>OX336391.1:289962774-299962774 GCA_946902985.2 Meconema thalassinum | reverse complement strand
ATTAGTTATGTTAAATCGAAGGAAGATAGCAAGAAAATCAACACCTTTTTTGCTAAGTCTGGAAAGGTTGACAGTGACGTAATTAGGGCCGAGTGTCTGTTTACTTCCTTTTTGGTGGAACACAATGTGCCCTTAAGTGCGTCTGATCATGCTGGTGCTTTATTTAAGAAGATGTTTCCCACATCAGAAGTTGCAAAGAAATATAGTTGTGGTCGCACGAAAACGACATGTATTGTAAATAAAATGGCAAAAAATGCATCATCTGAAGTTGTTAAGTGCCTTCAGAACGGACCGGATACAGATAAATCCCTTTTCTTTTCATCAGTGAGAAACTACTTTTGTACTGTCTGTGACTACATCATCAACAAGTTTCCACTCAAGGATGACGTGTTAAAGAATGCTCAAGTTGCTAGGTTAGACAAAATTGAAGATGCACAGTTTTCTTCCATTCGTTTTTTCTTGGAAAAGTTTCCTATCATGTTATGCAAGGAAGAGAATGAAACTACAGATGAGGTGGTGAATGAGCTTCAGAGGCAGTTCACAGCTCTTCAGGTAGATGACACTTTGGCTGCACATCAAGATGCTGCAAGTGATTCCAGTTGGGCACAAATATCAAGAATTCGTGGAGCTGATGGACTTCTTAAGTATAACCGAATTTCTAGAGTATTGCTCTCTATTCTCACCATACCCCATAGCAATGCAGAATGTGAACGTTTTTTTTAGCCTTGTGAAGAAAAATAGAACACAGTTCAGGTCATCCATGTCCAATGAATCTCTGGAGTCTATTTCTATTTTCAAGACCAGGAGTTCTGGTCCCTGTTATGACAAAACATTTTCTCAAGACTGTTTGCAGGAAGCTAAAAAGGCCACAACCATGACTTAAAAGTCGAACTAGCATGTGATTTGCAGTGTGTATTATATTATTTCTTGCCTGTGTTACGTTAAACAAGTTTTATTGTTTAAAGCCTTTTTCAATTATCGTATATCAGCTTAATCTATCAAGGAAGTCCTGTTATGTCTGCTCCAAACCAATATTCACCACGCCTGCTGCTGATTAACATGGATTTCTTCTTGATTATGAATATCTATGACTTTAGTCATTTTTTCAAGTTTTTCCGTATTGATTTTGATAAGTTATGTACTTGTCCACTTTACAATACAAAGTGGACAAGTGCATAACTTTTCTTCTTGATTGTTATGTTCATCTACAAATCATGTAAGTAGATATGATTTCATTGAAGTATCCTGTTTAAAGCATGAATTATTGTATTTTGTAGCCCAGAAGTATTATTATTTTCGTCAAGCCGGGGTATGTCGAAAATCGTTAGATTTTTTTTGTCGCGCGTGAGTTTTACTGATAGCCCTTTTCAAAAGTTGGCAGGTATGCAATAATTATGAGACTTCGTCGCTTGTGTCATAAAGTTCATGAGGCTGGTGTACTTGTGTATGTATAATTTGCTAATAACCTTTGTTATTATGTTGTTTGATGTGTCAATAGTTGTCAATTGTTTTGGACATCTTTGCTTTTGTAGCCAAGTTCTACTGAATATTTGACCTTGGCTATGGAAGAGGTAGTGAGAGGGGGAAGCCAAATGAAGCTGCATGGCACCCTGCTTCCTATCACTTTACGGGCCACCCAGTGACACCATTAGATTTTGAATAAAATTGCCATCCACTCGGTCACCCTGACTACAGCCCATGTGCCAGGTTCGATCCTGTAGTTACACATGAAAATTGAGTGTTCAGATTTCATTACACTCCACACCAGCAACCTGTGGGTAAATCTCTGATTGGCATGTGGCGTGAGATCTTCGGACAAGGCCCCCGTCTTTTCTACTGCAAACCACAGACTCTTTCCTTTTTGTATGGGCAGCTTTTGGATTCCTTTCTTGGTAGAAGGTATACTGTAGATGTTGAGTGAAGATCCTCATTTCTCCATCACCCACCCTTTTTTGTATCTTTGTTTAGAGGATGTGTATTGGAGAAACTTGTTACTAACAGTGTTTCCTTTGAATAACAAATACCATATTTACTCACATACATAACACACCCTTTTGACCAAAAATAAGTGTAAAGAGTTTTGGTGCATGATATATGTAGGAATTTGTGTGGAAAAGAGCTTAGGCCATACAAGACTGGGTCTAAATTAATTTTGTCTTGTCACTAAATGCGAAATGAGATATCTTTTATGAGCCAACATTATATAACTTCAGTACTGTTGATTTTCCTGCCCGTCTCGAGTGTGGGTACTGATGACACCAATCCCCTCAATAGCTCTGGCTTGCCCTTCTTATGTGTTTGTCCTTAGTCTTTCCCGTTTTCTTCACCTGCCTGTAATTTTGCTTATCCTTCTAGCCTATGTTTCTTGTTCAGTGATTGATAAGGTACCACCTACCAGCAGTAAATTGATGCATTAGTTCAATTGATATAAACCATTAACCCCTCCTAGTGCCCGGCCAAGGTGCTCACAGTTTGCCAAGAGTGCCACTCTGATTTAGAGGATTTTGCAGGTCTATTCTCTCAGGACTATATACTTCACAATTACAAACACAAAGACTTGAAATTTTAATAAATGCTAAGAAGAGAGCTCACAGATGCACATGTTGTTGTTGTTTTTGTTATGAATATTTTCATCATTATTATTTTCATAAATAGTACAAAAGACAGCAGCACGTTGTTTGTTTGTATCTATAGTACTACTACTAGACTACTTCTACTACAGTTGTCATAATTTTTTTTTTTCTTACAAGTGTGTAGGTTCTTCTCCTTCCCATGTTTGTCTCTGTCTTTCCTCTTTGTTTCTTCTTCCAACTGAACCTGACTTTGTGCTGGTCCTATCCTTCTTTTGGCGTCCAAATTTGATTTGATTGAGAATCTAGATTGGTAGGTAGGTGGTGGAGGGAAATATGC
Source organism: Meconema thalassinum (assembly GCA_946902985.2). Taxonomy (NCBI): domain Eukaryota; kingdom Metazoa; phylum Arthropoda; class Insecta; order Orthoptera; family Tettigoniidae; genus Meconema; species Meconema thalassinum. The sequence continues at coordinate 299,959,864 of OX336391.1, read as the reverse complement.
TTTATGTGAACATCGATAGCCACTATTACTCTTATCCAAGGATTGCTGGCTCATTTCTGTATGATGCCTTATAACCAAGACATCAGGGTACAAACTCCAACTTTAGTAAACAGCATCGAATCGATGCCTACGTTCTGTCAAAAGACTTTCAATTCACCCTGCAACATAGACGTGCACGTCAATTTGTGCACCATGGCTGCCAGTGAGAGCAAAAACCCCGAGGTTGAAGATGTGAATCTCAGCGTTAACAGCAGCTATCCTGAGGGTGGATTTTACCTGGAGTTTTGCCACATGCCCTGTAGGTGAATGCTGGGGTGGTACCTTACTTCAAGTCCTGGATCACCTTCTTCAATCCTAGATCCTACTACTGTAATTAATTCTACACATTATTAGTTACCAGAGAAAGCCTCCGTGGCTTAGGCGGCAGCACGCCGGCCTCTCACTGCTGGGTCCATGGTTCAAATCCCGGTCACTCCATGTGAGATCTGTGCTGGACAAAACGGAGGCAGACAGGTTTTTCTCCGGGTACTCCGGTTTTCCCTGTCAACATTTCATTCCAGCAACACTCTCCACTATCATTTCATTTCATCTGTCATTCATTTAATCATTGCCCCATAGGAGTGCGACAGGCTTCGGCAGCCGGCTCACTTCATATCCTCGCCGCTAGATGGGGGCTTCATTCATTCCATTCCTGACCCGGTCAGAGACGGGAAGCAGGCTGTGGATTTTCATTTTTCATTAGTTACCAGAGAGACAACGGTTAATGAGGCAAATTCAACACGCACCCTAATGCACAGGGCTGATGACCATTATGCTCCAAATCCCTAATATGAATTATTACCCATTGAAGATTCAATTGTCGATGAGCGTAGCTCGCCAGCGCTTGTTGATTATTGTAGCAGGAGCCCCATGGGGTGAACCGGAGGACAGAGTGCAGTCTGACTATGTCAAGCAGCATTGCGTGCTCTATCTGTCTTAGAAGCGCAGATAAGCGGCACAGGAGCTCATGTCACCAAGCACTGTTAAACGATGACTGGATCTACTGAATCGGAGTCATATCCTACTCGCGCGACTGTACCTGTCAACGAAGCAGGCTGACGTGTGACCAGGGTCGTATTTCCCACTAGGCACACTAGGCACGTGCCTAGGGGCGGCACGGCCTGGGGGGCGGCACAGCCTGACGTCCGACGGGCGCCGTGGCTTCGGGTGAATAGCTGTGCCAAGCGCCAGGCGTAGTGACCCAGAATGGCAGTCAAAGGGAACTTACTTTGCATTTTCTCACGTAAATTTGATATCTAAATACAATTCATAAACTAAAAAAAATCTCTTTTACAAGTCAAGTGTGAAGTTTTGTTTTATTTGATATGGGTATATTTTATGCCGGTAGGCATAAAATATACTGGCAACTCTGCCAGTCAGTGGGGATACAGCAGACTGTCAAAGCTACTGTATTATAAGTCTGAATTACCAATAAAGCTCGCTGACAGCTGTCAAAGCTAGCACGTGGGGGAAATGCTGCGTTACCACTGAGGCAGATCATGACGCATAACATTCCAAGAGGCTTGCAGGAAGACACAAATACTGTGGAAGTTACCCCCCCCCCCCCCCCTCACCCCCCCCTCCCTGCCCGGTGTTCTAATGACCGTGACGAGTGAAGACACACCGAGTCAAACCATGTGCTTATTGCTGTGTCGGCATACATTGCAACATTGCTCACTGTTGCTATGGAGACCGTTACCCCTCTCGTGTCCACTCCTCCCTCACCTCACCCATCAAGCGTATGACAGCTTTCACCGAGTATCTTTTGTAAATCAGATTATAGTCGTTCGCTTAACGTCTTCACGTTCAGTTGTTATCCTTACCAAATCGTTCACATTGCCACATTGCTTAGATAAAGTACGTGTGTTATAATTTTATTTTTTTATAATGCTGAACTAAAAAGAACCAATGAGTGAAAAACGTCGGAAGCTTAGTGGTTCAGGTTACCACAAAATCGCAAGTGAAAAACGTGAAAAAGAAACTAACTTTTTGAAAAATATAAAGACGGTTGACAGTTTTTTTAAACCTCTTGAAAAATCCAACGAGAGTGGACTGAGTGGAGAAGGCTGCTCATCTTGGGAACAGTACAATTTCAACGAAAGTGGTTCAAACAATGAAAATAATGATCAAGCAACAAGTGCCCCTGAAACGGATAATTTTATATTGAGTGGTGATAACGAACGTAGTTCCGACAGTACACAAATAAGTAAAAGTTCAAATGATTCCGTTTCACAACAAACTGATATACATTTTACTGTTAGTGACGACCCCATTGAGTGGAAAATAAATGACACCACGATCGAAATATTATTACACAGAGGAATCAATCAGTATAAAGATTGTGATTTTAAAAACTCTAAAAGGGATTTTGGCAATAAAACCAGATATTTAAATAAACAAATCTTTAGTAGGAAATTACAAAATGGAGAACTCATTTCAAGAGATTACTTGGTGTATTCAAAAGTTACAGGTTCGGTATTTTGCGCTTCCTGCAGATTATTTGGCTTTCAGAAGACGTGTTCTAAACTAGCCAGTGAAGGTGTTTCGGATTGGAAAAATATTGGAGCGATTTTGTCTGCACATGAAAGCTCACAAGAACACATCAATTCTGAACTGGCACTTTTGACCCGCAAGAGAAGAATTGGAACGCTAGACAGTCAATACGATTCCATCGTCGAAACTGAAAGGAAGTATTGGAAACACGTTTTGGAAAGAGTGTTCGCTGTGGTGAAAAAGCTGGCAAGCCGAGGACGTCCATTTCGAGGAGCTGATGAAACATTTGGGTCTCTACACAATGGGAAGTACATGATGTCACTAGGAATTAGTAGGGGAATTCGATCCTTTTCTAGCTGAACACATACGTAAATTTGGTAATCCAGGTTCAGGGAAAACGTCCTATCGGTCTTCATTTATTTGCAATGAGGTAATTGTACTGTTAGCCTCTAAAGTTAGAGATATCATAATCAGTGAAGTGAAACAAGCGAAGTATACTCCATAATAGTGGATTCAACGCCTGACATAAGTCACACTGATCAGCTTTCATTTGTTTTGAGGTTTGTACAAGAAAATGGCAATCTGTTGAACGCTTTCTCATGTTTTTGTCGAATACTGGGCACAAATCCGAAGACTTAGCCAATGCTGTTATGGCTGTTTTAAGATCAAATGCCATCGATCTATCCGACTGTAGAGGGCAATCATACGATAATGCTAGCAACATGTCAGGCGTGTATAGTGGCTTACAAGCTAGAATAAAGGATGAAAATCCCAAAGCACTGTTTGTTCCTTGTTCGGCACATTCACTTAACCTTGTAGGTACGTGTGCTGTAAGCATGTGCTTTCTTTAACCTTATACAAAACGTTTACAACTTTTTTGTTGCATCTACTAAGAGATGGGAAATTCTAGTTACCTTTAGTCAACCTGAAAGTAAAACTCTTAAGGGTTTGTCTGAAACAAGGTGGAGTGCTCGTGAAAGTGCATGTAAAGGGCTGTGTGAAAACTTAGACGGTGTTATGCTGGCTTTAAAGGACTATGAAGAGAACACTAATGAGAAGCCGTTGGTAAGAAGTGAAGCCACGGGACTTTTGAGATCATTGAATAGGCTGGAAACGGTATTCATGATGGAACTTTGGAGTGACATATTGGACAGGTTTGAACAAGTTAGCCAAACTCTTCAGAAAATAGAAACGTCCATAGAAAGAGTTGTGAGACTGTATGATTCTTTAGTCCTTTTTATTGATTCTCTCCGAGACATGTTTGCCGTATATGAAGAAAGGGCTAAAAAACTATGTGATTAGGACTATGAGACTTGCTACAAACGTCAAAAAAAGAGAAAATTCCAGGCTGACAAAAAAAAAAAAAAAAAACTGAAATACTTCTTGAAGGACGTGACAAATTTAGAGTTGAGACATTTTATGTAGTTCTCGACCAACTAAAAACTGAGTTGCAGAAGCAGAAAAACGCATATGGTGAAATAGCAGACAAGTTTTCAGTTTTTAACGATCTGTCCTCAACTGAAACAATAATAGAGCGTGCAAACAAACTTCAGTCATTGAATGCCAATGATCTAGAAAAGTAATTTTCAAATGAATGTGTACATTTTTTTGTCTGTTGAAGAGTATTGGAATTAGAAACAACCCACTCGTCATGATGAAATATATTAGAGAAGAACAACTCCAATCAACATTCCTCAACATTGATATAGCTCTTCGTATGTATTTGTGCACAGCTGTTTCCAACTGCTCAGCGGAACGTTCATTTTCTGTCTTAAAAATAATAAAGTCTTGTCTTAGATCACGGATGAATGAAGACAAATTAAACTCGTTGGCTATTCTACACATCGAGGCTGAACTTTTGAACAGTGACAAGATGAAAGTTGAAGATCTAATAGAGGAGTTCTCAATTATGAAATCCAGGAGAAAATCTATGTAAATAAAAAACGCTGCTGGTGCAGATGTACTGTATTGCTGCATAAGATATGTGTATTGATTTGCTAGTTTTTAACATCTAATTTTGTTCTTAATTATGAACATTGAATTATGTTTTTAAAAATTGTAAAATCCTTAATAGACTTGATGTATCATTTATTGTAGCTGATACAAAGACTTAACAATCACTTTAAAGCTTTATCAAAGTGTAAAGGAAACTTTTCTTTTGAGTAAATTTAGCCTATTGGAAATATGCCAGTTTGTAAGAATATTCTTAATTCTTATGTAATTAAATCAATCTTAGATCAATAACTTTTAGTTTTTATTAACATCAACCCCACAATTTAGATTACGTTTTTTTATAATCAATCTGCTTTATATACAATCAATAATGTCTAAAATTAAAATGACGTGCAAGATTTATCCTATACTCAGCCGTCCAGCGGGGCTTACCCTTACTCGGACACAAATAAAGCCAACCAGCCGATGAATTAGATGATTCATTAGCCGGTCGGCTGCATTTGTGTGCGTGCGTGAGTTAAGGATCACTCTCAGGTGCCACCCCCACGCCTGGACGACCAACGTGGGAGAGGGGGGGGGGGGGCAGAATGTGCCTAGGGGCGGCAGATATGTAAATCCGTCCCTGCGTGTGACACAAGTAAACAGAGAATAGTTCGCATCTCGACCGCTGGCAATCATTTCGTGAAAGGGTGATACCAACAACAGCTAAAGTTTTAATTTACTTTTCTGTTAGTAAGCTTATTGCATTTAAAGGGGGGAGCTCAGTGTGAATTTTGTCTCACCTGTACATGCAACAATGGTTTGTGTAAGAGTCTTGCATCTTTTTAGAGGGGAAGATTCATATCCACATCTGTTTAGGACCTGTTTGTATATTTCCATTTAAAAAAAATATCATCTTCCCTATAAAAATAAATACTATAGAATACAGGTTTAACTGGTCAATAATAGTGTTGGTAACAATATTCCAACTTATATTTTTTTTTTTTTTTTTTTTCCCAGACAGTGTGTATTTACACTGGCAAAATTTAAATTTACAACATCCTATCTGAGCATGGTAATTGTGGACAGGATGTGGTAAAGAGAATTTGCAGTGCCCACGCAGCATATGGGCGATTATCACACAAGGTCTTCTTGAATCAAGATCTGACCATGAACATGAAGCTCATGGTGTACCAAGCTGTTGTCGTATCAATATTGCTGTATGGCTGCGAAACTTTGACGCTTTACCAACATTATTTTAAAAAGCTTGAGCGTTTCCACTAACAAAAAATTTGATCCATCCTTAGGATCAAGTGGGTAGACCACATCACCACCTTGCTGTTCTTGAGAAAGCACGTGCCAATAGTATAGAATCATCCATCATTGGTCACCAGCTTAGATGGATTGGACATGTCCGCCGGATGATACGAAACTTCCACACCAGATTCTGTTTGGTGAGCTGTGTTCCGGCACCAGACACACCAGATTCAGTTTGGTGAACTTTCTTCCGACACCAGACTTCATGTAGGTCCTAAGAGACGTTACAAGGACCAATTATTTAAGCAGACTATGAAGTTGGCAGGTCTCTATCCAAAAGCCGGGGACACACTTGCTGAAGACCGTCCAACTTGGTATCAGACCAATTCGACTGCTGTGAAAACGTTTGAAGGGGAACGCCGTAGACATGAAGAGGCCAAAATTTGAGCATGAAAACTCTGTGCAGCAGAACCACATTGTCCTCCAACAATTCTATGTGATCTCTGTGGATGCTTGTTCCACGCCAGGATTGGACTGTTTAGTCACCACAAGCATATTCACAGGCTGAATAAGGAGTGAATGTTTTGGAAGTAGATTTATAATCTGAACTGCGTTAAAGCCGCCGCCGACACTGACAATACCTGCACACTTATCGTATATTCAAGATAAACTTAAAATTCGCAACCATTCAAGTCCATTGTAATTTTAGGGTTATTAGGTGGGTTGTTCAAATAAAACACAGACTCTCTCTCTCCTAGTGTTTATCCCGCCGTGCAGGATCTGCTGCTTTGCTACATCTCCTTCTTTTCACTCTGTCGTTGGCATCTTCCGGTTTTAAGCCAACTTCATACTTGTCCACTCTGTTGATGTCGGTCAACTGCTTTGCTGGTCTTCCATGTGGTCGCATTACATCTGGTTCAATTTAAAAGAAACATACAGACCGACACCTTGAACACACACACTGTGTATTAGACAATACACGCTCTTAACACGACAGCATACAGATGTCAGTTCAAGGGAGTCTACAGGTATGCACTTCCACTGTTCAGGCACCTGTCTTAATGCTGATCAGGTTTCTCTACACCCTCTGCAAAGAACAGGGGTAACATGCAACTTCTGGTGTTATTTCCGGTACCTGCATACTGGTCCATAAAGGTTACCCGGTAGTTTTAGGTGAAGATTACAACAGGCACTCACAACCTGGCCTGTGGGCGTCCTCGTGACTTGTACCGTTGCTGCAAGAACAGTTAATGTACAATGTACAAATACTGCAAAAAGAAAAAGTGTTTTCATTTCAGCCAGATAGGCTCTGAGAAGACTTTTCCTTAGCTGAAGTGTACTTGCAGAAGGTTGGCAAGTTCCTTTCTACTCCTTCTCTTTCTTTGACAAAAGCATATTGTCACTCAATCTGGCCACCCAGCCAAATACCAACTTCTGTGATTGCATGGGGTGCTCTGTTTCAATTCTGCTGTATCTCTGATTTGTAATAACTGGAATGTTAATTGTTTGTTCCAGGTGGTATACTTCACAAATTGGAAGTATAAGTTGTACATTGATCCAGCACTCAGCTTACTTCTAGTATTATTGATCTTACGTTCTGTGTGGCCACTGCTGCAAGAGTCTGCCCTAATCCTTCTGCAGACAGTGCCCACACATATTCAGGTGGATGCTATCCAACGTCGGCTTCTCGACAAGGTGGATGGAGTCCTGGCAGTTCACGAGTTTCATGTTTGGCAGCTTGCAGGGGATAGGATAATAGCATCTGCTCATATAAGGTATTTACATTGTTGTAGAGAAAGAGTGGTATCATTAGATTAACAGTATGTGTATAGCTTTTCTTAACCCTAGAACCGGCAGTGTGAGATTCTGTACCAGCAGCCAATTTGTGTGATATTTTCATACCAAGTGGATTCTTATTTTCAACCTATTGTGAACAATGTTCCATGGCACTGTTGCACATCATTGAGAAGCTAATAAACCACAATTTCAGATGGTAATGTTAACTTTTCTGAGAAGCTTGATAAAAAAATAATAATTGATAATTGAAAATGGTGGAATTATTATTTTATGAGCAAAATCAAAATTCTAACAACCTAAAATACGAGATGAAACATGAAACACAAAATCCAAGATATACAAAATGATGGACATATGTACATAATATGTGTGAAAGTTTCAAGTCTATGCAATAATATTTGTTTGATTGAAAACAAAAAATATATTTTTCATGAGCCATTTTAGGTCTATAACCCAAGTGCGTCAACGAACTTATGTTATTGTAAATATTATTACAGCTGTTATGCTACATTCAAGCCAACTGAAACAAAAATATTGTAAACAGAAATTACCGGTATAACAACGAAGGTGCACTTTTAACTCTCTAATACATATAACTACGTCCTCAAAATAAGAGCGGTAGCGATAAAATATACAGCGCCATTACATGATATGTTTTGGTTCGCATGGCAGTGAGTCCCTCATTTGTTTCCAAGGAAACTTATACAAGGAGATCGTTTCCATAGATGAAAATTAGTAAGAAGCATCTATAAACTTCTAGGAACAAAAGACAAGGCATGTCACGCCATCTCTCTGCGGAACAGAGCTACTAAATGAAGAAATAAAAAAGCGTCGAAGAATCGACTCTGCCGCTACAGGAATGGGAAAACCGTCGATCCATCGACGCTTGCCGGTTCTAGGGTTAAAGCAACCTTTATCTTCTGTATATCGGTGCTAGGTTCTTATAGTAGGGTGTTCAAGCCTTGCCAAGTGAAGTCACAGAGCTCTGGTTATTGCCCACAGGGCACTCTGTAGCTTCAGCCATTACATAGAAGAGTTGAGAATGAAGTATCTTTGTGCATGGGCTGTGTTTTTTCAATCAGTTAGTGCACTTGCTTGGAATGCAGGGATTCAGGTTGAATTCCTGTAGATTCTCATTTTCAACTCTTGCAAGGAACACTTGCCAACTCAAGTTCTCCTATTTGGACAAAACTTGGTTAGCATTATTTCAGGTTTAGAGAATGACCGAACCTCAAACTTAATACTCTTACTCTTAGTGCGAATCAGCCTATTCTCTATTTCTACCAGCCACAGCTAGTAATGTGTGTAGTGCTGTGATGAGAGGCAAGAGGAGAAGGCAGCCGATACTGGCAGCCAAGTAGTGATTTTGTTCTGCTGCTTGGCATTCTGTGCTCTCACTGCATACCAACCAAGCAAACTGGTAACAAACCCCTTAAAAAAAAAAAAAAAAAAAAAAAACATATATATATATATATAATAATTTTATTAATGCAGCCAATGGCCATGTCCTTTTCTTTTCAGGACGGGTCAGGGAAGGGATTATGAAAGGAAGTAGGCCATGGACCTATTGCAAGGAACCGTCCCGGCATTTGCCTGGTAGTGAAAATGGGAAACAACGAAAACCATTTTCAGGACGGCTGAGGTGGGATTCGAACCCACGCTCTCCCGATGCCAGCGAGGTAACGCGTTAGTGCTCTCGGCCACCACGGCCGATAGGTATATTTCGTAAATATTGTGTACTGTACTTTTTTGCATGCACCATAAAGACATGGCTTGGCTGTAAGTAATTTTTCCATCCGTTGACATAATTTTAAAAGTACCAACAGCTTCCATATGTAGAATTTTGCAATTTTTATGTTCTGACTTACCGTATTTGCTAGCATATAACTCTCACTTTTTTGACCGAAAATAAGTGTGAAAATTTTCAGTGCGAGATATATGCGGGGATTAGTGTGCAAAAGACCGTATTCCCAGGGGGGAAAAAAAACCCGTTAAATTAGCATTATTGATACAAGACAATTTGCATTGTCACTGCCGTCACTGCTGTCAATCTCCGAGCTGCATCATCCTGACCCCGTCCAACGCATTTGCGAAGCCCGTCTTCAAGAAGCTCTCCATAACAACGTCTGTCGTCATCATCACACAAGAGTTCAAGGTGGCACTACAGAACAGGAGAACAAGTGTTTAAATTGTAAGTAATGAAATTGGCCAAAATAACTGTAGTAAAGGTATCTGGAGATGATATAGTAATAGATGTTCACTCGTCTGCTGCCGTAGACCCACCATCCCGCCCTAATAGGAGCAAGACTTATATAGCTGAAATTGCTACTCTGCCGTCCATCTTTGTGAATGTTTGTGAAGGAGTCCATAATGCCAACCCCACACATTCGGTACCAATGGTTTTGACTAGACCAATATTTTCGTCCAGACCAATGGAGAATTGATAGCTAATAGATAACACTCCTGGTTTTTGTCACGCATCAATAATCTTTATCCAGGCCAATGGTTTTGCCTTTTATTTCATTTTTCATGTTGGCAACGTGTCACGTGGGTATGACGTAGTGTACGGTGTGATTTTAAAATGGCTGACCTTGTTCAAATGAACATGACCAATAATGCTTTATTTACATTAAAAGTAATTATTTCCGGTACAGCAGTGGCAATTGAGAATGTGAAACGACGCCCAACAGCTCCCAACATCTCCGAGAAGGATTTGTCAATCATAAATACTATATTTTCAGTGATATACCGTACCTTGTTTAAAGTTACCAAGGCTTGGTCTCCTGTTCTTTAGTTTTAATGAGTTCAACTGACGGCCTTCTTTGTTTTGCCTTCTGTCGTCAGCTTATTGTAACTAACAATACCAGATCCGATGTGTTCTTTCCTAACAATTACTTATTTAGCATGCACCAACGAAATAGCTGACAATCACATCCCTTGTGTTGTTTTAATGTGTTGCTACATTTGAAGACACATTAAGTGTGTGGTTGGAGGTTTGTAGCGCATTTTTCTGTATACGCCAGTAGCGAATATTAAATTCAGTCACATTGAATTCTCGACCGGCAGCTCTACGAGTATGAGGCTATATTACCATCGTCTTCTGTGTATTTTGTCACTTTGAGTTTAAACCCAGCCATATAACTTCAGTGCTTTTATGTAGAGATCGACCTCCACAAGAAAACAATAACACTTAACTGAGAAACAACAATGGGAAAGAAGACAGAATACTGGTACTGTACTTGTCGACAATGCAACAGACGAGCAAAAAAATCGTAAAAGAAAGAAAAGCATCACCACCAAAACGAACAGAAATCTCGCGGGCAAGACGTGTGATGTCCAGTGGGTGGGGGTTATATTTTTAAATTGCTATGATCACCTTTATTACGGCGTCAGAAATTAATGCGAGGATTTGTTTTTATTGCAATTTTAAAATGGGGTGCGAGATATACGCGATGGTGAGTTATATGCGAGCAAATATCGTATTTACTTTGCATCATATCTTGCATTCATCACAGACATTGTTTTTCTAATAGACTGTTGGGAAACATAAATAGGTGTCACGTATGCTATATGTTATGGATCATCATCATCATCTTGTACAGTTTCCAGCCCCAGGCTGGGTCTGTTTGAAACATAAGCCTCGCCACTTAGTCCTTTCTTCCCAGTCCTCGCCTCTCTTCTTGACACATTCCTCCACTCCTTTCAGCCATCTATCTCTTGGTCTTCCCCTTGGTGGTTTCTTCTGCATATGCATCTCATGTATCCTCTTGGGAATCTTCTTCTCATCCATTCTCTTTAAGTGTCCATGTTATGGATCATGCTGATTTACATTTGGAGCTCGGAATGTCCCTAATGTCTGCCGGATTGCCAAAACAATGTTTCATCTCTTAAAACAGCCATCATCAATCACCGTACTGGTCTCGAGACAGAAATCGAAATAATGCATGCATGACATGTAAAGCTAGCTTCTTTGTATTTTTAGTGAAGTTGTTTTGTTTGCCACACAGTCCATAAGCTGAATGATATTTGTGCATTTGGAACTACCAAAAAATATGTACACTTTTTTTTACTCTTAAAAGCTGCACTATTAATTCGCAAATTTACTGTTACAGTGGATCAAATGATATTTTCTTCCTGTAAAAGTTGTGCACTGCCTAGGTTTCACTAAATTCTTAGTTTCTGAAGTGTAATCTATACCTAGTTTTGTGTTACATGCTTAAGCCTGTTGCTATTAACGTTACTAACTTAAATTTTCTATACAAGCACAAACTTCACAGCAAAAATACCAAGACTGCATTTTAAAGGTTGCTAAATGTATATTTAAACAATAGAAATGTACAATAGCTTGCCACTCAAAGGTATTTATAAGTTGCTAGGTCTAACGGAATAAAAATCTTCACATTTGATGCACTAGTCACTGGCCGTTGGAACAAACAAATCGCATACTGCAGTTGGCTGTGGCCTTGAAGCAAGAGAGAGGTGAACTAATGTCACGAACTAGGAAGCAGGTCAGCTGTAAAAGAGTGTTCGCACTAGCTGCAAGTTGAATGCAGAATTCGTCACAAGTATTATTGTCACAAATGCAATGTTCTTGTCATTTAAAACTTTGTGTTGCATGCCATGTGGCTGTGTAATCAAGCAACTACATTATTACTACAACCTTCCAAAGCAAATCTTTTCAGTATTTTGGAAAAACCGGCAACGGATAACTAATGGATCGCATGCTTTGAGTTGGATGTAAATATTTACGTACATTTGTGAGTGGCGAAAATGTCCACAATGACGAATCATTTCTTAGCATGCACACTAACTTGCGTCGCATTACTTTTATTTTTTTGGAGGTGTATCTTAAGTTTGCTGTGGTTGTTGTGAGCTCACAGCTTGCACACCTTCTCACATATCTTTACAAATTAGCCAGGCTGACTGATGATTTGCATCAGATTTGTCTCATTACAGAAGGAAAATTACTTGAGCAATAAAAGAAGAAAATGTTTATAGCAAGATTTTAATAAAGTCACGGCATGTTTTGACCATGTCTCTCCTCTCCCCTATATTTTATGCAATCAATATGATGGTGCATGTACCGATATTTACTCATTATAATGCTTGGTCATTACAAGCCATATTCGTAAAGGTGCGATATCACCAAGTGATATTGATACCTCAAGGGAAAAAATGTCTAAAATTAAAAGTAAATACACTACATTAAAATTAACCTTATGGGTCTTTGAAGGTGGTAAAAACAATATGGCAAATAGATAGTAAAATACATTATTACTTTTCAGGTGCAGAAATCTTTCCGAGTACATGAAGATAGCTGAGAAAGTTAAAGAGTTCTTCCATAATGAAGGCATCCACTCTACAACAATACAGCCTGAGTTTATTGAAGTAAGTTTGTTATGTTTGCATTGAGATCTATAGAACAAATTTCATGAATATCTGCATGGAGTGTTACAGAAATCCTAACCTGATAATTGATTGGAGATGAAGTTTTTATTTTGTTGTTTAGCATGTCCTGTGTGAAGAAGTTAAATTTGAATATCACATCCATTCATTTTACACAGAATTGTTCCATAACTGACAATCGTATAGGGATAATTTCTGCTTAACGAATGAATGTGAGAAATGATGTGTAGCTTCGTCACAGACGATTACTGCTTTTTTTTTTTTTTTTCAACACCTTTCACGACTATGTAATGAGAATATTTATAGAGTAAATTCTCTACTCAACAGACCATAGAAATTGTAAAACCAAGATCATCATCATCATCATGCACAGTTTCCAGCCACTGGCCAACGTCTTCTGTCTTCCCACCATCTCGCAGCCTCCACCCTTGTCCAGTCTTCTCCTCTCTTCACACTTTCTTCCACCCCATTCAGCCACCTGTCTCTCGGTCTCTTTCCTTCCCACTTCGTCTCGTGTATCCTCCTGGGTATCCTCTTCTACTCCATTCGTTTTACATACCCATACCATCTAAGTCTTAGATTTCTCTATACCATCCTGTAATGGTTCCTCCTTCGTTAATTCTCTGGTCCTCTCATTTCTTATTCTGTCCATCTTTGTAGCTCCAATACTGCTTCTCAAGAACCTCATCTCGCTGGCCTGTATTTTGCTCTTCTCCCTTCCTTTCATTACTCAGGTCTCTGAGGCATACGTCAGGATAGGGACATAGTACGTCCGATATATGATCTTTTTGCTGTTCTGAGGGACATCCTTGCTCCATAACATACTTCTCACACTCCTCCGGAATGCTTCTGCCTGTCTCCCCAGCTCATTTATTTCTCTATCGTTTCTTCCATTATCTTTTATCAGGCTTCCCAGATACTTGAAACTCGCCACTGTCTTCAGCTGTTCACCACCAATTGTTATTCCCATTGTGGTTCTTTCCTTCTTCCTTGTTGTGATCACCATCTCACTCTTATTTATGCTAAATTCCATCCCATATCCTTGTATTATTCCTTCCCACACGTCCAACTGCTCCTGTACCACCTCCTCCTTGTTTCCCCAAATCATCAAATCATCTGCAAACACCATTGTTTTCATTAAATCAGATGTTTTCACTTTGGAATTACCAGTTTGAAGATATTGTTAGGAATTTAATTGCCATCTACTGCTAGACACTTCTCCAGAGACTGAGAATTTCATTTACTGTTGAAATTGTATGGTTTTGGCATGTTATGTTACAACATGCATAATATCAATCTGATGTTTTCTCATTACTACTGTGATAGGCTTTATCAAGGCTGAAAATCAATTGAAGGAGAGCCAAACGCTCAATTAATGTGTACATCGTTGTGTTCTGGCCCAAGGCTTTGGCTGAAAATGACGATTTGCAGTGTCTAAACAATAGATGACAGTCGAACAATACTCGAGGAATACATTACTGGAGTGTGACAAAGGTATCACTGACCATGTGAAGGAGTTAGGGATAAATGACAAAGCATTCAACCCCAGAGAAATATGTGGATTCTACACTGGAAACTCTCAGACCATTATTACTACACAAGTATCTCTTCAGTATAATTTGGAGCACTGTAGCAAGTGAACATGTTGACTGATTCAAGAAATTATGGCCTTGTTTTGGTTGCAAATAAACTGGCTAACAATTGTAAGTGGCATTATAGTGAATGCAAGTACTGTATAGCTTTTGAAGATGTAACAGCTTTAAAATATGCATAAAAACTTTCTTTCGCTGTATGTATATCATTAACATTGGGGCCATGTAGCCTATATGACTCTTTTAAAACAATTTGTTCTTTATTCATTGACTGTGTATTATTAAGACTGTTAAGAAGTCATGATAATTTAGGCTTTCAATATTGAAGTTCAGTTTTGGGAATTCTTGCCGTGTATATATTAATAAATAACTTCAATATTGATAAAGAAGCCCTATTCTTCTTCTGCTTCTTCTGCTTTTACGGCCTCATTGGACCACTTCAGTCAATCATTTCTTGGTCCTCTTCTTCAGTAAGTTTTCTTTCAGAGTCGCCCAGTAGCGTTTCATTCTCTCTGATCTTCTCAGGTGTTCCTCATCTGTAAATACCCTTTTTACTGTATTACATTTGTCTATTTTTGCCTGAAATCTTATTTTTATATCTTTCAGTTTTTTTAATTTTTTGTTTTGTTTTGTTTTGCAAGTCATCCAAGGTTATTTCTAATTCTTTCATATCTTCTCTAATTTCCTTAATCCATCCTACTTGTTGTTTCTTATTCCAAACTTTCACTACAATTTTTCTAGATAACCTGATTTCTGGTGTCCTCATGATGTGACCAAGAAAAGAAATCCGTTTCTTACGAATAGTATCAGTGATGGGCTCCAGTTCTCTGTATACCACTTCATTTGGTACTATCCGCCACTGTCTATCTTTCTGATATTTTTATTTATGTATGTTCTATCTATTCTTCTTTCTACTTATCAAATTTTGTCGATTCTGTTTTTCTGAGTAACTGTTCTTCCATCATTTGACAACGACTCGACAGATTTCGTTCAAAATTTGCAAACGGCTATAAGAACATCCCAGAATCAACTTGGGATGTAAAATTCAACAATACATGCAATGCCTTCAACCCTCGGACACTCGCGCTAGTAATAGATACAGCGTTAGTCGCGCGGGCTACATATGTAGCCCAGAGAGTTATTCAATCTGATGGACTCGCACACACGTTATTTTCGGTGTTCAGTTTCAATAATATGATAAATAGTAGTGTATATATAAGTATTCTAAGCTAAATCTGAGGATTTTATGTAGGCATTTATCTTCACATGGAGAGAAAATTCGAAGTTAAGAAGAAAATTCAATTTTATCGTACATCTTTAAAACTGCCACAAAAATAAAACTAATGGAACTAGAACTGTTAAATTATTTTTATGTAAACCTAAATACTTACATTAGTGCATATTTTGATTGGAATTGAACAAAAATAAAATTAGGTTAGATAATTTCCTTACAAAATTAGCACTTATTATGAACAATTTTAGTATTTTCATTTATTTTTTCTCGAAGTTTTGAAGTTTATTTTTGCCCTTTTGGCTACAATCTATAGCCCAGGAAATTCATAAGCATGCTCAAACAAATTTGTCACTCAAGCATTCTGTGCAAATGGACACAATGATCCGAGAATATCTTCATTGCACTTAGCGCATCTGTTCCTTGTTGATTTATCCCTTCCTCATCCACACAAGAAGCAACAGCCTACTTTATTTCCACTACACTCAACCTATCATTACTTTCATCTAAACGCTGATTGATTTGAAAGTCATCCACATGACCGCCTCCTGTGAGGCAACTTCTCCTTTGCACGTTCAATTCTGAAACAGTGATGCTCGCGTGGGCTATTATTGTAGCCCAGACGAATTCTAATGTATCTGGTGTCAGTTTGGGGCAATTGGTTCATTTGGAATCACACCCGTCTGTTAAATACAGCATCAACAGGCAGCTACAGAGAATCTCAATATTCCTATCAAAAAATATACTCTGCTCTACAACAAAATAAATCACTGGGCTTCACCTGTAGCCCGCGCGAGTATCCGAGGGTTAAGGGGACCAAGGGGTGCCCTATTATATTTACCTTCGATTTACTCCTGTGATATGTCGTATGAAAGGTCTTTTCTAGCACTATACAGCAAGATTATTCTCATTACTTCCTGTAACGAAAAACTATGTTTTTTCCAATTTATTTCCAAAGTTGCAAATAGGAGGCTCAAACACTGAATTTGCATGCCCCACAAGCTTTATAATGGTTATTTTATTTAAGGGCATCATCACGGTGATGGGGACTTGCAGCATTGGTGAGGCATCATTATTTTACAGTATGAGCTGAAAGAATATTATTTTTCTTGCCTTTATCCATACTTTATTTGAATTTTTTCTGTTGTGTGGACAGAATCCATACCATCTTTTAGGGTCTCTTTTTTTATACAGGTGGTGACACTGTTCGTACGGAAAGTCTCTACACTGGCGTCTATCTATTTAATAGTCTGCTATTCCTTCATGCAAATATCTCTTACAGAGACAGAATGAAAGCAGAATGAGACATCGTGATATGGTGTTGCCATGGTAACGTTCATCAATTTCGCAGACCGTGATTAGTTTTAAGGCAAATTCTCGAAAACTGTGTGTTTTTGTGGAAACCACGAACATTGCTCCTCGCATTGCCACGCATAAAACGAGCTACGTCCTATATTTCTACTAGCAAATCGACTTCAACAAGTCTCATCCAATCCCTATATACACTAGTGTCCAAAAGTTAAGCATAAGTTACGAATAAGCAGGGCAACGGGATATAGACCGTAGATCGCACGACATATGCACCTACCAGTCTTACGTGTTCGCTCTGTAGAGGTAGAGGAAAGGAGTATTCCCTGCTTTGACTAGCGGCGTAACAGTAAGGTAAACACAGCCAGTGCCTGCGCCCCATATTCGCTCAGTCGTGTTTGCCCTGTTATAGTGTGCGGAGTGTAGCCTCGTGGTGAACATGACAACATGATGGCACGACGACGCCATTTGGACCCTGTTTTGCAGGGTAGAATACTTGGCCGCCTGGTAGCAGGCCAGACACAGACCAAAGTCACCGTATCCTTGAATGTGCCACAAGGTGTCATTTCCAGGCTTTGGAGACGATTTCGAGACACAGGAGATGTTAGTCGTAGGCCAGTACCAGGTCGACCAACATAATCCTCCACAGCAGGACCGATATCTGGCCTTAACTGCCCGATGAAATCGGGAGTGCACCTGCAAGGCAATTGTCGGCGGAACTTGCAGCCGTCTCAGGGGTTGCTGTTTCCCGGCAAACTGTGTACCGGAGGCTAAGAACAGCAGGGCTGTTTGCCAGACGACTAGCGGTGTGTGTCCGCTCACTCCAGCACAGAGACGGGCCCGTTTACTGTGGTTCCTTCAACGTCGAAACTGGACCAGGAATGAATGGAGGCATGTGCTCTTCACAGATGAATACCGCTTCAGTTTGCAGAACGATTCCCGTCGCACATCAATCTGGAGAGAACCGGGTAGTCGATACAACCACAGGAACATCGTGGAACTGGACCAGTATGGTGGTGGTAGCGTCGTGGTGTGGAGCGGCATCATGTTGAATGGCCGTACGGACCAGCACATCTTCATGGGTGGTCCGAGGAACACTGTGAACGCTGGGAGATACGGGGATGAGGTACTGAGACAACATGTTCGACTCTTCGGAGGTGCGGTTGGTCCAGACTGCTCTGGTGGATGAATTTCTAGCTGGGGAAGGCATTCATCTGCGGATCTGAATCCTATAGAACATGCCTGGGATGCATTGGGGAGGCGAATTGCATCCTGTCAGCCTCTACCAAGGTCCCTCCAAGAACTTCCCATTGCCCTTTTGGAGGAATGGATCGACTGCTACGAGCTCTTGGACCATCTGATAGAGAGCATGCCTCGTCGCTGCGAAGCTTGTGTGGCCGTTAGGGGTAACAGCTTATTTTGTTGTGGAAGATATTGCCAAGTTTTGTTAGTTGTTGTGAAAGGTGTACCTTAGCTATCAGAATCTTTCTGACACTTTTTGGACAAGTTGTGTGACATATGGTGTGTGATTTAGCTTCCGTTTGTTCTGCAATCCATCTGACATTCCTATCAGGCAGTATGGCCTCGTTTAGTGATTATGCTTAACTTTTGGACACTAGTGTATATAAAATTGTACTTTTGTCCCTGTCTGTCTGTTCCTCCATCAATTGAAAAAGACTCAACAGACTTCGTTCAAAATTTGCAAATGTCTATAAGAACATCCTGGAATCAACTTAGGATGAAAAATTCTACAATACATGCAATGCCCTTAAGGGGACCAAGGGGTGCCCTATTATATTTACCCTTGATTTACTCATGTGATATGCCGTACAAAAGGTCTTTTCTAGCACAATTGAGCAAGATTATTCTCATTACTTCCTGTAACGAAAAAGTAATTTTTTTCAATTATTTACAAAAGTTGCAATAGGAGGCTAAAACACTGAATTTGCATGCCTCACAAGCTTTATAATTTTATTTAAGGGCGTCATCATGGGGATGGGGGCCTGCAGCATCGCTGAAGCATCATTATTTTACAGTATGAGCTGAAAAGAATATTATTTTTCTTGCTTTTATCCATACTTGATTTGATTTTTTCTGTTTTGCGGACAGAATCTATACCATCTTTTAGGGTCTCTTTTTTTATACAGGTGGTGACACTGTTCGTACGGAAAGTCTCTACACTGACGTCTATCTATTTAACCGTCTGTTATTCCTTCATGCAAATATTATCTCTTACAGAGACTGAATGAAAGCAGAATGAGACCTCGTGATATGGCGTTGCCATGGTAACGTTCATCAATTTCGCAGACCGGGAATAGTTTTATGGCAATATCTCAAAAACCGTTTGTTTAGGGCCTTAAAAGGCGGGGTTCGTGGTTTCCTCAAAGTGCTCCTCTCATTCCGACGCGTAAAACGAGCTATGTCCAATTTTTCTACGAGCAAATCGACTTCGACAAGTCTCATCCAATCCCTATATGTATAAAATTGTACTCTTGTCCTTATGTCTGTCTGTTCCTCCATCCATTGAAAATGACTCAACAGATTTCGTTCAAAATTTTTCAAATGGCTATGAGAACATCCCGGAATCAACTTAGGATGTAAAATTCAACAATACATGCAGTGCCCTTAACGGAACTAACGGGTGCCGTATTATATTTACCTTCGATTTACTTGTGTGATATGTCGTACAAAAGGTCTTTTATAGCTCTATACAGCAAGATTATTCTCATAACTTCCTGTAACAAAAAGGTTTTTTTTTTCCAATTAATTACAAAAGTTGTAAATAGGAGGCTAAAACACTGAATTTGCATGTCCCACAAGCATTATAATTTTATTTAATGGCGTCATCACGGGGATGGGGACTAGCAGCATCTGTGTGGCATCATTATTTTATAGTATGAACTAAAAAATAATAATAAAAGAAGAAAAAAAACAACCTTGCTTTTATCCATACTTAATTAAAATTTTCTTTCTTTTTAGTTTTAGGGCCTTTTTTTATACTTCGTGTGTTGCTTTCCATGTACGATTGTTTCAATATTGATTTCTGCTGAAGAAGTAGAGTTTTGGTAAATATAGCGTCAGAGTTCGCCGTCAAATTTCGTCATCACATAGAACCTGGGTCCTTTCGGTGTATGGTTTCCACCTCCAGATTTGGTTATCTGGGTGATATTGTGTTCTGAATTGGGTTAGTTAGTCCTATGGCCAAAGGTGTCTCTACACTCGTATGAGTAGTTCTGATTTAAGTGTAGATTATATATATGAAAATCCACAGCCTGCTTCCAGTCTCCGACCGGGTCAGGAATGGAATGAATGAAGCCCCCATCTAGCGGCGAGGATATGAACGTGCCGGCTGCCGAGGCCTGACGCACTCCTCTGGGGCAATGATTAAATGAATGACAGATGAAATGAAATGATAATGGAGAGTGTTGCTGGAATGAAATTGTGACAGGGAAAACCGGAGTACCCGGAGAAAAACCTGTCTGCCTCCGTTTTGTCCAGCACAGATCTCACATGGAGTGACCGGGATTTGAACCACGGACCCAGCGGTGAGAGGCCGGCGTGCTGCCGCCTAAGCCACGGAGGCTCAGATTATATATATATATATATATATATTTTTTTTTAAATTCGTTATTCCCCTAATCGAATGCATATATTATAATGGTGCTGGGATTCTAGGAGTTTATCTGCGGACTACCAGTATCCTCTTGAAATGTTGTTGTTCGATAGAACACGTAAGGCTAATACAATTAAGAAAAATAATTAATTGGCCCTTAAAATGTATTAATTAGGTTAATAAATACATATAAAGATTAAAATAGGCTCCTTAAATATTCAGTTATATTAGCGAAATTTCAGGATTAATCTATTATAACTAAGGTACAAGCAGTGCAGAGCTGTCGTACTCACCTACTTAAAAACTTCAACACAATTTTTGATCAGATAAAACGCATGCTCAAGGAGTTTGAGTGGCAATAATATTGCTCATTATAACAACGACCTTCTGGGTTGCACACAATACGACAATGTGAGCAAAGGTACGATCTCTTAATATCCTATTGTGATCCCGAGCAATGCCGGGCATAACGGCTAGTCTAATGTTACAGTACTATTACTGAAATTGTCTTTTTATATTTGTAAATGTGACTAACCATTGTTTCAGTTCCCTGAAGATACTGTGCAGCCAGCTCCATCTGAAGATTGTGTACTGGACTGCCCTAAAACAGACAAGCCATGCACACTTTCCACATGCTGTGGACCTTCAAAACATGTGAGTCTGCATCCCTCTGTGGTCCTGGCATTACTTGGCTACATTCAGTGTTTATGACTGTTGTCATAATTGGTCGATATCTCTTTGTTTAGATCCTCACAAAACAAGAACACAGTTGAGTCTAGGTTTTTACAACAGCATTATTATAATTTTTATTATTTTTATTTTTTGTTGTGAACTTATGTAAATCTTTCTGTCCAGAGATTAGAGTGTATAGCAACTCGGAGGCAGGATTGTATTTCTAATGGGAAACAAAATCGGGCTCTGAATTTTTTTTCTTAGCTATTCACCCATTTTCAGTGCGCTTTTAGGGGTAGATGACCTCGAAGCAACAATTGTTGTTCTGATCCCTTATTATCGATGTTGCTTTGAAGTCACATTAGTTTTTGAGCGATGTTTAAAAAGTAAAGTATAACCAGCTCACGATCAGTCCAACTAGTTCCTTGGCTCGCTGCAGAGATGCTCCTAGTGGCATTCATTACCAATCAACAGTTGGCAGTCAAGACAGATAAAAGCGGCAATTAATATCTAACCTTTTAGCTGAGAATTTATTATAATTCTTTCTACTAATAGCTTCTACTTTATTTATACCATCAACATACAATAGTTTGCCAGAAATCAAGTCGAAGTCTTGCAACAGCCATGCATCGAAATGCAGGCATACACTAATCGATCTAAAGTATACTATCTGCAGTGAAATGTGATCATTTTTATGCTTTTTGTAAAAAAAATATCGGCACATTTGTAGTTAACGATATGAAACCCAACTAGTCAATTCATTTTGTTGCAATGTGATATAATACTAATTGACAGACGTGTGGATAAGCTGGCCAAGCTCTTGACATGCCACTCCGTTCACGCTCGCCATCTTCCTCAGCACTCGAATCCGCATCCATCCTATCGGCCAGTATTTAACAGTTCACGTTCATACACTGATAAAGTCCATGATTACTTCCGCGACTATCGAACTTGTTACTATTTTCACCATTGATTTCAGTCTTTTACCAATTATTGCAGCTTTGACAAAACAACTTAGTTTCATAGACAATACTTTTACGATCTGTGAGTGTCCAAATGGGTAGTTTCCTATTATTAAAGCTCATCTTCCATGGGTTAGGAATATTATTCCACGCAACATGCTAGGCAATTTTGGTCTCATATCGTCGTCTAGCCTGTGTTTGGGTAATAGAGAATGCTCTAACCGAATCCGCAAAGCAGATTGGCCCCGCTAAACTCTCCTAACTGTAAAAGGTATTCTCTTGCACAATCTGTATAAAACAAATGGCCCCAGATCGTAGACTGATATTTGAGACAAACTCCAGATTGGTATTTCAATAGAATTTCAAATGTCATCTGCTGAATATTCGTAGTAGGTATATAGTTTGCAATTACGATGCAATACTGAAGACTGATCAAAGACTGATCAAGACTGACTGAAGACTGAAGAATGAACTGACTCACAGCTCGGCTGCAACTGCTTAACCCTTTTAGTACCAGTCGATTATAGGTGGTATGTGTGAAGAATACCAGGCTTCTTTTCAAGAAATTGCATTGTTGTACTAAAATCATTATAACTTTTGTATTTTTGAAGATATACCATCAAAATTTTTCCTGATCATTGAAAATGAGTTGCTTTACCATTCTAATAAGTAACATACTATGTTACGATAACACTACAACATACAAAAAAATATTTGTTTTATAACTGTGAAAATAAAAAGAGAAAAGTCAAAATTGAGAGAAAGAAACACAATTCAAAATAAAAATTACACACAGACGGTTGTTATTGTCTGCAGTCACATGTTGTTGGTTTACTCTCTGGAAAGTTTCATAATCTTAGGTACTATAGTTTCTAATTTAAAAAATATTTTAATACACCATGCAATGTACATATTTGACATTTTATGCTGGTTCACTTTTAGCACTTGTGATACCCTAGGCAGAAACCATGAAGACCTTTCATACACTTAGAACACGCAGTTCGTGACCTTTTTACTGGACCTCCATCTATTTTGCTGCACACAATGCATCTTTTTAATAATATACCACAAAATTTCACCTAAAGTTCCCCTTCCCTTGGTGGATGAAGCTTAGCTAACATTTTGGTCTGTAGGTTTTTCTCCTGGACCCATTCGTATTATATGGACTTGAGCCGTGTCATAACTTTACTCGAAGTATTTTCTTTGTATATCAAATAGGCATTCATCACCAATCGAGCAAAAATGCAAAATACCACCTTCTTCCAATATTTCAGTGTTCGTCGCTCATCGAAGTGCGTGTACAACCTCATGTCAAATGGGTTCGAACCGACGGTCACTATCAATTGGAACTTTACTAAACCCTGTATTACGTACACAGGCATCATTGTCATTACCGCCTACACTGTCTTCATTTGCGTCACCGTCACTCTCCAAATCAGTAAAATTGTCACATTCACTAATGACAATACCACGAGATTTATGGAACTGCAGAATGTCATCGCTGCTCTCACTTCTGTAGCAGAAATAAAATCACCAACATCATTACTACACGACCCTGATATTGCTACATCTTCATCAGACTCGATGTAATCAGTATCGGCACACACTCTATTGATATACTTGGCTAGATCATCATCGTTTACGAACACATCCGCGCCGCTGAGGCCATATTCGTACTAACAATAGTGCGTGGTGGACAAAATAGTGAGCGCTTTCAAAAATATCATATCTCCGTAAATAAAACTATTACCGCGATAGTTGTGGTAAATTTAGGAACTGCACGCTTTGCCGATTCTGGATAATCTGCATTGTGCTGCGATCTGTTAGAAAACTGAGAACTACAAGCATATATAAAACTGCCTGCATGAGGAGCACTATTGCGTTCCTGGCTGTTTTCGCTAACATGCCGAGGAACGCTTTTGCGCTCCTTGGTATTCTAAGAGTTAAATCAGGGCCATCCAGTCATTGTGCTCGGGGAGCACTGGTCAGTCGGATTAGCGCTCCTTCCCCTACCATCACTACACTGTGCAGCGAGCAGACCTGAGGCAGATGGACGGTGTTCGGACCATGCTGACTAGATACATATAGTATGTACAGTCATGCGGCCGACAGCTCTTGTGGGATAGTTGACATCATATTGATAGGGCTGTTTTTTTTTTCATAACAAATATACCGCATATGCAAATCGAATGATACTCTGATGTATGGAATGTGCAGGAAACGAACGCAAGTGTTAATTAAAGAATATTGTGATTTATCCCAAACTGAAATGTAAACATATTAGAGAGGAAAATCAACAACAAATTGTGTGTTGTTTTTTTTACACATTAAATCTCTGTGGCACGCTAAACATATGGCATGCCCTTTATAAACTGTACAGAAAAATGATATTTCCCATTCTTTAAAGGCTGCTGCTTCACCTCACACACACTTACACACTGTCAACAAAGCACATTGGACTAGACTAGCAACTCGTGGATCGGCTGCTCACTTCGGCACGGCGGGCAGACTGCATGCTTAGCCAGTCAAGCTCCTCCCACCACTACCGAAACTACATTCCACCAAAGCGCTTAGAGCACCTGGAGCGCTGTGTGGATGGCCCTGGCTTAAATACTCTTCTGCGCCCGATGTAGAAGACTGCTAACTCTGTTGTCCCTCGTTCGATTTCCATAAAATTTCTTCTGGTGCCTTCATAAACACATAGCCAGTCATTCTTCATCAATTTCAGCTTTCCAAAATGTAAATGTCAGATTTCATCAATAAGTTTCTTCTACTTCGCCACTAGTGCCGCAGGTCTCTTCCTCACGCGATCTACACGTTTTCCTGTTAACAATTGACCAGTGCGCTTTTCAAATCTAGTGTCTCACTGTTATCGATAAAAAATCCCAAATGACCATCCTGAATTAGGTTATAGTACATAGATAAATATGTTTGGAAAAGTGGAAGGGTCTCGGAGACGAGGGGGGCCAGCATTTAGATGGATCGACTCCATCAAATCCAACATGAATATGTCAGTGAAGGATCTGAAGTATATGGCTCAAGATCGAATCATATGGAGACAGTCCATCCATGCAGTCACTGGGAGTCAACACTGACTTGATGGCACCTGATCATCATCCCATATCCTATTATGATGACTACAGATACTCAAGTTATCAGATAAATTCCACACCCAAGTACAAGGGGCTAATGACCAAGATATCCTATGCCTCTAAAATGAATCAACAACGAAAGTATTCAAGTTATATGATGTGAATGTTTACAGAGCTCAAGGATTTTGTTAGTATGTATGTCAGGCTGAAAACTTTTGGACTCCACTGAGTAATAGTTGGCCAACTCGTAGATTTCTTCTACTACTTAGTCATCTTTAAAAGATAACTCAAGAAATATTTGTCTGGTTATAATTTCATGTGTTTATATTTGCTTGCTAGATTGAAGGCTACAATCCAGGCTGTAGCAGGTCAGTGTAAATGGAATGGGAAAAGTTAGTGATGAGAAGCAGCAACTCACTCAGGTAGGAGCCATGAAGGGTGTACCTTGTTTTGCCTTCAGTAGGGTCCATTGCATGTTTCATGATGTTTCACTAAAGCCTGAATGAAGCCACACGTCCTACTTTAGGGGCTATTTATTGGATTGATGGTGTTAATGACCACCTTTGAAGACGGCAGTGTGTCCGGCTGTAGAGATTTTGTGTGTTACTTAAACGTTAGAAGCGATTTTTTGTGTTGCCTGCGTAATCTATCATTAGAAGCTTTTCAGTCGGTCAACAAGTGCACCAAATTAGATTGGGTGGAGAGTTAAAATTATTTTCCTCGTGCCTGAAATACAATACGAGAATTATTTATACACTTTATAGAACACTTCTCATACAAATGGAGAAAATTGAATGACTAGTTTCGTTCTTCAAGCGATCATCAGCAGTTCCTGCTCACTTAGGGTTAATTTAGGTTCAGTGGATAAGTATATAACACCTATGTACAACAGTATTTACAATTAATAAACTACAGAAGTTTTTAATTAAACTTTGTAACTAGTCAGACTTTTTAACCAGTTATTTTTTTTATTCCATTGGTCTTCAATAAGTGTTGCATTTTTATAAATAGTACTTTTTATGTGTATAAATATGAAAAACCTTTTGAACCAATGCCATAACTTCTACCATAGCAAGCTTTTGTAATGATTGCATTCTAGACGGTTTTTGTTAGTAGCCGTTAATATTCAAATTTCTTGTTTATGTAATGAGCTTTTGTAGTTGGGTTAATCCCTTAAATAATCACTTAAAAGTAACTGAGTTGACAATGTGATTTTGTAGACTTAGCTGATTTCCTTATGTTCCTATGCTGATGTCCACTTCACTTCCCACTGTGGACTGATGCGTTTAATCCCATCGTGTCTACTTGTTGGTTGCTGGCGTTATCTAGCGCTGTGCCTAGAACTATACTGGGTGATACTAATGATTGTTTGATCTTCTCAACCATTATACACCAATCGCTATAGTTCATCACTCATAAAACTGATCAATCTCTGTTATGTAAACGAGAAATTTCAAAAGCTTGCTACGGTAGAAATTGCGGCAACTATTCAAGGGAGTTTTCATATCTATGCACAAGTACTAACAACAACAAAAAACAATGCAACACTTATAGAAGTGTAATAGACTAATGGAATAAAGAATAATTGGTTGAAAAATCCAACTGGTTATGAAGTTAAATTGAAAACTTTTGTAACCTAATAATAATTGCAAATACTGTTGCACATGAGTCTTACATAGATTTCCACTGAACCTAAATTAAGTCTAAGTGAGCAGGATCTGATGATGTTCGCTTGATGAATGAAACTAGTCGTCCAATTAAGGTCCCCATTTGTATGAGAAGTGTTTTATTAACTCATTGAGTAGTTTGGACATCCATTTAAATCATCTGATGATCCGGCCCACATTTTGAATTTTGTACCAAAACAGTTCCGACTTAATGTGACGTTCAGCTTAAATTTACATCCAAGTGTGCTGGCATCTATCGACCACATGATGGAACTTGGTTCTCCAATTAACTTTGCTTTGGACAAGTGCTATTCTTCCTTTTATCTAAGCTTGCTATGCCATCTGTGGTACACCTGAAGTACATCTTACAGTGTTCTGTACTGGCACGTTGAGCATAGTGGAAAGGATTTCAAATATAGTTATTCGTAAGTTTTCTTGGCCACTTTCAATGAGACAATAACTGGCATTGGAACAGAGTTGGTATATTAATAATAATTTCATCTTTCCTTGTGCTGTTTCCTGGTAATGACAGTCATTCGTTTCATCACAACTAGCCTATGAAATATGGTATCCAGTTGTGCAAAGAATCTTGATGTAGTTAGTTATTGTTGTTTTAAGGGGCAGAACAGCAAGGTCACCTGACCCTAGTCTTGATGTAAAAGAGATTTTAACTATCTTGACAAAAAATCAATCGTAATGATTTTTTAATTTTATTCCTTACGAAACTGATATCCAAATAAAATAAAATGAATTGCTAGTATCCATTTTTTTTAAATTCATGAACAGAACTCTCGACTGGGTGGTCAGTAGCAACTGAAAAGATTGCTGCTCAAAGGGTTAAGTGTATAAATAATTCTTGTATTTTATTTAATACACTAGAACATTAATTGTAACTCCCCACTTAATCTACTTGGTCACACTCGTGTTGACCGACTGAAAAGCTTTTACTAATATTTTTATTTATTTTACCTTGTTTCTCTCTTTCATCTCTCTCTTTCCCTCAGCCCACACCTTCCTGTCGTTATGTGTGTCATTTTCCATGTTTCTATCCTTCTTTTCCTGCCCATTGATTGTTTAAAACCTAATGATGTTAGTTATGCCTGTGTGATATTTAGCAACAAACTGCCAGTCAATTGAAACAACAACTGTGGCAAGTAGGCTTGTATTCCCACATCAAGGTCGCTTCTCTGTAAGCATACCATTTACAAGGACCCCTCTGTCAAGCAGTCTCTTCCCAGCATAACAGTGTGTGAGCCCATATCAGGTTACAGTGAATGTTCAGAGAAAAACCAAAGTTGTGGGTCCACCAAATAATTAGTCACAAACTGAAAAGCCATTCATTAAGATGTAGTCAAATTTCTAGATCTTTAGTTTCAGTGCATGGATTGAGTTGTTGGATTTTAGGTGCAACAGTTGAATGCCCCTTGTGATGAATTTGAAAGACATTAACTTTATAAGCAAATTTAGGAAGTAATTTCCATGCAAGCACTAATTTTGCTGTCACTTTCTGGATTAAGAACCATGTCTTCGGCTGCAATTTTTTTATACTAGCACTAACCCCATGGATTGAATTTTTTTTGTTAATTCTTTACTACCCCTGTTTTCGGAGGATTATCATCAGGAAAGATTTTAATAAATTGCTTACTAGCCTGTGACCTCGTAGTTCCGCCCCTTAAAACAACAATAACTAACTAACCTGTGACTCAAATCACATTCAAAATATGCTCCACAAAGAAAATTATTCTGCTTCAATATTAATTGCCTAACCATTTCTTGGCAGTGAACAAACTGCCAAACCCTGCACTAATGAAGGATACTTCCTAGTCCACACTTTATGTGCACGTGCTTATATTTGAGGGGTTGTGGGCAAGAACATGGTAAGCCACAAGAGAGTATATCTGAGAAAAATGAGGAAAACCAAGTGTGAAATCTGTAATCCACCTAGAAATATGAGCTTAACATATGTTATTGAGGAGAATGCTTAACCCAATGAGCAGTACTGCCGTCTATTTACGGCACTGTTGTGCGTGGCCCACGGGAGTACTGCCGTCTATTGACGTTCTCGAAGTTCGCGCCTAAACAGTACCGCCGTCTAATCACGTTTCATGGGGAATGTTTGAAATTGTTGCCTGACATTGTACTGGCGGGTCTTTAGATCAATGTTGGAGGATGTTTGACATGTTCAGCGAACGTTATTCCGTGTTTTATCACATCTCGTATGTTCTGTGATGATGTTCTGTCCCGGCATCTGCAGTCATGTAACCTAACTTCTTATGCGATTGTGCTACGAAGTACAACACACGAGAACTGTTTTCTATTGTTGTTTCCTGTGAGTGCACTGCACAACTATTCCTTGACAATACACATTTCGTTTATTTTTCCTCATCTCGGGTTTCCGTGGAAACAAACTCCATTACTCTCTGATTGTCAACAAATACACGTGCTAAATGGCGGGATCGAGTCGAGGAGGCGCGCTTGCTCCGCAAGATATAAGTAATATTTTGACTAATGAGGAGTCTGACGATGAAGTTGATATTTATGATGGTGATAGTGATTGTATTGTGTCCGATGTGAGTGGTCATTCCTCGGAAGACGATGACATAGAAATTGAGGACGAAGTGCAGCCTGCTGTCGCAAAGAAGGCTAAGCTGTCAGCTGTTCACACTGAAGGAAGAAAGTGGACTTGTATAGGTAGGTTTCTTCCTACGCTTTCTGCTAATTTTGATGCATCAAATTCAGGCGTTAGTGATAATCTTCATGTGAATGATAATGACAATGATTCAAGAATTGAAGTGTCGATTTTCAAAGAAGTTGTTGACCGTAATATTATGAACTTGATAGTGTCAGAAATGAACAACTACTACATATTTGTTATGGAAAATACGGACGTAAAGGAAAAGTCGAAATTACATAAGTGGCAAGGCATAACCGTAGAGACTCTTTATGTTTTCCTGGCAACTGTATTGTTGATGGGCCATGTGAAGAAAAACAGGATGAAAGACTATTGGTCGACAAATAAATTGATCGAAACTCCGATGTTTGGTAAAGTGTTCTCTCTCGACAATTTCTCCCTCATTCTAAGACTGCTTCACTTTTCTGACAACAATCTTCAACCCCCAGGTGACAGACTTTATAAAATTTGGCCTATTATAAACTATTTGAGAGAGAAATTCCGATCTATATTCTATCCCTTCCAAAAGATCTCTATTGACGAGAGCCTAGTTGCTTGGAAAGGTCGCCTAAAATGGAAACAGTACATTCCATCAAAGCGACACAGGTTTGGCATAAAGGTGTTTATACTTTGTGACTGTGAAACTGGGTTTATCAATGATTTTATTGTTTATACGGGAAAGGATACGGAAATTGAACATGATGAAAAACTTGGGGAGTGTCTGGGTCAGTTGTCAAAACTCTAACAGCACCTTACATTGGTGAAGGCCACAACCTGTATGTCGACAACTGGTACACAAGCCCAGATCTTTTTGAGTACCTACACAAGGAAAATACTGGAGCATGTGGCACAGTCAGAAAAAACAGAAAAGGGATGCCAGACTTCCCGAAGAAAATTCAAAGGGGGAATGTATTTCACGGCACACCAATGATATGCTGGCGCAAAGATGGCACGACAAAAGGGATGTTACTATGCTTACTACCATACACGAGAATGTGATGGTAGAAACCGACAAAACAGACCATGCCACAGGTCAGAAGAAAATGAAACCTTTGAGTGTACTGGATTATAATGTGAACATGGGTCCAATTGACAAAGCTGATATGCAAATCAGTTTCACTGCAAATATCAGGAAAACACTGAAGTGGTATGTCAAGTTGTTTTTTTACTTGATTGACATTTCAGTGCTGAACTCTTACAATATTTACAAGATGAAGACTGGAAAAAATCCACAGCTTAGTGAATTCCGACTCTGCCTCATAGATCAGCTACTAGAGGAATTTGCAGTGGAGAGGAAGCCAACAAAAGGAGGTCGACCACCTTCAGGAGGAGACTGCTTGAGACTTTCTGGACGTCATTTCCCTAAACCAGTACCTCCAACACAATCAAAGCAGAAGCCGCAACGGAGGTGTTTTGCGTGTCAGCACACAAAGAAGAGACCAACCAAAAGAACAGACACTAAGTGGATGTGTGTTGAGTGTGATAGACCCCTCTGTGTACACCCCTGTTTTGAAGAGTACCATACCCTAAAGACATTTTGAAAGCCTAGGTGAAACTGATATAAAATTAAGTCGTGTAGTATGGGATACAAACTTGATCAAATATAGAAAGTAATTATGTTTTTCAATTTCCTTTCAGTATTTTTGAGAAAAATATTTTCTACGCCCCTGGTTTCAATTAAATTGAGGGTATCAGTTATGTACCATCAATGTAAATTTTGTAACTTTATTAATAGAAAAAAGTTAGACTCAAAATAACTTAAAATTGAGAACTCCAATTTTTCACGAAAAAACTCACTCCTGGTGTCAGCAAAAACTCACTGATCAAAAGGTTAATGGGGATTGTTCAAATCGTATGTTGGAAAAAATACAAAATTAGCACTAATGATGTGGGTTACCATGTTATGTTTATACCATGCAAGAGGGTTACCAACGAAACATTAATTACTTAAAAAATATATTTTCATAAATAATGAAATGCAACAAAGAAAATAGATTACACGTTCAATAGTATGCAAACTTAAAATACTTGGAAATTTATATTAAATAAAAAATCAGTAATGACAATTTTTTCCTTGTTTTCATAAATGCTTGGTATTGAAATATACAGTTTTTAAGTGTCTTAACTATTAGTTGTCACTATTATCAAATGAATTGAGTGAAATGAATGCTAAATCACAAAAAGATTCAGTTAGTACATTTAATATTCAACGGTCCGTTCAAGTCTCTTTCAACTATAGCATTCTGTTAGGAACTTGGGTTTCATCAAACACTAATCTGCTTATTTAAACTATCGATCACACTTCTTCGCTTGCAGACATGTATGCATCGCCATAAGTATCTTCGTCCAGCTCCCCTTCAGGTTTTCTACCTTTCTTCAATTTCATGAAGTAATTGTTGTACTCGCTGGGGGGAATATACTGTTGCAAAGCTGCTATGTCTTTCAGCTTAGCTTCGTCAATTTTTCTCAAGTTTGTGTACTTCTTAGGGAACTGTGATTGTGATGGACATCCTGTTTGTCCTCGACGACAAAGATTAACTGTATCATCTTCCCCATTGTAGTGATACCTTATCTTAAGTTTCATCAGATCAGGCTTTGAAATGGTAAATGCTACAGCATCCTTAAATTTCACAGGATTCTTGTCTTCATTCTTAGTTCGAAATGTGAACTTTCCCCTCAGGTTTTCAAGACATATAAAATCGGATTTTTGCATGTGTGTAACTGCAAATGGTTTCTTATGGCTGGCTTTTTTCAATATTTCCACCCACTGTTCAGGAGAGTACACAAACTGTACATGTCTTCTAACATAACTTTCCACTACGCCAAAATCTTGGTCGGAAGGTAGCATAGTGTGGCCAGGAGTTGGAAAATAGTGTTCTATCCTTTCAAAACGCCCACTTGCAACCAGATAACTCCAGAATGAAACTATTGACCAATTTTTGTTCTGTCCTCCACAATTGTCACTTATCATTACTAGTCTCTTGCCAGTTAAGTTCAATGTCTCAAAGTGTTTCTTCAGGCAGCTGACTAGCTCCTCTGGACCTCTTCCAGCCGTGGGCTCATCCCAGAAGTAAAAGTAGCCTTTCTCATTTTTTCAGTCATGTAGGCTGAGATTACAGTCCCAAATCTTGCTTGAATAGAAGGCTGGTCCTGTACTTAATTTTGGAATAGGCAGAGTTGTTGTAAGTCTAACGTAAATACCAAAGTATCTTCATCGACCTTAGCAAGTTTTCTGAATTGCTTAATAATTTCTGCTCCTGCTTGTGCCTTCCTTTGGTGATGTTCTTGCTCGGTGCGTGCTTTCTTCAATTCACCAGCATTCTGCTTCAATCTACATTCTTTTATTTTTAAATGAAGTGAATCGCATGTTTTACAGGTGTCACTTTTGGGATGCTTAAAACCGATATTGAGTGTTCGAAATATTTTTCTATATTTATCGATTGAAACTGGAGTAATGTTCCTGTCTTTACAGAAATTGTTTTGGTAGTCATCATAAATAGTTGTCATTGAGTACTCATGACCTATGTACATCTTGTCCATATTATGTCGCCTGCTGTAGTGGCTTTGATACTTCGGAATTTTGTTAATGTGCTGAAGCACAAAATCTTTCTGCTCTTCCGTCAACATGTTCTTCCTTGTGTTATGAGTACCTCTTTTATCTTGTGGCGGCGAGCTCATGCCTTGTGATATCTTTTTTTACCAAAATTTCTACTCTTTCTGCTTTTCTGAAGCCCATGAATGTTAAGAAAGGCTATTTTGCAAATCTTCGTTACCTCAGAACCTTTCAAGACAGTAAATTGAATACTGTTGCTTTGCCGGCTTCCTTCACATTTATTGGTATATCTGCGTTTTACAGGTGTCACTGACAGTCGACCATGGATATACGCGTTTTGTAGGTCGTAATTGCCAAGTTCCCAGAAGTCTGAAAATAGTTTCTCTCTGGTGTTCTTACCCCGATCACGAAAACCAAGATTAACGGCTGAGGGGACCCGACGCGCTGATCACGCGTCACCCCAATATCTGCAGGCCGAATGGCTGGGCAGCGGTCGCTTGGTCGGTCTTAGCCTGTCATGGGCTGGATAGTGTCAGGGGTTGACTTTTTTTTGTTGTTCTTACCCAACACTTCGTAACACTTAATTTTACAACCACAGTCTTCTCCCATTTCTCTCTTCTCGTGTAGGTGCTGTCCAGAGCGATATTCCTTGCCTGTAATGAAAGAAACTTCAACAAATTGATAAATATAACTATGTATTGGTGTTATTTCAAACATAAGTGCAATGTGTGTAATTCTACTGTAAGGTTATCATCCCTTACCTTTGTTGCGTAAACTCTTGTTTACTTTTCTCTTATTGAGTTTAATCCTCTTGGTTGGAATACCATTTGAGCTGCCATTTTCCGTTGAATGGGTACCTTTGGTTTGTTGATTTGGTCGAGTCCCAGTATTTCCTTCAGTACCTGCACATTTCATTTGGGGTACCTCAGAAACCTGCAGAAGAGAGTTACTAAATAATTAAGAAACTTTATAGCCTAGTTACTTCATAATATACAAACCCTGCTAACCCACTGAAGTATCACATTCTAGGATGCATAACTTGGTATTCCACACAGCAATCATGATCATTATTACCAAGTAAGATATTATAATGTGTATTAATTCTACACTGAACGTTCATCATATGGCACTAATTAATATACACTTTTTCTAAAATATATACTTCACAGAATATAAATTAGATTTTCAGAAACAAAACATGGTAACCCTCATCACTTATGGCAGTGAAGACAGGCAGTACTTACCTCTTCTACATCACTACTTTCTGGATCAACTTCTTCACTACTAGGATTATATTCACTTCCTGAGTCCTCAAACAACACGTCACTAATATTTAAATCTTCTGGATTAAATTGGAACCTCTGCTTATTGCTTCTTTTCCTGCCAGAAGTAGCACATGCTTCACTCATTGCCTCCATCTTGGTTTGTGGGTTACCAACTTTTGTTTTCAAATGTAGACCGATGTGAGTTAACTAAGCTGGTGTAGCATGCCATCTGTTGAGGATAGAGAGCAACTACTTGGAAACTAGATGGGAGAAGTAGTGAGCTGTACGGGCGCCATTTTATCTCCAAAAGATGTGATATGTGGGTTACCATGTTCTTGCCCACAAACCCTCATTTTTGGTTATGATCTCGGAGCAGGCAGTGTGGTGTGGGGACATGTGTTGGGAGGAGAGTGCCCAATGGAAGGGTCCCTTTGTCAATACTATGACTCACTTGTCAACAGTGTACTAAACACCAGAGTATCTGAATTATTTCATACAGTACTGATTGTGATCTAATAATAATTATATTTACACACACTACTGTCTGTAGACTCTAAAATGAATCTATAACAACAATTACCGGTATACCTAGTATAACGATCAAGAACCAGGAGAGAAGTGTGGATGCATGCAGTATTTCAAATTTTTCATTAACTTTATATTGGATGCTAATTTCCGTTCTATTGCCTATTAATAGAGATATGGATCTTCCAGATTTTAGAAGGTCAACACTCCACATTATATTTAAAGCAGGGTGTCGAGCGATACGGGGAATACGGGAATTTTAGTGACCCGGGAAAAATACGGGAATTATACGGCAAATTTGCACTTGGTACGGGAAATCTTAAAAAGTCTCATAATGCCTGACTTCTTAGCCCCCGAACGCTCGGTAGAGTCCTCCCGCTCAGTCTTCTATTTCGCCTACAGACCGCGGTGCCACCCGCAATTTGCGCCACCGATAGAGCGCTAAGCGGTATGAGAACCCAGCCAACGTCGAATGCATGCTTTGCCTGGCCGACCACCAGCCGTACCCTCTCCGCGCGGGGCTACGCGCGCTGCGCTCGTTGCTGTCAATGACATATAAGAATCAGTCCGCATTGTTATTTACAGAGGAGACCTGGGTTTCTCGACAAGAGCAGCCCTTAAAGAAGCTAACAGCTCAATATCTCAGAAAATTCCAGACGCGGATGTGCTGCAATTTCGCACCAACTGCCGAAAATTGTACATTTGTATCCTATGGCTGAAAAAATCAAAGAGAGGTCAACTCTTGCTCACAAGAGACCCATGCTATTTCCTGCCTAGACCCTATAGGGGTCGCTGAGACTCCTAAGTTGGAAGAAGTTAGGATCGTCATTGCCCTGGAAATTCTTTGTGATCAGAAGAATTTGCTTTCTGGCGCAATGGCTGACCGCATCAAGAGCAGCTACTCCGCACTTCTGAGACTGCCCTTCGTCACTGAGTGTTTGAAGCAGTTCGACGGAAAAGAGCCACGGCTCGACGTGTTGTGGTCGGAATTAGTGGCTTCAGCACCTTCTCAGTTCCTGCCGAAAACGATCTCACAAGCTTCGTTAAAATGATACTGACTTTGTATCACAACAATGCAGCTCTAGACAGAAGTTTCTCCCTGAACAAGGAGTGCATGATCGTCAATCACAAAGAAGCAAGTCTGATTGGCATGCATACTGTTCAGGACGCTGTAATGGCAGCTGGTGGAGTAGAAAAGATAACCGTGAGCAAGAGACCATACTGCGCGAAACTCCTACGCCCGGTTCTAGGAAGCAAAACAGGTGCGAAGCGACGGCTTAGGTGGCAGTCGAGAGAAAAGCCACAAAAGATCTCCAGGAATTGGAAAAAAAAAGTACTGTCAAAAGAACTTAATTTTGTGCTGTGTATAACTGAAGTTCCTAGTAACAATCTTGTATTTGTCAAAGTGTCTTATTTAATTTCGTTTTGCATTATTTTATTTTCTATTATCTACTTTGATAAAATAAATCACATTAAAAAGTATTCGTGGCGTGTCGCGTGTGGAATTTTACTGTTTTTAGCCTTTCCATGGACTTTTTTCGCAGGGGAGATGCACATACCAAATTGTTTCAAAGTCCGTTCAAACACTCAATGCAAAATGCGTCACACATGCATAAATTTCAAAAACTACAAACAATATCTCACAGCTCTCGACATTTTACTATCGAACACTCGTCACCAACAAGTAGCTACAAAATACACCACACAAGTGACCGAATTCTTCTCGTATGGGCAGGCATCGTTTCAGTTGCTTGTTAACCACTGTCTGTGTTGGATTTCCTTTCTTTGTCATTGTTTCGTTACTTTTACTTCGCCGAAGTTCGACCCGAGGACTGGACACATCCCGTACAGCATGTACAGAAAGAAATACTGAAGGCGGTCTGGATATCGCGGTGGATGAAATAATTATTAACCTTGGCAATTCATCAAGCTCTGACGAAGACAATGATGGTGGTGATGATGATAGGGTCAGTGAAGGGATGGAGGGTGTCAAAGAAACCCTTGCCAAGTGACTGAGGATAATTAATTTCTTGGTGTCAGTTCGCTTGCGTCAATCGATAATAGAGCGCAGGCTATTGTTTCCCGTCATAGTGTTCAAAATACCATCCGTCATTCAATAGCCTACAATCCGACAATATAAAACCACGGCAATAATATTGCCACAGAGGGGCTTGTTTGAGTGCTCATTGCTAAATATGTCTTTACCTTATCTTTACTTTTGTATTATCACGAAAGCTAACATTAACCACAGAGAGTCGCGATTCAGTGAGTGTGCATGGTGTTATCTGTCAACTACTGTAGTAAGCTGTGAACGACCTCCACTCAGACTCTTGTTTCATGTTAAAGGATAATCATTGCATGGTGAGGTTTTTTATATTCATTAGCTGTAGAGTGTTTGCCCTCTTTGTCGTATTTATTGAATTGAATACCTATGATAAAGGTATCATAGCTTCGGTGTGTAATTTATTTATTCATCTAAAAGTATCGTATTTCTCTGTTTGAATGTCCTCGGCATTGATTCAGGATTGTTTTTTAAAATATATTACGTATAATTGTACCGAAATAATGTCTGAAGTGTAGAGCTGTGTATTATTCGAATCAGTTGATTTACAACACTAAAAAATTAACATCACAGCTCAGCTGTTCTAAGCTCCCGACTTATCCATCGCGTTGTTTCCTTCGAAATACAGGGTGTAGGTGAGAAGCATGCTAAGAATTCTTGCCGTGTGGTGGTTGGACGTAGGGTCTTGTTATGTGGCGACCGTGGGTTGCGGAGAGGAAAAGTGGGGCAAAGTGACAGGAAGGCTGTCAGTACCGAATGCGCGGGGTGGTCAATACTGTAGTTGTCCCATAATTTACGCGTGTACTAGCAGACATACCTCTCAAAAGTCGTGATCTAAAAAGGGATAGTGGGTGGGTAACATCTATTACTTCATGACCCCCAAAATTATTATTCATTATTACAAAGGGTATTTTGACTATTTTCAGTAGTGTAGAAAATTGTATCGCCTTGTTCCGGGCTCCTATAGAGCTTACATTTTCTTTCGATCTTTCATTTGCCATAGGACGCTCCATCGGCGTATGGTTATGCATTACCAGCTTCTGGTTTAGTAGTCAGGTAATGGAAGCAATGGGAGCTGTGTACTACAATTTTCCTTGCATGTAACTAAGCAAATTATTGTTGTTAAGAGAACGTAAAATGCACCAAGAATTATATGATCTTCAGCTGTATGCAGTTTGAAAGCTCTGCATGTGTTCATTCCTTGTGTATTAATGATGCGAAATGTCAGCTAACGTTGTGCCACATACAACACTCGTAGTCTCTAAATGTTGCACATATTCCCGTAAATTACAGCAGTTTATGTTTGAATTGCTTGTAAGATCGTGACAAAGAAAGTGTTCATCCAATTGGATGATTGTATTTAACTGTATGCACGTCGTATAATCTTGGCGAGGGTGTTCTTTTTTTTAATTCTTTTTTTTTTCATGGAGCAACTTTACACCGAAGCAGCTTTTTGTATTTAGTTTTCTGGCATCTTGTTTTAAATTATTGAGTAACATATTTCCAAATGCAGACAATCCATACCTCCATTGGGATTTGGGTTCCATAATTCACGCAAAATGAGGTTCGTTCGTTTGTGAAATTGAGGTCATAACCCCCATACCCTTTCAGTGATTACCGTATTGTATGGTACTAGGGTGAAGATGTAAACGAGCATTTCATAAAAAATTGTCGCCAGTTGTTTGGTTTATTAACTTACGGTAATATTTTCCATAGGTACTGAAAACTGGGCACGGTTGGATTTTAAGGTGGAACCGCATGTGCTATCAAATATCCCTTTCTTGCAATACCTGGAATATGTAGAGAATTATAAAATGATTATTGGTTAAATAAGGGTTAATAGATAGGCTATTGTAATTATAATGATTAAATAAATATTAAAGAAGGAACGATGCGTTGTTAGTAAATATTAGGCCTACCGGTACGGCGAATAGCCTATAACTCGTAGCGTCTGTCACAATTTAGCATTTAAACAGGTCACGTTAATGCATATAACAACCGGATAGCAAATTAAAATAATATTCTCACATATAACATATTTAATTTGCACCAACTTAATTATCGTAGATATGTTAAACCACTGGCGTTTGAAATGTGCAAATCGCACACTTTGTAGGCAAGCTGTTTGTAATGGTCGTCTCTGATGCGAAGTTTCACTCTTTTAGGAGACACTTGTCTTTGGAATAATCATGAAAGACCAACCCTCTAGTTCTTATTTCATAAGTTGAACGCTTAAAAACAAAACCACAATCCGAAATAATAAAGAAGATAATCACGAACGAACGATTCACTGCCAATGAAAATCAAATGGAGATTCGCGGACCGGAAGTTCGCTATGCTTAAGCTTTGGTGCCATTTTAACTCGTGGAAGCTCTATACGGTTACGGTCCATACATTTCAGTCACTTCCAGTAAATATTTATTATGCGACACTCCTATTCTCTACTCTCTCAACCCTCCTCAGTAAAACAGTCATTTATATATCAGATCTTCTCAGGTAAACGGTATTTTATTTGTGTTCGTAGCATCTCATCCCATCTGCGTGAGAGTTCACTCGCGCGAGCTTTGCTCAAGCCACGGATTAGGCCTAAATCTTGCCATCATTAAATGCGGAAGTGTCTCCAAAAATGCAGTTACACTTACGCCAGAAAATCTTGATTGGCGCTTTAAGATTCATTTTTCAGCCATTCGGTATGCAAAGTCTAGTCTTAGAGGGTTGTAAAATATACGGGAATTTGGTGGATTTTCGTATGGGAAATACGGGAATTATATGGGAATTTGAAGAAAGGTCATCGCTCGACACCCTGTTAAAGGAATAGATTTTACTTACAGATGAAGTGAAAACAAAATTATAGTAATAAAATGTGCTGCTTACCTGCAATAATGTGCATTTAGTTGACAGAACTGTCATTGTTAAATATAGTTCATGTTTTCTACTCATGTAATAACAAGTTCAAGATACATGCGGTACACTATATTTTAATTATCTCATCTATCCAGTATTATAGTGTCTCATATCAATGTTGTAGTTACTTATGATGAGAGCTGTACATTGCGCTGCTACACTCACTACACACCCAGACACTTGTATTATAAGAGCTGTAGTACACTCTTTAACTCTGGATGGACAATAGCATTTAGCCACCATTATTTCATTTTTCAGTGCCCGCACAATTTTATAGTACTTTGAAGACCAAGTTCAGTATTTTTATTACTGCTTGCTTTCAGGTTTAGTGTGATGGTTGATACACCAAAATCAATTGTAACAATTACAGAACGTAATAAACATAAGTCCAACCCCTCGTCCACGTCGTGGGAGACGGGCAACGGCACAAAGTAGGGGATCGCCTGTAGGGGCGAAGTACAGTGGGGACTTCGTGTGCCCCGGGACCGTTACGGTAGCTGTGAAGGTCCTACAGGAACCCTGAAAAGTGACGGCTAACGGGGCTCTGGTGAAGCTACGATAGGCCCAGCAAGCCAGTAGTGGATGATACCAAATGCTTTCAAAAATGGAACGAGCCTCGGACAGGATGGATTTAATAGACGACGACACGGCTTTACACACGGACTAAGATTTGGAACTTTAAACCTAAGAACGCTGACGGGGAAGGTGGAGGAGATAGTGGATATGATGGAAAGAAGGAAGTTGGATTTATTGGGATTGGCAGAAACAAAGTGGAAAGGGGAAGGAAGGAGAGAACTGAGAAAAGGCTATAGACTGTACTGGAGTGGGAACGAAGAGGGAAAGAGGAATGGAGTGGGAGTAGTAGTACGAGATGGTTTAAAAGAAGAAGTGAGGAGAATAAGTAATAGAATGATGAAAGTGAAAGTAGCACTGAGGGGAGAGACCGTAGAAATAGTGCAAGTGTATGCTCCACAAGTAGGCTGCGCCTCTGAAGAGAAGGAGGAGTTTGAAGAGGAATTGCAGAAGCAGCTGGTCGGAAGAAATATGATTGTTATGGGGGATCTCAATGCCCATGTAGGAAGTGAAAGACAAGGTTATGAGAGTGTTCTAGGACCAGAGGGTTGGGGCGGAAGAAATGAGGAAGGAAAGAGACTGTTGGACTTCTGCCAGAGGAACAGCCTGCTAGTTGGGAACTCCTGGTTTAAGAAAAGAGAGAGCCACACAATCACATGGTACAGTGATGACTTGACCAGGAAGTCGGTGGTCTACTATATACTGTATGAGAAAGAACTAAATAAGAACATCACGGACATCAAGGTTATACCATCGGAGAACCTGGATAGCGACCATCGATTGCTGGTAATGAACCTGAGAGGGAGTAAGGAGAAGAAAGGGACTGAGAACCAGGAAAGACGTATAAGGATATGGAAACTGAAAGAAGGGGATAGAAGGGTCGAGTACCTCAAAATGGTAAAGGAAGGGATTCCAGCAGATGAAGAAAGAGGGGTGGAAGAGGAATGGGCTAGATTTAAGAAGACACTAGTAGGTGCAGCAGAAGCAGTATGTGGAAGAACAAGTAGTAAGAAGAGGTGGAAGGAAACACCATGGTGGAATGAGAAGACAAAAGATATAGTAAGGGAAAAGAATAGAGCCTTTAGGAGGTGGTATCAAAATAGGACGGTAGAGACAAGGGAAGAGTACCAGGAAAGAAAGAAGGAGGCGAAGAGAGTAGTGGCTGAGGAGAGAAGAAAGTGGATGGAAGAGTGGACAAAGATGATGAAGGAGGATAGTGAAGGTACAAAAAAGGACCTGTATGGGATGGTAAAAACTAAGAGGCGGAAGGATCCTACGGATTATGTTAGAATGGTGAACAAAAGGGGGCAAGAGATAGAAAATAGGGAAGAACTGAAGAAAATGTGGAAAGAATATTTTGAAGAACTTCTGAACCCGAATGGAAAAGATGGTGAGGAGGAAGAAATCGGGGAAGAGGAAGATGAACTGCAAACAGAAAAGGACCTAACATGGAAAGAAGTGGAAGATGCAGTGAACAAGATGAAAGGAGGGAAGGCACCGGGTGTGGATGAGTTGAGTGTGGAGATGGTGAGAGCAGCAGGAGAGGTGGGGATACAGTGGTTGTACCGAGTGATGAGGACAGCATGGAAGGAAAGGAAGACCCCAGAGGACTGGAAAAAAGGAATAATTGTCCTGATCTTCAAGAAAGGTAGTAGAACAGATTGCAGAAACTATCGGGGAATAACACTGATGAGTCATTGTGCAAAGATCTTCGAGAAAGTTTTGGAAAAGAGAATTAGGACAAGGATAGAAGGAGGGATGAGGGAAGAACAACATGGCTTCAGACCAGGAAGGTCTACAGTGGATTTGATTTTTGCTGTAAGGCAGTTACAAGAACAGCACTATGAGTATGGAACAGATCTACTGATGGCCTTCCTGGATATTGAGAAAGCATATGACAGTGTATGCAGAAACAAAGTGTGGAAATCCCTGGCGGATAGAGGAGATGAGAAATGGACTATAAAGAGGATAAAGGAGATGTACAAGGGAAGCGTGAGCTGTGTGAAAGTGGGAGGAGAGAGATCAGACTGGTTGGAACAGAGAAACGGCCTGAAACAAGGAAGTGCCTTGTCACCGTTACTTTTCATTCTGGTGATGGATGACATAATGACCCGAGTGGCACAAGTAATTGGGGAAGGAAAGATGAAAGCAATGGTGTTTGCAGATGATTTGATGATTTGGGGAAACAAGGAGGAGGAGGTACAGGAACAGTTGGACGTGTGGGAAGGAATAATACAAGGATATGGGATGAAATTTAGCATAAATAAGAGTGAGATGGTGATCACAACAAGGAAGAAGGAAAGAACCACAACGGGAATAACAATTGGTGGGGAACAGCTGAAGAAAGTGGAGAGTTTCAAGTATCTAGGAAGCCTGATACAAGAGAATGGAAGAAACGATAGAGAAATAAATGAGCGGGGGAGGCAGGCAGAAGCATTTCGGAGGAGTGTGAGAAGCATGTTATGGAGCAAGGATGTCCCTCAGAACAGCAAAAAGATCATATATCGGACGTACTATGTCCCTATCCTGACGTATGCCTCGGAGACCTGGGTTATGAAAGGAAGGGAGAAGAGCAAAATACAGGCCAGTGAGATGAGGTTCTTGAGAAGCAGTATTGGAGCTACAAAGATGGACAGAATAAGAAATGAGAGGACCAGAGAATTAATGAAGGAGGAACCATTACAGGATGGTATAGAGAAGTCTAGACTTAGATGGTATGGACATGTAAAACGAATGGAGGAGAAGAGGATACCCAGGAGGATACACGAGACGAAGTGGGAAGGAAAGAGACCGAGAGGAAGACAGAGAGACAGGTGGCTGAAGGGGGTGGAAGAAAGCGTGAAGAAGAGAGGAGAAGACTGGACAAGGGTGGAGGCTGAGAGATGGTGGGAAGACAGAAGACGTTGGAGAGGCTTGTGTTCCAAACAGACCCGGCCAGTGGCTGGAAACTGTGCAAGATGAAGAAGAATAAACAAGCTGGATGTAAATTTGCTGGGTATTTTCAGAAATTTTTGCACAAATAAAATACAGAAAGTCATGTATGCAGTGTTTGACAAAAATCAACTGTGTGTTTTTTTTAATTTATTTTTTATTAAAGTTCATAGTTCAGTCCCCATCATATTAAAATTTATTGTAAAGTACGGTAATGAAAATCATGAAGAGAGAAGTGTGTTTGTTTCTATTTTAATTTGGTAGCTTAATTCCTTATCTTCCAATAACAGCTAAAATGAATCATTCTGATATGACAGTTCTTTTTTATTTTTTCATTTCTATAAAATATAGCATTCTGCCCAATGATCTGCCAGTTTTGATCCCTGCTTAGCACTGTCTCTTTTTCATGACCAGCTTTCCGTTAAGCAAGTTAGAATATTAAGGTTATGTTTCCCTAGTTATCTCTTTCAAACACATTATTTGTTTGCCATTGAACTTGATCTGCCTAATCTAGTGCAGTATTCTCTCTGCTTATGATCTATGCTGTTATGCCAGGTGTTTCAATTACTACCAAATACAGGACTTAAATAGCTGCCACACATTGTCTCCTTTCTCCCCAAGATGGTCTTATAAAGTACAGTATATAAATAGCTTACTATTTGATGAGGGCCATTGATCTCAATATTCTGCTCCTTAAAACAACAATCGCTACCCATGTTTGATGTTCGAATTGATGATTCAACTAAACTTTCACTGGTATTTGAGGCAAGGTGTAAGAGGAACATTCATTACCATGGAGACCTCCTCGTGGTGTAGCGGCTAGCATCCTTGGCTGTCGCCCTAGAGGTTCGATTTCCGGCTCTGCGAAATTTTAATTCTGGTCTGACGGCAAGAATGGGGTACATTCTGCCTCGTGAGGCAAAACTGAGAAGAGGTGGGTTCGATTCCTATCACAGCCATCTTGGAAGTGGTTTTCCGTGATTTACCCACTTATACTCCAGGCGATTACCAGGATGGTTCCTAACTTAAAGCTACAACCGCGTCCTACCCAATCCTCATCTAAATTACAAATACACACACTAATATAGCCATCACAATAACACAGGTTATCAGACAAATTCCCCTCATATCCAAGTACCCGGGGCTACATGACCATGTCGCAAAAACCCCTAAATTACCCAACAACTCATCACCATAGAGTTCAATGCGTGTT
The DNA here is from genome assembly GCA_946902985.2 of Meconema thalassinum. Lineage (NCBI taxonomy): Eukaryota > Metazoa > Arthropoda > Insecta > Orthoptera > Tettigoniidae > Meconema > Meconema thalassinum. Next base: position 299,915,106 of record OX336391.1, on the reverse strand, counting down.
AACATCTTTGTTTAGTTAATTTATATTTTCTTTATTGTAGGTGAGGGAATCATGAATGTCATGACCCTGACAGGCAAGGTGGAGGAGGTGGTAGACTTCATGGAGAGGGAGAATGTTGGATTGATGGGGCTGAGTGAAGTGAAATGGAAAGGTAAATGAAGGAAAAAATTGAGGAAAGGATATACATTATACTGGAGTGGTGGCCAAGAGGCAAAAAATGGCGTGGGACTGATAACCTCAAAACAACTGGAGGAGTGTGTTGAAGTGGTCGAGTGTGTGAGTCACAGAATAATTAAAATTAGAATGAAGATGAAAAATGACGTGATGGACTTCATACAAGTGTATGCACCACAGACTGGAAACAAAGAAGAAGATATTGGAAGTATTCCTGGAGGATGTAGAAAGAGTAATTTCAGATGTAGAAGTGGTGATCATGGGAGATATGAATGCACAAGTCGGAAATGAGAGACAAGGAAAGGAAGAAGTCATTGGACCGTATGGATATGGGAAAAAGAACCGGGAAGGAGAGGAACTTGTAAACTTTTGTGAAAGGAATGGACTGATAGTGGGTAACAACTCATCACCATCGAGTTCAATGCGTGTTAACATCTTTGTTTAGTTCATTTATATTTTCTTTATTGTTGGTGAGGGAATCATGAATGTCATGACCCTGACAGGCAAGGTGGAGGAGGTGGTAGACTTCATGGAGAGGGAGAATGTTGGATTGATGGGGCTGAGTGAAGTGAAATGGAAAGGTAAAGGAAGGAAAAAATTGAGGAAAGGATATACATTATACTGGAGTGGTGGCCAAGAGGAAAAAAATGGCGTGGGACTGATAACCTCGAAACAACTGGAGGAGTGTTTTGAAGTGGTCGAATGTGTGAGTCACAGAATAATTAAAATTAGAATGAAGATGAAAAATGACGTGATGGACTTCATACAAGTGTATGCACCACAGACTGGAAACAGAGAAGAAGATATTGGAAGTATTCCTGGAGGATGTAGAAAGAGTAATTTCAGATGTAGAAGTGGTGATCATGGGAGATATGAATGCACAAGTCGGAAATGAGAGACAAGGAAAGGAAGAAGTCATTGGACCGTATGGATATGGGAAAAAGAACCGGGAAGGAGAGGAACTTGTAAACTTTTGTGAAAGGAATGGACTGATAGTGGGTAACAACTCATCACCATCGAGTTCAATGCGTGTTAACATCTTTGTTTAGTTCATTTATATTTTCTTTATTGTTGGTGAGGGAATCATGAATGTCATGACCCTGACAGGCAAGGTGGAGGAGGTGGTAGACTTCATGGAGAGGGAGAATGTTGGATTGATGGGGCTGAGTGAAGTGAAATGGAAAGGTAAAGGAAGGAAAAAATTGAGGAAAGGATATACATTATACTGGAGTGGTGGCCAGGAGGAAAAAAATGGCATGGGACTGATAACCTCAAAACAACTGGAGGAGTGTTTTGAAGTGGTCGAATGTGTGAGTCACAGAATAATTAAAATTAGAATGAAGATGAAAAATGACGTGATGGACTTCATACAAGTGTATGCACCACAGACTGGAAACAGAGAAGAAGATATTGGAAGTATTCCTGGAGGATGTAGAAAGAGTAATTTCAGATGTAGAAGTGGTGATCATGGGAGATATGAATGCACAAGTCGGAAATGAGAGACAAGGAAAGGAAGAAGTCATTGGACCGTATGGATATGGGAAAAAGAACCGGGAAGGAGAGGAACTTGTAAACTTTTGTGAAAGGAATGGACTGATATTGGGTAATTCATGGTTTCGGAAGAAAAACAGCAGGAAAATTACGAGATATGGTTGGGGCGATAGAAGAACAAAATCAGTAATTGACTACTTTCTGGTGGAAAGGACTAATCACAGAAAGCTGATAGATGTGACAGCTTTACCAGGAGAAGCATTTGATGGGGACCATAGAGCTGTCGTGGCAAAATTTAGATGGGAAAAATTGGAAAACCTAAAGGAGATCAGAGAAAGTAAAATAAAAGTATGGAAATTGAAAGACAAAACTGTACAGGAAGATTTTCAGGAGAGTTTGAAGCAACAAATCCCAGTTACTGAAGTGGAAAACATACACACATCAAAAAAAGTTTTGCATCACCTCGGTTCCCAGATCTCCGGCATATAGACGTTGACTGTGTATATTGTATCAAAGATACAGTCCCTTTGACTGTTCATAGATGTCACTAAAACTGCTCAAAGATGTAAACAACCATGCATGAGCAGGGCCTATTAGACGGAGGGGGTACGACAGCCGATCAGTTCCAGTCATTCCACCAGGACGAAGGTACGCTGCTCATGTTGTCTGTAGTTCTACCATGCCTAGAAGGTCAATACCGCAGTTCGATCGCGTCCGCATTGTTACTTTGTGTCAAGAAGGGCTCTCAACAAGGGAAGTTTCCAGGCGTCTCAGAGTGAACCAAAGCGATGTTGTTCGGACATGGAGGAGGTACAGAGATACAGGAACTGTCGATGACAGGCCTCGCTCAGGCCGCCCAAGGGCTACTACTGTAGTGGATGACCGCTACTTACGGATTGCCGCTCGGAGGAACCCTGACAGCAATGCCACCATGTTGAATAATGCGTTTCGTTCAGCCACAGGACGTCGTGTTTCAACTCAAACTGTGCGCAATAGGCTGCATGATGCGCAACTTCACTCCCGACGTCCATGGCGAGGTCCAGCTTTGCAACCCCGACACCATGCAGCGCGGTACAGATGGGCCCAACAACATGCTGAATGGACCCCACAGAATTGGCATCACGTTCTCTTCACCGATGAGTGTCGCATATGCCTTCAACCAGACAATCGTCGGAGACGTGTTTGGAGGCACCCTGGTCAGGCTGAACGTCTTAGACACACTGTCCAGCGAGTGCAGCAAGGTGGTGGTTCCCTGATGTTTTGGGGTGGCATTATGTGGGGCCGACGTACGCCACTGGTGGTCATGGAAGGCTCCGAAACGGCTTTACGATACCTGAATGACATCCTCCGACCCATAGTGCACCCATATCGGCAGAATATTGGAGAGGCATTTGTCTTCATGGACGACAATTCTCGACCTCATCGTGCACATCTTGTGAATGCGTTCCTTCAAGATAACGACATCGCTCGACTACAGTGGCCAGCATGTTCGCCAGACATGAACCCTATCGAACATGCCTGGGATATGTTGAAAAGGGCTGTTTATGGACGTCTTGACCCACCAACCACTATGAGAGATTTACGCCAAATTGTCGTTGAGGAGTGGGACAATTTGGACCAACAGTGTCTTGATGAACTTGTGGATAGTATGCCACGACGAATACAGGCATGCATCAATGCAAGAGGACGTGCTACTGGGTATTAGAGGTAGTGGTGTGTACTGCAATCTGGACCACAAATGCTGAAAGTCTAGCTGTATGATGGTACAACATGCAATGTGTGGGTCTCATGAGCAATAAAACGAGCTGAAATGTTGTTTGTGTTGATCTCTATTCCCTTTGTATTTAAAGGTTCCGGAACTCTTGGAACCGAGGTGATGCAAAACTTTTTTTGATGTGTGTAGAAGAGGAATGGTCCCACTTTAAAAAGGCATTTGTTGGTGCAGCAGAGAGTGCTTGTGGTAGGACGTCAACAAGAGTGAAAGAGAAGGAGGAGACACCGTAGTGGAATGAGGAAGTGAGGAAAGCAGTGAAAGAAAAGAAGTCTGCATGGAAAGAATGGAACCGAGATCAAACGGAAGAAAGCAAAAGGAAGTATCACGACAGCAAACGGAGGTGTAAGAAAGTGGTAGGAGAAGAAAAGAAGAAAAGTTGGGAAGAATTTACACGAAGAATGGAAGCAGATGTAAGTGGCAGTAAAAGGATGCTGTATGGGCTTCTAAGAAGTAAGAGGAAAGAAAGAGTTACTACAAAGCTAGTGAAAAAGGAAGATGGAGAGTTGTTAACACACCCAGAAGAGATATAGGGACGATGGAAGGAGTATTTCTATAAGCTATTGAATGTGAGCAATTGTACTGGTGAGATGGAAGTGACACAACCTGACGACTCTATAACAGAAGATGATATAACAATGCTGGAGGTGGAATTAACAGTACAGAAAATGAAGATGGGAAAAGCAACAGGGGTGGATGAAATCAGTGTAGAAATGATAAAGGCTGCTGGACCTGTTGGTATGCAATGGTTGTATCGACTGCTAAAGTGTGTGTGGAAACGGAAATGTGTACCAGAAGACTGGGAGAAAGGGCTAATAATACCAGTGTTGAAGAAGAGGGACAAGAAGGTGTGTGATAACTATAGAGGGATCACCCTCATATCACAGATAGTAAAAATACTGGAAAGGATATTAGAAAGATGAATGAGAAGAAAGGTGGAAGGAGAGTTGCAAGAGGAACAGTATGGCTTCAGGAGTGGAAGATCCACAGCGGACCCAATCTTTAGCTTGAGGCAGGTGATGGAAAAGAACTGGGAATATGGAGAGGATTTGATCATGACTTTCATAGATCTAGAAAAGGCATATCGTCCATGAAACGGCAATATGTTGTAACCCTCAATTTCAGCGAAATTGCTTTTTTGCCATTTTCAGGCTTCTGGGTTATGTTTCCGTCTTCAGTAAAAATGTCATATCCCTCCGATAAATATTTCTATTTTATTTTCATGGAAAACAAAGTGTCGTATCCCATGCTGTTAGGGTTACGACATTTTGCTTTCAGCATAATCTTATACCCCTGCAATGGCATAATGTTGTATCCCTCATATATGTGAGGGTTACGACAAATTGCAGGTAGCCATTTTCTTTGTTTACTTGGATATTTTGTAGTAAGCCGTTCGCAGGGGCACTCAGGGAATTGGAAGAACCTAGGGAAGATCAAAATTCTGCTACAGACACCAACATTTCTGTCATAATCGCTAACCCAGATGCTTCAGATATGCCTTTTGATACAGAATTTCACCCTTCCCCACGTGATACTTCTTTAAGGCAAAAGAGGGGTAATTGTAAGTGCTGGAGTAGGAATTTAAATAAAAGGAAGCATATGCAAGGGAAGGGATACATAGGTTAGCCTATAGGATTAAAAAGAATAAAGTTGTACAGGACCAACCCAGAAATGAAGCAATGTTAAGAGATAGATGCAACTGTGAATCATGCAGGAAATATGCAGAACAAAAATGTGATGACATTGAGGAGGAGCGAAATTATATATCTCACGAATTTTGGTCAGTAATGCCATTCTAACAAACTAATTAATAATTTCTGTCCTTTTCAATGCCATGGAAGCAGCGAAAGGTATTTGTCGCAAAAAAAGTTAAGAAAATAGTACTAAAGTGGTAATACACATCTGAAGAATAATCTCGGAAACGTGTTACCTTCCTTTATTGTTTTAAATGAAAGAATGGTACTCGGGACCCTGTGTGCAAGAAGATGTTCCTCCCTACGTTGGGGTTAGGACAGCATTCTGTGACAGATTGGAAGCATAGAAGTTCAGCAGAAATGTATGCTTCAGATGAAGTCACGGTGAAAAACAGGAAGAGTGACAAACCTGCAGCTCATCAAGAGCAATTGGAGCATTTAAATAAATTCTTGAACGATTTGTAAAATCTTCCTTCGCATTACAATAGGAGTAATACACAGAAATTATTTCTCGAACAGAGTATAGATTTCTTGGCTCAGCTGTATGATTTGTACTGTGAGAAAATTTAACATGATAATGGAACTCCAGTAAGCAGAACTAAATTTTCATCCGTATTCCATGGAAAGAATCTGTCCTTACATAAACTGAAAAAGGACCACTGTGACATGTGTGCTGAAGATGAGGCAGGTAACCTTTCTGAAGAAGACTGGATCCAGCACAAAATTAGGAAAGATAGAGCACAGAGAAAAGGATGACGATAAAACTCTTGCTGCACAGAAACAGTGCACTGTAATTACCATGGACTTACAAGCAGTGAAGGTTGCAGCATGCATTCAGGCTAGTGCTTTCTATTATAAAACCAAATTAACATGCCATAAAGTATGGCAGTTTTTAACAGTTTTCAACCTAACTGCACATCACTGTGTGTGTTATTGGTTCATCGAAATCGATACCGATTTGTCAGTATCAACGTTTGCAACTATGAGTATTGATTACCTCAAATGCCACTGTGTAAATTATAAGGAAATAATGATATACAGTGATGGGTGCACATATCAAAATATGAACAGTATTATAGCAAATGCTTTGCTAGACCATGTCAACAAGAACGGGCAAACAGTCAGGCAAAAGTTTCTGGAAAGGGTCACACGCAATTAAAATCTGATTCAGTTCACAGCACAATACAACGAAAACTAAAGAAAAGACCTTCACTCCACTCCGAACCACGGAAAATTTCTTCCCAGAATAATAATAATATCGTATGGCCTCGGGTGCCAGGTGCAAGCTTTGTAATTTGACACCCAGAGGGTAGCTTGCATGTCGAATTTCGTTGATCTATGAATCACTATGAAAGTCAAGGAGGTTAGATAATAGATATCTAAGTTCCTTGAACATTATAGCGCTTTCTAGTAGAGAAATGAGGAACTTTGCGTTGGCGGAAACTCCCGAGATTAATTTTGCCATTATGAACTCGGCCTACTGAATTCAAATGGGTTCTTTGACATGCCAACATCGTATGACATGCATATCGTATTTTTGCCGCCTTTCAAAAATCACTTACCACGGCCAGGGGCGAACCTGCAATCTTGGGGTTAGTAGACCGACACGCTATCCACTCACCCACCGTGGCAAGCACATGTATTATCACATGCAGCAGTTGAAATCAGTCTTCCAAAAGACTGCCATGCCTTCTACGATTCACTCCCTCATGATTAAATGTCGTGATTGACTTAAAAGTACTGGTGCAAAAGATTGCTACTAGTTTCGTAATGTATGTTCTCTTGTTATTTTTATTGAGCAGACTAGGTTTCTGAAATGTGTTTGCCCCTGATGTGTAGGGAAAAACAAGCAAAATAACACAAAGCACAAATATACCTACAACTTCACAAATTACAGATTATATTGCATTGCTCCTTAAGGAAAGTGTTCACTTTAGAAATCTGGACTGGGACAAGATCGTGGAAGAAGAATGGTGGAAGGAAAGAGGAAAGTGGAGAAGTGCCATAAATACCCCGACCCGGCAGGAGCTGGATAAGGGGAAATGATGATGATGATGATGATGATGATCACTATATTTACGGTTTTGATGTACAGCATTAGTGTTTTTAATGTAGGTTTTCTTCATGTGAAATTTCAAGGCAAGTGCACTAACATTGATTTTATCTACGTGCATATACAGTCTAGGTAAATTGACTTGCCTTGTTATTGCAGAGAGCCCCTCAAAAGAGATTGAAACATACTGTACAAGTATTGCTATAGGAACATTGTGTTATGTTAGCTTTCTTTTAGTAGCACACAATACTGTGTTGCTGAGTAACAAATGTATCATTTAATTGCAATCATGCAATCATACCATGGTATCTTGATAAGTTTTCCATGAATTTATTACAAAGTAAAGGAAATGGGGTCTTTTACCCCAGTAGCGTAGCCAGGATTGACCAATGGGGGGGTTATGGGTACTCAAGCCAAATTCTACAAGCATTTCGTCCCGCGGCATAGCCGCGCTCGTCAAACGTGCACCATGGCCGCCGCGCTCGTCAAACGTGCACCATGGTCGCGAGGGCAGCTGTGGTAAGTACGGATATCGTAGGTTCGAATCCCGGTGCTGACAGCGGTTATCCTGAGTGTGTTTTTTCCCCGGGTTTTACCACACTCCCTACAGGAAATTGCGGGGATAGTGCCTTGCTCAAGTCCCGGAGCGTCTACTCCAACCCTGTCCCAGATACGTTTACACACACAACTACAATCATCACAGCAATACAGGTTGCCAGACAGCTTCAACACACTCCCAACTACACGGGGCTGATGACCAAAGTGTCTCAAGCACCTCAAATGAATTAACAACAACTCTACAAGTATTTCCATTTCTCTATGAGATATTATTACACAAGAAAAGTTTCATGTATTTTGATCCCGAATTTTTCGAGTAATACAATATGCCCAAAAGACAAAAACGAATCAGTTCTTAAAAAAAAAAAACAAGTTTTTTTTAACTAAAATGTCTCACTTCAATGGTAAATATAGAACATTCCTGTTCCCCTGACAGGAACAAAATTAACTCAAATATATCTGTGCTACCAACATGAAGATTGCGTATCTCTCAACAAGAGAAATTATTTACAGAGGTCTCAGCAAATGTGGGCATGTCCTCTCACGATGTATGATATTGATTTATGAGTAATTCAATACCGGTACTCAATTTTATGTTTATTCAGTTTTTCGAACAAGATCCTGTGCTTTATATTGCAATTAGCCCTGAATGCCTAAAGTATAATTTTCGAAGATTTTTGTCACCCACCAAGGTCCTTCTTACCTTACAAATGCTACATAGGCCTACAGCCGGAAAATGTTTTAATTGCTTACACTACTCATGCGACAAATTTCACTCATTCATAACTGGGAGATGACCGTAATTCGGGGAATTGCCGGACATATATTTACGTAATATGAAGCAACTCGGCTGTGGGTTATCTCATGCTCAAGATGTTAATAATGATCCCAAAATTAGTGTTAATGTACCCGTAGAATTTTCTAAGTCTTGATTAAAGCGCGTTATTTTTAATAAACACTACATTAATTTACATATAACTTTTCTCCTGCCAAGAAAAGAAAAAATAAGCTAATATTGTCCCGCTGTGTGGGATTCAAAATTATTTGGCGCTAGCCTCAGTTTGAAATAAGCTATAAGTTATTTCGCGGGGGAAAAGTTAGATTGGCAACCCTGGGAGGATGGAGTTGTATTACCACAGTCTAAAATACACAGTCTCGAAGCTCGCTGCGCTACGAAATTGCATCCTCTTAGTGAAGAGACACTAGCGCTCGCGGCGGCCAGCAAGCTGGCAACTGCCTTGAGCACGTTATTCGCGGATCAAATGATTTCACTTTTGCAAGTTTCTTTTGAATTTTTACTCACCTGAGTGATTATTTCCATTGTGGACATAAGTCACGTTAAATCACCAACTACTACAGAAAAAAAGCCACAATGTTGATATACTGTACACTTTTAATTCATAGAAATATAAAAAGAATGCTCTGTTTTTATTAGTTCAGTCCTCTATAAGTATCCGTAGGTACTACCGGTATTTAATTTAATTTAATGACGTATTTAATGAGTTTACGTAGAATTCATAGTCCATACTAGTTATAAATTCATGTATTTGTTTTAATGATAGTTGCTGGCATCTCCACATAAAACCAAGTCCACGATTCCTGGATGTAACGGGTAATCTCTAAATGCACTGAATGGATTTTGATGCGGTTTTCACCATTCAGTAAAGAATTTCTCGAGGATGGTTTCTGTAGGAAAACATTCATTTATGACCAAAGGAAGCCGAGCAGTAACGATTTCAGTGAATCGAGTCGAAGGAAAACCTGCCTTTTAAGCTTACGCTGGGTAAACCATTAAAAATATCCATATACTATGAGCGTGAGAATTGGTCAGCATGAAAAGTTCTACAAAGAAGTCCCCGACAACATATCTTTATCTTTAATACATCGCCAACTATAAGTGATTTTAAGTTTCAAGTTCTTCCAACAATCTCCATTCAGTGGAAATTTAAATTACTAGCTTCGGAGCGAGTTTACGAGTGAGCCCATCACCCCAGTTTCGGCCAGCATTAACTGTCGAGTCGTGTCGATTTAAGACTTCAGAGAAGAGTAGACTATAAGTGTTTGGTGTTTCTCTGTTCTCCTCGGCTTTTCTGAATTGCGTCTGAGACTTACCGTCTGTGCGCCTTTTAAGCTTACACTGAGTGACCCCTTTAAGATACCAGGCGAAGCCGCGCGGGTTGATAGTATGGATATAATATATAAGTAATATCAAATTCTTAACCGTATCAAAAGCTAGTTATTCCGTAAAATTGAGTAATATTATAGTTAATTAGTAAAAATACCAGTGTGGTTTGTGAAACGAAAAGTATATAAATATCCTATGGTCTTAAATGGCTCAATTGTAGGTACTTCGTATTTTTTTCTGTGGGTTTGAAACCTTTCATTCCTGAATTTGACAAAATAATACAATGCCAATTTTACAAAATATCGGCAATAACATTGTGTACTGTACCTTCACAGCAGCCATGTGGGAGACCAGGTATTTCATAAGAGAATTAACAAACAGAGTATCACATTTAAGTTTGTGAGCATTATCCTGACGACATAAATTGGCTTGCTTCCAAAGGTTTCGAGAATAAGTTTATGTTATTGTACAAAATCTTTATTCATTAAATCAGCTCTCTGACTATTAAAAAGCCATTTTCTACATCTGAAAATTAAAATGTCGGCACGCGTTTGAAATGACATCTTTTACGTTTACTTAGCCTACCGTTTGTTTCAATTCTCAAAATGCATAGATACTTATATTTGATTTGCAGCCAATGGCCATAGCAGGGCATTTCACATGAACGCCCGTAGGTTCCCCAATTTGAATGTCAAATAGTTCCAACTTAAGCTACCAGACGCCACTGTCACTGAAACCCAACGACGTACGTTTGAACCTGATAGAGCGTGTCTAACCTAATAGCCTACAAATTTTGACTACATACTTCCAATTGTAGTTGTAAGTTCTTTTACGTGCCATAAATGTATGGCATGGGCCCGATGACTTCGACTGGGTTTGAACCCGCGAACTTCGGCATACCAGTTCAGCATGCTACCGACTACTCAACCAAAGCCATGCATAAATATCCTAATGAGGCATGCTTCTGATTTTAACTGACTGGCTCCGTGACTCAGCGGTAACGTTTTTGCCTGCTGTTCCCAAGATTGCAGGATCTAATTCTGGCGCAGTCAGCTGGCATTTAAGGGTGCATAAATGCGAGGGAACCATGTCTGTAGATTTACTGGCACGTTAAAGATCCCCTTCAGGGCAAAATTCCGGCACCCCGGTGTCTCTAAAAGCCATAGTAGTTTAAAGGGACCTAAACCAATAACATTATTATTGATTTATAACCAGTTAAAGACCTAGTTCCGTTGATTGATTGAAAAGCTTTATAATACTTTCTACTGCGTATCCCAATTAATTGAGGTCGCCGGAGCCAATCAGGCTCATTTTGGTTTTGGCCGGGGATTTAAGGCCGGATGCCCTTCCTGCGCCATGTAATTTTTCAGGTGAAAATTCCACCCCACTGTCAGCGGGATTGGAACTCCGGCCGTCCGGGTGATAGACGAGCAGCTAAGCCACTGCACCATAACGCTCCCCTTGAAATGCTTTATAATACTAGTCTAAAATCCATGGATCAAATGTTACCTTTTAGGGTCCTTTGGAAACTCTGGTGTCGTCTTGCTATTTGAACAGTTTGACTTCCCAGTCGGTCAACACGAATACACCCAATTTGATTGGGCGAGGAGTAACATTGAATTTCCCTGTGTAATTCATAACACAATAATTATTTATACATTTAATAAAACGCTTCTCATACAACCCCCCCCTCTTATGTGAGAAGTGTTTTATTAAGTGTATACACGATTCATGTATTTTTATTTCAGGCATTAGGAGATAAATTGTCACTGCCCACCTGATCTAATTGGGTAGCGTACACTCGTGTTGACCGACTGAAAAGTGATCATATAGGTTACTTAGCAACACTGAATTATTGCTGTTTATTGAACTGCATATCTCCTCTTGTAAAGCACATGTTAAATTAAAGACATAACCTTTACACAATGCTCACATTCAGTAAATCCAGCAACAATAACATACACCAACACAGTGCAGTCTGCACATTCTTGCTGGGCTCATGAGAGCATTATTGTCTGGCGGTAAAAAAATATGAGCCAAGCTTCGCGATCTGTAGATAGACAGTGGTTAAACGGTACGTTGTCATGAAGACGTGTGTAGCAACAAATGGGGACCCGGGCTGAAAGGCGACAACAGTATGTCACCATAGACACAAATCACAACCTGCCGATTTTCCAATGGGGGTGGGGTGGTTCTAACCCCCCCTTGGCTATGCCACTGTTTTACCCCCCACGGAAGAAACGGGCCAAGTCCATTTTTTTCGGAAATGAGTTTATGACGCATTCTGGTGGCCAGCCATGGTCACTACAGATCAGTTGAAATTAATTTTAATAAAGCAAAAAATCACCGAGATACAGAGGTTTTTATTTTTAGTGGAAACGGAAAGAACGTCCCATATCCTCTCACTGTTTTCATAATTTAACTTTAGTTGTTATTGTTTTGTTCTCATGTACTTCCTTTATAAGAAATAAATTTGGCAAAAATACTATATTGCTTACCATCAATTGGGGTGTTCAGTATGGGTATGACTGGTCTAGTATTACCAAAGCTTCGGTGGCGTAGTCGGTAGCATGCTGAGCTTCTATGCCCAAGATAGCGGGTTCAAACCCGGCCGAAGCCGTCAGATTTTTTTAAGAGCGTTAAAAATCCCTCAGTATGCCTTTCTTCGGAGGGGAAGTAAAGCCGGCGGTCCCATGTCATAGATTTATGACATGTTAAAGAACCTTCCACTAATTACATCTGTGTGAAGCTAAATTGTATAGGTTAAGAATGTATACAACGCTCTTAGGTTGATACGTTCATTGCCAAGAGCCGACTACGGTGGCGTCTAGTAGCTATGTTCTCAACTAGGCCTAGTAGTCGTTGACGGTGGCGTTTGGTGGTAAAAGTAGGAACTATTTGAAAAATTCAAAGTTGCAGTCCTTACTTGAATTAAAAAACAGATACACACACTAATACAGTCATCACAATTAACACCGGTTATCAGACAGATTCTACACACACCCAAAGTACACGGGGCTACATGACCGCATTGTCGCAGCCCCTAAACTAACGATCCAACCAGCATACCATACTATAAAGACAGACATCTTTATAAGATATCTTGTGATGATTAAATAGATAGTGCAATTGGCAATCCTATCAGTTTGAACTATGAACCCTACCAGTAATTCAAAAATTTATTTTCCAAGATGATCTCATTTTTAATTTGTCCACAAGGATCCTGGTTCTGATGTAAGTTGACCGAATCTTTCACATTATTCACTATTAACATTTGTTCTAACATTGTTATTCAAAACTGTAGGTACCCTTGAGAGTGCTGCAACAGATTATGATGATTGTTTTAGGGCCAGAATTTTTTCAGGTTGTTGTTTTAAGGGGCTGAACAGCAAGGTCGTCTGTTTCAAATTTGTTCAAACCTTCAATACTAGAAAGAGATAAAAGAATTTGTATTTCAAAGCCTATGCACCTGTAGTATGAGAAACCTTTAGATCATTATAACAGGAATGTGTTTACTGTGGCTTATTCTTTAGAAGTTGGAAAATTTCAGACTACATAAATCTTCCCAAGCATTCTTCTGTTATTGTGTTATTGTCAATTCAACCAAATTATAAGATTAGCTGAAGTATTGTGTAAGCATTTCAATAGGAACCTACGCATCAGTTATATATACCACTGATATACCACTGACACAGTCTCTGCTGTATTTTGCAAAGAAGTCAGTATTTCTCATATAGTGTCTTTGTTATGATATGCCATGTGATCTTAAGCAGAGTTACGGTAGGTTTACATGGGCAATGATGAATGAGAATGATATTCTTACCATATTAATATCCAAGCATTTCAGTGAATTTACGAGAATCATTATCTACCAGTCTTAACTCAAAATAATGTAATTACTGTGTAGTGCAGAAAGAGCATGTGAAGCACTTACCTGTCCATTGATATATAGATCATTTCAGTACAGGTAGTTCTGTATGACATCTATAGCTTTCTAGTTGAGATTGGCCTCTAGACAGAAAGTTTGTAGCTTCATTGTAAGAGCTTTGTTGTTCATTTTTAGGGGTTTGGGACTTTTTGGTCATCAGCCCTGCATTCTATTGGGAATTCATTACAGGTTTAAAAAAAAAATACAGTCAAACCTGCCCTTAACGGAATTACATGGGACTGCTAAAGAATTCTGTTGTGGAGAGGTTTCCATTTAAAACAGGTTCTAGATATAGAATTGAAATAAATGCATAAGTTGGTTTCTTCGACGATCACACTTAATTAGGTATATTAAACTGAATTTCACTTTTTACATCAAAAAAGGAACCAAACAATAATTTTACATGCATCACATTATGCCTCAGTACAAATCAACTTTCCCTATAAATGCTAACTGAATGGTACAGTATGGTGTTTCACTTTTTCCAGTATTTGTCTAATCTGCACATTACTGATCTTGAAGGCATGGCTCTCTGCTACAATTCTCGCTCCACATTTTGCTTGAAATAACTCTGAATCATTTCTAGTCAGGGAGAAATCCTGCAGATCTCACAAGTATTGTTAGGCCTCATTAAAGGTCATAAAAATTCAATTCTGAGTGATGTTCTTGTAGAGCTTCATCATCAGACTCTTGCTCTCATATTTCTTTGTCCTTTTCTAGAAAATCAGTAATGAATTGATCAATGTGTCTAAGGTTAGGGTCAATTTCAATATCCACATTTATGTTCGCATAGTCCTCGGCCAATATGTTACCAAAGTGGGCTAGGTCGAGTATCGAGTATTTCCTGAAGATTCTCAGAGTCATCGGCAGTGGCTAATTCTTCTTTTCTATTTGTATACTTGAAATTTGCTTTCATGAAGCAAGATCGTACAGTTCTTGTTTGAACTTGTTCGACTGCTTCTGTAATCCAAACAGTGGCATCAAGCACAGAAATAGACCATGCTTGACTGCTGGCAGAATTTGATGATTCCATAGTGGCAATAAGAGCTGTTAGGATTTTTTTGGTGATTATTTATTTTCACACAGTTTATGACTCCATTGTTTGTGTAAAGTTTGTTGTGTTGTGCAGAAACCATGCTAACTTTACATTAGATAGTTTTAGATGCGGATGACATTTAGCATTATCAAGAAACAACAGGACGTGTTGGTTCTGTTTCTTCATTCTCCCATTAAAGTTTCTCAGCCATTCATCCATTATCACAGCTATCATCCACGCCTTCTTGTTCGATTTTCAGAAAACGGGAAGTTTATTAATGTTATTGTTTTCAAAACATCATTGTTTTTATGATTTGCAGTGCTTGAAAGAATAATCCTATCTCATCACAGTTTGTCCTTTGGTTTGTACTGGACTGTAAGTTACAATAGTTTGATTATACAGTATAAAACAATCATTTCCGTCCAGTCAATACTGTTTAATTTTATTTGAACAAGTTATTCACTGTTTTATACTGTATAAATTGTCAATACGGAAATATGTACGACTCACAGAGTTCAATAACCCATTCAGTCACGGTATCTTCACTTACGTCTCCAGCTTCTCCACATAGAGTCTTAAAACCATTAGTGTCTCCTTCTGAAACATTCCAGCCATCCGTTGGATGCTGTAAAGTAATTTTTCTTTAATATTTCAGAGACTTCCTTTGATTTCTGTTGAAGCAAAGGCCCAGAACAATGGGTATGGTTGCCACCTTCTGACCAATAATATATGGGACACTTGACTAAAAACAAGGGATATTTCACAAAAATAAAGGACACTACTAAAACACAAAAGTCATCATTACTTTCTTATTTTTATGCATGATGATGATGAGGATGATAAAAATAAATCAATATACTCTAGGTACTAGAGAAAACCAGCAAGTTATAACATGTATTATCCTTTTCCATTTAGTGTTCATAAACTAATATTACTCCTTCCATTCTTCCCTGTATGCCGGCCCCGTGGTGTTGGGGTAGCGCGCCTGCCTCTCACCCGGAGGCCCCGGGTTCGATCCCCGGCTCCGTCAGGGATTTTAAAACTGACGTGAGGGATGGAACGGGGTGCACTCAGCCTCGTGAGGACAATTGAGTAGCTGTCTGACAGTGAGACAGCGCCCCGATCGCGAATACCAAGATTAACGGCCGAGGGGACCCGACGCGCTGATCACGCGTCACCCCAATATCTGCAGGCCAAATGGCTGGGCAGCGGTCGCTTGGTCGGCCTTAGCCCGTCATGGGCTGGATAGTGCCAGGGGTTGACTTTTTTTTTTTTTTATTCTTCCCTGTATTTGACAGACATTAAAAGTTATAGTAACCCTATAATTTCATTATTACATTTTCGATGCCGTTAGCCAGTGTCTTAAGCTGTGTTACTTTGTCCTGAGTTGCTTGCCGATGTGTTTCTGACACATCTTAGTCTTGGCTGAATAACTGGCAATGAACTATTGATAACTGTATCAGTCTTAATATTGATAAGCCAAAGAGTACACATTTCAACAAGATAGATTATAAGAGTGTTTTCTGCATTTGGTTCAAATATCTAGAATGAAAAATCGGAAGAAGATATTGCCAATATTTTACGGGAAAACAGTGGGGTGCATAATTTTTACTTAAAAGTACAGAATTCCATTGGCATTCCTACCAATGGCTAATGTATTACACAGGAGATTTTTTTTTTCTGTGCTACTCAAATTGAATTGATTGATAGACCATAGGAAGAGATCAGAATGCACCTTAAAGTTTGCCTTAACAGATTTTAATCCATATTCTAGACCTGGTAGCCAACCTCACTGTCGAAAACAACTAATTAAAAATACAACATTTGACAAAAGAAAATCAGGCTGAGATTTTTCTTTGCATAAAGGTGAATATATTGTGTTTAACATATATATATATATACTCCTTTATTTTGAAATTCCATTCTGTGCTCCTACCAAAGCAAGTTGCTGTTTATATCATCTTTAATCCTCTCTTTTCAGCTCAGTATTCGTAAGTCATGATCATAACCAGTTATGTTTTCAAATGTCTCTACTTTAGATTCATTCTTACTATATTGTTATATGCCCAACAACTCTCTTATCATTCATGCCTTTATATTGTCGATCAGTTCTGTGAACTTCAGCTCCTACCGTTGACCAGGGTGCGATCAAGAAGTCGGAGATCTAAGTGTTTTCGCTTGTTCTGTTCTTTTGGAATGGAAGATCTTGTTGTGGGAGGACTGTAAGTGAAGGATTTAAGTGTAGTGGAGCGTATCGTATGAGCTTGGATCTCGTTGTTTATGTCACCAAAGCAATGTTCTGTAATAAAATGGTCGAACATTTTACCCCTCGTTTTAGAAGTACCTTTTGTAAATTTATGCCATGCCTTTTTAATCGAAAAATTGTATCCATGTTTTTATGCTGTATTAATTTATTGTGGTTGATTATTAAATATTCTTTTGTAAAACGGAGTATTCTTATTAGTAGTGATATAGGCTAGTACAGGGTCATTATGTGTGTGCGCGCCAGTAAACGCGGCAAGCTAAGCTGGCTGTGACTAGCGCATATCATGACTGCGCGCACCAGTTCAACCGGCAGTTAGCGCGCTCCGCTGACTCATATCGTTAGTTCACACGTGTTTTGTCATTCATATGGGCATGTATTTGTAAAGCTTAGACGTTAGTGTAGCACGGTTAGTAAGTATTGTGATTACTGTGATTGTTGGTCATGCCTAGACACCAATTCACATTGTGCGAACGTGTGTATATCCATAATTCGTATTATTAAATGCAGAAAATCTTGTTCTGAAACAAGACGAAAATTTTGAAGGAAGTTTCCATGAAGACCTGTGCCTAATGCCAGTAAAATTAGGAGACTCGCTAAACGATTTAAGGAAACGGGCTCCGTAAATAATAAAAGAGTTGACATTCTTTCATCAAAAGATGTCAGGTGTGTCTTACAAGAGAGGGAGGACATTTTCAGCATCACCTATGAGTTCTGTAAGTACACATTATTGAACACGTTTGGTAAAAGTGTGATAGTGGGCGCTGACCGCCGGCTGGACCGGGTGCGCGCGGCCGCGATCTACACTAGTCACAGCCGGCTTAGCTTGCCGTGTTGACTGGCGCGCATACACGTAATGACCCTGTATGTATTTCATAGGTGCTGACGTTTTAATTGTACATGCAGGTACAAGAAACATCAGTAGAATTAGTAAAACACATGTAGAAATTTATTGTATAAGGATATTCACAGTAGCTTCCGCAACAAGAGAGGAAACCTGCCCTATTCCTTATTGACGAATTTCAATATATTCTGGAAATGAATACCTCAAGTCAATAATTAGTTGTACTTTTAATTATAGTACCGGTTTCGGCCACATTGTGACCTTTCTCAGCGGTCAAGTATACTGTAATATAAGTATAGATGCAAGACTTACATACAAATTTTTTTCTTATCAAAGGTTATCAAAATAATTTCTAAAAATACTGGCCGTCCAAAGGCTAAAAAGCACATAAAAATTTAAAAAAATCTGATCTGTTACAATATATATATTAAAGACGAAAGATATAATTCTTGATAAAAAAAATAAAAACAGCTTGGAGTAGAATCAGTAATGTAGAAATTTATAGGTTACGGTTGAAGAGAAGTTGGTTAGTTATTGCTGTTTTATGGGGCGGAACTATCGATGAAATTGAGTATTCTAACCTTTGGTATGTGAAAATGAAATTGAGTTAGAATACATACCACAGTAACATCACAATTAAATATATTCTTACTTTAACGCATGATCTCTTCAATCCTAAGACATTACTAGATTCTACTTCAAGCTGTTTTTTTTAATCAAGAATTATATCTTTCGACTTTAAAATATGTTGTAACAGACCTGATTTTTTTTAAATTTTTATGTGTTTTTAGCCTTTAGACGACCAGTATTTTTATTATTTTGATAACCTTTGATATGGAAAATTTTTGAATGTAAGTCTTGCATCTCTACTTATATTTTACAACTGAGGAAGGTCACAATGAGGCCGAAACTGGTACTATAATTAAAAGTACAACTAATTATTAACGTAAGGTACCGTATTAATTTCCAGAATATATTAAAGTTTGTCAATAAGGAATAGGGCAGACATGGTCATACTTTTCATACTTATGCTAACTAAGAGAGGAAACGTTTCTTCGGAAATGCTTCGTTTTTCTTCCGTCAACAGCAAAATATGTTATAAGTTTCGGACTGCTTTTAAGGCATTCTTGCACACAGAAAACCTTCCATCTCTTTGTATTAGCCTCATGGCCATTTCAATGAGGCATTACCCTGCGGACGGAGGTGAATCAGGCGCAAGCACTACAAAAGATGTGACTGCCTCTTCAAAAATTCACTATTACTGTCATAGAGCTCAGAATATTTGCCAAGTTTTAAAATTCAGACTCTGAAGAATATACAGTAGTATATAAACATTTACTGTATGTTATTTTCATGTTATAATAATTGATACAAGACCTGATATATTTTAGATGGAATGTTATTGGTATTCTTTATTAGCAAGGGATGTTTCAGGATACAATAAAATCTAGTGTTATCGTAGCCTTGGAAACTGTGTGTGGAAAACTTAGATCATAAATCCAATAGATGGCTGATGACGTCACGTTGTTGAAACCAACATCTCGATCAGCTGACTAAAGGGAACTGCGGATAGTTTACAGCACTGAAATACTACACGTGATGATAGAATTGGGTTATTTAAAGTGAGTTCTATACATTACTAAGTCAGAATGCTGTATTACTGTGTCGCGTATGGATGTAAGGAGACGTTTAAAAAAGGATCGGGCATTTCTTTCCATACGTATGTTAATTCATTGCTAAATAACCCTAAAATTCGTGACTTAATTACTTGCATTTCTTTAGCCTACATTTCCTCTTAACTCCGAAACATGAAAGAAAAATAATTAAACATGGAAATGCTGGAATTTATTATAAATTATTATAATTTACCTTATCCCTTACTCCACTGAACAGGCCTGTATTTATGCTCGAAGGTATCAAGTATTTACATGTCCATAGGCTAGACGTTTTTCTTGATGTTTTGTTGAAACTGCTAGTAAATGCATCTCTGAACATAACAAGAAGTTTCGTGACGAACTAAAAAGCCTACTTTTCTTGAAATTTAAGATTCTTGCCAATCTATATAGACCTATCTTAAATAATGACGAAATTAAGTTGGTAATATCAAAATTCCTAATTAGTTCGAAATGTACCTTATATAATGTAGCCTAATAGAGCAGTAAAGTTGGCAGCCCTGGTGACGGAATATAGGCTATTGTTAGTTGCATCTCTTAAGGTACAGAATACAAAATTTGGTTGAAGTCCAATGGATAGCATGCACGTTACATGCAGTTAGACCTTGGATTTATCAGCGCGCGTAAAATTATGTTGGCAACAATGTCAGAAATAATCTGAAATATTATGATCTCATGTTGTACCAATTTTGGATGAAATCCATTTGTTAGTATAGAAGTAACATGTATTTAAAAATTGGACCTATCAGCAGGCTTAGAATCATGTTGGCAGCACTGGCGTAGGCCTATATTAGTTACTCCAAATTAATCTAGAATGCCAGGTACTATACGTGTGCAAAGTTTTAAGCTATTGGCTTGCATACTTTCTGATATATTGATAACTTATTAACAGTTGGCAGCCCTGGTTACTCTTAAGAATCGGCATAGTCATATCGGTTATGGTACACATATCACACACGGAATTTGGTTGAAATCCAAATGATAGTATAGAAGTTACATGTATTTAAAGTTGGACCTCTCAGCAGGCTTAGAATCATGTTGGTAGCACTGATGTGTATAAGATACTCCAAATTAATCTAGAATGCCAGGTACTATTCGTGTGCATAGTTTAAAGCTGTCGGCTTGCATACTTTCTGATATAATGGTACTTGGATAAAATAAATTGAGAGCATTTATTAACAGTTGGCAGCCCTGGTGGCTCTTAAGAATATGCTCAGTCATATCTGTTTATGTACACATGCCACATACAAAATTTGGTTGAAATCCAATTGATAGTGTAGAAGTTATATGCATTTAAAATTTGGACCTATCAGCAGGCTTATAATCATTTTGGCAACACTGCCATATATGGCCTCCTGGAAATTAAACTGCAATATTATTATCTATACGTGTGCCAATTTTGAAATAGCTCCCATGTATACCTTACAAGATATCCAACATGGAGCTCAAATTTAAATTGCGATTTTTCAGCAGTTGGTAGCACTGACATCATTTTCAAATAAGGCCGTGAGATATTCAGGTATAGATCTCTACTCCCACCAAATTTTGTTTTGATTGCTGCTTCCGTTTAGGAGTTGATAGGGGGGGACACACACACAGACAGAAGGACAGACAGACAGACAGACACACATTTGCCCGATCTCATAAGACTACTTTTTCCTCATTTTTGCAAAATGTGAAAAGTAGGCTAAAAATGCTTTATGTACCTATGCTGGATTAAATGTAGTGTGGACTGCACAATGCAGTCGTCAATCATGATCAGTGTCAAATTACAGGTTATGCTACAGATGTGACGGTGTAGTCTTCGATAATAAATATTAAACGAAAGTTATGGACAGTGCGTTTGGTTGAGGGAATTTTGAGATTCTTCTAGGATAGGCTACATTGCATCCCTAAATTAGTCAATTCTTCGTAGAATTTCAAAATTCTGGGTTATTCTTGCGGTTTTGTTATTAAGTATTTACAAGAGGGGATCCTGGATTAAGTATTTACAAGAGGGGATCCTGGATGTATGAGTATTACGGAACACGACAGCCACTTTTTATACAAACACAATTCTGTTCAAAAATTAGTAGGCCTAATTCTCAGAGTTGGATTTGTTATTAATTATTTACAAGATGGGATCCTGGATGTATGGGTATTACGGAACACGACAGCCACTTTTAACACCAAATATGTTACATTCTTAAGCTTTGCTACCTTCCAGTACGTAAAGAAACATGAGATGCTTTTCCCAATGCCGTATAAATTATGAAAATGTGTGTTTAAACCCTCATTAAAAATAATTTTCCCACATACTCCTATAACCTTCCATTACGAGGTCCTCTGTTTACCCTTTAATCAGCTGATCGAGACGTTGGTTTCACGTTACAGTACAGGCGCAGTGTGGCAATGCGCACTCTATTGTATTTATGCTCGAAGGTGGAAAAGTTGGAGACAAATGTTAAACGATTCTTTTAATGCACACCCTAAGTTGATATGACAATTAGTTATGAGAAAGAGGCAATTTGACGTGTATCACCACACACCTTGCGCATAGCGATCAGTCGCATTGCTTCTGCCACGTGTCAGGTCTCCCCTCGCTTAGTGATGTCAATATTACCCTAGCTTAGTAATTCAGCTTGGTGTGAAACTACTCATAACATTCTTCAATGCTGAAACCTATATCACATTCCTGGCAACAGTAGACATCTGATTTATTCGAAACTTCAAACACTTGACTTTCATTCAAACTGCGATCCACCATACTTTCACACCACACTATGTAACATCTCATACTGAGAGCTGAGCCAGTGAATTAAAAGTCTTAATAGTTTTCAAGGCATTAAAACAAATCTGGGAATCTCTGGATAAAGTCCAAATACCTATTGATGGAATGGTTACAGATCATACTATTGATATGTTCATTTGACATTGCAAGTTATTAGTCACAGGTTCACTAGAATGCAGCAGAAATCTAAGGCCATGCGAGCTTCAGTGGTGATAGGAGACACTTCTTCAAACTCAATAAAAATAAAACAAATACTCATCGTATCATGTCAGCAAACATATCATTGGTAAGCTAATGGTTCGTATTATCACTACACATTACAGAGGCATCAAGTAGTGTGCCATAGATCCACTAGGAAGCAGAAGAAAGTTAAGACTGAGAGGACCCAAGTGAAATGAAAAGACTATTTCAGTCACTATAGAAAAGAAAATGAAACTTTGATAAAGATCATTCATAAATAGAATCCAACATTCTTAAGCTTCAAAGAATACCACTCCCATATTAGTAAAACTAAAAGTTTTAAAAGTTAGAACAATATATAGTTCGGACTACACAGGCCTATGCCACCTATGGTTTACAGCACCGTGTGATGCAGAGGGGGGGTCTAAATGTGGTATTGAGATCCAGGTCTACAATAGTGACTCTTCACTAGAGCAATTTCCAGCAGCAGGCAGTATGTCTTACCATGCTACCATGATTGAAACAATATCACTTAATTAGAAGCAAGACAACTTGGCAGCCAGTTTTGTTAAGACCTTTATTAATTCTTAAAAACTAAATAGAGAGTTGAAAAGGGACCAAAACATTACTAATCTCTATATGTACCAATGACAACCAGATACATCTAGTGAATGCTGAGCACCCATTTAACTTTCCCAAAGGATCCTACAGCTCCCATGTGGTCTTCATCTATGGTATATGTTACATGTACGTTATTGGCTCAACAACTACTATCATGCAGTTGGCTGTGGAAGATAATTAAGGAAAGACTGTGGTGTTGCCTAGGCAGAAGTGGCCAAGGAAATGAAGTGGACATAATTCTAATCTTTTTCTTCCTAGCGTTGTTCCGCTGGGGCAGGGTCCGCTTTTTTGGTCATTGACCTCCATTTTGTCCGGTTTCGTCAGCTAGATAATTTTAATGCTTCATATAAAAACACATGAGTAGGATTATTTCTTTGATAAACTTTGGACAATAAATACTATTCCTAGTTGTAGGATTTTGTCTACTATGAATTTTGGGTAAAAAATACTACTTCTAGTTGTAGGATTTTGTCTGCGATGCACTTAGGGGCAATGTATACTGTTACGTGCCACCCCCTAGTGGCAATTCCGTTCACTGGATTACGGTGGGTGAAAGCACAAACACAATTGTTCCTTTAAAGAGAAATTAGCTTTATTGCTTGCAGGTCGGAAATATACACCGTACAATAAGCAGATAGAAACAATTAGCTGTCTTACAGAAGCTCCCTCCTGTATGGAGCTCGACTCACCCTTTCACTCGGCCTTGCAGTTAATCCTCTCGCTAATGAGGTGGTCCTGAGCACTGGCTGGAAATAGCGGCACTAAGTCTGTCACTCACTGTTTCACAATTCCCCACAATGACCTATCTCGCGCTGGAGCACACACACTCCTCAATACACAGTCTCTCCGTATGATTCACACTTCTTCACTGTCAAGAGAATCAGCTTCGCTAGGGTTTCGCAAGTCACGTTGCCAACAACACTGTCGCTCAAGGTAAA
Source organism: Meconema thalassinum (assembly GCA_946902985.2). Lineage (NCBI taxonomy): Eukaryota > Metazoa > Arthropoda > Insecta > Orthoptera > Tettigoniidae > Meconema > Meconema thalassinum. The sequence continues at coordinate 299,890,987 of OX336391.1, read as the reverse complement.
CGCTCGCACTAGCTCAAAAAACACTCACGGACCCCGCTTGACGGGTCACTCTTATATAGCAGGCCGATGACTCAATAAGTGCTTCTAGACCCATCCAGGATTCACGGCCTCTCGAGGTTTCCATCACTGGCTGGGTCACGAATATTCTGGACCATCCCTTTCTCCTGGTAGCCCTCTTGCGTAACGCGCACGTTATACACTGAGGAAGAGCACAGCCCGGGCCAGCTGTGACGCAACCGGCGAGGCGACGAAACAAATCACAGCTGTAACACCACCCCCTTCCTAAAAGGCTGATCGTCCCGATCAATATTGGTCCGTCTGTGTCCCTCCGTAGGCTGCCAGGCGATCTCGATGCACGATCTTCATCCTCGCCCTCGGGCTCTGCTGGATCCTGTAGACGACATCGTTGGTCCGTTTCACGACTCGGTACGGGCCCTCCCAGGACTTCTGCAGTTTGGGTGACAGGCCTTTCTTCTGTAATGGGTTGAAGAGCCAGACCAGGTCGTCCTCGTGGAATCCGCCGGCATCCGTCTGCTGGTTGTATCGGGTCTTCATTCGGTCGGTCTCGATCCGCAGTTTTCTCCTTGCGAACGCGTGCACTTCCTCTAGTTGGTCGACCAGTTCTTGACAATACTGGCTTACCGGGACCGGACCATTCCCAGGTCGGCCGAAGGCAAGATCGACTGGTAGACGGAGTTCCCTCCCAAACATGGGCCGGGCTGGTGTGCACCCGGTGGCTTCATGCACGGCGGCGCGGTAGGCCAGGAGAAATAGTGGAAGGTGTTTGTCCCAATCCCTCTGGTGCTCGCTGACGACTATTTGGAGATGGTTCTCGATGGTGCGATTGAATCGCTCTACCATCCCGTCGGACTGAGGGTGTAGCGGCGGCGTCCTTGTCTTCCGGATTCCCAGCAGCTGGCATAGGTTCTGGAACACCTGCGACTCGAAGTTCCTCCCTTGGTCGGAGTGCAGCTCCAGGGGTACTCCGTACCGGCTAACGAATTCCTTCACCAGGGTCTCTGCGATCATCGCGGCTTCTTGGTTAGGGAGCGCATACGCCTCCGGCCATTTGGTGAAGTAGTCGCAGACGACCAATATGTAGCGGTTCCCTGCCTCGCTTAACGGGAATGGCCCAGCAACATCGATGGCCACTCTCTCCATGGGGCCGCCCACATTGTAGGTCTTCAGTGGACCCCGTCGTCTTCGTCCTGGGCCCTTGCTGGCTGCGCAATCGTGGCAACTCGCGCAGTGGTTCTCCACGTCTGTTCGGCATCCGATCCAGTAGAACCGCTCTCTCAGCTTCTCCAGGGTCTTCTTTACCCCTACGTGTCCACCAGATGATCCTCCATGAACTTCTTTCAGGACTTCCTCCGTCATGGCCTTTGGAACGACGACTTGTTCCCGAGATGTCTTCCCGTCGGTGCTCTCCCAGGTACGGCAGATGAGGCCATCCCTTACAATCAGCGAGTCCCACTGCGCCCAGTAGGATTTAAACTTTGGGCTGCAGTCAGTCACAATGTTCCGCCCGGGTCTGGGGACACAGGCCCTCTTCCATTCGGCTATCAGTCCCAGGTCATCCATCATCTTCTGCTTGTGCCCGCGTGAAACATTCGCGGCTCCAGCTCCCTTGAAGTTTCACGGTAGTCCTTCGGCACTGTATCCCGGTGTCCTCCTCCCTTCTGGTACAGAAGGTGCAGTCTTCGGGGCACGGTCTTCGTGACAAGGCGTCGGCATTGGAATGCAGTTGGCCTTTCCTGTGCTGGATCTCAAAGTTGTACTGTTGAAGTCTCTCTCTAACCACCGCGCGAGTTGACCCTCGGGCTGTTTGAAGTTCAGAAGCCACCGCAGGGATGCATGGTCGGTCCTGATGAGGAATTCTTGCCCGTACAGGTACTTGTGGAAGTGTTCGATGGTCTTCGCGATGGCGAGCAGTTCGTTCCTGGTGACGCAGTAGTTCCTCTCGGGCTTCGACAAGGCTTTGCTGAAATAGGCCACTACTCTCTCCTCACCGTCCACTATTTGCGGCAGTCAAGTCACTGGCATCGGTATCGACGATGAACCTTGTTCCAGGTCTGCTTGAGTTGTTCGAAGGCACCGTGGCATTCTGCTGTCCACGTGAAGAGTTGGTCCTTCTCAGTCAATCGATGCAGTGGTTTGGCAATGTCGGCAAATTCTCTCACGAAGCGACGGTAATAAGTGCAGAATCCCAGGATGCTTCGTAGTTGGGACTTGTCCTTCGGAACTGGCCACTCCCTCACAGCTGCCGTCTTCTCTGGGTCGGTACGCACTCCTTCCTCGGAGACGATATGCCCAAGGTACTGGACCTGCTTCTGGAAGAGCTGACACTTCTTGGGGCTCAACTTCAGCTGGGCGGCCCGTAGCTTCATCAGGATCTCCTTCAGGTTGCTGTAGTGCTCCTCGAAGCTTCTCCGCAGAACGATGACGTCGTCTAGGTAGACCAGGCAGGTCTTCCAGCGTAGTCCCCTCAGAATGGACTCCATTAGCCTTTCGAGGGTCGCAGGGGCGTTGCACCGACCGAATGGCATGACGGTGAACTGCCAGAGCCTGCTGCCCACAGAGAACGCAGTTTTCTCGCGGTCAGGACCAGCTGTGACGCAACCGGCGAGGCGACGAAACAACTCACAGCCGTAACAATACTGTTTCTAGATAATCTGCTTTGAAATCATAGGCACACAAATTATTTTTTGAGTTCCTGTTTGGGTAATATTTTACAAGCCAGTCTATCTGATGGAACATAGGATTTACGGCGTTAAGAAGTAGGCGGAAAACACAAATACTCTGCAGTTTTATCTAAGACTTCGAAATGGATGATGGTCGAACATGGGTCATTGTGGCTTAGAAGACATGCCTGCCTGGAGTGTAGGATATTTGGGCTTGATAAGAATAATGTTTTACCATTTCTATAAGATGTCCCCTCGTCTCTTTGAAACCATTTTGAGAACTTGTGCAGCAGGTGGTAATTTCTAAAAGATTTGTTCTCAATTCTAAATTATTTTAAATTGCAGATTTAGTCCCCCTTACATTGAATGAATTAAAGCACAGTTGAAGCTTACCCAAAACCAATGATGAGCAGTTCTTTTAGAGAGTAAAATTGCATGAAATTGGGACGTCAGGATTTGCAATGTCAACCTTACAAATGGTGAGTGAATTTTGGTTATTAATTGCTAAGATAGTAGGTGAGCCAACAGTCATAAACATTGTTAATAGTAGACATGATGGGCTTGTGCATTTATGTTCATGTTTTATCTTATCTACTGTATACAGAGGGACCATTCATGTGTAGCATTCCAGACTCTGGAAGCTTTGGTCAACATCGTTCATGTCTTTTTCTGTGTTGGCATACCTGTTCTGTCCTATATATTGACATTTGGGCGTCCTGTCCCGGCTAGACTATGGTTCTGCAACATACGGTTCAGCAAGGCCGACAACCTTGAAAATGCTTGACAGTATCCACCATAGTGGCGTTAGGCTGGCCGGACCAGCCCGATACCCAGCCTACTCGCCGAATCAGGTGTTCCACCTCTAAATTATAGATGCCAACATATGCTTTTAGCATATGCTGCCAATGTGCGTCAAATGCCGCAACATCCGAGGTATCGAGCTCTCTTCAGTACCCAATACCATCACTCGGCAGGTTGGTATTAGACTCGATAGCTCGTGTACTGAAGTAGGAGTGGCTGTAGGTCCCTGTATGATCCGGACACCTAGCGAGGTGCCTCCGTGGCAAGTCACGCGTCCAGAAATTCGGTTAGATCTACACAGAGGTCCTAAGGTGAACACAGATGCCTCCGTTTATCGGAGGCAGTTCTACAGCATAGTTCACCAATTTCCGGACGCTGGCATTCTCTACACGGATGGTTCGAAGGTGGGTTGTGCTTACGTTCTTGATGGTGCAAATACCAAAATCTCTTTGCCTGAGGCCTGGAGTGTGTTACTGCGGATCTCTTGCCATCTATGAAGTTCTGCTGTTTGCACTACACGCGTCCAGAAATTCGGTTAGATCTACACAGAGGTCCTAAGGTGAACACGGATGCCTCCGTTTATCGGAGGCAGTTCTACAGCATAGTTCACCAATTTCCGGACGCTGGCATTCTCTACACGGATGGTTCGAAGGTGGCTTGTGCTTACGTTCTTGATGGTGCAAATACCAAAATCTCTTTGCCTGAGGCCTGGAGTGTGTTTACTGCGGATCTCGTACCATTTATGAAGTTCTGCTGTTTGCACTACAGGATGCACGAATCCACTTTCTCGTGTGTACCGACTCTTGCAGTCAATTGCTACATGTTTCCCGCAACACCCCCTAGTACAGCGAATCCACGACCTGCTAGCCGGGCTGTGCCACGCTGACACTCGAGAATCAACTTTCTTTGGCTTCCAAGCCACATGGGAATTGTGGGAAATGAGTTAGCGGATCAAGCTGCAAAAGAGACGGTATCACTACCACCTCGACCAATGGAGGTACCCGCTAGAGATATTCGCTCTCAGTTACGCCGACAAGTACTGGCTTTTTGGGAGAGTCAGTGGCTAGCTGACCCAATACCCAGTAAACTGAGAGCGATCAAGGGAACTACTCGCGTGTGGCAGAGCTCTTTCCAGTCATGGAGGGAGTCCGTCATTTTGTGTAGGCTAAGGATAGGTCATACAAGATCCACCCACTTGTACCTAATGAGAAGGGAAGACCCCCCACTTTGTACCTGTGGAGCCGTTATCACCGTGGCCCACATTTTAACCGAGTGTGTGGATCTTGCTGACTTACGAAGAAACCTTGGTTTGCAGATGACACTCAAACTTGTATTAGTCGATGACGCGGTGGCTGCTGATCTCGTCATCCACTTTATAAGTGAGAGCGGGTTAGGGCCAGCAATCTTAATTTTCCAGTGTACATTGACCCAACAACTTTTTCGTTTTTGAATGATGAATTTTTGTTTTCCGTAATTTTTGTTTATTTTTATTATTACCGGTAGTTTTTTATAAATTAATTTTTGGTCTATTCAAATTTAGGTATCCACCTCTAAATTTTAAATTCCATTCCAAATTTGTATAATTTAATCAGTGTTAAGAGGGGCAGATGACCTCGTAGTTCCGCCCCTTAAAACAACAATAAATAACTAACGGTGGGGACAGATAAGGAGGGAATTCTAAGCAGTTAAGTGATTAATAGATATACATTTTACATACCTTAGTATTGTAGGGTTAATTTTTGTTTATTATTATAATTTTTTTTTTTTTGTTTTTTTAATACAGTATTAGGCATTTTATTTAATAATATTTAGGCGTCCACCTCCAAATTTTAAGTTCTTCTAAATTTATATAATTTTATCTTTGTTAAGAGGGGCAGATGACCTTGCTGTTCTGCCTCTTAAAGCAACGATAACTGACTAATACTCAGTCATTTAATTTTGACTAGTTGACAGGTCATAGATTTATGGCATGATAAAGAACCTTTCACTAATTACACCTGTTTGAAGCTAAATTATAGGTTATCTTTGACTAACGCCCTTAGATTCCAACGTTTGTCGCCAGGAGCCGACTGCGGTGGTATCTAGTAACAAAGTTTAGAACTAGCTGGTCGTTGACGGTGGTGTTTGGTTGCAAAAGTTGGAACTACTTGAAAATCGAATGTATGCAGTCCTTAGTTGAATTAAAAACAGATAACACATACTAATACAGCCATCACAATTAACACCGGTTATCAGACAGATTCTACATACACCCAAAGTACACGGGGCTACATACCCGCGTTGTCGCAGCCCTTAAACTTAGGAACCAACCAACTTGAGTTTTATGTTTCCAGTCTAATCTGATGGGCACAAATACTTGTTGACCGACTGGAAAGCTAATTGTTTGATTATTAATAGAAAATGCTGAAGAATGGCCTTAGAGCTTTCTATACATAGACTAATGGCCATCACTGGCTTAGATAATTAAAATTTTTCTTTTTAACTAAGAATCTGTTTTTATAAACTGTAATTAATGATTGAGTGGTATCCATGTGCATTTGCAGCATTTGTACAGTGTTGCTAACTTAAACTATTCATCATCGTTTTCCAATACTACTCTATTCTCTCCACACAAACCAATACACCATTCAACTATTTTCCACAATTAGTTGCATTCACTTCTGACGAGATACAGCAAGGGTCTGTACAAATACTTAAGATTGCTGCTTTTTAAAACTATTTCACACTATTAACTCAAAGGTTTGCGAGATGCTTTGTACTTACGGCTGTGGAAGTTGTCTGTAAACTTAATTTTGTGTTTCTTTTGGCAGGGTCGTGATACTCCATCACCAGGTGACACGCCGTACCTGTGTCGGCAGCGGAATAGTGTGGCAAGTTTCACCAATCGTGTGCAGGAGGTGAGCGAGATGGAAAGCGGCCATCTCTTGGCTGCCACATCTGGCACAACGCAAGGAGAGAGTAACGGCCATTGCACCTGCCCTGCCAATGACCCATGCCCATGTCCGGTAAACTCGAACAAGAAGGCTTGCGTTTGACAATGGTCTCCGCACTCGCCCACGTTGCCTGTCAAGTGAGTGAGTGGATTGCTCTAGTCCTTAGATAATAATTAGCCTGGAAGGTTAACATTTTGAGTTCAGGAGAGGATACAAGAAAATATTGGGCTTTCAAGAGTCCCTCTCTGAATCAGCTTGCAGTTGGACTGTCATAGAAAGAGAGAGTTAGGTACACATGGCAATATCTTGCACCAATGAGACCAGGAAGACTACAGGTACCACTGAAGAATTGTATGTAACATCTTGAAGTCATCTATTGTGCAGCTAGCAAGAAGAGTGTTATTTTCACAACATTGGCATTACAAGAAACCATGCATGTGTAAAACATGTATTGCAACAATGAAATACATTTTTAACTGTAACATGTCTTGAGTTATAACTTTACCAAATATCGCTATATTTGTTAAGTTTGTAACTTTCTGATGTTTGTGTGTATTCTGTGGGTAGATTTAAAACATATTAGAGATTTAGCCAGTCATGTCTTGTCTACACAAAAATATTTTAAAGAGGTTTATTTTAGTAATTGTAATATTTAAGATTTCACAGATATTGCTGTTTTGCATCATCCATGAAGAAGTTATGTAATTTATTTGAAATATCATGTCTTTGGTCTGAAACCATGTCATTCATTCTCTGTGTTTGTTTTGCTTAAATACATGTTTTAGGGGTTCACTTATTGCAAAATACATCTTTAGTGACATAATGACAGTTTTAGTATTTGGGACATATTGAATCCAGTATCAATCACTCAATTAATTATTTAATCAATCGGTAGGAAGTTGTATGAAATATTAAAAAAGGTAATAATTTTAGTGGCTAGTGGTTTGTTAACCAGCTCTTCTATTAATTTCAAGCTTTTACTTATATCTACAGTTGGCAATTTAATTATAAAAGGTGATCTTCAGTATAATAGGGGACTCTTTAGTTTGTTGTATGAAGAGAAGGAAACCTCATGCACATATTTAACATATGAAGGATGTGTCTAGCCATACAGTCTCAGCCAACAGGTGCCTTTGGTTGCCTGCTTCATACACAAGACATTTGGAGGAAGATTGTTTAGAGCTAGGATTGAATAGCAGCATTTCATTGAGGCTGTTGGAGGCTAGTGAAAAGAGTAAGTTGCTAGCAGGAAAAACCATTTAGTGGTTCTTGGTAAAGCCTTAACGCCACTACTCAAGAACACTTATTTACTCGGCTATAGGACCCCCTCGCCTATAGTACTCCCCTTAATTTTTGAGAGTCAAAATACAAAATTCTTGGACATCTTATAGTGCCTCTCCATAATTATTGAGAGTCGTGTCCATCATTGTCTAGCAACGAGCACGGCGCAAGCAGCTCCGCGCGAATGGGATATGGCCGGCAGCTGGTCAGGTAAAACAATCGCTGGGAAAGTGTGATATCTTTTCCGAGGTGGTTGGCAATAATCATGGAATATGCTTGTCTTTGTATACCAGATCTTGGATCATTGTTGGCTGCTTGGTCCATACCATTCAATTGTATGCGAGCTCTGTCGCTAACAAGGCGTGACCTTGTTTGAAGAAAGAAGTCTGTGTCTTTCCTTCTGTGCGTACGAGCTATGACTCACGCTATGCGACAGGTGGCCGGCCGGCCACACGTGCTATGCTGCCTCATTCACGTAAGGGCGAGACACTAGTGGCCGGCCGGCATGCGCACGCCAGTCTACACTCGTGGTGTATTTCGAAACAAAGCACGTGTTATAGGTAGCGATTTTGTATTCAGCCTGCATGTTCAACTGGCTATGCCATCCACCACTTTATGGTAGTATCTTCGGTCTTTGCGGAACTCACTTCACGGATGTTGTGGTGCATCATTGCTGATAAACTTCGTTTATTTTGATTAAATATAGCATACTATGTAGCATCAAAATAAAATAGCTTATAGGGGCGTGGTGGCTCAGCGGTCTAGCTGTATGTCTCTCACCAAGGCGGTTCGGGTTCGATTCCTGGTCGATGCATGTGAGATTTTCGAAGTGAAATGCCATGTCCTGTGGTTCGGATTCCACGTAAAAAGGAGGTCCCGTGGCTCATAATCACTAGATTCACGGTCACGTAAAACTACAATCTTCCTTTTCCTTTTAAAATAGCTTATTTTTGCGAAGTTCGCGTCTATAGTATCCTCTTATTTTAGTATTTGAATGGTTCATTCTGGTACCGTATTGATACAACAATTAGTATTAATATTTTGCAAAAGTTCCGCCTAATCAATACCTTTATTGTATTATATATAAATGTTCACTTAGTGGTCATTGGTACATGTTTCGAGGCCTAATTGTTTTGGCCCCTTCATCAGCCTATATAGATAAAAAGTCAAGGTAAACAGGTGGTCGGATAGCTGAACACTCATAAAACATTCCCTTCAAAAAAACCTATTATGGTGCACCATAATGAAAGGTGAAAGATGTTTATCCAAAGAAACATAAGGAAATAAAATACATAAATAAATAAAGAAAGAAAGAATGAAGGAAAGAAAGAAAGAAAGGAAGAAAGAAATAGTTGAAATTTGGAAAAAACAAAAAATATAGTGTGAACACACTCTAAAATTTCACCCTTTTTTGTTGATCACAGAAATTGTGCACTCTTCATGTAGTCCAAATCTTCTGAAATACAGTATGTGGACGACAATAACACATTTGAAATAAACCATACGCTATACCGTGGCTTGCAGATGTCAACGCAAATACAATGTCTCAGCTTTGTGGCAGTTCCATCTTACTGCGGTCTGTAGATGCTAAATGATACATAATCTGCTCCGTGGCAGCATTCCAGATTATATTAATATGCCAAATACAATCCACCAGTGATACATTTCATGGATCACAATACTTCACCATAGATGAACCCCAAAAAACCATGAAGCTGCAGTGCCGAAACAACATCTTGCCAGAATGCTTTGGAATAATTAATGAAGGAACAGGCCTCCAGTTTGAGATTTAACCATTAAGAAAGAATGTAATATGTCACCTATAAGTCTACATCTGTGATGATATTTAGCAATATATCAGCTTAATTAGGTTCAAGGATAAGTTTATGTCAGCTATGGCCAAAACAATTAGGCCTCGAAACATGTACCAATGACCACTAAGTGATCATTTATATATAATACAATAAAGGTATTGATTAGGCGGAACTTTTGCAAAATACTATAGCATCCTCCCCAAAAATTTAGGGGAAAAGGGGGGGTCTTATTGCCGAGTAAATGCGGTATTCCTGTGAAGTCTTAACCTCACTAATCAGAGACGTCTGCTCAACAATGTGCTTGATAGCTGTTGGCATTTGACAAAGCTGGCTTTGGATTGAAATGAACAGTTCAGACGTTCCAACTTTGGGCTCTTGTCCTGTGTTGAACATGTTTTCATGTGGTGAATATTTTGGTGTGATGCACTTAAGGTAATTTTATGAGTTCAGCATTATGCATTCATAAGAACAGACAATTATTAGTATTGCTCTGATAAACTCAATTGCAGAATCAAGGGAATTAAGTAAGTTTCCTATATCTTGTGAAGATTATATTGGTTACTTGTTACAGTAAAATGAATGAAAACAAGTACAATACACCTTCAAAAATAACAATTTTTAAGTAGTTAAATATTTATTTTATATTTATAAAATCACAAATGTTTTTTGCTTATTAGCATATCATCATCATCATCATCATCAGAAAGATGTAAAGTAAATAAGAGTGTATAAACCAAGACTATAAGAGAGAAAATACATAATTAATCTATGAGGTGGTTGTGAGAAATACACTAGTATTTATTATGTCATAATGCAGGATGCGTTGTATCAGTGCGACATCATGGTATCTATAGCACTAAGAGAGTGAATGGTGGCAATGATTTTTAAATTCATGTCTTTTCTCAAGTCATTTGTTTAGTAAACTATGCCTGGAGTTCCCTTATAATTTTTCCCAAAACAAATATTTGATGCTACCAGAATGAATTGTTGGCTGTTCATCATTAGCTTTGGGTTGAACAGTTTGCCAACATTGTAATCTTACTGGTATTCTGGCAAGTAAGCTTAGAACATAATCTTTCACTTTTTATTCATACAGAGACACTTTGATTGTTCCATTCTTTCTCAGTGGGTTCTTGTATTTAGTTTACTGTATAAATACGATCAAACAATTTCAGGGTACCTTTACTTTTACACCAAACTATGACACTTGTATGTCCATCTTTAATAGTTCTTCTGGATAGGTTTCAATAAAATTGTTTGTATTTAAAGGTTTATAGCTAGACATGCATAGGCACCGACTATAGGGAGGGGCGAAGAGGCTCTTACCACACATGAATTGAATCATAGGGACAATACACCATATGAAATGTTATTAGCATCGTCATTATTATCAGTGTGGAAACAATAGACCAGTAGCCTACAAATATCTTAGGTGCTTCATTTCAAGTGATAAAAGAATACAACATGAGATTAATAGCCAAACTAAAAAATCAGCTCAGTTCTATCAAGTTTGGAATCTTCTCTGGAATGAACAAGTTCCCTTATGATCAAATCGGATCCTCTTTCAGTCTTACTTCTCCCCCATAATAACGTATGGTTAGAAACCTGCACAACAACTAAACAAGTAGTTAACAAACTGCAAGCCGCAGAAATGAAGTTCCTGCGAACTATGGTTCAGGAAACGAGGAAGGACAGAGTAAGGAATCAAAGAATAAGGGAAGAAGCAGGTGTGTAACCATCCTTGAATAAAAGAGTGACACGGGCTCGTTTGAAATGGTTTGGCCATGTCAAAAGAATGGACGATGGTAGGACAACAAAACATTGGCTTTAGACAGTGGTGGTTGGAAAAAGACTGATGGGAAGACCTAGGAAGAGATGGCTGGACCAAGTGAAAGAGGATATAGGAACAAGAGGAGTCAACTGGGATACAGTGCTGAGAGAAGAGTGGTACATGGACAGACAGAAGTGGAGAGCGTTCGTTTACCACACCCAGGCAAGTGGAGTAGACAACCGATGTATATGATTTTTATCAGTGTATTTCATCCATTTTCATCTTCACTCTCTTAGTTATACTGTATCAAGTTTTTAAAGAATAGTTGCAATAATACAGTAGTTCTGAATCTGCATAGCATACAGTAGGTTTTCAGATATTAGTGTCAACAACTAAGGCAAATCTGTTCCAATGAAGCCATAAACAATGGTTGTGTAAGTGCTTTACAACACAGAAAGTATGTGGTCAGATGAAATGCTTTTAATGTAGGTTATGCATTGGTCCTGAATACAAAATATTAAAATTTTATCCTATTATTGATGTATTATTGCATCTTAACAGATAACAGGGTTGAACTTTTGTCATGCGATTCCATGTAGCTATTGGCTGGCTTCACATATGTACCTTTTGCCGATAAGATTTGAAACGTCTACCCCATTACCTCAGTTGTCAGAGTCAAGTGTACAAAGCTGAAGGTAGAGTTGTGCATTGGTTAGACATTTTAATTCACCATCTTCCATCTAAATGACTTATACCATTACTTTCTGTAAAATGCACAATGTAATAGCTGAAAGCAGACATGTCAACGTGTGCCTGCAGTAAGTGTTTACCCTCAGTGGGCCAGCCATGTCCGCCGTAACTTCCCCTCTTCCGCCTACAGTCAGGCTCGGAGGGGTTGAGTAAACTTGCTCATGTGGCTGTTCAAGAGCAGAGAAGCTAGCAAACGTAGCTCTGCAGTGTGTTCAGCAGTGAATGTGCAGGTTTTATGGTATTTCTACCGTGAATACAATGGAGAAGTGTAATTTCAATCTCCCCAGCAGTGACTTAGCCAAGATTTCATTTTGGGGGAGGATCCCATCTACCGGCTTGATCATCTTCCTGCAGAACATATACCAATATCCCCACACACGTGAGCTAAGGCTCAAGTTTTTTTTTTTTAATTTATGCATAATATAGAGGGGACCATGGTATGTGTTCAAAGTGACACAATTGATCCCTCCCACTTCTCCCAGTTGCTATATTTTTCTGCAAAGATGATTTCAATATTTAGGGACGTGGTGGCGCAGCGGTCAAGCTGTTGGCCTCTCACCAAGGTGGACCGGGTTTGATTCCCGGTCAATGCATGTGAGATTTTCGAAGTGAAATGCCATGTCCTGTGGTTCGGATTCAACGTAATCGCATGATTAACGATCACGTAGAACTACAATCTTCCTTTTTGATTTCAATACTTGAAATACTACTAATAATAATAATAATGTGTACATTATTGATTTAAAAAATGGAGAAATGGTTCTGTATTTCCTATTAAAATAGTGATTTTTTTACAGTTATGGATTATTCTTTTCAACCTTGACAGGTTACCAATTTATTTGCTAAATTTGAAGTTTGTAGCTTCAATGGAGGTGTTCCTTCCCAAGTGCTTGCAACATTGTGTATGCCTTTCACAGCCGTGTTTATGCCATTGATGATAATTAGGGCCCGGATAGTTATGTGCTTAACTTTTCAAAAATATGTATGTATTTATGTGCTTAAAAATGGGAAAATATGTGATTAAGTTTCCTCAATATGTTCTTAAATTTGTATCATATTTATGTCCCCCAGTCACTCTAAAAATAGTTGAAACGTCCAGCTGCTTCAATAACCCAGTCCACAGTACAAATATTTCCGCTTAACAGATCGGGTCTTGCCTCAATTTCCGAATCCTACAATACTTCCTGCAGATGCGTGATACTGATACGAAATCATATGTGTGTTGTTTTCGAATTTCATTCTAAAGAACGGAAGAAAAGGTCACTTAAGAAACTTCCATAGCACTGATTGTATTGTCGTATACTGATACTTGAGTGTTTAAATCTGCTCGATGGACGTGAAAAGTAAATTAAATGTCGCCTCCGGCACAGCTATACAAACGCACAGTTAGACAGTTTAACACAGTAACTCCATTAACAATAGCCCTCAGATGAACTAAAATTCATTATTTGGTTTCCATCAGCAACTACAACAGTATTTTCATGTGCAAGACACTTAAAACATATAGGCCTACACACAAAATTAAACAGAATTTTATAATTTCCAATTTGTAACATACCGGTACGCATTTATTCCACCGACTGACTGTCAATGTCTAGAACAAAATAGTATAGAAGAAAATCACTCGACTTATGCCATTCGATGTCATAGGCTACACGAAACTACTTGACTGAAACGTAACATTCACACAGAAATAATAAATTGTTTTGATTTTACGAATTTCTAAGTACAATAGAAGAAAACACTACACGGATCGAAGCTTCGTTCTAGCCTTTAACATTGCAAAGCACAACAAGCAGCATTTTCAAGTTTTCAAACAGGAAGCTCTGCCTATTTGCAGCTAATACACTCTTTTATCGCGAAAAGCTTCTTTCCACATCGCACGATGTTACTGGTGCATATTTAAAACATGCAATGACTGACACTGAAATATCTTCTTCGTTGGGCTCCAGATCTCCGTTGCCACTAAGGACACGACTTATGTGCACAAGTTTATTGTACCCCGGATTCTTTGATAGAACGTTTCTTAATTTGCCCATAACTTCTTTTCCGGGCTCCCCGAGAAAATTCTCAAGCTTTTCACAGACTTGAAGAATGTCCTGCAGAGCTGACGAAAGTGGTACGTCTTCTCAAGTTTCATGATAGTGGAACTTAAAAAAACAAAGTTAGATTTAATGTACAGCAAGTCACTTTGAACTCCCTTTGCACTCATAGCTTCTAAAGACTCACTGATGCATGCATCATCATCCTCGATTAGTTTTTCGAGGACTGATTTTGTATCCTCAAAATTGTCCGCATAATAGCATGCTGCTTCCAGCCAAGTACCCCACCTGGTGTAAACTGGTTGTGGAGGTAGCGGTAAATCAGGGGCACATTGTTTGAATAAACTCACTCGACTGGGTGCTTTAATAAACACTTTCTTTACGGATGATATTAATCTGTTCACATTTGGAAAAATACTCCTTACTGTTTCAGCAACACGGTGCATGCCGTGCGCTAAACAAGTTAAATGAATCATCTTGCTGTACAGAATTTTCAACCCCTGGGATGCTTTAACCACATTAGATGCAGCGTCTGTAATTAATAGAAGCACTTTAGCATATCGGATGCCATCAGGCCACAGAAACACCATAGCATCATTGAAAGCTTTACCTATTGTGTAACTGTTGGTTTCCTCCAGATGAACAGTTGTCAGTAAAAATTACTGTGATGGATCGCATTTTAACGCACCAACTATGATGTTGGCTACGTAACGGCCAGTATCGTCGGTTGTCTCGTCCATTGTAATCCACACAGCGTTGTCGCCAATTTCACTACGAATTCTGTGCACTGCCTCAGAGTATAGTTTAGGTAAATAGTTCTTACGCAGTGTTAACTCGTCAGGGAGAGGAATTTTGATGTACTTTTCTAAGGTGCCACGTAGCACTGGATTCTTTGTTCAGTGGTATATCAGCCGCAAGAAATGCATGACAAATGTCTTGTGAGAACTGGCAGTTTGCTGGACCAGATCTCACATCCTGCATTTCGGGAAGCAAACGTTGTGTAGACTTCTTTAAAGATGCACATTTCACGTGTTTCGCTGTCGCAACATGTTGCGTAACTTGTGAACGCATGTCTGCCGCTACGGGTTTCTTACAAATATTGCAAAATAAAACAGTTCCATTAGTTCTAAAAACGTCTCCGAACCCCCGCACTAAACGATTCAAAGTAACACATTTCGCATTTTTGGGGCGCATCGTATTCGTTGAAAGGAGAACGCCACTATCAGTATACTCACAAGTTTCGCAGACCGTGTGATTTCAAATAAAATTTCCCGTCTAGATAAGGACTAGTGGAGGCTTAATGAGCCTGTTAACTTCAACCCTCCTGCTGTACTTAATGATCGGGAAATCCCTGTCTAGAAATACTACTACAGTAGGGAGACAATGGAGCACTGACCAAATAGAGAAGCCAATTACTGGAATTTCAAAGGGTCGAAATGTGGACTGCAGTCATCTAAGGAGTACAACATAGCACCAAATATAGGAAATATGTGCTTATGAATAAATGAGCCAAAATATGTATTTATTTATAAAAACCGTAAAAATATGTAAATAAATAGAAAATATTTAATTAAATAAAAAATATTTAAACACATAACTATCCGGGCCTTAATGATAATATAGTATCAAGTGGCTTCTAATGAAATAGTCTACGAGAAGATGGAACCGGTAATGAGCACAATTAAGAAAATATGCATATTCTTTGGACATTTAATCACGACACCGGACAGCAGAATTACTAGGAGAATAATAGAAAAAATTATGGAACAGTAAGAATAATATTAGGCTTGGATTATGGAAATAAAGGAAGATATGAGAGAATTACAAATTAATATTGAGGGTTTAAAAAACAAAACAGACAAAATTAAGAAACTCGATGATAAACAAAGCACACTATAAACTAAGATCAACAAACGAACAATAGGACGGGTGATTTGAATCAAAGGACGAAGACTGCGATCCGACAGAATTAAGAAGTAATGGGCTGATCGAAAAAACAAAAATCATTTGTATAGAAATTACTATAGGTGGTCCAATAAATACCATAATGAAAATGAAAATAAAATAAATAAATAAATAAATAGGATGTTATATTCTTCTTTTATTCTTCAGAAAGATAGCTAATTTCTGTTACATTTGTTCACAGATTATCTGTTTATGATGTTATGATGATCAGTCATACATATTATTCAGAGAACTATTGAGATTTTTGATAATTACGTTTAGTAATAGGTTTGCAGGGTACTTGTAGTGGTCTTGATTTGAATCTAGTAGATAGCTGGCGAGGTGTACAGCTCTGAATGACATCATCCATTTCCGCTCTAAGTCACAGTAGGACATTGCCCGTAGTGGCAACGCATTGCTCACAGCAACCAAAATGTGGTGCTCCACAAGCCTCCTATTATTATTATTATTATCATCCATTATTGTTATAGTTTTGATTATAAATAATTTAGATATAGACTTGCCCCACATGGAAAACATGAAAGTCGGTGCCTATGTCATGTGCCATCAATCGTATCTGGTCTTCTATGCTATGAAGTTAGCAGCTTTTGCAAGCACCATCATCTACTACTCTAATTTACATGATTTACTTTGATGTTGCATCCATTATTGATTTCAGTTTTAAAGATGGCTGCTACTTATAAAAAGCCACTGTGGAGATGGCTCTCCCTGATGCAAGCTATAAAACATTGTGAAGAATCTAGTATAATGCCCATTAACTTCTTTGAAAGGGTAAATCGGTACTTTGTAATAAGATATTTTTTAATTTGTGTTGTGTGTTTGCCTATAAGTATGTTTGTTTGCAGTGGAACATTTGAAAATAAGCACCTATATTTTAGAACAAGAATCTCCATTTGGTAATGCTTTGCAATTGAAAGGCTGATAAGAGTTTTAGTAGAGTGGCCCAATGACCATTCTAAAATGTAGAGAAAGAAAGAACAAAATTACTAGCATTCATAATTAGATCTTACTGTGTAGAAGTGCTTTCTTTCATTGTTATATGTATGAGCCAATTTTGAACACAGGTCTTATAATTCAATTTTTCTACATTTTACTAATAGCATTTGGCTCTCTATGATTCTCATGCTATTACTTTTTAAATTATGAAATTCTATAGCAGCTGCTTGATTGTGAATTCCATTTCTTGTTTAAAGTTTATTTGCTGTGGTGTCACGTTGCCATGTTAATCATCTCTCAAGCTGGCTGCGTTGCTCAGTGGTAACGTTCTTGTCTGCTGTTCCCAAGGTTGCAGGATAGATTCCTGGCGCAGTCAGTTGGCATTTGAGGGTACACAAAAGCAAGGGAGCCGTGTCATTAGATTTATTGGAACATTAAAGATCCCCTTCAGGGCAAAATTCCGGCACCCCAGCATCTGTAAAACCTGCAGTTGTTAAAGGGACATAAAACCAATAACATTATTATTATTATTATTATTATTATTATTATTGTTATTATTATTATTAATCATCTCTCTTCTTGTGTCTTATACATTAATCAAGAAATAATGAACTAGCATTTTCTTTGCATCTTTCTCCACAAATCATGAATGAATTAGAATTCTATTTGATCTCTCAGAAAATTATCATAGTCTTGGGTAACATTCATTTAACAGTTAGTGTTATTGAAGTTCCTCTTCATTATATTAAGATGATAGGTTTGATGGAGAATTTTCTACACTCTGAGTGATAATGTCTCAAGGTTAAAATAAATACCTTCTTAATCAGGTAGTTTTGAATGACTTGCATAAAGATCACCTAGAATTAAATTAATTCAATCAAGTGAAGTTTTTGTGCTCGGTACCTCTGACCACAAACCTTCCGATTTATTTGAGCTTGGATGTGGTGCAAGCTGGATTATCATCAAAACTGGAAGTAATAAAACAATGAGTGTTTTGGAAGTTCCTATTGAAACATTTGTCAGGGAATACAAAGGAGATGTTTCCAGTACTGGGATTAACAAGTATTTTAGTGTAACAATTAAGTGCATAGATTTATCAAATGTATTTATCTCTTTTAGTACTAAGATGTTTCACAAATTGCAACTATCATGCACTTTTTTTATATGAGGTTAGGAATATTTAGAAAGAGGTGTATCTGTAAAATTATTTTTGTTTCACAAATATAAAAAGATCATGAAATGAAATATAAGTTTTCTGAAAATATTCTATTATTGTACGACATGTTCTTAATGAATAATAGGACATTCCAGTTGTAATCAGACAGTAATTATGTATTGATTAAAAAAAGAAGAGGAGAGTATCAAGAGAACCTCCAGTGATAAAATGGACAAGGGATTTAATTCTGAGTTTATTTGCTGGTTTTGAGAGAAATTCATTTGATAACTGGGGAATAAAATGTTCAAACTTCTTCTAGTCAGTCAGTTCAGAACAATATTTCATTAAATTGGACTTAATTTGTAAAAATATTCATTTCTAACCTGCCCTGCATACTAGAACATGTACCGTCAGAAGACGCAGAGGCTAAAGTTGAATGTTTTTAACTTGAACCCTGGTAATTTTTGGCAGCTATCTTGAGTGGACTTACCTTGGATTTTATGCGACTCACTCCAGGGAATCGCAGCTACAGGGCTCCCAACCCAATCTTCTTCTTCTTCTTAGCGTCATCCCGTAGGGACGGGGTCCGCTTTTTGGATCAATGCACCCATTTCTTGCGTTCTAATGCTTCCCGCGATTTCAAGTTTCTTGTTCGTAAATCTGCGTTAATAGCGTCCAGCCACCGCAATTTTGGTCTCCCACGCTGTCTCTGGCCGTTGACCGTTAGATGGTAGGCTGAGCCGATGACTGAACTTAGTGGTTCACGGACAACGTGTCCATACCAACGAAGTGCTCCCAACCTAATCTTGCCCCAAATTATTATTATTATTATTATAAACCTTATTTGTTTCATTCATAAATAGGATGTCCTAAATGGGATCAGCAACTGAAAATAAGTAATCCACCTTTGTGATTGAAAGGTAGTTTGATGAAGCTGTAACTAAAATGGTTGAATGGCGCAGATGAATCACTAATGGACTTTTGATACTGTTATTATTTGAACAAAACCTCTCATTAGCTTAATATGCTAGCAGCTTTTATTGATGACTTATACTTTCAACTTTTAATTGCAGATTTGCTAAGTTATTACTTGCTACTCCTAACTAAGCTTTTCATTTATAGGTAAAAATATGTAGCCTATGCAGGCACTATAATTTTGAATGAATAGTGGATTTAGGCTTAATGTGGAGAAAGATTTGGAGATCAGCGTTAGGATGTCTGTATAGTGTTTTTTTTTGTTTAAATTTAATCATGTACAGATATATTAGAATATATTGAACTTTTGCCCTTGGTTAGCAATTTAAAAGATATTTTTGTGACTTGTTAAAAATAATATAATTATCTGAAGTAAGGAAATAAGAAGCAACTTCAACAAGGAGAAAAAAAGAAATGAGATTGGCATTAGAAGTTTGGTGGTTCTGCCATTTAGTGTACATAGGAGAACAAGAGTTTAGTGCTTTTCAGTCGGTCAACACGAATGTACCCAAAAGAGATGGGTTATGCCCTAATCCTGAAATAAATTACATGAGATTAATAAAACACTAGGATGACCAGTTTCGATCGTCAAGCGATCATCATCAGATCCAATACACTTAGGCTATAAAATCTATGTTTGAAATACAGGTGAAAATATTTACAATATGTACAATTATTTAGTTGCAGTATTGGTACTGCAACTGTCAGTGTATGCTAAATGCAGTATATATGTTAGGTGAAATGCTAAATGGTGATGGCTATCCGGAGATTGTACTTTAGAGAGATTATATGGTTGTAAACTATGGTTAAACTATAAAATTTTTAGGCTCACTACTTATCTGATTGTCTTCCGTACTACAGCTATTCGCAGTTTCCGTGCTCACTTGAACTCGCTGTGCGGTCGACTGCGGTGGTTATCTTAACGACTGGTTTTTCCCTGCCTTCCCCCCCTGTCCCTACGTGCTGTGGGGAGTGATCGCGATGTGTTTATGTGAGGTGTTGCCAACCTAGATAAGATGTATGTTATTGAATGAGGTGGATCTACAACTATTAAAGACCGTGGATTAGTCCTCGCCACGCGTGGAGCATAACCCGTCCTCATAAGACCGTCAACGCTTAGTTCGAATGGGTTATGCTCCACGCGTGGCGAGGACTAATCCACGGTCTTTAATAGTTGTAGATCCACCTCATTCAATAACATACATCTTATCTAGGTTGGCAACACCTCACATAAACACATCGCGATCACTCCCCACAGCACGTAGGGACAGGGGGGGAAGGCAGGGAAAAACCAGTCGTTAAGATAACCACCGCAGTCGACCGCACAGCGAGTTCAAGTGAGCACGGAAACTGCGAATAGCTGTAGTACGGAAGACAATCAGATAAGTAGTGAGCCTAAAAATTTTATAGTTTAACCATAGTTTACAACCATATAATCTCTCTAAAGTACAATCTCCGGATAGCCATCACCATTTAGCATTTCACCTAACATATATACTGCATTTAGCATACACTGACAGTTGCAGTACCAATACTGCAACTAAATAATTGTACATATTGTAAATATTTTCACCTGTATTTCAAACATAGATTTTATAGCCTAAGTGTATTGGATCTGATGATGATCGCTTGACGATCGAAACTGGTCATCCTAGTGTTTTATTAATCTCATGTAATTTATTTCAGGATTAGGGCATAACCCATCTCTTTTGGGTACATTCGTGTTGACCGACTGAAAAGCACTAAACTCTTGTTTACTAAGGCAACACTGAAAATATGGCTTCAAACACCACAATACATAGGAGAACTTCAACACAATATTGATGGTGATGGTTTTAAATTGCATAAGTTCTATTATTGACCCCCAGACATTGGACACTTCTTGAATGATATTGAATCTTGGTTTTGTTTCAGTTCAGTGATTTTGCACTGTAACCTGTTAAGCTAAGCTAAACTAAAATTAAAATTGAGCAAAGAAAAAATCCTACCAGAATTTATAATGCTTCACAGTGGATTATAGCATTGTGTTATGAATGTCACTTGGTTTATGAAGGTCAGGTTAGGTAAGACAATTTGTGGTCTAGAATTGAGAATTCTGTCCCAAAGGCCCTAATTTCACTTCAGTCCTGCCTGGTCTGAGGGCTGGTAAAAGGGTACATTCAGTCTCATGACTGACGACAGGGGTTCAATTCACCCTTATCCACTTCAAGGTGGAGTTAGTTCAGCAAATGTGTTCAGACTAGTAAAAAGTAATGCAATTCTCAAATCGTTCTACTTCCCATTCTTTCAGGGCATATGACTCTTGTATACTGAAAGTCATCAGAAAATATGTTCATTACAAAAAATGAGTTTTTTTAAATAGTGACTGATGAGTGTTTCCAGTGAAAAATAGTCAAGTTCAAGGCACATGTTTGAATTATATCATGATTTTTAAAAACCATTTTTGGGAATAATTTTGTACAGGAAATATATTAAATAATCAAACGTTTTGTGAAGTTATGTATATGTGCAGGTCACATTGATTTATTCCAACAGTTCAAGTATAATTTGATTATAAAGTACCATGTTTTTATTATTTCTTTACATATAGATTAACATCCATCCTACTAAGTATGGAAGGAAAATAATTTACAGGCCACTCCTGTGAAGTATTAATTGTTTGTGTAAAAGACTAATTATTTTATATATATATAATATATATACATTTGACTTCTGTACTTGTTCTTTTGAAGTAAATGCAAGCACATGTTAGTCATTGAATTCATTTTGAAAAAAATAATTTTTGTATTGGCTGCTGAAACCAGATAGCTTGCTTCTATACTATGCATTTCTAAGTTTTTCCCTTTGCTCTAATTTACCCTATTTTTTAACCAGTTTATATTCAGTGTAGAAAACAGTGTATATGTTCCATTTTGTATTAGATTTTTATGGAGCTCAACATTGTTAGTTCAGCTTATCTGAAGTGATTGGTAAGTTAATTCAATGTATTATTGTTGAGCCTTTAAATAGGAAGTCCCAGTATCTGTAACAAAGGCGTGAAGATCAGTTCCATGTAAATTGGTTGCAATTGTTTTGCCTACAGTTGTGATGACACCTTAGTGGAGAGCTCTAGGAGGATCAGAGAAAAGAGAAGCACATTCAAAGCATTCTATACTTTTGTATGGTATGATGTACTAAGAAATGAAAAGGATAAATGTGATTTGTATCATCTGTGCATGAAAGAAT
Organism: Meconema thalassinum; assembly: GCA_946902985.2. Classification (NCBI taxonomy): domain Eukaryota; kingdom Metazoa; phylum Arthropoda; class Insecta; order Orthoptera; family Tettigoniidae; genus Meconema; species Meconema thalassinum. The sequence continues at coordinate 299,868,657 of OX336391.1, read as the reverse complement.
AAGTAAACCCCAAAGATACAATTCTTCTCATGCAGGATAATACTATCTCTTCCCTTATTTAATAATTATACCCAGTTTTCACAAATGTGATATATTTATGAAATGTAATATATAAATAAATATATAAATAATATAAATTATTATCACTCAATTTCCAATCTCTGTTGTGGCAGAGGTCCAAGACTTCCATTGTTACATATTAAACCCTGTGTAAAATGTTATGTATAACATGTGGACTTTGTTGAATGAATTGTATAGACAGTGAAAGATTTATGTACTAAAAGTATGTAGTGACAAAAATACCTGATGTATATTTTTTAACAGCAATAATAATAATGCAGAATAATGCATTGATCATTTGTACAATGGTTCTAAAATCTTTAATAATACTGTATTGCACCTTGTTTGATCATTAATTCTCTTTCCTTAGCTTGCCGTGGCATTTCACAGGCCCTTTCTGGATTTTAGTTTGAGCACATCTGTATATTTATAAAATAAATGTAAATTTATATTTTAAATTTGAAAAATACTGTTCAAATGAAAAATTGTTAGAAGTTGATAAATAAAACTTTAACAGGGTATATATTTTTTGGTGTGTAATGATTTCACCAATTCGTATGTGTTGTGTGGGTATTGTATGAATGTGGAGTAAATCCATGATACACTGACTGATGAAAAATTAGGCCTACCAAGAAGGAATTGTGGGAATTGGATGTTGCAGGAAACCTCCTGTTGTGGACGACTGTAACGTGCGTAAATGATCACAAATCATCATCATCATTTCCCCTTATCCAGCTCCTGCCGGGTCGGGGTATTTATGGCACTTCTCCACTTTCCTCTTTCCTTCCACCATTCTTCTTCCACGATCTTGTCCCAGTCCAGATTTCTTTTTCTTATGCTGTTCTTCACTGAATCAATCCACCTTGTTCCAGGTCTTCCCAGGGCTGCCAGCGACTCACTTTTCTCACTATTATTCACTATTTTCAAAGCAGCCTCACTTTTCTCACTATTTGCTAAAATTACTCACTATTCTCACTTTTTTTTTTCAAAACTGGTCACATTCTGCGTTAAAAATGTTCTCATGCACAATCAGATTGCTTACCCAAAATATACCCATGAATGGGTAGTTCGTTTTTCTGCCACCGCTGCCTGAGCGCGCTGCCAACAGCGAGCTAGGCGGCCAGAAACATAGAAAGCTTCCATGGTGCAATACCACAGCCAGAGCCGTGCAGCGATCGACGAAAATTTTAACAATGCATGTTTTTTAACAAAAGTGTTGTGACGGAAAGGAGTGTGGCATTGCTGTATATTCTAGTATTTCACAATTTATCAAAGGTAAGTCAATAGTTGGCCTTACACTGACGAATTTTCCGTCGGTTTTAGAATGACATACCGACCCCGCCGATCTGGACTGTCACGGTACAAAACTTTTTCAACTCATACACCGCCATTCCAGATCTGCTGAATAGTTCCAACATTTAATATGTAGGTATATGGTCAAATCTGTCTACCTTTCCGTGGTTATGGTTTGTCCATTGGTCTCTCGACATTTAAGAAATATTTTTCTCAATTCCGAACGATTATAAACCGAGTGACTTGTTTCGATTTGTGAAAATCTTAACTTTTTTTTTTTGGCGAGTTAACCTTTAATTATTAATTAAAAATTAAATAATTGCGTATTATAATTATTATTTATTATTATTATTATTTTACTTATTACCTTTTATTCACCACTTAAAATGTATAAAACTAAAACAAAAATTGCCATTATAGGCGCCTATGGCTATCGTTGCGCAAAAATCTTCAAATCGTAAAGAAAGTTTCATTCGCGGTCCATAATATACACATACACAAAAATTCCTACACCACAGATTTAAGCTGATTTCCCACGTGCTTTTTAGTGGCAATCAACAATTGCTTTGTTTTGAATGGGTTTATACACATCGCGCGATGTTCGTAGTTTTGATCGATATTGGTGATATATATCGTAGTAAACAATACGTTTGTCAAATCAAGTTTAAATTTTCAAAATCACTTATTATACGTATTTGTGTAATGCATAAATAACACACACTTCCAACTGAGTTCAATACAGTGGAATCTCGTTAGCACGTTCTCGGTTACCGGTACCACGTTTTTCCGTTTAACTCGACGATTTTCTAAAGTCCCTGTCCCAGTCCTACCAAATACATGTTGATGTATCCCCTTAATACGTCTTATATTCCCACTTACGATGATCAATTTTTCGTTGTATTATTTCTTAGGTAACCGGATTTTATTCTTATTTCATTATAAAATTCGGCATCTTGATAACATGATGCGATATTGCTTCCTATTCTCTGATAGTTATTGACAGTGTAGACGATTATAGTGTGCTTTGACGGTGTGGAAGTGGCTTGAGGTATGACGCAACACAGAAGATAGCTGACGGTGTAGAAGTGGCTTGAGAGCTATGACGCAACACAGAAGATAGCCGACGTGTCTCTCTCGCGCCAGTAGAAAATGCAGGCTGAATACAAAATCGCTACCTTATAACACATTCTTTTTTTTTCGAAATACACCACAGATTGGCTTGCGTATGCCAGCCGACCACTAGCCTCTCGTCCTTACGCGAATGCTGCAGCGTGTATTTGACGACCGGTCGGCATCTCTCGTATCGTGCGTACGTCGGCCAGTCAGAAAATATTAAAATAATATAATAATATTTTTAAAATATTATTTTAAACTGCAAACAACCACGATGTCTGCACAACTAAACTGTAAAATTCTAGATAGATTGTTTGATTTGAAAACTGATGGGAAATAATGATCGCAAATCATTTGCATCGAACGGTTAATCGCCCCGTATGAAACCGAAATAAAATGAGCCATTTTAAACCACGGCAATTGAAAATCACGTCAGCCAGTTGAACAATCCCATCGTGTGAAACCACTTTTAGTCCGTGACGGACCAAAACTGTCGGAAAATCCGTCTGTGTATTTATTTTATTTTTTATTTTCCGCCTTTTGTTCATGGCATTGCGGCTAGGGATTTCTTTTTATTCTTGTTCATTCTTAGATGGCGGCTAAATGCTCGGTACGGGACGAGTGGTTCAACAAAAAAGACGAACTGGGACACAAGTACGCTGTGTGAGCCGCACGAGCCAGCCGTACCATCTCGTGCAGGCTTTGTAACTGCATGTTCAGCATTGAGCAGAAGGGCTTCCAGGCCCTCCAACAGCATATCAGGACGAAGAAGCATAAGACTGCCGTGGAGGTCCAACTAAACCCGCGGCAACTAGTGCTAGCTGCACGACAAACGGCAGATGCTCAGCCCACCGGCCAGTCTACAGCTGGGCAAACCCCTCCCGCAGTGCTGGACCAACCTGTTCCCCTTCACCTGATGTTACTGCAGCCCGGTGCCCTGCGCGCTGAGCTCATCTGGGCCATGAAAGGCGTTCAATCTAGTTTTTCCGCCTGTTCGATTGTTGGAATCGTAGAGGTTTTTAGAGAAATGTTTGGGAAGGAGCATGTCCCTAGGAATATGACTAGGCAGGACCAAGACGACGTACTTGTGGACAGGCCCTGGGCCCTTATTTTCATAAGTTGATGCTGGAAGATGCTATTTCAGCAGTTAGCTATACTATATGTTTTGATGAAACTACCAATGAGAAGCGCGTAAAGGAACTGCAAGTAGGGATAAGGTTCTATTCCGAGAAAAGAAAAGAAGTGGTGTTTCATCACCTAGAAACATTTTTATTGGAAAAACTACAGCTGACATTCTGTTTAATCTGTTGGTCAAATCAATAGAATGCGCTGCTTTGGACCCAGGGAAAATGTTGATGTTGTCAGCTGATGTCCCAAATGTAAATAAAACCATTTATAACAGGTTCCGTGACAAAATGAAAACTGAGTGTGACAGGGGTCTATTAAACATAGGTTTTTGTAACTTGCACATTTTGCACAATGCGTTTGAACGTGGCTTAAGCGTTATGGGGTCTGATTTATCTGAACTTGCAAATTTGGTGTACAATTTTTTGGACTATCCAAGTAGATTGGAAGTTTATGAGAAATCTCAAGAAGACAATAAGGTGCCATGTCATGCCTTTTTAAAACATGTGTGTTCTAGATGGCTTACACTAGGTCCTGCTGCTGAAAGATTACAAGAGCAGTGGCCAGCACTCTCTACTTACTTTCTGAAAGTTCTGCCACTTAAAAAGGGAAAGGATGCTGAAAAATTACTGCAATCAAAATGTTATCAGGCTATTGCTAGTGCTCTAAAAGATGATACTTTCCCCGCTCAGATTGCGTTTGTAGTATATAGTGAAAGTCTTTTTGAAAGATTTTCAAAAGTATTTCAATTACAGCAACCTATGATACATGTTCTGTATGAAGAAGTGTCAAATTTGTTCATATTGCTCTTGAGTAGGTTCTGACAGGCAGAAGCATTGAAGAGTACCAGTGAATGTTTGAAAGAATCTTTCATCATGGATGGCAAAAATTTTATGGAATTGAAAAAATGTTGACATAGGGAAGAGTGCTGAACGTCTCCTGATCGATAAGAGCTGTAGTGAACTGCAAGTATTGAAGTTTCATCAAGAGGCGCGGAAGCATTATCAAGAGGTAGCGAAGTACATACTTAACAAGTCCATCCTTAGTACTGGAAAGTATGCCAAGCACTTGAAATGCTTGCAGCCACAGTCCATCAAATAAAGTAAGTCTCTGATGAGCATTGTCTTTGTTTACAAAATGTTGCAGCTGCCTTTGAAAGATGTGTACGAAGAGAAGCTTCGCGATGAATGGAAGCTGTTGCAGCTAGAAAATCTCCCACATTTTGAGGAAAGTCCAAGGATTGACCATTTTTGGCGTCAAATTCTTGAAATTTTAGACTTTAGTGGGCAAGCAAAATATCCGCTTGTGAGCAAAGTCGTGAAAGCCATCCTACCAGCAGCTCATGGAAGCTCAGATGTGGAACGTGGATTTTCGGAATCAAGAAATCAACTTCCGGCAGATAGAGCCGCAATGGAAGAGCGCACCCTGAATGCTCGACTGAACATTCGTGACGGTATGAGGGAGTTCGGTGGGCGGGCTGAAGCGGTTCCCATCACAAAGGCGCTTCTGAAAGCAGCAGCTGGCGCTCACAGCAAATATAAAAACTATTTAGAGGCTAAGAGCAAAGGAAAAAGGAAGAGGTGGAGGACATTCGGCGCAAGCAAGAAGAGCAGGAAAAAACTCAGGTTAAAGAAAGAAAGGAGATAGGAAAATTACAGGGAGAGTTCAGGAAGGCAAAAGAAGCGGAAGAAGAGGAGAGACAAGCTTCTGATTATGTAATTGATGAGGCCAACCAAAAGCTAAAAGCTGCTTTGGTAAAGGGTGATCTGAAAAGTGCAAAAATTGCCCAAGGTATGCTAGAAGGTGCCCGCAGCATGCGATCCCGGGCCGAAGATCTCTGCAAAAGGCAGGCAGAGCCACTAAGGAAGAAAGTCGAGAAACGCACCTCCACCCTACTTGAAAAGCTCTTCAAGAATCATGGGAAACGACGGCGCGATGAAAACAGCGACGATCCAGATGACCCTGACATTTGAATTTGACTGATGACAACTTGTGAATTTTATCTTAAGACTGATGATATCGACTTTTCTTTTTATGTGGCAGTACGACAGTATTATTTGTTTTAGGTGTGTTTTTTTTCTAGTAAGGAGTCTATTATAACATAAACATTGTTTTGTTTTCCACATTTATATTTTTGTTTTACGATTTAAATTTCTTGAGTGTTGCATTGATTTTCCAATCCATTATTTCCAAGTGTCCTCTCTAACTACATGAAAAATGACAAACAGTACTCAGAGATATTAACATAGGCGAATTTGGTCGACATTTTTGGGGGGGCTAATTTATTTTTCAGATACACATTCTTAAAAATTTTGTCTATTTCAATACAGTATTGTCACATTTTTGGGGGGGCTATGGTTGGTTTTGGGGAGCATAGCCACCCATCCCTCCCCCCCCTAATTGCGCCTACAGATATCAAAAACCATTAAAATTATGAACCAGATATACAGCCATAAATGCGAATAATGCTATGAATTTACTCACTTTTTCATACAAAAACTCACCTTTTTTTCACTTTTTTGAAAAAAACCACTCACTATTTCACTATTTTTGGACAAGTGAGTGGATGGGAGCCCTGGGTCTTCCTCTTGCTCTCTTACCCTTGCACTTTGCCTCCAGCATCTGTCTTGGTATTCTATTTTCCTTCATCCTCTTTACATGTCCAAACCACCTTAGTTTATTCTTCTCAATTCTCTCATTTAGTTTTTCCATCCCAACTTCCTTCCTAACATCTTCATTCCTCACTCTGTCTTTCCTTGTCTTTCCTATCATACTTCTTAGGAATGTCATTTCACTGGCTTGGATTCTACTCTCTTGCCTGCTTGTCAGGGTCCAAGTCTCTGCTGCATAAGTTAATATGGGAACATAGTAAACTTTATACATTACCTCCTTGCTTTTCATTGGTACTTCCTTATCCCAAGCAAGTTTTCTTACACTTTGATAGAATGCATTGCTCTGCTGTACCCTCCTGCCAATCTCCATGTCCAACCTACCAGTTTGCATAAATTCACTTCCTAGGTATTTGAACGTGTCCACAATTTCCGAACTCTGCCTTCCAATTTTCACAGTGCCCTTTCCTTGTCTTTCCCCTCTTGTCATCACCATGATCACAAATATTACAGTAAAATAATTTTATTGTGAAACACTGGCCACCTGAATTGAGGCTCTTAGTACCCTGTTGGTCCACCTTAGCTTGGATACAGGGTGTAAAACAGGGAGGTGGGTAGATTATTAGCTTGGGAATAACCTAACCCCCAAGGGAAGATGATGAAGAAAAAGAAGTGGGTTTCGGACTGGAGAAAAAGGATGGAGAAATAGGACGAGAGTCCAACAGAAGTTATAATTTTAACTTTAAGTATACTCAAAGGCAGCTGCCACTGCAAATCCGCTTTCCGATACCTAAAGTGGGTAGGGACCTGGGTGAAGATAACAGGAAACGCAGCTGGAACTTGGCTATTCGCAAGAAAGCTGCTATAGCGTATTCCCTCTCAAGCATAAATATACCTACTATGGGGAAGGGTGGTGGTCTGGCAAGACAAAGAGTAACAGATTTATTGTGTATCTGTTCAAAGGAGTTTGTTTCTAAACAAGTATTTTGAAGAATACAAATAATTTGAATCAACCGTGATATTTTAGTTCTTGAAATTGTAGAATTTCTAAAGAGCGACCGAATGCTTCCAAGAAGCATAGGGATAAAGCAATTATACCCTTGGGAATAATTTTGGTAAGAGCACCAATAGTTGCATTTAGAAATGACTAAGCTTTTACCCAGCAAGGCGCCGACTAAAAGTTTAGACAATGAGAAACACTTGAATTTTGAAAAACCAACCTTAAGTGGTAGAGAGAATCTCCATAAGCAGGAAGCTGGCGTAGCGAGCTATGCTTGCCTTACTGGCCAGTTAGAATTAGCTAAGAGAGACTTTAAAAAGTTAAAAACTAAGAGTTCTTGCTCAAATGCAACAAGTAGTGAAATCCTTATCAATGGATTTATTTTTATTGAAGAGGGCGTAAACCTAGGAAGAGTCGGGGAAGACATGATCTTGTTCAGAGAAATGATAGAGCAAAAGAAAAAATTCAAATTTATTTAACAATGCAAAAAGGTGTAATGAATTTAAGACATATAATTTGAGTTTACAAACAATTGGGGTCGCAGACCTCCGAAATCATTTAAATCTTGCGCCAGGCAATTGATAATTTTTTGGTTTCAAACCTTTTATATGAGCTAAAATCTTTGTAAGATTTTGAAATAGCTAAGATTAATAAATAGAAAATTTTAAGATAATTAAAGTAATTAAGGTTAAACAATAAATCAAGTACAAGGTGTGTACTTTAAGGATTTCTAGATAGGTATCTTAGAAATATGAACAAATAACAACTTCGAAAGTAACAACAACAAAAAAAATTCCTCTCGGCACGCCGGAAGGCGGAGGTAGATTTCACCGGGCAAACTAGGGGATAGGCTATAATAGGCAAAATATGCAGGTTTTCGTAGGAGGATCAGACCTCATTTATTGCGAGAAAGTATTTTACAATTGGAGGTTAGTTAACATTTTTTCGTCTTTCAATGCATACTTTTAACATTTTACTGTCTTATGGGGATGGTAACCTTCTTGTCATTTGGGGTTAATTTTTATACTTGTGATCACACTGTCCTTATGCAAGGTTTGGAACTAATGTGTAACTATCTAACAGTCTGTTACTTCTTCACGCAAAATTTTATCTCCCGCAGACATGTTGGTTGGTTCCTCAGTTTAGGGGCTGCGACAAGGTGGTCATGTAACCCCGTTTACATTGGGTGTGTGTAGAATCTGTCTGATAAACGGTGTTATTTGTGATGACTGTATTAGTCTGTAATTCAGGTAAGGTCTGCGGACGGTCAATTTTAAGTAGTAGTACCTGATTTTGTACCAAATACTAACGTCAACGACACCTAGCTGTGAACTTGGCTGCTAGATGCCACCGCAACCAGCAACTTGCAACGAGCGTTGTAACTTCCCCTCCGAAGGAAAGCATGCTGACGGATTTTTAGCGCTCTTAGAAAATCCGGCGACTTTGGCCGGCTTTGAACCAGCACCTTGGGCATAGAAGTTCAGCATGCTACCAGTTAGGCGCTTTCCTCATAGTCAGATGGAACAAGAAGTTCCGTGACGAACTAAAGAGCCTACTTTTCTTAAAATTAAGATTCATGCCATAGATTAATCTACAGTATATGAACCTATCTAGAATAATGACGAAATTAAGTGGGTAATATCGAAATGTCTTAATTAGTTCGAAATAAGATATACTGGGCATAATGTAGCCTAATAGAGCAATACAGTTGGCAGCTCTGGTGACAGAATATATTCTTACTTCCATCTCCTAAGGTACAGAATACAAAATGTGGTTGAAGTCCAAAGGACGTTACATGGATTTAGACATTGGATCTATTAGTACACGTAAAAGCATGTTGGCAACAATGTCATGCGAGTGCTGGTCAGAAATAATCTGAAATATTATATATTTTTGTGCCAATTTTGGATGAAATCCATTTGTTGGTATAGAAGTTACATGTATTTAAAAATTGGTCCTATCAGCAGGCTTAGAATCATGTTGGAAGAACTGACGTATATAAGTTACTCCAAATTAATGTAAAATGTCGGGTAATTTACGTGTGCATAGTTTAAAGCTGTCGGCTTGCATACTTTCTGATATATTTGGATACAAAATAGAGAGCAATTATTAACAGTTGGCAGCCCTGGTGGCTCTTAAAAATACACTCAGTCATATATGTTTATATACGCATATTACTTACAAAATTTGGTTGAAATCCAATTGATAGTGTAGAAGTTATATGGATTTAAAAATTGGACTTATCAGAAGGCTTAAAATTATTTTGGCAACGCTGTCATGTATGGCCACCTGGAAATTAAACTGAAATAGTATTATCTACATGTGTGCCAATTTTAGAATAGCTCCCATGTATACCTTCCAAGATATCCAACATGGAGCTCAAATTTCTAGTGCGTTTTTTAGCAGTTGGTAGCACTGGCATCTTTTTCAAATATGGGCCTGAGATATTCCGGTATACATCTTTACTCATACTAAATTTGGTTTCGATTGCTGCAGCCGTTTAGGAGTTGATAGGGGGGGGACACACTGACACAGCCAGACAGACAGAAGGACAGACAGACAGACAGAAGGACAGGCACATTTTCCCCGATATATCTTATAAGTCTACTTTTTCCTCATTTTTGAAAAGTGTGAAAAGTAGGCTAACAAGAAGTTCCGTGAAGAACTATACAGCCTACTTTTCATGCCAATGATTATTCTACAGAATATGAACCTATCTAGAATAATGACGAAATTAAGTTGGTAATATCGAAATATCTAATTAGTTCAAAATATACCTGGTATAATGTAGCCTAATAGAGCACTACAGTTGGCAGCCCTGGTGACTGAATATATTCTTAGTTCCACCTCGTAAGGTACAGAATACAAAATTTGGTTGAAGTCCAATGGACGTTACATGCAGTTAGACACTGGATCTATCAGCACGCGTAAAAGCATGTTGCCAACAATACCATGCGTGTGCTGGTCGGGAATAATCTGAATTATTATGATATCTTGTTGTGCCAATTTTGGATGAAATCCATTTGTTAGTATAGAAGTTACATGTATTTTAAAATTGGACATATCAGCAGGCATAGAATCATGTTGGCAGCACTGCCTTGTATTAATTACTCCAAATTAATCTAGAATGTCAGGTGCTATACGAGTGCAAAGTATAGAGCTGTTGGCTTGCATACTTTCTGATATATTGATATTAGGGTAAAATAATATAGACAGCATTTATTAACAGTTGGCAGCCCTGATTGCTCTTAACAATACTTATAGTCATATCTTTTATGGTACACATATCACATACGAAATTTGGTTGAAATCGAACTGATAGTATAGAAGTTACATGTATTTAAAAATGGGTCCTATCAGCAGGCTTATAATCATGTTGGTAGAACTGACGTATATAAGTTACTCCAAATTAATCTAAAATGTCAGAATATACGTGTGCATAGTTTAAAGCTGTTGGCTTGCATACTTTCTGATATATTGGTATTTGGATTTTAAAAAATAGAGAGAGAGCAATTATTAACAGTTGGCAGCCCTGGTGGCTCTTAAGAATACGCTCAGTCATATCTGTTTATGTACAGATATTACATACAAAATTTGGTTGAAATCCAATTGATAGTGTAGAAGTTATATGCATTTAAACATTGGACCGATCAGAAGGCTTAAAATTATTTTGGCAACACTGTCATGGTTGGCCTCCTGGAAATTAAACTGAAATAGTATTATCTACATGTGTGCCAATTTTGGAATAGCTCCCATGCATACCTTGCAAGATATCCAACATGGAGCTCAAATTTCTAGTGCGTTTTTTCAGCAGTTGGTAGCACTGACATCATTTTCAAATATGGACGTGAGCTATTCCGGTGCACATCTTTACTCATGCTAAATTTGGTTTTGATTGCTACAGCCGTTTAGGAGTTGATAGGGGGGACACACACACAGCCAGACAGACAGAAGGACAGACAGACACACATTTTCCCGGATCGATCTCATAAGTCTACTTTTTCCTCATTTTTGCAAAATGTGAAAAGTAGGCTAAAAATGAATGTGATCTCGTCAATGGCGTTGTCTTGGCAACCTCTGATAGATCATCCCTTATCAATTTAAAAGCGTTGTTATGGTAACCTCTGATGGCACTTGGCATTTTTTAAAATTCCGAAATCATTTTTCTCATCCCTTGGCGTAATGGTGGGTCATATCAAAAATTCTTTCAGACAAAAGTTTTAGGTAATTATTAGGGGAATATTTTCCATTTTGTACGGTTTTGATATTGTGCCTATTAAGAGAGATATGATTAATGTTTCCCGAAAAACCCACTTTTTTCCACCCCTTTGGTCAATGGTTGGTGCTATCAAAAAACTTATTTGACATAAATTTTTGGCACTTATCCGACACATATTATGAACTTTGAAGGGATTCGATATTTCACGTATTAAGAGAGTTATAGCGAAATTTCACTTTTTCGAAAAAAGCCCCCCATTTTCACCCCCTTCGACCGATTTTGCCCATTAACGAACTCGACCGAGATTTTACAGGGATACATATTATGTAAAAAAATCAAAGTGATTGGTGCAAAATTACGGCAGTTATCGTGTCCACAAGAAACTGATATATATATATATACATAAATTATATATAAACTTTTGAACTGACGGTGGTTTTGGGATCTGGGGGATGTGAAACGCGAAGATATGTCGAAATTTTCTGGAAGTCGAAACATGGTACCCATTGCAATAGTTAGCTTTCTAATGAAATCTACCTAACAGGAAGCAATGAAATAGAAGTTTCTATTAATACAGAATTACTTTTAGAGATTATACAAATAGGGCAGGTCACTTATTGTGAAACCTAAAGAGAAAAATTGAAAGGGAGTTTCTAGAACTCCTATGTTTAAGTAGGGATCACGAGAAAAATGGGGCAAATTTCCCTTTCGTGAAACCTAGAGATAACTTACTTTTGAGTAGAAAGAATTGGATTCCCTCATTAGAAGGGAGAAACAATATACTTTAAGGCGTGTACTAGACACGAAGTTTTACAGACATTAATTCGTTGTACGTGGAACAAGTAAGGGAGGGCACTTATTGAGAGTGACACCTCATTGAGAAAAGACCTAAAGTAACAATTTTATTATTTTAGTTTGTTAGTAAAGGGTTTGGGAAAGATCAAATGGGATTGTGAAAGTGTGTTCATGGCCGTATTTATTGTACTCTGACGAGCGCGACGCGGATGAAAAGTTGAACAGGCACTGTTATCACTATAGTCTGTTGATATAGTTGAAAGTTCACTGTACCAGCACAAAAAGTTTATAGAAATAAAAGTTATTGCAGTTATGTAAAAGTTGAGTTTTGGCTTGAGAGAATTATGAGTTGTAGTTTCTATGGGCGGCAGTTAAATACGGCAGAAAATTTCCCACGTAGGAATACAGTTTATGTGGATTAGAAGTTTATCCCACATAAGTTTCTCAGCGAAGAAAGTATTCCCATATCAAGTGTGTTGTGTTGGCAGTAAGCACAAGAGTGTAGTGCAGTATCTTTGACATAGTTTTTGATATCAGTGAAGTTCAGTGTCAAAAACAATATGGTGTGTATCGTGTGAATTGTGAACCTTTCCACAACAAATAATAAAATATGCATTCTAGAGGAGTCTATGTGATTTATTGAGAAGTGAACCTAACATTTTATGGCGACCATGACAGGATTCATTCATAGTAAAAGGCTCCCGTAAATAAAGAAGATGGAAAGACTCGCTAAAGAAAGAACCGTAAAGCGGCGGTTATTTACGCGCTCACACAATCAACTAATGGCGTTGTTAGAAGATGATCAAACTGAAACGGAAAAAGTGCAAGTGCAACTTGAAATCCTTCAAGAAAAGTATGATGATATCTCTAATTTAGATGGATTAATATTTCAACAGATGATAGACGACGAGTGTGAGGATGACGAAATAGAAACGGAATGTGAATCAGCTGATGATTACAAACACAAATTCCTTAGCTGTAGAACAAAAGCAACACGTTTTATGAATCCCGTTGTTTCCATTACCCCTCCACAAAGTGTAGTGAATGACAATGTTTGTGATAAAAAGAAATATAGACTTCCAAGAATAGAATTTAAGAAATTTTCTGGTGAAATAATTGATTGGTTATATTTTTGGAGCCAGTTCCGTAAAATTCACGAGGATGAGGACATTGGGAAGGAAGATAAATTCCAATATTTAATTCAGGCTATGACAGAAGGGTCCAGAGCATATGAATTAGTTACTAGTTTTCCACCCACTGCCGAGAATTATGACAAAGCTATAGAGAGTCTTCAAGCTCGATTTGGCAGAGAGGACTTGCAGGTGGAAGTTTATGTTCGTGAATTGCTCAAACTAGTATTGACGAATGCAGTCAATTCCAAAGAAAGGCCAACACTGAGTAGCTTGTATGATAAATTAGAGTCACATCTCAGATCGCTGGAAAGTTTAGGCGTTACTACAGAAAAATGTACTGCAATGCTGTATCCCCTAATTGAATCATCTTTGCCAGAAGACCTATTAAGAGCATGGCAGAGGAATACTTCCTTCAGGTGTGATTCCATATCCAAAGATCGTTTGCAGTAGCTCATGGCTTTTCTTCAAAATGAAGTAGTAAGTGAAGAAAGAATTTCATTGGCTATGAAAGGGTTTAGTATTAGCACATCCCAAGGATCTAAGATTAAGGGAGACAAGCAACCAAGGGATGTCATTGAACCAAATATACCTACTGCTTCTGCTTTGTTTGCTGATGTTTCTAAGAGACAGGAGTGTGTTTTTTGTCTTAAACCTCATTCGAGCCCAGAGTGCATTAAAGCTCAAAAAATGACTGTAGGGGAGAAAAGGAAAATCTTAACTGATAAACACTGTTGCTTCAATTGTTTAAAGAAGGGCCATGCAAGTAGAGCTTGTAAATCGATTGTCAGGTGCATTGTTTGTGGTGGTAAACATGTGGTATTAATGTGTTATAAGCTCCGTGACAAAGAAAATGAAAGTGTGTCCAAACAGAATTACGAGGGAGACAGGAATTTGGTTCACCAGGATGGCAATAATGTGGATAAGGCTTTAGCTAATGTGTCTTGTTCTCCTGAGGTGTACTTGCAAACCCTGGCAGTTGTCGTTAAAGGAAAGGGTAAACAAAAAAACTGTACGAGCTGTCATTGATACTGGGTCTACTAAATCCTACATTGCACGTGACCTAGCCGAAGAAATGGGGTATCAGTCAATCGGGAAGGAAACGTTAATACATTCCTTGTTTGGTGGAGTACGTTCTCGAGAAGCAAAACACGACTGTTACAGAATTAGTTTAAAGCGATTGGAGGGAAACTATTCCAAGGAGCTGGAAGTTTTAAGCCAAGAGATAATTTGTGAAGATGTCCCATATATTAAGAATGGTTCTTGGAGTGAGGAGATAAGGGATCTGAAAATATGTTTAACTGATGTACGAGAGAGAGGGCCTGTGCAGATTCTGATTGGGGCCGATAAGGCGGGTGAACTGCTCACTGGGAGGAAACATCAACTAAAATGTGGCCTAGTTTTGGTGGAGACTTCCCTAGGGTGGACACTAATGGGAAAAGTCATAGCTAACAAGGCGCAAAGGGATTCGGCATCATTACTAGTGCCATCATTGTTTTCCCAACATACAAGAATTTCTGATCTCTGGGACTTAGAAATTCTTGGAATTACTGACCCTGTTGTGAAAGAATCTATCATCGAGAGGAATGAGCGTGTTAGAAACAACTTCCTTGAGACTGCACGACTGAATGAAGATAACAGATATGAAGTGTGTCTGCCTTGGAGTGAACAACATACACCTCTCCCTGACAAGAAAGAAATTGCTCAGCACAGATTAGAAATCACTACAAAGAAACTACAAGCTGAACAACATTATCAGGAGTACGATAATGTCTTACGAAGTTGGTTGGAGCAAGGAATCATCGAGAGGGTACCTGAAGAAGAACTGAAGAATAGTGGACACTATCTACCTCACCGACCTGTCTTCAAAGAAAACAGCACCTCGAAGATCAGGCCTGTTTTTGATGCCTCGGCGAAGCAGAGAAACGCTCCATCTCTGAACGAATGTATTGAAAAAGGGCCTAACTTCATAGAGTTGATCCCTAGTTCGCTACTGAAGTTCAGAGAAAATGAGATCGGTGTGACGGCCGATGTAGAAAAAGCATTTCTTCAAATAAGTGTCAATCCTAGAGACCGTGATTTTCTGAGATTCCTTTGGTGGGAGGAGGATAGTACAGGGAAGGTAGAAGTGTTCCGTCACAATAGAGTTGTCTTTGGACTTGCATGTTCTCTGTTCCTATTGTCGGCAACCATCAAACTCCACTTGAACGAGTTGAAGAGACAAACAGTCGATAATAGTTCCTACTCAACTTCAACAATAGAAAGATTGGAAGAATGTTTTTATGTGGATAACTGTGCTATTAGTGTTAACAACAGAAATGACCTTCATTCATTCATGCGAGAGGCAAGCATAATAATGGATAAGGCATCTTTCAATCTCCGAGGGTGGGAGTATTCTCAGGATGGTACAGCTGAAAATCTTACTCATGTGCTAGGGCTCATTTGGAATAAAGGAGAAGATACCATTGAACTGAATCTAACTCATGTTAACGATTTCAAATATGATGTAATCACTAAAAGAGCTATACTAGGTGCTGCACATAAGGTGTTTGACCCTATTGGCTTCTCATGTCCAGTATTTCTCTGTCCAAAATTAATCTTGCAAGAACTATGGGCCACTGACTTGGGTTGGGACACCAGAGTAGACGAAACAACAAAGAGAAGATTCATGAAGTGGTTGGCAGAACTACCTCAGCTGTCTGAGATTAAGATTCCTAGATGTTTGATCGGTAGTGTCCAGTCGGTTGAAGATATATCTCTTCACGTGTTCTGCGACGCCAGTCAAACTGCGTATGCTGCAGTTATATTCTTGCGAATACAAAGGGTTGACAATATAGAGCTACGATTTGTACAAGCCAAGACAAGAGTGGCACCCAAGAAGAGTATCACCATACCACGCCTGGAATTATTAGCAGCTACAATAGGGGTTCGACTAGTGACGTCAGTACCGCCAACATTAACTGCAAAAGAAATCGTTACTTATTATTGGAGTGACTCATCGACTGTGTTGTCCTGGATCAAGTTAGACGAACCTTGGGGGACCTTCGTTTGGAACAGAGTGCAAGAAATTCGAAGACTGTCCAGAATAGAACAGTGGCGTCATGTTCCAGGAACCATGAATCCGGCTGACCTGGCATCAAGGGGATGTAGCACAAAACAGTTACTTCAACAGAGATGGTGGGAAGGGCCAAAATGGCTAAAACAATCCACTACACAATGGCCTAGCCCCGAAATTTCAACAAACGATGATGAAGTCTTCCAAGAACGAAAAAAGAAAGTCAACACTATGACGGTGTTAGAAGACAAGTCCAATACCCAAGAATGGCACCTTGACTATTTCTCAAGTTTCCGTAGAACAGTTCGTATGATAGGATGGATCTTGAGGTTTCTGTATAATTGTCGACAGAAAAATAATAGAAGAACTACCGAACTATCCATTGAAGAAACCACAGAAGCAGAAAAAGTCGTGATGAAGTTCATACAAAAGGAGTGTTTTGTTGGTGAAAAGGATGAAAGATTCAACTCACTATGGGTTTTCATGGATGATGAGGGAGTGATGAGACTGAAAACAAAAATTATATCGCGCAAAGATGATTATGCTTTCCGTTGTCCTGCTATCCTTCCTGCGAAGCATACAGCAGTTCACGCTCTCATTAGGGAGAAGCACAAAGACTTATGTCATGCTGGAACCCAGATTCTGCTCAGTGGGCTCAGACAGAAATATTGGATCCTTGGAGGAAGGAGAACGGTGAAGGGTGCAATTAAAACATGTGTTCTCTGCAGAAGGTACCATGGAAAACATCTTGAAGCAGAACAAACTCATCTCCCCATAGACAGAGTAAGAGAAGCCTCAATTTTTGAAATAACAGGGGTCGACTTTGCCGGGCCTCTGATTTTGAAAGGTGGAGAGAAAGCCTGGGTCTGTCTGTTCACGTGTGCGGTTTTTCGTGCAGTACACCTGGAGCTAGTAACATCTTTGGCTACTGCAACATTCCTCGAAGCTTTTCGGCGCTTCGTGTCCAGACGTGGAAGGCCAATGATTGTCTATAGTGACAATGGGACAAACTTTCAAGGCACCTGCAATATGTTGGAGACAATTCAGTGGGATAAAATTGCTGAATATAGTTCTGTACACCAAATAAAATGGAAATTCAATCCTCCCACTGCAGCATGGTGGGGAGGATGGTGGGAGAGGCTGATTGGTGTCCTCAAACAAATGCTCAGGAAAGTTCTGGGAAAGTCATGTCTGTCGTACCAAGAAATGATGACTGTTCTGTGTGACATTGAAGCTGTCATGAATTCACGACCACTTACTTACCTGTCCAATGATAGAGAAGACTTGATGGCTATCACCCCTGCAATGTTCCTACAGGAAGTCAAGGAGATTGGAATGCCCGATATCGACATGATAGAGGACATAAAACTTGACAGAAGATTCAGGTACAGACAGAAAGTAAAGGAAACATTAAGGGTAAGATTCAGGAATGAATATCTTGGACAGCTAATACAGAAGAACCACATTAGGAAAAGTCATCACAAACCCTGCGTAGGTGAAGTAGTACTGGTAGCCAGTGACAACACGAAGAGACTAGACTGGCCGCTGGCAAGAGTGACGGAGGTCATCCCTGGCAAAGGTGGTGTCGTGAGAGTTGTTCGCTTGGCGACTACAAAAGGAGAGCTACTGAGGCCAGTACAGAGGGTGTATCCACTTGAAGTGACATCTGGAGAAGATCATGCTTTAAGACTGCAAGTTGAGCGGAATGAAAATGAGAAGAAGGAGAAAAATCCAAAGACGGTTAAACAATCTACTAATACTTCTGATCTCATCAAAACCAGTAGTGGGAGAGTGGTGGTTAAACCAAAGAGATATTTTGAGTGACTTATTTATTTCTGTGTTCATTTATTTTGTGAAAATATGTGTGTTATGTTATTTTATTGTTTTGTTGAGTTGTTTCCACAACTCAAGGTGGGAGAATGTTGTGTTGGCAGTAAGCACAAGAGTGTAGTGCAGTATCTTTGACATAGTCTTTGATATCAGTGAAGTTCAGTTTCAAAAACAATATGGTGTGTATCGTGTGAATTGTGAACCGTTCCACAACAAATAATAAAATATGCATTCTAGAGGAGTCTATGTGATTTATTGAGAAGTGAACCTAACAAAGTGGAAAATACATGACAGTATAACTGGTAGATAAGAGTGTAGGTTCTGGAAGGTTCCAGAGCAATGATGACTTGTTTAAATTGGGCAGAGAATCCCTCGGCGGAAAACTAGATTATATAGACAGTGGGTATTTTAGAAATATCCCTCGATGTGAGATAGCATCTCAGAAAATCTTTCATTTTGAAAGTTATACTTGATAGTTCGAGTTTGATCAAGAAGATCTCTTGAAAGCAGTTATTTGATCACATATAGCAATTTTCACTGTCTATAAAATCCAAATAAAAGCATTGAGCCTTTTAAAAGCGATGAGAATGTGGTTAAAACATGAAGTCGGTACTTATCTTTGCTTCATGAAGAAGGCGATGTTGCTGTTGACGGTTGATTCTAAAACTCGAACATGGCGTCGAATTTAAAAGTTTGCCTCTAGAGTAGAGGAGGCGAGCTTTAGTTAAGCTCCAACTGACTGATTCGACTTCAGACGCACAAGTGAGGCCAGCTCAACGGAGTGTGGAGAGACCAGGGAAGGGAAAAAGGTCGGGGTAGGAGACAAAAGGAATACATATAAGAATAGCCAACTTTGAAATAATAATTTCTCTTGATGAAATGGTCTTCAAAGGGTTGATAGCAGGCGTCACTAGCGCAGCCTGGTGGGTGAAAAAGTAGACGAAGTTCTCTTGATCACGGAGATGATAGCTGGCGATAGCGACGAGATCTGGTGGCTAGATTGGTAAGGAGGTCCTCTTGTGCAGGGAAAAATTGAGGAACTTCAGAGATTCGCTGCTGGATGACGCTAGGTGGGTCATGGAAGATATATATCTAGAACAAACTTACAGGTAGTGTAAGAAACATATACCAACAAAGAGAAATCAGGAGATCACTGTTGGTGTTTGCAAAAAAAGCAAGGGATGAACTAAAGCAAAGAGAAGCAAAAGCTTACTCTGTCTTACCGTGTATTCCAAAGAATACACCAAGCTGGGAGGGAAAAACACCAACAGAGAACGAAAGACATGGAATTAAGAACTTAAGGTAAAGGAGCAATTAAAGAAAGTGGTCTTATAATATACCCATTAGTGGTCAAGATCTTGGCCACCCTAACTCTCCCATCACTTCCAGGGTAACACTCGGTCACTCTACCAGAAATCCAGACCAAGGGAGGAGAAACATCCCTAACCAGGACCAAGTCCCCCACTTTAATGTCGGGATTGGAAAGAAACCACTTCTGTCTCCGTTGCAAGGAAGTTAAGTATTTCAAATTCCACCTCTTCCAGAAAGAATTACGGAGGGCTTCAAGTTTACGCCAAACAATAGGTAAATTAGAATCTCTGTAAGAGTTGGGAAGGGGAGGAGGGGCAGAAAGAGAAGTGCCTATAAGGAAGTGACCAGGTGTGAGTGGAAGCAGGTCATCAAGGTCATTGGAAAGCGGAGTTAAAGGGCGAGAATTGACAATACCTTCAATCAGAACAGACAGCGAATTAAATTCTTCATAAGTCAGAATGCGATTACCTAAAACCTTTCTTAAGCAGGCGCGGATCTAGAGTTTGGTTTTGGGGGGGGGGGTCAGAGAATCGATCTAGAGTTTGGCTTTGCGGGGGGGGGGACAGGGGGGGTCAGAGAATCGAAATTGTTAAGAAAAATGGTATCACTAAAAACGCAATCACAAAATAACCAAACGTACAAAATCAGACCAATTTTTTTGCAAGCTACATGGATAGAAATTTGATGCGTTTAGCGCACCAAAAATATTCGTACAAATTGCAACGGCGTGTTTTGCAACTTTTACATCGAGCTTCGAGAAAAGGATGAAGGTACGTTACAGTTTCGGCAAGTCGAGTTGGTACCGACAAAGGGAGAAAGTCACAGCTTAAATTGCCAACCAAGCTTGCGGTTTGGACGTCGGCAAAAATTTTTGGTGCGAAAAAAGTCCCAGTTTCCTATCCGTGCATTGCTGCACATTCATCGTGACATCACTATAAACATCGATTCGGTGATCACAAGGTTTGCTAAACAAAATAGACGAGTTGATTTTGTTGTATAACTAATAGTTATTATACAAGAGGTTTGAAGTTTTAAATATGTACAGTTGTAACAGAACATAATAATTCCAATAAAGATAATTCAGTATTGAATAAAATGAAAAAAAAAACACCTGTTTTTCAGTTAAAATTCGTTAAGTTTTATTTGTCTGGTAATTGTGTTTTCGTTTTTTGAGTTTGCAAAAAAATTTGGTCTCCGTTTGGGGGGGGGGTCATGACCCCCGTGACCCCTCCCCCCCCTTGAATCCGCGCCTGTTCTTAAGTGACGTTTAGTGAGCTTTACGCAGGATTCCCACCTACCACCGTGATGAGGGGCGTAGGGAGGTATAAAACGCCATTTGAAACCCTTTGAGTAGGAAAAATTAGAAACCTGTTCCATGGCAGGAGAAAATGTGAGAGCTTTCTTCCACAAGGAAGCTGCGCCTTGAAAAGTGGAAGCGTTATCAGAGAACATCTCCGAAGGAACACCACGCCTAGCAGCGAAGCGAGAGACAGCTGATAAAAAGTAAGAAGTAGAGGCATTCGTTACTAGTTCCAAATGGATCGCGCCAGTAACCATGCAAACAAAGAGAGAAATATAGAGCTTACCAAACAATTTGCGTTTAGCTTCAGGGGAATTGCATTGATATTGGAACGGACCCATATAGTCCACACCAGTTAGAGCAAATGGACGTATAGGAGAAGAGCGAAAAGAGGGCAGATCGCTCATTAATTGAGTATTGACTTTAGGTTTAGCTTTGAAGCAAGGAATGCATTTGTGAATTACAGAGGAAACTTCTTGAATTCCATTTATAATCCAGTACTTTTCCCTTAAGAGGCAAAGCAGTGTGCGTGTACCAACATGAAGATTACGATAATGAAAGTCACGTATAATTAAAGAAGTTACGTGATGTTTAGAAGGAAAAATAACAGGATGCTTTTTGTCCTCAGAAAGCAAAGATTGCGAGAGCCTACCACCTACCCTGAGTAACCTATTGTCATCAAGGAACGGGGCTAAGGCACGAAGACGACTGGATTTTTGGGAAGATCCTTTTTAGAAGAAAGTAAAGACAATTCAGAAGAAAAGGCTTCTTGCTGTGTTAGTTGCAAAACCTTAATGGTAGCGAGATTCAATTCATGATTGGTAAGGTGTGGTTTGGGGAGAAGAGGTTGGTCAACCACAAGATATTTCCATCTGAGAAGATAGGCAACAATTCGAATTAATTTGTGAAAGGAAGAATAGCGGGACAACAAGGGATGAGAAACGTTGGAAACAAGACACGAAGCAGTAGATTTAGATACTTTAGCGTCAGGCAAGTTGGAGTTTGTAGCTGGAGGTTTAGAAGGCCAACAAGAAGAGTCTTCGATTAACCACGAGGGCCCATGCCAGTATAATTGAGAGGGTAAACATCCACGAGAAATGATGTCGGCGGGGTTGTCAGTGTCATAAAATAATTAGCAAAAAGGGTTTACTAAATACAGTTCTAAACTCCAAATTGATGGGAGAAGAAACAAACACCGACATCCATTGGTTATAACCGGAAACAGACGGTTATATTCAAAAAAGTGCATTTGACTTGTACGGTATACAAAAACAAAAGAAGAACACTATGAGAAATACAAAAACAAAAGAAACACACTATGAGAATTTGTGAATGCAAACTCACACTTCCCCCCATTCACAAATTGCAAAAAAAACTTAAAACAAAAAAAAAAAAAAATACATAACTAGCCTTACACTAACAACAAACATTTGCATATCATTCCTTGTATGGTAGCAAAGGGCAACATACAGGTCATGATCTGGGCTAAAATACAGACATGGATCACATTTGCTTTGATTTAAACCAAGCTTGACAAGTTGTGCAGTGATACAATTGTGCCAATCTTTACCAGCCTGACATAAACCGTAAATACTCTTGTTGAGTTTTAGCACATATTCTGGGTATTCTACACTGCGAAAACCTTCTGGTTGATTTACAAATACAGTTTCCTTAATTTTGCTATTAAGGTATGCCGATACAATGTCCAAATGACAATTATCCCATTCACGCTCTACTCCTATGGCTATAAGGGTCCTAATAGTTTTCCTTTTTACCACAGGACTGTAGGATTCTAGGAAATCAGTACCCTTTATCTGACTGAAACCTTGAGCTACTAAACGTGCTCTATACCTAAGTACTTCACCTTCTTGGTTTCGTTTAGTTTTATACACCCATTTGGTGACTATGACAGTCTTGCCACCTGAATCTTCTGCAAGTGTCCACACATTATGTTTTTCCAAGAGGGCAATCTCTTGGTTCATTGCCTCAAACCATTTATCTTTGTCATCTCGTGAGGTGGCTTCTTGAAAAGACACCGGATCGATATATATTCTGACCTTAACATGACAATGCGACATTTGACCTTGACTTCATTACAACATACACACTTGCTGGGAAGTTTTCTCTCTCTACTCGACCTGCGTAATACTGTGTGTTCAGGCTGTAATGGAGCGTCTATTACGACATCAGAATCTGACAAAGAGGCATCACTATCACTTGTTACAGAATTTTCATTTCCTGATTCGGCTACTTCGTGTTCAAACACGTCACCTCCACAATCTTTCTGCTCGACAAACACTTCTCCAACTGTTCTAGGTTCACAATCTATCTGAGTTACAGGTTTTTCCTGGGCTTTTACAGAAAACGGAAATACATCTTCAACAAATTCTACATTCCTGGATTTAATGACACATTTCTTTTCGATGTCCCATACACGGTAGCCCCTCGAGTCATCGGGGTACCCTAGCATTGCACCAACATTTGCCCTTGGCACTAACTTTTCCACATTACGTTTATGGATCCAAACTTTAAAACCAAATGATTTTAACATAAGCAATTCCTGGTCTGACAAATTTCTACTCGTCCACAGTTCAAATGGGATGTTCTTTACAGTTGAAGACACACACCTATTCTTTATATAGCAGGCTGTGCTGATGGCTTCCCCCCAAAATTGAACTGGCATGCCTGACTGAATGAGCATGCACCTACTAGTGGTGAGGAGTTGCTGGTTGAGGCGTTCAGCAACGCCATTCTGTTGGGGAGAGTAAGCCATTGTTAACCTACGAACAATACCTTCCTTTTCAAGATAGTTACAAAACTCTGTACTTAAATACTCTCCACCGTTGTCTGAATGGAAAGATTTCAACTTGGTCCCTTGTGCTGTCTCCATTAGGGCTTTAACCTTGATAAACTCATTAAATGCATCACCCTTATGCTTAAGAAACCTTACATATGAGAATCTGGTACAATCATCAGTAAATGTAATAAAATATTTGCTACCTCCAATCGATGGGTGCTCTAGCTGGCATGCATCAGAGAACACAACATCTAATGGCTTCTGAGATACATGATCTCTTTCATTAAATTTAAGTCTTTTCATTTTACCTTGTTTACAAGTATCACAATCAAGATTCTTTTCTTTGGGTATAAAATCACGATCTGGAATGTTCAGAGCATGGCCAAAACGCTGATGCCATATTCCGCTAGTTACAGCTTTGTTGCTCTTAGCATACACAACCTCCACCTCGTCATTACAAGCAAATTCTTTCCCTTGTTCTACCATAAAATAATCACAATTTACCTCATACATATTTCCAACGGCCTCACCCGTAAGGAATATACCCTCATGATCTGACAATACAACTTTGCTATCTTTAATGGTTACGACTGCACCTTTCCTGTCAAATTGACCTACAGATATTAAATTGTCTTGAAGACCTGGGACATACAACACTCTTTTCAGTTTCAGAAAAGAACCTCCACACTTGTCAGATAGCTTCATAAGCACACTTCCCATACCACATACACTAACTACGGATCCATCAGCTGTGTCTACACTACCAGAAACCTTTGGGGTGTAATCATACAGAATATCCTTATAAGGTGTCAGGTGCTCAGTGGCTCCTGAATCTACATACCACCTGCGTACACAATCAGATGCATCATCCTTGCTTTCAGTTGCCACATAAGCCTTTACCTTAACACTACTAGCATTAACCTGAACACATTCGTTTGCCGCCTCATCGTCCTTTACCGTGGCAATAACCTCACGATTCTTAACCTTAACATTTTCCTTGCGTCCATTACTACAATTCCGGGAAGTATGACCTATCTTGTCACAATTAAAACACAAAACTGAACCTTTATTTCTTGCTTCATGAACTAAATCACAGAACTTCGCAATATGCCCCTGTTCTTGGCACTTGTAGCATATGAATCCACCACTACCTGTTGGCTTGTTGACACTTTTGCTGCTGTTGACGACCCCCTTGGAATTTAAGCGCATGGCTGCCACCATTGCCTTCACGCTTTCACCCTCAGATTCTTCCTTCTTCAGCCTCGCATAAGTCTCCTGTTCTCGCTCCATCTTTAGTTTGTCCAACTTGTTCTTTCTCTCCTCCAACAATAGTTTGGCTCGCACTACCTTTACACTTAAGTTTTCTTCATTGCTTTCCAATGAACGTATCAAATTTTCGTACTCCCGCTTTTCCAGTCCTCTGAGAATAAACGCAGCTTTGGCCTTATCTGTAAATGTTATACCTACATCGTCCAACCGTGCACACCAAGTGAGCACTTTATCAACAAATGTACGCCTGCTAATGTCACTAGTTTTCTTAAAAAGACACAATTCTTCTAACATCGTCACAATTTGAAGGACTCCGGTATCGCAACATGAAGTCAGAAGATTCTGCCATGCTTCCTTAGCTGTCTCCGCTTCTTTGATATCACCTAGGAAAGGGTCGGTGACCAAACCTATAAGCAAGTTTTTCGCGTCTTGATCTTTGCCCAGTTGGGCCTCGGAGTACTCTTCAACGGGTGTATCTTCTACCTCTCCTGTATCGGTCTTTCGTGGGAAACCTTGAACCGCGTCCCACAGACGCCTTGTTTGAAGCAATGCCTTTGTTCGGGTGCTCCACGCTTCCCAATTGTCGTCCTGTAACCTCACTATTGCAACTACTCGCTCGCTGCTTCCCGTAGCTGAATCCATGTTAGTATGTATATTTAAAATAAAACGTACAAATAGTCCTCACAATAGAAAATCGTCCACAAAATTCACCAAAAACTATCCTGAATGCACACTTAACTGTCCACATGTGCGCCGCACATATCAACACCCTTTAACGACCGACATTCTCCCATAACAAAGGCCACACATTAACAGCAATAAGCGTTTAACTGGGCTCATAACCTGTCATAAAATAATTAGCAAAAAGGGTTTACTAAATACAGTTCTAAACTCCAAATTGATGGGAGAAGAAACAAACACCGACATCCATTGGTCATAACCGGAAACAGACGGTTATATTCAAAAAAGTACATTTGACTTGTACGGTATACAAAAACAAAAGAAGAACACTATGAGAAATACAAAAACAAAAGAAACACACTATGAGAATTTGTGAATGCAAACTCACAGTCAGCGCTGGGCACATGCCTCCATTGACATCCCGAAGAAAGAGTTTGAATTTTGGAAACCCTGTTTGCAACAAAAGTTTGCCAATGAACGAGGTTTTTGGCGATTCAAGAAAGAGTGATCATG
This sequence comes from Meconema thalassinum, assembly GCA_946902985.2. NCBI lineage: Eukaryota > Metazoa > Arthropoda > Insecta > Orthoptera > Tettigoniidae > Meconema > Meconema thalassinum. The sequence continues at coordinate 299,842,557 of OX336391.1, read as the reverse complement.
GAATCGCTCCACAGATAAGTTTGCGAAAATTCGACCCTTAAGACTTCCCGTAATTTCTTAACAAGTTCTGCGGCCATGAGTGCAGCACACAATTCAAGCTTAGGCAAAGTGATAGTTTTAAAAGGAGCCACCTTCGATTTGGCACAAACAAGGTTGGAAACTGAAGATCCATTTAACGAACCGTGATAAACCAAATATGCACAGCAACCGTAAGCTTTTTCGGAACTGTCCGCAAACACATGAAGGAAAAAAGATGCATTAGGATGAGAGTTAATTAAATTCCTGGGAATTTCAATAAGGGAAAGATCAAGCAAATTGCTGCGAAAAGAGAGCCATCTGTTAAGAAAAGAAAGGGGAACAGTGTCGTCCCATTCACATTTGAGCGACCATAGCTCTTGCATGAAAAGTTTGGCTATAACAATAACCGGGGCAAGGAATTGAAGCGGATCAAAAATTTTTGCAATTTCAGAGAGAATTTGTCTTTTTGTGTTAGGGAGCTCTTCTGCAAGCGAAACGTTATAGATGAGAGTGTCAATGTTAGTGCACCAATGAACTCCAAGAGTTTTTATGGATTCGGAGTCTCCACAAATTTCGACGGAGGAGAGGCTACATCTTCAATAGGAAACTGGGCGAGAAACTCATGGGAGTTGGAATTCCACTTATGAAGTGGGAATCCTCCATTCTTTAACAATGCTTGAAGTTCTAGTCACACGAAGAAGCTTCCTCCAGAGTGGGGAAGGACTGCAAGTAATCGTCAACATAGAATGATGTAGTTAGTGCTTCGGAAGCTTTAGAATCAAATAAATGACCATCTTGAGAGGCTAACAAATGTAGGGATCGGATAGCAAGGAAGGTGGAAGGTTTTAAGGCATAAGTAACAGTCTTCAAGCGAAATACCTTAATGGGCTTGCTGATTTCGTCGCGCCACAAGATTCTTTGGAGATCTCGTTGTTCAGGGTGAATTAAAACCTGACGGTACATCTGTTTGATGTCCGCTATAACAGCTATGGGAAATAATCGAAAGTTTAAGAGTATAGCAGATAAATCTGACTGAATAGCAGGACCAGAGTAAAGAGTATCGTTAAGACTGTTGCCATTAACGTCAGGTGATGAACCATTGAAAACGACTCGGATTTTATCCTTTACAAGAGGGTTTTTCCACACGGGATGATGATTTAAGAAAACCGTTTCAATTGGGGGGTGCAATTCGTCATCAGATTTGCTAACAACTTCCATATGATCTAAGCTTTCATACTCATCCATAAAATCAGTATACTGCTGTCTAACGAGAGGTTCTTTCTTGAATTTGCTCTCGATAGCAAAGAGAGCTTTTCGAGCTTTGGGTTGAGAATTAATAAGTTTAGGGGGATTATGTAATCTTGGCATCTGAACAATGAACCGGCCTTCAGGAGAACGAGTGGTGGTGTTCAGAAAAAGTTGCTCACAGAATTCGTTTTCTGAAGAGGTCACGTTAGGAGAATCAACGCTTTTAAGCCTCCAGAACTGTTCCAAGTCAGTATTAGCGAAATAACATTGTGATGCGGGTTGGGGAGAATAATGAGGAAGTTAACCGGTGACGATCCATCCAAAATTAGTGTCTCTGGCAACCACGTTTGAGGATAACTCGCAAACCTGTTTACGAAGACAATTCCAGAAAACATTGGCACTAAAGAGTATGTCAATGGGGTTTTGTACATTGAACAGAGGATCGGCTAGCCTTAAATGCGAAGGAATGCTTAAACCTGAAATATCAACAGAGTGAATTGGAGTATCTTCTCCTATGCTATTGAGAATGAGACAATTCAGTTTGAGAGAGTTATTTCTGTGACAAATGTCTCTTTGAAAACTGTAAAGCTTACGATTTTGAGCTGTTAATGCCCGATACGTTAATAGAAGTGGGGTTTACAGGTAGGCCTAGTTTTTAGCCTACTTTTCACATTTTGCAAAAATGAGGAAAAGTAGTCTTATGAGATCGGGCAAATGTGTGTCTGTCTGTCTGGCTGGCTGTGTGTGTGTCCCCCCATATCAACTCCTAAACGGCTGGAGCAATCAAAACGAAATTTGGTAGGAGTAAATATCTATACCTGAATATCTCACGGCCATATTTGAAAATGATGTCAGTGCTACCAACTGCTGAAAAATCGCAATTGAAATTTGAGCTCCATGTTGGATATCTTGAAAGGTATGAATGGGAGCTATTTCAAAATTGGCACACGTATAGATAATAATATTGCAGTTTAATTTCCAGGAGGCCATACATTGCAGTGTTGCCAAAATGAATCTACGCCTGCTGATAGGTCCAAATTTTAAATGCATATAACTTCTACACTATCAATTGGATTTCAACCAAATTTCGTATGTGCTATGTGTACGTTAACAGATATGACTGACCGTATTCTTAAGATCCACCAGGGCTGCCAACTGTTAATAAATGCTCTCAATTTATTTTATCCAAATACCAATATATCGGAAGGTATGCAAGGCGACAGCTTTAAACTATGCACACGTTTAGTACCTGACATTCTATATTAATTTGGAGTAACTTATATACTGTACCCGTTCGTCCTGGGGATGCGATTACCCATCTGCTATTACATCGCATTCCTGGATTTCCAGGACAGAGCGGAGTTAAATGAACACCTAGTCAAATAAGGAATGTGTCGGAAATTCAGTTGAAATATCTCAAAAGCAGAGGGTAACACGAGATAAAGTATCTCCAGGGTCGTTACGGGTTTAAATTTAATTTAAAAAATACAAATATAAATGGGCGCCATCAACTGAATCCCTAGCAAACCACATCCTTCCTGGTTAAGCCTTAATTAAGACAAGGAAAGAAATAGGAAAATCACATCATCATCAGATCACAACTAAGATAAAAACAAATTTATTCAACATTGATAGTCAGACAGACATATTAAACACTCATCCTACCTGAGAGCATGGTCGAATTGTAACGTGTTTTTCGAGGGGTTTTATGCAACTGGCATAAGTCAGTAGGAAGCCATTCTATATTTATTTACGCGGCAAATTGTTCAGCCAAGAGAATTTTTCATGGTAATTTATTATTCTTATTAATTTATTATAATTATTATTAAGGTATTTTCGGAGCATTTTATAAAAATTATTAGCATTCAGATAGGTTTTCTATGTCTTAGAAAACGCTATCAAGCAAATTATTACGAACGACAATATTATAGAAAATTATGTGATTACGGAATTTTACGGAGTTTTGTCAGTTAGGGTATTTGAGAGACGTGACTCACCGGGATTTCAAGTACAAGCTGATTCCTGTCGAGAAGTATTACGCAAGGTTGGGTCGCATCGTCCAGGAAAGGCGAATTGTTGGAACGGAACCCTCCCGCCGAGTGTAATGACCCAGAGAAGGGGAGTATAGCGAGTGGGGTACAGCCAATCAGCGGAGACAACGTAAGCTAGGAGTCGGCTGAAGAGTGGGGAGCCGGCAGGTGCATATATCGTTCGACGCGCCGTGAAACGTGGTCTATCTGTGAAATACTTGCGGAGTATGGTTATACGCGGGGGACGCTCCGATGTTCCGTGGAACGAACAATCTGTGTAGAACTTGCAGAGTACGGTCGCAAGTGCGTGTCGCTCCGATGTTCAGTGGAGTTAGCGACGAACTTTTGTAAAACTTGGTTGTACGAGTGTTTGGGTCCGAGGTACGGACCATAGAATTATCTAATCTACCAGAATATCATCAAATTCCGACGGAGATGACGACGTCCAGGAGACTGTGGGAAGCTCACAACATCATCAAGAACGAGGGAAATGCCTTGGCAATTTCCAATGGTAAGCGCAAATGACGCAGAAATACGCAATCTCTCATTTTTCTTTGTTTTATATTTCATATTTCAGTAACTTCATAGCTTGGAAATAAGAGTAAAATCAATTTATCAGACTCCGTTTTCACGTAATTTTCTATCGGTAATATTCAAATCACAACGCTCCAATTTAAATTTTATACTTATTATTATTATTAATTTTGCTATACTTGTTTTATATAATAAATTCATTTCTTTTACAATGCAATCTTTGCTTTCAGTAGGTAGCATTAGATATAGACCAATTCCTTCTCCTGATACAATTGTTTGTTGGGTTAATGATCAAATCATACCACGATCTGAGTGAATAGATTCTTGACGGTGTTCTACCAGAGCTAGACGTTGTTAAATACAAATTTAGATTTCAGCATTGCGTTGAAGTCTTGGCGCCCATTAAAACAACATAGCTTAGGCAAAGGTAAACAATTACATTTTCTCCCAACAGTGTGGGCTAGCAAAACTGCCACATTTGTACGCTCAACGTGGAGCAAAGTAAATACCGTTTCACTTGTCATCCCAGCCTAAGCGGAACTGCTACAGAATGCCAACGTTAAATTGTCATTGTCCAGAAAATCGAACCATCTCCATTCTACACAAAGTGTATTTAATCCACATAAAATAGGAAAAATTTCTCAAGTTCTCTTGGATTCTCAGGATCACCGTAGCACTATGTCTTTGCGTCACTGACATTCGTGATAACTGAGACCTAACTTCTCTTTAAATTAACATCATGAATGTGGATGTAAAAATATTATTAATCTGTCTAAACACACATATTATAAACACATATTTAAGTATCACATAATTTATGGCTTGCATGGCCAGGCGCGGATTTAGAGTTTGGTTTTGGGAGGGTCAGAGAATCGATCTAGAGTTTGGCTTTGCGGGGGGGGGGGGGGGGCAGGGGGGTCAGAGAATCGAAATTGTTAAGAAAAATGGTATCACTAAAAACGCAATCACAAAATAACCAAACGTACAAAATCAGACCAATTTTTTTGCAAGCTACATGGATAGAAATTTTATGCGTTTAGCGCACCAAAAATATTCGTACAAATTGCAACGGCGTGTTTTGCAACTTTTACATCGAGCTTCGAGAAAAGGATGAAGGTACGTTACAGTTTCGACAAGTCGAGTTGGTACCGACAAAGGGAGAAAGTCACAGCTTAAATTGCCAACCAAGCTTGCGGTTTGGACGTCGGCAAAAATTTTTGGTGCGAAAAAAGTCCCAGTTTCCTATCCGTGCATTGCTGCACATTCATCGTGACATCACTATAAACATCGATTCGGTGATCACAAGGTTTGCTAAACAAAATAGACGAGTTGATTTTGTTGTATAACTAATAGTTATTATACAAGAGGTTTGAAGTTGTAAATATGTACAGTTGTAACAGAACATAATAATTCCAATAAAGATAATTGAGTATTGAATAAAATGAAAAAAAAAACACCTGTTTTTCAGTTAAAATTCGTTAAGTTTTATTTGTCTGGTAATTGTGTTTTCGTTTTTTGAGTTTACAAAAAAATTTGGTCTCCGTTTGGGGGGGGGGGTCATGACCCCCGTGACCCCCCCCCCCTGGAATCCGCGCCTGTGCATGGCATTATTCAAATACTGAATGTTAGTAAAATGCTCCTAAACATCGAATAATTAACTTACACTATTTACACTGTCATTAATAATTGCTTGTTTGTGAATCACAGAAAATCCACTACTCATTGGTTATAATCATCATCATCATCAAAATTAAATAATTCTCACATTAGTTCTCATCTCAAAATTCAATATATTCAAGTCAGAATAATTAATTCATTATCATCAAGTCATTTAAATGAATATTATAATCATCAATTCTTTATACTCTCTAATTATTCACAAACTCTCATTTCAACATCTCTTTCAGATTAAATCATCTCAAATCATCAATATAAATTGTTTAATTCATTAACTCAAGTTGCAATTCTTCAAATCGTATCTCAATTAAATTTATTTAAATCCATTTAAATTTATTAATCATCAGCTTCTTTATTTAATTATCACCTTCTAATTCAGTTATTCATCATCTATTTAATCATCTATTAATTTATTTAAATCAGCTTATTTATTCAATCTTTAATTCATCCATTTATTTAATTCATTGATCTATTCCAAAATTTAATTTATCAACTTATTTAAATTTTATTCATCTGGTTATTTAGATTTTTGTTATTTCATCTAGTCATTCTGATTTTTATTTCATTAGGTCAGATCATTAATATGCTTAAATTTCAGATTATTATTTCATTAATTATTATTATCAGAAAATCTTGTATTATCAACATTATTTATCTGTTTAATTTCCTAACAAATTGTTTAATATGGTTTATAGAACGTTGTCTTACAGTTTTATCACTTCCAAGTTATATCTCGTATTTAATTATCATGCCAAAAAATATTATTACCTTCACAAATTCACGTTGGATCTCACTATCCACAACTACATTATATATTCTCACTTTATCAAATATCACATTTGAATACCACAATTATTCCACAAAACTCCATAAATATTCAGCGCACAGCATGAATCTCAAAAATTATGCTAGACTGGGTTCGACAACCTCATGTCTGCTTCAAAATACATTAGCAATATTGCAACTTCCAATTGGCAACTTCCAAAAATGCCTATCACAAACTTCACTTAACCACGTTGCATGATCTACAAAAGCATAACTGGCTTCAAATTATCAACGCACACAATCTCCAATAACTGTAATTAATCTGCTCACATCTAGACAACTTCTTAAACAATTAGGAAAAATATTACCTTAGTAATCGTAATCAAATTCAAGATCTGCTTTCAAATAGCATAAATTCTCTTAAAATTCTCATAATTCACTTCACAGAAAAACACCAATGTGCTATAATCTCTCACATCAAAATATGCAATACTGATCTGCCTTAAAATAAATCTGACCATTAATGATTCATCTTACAAGATTCAATTACTTTAAATCCTTCTCAAAGGTATCAAACTCAATCATAAAAATTATCAAAAGCATTAGCTGTATCAGCTGTTAAATGAAAGTACTCTCAAAAGAGTATAGCAACAAAATATTGGATTGGCAAACAAGAATTACGAAACGTAACCCTGCTGACATGTATTTTTAATTTATTTAATAAAATTCGACTGATATGTGACTAGTAGTTTCTTGTTTGATCCTCTTACAATCTCAAGTACACTCGGATGATAAAAATGAGTTCCTCAATGGCAATTAAGATGAGTATCCACCACACAATCGTATAAATACGAAAGGCCTTGCCCCGTCGTCTAACATGATAATGCCCTGAACGATGGGTAAAGATGTGTACCACCACGCAATCGCCTAAAGCGAAAGGCCCCATCTCGTCGTCTGATGAGTGAATGTACCAGATTGGAATCAACAAGTCTCTAGTTGTCACATAAAAGCGATATTCATTCACTTGAGTGAATAACATCTTAATATCTCCAAACAATCCAATAGAAAAATCCCTACTGATGAATAATACACACTCGCTAGTATGCAATGAACTGACGAAGTATTTTAAATAATCCAATTACAGATCACGAGTTCGAAATACTCGCCACCAAAAAATAACTATCCAAGAAAAATATCCTTACTGGAAAATGTCCAAAAGACCAAACATCTGCTTAATAAAGCCAACCAATGGTGAGAATCTCGTATAATGGTGCCTGCCATATCATTTGGTAACGCCATATTCTAGCAAAATTTGGAGCAAATAATGTTTAAGCCATGCCTAAATAATCGTATAACTCCTACTAGAAAAATATACAAGTATGCCCAGTGCTCATGAAAATATCATATCAGAAAGTCATAACTCTTACAGTACCTTCTCATATCAGCTGTTAATATATTTCAAAGATCGTCGATTATCCTCGTGTGTAATAAATTTCTCGAAAGATCGACGGGAATATCGTATCACCCACGCAATAACGATCGCCTTCATATCCCAAGTGAATCAGCTGTTAGACCTCCTCTTCTTCAGGAATCGAATCCATCGCTCCGTGGTGCCATCGCGTCTCTGTCTTCGTTTACTCCGACATGATGAACTGCATGTTATCCATAGCGGATACTGTCCAAATCCTTACGTAAAAGTTCATAAAAGCAGCGTACCCCATATTCTTCTTCTATGTTACGCCACTGTCCCATACAATGTTCGGTTTGCTTGTTAAAAGTTCAATCTCCACAGCGGTTAAGTCTCACTTGCAAAAAATAAATTTTATTTATGAGAGTGTAGAAGTTTTTGAAACACCCTGTAGCTGTGTTCGTCCTCGATATTTTATGATAATTCAAGAAAAAGAATTGTATTAATGCAGGTGCCAATGTTCATAAGTGCATATAAGTGTAACAGTTCGTTTGCTTAAAAGCGTTAATGTTGTTTGGACCCCATGGTCGCTCTACATGTTCCGTTATGAAATGCATAGTCGTAATGTCATTGAAATATCTAAGTTCATTTGAAGTTCACTATTGTAGTATATTATAACTATCTGCCTGCACAATCCTATTACTGAATACAAGTCCCAACTCAATGTTGTAACTGAATGTTGAAATGAAGTTCAGCTTCTTTAATGTTGCCTGCGTATAAAAGTCGGAAACAGCCCGCTCGGATCTACTGCACTGTTCCAGAATGATCTACGCTTAAAGCCGGCCTCGCCATGCTGCTTCGCTGTAATGTTCTGCGTTATAAAATGCAGCTCGAAATAAAGTTCTCAATCTCGTATTATATTGCTGTTCTGACCCCGGCCTTCCTCCTTATTACACGGCCCGCACAGCTTGCCTCGTAACCGGTCCTCGCATCGCCTACCGTGCGTTGCCTGCCTTGGCTCACTGACCTACTTCTCGCTCTCTGCCTGGTGAAGCAATACTGTCGCCTTCACTTTACGTAACAAGTGCTGTGCACCGCTCAGCATTGCTGTACGCTCTGCGCATGTGTACCACTCAGCCCTGACGACTGAACTCGACTGATGTCTCTAAACTGCATTGACCAGCTCCTACCTGGCGCTGTCACGTGATGCTCCCCCACTTTCTGCGGTCGTGCGTCACAAGTATAATCTCGACCACCATTATCTCGGCTATTAAGTTATACAATAACTTAAGGGATTATCTGTCTTTCTTCAAGTTATTATCATATATAATGCTTGTCATTTCTTCTCTTCTGAGATGATTAAATACTATGTTCCATATAGATCTTAATAAAACTTTAATATTCCTCCCATAATTCCATCTACTTGACTGGCAGTGCCTTCTTGATCCTTGGCCTTCTACGTCATTTCCTAACATTCCTCTCGACTCGATGTGAGCGCTATCTTTACAACTTTTCCCATAAATCTCAACTACGGCTCAATGTCAGCTGGCGTAGCCGATAGCCTCACCTGGTATCGGGTACATCTCTCCCGTACATCTCCTTTTTTTATCAGGCTTGAGGAAAAAAATACACTCTCAGGCATTCTATACACAACATATGTACACGATAGCTCTACAATTCTCTTACTCAGCATAATGATACTTTCTAATGCTAGCTGCGTTAAAAGTCCCCACAACTTCATTAGTATCCATTCCCTCGATGTATTATATCTTTTTAAATTAGATCCTCTTCTTTGACTTGCTATCTCTCAACAATGATGATTGATTTCCAATGATTAGTATCCTGATTCTTCGTTACTTTGTCGTTTATTTCTTCCTTCCGCACTCGTGCTTGCTCGATTAACATCTCTAGTTATCTCTTCGGGTGGTGCACTAGGCTGTCTACTTTCTTGCCTTGATCTCCCATATTCTCGATTGTCTTGTCTTTCATTTGGATCATTTCTTCTGCTATCCTGCCTATCGTTCTGATTAGACTGTTGACCTTGGTTCCAGTTGTATCGACCTCGATATCTATTATTGTACCTATTCCTATTTTGGTATCTGGAATTCTGATCATAGTTCCTGTATCTACTGTTTCTTGCGTCCTGATCGTATGGCCTCTCATATGGTCCTCGATATCGATCATTCCCACGAACGTTGTGAATATTACCTCTATTCCCTTCGTTCCTTCTGTTTCCCCAGGAATCTCTTCTATCCGTCTGTGCTGCGTTATCGACAACTACCGCATTCACCTCTTGCGTGTTTCGATTATCGTTCCTTGCAGTTCTGGGTGTAATTTGAGCGCTTGTATAATCTAATCGTCGTAAGATATCGTCATAATGCTCAAGTGTGTTCGCTCCCGATGCTATGAGTGATCGTTGTACCTCAATTGGCAACTGTCTTGCTATAGCTTGCAAAAGCTCTTCTTCTGGCAATGGAGGAATCAAAAACTGTAACTTAGCCAATTGCGAAGTAAAGTAATTAGCATAATGCGTTGGATGTGACGTAGAGTACCGTTTCGAATACATTTCTGCTCTTACGTTCAGCTGATCCTCTGCACTCCAAAATCTCCTTAAGAATGCTATGGCAAATTGTTCCATATTCGCAAAATTGCTCCTGAATGCGCGAAACCAAATTAACGCAGGCCCGTCTAAGGCGCGTTCGACTATTCTTAGTTCTCTTTCCTTGGCTACTCTATGTTCCGCCATGTAATCGCGAATATCTCTCAGAAATTCGACTGGTGTGACTCCTGTGTTTCCTGAAAACTTCCTTGGCTTATCATCCAGATTTCTGATGATTGTCACTGGACCTGAGTATCGTTCACTCGTACCAAACGTACTCCTATTCGAATTCGGATTATCTTGAGGGGTTGAACTAGCCCTTTCGAATGTTACATTCTGTTGCGTTTGACGGTCTTCTCCCACGCTAACCTCTTGACTGTTCATACTGCGGTCTATCGGTGTCTGATTTATCGATACTTCCCCCGTTGTAACATTTTGACTTGTGAAACTATTTATTATAGATTCTATTTTAGTCGTCCTATCTTCTGTTCGTTTTTCTACGGTCATGACCTGAGTCTTCAAATCATCTAACGACGTAACATTCTGCGTTCTGTTACTCTCTTCTAAATCGTTCTTCAATTTGTCTATCTTGTCTTCGCATGTAGTCTTTACTGACGCGACTTGTTCCTTTAACTGATCAACATCTGTCCTAAACTGAGTTGAATCTATCTTCATCGCTTCCTTATTCTCAGTAAATCTCGCTTCCAAGTTCGCCATACCTGCGATTAATTTCTCATCCAACCCTGCACGTTTATCTTTTGCTTCGGCATCGACCTCACTATACCGTTCTTCCACTATTGCACCGACTCTATTTTTGAATAAAGCTAAGTTTTCATTAACCTTTTGCTCTACTTCATCATCAATTTTCCTAATGTCTATCTGCAATTGGTTTTCTAAGGATTTCAAGTTAGAATTAACCTCTCCTAAGACTTCCTCTTTAACGGTCCCAATTACTGACTTTAAACCTTTGATTTCATTACCTAGATTCATCTCTAGACCTTTGATTTTAGTTTCGAAAGATACTTCGGTAGACCACTCTTGTATTTTGCCTACATCTGCCACTAAACCATCAATGTCGAAACCCAACTTCGATACATCTGATTTAATGTCTTTCTGAATAGACATAACATCTGTTCTTAAATTAAGAATGTTTTCTTCTTCTCTAATTTCTAAATCAATAATATTTTTCTTAACATTTGCACATTTTCCTCTCCTTTCATTTCTACTGCTTTTATATCTAATTGTAAAGCCTTAAAGATTTCATCATTCTTTAATGTTAATCTATTCTCCAAACAAGTTAAATTGTTTTTCAACTCTGTGTTATTCTCTTCACTACGAGCTTGCAATCTAGTTTCTAATAATTTAAAACTATCCTTTAAGTTAGCTTCATTAGCTTTCAAATTGCTTTCAGTACTGGTTTGTAATCTGGTCTCTAATGACTTTAATTCATCTTTACTATTTGACTGTAATCTATCTTCCAATAATCTCAATTCATCTTTACTATTTGACTGTAATCTATCTTCCAATAATTTCAATTCATATTTACTATTTGACTGTAACCTAGTCTCTAATGACTTTAAATTATCTTTTAGATTGTCTTCATTACTAGCCTGTAATGATTTTAAGTTTTCCCTACATCTAGCTTCTGAATCATTTATCTGCTCTTTAACTTCAGTTTCCATTTTAGAAATAGTTACTGCAATACTAGACATGCCATTCTGTAACTCTCCTAACACCTTAGCTAAATCTTCCGGTAACATAATTATATCTTTCAATAAACGTTTTATTCAGAGACGTTAGACAACAACACATCACAATGTATCAATTCCTGCATTCACTTGGGTATAAGAAAAATGACTTATAACTAAACATGATATAACACTAATATGATTAACATGATCACTGGAATGGGCATACAAGTATATCGTCTGACTAAGTTTAATAAATTTTATAACACCATTAAATGAAATTGAGATCAATCTCTCCGTAATCCAAATCTGATGTGATTCCATAGAATAAACAAAATCGAAGCCCCACAGATGGGTAAAGCCAATTCTCCCTCTCTCTCTGTACCCGTTCGTCCTGGGGATGCGATGACCCATCTGCTATTACATCGCATTCCTGGATTTCCAGGACAGAGCGGAGTTAAATGAACACCTAGTCAAATAAGGAATGTGTCGGAAATTCAGTTGAAATATCTCAAAAGCAGAGGGTAACACGAGATAAAGTATCTCCAGGGTCGTTACGGGTTTAAATTTAATATAAAAATACAAATATAAATGGGCGCCATCAACTGAATCCCTAGCAAATCACATCCTTCCTGGTTAAGCCTTAATTAAGACAAGGAAAGAAATAGGAAAATCACATCATCATCAGATCACAACTAAGATAAAAACAAATTTATTCAACTTTAATAGTCAGACAGACATATTAAACACTCATCCTACCTGAGAGCATGGTCGAATGCCAACGTTAAATTGTCATTTTCCAGAAAATCGAACCATCTCCATTCTACACAAAGTGTATTTAATCCACATAAAATAGGAAAAATTTCTAAAGTTCTCTTGGGTTCTCAGGATCACCGTAGCACTATGTCTTTGCGTCACTGACATTCGTGATAACTGAGACCTAACTTCTCTTTAAATTAACATCATGAATGTGGTTGTAAAAATATTATTAATCTGTCTAAACACACATATTATAAACACATATTTAAATATCACATAATTTATGGCTTGCACGGCATTATTCAAATACTGAATGTTAGTAAAATGCTCCTTAACATCGAATAACTAATTTACACTATTTACACTGTCATTAATAATTGTTTGTTTGTGAATCACAGAAAATCCACTACTTATTGGTTATAATCATCATCATCATCATCATCATCAAAATTAAATATTTCTCACATTAGTTCTCATCTCAAAATTCAATATATTCAAGTCAGAATAATTAATTCATTATCATCAAGTCATTTAAATGAATATTATAATCATCAATTCTTTATACTCTCTAATTATTCACAAACTCTCATTTCATCATCTCTTTCAGATTAAATCATCTCAAATCATCAATATAAATTAATTAATTCATTAACTCAAGTTGCAATTCTTCAAATCATATCTCAATTAAATTTATTTAAATCCATTTAAATTTATTAATCATCAGCTTCTTTATTTAATTATCACCTTCTAATTCAGTTATTCATCATCTATTTAATCATCTATTAATTTATTTAAATCAGTTTATTTATTCAATCTTTAATTCATCCATTTATTTAATTCATTGATCTATTCCAAAATTTAATTTATTATCTTATTTAAATTTTATTCATCTGGTTATTTAGATTTTTGTTATTTCATCTAGTCATTCTGATTTTTATTTCATTAGGTCAGATCATTAATATGCTTAAATTTCAGATTATTATCTCATTAATTATTATTATCAGAAAATCTTGTATTATCAACATTATTTATCTGTTTAATTTCCTAACAAATTGTTTAATATGGTTTATAGAACGTTGTCTTACAGTTTTATCACTTCCAAGTTATATCTCGTATTTAATTATCATGCCAAAAAATATTATTGCCTTCACAAATTCACGTTGGATCTCACTATCCACAACTACATTATATATTCTCACTTTATCAAATATCACATTTGAATACCACAATTATTCCACAAAACTCCATAAATATTCAGCGCACAGCATGAATCTCAAAAATTATGCTAGACTGGGTTCGACAACCTCATGTCTGCTTCAAAATACATTAGCAATATTGCAACTTCCACTTGGCAACTTCCACAAAATGCCTATCACAAACTTCACTTAACCACGTTGCATGATCTACAAAAACATAACTGGCTTCAAATTATCAACGCACACAATCTGCAATAACTGTAATTAATCTGATCACATCTAGACAACTTCTTAAACAATTAGGAAAAATATTACCTTAGTAATCGTAATCAAATTCAAGATCTGCTTTCAAATAGCATAAATTCTCTTAAAATTCTCATAATTCACTTCACAGAAAAACACCAATGTGCTATAATCTCTCACATCAAAATATGCAATACTGATCTGCCTTAAAATAAATCTGACCATTAATGATTCATCTTACAAGATTCAATTACTTTAAATCCTTCTCAAAGGTATCAAACTCAATCATAAAAATTATCAAAAGCATTAGCTGTATCAGCTGTTAAATGAAAGTACTCTCAAAAGAGTATAGCAACAAAATATTGGATTGGCAAACAAGAATTACGAAACGTAACCCTGCTGACATGTATTTTTAATTTATTTAATAAAATTCGACTGATATGTGACTAGTAGTTTCTTGTTTGATCCTCTTACAATCTCAAGTACACTCGGATGATAAAAATGAGTTCCTCAATGGCAAGTAAGATGAGTATCCACCACACAATCGTATAAATACGAAAGGCCTTGCCCCGTCGTCTAACATGATAATGCCCTGAACGATGGGTAAAGATGTGTACCACCACGCAATCGCCTAAAGCGAAAGGCCCCATCTCGTCGTCTGATGAGTGAATGTACCAGATTGGAATCAACAAGTCTCTAGTTGTCACATAAAAGCGATATTCATTCACTTGAGTGAATAACATCTTAATATCTCCAAACAATCCAATAGAAAAATCCCTACTGATGAATAATACACACTCGCTAGTATGCAATGAACTGACGAAGTATTTTAAATAATCCAATTGCAGATCACGAGTTCGAAATACTCGCCACCAAAAAATAACTATCCAAGAAAAATATCCTTACTGGAAAATGTCTAAAAGACCAAACATCTGCTTAATAAAGCCAACCAATGGTGAGAATCTCGTATAATGGTGCCTGCCATATCATTTGGTAACGCCATATTCTAGCAAAATTTGGAGCAAATAATGTTTAAGCCATGCCTAAATAATCGTATAACTCCTACTAGAAAAATATACAAGTATGCCCAGTGCTCATGAAAATATCATATCAGAAAGTCATAACTCTTACAGTACCTTCTCATATCAGCTGTTAATATATTTCAAAGATCGTCGATTATCCTCGTGTGTAATAAATTTCTCGAAAGATCGACGGGAATATCGTATCACCCACGCAATAACGATCGCCTTCATATCCCAAGTGAATCAGCTGTTAGACCTCCTCTTCTTCAGGAATCGAATCCATCGCTCCGTGGTGCCATCGCGTCTCTGTCTTCGTTTACTCCGACATGATGAACTGCATGTTATCCATAGCGGATACTGTCCAAATCCTTACGTAAAAGTTCATAAAAGCAGCGTACCCCATATTCTTCTTCTATGTTACGCCACTGTCCCATACAATGTTCGGTTTGCTTGTTAAAAGTTCAATCTCCACAGCGGTTAAGTCTCACTTGCAGAAAATAAATTTTATTTATGAGAGTGTATAAGTTTTTGAAACACCCTGTAGCTGTGTTCGTCCTCGATATTTTATGATAATTCAAGAAAAAGAATTGTATTAATGCAGGTGCCAATGTTCATAAGTGCATATAAGTGTAACAGTTCGTTTGCTTAAAAGCGTTAATGTTGTTTGGACCCCATGGTCGCTCTACATGTTCCGTTATGAAATGCATAGTCGTAATGTCATTGAAATATCTAAGTTCATTTGAAGTTCACTATTGTAGTATATTATAACTATCTGCCTGCACAATCCTATTACTGAATACAAGTCCCAACTCAATGTTGTAACTGAATGTTGAAATGAAGTTCAGCTTCTTTAATGTTGCCTGCGTATAAAAGTCGGAAACAGCCCGCTCGGATCTACTGCACTGTTCCAGAATGATCTACGCTTAAAGCCGGCCTCGCCATGCTGCTTCGCTGTAATGTTCTGCGTTATAAAATGCAGCTCGAAATAAAGTTCTCAATCTCGTATTATAATGCTGTTCTGACCCCGGCCTTCCTCCTGATTACACGGCCCGCACAGCTTGCCTCGTAACCGGTCCTCGCATCGCCTACCGTGCGTTGCCTGCCTTGGCTCACTGACCTACTTCTCGCTCTCTGCCTGGTGAAGCAATACTGTCGCCTTCACTTAACGTAACAAGTGCTGTGCACCGCTCAGCTTTGCTGTACGCTCTGCGCATGTGTACCACTCAGCCCTGACGACTGAACTCGACTGATGTCTCTAAACTGCATTGACCAGCTCCTACCTGGCGTGTCACGTGATGTTCCCCCACTTTCTGCGGTCGTGCGTCACAAGTATAATCTCGACCACCATTATCTCGGCTATTAAGTTATACAATAACTTAAGGGATTATCTGTCTTTCTTCAAGTTATTATCATATATAATGCTTGTCATTTCTTCTCTTCTGAGATGATTAAATACTATGTTCCATATAGATCTTAATAAAACTTTAATATTCCTCCCATAATTCCTTCTACTTGACTGGCAGTGCCTTCTTGATCCTTGGCCTTCTACGTCATTTCCTAACATTCCTCTCGACTCGATGTGAGCGCTATCTTTACAACTTTTCCCATAAATCTCAACTACGGCTCAATGTCAACTGGCGTAGCCGATAGCCTCACCTGGTATCGGGTACAATACGTCAGTGCTACCAACATGATTCTAAGCCTGCTGAGAGGTCCAACTTTAAATACATATTACTTCTATACTATCATTTGGATTTCAACCAAATTTCGTGTGTGCTATGTGTACCATAACAGATATGTCTGTGCCGATTCTTAAGAGTAACCAGGGCTGCCAACTGTTAATAAATACTGTCTCTATTTTTGTTACCCTAATATCAATATATCAGAAAGTATGCAAGCCAATAGCTCTACACTTTGCACACGTATAGTACCTGGCATTCTAGATTAATTTGGAGTAACTAATTACGTCAGTGCTGCCAACATGATTCTAAGCCTGCTGATAGGTCCAATTTTAAAATGCATGTAACTTCTATACTAAATAATGGATTTCATTAAAAATTGACACAACAATAGATTATATTATTTCAGATTATTTCTGACCAATGCATGCATGTCATTGTTGCCAACATGATTTTACGCGCGCTGTTAGATCCAATGTTTAACTGCATGTAACGTCCATGCTATCCATTGGACTTCAACCAAATTTTGTATTCTGTACCTTAAGAGATGGAACTAAGAATATATTCAGTCACCAGGTCTGCCAACTGTAGTTCTCTATTAGGCTACATTATGCCAGGTACACAGTATTTCGAACTAATTAGAAATTTCGATATTACCAACTTAATATCGTCATTATTCTAGATAGATCCATATAGATTAATCATTGGCATGAATCTTAAATTTTAAGAAAAGTAGGCTCTTTAGTTCGTCAGGGAACTTCTTGTTTGATTAATGAATTAGAAACGAAATCGTGGGTTGCCACCGAATCAAGAAGACCGCGTGCACGGACCCAGTTGCCAAAGTTATCCTGAACTTCGATTTGAACAGTGGACAATAGTACTTGGGCACTACGTATGGACTTGGCATTTTGAATGTAAGATAAAGCATTGGAACTGTTAGCATTGTCACTTTTCTGAGGAAGTAGATGCGGTCGATGACCTTCCTTGATCATGACGATGTAGTAAAGTCTGATGAGCTTTTTCACAATGGAAGCAAAGTCTGGTGGACTTGCAATTTGAAGCAGAATGCGTGGGTGCTAGGCAGTTGAAGCAATGTTTATTCTGGGAAACTAATTTTCTTCTGTCGTCGACTGACAGTTCTTTAAAAGATCTACATAGATATAAGGCGTGGGAATCTTTACAAAGTATGCACTTTAATGGTTCATTTAAACTCTTACGGGGTTCGCTTTGAGTGTTTAAAACGAGAGAACTAGCAATGCGGCGTTCACTAGACCTAGTTGGGTAACCAGTGGCGTTTGACTTGAGTTTAGATGAGCTGGACCCAGGTTTTTGGGTACTAGACGCTAAGCGTTCGCTTTTAGGTTTAAGAGACATTGATTCAAATTAAGAACTAGGGGATGAGGGTTCACTTTGATTTGCTAAAGCAGTTAAGAGTTGGTATCTAGCATTTATGAAAGTGACTAAATGCTCGTAAGAGTAATCGTCTTCTCTGGAAAGGTCAATCTCCCAAGCTTTGAGGGTAGCAACATCGACTTTAGAAACCACTAAGTGTATTAAGAAAGTGTCCCAGTGTTCAGTGGATTGATCTAATTGGGATAGAGCTTTAACGTGAAGTTGTGTTGTATCAATGAGAGTACGCAAACTAGTGACGTCATTGTGCTGTGACGCAGGTAAGTTAAATAGAGCCTTCATATGGCGTTGAATACGTAACCGTGAATTACCGTATCTTTCTTTCAACAAGTTAAAGGCAATGGGGTAGTTTTCGGCACTTAATGGGAGTGCTTCAACTAACTGCAGAGCTTGACCTCGGAGGATAGATCTCAAATAATGAAACTTGTAGATGACTTGAATGTCTTCATTGTCATGAACAAGAGAACAAAATAGTTCATAGAAAGAATCCCAAATAGATTCGTCTCCAGAGAAGTGGGGTAAATCAATCAGTGGTGGTTTTAGAACAAGGGCACACGGTCACGTGCCCCACCATTAAACATTCTCCTTGGGTCGTAGTCGTCTTGATAGTCCTTCCGTGGTAATGGCGCTTATGTCGCGACCAAGCAGTTCAATCGCCTTGCTGTTCACTTTCCCAACAGTAGGAGTCTGTCACAACAAGGTGCTGGGCACATGTCTTATGAGACCAACACAGTGTTGCCACATGCTTCCTATTCCTGGCTCTGTAACTTCATCCCTTCCTATTCAGCGGGGCGAGGTGGAGAGAGGAGCTATGGGAATTTCTTCGACTTGGGGCACAAGAATCTTGTGACGAGACGGTCAAATGGCCGTGAGAGTAGCAAGTTGGGGAGGGAAGGGGAGGGGCAGAGAGGGGTGTTAAATGCACAGTAAGAGGGCAGACAAGTTCATAGATGGCGTATTTACATACCCTCGGCAATTTTCCAACAAATTAATGTACGATACATCCGTCTGAACACTGCGCTCTTTATTAATATGTAAGAAGAAAAATCAACATATGTAATATGCATTGAGACAGAAACGTAACATTTTGAACGTAGGCTATGTTCCGTAAGTGAATTTGTATTATGTTATAACGTGAAGTTTGAGAATTCTCTTCATCTCTTAATCTAGGCCTAGGGGAATACACACCTGCGTGGCGACAGTCCTGCCTCAACACTTGGCTTCGAAAGTTTTGGCGCCTGCGATATTGAGTTATAAATGTGTATGAGTGCGGTGGTCTTTTGTAGTGTTCAGTAATATTAATCTTACATAATATTTGTTATTGGAAGCGTGATTTGCGAGGTGCGAATAGCGCGCACCCGTGTTAAACATAATAAAAATATACACTGAGCGCGTATTTCGTCGTAAAAGGTAAGCGGTTAATTCCTAATTGTCGCTTATCTATTATGTGCCATTCTGATTTTAGACCGTAACTGAATGCTGCGACAAATTACTTAATAATTTTCACTGCATTTTCACGCATTGGAGGTGTTCATGTCGTTAACGATGATGATGATGATGATGATAATTGTTGTTTTAAGGGGCCTAACATGTAGGTTATCGGCCCCTAATGGTTTGGGTGATAGTGAAAGATGAGATGAGAATGAAAACTATAACTAATACTAACTACAGACTTACATACTAGAAGATGAAATGATAAACAAATCAACGATAAGGCAAATAAAGGACAGTAAGAAAAGAAATGCCTCCTACCCTCAAAGAATGAGGATTGAGGGACTTGGAAGGAAGGAGAGCCATGAAAGGCACTTAGGAAAGCCAAAGAGGAGAGGTCCTAACCTAAAGTGACAAGGTGACAAAACGGACCCAGCTCAGGAATCCCTCGGGGTCGTCAACTCCCGAGCTCACCAGCCGTGAGCACTTGAGGGTATAGCAAATGCAGGGTGCACCAGAAGTGGTGGGGCTACGCACACCCTGCCTCCTCGAGGGCCTTGTTCAGAAGGCAGGAGATAACATGAAAAGAAAAAAAGGCTGACCCCTCGAAGAAGGAGAGTATCAAGAAAGATGAGACAAAGGGTAATTAAGGCGGGAAAGTGAAAGACTCCCTTGGCCTCGGATACCCTAATACCGTCGGGGTCGAAGAGAACAAGAGTTGACCAAGGGAGGTCGACATGAAAGACGACGGAGAGGTGCCCGGCACAAGTAAGTGGAAGCAAAGCCATACTCAGCTGGAGTCCCATGGTCGCCAACCCACGTTCCACTAGAATTGAGCCTCTGGCGGGTGTCGTTAACGAAACCATGAAATAAACGAGGTAAAAACAAAATTACAAAATAAAATCTTAACTTATGAGGACAGACTATTAACAAATGAATTAGGCCCTCCAAAACCAGGTCTGTGCATTAATCAAGTCTCTAAAGATAAACACAGAACTTATAACAGGACTTTCAATAAATCTGTGTATGAAAAATGGGATTGGATATGTGGGTGTCGGGTAGTAAACTCTTTTTTTGTTTTGTTTCCCGTGCCTGTTATTTGGTGGCGATGACACATGGACCATGACTGGCATCAGTGATTTAAAACATTTACCTGAAAAAGATAAGAAACATTGTTTAAAGTCAAAATGTCATACGAACAATGAAATGAGCTTAGCAGTGTTGGTGAATATAGTATAGGGCAGCAATTGGATGATGGCTGTTCGTAAACACAACGAACTTGTGGGCAAGAATAGGTATATTATGTCGCTCATTCGATTAAGGTCTTAATAATATTCACTGGATTTTTAGGGAGTTGTAGTGTTCGTGTTAATGGCTTTAATGTAAATGAAAATCCACAGCCTGCTTCCAGTCTCTGACCGGGTCAGGAATGGAATGAATGGAGCCCCTATCTAGCGGCGAGGATATGAACTGTGCCAGCTGCCGAGGCCTGACGCACTCCTCTGGTGCAATGATTAAATGAATGACAGATGAAATGAAATGATAGTGGAGAGTGTTGCTGGAATGCAATGTTGACAGGGATAACCGGAGTTCCCGGAGAAAAACCTGTCTGCCTCCGTTTTGTCCAGCACAGATCTCACATGGAGTGACCGGGATTTGAACCACGGACCCAGCGGTGAGAGGCCGGCGTGCTGCCGCCTCAGCCACGGAGGCATGGTAATGGCTTTAATGGATCCGTGAAATTATTGAGTTTATGTAATCTACTTTAGGGATATCGGAAGGAATAGTAGGAGTGCTTGTACTAATACGTGACCATTTAACTTCTCGATCATAAACCACGGGATATGCTTTTTACGTGGAATCCAAGCCACCAGACGTGTCATTTCACTTCGGAATTCCCATAAGCATTAACCGGGAATCGAACCGGACCATCCTTGGTGCGAGGCAAGCAGCTTGATCGCTGCGCCATCACAGCCCGATAAAACCGCAGAGATACGATTACTAAATGGCCGCCACAATTTAACCAATTGAGTGACATCGGTTTTCTTGTATACTCATGGTACGGCCAACATGTACCGTTATGGGCGTATGTTCTCTCGAAAATGTGCCGTGCCCCACCCTTGTTTCAGAGTGCGAACCGCCACTGAAATCAATCTTAGGTAGGATTGGTTTGGGCTTGTGAGTGCCCTCACGAAAAGAGGTTTGTTGTTCGTGAAGGGAACCAAGAACAGAACCGTCTTTTTTCTGTCCTTCTTCGAGTTGGCGTATTAGTTTAAAAGCAGAACCTATACCTTCGTAATATTGATTTTCTACTTCGACTCGATCATCAGTTTGATTGAGCATACAAGTTTCGATTTCAGTTTGGATGTTACAATAATTTTCATATGAACGTTCAAAATCCTTTACGCGATGTTTTAACAAATCTAATTGAGCTTCTGAAGGATCTAGCTCTCTGATGTATTTTCTAAATCGGGTAATTTGCCCTTTATAGGATGCTCGTTTAGAAGTAAGTTTTTCATCCTTATCCTTTTCTGTAGGAGCCATGACAAAATAGGTAAATTAAAATATAACTTACGAAACTGTGGAACCTTGGAAATGCTGTCAGACTGGCAGCAGCAAATAAGTTGAAAGAAAGGGACACTCCAAAGGAGACAGGAGCGGCCTCTTTCTCCTTCACAGGCTTTGCACGGTGAAGCTATAGCTGAAAAATTCAAAGAAGATATTAATGATTTGCAAAATATTGTCAAATAACCCTTGACAAATAAAGCCCGATAAGTAAAATGTCATAAATGGACTCTCCCAGGTATCTGGGACCAAATTTGGGTAGATTATTAGCTTGGGAATAACCTAACCCCCAAGGGAAGATGATGAAGAAAAAGAAGTGGGTTTCGGACTGGAGAAAAAGGATGGAGAAATAGGACGAGAGTCCAACAGAAGTTATAATTTTAACTTTAAGTATACTCAAAGGCAGCTGCCACTGCAAATCTGCTTTCCGATACCTAAAGTGGGTAGGGACCTGGGTGAAGATAACAGGAAACGCAGCTGGAACTTGGGCTATTCGCAAGAAAGCTGCTATAGCGTATTCCCTCTCAAGCATAAATATACCTACTATGGGGAAGGGTGGTGGTCTGGCAAGACAAAGAGTAACAGATTTATTGTGTATCTGTTCAAAGGAGTTTGTTTCTAAACAAGTATTTTGAAGAATACAAATAATTTGAATCAGCCGTGATATTTTAGTTCTTGAAATTGTAGAATTTCTAAAGAGCGACCGAATGCTTCCAAGAAGCATAGGGATAAAGCAATTATACCCTTGGGAATAATTTTGGTAAGAGCACCAATAGTTGCATTTAGAAATGACTAAGCTTTTACCCAGCAAGGCGCCGACTAAAAGTTTAGACAATGAGAAACACTTGAATTTTGAAAAACCAACCTTAAGTGGTAGAGAGAATCTCCATAAGCAGGAAGCTGGCGTAGCGAGCTATGCTTGCCTTACTGGCCAGTTAGAATTAGCTAAGAGAGACTTTAAGAAGTTAAAAACTAAGAGTTCTTGCTCAAATGCAACAAGTAGTGAAAACCTTATCAATGGATTTATTTTTATTGAAGAGGGCATAAACCTAGGAAGAGTCAGGGAAGACACGATCTTGTTCAGAGAAATGATAGAGCAAAAGAAAAAATTCAAATTTATTTAACAATGCAAAAAGGTGTAATGAATTTAAGACATATAATTTGAGTTTACAAACAATTGGGGTCGCAGACCTCCGAAATCATTTAAATCTTGCGCCAGGCAATTGATAATTTTTTGGTTTCAAACCTTTTATATGAGCTAAAATCTTTGTAAGATTTTGAAATAGCTAAGATTAATAAATAGAAAATTTTAAGATAATTAAAGTAATTAAGGTTAAACAATAAATCAAGTACAAGGTGTGTACTTTAAGGATTTCTAGATAGGTATCTTAGAAATATGAACACATAACAACTTCGAAAGTAACAACAACAAAAAACAGGAAGCAATGAAATAGAAGTTTCTATTAATACAGAATTACTTTTAGAGATTATACAAATAGGGCAGGTCACTTATTGTGAAACCTAAAGAGAAAAATTGAAAGGAAGTTTCTAGAACTCCTATGTTTAAGTAGGGATCACGAGAAAAATGGGGCAAATTTCCCTTTCGTGAAACCTAGAGATAACTTACTTTTGAGTAGAAAGAATTGGATTCCCTCATTAGAAGGGAGAAACAATATACTTTAAGGCGTGTACTAGACACGAAGTTTTACAGACATTAATTCGTTGTACGTGGAACAAGTAAGGGAGGGCACTTATTGAGAGTGACACCTCATTGAGAAAAGACCTAAAGTAACAATTTTATTATTTTAGTTTGTTAGTAAAGGGTTTGGGAAAGATCAAATGGGATTGTGAAAGAGTGTTCATGGCCGTATTTATTGTACTCGGACGAGCGCGACGCGGATGAAAAGTTGAACAGGCACTGTTATCACTATAGTCTGTTGATATAGTTGAAAGTTCACTGTACCAGCACAAAAAGTTTATAGAAATAAAAGTTATTGCAGTTATGTAAAAGTTGAGTTTTGGCTTGAGAGAATTATGAGTTGTAGTTTCTATGGGCGGCAGTTAAATACGGCAGAAAATTTCCCACGTAGGAATACAGTTTATGTGGATTAGAAGTTTATCCCACATAAGTTTCTCAGCGAAGAAAGTATTCCCATATCAAGTGGAAAATACATGACAGTATAACTGGTAGATAAGAGTGTAGGTTCTGGAAGGTTCCAGAGCAATGATGACTTGTTTAAATTGGGTAGAGAATCCCTCGGCGGAAAACTAGATTATATAGACAGTGGGTATTTTAGAAATATCCCTCGATGTGAGATAGCATCTCAGAAAATCTTTCATTTTGAAAGTTATACTTGATAGTTCGAGTTTGATCAAGAAGATCTCTTGAAAGCAGTTATTTGATCACATATAGCAATTTTCACTGTCTATAAAATCCAAATAAAAGCATTGAGCCTTTTAAAAGCGATGAGAATGTGGTTAAAACATGAAGTCGGTACTTATCTTTGCTTCATGAAGAAGGCGATGTTGCTGTTGACGGTTGATTCTAAAACTCGAACATGGCGTCGAATTTAAAAGTTTGCCTCTAGAGTAGAGGAGGCGAGCTTTAGTTAAGCTCCAACTGACTGATTCGACTTCAGACGCACAAGTGAGGCCAGCTCAACGGAGCGCGGAGAGACCAGGGAAGGGAAAAAGGTCGGGGTAGGAGACAAAAGGAATACATATAAGAATAGCCAACTTTGAAATAATAATTTCTCTTGATGAAATGGTCTTCAAAGGGTTGATAGCAGGCGTCACTAGCGCAGCCTGGTGGGTGAAAAAGTAGACGAAGTTCTCTTGATCACGGAGATGATAGCTGGCGATAGCGACGAGATCTGGTGGCTAGATTGGTAAGGAGGTCCTCTTGTGCAGGGAAAAATTGAGGAACTTCAGAGATTCGCTGCTGGATGACGCTAGGTGGGTCATGGAAGATATATATCTAGAACAAACTTACAGGTAGTGTAAGAAACATATACCAACAAAGAGAAATCAGGAGATCACTGTTGGTGTTTGCAAAAAAAGGAAGGGATGAACTAAAGCAAAGAGAAGCAAAAGCTTACTCTGTCTTACCGTGTATTCCAAAGAATACACCAGCAGGCATGAAGGTATACAAGTTTTGTATAGTATCCTGCAGCATATCTGTCCATATTTGCTGCAACTGGTTCTCTAGTAAAAGTCCTAGGCTGACATTGGCATCCTAGACAAGTTCCATTGGTGACAAATTTGGGGATTGGGCAGGCCATGGCAATATGGTAACATGTGCTGTGTGCAACAAAGCATTATGCTGATGGAATTGCTTAGAAGCCCTGCTATGAGTGGCAGCACATGTTGTCAAAGGATGTCCTGCACATACCATTGCTCTGTTATTGATCCTTGCAACACTTCCGTCTGTGTGATGGATCCTCCAGATTATCATACCAGCAGTGGAGGGGTCAAATATGGACACAGAATTGATGTAGAACATAGAAGTTATCATAACTTTAGAGACCTGGTTTGATGTTGCATCAGGTACATGAAAATGAAGATGATTTTTGATGAGTATTGTTATGGGAGATGAGAGTGGGTTCCAACGTGATGAACCTGAAACGAAAACCATGCATTAGTTAAAATAATGAATAATATTCCTAAATATGACAAAGCATGGAATGACACCATTTGGATTCACCTCGGGGGGAGAAAGGAAAGACAGTGCAGTCTTCTGTGAAAGGTATGGGCAACGTCTTCTGGGATGCAGAGGGTGTAATTCTGGCTGAATTTCTTGAACCTGGGAAAACCATAAATACTGCCCATTACATTGAAACGATTCACAAGCTTTGTCGTGCATTGCGTGATACACGTCCTGGAAAGAGCATTATCTGCAGCATGATAATGCATGCCCCCACAGTGCTAGCGAGAACATTCATAAATTTGGATGAGAAGTTATTCCGTACCCTCCTGCAGGCCAGACTTGGCACTCTCCGACTACCATCTTTTTGGTTTTGTAAAGGAGCAGATTAGAGGCCAGCACTATGAGAGTTGATAAGAAGTTATTTGTAGGATATTCCTATAATGGTTGCAACTAGTAAGATGTAGTTGGAGATTCTCTAGATCTTCCAGCTGCCTCAGCAGATTGAGTTCTATTACCAGTAGGTCGAACAGTGGCAGGCCTAATTCGCAGTACATTATAGTCCTGCACCTAACTGCTCTTCCTGTTGGCCTAGCTGTCCTATTGGGCTTCATGTTATTCTCTTTCTTATCTGTAACCATGGTCGCCATTGATGCCCTCAATTTTGTTTCTTATTATCCCCTGTAATGCCAGTTACATGCTCCTGAGTAGCTGACAAAAGTTTGTGTGACCACTCTGTAGTTTGGTGAGAGGTTTGCCACTCCGCTATAGTGGTTTTAATGTGCTATAAATTCAGATGATAGTTTCACAAGAATAGGTACGGCAAGAAAAGAAGACTCCCTATGATGAAAGAAAAGAAAATAATGGCTACAGTGTTATAGATTTATGTATTTAAACAAGAAGTTGAAATACTCTACTGTACCTAGGGCAGTGTTATTGTGTTCTGGCCGACAGATTGTAGCAGGGTTCATGAAACGGCCTTATAATGTTTCTTTTTGACCCAGCCCGATGGAGAAAGGCTCTTCTGAATCAGGGAATTACTCCTCAGTGAAGAAACTTTCTACAATACCTAATTTATTCACTCGTGAAGATCAGAGAAAGTTAGTTATTGTTGTTTTAAGGGGTGGAGCAGCGAGGTCCTCTGTTCCTGAAGTAAGAGAAAGTTAACTTCTCTGGGTTCTGTGAATATATGTTATTACAAGAAACAGGTTGGTATGGACATAAAATTACAAAATAATGACCATTTCTGGACAAGTGTGTTCAAGTCACTTTAGCCTGGACAGCAGGTTGGGGTTCGAAACCCAACTGATCACATTTTCAGGTCTTACTCAGCAGATAAGCAGGAGAGCTGTGTCCTAAAGCCAGTTCTAATCATTTCTTTTTATTATTGGCATTCAATGAAGACAAACAATGTTGCACTTCTCATTTTAATATGAACTTTTATTCTCTGTTCCCAACAATGGGTTGCAACATTTTCGTCTACGTGCTATGAAGAGCAGAGGACAGATTTAGGCCGCGGTGGCCGAGAGCGCTAACGCGTTACCTCGTGTCTCGCTGGCATCGGGAGAGCGTGGGTTCGAACCCCACCTCGGCCGTCCTGAAAATGGTTTTCGTGGTTTCCCATTTCCACTACCAGGCAAATGCCGGGACGGTTCCTTCAATAGGTCCACGGCCGATTTCCTTTCATAATCCCTTCCCTGACCCGTCCTGAAAAAGAAAAATACATGGCCATTGGCTGCATTAATAAAAAAAAAAAAAAAAAAAAAAAAAAAAAAATTAAAAAAAAATAAGCAACTGGACAGAGCAGTTGTCATGTATAAACAATTAAGGGGCATACGTATGTTTTGGATTTTTGTCATGTTAAAATTGGAAAACCATTTTGCTACACACTTTAGTTAGTTATTGTTGTTTTATGGGGTGGAATTATGAGGTCATCTGTCCCTGTTACACACTTTGTTAATAGTTGACAAAAAATCCAAAGCAATGTATTTCAGGCTCAACCATCATTGAAACTGCCATATGTTGTGCACTGTCAATAGTAAAGATATAAAATTCTCAGTTGGCTACCTGATAAATGCCCTACTTATATGACCAGTTCAATATTTTCAGCTACTGATATTGGTAAGTTAATCTAAAATGATCACTGATCATCATTCAACAACTTGATAAGTTCAGAATAATTAGTTATGGTAATATAATTCAACTGTTAAGACTGTATTTGAGGGTCTGAGTGCAAGAAAGACACTTCTCCACTCGAGGATCTGCATTTGAAATCGAGTTTTTCTTGTTTTAAATGAGCATAGTACTTTCGGATTCTCCTAATTTAGGACCCATTTTGCATAGTTAGTTATTTACTGTATCTCTTGGAACGTTACTTGTAGGCTATTCACATGAAAAAGCTTACCATAACTTCCAACAATGATTTTAGTGTGCAGAAAGCAGTGAAAGAATACTCTAAGAATTGGTATTAGCCGGTGCTTTTCTTCTAAAAAAAATTAAGTGATACTCTCAGATGTAGTCGACAAAACATCACGATGTTGCAATTTGCAAAGTCCGGTCATTGTTTGTGTTCGAATCATTAACTTCGAGCTTTTTCGATGCCTGGGTGGATGTTAAATAGTTCGTTATTTTCTTCATCCTTCAAAACTAACCACACGCACAAAATAACAACCTACCCCTTCTCGAAACACTGGCCTGCGTGCTTATAAGAACTGAGTTGCAGACCAATAGAAACTGATTCGATAGATCGCTTTAATTCGAGGATAACTCTAAATATCCTCCAGCTGTTGTGAACAGCGCGTTGACACCAGCTGATCGATGAACTTTCAAGTCGGCAGTTATATTTGCCGTACTAGATACAAATGTACCAATATTTTTTCTTATACAGTTTTCAAATGTTTAAGAGGTATGCGTACCCCTGTGTTCCCCCTGATAAAAAGCACCGGGTATTACATGTATTAGGAAGAGGCTTTCAGCTGTTAGGTCGACAAAATCTAGTTCTTGGAATTTAGTCCAACAACCCGTTACACCCCGTGTGGGTGCGGGATAGAATACACCCACGGTATGCCCTGCCTCTCGTAGGAGGCGACTAATAGGGCCGACACGGTGTATTGTACAGCTTTGCCAAGTTGGGCTCCTTCACGTGTCATTGCGCGCCTCGCTCAGAAGTGAGGGGCTCCATATCAGTAACGCTGTACAGCATTTCCCGGAACGGCTAGCAGGTGAACCTTGTCTTAATTCCCCGTACAAATACAAACCGATATAAAATAAGTGAATTAATTTACGTATTTCACAGCCATACAGCATAACTTTTTGATGTATAAGGATTACAACGCGACGAAGAACTACATTTTTCTACGACCCCGAGCCGAGAAAAAGTTACCTTAAAAAAATGATAACAACTTTCGTTCTTGAACACACAAAATGTTGAAATTAATAATGCAGTTATACAACATTCCAATGTATATTGTGTTAAAATTTGGATTCGATCTGATTACGGGTTTGTGAGATAATAATTCTTAAATGTGACGCATGGTTGAAACACGCTTAAAAACAGGCACTTTTTGTGTTTCAACTGCGATAAAAAATATTAAAATATAAATTAAAAATTCCAAACCTACATAAACTAATGTAAAATAGAACAACGAAAATGATGATGTTATTGGATTTTATGTAGGTCTATTGGTTACTTCACAAACAACCTTCAAACTCGAGTGCACATAATATTTTGGTCTACGGTAGATATCAGTTGTTATTTGAGAAAAGATTTTTATTGACTTTGCTGTGAAATGTAACAATGTACATAAAATAACACTACAGTAATTTATCATCCTAAATATTGAGCATGGCGAGGATGTTTCAAAAGTTATTATAGCTGAATTTTACATTCTCGTGTTGAAAATAGGTAAATAGGGAGTTGCCTAAATGGTCAACCTCAAATATCTTCTAATGCATTGAATATATGATTAAAGTTATATACACACATCAAAAAAAGTTTTGCATCACCTCGGTTCCAAGAGTTCCGGAACCGTTAAATACAAAGGGAATAGAGATCAACACAAACAACATTTCAGCTCGTTTTATTGCTCATGAGACCCACACATTGCATGTTGTACCATCATACAGCTAGACTTTCAGCATTTGTGGTCCAGATTGCAGTACACACCACTACCTCTAATACCCAGTAGCACGTCCTCTTGCATTGATGCATGCCTGTATTCGCCGTGGCATACTATCCACAAGTTCATCAAGACACTGTTGGTACAAATTGTCCCACTCCTCAACGACAATTCGGCGTAAATCTCTCAGAGTGGTTGGTGGGTCAAGACGTCCATAAACAGCCCTTTTCAACATATCCCAGGCATGTTCGATAGGGTTCATGTCTGGCGAACATGCTGGCCACTGTAGTCGAGCGATGTCGTTATCTTGAAGGAACGCATTCACAAGATGTGCACGATGAGGTCGAGAATTGTCGTCCATGAAGACAAATGCCTCTCCAATATTCTGCCGATATGGTTGCACTATGGGTCGGAGGATGTCATTCAGGTATCGTAAAGCCGTTTCGGAGCCTTCCATGACCACCAGTGGCGTACGTCGGCCCCACATAATGCCACCCCAAAACATCAGGGAACCACCACCTTGCTGCACTCGCTGGACAGTGTGTCTAAGACGTTCAGCCTGACCAGGGTGCCTCCAAACACGTCTCCGACGATTGTCTGGTTGAAGGCATATGCGACACTCATTGGTGAAGAGAACGTGATGCCAATTCCGTGGGGTCCATTCAGCATGTTGTTGGGCCCATCTGTACCGCGCTGCATGGTGTCGGGGTTGCAAAGCTGGACCTCGCCATGGACGTCGGGAGTGAAGTTGCGCATCATGCAGCCTATTGCGCACAGTTTGAGTTGAAACACGACGTCCTGTGGCTGAACGAAACGCATTATTCAACATGGTGGCATTGCTGTCAGGGTTCCTCCGAGCGGCAATCCGTAAGTAGCGGTCATCCACTACAGTAGTAGCCCTTGGGCGGCCTGAGCGAGGCCTGTCATCGACAGTTCCTGTATCTCTGTACCTCCTCCATGTCCGAACAACATCGCTTTGGTTCACTCTGAGACGCCTGGAAACTTCCCTTGTTGAGGGCCCTTCTTGACACAAAGTAACAATGCGGACGCGATCGAACTGCGGTATTGACCTTCTAGGCATGGTAGAACTACAGACAACATGAGCAGCGTACCTTCGTCCTGGTGGAATGACTGGAACTGATCGGCTGTCGTACCCCCTCCGTCTAATAGGCCCTGCTCATGCATGGTTGTTTACATCTTTGAGCAGTTTTAGTGACATCTATGAACAGTCAAAGGGACTGTATCTTGGATACAATATACACAGTCAACGTCTATATGCCGGAGATCTGGGAACCGAGGTGATGCAAAACTTTTTTTGATGTGTGTATTCTGTGTTCCCATCAACAAATAATATTATTTTTAAGTGTCTCATAAAACAATGTAAAGCATTACCCATGGCATTATTAATCACATGGGCAATGATATCAACTTTTTCCAAAATGGAAATGGCCTTTGCTAATTTATGACCCCAGTATAGCATCTCTTAATTAGATAAATTTAGTGGTGTAATTATTTCGAAAATGAGATGAATACTTATGAAGAACTTACAATAGAAGTAATCACATCTAGTCCAATAGTAGTCCATGAAAGTAACTAGCTAATAAAGCTACATCGATGCCTAAAACTGCAACCCACCAAAGAGATTTAGTATGGTCCCAAAATGACTGTTGTACTGCAGATTTCTTCTACTCTTTTATTTATTTATTTTTGATGTGAGGAGGAGAGGGGCACTGGTTGTTTACCTGTTCCTAAGTGAGCACAAGTCATTTCAATAGATAGGCGACAAGATCAAGGGATGTTGTGCAATGTGAAATAAAAGAGAATTCAATTAAAATATAGGCATCTGATAAGGAGATGTGTGTTGCTTGAAGTCTGAAGGAGATTAGAAAGCTTTGAAGGCATATTATAGTGTTACCTTTTAAAAATTGAATGGTCACTTTCATTTTATTATAGAAAGATTTTCAGTCGGTCAATACAAATTGTGCCCAATGACATTAGGCGGGAAAACTAGTAGGCTATTTAAATGCCCTAACCTGAAAGAAATATTACATGATATATTTATCACTGAATGAACACACTTTTATGTACAAGAAAGGGTGGGGGTATTTAATTGGGTGACATGTTTCGATCGTCAATATCAATTTTTGTACATAAAAGTGTGTTAATTGAATGATAAATATTTCATGTATTATTTCTTTCAGCTTAAATACTAGTTTAACCACCTAATGTAATTTGGTACAATTTGTGTTGACCGACTGAAAAGGTTTCTATAATACAGTGAGTCCGGAAGTGTTCTCCGCAGCGCCTACATGCGTCTTCGAGAGCTGGCTACAGCAGTTACGTTGGCAGCACGGCTACCGCTTGCATCATAACAAACAGTAAACTTTGTACTCACCACAGCCTTTCATAACAGATGCTGGAAGTGTTGTCCTTGACAGACATCAACACGTCTACACATATTGTCGAAGACTTTCATTAATGGAATGGACTGCATATAATTGATGATATTCACTTTAAGTTCCTCAATCGATTTTGGATTAGTTTTGTATACCTCAGATTTTGCCGCACCCCAAAGGAAATAATCTGGTGGGGTTAAATCGGGAGACCGTGGTGGCCAGAGGCCTTGAGTTGTTATTCTATCCCCAAAAATTTGACTTAAAATGTGAAGCGACTGGTGGGACGTATGTGCTGTAGCATTGTCCTGTTGAAAGAAAGAGCATTCAATTTCATTTTTATTTAACTGAGCAATAAACTTGTAAATTATCTCATAGCCGTAGACATCAGAATTCACCGAACTGTCCAAGAAGATTGGCCCTATTATGCGTGCTCGTGATATGGCAACCCTTACGCCAATTTTCTGCGAATGCAATGGTAATTGTCTTAGTGCATTGGGATTGTCTGAAGGCCAAATTCGTGAATTTTGGGAATTTACATAGCCGGATAAATGAAACCATGCTTCATCTGAAAAAAAAAAAAGAAGTTTTATTTAAAACGTCAAGTCTATGTCGATTTATGAATCTTTGGAACCATTCACAGTACATCGCTCTTTTTCCGTAATCAGTTTGTTTTAATTAATGAACCACGGTAACTTTATAAGAGAACAACTGAAGCTTGTCTCTTACAGCTTTATGTGCTGTCGACTTAGAGATTCCTGTTTGTTGAACTAATTTTCGTATTGATTTACTTGGACTACGCAGTATTATATCGGAGATTTCACCAATTTTTTCGTCTGTCAAAAGCGTAGGCTTGCCTGTTCCCGGTACATCGTGAACTGAGCCAGTCACACGAAATTTACTTATCAAATCCCGAACGGTATCACGGTTTAGACACTTTGAATTAGGAAACCGAGCCTGAAATCATAATTTTACATTTTCTGTAAACCGATCGCCTTCGCGAAAAACGTATTCCACCAAAAAAAACTCTCTCTTCAGTAGTAAACATTACTGCCTGTATACAGTTGCACTCTTCCAATAATCTATCTGAACGCTCGCTTACTGCAATACACACTGAAGACATGCAGGCTCGCTTATCTGACGATTTCGACAGCCCACACACGGGAGTCCCCCTTTCAATGACACAGTGCTGCCTAGTAAACCGATGATGCAACCACTCGCAGCTGCACATAACCACTGCGGAGAACATTCTCGGGTGCCCTGTAGAACTAGGCAACACGGAGAAATGGCTTCTAATACTTCAATGGTCACTTTCAGTTGGCCAACACAATATATGCCCAATTAAATTGGGTGGGAAACACGTGATTTGACCAGAAAGAATCTACATGTGATTAATTGTTATTTGCACAGAATAGCATTTCCTTTTAATCTCTACCTGATTTGATTGGGCATACATTTGCATTGACCAACAGGAAATTACTATTCAATTCTGAAGGAGAAGCTAAAGAAAAGCTGGAACAGTGTGCTTATTTCATTACATATACAAGGTTTTTTCTTAAATTTTATATTTAACTAGACAATTACTTATGACATGCCTCAAATTTTTCAAATAGATAACACTGAGGTTTTCATTATATCAAAATTAAACATAGTTTAAAGCAGATTGCATATAACTCCTGATTTCATTTGTCAATATAGGTTTACATTTCTAGTACCTACTGTACCATACTGGAATGTCCCAAGCTGAAGGCGAAAGTAATCACTATTGACATAGGCTCTTCACAATGTAAATATTGTAATTAGAGGAAAACATGTCTAAGAGAAATAAATAAATCACACATTAACACAGGCAGAACTCATCTCCCTATACATTATTGGGATGGAAGTAGTGCAAATGCAATTTATGAAGCTGGAAAAGGAAAAATAGAGAAGAAGAGTGACTTGCTAAGACAAGAACAAAATAGACACACATATGAGTAGCATGCCACAAAAGAATAATTGTATTTGTTGAGAGAGCTGCAGTACCACCTATCCATGACATACAGTATATCCTGCATGGATATTTGTCCTAGCCTCCAACATATGTTGGTCTTGCTTCAGAATACTATGAAATTTTGACCATTGATTCTCTCTTGTGAATTGTTAGGTCAAAACAAGGTTGGGCCTTGTATTGTCCCAGTAGTACAATAATTTCATTTTCTAAATATCCCCGAGGGTTAAATTTTGAAGGAGCATCATAAAGGAAGGACAATTTAAGGCTTGTTTAACAGTAGAAATCTGAAAGGGACAGTAGTACCATAAACCTATTTTCCTATAATATACGTGAGTGCAAATCTGGTCGAAAGTTGTCGAGTTAACACCGCATATCTGCCAGATGTGTCTACCTGGACTAGTGAAGAAAGTAGATCAATATAATCCCATCTTATGGTAAATATTATTGATATAAATTGGTATATATGGTAATTGTAGCTGTTTGGTGTCCTTTTTTAGTACCGGTACTGTAAGGGTTTGTTATTTTCCTACTCCTCCAGAAAATTGTACTCTCATATTTGAATATATGTTAGAAAATCACTCCTAAATTCCATCAAGCACACATCACTGTGGGG
Organism: Meconema thalassinum; assembly: GCA_946902985.2. Taxonomy (NCBI): domain Eukaryota; kingdom Metazoa; phylum Arthropoda; class Insecta; order Orthoptera; family Tettigoniidae; genus Meconema; species Meconema thalassinum. Next base: position 299,807,525 of record OX336391.1, on the reverse strand, counting down.
CCAAACCGATCCTTTTTAACGATGACTTTGGCTAGTTGACGGGGACTGAGCCACTGTTTCAAGGTGTCAGCGTTGAGGTAATAAACCCATTTTCATCACGTGACAATTCTCCTGATAAAAACTATCATCCGTGGGGTTACTGATAAGCTGACGACAGATATCCACTGTACGTTGATCCTGTTCAGGGGTCAATTCATGAGGTAGAGCTTCTGTTTGATTTTCCAAGTTTCTTAATCTGGCGATCTATGGTATCTTTTGATGATACATTCTCGCAATATACACAATTCTAGTCATGGCCTCCTGTAGATAGCATTGGCGAACCAAAGAAAACCAATTCGATCTTCTTCTTCTTCTATGTGCCCTTCCCAGTCTCCCTGACGTTGGCGATCAGTGTGGATAGTGTTTGTCTAACTACCGCAGAGCGGTAGAGCTGTTCAATAGATCTTGTTCCAGTCCAATCTTGAAGGTTCCAAAGATAAGACGTCCTTTTTCTTCCCGCTCTTCGTTGCCCATCAATTTTGCCTTTTAAAATGAGATGTAATATTGTATATTTTTCACCACGTAACACATGACCCAGGTATGCAATTTTCCTGCATTTGATGGTGGTCAGTAGCTCTTATTAAGAATTTGTTCTCTGCAATACCTGGTCATTAGAAACATGATCTCTCCAAGAGACTTTCAGCATCCTTCTATGAAACCACATTTCCAGAGCTTCGAGCCTCTTAATGATGGACGATTTCATAGTCCAGGCTTCCACTCCATAAAGCAAAAAATTCTAACTTAAAAAACATTACTTATGAGATATCCTAATAATATTATAATCAATGTAATTTTGTGAAACATATGTCAAAATCACTGGAAGCCTCCGTGGCTTAGGCGGCAGCACGCCGGCCTCTCACCGCTCGGTCCGTGATTCAAATCCCGGTCACTCCATGTGAGATCTGCGCTGGACAAAACGGAGGCAGACAGGTTTTTCTACAGGTACTCCGGCCTACCCTGTTGTCGGTACCGCCTTATGCTCTGTAAGTACTGCATACCGTAGGAGCCTTATGTCAGGCTTCTCCATAAGTATTCTACGCATGTCTTCTGTCTTCCTCCGTCTAAAGCCTAGGCCTCGAACTATCTTGTTTAATGTTCGTACCCCACCTTTAAAATTTATATCCTCAGCCAGTTTCCCGCGGATCTTTTCCAGCGTTGGCCTCTCGCCTTTGGTATTGTGAAAATTATGAATCGTACGTCTGACCACGCATTTATCAAAATCGTCTAACTTACACTTATTTACAAATTTTGGTCTTCTCTTTCCCTGTCAAAATTTCATTCCAGCAACACTCTCCACTATCATTTCATCTGTCATTCATTTAATCATTGCCCCAGAGGAGTGTGTCAGGCCTCAGCAGCCGGCAGTTCATATCCTCGCCGCTAGATGGGGGCTTCATTCATTCCATTCCTGACCCGGTCGGAGACTGGAAGCAGGCTGTGGATTTTCATTTCATGTCAGAATCACTCCTATCTGTCATTGCCACAAATATTGTTTATCCCTGTCATCCCTCATTTCCTTCAGTACTGAAAATGGAGGGAACATGCAAAATGAGTCCGGTCGTCCCACTTTATTGTCCTACTCCTTATGCTGTGATGTTAACGGTTTGATTACTATTTCCTTTTGTAGACCTCATGTGATAGAAGTCAAATAGCTCATTGAATACCTCAACATACTCCTAAAAACAGCTGAGAATATTGTACAGTATTACAATAAGTAGTGTCTTATATCCCTTAACCATTAACAAATATCCCCTACTAAAATCACAGACCAGTCATTGTGCAGTCTGTCTTTTGACTACGGTAGACAAAGAAAGCAGCAATATTTATTTCTCCTGATCAACAATAATAGAGTTTCTTACACAAAAGTGTTTCAGGCAGGACAGGGGTAGAAATAAATAGTCAAAGTTAAATACATTGTTTACATAGGACTGTCATCCATCCTCCATTGTACATCTTATACTCCTTTCTTTAAAATATCATAACATGTCCCTATTTTTTTTTTAAATCTGCCTTATTACATGATTGAAAAGTAATTGAACAATATTTTGTTAATACAAAAATATATCAACTTGTTCAGTGGGTTCTTTGAGAACACGGAGAGTTTCTGTAATCTTTCATAACTCTGAGTTTTACTTTTGGATTCCTGACTCAATCTGTTGCAGTGAAAGAGATTTATTCTTTATCAATACTGTACTTAAAAACTGCTGAAAGTAAAAGTCTGCCGATCAGTGTTGCCAACTTAAGTTCGTGGAACAACTAGACCCCTGCTGCTTAGATACTCAAACATTTGCAGGTCTCTTCCCACAATTTTTAACATGAGCCCAAATCATTTCGATAGGATTCAAGTCAGGGTGGTACGGTGGTTGACACAAGATCGTGTGTCCATAGGTAGCAAGCAGTGTATCGATTTGATACGTCTTATAGCGTGGTTTATGGGATTTAATCAAAGCGTACAGTTGAGGTTTTATCATCTCTGTAGAAAATTGAATACCCTTATCGGTCAATCAATCCTGCACAACTGTTTTTCAGGAAGATGATGTGGGTGTGTGCTCACATTGGACATTATGGTATGAGGCATTGTCAATCACGACTACAGAATTGGTTGGCAAATTGGGAATTAATTTCTCTGTCAGATATTTTTCGTAATTTCTATAGTTCATCTCATCGTGATAGTCCCCTGTTGTTTGGTTGGATTTGAAAACCAACAAAGCATTTGGAACGAAACCTGCATCTGAACCGGCATGTACCACTATTAATCTTTGCCCTTTCGAGAAAGGTGGCTTCAGTCCATGAAGAGAACCGTCACTCCAAGCCCTTGGCTTAGTGTGCGAACTATGCAAATATGTTTCGTCAGTGTAAACAATAGGCCTACCCTGTTGTCGGTACCGCCTTATGCTCTGTAAGTACTGCATACCGTAGGAGCCTTATGTCAGGCTTCTCCATAAGTATTCTACGCATGTCTTCTGTCTTCCTCCATCTAAAGCCTAGGCCTCGAACTATCTTGCTTAATGTTCGTACCCCACCTTTAAAATTTATATCCTCAGCCAGTTTCCCACGCATCTTTTCCAGCGTTGGCCTCTCGCCTTTGGTATTGTGAAAATTATGAATCGTACGTCTGACCACGCATTTATCAAAATCGTCTAACTTACACTTATTTACAAATTTTGGTCTTCTCTTTCCAGGCGTTGAAAATGAATCCACCTCACTGCTTTCAATTCTTTTGGCGCCTTGTATTATATTCCGCACCGACCTTTCCGACACACCTGTTGCTTCATCCACTTTATTTTGAATTGTGCATATGTTTCCAGCGAGATGTGTTTCATTTTTCATGAATATATACGTATTATAAATAGCTTCCCTAGTTTGACTGTGTAAGGTTATGGCACTCCCTAATTTAGAGCGAAACGGTGGTTGTTTCCTTAGTTTAGGGGCTGCGAGAACGCGGTCATGTAGCCCCATGTACTTTGGGTGTGCGTAGAATCTGTCTGATAACCGGTGTTAATTGTGATGACTGTATTAGTGTGTATATCTGTTTTTTTTTTAAATTCAAGTAAGGACTGCAACTTTGAATTTTTCAAATAGTTCCTACTTTTGCCGCTAAACACCACCGTCAACGACTATTAGGCCTAGTTCAGAACTTAGCTACTAGACGCCACCACAGTCGGCTCTTGGCAACGAACGTAGCAACCTAAGAGCATTGTTTACATTCTTAACCTATACAATTTAGTTTCACACAGGTGTAATTAGTGGAAAATTCTTTAACATGCCATAAATCTTTGACATGGGACCGCCGGCTTTACTTCCCCTCCGAAGGAAGGCATACTGAGGGATTTTTAACGCTCTTAAAAAATCCGACGGCTTCGGCCGGGTTTGAACCCTCTATCTTGGGCATAGAAGCTCAGTCAGCATGCTACCTACTACGCCACCGAAGCCGCTAAGCAAAACGGTGGCATTCCTAAGTACACTGAATATTATACACAATTTTCAATGCTTTAGGTATTTAACAAACGCACTTTCAGCTATGTAGTATACATAAAATAGTAATAATACACACGTGTGATGCCTCCTGCACTCTACGCTTGGTTTACAGCTGTAGACCGTGTCTCGGAGCGAGCCGCGTTGTTGAAGAATGGAGTGAGCAATGGGCCCAGTAATCAGCATTCGGGAGACACACAGAAGCCCTGCAATGAGCATTAAAATATGCCGATTGATATTGGTCTCTGCGCATCGTTGAGTTTCGGCAAGCTTTTCTTGCGTCTGCTCTACCTAAGCCTTCTAAGTCTGCACTGTTTCATGTGTTCTTTTTGCCATTGTTAAGTTACTCATTTCCTGTGTTGCCAAGAGGCAAAACTGGTTGGGTTTAAATATACACTGAAGTACACAGACTACGTATTTGTATATAATTATGCAACTCCACCAAGTACCATTGCAGTGCTGGAATTTGGTATCTCAAATAACTCAATGGGATGCCAGAGTTCACTATCCTCTATTGGATAACATTACCTACAGAGGGTCTTGCCAAAGAAGATAGGAAACACAATGCTAAAGAATTACTGTCTATTCTATGACAATTTGCCAGATTAGGGACATCTTAGGTATGTATCATGGTGGTAGATTTAATATGGCTGAGCACATGTGTTATGGTATTGGATTTTTTTTGTCCTTTTACACCTTACCTGCGGCAGTTGATATTGACAACTTGATTTTTCATCACTATGGTCCACTGGTGACCCGATGCTTTCTTGAGATATAATTTTGGTTCACTGATGACCTGAATAATTAGACTCTGGTTAGTCCCTACTATTAATTCCAAAACAATGCAAGTGCAATTATTGGGTGCACCATTGTTGTGGGGGCATTTCAATGTATTTACCCCTGCCACAGTATTCCAATACCAACAATGCATGGCCCAGATTACAGTATTAGGGTATCCGAGGTTTAGGAAGTCTTTCATTTTCCCTTGTCATTTCTTTCCTGATACCCTCATTCTTTGAGGAGTCAGATCTCTTCTTTCCTACCTTCAGTACAAGGTCCTAAAGGATGGATGGTGTGTGTAGCACCACCACTTATGGTGCATCCTGGTTAGTACTTACAAACTTAAGGTCTCACAACTTATGAGCTCGGGAGATGGCGACCCGTAGGGATTCCTGAGCTGGGCCTAGTTCTCCATTTTCCCGTGACTTAAGGGCAGGCCTTATTTCCCATTCCTATCTGCCTTTCATATCTCTATTTCTTTTGGAGTCCCTCAGTCCTCATTCTTCGAGGGTTAAGGACATTTCTGTTCATGTTTTTTTAATATCCCTTATTGCTCTTTTGTTGTCCATTTCATCTTCTAGTACCGTATGTAAGTTAATAAAGTCAGTACCGGTAGTTCGTTGTATTCTAAGTACCAGTAGAGGGGCAGATGATCAAAGAACACATACCGTTAAAACATGTGCATAGCTTCATACTGTCTTTCTGTTTCCCCATGGTAAACTGGGTTCGATTCTCGGTCAATACACGTATAATAATAATAATAATAATATCGTATGGCCTCGGTGCCGGGTGCAAGCTTTGTAATTTGACATCCAAAGGGTAGCTCATGTCGAATTTCGTTGTTCCTTGAATCACTATGAAAGTCAAGGAGGTTAGATATCTAAGCTCCTTGAACACTATAGCACTTTCTAGTAGAGATATGAGGAACTTTTTGTTGGCAGAAACTCCCAAGATTAATTTTGCCACTATGAACACGGACTACTGAATTCAAATGGGTTCTTTGACATGCCAACATCGTATGACATGCGTGTTGTATTTTTGCTGCCTTTCAAAAATCACTTACTACGGCCAGGAGCGAACCTGCAATCTTGGGGTTAGTAGACCGACACGCTATCCACTCACCCACCGTGGCAAGCTGGTCAATACACGTGAGTTTTTCGAAGTGAAATGCCATGTCCTATGGTTCGGATTCCACGTAAAAAGGAGGTCCCGTGGCTCATGATCGTGAGTTTAACGGTCCCGTAAAACTACGGACTACTACTCAAGTCCAAGCTTTGTGAACCTGAGAGGAATGTGGATCGCGGACGATGAGGAGAGATGTGGGGGGTTCGCGGTCTGTGCGGTCGGTCACTCACTCACAACACCACAATTGTTTAGGCAACGGCCCTATGTTAGTAGTATTGGAATAGACAAGAATTCAAGAAAACACGGCGGGCTGTTGACAGGCCCTTCTCTTCCCGTCTACCGCATCACCTCACCCCGCAGGTTTATAGTGCTTGGACTCAAGCAGCACTATATTTTCTGTTTCTCTTGTTTCCCATCTGAAACTATGACAAGTTAACTGACTTGAACAGTAATGATAAAAAAAGCCCTGTATAGGCCTACATTATATCAGTACGGTAACTTGAAGAATACCCCAATCCAGCAAACTCTAAATTTTCTGAGCATGAACTAGTCAAATTTAGGATTAGCCTACCTGTTCACTACTGGGGGTTTCTATTCTTTTACTCAGAATTGGTGGAGTCTGAATTGAGAAGCTTCTACAGCACAAACTTTCAGGAGTGAGGTTATGTCACATGGCATATCCATGCTGGTTTGTGCTTCAAAGCTCTCAGTGTTGCTTATTTAATAAAGCACAGTTTACAATCAGTGCATATGATTCAGGCTTAACACAATTAAGGGTATTTCCATGAAAAAGGAAATTGCTATTGTTCTACTTTTGTGTGTGGAACTATTTTAAAGTGTTTGGCAGGAGGGCTGAGTAGATCCATTTGTAGAGCTTATCCCGCGTCCTACCATTGGTTCTACTTTTGTGTAGAACTACCCCCTCCGAGCCTCTTGCATTTGTTCTACTTTTGTGTGGAACTGTTGTTGTGAATGGGCTGGACGGCATTACCGGTATCTACTGAGTTTAACCCGGCACCTGTCCCCCATCTGTTCTACTTTTGTGTAGAACTTGTGTTTAAAGTGTTTAAGAAGTACTGCGGACACGTCTATAGAGCAATTGACGTACAGGGGAACCGGGGGGAGGAATACTCACCTTGCTTACCTTAAGGTGGCTTAGTAGGCCGCACGCTTGCTGTGCACCGCCTCCTACTGGGCAGCGTTCGGTGGAGATCTTAAACTAGGTTCTAATCTAAAGGGGACGGGCTTCTTAATCTAAGCGAAATAAAGAGATAATCATTGGACTGTACAAAAAGGGGGTTTATTGAGTACTAGTGGCGATGAAAAGAGGGGAGGAGTGAAATAATAAAATAGGGGGAAAAGGAGTCTAGTAGACACGTGTTCACTCACCCTACCGAAGATCCCGGTCTGTCATGATGTTGGTGGCGTTGGGATCCGATACGGGGCATCCCCCATACCGGTCCGTCGTAGCACAACTCCGATAGAGTGTAAGACTGTAAGAGCGGGCCGTCAAGTCCAAGAGCAAGAGCTAGAGAGCGCGGCGCGTGTCCGTACCTTCTACTTATAGGTAGGCCTAAAATGTGCATTGTCAGTCTACTCAGCAGTATCTTTGGAGTGTAATGCCCGCTGTGTCCTGTCTAACCTGCTTGCTGTTAGACCTTAGGACTATGACCTGCTGCTTACTTCGCAGTCGTGTTGCTATGTCGTTATTCCCGTCTTTTACGTAGTTACTTTTAATTAGCTTTTATGTAGGTATAGGCACAGCCCTTGTATAAGGGCTGGGGCTGGAACAAGTCGCCTCCCTGTTTTAATAATCGTCCTCGATTATTGGACTAGACGTGGGGGTTGAAACTTTTCTTTTCTTCTTTCTTCTTCTTTTTCTTTCCTTTCGTCGATTGGAATTTGCTTTCGTTTCGTCGTATCGTCCTTCGTTGCTTCTGGTCTTCTTCGTAGATGGGAGGGTGAGCGAAATTGTGCCGTACTAAGAGGTGGAAGGCGTGGTAAGGGGGTTGGGGTGGTTTGTTATACAGTCATTTCATAGCAGATAGTTCTCTGTATCTGTCTGCATCCCATATTGCATTATTGACATAATCTGTGTTGCCTATTTGGCAGACTTGAAAGTTGCATTAAAATATTGACATTGTTTTGCTAAAGTTGAAAAATAAAATAAAAAATGGAATTTCAGCGGAGATATAAAGTGAAAGAAATGGAGTTGAAAGGTATATCTTGCATGGAATCGCATAGGAAATTAAAGTATGAGCACCGCACTCGGACCAGTGCGTGACCTGCGTACGACGTCGTCAAGCCGAGCCCTGCCGCGAGGGTGCATGCATAACCGTAATTTTCCTACGATGGAAAATGATGCTGTAAGGAGCTTAAGTAATAGCGAGCCCTCGTGAGCTAGTACGCAACCTTTGTAGCGTGTGTAAAATAGGGAGAGAAAAAAAAAAGTGTATCGTATGGGCTACTCTAGGCCAAGTGTAGCTGCGAGGGTGCGCTACTATGATTAACCTCCTTACAACGTGGGGATGATAAAAGAAATGAAAATTGTAGAAATATCCTAGAAAACATGACATTCCGTCAAAGTTGCTTGATTATGTGCGTAAAAATGTAGTTATGGTATTAAGATAAAAAAATTAACATTGAAGTGTTGGAAAGAAATAGCTGAAGGCTCCTGCCTAAATTGGCTGACAGTCTATTATGGTTTGTAGGTTTTGACTGTTGTTGCTGCCATGCGTGTGGGAACTTCGGTCTAGCGTCACGTTCGTCCGGGGGGCATCCTGCATGAATGGCCTACTGGGGGATTACAGGATTGTACAGCGTATAACTAGTCTGAAATCAGAAATCACTCTTAACGTTTTGTACAGAGGGATTGGTTCACCCTGGTACCGTTAATTTTTCACTGAAGTTCGTTACGTCGTGCGAGGTAGTCTCGTTACTTAATGTCTGCATTATGACTTATGTACTAATATCCTTATAAACTAACGTGCAATATGTATTCGTTGACATATTGGCCATTGTGGTCATTCACTATACCACGTCCTATATGCGTCGTTGTAAAACTGCAACATGCTTCCTTAAGCATTTAGCTGCGTAGATACTCTTATATTTCGTAGAACTTGAATCATTTATATTTGTAAAAAAACTTCCTTATACTTCGTCGTAGACCTTTGCTATAGCTGAAAATTAATCCTTAAGTATTAATTTTGCACTTTCTCAGCGTGAGTTAAGCGACGTATTCGCTTCTTAATCTATAGATATGCAGACATTATGTAAGGATACTCGCACTACGTGTATACTCGATCGTTAAGGTTAAATGGATTATCGTTAAAATGGTGACTGTTTCGTCGGGAAGTTATTGAAATTGGAAATTATGTATTGCCTCTACGGGCTAACTTGGGAATTCTGTGCACTGTATAGAACTTCAGGAAATATAAATTAACACGATAATATGATCTGAAAAAAAGGACATTTGTTATTGACATGTGATAATTGCCTGTAAAAAATAACACTGTTAATGACGTGGTATTAAAGACCCTTTTGTTAAACTTGCCACGTTAGATAGGGGGGGGGAGGTGATTTACTATCTAATTTAATTCTTAATGCTAAACCTAATATTACTGCTTTTCCTTAGGCAAATATATACTATATACAGGGGTAGGGGGGAACCACGTGTCTGGACAGGGGTGAAAAAATCTCTCGAAGGGGGGGGGGGGCGATATATATATATATTAAAGGTATTTCTTAAATATTTAAGCTCTCTCTAGAGTGTATCCGCAGCCATGATAATTTTTTAAAGTGTACCTTCAATGAAGTGGCTACTTTTGCTCCTTAATAAAATGAATGGGGTTGTATCTTAAATGAAATGCCTACCTTTGCTCCGTAAGAAAAGTAATGGGGCTGTATCTTCACTGAAATGATAATCTTTGCTCCGTAATAAAATTAATGGGGTTGCTCTATATTGAATTACTATTAGTATGCCTGAGTTGCATAGTTTTATTCATGAAATACATTCTGTTGCCTTCGTGTCGTAGAAAATACGGATGCGTATGATGATGTATTTTAACCAAATGGTGTGCAATACGCATGGTATCGGAACTAAGAGAACCAGGAGGACTTCTTTTACCAGTGGACCGGCGAAATACGTAACATGGTATGGGGCCTTAAGTACGTATCGTAATCCTAATGTCCGTCCAATTTGCAATGTGGTATCGGTAACCCGAGTGACTACGAATGCAGATTGTGGTTTGGGAAAACTACAAGTTCTCTGTTCAAAAGGGCTTATCCAGTTGACCCATACGTATAGTGGTGTGGTTTACTCTTACATAGCCTTTTTAGGTATTACCTCCGTACCGAGTGACCTCCCAAGCGCATTGTCCCCCTTGGTATATGATACATGTGGAAGTTGCATCCTCTTCCGTGGCAAATAATACATTGAAAAATTATGAATTTATCACAAATAAGCATAATACATTGAAAAAATATATTAATTCAATTTTACTTATTAGTTTCAGCGTATGTGTAGTTTCCTTTTCAATATTGGTCACTCTTTATATAGAAAATCGGCAAATGTATCCAGCGGTGTAGGTTTCAAATTGCCTACTATGCTATAATATCATTAAACGTGTCACTATCTCCTCATGTTAAACAGAATACCAAAGAGATATCGTCTGTTGGCAGACTGTCCGTACTTCGATACAGAACGCATCCCAACGGACGTTAAATCCACTATGTATTAGGTTTATTTTAATATACATATTTCCTAACATTCTATCAGAATACGTAAATATATCGTCTGTTGGCAGGCTGTTCGTACTTCGATACAGAACGCATCCCAACGGACGTTAAATCCACTGTGTATTACGTTTATTTTAATATAAATATTTCCTAACATTCTATCAGAATACCGTAAAGATATCGTCTGTTGGCAGGCTGTTCGTACTTCGATACAGAACGCATCCCAACGGACGTTAAATCCACTATGTATTAAGTTGAATCGACCGCCACAAGGTGTAGAACGCGGTGGGACTATTTCCCCGAAAGTATTAGAGCGAACGTCATCTACGTGAAAGGGGTGGCTATTTCCTATCAGTGTTCAGTAGCGTTCTAATATCTGGACTACTTCTTACGTGTTCAGTGGGTTGGCTAGGTCCCTGAATCTGAAATGATAGTCCTCGGTCGCCGGTTGTCATTATTATACTGACCAATATACCTGTAACTAATTACTTCCCTCTGGGTGTGACGTTTCTATTTTAAGCATTTGGTTTGCGTAAATTGTGGGCTTTGGGCCACGTTGTGGACAATAATCTTATTTATTAATGGCATTTGTTATCAACGTAGGTGTGTTAATATCTCCTTTATCTCTTCCATGCTTCCCTTATCTCAAAGCGAGGTGCACTCTTGGACCTGCTGCAAGATATCAATAACGTCATTGTCTCGAGGCTGTGCCTCAAGATATTTATAATATATTTCTTCAACTTCACTTAAAAACACTTAACACTTATTACTAATATACTAACGATGATACTCTTGATAACAATTGTCGTACGTTGCGATGTTGCCCTGCTGTGCCCAAGTCCGTGATTACGCGTGTATGCTATATTGATGTCGCCGTCATTTTGTCGGTGTTTTTCATAAATTCCTACTGGATTACTTCCTCCCTATGTTACTTCGTGAGGGAACGGTGTCTTATTTGCTAACTGAATGTCCTGTTTGAAATGTACTGCTGAAAAAGGAATTCTTCCTTAAGAGTGTACTCTACGGTTACATCTTTAAAATCATTAGTTCGTTTTTCTACTATCGCACGCTTCGCAATACATGAATAAATGTATGGAAAACAAAAAGAATAAAGGCAAATTTATGCAAAGTCATCTGGCGTGTGAGTGAATAGTGCCAGGAATTGACCTCAAGGTGTCTGGTTTTCCGCTCGAGTGCGTCTGTACGCTGAGCTAGCAAGACAGTGTCGGGTTTAATATCCTTGCCCGGTGGACGGTGTGCTCAGCACGTGTCTGCCATCTGGCATAGTTGATTGTGTTGCAATGGACAAATAAGCATTTCCTCTGGGGTCGGATTTCATAACAAAAGAGAAACTGTAGTACGTCTTGACTGAATGCGTGTACAAACTAATTAATGCGGCACCTTGCAGAAATGTGATTGCAAGGTCTCCTAACTCTATGTAAGCATGTAGCCAATTCTACCTTCCGCTAAGTTATACTAATATGGAATCAGAAGAAAATATTATAGCCTACAATCATATACAAGGTATAGTTGCACTGCTGTAAAAAATACATAGTTATTTACTCATTCCAACTTATCCTATGGGATATCACAATCTTATTCCTAATAGAGCTTCATTGTGGGGGGTTAAATCTGAAATAAGGAGCAATTTTCTGAATAGAGTAGGGTAGTTATCAATACCTCTTCCTACTAGGCTTCCGTTAATATTCATAGTGACTTATTAGATAGGGGTTGTTAATATTTAAATTGCTTGGCGTAAGAGGTATCTGTCGCGAAATCTTAACAGGGTGGGGGTGGGGGGATTATGATTATCGTGTAAAAAAATCCTGTAAATTAATCTACTAAAAAAAATCCTGCTCGGGGAGGATTTAAATTGTCTCACTCGCTTGGCTAATGTAATGAGTACAGGGTCGTTTGTTGCTAGACTTGTTGTTTAATATGGGGGCGTTTAAAAATGTATTAGTTACTGGGGCGGGTTTGGGTGGGTAACAAAAATATTATTTGACCCGTACTTCAAAAATTTTCCTAATTTTGGGTGACTTTCGCTTGGCTAGCAAGAGGTTAAACTTAGGGACCTTTCCCGCAGAGGTACGTTGTCTGTACCCCCTTAGGCGTTGTCTTACGACAACGTCACGGTACCCCGCGCGCTTCTACAATTTGTTCTACTTTTGTGTGTGGAACTATTTTAAAGTGTTTGGCAGGAGGGCTGAGTGGATCCATTTGTAGAGCTTATCCCGCGTCCTACCATTGGTTCTACTTTTGTGTAGAACTACCCCCTCCGAGCCTCTTGCATTTGTTCTACTTTTGTGTGGAACTGTTGTTGTGAATGGGCTGGACGGCATTACCGGTATCTACTGAGTTTAACCCGGTACCTGTCCCCCATCTGTTCTACTTTTGTGTAGAACTTGTGTTTAAAGTGTTTAAGAAGTACTGTGGACACGTCTAGAGAGCAATTGACGTACAGGGGAACCGGGGAGAGAAATACACACCTTGCTTACCTTAAGGTGACTTAGTAGGCCGCCCGCTTGCTGTGCGCCGCCTCATGCTGGGCAGCGTTCGGTGGAGATCTTAAACTAGGTTCTAATCTAAAGGGGACGGGCTTCTTAATCTAAGCGAAATAAAGAGATAATCATTGGACTGTACAAAAAGGGGGTTTATTGAGTACTAGTGGCGATGAAAAGAGGGGAGGAGTGAAATAATAAAATAGGGGGAAAAGGAGTCTAGTAGACACGTGTTCACTCACCCTACAGAAGATCCCGGTCTGTCATGATGTTGGTGGCGTTGGGACCCGATACGGGGCATCCCCCATACCGGTCCGTCGTAGCACAACTCCGATAGAGTGTAAGACTGTAAGAGCGGGCCGCCAAGTCCAAGAGCTAGAGCTAGAGAGCGCGGCGCGTGTCCGTACCTTCTACTTATAGGTAGGCCTAAAATGTGCATTGTCAGTCTACTCAGCAGTATCATTGGAGTGTAATGCTTGCTGTGTCCTGTCTAACTGCTTACTGTTAGACCTTAGGACTATGACCTGCTGCTTACTTCGCAGTCGTGTTGCTATGTCGTTATTCCCGTCTTTTACGTAGTTACTTTTAATTAGCTTTTATGTAGGTACAGGCACAGCCCTTGTATAAGGGCTGGGGCTGGAACACTATCACGGCTGACCCTAAAATAGATTCGACTTGGCTTCTGTCATTGTGGCAGAAGGGGTGAAGCTGATTGCTGCTCGTGGTACATGGAATAGAATTCCAGTACTGAACTGAACATCAGAATTCCAGAAGCATATATTCTCATATACAGTAAGATGAGTAAGATTGTTAACAGTTGGGAAAGGCTCGTATCAGAGCCAAGTATTACCGTGATCTCTGTAAACGTTGAAGGTTTGTCAAAATGTAAAGAAGAGCTTTTACAGAACCTATGCCACACACTATATTATGTATCCAAGAAACCCACAGAGACTTTCACCAACATCGTCCTAAAATTCCAGGAATGAAACTAATAGCCGAAAGACCTCATGGCCAGTACGGCAGTGCCATTTTGCTAAATCAGATATTCAGATCCTTACTTCTGCATTTGCAGGTGAAAATAACATTGAAATTGTCACTGTTGAAATGAGCAATCTTGTTATCACTACTATCTGTAAGCCACCCAATGCTGTATTCTCATTTAATCCTCCTAATAACTTTGACAGTCATAAACCATCTGTAATTGTTGGTGATTTTAACAGCCATAGTACAGTCTGCGGATATGAGCAAGATGATCCAAATGGCGATGTTGTTCTTGAGTGGGCAGAAATAAATCATCTGTCTTTGATTCAGCGAGGATACAATCCCGATCTTATATTTGTGAGTGGAAAACTATATACTTTTCAAAAGAAAAATATCTATTGTCTGTTGAGCCATTATATATTTAAACACAAATTGTGCTAAATGTTCCGGCATAACTCAACAAAATGACAGTGTTTCGCCCCGGTGTGCAATTGGGCTCTTCAGTTGGTTAAACCATACCTCACCAAGACACTGTCTAGTACACACTGGGAAGGCCATTGCAAGACGTATTTGATACATGTGTATCCACGTCACGAGCAAAGCCAGTGCACTATGGGAGTCGAAACTCCACTCCAAAGCAATTATAACCTTACCTTGGCATTGCATATATAATTTTCAAAAGAAAAATATCTATTGTCCGTTGAGCCATTATATATTTAAACACAAATTGTGCTAAATGTTCCGGCATAACTCAACAAAATGACTGAAGAGCCCAAATTGGCAAAAATTCTCCGAGATGTTAGATGAAAGAAATAACACAATGAATCCCCTTCCAGAGGAATATGAAACATTTGTGGATACTGTCAACTATTGTTCATGACAAGCTATCCATAGAGGCTGTAGAACTACTTATAAACAAGGTGTTTCCTCCGAAACATCCAACCTACTTAGAGAATATCAAGATTTATTCCAAAAGAATCCCTTTAGTGATGAAACCATCTCAAGTGGACAGCACTTTATTTCTTCAATTTCCGAATCCAAACGCAATCAATGGATTAAGTTAATGGAAGAGTTAGATATGGGTAGAAACAGCCACAACGCCATGAGGCTAATAACGTCTTAATAACGACACTACTAAATCTCCAGTACATGCTAACATCTCTGCAAACGAAATTGCTCATCAACTCGTGACAAGTAGTAAACCAAATAAAACTGCACACAAATCGAGGGCAAAAATTGAAAGGTTGAGAGAACAGAACAGCAGCCTCTTTTCTAATCCATTCACTCTGGATGATCTGAACAGTGTGCTTAGTAAATGCAGAAATGGTAAGGCAGCAGGTCTAGATGACATCTGCATTGAACAAATCAAAAGATACGGACGGACCAACTAGTAAACAGTGGCTCTTGGACTTATTTAACAACTGTGTCAACAACTGCGAAATACCTAAATTGTGGAGAAAATCCAGAGTTATTGCTATTCTTAAACCTATTAAGAATGGGAACAACCCCAAAAACCATAGATCTTTCTTGTGCCATCTTTATAAAATTCTCGAACGAATGATCTTGGATAGGTTATGTGAAAAGGTGGAACCACTACTACTTATATCACACCAAGCAGACTTTCGATCTGCACCTCCCAAATACTGCACCTGACGCGATATATAGATGGCTACGAAAACAAAAGAATCACTGGTGTCCTTTTCATCGATTTGACTTCAGCATATGATACAGTCAATCACTCCATTTTGTTAAATAAGCTGCATGATATAACAAAGGAATATAAACTAACCAGAATGATAGAGTGTTTTCTGCAGAATAGAAGGTTTTTCGTTGAGTTCCAGGGGGGAAGGAGTAGATGGAAGAATTCTAAGAATGGTCTACTCCAAGAAATCGTACTGGCTCCTATACTCTTCAATATTTACACCAAGATCAGACTCTCCCAGAAGGAACGAAGAGTTTCATCTATGCAGACGATCTATGCAGTTCAAGAGGCAAGTTTCAAACAAGTTGAACAAAAATTTTCCAATGCTCTAGAATATTTCAGCGATAATTACCGAGCCAACCAGTTGAAACCCAACCCGTCAAAGACTCAAGTTTGTGCCTTTCATCTCAAGAACAGGGAGGCAGCAAGGAGACTGCAGGTGACCTGGGAAGGCACAGAATTAGTGCACTGTTTTACTCCAAAATATATCTAGGAGTTACTCTTGATCGTGCACTCACCTACAGAACGCACCAAACAAAAGTTATCAGCAAGAAACAATATTTTACGTAAATTGTGCTCTACAGCTTGGGGAACACAGCCTCTCACCATAAGAACTTCAGCCATAGCCTTTGCTATTCATCAGCAGAATACGCATGTCCTGTCTAGTACAGATCTAGCCACGCTAAGCAGGTAGACATTGCATTAAATGAGACCTGCAGACTTATTACAGGTTGTCTCAGATCTACGCCGCTTGATAAAATCTACTATCTGACGGGTATCTCACCTCCAGATATTGAACCCTTCAGAAAAGCAGTGTTTAATGTAAGAAATCTTAATCAAGGGGTCGCGCTCAGTTCCTATATGATGTTTACGTTCGCCAAACAACATGCTCTACTGAGGTAAGGGTCATAGGATATAAACTATAAATTAGAAAGAAAGGTGACAAGATGTAAAATAATAACAAGATTTAATGACTAATAGTGCATAAAAAGAAACAAACAACAATAAAATATAAAACACTCCTCCCTGAATTTCCCATGATAGGAATATCTATAAATTTGAGGAGTCAGACGGATCTCCCCTTTATTTAAAATGTGGATCCTGGTTCAACTACCTTGCAATTTGGGTTTTATGTGCGCGTAATGACTAACTACGAGGAATGAGTACTTTGGATGACTGTTCGTTTACAACGGGTTAACAGCCACGATGCTTACGAACAATCATCTCGTAAATGAACGTTTATGGATATGGAACATGACATTAATAAAAACCCTTAAAAAGTAATGCTGACACACGCACTAAATCTACTATTTACAGGAATCTCTCTCGGGACCCTCATTAGCGCGAAGACGCACTTGACTTTGAGCTGCCAACACTGGCCAACTTGCTCAACACAAACAAGGAAATACAGCAAGCATGTGACTCACGGGTCACTGAATGAAATATAAACATGAATAAACCAACAACAACAAAAGCCTGACTGGCTGACATTATTTTATATGAACAAAACTGCATGTTAAGCTAACGCTTCGGAGATTATCGTGATTCGTAGGCAACTCCCATTTATTTAAACAATTTTTACCATTGATCAGTTCTTAATTCTGTATTACAAGTTATTACTGAGCCACACAGGCACTCTCCACTAATGACCTGGCTGGCACCCTTCAGTTCGTCTTGTGCAACATCTCCCCTCTTCCTCAATCACCTGCCATTGTCCCACTCCAGTGTGTATAAATACCTGACCAGCTGTGCCGTTATCTCAAGGAATCAACAGCAACAAACTCAACCACTTCAAAATATGGTCAGACATTAATCAAAATATCCAGAATTGCCCTCGTGAGGTCACAATCTGGATTTGTCATCAAGCTGCCAGAAATCAGTCTAAGCTGAAAATCCCGCTTGTAATGACACAAAAACACACACTCACACACACACATTTGGGAATGACAATACGTTATTTACACAGATCGGCTGAATGGATGCTCGCCGACAATTAAAAAAATATTAAAACCTACGATAGAGCTGACTGCTCTTCGTCACAAATCATATTGCTCCAAAGGCAATAATCTCATTGAATCTGATCAATAATAAAACAAAAGAAATTAATTACCCTCCAATCTACTGTATAATTATTTTACTTCAGTCCTACTTCTGAAACACAACATATCTCCGAGAGACGTTTTTAACCGCATTGCGTAACATATGCAAACACGGCCGTTCACATAGCTACGTTAGTTAAAACAACAAACAAGAAAAGAACCTTCTACTAAATATATATGCGAGCTGTTTCCATGCAAAAGGTGTGTCAGACCAAAACTAAATAGACTACGTTAATCACACGAGCAAATTATTTACAAAAACACAATATGTCCCATACACCATAAGTTAATTTATCAGATAATAATAAATATTATTCTGTACTCATCCTCAGCCAGTCACCCGTCAAAGAACATCTGCAGCCATTTCCCAACTGGATTCTTCTTATCTCATCTCAACCATCTTGACGGAGTCTTGATATTTCCAGGCTTCCTCCATGGTCAATGATGTCATCTCTCGTGCTGATTCAAAAATTAAATTATTAAACAC
Source organism: Meconema thalassinum (assembly GCA_946902985.2). Taxonomy (NCBI): domain Eukaryota; kingdom Metazoa; phylum Arthropoda; class Insecta; order Orthoptera; family Tettigoniidae; genus Meconema; species Meconema thalassinum. The sequence goes on along the minus strand of OX336391.1, from coordinate 299,789,099 downwards.
TTGATGTCTGACTACTAAATTCGCCGTTCGGGTACTTCTTTCCCCAAAGCAGTCTATTGGCGAATTATCGAAGATACTGCCCCTACAGATATAGTACTGTGACTATCTAACACTGAATTTAACACTTTCAATAATAATTTCTGTGTCCTTCATGACACGCAAAGTATAACTGTCAACGTCCTAAGACGCGCAAAGTATAAAAGCCTGTGTCCACTGACACACAAAATAACAGCCTCCGTCCTCAGACGAACCAAAGTAATAAGCCTGTGCCCTCGACACACACAATAATAATAAGCAAAGTCTTGGCTCTTCACACCACTTATAAATGAACTGGCCCTAGGTCTTGATGGGGGGGGGGGGAATTTAGATAAAAATTTCTCGAAATAATGATGGTACAGGAATGAAATAAATATCACTGAACTCGTAAAATAGCGCAGGTCAAGAATATGCCCATTAATCCTAGAATCGATCGTAGAGATTTTGTCTAGGCGATCTCCCGCGTGAATGCTAGCCGAGCGTGCCCACGCTAGACCTGCCGCGATAAATAGGCATTCTTCTCTCATTGGTTCCCACATTTTCTGTATCTTGGCGGTTTTTATCAGCCCTTGGCTTCATAGGAGTGTCTAGCATGCTCATCAGCCACTCACGTTACTGCATCATATTTCTTCTAGGCGCGAACATCACAATGAACATACCAGAACCATGTCTCACTGCGCGTCGCTTCTATTTTTGAGGCGGCCAACACCTGTCCTTCTGACACATCGCTAGGCTATTTCCTTCCACAGCTAAAGTATTTAGCCTTTTGTCAATCTGCTTCAGGTATGTTCCCGCTGTCTCCAACAAATGCTTGAAATTTCCTCATCTCCGTCTGGCTATTTTCATGAGCTGGTGGAAATATTTATTAATTGAAGAAATAAAACCTAGAATCATTTATCCAACAGAGGATAAAGGGTTCACAACTCTCCCACTCACAAAATTTCGAACTTCGGAGAAAGTCGATAATTTTAAAAGACTTCCGTAGGCCAATTTGTTTTATTTCGGAATCACCCCTTTTCTATTACTTGGTCTAGTCGCTCCTATCTTGAATGGCATTTACTCGTTTCACATCCTGCTCATAATGACTCTCTCAACTGCTTGCTTGACGCTGATGCCTGGGGCAACACTCTGCTCGCCTCGTTAATGTTTGTCAATACCAACTCTACTTCCTCCTTCACGTGCCGTACTCAACTGCTCCCCGTTCACTTTGTTGATAGTAGGACGTCCATATATTCAAACTGAATCGTTATTTCGGCGCTCCTATGGTTCACTTCTACGATACTTTTTTTTAGGTTGGCAGCGTTGTAGACTGACATTGTTCCTGTACTCAATTCTTTCACTCTGTAAGCATTATTTCCAAGGTTTCTTACGATAGAATAGGGTCCTATGAACTTTTCGCAGAATTTACTGAAGATCTTCTTCTCTGGGTCCGATGTAGCAGGTCGTTTCACCAAAACAAGCTGGTTGATTTCAAGATCACTGTGAAACCTCTTATTTCTTACTCGCCGTAATCTGCGGTCTGCTTGTTTCCTCATGTAGGCTCTCGTTCTCTCAATTCGCAAGTCAGGTGCTATCATTGGATCTTGTGGGCAGTTAATGATGCTTTTCCACGATCTCACTGGATACTCGTTTTTGTGTAGGACCATAGGGATCTGTCCTGTTGACTCGTGTCTGGTAGAATTCATGCATGTCTCTACATCCTTAATTTTGTCCACCCATCTGTGATGTTCATTTGGAATGAAGATTCTCAAATATGAAGTTACACACTTAATTGCTCTCTCACTTGGATTTGCTTGAGCATGTCGGATACTGCTTAAAATGTGTTTTATACCCATGTCCTCCATACCTTTCTTGAATTCGGCGCTTGTGAAATAACTGCCATGATCTGATAATATAAATTCTGGTTTTCCAAGGATTGGAATAACTCTATTCCGAATACGACTGAGTACCTGTTTTGAAGTAGTTTTCTGAATGGGACATAATACGACAAACTTAGAAAATACATCAATGCATACTAGTAAGTGTCGGCAACCTCGCCTTCCCTTCGGGATTGGACCGAAACAGTCGAGTGCCAGTAGCTCGCATGGTTTCTGAGGTAGCAATGGTCTAGGATACTGCCTCATTAAATAATTATTGGGCTTTGTCCTCTGACACGGATCACAAGTCGTAATGACGTCACATATCGTTGTTCTCATACGTGGCCATGTAAATGTCTCTCCTATAGTCGCTTCGCACTTGTCTACGCCCACGTGACCGTAACTTTCGTGAGTATGCCATGTCAGTCCTCGTTGTAAAGAAGCAGGTACTAATATGCGTAACTTGGTGTGGTCATTATCTACCCATTTGTGCAGCAAATTGTTGACATAAACATATCTTCCTTCTTTGGCTTTCGCTTCTCGAAACGCAGGTGTTCCTGTAGGTAGTTGCTTTCTGAAGTATTGAATTAAAAGCATCATCCATGGTTCCGCTTCTTGTTCTCGCTGTATCTCACGTAACTCCTCCAAGAATTCCCGGTCCTTCGGTGTTAACTCCAAGTGTTGTACCATCGCTGTTTCTTCATTATCAGGCTCTGGGTTCCTGCTGAGTGCATCCGGAATCACGTTCATCTTCCCTGGGCAATGTTCAATCTCAATGCTAAACTGCTGAATATATATAGACCAACGTGTCACACGTTCGCTTGCCATCGACGTCTTAAACAAGAATGTTAATGCCTTGTGATCAGTCCTGACAACAATAGGGTAGCCGTAAATTATTCGTTTCCATTGTTGTAGCGCATGAAGTATGGCCAACAGCTCTAGTTCCGTTACAGTATAATTGCGCTCGTGCTTACGCAATTTTCGGCTGACAAATGCCAAATATGTTTTATGCTGCAGGTTAGCTGGATCCTCTTGGTAGAGCATAGCACCTATACCCACCAGTGAAGCATCCGCTTGGATTATAAATTTGTGCTTGAAATCTGGATATCCTAATTTAATGCAGTTTTCCAATAGCTGTTTTGTTGCTTGGAATGCCTTCTCACACTCCGCATTCCATAACCATTTATTATTTTTCTTTAACATTTCCTGCATGGGAGCTACAGTCTCCGTATAACCTGGACAGTTTTCCTTAAAGAATCCCGTTACGCCTAAGAAAGCCCGAATGTGTTTGACTCTCGTTGGTGTAGGGAAATTCTTTATCGCTTCGATCTTAGCTGGATTTGGCGTCACTCCCTCCTTGTCAATGATGTGACCCAAATATAAGATCTCGCTCTTGAAGAAATGCGATTTCTTCAGGTTTACTTTGAAATTAGATGCATTCAGGTTGCCTAATACTTTATCTAAATTCTCCATGTGAGTTTCAATGTTGTCGGATGCCAGCAAAATGTCATCAATGTAGCGTACCGTCATCTCCTTAACTTCCTCGGTTAGATTCCGGTCCAGGGCTCGGATTAAAGCACATCCCGCTGTTTTGACTCCAAAGGGCATTCGAACGAAGCAAAACGTCTGGTTATCGAATAAGAAGCCAGTTAGAAGCTGTGACTTCTCATCCAATTCAATATGGTGGAACGAGCTCGTCAGATCAACTGATGAATAAATGCTTTTGTTTTTAAAACCTTTTAATACGTCTCTGATGATTGGCGCTCTGTCATACTCAGGAAAAATGAGTCTCGAGTTGAGATTTCTGGCATCTAAACAAAGTCTAATAGATCCATTTGGTTTTGTGACTGCCAAAATCGCATTTAGATAAGGTGTCGGTGTCTTCCTTATCACTCCAGCTTGTAACATCTCATCTATAATGACCTTGACTTGACAACGATATTTTTCAGGAATTGGATACAACCTACTTTTGAACGGTGACCAGTCCTCGACTTCCATAGAATATTTGAAATTTAATATTTTCCCAGGTACTGTATCAAATACTGTTTTGTGCTTCCTTAAAATCTCTTCCAATTGCTTTCTGTGTTCACCCCCAAGTTGAATGTCATTGAGCCGCTCCTGTAGTAACTCTTCAAATTGTGCATCACTGTCGTCTCCTTCCGTTAATAAAGACCATATCTCCTGGGATTCACTCTCCTCATCTAGTTCCACAACAGCCCCTTCTATGATGTTATCTTCTGCCTTTCGTACCTCCTCTTCCGTCTCTTCCGATATTGCTTCCAATGCCCACGAATTTACATCTCTTCCGGTGGTGATTTCATCCATATGCAATCCCACGTTCTTCAGCTGATCATACTCTCTAAAACTGACAGTATTCTTGTGCAAATCTATCACTGCTTGATAGTCACAAATAAAATTTGCACCAAGAATTATATTGAAATTCATCTTTGCCATGATAATGAATGTTTGCCCAAAAGTGTGTTCCAATTTGTTCAGCTCTAAGTATGCCTGACGTTTACAAGTGACGGTGCGTTCAGGAATAACACCCCTCACTTTGAGCTGCGGTACGGGAATTACAGGAATATTTTGACTCCGTCCCAACTCTCGAACCAAGGCCTCCGATACCAGACTGATCTGTGACCCCGTATCCAATAAACATCTTATATTAATTCCACCAATCCTTGCGTAAATAATGGGTAACTGCCTAATTTCATCGTTCCGTGGTTTCACCGTCTCCTCCAGGCAGTCTTCTGGCAAAGCAATCCATTCTTGTATGTTCGCTACTATCCATCCCTCTTCAACTTCCGACTGTTGCGTTTGTAGGCTGTCTTCTTTATCCAAATTTAACATTTTTTTAAGCTCCGGTGCGACTCCCATCATCCGTTTGTCGCCGATGTCCTTGATATTCCTCTTGTCTCAGTAGACTTCCAGCTTCCTCAGTATGTGTATCAGGATTCTTCATGTTCCCAATGGCTTTTTCCCATCTTCCTAGCTCTCCACCTTGACTAGCGTGTAAGTCCTCTAGGTAATTTTGTGTTTGAGCGTGCCTATCATCCCAGTCATTTCGATAATTTCGTGGCTCTCCTTGATTTTGGTCTCTTCTTCCTTTCCATCTTTGATTAGCATTGTAATCACCGTATCTTCCATAAGGCCTGTCATTTCTTCGATTTTCACGCCAATGTTGATATCCTCTCTGTTGATACCTATTGTTGCCTTGATATGATCTATTATTGTAGTTATTTTCGTTACGCTGGTATGGTCTGTTTTCTCCTTCTTCCTGGTTTCGCCTAGGTGTGGAAGTGCTTGTATTAGTGCCCTGCGTTTTAGTGTTTGCCTGCTTAGGTTTTATGACCTCTGTCGCATTGACTAACTCCAGCTGTCTTCCTACTCTATAATGACTATGAGACGTAGTCTCATCTATCTGGCGTAATATCTGCTCTGCATGTATAGCCGTACTAACGTTCGCTGCGACTAGGACTTGTTGCACGTTGACTGGCAATTGCCTCGCTATTGTCATCACCAGATCCGCTTCATTTAAAGGGTAATCCAGGTCGCGAAATTTTAACATTTGCATGTTAAAGAAATCTGAGTATTTTGTTTGCTGGGTGGTTTGGTACTTTCTAGAGTAAAGCTCCATCCTTAGACTCTGTTGTGTTGCGGGCGACCAATATTTGCGCAGAAACGCCAATTTAAAATCTGACATGGCTCCAAATGTATATTTGAAGCTTAAAAACCATGTAAGGACATTTCCTGATAAAAATCTCTCCATCATCCTCAATCTACGTGCTTCAGGTACTCCAGTGTCATTGTAATGGTCTTCAATCTCTTTGATAAAAGCTTTAGGTGTTACCCCTGAATTCTCCGTGTATTTCTGTGGTTTATAATCACTTGAGCGAATTACTTGGATAAGTTGAGTAGGCTGATGACCGTCTTGTGGTGTTGAGCTCCTATCGATATTCTTGCGAAACCCTTCCGTGTTTGTTGTTAATGGGCTCTCCGCCTGAGTCTGACTTCCTGCTGTGCTAGTACCCTCCGGGCTATTTGAGTCATCCTGCTTGTCTTTCAATGTTCCTGTTCTAAATAATGACGATTGCTCTAATGACCTGAGTTCGGCTTTAATGACCCTGTCCGTCTGTTCTTTAAGCTTGCTCTTCATTTCTTGTTCTAATGCTTGAATACGAGTGTGATTTTCGCCTACTGTTTTTAAGATGGTGGATCTTTCCTCTTTAGAATCGACATTCATTCTTTTCCAATCTTTTCTTATCTGCTCTTTAATCGTGCTTACTTTCTCTTCAATCTGGCTTTTAGTGTCGTTTAAGGTACTCTTTAACTGCTCCTGATCCGCTTCTAGGCTTTTCCACTGCTCTGCTGATTTTATTTCGAGACGATCCATATCTTTAATTATGCCGGATATATTCTCATCTACCGCTGATAATTGTTGTTGAATGACTTTGCCGCTCTTTTCCATCTCCATAAATCGTCCTTCTAACTGCTCCTGAGCTATCTTGACCTCGCTTGTATTCATAGTGCACGCTATTTCAATTTGCTCTAATTTAGCTAACACCGTTTCATCCAGAATGCTAAGTTTTTGATCAAAAATATTTTCCATTTTCTTAATCTGGTCTAATTGCTTTTCATTATTTTTACTCACATCTAGGGCCAGTAATACCATCTGTTGATTAGTGTGATCTTTCATCTCTGCGGTTAGCGTCTCTAACTGTGAATTGATAGTGTCATTAATTTCACTTTTTAATAACCTAGCTTGTTCCGCCTGATATTCATTCTGTTCAATTCTACTGTTATTTAATTGTGTCCGCAATGATTCACTTTGTTCTGATAATTTGTTTATCGACTCACTTTGTTCTAACATAGTATTGTTTAATGCTTCACTTTGTTCGGATAACTTCGCGTTCAATGCTTCACTTTGTTCTACCATAGTATTGTTTATTTGCTCAGACAATTTCGCGTTTAATGCTTCACTTTGTTCTACCATAGTATTGTTTATTTGCTCAGACAATTTCGCGTTTAATGCTTCACTTTGTTCTAACATACTAGTGTTTAATGATTGACTCTGTTCTGATAATTTAGCGTTTAATGATTGACTCTGTTCCGCTAATTTAGTGTCCAACAATGCCTGTGTTCTCCTAGCTGCACTCTCAATGATTTCTTGAATCTGTTCAACCGTTGCCATATTACACACTTTATATGAGACATTAGGGAAATGGCATAAAGCAATGCCCTTTGACACACACACAAAATCCAATGCACATTTAATTTCTTTACCCTACTCAGTTCATTTATTTTTACATTTAATCCCACTAGTCGATTGCATCTCAGAGTAGTTCTAATTTTACTCAATTTAATTTAAACCCAAACACATATTCAGTCATTAAATTGTTATCCTGATCTGATATTAACACTGACTAATTAATAAAGTATTAATTGTCATTTAAGGCTACAGCCTCCTAACATTTTCACGAGTTTGACTTTCTAAACAAATCTAATTTTAACTTTAATCATTGGGCGCCCGGTATCACATATATATTACCTTTTACTTTAATTCAATAGACAAAAACGTGAACCGTATTTTACTTTGCAAACTCCTGATTTTACTTTATATTTCACACATTTGGCGGTATCCTCTTCGCCTCACTTACTTTTAATAAAATATCACTTCCCGGTGATTAAAATACGGCCATATCTGCCTGCACTTGCGGCATGTCAGTTTTACTCAAATACGCCACTTAAATGTGTTCCAGCAGCGAACCAGCAATAAAATTACACCTTCATTGTTGCGTCAGTTTGAAAACCCAACTACGCTTACACTGACATGTGCAAAATCTTTGCCGTTACACCACAGTGAACCGCCCCACGCTTGGCCGCGCCAGTTTACTCCTATGAACCCTTCAGAAAAGCAGTGTTTAATGTAAGAAATCTTAATCAAGGGGTCCCGCTCAGTTCCTATGTGATGTTTACGTTCGCCAAACAACATGCTCTACTGAGGTAAGGGTCATAGGATATAAACTATAAATTAGAAAGAAAGGTGACAAGATGTAAAATAATAACAAGATTTAATGACTAATAGTGCATATAAAGAAACAAACAACAATAAAATATAAAACACTCCTCCCTGAATTTCCCATGATAGGAATATCTATAAATTTGAGGAGTCAGACGGATCTCCCCTTTATTTAAAATGTGGATCCTGGTTCCACTACCTTGCAATTTGGGTTTTATGTGCGCGTAATGACTAACTACGAGGAATGAGTACTTTGGATGACTGTTCGTTTACAACGGGTTAACAGCCACGATGCTTACGAACAATCATCTCGTAAATGAACGTTTATGGATATGGAACATGACATTAATAAAAACCCTTAAAAAGTAATGCTGACACACGCACTAAATCTACTATTTACAGGAATCTCTCTCGGGACCCTCATTAGCGCGAAGACGCACTTGACTTTGAGCTGCCAACACTGGCCAACTTGCTCAACACAAACAAGGAAATACAGCAAGCATGTGACTCACGGGTCACTGAATGAAATATAAACATGGAATAAACCAACAACAACAAAAGCCTGACTGGCTGACATTATTTTATATGAACAAAACTGCATGTTAAGCTAACGCTTCGGAGATTATCGTGATTCGTAGGCAACTCCCATTTATTTAAACAATTTTTACCATTGATCAGTTCTTAATTCTGTATTACAAGTTATTACTGAGCCACACAGGCACTCTCCACTAATGACCTGGCTGGCACCCTTCAGTTCGTCTTGTGCAACATCTCCCCTCTTCCTCAATCACCTGCCATTGTCCCACTCCAGTGTGTATAAATACCTGACCAGCTGTGCCGTTATCTCAAGGAATCAACAGCAACAAACTCAACCACTTCAAAATATGGTCAGACATTAATCAAAATATCCAGAATTGCCCTCGCGAGGTCACAATCTGGATTTGTCATCAAGCTGCCAGAAATCAGTCTAAGTTGAAAATCCCGCTTGTAATGACACAAAAACACACACTCACACACACACATTTGGGAATGACAATACGTTATTTACACAGATCGGCTGAATGGATGCTCGCCGACAATTAAAAAAATATTAAAACCTACGATAGAGCTGACTGCTCTTCGTCACAAATCATATTGCTCCAAAGGCAATAATCTCATTGAATCTGATCAATAATAAAACAAAAGAAATTAATTACCCTCCAATCTACTGTATAATTATTTTACTTCAGTCCTACTTCTGAAACACAACATATCTCCGAGAGACGTTTTTAACCGCATTGCGTAACATATGCAAACACGGCCGTTCACATAGCTACGTTAGTTAAAACAACAAACATGAAAAGAACCTTCTACTAAATATATATGCGAGCTGTTTCCATGCAAAAGGTGTGTCAGACCAAAACTAAATAGACTACGTTAATCACACGAGCAAATTATTTACAAAAACACAATATGTCCCATACACCATAAGTTAATTTATCAGATAATAATAAATATTATTCTGTACTCATCCTCAGCCAGTCACCCGTCAAAGAACATCTGCAGCCATTTCCCAACTGGATTCTTCTTATCTCATCTCAACCATCTTGACGGAGTCTTGATATTTCCAGGCTTCCTCCATGGTCAATGATGTCATCTCTCGTGCTGATTCAAAAATTAAATTATTAAACACTTGATGTCTGACTACTAAATTCGCCGTTCGGGTACTTCTTTCCCCAAAGCAGTCTATTGGCGAATTATCGAAGATACTGCCCCTACAGATATAGTACTGTGACTATCTAACACTGAATTTAACACTTTCAATAATAATTTCTGTGTCCTTCATGACACGCAAAGTATAACTGTCAACGTCCTAAGACGCGCAAAGTATAAAAGCCTGTGTCCACTGACACACAAAATAACAGCCTCCGTCCTCAGACGAACCAAAGTAATAAGCCTGTGCCCTCGACACACACAATAATAATAAGCAAAGTCTTGGCTCTTCACACCACTTATAAATGAACTGGCCCTAGGTCTTGATGGGGGGGGGAATTTAGATAAAAATTTCTCGAAATAATGATGGTACAGGAATGAAATAAATATCACTGAACTCGTAAAATAGCGCAGGTCAAGAATATGCCCATTAATCCTAGAATCGATCGTAGAGATTTTGTCTAGGCGATCTCCCGCGTGAATGCTAGCCGAGCGTGCCCACGCTAGACCTACCGCGCTAAATAGGCATTCTTCTCTCATTGGTTCCCACATTTTCTGTATCTTGGCGGTTTTTATCAGCCCTTGGCTTCATAGGAGTGTCTAGCATGCTCATCAGCCACTCACGTTACTGCATCATATTTCTTCTAGGTGCGAACATCACAATGAACATACCAGAACCATGTCTCACTGCGCGTCGCTTCTATTTTTGAGGCGGCCAACACCTGTCCTTCTGACACATCGCTAGGCTATTTCCTTTCACAGCTAAAGTATTTAGCCTTTTGTCAATCTGCTTCAGGTATGTTCCCGCTGTCTCCAACAAATGCTTGAAATTTCCTCATCTCCGTCTGGCTATTTTCATGAGCTGGTGGAAATATTTATTAATTGAAGAAATAAAACCTAGAATCATTTATCCAACAGAGGATAAAGGGTTCAATATCCACCGTGAATCGGCAGCCAGATTAGAGAAATCTAAAGCTTTGACCCAACAGACCCATCCTTTGTATAGTTACTTACCTGCAGCTCAAAGACTCAAATCTAGAAGAAGTTTTCTTCATGCCGCTGAAAATTTGACAGTCTCTCCTTCAGTATTTAGATTGCTCTATTGGTGCTCCAGGTCTAACGACTCTGCAGAATGGACGCTACCATCTGAACACCTGCCTGCTGGACACGAAGAAACCTGGTCATCGTGGAAGAGCCTCAACGGGCTGCGCACAGGAGTGGGGAGGTCAAAGACGAATTCGAAAAAGTGGGGATTTGTCTGTGACTCGACTTTGTGTGAGTGTGGTGAGGAGCAGACTATGAGTCACCTCCTCGTTTGCGGGTTGGGTCCCATGACATGTTCTCCACGGAACCTGATGGACGGAACAGCTGAAGCTTGCGAGTTGGCAAAATTCTAGTCTCAGTATTTGATTTGAGTATGAGTGCGTGTATAATATAATTATATTTAATATTATGCAATGTATACAGGGATTTCATGGTTTTCTTATAGCACCAAATGTAATGGTTTTATGTATGTTCTCTGACACGATTAAATAAATTGTGGCAGAAAATTCAGCTGACTTATAACATTGTTGTACAGGGAATATCTTCCGTAAAACTGGTTGTTTGAAATCAGCATCTCGTTGGAATAGCTCCCGCTGCTCCCTGCCATGAAGTTGCAAGTTGGATAGAGAGATTTTGAGCCAACAAAGACCCTTGTCATCCCTTTGGTGATCTCGTTCCCACAGCTTTCTCAGAGAGTCTGAAACTCTGAAGTCAATTCTGGAGACTGTCCCTGACCTCTAGCATATAGGCTATTTGTGTCTATTCCTTATTTCTTTCCCTGACCTGGCATTTGTTGTGCTTGTTTTCATGTTCATAATGTCGATTATTCAGGTCCGTATTGACGTAACTATAACTTTGAAAGAATAATGGATTTTCCGCCTTCAATACTGCTTATTTCTATTACTTACAGGGCATGTTTCGGGGGCTAATACTCCCTTTCACACTTCCTTTGTGAAGTTTTGTTGGACAGGCTGAGGAAGGGGGAGTATTAGCCCCCGAAACATGTCCCTGTAAGGAATAGAATTAAACAGTATTGAAGGCGTAAAAACGATTAATCTTTCAAAGTTACTTGTTTTCATGTACCGGTACCGTACATTGGTTGATTGTTTGAGACAAAGTGATGTTTTCATCTTGATTTGCTTAACCTTGTGAGGAACTTTTTACCACCTGCTGTGGTCCACATGCTGCTTTCTCAATCCTCTGAGATCTGGAATCTTCTAGCCAAGTGGAACATACGCTAATACATGATGATGGAGATATATTTCCAGTATGTCCTGTAGCAGTGACCATGCTGAAGGCATGTCTTACTTCAGTCACGCAAAACGTTCTTATGACTCTGTAACACTGAATACTGCAAGTCCAGCAGTCCTTCATCTGATGATATTATCGACATGAAGAAGACCATGTTTATTTGTGTATCCATGCCCTTCAATGTTCATTTTATTTCAGATAATTGCAAGTTTGCTGTACCAAGTCTAGTCATAAGTTCTGCTACAAAGTTTAGAAAGAAAGTATAACTATGGTTCAATATTTTTGAAATTGTCTCTTTGGTATGTTGAACCTACACATATCACTGATCATTCCTCTAACATAAATAATGTTGGATCATTTAAAAGATATAAACCCTTGGCTTGAAAGAATGTTTGTGGCATTGACTTGCAGTCTCTCTTTATTTGATATTTTCCTAAGCAAACACCAGGAAGCAGATCAGGTTCTCTTGAGGATATGAGTCTAGTGATGCTGTAGGAAACTTCTATACGTCCAAATATTACCTATTCAACATTTGATTGCCGCTGAGCGTGGCTGTGCCAGTGTTTATTGTACCATGAGCCCCGTGGGGTGAAGCAGAGGACACAGCGATGACAGAGTACAGTCTGCACATAAGTCAATCAGCATTGCGTCAGATAAGTGTCACAGGAGCTCATGTTACCATGGACAGTTAAACGATGACTGAGGCTACTGGAGCTGAGTCATATCCTACTCACCCAACTGTACCTGTCATCGAAGCAGGCTGACGTGTGACACAAGTAAACAAAGAATAGTTCCCATCTCGACCGCCGGCAATCAATTCGTGAAAGGGTAATATTCGAGTAGGGGACTACATTTCGCTGTATATGCACACTAATTCTTAATATGATACCATGACTACTCATTTCAAACATATCAGAACATATCTCATAAATGACTAATTAGAGTTAACCACAGTTTTTTTTCTTTCTTCAAAATTTGATAACAGAACATATGCAATTACTAGGTAGTTGTATTGTATAAGCAATCACAAATTGTATTGTAGCTCAATATTATAAACATTTCTTCATAGAACATACAATAATATGATTATAAAATTTAAAATCCTTATACAGTGGTTAAGTGAATAATTATTACATCTGTTCATTATTTCCACAAATATATAGTCAGAAAAACATAGTAGGAAGACTGAAAATAATGCTGTACGGTACATGAACAGTAAACCTTCATCATCAAATGAATCCATAGATCATGGAGCTCAGTCTCCCGTACACTGCCACATAACAAGAGTTTTAAAAGGAGGAAGACATCTACATTAAAAGCCATCTATACAAGACTAACACTTAGATTAAAATCTGATCATTAAAAAAGATGCTTCAATATAAAAGTCAAATACTCGTGTAGAGTACGGTAAATAGAATAAATAATTACACAATGATTGTATAAAAAGAAATAAACAATAACACGAATAATAACAACAACAACAAGACATGTTATTCCACCTGGCAACAATAACTACTCGATATGCTTGAATGGAATTGTTGAATGTGGGTATCAATGGGCCGAGCCCTATGCTCCCTGTGCGGGATGTTGTGTCATCACGCTGCTCTGCAGAGGCTTCCACTGCGACCTGCAAATACACACAATGTGGGTATCAGCAGAGTGAGGTGTCATGTTGTATTTAGAGGCTTCCACTGCGACCTGCAAATACACACAATGTGGGTATCAGCTGAGTGAGGTGTCATGTTGTATTTAGAGGCTTCCACTGGGTCCTACATATGCACACAATGTGGGTATCAGCAGAGTGAGGTGTCATGTTGTATTTAGAGGCTTCCACTGGGTCCTACATATGCACACAATGTGGGTATCAGCAGAGTGAGGTGTCATGTTGTATTTAGAGGCTTCCACTGAGTCCTACATATGCACACAAAGTGAGTATCAGCTGGGTGAGGTGTCATGTTGTATTTAGAGGCTTCCACTGGGTCCTACATATGCACACAATGTGGGTATCAGCAGAGTGAGGTGTCATGTTGTATTTAGAGGCTTCCACTGGGTCCTACATATGCACACAATGTGGGTATCAGCTGAGTGAGGTGTCATGTTGTATTTAGAGGCTTCCACTGCGACCTGCAAATACACACAATGTGGGTATCAGCTGAGTGAGGTGTCATGTTGTATTTAGAGGCTTCCACTGGGTCCTACATATGCACACAATGTGGGTATCAGCTGGGTGAGGTGTCATGTTGTATTTAGAGGCTTCCACTGGGTCCTACATATGCACACAATGTGAGTATCAGCTGGGTGAGGTGTCATGTTGTATTTAGAGGCTTCCACTGGGTCCTACATATGCACACAATGTGAGTATCAGCTGGGTGAGGTGTCATGTTGTATTTAGAGGCTTCCACTGGGTCCTACATATGCACACAATGTGGGTATCAGCTGGGTGAGGTGTCATGTTGTATTTAGAGGCTTCCACTGAGTCCTACATATGCACACAATGTGGGTATCAGCTGGGTGAGGTGTCATGTTGTATTTACAGGCTTCCACTGGGTCCTACATATGCACACAATGTGAGTATCAGCTGGGTGAGGTGTCATGTTGTATTTAGAGGCTTCCACTGGGTCCTACATATGCACACAATGTGGGTATCAGCAGAGTGAGGTGTCATGTTGTATTTAGAGGCTTCCACTGAGTCCTACATTTATGCACACAATGTGGGTATCAGCTGGGTGAGGTGTCATGTTAGGTAGATTTCATTAGAAAGCTAACTATTGCAATGGGTACCATGTTTCGACTTCCGGAAAATTTTGACATATCTTCGCGTTTCACATCCCCTAGACCCCAAAACCACCATCAGTTCAAAAGTTTATATATAATTTATGTATATATGTATATATGTATATATGTATCTATCTATCTCTCTCTCTCTCTATATATATATATATCACTTTTTTGTGGACACGATAACTACCGCAATTTTGCACCAATCACTTTGAACTTTTTAAAGAATTTGTATCCCTATTGGCAACTCCAGCTATCTGATATGGCATCTAGCGGTAAAAATGAGAAACTTACGAAGTAGGGTACATTTGTCACGTGGTGACTGTTTGTAAATGGTTTCTTGTATTGGTAAGCAGATCGTGGTAAATTCTTCGTGATTATACATAAGTAATAAGTTTTACTCGTTGATAAGAGTGCAAAATGAGTAAAAGCAAAGTATATTGCTCAGTTTACGGCTGTAAGACGATGTATAAGAGGGCTGCGGATATACGTTTTCATCACTTTCCAAAAGATGCAAATAGCAATAGCCGAAAGGTGACGATACCAAATAAATACGGGCAACAAGAGCGGGTTGGACCACTCACCACTACACTCACTGATGACAGGACGGGTTGTTCACTTACGCCGTGCAAAGCCGCACCTAGACAGCCAAGCACAGTCTCGCCGAGCCAAGCCGTACCAAGACAGCCATGCCTAGGCCTACACCAGCCGAGGACAGCCAAGCTTCATCAGTCAGGTATCCTTTCCAGCTCCCTAGTTCATTTCCAATAACCTACCAACCGTCATCACCTCGCTCTGCGATATCCGAGCCATTCCGCTACGAGTCATATAGGCCTAATTTGACTTCGCAGGGTAAATACTTACCATCTAAATCAAGCAATTCCTGTCTACCCCGAGTTTTAATACAAGTTAAACTCATCCCATTGCCCTACCAAGCAGCAAATAATTTCTAGAGTCTATGGTACAGTGAGCAAACTCAAATATAGCTTTTAAACGTAACAGCGCCATGACTCGAACTGCACAAAAACAAATACCAGCAGACAACCGATGCTGGATAATATGCAATTGACACATAAAATCCAGTGGAACACACAAATTAGATCACGTGTATCGCATAGTTATACATATATACAATTGAAAATAACACTGTCATTATTTTAGGGACCACATTTACTGATTATAACCGAAAAATAAAAAGTGTTCCATATCAAACGCGTGTTATTGAGTAATTTTACCCTACTTATCCAGACGACCGCAGCGCCCCAAGTGTTAGTTTGGGTTGCCAATAAAATCTCGGTCGAGTTCGTTAATGAGCACAATCGGTCGAAGGGGGTGAAAATGGGGGGCTTTTTACGAAAAAGTGAAATATCGCTATAACTCTCTTAATATTTGAAATATCGAATCCATTCAAAAATCATACTATGTGTCGGATAAGGCCCAAAAATTTATGTTTGAAACGTTTTTTGATAGCACCGGCCATTGACCAAAGGGGTGGGAAAAAGTGGGTTTTTCGGGAAACATTAATCATATCTCTCTTAATAGGCACAATATCAAAACCGTACAAAATAGTAAATATTCCTCTGATAATTACCTAAAACGTTTGTCTGAAAGAATTTTTGATATGACCCACCATTACGCCAAGGGATAAGAAAAATGATTTCGGAATTATAAGAAAATGCCAAGAGCTATCAGAGGTTGCCATGGCAACAATACTAAATTGATGAGGGATGAGCCATGAGACGTTGCCATGAAAACGCACTTGCAGGAGACCACAATCAGTTTTCCATCCGACTAAGTGTGAAGCGGCTTCGGTGACGTAACTAGTAGCATGCTGAACTTCTATACCCAAGGTCGCGGGTTCAAAGCCGGCCGAAGTCGTCGGATTTTCTAAGAGCACTAAAAATCCCTCAGTATGCTTTCCTTTGTAGGGGATGTTCCAACGTTCGTTGCGAGTTGCTGGTTGCAGTGGCATCTAGTAGCAAATATCACAGCTAGATGTCGTTGACGGTAGTATGTGGTAGCAACTTTAGGAACTACTGCTTGAAATTGACCGTCTCCAGTCCTTACCTGAATTACAGACTAATACTGTCATGAAAATTCACACCGTTTATCAGACAGATTCTACACTCACCCAAAGTACACGGGGTTACATGACCGCGTTGTCGCAGCCCCTAAACAGAGGAACCAACTAAAATCTCTGCGGGAGATAAAATTGTGCGTGAAGAAGTAACAGACCGTTAGATAGTTACTCATCAGTGTCGAAACCTTGCATAAGGACAGTGTGACCACAAGTATAAAAATGGACCCCAAATGACGATAAGGTGGGAGACGATGGGAACATGTTTCGGACTTATTATGTTTTATTTTTAAGTATATAGCATGTTCAACTAGTGTTATGTTGATGTGATGTCTCATCACACTTTGATTGATTGTATAATCTTGATAGTACAGGGTTGAAGAAGGACTGTATACTGTAAGTCCGAAACATGTTCCCATTTTAATTGTGTAAAATATACAAGTATTGATCGACGGAGATTCTTTCTGAATTAAGTTTCATATATTGGTGCATCTAGGCGAAAACCCCCAACAGACAAAAATAAGTTTGATTAGCATAATATGTATGAAAATACATGAATATAGGCATGTCTGCCCAATTCCTTATTGACGAAGTTTAATATAATCTGAAAATTAATACCTTAAGTCAATAAAATGTAATTTTAATTATAGTACCGGTTTCGGCCACATTGTGACCTTCCTCAGCGGCAATATTTAATATAAGTCAAGTTGCAAGTATTACATTCAAAATTTTTCCTAATAAAGGTTGTTTTCAAATATTTCTAAAAATACCAGTTGTCTAAATGCTAAACAACATATTAAAATTCTAAAATATCAGATCTGTTACAAGTATAATATTAACCCTCTCAGTGCCACACGCCAATCAGATCGGCTCTCGCTGCTTGTGCCAAAAGTGCCAAAAGCCGATTCAATCGGCGCTCTGTTTATCTTATATTTTGTAGATTTCTGTAGGCGTATGTCTGTGATTATTTCATACCGTTGGAAAGGTGAGGTTTCAAGCTTGCCTGTGCGGGGTTTACTTCTTTCCTTCGAAGTGCGTTACGTGTTAGGTTTGAGTTTGTATTCACGCGCTCTCTTTGCCCCCCCCCCCCCCCCCAATCACGCGCGTTCCCGCCAAAATTGCGGTGCAGTTGTTTTCTTCTTGTTGAAATTTTCTGCCTACAGATGTATCTAGGAACTTTCTACAGCTGGAAACGTAGTGTTTCTTTGAATATGTCTGTTAGGTGTCATTAATTTAGGATCAAAACTGTTTTTGTTTTTACAAAAAATAAAAATTAAAATAAAAAAATTGAACAATTATCAGAGTAACCTCAATTAAAAAGGTATACATGCCGAGTTTACTTTTATGAACATAATGTATGAAAGAATGAGGTATTGGTTACAATGCAAAGCAAAAATATTGATTCTATCGTTGGAAATGTGATATTTATGTTTTTTTTTTCGAATAGTCTGCACGACCATTGAAAATGGTTTGGCATTCTTGGCAAGTATTTCAGGAAATGGCTCAGCACTAAGAGAGTTAAGTACGGGTTGTAAGACTTGCAACTTGACTTATATTACAGTATATATTGCCACTGAGGAAGGTCACAATGTGGCCGAAACCTATACTATAATTAAAGTTACTTATTATTGACTTAAGGTATTAATTTTCAGATTATATTAACAAATAAATCCCCAACAAATTTCTGGAGTTTAAACACTTGGCCATGAAAGCCAATATGTCAACTTTCAAAAGAGTAGGTTATTCCTGATAGGTTATAGGTTTTGATCTTGGCATCTGAATGATGCCAATAAATTATTGAAATTTGGTATATTCTTGTTAAAAATTGGTTATGGAACTTTTCCTGTATATTTCTGTAAAAATGTAGAGATTTGAAGTCATTCTTTTTCAGTGTTGCCTATACAAAAGACAAACTGTATATTTCTCCTGTATTTTTAGTAAATGCGTGTTGTAACTGGCTTGAATTCTATTGGACAAAAATTGGCCTGTGGCTTCTCCAAAATGATCTGCTCTCTCCCCCCCCCCCCCCTCATTTTTGTTTCTTTTTACAAAATCCTAATTGTGAATAGGCTAGGTATATTTAGTTTTCACTCATATTCGATTGTTTGAATTTTGACAGCATCAAATTGATGTTACATCCTGTAGAGATACATGCTTCGCTAATCCTGACTGTGGTTTCTCATCCTCTTTTTAACCTGCGTGCTTGGGACAGGGTCTTTCACACTGTGCATTAACTGTCCAATTTTCTTTGTTGGTTGGAAACTGGTGGTAATGGTCCTTTTTTTTTTAGGATTGTTGTTAGTAACACTGCGGGCATACAACAACACCACACGTCAGAACTAGTTTAAGGGTGAAATGCTCTGTCTACTGGAGTGGGACAAACATTTCAGTAGCCTCAAAACTGTGGACATGTTATAAAAAAATAGGATGGGTTTGTGTGCTGTTTACAAGGTAGTAAACCCAATGAACAGAATTTATGTGGGTTCAAGACTAGATAGTGGGACTGGCACCATAAAACTAGTACAAGCCTTACATACAAAATGATACAATGTGATAATGATGATGACAAAAAGGAGGAGAAGATAAAGCCTGCCATAGTATAGCGAGTCAGTAGCATAGCAAAGATCGACCAATAGGGGTTATTGTTTCAGAATAATGTGTGGTGCACGCATGCTTGAGTATCATTATAAGTACACTAATACAATAGAATGACGTTGATAATCATAAAATGTACAAATTGTGTCGTCATGAAAACGCGTGTTGTCTCAAATGGAGGGCCGGACCCAAAGGCGTTAACAGTACACCAGTACAGTACAGTGATTTGGTGATGCAGACACAAATCACAACCATACCGATTTCTCACAAATGAGTTATGGACTCATCAGCAAATGTCTATAGTTCATTTAAGAAATGTTTATTTAACTTATTGTTCATTACCAGTTTTATTCTTTTTGTAAAATTTTGTTGGTTGGTTCCTCAGTTTAGGGGCTGCGACAACGTGGTCATGTAGTCCCGTGCATTTTGGGTGTGTGTAGAATCTGTCTGATAACCGGTGATAAATTGTGATGACTGTATTAGTGTGTGTTATCTGTAATTCAGGTAAGGACTGCCGACGATCAATTTCAAATAGTTCCTATGTTTGCTACCAAATGCTACTGTCAACGACACCTAGGTTCTTTTACATGCCATAAATCTATGACATGGGCCCGCCGGCTTTACTTCCCCTCTGAAGAAAGGCATACTGAGGGATTTTTAATGCTCTAAAAAAATCTGACTACTTTGGCCGAGTTTGAACCCGCGATCTAGGGCATAGAAGCTCAGCATGCTACCAACTACGTCACCAAAGCCGCCTTTGTAAAATTTTCAAGGGGAGGGGGGTTCTAACCCCCAGTAACAACCCCCTGGCTACACCACTGTAGCTAATAAATGTGACCCAGCATCATATCCCAAATGCCTTCAATTTGATTGATAGCCTATTACTTTTGAAGCTTATTACTACATGTAAAATCCAGCAACTGTCTGGTATTGGTAATCTGCAGTGCTTGTTGAAAGAGATATTCTACATTTCTATTCACCCCTGATGAGTTAGGGCTCAGGTCTGTATGGGAGTTGTTTCATATTATTCACAGGCATTTTAAGATGCTTAATATTCTGGGTCATCAAACTAATTTGTCAAGAAACTCACCTGCCATCAATGAGGTGTGTTGAGAGGAATTGCATGTCGAATCTTGGTACTTGCATGGGCAGTGGCTGCGTCGGCCTGTGCTTTGTTGTAGCTAGCCTTGGAGTCGACCACACTGAGAGCAATGCCGAGTTGTGCAGCGTAGTAGGTCACCATGATGAGAGCCTGCACATGGTTGATATAGTGCTTGAAGAAGTACGAGCTCAGAAAAGCTTACAGTAAAAACCACCCATTATTATACCCATTCTCCTAGTTGATATTGTTATACCCTGAGGTCCCTACAGGGTATACCTACCCTCAATCAGCCCCAGTTCACCACACTTCACCCCATTTTCACACCCAAGAATACAAAGGAATCAACAGCTACAACCATATACCTAATACAATTTCATCAAAGCATAACAATCATAGCCCAGCATACATGTCACAATCTTTACGACACTTCTTTACACAACCAGACCAGGAATGTGACCGTCTTTCCAGAACCACCTAACTAGAGCAGGAATGTGCTGATTTCCTTACACAGCAATAATACTTCTTATAAATACCCCTTTGCCCCAACGATCAGGGTCTGTCTATCTCTACTGATCCACTGAAGCAGCCGAAGGCAATATCCGTCCGACCAGCCGTCAGGGTAAGTGTACTTCTACAAAAGGGTTATTTCCTCTCACAACTCCTTGCAATGCGAAAATCCTAATTCTGTAATCATTCATTACTGTACTTTACTTTGCCATAGTTAAAACTGGCGAAGCTACACACTTCTTTATTACAAAATCATAATTAAATCTCTTACATTCTTTTAGAAGTTATTTGATTGCATTTTATCACTTTCCTTAAACCCTTTACAATTATTATTATCTAGCACGACACAGTTTCACGCGTCGGATCTATCGTTGCATCGCCTGCCATTGTAACCTTGAGCGACAGTTGTAAACATTCAATTTAGCGAACACACTTAAACAGAAATCTGCTGGTTCTCTCTCTCTCTCTCTCCGCAATTCAGCTTTTTCACTCCTGCCTTGTACGTCATCTTCCCGTTTTGCTAACACATTTAAACCATTTAAACTCAACCCCTAACAATTGGTGGTTAGGCAACAAAACAAATAAAACCCCTAACAAATTGGTGCAAGTACCTGGTGCATCTTAACCGTTAGGTTAAACACTTTTCAATCCCTAACAAGTTGGTGGAGGTACCGGGTACATTAAATACAAATTACCTAACAAATTGGTGAATGCACCGGGCGCATCTTACCCGTTAAGGTTAAACACTTTTCAATCCCTAACAATATTTATATAGAGCATGATAAAGTTCTAATATTCTACAATATTTTCTCTATGTAACCAGGACTATGGTTACATACAGTGCCTAGAAAAGGGTCCGATACTCACTAAGCCTAATGGGGCTCCGTAATGCCAAAATGTTTGCAAATTTTTGAAATTTTATTTTAATAATAATAATGTTATTGGTTTTACGTCCCTTTTAACTACCCTGGCTTTTAGAGACGCCGGGGTGCCGGAATTTTGCCCCGAAGGGATCTTTAACGTGCCAGTAAATGTACTGACACGGCTCCCTCGCATTTGCGCACCCTCAAATGCCAGCTGACTGCGCCAGGTTTCGAACCTGCAACCATGGGCTCAGCAAGCGAGAACGTTACCCCTGAGCCACGCAGCCACTGAAAAAAATTTATTTTATGAGTCATATTAAGCTAAGGACCAAACGGTATATTTATTTTCTTCATAGCTCATTCCTGAGGCTAATTTCCTTATAAAGTCCCACACCCATGCATCCAATTAATGAACCCACTCTAGTAGATTTTTTAAAATTTCCTCTCTAATAGACAATAGACATTAAACAAAACATGAAAGCAAAACTGGTGTTGCAGTGTTGGAGTGTACCCCACCCTGAAACCTAAGCTGTCGTCGTTTCCTCAGCTAACGGAAAAAGCTTTGACTCCAGTTTCTCACTAAAATCTATTTCTTAACATTATGGTGTTTGAAGCCATTTTTCAGCGTTGCCTTAGTAAACAAAATAACACATCTGTTTTGGGTACAATCGTATTGACCGACTGAAAAGCATCACACTTTTGTCTATTTCTTAATATAAAAGTTACATTTATTCCCAAACTTTTCAAGAAACAAAGCTGAAATTTTTAAAAGCAATTTCTTCTTTTAATGTTATATTTCAGCACATCATTTTTTTTTTCAAAATGTAAGCCTACTTAAGTTTAATTTTGACAGATGGAAAGGCTCATGGAAATGTTATTAAAATTATGCAATTTTTAAAATATTATTGAAAAAGTAAGAAGAGAGCTTCAAGGAACTTCCCCCCCCCCCAAAAAAAAAAAAAGATTCAATTAGTTCCGGTAAATAGTTTCTGAGGAAAAGGTAAATACAAAGTTGAAAATTAACATGGCCAGTATAGGACATTCTGGAGTACCTTAATAATTTGCATCCTTGAATGTACTCAAAACCAATGTACAGTGCCTTTCTTTCTAAAGACAAAAAGGTTTGGGTACTTGCTGCAAGTTTAATTATTCACACTGACAAATTTACTCACGACCAATATGCAGTGCCTTTCTCTTTTAAGACGAAAAGGTTTGGGTACTCACTGTAAGTTTAATTTATTTGCATAAGCTAATTTACTGCTTAGTTATTCACAACCAATCTTTATGAGCCCTAGAGAGAGGGAGAGAGAAAAATAAGGTGACCGAATGGTATACCACAGTGTACTTCCAGCAATAAATATAATGGTTATATAGGCCTACAAGCAAACTCATGAAACGGCACAGGGTGGCAAGAGAGAGAGCTCGGAGTATGCAGGAGCATGTAGAAATTGCTTCCCTTATCTTTTCATACAATACTGTTGCAAATGAACGAATTGAAATGGGAAACCATGGAAAAACACTTGTAGGATGCCTGGGGGTGGGAATCATACCCATCTATCTTTTTAATAGTCCTCATGAAGCTGAGGGCAATTTGATCCAATCCTACTGTCAGGATTTGATGGTGAGATATTATTTTTACCACTATAATTTTTTTTAAATTAGAGAATTTTGATTCTTTACATAATGTAGACCTACCGTATTTGTGCGTGTAAGCCGCGCACCCTGATTTTGCTAAGTTGCTTCCAGGAAAAATAAAAATAAAATTAAGTACCGGTAGAATTAAGCAAATAAAATGGCATGCGTATTTCGCAATAATACCGTACAGTATATACATAATTCCTTAAATCCTATAGACCTACACATATTATACTTACCGGTAACATACCTAGTCTACAATTCACTTTAGTTAAAATGGCGCGATACCTGCAATGGAAGACATTATAATAAAGTAAAATATCGTACACTTCGTACAGTACGGTACGATATCTATATTTCATTTTCGCCGTCGGTGTCATCCCCCGAAGTGGTTGTGTCGGAATCTTCATCAGATAAGATTACCAAATCTTCGCTGCCAATGTCGGAAACTGCGAATGATAAGGTACCCTGAAATGGACTCCCATGCTGCGATGATCTGACCGCAGATTAGGGGAAGCGCTGGTTTCTTCGATCTGTCGGTTGCGGTTGGTGTAGTTTCATGAGCTGCTGACACTATTCACCCCGTATACAGTCGCCGTAAACGCTGTTTGAAGAGCCAATAATACACACATTTAAAGGTTGTTGATGACCGGGTGAAGAGTTCATCTCAGGCCCCAGAAAAAATCCGTACAGAAGAAAAAAAGAAGCAAGGTTGTTGTAGAGATGTACTGTACAACCTCCAGGAATCACTACGGTACAGTCTGCATTGCCATTAGAGAGTCGTTTATTAACAACTTCTGTTAGATGCCCACGGAAATTATCAAGGACTAACATGCTTCGTAAGTACCGGTACGCGTCTTTCCCAAATGCACTTCACCAAGTCAACGACCAGCAGCCCGTTATCCATCCAGCCGTTTTCTTGAGCTCTCACGACAACACTTGGGTTGGTTGGTTGCTTCTTAAGTTGAAGAGGCTGCGACAATGCGGCCATGTAGCCCCGTGTACTTTGGGTATGTGTAGAATCTGTCAGATAACCGGTGTTAATTGTGGTGACTGTATTAGTGTGTGTTATCTGTTTTTTAATTCAAGGAAGGCCTGCAGACTTTTGAATTTTTCAAATAGTTCCTACTTTTGCCGTCAAACGACACCGTCAACGACTACTAGTTCAGAACTTAGCTACCAGACGCCACCGCAGTCGGCCTTTGGCAACGAACGTAAGAACCTAAGAGCGTTGTTTACATTCTTAACCTATACAATTTAGCTTCACACAGTGTAATTAGTGGAAGGTTCTTTACATGCCATAAATCTATGACATGGGACCGCCGGCTTTACTTCCCCTCCGAGACAACACTTGGAAACACCATTCTTTCGGTAGTATTATTCTTCTAAAAATTACAAAAGGCAAGAGTTTCTTGCCGTCTGCTAATATCGCCAGTATAACACTGAAACGTCGCCTCCGTAGCGTAGCGGTCAGCATGGTTAGCTGCCACCCCGGAGGCCCTGGGTTCGATTCCCGGCTCTGCCACGAAATTTGAAAAGTGGTATGAGGACTGGAGCGGGGTCTACTCAGCCTCGGGTGGCCCAAATGGGTAGAGGGTTTCCCACTTCGTCTTCGGGCAAATACGGGAATGGTAGGCTACCTACTGTAAGGCCACGCCCGCCTCCTTTCCGCTTCCTTGCCTATCCATCCCAATCTTCCCCTCCCTTCCCATCCCTCATGAGACCCCTGTTCGCTTTGCAGGTGAGGCCGCCTGGGCGAGGATCACACCTCCTCAGTTGTATCCACTCCGACCAGATGTTCCCAGTTCTAGGACACTGCCCGTAGAGGCGGTAGTGGTGAGTTCGTGGGAAACACCAACCTGGACGGTAAAATCGATTAAAACAAGTAGTTCCGTGAAGAACTATACAGCCTATTTTCATATAACCTACTTATGTTAATTGCCACTATCAACATACAAAATTTCAGTTTGATTGCTGTAATAGATTCGTGGATATTGAGAACCGACTAAATATTTCGGATGGTCGCCATGTTGGATTTTATATATGTCGGTCCTAGAATTATGTACTGTTACATGGAGATTATTGTATACGTGTAACATTCAAACTTCAATCGCATGATTAGGACACAAGAAGTAACAAAGATATTTTAAAATTTCGCACAGTTGCCATCTTGTGGTTATGGAAACAATTGAAATAAATTAGATGGCAGTGGATTAACATTCGTATAAGGATTTACTGTACCAAGTTTCACTGCACTCGGATGGTAAAATTGCGAGAAACGTCCATGTGAATATTTATACTTCGCGTCGCCGCCATGTTGGATTTGTGATCACCAGGTTATTTAAAGTCCTATAGGTGAACATAAGTTCATAGCCCCTATGAACATAAAGAAAATCAGTTTGATTGCTATAATAGATTCGTAGATATTCAGAGCCGTCTAAATATTTCGGATGGTCACCATGTTGGATTGTTAAATGTATAGGCCATAGAGTCATGTATCATTAAAAGAAAATTATTGCGTAGGTTCATTATTCAAACTTTCACTTCGATCGCATCATTACGACACAAGAAATAAAAACTTAATTTTAAAATTCGCACAGCCGCCATCTTGAGGTTATATAAACAATTGAACTAAATTAGGTACCAGTGCATTAAAATGTGTATAAACATTTCCTGTACTAGATTTCATTGCGTTTGTAACATTAAATCGGGAGAAAGGTCTATTTAAAATTTTCAAATTCGCTTGGCCGCCATGTTCGGTTTGAATTAAACCGTTTTTTGAAAGTCTTATAGATGAACTTTCAGTAGTGCCCTTTATCTACGTACAAAATTGCAGGGTGATAATGCTAATAGTTTCAGAGATATAGAATGCCGGTGAAATATTTCGCACATCCGCCATCTTGTGGTTATATAGACAATTGAACGATGTTAGATGTCGGTGCATTACAATGTGTATAAACATATACTGTACCAAGTTTTATTGCCTTTGGTTGGTTAAATCACGAGAAACGTCTATTTAAATGTCGCAAATTCACGTGGCCGCCATGTTGGTTTTGTAGTTATCAGGTTTTCAAAAGTTACATAGGTGTACTTCTAGTAGTTCTCTTTATCACCGTAAAAAATTCCAGGGTGATATCGGGATTAGTTTCGGAGATATTGAATGCTGGTGAAATATTTCGCACAGCCGCCATGTTGGATTGGTGTGACGTAACAAAATTTGAAGGGCACGGTCGAGGTCGCCCGGAATAGTGCTATGAACTTACCGAGTTTCATTGAAATCGCTCCAGCCGTTTAGATTTTATTATTAAAGGGGGACACACACACACACACCTCACACACACACACACACACACACACACACACACACACACACACACACACACGGACAAAAGGTGATCTCATAAGCCTATTTTTTCAAAATTGAAAATAGGCTAAAAAACACTGAAACGCTGCTTTTCACTGCCGCTTGTTAAAATAGACACACTCGTTTGTCCTTTGTTCAACGAAGTCACATCAAGTGGAATGTCGTAATATATAGGAATTTGATCTGCATTACCAATTTGACTTAAATTAATATAACGTTTCTTTTCGGAGTCGAATTATGTCACTCTGAAACTGGATCAATTTCTCTTCGTTAGTCGTTGGCAAATTGCAGTTCTCCGTCTAACGGAGAGCTGACGTCTGTTGAAAACACGTTCGATCCAGCTTCTGTTTGCCCGAAAATCCTGTCTATTTATGCTTAATACTTATTACTTAGCGATATCAATTGCCTTCAATTGACACATCTCTGTTGACACAGCGTAATCGAATTGTCTTCTATTTCTTATTATATTCTTGCAATCGCTCTCCCACTTCGGGAAACATCACCTTTTTTTTTTTTTTTACCTCGAAAGACCAAGCGATTACACGAACAGTCTGTCCTTGTTTTATCTCCAATACACGATTCAGATAATCGTATTTCGTACCCACGGTACAATTTTCTCCTCCTTCTGCTTCCTTGATCATTTAAGTTTTTCTCCCGCGGCAAACGATCTTATCTTTATCTGTCGCGCACATTTTTCACCTGATCACTAGTGCACGCTGAACACCTACCTAGCACACGGTGAACACAAGCACAGAACAAGACTGATCGACTTCAACCATGTGTCACCTCACAAGCCCATGCTATTGTTTCCGCTGACAACGCGAGACAAATCAGCAATGATTTTCTACCGGTAGTTTGTACCATAATCGCGTAAGAAAATTTGAATTTTACATTAAACACACATCAAAAAAAGTTTTGCATCACCTCGGTTCCAAGAGTTCCGGAACCGTTAAATACAAAGGGAATAGAGATCAACACAAACAACATTTCAGCTCGTTTTATTGCTCATGAGACCCACACATTGCATGTTGTACCATCATACAGCTAGACTTTCAGCATTTGTGGTCCAGATTGCAGTACACACCACTACCTCTAATACCCAGTAGCACGTCCTCTTGCATTGATGCATGCCTGTATTCGCCGTGGCATACTATCCACAAGTTCATCAAGACACTGTTGGTCCAAATTGTCCCACTCCTCAACGACAATTCGACGTAAATCTCTCAGAGTGGTTGGTGGGTCAAGACGTCCATAAACAGCCCTTTTCAACATATCCCAGGCATGTTCGATAGGGTTCATGTCTGGCGAACATGCTGGCCACTGTAGTCGAGCGATGTCGTTATCTTGAAGGAACGCATTCACAAGATGTGCACGATGAGGTCGAGAATTGTCGTCCATGAAGACAAATGCCTCTCCAATATTCTGCCGATATGGTTGCACTATGGGTCGGAGGATGTCATTCAGGTATCGTAAAGCCGTTTCGGAGCCTTCCATGACCACCAGTGGCGTACGTCGGCCCCACATAATGCCACCCCAAAACATCAGGGAACCACCACCTTGCTGCACTCGCTGGACAGTGTGTCTAAGACGTTCAGCCTGACCAGGGTGCCTCCAAACACGTCTCCGACGATTGTCTGGTTGAAGGCATATGCGACACTCATCGGTGAAGAGAACGTGATGCCAATTCCGTGGGGTCCATTCAGCATGTTGTTGGGCCCATCTGTACCGCGCTGCATGGTGTCGGGGTTGCAAAGCTGGACCTCGCCATGGACGTCGGGAGTGAAGTTGCGCATCATGCAGCCTATTGCGCACAGTTTGAGTTGAAACACGACGTCCTGTGGCTGAACGAAACGCATTATTCAACATGGTGGCATTGCTGTCAGGGTTCCTCCGAGCGGCAATCCGTAAGTAGCGGTCATCCACTACAGTAGTAGCCCTTGGGCGGCCTGAGCGAGGCCTGTCATCGACAGTTCCTGTATCTCTGTACCTCCTCCATGTCCGAACAACATCGCTTTGGTTCACTCTGAGACGCCTGGAAACTTCCCTTGTTGAGAGCCCTTCTTGACACAAAGTAACAATGCGGACGCGATCGAACTGCGGTATTGACCTTCTAGGCATGGTAGAACTACAGACAACATGAGCAGCGTACCTTCGTCCTGGTGGAATGACTGGAATTGATCGGCTGTCGTACCCCCTCCGTCTAATAGGCCCTGCGCATGCATGGTTGTTTACATCTTTGAGCAGTTATAGTGACATCTATGAACAGTCAAAGGGACTGTATCTTGGATACAATATACACAGTCAACGTCTATATGCCGGAGATCTGGGAACCGAGGTGATGCAAAACTTTTTTTGATGTGTGTATATATATACAGTGAGGTCCTTCATTACAGAACGGAACCTCACCGGGGTCGTGTGACGGCCGGAGAGCTATGAGTTATGGCCAGATGACTAGCATTTACCGATTACACAACCGCGGGTTGGAAGCACCCAATGCTGTCATAGCATTTATTACATACGGAGCTGGAAAGATGCCTTAGGTGAGATAAATAATACTTGTGGTGAAGTACTGTAGCCTATCTCCTATCCCGTGAACATGGTTAGGTATAGAAGAAAACATCAAATTTTCCTAGTGGAAACTTATCTTCTCAAGAAGAAGTCTTACAGTAAATGTGTTCGTCAAGTTTCAGCATCGTATGATTTTCACTTGTGGGGAACCTCAAACAAAAGGTATACAGAAACAATCCGCGTACTCTGGAGGCTCTCAAGAGCGAAATGACTGCACTGATACCAAATCTCAGTGGGGATGAATTACAGCGAGTGTACCGAAACTTCCTACGTTGGTACAACGTGTGTTTAGAAAATGAAGAACGGCATTTCCAGCAACTACTCTGAAATTCATGTAAGTAGTCTAATGATGATTACTAAATACGGTACGCTGAGAAGTGTCAATGTGCTGAACTAGTTGGGCGGTACGCTACTGCTAGCAGGAGTGCCTTGCTTGACAGGTGGCCAGCCACTCTGGCCCGGCCGTCACACGGTGCCTGCGAGGTTCCGTTCTATAGAGCAGGCCCTCGCTGTATAATTTGCGCATCAATTCTATCAGAGGAATAAAAAAACGAACAATTGATGCGAAAGGAAATTTGATTTAATTTTTATTTAAATAATGTGCTGATTTGACTTCCGTTTGCCGCGTCCTTTAAACAAGGAGTAATAAGGAGCTCTCTAGCACGTTGTGACCGGTACTACTTGATGAGACTGTGGTACCTGAGAGTGAGGGATGTGCTGGTGAAAGTGGTGGAACCCAATCAGAGCATCAGACACAGCAAAGATGATACCTCCGGCACAGGAACACAGCTTGGTCCATGTCCACAGGTCCTGAAAATAAACATGATCTTCTTAGCTGGGGGACATTTAAGTCAAATTTGAAGTGAGAAAACATGATTATGCTCAAGAAAAGCTAGGCAAACAGGTATTGAGTAATGAAAGCATCAGAACATCTTTGTTTAACTGTTACGGCAATAGGAAAAGCTTCATACCGGTGTAAGGTCTTAGCTGTCAGAAAAGACAACATTTAATCTTTGGATAAATCAGAAATATTTTTCCTAAAATTGTAATAATAATTGTTGTTTTAAGGGACCTAACATCTAGGTTACCGACCTTCCTAAAATTGTGAGTGTGTGTGCATGTACCGTAGTTATTTTGTAGACAGGTTTCATGCAGCACTCGCCTGCTCTACCATTAGATCCTATATTAATGACTTGAATCTCTTCACATATTTGCAGACCTTTGACTCTCTGTTCCACCGTTTCCCCTTCCGGTATTATAAAATAACATTGCAACGCTTATTTGAATCTTAGGATTAGTTTTCAAGAATGTCTTTGAAATTTTTGAAATAAATATAGTTTTCCCTCCCAAGCAGGCTTTCAGCCGATATGACCCAGTTAAATATAAGTATTAGCTAACTGTCAATTAAGGATAGATCTCATTGTGCTTTAATACTAGGCTATATACTGTACAGGTATTCATTATCCAAGATAAAAGGATTGTTAAGACTGCTGGAATATTGTACCTCAAAGAACTGGACCCTTGCTATGGCTCTCCATGCCATCGTGATGAGCAGTATAGAGTAGACAGGAACTCCAGCCACCAGGACCCCACTCAGCCCTGGCATTAACGCTATCACCGCTGCAACATACATAAGTAAGTTACACACGGTTATCATAATTTCGAAAACAAAAAACGGTCTATTTACTAGATATAATTTTTGTATAAGGTGGATGGTAACATGAAACACACTAGAACACCACGTAACATAAATAGAGGGGTGCGTGGTGGCACAGTGGTGAAGCTGTTGGCCTCTCACCACGGCAGAACGGGTTCATTTCCCGATCAATGCATGTCCTGTGGTTCGAATTCTACGTAAATAGGATGTCCCATGGCTCATGATCGTGAGATTAACGGTCACGTAAAACTAGAGATTTCCTTTTTCCTCTTTAACATAAATAGAATAACAATATCACGTTTTCTTAATTACTTTTGCTTTGTAGCCTTTGAGTATGCGCAATTGTTCATTGCCAGTATACACTACTGATTCTCCCTCACTCTTTTTTTTTAAATCAGTATTTATTAGACGAATCCGCAATGAAACTGGGCCGATAACCCAGATGTTAGGTCCCTTAAAACAACAATTATTATCATCATCGTAATGAAATTCGCAATCAAGAATTCTGAAGATGGAAACTGCTTTCCAATTAACAAAATAATATTTCTAACAAACAATGCCTTTCTTGGAACAGTAAAATTCAGCATTTCATAACAGTACTGGTAATTAAACCAGAAGCACTTTATGAATCAGAAACCACCAATCTTCAACGCAAAGAATTAAAGGAACAATGGGAGATTAAGGAAAGGAAAATGATGAGAGAAATCTGAGGATCAAGACTTAAAGACGGAAATCATTACCCTAAACTCATTGTGAAATATATCAACTAATTCCCAAAATCACAGATACAATGCGAATACGACGTATACAATTTTCGACCAGGAAATTTTCAAACTTCTGCGAAACAAAGCTACTAGACCAAAGTTGTACAAACTCACCGAGAAAGACCTTCTTGAATTAGGGTCACTAAATTTACAAGATCAAGACGAACTCAGAAATATCGTCCTAACAAAGAAGCTTACAAGCAGGTTTATATTGTTGTAATTTTATATTCTGATGAAATATGGTAATAAATATCAATTCCAGTTTGAAGAATGGGAGAAAATTGGGACATTTGTCATTCTGAAAGGAGTATCTTGGTACAGTGGGATATGGATCAGAAACATTAACAAGAAGTTCCGTGACGAACTAAAGAGCCTACTTTTCTTAAAATTTAAGATTCATGCCAATGATTAATCTATATTGATCTATCTAGAATAATGACGAAATTAAGTTGGTAATATAGACGTTTCTAATTAGTTCGAAATACTGTATACCTGGCATAATGAAGCCTAATAAAGAACTACAGTTGGCAGCCCTGGTGACTGAATATATTCTTAGTTCCATCTCTTAAGGTACAGAATACAAAATTTGGTTGAAGTCCAATGGCTAGCATGGACGTTACATGCAGTTAAACATTGGATCTAACAGCGCGCGTAAAATCATGTTGGCAACAATGACATACATGTATTGGTCAGAAATAATCTGAAATAATATGATCTATTGTTGTGTCAATTTTGAATGAAATCCATTAGTTAGTATAGAAGTTACATGCATTTTAAAATTGGACCTATCTGCTGGCTTAGAATCATGTTGGCAGCACTGGCGTAGGCCTATATTAGTTACTCCAAATTAATTTAGAATGCCAGGCATTATACGTGTGCAACGTTTAGAGCTATTGGCTTGCATACTTTCTGATATATTGATATTAGGGTAACAAAAATAGAGACAGTATTTATTAACAATTGGCAGCCCTGGTTACTCTTAAGAATCGGCATAGTCATATCTGTTATGGTAAACATAGCACACACGAAATTTGGATGAAATCCAAGTGATAGTATAGAAGTTACATGTATTTAAATTTGGACCTCTCAGCAGGCTTAGAATCATGTTGAAAGCACTGACGTATATAAGGTACTCCAAATTAATATAGAATGTCAGGTAATATACGTGTGCATAGCTTAAAGCTGTCGGCTTGCATACTTTCTGATATATGGGTATTTGGATAAAATAAATTGAGAGCATTTATTAACAGTTGGCAGCCCTGGTGGCGTTTAAGAATACGCTCAGTCATATCTGTTTATGTACACATATCACATACGAAATTTGGTTGAAATCCAATTGATAGTGTAGAAGTTATATGCATTTAAAAATTGGACCTATCAGCAGGCTTATAATAATTTTGGCAACACTGCCATGTATGGCCTCCTGGAAATTAAACTGCAATATTACTACCTATAGGCCTACGTGTGCCAATTTTGAAATAGCTGCCATTCATACCTTCCAAGATATCCAACATGGAGCTCAAATTTCAATTGCGATTTTTCAGCAGTTGGTAGCACTGACATCATTTTCAAATATGGCCGTGAGATATTCAGATATAGATCTTTACTCCTACAAAATTTTGTTTCGATTGCTGCAGCCGTTTAGGAGTTGATAAGACACACACACACACACACACACACACACACACAGTCAGGCAGACAGACAGAAGGACAGGCAGACAGACAGACAGACAGACAGACAGACAGACAGACAGAAGGACAGACAGACAGACACACACACATTTGCCCGATTTCATAAGTCTACTTTTCCTCATTTTTAGCCTACTTTTCACATTTTGCAAAAATGAGGAAAAAGTAGACTTATGAGATCGGGCAAATGTGTGTCTTTCTGTCCTTCTGTCTGTCTGGCTGGCTGTGTGTGTGTCCCCCCTATCAACTCCTAAACGGCTGCAGCAATCGAAACAAAATTTGGTAGGAGAAAAGATATATACCTGAATATCTCACGCCCATATTTGAAAATGATGTTAGTGCTACCAACTGCCGAAAAATCGCAATTGAAATTTGAGCTCCATGTTGGATATTTTGGAAGGTATGAATGGGAGCTATTTCAAAATTGGCACACGTATAGATAATAATAATATTGCAGTTTAATTTCCAGGAGGCCATACATGGCAGTGTTGCCAAAATGATTATAAGCCTGCTGATAGGTCCAAATTTTA
Source organism: Meconema thalassinum (assembly GCA_946902985.2). Taxonomy (NCBI): domain Eukaryota; kingdom Metazoa; phylum Arthropoda; class Insecta; order Orthoptera; family Tettigoniidae; genus Meconema; species Meconema thalassinum. Next base: position 299,755,072 of record OX336391.1, on the reverse strand, counting down.
AATGCATATAACTTCTACACTATAAATTGGATTTCAACCAAATTTCGTATGTGGTATGTGTACATAAACAGATATGAATGAGCGTATTCTTAAGAGCCACCAGGGCTGCCAACTGTTAATAAATGCTCTCAATGTTTTTAAATCCAAATACCCATATATCAGAAAGTATACAAGCCGACAGCTTTAAACTATGCACACGTATAGTACGTGACATTTTATATTTATTTGGAGTAACTTATATACGTTAGTATTACCATCATGATTCTAAGCCTGCTGATAGGTCCAATTTTAAAATGCATGTAAATTCTATACTAACTAATGGATTTCATTCAAAATTGACATACCAATAGATCATATTATTTCAGATTATTTCTGACCAATACATATATGTCATTGTTGCCAACATGATTTTACGCGCGCTGTTAGATCCAATGTTTAACCGCATGTAACGTCCATGCTATCCATTGGACTTCAACCAAATTTTGAATTCTGTACCTTAAGAGATGGAACTAAGATTATATTCAGTCACCAGGACTGCCAACTGTAGTTCTCTATTAGGCTACATTATGCCAGGTATACAGTATTTCGAACTTATTAGAAATTTCGATATTACCAACTTAATTTCGTAATTATTCTAGATAGATCCATATAGATTAATCATTGGCATGCATCTTAAATTTCAAGAAAAGTAGGCTCTTTAGTTCGTCACGGAACTTCTTGTTTCAAAATGTGAAAAGTAGGCTAAAATCCAGGACTCTCTCAGTTAAGTCAGGACACCTTTGACCCCTGAATACCCATGAAGTATTGAAGGAAGGAAGGAAGAAAGAAAGAAAGAAAGAAAGAAAGAAAGCCGCGGCCAATCTCTCTGAGTTCGACAGAGGTCAAATAATCTCTGAAACGACACGGTTCGTTAGGTACTAGTATGCCACTGTTGTGAGCATGTATCGAACGTGATGCGGCATTGGTCAAACAACGACATATCGTCCAGACGTGTGTCAACAGTGGCTCATTGTTCTTGAGATACGATTCTACAGGTATCTGAATCAATAATAGAAAGCTATGGTATTACCCATTGGGAGTAAATATCATTCTCTTAAACTAGAATAGCTGGCAATGGCAGGGAAGATAATGGTAAGAGCCATAGCAAGGCCATACGATTGCATCAACTGTTGGTTGTTACAAGTTACTAGAGGAGGAAGATGGTTAACTGAAACTATCACACACTCCAGGTCTTCTTATATTCCTGTCATGCCCCAATTATGGCATCCACCAATAGGAAAGTGCTCCACTGACAAGCGATGTCATTGTAAAAATATTCGTGACCATGTCTGTAATGCTAGTTTAGTATATCTTTACAGACACTTTAATTTAAGGGGAAGTTAATTACAGAGCCGGATTTAAGAGTATGCCGCCTTTAGGCTAAAGTCCATTTGCCGCTCCCTCTATAGTTCATATTTGCTTAGTAAATTTGTTTTATACAACAAAAGGAAAGAGTTCATCTTTTTTAACATAAAGTTCATTTAGTTTAGATAAAAGTACAATTTTAATGGTTTACATAATACATTATATAATGAAATTATTTATCTACTTTGGTTTTTTTTTACTTACTCCTCTTGTCTGTTAGGTAGTCAGCCCGAAGGCTAGTTGGATCCTCAAACAGTACCGCCGTTAGGTTATGTGAGTAGATACCCACAAAAACCCAAGGCAGCGCTATATTGAGGCGTACTAGGCAAACAGAGGAGTGAGGAAGTTTGCCATTGCTTTCCTCACGGAGTCAGAACAGTAGTCCTAACCCTATGAGTAGAACCTTTCACAACATCCACAGGCACTGACTGTGCCCTGAATGTCATTACTAAGCACCACCCATACCTCAGTAGCTTCCATATAATCACAGCCATGAGTGAGACTGAGACATCGGTGAAAAGCCACCTTTTACTCTAGCCTGTGCCAACAGACAAATGCAAATGTACTGCATTCATCAAGAGATGGCAAACAGGCCTTTACTCCTCTTAAGTTTCGTTAAAAATGAAATGGGTTTCGAACTTCATTAATTAAATTGTTCTTGGAGATCAGTGATCACTATTTTACACATATTTATTTTATTTTAATACTTTGCGTAATTGCAGAACTGTGTTCAATTTGAATTAAGTTAGCCTATCCTACACGGTGAAATGAAATTACACAAAATGTAGTTAATTACTTGTCTATTTGTTGAAAAATATACAAACTTCTCTAAAACAACTCACCCCACGTAATCTTGATGTTCAAATTTACATAGCTTTCTTACGAGATTTGTTAATGGCGAACTCGATAATAATGTCCTTATATGAAAGTGTTTTTTTTGGTGGTATTTGTGAATTTGTATTATGTTATGGTTTTAGAGCATAGGCTATGCAGAAGGACTAAAACATATTTTTAAGTAACACGTATTCTTAAATTCGTTCGGAAAATATTTAACGTCTGAAATACTTCATTTTAACTTTTGAATAAATTGCCAAACTGCCGTCCCTGAACATGTGCCACTCTAGGCTGCAGCCTACTTAGCCTATTTAGAAATACGGCCCTGGTGATGGCTGGTACCCACCTGTTGCACACAAAGTGTAGAGCACAGCTCCTAGAGCAGTGTTGAGCGGCTTGAAACCAAAGGCAGCAGTGTACATGACTTGGGCTACTCCAAATGCTGCCATACCATGCATGAAGTAGTGAGGCCACACCAACAGAGCGTCTCCCAGACACGAGAAGAGTAAACCCGTCACGATCCGCCGAGAGAAAGCATATCTACAAAATACCATATTCACTTATCTCTCTAAGAATATTCCAAAAAATAACAGGGAAATGAAATGTACAAACCTTGCCGATGATAATAGCATACAAGGTGCAAGGTCCAGGCAAGGTATACCAAAAGTCTGCTGATGAGTCTAATTTAGTACACCAGGTTGAAAGCCCACAGCAGACGTAACAAAAACCTACAATATTTGCTGTTGTTTAATATGCAGGGTGATTTGGAAATGTATACCCCTCAAAAAAAATGCACAGTAGAAGATCAAATGCATAGTATGTGAGTCATTCCATAAATAGTGCCATATATTTTCCTGTGATAATCTCTAACGTCTGGGCTGGATGTTTGGTATTATAACAGGTACCGGCATATAACGTTCATCCAGGGTAATCTGTCTATAATTTTCAAGCCGTGTAGAATTGGCAACAGTTCTTAAGTTCTATATTGTGCCCTTGTATATAACAGCGTCGTATAAACGAGAATCAAACTTCGGGGAGCGTTCAGTCCGGATATGCTTTCACTAGAGCTCAAATACCAGACGGCTGCTTACAAATACAAGGACCATATGCAAAACTATAAACTAAGAAATGAGTGAAAAACAAATAAAATTACCACCATTTAATAACTGAATAAAAACAACAAAACATAAAAAATAATATAAACAAAGTCCACCCTGAACTTTACTCCCACAGTACAATAATTTACACAGATCTGAGTGGCCTAGAAAGGTCCACTCCAAAGAAATAAAATTGTGGATCAAAATCCACTTGTCTGATTAATATGTATGCACGCGTATAACTACGCTAGAGAAGAAATAAGTACTTTTGATGGAGATTTGCTCACAGATGGAACAGCCAATATGCTTGCAAACCCCCATACTGCAAACCATTATTATGGCTTTATGGGACACACTCGAAGAATATCATACCAACAATTAAAATTTTACTGACACACGCAACCATTTAAAATTTATAAACTAATTGATCTCCATCGAGATCGCAGTGAGTCAGGAAACTCCCAGCAAAACAGAAGCTTGCCCAATGGCTCAATTGCTCAACATATACATGACAACAACGTGGCCGAACATCGAGACCACCCGAGGTCAAAGAACATGACAATAATTAAACAAGAAATAAGATGCCTAAAATCCGATGATATTTACATGAAATAAAAGCATGAATAAGCTAACACGCTGGGACTCGATCAATCAAACGCGAACAGCGCCCATTTACCGATTACAATTCTTTTATCATTAAACAGGCTTTATTTTAATATAAGATAAACATTAACGAAGAACGGAGGCCTGGTCCGTGAATACTAATGAGCACAGCTTGCTCCTTATCTGATGGAGTGCGCCGCGTAGAAATACCTTCACTTACCACTCATTAGCGTCTGTGTTCAAAACCAGCCCTCCTTGTCGAAGCTTTGAGTCATGCTATTTATAACAAGAGACTAGACAGCCCCGTTCCGCCACCTGTTAATCGCGACAGATAAATTCACACACTTCTTGTCAATTCCAAAGAATTGCAAGACATCGTAGAAGGGGATTCCAACATTTTCCTCGCAAGGATTAAATGCTTATCCTGGACAATAGCTTCAGACAGAACCAAGGTTCCCGAAAACTCCTATCCCATAAAACACATATTTGCAGACTCAACAAAGCATTTTGGGCAGAACACAACACAAATCTACCACGGGCCGACACTCCAATCAAATATCATAGATTTTGTGTACCAAGACACTAAAAGGGAAACTTCATCAACAGATAAAGTCATTGGGCATATGACCCCTCACTTAACAAAAATGCAACAAACGGTAATTAACACACAAGCCTGTGCAACAATAAAAATCTATACAATAAAAAGATTTCCCACCAATTCTATTATCTACTCTAGTTAATTCAGTTTCGCTTCTGTTATGATATCGGTTCCCAATTTGTGTCGCTTAGCCGCGCATTTTACGGTAGCGAAGCGCACTATGAGTACGCTTGCCCCGTGTACTTGACATCAACAAAAAAAATCTTCACAAAGATAGAATACATGCCACGTTGCTCATGAACTAAACTAAAGTGTGTCAGTACCACAAACCAACTACAATAAAACACGAAGACAAAAATAAAATAAAATATTTACACAAAATAATATGTTCCCACAAAACCATAACCAGTTTGTCAAATAATTAAATTATTTAGTACTTATTCCTCTTTCTGCGTCGTCTCATCGAACATCGCCTGACATTCTCTCTCCAAAGTGTTTAGCTCATCTCAGACCACATGGAGCCGTAGAAACGTTGGTTCGATGTCTTCCTGTGGGTCTGGAGTTCCATCTTGACGTTGAATAAAAATAACAAAAATAAAATGTTATTTATAGTCACACGTAATTTTCTATCTAAATTTTGCCAATAGTTACTTTATTCACCATTTGTCTAGTGCAAAATTAAACGTAGACTTTCCCTAATAGTTGTAGTCGTGGGAGACTACTAAAATATTACCGATACACAAATTTCACACTCAGCTGTGCGCACACAACTTTATTATAATATTTTCAATAATGACCCTATCTCTGATAAATTTAACACTGTATATCTTCACGGTATGGAAAAGAATAAGTGATCACCTCACGGTGTCACCAAGAATCAACCTCCTCGTCACTCAGACGACAGTATTTATGTGAATTTGGCAAAAAGACGGAGGGAGAGGGAAATCTATCACTAACTTCTATAATAATGCGACTATTGGCATGCAACAGGTATCAAACAGTTTGAAAAATTATACAGGTCACAATGGGGCTATCGTGCTCTGGAATCGATCATAGATTTCGTTAATCCAATCTTTCCCGCTTTCAACTTCAAGCCGGCGTCAGACGCTCCCTTGGCGCTAAAATTGATGACCCTCTCTGATTGGTAGTTCATGACGTCAATATCGCAGTTTAGAACAGAAGCCTCTGTCCTATGATTGGTTGAAAGTTCCTCTCGTCTCTCTCATCCAGCAACTATCTTACTCGTAACGCTAGGGTGACAAAGAAATTACGGTCTGAAATGAGTCAGGACCCCAACACACCTTTGTCTGATAAAGTGTCTGTCAAACATTCCGATCTCGTCACTCCTTTGTTTCAGGACTGGGCACGTTCAAACGTACTGTCTCCACATAAGCTTGATATTTCGCAATCCAGTCTGGCCTTCCTGTATGATTCTGGCAGTAAAATCAGAATATAATGAAATGAATAATTAGAATCATTAATATGCGTAGCTTATTAAGGGTTCACAACTCCCTTAGTTGGGAAAAATCGAACTTAGAGATAAAGTCGATTTTTCTTCCCTAAGTCACATGGTGCAGATACTGGGTTAGCCTCCCTTCAAAGTGCTCAGTCAGTCCGCCTCTGCTAGTTGACAAGTGTTTTCCTCGTTCCAATGTTTACATTCTCGCCCATTCATTAGGACAGTACCAGTCTGCTGCTCACTTGCCCAGCGCTTCGCCTGGGGCTATTTGTTGCTTAAAGACTATTCCCCTCTCTGTTGCTCGTCTGTCGACATACCTGTCAACTCTGCTTGCTTCAAGATGTAAACAGGCCAGACGCTAATCACTTCCTCGATGTCGTGCTGGCTTCTGCTTGCCCCCCGTTTACTTGCATGATGTTGGACGATCACGTATTTAATTCGCTGCATTACTTCCAAGATTCCTCACTATGCTGAACGGTTTTTTACTCCTCCATGCTGCCATCCTCTTCCTATCTCCCGCGTGTTGCCATCTTTTTCCTCTCTCCCACGTGTTGCCATCTTCTTCCTCTAGTAGTGACCCGTTTTTCGGATCGCACCGGTGTTTCTCTTCCCCACCAGGCTGCGTTCTCTAATGCCCTGTGCCGCTAATCTTTGTTCGTCTTCCTTGCTGGCTTCGCTATGTGCTTGTTCTCCATGCAGCTGATCCAAGTATCTCTGCGTCTCTATGTGCATGGCTTCAAACCCTTGATTTGTTCTGCCTTCCTCATTGTATGTGTCGGGATTTTTCCGCTTGTCAATTGCCTGTTTCCAACGTCCTTGTTCATTTCCCTCATTAGCATGAATTTCCTCTAAGTATTTCTGCGATTGAGCATGCCTATCGTTCCAGTTGTCTCGGTAGCTTCTAGAGTCCTCACGATTCTGAAATCTGCGGTCTTGCCATCTCTGATTTTCATTCCGATCTCCCCATCTCCTGTATGGTACATCTTGTCTCCGATTTTTCTTCCCTAAGTCACATGGTGCAGATACTGGGTTAGCCTCCCTTCAAAGTGCTCAGTCAGTCCGCCTCTGCTAGTTGACAAGTGTTTTCCTCGTTCCAATGTTTACATTCTCGCCCATTCATTAGGACAGTACCAGTCTGCTGCTCACTTGCCCAGCGCTTCGCCTGGGGCTATTTGTTGCTTAAAGACTATTCCCCTCTCTGTTGCTCGTCTGTCGACATACCTGTCAACTCTGCTTGCTTCAAGATGTAAACAGGCCAGACGCTAATCACTTCCTCGATGTCGTGCTGGCTTCTGCTTGCCCCCCGTTTACTTGCATGATGTTGGACGATCACGTATTTAATTCGCTGCATTACTTCCAAGATTCCTCACTATGCTGAACGGTTTTTTACTCCTCCATGCTGCCATCCTCTTCCTATCTCCCGCGTGTTGCCATCTTTTTTCCTCTCTCCCACGTGTTGCCATCTTCTTCCTCTAGTAGTGACCCGTTTTTCGGATCGCACCGGTGTTTCTCTTCCCCACCAGGCTGCGTTCTCTAATGCCCTGTGCCGCTAATCTTTGTTCGTCTTCCTTGCTGGCTTCGCTATGTGCTTGTTCTCCATGCAGCTGATCCAAGTATCTCTGCGTCTCTATGTGCATGGCTTCAAACCCTTGATTTGTTCTGCCTTCCTCATTGTATGTGTCGGGATTTTTCCGCTTGTCAATTGCCTGTTTCCAACGTCCTTGTTCATTTCCCTCATTAGCATGAATTTCCTCTAAGTATTTCTGCGATTGAGCATGCCTATCGTTCCAGTTGTCTCGGTAGCTTCTAGAGTCCTCACGATTCTGAAATCTGCGGTCTTGCCATCTCTGATTTTCATTCCGATCTCCCCATCTCCTGTATGGTACATCTTGTCTCCGCTTTTTCTTCCCTAAGTCACATGGTGCAGATACTGGGTTAGCCTCCCTTCAAAGTGCTCAGTCAGTCCGCCTCTGCTAGTTGACAAGTGTTTTCCTCGTTCCAATGTTTACATTCTCGCCCATTCATTAGGACAGTACCAGTCTGCTGCTCACTTGCCCAGCGCTTCGCCTGGGGCTATTTGTTGCTTAAAGACTATTCCCCTCTCTGTTGCTCGTCTGTCGACATACCTGTCAACTCTGCTTGCTTCAAGATGTAAACAGGCCAGACGCTAATCACTTCCTCGATGTCGTGCTGGCTTCTGCTTGCCCCCCGTTTACTTGCATGATGTTGGACGATCACGTATTTAATTCGCTGCATTACTTCCAAGATTCCTCACTATGCTGAACGGTTTTTTACTCCTCCATGCTGCCATCCTCTTCCTATCTCCCGCGTGTTGCCATCTTTTTCCTCTCTCCCACGTGTTGCCATCTTCTTCCTCTAGTAGTGACCCGTTTTTCGGATCGCACCGGTGTTTCTCTTCCCCACCAGGCTGCGTTCTCTAATGACCTGTGCCGCTAATCTTTGTTCGTCTTCCTTGCTGGCTTCGCTATGTGCTTGTTCTCCATGCAGCTGATCCAAGTATCTCTGCGTCTCTATGTGCATGGCTTCAAACCCTTGATTTGTTCTGCCTTCCTCATTGTATGTGTCGGGATTTTTCCGCTTGTCAATTGCCTGTTTCCAACGTCCTTGTTCATTTCCCTCATTAGCATGAATTTCCTCTAAGTATTTCTGCGATTGAGCATGCCTATCGTTCCAGTTGTCTCGGTAGCTTCTAGAGTCCTCACGATTCTGAAATCTGCGGTCTTGCCATCTCTGATTTTCATTCCGATCTCCCCATCTCCTGTATGGTACATCTTGTCTCCGATTTTTCTTCCCTAAGTCACATGGTGCAGATACTGGGTTAGCCTCCCTTCAAAGTGCTCAGTCAGTCCGCCTCTGCTAGTTGACAAGTGTTTTCCTCGTTCCAATGTTTACATTCTCGCCCATTCATTAGGACAGTACCAGTCTGCTGCTCACTTGCCCAGCGCTTCGCCTGAAATCCTCGTTGTTGGAATCTATTCTGTCCTTGGAACTGTCTGTTGTTATTACGGTTGTTATCGTAATGTTGGCGCTGTCTTTTCTCGACATCATCCTGACCTCTCACGGGTGTTGAAATGTTTGTATTTGTATTGGTAGCCTGGGATCTTGTGTTTATCTGGCTCGGCTTAATCACCTCGGTTGTATTTACCATTTCGACCTGTCTTCCAACTCTATTGTGTAAGTGGGACGTGGTTTCATCTATCTGGCGCAGGATCTGTTCAGCGTGTACCGCGTCTGAAACGTTAGCTGCGACCAATACCTGCTGAACGTTAACGGGAAGCTGGCGTCCGATAGTCATGACTAGCTCGGCCTCACTTAAAGGATTATCCAGATCTTTAAATTTAAGGAGCTGTGATGAAAAAAAATCTGAATACTTAGTTTGCTGAGTAGATTGGTACTTTCTGGAGTACAATTCCATTCTTAACCCCTGTTGATATGAAGACGACCAATATTTTCGAAGGAAAGCATGCTTGAATGCATCTACGCTTTCAAACGTGTATTTGAAGCTCAAGTACCACGTTAAAACATTACCAGTTAAAAATTTTTCCATCATGCGCAGTTGCCGGGCGGGAGCTATATCATTATCATTATAATAGTGTTCGACTTCCCGCAAGAATGCCTTGGGTGTGACTCCAGAATTTTCCATAAACTTAGCCGGTTTGAATTCATTAGAACGGATGATTTGTACAAGTTGAGGGTGCTGATTACCGTCATGGGGTGTAGAACTTCTCCCTATGTGATTACGAAATTCTTCCGTGTTCCGAGCAAGTGGACTTTCCGTGTCAACCTGACTACCAGTTGAATGAGTCGCCCCCGGGCTATCTCTGTCTCCATCTCTCGCCTTCTCGCCTAATGACCCTGCATTATGTTCCATAGAAAATAATTCTGCTTTTATCAGCCTGTCACCTTGTTCTTTAAATTTTGCTTTTATCTCATCTTCTAACGTCTGTATCCGTGTGTGGTTCTCCCCCAGCTTCTTAATTACCGCCAACCTTTCTTCCTTGGAGTCCTTACATAATTTTTGCCAATCCTTTCTAACGTTTTCTATCTTCAGATTATTAGTGTCCTGGCTCACTTCGATCCGTTCCAAGCGATCCTCCATGCGTACATTGTTTTCTTCAATAGTGGCTTTTAATCCCTCCCGGTCTACTTCTGCATTTTTCCAGCGATCTGTTGATTGGTTTTCGAGACGGTCTATGTCTTTTATAAGGCCGGTCACGTTTTCATCTACCGCCTTTATCTGTTCCTGTATAACTACGGTTATTTTCTCCACTTTATTAAATCTGTTCTGTAACCTGTCCTGTGCAGTTATAATTTCGCTATTTTTAGTTGTGCATGCCAATTCAATCTGTGCCAATTTTGCCAGAACTGTATCGTCTAAGTTATTAAGTTTAGCGTTAAACTGGTCCTCAAGTTGTTTTATCTGTTTAACCTGCTTCTCATTGTTCTTACTTACATCTAAGGCGAGTAGTATAAGCTGTTTCCTTGTATGTTCTTTCATTTCAACCACTACATTATCGAGTTGCTCAGTGTTACGACTGTTTTGCGCGTCTAGTTGAGAGTTTATTGATTCACTTTGTTGTGTCAATTGAGAACTAATATTATCATTCTGTAGAGCTAATTGTGTATTAATACTATCATTTTGAAGCGCTAATTGTGTGCCAATAGATTCATTAATTTGGGCTTTGATCACCGCTGACTGTTCAACCCTACTACTGTCTATTTGTGCCTTAAATGTTTCACTCTGTGCTATTAATTCCGCTGATTGTTCAGCCCTGCTACTGTCTATTTGTGCCTTAAATGTTTCACTCTGTGCTATTAATTCCGCTGTTTGTTCAGCCCTGCTACTGTCTATTTGTGCCTTAAATGTTTCACTCTGTGCTATTAATTCCGCTGTCATCTCCTGCCGTAACAACACCATTTGCTGCTGAGTGCGTGCCGCAGCGCTCTCTACAACCTGTCTTATTTCGTCTAAAGAAGCCATCACCACAATACACCTGAGAAAATAGAGAAAATGCCAATTGGCGATGTTCTCCGATACGTGCATACATATTAACACACATTTATATCAATTTACACATACTCAGTTCGTTTAAATTTATAAACACAATCCCATTAATCCAATAGCATCCCTGAGTATCCTTCATTTTACATAATTTAAAACTTAACCCACACATTCAGTTATTAAATGCTAGCCTTACAAAACGCTACAAGAACAGACTAATTAATCAAGTATTAATTGCCTTGGAAAAGCTACACGCCTTCCTATTACATACATGGAGTTGTCTTTCTAAGCAAAGCTAATTTTTATCATTAATATGGGCGCCCAGTTTCACGATATTATCTTTACAATTAATGCAAGAAACAAAAACGTGTACTGTATTTTACATTTGCAACTCCTGATCTTACTGTATAATTCACTCACTTGGCGGTAATACCTTCGCCATAACTACGTTACTTAAAATTATCACATTCGGTGATTCAAATACTGTCACATTCTGCCTCCACTTGTGGCGTGTCAGTTTATCAAAAAATGCGCTAGAAAAGCCTAAAACAGTGAAATGCCCCACGTAGGGTAATGCCAGCGTTGCCTATGTGCCCTTGTATATAACAGCGTCGTATAAACGAGAATCAAACTTCGGGGAGCGTTCAGTCCGGATATGCTTTCACTAGAGCTCAAATACCAGACGGCTGCTTACAAATACAAGGACCATATGCAAAACTATAAACTAAGAAATGAGTGAAAAACAAATAAAATTACCACCATTTAATAACTGAATAAAAACAACAAAACATAAAAAATAATATAAACAAAGTCCACCCTGAACTTTACTCCCACAGTACAATAATTTACACAGATCTGAGTGGCCTAGAAAGGTCCACTCCAAAGAAATAAAATTGTGGATCAAAATCCACTTGTCTGATTAATATGTATGCACGCGTATAACTACGCTAGAGAAGAAATAAGTACTTTTGATGGAGATTTGCTCACAGATGGAACAGCCAATATGCTTGCAAACCCCCATACTGCAAACCATTATTATGGCTTTATGGGACACACTCGAAGAATATCATACCAACAATTAAAATTTTACTGACACACGCAACCATTTAAAATTTATAAACTAATTGATCTCCATCGAGATCGCAGTGAGTCAGGAAACTCCCAGCAAAACAGAAGCTTGCCCAATGGCTCAATTGCTCAACATATACATGACAACAACGTGGCCGAACATCGAGACCACCCGAGGTCAAAGAACATGACAATAATTAAACAAGAAATAAGATGCCTAAAATCCGATGATATTTACATGAAATAAAAGCATGAATAAGCTAACACGCTGGGACTCGATCAATCAAACGCGAACAGCGCCCATTTACCGATTACAATTCTTTTATCATTAAACAGGCTTTATTTTAATATAAGATAAACATTAACGAAGAACGGAGGCCTGGTCCGTGAATACTAATGAGCACAGCTTGCTCCTTATCTGATGGAGTGCGCCGCGTAGAAATACCTTCACTTACCACTCATTAGCGTCTGTGTTCAAAACCAGCCCTCCTTGTCGAAGCTTTGAGTCATGCTATTTATAACAAGAGACTAGACAGCCCCGTTCCGCCACCTGTTAATCGCGACAGATAAATTCACACACTTCTTGTCAATTCCAAAGAATTGCAAGACATCGTAGAAGGGGATTCCAACATTTTCCTCGCAAGGATTAAATGCTTATCCTGGACAATAGCTTCAGACAGAACCAAGGTTCCCGAAAACTCCTATCCCATAAAACACATATTTGCAGACTCAACAAAGCATTTTGGGCAGAACACAACACAAATCTACCACGGGCCGACACTCCAATCAAATATCATAGATTTTGTGTACCAAGACACTAAAAGGGAAACTTCATCAACAGATAAAGTCATTGGGCATATGACCCCTCACTTAACAAAAATGCAACAAACGGTAATTAACACACAAGCCTGTGTAACAATAAAAATCTATACAATAAAAAGATTTCCCACCAATTCTATTATCTACTCTAGTTAATTCAGTTTCGCTTCTGTTATGATATCGGTTCCCAATTTGTGTCGCTTAGCCGCGCATTTTACGGTAGCGAAGCGCACTATGAGTACGCTTGCCCCGTGTACTTGACATCAACAAAAAAAATCTTCACAAAGATAGAATACATGCCACGTTGCTCATGAACTAAACTAAAGTGTGTCAGTACCACAAACCAACTACAATAAAACACGAAGACAAAAATAAAATAAAATATTTACACAAAATAATATGTTCCCACAAAACCATAACCAGTTTGTCAAATAATTAAATTATTTAGTACTTATTCCTCTTTCTGCGTCGTCTCATCGAACATCGCCTGACATTCTCTCTCCAAAGTGTTTAGCTCATCTCAGACCACATGGAGCCGTAGAAACGTTGGTTCGATGTCTTCCTGTGGGTCTGGAGTTCCATCTTGACGTTGAATAAAAATAACAAAAATAAAATGTTATTTATAGTCACACGTAATTTTCTATCTAAATTTTGCCAATAGTTACTTTATTCACCATTTGTCTAGTGCAAAATTAAACGTAGACTTTCCCTAATAGTTGTAGTCGTGGGAGACTACTAAAATATTACCGATACACAAATTTCACACTCAGCTGTGCGCACACAACTTTATTATAATATTTTCAATAATGACCCTATCTCTGATAAATTTAACACTGTATATCTTCACGGTATGGAAAAGAATAAGTGATCACCTCACGGTGTCACCAAGAATCAACCTCCTCGTCACTCAGACGACAGTATTTATGTGAATTTGGCAAAAAGACGGAGGGAGAGGGAAATCTATCACTAACTTCTATAATAATGCGACTATTGGCATGCAACAGGTATCAAACAGTTTGAAAAATTATACAGGGCACAGTGGGGCTATCGTGCTCTGGAATCGATCATAGATTTCGTTAATCCAATCTTTCCCGCTTTCAACTTCAAGCCGGCGTCAGACGCTCCCTTGGCGCTAAAATTGATGACCCTCTCTGATTGGTAGTTCATGACGTCAATATCGCAGTTTAGAACAGAAGCCTCTGTCCTATGATTGGTTGAAAGTTCCTCTCGTCTCTCTCATCCAGCAACTATCTTACTCGTAACGCTAGGGTGACAAAGAAATTACGGTCTGAAATGAGTCAGGACCCCAACACACCTTTGTCTGATAAAGTGTCTGTCAAACATTCCGATCTCGTCACTCCTTTGTTTCAGGACTGGGCACGTTCAAACGTACTGTCTCCACATAAGCTTGATATTTCGCAATCCAGTCTGGCCTTCCTGTATGATTCTGGCAGTAAAATCAGAATATAATGAAATGAATAATTAGAATCATTAATATGCGTAGCTTATTAAGGGTTCAATATACACTTAAGATCACATGCGAAGTGTTGTTCCTAAATATCGTTTAATTTGATATGACAGCATCTAAAAGCAGTTCGTATTAACTATTTGAACACCCGTGAAATTCCTCGTGGTAAATCAGACCTGCTGAAAGTTGTAGAAGTGAGTATTTCCCGTATTAAGTTGCATGTGTAACCAATGCCTGCTAATGAATTTAACCAACAAATCCTTCACTAATATTTCATTAAACTATTTCGGAAGCCTGGCTGCAAGTCAAATTATGGCAGCACTATTAAAATAACTGGTTATATTACTACTTTTTAATCAATTACATCGAGGTGGACTTTCAGTGCCTAGTAATTTAGTTTTGGTAGGATCTTCATCTTCCAGTACATAATGAACTGTACTCAGTTGGCAAGTGCTTTTAGGTAGATTTCATTATAAAGCTACATATTTTTATTAAATGAAGTGACTAAGCATTATTGTTAGACTGTCAACATTAAGCTTGGTGGCATATTGTGACAGTGATGAGTGCATCTGTGGCCGAAAAGTGAAGGATTTATTTATCTAAGGCAGTCCCTAAGTTCGTTAGAATAGTTTAAAAAAAAGTTTGGTGCTTTTCAGTCGGTCAACACGAATGTACCCAAAAAGAGCTGGGTTATGCCCTAATCCTGAAATAAATTACATGAGATTAATAAATACACTAGGATGACCAGTTTCGATCGTCAAGCGATCATCATCAGATCCATTACACTTAGGCAATAACATCTATGTTTGAGAATACAGGTGAAAAATATTCACAGTATGTACAATTATTTTGTTGCAGTATTGGTAATGCAACTGTCGGTGTATGCTAAATGTAGTATATCTAATGTTAGGTGAAATGCTAATATGGTGATGAGAAATCTGGAGTTTGTCTGTTTGGGGTGATTATATGGTTGTAAAAAATCAACTATGGTTATACTGTAATAATACAGGCTGATACTTATCCGGAGGTCTTCCTGGCTGGAACTTCGAGCAGTTTAGTGTTCACTCTAGCACCAGTTGTGGTTCATTTTTTTTTCTGAGTGCGGCAATGACGGCAGTGGGCATAGCAGCAAGAAAAGGAAATTTCAGACATTGGAACACTGAGCTACAGTACAGACTTTTATTATTACCTTATCGATCTAGCATGATAATTGTATCCTTTATTTGTGTGTAGATTTAGCGGACGTTATGTTCTATTGTATTTTCGCAAACATTTGGCGTCACCATCTGTGATTATGCAGTGTTACCATGTTCTTGCGCTAGGCCTCCCAGATGACAGACGTAATGCCACGGCTTGAGAATATTGTAGACGGCGATGCTGTGGTCCATTCTCCCGTCAAAGTACTATTAGTTAGGTTGTCGCGCGACAGATAGCGACAGCCGAGCAGAGTACCAATACGGCGTCTGAGTAGTATTGCGCACTATTTAATTTCTCAATGCCGAATAAATTGCACCCATCGGCACTTGCTAAACCAGTACAGAGACGGAACAGTGAATAGAACGTTTCGTCAGTGGCGAAAGTGAAGTTCACGCCCTGGGCGTCCCTGCTCGGCTGCTTGCTATTCTTCACAATGATCAGCTCATCCGAACAGATCGACGGATAATAAATAGCCAGGGAGAGGGAACTGTGTGCAAAACTTAATATATGCATTGGAAACGATGTTGGGAAAGCTGAATTATCACCAAGTTTGTTCTAGGTGGATCCCGCGATTGCCTACTTATACAGTACCACAAAAATCAGCGAATGGAAGGACCTTGTGCACCAGTTTGAGGATGAATGTGGAAACTCTCTGGACAACCCTTGTAATCGGAGATGAAATGTAGTGAAGAAGTTCAAGACACAGTCATCGACAGGGAAAGTCTTTGAGATGGAAGAAGTGTAATTTTGTTGGATTTCTTAGAGCCTGGTAAGACTGTCAATATTCTGAACGCTGAAAGACGACGTTGACTACGCTGAAAGCTCACATTCCCGAGTCAGGCCAGAGAAGAAAACAACCTTTCGCTTGGTCTGCACCAGGCTGTTCCAAATCCACGAGTTTGAGTAAGCGTACACGCGAGTACTCAGCAGTGATGCTCAGAGCACGGTTGGAGAGGGACTGCGGGTGATAGCCAATACGTCACTGGGCGAAGATCATAACAGAGTCCATGCTTTTCCCGCCATACCTGATGTATCCACCGCGCAGTGATGGCAGCTCCCAGAGCAGAGCTGTATTCCATGTTGCAAGTTTACTCGCGCAAGGCGGCGAGTACTGGCCTGTTACCGTTGTTCTTCTTAGTTCTTCCTACTGTTCACAGGCGAGCAACTCGGCTGGAACAGCCTGGTCTGCACGATACATTCAGTGTCATATTAGCCGATCACGCGGTGGGTGCTGATCATGTCTTCCGCTACATACGACAGTACTTGGTTCAGTTTTATTTGAGATTCCGTATAATTTTATTTATTTATTATTATTATCATTATCGTTATTATTATTATTAATATACACGCTAATTGACCACTTAGGATCACGCTACAACTTAATTTCTTATTATTTGTGCAGAGTTTTCTCTGTGCCCACTACTCCTTCATACGTACACTGGCCTGTTCCCGTTGTTCTTCTTAGTTCTTCCTATGGCTGAAACCACTTCTAAATTTTTCACTGTTTCTTGTATTTATGTGTAACAATTGGACCTCTGATATGTTGAAACTTTCCATAGCTTTCTTTGTTTCCTTAATCCATGCTATAGTGGTCTTACCCCCCCCCCCCCTTCCCCCGCCCCTCCCCAGAAGTGACCAAATATCTGTTTAAGAAGTCCAAACGCCAGTCTCCTCTTCTTTATGGTCACCGAGATTCTTTCCACCTTCTGGTAAACTTCTTTGTTGCTCCGAAGTTTCCATCCGCTTTCAGTGTGAACAGGATTTTTCTTTTCAAGACCTTTAGCTTCTTCAGCTTGTAGTTCGTGGACATACATTCATTGGCATACTTATATTGACCACGGTGTTGTAGCGTTTTAATTTTGAATTCCATGATAAGCACATATTATTGTAGATCGTTGTTTGTCAAGCCATATGCTCTCCATTTTGAGATCCGATCTCCCAGTAGTCTTCTCTCCTGTATGGTCTCACCAAGGTTCTTGAACTCCTTAACCTTTTCGATCCATTCTATCTCTGTATCCAGGACATTTAGTCCATCTTATTATTATTTGTTTTTTCGGCTCCGTGGCTAAATGGTTAGCGCGCTAGGCTTTGTCCCGAAGTGCCCCGGGTTCGATTCCCGGCCCAGCCACCAGGGATCTTAATCTCCTGGGGTTAATTCCCGTGGTCCGGGGACTGGGTGTATGTGACGTCTTCATCATCACTCATCCTCATTACGACGCGCAGGTCGCCCACGGGCGTCAACTAGAAAGATCTGCACACGATTATTATTATTATTATTATTTGTTTTATTCATGTTAGGAAGGTTTCTTATTTAGGCTACGAAGGACAGATGCCCTCGCTCTTTCACCCCTTAAAACAATAACTATCATCAAAATGATCATCATACTCTGCTGGAGCAGACGATGGGTACACCTGCACTTGATGCTGGCACTAATTTGAGTCGCTGTCGCCATAGAGACAATGTGATGTTTCAGTTTGTCGTTATCTTTCTTTATCGCTTTACTGTATTGTGCTAATCGATACACAACTTTGATTTAATAACATCATGAACCCGCTCTTATCTGGAGTGAGCTTTCATCACAGTAGCAAACCAGAGAAATTGCTCCCACTCGTTTACAGATACTGCATGTTCAAGGTTAAACATGTGCTTGAGCCTACCATATGGTGTATAAATGAATGTTAGATTCGTAACTGTAGTGATATTATCTGAAGATAATACACCCTTCTCAGCGTCTTTGTTATCATCATTATCAGGGCTAGGATTGATAATGTGTTTACATTTTCTTTATTACACAGATACCCATATTGCTTTAAACTCATCTCCATCGATTTATGTTGTCCTCTATTCAAATTAAAGAGGCAGCTTCGGTGGCGTAGTCGGTAGCATGCTGAGCTTCTATGCCCAAGATCGCGGGTTCAAATCCGGCCGAAGTCGTCGGATTTTTAAGAGCGTTAAAAATCCCTCAGTATGCCTTCCTTCGGAGGGGAAGTAAAGCCGGCGGTCCCATGTCATAGATTTATGGCATTTTGAAGAACCTTCTACTAATTAAACCTGTGTGAAGCTAAATTGTATCGGTTAAGAATGTAAACAACGCTCTTAGGTTCCTATATTCGTTGCCAAGAGCCGACTGCGGTGACGTCTGGTAGCTAAGATCTGAACTAGTAGTCGTCGACGGTGGCGTTTGGCGGCAAAAGTAGGAACTACTTGAAAATTGATCGTTTGCAGTGCTTACTTGAATTAAAAACAGATACACACACTAATACAGTCATCACAATTTATCAGACAGATTCTACACACACCCAAAATACACGGGGCTACATGCCCGCGTTGTCGCAAGCCCCTAAACTTAAGAACCAACCGACCAACCATCAAATTAAAGACATTTATTTTCGTGATTTTTGCATATTTCAGATATTATATTTTTATATAAAATATATATTGTTCCATATAGAGTGATTTTAATGCAATATTTGTATATATCTTATTCTTAGGAGTTAAGATATATAGAATTGTCATTTTTAGTGACAGAAAATATGGCAAGACAAGACAAGTTTACAGTTATGTACATAAATTGTGGTTGAGCAAAGAAAGATTTCTCAAGTACAGTTCGTGGTTGTAACAATAGCAAGCATCCCTTTGAGTCAGGTAACAGTGCTTATAAAAATAGACCTGGAACTTAAGATGTAAGTAATGATGATAATTGAATACGTTAAAAGTGTAAGTGTGTTAATCTAGTTGGGCGCTACTCTGCTGCTAGAACCAATGCCTTGCTCGACAGTGTGCACCGGTCGCCAAGCGGCATCTACGAGGCTCACTATATCTACTGCGTATTATTGTGATATGACTAAGACAGGATTAAGTCGTCTATGATTGCCATATTGGTTTGTTATTGCAGTGGAATGTTACGACTGTAACGAGAGTAAATATCTCTGTTGCTAGTTCATAAACAGCCAACACTGTTTCTCTAAAGAATAAATAACTTTATACAGGAAATACCCAACCAACATCTTAACAAAAATTGCACAAAACTAACAATCTTGACAAGTTGTGCAAGCATACAATAAACTTCTGTGACTAAATAAGGGTACATATTATAAATACCTTTTATATAATTATGTAGACATACAGTGAGACCCTTCTCTATAGAACGGGACCTTGCAGGTGCCGTGTGGCGGCAGGGCCACTGCATGTAGCTGGCCGTCGCTCAAGGGACTGGCGTTAGCAGCAGCGTAGCGCCCAACTAGTTCAACACATTTACACTTTTTGACGTATTTAATAATAATCATTACTTACATGAATTTCAGAGCAATTGCTGGAAATGCTGTCCTTCAATTTCTTGAAACACGTTGCACCAACGTAGGAAGTTTCGGTACACTCGCTGTAATTCATTCTCACTGATATTTGGTATCAGTGCAGTCATTTCATTCTCGAGAGTCTCCAGAGTACGCGGATTGTTTCTGTATACCTTTCGTTTGAGGTTCCCCACAAGTAAAAATCGACGGCGCTGAAACGTGCAAACACATTTACTGCAAGACTTCTTCATGAGAAGATGAGTTTCCACTGGGAAAATTCGTTGTTTTGTTCTATACCTAACCATGTTAACGGGATAGGCTACAGTACTTCACCAGAAGTATTAACTCTCTCAGCTAAGGTATCTTGCCAGCTATGTATGTAAACAATGATATGACAGCATCCGGTGCTTCCTGACCCGCTGTTCTGTTATCGGTAAATGCTAGTCATCTGGCCACAACTCACAGCCTTCTTTCCGTCACACGGCCAGAGGTTCCGTTGTGTAGAGAAGGAACTCACTGGATATTTATAGCTTGAGTGTAAGGGCACCTATCCTAATGTTTGACAATAATAATTACAGTCATACACACCACCATCATTATAACACAGTTTATCAGAAGAGTACTACACACACCCAAATACACAGGGCTGATAATCAAGATGCTACAAGGCCAAAAATGAAACAACCAAAACACAGCAACTCAGATTAAATGACCCATTACTGATTGCGAGTTGGCGATACGTGGAAATAGCGCCTACCAGGTAAGCAGCCCAACGAACATATCTGTTAGCTGTGCTGCTGATCCTTAATTCTCTCTACTGTACTGTAGCAAATGAACTACAGTACATATTTTCTGGTAATCTTGGCGCTCTGTGGCATTTCCAACCATGGTTATCTCAAGTTCAACCACTAGAAGTTAGGCAACAGTATTATGAGATTCGTGATAATAGGTACCGCCTTCCTCATCTTCGGTCAAAACGATTCTACTATGACTTGGATTTACAAGAATTATTCACGATAACAAACACACCATCATTCATTAATTGACTGGAATTAATTTACGAAGCCACGGTTGAGCGCAATTTGCCAGCTATGGTGAAACAAACCTACTATAATTTTTATGACATTCTTTTTAATAGCAGTGTACGCTTGGTAAATCAACTATTGTTACGAACGTTAAAACGCAGAGCCACGAGGACTAGCTCTCCGCTCTGAGAAGACGGGTGGATTCAAACTCCACTGCCGCCTGACCTTGAAGTGGTTTCCGTGGTTTCCCATGTTTAACTCCAGAAAAATGGCGGGACAGTACCTTCTAACAGGTCTCGGCCACTTGGTTCCAAATCCTTACCCAGTTTCATTCACCTTCATTCATTTCATCTCTCATTGAGCGGCATCGGTGGCGTAGTTGGTAGCATGCCCAAGGTCACGAGTTCAAACCCGGTCGAAGTCGTTGGTTTTTTTAAGAGTGTTAGAAATCCCTCAGAATGCCTTCCTTCGGAGGGGAAGTAAAGCTGGCGGTCCCATGTCATATATGTATGGCATGAAAAAGAACCTTCCACTAACTACAATTGTGAGAATCCAAAATTTGTAGGTTAGGTTTGATTAAGGCTCTTAAGTTCTAACGTTCGTCACCAGGCGCTGGTTGCGATGGCGTCTAGTAGTAGCGTAGTTTACAGCTAGGTGTCGTGGACGGTAGCATTTGGTAGCAAAAGTAGGAACTACTTGAAATTATCGTCTGCAGTCCTTCTTCTTATTATACCTGAATTAAAGCAGATAACTCACACTAATACAGTCATAACAATTAATACCGGTTATCAGACAAATTCTACACACACCCAAAGTACACGGGGCTACATAACCGCGTTGTCGCAGCCCCTAACTAAGGAAACAAACAGCAACCATCTCTCATTAATTCCTCTGTGAGGTTACCGTCAGGTAGGGTATCTGGCCGTAAAACAATTTGCACAAAAAACTAATCTGAAAGCTTTTCAAGAGATACAGGGTCATTATGTGTGTGCGCGCCAGTAAACACGGCAACCTAAGCCGACTGTGACTAGCGCAGATCGCAGCCGCGCGCACCCGGTCCAGTGGCAGTCGGCGCGCACGTTCACACTTTTACCAAACATGTTCAATAACGTGTACTTACATTGTTCATAGCCGCTGCTGAAAATGTCCTCCCTCTCTTGTAACACACACCTGACATTTTCTGATGAAATAATGTCTGTCAACTCTTTTATTATTTACGGAGCCTGTTTCCTTGAATCGTTTGGCGAGCCTCCTAATTGTACTGGGATTAGGCACAGGTCTTCCTGGAAACTTGATTCGAAACTTTCGTCTTATTTCAGAACAAGATTTTCTCCTTTTCATACACATTCATCTGCATGTCTAAACACGTGTGAAATAACGATATGAGTCAGCGGAGCGCGCCAATCTTCGGCTGAACCGGGTGCGCGCGCCCGCGATCTGCGCCAGTCACAGCCGGCTTAGCTTGCCCTGTTTACTGGCGCGCACACACATAATGACCCTGTACATGCTTTTATGAAACCTACTCAAATTCAAAGGACTCAAATTATTATTTAAACATTTTACTAAAGCCTACACAAAAACTGTTTGTCTGAGCAGCCTCTAGATATCAGATAAGTATCAACAGTAGATCTTTGAACACATTGGTAGTAGACAAACAGTATTTTATGTTGTCACAACAGAGTACTTGTAGTTCATTTCCGTATATTAGTTTACAATTTTACTGTAGTTTAAGGGCTCACTGCTTGAGTATATCACAGTAATATAGATTAGTTTGGGGAAGAAGATTGTTTTTGTTGATAAGATCGTAATTTCTAATTTTTGCAACACTAAATAAATAGTTCTTTTTTCGGTGCTTAATCTCTACTTAGTATAAAACACAGTCCCCGATTCTTGGATGTCACGGGTAATCTCGAGAACCACTGGATGGATTTTGATGCGGTTTTCACCATTTTGTAAAGGATATCTCGAGGAAGGTTTCTGTAGTAAATTATTTATTTATGATCAAAGGAAGCCAAGCAGTAACGATTTCAGTGAAAACGTCAAATAAAAAACCGGGCGTCCGTGCGCTGTTTAAGCATACTCTTGGCAATCCGTTAATAATATCAATATACTATGAGTGTAAAAATTGATCAGCATGAAAAGTTCTACAATAAAAGTCCACGAAAGCATATCTCTATCTATAAGTGTTTTTACGTTTTCATTTCTTCCAACAATCTCCATTCAATTACTGAGGTGACAGTTTACGAGCTAGCACGTAATGCATTCATAGCTGTTCCCGGGTGAAGTCGGGGTGGGTTGCTAGTGCTTTAATATTTGAAGACCCCGCGAAAAGAACGGGGTAAGTCCATTTTTTTTTGGAAATGAGTTTATGGTGCATTCTGGTGGCCATCCATCGTCGCTACAGATCAGTTGAAATTAATTTCAAATAAAGCGGAATGTCACCGAGATACAGAGATTTATATTTTTAGTGGAAAAAGAAAGAACGTCCCATATCCTCCCATGTTTTTCATAATTTAACTTACAGTAATTTGTTATTTGTTTTACATGAACTTCTTTTATTGACGTCAGAAAAGTTGGATGGCGCAGCCACGCGGTAGAATGTTGAAGCTGTAACATTGTGACTGGTGAGGTTTATTTAGATGGTGAGGCATTGATGTCGTGATGGAAACAGAAAGAAATTTGTCAAATTCGAGGAGGTACTGCTCTGTATACGGTTGCAAATCGTATAAAACGGGTACGAAATATCTTCACTAGTTTCCTGTACAAAAAGTTCAGAGAGAAAGATGGGCTTCGGCGCTGTCAATTGGAAAACGTGTTACATGTTACATGCCAGTGTGCAGTGTGCATTTTTGTGAAGACGACTTATTTCCACCGGTACTGTTGATTATTGATAGTTATTGTCTCTAATTTGTATTCACATGGATTTAGCTACATCAAAAAATACTGATAAACTTGTAGCCTATTACTTCTGTGCCATACATAGAATGTAATCCTCTCTTCGTAAACTTATTTTTGGGGTTCTTCCGATTGACAATAGCCGAATGGTTAGAAAACTTAAGAAAAATGCTGTTCCTAGCCTTAATTTGCCAGAGAATTTATATTCTTGCCTTTGAACAGCAGGTATGTAGGTCATTGAAGTATGATTTGGCTTAAATTGTGTTTTTGACTATGATCTCCCTACTGTTGAATTTAGTTAATTAAAATGTAAAATCTTAGTTTTAAGTACCGGTTTGGTGACCCATCATCCCAGTCAGGCCGGTAACACCTATACTACTCAGGCAGATAGGTCACTTAGCCGTAATTTTGAAGTTATAGTGATGTTAAGTATACATATGCGGTAATGTAGCAGGAGACCGGATCGGCCTAGGCTATTCTAAGTTTAATTAGTTCCCATTTCAGGGTTTTTCAGTTTTGAGTGCGAATAGTTGGTTTGAAAGTTGTACAACAGTAAGGAGAGTATGTTTTGTATAGGTTTTAATTGGTATTACGGTTTATGTCGAGCTGAGGAGTGAATTTGGTTTGGCTTAAAGTGTAGTTTTTGATCTGTTCCGTTTGCTTATGACAAGTTCAAATGGAGACTCCAGCTTTGTTAAATATCTGTATTTTAAACATTTAATTAAATATATTGATAAAGAGGATGCCTCCATTTTAACTTGCCTGTGGCAAGAGATTAATAAATTAATATTCTTGTCTTTGAACAGCAAGTATGTAGATCAATATTTGCAATATTGAAGTATGATTTGAGCATCCCAAGTAACGCTTCTTTGAACCCAAAACATTCATGCAAATTCAGGGTTGCTTGATTCAATTTATTATCAGGGAGTCGTCCTTTGTGTTATGTGATATATATATTGTGAAATTAATAAAAACATCGATACCGCTAGGCTCCCAAGTACAGGCTTCATATAGGCCTATGTAACAGCAGACAGTAAATTAGCTATCTGGTAGTAATTAGGCACTGCATTTAAATTGATTATAAAAATATTTCTATCAATGAAATAAAATATGTAGTATTTTGCCATCATAAATTAGAAGCCATAACAAACGCACACCCAATTACTTCACGTCACTACCTCGCCGCCATATTGCAAACAGCTGACCGTAAGCTCCTCCCCCGTTTCGGACGTCGGCAAAAAGAAAAAAAAACTATATTGCTTACCCTCAATTGGGGTGTTTTTAAGTATTTCTTTGTAGTGCTGAAAGTTTAAATTCGCTCTCCTGAAAAATTTACAGAATGTGACTTACCCCGTATTTTCCGTGGAGTCTTCAATTATTAGTAACTGGCAGTAGTGCCCGGCTTCGCCCGGTGGATTTATTTGTTTTATGGATGATAATGAATACTACTACAGAAATGGCACATGATACTTAAATTGCCAGAAAAAAAATAATTAAATATAACTTTTTGTGGTGGTGATGGTGGTTGTAGTGAGGGTGATAAGCAGTACAGTATAATGGACGTAACATTAAGGTAATTTTCCCCTAATGATACTAATGAATAGGGAAACGGCTATTTACTAACTACAGCACTGACACATGTAATTTACAAACAAATATCTAAAAATGATTAGAAACAGGAGTAAGTGAAATAAAAGACACTGCCTAGGGCTTATATCTCATTGTCTGTTAGAAATGTAGAGACCAATAGTGTCGTCTTTTGTCGCATAACGCCGTAGGAAAATAATCAGAACACTTTGGAAAACTTCGGCTGTCCCAAGCTCCTGAGGTAGCAATAGTATAATTTATGGCCACATAGCGCTCAACGATAAGTTTCGGAATAGATTAAGGTAAATTTGAAGGCACCAACGCTTATTTCAGCTGATAACCTCAATGTACTGCACCAACACCATTGCGCTTATACAGATGCATAATATGTTCATGATGATAACTGTTTTAAGGGGCAAAAGGAATCCTTTTTCACTAATTACTCCCCGTGTCTCAATTTATAAGCAGCGCAAGAATTTTCGAAATTCTGCACCAGCACACTGGTAGGGGCGACGTGATGCAGCCCGAATTGCCAGTCAACAATATACTTATTATAGTACTCGTACAGTTACACTCCTACGGACATGAATGATTCTAGGGCCTTAATACATGGTGAAACGGTGTAGATTTATGACAAAGGGCCTATATGCAGGGAATGGAGTGGTCTGTCCGAAATTTCATGTAAACAGTGTTACTAGCAGGGTTCCAAAGGGTAAGTATACACATTTTGGATCAGATTGGTGAAACGGTGTAGATTTGTGCCAAAGGGCCTAAATGCAGGGAATGGACTGGTCTGTCATAAATTTCATGCAGACAGTGTTACTCGCAGGGTTCCAAAGGGTAAGTATACACATTTTGGTTCAGATTGGTGAAACGGTATGGATTTGTGCCAAACGGCCTAAATACAGGGAATGGAATGGTCTGTCCGAAATTTAACATAGCCTAAACTATTCCTCTTGAATCTGGCTATCATATAAAACAAGAATTTTTCGATTCCGACTGGTAATTCCAGAGATTAGCTGAACCGACTAAATATAGCGGATGGTCGCCATGTTGGATTTTAATATATGTAGGTCTTAGAGTTATGTACTGTTACATGAAGATTATTGTGTACGTGTTGTATTCAAACTTCATTCGCATGATTAGGAAACAAGAAGTAAAATGAGATTTTAAAATTTCGCACCGCTGCCATCTTGTGGTTACGGAAACAATTGAAGAAAATTAGATGCCAGTGGATTAACATTTGTATGAGGATTTACTGTATCAAGTGTCACTGCACTCGGATGGTGAAATTGCGAGAAACGACCATGTGAATATTTATACTTCGCGTCGCCGCCATGTTGAATTTGTGATCACCAGGTAATTGAAAGTCCTATAGATGAACTTACGTTCATAGCCCCTATAAACATGAAAAAATTCAGTTTGATTGCTGTAATAGATTCGTAGATATTGAGATCAAACTAAATATTTCGGATAGTCGCCATGTTGGATTGTTATATGTATAGGCCTTAAAGTAATGACAATACACTCTCTTTAACATGCCTCGGGAACCATTCCCATACTTGAGGACTTATATAAGGAAACTTATTGCGTAGGTGTATTATTCAAACTTTCACTTCGATCGCATGAATACGACACAAGAAATAAAAACTTAATTTTAAAATTCGCACAGCCGCCATCTTGAGGTTATGTATTGTGCCCTTCCAGCAAGAAATATGCAAATCACAGTATGCCAGCAAAGCTCAAATCGGGATTTTCGGGGTTTTGGTATGTTCTCCCACTCTGTGACTTACACAGTTTGGATTAAATAGAGGATACACTTTCAAAATAAAAACAAATTCAACTCCTATTTTAACACATTTAATTAACCAAAATTATGGCGCTACAAACAAATAAAATAAATAAACTATTGACCACTCCTTCTACTTGTTCAAAGTGAACAAGGAATATATCAAAAACAAACTATTATTATATTAAAATAATGGTTGCATTCCAACCAACAACTCATAATTATTTTCACTTCCATAACGTATCTATCTTAAAGTCCAATATAATCACGAGCTCTAATGGCTCGATACTATTCAATAATGACGGTGTCCTTCTTTTACACACCTCATTAACTATTTTATGAGTTTCTTTTCATCAAACAAATATATTATCATATTTAAAGTACATATTACTTCTCTACTTAAATGTTTGGGCATTCCACAATATTCTCAACATTACCATCTCTCTCAAGTTTTACAAATCCACTACAGTGATCGGGAAAATACTTGTGTACTCCAGAGTCATAAAAGATTACTTGACAAAGTCAAAAACTATGATTACGCCCGGAATCTAGTTATCTTCATTAAACTCATGGCATCCTACATTCATACAACATTACATTAGGGATTTTTATTTGTTTATTTGTCTTATAAGACCATTATCACATAAGAAAGCTAACGATCTGAACAGGCAAGCGGTACTTTCATCTACAAGGACCTCGGTTCAAATCCCGGGTCATTTACAACTTTTAAAAACACTCACGGTGTATATTTACTTCCCTCAGACGGTCTTTTTCCCGACCTAGGACACTTACAATAACAAGGGTAGACCGTAATCACTTGGGCGAGATTTATGACTAAGAGGGGACCCTCGTGCCGTGCAAGCGTGGCAGCTCTATTCAATGCTTTTAAAACAGATCTTTCTTTCTTTCTTTCTTTCTTTCTTTCTTTCTTTCTTTCTTTCTTCAGTTCTCTGGAGAGACCTAGCGTTTCTTTCATACACTTTCAACAAACATTATTAGGTTCATAAACCACTTTCGTAACCTTGGCATTGATTAATTACGAAGGGTCCTCATTGATTGGTAAGATTAATTCACATACAACGACGAATATTTAGGGGCTTCACAATTTGACGAGTCTAGGTTCGACTCTCTTTAACATGCCTCGGGAACCATTCCCATACTTGAGGACTTATATAAATGCGACTAGGGTCGGCCGTGGCCTCCATTACCTGCGCTCATAATACCATACATTTGCTCCCTATTGCAATAACATAACACACATAGCCTCGTGATCTACGTCACTAATAGAGGACTTACAACAATAGCTCAATTACCGCAATCAACTACCCCTCGTAAGTAATTTACCAAGTACATTTCGATTCTACGCATTCCTAGCGTGACAATTTACTTTAATGAGCTACATTGCGCTCTACATTATTTTTAAGCCTAGCGTCTTCCAAAGAACTGATAAATTCCACATTAACAATTGATCCATATCTCAATTTTTACATTAATCCTTCCCCTTGACAATACTCGCTATATTTTAAGAACATGCATTAACACCATGTCTTATACTTTTATTAAGGCTCAATCGCCCTTACTTTCATATTATTTAATTTAACCTTCATTTATATTTCTTTTCATTGTTATTATTATTATTATTATTATTATTATTTATATATTCATATCATGTCTTCATCCCTTACAAAAGCTCAAAAGCTATTTCTTTCATATAATTCAAATTTATCTTTATTTACATATCTTTCATGATGATTATTATTATTACGCTTGCTTTTACAGTATTTGTCAAATACACTGACATTTTATTTCATACATTTCCTCTATAGGATTTCACACAATTATTTATAATTCATCAAATTTTTATCCGTTCAGACCGCGCTCTTATTCTGTTATTTGTTAACTAGAAACATCCCTCTATCTCAAACTCCGGTGGATTGTACACAAACACTTTCCCAACACAAACATAATGAAAATCTTTACTCACATGTTATAGGTCTTCCTGACCTTCTTTTTTTCTGCGACGTTTCATTTTTGCCCAGTATTTTGAAATTACTCCAGTTTGTACAAATTCATTTCATGTACTGACTTATCTTGACACACACTTAACTCGTATATATTTAACACTGATAACATTTTTAAATACACTGGTGTATTCCTTCAGAATACACGACAAAAACACTGAAATTATTACTTTTAACACTAATTTATATATATTTACACTTCACAGATTCTAATCACTAAGGCTGCTATTAAGCCTTCACACGTGATTTCTTGACCTCCCGTCTCCAAGGGTGAAATTTAGTAAATGTCGGCTTCCTATCCTGTCAGAATGTGAAAGTCTCGAACCACCTACTTCTTCCCTGTAATAATTCTCCTTCGAATCCCGTTCCTGACGATCGGCTATTTTCTCTGACTCGAACGGCTCCCTTTTAGACCCTATTGGTTGGTCTAGCGAAAGTCTATTCCGTCCCCGGTCCCCCAGATAATTTATTGGTGACCTATTGATTTCTAGCAACTAATACTCCTCGTAACTTAGTGAATAGTTCGTCTGCTTTCTTGAAGCAATGTCTAGAGTTTCCTTCTCCTTTCCGCTTATACGGTTCTCGAATTCCTATCTCTCAGGAATACCTTGTGAACCTCGTTCTGTCCGTCCCTACACGGGTTCTTTACAGTTGATAAAATGTTTATCTCGCTATGACGTTACTTCAATACGTTATGATACTTTTGGTCGTTTACTTAAATACCTATCGCCCTGAGTTCTAAGTTCGCAGCCTGCTTTGACTGTAATTTATGAACTTTTCACTGTAAACTTTATACTGTCGGAACTAAATCCTGTAACTAGGATTTTCCTAATTCTCCACACGGTGGTACTGTATTAATACTTCTTGGCTACTCCTTATGGATGCTCGTTGGTTATTGATACCACGACGCTCTTGGCTGTCGGATAATGTCTATGCGGTGATACAGCGTTTCCCCTCGAGGAATACTTGTAGAGTCTTCGGCGTGATGTAGCACTATGACGCCCCCTGGGCTATCGTAAACTGCTTGACGTGTTGTAGCATCTCCCCTCAAGGAGTCTGTCGTGAACTGCCCGTACTGATACAGCGTGACGCCCCCTCACGGGCTGTCGGAATAACTGCATTCGATGTGATACAGCGTGACGTCCCCTCACGGGCTCTCAGAATAACTGCATGATTGGTCTGGCTTGGCCTGGACTTTTATACTATTTAGTCAAAAATAAATGAAATCCTAGTCCTTTTCGTGACCAACTTTTGAAATAATTGTCGCACAATTATAAAAATTATATCTCCAGAAAGCTCGTCTTCCAAACGTAAAATGACCTCACTGCGCCTGGAAATCGATCGTGCATTTCCGAGATATTAAATAATTTTTAGTCTTCAGCTGTGTGGGTGTTGCTGTTGATTTTTATTTCCCCTCTCCTCGGGCTTCGGTAATTCCCCTATGACGTATGGCTACGTTTGCATTTCTTTCCTGGACTATTATTAAAAGCTTTTTCTCCACACAAAAATCTCTAATCCGAAATGTTTCACACTGCTGTATTTATTTACTTACTTTTATTCCTGCAAATGGGTTAAATTTAATTATTCTTCTTCTAGCACAGTTGCGGTGTTGCCGTTTTAATGCAAGGTAAGGTTAATTTCCGAGTCGTGCTTCTCTGTCATACAGTCGAAACTTTCCACTCAGTCTATTTATACTCCTGACTGGTTCCTTATCAATGAGTCAAGCATGATGTCATTTCCTGGCCACCTGGTTTAACTTCTTGCACAACGTTAGGCTAGCATCCTTGCTTGAAATCTTTCTATATGTTCCATTGGACTGTATATTTCTTTCCTTCCTTTTATACAAATTACATGGATTCGACCTCCTTTGAGCCAATGGTACATGGGTTCAGTATACAATTGAACTAAAATAGATACCAGTGTATTACAATGTGTATAAACATTTCCTGTACCAAGTTTCATTGCGTTTGGATCATTCATTCACGAGGATGGTCAATGAAATTTTTCAACTTCGCTTGGCCGCCATATTCGTTTTGTAGTTAACCGGTTTTGGAAAGTCGTATAGATGAACTTCCAGTAGTGCTCTTTATCTCCGTACGATATTTCAGGGTGATACCGCCAATAGTTTCAGAGATATAGAATGCCGGCGATATATTTCGCACAGCCACCATCTTGAGGTTATGTAAACAATTGAACAAAGTTAGATGTCGTTGCATTACAATGTGTATAAACGTATAATGTACAAAGTTTTATTGCGTTTGGTTGGTTAAATCGCGAGAAACGCCTATTTAAAAGTCGCAACTTCGCTTGGTTTTGTAGATACCAGGTTTTCAAAAGCCATATAGTATATTCCTGTAGCAACGTAAAATATTCCAGGGTGATATCAGTAATAGTTTCGGAGATATTGAATGCTGGTGAATTATTTCGCACAGCCGCCAAGTTGGATTGGTGAGACATAACAAAATTTGAAGGACACGGTCGGGGTCGTCCGGAATTGTGCTATGAACTTACCGAGGTTCATTGAAATAGCTCAAGCCGTTTAGAAGTTATTGGGGGGGACACACACACAATCACACACACACAATGACACTGACAGACACACGGACAAAAGGTGATTGCATAAGCCTATTTTTTCATAAATGAAAATAGGCTAGAAATGAATGTTTTCATTTTTAGGTAGATTTCATTAGAAAGCTAACTATTGCAATGGGTATCATGTTTCGACTTCCGGAAAATTTCGACATATCTTCGCGTTTCACATCCCCCAGACCCCAAAACCACTGTCAGTTCAAAAGTTTATATATAATTTATGTATATATGTATCTATCTATCTATATATATATATATATATATATATATATATATATCAGTTTCTTGTGGACACAATAACTGCCGTAATTTTTCACCAATCACTTTGATTTTTTTTACATAATATGTATCCCTATAAAATCTCGGTTGAGTTCGTTAATGGGCAAAATCGGTCGAAGGGGGTGAAAATGGGGGGCTTTTTTCGAAAAAGTGAAATTTCGCTATAACTCTCTTAATACGTGAAATATCGAATCCATTCAAAGTTCATAATATGTGTCGGATAAGTGCCAAAAATTTATGTCAAATAAGTTTTTTGATAGCACCAACCATTGACCAAAGGGGTGGAAAAAAGTGGGTTTTTCGGGAAACATTAATCATATCTCTCTTAATAGGCACAATATCAAAACCGTACAAAATGGAAAATATTCCCCTAATAATTACCTAAAACTTTTGTCTGAAAGAATTTTTGATATGACCCACCATTACGCCAAGGGATGAGAAAAATGATTTCGGAATTTTAAAAAATGCCAAGTGCCATCAGAGGTTACCATAACAACGCTTTTAAATTGATAAGGGATGATCTATCAGAGGTTGCCAAAACAACGCCATTGACGAGATCACATTCATTTTTAGCCTACTTTTCACACTTTTCAAAAATGAGGAAAAAGTAGACTTATAAGATATATCCGGAAAAATGTGTCTGTCCTTCTGTCTGTCTGTCTGTCTGTCTGTCCTTCTGTCTGTCTGGCTGTGTGTGTGTGTGTGTGTCCCTATCAACTCCTAAACGGCTGCAGCAATCGAAACCAAATTTAGTATGAGTAAAGATGTATACCGGAATATCTCAGGCCCATATTTGAAAAAGATGCCAGTGCTACCAACTGCTAAAAAAACGCACTAGGAATTTGAGCTCCATGTTGGATATCTTGGAAGGTATACATGGGAGCTATTCTAAAATTGGCACACATGTAAATAATACTATTTCAGTTTAATTTCCAGGTGGCCATACATGACAGCGATGCCAATATAATTTTAAGCCTTCTGATAAGTCCAATTTTTAAATGCATATAACTTCTACACTATCAATTGGATTTCAACCAAATTTTGTATGTAATATGTGTACATAAACATATATGACTGAGTGTATTCTTAAGAGCCACCAGGGCTGCCAACTGTTAATAATTGCTCTCTATTTTGTATCCAAATATATCAGAAAGTACGCAAGCCGACAGCTTTAAGCTATGCACACGTAAATTACCCGACATTTTACATTAATTTGGAGTAACTTATATACGTCAGTTCTACCAACATGATTCTAAGCCTGCTGATAGGACCAATTTTTAAATATATGTAACTTCTATACCAACAAATGGATTTCATCCAAAATTGGCACAAAAATATATAATATTTCAGATTATTTCTGACCAGCACTCGCATGACATTGTTGCCAACATGATTCTACGTGTACTAATAGATTCAATGTCTAAATCCATGTAACGTCCTTTGGACTTCAACCACATTTTGTATTCTGTACCTTAGGAGATGGAAGTAAGAATATATTCAGTCACCAGAGCTGCCAACTGTATTGCTCTATTAGGCTACATTATGCCTAGTATACCTTATTTCGAACTAATTAAGACATTTCGATATTACCCACTGAATTTCGTCATTATTCTAGACGGGTTCATATACTGTAGATTAATCTATGGCATGAATCTTAATTTTAAGAAAAGTAGGCTCTTTAGTTCGTCACGGAACTTCTTGTTCCATCTGACTATGAGGGAAGCGGCTAACTGGTAGCATGCTGAACTTCTATGCCCAAGGTGCTGGTTCAAAGCCGGACAAAGTCGCCGGATTTTCTAAGAGCGCTAAAAATCCGTCAGCATGCTTTCCTTCGGAGGGGAAGTTACAACGTTCGTTGCAAGTTGCTGGTTGCGGTGGCATCTAGCAGCCAAGTTCACAGCTAGGTGTCGTTGACGTTAGTATTTGGTACAAAATTAGGTACTACTACTTAAAATTGACCGTCTGCAGACCTTACCTGAATTACAGACTAATACAGTCATCACAAATTGTGAACCCTTTATCCTCAGGCTATATAAAGGATTCTAATATTTATTCATCATCTTTTGATACATTTCTACAGACAACAGATATGAGAGCCAGACGGTGTTGGGATATATTGAGAAATCAGTGGCCGAGAGGACACAGTGGTTTAAGCTCCTGTGGTATTTTAGGAGGATGCGTATATATTCTTGAGACATAGAACAGGTGCAACTTTTAGCGCGAATGTTGGCTTGGGGACGCACACTATGGCTTGTTGCTATGAAGATTGGCACCAAGGAAGAAATCGAATGCTGCAAGGTAATTGGTCTATCATCATGTGAACCACTCCCTACGGCAGAAATGTTTGTAAAAACGCGCAAAGACATACAAGAGTCTAGGCCAATAGTATTGTTACGGCTGTGAGTTTGTGTCATCGCTCGCCGCTTGAGTCACAACTGCCCCAGGGGCTGGGCTGTGGCTTGCCTCCTGTATTGCGCGCGCCTTATGCAACAGGGCTACTACAGACAAAGGGATAGTCCAGAAGATTCGTGACTGGACCAGCGGTGGAAACCTCGAGAAGCCGTGGACTCTGGATGGATCTAGAACCATTTATTGAGTCACCGGCCTGCTATATAAGAGTGACCCGTGAAGCAGTTGTGGTTGTGTTTTACGAGCTAGTGCGAGCGATTATCTTGTGCGACAGAAGTGTGGTGACGAAGTGCTGAGCGAGTTACGAAATCCTGTGACATTGTTTCTCCCAGCTTGTGAACAGCGTACATCAAGTGCTCGTAAGTAACTGTATTTGTTGTACCTGAGGAAGAGGGGCAGGTAGCTTCTGCCAAGGCCACCGGACTCATTAGGACGGATTAACTTCTGTGGTCTGTTGCAAGTGAAAGGGGCCAAGAGCGCATAAGGAATAGACTTGAGGAAACTGGAGAAGGCTCCTAATTGCTTGTATTTGCTGAGTAGTGTAATTTTCTGGCCGCAATAAAGGTAATTACTTCTTTAAGCAGTAATTGGTGTTGTGCTTTGTACCCCCACCGTAATCCAGTTAACAAAAGTGCCACTAGGGGGTGGCACGCAACAACTGGTGTCAGAAGCGGGATTACGAACTCAAGCACAACACCTGACGGTCCTGGTTTCAAAACCCGAGCAGGTCACTTTCTCTAATTTTCCTGTGAGTGCATGCCCTTTACAAGACAAACAACTAAAATGGAGGAGAAATTGGCAGCACT
The DNA here is from genome assembly GCA_946902985.2 of Meconema thalassinum. Taxonomy (NCBI): domain Eukaryota; kingdom Metazoa; phylum Arthropoda; class Insecta; order Orthoptera; family Tettigoniidae; genus Meconema; species Meconema thalassinum. The sequence continues at coordinate 299,719,809 of OX336391.1, read as the reverse complement.
GCTAGAAAAGTTAACTGGCATGGAAGACGGCCAGAAGAAATTAGCCAAGGACCTGAAGGATGACCTGAAGAAGATGGAAGACGGCCAGAAGAAGATGGAAGACGGCCAGAAGAAATTAGCCAAGGACCTGAAGGATGACCTGAAGAAGATGGAAGACGGCCAGAAGAAGTTAGCCGAGGACCTAACTGTCAAACTAGAAGACGGCCAGAAGAAGTTAGCCGAGGACCTGAAGAAATTAGAACTGGGTCTGCGTGAGGAAGTCACGGCAGTGGAAAAGAAGTTCGACGCCTTACAAGTGGAAGTTGCCGAGCTGCGCCAACGCCCGCTGATGGGGGTGGAGGAGAAATTCAACGTCTTACAAAAGGAAGTTGCCGAGCTGCGCCAACGCCCACTGACGGGGGTGGAGGAGAAATTCAACGCCTTGCAAGTGGAAGTTGCCGAGCTGTGCCAACGACCGCTGATGGGGGTGGAGGAGAAATTCAACGCCTTACAAGTGGAAGTTGCCGAGCTGTGCCAACGCCCGCTGATGGGGGTGGAGGAGAAATGCAACGCCTTACAAAAGGAAGTTGCCGAGCTGCGCCAACGCCCACTGACGGGGGTGGAGGAGAAATTCAACGCTCTACGAGAGGAATTTGCCGAGCTGCGCCAACGCCCGCCCACCGTTACACCGGGAATATCAGGAACGGGACATAGCAGAGTGACGCCCCCAACCTTCGACGGAAAGGTCCCGTGGAGCACCTACTTACGTCAGTTCGAGGCGGCCTGTTCCATAAATAACTGGAACAACACAGAAAAGGCTACAGCTCTCATTGTAGCGCTGAGAGGTGACGCCCTTAACGTCCTTCAGGCCATCCCGACTGGATCCCAGGACTACGCTTCCCTGATCGCCCATATGGAGTCCCGATATGGAGATAGTCATCTTCAGCAGGCCTATCAGATGCAGCTCCGGACCCGGGTACAGAAGAACGCGGAAACCCTGCAGGAGTTCGAGATGGACATCGCACGCCTCGTAAGGCTCGCCTACCCAACAGCGCCGGCCGACTTTCTGGAGCAGATAGCGACGCAGACTTTCACCGACGGGCTACGGGACTCGGACACTCAACAGGCGCTGCGTCTCGCGCGCAAAAAAGACCCTGGCAGATGCGCTGAGCCACGCACTTGAGTTCGAGACGGCAAAACAGGCATCCAGAATGCACGCGCGGGTGCGTCAAGTGGACGTCGACGAACCAGTAAAAACCAACGAGACCAAGCCCCTGGCCGACGAATTAATGGAGGCGCTAAGCCGTTTCTTCGATGGTCGCGGTACCACCAGCAACGACACAGCCGGAAGACAACCGGAGAGGCGGCCCGGAAGAGGACTACCGACCTGCTGGGCCTGCGGTAAGAAAGGCCACCTGAGCAAGGACTGCGGTGATCGCCGCCGCCGAGGGTACCCGACGGGAAATCAGTCGTCTGAGAACCGCGCGGCCCAGGGAAACGAGTATTAGCCAGCCTTGGGGGGCAAAGGTTGGCTTGTGACAGTCGTCAAGCCCCAGCAGTCCAAGTGCGTGTGACGAAGTTACGGAGGGACAATAGCAGCCTGATGGTCGACGGAGTCGTCAACGGAGTGAGCTGGCCCATGCTGATCGACACGGGAGCGTCGAGGACCATCGTCAATCCCACCGTGATCCCGAAGTGGAGAGTGCAACCCACACGAAGGAACCTCCAGCTAATAACCGCGACCGGAGAGACCGCACCGGTACATGGCGAAGCATCTCTGGAGCTCGTCATTGGTCGACGGGCGGTGAAGCATCCAGTGCTTGTGGCTGACGTATCAAACGAAGTGATCATCGGACTGGACTTCCTGGACCAGAACAACATCATCTTGGACTTGAGTACCAACACTCTGCACTTCGGAGGTGAGGAACTTGCTTTGCAACCAGCACACCAGGCCGTCACCGCACGACGAGTAAGGCTGAGAGAGGACGTCAACGTTCCTGCCAGGACGGAGGTCAGCGCCGCCGTAATTGTCGACGGAACTGCTGAGGGAGTGGCGGCTGTCATCGAGCCAAAATATGAGGACATCCAGACAAAAGGATTGCTAGTTGCCAAGACCCTCATCAACACGACGCCTCGGCCGTACGTCCGCCTGTCCAACCTGAACGACTACGATATTACGGTTCACCGGGACACCAACCTAGGAGTCTGCGAGCCCGTTACCTGGATTGCCCACATCACAGAAACGACGGACGGACACCTGCAGACGGACAACCGAAGAAGACGCGCCCTGCCAGAAGAACTACAGAAGCTGTACCAAGGATCCCAGGACCATTTAGACGAAGAGCAATCACGCCATCTTCAGGACCTGCTACGCGAATTCCAGGATGTCTTCTCCGTGGGGAGCAAGGACTTCGGCAGGACAAGCTTGGTCCAGCACAGAATCGACGTTGGGGACAGCGCACCGATTAGGGCCCCATTCCGACGTGTCCCGCTCGCCAAGCAAGCCGAAGTCGACCGGATGGTAGAAGAGATGAAGGAGCAAGGGGTGATCGAGCCATCACATAGTCCTTGGAGTTCTCCGGTCGTGCTTGTGAAGAAGAAGGACGGTTCCACCAGGTTCTGCGTGGACTACAGGCGGGTGAACGACGTCACGAAGAAGGACAGCTACCCTCTACCCCGGATCGACGACACGCTGGACACCATATCAGGGTCAAGATGGTTCTCCACCTTGGATTTGAAGAGTGGCTACTGGCAGGTGGAGGTCCACCCTAAGGACTGCGAGAAAACGGCGTTCTCTGTGGGCAGCGGGCTCTGGCAGTTCACCGTCATGCCATTCGGTCTGTGCAACGCCCCTGCGACCTTCGAAAGGCTAATGGAGTCCATTCTGAGGGGACTTCACTGGAAGACCTGCCTGGTCTACCTAGACGACGTCATCGTTCTGGGGAGAAGCTTCGAGGAGCACTACAGCAACCTGAAGGAGATCTTGTTGAAGCTACGGGCTGCCCAGCTGAAGTTGAGCCCCAAGAAGTGTCAGCTCTTCCAGAAGCGGGTCCAGTACCTTGGGCATATCGTCTCCGAGGAAGGGGTGCGCACCGACCCAGAGAAGACCGCAGCTGTGAGGGAGTGGCCAGTTCCGAAGGACAAGTCCCAACTACGAAGCTTCCTGGGACTCTGCACTTATTACCGTCGCTTCGTGAGAGGATTCGCCGACATCGCCAAACCTTTACATCGACTGACTGAGAAGGACCAACTCTTCACGTGGACAGCAGAATGCCACCGTGCCTTCGAACAACTCAAGCAGGCTCTGTGCACCGCGCCTATTCTGGCCTACCCCAGACCTGGAACAAGGTTCATCGTCGATACCGATGCCAGCGACTTTGGCATAGGGGGAATCCTGTCGCAAGTAGTGGACGGCGAGGAGAGAGTAGTGGCCTACTTCAGCAAGGCCTTGTCAAAGCCAGAAAGGAACTACTGCGTCACCAGGAAGGAGCTGCTCGCCATCGTGAAGACCATTGAACACTTCCACAAGTACCTGTACGGGCAAGAATTTCTCATCAGGACCGACCATGCATCCCTGCGGTGGCTCCTGAACTTCAAGCAGCCCGAGGGTCAACTCGCGCGGTGGTTAGAGAGGCTTCAACAGTACAACTTTGAGATTCAGCACAGGAAAGGCCAACTGCATTCTAACGCCGACGCCCTGTCACGAAGACCGTGCCCCGAAGACTGCACCTTCTGTGCCCGAAGGGAGGAGAACACCGGGATACAGTGCCGAAGGACTACCGTGGAACTTCAAGGGAGCTGGAGCCCCGAATCTTTCACGCGGGCGCAAGCAGAAGATGATGACCTGGGACTGATAACCGAATGGAAGAGGGCCTGTGTCCCCAGACCCGGGTGGAACATTGTGAGTGACTGCAGCCCAAAGTTTAAGTCCTATTGGGCGCAGTGGGACTCGCTGATTGTAAGGGATGGCCTCATCTGCCGTACCTGGGAGAGCACCGACGGGAAGACATCTCGGGAACAAGTCGTCGTTCCAAAGGCTATGACGGAGGAAGTCCTGAAGGAAGTTCATGGAGGATCATCTGGTGGACACCTAGGGATAAAGAAGACCCTGGAGAAGCTGAGAGAGCGGTTCTACTGGATCGGATGCCGAACAGACGTGGAGAACCACTGCGCGAGGTGCCACGATTGCGCAGCCAGCAAGGGCCCAGGACGAAGACGACGGGGTCCACTGAAGACCTACAACGTGGGCGGCCCCATGGAGAGAGTGGCCATCGATGTTGCTGGGCCATTCCCGTTAAGAGAGGCAGGGAACCGCTACATATTAGTCGTCAGCGACTACTTTACCAAATGGCCGGAGGCGTATGCGCTCCCTAACCAAGAAGCCGCGACGATTGCAGAGACCCTGGTGAAGGAATTCGTCAGCCGGTACGGAGTACCCCTGGAGCTGCACTCCGACCAAGGGAGGAACTTCGAGTCGCAGGTGTTCCAGAACCTATGCCAGCTGCTGGGAATCCGGAAGACAAGGACAACGCCACTACACCCTCAGTCCGACGGGATGGTAGAGCGATTCAATCGCACCATCGAGAACCATCTTCGAATAGTCGTCAGCGAGCACCAGAGGGATTGGGACAAACATCTTCCACTATTTCTCCTGGCCTACCGCGCCGCCGTGCATGAAGCCACCGGGTGCACACCAGCCCGGGCCATGTTTGGGAGGGAGCTCCGTCTACCTGTCGATCTTGCCTTTGGCCGACCTGGGAATGATCCGATCCCGGTAAGCCAGTATTGTCAAGAACTGGTCGACCAACTGGAGGACGTGCACGCGTTCGCGAGGAGGAAACTGCGGATCGAGACCGACAGAATGAAGACCCGATACGACCAGCAGACGGATGCCGGCGGATTCCACGAGGACGACCTGGTCTGGCTCTTCAACCCATTACGGAAGAAAGGCCTGTCACCCAAACTGCAGAAGTCCTGGGAGGGCCCGTACCGAGTCGTGAAACGGATCAACGATGTCGTCTACAGGATCCAGCGGAGCCCGAGGGCGAAGATGAAGATCGTGCATCGAGATCGCCTGGCAGCCTACGGAGGGACACAGACGGACCAATGATTGATCGGGACGATCAGCCTTTTTAGGAAGGGGGTGGTGTTACGGCTGTGAGTTTGTGTCATCGCTCGCCGCTTGAGTCACAACTGCCCCAGGGGCTGGGCTGTGGCTTGCCTCCTGTATTGCGCGCGCCTTATGCAACAGGGCTACTACAGACAAAGGGATAGTCCAGAAGATTCGTGACTGGACCAGCGGTGGAAACCTCGAGAAGCCGTGGACTCTGGATGGATCTAGAACCATTTATTGAGTCACCGGCCTGCTATATAAGAGTGACCCGTGAAGCAGTTGTGGTTGTGTTTTACGAGCTAGTGCGAGCGATTATCTTGTGCGACAGAAGTGTGGTGACGAAGTGCTGAGCGAGTTACGAAATCCTGTGACATTGTTTCTCCCAGCTTGTGAACAGCGTACATCAAGTGCTCGTAAGTAACTGTATTTGTTGTACCTGAGGAAGAGGGGCAGGTAGCTTCTGCCAAGGCCACCGGACTCATTAGGACGGATTAACTTCTGTGGTCTGTTGCAAGTGAAAGGGGCCAAGAGCGCATAAGGAATAGACTTGAGGAAACTGGAGAAGGCTCCTAATTGCTTGTATTTGCTGAGTAGTGTAATTTTCTGGCCGCAATAAAGGTAATTACTTCTTTAAGCAGTAATTGGTGTTGTGCTTTGTACCCCCACCGTAATCCAGTTAACAAAAGTGCCACTAGGGGGTGGCACGCAACAGTATCAAGACGCCTTGTCTTAGCGGGAACTCGGCTTGGGAACGCGCACGGGTAGATTAACGCAGGAGTTATCTACAGATTAATTCCACGATCGATTCAAGCCGGCTACAGCAAAATCGTAACCTCCACACTGCTACGAACTCAATGATACCGATCGCATGCTAGTCTGATAGTTATTATGGAATATTTTTTAATAGATCCCCTTCCACACCTACCCTAGTCTGTGTCATTTATAAGGACCCAAGATGCTTCGAGGAGGACCACTTATTTTGTTCGTCTGAGGGCGTAACGTCGACCACTTATTTTGTACGTCTGAGGGCGTAACGTCGACCACTAATTTTTGTTCGTCTGAGGACGGAACTCATTACTTATTTATTATAGTATAACTTCAGTGATTTATTTGTAGTCCCAGTACTACCAGATAGGACCAGTTCATCGAAGTAATTCACCAAATAGACTGTCAAGGAATATAGTACTTGATAGGTGAATATAGTAGGAATTATATCGTGTGTGTATCTGACAAAACTTTATTTAATTCATCACGTGATGACGTCCAAGAACGAGGATGGATCTGGGAACCAGCAGGACATTTGCCTGAAGATGTCAATGACCAGATAAACATCTTAAAGGAGATGGCTGCAGACGTAATTCCTGGCGCTGTTTTAAAGGATTGAGTACCAAATAAATTTTTATTTATTTATTAAGTCAGCTACGGTGTTATGGGATATTTTTGTAAATATTTGTTTGCTTGCTTGGTAATGTAGATTATTAGTTTTTGTTTTACTGACACATTAAATATGGGACTAGCCGAGCGTTGCGTAATTTTTATATTTTGTGATTGTATTTGGTTTAACTGTACGGGGCGAGACGCGCAGCCGATGCCCGATCTCGCTTGCGTAAATCGCGGTCAAGCATTATTATTCGGAGATATGCCTTACAACAAAAATGGAACTGAATTAATTTTGAGATTAAAAAAATAGAATTTGGAGGGTAAAAGATTATTTGTGAGTAGAATCTTATGACGGATCAGGATTGTTTTCGATAGTTGCTTTCCAGCAGATTTGAACGGGATGGCACTTTGCACCCGAGTTTCTGTTGTGTGTTTTTGTTAATGTGTCAATGGACGCAGTAGTATTGTTGATCTGTTTGAGCCGACCCAGAGAGTGAGTGTGTATGAGATTTTGTCCAAGCTATGGGTGCGTATGTGATTTTATGATGTGCTAGCGAGAATATATCATGGTGATTATTCTGACTTGCTCCATGTCAACCCAGTTCATGACCTCGCGGGGCTGAACTCGTGGTATATATTTGTTTCTCGCCATCCAGGGGATGCGTGAGATATGTTGATGTTTCCAGTGGGAACTGCACTTAGCTTGCCAGACAGAGAGAGGTATTTGTAGGACAGCGTGACTCATACAAGTTGGGGGGAGCTCAATCAGATAACGTCTTGTCATTAGTAACAGATCTGCTTTCTGTACTGCATTTATGATGTTGTTTTAAATTCACAAAACTGATCGGTTATAATGAGTATTGCTTGATTAATTGGGAGCTGTCCATACTGTAAGGTAGCCACCGAAATTCGTGTTTGTCTGGCGTTTCATATAAATGTAAACATTGTTTTTTTCAGCCGTTAGGCATGTATTTTGTTGTTGTTGGTTCAATATTTTTGGTGTGCTTATTTTGATGCGTTCTTGACCCGTGTCAAGTTAGGGTGCGCGGAGCTATGTCCCCAAGTTGATGAGAGCGGTTTTTGGCCTATTTCTGGCATGCTCTTTTTTTTTCGTGTGCTCATGCACCAGTAAGAATCTCAGGAAGATTCTTCATTTTGTTTAGATTATTAGATCTTGCATGTGTCAGTAGTAGTTGTAGTGTATTAATTAATGATGGGTCCCATAGCCGTAGTGTGATTTAAAAGATGCTCTCCGTAAGCAACATGTCTGTTTCAGTTGTAAACGGACCCGCATCAGTACTCAGTTTCTTATTAACGAACAGTACATCACACATTATGTAACTTCTTGACCAGAGAAAAATTGACTTGTATCCATATGTTGTGACGAGTGGGTTCTTACCGCTAAAATGCTTATGTTATGATTTTATCATTTATGTGAAGCTGCTTTCACATTGTCTTGTTGTGACGAGCGAGTTCCTACCGCTCAGTGTTATTATTATTATTATTTAATAAGGAGGTAAAAGTCAGGGAGGATTTGTTTTTTTATTATTATTATTATGCACATATTTTCAGTCATTAAATTTATTTTATTCTACTTGTTATTTATTTTATTTCTAGTATAGCCTCTGTCATGAACCTTTCTATTCATTAGAGCATGTTGTTTTAAGCGAACTTTGCTGTGTAACGCAGTCAGGACTGAACACGACCCCGTAGACGACTCTCGACAAAACCATGCTTTATTGAAGGGTGCAGTAGGCTCTTTAGTTCGTCACGGAACTTCTTGTTCCATCTGACTATGAGGGAAGCGGCTAACTGGTAGCATGCTGAACTTCTATGCCCAAGGTGCTGGTTCAAAGCCGGACAAAGTCGCCGGATTTTCTAAGAGCGCTAAAAATCCGTCAGCATGCTTTCCTTCGGAGGGGAAGTTACAACGTTCGTTGCAAGTTGCTGGTTGCGGTGGCATCTAGCAGCCAAGTTCACAGCTAGGTGTCGTTGACGTTAGTATTTGGTACAAAATTAGGTACTACTACTTAAAATTGACCGTCTGCAGACCTTACCTGAATTACAGACTAATACAGTCATCACAAATAACACCATTTATCAGACAGATTCTACACACACCCGATGTACACGGGGTTACATGACCACCTTGTCGCAGCCCCTAAACTGAGGAACCAACCAACATCTCTGCGGGAGATAAAATTTTGCGTGAAGAAGTAACAGACTGTTAGATAGTTACACATTAGTTCCAAACCTTGCATAAGGACAGTGTGATCACAAGTATAAAAATTAACCCCAAATGACAAGAAGGTTACCATCCCCATAAGACAGTAAAATGTTAAAAGTATGCATAGACGAAAAAATGTTAACTAACCTCCAATTGTAAAATACTTTCTCGCAATAAATGAGGTCTGATCCTCCTACGAAAACCTGCATATTTTGCCTATTATAGCCTATCCCCTAGTTTGCCCGGTGAAATCTACCTCCGCCTTCCGGCGTGCCGAGAGGATTTTTTTATCGTGCTGGTAAATACAATTAACATAGTTTGGATGCAAAGAGAATGTTTATTTAATTTTTGCTTTTTTATGATTTATAAATAATCGAAATATAATTTTAATAAAGTACCCATCTTCCGTACCGGTACTGTAAGAATGTCCCCCCCCCCCTCCAGAAAGATCCTGCGTACTCCAGTGACCATAAGTTACAATGGGGAATACATATCATTCCATTCCAATCAGACAACTCCTTCGTAGCCCTGCTATTTCGTAAACATAAGTGTATATACTCACTCATCCCCCAGACTCATCCCGTGCAGCAGGACGAACACGATGAGGCTGACTATAGGCAGACACTTGATACACATGGCGAACAGGCTCGGCCGCTCCACCGGAATGAACAGCACGAAGTAGATCGCCACTGTCTTGAAGAAGGGGACCAGCTTGGGCCCAACGCTCTTCAGCTGCAACACACCACACATCAGTGCTAAACGGTCTCTAGGAAATTCAAGTACAGTAGGTTTACTTTAAAATCACGGACCATCAACACACGATAAACAAAATAGGCAGATAATTTCAATACTGAGATTATCCATAATTACAATTCAATAGACAACAGGGAACATACTTAATCCACATTAATAATAAGTAGTAATACCGCAACAACCATAGAAGTGTTTGTAAATAGTTGACACGTTACACAAGTCTTTACAAACTTATGTAATATAAATAGTGTATATATTCATTTGTGTTTAATTGTGATTCATAAACATCATACACTAGTTAAACCTAAGTGAACAGGACCTGAGGATGAACGCGTAACGTTCGAAACATGTCATCCAATTAAGTAGGTATTTGTGCATAAAGAGTGTGTTAGTTTGTAGGGTATGTAAATACTTGTTTCCCGCCTAATGTAATTGGGCATATTTCGTGTTGACCAACTAAAAAGCTTTCTTTAGTCAACACTGAAAAATGGCTTCTAACACTACAATTTTTTTTTTCTGAAATGTCAATCCTTTCACGTTCAGAGACGTGATCTATCCCAAATACAGTACATTAATTTACAAACCAGGCATCAACGTTAGGAAATTTTAGAACGGATTTTAGGGTTCTCGAATACTTCGCCATATATTGATGAATACAGCATTTTTTGCATTTATTTGTTGGCACAGCCTAGAGGAAAATGTAGCTTTTCACCTATGTCTCAGTTTTATTAATGCACGTGATTATAGGCCTATCTATAGACTATATACAGGGTGAACAAAAAATGCCGCACTTGGAGGTCAGTATGCGATTCCACATCCAATTGCAAGACAAAAGTTTCAATAGCAAAATTAGATCGGGTGCTGTTTGAAAACACAAGTAAGAAAACGAGAAGCTGGCAACACTGTCACATCCTGCAGTGTATCGGAATGTACAGAGAAAGCTTCGGCAGAGCGCCGAGTTACTACGACCTGCTTTTGACCACGCTGCATGCAGTTACAGCGTTGCCCGAGCCTCGTTTCTTAACACGCATTTCTGTTATACCTATTGGCGGAACTAGGTTTTGCAACATAAACTTTGGTCGTGAATTTCGACGAGGAACCGCATGCCGACCTCCAAGTGCGGTATTTCTTGTTCACCCTGTATAATACGCTAAGCTGTATGTTTCACAAAAAATCAAGCTCCTTAAACCAGATGGGCTTAGAAGGTGTGGTTTGTACCAAAATCTTCCATAACGTCTCAATAGTACAGGAAAATTCTTGCATTTCTTGAAAAGTCAACGGGAATATATTTATTTGTTTATAAAGTGCTTTTAAACAAATAAACAAGATAGTAGCTCCTGCCTGAGGTGTGTCGCGCCCAGCCCGCATAGCTCTAGAGCCGGGCGGGTAGTCTGTGTACATGGGGCGCATACAACCCATAAATATTTTAAAAAGTGCGTTTAAACAAGTAAACTTAGGCTATATATATAGAAGCCCGCATAACAGTGAAGCTAGGCGGGTGGTTTATACACATGCGAGAGTTCTTGCAATGGTCCGCTAGTAATAATAATAATAATAATGATAATAATAATAATAATAATAATAATAATAATAATAATCATCGTATGGCCTTAGCTACCGTGGTGTATATCTTTTAAGCTGGCATTTGGCAGTGGGAACCAGAACTATATTTGGTGACCTGTGTCTGAGATTTAATTAATTCTGTCTGGTAATCACCAAATGTGATACGAGAGATCTTTTACGAGCCGACACTGTACAATTTGAACTGCTGTGTATTTTGGCTGCCCTTTAAAATCCGATTCCCTCGGCCAGGAATCGAACCCGGGATAACTTTTCGGTGGATACTGTGGAAGTTTCAACTTATAGGGTCAGTAGTGACTCAGTGAGGATAGCAATGGCAAACTACCCCACTCCTCACCTTGCCTAGTTTTCTCTGGGATTTGTGTGAGTTTCTACCCACATAATCTGCGGTAGCCTCCGAGCAGACAGAATGAAAAGCGGATAGACAGATGAGGCTATGTTGTATTTTAGTGAGTAAATTCATGTAACTCGCTGGTCTGGTGAAAGTCTTCTTAGTTCACACCACTTAGGTGACTTGCATGCCAACGAAACCGTTCCAGTATCTCCAACCAGAATTAAATTAGAGTCTGGAATCGAAGTCGGGCATTCAGGATGGAGGCCAACTATACTAACCACTCACCAAGAGGTGTATATTGTTACTAATATCTGACGATTTCTAAGCAAACTGATACTTGTTTAAACCAGAGTCACTTCCAACCATTCAGAACTGCATTTCTTCAAACATAGCTAAAATCCCTGAATATTCATACAAACATCATTTCAAACTATTTGGCATGACAATCAATGTCCTTTGAGTAGTGGGCCTTTCTAGCATAAATGAAGAGCGGGTTGCGTTGCGCCTCTTTGTCTTAGACACGAGTCAGTTCGCTCAATGTGGATAGGTAAATAACTCTGTTGTTGTTGTTGTTGTTGATTCTTTTAGGGGTCATATAGCCCTATGTGCTTGGCTATGTGTAGAGTTTGCCTGATAACCTGTGTCACTGCGATGTCTCTACTAGTGTGTCTATTTGTAATTCAGTTAGGATTAGGGTTGCGAGCGACCGTGGCCTTACTACCATCCTGGTGTTTGTCTGGAGTTTAGGCTAAGTGGGAAACCATGGAAAACCACTTCCAGGATGGCTGAGCTAAGAATCGAAACTATCTCTTCTCAGCTTTGCCTCACGAGGCTGAGTGTACCCTGTTCTAGCCCTCAGACCAGAATTAAATTTCTTGACATAGCCGGGCCTCCGCGGTGACAGCTAAGAATGTAAATACATTAACTCTTTGAGGTGACCTGTTGGTACGCAACATACCTAGGCTCTATGAAAGTTAATAACTTGAGTCAATTTTGAACTTGCACAATTAAAACGAATTGCCGTAATTTGTGTTCAGATACTTGTGAAATGTAATAAGCGACCGACGTATGGACGTCCCCTATCATTCACTGTTCTGTAAGCTTCATGACGTTGTCATCAAGGGGCATCTTAGCGCGCTCTGGTGGAGATTTGTTGTGGTTGTTGGTGTATTCATTGGAATACACGGTAAGATAGAGAGCTTTTGCTGCTCTTTGCTTTAATTCATTCCTTCCTTTTTCGCAAACACCAACAGTGATTTCTTACTTTTTCTTGTATTTATGCACCTTGCTTACTTTCTTTGTAAGTTTGTTGTAGATATAACTTCCGTGACCTACCTAGCGGCATCTAGCAGCTAACTGCTGAAGTTCATCAATATCTCAACTCTCAAGAGGACTTCCTTCTTAACTCAGCCACAAGATGTCGCCGCTATCTTCAGCTAACATCTCCATGCTCAAGAAGACTTCTACAACATTCTCTTCCACCAAGCTTCGCTATTGACGCCTACTATCAACTCCTTGAAGATTACTTTTAGTTTTATTTCTAAAGTTGGTATTTCATATGTATGTTCCTTTGTTTTTTCCCCCACCCCCTTCCCTCCTTGGTACCTCCGTGCTTCGTCGAGCTGCTCTCACTTCTGGGTCAGTCGTCAAACTATACAGTTGGAGCCTACTTAAGGCTTGTCTCCTGTCTACTTGAGACATTTTTAAATCAGGACGCCATGCCATAATCTTAACGTCAACCGTCATCCAGATCATCATCGTTCTTCAAAATGAGCTAAATACTACTTCAATGGTTTTCACTAAGTTTTAAATGTTTTTAACCTGATTTATAGACAGTGTGAGATTGCTATGTGATGCAAAATCTGCCTTCAAAAGATCTTCTTGATTTATTTGTAGCTACTTCAGCTAGCTTTCTAAAATGAAAAGGTACTTCTTGTACTGAGTATCTGGGAATGAGTTCTCACATCGTGGGAGTCTTATTAAACCCACTGTCTATAAAAACTTAGTTTTCACCTCCGCGGGATATTCTGCTCAATTCTACTGTTCTCAACTCTAGAATTTTCTACAGCAAATCATCTTTTTGCAAGTAATGCCGTCAAGTGGCTTCCACCTAAATATGGAAATGCTTGTTCCTCACTGAGGAATTTATGTTGAAAATACTTCTGATCAGCATATAATTTGTCTTCCTTCGTTGGAAATTTTTCGCTGCATTCAACTACCATCTACAAACGTCACAACGCAATAAACTTTCTCAAAATAAAATTCAAATAGTGATCTCTACAATTACAATAACTTTTCGTCTGATAAACTTTCTTTGTTGCAATAGTGAATTTTTCAACGGACTACAGTGCATAACAGTGCCCATTCAACGACCATACGTGTCGCGTTCGAACGAAAGCTATAAATAAGGCCATAAACTTTTTCCTGATTCTCCTATTTCCTCCTCTCATACTCCTCACTAACACATTATAATAATTGTAAAATTTAGGTTCTTTTCAATGAGGTGACACTCTATAGAAGTGCCCTCCCAATTTTGTACTGTTTTTCACAAGTAATTCTGCATCATTGGTGTCTAGTACACATTTCGAAGTGAAATGCCATGTCCTGTGGTTCGGATTCCACGTAAAAAGGAGGTCCCGTGGCTCATGATCTCGCGATTAACGGTCACGTTAAACTACAAGCTTGCTTTGCTTGCTTGTCTAGTACACACCTCAAATCATATTGTTTTTCCTCTTTTCATTACGGAATTCAATTATTTCTACTCACAAGTGAGTTTTCTAATTTTTCTTTCTCCAGGTTTTACGAAAGGGTAACTGGCCCCATTTTCCTCGTGATCCTGTTTAAACATAGTATGTCTACCCCTTATTATTCCCGTTTTCCAACGGGGTCGGAGATGAGATGCGATGGAAGTCTTTCTGGCGACGGTTTTTACGGCCGGATGCCCTTCCTGACGCCAACCTCATCAGAGGAGTTAATGAGAGATGAAATGAATGATGGTGAATGAAACTGGGCAAGGATGAGGAAGGAAGCGGCCGTGGCCTGTCAGAAGGTACCGTCCCAGCATTTGCCTGGTGTTGAAAATGGGAAACCACGGAAAACCATTTCAAGGACGGCCGACGGTGGGGCTCGAACCCACGCGTCTACCGAGTCAGCAGAGTGCTTGGCCCCATGACCTAATGCTGCGCGTTAGCCAGCGTAGCCACTACTGTCGGTGATCCTGTTTAAACATAGAAGTTCTAGAAACTTCTTCTTAATTTTTCTCTTCAGGTTTCACAATAAGTGACCAGCCCTATTTGTATAAATTATAATCGTAATTAATGTATAAATATAAGAAGTTATAGAAACTTCTATTTAATTTCTCTCTCTTTTTTGTTATAATTTCAAATTTAACATTTGTTCATACTTTTAGAACTTTCATTAGGAATTCTCAAAGTACTTATATCGTACCTGATTTATTGTTAAACTTTAAATTTGCTAATCTCAGCACTATTTTAAAATCTTATGTAGATTTGGTGCTTTCAAGAGGTTCTAAACCAAATTTTGTTAATCGCCTAGTGCAAACTTCAACAAATTTAGAGGTCTGAGACCTCATAGGTTTAAAATTTAAATTGTATATTTTAAAGTTGTTAAAATTATCATATTTTTACGCATTGTTAAATAAATCAAACTATATCCTTTTGCTTCATCATTTTATATAAAATAACGATTAGGCAGGATCCTACCTCCCCTAACTCTACCCGAAAGCTCATTCTCGTTTTAAGAAACTCGAGCATCAAAGTTAAAAAGGTTCCACTATTTGTTGCATCCGAACAAAAACTCTCCGCAAAAACGTTTTCAAAGTCGCTCTTAGCCTTTATAGCTAATTCTAACTAGCCAGTAAAGCAAGTAGAGCTAGTTCCGCCAGCTTCCTGCATGTTGAGACTTTCTCTATAACTTATGGTTGGTTTTCCAAATTTAAGTTTTTCTTCTTGTCTAAACTTTTAGTCGGCATTTTGCTGGATAGAAGCTTAGCCTTTCTTGAATGCAACAATTGGTGTTCTTACCAAAATTTAAAACCAAAAAGCATCAAAAACAATCAAATTGTTTTTAAAAGCACGATAACTGCTACATCGCTACCCTTCCTGGAAGCATTCGGTCGCTCCTTGGAAATCCTACAATTCCAAGAACTAAAAACATCACGGCGAATTTAAATTATTTGCGCCTTTCAGAACCGTTGATTAAACCTCATTCCTTTGAAAGGATATACGACAAACCTGTCATTCTTTGTCTTGCCAGACTACCACCCTTCCCCATATTACCCAAGTTCGAGCTGGGAAGGGCCACTAATGCCCATTGCTGGCAAATAGCCCAAGCTCCAGCCGCATTTCCCGTTAGCTACGTCCAGGTCCATACCCACTTTAGGCGTTTCACGGGCTTTGCGGTGACACTCGCCACTAACTCACTTAAATTTATTTGTTTGGTGTTGGACTCTCGTCCTATTATCCACACTTGTTCCTTAGTCCGAAACCCACTTCCCTTTTCTTTTTCTCTTCATCTTCCCGTGGGGGTAGGGTTAATTCCTAGCAAAAACCTACCCAGTTGTGATCTAATATTTGATTTTATTTCTCGATTGCAGTATTATGATGCGTGAAAAATAGGTACAAGTGTAGATTATATATTTGAATCCCCCCAGTAACTCACGATCTATCGATTTGGCAACCATGGAGCCCCTACTAATCTAGCATTGCTTCCACTTACTTGTGCCAGCAAGTAACTCATATTTCCTGTCGACCTCCCTTTATCAACTCTTGTTCTCTTCCATCCCTATCTGAGGCATCGGAGGTATATTTTCTCTCTTCCGTGTTCCATACCCTTTCTTTCTATTTTGCTGATAACTTCACTTTTCGAGTGATCATAAATATTCCATTTTGCCTTCTTTAACGTGACTGTATATTACAAGGGGGTAAATGTTCCACTCCTATAAGCAACAACAACCACCACCACCAACTATATTTATTACATGAGTGAGTGTGTATAGCGGATGCGGATGTCCGCTGATCCATAACAATTTTCGCCACGCGGATATACTGTGCAGATAGCGGATAATGTTTTGTTTATCCGCGCAGGGCTCATGTATAGCATTTTAGGAGCCAGATAATCACATCTGCTCCTGTATGTTTCGTTGTCGGGATGGTATAATGCTGAGTGAAACCGTGTAACATGTATGGGGTCATGTGGAGTGACCTTTCACTTCTCTTGTATCCCTGTGTTCCCTGCCAGGTAATGAGACGAGCTCGCACAGTACATGGCTATTAAATTTACAGCAAGGTCACACCGAGTAAAGATGACTCCTCTGTGTATAGGCAGCTTAATTTAGATCGTGAGTTCCTGGAGAGATTAAAATACATAATCTACACTTTTACTTATTTTGTATTTTATTATCTATATCGTGCTATTTACAAATATGATTGCACACTATAAAGCTGGCCACACACACACATTGTTGTTCGTTAACTGCAAAAGCCCACACGCTACAGAGATATCCGACAGTTTTGTCTGAACAAGCTTCTCGGTCCAGAGTTGTGCTAGTTGCCCCAGGACTTGAAAATGAGGTTCCATTCGAAATTTACTAGGAGAAATTGTGAAAAAATACGGAAAACACATTCAGATTTACCGCTGTGAGCGCTGGGATCTGGACTTTTGTCTCCCCATTGCAGTCATAGTGTACAAATTATCCCGGATGACTGCGATGCAGGGACAGAAGAAATAAGTGACAGTATGATATACCATTAATATTTAGATAAAGAAAGATTCTCGCCATGTATCATTTGCTGCTCTAGAAAATAAATAGTGCATTGTAGGTAGTTGCATCTTGTAATCGCCCTTTCCTCCCGTTTCAAAAGACAAGGGACCGAGTGCTGTAAGCGCAGCCAGTGGAGTCAATGGCTATGAGGAAGGAGACCATTCACGTTTCACCCAAAATAATCCCAAGTTGGACTAAATCATCGACTTGGGAAGTTGTACTTGAGAGCTCGACTAGTTTATATGCTCAAAGCCTGCGTTGGTATTCAATTTTATCATGTACTACCAACCCGCCCCGGCTTCGCCTGGCAACAGTTATGAATGCATTACGTGATAAGCACTTTTTTTTTCGATGTCAATTAGCTACGACCTATATCCGTTTTACATCTCGGCAAGATGAATTAAAATCACTGACTGGACTATTAATTATATTATCATGGAGATGCATGTGCAACGCATTCTTGTCAGACGTAATTTAAGAATGGCGAGGTGCATGAAACACAAATCCCCCTTCCGTTCAATCTTAATTTGACTGTGTATTTTGCGGAACGAAAAGTTCACAGCCGAAATGAAGAAAAGCCGAGTTGCACTTCCAGGGAAACTCCAAACACAATCAATCTTCTCTGAAGTCATAACTCAACACGACTCGACAGTTTTCTGCTGGCTGTATATGGGGTAATAGACTCGCCCGCTAGCTAGGTTGTAACTGGGGTGATAGGCTCGCCCCTAGCTAGCTCGTAAACTGTCGCCTCAGTAATTGAATGTAGATAGTTGGAAGAAATGAAAACGTGAAAACACTTATATTGGGCGATGTATTGAAGATAGAGATATGCTCTCGCGGACGTTTTTGTATAACTTTTCATGCTGAACAATTCTTACACTCATAGTATATTGATACTTTAACGGTTTGCCCAGCGTAAGCTTAAAAAGCGCACGGACGTCAGTTTTTTTTCGACCTTTTCACTGAAATCGTTACTGCTTGGCTTAACTTTTTGATAAATAAATGATTTTCTACAAAAACTTCCTCGAGATATCCTTTACAGAATGGTGAACACCGCATCAAAATCCATCCAGTGGTTCTCGAGAATGCCCGTGACATCCAAGAATCGGGGACTTTGTTTTATAGTAATATAAGTAGAGTCCTTCTGCATCGATTGAACCAACCAACCACATCTGCTACCAGTGTTTCGATCAAGCTGGTCTGCGTCATAAGTAGCCCAACACGAACATGGTTTAAACAAATGTTATACAACGTACACCCCCCTGGCACCACAGACCATGAAGGGCCTAGGCCTACCGCTGCTCACCGCGTCGGTTACTCTTGGCCGTCAATGTTGGTTTTCGTGTCCATTGCCTCACTGTCAGACAGCTACTCAATTGTCCTCACGAGGCTGAGTACACCCCGTCCAGCCCTGACGTCAGTTCCCAAAAACCTTGATGGAGCTGGGAATCGAACCCGGGATCTGCGGATGAGAGGCAGGTGTGCTATCCCAACACCACGGGGCCGGCTATAATACAACGTACACGTGAGAAAAACGTTCAAGTGAAATATAAAGAATCGCAGCTTCTTCTGGCCTTTGATGCATTTCAATGAACCTTCTTGACATATTAAATTATTGTTGATGTTTTGATTTATTTATCGTATGGCTTTTAGTGCCGGGAGTGTACGAGGACATGTTCGGCTCGCCAGAGTCTTTAGCTGCATCCAGCGGACACCCAGAGGGTGAGCTACACGTTCCGTTCAATTTCAAGTAGTTCCAACTTTCTCTACTAGATGTGAATGATACCTAGTGGTGAATGTTGGAACTTTGATAGAGCGTTCCAACGAAATCTAACCTAGAAATTTAGCTCCGCACAAGTTTAGTCTGTGGAAGGATCTGTTACATGCCATAAATCTATGACATGGGACCGCCGGCTTTATTTCCCCTCCGAAGGAAGGCATTCTGAATGAATTTTAACGCTCTTAAAAATCCGACGACTTTCGGCGGGATTTGAACCCACAATGTTGGGCACACAGAAGTTGAGCATGCTACCAACTACGCCACCGAAGCCGCTATTGTTCATGTTGTTAAAGTAGGATAAGCAAGCCTTAGGTGTTAAGCAGTTCTTAACAGTAATTAATGTTGATTTATCTTACATTTACATTCAAATATCGACACTTTTCTTGGTTTTCTGATATACGCTGAAGTTTTCTGGAAGTCACTGAATAATATTTGTTTCCATGTCAAATCTTTCATAATTTAAAATGATCCCAAATTATAAATAATAAGTAACAATATTAATTATAATCGCTCGTGTTTATTGGAAAGGTTAATTATTTTATAGATTGGGATAATGCAAAATTAATGTGCTGAGAAAGCTATCTCTGTAGTTCCCCAGGGGTCACAACTAGCGCGGCGTGGGTTTCGACCACGGGACCCCATCCGAATTGCTTCCAATTAATTGTGTCAGGTTCCTCCCTTTCATCTCCCTAGTCGACCTCCATTGGCCAACTCTTGTTCTCTTCCAACCTCTATGGAATTAGGGTATCCAAGGCCTCTGTTGTCTTTAATTTTCCCGCCTTAATTGACCCTTTGACTATTCTTTCCTGATACCCTTATTTCTCAAACCTCTTTGCCCCCACGCCACGGTATCTCCTGCCTACTGTACGAGGCCCTAAAGGAGACAGGGTGTGTGAATCCCCACCACACATGGTACACTCTGGATAGTGCTACACCCTCAAGGGCTCACGACTGTCTCAATCACAAATTCACACACTTTCTGTGTGTCTTGTTACTTGTTAGATGCGCCCAGCTAATAAGTTACCATTTGAATCAACCAATAACAGGCAGCATTGACCGAACATGCAGTTTGGTAACGTGCCATGATAAATAAATGTCATGAACGTCACGATATTCGTCGGGAAGAGTCGCCTTATACTGAAGAAATCACCGTGTGATAACATAATACGCTACTGTCTGGTCACGCGTCACGCGCCAATGTGGCTAATATTGCAACGCCTGATATGCGGGCAACCACATGAACGCCAATTACGCCAGCACTATGAGAGTTGGTAATGTTACTGCCTTTTAGGAGCTAGGGGTCTTGTGGTCATTAAAGATGCGTATGCATCTACTGTGTGTGGTTATTGTTGTTGTTGATTGATTTAGAGGCTTTGCGACATCGTAGTCATGTAGCCCCATGTACTTGGGTGAGTTTGTAATTTGTATCATTACCTGTGTTATTGCGATAGCTGTATTAGGGTGTGTATTTTGTAATTCAGGCGAGGATTGGGAAGGAGGCGACCGTGGCATTACGTTAGAAACCATCCCGGAATTCGTCTGGAGTAGAAGTGGGAAACAACGGAAAACCACTTCCAGGATGGCTGAGGTAGGAATCGAACCCGCCTCTTTCCAGTTTTGCTTCACGAGGCTGAGTGTACCCCGTTCCAGCCCTCACATCAAAATTAAATATCTTGGCAGAGCCGGAAATTGAACCCGAGCCTCCGCGGTGGCAGCCAACAATGCTAGCCACTACGCAACGAGACGGACTGCGTGTGATTATTGGCTGTTCTGCGTTAGAGTCTGAACTCGCACTTATGGCTGTTATTTCGTTTGTGACAAGGATTGGGAAAAGCGCTGTTGTTGTTTGAGTCTTCAGTCTTTTGACTGGTTTGAAGCAGCTCTCCATGACTCCCTGTCCTGAGCTAATCGTTTCATCTCTACATAGCTACCACACCCTACATCCGAGGCAATCTGTTTAACATATTCTAACCTTGGTCTACCCCTACAGTTCTTGTCCTCGACCCTTTCTTCCATAACTAAGCTTGCTATTCCTGGGTGTCATGGTATGTGTCCTACCAACCTATCTCTTCTCTTCCTTAGCAGTCGCCAGAAACATCTTTCCTCTCCCACTCGTCTTAATACCTCTTCGTTTGTAACCCTATCTACCCATCTGATCTTCATCATTCTTCTGTGACACCACATTTCAAACGCTTCAATTCTCCTCTTTTCTGCTGCACCAATAGTCCAGGTTTCACTTCCATAGAGTGCCACGCTTCAAACAAAGGCCTTCAAAAATGACTTCCTAACACCTAAACCTATATTCGATGTCAATAGATTCCTTTTCTGTAGAAATGCTTTATTGCCTGAGCTAACCTACTTTTTATATCCTCTTTGCTTCGTCCATCACTGGTTATCTTGCTTCCTAAGTAACAGACGTCTCTTACTTCCTTTAGTTTTTCACCTGCCAATTTGATGTCCATAGAGGATTCTGATTTATTTTGGCTGCATTCCAATATTTTTGTTTTACATTTCATCATGAATTCTTTCCTCAAGACGGAGTCCATACCATTCAAAAACTCATTGAAATCTTCAGGCTTGTCGGCCAAGATGACTATGTCATCGGCAAATCTAAGAGTTGAAATTATTTCTCCTTGAATCTTCACTCCGACTTTACATTTTTCTATAATTTCCTTCATTGCTTGTTCAATGTAAAGATTGAAAAGTATGGGTGATAAGTTGCAGCCTTGCCTAACACCTTTCTGAATACCAGCTTCTCTCTCATGTCCTTCAGCTCGAATGACTGCTATCTGGTTTCTGTATAGATTGTAGATCACCCTCCTATCCCTGTACTTTATTCCAATCGTTTTCAAAATGTCAAACAATTTAGTCCAATCAACGTTATCAAAAGCCTTAAGTCTACAAATGCCATGAACGTTCTCTTATCTTTCCTTATTCTACCTTCCAAAATCAGCCTAAGACTTAGCACAGATTCCCTTGTTCCTACATTTCTCCTGAAATCAAACTGGTCTTCACCCAACTCCGTTTCTATCTGGCTTTCCATCCTCTTGTAAATTATTCTTGACAGGATCTTTGAAGCATGAGTAATCAAGCTCATTGTACGGTAATCTTTACATCAGTCAGCTCCCACTTTCTTCGATATAGAGATGATAACATTCTTCTTGAAATCAGAGGGTACCTCTGCTACGGGACTGTAAAGAGAATCCGTGAAATATACAGGAGTGAAAACATTACCGAGTGAAACCTACAACAACCCACTTGTTTCTACAGTAATAACACAACATTCAGGCGTAACCCACCCCTGAAGTCCGAGCTCGGTTCCCAACTCTGACAAGGAATTAAATTCTGGTCTGAGAGCTCAATCGAGGGACACTCAGCCTTGAGAAGTAGAACTCAGAAGAGAAGGGCTTGCTTCCCACCTCGGTCATCTTAGAAGTGGAATTTCGTGGTTTTCTACTTCTACTGCAAGCAAATGGTTCACAACTTGAGACCACTGTCACCTCCCCTTCTATTCCCAGTCTTAATTACAAATACACACACTATTACAGACACCACAAAGCACCGGCTACGAAACAAATCCCCGTACATCCAAGTACACGGAGTTAAAAGACCACGACGTCACAAGTCGAAAAATGGAACAACAACAACAATATTTTAGGTACGTTTTAATTCAAGCTCGAAAAAGCAAAAACATTATAGGAAAATGTAAGAAAATTGCCGTATTGATTGATAGAAATTAATTAAAATGCTACGGCAATCAATACAAATTATATTGAAATGTTAGTACATGTTTCGATCCTACAATGAGACCTTCTTCAGCAAAATTAGACTGGTTAAAGGTCCCATTGGTGGATCGAAACATGTACTAACATTTCAATATAATTTGTATTGATTACCGTAGCATTGTAATGAATTAATTCAATCACTGTCGTCAACATTTTACTTTGGTTGGTTGGTTTCTCAGTTGACGGGCTGCGAAACGCGGTCATGTAGCCCCGTGTACTATGGGTGTGTGTAGAATCTATCTGATAACCGGTGTTAATTGTGTTGGCTGTATTAGTGTGGTTATCAGTAATTCAGGTAGGGACTCCATACGATCAATTTCAAGTAGTTCCTACTTTTGCTACGAAATGCTACCGTCAACGATACCTATCTGTAAACTTGGCTACAAGATGCCACCGCAACTGACACCTGGCGGCGAACGTTGGATCTAACAAAGCGTTAATAAAAAGTGACAGTCAGTCTGAAAGACTAGACTTTGTATCATTTTAAATGCTACAAATGCTGAAAAATGCTAGAAAGGCGGATTCTCGCTTCGCTCGAAGCCAAAGACTCTTGACATGTTAGAAAATTATCTCCATAATACTTATCTTGCTTATCTTGTTTCAAATTACTCGCGAACGGCAAGTGCAAACCAAGGGAAAAGCAAGGTCAAGCGCGCGGGATGCCGTCACGCTCACCAGAGCGCACAGGGACGTGCCTCTTCCATCCAGTCTAAAAACACTTATAGTGGGCGATGTATTGAAGATAGAGATATGCTCTCGCGGACGTTTTTTGTAGAACTTTTCCTGCTGACCAATTCTTACGCTCATAGTATATTGATATTTTTAACGGTTTGCCCAGCGTAAGCTTAAGAAGCGCACGGACGTCAGTTTTTTTCGACTTTTTCACTGAAATCGTTACTGCTTGGCTTCCTTTGATCATACATAAATTATTTTCTACAGAATCTTTCCTCGATATATCCTTTACAGAATGGTGAAAACCGCATCAAAATCCTTCCAGTGGTTCTTGAGATTACCCGTGACATCCAAGAATTGGGGATTTTTGTCTTATACTAACGAAGTAGAGATTGCCGGGGAACACATGCACCAAGCAGTACTATGACGTCACACACCTCAGTGCATCTGGGTACATTTCGTCCCGTTACCGTAACGCCAGACCACAGCGTAACGACGAAGTCGACAAGATCATTTAAAATGATAAAATCTAACCAACAAATTTAGCTTTACACAATTGTAGTTAGTGGAAGATTCTTTCACATGCCCTAAATCTATGACATGGGCACACCGGCTTTACTTTCCCTCCGAAGGAAGGCATACTGAGGGATTTTTAACGCTCTTAAAAATCCGATGACTTTGGCCGGGTTTGAATCCACGAAACGTTTTAATTTGATTCCTTCTCTGAAATATCCGGAGATTGGGGGGAAGGCACTGATCTCCATTCGGAGAGATGCCCCTGGAAGAAACACTGGTTAATGGACGAGAAACTAGCGCCTGGTTTCACATGTTTCTGAAGCAATACGCGTAGGCAATGGTCAGCTCGCAGCAGGATCGAACAGGATCGACCCGACCGACCCACAAACAATCAGGCGACACATTATCCAATCGCGCCGCAGACAACCGTTTAGCACTTTGATAGATGCGCACAGCAATATCCTAGGATCATTTGAGCTCCTACATACTCTTTTACCACCGCCATGTCACCAACACTTCTGATATAGGTCAGAAAATGTGCTAGGCTGGAAGGATCCAAGGTTCGATTACCGGTCACAATGAGTGCGGTATATCACTAGGTTCCTCCCTATCTCCCTCATTCCCAGAACAGAACTGTAAACTACGCTTGGAAACAGGAGCCTTGTTCACAATACGCTCCAAATACGAGTATTTATTTATTTATCGTATGACATACAGACAACAAGCATGCAAGATAAATATATACACACATAAACATTGATATATACATATTTACAGGGACACATGACAAGGCAGGCTTATATATTTAAATGTTAATTCTGTATCCATTGCAATGCTGTAGGTTTTGCCAACATGAAGTCAGACCGATTACCCTGATATGCTCTTCTATGGAATTTGTTAACAATGTGGTGAACTGACTGTGAAGGAGCACCGCAGTCACATTGGGGAGAAGGAATTTTACCCCATTTGAAGAGTGATTCAGCACAGACCCCGTGGTTAGTCCGGATCCTATTGAGGGAAGACCAAATACGAGTATTTATAAGTGATAACCAGAGAAAGGATTTTTATGTAAATACATATCTATTTTGGAAACTAAACTTAATTATATTTTGTATTATCTTTACGAATCATGACATGTGGAGTTGAAAACTGGAGTATTTATTTTCCATATTTATCCATATTTTGAGGTTTAGCATATGTTCCATATTTTAGTAATTAAAATCAATATAGTCCATATTTCAGATAAAAAGTATTAATTTTTATTGAATTGGCAGTCTTGTCAATAATGGAGAAACAAATTAAGAATCTATATTTAAGATATGACACAAAAAGGCTGGATTTAAATTTGAATATCTTGCATTTGCAGACGACATAGTGTTTTTCGCTGAGAATCTCGCGACTGCCTCTAAACAGATAGGGTTTTTCAAGAAACAGCAGAAAAGGGAGGACTGCAAATATCCTTTGAGAAAACTGAATACAGGAATATAGATCCCAAAGAACCAACATGGACAATGAAAACCAAGTATGGTGACATAAAAAGAGTCCACGAATTCAAGTATCTAGGGGGAGATTCTGACTCATAACAACGATGAGAAGTCAGCTATTGAAAAGAAAGAGCACAGAAGATGGAGATTGCATTCAGATTATGCCAGGAAACTTATAAGTCCTAATCCCTCTCATATGAAGCCAAATGCCTTTACGCACCGGAGACAATTGCCAGAAAGGGAATCACAGGAATAGAAAAGAAAGAACGTAAATTTCTGAGGAAAATTCTGGGACCCAAGAAAGCAACAACAAATGAGTTCACCTTCCGTTTGAGATCAAATCAAGAGCTATATAAAACATGCGAGAACATTTCAACATCTATGAGGAAAAGACGACTAACTTTCTATGGACACTTGAGAAGAATGGGACCGAAACGCCTAGCAAATAAAATCCTCATCATTCAGGAAAGGAGAAAGACTCAAGTACCGTGGTTGAAAGAAGTTTATCAGGATCTTGAAAGACGTGGCATTGAGGAGGGAGATATTGCAAACAGAAAAGTGTTCAGAAGGAAAATTGCGGAGGTGACAGATCTGTCCGTAGAGAAACTCAAGAGAACTCGAAGGGTGTTCTCGGACGAGGAACGATAAAGAGTGAGCCAATGAATGAAATAGTATTGGCGTAACAGGAAAGAACGTCAACAGTCAAGGAAGTTGTGTAATCGTAACCCATAGGAGGTTGAAACGATCCTAAATACATAATAATTTAAAAAAAATAGCTGTAGTACACGCCTGAGTTGAAAGGATAAGGTGGGAGAAAGAGAGAGGACTGAGCAGCACGAAAGAGGTGAGTTCACAGAAACACTCAAAAGGCTTCAAAACTCGCATCTCTCATTTTCTGAAAATATCTATATTGTGAGCAAAACTGTGGAATAACTAAATCGTGGTACAGGAAAAGTTGCTGGTGTAGCAAAAATGAAGTTGGACACTGTATTTTCAAAGAGCCCTGCATATGAAGGAATGGGAAAGGTTGCTGCAATTTTGTGGGGGAGATTTAAGTGTAAAGTTAACGTTAGATTTAACCCCAACAAACCTTGTGCCAAGGTCTAGGGCAGTAAACACCCCAGTTTGGAAGGACCACCTTGATGCATATGGACTGAAATTAAACATTTCCAAAACTGAATGCATGGAGCGTTAGAGAGCAAACCGATGGCTTTATATCTATTGATGGAAAACAACTCAGCAAGATCACTGGATTTGGGCTCATACATAACATCAGATGGAGACACGTTGAGAGAAGTGCGAATGCGAACAAATACAGCTTGAGCTAAATGGCGACAGGTGTCAGGAGTTTCATGTGGTCGTAAGATTCCTGTACAGCTGAATTCGAAAGTATACCACACTGTGATCAGACCTGTAGGATGGTATGGTACTGACTGATGTCCAGTAACCAACAGATGTGAGCAAGTGCAGCACCCCATGGAGATGAGGATGCTGCGCTGGTCCATTGGCCTAACAAGACTAGATCATGCCACCAATGTCCATGTAAGAGGCACACTTGCAGTCGGTGCGACTCTGACAAGATGCTGAAAGCTCGCCTGCGTTGGTACGGACATGTAGGTCTACGGAGTTGCGAGGACACAGTGCCAAAGAGCACTGCAACTAGATGTAGTAGGCAAGCGACCACAAGACGGCCAAAGAGGCTTGACCAAATCAAGGAGGACATGAGAGCAGCCAATGTTGAGATGAAGGACGCTGCAGACGGTGCAAGATGGAGGCAATTGTCCAGAAGAGCCGACCCTGCCCTGCGGGGCAGAGGCTAGAACAAGAAGAAGAAACCGTCTGAAGTCCAAACATGCCCTCGTTACCTCTTCTGTTTTGAACGCAGTTTGTTAATATACATCTATTCTTAAAGACAATGGGAGAAGATTCACTTTACGGCACTTAAAAGGAGAAGATTCTCTTTCCAGCACTTAAGAAAAACATTTTGCAATCCATTGTTTTGGTAACAGATAATAAGAGCTTGCGTGTTCTTCAAAGATCATATTAATATTTAAATGGGAAGTACATTACATTTCATGTAGATCTCCTTTGTTTAGCTTCTTTGAACTTGGTTATTAAATGGAAATTATAGTTTTGTAATTTTAAGTCCATATATAATTCCTTATTTCAAAAGAAACAGAAAAGAGGAGAATTGAAGCGTTTGAAATGTGGTGTTACAGGAGAATGATGAATATCAGATGGGTAGATACGATTACGAATGAGGAGGTATTAAGACGAGTGCGAGAGGAGAGATGTTTGTGGCGACTGCTGATGAAGAGAAGAGATAGGTTGGTAGGACACATACTAAGACACCCAGGAATAGCAAACTTAGTTATAGAAGGAAGAGTCGAAGACAAGAACTGTAGGGGTAGACCAAGGTTAGAATGTTAAACAGATTGCCTCGGATGTAGGGTGTGGTAGCTATGTAGATATGAAACGATTAGCTCAGGACAGGGAAACATGGAGAGCTGCATCAAACCAGTCGAAAGACCGAAGACTCAAACAACAACAACAACAACAACAACATATAAATCCGTTCCCTGGTGATAACGCATTTTCCTGAACATTCTCACTCAGTCACGTAACAAGCGATATAAAACACTAACTGCAAGGATATTTTTGGTTTCTCTAGCCTATCGTTACTCGTTAATGTATTATTTCCCTGGGTATTTCCAAACTCTCTGAAACAAAATTCTGGGATGGAACCTTTTTTCAGGTCGTGCATGCCAAAATAATAAGCATTTACTATCATTCCTCAACTTTAAAGTTAGTCAGCAAATATTATAAAGTGTATAGTTTATCTTTAATCAGTAAACCTTTTAAACAATTAGTCTTATTATGTTAATATTTTTACAATTAAACGTTTAATTTTAATTAGTTAATATTTTGATAAATTAATTTTATTTTTAATCAGTTAATATTAAAGAGATTTAACTTTTAACTTTAATCAATAAATACGTTTATTAAATAACTTCAAATAGCCTAAGTTAATATGTAGAATGTTAACTTAATTTTACGAGTTATTTTCAGCAAATTACTTTAATTAGATATTATTTAAAAAGTTAACTTAATTTTAGTCAGTTAATATTTTCTACAATTAGCGTTAATAAGTTAAACATTTAACTTTCAATAATAATTAATCAGTTGATGTTTTTGGTTAACGCTTCTAATGTGCTTTATTGATTGATCTAGGGGCTTTTCGACATCTTGGTCATGTATCCCCGTGTACTTGTGTGTGCGTGTGGGGGGGAATTTTCTGAGTTATTGTTATTGTGATGGCTATATTAGTGTGTGCATTTATAATACAGATCAGGATTGCGAAGGAGGTGGCTGTGGCCTTAAGTTAGGAACCATCCCGGCATGTGGGAAACCACGGATAACCACTTCCACGATGGCTGAGATGGGAAACGAATCCTCCTCTTCTCAGTTTTGTATCACCTGGCTGAGTATACCACCGTTACAGCCAGAATTTCAATTTCTTGGCAGAGCCGGGAATCGAACACGGACCTCTGGGGGTGACAGCTAAGAATGCTAGCTGGTACACAACGAGGTGTTCCCTAATGTGCAGTCAACCACTAGGAAGGTGCAGTGTGAGATAGATCGCTGTGGTTAATGTCTGCCTCATTTCCCATGACATTGAAGGATATTGTCGCGCCCACAATGCAGGGTGGACTGCTTGCTCAGGAAGTGGCGAACACTCATTGAGTTGGATCCAACACAGGGAATGGTCAAGGGGAAACGCTAAGAGGTGTTTGAGAACCCCGGTCCATCATACTTAATAATATATTGCAATAATACTATTGGTTTCAAGTCCCATTAACTACGCCGGGGTGCCGGAATTTTGCCGCAAACGTGCAGGTAAATCTACTGCCATAGCTCCATCACATTTGCACACATTTTCACCCTCAAGTACCAACTGACTACGCCAGGATTCGATCCTACTACTTTGGGAACAGCAGACGAGGACGTTACCGCTGCGCCACGCAGCCAATTATGAAACGTTTAAAGTTATCTTTCTAATTTCAAGAAACATGATATGTCATGACCTAATTGGATGATTCATTTAAATTTGGCAAGAATTCTCTAGATGTATGTATTCTTGAGAATGAACCTCATAGGTCACATTAAATGAAACACGTTTACTACAGTAGGCTATATCAAGAAGAAAAAAGAGAAGATCCTAATTTTTGTAAATTTGTGATTAACATCTAGAGGTGGTTCTTCCTTTGAAATAAAATCTCTGGTAACACAAGACGTGAAGGAAAAATAGATTCTACTATATTTTTGAGAATACTGAGTTGTTTTTCGGAAAAGTCCTAAAAATTTTGAAAAGTCAATAAAAACCAATGGCATCATACAGAAATTGTACCCAATTGCATTAGGTGGGAAAACAAGTACAGTATAGACCTCTACGTAAATTACATAATCTTATATAAAATGCGTAAACACTGACCATTATGGCAATGGTAATAATTAATAACCGTGTTGACTGATAGTATTCACTTTGATTTGCTTGTTTGTTGTTACAATCTGCCAACGTTATTTATTTTATAGCTTGTAATAAATGATCTGCACATTGTGTTGCCCAGTACACATAATATAGCAGAGAGAGCCAACAAATAAGAACCAACTGAGTCATTGAAGTGTAGGAGAAGGCAATACCGTAAACTATTACGTTCCTCATAACAGTATTCCACCTGAAGACGACACTGGGTAATATGCTTGATTGCTGTGTTTGGTAAATAACCTGCACATTGTATTGCCCTATACACACCAACTGAGTCATCGAAGTTTAGGAGAAGGTAATACCATGGAAGAAGAATTGTTCTTCTTCCATGGTAATACCGTAAACTATTACGTTCCTCGTAACAGAATTCCACCTAAAGTCGACACTGGGTAATATACTTGATTGGTGTGTTTGGTAAATAGCCTGCACATTGCGTCACCCATTAAGCAACTATAACAACAGAGTGGGCCAATAAGTTGGGAATCAACTGAAGTTTTAGGTTGGAGGACTGGATTACAAATGTTTTGTTCCGTTTTGAAACGACAATTTGACCTACATCTTTTGCGCTTCTTCATTCTTATGACAGCGACATCTTCTGTCACTACAGTTTTTCGATCAAAATTATTGGAGTATTGACGTAGGCAGTTTATAAGGTAGATCTCATATTTTAATAGCATCTTTTTACTATTATTTTTTAACACACGGCAATTAATTATTTGCAAGCTTTTCCATTTTTAATTTAAAACAATTTTTGTAAGGCTTCTGTCACCACAGTTTTTCGATCAAAATTATTGGAGTATTGACGTAGGCAGTTTATAAGGTAGATCTCATATTTTAATAGCATCTTTTTACTATCATTTTTAATACATGGCATTTAATTATTTGCAAGCTTTGATTTAAAACAATTTTTGTAAGGATATCCATTTCTTTTTGGCTTTGTTAACTAGGTATAAGATTTAATATCAATCACGCTGAGGAAGGTATCAATGAAATACCGAAACATGTACGTTTAGTAATGTAATTAAACGTTTCTTTAGTGTTTGACTAGGCGGTTTTAATAAGAGAATAATCTTATATATTAAAATAGTTTTCAAAAATTTCACCCTTTACTAAAACTGAAATATCTTGGGAAGTATTTGCGCTACGACGACGTTTGTTGTCTTAAAATGTAATGCCCGTCAAGCATCGTCGATTGATACCCACCTTACTTGATTATATCATTCGTGTATTAAAATAATTGCGAATATTACTTCCTTCAAGGTCTCACGAAAATAGAATCGAATGACTTGATGGACATATTGTCGCTAGGCAACAACGACTAACACTGTATCATGATATTCAACGCCGCCCCAATAATAAATCTAACTTGATATTAACAGAGAGTTCCCTGATTACGCCATGATATCGTTAACTTCTACCTGCTCCACTTGGGTGCTAATGTCGCATGTACCCATACATGATATCGTTAACGTCTACCTGTTCCACTTGGGCGCTAATGTCGCATGTATCCACACAATAAGTAGAAGGGGATTCTGTGCACATAATTTAATTAAAACTTCTCAAAGAATGGACTACTTTGAGACTGAAATGCTCATACACAATCAGCAGTCATTTTGCTAATGACTCTGTCATGTCAACATCTCTTTGAATGACAACAAATACTGTATATGAAAGACAACTAATTTCACGAAGATGCCGCTACAGTCGAATGTTGGAACCGCCATTTTGTATTGGGTATCCGATCTTTCTGTTACCGTATATAGTCTTTGGTCTCACCAGCTACAAACTGTCTTCTTTTCGTTTCATCATTCGTCCTTATAGGTTGTGTGCTCAATCAATACAATGAATCATATTATGATGAATGAGAGGCGATACTCAATTACAAATGTTATAAAGATTAAAGGTGACGGTAATTGTCTGTTCAGGTCATTGGCATATTGTGAGTACAACAATCAGAGTTTATTTACACAGGTTAGAAAGCGAATTGTAAAACATGTTACAGACAAGTGGAATAATTATTCTTCCATTATTGTTGACAACAGCGATATGTACAAAACTGCTATCAATACGAGCGATGATTACAAAATGTATATGTCTATGAATGGTGTTCATGGAGGTCATGTTGAGTTAGTTGTCGCTGCTCAAGTTTGCAAAATGGTTATTTATTCGTTGATTACTACTGTCGTATGGAATGTGACCGGTTAAAATATATACGACATCAACAAACGAAGTTACGAGTTGATACATATGCCGGTTTAGCAGACGCCTTGCATGTACGAGCAGAAAATGAAAATCTCAGAGTCGGTCGTATTGTAGTTTTGCCATCTTCTTTTACAGGTAGCCCCAGGAAAATATTGCAAAATTATCAGGATACGATGGCGATAGTGAGGAAGTTTGGAAAGCCAGATTTATTCATTACGTTCACCTATAATGCGGGCTGACCAGAAATACTTAACAGCATTCATCTCTGGGAAACGGCTAATAATAGGCCTGATATTGAAGTGAGAGTTTTCCATTGCAAAGTAAAGGAATTGCTACGATTGATTAATGTTAAGGAAATTTTCGGTAAAAGCATATCTATATACAGTGGAATTTCAAAAACGAGGTCTCCCGCACATCCATTTACTCTTAACATTAAAGGAAGATAGTACGTTTCGAGAAATTTCTGACATTGACAGTGTGGTGTAGCCGAAATACCAGATCTCGAGGATGAAGCGCTATACGAGTTGGTAAGGCGTCATATGGTACATGGTCCTCGCGGATCTTTGAATCCTGCTTCAGTCTGTATGAAAGATGGCGTATGTAAGAAAGATTTCCTTAAACAGTTTCAGGAAGAGACCAAAGATAATGCCAATGGTTATCCTTCGTATAGGAGAAGAAATAGTGGACGGATTATTATAAAAACAATTTGAGGCATTGACATTGAAATCGATAGTCGATTCATTGTTCCCTACAATCCATTTCTTTTACTTTACTTGCAAGCTCATATTAATGTTGAAATATGCTCATGTGCTCGGAGTGTTAAATACATCCACAAGTATGTGTATAAAGGTCATGACTGCTGCATTGTTAAAATATGTCCTGAAGGCGAAACGGTGAACTACGATGAAATTACTTCTTTCCTAAATGCTAGATATGTTGATCCAACAGAAGCCGCATTCAGGATATTTTCATTTCGCATGCATGAACAGTCACATTCTATCGTGCGATTACCAGTTCACTTGCCAAACTTGCAAAATATCTATTTTAAAAATGATAACACTCCTGATATTTTACTTCAAGCACAGTTGCGCAACACGGAATTACAAGCGTGGTTCAAGTTAAATCAAGATTCGCAAGCCAGAAGTCCGTATATATATCCTGAAACACCAGTACATTACGTCTGGAATAAGAGCAACTGCCAGTGGCAAAAAAGAAAAAAATGTTTCAAAAACTATAGGCAGAATGTATAATGTTTCGCCTACAGAAACAGAAAGGTATTATTTACGCCTGTTATTGCTTCACGTCATAGGTGCTACCAGCTTGCAGGATCTACGAACATACAAAGCAGTTGTCTATTCTACTTTTAAAGAAACAGCTAGGGAGCGATGTTTGCTGATTGATGATTCTGAATGGCAGCGTTGTTTGGCAGAAGCGTCAGAATTTCAGATGCCTTCTCAGTTACGACAACTGTTTTCTTACATATGTATCTTTCAGACCCCTTCAAATGTAAGATAGTTATGGGGTATTTTCAAGAATTTATTATCAGAAGATTATCTGCAGTTTCACGAACCTAACATTGCATATCAGTTCACTCTTATACATATTTCTAATACATTAAAGCTCCATGGTCTTCCCATTACCTCTCTCGAATTGCCAGCTATTATTGATAATTACCCTCAGACAAATTTACCAATGAATTATCCAAAACTTAATGAGGATCAATTAAGTCGGATGATAAACCAAGCAAATGGAAACCAAACGGCTATAATTACAGAAATTTTGGGGTTAGTACAAAACAGCAATGACAGGATGAGTAATGCATATTTCATTGACGGTCCAGGGGGCACCGGGAAAACATTTCTTTACCAATGCTTGATTCACAGTTGCACAAATTTGGGGTTAAATGCAATTTCTGTTGCATGGACTGGTATTGCAGAAAAGTTACTACCTCAGGGGCCACAGTACACAGCCAGTTCAAGTTACCTCTACATTTACATGAAAGTTCTGTATTAGGAATAAAAGTTAACAGCAAGGAAGCTTTTTTTATTCGTTCAGCAAAACTTATCATCTGGGATGAAGCCCCTATGGCTAATAAGCACGCGTTGATGTGTGTAAATCGGTTGCTCAAGGACATCATGAATAACGACGTGCCTTTCGGAGGAAAAATTATCAACTTAGGTGGAGATTTTAGGCAGGTATTGCCTGTTGTGCCTCACGCATCTAAAGCAGCATCAGTCCAAATGTCAGTAAGGTTCTCTCCTTTGTGGCCATTATTCAAAATGTTTAAACTCAACAAAAACATGCGAGCCGATACAGATCAACGTGACTTTGCAAACTTCTTGATACAAATTGGTAACGGTGAATACCCTCAAGTCGATGGAGAAAATTCAGAATTTGTCCCACGCTGAAAAATATTTCACGCTTTTCAAAAATAGCGATTTTAGCATCTAAAAATGAACATTGTAAAGAAATCAATGACAAAGTTATAGACCTAATCCCAGGATCATCAGTGTGAATAATTTGATTACTGAAGATGAGAGTGAACTTCTACAATTCCCAATAGAATTTTTAGACAGCATAGGCATAAGTGGATTGCCACCTGATATCCTTAGACTAAAAGAAGGCTCAATTGTGATTTTGTTGAGAAATATTAATGTTACCCAAGGTCTGTTGAACTGTATTAGACTGTTGGTTTGGAAGATGCATGACAATTGCTTACACCTGGAAATTATTACTGGCGTAAATGTTGGAAACAATGTCCTACTCCCTCGCCTTGACCTTACGCCATCAGATACTTCTATGCCATTTACCTTCAAAAGGAGGCAGTTTCCAGTACGTTTGGCTTTTTGTATAACTATCAATAATGCACAAGGTTAAACACTAGATCAAGTAGGCATTTATTTACCTCAACAGGTGTTTAGCCACGGACAACTTTACTGTATGCCGCACTATCGCGAGCAAAATCCTTTCATGACGTCAAGTTCAAATAGAACCAAAAGGCAAGCGAACAGCAAATGTCGAATGGAAGGAAGTACTATTAGAATTTTGAAACGAATGTTGCGGAGGAGCACAGACCTCAGCAAACGGGGCACAGATTAAATAACAATTATACAAGGACGTCCGCATCCCTAATACGATAACTGTCCTGTGCTAATGGTAAAAAAAAAAATACTATTGTCCTACATCGGTGATTACTATCCTACATCCTGTTATTTCATTCCCTCCGTTCTATAATAAAGATATACTCAATCAAATTTACAGCTTAATATTAATTCCTTCTGTGTGAGTTATATTTTCATTTCTCATCAATCGCCTTTACTTACTATTCTATCTGTAGGGGTGAAGGCGATAGCTGTCTTTACAGAGATGTGCACATTTTGAGATTCGATGTCAGTTTTCCAAAATTGCATTTTTACTTTTCACGGTTTAATGCACTAAATATGTTTACAAGGCGATGAAATTACTTCAAATGTCTTTTAACTGATGAACGCTATTGAACTATTCGAAGATTCATGAACTATGCATTGAAATCACCAGACTTGAATTCTAAAGTCAATGAAAAATTGAAAATGGACCCAGCTCAGATATCCCTCGGAATCCAATAATCTGAAAGTTTCTAGACGCAATTCCTTATGAGAAAATGTGTAATTCCACGGGAGAGGAAACACTACTAAGTAGGACAACAAAGGAAGTTGGTCAATAAAATGATTTTGAATAAAAGAAATTATGACTAATTAAAATTATTTATTTAATTCTATTAATTTTCACACCTCTATATGTTAACCAAGAGTTGCATCTCTAAATTCAAATATAAGAGACTCATCTTTTATTTTAAATTTATACCACTGTTCAAAATAGACAAAACACCAAATTGTACCGCTGTAGCCTTAAATTGTGTGGATATCTCTATCTACTTAGTATAAAACAAAGTTCCCATTTCTTGGATGTAACGGGTAATCTCGAGAGCAACGTAATGGATTTTGATGCGGTTTTCACCATTCTGTAAAGAATTTCTCGATGAAGGATTAGGTAGAAAAACATTTATTTATGACCAATAGAAGCCGAGCATTTACGATTTCAGTGAATTGAGTTGAAGAAAAACCTAACGTCCATGTGTCTTTTAAGCTTACACTTCGTAAACCGTTAAAAATATCGATATTCTCTGATAATTGTTCAGCATGAAAAGTTCTGCAAGAAAGTCCGTGACAGATCCCACATCGACCACTGTAAGTGTTTTTACGTTTTCATTTCTTCCAGCAATCTCAATTCAGTGGAAATTTAAATTACTAGCTTCAAAGTGAGTTTACGAGCTTGCGAGCGACCTATCACCCTAGCTTCAGCCAGTATCAAACTGCCGAGTCGTGTCGAGTTAATTCTTCAGAGAAGAGTATAACCTCGGCTTTTCAGAATTGCGTCTTGAACCTGACGTCCGTGTGCCTTTTAAGCTTACGCAGGGTAAATAGTGGGACACACACACAGAGGACAGGCAGACACCCACACATTTGATCTCATAAGTCTACTTCATCATTTACCCAAAAGCAACGGTACCGTAAATGTCTGTTCAAGTCACTAGCATGAAGACATGCAAATGTCATATGGGCAGAAGTGCTGTAGGATTGTTGAAGTGAATGCTGCGGAGCAGCACGGGTCTTCTAGTATATATAATAATATACAAATATTACATAAGATATTTATCGCAAAATAACTTGATTTAATGTAAATAAAATGGGGGTACTTAATTGGATGACATATTTCGACATTTGTGTATTCGTCACATTAACATTATAACCACATTACAATAGGCTACCAGTTTAAATACGAACGGTTGATTTAGAATTTAAATAACAAATAGTTTAGACAACATCATTCCTGAAGTCACAATAATAATTAAATAGTTCGCAGGTTAGCATTAACTACATTAATCATACCACTACTGTAGAAGTGAGGAATATTATCTGTAAATAAGATTGACGTGTTACACAAGTTTATACAAACTTATATAATCTGTTGTTGTTTGAGTCTTCAGTCTTTTGACTAGTATGGTGCGGCTCTCCATGCCTCCCTGTCCTGAGCTAATCGTTTCATCTCTACATAACTACCACACCCTACATCCGAGGCAATCCGTTTAACATAATCTAACCTTGGTCTACCCCTACAGTTCTTGTCCTCGACCTTTCCTTTCATAACAAAGCTTGCTATTCTTGAGTGTCTTAGTATGTGTCCTACCAACCTATCTCTTCTCTTCATTAGCAGTCGCCAGAAACATCTCTCCTCTCCCACTAGTCGTAATACCTCTTCGTTTGTAATCCTATCTACCCATCTAATGTATATCATTCTCCTGTAACACCACATTTCAAACGCTTCAATTCTCCTCTTTTCTGCTGCACCAATAGTCGAAGTTTCACTTCCATAGAGCGCCACTCTCCAGAAAAAGGCCTTCAAAAATGATTTCCTAATACTGTACCTAAATCTATATTCGATGTCAACAGATTCCTTTTATATAAAAATGCTTTCCTTGCCTGAGCCAACTACTTTTTATATCCTCTTTGCTTCGTCCATCACTGGTTATTTTGCTTCCTAAGTAACAGAAGTCTCCTACTTCAATTGTATATATATTTGTGTACGAGTATAAGTGTAATTAAAAATATCGTACATTACAGAGGTGTGTAAATTATTAGACTCAAATAAAGAATTTTGAATCAGTCACAAAGTTTTATTCGAAGTCATTTTATTTAATTTTTATTCCCCTGCTTACTTACAACTTTTCGCATAAGAAATTTCATCCGCAAATTTTCGAATTTGGAGATTCTGAGGGACACCTGTGCAGAGTCTGTTTTTAGCCTATTTTCAATTTTGAAAAAATAGGCTTATGAGATCACCTTTTGTCCGTGTGTCTGTCTGTGTGTGCGCGCGTGTGTGTGTGATGGTGTGTGTGGATGCGTCCCTAATAACGTCTAAACGGCTAGAGCGATTTCAATGAGACTCTGTAACTTCATAGCACTATTCCGGACGACCCCGACCGTGCACTTCAAATTTTGTTACGTCTCACCGATCCAACATGGCGGCTGTGCGAAATATTTCACCAGCATTCAATATCTCCGAAACTATTACCGATATCACCCTGGAATTTTTTACGGTGATAAAGGGAACTACTAGAAGTTCACCTATGTGAACTTTGAAAAACTGGTAACTACGAAACCAACATGGCGGCCAAGCGAAGTTGCGACTTTTAAATAGACGTTTCTCGCGATTTAACCAACCAAACGCAATAAAACTTGGTACAGTATATGTTTATACACATTGTAATGTACCGAAAACTAACTTCGTTTAATTGTTTACATAACCACAAAATGGCGGCTGTGCGAAATATTTCACCGGCATTCTATATCTCTGAAACTATTAGCGGTATCACCCTGAAATTTTGTACTGACATAGAAGGCACTACTGGAAGTTCATCTATAAGACTTTTAAAACCCGGTTAACTACAAAACGAACATGGTGGCCAAGCGAATTTGAAAATTTTAAATAGACCTTTCTCGCGATTGAATGTTCCAAACGCAATGACTCTTGGTACAGGAAATATCTATATACATTGTAATGCACTGGTATCTAATTTAGTTCAATTGCTTACATAACCTCAAGATGGCGGCTGTGCGAATTTTAAAATCAAGTTTTAATTACTTGTGTCCTAATCATGCCATCGAAGTGAAAGTTTGAAAAATGAACCTACGCAATAATTTTCCTTTAATGGTACACGACTCTATGGCCTATACATTTGAAAATCCAACATGGCGATCATCCGAAATATTTAGACGGCTCTGAATATCTACGAATCTATTGTAGCAATCAATCTGAATTTTTTTTATGTTCATAGCTGTACGAAATTTTAAAATCTCGTTTTTACTTCTTGTGTCCTAAACATGCGATTGAAGTTTGAATGCTACACGTACACAATAATCTTCATGTAACAGTACATAACTCTAGGACCTACATATATAAAAATCCAACATGGTGACCATCCGAAATACTTAGTCGGTTCTCAATATCTACGAATCTATTAAGCAATCAGACTGAAATTTTGTATGTTGATAGTGGCAATTAACATAAGTAGGATATATGAAAATAGGCTGTATAGTTCTTCAAAGAACTACTTGTTTTTCTTCAATTCATTTTGGAGTTTATCCTCCAAATCAGATGATTTCAATCCATTGTCAACGATTCTTTGAATAGTGGACAACAATAATAAAATACTTGCAATCTTCACACGAAAACTGGAATATAGCAATCGTGTGGCATTCTGCTTTAACTAGGCTCCTCTTTTAGTGGAAACCGTAAAAAGTTAGTTTACTGTCTGATTCTTGAAAAAAAAAATGTAATTATTTCAGAGCCTTGCAAAACATTTCCACTGTATTAAGTTAAGTCACAAAACGTACAAACTAAATGTTGGAAAACTGCCATCGGGCCTAATAATTTGCACACCTCTGTAACTAAGCCTAAGTGAGCAAGATCTGATGATGATCACTTGACGATCGAAACAGTTAATTCAATTAAGTAACCCTCCACCATTTTTGTACATAAAAGCGTGATATTTTGCGATAATATCTTATGTAATATTTCTTTCAGGTTAGGGTTAATGTAATTGAGCACAATTTGTGTTGACCCAAAGCTCCCTTTAATGCAGGGCGCCAGGGAATGTTGTCCACAGTGCCTACAAGCTGCTGCGAGAGATTACGTCTCCAGTTATGTTGGCAGCACGACTGTCGCTTGTATCATAACAAACAAACAGTAAACTTTATATCCACCACAGCCATTCATAACATACTGTTGCACTCTTCCAATAATCTAACTATAAACACTGACGATTTCGACAGCCCACAGCCCACACATGTGGCCTTCACCCTATCAAGGACACCGTGCTGCCAACTAAATTGATGACGCAACATTTCCTGGCGCCCTGTAGAACTAGGCAACACTGAAAAATGGCTTCTATCACTTCAATCATACAGAAAGCTATTTTATTCTTGCTAAATACAACGACAGAAAATAGTTGCAGATGTATCGAATACTTTGTAAAATCTGTGCTCGCTAGAGTAATCTTGAGCTTCGATGGGATAGGGCGAGCCCGTGTGCTATTTCTGGGACAAGTCTCACTTGAATGCGAAGTTTATTGAGGCTGTCAAATAAATACCCCACGTTCCTCACGACTGAGTCATGCTTCCTTCCTGAACCATCTTCGCTCTCTCGTCACAAGCATAATACAGTATTCATATGCTATACTACTGTAAGTCATTCAGTGCCATCAGCTGTTGTTGACGTAACCTTGCGAGTTTACTTGCACTCATATGTCGAGACGTCGTAGCGGCGAGCCTCCTGATAACACTGTGTACCGTACTTCTTACGCTTTCTGAATCAGCTCTAAACCTTATGTGACTCTCCATCCGAAATTATTCTCGTCAAAAATAAACTTTTAGGAAACATTAGCTATAAAGAAACAAGTCATCTAAGATAACATTGGGGCAGATGACCTTGAAGTTCCACTTTTTAAAACAACAATCACCTATATAACAACGAAACGCCATATTTGCTTATATTTTTGAATAAGCCATATTATTTACTGTATATTATTTGTATTACTATGTATCTTTTTCAATATCTATTATTGTTTCAGATATATTTTCGGTGAACATTTTAAGTGGCCCACTCTGTATTTAGGCTACAGAGAGATTAGAGGTATTTTATGCAGACATGTGATCACGACGCTACTGAACAGTCAATGTGCGCTATTGAAATGGATTAAATAGTTCGAAATGTCTTCATTACTGTTCGCAGTTTACTGTTACATTGAGCTGCAGCTAGACCGGGAAGCGAGTGCGTGACACCTGAACGTTACTCAACAAGTGGTTTAGTTCGTGACGTGACTGAATTGTTATTGTCATCCTTTTACTAGATTACACAGAGTACAGGCACGTGCTGAAGTCCTCCCAGCACTTGGATCACACAAGTCCATCTCCAATACTATTTTCACTGACAGTTCTTGTTTGCTAAGTAAATTTATCCCAGCTCCTGGTGGCTTTGCAATGCTGAGCCATTCTTGGTTGGTTCCTCAGTTTAGGGGCTGCGACAACGTGGTCATGTAGCCCCGCGTATTTTGGGTGTGAGTAGAAACTGTCTGATAACCGGTCTTCATTGTGATGGCTGTATTAGTGTGTGTTATCTGTAACAGGTAAGGACTGCAGACGATCAATTTCAAATAGTTCCTACTTTTCCTACCGTATCAAATGCTACATTCAACGACACTTAGCTGCGATTTTGGCTACTAGATGCCACCACAACCTGCACCTAGCGTTGAACGTTGGAACTTAATAGAGCAGTAATGAAATCTAACCTACAAATTTAGCTTCACACGGAAGGTTCTTTTACATGGCATAAATCTATGACATGGGCTTGCTGGCTTTACTTCCCCTCCGAAGGAAAGCCTACTGAGGGATTTTTAACGCTCTTAAAAAATCCAACAACTCCGGCCGGGTTTGAACCCATGATCTTGGGCATATAAACTGAGACAATCTCTTGGGATTTTAAAAATGGTTGGAGAGGAGTGATGGCCTCAATGATGTCTGTGACAGAGAAGACAAATTTCGGTATATTGTGAGATAGCAGCGCCCACAATCACCAGCCTGAGACTGAAGAGGGTTGATATTGGTAACGCTTAGGATTGGAATAATATAATAATGTTTGTGTTAGACCCTGACGAAATGTAAATATTATATGTCAGAAAACTGTACCATAATGAGGCTCATTATAGTACAAGTTTTCATTATGAAACAGTTTCACCCACCAATCAGAACTCAAGAAACAGTTGTGTGACCAATTAGGTGAGGATAGCATCGCACCTGCGCTCACTTCCATGGCCCCCTATTTTAAATTTCACTGCGAGGCGAGTGTCATAGTGAGGTATTCCAGGAGGCCATGGTCAAATACAAGGAATTCTCTGGGTCCCATGCGCTCTGTGCAGTACATAAAACCGGTGAAATCTCGACAGATATTTATGAATACTTATGTTCGAACATAAAATAGTTATTAATATCGTCGAACATAAACAGTCGTATGCAACTCGCATGTAATGGTAATTAAGACACTCGTATGGAAATTATAAAACTCGCTACGCTCGTTTTAGAAACATACTTGTGTCTTAATTATTGTCATTATAGGCTCGTTGCATATTAGCGGAGCCGTGCGGGAACTCTCGCATAATGGGATGTGCGGCCCATGTGCACAGTTTACCCACCCGGCTCAAGTGCTATGCGGGCTGTACGCGATACAGTTCTGGCAGGGGCTTTCGTCTTGTTTATTTGTTTAAAAGCACTTTATAAACAAATAAATATATTTCCGTTGACTTTTCAAGAAATGCAAAATTTTTCTTGTACTATTGAGACGATTTGGGCGATTTTGGTACAAACCACACCTTCTAACTCCCTCTGGTTTAGGAGCTTGAGTTCTGTGAAAGATACACCTTAGCGTATTATATAATAAGATAATGTTATTGGTTGGTTTTACGCCTCATTTAACTACTGAGGTGTCACTACGGACGCTTGGGTTTGATTCCCGGCTCTACCAAAACATGTAATTCCGGTGTGAGGACTGGAACGGCGTTCATTCAGTCTCGTGAGGCAAAACTAAGGAGAGGAGGTGGGTTTATTTCCTATCTCAACCATTCTAGAAGAAGTTCTGGGATGGTAGGGTACCACAATTAAGGGCACCCGCTCCTATGTAAGCCCTAGTCCCTATTGAAAATTACACGAATCCCCTAAGAGAATAAAAAAGAACTTGCGTTGGACAGTAAAAGACCGAGTGAGCCAGTCAGTAGGTTGTTGTTGTTGCTTAATTTAGGGGCTGCGACATAGTGGTCATATAGCCCGGGTATTTTTGGATGTGTGTTTTGAATTTGTGTGATAATCTGTATTATTGTGATGTCTGTATTTGTACATTGGGGATTGCATTGGGAAGGAGACGGCCGTGGCCTTAAGTTAGGAAACCATCTCGGTATTTGCATGGAGTAGAAGTGGGAAACCACGGAAAACAAACTTCAAAGATAGCCGAGATTGGAATCGAACCTTCCTTTTTTTTTTTTTTTTTTTTTCAGTTTTGCCTCATG
The DNA here is from genome assembly GCA_946902985.2 of Meconema thalassinum. Taxonomy (NCBI): domain Eukaryota; kingdom Metazoa; phylum Arthropoda; class Insecta; order Orthoptera; family Tettigoniidae; genus Meconema; species Meconema thalassinum. Next base: position 299,676,523 of record OX336391.1, on the reverse strand, counting down.
AGGCTGAGTTGACTTCGTTCCAGCCCTTAGACCATAATTAATATTCCTTGGCAGAGCCGGACGACAGGGTGACATTGAAGAACGCTAGCCGCTACACCATGAGTGGTCACAAGTCAGTAGGCTACGTGAATAAAAGAGAAAGGCAACCGATACCACCTGAGGATATCAAGTCCGGTATTGCTCCTTCAGTTGCTAGGTTGGGTGTTGTTGTTATTTCATACGGACATTAGACTACACAAGACCCGAAATTCGTTCTCAGATGAATAGTCTCTAAAATTAAAAGTAACGTAGTTAGTTAGTTATTGTTGTTTTAAGGAGCGGAACTACGAGGTCATCTGCCCCCCCCAAATAGTAACGTATTCCTCCAAATTACCACCATATTTCATTTTGATTGTTGATTGATTTAGGGGCTTTGAGATATCGTGGTCATGCAGCCCCGTGTACTTGGGTGTATGCGGAATTTGTCTGATAACATGTGTCATTGTGATGACTGTATTCGTGTGAGTATTTGTAATTCAGGTGAGGATTGGGAAGGAGGCGACCATGGCCTTAAGTTAGGAACCATCCCGGCATTTGCATGGAGTAGAAGTGGGAAACCACGGAAAACTAGTTCAAAGATGGCTAAGGTTGGAATCGAACTCTTCTCAGTTTTGCGTCACGAGGCTGAGTTGACTCCGTTCTAGTCTCACCAAAATCAAAATTTCTTGGCAGAGCCTGGAATCGAACCAAGGCCTCCGGGGTGACAGTCAATAATGCTAGCCGCTACACCACGAAGTGGTCCACCGTATTTCGTTTACATTAACATATTTTATAAATTCATTGTATTAATTTACGTGGCTTTACTGACAGTTGCATCAGAGCCTCCGTGGCTTAGGCGGCAGCACGCCGGCCTATCACCGGATCCGTGGTTCAAATCCCGGTCACTCCAAGTGAGATTTGTGCTGGACAAAACGGAGGCACACAGGTTTTTCTCCGAGTACCGGTACTCTGTTTTTTTCCCTGTCACAATTTCATTCCGGCAACACTCTCCACTATCATTTCATTTCATCTGTCATTCATTTAATCATTGCCCCAGGGGAGTGCGACAGGCTTCGGCAGCCGGCACAGTTCATATCCTCGCCGCTAGATGGGAGCCTCATTCAACCCATTCCTGACCCGGTCGGTCGACTGGAAGCAGGCTGTGGATTTCATTTTCTCTGACAGTTGCCTCAAAAATGTATATGATCTATTTTCATGTTATTGAAAACAATATTGGCCGGTTCCGTGATGTTGGGATGGCGCCCCTGTGTGTCACCCGGAGACCCCGGGTTCGATTCCTGGCCCCATCAAGGATTTTAGAAACTGATACGAGGGCTGAAACGGGGTACACTCAGCCTCGTGAGGACAATTGAGTAGCTGTCTGACAGTGAGGCAGCGCCACGTTCATTGAAAAAATCAAGATTAACGGCCGAGGGGACTGGACGCACTGATCACGCGTCACCCTACAATCTGTAGGCTAAGGCACTTTTTGGGCTGGGGTGCCACGGGGTTTGGTTTTGTAAAAAAAAACAATTTCTTACGCTCAAGAAATGTAAATGTAAATTATGAGTTTAAAAAATGTTATTATTTCTTGACACTACAATGACTAACTAGGGCAATGCCATACTTGTCCAAATGCTATGATGAGAGCTACACAATTCTATTTCACCCCTCTCTTTAGCTCCGAGCCCCCCCCCCCCCCCCAAACCCCCTACCTTAAGGTCTATTTACACTTAGCAGTGGTGTAACCGTGACGTGACATGTGCGTGCTTCTACCGACGAGTCTGAAAATATTCTTCCAGGATATTGAGTGGTGTTCACACTCGCCCGGCACCTGGCCGTGACCGTGCAGTCAGTGCCCTAACCGTCGCTCTACCGTGACAGTCAGGTTAGTCCCCATCGATATTTATCTCATTTCACGGCTGTATCACTGGCGCATTTCAAAGTTTTGTATAGATGAATGATGAACAACTTATTGAACAATTATCCTGTGCTGTATCATCTGTCCAACCCTAGGTACATGGACACGGATTTAAGAATAATATATGGAGTATAAATATAACGAGTAGCAAATTCCCCTTCTGTTTTCTTTTTCCAGGCATGATGAACCCACTTGTTGCTCCTCCTCTTCATCCAAAATAAAAGCAACCATCTACAAATCAGCTTCTGTGAGTTTCGCCATTTTCCGTGGTATAGAAAACACTTTTTTTTTTCGTGTAGCCTCCTGAGAGGCCGAGTGCAGGCCTTTCTAGTCGACGCCCGTGGGCGACCTGCGCGTCGGGATGAGAGATGGAATGGATGAAGATGAATGAAACTGGGCAAGGATGTGGAAGGAAGCGGCCGTGGCCTGTCAGAAGGTACTGCCCCAGCATTTGCCTGATGTTGAAAATGGGAAACCACGGAAAACCATTTCATGGACAGCCGACGGTGGCGCTCGAACCCACGCGTCTACCGAGTCAGCAGAGAGCTTGGCCCCATGACCTAACGCAGCGCTTTAGCCAGCGTAGCCACTACTGTCGGTTATAGAAAACACTGCCTGATACCCATCATGCAACGTTTAATTGTGAATAGACATCACTGTGAGTTCACGGCCGGTGGGATCACGTGCTGGTAACGTCACAGTTACGCCACTGCTAAGTGTAAATACACCTTTATGGTTAACGTAGCACTGCCAGATGCCTCTATTTGCTTCCCTTCTTCTGTCCACGTTATACGTTCCCTCGCTTTCATCATTCCCCTGTAGCATGCACTGAATCTTAAATACTATTCCATGGGTCACGGTGTGCCAATTAAGTAACACACCAGGTGAAGCGTTATTTAATTCACAACTATATTTTATTAATGACACTCCGAAAGGTCCAAACTGCTTTTCCAGCCACCAGTGCTGTTATAATAATAATGTAATTGTTTACGTCCCTTTTAACTATTGCGGCTTTTAGAGACGCCGGGGTGCCGGAATTTTACTCCGAAGGGGATTTTAACGTGCCAGTAAATCTACTGACACGGCTCCATCGCATTTGACCACCCTCAAATGCCTCTGACTGTGATCCTGCAACCTTGGACACAGCAGGCGAGAATGTTACCTGAGCCACTTAGCCAATCCAACCAGTGCTATAGTTGGATATTATTGTTTTCAGTCGCTGCTCACCAAAAAGCCAGTTTACGAGCTTTCAGGCAGCCTCGTGTTGGACTTCCTTTAACTTTCCAAATTTCGTCGGTTCGTGCTCAATTTTTGGATGGGGGCGTGATGGCGCAGTGGTCAAGTTGCTTGCCTCTTACGAAGGCGTTCGGAGTTCCATTCCCGGTTTATGCTTGTGGATTTTTCCAGGTAAAATGTCACGTCTGATGGTTGGAATTCCAAGTGAAAAATTGAAGGTTCCGTGCTCACGATCGCGAGGTTAATTGTCACGCAAATCAAAACGCTTCCTTTTAGTTTTTACGTGGTACGGCGTACCAGACCAGCTACAGCTATGTACGCGGGCCAATTTATCTGCAAACAATATATTCATGCAAGAACGAGCAAACATTTTGTCTTTGTATTCCGCATTAACACAACAATGACTCCTTGTCTTTACATCTTTGTTGAGAAGATTTCTGGGTTGATGTTGCACGATACTATAATGAATGACAATTTCTCAACCCGAGCCTTGGCTCAATAAGTCAAGTAGGTGCATCTTTAGAATCACGTGCGTCATTGCTGAGACAAACACACAAATACGTACGGATTTCTCCCATAGGCAGTGGCGTGGACATCCCCGTGACATCAGTATTCTCTGTATTGTTTCTTAACAGGTTCTAATGGAGTTGAAAATCATGACAAGCAGTGCTTCATATATTAGTCTCGCTATGACTGGAATATAATTTTGGTGCCGTATGAAAAATAAATTACTTTACTGTAAGTGACGTACTTGACTTAATGGCGGTTTCGGTGGCGTAGTTGGTAGCATGCTGAACTGCTGTGCCCAAGATCATGGGTTCAATCCCGACCGAAGTCGTCGGATTTTTTAAGAGCGTTACAATCTTTCAGCATGCCTTCCTTCGGAGGGGAAGTAAAGCCAGCGGTCCCATGTCATAGATTTATGGCATGTGAAAGATCTTTAAACTAACTAAACTTGTGTGAAGCTAAATTTCTAAGGTAGATTTCGTTGAATCGCTCAAAGTTCCAACGTTCACCACTGGGTGTCAGTGACATCTGGAAGCGAAAGTTGGAACTACTTGAAATCGAACGGAACTTGTAGCTCACCCTATGGGTGTCCGCTTGAAGCAACTACAGCCTCTGGCGAGCCGAACATGTCCTCGGACACTCCTGGCACTAAAAGCCTTTATTCCTTTCGCTCTTATCCAGAGCGAAGTTGCGCCAGTGCACTCTGTTTCGTGTAAGGGCCTTCAACTTTGCAAACGTCTTCATCTCCTACTTGGCTTCTTCATCTATAGTCCTTCTCCATGGGCCGATAACCTGGATGTTAGGCCCCTTAAAACAACAATTATCATCATCATCATCATCATCATCATCATAGTCCTTCTCCATGATGACTTTGGTCTTCCCCGTTTCCTTTTCCTCCTGTGGATTCCAGAACAAAGCCTCTATCTCCACAGTATCCTGTTTTTTTTTTTCGGAGGGTAAGGCTAATCCACCTCCATTTCCTTCTCTTGATTTGGGTGGCAATAGATTCCTCTCTCGTTCGTTTCCAAAGATTCGGAGACTTCTTTTTATTAAACATCTGTTTAGAAAGACTTTCAAGCTAATGGTGAGTTTGGGGGTGACCTACCATGTCTCACAACCGTACAATAGCACTGTATTTACATTTGTTCTAATTATTCAGAGTTTAGTCATTAAGGAAATCTCTCTTGCCCTCCAGAGTGGATACAATTTAATGAAGGCTCCACTGTTTTTTTTAGTCAATTTTACCTTCGAGGTTGGTGGTTCCCACGGACTCAGCGAGGTAGCTCACCACTACCGCCTTTCCAGGCAGTGTCCTAGAGCTGGGAACACTTGTTCGGTTTGGATACAACTGGGGAGGTGTGATCAGCACTTTGCCCAGGTGGCCTCACCTGCAAAGCGAACAGGGGCCTCATGAGGGATGGGAAGGGAGGGGAGGATTGGGATGGATAGGCAATGAAGAGGGAAGGAGGCGATCATGGCCTTACAGTAGGGACCATCCTGGCATTGCCCGAAGACGAAGTGGGAAACCACGGAAAATCACGTCGAGGTTGGCTGAGGTGGGAATCGAACCCCCTATACTCATTTGGACCACCCGAGGCTGAGTAGACCCCGTTCCAGTCCTCATACCACTTTTCAAATTTCGTGGCAGAGCCGGGAATCGAACCCAGGACATCCGGGGCGGCAGCTAACCATGCTGACCGCTTCGCTACGGAGGCGACGAAGGCTCCACTTGCCTTTCGAATTCTTGCCCTGACATCCGCAACTGCCCCTCCATCATGGGTAACCATACTCCCAAGGTATGTGAACTTCTCTACCTTCTCAATGTCCTCATTATTCACTCTCAGTGTTCTTCCATCTCTTGTGTTTTATCTTCATCATCTTTGTCTTTGAGGCATTTACTTTCAGACCCACCTTCACACTGTAAGTAATGATCATGAAAATCCACAGCCTGCTTCCAGTCGACCGACCGGGTCAGGGAATGGAATGAATGAAGCCCCCATCTAGCGGCGAGGATGTGAACTGTGCCGGCTGCCGAAGTCTGTTGCACTCCCCTTGGGCAATGATTAAATGAATGACAAATGAATTGACAGTGGAGAGTGTTGCTGGATGAAATTTGTGACAGGGAAAACCGGAGTACCCGGAGAAAAACCTGCCTGCCTCCGCTTTGTCCAGCACAAATCTCACGTGGAGTGACCGGGATTTGAACCACGAATCCAGCGGTGAGAGGCCGGCATGCTGACGCCTAAGCCGCGGAGGCTCTACTGTAAGTAATAATCTTAAATACTTTTAATAAGGCAATACAGTATGGTTAACAAGTTATATAATATGTTTTTGTTCATATGGGCACAATTCTTGGTGCACAGACATTTATTTTAACGTCACTGCGGGTTCAAGTTATACACAACGGAATGTTTCGACACAAACTATTCCAATTCCCAGCGCTTGCAAAGGAGACTCGATAGAAACGGTAATGAATAGGAACCCATGTCCAGAAAGATGAGCACTTGACCACCAGCTTAGGAAGACACTGCTACTTCAGGTTATGATCGTTGTATGACGTAAATGCTCCACCCTTTGTCAACGCGGGCTGACTATCACCTAGGCAAACTTACATAGTACACATTTATGTGATTGATCTCTTACCCAAACAGAAGCAGAGGTTATATTTTTAAACCCATGATTTGATAGTCTATTGTTTTACTTGTAGTATGGTACAGGTTTCCATTCAAGCGTTTGATTTGTAAAGGAGAGGTTTTTAAATAGTGCGTCATGGCTCCCAAGTGCATCACGGTGGTTCAGCAGTAGTAATTTAGCCAACGCCACCTTTCTCACTTACCTCATATCAACCAGCAGTGCATGATCACACATAAAGTTGCTTAACAGGAGAGCAATCCCAATAGTGGTAAGGGAATAATATGTTCCACTTAGGAGCGTGACAATGCATTCTTTTAATCCGCAGGGTAGACTTCTTACATTCGATTCGAGATGGCAACATAAGATCGAGAAATAGGTGGTCTTGAACGTGGCTGCGCGTTGTATATCAGGGCAATTGTAAGCTATCGGTAAAAGAGAGAAACGCCCCGTCAATGCAAACATCTCAAGAGGGCTGTAAAACAGTGGAATGAAGGTTGTGTTTATTTGTGTTTGTATAGTTGATTGATTGATGGAATATGTGGATGGATGAATGGTTGATTGAAAATGAAAATCCACAGCCTGCTTCCTGTCTCCGACCGGGGCAGGAATGGAATGAATGAAGCCCCCATCTAGCGGCGAGGATATGAACTGTGCCGGCTGCCGAGGTCTGACGCACTCCTCTGGGGCAATGATTAAATGAATGACAGATGAAATGAAATGGAATGAAATTTTGGCAGGGAAAGCCGGAGTACCCGGAGAAAAACCTGTCTGCCTCCGTTTTTTCCAGCACAGATCTCACATGGAGTGACCGGGATTTGAACCACAGACCCAGCGGTGAGAGGCCAGCGTGCTGCCGCCTAAGCCACGGAGGCTTACAATGGTTGATTGATTTTTTGATTTAATGCACGAGCGACTGAAGTAATGTAATCTTTTGCTGTTTTTAGATCCTCAAATGTCACTTTTGTATTATTTTTTTTCCAGGTTCTGAACAATTTCTTCCTATCATTTCATTTATATTTTTGCCTTTTTCTGTTTACTGTAGTTAGTTTATAATTTTATGTGAATAATTATTTTAATGTTTCTTGTACATTTGGGATTGTATGTATAAACGACAACTAGATAATTTCCTTGCAGGATGATTGAGCACGTGTCTGTATGGTTGTGGTTGCAGATATATAATGGTGCCTTTCTATTGGTGTTCGTGTTTGTTGTTTTTGTTTTGTTTTGTTTTGTTTATACTTGTAAATTTTATGTTAATTATTATATTGAAGTGATGGAGCCATTTATCAGTGTTGCCTCATTCTATTAAAGAAAGCTTTCTAGTCGGTCAACACAAATGCAAAAATAAAAATTAATAGTGAAAAATAAAATAAAATATATAAAATATAAAATTTGAATACATTATTCAAAATTTACTTTTTGATGTGTAACATCTTCCAGCTCGGTTGCTGGATAGTTTTGTGGGAGTGATTTTGAAAATTGGGGACGGAAGTGGATCGGAACGATCGAGCTGGCAGTGGTGGATCGAGCGGAAGTATACACTGCCCGCTCGATCGATCGAACGGAAGTGTACTAGCTGGCAGTGGTGGAAAACGGAAGTATGCACTGCCCGCTCGATCAATCGAACGGAAATGTACTAGCTGGCAGTGGTGGAAAACGGAAGTATGCACTGCCCGCTCGATCGATCGAATGGAAGTGTACTAGCTGGCAGTGGTGGAACGGACGAACGGAAGTATAAGATGCACTGCCAACTCGATCGATCGATCCAGCGGGCAGTGGTAAGAACCAGCTGGCAGTGGTACGAGAAACAATGAGCGCGCAGTGTCGGAAATTGATACCATGACGTACTCTCGGCCATGTGGGATGTATATGACATACTGAACGGAAAACGCTCATGCAAACTCTGGTGTCAAGTGATTGAAACAAATGACATGGTACATGTTCGAAGTCTTCGTATCAGTATTTAAATGGTAAAATGCCTTAATATTATACATTGTAAGTAGTCGGCATTGCTGGTATTATGTTTCTGCACAATGGCTATTCAAATATTAACCCACATAACGGTAATGCAGTCATCAATATAATATAATCGTTGTGGTTATACGAGAATTGAGCAAGCCTTCATGAACTATTACTGAGTACATTCTCTTTACTCACAAGAGGGTCTATTCATAAGGCATTTTAAACTCAATTTCACGCAGGAACATTATCGAAACAAGCAAAATATAATGAACCCGATGGGGTTATGCTGACTGGAATCGAACATGGTTCTCAGAGACTGTGATCTCAGTAAAAAGGTTCCGCCAGGGAGCGAACCAGAGATCTGTACAGGGAGTTTCTTGGTGAAAACCCCTCGAAAGAGATGTATATTTAATCACTGGTGTGATTTTTGATGAAATGGCATTATTTATTAAAATAATGTAGGAAATAATGAGCGGATTATATCATTATAAGACGATTTGGTGTAAGCTATTGGAGGTTTGAAGCAGAGAGGAGGGCAGAGCTGACATTTACTAATCGGCCCAGAATTGTGGGTTGGTCTCAGTGGAGCCACGTCCATCTCTGTCACCCCATTATGTCGTCTGGAGCAGGGGAGAGGCCTGAAAAATGACACAGTTATTCCCCGACGGAGAATAGATGTAGAGGAGGGGCGGTGAAATGCCCAGAAAAATCATTGATTACTCGTGATTGGAGTAACGAATCGAGATGAGAGTTGCACACAGGTGAATATCTTGGCAAGAAGATAATTTTAGAGTCTTTTACATGCGAAATTGGTGCATATTTAGTGATGTGCGTAAGGACTGTGAAGCGACCATTGTTCGCGGAGGGATGTGAAGATGTTGACGGGGAGTTCCCGATTAGGTAGCGTCCCACGCCATGGAGAAAGGAATTAATATAAATTAATTGAACGAGCGATTCCTTTGCACACATATAGTTTTGGGACCTGTGAAGAGAGAGGAACACAATGATCATGGTTTGAAGACCTGAATCATGCTGTGAGAGGAGCGAAGATTACGCGGGAAGATGTTGCTCTACTTTCTGTGGAAATCCGATATAAGGGAGTAGACCCCAGGAGGAGCTCTCACTTGTTACTCAGTTGTTCTCAGTGTTACTCGGTTCGCAGTTGTTCTCAGTTACTCACTTGAACCTCAGTCCTACTCTGTTCTCAGTGTTACTCTGTTCTCAGTTACTCACTTGAATCTCAGTCCTACTCTGTTCTCACTTGAACCTCAGTGTTACTCAGTTGAACCTCTGTTACTCAGTTGAACCTCTGTTACTCAGTTGAAACTCACTTGAAGCTCAGTCGAGACGCAGTCAAGCTCAGTCTACATGCCGCCAAGCGCAGTTACAGCCAGTTACAGTTTTACTCAATTGTCAATTGTAGCACAATGGAAATAAGTTGCAATCAGTATGCAGCAAATATGCAGCAGTACGAGACAGCGTGTAAGCCGCAGACAGAAGTCTTCAAATAAGTTACGTGCAGTCTTCGAGTGAAACTTCAGTCAGCTACAGCCAGGTTGAAGCCAGTTCGTCAAGGCATAACGCATGACGGATCTATTCATCGAGACGCCGAACAAGGACTGGTATGTGTAAAAGAAACAGAAAATATGTTTGTATGAATAATAGTCGTGATACAGGCAAAATCAGCCGCACGAACTATGACGTGTTCAGTTATGAAGCACCGTATAGACTAACGGTAGCATTATTGTATATAATTATTTGTGAAAGTGTTGAACTTTATTAAGCGCAGTGTGTATTGTATTAACTAATCGTATGTGTGTAACTACGATAGAATGCGCTAAAGAAACTTTACTAAGTGTTTGGTATTGCCATGAGAGTACCAGATGGTAACGCTTACTGTAGGAGTAATGATCGTCACAAAAACTGTTGGAGAGTTCCGAGAGCAGATAACCAGACTTTCAATCAGGAGTTGATAACGTAAGATGCCGTCGACACCTGCAATTTCGATCTCTGCTAGGGAATTTCAGCATTGAAGTGTGTATAAAGTGACGAGTGTTCAGTGTAATGTATATGTAAAAATATCATTTAAAGTAGTGTTTGATGAAGTGTTTCACATGTTTGGGGAGTGATAACTTCCTGAAAGGTATGCAACGTGTCGTGTTGGTGATAGAAATGTATAATCAAATGTGTGTAAACCAGAGAAATATGTCGCGTTAAACCCATTATGGCGGGCGACATGGAAGAATATGATTGGTTGGAGCCACCTTAGATGCCTATAGAGATGTAAGTACCCCACAAATTATGGTTATAATTATGTAGAAGTATGGACCGATGCATGTCTGTGATTCCGTAAAGGTATTGTGAATTCCTTATAGATGCCAGTAAAAGTCAGTTAGGAGGCTGATCCTCCATGTTTAATCAGTATTGAGTTGATTTTTATAGAGTTGAAATGATGATTTGCATCATTAAGTGGAGTAATTTTTCCCACTATGAATTAAGAATGGCAATCAGTTATGTAAATGTCACGAACGCGATTGTTCGAGTTTAAAACGTCTAGCTATGTCGGAAATTTTGGTAATTTATGTGAGAATAATAATAAATGATGATTTTGGTCATTTATGTCAATGAGATTTATAATAATAATGGTAAATTACGATTTTGATCGTTTATGTCAGTGAGAAATGATGATAATAATAATAATGGTTATTAAGAGTATGAATGAACACATCAGGAAACAAATAAATGTTGTAAGCGAGAATTATTAACGCTAATTGCAAGACTTATCAATCTAAGCAGGAAGATGTTACAGTGAGATTACATTTCAGTAATTATGAAAAGAAGTTTTATATCAGAATATTGCATATATTCGGTAATGATACCAGTAATGAAAGAGCTTTTAGTGAATTGAATTTGCAGCTTAATTGAGAAGCTTATAGAGTAAATGTTAGATTTCTCTTAATATTAGAGGTCGGAATGTCGTAGCATGGAGCATTAGGGGCCAGATAGTCTATTCTACGTATGAATTCTCCTATGTCGTGGACATTGTTGGAGACATTATTTATTCCGGAGTTTTAGTGAATGGACCCTAACTCTGAAGAAAAGGATTGAAATGTGTTCCGGGTTGGAATCCTATGATAGAGTCGAGGATAACAAGGACACCTCGCAGCTCTATGATTTCCCGAGAACTTATGATGAGTTATTTACGCTCGTGGGCAGCGAAAACTCATGGCGACAGTGGTTTTGTGCGCCTATATTATACTTGAGACATCGGTCACCGCCAGGCTCATGCATTACGAACCCCGAACCTTCATGTTGAATGGACCCATGTGAGGCCATTAATTAATCGTTATCCTCGACGTAGGAATAATTACAAAAGCTCATTCAATACCTGTTGGCATAATAGTCAATTAAGATCCTTTGGGAACATGTGTGCCGGTTAGGACACAGTATTTGTCTTGTAAATCTCCACTGCTTAGAGAGGGAAGCTTTCAAACTTTTAGAAAGGTCGAGATAATTGGTGGAACGACCCATCCCACTTTCTATTGTGTAGCGATTTCTTTAGCCGAGGGTCGGTGCCAACCACTCGAACCGCTCGGGCAAGTTATAAAGGGAAGAGATTCTAGACCTTGTTAAAATGACATATAATGCAAGATTGTTATGTTGAGTATTATAGCCATGTGGTTTGTGAACACATGGATAATTATAGTTCATCCTGATGGTTCATTAATTTAGCTATCTGACGAATAGTTACATGATATATTTGTACTGTCACTGGAACCAAGTCATGTAGTTGGTTACTAGATGCCAATCGCCTTGAGCGCGAGGTAGTCTATCGTACAATCCGACATAAGCTATAACGTAACGTTTTATCTAGGAATCACAGACAGCATGCGGTGAAACCATATAATTGAAGGATATGTAGGGGGTAGCTTACATAATTATGGAGTTGCACGGTGATTTTGGTGCAACGTCCAAATAGGTAAATGCATGCAAAGCATTTCATTGGTGAGAAGAAAAATATTAAAACACGCACGGCACACATAATTGTTTAACGTAAAGAGGTTTAAGGAATAATCCTTGTTGTAATATTAAAGAAGTCACATTGTATGACTGTTATGTTAATGTAAAGTTGTTTTGAAGTCGTAGGTGCATCAGCGCACTAGTATATCCTTGTGAAGTTCACAGAAGGGTAAAGCATTATGGCTAGGTATGACTTTGTTGTGATTTCATATTTGTTTACTTATGGATTGTGGAAGTAAAAATTTTGTTTGCTTTTATTTTATGCTTTTTGGGTATTGTGTTGTGTTTGAAGCCATGATTTATTTTAATGAATTAAAGTGTTAGAATAGAGTTGTGCCTTATCATTGTAGAGTTGATACTTTTTTGCCTCAAATCCAAAATATGCACTGCTAAATTGGGGTTACCGTACACGCCTGAGAGCTGATGCTAGTTGGAGGCGGATGCATATTATCCAACGAGATTACTCACATGGGTACATGGAAATTGATGTCCTATACTGTGATTTGAGCTAAAGGTACGACTAAAGTCGGTCAGATTTAATGCACACAACTCTATTAAAGTAAGGATTAACGAATTAGGGTGTGACCGCTCCTAATCCATAGCTAAGTTCCGATACGTATATATAAATTTTGATAGATTGTGCTTATTCTCTACTCATTTATCATGGCCCAAGCAGCGTGGGACGGTATTAACTCTTTATGGAACCGCCTGCGTCAGTGCAATATGAGCGATGTTGGCATTGCACGAACCGGGCAACGATAGATACATATTAATTTATCATGACGCCCCTCTGTGGAGTCTATGGTAGTAAAAGCTCTATTAATTTATCATGGCGTGGCCCAAGTGGGGCTTTCGGCAGTAAAAACCACTCCCTGAACAGTTTTTATAGTAAATTAGAATATGGCCGATGTCCTACTAATACCACGACCCTCTGATATTAATTTATCATGGCGCCCAGAATACGTGGAACTTATGGGATTTAGGGAAAACCCATAGATTTTTTATGGTATTTCATGGGGAAAACCATAGTAATTGTTTTGCCTCAAACTGTGTTTGAGTGATTTTTGAATTCAGTAGGCTTTTGAGGTAACGCAGAATCTCTCTATTGAGAAGAGAATGGCCTAAGGGTACTAGCGTTACATACCCAATCCACAATCTACCATAATATTATCAGGTTTTGTACGACTTCACAATATGTGTGCAGTGTTTGATGTTTCTCTTCGAAACGTATCCACATATTTTTCCAGGAAGCCTGCCTGCATATTTAAGTGTGTTATTGTAAAATGCCAGGTACGGAGGAGATCTTGCAAGTTATTGCAGGACTGAAACAACATTTTGATGCTGCTCATGAGCAGAGTAAACTGGAAACCAAAGCGTTCCAGGATAGTATAAACACTCGGTTAGATGAGAACCAGAGAGAGTTAAATAACAGGTTAGATGCAAATCAGGTTGCAATGGATAATAACCAGATTGAATTAAACAATAAGTTAGGTCAAATGCAAGAGGTTATTAAGACCGAAGTAACAGATACTGTTGTAAGCATTGTATCGGAAATGCAGGTAAAAACTGACAAACGTTTCGAGGCCATAGAAGCCAAACTTGAGGGTAATTTGCAAGCGTGTAGGCATGCTCAGGAGCAAACCAACAGTAAATTAGAGGCGTTGTCTAACGATATTAAGGATATTCAGATCCAAAACGAGGCGAATCTCGAACGCCAAGCGAAACAGTTCGCAGAGTTTACGAAAACAGTAGACCAGAGATTAGAGGAGAACGACTCCAAATGGGACCAGAAATTGAAAAGCTACGCTAGAGCAATTAACGGTGACCTCAAGAAACAGGACCAGAATATATTAGGTCAATGCCAGGAAATAGGCGAAATTAAGGCTATCGCTCAGGAAAATAAGGAGCTGGTAGGCAACGTGAAAGGTCAGATGGGTAAAGTTCATAAAGAACTGGACCAAGTGCAAAGTGATATTGTCATAGTCAATAAAAGACAAGAGGAAAACAGAGGCGAGATCACCAAGGTCCGGAATGAATTGTCTAAAGTCAATGGACACATTCAAGATGAAATTAAAGGTCTGAGAGAAGAACTCGAAATAAGAGAAGGCCAGAAAACAGAGGCAAGCGACAAGACCCTTGCTCAAATTAAAGAGGACGTAGAGGATGAAATATCCCATATCAAACAAAGTCTGAAAGAAGACAAGGTGAAAATCTTTCAAGTAGCCGAGGAAAACCGAGATAGGCTTACGAGAATAGAAAAAGAAGTCATTACTCGCCTAGAAAGAGCAGAAATGCGCCATAACCAAATGGAGACTAGGATAATAGCACAGGAGGAGACACTTCTGAAATATCCTAAGTCAAGTGAAGGCAGCATAGAGGATATAAGAAAAACAAGGTGGGCAGACCTAGAAACCCAACCTATAAGCAGAAATGCTACAGGCGCAGGAGAAAGTCCTTACATGACGCCAGGTGTACCAATTGCGGCATCGACGCCACATGAAAACGCGATGCACACCCAGGTGATAAACGTCATTAGGGCAAGTGAGGAAAAACCTAGGAAGTTTTCAGGTAGTCACTGTAGTATGACACCAAAATATTGGTTAAAGGAAGTGACCGAATATCTCAATGATGCACGAATACCGCAGGAGCGTAGGCTACGTGCTATAGAGAAGTTAACAGAGGGGGAGTGCGCATTATGGTTTCGCAGCTTCCGTTACACTTTTGATACTGTTGAGGAATTCCGCGAGGCATTCTTGAAGAGGTATTGGGACGCCGCGACTCAGCAGAATTTACGGCTGGATTTGTATGCCAAAAAGTACAGCACGAACAACCCGACGAAGTACGCAGAATTCTTCATATCGCAGATGTGTCGTTTTAAAGAGCTGGATCAAAAACCTAGTGAACTGGAGCTATGCATTGCTATCGCCAAACAGCTTCCATACGAGATCCAAAGGCTACTAATCTCGGCTAATGCGAAAACGGCTATGGAAATGGAGACAGTTCTAAGGCAACTGGACCTCACCACAGCAAATACTATGCGTCAGAGTCGAACCGTGGAACAAGTCCACGTGACCAACACACAGACTGACCAACAGCAAGCTCCAAGGAACAACAAGGCCACGAGCACAGAAACTTTAGATTCCTATGGACTTAATGGGAACAGGAACCCAGAAAATGGCAGTCAAGGTACAAAGGAAATGCTAATAAAGCAGGAAGAGGTCGAAGTTCGTGGAATAAACACAATAACAGGGGCAAACCGTACCATAACAATGGAGGTAATAATGGCCAGGAAGGCAATAATAGAAATTGGAGACCCCAAGAGAGAAGAAATAACTTCGATGACGAGGCAGAAGAGCGATATCATGCTTCTTTGCGATACCTCGAAGAAAGGGGAGATGAGCCCCAGAAAGCACAAGTCCGCTGGCAAGAAGTCATGCAGAACAGGACATCGCCAGACAGATATGGAGATGGAGCTAAGAGTTTGGAACTACAGCGCAGCGAACAGGAGAGAAGGAACTCCAAAGGGGCGGGCGCTGAAGAAAAAAAAAAAACGCCAAAATTAGAAGAGCTCGAGACTGATGGATGGAAGTCTATTAACATCATCAATTGGATAGCCAAACCAGAAGAATTGATTGAGGATACAGGAGGACCACAGGTCATGGTCAAGAGAGAATTGCCTATTATAATTGTGAGAGTGGCAGGATTAAAAGTCAGAAGTCTGCTAGACACAGGATCAACAGTGAGCCTGATGACACAAGCTCTATATAATGAAATAGCCCGGAGAGAGAACATTTTGAAGATACCGATCTCCAGTGTCAAAATTAAAGGGGTAATTCCAGACAGAACAATGATATGTAAATACCAGGTATTCCTAGATTTACAGATAGGAGGCTCTATTTTCTCACAGAGTTTTCTGTTAGTAAACAAACTACCTTATAACCTACTTATTGGGGCAGAGTTTATAAGGGAATACAGAGTGATAATTGACCTAGCACAGGACAGGGTTATGTTCCGTGTGAATGAAGAAGCTGAAGGCTTAGAGGTCGCACTCAATGAAATTGAACCAGGATCCAGTGAACAAGTATGGCATACATACAGAGATGTGGCTGATGAAGAAGTGTTAGCTATTGAGCAGGTAGAAGCGGAGCTCAAAACACTAGCCACAGACTTGGAAAAAGATCTGGAACCAAAATTGGAAGACTACATTTCGGAGAAGCTAGAAGAAGCGAAAATTGGGCTAAAAGAGAAGGAAAATTTAAAGCAGTTATTGCTGGAACAGAAGGAAGTCTTTGATTCGAGACCGGGTCGGATAAAGAACTTCACTTATGCTTTTCAAGTCAGTGATTGGACACCATTTAGGCAGAAACCCTACCCTATAGCTGAAAAGCATTATGCTAAAGTGAAAGAGGCAATTCAGGAGATGTTGGAGGCCGGTGTTATTGAGAAAACACCTACGCCTTATGTAAGTCCATTGGTAATTGTACCAAAGACAGACGGATCTGTCAGAGTCTGCTTGGACCTGAGACGCTTAAATTTGAGAGTTATTCCGGAATTTGACCAAGTGCCACCTATTAAAGAGATCCTCAGGAAGTTTAAAGGGAAAACTATATTCTCAAACTTGGATATCACATCCAGTTTCCACCATCTTGAATTAGAGAAGAAAACTAGTCTGTTGACAGGATTTATGTTTGATCAACATACATTCACATTTTTAAGGCTACCTTTTGGGTTGAAAACAGCTGGTTCAGCCCTGATAAGAGCGTTAGATCGCAATCTATCAGATGAGGTTAAAGAGAGTACCATCAGATATGTAGACGACATTCTACTCACATCAGAATCTCTGGAGGAGCACATGAGAGACCTGAAGAAGTTGCTAGATGACCTTCGAGAAGCGAATTTTAAGGTCAATATCAAGAAATCGCACTTCTGTCAGAGGGAAGTTAAATTCCTAGGGCATGTTATTGATGCAAATGGAGTGAAGCCCAATCCAGATAAATTGGAGATAATTCGGAATTTCCCTCGACCCACGAAAGTTAAGCACGTCCGACAGTATTTGGGAGTAATTGGATTCTTTTCGAACCACTGCCCAAACTATACTGCGACAGTAGCACCACTGCAGGACCTATTGAAGAAAGGCGGCAGATGGAATTGGACGGAGCAATGTCAGGAAGCATTCGTGAGGTCAAAACAAATGCTTTTGGAATATGTGAAACTGGGATACCCAGATTATACCCAGAAGTTTATCATACAGACGGATGCATCACTTATTGGGATTGGAGCGATGTTATTCCAGGAAAATGTTGACCAGCCTGAGAAGAAAGTTTTTATCGCCTTTATCAGCAGAAGACTGAGAGCCCATGAGAAAAATTACACGATCACAGAGATAGAATTGCTCGCAATTTTGTACGCGTTGCAATCGTGGCACAAACTCGTGTACGGCTTCCGAATAGTCCTGAGAACAGACCATAAAGCTTTAACATTTTTGTTAAAGACAGATTTGTCTAGTCAGAGATTGACAAGATGGTCCCTGTATATCCAGCAATTTGATGTGGAAATAGAATACTGTCCAGGGAAAGAGAATGTAATACCGGACATATTAAGTCGTTACCCTAGAGAAGAAGAAGTACTAGCGGTCCAGATTGAGAATCGAGATCAGAAGACGTTGGATGACTTAAGGAACATTACCAACCTACAACGCGAAGACCCATGGTTGAAGATGATAATCGATTACTTTGAGGGACGTTTAGCAAGGGGAACTGCGATATACAGAGAGGCGGAGGCATTGGCAACAGATTATGTATGGTATAATCAGATATTACACAAGTGGGACGATGTGGATCACACACGTCAGAGGATTGTAATTCCTGCATCTTTGCAGAGGAGATTAGTATGGCTAGCCCACAGAGCATTTGGTCATCCGGGGATTGATAAAATCTGTGCTCTGTTGAAGGAAGCATTTACTTGGCCAAAATTGAGAGAAACGGTGAGAAATGCTATTAGAACATGTGATCTTTGCCAAAGGGTAAAGCCGAATCCCTTTTTAATGAGGCAACGACCTATCCCGTTATTACCAGAGAAGCCAAGGCAGCTATTGAGTATCGACAACTTTGGACCATTGCCTAGAGCACGTAGAGGCAATAGACACATTTTTGTAGCCATGGATGTATTTTCGAAAATGGTGGTGTTGTGCCCCATTCAAAAGACAAGTTCAAAACAGGTCTTGAAGCGCCTGAAAGAGAGAGTTATTCCGATTCTTGGGAAGCCGGATAACATTCTCTCGGACCACGGAAGTTGCTTTACTAGTGCAGAATTTCGTCGAGAACTGGAAACTCTAGGAATTAGGCAGATTTTATCTACCATTCGCCATCCTGAGGCAAGTCCCGTTGAAAGAGTAATGAGAGAGATCCAGAAATACATGAAGATCTACTGTTCTGAAGCGAATTGGCGTTGGATTGAATTTCTAGAAGTAATTGAATACTGTATAAATAATACTGTACATGAGGCGACAGGTCAGGTTCCCGTTACTCTACATCTGGATCAGAGACCAGAGAGACCGTGGAATGGTGTTATTCCATTACCAGTAGACGCACAGCCCGGTAGAGAATTGAGGATCCAACGAACCTTTGAATATCTCAAAGCACAGGCGGAGAGACGTCAGAGAAGGAATCGTGCGAAGAGGTATCATAAACCGCTTCTCGTGGGACAGAAAGTTTTAATTAAGAAACCCGCCAGTTCAGATCCAGAGGCACGGAAGTATAAGAAGTTTAATTTTTCTTACCACGGCCCGTTCGAGGTGATAAGAGACCTCCAGAACAATGCATACAGGTTAAGGCATTTAGAGAATGGAAACGAGGTCGTTATGAACATAGCCAACTTGAAAATTTATTACTCGCCAGAAGAATTCGATGAACCAGAAGAAGAATTAGTAACGCACACCCAACTCAACGTGGAGAGCGGAGGCAGCCAAGCAGGCAGACCTGAATGTTGGAACGGCGAGACGGGACGAGAAGCAGACAGTTTACCCAGTGTAAGCGGAGAGCAGAAAGAATGCCAGTGTTTGCAAGAATTCTATGAAGAAATGGTCAGAATGGCTAGAGAGGTTGAGGCTGTAAACGCGACCCTTCGCAGGGAGAATAGACAGCTCAGAAACAAGGCCGAGTGTGGAAGGGGGAACACTACTAACCCACTCGCAGCCAGACAAGGTGAAGGACCCCAGACGTAAACACAGACGGTGGTCGACAGTCAGCTGGTTACTTATATAAGCCACTTGCATTGGACTTTTATAAGTTTTGCAAGGGGAACATGAACCCGATGGGGTTATGCTGACTGGAATCGAACATGGTTCTCAGAGACTGTGATCTCAGTAAAAAGGTTCCGCCAGGGAGCGAACCAGAGATCTGTACAGGGAGTTTCTTGGTGAAAACCCCTCGAAAGAGATGTATATTTAATCACTGGTGTGATTTTTGATGAAATGGCATTATTTATTAAAATAATGTAGGAAATAATGAGCGGATTATATCATTATAAGACGATTTGGTGTAAGCTATTGGA
The DNA here is from genome assembly GCA_946902985.2 of Meconema thalassinum. NCBI lineage: Eukaryota > Metazoa > Arthropoda > Insecta > Orthoptera > Tettigoniidae > Meconema > Meconema thalassinum. The sequence goes on along the minus strand of OX336391.1, from coordinate 299,656,674 downwards.
GGTTTGAAGCAGAGAGGAGGGCAGAGCTGACATTTACTAATCGGCCCAGAATTGTGGGTTGGTCTCAGTGGAGCCACGTCCATCTCTGTCACCCCATTATGTCGTCTGGAGCAGGGGAGAGGCCTGAAAAATGACACAGTTATTCCCCGACGGAGAATAGATGTAGAGGAGGGGCGGTGAAATGCCCAGAAAAATCATTGATTACTCGTGATTGGAGTAACGAATCGAGATGAGAGTTGCACACAGGTGAATATCTTGGCAAGCAGATAATTTTAGAGTCTTTTACATGCGAAATTGGTGCATATTTAGTGATGTGCGTAAGGACTGTGAAGCGACCATTGTTCGCGGAGGGATGTGAAGATGTTGACGGGGAGTTCCCGATTAGGTAGCGTCCCACGCCATGGAGAAAGGAATTAATATAAATTAATTGAACGAGCGATTCCTTTGCACACATATAGTTTTGGGACCTGTGAAGAGAGAGGAACACAATGATCATGGTTTGAAGACCTGAATCATGCTGTGAGAGGAGCGAAGATTACGCGGGAAGATGTTGCTCTACTTTCTGTGGAAATCCGATATAAGGGAGTAGACCCCAGGAGGAGCTCTCACTTGTTACTCAGTTGTTCTCAGTGTTACTCGGTTCGCAGTTGTTCTCAGTTACTCACTTGAACCTCAGTCCTACTCTGTTCTCAGTGTTACTCTGTTCTCAGTTACTCACTTGAATCTCAGTCCTACTCTGTTCTCACTTGAACCTCAGTGTTACTCAGTTGAACCTCTGTTACTCAGTTGAACCTCTGTTACTCAGTTGAAACTCACTTGAAGCTCAGTCGAGACGCAGTCAAGCTCAGTCTACATGCCGCCAAGCGCAGTTACAGCCAGTTACAGTTTTACTCAATTGTCAATTGTAGCACAATGGAAATAAGTTGCAATCAGTATGCAGCAAATATGCAGCAGTACGAGACAGCGTGTAAGCCGCAGACAGAAGTCTTCAAATAAGTTACGTGCAGTCTTCGAGTGAAACTTCAGTCAGCTACAGCCAGGTTGAAGCCAGTTCGTCAAGGCATAACGCATGACGGATCTATTCATCGAGACGCCGAACAAGGACTGGTATGTGTAAAAGAAACAGAAAATATGTTTGTATGAATAATAGTCGTGATACAGGCAAAATCAGCCGCACGAACTATGACGTGTTCAGTTATGAAGCACCGTATAGACTAACGGTAGCATTATTGTATATAATTATTTGTGAAAGTGTTGAACTTTATTAAGCGCAGTGTGTATTGTATTAACTAATCGTATGTGTGTAACTACGATAGAATGCGCTAAAGAAACTTTACTAAGTGTTTGGTATTGCCATGAGAGTACCAGATGGTAACGCTTACTGTAGGAGTAATGATCGTCACAAAAACTGTTGGAGAGTTCCGAGAGCAGATAACCAGACTTTCAATCAGGAGTTGATAACGTAAGATGCCGTCGACACCTGCAATTTCGATCTCTGCTAGGGAATTTCAGCATTGAAGTGTGTATAAAGTGACGAGTGTTCAGTGTAATGTATATGTAAAAATATCATTTAAAGTAGTGTTTGATGAAGTGTTTCACATGTTTGGGGAGTGATAACTTCCTGAAAGGTATGCAACGTGTCGTGTTGGTGATAGAAATGTATAATCAAATGTGTGTAACCAAGAGAAATATGTCGCGTTAAACCCATTATGGCGGGCGACATGGAAGAATATGATTGGTTGGAGCCACCTTAGATGCCTATAGAGATGTAAGTACCCCACAAATTATGGTTATAATTATGTAGAAGTATGGACCGATGCATGTCTGTGATTCCGTAAAGGTATTGTGAATTCCTTATAGATGCCAGTAAAAGTCAGTTAGGAGGCTGATCCTCCATGTTTAATCAGTATTGAGTTGATTTTTATAGAGTTGAAATGATGATTTGCATCATTAAGTGGAGTAATTTTTCCCACTATGAATTAAGAATGGCAATCAGTTATGTAAATGTCACGAACGCGATTGTTCGAGTTTAAAACGTCTAGCTATGTCGGAAATTTTGGTAATTTATGTGAGAATAATAATAAATGATGATTTTGGTCATTTATGTCAATGAGATTTATAATAATAATGGTAAATTACGATTTTGATCGTTTATGTCAGTGAGAAATGATGATAATAATAATAATGGTTATTAAGAGTATGAATGAACACATCAGGAAACAAATAAATGTTGTAAGCGAGAATTATTAACGCTAATTGCAAGACTTATCAATCTAAGCAGGAAGATGTTACAGTGAGATTACATTTCAGTAATTATGAAAAGAAGTTTTATATCAGAATATTGCATATATTCGGTAATGATACCAGTAATGAAAGAGCTTTTAGTGAATTGAATTTGCAGCTTAATTGAGAAGCTTATAGAGTAAATGTTAGATTTCTCTTAATATTAGAGGTCGGAATGTCGTAGCATGGAGCATTAGGGGCCAGATAGTCTATTCTACGTATGAATTCTCCTATGTCGTGGACATTGTTGGAGACATTATTTATTCCGGAGTTTTAGTGAATGGACCCTAACTCTGAAGAAAAGGATTGAAATGTGTTCCGGGTTGGAATCCTATGATAGAGTCGAGGATAACAAGGACACCTCGCAGCTCTATGATTTCCCGAGAACTTATGATGAGTTATTTACGCTCGTGGGCAGCGAAAACTCATGGCGACAGTGGTTTTGTGCGCCTATATTATACTTGAGACATCGGTCACCGCCAGGCTCATGCATTACGAACCCCGAACCTTCATGTTGAATGGACCCATGTGAGGCCATTAATTAATCGTTATCCTCGACGTAGGAATAATTACAAAAGCTCATTCAATACCTGTTGGCATAATAGTCAATTAAGATCCTTTGGGAACATGTGTGCCGGTTAGGACACAGTATTTGTCTTGTAAATCTCCACTGCTTAGAGAGGGAAGCTTTCAAACTTTTAGAAAGGTCGAGATAATTGGTGGAACGACCCATCCCACTTTCTATTGTGTAGCGATTTCTTTAGCCGAGGGTCGGTGCCAACCACTCGAACCGCTCGGGCAAGTTATAAAGGGAAGAGATTCTAGACCTTGTTAAAATGACATATAATGCAAGATTGTTATGTTGAGTATTATAGCCATGTGGTTTGTGAACACATGGATAATTATAGTTCATCCTGATGGTTCATTAATTTAGCTATCTGACGAATAGTTACATGATATATTTGTACTGTCACTGGAACCAAGTCATGTAGTTGGTTACTAGATGCCAATCGCCTTGAGCGCGAGGTAGTCTATCGTACAATCCGACATAAGCTATAACGTAACGTTTTATCTAGGAATCACAGACAGCATGCGGTGAAACCATATAATTGAAGGATATGTAGGGGGTAGCTTACATAATTATGGAGTTGCACGGTGATTTTGGTGCAACGTCCAAATAGGTAAATGCATGCAAAGCATTTCATTGGTGAGAAGAAAAATATTAAAACACGCACGGCACACATAATTGTTTAACGTAAAGAGGTTTAAGGAATAATCCTTGTTGTAATATTAAAGAAGTCACATTGTATGACTGTTATGTTAATGTAAAGTTGTTTTGAAGTCGTAGGTGCATCAGCGCACTAGTATATCCTTGTGAAGTTCACAGAAGGGTAAAGCATTATGGCTAGGTATGACTTTGTTGTGATTTCATATTTGTTTACTTATGGATTGTGGAAGTAAAAATTTTGTTTGCTTTTATTTTATGCTTTTTGGGTATTGTGTTGTGTTTGAAGCCATGATTTATTTTAATGAATTAAAGTGTTAGAATAGAGTTGTGCCTTATCATTGTAGAGTTGATACTTTTTTGCCTCAAATCCAAAATATGCACTGCTAAATTGGGGTTACCGTACACGCCTGAGAGCTGATGCTAGTTGGAGGCGGATGCATATTATCCAACGAGATTACTCACATGGGTACAATAAATGAAACTTAATTCCGTAATGCAGTATTATTGGAACGTGGAAATAAGTCACCATCTTGTGCACAAAATTTGCGTAGTCGAAATAACCGTGTTGTTAGTGCTTATGACTGTGAATCTAGAGATCTTAGGTTCGAATCCCGGACGGGGTAGATATTTTTGCTACCAGATTATCATTTTAAACGATATTTATCATATAAATATGACTCATTTTAACAGAATCCATATGCAATTACGTGTTGGTCTGTGAATGAAGAGGACCTGTTTATAAGGAATTTAAGGTTATGAGCGGTGTCGCGTCTATTAATCTAGTTGATCCATATCATATTCTTTATTTAGGTTAGTGCTGGTGGAAGCTACAAATCATCTAATAAAATGAGTACCCTATTATAAACTACAATATCTGTAAAACACTCCCTTTTACAATAGATTTTTTTTCTCTTCTTAGTCGCTTACCCTCCAGGTTGGTGGAACCCACGGACTCAGCGAGGGAACTCACCACTACCGCCTCTACGGGCAGTGTCCTAGAGCTGGGAACATCTAATCGGAGGGGATACAACTGGTGAGGTGTGATTGGCACCTTGCCCAGGAGGCCTCAACTGCAAAGCGAACAGGGGCCTCATGAGGGAAGGTAATGGAAGGTCAGGATGGACAGGCAAGGAAGAGGGAAGGAGGCGGCCGTGGCCTTGAAGAAGGTACTGTCCCCGTTTACCCGGATAGTAGGCTGTCAGATATCCGCCCCCTCAATCGGATTGCCAATAATCAACCGCACCGGCTCAGCTACACCAATGAAAATGGCACTGACAGATACTACCGAGGTTTGAGCACAGAAGTTAACAAGAAATTATTGTGGAACACACCAAAATAGACGGGGGTTCATACTTACCTTTACTTACCTCTTAAAAATTATCTCGGGGATTGGGTTGACAACAGGATCTCTAAAGTATGCTCCCACAATAACCTCTACCATGACATTTAAAAATGAACCAGAACGGAGACAAGAACTTTGAACTGTACAAAAGCTTTATTTCAAATAAAGGGTATGATTTTAACACACCCAACAAAATAAATGTGGCTATCAGTAGCCCATGTCAATCTGACTATGTCCTCCTGTAGGACTTGCAAAGTTATCATACAACATGTTAGCTCCCACGAGCTCAAAATAACGTAACATTCATAGCACACTTGGACTGGAAAAGGAAGTCAGGACAAGACACATATAGAGCATTTGTTTTCTTTTAATAAACATGACACTGATATATATAGGCACAAGGCCAGAATGTAGACGACCTTGCCCGCTGATAACCAGTTGTCTGGACAGCTGCGGTCTACCCTTCAACCTGACGCACACCTGTCAAATGGACTCACTTGTCCTGCTATGTTGCGTAAGAATCCAGCTCCCTCTCAAAAGTTTTAAATGTCCGCAATACAACTCATACTGTTACGCAAATCTTTCAAATGCTTTACTCACATACCACTGGATTATTCTGACAATCCCTAAACTTGTTAAATTATCATCCAAATGTTTAATAAGCGTTGTTTAGAGTATGAAACAAACTCTTAAATGTTTACAACAAAAGCTCAAAATAATTTATAACAATTAGAAATTGTTTATAATATTGTCGAAGACAATTACAAAAATTTTAAACACGCCTCTAACATTACTTTCGTTCCACATTATTGTCAAAGATATTTACATCATTATTTACAATATTAACATTTAAATTATTCAAATTATTAATTTAAGAAATACATTTAACCACATGTTCATCCGGTTGGTAATTTCATAATCGTGTCAATATAATCGACCAATGAAGGTTAGTTATACATGTTAAATGTCACAATCTGGTTTAATAAAGGTTTAATAATTATTATAATTATTTGTGACGGTAATCTTCATTCAAAATCTTATCTCAAATTCTTTCAATACTTTTGTTAATTATAACAGTAAATTCACTTGATTAATTTTCAAAGGACTAATACAATACACTCCATCGGAAAATACTTCGCTTACAAAATAATGCACAAAACTGCATTAAAATAGGCCCAAAATTCATCATATATTAATATATACGGCATCAAAATCTTCCACAGAACTTACAAAAACCTCCACTAACAAATTCTTCAACATCATTAATTACTGTGGGAACCTCCTTCATTAATTCAAGGGCATTATACATCAGCGACTTTCAACACGTCCGCTGCACTAGCGATTATACATTCATAGTTCCACTTCAAAAATTCTTATAATCATTAATTGTTTCAAAACTGTTATCTTAAACCTTCGTGGATTTCATTCATGAATCGAAATGAAGTAAAAATTTGCCAATCACAAACAAATTTAATAGTGAATACGCTTATATACGCCTGTCTGGTCTATCAAAATTTAAGATTAACATCTTCAAAGAATTGTAGCATAAAATACTATCATCAAACAAAGTGCGACTAAACTGCAAAATAGTCGAATAGAATCCAATTAGATTGTGGAATGCAAACATCATTATATTCAAATCTCTAATTGAGAAAAAACTCCTAACAAAAGTTCATGACTTTAATGCATTCAATAATTCATAATTAAAGTTCATCTTTCACAAAATTGTCTATGATGCAATGGTCGTTCATAACTGACGATAAATGTCTGTGTTGCAATCAATTCAAATAACGACTAGTATTTCCAAGATCGTCGACAACGTTATGGATTTTAACGCTCTAAAATCATTTAAATGTTCTTCCTTCTTGATGATGACAGTAAGTTGGTCAAAGTAATTAAACTGGGGTAGAATTACTTGAATAAAGAGACACGCTGTCTGAATTTAAATCTGCCATAAAAATCATTAACTTACAGTCAAATCGTGACTACAAAAATAAGCAAATTACTGAAATATCTAAATATCAGTCTCAACTGATCCAAAATCGTTTAACTATGCCCATGACATAACAATGTCTTAATAAATCGTCGAAAAAGGCATAACTCATCAAGGTGTACTGAGAATAGGAATCTCAAACAAGAATATAGGGCAAAATACATGAGGACAGAAAATATGGGAAAATGGTTGCTCAGATATCGCTAAAAAACTCAAATAAAACAATAAACGTTCACGACTACCTTATCTGCCGATTGACGTTCCAGAGGAAAATTCCCCAAAGAAGACTGCTGATGGATCCATTTCTCCAAGTTAAAGCTGAGCTCCATCCTCCAAACAGGAAACAGCACCCTCGGAGAATCGAACTGCTTCCTCCTCCGGAAATCGCACTGCTCCGTGTAGACGAAAGACATCCTTCCGGAAAAACTCTTCTTTGTGAGTCGGGACTACCCTGACCTCTCTTGAAAAATCCCTGAAGATCTTGTAGAAAATCGCCATGAAGTTTTTGTAGTAATTTCCGAAGAAATATTCATATTCAGTGAGTATGAAATCGTTTCCATTGCTGTTTGATAGTATTCAGCGTTGAACCACGAAACATGGGTGTAGATGGTTATTCACCACATGTTCGCTTGTGTGGAATGGCAATTAGCGAAGTTCCATGCTGCTATCTTACTCCAACGATATATGTCCCAATTGCATTAAAGTCCTTTAGCCTTCCATCTTCTCTTCGGTTATAGTAATAGTAGAACAAACTGCCATATTAAACTGCTCCATAATACTGTAGCGTTGTGTCACAATACAATCTGAATTCTCCCTATTTCACTAGCCGTGTCAGCCGTGGCGTAGAATCTGACGATACAAAGTGCTTCTCAGATGGCGAGAAAATCACTTTTGTCAGTCGTTTAAAATTGCCAATATCTTCCAAAATAACTCAGTGAAATTGTTCAACTTTTCTACACTCCTTAATGTAGCACAGCACAATAGAATTAGCTTATAGGCGACCGCTAACTGTTCATAGCTAATCTTGTAGACGCGTTATAATGTGCGTTTTAACTTCACCTAGTTTTACTCACTGTAAACTTGCACTGCTTGTCTGCTCGAATCTCGTTTAATGCGGTGGCTTCACCACGCGTTATAATGACGACTCTTTCTACTAATATCACTCGACGTCTCACCAAAACGACTATATAAGAACTGAAGATCTGACGATTTTAATATCAGAGGCATGAGCTATGACGATTTGAAATATGAGTTGAGATATGAGGATATGAGATATGAGACCGCTCTCTTCTGCGCAAGGCCTTTTATAAACTTCATGAGGGGCGTATCCATCCCTTCCATAGCGTGTTACTGCGTCATCGCTAGAAGTTCCAACTTCGTCAATACATGACGGATTTTCAAAATTCAAAAACTGAAAATAAATTTCACCAAAATTCCAGATCAATGCCTCTACTGCAAATGGATTTCCACAATTCTGCATTCCAAAAAGTAATAAAAATACCATAGTTTCAGCAATCTCCGTCTTCCTTCAAACTATCGTTCATTGGTTCGAGCCTCCCCTCCAATAGCATAATTTCTTCCTCAGCATAATTCCACATTTCCTGCGACTGCGTCGTAAATCTCGGATCTTTCTCGAATAAATGCTGACGTCACTGAGAATCTCAGCTCAAGTAGCCTGCTTGCATAACGTCTGCGTCATCCGTGCTTACGTCATGACTATCCACGCCATAACTATGACAGCCATAACTTTCTTCATAATTTCCAAAATAGCCACCGTGGTCTCTATATAATTCAATTTACGGGAGCATTCTCCCCTCACCACGTTTTAAAAACAGTTGCAAATTGTTTTTAAACTCAGTGTTACAAGTACCTCAACTCTCTTGAACACGAAATTGAATTATTACTGGCTTACTCTAGGATAGTATCTTTTCAAATTTCCAGCATTGAACTTGCCGTAAATGACATTATTCTCATCATCGTAGAGTTCATAACAGTTGTTTCCATAAGCGTTCGTAATCCTAAACGGACCCATAAACACAATTCCAAACTTGGGATAGATTTTCTTGCTCATATCAGCCTTGACAGGTCTGCGGAGTAATACAAGATTTCCAACTTGTAAGGGTGCACCAAAACGTTTCCCAGCTACTCTTTTCAATCGTTTCTCTGCTGCTTTCTGGAGTTGTTCCTTCGCCTTGTCAATCCTCTGCTGCCTTCCTAGGTCGGGATCTCTAGGAACGTGGTTGAAAAGATTATCCCACGGCCTTTCTGGGTTTCTTCCTAGATGAAGTCGCATTGGCACTTCTCCTGTGCTCTCCTGCACTGTAGAGTTCAGACATTCCTCAATAAGGGGCACAAATCTCACCCAACCAGAATGATCATTTGGACAGAAAATTCGACAGAATTTCGAAAATTCAGCCATATATCTTTCAGAGGAATTCGATTCTGGGTAACGCACGCTTGAAAATAAGTGCTTAATGCCAAGCCTTTCCATATCCGCTGCAAATTCCAAGGATGTAAACTGCGTTCCATGATCTGACAGTAGATATTCTGGTTTACCAGCTTTAGGAAATACAGCATTTTCCAGTCTGCTTACAACGTTCCTCGTGTTAGCTTTCTGCATGGGACTCATTGTAACAAATTTTGAGAAAACATCCACGGTAACCAACAGGTACTGGTTACCCTGATATCCCTTCGGACAGGGGCCAAATATATCCGTCGCCATGAGTTCGTTTGGTTTAGAAGGAATCATAGCCTTCGGTTTTCCTTTTAATAAAGCAGAAGCATACTTTGCTCTTTGACATTTGTCACATGATCGAATGACCTTGGCAATGCTGGAACGCATGTTAGTCCAAATAAATCTCTCTTTAAGAGTATTAAGAGTTTTATCTAAACCGGCATGTCCAGTTGCGTGATGAGCTACCCACACTAAATTGACAACAAGTTTAGGTGGCACGACTATTCGGAGTTTTGTATGCGCAGAGTCAGCATACTTGCATACGATGTCTCCACTCAAAACAAAGTGTCGTGAATTTCTCCGTGTAGCTGCATAGTCAACATCTGTATTGTCCATGTAACCCTTGAGGAACCTGTACATTTTCCTTATTGGAGCGTGTCTCTTCTGTGACACACCGATTCGGGCTAACCTCCTAACGGTTTCTTGATCTTCTTGCTCCAATTGTACATGGTGTATCTGCACATTTTTAATAGGGTTACGTGATAAAGCATCAGCCAGTAAGTTATCTTTCCCAGGCTGGTGGACGATAGTGGCGTTAAACTGTTGGGTGAACAAAGCCCAACGTGTCAGTCTATCACTCGACATGTCAGTTTGCAGCATAAACTGTAGTGCTTTATGGTCAGTAATAATGATGACTTTATGTCCCAGCAGGATTTTCTTCCACGCTTGCAAAGCTGTCACAAAAGCTAACGCTTCAAGTTCTGTCGTGAAGTAGTTTTCCTCGTGTTTCTTCAACTTCCGACTAGTGAACGCAATGTAGTGCTTGTTGCCTGCCTCGTCTTTCTGGTATAAGACTGCACTAATGCCTATTCTTGATGCATCAGACTCAATATAAAACACCTTCTCAAAGTCTGGGTACTCCAGTTTCACGTTATTCCTGAGCATCTCTTTTGCTTTCTCAAAAGCCTCATCTGCTGCGGTACTCCATTTCCATCTGTTATTCTTCTTGAGTAAGTCATACAGAGGAGCCATAATTTCAGAGTATCTTGGGCAGTGGCTGCTAATAAATTGGCATGCGCCTACAAATTCTCTGACTTGTTTTACCTTAGTTGGCTTTGGAAATCTCGTGATCGCATCTACTTTTTGCATGTTTGGATGATATCCATCTTTATCAATAGTATGCCCCAAGTAATTTATCTCCTTCTTCAAGAATTGACATTTTCCAAAATTGACTTTGATATTGGCCTCCCTTAAATTCTCGAACAACTTTCTCAAGTGCACTAAATGTTCTGCGGCGCTGGGTGAAGATACGATTAAATCGTCAATGTAGCAGATTACATTTTCTTTCACTTCATCAGTGAGCTTACTATGAAGTGCTCGAATAAGTGCTGGTCCACTGTTAACCATTCCAAAAGGCATTCTGACAAAGACCCATGACGTCTGGTCAAATAAGAATCCAGTGTACTGCATACTATCTTCTTCTAGTTGAACTTGATAAAATGAAGACGTCAAGTCAAGAACGCTGAAACATGCTCTCCCTTTGAATTTTCGAAGCAGATCTCTAATCTTGGGTGGTCGGTCATTTTCTGGAAGAATCTTCAAGTTAATGGTCCTGGCATCGAGACAAAGACGTATCTGACCATTACTTTTCTTCACTACTGTGATGGGGTTTATATAAGACGACGCCTGTTTTTTAATAATCCCGTCTACCTCCATTTTTCTGATTAACCCTCGTACTTCTTGATAGTATTTCTCAGGAATGGGGTATATTCTCTTCTGGTAAGGGGTTTCATCTGTCAGCCTTATCTTGTATTTATAATCCTTAATCAATCCAGGCTTTTCATCAAAAATATCTTGGAATTCCTTTATCAGATCCTCAAATTCCCCCTGAATTTCTTCAAATCCTTCAGTTTTTCTACTGGGTATTTCTGCTAAATTTTCCACTTCATTAATTATGGTATTCAAAATTTCTTCCCTAAGGTCTATTTCCAGACTGTTTTTCACGTCCTGTTTTTCGATATCTTCTGTGATCATGTACCCATCATTAAAGCTAATACTTCTGTTCTTCATGTCAATAATAGCTCCGACCATCGATATAAAATCGATTCCAAGCACCATATCAAAATTGATCTTGCTCACCACAATAAAGATCTGTTCATAATTCCTTCCATTGATCTCAAAGTTCAATAACACTTGAATCTTGCACTTCACTGCCTTATCTTGGAATATCCCTCTCACTTTGACGGTAGAAACAAGTAGAACTGTCATGTTCTCTCCTCTTAGCAGACTTTGATAACATTCCTCTGAAATGATGGAGATAATTGCATCAGTATCCATCAGGGCTTTGTACTGTTGGCCATCTATCAGTACAGAGATAATAGGTAAGGCACATGGTCTTTCCTCTTTAACGATGCCCCTCTCTTCTAGCAAGTCTTCATCAGTAACTTCATATATCTCATTAATTGTAATCAGGTGTGGTGTGGCAATGTATTTACAAGTTCTCACTGTCGTTGAGAAATCGGCGTTTTTTTTGTGTTACCGACCTCAAAATTCTGCTGGCTCGTAGAAGGCCCAGGATCGATTACAACATCCTGCCTTTTCTTTTGGTTTTCGGCTTCTTTTTCCCGTAATTCTTTCAGGTATTGCTGGCTTTCCCTCTCTCTTTCCTGATACTGATCGGGTGTCATAACCTGACCTTGAGGATCTTGATTTCTATTTTGGTTCTGGTTATTTCTATTATAATTTCTGTTATAACCATTATTGTTATAGTATCTGCCTCTTCCATTGTTGTAATTTCCTCGATTATAGTTCCAGCCTCTTCTCTGTTGATACGGACGGTAACCTTGCGATCTGTTATTTCGAAACTGATTATTCCTGTGGGGACCTACATTGTCAGTTTTCTCTTCATCTGGCTTGTCAGTTTGTTGGACTTGGTCCATATATACAGTATTTATTTCTTTGAAGTCGTGCCTCTGACCTTTCTGTACCACGTTAGGCATTGGACTTGTGTAGTCTAACCTCCTCAGTAATTCATCCATGCTGGTCAAATCCCTGATGTTTGACGAAATAATTAGTCTCCTCACCTCCACAGGCAGCATACGAGAAATCGCATCAATTAGTTGCTCCGTTGACAATTGGGGTTGCAAAAATCTCAAGCGGGACAATTGACTCGTAAAGAAATCAGCGTACCGTGTTGGAAGAGTACCTGAGTATTTTCTTGAATACACCTCCGCTCTTAACGAATTCTGTGCTTCTATGGATCAAAATCGTTTGATTAATGCCTCTGCAAACTCGTCAAAGTTACTGAATGTGTATCTAAAAGCTCAAAACCATTCAAGGGGTCCTCCAATCAAAAATCTCTCCACTATCTTCATCTCTCTCTCTCTGGGAATGTGAGCTTCGATGAAATAATCTTTGAGGTTCCTTATATATTCTATAGGCGTCAAACTATCAGTGTTGCTGAATTTTTGCGGGTTGTCTTCAAAATTCCTGATGACTGTCACGTTCCTCGGATATGCATCCGGGTAGTTTTTCCCACTATCTCGATAGTTCCACTCAGGTTCCATATTCCTCTCGTCATCTTCCTCTCTGAATCTGGATATACGTTCTTCAGGAGTCACGTCTCTCTCTTCTGGAGCTAGGTTATATCTTCTGGCATAATTCCTATTGGTTTCGCAAGTCAAGCCTTCTGTATCCTTGTCAGTGATTTCCGTTAAGACTTTCTTGATTAACTCTTCTTTGTAGGTCTCCAACAAACTAGCCTCTCCTAGCTTCAAATTTTGCAGTTTACTCGTCGTTTCATTCACATCAGAGACAACTTTATGAATCTGTTCCTCTAATGCAGATTTTAATGCTTGCACATCCTGACCTAATTGTGTTCTATCTTCTACTTGTCTTTCGGATAGCGAATCCATCCTTACGCTTAAATCTTTCCTAATCTGTACTACTTCATTGTTAATATCTATTTGAGTACTGGCAAGTTTCCTTTCAATACGTTCCTGAATTTGGGTTACATGTTCCCCACTTGACCTATTCCACTCGTCTTTCCATACTGCTACATTTGCTGTTAACATTTCTGCTATGTCTACTTCGATATCTTCTTTCAGTAATCTATTATGGTCTAATACCTGGGTTCTCATGACCTCTACATCATACTTTAAGCCTGCTAAAGACGCTGTCGTTCTAACTGACTCATCAACTAACCTAGTCGTTAATGCACTCATATTCCGCGTACAAAGTGTTTTCGAATTTTCTATTTCTTCCCTACCTTTATTTACATCAGTTTGGACTTTAGCAATATCTACGAAAACTGTGTTGACTTCTACTTGAATCTTATTTATATCACTTTGCATCTCATTTACATCCGAATGAATGTTATTAATATCAACCTGAACATTGGACACATCAGTTCTAACATTTTGGATTTCTCTTTGGACTTCCTCAACCTTGTCTTGGACAGTCGCAACATCATTTTTAACAACAACTACTTCAGCCCTAGCACAAGAAATATCACCTCGGACATTATCCACATCTAGATTCAACATTGTAAGATCTTTCTGTACCTTCGAAACATCAATTTTAACATCAGAAACATCCTTATGCACACTAGACACATCTTTATGGACATTGGACACGTCTGTGCGGATGTCAGTTACAGCATTCTCGATTCCTTGGGTATTAATCTGTAAACGCGACATATTATCCTCTAAGTTAGCAGAACTGGTCTGAATAACTTTCAAACTTTCATCCATGCTAGCTTTCAAATTACTAGCATTCTCCTCCATTCGACTAGTATTCCTAGCTTCCATCTCCTTCATACTTTCATTCATGCTAGCAGACATATTACTAGCATTCTCCTCCATCATCTGCTTCATACTGCTATTCATGCTAGCTTTCATCTCTTCTAACATCATTCTAAGACTTTCATCTGCCATTACAATATTATTCAAAAATAGACTGCTGTAGGGACATACATCAATAGAGCAAAATAACAACATCTGAGCAACACTTTTCACCATATATAAATTTGATCAATTTTCTGTCTTAAATCTAACTTATAACTACCTTATAATTAACCCTCGAAGACACTTCATGTTGAAACAGACTCAAGCACATGTTCAAATTTCCCCGGCTCATTTTAAAATATCCTAACACAAATAATTTACATTTACAATCCGAATAATTTAATTTATCTTTAATATGACTGAAACATGCCATAAGCCGGTCAAATAAAATAAGATTCCAGATCATAGGCGATTTTCCTAAGTTTCCAGCCTATTTAACCTTTCTCAAGTTGTATAAGATCTGATCTTTTCTGAGTGTAATTTTCCTAATACAATACAACATTTAATTCCTATATAATCACACTCTTAAATACTACAATTGGCCAAGACATCTAACAAAGAATCAACCTCTTTATTTGAGTCTAATCGAGCCACACGTTTTAGGTTTGCCAATCCTACTGGCGTTCAACCTGGTGATCCACTTATGTTGAACAAGCCCCATACGTTGACTGCGCCAATCCTTCTGTCCCCGTTTACCCGGATAGTAGGCTGTCAGATATCCGCCCCCTCAATCGGATTGCCAATAATCAACCGCACCGGCTCAGCTACACCAATGAAAATGGCACTGACAGATACTACCGAGGTTTGAGCACAGAAGTTAACAAGAAATTATTGTGGAACACACCAAAATAGACGGGGGTTCATACTTACCTTTACTTACCTCTTAAAAATTATCTCGGGGATTGGGTTGACAACAGGATCTCTAAAGTATGCTCCCACAATAACCTCTACCATGACATTTAAAAATGAACCAGAACGGAGACAAGAACTTTGAACTGTACAAAAGCTTTATTTCAAATAAAGGGTATGATTTTAACACACTCAACAAAATAAATGTGGCTATCAGTAGCCCATGTCAATCTGACTATGTCCTCCTGTAGGACTTGCAAAGTTATCATACAACATGTTAGCTCCCACGAGCTCAAAATAACGTAACATTCATAGCACACTTGGACTGGAAAAGGAAGTCAGGACAAGACACATATAGAGCATTTGTTTTCTTTTAATAAACATGACACTGATATATATAGGCACAAGGCCAGAATGTAGACGACCTTGCCCGCTGATAACCAGTTGTCTGGACAGCTGCGGTCTACCCTTCAACCTGACGCACACCTGTCAAATGGACTCACTTGTCCTGCTATGTTGCGTAAGAATCCAGCTCCCTCTCAAAAGTTTTAAATGTCCGCAATACAACTCATATTGTTACGCAAATCTTTCAAATGCTTTACTCACATACCACTGGATTATTCTGACAATCCCTAAACTTGTTAAATTATCATCCAAATGTTTAATAAGCGTTGTTTAGAGTATGAAACAAACTCTTAAATGTTTACAACAAAAGCTCAAAATAATTTATAACAATTAGAAATTGTTTATAATATTGTCGAAGACAATTACAAAAATTTTAAACACGCCTCTAACATTACTTTCGTTCCACATTATTGTCAAAGATATTTACATCATTATTTACAATATTAACATTTAAATTATTCAAATTATTAATTTAAGAAATACATTTAACCACATGTTCATCCGGTTGGTAATTTCATAATCGTGTCAAAATAATCGACCAATGAAGGTTAGTTATACATGTTAAATGTCACAATCTGGTTTAATAAAGGTTTAATAATTATTATAATTATTTGTGACGGTAATCTTCATTCAAAATCTTATCTCAAATTCTTTCAATACTTTTGTTAATTATAACAGTAAATTCACTTGATTAATTTTCAAAGGACTAATACAATACACTCCATCGGAAAATACTTCGCTTACAAAATAATGCACAAAACTGCATTAAAATAGGCCCAAAATTCATCATATATTAATATATACGGCATCAAAATCTTCCACAGAACTTACTAAAACCTCCACTAACAAATTCTTCAACATCATTAATTACTGTGGGAACCTCCTTCATTAATTCAAGGGCATTATACATCAGCGACTTTCAACACGTCCGCTGCACTAGCGATTATACATTCATAGTTCCACTTCAAAAATTCTTATAATCATTAATTGTTTCAAAACTGTTATCTTAAACCTTCGTGGATTTCATTCATGAATCGAAATGAAGTAAAAATTTGCCAATCACAAACAAATTTAATAGTGAATACGCTTATATACGCCTGTCTGGTCTATCAAAATTTAAGATTAACATCTTCAAAGAATTGTAGCATAAAATACTATCATCAAACAAAGTGCGACTAAACTGCAAAATAGTCGAATAGAATCCAATTAGATTGTGGAATGCAAACATCATTATATTCAAATCTCTAATTGAGAAAAAACTCCTAACAAAAGTTCATGACTTTAATGTATTCAATAATTCATAATTAAAGTTCATCTTTCACAAAATTGTCTATGATGCAATGGTCGTTCATAACTGACGATAAATGTCTGTGTTGCAATCAATTCAAATAACGACTAGTATTTCCAAGATCGTCGACAACGTTATGGATTTTAACGCTCTAAAATCATTTAAATGTTCTTCCTTCTTGATGATGACAGAAAATTGGTCAAAGTAATTAAACTGGGGTAGAATTACTTGAATAAAGAGACACGCTGTCTGAATTTAAATCTGCCATAAAAATCATTAACTTACAGTCAAATCGTGACTACAAAAATAAGCAAATTACTGAAATATCTAAATATCAGTCTCAACTGATCCAAAATCGTTTAACTATGCCCATGACATAACAATGTCTTAATAAATCGTCGAAAAAGGCATAACTCATCAAGGTGTACTGAGAATAGGAATCTCAAACAAGAATATAGGGCAAAATACATGAGGACAGAAAATATGGGAAAATGGTTGCTCAGATATCGCTAAAAAACTCAAGTAAAACAATAAACGTTCACGACTACCTTATCTGCCGATTGACGTTCCAGAGGAAAATTCCCCAAAGAAGACTGCTGATGGATCCATTTCACCAAGTTAAAGCTGAGCTCCATCCTCCAAACAGGAAACAGCACCCTCGGAGAATCGAACTGCTTCCTCCTCCGGAAATCGCACTGCTCCGTGTAGACGAAAGACATCCTACCGGCAAAACTCTTCTTTGTGAGTCGGGACTACCCTGACCTCTCTTGAAAAATCCCTGAAGATCTTGTAGAAAATCGCCATGAAGTTTTTGTAGTAATTTCCGAAGAAATATTCATATTCAGTGAGTATGAAATCGTTTCCATTGCTGTTTGATAGTATTCAGCGTTGAACCACGAAACATGGGTGTAGATGGTTATTCACCACATGTTCGCTTGTGTGGAATGGCAATTAGCGAAGTTCCATGCTGCTATCTTACTCCAACGATATATGTCCCAATTGCATTAAAGTCCTTTAGCCTTCCATCTTCTCTTCGGTTATAGTAATAGTAGAACAAACTGCCATATTAAACTGCTCCATAATACTGTAGCGTTGTGTTACAATACAATCTGAAGTCTCCCTATTTCACTAGCCGTGTCAGCCGTGGCGTAGAATCTGACGATACAAAGTGCTTCTCAGATGGCGAGAAAATCACTTTTGTCAGTCGTTTAAAATTGCCAATATCTTCCAAAATAACTCCGTGAAATTGTTCAACTTTTCTACACTCCTTAATGTAGCACAGCACAATAGAATTAGCTTATAGGCGACCGCTAACTGTTCATAGCTAATCTTGTAGACGCGTTATAATGTGCGTTTTAACTTCACCTAGTTTTACTCACTGTAAACTTGCACTGCTTGTCTGCTCGAATCTCGTTTAATGCGGTGGCTTCACCACGCGTTATAATGACGACTCTTTCTACTAATATCACTCGACGTCTCACCAAAACGACTATATAAGAACTGAAGATCTGACGATTTTAATATCAGAGGCATGAGCTATGACGATTTGAAATATGAGTTGAGATATGAGGATATGAGATATGAGACCGCTCTCTTCTGCGCAAGGCCTTTTATAAACTTCATGAGGGGCGTATCCATCCCTTCCATAGCGTGTTACTGCGTCATCGCTAGAAGTTCCAACTTCGTCAATACATGACGGATTTTCAAAATTCAAAAACTGAAAATAAATTTCACCCAAATTCCAAATCAATGCCTCTACTGCAAATGGATTTCCACAATTGTGCATTCCAAAAAGTAATAAAAATACCATAGTGTCAGCAATCTCCGTCTTCCTTCAAACTATCGTTCATTGGTTCGAGCCTCCCCTCCAATAGCATAATTTCTTCCTCAGCATAATTCCACATTTCCTGCGACTGCGTCGTAAATCTCGGATCTTTCTCGAATAAATGCTGACGTCACTGAGAATCTCAGCTCAAGTAGCCTGCTTGCATAATGTCTGCGTCATCCGTGCTTACGTCATGACTATCCACGCCATAACTATGACAGCCATAACTTTCTTCATAATTTCCAAAATAGCCACCGTGGTCTCTATATAATTCAATTTACGGGGGCAGTACCATCCCGGCACTTGCCCGAAGACGAAGTGGGAAACCACGGAAAACCAGTTCGAGGATGGCTGAGGTGGGAATCGAACCCCCTCTACTCATTTGGAACACCCGAGGCTGAGTAGACCCCGTTCCAGTCCTCATACCACTTTTTCAAATTTCGTGGCAGAGCCGGGAGTCGAACCCAGGACATCATGCTGACCGCTACGCTACGGAGGTGACACAATAGATTAATATTTGTGCTAATAATAGTATAAAATATCGGTGTATCAACAATTTCACGTGAGGTTTCTTCTATGTCAGATGTTACACATCATATGCGACTACTGTAAGGCTCGTATTTTTTTTCTTTTTATGTTATTTCCCCTGGGTAAAATAAATTAATTGCCCTTCCCAATTTTTCAAAAGAATAAAATACGCATTAAAATTGAATTATAGAATTTAACACAGCCGCCACAGTTAAATGTACCTTTTATGATGTTTCTAAATTTACGAACCAGTTTTCATTATTTTATGTCTACCGAGGTCGCTGAACATGTCAAAATAAACAAATAAATAAGTAAATAAAGGAATCGAACTCCCTTTTTCTGAGTTATTCGTGTTGACTGACTGGAAAGCTTTCTTATTATTACAGTACATTGTCACACGCGGAGTCTATCTGTCTGTCTGACAATAAAGAATACATACAAGTATAGGCTACAACTGATGCAATGCAGGGTGAAAACAACGCGTAGTTATTGACATAAACGTCAGGAATAACACTTCAATTTTCAGTATTACCACTAAACTGCTAGGTGCCAGTTGCGGTGGCATCTAATAACCAAGTTCACAGCTAGGTGTGGCTGACGTTAGCATTTGGTAACAGAAGTAGTAAATACTTCAAATTGATCGTCTGCTGTCCTTACCTGAATTATAGATATCACACACTAATACAGCCATCACAATTAACACCAGTTATCAGACAGTTTGTACACACACCGAAAGTACACGGGGCTACATGCTCGCTTTGTCGCAGCCCCTAAACTAAGAAACCAACCAACCAACCAGGTCTTTCTGAAGTCTTCAATCCCACCTTTCGATTTCTGTGTTATATATTGGAACAATTACAAATATAAACAATAATACAGTCATCATAATAACATAGGTTATATAAGACATTAAACACACATATGTACACGGGACTACATAATCACGATGTCACAAATCCCCGAAATGAATCAACAACAACAGAATATCGAAGTGATGGATTGAAAATAGGCTGGCCCCGTGGTTTTGGGGTAGCGCACCTGCCTCGCACCCGGAGGCCCCGGCTTCGATTCCCAGGGATTTTAGAAACTGATGTGAGGGCTGGAACGGGCTGCTCTCAGCCCTTTGAGGACAATTGAGTAGCTGTCTGACAGTAAGACAGCGCCCCGATCACGGAGACCAAGATTAACGGCCGAGGGGACCCGACGCGCTGACCACGCATCACCCCATAATCTGCAGGCCAAATGGCTGGGCAGCAGTCGCTTGGTAGGCCTTTGCCCTTCATGGGGTGTAGCGCCACGGGGGGTATTAAAATAGCGAGCCAAGGTGTTGTCACCATCACCAATGCCGAAGGCCCATGGTACCTGGAAACCGATTCTGGTTTCTATTTCCAGCTTACACAAGGAGGTTCATTAGGCTTGAGTGTTGACATAGCGTTCTGTACTAGCACCTCCCTCGAGAGTTCAATAACCGCACAACTACTAATTACTGTGCTATCAAGCTCCAGGCTTTGGGAATGCTTTAAAAAATGTCGCCTTGAACAGCTGTTTCCATAACACATGCAAGCTCTCAGTGTAAGCTCGTGTGATTTACAGGAAGTATTAAAGAGTTAGAGGGCAGTTTCAGTGTTTTCTATAGAATGTACACTGAAACTAATATATTGCCTTTGAATATGCTTGTATCTTTCAATTCCACTTTAGTTATTTACTAGCAACCCGCCTGGCTTCGCCCGGGAACGGTTATGAATGAATTACGTGATAAGCGCTATTTTGTCGATGTCAATGAACTACGACCTATATCCGTTTTACATCTCGGCATGATGTGCAACGCATTCTTGTCAGAAGTAATTTAAGAATGGCGAGGTGCATGAAACACAAATCCCCCTTCCGCCCAATCTTAACTTGCCTGTGTATTTTTCGAACGAAAGGTTCACAGGCGAAATGAAGAAAAACCGAGTTGCACTTCCAGGAAAACTCCAAACACAACCACTCTTCTCTGAAGTCACAACTCAACACGACTCGACAGTTTGCTGCTGGCTGTATCTGGGGTAATATGCTCGCCCGCTAGCTAGGCTGTAACTGGGGTGATAGGCTCTCCCCTAGCTAGCTCGTAAACTGTCGCCTCAGTAATTCCATGGAGATTGTTGGAACTTTTCATGCTGAACAATTCTTACACTCATAGTATATAGCTATTTTTAACGGTTTGCCCAGCGTAAGCTTAAAAAGCGCACGGACGCCAGGTTATTTTTGTCGACTCTTTCACTAAAATCGTTACTGCTTGGCTTTCTTTTATCATAAATACATTAACTTTTACAGAAACCTTCCTCGAGATATTCTTTACAGAATGGTGCAAACCGCATCAAAATTCATCCAGTGGTTCTCGAGATTACCCGTGACATCCAAGAATCGGGGACTTTGTTTTATACTAAGTAGAGATAATATTTTGCATAGTATCATGATCACTAACATAAGATTCTCTTTTGTAAATGAAATTCACATGCACTGCATAAGACAAAAACAAGTTACATAGTTGGGGATCATATTGATATAAATAAACAAATAGCGAAAAAATGCAGGACATTTTTCTTTGCAGGTTTATACTTTTTCCAGCCAGCGCTAAAATGGTCGATGAACTGATTACAACAAAATAATCTCAAGGGAAATCCCACAAGCCAGATATCTGTGCTTGGATGGTATATGTTGAGTGGAACTACTAGACACGACAAGATAGAAGCAGGTAGGTAGCAAGGAAGCCTTACGACAAGCGTGATAAGAACAAGGAACAAGTAGTTCCGTAAAGAACTATACAGCCTATTTTCATATATCCTGCTCATGTTAATTTCTTCTAACAACATACAAAATTTCAGTTTAATTGCTGTAACAGATTCGTAGATATTGAGAACCGTCTAAATATTTCAGATTGTCGCCAGGTTGGATTTTTATTTTTGTACTATTACATTAAGATTATTGTGTACGTGTGGTATTCAAACTTCAATCGCATGATTAGAACACAAGAAGTAAAAACGAGATTTTAAAATTACGCACAGCAGCCATCTTGTGATTATGCAAACAATTGAAATAAATTAGATGCCAGTGGATCAACATTTGTATAAGCATTTAACGTGCAACGTTTCACAGCACTCGGATAGTTAATTCGCGAAAATCGTCCATTTAAATATTTATACTTCGCGTCGCCGCCATGTTGGATTTGTGCTCACCAGGTTAATGAAAGTCCTATAGGTGAACATATGTTCATAGTCTCTATGAACATAAAAAAAATCAGTTTGGTTGCTGTAAAAGATTCATAGATATTGAGAACCGTCTAAATATTTCGGAAGCTCGCCATTTAGGATTGTTATATGTATAGGCCATAGAATTATGTACCATTCAAGGACAATTATTGCCTAGGTTCATTATTCAAACTTTCACTTCAATCGCATGATTACGACACAAGAAATAAAAACTTAATTTAAAAATTTCGCACAGCCGCCATATTGAGGTTATGTAAACAATTGATTTAAATTAGATGGCAGTGCATTACAATCTGCAAAATCATTTACTGTACCACATTTCACTGCGCTCAGAGAGTTAAATCACGAGAAAAGTCTATTAAAATATTTCAAATTCGCTTGGTCGCCATGTTCGTTTTATACTTTACAAGTTTATGAAGTATACATAGATAAACTTGTACCAGTACCCTTTATCACCGTAAAAAATTGCAGGGTAATATCTGTAATAGTTTCGGAGATATAGAATGTCAGTGAAATATTTCGCACAGCCACCATTTTGAGGTTATGTAAACAATTGAACTAAATTAGACTCCAGTGCATTACTATGTGTATAAACACTTGCTGTACCTAGTTCCATTACGTTTGGATGGTCAAATCGTGAGAAAAGCCTATTTAAAAGTCTCAACTTCGCTTGGTCGCCATGTTCGTTTTCTACTTTACAAGTTTATGAAATATACATGAGTAAACTTGTATCAGTACCCTTTATCACCGTACTAAATTGCAGGGTGATATCTGTAATAGTTTCGGAGATATAGAATGTTAGTGAAATATTTCGCACAGCCGCCATTTTGAAGTTATGTAAACAATTGAACTAAATTAGACTCCAGTGCATTACAATGTGTATAAACATTTGCTGTACCAAGTTTCATTACGTGTGGATAGTTAAATCGCGAGAAAAGTCTATTTAAAAGTCTCAACTTCGCTTGACCGCCATGTTGGTTTTGTAGTCACCAGGTTTTTGAAAGTCTCATAGGTGAACTTCTAGTAGTACCCTTTATCACCGTACACAATTTCAGTGCGATATCGGTAATAGTTTCGGAGATATTGAATGCTAGTGAAATATTTCGCACAGCCGCCATTTTGCATTGGTGAGACGTAACAAAATTTGAAGGGTACGGTCGAGGTCGCCGGGAATAGTGCTATGAACATACCGAGTTTCATTGAAATCGCTCCAGCCGTTTAGATTTTATTAGGGGGGGACACACACACGAATCACACACACACACACACACACACACACGCACACACACACGGACAAAAGGTGATCTCATAAGCCTATTTTTTCAAAATTGAAAATAGGCTAAAAATCGACCATTTTAGTGCTGTCTTGAAAAAGTATAAACCCGAAAAAAATGAGGTCGTGCATTTCTTCGGAATTAGTATTTTTATACCAATAAGATCCCCAACTATTGCTAAGTCTAAAATAGAAAATTGAGGGCAATACCTGTAACCAGTTGGAATATACAATACATTATACCTCTGAAAAAAGTAATTTTTTGGTGTGACCTCCCAAAAGTTAAAAAATCATAACTTCTACAATAATTGGTCGAATTGAACGAAATCAGGTCCTAAACTTTTGACCGGTACTGTACTATTTACTGAATCCAAATGTATAATAGTTTACACTTGTGATACCACATTCTTCCAAATATTTTTACGTTTATCATTAATAATTGTATTATATCTTCAAAGCATGTTATAGATTGCTCGTTTGCTAATACTCTCATTTTCTCCAATTATATTGTAACACTCTTTCCTTACTAAGGCAACACTGACACATAGCTTCAAACGCCATAATGTGTCCAAGCATTGCTTGGAATACACTTCAATTATAAATGCATTATAATTTAGCCTTAGTACAGTTAGTCCGTCATCTGTTTAATGAACTATGCACTGTTCCTCACGACAGAGCTCTGCTCTCGGGAATCCTTTTCTAGATTAATAAATAAATCTAAAGAAAAAAATAGAAACATTGATTAACAGAAATGCTTTTCAGTTGGTCAACTTCAATTGCACCCAATCAGATTTTGTGGGGAAACAAGTTTATGTTTATCAGCAAGTGAAAACATCATATTCAGGCCAAGCTAAAACTGGAGAATGTAGAAATTAAACGTGTTCAGCATTACAAATACATTGGAGTGTTTTTAAATCAAAGTTGGAAGGACAGCCAAGAGATCAAAATCAGGATTGAGCATGAGAGAAGAGCATTTTTTAAAATGAAGAACTTGGTCTCTAACCGCAACCTAAACACGGATCTTAGACTGAGAATGGTTCAAGAATATGTGTTCCCTACACAAGACCTGTGCAAGAAACTGGAACCTTTGAAATGTGGGTTTTCGAGTTTCGTGGACAGTAAATGTGAGAATTACTGTGGTGTTGTAAAGGCTTGGTCAAAGTACAGAAGTAATGCTTCCCTTTAAAAGACGGAAGCTAGAATATTTTGGATACGTGATACAATAAGTACAGGATCCGACTACCGGTATAGAAAATGAGCATCTTTACTTGAAATCCCGTTAGTTACTCAACTACTCACATAGCACTGTCAACCGAGTTTAGCATAACAAAGACTTGACACTATCTTCTTTCTACTATATTTGTCAAATACCACTCACTCACTCATTCATTCATTTATTCATCACGAAATCTCAGAAACCACCGAACGGATTGGAATGAAATCTGGTATGCAGCTTCCTCAAGGGCCGCAAATGCCCACTAAGAGAGGATTTTTGGATATTCAGGTTACTTTAAAGTAAGTAAATAGCTGTTCGACAGTTTTTTTTTCATAAATCGAATTTAAGGGGTTCATAGGGAGGGGTGAAATTCTGAAAAAAGAAAATTGAAAGAAAATGTCCTGACTCACTCACTCACTCACTCATCATCCAGCCAAAATTATTGAAGTTAGAAACATGACAGTTTGGGGATACGTTAATTGTATGTCAATACCGTCTGCTAAGGGAGGATTTTCGGATATTCGGGTTCTAAAGGGGGTTAAACCTGCATTTCATTGAATAACAATATCTTGAATTGGTTTCATTGGGGGATGTGATACACGGCATATAAACTCATCATTAAAAAGTAACAAGACACGTTTTTCGATGTGTTTATGAGATGAAAGGGGTGAAAAGTGGGGATTGAAAGATTCCTAACGGAGCGTGTATCTATTAAACGACATAGGCGAGGAGTTTGAAACTCAGCGGAAAAACATCAGCATAAAAAATAAGTAAATATGTGTTTGACCCATGGGGAGGGGTGAAATTCTGGGGGGGGGAAACAGGAAATAAAGTGTCCTAACTGATTGACTGACTCACTCACTCATCAAACTCAGGGGGAAAAGACTTCTTTAAAGTAAGTAAATAGCTTTTCGACAGTTTTTTTTTCAATCAAATCGAAGGGTTCTTCGGGAGGGGTGAAATTCTGAAGAAAAAAATTGAATGAAAATGTCCTGACTCATTCACTCACTCATCAGCGCCCAGCCAAAAATATTGAAGTTGAAAACATGACATTTCGGGGATATGTTCGTTGTATGTCAAAACCGTACACTAAGGGAGGTTTTTGGGATATTCAGGTGCTAAAGGGGTCTTAAGGGGTTAAACCTGCATTTCATTGAATAACAATATCTCACGAGTGGTTTCGTTTGTGGATGTGATACTCGGCATATAAACTAATCATTAAAAATAAGCAGACATGTGTCTAAGGGTTTTTCGATGTGGTGTATTATTATGAGGTGAAAGTGGCGAAAAGTGGGGGTTGAAGGATTCCTAACGGAGCGAGTACGCCTATCTCTTAAACGACATAGACGAGAAATTTGAAACGCAGCGAAAAAAAATCAGCTTAAAAAGTAAGTAAATCGGTGTTCGACTGTAATTTTCATAAATTAATTTAATGGTCCAATGGGGTGGGGTGAAATTCTGGGGGGAAAAGGAGAGAAAGTGTCCTAACTGACTGACTAACTCACTCACTCATCAAACTCAGGGGAAAAAGACAGCTTAAAAAATAAGTTAATAGGTGTTCAAGCGTTTTTTCATCAATCCAATTTAAGGGGCCCATGGGGAGGGGTGAAATTCTGGTAAAAATAATTGAAAGTAAATGTCCTGTCTGACTCACTCACTCATCATGCCCAGCGAAAACTATTAAAGTTGGAAACATGAAATTTTGGGAATATGTTCGCTGTATGTCGAAAACGTCAACTAAGGAATGATTTTTGTTTAATCGGTTTTTAAAGAGGTGTTAAGGGGGTAAACGTGCATTTCATTGTATAACGATATCTCATGAGTTGTTTCTTTGGGGATGTAATATTCGGTATATAAACTAATCATTAAAAATAATCAGACATATGTCTAAGGGTTTATCGATGTGGTGTATATTATGAGGTGAAAGGGGTGAAAATTTGGGATTGAGGGATTCTTAACGGAGCGTGTATCCTTGAAACGACATAGGCGAGAAGTTTGAAATTCGGCGAAAAAAAAACCAGCTTAAAATACAAGTAAATAGGTGTTCGACCGTTTTTTTTTCATAAATCCAATTTAAGGGGCCCTTGGAGAGGGGTGAAATTCTGGGGGACAAAATAAAAACAGGAAAGAAAGTGTCCTAACTGATTGACTCACTTACTCACTCATCAAACTCAGGGGGAAAACAGCTTTAAATAAGTAAATAGGTGTTTGACCGTTTGTTTCATAAATCCAATTTAAGGGGTTCATGGGGATGGGTGAAATTATCAAAAATAAATGAAAGAAAATGTAATGACTGACTCACTCACTCATCATCGCCCAGCAAAAATTATTGAAGATAGAAACATGAAATTTTGGGGATATGTTCGTTGTATGTCGAAAACGTCCACTAAGGAAAGAGTTTTGTATATTCAGGTTCTAAAGAGGTGTTAAGGGGGGTAAACGTGCATTTCATTGAATAACAATATCTCACGAGTGGTTTCATTTGGGGATGTGATACTTGGCACATATACTAATCATTAAAAATAAGCTGACACATGTCTAATGGTTTTTCGATGTAGTGTATATTATGAGGTGAAAGGAATGAAAAGTGGGGGTTGAAATATTCCTAACGGAGCGTGTATCTCTTAAAGGACATAGCCTAGGCGAGGAGTTTGAAACTCGGAGGAAATCAATCAGCTTAAAAATAAATAAATAAATAAATAAATAAAATAGGTGTTCGACCGTTTTTTTTTCATAAAAGCAATTTAAGGGGCCTATGCGGAGGGGTGAAATTCTGGAAGAAAAACGTCCACTAAGGAAGGATTTTTGGATGTTCACTCTCATCGACCAACCAAAACTATTAAAGTTAGAAGAATGACATTTTGGGGATATGTTTGTTGTGTGTCGAAAACGTCTACTAAGGAGGGATTTTTGGGTGTTCTGGTTCTAAAAGGGTGTTAACGGGGTTAAACCTGCATTTAATTGAATAACAATATGACACGACTATGACGCGAGCGAAGCGAGGCTAAAAATGAGATGGTGTGTGTCTGTGTATTACTCAATCACGCAAGTACCACTGGTCCGATTTACATGAATTTTACATGGAAGTAGCTGATTTACCTGGTTAACATATAGGTTACTTTTGATTTCAATACTTTGCACTATTTAAAGATGGCGACCATTTTAGTGACGTCACTACACCCTTTGGTTTCATACTTTCATATTTCCATTTCAAATAAAAAGAGAACGCTAAGAAATAGCAAACTTTTGATGGCATATACGAGGTTTAAAATTACATTTTCTATCCGAAAGGTATCTCCAACGGTTAGCGAGTAAAACCTAACGTTGTGCTATAAAACACGGTCAACGCCGAGCGGTGTAGTTGGACAAAATGTTCCATCCTTAATCTCCCTCTGCGCAGCACTTCGCCTATCCCCTGTTTTAACTGTCACCTTCACATTTTAATTTATTTATAACGCGTAGCGAAGCACGGGTACTTCAGCTAGTCTTATAATAAACTCGCCAATATTTCAAAAATAACATCTTTAGCTCAAACTGGAAAGTCAATCAAAATAGATTTCTAGCACTTAAGTCCGAGTTGCACTGCACTACGAATGTCATTCTGATGTCAAATGTAAATGAACTGCGGTTATCAGCCAAGAATTTTTAAATCTCGAAAAGCTGCGTTCAACATCAACTGATGGAATCGGAGCGTACTTGAAGCGAGGAAGGTCGTTTGCTGCTAAATCCTCCTCAATCCCATCCATGCAGTAGTTTTCACCAGAAAGAATGTCTGAGATTTTGCATAATGTTTTATACCCGGTGTATTTGTCCAGCACTTTTTTTAGATTTGATGCGATACCCACAGCAATTTCGCCACGATTGTTGCTAAGACTAGTTTCCCCCCGGTGTACTAAGGAAATGGAATCAATCATTTCTTTTCCCGTTTTCTCAGACGATGTGATTTGTGCTGCCAATAACGCGAAATTTGATTTTAGGAATGCCAAACCTACCTTCAATGTTTGGTTCAGATGGAATGCCCTGCGCAATTTGTATTGCTACAGCTTCTTCACTGCACTATTTCCTTCACTAACTTGAAGTTTTCACAATAATACATACACGCGTTTAAGAACGAGCCCCAGCGTGTTATGATAGGTTGTGGAGGTAATGCAATGTCTAGAGCTTCCGCTCTAAGACGTGTGACTCGCGAAGGTGCTTTTAAGAATACTTTCTTAACGCTCGCTCTAAGCCTGTTTACACTGGGGTAAAGAGCCCTTACTTTTTCACAAACTCTGTGCAGTCCATGGGTAAGGCATATAACATGGACCATTTTAGAATAGAGTGCCTTCAATGAATTACCTGCTCGTACCACATACGGTGCAGCAGCAGTTAAAATTAAAAGTGCATCGTCATGTTTGATGCCCTCAGGCCACAGGAGAAACATAGCACAGTTTTGATATGGTAGAACAATTGGTCTTTTCTTACATTTCGGCAGTCAATAAAAATATTTCACCTGGTGTATGCACTTCTAAAGTTCCGACCACAACGTTGGTTATATGACGCCCCCATAGCATCTAAAGTTTCGTCGATTGACACCCATATCTTCTTCCCGCGAGTTTCAGATCTTATTTTGTTTAATGTGTCTTCGTAACGCTGCGGCAAATAATTCTTTACTGAACTATGAGGACTTTCCGGAAGTCAAAGCAACTGAAGGCAGTAAGCACCGAGTTGCAGGTTTAGTCGAAACACGCTGAAGAGCATGAATGTGTTTATCGCGTTTATTGCGTTACAGCAAATCTTCTTTCGGCAGCTACTTAGGTTCCACACAGTTTGCAAAACAATATGCTTCCATCGGTAGAAAACACATTGCTACCAAATTCAGATACTAGCTGTTTTAAATGCACTGACACACTCGGTTTTATTTTAGGCATTTTGAAAGCGACAATGATCGATAACTCCCGCCGTGAACTATGCGGAACTGAGACAAGAATATACACCCCTTCCCCTTTCTACCCCGCCCCAGCTGACCTTGGTCAACAGGGCAGGTAACATACCATTCCGCTAATAACTGGTTTGCGACGAACACAAGAGCACCTGTATACCTACACTACCGTTCCTCTGCATCCAAGATATATATTAGCCTACTTTCGATTTTTGCAAAAAATGAAAGTAGACTTATGAGATCAACACAGGGCGAAAAAAGTGTGTCTGTCTGTGTGTGTGTGAGTCTGTGTGTGTGTGTGTCTGTGTGTGAGTGTGTGTACTCTGAATGTCTGTCCCCCCCCCCGTATCAATTCGAACACGGTGAATGCGAATTGAACGAAATTTGGAACAAAGGTAGCACTAGCAAAGGACACCTCAGTGTCATGTTTTATATCGCCGCCATCTTGACGGAAACGTAATGGTGGCAACACAAATGTTCAAAGCTTAAATCAAATTACGACTAACCTAATCATCCGATCTCTACCAAATTTTGCAACAACATACCTTTATGGCGGGAGCATCCTTTGACCAAACCAATAGGTCATCAGCGTAATAGTTTGCGGATGGCGGCCATCTTTGTGTGAAAATCGATTCCCCCTATTAATTCGAACACGGTGCAACCGAATGGAACGAAGTTTGGTACAGAGGTAGTACTAACAAAAGGCACCTCAGTGTCATGTTTTATATCGCCGCCATCTTGATGGAAACGTAATGGCAGCCACACAAATGTTCAAAGCTTAAATCAAATTACGATTAACCTAATCATCCGATCTCTACCAAATTTTGCAACAACATACCCTTATAGAGGGATCATCCTTTGACCAAATGAATAGGTCATTAGCCTAACAGTTTGCGGATGGCGGCCATCTTTGTGTGAAAATCAATTTCCCCTATTAATTCAAACACGGTGAAACCGAATGGAACGAAATTTGGTACAGAGGTAGCACTAGCAAAGGGCATCTCAGTGTCATGTTTTATATCGCCGCCATATTGACAGAAACGCAATGGCGGCCACAGGAATGTTCAAAGCTTAAGTTAAATTACGACTAACATAACCATCCGATCTCTACCAAACTTTGCAACAACATACCTTTATGGAGGGAGCATTCTTTGACCAATCTAATAGATTATTAGCCTAATAGTTTGCGGATGGCAGCCATCTTTATGTCAAAATTGATTCCCCCTATTAATTCGAACACGGTGGAACCGAATGGAACGAAATTTGGTACAGAGGTAGCACTAGCAAAGGACACCTCAGTGTCATGTTTTATATCACCGCCATCTTGACTGAAACGTAATGGCGGCCACACGAATGTTCAAAGCTCAAATCAAATTACGATTAACCTAATCATCCGATCTCAACCAAATTTTGCAACTTCATACCTTTATGGAGGGAGCATCCTTTGACCAATATAATAGGTCATTCGCCTAATAGTTTGCGGATGGCGGCCATCTTTATGTCAAAATTGATTCCCCCTATTAATTCGAACACGGTGGAACCGAATGGAACGAAACTTGGTACAGAGGTAGCACTAGCAAAGGGCACCTCAGTGTCATGTTTTATATCGCCGCCATCTTGACTAAAACGTAATGGCGGCCACACGAATGTTCAAAGCTTAAATCAAATTACGATTAACCTAATCATCCGATCTCTACCAAATTTTGCAACTTCATACCTTTATGGAGGGAGCATCCTTTGACCAATCTAATAGGTCATTCGCCTAATAGTTTGCGTATGGCGGCCATCTTTGTGTCAGAATCGATTCCCCCTATTAATTCAAACACGGTGAAACCGAATGGAACGAAATTTGGTACAGAGATAGCACTAGCAAAGGGCATCTCAGTGTCATGATTAATATCGCCGCCATATTGACCGAAACGTAATGGCGGCCACACAAATGTTTAAAGCTTAAATCAAATTACGACTAACTTAACCATCCGATCTCTACCAAACTTTGGAACAATATACCTTTATAGAGGGAACATCCTTTGACCAATCTAATAGGTCATTAGCCTAATCGTTTGCGGATGGTGGCCATATTTATGTCAAAATTGATTCCCCCTATTAATTCGAACACGGTGGAACCGAATGAACGAAATTTGGTACAGAGGTAGCACTAGCAAAGGACACCTCAGTGTCATGTTTTATATCACCGCTATCTTGACGGAAACGTAATCGCGGCCACCCAAATGTTAAAAGCTAAAATGTAATTACGACCAACCTAATAATCTAGTCTCTACCAAATTTTTCAACACCATATCTTTATGTGGGAAACATATTCTGACCAAACTGCAAGAACATCAGCCCAATAGTTTGCAGGTGGTGGCCAAGTTTGTGTGCAAATCGATTCCCCCTATCAATTCAAACACGGTGAAACGGAATTGAACGAAATTTGGTACAGAGGTAGCACTAGCAAAGGGCACCTCATATTCATGTTTAATATCCCTATAGCACGTTGTATTTCAACAAGCTACTACAACCAACATTCAATCATACTCCTTGAAAAGGACAAAGAGTTATAACAATACCCATGCATTTAGGAGAAAGTAGGCTATATGTTCTTTACTGAACATCTTGTTTTTCTACTAATAGCAATACTGAAATATTTTATTTAAATATTTTAAATTATCTTGTATCGGCTACTAGCTTCTTCTTAACTCTGAGAGACGTAACTCCCTCATATAAAGCTGTGAAATGACTAAATTGAAAGAAAAAAAAGACCTTAAAAGGCCGATTTCTATAAAATATGACCAAAAAATCTACCAAACTTAAAGAAATGCTCTTAAAATGAAAAAATAGCAAAAATGCAAAAAGATGCAAAATAAAAATGACATATTTGAAGATGGGGTGGCCCGTCCGGAGTTTCTATGTACTTCAGCATTGTTTTAGACAGCTCAGTAAAAATATGGCATGTCATCAACATCCGGGCCCTACTTATGAGCGTTAGTAAAGGAGAATTGAAGGAAGAAAAGCAAGCACACTATTAGAGGCTTCACGTACGACACCGCCCTGAAGTAATGCGAGAGCGGAGAGAAGGGTGTGTGTTTAGTGGGTCAGAATCTCACCCACTTGTGGACTCCAGACTCCCCTCGTAAAATATGTATATATATACTATTATAACTAAGCTCAAGAGTTTGTGTGATTAAACGCGCTAATCTCTGGAACTAACAGTCGGTTTTGAAAAATTCTTTTTGTATAAGATAGCCAGATTCAAGAGGAAGAGTTTAGGCTATAGCATTATGCTACGCCTTTCAGGTAACCTTAAAGATTAATTTTTGTTCAGTAAGTCGGAAGAACAAGTGCTCGCGAACAGCTTCAACAATACCTAAGTGTATTGTTGCCTGGGAATGCGGGCTGCATCACGTCACCCCTATCAGAGTTCTGGTGCAGAATTGCGAGCTGCTTATAAGTATCAGTCACGGGGAGTAATTAGTGCAAATAGATTTCTTAGGCCCCTTAAAACAGTTATCATTATGACAATAGTATGTCGCTGTATAAGGGCGATGGTGTTGTTGCAGTATACTGAGGTTATCAGCTGCAATAAGCGTTGGTGCTTTCCGATCCTTATCCTTGAGCGCTTCGGTTCTGTAGTAGTATTCATGATCATCCATAAAACAAATAAATCCACTGGGCTAAGCTGGGCTCTACTGCTAGTATATATACGAGGGCTGTTTTTGAAGTAATACCCGTTGTGATATTACGCCGTTGCAGCGCCGCGGTCGATATTCCATGCAGGTGTGCTGTGTACCTGCATCTATTGGCAAGGCTGAGACGCCATTATGGCAACAGTCGCTCATGTGTGGGCGTGTTGACAAGCTTTTGAAATGGCATCGGCGATCGCGAGTGCCGCCGACCCCTAAACGAGAGAGAAAACTCCCCTGTAAGATATCCTGCCGTTTGACCACCACTGTCAGGCAAACTGTGTTTGTGCTCAGGAGAACTCCTAAACATACGCAGTTCTCCTGGAAAGCACGCAATTTGCATGACAGTGGTGGCCAATCGGCAGGATACCGCGCCCACCAGTTCCATTTTTTATGGTTTACTCATAGTATTCCTTTTCTACGCTTACTGTACAGAAAGTTATTGTCTATTTTGAATCCGGTTCCTAACCACACTTACTTTTTTTTAATGCTAATTCTTGTATATGATATTAACAATTTTCTTTTGATGGGCATGGAAACCCCCCGTTGGTAGTTCGTGTACCTCGTGGTAAAGGCAAAAGTACAACAAAGTTAATAAAACCATCATAATTTGTTCTAGTTGCAAGAGGTACACGTCTGGAAAACACAGTAAAGAACAATCGTATGTTCCACGTGTGTTAAAGATGGCGAAGAGTATGATCAGTGAATAATTTACTTTCTGAACTTATTTTTTCATGATTTTTTGATCTTGTTTGAAACTGTTGTTAAATAAGTTATAGTTTTGCCATTTAAGGTTCAAAATACAAAATATGTTGATTAAAGGATAATGCAAATCACACAAACGGAGTTAATTATGGGTCACAAAATAACCCCCACCCCCACACTCCGTTGGTAGCCCGTGGTTTGAAAAATAGCATGGTATTGCTAAGGTTAATTACACTGAGGGCGGATTGTTGTCGCGTGTAGCGCTAGTTGTAGACATTTATTGCAGGAGAAATTTTCAATTATTACGGCATTTGAGGGTAGAAGGACCGTTTCGTCACAGTGATGGCAATAGTTGCTTCCTGATAGCCCGCCTCGTTGCGTAGTGGCTAGTATTCTTGGCT
This sequence comes from Meconema thalassinum, assembly GCA_946902985.2. Taxonomy (NCBI): domain Eukaryota; kingdom Metazoa; phylum Arthropoda; class Insecta; order Orthoptera; family Tettigoniidae; genus Meconema; species Meconema thalassinum. Next base: position 299,621,968 of record OX336391.1, on the reverse strand, counting down.
GTCACCGTGGAGGCCCAGTTTCGATTCCCGGTTCTGCCAAGAAATTTATTATTGTCTGAGAGCTGGAACGGGGTACACTCAGCCTTGTGAGGCAAAACTGGGAATGAGCGGGTTATATTCATACCACAGTCATCCTGGAAGTGATTTTCCGTGGTTTCCCACTTCTACTCCAGGCAAATGCCGGGGTGCTACCGTATTTAAGGCCACAGCCGCTTCCTACCCAAATCCTACCTCGATTACAAGTACACACATTAGTACAGACATCACAGTCACGCAGATTATCAGGCAACCCCTACACACGCCCATGTACATGGGGCTACATGACCACGATGTCGCAAAACCCCTAAGGAATCAACAACAGCTTTTCTCTTCAAATATTGGTCGATGTTTATTTCAGCAGAAGCTTTGGTATAAAATATATAGGACTAGCCGGTTACCCATCCTTTGTACGGGTTAAAATGTACTTACACTCCGCACATTTATATTGTTCTTATGTGAGTAAATAAACTCTGAATTAGAGGAAGATGACTTCGCTGTCCCTCTCCTTAAAACAACAATAACTAACTAAACTCTGAAACGAAAGCGAATATTTCGCAGCAAAAGGCGTGGGTAAGGGGTATGCAACCTGCCATGAATACCTGTTTACCAGGCGGACTACAGCTGCTACTGAAATGAAACGTACAGGGTCTTTCACTCAAAGTGCGGCCGGCAGCGCGGCGCGTAGAGGCAGCTCTCTGAGTTTAGGGTTGAGAATCCGAAGCATCAATCCAACAGCACTTCCTTCCGTATCTTAATTATGACACATGCTGTGACAGCAGTGCGCTGCGATATGCTCGTCTGACCTTTATAGCTGCACGTTGTACCTAGGGCCGGCCGCACTTTGAGTGAAAGACCCTGTATTACCCTTTCACGAATTGATTGCCGGCGGTCGAGACGGGAACTATTCCTTGTTTACTTGTGTCACACGTCAGCCTACTTCGTTGACAGGTACAGACGGTACAGTTGCGCGAGTAGGATATAACTCACCTCCAATAGACTCAATTATCGTTTGACTGTCCATGGTGACACGAGCTCCTGTGTCGCGCAATGCTGCTTGACTTATGTGCAGAATGAACTCTTGTCATCGCTGTGTTTCCCGCTTCGTCCCGCGGGGCCGATGCTACAATAAACAACAAACACTGGCGCAGCCACGCTCAGCGGCAATCAAATCTTAAATGGGTAATAACTTTGGCCACCATAATGAAACGGTGAAACATTTCGAAACAACAACAGTCTTACGTTTTTTCTCTTTAGTATAAACTATATTCATGAAATTTTTTAGCTACATCGGTTGAGTAGTTTTGTGTGAAAGAGTAATAGACAGACACCACTAGACTGTATATATTGTATTAGTATAGATTGATGAATAATTGTATTAGCTAATTGTAACATATAATTTAAATCTGTAGTAGGTTGGTAGATAATTGTCAATAATAACGCAGCAAGCCAGGAAATTTAGTTAGATATTAAAGAAAATAAAATGTGTAAAATAATAATTATTCATAGGACATTGATAGTTACGCTAAACTTGACTTAGGTATCACTGATAGTGAAAATTACATTTTAAGTAGTCTCAGCACCACTCGGTTGTAGTAGTGATTTATTGCTTGATTGTGTGGTCCAGAGATGTTGGAGAGACGAATAGCCCAGGAGGTTTGGATAAAAAATCGGCCCAAGGTGGGAATAATTAATGTAAAGCTATTTTTTCCACAGTGGTCATATTTGATGTGCAAACGCAGGAGGCTAACGTTTATTCAAACTCGTACATTGTTGGCTATGCGTACAGTATCATTAACGCCTACCAATGTATCAATGGCGGGTGGTATGACCTGCCCCTGCACTTGGAACCAGGCATGTTTGAAAACCCTGGTCTACGCTCCCACCCAACAATTTCGCCATATGCAATTTCTTCATTGTTAAGTCGAAAAACCACAATGAGTGACCCCTAAACCTCTATTTTTAGCCTACTTTTCACATTTTGTAAAAATGAGGAAAAAGTAGATTTATGAGATCGATCCGGGCAAATGTCTGTCTGTTATCTGTCTGTCCTTCTGTCTGTGTGTCTCCCCCTATCAACTCCTAAATGGGAGAAGCTATCGAAACCAAATTTGGTATGAGTAAAGACATATACCTGAATAATTCACGGCCATATTTGAAAATAACGTCAGTGCTACCAACTGCTGAAAATCGCATTTGCAATTTGAGCTCCATGTTGGATATCTCGGAAGGTATGCATTGAAGTTATTCCAAAATTGCAACACATAGAGAAAATAATATTTCAGTTCAATTTCAGGAGGTCGTACAGGACAGTGTTGCCAACATGATTCTGCGGCTGCTAATAAGTCATATCGTTATATGGATGTAACTACCATACTATCAATTCGATTTCAACCAAATTTCGTATGTAGTATATGTACCATAACAGAAATGACTATGCGTATTTTTAAGAGAAATCAGGGCTGCCAAATGTTAATAAATGCTCTCTCTATTTTTATTTATCCTAATACCAATATATCAGAAAGTATGCACGCCAACCGCTCGAAACTTTGCACACGCACACACACCTTCTACATTGATTTGGAGTAACTAATGAACGTCAGTTCTGCCAACATGATTCTAAGCCTGCTGATGGGTCCAATTTTCAAATGCATGTTACTGCTATACTAAAAAATTGATTTCAACCTTTCGTATGTGCTTTGTGTACCATAACTGATATGACTATGCGTATTTTTATGAGCAACCAGGGCTGCCAACTGTTAATAAATGCTCTCTCTATTTTTTACCCTAATATCAAAATACCAGAAAGTATGCAAGCCAACAGCTCTAAACTCTGCACACGTATAGTACCTGACATTCCAGAATAATTTGGAGTAACTAATATACATCAGCGCTGCAAACATGATTCAAAGCCTGCTGATAGGTCCAATCTATAAATACATGTAATTTCTATACTAATAAATGGATTTCAAACAAATTTCGTATGTGCTTTGTGCACCATAACAGATATGACTATGCTTATTCTTAAGATCCAGCAAGGATGCCACCTGTTAATAAACGCTCTCTCTATTTTCTTTATCCTAATATCAATATATCAGAAAGCATGCAAGCCAACAGCTCTAAACTTTGCACACGTATTAGTACCTGACATTCTAGATTAATTTGGAGTACCTAATATACGTCAGTGCTGCCAACATGATTGTAAGCCTGCTGATAGGTCCAATTTTTAAATACATGTATCTTTTATACTAAGAAATGGATTTCATCCAAAATTGGCACAATAATACTGTAGATCATAATATTTCTGATTAATTCTGAGCAACACGTACATGAAATTGTTGCCAACATGATTTTACGTGCACTGATAGATCCAATGTCTAGCGTCATGTAACGTCCATGCTATCCATTGGATTTCAACCAAATTTTGTAAGTACATCCTGTACCTTTAGAGATGGAACTAAGAGTAGGCCTATATTCAAGTCACCAGGGCTGCCAACTGTAGCGCTCTATTAAGGTACACTATTTCAGGTATATATTCGAACTAATTAAAAATGTCAGTATTGCCCACTTAATTTCGTAATTATTCTAGATAGGTCTGTATACAGTAGATTAATCATTGGCACGAATCTTAAATGTTAAGAAAAGTAGGCTTTGGTTCGTCACGGAACTACTTGTTCATTGTACGGTACTACAAAAACTGTTTCTAGCCAAGATTAGTGTCCTAATGGTCTTGGAAAGTAAATGAGATTAAATGCAGCCGTTGACATGTGATGCGGGTACATACATGCAGACAGATATTGAACCAATGCCACCCTCAACATTCATTTGATACGAAACGAACAAAATATAGATTCTAAATAATGTACAGACAACCCTTTAATTTCATTATTAAGGACAGTTCTATTTCCCCGTGGACTCCATGATGAAGTATCTTCTCCCACGGGGGTCATGTTGATGCATTGCGGTTCGGTTGGTCAGTATCGACCAGGGGCATCCCGCTCAAACACACGAGCAGGTGTTCAGCAGCTCAGATAGACATTTATTTTAGGAACTTGAGAAAGAGAAACAGAGTATTGATTGATTATATTTTAGGGTTACATACTAAAGACCAGAAAACCTATTTGATGTGTATTAAAAAATAGATAGATAGATTGATTGATTATTTAAGGATTACATACGTAGGACTGAAAAGTCAAATTTTATGTACTCAATCAGCTCACTTACATAACAAGTAGTTCCGTGAAGAACTATACAGCCTATTTTCATATATCCTACTTATGTTAACTGCCACAATCAACATACAAAATTTCAGTTTAATTGCTGTAACAGATTCGTAGATATTGAGAACCGTCTAAATATTTCAGATGTTCGCCAGGTTGGATTTTTATTTTTGTACTATTACATTAAGATTATTGTGTACGTGTGGTATTCAAACTTCAATCCCATGATTAGACAACAAGAAGTAAAAACGAGATTTTAAAATTACGCACAGCAGCCATCTTGTGATAATGCAAACCATTGAAATAAATTAGATGCCAGTGGATCAACATTTGTATAAGCATTTAACGTGCAACGTTTCACGGCACTCGGATAGTTAATTCGCGAGAAACGTCCATTTAAATATTTATACTTCGCGTCGCCGCCATGTTGGATTTGTGCTCACCAGGTTCCTGAAAGTCCTATAGGTGAACATATGTTCATAGTCTCTATGAATATAAAAAAAATCAGTTTGGTTGCTGTAAAAGATTCATAGATATTGAGAACCGTCTAAATATTTCGGGAGCTCACCATTTAGGAGTGTTATGTGTATAGGCCATAGAGTTAAGTACCATTCAAGGACAATTATTGCCTAGGTTCATTATTCAAACTTTCACTTCGATCGCATGATTACAACACAAGAAATTAGAACTTAATTTTAAAATTTCGCACAGCCGCCATCTTGAGGTTATGTAAGCAATTGAATTAAATTAGATGGCAGTGCATTACAATCTGCAAAATCAATTACTGTACCACATTTCACTGCGCTCAGAGAGTTAAATCACGAGAAAAGTCTATTAAAATATTTTAAATTCGCTTGGTCGCCATGTTCGTTTCGTACTTTACAGGTTTATGAAATATACGTAGGTATACCTGTATCAGTACCCTTTATCACCGTACAAAATTGCAGGCTGATATCTGTAATAGTTTCGGAGATATAGAATGTCAGTGAAATATTTCGCACAGCCGCCATTTTGAGGTTATGTAAACAATTGAACTAAATTAGACTCCAGTGCATTACAATTTGTATAAACATTTGCTGTACCAAGTTTCTTTACATTTAGATAGTTAAATCGCGAGAAAAGTCTATTTAAATGTCTCAACTTCGCTTGGCCGCCATGTTGGTTTTGTAGTCACCAGGTTTTTGAAAGTCTCATAGGTGAACTTCTAGTAGTGCCCTTTATCACCGTACACAATTTCAGGGCAATATCGGTAATAGTTTAGGAGATATTGAATGCTAGTGAAATATTTCGCACAGCCGCCATGTTGGATTGGAGAGACGTAACAAAATTTGAAGGGCACGGTCGAGGTCGCCGGGAATAGTGCTATGAACATTCCGAGTTTCATTGAAATCGCTCCAGCCGTTTCGATTTTATTAGGGGGGGGGACACACACACGAATCACACACACACACACACACGCACGCACATACACACGGACAAAAGGTGATCTCATAAGCCTATTTTTTCAAAATTGAAAATAGGCTAAAAATACAGCATACTCAACAAAAACTAAATTTAACAAACTATAATGTACATTAAATACCCTAAGATGATCTCGTCATCTTCTTTAATTACCATTTATTGCCAGCCATTAATGCATTAATAAGGTATTAATAAGGTATTAATAAGCACTGAAGGATGCGAATTCTCACAGGTATGCAGCTTGAACAAATAATATGCGTAATGCGGTACAAATGAATTATTTATTGTATTTGACCGTATAGCGGTCAGGTAATTCAGAGAGAGAATGAGAGAGCTAACTAAATTAATTTATTTCACAAAGAGATGATAATGTGCCTATTTATGTGGCATGCTCATTGATCTGGATCAAATTTAACAATAAATAAGTAAATAAACAAATAAATGAATGAATGCATAAAAAATACATGAATAAATAAATAAATGAGTGAATAAATAAATGAATAAATAAACAAACAAACAAATAAATAAATTAATAAATAAATAAATGAATAAATAAATACATAAATGAATGAATAAATAAATAAATGAATAAATAAATAAATGAATACATGAATAAATCAATAAATGAACAAATGAATACATAAATAAATGAATATATAAATAAATAAACGAATAAATAAATAAACAAATAAATAAATGAATAAATAAATAAATAAATGAATACATAAATAAATAAACAAATAAATAAATAAATGATTACATAAATAAAAAAATAAAAAAATAAATGAATGAGAAAATAAATAAATAAATAAATAAACAAATTAATAAATAAATACGTGAATAAATAAATAAACGAATAAATAAATGAATTAATACATAAATAAATAAATAAACAAATAAATAAATGAATGAATAAATAAGCAAATAAATGAATAAATAAATAATCAAACAAATAAATAAATAAATGAATAAATAAATAAATAAACAAACAAATAAATAGATAAATAAATAAATGAATAAACAAATAAATAAATGAAATAATAAATAAATGAATAAATAAAAAATAAATGAATAAATGAATAAATAAAATAATAAATAACTAAATAGATGAATAAATAATTAATTAAATAAATGAATGAATAAATAAACTAATAAATAAACAAATAAATAAATGAATAAATAAACAAATAATAAATAAATGAATAAATAAATAAATAAATCATATTGTGATGGCTAGTGGGGCTAGGAGTGGACATTGAGTATCTCACAGATATAAATTAGAGTAAGACTCCCTCTTGTGTGATTGTACTCAATGTGCGTTACACAATCTAATGGCTGAAACAAAGGAAATAACCGAAGATGAATAATTCTGTCCAAAGAGATGGCAGGAGGTTCCCGTGGCAAGTACAATTCCGATATTCGCCTCGAGTTTTGCTCCATGAGAGCTGAACCAGGAATAGTGAACCACAACAACAGACATTACAATGACATTGGCAATGGCCTTTTCTGAGCGTGGAACGGTCTGGGACTGACCGCAAGGGATTTGGGTACGAGTCCCAAAAAGTAACATTGACAACTCTTATGCGTCTACGAATATAACCGTCATGCCATACTGTATCTTGTTGTTGTTGTCGTCGTCGTCGTTGTTGTTGTTGTCGTCTTCGTCGTTGTTGTTGATTTATTTAGGGGCTTGCAACATCGTGGTCATATAGCTTCGTATACTTGGGTGTGTTGGGATCTGTCTGATAACCTATGCTATTGCGAGACTGTAGTAAAGCGTTTACTTTGTATTGGGGCAATGACTTGAAAGGAGGCATTTTTAGGTCCTGTGAAATATATTTAGCCACAGGCTGTCACCGCGGAGGCCCGGGTTCGATTCCCGGCTCGGCCAATAAATTTATTTCTGGCCTGAGGGCTGGAAAAGGGTACACTCAGCCTCGTGAGGCGAAACTGAGAGGAGGTGGGTTTGATTCCCACCTCAGTCATCCTGGAAGTGGTTTTCCACTTCTATTCCAGGCGAATGCTGGGATGGTTCCTAAATTAAGGCCACGGCGGCCTCCTTCCCAATCCTTATCTGAATTACAATACACACACTAATACAGCCATCACAATAGCACAAGTTATCAGACAAATTCCACACAAACACACTCAAGTACACGGGACTACATGACTACCATGTCGCAAAGCTCCTGAATGAATCAACGAATAACATATCCTGAAAATGATTGATTTAATGTCAAGGGAAATAATGGGTTAAAATAATCCGGGCCCTAGTAATCAGACACACCCAAGCACACAAGCCAAGGCCTATATGATCGCAATGACGCATTTTTTCTTAAGCGTATGACTTTTAGTGCCGGGAGTGTCCGAGGACATGTTCGGCTCGCCAGATTTTATAACTGCTTCTATGCGGACACCCATGGGGTGAGCTACAAGTACTTTCGCGTGTGGAGTGTTGTCTGGGGAGGAAAGTTTGAGCGTAAGGACGAGGAGTTGGAAGGTAGCGGCTGTGGCCTATAGTTAGGGACCAACCCCGGCATTTGCCTGGAGGGAAGATGGGAAACCACAGAAAACCATCTTCAAGGTTGCCGGCGGGGGAATTCGAACCTCCTCGCCTCCCGGATGTGAGCGGCTGCCTGCAGCCACGCCGTAACGACTACGGCTAACTCACCCGGTTATGACGCAAATGAATGAACAGCAATAACTATCGCTACGCTCGATTATGAAGATTGAGAGTTGCACTGGCACCAGGCACCGCTCCGGCAATTGAGTTGAGATACTGCACATCACTACAGGAAGCACCATACTGTATGTTCAAGTAACTTGGCAAGAATTCCAAACACGAGCATACAGTAGGCTACTTCCCAGAAGCAGCCTGGCGTACTCACTTCTGTAACTTGCTCCGTAACTGTACCATAAGTACTGTCACAAAGTTCCAATAAATTTACACTAAATGGTATCAGATATTTTAATGTCCCAATGAAATTAGTTAAATGGATGTGCAACAAATCAAAATCACATGTCATTATTCAAAATGGCCACAATTGGCACGAACACAGTTTTTACGTCTTTGTGGCCACTCATCATATGAATTAAGCACCACTTCCATCGGAATATCTGCTGCTGCCTTCAAAAGAGAATACTTTAAACTTTCAATATGTGGATGTCTCTTCTTGCAAGCCATCTCCTGAAGCTTGGACCACAATGTGTAGTCCAGGGGGTTTAGGTACGGATTTGCAAGTCCAATCTGAGGTCGAACTAAAGTCCGGAACATTGGCCCCAAGCCACTCCTGCGATGTACGAGCCTTATGTGCTGGGGTCGAATCCTGATGGAAGCTCCAGCGTTCTCCATCGAAGAGGGTATTGTTGAGTTTCTTGACCAGTGGCTCCAACACTATCTACTGATACACTTTTCCCCACGTTTTGACCCCTTTCTCACAGAAATAGAGGTCCGTGGTACCACAATACCATGACAAATGAAGGATGATGGCCCCTCTGGATCCTTGGAGCCTTTTCAGAAGCTTGTGCAGAGCAGGTGGTATATGCCCTGTCATTTTGGGCATTAAAAGTCTTCTCAACACTGAAAATTCTTTCATCAGAAAATGATTTTTCGGTGACCATTTGCTGCGTATCGCGACAGTAAGCGTTTTGATTTTAAGAGCCTCTGTTCCTTCAGAGCAATTGTGAGGTCGTTTGTAAGCACGAAGTCCCAGGTCACTGCTCAATGTGCAAGACAAAGACAGTTTGGACATTTTCAGCTCATACTGCAAGCCATCACAGACTGTCTCCGTACCGGATTTCTTCGCATACGAGCCGCCACTGCTTTCACCAATTCTGGAGTCCGCACAGTGCGTGGTCTTCCTACTCTGTCTCGGTCTTTCACAGTTCCAGTATCGAGGAAGCGCTGGATAGTGCGGTACACGAACCTCTTGCTTATTTGGAGTTTCTGGAGAATTTTGAAAATGTCAACTGAAGATTTGTCTACCTTGTGCAATGCGAGCACAGCTACACGATTTTCGTGATCGCCCCATTCCATCTTAAAAACGAACACACAAAACTTTCCATTATCGCAGCTGCACTCGGAATGACACATAGCTGGTGCTACAACACAGGACCGTGGAGGGGAAAGTACAGCCACACTCAAAGGTTTTGACCGTATTTATGGCAAGACTAGGTACTGTACTGGTGTAGACTTTCACGGCCTCATGAGAAATCCTCAGAACGACTGCCCGGGTCACTACTTGATATCGTCTGACGTTTCACAAACAAGTGTGGTTGGCACAAATATTTGTTCTGATAGCTTCAAGTGGCGCTGTGTGAGGTTTGTATAGACTGTTGGAGTGTTCTCGAAAAACCAGAAACGTGAGCGGTTTCTAGCACTAAAAGCCTAAATGCAGTGAGGACACATTTACACTTTTTAACGTATTTAATAATTACTTATCATTTTACTATCATCTGAGCAGAGAACTCGCAGGTCATTTCTGCACAATCCTACTTCAGGGCTTATTGATTAATTGTATCACAGCAATAGTAGCTACACCTTCATAGATTAGTTCGTGGTGTGAGACTGTTTGTTGATGGGACTGTCATTTCTCAGTCTTGGAATATTATAGAGTAGATATTTAAAATATATACTTCTTTTATCGGGCGCTTAATGCTGTAGTATTTGTCAGTAATAGTTGCCACACTATCTAAGTTCTTGGCTATCACCCCGGACGTCCGGATTCGATTCCCAGCTCTGCCAAAAAGTTTAAATTCTGGTGTGAGGGCTGGAACGGGGTACACTCAGCCTCGTGAGGCAAAACTGATAAGATGAGGGTTAGATTCCCACCTCAACCATCCTGGAAGTGGCTATCCGTGGTTTCCCCACTTCTACTCTAGGAAAATTCTGGGATGGTTCCTATCTTAATGCCACGGCCACTCCGTCCCAATCCTATCCCCAATTTACAAATAAATACACACACTAGTATAGCCATCACATAGATTATCACACACACCCAAATACACTGTTCTTCGACTAGCTATCACTGCTGACATCCTCGGATGAAGTTGTCATTCACCTGATACAGTTCGTCTTCTCTTCAGAACTAGCTGGTCACACGTTATTCATAATAAGTCTTCGTAAATTTCAAACAAACAAAATACTGTTTTAGATTCGCATGACAAATATGGCGGGTCGAACATGCGATGGACTTGCTCCAGTCTCTTGAACTATACATCAGATTGATGTCCGAGGAGAACGTACAATGCCTTCTCCTGTGTAAGAAGTCGGCGTTAACAATGGTTCTTTGTTAAAATTTCCGGGCCTTCTTTACTTTACAGTATTTACCAACTTATGAATATTGTAGGTCTATGTGGGACCGTACAAACAAGGAAAGTTTCTTCGCGCGCGCGCGCAGCACTCAGTTTTTCTACAAAACAAATCTACAGCGTATTAAAAATAAACACCAAAGTAAATTGCTCAAAGTTCATTCCAATTTTCATTTTACAAAAGATCACAAGAACGCAAGCATTCCTGGATAAAAACATTATACTAGGTGAATCAGCTGCCCGTAATAATATTGTTTTATGCAGCCCAACTAACGCGTGTTATCAGGAAGGTCGATATTTCTCGACTTCCATCCCGTATGGTACTAATGCGCCGCAACCATATTGTTTTTCCCTCGTATTAGTCTGTAGTCACATCGCGGGAAAAGTAATAGTGTTCAGTATCGTTAGCAGGATATACTTGCAGTGCATTAGTACCATACGGGATGAAGATAATGATGATAATTGTTGTTTAAAGGGGCCTAACATCTAGGTTATCGGCCTCTAATGGTTTTGGTGATCGTGAAGATGATAATGAAAAGTAAACTATAACGAAAACTAACTACCAACTTATATAGCCTACTAGAAGAAGAAATGGAAAACAAGTGAAGAATAACGCAAATAAAGGACAGGAGGAAAAGAAATGCCCTCAACCCTCGAAGAATGCGGATAGAGGGACTTGGAAGGAAGGAGAGCCATGAAAGGCTGACAGGAAAGTGAAAGAGGAGAGGGTCTGCCCCAGAGGTAATGGATAAAAGAGGGAAAACCGGACCCAGCTCAGCGATCCCTCATTGTCGCCAACTCCCAAACTCACCAGCGGTGAGCCCCTGAGGGTGTAGCAATATCTAGGGTGCACCAGAAGTGGTGGGGCCACATACAACCTGCCTCCTTGAGGGCCTTGAGCAGAAGGCAGGAGATAACACGAAAAGAAAAAGAAGGCTTCCTCGGAGAAGGAGTGTATCATCAGAAAATATGAGACAAGGGCCAATTAAGGCGGGAAAGGAAGAGACTCCCTAGGCCTTGGATACCCTGATAACGTCGTGGTCGGAAGAGAACAAGAGTTGACCAAGTGAGGTCGACAGGAAAGAAGACGGAGAGGAGCCCAGCACAAGGAAGTGGAAGCAATGCCGGACTCAGCTGGGACCGCACCTCCCACTAGATGTGAGCCCCTGGTTGGATATTATTAGGGGCAGCTGATTCACCTCGTGTATCAACTACAGTACAGCCAAAGGTACAGAAGACGTTGTTCCGCCCCTAAACATTACAATAAAACACAGTACATCCAACACAAATGAATATCTCCTTCAGAGTGGAAATCGGCGACACGTGGCTCGGATAGTGACCGCCCAGTGGCCGGTCAGCGCGCTGCGTGAGGCACGTCGATCGCGTCAAAAGTCATCCTGTAGTATCAAGTTAACATGTCCTAATCCTGATAATATCATCATCAATATACTGTAGGAATCCGGAATATCATGCACAATGGCACTTGAAGTTAAGCTGATAGGGTGTTATCTCAGTCCATTATACTCGGTCAATAAATCAATTACAATCCCACGCAACAGCGACTGTTTCAAATCTGAGAAACAGGACGTGTAATTAATGTATTTTCTGCACATCGCTTGTTACAACGATCTGCTTCAAGGATCGCAGACAAGGGCGAATTGAAGTCTCATGTCCAACGTTATCGATAGAAAACACGGCCTTTAAAATTAAGCAACATAATCGCCGAAATGGAAACTCTGAAACATAGAAACTTTAAAAATTACATAGGCCTAATTGGAATAGCACAAATAAGTATGGATTCTTCAATACACACCATTTACCGTACACGTTTCTAGCACTTACGCTCTTACTCGGAGGCCATTAGTTCGATTCCCGGCACCGTTAGGGATTTTAGACACTGGCGTAAGGGCTGGAACAGGGTGCAGTCGGCCTCGTGAGGACAAATGAGTAACTGTTTGACAGTGAGACAGCGCCCTTGTCGTGAAGACCATGATAAACGGCCGATGGGACCCAAATCTCTGGTTACGCTTTACCCGGCAATCTGCAGGGCAACGGTCGCTTGGTAGGCCAAGGTCGTGTCGTGCCACGGGGTTTGTTGTTAAGTATTGATAAGGCAGGAAATATCCATGTAGATTATGTAATTTGGAATACTATTAGTCAATATGGAATACAGTAGATAATTGATTAACATAGTTCATATGACCAACAGCAGTAGCTACACTCGCAAACGCTCAGCACTAGGCCATGGGTTCAAGCCCCACCGTCGGCCATCCTTGAAATGGTTGTCCGTGGTTTCCCCATTTTCAGTTAGAGGGAAATGCTGGGACAGTATTTTCTAAGAAGCCACGGCCGCATAATTTTATCTCCTTTCCCAGTATAATTCGCCTTCATTCATTAACATCTATCATGTATCATTAACTCCTGTCATCAGGTGTAGCAGCTAGCATTCTTGGCTGTCGCCCCCGGAGGTCTGGGTTCGATTCCCGGCTCTGCTATCCTGGAAGCGGTTTTCCGTGGTTTCCCCACTTCTACTCCAGGCAAAATCTGGGATGGTTCCTAACTTAAGGCCACGACCTCCTCTTAGCGAATCCTATACTGAATTTACAAATACACACTCTAGTACAGCCATCACAATAGCACAGGTTATCACACAAATTCCACACACCCAAGTACACGGGGATTCATGACCACAATGTCGCAAAGCCCCTAAAATAAGCAACAACAATACATTACAGGCATGATATGTTCATTTCACAAGCTAGTAAGGAGTGTCTCCTATAATGATGGCTTGTTATAGCGTTTGTTGAATACCGTACTGTAAAAGTAGCTGCTATTTAAATACCGTTAATGTTACTTTAAATTTGGGACTGGCTGCGTGGCTCTGCGGTAACGCTATCGCCTCCTGATCCCAAGATAGTGGGATCGAGCCCGGCGTAGTCAGTTGGTAATTGAGGATGCTTAAATGTGAGAGAGCCGTGTCGGTAGATCTACTGGCACGTTAAAGATCCCCTTCTGGGCAAAAGTCTGGCACCCTGACGTCTCTAAAATCCACAGTAGTTAAAAGGGACGTAAAACCCATAACATTATTATTATTATGTTAAAATTTGTACCCCTGCACACCCTTTATATTATTTGCTACTCTACGAGGTACAATATTCTGCTGCGGGCCTCGTGATGTAGCGGATAGCATTCTTAGCTGTTACCCTGCAGGTCTGGGTTCGATTCCCGGCTCTGTCAAGAATTTTATTTCTGGAATGAGGGTTGGAACGGGGTGCACTCAGCTTCGTGTGGTAAAAACTGAGAAGAGGTCTGTTCGATTCCCACCTCAACCATCCAGGAAGTGGTTTACGGTGGTTTCTCACTTCTACTCTATTAAGGCCACGGCCACCTCCTTCCCAATCGTCACACGCTACTACAGACACCACAAAACACAGTTTATGAGACAATGACAAAAGACTTACTACTTGTAGCGGCTTCGCTCTCTCTTCCTGCTGCATGGCTCACTGTTGCGGTAGACTAACTGGCCAGGGATAGCCTAAGTAGCTGTGCAGCGCGGAGAGATGCTGATCACTCTTGATCCTGATTAACACTGGAGCACTAATTGACTGGCAGATAGTGAGGTCGCGCGGCTCAGCGATCCACTGCCGCTAGTACCAGTGTACTGATACAGTGTGTGTTAAATGGACCCGCTGAGTCACGCGACAGATGATCGACTACCTGCGCAAATCACAACTGACTTGAGATCCGATATTATCTCTAGGTAGTCTTTTCTAGTCGTGTGGCCTCCTGAGAGGACGAGTGCAGGTCTTTCTGGTCGACACACGCGACCTGCGTACCGGGATGAGAGATGGAGTGGATGAAGTTGAATGAAACTGGGCAAGGATGTGGAAGGAAGCAGCCGTGGCCTGTCAGAAGGTACCATCCCAGCATTTGCCGGGTGTTGAAAATGGGAAATCACGGAAAACCATTTCAAGGAAGGCCGACGGTGGGACTCGAATCCGAGTCTTCAGAGAGCTTGACCCCATGACCTAACGCTGCGCTTTAGCGTAGCCACCGCTACCGGTATCTCTAGGTAGTAGAAGGATGGCAGTAGAAATTTCTAAGGACAATGGTCCAGAAAACAAGAAGGGACAAGGCCAGAAATGAAAGTAGAAGGGAAGCAACGCAGGTGCAGGAATCTCTTCTAGGAAAAATTGAAAGTTCAAGGTTGAGGTGGTTTGGACACGTAAAAAGAATGGCACCTAACAGAATAGAAAAATTATGGCCGGAGAAAACAGTTAAAGGCTCTCGACTCAGAGGAAGATCTACTTTTTTTAGGAAAAAGTATAGATACTCGAGTTTAGACTTCAATAAAAACATTACCCGTAGTCTTACTTAAAAACAAGCTACACCAACCTTTTCTTATTTTATTAAGCGTTTAGCTATGTCGAGTCAAGATTTGCATTGTAACCTGTTAACATTTTATAGCTGAACTAAGTGTCGTTTTTCTTACCAAATCTAACGGAGCGCTCACTTAGAAAGATCATTACATTAAAGGTATTAATCAGATCGTAATAAAACGTTAATACGTCTTGAAGGAAGTTATTGGTAACGTGTGTACGGAGCTTTAATCTGATCTGACGGTTCTGAGAATAGTTGTTGTGAATTTTGTAGGCCAACTTTTTCTCGGGCCTGGGTGGTCGTAGCAGTATGAAATATGGCTAAACAAAACACTACGTTTGGTATTACTCACACGAAAAAGAAAAACAACATAAAATGTGCAAGAACGAAAAGTTTCAAGTACCAAATTAGGAATGCTTTTGTACACTGTACAATAATCACTGTGACAAATATCATGTAACCATCTTTCGTAAACGAGTAAGATCGATAGTGAACTATAGCAAGGAATAACTTCATATGCAATGGTGAGCATCTCATTCATGTACATTAGGAAGCAATATTTTTTTAAGTGACGAAATATCTGAAAAATGTATATTAAAAGGTAAGTAGTTTAACGAAAAAAGATATGTTAAAATATAAAAAAATAAAACAACAACAACGTTGTTCCATTACTGTATTTACACACGTTCAGTAGGCTACTCGTACGTTGTTTTTGTACGATGTTGTATAACATAACAAAAAATTAAGTGACGTTCAGAATGAATCTGTATATGACGCGCATGTTATGGACGTGTTCCCTCCCTCTCCATAAATCGGCCTTCTCTTGTGACCTTCATCTTGATAATAGTTGGCTGCACGTCTGTTGCTTGGTATCTTGCTCACGTTACTCTGACTCCGCTTCGTCGTGAGGCAAAACCCTGAAATTTTGTACGGAGATAAAGGGCACTACTGGAAGTTCATCTATAAGACTTTACGAAACCTGTTAACTACAAAACGAACATGGCGGCCAAGCGAATTAAAAATATTAGTAGACCTTTCTCAAGATTTAATGTTCCAAACGCAATGAAATCTGATACAGGAAATGTTTATATACATTGTAATGCACTGGTATCCAATTTAGTTCAATTGTTTACATAACCTCAAAATGGCGGCTGTGCGAATTTTAAAATTAAGTTTTTATTTTTTGTGTCGTAATCATGCGATCGAAGTGAATGTTTGAATAATGAACCTACGCAATAATTTTCGTTTAATGTTACATGACTCTATGGGCTATACATTTAACAATCCTACATGGCGACCATCCGAAATATTTAGACGGCTCTGAATATCTACGAATCTATTATAGCAATCAAACTGAATTTCCTTATGTTCATAGGGGCTATGAACATAAGTTCACCTATAGGACTTTAAATAACCTGGTGATCACAAATCCAACATGGCGGCGACGCGAAGTATAAATATTCACATGGATGTTTCTCGCAATTCAATCATCCTAGTGCAGTGAAACTTGGTACAGTAAATCCTTATACGAATGTTAATCCACTGGCATCTATTTTATTTCAATTGTTTCCATAACCACAAGATGACAGCTGGGCAAAATTTTAAAATCTCCTTGTTACTTCTTGTGTCCTAATTATGCGATTGAAGTTTGAATGCTACACGTACACAATAATCTTCATGTAACAGTACATAACTCTAGGACCTACATATATAAAATCCAACATGGCGACCATCCGAAATATTCAGTCAGTTTTCAATATCTACGAATCTATTACAGCAATCAATCTGAAATTTTGTATGTTGATAGTGGCAGATAACATAAGTAGGATATATGAAAATAGGCTGTATAGTTCTTCACGGAACTACTTGTTTTTTACTGACATAACATTCCAGAGCAAATTATAATTTGCACACATATTTAAATATGCAAACCAACTTTGAACCAAATATCTTGAAAACTGCAATACAAGGAGCATTTTGTATCATAATACATGTAATAACAAGTAGTTCCGTGAAGAACTATACAGCCTATCTTCATATATCCTGCTCATGTTAATTGCCTCTATCAACATACAAAATTTCAGTTTAATTGCTGTAACAGATTCGTAGATATTGAGAACCGTCTAAATATTTCAGATGGTCGCCAGGTTGGATTTTTATGTTTGTACTATTACATTAAGATTATTGTGTACGTGTGGTATTCAAACTTCAATCGCATGATTAGAACACAAGAAGTAAAAACGAGATTTTAAAATTACGCACAGCAGCCATCTTGCGATTATGCAAACAATTGAAATAAATTAGATGCCAGTGGATCAACATTTGTATAAGCATTTAACGTGCAACGTTTCACGGCACTCGGATAGTTAATTCGGAGAAACGTCCATTTAAATATTTATACTTCGCGTCGCCGCCATGTTGGATTTGTGCTCACCAGGTTACTGAAAGTCCTATAGGTGAACATATGTTCATAGTCTCTATGAACATTAAAAAAATCAGTTTGGTTGCTGTAAAAGATTCATAGATATTGAGAACCATCTAAATATTTTGGAAGCTCGCCATTTAGGATTGTTATATGTATAGGCCATAGAGTTATACACCATTCAAGGACAATTATTGCCTAGCTTCATTATTCAAACTTTCACTTCGATCGCATGATTACGACACAAGAAATAAAAACTTAATTTTAAAATTTCGCACAGCCGCCATATTGAGGTCATGTAAACAATTGAATTAAATTAGATGGCAGTGCATTACAATCTGCAAAATCATTTACTGTACCACATTTCACTGCGCTCAGAGAGTTAAATCACGAGAAATGTCAATTAAAATATTTCAAATTCGCTTGGTCGCCATGTTCGTTTTGTACTTTACAGGTTTATGAATTATACATAGGTAAACTTGTATTAGTACCCTTTATCACCGAACAAAATTGCAGGGTGATATCTGTAATAGTTTCGGAGATATAGAATGTCAGTGATATATTTCGCACAGTCGCCATTTTGAGGTTATGTAAACAATTGAACTACATTAGATGGCAGTGCATTACAATCTGCAAAATCATTTACTGTACCACATTTCACTGCGCTCAGAGAGTTAAATCACGAGAAATGTCTATTAAGATATTTCAAATTCGCTTGGTCGCCATGTTCGTTTTGTACTTTACAGGTTTATGAATTATACATAGGTTAACTTGTATTAGTACCCTTTATCACCGAACAAAATTACAGGGTGATATCTGTAATAGTTTCGGAGATATAGAATGTCAGTGAAATATTTCGCACAGCCGCCATTTTAAGGTTATGTAAACAATTGAACTAAATTAGATGGCAGTGCATTACAATCTGCAAAATCATTTACTGTACCACATTTCACTGCGCTCAGAGAGTTGAATCACGAGAAATGTCTATTAAAATATTTCAAATTCGCTTGGTCGCCATGTTCGTTTTGTACTTTACAGGTTTATGAAATATACATAGGTAAACTTGTATCAGTACCCTTTATCACCGTACAAAATTGCAGGGTGATATCTGTAATAGTTTCGGAGATATAGAATGTCAGTGAAATATTTCGCACAGCCGCCATTATGAAGTTATGTAAACAATTGAACTAAATTAGACTCCAGTGCATTACAATGAGTATAAACATTTGCTGTACTAAGTTTCATTACGTTTGGATAGTTAAATCGCGAGAAAAGTCTATTTAAAAGTCTCAAATTCGCTTGACCGCCATGTTGGTTTTGTAGTCACCAGGTTTCTGAAAGTCTCATAGGTGAACTTCTAGTAGTACCCTTTATCGCCGTACACAATTTTAGGGCGATATCGGTAATAGTTTCGGAGATATTGAATGCTAGTGAAATATTTCGCACAGCCGCCATGTTGGATTGTTGAGACGTAACAAAATTTGAAGGGCACGGTCGAGGTCGCCGGGAATAGTGCTATGAACTTACCGAATTTCATTGAAATCGCTCCAGTCGTTTAGATTTTATTAGGGGGGGACACACACACACACACCTCACACACACACACACACACACACACACACACACACGGACAAAAGGTGATCTCATAAGCCTATTTTTTCAAAATTGAAAATAGGCTAAAAATCACTTCATGAGAAAACAGCAAATAAAGTTGAATGGTTAGTTACTTACATTAGAACTACCCTGCACCATATGTACAACCCTTAAATCTCTTCTTTCCCCTTAATTCTATTACTACAGAGTTTGATTTACATTCTCCACACAATAAACATTGAATCAGCTCTTTCCTAACACTGTTATGTACAATAATGTACTGAGACTGATGGAGCTAATGCCAACAAAGATCATAGTGCAGTGGTAGTGAACCCTTATTGATCTACGATAAATAAGTATTCATATTTATTATTATTATTAATGCAGCCCAGGCAGTACTTGAGGAAGTGGACAAGGATAAAAGGGAGGCTAGCGTTTCGTAATGATTGCAACAGGAGCAGAGCTGGTAGCTATTCTTGGGGGACGGCCAGATTTAGCCGGGTTCAAGGCCAAATTGAGCAACCACTTGCACCAAAATTGGAAGCATAAAGGAATGATCACGAGTCACTTCCAACGAACATACGATTGAATCAGCCAATCACGAGAGACCAAGCCATGATCACGCGATGGACAGCGTCAGTAGTAAAAAGCCCGCGGAATTGATTATCTAAAGAACCGCCGAACGGACTGACCTCCGCACGAGTGCATTGAGACGTTTGATTTATTTGAAGAAGAATGACACTAGTCCCATATTTGTGAGATAAAAACTCTGGTTTTTAAAAATCCAATTCCACCCCACTCCTCCGTCCCCTGTCAGTTTCTAATAAATAGATTGGCATGATGCTACTCTAGGTCTTTTCGTTTTGGAGCCTTGAGAGGATAACTTCACGCCCGTTTGCATCGTGATTTTGACGCTCTGATATAATTAGAAGTCTTTTCGTTTTGGAGCCTTGAGAGGCTAACTTCACGTCCGTTTGCATCGTGATTTTGACGCTCTGATATAATTAGAAGTCTATTCGTTTTGGAGCCTTGAGAGGCTAACTTCACGCCCGTTTGCATCGCGATTTGACGCTCTGATATAATTAGAAGTCTATTCGTTTTGGAGCCTTGAGAGGCTAACTTCACGCCCGTTTGCATCGTGATTTTGACGCTCTGATATAATTAGAAGTCATTCGTTTTGGAGCCTTGAGAGGCTAACTTCACGCGCGTTTGTATAACGAATTTTAACGCTCTAAATTAGTTGAAGTTATTTTATTTGTGAGCTCTGAGGAGCTAAATTCACATCAGTCGTAATAACGAATTTTAAAGCTCTAGTACATTTTATCTGAAGTCAACTTTATTTTTGCGAGCTAATATTTCACGCAGTGTGCGTGGTGACTTGTAACATTTTCTTAAAGACGACCATTTCAGCTATGGGGGGCAAGTCTCGTAACACCCTAATTAGCGCTCACCAGAGCGAAGGTCAACAATACAGTACGGAAATACCGAGCAAGATAGCGACTGCCTGTGCAGTCAAGATTTTAAACTTATTATCGAGCCAGTGACGTTGTCTCGAGGTGTATATTTTATGTACAAATTTCAGTGTATTTTTCATGTGTTTATTGTGCGTGTGTGCGAGATATCTAGGGCCAGTCTTCGCAATTAATCGCATTAGGACAATTTGTGGGCGAATTGAGTAACCTGCAAGCGATTATAGCTAGGTCAAATAATTAACATTGAACTTTTCTGCCAAGGAGTCGATACCAAGGTGCTCAACACGTAGTTTGGAATTGGGATGATCTTCAACGATTCAACGCAGACGACCACGATGGAGTGTTAATCTGTCCATAGGGAAATGGGCTGAGAAGGATGTCTTAAGTTCTACAAGCTGATCGGTGATGTACAACAATTGGATTATTTCAATTATGTAGTTAGATTTGGCCGGGGAACTTTTGTAAATAGTCATGTTTCTTTTCTTGTTGTTTAGAGTTTTTCTTTGCACCGACACTAAATGTTTTTAAATGTCCGTTGGCGCGTGGCCAATATGTTTGTTGTATATTTGTTTTTCTTTGAGTCATATTTAATGTGCGCGGCGTGCGTACGTGTTTGTTATCCATGCAAATGCGAAACCCGTTACATTCGATAAATGGTGCTTTATTAACGTTAATATTTGAGATAGGAAAGGGAGGTAATTACTGTAAGATATTTGCTGAACAGGTCATTATTCATATTAGGGTTGCCAAGCGCACCAACTTAAAATGTAATTTGTAGAACACCTTCGTTCTAATTTTGATAGATTTTTTTGAGTCCTTTTCAGGTTAACTAGTCACGGCATAGAACGGTGGCGCCAGCATGTGGAAATTATTTGTGTCTTTTTATTTCAGGGTCTGTCAAAACCCATACGTGTGATTCTGTGTGTGTGATTGTGTCAAGTGTGTGTTGATTCTACGTGAGGAGGGGGTAGAGGTCCTACCGCCCTCATATTTTTGCTGCTGTTGTATTTTTGATGGAAAGACAGGGTGCTCTAGGGAGACCGCTGTTTCTTGTCCATATTATTCTGACACACACACACGTATTATTGTGCTTTGGGGCACACTTCTTCGAGATTCGACCCCATGTCCTGGGAGGTCGAGATTATTGACACGTGGGTTGACAGATATGCAGAGTTCCACAAATCGCCCGTTTTGCCTGGTGACTTATTTTGATAGGCAGTCCTGATTGTCCGACTGGCCCCCGTAAGCTTTCATGTAGCAAAACCTGTTCATTGTGATGGTTATTTTTTAAGTCATAATTAATCGGGGAGTTCGCCATGTGTGTAACGGCTTATTGTACGTTGTATGGGTAAAATATTGTATTAATAACGTAAATTTTGGCTGTGAGCCTATTGTTTTGTTTATGACTCGATTCATGTAATTTTTGTAGGTGACACCTGTGTGGTGTAGTGGTAGAGTACTTGTAAATGTTGACGGCGGTCATATGTGTATTTTTTTTATTGGTCACGTGTTAATGTACTTGTGTTGATTTGTGTGAGAAGTCCTAAGTTTTTAGGCAGTAAATATTGCTACGGCAATTTGATTCCAATTTCACACGGAAATTTTGTGTTGTTTATATTAGATCTAGGAAGTGTCGGTTTAATTTTAAGTATTGTAGTTATGTTCCCCCGTGTCGGTCTAGCTCTAAGAAATGTGGATTCGTTGTCTGAATGATTATTCTGGATGATGACGAATCACGCATTCGTTTGTACACATCGTGATGCATGTAGAACGACATACGCACATACATAGTCACTTTTGTTATTTTATCTTAGGGACACTTGGTCCATGTAATTAATCTCTCCAGAGATTTTGGCCTAGTTTCGGCATAATTTTATTAAGTGGGAGTCATATGGGAGCTTTATTTTGTTAATTGTTGAGTGTAAATATGGTGATTTGTTATTAAATTCATTTGTTTTAACCCTGGCTTCACTCTTTCCTGCATGTTATTTTGTTAAATGTTACCCTGCAAGTTAATGAAGCGCCTTGACAACAACTTACGATATGAACCGATTCACCCCCCGAAACTGAGTCTCATATGCTTCTTTGCAAGGGTTCATAAAACAAAAATGGCTGCCCAAGTGGGGATTGTTGTTGTTGTTGCTTCGCTGATCTCATATTTATTTCGTTGAGAAATGATGCCAGGTCAAGCGGACAAGTAAATTCAGTAAATTGAGGCGATGTTGTACCGCCATGTGCATTAGTAAAATCACTGAGTTCCTAAAGTTAGAGATATTGAACAAGGTTAGAATGTGATATTGTATTTGTTATAAACCTGTTCTGGCGCCCGGCATTAAAATTAGAAATTTGCATTATTATTGAACTCAGTCAAAGCAGGAAGGTGTTGCCTTATATTTGACATTTAATTGACTTCGGTTAATTGGTGTTTCGTAAATTCTGTTGGTTAGGAATTTAAAAACAGATCACTACGGGTTATTTTGTTGTTTGGGAATAAGTGTAATTTTATTCAGTAAATTTTGTTACTGAAATTTTCATTAAATTAGAGCCAGTAATATTTAAATGTTGTGACATGTATGCGTGTATATGACTGAAATCTTGGCCCATGACCCTGTTTTCTCTGAATATATTTGTGTGTGAAATGGCGAGTGTTGATGAAATTAAGGGATTGTTGGAACAGATGTCGATCCAAATGTCCGCGAAAACGGATAAACAATTAAAAGAACAATTAGGAGCTCAGCGTGAGCATAGTGAAAAACAATTAGAACAAATGTCCGTAAAGACGGAAAAACAATTAAAAGAACAATTAGGAGCTCAGCGTGAGCATAGTGAAAAACAATTAGAAGAGATGTCCGCAAAAACGGATAAACAATTAAAAGAACAATTAAGTGACATTACGGTCCAGTTACAAGCGCAGAAGATAGACTGTGAAAAACAATTACATGACATGAGCGGTAGTATTTCGGTCCAATTAGAGGTCCAGAAATTAGACACGGACAAACAATTAAATGAACTAAATCATAAATTATCACAACAGGCGGTAACACACACCGAACAATTAGGAAAGATCACTAATGACATTAATCAGAGCGTTAAAAAGGTAGAGAAACTGGCAGGCGAGGTTGCGGAGAACAACGTCAAACAGTTAGGCGAAATTAAGAAGTTGGAGGCGAAGTTTGATAATAAACTAGTACAGTTTGACGAGATGGTAGCCGATAAACTCAAGCAGATAGAGGCAGCATGTGTCAATAACACCGCGGGAATTAAGAAAACCCAAGAGAAATTGCAGCAACAAATTAATTCGGTTGACAGCAACGTGTTGGAATTAATAAAAGAAATTGATAAAGTCGAGGTTAAGGCCGAAACCGAACGGATGCACTTGCGGGAGAACTTAGAGGAGCAATTAGGCAAAACACAACAGCAAATACAAGAAGTAGGAGAACAGCTAGTAAAACACAAGAGATCATAAGGAAAAAGGTGGGAGAGCAGCTCGTCAAGACTCGGGATAATCTGGAAGGCCAACTAATAAAAACACAAGAGGTCATAAGAGAAGAAGTCGGGGAACAATTAATAAAAACACAAGAGGTCATAAGAGAAGAAGTCGGGGAACAATTAATAAAAACCCAAGAGGTCTTGAGAGAAGAGGTTGGGGAACAACTTGTCAAAACGCAAGAACAGATACGTGAAGAGCTAGAGAAAAATCAGGAAAGGAACGAGGAGAAAATTAACAGCTTGAAAAGTAGGATCCGGCGAGATTGGGACCAGCAGGCTCACGCAAATAAGGAAGACAGGCTGACAGTTTTAAAGCGAATGCAGGCATTGGAGGAAAATGTAAAGTCAAAATTACAGGAACACTCAGATTTAATCATCAAAAACGAGATTAGATCTTTAGAGAATGCGACATTATTTTCGCCTGAAAATATACCGGAGAAGCAGGGAAGTATTGGAAGTCCTGCAGGCTTGAAGTTGGCTGAGGATACCAGCCGGGGTCAAAGTCCCAGACTAACGAGTAACGCATTCCAGCAATACAGGGGAGAGACTTCAACACCACAACCGGACTTGGCACCCGCCCAAGTCATCCAAGTCATTCGGGGTAATGATTTCAAGCCCGATAAATTTAAGGAACATTCAGGAACCACTCCCAAAGCATTTCTACGACAGTTAACTGATTACTTTAATGACCAGCACATCGGCCCTGAGAAACAATTAAGACTAGTGGAGAAATTTTTAGAAGGACCCAGCCTAACCTGGTTTTTAAGCTTTAAGTACACTTTCACAGACATGGCTCAATTCCGCGAAGCATTTTTAAAGAAGTTTTGGAGCCCTTCTTTACAGCAAGGGTTGAGAATGGACCTATACACGCGAAAATATCATAGTACGCATCCGACCCGTTTTTCAGAATTCTTCAGCCAGCAGTTGGTAAAATTCAGAGATTTTGACGACCCGCCTAGCGAGCAAAATATGGTTCTAACCATCGGGAAACAACTCCCAATGCACATCCAACAACTATTAGTCGCAGGAAACATTCAAACCGCAGTCCAAGCCGAAGAATTACTCAGACACTTAGACGAGACGAGTATGGTGAGCCCACAGACAGGAAGGAGGAATATGGAATGTGTCAACACGGCAGAGGTAGTTCAGGGACTCCAAAATAATCACAGCCAGGGGAACCAAACCAAGACTCAGTCTACAGGGACACAATTCACACCGAGAAGGCAAGATTTTGACGGCCGAAACCAGTTCAACAATAATAATCAAAACTATCAGAATAACCGCGGGAGATACAATCAGAACAACCAAAATCAGAACAATCAATGGACGTACCAGCGGGAGTACACAAATTGTAGGGGAAACCAGAGACAAGGTAGACATTACCAAAGAAATGGAGATGGTAGATGGAATAACGGCAGGAACTATCGCCAAGAAAATAGGGGAGATTATCGGAACAACTGGGACGAGCGATATATTGAATCACGAATATACTTGGATCAATTAAGTGCCGAAGAAACGGAGAAGGAGAAGTGGGGGCGTGCCATGGCGAACAGACAGAGCCCAGACGATCATCAAGGAGAGGGGGCAGAGAGTTTATTGAGGCAACAGGAGCGACAGAATGACAACCGGCGAAACACAACAAATGGGTCCCGGGATTAAAAAAAACTCCAAATGAACTGAAAAATGATAGTCTGAAAATGGAGGTTGCCAGGGAGCGAGAAGAGATGATAGTGGCCAATATAGAAGAGTGGGTAGCATTCACGGACGACTGCCTGGAGGAAGTGGTGAAGAACCGTGAAAGTGTTATCAGACAACTACCAATTATTTACGCGCATGTAGGAGGCATGAGGGTGAGATGTTTGATTGATACAGGTAGCCAGGTGAGCTTAGTCACTGAAGTTTTGATAAAAGAAATAGGAAGAAAACAAACTGTTCCAATTATGCCGGTACCGCTAATGAAAGTCAGAGGGGTTATTCCTGACAAAACTATAAATTGTAAACAGCAAGCATTTCTAGATCTGGAAATATTGAACCATACTTTTTCGCAAACATTCATTGTTATTCCAAAGATGAACTACAACATGATTTTAGGAGCCAACTTCATTTGCGATTTTCATGCTGTAATTGACTTACATAACAATACTGTAAGTTTCAAACAAGTAGAGGGGTTGAATCATGTGGGTTTAAACATGGAAGAGAGTCCATTGGAGAGAGAGGCAAATACTTGGGTTGTTGAAGAATGCACTAATGAGGCCGGAGATAAGAACTTGACGGGGGAGCGAGTCAGCCAGACAGCAGTGGTAGAAATGGACAGCCGAGGTATTTCGCAGGAACTTTGGGTACATTTGGCGGAAGAAGAAATTAGCGGAACCAAATTTGAAATTCTACTTCGGGAGCGACTTAAGGAGGCCATCGTAGGGGAACTTGATAGAAGAAAACTGGAAGAAATTTTGAGATTACATAAAGGAGCTTTTGATACCATACCTGGGAAAGTTTTAAATTTTCAATATGCCATGCAAGTGACAGACTGGACCCCATTTAAAAGTAAATTGTACCCGATCCCAGAGAAACATTTTTCTCAGGTGAAGGACATTATTACTAACTTATTAGATTCTGGCATGATAAGGAAAGCGGCAACCCCTTACCTGAACGCAATATTGGCTGTGGCCAAGCCAAATGGATCAATTAGGCTATGCCTAGACGCGCGTGTTTTGAATAGTAAACTGCTAGTTGAGCATGACCAAGCACCTAGAATCAAAGATGTTTTGAAAGGCTTCCGTGGGAAAAAGATATACTCAAGTGTCGATTTGACGAATAGTTTCCACCATCTTGAACTTGAAGAAAAATCCCAACTGTTGACGGGATTTTTATTCGATAATCGAAGTTATATCTGGTCTCGAATGCCCTTTGGCGTGAAAACTGCGGGATATGCACTCATTAGAGCACTCGATAGAAATCTGACTGAGGAGGTCAAGAGCTTCACCACGAGATATGTTGACGACATATCAATTGCATCTGAGACAATGGAGGAACACCTGATAAATTTAAATAAACTTCTGGACAACTTGAGAACCATGAACTTCAAAATTAACCTAAAGAAATCACATTTTTGCCAGAGCGAGATTTTATATTTGGGGCATATAATTGATGTCGAGGGCGTGCGGCCTAATCCAGCCAAGATTGATGCTATTAAGAAATTTCCCACACCTACTAAAGTCAAACATGTGAGAGCGTTTTTGGGAGTGACAGGCTTCTTCAAAGAAAATTGCCCTGGTTACACAGAAAAAGTAGCACCTATGCAGGAGATGTTGAAGAAGGCAAATCGATGGTCGTGGAATGAGGAGTGCGACAGGTCATTTAAAGCAACGAAGGATTTATTGGAAAACTGTGTGAAGCTTGGATATCCGGATTTTGAGAAGCGATTTATTATTCAAGCAGATGCTTCTTTGATTGGAATCGGTGCTATGCTGTACCAAGAGGACGCTGAAGAACCCAAGAAGAAATCCTATTTGGCATTTACGAGTCGTAAATTAAGGAAACATGAGAGGAACTGCACCGTTACGGAACTTGAGCTGCTAGCAATTCTATATTCTCTTCAACAGTGGCGTAAGATGATCTTTGGTTATTCCATCATTGTTAGAACCGACCACCATGCATTGACATTTTTATTCAAGACAACAATGGCAAGTGAGAGAGTTACGCGCTGGTCCATCTACATACAGCAGTTTGATATTACAATAGAGCATTGCCCTGGAAGGATGAACGTCATACCAGATGCCTTGAGTAGAAATCCTGAGGACGGAAACGAAGTAACAGCGGAAGTTCACAATATTACATTAACACCTAAGGCTCGTGAGTTTTTGGCGAGATTGAAGGATATTCGGAAGGAGCAAGAAGCAGACCCTTGGATGATGATGATGATAAAATTCTACAGGAAGGAATTACAACCAAATTCACCTGAGTACCGAGAAGCCCGTGCTAAAGAAGCGAGATTTCACTACTTAAATAACTTGTTACATAAGTACGTGGATGAGCATCATACTAAACTGCGAATCCTAGTTCCAGCATCACTACAGAGGGTATTGACTTGGCATGTTCACGAGAGCCTAGCACATATCGGCACGGATAAGACTGAAGCTACGATAGGGGAGACCTTTACTTGGCCTAAGATGCGATTCACCATTGTTGAAGTAATTAGAACTTGTGACGCATGCCAGCGCACGAAACCGAACAACTTTATTTTGAAACAACCTCCAAGACCACTTTTATCCCAAAAACCATGCGAGATGCTCGCTATCGATTGCTTTGGTCCTTTAGTAAAAGGAAAGCGTGGATGCCGACACCTTCTGGTGTGTGTCGATGTATTTTCGAAGATGGTCGTGCTATGTCCTATCCAGAAGACGACATCAAAACAAGTCCTCAGTCGAATTCAGAACAAAGTTATTCCGATGCTTGGGAAGCCGGAATCCATTTTATCAGATCATGGTACCTATTTCACGAGCAATGTTTTTAGGCAAGGTTTGGAGAGCCTAGGAATAAAACACGTATTTTCAAGCATTCGTCATCCTTGTGGAAATCCGAGCGAGAGAACAATTCGCTGTGTTGCCAAGTACTACAGAGTAATGATTCCTAACGATCATAATAAATGGGTTGACACAGTAGGGGAAATTGAGATGTGCATGAACACCACTAAGCACGAGTCGACGGGTCAAGTCCCACTGATTGTACACCACAACAGATTGCCAGAAAGAACTTGGGACAAGATTATTCCATGCCCAAGGGATCCACTATTAGCGCATGACTTGCGAATCCAGCGAACGAGAGAGCACATGAGGAACCAAGCGGACCGAAGGCTGAGACGGTACCGAGGAAAGAAGTTTCACCGGGAGTTACAAGAACAAGAGTTAGTGCTGGTTCGTAGACCACCGATATCCGACCCTAAGAACAAAGTCTTCGCAAAATTTTGTCCAAAATTTATTGGCCCGTTCCGGGTAATTAAGAATCTGGGTAACAATGCCTACAGGCTTGAGGAAGTGAGCACTGGTGCTAAATCTGTTTTTAATAGCGCCAACTTAAAACCTTACTACAGAAGGGAACCATTTGATTACTAGGAAAGATGATGTGTGCAGAATCTGTATTGCAAAAATTTATTTGAGAGCCAACACTCAAATATACGTGGAGCGCCAGAGTACGCGCTTTGTTTGTAAACAACGAGCAGCTGAGACGACAGGAGTGGCAATCACGTGAGGAGAAGGGGGAGACCTAGTGAGGATGTATGAATGACATTCCAGCGAGAAAGAGAGCACACTAATTGAGTCAGAGGGGCGTACACTCGAGCAGCTGAGCGAGGTATTAAAGAGATGTGTTGTTACTACAGTGGATTTAGTTTTTGAAATCCAAATCAATAAATTGCTTCGAATTTCAAAACCTTGCTGAGGATAAATTAACCCTTATTGATCTACGATAAATAAGTATTCATATTTATTATTATTATTAATGCAGCCCAGGCAGTACTTGAGGAAGTGGACAAGGATAAAAGGGAGGCTAGCGTTTCGTAATGATTGCAACAGGAGCAGAGCTGGTAGCTATTCTTGGGGGACGGCCAGATTTAGCCGGGTTCAAGGCCAAATTGAGCAACCACTTGCACCAAAATTGGAAGCATAAAGGAATGATCACGAGTCACTTCCAACGAACATACGATTGAATCAGCCAATCACGAGAGACCAAGCCATGATCACGCGATGGACAGCGTCAGTAATAAAAAGCCCGCGGAATTGATTATCTAAAGAACCGCCGAACGGACTGACCTCCGCAAGAGTGCAATGAGACGTTTGATTTATTTGAAGAAGAATGACACTAGTCCCATATTTGTGAGATAAAAACTCTGGAAATGTTTATCCAATTCCACCCCACTCCTCCGTCCCCTGTCAGTTTCTAATAAATAGATTGGCATGATGCTACTCTAGGTCTTTTCGTTTTGGAGCCTTGAGAGGCTAACTTCACGCCCGTTTGCATCGTGATTTTGACGCTCTGATATAATTAGAAGTCTTTTCGTTTTGGAGCCTTGAGAGGCTAACTTCACGCCCGTTTGCATCGTGATTTTGACGCTCTGATATAATTAGAAGTCTATTCGTTTTGGAGCCTTGAGAGGCTAACTTCACGCCCGTTTGCATCGTGATTTGACGCTCTGATATAATTAGAAGTCTATTCGTTTTGGAGCCTTGAGAGGCTAACTTCACGCCCGTTTGCATCGTGATTTTGACGCTCTGATATAATTAGAAGTCACTCGTTTTGGAGCCTTGAGAGGCTAACTTCACGCCCGTTTGTATAACGAATTTTAACGCTCTAAATTAGTTGAAGTTATTTTATTTGTGAGCTCTGAGGAGCTAAATTCACATCAGTCGTAATAACGAATTTTAAAGCTCTAGTACATTTTATCTGTAGTCAACTTTATTTTTGCGAGCTAATATTTCACGCAATGTGCGTGGTGACTTGTAACATTTTCTTAAAGACGACCATTTCAGCTATGGGGGGCAAGTCTTGTAACACCCTAATTAGCGCTCACCAGAGCGAAGGTCAACAATACAGTACGGAAATACCGAGCAAGATAGCGACTGCCTGTGCAGTCAAGATTTTAAACTTATTATCGAGCCAGTGACGTTGTCTCGAGGTGTATATTTTATGTACAAATTTCAGTGTATTTTTCATGTGTTTATTGTGCGTGTGTGCGAGATATCTAGGGCCAGTCTTCGCAATTAATCGCATTAGGACAATTTGTGGGCGAATTGAGTAACCTGCAAGCGATTATAGCTAGGTCAAATAATTAACATTGAACTTTTCTGCCAAGGAGTCGATACCAAGATGCTCAACACGTGGTTTGGAATTGGGATGATCTTCAACGATTCAACGCAGACGACCACGATGGAGTGTTAATCTGTCCATAGGGAAATGGGCTGAGAAGGATGTCTTAAGTTCTACAAGCTGATTGGTGATGTACAACAATTGGATTATTTCAATTATGTAGTTAGATTTGGCCGGGGAACTTTTGTAAATAGTCATGTTTCTTTCCTTGTTGTTTAGAGTTTTTCTTTGCACCGACACTAAATGTTTTTAAATGTCCGTTGGCGCGTGGCCAATACGTTTGTAGTATCTTTGTTTTTCTTTGAGTCATATTTAATGTGCGCGGCGTGCGTACGTGTTTGTTATCCATGCAAATGCGAAACCCGTTACATTCGATAAATGGTGCTTTATTAACGTTAATATTTGAGATAGGAAAGGGAGGTAATTACTGTAAGATATTTGCTGAACAGGTCATTATTCATATTAGGGTTGCCAAGCGCACCAACTTAAAATGTAATTTGTAGAACACCTTCGTTCTAATTTTGATAGATTTTTTTTGAGTCCTTTTCAGGTTAACTAGTCACGGCATAGAACGGTGGCGCCAGCATGTGGAAATTATTTGTGTCTTTTTATTTCAGGGTCTGTCAAAACCCATACGTGTGATTCTGTGTGTGTGATTGTGTCAAGTGTGTGTTGATTCTACGTGAGGAGGGGGTAGAGGTCCTACCGCCCTCATATTTTTGCTGCTGTTGTATTTTTGATGGAAAGACAGGGTGCTCTAGGGAGACCGCTGTTTCTTGTCCATATTATTCTGACACACACACACGTATTATTGTGCTTTGGGGCACACTTCTTCGAGATTCGACCCCATGTCCTGGGAGGTCGAGATTATTGACACGTGGGTTGACAGATATGCAGAGTTCCACAAATCGCCCGTTTTTCCTGGTGACTTATTTTGATAGGCAGTCCTGATTGTCCGACTGGCCCCCGTAAGCTTTCATGTAGCAAAACCTGTTCATTGTGATGGTTATTTTTTAAGCCATAATTAATCGGGGAGTTCGCCATGTGTGTAACGGCTTATTGTACGTTGTATGGGTAAAATATTGTATTAATAACGTAAATTTTGGCTGTGAGCCTATTGTTTTGTTTATGACTCGATTCATGTAATTTTTGTAGGTGACACCTGTGTGGTGTAGTGGTAGAGTACTTGTAGATGTTGACGGCGGTCATATGTGTATTTTTTTTATTGGTCACGTGTTAATGTACTTGTGTTGATTTGTGTGAGAAGTCCTAAGTTTTTAGGCAGTAAATATTGCTACGGCAATTTGATTCCAATTTCACACGGAAATTTTGTGTTGTTTATATTAGATCTAAGAAGTGTCGGTTTAATTTTAAGTATTGTAGTTGTGTTCCCCCGTGTCGGTCTAGCTCTAAGAAATGTGGATTCGTTGTCTGAATGATTATTCTGGATGATGACGAATCACGCATTCGTTTGTACACATCGTGATGCATGTAGAACGACATACGCACATACATAGTCACTGTTGTTATTTTATCTTAGGGACACTTGGTCCATGTAATTAATCTCTCCAGAGATTTTGGCCTAGTTTAGGCATAATTTTATTAAGTGGGAGTCATATGGGAGCTTTATTTTGTTAATTGTTGAGTGTAAATATGGTGATTTGTTTATTAAATTCATTTGTTTTAACCCTGGCTTCACTCTTTCCTGCATGTTATTTTGTTATATGTTACCCTGCAAGTTAATGAAGCGCCTTGACAACAACTTACGATATGAACCGATACACCCCCCGAAACTGAGTCTCATATGCTTCTTTGCAAGGGTTCATTTCACTGCGCTCAGAGAGTTAAATCACGAGAAATGTCGATTAAAATATTTCAAATTCGCTTGGTCGCCATGTTCGTTTTGTACTTTACAGGTTTATGAAATATACATAGGTAAACTTGTATCAGTACCCTTTATCACCGTACAAAATTGCAGGGTGATATCTGTAATACTTTCGGAGATATAGAATGTCAGTGAAATATTTCGCACAGCCGCCATTTTGAAGTTATGTAAACAATTGAACTAAATTAGACTCCAGTGCATTACAATGAGTATTAACATTTGCTGTACTAAGTTTCATTACGTTTGGATAGTTAAATCGCGAGAAAAGTCTATTTAAAAGTCTCAAATTCGCTTGACCGCCATGTTGGTTTTGTAGTCACCAGGTTTTTGAAAGTCTCATAGGTGAACTTCTAGTAGTACCCTTTATCGCCGTACACAATTTCAGGGCGATATCGGTAATAGTTTCGGAGATATTGAATGCTAGTGAAATATTTCGCACAGCCGCCATGTTGGATTGTTGAGACGTAACAAAATTTGAAGGGCACGGTCGAGGTCGCCGGGAATAGTGCTATGAACTTACCGAATTTCATTGAAATCGCTCCAGTCGTTTAGATTTTATTAGGGGGGGGGGCACACACACACACACCTCACACACACACACACACACACACACACAAACACACGGACAAAAGGTGATCTCATAAGCCTATTTTTTCAAAATTGAAAATAGGCTAAAAATCACTTCATGAGAAAACAGCAAATAAAGTTGAATGGTTAGTTACTTACATTAGAACTACCCTGCACCATATGTACAACCCTTAAATCTCTTCTTTTCCCTTAATTCTATTACTACAGAGTTTGATTTACATTCTCCACACAATAAACATTGAATCAGCTCTTTCCTAACACTGTTATGTACAATAATGTACTGAGACTGATGGAGCTAATGCCAACAAAGATCATTGTGCAGCGGTAGGAAGTAACTATGGTAATCAAATGAGCAAGTCATTTATTTACTTATTTCTTCTTTTTACTTCATTATTGATAGTAAAGATGAATTGTACGGCATGAAGTAAAATAAAACTCGAAATTAGAAGGAAATTATTTCAATATATTTGGACAGAACTTATTTCATTCCTGTGTATAAAGTTATAACTCGACTACCATAGTAAACTATGATAATTTTCTGTTACTAGATGTCTTGCCTGACCATTTCCGCAAGTGGACTTTGTGGTAACTTGTTAGCAATGACATGAAAAAAAGATCCGAAGTGTTTCAGTCCATTTGGCAAGTGGGTGTGTCGCGCTGAGGTGTTTAATAATGGCGCGCAACAATCTTTGAATCACCGCCAGGGCTTTAAAAATGGCGCCATGGGAAAAATTTCATCATTCCTTATTTCACAAAAGGTTTGGGCCTCAAATTTGGGCAAAATTCGGTATTTTGGCCGAATTTCATGAAATCTCACTCATCAGTCCCCTGAAATACATTGTGGTGTACTTACGTTATACTATGATAAAGAGTTTCCTTATTTGCGATCATTACGGTACTTCCTGCACCTATTGTTGACTGCATAACTCAGTATAGTACTTTGGTAGAGTGGTCTTGGTTCTCGCCCGTGTAGCCGATGTAGGAATCATGTAATGGCTGGGGTTTTTAATTGCGTGTTTTTATTATATTTGTTGTTTTATAGGTTGGTTCCATAGTTTAGGGACTATGACAACGCGGTCATGTAGCCCTATGTACTTTGGGTGTGTGTAGAATATGTCTGATAACCGGTGTTAATTTTGATGGCTGAATTAGTGTGTGTTATCTGCGATTCAGGTAAGGACTGAGGACGATCAATTTTCAAGTAGTTCCTACTTTTGCTACCAAATGCTACCGTCCACGACACCTAACTGTGAACTTGGCTACTAGATGCCATCTCAACCAGCACCTGGTGGTGAACGTTGGAACTAATAGAACGTTATCAAATTTAACCAACAAATTTTATCTTCACACAAGTGTAGTTAGTGGAAGGTTCTTTTACATGCCATAAATCTATGACATGCGCCCGCCGGCTTTACTTCCCCTCCCAAGGAAGGCATCCTGAGGGATTTTTAACGCTCTTAAAAAATCCGACGACTTCGGCCGGGTTTAGAAACTCAGCATGCTACCAACTACGCCACCGAAGCCGCCCATATAATTACATGTAGTGCGTATATTATAATGGGAAATAAATACAAATTTCACAGCATCCTTTTCCGTCCCACTGTCATGCAATTATTATTATTATTATTATTATTATTGCTATAGCGGCTTCGGTGGCGTAGTTGGTAGCATGCTGAACTGCTCTGCCCCAGATAATGGGTTCAAACCCGGCCGAAGTCGTCGGATTTTTTAAGAGCGTTAAAATCCTTCAGTATGCCTTTTTCGGAGGAGAATTGAAGCCAGCGGTTCCATGTTAGAGATTTATGGCATGTAAAAGATCCTTCCACAGACTAACCTTGTGTGAAGCTAAATTGTTAGGTTAGATTTCGGCGGAACGCTCTATCAAAGTTTCAACGTTCACCACTAGGCATCATTGATATCTGGTGGCGAAAGTTGTAGCTACTTGAAATTGAACGAAACTTGTAGCTCACCCTAAGGGTGTCCGCTGGAAGCATCTACAGACTCAGGCGAGCCGAACATGTCCTCGGACACTCTTGGCACTAAAAGCCATACGATAAATAAATTTTAAAAATATATTATTATTATTCCCAGAAGACCCTTGCTGCTTTGCAGCATTCATTTCAAGAATGCTCTACCACTTCTTTCCACATGACATTCGCTGTTCGTTTGCCCTTATGCTAATCACCTGAATAGAACGGAGAATTGCCTTGGTGAGAGGCAAGCCCTTTCACGCCCTCTTCCAGTTTCATTTTTAGTAAAAGGTGAAATGTGACCTTGGTGCAATGATACCTTCGTATTTATTTTTATACACAGATGAGAGAATCAAGTAATTTGGGGTTCAATGGATAATGTGTAACGTGCATAGTGTCTCAAGCCAACAAACGCCAACGTAACATAGTTACTTGTCAAGGTATTTAAGTTTTAGTAAAAGGTGAAATATCTTCTCAATTAATTTAATAGATAGGCCTAAGATAATTTTATTCGATGTCTTGTATTGTATAATTGATTGGCTTTTTGCTTCTTTGTTGTTGTTGTTGGAATGTAGTTTTATAACAAACATATCTTACTATACAACCAAACAATTTGATTATTATCTAGCACATCTTCTTGGTCTATTGCGTGGTTTCACACAGATGCACCAAGTCAGGCTCATCGGTGGGCTCTTGGTGACGTAGTGCATGGTTTAGTACCACTACGGCGGTCTGGGCACGGTGATAGGAGCCCGCTGATGAACCTGATTTGGTGCACTTGGGCGAAACCCCACAACAGACACGAGAAACACATTAAAGTTTTGCTGGATTTGTATTACATACGTAGACTGAAAAGTCCAATACAATGTACATAGTCTGCTCTCCTACATAAAATACACCATGACCAAGAATCATTAAAATTATTAACGATGTAAACTCTACACTATAATTATCTATGTATACATGGGCTGTTTCTCCTTGGCCGGTACAATGTACGTGCGCAGTGGTATATCCGCGCACAGTGAGCCTGTGCCCAGTGCAATGACTCCTCGCGCACGGCATGCGTATATTGAGTCCAACCTCAGTATTCTTCTCCAGCTGGCAGCGTGTGGACACTTGATGTTATAGTCAGAGACCATCATGGCTTCGAGTCTCCGTATGGTAGCGGAGAAAACCGAAGCGTTTCGATCGGTTTCGAAGTGAGAAGCGCGCTTCAAAGTAGAGAAGTGGACAGTTTTATTTTTCGATATGAGATTCAAAACAGTTTGTGTGTTCGGAGTTCTCCGGCTTTCTCCGCTACCATGCGGTGACTCGAAGCCTCGATGCTCTGTCTGTAACGTCAAGTCGTGTGAGCGCTAAGAACAGAGGCCGACGAGGTGTGTCCAAAGACTGTCATGGGGATGTCACCTGATATTATATAGACTCGCATTAAAATTCACACGCGCATTTACCGGTCACGAATGGCCGGCCTATTTATACTGTATATCCACAATGCATTTGCCACGATCGTGTAATCCTCTTTAATTTTATTTATTTATAGCCCGCCCCTAATGCATTGGGAAGGTGTCTCCTGAGCACTGAACGAAGATATGATGTTGATGATGATGATAATTGTTGTTTTAAGGGGCCTAACATCTAGGTTATCGGCCCCTAATGGTCTGGGTGATAGCCAAAATGACAATGAAATGGAAACCAGAACGAAAATTAAGTGAGACGGAAAATACTTACAAAAAGGAACTCAGATTGAAACTACTCACAAAATGGAGAGCGGTGATACTTACAAAAGGGAATTTAGAACGAAAATACTGTTACGGCTGTGAGTTTGTTTCATCGCTCGCCGCATGAGTCACAACTGCCCCCGGGCTGGGCTGTGCTCTGCCTCAGTGTATTGCGTGCGCCTTATGCAACAGGACTACTAGGACAAAGGGACGGTCCAGAATATTCGTGACTCAGCCAGTGATGGAAACCTCGAGAAGCCGTGAACCCTGGATGGGTCTAGAAGCATTTATTGACTCACCGGCATGCTATATAAGAGCGACCGGTCAAGCAGGGTGTGTGTGTGTTTTTCGAGCTAGTGCGAGCGTTTATCCTGAGCGACAGAAGTGTGGTGACGTGACTTGCGAAACTCCTAGTGAAGCTGATTCTCTTGACAGCGAGGGAGTGAGAAGCAAACAGGGGACTGCCTGTGTTTTGAGCGAGTGTGATTTCACTGAGCGACAGAGGCATTGTGGCGAAGTGCCGTGCGAGTTACGAAATCCAGTGACATTGTTTCCCAGCTCGCGGACAGCGAAGCAGTGTGTAGCAGGTTATCGTAAGTAACTGTAGTTTGTGTACATAAGGAAGAGGTGCGGGTAGTTTCTGTCAAGGCCACCGGACTTATTAGGACGGATTAACTTCTGTGGTTTGTTGACAAGTGAAAGGGGGCAAGAGTTCTTGCTTGTATTTGCTGATGAGTACCGGTAGTGTATCTTTCTGGCCGCAATAAAGTTAATTATTTCTTTAAAGGAACAATCTGTGTTGTGCTTCAACCCACCGTAATCCAGTTAACAAAAGTTTCACTAGGGGGGTGGCACGTAACAACTGGTGTCAGAAGCCGGATTACGAACTCAAGCACAAGCACAACACCTGGCGGTCCTGGTCTCAAAACCCGAGCAGGTCATTTTCTCTAATTTTCCTGTGAGTGCATGCCCCTTACAAGACAAACATCTAAAATGGAAGCGCAATTGGCAGCATTTTTAGAAAAGTTAAGTTGCATGGAAACCAAGATGGAAGACAGCCAGAAGAATTTAACCAAGGACCTAACTGCCAAACTAGAAGACAGCCAGAAGAATTTAACCTAGGACCTAACTGCCAAACTAGAAGACGGCCAGAAGAAGCTAGAAGACGGCCAGAAGAATTTAACCGATGACCTAACTGCGAAATTAGAGGACAGCCAGAGGAAGATGGAGCTCAGCCAGAATAAGTTAGCAGAGGACCTAACCGCCAAATTTCTGGATGGCCAGAAAAATCTGGAAGAGTGTCTGCTGACGAAATTAGAGGAAAGCCAAAGGAAATTAGAACAGGGTCTGCGTGAGGAAGTCACGGCAGTGGAAAAGAAGTTCGACGCCTTACAAGTGGAAGTTGCCGAGCTGCGCCAACGCCCGCTGATGGGGATGGAGGAGAAATTCAACGCCTTACAAGAGGAAGTTGCCAAACTGCGCCAACGCCCGCTGACGGGGGTGGAAATAAATTCAGCGCCTTACAGAAGGAAATTGCTGAACTGAACCGACGCCCGCCGACGGGGATGGAAGCGAGATTCAACGCTCTTCAAGAGGAAGTTGCCGAGCTGCGCCGACGCTCGCCCACAAGTACACCGGGAATATCAGGAACGGGACAGAGCAGAGTGACGCCCCCAACCTTCGACGGAAAGGTCCCGTGGAGCACCTATTTACGTCAGTTCGAGGCAGCCTGTTCCATAAACAACTGGAACAGCACGGAAAAGGCTACAGCTCTCATTGTAGCGCTGAGAGGGGACGCCCTTAACGTCCTTCAGGCCATCCCGATTGGAACCCAGGACTACGCTTCACTAATCGCCCATATGGAGTCCCGATATGGAGATAGCCATCTTCAGCAGGCCTACCAGATGCAGCTCCGGACCCGGGTACAGAAGAACGCGGAAACCCTGCAGGAGTTCGAGATGGACATCGCACGCCTCGTAAGGCTCGTCTATCCAACAGCGCCGGCCGACTTTCTGGAACAGATTGCGACGCAGACCTTCAACGACGGGCTACGGGACCCGGACACTCAACAGGCGCTGCGACTCGCGCGCAATAAGACCCTGGCAGATGCGCTGAGCCACGCACTTGAGTTCGAGACGGCAAAGCAGGTATCTAGAATGCGCGCGCGGGTGCGTCAGGTGGACGTCGACGAACCAGCCAAAGCCGACAAGACCAAGCCCCTGGCCGATGAACTGATGGAGGCGCTAGGCCGGTTCTTCAAGAGTCGCAGTACCACCAACAAAAACGTAGCCGAAGGACATCCGGAGAGGCGGCCCGGAAGAGGACTACCGACCTGCTGGACCTGCCGTAAGACAGGCCACTTGAGCAAGGACTGCGGTGATCGCCGCCGCCAAGGGTTTTCGTCGGGACGGGTTTTCGTCGGAACAGTCAGTCGTAGGGAAACCGCGCGGCCCAGGAAAGCAAGTATCAGCCAGCCTTGGGGGGCAAAGGTTGGCTTGCGACAGTCGTAGAGCCCCGGCAGCCCAAGTTCGTGTGACGCAGTTACGGAGGGATAATAGCAGCATGATGGTCGACGGAGTCGTCAACGGATAGAGCTGGCCCATGCTAATCGACACGGGAGCATCGAGGACCATCGTCAGTCCCACCGTGATCCCGAAGTGGAGGGTGCAACCCACACAAATGAACCTCCAGCTAATAACCGCGACTGGAGAGACCGCACCGGTATATGGCGAAGCATCACTGGAGTTCGTCATTGGTCGACGGGCGATAAAGCATTCAGTGCTTGTGGCTGACGTATCAAATGAAGTGATCATCGGACTGGACTTCCTGGACCAGAACAACATCATCTTGGATCTGAGTACCAACACTCTGCACTTCGGAGGTGAGGACCTTGCTTTGCAACCAGCACACGAGGCCGTCGCCGCACGACGAGTAAGGCTGAAAGAGGACGTCATCGTTCCCGCCAGGACGGAAGTCAGCGCTGCCGTAATTGTCGACGGAACAGCTGAGGGAGTGGCGGCTGTCATCGAGCCAAAATATGAGGACATCCAGACAAAAGGATTTCTAGTTGCCAAGACTCTCATCAACACGACGTCTCGGCCGTACGTCCGCCTGTCCAACCTGAACGACTACGATATTACGGTTCACCGGGACACCAACCTAGGAGTCTGCGAGCCCGTTACCTGGATTGCCCGCATTACAGACACGACGGACGGACACCTGCAGACGGACAACCGAAGAAGACGCGCCCTGCCAGAAGAACTACAGAAGCTGTACCAAGGATCCCAGGACCATTTAGACGAGGAAAAATCACGCCACCTTCAGGACCTGCTACGCGAATTCCAGGACGTCTTCTCCGTGGGGAGCAAAGACTTCGGCAGGACAAGCTTGGTCCAGCACAGAATCGACGTTGGGGACAGCGCACCGATTAGGGCCCCATTCCGACGTGTCCCGCTCGCCAAGCAAGCCGAAGTCGACCGGATGGTAGAAGAGATGAAGGAGCAAGGGGTAATCGAGCCATCACATAGTCCTTGGAGTTCTCCGGTCATGCTAGTGAAGAAGAAGGACGGTTCCACCAGGTTCTGCGTGGACTACAGGCGGGTGAACGACGTCACGAAGAAGGACAGCTACCCTCTACCCCGGAACGACGTCACGCTGGACACCATATCAGGATCAAGATGGTTCTCCACCTTGGATTTGAAGAGTGGCTACTGGCAGGTGGAGGTCCACCCTAAGGACCGCGAGAAAACTGCTTCTCTGTGGGCAGCGGGCTCTGGCAGTTCACCGTCATGCCATTCGGTCTGTGCAACGCCCCTGCGACCTTCGAAAGGTTAAATGAGTCAATTCTGAGGGGACTGCACTGGAAGACCTGCCTGGTCTACCTAGATGACGTCATCGTTCTGGGAAGAAGCTTCGAGGAGCACTACAGCAACCTGAAGGAGATCTTGATGAAGCTGCGGGCTGCCCAGCTGAAGTTAAGCCCCAAGAAGTGTCAGCTCTTCCAGAAGCAGGTCCAGTACCTTGGGCATATTGTCTCCGAGGAAGGGGTGCGCACCGACCTAGAAAAGACCGCAGCTGTGAGGGAGTGGCCAGTTCCGAAGGACAAGTCCCAACTACGAAGCTTCCTGGGACTCTGCACTTATTACCGTCGCTTCGTGAGAGGATTCGCCGACATCGCCAAACCACTGCATCGACTGACTGAGAAGGACCAACTCTTCACATGGACAGCAGAATGCCACAGTGCCTTCGAACAACTCAAGCAGGCTCTGTGCACCGCGCCTATTCTGGCCTACCCCAGACCTGGAACAAGGTTCATCGTCGATACCAATGCCAGCGACTTTGGTATAGGGGGAATCCTGTCGCAAATAGTGGACGGCGAGGAGAGAGTAGTGGCCTACTTCAGCAAAGCCTTGTCAAAGCCAGAGAGGAACTACTGCGTCACAAGGAAGGAACTGCTCGCCATCGTGAAGACCATTGAACACTTCCACAAGTACCTGTACGG
The DNA here is from genome assembly GCA_946902985.2 of Meconema thalassinum. Taxonomy (NCBI): domain Eukaryota; kingdom Metazoa; phylum Arthropoda; class Insecta; order Orthoptera; family Tettigoniidae; genus Meconema; species Meconema thalassinum. The sequence continues at coordinate 299,580,062 of OX336391.1, read as the reverse complement.
GCAAGAATTTCTCATCAGGACCGACCATGCATCCCTGCGGTGGCTCCTGAACTTCAAGCAGCCCGAGGGTCAACTCGCGCGGTGGTTAGAGAGGCTTCAACAGTACAACTTTGAGATCCAGCACAGGAAAGGCCAACTGCTTTCTAATGCCGACGCCCTGTCACGAAGACCGTGCCCCGAAGACTGCACCTTCTGTACTAGAAGGGAGGTGAACACCGGGATACAGTGCCGACGGACTACTGTGGAACTTCAAGGGAGCTGGAGCCGCGAATCTTTCACGCGATCACAAGCAGAAAATGATGACCTGGGACTGATAGTCGATTGGAAGAGGGCCTGTGTCCCCAGACCCGGGTGGAACATTGTGAGTGACTGCAGCCCAAAGTTTATGTCCTACTGGGCGCAGTGGGACTCGCTGGTTGTAAGGGATGCCCTCATCTGCCATACCTGGGAGAGCACCGACGGGAATACATCTCGGGAACAAGTCGTCGTTCCAAAGGTTATGACGGAGGAAGTCCTGAAGGAAGTTCATGGAGGATCATCTGGTGGGCACTTAGGGATAAAGAAGACCCTGGAGAAGCTGAGAGAGCGGTTCTACTGGATCGGGTGCCGAACAGACGTGGAGAACCACTGCGCGAGTTGCCACGATTGCGCAGCCAGCAAGGGCCCAGGACGAAGACGACGGGGTCCACTGAAGACCTACAACGTGGGCGGCTCCATGGAGAGAGTGGCTATCGATGTTGCTGGACCATTCCCGTTAAGCGAGGCAGGGAACCGCTAAATATTGGTCGTCAGCGGCTACTTCTCCAAATGGCCGGAGGCGTATGCGCTCCCTAACCAAGAAGCCGCGACGATCGCAGAGACTCTGGTGAAGGAATTCGTCAGCCGGTACGGAGTACCCCTGGAGCTGCACTCCGACCAAGGGAGGAACTTCGAGTCGCAGGTGTTCCAGAACCTATGCCAGCTGCTGGGAATCTGGAAGACAAGGACAACGCCGCTACACCCTCAGTCCGACGGGATGGTAGAGCGATTCAATCGCACCATCGAGAACCATCTCCGAATAGTTGTCAGCGAGCACCAGAGGGATTGGGACAAACATCTTCCACTATTTCTCCTGGCCAACCGCGCCGCCGTGCATGAAGCCACCGGGTGCACACCAACCCGGGCCATGTTTGGGAGGGAGCTCCGTCTACCTGTCGATCTTGCCTTCGGCCGACCTGGGAATGATCCGGTCCCGGTAAGCCAGTATTGTCAAGAACTGGTCGACCAACTGGAGGAGGTGCACGCGTTCGCGAGGAGGAAACTGCGGATCGAGACCGACCGAATGAAGACCCGATACGACCAACAGACGGATGCCGGAGGATTCCACGAGGACGACCTGGTCTGGCTCTTCAACCCATTACGGAAGAAAGGCCTGTCACCCAAACTGCAGAAGTCCTGGGAGGGCCCGTACCGAGTCGTGAAACGGATCAACGATGTCGTCTACAGGATCCAGTGGAGCCCGAGGGCGAAGATGAAGATCGTGCATCGAGATCGCCTGGCAGCCTACGGAGGGACACAGACGGACCAATGATTGATCGGGACGATCAGCCTTTTAGGAAGGGGGTGGTGTTACGGCTGTGAGTTTGTTTCATCGCTCACCGCATGAGTCACAACTGCCCCCGGGCTGGGCTGTGCTCGGCCTCAGTGTATTGCGTGCGCCTTATGCAACAGGACTACTAGGACAAAGGGATGGTCCAGAATATTCGTGACTCAGCTAGTGATGGAAACCTCGAGAAGCCGTGAACCCTGGATGGGTCTAGAAGCATTTATTGAGTCACCGGCCTGCTATATAAGAGCGACCCGTTAAGCAGGGTGTATGTATTTTTCGAGCTAGTGCGAGCGTTTATCCTGAGCCGCAGAAGTGTGGTGACGTTACTTGAGAAACTCCTAGTGAAACTGATTCTCTTGACAGCGAGGGAGTGAGAAGCAAACAGGGGACTGCCTGTGTTTTGAGCGAGTGTGATTTCACTGAGCGACAGAGGCATTGTGGCGAAGTGCCATGCGAGTTACGAAATCCAGTGACATTGTTTCCCAGCTCGCGGACAGCGAAGCAGCGTGTAGCAGGTTATCGTAAGTAACTGTAGTTTGTGTACATAAGGAAGAGGTGCAGGTAGTTTCTGTCAAGGCCACCGGACTCATTAGGACGGATTAACTTCTGTGGTTTGTTGACAAGTGAAAGGGGGCAAGAGCACTCCATAAGGAAGAGACTTGAGGAAACTGGAATAAGGTTGTAATTGCTTGTATTTGCTGATGAGTAGTGTATCTTTCTGGCCGCAATAAAGTTAATTATTTCTTTAAAAGAACAATCTGTGTTGTGCTTCAACCCACCGTAATCCAGTTAACAAAAGTGTCACTAGGGGGGTGGCACGTAACAATACTCACAAAAGGAATAGATTGAAAAATACACCCAAAATGTAGGCTTGTTTCAAAATACGTACAAAATGAAATGTAGAGTCGAAATACTTACAAAATGCAATTGAAATTCAAAATACTTACAAAATGCAAATGAGATCAAAAATACGTACAAAATGCAATTGAGGTTCAAAATACTTACAAAATGCAATTGAAATTGAAAATACACAATGCAATTTAGATTGAAAAAGGCCGGTTCAGATTTAATATTCTGACCAAGTGCAATTGAAGTTCAAAATACTTACAAGCGAAAGAAAGAGAATTCTCATAGATATTTTAATTAGTATATGCGTGATGCGGCAAAAACAAATGATTTATTCAATTAGGGCGTACGATTGTCAGGTATCTGCATGTTACTTGAGTAAATCAGCTATACAATTGAATCAAAGGAGCAAGGTGATTTGAATCCTGTTCACTACCAATCTCATACAGTGCGTAATACGAATAATCTTGCACCTAATAAAATCTTTATACTATTTTAACCATATTGTCACCAAATCTACGATCATCTTAAATGTTTAATTTATGGAAACTGCGAATATCTATAACCACTGGAATGGAAACATTAGTGTTTCCTTTATGTCCCAGGCAAATTGTTCTTTCCCCGGCTATTAATACACACATCAAAAAAAGTTTTGCATCACCTCGGTTCCCAGATCTCCGGCATATAGACGTTGACTGTGTATATTGTATCCAAGATACAGTCCCTTTGACTGTTCATAGATGTCACTAAAACTGCTCAAAGATGTAAACAACCATGCATGAGCAGGGCCTATTAGACGGAGGGGGTACGACAGCCGATCAGTTCCAGTCATTCCACCAGGACGAAGGTACGCTGCTCATGTTGTCTGTAGTTCTACCATGCCTAGAAGGTCAATACCGCAGTTCGATCGCGTCCGCATTGTTACTTTGTGTCAAGAAGGGCTCTCAACAAGGGAAGTTTCCAGGCGTCTCAGAGTGAACCAAAGCGATGTTGTTCGGACATGGAGGAGGTACAGAGATACAGGAACTGTCGATGACAGGCCTCGCTCAGGCCGCCCAAGGGCTACTACTGTAGTGGATGACCGCTACTTACGGATTGCCGCTCGGAGGAACCCTGACAGCAATGCCACCATGTTGAATAATGCGTTTCGTTCAGCCACAGGACGTCGTGTTTCAACTCAAACTGTGCGCAATAGGCTGCTTGATGCGCAACTTCACTCCCGACGTCCATGGCGAGGTCCAGCTTTGCAACCCCGAAACCATGCAGCGCGGTACAGATGGGCCCAACAACATGCTGAATGGACCCCACGGAATTGGCATCACGTTCTCTTCACCGATGAGTGTCGCATATGCCTTCAACCAGACAATCGTCGGAGACGTGTTTGGAGGCACCCTGGTCAGGCTGAATGTCTTAGACACACTGTCCAGCGAGTGCAGCAAGGTGGTGGTTCCCTGATGTTTTGGGGTGGCATTATGTGGGGATGACGTACGCCACTGGTGGTCATGGAAGGCTCCGAAACGGCTTTACGATACCTGAATGACATCCTCCGACCCATAGTGCAACCATATCGGCAGAATATTGGAGAGGCATTTGTCTTCATGGACGACAATTCTCGACCTCATCGTGCACATCTTGTGAATGCGTTCCTTCAAGATAACGACATCGCTCGACTACAGTGGCCAGCATGTTCGCCAGACATGAACCCTATCGAACATGCCTGGGATATGTTGAAAAGGGCTGTTTATGGACGTCTTGACCCACCAACCACTCTGAGAGATTTACGCCGAATCGTCGTTGAGGAGTGGGACAATTTGGACCAACAGTGTCTTGATGAACTTGTGGATAGTATGCCACGGCGAATACAGGCATGCATCAATGCAAGAGGACGTGCTACTGGGTATTAGAGGTAGTGGTGTGTACTGCAATCTGGACCACAAATGCTGAAAGTCTAGCTGTATGATGGTACAACATGCAATGTGTGGGTCTCATGAGCAATAAAACGAGCTGAAATGTTGTTTGTGTTGATCTCTATTCCCTTTGTATTTAACGGTTCCGGAACTCTTGGAACCGAGGTGATGCAAAACTTTTTTTGATGTGTGTATATTGTATCTTAACACGAGGCATACTTCCAGATGTGCAAATAATGAAGTAAGCACTGTTCCTAATCTCCATTAGATTACGATACAGGGTGACGTAAGGACCGGATGCATGGTCCTCGCGATATAAATACTCCCACGACATGATATACATACTGCGGTGTTTGTTGTTACACGCTGTTTGACGAGTGTGTGGGCTTCACTCCGTACTACCACACCAGACAAACCGCTCTTCTATCATTCCAGAGTTAGCAACTGATGTGTAATTCCACGAAAACGCGAATAAGTAATAAAAAAAAGCTGCTTACAAATTAGCGTATAAATGCACATTATTTGAATTTGTGAAGGTTCAGCCAATAAGTTTATACTCACGCAAATTTTAGTTTTATTTCTTATTCATATAAAACATATACATAAATTGGTATATTGGCTTTCACGGCCGGTGAATTAAAACTCAGGAATTTTTCTAGGTTTGTGCCGTGTCTTGTGTGGGGTTTCAGCTAGGACACCAAGCTGGCTCATCGGCGGGCTCTTGGTGTCTCCGCCCGGACCCAGCTTTTTGGAAGCCTTCATAGGGAGATTATGGCTGCTTGAGCTTTTAGTTCTCGCATTAAAGAGGCGCAGGTGCGCTTCATAAAAAGGGATATAGAGCGCAGCTCGCTACTCCTGTGGGGGTCCGGGTGCGGACACCAAGAGCCCGCTGATGAGCCAGCTTGGTGTCCTAGCTGAAACCCCACACAAGACACGGCACAAACCTAGAAAAATTGCTGAGTTTTAATATAAATAAATTGCTTAAAGGCACAGCTTCCCGTGGAGTGATCACATCTGTTCGAATGTCGTGCACGGCCACATTTTTAAAGTCTTTTTAAAGATAGAAATATAATTCAAGTTGTAAATCACGGGTATGAAACCAGAAGTATTATAGCGAATCACTCTATTTTATGCTTGCCACGGTGAGAGATTGGTCCACGTGTCGGTCTACTAACCCCAAGCTTGCAGGTTCGCTCCTGGCCGCGGTAAGTGATTTTTGAAAGGCGGCAAAAATTACGAAACCATGTCATACGATGTTGGCATGTCAAAGAACCCATTTGATTTCAGTAGGCCGGGTTAATAATGGCAAAATTAATCTCAGGAGTTTCCGCCAACACAGAGTTCCTCATTTCTCTACAAGAAAGCGCTATAGTGTTCAAGGAGCTTAGATATCTAACCTCCTTGACTTTCATAGTGCTTCAAGAAACAACGAAATTCGACATGCAAGCTGCCCTTTGGGTGTCAAATAACAAAGCTTGCACCCGGAACCCGAGGCCATACGATATTGTTATTATCATGTATATTATTATTCTATTTTATATCAACCAAAGTTATGTATAGCAAAACGTAACTTTCTATATTTCTCACCAAAATTATATAACCTCTTTCCAATTAAATTAAAAGAATTGAAAGAAAATCAAGCAAATCTGAAGATGCATATAAAACATTTTATCAGGGACAACAAAATGTAAATTGAAAATATAATCAGTTGAGCCTACAAGTTTATACACACGCATTGCGTTTTCTTATTCATTATTTTTAGTGCATAAAACACGTGTTATTCGACTAAGCCATTGTACAATTTTAAGAAATGGTAATCAATGATATGCATACCAGACACAAGGTTGCACCTTTTAGTGGCATATGTGATTGCTCTTCGTGCTCTGTATGACTTTGATATCCTGTTTCCACTTGTCTTTATCAAGATCCGTGATAGTCATTATCTTCTTCTTACCGCACCAGTTTTGTCACTCGATGGAGGCACAAAGCAGAAATTTTGTCTTCATGCTCAATCTTAGCCATCGTCTACTTATACCGCACTTACCTGTTGGTTGGTTGCTTAGTTTAGGGGCTGTGACATCGCGGTCATGTAGCCCCGTGTGTAGAATCTGTCTGATAACCGGTGTCAATTGTGATGGCTGTATTAGTGTGTGTTATCTGTTTTTAATTCAAGCAAGGACTGCAGACATTGAATTTCAAGCAGTTCCTACTTTTGCCGCCAAACGCCACCGTCAACGACTACTAGTACGGAACTTGGCTACTAGACCCCACCGCAGTCGGCTCCTGGCGACGAACGTAGGAACCTAAGAGCTTTGTTTAACCTATAATTTAGAGGGGCGTGGTGGTGCAGCGGTCAAGCTGTTGGCCTCTTACCAGGTTCGATTCCCGGTCAATGCATGTGCGATCTTCAAAGTGAAATGCCATGACCTGTGGTTCGGATTCCACGTAAAAAGGAGGTCCCGTGGCTTATGATCTCACGATTAATGGTCACGTAAAACTACAATCTTCCTTTTTAACCTATAATTTAGCTTCACACAGGTGTAATTAGAGGAAGGTTCTTTAACCGTCCATAAATCTATGACATGGGACCTCCAGCTTTACTTCCCCCTCCGAAGGAAGGCATACTGAGGGATGTTTAACGCTCTTAAAAAATCCGACGACTTCGGCCGGGTTTGAACCCGTGATGTTGGGCTAACAAGCTCAGCATGCTATCAACTATGCCACCGAAGCCGCTAACTCACTTATCTGTCTCTCGATGGAAGCACAACGCAGGCGTTATTTTGTCTTCATATTCGATCATTCGACCCGGGACTGACACGATTTGCAAGATCACAATGATGGAACTACATTACTTTTATTTTTATTTCAAAACATTCCCTGAAATCTTTTGTTTCTTTTTTAAATTACATGGAGGTTCTGTTAACTGCGTCTGGGCATAATTAATATTAGACCAATCTAAAATTAAATTTAAGGGATATATTTGGGTGCGGCAACATTGGGTATTATTGGTATGATATAACAGACTTTAAACACATGTGTCACGAAAAACAATAACGTAGGTTACGGTAGGTATTTCTTGATGGTTGGTAATCGCTGGTCCAGCCTAATCGGTCTTTTATACCCATGCGCTGTTTACCCACAGGGGCCGATAACCTAGATGTTAGGCCCCTTAAAACAACAATTATCATCATCATGTTTACCCACAAAAGGATTTCAAATGACTCCTTTCAACCAAGCATATATGCAGTCCATACAACGAAAGTGCTTTGCATATTGCCTGCTTAACTAGGCGTTCAAAACGATCGTTGTTTCTGAACTACGTATTTAAGCGATACTGTAGTCCTGTCTTGCATAGGAAATCCGCTCGCTTACCAGCGCGGAGCCAAAGGAGGGGAAGAGAGCTAGCGAGAACCACACCGCTATTTACGCCACTTCTTAGCCAGACGAAATGAGTGGAGCTGACGGATTTGGTAAATGGCCAGAGAAGGAGCTGATTTTGTCAAGCAGGGTGATAAAGCGGCGCAAAAGGTCAATTAGGAAAATCCTATAGTCCAGGACACCTTAAATAAGTTACTAGAAAAACCAACATGGCCGCCGCATCGGTGTTACCAACTTACATCATTCAACACCAAATACTTCCATGTAACAACTAACCCAAAGGAAACCAAATAATTAAAGACCCCCTTGCCCACATACATTTTTCATAAACTTGTGAGGCAATACTTGCTCGAGAAAGGGACATCTTGATCAGTCCCATAACCAGTGTTATGGTTGTGAAGCTAACTTTGGGTTTCTTCATTTAAACCACCTTATAAAATGCAAAATTTAAGGAATATTAATACTTACTCAAGGCTTCTTCAGTTTTGCTGAGAAGCTATAGATGAACTTGTGATTTTCTTTTCTTCTCACACATTTTGTATAGTATAGTATTTTTTTATAATTTAATAATTAGTTCATATTTTTAGGATGAATGATCAGGAAAGGAGAAAGGAGAAATAAAATGGTACATATTTGCAGATTATTATTATTCATTATATTTTTATTTCTCTAGTGCTCATTCCTTCCTTGCATACACAGACCTTCCTGGAGACAGAGCCCTTTTGTCATGCAAGATAATAAAAGGCTTTTCCAATGCTTAGGCCTAAATCCACTCTAAGTAGTCTTGTATTTTAGGGATGATTCTGAAAAAGAAAAAGAATAATTCTAAATTAACATACATTCCATGAAATGAGGGAAGATAATGATAAAACTCCCAAAGACGTCAGGTGTTGTGTTGTTAAAACGAGGATTCTATCTCTAGAGAGCTTTGCCAATATTACAGACCAGTGCAACTATTGACGAGTCGAAACGATGAATGGTATGACAATAAACAGCATCAGTAGCCTTTTTAAATACTGTTGAACCTCTTACTCATACTTTAACTGGCTTGAAGCTGGTAACTCGCCTCTTAATTATGCAACATCAAAAAAGAAAGGGTGTGGGGAAGAAAAAAAGGCCCAAGTATAAAGTCAAATTTAATTTATGAACATATTATCAAAATGAGAGTTATTTTTTTATTTTTATAGGGGGGAGGCACCCGTAGCCCGCTCCCCCCGCGTGACGGTCAACTCAAGCTACACCGCCTCCGACATGCCATTAGTCCTAGATAGCGGAAGAAAACAGTCAAGGGATTGGAAGGATTTGCCCTTTGAGGCTTAGTGCCTGTCCCCATACATTGCATGTTACAAGGCATATGGATATATGGTCGAACGAAGGGCCAGGTAAAAGTCCTGTAGGAAGAAATGGATAGTGCCTACAGGTGAAACCTGGCAGATTTGGAGATAGCACATGCAAGGATAATGTCCAGGATAGATATGGGTTTTGTTAGTGTTGGTGAGGTGTCATGCATCATTTCGAAGTTTCATATCCAAAGCCAGAATGAATATATTGGTGGTCCATTCTTCACTGGGACAAGCAAGGACCTGCAACTGGGCTTGACACTCGGCCTGTAAGACTTAAACTGAAAATAAATACCGTAGTATCTTAGAACTAAGAGGAGTCTTAAAATCGAACAAATCAACATCCTACATTACCAGAAGATTATTAGAAGTACGAGTGAACAATGTGCGGCATACTATTCATCCCTTTTGATACACTAGATATGCAGAAGTGGACACGAACTAGCTGCCTGGAGTTTAAATGTAGTCACTCAGTACAATTCCTTTTGGATGGGAAAGGAGAAATAGAAATAGAAATAGAAAGAACTTACTGCGACGAGTATATGATAGACTGTGACGCAGGACATATCAGAAATATAAATTTGACTAAATCATTACTTATGTTAAAAAGAAGATAAGATAGCCTTTGACTAACAGGAGAAAAACCGTACAAAGGCTTTAGGTAGGCAACACTGGAAAATATGACGTACAGTACATATGGCTTCTATACTGAAGAGGAAAATTAACTTTGCAGCAAATTGAAAATAAATAATAATGTTATTGGTTTCACGTCCCTTTTAACTACCCTGGCTTTTAGAGACGCCGGGGTGCCGGAATTTTGCCCCGAACGTGCCAGTAAATGTACTGACACGGACAGCAAATTGAAGATGGATCGTTGAAGTGTTCCAGATGAAATAAAGTGGCAAATTGTAGGTATGCATAAGGGTGGTATGAGTTATCTACAAGTACCGGTATAATCCACATTAGAGGTTCGAATCTCGGTGCCGACATCAGCCATCCGGAGTGTCGTCGAATCACCCCAGTTTTTCCACACTCCTGCAGATAAATGCAGAGATGGTACCTAATTTCAGGGCGGCTGCACCTATGTACTGAAGTGCTGTAGCACATTGTTTTATTTGAAAATAAATTACTTTAATCATATTATCTACAATCAAATATAGCGCATTAAAACACGTCAGTCACACCATAGGAGACAATCAACTCTCATCGCAACGACATAGCCTAACTACTCGCGGGCTCCACTCCGCGTCCGGTACTGGCTGTGCAGATCACAGCTCAGCGAGAATTCCTACGTTTATTGCCAGCAAGCATGAACTCTGCCTGTTGCGCATTCGTGCCAAACCTTTCCGTTGTGCTGTTGGGACAACAGCCATGAACAGAACCAAGACTTCACAGCGATTCCTCGCTCAAACACAGAGGGGCAGCACTGGTCAAACGAAATAAGAACACGGCAGGTGGCTCCCTCTTGAGTATGCGGTAGCATTTAAGAGGGATTCGCTCAAAGCAAACGGGAGAAACTATTAGAGGTAGGCATCGGCTGTTCCCGCCAGAAGGTCTTTTAATCTCACAACTTAGGTCTACAGCCACATTTTGTTAATCGATGCACTATAACAATTTGTTTCTAATTTATATATTTTGTAGGGGGTATGGGTTACAGCACTCGTCTCATTTTCTGCACCAGCCGCCACTGCCTAATTTCACACTCCAAAGCACATACCTCTATAACTACAGTCACCACAGAAACACAGGTTATCAAACAAACCCAACACACACACCCAAGTATATGGGGCTAGTACTTAAGATGTCACAAGTTCTTAAAGTGAATGGGAGAGTAGTATAGATTGTGATACATTTCACTTCATAATTCCCCTACACCAAAAATGGCAGCATCCATGATTTCATGGACGACACATCAGGTTTAAACAACGTTTACATGTTTATTCTATGCTCCATTTCCAGGCTTTGTATAATTTCGTTACCAACGGTGCGGCGCTGCCGCCAGACCACTACTGGCACGGATGGACGGCCACGCTGCACAAGTAGCGCTGCTTCGGCAGCGGAGTTCGAAATGTAGCCCGTCTAAATACATGTGGAGCGGTAGTGAGCTTGCATCGGCTTACGCTCCAAACACCAGAATTAAAATTTCTTAGCAGAGCAGTTTGTCCCAACAAAATTTCTGTTAAAATACAACACATCCACTTAACCTACCTGTTCGAGGGCCTCCTTCCAAACAGATTTTGCTCTATCCCAACGCTGGCCGGGTTTCGAAGCCACAGTTTTGTTGTAGTATTGCTTTGCCACAGACCACACCAGTTCTATAGCATTGAAAGTAGAGTGGTAAGGAGGAAGTCTCAGAACAATATGCCCTGCATTCTGCAGCATCTCGTCGACAACATACCTGGTAAAAATAATGTTGTTTCATTACTGTTCTCTGATTTTTTTTGGGATTAACAATAAGAAATCTTGTATAGTGCTAAAATACCTCTTCAGATGATTTCGATTCATACTGCACAATGTTTGGAGTTCAACCTTCGTCGCCTTTTCTGGAGGTACAACACCATTCAGTCTCAGCCATGACTGATATAAAAAAATAAAAACATACTGAGTATCAGTCAGTACAATTAATAAACTACATAAATAATCATAAGCAATAACATTACCACGGAGGAAACTGCATGCTGTATTCATTGACAAAAAAAAGATTTTGACACCCTTAACAGACAAATTATCATCGACAAACTAGAGAAATTGGTAGGCGAGTTTAGCTACTTAGCTAGATTCATCAGAAGAAGATTAGCTTATGGGAGGATTTCCACCTGTGTGATGCAATGACTAAACGGGCAAGGACGCAGGGTGGTTATCAGTTGTGGCAAGTTATGATTCGAATATCGGTGCATGGTTTTCACCACCGTATATGTAGGACGATGAAAATTCGCGAACCACGTCCTGAGTATAGGTGCACAAAAATGTGACAGCCCACGTGAACGATATCACGTACTATCATGTAAACTGAGGGTAGAAAACCTCAGAAAAGTTTGTACTAATGATGGATCGTAAGTACCACGTTCATGCACATTGTGCGCAATAAAGTATTTATTATTATAAATACGGTAATCACCAATAGTTGATCTTTCCTCCACTTGGTAGTTGGTGGTTGCTCCACAACTTTGCTATGATATGAAGCATTGTCCATCACAATGATACAATCTCCAATGGTTCTGAGGCCAACAATCAACTGCTTTTCCACCCATTGCTGAAATGTATCGGAATTCATTGCTCCATGGTAATCTTGATCTCGCTTCAAGTCTGAAGCAAATATTAAATCAGCACCTGGAAATTTAAAAGAAATGGTAATTTGACAGTGCAAAACTTAAATTATTCTTAAAATTATTTATGAATTTCATTGAAGGAACATATTTCTTTTGATATTAAAACCATAAATGGATCACCATACTAAATGAAATAATAATTTACCAGGTACAAATCCCTCCTTTGTTCCAGCATGAACAATTACCAGTCTACCTCCTTCTGAAATAGGTCTACGGAGCACTCCTCTGACATCTCCACTCTTTCCTGGCTTGTTCCACGAGTAAGTGGGAGATCCTGAAATAATAATTCACAATAAATAAATGTAACAGCGAACAAGGTGTATTAAAAATATATTATTATATACGCATATATCTTCATGAGTAGGCTATAAATCTTATTTCCTGTTTCTCATAGAGTAATGTAGAGCCTCACCATTCATAAATATCCATGTTTCATCCAAGAAAACAACAGGCTTAGGGTGATCACTCGGCAAGTTCCTAACATACTCTCTGACAAAGCACGTCCTCTTATAGCGAATGATATCGCTCTCTCGAATGTGAGCAAAGCTATCCCCTTTGCTCCAAACGAATTCCATGTCCCTCAATATCCTTCTGACTGAGCGTAACGATCCTTCAAAAAAATAAGTCTCGTAATTTTCCTTCAGATGGTCGAAAACGTTTGAAGCACTCACTGCTTCTCCTACGAGATAAAGAAAATACTGTAGTACAAATTAAAAGAAACACTCAACGAAGCTTACAACATATGTACATAATAAGCCTATTAGAGAAGTAGAAGTAGTAGTAGGCCTACAATATCCTTACCTCGATCTAATTTGGAATATATGAACCTTGCAATCGCATCCTTAGCAAAATCATCTACTCCAGTTGCAATAAACCTACGCTTTCGATGTTTGCCTAGTGTAACAAGGAGCTCCCCTTTCCTAGACCGTAATATAACCTTCTGGACAGCAGAAAATCCATGCTGTAATAACATAAGTACCATAGATTAAAATTTCACAAATATGACTAGGTCCTTCAGCGAATAAAAGGTCCCAGAATGGAAATAAGTTACAATGACTTAAAAATAGCACACTTAGAAGTCTACAATAAGATACATCAATCAATTCCTATGCTGAATGACAATCGTGGGAGGCTAACGTAAGTGTACATTACATAAGGCTATGTTGTTGATTTTATGTTAGGTTATGTTAGGATACTAAGAAATTAACAAAATACTTACTCCCACCAGACCAGCAATTCTTACAATTATTTCCGTATCACTACACTTAATTGCTTTTTGGTCATCTTCCTTCTTAAAGCAGTTGTACATATTTACTATCGCCAATTGCAGTGATCGCTGTAGGGCGTAGGGCCTTGTAGGCCTAGTCTTTTTCCGTGGCGTTTGTAACTGTTTCTGGCCTCTTTTAGGCATTTTGACGAAATCTAAATAACAATAACAATAACAATTTAGGCAAAAATAAAGATTACGAACATTAGGCCTATATAGGAAAGTTCCGACGACTGCAAATGTAAACATACATATTATATAATCTATAAGTCTAAAATAATCATAATAACTGTTCTAATTGACGTATTTTTGTAGCACCTACCTGGTACAGCTGCTCTAGACGTAATATTCCAAAGAAAAATGATGATTTATCCAATTAATTGAACAGACACGTGCGTGTGGTTATATTAGATCGAGAATGTTGGTCACACTCGTTACAACATTTCCCGCGTCTACGTGTTTCAAAACTGTTTCAACTGTACGCGAAACAATTTTACTGGTATTGTAGTATTTGTAGATGGCGAGATTTTAAGCAGGGTTGGCGACAATGTGCTCGCACCTGAAAACAACGTAACTTCAAGAAATGCAACCAGAAACCAACATTTACGTAGGCATAGGGGACGGCTGGTATTGTTGCCTACCCTGTTTTGATCTAGTAACTTACTTTAACTGTCCCGGACTATAACAAGGGAAGTTCCCTGAGGCATGTTTCACTGCCCCCCACTCCAAACTGGACGTGAAGGTAAATATTGTCGGAATGTGCCAACCTTCGCTAATCTTCACGGTGTTCGCCACTATCTACTCTTATTATCTCAAAGACGTTTTCGATACTATTGCAAGTTTTGGCATTATTCCAGATTCCCTGATTTCTTTAGCCTTGCACTTAAAGCTCAAGTTCGGTCATTTTATTTGTCTTCATACTTACTATTTAGATCCGCACATTTTAATTTTTATGTTGTAGCTTCGTAAAAATGTCTTCGTATGCGAGTTATAGCCTGCACTATGAGCTTTAAAACGATATCGTGGGAACCAAATACGTATATGCATTCTGCTACAAAACAAAGTGCATTCGTAAATAAGCGGGCAGAACATTCCTTGTCCAGGCACCTCCACTCGTGGCCCCGTTGTGACAACTCACACAACATTTATGGTTTCTCATAGCTCACAATTGTCCACCACTCTGGCTGTACATGGTGTACGTGGATAACAAGTTAGCTGTACTGATAATATCTACGAAAACTCCAGGGGTTCCATGTGTATGTAGCTGTCAGGGCTTAACCAACATTTCAGGAGAGAATGCAAATACATTTGCCATTGATAGCACAAATGCTTGTATATATCCGTACTGATAGATATTTGTCACAATTCATATCCAGGCTAGTTCTTTCTATCATATAAATAAGAATCTTCTCTGACATAATATTTTCCAATCAATTAGGCTGACAATTCAAACGACGCACAAACTGGTTGGCGCCTAATACTAAATTCACACTCCATATTTCGGAAAAAGATTTAGTTCATTTCAAGCACTAAGTTAAATATTTGCTGATATTCGACACTTGTTTTTCTAAATTATTTAATTTGCTATATTTTATTTACACTTACTATTACAAAATTTGTTATTTTTCTAACTATATTTTCAAAATAATTCAATGTAAATCCCAATATATTACAGTATATAGTAACTATTTACAATTAATATTACATTGTAAGAATATCCATTTTTTTCATTCTTTTAATTACAATTGATCTCATAAACATTTTTCACATCAAAATACATTAGACTTAAATACATCTGTTTTACTTTATTCTTAATTGAGCTGAAGAAGACCTCAATGTTAGGTCTAAACATGTACATTTTATCTCTACTTAGTATAAAACAAAGTCCCCGATTCTTGGATGTTAAGGGTAATCTCGAGAACTACTGCATGGACTTTTATGCGGTTATCACCATTCTGTAAAGGATTCCTCGAGGATGATTTCTGTAGAAAATAATTTATTTATGATCAAATGAAGCCGAGCAGTAACGATTTCAGTGGAAAAGTCCAAAAAGAAACCTGGCGCCCGAGCGCTTTGTAAGCTTACGTTGGGCAAACTGTTAAAAATATCACAATACTATGAGTGTAAGAAATGTTCAGCATGAAAAGTTCTACAAAAAAGTCCGCGAGAGCATATGTCTATCTTCAATACATCGCCACTATAAGTGTTTTTACGTTTTAATTTCTTCCAACCATGTCCATTCAACTACTGAGGCGACAGTTTACGAGCTAGCTAAGGGCGAGTCTATCATCCCTGTTACAGCCTAGCTAGCGGGCGAACCTATTGCCCCAGATACATCCAGCAGCAAACCGTTGAGTCGTTTTGAGTTAAGACTTCTGAGAAGGGGGGTTGTGTTTGGAGTTTCCCTGGAAGTGAAACTCGGGGATTCTTCATTTCGCCTGTGAAACACAGTCAAGTTAAGATTGGACGGAAGGGGGATTATATTATATTAAATTATACTGATTAGCGTATAATCTCTACTTAATATAAAACAAAGTCCCCGATCTTGGATGTCACGAGTAATCTCGAGAGCTACTGCATGAACTTTTATGGGGTTTTCACCATTCTGTAAAGGATACCTCGAGGAAGGTTTCTATAGAAAATAATTTATTTATGATCAAAGGAAGCCAAGCAGTAACGATTTCAAAAAAAAAGTCGAAAAAATCCTGGCGTCCGTGCGCTTTTTAAGCTTACGCTGGGCAAACCGTTAAAAATATCAATATACAATGAGTGTAAGAATTGTTCAGCATGAAAAGTTCTACAAAAACGTACGCGAGAGCACATTTCTATATTCAATATATCGTCCACTAAGTGTTTTTAGATTGGACGGAAGGGGGATTTGTGAGTCATGCACCTTGCCATTCTTAAATTACGTCTGACAAGAATTTGTTGCACATGCATCTCCATGATAATATAGTTAATAGTCCAGTCAGTGATTTTAACCCATCATGCCGAGATGTAAAACGGATATAGATCGTAGTTCATTGACATCGTGAACAAGCGCTTATCACGTAATGTATTCACAACTGTTCCCGGGCGAAGCTAGTAATAGATATATTTGTGTAAGTATTGATTGGCGTACTTTGAATTTCAGGAGAGGTCATCTACCCCCATTCTCTTCCCAAAACCCATTAGCGTAAATTGACTAAACTCTCTGGGTTTAACCCAATTAGCGCATTACGACCATCCCGGTCAAGCAGCCCAGGTAGTGGAGGTACTGTCCGTCCACCAGCTTAAGGTCCGTGGCAGGAATGCAATGAGTCAGCTGGAGAGGGCTGGCTTCTGCGCGATCGACAATAGTGCCAACGTACTACTGACCAGTTCGATTTCACAATTGAAACTAAACGAAAGTAGCAGTGAGTAACCGTAGCGTGAATATCATCGATGCTGAGTTGGCAATACCTGCAGCGGCACATGGAGGAAAGAAAGGGAGGAGATGCCTTCGCTGCGCTGCCTAGCGCAAGCTGTTGAAGCCAAACGGCTCGCCCACTTTGGTTGCAAGAAAATGGCTGTCCCTATGCTTAAAGCCGTAAACCACTCCAACTAGTAATGTATGTTAGGGACATAAAACTGCAATGACAAGTCGAGTTTTTTTCTTGGATAGGCAGAATACACTCTGTACATCACGGTACTTGGCACAAATAAGCCGCGTTATCGTTTTAAAAGCCAATTTAAATATAAATATGAGAGCACCTTTGCGAGGCTAGTTTTGTAAGGAAAACGCGGCAAAACGTAATAATACGCTGAAACACTGATTAAATTGAATACAGGTGTCTGAAGATGCAAGTTATACCAAAGAAGGAACATCTTGGGAATTAATGATGTCGAACTAATTACGGTATTTACACCAAATTGAGTTTTATGTTCTTATTGGTGTTGAGGCATTCATCAGTTTTTAGGCCTAATTTCGAGCACAGCCACTTTCACTCATTGGTCGTACACATTTTGATATTCAAGAATACGGACCTCGAAATTAATAAACAGAACAATTAAAAAAGGACACATATTTGCACAAAAATACGGGATAGCCTATACGTTTCGGTACCGCACGGTATTTTCTTTGTGGGGGTAGAAACTTGACGATTAGCCTCGAATTGATTAATTACGTAGGCCTACCGTAATTATTGTCCGACAGCCGTTTGATAATTTGGGATTTCCAGAGGAATGATTGTTATTTTTTTGGTATATAGGACACATGCTGAGATTAGAACTGAAGAGGTTTCTTTTTTTAAAGTTTTAAACACCTTATCACTACTTTTATTACGTTTCCAAAGTTGCATAACCGGAGCGCGATAAAAACCAGGGCCAAAATAAGGTTTAGACATGCACAATGCCTCATGCAAGTCACAGAACGCCGAATACGAGTTCAGGTTAGGCCCACTTTGGTTGCAGCGCTTGGCTTCACTCATACGAGCTCAGGGCATCTCCTCTTATTCTTTCCTCCATGCAGCGGCACGTCCACTCAATCAACGCAGCTGGAATGTCTCTCCTTTCCCCTTCAGGCCATGAGCTGGTGGATGGACAGTAGGCTCGAGGCTAAAGTGAAACGCTATAATGAGCCGTGCAGCTCGCATCTTCACGTTTGGGTAACCATCAATATGCTAGTACAGTACTTACAGCTGCCCGAATAGACCAGCAAGGGGCGTACTCACCTGAAAGCAGAGACAAGTGGTAAGAATCACAAACAAATAGTAAGAGAAAACAAGAAGTTCAGCAAAGAACATATAGCCCAGGGGCGTATATAAGGGGGGAGCTGTGGAGGCTCCAGCCCCCCCCCCCCTCGAAAATATAAATAAATGAAGAAAGTGTTGTTTTGGTACAAGCATAAAATAAAATTTGGTTGTACCTAATCTTAACTTATTGGTTGAGTTATAAACAATATTAAGATTGAAATTAGACTACCTCGTGGTGTAGTGCCTAGCATTCTTGGCTGCCGGGTGGAGGTCTGAATTCGATACCCGGCTCTGCCAAGAAATTTTAATTCTGGTCTGAGGGCTGGAACGGGGTACACTCAGCCTTGTGAGGCAAAACTGATAATTCCACAGTACGGTACTTTTGAGAAATAAATTATCAATTTGTAAAATAAATAAATATTAAAAAAAACTGTTTACCTTTCTGCTTAGTAAATTGACAAATATTGAGATATTTGCCATTCATACTCCATAGAAAATAGAAAATTCATTAAGTATAAAATTTTATATATGTGTTTTGTTGTATTTTACAACTTTTTTGTGTTGCTACTAATTGTAGGCTATATAAACTTAGAATTTTACAATTAACTCTTATCTGAAATAATTACACTAAGTTATATGCTCTAAGATATTGGTTGATATTTCTGGGTATTTTGTGGTGACAATCCCCTGAGAATACTCAAAATTTTCCAAGATAGTCAGCCCCCCCCCTCCCCGAAAAAATTGTATATACGCTCCTGATATAGCCTACTTTCTCCTAAATGTATGGGTATAGTTATAACTCTTTGTCCTTATCACCTCCTATTTTCTTCCAATTCGAAGAGCGAAATGGCACACAACAGTTTAACATACTGGATTTGAGCAGCGGCGTTCAGTTTATAATTGAAACTGAAACAAAACTTGGTTGGTCTAAACGTATCACTGGGAGAACACATTTAATAAACCTACTGCACAGCTAATTTGGATCGCGCCTATCCTTGGCGAGTGCGCTCTATAGGCAACAAGAGGAAACTTTTCAACTACACCGTATGCATGGGTTCACTAACTGGGAATGGCAAGGCCGGTATAGAGCGCAGCTCGTATCTAGTAGGCCGTGGTTATAAACCAGTGGTTCTGAACCCGTATAAGTTTGCGGACCACTCACCTGAAATTGAATCATGTACGGACCAACCCTCCCCCCCCCCCCCCCCCCACACCATCCTCCCAATACACCTAATCAGTTGTATCTCTTCCTCAATAACACTTATTTTAAGGTTATTTCAATTAAAAACCTGATAGTCATCGCCGCGAATACATTCGGACGATTCTCGTTCAACGCACATCGTTTTCGAAATCCCTTTTTTTTGCCACTTTTTTATACGTGCTGGTGGACCCATTTCTCCCGCGGACCACTACCGAGGCACTCGCGGACCACCGGTTAAGAACCACTGTTATAAACGCATAGTTCAACTGGTTGCTAGTAGATTTCACTCGTGCAGATCCAGTGGAGAACTTTGTTTGAATTAAATATATATTTTTCATTGCAAAATGCGCAACATAACGCTCAATTTTACAACGTCTCAGTCTTCGAGCATACAATAGGATAGAGAGGCCTTGGCCAGCGGAACATGGGGCCAGAATAAGATCAGCTGATGTTGGTATAAAATGGCGCCTATGCCCAAGTTGTCAGCGCGAGCGTAAAGATTATACTTAATAATTATCGATATACGAGCCCATTTTTGCAGTATAATATATTACAAATATGTAAAATACGCATTTTCCTTTATGTAAGAGGCTGAATGTGAAGTTATATAACGAAAATGGTTATAACATGCGCTGCTTACAATTGCAGTCAGAGGTTTGAAAAATGGAACAGGCTATCTTTTCACGGGTAAGAATTAAAATATATGACCTAAAATACACAGACTTGATTACATACATTTCCCCAATACAGCTGGCATCCAGCGGCGTAGCCGTGCTCGTTAAATCATGCAGCACGCTCGGATATCGCAGGTCGAATCCCGGCGCTGACTGCTGCTATCCCGAGTGTGGTTTATCCCACAGGATTTTCCACACTCCCCCCAGGCAAATGCCGGGATAGCACCTTAGTTCAAGTCCCGAAGCACCCACCTCATCCCTGTCCCTAATAAAGTTACACACTACTACAATCATCACATCAATACAGGTTATCAGACAAGTTCAACCCATACCCAACTACACGGTGCTGATGACCAAGATGTCACAAGCCCCTTAAATGAATTAACAACCACCAATGCAGCTATACACACTACTGCAGTCATCACAGAAATTTAAGTTATCAGACAAGTTCAATACATAGGCCTACTCAAGTAGGCAGGGCTGATGACCCGGAAGTCCCAAGCCACCAAAAATTAATTTACTACATATGGAGGGGAAGGGGATAACAATAGGATATTTGTAAGATTTATTGCGGTAGGTGATAAATATTTGGAGTGGGGATATCATTGGTTTTCTTTTAAGATACATGCTGGATATCACTTTGTACGCATAATTAAATGTATTCGCTTATTTCAGCTTCCCTTCAGACCCTGAATTACTTCAGCTATGGACCATAAATATTAATTTTAATTGATGATTATCGGCAAACTTTCTTGATTTATAAAGGAAAACCAGCATAAAAGAAGCATAGGGCCTGCATGTTACTAAAAAAAAGTAAGCTAGTTCTAGAATGCTTTGTAGAGTTTATTATTTTAGATACCGGTATGTAAAAATATTACAAATATAACCAAGTCAGACAATTATTACGGATAAGAATTATACGTAAACGTATTTTATTCACCATTTTATAATTTCCTAACCATGTAGGCCCTACACAAGTCACCTATGCATTCCAACACTGATATGTCAACACACCAAAATATCGCATATAACGATTATACTTCACACTTTTCATACAAAAAAGAACAGCAATATTCAGAAGGAATTGTAGTTATCGCCACCTTCAACAGAAATAGTCTGTTAATCACAAGGAATACGCTTGAATCGGGATTTTAAGTCACTTCATAATGCTATTCTTATGGGAGACATCTTTGTTTTGCCCAACATCAGCTGATCTTATTTTGGCCCCACGGTCGGCCGGTAGAAGCATAGCTGGCGCCCTCTCTATCCTATTGTATGCTCGAAGGTCTCAGTACTTAAAAAACAATAAATCTTATATATAAAAGTGAAAGTCTGTATGTGGGTATGTATGTATGTATGTGGGTCTGTTCCGTATACAAATCTACACCGTACCACCAATCTCAACCAAATTTTGCATACATATAGTTTAGGATCCAGAAGGAACCGCTGGCTACATGAATTTTCGATAGTCTTTCTCATTCTTCTGATTTCGGCCCTTTTGCACTCAAGCACAGGCTAATCAAATCATAAAATATACTCATGAAGGAATGGCAAGCCAGATAGTTTCCATGGCAACATAGCTCAAGTCGAGACACGGCCGACTGGATGCCAGTTCTGCTCTGCACTACCGGTATAGAAAAAGTGGATCTTTACTTGAAATCCCGTTAGTTACTCACCTACTCACACAGCACTGTCAACCGAGTTTAGCATAACAAAGACTTGACACTATCATCTACTATATATATTTGTGAAATACCACTCACTCATTCATTCATCACGAAATCTCAGAAACCACCGACGGATTGGAATGAAATTTGGTATGCAGCTTCCCAAAGGGCCGCAAATGCCCCCTAAGATAGGATTTTTGGATATTCAGGTTCTAAAGGGGTGTTAAGGGGGTTGACCTGCATTTCATTGAATTTCAATATCTCCCGATTGGTTTCATTGGGGGATGTGATACTCGGCACGTAAACTCATCATTAAAAATAAGAAGACACGAGTCTGAGGGTTTTTCGATGTGGTGTATATTATGAGGTGAAAGGGGTGAAAAGTGGGGATGGAAAGATTCCTAACGGAGCGTGTATCTCTTAAACGACATAGGTGAGGAGTTTGAAACTCAGCGGAAAACAATCAGCATACAAAATACGTAAATATGTGTTTGACCGTTTATTCATAAATCCAATTTAAGGGGCCCATGGGGAGGGGTGAAATTCTGGGGGGGGGGGGGGGGGACAGGAAGAAAGTGTCCTAACTGATTGACTGACTCACTCACTCATCAAACTCAGGGGGGAAAAACTGCTTTAAAGTAAGTAAATAGCTGTTCGACAGTTTTTTTTATTAAATCAAATCCTGCCTGACTCACTCACTCACTCACTCACACACTCATCATCGCCCAGCCAAAATTATTGAAGTTAGAAACATGACAGTTTGGGGATATGTTCATTGTATGTCAAAACCGTCTACTAAGGGAGGATTTTCGGATATTCAGGTTCTGAAGGGGTCTTAAGGGGGTTAAACCTGCATTCCATTGAATAACAATATCTCCCGATTGGTTTCATTGGGGGATATGATACACGACATATAAACTCATTAAAAAGGAAGAAGACACGTCTCTGAGGGGTTTTCGATGTGGTGTATATTATAAGGTGAAAGGGGTGAAAAGTAAGAATTGAAAGATTCCTAACGGAGCGTGTATCTCTTAAACGACATAGGCGAGGAGTTTGAAACTCAGCGGAAAAAATCAGCAAAAAAAAATAAGTAAATATGTGTTTGACCGTTTTTTCATAAATCCAATTTAAGGGGCCCATGGGGAGGGGTGAAATTCTG
This sequence comes from Meconema thalassinum, assembly GCA_946902985.2. Lineage (NCBI taxonomy): Eukaryota > Metazoa > Arthropoda > Insecta > Orthoptera > Tettigoniidae > Meconema > Meconema thalassinum. The sequence continues at coordinate 299,556,994 of OX336391.1, read as the reverse complement.
GGGGGAGGGGGGGGAAACAGGAAATAAAGTGTCCTAACTGATTGACTGACTGACTCACTCATCAAACTCAGGGGGGAGGGGGAACTGCTTTAAAGTAAGTTAATAGCTGTTCGACAGTTTTTTTGATCAATCATATTGAAGGGGTTCATCGGGAGGGATGAAATTCTGAAGGAAAAAATGAAAGAAAATGTCCTGACTCATTCACTCATGATCGCCCAGTCAAAAATATTGAAGTTGGAACCATGGCATTCTGGGGATATGTTCGTTGTATCTCAAAACCGTACACTAAGGGAGGATTTTTGGATATTCAGGCTCTAAAGGGGTCTTAAGGGGGTTAAACCTGCATTTCATTGAATAACAATATCTCACGAGTGGTTTCATCTGTGGATGTGATACTCGGCATATAAACTAATCATTAAAAATAAGCAGACATGTGTCTAAGGGTTTTTCGATGTGGTGTATTATTATGAGGTGAAAGGGGTGAAAATTGGGGGTTGAAGGATTCCTAACGGAGCGTGTAGGCCTATCTCTTAAACGACATAGGCGAGAAATTTGAAACTCAGCGAAAAAAAATCAGCTAAAAAATTAAGTAAATTGGTGTTCGACCGTTTTTTCATAAATTAATTTAAAGGTCCAATGGGGTGGGGTGAAATTCTGGGGGGGAAAAGGAGAGAAAGTGTCCTGACTGACTGACTAACTCACTCATCAAACTCAGGGGAAACAGACAGCTAAAAAAATAACTTAATAGGTGTTCAAGCGTTTTTTCATCAATCCAATTTAAGGGGCCCATGGGGAGGGGTGTAATTCTGGTAAAAATAATTGAAAGAAAATGTCCTGTCTGACTCACTCACTCATCGCGCCCAGCGAAAACTATTAATGTTGGAAAAATGAAATTTTGGGAATATGTTCGCTGTATGTCAAAACGTCAACTAAAGAATGATTTTTATTTATTCGGGTTTTAAAGAGATGTTAAGGGGGTAAACGTGCATTTCATTGAATAACGATATCTCATGAGTTGTTTCTTTGGGGATGTGATATTCGGTATATAAACTAATCATTAAAAATAATCAGACATATATCTAAAGGTTTATCGATGCCGTGTATATTATGAGGTGAAAGGGGTGAAAATTGGGGATTGAGGGATTCTTAACGGAGCGTGTATCTCTTAAACGACATAGGCGAGAAGTTTGAAATTCGGCGGGATAAAACAGCTTAAAATACAAGTAAATATGTGTTCGACCGTTTTTTCATAAATCCAATTTAAGGGGCCCTTGGAGAGGGGTGAAATTCTGGGGTGATAAAACAGGAAAGAAAGTGTCCTAACTGATTGACTCACTTACTCACTCATCAAACTCAGGGGGAAATCAGCTTTAAATAAGTAAATAGGTGTTCGACCATTTGTTTCATAAATCCAATTTAAGGGGTTCATGTGGAGGGGTGAAATTATCATATATAAATGAAATAAAATGTCCTGACTGACTCACTCACTCATCATCGCCCAGCCAAAATTATTGAAGTTGGAAACATGAAATTTTGCGGATATGTTCGTTTTATGTCGAAAACATCCACTAAGGTAAGAGTTTTGAATATTCAGGTTCTAAATAGGTGTTAAGGGGGTAAACGTGCATTTCATTGAATAACAATATCTCACGAGTGGTTTCATTTGGGGATTGATACTTGGCATATATACTAATCATTAAAAATAAGCTGACACATGTCTAATGGTTTTTCGATATAGTGTATATTATGAGGTGAAAGGGATGAAAAGTGGGGGTTGAAAGATTCTTAATGGAGCGTGTATCTCTTAAACGACATAGGCGAGGAGTTTGAAACTCGGAGGAAATCAATCAGCTTAAAAATAAATAAATAAATAAATAAATAAATAAATAAATAAATAAATAAATAAATAAATAAATAAATAAATAAATAAATAAATAAATAAATAAATAAATAAATAAATAAATAAATAAATAAATAAATAAATAAATAAATAAATAAATAAATAAATAAATAAATAAATAAATAAATAAATAAATAAATAAATAAATAAATAAATAAATAAATAGGTGTTCGACCGTCTTTTCAAAAATCCAATTTAAGGGGCCTATGGGGAGGGGTGAAATTCTGGAAGAAAAACGTCCACTAAGGAAGGATTTTTGGATGTTCGCTCTCATCGACCAACCAAAACTATTAATGTTAGAAGAGTGATATTTTGAGGATATGTTTGTCGTGTGTCGAAAAGATCTACTAAGGAGGGATTTTTGGATATTCAGGTTCTAAAGGGGTGTTAATGGGGTTAAACCTGCATTTCATTGAATAACAATATGACACGACTATGACGCGAGCGAAGCGAGACTAAAAATGAGATGGTGTGTGTGTGTCTGTGTATTACTCAATCACGCAAGTACCACCGGTCCGATTTACATGAATTTTACATGGAAGTAGCAGATTTACCTGGTTAACATACAGGTTACTTTTGATTTCAATACTTTGCACTTTTAAAGATGGCGACCATTTTAGTGACGTCACTCTACCCTTTGGTTTTAAACTTTCATATTTCCATTTCAAATAAAAAGAGAACGCTAAGAAATAGCAAACTTTTGATGGCATGTACGAGGTTAAAAATTGCATTTTCTATCCGAAATGTATCTCCAACCGTTAGCGAGTAAAACCTAAATGTGTGCTATAAAACACGGTCAAGGCAGAGCGGTGTAGTTGGACAAAATGTTCCATCCTTAATCTCCCTCTGCGCAGCACCTCGCCTATCCCCTGTTTTAACTGTCACCTTCACATTTTGATTTATTTACGACCCGTAGCGAAGCACGGGTACTTCAGCTAGTATAAAATAAATCACGCAAAAACATTACAACTCTGATAGATTTTGAACCTCTGCCGGCCGGGTGAAGGACCAAAGCTCTAATCACAGAGCAAAACATGTCCACCGAAATTTTACGTTATCAATCGATTTACTTACAACGTCTTAGCAAATGATGACTTGGAATAAACGATTTCTTCACAATTCACACGGCCACCATCCTGAAATGGTATAGCTGATGACCTTGTAGTTTGGGAACAGGACGCGTCTCATATGAAGGTATGGTTTTACCAAATTTCGTAAATATCCAATGATAAGTTTGGTCGTAATTTAATGTTAAGTTTTGACGATTTTGAGTGGCCGCCATTAAGTTTTGGTAAAGATGGCGGCAATATAGAACATGATACTAAGGTGCCCTTTGCTAGTGCTACCTCTGGACCAAATTCCGTTCAATTCGGTTTCTTAGGGTTTCAATTGATAGGGTGGACAAACATACACACACACACACACACACACAGACAGACACACAATTTTTTGACCCTGTGTAGATCTCATAAGTCTACTTTCATTTTTTTTTGCAAAAATGGAAAGTAGGCTATAAAGCATGGCAGCATGTGCTAATATTTCATGAACGTAATAAATCAAGATCTAATGTATGTGCAATTGCACAGTCGTTCAAACAAAGAATGAGCGCATTATTGATCTGCACACTTCATCTTTCTTTCTTTCTTTCTTTCATTGTTTCTTTCGTTCTTCTTGTTCAATTCGCGTTGTTGTTGTTGTTGTTGTTGTTGTTCATTTGAGGGGTTTGGAAATCGTGGACATTCAACCTCGTGTACGTGTGTGTGTGTGTGTGTGTGTGTGAGGGGGGAGATTTTTATATGTTTACCTGTGTTATTGCTATGGTTGTATTAGTATGCGTATTTGTAATTGAGGGTAGGATTTCGAAGATGTCGGCCATGGCCTAAAGTTAGGAATCGTCCCTGGAATTGCTTGCCACGGTGGGTGAGTGGTTAACGTGTCGGTCTACTAACCCCAAGCTTGCAGGTTCGCTCCTGGCCGTGGTAAGTGATTTTTGAAAGGCGGCAAATATTACGACACCATATCATACGATGTTGGCATGTCAGAGAACCCATTTGAATCCAGTTGGCCGTGTTCATAATGGCAAAATTAATCTCGGGAGTTTCCGCCAACACAAAGTTCCTAATTTCTCTACTAGAAAGCACTATAGTGTTCAAGAAGCTTAGATATCTAACCCCCTTGACTTTCATAGTGCTTCAAGAAACAACGAAATTAGACATGCAAGCTACCCTCTGGGTGTGAAATAACAAAACTTGCACCCGGCACTCGAGGCCATACGATATTATTATTATCCCGGCATTTGGCTGGATTATAGACTAAGTGGAAATCAACAACAACCACTTATAGAATTGCAGGGGTGTGTATCGAATCCATCTCGTCTCAGTTTTGCTTCACCTGGCTGAGTGTACCCCGTTTTAACCCCCAGACCAGATATAACTTGACAGAACCAGGATTTCAATCCAGGACCTCTGTACCTACCCCGAAGGCAGAAGACGGCGCGATTCTTTTCATGACTGTACTGTCATCAGTTTCTGCATTATCCAAACTATTTACCATCACCAACTGTTCAATCGTCCGGCTCCGTGGCTAAATGGTTAGCGCACTAGGCTTTGCCCGAAGTGCCCCGGGTTCGATTCCCGGCCAAGCCATCAGGGATTTTAATCTCCTGGGTTTATTTCCCGTAGCTCGGGGACTGGGTGTATGTGACGTCTTCATCATCACTTCATCCTCATTACGACGCCCACGGGCGTCAACTAGAAAGAACTGCATCTCCGGAGGCTACACGAAAAAACAACTGTTCAATCCATCTTGAAAAGACATGGATTGCCAGTCTGAAAGACTAGACTTTATATCATTTTAAATGCTAGCAGCCGAGTACCAAGAAGGCAATGCACAAACAGAGTTTCAAGATTCTATTTTGTTTCTTCACTGTCTACTTGATTGTTCTCGCACTGCCTTCTTGAAACTCTGTTCTCGCACTGCCTTCTTGGTACTCGGCTGCTACATCGTACTATGACGTCACACACCTTAGTGCATTCTCGGTACATTTCGTCCCGTCACCGTAACGTAAAGTCGATATAATCATTTAAAATGATAAAAACACCACAGTAGAAGGAGAAAAGTTGGTAGGCAATTTAAATACATATGACACAAATTCACCCCACTACTGCAATTTGGAACTCGGACAGCGATGGGGACGACACTGAACTCATCTCCATACATTAGGAATGCCAACCGATGGAATACATTATCACCAGTATGACCAGTAACGTTTAGGCAATACCCACTCAGCCAATAAGAGCAAACAATACCTTGGTGTAAACGTCTCGTTGCAAATTTTCAAATATATCTCGCTGTACAGAATGACCATGAAAACATTACGCATCAAGAACCATTCGAGAGGTAATAGAAATAGTGCCCCCCCCCTCCCCCCTATAAAAATTATGAATGAGACTGCTATATACAATACTAGCAGTAGTACACGGCTTCACCCGGTGGATTTATTTAGTAGTTTTGCGGATGATAATGAATGCTACTACTGAACTGACACATCAAACTTACGGCCTAACAGAGAGAAAAAAGTTCTAAAATACCGTAACTTTTTGTGGTGGTGATAAGAAATATAACATATAGTTCTGGTGTTATCTAGTAAAAAATGTATTTCTTCAATAGTAAGTAAAAAACGGAAATAGCTTAAAGTGTATATCAATAACCAAATGATTGCTAAAGAACGAACTAAGTCCTTATCGACACCCTTCTCCATTAACAAAACCACAGGGGAATGGACGCACAAAACCTCCCATTAATATTACTCTTCACAAATTCGTCATCACACTGTACGTTTACAGTGGTCGTAGTTTCCGATAATCACGAATGAGAGCTTCAAAATGAGACCAAGTTTCCTGCTGTACGTTTATCATGGGCTGAGAAAAAGTTACGTCAGAAAAAGTATAAGAACTTTTTGTCAGGTAGTTGAAAAAAATTGAAACTTGAGATTTGCACTACCAATACTTGTGCTTATCACACATAAAAATGTCATTACCCTCAGCCAAGCAGTTTTCCAAGTATATAGTTTTAAGTGAGCGGTTCCTAGAAAAGACGTCAAAAACACGGACAATTTTTCATACAAGCACAAATAAATAAATAATTAATAAACTTGAAAATAATTGACTTATATAGTCTAACGCAGAATTAAACAAGGAAAATATTGGTATAACTCGTTTTTCAATAGGTCTGTTGGTCTGGTTGTAATTAAGGCCTAAACTCGAGTATCCATAATAAAAATTCCGATCTCTCACCAAGGCGATCCTATTTCGATTCCTGGTTAACACATGTAAGATTTTTGGAGTGAAATAACCAGCTCAGTGATTGGAATTCCACGTAATAACCTATTAAAGCACGTAAAATTAAACCAATAGAACCTGAAAGAGCAATGTGACAGCTATTACTGTACACGGGGAGGCACTGATAACATCGCGAGCAGTCAACTGTTATGGAATCAGGTGTTCGCAATCTCCCCTTTCTTTGCTCATTATGGCCGTGACACGTGCCGGCCTCTGTAGCGTCTAGAATGTTAACACGGGAAGATAAATCGACCAGCCCTCCCACAAGGAAAGAAGGAAATTCATCTGTCGGACATTTCATTTAGACGATTGGACATCGAGGTCATTAGCCCAGTGTACTTGTGTGATAATAATAGTCTACTGTACCTGCACTGATGTGCTTATTTGTTATTGGGGATATGATTGGGTAGGAGGTGGTCATGCTTGGAGCAGAAGTGGGAACCGCACTCACCGAACCTTACTCCCTCATGAGACTCCCTCATTTACCCCGTTCCAGCCCTCAGACTGGAATTAAATTCCTTGGCAGAGCCAGGAATTAAACCGGGTACTAGTCCTTATAACACGTCCCGTGGCGTAGTTGCGCTCGTTAAATCGTGCACCATGGCCGCAAGGGCAGATGTAGTAGGTCTAGAGATCGTAGGGTCGAATCCTGGCGTTGCAAATGGCTATTCAGAGTGTGGTTTTTCCCCGGGGGTTTTCACACTCCCTCCAGGAAAATGCCGGGATAGTATCGTAACTTAAGTCACGCGGCGTCTACCCCATCCCTGTCCCTTACACAGTTACTCACACTATGTCATCACATAAACACAAGTTCAACACACACCCAATTACACGGGATCGATAACCAAGATGTCCTAAATCCCTAAAATGAATTAACAATAACAACCATTGCACGACTAGGTGGTCTAAAAATACGTACCTAGATAGGCCTACCTAGATAATTATAGAGTATAATGTTTATGCTCATGATTGCCACATGAATGATACGCAGCCATCTTGGAACGAGGAAAGGAACATCACCAAGCTGCAACGTGGACGCCATTATGTTATTGTTCAACCAGTAACAGTTAAATTATTTGTAGGTTTCTTGACATATTTTTAGCCTATTTTCAATTTTGAAAAAAATAGGCTTATGAGATCACCTTTTGTCAGTGTGTGTGTGTGTGTGTCCCCCTAATAAATTCTAAACGGCTGGAGCGATTTCAATGAATCTCGGTAAGTTCATAGCACTATTCCAGGCGACCCCGACCGTGCCCTTCAAATTTTGTTACGTCTCACCAATCCAACATGGCGGCTGTGCGAAATATTTCACCAGCATTCAATATCTCCGAAACTATTCCCGATATCACCCTGGAATTTTTTTCGGTGATAAAGGGATCTACTAGAAGTTCACCAATGTGACTTTTATAAAATTGGTAACTACAAAACCAACATGGCGGCCACGCGAATTCGCGACTTTTAAATAGACGTTTCTCGCGATTTAACCAACAAAACGCAATAAAACGTGGTACAGTATATGTTTATACACATTGTAATGCACCGATATCTAACTTCGTTCAATTGTTGCCATAACCAAAAGATGGCGGATGTGCGAAATATTTCACTGGCGTTCTATATTTCTATATCTCTGAAACTATTAGCGGTATCACCCTGAAATTTTGTACGGAGATAAAGGGCACTGCTGGAAGTTCATCTATAAGACTTTCAAAAACCGGTTATCTACAAAACGAACATGGCAGCCAGGCAAATTTGAAAATTTTAAATAGACCTTTCTCGCGATTTAATGTTCCAAACGCAATGAAATCTGGTACAGAAAATGTTTATACACATTGTAATACACTGGTATCTAATTTAGTTCAATTGTTTACATAACCTCAAGATGGCGGCTTTGCGAATTTTAAAATTAAGTTTTTATATCTTGTGTCGTAATCATGCGATCGATGTGAAAGTTTGAATAATGAACGTACGCAATAATTATCCTTTAATGGTACATGACTCTATGGCCTATACATTTAACAATCCAACATGGCGACCAACCGAAATATTTAGACGGCTCTGAATATCTACGAATCTATTATAGCAATCAAACTGAATTGTTTAATGTTCATAGAGGCTATGAACTAAAGTTCACCTATAGGACTTTAAATGACCGGGTGATCACAAATCCAACATGGCGGTGACGCGAAGTATAAATATTCACATGGACGTTTCTCGCAATTTAACCATCCGAGTGCAGTGAAACTTGGTACAGTAAATCCTTATACGAATCTTAATCTACTGGCATCTAATTTATTTCAATTGTTTCCATAACCACATGATGGCAGCTGTGCGAAATTTTAAAATCTCCTTGTTATTTCTTGTGTCCTAATGATGCGATTGAAGTTTGAATGCTACAGTTCCACACTAATCTTCATGTGACAGTACATAACTCTAGGACCGACATATATAAAATCCAATATGGTGACCATCCGAAATATTTAGTCGGTTCTCAATATCTACGAATCTATTACAGCAATCAAACTGAAATTTTGTATGTTGATAGTGGCAGTTAACATAAGTAGGATTTATGAAAATAGGCTGTATAGTGAACCCTTTATCCTCTGTTGGATAAATGATTCTATGTTTTATTTCTTCAATTAATAAATATTTCTACAAGCATCATGAAAATAGCCAGACGGAGATGAGGAAATTTCAAGCAGTTGTTGGAGACAGCGGTGACATACCTGAAGCAGATTGTCAAAAGGCTAAATACTTTAGCTGTGAAAGGAAATAGCCTAGCGATGTGTCAGAAGGACAGGTGTTGGCCACCTCAAAATAGAAGCGACGCGCAGTGAGACACGGCTCTGGTATGTTCATTGTAATATTCGCGCCTAGAAGAAATATGATGCAGTAACGTGAGTGGCTGATGTACATGCTAGACACTCCTACTAGCCAAGGCCTGATAAAAACCGCCAAGTTATAGAAATGGTGGGAACCAAGGAGAGAAGAATGCTTATTTAGCGCGGCAGGTCTAGCGTGGGCACGCTTGGCTAGCATTCACGCGGGAGATCGCCTAGACAAAATCTCTACGATCGATTCTAGGATTAATGGGCATATTCTTGACCTGCGCTATTTTTCAAGTTCAGTGATATTTATTTCATTACTGTATCACGATTATTTTGGGATTTTTTTTATCTAGTTTCAACCTCTATCTACACCTAGGGCTGGCTCATTTATAAGTGGTGTGAAGAGCCAAGACTTTGCTTATTATTATTGGCGTGTCGAGGACACAGCTTATTTACGTTTGTTCGTCTGAGGACGGCTGCTTATTACTTTGGTGTGTCGAGGAGACTTGGCATATTTTACGTTTGTTCGTCTGAGGACGGAGGCTTATACTTTGCGTGTCATGAAGGACACAGAAATTATTATTAAAAGTGTTAAATTCAGTGTTAGATAGTCACAGTACTATATTTGTAGGGGCAGTATCTTCGATAATTCGCCAACAAACTGTTTTGGGGAAAGAAGTACCCGAACGGCGAATTTAGTAGTCAGACATCAAGTGTATAATAATTTAATTTTTGAATCAGCGCGAGAGATGACATCATCGACCATGGAGGAAGCCTGGAAATATCAAGACTCCGTCAAGATGGTTGAGATGAGATAAGAAGAATCCGGTTGGGAGATGGCTGCGGATGTTCTTTGACGGGTGGCTGATTGAGGATGAGTACCGAATAATATTTATTATTATCTGATAAATTAACTTATGGTGTATGGGACATATTTTGTTTTGTAAATAATTTGCTTGTGTGATTAACGTAGTCTATTTAGTTTTGGTCTGACACACCTTTTGTATGGAAACAGCTCGCATATGTTATTAGTAGAAGGTTCTTTTCTTGTTTGTTGTTTTAACTAACGTAGCTATGTGGACGGCCGTGTTTGCATACGCTACGCAATGCGGTTAAAAACGTCTCTCGGAGATATGTTGTGTTTCAGAAGTAGGACTGAAGTAATATAATTATACAGTAGATTGGAGGGTTAATTGATTTCTTTTGTTTTATTATTGATCAGATTCAGTGAAATTATTGCCTTTGGAGCAATGTGATTTGTGACGAAGAGCAGTCAGCTCTATCGTAGGTTTTAATATTTTTTAAAATTGTTGGTGAGCATCCATTCAGCCGATCTGTGTGAAAAAAGTATTGTCATTCCCAGATGTGTGTGTGTGAGTGTGGGTATTTTGTGTCATTACAAGCGGGAATTTCAGCGTAGACTGATTTCTGGCAGCTTGATGACGAATCCATATTGTGACCTCGCGAGGGCAATTCTGGATAATTTTGATTAATGTCTGACCATAGTGGTAGAGTTTGTTGCTGTTGATCCCTTGAGATAACGGCACAGCTGGTCAGTTTTATTTATACACACTGGAGTGGGACAGATGACAGGTGATTGAGGAAGAGGGGAGATGTTTCACAATACGGACTGAAGGTTGCCAGCCAGGTCATTAGTGGAGAGTGCCTGTGTGGCTCAGTAATAACTTGTAATACAGAATTAAGAACTGATCAATGATAAAAATTGTTTTAATAAATGGGAGTTTCCTACGAATCACGATAATCTCCGAAGCGTTATCTTAACATGCAGTTTTGTTCATATAAAGTAATATCAGCCAGTCAGGCTTTTGTTGTTGTTGGTTTATTCCATGTTTATATTCCATTCAGTGACCCGTGAGTCACGTGCTATGCTGTAGTTCCGTGTTTGTGTTGAGCAACTTGGCCAATGTTGGCAGCTGAAAGTCAAGCGCGTCTTCGCGCTAATGAGGGTCCCGAGAGAGACTCCTGTAAATAGTAGATTTAGTGCGTGTGTCAGCATTACGTTTTTAAGGGTTTTTATTAATGTCATGTTCCATATCCGTAAACGTTGATTTACGAGATGATTGTTCGTAAGCACCGTGGCTGTTAACCCGTTGTAAACGAACAGTCATCCAAAGTACTCATTCCTCGTAGTTAGTCATTACGCGCACATAAAACCCAAATTGCAAGGTAGTGGAACCAGGATCCACATTTTAAATAAAGGGGGAGATCCGTCTGACTCCTCAGATTTGATAGATATTCCTGTCATGGGAAATTCAGGGAGGATTGTTTTATATTTTATTGTTGTTTATTTCTTTTTATGCACTATTAGTCATTAAATCTTGTTATTATTTTACATCTTGTCACCTTTATTTTCTAATTTATAGTTTGCATCCTATGACCCTTGCCTCAGTAGAGCATGTTGTTTGGCGAACGTAAACATCACATAGGAACTGAGCGCGACCCCTTGATTAAGATTTCTTACATAAAACACTGCTTTTCTGAAGGGTTCATAGGAGTAAAACTGGCGCGGCCAAGCGTGGGGCGGTTCACTGTGGTGTAACGGCAGAGATTTTGCACATGTCAGTGTAAGCGTAGTTGGGTTTTCTAACTGACGCAACAATGAAGGTGTAATTTGGTTGCTGGTTCGCTGCTGGAACACATTTAAGTGGCGTATTTGAGGAAAACTGACATGCCGCAAGTGCAGGCAGATATGACAGTATTTTAATCACCGGGAAGTGATATTTTATTAAAAGTAAGTGAGGCGAAGAGGATACCGCCAAATGTGTGAAATATAAAGTAAAATCAGGAGTTTGCAATGTAAAATACGGTTCACATTTTTGTCTATTGAATTAAAGTAAAAGGGAATATATGTGATACCGGGCGCCCAATGATTAAAATTAAAACTAGATTTGTGTAGAAAGTCAAACTCATGAAAATGTTAGGAGGCTGTAGCCTTAAATGACAATTAATACTTTGTTAATTAGTCAGTGTTAATATCAGATCAGGATAACAATTTAATGACTGAATATGTGTTTGGGTTTAAATTAAATTGAGTAAAGTTAGAACTACTCAGAGATGCAATTGACTAGTGGGATTAAATGTAAAAATAAATGAACTGAGTAGGGTAAAGAAATTAAATGTGCATTGGATTTTATGTGTGTGTCAAAGGGCATTGCTTTATGCCATTTCCCTAATGTCTCATATAAAGTGTGTAATAATGCAACGGTTGAACAGATTCAAGAAATCATTGAGAGTGCAGCTAGGAGAACACAGGCATTGTTGGACACTAAATTGGCGGAACAGAGTCAATCATTAAACACTAGTATGTTAGAACAAAGTGAAGCATTAAACGCGAAATTATCTGAACAAATAAACAATAGTTTGTTAGAACAAAGTGAGTCGATAAACAAATTATCAGAACAAAGTGAATCATTGCGGACACAATTAAATAACAGTAGAATTGAACAAAATGAATATCAGGCGGAACAAGCTAGATTATTAAAAAGTAAAATTAATGACACTATCAATTCGCAATTAGAAGCGCAGAACATTAAAAAGACGAACCAATTAGCTTCGTTAACCGCAGAGATGAAAGATCACACTAATCAACAGATGGTATTACTGGCCCTAGATGTTAGTAAAAATAATGAAAAGCAATTAGACCAGATTAAGAAAATGGAAGGTATTTTTGATCAAAAACTTAGCATTCTGGATGAAACGGTGTTAGCTAAATTAGAGCAAATTGAAATAGCGTGCACTATGAATACAAGCGAGGTCAAGATAGCTCAGGAGAAGTTAGAAGGACGATTTATGGAGATGGAAAAGAGCGGCAAAGTCATTCAACAACAATTATCAGCGGTAATGAGAATATATCCGGCATAATAAAAGATATGGACCGTCTTGAAATAAAATCAGCAGAGCAGTGGAAAAGCCTAGAAGCGGATCAGGAGCAATTAAAGAGTACCTTAGACGACACTAAAAGCCAGATTGAAGAGAAAGTAAGCACGATTAAAGAGCAGATAAGAAAAGATTGGAAAAAAATGAATATCGATTCCAAAGAGGAATGATCCACCATTCTTAAAACAGTAGGCGAAAATCACACTCGTATTCAAGCCTTAGAGCAAGAAATGAAGAGCAAGCTTAAAGAACAGACGGTCAGGATCATTAAAGCCGAACTCAGGTCATTAGAGCAATCATCGATATTTAGAACGGGAATAATGAAAGACAAGCAGGATGACTCAAATAGCCCCGAGGCAAGCACAGCAGGAAGTCAGACTCAGGCGGAGAGCCCATTAACAACGAACACGGACGGGTTTCGCAAGAATATAGATAGGAGCTCAACACCACAAGACGGTCATCAGCCTACACAACTTATCCAAGTAATTCGCTCAAGTGATTATAAACCACAGAAATACACGGAAAATTCAGGGGTAACACCTAAAGCTTTTATTAAAGAAATTGAAGACCATTTCAATGACACTGGGGTACCTGAAGCACGTAGATTGAGGATGATGGAGAGATTTCTATCAGGAAATGTCCTTACGTGGTTTTTAAGCTTCAAATATACATTTGGAACCATGTCAGATTTTAGATTGGCGTTTCTGCGCAAATATTGGTCGCCCGCGATACAACAGAGTCGAAGGATGGAGCTTTATTCTAGAAAGTACCAGACCACCCAGCAAACAAAATACTCAGATTTCTTTAACATGCAAATGTTAAAATTTCGCGACCTTGATTACCCTTTAAATGAAGCGGATCTGGTGATGACAATAGCCCGGCAATTACCAGTCAATGTCCAACAAGTACTAGTCGCAGCGAACGTTAGTACGGCCATACATGCAGAGCAGATATTACGCCAGATAGATGAGACTACGTCTCATAATCATTATAGAGGAGGAAGACAGCTGGAGTTAGTCAACACGACAGAGGTCATAAAACCTAAGCAGGCAAACACTAAAACGCAGGGCACTAATACAAGCACTTCCACACCTAGGCGAAATCAGGAAGAAGGAGAAAACAGACCATACCAGCGTAACGAAAATAACTACAATAATAGATCATATCAAGGCAACAATAGGTACCAACAGAGAGGATATCAACATTGGCGTGAAAATCGAAGAAATGAGAGGCCTTATGGAAGATACGGTGATTACAATGCTAATCAAAGATGGAAAGGAAGGAGAGACCAAAATCAAGGAGAGCCACGTAATTATCGAAATGACTGGGATGATAGGCACGCTCAATCACAAAATTATCTAGAGGAATTACACGCTAGTCAAGGTGGAGAGCTAGGAAGATGGGAAAAAGCCATTGGGAACATGAAGAATCCTGATACACATACTGAGGAAGCTGGAAGTCTACTGAGACAAGAGGAATATCAAGGGCATCGGCGACAAACGGATGATGGGAGTCGTACTGGAGCTAAAAAAAATGCTAAATTTGGATAAAGAAGACAGCCTACAAACGCAACAGTCGGAAGTTGAAGAGGGATGGATAGTAGTGAACATACAAGAATGGATTGCTTTGCCAGAAGACTGCCTGGAGGAGACGGTGAAACCACGGAACGATGAAATTAGGCAGCTACCCATTATTTACGCAAGGATTGGTGGAATTAATATAAGATGTTTATTGGATACGGGGTCACAGATCAGTCTGGTATCGGAGGCCTTGGTTCGAGAGTTGGGACGGAGTCAAAACATTCCTGTAATTCCCGTACCACAGCTCAAAGTGAGGGGTGTTATACCTGAACGCACCGTCACTTGTAAACGTCAGGCATACTTAGAGCTGAACATATTGGAACATACTTTTGGGCAAACATTCATTATCATGGCAAAGATGAATTTCAATATAATTCTTGGTGCAAATTTTATTTGTGACTATCAAGCAGTGATAGATTTGCACAAGAATACTGTCAGTTTTAGAGAGTATGATCAGCTGAAGAATGTGGGATTGCATATGGATGAAATCACCACCGGAAGAGATGTAAATTCTTGGGCATTGGAAGCAATATCGGAAGAGACGGAAGAGGAGGTACGAAAGGCAGAAGATAACATCATAGAAGGAGCTGTTGTGGAACTAGACGAGGAGAGTGAATCCCAGGAGATATGGTCTTTATTAACAGAAGGAGACGACAGTGATGCACAATTTGAAGAGTTACTACAGGAGCGGCTCAATGACATTCAACTTGGGGGTGAACACAGAAAGCAATTGGAAGAGATATTAAGGAAGCACAAAACAGTATTTGATACAGTACCTGGGAAAATATTAAATTTCAAATATTCAATGCAAGTCGAGGATTGGTCACCGTTCAAAAGTAGGTTGTATCCAATTCCTGAAAAATATCGTTGTCAAGTCAAGGTCATTATAGACGAGATGTTACAAGCTGGAGTGATAAGGAAGACACCGACACCTTATCTAAATGCGATTTTGGCAGTCACAAAACCAAATGGATCTATTAGACTTTGTTTAGATGCCAGAAATCTCAACACGAGACTCATTTTTCCTGAGTATGACAGAGCGCCAATCATCAGAGACGTATTAAAAGGCTTTAAAAACAAAAGCATTTATTCATCAGTTGACTTGACGTTCAGTTTCCACCATATTGAATTGGATGAGAAGTCACAGCTTCTAACTGGCTTCTTATTCGATAACCAAACGTTTTGCTTCGTTCGAATGCCCTTTGGAGTCAAAACAGTGGGCTGTGCTTTAATCCGAGCCCTGGACCGGAATCTAACCGAGGAAGTTAAGGAGATGACGGTACGCTACATTGATGACATTTTGCTGGCATCCGACAACATTGAAACTCACATGGAAAATTTAGATAAAGTATTAGGCAACCTAAATGCATCAAATTTCAAAGTAAACCTGAAGAAATCGCATTTCTTCAAGAGCGAGATCTTATATTTGGGTCACATCATTGACAAGGAGGGAGTGAAGCCAAATCCAGCTAAGATCGAAGCGATAAAGAATTTCCCTACACCAACGAGAGTCAAGCACATTCGGGCTTTCTTAGGCGTAACGGGATTCTTTAAGGAAAACTGTCCAGGTTATACGGAGACTGTCGCCCCTATGCAGGAAATGCTAAAGAAGAATAATAAATGGTTATGGAATGCGGAGTGTGAGAAGGCATTCCAAGCAACAAAACAGCTATTGGAAAACTGCATTAAATTAGGATATCCAGATTTCAAGCACAAATTTATAATCCAAGCGGATGCTTCACTGGTGGGTATAGGTGCTATGCTCTACCAAGAGGATCCAGCTAACCTTCAGCATAAAACATATTTGGCATTTGTCAGCCGAAAATTGCGTAAGCACGAGCGCAATTATACTGTAACGGAACTAGAGCTGTTGGCCATACTTCATGCGCTACAACAATGAAAACGAATAATTTACGGCTACCCTATTGTTGTCAGGACTGATCACAAGGCATTAACATTCTTGTTTAAGACGTCGATGGCAAGCGAACGTGTGACACGTTGGTCTATATATATTCAGCAGTTTAGCATT
Organism: Meconema thalassinum; assembly: GCA_946902985.2. NCBI lineage: Eukaryota > Metazoa > Arthropoda > Insecta > Orthoptera > Tettigoniidae > Meconema > Meconema thalassinum. The sequence goes on along the minus strand of OX336391.1, from coordinate 299,540,423 downwards.
GAGATTGAACATTGCCCAGGGAAGATGAACGTGATTCCGGATGCACTCAGCAGGAACCCAGAGCCTGATAATGAAGAAACAGCGATGGTACAACACTTGGAGTTAACACCGAAGGACCGGGAATTCTTGGAGGAGTTACGTGAGATACAGCGAGAACAAGAAGCGGAACCATGGATGATGCTATTAATTCAATACTTCAGAAAGCAATTACCTACAGGAACACCTGCATTTCGAGAAGCGAAAGCCAAAGAAGGAAGATATGTTTATGTCAACAATTTGCTGCACAAATGGGTAGATAATGACCACACCAAGTACCTGCTTCGTTACAGCGAGGACTGACATGGCATACGCACGAACGTTACGGTCACGTGGGCGTAGATAAGTGCGAAGCGACGATAGGAGAGACGTTTACATGGCCACGTATGAGAACAACTATATGTGACGTTATTACGACTTGTGATCCTTGTCAGAGGACAAAGCCCAATAATTATTTAATGAGGCAGTATCCTAGACCATTGCTACCTCAGAAACCATGCGAGCTACTGGCACTCGACTGTTTCGGTCCAATCCCGAAAGGAAGGCGAGGTTGCCGACACTTACTAGTGTGCATTGATGTGTTTTCTAAGTTTGTCGTATTATGCCCCATTCAGAAAACTACTTCAGGTACTCAGTCGTATTCGGAACAGAGTTATTCCAATCCTTGGAAAACCAGAATTTATATTATCAGATCATGGCAGTTATTTCACAAGCGCCGAATTCAAGAAAGGTATGGAGGACATGCGTATGAAACACATTTTAAGCAGTATCCGACATGCTCAAGCAAATCCAAGTGAGAGAGCAATTAAATGTGTAACTTCATATTTGAGAATCTTCATTCCAAATGAACATCACAGATGGGTGGACAAAATCAAGGATGTAGAGACATGCATGAATTCTACCAGGCACGAGTCAACAGGACAGATCCCTATGGTCCTACACAAAAACGAGTATCCAGTGAGATCGTGGAAAAGCATCATTAACTGCCCACAAGATCCAATGATAGCACCTGACCTGCGAATTGAGAGGACGAGAGCCTACATGAGGAAATAAGCAGACCGCAGATTACGGCGAGTAAGAAATAAGAGGTTTCACAGTGATCTTGAAATCAACCAGCTTGTTTTGGTGAAACGACCCGCTACATCGGATCCAGAGAAGAAAATCTTCAGCAAATTATGCGAAAAGTTCATAGGACCCTATTCTATTGTCAGGAACCTTGGAAATAATGCTTACAGGGTGAAAGAGTTAAGCACTGGAACAATGTCGGTTTACAACGCAGCCAACCTAAAAAAGTATCGTAGAAGCGAACCATGGGAGCGCCGAAATAATGATGCAGTTTGAATATATGGACGTCTACTATCAACAAAGTGCACGGGGAGCAGTTGAGTACGGCACGTGAACGAGGAAGTAGAATTGGTGTTGACAAACATTAACGAGACGAGCAGAGTGTTGCCTCAGGCAACAGCGGGTCATGCAAGCAGACTGAGAGGGGAGATACAAGCAGGATGTGAAACGAGTAAATGCCATTCAAGACAGGAGCGGCTAGACCAAGTAATAGAAAAGGGGTGATTCCGAAATAAAACAATTTGGCCTACGAAAGTCTTTTAAAATTGTCAACTTTATTCCTAAGTTCGAAATTTTGTGAGTGGGAGAGTTGTGAACCCTTTATCCTCTGTTGGATAAATGATTCTATGTTTTATTTCTTCAATTAATAAATATTTCTACAAGCATCATGAAAATAGCCAGACGGAGATGAGGAAATTTCAAGCAGTTGTTGGAGACAGCGGTGACATACCTGAAGCAGATTGACAAAAGGCTAAATACTTTAGCTGTGAAGGAAATAGCCTAGCGATGTGTCAGAAGGACAGGTGTTGGCCACCTCAAAATAGAAGCGACGCGCAGTGAGACACGGCTCTGGTATGTTCATTGTAATATTCGCGCCTAGAAGAAATATGATGCAGTAACGTGAGTGGCTGATATACATGCTAGACACTCCTACTAGCCAAGACCTGATAAAAACCGCCAAGTTATAGAAATTGTGGGAACCAAGGAGAGAAGAATGCTTATTTAGCGCGGCAGGTCTAGCGTGGGCACGCTCGGCTAGCATTCACGCGGGAGATCGCCTAGACAAAATCTCTACGATCGATTCTAGGATTAATGGGCATATTCTTGACCTGCGCTATTTTTCAAGTTCAGTGATATTTATTTCATTCCTGTATCACTATTATTTTGGGAAATTTTTATCTAGTTTCCCCCTCTATCTACACCTAGGGCTGGCTCATTTATAAGTGGTGTGAAGAGCCAAGACTTTGCTTATTATTATTGGCGTGTCGAGGACACAGCTTATTTACGTTTGTTCGTCTGAGGACGGCTGCTTATTACTTTGGTGTGTCGAGGAGACTTGGCATATTTTACGTTTGTTCGTCTGAGGACGGAGGCTTATACTTTGCGTGTCATGAAGGACACAGAAATTATTATTAAAAGTGTTAAATTCAGTGTTAGATAGTCACAGTACTATATTTGTAGGGGCAGTATCTTCGATAATTCGCCAACAAACTGTTTTGGGGAAAGAAGTACCCGAACGGCGAATTTAGTAGTCAGACATCAAGTGTACAATAATTTAATTTTTGAATCAGCACGAGAGATGACATCATTGACCGTGGAGGAAGCCTGGAAATATCAAGACTCCGTCAAGATGGTTGAGATGAGATAAGAAGAATCCGGTTGGGAGATGGCTGCGGATGTTCTTTGACGGGTGGCTGATTGAGGATGAGTACCGAATAATATTTATTATTATCTGATAAATTAACTTATGGTGTATGGGACATATTTTGTTTTGTAAATAATTTGCTTGTGTGATTAACGTAGTCTATTTAGTTTTGGTCTGACACACCTTTTGTATGGAAACAGCTCGCATATGTTATTAGTAGAAGGTTCTTTTCTTGTTTGTTGTTTTAACTAACGTAGCTATGTGGACGGCCGTGTTTGCATACGCTACGCAATGCGGTTAAAAACGTCTCTCGGAGATATGTTGTGTTTCAGAAGTAGGACTGAAGTAATATAATTATACAGTAGATTGGAGGGTAATTGATTTCTTTTGTTTTATTATTGATCAGATTCAGTGAAATTATTGCCTTTGGAGCAATGTGATTTGTGACGAAGAGCAGTCAGCTCTATCGTAGGTTTTAATATTTCTTAAAATTGTTGGTGAGCATCCATTCAGCCGATCTGTGTGAAAAAAGTATTGTCATTCCCAGATGTGTGTGTGTGAGTGTGGGTATTTTGTGTCATTACAAGCGGGAATTTCAGCGTAGACTGATTTCTGGCAGCTTGATGACGAATCCATATTGTGACCTCGCGAGGGCAATTCTGGATAATTTTGATTAATGTCTGACCATAGTGGTAGAGTTTGTTGTTGTTGATCCCTTGAGATAACGGCACAGCTGGTCAGTTTTATTTATACACACTGGAGTGGGACAGATGACAGGTGATTGAGGAAGAGGGGAGATGTTTCACAATACGGACTGAAGGTTGCCAGCCAGGTCATTAGTGGAGAGTGCCTGTGTGGCTCAGTAATAACTTGTAATACAGAACTAAGAACTGATCAATGATAAAAATTGTTTTAATAAATGGGAGTTGCCTACGAATCACGATAATCTCCGAAGCGTTATCTTAACATGCAGTTTTGTTCATATAAAGTAATATCAGCCAGTCAGGCTTTTGTTGTTGTTGGTTTATTCCATGTTTATATTCCATTCAGTGACCCGTGAGTCACGTACTATGCTGTAGTTCCGTGTTTGTGTTGAGCAACTTGGCCAATGTTGGCAGCTGAAAGTCAAGCGCGTCTTCGCGCTAATGAGGGTCCCGAGAGAGACTCCTGTAAATAGTAGATTTAGTGCGTGTGTCAGCATTACGTTTTTTAAGGGTTTTTATTAATGTCATGTTCCATATCCGTAAACGTTGATTTACGAGATGATTGTTCGTAAGCACCGTGGCTGTTAACCCGTTGTAAACGAACAGTCATCCAAAGTACTCATTCCTCGTAGTTAGTCATTACGCGCACATAAAACCCAAATTGCAAGGTAGTGGAACCAGGATCCACATTTTAAATAAAGGGGGAGATCCGTCTGACTCCTCAGATTTGATAGATATTCCTGTCATGGGAAATTCAGGGAGGATTGTTTTATATTTTATTGTTGTTTATTTCTTTTTATTCACTATTAGTCATTAAATCTTGTTATTATTTTACATCTTGTCACCTTTATTTTCTAATTTATAGTTTGCATCCTATGACCCTTGCCTCAGTAGAGCATGTTGTTTGGCGAACGTAAACATCACATAGGAACTGAGCGCGACCCCTTGATTAAGATTTCTTACATAAAACACTGCTTTTCTGAAGGGTTCAATAGTTCTTCACGAAACTACTTGTTTAAATTCATGTTGTAATATTGAAAATTATTTTTATCTTTTAACTTACTCAGCATGTTCCTTTTTTGTATTAGGCTATTTTGTAATACTATGGGAAATACTGCATCACATAAATCAAGTCATATAGATAATAAATAATACTCTCGCCCCAGTCTCTAGCAATCCGAGACTACTGTTCAACTGCATCGTACTCAATTGGAATTCTAACATAACGTCACATGTCAACGTGCGATTTAAGGGGACCATGTATCCTAGAAAGGTCAAATCTGTGAATTTGTTTACTGATTACGCACATATTTGTGAATAAATCTACGTTTGCAATTCATACAGTTAGTTGTTTTCTTCTAGTGTGCTCGTGAGAGTTCACCTCTAACTGTGGAGGTAGCAGAGAATTTTCATTTGTGTAACTTTTAAAGTGAAGCTACCATTTAAGTGATTTTCTTCAGTTTTAGGTACATTTTTCTTGAAGAGTAGGAGAGCTATAAGAATGAAACTTACACTACTTTTTCTTAATACACAAATTACCCATTTTTTGAACTCGGTGACTGAAGATGCGCATGCTTGTAAGGCGCAGTGTAATTGTCCATGGCAAATATTGTGCGCTTATTTGCAATGTAGATGTAAAACTCTTAACATGCAAACCACAACTTTTTTGCAATTGCGATCGCAACTTATGCTAACTCCCTCGTGAGGCCAGTAACTGGGTACTCGAGTGAGTCAAAACTGAGAAGCCATCCTGGAAGTGGTTTTCCACTTCTACTCCAGGCGAATGACGGGATAGGTCCTAAAGTATGGCCACAGCTGCTTCCTTCCTAATCCTATCCCCAATTTACAAATGCACACACTAGAACAGCCATCACACTCATGCCACACACACCGAAATACACGGGGCTACATGACCAAGATGATTGTAAGCCCCTAAAACAAGCAACAACAACAACAACAATTATTCAATTTCTCTGGTTAAAAGTTGTGTCATTACGTTAACTGTAATGTTGTATGTTGATCTTGGCAGAAAGCCATAATAAATTAAAAGAAAAGACATCTTATTAGTTATTCAAAAAATAGCTGGTATAGTACGGGCCGGGCTAGAGGGGTAGAGCGCGAGCAACAAGCTGGCTGTACCTGTCACCAGGTGGGGCGGTGCTGAGGGAGTAGGATCGATCAAACTATTTCCAGCCCACACATTCAAATCTCAACGCACTCCTACTGCCACCGTCAACTTACACAGAGCCTGGCCGTGTTTCCAAGCCTCGTAATACTGTAAATTATCTACAGGAGGGGTGCGAACTAATGGTGAATATTTATCTCCTACGAGGCGGCTTCGAAGTCGTAGTTGGTAGCATGCTGAGCTTCTATGCCCAAGATAGCGGGTTCAAACCCGACCGAAGCCGTCGGATTTTTAAGAGCGTTAAAAATCCCTCAGCATGCCTTCCTTCGGAGGGGACGTAAAGCTGGCGGTCCCATGTCAGATTTATGGCATGTTAAAGAACTTTCCACTAATTACACCTGTGTGAAGCTAAATTGTATAGGTTAAGAATGTAAACAACGCTCTTAGGTTGCTACGTTCGTTGCCAAGAGTCGACTGCGGTGGCGTCTAGTAGCTAAGTTCTGAACTGGGCCTAGTAGTCGTTGACGGTGGCGTTTGGCGGCAAAAGTAGGAACTATTTGAAAAATTCAAAGTTGCAGTCCATACTTGAATTAAAAAAACAGATACACACACTAATACAGTTATCACAATTAACACCGGTTATCAGACAGATTCTACACACACCCAAAGTACACGGGGCTACATGACCGCGTTGTCGCAGCCCCTAAACTAAGGAACCAACCAAATTTCTCTCCTACGGCTGTCAAATGACAGATATTTTAACTCATCTGATGAATATTTATTTATTTATTTAATCAATCCACCTTGTCAATACTAAATATATGATATGTATTATCATATTATATAACTAGCAGTAGTTCCCGGCTTCGCCCGCAGGATTTATTTGTTTTATGGATGATAATTAATACTGGTACTACTACAGAACTGGCACATGATACTTAAACTAACAGAAAAGAAATAATTTTTAAATATAACTTTTTGTGGTAGTGGTTGTAGCGGGGGTGATAAGTAGTACTGTATAATGGACGTAACATTCAGGTCATTTTCCCGTTACGATAATAACGAATAGGGAAACGGCTGTTTACAGCACTGACACATGTAATTTGCAAACAAATTTTAAAATAAGATTAGAAAGAGGGGTAAGTGAAATAAGACACTGCCTAGGGCCAATATCTCATTGGCTGTTAGAAATGTAGAGACCAATAGTGGCGTCTTTTGTCGCATAGTGCCGTAGGAAAATAATCAGAACACTTTGGAAAACAACGGCTGTCCCGAGCTCCTGAGGAAGAATAGTATCATTTACCGCCACATAGCGCTCAACGATAAGTATCGGAATAAATGAAGGTAAATTTGAAAGCACCAACGCTTATTGTAGCTGATAACCTCAATGTACTGCACCAACACCATAGCACTCATACAGAGCCATAATATGTTCATGATGATAACTGTTTTAAGGGGCCTAAGAAATGTTTTTGCACTAATTACTCCCCGTGACTTCAATTTATAAGCAGCGCAAGATTTAACTATTTTCGCAATTATGCACCAGAACACTGGTAGGGGCGACGTGATGCAGCCCGAATTGCCAGTCAACAATGGACTTATTAAAATACACTTACACTTACACTACTACGGACATGAATGGTTCTAGGGCTTAAATACGTGGTTCTCAAGTTCAGTTTGTTTGTTATTCTAAATGTAGGGAATGGAGAGCTGTCCAAAATATCAAGTGGACAGTGCTACCAGCAGGGTTCCAAAGTGTACGTAAAATTAGGTGCAATTAGGAGGAACTGTGTAGATTTGTGATAAAGGGCCTACATTCAGGGAATGGAGAGGTCTGTCCGAAATTTAAAGTGGACAGTGTCACTCGCAGGGTTCCAAAGGGTAAGTATACAAAACGTGGTTCAGATCGGTGAAACGGTGTAGATTTGTGCCAAAGGACCTAAATGCAGGGAATGGACTGGTCTGTCATAAATTTCATGTAGACAGTGTTACTCGCAGGGTTCCAAAGGGTAAGTATGTGAAATGTTGTTCAGATCGGTGAAACGGTGTAGATTTTTTCCAAAGGGCCTAAATGCAGAGAATGGAGTTGTCTGTCCGAATTTCATGCAGACAGTGTTACTCGCAGGGTTCCAAAGGGTAAGTATACACATTTTGGTTCAGATTGGTAAAACGGTGTAGATTTGTGCCAAAGGGCATAAATGCAGGGAATGGAGTGGTCCGTCCGAAATTGCATGTAAATACAGTAGTGTTACTTGCAGGGTTCCAAAGGGTAAAGATACAAATTTTGGTTCAGATTAGTGAAACGGTGTAGATTTGTGCCAAAGGACCTAAATGCAGGGAATGGACTGGTCTGTCATAAATTTCATGTAGACAGTGTTACTCGCAGGGTTTCAAAGGGTTCAGATCGGTTAAACGGAGTAGATTTGAGATTTCCTCTTCAATCTGGCTATCATGTACAAAATTAATTTTTCGAATCCGGCTGGTAGTTCCAGAGATTAGCGTGTTTAAACACACAAACTCTTCAGCTTTATTATATTAGTATAGATACGCTAAGGTGTATGTTTCACAAAACTCAATCTCCTAAACCAGAGGGAGTTAGAAGGTGTGGTTTGTACCAAAATCTTCAAAATCATCTCAATAGTACAGGGAAAATTTTGCATTTCTTGAAAAGTCAACGGAAATAAATGTATTTGTTTATAAAGTGCTTTTAAACAAATAAACAAGACGATAGCCCCTGGCAGAACTGTGCCGCGTACAGCCCGCATATCACTAGAGCCAGGCGGGTAGTCTGTACACATGGGGCGCACACAATCCATTGTGTGAGAGTTCTCGCACAGGTCCGCTAGTATTATTTAAACGTACATGTTTCGATATTCATTGATATCTTCTTGAGCGTTTAACATTGCTAACTACTGTAGATGATAATCCTTTGTGTGAACCTGCGGAGGAGGAAGTAGTCCTGCGTATTTAAAGGAAAAGGACAAACATGTAAAGTGTTCGTGAAGTTTCATTTTTAATTTGCATTACTTTGTTTGTCTGAAAATCTGAAGTACAGAATGTACATTTTTAGCCAAGGACAGTGCTCATGTAAGTGATTGTATTATTCATAATCTATACTAATATAATAAAGCTGGAGAATTTGGCTGTGTGTTTGTGTCTTTAAACGCGCTAATCTCTGGAACCACCAGTCGGATTCGAAACATTATTTTTGTAGCCTATATGATAGCCAGATTCAAGGGGAACAGTTTAGGCTATGTAGCATTAGGCTACACCTCTCAGGTAAACATAAAGATTTATTTTTGTTCAGTAAGTCGGAAGAACAAAAAGCCTCCGTGGCTTAGGCGGCAGCACGCCGGCCTCTCACCGCTGGGTCCGTGGTTCAAATCCCGGCCACTCCATGTGAGATCTGTGCTGGACAAAACGGAGGCAGACAGGTTTTTCTCCGGGTACTCCGGTTTTCCCTGTTCAAATTTCATTCCAGCAACACTCTCCACTATCATTTCATTTCACCTGCCATCCATTTAATCATTGCCCCAGAGTAGTGCATCAGGCCTCGGCAGCCGGCACAGTCCATATCTTCGCCGCTAGATGGGGGCTCCATTCATTCCATTCCTGACCCGGTCGGAGACTGGAAGCAGGCTGTGGATTTTCATTTCAAGTCGGAAGAACAAGCGCTCCAGGACAGCTCCAATAATACCTAACTCTATTGTTGCCTGGTATTGCGGACTGCATCACGTCGCCCCTACCAGTGGTCTGGTGTAGAATTGCGAGCTGCTTATAAATTGCAGTCACGGGGAGTGATTAGTCTAAATAGATTTCTTAGGCTCCTTAAAACAGTTATCATCATGACAATAGTATACCTCTGTATAAGGGCGATGGTGTTGGTGCAGTATACTGAGGTTATCAGCTGCAATAAGTGTTGGTGCTTGACGATCCTTATTCTTGAGCGCTCCAGTTCTGTAGTAGTATTCATTATCATCCATAAAACAAATAAATCCACCGGGCGAAGCCGGGCACTACTGCTAGTGAAGTAATATCCATAAAACCTTCATGTTTCTATGTTTTTTCACGTCAAAGTGTGCAGTCTCCACATCCTATTACATCAAACTCAGTAATCTCCATGTTACTACTTCAAAGTCAGCAATCTCCATATTTCAAGTGCATATTACACCATAACAACATGGCGTACTTGAAACGTGTGTCAGAAGATGTACTCTATTGGTTCAAATAAATATTAGAAACAGAAGTACACCTTCATAATGTAGGGGAAATTAGTTCAACAGTTTTTGGCCTCTGCTGCAAAATCATCAAAGATGGAGATTGCTGGGTTTGAAACTAGCCCCGTCATTATGATGTTTATTATTATTATTTAAACCTACAGTACATATTTCGAAATTCATTTATATCTTTTTCAGCGTTTAACATTACTAAAATAAAATGGATTTCCTTACAATAATTTGATAAAATAAAGTCAAAGTTCCAAATACTTTTTTCTTCTAAACCATTTAGAAGATGTAGTTTCTAAACTGTGTCATTGGAGTTGCGATGGATGGTGGTGAAATTGTACACAAAGAAAGAGGGAATTGAGATTTCTATCTTCGACAGCTACCAAATTCAAAGCCTTATTTGCTGGCTTATTCTCGTTGTAGATGTTCGAATAGCTTCACAAAATATTTACATACTTCACATACTTCAGTGTTATATGAATGATTCCTTGTATTAGAAGTTTCACTCGAACTAATGCTCTGCTCTCTTGTGACAATCAATTTATACTCGTATTTGCATCGGAGTTGAAATGAACGGAATTGTGCAAACGTTAGTTGTATCTTGAGAATCGCCTGTTCTTGGAGGTATTACAATGTATGGTGTGGTTGTGATGCCATATCTATAGACTTGTCCTGTTATGTGCCCTTACAAATGCACATGTTGGTTGCCAAGCTCTGCCAAGAAACGTAATTCTGGCCTGAGTGCTGCAACGTGGTACACTCAGCCTCGTGAGTCTTTGATTCCCACCCCAGTCATCCTGGAACTAGTTTTCAATATAACTTAGCTACTTAAAGAAAAAAATCTTACTCAACCCTACGAATTTCCAACAACACATCACATTGCAAGTTTCAAACGGAAATCAATTGAAGATATCTCGTAGTTATTCAATGAAAAAATAGTTGTTGTTGTTGTTGTTGTTAAATAATTTAGGGGCTTTGCGTTATCATGGTTATTTAGCCCCGTGTACTTGGGCGTGTGTAGAATTAGTCTGATAACCTGTGTTACTGTGATGGAATGGCTGTATTAGTGTGTGTATTTGTAATTCAGGTGAGGATTAGAAAGGAGGCAGCCATCACCTTAAGTTACGAACCACCCCGGTATTTACCTGGAGTAGAAGTGGGAAACCACGGAAAACCACTCCCAGGATAGCAGAGATGCCTAACGAGGCTGAGTGGACATCGTTCCAGCCCTCAGTAGAATTAAATTTCTTAGCAGAGCCTGGAATCGAATCCGTATCTCCGGGGCAACAGCCAAGAATGCTAACCACAACACCAGTAAGTGGAAAATGAAATGATATGAGTGGAGTCTGCATACCATCAGGGCTATGGAGATATGACACTTCGTCCACAAAGCGCATGTCGCAGACTCAATAAATTAACTAAAACGAACTGAGGTCCATTATCTCGTCAATGGACTGTCAGTACGAATGACTGATTGCGGCAACGTATCTCTAGGCCATTTAACTGTCATAAGGGAATTATCAGCGCAGTTCTCCATAAGGTTGTGAAATAGCCATAGCATGATACCGACAGTACTGTTAGCTATTAGGAAGGGCAGCTCAATAGCTCGACAGACCTTCATGCATAGAATACCAGGACGGATCGAAAAGTCCTTTTCCCTATTTAGCCAAACAAAAATATACACAAATATACGCACTGTTCTACGTACCTTACACTATTTCTCCACATAGTCTCCACATTTGTTCAGACATTTGTCCCATCACAGCACTAAATTTTGAGATGACCCTGTGGTAGAATTCAGCCGGCTGACTGTGGAACCATCGTCGGACTGCAGTCTTGGCGTCATCGTTGCACGTGAATCACTGTCCTGCCAGGAACTTCTTCAGCGGACCATGGCAATGCGAGACTACATGAGACAACCAGAACCGCCAACAAGCTCCAGTGATTTCACTGGAAGAGTCTGGATCACCCACAATCCAGTCCGAACCTCGCCCGCTGAAGAAGTTCCTGGCAGGACAGCGATTCACGTGCAACGATGACGCCAAGACGATGGTTCCACAGTCAGCCGACTGAATTCTACCACAGGGACATCTCAAATGTAGTGCTGCGATGGGACAAATGTCTGAACAAATGTGGAGACTCTGTGGAGAAATAGTGTAAGATACTGTACGTAGAACAGTAGACTACGTATATTTCGAGCCTAATTACCTGTATGTTTTCTTTCGCTAAGAAAGTGGGTCAAAGACTTTTCGATCCGATTCGTACATTTGTCAAACCTACACTTTCTCACGCAATATGGCGTGTGTGAGTGCGTATCTCATGGTAATCTGGCAAAGTAACAAGCACTGGATGGTAGATCGTAAGGAGGGATTGGAGCAAACTTCGCACGATATTGATAATCATAATAAGAACAAACATAATAACAATGAGCCTTAAGCACAATAGTAGCCAAGCACAAATTCGCGAAGAAACCTAAAGTGGAAACTGATAGGAAGTGGTCCACAGAACGCACGATGCAATACAATGCAATCATGAAGAGATTTTGGGAATTATCTGCGGAATATTGCGGTGCAATTATAGATGCGAAGGGCAAGGAATTATCAGGTACTTTCTTGGAGCGAGTATGAAAATAACCGGGTCGGATATCACGCTCAGAAAAGTTGCTGGCAGCATGGGGAATCAAACCTGAGATCTCCGAACTGCAGTTTCCCATTGCAGTCAATTATCGGTGAAAACCATCAGGATTAACAAGACCAAACGCGCTCTTTGAACGGGCATAACGATTAATAATAATGTATGTCTACCCCTTATTATTCCCGTTTTCCAACGGGCTTGGGGATGAGATGCGATGGCAGTCTTTGTGGCGGATGGTTTGTACAGTAGGATGCCCTTCCTGACGCCAACCTCATTAGAGGAGTTAATGAGAGATGAAATGAATGATGGTGAATGAAACTGGGCAAGGATGTGGATGGAAGCGGCCGTGGCCTGTCAGAAGGTACCGTCCCAGTATTTGCCTGGAGTTGAAAATGGGAAACCACGGAAAACCATTTTAAGGACGGACGACGGTGGGGCTCGAACCCACGCATCTACCGAGTCAGCAGAGAGATTGGTCCCATGACCTAACACTGCACTTTAGCAAGCGTAGCTACCACTGTCGGTGATTAATAATAATAATAATAATAATAATAATAATTAGTATTCGACTGTTATTATTATTTTATTAAATAGTAATTCTATAGGCTACAGTTAGTGATAAGTCCCACGGATCTGATGGAAACTCTAATAAAGTTTATTTGTGGTACAAGTTAACTTATTATTTAAATTACATACTAGGCAGGTCTAGAAAGTAAGTTTCGATTTTATACGTTGCCCACGTATCGCTGCAATCGCAGTTAGACGCATGCGTTGCTCTGAGTCAAAGAGAAGGAGATGACGCCATTTTGAGATCGCTGTATGTTGTTTACGACTTTTGGTGTTTGGTTAGAATCGCGAAGTTGATTAAGAATCCCGCCGCTTGCGAACTAATTACACGAACATTGCAATGGATTAAAAGAGGTGCATGGTGGCGCAACGGTCAAGCTGTTGGCCTCTCACCAAGGTAGACCGGGTTCGATCCCAAGTCAAAAAAAAACATCTGAGATTTTCGAAGTGAAATGCCATGTCATGTGGTTCAGATTCCACGTAAAAAGGAGGTTCCGTGGCTCATGAACACATGATTAACGGTCACGTAAAACTAAAAGGTTCCTTCCTTTTTAGCCTACTTTCGATTTTTGCAAAAAATGAAAGTAGACTTATGAGATCAACACAGGGCGAAAAAAGTGTGTCTGTCTGTGTGTGTGTATGTGTGTGTGTGAGTCTGTGTGTGTGTGTGTATGTGTGTGTGTGAGTCTGTGTGTGTGTGTGTCTGTGTGTGTGTGAGTGTGTGTACTCTGAATGTCTGTCCCCCCCTATCAATTCGAACACGGTGAAACCGAATTGAACGAAATTTGGTACAGAGGTAGCACTAGTAAAGGACACCTCAGTGTCATACTTTATATCGCCGCCATCTTTACCAAAACAGAATGGCGGCCACTCAAATGTTCAAAACGTAAAATCAAATTACGGCTAAACTAATCATCCGATCTCTACCAAATTTGGTGACAACATACCTTTATATAGGACGCGTCTTTCACCCAAAATTCAAGGTCATCGGCCATGCCATTTCAGGATGGCGGCCGTGTGAATTATGCAACCATTTTAATAAATAGCTTAAGACCCACCAATTCCGATTATCGAACCTAGGGGTGTTTAAGCTATCCTGAAGGTCGTGATCCGTTATTTATTATAATTTAATATTATAATATTATACAGTATGAGTGGCTTAAAAGAGCTGAGCCGTTTGTGTCACACACAAGATGGCAGCTGTCCTCATGTGCCTGTCTTATATTTCAGTAGTTTTAGTATGTTGTATGTGATATACCGTACTGATACAATAATATAAACTTTGTATGAAATGATCTTTAATGAAGATGTACTGCAGTGAAGAAATCGTTTATTTAAAGTCATTATTTGCCAACAGTTTGTATCTAATATGCCAGTTAAGAACACCTGACGTCATGGATACGGTTAGCTCTGGGCTAGCATGTTAGTCTGACACGCAGTTGACTGGGGATCGAGTACTGCTACAGTTAGGTTTTTTTTTTCTTGAATTCTTTTACAAATGATGTGCACGAGCTTTTTCCACAGATACTGAATAAAATGTCATTTAGCTCAAAGGAGAGGATAAAGTATACACTCGTATATTAATAAAATCACAGTCCCAGCATCGCACATAAACAGAAGACATTAGAAAAAGGAGAATAGAAGAACTAGATACACGTTGTCATTAATCACAGCCTTCTTAATGCATCTGTACGGTGCAGTCCTCTTGTGGGTTATGTGGGTAATATTGTTCCAAACATAACGCTGTGTAAATGCCTGAGCTGGCCTCCTGAAGTATGGCAATTTTGTAATACTGGTAGTTCAACTATTAGCCACGATCGCGCTCCGAATACCTTTAAACACTGCCAGCTGGATCGCCTCCCTCTTGGCTACTTTAAACTGCCTACTCATTCAACACCCATAGAACACTGCCATCGTAGTACATTACGATGGCAGTGCATAGGCGTACAAGATAAAGATTAATTCACTGATAGGTCGCAGCACCACCTACTGTGATTGGGGCGGAAGATTCTTAATTTTGCAGGCTGGCTTAATATAGAGATTAACGGACGTGAATGCATTACAATAAGTTAGTAGTTTTGTTATTCAATCATCATAAAGTATATAATATTGATCTTGACACCTACTGGCTTATTATCAATATAAAAGAAAACAAACAATACATTGTGGTTGGGGTGATTGTTTTAGGGATGAGGACAAAGAGTCATAAAGATACCCATACATTTAGGAGAAAGTAGGCTATATGTTCTTTGCTGAACATCTTGTTTTTCAATGAATTAATTTACTGCGTTCTAAACAATATTTTATAATATATAACATATATTTACTTTGATTAATATTAACCAGAGGCGTAGTCGATTATAAATGACTATGGGGTGCTGCAGTTTGGAGATCTGAGGTTTGATTCCCGGTGCTGCCAGCGACTATCCTGAGCGTGATATCCGACCCGGCTCTTTCCATACTCGCTCCAGAAGAATATTCTGATAATTTCTTGATCTTCGCATCTTATTTATAATTGCACCGCAATATTTTTACTCTAGGACAAAGCACTTGACGAGGAATATACAAACAGGAATCAATATGAGTGGTATTGTACTGTGCTGAGTCCAGGAATAGTAAACGTAGGAGGTTTTCACTCTATTGTTCGAAACACGATGTGAGGTCATCGAACCAGACCTTAGCCTAGTATACGATATTATTAATGAGCAGGAAGATTACTAATGTTGTTGTTGTCAAAACAGTTCTTGGAGCAGTTGATGAGATATTAGTCACCACGAGTCACAATACGATGAAATTGATCTAGCTAGAAGGTAGCATTGGTCTTGCAACTCAATCCTGCTTGCCATCTCAATCCTCATGACCAGTGAGTGGATTTCTATGTAAATACATAACTATTTAGGAAGCTAAACTTAATTATACAGTACTTTGTATTATCTTTACGAATCATGGTATGTGGAGTTGAAAATATATTTTCCATATTTTTCCATATTTGGAACATTAGCACATATGCTCCATATTCTTAATGATTAATTTTTAAGAGCGTTAAAATCCCTCAGCATGCCTTCCTTCGGATGTGAAGTAAAGCCGGTGGTCCCATGTCATAGATTTATGGCATGAAAAAGAGCCTTCCACTAACTACACTTGTGTGAAGCCAAAATGTGTAGGTTAGAATTGATAACGCTATATTAGTTCCAGCGTTCGCCACCAGGTGCTGACTGCGATGTCATCTAGTACCCAAGTCTACAAGCTAGGTGTCGTGGACGGTAGTATTTGGTAGCAAAAGTACAGGTAGGAACTACTTGAAATTATCGTCTGCAGTCCTTACTTGAATTAAAAAACAGATAACACACACTAATACAGCCATCAAATTTAACACCGGTTATCAGAAAGATTCTACACACACTCAAAGTACACGGGGCTACAAGACCGCGTTGTCGCAACCCCTAAACTAGGGAACCAATAACCTCTTAATCATTAAAATCAGTATAGACCAAGGAAAGAATAAATGAGGAAATATAATTCCCATAAATTTTCACCTGAAATTATAGCAGCAATTAGTAAATTAGCAGTCCAATGGAGAAATAAGTTAAAGATCTTGATTTAAAAATTTAAATTGAGGTACAAATTTGTAAAGTTGCAGATGTGGCAAAAATGAAGATGGGCACTGTATTTTCAAAGAACCCTGGATATGAAGCAAGGGGAAAGGTTGCTGCAATTTTGTGTAAATATTTAAGAGTAAAGTTAACGTTGATTTAACCCCAGCAGGCATTGTGAAGTTCGAACATGCCCCCATTACCTCTTCTGATGTTGAACGCAGTTTCAGTCAATATAAATCTGTCCTTAAGAGACAATAGGAAAGCATTCACTTTCCAGCACTTAAGAGAACATTTTGTAATCCATTGTTTTGGTAACAGAGGGCGGCTTCGGTGGCGTAGTTGGTAGCATGCTGAGCTTCTATGCCAAAGATCGCGGGTTCAAACCCGGACGAAGTCGTCGGATTTTTTTAAGGAGCGTTAAAAATCCCTCAGAATGCCTTCCTTCGGAGGGGAGTAAAGGCGGCGGTCCCATGTCATTGATTTATGACATGTTAAAGAACCTTCCACTAATTACACCTGTGTGAAGCTAAATTGTATGTAGGTTAAGAATGTAAACAACGCTCCTAGGTTCCTACGTTCGTTGTCAAGAGTCGACTGCGGTGGCGTCTGGTAGCTAAGTTCTGAACTAGTAGTCGTTGACGGTGGCGTTTGGCGGAAAAAGTAGGAACTATTTGAAAAATTCAAAAGTCTGCAGTCCTTACTTGAATTAAAACAAGTAGTTCCGTGAAGAACTATACAGCCTATTTTCATATATCCTACCCTTGTTAATTGCCTCCATCAACATACAAAATTTCAGTTTGATAGTTGTGATAGATTCGTAGAAATTGAGAACCGTCAAAATATTTCAGATGGTCGCCAGGTTGGATTTCTATTTATGTACTATTAAATGAAGATTATTGTGTAGCCTACGTGTGGTATTCAGACTTCAATCGCATGATTAGGACACAAGAATTAAAACGAAATTTTAAAATTTCTCACAGCTGCCATCTTGTGGTTATGAAAACAATTAAAATAAATTAGATGCCAGTGAATTGATATTTGTAAAAGCATTTAACGTGCAAAGTTTCACTGCACTCGGATCGTTAAATCGCGAGAAACGTCTATTTAAATATATATTTCGCGTCACCACCATGTTGGATTTGTGCTCACCAGGTTACTGAAAGTCATATAGGTGAACTTATGTTCATAGCCTCTATGAACACAAAAAAAAATCAGTTCGATTGCTGTAAAAGATTCGTAGATATTGAGAACTGGCAAAATATTTCGGATGCTCGCCATTTTGGATTGTTATATGTATAGGCCATATAGTTATGTACCTTTAAAGGAAAATTGTTGCGTAGCTTCATTATTCAAACTTTCACTTCGATCGCATGATTACGACACAAGAGATAAAACCTTAATTTTAAAATTTCACACAGCCGCCATCTTGAGGTTATGTAAACAATTGAACTAAATAAGATGCCAGTGCATTACAATATGTAGAAGCATTTACTGTACCACATTTCACTGCGCTCAGATGGTTAAATCACGAGAAAAGTCTATTAAAATGTTTCAAATTCGCTTGGCCGCCATGTACGTTTTGTAATTTACAGGTTTTTAAAAGTTACATAGATAAACTTGTAGCAGTGCCCTTTATTCCCGTACAAAATATCAGGGTGATATCATAAATAGTTTCGGATACATTGAGTGCTAGTGAAATATTTCTCACAGCCGCCATATTGAGGTTATGTAAACAATTGAACTAAATAAGACGCCAGTGCATTACAATGTGTATAAACATTTGCTGTACCAAGTTTCATTACGTTTGGATAGTTAAATCGCGAGAAATGTCTATTTAAATTTCTCAATTTCGCTTGACCGCCATGTTGGTTTTGTAGTCACCAGGTTTTTGAAAGTCTCATAGGTGAACTTCTAGTAGTGCCCTTTATCACCGTACACAATTTCAGGGCGATATCGGTAATAGTTTCGGAGATATTGAATGCTAGTGAAATATTTCACATAGCCGCCATGTTGGATTGGTGAGACGTAACAAAATTTAAAGGGCACGGTCGATGTCGCCGGGAATAGTGCTATGAACTTACCGAGTTTCATTGAAATCACTCCAGCCGTTTAGATTTTATTAGGGGGGACACACACACACCTCACACACACACACACACACGGACAAAAGGTGATCTCATAAGCCTATTTTTTCAAAATTGAAAATAGGCTAAAAACAGATAACACCCACTAACACAGTCATCGCAATTAACACCGGTTATCAGACACACACCCAAAGTACACGGGGCTACATGACCGCGTTGTCGCAGCCCTTAAACTTAAGAACCAACCAACCAACTAACTTGGTAACAGAGAATAATCGATTGAGAATTCTTCAATGATCATAGTGATATTAAAATGGGAAGCGCAACGTAATGTTTCATGTAGATCTTCTTTGTTTAGCTTAGGTGAATTTGGATATTAAAATAGAAATTATATTTTTTTGTAATTTTAAGTCCATATATAATTCCATATTTACCGACAGTAGTGGCTACGCCGGCTAAAGCGCAGCATTAGGTCATGGGGCCAAGCTCTCTGCTGACTCGGTAGACGCGTGGGTTCGAGCCCCACCGTCGGCCATCCTTGAAATGGCTTTCCGTGATTTCCCCATTTTCAACACCAGGCAAATGCTGGGACGGTACCTTCTGACAGGCCACGGCCACTTCTTTCCACATCCTTGCCCAGTTTCATTCACCATCATTCATTTCATCTCTCATTAACTCCTCTCATGATGTTGGCGTCAGGAAGGGCATCCGGCCGTAAAAACCATCGCCACAAAGACTTCGATCGCATCTCATCCCCGACCCCGTTGGAAAAAACGGGAATAATAAGGGGTAGACATACATACATATAATTCCATATTTCTAAAAAAATAACTAAGTATATATGTATATATTTCATTAATTAATTATTAGCACATATAAATCTGTTTCCTGCTCATGACTTTCATCTAACTGACTTTGGCTGATTTATGTCTCCTTAAGGAACTTACCATAAAATAATAATAATAATAATAATACCAATAATCATAAATTGAATAACGAAAGCCACTAGATGTAATAGGACTAGAATCGGAAAATACTAGGGGTTGGACAAGAAAGGTCGGATATAGACTAAGAAGGCGATGAGCATGTCACAAGTAAGTAAAGGAAATGCAGATGATGCGGTCATTTGGGAGAGTTAACTGGATCAGTGCACAACCTATTTTGAAGTAAAACAATATCATTTCTAACCTCTTTTGAGGCAATTTTATGTATGTGTGAATTTAGGGACGTATGAGAAGCTTCTACCATCCTTGCTGAGTCAGTGAGTGGGTGTTCAGTGGTGTAAACTGTATTGAAAACCTAATGAACGTCTTTCTATAAGAATGTATCTTTAAAACATAACAAGCTATGAAGTACCATTGTTTACTTCTCTAGGAATGTTGCCAAATGAACCACTCCACTAGATAAATAAGCGCTCTTGAGAATTTCTTGGTCCATAACTTCGATTTCTGACGCGTGACGCTCGCCAAGTTGGTCATCTCCGGGTTACAGCATATGTAATGGTCCACATCGCTCAGTTCCAACACATTACAGTCTCGAGATGGTCAATTGGTGACCCAAAGCACCAGTAACAGCGTCAGCCAACACAACTGTAGCAACGAAAGATACGAGGTTATAAGCAACAAAGACGAAAATCATTAGGTCACTACAATTTGACAGAATGTTTAATTAATTTAAAAATTATGTATTGTTAGGTGGGGAAAACCCTCAACATAGAAGACAATTCTGAATAAAGGAGAGTAGTTGTTGTTGTTGTTTCATTTAGGGGCTTTGCGACATCGTGCTTCTGTTGCCCGGTGAACTTGTGTGTGTGTGTGGGCAATTTGTTTAATAATGTGTCACTGTGATGTCTGTATTAGTATGTGTATTTTGTAATTGAGGTAGGATTCGGGTAGGAAGCGGCCGTAGCCTTAAGTTAGGTTCCATCCCGGCATTTTCCTGGAGTAGAAGTGGGAAAACCACGGAAGACCACTTTTAGGATGGCCGAGGTAGGAATCGAACAAGTCTCTTCTCAGTTTTGTCTCACGAGGCTGAGTGTACCCCGTTCCAGCCATCAAAATAATCAGAATTCAATTTCTTGGGAGAGCTGGGAATTGAACCAGGGCCTCCTTGCTGACAGCGAAGAAAAGAGTTAATGAGAGATGAACTCAGCATTTACCTGGAGTTGAAAATGGGAAACCACGGCAAACCTTTTTACGGACGGCTGACGGTGGGGCTCGAACCCACGTCTACTGAGTCCGCAGAGAGCTTGGCTCCATGGCCTAGCACTACGCGTTCGAATAGAATGTATTTTACTTGGCTACAATAATGCCTTTAAGACCTTTACTCGTACAATAGCCCCCTGCGTTGATATATACACACATCAAAAAAAGTTTTGCATCACCTCGGTTCCCAGATCTCCGGCATATAGACGTTGACTGTGTATATTGTATCCAAGATACAGTCCCTTTGACTGTTCATAGATGTCACTAAAACTGCTCAAAGATGTAAACAACCATGCATGAGCAGGGCCTATTAGACGGAGGGGGTACGACAGCCGATCAGTTCCAGTCATTCCACCAGGACGAAGGTACGCTGCTCATGTTGTCTGTAGTTCTACCATGCCTAGAAGGTCAATACCGCAGTTCGATCGCGTCCGCATTGTTACTTTGTGTCAAGAAGGGCTCTCAACAAGGGAAGTTTCCAGGCGTCTCAGAGTGAACCAAAGCGATGTTGTTCGGACATGGAGGAGGTACAGAGATACAGGAACTGTCGATGACAGGCCTCGCTCAGGCCGCCCAAGGGCTACTACTGTAGTGGATGACCGCTACTTACGGATTGCCGCTCGGAGGAACCCTGACAGCAATGCCACCATGTTGAATAATGCGTTTCGTTCAGCCACAGGACGTCGTGTTTCAACTCAAACTGTGCGCAATAGGCTGCATGATGCGCAACTTCACTCCCGACGTCCATGGCGAGGTCCAGCTTTGCAACCCCGACACCATGCAGCGCGGTACAGATGGGCCCAACAACATGCTGAATGGACCCCACGGAATTGGCATCACGTTCTCTTCACCGATGAGTGTCGCATATGCCTTCAACCAGACAATCGTCGGAGACGTGTTTGGAGGCACCCTGGTCAGGCTGAACGTCTTAGACACACTGTCCAGCGAGTGCAGCAAGGTGGTGGTTCCCTGATGTTTTGGGGTGGCATTATGTGGGGCCGACGTACGCCACTGGTGGTCATGGAAGGCTCCGAAACGGCTTTACGATACCTGAATGACATCCTCCGACCCATAGTGCAACCATATCGGCAGAATATTGGAGAGGCATTTGTCTTCATGGACGACAATTCTCGACCTCATCGTGCACATCTTGTGAATGCGTTCCTTCAAGATAACGACATCGCTCGACTACAGTGGCCAGCATGTTCGCCAGACATGAACCCTATCAAACATGCCTGGGATATGTTGAAAAGGGCTGTTTATGGACGTCTTGACCCACCAACCACTCTGAGAGATTTACGCCGAATTGTCGTTGAGGAGTGGGACAATTTGGACCAACAGTGTCTTGATGAACTTGTGGATAGTATGCCACGACGAATACAGGCATGCATCAATGCAAGAGGACGTGCTACTGGGTATTAGAGGTAGTGGTGTGTACTGCAATCTGGACCACAAATGCTGAAAGTCTAGCTGTATGATGGTACAACATGCAATGTGTGGGTCTCATGAGCAATAAAACGAGCTGAAATGTTGTTTGTGTTGATCTCTATTCCCTTTGTATTTAAAGGTTCCGGAACTCTTGGAACCGAGGTGATGCAAAACTTTTTTTGATGTGTGTAGTTGGCAGATAAATACACAACATTGACAACATAACGACAAATGAAATAAAATAAAGACAACAAAGACAACACGAATTAATCAAAAAATTCAATTTTCCTCAATGCATGACGAAGAAGAAAATTTAATAAGTATAACAATGATACAGTAAGAAGTTGTTTCAGATATTGTATGCACATATTAATTTTTTGTGCAAATATGATTTGCAGCGAGACGATTTCTGAAGCTGCGGTTCTAAGGATCACGTAAATATACCGCGATACCGGAATTTCGTAGTGTAGTCGATGATGTCACGGATAACGCAGGGATGGTGATGTTCGTTTGTTTGATGTTGTGGGTTGAAATACTGAGCTGTATGAGTTTCCAAACAGTGCGTCGTTACACGCGGATGCAGTCACAAGTGTTCAAGCACGAGGTTTGATGGTGAGTTACGAATGTTCATAAATTGCTTGTAGTTATTCAATTTAATTGAAAAGTTGCACTGAACTCTTCTTAAGCCATTAATCGATACTAGGTTAGACCACTGTCTGGACGAAAATTACTCCTTGTACCACAAGCAATGGGTCTGGGGTGTGTTTGTATGTAAAGCCTTATTAACACATAGAAATTAACATGTACAGTATGCATCGTTTTTATCTTAAGTGTCACCCATGACGTCATGGATGCCGCCATCTTGAGTCTAGGGGAAATTCGTAGTGTTATACGGGGTGTTTGAAAAAGAACTCCCTAGTTTTAATGTGTCCTAGAATCTGTACAATGTGACATACACTATTCTAGTTTGTGGCGTGTGATTCATCAACTCTCCAAGTTTGGCTCTCCTGCAGTCTTCTTGACCTTGAGACGGCCCCAGTGCTGTATGTTTCCTCTGCTCCCTCAGTTCAGTCCAGACGTGCATGCAGTTGGTTCCTCAGTTTAGGGGCTGCGACAACGCGGTCATGTAGCCCCGTGTACTTCGGGTGTGTGTAGAATCTGTCTGATAACCGGTGTTAATTGTGATGGATGTATTAGTGTGTGTTACCTGTTTTAATTCAAGTAAGAACTGCAGACATTCGGTTTTCAAGTAGTTCCAACTTTTGCTACCAAACGCCACCGTCAACAACCAACTAGTTCTGAACTTGGTTACTAAATGACACCGCAGTCGGCTCCTGGCGACGAACGTTGGAACCTTAGAGCGTTAGTCAAATCTAACCTACAATTTAGCTTTACACAAGTGTAATTAGTGGAAGGTTCTTTATCATGCCATAAATCTAATGACATGGGACCGCCAGCTTTACTTCCCCTCCGAAGGAAGGCATACTGAGGGATTTTTAACGCGCTTAAAAATCCGACGACTTCGGCCGGGTTTGAACCCGCGACCTTGGGCATAGAAGCTCAGCATGCTACCAACTACGCCACCGAAGCCCCTGCGCATCGAGTTATACTCGTTTGACAGTCGCGCATTAAGTTGAGTACAAACCGAAGACATGCATTATGAGTACTTTGCAATCGTTTGCCCAATGTGTTTGAGATGTCACATAGCACTGGGGGAGCATGTTCCAAAATCGGAGGACAGATATCACGAGAGAGTAATAGAAGGCGTTTCTTCAAGCGGCGTCTGGTTGGTAGGGAAAACTTCAGAGGGTGCTCAACACAGACTTGCCTCCAGCTCTGCCTTCACGTCACAGATTATCACGTCCCATGAAATTGAAATTATATTTAATCAAACAGCGTATTACTGTCTGCGTTCTTAGTCGTGTCTCACGGAACTGATTCTTCTCGCAGTCAAAACAAGGCAATCAAGTTCCACTGTTTGTTTCTTCGCGGAGAAACCACGGAAGTGGACAATCATGGCAGACTGCATTTCATAAGATACGAAGGTGGATCAAAAAGTTAGTTGCACTAACGCGCTGCAGCAGCACGCTGTGTGTCGCAAACGTGGACACAGCGGAGAAAGGGACAGACACTGCCCACACTTCTGTTAGGCAGGTCGCTGTGGTGTCTCGTCTTGTATGGTGTGAATAGCGGTCAAAAGCAATGGCGTGTCGACTGGACGTTCACTCCAAATATGAGGTACGTGCGACAATCCGATTCCTATGAGCCAAATGGAAGAATTGCACGGACATTTATCGTGAAATTAGTGCACTGTATGAGGAGCGGGCCATTTCCCGGCAAGGGATCGTAAAGTGGTGTCAGCAATTCGAAGCCGGACGCACGGATATCACGGACGAATATCGCGAGGGCAGGCCCGCAACGTCCAGGACCCGTGAAAATGTCAACAGTGTGAATGCGATCATTAGACAGAACGGTGGTCGACAGTCCCAGACCGATAAGGAGGTGAAGGCCGCTGTCTCCATGTGGTTGCAGAACGTTGGAGGAACTTTCTATGCATCCGGCATCGACAAGTTGGTTGTGCGTTCGCAGAAATGTTTGGACTCTCTTGGAAACTATGTGGAAAAGTGACGTTACATTGTGTGTCGTTATAGGCGTGTTGCTGTTGTATAGGTGGTGTAATAAATGGCCATAACTGGGAAGTGCAACTTACTTTTTGATCTGCCCTCGTACAGTATATTAAGATATAAAACATCAACAACAATAACAACATATTATTTACTGTTGTTGAGCCGGCCTTATTGAGTTTGGGGTTAGCGCGCCTGCCTCTCACACAGGAGCTGCGAGTTCGATTCCAGGCTCCGTCAAGTATTTTACATACTGCAGTGAGGGATGGAACGGGATGCATTCAGCCTCGTGAGGATAATTGAGTAGTTGTCTGACAAAAAAAACGCGCTCCGGTCAGTAAAACTAAGATTAACAGCCGAGTGGACCTCACGCGTCACACCGCAATCTGTAGGCCGTGCAGTGCTTGGTAGACCCTCCATGGGCAGTGCTGTTGATCCGGGCTGAGTGGCGTAGCCTTCATTTCCTGAGATTGCGGGTTAGATCTTGACTAATTTTGACGGCGTTTAGGGTGTTTAAATGCGACAACGTCGTGTCAGTAGATTTACTTACACCCCCTCTAGGGTTTCTATGAAACCGCAGAAGTTAAAAGGGACGTTTATCCAATAACATTAATATTATTATTGCAATGATACTAAACTCCTTATTGGCACACGGAGCCCACTGTAAGAAGTAATGTTTTGTGGTACGCTAGGAAAGCCCTGTGCTACAATATATCATTTATTTAGTCTGCTGATAAGAACATGATCTCAGGACCGTCACGTCAACAGCTCAGTTTGAGATACTACGTAATCTTTGTCGTAACGTACATCAATACCGCGTATACAATTAAAGATTATTAGCATATAACGGGCTGTATTGCTCTGCCGTGTTGCTCATGGGAATTGTATGCTGCCACAATGAGGTGCCTACTGGCATGTCCTGGCCTTCCAATAGAAGAAGTTCTGCTTTACATAAGTTTTCAATTGTGAACAGAAACACGAAGGTAGATAGTAACATGACATTCTGAGAGGCACGGAATGAAGGAAATGAGGGAGGTGGTGCTGTGCGTTGCGGAGCGGAGCTCACCGAGTCCCAGTGGGTGATGTATCGACTAGGTCAATGGAGAAGAATGTAGCACTGACAGACATTTGTTAACAAAGCCAGCACGATGCAAGTAAAGAAGTGATAATCCAATAAGAGCAAATAGATAATGGTATTTGCAAAGATTTTGAAAACATACAAAAAGACCGATATTTGTTGTGTGAATAACACACTAATGTCTAGAGCAGGGGTTCTCAAACAATTTCTGTCGCGCCCCCCTTCTGAAACATGAAATATCTAGCGCCCCCATGAGGTGCCATCCCCTATTCTTCTTTCCTTTCTTATCACTTCTCATAGGCTACTTCGCACAAAAAGAAAATAGGAAGAACGCATCACATGATCTACAGTAATTGCTTCTGTCTAATTACTCCGACTACCAAATGTACAATAATAATAATAACACACAATTTACTATTCTTAGAGAACAACAAGTTCAACAACTTTTTGTAAATAAAATCATGTATTTGTATTACTCTAAGGTAGGGGATCTCAACCTTTTAGACACTGATTACTTTGGCGATCCCCCAAGTTTTAACGGTAAAACAATAATTAAAAAATGACAATAATTGTTAAGTTTTATTCATAAAAGCACTTGTAACTAATATTAATAAACATTAATTCACAAACTGGTTAATTCCAAACAAGAAAGTTTCTCGTTAATGGAATAGAGAAAGAACGTAAATGTTTAATGCAATGTGAGTGTTTTCTTCTTTTAATAAAAAACTACAGCAATAACTCATTAGCCTACTTTCGATTTTTACAAAAAATGAAAGTAGACTTATGAGATCACTACAGGGCCAAAAATTGTGTGTCTGTCTGTGTGTATGTGTGTGTGTGAGTGTGTGTGAGTGTGTGTACTCTGAATGCCTGTCCCCCCTATCAATTCGAACACGGTGAAACCGAATTGAACGAAATTTGGTACAGAGGTAGAACAAGCAAAGGGCACCTCAGTGTCATGTTTTATATCGCCGCCATCTTTATCAAATCTGAATGGCGGCCACTCAAACGTTCAAAACGTAAAATCAAATAGCGACTAACCAAATTATCCGATCTCTACCAAATTTGGTAATAATATACCTTCATATAGGACGCGTCTTGTGACCAAACTACAAGGTCATCCGCCGTACCATTTCATGATGGCGGCCGTGCGACTTATGCAAACTTTATAATCCATATCATGGGACCCACCAGTTCCGATTATCGAGCCGAGAATTGATTTAACTGTTCTAAAGGAAGAGGCACGTTCGAAATTAAAAGTTTATTTTGTAATACTATAGTGCAGAAGTGATTTAAAAAAAAATCGGTCCGGGTTCGATTCCCGGTCAATGCATGTGAGATTTTTGAAGTGAAATGCCATGTCCTGTGGTTCGGATTCCACGTAAAAAGGAGGTCCCGTGGCTCATGATCTCGCGATTAACGTTCACGTTAAACTACAAGCTTGCTTTTGATTTTAAAAAGCTGAGCCGTCTCGGTAAGAAGACAAGATGGCAGCGGATATCTTGTGCCTGACTTATATTTCACTAATTTGAGTATTGCATGCAATATAGCGTACTGATACAAAATAAATAAACTTAGTATGAAATGCTTTATACATAAATAATATACTCCACTGATGAAATCGTTAGGTCTAAATCATTATTTGCCAACAAGTTCTATCTACACACATCAAAAAAAGTTTTGCATCACCTCGGTTCCCAGATCTCCGGCATATAGACGTTGACTGTGTATATTGTATCCAAGATACAGTCCCTTTGACTGTTCATAGATGTCACTAAAACTGCTCAAAGATGTAAACAACCATGCATGAGCAGGGCCTATTAGACGGAGGGGGTACGACAGCCGATCAGTTCCAGTCATTCCACCAGGACGAAGGTACGCTGCTCATGTTGTCTGTAGTTCTACCATGCCTAGAAGGTCAATACCGCAGTTCGATCGCGTCCGCATTGTTACTTTGTGTCAAGAAGGGCTCTCAACAAGGGAAGTTTCCAGGCGTCTCAGAGTGAACCAAAGCGATGTTGTTCGGACATGGAGGAGGTACAGAGATACAGGAACTGTCGATGACAGGCCTCGCTCAGGCCGCCCAAGGGCTACTACTGTAGTGGATGACCGCTACTTACGGATTGCCGCTCGGAGGAACCCTGACAGCAATGCCACCATGTTGAATAATGCGTTTCGTTCAGCCACAGGACGTCGTGTTTCAACTCAAACTGTGCGCAATAGGCTGCATGATGCGCAACTTCACTCCCGACGTCCATGGCGAGGTCCAGCTTTGCAACCCCGACACCATGCAGCGCGGTACAGATGGGCCCAACAACATGCTGAATGGACCCCACGGAATTGGCATCACGTTCTCTTCACCGATGAGTGTCGCATATGCCTTCAACCAGACAATCGTCGGAGACGTGTTTGGAGGCACCCTGGTCAGGCTGAACGTCTTAGACACACTGTCCAGCGAGTGCAGCAAGGTGGTGGTTCCCTGATGTTTTGGGGTGGCATTATGTGGGGCCGACGTACGCCACTGGTGGTCATGGAAGGCTCCGAAACGGCTTTACGATACCTGAATGACATCCTCCGACCCATAGTGCAACCATATCGGCAGAATATTGGAGAGGCATTTGTCTTCATGGACGACAATTCTCGACCTCATCGTGCACATCTTGTGAATGCGTTCCTTCAAGATAACGACATCGCTCGACTACAGTGGCCAGCATGTTCGCCAGACATGAACCCTATCGAACATGCCTGGGATATGTTGAAAAGGGCTGTTTATGGACGTCTTGACCCACCAACCACTCTGAGAGATTTACGCCGAATTGTCGTTGAGGAGTGGGACAATTTGGACCAACAGTGTCTTGATGAACTTGTGGATAGTATGCCACGACGAATACAGGCATGCATCAATGCAAGAGGACGTGCTACTGGGTATTAGAGGTAGTGGTGTGTACTGCAATCTGGACCACAAATGCTGAAAGTCTAGCTGTATGATGGTACAACATGCAATGTGTGGGTCTCATGAGCAATAAAACGAGCTGAAATGTTGTTTGTGTTGATCTCTATTCCCTTTGTATTTAAAGGTTCCGGAACTCTTGGAACCGAGGTGATGCAAAACTTTTTTTGATGTGTGTAAGTCATTTTATATAGATCAATGTTCGTTGGCACAAATGGCTCCGTGGTAAAGCGTTAGTCTGTCATTCATATGCCGATGGTTCAAACCCCATCAGAGGGTGTTTTTTTTGCTTGAAATTTTACATATTTGTTGCTTTGTAATGACTCAGACATTTTAAAATTAAGCCTTATATTGTGCATATTACGGTGCAAAACATATATTTAATTAAAACATAATTCGCCAGCAGATTTGCTCGAGACATCTAGCAGCCAAAAAGGTAACTGCACGCCGGCCCACTTATTAACTTCCAGATTGTATTGAAAAGTTTCTTCTTATGGCCGCTAGAATGCACTCGCCCTGTTAGGATTATATTGTTCGATATTTCTCCACTAGATTTCACGACTGGTCTACATCGGACTCCATTGATAGTATACCATTGGCATTCTATGCGCATCGAATTTGAAGAATGACAGGATGATACTATGATACATTTTTACTTCTTATTTTAAAGGGTTTGTTACAGCCTATTGTGCGTTATTTGAAAATGTTATTTGAAGTAAAGAACAAAACGATTTCACATAGTAACTGAATTCTAGCCGCTGGTACTAGTTCAGGTTATTAATACTTTTATTTCAGGCAAATAGAAATCGAAAATATCCACATAGTTTGTATACACACGTCTCTGTAGGGACACGGAAAGATTTGTTAATTCAATTAGGGTTGTGAAAGCCATGCACAACCAGACGTGTAAAGACATACCTCAACTCAAAGTTGGATGTTGCCCACGGCAGGTCGATTATGTAATAATAACAATAATAATAATGTTATTTGTTTTACGACCCTTTTAACTACTGCTGCTTTTAGATACGCCGGGGTGCCGGAATTTTGGCCCGAAGGGGATCTTTAACGTGCCAGTAAATCTACTGACACGGCTCCCTCGCATTTGTGCACCCTCAAATGCCAGCTGACTGCGCCAGGATACGAACCTGCAACCTAGGGCCCAGCAAGCGAGAACGTTACCGCAGAGCCACGCAGCCAGTCCGGTCGATTATGTCTCCAGATCTATAACATTCTTGAGATACTTCTTATCTATCTTTCTTCAATGATGGTAGTAGTTTTTTTTTCTAGGTTGTGGCGTTTGGTAGAGGTAAATAGTTTCTAAGGTCTTCAACCAAGAAATGATTCTATTATACTCTTTGATAATAACGAGTTATAACTATACTCATACATTTAGGAGAAAGTAGGCTATATGTTCTTTACTGAACATCTTGTTTTTTTCTTGGTATCTCGCGACCCCTCAACAGGCATCCTGCGACACCCCAGGGGGTCGCGACCAACCGGTTGGGAACCCCTGCTCTAAAGTGTTGAAAATTAACTATTTCCCCTTGCTTATAAAAAAAACCAACTGCTGCATGTGCAGTTATTGGAATTGAACACATTTTGTTTATTTTCCTAATTAGCTCTTTAGCTGTCCCCTGTGTTGCTTTTAGTTCAATAATGCTAGCCAGTTCTTGTGAAATAAGTACAGGTTTATCAGTGTTGAATGGTCGTGGGAGCTTCCTGTCTATGATAAGTTCATGGATATGAAGATAGCAATACTTGTTATAGAATATAAAATATAAATATTCAATCAGAGCTAGCCCCCACTTTATCAGTCTCTGCGCCCCCCCCCCCCCCCTCTCCCCCCAACTTAGAGGACCTTTGGTCTGGACTCTAGAGCTTGGCATTTGCGTACTTGCCTTTCTTGTTCCTTTGTTAAGATCGTTGTCTTAGAACATATATCTATGTTTCGTGCTTACTGGAGTAAAATATACGGTACGGTACTGATTTTATAGCGCCTATTATTATTTGCTTATTTCCATGAGTACCTTTCCGCAGCTTAAGGGCCAATTATGGATTTTTATTAATAATGAGAACTTTATCAAGATTTTCACCTGTCGTGATTTCATTATTTTCCTTGTTGGTGCTTATTTATTAATATACTAATGTGAGTTAACTTTTGAATACTTTTGTATTCAAAATAATATTTCGCGCTCTGAGCCATTAAACCATCGTTGACAACGTCTTTGTGGAAGCTTGTAATACCGCCATTCTTTCATTGAAATTTAATGTTCTTCAGTCGGTCTACTCGATTGTACTCAATTGCAATGGGTGGTTCCCTGATCCTATTTTTTGTACATATGATTTGTGCATCAACAAGTAGTTCCGTGAAGAACTAAACAGCCTATTTTCATATATCCTACTTATGTTAATTGTCTGTATCAACATACAAAATTTCGCACATCCACCATGTTGGAATGGTGAGACGTAATAAAATAAATAAAATTTGAAGGGCACGGTCGAGGTCGGACAGTAGTGCATTTGTTTGTTTGTTAAATAATAATCATGTTATTGGTTTTACGTCCCTTTTAACTACTCTAGCTTTTATAGACGCCGGAGTGCCGGAACTTCGCCCCGAAGGGATCTTTCAAGTGCCAGTAAATTTACTGACACGGCTCCCTCACATTTGCGCACCCTCAAATGCCAGCTGACTGAGCCAGGATACGAACCTGCAACCTTGGTCTCAGCAAGCGAGAACGTTACCACTGAACAGCGCAGCCAGTCGCTTCCCTGTTTGTGTGATGGATATAGTATATTCTATGTGTCCAACATGATGGATTACTTGAATGACTAGTCGCAAGTTCATTGCTAAACTGATTTGTATTAAATCCATTGTCGCCTCCAAGGTGTACTGGTCAGCATGCTTAGCTGCCACCCCGGAGGTCCACGATTCGATTCCCGGCTCTGCCACGAAATTTGAAAAGTGGTCTGAGGACTGGGACGGGTCTACTCAGCCTCGGGTGGTCCAAATGAGTAGAGGGGGTTCGATTCCCACCTCAGCCATCCTCGAAGTGGTTTTCCGTGGTTTCCCAGTTCGTCACCAGGCAAATGCCGCGATGTTACCTAACGTAAGGCCACGGCCGCCTCCTTCCCTCTTCCTTGCCTATCCCTCCCAATCTTCCCCTCCCTTCCCATCTCTCATGAGGCCCCTGTTCGCGTTGCAGGTGAGGCCACGTGGGCGAGGTGCTGCTCATCTCCCCAGTTGTATCGCACGACCAGGTGTTTCAAGCTCCAGGACACTGCCTTGGCAGCGGTAATGGTGGGATCCTTCGCTTAGTCCGAGGGAAAAGCTAACCCTGGAGGGTAAACTGACTAAAAAGAAAAAAAAAACACATTAACAATACACCAACAACGTTACAGGAGTGTATGGAGCACCCAGACATACCCTATGCAGTGGGCTATAATGTGGGAATATACAGTAGTCTACAGTATCTGTCTAAACCCGAGATCACTTTCTCAAACACTTGTTTACCGACCGCCTCATTGCGTAGTGGCTAGCATACTTGGCTTTCACCGCGGAGGCCCGAGTTCTGGTCTGAGGGTTGGAACAGGGTACACTCAGCCTCGTGAGGTAAAATTGAGTGGAGGTAGGTTCGATTCCCATCTCAACCATCCTGGAAGTGGTTTTCCGTGGTTTCCCACTTCTACTCCAGGCAAATGCCGGGATGGTTTATAACATAAGGCCACGGTCGCCTCCTTCCCAGTCCTCACTTGCATTACAAATACATACACTACTACAGGCCCCACCATTACGCAGGTTATCAAATTCTACACGCTCCCAAGTACACGGGGCTAAATGACCACGATGTCGCTAAGCCCCTAAATGAACCAACAACAAATATTCTTACTGAGTAAAAAAATCACTTCATAGCATCCTTGACCTTCGCCTCTGAGGACTGGGTTCAATTCCAGAAATAAAATTCTGGTCTGGTCATGAACGGGGAACTTTCAGTGTCACGAGGCAGGTGTGGGTAATTGTAAGACGATATAAGCAATAGTACACTGTATAACGTCTTATGATAGCGAAGTTACGGACGTGCTCATGCAGTTCCAAACCACAGATATTTCACTGAAGGAGCGGACCGGAAGGGGAAATGAGCTGTAGCGTGTGTCACTGAACAGTTGGGAGAGAAAACACATGCTGAGGGAGTCTCCATTATCGTCCCGTTCAACTTCTGGATGCAGTGGTGGATCCAGGCCTTGCGGGGCCCTGTGCCCACTACAATAGCAAATAAAAAGATACCAAATCAAATGGAAAGTAGTTTTGTGATGATAATAATAAAATAAAGAATAGTTAAAAATTTTTGAATACACTACAGTACATTTTTTTAAAAAATATGCAAGAAACTTTTAAGTATCGTTGAAGTAGATTATGTGAACTATGAAATATTAAAATATTACTTTGCGACTTTTTTTTACGGCTGAAGTCTTATATTATTTCACTGAAATCTAAGCTTGCTAAACGGTCAATGGAGGTCATAGCTGAAAAAATAATAATTATAGATTAGTTTGAAAAGTATAATTAATTAATTAATTAAATTTAAAAAATCCATGGCGCGGGGCCCCAGGACCGCGGGGCCTTGGGCGGTCGCCCTCCCCTAGATCCGCCCCTGTCTGGATGAACGTCGTTGTTGTTGATTCATTTAGGGGCTTTGCGACATCATAGTCATGTAGCCCTGTGTACTTGGGTGTGTATATATTTTGTCTGATAACTTGTGTTATTGTGATTGCTGTATTACTGTGTGTAGTTGTAATTCTGATGAGGATTTGGAAGGAGGCGGCCGTGACGTTAATTAAGGAACAATAACGGCATTCACCTGCATACAGTAGAAGTGGAAAACCGCGGAAAACCACTTCCAGAATGACTATAGTGGGAATCACACCAGACTCTTTAATGAGGAACTACACACATCAAAAAAGTTTTGCATCACCTCGGTTCCAAGAGTTCCGGAACCTTTAAATACAAAGGGAATAGAGATCAACACAAACAACATTTCAGCTCGTTTTATTGCTCATGAGACCCACACATTGCATGTTGTACCATCATACAGCTAGACTTTCAGCATTTGTGGTCCAGATTGCAGTACACACCGCTACCTCTAATACCCAGTAGCACGTCCTCTTGCATTGATGCATGCCTGTAATCGTCGTGGCATACTATCCACAAGTTCATCAAGACACTGTTGGTCCAAATTGTCCCACTCCTCAACGACAATTCGGCGTAAATCTCTCAGAGTGGTTGGTGGGTCAAGACGTCCATAAACAGCCCTTTTCAACATATCCCAGGCATGTTCGATAGGGTTCATGTCTGGCGAACATGCTGGCCACTGTAGTCGAGCGATGTCGTTATCTTGAAGGAACGCATTCACAAGATGTGCACGATGAGGTCGAGAATTGTCGTCCATGAAGACAAATGCCTCTCCAATATTCTGCCGATATGGTTGCACTATGGGTCGGAGGATGTCATTCAGGTATCGTAAAGCCGTTTCGGAGCCTTCCATGACCACCAGTGGCGTACGTCGGCCCCACATAATGCCACCCCAAAACATCAGGGAACCACCACCTTGCTGCACTCGCTGGACAGTGTGTCTAAGACGTTCAGCCTGACCAGGGTGCCTCCAAACACGTCTCCGACGATTGTCTGGTTGAAGGCATATGCGACACTCATCGGTGAAGAGAACGTGATGCCAATTCCGTGGGGTCCATTCAGCATGTTGTTGGGCCCATCTGTACCGCGCTGCATGGTGTCGGGGTTGCAAAGCTGGACCTCGCCATGGACGTCGGGAGTGAAGTTGCGCATCATGCAGCCTATTGCGCACAGTTTGAGTTGAAACACGACGTCCTGTGGCTGAACGAAACGCATTATTCAACATGGTGGCATTGCTGTCAGGGTTCCTCCGAGCGGCAATCCGTAAGTAGCGGTCATCCACTACAGTAGTAGCCCTTGGGCGGCCTGAGCGAGGCCTGTCATCGACAGTTCCTGTATCTCTGTACCTCCTCCATGTCCGAACAACATCGCTTTGGTTCACTCTGAGACGCCTGGAAACTTCCCTTGTTGAGAGCCCTTCTTGACACAAAGTAACAATGCGGACGCGATCGAACTGCGGTATTGACCTTCTAGGCATGGTAGAACTACAGACAACATGAGCAGCGTACCTTCGTCCTGGTGGAATGACTGGAACTGATCGGCTGTCGTACCCCCTCCGTCTAATAGGCCCTGCTCATGCATGGTTGTTTACATCTTTCAGCAGTTTTAGTGACATCTATGAACAGTCAAAGGGACTGTATCTTGGATACAATATACACAGTCAACGTCTATATGCCGGAGATCTGGGAACCGAGGTGATGCAAAACTTTTTTTGATGTGTGTATATGGTATATCTCCACCACGTTATCGAAGTAAACCAGTCCAGTCTTGGAGCGTCTTGTTTGTGCACGAGATAGTTTATTCACTATGAGTGCTTACAACAGCGTAGCTTCGTATGCCGAGTTTTTCTATAGTTCGATATTGTCTCGGATCCGTCCACCTCGAATTTCCGAGTACTGCATTAGAGATGACAATTAAACATTTGCAACGACTCAGCGTATCTTATTAAATCTTGGTAACTATCCTACATGTTTTATGCACAATTACGATGATTAATGAGAAGTTATGCATATTTTGATAGAATATATTTTTGGCATATATTTGTATTTATTTATTTATTTATTGCAAATGCAGTTTGAATAGTTGCTGGGCTTTCGTTGAATGAGGCTACACGTTCATTGTGCCGTAAGTAATCCAAAGGAGGGAACACTAAATAGAAAAAAGGTTTTATGTCAACTACCTGTTGTGAACGAATTACTGTAATGATGGGGTGACATTAGTCTTAAGGGGCAGATAACATAGATATCCCACCCCCTTAAACCAACAATTACCACCACCAACACCCCTGTTTAATCCACACAATGTGAAAGATGTTTGAGCTGAAACAAAGTTTTACAGGCAAATTGAATAGTCTAGATCCAGAGAGATTAGAAAAGTTAAAAGTTAGAAAAGTTGAAGTGTGCCATCAACGAGTACAGTACATTCACTCAACTGATTTATCCTCCGTGTTGGTTTCTTCAACATAATTTCCAAAAAATTACTTTTAAAATCACAGTTATCAATTGTTTTCTTCGGTGGCGTAGTTGGTAGCATGCTGAACTGCTGTGCCCAAGAAAGCGGGTTCAAACCCGGCCGAAATCGTCGGATTTTTTAAGAGCGATAAAAATGCTTCAGTATGCCTTCCTTCGGAGGGGAAGTAAAGCCGGCGGTCCCATGTCATAGATTTATGGCATGTTAAAGATCCTTCCATAGTAAACTTGTGTGAAGCGAAATTGTTAGGTGAGATTTCGTCGGAACACTTTATCAAAGTTCCAACGTTCACCACCAGGTACCATTGATATCTGGTAGCGAAAGTTGGAACTACTTGAAATTGAACGGAACTTGTAGCTTACCCTAAGGGTGTCCGCTGGAAGTAGCTACAGACTCAGGCGAGCCGAACATGTCCTCGGACACTCCCGGCATAAAAAGACATACGATAAATAAATAAATAAATAAATAAATAAATAAATAAATGATTATTATTATTATTTTATTATTAAAATCATTTAAGAACATATTTACCCACGTATTGCAAATATTTCTCAGCTCTACTAAGTAAGGAGGTCTGCCGTGTGGATGGCGTGTTTGCTGTATTCGTATCTCCCGTTATATCCAGAGTTAAACCTTGAACCTTCATCTATAAGTGTATTTCCAGGTCACATAATAATGCAAAGGGTTATTCTTTACCCCGGATTACGGTTCTTCGTGAATCGATCATAAGTCTGCCTCACAAATACCAAAATAGCAGAGAGAGAATTAATCTGACCTAAAAAGAAGTATATTTTGGATGTAATTAGGAATCTCAATTAAGAATGAATTAAAATGCATAGATGGAAAGATCAGAACTCCTTGGAGCTGCATTGCAGTGATGAAGTCATAAAATAGTGGCTAGTTTGAGACTCTACTCTACAACTCTTAGAGGTTGATAAGCAGAGATGTAGTCAAGAGTGGGGGCATGGACAATAATACACCTCCGAAATTCTTCCAAAAAAATCTGGTGCATAATAGACCAAGTAGATTCTCATTTATGAATTATGAGTACTATTTCAACATAGGCAATATAGGGATTCCTGGACTCCGGTAACAAGGATATTTTTGTGGGCAGGGTGTATCTGGAATTAGCGTGGACAGTTAGAGGTGGACAAAATTTCGACATCTACAGGGCGCCAGGAAATGTTCTCCGCAGTGCCTACATAGCGAGAGCTATCATCAGTAGTTAAGTTGGCAGCACTACTGTCGCTTGTATTACAACAAACAGTAAACATTGTACTCACCACAGCCATTCATAACAGATGCTGGAAGTGCTGATGACACATACGCTGGCTCATTGCAATACACACTGACGATTTCGACAGCTCACAGCCCACACGTGTGGGATTCACCCTGTCAAGGACACCGTGCTGCCAACTAAACTGCTGGCAGAAGCCGGTAGTTACTGCGGAGAACATTTCCTGACACC
The DNA here is from genome assembly GCA_946902985.2 of Meconema thalassinum. NCBI lineage: Eukaryota > Metazoa > Arthropoda > Insecta > Orthoptera > Tettigoniidae > Meconema > Meconema thalassinum. The sequence goes on along the minus strand of OX336391.1, from coordinate 299,502,833 downwards.
CTGTAATTACCATGGCAACAAGTGCAAGCGCACTTAGTTCGCACCCGTTGAAACGTGCGCGTTACTTATAATACGAATAGACGAATCAAAACATATTCATGATATCTTGTTAGCCAATTTTCATTTATGAAAGAATAGGCTTATGAGATCACCCTTTGTCCAAGTAACTCGATAAGGCCATATTACTATTGTGTCTGACCCCGACGATGCCCTTCAAATTCTATCACTTCTCACCAATCCAAATGGCGACTGTACGAAATATTTCACCGGCATTCCATATCTCCTAAACTAATACAGGTATCACCCTGAAATTTTGTACGGTGGTAAAAGGAACTACTAGAAGTTCATGTATGTGACTTTCAAAAACCTGTTAAGAACAAAACGAACATGGCGGCCATTTAAATAGACTTTTCTCGCAATTTAACCATCCGAGCGCAGTGAAACATCGTAAAGCTAATGTTTATACACATTCTAATGCACTGGTATCTAATTTAGTTCAATTGTTTACATAACCTCAAGATGGCGACTGTGCGAAATTTCAAAGTTAAGTTTTTATTACATTCGATCGATGTCAACGTTTGATAATGAACCTACGCAATAATTGTCATCTAATAGTACATAACTCTTCGGCCTAAATATATAACCAGGAGTTCCGTGACGAACTAAAGAGCCTACTTTTCTTAAAATTTAAGATTCATGCCAATGATTAATCTATATGGATCCATCTAGAATAATGACGAAATTAAGTTGCTAATATCGAAATTTCTAATTAGTTCGAAATACTGTATACCTGGCATAATGTAGCCTAATAGTGCACTACATTTGGCAGCCCTGGTGACTTAATATATTCTTAGTTCCATCTCTTAAGATACAGAATACAAAATTTGGTTGAAGTCCAATGAATAGCATGGACGTTACATGCAGTTAAACATTGGATTTAACAGCGCGCGTAATATCATGTTGGCAACAATGTCATGCATTTAATGGTCAGAAATAATCTGAAATAATATGATCTATTGTTGTGCCAATTTTGAATGAAATCCATTAGTTAGTATAGAAGTTACATGCATTTTAAAACTGGACCTATCAGCAGGCTTAGAATCATGTTGGCAGCACTGACGTATATTAGTTACTCCAAATTCATCTAGAATGCCAGGTAGTGTACGTGTGCAAAGTTTAGAGCTATTGGCTTGCATACTTTCTGATATATTGATATTAGGGTAAAAAAATAGAGACAGCACATAGTAACAGTTGGCTGCACTGGTTGCTCTTAAGAATACGCATAGTCATATCTGTTATGGTACACATAGCACATACGAATTTTGGTTGAAATACAGATGATAGTATGGAAGCTACATGTATTTAAAGTTGGACCTCTCAGCAGGCTTAGAATCATGTTGGTAGCACTGACGTATATAAGTTACTCCAAATTAATATAGAATATCAGGTACTATACGTGTGCATAGTTTAAAGCTGTCGGCTTGCATACTTTCTGATATATTGGCATTTGGATAAAATAAATTAAGAGCATTTATTAACAGTTGGCAGCCCTGGTGGGTATTAAGAATACGCTCAGTCATATCTGGTTATGTACACATACAACATACGAAATTTGGTTGAATTCCAATTGATAGTGTAGAAGTTATATGCATTTAAAAATTGGACTTATGAGCGGGCTTATAATCATTTTGGCAACACTGCCATGTATGACCTCCTGGAAATTAAACTGCAATATTATTATCTATACGTGTGCCAATTTTGAAATAGATCACATTCATACCTTCCAAGATATCCAACATGGAGCTCAAATTTCAATTGCGATTTTTCAGCAGTTGGTAGCACTGACATCATTTTCAAATATGGCCGTGAGATATTCAGGTATAGATCTTTACTCCTACCAAATTTTGTTTCGATTGCTCCAGCCGTTTAGGAGTTGATAGGGTGGGGGGACACACACGCACACAGACAGACAGACAGACAGAAGGACAGACAGACAGACAGACAGACAGACAGACAGACAGACAGACAGACACACATTTGCCCGATCTCATAAGTCTACTCTTTCCTCATTTTTGCAAAATGTGAAAAGTAGGCTAAACATCCAACATGGGGACCTCCAAATCTTTAGACGGTTCTCAATATCTACTAATCTATGACAGCAATCAAACTGAAATTTTGTATGTTGATAAAGGCTATGAACATAAGTTCACCTATGGGACTTTCAATAATTTGGTGAGCACAAATCCAACATGGCGGCGACGCGAAATTTAAATATTTAAATGGACGTTTCTCGCGATTTAACGATCCGAGTGCAGTGAAACTTGGTACGGTAAATGCTTGTACAAATTCTAATCCACTTGCATTTAATTTAGTTCAATGGTTTACATACCCACAAGTTGGCGGCCGTGCGAAATTTTAAAATCTCGTTTCTATTTCTTGTGTCCTAATCATGTGATTGAAGTTTGAATAATACACGTACGCAATAATCTTCATGTAACAATACATAACTCTATGACCTACATATATAAAAATCCAACATGGCAACAATCGGAAATATTTAGACGGATCTCAATATTTACGAATCCATTAGAGCAATCAAACTGAAATTTTGAATGTTGATACAGGCAATTAACATAAGTAGGATATATAACAAGTAGTTCCGTGAAGAACTCAACAGCCTATTTTCATATATCCTATTTATGTTAATTGCCTCTATCAACATACAAAATTTCAGTTTGTTTGTTGTAATATATTCGTAGATATCGAGAACCGACCAAATATTGCGGATGGTGGCCATGTTGGATTTTTATATATGCAGGTCTTAGAGTTATGTACTATTACACAAGAAGTAAAAATGAGATTTTAAAATTCGCACAGCCGCCATCTTGAGGTTGTGTAAACAATTGATCTAAGTTAGATACCAGTGCATTACAATGTGTATAAACATTTGCTGTACCAAGTTTCATTGTGTTTGGATCATTAAATCGCGAGAATGATCTATTTAAAATTTTCAAATTCGCTTGGCCACCATATTCGTTTTTTAGTTAACCGGTTTTTGAAAGTCTTATAGATGTACTTCCAGTAATGCCCTTTATCTCTGTACAAAATTTCAGGGCGATACCGTTAATAGTTTCAGAGATACAGAATGCCGGTGAAATATTTCGCTCAGCCGCCATCTTGAGGTTATGTAAAGAATTGAACGAAGTTAGATGTCGGTGCATTACAATGTGTACAAACATATACTGTACCAAGTTTTATTGCGTTTGGTTGGTTAAATCGCGAGAAGCGTCTATTTAAAAGTCGCAACTTCGCTTGGCCGCCATGTTGGTATTGTAGTTACTAGGTTTTCAAACGTCACATAGGTGAACTTCTAGTAGTTCCCTTTATCACCGTAAAATATTCCAAGGTGATATCGGTAATAGTTTCGGAGATATTGAATGCTGGTGAAATATTTCGCACAGCCGCCATGTTGGATTGGTGAGACGTAACAAAATTTGAACGGCACGGTCGGGGTCGTCCAAAATAGTGTTATGAACTTACCGAGTTTCATTGAAATCGGTCCAGTCGTTTAGAAGTTATTAGGGGGGACGACACGCACACCATCACACACACACACGCACACACAGACACACGGACAAAAGGTGATCTCATAAGCCCATTTTTTTCATAAATGAAAATAGGCTAAAAATAGGTGGTTTAGTTCTTTACGGAACTACTTGTTAGCCTACTTGAGGAAAAGGTAGACTTATGAGATCGATCCGGGAAAATGTGTGTCTGTCTGTCCTGCTGTTGGTCTGTCTTGTGCTCCCCTCCCAATATCAAATCCCGAACGGCTGCAGCTATCAAAACCAAATTTGATAAGAGTAATGATCTATACCTGAATATCTCACGGCCATATTTGAAATTAAGGTCAGTGCTACCAACTGCTGAAAAATCGCAATTAAATGTTTAGCTCTATGTTGGATATCTCAGAAGTTATACATGCGAACTATTCCAAAAATTGGCACACGTATAGATAGTGACATTCCAGATTAATTTTCAGAAGTCCATACATGCCAGTGTTGCCAACATGATTCTAAGCATGCTGATAGGTCCAATTTCTAAATGCATGTGACATCTATACTATCGATTGGATTTCAACCAAATTTCGTATGTACTGTACTACATGTGATACAACAGATATGACTGTGCGAATTCTAAAGAGCCACCAGTGCTGCTAACTGTTAATAAATGCTCTCTCTATGTTTTAACCCTAATATCAATTTATCAGAAAGTATGCAAACCAACGGTTTTAAACTTTGCACACGTATAGTAGCCTTCCTGACGTTCTACCTTAGTTTGGTGTAACTTATATACATCAGTGCTGCCAACACAATTCCAAGCCTTCTGATAGGTCCAGTTTTTAAATGCATATAACTTCCGGTTCTATACTAACAGCTGGATTTCAACCTAATTTCGTATATGCTTTGTGTACCATAACAGTTATGACTGTGCGTATTCGTAAGAACCAGCAGGGTTGCCAACTGTTAATACATGGGTACATGCTCTCTCTATTTGTTTAATCCTAATCTCAATATGTCAGAAAGTATGCAAGCCATCAGCTCTATACTTTGCACACCTGACATTCTAGATTGATTTGGAGTAACTGATATACTTCAGTGCTGCCAACATGATTCTTAGCTTTCTGATAGTTCCAATTTTTAATTACATGTATCTTCTATACTAACAAATGGATTTTATCCAAAATGGGCACCATAATAGGTCGTAATATTTTAGATTAAATCGGAGCATCACATATATGACATTGTTCCCAACATGTTTTCATGCGCACTGGTAAATCCAATATCAAACAGCATGTAACGTCCATACTATCTATTAGACTTCAACCAAATATTGTATGTGCATTCTATACCTTAAGCATGAGGGATGGAAGTAAGAATATATTCAGAGTCACCAGGGCTGCCAACTGTAGTAAGTTACTCTATCAGGCTACACTATTTCAGGTGTATTTCAACCTGCAGTAATTAGAAATGTTAGTATTACCAACTTGATTTCGTCATTATTCTTGATAAGTCCACATAAATTGGCATGAATCTTAACTTTTAAGAAAAGTAGGCTCTTCAGTTCGTTACGAAACTACTTGTTTTTATTGAGATGTTGCTTTATACAGCACACACGATGTCAGTTTAAGTGGATTTGCAAAGACACACTAGTTTGAGCGACCATCGTAGTGCTGCTCTTCAAAATGTTTCCCTTCCTTGAAGATGATTAACTGGAGAATAAACGTATGTTCACAGGGATTACGATGGCCCCTACACTAGGCGCTTCTCCTCCCAGTAACTCCAACAACTGAAGTTTTTAGAACAGGATGGCCAGTAATCACTTGGGTACTGCTCCTATTCAGTAGCCGTCTTCTTTTGTCACGGGGCTACTAGATGCCACCGCAATTTTCACCTGGCAGCGAACGTTGGAACTTAATAGAGCAGTAATCAAATTTAACCTACAATTTAGCTTCACACAATTGTAGTTATTTGAAGGTACTTTTACATGCCATAAATCTATGACATGGGCCCGCCATCTTTACTTCGTCTCCCAACGAAGGCATACTGAGGGATTTTTAACGCTCGTAAAAAATCCGACGACTTCGGTCGAATTTAACCCGCGACCTTGGGCATAGATGCTCAGCATGCAACCAACTACGCCACCGTAGTCGCCTCTCAGATTTGGAACTGGGTTCGATTTCCACCTCAGCTGTCCCAGATGTAGTTTACCGCGGTTTCTCACTTCTACTCCAGGCTCGAGGCTACTGAAGACCATGGGCACACAGTGGACGAAGTTACCCAATCAATACTAACTTCCTAATGTGTACCACGGTGTTTGACTATAAATCGGATCGATTAGATATCGCTTGGAATGGATGTGATTCATGGACTGCAGTAATTTCTGTCGGGATTGAAACCAATCGAAGGGTGCAGGGAAAGAAGGGGTTATGTCCATTTTCGAATATTTTTATTCTTTTATGTTAATGAGAAGTTCTTTCCTGGTCCTAAGGTGGTTGTGAAAACAAATACTTAGGTCCAAGTATACCGGGAAAAGGAGATACAGTGTACCAGGATAGAAAGGGTCAAAAGTTTATTTTTCAAACCATATAATGTTGTGTTTTACTCAAGATGTAAATTAAAATGGTATAAGAATTATATAGTCGCCTCCGTAGCGTAGCGGTCAGCATGGTTAGCTGCCGCCCCGGAGGTCCTGGGTTCGATTCCCAGCTCTGCCACGAAATTTGAAAAGTGGTATGAGGACTGTAACAGGGTCTACTCAGCCTCGGGTGGTCCAAATGAGTAGAGGGGGTTCGAATCCCACCTCAGCCATCCTCGAAGTGGTTTTCCGTGGTTTCCCACTTCGCCTTCGGGAAAATGCCGGATGGTACTGCCCCCGTAAATTGAATTATATTGAGACCACGGTGGCTGTATTGGCATAAGTGAATAAAGTTATGGCTGTCATAGTTGTGACGTGTATATTCTTGACGTAGGCACGGATGACGCAGACTTCATGCAAGTAGGCTGGATGAGCTGAGATTCTTGGTGACGTCATGATTTTGTTCGAGAAGGATCTGAGATTTACGACGCAGTCGCAGGGAAACAAGGAATTGTGCTAAGGAAGAAGTTACGCTATTGGAGGAGAGGCTCGAACCAATGAATGATAGCTTGGAGGGAGACGGAGATTACTGAAACTACCATATTTAATTACTTTTGGCATGCAGAATTGTGGAAATCTATTTTCAGTTATGGCATTGATTTGGAATTTTGAAGAAATTAATTATGAGTTTTTGAAATTTGAAAATCCGTCAAGTATAGCCAAAGTTAGAACTTCTAGCAATGACGGAGGAACAAGCTATGGTAGGGATGGATACGCCCCTTAATAAGTTGATAAAAGGCCTTGCACAGCAGAGAGGAGGCTCTCATGGCTCATTTTTCTGATTCTCATATTGTCAGACTTCGAGTTATTCAGTGAAGCAAGTCGTCATTAGCACGTGCGGTAGAGCCCACAGCATCGAACAAGCACTGAGCGTGCAGCAGTACAATTTTACGGTTACTGAAACTAGGCGAAGTTGGAGCGCACACATAAACGAGTCTACAAGATTATCTATCAAGAGTTAACTACTGCATTTATGCTAATTCAATTGTGCATTACAATATTGAGGCGCGTAAGAAAGTTGAACATTTTCACTATTATACTTTGGAAGATATTCGCATTTTAAGACTGCAGACAAAAGTGATTTTCTCGACACCTGAGAAGCACTTTTATAATACCACATTCTACGCTACGGCTGACACATGTATGGCAACCGTGATACTGAAGATTACATTTGGTGATACAACGCTACGTTCTACAATGGAACTATATAATCTGGCAGTACTTTCGACTATTATTATAACGGAAGTGGAGATGGAAGACTAAAACTTTAATGCAATTGGGACATATATCAATGGAGTGAAATAGCAGCATGGAACTTCGTTAATCGTCATTCTACAAAAGCGAGCATGTAGTGAACATCCAACTACACTCATGCATCGTTATCCATCGCTGAATTACATCAAATGGCAGTGGAAATATCTTCATACTCCACAATTATGAACATTTCTGCGGAAATAACTGCAATAAACTTAATGGCGAATTTCTACCAGAACTTCAGGGAACTATCAAGAGAGGCCAGGGTGGACCCGGCTCACAAAGAAGAGTTTTGCCAGAAGGATGTCTATCGTCTACACGGAGCAGTGCAATTTCCGGAGGAGGAAGCAGTTCTATTCTCCGAGGGCGCAGGTTCCAGGTTCGAGGTCGGAGCACATCTTTACGGTGGTGAAATGGAACCAACAGCAGTCTTCTTTGGAAATTTTCCTCTAGAACTTCAATCAACAGATAAGGTAGTCGTGAACGTTTCTTGTTTTATTTGAGCCATTTAGCGATATCTGAGCAACCATTTTTCCCATATTTTCTGTCCCATATATTTTGCCCCATATTCTTGCTTGATATTTCTGTACTCTGTACACTTTGAAGATTTATGTCTTTTTCTACGATTTATTGAGACATTATTATGTCATTGGCATATTTATATATTTTTGGATCAGTTGAGACTGATATTATTTATATTCTTTCAGTAATTTGCATATTTTTGTAGTCACGATTTGACTGTAAAGTTAACGATTTTCTATGGCAAATTTGAATTCAGACAGCGTGTCACTTTATTAAAGTAATTCTATTCAGTAAATTACTTTGACCAATTTTCTGTCATCCTCAAGAAAGAAGAATGATTAAAAGATTTTAGAGCGTTAAAATCTTCTAGTTTATCGACGATCTTGGAAATACTAGTCGTTTTATGAACATGATTGCAACATAGACATTTATCGTCAATTCTGAAATACCATTGCATTATAGACAATTTTATGAAATATGAACTTTGATTACGATTTATTGAGTACACTATAGTAATGAACATTTGATAGGAGTTTTTCTCAATTCTAGATTGGAATAATAATGTTTGCATTCCACAGTCTAATTGTATTCTATTCGTTTATTTATGCAGTTTAGATGAACTTTGATTGAAGATAGTATTTTTATACTGCGTTACTTTGATGATATTAATCTCAATTTTGATAGACCAGGGAGGCGTGTCTAATCGTATTTGCTAGTAAATTTATTTGTGATTGGCAAATTTTTACTTCATATCGATTCATGAATGAAACCCACGAAGGTTAAATATAATAACAGTTTTCGATACAATTGATGAATATAAGAATTTTTAAAGAGGAACTATGGATGTATAATCATTAGTTCAGTGGACGTGTAAAAGTCGCTGATGAATAATGCCCTGTAATAAGTGAAGGAGGTTCCCACAGTAATATTGATGATGTTGATGAATTAGTAAGTGGAGGTTTTTTGTATGTATTGTGGAAGATTTTGATGCCATATATAATGAGATATATGATGAATTATGGGCCAATTTTGGTGCAATTTTGTGCGTTTTGAGCGAGGTATTTTTTCCGCTGAGTGTATTGTTCAGGTCCTTTGAAATTTATTCATGTGAAGTTACTGTTAAAATTAACAAGAGTGTTTAAATAATTTGAGATAACGATTTTGAATGGAGGTTACCGTCATAAATAATAATAATAATTATTAAATCTTATTAAACCTGAATCTAAAATTTAAATATAACTAACCTTCATTGGTCGATTATATCACCACGATTTAACTAATTATCAACCGGATAAACGTGTGGTTTAATGTATTTCTAATATAAATAATATAAATAATATAAATAATATAAATAATGTAAATAATTATGTAGAAATCTTTAATAATAATTTGAAACGAACGGGATTAATAGAGGCGTATATAAATTTTTCAATTGTCGTTTGACAATGTTATAAACAATTTAAAATGTTATAAATAATTAATGAACTTTTTGTTATAAACATTAAACGTTTTCGTTATTATACTCTAAACAACGCTAGTTCAACTATTGGATTATACAATTAAACAAGATTTGGGATTATTAGAGTAATCCATTGATATTTGAACGGAGCATTTAAAAGATTTGCGTGATAATATTTGAGTTGAGACGTGAACATTTAAAGTGTTTTGAAAAGGAGCTAGGCTCTGAGGTAACTAGCATATGCTAACATTGGATGGACAGGTGCGTCCATTTGACGATGCAAGCATGCGACATGGTGCAGGGTGTATCGCAGGTGGCCAGATAACCGTATGATAGAGGCCAAGATCATCTACATAGCAGCCTTGCGGTTATAAATAAAATGTGAAGTTCATAAACAAGGAAACAATTGCTATATGTCTCGTCCCAGCTCCCTTATCCATTCCAAAGTGCATTATTATTATTACGATCTTTTGAGCTAGAGAAAGCTGAAATTTTGTATGTGAAGTCTACAAGTCCTACAGGAGGACATGGTTACATGGACAATGGCTTCTGATTGCCACGTATATTTTGTTGTTAAATTTTTGTTAAATTATTTTCCTTATGTGAAATAAATTATTGTGCAGTTTAAATTTTCTTGTTTCCGTTTTGGTTCATTTTAAATATTGTTGTGGAGGTTATTGTGAGGGCATACTATTAAGTGATCCAGTTGAAAACCCAGACCCGAGATTAAATTGAAAAGGTAAGTAAAAGGTAAGTATGAACCCCCGTATATTTTGGTGTGTTCCACAATAATTTCTTGTTAACTACTGTGCTCTAATCTCGGTAGTATCTGTCAGTGCCATTTTCATTGATGTAGCTGTGCCGGTGCGATTGATTTTTGGCAATCCGATTGAGGGGGCGGATATCTGACAGCCTACTATCCGGATTATCGGGGACAGTACCTACTGTAAGGCCACGGCCGCCTCCTTCCCTCTTCCTCGCCTATCCATCCCCATCTTCCATCCCTTCCCATCCCTCATGAGGCCCCTGTTCGCTTTGCAGGTGAGGCCGCCTGGGCGAAGTGCTGATCACACCTCCCCAGTAGTATCTCTCCCGACCAGATGTTCCAAGCTCCAGGACACTCCCATAGAGGCGGTAGTGGTGAGTTCCCTCGCTGAGTCCGTGGGAACCACCAACCTAGAGGGTAAATTGACTAAATAAACAAGTAGTTCCGTGAAGAACTATACAGCCTATTTTCATACATCCTACTTATGTTAATTGCCTCTATCAACATACAACATTTCAGTTTGATTGCTGTAATAGATTCGTAGATATTGAGAACCGACTAAATATTTCAGATGGTCGCCATGTTGGATTTTATATATGTAGGTCCTAGAGTTATGTACTGTTACATGAAGACTATTGTGTACGTGTAGCATTCAAACTTCAATCGCATGATTAGGACACAAGAAGTAACAAGGAGATTTTAAAATTTCGCACAGCTGCCATCTTGTGGTTATGGAAGAATTGAAATAAATTAGATGCCAGTGGATTAACATTTGTATAAGGATTTACTCTACCAAGTTTCCCTGCACTCGGATGGTTAAATTGCGAGAAACGTCCATGTGAATATATATATATATACATACTTTGCGTCGCCGCCATGTTGGATTTGTGATCACCAGGTTATTTAAAGTCCTATAGGTGAACGTAAGTTCATAGCCCCTATGAACATCAAAAAATTCAGTTTGATTGCTATAATAGATTCGTAGATATTCAGAACCGTCTAAATATTTCGGATGGTCGCCATGTTGGATTGTTAAATGTTTAGGCCATAGAGTCATGTACCATTAAAGGAAAATTATTGCGTTGGTTCATTATTCAAACTTTCACTTCGATCGCATGAATACGTCACAAGAAATAAAAACTTAATTTTAAAATTCGCACAGCCGCCATCTTGAGGTTATGTAAACAATTGAACTAAATTAGATACCAGTGCATTACAATGTGTATAAACATTTGCTGTACCAGATTTTATTGCGTTTGGAACATTAAATCGCGAGATAGGTCTATTTAAAATTTTCTAATTCGCTTGGCCGCCATGTTCGTTTAGTAGTTAGCCGGTTTTGAAAGTCTTATAGACGAACTTCCAGTAGCGCCCTTTATCTCCGTACAAAATTTCAGGGTGATAACGTTAATAGTTTCAGAGATATAAAATGCCGGTGAAATATCTTGCACAGCCACCATCTTGTGGTTTTGTAAACAATTGAACGAAGTTAGATGTCGGTGCATTGCAATGTGTATAAACATATACTGTACCGAGTTTTATTGCGTTTGGTTGGTTAAATCGCGAGAAACGTCTATTTAAAAGTCGCAAATTCGCGTGGCCGCCATGTTGGTTTTGTAGTTACCAGTTTTTCAAAAGTTACATAGGTGAACTTCTAGTAGTTCCCTTTATCACCGTAATAAATTCCAGGGTGATATCGGGAATAGTTTCGGAGATATTGAATGCTGGTGAAATATTTCGCACAGCCGCCATGTTGGATTGGTGAAGCGTAATAAAATTTGAAGGGCACGGTCGAGGTCGCCCGGAATAGTGCTATGAACTTACCGAGTTTCATTGAAATCGCTCCAGCCGTTTAGAATTTATTAGGGGGACACACACACACACACATCACACACACACACACGCACACACACACGGACAAAAGGTGATCTCATAAGCCTATTTTTTCAAAATTAAAAATAGGCTAAAAATAAATAAAAATAAAATAAGAATTATATAGGTGGTAGAATAAGAACTAAATATAACCGGTTATTATTTTTAAACGTAAAATTGTGAACAGACGCCATTTACTTTAAACGCCATTTACTGAACATATTAAAATTGTGACTTAGGCCCTTCTTTCGCTGTGCCCTTCGTCCATGGACAAGGCGAGACATTTGCTTCAAGTTCCTCTGAGTTAGGATTGTTTTGTGACCACGTTTTTATTCCATGTTCCTTGCACACGCGAGGGGCACCCTTCCCTGCAGACACGTTAGGCAGATCGCGTTGCTCACCAATGAATTGGCCAATTTCACTCACTGTGTGCCCGTACACACGCCAAGAAACAATCGTCCCCTTTAGCCAGTCGGTTTCTAGAAAGTGACGTGAGGGCTGGAATATCTGTTGTTGGTTGTTTGGTTCTTTAGTTTAGGGGCTGCGACAACGTGGTCATGTAGCCCCGTGTACTTCGGTTGTGTGTACAATCTGTCTGATAACCGGTGTTAATTGTGATGGCTGTATTGGTGTGTGTTATCTGTGATTCAGGTAGAAGGACTGCAGACGATTAATTTTTGCATGTAGTTCCTACTTTTGCTACCAAATTTTACCATCCACGACACCTAGCTGCAGACGTGGCTATTAAATGCCATCGCAGTCAGCACCTGGCGTCGAACGTTGGAACTGATATAGCGTTATCAAACTAACCTACACATTTTAGCTTCCACAAGTGTAGTTAGTGGAAGGTTGTCTTTCATGCCATAAATCAATGACATGGGACCGCCGGCTTTACTTCCCCTCCGAAGGAAGGCAAACTGAGGGATTTTTAATGGTCTTATAAAATTCCGACGACTTCGGCCGGGTTTGAACCTGCAATCTTGGGCATAGTAGCCCAGCATGCTATCAACTACGCCACCGAGGCTACTGGAATGTCTGTACCAGTGTGTGTGTATTTGTAATTGAGCTAGGATTAGGGTAGCAAGCGGCCGAGCCTTAAGTTAGGTAGGCCTACCATTCCAGCATTTGCCTGGAGTAGAAGTGGGAAACCACGGAAAACCACTTCCAGGATCGCTGAGGTAGGATCGAACCCACTTCTTCTCAGTTTTACTTCACTAGGCTGAGTGAACCCCATTCCAGCCCTCGGACAGGAATTAACTTTCTTGACAGAGCCGGGAATCAAACCCGGGCCTCAGCTGTGACAGACAAGAATGCTAGTCAATATTCTACCATTATGTTATTACTTGAAGGACTCTATTTTCTACCACACACACTTTACTACAGACACCAGAATAATGCAGTTTATCAGATAAATTCTACACACTTTCAAAGTACATGGGGATAAATGACCCTGGATTCGATTCGCGGCTCCGTCAGGAATTTTAAAAACTGACGTGAGGGCTGGAACGGGGTGCACTCAGCCTCGTGAGGACAATTAAGATGCTGTCTGAATATTGAGACCGTGCCCCGGTCAAGATAACCAAGATTAACGGCCGAGGGAACCCGACATTGTGACCACGCCTTACCCCACAATCTGCAGGCCAAATGGTTGAACAGCGATCGCCTGGTAGGCCAAGGCACTTTATGGACTGTGGTGCCATGGGAGGGTCTATTTTGCACAAACCGATGTGAATTCTTGAGTTGATAAGTTGATAGTTCAGTGAAATTAAACATCCGACCTTGAAAAAGTTCATGTAGTTCTAATTTTTTACATGTTGTTTGGACCTCTGCCACTAGTAAAAAAGAAAAACTAATTTGCTACTTCAAAAGACCTGTACTAAATGTGTAATACCCAAAAAACAGCTAAATGTTTGCACATTTTTTGTTTTTTTGCTCAATGTATTTTAAAATATATCTGCCAGAAAATACCATACTTATATATTTTAAACTAGATTTAATGTGCTGCAATTGGAGACCTAAGTGAATAATGTAGGTTTAGTAGATCCCGAGATACAGTTCTTCAAAGATTGCATATTGTTTTCAGAGATTACATGCAGCTAAACAAGGGTTCTTGTTCACGACAATGGACCGTGAAAATTGAATTCCACTGTAGTCTGACTACTTTACTGCGGGCCTGGTGTCAGGTGGCTGAGGGTTCATTCGTTCCGCAGTGGTGTCATGTTAGTCCATTAATTATGTTTTTAACCTCTAGCATTCCCTTGGGTCATGGCGTACATGGATCGTTAGGGAAGTGGCTGTGTGGTTAGGGACTTCTCAATGCAGGTAATGAACAAAACGTGTTACGATCACAGAATCGAGCATATAGACCTCAGCGGTTCCTCACTTCTACTCCAGGAAAATACCGGGATGGTTCTTTACTTAAGGGCACGGCAGCCTCCTTACCAATTCTCATCTGAATTATAAATACGCCTACTACTAGAGACACCACAATAATGCAGGTTATCAGACAAATTCTACATACACCCAAAGTTCACGGGGTTAAATGACCACGATGTCCAAGTCCCTCAAATGAAACAACGTCGCAACACGAGGTATATAACGCCGCTGTCTGCTGTACTCGAGATTCTGCCATGGTTTTCCCTGGATTACCACTTCTACTCCAGGCAAATGCCGGGATGTTACCTGAATTAAGTCCACGGCCGCCAGCTGCTCAAATTCTAGCCCCCTCCCCAATTACAGACACAGACACGAGAAGAGCCTTTACAATGGCACATGTTATCGGAAAGATTCCCCACACACACCCAAGTGCACGAGACTATACGGCCACCATATCGCAAAGTCCCTAAATGAATCAACTACAACTCCTAAATCTTAAAATACCACGTTTGAGTCGTTTTCGATTGTTGCGTGACCCAGTGTAGAGAAAGACAGACAGAAACTAAAAGAGGCTGGCTCAGTGGCGCAACAGCATCCTGGTGCAAACAGTCGGCTTCTCACGGTCTTTAAATGAGGGGGAGTACCTTTACTAGCACGTTAAAGAGCCTATTTACAGTGAAATTCCGGCACCCCGGTGTCTCTAAACGCCACAGTAGTTAAAAGAGACGTAAAACCAATAACTATATTATTATTATTATTATTATGAAATTTAAATGCTTTTCAGTCGGTAAATACGATTTTACCTACAATGTAATGGGTGTTGTTCCCTAAACCTGAAAGAAATTACACGAGCTTATTAATTGCGCTCCCTTTTCAGAGAAGGAATTCCCTTGAATTCATAACTGTTCTTTCTGAGTATCACAGATCAGATTCATACAGTTACTGAGTCAAGTGAATCTTGAAATGATGTTAGTTAGTTAGTTATTGTTGTTTTAAGGGGAGGAACTACGAGGTCATCTGCCCCGAAATGATGTTAATTAATTAATTAATAATTAATTTCATGCAAAGTCTTTCAGGTTTAGGGAACAACACCCATTACAATAATTTGGGTACAATCGTGTTGACCGACTGAAGATCATTTAAATTTTATTTATTGAGGTTACATTGAAAAATATTTTCCAACACAATAACGTTATTATTACGATATTATTATTATTATTATTATAAATCAAATAAATGGCCATTTCGGCATTGTGATATGAAACGCCTGTCAAACGTTCCCTGAAGTGATTCTAAAAGTAAACTCGTGTAGCTCATGGCAGAGCCGGGAATTGAACCCGGACCTCTAGGGTTGCTAAGCATGCTAACCACTACATCATGAGACATACTTTATTTCTATGCAAAGTACGGACAAAATTGTAATTGCATTTATATATATTAAAAGCTACTAACTAGGTCAATTTGCCGAGCGAAAAGTAGACCATATTGTAGTTTGATTTACATACAGTAAAACTTTGTTGAACTAATTTCAACGATAAATACATAATTATCATGTTGAACACCACGACATATATTTTCCGGGAGAGGAGTAGGGGGTTGATGTTCGAGAGGAGGGAAAAGGATGGAAGTTTGTAGTTAAACGTGACCATTAATATTGCGATAATAACCCATGGGACATCCTTTTAATATGGAATCGAAACCACTGACTGTGACTTTTCCCCTCGAAAATCCCACATGCAATAACCGGGCATCAAAACCACTCGTTGACCGAGTCCGCAGATAGCTTGACCCCTTGATCTAGCGCGCTGCACCTTATTAGGAGCGTTGCAGGCTACTGCTGTCAGTCCTATGCTCTCTAAGCATAATACAGTATCTCCATTTGAATCGAAATCAGCAAGGTGCACATTCCCTTTTCCGTTTGCCTCATGCTTCTGTGGGCCACAAGCTTTCCCAAATGCTCAGATCTATAATTGCCCCTGCTTCACGTTCCGGTATAGCCACTTCCCCCAGGGATTACTAGGGCTTGACGGACACGCTTGCGGACCATATCTTGATGCTTCCAGAGCGGAAATAACCCAGCTCCAAACTTACTACATCACTTAGTCGCCTTATGACTTTGATAATGCTACTCACTTACAAAATCAGCAAATAATATTTTTTTAAATTTAATTTAATTTATTCTCTAAGTAAGTAGGCCTACATTGAATTCAATGGCAACATATCCCACGAATCGGCAGAGGATTCAGCCAATTATCTGTGGGATATATTGTATTACAGTACATAATATATTATACATTATACAAGTGCTACTTATTAAATTTAAGGAAAAGAAGAGAAAATAGAAACCACAAAACATAATATCAATTAAAAATAAGAGAAAAAAAACAGAATTTAAAATAAAATAATGTAAAAAAAGTGTAAGTCTATTTTAAATTATTATTAATTTTTATCCTTTTATGTATTTATTTATTTATTTATTTATTTATTTATTTTGTTAATTAAATTTTTACATGTATATTTATAAGCTCTTTTATGTTTATTTTTTCCCTCTTATTGTATTATTTTATTATATTACAGTATATGGTATATTGCTAACACCAAGAAGGATCTACAAGAAATGAACATCACTGATCAAGGCATCCACAACAGAACCACTTTCAGAAATAAGATACACACATTTGAGGGGTTCCTAGAGACAGAAACAGCGACCAAGAAGTAACAACATTGGACTGCTAAAAAGAAAGAAGCTGTGAGTAAGAGAATGAAGGAATACTGGCACCAAAGAAACTGAAATCAAGCGTGGTCCTTAGTTGGCCAACATCGATTATGATGATATATATGCTGTTTTTGTTTTGTTTTAATAGGTGTTACAAAACTTCCACTAAAATTCTATGTGAAAGCGTGCATAAGAGTAAGTATAGGGGGAAAATTGATAAAGAGAAACGTTAATTATTCCAATATATTTCAAGAACTACTCGCCATTTTATTTAATTAGAGTGCCATGTAGGTGCAAGAAGTGTATGTAGATCAGTATTTGTAAAGTTTTGAATTTATAGGCTATAATACATTTGTCCTGTAGAATATCATATTAAGTAGTCGTCATGTTGTTTCGTGTTTTGATAAATAATACTTTTATATATTATGAACTGCCCAAGTTATATTTGAGCAATTTATTATTTCAGAGGGAAGTTCATTTAAGATTTGATGGTACTGTGTGACAAAATCTCTTGTATCCATAGCTATTTATGCAAATAGGAATGATATATTTTGCATCTGTTGTTTGTGTGAGTCCAGTGTTTTGAATCGTTTATCATTGAAGTACGTTGTTAAGTTTGATATATTATAAAGTTCTTGAATATTTAAGTATGGGATGGTAGTATTTTGTTTGAAAAATCGATTTTGAGTCTCTAGGAGGTGTTTTATGAGGGTTGGGTATTGACTTCTACAAGAGAGTAAGGCGTATCTAAAGGTAAATTCGCCCCTTAAAACAACAATAACTAACTAACTAAGGTAGATTCAACTAGCGCTAGGTAGACTTTTAGGTACGGTAGGTTTTATTGCCAACATAAAATTTAACGTTACAGAAAGTGTACAGACTAGATCTTAAATTTCTTCTACACAGGTATGTTTTGGTGAAGACAAGTAATTTTGTGGTATTGTAGTTTGAAGATTTCTGGTGTATAGTACATGACCCTTATGTGCATAATTTTAGATTCTTTGATATTAATGTAGAGATTGTTGTCATGACACCATTTAGATATATTATTGAAGTCTTGCTGTAGTCTTTCGAATGCTATTTTAGGATCATTATGTATTGTAAATATTGTGGCATCGTCTACGTAGATAAGAATCTTGCTGTGTTCTATCGTTTCATCCATGTCATTAACTAACAAGTTGTATAACGTGGGTGACAAAATACTGCCATGTGGGATTCCTTGAGTTACCACCATAATTTCGATAATCGTATTGTTTATTTTTACCGATATCTGTCTGTTTCTAAGGTAACTTACAAAGAGTTTGTGTGTGTTGCCTCTTATACCAATATCTTGTAGTTTGTTTAATAGTTTACCATGATTTATAGTGTTCAATGCTTTAGAAAAATCCAGAATTAACACCATAATGTGTTTGATGTATTGAACCCTTATTATACATGCTGTATAATAATGTTTCATGCTAATTTTATTCATCATTTTGGAAGACATATTTGGTGCAGTTGAGAAGGCTAGTGGACCTGGATATGTTGCAAGTCATTCGGAGCGAAGAAGCAGTTGAAGCAAGTGAGGTATTAATAGCCAGTTCCCGGAAGTAGGGTGCTTGAACTTTACGCGTGGCTTGGAGTCTTTGTTAGGACAGGTCATGAGAGAGAAGGGAAACTTGGAAGGATGAGAGATGGAGATACGCTGTGACGTCAAGAAGGCGTGGCGAGGTGGTAGTATTCAACGTGCGGAGCTTGAAATTAGCGAATCACAGAGAGACGCCAGGCTGTGGCGCAAAATTGTGCGTGGGTTGAGAAAGCGCGTGAACTGTGTTCTGATGAATTGGCCGATCGAATTGAGATCCACTGGGCAGGAGTGTGACCTACGCAAGAAATGATGAAGAATGATACCTTACCCGAGCCGGTAGCTCATCTGCTTCGAATTATAATATTTTTATTGTCCCCTTCACTAAATTTACGCCAGTTTTGTATAAATGTGTCCATGATGCTAGTTTGAAAGACACTATTTCGAAGTCTTTGAGAAGACGAAGTGCTGCCCGACAAGACACATATTTCAAAGTAATTAGCGACGAAGTAATATCTGTTCGAGTCTCAGTGGAGGCTAAGTTGTGAAGTCTTGGGAACTTATATATTTCGAGTTAGACCATGGGCCTAATCTGTATTAACTGTGTAACGATTTTTCATACTGTAATTATGAAGAGTGCGTGTGTAAATGCGAGTGTAAATAGGATTTTATGTAACTAGGGAAAGTCGACGGTATAAATTGTAAACGGACTGTGAGTGAAGCTAATAGCGCATGTTACAACTTTAGCAGGTTATTTAGCACGTATTTGTATTTGAACATTTCATCTTTTAAGAAGGCCAATATGTCGAGAACGTGGACCTGCTGTAACGTGTTTTTCGAGGGTATTTTACGCCACTGACATAAGTCAGTAGGAAGCCATTCAATGTTTATTTACGCGGCAACTTGTTAAGCCAAGATATGTTTCATGTAACTTATTATTATTATTAAGTTTTTTTTGGGAGCGTTTTTATAAGATTATAAGTATACAGATAGGTTTTCGATGTTATAGAAAACACTATCAAGCGAAGAATTACGAAGAACATTATCGCGGAAAATTATATGATTACGGAATTTAACGGATTTTAGTCAGTTAGAGTTTATCGTGAGAGAGATGAGTCATTGGGAATTCAGCTACAGGTATATTCTTGTCGAGAAGCGTGACGCAAGCCGTGGGACACTTCCAGCTGGCTGCATCAAGAAAAGGCGAAATGGCCTGGACCGGTAATCGACATCATCGCGCCGAGTATATTGACCCTGAGGTCGGGTGTATCGCGTGGTGGCTCAGCCAATCAGTGGAGACCGGGCGAGTAGAAGACGGGTCCGGAGAGGGGGTTCGGCGAGTGCATATATTGTTTGCGCGCCGAGGAGGGAGAACGATTATCATTGTAAAACTTGACCGTTGTGGTTGCTCGTTTGGTTGGTTCCGGTGTGATCGGACCATAACTTTACATTTCTACAACAATCTCCACAACTGACGAAGAAGATGGCGACGTCCAGAAGGCTGTGGGAACCTCTCTTCAGCATCAAGTACGCGGGAAATGCCACGGCAATTTCCAATTGTAAGCGCGAATGACTCAGAACTACATAATCTCTCGTTTCTTTGTTTCATATTCAGTATATCAGTAACTTCTTAGCTTGGGAATAATAGTAAAATCAGTAATTCATCCGACTCCGTTTTCACGTAATTCTCTAGTGGTAAATTCAAATCGTTACGCTCCAATTTAAATGTATTATTATTATTATTATTATTATTATTAAAATTGCCACTAGTTGTTTTTTTAATATAATAAATTCATTTCTTATACTATGCAATCTTTGCTTTCAGTCGGTAGCATTAGATATAGACCAAATTCCTTCTCCTGATACAATTGTTAGTTGGGTTAATCATCAAATCATACCACGATCTGAGTGTGAAGATTCTTAAAGGTGTTCTGCCTGAGCTAGGTGTTGTTAAATATAAATTTAGATTTCAACATAGAGTTGAGGTCTTGGCGCCCATTAATACAACGTATCTTAGTCATAGTAAACATTACATTTATCACCTCAAACGAGGGACGTGTTGTGGTTTTTCCACACTCTCACTAGAAAACCCAGTTACACTTGTCATCCCAACTGTGGAGCTTCTTATATATGTATTTTAAAGTGCAAGGTAGGGCTAAGTGAAACCGTTACAATTGTACGCTCAACGTGGAGCAAGAGAAACAATTACACTGCATTGGGATGGTGACCATGGAATCATCTGTCCAGTTTAATTTAGATTTTGTTCGCGTTTGTTTCGATTTTCTGTTGATAGGGTTTATGCCGACACTCATATTTTAAATGTAGAATGTTGCGTGAATATTGTTTGTTTTATGGTAAATATGTAATGTTAATCCAAGTGACGCGTGTACTTGAGTGTATAATTTGTTTTTGCGAACATGACTTACGGGTCGTGTGACAAGTGAGACTTTTATAGAGATTTGAATTAAGAATAGAATGGGAGGAACCTTGATATTTCGGTAGCCGTTTGGATTAAACAGGCGTTAATTTTATTTGATTAAATCTTTTGTTTGCCTTTGCAATCAGTTTGAAGGGAACCGTCAGTTCTCTAGTTTTGATAAGTAAATTATTTATCTGTTTGATATTTTCTTCGGTCGAATCTAAGATCTGATGCGCTGCGTGTGGGTGAAATTTATGATTTTTTTCAGGGATTGTCAAACTCTGGTCGTGCGTTGTGTGTTAATGTGTGGTGTGTCAAAATGTGTGATTTTCTGCGCGGAGGAATTTGCTATGGCTTTCCTTGTCTGCTGCTGTATGGGCGTCAGATGGTGCTCATTGCGAGACTCTGCTCGACCCCAACGAGGTTCTTTAATTCCGCGGGAATTAATGGATTTGATGGTATTTTGTGACACACATGGTATTGCTTCGATTCTTGGCGCTATGCGATAGGCTAGCCTGGGATATTTATGACACACACATTATTTTTACTGAAGTACAGTAAAGAATCTGCGTTCTTGGTGCATGCCTAAGCGCTGCATTGGAATATTTCTGTTTACGCACTGGGTTATTGACATTGGCAGGCGAGACATCCACCAGCCGCAGATCTAGATAAGACACGCTAATGAGTTGAGGGGACTGGGTTTCTTGTGACCTAGTTATTCAGTGTGCGTGTTTAGTTGAAACTTTGATAAATTTAAAGGGATAGTTGCTCACGCACGGACGGTAATCTCGTGTTTCGTTAAGAATACATTCTTGTTTTGTTGTATATAATTGCTACTGAGCAATGTGATTGTGTTTGATTTTCATGTAATATTTGATTTGTTTGACACCTTGTTGTGTGTCCTTGTAAGGTGACAACGGTCATCGGGTGATGTCAGTTGAGTATAGTCACGCGCGTTCGTACTTGTGTTGATTTATGTGAAGTCCTGTTAAGGCAATTGTTCGTGTCTTCGACACTTGATAAAGATTCCGAGCGGGAATCTCAGTTATAATTTGTAAGGCTAGCGAGTATCGGGTATTTGTAAATATTTGTTTTGTTGTAGTTGTATTCCAAGTACCATGTCTACCTTCTCTTATACGGACCGGCAGCTTGTCGAGCTGTCGCCTATAAAAAGTACTTATTCTCTTTTCTGTGTCCTCGTCACATCGCCACACATGACTTGAAGTGATAACAGGACCGTTGATGGCCTGAAAACTTGTATATTCTCGTCAGAGACTTTTTTTTGATTTGTTAATTAATTAAATTGTGGGTGTAATTATGGGAGTTGTTGATTTTGTTTATTGTTTATTTGATCTGAAATTAAATTCGAATAGTTAAATCTTGGCTCAACTTTCCTTTCTTTTGTGAT
Source organism: Meconema thalassinum (assembly GCA_946902985.2). Lineage (NCBI taxonomy): Eukaryota > Metazoa > Arthropoda > Insecta > Orthoptera > Tettigoniidae > Meconema > Meconema thalassinum. Next base: position 299,480,279 of record OX336391.1, on the reverse strand, counting down.
ATTTTTACCTATGACACCTTGCTATGATAAGAAGCAAATATTTTTAACAACAACGGTATGGAACGAAACACTTCCCTGAAAAAGAGTCTCCTTACGCTTCTTTACGAGGGTGCAGTATAAAGCATCATTAGCAATATTAGTAAACTCAGTTAACAATAACTGTGTGCGTTTTCCTTTCCTAAAACCGTACTGATGATATTATATTATATTGTATTTTATTTAATTTACTGTTCACTCTATTGTGTAGGTACTTTTCTATGATTTTGTGTAGAAAAGGTAATACACATACTGGTCTGTAGTTGTCAAATTCTAGGTGATTACCATGCTTATAATTATATTGATTTGATAATGGAATGTTTTAAGTGGTTAGGAATTATTCCTATCACTTTCTCTACAGAGAATTCTGAGGTGCTCGGTGAACCATTGTTTTACCTTTGTTTCTGTACTGTGTGGTAAGTTGATTTCCTATATATTTCATTGAATTTATTCCTTATATTATTATATATTTCATTAGGGGTTTCCATAACAAGGTCAGGATTCCAATCTAATTCCTTTAGTGAAGTGGATATAAGTGTATCGTTCATTTTAGTATAAACAATTCCACTAGGTGACTAGGTTGCTGAATTTGGTTATATTCGTATTTATTTTTATGCCACAGATCTGCGTATGTGATGTAATGATCCGAGACACCTGCTCTTATCACTGCTGAGTCATATTTTTTTTTGTCTAGTGCGGATGTACAGTATATGTGGTCAATTGTTGAGTAAGAATCCCTAGCTTTTTCATATCGAGTGTAAGGAGAATTGAGAGGTAGGAAACCATATGTGGCCACAATGTTTGTGTATTTATTGGTTGTTCTTATTATCAGATATGTCAATATTAATGTCACCAAGTATTATGTATTCATTGTGTTTAATATTGTCTTGTATTATATGTGTCTCAAATTTTTTAAAGAAAGTATTAATATAATTCTTTGGTGGTCTATAAATACCCGTTAGGACACAATCTAGGTCTGAGTGTTTGATTTCAATTTCAATTGATTCATATGACTTAGGTGAGTTGATTTTAACTGATTTGATAATGCCGCGTTTTTTTTAATATACAGCTATACCTCCTCCTCTAGAACATATTCTATTATAAAATACTGAATTAAAATTTTCAATTTGAAAGTAATTATTGCAATGTTTGTAAATATTAATCTCAGTAAGGTATGTAATGTTAATATTGTCAGTAGTGTCACTTAAATATATATTCAGACAAGCTGACCCGGCAGACGTTGTCCTGCCAATCAAAGAAAGAGTTGTAACTTTGTTTCTTGAAGTGCTTTTGGATACACAATATTTTTTTCAATTTCTGTTAACTGCTTCTAAACTATCGTGAACTGAATTAACCAATTTAGAAACATTCGTTGGAGCGTGCACAACAACTCTCCAAAGTTTCATCGCAAACGGATAGATGGCATTTAACGCATACGGGATTTGGTTTAAATGATTCGTGCGCAGTCACTCATTTGTTGAATCTACTCGTGCTCTACCAACTGTGAAATGGATTTACTAAGTTAGAAAGCTTCACGTAAGTGTACACAAAAACTCATCAAAGTTTCATTGCAATCGATGAATAGTATATGAACGAATACAGGATTTTGGTGGAACGCTTCGCGCGTCGTCACTCATTTGTTACATCTACTCGTGCGCTACCAATAGTGTAATTGGATTTACCAAGTTGAACACCTTCCCTGGTGTGTACACAACAACTCATCAAAGTTTCATCGGAATCGGATGAATGACATATGAACGCATAAGTGATTTTCTTTAAACGATTCGCCTGCCGTCACTCATTTGTTGAATCTACTCATGCGCTACCTATTGTAAAATAGATTTACTAAGCCTGAAACCTTCTCTGGCGTGTACTCAATGATTCACCAAGGTTTGATCGCAATCGGATGAATGATATATGACCGCATACGGGACATTGTGGAAACGATTCGCGCACCGTCGCTCATTTGTTGAATCTACTCGTGCGCTACTTATTAAAACCTGGATTTACTAAGACAGAAACATTTCCTGGAGTGTACACAACAATTCAGCAACGTTTCATCGCAATCGGATAAATGGTATATGGACGCATACGGTACTTTGTTGAAATGATTCGCGTGCCGTCACACATTTGTTGAATCTACTCGTGAGCTACCTATTGTAAAATGGTTTTATTCAGCCAGAAACCTTCCGTAGGGTGTTCACAACATCCCACCCAAGTTTCATCGTAATCGGACGAATGGTATTTGAACGCATACGGGACCTTATTGAAACGCTTCGTGCGTCGTCGCTCATTTGTTGAATCTACTCGTGCGAAACCTCCTGTGAAATGGATTTACTAAGTTAGAAACCCTCACGTAAGTGTACACAACATCTCACCCAAGTTTCATTGTAATCGGATGAATGGTATATGAACGCATACGGAACTTTGATTAAAAGTTCGCGCGTCGTTGCTCATTTGTAAAATCTACTCGTGAGCTACCTATTGTAAAATGGATTTACTAAGTTAGAAACCCTCACGTAAGTGTACACAACATTTCACCCAAGTTTCATCGCTATCGGACGAATGGTATTTGAACGCATACGGGACTTTGTTGAAACGCTTCGCACGTCGCCGCTCATTTGTTGAATCTACTCGTGCGCAACCTCCTGTGAAATGGATTACTAAGTTAGAAGCCTTTACTTAAGTGTACACAACAACTCATCAATGTTTCATCTCAATCTATGAATGGAATATAAACTTATACGGGATTTTGTTGAAACGATTCGCGCGTCGTTACTCATTTGTTGAATCTAGTCGTGCGCTACCTAATGTGAAATTGATTTACTAAGCCAGAAGCCTTCCCTGGAGTGTACACAACATCTCACCCAAGTTTCATCGCTATCGGACGAATGGTATTTGAACGCATACGGGACCTTTTTGAAACGCTTCGCGCGTCGTCGCTCATTTGTTGAATCTATTCGTGCGCTATCTATTGTAAAATGGATTTACTAAGCCAAACACCTTCCCTGGAGCTCACTCAACATATCACCCAAGTTTCATGGCAATCGGATGAATGGTATATGAACGCATACGGGACTTTGAAACGCTCTAACGTGCAGAGACAAACAGTAGAATTCGACATCACTGCCACCTTTGGTATAAAACACAACTTTCCGCCACGGGCGGAGTGTATGTAATGGCGGTAGTTGCACAGGTTGCGACCAGGTGGCTCTAACGTGCAGAGACAAACCCTCCAAAGACATCAGCTTTCACGAAGGCCAAGGCTAGTGGTTTCCATGACGACTGTTTTTGACTATATAGCCTATTGTGGTTCGAAAATTGTGTGTAAATTGTGGTTCTAAAATTGTGTTCATTCCTCCTACCGGGTCAGATTGTGAATCTAAACCATACATGGACCCACCCTAATATACATACCAAATTCCATCAAAATCGGTTCAGTCGTTTAGGAGGAGTTCAGTCACATACACACGTGTCGAAGAATTATATATATAAAGATAGTCCCAGATTTTTTGGCCTACTTTTCACATTCTGCAAAAATGAGGAAAAAGTAGACTTATGAGATCGATCCGGGCAAATTTCTGTCTGCGTCTGTCTGTATGTCCGACTGTCTGTCTGTCTGTCTATCTCTCTCTCTCTCTCTCTCTCTCTCTGTGTGTGTGTGTGTGTGTGTGTGTGTGTGTCCGTATCAACTCCTAAACGGCTGCAGCAATCGAATCCAAATTTGGTATGAGTAAAGATCTATACCTGAATATCTCAAGCCCATATTTGAAAATTATGTCAGTGCTACCAACTGATGAAAAATCGCAATTGAAATTTGAGCTCCATGTTGGATATCATGGAAGGTGTGCATGGGAGCTATTTCAAAATTGGCACACTTATAGCTAATAATATTTCAGTTTAATTTCCAGGAGGCCATGCATGGGAGTGTCGCCAAAATGATTCTAAGCCTGCTGATAGGTCCAATTTTTAAATGCATATAACTTCTATACTATCAATTGGATTTCAACCAAATTTTGTATATAATAAGTGTATATAAACAGATATGACTGAGCGTATTCTTAAGAGCTACCAGGGCTGCCAACTGTCAATAAATGTTCTCTCTATTCTTTTATCCAAATACCAATATATCATAAAGTATGCAAGCCGACAGCTTTAAACTATGCACACGTATAGTACCTGACATTCTAGATTAATTTGGAGTAACTTATGTACGTCAGTGCTACCAACATGATTCTAAGCCTGCTGATAGGGCCAATATTTAAATACATGTAACATCTATACTAACAAATGGATTTCATCCAAAATTGGCACAACAAGAGATCATAATATTTCAGATTATTTCTGACCAACGCATGCATGACGTTGTTGCCAACATGATTTTACGCGCGCTGATAGATCCAATGTCTAACTGCATGTAACGTCCAAGCTATCAATTGGACTTCAACCAAATATTGTATTCTGTACCTTAAGAGATGGAACTAACAATATATTCAGTCACCAGGGCTGCCAACTGTAGTGCTTTATTAGGCTACAGGTATATTTCGAACTAATTAGAAATTTCGATATTACCAACTTAATTTCGCTATTTTTCTAGATAGGTCTATATAGATTGGCATGAATCTTAAATTTTAAGAAAAGTAGGTTCTTTAGTTCGTCACGGAACTTCTTGTTTAACACAATTTAACTTTGGAAGACATACCAGTGAGTGTACTTTAGATGATCTTACGGGTCTTGTTTTCTAGTCCAAATTCTTGGAGAACTTGGAAAATGTTATGCGATCAATCGAGTCATCCGCTTTCTGGAAGTCTACAAAAGTTTATATTCCGGCAAATGATGCTGATTTTTGCTTTGTTTTTGGTTACGAATCCTTGTTTGACGAAGTCCCAAATACTGTAGAAAACCTGGCATGGTTTGTCATAATTGGAATAAGAATATTAAGAAATGTGTTATCCATAATTAATTGTTGCATTTACATTACTTTAGTGTATTTTACCAATATCATCTGCTCTGGATATTCTCAGTACTCTAGATTCGTCACCTTTTCTGCAGAGGATTTTGCCGTTTTTAACCCACACGTATTTCCACCCCCGTTCTCTTACGCTACTTTAGCCTTCCATAAAAGTTAACGGTAATAATGAGTGAGGTGTTCATTTATGTATATTCCAGTGTTTGTTTTGGTAGTTTCATTGTTGTTATCAATCCTGTTCTTCTGTTGAGGAATTAATTCCGTTTCGCGAGTGAAAGTAATTTTACGATTATCGGCGGTATTTTATTTTTCTTTTGCACTGGGACACGAAAAGCGTCTTCAATATCAAACATGTTAATGCGAATAACTATGTTCTCCGCATTTTCATGAATTATTTCGACCAGTTTTTCCTTTTTGTCTTTCGGCACTTCGCAAATGTCGATAAACTGTAGTATGTTGTCCTGTTCCATTGTGTATACTTTATCTGACAAGTCCGCGATCACTTTATCTTGCAATTTCTTTTCTGATTTGAACTGTGTTACCTCGGTCGAAAGTGATTTCACAATTTCCGCATTTGCTCTTGTTTCACTAATAAGTACATCATATTTCTCCAAAATAAATTCAACACTCCAAACAATTTGCAGGACCTGTTCTTTAAGAGATTTAATTTCTTTTTTTTTAGTTCTATAAACATACCGGTACCCTTGATGTCATTCGTTGAATCTGCATTTTCACTGTCTTCTTGTCGAGGACAGCTGATAGTCCCCGCTGTGCAGGTGGATGGTATATCTGCTATACTGTGTTAGCTGCCAGAATAGGATTGACAGTTCTCGCCTCGCCATGTGATCAGGGAACAAGGTTGCCAAACAGTTAGAATAACAAGAGATCACACTGTACAAGCTAGAGATACAGCTGACCAGGCACTGACGCACGTGGGCTGTAATATTGCAACGCAGAGTAGGCCTATTATGACATCAACTATGCGAACATGGATTGGTCAAGAGGCAGAGGGGTGATGACCGACGTGGGACTTCCGGCCAAATGTCAATCCTATTCTGGCATCTCACAGAGTATAGTAGTCGTGTGTCCGATCTTCCTTCCGGTGTAAGGTCTCCGTTTTCTGCCGCTCTTGCCGTTTGACAAGCTGTACAGCGCCATGTTTTCTTTGACACGCTGCTCATGTTTCGCCATGTCCTGAATGCGACAATGGTATATTGGAAATTGTAGTTCTCTTGGCAATTGTAAAAATGCACATAATCACTGTCAGCCGTCAAATCTTTTTTACACCTCTTGCAGATCATCTTCTTCCTTCTTCTTACCGGTATTCAATTTAACTTTTTATTGGAGCACTTAACTTTGACGTATTACTCGTCTCAGTATCTCGGAAAGGAAGCTTGTAGTTTAACGTGACCGTTAATCTTGAGATCATGAGCCACGGGACCTCCTTTTTACGTGGAATCCGAACCACAGGACATGGCATTTCACTTCGAAAATCTCACATGCATTGACCGGGAATCGAACCCGGACCGCCTTGGTGAGAGGCATACAGCTAGACCGCTGAGCCACCACGCCCCCTCAGTATCTCGATAATAACAACAATAATAATAATAATAATAATAATAATTTTGTAGACTTCCATAAGGCGGATGACTCGATTGACCGCATAACCTTTTCCAAGTTCTCCAAGAAATTGGACTAGACAACAAGACCCGTAGGATCATCCAAAGTACAGTCACTGGTACGTCTTCCAAAGTGAAATTGAGATCTGAGATTTGAAGCCTTTCAAATCCAAACAGGAATTCGGCAAGGAGATGGTCTGTCACCATTCCTCGAGAGGGTCATTCGGGAACGGAGACATGTAGGCTACTCCAACCTAAAGGAATTCCTAATGGAGATCAAATAGGCCGAGCTCATTGCATCGCTTTTGCAGATGACCTCGCTCTTTTTGTTTCCTCTCCTGAAGTAGCTACTCAGCAAATTAATAACTTGCATGAATGCACAGTTAAGATTGGCCTCAAAATCTCCTACATCACAACCCACTTCATCTCTAACAGCTTGCATGCTCCACCACAACTTCTGACCATCCACGATGGAATCTTGGTAGTGGAAAGGTCCAAGTACCTAGGTGAATTGGTTGAACCTAACAATTCTGTGAAGTTCACCATCTTAATACGTGTTAACAAATTTAAAACAGCCGTTAACAGGCGTTATGGTTGCATGGAAACACCGAGCTCTCAGCATTTACATTTTTTTTAAAATACTGGCTTCGGTGGCTTAGTCCTAGCATGCTGAGCTTCTATGCCTAAGGTCACGGGTTCAAACCCGGACGAAGTCGTCGGATTTTTTAAGAGTGTTAAAATCCCTCAGTATGTCTTCCTTCGGAGGGGAAGTAAAGCCAGCGGGCCCATGCCATAGATTTATGGCATATAAAAGAACTAAATTTGTAGGTTAAATTTGATTAATGCTCTATTAAGTTCCAACGTTCGCTGCCAGGTGCCGGTTGCGGTGGCATCTAGTAGCTAAGTTCACATCTAGGTATCGTTGACGGTAGCGTTTGCTTGGTAGCAAAAGTAGGAACTACTTGAAATCGTCTGCAGTCCTTGCCTGAACAGATAACACACACTAATACAGCCATCACAATTAACACCGGTTATCCGACAGATTCTACACACACGCAAAGTACACGGGGCCACGCTACATGACCGAGTTGTCGCAGTCCCTAAATTGAGGAACCAACCAAAAATTAAAGTTTGCTATGAGTGCACAAACTACCGTCAGAAACTTGAGCCAACAACGAGAGTCTGAGAGTGACAAAGTCATCCCTAGTGAGATACCGTATTTTGATTAATTTTGAAAATCTAAGTTATCATGTATTGGTAATAATTGATGGCTCAATGTAGGGAACGATAATTTCTAAATTATAGCCTAGAATGCAGGATATATTTTGGGGTAATAAAGATTGTTTTAAATAAGATCCTTGTTGCTTACCCTCAGAGGGCAACATTTGTGTTACGTTCGTAATTGTTTGAAGGACAATTTTGTGCAAACATACGTGGGACCGCAGAGCCTCCGCTCTTTCGAACGTTACCATGGTCTACCATGGAACATGCACGATGATGCTGTTATAAGCACGGTACGTTGGTGTACTGTGTTGTATTTCTGCTGGTGCGACTGTACTCAATCGAAGGCACTCGACTGCACTGAAACATGCGTGCGTTTATGACTCTTCAACTGTAAGTACAATTATTTGTGTTTTCATCTATCCTTTTGAGACAAGCCATTCTCATGGCTTCCAGTTGAGATTGGTTCGTAATAATAATAATAATAATTTGCTGATGACATGGCCTTACTAGCTGAGACATGGGAAGAAGCCAAGGAACTGATCCTCGAACTCCAGAGGCAAGCGTTAAAAATGGGTCTCAAAATCTCAGTTGAAAAGACCAAAATAATGACGAACATTAAAAAAAACACCAAATTAGCTTGTGGGCAAACAACACATGAAAGGAAAATCCACAGCCTGTTTCCAGTCTCCGACCGGGTCAGGAATGGAATGAATGAAGCCCCCATCTAGCGGCGAGGGTATGAATTGTGCCGGCTGCCGAGGCCTGACGCACTCCTCTGGGGCAATGATTAAATGAATGACAGATGAAATGAAATGATAGTGGAGAGTGTTGCTGGAATGAAATTTTGACAGGGAAAACCGGAGTACCCGGAGAAAAGCCTGTCTGCCTCCGTTTTGTCCAGCACAGATCTCACATGGAGTGACCGGGATTTGAACCACGGACCCAGCGGTGAGAGGCCGGCGTGCTGCCGCCTAAGCCACGGAGGTTCGGGGAAACAATACATAGACATCGTCAAATAATTTAAATATCTTGGGGGAATGGATCGGCTGGAATGCGCTAGAGAAAAAGGCAATGGAATCTAGGAGAAATAAAGTTGAATTGGCCTTCCAATTTACGAAGGACACTTATAACAACAAGTCTCTCTCCTGGAATACCAAGATAAGACATTATAACACGGTAATTAATCCAGGAGCCTTATATGCAGCCGAAACATTGTTTCTCACCACCCAGGGACCGCTTGAAAGGCTGGAGGTCAAGGAAAGAAAGATACTACGCAAAATCTTAGGTCCCAAATTTCATATCAACAAATTAATCATGTCAGGAACGAAACCCTTTACCAACAGACTGAACAACTCTCGGACACAATAAGAAAACGGAGAATTGAATTTTATGGGCACATCCTCCGAATTAATTCAAATAGACTAACCAAAATGATCTTCGACTACTTTCGTAATAAAAAAAACAAAAAACCTCTTTGGTTTAAGGAAACTGAGACAGACCTCATGGAACTCCAAATTACAGACACCATGCTCATGGACAAAACAGCCAAAACCGTCACCAAGGATAAGAAACAACGGTTCCAAATTAAAATCAAACAAAAGCGTACGATACAGATCTCTGCCGAAGACAGGGAAGCACGATCTCAAAGGATGAGGCAATACTGGGCCAAAAGGAAAGCTCTAAACAATATAAAAAGTGATTGATTTCATGTACCATAAAGTTGGGTGAAACAAATAAATAATAATAATAATAATAATTATTATTATTATTATGTTATAGGTTTTACGTCCCTTTCAACTACTCTGGCTTTTAGAGACACCGGGGTGCCGGAATTTTGCCCCGAAGGGAATCTTTAACGTGCCAGTAATTCTATTTTGCGTACCCTCAAATGCCATCTGATTGCGCCAGGATACAAACCTGCAACCTTGGGCCCAGCAAGTGAGAGCTTTACCGCTGAGCCACGCAGCCAGCCTAGAGATTGGCTCAGATGGATGTGTCAAGAAGGTTACGCCTTTTAGTGCGAGTACGAATGTCTCTGACTTGCCCCAGATGCTATGCGTGTCAGTTTACCAAGACAGCCATTAGTTGACTCATTCTCGCAGATTTACTCCTACACAGCTGGAGTAAATGAAATCACGTGAGGACTTGACATTAGTGAAATCCCACATCAACCTTTAACTTCAGTTACACAGTTCGTTCATATTGGAATTATTGTATTCCAAAATCAAATGCGATATTTTAACATCAAAATGCGACGTGAGAAACAGGTAGGTTCACAATATATATTGGTCTAATAGATATAAACTCGGATTCGCTTTAATTGAATCAGTCATTTAAGAAAGGGAGTCGCCTCCTTAGCTTAGCGGTCAGTATGATTAGCTGCCCCCCGGAGGTCCTGGGTTCGATTCCCGGCTCTGCCACGAAATTTGAAAGGTGGTACGAGGACTGGAACGGGGTCTACTCAGCCTTGGGTGGCCCAAATGAGTAGAGGGGGTTCGATTCCCACCTCAGCCATCCTCGAAGTGGTTTTCCGTGGTTTCCCACTTCGTCTTCGGTCAAATGCCGGGATGGTATCTACCGTAAGACCACGGCCGCCTTCTTCCCAATTCTTTGCTTAACCCTCCCACTCTTCCTATCCCTACATCAGGCTCCTGTTCGCTTTGCAGGTGAGGCCACCTGGGCGTACTGCTGGTCACACACCCCAGTTGTATCCCCGACCCATAGTCGCAGTATCCAGGACACCGCCCTCAGTAGCGGTAGAGGTGGAATCCCTCGCTTCGTCCGGGGGAATAGCCAATCCTGGAGGGTAAAATGATAGCGAAAAAAAAATTAAGAAAGGGCAAAACTACAATTTTGTTCTAAATCGTGGTGTAAAACGTTGTCAGAGGGGGTTGATACCAGTAGTGGCTCGTGCGTAAATTCTTAGAGTAGGTTCATTATGTTATAACCCAATTATTCTTACAATGCGGACTGTTTGTCAACTCACAGAACACAAATTAATAATGCATTAATACTTACAAACACAAGTCACAAAATAAATAAATAAATAAATAAATAAATAACAATTTAGAAGTATTTTGACTGCTCCAAATGACAGCACGAAACAATGATGAGGATCTTTTTCTAGGTAACTGATCGTAACCGATTGGAAGGGCAGGCAAGATGTAAACATGCCTGACAAAGTGTCATACGCATGCCTTGAGTATGGACAAGGACTATGTTTATGTTTATTAATGCTCATTAAATGGCCCAACACACTAAAGCCTAGGCCAGCTCTGAGCTTGCCTGCCCTGCGAAGAGATCTTGTTGCGTGAGTCACTCTCGTGTTGAATTGAGTGGTTTGGCGCTGTTTTAAAAGGCGAGGAAACAATATGTGGACTGGACAGTTTGAAAAGACAAAATGTCGTTTGAAACACTATAAATAGAATAATTGCATTAATACACTGCCGGCAAAATCAAAATTCTTGAATGAAAGGGGCTAAAATTCTTGGTTAATAAGGGTAAAAATTGTTGAGTGAATTTAAAATTTCTTGAGTGAAACTGATTTTTCTACACTGCTTTATTAAGTTATTATGTCAGTCATAATTAGTATTAGGCCTATACGAACCATTTCAACAAACCTTGTGGATTTTTTCAGATATGACAAGGCAGAAAACAGTTCTGGTTTGGAACTTCGTCATTAAATATTATGAAGAAACAATCTAAAATTTTCAAATTCAGTTAGTTTATTAATTAATTGCCAAAAGATTCCGTTTTTTCGTGAAAAACGACAGTAAAAGGTGCTAAATTCGTGAGTCATAGATTTTTGCGAATCTTTGCGAGTGTTTTGAAAAGTGTAATAATATGATATTTTTATGTAAAACATGTTCTAAACCAATGTTTATTTGTTTTAATTTGTTTAGTGATTTCGAGAGTCACGAATTTTGATTGTCTCTAATCATAAGTAATGCCCATTTTTTAAGAAAATTTTATTTGGAAAGTTTTCTGAAAAGAAATTAAACTATTCTTCAAAGTAGAGACCAACAGATTCTATGGTCTTGAGCCATCTTTCACGGTACCAGTTTTGACGCGAAGAAATCGGCGAGACCCACTTCAACAGCCTCAATGTTTTCGAAATTTCTTCCACACAAGAAATGGGCCATGATTCGAAAAAGATGGTAATCTGAAGGCACAAGATCAGGGCTGTATGCTGGATATGGTAGCAGTTAGACTCCTCCCAGTTCCTGAATTTTTGCCATGGTTATTCGTGCAGTATGAGGTCTCACATTGTCCTGCTGCAAAAAACTCCATTTCGGTTAACAAATGCTGGATATCTCCATTCTCTCAATTTCATGAACTCGTTTCATTAGTAGTGAATAGAGTGAATAGAGATCCGCATTGGCTGCACGCCCGTTTGGAACAAACTCCCATTGAATCGCTCCTTCAAAATTTCACCAGACACACAACATCACTGTGGGGCCGAACCGATCCTTTTTAACGGTGACTTTGGCAGGTTGATGGGGACAGAGCCACTGTTTCAAGGCGTCAACATTGAGGTAATGGACCCATTCTTCATCACGTGACAATTCTCCTGATAAATCTATCATCCATGTGGTTACCGATAAGCTGACGACATATATCCACTCTACGTTGAGCCTGTTCAGGGATCAATTCATGAGGTACAGCTTCTGTTTGAATTTCCAAGTTTCTTAATCTGGCGATGTATGGCATCTTTTGATGCAGGAAGTTCCTACTTCTTTGCGGTTTCATTTTTCGAAAACTCTGCGTGTATTCTCAATATCCCATAGTTTAGATCTTCCAGAGCGCGGTAAATCTGTGGTGTTTTCTTCTCCAGTGTTGAAACTTTGGAACCATCGTTGTGCCACACGCTCACTAACGACACCTTCTCCTTCAACTTGACATATTACTGTATTTTAGCCGTGGCAGCAGCTTTGTAATATTGTTTCCATTAGTGCTTTAGACAGACCCTAACCTCCTTCTTTGTTAAGTTCCATTTGTGGTTGTGTATCAGCATCTGACGACTGATACATTATCGCAATATAAGTAATTGTAGTCATGGCCTCCTGTAAATAGCATTGCCGAACAACAACAAAATTAATTCTATCTTTCAAAACACCAAACTTAACAAGATGTTCAGTAAAGAACATATAGCCTACTTCCTCCTAAATGCATAGGTATAGTTACAAATCATTGTCCCTTTCAAGGAAAATAATTGAATGTTGGTTGTAGTAGCTTGTTGAATAACAACGTGCTATATTATACATTGATTGATTTAATCCTCGCCTAAATTATAAATAGACACACTAATACAGTCATCACAACGACACAGGTTAGCAGACAAAATTCAACACTCACCTAAGTACACGGGGCTAAATGACCATGATGTCCAAGCCTCTCAAATGAAACAAAACAACAACAGCTTCTTACCCAAATCCTTCCTCGTTTAAAAGTACACACAAAAACATCACAGTGCCACAGGTTGTCAGACAACTTCTACACACACCTAAGTACACGGGGCTTCATGACCACGATGCCGCAAAGCCCCTAAAGAATCAACAACAGCAACAACAACAAACAGCAGACTCTACCGCGGATCAACGACAGCTTCCTACACAAAACAATCCTCATTTATTGTACAAGTGCACACACTAGTACAGACATTACAGTGACACAGGTTATTCAGACAACTTCTACACACACCCAAGTACATGGGGATACATGGCCATGATGCCGAAAAGCCCCTAAAGAATCAACAACAACAGACTCTACCGCGAATCAAGGTGAACGAATTTGAATCGCTGTAGTCCAGTGTTAAAATATGTGGTGTTATAAGTATAAGTTATATAATATTTTCGATTGCAAATACACACTATATATGCTTAAGATTATAACGTGTCAGTAGTTATAAATCAATAAATATAAAAAATCAAGTAATAAAAATATGAAGCCGCTAGAATTTCAACCTCAAACCTTAAGAGTCGGAGCCTAGCACGCTGCTACACATGCCCACTACACCTGGCAACGTTAACAACAGCTGTAATTTATTCATATTTTGTTGTCTTGGAATGAACGATTTCATTGGCATTTTCTACCATTTTATATAAACCATTTGATACTAAATGTCTATTATGTTGTCCTGTACATTCCTGGAAGACTATCAAGCTACTAAAATATGGACTAGCGAAGAAAAAATAGCCTCCATTTTGACCCAACGAGAAGGCACGGTCTAGCACGATACGGCACGGTCGGCCTGAACTGGTAGTCCCTTCATGGTACAATATTCTATTATAAGATGTTAATATCCTACGGGTCACCTCCTTGAAGATAGTTTAAGAAAACTCTGTACAAGAAACGGATTTCGTGAGGCCGGGCCTGTTGAATCGTAAGTAACTTGCTTGATTAACACGTCCGCCATCTTTAAACTATTTGGCTGATGACCTTGTAGTTTGGCAAAAGACACTTCCAACGTTAAGGCATGACGAATAGAAGGACCTAGTGTGAGGACTCCGCCATTATAGAACGGTAGTTCGTGGTCCCGCCGCTACAAGCACTGCAAGCGATTATGTCCAACACGTGTCCTGTTGTTCCGTCGAACCGGGTCATAGAAAAGTGCGGGGGAAGCTACTGTGTGAGATATTTGTGTGAATTAAATTGAATTGTCTTTGCTTTCAGTTCTTAAATTCTGTTCATTGTGTCTTGTGTACATCAGCGTTCTACGTTTTGTGTGGGCCTACTTCAAACATAGGCTATTTCTTTGTTAATATTACTGTTTTGTGCTTGTCCCTCAGCGAATGGACGGTCTACCATGACTCATATGTCCAGGAACTGAGGAGCAAAGCCATGGCGAATTACTGTTGACAGATAATCTTATTCATATATATAATTAATTAAATTATATATATCATTTCAAACAAATATATCCAATCAATCATTGCACCCACTGCCGACCTATCAAATCGGTACGGTGTAAAATCACTTAAAACAACAAATTTCACCTAAAACAATTCATTAAAATCAAAAATTTCACTATATAAAGGGGCGTAAGGAGCTCATTGAGAGCACCAGGTTCCCATTCTATCAGGCAATGCACGCATGCATGCAAGCTTGATTATCTCATTCCGAGTCCAGCATCCAAGCAACTGCACGCCACTGCTCCAAGCTCCGTCTTCTGACGCCAATTGATGAAATCGATGATTTGCCAGTCTTTCTACCAAGCCTAGGCCTCGCTATCGCCTCGACTTCGATATTTCAAGCCATTCCACTATGTTCCTATAGGCTTAATTTGCATCCCCCTTAGTAACAGTGCAGATTAAGTCACTCCTCTACCATTCAAATATCCAACACCATACCCACCATGTAACCATCCTAGTCAAGCAACTCCTGTCTCCCTCGAGTTTTAATACAAGTTTATCTCATCCCCTCTTCCTACTAAGCAGCCAATAATTAATTATTTAATTAATTATTTAATTAACTTCAAATTTCATCAGCGCACTCAACGTCATAGCTCCAACTGTATTTAAACTGGATAATTTTGAGTGACTGGTAAATTTGTTTTTCTCTTTCCTTATTCTCTGGTCGACCAAGGTATTTGACCACTATCTCTCATCACCTCTTACTCATTACACGCGCTTATAGTCTACACTCACGAACACAAACATGTCGCGCACTGACACTAAACCTCGCACATTAACGTACCAGGGCATAACATTCCTGATAACTCAGGACCCTGATGACCCTAAAAGCCCAAATTATACCCCTGTTAATCCAAAAACACTAATTCCGAGTGGGTCTACCCACAAAGGAGATGGTACACTCGTTCCACTTAAACCAGCTTCACCAAAATCAGATTCCTCACTCTCTAGCTCACCTCCTCCCTCACCGGGCCACGTCTCATTCCCGACATTTGATTTCGAGAAAGAGCTGTGGTACGCTTCACCCAATGGCAGCAACCTTCAGAGCACGATGGTCCTTATCCACCCACCTATTGGTATTATGTAAATCAGTCAGGCAAACAGTAATTAACGCGCTCAATCCCATAGCCCAATTTATTTCCCTCATTGAGGAATTAGGTAATCACCACATAGGCATCACTCCTTCTGAGAATAGCCATCTCAACTCTGTCACTAGTGTTCTCAAGAGCCGCTCTGCCATTCCCCCATTTTCATTAATTAGATTCAGACCACAAATTCACCTTCTTTAGTCTCTCAATCTGAGGAAACTAAAATGCCACAACAAGAAACAACAAAAGTAACAGTCTGTATAGCCTACTCCAGAAATCTGTGCTTTCCGTAACATGTAATGGAGACCGTAGTACTTATTTCCGTGAATTATATTTTCCATTGTGCCCTGCCGTGTAATTTTAATTGTGATCGCTAATTACATTTTAAAAGAGTATCAGTTACAAAGTACGGTAATTCGTTTCCCTTGGCATTAACCCTAAGACCAGCTGACCGGCAGCGTGGAACTTGCCCACACTAGCGCTGCCGGGCGGGGCGCGCTTGAACTTGAGGAGTCCTCTCACTTTCTCTTTCATTCGTCATGGTTAAGGTACATTCTTGTAAAACTTGATAGAGACTGATTATTAGGTTAGTCGTAATTTCAATAAAGCTTAGCATATTTGGGTGGGCGCCATTTCTTTTTCGCTATGATAGCGGCGATATAAAACATGACACTGAGATGTCCTTTGCTAGTACTACCTCTGTATCTAATTTCGTTCAATTTGGTTTCATCATGTTTGAATTGATAGGAGGGGACATACATACACACATTGCACACATATACGGCCACCATCATCAAACTATTTGGCTGATGACCTTATAATTAGGTCAAAAGACGTTTCCTACATGAACGAATGTAGCAACATTTGGTAGAGATCAAATTATTAAATTAGTCGTAATTTGATTTAAGCTTTGAACATTTGGGTGGCCGTCATTAAGTTTCCGTCAAGATGGGGGCCAATATAAATCAAGACACTGTGATGTCCTTTGCTAGTGCTACCTCTGTACAAAATTTCATTCAATTCGGTTTCGTCGTGTTTGAATTGATAGGGGGGAGCACACGTAACATACCAATTCACACACAGACAGACAGACAGAAAGACTGACAACTTTTGGCCCGTGTAGATCTCATAAGTCTACTTTCATTTTTTGCAAACATTGAAAGTAGGCTAAAAACGTCATAATTTATGAGGCATCCTAATATTAAAATGTATATTTTGTATTCTATCACTTTTCATAGTTTTCACCGCAGTCATTTAACAAAGGACTCAATTACATATATTTAAATTAAAAGCCTAATTAATGTGCGTGTTGCACATTGCACACGGTCAATACTTGCATGCAACTAATCTCTATCCAACAACATTTCAATTATTGTGACTAATTGTTCAGATAATACGTTTTCAGTATCTCCTGAAACCGACAGCGGTGGCTACGCTCGCTAAAGCGCAGCGTTTGGTCATGGGGTCTAGCTCTCTGCTAACTCGGTAGACGCGTGGGTTCGAGCCCCACCGTCGGCCGTCCTTGAAATGGCTTTCAATGGTTACCCATTTTCAACACCGGGATGGAACCTTCTGACAGGCCACGGCCGTTTCCTTCAACATCCTTGCCCAGTTTCATCCATCTTCATCAATTCCATCTCTCATCCAGGCGCGCAGGTCACCTACGGGCGTCGACTAGAAAGACCTGCACTCGGCCTCTCAGGAGGCCAGACGACAGAGAGAGAGAGTATCTCCTGGAAAGTTAGGATCTATGTAGTTGATCCCTTTATTTTTCTTCTTTCTCTATACATCATTCCCATTTCTACTGTATGTGGGAACGATGTTTCTGATAGTTCTCCTCCATTAGTCTGGTCATGCATATCTTCTTCCAACAATTGTCTTTCCCTGGGAGCCTCCTGCACACAATCCATCCATCGCCTCTCGTTCTCACTCCCTGTATAGTGTATTTACATGGCTAGCATCCTCCTCCCCACGTAGGATTCCTCTCTTCTTCTCACAGAAAATATTGTGTACAAAAACCCCTGGTTATCCCTATAATGTGTTTAAACCAATGAACTCCGTCCACAACAGAGAAAATAGATTTACTGATTCTACTCTACAGATTCCCGTCCTCCGTACAACTAAATACAATAAATCATTCCTTTGCACAGCTTCACGGCTCTTAAATACATTCCACCTTCACTCATTTACAAACTCAGTTAACACCACACAACTCAAGAAATACCTAATGTCAAGATTCCTGAAGGAATACAAAACACCTCAGTTGTTGAATTCGTAAACCCCGTAATATAAATAGTGCATACAAAATTTATGAAGTATATCCGTGCCATACAGCCTCTTATAATATTTTTAGTATCCAAGATAGAACTTTTGTGGAATTGATAGTAGTTCGAGTAGTCATGTCATTCATGTACTTGTTTCAATAATAGATCATAACATAATTCACATAAGGAATTTTGTCCTTTTTTAACGTACTATATTTTTTCAATAGATTTAATAACACATTAGGTAGGTTATTTATTTAATAATTATATTCTAAATTGCACTATTGATCTTGTATAAAATGTTTGCTAATTGGTCTGCTTAATAATAAGTGTATTCTATATTTTGTTTTGTTAGTTGTTAAGCTAGGTTGTTTCTTATTGCAAAATTTCAAGCCAGAACATTGTATACGCTACATAAAGGGGCTCTTTAGCCTCAGTGGCATTTCCATATGAATAAATTCAATTCAATTCAAAATGCCCGTATTAAATGACTGATTCAATGATTGTATTGAAACGTATTTCAAACGTCCTGAGTTTGATTCCTGGCTCTGCCAATATATTTAATTCTCAAATATGTACGATGTGCTTCATATATTTGACATAGTGCTAGGTTCACTACCCCAGCGAGTCCAAACCAGGGCTGGCATGCGAAACGAAATGCATTATCAATTTAATTTAGCGTCGCGAAATGAAATTGTTCAATGGAATAACATTTCGCTCCTGGCGCGAAATGATATTTGTTACAGACTTTTAATTTCGCTCCTGGCGCGAAATTATATTCATTACGGACTTTTAATTTAGCTCCCGGCGCGAAATGATATTTGGTACGGACTTTTAATTTCGCTCCTGGCGCGAAATTATATTCATTACGGACTTTTAATTTAGCTCCCGGCGCGAAATGAAATTCGTTACAGACTTTTAATTTCGCTCCTGGCACGGAATTAAATTCATTACGGACTTTTAATTTAGCTCCCGGCGCTAAATGAAATTTGTTACAGACTTTTAATTTCGCTCCTGGCGCGGAATTAAATTCATTAGAGACTTTTAATTTAGCTCCCGGCGCGAAATTAAATTCGTTACAGACTTTTAATTTCGCTCCTGGCGCGAAATAAAATTTGTTAACGACCATCAATTTCGTTCCCGGCATTTAGTCCCCCCCCCCCGGCCTGAAATTAAAATGCATGAAACATTTCATTTTGTTTCTGAAATGAAATCTGTTTCTTTTCTTCCCCGAAAGCCTTATTTGTTCCCGCGTCCTACACCTAGCCACCATCTACATTCGTCCCTACCACCCCATCCCCAAAGACTGCATTACCCACGTGTCTGAAGACTTCCCCCATTTAATTCTAATGGCCGACCTCAACCTTCATTCCCGTTCAGCCCTAGAACTTCATAGCCTAGACATCTACCTACGTCACATCGACGCCACCCTCGTCCATCTCCCAGAATCTACCCGTCCTTCCTCCAATACCACCCCGACGCAGTCATTGCTCATAACTCCCTCCTCCATCTGTTTGACGTGTCTGTCCTGCCACTCAAAGGAGGTGATCATGACCCCGTTTTACTCAACTTCCCTCTTCCCCCACTACCACCTCCCAGGATGGTCCAGAATTTCTGCACAGCAAACTGGCAGGAATACCGCGCCTACGTCAACAATCACCTCCGTGCGGACCATCTCCCACTGGATAACCAGACGACGGTCGACGCATATACTGCACACATAGATACTATACTACTACAAGCCTCCCAGGTAGCCATCTCCCTCATTCCAACGACCCCGAGCACTACATTTGAGTCGTCCAGTTGCAAAAATCGTTTAATCCACTTGTGAATAAGGATCATGTCGTAAAATTATTTATTTAATTATTTTATTTATTTTACCTCATTTTATTTTGTTTTATTTTATTTTGCTTTATTTTGTTTTGTTTATTTTTGTTTTACTTTATTTCGTTTTATTTTGTTTTAAATTGTCTTGTTTTATTTGTTTCATTTTGTTTTTGTTTTTATTTTGTTTTGTTGATTTTGTTTTATTTTGATTTCCCAGAAAACAAATGCAAAACCAAAAACACAAAACACGAAGTAAAATGCTAAATTCAAACACAAAAGCAAAAGCAGAATAAAAAAGAAACACTAACCAAAAAGCAAAATTCAAAAACAGCAAAAGCAGAAAACAAACACAAAGCCAAAACAAAAAAGACGAAGCAGAAAGCAAAAGCAGAACAAAAAAAGCAAAATCAGAAAACAAGAAACATAAAGCAAAAAGCAAAATTCATAAAAGCAAAAGCAGAAAACAAACACAAAACAAAAACAAAAAAGACGAAGCAAAAAGCAAAATTCAAAAACAAAAGCAAAAGCAGAAAACAAAAAACAAATAATATAAAGCAAAATTCAAAAAAGCAAAAGCAGAGCACAAACACAAAACCAAGAAAGAAAAGCAATAAGTCAAATTCAAAAGCAAAAGCACAAAGCAAACACAAAAACACCAACCAAAAGTAGAAAACAACAAACACAAAACGTTTCTCATGAAAATGATCCTTATTCACAAGTTGATTAAACGAGTTTTGTAACTTGACTACTCATTTGCATTTGACTGTTGGCACGGGCTAGAGTAAAATGTGGCTTTTCACCGATGTCTCAGTCTTACACATGGCTGTGATTATATGGAAGCTACTGAGGTATGGGTGTGCTTAGTAATGAAATTCGGGGCAGTCAGTGCCTGTGGATGCTGTGAAGGGTTCTACTCATAGGGTTAGTACTGCTGTTCTGACTCAGTGAGGAAAGCAATGGCAAACTACCTCACCCCCCATCTTGTCTAGTACGCCTCACTATAGCGCTGCCTTGAGTTTTTGTGGGTATCTACCCACATAACCTACCGGCGGTACTTTTTGAGGATCCAACCAGCCTTCGGGCTGACTACCTAACAGACAGACGTCAGGACTTTGAACATCGTACAGAACATTATTTAACTCTCGAAACGAATATACTGTATTTTAATTTCAACAACGAAATTAAATGTTTCATGCATTTTAAATACACGTCGGAGAGCAAAACTTAATGCCGTTTGGGAATTTTATTTCGCCTCGGGAGCGAAATTAAAAGTCTGTAACGAATTTTATTTCGCGCCGGGAGCGAAATTATAAGTCTGGAACTAAATAAATTTCGCGCCGGGAGCAAAATTATAAGTCTGGAACGAAATTAATATCGCGCCTGGAGCGAAATTAAAAGTGTGGAACGAAATTAATTTCGCGCCGGGAGCGAAATTATAAGTCTGGAACGAAATTAATATCGCGCCTGGAGCGAAATTAAAAGTGTGGAAAGAAATTAATTTCGCGCCGGGAGCGAAATTAAAAGTGTGGAACGAAATTAATTTCGCGCCGGGAGCGAAATTATAAGTCTGGAACTAAATTAATTTCGTGCCGGGAGCGAAATTAAAAGTCTGGAACGAAATTAATTTCGCCTCGAATAAAGTTTCGCTTTGATTTAATTACGCGCCGACAATCATTATCATTTCGCTCCCGAATATCGCGCTTATGGCGAAATTAAATTATTTTCGTCCCCACAGCCATGAATTTAATTTCGCATGCCTGCCCTGGTCCAAACAGGGCGTACCAACTCGTCCTCAAACATTTCCCTTTGTCGGTCGCAACTCTGCACGGCAAGTTAGGCGAGCTGATGACCACAATATACCTTTCTCAAGCAATGCCTAAACTATTTTCTGGAGTTGAAATATGTGAATTTATTGCTAATTTGGGATCACTATTCGGATTTTCCAAAATGTATGTTCTTTCTTTTTCGTGGCGAGAGAGTGTTTGGCAAATTATTGCCAGCCTCCACAGTAAGGTAAAAGCGGAAGAAAGCTTCTAATTTTAAGTGATCTATAAGCTCACCATCATAAGCCAACGGACCAACCATTTTCGTGGAATCTGACCACCGGGTGTGACGTTTCACCTCGGAAATCCCGCATACATCAACCGAACTCTGTAGGTACCGTCATGTCGTCGAAGTACAGTATATTGTTCTCCTACAGCATATTGAAGCCTCAGTAGCCAGCTTGTTTGAATACAAGAAAAATGAGGTCAAGGAACTTGCCTTTGTCTTTCATTCCGGCAATGATCATTAGTTAATGCAAATAGCGTCACTGGCGTTACTCATCCTGCACGTGCTCGCGTTTCCTTGCTGCTTTTTTTTGGTACATAAAACGGCTTGAGCCAATCAGGTCATTAATGAGAAAACCTTTCCACTACGCGGCAGCGTCCTTGATTACTGACACCGTATTATTGTTGTTTCAACATACGAATCGCTTGATGTTGAAAGGGGACTTCTGACATTTTCTAGATTTTACAGGAGAAGGAAAAAACTGTCTAGGAGGTGATGGAAAATGTCGATCTATGTTTTACGCTTCTGCCAGTGCATGACACCCAATACTAATGCACACTTCAGTGCACGAAAATACAAAATCCAATTCATAGATTATGAAAACATGACAGATGTTAGGAAAGCAGAAGTCCCCCTGATACATCAAATGGAGTGAGCTTTATAACTTTGAATGCCAACTTCCACATAAAACCCACAAATAATATTACAAAATGTAGTGTTATTGCTTTTGAAATGTATAAATACAATTTTCAGTATTTACACTGAACCAATACTTAAGTTAATAGTAATAGGAAAATGAAGTAGGCCCTACAATATCAATGCAAGAATCATTGAAACACAGAAATCAATAATTCCAATAACAGCAATTCAATGTAATTAAAAAATGCAAAAACAGAACTGATATTCTCCATTTAACATCACACGGAGATTTTGCAAGCTCGGCACAGCCGTGGAGTGGACTGCAGAAGTCCCATTTCAACACTAAACGGTGGCCCTACCTATCATCTGTAGTATTACAACAAAAACTAATAGTTCGTAAAACCTCGAGAAGTCCCCTTTTATCAAGCGATTCATATAGGCTCACCTGAACGTAACGTGGCCGAGCAGGATACGAGACAAGAATTAGGTTGTTATACTCTGTCTATACTGCATTTACATTCAAGTTAATACCGGCTGCGGCATCTACGCTCGCTAAGGCACAGATTTAGATCATGGGGCCAAGCTATCAGCAGATTTCATAGACGAGTCGAGTCGAACCCATTAAATAAATAAATAAATAAATGAATGAATAAACAAATAAAAACAAATATACAAAGAGTTAAACTAATAAATAAATAAATAAATAAATAAATAAATATGGTTGAACCCCTTAATTAGTTAATTATTGAATTAAATAGTAGATTAATCAAATAAATAAATAATTAAATACATAAATAAATAAATAGCCTATAAAATAAATAATACAATAAACATATAAACAAATTATTAAACAAATAAATAAAAACAAAAAATACAAATAAACTAATACAATTAATATGGATGAAATAAGAAGGGTGGAACCCATTAGCCTAATTAGTTAATTAATTAATTAATTTATTTATTTATTTATTTATTTATCGTATGGCTTTTAGTGCCGGGAGTGTCCGAGGACATGTTCGGCTCGCCAGAGTCAGTAGTTGCTTTCATCGGACACCCAGAGGGTGAGCTACACATTCCGTTCAATTTCAAGTAGTTCAAACTTTCGACACCAGATGTCAATGATACCTAGTGGTGAACGTTGGAACTTTGATAGAGCGTTCCAACGAAATATAACCTAGAAATTTCGCTCCACACAAGTTTAGTCTGTGGAAGGATCTTTTACATTCCATAAATCTATGACATGGGACCGCCGGCCTTACTTTCCCTCCGAAGGAAGGCACACTGAAGAATTTTAACGCCCTTAAAAAATCCGACGACTTCGGCCGGGTTTGAACCCGCGATCTTGGGCATAGAAGCTCAGCATGCTACCAACTACGCCACCGAAGCCGGTGTATAATATGCTGACAAAGAACATAATGTGTTCGAAACTACAGTAGTACTGTACAGTACACCAGTAAACAATGTTTAGTAAATATTTATAGACTATTGGGGGATTATTTAATGCCATTGGTATCTATCTCTATCTCTATATATGTATAAATGAAAGTTTGTCTGTTTTTTCTGATTTTCCACGGAAGTTTGAGTTATTACCACGTTTCAGACTGGTTTATGACGGTTGCGCGCAAAAACAAATTTTTGTCTGTCTGTCTGTCTGTGTACAATTTTGCACACGTATCACTCGAGAACGGCTGAGTGGATCAACGTCAAATTTGGTACAGATGTCCATGAGAGGCACGAAAGTAATCATTAATGTAACTCTTCTCCATACCTCTCATAAAAGAGGGCCTACCCCCTTAAATGCATGCTGAAATGGTCGTAGAAAGACGGGACGAAGCTCATTTTCAGCGTCTCAATGCGAGAAACAAAACTCGGGAGCCCTATGGGCCCCGAAAACCACATTTTAAGGTCCTAAAACCATCAGTTTTTGAGATATACCCAGAACACTAATTTCAGTTATTAAGCTATTGAAAGAATGCAATCCGGTAACCATGGCAACACATTCTCTGAAGTCCATCTATTTCTATAAGACGCAATGCCATTCCATTTATTACATTACTGTGAACGTTCGCAAACGGCTATAAGGTTATCATGGAACCTACTTCAGCTGTAAAATTCATCAATACGTATATAATGCGCTTAAGGGGGTCAAGGGGTACTCTTGAATTTTTTCACGTGATTTACACGGGCAGGTGTGGTACTAAAGGTCTATTATATCGCTATCCCTATATTAATCAATTATTATTATGATTATTATTATATTATGGTCGCCTCCGTAGCGTAACGGTCAGCATGGTTAGCTGCCGCCCCGGAGGTCCTGGGTTCGATTCCCGGCTCTGACACGAAATTTGAAAAGTGGTATGAGGACTGGAACGGGGTCTGCTGAGCCTCGGGTGGTCCAAATGAGTAGAGGGGGCTCGATTCCCACCTCAGCCATCCTCGAAGTGGTTTCCGTGGTTTCCCACTTCGTCTTCGGGCAAATGCCGGGATGGTACTGCCCCCGAAAAATGAATTATAAGGGATGAAAATGGGATTATTACATTTTTCTTCGAAGCCCATGATAAAATTTAACCAAGGAATATGATGGCTGGAACTTGGCAGAAACCAGTCGTGAGGCGATGTCGAGCTAGGAGGGAAATTCCGTCACGTGATTGTATTGCACAATGGAAGTTTCTAGAAGCTTGAAATCGACCCAGCAACAGCGAATATTCCCAGGATTTGTTTAAACATTGTTATAAATTATCCCATTGGATATGAGCTTACAGCCAATAGGAAGAAGTTTTAGAGAAGACGGGAGTTCCAGCAACTAAATTTTTATGGATATTTAATTCATTTAAGCCCTTTGAGAATGAATTTATAAGTCAATAGCAGGTCGCTATTGGAAGGAATAAGCGATTTGCTAGAGCCCGCACGAATTCGAGAGGGAACTCGAAAAGGTTATCCCGGTCAATGAAGATGATGATTGGAGGCCCGCAGTCCGATTCCGGTCGGAGCTTGTTGTCTCCAGTGGGGGAATTCGTTCCTTTCCTGAGGTCACGAGTTCGTGGAGACGAGCTAGGATCCAGCCTAGATCTTTGGGAGATGTAACATCCGAGTATTTTGTTATACTCTATCTTGATCTTCTAGACTTCGAGACCAGGTAGCAGTGTTCACTAACCTTGTAGTCAGAGTTTGTAGTGACATTTTCTGAGCAAATCCTTTATCCATTTTTTCGATACAGT
Organism: Meconema thalassinum; assembly: GCA_946902985.2. Lineage (NCBI taxonomy): Eukaryota > Metazoa > Arthropoda > Insecta > Orthoptera > Tettigoniidae > Meconema > Meconema thalassinum. The sequence goes on along the minus strand of OX336391.1, from coordinate 299,454,435 downwards.
ATTTATGTACTCCATGTATAGCATTATTACTCTTCGAAATTTATTATAGTGATCGTCTTGCGACGCTATTAATTTCGTTTGTTAGGAATCCAGTTTCTGAACTGAGATTATTTACTTGTTCGAGGAACAAGCTTTTGTCATTTCCTTTAAGGAACAGTAATTTTAGTTTCAACGTTTTGTATTAATTCTGAATGCAGGCGATAGACATTTTCGTCTATGTTACCCATTAAATTAATTTTTATTAGTTTAATTTGGGCATTTTATCCGTCGAGAAGAAACGTCAAGAAAGAAGATCTATTGTGAAATATCATGTCACATTGTGGAAAGGGAACATTTAACGTGGACACGATTATTATCGTCAGAACTCATAGACATTCGTTCTGAATGAAGAGAATACGAATATGATTAACTGTATGTTTTTATTGAAGAAAGCTTTGAACTTTCAGTCATTTAATTTATTTGAAGCTAGAATCGTCTTGGAAGATTAATCATCATCCGACGTTAGGGTAGTTATCGTTTGATATCCTCGTCGTGACAGATCCTTGTTGGACACAAACACATAGATATGATGATGTGATTAAATATTTACGAGCAGTAATATCATGTCACGTTGTAGACATAATATTCCTCCATCGATCAGAGTCGAACCCAGATGTGTGAAGATCAGATGTAGTATTTTTATTAAATGTATGCACGACAGTTTATACTTATCAGAGTATTGTTTCCAGAGTATTGAGTGAGTAGGTCAGTATCGTAAATTCCAGAGGTCGTTGAGATGTATAAATTAATAATTTAACAATTGTTGTTATTGTTCATGAGACCAGCGATTGAGGTGACAACGCTGAGGAATTATGCCCTTTTGTTAGGAATGCCAGGTTGAAAGAAGTGGAGCTGATAACCCTTTGATAGTGGTTCCGTATGTAGTTGGCATACGAGGTTATTGCGAAGGTGTGTTCCGCATTTTAAAGTACAGTCATTGCCTGGGCATGACTAGGATTGGCATGGCATTAAAGTGTGAGTAGAGAGTACTCCTTATTTTGTTATACACGACCTGGGATTTAGAGAGGACAGGAAGGGTCACGGTTGAAATTGGAGCAGGAAATTGATGATGTCAGCTGTTATGCTATACTCTTATCGAGATTATTAAAAGTAATTATGTTACGGCATATGTTTCACCTTAAGTGGTCGAATGTATTAAAACTATTTTGACACCAGATCAGATAGGAGAGACTGGTACTGGTTATTTCTGGTCATGTAGAAGATTTTGGATCACAGTTCACTGTATTTGACATAACTGCCAGATCAGAGCGCAGGCTCGAGTGTATTTAGACGCTATTACTTTGAAAGGACTATAGCTGATGCTATAAGCGTCATTATAAAATTCATTTAGTGTTCATCTTTATTATTTGCCAATCGAGTGTATAACGTGTTAGGAATAGGAAGTTTATAGTTTGTTTAACGTAGAGGTTAGAGTATGAATGTGTATGTGACTGTATGTGGTTTGTTTCTTGTTCAGTGCGAATGAAATGAACTCCATTGGGACGTCACAATGCGAGAGTATGAATGAGAGTGTGTGTAGAAGTTTTATGCCAATAGCATGTAGGATTTGAGTACAGTTCACGGTTTTGTCTGACGTGAATCTGTTTCATTGTAACACAGTTTTTACTGTTATGGAGAGCATATTTGTAGACCAGGCAGGAATAGCGAGGACTTCTTTAAAACTCGTTTCTAGCCAAGGCCATAGATCGGCCAGGCCGCACAAATGGGGAGAGATGTTGCGTACCACACGGCTCGCGCTTTTTCTTTTTTTAAACCAGCTAGACTGGGAATGCGACGGTGAATGTTATGTCATCGGACACGTGGCAAGGGTCGCGTGCGCCGAGCGCCCATATGTTCTTGGGAGCGTGCCAGAAGAATGTAAATACACAGAGGTGTGTAATTGTTGTACAGCTTGATGTTTGGACACAAGCTACACCAAATTTTGTCAATATGTTCATAGAACGCAGTTCTGTCAGTGGCGTGAGTGTAGAGATGAGCGAATGGGAGTGTGTATTTTATTTTGTTGTGTGAATGTTTAGCCTTAGTTTACATTTGTTATTAAATCGTTTAGTTTTATTAGAAGCCATGTCGTCATGAATTATTTTAGATATACGGAGATGCAACTGTGAAACCCATTATAGGTCCAGAGAGGCTGACCACGAGATCCCCGAGAATAAGGTAGGTGTTTTACTGCGAGCTAAGTGTATTTTTCTTGTAATTCACAGTTGTATTGTAATTTCCGCCACGTATATTCGCGAGGGTCTCGTTGGACGTAGATCCTTGACTAGTATTTTGCGTCGGAGCAGTCAAGATCTACGAATCCAGCTGTTGCATCGGATATCCAACAGACCGCCTCTCGAATATACGGGGACAGTGGAAAGATGGCACCCTAGACTTTGGGGCCACGAAAATAGCTTCGTGAGGCCATTTAGAAGCTATCCAGATGACAGTTTAATTTTTAAGTTTATGGGATTAATTAACCATATCATCTGCGATGAGCTAGAGTGTAATTATATAGGTTATATTTGCTTTGTTTTTAATAAAATTGCACTCAAATGGGAGATCAGATCTTATGGATAGCCTGAGAGAGGAGTAATAGGTTATATTTTTCGGAATGACCTATGATCTGAATCTATTTTCATTTTACCGGCTCATGGTTATTGGCAGCAAGCTAATGTAAAGATAACTTGTTTAATGGTGATAAATGTAAATATTCTTTTTGGTAGTATATCTAAAATAAATCACACGCGAACGTTTAGGTACTGGTATTTTAGAATAAGATGTATGGTGACTTAGCATTAAGTTAATATTAAGGCGAGACGATAAGATGCCCAAATACATGGATTGAAAGGATGCTCTAAAGTGTTGCTATATTGCTCTATTTGTTTGTACTCCTATAGCACTTTTATTATTGATATTGTTGTAATGGCAACGATGGCGGCAGACGATATCCGTAAGATGATGGGAGAGATGATGGAGAACATGAATAAGAAATTGGCTAGTGTGGAAAATCAGATTAAAGAGAATCTGAAAGTAAATGTTATTGATTTACAGAGGAAATTGTACGAGGCAAACAAGGACAGAGAGCAGCTAAAGAAAGATCGACAGGTAGATTTTGACACGAGTGTTGTCAAGGTGGGTGAAAGTTTTAAAGGAGATATTCAGGGTATGCAGAATTCTTTACAGGGATTGCAGACCAGCTCCGCTGAATTGAAAGACAACGTTGCCAATGTTCAAACTGAGGTTACCCTGGTGAAATCTAATGTTGCCAGTGTACAATCTAAAGTAGAGGGTGTGCATTCTGATGTTGCCCTAGTCAAAGATGATGTAACTTTTGTTAATGATGATGTGTCTCTTGTAAAGTCTAATGTTGCTAATGTACAATCAGAAGTCGCCAATGTAAGGTCAGATGTGTCCCATGTTCAAACAAAAGTAGATAAGGTACAGGAGAATGTAAACAATATGCAAATCGATGTTAATAATGTCCAGACAGAAATAACTAGTGTACAAAATGATATCGGTAAAGTACAATCTGAAGTTAATTCCATGTTTGTTGATGTAAATAAGGTCCAAGGGGACAATAATAAGATCAGGAAGGAAGTGGAAGAGTCTAAAACACAATGTTCAGAAGGTTGCATTGAGATCGCAATTTGTTGACGATTCTCTAAAGACCATTGTTTCTTTAGCCGAATTGAAAACAAAAGTTGATACTCTGCATAGTCAGGTGATAGACCACAATAAAGTTTTGAAGGAGGACATTGAACTAGATATAGCTGAAATGTTGAAGGCTAGTGTTGTCATATGGAAAGACGAATGGGATAAGTCAAGCGCAGAGCATATTAAGCTAATTCAGGGTAAAGTTGAAAGTAAGCTTGCCAATACACAATTACAGATCAACCGTGATGTAATGTCTGTTAGGTCAGATCTAGGGAAGCATATTGATCAAGTATTACAGAGACAGGTTGACGACAAGAATCAATCGGTCGAGGAAAATCAAGCGTTCAAAGAGACGTTAGAAAGTCGTAGTAAACGGTTAGATGAAAGGATAGACACAGTAGTCACCGTCGTAAATGAGATTAAGGAAGGAAAATCCACTAATATTGAGGAATACATTAGTGGGAAATTGAAAATTCTGAGCTTAGGAGACGTGGCAGATCTTGAAGTCTATAAGGAGGATATGAAGAAAGAAATAGAGAAGCAAGTGAAAGATTTGATTGCGGAAATAGAAGGGAGGGAGAAGATAGAAACGGAGGACTATGGAGATTATCGTAGAAAACTCAGTACGGAAACAGGAGATAGAGAAGTGAGACCAGAAGAAAGGATGTTAAGACACCATGAGATACTCGAGGATAGGAGTAGAGAACCCGAAAGAGAAAGGAAGGAATATCGTCCCAGTTTCCAAGATTCTCAACAGAGAAATGTGACGGTAATCCGTAATTTTGAGGACAAACCGCGTAAATTTACAACCTCGATTCTTACACCCCAATTGAGTATATCAGGAATATCCGTGACTATTTTTCAGAGGCTCACATTCCGAGAGAACGAGAGATGAAGATAGAGGAACGCTATATGGGAGAAGGCCCCCTTGAATGGTTTTTGCGCCTTCAGGTCCACATTTGTGGACTTGAAGGAGTTTGCTGATGCCCTCATGAAACGTTATTGGTCCATAGAAGCGCAGAACAGTTTAAGCGCAGAAGTATACTCGAGGAAGTATTCAGGTACATTACCGACGCGTTACGCCGATTTCTTCACAACGCAACTTTCCCGGCTACGTTTTTTGCAACCCCCTCTATCTACGGCTCAATTGATAGATGTCATTGCCAGAATGTTGCCAGTTGAAGTAAGAAGACTGATAATTTCGTCAGGAATCAGCGATTTGGCCGGCATGGACGAACTTCTTCGGAAATTGGATTATTCTAGTCCAACGCCCAATGTCCTAGCTAGAAACCAACGTCAGGACTACAAAGATATTAATACTGTGTATATTGATCAGACACAGCAAACAGAAAGCCCTAAAGAACAGGAGAAAGGAAATGTAGGTGCAGAAAGAAATACCTATTTTAGAGATAGGCGACCTGAACCAAGGTATAGGAGACTCCGTGGTGGCCGTCCCTATCAACAACAGCAAGGACGTGGAAACTACCAGGAAAATTGAAGAAGCGGTTTCTTCCACAATAATAATAATTATCGCAATAACAATAATTATAATGGTCGAAACAACCGCAATTACCAGAATCAGAACCGCGATAGACCACAGAGAAACGAGGTCATGACCAAAGAGAACTACGATGAACGCCATCAAGAAGGAAAACGATACTTGATGGAATTAAGAGAAAAGGAAGGCGGAAACGGAGGTAATTCGAACTTGAGCGTGGATCCTAAACCCGGTACTAGCCAGCAAGGAATCCGAGAGAATGACGCCCAGGGGCAAAAAAAAAAACAACTCCATTTTCAAAACAGAACTAGAGGAAGAGAGAAATGCCACCACATTACACCAGATTTTGATAAATGAAGCATACAAGGTGACGGATGAGGACCTATTGTTAGAAGACGAGATCATAAGAGAGGAAAGGCCATATGAATTACCAATTATATGTATAAATATTGATGATCAGACATGCAAGTATTTGATGCACACGGGAGCTATTATGTCTATAATATCTCATGAGTGTTACCGGAGATTATTGGGTAGTGACAAGATGCCGGCTTTGCCCGCATCTGCTGTGAAAGTGCGTGGCATCTTTCAAGATAAAGCTGTGAAGTGTAAGATTCAAGTTTTGTTGAACTTTGAAATAAATGCACGTGCTTATGAACATATTTTCATCGTAGTGGACAAGATAAACTTTGACATAATGCTTGGGATTGATTTTATCACGAAGGTAAGAGCCATTATTGATATGAAGAATAGGATTATTAAATTTAGCGAGGGGATTATTAACACAGAAGAGTTAGAAAAACAGGAACTGAACAACAGTCCAGATACGGATTATAGGGAAGACATTTTAACTAATGTTATTGAGGAGGTAGAGAATGCTAGAGGAAAGCTTATCCTCAAAGCCGAAGGGTTTGATGAAATTCAAGAGGAATTTGAAGGATTAATTATGGAATTTAAGGATGTTTTTGACGACAAACCTTGGTTAATCAAGGATTACAAGTACAAGATTAGATTGACCGATGACACCCCTTATCAGAAGCGGGTATACCCCATTCCAGAGAAATATTATGAAGAAGTAAGAGGGTTAATCAAAAAGATGGAAGCAGATGGCATTATTAGGAAACAGGCGTCTTCATATATCAACGCCATCACTGTAGTGAAGACGAATAATGGACAGCTACGCCTATGTCTCGATGCACGTTCGATCAACTTGAAAATTCTTCCTGAGGCAGACAGGCCCCCGAAAATTCGTGATCTCTTAAGAAAATTCAAAGGAAAGGCCTGCTTTTCCGTTTTGGACTTAACAGTGTCGTTTTACCCAATTGAGTTGGAGGAGGAGAGTAAACAGTACACCGGTTTTCTCTTCGACCAAACTTCATGGGTATTTCAAAGGCTACCTTTTGGTATAGTAAATAGCGGTCCAGCGCTAATCAGAGCCCTTGATGGTAAGCTCACTGATGAGGTCAAGAAGAACGTGATATGTTACATCGATGATCTGATCATATTATCTCCTGATGTTAAGGAACACATGGTGCATTTACGTAAACTTTTCGTGAACTTGAGGGATGCGAATATCAAAGTGAACTTTGGTAAATGCCACTTCATACACGAACGGATTAATTTCCTAGGTCACACCATCGATCGGTAAGGTTACCACCCAAACCTGGAGAAAGTAGAGGCTATAACTAGATTCCCTAAGCCCACCAAGGTCAAGCAATTACGCGAGTTTGTGGGAGCTTGCCAGTTTATTAGCAGTCACTGTCCGAAATACTCTGAGATCATGGCACCTCTTTATGAGTTACTGAAGAAGAACAATCGTTGGAAGTGGACGAGTGCCGCTGACGAGGCCTTTGAAAACGCGAAGGAGATGTTGAGGCAGAATGTCAAGTTGGAATACCCGGATTTTGACCGTATATTTAATATCGAATCCGATGCCTCCCGCGTAGGTATAAGTGCTGTTCTGTACCAGAAGGACGAGGATGGAAGAAGGCACTATATCGCTTTCACAGGTAGAAAGTTGAAACGACATGAGGAGAACTATTTTACAACAGAACTGGAGGCGTTAGCCTTTGTTACAGCTCTGCAGGCTTGGAAGAAGATACTGATTGGTCATCAGATCATTATCGTGACCGACCACAAGGCATTGCAGTTTATGCTTCAAACTGAAATGTCGAGTGACAGGTTAACACGATGGGCCCTTTTTACTCAGCAGTTGAACGCTACTATTGTCCACCAGCCAGGGAAAGATAACTTACTGGCTGATGCATTATCGAGAAACCCTATTAAAAATGTGCAGATAAACCATGTACAATTGGAGCAAGATGATCAAGAAACCGTTAGGAGATTAGCCCGAATCGGTGTATCACAGAAGAGATACGCTCCAATCAGGAAAATCAGATCATTATCGTGACCGACCACAAGGCATTGCAGTTTATGCTTCAAACTGAAATGTCGAGTGACAGGTTAACACGATGGGCCCTTTTTACTCAGCAGTTGAACGCTACTATTGTCCACCAGCCAGGGAAAGATAACTTACTGGCTGATGCATTATCGAGAAACCCTATTAAAAATGTGCAGATAAACCATGTACAATTGGAGCAAGATGATCAAGAAACCGTTAGGAGATTAGGCCGAATCGGTGTATCACAGAAGAGATACGCTCCAATCAGGAAAATGTACAGGTTCCTAAAAGGTTTCATGGACATAGCTGATGAGGATTATATCGCAACCCAGAGACGATCGCGCCACTTTGCTTTGAGCGGAGACCTAGTATGCAAGTATATTGACGCCGAGCATACAAAGCCACGCATAATTGTGCCCCCTATTTTGGTTTCGAAGTTGGTATGGCTAGCACACCACTCAATAGGACACGGTGGTTTAGACAAGACTCTCAGCACTCTGAAAGAGAGATTCACTTGTCCCAACATGAGATCCACCATTAGGAAGATAATAAGATCTTGCGATAAATGTCAAAGAGGGAAATTCACCTCCGAATTGTTAAAAGGCAAACTATGAAACCACATGAGCTTATGGCGGCGGATAATTTTGCCCCTGTCCGAAGGGTTACCAAGGGAACCAATTCTTATTAGTGACAGTGGATGTCTTCTCCAAATTTGTGACGATGGACCCCATGCAGAAAGCAAATACAAGAAATGTAGTGAGCAGATCGGAGAATTCTGTTTTTCGGAAAGCTGGAAGACCAGCATATTTGTTATCTGATCACGGAGCCCAGTGCACCTCAGCGGAATTCGAAGCAGACATGGAGAGATTAGGAATACGACACATATTTTCCAGCGTGCGTTATCCTGAATCAAATTCTAGTGAGAGATATATGGCTGAATTTAGTAAATTCTGTCGAATTTTCTGCCCTCATGATCACCCCAGTTGGGTTAAGTATGTGCCTATCATTGAAGAATGTTTGAACTCGACAGTTGAAGAGAGCACGACAGAAGTTCCAATGGTCTTACATTTAGGAAGGAAACCAGAAAGACCTTGGGACGACGCATTTAACTTTATTCCTCAAGATCCAGATGTAGGAAGACAAGAGAGAATAGACAGAGCGAAGGAAAAGCTTCAGAAGGCGGCCGATAAACGCATGAAAAGGGTAGAAGGGAAGAGATTTAGTAAGCCCTTAGAAGTAGGAGACATGGTGTTATTGCGACGACCGGTTAAAGCGGACGTAACCAAGAAAATTTACCCGATGTTCGGAGATATATTTATTGGACCGTTCCGAATTGAGACTGTCTAAGGGAATAATTGTTAAGAGCTGTATGATGAAGAGAACAATGTCATTTTGGGAAAATACAATGCAAAGAACTTGAAGAAATATTTTAAGAAAGTAGGCTGAAAATTATAATTCATTTTCGAGTTCAGTGACATGTCTAAGGTCCTGATTCGAAGTGGTTAAAAACAATTTTGCAACTGTTTTTAAACTGAGATGGGAGGGGAATGCCCCCGTAAAATGAATTATAAGGGATGAAAATGGGAATATTACATTTTTCTTCGAAGCCCATGATAAAATTTAACCAAGGAATATGATGGCTGGAACTTGGCAGAAACCAGTCGTGAGGCGACGTCGAGCTAGGAGGGAAATTCCGTCACGTGATTGTATTGCGCAATGGAAGTTTCTAGAAGCTTGAAATCGACCCAGCAACAGCGAATATTCCCAGGATTTGTTTAAACATTGTTATAAATTATCCCATTGGATATGAGCTTACAGCCAATAGGAAGACATTTTAGAGAAGACGGGAGTTCCAGCAACTAAATTTTTATGGATATTTAATTCATTGAAGCTCTTTGAGAATGAATTTATATATTGGAAAACAGAAGAATATGATAATAAAATATTGGAAATATTTTATAAGTCAATAGCAGGTCGATATTGGAAGGAATAAGCGATTTGCTAGAGCCCGCGCGAATTCGAGAGGGAACTCGAAAAGGTGGCTAAAATCGGTAGACTTGGAGGGGAGACGCCAAGCACCGGGGCTCTTGTGTATCTGAACGTCGAAGAGGTCAGACGTGTGCGATTGTAAGAGAAAGGAGTTCCGAGTGTTTCACCGGTCTTGTAGAAGGTGACTCGTGGAGACAAGGCTTAAGCAAGGGTGGAACTAGGAGACGACCGCGCCTTGATTCTAGGTGAAGTTGCGAGGTTCACATATACCGCAATCACTTCGGTCTGATCGATTTCAGAGAATTTATTTCAACTACATATTGTAGCTGACTAGTAGATATTGTATATTACGAACTTTCAGAAGTTTGAGAGAAGTATTTCAGCAATTACAAGCAGTTTTGTGAAGCGCGAGAAAAGTGTTTCTTTCCAGCGCGATAAGTCACTTTGTCCGAGCGACTGCAGCTCAGGCAACAGCCACGAGTGAGTACGAGTGAGTACGAGTGCATATTGATATTGCTTGTGTGGAACTGTATTACAACACTTAGGATGGAGATGTATTCCATTGTGAAGAACAATATTCAGTCTAGTATTATGAAGATTATTATGGACTAAATTATTATGTGCGCCAGGAGTATAAGCAGATAGAAGCAATATAGTCAACGATGGAGCTTCGTTAGAGGAGACTGTTCGTGAATGTCTACATAGTGAGCCATCATGAGACTTGATGCACAACTCTATTCTCGTGCATTCTTGTCGAACATGAGCTCAACATTAACAACAGAGACTACAGAACGATATTCAGATTCCATCTACATGAATGTTCGTTATACGAGTGAGGTCCAAGACTTTCTCTTCAAATGCCTTTTGAAGTGGAAAGCAGAACTTTCGACGCTACTCACTGTTATGATGAGACTAGGCTGTGACGGAGATAGGAGAAACATCAAGATTATCAAGAGGTCCAGGGTTATCCCGGTCAATGAAGATGATGATTGGAGGCCCGCAGTTCGATTCCGGTCGGAGCTTGTTGTTTCCAGTGGGGGAATTTGTTCCTTTCCTGAGGTCACGAGTTCGTGGAGACGAGCTAGGATCCAGCCCAGATCTTTGGGAGATGTAACATCCGAGTATTTTGTTATACTCTATCTTGATCTTCTAGACTTCGAGACCAGGTAGCAGTGTTCACTAACCTTGTAGTTAGAGCTTGTAGTGATATTTTCTGAGCAAATCCTTTATCCATTTTTTCGATACAGTATTTATGTACTCCATGTATATTATTATTACTCTTCGAAATTTATTATAGTGTTCGTCTTGCGTCGCTATTAACTTCGTTTGTTAGGAATCCAGTTTCTGAACTGAGATTATTTACTTGTTCGAGGAACAAGCTTTTGTCATTTCCTTTAAGGAACAGTAATTTTAGTTTCGACGTTTTGTATTCATTCTGAATGCAGGTGATAGGCATTTTCGTCTATGTTACCCATTAAATTAATTTTTATTAGTTTAATTTGGGCATTTTATCCGTCGAGAAGAAACGTCAAGATAGAAGATCTTGGTAGTGATATATTGTGAAATATCGTGTCACATTGTGGAAAGGAAACATTTAACGTGGACACGATTATTATCGTCAGAACTCATATACATTCGTTCTGAATGAAGAGAATACGAATATGACTAACTGTATGTTTTTATTGAAGAAAGCTTTGAACTTTCAGTCATTTAATTTATTTGAAGCTGGAATCTTCTTGGAAGATTAATTATCATCCGACGTTAGGGTAGTTATCGTTTGATATCCTCGTCGTGATAGATTCTTGTTGGACACAAACACATATATATGATGATGTGATTAAATATTTACGAGGAGTAATATCATGTCACGTTGTAGACATAATAATCCTCCATCGATCAAAGTCGAACCCAGATGTGTGAAGATGAGATGTAGTATTTTTTTTAAAATGTATGCACGACAGTTTATACCTATCAGTTTATACTTTTACTTACCAGATCAGATAGGAGAGACTGGTACTGGTTATTTCTGGAAATGTAGAAGATTATGGATCACAGTTCACTGTATTTGACATAACTGCTAGATCAGAGCGCAGGCTCGAGTGTATTTAGACGCTATTACTTTGAAAGGACTATAGCTGATGCTATAAGCGTCATTATAAAATTAATTTAGTGTTCATCTTTATTATTTGCCAATCGAGTGTATAACGTGTTAGGAATAGGAAGTTTATAGTTTGTTTAACGTAGAGGTTAGAGTATGAATGTGTATGTGACTGTATGTGGTTTGTTTCTTGTTCAGTGCGAATGAAATGAACTCCATAGGGACGTCACAATGCGAGAGTATGAATGAGAGTGTGTGTAGAAGTTTTATGCCAATAGCATGTAGGATTTGAGTACAGTTCACGGTTTTGTCTGACGTGAATCTGTTTCATTGTAACACAGTTTTTACTGTTATGGAGAGCATATTTGTGGACCAGGCAGGAATAGCGAGGACTTCTTTAAAACTCGTTTCTAGCCAAGGCCATAGTTCGGCCAGGCCGCACAAATGGGGAGAGATGTTGCGTACCGCACGGCTCGCGCTTTTTCTTTTTTAAACCAGCTAGACTGGGAATGCAACGGTGAATGTTATGTCATCGGACACGTGGCAAGGCTCGCGTGCGCCGAGCGCCCATATGTTCTTGGGAGCGTGCCAGAAGAATGTAAATACACAAAGGTGTGTAATTGTTGTACAGCTTGATGTATGGACACAAGCTACACCAAATTTTGTCAATATGTTCATAGAACGCAGTTCTGTCAGTGGCGTGAGTGTAGAGATGAGCGAATGGGAGTGTGTATTTTATTTTGTTGTGTGAATGTTTAGCCTTAGTTTACATTGGTTATTAAATCATTTAGTTTTATTAGAAGCCGTGTCGTCATGAATTATTTTAGAAATAAGGAGATGCAACTGTCAAACCCATTATAGGTCCAGAGGGGCTGACCACGAGATATCCGAGAATAAGGTAGGTGTTTTACTGCGAGCTACGTGTATTTTTCTTGTAATTCTCCGTTGTATTGTAATTTCCGCCACGTATATTCGCGAGGGTCTAGTTGGACGTAGATCCTTGACTAGTATTTTGCGCCGGAGCAGTCAAGATCTACGAATCCAGCTGTTGCATCGGATATCCAACAGACCGCCTCTAGAATATACGGGGACAGTACCTACTGTAAGGCCACGGCCGCCTCCTTCCCTCTTCCTAGCCTATCCATCCCTATCTTCCATTCCTTCCCCTCCCTCATGGGGCCCCTGTTCGCATTGCAGGTGAGGCCACCTGGGCGAAGTGCTGATCACACCTCCCCAGTTGTATCCATCCCGATCAGATGTTCCAAGCTCCAGGACACTGCCCATAGAGGCGGTAGTGGTGAGTTCCATTGCTGAGTCCGTGGGAACCACCAACCTAGAGGGCAAATTGACTAAATAAAAAAAAATATATTATGACGTACAAGGACGAGACAAAACTAATTTTCAGCCCCTCGGTGGCCCGGAGGCTACTACGTTTTAAGCCTCTAAAACTACGTTTCTGAGATATTCCCAGAAAACTAATTTCATTTAATAAACTAATAAATAGATGACGAGTACAGAAGAACACCAAATCAGGAGCTATATAAATATACTGAGAAAATCACAGATGTGGCCAGGAAGAGACGTCTGGCTTTCTACGGACATGTGTCATGGATGAACCCAACAAGACTAACCAACCGGCTTCTCAACTGCTGGGGGAATAGAAAGAGTTTGACACCGTCGCTAACAGTGGTTAACAAGGATATCCAAGAACTGAAGATAATGAAATGTGATATTCGAAGCCGATCACATCTCAGAATGATACATAAACAGAAGAGTTTTCAGGACAGACCACCCTGTAAGAAAACCGGCATCATCTGGACAAAAGAGAGAAAGGAGAAACATAGCCAGAGATTGCGCAAATATTGGGCAAACATCAAGTCCCTCGCCAAACTGAAAAGTTGAACGTCGTGGTCCTTTGCTGGCCCATCCGAAGGAGGAGGAGGAAGAAGGAGAAGAAGAAGAACAACAACAAGAACAAGAACAAGAAGAAGCTAATGAAGTAATGCAAGCCGGTAAACATGACAACAGTATCACAAGAGGTGACATCCAACTTTCCATTTATTTCTGTAAGAAGCAATGCCACTCAATTTATTACATTTTTGTGAAAGTTTGCAAATGGCTATAAGGTTATCGTGGAATCAATCATAGACTGTAAAATTTAACAATGCAATTAAGGGGGTCAAGGGGTACCCTAGAATTTTTACAGGTGACTTACACGTGCGATATGTTCTACAGAAGGTCTATTAAATCTCCAAACAGCAACATTATTTTCAAAAATTCCTGGATTGGAATAGTGTTTTTTGCAGCTTTTGGGAATTTGGACCATTGGAGTCTAAAATTCCCGAATTTTCATGCACCACAGGCCTTTATAATTTATTAAGGGAGTCTTCCTGGGGTTGGGAACTATCCATAACGGTGAGGGTCAGTTTTAATTTGACATATATTGCGTTTCGTCTACGAGGTTTTCAATATTATTGTCACGTCAGGGAGTACACATTAGGGGAATTTAGTCTGCGAGCACATTTTAAGTAATCATATTTTTGTCGACAAACGGGTTCATTGTAAAGATGATTTTGTTTGATACTGTGTGGTTGATATATATTTATGTTTATGTACGCCTATAATTGATGTTGGGGGTGCTTGGAGCATCGAAAAATTCGGTATTGTAACCATGAGTCAATACACCAATCATTTAGAATACTCTTCAACGTACTTCTCATAGAAGGGTGGGTATAAGGAACAACTTTTCAAAATAGATTCTAAAATAGGTGAAAAATAAACAATATCCGAGAAGGACGACCAAAGCATATGTTGCGCTTCTCAATGTGTGACACACAACTAGGGAGTCTATAAAGGGTCTTCGAAAACCACATTTTATGGCCCTTAAATAAACAGTGTCTGCGATATACCCAGAAAACTAACTTCGTTCTGATAAACTTATGAAGGAATGACAAGCCCCTAACCATTTCAACCGTAGCTCAAATGATAAGGTCTGGTTATTAATACCGAAGACCGTTCGAAGAGCGGGTACTTCTGCTAGTTTATATCTATAAATGGCCTACTGTTGTAACATGATGTTACGACGGATGCGGAAGTAATAATGTTGGCATCATTGTCTCGGCCGACAAATTTTCCTCAAAAACTTATCTTTTGATGGTTCAAGTAAAACGACTCTCATCAGAATATAGCCCTGCGCGGATAAACAAAACGTTATCCGCATCCGCCCCACATCCACACGACTGTTATCCGCATCCACCCCGCATCCACACGACTGTTATCCACATCCGCCCCACATCCACACGACTGTTATCCGCATCCGCCCCACAACCGCACATCTGTTACCCGCATCCGCCCCACATCCACACGACTGTTATCCGCATCCGCCCCACATCCACACGACTGTTATCCGCATCCGCCCCACAACCGCACAACTGTTATCCGCATCCGCCCCACATCCACACGACTGTTATCCGCATCCAGCCCACATCCACATGACTGTTATCCGCATCCGCCCCACATCCACACGACTGTTATCCGCATCCGCCCCACATCCACACGACTGTTATCCGCATCCGCCCCACAACCGCACAACTGTTATCCGCATCCGCCCCACATCCACACGACTGTTATCCGCATCCAGCCCACATCCACATGACTGTTATCCGCATCCGCCCCACATCCACACGACTGTTATCCGCATCCAGCCCACATTCACACGACTGTTATCCGCATCCAGTCCACATCCACACGACTGTTATCCGCATCCGCCCCGCATCCACACGACTGTTATCCGCATCCGCCCCGCATCCACACGACTGTTATCCGCATCCAGCCCACATTCACACGACTGTTATCCGCATCCAGCCCACATCCACACGACTGTTATCCGCATCCAGCCCACATCCACACGACTGTTATCCGCATCCAGCCCACATTCACACGACTGTTATCCGCATCCGCCCCGCATCCACACGACTGTTATCCGCATCCGCCCCGCATCCACACGACTGTTATCCGCATCCAGCCCACATTCACACGGCTGTTATCCGCATCCGCCCCGCATCCACACGACTGTTATCCGCATCCAGCCCACATCCACACGACTGTTATCCGCATCCGCCCCACATCCACACGACTGTTATCCGTATCCGCCCCACATCCACACGACTGTTATCCGCATCCGCCCCACATCCACACGACTGTTATCCGCATCCTCCCCACATCCACACGACTGTTATCCGCATCCGCACCGCATCCGCACGACTGTTATCCGCATCCGCCCCACATCCACAGACTGTTATCCGCATCCGCCCCGCATCCACACGACTGTTATCCACATCCGCCCCGCATACACACGACTGTTATCCGCATCCGCCCCACAACCGCACGACTGTTATCCGCATCCAGCCCACATCCACACGACTGTTATCCGCATCCAGCCCACATCCACACGACTGTTATCCGCATCCGCCCCACAACCACACGACTGTTATCCGCATCCGCCCCACATCCACACGACTGTTATCCGCATCCAGCCCACATCCACACGACTGTTATCCGCATCCACCCCACATCCACACGACTGTTATCCGCATCCGCCCCACAACCGCACGACTGTTATCCGCATCCGCCCCACAAATACACGACTGTTATCCGCATCCGCCCCACATCCACACGACTGTTATCCGCATCCGCCCCACATCCATACGATTGTTATCCGCATCCAGCCCACATCCACACGACTGTTATCCGCATCCGCCCCACAACCACACGACTGTTATCCGCATCCGCCCCACATCCACACGACTGTTATCCGCATCCAGCCCACATCCACACGACTGTTATCCACATCCGCCCCACAACCGCACGACTGTTATCCGCATCCGCCCCACAACCGCACGACTGTTATCCGCATCCGCCCCACATCCACACAACTGTTATCCGCATCCGCCCCACAACCGCACAACTGTTATCCGCATCCGCCCCACAACCGCACAACATTCATCCGTATCCGCACGTTTGTTATCCATATCCACTGACATTACAATAATATTTTTAATTAGCCCACTTTTAACATTTTGCAAAAATGAGGAAAAAGTAGTCTTATGAGATCGATCCGGGAAAATGTGTGTCTGTCTGTCCTTCTGTCTGTCTGTTCGTCTGTCTGGCTGGCTGGCTGTGTGTGTGTCCCCCCCTATCAACACCTAAACAGCTGCAGCAATCGAAACCAAATTTAGTATGAGTAAAGATGTTTACCGGAATATCTCAAACCCATATTTGAAAATGATGTCAGTGCTACCAACTGCTGAAAAAACGCACTAGAAATTTGAGCTCCATGTTGGATATCTTGGAAGGTATGCATGGGAGCTATTCCAAAATTGGCACACGTGTAGATAATACTATTTCATTTTAATTTCCAGGAGGCCATACAGACAGTGTTGCCAAAATAATTTAAGCCTTCTGATAGGCCCAATGTTTAAATGCATATAACTTCTACACTATCAATTGGATTTCAACCTAATTTTGTATGTAATACGTGTACATAAACATATATGACTGAGTGTATTCTTAAGAGCCACCAGGGCTGCCAACTGTTAATAATTGGTCTCTCTATTCTCTTTATCCAAATACCAATATATCTGAAAGTATGCAAGCCGACAGCTTTAAACTATGCACACGTATAGTACCTGACATTTTAGATTAATTTGGAGTAACTTATATACTTCAGTTCTACCAACATGATTCTAAGCCTGCTGACAGGACCAATTTTTAAATACATATAACTTCTATACACTCAGTTGGATTTCATCCAAATTTCGTATGTGCTATGTGTAACATAACAGATATGACTATAAGTATTCTTAAGAGCAATCAGGGCTGCCAACTGTTAATAAATTCTGTCTATATTTTTTACCCTAATATCAATATATCAGAAAGTATGCAAGCCGACAGCTTGTTTGCACTCGTATAGCACCCGACATTCTAGATTTATTTGCAGCAATTAATATAAGTCGGTGCTGCCAACACGATTCTACGCTTGCTGATAGGTCCAATTTTAAAATACATGTAACTTCTAACTAACAAATGGATTTCATCCAAAATTGGCACAACAAGATATCATAATATTTCCGATTATTTCTAACCAGCACACGCATGACATTGTTGCCAACATGCTTTTACGCGTGCTGATAGATCCAATGTCAAACTGCATGTAACGTCCATTGGACTTCAACCAAATTTTGTATTGTGTACCTTAAGAGATGGAACTAAGAATATATTCAGTCACCAGGGCTGCCAACTGTAGTGCTCTATTAGGCTACATTATACCAGGAATATTTCGAACTAATTATACATTTCGATATTACCAATTTAATTTCGTGATTATTCTAGATAGTTTCATATACTGTAGATTAATCATTGGCATGAAAAGTAGGCCCTTGAGTTCGTCACGGAACTTCTTGTTTATTAGATTAAGTATTAAAGCAAAACATTTGAGGAGAAATCTCTTCCGGTAGACTATGAGTGAATCGCAAAATAATGTTGACTGAGGTATGCCCCTGTGAATAAAGGCATGTCAAACAGCGGGTGGCTGATTACTTAGTCTTAGGTGACTTACTTAGCCGTCGGATATACCCACGCAGTCAAGCGGTCGAACATCATTTCCCCTCGATTTTCCTTAATTCCACTCGGTCCTCCAAGGGACCCAAAAATGAGTTCCTCAACTCCGCGCAGGCTTTGACAAGGGGTCGGCAAAGGGTTATCCCCAATGACGTAAGCATTTACTGTAGATAAAGATTTATGTGATTTTAAGATGCCGATTTTTCTTATTTTATTAAATTTTCTGTCCATATTTTTGTTTAACATCAGTGATTAATATCCTGTTCTTTTTGTATGTGTGGCTTAGCTTGCCAAGCTGAGTGTAGTTGTAATGGCTTGATGTTTGCTGTTGTTGGTTCCTCTGGGGTTGTGGCGTGAAATGGGGCGATAGGGGGTTGGCATAGGGTATAACACTATCTGATTTAACGAATGAGCGGACTTGACTTCAGAGCGCTTGACCGATGGCGTGGTGGTGTTCGCAAGACATTGTTGTGCCATTGGTCGACCGCTCTGATGTTAAGTCCGCTCATTCGTTAAATCAGGCTTAATTCAAGTGTTTGGCACATTATTACTTATATGGCAGAAACTACAAGTGATTTAAAATTAATCATAATATTCTTTTAAATAAGTCTGCCAAGTTTTCTATTTTTTTCAACAAATTTTATGCATTGTTTTTAACATATGCATAATTAAATGTTCGTAGGTTTTTTAATCTAGTCAGACATTATAAAATTAAATTTAGATAGTAATAGGTGTATAATTTGTACCTAAAAATACTTTCGATATCAGCTGTGGAAGCTGAAAATAGGCTACTGTTTTCCAGCCTAGAACGAAAAAATCAGCTGCATTCCCACACAACAAATTAGATATGAATTCTAACTCTTATAGAGCTAGGCTTGTTTACCGTAACAGCTGTTCGGATTTAAGATATTGTCTGCACACCACTTTTTCTATGCAATCATCTCGTCTGTTCTTATCAGTTCACAAGTGATAAGAAATTGTTAAATGAGGAGTAGACTAAGTAACAACAAAAAGTTAAACAATTCTACTCTATGTTTTGAAATTAGCTGTTCTACTTATTTTAGTAAACTTAAAAATGTAAACACTGAAGCAGTGGTATTGTACTGCTGAAATATAACTGATCATGGTAGGTTATTTTGAGAAGTTATACTTAATTTGTTATAATTATTAGAAGTTATATTAGTTATATTAGAAGCATTGATTATAATCAATCAGCTGCACTGAGCATGGAAGACTTGTGTCGTTCTAAGAATGCATAAGGATAAAGAGACCGCGACCGAGCGGAGTTGAGGGACTCCTCTGGCGACTACCTGGAGTGTCGAGTGGAATTGAGGTAACCCTGGCTACCTGACTCAGGTAACCGAGTGGAGTTGATGCCCGCCCTGTCAAGCGCAGGTATAAAATATTTTTTTGGGGGCAAAAATCAACGCTATTGAGGGTATTTCCATGATTGATTTTTCTCACTTCTCTATTATTATTCACATACAATCCAAGCGAAAGCAAATAGGGTAATAACAAGAAACTTGAAAGAGATCTTAGCAAAAACTAAAATTATTTAAAAAAAAGGAGCTCCGTGAAGAACTAAAGCCTATTTTCATATATCCTACTTATGTTAATTGCCACTGTCAACATACAAAATTTCAGTTTGATTGCTGTAAGAGATTAGTAGATATTGAGAACCGACTATATATTTCGGATGGTCGCCATGTTGGATTTTTATGTACGCAGGTCTTGGAGTTATGTACTCCTACTTGAAGATTATTTTGTACGTGTAGTATTCAAACTTCAATCGCATGATTAGGACACAAGAAGTAAAAACGAGATTTTAAAATCTCACAGAGCTGCCATCTTGTGGTTATGGAAACAATTGAAATATATTAGATACCAGTGGACTGACTTTGTATAAGGATTTACTGTACCAAGTTTCATTGCACTCGGATGGTTAAATTGCGAGAAACATCCATGTGAATATTTATACTTCACGTCGCCGCCATGTCGGATTTGTGATCACCAGGTTATTGAAAGTCCTGTAGGTAAACTTATGTTCAGAGCCCCTAGGAACATTTTAAAAAATCAGATTGATTGCTGTAATAGATTCGTAGATATTGAGAACCGTCTAAATATTTCGGATGGTCGCCATTTTGGATTGTTATATGTAACGGCCATTGCGTCATGTAGGCCTACCAATAAAGGAAAATTATTGCGTAGATTCATTATTCAAACTTTCACTTCGATCGCATGATTACGACACAAGAAATAAACACTTAATGTTAAAATTCGCACAGCCGCCATCTTGAGGTTATGTAAACAATTGAACTAAATTAGGTACCAGTGCATTACAATGTGCATAAACAATTACTGTACCAAGTTTCATTTCGTTTGGATCATTAAATCGCGAGAGAGTAGGGGGCCAAGACGGGTTTAAAATAGTGACACTAGCCGCTCGGCTACGCTGACCTTCTATGTATATTTCGCGAAACCATGGGCATGCGACATATCGTTGGACTCGGGCTGACGTGCTCTTTCCTATGGACCACTCGTCATATTTTTCAAAAATGTTTTGAAAAATTTTGCTTTTGAAAATAGGTGATAGTTTGAAAACCAAACATGATAGAACGCTGTGTCATGATGCAAGCGAATGGTTTCTATGTCCTTTATATTTTATAATAAAACTTTTTTATTTTTGATGTTTTTTTATAAACAGTCCAATTTTGAAATTCCTATATTTAGGAAACTAGGAATTTTACAAAAAAGTCTGTTTGACATAAATGAATGGCCCCTACCCCCTCTACCGCCAAAATAAATTTCATGTCTCTAGGATAAAAACTGTGCAGTAGTGGGGTAAGGACAGTTCTACCCATACTCGCGCATGTGCTTGAATACGTATGGCTATCTTGGAAAAAATTGGTGGTGGTGGTGGTGGTGGATGACTAGGGTCAAGCGAGGTGTCGTTTAGATGGGTTTTTCCGCTCTATTTGATGGTGAGGTTATTTTTTTAAAGTGGGTGAAATTTGGAAACGCAATTTGAGGTAAACATGCGTTTTTAACATTTTGGTGATATTTAATGAGCTTGTAAGGCTAGAACGATGTGTTGTTTAGGAACGGGCTGACGTTCTCTTGGCTAAGAATGTGTGTTGGAATTTTTAAAAAATGATTTTTTTTGTGTTTTGGATTGCCGCTATTTTGAAAACGGTGAATTTTGGGAAAAAGTTTGTTTGACGTTAATGAAAGGTGGGCATGCCCTCTAGGGTGGCAGCAAGTTTTAAGGGTGTAGGAGGAAAAAAATAGCCTACTTTCTCGCGAACATTGGTGATAATTGGCGAACGGATGGTCAGATTTTAACAAATGAGGTGTCGTTGGACTCGAGCTGACGTCCTCTTTCCTATAGACCACTCGTTATATTTGTCAATTTAAAAAAATGTTTTTGAAAGTAGGTGATAGTTTGAAAACCAAACATGATAGAACGTCGTGCCATGGTTTAAACGAACTATCTTTATGTCCTTTATTTTTTATAATAAAACTTTTTCATTTTTTGAGATTTTTTGAAAAGACTTAAATTTTTTATTTTTTTATTTTGCAAACAAATACATTTACAAATAAGTTTGTTTGACATAAATGAAAGGTCTCTACCCCCCCCCCCCCCCCGTACCAAGAAAATAAATGTCAAGTCTCTAGGACAAGAACAATGCATTTTAATTTTTTTATTTTTCTAATTTTATAAAAGAGTGTTTGTAGACAGAGAGCCGGTAGCGCTGGGCGTGTGTTCCAACGAGGCTATGACTGAGCATGGTGAATACTGGAAATGGCTATTTCGTCGGGGCGATGTATGGCAAAACGAGGGGTCGCTTTTCGATATTTTTTCCTATGACGAATGAATGAAGGCGAATATTTTGAAATGTGACAAGCATGCTAAGATTTTTACCCCTGAAGGGGATATTTAACGTTTGAGTTAACGGTGATGAGCGAGATCGCTCTCTGACACAACAGACGGTTGTAGGATATGACCAAGTGATTCTTAGACGTTGGCGATCTCGGTGACCGTGCCCGGAAGAAATGAATTGCTATTTTGGTGGGATGGCGGGGGCAGCTTGTGACGGTTGGTTTTGTGACATTTCCTAACAAATAGATAGAGGCGGATAGAGGCGAATATTTGAAAATGTGTTAAGTATGCTAGGAATTTTTTACCCCTGAAGGGGATCTTTAACATGCTAGTAAACGGTGATAAGCGAGGCTGCTGTCTGGCACAGTAAATGGTTTTAGAATATGGAAACCTATAACATTTGCTCGACCAAGTCATGTGCATGTACGCAAAGAGCCAAAACGGTAAGGTCATTGGCCTGAAATGTTATGAACTAAATATTGAACTGGGTAAAGTCATGTGTTTTAGGGTGAAAGCATGTGGTTAACATGATCATGTATTGAGGATGGCCGCTTGCTAGTAATTATTATTACAGTAAAATGTTTAATAATAATAATAATAATAATAATAATAATAAGACACACACGTTTTGAATGCTACAGAACTGTGTTGCTTGCTTGCACGCAATCCACGACCTGACCAGGGCTTGTCAAAGCGACTGCTGATAACACAAGAATGTCTACGTGGGCAGGAAGTAAAGGGTCATGTTACTTGGCTGGTAGGGGCTAGCAGGTCTGTCGTTTAAACAGACCTGGTAGAGGCTAGTAGGTCTGGCGTTTAAACAGAGAGACCGCCATTTTGGTTCCTAGACAGCCGTACTACCGATGTATAAGAGGCAGCCATTTTGGTTCCTTATTAAAAACATGAAACTAGTATAAGGTACACGAATCTTATTCAGATTGAGGAATGTGGAGAGGCGTGGGAACACGTGTGAGAGAGACAACATTTCAAGGTCAAAATGCTGAGAAAATGCAACTCTCTCTGTTGCTAGGCTAACAGATAACGATTGCGTTAGTGATGCACTTGCCATTTTAGCACACGGACGTATACAGTAGAGCTCTGAACTGCACTTTGGAAGAACAATCCTTTTATTTGTTTTGGTAAGTACCTATGAATGATTATTTTAATAATGGGGGTGAAGCTGATTCCTGCACGTAGTGCCCCTGCATAGGTACCTGGATTACACTTTCCAGTACTGAACTGAGCATCAGCATTCCAGAAGTACAAACAAGATGATGACATCTGTTCCACAAAGGCCTTTTTCAAGGCTAACTATAATTACGTTTAATACAGAGGGACTTTCATCCCCAAAGGAGAGCTCCTGAGTGAATTATGTCGAAATAACAACTGTGACATACTTTGCATACAAGAGACCCACAGAGACAATCAGCTACGACGTCCCAAAATTGCTGGCTTGGGACTTATTGCCGAGAGACCTCACAGACAGTACGGAAGTGCTTTATTCGTTCGACCTGATCTTCAAATCGTGTCTACTTCCATCTCTGAACACGAGGATATGGAAATATTAACTGCTGAGCTGAGTAATTGCACCGTATCTTCTGTATACAAACCACCAGGTGCTGCTTTTTCGTTTGCTACCCCTGATAGTTTCCATAAACATAGTGTCAATTTTGTAGTTGGTGACTTTAACAGTCACAGTACAGTATGGGGTTATGATAAAGAAGATGATAATGGAGAAGAGGTGTTAAAATGGGCCGATACCTTCCAATTAACCCTCATACGTGACAGTAAACTTCCTCCATCCTTCAATAGTGGGCGTTGGCATCGTGGATACAATCCAGATCTGATCTTTGCTAGTGAGCACATCAGCCAACAATGCATGAAGACAGTATGCTCTCCAGTTCCTAACTCTCAACATCGAAACCATTTCAGCAGGAATAGAGCTAATATCCACCATAGCATTGAACAAGAGAGAAAGATGGCAGAAACTTATGGAGGAAACTGACTTCTCTGTTAATAGTCATAAGGCTTGGAGGCTGCTAAAGAAATTAATAACGATCCAACTAAGAGTTCCACACATGTAAACATCACTGCCAATAACATCGCATCACAGCTCATAAATAATAGCACACCAAGATCGTCATTTAGAAAATCAGATTTCAAACTTCAGGGTAAGGTACACAATCAGAACAGTGAACTCACAAGACCATTTGATCTCCATGAACTAGAAGCTGCCGTCCATACATGTCGGAATGGCAAGGCAGCAGGACTGGATGATATTTGTGTTGAACAAATTAAACATTTTGGCAATGTCACGAAAATTTGGCTTCTAAATCTTTATAATCACTGCATTGCATTTTTCAAGATCCCAAAATTATGGCGCAAGGCACGTGTAGTAGCTATTTTAAAGCCTGGTAAATTACCAAATGATCCTAAAAGTTTCAGATCAATCTCTCTTCTTTGTCATCTTTATAAGATCCTAGAGAGAATGATCCTGAATCGTTTAACTCTTGTAGTTGATCCTCTGCTAATCCCTCAACAAGCTGGGTTCAGACCAGGCAAAAATTGCACTTCTCAAATCCTACACCTTACTCAGTTCATAGAAGACGGTTTTGAAAGGAAAAAGATCACAGGTGTAGCTTTTGTTGATCTCTCTGCTGCATATGACACCGTAAACCACAGAATACTGTTACATAAACTCTATAACCTAACGAACAACTATGGATTCACTAACATGATAGCAACACTTCTTCAGGATCACCGGTTCTTCGTTGACTTCCAAGGACATCGCAGCCGTTGGAGAACTCAGAAGAATGGATTGCCCCAGGGAAGTGTATTGTCTCCTATTTTATTTAATGTGTACACCAATGATCAACCACTGCCTCATGGGTGTAAAAGCTTCATTTACGCTGACGATCTTGCTCTTTCTGCCCAATCAGAACAGTTTGAAGTTGTAGAGAATACACTCACTCGTGCTCTCAAACAGCTGGGTACTTACTATGAAAGGAACCAACTCATGCCCAATCCTAATAAGACTCAAGTATGTGCCTTCCACCTGAAACATAAACAATCTAGTCGGAAACTTGAAGTATTCTGGAATGGTTTATTATTGGATCATTGTTTCCATCCCAAATATCTAGGTGTCACCTTGGACCGTACACTCACATTCAAGGAGCAGTGCTTTAAGCTAAAACAGAAGATATCTTCGAGGAACAGCCTCCTCCGTAGACTGGCAGGGACTAACTGGGGCACCCATCCCCAAACGTTAAGGACAACAGCAATGGCCTTATGCTATTCAGCAGGGGAATATGCCAGTCCTGTGTGGTACAAGTCAGCCCATGCAAAGCAGGTGGATGTAGCCTTAAATGAGAGCTGCAGGATTATTACAGGTTGCTTGAGGCCAACTCTCATCAGTAAAGTGCACTATCTTGCAGGGATTGCTCCGCCTGACATCAGAAGAGAAGTGGCTGCAAACAACGAAAGAAGTAAATCATCTGTTATGACCTCACACCCACTCTTCAGATATCAACCTGCTGAGAGGAGATTAAAATCGAGAAAGAGCTTCCTAACAACTACTCAACCATTACAAGGAACAGCAGCAACAGCTCAAGTTGCCGTGTGGAAGGAGAGGACCAGCAGTCTGTCTGAATGGATGGAACGAAAGGAATCTCTACCTCCTGGTCACACAGAGAATTGGCTAATCTGGAAGTCCCTGAACAGACTGAGGGTGGAAGTTGCAAGATCCAGGGACAACTTATATAAGTGGCATTTTCCGACCAAGACAGTCCTGTGTGATTGTGGCGAAACCCAGACAACACAACACCTCTTCTCCTGTCCATTGTGCCCGTACAGCTGCACAATGAATGACTTGACTGAAGCTAATTCAAGTGCTATCGAAGTGGCTAAGTTCTGGGCAGAAACTGTTTGAAGTCGTCTGTTCAACACATACTTTGTACTTCTGACACGAATAAATAAATAAATTTTAATAATGTCATGCTAATGAACATTAAATTTGTAGTTATTGATTAGGTAATTAATGATTTATATTTATTTATTTGTTTGCAGATAACCGGTATACCTTACAAGTCAGAGATACAAGAAACCATTGCGCATTTGGGCTCACTAGAAGGAAACAGTAACAAGCCAGTGCAAGTGAAGGTGAGATTATTTTTTTAAACTAACTTGTTTCATTTTTTGTTTGATATTATTTTATTTTATGAAATGCATGTATTAACTTGAATTTAGGTATTTATAGCTGTTTATTTTATTTATTTTTAGAAACTTGGAAAGAAAAGCCTTACCACCGTAGCAGTTGCTGAAAACCCAAGACGCAGTAGAGTAAAACCATTGTTTCCAGGCAGTGAACTATTGAAAACTCAGGTAAGTCTAACTTAAAAATGCTATTCCATTTTACCACTAATGAAAAACCATACACAAAAAATATTCATTACCTGTACATGACTGGTACAATGATTGCTTTCTTGAATAATGGCCATGTATTGACAAACGGTACAAAACTATATTGGTTGTTGGCTGGGAAAAGTACAAGGCCATATTGGATTTTGTAAAATCAAAACAAAAACAAAATATATGGGTGGTTCCCTATGGACTCAACAAATATCCACAGGTTTGAACAAGATAATCTGAACAAACTGACATGACATTCATTTTTGTTTATATATTGGTTAAAGGGGGATGTAAATGACTAAAGCTTTATCAAAATAAAATAAGTGCATGGGTTACTGTTAGTGCCAACATACAGTTTATTTTTAATGGTGTTTTGATATATTAATGTCAATTAACGTTAAAGTTTAATTACAAGTATTGATTGCTTGATTGATTGATTGAGTGATGGGTTATTTTGTTTGTTTTTAGGTGTGGTCATGCGCCATTAACGTAGTGAACAGACAGTGATTAAGCATACATTATGCTTTAAAGTACTCTGTGCTCTTGTGCAACATTAATAACTTGCAATAAAAAAAGTTTTATTATAACACATGGCGTTAGTACCAAATACAACAAGTGAGCAAGTTGGTTTACCACGTGGGTTAAATTTAAAACCAGAACATGATCGTTGGTTAACATTTGAATCCTGGCCTGTAGGCTTTTTGTCGACACATAAACTTGCAAAAGCCGTTTTTTTTACTTGAACCGAGAAGATGTGGTGCGCTGTGTGTTTTGTCGTATTGAACTTTCACACTTGGAAGAAGGGGATGATTCCTTTAGAGACCATTTGCGATGGTCTCCTTGTTGTCCTTACATGCTTGGAAAACAAATAAAAAATAAAAAAGTTTTATTATAAAAATTAAGGACATAAAGATAGTTCGTTTAAACCACGGCACAACGTTCTATCATGTTTGGTTTTCAAACTATCACCTACTTTCAAAAACAAAATTTTTTAAAAAATTGAAAAATATAACGAGTGGTCTATAGGAAAGAGGATGTCAGCTCGAGTCCAACGACACCTCATTTGATAAAATCTGACCATCCGTTCGCCAATTATCACCAATGTTCGCGAGAAAGTAGGCTATATTTTTTTTTCCTCCTACACCCTTGAAGCTTGCTGCCACCCTTTCATTAACGTCAAACAAACTTTTTCCCAAAATTCACCGTTTTCAAAATAGCGGCAATCCAAAACACACAAAAAATCATTTTTTAAAAATTCCAACACACATTCTTAGCCACGAGAACGTCAGCCCGTTCCTAAACAACACATCGTTCTAGCCTTACAAGCTCATTAAATATCACCAAAATGTTAAAAACGCATGTTTACCTCAAATTGCGTTTCCAAATTTCACCCATTTTAAAAAATAACCTCACCATCAAATAGAGCGAAAAAAAAACCCATCTAAACGACACCATGCTCGACCCTAGTCCTCCACCACCACCAACAACAACTTTTTCCAAGATAGCCATAAGTATTCAAGCACACGCGCGATTATGGGTAGAACTGTCCTTACCCCACTACTGCACAGTTTTTATTCTAGAGACTTGAATTTTTTTGACGGTATTGGGGGTAGGGACCATTCATTTTCGTCAAACAAACTTTTTTGTAAAGTTCCTAGTTTCCAAGATATAGGAATTTCAAAATTGGACTGTTTTCAAAAAAACATTAAAAATTAAAAGTTTTATTATAGAATATAAAGGACATATAGACCATTCGTTTGCATCATGGCACAACGTTCTATCATGTTTGGTTTTCAAACTATCACCTATTTTCAAAAACAAAATTATTCAATTTTTTTGGAAAATGATAACGAGTGGTCCATAGGAAAGAGCACGTCAGCCCGAATCCAACGATATGTCGCATGCCCATGGTTTCGCGAAATATACATAAAAAGGTCAGCGTAGCCGAGCGGCTAGTGTCACTATTTTAAACCCGTCTTGCCCCCCTACTCGAAAGAAATCTATTTACAACTTTCAACTTCGCTTGGCCACCATGTTCGTTTTGTAGTTAACCGGTTTTTGAAAGTCTCATAGATGAACTTCCAGTAGTGCCCTTTAACTCTGTACAAAATTTCAGAGTGATACCGGTAATAGTTTCAGAGATATAGAATGCCGGAGAAATATTTCGCACTGCCGCCATCTTGAGGTTATGTAAACAATTGAACGAAGTTAGATGTCGGTGCATTACAATGTGTCTAAACATATACTGTACCAAGTGTCATTGCGTTTGGTTGGTTAAATCGCGAGAAACGTCTAAAAGTCGCAACATCACTTGGCCGCCATGTTGGTTTTGTAGTTGTCAGGTTTTCAAATGTCACATAGGTGAACTTCTAGTAGTACCCTTCATCACCGTACAAAATTCCAGGGTGATATTGGTAATAGTTTCGGAGATAATGAATGCTGGTGAAATATTTCGCACAGCCGCCATGTTGGATTGGCGAGACGTAACAAAATTTGAAGGGCACAGTCGGGGTCGTTCGGAATAGTGTTATGAACTTACAGAGTTTCATTGAAATCACTCCAGCCGTTTAGAAGTTATTAGGGGGGACACACACCATCGCGCACACACACGCACACGACAGACATACGGACAAAAGGTGATCTCATAAGCCTATTTTTTCATAAATGAAAATAGGCTAAAAATCCAGTTCAATATTGTATTCTAAATCTATCCGCAACACCGTTTAAGATACCGGGCGAAGCCGGGGCGGGTTGCTAGTATAAAATAAATGGAATGGGCTGGATAGGGAGGGCATCTTTGAAGAGGTGGTTTCTATTCCCACCACATTGGTTCACTATGGCTTCTCACTCGTACTTCAAGTAGCCTAATAACGGAATGATACCTAACTTGTGCTGGACCACCTCATTTCCAATATTAATACAAAATTATAAGCAAACAGATTTACTTCGTTTAATATTTATACACCACATTAAACTACTTCCGGTACGGTTTACCCAGCGTAAGCTTAAAAGGCGCACGGACGACAGGTCCCAGACGCAATTCAGAAAAGCCGAGGTGAACAGCGAAACTACAAACACAGATACCCTTCTCATAAGTATTAACTTGACACGATTCGACAGTTCGATGCTGGCCGATGCTGGGGTGATAGGCTCACTCGCTAGCTCGTAAACTTGCTCCAAAGCTAGTAATTTATATTTCCACTGAATGGAGATAGGCTTAGGTGGACACGAATCCCCTAGAATGAAACCTTGCCCACCCGATTTCCCCTTAGATTATTTGGGAATGTGATGTAAACAAGTCACGAAATACTGTTAGAGATAAAACAGCCCAAAATACTGTACATGTTGTAACTTTTGGGTTTATTATCAATTTATAAAATGTCATAATATACTGTATATAAAATGATAAGGTTCATATTGTAACTTTCAGTCGGGCAACACAAAACCATTCCAATTACTGGAATATGTGTAGCAAGTAGTTCCGTGAAGAACTATAGTAGTACATTATGCATACGACTGTTTATGATCGACGATAATTTTAACTATATTATATGTTTTAACATAAATATTCATAAATATCTGTGGGATTCAGTAACTTCAGTTAGTGAACAGAGCGCGCTGGGTGGTTTGCTGACTGAACAGAGCGCATGCGTGGGTCAAAGAATTTCGAAAGCAGAGACCATTTACTTTGCTTGGCAATGCTATTGTTTACAGTCTGCATGATATCTAGTGCCGATCAGAACTAGCATTCACTAATATTTTCACCAAAGTCGTTTGAAAGCAATGCGCTGTGTAGAAATTGGAGTCGGGGATATTAAGGTACAGTGCTATTTCTTGTCTCATATTCGCCAGTTTATTTACGCGAACATATGGGACGGTGCACTTTCCATGTCAGTAATTTATATGGAAGGATGCTGTGTTGTTAACTTCTGGACGTAGATTCATAAATTTCTTGCATATGTCTTAGTATTTTATTATTACCGTAAAGGTTCGTGCTGATTTTGTCTTTGTGTTTGGGATTGTAACTAAAATGGTTGATTCGATATCCAATTTGAACTTTCAAATCATGTAATTTTGTCCGACATGTTGGATATTGAACGAGTGCGCGAAACTATCCTTACCTAATTGGTCAATTAATGAGTTCTCATTGGCTGGATAAGCTGTTTCATAATGAAGAATAGTACTATAATGACCCTCATTATGATACAGTTTCTGACATATAATATTTACATATCGACATCGTCGACATAAAGCCTATTTTCATATATCCTAGGCGTAATTATGTTAATTGCCTCTATCAACATACAAAATTTTACTTTGATTGCTGTAATAGATTCGTAGATATTGTGAACCCTCTAAATATTACGGATGGTCGCAGTGTTGGATTTTTGTAGGCCATGGAGTTATGTACTATTACATGAAGATTATTGTGTAGGTCTTGTATTCAAACTTCGATCACATGATTGGGGCACAAGAGATGAAAATCAGATTTTAAAATTTCGCACAGCTGCCATCTTGTGGTTATGAAAACAATTGTAATAAATTAGTTGCCAGTGGATTAAAATTTGTGTAAGCATTTACCGTACCAAGTTTCACTGCGCTCGGATGGTTAAATCGCGAGAAACGTCATTTAAGTATTTATATTTCGCGTCGCCACCATGTTGGATTTGTGGTCACCAGGTTATTGAAAGTCCCACAGGTGAACTTATGTTCATAGCCTCTGTCAACATACAAAATGTCAGTTTGATTGCTATCATAGATTGGTAGATATCGAGAACCGTCTAAGTATTTCGGTTGATCGCCATGTTGGATTTTTATATATGTAGGCCATAGAGTTATGTACTATTAGATGACGATTTTTGCGTAGGTTCATTATTGAATCGTTCACTTCGATCGCATGATTAATACACAAGAAATAAAAACTTAATTTTAAATTTGCACACGCCCGCCATCTAGAGGATATGTGAACAATTGAACTCAATTAGATGCCAGTGCATTACAATATGTATGAACATTTACTGCGTTCAGATGGTTAAATCGCAAAAAAAAAGTGTTTTAAAAAGTTTCACTTTCGCTTGGCCGCCATGTTCGTTTTGTATTTTACTGGTTTTTGGAAGTCTTCTCGTAGTAGTACCCTTTATCACCGTACAAAATTTCAGGGTGATATCAGTAATAGTTTCGGGGATATAGAATGCCAGTGAAATATTTCGCACAGCCGCCGTGTTGAGGTTAAGTAGACAATTGAACTAAATGATATGCCAGTGCATTACAATGTGTTTAAACATTTTGCACTACCAAGTTTCATTGCGTTTGGATGGTTAAATCGCGAGAAAAGTCTATTTAAAAGTTTCAACTGCGCTTGGCCGCCATGTTCATTTTGTAGTTAACAGAGTTTCCAAACTCTCATAAGTGAACTTCTAGTAGTACCCTTTATCACCGTACAACATTTTAGGGTAATATCAGTAATAGTTTCGGAGATATAGAATATAGAATATTTCGCACAGCCGCCATGCTGGATTGATGAGACGTAATAAAATTTGAAGGGCACGGTTGGGATCGGCCAAAATAGTACTATGACCTTACCGAGTTTCACTGAAATCGCTCCAGCCATTTAAAAGTTATTAGGGTGGGGGAGGGGGGTCACACACATATACACACTCACGGACAAAAGGCGATCTCATAAGCCTATTCCCCCCCATAAAATGAAAATAGGCTAAAAATGACCTGAAATAAATTACATGTGATTAAGATATACTTTATTGTTATGTACTATTGGAAAAGTCAAGCGAGCATCAGATCCAAATTAACAAGACAGACGACTCTACAAAACAACACCAAACCCACAGTGACGCCTACAGATAGTCTCTGCCAATCAAAATCAATAAATAATAAATATCTGTCAGAAACTTAGTAAGTGTGGTAATTATTACTAATGAATATTAAGGCATTGTGGTGTTTGAAGCCATTTTCAATGTTGCAAAACTTAGAAATGACGATCTCATCAAACAAAGCAGTCTTCTTCACCCAACTCATTTACAATCTGGATCTGATGACGCTCGCTTGACGAGTGAAGTATGGCATCCCTTAGTTTTCTTCTTTTCCAATAGCCCATAACAATAATACACTATAATCTGCGAGGGCTGTTTTTTAAGTAAGGGTCGTTTTTTTAATTAACCAAACATTTTATTTTGAACCCACATTTATTTTTAGTTTTTACATACCTTCCTCTATTTTTCTACATAGTTGTCTTTTTTTTAGGCACTTGTCATACCTTAAAACTAATTTCTGAAATCCCTCTGCATAAAAGTTTGCCGCCTGCTCTGACAACCTAGAATTCACGTCTGTTTTCACGTCTTCATCGTCGGCGAAGCGCTTCCCACCAAGATGACGTTTCAACTGCGAAAAGAAGTGGAAATCGCTCGGAGCAAGAAGCGGATGACATGTTGAGTCGAATCATCACAGGAGATAAAACATGGGTAACCCGTTCTACCCCTGAAACCAAGCAACAGTCAATGGAATGGCGACACTCAACGTCTCCTGTCAAGGTCAAACCCAAACAAACCCCGAAGAAGTGAAAACAGACGTGAATTCTTGGTTGTCAGAGCAGGCGGCAAACTTTTATGCAGAGGGATTTCATAACTTAGTTTTAAGGTATGACAAAGGCCTAAATAAACAAGGCAACTATGGAGAAAAATGGAGGACGGTATGTAAAACCTAAAAATAAATGTGGTTTCAAAATACAATGTTCGGTTAATTAAAAAAACGGCCCTTACTCAAAAAACAGTCCTCGTATTTCTTAATCACATGTCATTTATTTCAGGTTATTTTTTCACATATTCCAATAATTGGAATGGTATTGTGTTGACCGAATTAAAGTTACAATATCAATTGAAAATAAGGCAACACTGAAAAATAGCTTCAAAGCTATCACTAAACGCTAAGGTGTATGTTTCATAAAGCTCAAGCTCTTAAACCAGATGGAGTTAGAAGGAGCGGTTTGTGCCAAAATCTTCCAAATCGTCTCAATAGTACAGGAAATATCTTGCATTTCTTGGAAAGTAACGGAAATATATTTATTTTATCATGGATTTTGTTTAAACAATTAAACAAGACGGGTGGGTGGTCAATACACATGGGGCGTTTACAAGGAACCGTTCGTAACAAATAATGACCATTCAAAAGAAAGAGAATTACTTGCAGCAGTGTCAGAATGCACTCTGATTACATACATATCGACAATTGGTTTAAATTAAAAGTGCGTTAAAACGATAGCCCCTGTCAGAACTGTATCGCGTCGAGCCCGCATAACAGTAAAGCAGGGTGGGAGGTTTTTCGCACAGGCCCTCTAGTTCGATTATATTCGTACCGAAGCTCGGTTTCGATACTCTTGTTCTCAACAGAGCCAATATTATAGAGTAGAAATTGGACTTCCTCCTGTTCCACCCATTCACGGGTAGGCTATGAATGAATGATACTAATTTTCAGTGTCTCAGCGTTGACATTTCTGCGATTTTGCCAGTAGTTGTGGTTAATTTATTCTTTCGTGACACCTCCTGGTGTAATGGCTAGCATTCTTGGCTGTCACCTCGGAGGTCCGACTTCGAAATTTAATTCTGGTCTGAGGGCTAGAACGGGGTACACTTAGCCTCTAAAGGCAAAAATAAGAAGAGATGGATTCGATTCGTACCTCAACCTTCCTAGAAGTCGTTTAACGTGGTTTCCCATTATTCTCCTCTACTTACACTAAAGGAACCACAGGACATGGCATTTCACATCGAAAATCTCACATGCATTGACTGGGAATCGAACCCGGTCCGCCTTGGTGAGAGGCATACAGCTTGAACGCTGCGCCACCACGCCCCTCTACTTACACTACAACGAGACAGGTTATGATTGCTGTTACTTATTTTAGGGGTTGCGCCATTTATTCCCGTGTGTTTATGTGTGTGTGGAATTTGTGTGATAACCTGTGTTATTGCGATGGCTGTACTAGTGTGTGTATTTGTAAATTGGGGGTAGGATTGGGAAGGAGGTGGCCGTTGCCTTAAGGTGGGAAACTCACCAGCATTTGCCTGCAGTAGAAGTGGAAAACCACGGTAAACCACTTCCAAGATGGCTGAGGTGGGAATCGAACCCTCCTCTTCTCAGTTTTGCCCCACGCTAATTGTACCCCGTTCCAGCCCTCAGACCTGAGTTGGCAGAGCTGGGAATCTGAACCCGGACCTCGGTGGTGACACCTATGAACGGTAGCCACTACACCACGAGGTAGTCAACAGGTTGTGAGTAGAGCCCTGCGCGGATAAAAAAAAAACTTATCCGCATCCGCCCCGCATCCGCACAACTG
Organism: Meconema thalassinum; assembly: GCA_946902985.2. Classification (NCBI taxonomy): domain Eukaryota; kingdom Metazoa; phylum Arthropoda; class Insecta; order Orthoptera; family Tettigoniidae; genus Meconema; species Meconema thalassinum. The sequence goes on along the minus strand of OX336391.1, from coordinate 299,419,504 downwards.
TTATACGCATCCGCCCCGCATCCGCACAACTGTTATACGCATCCGCCCCGCATCCGCACAACTGTTATACGCATCCGCCCCGCATCCGCACAACTGTTATCCGCATCCCCACAACTGTTATCCGCATCCACACAACTGTTATCCACATCCGCACAACTGTTATCCGCATCCGCACAACTGTTATCCGCATCCGCACAACTGTTATCCGCATCCCCACAACTGTTATCCGCATCCGCACAACTGTTATCCGCATCCGCCCCGCATCCGCACAACTGTTATCCACATCCGCACAACTGTTATCCGCATCCGCCTCGCATCCACACAACTATTATCCGCATCCGCACAACTGTTATCCGCATCCGCACAACTGTTATCCGCATCCGCACAACTGTTATCCGCATCCCCACAACTGTTATCCGCATCCGCACAACTGTTATCCGCATCCGCACAACTGTTATCCGCATCCGCCCCGCATCCGCACAACTGTTATCCACATCCGCACAACTGTTATCCGCATCCGCCTCGCATCCACACAACTATTATCCGCATCCGCACAACTGTTATCCGCATCCGCCTCGCATCCACACAACTATTATCCGCATCCGCACCGCTATTATCCGCTTCCGCCCCACATCCGCACAACTATTATCCGCATCCGCCCCGCATCCCCACAACTGTTATCCACATCCGCACAACTGTTATCCGCATCCGCACAACTGTTATTCGCATCCGCCCCACAACCGCACAACTGTTATCCGCATCCGCCCCACATCCGCACGACTGTTATTCGCATCTGCCCCACATCCGCACAACTGTTATCCGCATCCGCCCCGCATCCGCACAACTGTTATCCGCATCCACCCCACATCCGCACAACTGTTATTCGCATCCGCCCCACATCCGCACGACTGTTATTCGCATCCGCCCCACATCCGCATAACTGGTATTCGCATCCGCCCCACAACCGCGCAACTGTTATCCGCATCCGCCCCACATCCGCACGACTGTTATTCGCATCTGCCCCACATCCGCACAACTGGTATTCGCATCCGCCCCACATCCGCACAACTGTTATTTGCATCCGCCCCACATCCGCACGACTGTTATTCGCATCCGCCCCATATCCGCACAACTGTTATTCGCATCCGCCCCACATCCGCACAACTGTTATTCGCATCCGCCCCACATCCGCACAACTGTTATCCGCATACGCCCCACATCCGCACGACTGTTATTCGCATCCGCCCCACATCCGCACAACTGTTATTGGCATCCGCCCCACATCCGCACAACTGTTATTGGCATCCGCCCCACATCCGCACGACTTTTTTCCGCATTCGCAAGTTTGTTATCCCAATCTACTGGCTTTACAATAATATTTTTAACTAGATAAATCATAAATTACTAAAGGAACATAATAGACATTTGAGGAAAACGTCGTTCCCCCAGACTATGTATGTCATGTGCTATGGTTAAAATGAATATTCTACAGGCAAAATTGCTACCCTTTCCTGTCCGGAGTGTTAATTATGCTTAAATGCTGAGCTTCTATGCCCAAGATAGTGGGTTCAAACCCGTCGGATTTTTTAAGAGCGTTAAAAATCCCTCAGTATGCCTTCCTTCGGAGAGGAAGTAAAGCCGGCGTCCCATGTCATAAATTTATGGCATGTTAAAGAACCTTCCACTAATTATACCTGTGTGAAGCTAAATTGGATAGGTTAAAAATGTAAACAACGCTCTTAGGTTTCTACGTTCTTTGCCAAGAGCCGACTGCGGTGGCGTCTAGTAGCTAAGTTCTGAACTTGGCCTAGTAGTCGTTGACGGTGGCGCTTGGCGGAAAAAGTAGGATCTATTTGAAAAATTCTAAGTTGCAGTCTGTACTTAAATTAAAAAAAAAACAGATAACACACACTAATACAGTCATCACAATTAACAACGGTTATCAGACAGTTTCTACACACACCCAAAGTGCACGGGGTTACATGAACGCGTTGTCGCAGCCCCTAAACTTAAGAACCAACCAACCAATTATGCTTAATGACAAAATTTGAATGAGATTAGCTTAAATCATCATCTTACATTGGTCATGAAAAAAGAAAGCATAACGGAAACAAGTAGTTCCGTGAAGAAATATACAGCCTATTTTCATACATCCTACACATGTTAATTGCTACTATCAACATACAAAATTCCAGTTTGATTGCTGTAATAGATTCGTAGATATTGAGAACCGACTAAATATTTCGGATAGTCGCCATGTTGGACTTTATATATGTAGGTCCTAGAGTTATGTATTGTTACATGAAGATTATTGAGTACGTGCAGCATTCAAACTTCAATCGCATGATTAGGACATAAGAAGTAACAAGGAGATTTTAAAATTTCTCACAGCTGCCATCTTGTGGTTATGGAAACAATGAAATAAATTAGATTGCCAGTGGATTAACATTCGAATAAGGATTTACTGTACCAAGTTTCACTGCACTCGGATGGTTAAATTGCGAGAAACGTCCATGTGAATATTTATACTTCGCTTCGCCGCCATGTTGTATTTATGATCACCAGGTTATTGAAAGTCCTATAGGTGAACTTATGTTCGTAGCCCCTATGCACATACAAATATTCAGTTTGATTGCTATAATAGATTCGTAGATATTCAGAGCCGTCTAAATATTTCGGATGGTCGCCATGTTGGATTGTTAAATGTATAGGCCATATAGTCATGTACCATTAAAGGAAAATTATTGCGTAGGTTCATTATTGAAACTTTCACTTCGATCGCATGATTACGACACAAGAAATAAAAACTTAATTTTAAAATTCGCACAGCCGCCATCTTGAGGTCATGTAAACAATTGAAATATATTAGATACCAATGCATTACAATGTGTATAAACATTTTCTGTACCAAGTTTCATTGCGTTTGGAACATTAAATCGCGAGAATGTTCTATTTAAATTTTCAAATTCGCTTGGCCGCCATGTTCGTTTTGCAGTTAACTGGTTTTTGAAAATCTTATAGATGGACTTCCAGTAGTGCCCTTTATTTCCGTACAAAGTTTCAGGGTGATACCAATAATATTTTCTGAGATATAGAATGGCGGTGAAATATTTCGCACATCCGCCATCTTGTGGTTATGTAAACAATTGAACGAAGTTAGATGTCGGTGCATTACAATGTGTATAAACATATACTGTACCAAGTTTTATTGCGTTTGGTTGGTTAAATCGCGAGAAACGTCTATTTAGACGTCGCAAATTCGCTGGGCCGCCATGATGGTTTTGTAGTTACCAGTTTTTCGAGAGTCACATAGGTGAACTTCTAGTAGTTCCCTTTATCACCGTCAAAAATCCAGGGTGATATCGGTAATAGTTTCGGAGATATTGAATGCTGGTGTAAAATTTCGCACAGACGCCATGTTCTATTGGTGAGACGTAACAAAATTTGAAGGGCACGGTCGGGGTCGCCGGGAATAGTGCTATGAACATTCCGAGTTTCATTGAAATCGCTCCAGCCGTTTAGAATTTATTAGGGACACACACACCTCACACACACACCTCTCTCACACACACACACACACACACGCACACACACGGACAAAAGGTGATCTCATAAGCCTATTTTTTCAAAATTGAAAATAGGCTAAAAATGATATGTCAAACATCCGGGTCCTAATAATGATATTAAACAATTTCGGATTGTATTCTAAAAGCTATCCGCAAATTTTCTCCAAACATTATCCGCAGCTTATCCGCTATCCGCGCAGGGCTTTAGTTATGAGATAAATGATACATATACCTTGCAGAATACACATGTTTAGGTTTCCAACACAAGATACTGGAATTCCGCCTTTAGAGGAAACGCTTCCTGACCACAACTATGTGGCGATGACATCCGGGTCTTGCTAACACTCTCACTATAACTTATCACTAGGGACCGGACATTTATGCATTAACGATTAAAATATGCATGCAACTATGCACTAAATTGTCGAAAATATAAGGTGCGTTCAAAGAGTAACGAGCCGGAGGCTGGAATGCGCAAACCGGTGACGACATCGGCTAATCGTGGCGTGTGTAACGAGGTGTGGTTCCGACCAGAGCGTGAAAGGTCACAGCCCGTCGCTAGAGGGCACGCGTGCACGTCACGTGACGGTACAAAGCGAGCAGCAGCATGCATCAATCGTCCAACGCTGCCAGTCGCATTGCAAACAGTGACATGAAGGCGTCAAACGAAGAGCAAAGAGGTGTTGTTCGGTTTGACAGCGGAAGGAGTAGGGGGAACGGACATTCATCGCCAAATGTCACAAGTGTACGGCGAACACTGCATGTCCCTTGCAAGGGTCAAGGCGTGGCACAAGCGCTTCAGGGAAGGACGGGTGTCGTTAGCCAATGATGCCCGGTCTGGGTCACCCACCCCTGCATTACCGATGACAACGTCCAGCTGGTTGATGCACTCATTACCCAGGACCGCCGAGTGACAGTGAACGCCATAGCCGCCGTGGTCGCTCCACGACAATGCACGACCTCATACGGCCAACACATCGCGGCACTCCTGCAGAAATTCAATTGGGGGTTCTCGGCCACCCTCCATACAGTCCAGACCTCTCTTCCTGTGATTACGCCATGTTTGGTCCCCTGAAAAGGGCTCTGCGGGGCCAACAATTCACCTCGGACGCCGTCGTCTAGCTGTACGTGCGGAACTGGTTAACATCGCAGCCCAGGGAATTTTGTGAGACAGCCATTCACCGTCTCGTGTCACAGTGGGACAAGTGCCTCAACAGCCAGGGCCAATAGGCTACTTCTAACACGAAACTGGTTTCTGTAACTATGCCTCCGGCTCGTTACTTTTTGAACGCACCTTATATGCATTAAAATTGAAAAATATGCACTTAACAATAAGCCAATTTTGTTCACTTATGCCACGGTGGGAGAGAGGATAGCGTGTCGGTCTACTAACCCCAAGTTTGCAGGTTCGCTCCTGGCTGTGGTAAGTGATTTTTGAAAGGCGGCAAAAATTACGACACGCATGTCAAACGATGTTGGCATGTCAAAGAACCCATTTGAATTCAGTAGGCCGTGTTTATAATGGCAAAATTAATCTCGGGAGTTTCCGCCAACACAAAGTTCCTCATTTCTCTACTAGAAAGCGCTATAGTTTTCAAGGAGCTTAGATATCTAACCTCCTTGTCTTTCATAGTGATTCAAGGAACAACGAAATTCGACATGCAAGCTACCCTCTGGGTGTCAAATAACAAAGCTTGCACCCGGCACCCAAGGCCATACGATATTATTATTATTATTATTATTATTATTATTATTATTATTATTATACTTAATTTCAACTGTATATGCTAAAATATGCTGATATGTTCAGAATATGCAAGAAATCCAATAAACCCTCAAAATATGCATTATCAAAAAATCTGGTCCTACTGATTACTCATTGGACCACGATAGCTTTAGTTTATTGTTTTGTTAATTCATTTGAGGGGCTTGGGAGATCTTGGTCATCAGCACCGTGTACTTGTGTGTGTCTGTGTGTGAAATTTGTATGATAAATTGTATAAAAGTGTGTATTTGTAATTCAGGCGAGATTTGGGAAGGAGGTGGCTGTGGCCTAAGTTAGGGACCACCCCTGCATCTGCCTGCAGTAAAAGTGGGAAACCATGGAAAACCACTTCCAAGATGGCTGAGATGGGAATGAAACTCTCCTATTCTCAGTTGTGTCTCACGAGGCTGAGTGTACCCTGTTACAGCCCTCAGACTAGAATCGAACCCGGACCACCGGAGTGACAGCCAAGAATGCTAGCCACTAAGTTACACCTCGAGGTGGTCCCTTTAATAAGGTTCTTATGATTATTGCGTTGGGTTTTTGTAGGTTTTCTACCCTTATGAACTACCTTTTGAGGACTGACTATCTAACAGACATCTGCCTTAGAATCAGATATTTTCCCATACGAGATAGATCAACCTTAATTATGTCTACCTGCCATGACCAGTGCCAGGATCGAATTGGGAACCACTAAATCAGGAAGATCCAGACCACGTAACTTAAACCTGGGATGACTTTTGCTATTACTAGTTACGAAGGCTACACTGAAATATATGACTTCTACAAGTATTGCTAAATGTACCACAAATAAAGTCGGACGTGTGAATGGGAAGATGTGCCACACGAGCGTTAATGGATAGCTTCTTTATATTAATGGCAAAAAAAAAAGCCAGAAAGAATGACTTGCGATACATTTAAGATGTGTTCCGTCACGATACCCACTATTTGTGTCGGTTAGTTCTCTAGACCTTCTGATGTCTGTCGGCTCCATTAATTTTCAAATACTGATGCTCCAAAGTTATTATTATTCGCCACGGTTACATAGCAGTTATTAAGGGCGCACAGTAATGGCGAGTGTAATCAAAAAGAAGCATGCAGACAACTTGGCAATATTTCTCTTCGCGGGTGTGGTGTAAATTTAGAGAGCCTTCACTTGATGTACGGCGCAGTGCTCTGGATGTTGTGTGACACCAATGTGTTGTATCTCATGAGGTGATTAGTTTCCGGGTCAGTTCCTATACTCGACCGTGGACAATGGAGCGACACCACAACCAGCACTTCTCCTTTCTATTGCTCCAGTCAAAGGTTAATGCAACACCTATGGCAACATACTGAAGTCTTCAGCCAATGACAACAAGCTGAAGACTTTCATCTGTGCCAACAAGCTGAAGTCCTCAGCCTATGACAACAAGCTGAAGGCCTCGGCCTATGACAACAAGCTGAAGGCCTCGGCCTATGACAACAAGCTGAAAGCCTCGGCCTATGACAACAAGCTGAAGTCCTCAGCCTATGACAACAAGCTGAAGTCGTTGATCTAGGACAACAAGCCGAAGTCTTCAGCCAACGGCAACAAGCTGAAGTCGATGATCTAGGACAACAAGCCGAAGTCTTCAGCCAACGGCAACAAGCTGAAGTTGTTGATCTAGGACAAGCCGAAGTCTTCAGCCAACGGCAACAAGCTGAAGTCGTTGATCTAGGACAACAAGCCGAAGTCTTCAGCCAACGGCAACAAGCTGAAGTTGTTGATCTAGGACAAGCCGAAGTCTTCAGCCAACGGCAACAAGCTGAAGTCGTTGATCTAGGACAAGCCGAAGTCTTCGGGTCTATGGCAAAATTATTATTATTATAACTTTCTCAATGGACCAAAGACTTCAGTATGTTTCCATAAACCGACGACTTCAGCTATGTTTCAATAGACCGAAGACTCCCGCTTTGTTTCAATAGACCGAAGACTTCCGCTTTGTTTCAATAGACCGAAGACTTCCGCTTTGTTTCAATAGACCGAAGACTTCCGCTTTGTTTCAATAGACCGAAGACTTCAGTTTGTTTTCATAGATCAAAGACTTCAACTTGTTTCCATAGCCTGAAGACTACTTCATGTTGCCACAGGCGTACACCTACGGCTGTTAACGAACCGTTCCGGCATTTGCCTGGAGGTGAAAATGGAAAACCACGAAAACTATGTTCTAGGACGGCCAATTAATGTTTATTCTATTTTTAAATACACTGCTTTCTAAGTAAAGAACAAAAATAAAAGATTCGTTGCTTTGAAATGGTGGAAATGTGAATCCTAGTAAACTTTGTTCATATGGCGTGAAAGAGTTCTATTCGTAAACTTGGACAACTCAACAGTAAACATATCATATCGATAGTTTACTAAAATTAAATTCTGAAGCATGTTTCAGATCACCCAAGAGAAAACATGCAGTATCCTATTGATACTGTAAGATTTATGGGCGCCCCCAAGGGGATTCCCCACCTCTCTAGCACTGCAATTAAAAAAGTAAAGTACTCCTGATGCAAAGCAGTCCTGATTGCTTGCGAGAAAGAGGAAACTCGTGTTCATCCGCTGCAACGATGAGTAGTACAAACTGGATTTAAAATATAATATTTATAATAATAGTTTTAATGCATCCAATGGCCGATGAAAAAGTTAACAAGATGTTCAATAAAGAACATATAGCCTACTTTCTCCTAAATGCATGGGTATTGTTATAACTCTTTGTCCTTTTCAAGGAGTATAATTGAATGTTGGTTGTAGTAGCTTGTTGAAATACAACGTGCTATACGGATATTAAACATGAATATGAGGTGCCCTTTGCTAGTGCTACCTCTGTAAAAAATTTCATTCAATTCGGGTTCACCGTGTTTGAATTGATATGGGGAATGAATTTGCACACATACATGGCCACTATTTGCAAACTATTGGGCTGATGACCTTGTAGTTAGTCATAAGATGTTTTCCACAAAAAGGCATGTTGTTGCAAATTCTGGTAGTGATCAAATTATTAGGATGGTCGTAATTTGATTTAAGCTTTAAACATTTGGGTGGTCGTCATTCCGTTTCCGTCAAGATGGCGGCGATATAAAACACGACACTGAGGTGCCCTTTGCCAGTGCTACCTCTGTACCAAATTTCGTTCAATTGGGTTTCACCGTGTTTGAATTGATAGGGGGAATCGATTTGCACACATACTTGGCCACCATCTGCAAACTATTGGGCTGATGGTCTTACAGTTTGGTCAGAATATGCTTCCCACATAAAGATATGTTGTTGCAAAATTTGGTAGAGACTTGATTATTAGGTTGGTCGTAATTACATTTTAGCTTTTAACATTTGGGTGGCCGCGATTACGTTTCCGTCAAGATGGCGGTGATATAAAACATGACACTGAGGTGCCCTTTGCTAGTTCTACCTCTGTACCAAATTTCGTTCCATTCGGTTTCACCGTGTTCGAATTAATAGGGGGAATCCATTTTCACACAAAGATGGCCGCCATCCGCAAAATATTAGGCTAATGACCTATTAGTTTGGTCAAAGGATGCTCCCTCCATAAAGGTATGTTGATGCAAAATTGGGTAGAGATCGGATGATTAGGTTAATCGTAATTTGATTTAAGCTTTGAACATTTGTGTGGCCGCCATTACGTTTCCGCCAAGATGGCGGCGATATAAAACATGACACTGAGGTGCCCTTTGCTAGTGCTACCTCTGTACCAAATTTCGTTCCATTCGGTTTCACCGTGTTCGAATTAATAGGGGGAATCGATTTTGACACAAAGATGGCCGCCATCCGCAAACTATTAGGCTAATGACCTATTAGGTTGGTCAAAGAATGCTCCCTCCATGAAGGTATGTTGTTGCAAAATTTGGTAGAGATCGGATGATTATATTAGTCGTAAATTGATTTAAGCTTTGAACATTTGTGTGGCCGCCATTACGTTTCTGTCAAGATGGCGGCGATATAATACATGACACTGAGGTGTCCTTTGCTAGTGCTACCTTTGTACCAAATTTCGTTCCATTCGGTTTCACCGTGTTTGAATTAATCGGGGGAATCGATTCTGATACAAAGATGGCCGCCATCCGCAAACTAATAGGCTAATGACCTATTAATTTGGTCAAACGATGCTTCCTCCATAAAGGTATGTTGTTGCAAAATTTGGTAGAGATCGGATGATTAGGTTAGTCGTAATTTGATTTAAGCTTTGAACATTTGTGTGGCCGCCATTACGTTTCCATCAAGATGGCGGCGGTATAAAACATGACACTGAGGTGTCCTTTGCTAGTGCTACCTTTGTACCAAATTTTGTTCAATTCGCGTTCACCGTGTTCGAATTGATAGGAGGGGGGGGGGGCGCGCAAACATTCCGAGTACACACACTCACACACACACAGACTCACACACACACTTACACACACACACACACACACACACACACACAGACAGACAGACACACTTTTTTTTGCCCTGTGTTGATCTCATAAGTCTACTTTCATTTTTGCAAAAATCGAAAGTAGGCTAAAAAAAATACAATGTAGGAACTGTCAGTCGCTACAAAATTGCGTCAGGGAAGTCAATCTTCTTTTACAGTATGCCGCATGATATCGGTCACAGGGCTCGCTACACAATTCACAGATGCATGTAGCTGCATTTGAGACATTATTTTGAGTACCTGCAACTGAGAAATCATTTAATTTACGAGTGTTATTTGATTTATTAGGCAGGTTAAGATTTTGGGAAATTTAATTTAATTTAATTCAGTGATTTGGGGATATCACTTATTTATAAAATCGGTCAACTGGATTAGCATTTGCATTATAAGGAACTGCTTGTGCGATAGTATACTACTTGTTTACGCTGCTTAATAACACGTGTTGTTCGTCCGATTGACGTTTATAATAATTCTTCTTTATTAGGAACAAGCTGTAACCGGCATGCGTTGCAATGCCAATCAAAGAAAGTGTTGGCGTTGAAATTCTGTTTCTTGAAGTGCTTTTGGATACACAACATGTTAACTGCCTCTAAGCTATCGTAAAATGGATTTTCTAATTTAGAACCATTCGTGGAAGCGTGCACAACAACTTTCAAAAGTTTCATCGCTGTCGCTCATTTGTTGAATCTACTCGTACGCTACCTGTTGTGAAATGGATTTACTAAGTCGAAACCCTTCCCTGGCGTGTACACAATAACTCATCAATGATTCATCGCAACCGGATGAATTGTATATGCACGTATACGGGGTTTTGTTTAAACGATTCGTGCGCTGTCACTCATTTGTTGAATCTACTCGTGCGCTACCTATTGAGAAATGTATTACTAAGTCGAAGCCCTTCCCTGGCGTGTACACAATAACTCATCAAGGTTTCATCGCAATCGAAGATGTTATATGAATGCAATAGGGGATTTTGTTGAAACGCTCCGCGCGTCGTCACCCATTTGTTGCATCTACTCTTGCGCTACTTATTGTGAAATGGATTTACTAAGTCCCCTTCCCTGGCGGGTACACAATAACTGATCAATGTTTCATCGCAATCGGATGAATAGTATATGAACGCATACCTGATTTTGTTTAAACGATTCACGCTCCGTCACTCATTTGTTGAATCTACTCGTGCGCTACCTACTGTAAAATGTATTTACTAAGTTAGAAACCGTCACGTAAGTGTCCACAACATCTCACCCAAGTTTCATCGCTATCGGACTAATGGGATATGAAGACATAGGGGACTGTATTGAAACGCTCCGCATGTCGTCGTTCATTTGTCGAATCTACTGGTGTGCTACCTACTGTGAAATGTATTTACTAAGCCAGAAACCTTCCTTGGAGTGTCCACCATATTTCACCCAAGTTTCACCGCTAACGGCAGAATGGTATATGACCTTATACGGGACTTTGTTGAAACGCTTCGCGCGTCGTCCCTCATTTGCTGAATCAACTTGTGCGCTGCATATTGTATAGTGGATTTACTAAGCCAGAAATTTTCCATGACGTGTACACAACATCTCACCCAAGTTTCATAGCTATGGACGAATGGTACATGAATGCATACGGGACTTGGTTGAAACGCTTCGCGTGTCGTCGCTCATTTGTTGATTCTACTCTTGCGCTACATATTGTAATATGGATGTACTCAGCCAGAAACCTTCCCTGGAGTGTACACAACATCTCACCCAAGTTTCATCGCAATTGGATGAATGGTATGTGAACGTATACGGGACGTTGTCGAAACGCTTCGTGCGTAGTCACTCATTTGTTGAATATAAACGTGCGCTTCGTATTGTAAAATGGATTTACTTAGCCAGAAACCTTTCCTGGAGTGTACACAACAATTCACCAAACATTTATCACTATCAGACGACTGGTATATGACTTTATACGGGACTTTGTTGAAACGCTTCACGTGTCATCGCTCATTTGTTGAATCTACTGGTGCGATACCTATTGTAAAATGTATGTACTAAGCCAGAAACCTTCCCTGGAGTGTACACAACATCTCACCCACGTTTCATCGCTATCGGATGAATGGTATATGAAATTATATGGGACTTTGTTGAAACGCTTCGCGCGCCGTTGCTCATTTGTTGATTCTACTCGTGCTCTACCTATTTTGAAAGGGATTTACTAAGCTAGAAACCTTCCCTGGAGTGCACACAAAATCTCAGCCTAGTTTCATCGCTATCGGACGAATGGTATATGAACGCAAACGTGACTTTGTTGAAATGCTTCGCGCGTCGTAGCTAATTTGTTGAATCTACTCGTGCGCTGCCTATTGTAAAGTGGATGTACTAAGCCAGAAAATTTCCCTGCAGTGTACACAACATTTTACGCAAGTTTCATAGCTATCGGACGAATGGTATATGAATGCATACGGGACTTTGTTGAAACGCATTGCGTGTCGTCGTTCATTTGTTGAATCTACTTGTGCACTATCTACTGTGAAATGTATTCACTAATTTTGAAACCTTCACGTAAGTGTACACAACATCTCACCCAAGTTTCATCAATATCGGACGAATGGTATATGAACACATACGGGACTTTGTTGAAATGCTTCGCGCATCGTCGCTCATTTGTTGAATCTACGCGTGCGCCACCTATTGTAAAATGGATTTACTAAGTCAGAAACCTTCCTTGGAGTGTACACAACATCTCACCCAAGTTTCATCGCAATCGGACGAATGGTATATGAACGCATAGGAGACATACATACCCACCCACAAACAAACTATCACGTTACATTGATTTATATATATATAGATATTCTACAATACAGTAGTTTTCCTTCAACCCAAAGATATTCTACTCCTCCACAAATTTCGGTCTTCAGCATCTTCGTCGGTTAAGCCCCTGGTAGCCATGCTTCTCTTTACTCCATCCATTGATCTCTTGGTTTATCTCGTTTACGTTTGCCTTCAGCTTGCCAATGTATGGGTAATATTAGATTTAGAATTCTACCATTCTTCATCCTTTTTACATATCCAAACCATTGTAAACTTCTTTCTTCAACTACTTCCAGTACATTTTTAGCCTACTTTCGATATTTGCAAAAAATGAAAGTAGACTTATGAGATCAACACAGGGCGAAAAAAAAGTGTGTCTGTCTGTGTGTGTGTGTATGTGTATGTGTGTGTGTGTGTGTGTGTCTGTCTGTGTGTGAGTGTGTGTACTCTGAATGTCTGTCCCCCCCCCCCCTATCAATTCGAACACGAGGAACGCGAATTGAACGAAATTTGGTACAAAGGTAGCACTAGCAAAGGACACCTCAGTGTCATGTTTTATATCGCCGCCATCTTGACGGAAACGTAATGGCGGCCACACAAATGTTCAAAGCTTAAATCAAATTACGATTAACCTAATCATCCGATCTCTACCAAATTATGCAACAACATACCTTTATGGAGGAAGCATCCTTTGACCAAATTAATAGGTCATTAGCCTAATAGTTTGCGGATGGCGGCCATCTTTGGGTCAACATCGATTCCCCCTATTAATTCAAACACGGTGAAACCGAATGGAACGAAATTTGGTACAGAGGTAGCACTAGCAAAGGGAACCTCAGTGTCATGTTATATATCGCCGCCATCTTGACAGAAACGTAATGGCGGCCACACAAATGTTCAAAGCTTAAATCAAATTACGACTAACATAATCATCCGATCTCGACCAAATTTTGCAACAACATACCTTTATGGAGGGAGCATCCTTTGACCAATCTAATAGGTCATTAGCCTAATAGTTTGCGGATGGCGGCCATCTTTGTGTCAAAATCGATTCCCCCTATTAATTCGAACACGGTGAAACCGAATGAAACGAAATTTGGTATAGAGGTAGCACTAGCAAAGGGCACCTCAGTGTCATGTTTTATATCGCCGCCATCTTGACGAAAACGTAATGGGGGCCACACAAATGTTCAAAGCTTAAATCAAATTACGACTAACATAATCATCCGATCTCTACCAAATTTTGCAACAACATACCTTTATGGAGGGAGCATCCTTTGACCAAACTACTAGGTCATTAGCCTAATATTTTGCGGATGGCGGCCATCTTTGTGTGAAAATCGATTCCCCCTATCAATTCGAACACGGTGAAACCGAATGGAACGACATTTGGTACAGAGGTAGAACTAGCAAAGGACACCTCAGTGTCATGTTTTATATCACCGCCATCTCGACGGAAACGTAATCGCGGCCACCCAAATGTTAAAAGCTAAAATGTAATTACGACCAACCTAATAATCTGGTCTCTACCAAATTTTGCAACAACATATCTTTATATGGGAAGCATATTCTGACCAAGCTGCAAGATCATCGGCCCAATAGTTTGCAGATGGTGGCCAAGTATGTGTGCAAATCGATTCCCCCTATCAATTCAAACACGGTGAAACCCAATTGAACGAAATTTGGTACAGAGGTAGCACTAGCAAAGGGCACCCCAGTGTCATGTTTTATATCTCCGCCATCTTGACGGAAACGGAATGACGGCCACCCAAATGTTAAAAGCTTAAATCAAATTACGACCATCCTAATAATTTGATCTCTACCAGATTTTGCAACAACATACCTTTTTGTGGAAAGCATCTTATGACTGACTACAAGGTCATCAGCTCAATAGTTTGCAAATAGTGGCCATGTATGTGTGCAAATCCATTCCCCATATCAATTCAAACACGGTGAAACCGAATTGAATGTTTTTTTTACAGAGGTAGCACTAGCAAAGGGCACCTCATATTCATGTTTAATATCCCTAAAGCACGTTGTATTTCAACAAGCTACTACAACCAACATTCAATTATACTCCTTGAAAAGGACAAAGAGTTATAACAATACCCATGCATTTAGGAGAAAGTAGGCTATAAGTTCTTTACTGAACATCTTGTTTTATCCTCCATCATTTGTCCAATTCTAGTATTTCTAATTTTATCCAATCTTGATTTTCTTGCCGCCCTCCTCCAATAATCCATCTCTGTTAGACTGTTACTAATAATGTGTTTGTTTGCTGTCTGTTTATCGTCCAAGTTTCTGCTCCACATAACAAAGTATTTTGTACCAATCAACTGTAAATAAGTTTCTTGGTTTTGTTTAAAATATTTTTGCTCCATAGAACAGTATATAATGCTCCAATTGTTTGTAATAATAAACACACAGGGGCTGGTGGTTGAGGTTGTGTAATGTGTATATCTTAAAGAACAACGCCCACTTTATTATTCGTTTTCCTCAGTAAATTTCCCGAACAAAAGTTCATGTTGTGTTGATCTTTTAAAGTGAAAACAAGTCGCTAAAATTAATTAATGATGATACTTGGCAAGCATTGGGGTAGTGACAATTCGTGACAAAACTCATTGAGACAGGAGTGGCCTAACTATCACCTGGCAGTAGGTATAAAATGCACCCGACGTCAGGCTGGGGTGACAGGCCGGTTGGTTTATTCTTTGTCGCAACTAATGGATCATGACAACCTCATCTGTATTGGTAAATGCTAGGACGTCCCCCGGAAGCGACGTGCGTCGGCCTCGTCTGACTGCAGTGCATGGTCGAGGGCTACTGGATCAAGAGCGGAATCAGAGTTCACCGCTACGTATTGCTACGATGAACATAGGAACTCTTATAGGACGAAGCCGAGAACAAGCAGATATGTTCAAAAGACGGAAAGTGGACATTGCCTGCATTCAAGAAACTCGTTGGAGAGGACAGAAATCTCGTGAAATATGAGATGGATACAAGCTCATCTACCATGGGACAAGCAACCGAAATGGGGTTGCTGTTGTTGTTTGTGCCAACTTATGGGATCAGGTAGCCGAGGTCAATCGACAGTCAGACCGCCTCATGACTGTCATCATAGATATGCCATCTTGTCGCTTACACATCATTAGTGCATATGCCCCACAAACTGGCTGTGATGAGAGTGAGAAAGAAAGGTTTTGGCAAGAATCCAGGATCTTGTCCTGTTGTGCCCACTCGTATGTGGTGACTTAAATGGACATGTTGGTCAAAATAAGAATGGTTATAGTTGTCATGGTGGAAATGGCTATGGTAGACGAAATGATGACGGATGCCGAGACCTTGACTTTGCAGAAGCAAACAGCCTTCTCATAAGCAACACTTTCTTTAAGAAGCGCACCAGTCATCTCGTAACATACGCCAGTGGTGACAGCAGAAGCCAGATCGACTTTGTACTGTTACGGCGATGTAACTTCCGAACAGTCTTAGATGTGAAGGTTATACCTTCCGATTGTGTTGCCACCCAACACAAACTACTCGTTGCAGACCTGAGGATCAGTAAGCGCAGGATAGGTGGAGTTACAAGAGTCTCAACAAAAGTAAAGCGGTGGAAACTACGCGACCAGAAATCAGCATTGGTTAACAGTATAACATTTCCTCTTGTCATTCCAAATTCCATCGACACCACATGGACTGATCTCTGTGAGTCAGTGACTACTGCTGCAGCAGAAACATTGGGTACCACAGAGCCAGGGCGTCGCCTTATTGACAAGCAGACATGGCTATGGACAGATCAGGTACAAGATATGGTCCGTGATAAGAAGAAAGCATATAAAATCTGGCTTTCTCTAAAGACAGACGTGAGCAGATAAAGGTACGTCACTGCTAAACGAGAGGCAAAGAAAGCCGTGGCTGAAGCAAGAGCCAACGACTACAACAACCTCTATCTTAACTTGGACACCAAAGATGGTGAAAAGGATATTTACCGTCTGGCCAAAGCCCGAGCAAGAACAACAAGGGATATTGAACACTATGTGTGCATAAAGAGCAAGGAAGGCCAAAGACTACAAAACAAACATGCTATTCTCAAGCGATGGAAAGAGCATTTCGAGGAGATCTCAAACATAGAGTTTCCGCATCCAACAATCCCAGAAGGTGTCCCAACTAGTGGGCCTATCCCCCAAATCACTCCACAGGAAGTTACCACTGCCCTAAAAAGCATGAGAAACCATAAATCTCCTGGGCCAGACAACCTCCCTGCTGACTTCTGGAAACTTCAAGAACTGCAATCTACTGCGATAGATTGGCTTGTTACCTTTTTCAATGCCATATTGGACTCTGGCCACATCCCTATTAACTGGGCTACAAGCATTACAGTACCGATTTTCAAGAACAAAGGAGACCCAGCGGAATGTTCAAACTATCGCCCAGTACGTCTTCTCTCACATACAATGAAGATCTTTGAGAGGATTCTTGATCGACGCCTACGTGCCATCACCGAAATCAGCTCCAACCAGTGCGGGTTTGTCAAGGGGGCTGGAACCGCTTACGCCATCTTCGCAGCACGGTTACTGATGGAGAAGCACCGTGAGAAAAGAAAGCCTCTGCATATTGCCTTTCTTGACCTTGAAAAGGCCTTCGATCGTGTTCCTCATGAATTGATTTGGAATGCGCTCCACAACCATGGTGTGCCAGAGTCATTTGTAAATGTGGTCAAGATGTTATACACGAACACCAGCAGTAGAGTACGTTGTACTGTTGGCACCTCGGAAAACTTTCCTGTAAATGTCGGCGTCCACCAAGGCTCAGCACTATCACCGTCCCTTTTTGTTCTTGTGATGGACACCATCACTCGTGACCTGCAACGAAATGTTCCTTGGACCCTTCTGTATGCAGATGATATAATGGTTGCAGATGACACCCGAGAAAAACTCCAATGTCAAGTTGAAGATTGGAATAATCGCCTCTCCCAGTACGGCCTATGTCTGAATGTGAAAAAGACGGAGTATCTGGAGTTAAACCCAAGCGACGGCACCACTCAAGTCGCTGGACAAAATCTAGTCAAGACAGAATGCTTCAGGTACCTTGGATCTCGTCTTCAGAGTGATGGCAACTTCAATGATGAAGTAAGAGCCAGGGTAAACGCAACCTGGTTGCGGTGGAAGGAGGTCACGGGTGTGCTTTGCGACAAGAAAATGCCACTTCGTCTCAAATCGAAAATATATCGGACAGTGGTACGGCCAGTTGCGCTGTATGGAGTTGAATGTCGACCATCCGACAACATTTCAGAACGTCGCCTGCACGCCATAGAAATGAGAATGCTCCGTTGGACAATGGGCATCTCCCTTATTGACCATGTCAGAAACGACACAATTCGGGAGCAAATGGGTGTCGCCCCAATTGTGGACAAAATGAGAGAGAAACGGCTCCGATGGTATGGCCATGCCCTGCGTGCAGCGCCTGATACTGTTAATAACTCTGTCCTTCATTTTGAGGTTGAAGGCCTACGCCCCAGAGGACGACCGAAGCAGCGTTGGAAAGACACAAAGAATGGTGATTTAAAAATTACCGGCCTAAATCCAGCTGACGCATAAAACCGGACAAAATGGAGGTCAATGACAAAAAAGCGGACCCTGCGCCAGTGGGACAACGCTAGGAATAATAATAATAATAATAATAATAATAATAATAATAATAATAGGTATAAAAGGCAAACCCATCTAATGCATGATCGAGAAATTAACGAGTAATGCCTCGGATGAAATGCCGCTGCCTGGGGAGCGCCAGGGCACGTTTGGAGCCGGTGCTGGACGTGACAGTATGCGAGCCGCCGGTGGTAGAGGGCTGAACAGGCGGGCCCCTACCGGGCAAGATCCCGAAATCATTACAGTCGACAAGCGTTTGCAAGATGAGCCCGAGCAGCGAAGTGAATCATTATCTAGTACTTCACCTGCTGAAGGTGCAGCACCAGGTAACTCAACCTGTGCTCACCCAGGCAGGACTGCCACGACAGCGTATTAAATGGACAAATGTGAATGAAACCATAATACGCACTTATTTTAGGGTTACTGACTTCGGACAGAATTCAGTTGGTTATAGGCAACGCTTACATTCTGAATTTCTGTTGCATTATCCCGAACTGTGACCGAACAGAGAGTATCTGATCAATACAGGGCTATTCTCTGGAATAATCTTATCCCTGAAGCCAGAATGAACACCATTAAAGAAGAGGTACGGCGTGAGAAGGAAGGTGTAAATGGAGACACTCGGAACAGTGTTCCTGAAGAACTGGAGTCGGCACAAGCTGATAGCCAGAACCTTCAAGAAGTAGATCCAGTTTCCATTTAAATTATCGATCAACACCAAATTGGAAAGTTGAAGAATGAAATGATGACTACAGTCATAGAGTTTTATGGAACTGATACAAATTGCAGGCCGAAAATACCGAAAGTCAATGGTTCAAGAAAGCTGACAAAGATACTGAGTATCATGAATCGGGATGTTTTGCCGGAACATGTTGAAGCATCTGCCAATCTGGAATCCCTTCATACTATCATTTACTGTGGTGCAGTAACTGTTGTGAGAGCTATGGGTATTGGACAACATGAACGGAAAAAGCAAATGCCATCGATGCCAAACTGGGAAAGAAGACTTGTTGGAAGGATTGAACAGCTCAGGGCAGATATTGCTAGAATGACACAATATGTTCGTGGTACAAGAACAAGAAAATTACTGAGGAAAGCTGAGCATATAATGAGACAAAACACAGACCACACACAGCGAGATGTACCGAATTCAACACCTGAAGAGTGCTTAGATACCTTGAAACAAAGGCTGTCTGTTTTATCCGCCAGACTTGCAAAGTATAGGGAGACTATGAAGAGGAAGAAAGATAACTTCCTTTTCGCCAACTCAGAGAG
The DNA here is from genome assembly GCA_946902985.2 of Meconema thalassinum. Classification (NCBI taxonomy): domain Eukaryota; kingdom Metazoa; phylum Arthropoda; class Insecta; order Orthoptera; family Tettigoniidae; genus Meconema; species Meconema thalassinum. Next base: position 299,400,025 of record OX336391.1, on the reverse strand, counting down.
AAGATTCTATCAGACTCTGGGTAAGATAAAGGTTTCTGCGGACAAAAACTATCCGACTAAAGAAGAAGTTCAAGAATGTTGGGTCAAACAACTGTCTACAACATCTCATCATGGCACTCAATCAAGTTGGGTAAGAGAAGAACAACAAGCTTCCCAAAGATTTGAGCAAATGCAGCACGAGAAATTCACCACAAATGATATTAAGGAAGTTATCAACAACTTAGCGAATTGGAAAGCCCCTGGCCCTGACCAGATTCAGAATTTTCGGTATAAGAAGTTCTGGAGCATCCACAATCGACTAGGTGAGTTCATTAATGATGCCATCCTTCATCCTGATAGCTAGCCCGAATTCATCACACGTGGCATACTTGCTTCCAAAAGATCTTCAGAATACATGAGATCCTACAAAATATCGTCCCATCACATGTCTGCCCACGTTGTATAAGATCATTACATCATGCTTGGCTAACAGGATATACGCACACGGTGAAAGAAACAATATAATTGCCGTGCAACAGAAAGGTTGCAAAAAGGGTTCAAAAGGGTGCAAAGAACAACTAATAATTGACTCAGTTGTGTGTGGCCAGGCACACTTAAATCACCGAAACCTTCACATGGCGTACATCGATTATAAGAAGGCCTTTGATTCTGTGCCCCATGACTGGCTAGTAGCAGTGCTGCGATTGTATAGTATCAATGAGGTATTTGTCAGTTTCTTGGAAAGGGTTATGTCAGCATGGCAAACTAGACTGTGTCTTAAAGCCCTGCGCGGATGCGGATATCCGAGGATAAACCCGCGGATATCCGCAACATTTTTCGCCATGCGGATATAGTTTGCATGTCTTTGCGGATAGCGGATAAGCTGCGGATAATGTTTGGAGTAAAATTGCGGATAGTTTTTAGAATACAGTCCGAACTTGTTGAATATCATGGGGAAAGTTGGGTAATATGCGCACCTATGTTTTTCGAGTTGGTAGTACAACTAGCAACTCAGTTCACTGCTACTCTAAAGCTGTCATCGTACCTATCAGATAGGGACAGTCAGCATGATGCCAGACGCTATGTGATAACCGGAGGCTTGGATGAAGAAACTTAACAGGTTGCATGTTATTTTCTGTAGCCAGGAAATAAGAAGGTAAGCTTACAGTTGTGATTCAATTATTTAAAATTAAATGTAGTTTTAAATGCCAGTGTGCACAGTGGTTTTGCATGTATTTATTTTTCAATATAATAGATTAGTTTACCGGGATTCAGTGAGTTACGTTTTAAAAGCAGAGTGGGGTATGGCGCGCAGATCATATATGATACAAGTACTACGAATACAACGCGACATTAATGGCAAAATATTTCGTGTTTGTTCTCCAGATGCCAAGAAATTATACGCGGTAAACGGAGAAAACCTCATACCCAGCAGAAAATGTGCAGAAATCTCGACGTGCAATTAGGGATGATGGGAGGAAAATAAGGGTGGGGTCGAAGTTTCAACATTCCCCAGTCAATCCTACCAAAGCAGTTGCTGCAAAATTGTCTTGTTCCACCTCGTCTAGTCCGTAAAGCTGTTTTACCAACGAAATGGAGTCATAATTATCCGAATACCTTTTGAATTTGGCAAAATTATTTTATGGCTTAACGCCCACAAAGCTTGTCAGACGGTTCGAGTTCAAGTTTGCAGAGGAGAATAAGATTCCCCATAATTTCCATAAAGTTAAAAGTCTAGCAGGCAAATATTGGTTGTATGATTTCTTGAAGAGATAGCCTGCATAAACGTTGAGACAACCTGAAAGAACAAGCCTAAATGGGATTGCCTCCTTTAATGCTGACGGAACGAAGATATTTTATTCTAATATTCAAAACTGCAGAATTTTAGTTCATTGCATTGTTATACTTTTGTAAAAAGCATTGGAATATTTGTATGTTAATGCACAGTGCAAGTTTCTGCCAATTCACATTGTATTAGTATGGCTTTCCAACACTCGTCCCATGCGCACAATTTCCCAACCCATGCATATGATTACCCTGCAGGGTGGGTAATCGTGCGCAAATGCATATTTGCGAGATTTCGAATTATAGTCCTCCAAATGTATTTTTGAATTAAATTTGTTTCTGCACATCGAATATAGAGTTAATAAGGCTCCCTTATTCATAACTGCAGTTGTGTTATCTAATTTCATCATCACAAGACCGATTCTTGCTTAAGTGCGCACAATTCCCCCACTCTCCTTTATTAGGGCCCGGATGTTTATGACATATCATATTTTTCCGTTATGGTTTTTCATGACAAATGTATGATGATTTACGCTAATCCTGCTTGCCACGGTGGGTGAGTGGTTATAGTGTCGGACTACCAACCCCAAATTGCAGGTTCGCCCCTGGCCATGGTAAGTGATTTTTGAAGGCGACAAAAATCACGATACTCATGTCATACGTTGTTGGCATGTTAAAGAACCCATTTGAATTCAGTAGACCGTGTTCAATGGCAAAATTAATCTCGGGATTTTCCGCCAACACAAAGTTCCTCCATTCTCTACTAGAAAGCGCTGTAGTGTCAAGGAGTTTAGATATCTAACCTCGTTGACTTTCATAGAGTTCAAAGGAACGACGAAATTCGACATGCAAGCTACCCTCTAGGTGTCAATTAACAAAGCTTGCACCAGGCACCCGAGGCCATACGATATTATTATTATTATTACGCTAATCCTATTCAATTTATGTCATTAAGCATAATTGACACTCCGAACTAAAAAGGGTTGTAATTCTGGCTGTGTAACATTCATTTTAGACATAGCACATGACATACTGTACAGTACATAGCCTAAGGGTTCGACTTGCTGCTCAAATGTCTAAAAGATAAAGTATACTGTAAGGCAACACATTGAAAATATTATTGTAATGCCAGTAGATTCGGATAACAAACGTGTGGGTAAAAGTCGCGTGGATGCGGGGCGGATGGGGATAACCGTGCGGATGCGGATAACAGTCGTGCGGATGCGGGGCGGATGCGGATAACAGTCGCGCGGATGCGGGGCGGATGCGGATAACGTTTTGTCTATCCGCGCAGGGCTCTACTGTGTCTCAGTACGCCACGCGGAGATATACGAACAGGTGAGATATCGATTCGGAGAGGCATCTTTCAAGGAGACTCCCTTAGCCCCTTATGGTTTGTCCTGGCAATGAATCCATTATGTACCCAGCTTAACTCTACTCACTACGGCTTTTCTATCAAGATTGGAAAGAGAGTTGGTACTCGGCTAAATCATCTGCTATACATGGACGACCTTAAACTCTATGCCGAAACAGAGTCGCATCTGGAAAACTTGTTGAGAATAGTTGAAGCATTCTCACGAGACATACAAATGGGATTTGGTTTGGACAAGTGTCGGACACTAAAGGTGGTGAGAGGAAAAGTACGAAGTCCGGGTATGAGCTGGAAGATGGACAGCATATTAGGGCTATGTTGGCAGAAGACACCTACAAATACTTAGGAGTAAAACAAGCTAAGCATATTGACCATGTGTCAATAAAGAAAGATCTGTCCTGTGAATTTGTCAAAAGATTAAAACAAATTATAAAAACGCACTTGCACAGCAAAAACTTAGTGAAAGCTGTTAACACGTATGCTGTACCTGTGCTGAGCTACTCCTTTGGCATAATCAAATGGTGTAAAACGGACATCGAAGGACTTGAGCGAAAAATGAGAACGATGCTCACAAAAGGAAGGAAACACCACCCACGATCTTCAATAGAGCGATTGACTCTACCCAGAAGCCTAGGTGGATGTGGGTTCGTTGACATTGATAATCAGATGAAACGACAGATAGTCAGCCTTAGGGAGTACTTCTACGCAGAAGCGAGGTCATCTGTACTTCACAGAGCCATCAGTGAGGCGGACAGATCAACGCCACTGGTCTTGTGTCAACAAGAGATTCAACACCACCTACATACTGACCTTCAGAAGATGGAAGCATGGAAAGCAAAACCTTTGCACGGAAGACATCCAAATGAGGTGAGTCAAGCAAATGTTGATATAACTGCGTCAAACTACTGGCTCACTTCAGGACAGATCTTTCCAGAAACTGAAGGTTTTATGCTAGCAATTCAAGACCAAGTCATCCCTACAAGGAACTACCTCAAGTTCATTGTAAAAGATCCCGCTGTACCAGATGATAAGTGCCGCTACGGATGTCAACAGTCAGAAACAATACAGCATATTACATGTGCATGTAGATATTTCCTGGCAACAGAGCACAAACAAAGGCATGATGCAGTTGCTAAAATCTTGCATCAGGAGTTGGCTGATAAGTTTCAGCTTTTGAAAGGAAAGAAAGTTCCGTACCACCAATATCAGCCAGAGTGTCTTCTTGAAAACAATCAATACAAGCTGTATTGGGACCGAACTATTTTGACTGATCACTCGGTATCACACAACAGGCCGGATCTGGTGGTTGTAAACAAGAAAACCAAGCAAACTACATTCATTGATGTTGCGATTCCTAACAACAAGTAGGAGTCCACGCAGCACGACCTGCTTTTGATGAGACGGTGGCGCAGCAGCAAGGGGCCAGCAAGAGGGGTTTTAATCTCAAATAACAACTTCGTTGGCGGCAAGGCCTGCGGAATTGCATTTCGGACCTTCGACCCGATTGCGAGGAAATATAGGAAAATTATAAAATGTTATTCTAGGCAATGATGACACCATCACATGGTTATGAAATCCAGAAGTCCTCGGAAGTGGAAAATATCTTACTGCTGTAAATACATGATTCAACTTATTGAAAAGGTTAAAACGAGTTATTATAGATAATTTTCCGTAGAATTCAATTAGACCACCAGTTGAATTTTTACCAGTTATTATATACATTTGGGCCCCTTTTTTTTTTTTTCAAAAACCAAAAACATTTAATAATATTAAAACGGGGAGAGATATCAAAATATGATAAGGGGTAGAAAAGTTGCAAATCACTGAGATCTTACACCTGTAGATTTAACTTTTTTCGATAGGATCGACGCTTTCCGAGATATAACGATTCGAAGAAAAGAATGAAATTCACGGCCCTAAAAAAGGAAAATGGTGAGAGATATCAAAAATCATAAGAGTTGAAAAATTTGCTAATCACTGAGGTCCTATATCTGTAGATTTTACTTTGTTCGATACGGCCAACCGTTTCCCAAATATAACAGTTCGAAAAAAAAGGAAGAAAATCAGGGCCGCAGAAAATCAAAACGGTGAGAGATATCAAAAAATCTTAAGGGTTGAAAAAGTTGCTAATCACTGAGATCTTACACCTGTAGATTTAACTTTGTTAGATACGGCCAACCGTTTCCCAGATATAACGGTTCGAAAAAAAAGGAAGACATTCAGGGCCCCAGAAAAGGAAAACGGTGAGAGATATCAAAACATCATCAGGGGTAAAAAAGGATGAAATTCAGGGCCGCAAAGAAAGGTCCGGCCCTGCACCAATTTTAACGCCCGACAACAGAGTTCCTCACAGGCCCGATTTCTTTCCCCGTACCACATTTCAGCTCGATATCTTGAAAATTCCGACCTGTAGTTTGCTAAACGTAAAAACGTCACGCACATACGTACATTTTCAGGGCCCCAAAAAAAGACAACGCTGAGAGATATAAAAAAATCGTTATGGGTAAGAAAGTTGCATACCGCGGAGATTTTACACCTGTGTATTTAACTTTTTTCGATATGACCAACCGTCTCCGGGATATATCGATTCCAAAAGAGTTTCAAATTCAGGGCCCTCAAAAAAGATCCGGCCGTGCACCGATTTTAACGCCCAAAAATAGAGTTCCTCATAGGCTCTAGCTCTTTAACCGCTCCAAATTTCAGCTTGATATCTTGAAAATTGCGACCTATACTTTGCTAAACCCAAAAACGTCACGCACACACGCACATCTTCAGGGCCCAAAAAAAAGAAAACGGTGAGAGATATCAAAAAAATCGTTTTGAGTAAAAAAGTTGCATACCGCGGAGATCTTACGCCTGTACATTTAACGTTTTTCGATATGACCAGCCGTTTCCGAGATATATCGATTCCAAATAAAAGTTTGAAATTCAGGGCCCCCAAAAAAGATCCGGCCCTACACCGTTTTTAACCCCCTACAACAGGTTTCCTCACAGGGTCCAACTCCTTCACCGCTCCAAATTTCAGCTCGATATCTTGAATATTGCGACCTGTACTTCGCTCATCCCAAAAATGTGACGCACAATGGACATTTTCAGGGCCGCAAGAAAAGAAAACGGTGAGAGATATCAAGAAATCGTTTTGGGTAAAAAAAAAGTTGCATACCGCGGAGATCTTACACCTGTACATTTAACGTTTTTCGATACGACCAACCGTTTCCGAGATATATCGATTCCAAAAAAAAGTTTTAAATTCAGGGCCCCCCAAAAAGATCCGGCCTTGCACCGTTTTTAACGCCCGACAATTGGTTTCCTCACAGGGTCTAACTCTTTCACCGCACCAAATTTCAGTTCGATATCTTGAAAATTGAGACCTGTACTTCGCTAAACCCAAATATGTCACGCACAATGGACATCTTCAGGGCCCCAAAAAAAGAAAACGGTGAGAGATATCAAAAAATCATAATGAGTAGAAAAGTTGCATACCGCGGAGGTCTTACACCTGTACATTTAACATTTTTCAATACGACCAACCGTTTCCGAGATATATCGATTCAAAAAAAAGTTTGAAATTCAGGGCCCCCAAAATAGATCGGGCCCTACACCGTTTTTAACGCCCGACAACAGGTTTCCTCACAGGGTCTAACTCTTTCACCGCTCCAAATTTCAGCTCGATATCATGAAAATTGCGAACTGTACTTCGCTCAACCCAAAAATGTCACGCACAATGGACTTTTTCAGGGCCCCAAAGAAAGAAAACGGTGAGAGATATCAAAAAATCGTTTTGAGTAAAAAAGTCGCATACCGTGGAGATCTTACACATGTACATTTAACGATTTTTGATACGACCAACTGTTTCCGAGATATATCGATTCCAAAAAAAAATTGAAATTCAGGGCCCCCCAAAAAGATCCGGCCCTGCGCCGTTTTTAACGCCCGACAACAGGTTTCCTCACAGGGTCTAACTCTTTCACCGCTCCAAATTTCAGCTTGATATCATGAAAATTGCGACCTGTACTTTGCTCAACCCAAAAATGTCACGCACAATGGACTTTTTCAGGGCCCCAAAAAAAGAAAACGGTAAGAGATATCAAAAAATCGTTTAAAGTAAAAAAGTTGCATACCGCGGAGATCTCACACCTGTACATTTAACGTTTTTCGATACGACCAACCGTTTCCGAGATATATCGATTCAAAAAAAAAAGTTTTAAATTCAGGGCCCCCCAAAAAGATCCGGCCCTGCACCGTTTTTAACGCCCGACAATAGGTTTCCTCACAGGGTCTAACTCTTTCACCGCACCAAATTTCAGATCGATATCTTGAAAATTGCGACCTGTACTTCGCTAAACCCAAACATGTCACGCACAATGGACATCTTCAGGGCCCCAAAAAAAGAAAACGGTGAGAGATATCAAAAAAACGTTTTGAGTAAAAAAAGTTGCATACCGGGGAGATCTTACACATTTACATTTAACGTTTTTTGACACGACCAACCGTTTCCGAGATATATCGATTCCAAAAAAGGTTTGAAATTCAGGGCCCCCAAAAAAGATCTGGCCCTGCACCGATTTTAACCCCAACAATAGGGTTCGTCACAGGCACTAACTCTTTCACCGTACCAAATTTCAGCTTGATATCTTGAAAATTGCGACCAGTACTTTGCCAAACGCAAAAATGTCACGCACAATGGACATATTCAGTGCCCCAAAAAAAGAAAACGGTGATAGATATAAAAAAATCGTTTTGAGTAAAAAAGTTGCATACCGCGGGGATCTTACACCTGTGCATTTAACGTTTTTCGATACCACCAACCGTTTCCGAGATATATCGATTCCAAAAAAAAGTTTTAAATTCAGGGCCCCCCAAAAAGATCCGGCCCTACACCGTTTTTAACGCCCTACAATGGGTTTCCTTACAGGGTCTAACTCTTTCACCGTACCAAATTTCAGCTTGATATCTTGAAAATTGCGACCAGTACTTTGCCAAACGCAAAAATGTCACGCACAATTTACATATTCAGGGCCCCCAAAAAAGAAAACGGTGATAGATATAAAAAAATCGTTTTGAGTAAAAAAGTTGCATACCGCGGGGATCTTACACCTGTGCATTTAACGTTTTTCGATACGACCAACCGTTTCCGAGATATATCGATTCCAAAAAAAGTTTTAAATTCAGGGCCCCCCAAAAAGATCCGGCCCTGCACCGTTTTTAACGCCCGACAATAGGTTTCCTCACAGGGTCTAACTCTTTCACCGCACCAAATTTCAGTTCGATATCTTGAAAATTGCGACCTGTACTTCGCTAAACCCAAATATGTCACGCACAATGGACATCTTCAGGGCCCCAAAAAAGCTAAACGGTGAGAGATATCAAAAAATCATTTTGAGTAAAAACGTTGCATACCACGGAGATCTTGCACCTGTACATTTAACGTTTTTCGATACGACCAGCCATTTCCGAGATATATCGATTCAAAAAAATAGGATGAAATTCAGGGCCCCAAAGAAGGGTCCGGCCCTGCACCGATTTTAACGCCCAACAATAGGGTTCCTCTAGCCGTACCAAATTTCAGCTCGATATCTAGAAAATTGCGACCTGTACTTTGCTAAACGCAAAAACGTCACGCACATACGTACATACATACAGACAGTATTTTTAATCCTACCACGACTATATGAAAGCCTATAGGATCTAGATCCGGCTTTCATAACAAGAATCTCCAGTCAAAACACATTGAAAAGATGAGCAAATACAGCGAGTTGGTCGACCCTATCAAAAGACAATGGCATGTAGAGCGAGTGAAGACCATACCTATCATTGTCTCGAGTACGGGCGTGATCCCAAGTACCTTGCTCCAAGGCCTTAAAGAACTGGATCTGGATACTCGGCTGTACAAACTAATGCAGAAGGCAGTAGATCTATCAACAACCAGAATCGTTCGGAAGTTCATGGGTAGCGAAATTCTAGCTTAGAAGTTGATGTTTCCGTAGCTATACTTTGGTTCACTGAAGCCCGTATAGTTACGTTGTAATATACCAGAAATGTGTTACATGTACTGTATAAACCGAAAATAATAATAATAATGGTTGCAATCCAGGATAAGGTTGAGGCTGCCAAAAACTATCTTAAGTATATAGTTAAGGCAAGTATTCGGGATGATAAATGCCGAAGATGCCAACTAGAACCGGAAACAATCCAACATATCACAGGAGGCTGCCAAGCAATCTCCTGTACTAATTACACAGAGGCACAACCAAGTAGCCAAAATAATTAGCGTATGGATTTTAGTGCCGGGAGTGTCCAAGGCTCACCAGAGTTTGTAGCTTCTTCTAAGCGGACACCCATGGGGTGAGCTACAAGTACCGTCGTGTGTGGAGTGTTGTCTGGGGAGGAAAGTTTGAGCGTAAGGACGAGGAGTTGGAAGGTAGCGGCTGTGGCCTATAGTTAGGGACCAACCCCGGCATTTGCCTGGAAGGAACATGGGAAACCACAGAAGACCATCTTCAAGGTTGCCGGCGGGGGGTTCGAAGCTCCTCGCCTCCCGGATGTGAGTGACTGCCTGCAGCCACGCCGTAACGACCACGGCTAACTCTCCCGGTAGTTATTACTGATAAAACCATACCAGAAAACCGGCCAGATATCGTTCTTGTGGACAAATTGCGGAAGAGAACCTTTCTCATTGTTATCGCAGTGACCGATTCCCATAATCTGCAACAAACCTGCTGTGAGAAGATCACCAATTATATGCCCTTGGCTGAGGAAATACGGCAAATGTGGAGACAGGAAAGTGTAGTGGTTCTGCCCATAGTCATCTATTCTACTGGCATCATCCCTAAATCATTGGCTCGCAACCTAGAAATATTGGGAATCCATCCTGGTCTACATATCACCATGCAGAAGGTCGTCATCTTGGAGACCTGTTCGATTGTTCGCTTGTTTCTCAATATGCCACTCTAATAGAAGTTGTCATTAAACGACCGACAGTAGTGGCTACGCTGGCTAAAGCGCAGCATTAGGTCATGGGGCCAAGCTCTCTGCTGACTCGGTAGACGCGTGGGTTCGATCCCCACCGTCGGCTGTCCTTGAAATGGTTTTCCGTGGTTTCCCATTTTCAACACCAGGCAAATGCTGGGACGGTACCTTCTGACAGGCCACGGCCGCTTCCTTCCACATCCTTGCCCAGTTTCATTCACCATCATTCATTTCATCTCTCATTAACTCCTCTCATGAGGTTGGCGTCAGGAAGGGCATCCGGCCGTAAAAATCATCGCCACAAAGACTTCCATCGCATCTCATCCCCGACCCCTTTGGAAAAACGGGAATAATAAGGGGTAGACATACATTATTATTATTAAACGAGTGGCCTTCGGAAAGGCTGAGTGCAGGTCTTTATAGTTGACGCCCGTGGGCGACCTGCGCGTCGTAACGAGGATGAAGTGATGATGAAGACGTCACATACACCCAGTCCCCGAGCCACGGGAATTAACCCCAGGAAATTAAAATACCTGATGGCTTGGCCGCGAATCGAACCCAGGACACTTCGGGCCAAAGCCTAGTGTGCTAACCATTTAGCCACAAAGCCGCACATAATAACAATAAGACTCTTGCAATTCACTGCGATGTTTACTGTTAATCTCATTGAAACACCCTCAAGCAAAAGCCCATGAGCCGCCACTGATATCTGGTGGGGCAGATAGTCATGATGATCCTCCCCTTAAGACTATGGGCAAATGTGTGTAATTTCCCTCGAAACCAAGCTCGATTGACAGCTGAAAAGAGACAAACATTTTCTGAATGGTTCTACTGAAATTTCAGGAAGACTTGGTGCCATTAGAGACAAGAGGTTCAAGTAGGAAGTGTTTGATTATAGTCTTTGTGAATAATGAGCGGTTAGTGATTAACAGTACGAGAATAATCGTTGGTGAACAACAACGTTGTACAGTACAGTAGTCATGATGGCTAACGCATCTGCAGCCAGTTCCAAACAAATCGGCATGCGGATAATCCTCAGTCCCTTACAAGTGCTTTTCAGTCGTCAGGGGAGTAGTTTTATGAGGGTAATGGGGTTTAAGCAGGGGTTGACTCTTAAGCGTCTAGTCTCAAAGACAAACAGTTGCAGCTATGTTGCCAGTACGCCTCCCAAGAGAGGCACTCGTATTCACGGAATGAAAGAAAAACACTAGTTCAGTAAAACCTGCCTTAAATTAACCCTTTATTAGACGGAAACTTGTCTTAAACGGAAATATTTGATGTTTCGTGTACTTTGGGACGAATAACTAGTTAAATTCCTTTTATACAATGGAAACGGAAATACGCATTTTTTACGAAAAATGTCCGAGTTCCGCAGTGTTTATAAATTTTTCAAGCACCCTGTGAAAGTCTACCTTGTCTGCTGTAACAGTTGATTCTGTAGCTAGCAAGGAATGTGCAAATAATTTAGAATTTTCATGAAACTTTTTAAAATTGTATAATATTAACAGCACAACATTTTCATCTGTAAAAATTGACCTTAAGTAAATTTTGATAAACGGGCGAGTTAAAATATAACACAAATAAGGAGAAATTACATCTAATTTCAGCTTTGTGAATTGAAAGGTTCGGATAAAAGGGAACTTTTACGGATAAAAGGGAACTTTTATATCAGGGCCATCCAGACAGCGCTCCCCGAACGCTAGCGCTCCGGCCGCGCTCTAAGCCAGTGCTCCGAGCGCTTTCGTGGAAGGTAGTTTCAGAAGTGGTGGGAGGAGCTTGGCTGGCTGAGCACGCTGAAGTGTGCAGCCGATCTATCAGTCGCTAGTCTAGTTCAATGCGCTTTGTTAACAGCGTGTAAGCAAATCAGTTTCGCAGTGGTCATGACTGAACAGCATACAAAAAAAAAAAAAGGAGTGGTGAAGCAGCAGACCTTAAAGCAGAATGGGAAATGTCATTTTTCTGTACAGCGTATAAAGGTCACGCCAAATGTTTAGTGTGCAACACAGATGTAATGTGTTAAAAAGAACACAATTTGTTGTTGAATTTTCCTCTCTAATATGTCACATTTTAGTTTGGAATAAATCACAATATTCTTTACTTAACACTTGTGTTCGTTTCCTGCACATTCCATACATCGGAGTACCATTCGATTTGTATATGCGGTATATTTGTTATGGCAAACCAGCCCTATTAATATGTCAACAATCCCACAACAGCCGTCGGCCGCAAGACTGTACGTACGTATCTAGTCAGCGTGGTCCGAACAGCGTCCTTCTCCTCGCTGCCACAGTGTAGTGGTGGTAGGGGAAGGAGCGCTATTCTGACTGCCCAGTGCTCCCCGAGCGCGGTCGCGCTCCCGGAGCGCAATGACTGGATGGCCCTGAGAAAAACATTTTTGTGAGAAATTGGAATCAAAGATGTCATTGCCATAGGATTCTTCTTCTTCCATTTGAAGCACTAGCATCCATTTTGCTGTTGTTCCAAGTCCCTTTGTCCTTGCTTCTAATTAGTGCTCCCTATTAACCGTGTAGCCGTGTACCCGCACAACCGTGTTTTTGAGATCCGTGTGCTAAGAATCCGGGTTCTACTATTTACCCGTGTACCCGTGTATTCGTGTAATTACGACCGGGTACACGGGTCACACCGAATATTGTTAAAGAGTGCCGTGTCTGGTAACCTTGCTCGAACATCTGTTCACGGCAATATCGTGCCATTTATACATGCATTTAGAAATCGTGTTTGCGTGTGCAATGTGTCCGCGCGCGTTTTCTTTTTCGAATCGAAGCAGTGTGAAATTCATTAATTATTTGATTGATTATAAAGGTTAGTTCGGAGGATGAGAGAGGAGTAGATACAAAACTATATGTAACGGAATATAATTTATTATTTGCACTGTAATTTGACCAAAATGTAACTAAACAACAAAATTAAAATATCAGGCGTAGGAAACGAATACAAAATATAACAGTATAATAAGAACAACAATTTCTAGAATTATGACTCATTGACCAATTTACTTTAAGAAAGCTTTGTTTTGGAACAAGAATACTAAGAGGTTTACATTTTCTGGCAGAAGACAATTCCGTTTGGCTCTGACAATGTTTCCAGCAGAGGAAAAGCACCTTTCGGAGCTTGTGGATGTTGCTGGAATACACAAGTATTTTTTCGCTAGAGCAGCAACCGCAGGATATTTGTGTTCCCTTGCTTTCCACCACTCGAACGGGTTCATGTCAAAATGAATCTGTGCCTCCGAAAGAAAATCTTCAAATTGAGATTCAGGGCTGTTCCTTCTCCCACATGGCATATGATACAAGAACTCCAGGGCACTACTGGTGGAGGGTTGATCGGGATTAACCAAGACTTCAGCTGGTGCATCGCTCTGAACCTTATGAAGCACTCTGTCGCGAATACATCGTCGAGCCTCTGCTGTCTCATCTACCAAATCCTTACACCTCGGGTCGAGGAAAGATGCAATCTGTCTGGCTGTGACAGTACTATCATTTATCCATAGGAGGCCGAACCGATCGTTAAATTCACAGACCAAGGTAGACTGCACGTCCTCTAGGAAGCTGTCGTCCGACAACTCCTGGGTGCTGAGGTGATTTTTAATTAGCGTCTGTATTAGTGGCTGGACCATCGATATGGGAGAATTGTCACCGCAAAAGAGAGTGTTTACCACTTCCACAGGTTTAAGGAGCTTGTTTAAAACCTCCATGTGATGCCACTCCTGTTCAGTTACTTGGAGCTTCTGTGCTGTGGCCATTGGCATGCATGTCCGGTCACCTAGGACGTTGCTGACGGGGTTCCTGTTTTTCAAAAGGCAAAAGTTGAATTCCAGCGGGTGTTGCAGCTCTGAATCAGGGGTTGTTCTGGCATTGAAAGTTGTGCTTGCATTTTTGTCAGCGCACTAGAGGCAACGTTAGAGTGCCGAAAATGGCCAACTATCTTTCTTGCTTTCAGACACACATTAGCAGCCTTTTCATGAGCAAGAGCCTTGTTTGCAGCAAGCTGTACAGAATGTGCAGCACAGTCACTTTATCCTTCTCCAGCACATCAAGAGCGCGCACAGCGTTGACGACGTTGTACGCGTTGTCAGTGACGATGGCGGTGATCCTGTCCTGCACATTCCATTCTTCTGCAACCAATTGCAATTCCGATGCCAGATTTTCTGAGGTGTGGCGGTCTTCAATTTCATGCGTGGTAAGCGTCATCGCCTTTGGAACCCACTGGGAGTCGATGGTGTGAGCCGTTACCGTCAGGAAAGACGTTTGTGAGCGAGATGTCCAACAGTCAGATGTAAGGGCAACGCTTGATGCCGCTGATAGTTCACACCGCACATTCTCTCTGACACCATCGGCTAGTAGAGCCAGTCTCCGCTTAAGGGCATCCTCTGAAATACACAAGTAATTGGGCTCTACAACTGTCATGAACTGCATAAACCCATCACTGGCACAAAATGACAAAGGCAGTTGGTTCACAGCAACCATCCTAGCAAGAGCCTGATGTATTTCCTCTATGCGTTACCTTCCACGCATCGCCTGCGTCGTCTCTTGGCTCGGGATGACCATACCTGTTCCTGCTCCTCATCATCAACATGGTCACCATCTTCAGTGTCTTCTTTTGTGGCCTCCGCTTTATGCCTGTAATAATACCATATCATTTTTAATGTCGGTGCGAAATGAAAGCCTTCACAACGAGGAAGGTCCTGGGCATTATAAGCGCAAATCGTGGAAAGTTGCATTGGAGATAAACAAGATCACCGCCTTTCCATTTCGCCGGTACGCGCCACCACCGTGAATATTGCACTTGACAACGATTGAAATGCACGCTTGTCCGGCCATTTCTGTGCGGAGAGCAGGATGACTCGACTGATTCGCTAATATCTGTGAAATTGTCTATGTACACAGCACACGCCTCCAGACACAACCCCACGCCGCGCCGCCGCGCCACCGCACGCTCGTCCTGAAGCTCCCGTAGGTCGCCACCGTTGCGTTCCCGATAAGCCCATCTGTCTAATTGTTAGGACCTTTTATAATTTACGGTATGCAATTTCCCTCATTTTAACAATCCACCATCTAAATATTATACGCCATCGAAGAATTGTATGACTTATGCGAAGAACTATCGCTATTTATTGATGTGTAACATCTTTCCACTCGGTATCTGGATATTTTTGTGGCATTCGGTAGCTGGACATATTTGTGGAAGTGATTTTGGAAAAGGGACGGAAGTGCATGGGACGGAAACAATGAGCGCGCGTGGTGGCGGAGATCGGTACAACGACGTACTGTAGGCCATGTGGCTATGGAGAATGTATATCGCATACAGTTTAGTTCAAGGTTTAGAGACCCCATTTAAGATATTCCTACAATAAATCATTTTCATGCTGAAAACAATTACGATTTATTAAATCTTCATACTTTTGCAGTATTCTTATTTAATGTAAGCACTCGATGTACTGTTGGCCATGTGGCTATGTGGAATCTATATCGCATCAACAAACACTCCAAACAACGTAGGAATTCAGTATATTAACACAGACCACTAACAATAATTGAAACTTCGTTAGTCTAAACGTATCACTGGGAGAAACACATTTAATATACCTTCTGCACACCTAATTTTTAATCACGCCTATACTTAGCAGTGCACTCTATCAGCAAAAAGAGGCCATTTTCAATAACATCGCTGGCATTGGTTCACTAACTGGCCGGTATAGAGCGCAGCCCGCATCAAGTAGGCAGTGCATTGCTTCCTCCACGGCCAACTGGATGCGAGTGCATCCAGTCGGCCGTGCCCCCGCATACCATAATTCAACTAGTTGAAGGTAGATGTCACTATTGCAGATCCATTGGAGAACTTTGTTTTAATTTAATATATATTTTCCATTGTATACTTCACAATATAACGCTCAATTGTATAACGCCTCAGTACTCAAATAACAATAAATATAAAAATCAAGCAAAAAATACAACTCTGTTAGGATTAGAACCCCAGCCGGCAGGTTAGGAGACCAACGCTGTAACCACAGACCTAAATATGTCCTCCCAAAATGAATGTTATCAATCGATTAAGATACAACGTCTTAGCAAATAGCAATGATGATCTATTAAGGTCAGGAATTTGCACTGGATTATACAAGTAGTTATTTCAATGACCAACAGAGTTCACTGTTAACAAGGGATTTGCGCTCCCGAGACACACATAGTAGGATAACATGTCGTATGTTACACATCATATGCGACTACTGTAAGGCTCGTATATTCCTTTTTAACGTGTGCGCTAAATACCGGTGCGCGACGGAGTGAGCGGCGGCGTGCTGCCGTGGTGGCGCGCGGTAAGTGGATAAGCGAGTGTGACGGTGGCATGAACCGAAAATAATACAGATCGTAGCGAATCAGCCAAGTAGTCTGCATTAGACTGAAATGTCTGGGAAAGCGGTAAATTTCAACATATGTCCAGTTCCATTTGGGGAAGGCAGCGCCGCGGCGCCGGCGCGACACCACTTCGCCTTCGGCGCTGATGACATGGCCTACTGACCGAAGGCGGTGGGAGTGTCGCGGAAGCGCTTGCTTCTAGCCGTGAAAGTGTGTTGTTCACAGAAGTTGGTCGTATGTAAACAAAACCAACGTAAACAGTACTAGACTATTTATTATTAAATCAGAAAGACATTTCTGTAGGAGGTCGTGGTAACCACGGTACGCTTACGCATACGTATGGCGTTACACAATTTGTATACATAATTACTTACCCACATTTGCTTGGCGACGTTTGTTGATTTTCCATCTTCCGGTGTATCGTTTTCAAGTGGCGTCCGATGGCTCCCGTAGACCCACCAGCACAGGAATACTCATTGTTTTCGGTAGGAGAACATAGAGAGCAATAGGCCTCATCTCCTTTCCGTTCCGCGTACTTCCATACCCAACTGCTTGTTTTCCCCATTTCTCCTCTACTACGCAGCGCGTGTTAGCTGTGGTTTGACTACTATGATCGTACTGAAATGAACGCGTGTTCTTCAATCAGGTTAGGATTCTGCCTACCAGGGGCGCCCTAACGAATAAGGGATGCGCGGTGCCCGAAAATTTGAATCATTCGGTGCCGTGTTCATAGTATTTCGAAAACATCCTTTCACAAAATACGCAGTGTTGTCGTTTCATTTATTCTTCGTAATAGCAAAAACTTTATATTTTTATGTTTGCTGTGTTCGTCTTCCCGATTCTATATTTGTTTTCAATTAAATGGCCATTAGTGCAACAAAATGTCAAAATCATTCTTCCAAAATCGAGAAAACCACATGGGCACACGATAAGACATATATACCCGTGAAACCCGTGTACGCGGACCTTCATACACGGTTACACGGGTGGTACTACTCGTGTACCCGTGTACACGTGTACTTACTGCTACACGGATTCTTAGAGCGTACCTACCCGTGTACACGTGTCCCGGGTTACACGGGTACACGTCAATCCGTGTCTCATCGGTAGCCCTACTTCTAATGCAGCCTCTTTCATGAAAGTTATTTTGTATCTATCGTCTAATACAGGTGTGTCTAACCCGCTTGCGGCCCTCGATCCCATCGCATGCGGCCCGCAGTGATATTTGCTCTATCACATCGCGTTCGGCCCGCAGTGATATTTGTAAGTTATAATATGATTTATGAAATGAGTAATTCTATTTGGAATAAATTAACTTGAAAGAGAAAGACTTTTTCCGTTCACAACACATGTGTTTGTGAAGTTCATCTTACTCAAAACATAGAGAAATACATCCGTTTTAAGAAATACCCAGCCCAGATTTTTAGCCTACTTTTCACATTTTGCAAAAATGAGGAAAAAGTAGACTTATGAGATCGGGCAAATGTATGTCTGTCTGTCTGTCTGTCTGGCTGGCTGGCTGTGTGTGTGTGTGTGTGTGTGTGTGTGTGTGTCTATCAACTCCTAAACGGCTGCAGCAATCGAAACAAAATTTGGTAGGAGTAAAGATCTATATCTGAATATCTCACGGCCATATTTGAAAATGATGTCAGTGCTACCAACTGCTGAAAAATCGCAACTGAAATTTGAGCTCCATGTTGGATATCTTGCAAGGTATGAATGGGAGCTATTTCAAAATTGGTACACGCATAGATAGTAATATTGCAGTTTAATTTCCAGGAGGTCATACATGGCAGTGTTGCCAAAATGAGTATAAGCCTGCTGATTGGTCCTATTTTTAAATGCATATAACTTCTACACTATCGATTGGAATTCAACCAAATTTCGTATGTTGTATGTGTACATAACCAGATATGACTGAGCGTGTTCTTAAAAACCACCAGGGCTGCCAACTGTTAATAAATGCTCTTAATTTATTTTATCCAAATACCAATATATCAGAAAGTATGCAAGCCTACAGTTTTAAACTATGCACACGTATAGTACCTGACATTCTATATTAATTTGGAGTAACTTATATACGTCAGTGCTAGCAACATGATTCTAAGCCTGCTGAGAGGTCCAACTTTAAATACATATAACTTCCATACTATCATTTGGATTTCAACCGAATTTAGTATGTGCTATGTGAACCATAACAGATATGACTATGCGTATTTGCCAACTGTAGTGCTCTATTAGGCTACATTATGCCAGGTATACAGTATTTCGAACTAATTAAAAATGTCGATATTACCAACTTAATTTCGTCGTTATTCTAGATAGATCCATATAGATTAATCATTGGCATGAATTTTAAGTTTTAAGAAAAGTAGGCTCTTTAGTTCGTCACGGAACTTATTGTTATTTATTAGTCTATTTTCATTTATGAAAAAATAGGCTTATGAGATCACCTTTTGTCCGTGTGTGTGTGTGTGTGTGATGGTGTGTGTGTGTGTGTGTGTCTAATAACTTCTAAACGGCTCGAGCGATTTCAATGAAACTCGGTAAGTTCATAGCACTATTCCGGACGACCCCAACCGTGTCCTTCAAATTTTGTTACATCTCACCAATCCAACATGGCGGCTGTGCGAAATATTTCACCAGCATTCAATATCTCCGAAACTATTACCGATATCACCCTGGAATATTTTACGGTGATAAAGGGAACTACTGGAAATTCACCTATGTGACTTTTGAAAATCTGGTAACTACAAAACCATCATGGCGGCCAAGCGAGGTTGCGACTTTTAAATAGACGTTTCTCGCGATTTATCCAACCAAACGCAATAAAACTTGGTACAGTATATGTTTATACACATTGTAATGCACCGACACTTCGTTCAATTGTTTACATAACCTCAAGATGGCGGCTGTGCGAAATATTTCACCGGCAATCTAAATCTCTGAAACTATTGGCGGTATCACCCTGAAATTTTGTACGGAGATAAAGGACACTACTGGAAGTTTATCTATAAGACTTTCAAAAACCGGTTAACTACAAAACTAATATGGCGGCCAAGCGAAGTTGAAAACGTTAAATAGACCTTTCTCGCGATTTAATGATCCAAACGCAATGACACTTGGTACAGGAAATGTTTATACACATTGTAATGCACTGGTATCTAATTTAGTTCAATATTTTCCATAACCTCAAGATGGCGGCTGTGCGAATTTTAAAATTAAGTTTTTATTTCTTGTGTCGTAATCATGCGATCGAAGTGAAAGTTTGAATAATGAACCTACGCAATAATTTTCCTTTAATGGTACATCACTCTATGGCCTATACATATAACAATCCAACATGGCGACCATCCGAAACATTTAGATGGATACCAATATCTACGAATCTATTACAGCAATCAAACTGAATCTTTTAATGTTCATAGGGGCTATGAACATAAGTTCACCTATGGGACTTTTAATATCCTAGTGAACACAAATCCAACATGGTGGCGACGCGAATTATAAATATTCACATGGTCGTTTCTCGCAATTTAACCACCCGAGTGCAGCGATACTTGGTACAGTAAATTCGTATACAAATGTTAATCCACTGGCATCCAATTTTTTTCAATTGTTTCCATAACCACAAGATGGCAGCAGTGCGAAATTTTAAAATCTCGTTTTTACTTCTTGTGTCCTAATCATGCGATTGAAGTTTGAATACTACACATACACAATACTCTTCATGTAACAGTTCATAACTCTAAGACCTACAGATATAAAAATCCAACATGGCGACCATCCGCAATATTTAGTCGGTTCTCGATATCTACGTATCTATTACAGCAATCAAACTGAAATTTTGTATGTTGATAGTGGCAATTAACATAAATAGGATATATGAAAATAGGCTGTATAGTTCTTCACGGAACTACTTGTTTTTATTTATGATCCTACCTATCGCGCATCGCTTTGGAATCTCCGTTCATTGTTGACTGCGCGGTAACGTTACTACTTTCAAAGGCGAGTGTGTGCCAGATGTTTTATTGTTGTTACATTGCAGAACTTTCAAGTTAGTTTACTGTTTGCAGTTGTTCGCTCACATTGTATTGTCAGTGCATGTGATTTTTATGTGCTAGTGAGGGGTTTGACGAATATAATTAATTCTGTGATTTTTATTCATGATAATTATGGCTTATAAGTGTAGCGGCAAATGAAAAATTTCAGACGACGGTTGATCATTTCAAATAAAGTGGGCAAACCCGTACTTTTTTACTGAAGTAAACAAGAAAGCAGTGTGTTTAATTTGCAGTGAAAAAGTTTCAGTGTTTATAGAGTATAACATAAAGCGACATTACGACACCAAACATGCGTTTTCATATGATACATTTGAGGATCATTTTCGTAAAGACAAGGTATCTGAACTTAAAATTTAACGTTCAGGACAGCAGTTACTCTTTAATAATGTGTCACTTCAAACTGAATCTCTGTTAAAGGCGAGTTGCGCAGTAGCAGATTTTTTATTTGTATTTTTTTTATTTTTTAGTCGTTTACCCTCCAGGTTGGTGGAACCCACGCACTCAGCGAGGGAACTCACCACTACCGCCTCTACCGGCAGTGTCTTAGAGCTGGGAACATCGAATTGGAAGGGATACAACTGGTGAGGTGGGATTGGCACCTCGCCCAGGCGGCCGCACCTGCAAAGCGAACAGGGGCCTCATGAGGGAAGGTAAGGATGGATAGACAAGGAAGAGGGAAGGAGGCGGCCGTGGCCTTGAAGAAGATACCATCCCGGCATTTGCCCGAGGACGAAGTGGGAAACCACGGAAAACCACTTCGAGGATGGCTGAGGGGGATTCGAACCCCCTCTACTCATTTGGGCCACCCGAGGCTGATTAGACCCCTTTCCAGTCCTCGTACCACTGTTCAAATTTCGTGGTAGAGCCGGGAATCGAACCCAGGACCTCCGGGGCGGCAGCTAACCATGCTGACTGCTACGCTACGGAGGCGACATAAATTATTGTAGAAAAATCTAAACCATTTTCAGATGGCGAGTTTGTTAAATAAAGGAAATTGAGAGTGTTGCTGATTTTATATGTCCTGACAAAAAAGAGCGCAGTTTGCAAAATTAAGCTTGTCGCGACAGTCTGTAGCTCTCCGTACCGACGAATTAGCGTCCGACATAGAGAGAACTTAAAAATACCGTGCCACAAATTTCCAGTTCTATTCTCTGGCACTTGGTGAGAGTGGTGATGCTAGCGATACTTCCCAATTAGCAATTTTCTTAAGGGGAGTTGATAATGATTTCAATATTACAAAAGAATTAGCTGCTCTTGTTCCTCTTAAAGACACCACTAAAGCCAATGATATGTAATGGATTAAAGGGGGGGGGGGTCACTGAAACCTTGAACCGGCTTGGCTTGAAATATACAAATCTATCTGGTGTAAGGTGTAACATTCCTGCTTTGCAGGAAGACCAGAAGGGTTAGTGACTTACTGCAAGCAGAGGCAGCTAAAGTAGGAAACATTTCTGAAATGCGATATCACAGCTTAATACACCTAGGAAACCTTTGTGCTGGATCCCTAAATTTAGATAGTGTTTTGAAAGTCGTTGTAAAAGTGGTGAATTTCATTAGTTCACATGGTTTGCGATATAGAGCATTTCAAAATGTCTTACAAAATCTCAATTCAGAATTTGAAGATATATTTTATTGTACTGAAATAACATGGCTGAGCCGTGGCAAAATGTTTAAGCGAGTGTTTGACCTAAAATCCGAAATACAAACATTTATGGAATGAACTTAATTCACGTCTCCAAGGTAAGGACCAATTGATCACTACTATGTTTGATCACGTGAAGGACTTTGAAACAATATTGCGACTTTGGGAACCAAAGATAAAAAACAACAACTTTGTGCATTTCCCAGCCCCACAAACCTGTAATAATCAAAATTCTCCAAAGCACGCAGAAATCATATCAGATTTAAGAACCGAATTCCGCGTTAGATTTCAAGACTTCAAGGAGAATGTTATAAGTTCCAATGTGTTTTCTTCCCCTTTCTCCATTAACATAGACGAGGATCCCGAGGATCTGCAAATGGAGTGCGTTGATTTTCAATGTGCGTCAGACCTAAATAATAAGTTTAACAATGCCCCCTTACTATCGCGACTACTTTCCCAGAGAAAAATATCCACTCATAACCTTAAATTCCTTAGCGTATGGCTTTCAGTGCCGGGAGTGTCCGAGGACATGTTCGGCTCGCCAGTTTTGGAGCTGCTTCGGGACGGACACCCAATAGGTGAGCTACAAGTACCGTTGGGGAGGAAAGTTGGAATGTAAGGACGAGGAGTTGGTAGTTAGCGGCTGTGGCCTATAGTTAGGGACCAACCCCGGCATTTGCCTGCAAGGAAGATGGGAAACCACAGAAGACCATCTTCAAGGTTGCCGGCGGGGGGATTCGAACCTCCTCGCCTCCCGGATGTGAGCGACTGCCAGCAGACATGCCGTAACGACCACGGCTAACTCACCCGGTTATAAACAGTTCCTCTCGATTCACAGACCAACACGTAATTTCATATGGATTCTGTTAAAATGAGTCATATTCATCTGATAAATATTGTTTAAAATGATAATCTGGTAGCAAAAATATCTACCCCGCCCAGGATTCGAACCCAAGATCTCTTGATTAACACTCATACGCACTAACCCCACAGCTATTTCGACTTCGCAAAAGTTGTGCACATGATGATGACTTATTTCCACGTTCCAATAATACTGCATTACGGAATTAAGTTTCATTTATATTTTACTTGTTTCGATAATGTTCCTGCGTGAAATTGAGTTTAAAATGCCTTATGAATAGGCCCTCTTGTGAGTAAAGAGAATGTATTCAGTAATAGTTCATGAAGGCTTGCTCAATTCTCGTATAACCACAACGATTATATTATATTGATGACTGCATTACCGTTATGTGGGTTAATATTTGAATAGACATTGTGCAGAAACATAATACCGGCAATGCCGACTACTTTCAATGTTTGATACTAAGGCATTTTACCATTTAAATACTGATACGAAGACTTCGAACATGTACCATGTCATTTTCGTTTCAATCACTTGACACCAGAGTTCGCATGAGCGTTTTCCGTTGAGTATGTCATATACATTCCACATGGCCGAGAGTGCGTCATGGTATCAATTTTTGACACCGCGCGCTGATTGTTTCTCTTACCAGTGCCAGATGGATCGATCGATCGAGTTGGCAGTGCGTCTTATACTTCCATTCGATCCACCACTGCCAGCTAGGGCACACTTCCTTTCGATCGATCAAGCGGGCAGTGCATACTTCCGTTTTCCACCACTGCCTGCTAGTACTCTTCCGTTCGATCGATCGAGCGGGCAGTGCATACTTCCGTTTTCCACCACTGCCAGCTAGTACACTTCCGTTTTATCAATCGAGCGGGCAGTGCATACTTCCGTTCGATCCACCACTGCCAGCTCGATCGTTCCGATCCACTTCCGTCCCCAATTTTCAAAATCACTCCCACAAAACTATCCAGCAACCGAGCGGAAAGATGTTACACATCGAAAATAAAGATGTACTTTGGTGGGTTTACAGTACAGGGTCATCGAAAAAGGTTGCAGCAATTTCAACAAGTAGTTCCGTGAAGAACTATACAGCCTATTTTCATATATCCTACTTACAGTATGTTAATTGCCTCTATCTACATACAAAATTTCAGTTTGATTGCTGTAATAGATTCGTACATATTGAGAACCGACTAAATATTTCGGATAGTCGCCATGTTGGATTTTATATATGTAACTTAGGTCCTAGAGTTATGAACAGTTACATGAAGATTATTGTGTATGTGTAGTATTCAAACTTCAATCGCATGATTAGGACACAAGAAGTAAAAAGGAGATTTTAAAATTTCGCACAGCTGCCATCTTGTGGTTATGGAAACAATTGAAATAAATTAGATGCCAGTGGATTAACATTCGTAAAAGGATTTACTGTACCAAGTTTCACTGCACTCGGATGGTTAAATTGCGAGAAACGTCCATGTGAATATTTATACTTCGCGGCACCGCCATGTTGGATTTGTGATCACCAGGTTATTTAAAGTCCTATAGGTGAACTTAAGTTCATAGCCCCTATGAACATAAAAAATCAGTTTGATTGCCATAATAGATTCGTAGATATTCAGAGCCGTCTAAATATTTCGGATGGTCGCCATGTTAGATTGTTAAATGTATAGGCCATAGAGTCATGTACCATTAAAGGAGAATTATTGCGTAAGTTCATTATTCAAACTTTCACATTGATCGCATGATTACGACACAAGAAATAAAAACTTAATTTTAAAATTTGCAAAGCCGCCATCTTGAGGTTATGTAAACAATTGAACTAAATTAGATACCAATATATTACAATATGTATAAACATTTCCTGTACCAGATTTCATTGCGGTTGGAACATTAAATCGCGAGAAAGGTCTATTTAAAATTTTCAAATTCGCTTGGCCGCCATGTTCGGTTTGTAGTTAACAGGTTTTTGAAAGTCTCATAGATGAACTTCCAGTAGTTCCCTTTATCTCTGTACAAAATTTCAGGGTGATACCACTAATAGTTTCAGATATATAGAATGACGGTGAAATATTTCGCACATCCGCAATCTTGTGGTTATGTAAACAATTGAACCAAGTTAGATGTCGGTGCATTACAATGTGTATAAACATATACTGTACCAAGTTTTATTGCGTTTGGTTGGTTACATCGCGAGATACATCTATTTAAAAGTCGCAAATTCGCGTGGCCGCCATGTTGGTTTTGTAATTACCAGTTTTTCAAAGTCACATAGGTGAACTTCTAGTAGTTCCCTTTATCACCGTAAAAAATTCCAGGGTGATATCGGTGATAGTTTCGGAGATATTGAATGCTGGTGAAATATTTCGCACAGCCGCCATGTTGGATTGGTGAGACGTAACAAAATTTGAAGGGCACGGTCGGGGTCATCCGGAATAGTGCTATGAACTTACCGAGTTTCATTGAAATCGCTCCAGCCGTCTAGAAGTTATTAGACACACACACACGCACACGCACACGCACGCACGCACACACACACGACAAAAGGTGATCTCATAAGCCTATTTTTTTTCTTTCAAAATTGAAAATAGCCTAAAAAATCATAGCTCAGGAACTACAGGGTCATCGTTTGGGATGTCAGAAAAGTATAACGTTATAGCTATTATGTTAATGCATATATAATTATCTATGCAATTTCCTGTAACGTACGTTACAATGATGGGAGTTAACAATGATTCTCTTTGCAACAATGACTTCTGCGAGACAACGCAGCAGTGTAGTTCATAGTGCAATCACCAGATGTCAGGTACAGAGCGGTACACGTTAGCGCGCGCTCAGTGCTCAGTGTTGTTACAGAGTTGAGTGAAGATGGTCGTTAAACCACAACAACGCGCTCAGTGTGTCGTATGGTATGCTAAATTTTCGAGTGTAGTGAAGACCCAGCGAGCTTTCAGACGTCAGTACAACGTTAGTGATGTCCCATCACATCGGGACATTGTTAAATGGTACAACATGTTTTGGGATTGCAGATGCCTCACACAGGTCGAAGGCGGCGTGATAGCAACAAGGAGGAAGATATTCGACAAGCCATGACGCAGAGTCACGAAAGTCACTCGGCCGCTTATCAACAGAGCAGAATACACCATACACAACATGTCACAGGATTGTTAGGCGTTATCTTCACATGCGTCCATACCGTATGCAGCACCTGCAAGCATTAACACAGCTGAATTACGGAGCTCGACTTAGTTTTGTTACGAGCGATGTGTGAGCGGCAGGAAGGTGACGATCAATGGTTAAAACGATGGATGTTCGCGGACGAAGCCACATTCCATGTGAGTGGCCGAGTCAACACACATAACTGCATCATTTGAGGAACAGAAAATCCACGTGTCTCATACGAACTCGAAAGAGCCAGCCCTAAAGTGAATGTGTGGTGCGGAGTGACCTCTGAGAAAGTCTACGGACAATTCTTTTTTGCGGGGGAGACTGTTCGTGCCGTCAATTATGGACCTATCCCATGGCCTCATAATAGCCCTGACCTAACTCCTCCAGATTTCTTTGTATGGGGCTACGTCAAGTCGACAGTGTACGCACAAAGACCACAGAATCTGGCTGACCTACGAAGGGAGATTACAGCGGCCTTTCAGCAATTCACTCCAGAAATACTGCGTGCCACGTGGCGCATCATGGATTCGAGGTATCATTTGTGCCGTGTGCGCGATGGTGGACATGTTGAGTGCTAATGTGGTGTGACACAAACTCCAGACTCTCCTTAACACATATGTACCGTTAACAAGCAATAAATGAGCATAGTTTCTTGTGCATAGCGTTTTACTTTTCTGACATCCCAAACGGATGACCCTGTATTTGAGATATTAAAATGAATATTCTTTTGTTAAATTCACCAACTCAAAATTTTGTTTTCATACTTTATAATGTTTCTATGTACGCTCCCTAGGTTCGTCACTCGTTCTAGAGTGTCCGGGAGACTTCTTAACGTCAACGCTGCCAGTTTCCTGTACCTGTTCATACCACCGTCTAATGCATGAGGGGGATACCTACCATAAACACGTCGGAAAGTGCACTAAACAGTTATAGCAGATTTAACTCCGCTAACCACAACACACACTGTGCTTTCTGCTGAACTGTTGCCATTGCGATCTCACTCACTGCTGAAACAGTGGCGTGGCAGCTTCCTGTCGCGCACTCATTCTGTGCATCGGCTGAAGGTCACGGGCAGAGTAGGCCTACAGTCACATCTAAAACTAAAACTCGATGAGGTCCTGATCAGTTTTCTGGTCGAATTATTAATTTATCTCACTTACAACGGGAGATATGATTTTTTTAAAATTGCGTCAACCTTTTTCGATGACTCAGTACTAACAGGACACACGATTGTGAAGAAATGGAAATGAGCCTCAGGAATGACACATGAAAAAAATATGCCCCGTACTGTTAGGAAGCTAAAAATCTGTAGATTGATATAGTCCACGCAAGAACTGGCAACTATGTTATAGATAATAGCCACAGTACCTTTAAACTACGAGGGACATCGTGTGTCGAGGAAAAGTAAGCCGACACCGTACCCTCATAATTAGTTAGGCGGGACTGAGCGGCAAGATTATGGGGAAGAAAGGTTTTCAAGTGGGTTTCCGTTGGTCGTTGTGACTTTACAAAATGCATACAATATAGAAGAGCATGAACATTATTAAGACAAAGCATTCGGAGTACATAATTATGATAATTGGCATGTGCCTCGGGTACACTAACAAGTAGGTTATCGGTCCCTAAAGGTAATAGTGATTGTGAAAATGAAATGACAATTACAGTGCTACTACTGCTACACTTATATACAGTACTCAAAAAAGTTTTGCTTATTGCGATTTAGTGACTTGTTTATTTTACTATGTGCATGTAATCCCATTATGAACAATATAGGGTACATACAAAGAAAAACAACACACAATCTGCTCTGCAAAAGAGACAGAAACACACAACGAATAACAAAAGTGATAATGTGGGACTGAGCACACAAACGTCCTTTTCATGTTGGGGCATATCAATAGACCACTGTGTATGGCTACCACGAGCTCTAAGGTATGGTTGCAGACGACGAGGCATACTGAGCACCAACGAGTCCAGCGTGGTTTGGGGCAGATTATCCCACTCTCTGACAGCAGCTTCAATCAGTTGCTGTTTGTTTGTTTGTTTTTGGTTTGTTGGAGGATTGGGACGGTGCGATATTGTCCCCTTGAGCTCTTCTCGTGCATGCTCTACACAGTTCATGTCCGCAGAATAAACAGACCACTCCATTCTCTGTATGCCAAGCATTTGAAGGAACTAATTGACCACCCAAGCTCGATGGGCATGAGCAATATCGTCCACTACTAGTAGTGTGAAGCCCTCACCCATTGTGGCAGTGAATCCTGTAACGAGAGGTTTAAGGATGTTGTCTCTATACACCAGACCCGTCATGTTACCGTGGATAGGAATTAGAGGCGTACGTCGACCAAACAGTTTCCACCCCAAAACATGACTGAACCTCCTTGTTGTTGGTGGCGTTCCTGGATGAAGGGCTCTTCAAATCTCTCACCCATTCGTCGCCACACTCGAATGTTCCTACTGTATGGGTGCAAACCAATGGAGACCTCATCCAGGAACACCACCAACAGCAAGGAGGTTCACGGAAGGTACAGTATTTGTGAATCTGCTTGTACTTGCTTATTTGTTTGCACATCAGCGATTGTCTGAGTGCTGAGTAAGAATAGCTTCCCCAAGCCTGAAGCTTGTCTTGGAAGATCTCCTTCAAAATATTAGTCCTGACATAAGATAGGACTCTGCCAGAGCAAATTGTAACAAAAATAGTTTTCAGAGACAGCTAGGCTGTTAATTGTAAATAAATATTACTCATTCTATGGCTTGGTGCCAGAATGAGCCAGCTGACCTGCCGGAGTTGAGTTGTATCTCATTTAGCACATGTAATGAGCCATCACTGTGGTTAGTGCGGCGCTACTTCATTGTTCTTAGTCAAGTGCGTTCTGCTATGCTCTTGGGTCGTTCACCTTCACCCCGCGCATTACGATACCTACAAGGTTTCACCAGTGGCCATCCTGGGTGTGGTTTTTTGCACTCCATCCTGGAAGATGGTACCTATTTCCAAGTCCTGGAGCACATACCCAATTATAGATCCAAATAATTACAATTGCACGGTTTTCCCATCACCAAGGCGGACCGGGTTCGATTCCCGGTAAGTTCCTATACAAATTTCGAGGTGTAATGTTAGGTCCGGTAGTTCGGAATTTTTATTTAAAAAAAAAGAAGTCGCATGTTATATGATCGTGAAGATTAAGGTCACACGTGAAACTATTTCCTTCCCTTCATCCTTCATCTTCCTTCCTTCCTTACTTACTTTCCTTCCTCCAGGCCTATCTTCGCTTCTTTCTTCCTTTATGCCTTACTTTGTTCTCTTCCTCCCATCATCTTTCATTCCTTCCTTCTTATTCCCTTTCCTTCTTTCCTTCCCCATTTCTATCCTTCTTTTCTTCATCCCTCCCTTCCTTTATCCTACTTCCCCTACTCCATAATTCCTTCCTTCTTTTTCCTTTTCCTCCCTTCCTTCTTTCTTTCCTCCTATCCTTCATTCCTTCATCCATTCCTTCCTTCATCTCTTCTTTCGTTCCTTCATACCTTCCTTCATCTTTCTTTAGTTCCTTCATCCCTTCCTATTTCCCTTGCTCCATTTTTCCTTCCTCATTTTCCCCATTCCTCCCTTCCTTCCTCCCTTGATCATTCCTACATCTTTTCCTTTCTCCCTTCCATCCTTCTTTCCTCCCTCACTTCCTTCGTCCTTTCTTTCTTTCTTTCTTTCTTTCTTTCTTTCTTTCTTTGTTCTTTCTTTCCTACCATCCTTTCTTTCTTTCTTTCTTTCTTTCTTTCTTTCTTTCCTACCATCCTTCTTTCCTCCCTTACTTCCTTCGTCCTTTCTTTCCTTCTTTCTTTCTTTCATTCTTTGTTCTTTCTTTCCTAGCATCCTTCTTTCCTCCCTCACTTCCTTCGTCCTTTCTTTCTTTCTTTCTTTCTTTCTTTCATTCTTTGTTCTTTCTTTCCTACCATCCTTCTTTCCTCCCTCACTTCCTTCCTCCTTTCTTTCTTTCTTCCTTTTCTCCGTTGCATCCTTCTTTCGTACCTCAATTCCTTCCTCCTTTTTTCTTCTCTTTGTCCTTTGCTCCCTTCCATCATTATTTCGTCGCTCATTTCTTTCCTCTTTTCTTTCTTCCCTTTGTCCTTTCCTCACTACTATCCTTCCTTTCTCCTTCCCTTCATTCCTTCATCCCTTCTCTTCCTTTCTTCCTCCATTCATCCCTTCCTCCCTTCCTTCCTGTAAGGTGTGTAATTCAGTCAAAATAGATGGTTTAGTTACATTATTGAATCATGTCTAGATGTCGTTTTTCACGACTTACGGCACTTCCTAACCTGGTAGTTCGCGATTGGTCACGTGGATACGAAGCATGCACACTATGTGTATAATAAACATATTATGCAGCAAGTCAGGAGATCGGAGGTTCGAATCCCAGTGCTGACCACGGCTACCCTGAGTGTGGTGTTTCCACATTTGCTACTGGCAACTGCTAGGATAGTACCTTATTTCAAGACCAGGGGCATCTACTCCATCTCCGACCCCAATAATCACAATTATATACTACTACATTCACCACAGAAACATAGGTTATCAGACAAATTGAACACACACCCAAGTACACAAGGCTGATGACGAAGATGTCCCAAGCCCCTAAATCGAATTAAAATCCTTTTTTAAATATTTTCTACTCAAACAAGAGAAATAGGTAGTATCTCTTTAATACCACGATCTTCAGAATGAAATCCTTGTCGTTTCGGCGCAGTAACTGAATTAATATTATTGATGTGTAACATCTTTCCGCTCGGTTGCTGGATATTTTTAATGTGAAACATCATTCCACTTGGTTGCAGTATATTTTTTGTGGGGGTGATTTTGTAAAAAGGGACGGAAGTGGGATGGAAATGCAACGGAAACAATGAGCGCGCGCGGTGGCGAAGATTGGTACAACGACATACTGTACCCGATACCTAGTTGAGGCTATCGGCTACGCCAGTTGAGATCGAGCCATAGTTGAGACTTATGGGAAAAGAAGAAAAGATAGCGCTCAGATCGAGTCGAGAAGAATGGTAGGAAATGACGTAGGAGGCCAAGGATGAAGGAGGCACTACCAGTCAAGCAGATGGATCTATGGGAGGAATATTGGATTATTGTCTGTTAGGTAGTCAGCCCGAAGGCTGGTTGGATCCTCAAAAAATTCCGCCGTTACGTTATGTGAGTAGATACCCACAAAAACCCAAGGCAGCACTATTTTGAGGCGTTCTAGGCAAGAAGAGGAGTGAGGTAGTTTGCCATTGCTTTCCTCACTGAGTCAGAACAGTAGTCCTAATCCTATGAGTTGAACCTTTCACAGCATTCACAGGCACTGACTGTGCCCCGAATGCCATTACTAAGCCCCACCCATACCTCAGTAGCTTCCATATAATCACAGCCATGAGTGAGACTGAGACATCGGTGAAAAGCCACCTTTTACTCTAGCCTGTGCCAACTGACAAATGCAAAAGTACTGTATTCATCAAGAGATGGCGAACAGGTCAAATTGGATTATTATAAATATCAATATGGAATGAAACATTATATAATCTCAGAAGAAAGGGAAATATCAAGAAATCTATGGTGATAACTTGAAGAAAGGCAGATAACGCCTTAAGTTATGGTATAACTTAATTGCCGATATAATTATGGTCAAGATTATAGTTGTGACGTATGACCGCAGAAGGAAGGGGAAAGTCACGTGATATAGCCGAGTGGAGCTCATCACACCGTATGATTCCAGCAAGTCGAGCTGAGCGGAGCACAACGTACGCTAAGAAGACAGTAGTATGAGTCCAGCCAGTCAAGCTGAGTAGAGCACATGGTGCGCTAGGAAAACGACAGCATTATTAGTCCAGCAAGTTAAGCTGATAGCAACGTGCGCCAGGAGAACGAAAGTAGGTCAGTCAGTCAAGCTGAGCGGAGCACGGTGTGCAGTGCGAGAATCAGTTAGCAAGGCATGTTACACAAGCCGTGGAAGTGAAAGAGAGCCGGTGTTCGGGCAGATGTATTTTCAACATCGTGGCTACAGTTATGTGAAACAGCAATGCTTTTCCAATGTTACAGTTCGTTAAAGTAATACGCAGCTTTGTGATAGAATTGAGAACATTATTTCGAGCTACATTCTTAATACAGAACAGCACAGCGAAGTGATATAATGAGGCCAGTTTTCAGTGTGGCATTATACGAGAATAGTGAGGCGGAACAGGTCGTGCTGGGGCCGACATTTTACGAGCAGGCGATATGCAAGCAGCTGAACATTATTTCGACATTTGGTCAAACTTAATAAGTTTGGACGTGTGTTTAGACAGTCCAATTGTGCAAGCAGATAGCAATTATACACTGCTATTGTGAACTTTTAAATGGACTTCGATATATTTCAACGGTATTACGGCTTATTAGATGATGCATTTTAGACCGGAATATTTAAGGCGACCATGGGGTCAGTTCAACATTAATGCTTTTTGGCAAGTGAACAGTTACAAGAATTTGCACTTTATGAACAGTGGCACGTGCAGTATTGCAGTTGCTTTTCATGAACAATAATGAAATATCAGTTACGAACACAGATACAGGGTGTTTAAGAAATCAATACACTTTTCTAAATAATTTATTTTCTACTAGTGAAATTCAGCCGCTGTGGAGATTAACTTTTTGTCATATGCAACCGAACATTGTATGAGACAGTGGCGTGACATATTTGAAGAGTATGGGGTACTCTACATTTTTGAACTTTTATGGAAGAGTTTGGACAATATCCGTGATGGATAATATTGAATTCATCATGTCGGGCTAGGCAAATACGGAGACGTGATGGCACCACAGAGCGATGGATTCGGTTCCTGAAGAAGAGGATATCCAACATCAGATT
This sequence comes from Meconema thalassinum, assembly GCA_946902985.2. Classification (NCBI taxonomy): domain Eukaryota; kingdom Metazoa; phylum Arthropoda; class Insecta; order Orthoptera; family Tettigoniidae; genus Meconema; species Meconema thalassinum. The sequence goes on along the minus strand of OX336391.1, from coordinate 299,366,926 downwards.
CACTTGGAATATGAAGTCAATCGTTAGTTCAGTGGGTGATACAATGTTTTCGTCGATCTATCGAGAAATTTGTGGCACACATGAGGATTATCGACGATCTTTGAATTATATTAACAGCTGAAATAAGAAGGTATTGTAAGAGTTATGACTTTCCTGATATGATTTTTTCATGAACACTGGGCATACTTGTATATATTTCTAGTAGGAGTTCTACGATTATTTTTGGCATGGCTTAGATATTTTTTTGCTCCATTTGCTAGAATATGGTGTTACCATATGATATGGCAGGCACCGTTATACGACGTTCTCACCATTGGTTGGCTTTATTAGGCAGAAGTTTGGTCTTTATGATATTTTTCAGTAAGGATAGTATTTCTTGGATAGATATGTTTTGTGGCGAGTGTTTCGAACTTGTGATCTGCAATTGGATAATTTAAATTATTTCGTCAGTTCATTGCATACTAGCGAGTATGTATAATTCATCAGTAGGAATTTTTATTGGATTGTTTGGTGATATTAAGATTTTATTCACTCAAGTGAATGAATATCGCTTTTATGTGACAACTAGAGACTTGTTGATTCCAATCTGGTACACTCACTCATCAGTCTATGAGATGGGGCCTGTCGCTTTATGCGATTACGAGATGGCACTCACCTGACCCATCGTCTAGGGCATTATCATGGTAGTCTACGGGGCAGGGCCTTTCGCTTTAGGCGATTGCGTGGTGGCACACACCTTACCTGCCAGTCGAGGGCCTCATTTTTATCATCCGAGTGTACTTAAGATCGTAAGAGGATTAAACAAGAAACTACTAGTCACACATTAGTCGAATTTTGTTAAATAAATTAAAAATAAATGTCAGCAGGGTTACATTCTGTAATTCTTATTTTGTCAATCCAATATTTTGTTGCTATACTCTTTTGAGAGTACATTCATTTAACAGCTGATACTTTTGATACTTTTGATACTCTTTTGTGAGTAGTTTGATACCTTTGAGAAGGATTTCAAGTAATTGAATCTTGTAAGATGAATCATTTATGGTCAGGATTTATTTTGAGGCAGATCAGTATTACATATTTTTAATGTGAGATATTATAACACATTGGTGTTTTTCTTTGAGGTGAATTTTGAGAATTTTAAGAGAATGTATGCTCTATTTGAAAGCAGATCTTGAATTGGATTACGATTACTAAGGTAATTTTTCCTTATTGTTTAAGAAGTTGTCTAGATATGATCAGATTAATTACAGTTCTTGGAGATTGTGTGCGTTAATAATTTGAAGCCAGTTATATATCTTTGTAGATCATGCAACGTGATTAAGTGAAGTTTGTGATAGGTATTTTGGAAGTTGCCAAGTGGAAGTTTTGCAATATTGTTAATGAGTATTTTGAGGCAGACATGAGGTTGTCGAACCCAGTCTAGCATATTTTTGAGATTCATGCTGTGCGCAGAATAGTTATGGTGTTATGTGGAATAGTTATGGTGTTATGTGGAATAATTATGGTGTAATGTGGAATAATTATGGTATTCAAATATGGTATTTGATAAAGTGAGAGTATATGATGAAGTTTTGGATAGTGAGATCCAACGTGATTTTGTGATGGCAATAATAATTTTTTGGCATGATAATTAAATACGAGATATAACTTGGAAGTGATAAAACAGTAAGACAACGTTCTATAACCTATATTAAACAATTTTTTAGGAAATTAAATAAATAAATAATTTTGATAATACAAGATTTTCTGATAATAATAATAATTTATAAAATAACAATCTGAAGTTTAAGCATATTAATGATCTGACCCAATGAAATAAAAATCTAAATGACTCGATGAAATAAAAATCTAAATAAATGGATGAATTAAAATTTGAATAAATTGATAAATTAAATTTTGAATAAATCGATGAATTAAATAAATGAATGAATTAAAGGTTGAATAAATTAACTGAATTAAATAAATTAATAGGTGATTAAACAGCTGATGAATAACTGAATTAGAAGGTGATAATTAATTAAAGAAGCTGATGATTAATAAAATTTAAATGGATTTAAATAGATTTAAATAAGAAATATGATTTTAATAATTTGATGAATTGCAACTTGAATTAATGATTTAAACAATTTAAATGGATGAATTGAGATGATTTAATCTGAATGAGATATTGAAATGAGAGTGTGTGGATAATTGAAGAATATAATGAATTGATGATTATAATATTCATTTAAATGATTTAATGGTAATAAATTAATTATTCTGACTTGAATATAATGAATATTGAGATGAGAACTAATGTGAGAGATATTTAATTTTGATATGATGATGATAACCAATGAATAGTGAAATTTCTTAGATTCACAAACAAGCAATAATTAGTGACAGTGTAAATATAATGTAAATTAAATGTCAGATTTCTAGGAGCATTTATTGAGATTTTCAGCATGTGAATAATGCCATTCAAGCCATAAAAATAAGTTGATATTTAAATATGTGTTATTAGAATAATTTGTTTAGACAGATTCATAATTTTTTTGACATCCACATTCATGATGTTAACTTAAAGAGAAGTTAGGTCTCAGGAATCACAAATGTCAGTGACGCATAGACATAGTGCTACGGTGAACCTGAGAACCCAAGTGAACTTTAGAAAATTTTCATATTTTTTTTTTGTGGATGAAGTACACTTTGAATAGCAAGAGATGGTTCGATTTTCAGGACAATGACAATCTAACGTTGGCATTCGACCATACTCTTAGGTAGGATGTGTGTTTAATATTTCTGTCAGACTATCAAAGTTTGAATAAATTTGTTTTTATCTTTGTTGTGATCTGATGATGATGTGGTTTTTCTAATCCTTTCCTTGTCTTAATTAAGGCTTAACCAGGAAGGATGTGGTTTGCTAGGGATTCTGTTGATGGCGCCCATTTCTATTTGTATTTTTTTAAATTAAATTTAAGCCCGTAACGACCCTGGAGATACTTTATCTCGTGTTACCCTCTGCTTTTGTGAAATTTCAACTGAATTTCTGACACATTCCTTATTTGAATTCATGTTCATTTAACTCCACTCTGTCCTGGAAATCCAGGAATGCGATGTAATAGCAGATGGGTCATCGCATACCTTGGACGAACGGGTACAATACTGTCGGTCATGTTGCTATGTGAAATCACATACAGTTTACTTCAAGGTTTGGAGGCCCCATTACAGATATTCCTACAATAAATAATCTTCAAACTGTCGTTCTTTGGTGTGAAATATTCAATATATCATAATTGCTAAAACAATTATGATTTATTAATTATTACTACTTTTGCTGAATTCTTATTTAATGTAAGCACTTGAGGTACTGTCGGCCAAAATACAGCACTATTATATAGTCTAATATTTGCTGAAAGGATATGTCACTGGAGTTTTACAAGTAGTTATTGCAGAAATAATGGTAATGCGACCCTTCCGATGCTAATAACACGAAGGAATCCTTCATGTTTGCTGGCACAAGGTAGCACTATGACTGCATTCTTAAACAAGTAGTTCCGTGAAGAATTATACAGCCTATTTTCATATATCCTACTTATGTTAATTGCCTCTATCAACATACAAAATTTCAGTTTGAAGGTTGTGATAGATTCGTAGATATTGAGAACCGTCTAAATATTTCAGATGGTCGCCAGGTTGGATTTTTATTTTTGTACTATTACATTAAGATTATTGTGTACGTGTGGTATTCAAACTTCAATCGCATGATTAGAACACAAGAAGTTAAAACGAGATTTTAAAATTTCGCACAGCTCCCATATTGGGATTATGCAAACAATTGAAAATATAAATTAGATACTAGTGGATTAACATTTGTATAAGCATTTAACGTGCAACGTTTCACTGCACTCGGATAGTAAATTCACGAGAAACGTCCATTTAAATATTTATACTTCGCGTCGCCGCCATGTTGGATTTGTGCTCACCAGGTTACTGAAAGTCCTATAGGTGAAAATATGTTCATAGCCTCTATTAACATAAAAAAAATCAGTTTGATTGCTGTAAAAGATTCATAGATATTGAGAACCGTCTAAATATTTCGGATGCTCGCCATTTTGGATTGTTATATGTATAGGCCATATAGTTAGGGTGATCAGACGTCCTCTTTTTCGCGGACATGTCCTCCAATTTACGTCTCTGTCCTCTGTCCGCGAACAATTTTTAAAATTGTCTAAATGTCCTCCTATTTATTAATTTACTATATTATCGTATGAATGTATATGTCGTAGGCAGATAGTGAAATCCGTCATTTCATGAAGATCCTAGGCACTTCATGAAAAGCCGGCATATGATGTAAAATGAGATAGTTACACTATCTGACGCGTGGTTTCATGAAATGACTAAATTTAGCCGTCACATAGTGTAATTGTTTTTTACACTATCTGACGGGAAGTCCAGCCCGTCACTTCATGAAGAAGCGGTAGCGTTGTCCTCGTGGTGAGATAAGTGTGCTTTCCAAGAATAAATAATGGCAATACGATATGGAAGATACCGTGGAAGTACAGAGGCAGTTTTTTCTTCAGAAAGTTAATGAGTATTATGAAGAAAAGCCTCATAAAAAACCTTGGTCTCAAGAAGAAATGGATAAGGTAAGAAAGACTTGTTTGGTATATTTTAGGTTATGTCACTTGTAGCCTGCCTGTTTTAATAATTTACAAGTGTTCTATTCGTCTCATTTGGATGAACATGATACTGGTGGCTGATTAACAGAGGATTAATGGGTGTTTACGCAAATACCAGTATCATCACAAGTCTGAGAATGAACGACATATGTCCAGACGAAATATTACAATTTCTATTACATGGGGTTAGTTAAAAGGCGGGATGTCAATAGAACAATGCGATGTTTATATTAATGCCATTATTAGAACATTTTAGGACATAGCCTACACACTAGTCAGCTTATTTCGTGTTTCTGAAGTCTTACCGCAATGAAGAAATCAGGGCCGTACCCAGAAAGTAATTTCGGGAGGGTTTCTGTATTTTCATTTTTTTCAGTCTGCACATTTTAATATAGTTGTAGTTGTTTTATTATTGTAAAAACGGGCTAGGTGCATCTTGGTCACCAGTATACTAGGTGTATGTTGTCTGATAAGGTCATCAGCCCAGTATATTAGGGTGCACAGTATGTTGTCTGATAAGGTCATCAGCCCAGTATATTAGGTTGCACAGTATGTTGTCTGATAAGGTCATCAGCCCAGTATATTAGGGTGCACAGTATGTTGTCTGATAAGGTCATCAGCCCAGTATATTAGGATGCACAGTATGTTGTCTGATTAGGTCATCAGCCCAGTACATTAGGGTGCACAGAATGTTGTCTGATAAGGTCATCAGCCCAGTACATTAGGGTGTACAGTATGTTGTCTGATAAGGTCATCAGCCCAGTAAATTAGGGTGCACAGTATGTTGTCTGATAAGGTCATCAGCCCAGTATATTAGGGTGCACAATATGTTGCCTGATAAGGTCATCAGCCCAGTATATTAGGGTGCACAGTATGTTGTCTGATAAGGTCATCAGCCCAGTACATTAGGGTGCACAGTATGTTGCCTGATAAGGTCATCAGCCCAGTATATTAGGGTGCACAGTATGTTGTCTGATAAGGTCATCAGCCCAGTATATTAGGGTGCACAGTATGTTGTCTGATAAGGTCATCAGCCCAGTATATTAGGGTGCACAGTACTGTATGTTGTCTGATAAGTTCATCAGCCCAGTATATTAGGGTGCACAGTATGTTGTCTAATAAGGTCATCAGCCCAGTATATTAGGGTGCACAGTATGTTGTCTGATAAGGTCATCAGCCCAGTATATTAGGGTGCACAGTATGTTGTCTAATAAGGTCATCAGCCCAGTATATTAGGGTGCACAGTATGTTGTCTGGTAAGGTCATCAGCCCAGTATATTAGGGTGCACATATGTTGTTTGATAAGGTCATCAGCCCAGTATATTAGGGTGCACAATATGTTGTCTGATAAGGCCATCAGCCCAGTACATTAGGGTGCACAGTATGTTGTCTGATAAGGTCATCAGCCCAGTATATTAGGGTGCACAGTATGTTGTCTGATAAGGTCATCAGCCCAGTATATTAGGGTGCACAGTACTGTATGTTGTCTGATAAGGTCATCAGCCCAGTATATTAGGGTGCACAGGATGTTGTCTGATAAGGTCATCAGCCCAGTACATTAGGTTGCACAGTATGTTGTCTGGTAAGGTCATCAGCCCAGTATATTAGGGTGCACATATGTTGTTTGATAAGGTCATCAGCCCAGTATATTAGGGTGCACAGTATGTTGTCTGATAAGGCCATCAGCCCAGTACATTAGGGTGCACAGTATGTTGTGTGATAAGGTCATCAGCCCAGTATATTAGGGTGCACAGTATGTTGTCTGATAAGGTCATCAGCCCAGTATATTAGGGTGCACAGTACTGTATGTTGTCTGATAAGGTCATCAGCCCAGTATATTAGGGTGCACAGGATGTTGTCTGATAAGGTCATCAGCCCAGTACATCAGGTTGCACAGTATGTTGTCTGGTAAGGTCATCAGCCCAGTATATTAGGGTGCACAGTATGTTGTCTGATAAGGTCATCAGCCCAGTATATTAGGGTGCACAGTGTGTTGTCTGATAAGGTCATTACATTACATTAAGAAAACGTTTATTTCACAAATTGGGAAAAATATAAGCTTCTACAAAAAGAAGACAGAGGGAGAAAAGTGTACCTAGTATTCCACGATTAGGGTTTCAGTCTTACGTGGAAATTAATTACGAACATCATAATAAACAAGCATCAATTTATTTCTCGGAATAATTCGTGTATTACACAGAAAAATTAATGTACGTCTCCACTGCGGCAGTCATTTAATTCTGATTAGAAAAGGATTAATTCAGGTCTACAAATGGAAAAAAAATATAAACTTACACAGACGAAAAAAAAAACAGGAGAAAAACTTACCCAGTGTCCCAGGATTAGATTTTAGGTTGTACGTGGAAATTGATTTCGAATTCCATAGTAAAGAAGCATTAATTTATTTTTTGGAATAGAACAATTAAAAGAATTAATGTACGACCTCGTCGCGTCAGTCATTTCATGAAGAGCCGAATCAAAATATGCCGGATCTTCATGAAGTGCCTCGGCAGATAATGTAAAATGATTTCTTACACCATCTGCCTAAGGCAGTCCGTCACTTCATGAAGAAACGCGTCAGATTGTGTAACTATCCCATTTTACATCATATGCCGGCTTTTCATGAAGTGCCTAGGATCTTCATGAAATGACGGATTTCACTATCTGACTACGACATATATATGTTTTAGTTTTTCGCAGTTCATATTGGCGCCATGGCAATAGTTTAATTTTTACCGATGTGCAGCGCTACTATTTTTGTTTTCGGTCTACGCTGTGTTTGGGAATGTGTTTCTGTGTTTGTGCTCCGTTGAATGGCGTGGTTGTGTGTTTGCCAGTTTAAAATTTGCTCACATTCAAGATGCGTAAAAGAAAGTGCAAGTTTACAGATGCTCTGAAAAACAAATATCCTGGTTTCAAGCTTGGACGTAATGATTTTGAGGCAGAATGTAAAATTTGCCCAATTGCAACTTTCGTCTCGGTAGCAAATCAAGTTCTATAATTTATTGTTTTAGTTAATAATTTACAAATATTAAAACAGCGTTATTTATATAAAATTTTAATTTATTTTCGTAGGTTCTCCTAGATTTGGATAGCCACATTTCTTCAAATAAACACAAAAATGTATACAAGGCTGCGGCAGTTCATAAACTATAGACAAGCTTTTTTCCACATCAACTACAGCATTAACGAATCGCGTTTTAGCTGCGGAAGGAGCATTAGCATTCCATACCGTTCGTCATCATTCCTCCTACAGATCAATGGACTGCACACCCAAATTGAACCAGACAATTTACCGGTATTATGATTCGGAAGTGGCCGAAAGAACTTCTTCAGCAAGAACCAAAACTGAAAGTATAATAAACAGTGTAATAGGCCCACATGCTGTTGATGTTACAGTAGAATGTATGAAGGATATATCTTGTTATGGAGTGTGTACGGTTGGAAGTAATCATGGAAGTCTGAAAATTGTTCCTATTCTCATTCAGTATTTTGATTATAAACTAGGTGGTATTAAAACTAAGGTTGTAGAACTAAAGACAAATCCTAATGAGAAGGCTGAATATTGCAGGGTATGTTGAGGATACCTTGTCTAGTTTAGGTATTATAGAGAAATGTGTATCCTTTGCTGGTGACAACACGAACACTAACTTTGGGGGTTTAAATCGTAAAGAAGGAAAGAATGCATTTACTAACTTAAAGGTTGTTGTGGGGTTTGAAGGCATATCCTAGTGTATTTATTAATCTCACGTAATTTTTTTTCAGAATTAGGGCATAACCCAACTCTTTTGGATACATTCGTGTTGACTGACTGTAAAGCACCAAACTTTTGTTTACAGGATGTTGTCAATAGGAATATGGTAGGTATAGGTTGTCCAGCTCATATATTGAATAATAAAATTCAACATGGCATTGATGTTTTATCTGTGGACATAGATTGTCTTATTGTTAAGTTATATAATTATTTCTCAATTTGCACTGTAAGAACTGAACAATTGAAGTCATATTGTGAATTTGTTGATACCAATTACAAACAATCACCGGTACTCTCCCACAGCAAGACAAGATGGCTATTTCTGTTCCCCGCTGTTGATAGATTACCGGTATTGGAATTGTTTCTTCCCTTGAAGTCTTCCTTCTTGTCAGTACCAAATCCTCTAAAACTTCTCATTATTTTTTTTGGAAATAACTTGAGTGAAGCTTATTTGTGGCACCTGCGTTCTCTAATGTCAATATTTCACTCAAAGACTGTGATAATAGAGAAAGAAGAGAGTTCTGTGTTAGAAATCATTAATTATTTGGAAAGTGTCAAGGTTATGCTTCAAAATAGATATGAAGGTTCTTTCATTCCATTGAAGGTGAAAGATGTAGTAGAAAATGTTCGAAAAGAGGGGTATGATAAGGAAGCAGATTTATTTATGAATGAAGCATTGATGTTATATAAAGTATGTTTGGAATATTTGACAAAATGGGTAACATATTTGATGATTTCAGTTGTTTCATGAGGATGAGTTTAACTTTAAAGAAGTTGGAATACACTGAAGATGAAAAGAGGATTATGTATTTACAAGGGAAAGGTATTCACATTGATGATGCAAAATGTTTTGATCAGTTTTGTAATCTGAGTAAATTTACAGAGAAGTTTTCAAATAACAGCAAATATCTTAAATTAACTTGTAGTCAGAAATGGGCAAAATATTTCAATGATAGTGAAAATATTGAATGCTACTCAGAGCTTCTTAAAATTGCAGAATATTTCTTTTGTATCCCAATTCACAATGCTAATGTGGAGAGGGTTTTCTCATTGATTTGATCTCAATGGACAGATGAATGAAATAGATTGCAAATTGAATCTGTGAAAGGTCTATTAACGGTGCAGTACAATTTTAAGGAATCCTCTTGTCAGGACTTCTCTAAATATCTGTTGGACAGACCTAAACTGTTGGCAGAGATAAATACAAATACAAATAAAGTGTAATTTCATGTTTTTAATTTCAGAATAATATAAATTTTTAGTGGCAATGTTCTAAGTTAATTAATGTAATTAATTCATTTTGAAGTTCATAACATTTTTATCGTTACTTATATGGTTTTATTACTTTTAGATTTGTCCTCTTTTTTTCCTTAATGTCCTCAATTTTTTCCTTTGTTGTCCTCTATTTCACAGTACTGGATCTGGTCACCCTACATATAGTTATGTACCATTCAAGGACAATTATTGCCTAGGTTCATTATTCAAACTTTCACTTCGATCGCATGATTACGACACAAAAAATAAAAACTTAATTTTAAAATTTCGCACAGCCGCCATCTTGAGGTTATGTAAACAATTGAACTAAATTAGATGCCAGTGCATTACAATATGTAAAACCATTTACTGTACCACATTTCACTACGCTCAGAGAGTTAAATCACGAGAAAAGTCTATTAAAATGTTTCAAATTCGCTTGGCCGCCACGTTCGTTTTGTACTTTACAGGTTTATGAAAGTTACATAGATAAACTTGTATCAGTACCCTTTATCACCGTACAAAATTTCTGGGTGATATCTGTAATGGTTTCGGAGATATAGAATGTCAGTTAAATATTTCGCACAGCCGCCATTTTGAGGTTTTGTAAACAATTGAACTAAATTAGATACCAGAGCATTACAATATGTATAAACATTTAATATACCATATTTCACTCCGCTCAGTTGGTTACATTGCGAGAAAAGTCTATTAAAATGTTTCAAATTCGCTTGGCCGCCATGTTCGTTTTGTACTCTACAGGTTTTTGAAACTTAAAAATATAATTTCTAGTAGTGTCGCGTGTCACCGTACAAAATAGTTTTGAAGATATAGAATAACGGTAAAATATTTCGCCCAGCCGCCATCTTGAGGTTATGTAAACAATTGAACTAAATTAGATGTCAGTGCATTACGATGTGTATAAACTTTTGCTGTACCAAGTTTCATTGCGTTTGGATGGTTAAATCGCGAGAAAAGTCTATTTAAAAGTCTCAATTATGCTTGGCCGCCATGTTGGTTTTGTAGTCACCAGGTTTTTGAAAGTCTCATAGGTGAACTTCTAGTAGTGCCCTTTATTACCGTACACAATTTTAGGGCGATATCGGTAATAGTTTCGGAGATACTGAATGCTGGTGAAATATTTCGCACAGCCGCCATCTTGGATTGGTGAGACACGATAAAATTTGAAGGGCACGGTCGGGGTCGGCCAGAATAATGCTATAACCTTACCGAGTTTCATCGTAATCGCTCCAGCCGTTTATAAGTTATTAGGGGGGACCCACACACACACGCACAGGCTAAAAATGCGAGTAAGAAATAGGAATTATTCGTATAACATGTCAGATGTTACATTAGATCATTATGCGACTACTGTAAGGCACGTTTTTTTTTTATGTGTAACATCTCTCCACTCCGTATCTGGATATTTTTGTGGCGCTCGGTAGCTGGACATGTTTGTAGGAGTGATTTTGGCAAAGGGACGGAAATGGATGGGACGGAAGTGCATGGGACGGAAAAAATAAGGGCGCGTGTTGGCGGAGATCGGTACAACGACGTACTGTAGGTCGTGTGGCTATGGGGAATGTATATCGCATACAGTTTAGTCCAAGGTTTGGAGACCCCATTTAAATCATAAATCACAGTAAATCATTTTCAAGTTGTCGTTCTTTGGTGTGAAAATATTCAATTTATCATATTTGCTGAAAACAATTGCGATTTATTAAATCTTCATACTTTTGCTGTATTCTTATTTAATGTAAGTACTCGATGTACTGTCGGCCATGTGGCTATGTGGAATCTATATCGCATCAACAAACACTCCAAACATCGTAGGAATTCAGTATATTAACGCCGACTAATAACAATAATTGAAACTTCGTTGGTCTGAACATACCACTGGGAGAAACACATTTAATATACTTTCCGCACTCCTAATTTTTAAACGCGCCTATACTTGGCAGTGCGCTCTATCAGCTAAACGAGGCCATTTTCAATAACATCGCTGGCATGGGTTCCCTAACTGACCGGTATAGAGCGCAGCTCGCATCAAGTAGGCAGTGGATTGCTTCCACCACGGCAAACAACGATTATGATTCTTTACGGTCAGGATTTGGCACTGGAGTTATACAAGTAGTTATTTCAATGACCAACAGAGTTCACTGTCAAGAAGGGATTTGCGCTCCCGAGACACACATAGTAGGATAACATGTCACATGTTACACATCATATGCGACTACTGTAAGGCTCGTATATTTTTAGCCTACTTTTCACATTTTGCAAAAATGAGGTAAAAGTAGACTTATGAGATCGGGCAAATGTGTGTCTGTCTGTCTGTCTGTCTGTCTGTCTAGCTGTGTGTGTGTGTCCCCCCTATCAACTCCTAAACGGCTGCAGCATTCGAAACAAAATTTGGTAGGAGTAAAGATCTATACCTGAATATCTCACGGCCATATTTGAAAATGATGTCAGTGCTATCAACTGCTGAAAAATCGCAATTGAAATTTGAGCTCCATGTTGGATATCATGGAAGGTATGAATGGGAGCTATTTCAAAATTGGCACACGTATAGATTGCAGTTTAATTTCCAGGAGGCCATACATGGCAGTGTTGCCAAAATGATTATAAGCCTGCTGATAGGTCCTAATTTTAAATGCATATAACGTCTACACTATCAATTGGATTTCAACCAAATTTCGTATGCGCTATGCGTAAATAAACAGATATTACTGAGCTTATTCTTAAGAGCCACAAGGGCTGCCAACTGTTAATAAATGCTCTCGATTTATTTTATCCAAATACCCATATATCAGAAAGTATGCAAGCCGACAGCTTTAAACTATGCACTCGTATAATACCTGACATTCTATATTAATTTGGAGTATCTTATATACGTCAGTGCTACCAACATGATTCTAAGCCTGCTGATAGGTCCAATTTTAAAATACATGTTACTTCCATACTAACAAATGGATTTCATCCAAAATTGGCACAACACGAGATCATAATATATCAGATTATTTCTCACCAACACATGCATGACATTGTTGACAAAATGATTTTACGCGCGCTGATAAATCCAAGGTCTAACTGCACGTAACGTGCATGCTATCCATTGGACTTCAACCAAATTTTTTATTCTGTACCTTAAGAGATGCAACTAACAATAGCCTACATTCAGTCACCAGGGCTGCCAACTGTACTGCTCTATTAGGCTACATTATACCAGGTATATTTCGAACTAATTAGAAATGTCGATATTACCAACTTAATTTCGTCATTATTCGAGATAGATCTATATAGATTGGCAAGAATCTTAAATTTCAAGGAAAGTAGGCTCTTTAGTTCGTCACGGAACTTCTTGTTTTAAATAGCTTGTCATCCCAGATCGGCTTCACCCATGGACTTTACGAGGGATCATTCCTCTACCATCGCAAGCACGGTATATGGGAGCTGAACACACTTTGTCAGCAGATAGAAGTTGGGATGGTGACAAGCCGAACTTGGGTCAAATTAAGAAAGGAATTTAGGAAGGAAGTCGGCTGTGGACCTGTTGAAAGGAACCTCGTTTATTTACCTGGTGGTGAACATAGAAAACCATACAAACCATTTAAGGATGGCCGAGGCGGGATTCAAGTCCACGCTCTCCTGACACCAGCGAGGCTCGAGTTATGGACTATGGACTTAGCTATCAATGGTGAAAGCCACGCTCTCTGCCTGTCGAAGTACAAGCTATCACGTCCAGTACACGATAACCTCGTTTATCCGGCCCTCATTAATCCGTATTTCTGGTTCATCCGGATATTTTTAAATTTACTGTATTATTAGATTATTGTCGCGAAAATATGTGCGCCCTGCGAATAATACTGCACACATAACCATCAGCATTCCCGAAAGAAAGGTACCTCCACAGTTAGCTGTTTGAACTGCGTTTCCTGATGTCACTATTGATACCTCCACTATGCAACAAAAGAAACTTACCCACCAATAGAGGAGAATACAGCACAGCGTAGTCGGTAGCATTCTGAGCTTCTATATCCAAGGTCACGGGTTTACACCCGGCCGAAGTCGTCAGATTATTTAAGAGCGTTAAATATCCCTCAGTATGCCTTCCTTCGGAGGGGAAGTAAAGCCAGATGTCCCATGTCATAGATTTATGGCATGAAAAAGAACCTTCCACTAATTACACTTGTGTGAAGGTAAATTATAGGTTATATTTGACTAACGCTCTTAGGTTCCAACGTTCGTCGCCAGGAGCCGATTGTGGTGGCATCTAGTAAAGTTGAGAACTAGTTGGTCGTTGACGGTGGCGTTTGGTAACAAAAGCTGGAACTACTTGAAAATCGACTGTCTGCAGTCCTTACTTGAATTAAGAACAGATATCACACACTAATACAGCCATCACAATTAACACCGGTTATCAGACAGATTCTACACACACCCAAAGTACACGGGGCTACATGACCGCGTTGTCGCAGCCCCTAAACTGAGGAACCAACCAACCAGAATACAGCACATACTGTAATAGAGATTATGTGCCAAAAAAAAGTTCAAAAAAATTCTTGTTGGCGTCAAATTGAAGGTTTGTGTATATTTGTAGCTTACAGTATATTAATGTATTAGTTTCCGGATTATCCGGATATTCAATCATCTGGATTACCTCCTGTCCCACCCAGTCCGGATAAACGAGGTTCTTGTGTATATGAATTGGCAAGAGAACCCTTTTATATTGAAGAGTTACAACAAACTGAGAACCTGCAGTTCGCAGAAGCAAACACCGTCACAATGGAGGAATTAAGACGAAAGAAAGAACAAATCTGGATGGAATTCTACTGCACGGACGTAGTGATAACAACAGGCAGAATACGACCTCAGACATTTGGTGACGAGAATAGCAACAATCGGATTTCATCATAAAATATGCATGAACAAGAAACGCCATGACCCAGACTCCCAGTGTATTTGTGAGCTGTGTGCGACCGCTATCATGTGTCAGAAGAGAGTTGTATCCCTAACAACTTACTGTGAAAATGACTGACCAATGGTTTGGAGAACATAGGATGTGTCAGTGACATCGGCGTCAGGCTTTGTATTATGCTCGCTGTGCGCTTTTCAAATATATCATCAACTTTTCGAAGTGAGACGTATATTGTATTGTGTTAACCGACTGAAGAGTAGCAATATCAATTGTCTGTAATGTAGGCTATGTATTTTAATCAGTACTTGTGAGGAATTTAATTTTACGAATTCCCTTTAACAATTCGAATTGTTCCGTTATGACTCTTGTAGTGAGTACTCTTTATATTTGTCCATACCGATTGAGGGCTAAATATCCTACCAACGGCTTCGGTGGTGAACTGCCATGCCCAAGAGCACAGGATCAAGCCCGGCCGAAGTCGGATTTTTAAGAGCGTTTAAATCCTTCAGTATGCCATCCTTCGGAGGGGAAGTAAAGCCGGCGGGCCCATGTCATAGATTTATGGCATTCAAAAGATCCTACCACTACAATTGGTGGTGTATAGCCAAAATTGGTAGGTAATTTGGTTACAAACGCTCTATCAAGTTCCTACGTTCGTCGCTGGGTGTCAGTGACAGTGGCATCTGGTAACCAAAGTTGGGACTACTTGAAATTGAACTTGCTAGGAGTCCACGGGCGTTCAATTGAAATGCCCTGCTATGGTCATTGGCTGCGAATATATATAATCTTATTATAGACTATAATACGCTAAGGTGTATGTTTCACAAAACCCAAGCTCCTAAACCAGAGAGAGTTGGAAGGTGTGGTTTGTACCAAAATATTCCAAATCGTCTCAATAGAACAGGAAAAATCTTGCATTTCTTGAAAAGTCAATGGCAATATATTTGTTTATAAAGTGCTTTTAAACAAACAAAAAAACAAGACGATAGCCCCTGGCAGAACTGTGTCGCGTACAACCCGCATAGCAGTAGAGCCGGGCGAATAGTCTGTACACATGGGTCGCACACAACCCATTATGCGAGAGTTCCCGCACGGATCCACTGGTAATAATAAATAGCCTACTGCATCTATTAATTCGTCTTTCATAATTTTCATAAACAAAAATGTAACTTACGCAACTCTCGGTAGCTATAAATATACACGATATAGAAACAGCACAGGTTACGTGGGTACCTTGGCCTACGATCAAGTACGTCATAGAAAGGCGGGAAGACGAATCGATCAGGAGCAAGCAACGTTGATGTCTTCCTTGTCGCTGCGATAGAAACTAACTTTTTTCCCCATCAGTTCATGTAAACAGCGAGGGTAAATAGTAGCGAGCATCCTCCACATGCAGGGTTCTGTTGCAAGCGATCGCGATGTAAAGCCACAAACTAGGCTGTATCTCTGCAATGCTTGTGGACTGTACGCCATAAAACTGATACAAGAAATGAGCTGTCGTTCCCTGGAGCTCCTCCCGGTTGACTTCATATACACAGTGGGACGCAACGAAGTAGAAAGGAAGGGTGATTGCCTTTGGGCGTGAGGAAGGCCATCCTATAAAGAAAGTAGCAGAGCTTACTGTATAATGTATCTACGCGTACATTCATACGAGTCTACCTGTCTGTTAGGTAGTTAGCCCGGAGGGTGTTCGGATCCTAAGGAAGCACTATAATGAGGCGTGCTAAGCAAGGTGGGGTGGTTTCTCACTACTTTCCTCACTGAGACAGTACAACAGTACTGATCCTAAAAGTAGAACCTTTAACCATATCCACAGGAACTAGCTGTGCTGAATGTCATTACTCAGCACCACTCATACCTCAGTAGCTTGCATTCATGAATGAAACTGAGATATCGCGAAAAGCCATATTTTACTCTAGCCTGTGCCAACAGACAATAGCAAACAATACTGCATTCATCGAGTGTTAGTACATAGGCGGAATGAGTCTATCAGCAATGGCGATAAGACTCGCTATATTCAACATTCTCGCAACCTTGCGTTCAGGAGGGGAGTGCTTGACGACATTGCAATATACATATTAGTGTCAGCCCAGCTGTGTGGCTCAGTCTTTGACAACCTCATTTTACCTAACCTAACTTAAATTCACCTAACCTAACTTAACCTCATCTCACCTAACCTAACCTCACCTTACCTGACCTAGCAACTTAAGCTAACCTCACCTGACCTAAACTCACCTTACCTAACCTAGCAACTTAACCTTACCTAACCTAACCTAACCTAGCCTCACCTTACTTAACCTAGCAACCTAACCTAACCTCACCTTACCTAACCTAGCAACTTAACCTAACCTCACCTAACCTAACCTAGCCTCACCTTACTTAACCTAGCAACCTAACCTAACCTCACCTTACCTGACCTAGCAACTTAAGCTAACCTCACCTGACCTAAACTCACCTTACCTAACCTAGCAACTTAACCTTACCTAACCTAACCTAACCTAACCTAGCCTCACCTTACTTAACCTAGCAACCTAACCTAACCTCACCTTACCTAACCTAGCAACTTAACCTAACCTCACCTAACCTAACCTAACCTAGCAACTTAACCTAACCTCACCTAACCTAACTAAACATAACATAGGGTTGACGGTAATCTACACAGGAATGTTTTGACCGTGGATCCAACTCAGACGTGCACATGACTGCTGGGGGCAGTTCTATGGTAGGCGGCTTCGGTGGCATAGTTGGTAGCATGCAGAGTTTCTATGCCCAAGATCGCGGGTTAAACCCGGCCGAAGTCGTTGGAGTTTTTAAGAGTTCTAAAAATCCATCAGTATGCCGTCCTTCGGTGGCGGTCCCATGTCATAGATTTATGGCATGTTAAAGAACCTTCCAGTAATTACACCTGTGTGAAGCTAAATTATAGATTAAACCTTTGACAAACACTCTTAGGTTCTGACATTCGTCGCCAGGAGTCGACTGCGATGGCATCTGGTAACCAAGTACTGAACTAGTAGTCGTTGACGGTGGCGTTTGGCGGCAAAAGTAGGAACTACTTGAAAAAAATCAATGTCTGCAGTCCTTACTTGAATTGAAAACAGATAACACACACTAATACAGTCATCACAATTAAGACCGGTTATCAGACAGATTCTACAGACACCCAAAGTACACGGGCCTACATTACTGCGTTGTCGCAGCCCCTAAACTGAGGAACCAACCAACCAACCGCAGTTCTATGGGACCAGCTGAACCGTCCACAGACCGTGGGCTCAACTCAACATCACCAAAGAGAACCGCGCACATCCGCTCAGCCATAATCTGCGATGCCTGCCCAGCGCGTTACACATTGTCAATTAATTGCGCTCAAAACAAGCTATAGTAATTATAGGAACAGGAAAGGTCTTTCGATGCAACTATTTATTTAATAACAAGATGTTCAGTAAAGAACATATAGCCTACTTTCTCCTAAATGTATGAGTATAGTTATAACTCGTTGTTATTATCAAAGAGTATAATAGAACTATTCTTTGTTGAAGACCTTAGAAACGATTTACCTCTACCAAACGCCACAACCTAGATAAAAACTGCTACCATCATTGAAGAAAGAAAGATAAGAAGTATATCAAGAATGTTATGGATCTGGAGACATAATCGACCGGACTGGCTGCGTGGCTCAGCGGTAACGATCTCGCTTGCTGGGCCCTAGGTTGCAGGTTCGTATCCTGGCGCAGTCAGCTGGCATTTGAGGGTGCACAAATGCGAGGGAGCCGTGTCAGTACATTTACTGGCACGTTAAAGATCCTAAAGATCCCCTTCGGGCCAAAATTCCGGCACCCCGGTGTCTCTAAAAGCAGCAGTAGTTAAAAGGGATGTAAAACCAATAACATTATTATTATTATTATTATTATTATTATTATTATTATTATTACATATACGACCTGCCGTGGGCAACATCCAACTTTGAGTTGAGGCATGTCTTTACACGTCTGGTTGTGCATGGCTTTCACAACCCTAATTGAATTAACAAATCTTTCCATGACCCTACAGAGACGTGTGTATACAAACTATGTGGATATTTTCGATTGCTATTTGCCTGAAATGAAAGTAGTAATTAATAACCTGAACTAACACCAACTATGTGAAATCGTTTTGTTCTTTACTTCAAATAACATTTTCAAGTAACGCAAAATAGGCTGTTACAAACCCTTTAAAATAAAAAGTAAAAATGTATCGTAGTATCATCTTGTCATTCTTCAAATTCGATGCGCATAGAATGCCAATGGTGTAGTAATCAATGGAGCCCCACGTAGACTAGTCGTGACATCTAGTGGTGAAATATCGAACAATATAATCCTAACAGAGCGAGTGCATTCTAGCGGCCAGAAGAAGAAACTTTTCAATAAAATCTGGAAGTTAGTCTAGTTACCTTTTTGGCAGCTAGATGTCTCGAGTAAATCTGCTGGCGAATTATGTTTTAATTAAATATATATTTTACACCATAATATGCACAATATAACGCTTAATTTTAAAACATCTGAGTCATTACAAAACAATAAACATATAACATTTCAAGCAAAAAAGCTAGCTCTGATCGGGTTTGAACCATAGGCGTTTGAGCGATAGGCTAACGCTCTACCACTGAGCTAATTGTGTCAACGAATATCGTTCTATATAAAATAACTTACATAGAACTTGTTAGCAAATAATGATTTATACTAAACGATGTCATCACTGGAGTATATTATTTATATATAAAGCATTTCATACAAAGTTTATTTATTTTGTATCAGTACGCTATATTGCATGCAATACTCAAATTAGTGAAATATAAGTCAGGCACAAGATATCCGCTGCCATCTTGTCTTATTAGTGAATCAGCTCAGCTTTTTAAAATCACGTCTGCACTATAGTATTACAAAATAAACTTTTAATTTCGAACGTGCCTCTTCCTTTAGAACAGTTAAAACGATTCTCGGCTCGATAATCGGAACTGGTGGGTCCCATGATATGGATTATAAAGTTTGCATAATTCGCACGGCCGCCATCCTGAAATGGTATGGCGGACGACCTTGTAGTTTGGTCACAAGACGCATCCTATACGAAGGTATGTTGTTACCAAATTTGGTAGAGATCGGATGATTTGGTTAGTCGTTATTTGATTTTACGTTTTGAACGTTTGAGTGGCCGCCATTCAGTTTTAGTAAAGATGGCGGCGATATAAAACATGACACTGAGGTGTCCTTTGCTAGTGCTACCTTTGTACCAAATTTCGTTCAATTCGCATTCACCGTGTTCGAATTGATAGGGGGGGGACAGACATTCAGAGTACACACACTCACACACACACACACAGACACACACACACACACACACAGACTCACACACACACATACACACACACACACAGACTCACACACACACATACACACACACAGACACACACACAGACAGACACACTTTTTTCGCCCTGTGTTGATCTCATAAGTCTACTTTCATTTTTTGCAAAAATCGAAAGTAGGCTAAAAATGAAGGAAATGTAACGATACGATATTTTCACGATTATAACCATAATGCAGTTAATTGTCATACAAAGTAGCTGTAAGGGTAACTTTGCTTTTATTTTTGGCAAGTAACGATAACTGTATCGTAGCTACCTTTGAAACCCTGATTATACTGTATCTAAAATATCCTTTTCCATAGGCTACCGCTAGATCTAGGGCTCAAATCTGGTGTTATGCCAACTCTTGTCCTGCAAGACTAATAGTCACGTCTCAAGAGATCAAAGAAACTGGAACCTAACCAACATGAACTAATATAATGCCATTAGGTTACAAAGGGATCAAAATCAGTGTACAATTGTTCAAAGGACTGATCCAGGTTTATCTATGTGCCAATTGATGCTGTGCTTTGCAGCTACCAACTAAAAAGTTACAATATCAATAATAATAGTATATTTAATACAGGATTATTTCCTGTCACTAGGTGATGAGTCGTACCCCCCCCCCCCCTCCCGCTGCAATTTTCGTTTCATTTTTTACTTGCTTCGTGACAATCATTATTTGACTGCTCTGGAACCGTTGGGTGCATTTTCTTTATGGCATCAATAGGAGGAATAGTTGTTTTAGTTCAGAGTTTTTGTCCATAAGTGTTCGCTTTTCTTTGCGAATCATCGTCATAATGTTCATTTGTTAAAAACAGGTAAAAATAGTTGTATCACCAGGTATCGACAAAAATAAAAATCAAGCAGTTCATTAAAATGGTAATGTTACTCCAGTTCGCCGGTTTTCTAAATACCTGGAGGTATTTTCAAATTATCCCAAATAACTAAGTTAAATAAAACTGTAGAATTATCCCTACATCTCAATCGGTTAACTATCAGTAACTTCAAATTATGAAATAAACTGGTGTGACAATGAACAATCGAAATATTCTCGGGATTCCAGGAGGAGAGGGATGGAGTGGGGCATGACCCCTCTTTGCAGCGCCCCCTCCCCCCCCCCCCCCCCCCCCCGCCCGCGCCGTTTTGGGCGCCCATGCAGCCAATGGTCCTACTAAATAACAGGTAAACTCACAAAGTAGGATAGATTTTCAAGTGTTAAAAGGCCTTGGCACACAGAATGTGGGCTGCGATTACGGGCAGGATGTCGTGAAGCTCAAGGCGGGCTGCGTTCCAGAAAAGTCACACACATTACGGAATGATAGCGCGCGGGCAGGTACTATGGTCACTTTGTGTCAGCAGAACAGAAACATATCCGTACAGTATGTGGTGTTCTTCTGATGAAGAGGAAATGTTAACCTTATTTGCTCTCGTGAAAAAGACCAAAAGGTGGAAGTGGATCCACGAAATAAATTTACAATGACAACAACTAGTTGAATATCACAAATTGTGTCTAGAATTAGAGAGTTTTGAAGATAAATTTATAAATTACGATCGAATCTCCCACGAGTGTTTTGAAGGACTATATATTCTACTGGAACCGCCTAGAAACAAGTCTTCGATCAAACAAAAATAGGTAGTTTCACACCTCTTCAATGAGTTTTCAAGAATGAACGCTACACAATGTGCGGGCAACAGACTCGAAACTCAACTGATCACTGCCCGGGTTGATATCGTTATCGCAGACCGGTGTGTCTTCGACAGAGTTGATACAATATTCAGTAACACTGATTTGCGTTCAGCTCGTTGCAGACGGAGAACACAGAACGTGATCGCAGCCCGCATTCTGTGTGCCAAGGCCTTACTGTTTTCATTTGCAGAGCGCCATTAAGGAGCACTTCCTTTCACTGCAAGTCATTGTGTGTTATCGATCACAGCTTCCATTGTGAAAAACACAAACACAGTGGACGTTTGGCTCATGGTATTTGCCATTCTTGCACGCCTTGAACTGCAAGCGTGTCACGAGATGTCTCTGCTCTGATATTGTAGTTCCCTTGATGCGAGTCACTGCTCAGCATTCCAACCGTTTCTGACCTTACATTATTTCTCTTTGTTCGGAGCACTTCCATAGGGCCCTATTGGCAGGAGTTTACTGATTTTCAGCAGTAGCGCTCCTAGTTTTGAATAAAGAATGAGAGTTGGGACAGAGGGAATTTAGATAGGCATGAGGGTTTTTTCATAAAATTAGCTTTCACTTTCTCTATTCGTGTCTGTTCTAACTCTTCAGTCGGTCAACACGAATTTTCCCAATGACTGGGCGGGGTACAATGTATATAATATATGAATAATACGTAAATAACACTCCTGAAAAGTACATGTATTAGTTATAATCACTATTATACTGAGGCCTAGGGAGTCTTTCAAGTTTCCGCCTTTGGTTATTCTTTCCTGATACCCTCATTCTTCGAGGGTTCGAATCTTTTCATTTCTCCTCATGGATCTCCTGCCTTCTGCTCAAGGCTCTAGAGGAGCCAAGGTGTGTGTAGTGCCACCATCCACGGTGCACCCTGTATAATGATACACCCTCAATGGCACACTGCTGATGAGTTAGGGAATTGGCGACCCCGAGGTATTCCTGAACTGGGTACGGATTCTCCCCTTTTTTACTGACTTTGCGGCAAATTCTTTCCTCTTTCCTATCCGCCTTTCATGACTCTACTTCCTTCCAATTCCTTCAATCCTCATACTTCGAGGATTGAAGGCAAATCCTTACCCTGTTTCATATTTCCCGTGTTCTGTCCTTTTCTTCCAACAGGTAAGTTACTGTATTATTTTGTTTTAGTTCTAGTTTTCCACTTCATTCTTATTTGTCATTGTAATCCAAACCATTAGGGGCCGATAACCTACAAGTTAGGCCCCTTATTTCAGCCTTCACGGTGGTTAATTAATCCTACTTTAGTCACAGCAAAAAGGATTGCTGGAGAAGAATATTATACTGTATCATGAAACTTAAGTATCTGCCTGTAGTCCTATATTCTCTATCACTTTACAGCTTTCATACCAATGTAACATTTACCCAGCTTTGCGACATCGTAGTCATGTAGCCACGTGTACTTGGGGGTGTGTGTATGTGCGTGTAATTTGTCTGATAATAGTGTTACTGTGATGGCTGTATTAGTGTGTGTGTAGTTGTAATTCAGGAGAGGATTGAGAAGAAGGCGGCCGTGGTTTTAATTTAGGAACCATCCCTGTATTCGCCTGGAGTAGAAGTGGGAAACCACCGAAAACCACTTCTGGGGTGGCTGAGGGAGGAATCAAACCCGGCACTCACGAGGCTGAATGTACTCCGTTCCAGCCCTCAGACCAGAATAAAATTTGTTGGCAGAGTCGGGGATCAAACCTGGGCCTTGCCTGTGACAGCTCACTTAAGAATAACAGTGACTCCTTGCAGCAAATTAACGATTAGCATTGGGGTCGTGGGAATATTCCCGTTGAGAATTCCCTATCCTGCCCCTTCCCCCAGCCCTCAACAAGGGTTAAAATGATGGTGCGAATTCGACCACCCACCCCCACAGTAAAAAGATGCAAAACGGGGTACGCAGACGGCAGACTATGCCACGTCGAACACCAAACTGGCACCGTTCGATAGGTACCTCCTCATCCCAAACTGTCCGGGCTCCCCGGGAATTAAATCCCGCCTGGCCTGGCAGTGCCCATGTAAAAGTCACTGATGACCCCTCTCCCGCTCCCCCCCACCCCGCCATGAACAAGGGTTAAATTATGGTCGCTTGCATTCGACCACCCGCCCCCACTCCCTCTTTTTCCCGCCAAAATAGACAAACGTCGCAACTTTCCCGCCAAAATACTTAGAAGCAGCAAAACGGGGTAAGCAGGAGGCGGACTAGGCTGTCACCGTTCGATACATAGTCTACCTCCCCGTCTCAAGCAGTCGGGAATATTCCCAAGGGAAGAAATTTATGTGGGGATATTCCCGGCCGATTTCTTTATTATTCTCAGACTGGGAATTTTTAATTGTCAGTATTTTCTTACTTCAGTATTTACTTATTAGGCTGGAAAGTTAACATTTATTTTATACACTTGGATATTGATGAACAATTCGGAAAAAAGACTGGTGGTAGAACCCCGGATATTTCGTTTGAATCACCCCCATCGCCATCATCACATTCACATACCGTACTGACAGGGGCAGATTATACATACACTTACATGGAGGAAGATGGTCCTGATGAAATGGTGTTACCGGTGAAAAGTGAGTGCACAAGAGTGATTCAATGTAACATTAAAAGACTTAAAGCGGCTTCGGTGGCGTAGTTGGTAGTATGCTGAGCTTCTATGCCCAAGATCGTGGGTTCAAAACCAGCCGAAGTCGTCGGATCTTTTAAGAGCGTTACAATCCCTCAGTACTCCTTCCCTCCTTCCTTCGGAGAGGAAGTAAATACGACTGGTCCATGTCATAGTTTTATGGCATGTAAAAGAACCTTCCACTAACTACAATTGTGTGAAGCTAAATTTTTAGGTTAGATTTGATTAACGTTCCAAGTTCCAACGCTCCGCGCCAGCTGCCGGTTGAGGTGGCATCTAGTAGCCAAGTTTACAGCTAGGTGTCGTTGACGGTAGAATTTGGTAGCAAAAATAGGAACTACTTGAAATTGATCGTCTGCAGTCCTTACCTGAATTACAGATAAGACACAATAATACAGCCATCACAATTAACACCGGTTATCAGACAGATTCTACACACACCCAAACTACACGGGGGTACATGACCGCGTTGTCACAACCCCTAAACTGAGGAACCAACCAAGGACGTAAAATGTAATTACTCGTATTTAATCTACCATATACGGTACTGTAATTGAGAAAATACCTATACAAGTTATTTGTCTGATATTGTTAATAATGGACTTAATTACTCAATAATATCAGCAATATGTTGCACTTTAAACGATTCTTATTGCAACATTATGCCTGTTTACAAATATTAATGAAAGAAAAGTAACTGAATTAAGAAATTGTGATTTTCTGTATTTGAGAAATATTTAGAATGTCCACTAAATTGTTTAAAAAATTAACTGCCAGGAATTTTTCGATAATTATTCCCAAGAATATTACCGATGGCGAAGTTCCCGGGAATTGACCCATCACTACTCACGACCAATCGTGACTGAATTCGCGCTGTCCTTATATGGATGCAGGAATGTTCAAGTCCACTTCCTGGTATAGCGGCTAGCATTCTTGAATGTCACCTCGGAGGCCCGGGTTCGATTCTCGGCTCTGCCAAGAAATTGAATTCTGGTCTGAGGGCTGGAACGGGGTACACTGAGAATCGCGAGGTAAAACTGATAAGAGGTGGGTTCCATTCCCACCTCAGCCATGTTGCAAGTGGATTTCCCATTTCTACACCAGGCAAATGCCGGGATGGTTGCTAACTTAAGGGTTAGTTCCGCCCCTTAAAACAGCAATAACTAACTAACTAGCTTAAGGGCACAACCGCCTCCTTCCCAATCCTCGCCTGTATTACAAATACACACACTATTACAACCATTACAGTTTGTCATGGTTGGGTGAGTGGTTGTCGTGTCGGACTACCAACAGCAAGCTTGCAGGTCCACTCCTTCCGTGGTAAGTGATTATTGAAAGGCGACAAAAAACACGGCGTTTGTTGTTGGCATGTTAAAGAACCCATTTGAATTCAATAGACCGTGTTCATAGTGGCAAATTAATCTCGGGATTTTCCGTCAACACTAAGTTCCTCATTTCTCTACTAGAAAGCGCTATAGTGTCAAGGATCTTAGATATCTAACCTTCTTGACTTTCATAGCGCTCCAAAGAACGACAAAATTCGACATGCAAGCTGCCCTCTGGGCGCAAATAACAAAGCTTGCACTCGGCCATACGATATTATTATTATACAACCATCACAATAACTCTGGTTATGAGACGATTTCCACATTCACCCAAGTACACGAGGTTACATGATAAAGATGTCGCAAAGCCCCTAAATAAATCAACAACAGGAATGCTCATGTACTGTCCGGAATCGACGAGATCAGGTTTGAACCCCGATGGTAGCCACCTGATTTACAAGCCTACTCGACAAATGAAATCACTTTAGTAAGTTAGTTAATTAGTTATTGTTGTTTTAAGGGGCGGAACTACAAGGTCATCTGCCCCTTGTAATCACTTTAAGACGCTAACTGTTGAACTGTTTTCTATGAACAATACTACCCAATTGTTCTCAACAAACCGAGTCTGATGCCGCGAAGTAGTTAAAATAGCGTGCGGATGCTGGTGGTTTCAGATATTTGGCAACACTCCATCGCGTGCGCACGTGCTTCACCCTTAATAGCGTGCTCACACCTGAGCAGAACACGCGAGGCACTTGCCGCGCCTCCTGGCATCCTGTCACTGTCACTCCATTTATCCTTCCTGCTGTCGCGCTCCCTCATGCAACAAACTCGCGCGACGCGACGGTACACTACCGTCCTCCCGTTTTTTTTCAATTGTGATTTTTTAAAAATAATTTTAAATGATCTTGCCGACTTCGTCGTTACGCTGGGGTCTGGCGTTACGTTACGGTGACGGGACGAAATGTACCCAGATGCACTGAGGTGTGTGACGTCACAGTACCGCTTGTTGCATTGAGTTCCCCGTCAAAACTCCCCGATTCTTGGATGTCACGGGTAATCTCGAGAACCACTGGATGGATTTTGATGCGGTTTTCACCAGTCTGTAAAGGATATCTCGAGGAAAGATTCTGTAGAAAATAATTTATGTATGATCAAAGGAAGCCAAGCAGTAACGATTTCAGTGAAAAAGTAAAAAACAAACTTGGGCGTTCGTGCGCTTCTTAAGCTTACGCTGGGCAAACCGTTAAAAATATCAATATACTATGAGCGTAAGAATTGGTCAGCATGAAAAGTTCTACAAAAAAGTCCGCGAGAGCATATCTCTATCTTCAATACATCGCCCACTATAAGTGTTTTTAGACTGGATGGAAGGGGCACGTCCCCGCGTGCTTGACCTTGCTTTGCCCTTGGTTTGCACTTGCCGTTCGCGAGTAATTTGAAACAAGATACGCAAGTAAGTATTATGCAGATAATTTTCTAACATGTCAAGAGTCTTTGGCTTCGAGCGAAGCGAGAAGCCTCCAGCCTTTCTAGCATTTTTCAGCATTTGTAGCATTTAAAATGATACAAAGTCTAATCTTTCAGACTGACTGTTACTTTTTCACTCTCAATGGCAATATGACTGGCTTTGGGGTTGATTAAACATGTAATTAACATGTAATTGACATATATAGGTATAAATATAGAAACATTTATTCAATAAGAAGCCATAATAAAAGCGACAACAGTGGTGGCAAAAATGAAAAACAGCTTCAAAGATAGTGTGGTGTGTGCATGCGTGTGAGTGGATGTAGGGGGGAGAATGAGCAACTGGGCTATCAATAGTGAATGAAATGTGTTAGAAAGGAGGAAAAACTATGATAAATACAATGGGCTTTGGCCGGGGATTTAAGGTTGGGTACCCTTCCTGACGCCACGTGATTTTTAGGTGAAAATTCCACCACACGATCACCGGGATTCGAACCCCAGCCGTTCGGGTGGAATACGAGCAGCTAAGCCACTGCGCCATCACTCTCCCCAGATGTAAAAATAATAATAATAATAATAATAATAATAATAATAATAATAATAATAATAAATAATAATAATAATAATAATAATAATAAAAATAATAATAATAATACAGTTACGTTAAATAAAATACTGTACATTACTGAAATATTGTTTTCCAGCCTTACAAAACATTTCTCTTCTTTAGCGCTGTCCCGCTTATTACGCGTTTAAACAACAGTCCCTTGAAGAGCGTAATAACGGGGTTTTACTGGATCATAACTGAGAAAACTGTAATCAAACGCTTGGTTATATTCTGAGCATTGTTATAAGTACCTACTTATTTAAAATTGTTTACGCAAGTTTTGAAAACTTGACAATTCCAGAGCTTAATATGACCCAAATATGACTAAAATAGCAATTTGAAAGCTCTATGATTACTATGAGTCCACAATCACCCACGAAGGGATCAAACGTGTTTACAAAGAAAATCTGTAGCGCATTTCATGACTGAATGTGAGTATTCTAAAATAAAATCCACGTGGGGCTAGTTACTCCCTTGCCAAGGTATCTGCACTCGCTGATAAATACGGAAGACATGTACTGGCTAGGTGCCTGCCACTCGCGGTCAACAGGACTGTGGCAACCTGGCAAATGTTAAGTGTGACTGATGTAAGATAATTACAACACACTGTTACCATTTCATTTAGTAATGGTGATTGTATTATAGAATGCTTTCCAGTCGGTCAACACAAATTGTGCCCAATTACACTCGGCGGGAAACAAGTATTTATTCACCCTAACCTGTAAAACATATTACATAAGATAATTATCACAAAATAACACGCTTTTATGTATAAAAATGGGGAAGGGGTAATTAATTGGATGTCATGTTTCGATCGTCAAGCGATCCTCATCAGATCTTGCTCACTTAGGCTTAGATAATCAATAGATTGAAACAACAAGAGAGATAGATTGTTTCTCCAATAGAATTTAATAATGTATTTGTAAACTAATCCATGCAATTCTCCTGAGAAAGAAAGAAAGAAAGAAAGAAAGAAAGAAAGAAAGAAAAGAAAAGAAAGACACCTGAAATCAATCAGCAGCCAATCAAAAAATAGATATGAGACCACAAATTTAAAGGGAAGAATTGACTTCTCTTCTCCTTCTTCCTGCTCTCAAATGTCCCGGAGCTCTTATGGTCACGATAAAAGTGTATTCTTTTTTCTAATTTGTAATTTAATAGTCTATATATTTTAAACTTTATTTCAATTTTTAATTTCTTTTATTATTATTTCTTATTTTTTAATCAAATTTTATTTTATTATTGATTGTAATTATTGTCTATTAAAATAATTTAAAATATAAATAATTTGTTTTATTTTTTAAAATCATGCTTAAATTTATATTTTAATGTTTAATTTTTGTTATCATATTTTATTTTATTCTCCATTTTTATTGCTAATACTTATTATAATGTTTTATTTTTATTTAGATTTAAATCTAAATTTAAAATTTGATATTATTTTAATTTAATTTTTCTATTTATTTGTTATTTTTGGCTCGCGGGGACTTACAGTATAATCGTAAATTTACTGAAAGTGGCATTGAGAAGGAAAATCATACAGGATGGTCAAGACTCCACAGGAGAACTGACCAATTACCAT
The DNA here is from genome assembly GCA_946902985.2 of Meconema thalassinum. Taxonomy (NCBI): domain Eukaryota; kingdom Metazoa; phylum Arthropoda; class Insecta; order Orthoptera; family Tettigoniidae; genus Meconema; species Meconema thalassinum. Next base: position 299,337,655 of record OX336391.1, on the reverse strand, counting down.
ACGCAAATTTTAAAGTAACTGTGGACTGGTCTTACATAAAAAGCTTAGAATAACTTTTAATGCACAGATAGAAGATCCTTATATTGCTATTTATATCGACATATCATGGTTTTGGGTACTTATTTATTTTCAATTTTCGCACGAATCTAGAACATTTATCCATCCCGAAAACTACTTTCGGATTGGATGTACAGTTCCGTAATGTCCCGTAAACTCTGGTGGTAATCACACATCTGAGATCGTGGATGACACGAGAACTATCTTCTTCTGTGTTTCAAAATTCCGGCTCCTCTCAAAATGCATTAGCATTTAAAACAGGGGACTCGTGAGAACCACTTTACTAGAAGTACTCACGCAGTAAGCGAGGTAGACCGCTACTCAGCACTCTACTCACCTGAAAACAAAAGAGAAATACATTAACTTTAATTGTTGTCTAATTATTTGCAGCATAGTGGCCATCAGCCCCGTATACTTGATTGTGAAATTGGTCTGATAGTGACGACAGTAGCAATGAATGTAACTGTAATGTATTTATAGACTTCGTATAGGCTGGCACAAAGAACAAAGTACGACATAAGAAATGAAAACAAAGAGTTACAGTATAAGGCCCATAAATCTACAAAGGAAGATAGAAGAACAATAGGTGTCAGCATATCCCTCAATGGAGCTCACTGCGTTATTATAGGCTACATAACATCGTGCGTTCTCATTGTGCATTGTTCGTAAAGGTGATGGTGAACAGAGTCATGCAGACATCTCCCCAGTTCCGACCGGTGTCACAGGCAAGACTGAAGAACGGAGTTGCCGGTTTCGGAACTGGTTTCCCGGTAACGTTATATCGTGAACGATCATCGTCGATATTTTGATTTGCCCAGCATGGCTTGGTCAAAAGGGTACTTGTGGCGTGTTGTGTAACACTACAACAACACTAGTTACAGGGAAACTTTTCATTCAGTTAACTTAATCTCCACATATTGGTCTCAAATAGCCAATGATTTTAAAATCAGTTCCATAAACAGGACAGTACAATGTATTCTGCATACGAGTATAGTGTATAAATAATCCTACCTGAAAATTCATCCAGCATTCGCTCATTCTCTTTAGACCACATCATGGTGTAGCAGCTAGCGTTCTTGACTGGAGGTCCGGGTTCGAATCCTGACTCTGTCATGAAATTTAATTCTGGTCTGAGGGCTGGAACAGGGTTCACTCAGCATCGAGAGACAAAACTGAGAAGAAGTGGGTTTGGTTCTAGCTCAGCCATCCTAGAGGTGGTTTACTGTGGTTTCCCACTTCTAATCCTGGCAAATGCCGGGATGGTTCCTAACTTAAGGTCACGGACACCTCCTATCCAAACCCTAGAGCCTCAGTTACAAATTCACACACTATCACAGCCATCACAATGACACAGGTTTTCATACATATTTCACGCACATGATGTCGAAAGTCCCTAAATATACCAATGATATGATCCCTTTCACAGTTAAGGTATGCAGAAATGCTCAATATTGCATTTCTGGGCCAAATTTTGCATGATTAGCTTTTAGTACCATATGCAAACCAGAGCTCTCTACTTTCAGGAAAGATGGTTTACTAGGGTACGAATAGATTTGCATTCAAAGTGGGTTTAAAGGGGACTTGGTTATCTTACACCAAACTTTCAAACTTCTTTTTCTCAGATTTAGCAAACTACTGTAATTTCTTGTCTTTCAGACCAAACAACTTCAGTATAAATTTTGCTAGAAGTTTCATTTATGTGCCATATGAAGGTACATGAACTGGGACAGGTTTTGAACGACAGTTTTTGAAAAATATATTAATACGAAGAAGATAGAGATTCTAAAATTATATATTGTAAAAATATAACGGTCCTTTTTTAACCAAGTTCAGTTATTACCGTGTTGGAAAAAGAAATGTAAGTAAAAAAATCAATTTTTCTTCACTACATTATACCGTATACAGAATGCACAATAAATTAGGGAAGAAGTCATAACCATTCAGTAACATTTGAGAATTCTAGGAAGTTTGAATATTTTACAAATTGTTTACATTAACAAAACAGGAAGAACACCATTTGCAAGTTTTCAAAATTAAAGTGTATGGGAATTTTTTTTGACCATTTATTGACCCCGCATCTCAAAACTGGTAAAAAGATCAAATAAAGACATACACTCACTATCACAGCAAGCACCATTACTCAACATGATTAACTCTTGAAGACTCCAATGGGCTGGTCATGTACTAAGGATGGGAGATGATCGGATGGTCTTACAAATCTTTAAAGAAGAACCGAGAGGAGAAAGGCCAGCAGGATGACCACGAAGTTCCTGGATAAATGAAATCTCCAAACTTTGTAGACATCTGAATGTGGACAACTGGCAAGACTCGCCCAAAACAGAGTTCAGTGGAGGCATTTTGTGAGATCGGCAAGGGATCTTTGTGTCCCATAGAAGCCTTCTGAGTGAGTGAGTGAATAATTCATTTTACAAGTGTGTAAACACAAATTGAGGTTTTTGTAACTGTGCATCCTTTATTCTAATATTACCAGGAATGTGAAAATAATTCAGCGAATTTGGTTGAATATTGTGGATTTATTTTCTTTTGTCTAAGTTGAGAATGAAGTCAGAACATTCTATATTTGGTTGTTCGTGTCTTAGCTTGCACGCAATTAACCTATTCCATTTGCCTAATTGTATTGGCAGGGTAGGAGTGCGGCCTTGCCGGCGACGCAGAGCGACTGTAGACTGATTGTCGCCAGCAAGCACTTGATGGCTAGGGATCACGTCTCGCATCCTCTCCTCGAGTGACGTCACGAGCCACTCGACAGCAACCCTCCTCGAACTAAGTGGCGAGGAAGGAAGTGTTTAGGGGCTTGGAAAAGATCTTTTATCTTAACTGGACTAATGAAACTATCTGAGAGGTGTTATAATTTTATTTAAGAGCTTGCTGTTTTGCTGCCATCATCAACGTGTACTTAACCTCTTCAGGGAATCAAATTTAAACAAATACAACATGCACAAACAAATTATTAGATCGTATGAATGTTATGTAGTCATAAAGGGCCTTAAACCGAAATGGTCACAAAAGTGTACTCTGAGCATGTGGAAAACATTAGGCCTAACTGGCACATACGTATGTAGTCGTGATCTTTGTGTTTCGCGATATCAAACTGTTCCAGTGACATGCAAATATGGTATAACAAGGAAAGGAAGCTTGTAGTTTAACGTGACCGTTAATCTCGCGATCATGAGGCACGGGACCTCCTTTTAACGTGGAATCTGAACCACAAGACATGCCATTTCACTTCGAAAATCTCACATGCATTGACCGGGATCAAACACGGTCCGCCTTGGTGAGAGGCCAACAGCTTGACCGCTGCCGCCACCACGCCCTACAATTATGGTATAACACCGTATGTTGGAAAAAGAATTATTTAAAAATGTATCAAAAGCTAATGTAAATTCAGTGATCTGTGGACAGTGAAACACAGTGTTGAAATACTGTAGTTCCTTACATTTCTATCACTTCGAATAAAATCAAGTGTATTGCAAATGCCTATTCATCAAATGCTTCCATACATTCAGGGCACACAGAAATCTTGCACTGGTTCGTCTTTTACAAATTGTATCTCGGCGTCTAGGAGGATTCTTGTGATTCACTTTCTCGGGGCATCTGTTCTCACTTCAACTGATCTTCCAATGCGGGGTCTCTTATTTACTGGAATTTTAGAGGAATTTGAGGGTTTGCCACGCTTTTTCCGTGCAGAACTCATTTGTAGGATGATGTTTGCAATCGACGCCTTGAATGTTACCAGTGACATTTTATCACCCTTCTTTCAGTACAATATACAGGCATTTATTATTGCTACATTGAAAAGGTCGCAGAAGATCCTCAAGTACAGTTGTTTGGTCTTGAAAGCATGAGGATAGTGAGCCACCATTTCATCGCTCAAGTCTGCACCTTCCATGTATTTGGTGTATGAGAGAATGTTATATCTATTTCAACATACGTTTTAGTTTTCCTGTCACACCTTGTCACTATGTCCACCGGATCTCTACCTGTAGAAGTCAATATCATGTACAGTAGACTAAACTTGTTATCAACTCGAAGAAAAATTAATACATTATCACTTGATGTCATGACTGACACAGCCCTACAACCATCTTTCAGCAATATCTTAGAACCCTTCAGTTTATTTTCTGCACCTTGCAATCTATTTGATCTTATAGTCCCTTCTACGTACACAGGGTGTCACCTAAAACTTGCACCGCAAATATTTCAGAAATAGGAAGTGCTATTGATGTGCGGTTTTCACAAACTGGCTTGATAGTCGGGGGCTCGTATTTTTGGCCTATAAGCATATTTGAATAATACTTCGAACGTGAATTGAGTGAGCAAACATACACTATTTTAAATGGAACAATGGCCATTGACATTAACAACATAAAAGTAGGGTAAATTAGAATGTCAATGGCGTTTGTTGCAAGATTCTAGTGCAAGTGGTATGCGAGAGGTCGTATGTTGAAAAGTTTCCACACCGACACTTGTACATGCCTGTGGTAGCACAAACTAAAGAAAAACAAACGTGAATACACTCCTTATGTGGGTTCTGACAAGTATAGAGAACACTCACCTTCAAAGGTTGTGCTCAAAATGACCAAAATAGTTGCAGTGCAAATTTTAGATGACTCACCCTGTATATCTTTCTCATGGAATTGCATTACTAGAGGAATGGTAGTAAATGGAAGCTATTTTTCAGTGTTGCCTAGTTCGATTATAGATTATAGAAAGCTTTTCAGTCGATCAACACAAATTGTGCCCAATTACATTAGGCGGGAAATCGAGTAATTATAGGCCACACCCTAATCTGAAATACATTTTATATTTATCACAAAATAACACGCTTTAATGTCCAAAAATGGGAGGGGGATACTTAATTGAATGATAAATTTCGATTGTCACGCAACCATCATCAGATCCTTATGTATTTCACTTATGCAGAAATATAAATACAATATTTGTATTACAAAAGTAATTGTATAACTCCGCCATAGCCGGTCCCAAGCCCGGTTGAGAAAGGAGGAGGGTGAATGGCTGGTTATTGGGTCTCGGTGGGGACACCAATGCTGAGTAGGTGTCTCTGGTAAATACTGAGAAATGCCCTAGTTGGTAGGCACTGCCTAGTAATGCAACCAGCAAATCCTAGCCCGTATGGGAGAGGTGAGGTCGAGTTTCCGGCGCCTTAAAACGAGATATGCTCAGATAAGGGGGAACAACCCTGACAGAAAAGTTCAGTAGGCACAGATGCTGTGAGGAGACAGCCCCTCCACTGTTCTATCTTGTGTAGCGGTCATTACCCACGTCGGGTGAAGCTTTTCAAATTCAGAGAACAAACAGAAGTGCCGGACGGATAATGACCCGGCGAGAACAAACCAGGCGACTCGCAGGGAATTGGAATGACTACAGAAAGTGGCTAGCACACCCAACGCCGAGAGGCAAAAGGGGCAGATGAAGAGGAAGAGGAAGCAGAAGAAGAAGTAATTGTATCAATCTTATTTACAGATATTATTGATCATTCGGTTTGAAGTACTTCTATAGTTGCAGAGTTATTATTAATGTAGTTAAAGCAATCTATTGAATTATTATTGTGATGAACTTCAGGAATGATGTCTCACGTAGAGCCCTGCGCGGATAAACAAAACGTTATCCGCATACGCCCCGTATCCGCACAACTGTTATCCGCATCCGCCCCGTATCCGCACAACTGTTATCCGCATCCACCCTGTATCCGCACAACTGTTATCCGCATCCGCCCCGTATCCGCACAACTGTTATCCGCATCCACCCCGCATCTACGCGACTTTTTTCCGTATTCCCATGTTTGTTATCCGAATGTACTGGCATTACAATACCATTTTAGGTAGATTTCATTAGAAAGCTAACTATTGCAATGGGTCCCATGTTTCGACTTCCAGAAAATTTCGACATATCTTCGCGTTTCACATCCCCCAGACCCCAAAACCACCGTCAGTTCAAAAGTTTATATATAATTTATGTATATACATATATATATATATATATATATATATATATGTGCATCAGTTTCTTGTGGACACGATAACTGCCGTAATTTTGCACCAATCACTTTGAATTTTTTTACCGAATATGTATACCTATAAAATCTCGGTCGAGTTCGTTAATGGGCAAAATCGGTCAAAGGGGGTGAAAATGGGAGGCTTTTTTCGAAAAAGTGAAATATCGCTATAACTCTCTTAATATCTGAAATATTGAATCCATTCAAAGTTCATACCATGTGCCGGACCCTAACATTTATGTTTGAAAAGTTTTTTGATAGCACCAACCTTTGACCAAAGGGGTGGGAAAAAGTGGGTTTTTCGGGAAACATTAATCATATCTCTGTTAATAGGCACAATATCAAAACCGTACAAAATGGACAATATTCCTCCAATAATTACCTAAAACTTTTGTCTGAAAGAATTTTTGATATGACCCACCATTACGCCACGGGGTGAGCAAAATGATTTAAATTATAAGAAAATGCCAAGTGCCAAGAGAGGTTGCCATGACAACTTTACTTTTAATTGTTAAGGGATGAGCCATCAGCAGTTGCTATGACAACGCCACTGCACGAGATAACATTCAGATTTCCATCTGTCTGTGGGAAGCGACTTCGGTATCGTAACTGGTAGCATGCTGAACTTCTATGCCCAAGGCCGCGGGTTCAAACCCGGCTAAAGTCGTCGGATTTACTAAGAGCGCTAAAAACCCTGAGTTTGCTTTCCTTTGGAGGGGAAGTTCCAACGTTCGTTGCGAGTTGATGGTTCCGGTGGCATCTAGTAGCCAAGTTCACAGCTAGGTGTCGTTGATGGTAGTATTTTAGGTAGATTTCATTAGAAAGCTAACTATTGCAATGGGTACCATGTTTCGATTTCCGGAAAATTTCGACATATCTTCGCGTTTCACATCCCTCAGACCCCAAAACCACCGTCAGTTCAAAAGTTTATGTATATATGTATACAGTATCAGTTTCTTGTGGACACGATAACTGCCGTAATTTTGCACCAATCACTTTGAATTTTTTACCGAATATGTATAACCATAAAATCTCGGTCGAGTTCGTTATTGGGCTAAATCGGTCGAAGGGGATGAAAATGGGGGACTTTTTTTCAAAAAAAAATGAAATATTGCTATAACTCTCTTAATATGTGAAATATCGAATCTGTTCAAAGTTCATACTATGTGTCGGATAAAGCTCAAAAATTTATGTTTGAAACGTTTTTTGATAGCACCAACCATTGACCAAAGGGGTGGGAAAAAGTTTTTTTTTCGGGAAACATTAATCATATCTCTGTTAATAGGCACAATATCAAAACCGTACAAAATGGACAATATTCCCCTAATAATTATCTAAAAATTTTGTCTGAAAGAATTTTTGATATGAGCCACCATTTCGCCAAGGGATGAGAAAAATGATTTCGGAATTATAAGAAAATGCCAAGAGCTATCAGTGGTTGCCATGGCAACACTACTAAATTGATGAGGGATGAGCCATCAGACGTTGCCATGACAACGCACTTGCGCGAGATCAGATTCAGATTTCCATCTGACTAAGTGTGAAGCGGCTTCGGTGACGTAACTGGTAGCATGCTGAACTTCTATGCCCAAGGTCGCGGGTTCAAAGCCGGCCAAAGTCATCGGATTTTCTAAGAGTGCTAAAAATCCCTCAGTATGCTTTCCTTTGGAGGGGAAGTTCCAACGTTCGTTGTGAGTTGCTGATTGCGGTGGCATCTAGTAGCCAAGTACACAGCTAGGTGTCGTTGACGGTAGTATCTGCTAGCAACATTAGGAACTACTGCTTGAAATTGAGCGTCTGCATTCCTTACCTGAATTACAGACTAATACAGCCATCACAATTCACACCGTTTATCAGACAGATTCTACACTCACCCAAAGTACACGGGGTTACATGACCACGTTGTCGCAGCCCATAAACTGAGGAACCAACCAACATCTCTGCGGGAGATATAATTTTGCGTGAAGAAGTAACAGACCGTTACATAGTTACACATCAGTGTCGAAACCTTGCATAAGGACAGTGTGACCACAAGTATAAAAATGGACTCCAAATGACAAGAAGGTTACCGTCATCATAAGACAATAGAATGTTTAAAATATGCATAAAATGACGAAAAACAAAGTAAATTAATCTCCAATTATAAAATACTTTCACGCAATAAATGTGGTCTGATCCTTCTACGAAAACCTGCATATTCTGCCTATTTTCGCCTATCCCCAAGTTTGTCCGGTGAAATCTACCTCCGCCTTCCGGCGTGCCGAGAGGACTTTTTTTAAATTAGATAAAGAATACATTTGAGGAAAAAGTCATTCCCTTAGGCTTCGTATGTCATTTCCTATGTTTAAAATGAATGTTATACAGCTAGAATTGCAACCCTTTTTAGTTCGGAGCGTTAATTGTGCTTAATGACATAATGTGAATGACATTAGCTTAAATCATCATCTTACATTTGTCATAAAAGAAACATAATGGGAATATATGATTTGTCATAGTCAACATCCGGGTCCGAGTGATGATATTCAACAAGTTCGGATTGTATTCTAAAAACTATCCGCAAATTTTCTCCAAACATTATCCGCAGCATATCCACTATCCGCATCCACGCAGGGATTTAGTTGTCTACACTATTTTGTTATTTATGATTTTAATTCAACCTTGCCTAAACTGGTGGCCTATTGTATAAAAGCATGTTATTTTGTGATCAATATCTTATGTAGTAAGTCTTTCAGGTTAGGTTGTTTAAATACAGTACACAAGAACCTCGTTTATCCGGCCCTCATTAATCCGGATCTCCGGTTTATCCGGAACGAAATTTAAAAAAATAAAATTACTGTACAGAATTTCCTTTACGGGGTCGACTCTTCTTGAATGTTTTTCCGCCAAGGATAGTTAAGAACAGGAACTGGGAGTAATTCGGCCACGGTCTATCAAAGGTACCGTCCCCACATTCGCCTCGAAGTGAGTAAAACGTCTTCGTGATCGTGCGGCGGGGAAACGCTATACTAATGTAAAACAGAAAAAACACGTACATTAATTTAGTGTATAAAACTGAGTCGTAAATGTAAGAAAAGTGTTTTTATATATTTTTGTACAATTGAAAAAAGGTACAGGGTCATTATCTCTGTGCGCCCTGATAAACACGGCAAGCTAAGCCGGCTTTGACTGGTGCAAATCGTGGGTGCGCGTACACGGTTCAGACACTTTTACCAAACATGTTCAATAATGTGTACTTACAGTGCTCATAGCCGATGCTGAAAATGTCCTCCCTCTCTTGTAACGCACACCTGACATCTTCTGACGAAAGAATGGACAACAATCTCATCTAATTTTTAGCCTATTTTCAATTTTGAAAAAATAGGCTTATAAGATCACCTTTTGTCCGTGTGTGTGTGTGTGAGAGAGAGAGAGAGGTGTGTGCCCCCCCCCCCTAATAAAATCTAAACGGCTGGAGCGATTTCAATGAAACTCAGTGAGTTCATAGTGCTATACCCGGCGACCTCGACCGTGCCCTTCAAATTTTGTTACGTCTCACCAATCCAACACGGCGGCTGTGCGAAATATTTCACTAGCATTCAATATCTCCGAAACTATTACCGATATCGCCCTGAAATTGTGCACGGTGATAAAGGGCACTACTAGACGTTCACCTATGAGACTTTCAAAAACCTGGTGATTACAAAACCAACATGGCGGCCAAGCGAAATTGAGACTTTTAAATAGACTTTTCTCACGATTTAACTACCCAAACGTAATGAAATTTGGTACAGCAATTGTTTATACACATTGTAATGTACTGAAGTCTAATTTAGTTCAATTGTTTACATAACCTCAAAATGGCGGCTGTGCGAAATATTTCACTGACATTCTATATCTCCGAAACTATTACAGATATCACCCTGCAATTTTGTACAGTGATAAAGGGTACTGATACAAGTTTACCTATGTGTATTTCATAAACCTGTAAAGTACAAAACGAACATGGCGACCAAGCGAATTTGAAATATTTTAATAGACTTTTCTCGTGATTTAACTCTCTGAGCGCAGTGAAATGTGGTACAGTAAATGATTTTGCAGATTGTAATGCACTGCCATCTAATTTAATTCAATTGTTTACATAACCTCAAGATGGCGGCTGTGCGAAATTTTAAAATTAAGTTTTTATTTCTTGTGTCGTAATCATGCGATCGAAGTGAAAGTTTGAATAATGAACCTAGGCAATAATTGACCTTGAATGGTACATAACTCTATGGCCTATACATATAACAATCCTAAATGGCGAGCTTCCGAAATATTTAGACGGTTCTCAATATCTATGAATCTTTTACAGCAACCAAACTGATTTTTTTAATGTTCATAGAGACTATGAACATATGTTCACCTATAGGACTTTCAGTAACCTGGTGAGCACAAATCCAACATGGCGGGGACGCGAAGTATAAATATTTAAATGGACGTTTCTCGCGAATTAACTATCCGAGTGCCGTGAAACGTTGCACGTTAAATGCTTATACAAATATCGATTCACTGGCATCTAATTTATTTCAATTGTTTGCATAATCACAAGATGGCTGCTGTGCGTAATTTTAAAATCTCGTTTTTACTTCTTGTGTTCTAATCATGCGATTGAAGTTTGAATACCACACGTACAACCGGGTGAGTTAGCCGTGGTCGTTACGGCATGACTAATGGCAGTCGCTCACATCCGGGAGGCGAGGAGGTTCGAATCCCCCCGCCGGCAACCTTGAAGATGGTCTTCTGTGGTTTCCCATCTTCCGTTCCAGGCAAATGCCGGGGTTGGTCCCTAACTATAGGCCACAGCCGCTACCTTCCAACTCCTCGCCCTTCCCTTCCAACTCTCCTCCCCCCACGGTACTTGTAGCTCACCCATTGGGTGTCCGTCTCGAAGCAGCTACAAAACTGGCGAGCCGAACATGCCCTCGGACACACCCGGCACTAAAAGCCATACGCTAAAAAAAACCACACGTACACAATAGTACAAAAATAAAAATCCAACCTGGCGACCATCTGAAATATTTAGACGGTTCTCAATATCTACGAATCTGTTACAGCAATTCAACTGAAATTTTGTATGTTGATAGAGGCAATTAACATGAGCAGGATATATGAAAATAGGCTGTATAGTTCTTCACGGAACTACTTGTTGTTCTCTAAGAACATAGCGTTGTCTGTTAACTTTTAAATTATTTACGGAGCCTGTGTTCTTGAATCGTTTAGTAAACCTCGTAATTGTACTGGCATTAGGCACAGGTCTGACTGGAAACTTGATTCGAAATTTTTGTCTTTTTTTTTCAGAACAAGACTTTCTGCTATTTATAAACGAATTATGGATATACACATGTTCGCACAATGTGAATTGGTGTCTAGGCATGACCAACAATCACCGTAATCACAATACTTACTAAACGTGCAACACTAACGTCTAAGTTTTGCAGATACACGTCCATATGAATGACAAAACACGTGTGAACTAACGATATGAGTCAGCGGAGCGTGCCACCACCGGCTGAACCGTGTACGCGCACCCGCGATCTGCGCCAGTCACAGCCAGCTTAGCTTGCCGTGTTTATCGGGGCGCACATAGAAAATGACCCTGTATTACAACTTATGGTAATAGATTATATAAAATGTATTTTTTCTGGATTATTCGCATTTTCGATAATCCGGATCAGTTCCGGTCCCACTATCCGGATAAACAAGGTTCTTTTGCACTTGTTTTTCCGCCTAATGTATTTGGGCATAATTCGTGTGGACTGACTGGAAAGCTTTCTATAATAGTAAATAGATTGACAAGAAACATTGTGAGTTTTTCCCAGTGATACCTTCGCACATTCTTATTACGGTGTCACCCATGACTCCAAATAATAATAATAATGTTATTGGTTTAACGACCATTTTATCTACTGAGGCTTTTAGAGACGCCGTGGTGCCGGATTTTGCCCCGAAGGGGATTTTTAACCTGCCAGTAAATCTACTGACACGGTTCTCTCGCATTTGCGCACCCTCAAATGCGAGCTGACTGCAACAGAATTCGATCCTGCAACATTGGGCACAGCAAGCAAAAACGTTACCACTGAGCCACGCAGCCAGTTACCCAGAATAAATAAAAACCAAGATTAACGGCCGAGGGGACCCGACGCGCTGATCACGCGTCACCCCAATATCTGCAGGCCAAATGGCTGGGCAGCGGTCGCTTTGTCGGCCTTAGCCCGTCATGGGCTGTATAGTGCCAGGGGTTGACTTGTCTTTTTAATAATAATAATAATAATAATAATAATAATAATAATGTTTTTGGTTTTACGTCGCACTAACTACTAAAATTCCGTGGTGGTCGCTTAGTTCGCTGGTCGCTAAATTCACAGAAGTGGTGACCTTCTAGGCACAGGTAAAATTTCGTGATGGTCGCTTAGTTCGCTGGTCGCTAAATTCGCTGGTCGCTTTTTTCGCGACACCAACTGCAACAGGGTATAGTGGAGGAGTCTAGTTTATTGTCAGGGCATTGCAGACTGAACATTGAAAGGCATGATGGCGAATGGTTTTGCCATTTTCAGCTCCAAGGAAATAATGGAACGGAACCTATAGGCAACTCCAGTTATTTCCAATGGTGTACATTTTCATTTGCCTAATATCTCTCATAGCCAGCCCCATATTGTTGGACTAGCGCGCCTTCCTCGCACCCGAAGAACCCGGGTTCGATTCCCATCTCCATCAGGGATTTTAGAAACTGATGTGAAGGCTGGAACGGGTTGCGCTCAACCTCATGAGTAGAAGTGAAACAACGCCCCAGCCATGGAGATCACGATTAACGGCTGAGGGGACCCGACAGGCTAACCACGTGTAAATCCATAATCTGTAGGCCAAATGGTTGGTCAGCGGTCGCTTGGTAGGCCTAGGTTTCTTCATGAGCCATAGTACCACAGGGTTTGGTTTGGTTTTAACATCTCTCATATCTTTCTGATGAGGTAAACGTCAGGAAGGGCATCCGGACGTAAAACCATCTACCCCTTAGGAACTCTTCTCATTTCAACCCCGAAGAAACGGGAATACTATGGGATAGACATACATTCATTACGTACCGACATTGGTTGGTTGGTTCCTCAGTTTAGGGGCTGCGACAACGCGGTCATGTAGCCCCGTGTACTTTGGGTGTGTGTAGAATCTGTCTGATAACCGGTGTTAATTGTGATGGCTGTATTAGTGTGTGTTATCTGTTTTTAATTCAAGTAAGGACTGCAGACATTGGATTTTCAAGTAGGCCTAGTTCCAACTTTTGCTACCAAATGCCACCGTCAACGACCAACTAGTTCTGAACTAGGTTACTAGATGCCATCGCAGTCGGCTCCTGGCGACGAACGTTGGAACCTAAGAAAGTCAGACAAATCTTACCTATAATTTAGCTTACACACAAGTGCTATTAGTGGAAGGTTCTTTATCATGACATAAATCTATGACATGGGACCGCCTGATTCACTTTCCCTCGGAAGGAAGGCATACTGAGGGAATTTTAACACTCTTAAAAATTCGACGACTTCGGCCGAGTTTGAATCCGCGACCTTGTGCATAGAAGCCACCGAAGCCACCATACCAACACCGAGGTTCGAACCTGCGATCTCTGAACTTGTTGCAGCTCCTCATCACGTTTGTGGTGAGCGATTTAACGTCAATGATGATGATGATAATAATAATAAAAATATGCCCTTCTTGATACGATAGGTTTCTAATTCCTATCACTAAACCCGACTGTACCTTAGTAACCGCAAGTGCGAGACGAACCACTATACACTGCTCAAGTAATTGAGGGAGGGTGGGGGCGTGTCTGTTGCTCTGAATTATCAGCACCCTTTGAGCTGTTCTTAGTTCATACACACATTACCTAGCGTGAGTACTGGTGATTACCAACCTGGCACTGTATCTTGTGACACTAAAGTACAGTGTATAGTGACCTCATACTTGGGTTGAATTGTGGACCGTAACAACGCAAGGCCTCTATTTCTCACGCTGCACCTTTAGCTGGATTATAATATGCATACTTATGGGACAATCAATGAATTTACTACTGTGTTGTTTAGATTATCATACACAGAATACCAAGAAAGGAGCAGGTTATTGTATGTTCTATCATTCGCTTACTATTTAGGGTTGTCACAGGGGTGGAGCGCCAGCAGGCGCCCGTCTTAAGTATTGAGTCATGCGACGGTAGTATTTTGGAAATATGATTTTTGAATTAAATGTGCTTAACAAAAGATTTTTTCAAAAACCTTAGTCAATATTTTCAAATAAAACAAAAAGTCTAATCGTGATTATAATCTTAAATATGATGCAATACGGTACTTATAATAATCAGAAAGTGCCTTAAACACCACCTCGTTATGTTATGGTAACAAACCAAGCACTGCAGCCTTCCATGATCTCGGAGTGCAGATTTAAACATCCTGGGTTCGAATCCTGGCTCTACCAAGGAATTTCATTCTGATCTGAGGGTTGAAACGGGGTACATTCAACCACATCAGGCAAAAGGGGGGATCGATGGGTTCGATTCCCACCTCAGATGTCCTAGAAGGTGTTTTCCGTGGTCTCCCATTTCTAATTCAGGCAAATGCCAAGTTAAATCTTAACTAAAGGCCACGGCCGCCTCCTTCCCAATCCCCACCTGAATTACAAATGATCACACACTACTAGAGACATCACAATAATACAGGTCATCAGACAAATTATACATACACCCAAGTAGGCCTACATGGAGCTAAATGACCACAAAGCACAGCCCCTCATATCAGAGAGTTAGTTATTATTGTTTTAAGGGGTGGAACAGCGAGGTCATCTGCCCCTCAAATGAACCACCACCAACAACAAGAACCCCAAAGACTATAGAACACAATTTCGTTCCTTGAGTAACGAGTGCTATTTCTTATAAGCTAATGTTAAAAAATACGGTTAAAATGAGACCGTATTCCAATCTGCATCTCCTGCTGTCACGCTAGCCATTTCCACCACCACGGCTCTCGGTGTTCATTTCCAAAAGTCGTAGATAGACGATGGCTAATGGTGACTTCCTTAATGTCGCAGAGATACTGTTCCTTCAAACGACACCTGTACGTCCAAGTCAGAAGCTAATGTGTGTGTTCTAGATGATGATGATTATTGTTATTTAAGGGTATCGGCCGCTAATGGTCTGGGTGATAGCGAAAATGACAATGAGATGGTAACCATAACGGAGCTTGAAAATACTGACAAGAGACTGAAAATACACACAAAATGGAATTTAGAGTTGAAAAAAACTGACAAAATGGAATTTAGACGGAAAATACTCACAAAAGTCATTTAGAATGGAAATACCGGTACACACAAAATGCAGGTTAGAATTTAAAAAAAAAAATACAAAATGCAAGTTAGATTCAAAATACTCACAAAATGCAATTTTGATTCAAAATACTTACAAAATGCAATTTGGATTGACAATACTGAACCCTTGCAAAGAAGCATATGAGACTCAGATTCGGGGCGTAACGGGTCAATATTCGTAAGTTGCTGTCAGGGCGCTTCATTAACTTGCAGGGTAACATATAACAAAATGACATGCAGGAAAGAGTGAAGCCAGGGTTAAAAACAACTGAATTTAATAACAAATCACCATATTTACACATAAACAATTAACAACAAAATCTCCCAACTGACTCCCATTTAATAAAAATGCCAAAAAACTAGGCGGTATCTCTGGAGAGATTAATTACCTGGACCAAGTGTCCTTAAATGAAAGATACAAAAGTGACCATCTAAGTGCGTATGCAGTTCTACATGCATCACGATGTGTACTTTGAATGCGTGATTCGTTACCATCCGGAATGACCCTTCAAACACCGAATCCGCATTTCCTAGAGCTAGACCGACACGGGGAAACACAACTACACTACTTAAATTAAACCGACACTTCCTAAATCTACTATAAACAAACACAAAATTTCCGAGTGAAATTGGACTTAAATTGCCGTAGCAACATTTACTGCCTACAAACTTAGGACTTCTCACACAAATCAACACAAGTACATTAGCACGTGACCAATAGAAAAATACTCAAATGACCGCTGTCAAAATTTACAAATACTCTACCATTACACCACACGGGTGTGTCACACAAAATTACATGAATCGAGTCATCAACAAGGCAATAGGCAAACAGCCAACATTTACGTTAATCACAAATTTTTATCCATACAAGGTACAACAATCCGTTACAAACATGGCGAACTCCCCAATTAATTATGGCTTAAAATTTAACCATCACAATGAACAGGTTTGCTACATGAAAGCTTACAGGGTTCAGTCGGACAAATGGACTGCCTATCAAAATAAGTCACAGGCAAAACGGGCGGTTTGTGGAACACTGCACGTCTGTCAACCCACGTGTCAAAATACGTCGACCTCCCAGAACATGGGGTCGAACCTCGAAGAAATGTGCCCCAAAGCACAATAATACATGTGTGTGTCAGAATAACCATATGGACAAGAATCAGCAGTCTCCCAAGAGCACTCTGTCTTTCCATCTAAAAAATACAATAGCAGCAAAAATTTATAAGGGCGGTAGGACAACTACCCCCTCCTCACGTAGAATCAACACACACTAGACACATCAACACACACTGAATCACACGTATGGGTTTTGACAGACCCTGAAATAAAATACACAAATAATATCCAAATGCTGGCGCCATCGTTTTATGCCGTGACTAGTCACCTGAAAAGGACTCAAGAAAATCTATCAAAATTAGAACGAAGGTGTTCTACAATTACTTTTAAGTTGGAGCACTCGGCTACCCTAACATGAATAATAACCTGTTCAGCAAAATGTTTTACACTCATTTCCTCCCATTCCTATTTCAAATATTAACGTTAATAAAGCACCATTTATCGAATGTAACGGGTTCCGCAATTGCAAGGATAAAATCACGCACGCACGCCGCGTACATTACACTTGACTCAAGAAAGAAAAAAAACAAAATATCAACAAACACTTTGGCCACGCGCCAACGGACATTTAAACATATAGTGTCGGTACAAGAAAAACTCTAAAACAACAAGAAAGAAAAACATGACTATATACAAAGTTCCCCGGCCAAATCTAACTACATAATTGAAATAAATCCAATTTTAGTACATCACCGCTTCTGCATGTAGACCAAGGACATCCTCCTCAACCCATTGCCCTATGGACAATTTAGCTCTCCATAGTAGTCGTCTGTGCTGATGTCTTGAAGCTCATCCCAACTTCAGACCACGTGCTGTTCATCTTGGTCTTGACTCCTTGGCAGAAAAGTTCAATATTAAATATTTGCCTATCTATAATCGCTTGCAGGCTACTCAGTTCACCCACAATTGTCCTAGTGCGATTAATAGCGAAGACTGGCCCTACTTATATCAGACACACGCACTATAAAAACATACATAAAATACACACAATTTATACAGAAATATACATGTCGAGTCCGCGCCACTGGCTCGTTAACAAGTTCACAATTCTGGCTGCACTAGCAGTCGCTATCTCGTCCGGTATTTCCGTCTGTACTATGGACTTCGGTTCTGGTAAGCGCTAATTAGGGTGATACGATACTTCCCTCTTAAAGTTGAACTAGTCGTCTTGATATGAATGTTACTGTTTAGTTCACACAACAAAGTTGATTTTATAATAAAATGTATTACAGCTTTTAAAATTTGATACTGCTATCGCTGCGACTTTCGTTCCTCAAAGCTCACAAAATGAATTATCTTCACTGATTTTAAGAGCGTAAAAATCATATTTTACACCAAATAATGACTTAGATAAATTCGAGCGTCAAAATCACGATCCAAACTGACGTGGAGTATGCCTCTCAAGGCTCCACAAGGTAAGACTTTAAAATTCACACTTCGAACTGACGTGGAGTTTGCCTCTGAAGGCTCCACAAGATAAGACTTAGATTGGCGTCAGGCCAAGCTATTTATGAGAAACTGACAAGGGCGGTGGAGTGGGGCAAAGTCGGATAAAAACTTCCAGAGTTTTTGTCTCACAAAGATGTAACTAGTGTCATTCTTCTCCAAATAAATCCAACGTCTCAAATTACTCGAGCGGAAATTAATCCGTTCGGCGGTTCCTTAGATACACACTTCCGCGGGCTTTTTACTACTGACGCCGTCCACCTCGTGGTCACGGCTTGGTCTCTTGCGATTGGCTGATTCAATCGTATGTTCGTTGAGAAGACCTCGTGATTCTTCCTTTATGTCTCCAATTTTGGTACAGTAGTTGCACAATTTAGCCTTGAACTCGACTAATTCTGGCCGTCCCCCAGGAATATCTACTGGCTCAACTTCTGTTGCAATCGTTACGAAATGCTGGCCTCCCTAATATCCAAGTCGACTTCCTTACGTGCTGCCTGAGCCGTAGTAATAATAATAATAAATATGAATACTTATTTATCGAAGATCAATAAGGGTTCAATACTTACAAAATGCAATTTAGATTGAAAATACTGTACTTACACAATGTCATTTAGATTCAAAATACTAACAAAATACAATTGAGAATCAGAATACTTACAAAATGCCCATCCTTCAAAATGTAATTTAGATTGAAAATACTTGCAAAATGCGGTTTAGGTTGAAAATACTTACAAAATGCAATTGAAATTCAAAATTATCACAAAAATGTCCTGCTCCTACATTCAAAGACTTACTAAAAAGCAATTTAGATTGTCAATCCTTACAAAATGCAATTGAGGTAGAAAATACTCGCAAACTGCAATTTAGATTGAAAATACTTACAAAATGCAACTTAGATTGAAAATACCTACACAATGTATTGTAAATTCAAAATATTCACAAAATGTAATTTAGACACACGGGGAGCCAAGTCACAAAAACAGTGCGGGAATCTTAAAGAGAAAAGGAAGTATAATGAAAAGTAAAAGAAGGCTGATCCCCAGAAGAATGAGGGATTAAGAAAGATGAGAGAAGGGCCAAGTAAGGCGGGAAAAGAAGAAACTCCTTAGGCCTCGGATACCCTAATACCGTCGGGGTCGGAAAAGAACAAGTGTTGACCAAGAGAGGCCGATAGGAAAGATGGAGAGGAGCCCGGCACAAGTAAGTGAGAGCAATGCCGGACTCAGCTGGGGTCCCGGGGTCGCCAACCCACGTCTCACTAGATGTGATGAGCCCATGGAGGGGGGTTAGAAGCATAGAAAATACTTCAGGGAATAGCTCTAGAAGCGGTTATATCTGTTGACTGAGGCCACAGTCAAGATACGAACCTGAATCTCTTGTTATCCGGACAGACGCGCTAGCCACTTACTTAACCGCGAGTATTATTTATTTAATCGGAATTTGCTCGGGCGTATGTTCCCAGAAGGCAGCAAATTTCAATGTTTATTATTATGATCAACATAAACCGTCGAAACTTAATTAAAACCTAATTTGTATTATGACAGTAGTCCCCGCGATTGGTTGTTGTTAATTCATTTGAGAGGCTTGGTAGGCCTATATCTTGGTCATCAGCCCCGTGAAGTTGGACTTGTCTGATATAATGTATTTATGTGATTAATGTAGGAGTGTGTGTAACTGTATTAGGGACAAGGAGGAGGCAGGTACTATCCCAGCATTTTCCTGGTCGGAGTGTGGAAAATCCCGGGGGAAAACTACACTGAAGATAGCCACTGTCAGCGCCGGGATTCGAACCTGCGATGTCCGGACTTGCTTCAGCTGCCCTCACGGTCATGGCGCATGATTTAACGAGCACAACTATACCGTGGGAGTTTCTTCCCCTCCCCCCATTATTGTCTTGACCTTAGTGTAAAACATTAGCGAAGGGTATGTTAGCAACAAGAGACATATTTAGCGACTGCATACTCTCGAAAAATATAGAGGAAGACATAGGCCCCTTTGATTCGGTATCGAACCACTCATTGTTGCCCTTTTGTTAACACGGATGGCTGTGGAAGTTTATTTAAAAATTGAGGATCTCAGAGTCAGTTGCTGGCACCAGACGTCTCTTCAATAATACAGTATTATTGATGAGTGAGAATGCATTGTATTGGGAAACAGCGACACCTATTCATAGATAAATGTGACCTTGGCTTACATTCCATTCCATCGATACAAGCATGTTGACGGAAATAAGCAGGCTACTTCCATTTATGAATAATGTTTAATACGGTTCCCCAGAAACAGGCCTGGCCAGTCCTGTCATGTCTCCATCGTGGCCCAGACACAAACCAGTATCTACCGTCCCCAAGTTGCCGTACGCGATGACGACATATATATAGGGTGTCATTTATGTACTTGAGTACCCTTAAGGGGCGTGTAGGGGATGAGATAGGGAACCTGGGGTCGGAATGGCCTCTAAACCCCAGAAAATAGGGTTGTTTCAGGCCCTCCGCCCCTGTAAAGTAGGGAAGCGCGCGATGTGTTACTCTGAGATCAGGCACTCTTTGGCTGTCAACGGTCTTGGCGTAACTCACTCTGGAAAACCGCTAAAATCTTTACTAAAAAGAACTTGCAAATACCCCCACTTAATAAACCCAACGGCGAAGTAGCCTCCTCTAATCAGGAAAAAGCAGAACTACTAGCCGAAACACTACAACAACAATATCAACCTAACATAGCACTTCAAAATCTAAACTACGATAACTTCATAAACGAATACATAAATCGATACCTAAACACCCCTACTAACAATAACGACAACAATAATCAACAACCATTCACTGTTAAAGAAGTACATAATCTAATTAAAAAACTATCTAATAATAAAGCCCCAGGCAATTATGAAATACACAATAAAATGCTAAAAGAATTAAACCTAAAAGCACTAATACATCTAACCAACATATTTAACCATATCCTAAAATTTGAATATTTTCCATCACAATGGAAAATTGCTAAAATAATTTGTTTCCCCAAACCCGGCAAAAACCATAAACTTCCAACTAACTACAGGCCAATCAGTTTGCTCAACATAATCTCTAAATTATTTGAAAAACTCCTATTAAACAGAATAAGTAACTTCATCTATAACAGACTTATAAATGAACAGTTTGGCTTTAGGAAAAACCACTCAACTGTTCAACAACTCCTCAGAGTCACTGAATTCATAACCCTAGGGTTTAAACATAACCAAAACACACTAGCAGTTTTCCTAGACTACCAACAGGCTTTCGACCGTGTCATACATAAAAACTTAATCTACAAACTAATCCAATGCCAAATCCCCCCAACTTACATTGAATTCATATATCACTATCTAAATAACAGGCAATTCTATGTAAACATACTGTTACGTGCCACCCCCTAGTGGCACTTTTGTTAACTGGATTACGGTGGGGGTACAAAGCACAACACCAGTTACTGCTTAAAGAAATAATTAACTTTATTGTGGCCAGAAAATTACACTAATCAGCAAATACAAGCAATTAGAAGCCTTCTCCAGTTTCCTCAAGTCTCTTCCTTATGCGCTCTTGGCCCCTTTCACTTGCAACAGACCACAGAAGTTAATCCGTCCTAATGAGTCCGGTGGCCTTTGCAGAAGCTACCTGCCCCTCTTCCTCAGGTACAACAAATACAGTTACTTACGAGCACTTGATGTACGCTGTTCACAAGCTGGGAGAAACAATGTCACAGGATTTCGTAACTCGCACAGCACTTCGTCACCACACTTCTGTCGCACAAGATAATCGCTCGCACTAGCTCGTAAAACAAACAACAACAACTGCTTCACGGGTCACCCTTATATAGCAGGCCGGTGACTCAATAAATGGTTCTAGATCCATCCAGGGTCCACGACTTCTCGAGGTTTCCATCGCTGGTCCAGTCACGAATCTTCTGGACTATCCCTTTGTCTGTAGTAGCCCTGTTGCATAAGGCGCGCGCAATACAGGAGGCAAGCCACAGCCCAGCCCCTGGGGCAGTTGTGACTCAAGCGGCGAGCGATGACACAAACTCACAGCCGTAACACCACCCCCTTCCTAAAAAGGCTGATCGTCCCGATCAATCATTGGTCCGTCTGTGTCCCTCCGTAGGCTGCCAGGCGATCTCGATGCACGATCTTCATCTTCGCCCTCGGGCTCCGCTGGATCCTGTAGACGACATCGTTGATCCGTTTCACGACTCGGTACGGGCCCTCCCAGGACTTCTGCAGTTTGGGTGACAGGCCTTTCTTCCGTAATGGGTTGAAGAGCCAGACCAGGTCGTCCTCGTGGAATCCGCCGGCATCCGTCTGCTGGTCGTATCGGGTCTTCATTCTGTCGGTCTCGATCCGCAGTTTCCTCCTCGCGAACGCGTGCACGTCCTCCAGTTGGTCGACCAGTTCTTGACAATACTGGCTTACCGGGATCGGATCATTCCCAGGTCGGCCAAAGGCAAGATCGACAGGTAGACGGAGCTCCCTCCCAAACATGGCCCGGGCTGGTGTGCACCCGGTGGCTTCATGCACGGCGGCGCGGTAGGCCAGGAGAAATAGTGGAAGATGTTTGTCCCAATCCCTCTGGTGCTCGCTGACGACTATTCGAAGATGGTTCTCGATGGTGCGATTGAATCGCTCTACCATCCCGTCGGACTGAGGGTGTAGTGGCGTTGTCCTTGTCTTCCGGATTCCCAGCAGCTGGCATAGGTTCTGGAACACCTGCGACTCGAAGTTCCTCCCTTGGTCGGAGTGCAGCTCCAGGGGTACTCCGTACCGGCTGACGAATTCCTTCACCAGGGTCTCTGCAATCGTCGCGGCTTCTTGGTTAGGGAGCGCATACGCCTCCGGCCATTTGGTAAAGTAGTCGCTGACGACTAATATGTAGCGGTTCCCTGCCTCGCTTAACGGGAATGGCCCAGCAACATCGATGGCCACTCTCTCCATGGGGCCACCCACGTTGTAGGTCTTCAGTGGACCCCGTCGTCTTCGTCCTGGGCCCTTGCTGGCTGCGCAATCGTGGCACCTCGCGCAGTGGTTCTCCACGTCTGTTCGGCATCCGATCCAGTAGAACCGCTCTCTCAGCTTCTCCAGGGTCTTCTTTATCCCTAGGTGTCCACCAGATGATCCTCCATGAACTTCCCTCAGGACTTCCACCGTCATAACCTTTGGAACGACGACTTGTTCCCGAGATGTCTTCCCGTCGGTGCTCTCCCAGGAACGGCAGATGAGGCCATCCCTTACAATCAGCGAGTCCCACTGCGCCCAGTAGGACTTAAACTTTGGGCTGCAGTCACTCACAATGTTCCACCCGGGTCTGGGGACACAGGCCCTCTTCCATTCGGCTATCAGTCCCAGGTCATCATCTTCTGCTTGCGCCCGCGTGAAAGATTCGCGGCTCCAGCTCCCTTGAAGTTCCACGGTAGTCCTTCGGCACTGTATCCCGGTGTTCTCCTCCCTTCGGGTACAGAAGGTGCAGTCTTCGGGGCACGGTCTTCGTGACAGGGCGTCGGCGTTAGAATGCAGCTGGCCTTTCCTGTGCTGAATCTCAAAGTTGTACTGTTGAAGCCTCTCTAACCACCGCGCGAGTTGACCCTCGGGCTGCTTGAAGTTCAGGAGCCCCCGCAGGGATGCATGGTCGGTCCTGATGAGAAATACTTGCCCGTACAGGTACTTGTGGAAGTATTCAATGGTCTTCACGATGGCGAGTAGCTCCTTCCTGGTGACGCAGTAGTTCCTTTCTGGCTTTGACAAGGCCTTGCTGATGTAGGCCACTACTCTCTCCTCGCCGTCCACTACTTGCGACAGGATCCCCCCTATGCCAAAGTCGCTGGCATCGGTATCGACGATGAACCTTGTTCCAGGTCTGGGGTAGGCCAGAATAGGCGCGGTGCACATAGCCTGCTTGAGTTGCTCGAAGGCATTGTGGCATTCTGCTGTCCACGTGAAGAGTTGGTCCTTCTCAGTCAGTCGATGTAAAGGTTTGGCGATGTCGGTGAATCCTCTCACGAAGCGACGGTAATAAGTGCAGAGTCCCAGGAAGCTTCGTAGTTGGGACTTGTCCTTCGGAACTGGCCACTCCCTCACAGCTGCGGTCTTCTCTGGGTCGGTGCGCACCCCTTCCTCGGAGACGATATGCCCAAGGTACTGGACCCGCTTCTGGAAGAGCTGACACTTCTTGGGGCTCAACTTCAGCTGGGCAGCCCGCAGCTTCAACAAGATCTCCTTCAGGTTGCTGTAGTGCTCCTTGAAGCTTCTCCCCAGAACGATGACGTCGTCTAGGTAGACCAGGCAGGTCTTCCAGTGTAGTCCCCTCAGAATGGACTCCATTAGCCTTTCGAAGGTCGCAGGGGCGTTGCACAGACCGAATGGCATGACGGTGAACTGCCAGAGCCCGCTGCCCACAGAGAACGCCGTTTTCTCGCGGTCCTTAGGGTGGACCTCCACCTGCCAGTAGCCACTCTTCAAATCCAAGGTGGAGAACCATCTTGACCCTGATATGGTGTCCAGCGTGTCGTCGATCCGGGGTAGAGGGTAGCTGTCCTTCTTCGTGACATCGTTCACCGCCTGTAGTCCACGCAGAACCTGGTGGAACCGTCCTTCTTCTTCACTAGCACGACCGGAGAACTCCAAGGACCATGTGATGGCTCGATCACCCCTTGCTCCTTCATCTCTTCTACCATCCGGTCGACTTCGGCTTGCTTGGCGAGCGGGACACGTCGGAATGGGGTCCTAATCGGTGCGCTGTCCCCAACGTCGATTCTGTGCTGGACCAAGCTTGTCCTGCCGAAGTCTTTGCTCCCCACGGAGAAGACATCCTGGAATTCGCGTAGCAGGTCCTGAAGTTGGCGTGATTGTTCCTCGTCTAAATGGTCCTGGGATCCTTGGTACAGCTTCTGTAGTTCTTCTGGCAGTGTGCGTCTTCTTCGGTTGTCCGTCTGCAGGTTTCCGTCCGTCGTGTCGGTGATGCGGGCAATCCAGGTAACGGGCTCGCAAACTCCTAGGTTGGTGTCCCGGTGGACCGTAATGTCGTAGTCGTTCAGGTTGGACAGGCGGACGTACGGCCGAGACGTCGTGTTGATGAGGGTCTTGGCAACTAGCAATCCTTTTGTCTGGATGTCCTCATATTTTGGCTCGATGACAGCCGCCACTCCCTCAGCAGTTCCGTCGACAATTACGGCGGCGCTGACCTCCGTCCTGGCAGGAACGATGACATCCTCTCTCAGCCTTACTCGTCGTGCGGTGACGGCCTCGTGTGCTGGTTGCAAAGCAAGTTCCTCAACTCCGAAGTGCAGAGTGTTGGTACTCAGGTCCAAGATGATGTTGTTCTGGTCCAGGAAGTCCAGTCCGATGATCACTTCATTTGATACGTCAGCCACAAGCACTGGATGCTTTATCGCCCGTCGACCAATGACGAACTCCAGTGATGCTTCGCCATGTACCGGTGCGGTCTCTCCGGTCGCAGTTATTAGCTGGAGGTTCCTTTGTGTGGGTTGAACTCTCCACTTCGGGATCACGGTGGGACTGACGATGGTCCTCGATGCTCCCGTGTCGATTAGCATGGGCCAGCTCTCTCCGTTGACGACTCCGTCGACCATCAGACTGCTATTATCCCTCCGTAACTGCGTCACACGAACTTGGACTGCCGGGGCTTGACGACTGTCACAAGCCAACCTTTGCCCCCCTAGGCTGGCTGATACTTGCTTTCCTGGGCCGCGCGGTTTCCCTACGACTGACTGTCCCGACGGAAACCCTTGGCGGCGGCGATCACCGCAGTCCTTGCTCAGGTGGCCTCTCTTACGGCAGGTCCAGCAGGTCGGTAGTCCTCTTCCGGGCCGCCTCTCCGGATGTCCTTCAGCTACGTTTTTATTGGTGGTACTGCGATTCTTGAAGAAACGGCTTAGCGCCTCCATCAATTCGTCGGCCAGGGGCTTGGTCTCGTTGGTTTTTGCTGGTTCATCGACGTCCACTTGGCGCACCCGCGCGTGCATTCTGGATGCCTGTTTTGCCGTCTCGAATTCAAGTGCGTGGCTCAGCGCATCTGCCAGGGTCTTATTGCGCGCGAGTCGCAGCGCCTGTTGAGTGTCCGAGTCCCGTAGCCCGTCGGTGAAGGTCTGCGTCGCTATCTGCTCCAGAAAGTCGGCCGGCGCTGTTGGGTAGGCAAGCCTTACGATGCGTGCGATGTCTATCTCGAACTCCTGCAGGGTTTCCGCGTTCTTCTGTACCCGGGTCCGGAGCTGCATCTGGTAGGCCTGCTGAAGATGGCTATCTCCATATCGGGACTCCATATGGGCGATCAGTCAAGCGTAGTCCTGGGATCCAGTCGGGATGGCCTGAAGGACGTTAAGGGCGTCACCTCTCAGCGCTACAATGAGAGCTGTAGCCTTTTCTGTGTTGTTCCAGTTATTTATGGAACAGGCCGCCTCGAACTGACGTAAGTAGGTGCTCCACGGGACCTTTCCGTCGAAGGTTGGGGGCGTCACTCTGCTATGTCCCGTTCCTGATATTCCCGGTGTAACGGTGGGCGGGCGTTGGCGCAGCTCGGCAACTTCCTCTTGTAGGGCTTTGACTCTCTCATCCACCCCGGTCGGCGGGCGTCGGCGCAGCTCGGCGACTTCCTCTTGTAGGGCTTTGAATCTATCTTCCATCCCTGTCGGCGGGAGTCGGCGCAGCTCAGCAAATTCCTTTTGTAGAGCGTTGAATCTCTCTTCCACCCCCATCAGCGGTCGTTGGCACAGCTCGGCAACTTCCACTTGCAAGGCGTTGAATTTCTCCTCCACCCCCATCAGCGGGCGTTGGCGCAGCTCGGCAACTTCCACTTGCAAGGTGTTGAACTTCTCTTCCACTGCCGCGACTTCCTCACGTAGGCCCTGTTCTAATTTCCTTTGGCTCTCCTCTAATTTCGTCAGCAGACACTCTTCCAGATTTTTCTGGCCATCCAGAAATTTGTCGGTTAGGTCCTCTGCTAACTTATTCTGGCTGTCTTCCATCTGCTTCAGGTCCTCCGCTAACTTATTTTGGCCTTCTTCTAATTTGGAAGTTAGGTCCTCGGCCAACTTCTTCTGGCCGTCCTCCATCTTCTTCTGGCCGTCTTCTAATTTGGCAGTTAGGTCCTTGGTTAAATTCTTCTGGCCGTCTTCCATCTTGGTTTCCATGCCACTTAACTTTTCTAGCAATGCTGCGAATTTCTCCTCCATTTTAGTTGTTTGTCTTGTAAAGGGCGTGCACTCACAGGAAAATTAGAGAAAATGACCTGCTCGGGTTCTGAAACCAGGACCGTCAGGTGTTGTGCTTGAGTTCGTAATCCCGCTTCTGACACCAGTTGTTACGTGCCACCCCCTAGTGGCACTTTTGTTAACTGGATTACGGTGGGGGTACAAAGCACAACACCAGTTACTGCTTAAAGAAATAATTAACTTTATTGTGGCCAGAAAATTACACTAATCAGCAAATACAAGCAATTAGGAGCCTTCTCCAGTTTCCTCAAGTCTCTTCCTTATGCGCTCTTGGCCCCTTTCACTTGCAACAGACCACAGAAGTTAATCCGTCCTAATGAGTCCGGTGGCCTTGGCAGAAGCTACCTGCCCCTCTTCCTCAGGTACAACAAATACAGTTACTTACGAGCACTTGATGTACGCTGTTCACAAGCTGGGAGAAACAATGTCACAGGATTTCGTAACTCGCACAGCACTTCGTCACCACACTTCTGTCGCACAAGATAATCGCTCGCACTAGCTCGTAAAACACAACAACAACAACTGCTTCACGGGTCACCCTTATATAGCAGGCCGGTGACTCAATAAATGGTTCTAGATCCATCCAGGGTCCACGGCTTCTCGAGGTTTCCATCGCTGGTCCAGTCACGAATCTTCTGGACTATCCCTTTGTCTGTAGTAGCCCTGTTGCATAAGGCGCGCGCAATACAGGAGGCAAGCCACAGCCCAGCCCCTGGGGCAGTTGTGACTCAAGCGGCGAGCGATGACACAAACTCACAGCCGTAACAATACTAAATGCTAAATCCACCACTAAAAGCATCTCAGCAGGCGTGCCCCAAGGCAGCCTGCTAGGCCCAATAATGTTTCTAATCTACATTAACGACATCCCTAAACCCATAAATACATTCACTGCAATTTTTGCAGATGACACAGCAATAATGATAAAGTCACGAAATATAAACATAGCTAAAACACAACTTCAAAACCACCTAACCCTACTAGAACCCTGGCTCATTAACAATAAAATACAAGTAAACATAAACAAAACTAAATCTATGCTTTTTACCTGGAAACATAACCAACAAATCACACCCCTTAAATTACACAATCAAAACATACAACTCGTAAACAACTATAAATACCTAGGAATCACCCTAGATAAAAGGCTAACTCTCCAACTGCATAATAAAAAATTCCTCTCGGCACGCCGGAAGGCGGAGGTAGATTTCACCGAGCAAACTAGAGGATATGCTATAATAGGCAAAATATGCAGGTTTTCGTAGGAGGATCAGACCTCATTTATTGCGAGAAAGTATTTTACAATTGGAGGTTAGTTAACATTTTTTCGTCTTTCTATGCATACTTTTAACATTTTACTGTCTTATGGGGATGGTAACCTTCTTGTCATTTGGGGTTAATTTTTATACTTGTGATCACACTGTCCTTATGCAAGGTTTGGAACTAATGTGTAACTATCTAACAGTCTGTTACTTCTTCACGCAAAATTTTATCTCCCGCAGAGATGTTGGTTGGTTCCTCAGTTTAGGGGCTGCGACAAGGTGGTCATGTAACCCCGTGTACATTGGGTGTGTGTAGAATCTGTCTGATAAACGGTGTTATTTGTGATGACTGTATTAGTCTGTAATTCAGGTAAGGTCTGCAGACGGTCAATTTTAAGTAGTAGTACCTAATTTTGTACCAAATGCTAACGTCAACGACACCTAGCTGTGAACTTGGCTGCTAGATGCCACCGCAACCAGCAACTTGCAACGAACGTTGTAACTTCCCCTCCGAAGGAAAGCATGCTGACGGATTTTTAGCGCTCTTAGAAAATCCGGCGACTTTGGCCGGCTTTGAACCAGCACCTTGGGCATAGAAGTTCAGCATGCTACCAGTTAGCCGCTTTCCTCATAGTCAGATGGAACAAGAAGTTCCGTGACGAACTAAAGAGCCTACTTTTCTTAAAATTAAGATTCATGTCATAGATTAATCTACAGTATATGAACCTATCTAGAATAATGACGAAATTAAGTGGGTAATATCGAAATGTCTTAATTAGTTCGAAATAAGATATACTAGGCATAATGTAGCCTAATAGAGCAATACAGTTGGCAGCTCTGGTGACTGAATATATTCTTACTTCCATCTCCTAAGGTACAGAATACAAAATGTGGTTGAAGTCCAAAGGACGTTACATGGATTTAGACATTGGATCTATTAGTACACGTAAAAGCATGTTGGCAACAATGTCATGCGAGTGCTGGTCAGAAATAATCTGAAATATTATATATTTTTGTGCCAATTTTGGATGAAATCCATTTGTTGGTATAGAAATTACATGTATTTAAAAATTGGTCCTATCAGCAGGCTTAGAATCATGTTGGTAGAACTGACGTATATAAGTTACTCCAAATTAATGTAAAATGTCGGGTAATTTACGTGTGCATAGTTTAAAGCTGTCGGCTTGCATACTTTCTGATATATTTGGATACAAAATAGAGAGCAATTATTAACAGTTGGCAGCCCTGGTGGCTCTTAAGAATACACTCAGTCATATATGTTTATGTACGCATATTACATACAAAATTTGGTTGAAATCCAATTGATAGTGTAGAAGTTATATGCATTTAAAAATTGGACTTATCAGAAGGCTTAACATTATTTTGGCAACGCTGTCATGTATGGCCACCTGGAAATTAAACTGAAATAGTATTATCTATATGTGTGCCAATTTTAGAATAGCTCCCATGTATACCTTCCAAGATATCCAACATGGAGCTCAAATTTCTAGTGCGTTTTTTTTATCAGTTGGTAGCACTGGCATCTTTTTCAAATATGGGCCTGAGATATTCCGGTATACATCTTTACTCATACTAAATTTGGTTTCGATTGCTGCAGCCGTTTAGGAGTTGATAGGGGGGAACGACACACACACACAGCCAGACAGACAGAAGGACAGACAGACAGAAGGACAGACACATTTTCCCGGATATATCTTATAAGTCTACTTTTTCCTCATTTTTGAAAAGTGTGAAAAGTAGGCTAACAAGAAGTTCCGTGAAGAACTATACAGCCTACTTTTCATGCCAATGATTATTCTACAGTATATGAACCTATCTAGAATAATGACGAAATTAAGTTGGTAATATCGAAATATCTAATTAGTTCAAAATATACCTGGTATAATGTAGCGGGTAGCCTAATAGAGCACTACAGTTGGCAGCCCTGGTGACTGAATATATTCTTAGTTCCACCTCTTAAGGTACAGAATACAAAATTTGGTTGAAGTCCAATGGACGTTACATGCAGTTAGACACTGGATCTATCAGCACGCGTAAAAGCATGTTGCCAACAATACCATGCGTGTGCTGGTCAGAAATAATCTTAATTATTATGATATCTTGTTGTGCCAATTTTGGATGAAATCCATTTGTTAGTATAGAAGTTACATGTATTTTAAAATTGGACATATCAGCAGGCATAGAATCATGTTGGCAGCACTGCCTTGTATTAATTACTCCAAATTAATCTAGAATGTCAGGTGCTATACGTGTGCAAAGTATAGAGCTGTTGGCTTGCATACTTTCTGATATATTGATATTAGGGTAAAAAGAATATAGACAGCATTTATTAACAGTTGGCAGCCCTGATTGCTCTTAACAATACTTATAGTCATATCTGTTATGGTACACATATCACATACGAAATTTGGTTGAAATCCAACTAATAGTATAGAAGTTACATGTATTTAAAAATTGGTCCTATCAGCAGGCTTATAATCATGTTGGTAGAACTGACGTATATAAGTTACTCCAAATTAATCTAAAATGTCAGAATATACGTGTGCATAGTTTAAAGCTGTTGGCTTGCATACTTTCTGGTATATTGGTATTTGGATTAAAAAATATAGAGAGAGCAATTATTAACAGTTGGCAGCCCTTGTGGCTCTTAAGAATACGCTCAGTCATATCTTTTTATGTACAGATATTACATACAAAATTTGGTTGAAATCCAATTGATAGTGTAGAAGTTATATGCATTTAAACATTGGACCTATCAGAAGGCTTAAAATTATTTTGGCAACACTGTCATGGTTGGCCTCCTGGAAATTAAACTGAAATAGTATTATCTACATGTGTGCTAATTTCGGAATAGCTCCCATGCATACCTTGCAAGATATCCAACATGGAGCTCAAATTTCTAGTGCGTTTTTTCAACAGTTGGTAGCACTGACATCATTTTCAAATATGGACGTGAGCTATTCCGGTGCACATCTTTGCTCATACCAAGTTTGGTTTTGATTGCTGCAGCCGTTTAGGAGTTGATAGGGGGACACACACACACAGCCAGACAGACAGAAGGACAGACAGACACACATTTTCCCGGATCGATCTCATAAGTCTACTTTTTCCTCATTTTTGCAAAATGTGAAAAGTAGGCTAAACATGAATGTGATCTCGTCAATGGCGTTGTCTTGGCAACCTCTGATAGATCATCCCTTATCAATTTAAAAGCGTTGTTATGGTAACCTCTGATGGCACTTGGCATTTTTTAAAATTCCGAAATCATTTTTCTCATCCCTTGGCGTAATGGTGGGTAATATCAAAAATTCTTTCAGACAAAAGTTTTAGGCAATTATTAGGGGAATATTTTCCATTTTGTACGGTTTTGATATTGTGCCTATTAAGAGAGATATGATTAATGTTTCCCGAAAAACCCACTTTTTTCCACCCCTTTGGTCAATGGTTGGTGCTATCAAAATACTTATTTGACATAAATTTTTGGCACTTATTCGACACATATTATGAACTTTGAAAGGATTCGATATTTCACGTATTAAGAGAGTTATAGCGAAATTTCACTTTTTCGAAAAAAGCCCCCCATTTTCACCCCCTTCGACCGATTTTGCCTATTAACGAACTCGACCGAGATTTTATAGGGATACATATTATGTAAAAAATTCAAAGTGATTGGTGCAAAATTACGGCAGTTATCGTGTCCACAAGAAACTGATATATATATATATATATATATATATATATATATATATATATATATATAGATAGATAGATAGATAGATACATATATACATAAATTATATATAAACTTTTGAACTGACGGTGGTGTTGGGGTCTGGGGGATGTGAAACGCGAAGATATGTCGAAATTTTCCGGAAGTCGAAACATGGTACCCATTGCAATAGTTAGCTTTCTAATGAAATCTACCTAAAACGTAATCCACCTAGCTAAAACTCAAATGATTACCCTCTACCCAATAATTCACCCCAAAAGTAAAACCAGCACTAAAAATGTTAAACACATGTACACGGCCCTAATAAGACCAATTCTAACCTACGCCTACCCAGCTATAGGTCTCCAACCTAAATCAATCATCAAGACACTTCAATCAATCCAAAACTGGGCACTAAGAATAGCACTCAAATAACCAACAGAATGGATAAATCCCCTAAAGAAATACACAAAACTCTAAAAACACCTTACCTCCTGGATTACCTAATAGAATCTACAACTAAATTCTACAATAAAACAGCTTTAAACAACAACCCCCTAATCAACAGCCTAGGCAACTATGATCCCGATCCAACAGATATACCCAAACGCCAACCCAAATACATTCTAATACTTAAAAATTTGATCTAAAATAATGATGTTCAAACCTCCAAAATAAACCAACTATAACTTTCAAATCAAAAGAAAACTCGCTCCGCCCGCAAAAATGAAATCTCAATACCACAACAACTCAACTGAAATAACCACAACTACCAATCAGTAGCGAAATCAGGGGATACTCCTCGCGTGGATTACTACTGATTGGGACCCCCGGCTGACGAACCACGACTGATAAGGGCCTCCCCATAGCACAGATCAATTATAATAACAACTATAATTAAATTATGGGTGACAAATGCCAATTCCATCTTAAGGCAAACTTGGCACAATAACACCATGTACAATCAACAGCAACAGCTTTCACGCCAATTATTTGGCGAAATCTCCACACTAAATTTACTAGCCACCTAACACTGTGTCGGCCATGAAAATATCTACGAGCAACTACCAACAATACTGCTACAAACAAAATGTCATTTCAAGTTCTAATATCACTCAAAAATCACAAGTACTTAAAAATTTTACTTTTATCAAACAAACCTACATACAAAAACATTCTACTTACAACCACAAACTCTATCTCCCTCATACCTGACGAGGCGATAAAGTTTTCTTACTACTATTCCATCTACATACAAAAGGGTAAAAGGAGCACCATTAGGAGCACCAGTCGCTATCACCATCTCATAACTTGACTTGACCACCGCTAAACGCTGTGTTAGCTGAGAGCTGCATTCCTCTTGCCAATTGATAGTTCCGTCGTCTTTAATTACTACAGAAACACACGTAACTCGTTGATACTAATAATCAAAAGGCAATTAATTTACAGAATCAACGATAGTTTAAAAAATCAGCACAGAATAAACACGCACTGTGACTACGCCCTCTCCGACCCCTCTAAAAATAAATAAAGAGAAGAAAAGGAGGGATGGCACCCAGGAGAAACGAACCCGGGACCACAGTAGCAACGCGCCTCGCCGCTATCCTCTCGGCTAACGCAGCGTTGAGCGGTGGTCGCGCCAAGACCGTTGACAGCCAAAGAGTGCCTGATCTCCGAGTAACACATGGCACGCTTCCATACTTTACAGGGGCGAAGGGCCTGATACAAACCTGTTTTCTGGGGTTAGGAGGCCATTCCGACCCCAGGTTCCCTATCTCAAATTAATCGTATACCCATCCCCTACACGCCCCTTAAGGGTACTCAAGTACATAAATGACACCCTGTAACTTATATATGGTGGTCCATTTTAACTGATATATCGTCTGGCTGCGTGGCTCAGGGGTAACGTTCTCGCTTACTGAGCCCAAGGTTGCAGGTTCGAAACCTGGCGCAGTCAGCTGGCATTTGAGGGTGCGCAAATGCGAGGGAGCCGTGTCAGTAGATTTACTGGCACGTTAAAGATCCCCTTCGGGGCGAAATTCCGGCACCCCGGCGTATCTAAAAGCCAGTGTAGTTAAAAGGGACGTAAAACCAATAACATTATTATTATTAACCGATATATCTGAATATCTCAAAAACTACGATTCGGATAAAAAGCGAGTTATGGATGAAAGTTGTTCGTTGTTATCATCTAATGATAACTAACTAGAGCTCCCATCCCCATCACAGCGAGATTGGGAACATAAATGTTTTAAATGGGAACCAATATTTTATAGCAGATTTGTATAGTATTCAAGGTTTAAAATATACGACAATCAATACTTACACAAATATATCTATTATATATAGTACATGCTTCGACCTAACATTGAGGTCTTCGACAGCTCAATTAAGATTGAAATCAATTAAGAATAAAATAAAATACTAGACAACTACTTAAGTCTAATGTTCGTTTGATATGAAAAAAAAAATGTTATGTGAGAAATTGTAATTAAAATAATGAAATAAAATAATAACAAGAAGTTCCGTGACGAACTAAAGAGCCTACTTTTCTAGAAATGTAACATTCATTCCAATGATTAATCTATATGGACCTAATTAGAATAATGACGACATTGAGTTGGTATAACGAAATTTCTTATTAGTTCGAAATATAACTGGCATAATGTAGCCTAATAGAGCACTACAGTTGGCAGCCCTAGTGACTGAATATATTCTTAGTTCCATCTTTTAAGGTACAAAATACAAAATTTGGCTGAAGTCCAATGGATAGCTTGGACGTTACATGCAGTTAAACATTGGATCTAACAGCGCGCGTAAAATCATGTTGGCAACAATGTCCAGCATGTATTGGTCAGAAATAATCTGAACTATTATGATCTATTGCTGTGCCAATTTTGGATGAAATCCATTTATTTGTATGGAAGTTACATGTATTTTAAAATTGGACCAATCAGCAGCCTTAGAATCATGTTGGAAGCACTGACGTATATTAATTACTCCAAATTAATCTAGAATGTAAGGTACTATACGTGTGCACAGTTTAGTGCTGTTGGCTTGAATACTTTCTGATATACTGATATAAGTGTAAAAAAATAGAGACCGCATTTATTAACAGTTGGCAGCCCTGGTTGTTCGTAAGAATACGCATAGTCATATCTGTTATAGTACACATAGCACATACGAAATTTGGTTGAAATCCAATTGATAGTATAGAAGTTATATGTATTTACAATTGGTCCTATCAGCAAGCTTAGAATCATGTTGATAGTACTGAGGTCAATTTGTTACTCCAAATTAATCTAGAATGTCGGGTACTATACGTGTGCATAGTTTAAGGCTGTCGGCTTGCATACTTTCTGATATATGGGTATTTGCATAAAATAAATTGAGAGCATTTATAAACAGTTGGCAGCCCTGGTCGCTCGTAAGAATACGCTCAGTCATATCTATTTATGTACACATAGCACATACGAAATTTGGTTGAAATCCAAGTGGTAGTATAGAAGTTATATGCATTTAAAATTTGGACCTATCAGCAGGCTTTTAATCATTTTGGCAACACTGCCTTGTATGGCCTCCTGGAAATTAAACTGCAATATTATTATCTAAACGTGTGCCAATTTTGAAATAGCTCCCATTCATACCTTCCAAGATATCCAACATGGAGCTCAAATTTCAATTGCGATTTTTCAGCAGTTGGTAGCACTGACATCATTTTCAAATATGGCGGTGAGATATTCAGGTATGGATCTTTACTTCTACCAAATTTTGTTTCGATTGCTGCAGCCGTTTAGGAGTTGATAGGGGGGGAAACACACAAAGCCAGACAGACAGACAGAAGGACAGACAGAAAGACAGACACACATTTGCCCGATCTCATAAGTCTACTTTTTCCTCATTTTTGCAAAATGTGAAAAGTAGGCTAAAAATGGATATCCTTACAATTAATATTACATTCATCTGCCAATAAGAATATCTACAAACATTGCGGTATCAATGGCTAATGTACATGGATAGTATGGCAAGAAAATATACTTTTATTCGTGTTTTTTTTTTCAATTCATGGTAGATGCTGCTGTAATAACAAAAAATCAAGTTAGATACAAAAAGTTGAAAATGGGGATATCTCGGAAAATAATTCTAAACTCAAACCCCCACCCCACCCCCTGAGGTGGGTAACTTTGAAATCTTCAAAGGAAATTGCGGTTCAAATTGTTGTATGGACCGATGTGTGATTTTAATTGCAGAATATAACGTACGGTATTGGTTTTCAATTGGAAAAAGTAAATGTCGTTGATAACAGGGCCATTACTATGAATTACATTATTAATAATAATAATAATACTAATAATGCACATGGAGTGATTAAATGGTCGATGTTCTACCTTAAATAAGGATAGACAACAACATGGATCCATCACTTTATTACAAAACATGTACAGTATGTAAGTTTTGGCCAACACTGTGGCCTTCTTCAGCTAATAAGATAGAATATTGAGGGGAAAACTGAAAGGTTGGGGACATACTACCGGTATAGTAAATGTAAATTTTTAAAACTTCTGTCAACTTATGTGAACTGTTGTTAATTACGAACTAGATCAAAAGTTACGAACTACAAACTAATTCTTTCTGAGAAGTTAATGTATTATGATACATAGAGCTTGCCACGGTGGGTGAGTGGATATTGTGTCGGTCTACTAACCCCAAGATTGCAGGTTCGCTCCTGGCCGTGGTAAATGATTTTTGAAAAACGGCAAAAATACGACACGCATGTTATACGATGTTGGCATGTCAAAGAACCCATTTGAATTCAGTAGGCCATGTTCATAATGGCAAAATTAATCTCGGGAGTTTCCGCCAACACAAAGTTCCTAATTTCTCTACTAGAAAGCGCTATAGTGTTCAAGGAGCTTAGATATCTGACTTCCTTGACTTTCATAGTGATTCAAGGAACAACGAAATTCGACATGCAAGCTACCCTCTGGGTGTCAAATTACAAAGCTTGCACCCGGCACCCGATGCCATACGATATTATATTATATTATTATGATACATAGACATCCTTGTGTGCATGCTTTAATAAAATATTTCTAAGAAAACTTGTCGTCAATATGAGCTTGATATCTTTTAATAATTGGTCTGATCACTTAGTAACTATCGTGTTGTTTAAAAAATATAAGATGGTCGAAATGATGGTGATATTTTGCATACTGTGCTGTCCAAAGTATGTTGTGTTAGTGGCATATAAGAACCTGCTTATAGATTGAAGAGCACAAGATTGACGGCTTATACATATTATTACAATTAACACATAGTCTATCATATAACGAAGAAGCTGTGCATACAGCATACGCAAGGTGATGCTGGTCTCCGACGTGAAACAATAAAAACCCCGTTGTTACGCGCCCACTTATCCCGTTTATTACGCTCTTTCTGTATGGACCCTGGACGGTTCGTATATATAAGGGATGTTCAAATGGAAAGGTGCGAAACGATACTGTGGGTACAAATTTATTCGTTATTCAAAACTTATCACCACAGGCCTGTGCACAGGTGTCCCATTGCTTCACTAGCTGCAGGATTCCCTGTTCCCAGAAGTCTTGTGGTTGTGACAGGAGCCAATCCTGTACGGTGTCCTTTAGTTCGTCGTCCGATTGGAAATGGTTTCCCTTGAGATGTTTTTTTAACGGACCAAAGAGATGGAAGTCGCAGGGTGTCAAGTCCGGGATGTAGGGCGGATGGTCAAGTTGCTCCTACTTGAACGTGGCCAATACACCTTGTGTGACGTTAGAGACGTGTGGGCGAGCGTTATCATGGAGCAGAATCACTCCCTTCGTGAGCAGGCCAGGCCGGTTGTTCTTGATGGACTTGCATAGGCTACGGAGTGTCGCACTATACACGTCACTGTTAATGGTTCGTCCGTGGATTCCAATTGGACACTCAGTGCATAGACATCGATGGTTTTAGCGTAAGGCACATGAAAAACAAGTAATCAAATCGCTAACATAGTTCTCTCACTTTCCTTGTTGACGACCGGCTCGCTTTTGAAACCAAGCTGGGGGACTATATTTAACATTCCATGTCTGCTTTCCCAGCTCTAGGCACGCCATTATCAACTCTCCGCCTAAACCACTGAGAGGAAGCAGCGAGACTGGACAGAACTGCATGCAGTTGTATAACACTGGAGGCCTGACAAGCGAGCCAGCAGGAAGGACCGGACTCAGTACTCCACGTGGAGAGATAGAGCAAGAGCCGTCAGCTATTGGCCAGCAGAGAACAATGATACTGTCGGCACGTGGTACCGCTTAAAGTTTGAGTTGCCGGTCGTTGAGAACTATACTGGAAACAAAGCGATATTCTTTAGATGAAATAGGCGAAGTGCGCTTTGAATGAGCTCATTAACAAAGGAAAGGTGATGGCGGGAGTGAAGACAACGGACCGTAACAAGATGTGTGGTGGCACGTAGTAAACAGATCAGACGCCACCCGTCACTACAATTAACAGAGCGGTAAGCCTCTGACGCCGGTATGACGCTCTCGCCAGGGAAGTCAACAACAGTGTCTTAATACCGAAACTCTGAGCATCTTCATAACATGGAATCTATCGTTATTAGTTATAAACATGTGTTGTGATTGGTTGTACTTGCATGTTGATATTATAAACGTTTGTACTGGTATCATCACCATGCTGTGTAACCGTGCGCGTTAAATCGCTCAACACGACTGCGTTGGGAAGCTGTAGCATGTTTGGGGCTCGGGGGTTCGAATCCGGGCGCTGACAGCGGCTATTCTGAGTGTGGTTCTTCCCCGGGTTTTTCTACACTCCCTCTAAACAAATTATTATTATTATTATTATTATTATTATTATTATTATTATTATTATTATTATTATTTATTAAATCGTTACAAATACACACATTTGAAAAAATCAGAATAACTGTACACATTTTATGAATTTCCTTACACTTCCTACTCATTGTAAATTTACAATTATTAAATTATATTGTTACAATATGATAAAGACAGGTCGAAATAGGATATCAAATTCATACAGAGCAGGAAGAGATATCACATATGCCACTAAAAGGTGCAACCTTGTTTGTGGCAAGCATATCATTGATTACTATTTCAAAAAAATTGTATAATGGCTTAGCCGAATAACACGTTCTATGTAAATGATGTATACACTAAAAAATAATGAATAAGAAGGAACATTGAATTTGTATTTGTATAAACTTGTAGGCTCAAATTTATTTTTTTTCATTTTTTTCTTTTCTTTCTGAGAACATGTTTTATATGCATCTTCAGGTTTGCATAAGTCCCCGGGCACCTAATCCATCCCCATTACAGTACACACACTACTACAGTCACCACAGAATCACAGGTTATCAGATAAATTGACAACACATCCAACTATACGGGACTGATGACGAAGATGTCCTAAGCCCATAAAACGAATTAACAACTATTCTGATATAATTCTTTAAGAAATATGTTGTTGTATCATTTAAAGGGCTTGGACATCGTGGTCATTTAGCCCCGTAACCTTGGGTGTACGCAGAATTTGTCTGATAACCTATGTTATTGCGGTGTCTGTAGTAGCTAGTATGTGTACTATTTTGTAAGTCAAGTGAGGATTTGGACGGAGGTGATCATGGCCTCAAGTTAGGAAGCATTCCGGCATTTGCCTGGAGTAGAAATGGGAAACCACGGAAAACTACTTCTAGGATGGCTGAGGTGAGAATCGAACCCACCTTTTCTCTCTGTTGCCTCACGAGGCTGCGTATACCCCGATCCAACGCTCAGACCAGGATGGCAGCCAAGAATGCTAGCCGCTACAGCAGGAAGTGGACTTGAAGAAAGAATACTTGTTAGTTAGTGCCCTTGGTCCTTCGAGAGCCTTTATTAGGAAGGGAAATGCTGGGAGAGTATATATTTCATATTCTGGGACAAGAATTCCAATTCTAACCGCAAATATTTAGTTAGAGGCCCCACGATAACTATTCCTATCACGAGAGGGCTGTGAAGACTCTATAGTGGCTTCATGGACTACCCAGGCTAGTTCTTGTGATAGGACCTAAGTGGAGACAGTTTTATCGAACACGATGGTACACGATGTTATAATACAGCAGGGACTCACGTTAATGGACCACTAAAGTGATTACAGCTCGTATCCTTGGAGACCCACTTGCAGGCCGGGAACGGAGAGTGAGTTGACACCAATCAGCTGCAACAAGGCTGTGAAGATTGTTCTAAATAAACCGGGATTTTAATAATAATATAAATAATGTTAATAATGTTATTTGTTTAACGCCCATTTTATCTACTGCGGCTTTTAGAGACGCCGGTGTGCCGAATTTTTGCCCCGAAGGGGATCTTTAACGTGCCAGTAAATCTAGTGACACGGCCCCCTCGCATTTGCACAACTGACTGCAACCTTGGGCACATCAGGAGAGAACGTTACCACTAAGCCACGCAGCCAGTCAGATCAGGATTTTAGAAGCGTAAACGGCACTTGCTATTAGCTGTATATTACGGGGGTTCATACACTAGCGAGCATACATTTCGCAAAATATCAATTATACAACTAGGCTATTTGAGAATATATGTGAATTTGTTGTCATCCATCGTCCCCTCGTACCAAGAAGTTCAAGGTGATGCTCACCCTGATTTTTGATTACCAGGGCCCATTGCTTATTGATTTCAAGGAACCTGATGTCTGGGGAACGGCACTGCGCAGCACTGGAGAAAGTACGGCGTGCAATTAAGGCAAAACGTCCGAGAAAGCTACGACAAGGGATGCTGGGGAGCTGCTTCATGATAACGCACGTTCCTTAACCGTAAAGGTCGTAACGCAGAAGGTACGCCAACTCAAGTGGGAGACACTCGAGCATCTGTCCTATAGTCGTCATCTCTCCCCATGCGATATCAAGCCTTCGGTCCCTTAAAAAAAGTTCGTGAAGGGTCAGCGATTCCTGTCGAACGAGGATGTTGAGCAGGCGGTTACGGACTTCTTCACGCAGCAGGCCATGGTGTTTTACCAAACGGGGATCTTCAACCTGGTGCGTTGGCTTCGGTGGCGTAGTTGATAGCATGCTGAGCTTCTATGCCCACGGCCGTGGGTTCAAACCCAACCGAAGTCGTCGGAATTTTTTAAGAGCGGTAAAAAATCCCTCAGTATGCCTTCCTTCGGAGGGGAAGTAAGGCCGATGACGCGGTGGTCCCATGTCATACATTTATGGCATGATAAAGAACCTTCCACTAATTACACTTGTATAAAGTTAAATTATAGGTTAGATTTGAGTAACGCTCTTAGGTTCCAATGTTCGTCACCAGGAGCCAACAATGGCGGCATCTAGTAACCAAGTTCAGAACTAGTTGGTCGTTGACGGTGGCGTTTGGTAGCAAAAGTTGGAACTACTTGAAAATCTAATTCTGCAGTCCTTACTTGTATTAAAAACAGATAACACACACTAATACAGTCATCACAATTAACACCGGTTATCAGACAGATTCTACACACTCCCAAAGTACACGGGGCTACATGACCGCGTTATTGCAGCCCCTAAGCTGAGGAACCAACCAACCAACTTGTGCGTCTGTTTCATGAGTGCCTCAATGTTCACGGCGATTTTGCCTGATTAGATACCGATTCTGGACTGCACTGGTTTCAAATGGAAACTTTTTGATTACGCCTTTTAGAAATCAGAACATTCAGTACATTTATCCCAGTGCAGAGCAGGAAATTCTTCATCGAATGATTGAATTTGGCACTACTATATCGTTCTTCTTGACAACGTAAAGGTACATAATTCATTGTGCTGGTTACCCAAAATGTTGCAATTACATCAAGAACACTGATCGAGTACGGACGGTATATGGTGAGATTTCAAGGTCCAGTTGGCCGCACTGGGAAGACTGATTTCCAGCCACGTTCAGTGGTGGGGGAATTCGTCCGCCGTGCTGTCAACATCGCGTGTTAATGCTTAAAATGTGTGCATGCAATCATCTTGAGTTCGGCGCAGTTACGTGAGGGGTGTCTCCTCCAGCGCTCCAGCTCCCCACCGCTTATTCTGTACCGCGACCTTGAAGCCTCACCAGTCACCACATACTGTTCTAATTGCGTTGGTGTCTGTTGCACTCATCTGAAGCAAAGTAATAAATCCTCAATTCAATGAAAATCCACAGCCTGCTTCCAGTCTCCGACCGGGTCAGGAATGGAATGAATGAAGCCCCCATCTAGCGGCGAGGATATGGACTGTGCCGGCTGCCGAGGCCTGACGCACTCCTCTGGGACAATGATTAAATGAATGACAGATGAAATGAAATGATAGTGGAGAGTGTTGCTGGAATGAAATTTTGACAGGGAAAACCGGAGTACCCGGAGAAAAACCTGTCTGCCTCCGTTTTGTCCAGCACAGATCTCACATGGTGTGACCGGGATTTGAACCACGGACCCAGCGGTGAGAGGCCGGCGTGCTGACGCCTAAGCCACGGAGGATTAAATCCTCAATTCAATATGGCGTCAAAACCTTGCAGTGCCGTAACTACGAGAGGTGATCAGGGGTTCCAATCCCCACCTCCAGAGCCAAATAATAAAAATATGAAATGTGTTGAAGTTCTTTAATGTTGAATAAAACCAATCTTTGGACTGATGAAAATGATTGTATTATGTAAATTAATACTTATTAATCTGCTACACTAGGGTCCAAAAGTTAAACATAATCACTCAACGAGGACACAGCACTGATAGGAATGTCAGACGGATTGCTGAACAAACGGAAGCTGAATCACACACCATATGTCACACAACGTATCCAAATAAAACGGTGTCAGAAAGTTTCTGATAGCTAAGGTGCACGTTCGACAACAACTAACAAAACTTGGCAATGTCTTCCACAACAAAATATGCTGTTAATAACGACCACACATGCTTCGAAGCGACGTGCTCTCTATCAGATGGTCCAAGAGATCTTGTGGCAGTCGATCCCATTCCTCTGAAAGGGCAATGCGAAGGTCTTGGAGGGTCCTTGGTGGAGGCTGACGGGATGCGATTCGCCTCCCCCATGCATCTCAGGCATGTTCTATAGGATTTAGATCCGCAGACCTCGCTGGCCAGTCCATGCGATGAATATCTTCCCCAGCCAGAAATTCATCCACCAGAGCAGCGTGGTGCGGTCGGGCATTATCGTCCATTAAGAGGAAGTCAGTACCAACCGCACCTTTGAAGCGTCGAGCATGTGGTCTCAGTACCTCATCCCTGTATCTCCGAGCGTTCACAGTGTTCCTCGGAGCACCCATGAAGATGTGCAGGTCCATA
The DNA here is from genome assembly GCA_946902985.2 of Meconema thalassinum. NCBI lineage: Eukaryota > Metazoa > Arthropoda > Insecta > Orthoptera > Tettigoniidae > Meconema > Meconema thalassinum. The sequence continues at coordinate 299,294,073 of OX336391.1, read as the reverse complement.
CGGCCATTCAACATGATGTCGCCCCACACCATGACGCCACCAACACCATACTGGTCCCGTTCCACGACGTTCCTGTGGTTGTATCGGCTACCCGGTTCTCTCCAGATTAATGTGCGACGGGAATCGTTCTGCAGACTGAATCGGGATTTATCTGTGAAGAGCACATGCCTCCATTCATTCATGGTCCAGTTTCGACGTTGACGGCTTCACAGTAAACAGGCCGTCTGTGTGCTGAAGTAAGCGGGACGCACACCGCTGACGTCTGGCAAACAGCTGTTCTGAGCCTCCGGTACACAGTTGGCCAGGAAACGGCAACCCCTGAGACGACTGAAAGCTCCACCGACTTGTCTTGAAGGTGCACTCTGATTTCGTCGGGCGGTTAAGGCCAGATATCGGTCCTGCTGTGAGGTGGTTACTCTTGGTCGACCTGTTACTGGCCTACGACTAACATCTCCTGGGTCTCGAAATCGTCTCCAAAGCCTGGAAATGACACTTTGTGGCACATTCAAGGATATGGAGACTTCGATCTGTGTCTGGCCTGCAAAACAGGGTCCATATGGCGTCGTTGTGCCATTATGTTGTCACGTTCACCACGAGGCTACACTCCGCACACTAGGGCAAACATGACTGAGGGAATAAGGGGTGCAGGCAGTTGCTGTGTTTACCTTGCAGTTACGCCGCTAGTCTAAGCAGGGAACACTCCTTTCGTATACAGAGCGAACACGTAAGGTTGGTAGGTGCACATGTCGTGTGATTTCCTGTTGCCCTGATTATTCGTAACTTATGCTTAACTTTTGGACACTTGTGTAATGAATGTTTGTTTGTTCGTCCCCTATGCGTACATATACCATTCATCCGATTGCGATCAAATTTTGGTGAGTTGTTGTGCACAGTCCTGAGATGATTATAGGCATAGTAAATCCAAATAACAATATATAGCGCGCGAGTAGTTTCAACAAATGAGTGTTGGTGATGCGTTCATATACGATTCATCCGATTGTGAAGACATTTTGGTGAGGTTATGGTGTGTGGGGAGGGGGTTGATGCTTCCAGGATGACATGGAACGAATAAAAACTTTGTCCCTGAAATTCTAGTGCTGGGGCCCGCGGTCACTCCCAACGGCTCTGCTTGTTAGTTGCCATTGTGTTGGTATCCGAATGTGTCACTTTGTTATGTTGTATTTCTGTTTTAAGTCAAACTTTAGTTGGAAACTGTACTTTACCAAGGTATTTATAAAATGTCGGGGAATAGAAAGGGCCAGACGATTTTGCGAAGAAAACTGCACTTTGTAATTTAATATTAACAACATAGTAAATTTTCGAGCATATGCACATTGATAAGAGCAAATACAACGTAACAAAAGCAAATTAAATCAAACACGAAAACAATATTCATAGGTTTTGAAACTTCGGAGACATATATCTGCTTTCATTGAATAGGTCTTATTATGTCCGAGCCTTCAACCTCCGCCCCAATGTGATTTTGACTCAGCTCATCCCCCTCTAGAAGCAAACCCTAGTTACGCCACTGAAACCTTGACATTATTTAAATAATCCACCGTTTCGTAGGTCTAACTGTCTTTAAATCTTTAAGAGCCGTTTTCGATAATTCCTTACAAACGATTAGTTAGTTAATAGAGGCTTCGGTGGTGTAGTTGGTCGCATGCTGAACTGCTGTGCCCAAGATTGCGGGTTCAAACCCGGCCGAAGTCGACGGTTTTTAAGCACGTTAAAACCTTTCAGTATGCCTTCCTTTGGAGGGGAAGCAAAGCCGTTGGTCCTGTGCCATAGATTTATGGCAGATAAAAGATCCTTCACTAACTAAACTTGTGTGAAGCCACATTTCTAGGTTAGATTTCGTTGAAACGCTCTATCAAAATTCCAACGTTCACCAGTACGTGTCAGTGACATCTAGTAGCGAAAGTTGGAACCACTTGAAATTGACGGAACTTGTAGCTCACCCCATGGGTGTCCGCTTGAAGCAGCTACAGCCTCTGGCGAGCCGAACATGTCCTCGGACACTCCCGGCACTAAAAGTCATACGCTAAATAAATAAATAAATAAATAAATAAATAAATAAATAAATACTTAGGAGAAATTATAACTTACAGCTTGAATGAGAAACCTGCATGACAAGAAAGAACTAATAAAATGATAAAAGCCCAAAAATTAACATGGTCTACATATAAAAGAAAATGTCTATCACAACAAAATTAAAACATTACAAGACGGTGACATATGGAAGTGAAACTCTTTTTAAAGTTACTCAGAAAAACAGAATCGACAAAAGTAGAAAGAAGAATAGCTAGAACATGCATAAATAAAACATATCAGAAAGATGGACAATGGCGGATAGTACCAAATGAAGTGGTATACAGAGAACTGGAGCCCATCACTGATACTATTCGGAAGAAACGGATTTCATTTTTTGGGTCACATCATGAGGACACCAGAAACAAGGTTATCTAGAAAAATTGTAGTGAAACTTTGGAATATGAAACAACAAGTAGGAAGGGTTAAGGAAATTAGAGAAGATATGAAAGAATTAGAAATAACCTTGGATGACTTGCAAAACAAAACAAAAAAAATAAAAAAACTGAGAGATATAAAAATAAGATTTCAGGCTAAAATAGACAAACTTAATACAGTAAAAAGGGTATTTACAGATGAGGAACGCCTGAGAAGATCAGAGCGAATGAAGAGCTACTGGGCGACTCGGAAAGGAAACTTACTGAAGAAGAGGAACAAGAAATGATTGACTGAAGTGGTCCTATGAGGCCGTAAAAGCAGAAGAAGAAGAAAGTTAGTTAATTCTTATTTAACTTAAATACGAGAGTTATCGTCGATGCATTTCACGAGGCCATTCGGGTTTGTAATTACTTAAATACGCTTTACAGTTTTGCGCAGGCGTGGAATTGGTTTCTCCCTGGTGAAACATGGTGGACAGAACAAGGAGCGTGTAGCACTGATCGTTGTTTGCGATGCTTCCTTAGGATTTTCTGGAACATAATTATAAAGGAAGGGAAATACAGAAGACCTTATTCGTGGAAAAAGCTTAAAATGATATGAGCAAACTATTTAGCCCTCTGTAGGGCAAAAGACTGGGGGTATAAAATATTTGTCTTTTTTTGCACATTTGTAATTGGGGGTGATCGATGAGTAAGAATATGCAACAATTTTATGGGTGTGGATTCTATTTTAGGAAATATGGGGTGGGAAATTATTATCCCACTGCCCACACCCGACGGTATGTTTTCTTAAATGAGCAATGGGGTAATAATCTCCCACCTCCAAATTATGATGATACTGTGTTTATCTCTCAATAATGAGCTTTATTTAACAGGATATAATATATAAAAACACCCATCACGCTCTATAATTTTAAAAAATGTAACTCCCATGCAAAACAAGGTCAGTGCCCTACTGTATATCATCTTTGCCGAAAACTGCACAAAAATATAAAAGTGATTTCGGAATGTAAAAAGTTAGTATATTCGAATATAATTCAATAATTTCAAAGTAGTATTTACAAAAAAAACAGAAAATAATTTTAAAAATCTTCTATTCTATGGCAAACACCCTGAGCAGGATAATTATTTCCATTCTAGCTGAAATAGTGACCAAAACCATTATTAACATTGTATTTCAGTTATATACCAACGTTTACAAATCTCTTTTCTTCAATAAAAACACCTTCTTCAGTAAAACAATGCATTTCTTTCACTCCACACAACCGACCTGGCGAGCACGTGCACTGTGGAGACCACTGGGATATATGCTTCCCACCTTTGGTTTCTGATGACAGTATACATCAAATTAATGGGTTTTCAATATTTCTCTGCATCTAGCTTATGGATGCATGTGGAACTGCTTGAAATGAAAGGCGTGGGAAGATTCTCTCCCTAACACCGTTCAATAAATACAATGTGGGAAGATAGTATCCCAAGGACCTATAAAGGGTTTAAGAGAAGTAGCAGTTGTGCGTATACATTGATTATTATTAACTCAACAGGAAACGCTCTCCCTGTTCTTTGTAACACAAGTACAGGAACCTTCACACTAAATGGGGCTGGCAGCGCGGCGCGTTGAGGGACGGACGAGCACATGGCAACTCGTTGAGTTTGGGGTGGAGAGAGCGCCCGTACGAATCGCATGTAAATAACAAGCACACATAATACCACATAATCAAAGTAATCACCTTGTCACAGATGATGTTGAAAATGTCCTCCACCTGCATCTACACATTTCTGGCATCGTCTAAGGAAATTTTCATTCACACGCTTTGGTTCATCTACCGAAATAGCTTCAATTACTCTCGTGATATATTGTTTGAGTTCATCTAGAGTGTGCGGGTTTGTTGCATAAACCTCTTTTTTTTCTTAAATTTTCTCCATAAATAAAATCGCAAACCGTAAGATCTGGGGTTATAAACGAAGGCTATAAACGAAATAACAAAGTAACTTTACTCGGCAAATACTGCGTCGCAACTGTCCCAGCACTGCAAACTCCCACCCTGCTCCGCAGCATTAATTTCATCAATCATACAGCACTTCTTTCCTTATCTTATGCCATTTGGGGTCACAGCTCCGCGATGCTGTGTGCTCGTCTGACCTCTAACTCGACTTTCTACCTGCAGCGCTGGCCGGCCGGCCCCGCTTTGAGTGAAATATCCTGCAGTTGCATGAAGACTCTGAGTTCATTATGCAGAGCTGCGAGGAGTTCAAATCCCACTTCAGATATGTTTCTTTTATTTCAGCATTCTTCTTTGGTATTAATGGTACCGGTAACATGTATGATATTTTCTAATTTCATTGTCATTAACATATTTTATATTCCTATGGATGAAAGTTCGTGTGCAAGTCGGAAATAAACTGTCATTGCAAGAGGCGATAGGTAGTGTTAAACTGTTTATCTCCATTTTAACGATGCTGAAGCTGAGTGGTCAGATTTTACCATTTAACGTAATTGCTTGTTAGTGGTAACTTAACGAGTGGTTCTATTTGATGAAATGGTCGTGCCAAGTTAAATAACCTTTAATGATGAATTAAGATCTAATTGCTCTAAATACTGTTTCCCACCAACATCATAATTTGTTTTAAGTTATGTGACAGTTGCAGCAATAATGCTGAACTTGTGTTTGCGGCCTTGTTAGTCATACGCTACCCTCCCCTGACCTAGCGAGTGTGCTGGTCCATGGTCCAGTACTACTGTCCGTGCACGTGGCGCGGTATCTCCACTGGATAGCCTGTGTCAATAACGATCGTGCCGCCATCCCCGGGCACGGGCCACGCGAGATGCGTCGCGCGACAAATCCGCAGTACTCACACATACAATATCACGTTCGATATTCGCTACAGGAGTATGAAGCACGACACAACAACCCTCATCCCTACAACACATCTGCTCCCAATACCCAGCAGAGTAGCCGTGAACGATAAGTCACGCATCATGGCTGCAAGGGTGAGCTGGAAGTCTTGAGATCAAAGGTTCGAATCCCAGCGCGAATAATAACCATCGTGAGTGTGGTTATCCCAGGATTTGTCCACATTACCTCCAATCAAATACCACCTCGTGGTGTAGCGGCTAGCGTTCTTGGCTGTCGCTCCAGTGGTAAGGGTTCGATTTTCGGCTTTGCCAAGAAATTCTAATTCTGGTGTGAGGGCTGGAACAGCGTACAATCAGCCTCGTGAGGCAAAACTGAGAAGAGGATGGTTCCTTTCCCATCTCAGCGATCCTGAAAGTGGTTTTCCGTGGTTTCCCCATTTCTACTCCAGGCAAATTCTGGGATGATTCCTAACTTAAAGCCACGGCCGCCTCCTTCCCAATACTACCCCTAATTTGCAAATACACACACTAGTACAGCCAGCACAATAACACAGGTTATCACAAACATTCCACACCAAAATACATGGAGCTATATGATCACGATGTTTCAGGCCCTGAAAGAAGCAACAACAACGCATCGTAATCCAAGTCCCAAGGCACTTAACCCAATCATAGAACTAGGTTTAGGTAAGCTGTCATGTGTAACTCCTCAGTCGGTCAACACGAATTTTCCCCATGACTGGGTGAGGTGCAAAGTATAAATATATAAATACTGTAACACTCCTGGGGGAAAAAATACATGTATCAGTTATGATCACTATTATAATAGGGCAATTTAGGATCAAGCGTTACGGCCTTCAAGCGGCCATCATCATATCCTGATCATTGTGTTGAGGATTAAGTTATGCAGTAATATTATTATTAACTATGATTGTAGAGCGTTTTTTTTTTTTGGTGATACGATTCGCAATTTGAATCTCGTTATATGGTTTGTTTTGTCTTAAGGTTTAGTGAATTACCTGTGAAATGGTATAAATAGACTAGAATATGCACGTGCATACAATTTTGAATAAGACAACATAATAAATAAATACAATTAGAATTCTAGTGCATGCTACTTTTTAGCCTACTTTCGATTTTTTCAAAAAAGTGAAAGTAGACTTAAGAGATCTACACAGGGCCAAAAAATGTGTGTCTGTCTGTGTGTGTGAGTGAGTGTGTGTACTCTGAATGTCTGCCCCCCCCCCTATCAATTCGAACACGGTGAAACCGAATTGAACGAAATTTGGTACAGAGGTAGAACTGGCAAAGGGCACCTCAGTGTCATGTTTTGTATTGCCGCCATCTTGACGAAAACGTAATGGCGGCCACCCAAATGTTCAAAGCTTAAATCTAATTACGACTAACATAATCATCCGATCTCTACCAAATTTTGCAACAACATATATTTATATGGCGAGCGACTTTTGACTAGACTACAAGGTCATCAGCCCAATAGTTGGCAGATGGTGGCCATGTATGTGTGCAAATCGATTCCCCCTATCTTTTCAAACACGGTGAAAGCGAATTGAACGAAATTTGGTACAGAGGTAGCACTAGCAATGGGCACCTCAGTGTCATGTTTTATATCGCCGCCATCTTGACGGAAACGGAATGGCGGACACCCAAATGTTAAAAACTTAAATCAAATTACGACCAACCTAATCATTTGATATCTACCAAATTTTGCAACAACATACCTTTCTGTGGGAAGCATCTTTTGACAGTACTACAAGGTCATCAGCCCAATAGTTTGCAGATAGCGGCCTTGTATGTGTGCAAATCGAATCCCCATATCAATTCAAACACGGTGAAACCGAATTGAATGATTTTTTTTACAGAGGTAGCACTAGGAAAGAGCACCTCATATTCATGGTTATAGTAGCTTGTTGAAATGCAACGTGCTATACGGATATTAAACAACATTCAAGTATACTCCTTGAAAAGGACAAAGAGTTATAACAATACCCAAGCATTTAGGAGAAAGTTGACGATGATGGTGATGATAATTGTTGTTTTAAGGGGACTAACATCTAGGTTATCGGCCCCTAATGGTGTGGGTGATCGTGAAAATGAGAATGAAATGTCAACCATAACTAAAACTAACTACTAACTTATATACTAGAAGAAGAAATGGATACCAAAGGAGAATAAGGAAAATAAAGGACAGGAGGAAAAGAAATGCCCTCAACCCTCGAAGAATGCGGATTGAGGGACTTGGAAGGAAGGAGAGCCATAAAAGGCAGATAGGAAAATGAAAGAGGAGAGGGCCGCCCCATAGATAATGGATAAAAGGGGGAAAACCGGACCCAGCTCAGGAATCCCCCGGGGTCGCCAACTCCCGAACTCACCAGCCGTGAGCCCCTGAGGGTGTAGCAATATCTAGGGTGCACCAGAAGTGGTGGGGCTACATACACCCTGCCTCCTTGAGGGCCTTGAGCAGAAGGCAGGAGATAACAGGAAAAGAAAAAGAAGGCTGACCCCTCGCAGAAGGAGGGTATCAGAAAAGATGAGACAAGGGCCAATTAAGGCGGGAAAGGAGGAGACTCCCTAGGCCTCGGATACCCTAATACCGTCGGGGTCAGAAGAGAACAAGAGTTGACCAAGGGAGGTCGACAGGAAAGAAGACGGAGAGGAGCCCGGCACAAGTAAGTGGAAGCAATGCCGTACTCAGCTGGGGCTCCGAGGTCGCCAACCCACGTCCCACTAGATGTGAGCCCCTGGGAGGTAGGAGAAAGTAGGCTATATGTTCTTTACTGAACATCTTGTTTATAATTTTATGTATTTATTATATTGTGTTATTTTAAATTGTATGCACGTGCATATAGTCTATACCATTTCACACGTAATTCACAAAACCTTAAGACAAAGAAACCAACTGTATAACGAGATTCAAATTGTGAATCGGGCCATAAACACCAAAAACGCGCTACAATCGTAGTTAAAAGCATTAGTGCATAATTCAAACCTTAACACAATGATCAGGATATGATGATGGCCACTTGAGGGTCGAAACACATTATCCTAAATTGCCTCATTATAATTGTGATAACTAATACGTGTCATTTTTTCCAGGAGAGTATTTACATGTTTTATACATTGCAGTCATTGGGCAAATTAGTGTTGACCGACTGAAGAGTTACATATGACAGTTTGTAGAGGCAACACGGAATAAATGCCTTCAAAATGTTTCATTAGATAAGCTACTACAGTGAGAGCATTGCATTTATTACATACGGAGCTGGCAAGTTACCTTAGTTGAGATAATTAAGACTTGTAGTGAAGTACTGTAGGCAGTCTCATATCCAGTGATTGTAAAATACTGTATGTTAAAAAGTGTAAATGTGTTACACCAGTTGGGCGCTACGCTGCTGCTAACGCCAGTGCCTTGTTTGACACGCGGCTAGCCAGAGTGCCCCAGCCGCCACGCGACCACCGTGAATCTCCGTTCCATAGGGAGGGTCCTCGCTGTATTTCAGAGTAAAGGGAGCGTGGTCGCGCAGCGGTCAAGCTGTTCGCTTCTCATCAAGATGACCGGGTCGATTCCTGGTCAATACATGTGAGAGTTTCGAAGAGAAATGCCATGTCCTGTGGTTGAGATTCCACGTAAAAAGGAGATATCGTGGCTTATGATCGCAAGATTAACGGTCACGTAAAACTACTATCTTCCTTCCTTTTATTCAGGAGTAACTAAGTTACAGTTACCATTACCATAACGCCGCGCCGTACCAGTTACTGTACAATAGACAAAGTAACGCATCGCTACAGAAAACAAGCAAGTGGTTAGAGAGATATTGCTGTTTTAAGGGTCGTAACAGCGAGGTCATCTGCCCTTAACAAGCAAGTAGCTTACTTTACTTGTGTTCATTCTGCCACATAAGGTAGAGTCAAGTTACTCCGTGATATCAAGTAACACCGTGATAAAGCGTATTTCCTCTATCACTACGTAGGTTCAATTCCGAAAGTTCTAAGTTTTTACCAACAGAAATCAGGAATCCAGGAAGCCCTTGCGCTCTATCTTTGGCCAACTCAATGAAGTTTAAAAAATATATTAACAGAGAGTTGACATTTCAACAAGTGATCCACATCAAGTGAAATCTGTGGTAAAGATTTTAATTTCTTATAAACAGCTGTTTCATTCTATAAGTTTCATTTTAACACCAGTCAGAGGTATGCTGCAGGCCATTCGCATACACAACTTACATGCATGTAGTGTTACGCATGCCAGGTGTGTGAGCTTAGCAATAAGTACATCTTTCTTAGGTTGGACGCTGAAATGGCGCCAAAACGGAATAAAGAGGTTCTCTCCTACACAGCTGAAACACTTAAAGAAGCATTGAATTCGATGAAGGAAGAAGGATGATCAGTATTGACGTCAGAAAAGTTGGACGGCGCAGCCACGCGGTAGAATGTTGAAGCTGTAACATAGTGACTGGTGAGCATGGTGAAGCATGGACGTCGTGATGGAAACAGAAAGGAATTTCTCAAATTCGAGGAGGTACTGCTCTGTATACGGTTGCAAATCGTATAGAGCGGGTACGAAATCTCTTCACTACTTTCCTGTACAAAAAGTTCAGAGAGAAAGTTGGGCTTCGGCGCTGTCAATTGGAAAACGTGTTACACGTTATATGACAGTGTGCAGTCTGCATTTTTGTGAAGACGACTTCTTTCCACAGCATACACACCGGTACTGTTGATTATTGATAGTTATTGTATCTAATTTGTATTCACAAGGATTTAGCTACATCAAAAATACTGATAAACTTGTAGCCTAATACTTCTGTGTCGTAGGCCTACATAGAATGTAATCCGCTCTTCGTAAACTTATTTTAGGGGTTCTTCCGATTGACAATAGCCGAATGGTTAGAAAATTTTAAAAAAAATGCTGTTCCTAGCCTTAATTTTCCAGAGAATTTATATTCTTGCCCTTGAACAGCAAGTATGTAGGTCAATATTTGCAATATTGAAGTATGATTTGGCTTAAATTGTGATTTGGCTATGATCTCCTTACTGTTGAATTTAGTTGATTAATGTGTAAAATCATAGTTTTAAGTACCGGTTTGGTGACCCATCATCCCAGGCAGGCGGGTAACACCTATACTACTCAGGCTGATAGGTCACTTAGCCGTAATTTGGAAGTTACAGTGATGTTAAGTATACATGCGGTAATGTAGCAGGAGACCTGATCGGCCTAGGCTATTCTAACTTTAATTAGTTCCCATTTCAGGGCTTTTCAGTTTTGAGTGCGAATAGTTGGTTTGAAAGTTGTACAACAGTAAGGAGAGTGTGTTTTCTATAGGTTTTATTTGGTATTATGCTTTATGTCGAGCTGAGGAGTGAATTTGATTTGGCTTAAAGTGTAGTTTTGATCTGGTCCGTTTGCTTATGACAAGTTCAAATGGGGACTCCAGCTTTGTTAAATATCTGTATTTTAAATATTCAATTAAATATATTGATAAAGAGGATGCCTCCATTTTAACTTGCCTGTGGCAAGATATTAATAAATTTATATTCTTGCCTTTGAACAGCAAGTATGTAGGTGAATATTAGCAATATTGAAGTATGATTTGAGCATCCCAAGTAACGCTTCTTTGAACCCAAAACATTCATGCAAATTCAGGGTTGCTGGATTCAATTTATTATCAGGGAGTCGTCCTTTGTGTTATGTGATATATATTGTGAAATTATAAAAAAAACATTGATACCGCTAGGCTCCCAAGTACAGGCTTCATATATGTAACAGTAGACAGTAAATTAACTATCTACATGTGGGTAATATTTTTAACTGGTAGTAATTAAGCACTGCAGTTAAATTGATTATAAAAATATTTCTATCAATGAAAGAAAATATGTAGTATTTTGCCATCATAAATTAGAAGCCATAACAAACGCACACCCAATCACTGTCTTGCTTACTTCTCGTCACTATCTCGCCGCCATATTGGAATAGGTTGACCGTAAGCTCCTCCCCCGTTTAGGACGTCAATACAAGGCCAGTATACGTTTTAATAACCCGTGGAGTACCCTAAAGGATTATTGCACAAAATATTCAGCCGAACCAGGAAGTGCAACCCTTGCAAAAATTGGAAAGCCATTCGTTGTGTCATCTGAATTTGAAGTGAAGATAGTGTGTCAAGATAAACACAATAGATCGATCTTGGCTTAATTCCAGACCCCACAACAATGACGATGATGGTTGTGGTGCGTGAGGTGGCTCCCCTGGTGGATGTCACCAAGAGGAAGAATGGAGCCGAATGGATTGATTATCAGTTTTGTAATGACTGGTACCTATGTATACTTGATGTGTGATAGGTGTGAGGAATCTGATAGTGACTATAGTGCGGGACAAACCATTGGAAGCCTGAAGTCGGTGCGGTGTTGTCATGTACGTTCTCGCATCTAGCACTCCACAGAAGGCATCGTGCATTAGCATGGCAAGACCGCCAGGCGAGGGGAGGAGAGCGGAGCGGAGGGCCGCTTGACCTTCAGTCTTCCAATTGTTTGTCGCGCACTATAAGAAGACAAAATATGTTTAATGGAATATTTTAATAGAATGTTCCTTATCTATTAAAAAAACTGTGTAGTGAAATGTGTCAATATGGGCAATATGGGGTAATAAGAACTAATAGTATACATACGATTTGAACCCTTTTATTACATTGAACATTAGTTTTCACGAATAAAAAGTACACTGAATGGTGAACACCATGCTATCACGGAGTAACTTGATATCACGGCGTTACCCACTTCTACTGCCCGATTTTGTTAGTTAATACCTTGAAATAAGTTATGAACATTTTTAAGATATCTGCCAAAAATGTTCCGTATGGTATCCCTCTTTAACATGAAACGAATCGAAATAACTGAAATCTAAAATTTCTGAAAAAGTAACAAAAAAAAGCTTAGTATCACGGAGTTACTTAACTTTACCCTACCACCCCTCAATATTCACTAAAAACTAGGGACCGGATTCTTAGGTTTGTACCTATTTTCTTCCTTACTTCTAAATATAAAAGTAAAGTACTTTAATACTTTTCCGAACCACACTCAAAAGAGCCATATTCAAGAATTCTGTAGTACCTGGAAAACCCTAAATGATATGACAGTACCTAAAAATAGATTTGTTTTATTTATTGCATTATATTTGAACTGTTTGTACATAATTTTTACAAGAAAACCACAAGGCAGTGTTGACTCCTGTGTCTAGTTGATTGAGAGAAATCCTACCTGCCAGAAAATGCAAATACTTTCAGCAATTTTCAGCTTATATCTTATTGTTTTGTTATTAACTGTCAGGGGAGAGCGGATACATCTCTTATTGTTTCCAAGTTCCCTATATTCTAAATAAACTAAGTTTTTTTTAAATGGCTTACAGTATAAAAATCACCTCTGACATCCTTGGTTTTATTGAATTTGGATAATTGACATATTTAAGGAAGCAAATATTGCCTAAAAGTGTGAAGTTCTCGGTGATAATTTGATATAAAAGACGTATCATTATGTAAAATATTTACACTCTCGTTACAATCAGATTTTCTACTAACAATTAGGCATTAATTTTAAGCTTTGTGCAGCTTATGTCAACTTTTGCTACACTTTAAACATACAAACCTATGTAAAATCCTATTCTACCTATTTAAAATCTTAAAAAAAAAACTATTTAATATTTTGAAAACCAAAAACGACAATTTTAAAAACCTAAAAATCTGGTTCCTAATAATGACATTATTTATAGCTATACTATTTATAGCAGTTCTCATTCTCGCCACTAGATGCCATATCAGATAACTTCTGATTCTCCCGGAAACCATTCTTCAGATTGATAACCAGATAATGAATGATTCTACACCTTCATTTCCTGTTAAGTCCCCTTCTCTGTTGTGGCAAGGGAACGTAAATTGAAAGTTGTCTAAGCGAATGGATCGCAACTCCTTTCAATTGGCGGTTTCATGAGCTCAATTACTGCAAGAGACAAGGCAAGTCGTAATAGAAAAGCGCGAGTCATTTGTTCAGCCACGTGGTTGCTAACAGTATCTAAATTACTGCCCGGCCTTGCATTGTATATGCTGGTGAAGTGCCCGCTAATGAATTCAAGGGCACCAATCTGCCCATATAACATACCTTTATGCGTTGTACCAATGTGTCTGTGCCGTACAGGGAGATTCTAATATAGCCTAACTGTTAAGATCCCTAGTAAGAATTACCATCGTACATCTTAACCGCGCATTTCACCAACTTAAAGGTTTGATATTTGATACACTTTTAATGGGATAAACACATTTGCAGTTTTAGTAGTTCTGTGGTAATTTTATGTATTTCTTTGGTTAGCACAGTTTAGGAAAAATGTCCAATGTTCACGAAGACAAGCGCGATTTACAGTGGATCTGAAATGTTATTATCTCTGGGTGTGCCAATTTTAGAAGAGTTTGCATAACTTCTGAGATATCCAATATAGAGCTCAAATTTCAATTGTGATTTTTGTACTGACGTCATTTTAAAATATTGCCGTGATATATTCAGGTATAGCTCTTTACTAATACCAAATTTAGTTTCGATGGCTGTGGCCATTTAGGAGTTGATGGGGACACACACACATAAGGACAGACACACACACACTTCTGATCGGGTGTTCTCATAAGACTATGTTTACATCATTTTTGAAAAATGTGAAAAGTAGGCTACAAATCAACCATACTTGGATTTGAGCCCCAGTCCTACGGGTGACAGTCTGGAACGCTACCCCTTGGCAAAATCTGACTGTTGTTGAGACAATGTTATCAATAGCCTTAGTATAACTGCCTAGCATATAATGTCTTGGAATGAACGATTTCTTCAGCGTACTATGCCTTTATTAGAAAGCATTTCATACTAAATTTATATTATTTATATTATTCCGTTCAGTGCATTGCAGAAAAGATTTTCATGATACTGTAATATGGACCAACCAGAAAAAATAGTCGCCATTTTGACGAGTGTACTTCAAGTGCGCATGACGACTCAGCCGGCCAGAGCACTAGTCAGTGCTACAGTATAATATAGAATTATAATATCCAACGGGTCACCTCCTTGAGGACAGATTAAACCTCCCTCTGTACGATAAGCGGAACTGGAGAAGCCGGGCCTTGTTGGATCATAAATACGATTAACCTATAATGCTTGCATGATTCACAAGGCCACCATCTTGGAACTATTTGAGCAAAAGACGTTTCCCACAAGAAGGTATATTATTGCAAAATTTAGTAGACATCCCGGATTAGGTTAGTCGTAATTTGATTTAAGCTTTGAACATTTGGATGGCCACCGTTTTGTTTTGGATAATAATGACCTGCATATCTGGTCAAGCAATTTTACTACAAGAAGAATATAATTTAGCAGAATCGATTCTATAAAACATTTTCTTTTATGTTTGACGATGTCGCAATGTAAACATTATGTGTCAGAACACTGTGAGCCTCATTATAACACTATTTTTCATTATGAAACAGTTTCTCCCACCAATCAGAGCTCACGAAACAGTTGTGTGACCAAAAAGGTAAGGATACCTTCGCGCATGCGCTTAAAATCCAACATATTTCTGTGTTGGCAAGCAAAGTGAATGGTCTCTGCATTCGGAGTGCCTTGACCCACGCATTCGCTCTGTTCAGTCAGCAAAGCCAGCGCGCCCTGTTCACTAACTGAATTATTTGAATCGCACAGATATTTATGAATATTTATGTTAAAACATATCATAAAGTTATAATTATCGTCGAACATAAACAGTCGTATGCAACTCGCCTATAATGGTAATTAAGACACTCGTATGAAAATTATAAAACTCGCTTACGCTCGTTTTATAAACATACTCGTGTCTTAATTATTGGCATTATAGGCTCGTTTCATAATGTACAGTTAAATAACAACTGTGCCAAAACTGGAAAAAGGTAACTTACGAACTATAGCGATAGAGTGTTGTTTCATGAGGGAATGTTTAAAACACGTAGTCTACCAGCTAACACTGACGTAGCTCATTATTATCCACACTTGAGAAGATCCGGATCGCCACCGTGCATAAGTCCTTGCGCTAACACGATAGCCCCAACTGCACGAACCATATTACCATTAATCCGCTAGTCTTGGCACACAAGGGAGGAAAGTTTTCATATCAATTGATTCTTGATATCTCTCCCTCTATCTCCTTGCGGCACGCGATGCTTGTTACTTAATCAGCATAGCCACTCCAAGGCTACGGTACATTAACGGGGAGCTGAAAGGAGTTTGATTTCCGGTGTTTCAAAGACGCAGAGCTGGCAGGATGTTGTCCTGGAGAGGTTCTTGCACACGCCGGTAAATCTACCGACATGAAGCTGTCGAATAAAAGAAAACTTGTAACCTTGGCGTTTTGAATGTCAACATCTGTTTTTGTCGTGTGGCCTCCTCAGAGGCCGAGTGCAGGTATTTCTAGTCGACGCCCGTGGGTGACCCGCGCGTCCGGATGAGAGATGGAATGGATGAAGATGAATGAAACTGGACAAAGATGTGGAAGGAAGCAGCCGTGCCTATCAGAAGGTACCGTCCCAGCATTTGCCTGGTGTTGAAAATGGGGGAAACCAAGGAAAACCATTTCAAGGATGGTCGACGGTAGGAGTCGAACCCACGCGTCTACCGAGTCAGCAGAGAGCTGGCCCCATGACCTAACGCTGCGCTTTAGCCAGCATAGCCACTGCTGTCGGTAATGTCAACATTAACCAATTGTGTATGACTGAAATAATACTCAGGGGCAGATAACCTCGTAGTTACGCCCCTTTAAAACAATAATAACTAACTAAAATAAAACGCATCGTGTGTACACACACAAGGTGGCACGTGAGTGTGGTATTAGAATTTTAAGATACGAGTGCCGGTGGCTGAGGTGGGAAATATTTTTTTTTTTAGGCTTACTTGTGTCATGCTGTCAACTTGCTTGGTTGACAATTAGAAACGCACCATTCTTAATTCACCCATTATTATTACTTTTTCCGTGGAGACTGCACTCCATGATCGCTGTGTCCCCCTCCTCGTCCTACAAGGCTCCAGGTGCTATAAACAACAAACGCTGGCGCAGCAAAGTTCAGCGGCACTCATATCTGCGTAAAATCGATTATTGTTTTGTTGCTAAATCGATGTACTTCGCTCCTTTCACTACGATCTCCCAGAAACAAAACAGTCATTTGAATGAAAAATGAAAATCCACAGCCTGCTTCCAGTCTCCGACCGGGTCAGGAATGGAATGAATGAAGTCTCCATCTAGCGGCGAGGATATGAACTTTGCCTGCTGCCGAGGCCTGGCGCACTCCTCATTCCATTCTGACCCGGTCGGAGACTGGAAGCAGGTTGTGGATTTTCAAAACAGTCATTTAATTAATTAAAATATATTGTTCATATATTTTCATTTACTGTAAATAATGCACCGTACCTTATCTGTGAAAACTAGGCTAAAACAAAGCAAACCAAAGCGGCTTCGGTGGCGTAGTCGGTAGCATGCTGAGCTTCTATGCCCAAGATCGCGGGTTCAAACCCGGCCGAAGGCGTCGGATTTTTTAAGAGGGTTAAAAATCCCTCAATATGCCTTACTTCGGAGGGGAAGTAAACCCGGCGGTCCCATGTCATAGATTTATGGCATGTTAAAGAACCTTCCACTAATTACACCTGTGTGAAGCTAAATTGGATAGGTTAAGAATGTAAACAACGCTCTTAGGTTTCTACGTTCGTTGCCAAGAGCCGACTGCGGTGGCGTCTAGTAGCTAAGTTCTGAACTTGGCCTAGTAGTCATTGACGGTGGCGCTTGGCGGCAAAAGTAGGAACTATTTGAAAAATTCATAAGTCTGCAGTCCTTACTTGTATTTAAAAAACAGATAACTCACTCTAATACAGCCATCACAATTAACACCGGTTATCAGACAGATTTTACACACACTCAAAGTACACGGGGCTACATGACCGCGTTGTCACAGCCCCTAAACTTAAGAACCAACCAACCAAAGTAAAACAAAAATGTTCCTGTCCTAAATTGTAAACATTGAACAATAATTCAAAATCTTTGCTGATAACTCTTTGTTGTCTTTTTTTAAAACCCTTCCCAATTTGATTGATGTTAGTCCTTCCACTGTCACTGACTCTGATTGGTTCCTACTTTTTCTGCCAAACGCCAACGTCAACGACTACTAGTTCAGAACTTAGCTACCAGACGTCACCGCAGTCGGCTCTTGGCAACGAACGTAGGAACCTAAGAGCGTTGTTTACATTCTTAACCTATACAATTTAGCTTCACACAGGTGTAATTAGTGGAAAGTTCTTTAACATGACATAAATCTATGACATGGGACCGCCGGCTTTACATCCCCTCCGAAGGAAGGCATACTGAGGGATTTTTAACGCTCTTAAAAAAATCCGATGACTTCGGCCAGATTTGAACCCGCGATCTTGGGCATAGAAGCTCAGCATGGTACCGACTACTCCACCGAAGCCGCCAATCACTGACTCATTTGGTTATTGTTAACATAAACAAGGAAGGAGATTTTGCATGTTTATGCAAGACATTCCGAAAATAAGCGTAACTCAACTTAAGCGATAACCTCTCATTTAAACTTAGTTTCTTATCTCGTGTCTACTAATCAATTAATTGATTCTTTGGTTAATATTATTATTATTATTATTTATTTACCATAAATGAAGCCTCCGTGGCTTAGGCGGCAGCACGCCAGCCTCTCACCGCTGAGTCCGTGGTTCAAATCCCGGTCACTCCATGTGAGATCTGTGCTGGACAAAACGGAGGCAGACAGGTTTTTCTCCGGGTACTCCGGTTTTCCCTGTCAAAATTTCATTCCAGCAACACTCTCCACTATCATTTCATTTCATCTGTCATTCATTTAATCATTGCCCCAGAGGAGTGCGTCAGGCCTCGGCAGCCGGCACAGTCCATATCCTCGCCGCTAGATGGGGGCTTCATTCATTCCATTCCTGACCCGGTCGGAGACTGGAAGCAGGCTGTGGATTTTCATTTTTCATTTACCATAAATCAAACAGAAGAATGGAAGGCCTAGTGAAAAAGGGGAAGCCCCACACACATATTTCATGCTTCACAGGCACAGTTTACATCTATATTTGTTTTAACAATATTTACATGTTTTACAAATATATTTGCAGTATTTACATATTTAGACCCGATTAATCTATTATTCGGTTAGACGATTAATCGATTGAATGGTCAGTCATTTTTTTAGCGTATGGCTTTTAGTGCCGGGAGTGTCCGAGGACATCTTCGGCTCGCCAGTTTTGTAGCTGCTTCGAGACGGACACCCAATGGGCGAGCTACAAGTACCGTTGGGGAGGGAAGTTGGAATGTAAGAACGAGGAGTTGGAAGGTAGCGGCTGTGGCCTATAGTTAGGGACCAACCCCGGCATTTGCCTGGAAGGAAGATGGGAAACCACAGAAGACCATCTTCAAGGTTGCCGGCGGGGGGATTCGAACCTCCTCGCCTCCCGGATGTGAGCGACTGCCAGCAGTCATGCCGTAACGACCTCGGCTAACTCACCCGGTGGTCAGTCGGTAATTACTTTCGATTAATATTCAAATAATTCGATCAATGCTTATTACCAGCTCTACATCATACCGAGACAAGTGCAGCGACTCCAACGTACAGTATAGAATATTAAACAGGTCCGGCCATGCACACACTCGGATGGCGCAGCGCCAAGGCGCTACTTTTTTTTTTTTTCACAACAAAGCAAATCCCTGCGCTGTGCTCTTACGCGGTTCATCTGCAGCGCAGTCCATTAAGAGCTGAGTTACTACCATCATAGATTTCACTGGCAAAAGCACCAAGCAGCTTTATTATTATTATTATTATTATATACATACTGATGTAGCAAAAGCAGGTAATCAACGGTTGAAGTCAAGAAAACCACCTTGGTGCTCTGCAGTACATCTTGAAGACTCTTCATTTAACATCTCAGAAGCATAGAAAACTTTGTGGGAAAAATCATCAGCATTCAATGCACATCTGATTGAAAACCCTTCCAACCGGATAGAAGGTTTCAAACTCCCCAGACGCCAATGGAGAATCATTAACCGGATACGTACAGGACAAGGCAAATGTGGATTCCTGCTTCACAAATGGGGTTGGGTTACTTCTGCTAACTGCGATTGTGGAGCTACCCTGAAAACCATCGAACACATTGTTGGTGAATGTCCGCCCACGAGCATTCCAAGGATCAGTAGGTGACATTCATCATGCATCTTCTGAGGCACTTCAGTGGATTGATGGCCTGGATTTAGAATTTTCAAGCAAGAACTTGTGTTTATGACTATGTATATAACTGTATATATAACTTTATATGTAGTGTACATAACTTTTATTTTAACTCTGTATCATACGATATAACCGACAGTAGTGGCTACGCTGGCTAAAGCTCAGCATTAGGTCGTGGGGCCAAGCTCTCTGCTGACTCGGTAGACGCGTGGGTTCGAGCCCCACCGTCGGCCGTCCTTGAAATGGTTTTCCGTGGTTTCCCCATTTTCAACACCAGGCAAATGCTGGGACGGTACCTTCTGACAGGCCACGGCCGCTTCCTTCCACATACTTGCCCAGTTTCATTCACCATCATTCATTTCATCTCTCATTAACTCCTCTCATGAGGTTGGCGTCAGGAAGGGCATCCGGCCGTAAAAACCATTGCCACAAATACTTCCATCGCATCTCATCCCCGACCCCGTTAGAAAACGGGAATAATAAGGGGTAGACATACATACATCATCATACGATATAAATAATAAAAATAATTGTTATTATTAATTTACGCTCAGAGGGGATGAAGAAGTATTGGGCGGATAAAAAGAAGAAAACCCTGAACCATAAACCTGACTAATGTGGTCCTATGCAGACCATACAATTAAAATAAATAATATTAATATCATATAGGAAAACTCTAAGGGGTATGTTTCAAAAGCTCAAGCTCTTAAACCAGAGGAAGTTAGAAGGTGCGGTTTGTGCCAAAATCGTCCAAATCGTCTCGGAAGTGCAGAAACAATCTTACATTTTTTGAAAAGTAAATGGAAATATATTATATTATTTGTTTATAAAGTGTGGTTAAACAAAGGAAAACAAGTAGTTCCGTGACGAACTAAAGAGCCTACTTTTCTTCAAATTTAAGATGCATGCCAATCTATATAGACCTATCTAGAATAATGTCGAAATCAAGTTGGTAATACAACACTTCTAAGTAGGTACTGCAGTTTGAAATACACCTGAAACAGTGTAGCCTAACAGAGTAAATTACTACAGTTGTCAGCCCTGGTGACTCTGAATATATTCTTAGTTCCACCTCTTAAAGTATAGAATGCAAATACAAAATTTGGTTGAAGTCTAATGGATACTATGGACTTTACATCCGTTTGATATTGGATTTATCAGTGTGCGTAAAATCATGTTGGGAACAATGTCATGTATGTGATGCTCAGAATTAATCTAAAATATTACCATCCACTGTATTATAGTGCCAATTTTGGATAAAATAGAAGTTACATGTAATTAAAAATTGAAACTAACAGAAAGCTTAGTATCATGTTGGCAGCACTGAGGTATATTAGTTACTCCAAATTAATCGATGTCAGGTACTATACGTTTACAAAGTTTAGAGCTGACGGCTTGCATACTTTCTGATATATTGATATTAGGATTAAACAAATATAGAGAGCATTTATTAACGGTCGGCAACCCTGCTGGTTCTTACGAATAAACGTAGTCACATAACTGCTATGGTACACAAAGCACATACGAAATTTGTTTGAAATCCATTTGTTAGTGTAGAAGTTATATGCATTTAAAAACTGGATGTATCAGCGAGCTTAGAATCGTGTTGGCAGCACTGATGTATATAAGTTACACAGTGCTTTTAAGAAAACATATTGGTGCATTCGTATCTAGTCCGGCAAATATAACTTTCGATTTGAAAGTTCATCGATCAGCTGGCGTCAACGCGCTGTTCACAACAGCTGGAGGATATCTCGAGTTATACTTGATTTAAATCGATCTATCGAATCAGTTTCTTTTGGTCGACAACTCGTCACTCCGTTCTTGTAAGCACGCAGGCTATTGTTTGGAGGCGGGGTTGGTTGTTATTTTGTGCGAGTGGTTAGTTTTGAAGGATGAAGAAAACATCGAACTATTTAACATTCACCCAGGCATCAAAAAGGCTTAAAGTTAATGATTCGAACTTTGCAAATTGTTGAAAATTGTAAGATCGTGATGTTTCGTCTACTACAACTGAGAGTACCCCTTAAATTGTTTTTAGAAAAAAAAAAGCACTAGACACCAAACCAAGGTAGAATGTCTTGTACTATTCGTGTGCAAAGTTTAGAGCTGTTGGCTTGCATACATTCTGATATATTGGTATTAGGGTTAAAATATAGAGAGATCATTTATTAACAGTTGGTAGCTCTGGTGGCTCTTTAGAATACGCACAGGCATATCGGTTGTAGTACACGTAATATATACGAAATTTGGTTGAAATCCAATCGATAGTGTAGAAGTTATATGCATTTAGAAATTGGACCTATCAGCAGGCTTAGAATCATGTTGGCAACACTGGCATGTATGGACTTATGAAAATTAATCTGGAATGTTATTAGGTATATGTGTGTCAATTTTGGAATAGTTCGCAAGCATAACTTCTGAGATATCCAACATAGAGCTCAAACTTCAATTGCGATTTTTCAGCAGTTGGTAGCACTGACGTCAATATCAAATATGGCCGTGAGATATTCAGGTACAGATCCTTACTCTTACCAAATTTGGTTTTGATAGCTGCAGCTGTTTAGGATTTGATAGGGGACACACACACACACACACACACACAGACAGACACACATTTTCCCGGATCGATCTCATAAGTCTACTTTTTCCTAATTTTTGCAAAATGAGAAAAGTAGGCTAAAAAGGTGATAGCCCCTATTAGAGCCGTATCGCCACGAACCCGCATAACAGTAAAGCTGGGCGGGTGGTCTATACTCATGGGATGCTTACAAGTAATCGTTCGTAACAAATGAGCGTTCAAGAGAAAGAGAATTACCCGCAGCAGGGACGAATTGCAATCTGATTTCATAAATATTGACAATTCGTTAAATAGTTCATTTAAACAAATAAATAAGACGATAGTCCCTGCTAGAACTGTGTCGCGTCGAGCCCACATAACAGTTGAGTCGGGTGGATAGTTCGACACATGAGAGATTCTCCCACAAGCACTCTAGTTATTATTATTATTATTATTATTATTAACATCATTTCCTTACAAAATGATTCAAAACTTCTTCTTAATTTGATGCAAAAGTATTATTATTATCTTATCCTCTCAGTTCGGCTTCACCACGGACTCTGCGAGGGATCATTCCTCTACCGCCACAAGGATAACTGGTAGATGAACACACTTTATCAGCAGATACAACTGGGGATGGTGAACTCTAACTTGGGTCTAATTAAGGAAGGGTCAGGGAAGGGATTTTGGAAGGAATTCGACCGTGGACCTGTTGAAAATGGGTGGTGGAAATGGGAAACCACGAAAACCATTCTCAGGACGACCACGGTGAGATTCGAGCCCAAGTTCTCCTCATGCCAGTGAGGCACGAGCTAGCGCATTAGCGCTCTCGGCCACCGTGGCCGGTTCCTGTTACTTAGTAATACTGTTGTACATAAGTGTTATAGCTGTATACGCGAAACTAAATTAAGTCTAAATGAGCACGATCTGATGATGTCCACTTGCCGAACGAAACAAGTCATCCAATGAAACCTCCAAATTGTGTGAGAAGTGTGTAATTAAGTGCATAAATAATAATTAATGCATTTATTTCAGGCCCAGCCTCCGTGGCTTAGGCGGCAACACGCCGGCTTCTCACCGCTGGGTCCGTGGTTCAAATCCTGGTCACTCCACGTGAGATTTGTGCTGGACAAAGCGGAGGCAGACAGGTTTTTCTCCGGGTACTCCGGTTTTCCCTGTCACAAAATTTTATTCCAGCAACACTCTCCACTATCATCTTATTTCATCTGCCATTAATTTAATCATTGCCCCAGGGGAGTGCGACAGGCTTCGACAGCCGGCACAGTTCAAATCCTCGCCGCTAGATGGGGGATTCATTCATTCCATTCCCTGACCCAGTCGGTCGACTGGAAGCAGGCTGTGGATTTTCATTTTCATTTCAGGCCCTAGGTGACAAAATATATTGTTAATCCCTGCCCAATGTTATTGGGCACATTCATATTGACCATCTTGAACGTGATTCTATTAATAGATAAATTGGTGCTACCATTGTGAAGCACATTGAAGTGACAAAGAAATGTTATTCTGATCTGACAATGAGGGTTGGAACGAGATACAATCAGCCTCATCAGGCAAAACTGTCAGTCATCCTAAAAGTGGTCTGCCGCACTTTAACTTCAAGCAAATGCTGTGATGGTAACTAAATTAAGGCCACGGCCCAAATTCTAACCTCAATTACAAATGCACACATTATTATAACCATCACCATGACACAGATTATCAGACAGATTTCACACACATCCAAGTACACGGGGATATATGACCACGAGGTAGTGAAGCCCTTAAATGATCTATTAGCAAAATCTACACTGGGGTTACGCCATATCTAGGGGGACATGCTTCAGACGTCACAGTATTCTTGTTTTGTAATAAGACCTTTGTGTTTGGGCGATGGTAAAGCGCACTTGTTGATAAGTGGTTTTACGTCACAGTAGGTTGAAGAGATACACCGAGCATAGTGGACAAACAATGTAACTATTTTAAAAATTTATTTTATTATTATTATTATTATTAATAAATAATAATGCTAATAATAGGGGCGTGGTGGCGGAGTGGTCAAGCTGTTGGCCTCTCACCACGGCGGACCGGGTTCGATTCTCGGTCAATGCATGTGAGATTTTCAAAGTGAAATGCCATATCCTGTGGTTCGGATTCCACGTAAAAAGGAGGTCCCGTGGCTTATGATCTCGAGATTAACGGTCACGTTAAACTACAATCTTCCTTCCTTCATACCCCAGGCATTATATGCATAAAACAGGGCCAACCTCAAAAAATAATAATGTAAAGCTGAAATTTGGCATAGATGTTCCCTAGTACCCTAGAAACAAATCCTGAAAAGTCCCCATCTCTGCGGTGTCCGCGTCATAGTTTTTGGAGGATTCAAAAGGGCTTAAATCGGGCCTAAGTGCTAAAAACAGCATTTTTGCTTCCTGCGTTTAAAATATTGATCCAAATTTAGTTCTCGTGAGCTTTAGCAATTAATAAAAATGAACCAGTAGGATAACGGACTTATCAGGCCCAATTATTGCTATTGATGAAGAAAAAAAAGAACTAATTTAAAATTTTTAGCACAATTTTTACACCGAAATTTGGATAATTTGTAATTAGCAGGTCATTATTTTTTAAACAACTGCTGATATTGACTAAAGACCCAGAATGAAAGTTATAAAGCATACTTTTAGCTTTACATTGGCGCATTACCCATGTATGTGCAAGAAACGGTTACCGAGTTACGGTCCCAAAGCATAACCGCTGTTGAAGAGGCACCCGATCGCGTTTCTAGGTGACAGCGCTCGGCCTGTCGGAACAGGCCAACAATACTCCAAACAATTAATTCAGCTTCTCAACAGTCATTGATTTTCAATAAATTTGGCGGAAGTCTACAGGTACGAAGTTTCGGCGCTTCGTGAAGAACGTCCAATCCCGAATGCTGGAGCGTTCACGTAGTTTTGCTTTGATAACGCTGACTTTAACATAAGGACATTGGACGGGCGAAACACATTTCACTGCATGGGAGGCATCAAGTGCACAGGTACAGCGCTTGACTGTGAAATATCTCCACTCCCACGTACACGAGAAGTTCCTAATGCTGGTGTGATTGCGGCGATGGGAAAGTTCAACATTTCGTGGTATCGGAAGCCCTCTTCTCCTGGTTCAAAGGACGTCAAGATTAAGGAGTTAACTGTGGAAGCCCCAAACTCTGTGGCTTTTGCGTCGATGATGGACTCCTTGTGGTTATCTGGACGGTGGTCAGGTATTAATTTACCCGCCTCGTGGAACGGCTTTATGAAGACGTCACTGTCTGCTCATGCTCAACCAGCTCCCCAGACAACGTCAGTTGATACCCTTCCGTTCATTGACTTGGAACCGAGCAATCCATCAACTATATATTCCGCGTTGGAGTTTGCCGCAAGAGAGTGCGTGGAACTGAAACAAAGCACTTGTTTCGAAACCTTTGACCAGCCCCTATACGCGAAAGCTGCGGAGATAGTCGCATCGGACACTTTCAGAGGAACTCAAAAACGTGGTTGTTCGTCTAGGCGGATTTCACATTCTAATGTCGTTTCTTGGGGCAATCGGCTACGTGATGAATGGAAGCGGTTTGGAAGGGCTCTGGGCGGAAATATACACTAAATCGTCAGTGACTCACATGATGTCTGGACACGCATATTCTAGTTAGGCTTGCAATTAGCTCGCTCTAAAATTATTACGTCATGCCTTCAATTTCAAATGTATCAATAACTCGAAACTGTGCAAGTTCTAGGGCCCTCAGAGCGCATTTTCTGACAAAACAGGCTGTAGGGACAATGTTACTCAACATGAACGACGGGCTGAAGGATGACAAGGACGAAATACAGGCGCTTTTTACCGTATTCCAAGAAGGCACCGCCAACGACTTGCTATCATATCCTTGCCATCAACGTCTCAAAAAGTCGCTTCATGACACATTTTCTTTAATGAGCCAGAAATCACGCACAGGAAAGCTGTGGGTAGAGTTCATCAAACAGCAAGCCTGGAAAATATTGAAGGATTCCACATCTTAACGCGAAGAAATGAAGGTATTCGTCTCTACGGCTCCAGATGAAAAGGCCATAATATCAGCTGGAGAGAAGTTCGCCATTTGTCTCTACGATAGTGCCAATTCGGAGTGCAAAAGACTCAACGAACTTCGGGTGGTGAAATACAGCCAAAAAATTGCCAAACAACCGGTCACAGCGTCATTTCAGCTGGCTTCACTTCCGCCGACTTCGGCGGCATGCAAACAACAGTCACTGCGGGTATATTTGCAAGTTCAGGAATGGTTAGGATTTTCTTTGGACCCGACCCAATGGGGATGGAAAATCCAACACTCAGCTTTAGTACCAGTGACAACTCATCTTCCAGCTGCTCCAGATCATATCCTCAATTTGGTGTCCTGCAACTGCAAGAGCTCTTTTGGCAGCCGGTGTGAGTGCTGCTGATAGTGACTAAAGACCCGAAGTAAAAGTTGTAAAGTAGACTTGTAGCTTTAAAACGATACATTGCCCATGCGCCTTAATATGTGGGCACTGCAGTGGAAAAGCATGTGGCAACGTCACATTTGATGGCTCAGACGATGAGGAGGACGATTGAGTCCAATGTAAGCTCTGTTTTGCAAGTGTTCTTTGTCTAAAGAAAGCTTTTTAAGCTTTGTTTTGTTATTATTTGCATTATGCATATTATGAATGTACGTTTAATTGCTAACTGCATTAAACTCGTTTTGTTCTATGCAAACAGTTTCTGCTAGTTTACCTGGATTCAAAGGAATGCCTTCCTAAAAGTTCTTGAGCAAAGATACAAAATGGTGTCTGCAAAGGTGAATAGATGGAGCCCACCAGCGTAAATGGGCGTTCGTTCGGAAAGCGACTGCCACACTTCCACTTTTATATGTGTAACTGTATCTCTGCTGCTGTTTGTCAGATGAAGATGGGCAATGTATCGTTTTAAAGCTACAAGTGTGCTTTACAACTTATACTTCGGGTCTTTAATGCAGCTGTTTACACGATAAGTCCCGGCTAATGACAAATTTTCGTGAGAAAAGTTGAGCTAAATTTTTTTGATTACTCATCTGTTTAAATGTATGGCAATAATTACGACCAAAACAAGCGTTATATATAACGCAGTCATTCTCTTATTACTATAAAAACTCGTTAAAACTTATTTTGGATCAATATTTTGAACGCAGGAAGCAAAAATGCTGTTTTTGGCACTTAGGCCCCATTTAAGCCCTTTTGAACTCTCCAAAAACTATGACGCGGACGCCGCAGAGATGGGGACTTTTCAGGATTTGTTACTAGGGTACTTGGAAACATCCATGCCAAATTTCAGCTTTACATTATTTTTTTTAGGTTAAAACTTAAAATTAGCCATTAACGCTAATAATAATACTTTATGACGAAGGCCACTGGCAAGGACATTTATGACACAGAATATTCTTTCCCACTATCTATACACCGAGTTCTATCAAATTGTGAAAGCTCATGGCCGAAGGAACAGATTTACAGAGTTAACAATGCTGGTACCTCACCATAGTACGACAGTAGGTCGTTTAACTGTAGTAAAGCAGGCATATCTGCATGCTTGAGATAATTCACATTGCTCAGTATTCAGAAGCCACATTATCGACGTATCTTTGGCTATAAGTGATAATTATAGAATCAAGCACATCATGAGGTTAGCGTATTAGGTATTTCATTATTTTGAGTGCGCTGTACTTTGGTAAATATACTGAACTGTTTCTTTGTTATTGTAAGAGATTGAGATTCATAGCTCTATGTATTCTTAAAATAAACAAACAATAATGATGTTGGTATATTAGCTTTCGTGGCCAGCGAATTAAAACAGCAATTTTTCTAGGTTTGAGCCGGGTCTTGTGTGGGGTTTCGCCTAGGACACCAAGCTGGCTCATCAGCGGACTCTTGGTGTCTGCGCCGGGACCCCCACAGGAGTAGCGAACTGCGCACTACCTCCCTTTAAATGAAGTGCATAAGTTTTAATTCAGTGGCCGTGAAAGCCAATATACAGTACCATCTACTTGGAAGCCTTCATAGAGAGGTTATGACTGCTTGCGCTTTTAGATCTCGCAGTAAAGAGGTGCAGGTGCACTTCATATAAAGAGAGGTAGCGCTCAGTTCGCTACTCCTGTGGGGGTCTGAGCGTGGATACCAAGAGCCCGCTGATGAGCCAGCTGGTGTCCTAGACGAAACCCCGTACACACACGGCTCAAACCTAGAAAAAATGCTAAGTTTTAATAATAATGTCATTGGTTTTACGCCCCTTTAAACAACTGTGGCTTTTAGAGACGTCGGGGTGCCAGAATTTTGCCCCGATAGGGATCTTTAACGTGCCAGTCTACTATCACGGCTCCCTCTTATTTGCGCACCCTCAAATGCCAATTGACTGTGCCGGGATTCAATCCTGCTGCCTTGGGGACAGCAGGCAAGAATCACGCAATCAGTCACAAACAATCAATTAATCAATATTTTACTTTTATTTTCATGCAAGTGTCGTTCGTGCACTTTCCTTCACCTCTGATCCATAACTCAGCACGTCTGACAGCGGTTTAATAGGTCGTAGCTTTGGTTCTTGCCGTCTTCTATGCCCTAAGGGTGCCCTACAGGACTGGGGTTCGACTCATGGCTCTGCCAAGAAATATCATTCGGGTATGAGCTTTGTCAAACTAACTGAGAATAGATGGGTTGGATTCCCTCCTCAGTCATCCCGAAGTGGTTTTCCATGGCTTCCCATTATTATTGTTAGTAATTATGGCCTGCTTCCCAATCCTATACATAATTTCAACTACACTCACCAACACAGACACTACAGTAAAACAGCTTCCACTCATACACAAGTATACAGGGCTGATAGCATGACGACACGTCGCAAGCCTCTGAGAAAAAATACAGCGACAATATCTTTGGTTCTTAATGGTATTCTGAGAATACAGAGCGGGCAAGACAAAGATTTTTATCATGGCCAGATTGAATGTATTCGATAGGTTTACATAGTGTATTCATCAACACACGCTTGCCGACAGGATGGAGCCGAAATATTTAAATTGCCAAACTCTCCATGAACATCTCACTGCCGGTTTTCTCCACTCCACTAAATCACATTACTGTAAGTATTGTCAACATTACTTATGAGCAGGCTTCGGATAGTTATGCACTTAAAAATGCCAAAATATGCATGCAAATATGCACTAAAAAGTGTCTAAATAAGCACTAAAATATGCATTAAAAATAAACATATATCTGATATCAATTAGTGGTTTATATTACAAGAAATTAATGTTACATATTAAATAACGCCAAAATAAAGAAAATTACTTGAAAATGAAAATTCACAGCCTGTTCCCAGTCTCCGACCGGGTCAGGAATGGAATGAATGAAGCCCCCATCTAGCGGCGAGGATATGAACTGTGCCGGCTGCCGAGGCCTGACGCACTCCTCTGGGGCAATTATTAAATGAATGACAGATGAAAGGAAATGATAGTGGAGAGTGTTGCTGGAATGAAATTTTGACAGGGAAAACCGGAGTACCCGGAGAAAAACCTGTCTGCCTCCGTTCTGTCCAGCACAGATCTCACATGGAGTGACCGGGATTTGAACCACGGACCCAGCGGTGAGAGGCCGGCGTGCTGCCGCCTAAGCCACGGAGGCAAAGAAAATTACTTACAGTACTACAATAGATTGCTCCAGTTTGTCAATAAAATTTACAAGTCTTGATTACACTTAATCACTGCATGATGTAATAGGTTTTCAAACACAAACTTGCGCCTTTTTCACTTAAAATGACTTTGTACTCAGAAAACACTCTCTCCACATCACATGCCACAATTGGATTATACTCCAACTTAACGAAATCAGAGACCTCTCGGACTGATGCACTGCCAATTTTGTCTTTGCCTTGGATAACACCACAAATGCTTTTAAGTTTGAGGAGACCGGAATTATTCAGCACTACATTCTGCAATTTTTTCGAGATAACTTGATTACTGTAGTTAGGTTCTTTAGGGATCGATCGACTTCTTCCTCAATTCCAATCCTAACGTGAAGAGGCAGTCCTCTTTCTTGCAATTTCTTGATGGCTGAAGGTATGCAACGCAAATTGGAACGAATGAATATAAGTTGCTCACGAACACCATCTTTGCTCAAGACTTCTTGAGCTTCTTTAATAGAAGCAGCTCCTTCAGAATCGAGGTCTTCAACTACCTTTTTTACTACCTCGAAATAGTTGGCATAATAAACAGCAGCTTCGAGCCACGTTCCCCATCTTGTATGAACTGGTGAAGGAGGGAGCGGTACATCATGAACTGCGTCAAGAAAAAAATTCTTTGCGACTTGGAGCCTTCAGAAACACCATTTTCACTGTGGAGATCAACGTGTTTACTTCAGAAAAGGAAGCCCGGACTGCTTCAGCGACTCGATGAAGTCCATGTGCTTCACATGTGACTTGTATCATCTTGGGATATAATATCCCAAGACCTCCCATGTCTTTACACATGTAAGGTGCGGCATCCGTGCAAGCCACGATGACATGATCGTAAAGAATGCCCGACGGCAACAAACAAGAAAGTGCATCGTTGAGTGATTCACCTTGGGCAACACAGCCATATTTAGTAGATATGATTTGTCTCTCTCTTCTTCTCCTAAAATTCCAAACACGAAGTTAGCTACATATCTTTGATCTACGTCCGTTGTTTCGTCTAGTCAAGTGAGACCCAAATATATTTTCCATGAGCTTTTTTCCTTAGTTTACCTAACGTTACATTGTAAAGCTCAGGAACGTCATTCTTCCTAATTGTTGATTCATCTGGGACAGGTTGTTTCGTATACTCCTGCAGAAGCTGAGCTATGTTCTTATTGTTTAGTTTATCCGACGGTATATTTGCCGAGAGAAATGCTTTACACAGATCTTCATTGAATTTACTACGTGTTGGTCCAGGTTTGATTAAAGCAGTGGTTACAAGAACCTGGTGTTTTTGTTTCAGGTTTACATCTTCCAATTTATTGTGTTTCGTTGTTTGAAGATATTGTTGAATTTGATACTTTTTAGTTGCGTTTACGACTGTGCTATAGTAATTGCAAAACAATACACTTCCGTCAGTTGAAAAGTCTTGAAACCCTCGTACATACCCTTACATTACCTCATTAACAGTTCTCTCCTCCTTAGGCATCTTAAATACAGTAGTTATTTAACGTGCTATGAACCACGGCCTGTTTTAACTCAACGAAAGTATGACTGACAAGAACTAATTGTGCATGAAAGGTAACTATTTTTCGGAATGAGGAAAATATAACCTGCTTTACGGGAAATGCCAAGAATCAGTCCCCACCTAATTGTATTGCAGGTAGACAAAACTATGGCCGGATGTAGGGCTAGTGTTGCTAAATTTAAACACGATGCAAACCCAGCATTGCTCAACATTCCTGTTACCTGAAATAGATGTCAAATATTCCAAAAGTGTCCTGCAAGATTAAGAATGTTTTTGAAATATGCACTAACAGGAGGAAAACCCTAAATATGCACTGTTAAGTTAAAACTGTTCCAAATATGCAATTGCATATGCAATATGCAAAATGCATAATTATCCGAAGCCTGCTTATGAGAAATACTACTATAGGCAATAAAACATCTCAAACATGTCATTTCAATAGTCAAAATATACACTAAAATTACAACAATATGCACGTAGAGAATAAAATTAAATAACTAAACGAGGAAAAGTCACCGAAAAAAATTGATCCCACTCTGAAATTTTTTGGGAGTCGTCAAATTACCCGTGTTCACCAGTCGTGAGCCTACGAGGATGTAATTTAGGGTGTACCATTTGTGGAGGGCTTCACACACCCGGTCATTTTGACCACCTCGAGGTGTAGTGACTAAAATTCTTGGCTTTCAGCCGAAATAAATCAGAAACCTCCATGGACATCAAATTGGCAGGTGAAAAGCTAAAGGAAGTAGGAGACTTCTGTTACTTCGGAAGCAAAATAACCAGTGATGGACGCAGCAAAGAGGATATAAAAAGTAGGTTGGCTCAGGCAAGGAAAGATTTCTACATAAAAGGAATCTGTTGATATCGAATATAGATTTAGGTATTAGGAAGTCATTTTTGAATGCCTTTGTCTGGGGCGTGGCACTATATGGAAGTAAAACTTGGACTATTGGTGCAGTAGAAAAGAGGAGAATTGAAGCATTTGAAATGTGGTGTTACAGGAGAATGATGAAGATCAGATGGGTAGATAGGGTTACAAACGAAAAGGTATTAAGCCGAGTGGGGAAGGAGAGATGTTTCATGCGACTGCGTATGAAGAGAAGAGATAGGCTGGTAGGACACTTACTAAAACACCCAGGAATAGCAAGCTTAGTTATGGAAGAAAGGGTCGAGTACAAGAACTGTAGGGGTAGACGAAGGTTGCGTTGGTTGTAGGGTGTGGTAGCGGGTTTGAACCCGTGACCCTGGGCATAGAAGCTCAGCAAGATGCATAGTATATAGTAGCAAGTTTGAAATACAGAACGTATCCTTTACTATTTCCATTTCTATGAAGTGAGCTATGAGATGAATTTCATTTTTGTACGGTCGGATGTCGGATGTCCTCCTGGTGTTGAAAATGGGGAAAACAGAAAAAGCCATTTCAAGAACGACCAATGGTGGGGTTTTAACCCACTCGTCTCCGAATCCGAAGATTGCATTGCGCATTAACGCAATGTGCTACTCGATAAGTAAGCGAAGAGCATGTAACCTACTGTATTTTCTCGACGAATGAAGCCATCAAATCAATTAAACTAAGATTATTATGTTGCGAAAACGTAAATTTACATGTACACTCACTCAAACAAAGAATAAGCGCACAACTTGGAACTGCAACAATTTTATTTCGTCTTCAGTTATGGAACACAGGCAAAATTAAATGGAATGAATGGAGTAACCTCGTAATAATATTCGTTCCTAAAATCCCAGATAGTGGCGTAACTATGGGGGGATTAGGGGGGTTAATACCTCCCGGAGCCAAATAATTTAAAAAAACGTAATTTGATGATTTTTAGCCTATTTTCATATATGAAAAAAAAAAGGCTTATGAGACCACCTTTTGTCCGTGTGTCTGTCTGTGTGTGCATGGTGTGATGGATTTTTGTGTATCCCCCCCTAGTAACGTCTAAACGGCTGGAGCGCTTTGAATGAAACTCGGTAAGTTCATAGCACTATTCCGGGCGACCCCGACCGTGCCCTTCAAATTTTGTTACCCTTCACCAATCCAACAGGGCGGCTGTGCGAAATATTTCACCAGCATTCAATATCTCCGAAACTATTACCGATATCACCTGGGATTTTGTACGGTGATAAAGGGAACTACCAAAAGTTCACCTATGTGACTCTTGAAAACCTGGTAACTACAAAACCAACATGGCGGCAAAGCGAAGTTGCGAATATTAAATAGACGTTTCTCGCGATTTAACCAACCAAACCCAATGAAACATCGTACAGTATATGTTTATACACATTGTAATGCACCGACATCTAACTTCGTTCAATTGTTTACATAACCTCAAGATGGCGGCTGAGCGAAATATTTCACCGGCATTCTATATCTCTGAAACTATTAGTGGTATCACCATGAAATTTTGTACGGAGATAAAGGGCACTACTAGAAGTTCATCTATAAGACTTTCAAAAACCGGTTAACTACAAAACGAACATGGTGGCCAAGCGAAGTTGACAGTTTTAAGTAGAACTTTCTCGCGATTTAATGATCCAAACGCAATGAAACTTCGTACAGCAAATGTTTACACATATTGTAATGCACTGGTATCTAATTTAGTTCAATTCTTTACGTAACCTCAAGATGGCGGCTGTGCGAATTTCGAAAATTAAGTTTTATTTCTTGTGTTCTAATCATGCGAACGAAATCAACATTTACATAATGCACGTACACAATAATCATCATCTAATAGTACATAACTCTAAGGCCTACATATATTAAAATCCAAGATGGCGACCATCTGAAATATTAAGACGGTTCTCAATATCTAATAATCTGCTACAGCAATCAAACTGAAATTTTGTAAGTGTATAGAGGCTATAAGCATAAGTTCACCTATGAGACGTTCAATAACCTGGTGAGCACAAATCCAACATGGCGGCGACGCCAAATTTAAATATTCAAATGGACGTTTCTTGCGTTTTAACCATCCGAGCGCAGTGAAATTTGATACAGTATATGCTTATACAAATCTTAATAGACTGGCATCTAATTCATTTAAATTATTTTCCTAACCACAAGATGGTGGCTGAGCGAATTTTAAAAATCCCGCTTTTATTTCTTGTGTCCTAATCATGCGATTGAAGTTTGAATAAAACACCTACACAATAATCATCATGTAATAGCACATAAATCTAAGGCCTATAATATAAAAATCCAACATGGTGACCATCCAAAATATTTAGACGGTTCTCAATATCTACGAATCTATTACAGCAATCAAACTGACAATTTGTATGTTGATAGAGGCAATTAATATTAGTAGGATATATGAAAATAGGCTATTTAGTTCTTCACGGAACTACTTGTTTATTTTGAAATAACAGGCCAATTTTTGGATTGATTGCAAACGACTGGATTATGTACGTTTATAATTTGAGAATGTGTAGCCTATCTTTACTTCTGTAAAATACTTAGTGGTAGACGAATCAAAACTGTTTATTTCCGTACAAGCAAGTAAAACGTATCAAATGTTATCGTGATCAAACATGAAAACGTGTAGATTTGCTTTCATTGATAGTCATATTTTGACCCCCACACATAAATCAAAAAGCAAAAACAAAAAACACTAAGCAAAAAGACAGCAAAAGCAGAAAACAAACACATAAACAAAAGCAGAAAACAGAGCAAAATTCAAAAACAAAAGCAGGAACAAACACGAAATCTAAAAACAGAAAGCAAATATCAAGATCAAAGTCAGAAAACAAATTTTAAAAAATGAAACCAAAAACCTGAAAGCAAAATTCAAAAACAAAAGCAGAAAACAAACAAAAGACCGAAACCAAAAAGAAAGAAAGCAAAAGGCAAAAGCAGAAAACAAACATAAAAACAAAACCAAAAAAACATAAAGCAAAAAAAAAGTAGAAAACAACAAACACAAAACCAAGAAGTAGTTCTGTGAAGAACTATACAGCCTATTTTCATATATCCTACTTATGTTAATTGCCTCTATCAACATACAAAATTTTAGTTTGATTGCTGTCATAGATTCGTAGATATTGAGAACCGTCTAAATATTTCGGTTGGTCGCCATGTTGGATTTTTATATATGTAGGCCATACAGATATATACTGTTAGATGACGATTTTCGCGTTGGTTCATTATTCAAACGTTCACTTCGATCGCATGATTAACACACAAATAAAAAAATGTCCACTGCCGCCAACTGAACTAAATTAGATGCCAGTGCATTACAATGTGTATAAACATTTACTGTACCATATTTCACAGCGCTCAGATGGTTAAATCGTGAGAAAAGTCTATTAAAATATTTCACCTTCGCTTGGCCGCCATGTTCGTTTCGTATTTTACAGGTTTTTGGAAGTCTCATAGCTGAATTTCTAGTAGTACCCTTTATCACTGTACAAAATGTCAGGGTGATATCAGATATAGTTTCGGAGATATAGAATGCCGGTGAAATATTTCGCACAGCCGCCATGTTGGATTGGTGAGACGTAATAAAATTTTAAAGGCACGGTGAGGGTCGGCCGTAATAATACTATGACCTTGCCGAGTTTCATTGAGATCGCTCTAGCTGTTTAGAAGTTATTTGAGGGGGACAAACACACACGGGCAAAAGGTGATCTCATAAAACTCTTTTTTTTTCATAAAATGAAAATAGGCTAAAAACCCAATTTGTTCATATTTCTCTCGGCTCATCCCCCTCCAAATGCAAATCCTAGTTACGCCACTGATCCCTGATACCCAGGAGCGTCGACATCGGGTGGGCTTAGGTGGGTACGAGCCCATCCCATCTGGTCGTCAACTCCCTAACCCCGTAGCTTTTTTGCATGGCTTCTATAGGGTAGGATTGTTTCAGCGTTTGGTAAATTATTGTATTAATTTTTAAATTGTTTGACACCTGTTAATACTGTACTCTATATTGAGTATTAACAGGGTTGTCAAACAATTTAATAAGTTAACAAACGCAGAACTAAAGCATTATCCAATATGGTTAATGTATTTGCCTCATATAAATAATTGCGAAACGTATAAAAACGAATGATATTAAATTTTTATCTCCGCCCACCGCCTCCCAACACGATCTCTCCCCCAGCTAAATGTTCCTGGCGACGCTACTGCTGACAGCGCTGTCAAGCTCCTCGTAGGACAAGCGTTCTCAACCTGGAGCTCGCGAGCAGAGGGTTGCTCTATAAATTACGTTTGGTGCTCTCGTCATAAGAGATAAAAGGTGCTCGCGAGCACAAGCTCCCCTGAGATCCATTCTTTAATTCAAATTCTGTTGCACGAACCGGAATAATAGGGTTTTCATTACAAGTTTCGACAGTCAGAAATTTTATCATTTTGTGAAATAGTAGAAATCGCCCCTAAAGGCGGATGAACTAATGCATCTTGCTCAACGGCATAGAATGGAGAAGCCAACGGGAAACCACTCCATTAAAGATCTTGAGAGATATCCCCGGAAAAACCATCATGGCTGGTTTCAAAGTAAAATGTTCCGGAGTTTCAATTCCCTCATTCGGATCTCCGGGAAGGAATACGATGAAAAGAGCTATGAGAAATACGTCAATGAATATAGGTACGTGGAATGTGAAATCATTATATCAGTCAGGAAAGTTGCAGAACGTGATCCAAGAAATGCAGCGACTCAAGATAAACATATTGGGACTAAGTGGAACAAGGTGACCTAGCTAATGTGGAATGCGTAGCAACAAAATGAAGATATACTGTATTACTCTGGTCATGATGATAATCATCACTGGAATGGAGTTGCTATTATTGTTGACAAAATCACGAGTCAG
This sequence comes from Meconema thalassinum, assembly GCA_946902985.2. NCBI lineage: Eukaryota > Metazoa > Arthropoda > Insecta > Orthoptera > Tettigoniidae > Meconema > Meconema thalassinum. The sequence continues at coordinate 299,256,839 of OX336391.1, read as the reverse complement.
TGTGTGACAAGTTTTTTGCCAATCTCAGACAGGGTAATCGCTTTAAAACTACAAACAAAAAGAGCAAAAGTTAACATTATACAAGTCTATGCTCCAACTGCAGACAAGAGTGAAGCAGAGTTGCAGCAGTTCTATAAAGAAATAGAGCAAGTATTGAGTACCACAAAATCTAGAGACAACACAACCATCATGGGCGATTTCAACGCAAAAATTGGCAAGGGACGTGAAGGTGACTTAATAGGAGATTTTGGTCTGGGATCACGAAATGAACGGGAAGAAATCCTAGCACGGTATTGTGAGGACAATGAGTAAGATGTTACAAACACTTTCTATAAGCTACCAGAAAGAAGATTGTACACCTGGAAAGCACCTGGAGATAACGTTAACAACATTATCCGGAATCAAATTGATTACATCCTAATCAATAAACGCTATAGGAATGCCATCAAGGCAGTGAAAACTTATCCGGGAGCAGATGTGGCATCAGACCACAATCCACTTGTGGCTAGATTCGAAATAAAGCTTAAGAAAATATTACCAAAACAAAATAAGGATATGCTATGTATCTCACAATTTCAAGATCCTATAGTGAGAGAACAAATTACAGAACGGATCAATGAAGAGCTCTGTAAAGAAGAGAAAACTTCTTCAGTGATGTTAATGACAAATGGAAATCCTTCAAGGGACTACTCCAGCATGCAAGTCAAGAGATGCTGAAAGATTGTAAAACAGTGCATAAAAAGACTTGGATGACTGATGAAATAATACAATTGATGGTAAAGAGGAGGCTCTGTAAAAACCGAGATGTAGATCTTTACAGGAGTACACATGCAGAAATAAGAAGGAAGATACGGTTAGCAAGGTAGATACGGTACACAGAAAGATGCACAGAGATTGAAGACTACATTACAAAAAACGACAATTTCAATATCCATAAAAAGTCAAAGTGCTAACCGGTATCAATAAGATACGGAAAGGGAGTATATTGCTTGACAAAAATGGTGACATCATTATTGGTAATACAGAAAAACTTGAGAGATGGAAGGAATACATAGAAGAACTGTTTGAAGATGATAGGAAAGAATCTTATGCTAGTGAAGATATAGATGTTGAAAATGGACCAGATATAACAAAAGAAGAAGTAATACATGCTATAAAGTTGTCAAAAAATAATAAAGCCTCTGGTCCTGATCTCATACCAGCTGTCATACTGAAACTCATTAATGAAGAACATTTAGATGTCTTAGTAGACTTGTATAATTCAATCTACAACACATGAGTCATTCCTCATGAATGGCTACAGTCTATATTTGTTACATTGCCGAAAAAGGCAAATGCCCGTCAATGCAGCGATCATAGAACAATCAGTCTCATGAGTCATACACTAAAAATATTCCTAAAAATTATCCATCGAAGGATCTTCAAAAAATTGGAACAGGACATGAGTGAAACACAATTTGGTTTCAGAAATGCACTAGGAACAAGAGAAGCCCTGTTTACCTTCAATGTGCTGGCACAGAGATAAGATGTCAATCAATCGATGTATGTCTGCGTTTTGGATTATAATAAAGCTTTCGACAAAGTTCGTCATGATTGCCTCATCCAAATGCTCCAGAAGAAGAACTTGGATGTGAAGGACATTAGAATCATCAGCAATATTTATTACAAACAGACTGCGGTCATAAAGGAAGGTAGGGAGCTATCTGAAGAGGTGGAAATAAAACGAGGTGTTAGACAAGGTTGTGTCTTGTCTCCTATGATGTTTAATCAATACTCGGAAGAAATATTACAAGCAGCTTTAGAGAAAGAAACAGCAGGAATTAAAGTGAATGGAAAAAGAATAAACAACTTAATATTTGCAGATGACACGTTGTTATTCGCAGAAAGTCTACAAGATTTACAGCGACTGACTAACAAAGTCGTGGAGGAAAGTGAACAATGGGGATTAACACTTAATGTCAGTAAGACACGTTGTATGGTAGTATCACGAACACAACATCAAGAGAGCTTGATAATCAATGGGGAGCCAGTACAGCAAGTGACAAAGTACAAGTATTTAGGAACAAATGTGAACTGCTACATTGACTGTACTGAGGAGATCAAGTCCAGGATCGGTCAAGCCAGAAATGCATTCAATAAAATGAGGAGAGTGTTCTGTAGCAGGGACCTTAATTTACATCTAAAAATTAGACTTCTGAGATACTGTGTCTTCTCCACCTTGTTCTATGGAGTTGAGACCTGGACCATAAAGAAAAGAGAAATGGACAGATTGGAGGCATTTGAGCTATGGACGTACAGAAGGATACTGAGGCAGAGTTGGAAATATAAGGTCACCAACGATGAGGTGATGAGGCGGATGGGAAAGAGAAAGGAAATATTAAATACTGTCAAAATTAGAAAACTGCAGTATCTGGGTCATGTGATGAGAGGAGAAAAATGTCATCAGCTGCAGCTGGTCATTCAAGGAAAGTTACAAGGCAAAAGAAGACCTGGAAGAAGACGCATTTCTTGGATCGATAATCTGAAAACTTGGTTCAATTGTTCCACTATTGACCCGTTTCGTGCTGCATCATCTAAAGCAAGAGTCTCTATGATGGTTGCCAACCTCCTGAGAGGAGATGGCACTTAAAGAAGAAGAAGACTACTTTTAATCGACAGTTAACATAATTAGACATTACTGCCTTATGAGTAACACAAAACATGCTGATTCCATCTGACTGCCCACACGTAAATGTACCTTACCTGCATGAGCCATACAAGCAGTTGCAGCATGCCTGGTGAGCGGTGCATCCCTAGCTATTTCAGCACTTCAGAGGGTGAGAGAGATAGGAGAAGGAAAGAGGGCGCATGCTTGTTGCATAATTATTTTATTTTTATTTAAAAAAAAGTCGGTTTACCCTCCAGGGTTGGCTTTTTCCTCGGATTCAGAGAGGCATCCCACCTTTACTGCCTCCAGGGCTGTGTCCTGGAGCTTGAAATATCGGGTTAGGGGATACAACTGGGGAGGAGGGACGAGAACCTCGCGCAGGTGGCCTCACCTGCAAAGCGAACAGGAGCCGTATGAGGGATGGAAACATTGGGAGGGATAGGCAAGGAAGAGGAAAGGAGGTGGCACCTTACGTTAGGTGCCATCCAGGCATTTTCCTGGATACGAAGTGGGAAACCACTTCGAGGATGGCTGAGGTGGGAATCGAACCCCCTCTACTCATTTGAACCACCTGAGGCTGAGTAGACCGGACTCCAGTCCTCATAATACTTTTCAAATTTCGTGGCAGAGCCGGGAATCGAACCTCGGACCTCCGGGATGGCAGCTAAGCACGCTGGCCACTACACCACGGAGGTGACATTATTATTATTATATTCGATCTAATGGTGCTTGAACATTTGGTATGGCATGAGAATGCCTGTCGTAGGACTTGGCCAAAACAATGCGCTCTTAGTTTTTATTTTTTGAGCGACTACAGTATATAGAGAGGTCGTGAATAAGTTCAAGTGCGGTCAGTGAGTCTAATAAGTATGTTCGAGGCCCTGTTGTGATGTCTCGGCAGCTATCTTCAAGAGGAGGGTCGTATCGGACCAGAACTGAGAAGCAACAAGTGAGACCTTGTAGACAGCGGAAGTAATATAGCATGCAATCGCACACGCGATCATGATTTTACAACATCACAACCGGGTAAGTTAGCCGTGGTCGTTACGGCATGACTGCTGGCAGTCGCTCACATCCGGGAGGCGAGGAGGTTAGAATCCCCCCGCCGGCAACCTTGAAGATGGTCTTCTGTGGTTTCCCATCTTCCAGGCAAATGCCGGGGTTGGTCCCTAACTATAGGCCACAGCCGCTACCTTCCAACTCCTCGTCCTTACATTCCTACTTCCCTCCCCAACGGCACTTGTAGCTCACCCATTGGGTGTCCGTCTCGAAGCAGCTACAAAACTGGCGAGCCGAACATGTCCTCGGCCACTCCCGGCACTAAAAGCCATACGCTAAAAAAAAAACATCACAAGGACATCGCAATGAAAGAGCAAGTTTCAAAAATTCATTAACTTGCATACAGAGGAGTTGCCAAGTTGGGAAGCAATACCATAAATAATAATAATAATAATAATAATCTTCTTCACGTAAGGGATATACGGTTAGCCATTGATGAGGAACGTTCAGCCATCAAGCTTCTGCAGTGGACGCAGAAAGCTCTGCACGGTCGTCATCCGTATGATCTCAACCAGAAACATGTCGACATTGATACGTCGAACAGCTGGTTGACTCATGCGGACTTATTCACTGAGACTGAAGGATTCATGGTTGCAATCCAGGATCAAGTTGTGGCTACCAAAAACTATCTTAAATATATAGTTATGGCAAATATTCAGGATGATAAATGCCAAAGATGCCAACTAGAACCGGAAACAATTCAACATATCACAGGAGGCTGCCAAGCAATCTCCTGTACTGATTACATGTAAAGGCACAACCAAGTGGCCAAAATAATGCACCTACACCTTGCTCAAAAGCACTTATTATCTGATAATATTTTGCCTTACTATCAGTATGTTCCTGACGCCGTTTTGGAAAATCCTAGCCACAAGTTGTTATGGGACCGATCAGTTATTACTGATAAAACCATACCAGCAAACCGGCCAGACAAGGTGGACAAGGTGCAGAAGAGAACCTTCCTAATTGATACTGCAGTGCCCAATTCCCATAATCTGCAACAAACCTGCTGTGATAAGATCACCAAATATCTGCCCTTGGCTGAGGAAATACGGCAAATATGGAGACAGGAAAGTGTAGTGGTTCTGCCCATAGTAATTTCTTCTACTGGCATCATCCCTAAATCATTGGCTCGCAATCTACAAATATTGGGAATACATCCTGGTCTACATATCACCATGCAGAAGGCCGTCATCTTGGAGACCTGTTCCATTGTTCGCTCGTTTCTCAATGTGCCACCTTAAGAGAATTAGCCATACCGTCTTGCGAACAAGCCGACGATATGTTGATATGTCCCACTTATGTGGTGAAATGAATGTAAAATAATAATAATAATATTTAATTGCATATCCTCCCAGCTCGGCTTTACTCACGGATCATTCCTCTACCGTCACAAGGACAGTGTCTGGGAGCTGACCACACTTGGTTAGCAGATACAACTGGGGATGGGACCGCTAACTTGGGTCTAATCGAGGAAGGGGCAGGGAAGGGATTTTGGAAGTCGACTGTGGACCTGCTGAGAGGGACCGACCCGGCATTTGTCTAGCGGTGAAAATAGGAAACCACGAAAACCATCTTCAGGACGGCCGAGGTGGGGTTTGAACCTAGGTTCTCCCGATGCCAGCGAGGCACGAGCCACGAGCCTCTCGGCCACCGTGGCCAGTATAAAATGAAAATAATAGGGCCAGCATAGAAATAGCCACCAAACTCCATAAGGCGTACAGACTGTGGAATTATTGCAACAAAAGAGTCATGCCACTTAATGCAAAATTACGACACTACAAAACAGTTGTTACTCCGGAAGCTTTATACGCCTCAGAAACCATATCCTTTGGTGGTCACTATAAAACTATAGAAATTGGAAAGCAAGAACGGAAAGTTATCTGGAAAATGTAGCCTATGGTCCCACGAGAAAAACTGGAATGTGGATTAAGAGAACAGCGGACCTCTGACAGGTTCACTGATGCCGTACGCAAGAGACTTCTGAAATTCTATGGTCATATCTATAGAATGGACAGCGACAGACTAACCAAAAGATTATTTACGGTCAAAATAAACTGGATAGAAGAAACTAAGGTGGACTTCCAAGAAATAATTATCACCAACGACATAATAGAAAATTGTGAGTCTTTAGTACAATAGTACGCAAGCACAAATTCGTGGAGAAACCTGAAAAGAAAACTGGTAGGAAGTGGTCCACTGAACGGGAGATGCAACACAGTGCATTCATGAAGACATTTTGGGAGGATAAGGAGGTGAATGTCATCAGGCCAGCTAACAAGTTCAAACGCACTCTTTGAATGGTCATAACTAATAATAATAATTATAATGAAAATAACCGTATAACCCCGGCTACCTACGGTATATACTGTAACTACAAAATTGGCCATCTAGCATCGAAATCCAGAACTCTGTTGTGGATGACTAGCTGACAATCAAATGTGGTCTGAAAATTCTGTTAGCTATCGACAAAAAAAAAGACGTGGAGTGTCTAGCGTTTCAAGGACCTAAAAAGTTGGGCATACAACCCGCTATCTCTGGTACACAAAGCCAATATTCACCCCATAAATCGCTAATGCAAAAACTAAAATGTTATTGTTGATTCATTTAGGGCTTTGCGACATCGTGGTCATGTAGCCCCGTGTAGGCCTACATGGGTGTGTGTGGAATCTGTCTGATGTCATTGCGATGGTTGTAGGAGTGTGTGTATTCGTAACTGAGGCTTGGATTTGGAAGGAGGTGGCCGTGTCCATAAGTTAGGAACCATTCCGGCATTTACCTAGTCCTAGAGTAAAAGTGAGAGAGACGGGCCGCGGTGAGCGAGAGCTCTAACGCGCTACCTCGTGTCTCCCTGGCATCGGGAGAGCGTAATTTGAATTCCACCTCGGTCGTCCTGAAAATGGTTTTCGTGCCTTCCCATTTTTACCACCAGGCAAATTCATTGACGGTTCCTTCAATCAGACCTTTCCACGGCTGAATACCTTCAAAAATCATTATGGTGTTTGAAGCCATTTGCAATGTTGCCATAGTAAACAAAAGTTTGATGCTTTTCAGTCTGCCATCCAATTTTATTTATTAATCTCATGTATCGTTTCTTTCGGGATTAGGGAATAACCCATCTCATTTGGGTACAATCGTGTTGACCGACTGAAAAGCATCAACGTTTTGTTTCCTACAAAAATCCCTTTCTTAATAGGAGTGTTCTAGGCGAACTTCGTGTTGCCGCCACGAGAGTGCAGCAGTGACCGAATGGGTCCAGGCGCATATGAATATTGGGTTACTGGCTGCATAGAACTCCAATATGAAGCTACTTCAGTATTCCTTGACGTTGCTTAACATTCGCCATTAGCCATATTACGTATTGGACCCGTTCTAGTCATGCTGCACTCTGGTGACAGCTTTTGACATTTACACGCCCATTAGACCCAAGTTAGCGGTCGCCTGGGCGATCATCCTGTTACCATCCCCAGTTATATTTACTGACAAAGAGTGTTCAACTCCCAGACACTGTCCTTGCGAAGGTAGAGGAATGATTCCTCGCAGAGTCCGTGGGTGAAGCCGATTTTAAAAAGATTTCTTTAAAAAAAGTGGGAGGCCATGGAAAACCAGTTCTAATACAGCTGGGGTGGGAGTCGAACCCATCTGCTCTCAGTTTTGGCAGTTAACAATACAGCGAGGTGGGATAACACAGTAGATGCCGTGACGTGTGTAATTCCATGAGGCAGGAAGGTTCAATTGAACCCTCCACTGCTCGACTGATTGGTTTAACTCCGAGCAGGTCATGCCATTCTCAATCAGTGTTTCCCAAACCTGTGACCGCATATCCACGCGGATATCCTGTAAACGAAAGGTACCCATGTGCTCACTGTTTTTCTAAGAATGTACAAAGCCTCTTTCATTGCGGCTTAACCGGAATTTACCAGCATCGTGGAACCTTGTGAGCTGTCAGGTTCTAATTAACATTGGGGGCGTGGTGGCGCAACGGTCAAGCCGGTGGATCTGATTCGATACCCGGTCAATGCATGTGAGATTTTCAAAGTGAAATGCCATGTCCTGTGGTTCGGATTCCACATAGAAAGGAGGTTTCGTGGTTCATGATCGCTGGGTTTAACGGTCACTTAAAACCACAAGCTTCCTTCTAATTAACTTCACATTTTTGCAGGTGAAATTCGACAGCACAGAATTGAGCATCTCTTATACTTTCTTCTGGTTTGATATGTTTAATCTGTCTATTTTTTTTATTGATTTAAATTGTATAGGCAACTAGCTATGGACACCCGTCAAAAACGTGTAGGCCTGCATTGTCCGGTCGACAGTCAACAAACGTGAACTCAAGAAAGGTGACTTTCCCGAGATAAGTGGAAAGAGGCTAAATGCAAAGAACAAGGAACTTAACACTGTGGTCGAAAGCGCAAGCGAGCTAGCTTGTTCCTCGCTGGCACCGGGAGAGCGTGGATCAAATCCCACCTCGGCCGTCCTGAAAATGTCGGGACGGTTCCTTTCAACAGGTCCACGGTCGACTTCCTTCCCTGCCCTCCCTTGATTAGACTCAAGTTAGCGGTCACCTGGGCAATCGGCCTGTCACCATCCCCAGTTGTGTCTGCTAACAACGCGCGTTCAGCTCTCAGACAACGTCCTAGCGACGGTAGAGGAATGATCTCTCGCAGAGTCCGTGAGTGAAGCTGAGCTGGGAGAATATGACTCAGTGATCGTTCTCCCCTCCATGGTGACATGAGCTCCTTTTACACTTAGCTGTGCTGCTGCGAAACAATTAGAAACACGCAATTCTTAATTCGTCGTTTATTATTAATTATTCCGATAGCTTGCCACGGTGGGTGAGTGGATAGCGTGTCGGTCTACTAACCCCAAGATTGCAGGTTCGCTACTGGCCGTGGTAAGTGATTTTTGAAAGGCGGAAAAAATACGACACGCATGTCATACGATGTTGGCTTTTCGAAGAACTCATTTGAATTCAGTAGGCCGTGTTCATAATGGCAAAATTAATCTCGGGAGTTTCCGCCAACACAAAGTTCCTCATTTCTCTACTAGAAAGTGCTATAGTGTTCAAGGAGCTTAGATATCTAACCTCCTTGACTTTCATAGTGATTCAAGGAACAACGAAATTCGACATGCAAGCTACCACTGGGTGTCAAATTACAAAGCTTGCTCCTGGCACCCGAGGCCATACGATATTATTATTATTATTCCGATCATCACAATATAACTTCTGTCTAACACAAGTAGTGCGCGCAATGCTACTTGACTTATGTGGGGACTGCACTCCGTCATCGCTGTGCCCCTCCCCCTCATCGTCCCGCAAGGGTCCTGCTGCTATATACGACAAACGCTGGCACAGCCGAGTTGAGAGGCTAATACTAGTCATGACAAATTCCTAGCCAAGCCGAGACATAAATATATCCTTTTTCATTATTAACACAGGAATCTAATTATTTTAAGTTAGCAGCACTGGCTGACAGCTTGGCATCCTACGAGCCGTTTTTCTACACTCACTCCAGATAATTACAGCTACTCACATACTAGTCAAACGAATTCCTTACATATCTTTCATGTCTTAGCTTTATCCCTTTTTAGAAAAGTTGTAATATCAAATATCAATAAGGGAACACTAAAAATTGCTTCAAAGCTATCTATACCCAATGTCTGTCAGGCGAACAATTTAAAACATGCCGAATCTTTTCCAAGCAGGATTGAAGACATTAATATTTTTCATGTAACGTACTTTTGGTTACATTTTACTTGGAAGAAAAATTAAAAACAGCTCCGTTGTCCAGTTCTCTTTTCTCTGGATCTCCGGGCCCAGGGCTACAACCAGTCCGCCCCTCCTTCGCGTAGAGCCTGCCTACACGAGCAATGCAACATTTAAATATCCTTTCATCCTCTTAGAAGTTCCAATCTCACGGTTTAACCTCTTCTAATATGGGCTTAATTTATAATTCTTGGAAAATGTCTTCATTTCTACAACTGTGCCAAAGAGTTCAGCCAACGGTTATTAGCCTACTTCCGATTTTTGCAAAAAATGAAAGTAGACTTATGAGATCAACACAGGGCGAAAAAAGTGTGTCTGTCTGTGTGTGTGTGAGTCTGTGTGTGTGTGTGTGTGTGTATGTGTGTGTGTGAGTCTGTGTGTGTGTGTGTGTGTGTGTCTGTGTGTGTGTGAGTGTGTGTACTCTGAATGTCTGTCCCCCCCTATCAATTCGAACACGGTGAATGCGAATTGAACGAAATTTGGTACAAAGGTAGCACTAGCAAAGGACACCTCAGTGTCATGTTTTATATCGCCGCCATCTTTACTAAAACTGAATGGCGGCCACTCAAACGTTCAAAACGTAAAATCAAATAACGACTAACCAAATCATCCGATCTCTACCAAATTTGGTAACAACATACCTTCGTATAGGATGCGTCTTGTGACCAAACTACAAGGTCGTCCGCCATACCATTTCAGGATGGCGGCCGTGCGAATTATGCAAACTTTATAATCCATATCATGGGACCCACCAGTTCCGATTATCGAGCCGAGAATCGTTTTAACTGTTCTAAAGGAAGAGGCACGTTCGAAATTAAAAGTTTATTTTGTAATACTATAGTGCAGACGTGATTTTAAAAAGCTGAGCTGATTCACTAATAAGACAAGATGGCAGCGGATATCTTGTGCCTGACTTATATTTCACTAATTTGAGTATTGCAGGCAATATAGCGTACTGTACAAAATAAATAAACTTTGTATGAAATGCTTTATATATAAATAATATACTCCAGTGATGAAATCGTTTAGTATAAATCATTATTTGCTAACAAGTTCTATGTAAGTCATTTTATATAGAACGATATTCGTTGACACAATTAGCTCAGTGGTAGAGCGTCAGCCTATCGCTCAAATGCCTATGGTTCAAACCCGATCAGAGCTAGGTTTTTTGCTTGAAATGTTATATGTTTATTGTTTTGTAATGACTCAGATGTTTTAAAATTAAGCGTTATATTGTGCATATTATGGTGTAAAATATATATTTAATTAAAACATAATTCGCCAGCAGATTTACTCGAGACATCTAGCTGCCAAAAAGGTAACTAGATTAACTTCCAGATTTTATTGAAAAGTTTCTTCTTCTGGCCGCTAGAATGCACTCGCTCTGTTAGGACACGGCCGACTGAATACGAGCTGCGCATTCAGTCGGCCGTGGTTAGGATTATATTGTTCGATATTTCACCACTAGATGGTACGACTAGTCTACGAGGGGTTCCATTGATTACTACACCATTGGCATTCTATGCGCATCGAATTTGAAGAATGACAAGATGATACTACGATACATTTTTACTTTTTATTTTAAAGGGTTTGTAACAGCCTATTTTGCGTTACTTGAAAATGTTATTTGAAGTAAAGAACAAAACGATTTCACATAGTAGGTGTTAGTTCAGGTTATTAATTACTACTTTTATTTCAGGCAAATAGCAATCGAAAATATCCACATAGTTTGTATACACACGTCTCTGTAGGGTCGTGGAAAGATTTGTTAATTCAATTAGGGTTGTGAAAGCCATGCACAACCAGACGTATAAAGACATGCCTCAACTCAAAGTTGGATGTTGCCCACGGCAGGTCGTATATGTAATAATAATAATAATAATGTTATTGGTTTTACATCCCTTTTAACTACTGCTGCTTTTAGAGACACCGGGGTGCCGGAATTTTGGCCCGAAGGGGATCTTTAACGTGCCAGTAAATGTACTGACACGGCCCCCTCGCACTTGTGCACCCTCAAATGCCAGCTGACTGCGCCAGGATACGAACCTGCAACCTAGGGCCCAGCAAGCGAGAACGTTACCGCTGAGCCACGCAGCCAGTCCGGTCGATTATGTCTCCAGATCCATAACATTCTTGATATACTTCTTATCTTTCTTTCTTCAATGATGGTAGCAGTTTTTATCTAGGTTGTGGCGTTTGGTAGAGGTAAATCGTTTCTAAGGTCTTCAACAAAGAATAGTTCTATTATACTCTTTGATAATAACGAGTTATAACTATACTCATACATTTAGGAGAAAGTAGGCTATATGTTCTTTACTGAACATCTTGTTTTTATTATTAACTTCTTTTGCGCGCTTCGTATTATCTCTTCCCTTCTCTGTTTAATTGGCAAAGTACTGTCGATTTTGCTGACACGTTGTGAATAAAGATTCATGTGAGTCGGAGATTCACAGTAGCTACCCATAAACAGAGCCCCTTAATTCACGCGCGTGGCTCAGGGCCAGTACTCACAGTACAGCATAGGGGCCGATAACCTAGATGTTAGGCACCTTAAAACAACAATTATCATCATCATATCATCACAGTACAGCTGGACAGGAGATAAACTACCTGGCAGCATAAATATCCTGGTAACTTATCTGGAAGCGAACAATGCGTCAGCTGCCGGTTCGAGTCCAGTCATGGACATGGGCTAGGCCCCGCAGGGGTTCTCCAACCTTCTGTCACGCCCCTCTTCTGAAACATGAAATATCTAGCGACCCTTCCCATCCCCCCCCCACACACACTTTATTCTTCTTTCCTTTCTTAGCACTTCTCATAGGCTACTTCACACAAAAAGAAACGCATCTCAAGATCTACAGGATTTGCTTCTGTCTAATTACTGCAACCACGAGTTACAATAATAATAATAATAACATATAATTTACTATCCTTAGAGTTCAACAACCTTTTGTAAAAAAATATCATGCATTTGTATTACTCCAAGTTGTTGAAAATTAACTATTTCTCCTTGCTTATAAAAGAACCACTTCCACTGAACTCGCACTAGAATTCACCTGTTCACTCACTGTCTTTGAACTGACAGCAAAGGCCTGGCTGAATTCGAGTCGACAACGGCAGGAAGAGAAGAATCTATTCTTGTAAGGCATTGGCGGTTACATCGTCAAGCGGCTTGTGATCCGAAAAAAAGGAAGGAAGATTGTAGTTTTACGTGACCGTGAATCTTGTGATTATAAGCCACGGGACCTCCTTTTTACGTGGAATCCGAACCACAGGACATGGCATTTCACTTCGAAAATCTCACATGCATTGACCGGGAATCGAACCCGGACCGCCTTGGTGAGAGGCATTCAGCTAGACCGCTGAGCCACCACGCCCCCCCGGCTTGTGATCCGTACGGTCGCTGAGTTGAATAAAGAAGATCAAAGGATCAAACTGTACCATATCCACAAGGAATGTAGGCGACCCGATTAGAGTCCCTGGATGTGTCAAGTGTTTGGTAAGAAGATATCGCTGCGGGTGGCGGGTGAAAGGGTGTTACTCTACACCTCAGAATTCCTACTGGCAGGATGTACTGGTCAGTTCTTGTGAAATAAGACAGCAAAAGTACGAGTTTATTAGTCTTGAATGGTCGTGGGAGCTTCCTGTCTATGATAGGTTCATGGATATGAGGATAGCAATAGTTGTTATAGAATATGAAATATAAATATTTCAATCAGAGCTAGACCCCATTTTATCAATCTCAGAGCCCTCAGGGGTACCCCTCTCAGCCCCCACCTCCCAAACTTTGAGAACCTCTGGGCTAGGGTTGCCACCTTGAGCAAGTCAGAAGTGCGCCTGAGCCACCGTAGTTCCCTCTAAAATGAAATCCCCAATGACTGATGGAATAGTCTGATTCTTTTCATTTACTAAGGTATTGCATTTGCAACTTCAATACCTTTAAGGCTCGGTCACACAGAAAGCGGGGCGCCTTCGGTGGCGTAGTCGGTAGCATGCTGAGCTTCTATACCCAAGATCGCGGGTTCAAACCCGGCCGAAGCCGTCGGATTTTTAAGAGCGTTAAAAATCCCTCAGTATGCCTTCCTTCGGAGGGGAAGTAAAGCCGGCGGTCCCATGTCATAGATTTATGGCATATTAAAGAACCTTCCACTAATTACACCTGTGTGAAGCTAAATTGTATAGGTTAGGAATGTAAACAACGCTCTTAAGTTTCTACGTTCGTTGCCAAGAGCCGACTGCGGTGGCGTCTAGTAGCTAAGTTCTGAACTAGGCCTAGTAGTCGTTAACGGTGGCGTTTGGCAGTAAAAGTAGGAACTATTTGAAAAATTCAAAGTTGCAGTCCTTGACATGAATTTTAAAAAAACAGATACACACACTAATACAGCCATCACAATTAACACCGGTTATCAGACAGATTCTACACACACCCAAAGTACACGGGGCTACATGACCACGTTGTCGCAGCCCCTAAACTGAGGAACCAACCAACCAACACAGAAAGCGGTCTGTGGCGGCGGGAAGCGACATCTGACCGAGGCGGTCAGGTGGTCTAGTTGTACTTCCCAAAGTTGCATCAACCCTGGCACACAGAACGCTGTCTACCGTCACCCGCTAATCTTTGTCGCGACGACGAGCGATCCTGTTGTACAAATTTACAGATTGCCCGCCTGACCGCCGTGCCACCTTCGATTGTGATGAGTGACCATACTGAAGTATTTATTGAAACAGAAACAGTGCGTAAATACACATAGCCTATTCGTTCGACAGTTCACACGAACATTATAAAAATGTTTTGAAGAAGGCTGAACCATGGAATCGTGCAATTTCTCAAAACATTCTCGCGACATACGAAAATATTTTAAAAAACCTATCTTCATGTGACTCCAGTTCGATACATAAGCGGTGATATTCTCCTAATTGCTCTCTCTCTTCTTATTGATGCCATGCACCCAACATTGTCTTTTCTTCTTTGTGTTTTGCAAAGCAAATAGGAGAAGGAGTTGTTCTTCGTCCGAGCTCATACTCAATAACAATATCAAACAATACTTAACATGAAATGAAAACACACCACATATTCTCTAGAAGGAAGCAACCAGACTGGGCCGCTCACACAAAGGTATCCCGTCCTATGTGACGTCCCCAAATCGCAGACCGCTTCCCGCCGCGACAGACCGCTTTCTGTGGGCCGAGCCTTTAATCTATCCAGGAGATTTCATCACATCCACAGGCCATTGCTAGAGCACCACTAACTTAAGATAAGAACACAAACTCAGGCTATCCATTGTTCCCCCCGTATTGTTATCTGTTCAGTGAGCGTATCGCAGGAAGTGCGCGCTTGCTTGCTTATACAGTATTATGATAATACTGTGGAAGCAAAGCAATAGCTCATTTGGGTCAAGTCCAGTCACAACTAAAAATCATTCTTGACTGTCACCCTAGATATCCGGGTTCGATTCCCACCTCAGCCATCCTGGAAGTGGTTTTCCTTCCTCTGTCCCAGGCGAATGCCGGGATGGTTCCTGATTTAAGGCCACAGTCGCTTCCTTCCTAATCCTCACCTGAATTGCAAATGCACACACGAGTACAATCACAATAACGCAGGTTATCAGACAAAATTCCACACTCACCAAAGTAAACGGGACTAAATGACTACGATGTCCACAACAACAAACGAGAAAAATTAACAATGAGTCCCAAGCAGGTAGTTCGTAAATAGGCAATAAAACGGTACACTTATGCTTATTTGACTATGTAAGTTAATTTGTTGCTATCGATATTAGAGCTCGTTTTCGGTTTCTGCGCCGTACAATGTTTTATGGAGAAACTTATGTTTCATCCTTGTCTGTGGGGAACATTTCAAGAATTATTAAATAGTTGTTGATGAGTCATTTCAAGAGCATGGGACTTCTTTATCATCAGCACCCCGAAACTTGGGTGTGTGCTGTGGATTTTGTCTAATAACCTGTATTTTTGTGCTAACTGTAGTAGTGGATTATTAGGATCAACATTGGGGTAGATGCTTCGGAAGTTGAAATAAGGTAAACCACACTCATGGTGGCAACTGTCAGCGCCGGAATTCGAACCACCAATTTTCGGACTTGATGTAGCTTCATGTCGCGCTCGTGGTGTGCGAATTAACATGTACGGCTACGCCACCGGGTTTTAGCTTAAGGTATTCAGACCACCTCGTGGTGTAGAGGCTAGCATTCTTGGCAGTCGCCCCGGAGATTTTGAGTTCGATTCCCGGCTCTGACAAGAAATTTGATTTTGGTCTGTGGGCTAGAACGGAGTCCACTCAACCTCGTGAAGTAAAACCCAGAAGGATGGGTTTGATTCCTATTTCAGCCATCTTGGAAGTGGTTTACCACCTCTACTACAGGCAAATGCCGGGAAGGCTTCTAACTTAAGGCCGCGACCACCTCCTTCCCAATCCTCATCTGAATTACAAATACACACACTAATACAGCCATCACAATAACACAGGTTATCAGACAAATTCCACATACACCATTCGGGACTAAATGACCACGATGTCGCAAAGCCCCTAAATCAAAAAACAACATTTTAAGTTATTGAACAAGATGCTGTAGATTGAAGACAGGAATGATTCAGTGATTATCTCTGGAATGTTTTTCCGTGGAGGATAGTCAGCGATAAATTCATTCTAGCCTATATAGGAGCATAATTTCCATCATCGTTTGGGAGTAACCACCTCTACCACCATTACCTCTAAAGTGCGGGTTTGATTACCGACTCTGTCAAGAAATGTTACTATGGTCTAAGGACTGAAACTGGGTACATTCGGCCTCGTACGGCACAACTGAGAAGAGGTGGGCTTGATTCACAACTTAGTTATCCTAGAAATGGTTTTCCATGATTTTCCACTTCTACTCCAGGCAAATGACGGGACGATGCCTGACTTATGGCCACGGTCGCCTCCTATCCAATCCCAGCCCCACTTACAACAAATACACACATACTAAAACCACCATCACAATGACAGATTTCACAAATTTTACAAACACACAAGTACACGGGGCTATAATTATGATCACGATGTCATAAAGCCCTTAAATGAAACAACAACATACTTTTGGAGCGTACAGTATGTCATCCGTTCTTCACATTGTACTCCCTTCGTTTTAGAATTTCATAATATACCCCCTTTTTTTATCGATCTTTTTATTTGCGCGTATGCCAAGTCACCTGATGCGGAGTTTGTTGTGACGTAGAACAAGTCGGCACGGTCGGGGTCAGACCAAACACTATAGTACTATGTCCTTAACAAGTTTCATTTAAATCGCTCCAGCTGTTAAGATGTTATTAGGGACACTCTCACACGAGCGAAAGGTGATCTCATAATCTTTTTATTTTAATAAATGAAAATAGGCTAAAAAATTGAATACATTCAAACTTCATACTATTTTTTGGGTAAGGACCGAAAACTTATCTCAGCAAAGGTTTTTGATAACACCAAGCATTGACCAAAGAGGTGTACAAATGGAGGTTTGCGAGAAAAATAATTATACCTCCCGTAATAGGCGCAATATCAAAACCATTTAAAATTGTCAATAGTCCTCTAAACATTCCCTAAAACGTTTGTCTGAAAGATTTTTTGATATGACACAGCCCTTACACCAAGGGATGAGAGTAGTGGGATGATGACAGAGCTGTCTCACTTAGCAAGTTGTGAGCCCCTGCGACCTTGGAATGGAAGGAGCCATGCTAGGAGGGCGTGCTTGGATTCGTTTTTTTCGTCTCGTTGTGCTCTTTACGGGAATGTAGGTGTCGAAAAGGTGAACTTAGGGTTTTGGGTCAAAACGTGCGTTTTTCACATTTTTGCCGATTTTTGGAAAACGGGCCATGCTAGGAGGGCGTGCTTGGATTCGTTTTTTTCGTCTCGTCATGCTCTTTACGGGAATGTAGGTATCGAAAAGGTGAAGTTAGGGTTTTGGGTAAAAAAATGCGTTTTTCACATTTTTGTCGATTTTCGGAAAACGGGCCATGCTAGGAGGGCGTGCTTGGATTCGTTTTTTTCGTCTCATGGTGCTATTTACGCGAATGTAGGTATCGAAAAGGTGAACTTAGGGTTTTGGGTCAAAAAATGCGTTTTTCACATTTTTGTCGATTTTCGGAAAACGGGCCATGCTAGGAGGGCGTGCTTGGATTCCTTTTTTTCGTCTCATGGTGCTATTTACGCGAATGTAGGTGTCGAAAAGGTGAACTTAGGGTTTTGGGTCAAAAAATGCGTTTTTCACATTTTTGTCGATTTTCGGAAAACGAGCCATGCTAGGAGGGCGTGCTTGGATTCCTTTTTTTCGTCTCGTCGTGCTCTTTACGGGAATGTAGGTGTCGAAAAGGTGAACTTAGGGTTTTGGGTCGAAAAATGCGTTTTTCACATTTTTGCCGATTTTTGGAAAACGGGCCATGCTAGGAGGGCGTGCTTGGATTCGTTTTTTTCGTCTCGTTGTGCTCTTTACGGGGATATAGATATGGAATAGGTTAAAAGCTGGAAACATGGTTTTTTATATAATTAAATAGGGTTTTATTACAAAAAATTATGTTTATTGACCCATGAATTATACGTGGAAGGAAAACCTAACCACTTTACAAAATATTTTGCACCTTTGACTTTAATTACTCGTTCAATGAGATAATCGTTGGGATATAATGTTTTTTGCACTTCTTCATAATAGAATCGTCCCTGAATGGGTTGACCGCTCTGATCTTCTAAGAGATACGTCACTGGTTGACCTAGCTTGACTTGGCGAATTTTAAAAATTTCTGTCGACCATTGTGGAGTATACGATTTTGAAAACACACTTCTATGTTTACTAATGCGAACAAAATCTCCAATTTTAAGGCGATGTCGCCTTGGATCTACCCTTTTTATAGGGTTAAACAGTCTATTGAGTCTGGGTAGGTTCTTGGTGACGAGGCGAGGTTTCATGCCGATGGTGGAATGAATGGTGTTGTTGTAGCGAGACACAAGTTGAGGTAACCAGTCTATCCATCGATAGGAACCATGTATTGTAAACTCTTTCCACATATAACTTTTTAATGTTCGATTGAACCGCTCGACCACACTGGCTTTGAGATTGCTATAGGTGGCATAATGGTGAATATCCTTAGATTTGAGAAAACTGGAGAAATCCTTGTTGAAAAATTCTTTCCCCTGGTCGGTTTGTAACAAGTGAGGTTGACGTTTTGATTGTTCAATAATATGTTGAAAGGCCTTTGTGACTAAGATACCAGTTTTATTTTTTACTGGTTGAACAAAAGCCATTTTGGAATAGACATCAATGACAGTCAACATATAGCGTACACCGTCGTTAACGTTAGAATAAGGTATCATTTCAACCAGGTCTGCCTGCCAAAGGTCATCGATTCCTTTGGAAATGACACGACGACGTTCATAAATGCGTCGGGCTGGTTTATGCAATTCATGAGCAATGCCCACTTTGATGGGGGATGGCTTATAAGATAATTTTAGCATTTCGGAGTTGTTGTTCAACGTCGGCGATTTCCGCCTCATGTCCAGTGTGACCAGCTTGTTTTGATGCATGAAGCAAGTATAAGCGCTCTACTAACTGATTGGGATTATTCCAAAAGGTTATATCTAGGTAGGGTTTTAATTTCTTAAACCTTACACCAGAGGCAGAGTGATGTTTTTGCTTACCAAAGATGTTTGCAATGATGGTTTTATATTTTTGGGATATATTGGCATTGACCTGCTGAGAGGATTTATAGTTTCTTTTGTGAGCGTTGGTGTCTAATAAAATGGATTTATATTTAGCAAGGTCCTCGGACGTAAAATCTTGTGTCGAGGGGGTGCGAGAAAATAGCAGCTTTAACAGACCTGGTGTTAATTTATAGTTGATCTTTTTAATGACAGCTTTCGTACGAGCAAATTTAATGGATGAATCCCCAATTTTAAAACTATCATTCTCATAGCGAACACCATACGTGGTATCTGTCTTTCCAATAAATAGAAGGGTCAAATACGGTTCCAGGGTTGCCCCATAATGTTTGATTAAAATGTTTTTGAGTTGAGCTTTATTTTGAGGGGTTGCCAAGACTTGTGAAAACGGAGACGATGTGGAGGAAGACGGTGTTGCCGCTATGACGGAAGATTTTTGTTTTGTTTTTAGAAACTGTTGAAGGGGTGACGATTTCTTTTTTCTTTCAGGACTAAATACGCTTTCGCTGTCACTTTCACTTTGTTCATGCTCTTCTTCTTCTTCTTTCTTTTCATGTTCTTGATGTTCTTGTTCACTAACATTAGAGGAGGAGGAAGAGGAGGATTTTACCTGTCGTGTGGATTCTGTTTGAGTAAATTTTGAACTTGTTATGGGTTTGGTTTGAGAGGTAGCAGCAGCAGCAGCAGTAGCAGTAGAAGCATTAGGTTTAAATCTCATGGGATCAACCGATGATGGAGCATGTTTTATCATGGGTAAAGGATTGACGTTTTTTAAACGTTGCAATTCACGAAATTTATGTCGAATCGTATTTCGTGCCTCAATAATACGCTGCATGATTTGAACATGTTTCTTGTACCCTATGGCGTTCGCCATGGTAAAGGTAAAGACACACTAACAGGAAATGTCCAACCCTAGGTCTTTTTAAACAGAAATAAAATGATCAAAACCCAAGCGATAACGTCCCTCACATCGTTCACTCTGTTTATTTATGACCAAACAGGCATGGGGATGATGGTTCCAACACGAAGCACACAATTGCGTGAAAGCTGTAAAGGACATATCTGGATTCACATGATCTTGAAAAATATGATAGAGATTTCTAGAGTCTTGGCGGAAGAGAACGATGAGATTGGCATTGTCACGAATCAACTGTTTGGGGATTTTGGAATAGGTCTGAGCTAGATAAAAACAATCCACTTGTTTATGGCGTCCCATACTAAAATACTCTTGAATAATGGCCTGTCGTTGAGTGGCAATATCATCAAAAATTATAATGGAATCTGGTTGAATGCGGTCTGGTTGAATGACATCTTGAGGTGAGGTGAATGTAAAATAGCCCATGGCTTCTTTATTTAACGAAGACATAATTTGTTCCAGATACACGTACAGAGGCTGGTACAAGGATTTGGCAAAAATATAAATATTTTGAAATCGTAGGCCATGAGGTGCGGTAATAATGTTCAGCAAAACATTGGTCTTTCCACAACCCGAAGGCCCTACCATAATACATCGAACGGTAGATGGGAATAGGGTGCCATGACGTTTAGGTTCGCACACGGACAGTGATAGCTCTGAAACCAAATCAGAGACGGGCAAAGCATGGGGTTGTTTCATTAATTCCATTGTGTCGATGACTGAGTTTTTTTCATGTGTGTATAAGGTTTATATATATAGGCAAACGGTGAGTAAGAAAGGTTAGTTAACGTCTATCACCATGGACGTGTTTGGGAGAGCTCGTGTAACCATGGCCACGGCCGCCTCTTTGTCAAAACAGTCACGAGAGGTGGCAACAAAAAGCTATGTCGATCGCAAAGTGCAAAGTGTCTATCACATGGCCCCGAGACTAACCGCTGAGGGCTATTCAGCCAATCATCATCGTATTATTGATGTGCAAGAGCCTCGAGACGAAAATGATGTCTGCACGAAACGTTATGTGACCTATCAAATGAAAAGGCTTTATAAATTTGTCCCATCTGTATTTTTAGTGTACCTGTCAAATCAAAAACTGGACAATGACGAAAACCATTCCCCACCACCACTACCACTGGTGAATGATGATCTTACCTATATGCTTGCTTCCGGTTTAAGTCGTTATCGACTGCATTATGATGGTGTCATTCATATTAAATATGCCATGCCTGATGAGAAACATTTAAAAATACAACTAAACGGTGATAGAGTGTTGGCCCACAACCATCAAAGAGTAAATGTGGGAGATGAATTATCCTTTCATCTTATGCTTACGTTTGAGGAAAAGGAAGCTGGGAAAACGGTGAATGATTTCCCGCTTTATATAGAATTGGAATATAGTGCTATGAAATAAGGTTCTCTACGTTAGTTGTTATCGAATGTTTGCTGTGAAAGGTTCACCAAGTAGCAGCATGGTGAAAAAAAGATATGCTATGAACATGAAAAAATCAAATCTCAAAAAGAGAAAAAAGCCAGGTCGGGAACCAAGTCGATCTGCCTCACACCCAGTGTTAAAACGTAAAAAAACTAAAAAAAATCTAAAAAGAGTGGCTATCGAAAAAGCTTTACAAGCGGTGCGATTGTCTACAGCTCCGAAATCGCAGCATTATGTATCGATAAAAAGAAAAGAAAGAAAGCAAAAACGTGGGCGAGTCATTCCTGTTGCTAAGCGTGGGGGTTTTTTGCCGGCTTTATTTGCAGGGTTGGCAGCTTTGGGGTCCCTTTTGGGTGGTGCCAGCGCTGTAGCGAAAACCATAAAAGCCGTCGAGCAAGGCAAGCAACAACTCAAAGAAAGCGAGCGACACAATAAAACGTTAGAAGCCATTGCGATGGGAGCTAGAAATGGCAACCCTTTAAAGCCAGTCTTTTATCCACAAGGTAATGGCCTACCGTCTAAGGAAAAAAAAAAATGTCCATCTTCATCGATAAGCGCTTAAGCCAACTGCCTCGTCATGCCATGACCCATGAAGAAGTGGAAAGCTATGCCAAACAACTAAAGATTTCTCATTTTCGAGGTGTATTTATGCGAAATGAATTACCTAAAGCACCGTGGAAAGAAGAACGAGCCATGATGAATTTAGATGATGATGCAGGCCCAGGAACCCATTTTGTAGCCTATGTGAAACAAGGTTCCACAGTATGGTACTTTGACAGTTATGGAAATTTACCACCCCCGATCGAGTTGATACGTTATTTGGGAAACCGGGTAAAGATATTCTATAATGTGAATCGTCAACAAACCTTTGACAGTCAAGAGTGTGGCCGTTTGAGTTTACATTTTTTATATAAGAGGTCGCGTTAAGCCATCAGTTTCATCATTATGAATGTCAACGCCAAGACCTTTACCGTGCACAGTCGCGGGCCTGAAGTGTCCCTGGATTTTTTCCCTCCCATTGAATTGCATCCCGAACAATCCTATGTGCTAGGATTAATTTCTTTGGAAAGTTACAACAGAATTTACAATATTCAAGTGGATATTAATGACAAATTTTATTATGATGATTATATGTTGACACTACCCCCTGGAGGTTATACTATAGACGATGTGCATGAGGCCATTAGCGTGTCGATGATAAAACAATTTGGTGTCAAACCATTTGCGGATGGGACACACAAATTTGAACTTACAGCCAATACAATAACTCATCGCTGTCGCATTTTCTCTACGTTTAACATTGACTTTGAAACACGAGTTCATTCTATTGGTCCTTTATTAGGATTTAAACCAAGAGTGTTGGCAGCTCAGCAACCCCATGAATCAGATTATCCAGTGAAATTCATCGAGGACCATCACATTTCTGTAACTTGCAATATTATTAGAGACGTATTTACGAATCAAGAACAATGCCATTCCCTGTATGATTTTATTGTCACCTCTCCTTGCGGCTATATTATTCGTGAAAACCCTTCAGTGGTTCTCTATCATCCTGTGTGTGTCAGTGATATTAGTAATATTACCTTACGCTTAGTGAATAGAAACCAACAACTGATTGCTTTGGACGCCAACACCCCTGTGACCTACAAGTTGGTTTTAAAGACGCTATGAAATTTATCTATAAAGCAACAACAACGTCTACGAGCTCGGTTAGTTGCCCGCCGTGTATGAAACGGTTGACACGGGTAAACCGACAACGCTTACAACGCCTTGGTTATACGCTACACCCCAATCATGAACAAAGAGCTGTTGCAAGTGTTAAATCCCATACAAGTGGAAGATGGCGTCGTGCGCATTGATATGCATTCCTATCAACCTCAAGCAACAGGTCTGAATAACAATGACGAGATTCAATTCATCATTAACAATCAAGATATTTTTACTCTACCTCATGAAAGTGTCCTTCAAATTGAGGGTAAATTAATGAAAGCAGATGGCAGTACGCCCACAACGTCTGCGTTGGCGAATCATGGTTTGGCTTTTCTGTTTTCTGAAGTACGTTATGTGATAAATGATATTGTCATAGATATGACTCGAAATGTGGGCATGACTAGTCTTATGAAATTATATCCATCCTATAGCGAGGAGGAAAGTAAAACGCTTTCTATGGCAGGATGGTGTCCCAACAGTAGCAATAACTGGCTAGTTCATACCGATGGCACTTTTACAGGCTTCCTACCCTTAAAATTACTCCTTGGCTTTGCCGAAGATCACAAGCGTATTATTTTAAACGCAAGACAAAGTTTGTATCTGGTGAGAGACCGCAGTGATTATAATGCACTGAAAGGAGCCTCTGACCAAGTGATAGACTCAAAAATTCAACTGCTTCGATTACTATGGAAAGTGCCCCATGTGACGCTATCGGATCGTAAAAAGCTAAGCATGTTAAATTTGGTGCAAAAAGATAAAGCCTTGCCTATCGCCTTTCGAAGTTGGTGTCTGCATGAATACCCCTTGCTACCTACCACTGACACTCATAGTTGGAGTGTCAAATCGGCTCGCTCTACCGAGAGACCCCTCTATGTTATTATTGGTTTTCAAACCAATAGAAAATACCAACAAAGCAAAGATGTCACCTTGTTTGATCACATTCACTTGAGAAATATACGACTATTTTTAAATAATGTTTGCTTTCCCTATGAGGGGTTGGAACTCAATTTTTCAAAAAATAAGTTTGGTCCCCTTTATGACATGTTCGCTAAATTTCAATCGTCTTATTATGAAAAACAGGATTGTCCTATGTTGTCGCCACAAGGGTTTAAAGCAAAAGCACCACTGATTGTTTTCGACTGTTCGTATCTAGAAGAATCTATGAAAATCACCACCATTGATTTAAGGGTAGATTTTGAAACACAAGAAAATGTCCCAGACCATACCAGTGCCTACTGTTTGATTATTCATGCTAGACAAGTGAAATATCATCCTTTGTCCAATTATGTCACCAGCATGTAAGCCATCTGTGGTCGAATGAAAACAAAAAAAGATCATCATTCATAGGATTGATGATAAGCGTCTGCATGCACAGTATCTGTTGCGCTCTGGCACTGTGCGCACATACGACAACAACAAACATCATGTGTCCCTCAATAAGCAACAGCAACAACAACAACGTGACAGACAAACCATGGAATTTAAAATGTGAATTTAATCGTTTGAAAACTTTTGAAGCATGGACAGTTCCCTTTATGGATTGTGGAGAATTGGCTGCGAGCGGATTTTATTACTTAAAACGTGGGGATGTGGTCAAGTGTATTTTTTGCAACATTGAAATTGGAAACTGGGAAATAGGGGATCGAGCCTTTAGCGATCATCAGCGATGGAGTCCATCCTGCCCTTACCTCAATCGCTATGATGTGGGCAATATTCCACGGAGTTTGAATTATCCGGTTATTGTACCAGACCCTACAAAACTAGGAGATACCTGTGGACCGTATGTGCAAACTATTCATTTGAATGCTGTTCCAAATTAAGCCAACACACTTGTTTGTAATAAAAGTGTAAGTTTTTTTTTGTTATGAATAAAACCTCAACAAATATTTCGCTGTTGTTCAATTCATTTTTTCCTTTTTTTCCCCTAAAGTCCTTTGATTTTGCCATGTTAAACCATGGCATGGGTTAGTTGTTGATTAGACGTCAATGAGGTAACAAGTAAAAATAAAAAAGCATGATGCGTACACTCATCGTGGATTGTCAGGGGTTTAAAATTGCAGACAACAAATTTATATTTAAGGAAGTTGCTTTTATCGATTGTAGTACGTTTTGGGTGTCTAACCCTATTCATTTGGTGTTTAAACCTCCCTATGCTTTCGAGTTGCTTAGTGAAAAAGATAAAAAACAGAGCCAATGGATTGAAAATCATTTGCAGTTAGCATGGAACCAGGGTGATATTTCTTACAAGTATCTTGACATTGTCATGAAAGCCCATTTGTCCTCGGCCAATGTCTTATTTGTTAAAGGGAGTGAAAAACGCCAGTGGCTTCAACCATTTCTACCCTCTCACTGTCAATGTATTGACCTTTTAGATCTGGGTTGTCCATCCCTGCAAACGCTCATGGACACTTGTCCTTGCGACAATATTCAGAATAAAGCCTTAGCGCATGCATGGCAATTGTTTCATTGGCTCACCACGAGTGCATGTTGGGAGTTGTTCAATAAAATGAAAACTGAAAGTGTATCGTCCAATGATAGCAGTGAGACGTGTACACGTGAGGTGATAACATCAACGTTATAGACATGGACGCCACTACAATCGACAAGGCTATTGGAAAGTTCTTTGTGTGCAAGAAAAAACTGATTAGCTTTACACAACATGAATTATTAGCACTACCTAAATCATTTCTTTTTTATGTTGCTGCCAACGCTGTCAAAGAAATTTGGGAAAAGGCGCCTGCCGAGTGGACTAACGACTCTGTATTGAGTGAACTACAACCATGCAGTCATTTTTCCCATCACAAGCAATTAACCATGGCAAAAATACCTTCCATTCGACAGTGTGCCACATGCCAATTAATGAAATTATATCATGGTCATAAAACTCAGTGTAAAGACATTGTTTCATCATTCCATGGCTGTCATGCGGAAAACAACCACCACCTACCATGCTCGTCAGGAGCTGCCGACAAACAACAACAGCAAGAACAAGAACAAGAACAAGAAAAAGAAGAACAACAAAAAAAGTGTTTTTCACCGATTGAAACCTCTATGTCCCAGGTGTACTGGCCGTGGAATTATTGATAACATTATTAAAAACTTACCATTCGAAGCTCACTTACCTGCTTACAGCTTTTGCGGCCCTGGTACTCGTCTTCAAGATCGTTTGAGGAGAGGGAATATGGGAATCAATGCTTTGGATCATGCATGTCTTAATCACGATAAAGCCTATGAAAACAGTGATCCCACACTAAGACGCATTGCCGACAAAGTCTTGTTAAGCATTGCCAAGCAACGATTAACAGCTTCAGATGCCAGTCTAGCAGAACGAATGGCAGCATTTATAGTGATTGGTGCTATGAAGAGCAAATTACTTTTATCTAGATATGGACTTTAACGTAATGAATTTATTTTAAAAAATGTATAGTATCACTGTTATCATGACAAAAAAATAAATAAAAAGACAAGAGTCCATGTTGTGTTTTTTTCCATTATTATTATTCACTCATAGTTTCATTATTATAATTATAAATGACAAACAATAAAAAAGGGACAGCAGTGCATCGTTAAAAATTATTACTAATTGTAGTAAATCTATTTTTTCAATCACAAACAATAAAAAAGGACAAAAGTCCATTATTTTAACTAATAGTTTCATTATTATTATTATAAAAAATTATATATACATGGTAATTGTACTAAACCTATTTTTTTTAAATCACAAACAATCAAAAGAAAGGACAAAAGTCCATCATTATTCATCAGCTTCAAATAGCAGTCTAGCAGAACGAATGTCAGCATGAAATCTTTATCTACTCTAGAACCAGTTTTTTTTGTTAAACGCTTATTATTGAATAAAATAACATGTTACTAGAATTTGATCATTATAAATTATAATAAAAATTGCATAAAAATTGCTATAAATGCTATTTTAAATCACAAACAATAAAAAAGGACAAAAGTCCATTATTTTAACTAATAGTTTCATCATTATTATTATAAAAAATTATATATACATGGTAATTGTACTAAACCTATAAACAAACAAAAAAATCTACCATTAAGCATAAGTTTTGAAAATTTATTTTTATTATTATTTATCATGGTAAACGTTGAGCAACAATTAATAAACGTCAAACTGTTGAACCCAAAAAATAATTTTATTTTATTATAGTCATTAAAGAGTAGGGCATGAATAAACAAAAAAGTTACGGCTAGCGTACAATGATTATTCGTTTTCAATTTTTACAAAACGAACCATGCATCGATTATTTTTTTCACCCTCATAAATTAAATAGACAGGGTGAATACTGGAATTGACATCTTCCATAACATTATCAGGTAGGTTATTAAATCGTGTGGGAAGAAATGTCTCAAAGTCTTGACAAATGCAAAGAGCTCGTTCACCAAATTTGGTTTTCAGTTTTTGAATTTTATGTATGCGAAAGGGTGTTTGCGTAGGCAATTCACTCATTTTCTTGCGTGCAAAGCCACAATCTTGACCAATGGCGTTCAAGGCGTCCATGGTTGTCTATAACCAAAGAAAAGAGTGTTACTTTCTAACACTCTTGTTCTTATATTACAATAGCAATAACTTTGTACATTAAAGTATATTGTTTTTTTTTTTTTAAATCCTGAGTGTTTATGACCTGAAGTTGTAGATAGATAGTATTGGATAAAAATATAATAATAATGTTTGTATCATTTTTTCAGTCAAAACATACATTTGGAAATTATTTAATAGGAAATGTTTTATCAAAATTAAGTGTGAATCTCTCTTGGAGGTAAATGCATGTCTCTGTTGTGAATGGGAATTAGCCTATCATTCCCTAGTCGAATGACTTGTATTCGTTTGCTCTGTTGTTGTGCAAATTCACACAACATTCTGTTAAATAAATAGTATCAACAAATACTAAGAGCAAACATGGAATGCTTTTGGTAACCTATAAAAAGGCAAAGTTAACACGCTATGCATTTAATAACCATGTCTACATCCAACAAAACAAAATTCAAAACTACAAATTTAAACCAGTGTGTATGTGTTTATCAACGTGAATACACGATAAACTAAAACAAACAAACAAACAAAATAGCCAAATGTATTCTAAACGTCAAGTATGCACCTGAAAGCCGAATGTAAACAAAAAAAAGCGATAATCATGACATCATGTGGTTAGTTTCTAACAAATCTCATTCTATGAGGCGAATATTGATTGATAGGTAAGCCAAGACAAAGTTGGCGAAATGCTTGTTGTCGATACGAAGTGATTGATTCCTCAGCAGGAAATTTATAAAAATGAAAACAAAACATTTGAAAAGTTATTGGAAAATAAACATTAAACAGGGGTTTTGTAAATATTGTACACCAGAAATCTGGAAAATGATCCTCGTCAGCTAATTTAACAATCACTTGATTCATGGTTAAACCGTACCATGCTTTATGAATCACTTGCGTGGATACATTATTTTCAAAGTCAAAATTTAGCATACAGGATTTACAAAAGTGATGCCCTGGATCATAAACTATGTCATCATCCATAATGATGTCATAAAACATGGTATCAATGCGTACTTTCGTGTTTCTATATTCTGAAGGATAGGCCACACGTTGAGGATTATGAGACATCATCGTGGCATATTCATTGAACGTGGTGTGTTTTGTGACGATAAAACGATCTTCATCATGGCTCATGATTGAATCTGAAAAGTAGTCGTTGCCGTTTACTAAGTGAATAAATAAAAATACTATGTACTATATACACTGTCTGTCCCCTAAGTCAATGGCAAAAATAAAATAAAAAATAAGCAAAACACAAATAAATAACCATCTGTCTGTTGACTTCTTTAGGTTAGGTTAGGAAAAAAACATGTAACAGGTTAAAGAAACAATTTCTGTTCAAATATTTCAAATATATCACCACTCATAACTCTAGCCATAAAGTGAGAGTTTTGTCCTCCGTAAAAGCAGCAGATTATTATTCTTTTGTTCTTGCATGAGACCTACTAAGCCACACCCTAGTGTGGCCTATTAAGCCGCATGCCTACTGAGGGTGAATGGTCACCTTGCCGAAACATGAGGCCTACTAAGCGACAACAATAGTGAGGGTGGCTACTTGTTTGTTTTTTTTTTCCTAACCTAACCTAAAGAAGTCAACATGTTTTTAATCTAGCCTGTGCACAGTGAACCATGCAAACGTTGATGCATGGCTCTCTTTATGCGTTGACAGGCAAATAGCACAAGACATACAGTTTATGTACAACTATTTACAGACATTTACACATCCATGCATACACCCATGCACACAGGTTAAAAAACAAAAATTATATGATACACTACAATTTTTTATTTTTATTCCGAGGCTCAAGATGGCATCTCGCATTTGATAGCAACCAAACCAAACACTTGCCGTGTTGTACAACAACAATAGCTACAACCACTACTGGTTGTAACCAAATGGGACGCTTGTCATCATATCCTGACACCACTGTCTCTTGTCGTCCAACAAAGCGAGTGTTTGTTTTCGCTGCTTCATTAAAAATAAATCATGATTTTTTGAGAGAATCCTAAACTGACTATGTGCCATGGCTGTGTGGGTCTGAAGGACATGTAAATAATCATCCACACAGAGACGTTTAACCACATGCTGGCTAATCCCTTTGGCTCGCATAGATTCGCATCGATCCACCTGTCGAAAACTATACATTTTCGGAGCGAGACCTACAAACTCAGTCATCATGGTGTCTGAACACTCATCTTTCATTAAACCAATTTCTTTTTTGTTCAGACGGGGGATATCGAACACGTTCTTGTCACTAAACGAGGACGTGTCAAACCATTTTGGGTTTTGTTTCATAACGACATACGGATCACAGTCACGGATATGGTAAATAAAACTATCCGTGTCTGTATATAACAAGGAAATGGTACCAAATCGCTGTATTGCAAAACCATAATGGAATTTATACATGTGCAATTTTGAAAAATCTAAAATGACTTGGCCTAAATAGATAGGCTTATTCATGACCACTTTAGTTTTAGCAAGTTCAATAGTCAGTAGATCATGATCAATAATGTTTAAAGATTTGAAATTTGGTTTTGCAATATATTTTTGAGCCCCCCATTGTCCATGCCATGTGTTGACCAATTTAATGTCCCTATACTGCCGTACATTTTCCAAACTCTTGCCATAGATACAATTATTCATCAGTTTAAAAAAATTGATTTGAAATGGTTGAGTGGCACTTTGTCTGTGACTGGTATTTAAATCCATGTATGGTTTCAACCACGGTTTCTGACAAAAAGAAATACCTCTATGGATTTTTTTCAGGGTTAAGCCCTGAGCTAAACATTCTACCAGCATGTCAATATGCAACACATAGTGATTTTTATCATACAAGGTACCCATCAATTTCTTATGATTGCCCTTACTCTCGGGCGGCACCATTTTCTCTATGCAAAAGGGGAAATCACCATGACGCTGTCTGAGATGGGGGGGATAAGCTAAGTCGACATCAAGAACATACCCTACGTCCTGTTGCTTGCTAGCGCTATGCACATTAAAATCTTTAATTTCATCCTCAGACAGCCAGACAAAGTTTCTGTACGGCAGTGGTCGACTCATAGCGTGACCGTATAAATTGTTTATGTCGAAATACATTAGATAGGATTCAGGTTCTTCGGGACAATAATCAGGCATGTAATGATTATTTGCCTTGGCATGTCGCTGATTGAGCGATACGAATCCCCCACGAATCCCTTTTTCCATCATGAGTACCATATCGGGATCCGTCAGTAAATCAAGCTCAATGTGGGTAAATTTGAGGGCGGCGTCCCAACTTAACCCTGGACTGGTATAGTAGTGAGCGGGGTCAAGGCCATAAATCGTGTGACATAGCTGACGAAACGTTTCAAAAACGTCGGTCAACAACAACACGTCTAATTTTAAGTAGTGCATAGCATACTGGCCCATGGTTTCTATGCCAAACACTCGCCAAACATGCTGTGCATGGGCATAGTCTTCTTCACTGATGGTGCTTTGTGTTAACTGAGAAAAGAATTTTTCTCTTGGCGGCAAAGTCGTTTCTTCAAGCACCTCGTAACTTTCCACATAATCGTATGGAAAATGGCCTTTACGAACACACAATTTAAATTGATTTGTATCCGTAAAGTGGGAATGGGTATGTTTCAACTCATCTTCGCTTAAGCCTTTCACAAGACTATCCAGCGAACTAGACATAAACTTGAATGAGTCGAGAAAGCGAATGCTCATGCTTCCTTTTCTCCATGAAAGTGAGGTAAAGCTCTCATGGTTCTTAGCCAAAATGCTGAATTTGCTCTTATCTACATGAGCAAATTGTTTTACAATGAAGTGAAGGTCATACCGGGAGAAATTGTGTAAGAAGACAGGGAGGAAGCGAGGTGTAGAGTACTTCAAATTGCATTCGTTATGGGCAGCACCTCTAAAATGCCCTGTCCTGTGGCAGTGGTCTCTTACTTTTTTTTCTCCGCCTAAGATTGGCTTTTCACATATGTGGCAGGTGGTGGCTTGATCATATTCTCTTTGCTGTACGTCATTCATTTGAATTGGTACAGGGTTGTTCAAAATAGTTTCTACTTTGCCTGCTAAAGCCGCCATTTGATCAACAAACCACCGCGCACAATCCTGACCTTTGTGACTTACATACTCACATTGTGAATTATCATAGTGACAGACAACATAATAGGCTACAGCAAAAGGCTCATGTTTCTGCACTGGATAGGTTGAGCTTGTATGGGGGCTTGGTTCACATCCCTGAATGGGAACAGTAAGGGCCTCAAAATCAGCGTAAACAGTAAATGGTACCATCTCTTGTTTATTAGTGGCCTTAAATTTTAAGACTGCGTCATTCCCTTCGGGCAAGACTAGCTTTACTGCCGTCTGCCCTTCACAGTCTTCTGTATGTCGTTTCAAAAGTTCATCAGTTGTAAAATACTGAAGGCAGCGCTCGCAAATATGTTTCTTACCATCATGATTTGACATTTGGCTGCTCACCAATTTACTTAAATTCTTTATCCAACAGTAATGGCTTTTATCCCCATCAGACAGGAAAAGCAGGTGAATGTGATGTTGCTTTACCTGTTTGGTGGCATACAAGGGGCCCACAATATTGGATCCTTCGATGCCATACACCATGAAAGAGAAATTTGGATTATCTTTCTCAAATAAATGAATTTTATCTAGAGGCATGGGAAATGAAACACGCTCGAGATTGAGAGTTTGTTTCATGCGGTTAAACAATTCTTTGTACTTCCCTGGTCTATCACAATTACTGCCCTGACAGGGTTGCAGGCAGCTCACTATACTCCACAAAAAGCAGTAATCGTCTTTGTTGCGTATGTTGATCACTGCCTTTCTCGAAGCGATAAAGCTCGGCGTGGCAATATAGCTACTTCCTGCATTCAATGGATTGTATTTACAAATATTGATTTGCAAATAGGCAATGCTATTGAGGGCCAAGCCACTGGGACCCTCTTGCAACTTATCAAATTTAGTGATAAGCGCTTGAATAGCTTTCTCCTGATACCACGTTTCCAAATTATCGGCTATCAGTACTTTCTCCATTTTTGTACAAAGGTTGAAGGTGTGTTTCTCTTCAACATTATTTTTTATCAACGTAAATTCACATAGTAGTTCGAAGTTTATTTTTAAAGCCTGATGCAATCTTAAGCCTTGTTCACATTCACTCAAAAAAATGGGAAAACATAATTCCACAAAATCTTTAGGCGACAGACAGTGATTCGCATTGTAAATTCGGCCTGAGCATACTCGCGTTTTGAAACATTTGGCCAAAGGCTGCCACACTAACACTTCACTCTCCGATATAGACATGATTATAAAATGGACAAATAAACGTGCAACCCTTACCTTAAAATAGGTTAATCCAAAATCTCCAATTCCAAACGACCACACTAATCGATTTTTTTACTGACTGGCACACAATCTCGTTCACAGGTACACAATGGTTGTAGCAATTTGGGCCCCCAGCAGGAAATGATCACCAACAAGGTTGATATAGTTTTAATATCAACGACAAGGTTTATCTTGTTTTTTTTGTTTCCAATGATTTATCTGAAAAACAAACCAATACAATCCGTTATTAGTCATGGTTATATACATTAAACATGTGCATGCATTCATTCATTCATTCATTCATTCATTCATTCATAAGACTTACTAAAAACAAAAGGTTTCAAGTGTGCACACATAAATAAGACACTCACTCGAAAATAACAAAGTCATTTACAAAGACTCACCTCTTTTTTTTAATATCGAAAGCGTCAAAGTAGTTAAAACCTATTCACTCCATATATATCTTCATTCTGAAACAATAATAAATACACGCCATAAGTATATAAATTTCCGTGAAATAAATAACATACATTTAACAACAACAACAACAATAAAAGTAATGGAACAACATGTACTCACCATATAATGAATTATAATACTTTCAGCAAATGTGCTCTTTGCCGCCACTGTCACTGTCACTGTCTCTCTCTGTCTGCTTTCCCAGACTTAATAATGTTGTTTTTAAAAATCTGCAACAAACGAAATCCCCCAAAAATACCATCAGTCACTAACTTACTTTTCATGCATACACAAAATAACAATAAAACCAATCATGTCATAATTAACAATAATGAACCTACCTTAGTACAAGTATGGTCGCAGTTCACGTAATATTTCACAAAGAGCATAAGGCACTTGCATCCGTCACCTTCAAAGATGAACACGAGAATGATGAGTCTCTCTTACCCTCAGAACATATATGTCTCCTCAACAAGATGCAAAGTTAACACTTTACTTTTTTTTGTTCCTACGAGTAGGATGTCATGGAGCGCACAAGTCAGAGCGATTCTCACAAGCTTTTGCAATCTCTGCATGAGTATGCGTGGGAATGCAATGATCAGCTTTTCGACAGAGCTGTATGTCCTTCATCGAGATATCGAGTAACACGTCTGGGTCAGATAACAGCCACCTGCATACGAACAACAGGCTGTTATCTCTCTCTGCTGCGAGGCACGTACGATGATAAGACCTGTGTCTGTCTGGATCGCCGTGGGTCAGTCTCAATGCTTTCAATTCTCATTGCATTAAACATGTTCTCTCTCTGCGTGTGAGCCCTGACCAGTCAAGACAAATAATAATAATAATAATGCATAAATGTTTTACTAACATCATAGCGCATAACCTAACGTGACTTCAAATCTGGTTTCTTACATTTTTCCCCGTTTTCCTCAACGATCTCGAAAAAAATAACGGAAACCATCATTTTAGGTTTTCCATACCTACATTCCCGTAAACAGAACGACATAAATACATCGACATGACCATCATAAAAATCGCCTCATTCGTTTTCCAAATAACGCGAAAATGAACAAAAAACACCTTTTCCATAAGAAAACCATGTTTCCAGCTTTTTGCCTTTTTCATATCTATATCCCCGTAAAGAGGACAATGAAACGAAATAAATACTATCACACACGTCATTCTCACGTTTTCGGTTTTCACAATATAAGGGAAAATCACAAAACCCATTTGTGACTAAAAAAAACATGTTTCCAGCTTTTAACCTATTCCATATCTATATCCCCGTAAAGAGCACAACGAGACGAAAACATACTATCACGCACGTCATCATCACGTTATCCGTTTTCCAAAAATCGGCAAAAATGTGAAAAACGCATTTTTCGACCCAAAACCCTAAGTTCACCTTTTCGACACCTACATTCCCGTAAAGAGCACAACGAGACGAAAAAAACGAATCCAAGCACGCTCTCCCAGCATGGCCCGTTTTCCAAAAATCGGCAAAAATGTGAAAAACGCATTTTTCGACCCAAAACCCTAAGTTCACCTTTTCGACACCTACATTCCCGTAAAGAGCACGACGAGACGAAAAAAAGGAATCCAAGCACGCCCTCCTAGCATGGCTCGTTTTCCGAAAATCGACAAAAATGTGAAAAACGCATTTTTTGACCCAAAACCCTAAGTTCACCTTTTCGACACCTACATTCGCGTAAATAGCACCATGAGACGAAAAAAAGGAATCCAAGCACGCCCTCCTAGCATGGCCCGTTTTCCGAAAATCGACAAAAATGTGAAAAACGCATTTTTTGACCCAAAACCCTAAGTTCACCTTTTCGATACCTACATTCCCGTAAAGAGCATGACGAGACGAAAAAAACTAATCCAAGCACGCCCTCCTAGCATGGCCCGTTTTCCGAAAATCGACAAAAATGTGAAAAACGCATTTTTTGACCCAAAACCCTAAGTTCACCTTTTCGATACCTACATTCGCGTAAATAGCACCATGAGACGAAAAAAAGGAATCCAAGCACGCCCTCCTAGCATGGCCCGTTTTCCGAAAATCGACAAAAATGTGAAAAACGCATTTTTTGACCCAAAACCCTAAGTTCACCTTTTCGATACCTACATTCCCGTAAATAGCATGACGAGACGAAAAAAACTAATCCAAGCACGCCCTCCTAGCATGGCCCGTTTTCCGAAAATCGACAAAAATGTGAAAAACGCATTTTTTGACCCAAAACCCTAAGTTCACCTTTTCGATACCTACATTCCCGTAAAGAGCATGACGAGACGAAAAAAACTAATCCAAGCACGCCCTCCTAGCATGGCCCGTTTTCCGAAAATCGACAAAAATGTGAAAAACGCATTTTTTGACCCAAAACCCTAAGTTCACCTTTTCGATACCTACATTCGCGTAAATAGCACCATGAGACGAAAAAAACGAATCCAAGCACGCCCTCCTAGCATGGCTCCTTCCATTCCAAGGTCGCAGGGGCTCACAACTTGCTAAGTGAGACAGCTCTGTCATCATCCCACTACTGATGAGCAAAATGTTCTCGATGAAGATGCCAAGTTGATGAGGGAAGAGCTAAACCGAAGATAGGTATCACAAATTATTGCAGACTGTACTACGGATGTCATCAAAGCAATATTGATGTTTTGATAATCATCATTATCCCCAACTCCTGTCCGGCAGTTGTGCTAGTGCAAGGTAAATAGCAGTAGACTAACAAGATGGGGCTTCTGGTAAGCTAAACATGTAAACTTTTATAGGTATACAATACAACAATATCCGGCAGATGTCATGACTGTTCTACGTGGGACTCCACTAGTTGGCATTCTATACGCATCGAATTTGAAGAATGAAAAGTTAATAATAAGATACATTTTTATTTTAAAGCGTTTGTAACAGCCTATTGTGTGTTATTTGAACTAAAGACAAAACGATCTCACCTAGTGCCTGTGCTCTATCTGTTGGTGCCAGTTCAGGATATTAATTAATAATAGCAATCGAAAATAAAAAATGAACATGTACACTATAATTGCGCTCTGGGGATTTGAATTGCATAGATTTGATTGATTGTTTCCTTTACTACAGAGATCCAAGTGGTAGCGTTCACATGCTTATCCACATAGTCGGCATCCAAGCGTCGATTACGTGACAGTTCCCCACACACTGCCCAAAATACTGACACTTCCCCACAGCCCTTGGACGCGGCTACCTGTTTAATGACTCAGAAATAAACTCGACTGACATTTCCACACACATCTTGAGAGTGTATTTCCACCCATCCATCGAGCACATCTTTAGGCTTTAAAAACGCAAGTGCTGCGCACATACGGACATGAAGGCTGATTTCGTTATTCTCTCGGTAGTCCACCGACAATCCGAGATCCTGTACTTTTCTCCGTAAGCATTTTATCATGTAAAAATTACAGCCATGTATTTTTGTTGTTGAAAATACGTCTTTCAGAGAAGAAATTACATCATCTTCAAAATCCATATTTATGTCTTCTGGTCTCCACCCACTCCAGAACAGCCTGGAGGAGGAGTCTGAACAGTC
This sequence comes from Meconema thalassinum, assembly GCA_946902985.2. Lineage (NCBI taxonomy): Eukaryota > Metazoa > Arthropoda > Insecta > Orthoptera > Tettigoniidae > Meconema > Meconema thalassinum. Next base: position 299,219,699 of record OX336391.1, on the reverse strand, counting down.
TCGTATACGTTTGCTTCTTCTCGTTTGGTAGAAGTGCGAATGCGATAGGAAATATTTTTTGTCTCATCATTGCTACTCCCAAATTCGGCATGAATCGTATATATTTGATAAAACTGCTTGCTAGAGCTCTTGAAAGTACCATCCATAAAAAATGGCTAAAACACTTCAAGCTCTCTTTTCCTTTGCTCCCGCAAAGAAACAATAATTCTTTCTTCATTTCCGTCGTCAGCCAAAAGGAAAGACGAACCGTCAATCATAGTCAACGTATTGATATTAAAAACTATATATGCTCTGTGTTCCGGCTCCTTTGTGTTTCCCTGGGCACTGCTTCAGTGTCGATAAAGTGACCTCATCATAGACTCTGTCCTAGGCATTTCGGTAACGAAGTCATAACCTGAAAACGAAGCATCTATCCTATACTCTAAAACAAGCAATGTATGTATATAAGAAAACTAAAACTGGCCTAACGATTTTAATGAAATTTCGGAATAAAGTATTTTTTATTTACAAATAAAAATTGTTTCATAAATGAAAAAAAAAGTATGGTTAAGGAAGGTATTTAAAACATCCAACGACTTCAGCTGGGTTTGAACCCGTAATCTTGGGTGGCTCAGCATTCTACCAACAACGCCACCGAAGCCGCCGGGTATGGAAGATGCCGTGAGTGTTCAAAGGCTGTTGCTTCTTAAGGAGTGCTTTTGCCAATTAATTAGTTCTGCAATTTTTTGTTCAGTCTGCACATTTTAATATACCGTAGTTCTGTTGTTCTATTGTTGTAAATTCATTTTAAACCATAAAAAAATAAGGATTAATTTATTCCTTGCAATAATTCGTATATGGCACCGGAAAATTAATGAAAATGAAAATCCACAACCTGCTTCCAGTCTCCGACCGGGGTAGGAATGGAATGAATGAAGCCCCCATCTAGCGGCGAGGATATGAACTGTGCCGGCTGCCGAGGCCTGACGCACTCCTCTGGGGCAATGAGTAAATGAATGACAGATGAAATGAAATGATAGTGGAGAGTGTTGCTGGAATGAAATTTTGACAGGGAAAACCGGAGTACCCGGAGAAAAACCTGTCTGCCTCCGTTCTGTCCAGCACAGATCTCACATGGAGCGACCGAGATTTGAACCACGGACCCAGGGGTGAGAGGCCGGCGTGCTGCCGCCTAAGCCACGGAGGCTTACCGGAAAATTAATGTACTACTCAATTATTGAGTCAGTGATTTCATGAAGATGCAAATCAACAAACACCGGATCTTCAAGAAATGTCTCGGCTGATAATGTAAAAAAATTATACGAGCCTTACAATAGTCGCATATCATGTGTAACATGTGATATGTTATCCTACTATGTGTGTCCCGGGAGCGCAAATCCCTTGTTGACAGTGAACTCCGTTGGTCATTGAAATAACTACTTGTAAAACTCCTTGATGCGAGCTGCGCTCTATACCGGCCAGTTAGTGAACCCATGCCAGCGATGTTATTGAAAATGGCCTCGTTTTGCCGATCAGCGCACTGCCAAGTATAGGCGCGATTAATAATTAGGTGTGCGGAAGGAATATTAAATGTGTTTCTTCCAGTGATATGTTTAGACCAGCGAAGTTTCAATTGTTGTTAGTAGTCGGCGTTAATATACTGAATTCCTACGTTGTTTGGAGTGTTTGTTGATGAGATGTAGATTCCACATAGCCACATGGCTGACAGTACATCGAGTGCTTACATTAAATACCGGTAAGAATACAGCAAAAGTATGAAGATTTAATAAATCGTAATTGTTTTCAGCAAATATGATAAAATGAATATTTTCACACCAAAGAACGACAACTTGAAGTTGATTTACTGTAGGAATATCTTAAATGGGGTCTCCAAACCTTGAACTAAACGGTATGCGATATACATTCCCCATAGCCACATGACCAACAGTACGTCGTTGTACCGATCTCCGCCATCACGCGCGCTCATTGTTTCTGTCCCATGCACTTCCGTCCCATCCATTTCCGTCCCACCCACTTCCGTCCCTTTTCCAAAATCACTCCCACAAAAATGTCCAGCTACCGAATGGAAAGATGTTACACATCAAAAGCATTCCTTACACCGTCTTCATCAGCTTATCACTTCACAATGAAACCCGTCAGATAGTGCAACTATTACTTTTTCATGAAGTGTCTAAGAGTTTCATGAAATGATGAATTTCACTATTAGATTTGATTTGATTCATTGACCTTGCTTTTGACTGCCTTGCACTAAACCAGGCAATGATATTTCATATTTATTATTAGCAGCTGGCTTAGAACAACAATTTGCCTAATGTTAAACCCATAACCATCTGCCAAATTGAATTTTAAAATTTGTGTATTAGATGGTGTGAAATGAATTAGATGGTGTGAATGAATGAATGGTGTGTTTTCCATAATAATTATTTTGAGCTGTTTAAAAATTAGCCAACTCTAACCCAGTGTCCTTAAGATTTCTGAAGTAGGCCTATGTGATGAAAATTTTGGAATGCTGAATGAGACCTGGATGTTCTTTTCCGCGTGAACAGGAGAGAGAGAGAGAGAGTTACAGACAATGCTTTGAGGCGTCGTACGATACCACCCAACATTCGCCTGGAATTAAAGTTTAAAAAAAACTCGTGTGGGGCCGCAATAACCCGGTGTAGGCTGTCTTCAAAACTGTCATCGCACGGGTAACTTGCCTGTCAACTGTGAACAATACCGTTCCAGAATCTCAAACCAGAATTGAATTCTAGTCAGAGTTAGGAGTCGAACCCAAGCTTTCGGGGAGATAGTCGCTGCACCTCAAGGTCTACGATGTTGAAGAGAAATAAAAAGTTATGGAGTTGCAGAACCAAAACATACAGTAAAGGTCCTCGGTATAGAACGGAGCCTCGCAAAGGCCGTGGGGTGGACAGGTCGCAATGACTCATAGCCAGATTTATAGCATGCACCGATTACAACAGCGGGTTGGGCAGCACCGGATGCTGTCATGACATTTATTACACACGCAGCTGGCAAGATACCTTAGTTTAGATAATTAAGACTTTCTATGAAGCACTGTAGTCTATCTCGTATCCTGTGAACATGGTTAGGTATAGAACAAAACATCGAAATTTCCTAGTGGCAACTTATCTTCTCAAGAAGAAGTTTCCCAGTAAATGTGTTCGTAAGTTTCAGCACCATGCGATTTCTATTTAAGGGGGACCCTTAAATAAAAGGTATACAGAAACAATTCGCGTACACTGTGGGCTCTCAAGAATGATATAACTGCACTGATACAAAATATCAGTGTGTATGAATTACAGCGAGTGTACCAAAACTTCTTACGTCGGTGCGACGTATATCTAGAAGATGAAGGACAACATTTCTAGCAACTACTCGGAAATTCATGTAAGTAATTATGATTATTAAATGGTACGTTAAAAAGCCTCCGTGGCTTAGGCGGCAGCACGCCAGCCTCTCACCGCTGGGTCCGTGGTTCAAATCCCGGTCACTCCATGTGAGATCTGTGCTGGACAGAACGGAGGCAGACAGGTTTTTCTCCGGGTACTCCGGTTTTCCCTGTCATAATTTCATTCCAGCAACACTCTCCACTATCATTTCATTTCATCTGTCATTCATTTAATCATTGCCCCAGAGGAGTGCGTCAGGCCTCGGCAGCCGGCACAGTTCATAACCTCGCCGCTAGATGGGGGCTTCATTCATTCCATTCCTGACCCGGTCGGAGACTGGAAGCAGGCTGTGGATTTTCATTTTCAAATGGTACGTTAAAAGTGTAAAATGTGTTAAACTAGTTGGGCGCTACGCTGCTGTTAGCGCCAATGCGTTGTTCGACACGATGCTACACACAGTGCCCCGGCCGTCACACGGTGCATACGAGGCCCCGTTCTATAGTGAAGGCTCTTACTGTAGAATCATAGTCTATTCGTATTATACGTATCGTGCACTTTTCAACGAGTGAGAAATAAGTGCGCTTGCACTTGTTGTCATGGTAACTAGGTGTCGGCAATTTGTCCACGCTAATTCCAGTAGACCCCCTGTCCCAAAGCTGAACATGTTAAATCCACTTGTAGGATGACTGTATGTGGAATTCGAATCCACCACTCTTCTCAGCTGTTCCCACGAGACTATTTTCTGTAATACCAGATTTTAAATCATCCACGACAAATCGGGGAATCGAACCCGAGTCGTCTCGACGGTGAGCTCATGCTAGTAGAAGAAACAAAGGCAGTGTCCGTGGGTCAGATTACATGTTTAGAGCTGATCGTGAGCCAGGGGCTCCAGCCCCCCCCCCCCCCCCGAAAAAAGGCTAATAAAAATTAAGAAAGTGTTGCTTCGGTAAGAGCATAAAGTAGTAAATTTGGTTGTACCCTAATCTTAACTTATTGGCTAAGTTATAAACAATATTAAGATTGAAATTAGACTAACTCGTGGTGTAGTGGCTAGCATGCTTGGCTGCCACTCCGTAGGTCCGAATTCGATTCCCGGCTCTGCCAAGAAATTTTAATTCTGATCCTAGGGCCTTGCGAGGCAAAACTGCGAATTCCACAGTACGGTACTTTTGAGAAATAAATTATCAACTTGTAAAAATAATAATAATAATAATAGAAAAATCTGTTTAAGTTACCTTTCTGCTTAGTAAATTGAAAAATATTTAGATATTTGCCATTCATACTCCATAATAGAAATTCATTAAGTATAACATTTTATTTTGTGTTGTATTTTACAACTTTTTTGTATTGCCAGTAATTGTAGGCTATATAATTTTTGAATCTTATCTCAAATAATTACACACAGTTATATGCACTAAGATTTTGGTTGATATTTCTGGGTATTTGGCGGTGACAACCCTCTGAGAATACTCACAATTTTCCAGGATAGTCATCCACACCCCCCCCCCCCCCCCCGAAAAATTGTATATACGCCCCTGTCGTGAGCCGTGAAGTCCATTTTTAGGACCACCGTGTAGTGACTCAAGCAAAACTGCACTAAAACACTGCTGAAGTCGCGGTGTTCCTCTGCGCGACGGGTCGTTGTGTTGAGGTAGTGAGAGGCAATAACCTGCAGATAAGGCGCATACAGTGACATCAGTCATGTACCGATACACGCTACATACTCTGTCGCTATCACCGAACCCAGGACCAAGGAATATGATGGAGAGGACATTGTGGACGAAATCCACTGCGTGTACTGAATATCGGTATAATACCATAGTTTGTCGCACAATGCTGAATTATGGTTTCTTTACTCTGCAGAAATTCTTTGTGCGTTTAGAAGGTGCCCACTGATGCGCAAACCACTATTTTCATACGTCGTCAAAATAATTAGTCCACCAATGCATTATTGAAAATTCAAAATACTTACGAATCGGTGAATGTCAAACTATACATACAGGGAACCATCAAATTACACATACAGCAGGTTTAAAAGAAAAGAAAAGAAAGAAAAAAGGAAGAAACACACACACAGGAGGATAAGATAACACCAAACAAAATAATATTAAAATAGGTCTATATTGCAAAATACGAACAAAGTTTCTACTGAATCATGAAAGCAAGTGTATACCTTCAGTATCTGGCAAAAATAAATAATAATAATACAAATATTACATTTACTTTGTTAGAATATAATCTTTGTTTACATTTTGTATTAACACCAGAAGCAAACAGGCTATATCGAATAAAAAATACCTTTTCAAACTGGTGCGCACAATAAATAAGATAGTAAAGTACTCACCACTTGTGTAGGAGATGTCATTTCTGGTGCGTTAACTCAGGAATCGGTATACCTTCCACTATCCGTAACGCGCAGAATACTGTGTTGCTGCAGCTGGGCTACGAATCAGCTGGCCACTTCCCGACCTTGAAAAAGGTTTGTTTTGGTTCCCCAGCAGTCACAAAACTTGTCTGGCTGTCAAAGCAAACCCTAGTGACCGAAATATGAACTTGTTGATGTACTCCTATCGATGCATTTGGAATATCGATATATCGAAAACATGTTTTTTTTTAAATTTCCTTGCGAGCTATTGAATCAAACTTTTAGATATTTGACGGTTTCCTGCCATCTGTTATCGAGATTATGAACTATTACGGTCGTAGGAGCAAACCCCAATGCACCAATGGGAATTGTTGTTTCGCACGTGGTAATTTCGGGAAACGATCGTCGAATGTCTGCGTGTGCTGCTTCAAGCCAAGTTCACCAAATTTAGCAAATTTCAGGGTTAGGGCTCATTTAAAAGATTTGCAGCTTTTAACCTAATATTAATTACGAAATGTCTTTTTCTTCTGATGATTCGTCTTTTCCCTCTTCTTCATCCAGCAAAGATGGGGACAGTGAACTACAAGAATTCCTGTTGATAGAGAAACAGAAAGCCCAGTTGAATGCACAGGTGATGAAACATGTTCCGTTGTTAGTATTTTTTTCTTGTCAGATCATTCCTTTGAAGAAGACTTATTATCGCAGAAGCACATTGTGAATGTAAATGTGTAGGCACCGTTTTACTGTTGGGGGTTAATTTTCCTAGCACCTAAAATTTAGGGGTTAGGACATCACAGTCATCAGCCCAAATTGTTGTTCTTATTCTCATAGACATGATTGATACAAAGACGTGTTTGCAATTCTGCCCCTTAAAGCAACAATTATCATCGTACGGTAACGTCGATAACATCAACGTGTCATATTGCATGATAAAATAATTTTATCTTTAAGGTAAGTCAAACTCTTAATGAATTTAAAGAGGCTATACCGCATGGAGACGAGAAATGATTCATTATTGAAGACCCTTCGTACTATAGTACATCTACTAAAAGCTAATTCTTTAATTCTTCTCCCCAAGAATTGAAATTAATAAAGATGGTTTTGTTTTTGATTACCCCCGTGGCACCACAGCTTGAAGGGTCCTGCCCTATCAAGCGACCACTGGCCAGCAGTTTGGCTTACAGAGTGCGGGGTAGTCGTCACGTCAGATTCCCTAGGCCATTAATCTTGGTTTCCATGACTTCCACACTGTAAGACAGCTACTCAATTGCCCCTTACAAGTCTGAGTGCACCCCATTCCAGTGATCACGCCAGTTTTAAAATCCCTGATGGAGCCAGGAATCGAACCTGGGGTCTCAGGCGTGCTTCCCCTACACCACAGGATTACCTTGCTAATTCTTTGAGTGTCTTGTGTGGCAATATGATGTTTTAATTGGTTCTTGGCTCCTTGATCTCAAGTTTTACTTGGTGTCTTGTTGTTAAATAGGCCTACTTTCTTGGACGGTGTTGCCCATTGATTAACACAATATATTTTGGTTATGAATGGTTGATTGGAGGTACAGGGTCTTTATATTTGCTTGGCAAGGACAATGTCGCTAGTGACGGCTCAGTTGCCGACTGGCGTGCGCGCGTATGCTCGGCAGAATACAGTGATTAAAATCAGTATCGTGCATTTTTACTCACTATGTTTACAGCAGATGCTGAAAATGTTCCCCATCTGCTGCCAAGCATAATCGGCATCTTCTTATGAAGTTTCTGGTTAATCCAGTTAATTTAGCTTTGGTAAGGAAATAACGACCTTAACGTCTATTTTTATTGTTTACTGAACCTGTACGTTTGAATCTCAAATGAGCCAGTTGTTTCATTGTCCGATTTATAGGAATGGTTCTCCCTGGAAATATCACTCGAAACTTTTGTTTTGTTCTAGCGCACGATTTCCTTCACTTAATGTACGTATTGTGCAGATATACACGTTCAAGTAACAAATATTTCACATAAGGCATTACAGCACTAGACACAATCACAATAAAACAACTGGCTAAGAGATTCAAATGTACAGGTTCAGTAAACGATAAACATTGACGTGAAGGTCGTTATTTCCTGAAACTAAATTAACTGGAAACTTAATAAGTAGATGCCCATTATGTTTGGCAGCAGATGGGGAACATTTTCAGCATCTGCTGTAAGCATAGTGAGTAAAAATGCATGATACTGATTGTAAGTACCAACTCTGCCGTACATACGCACACGCGGCAGCCGGCAACTAAGCCGCCACTGGCGGAGCGCGTGAGCGAGAAAGTCCTAGCCAAGCAAATATAAAGACCCTGTATATTGCTGGGCAGGGACGGTGCGTCATTAAGGGCCGAATGGGCCCTGCCCACCCAAGGCCGTTAGGCAGCATTGCAAAGAATTTGTTTAATTAATGTCTTTTAAAATTACTTTATATTGCAGATACTCAACTTAAAATAAGTGTTTTACCCTTCTAGAATCTCTAAAGAGAATTCATTATAAATAACTCATCCCTAGCTTAAGATCTTGACAGTCTCGTATCGTGTATCGTCATAGCGAGGGCCGCTCCACTGAAAGTCCCATGTAAGGTACTGTATATGGCTTCATGGGCCGGGTGAGGAAACAGTGGACATAGATAGCACTGTCTTGCATGCGAATTCATCAATGCTATGAAGGGAATTCTCTTTATGGCCCAGCAGATAGGGCCCATAGCGTTGCTTTGAAGCGAAATAGAAGATCTCTCCATTTCACTTACTGCTTCTGTCTTAGTTAAATTGGACTATGGGAGAAGGGTCCACGCCACGCCCTTAACCAGATATTCAGCTATTCTCCGCAGCTTGCTGACATAAGACAAAAATATATTTCTAAATTTTCAGTTGTCTGATGTTCCAAGTACAAGTACAAATGTGTTAGTGAGTTCTGTGGATGAAGTTAATTTCTACTGTATAAATGTGTTTTCAACTTTTTCGGCATGGTACGTAGTTATTTAATATATCGATAGTATGCGACATAGGCAAATGAAAGTGGAATTTTTATTAACAAATTTATTTTCTTCTATAGCTCTGAACACAAATTTAGAAATCTCTGTTTCGTGGGCTTATCGGCCGTGTTCTAAGGACACGGCCGATAAGCCCACGAAACAGAGATTCCTAGTACAATGCCAGGCGTGAAAGTCTGATTTTTACAAATTTAGAAATTAAGTAAGCTGATAGATAAAGTTGCTTCATCCAAGCACATTTATAAATAAAGAGCCATGTGAGGACAGTTTTTAATGCATCAACTATTTATTAAAACTTGTTTCAAATGTTGTGTTGTGTGGAATTATGATATTGGCAATATTGGCAACAATAAATGCCAAGTATAAAACAATATTTAATAAAAAACAATAGTATCATCTGGCCCACCCTAAAATTTTAATCAAGAGCCGCCCCTGTTTGCTGGGTATAGTATAGCCTCATGAGAATGGAGGTAGATTATTACCATATTCAACCCCACAAATTGAATGATTTCTTTATTGTGTTATCAGAGTTCAACATTAATTGAGAACATAAAATTGGTTCTAAATTTTGGTGCCAAGGTAATTTACGGCCTACTCATAATTGTGAGAAATAGGACTTCATACATGTGAAACACATTTTCCTATATTTTTGTGCTAAATATTAGGGAATAGTGAAGGTCATCATCATCATCTTGCACACTTTCCTGCCACAGGCCGGGTCTGTTTGGAACACAAGCCTCTCCAACATCTTCTCTCTTCCCACCATCTCTCAGCCTCCACCCTTGTCCAGTCATCTCCTCTCTTTTTCACGCTTTCTTCCACCCCCTTCAGCCATCTGTCTCTTCGTCTCCCTCTTGGTCTCCCTCCTTCCCCCGTCTGGCTGCGTGGCTCAGGGGTAACGTTCTCGCTTGCTGAGCCCAAGGTTGCAGGTTCGAAACCTGGCGCAGTCAGCTGGCATTTGAGGGTGCGCAAATGCGAGGGAGCCGTGTCAGTACATTTACTGGCATGTTAAAGATCCCCTTCGGGGCAAAATTCCGGCACCCCGGCGTCTCTAAAAGCCAGGGTAGTTAAAAGGGACGTAAAACCAATAACATTATTATTATTATCTTTCCTTCCCACTTCGTCTCATGTATCCTCCTGGGTATCCTCTTCTCCTCCATTCGTTTTACATGTCCATACCATGTAGTCTAGATTTCTCTATACCATCCTGTAATGGTTCCTCCTTCATTAATTCTCTGGTCCTCTCATTTTTTATTCTGTCCCTCTTTGTAGCTCCAATACTGCTTCTCAAGAACCTCATCTCACTGGCCTGTATTTTGCTCTTCTCCCTCCCTTTCATAACCCTGGTCTCCGAGGCATACGTTAGGATAGGGACATAGTACGTCCGATATATGATCTTTATGCTGTTCTGATGGACATCCTTGCTCCATAACATGCTTCTCACACTCCTCCGGAATGCTTCTGCCTGTCTCCCCCGCTCATTTATTTCTCTATCATTTCTTCCATTATCTTGTATCAGGCTTCCCAGATACTTGAAACTCTCCACTTTCTTCATCTGTTCCCCACCAATTGTTATTCCTGTTGTGGATCTTTCCTTCTTCCTTGTTGTGATCACCATCTCACTCTTATTTATGCTAAATTTCATCCCATACCCTTGTATTACTCCTTCCCACACGTCCAACTGTTCCTGTACCTCCTCCTCCTTGTTTCCCCAAATCATCAAATCATCTGCAAACACCATTGCTTTCATCTTTCCTTCCCCAATTACTTGTGCCACTCGGGTCATTATGTCATCCATCACCACAATGAAAAGTAACGGTGACAGTGCACTTCCTTGTTTCAGGCCGTTTCTCTGTTCCAACCAGTCCGATCTCTCTCCTCCCACTTTCATACAGCTCACGCTTCCCTTGTACATCTCCTTTATCCTCCTTATAGTCCATTTTTCTACTCCTCTATCCTCCAGGGACTCTGCATACACTGTCATATGCCTTCTCAATGTCCAGGAAGGCCATCAGTAGATCTGTTCCATACTCATAGTGGTGTTCTTGTAACTGCCTTACAGCAAAAATCAAATCCACTGTGGACCTTCCTGCTCTGAAGCCATGTTGTTCTTCCCTCATCCCTCCTTCTATTCTTGTCCTATTCTCCTTTCCAAAACTTTCTCAAACATCTTTGCACAATGACTCATCAGTGTTATTCCCCGATAGTTTCTGCATTCTGTTCTACTACCTTTCTTGAAGATCGGGACAATTATTCCCTTTTTCCAGTCCTCTGGGGTCTTCCTTTCCTTCCATGCTGTCTTCATCACTCGGTACAACCATTGTATCCCCACCTCTCCTGCTGCTCTCACCATCTCCACACACAACTCTTCCACACACAACTCTTCCACACCCGGTGCCTTCCCTCCTTTCATCTTCCACTTCTTTCCATGTTAAGTCCTTTTCTGTTTGCAGTCCATCTTCCTCTTCTCCGATTTCTTCCTCCTCGCCGTGGTTTCCATTTGGGTTCAGAAGTTCTTCAAAATATTCTTTCCACATTTTCTTCAGTTCTTCCCTATTTCCTATCTCTTGTCCCCTTTTGTTCACCATTCTAACATAATCCGTAGGATCCTTCCGCCTCTTATTTTTTACCATCCCATACAGGACCTTTTTTGTACCTTCACTAACCTCCTTCATTATCATTGTCCACTCTTCCATCCACTTTCTTCTCTCCTCAGCCACTACTCTCTTTGCCTCCTTCTTTTTTTCCTGGTACTCTTCCCTTGTCTCTACCGTCCTATTTTGATACCACCTCCTAAAGGCTCTATTCTTTTCCCTTACTATTTCTTTTGTCTTCTCATTCCACCTCTTCTTACTACTTACTACTTATTACTTGTCCTCCTTGTGAAGGTAAATATAATAATTTCTTAAGTTTGCATCTTATTCCTCCCCATCCAGGGGCTCATTACTAGTGGGGCGTGAGTTGGCGACCACGGGATCCCAGCTGAGTCTGGCTTTGCTTCCACTTACTTGTGCCGAGCTCCTCTCAGTCATCTGTCCTGTTGACTTTCCTTGGTTAACTCTTGTTCTCTTCTGACTCTGACGGTATGAGGATATCCGAGGCCTAGAGGGTCTTTCAATTTCCTGCCTTAAGCGTAAACAGAAACCTTTACGTGTGCTTTGTGGACTTCGAAAAAGCATTTGATAAAGTCAGCTGTTTCCTCTTCTGAATCAAATAGGATGTCCCCATCGATTAATCAGATTAATATTTGATCTGTATATAAATCAAACTGCTGTTGTTCGGCTTGGAAATGACGTATCAGAACCCGCTAAGAACCGCAAAGGTGTCCGACAAGGTTGTTTGCTGTCCCCTGGACTGTTCAATGCCTTCGCTGAAGCTATAACAAAGTGGTCTTTTAAAGGTTCTTATATGGGAGTGAAAGTTGGTGGAAGACTTATCCAGAATATTAAATTTGCTGATGATCTGGCATTACTTGCAGTAAATCTGCATACATAAACAAACATGTTGCAATGTTTAAATGATACAGCTACAGAATATGGAATGAAAATCAATTTTAAGAAGACCAAGATTCTGGTGATAGGTAGCATCAACACCAACTAAATATAATCATAAATAAAGAACCAGTACAACAGGTCAGTCGATTTAAATACCTTGGTCAGATCTTCACAGAAGACCTACGATGTGAAGTTGAAATCAGGAGTCGTATAGCCATGGCCAAGCAGGCATTCCGTGAAAAGCGTTCTCTAATTTGTCAACGCTCGATGTCTCTCAGCCTTAGAAAACAACTGGTTATGACCTACATATGGCCAGTTGCAATGTACTGCACTGAGACCTGGACAATGAATAGAGGTGACATTAAACGACTAGAAGCGTTTGAGATGTTGTGTTGGCGCTGAATGGAAAAGATCAGCTGGGTAGAGAAAATGACCAACATAACGGTGCTGGATCGAATAAAGGAAAAACTGCAAATGATCCGCCAGTTATATAGAAGGAGATCGACCTGGCTTGGCCACAGGTTACGACATGGTGACCTGATGATCGACATACTACAAGGCAAAATACCTGGAAAACGCCCTCGCGGAGGCCACGGAACACTTGCATGAGATATTTCCAAGATAGTTATGAAGTGGTCAAAAGGACAGCACAAGACCGAACAACGTGGCAAAGACTCATTGTAGGGGCAGACCAGTCGCTTGACTGAAAAACATGATGATGATGAATTGACCCTTGTCTCACCTTACCTGATACCATGAATCATTAAGGGGCTGGACCTCTTCTTTTCATCGTATCTCCTGCCTTCTGCGTAAGGACCTAAAGGAGGCAGAGTGTGTAGCTCCACCACATTTGGTGCATCGTGGATAGCCCCTTAAGGGCTCACAGCTGCTGAGTTTGGGAGTTGGCGATCCCATGAGATTTCTGAGCTGAGTCAGGTTTTTTCCCATTTTCCATTGACTTTGGGGCAGAATCTCTTCTCTTTCTCTTTCCTATCTGTTTCATGGCTCTTCTTCCTTCCAAGTCCCTCATTTTTCATTCTTCGAGGGTTGAGAGCATTTCCTTTCCTAAATTAATTGGTATTCTGCCTCCGAAGAGGCTACCCCCAGCCGGAGTTTACGTGTGGTAGGGTGGCCAGGGCCTTTCCGCTCCTCCTTATGTTGGCCAACAGCGTGCAGTGCCTAGAACCGGCATACCATTCAAGTTCTGACCATGCCCAATGTTGCTTAACTGCAGAGTTCTCATGGTATCCGGTGTTTCAACACGGCTAGGCCGTTGGCCTTTCCTAGCTGTCCTTTATTTATCTTTTTTTTTGTTCTTTTTCCATTTCTTCTAGAATGTAAGGTTAATTATAAGTTTTTAGTTAGATGTAGTTTAGCAGTATTAGCAGGTTCATTTCATCCTAATTTTTTTGGTATTATGTAAGTTAAGGATACCTTTAAAGAGGAGAAGAAGTGTTAGAGCTGTTGCGATGGTCAGTCATGAGCGAAGTCTTCATTATGTGGCTAATGCTATTATTAAAGTGCCCAGGGTGTTATAGAACACTATGGTGAGAGTGCTATCTATAGCATGAGAGCTGGATGTGGCGGTAAGTGTCAACGTCGGCGAGCGATGACTGATTCATCATCCTTCAAGTGTTGCACAATCACAATAGAACCACAGTTCTGGCCAGGAATCAACTTCAAACTATAAGAAATGTAAATGTCGGTGAATGGACAGTCAGATGACGGTTGGATGAAGTCGATCTGTCTTCAAGAAGATCTGCAACAGGACCACCGCTTCAGCGATACCACAGAGTAGCGTGACTCCAGTTTGTACGGCAGCATTAACTCTTGCCACGGTGGGTGAGTGGTCAACGTGTCGGTCTACTAACCCCAAGCTTGCAGGTTCGCCCCTGGCCGTGGTAAGTGATTTTTGAAAGGCAGCAAAAATTACGACACCATGTCATACGATGTTGGCATGTCAAAGAACCCATTTGAATTCAGTAGGCCGTGTTCATAATGGCAAAATTAATCTCGGGAGTTTCCGCCAACACAAAGTTCCTCATTTCTCTACTAGAAAGAGCTATAGTGTTCAAGGAGCTTAGATATCTAACCTCCTTGACTTTCATAGGGAACAACGAAATTCGACATGAAAGCTACCCTTTGGGTGTCATATAACAAAGCTTGCACCCGGCAACCGAGGCCATACAATATTATTATTATAACTCTAGAATGTTGAACAGTGGGGATCTATACTCTTTACATGAGAGCCGTTTCTGCCTAAGTTCCTCAGATGGACGTGAAAGGGTTTGGAGGAGACCAGGAGAGTGATATTCATCCTGCTACACAGTCTACTAGAACACCTTTTGGAGGAGGTTCAGTTATGGTGTGGGGAAGTGTCAGTCTTCAGGGATGCACTGAGCTTGTCAATACCCACATCGATCATGTCAGGGGACTCAATGCACATCAGTACATCAAAGAGATTCTGGATTCTGCACCATTTGCGGGAGAACATTTCAGGCTTATGCATAATTAACTTATGAAACTATAGAGTGAAACTTTCTCTTTTTTCATTAGGAGCAAGTGGAAGAATTATAATACTGTAACTTACCTCTTTTTAGATCACTAGCACTGCATGTCAAATGTCCCAGAATTGAATTCTAAGGGCATTCTTGGTTTGTTTTCAGATTCACGAGTTCAATGACTTCTGCTGGGAGAAGTGTGTTGACAAGCCTGGGAGCAAGTTGGACAGTCGAACTGAAACCTGCTTAACAAACTGTGTAGAGCGCTTCATTGATGTATCTCTCCTGATAACCACCAGATTCGCACAACTCCTTCAGAAGAGTGGGATGTAGAGTATCATTTTAAAATATTGTTCTTTTTATCATTTGGCAAACACTATACAGTTCCAGATGTGATCATGGACATGCTGAGAACGTAGTTATTTCTACTGCAAAATGTGCTAAGAAGAGGTGTTGTATATGGGTACATAACTTAGTGATCTGTTTAGGAACATGACCATCATTGTTTTCTTTCAGCGTGCTGTGTACAAATTTTGTTAAATTATGTGAGAAATATATGTTGGTATAAACAAGTTTTATCTATGTATTTTCTATAATTTTGTTTTGCTCATGTGAGCAATTTTGTCATATCATGCTGCATTTTTAAATTTTGTGTTATGATACTGCCTATATATGCATTGTGGTGGGTATAGAATACCAATTCCTGACACTTGATAGATTTACTTGTAATAATGTGGCAACAAGCTACAGGAGCAATGTTGTAGCAACACTTTCATTCCAGATTCCTCTAACATATTTCTTTTATGAATATCTCTACTTAGTATAAGATATAGTCCCCGATTCTTGGATGTTCCGGGTGATCTCGAGAACCACTGGATGGATTTTGAAGCGGTTTTGATCATTCTGAATTCAGTAAAGTTTATGTGATCATTGATCATTCTGTAAAGGATTTCTTAGAAAGGTTTATATAGAAAATAATTTATTTACGACCAAAGGAAGCTGAACAGTAACGATTTCAGTGAATCGAGTAAAAAAAATCCACCGTCTGTACGCCTTTTAAGCTTACGCTGCTTAAACCATTAAAAATATCTATATACTATGAGTGTAAGAATTGTTCAGAATGAAAAGTTCTACAAACAAGTCCGCATCAGCATATCTCTATCTTCAATACATCGCCCACTATAAGTGTTTACAAGTTTTAATTTCTTGTAACAATCTCCATTCAATTACTAGCTTCGGAGACAGTTTACGAGCTAGCTAGCGAGCTCCAGTTTCAGCCTTCGTTTCACAGAATGCACAGTCAAGTTTAGATTGAACAAAAGGGGGATTTGTGGTTCATGCACCTCGCCATTGTTAAATTATGTCTGACAAGAATTTGCTGCACATGTTATCTCCATGATAATATAATTAATAGTTCAGTCAGTGATTTTAAGCCATCATGCCGCGACGGAAAACATATAGGTCGTAGTTCATTGAAATCGAAAAAAATACGCCTTTTAAGCGTACAGTACGTTGGGTAAACCGTTAGAGATACCAGGCAAAGCCAGGTGGGGGGGGGGGGGGGAGGGGTATTATGTAATGCTCATAATTGCTGTAAATGTGCAATAAAATCAATGAGCATATCATTAGAATCATTCCTCACTATTGTCTACTAAATAAAATAATCTAGTGCCTATACTTCCCAAGATGTAGGATAAGCCCCATCCGCTGTGAGCATTGCCTTATGGAGGTTGCCAGTTCTAACACAGACGTCTAATATTGATATTCCATAGTATTTAGAAAAGTGTCTGAATTAAATTTTTTTTGCATATTTTTTTAATGACTGTAATTGCAAAGTAATGCTTTAAGGTGTATATTATTTGATGTGCATATCGAGTGGGGATGAAAGAGAGAGCAGTATTAAATCATTGTATTAAAAAGAAGGAACATTTAAAGCATAAATTGAACACATCTGCATTAAAATGCCAGGGAACCTTGCAATCTTCATTTGTAAGCCAAAAGAAAGCTAAGATTGAAAAACTGAAATTTGTTTAAGATACAGTACCACTAGAATGTTCTGAAAGTCAACACCCCGATAGAGAAGGTAGATGAGCCTGCAGTATGAGAATGACTTTGGAATATCTTCCAATTATGGATATTAATTTATTCTATAATTATTGTGTTGTCCAGTAATTTAGTTTTATATTTAATATTGATTATATAATAGGGTTATCAACACCCATTTTCCAGATTTTTATTTTTGCTTGATTGGTTAGAAACTGGAGACTTTTCTATAGCCAACCAACTAAGAAAGGAATACATCCCCCATTATGCCAATGAAAACCAGCAAGTATAAAACAGTCTTTTTAGGGAAAGAAAGATGTACCAATAACATGTGATGAAACTACTGATTCAGTAGTGTGTTGTTTTTTGTAATCTTGTACCATTCATGTGGTTCAAAGTTATAAGGCGACTAACTTATCACACTCCTTGTTTATTCCATCAATAAAATGCAAAACCATTCACCTCCTTATCTGCCACCATTCCTGGTCACTTCCAACATAACCTCTCCGTGACAACAAAACAAAAGCAGCACACCCGCCTTCTTTGTCAATCCAGAGCTATCAAGAATGTCATGAGCCAAAGAGATTTAGAGTTCCAGACTTCTACACTCTCGAAAGAAACGATAGTCATTTATTTATAAGGAGGGTCCAGATGGCTCTCGCCGTCGTAACTTAGAAGGTGGTCCAAGTTACGAGAGGAGACGGATCTGACTGCGCCCGCCACACTAATCTTAGTTAAAATTCAAGACACATATTTAAACACCAAATCTTTTAATTACAATATTGTTACGGCTGTGAGTTTGTGACATCGCTCGCCGTTTGAGTCACAACTGCCCCAGGGGCTGGGCTGTGGCTTGCCTCCTGTATTGCGCGCGCCTTATGCAACAGGGCTACTACAGACAAAGGGATAGTCCAGAAGATTCGTGACTGGACCAGCGGTGGAAACCTCGAGAAGCCGTGGACTCTGGATGGATCTAGAACCATTTATTGAGTCACCGGCCTGCTATATAAGAGTGACCCGTGAAGCAGTTGTCGTTGTGTTTTACGAGCTAGTGCGAGCGATTATCTTGTGCGACAGAAGTGTGGTGACGAAGTGCTGTGCGAGTTACGAAATCCTGTGACATTGTTTCTCCCAGCTTGTGAACAGCGAACATCAAGTGCTCGTAAGTAACTGTATTTGTTGTACCTGAGGAAGAGGGGCAGGTAGCTTCTGCCAAGGCCACCGGACTCATTAGGACGGATTAACTTCTGTGGTCTGTTGCAAGTGAAAGGGGCCAAGGGCGCATAAGGAAGAGACTTGAGGAAACTGGAGAAGGCTCCTAATTGCTTGTATTTGCTGATTAGTGTAATTTTCTGGCCACAATAAAGTTAATTATTTCTTTAAGCAGTAATTAGTGTTGTGCTTTGTACCCCCACCGTAATCCAGTTAACAAAAGTGCCACCAGGGGGGTGGCACGTAACAACTGGTGTCAGAAGCCGGATTACGAACTCAAGCACAACACCTGACGGTCCTGGTTTCAAAACCCGAGCAGGTCATTTTCTCTAATTTTCCTGTGAGTGCATGCCCTTTACAAGACAAACAACTAAAATGGAGGAGAAATTGGCAGCATTGCTAGAAAAGTTAAATGGCATGGAAACCAAATTAGAAGACGGCCAGAAGAATTTAACCAAGGACCTAACTGCCAAATTAGAAGACGGCCAGAAGAAGATGGAAGACGGTCAAAATAAGTTAGCGGAGGACCTGAAGAAGATGGAGAACGGCCAGAAGAAGATGGAGGATGGCCAGAAGAAGTTAGCAGAGGACCTGAAGGACAGCCAGAATAAGTTAGCAGAGGACCTAACCGCCAAATTTCAGGATGGCCAGAAAAATCTGGAAGAGTGCCTGCTGACGAAATTAGAGGAGAGCCAAAGGAAATTAGAACAGGGCCTACGTGAGGAAGTCGCAGCAGTGGAAAAGAAGTTCGACGCCTTACAAGTGGAAGTTGCCGAGCTGCGCCAACGCCCGCTGATGGGGGTGGAGGAGAAATTCAACGCCTTACAAAAAGAAGTTGCCGAGCTGCGCCAACGCCCACTGACGGGGGTGGAAGAGGAATTCAACGCTCTACGAGAGGAAGTTGCCGAGCTGCGCCAACGCCCGCCCACCGTTACACCGGGAATATCAGGAACGGGACATAGCAGAGTGACGCCCCCAACCTTCGACGGAAAGGTCCCGTGGAGCACCTACTTACGTCAGTTCGAGGCGGCCTGTTCCATAAATAACTGGAACAACACAGAAAAGGCAACAGCTCTAATTGTAGCGCTGAGAGGTGACGCCCTTAACGTCCTTCAGGCCATCCCGACTGGATCCCAGGACTACGCTTCCCTGATCGCCCATATGGAGTCCCGATATGGAGATAGCCATCTTCAACAGGCCTATCAGATGCAGCTCCGGATCCGGGTACAGAAGAACGCGGAAACCCTGCAGGAGTTCGAGAAGGACATCGCACGTCTCGTAAGGCTCGCCTACCCAACAGCGCCGGCCGACTTTCTGGAGCAGATAGCGACGCAGACTTTCACCGACGGGCTACGGGACTCGGACACTCAACAGGCGCTGCGTCTCGCGCGCAATAAGACCCTGGCAGATGCGCTGAGCCACGCACTTGAGTTCGAGACGGCAAAACAGGCATCCAGAATGCATGCGCGGGTGCGTCAAGTGGACGTCGACGAACCAGTAAAAACCAACGAGACCAAGCCCCTGGCCGACGAATTGATGGAGGCGCTAAGCCGTTTCTTCAAGAATCGCAGTACCACCAATAAAAACGTAGCCGAAGGACATCCGGAGAGGCGGCCCGGAAGAGGACTACCGACCTGCTGGACCTGCCGTAAGAGAGGCCACCTGAGCAAGGACTGCGGTGATCGCCGCCGCCAAGGGTTTCCATCGGGACAGTCAGTCGTAGGGAAACCGCGCGGCCCAGGAAAGCAAGTATCAGCCAACCTTGGGGGGCAAAGGTTGGCTTGTGACAGTCGTCAAGCCCCGGCAGTCCACGTGCGTGTGACGAAGTTACGGAGGGACAATAGCAGCCTGATGGTCGACGGAGTCATCAACGGAGTGAGCTGGCCCATGCTGATCGACACGGGAGCATCGAGGACCATCGTCAATCCCACTGTGATCCCGAAGTGGAGAGTGCAACCCACACAAAGGAACCTCCAGCTAATAACCGCGACCGGAGAGACCGCACCGGTACATGGCGAAGCACCACTGGAGTTCGTCATTGGTCGACGGGTGATAAAGCATCCAGTGCTTGTGGCTGACGTATCAAACGAAGTGATCATCGGACTGGACTTCCTGGACCAGAACAACATCATCTTGGACCTGAGTACCAACACTCTGCACTTCGGAGGTGAGGAACTTGCTTTGCAACCAGCACACGAGGCCGTCACCGCACGACGAGTAAGGCTGA
The DNA here is from genome assembly GCA_946902985.2 of Meconema thalassinum. NCBI lineage: Eukaryota > Metazoa > Arthropoda > Insecta > Orthoptera > Tettigoniidae > Meconema > Meconema thalassinum. Next base: position 299,199,458 of record OX336391.1, on the reverse strand, counting down.
GGGAGGACGTCATCGTTCCTGCCAGGACGGAGGTCAGCGCCGCCGTAATTGTCGACGGAACTGCTGAGGGAGTGGCGGCTGTCATCGAGCCAAAATATGAGGACATCCAGACAAAAGGATTGCTAGTAGCCAAGACCCTCATCAACACGACGTCTCGACCGTACGTCCGCCTGTCCAACCTGAACGACTACGACATTACGGTTCACCGGGACACCAACCTAGGAGTCTGCGAGCCCGTTACCTGGATTGCCCGCATCACCGACACGACGGACGGACACCTGCAGACGGACAACCGAAGAAGACGCACACTGCCAGGAGAACTACAGAAGCTGTACCAAGGATCCCAGGACCATTTAGACGAGGAACAATCACGCCAACTTCAGGACCTGTTACGCGAATTCCAGGACGTCTTCTCCGTGGGGAGCAAAGACTTCGGCAGGACAAGCTTGGTCCAGCACAGAATCGACGTTGGGGACAGCGCACCGATTAGGGCCCCATTCCGACGAGTCCCGCTCGCCAAGCAAGCCGAAGTCGACCGGATGGTAGAAGAGATGAAGGAGCAAGGGGTGATCGAGCCATCACATAGTCCTTGGAGTTCTCCGGTCGTGCTAGTGAAGAAGAAGGACGGTTCCATCAGGTTCTGCGTGGATTACAGGCGGGTGAATGACGTCACGAAGAAGGACAGCTACCCTCTACCCCGGATCGACGATACCCTGGACACCATATCAGGGTCGAGATGGTTCTCCACCTTGGATTTGAAGAGTGGCTACTGGCAGGTGGAGGTCCACCCTAAGGACCGCGAGAAAACGGCGTTCTCTGTGGGCAGCGGGCTCTGGCAGTTCACCGTCATGCCATTCGGTCTGTGCAACGCCCCTGCGACCTTCGAAAGGCTAATGGAGTCCATTCTGAGGGGACTACACTGGAAGACCTGCCTGGTCTACCTAGACGACGTCATCGTTCTGGGGAGAAGCTTCGAGGAGCACTACAGCAACCTGAAGGAGATCTTGTTGAAGCTACGGGCTGCCCAGCTGAAGTTGAGCCCCAAGAAGTGTCAGCTCTTCCAGAAGCGGGTCCAGTACCTTGGGCATATCGTCTCCGAGGAAGGGGTGCGCACCGACCCAGAGAAGACCGCAGCTGTGAGGGAGTGGCCAGTTCCGAAGGACAAGTCCCAACTACGAAGCTTCCTGGGACTCTGCACTTATTACCGTCGCTTCGTGAGGGGATTCGCCGACATCGCCAAACCTTTACATCGACTGACTGAGAAGGACCAACTCTTCACGTGGACAGCAGAATGCCACAGTGCCTTCGAACAACTCAAGCAGGCTCTGTGCACCGCGCCTATTTTGGCCTACCCCAGACCTGGAACAAGGTTCATCGTCGATACCGATGCCAGCGACTTTGGCATAGGGGGAATCCTGTCGCAAGTAGTGGACGGCGAGGAAAGAGTAGTGGCCTACTTCAGCAAGGCCTTGTCAAAGCCAGAAAGGAACTACTGCGTCACCAGGAAGGAGCTGCTCGCCATCGTGAAGACCATTGAACACTTCCACAAGTACCTGTACGGGCAAGAATTTCTCATCAGGACCGACCATGCATCCCTGCGGTGGCTCCTGAACTTCAAGCAGCCCGAGGGTCAACTCGCGCGGTGGTTAGAGAGGCTTCAACAATACAACTTTGAGATTCAGCACAGGAAAGGCCAACTGCATTCTAACGCCGACGCCCTGTCACGAAGACCGTGCCCCGAAGACTGCACCTTCTGTACTAGGAGGGAGGAGAACACCGGGATACTGTGCCGACGGACTACTGTGGAACTTCAAGGGAACTGGAGCCGCGAATCTTTCACGCGGGCACAAGCAGAAGATGATGACCTGGGACCGATAGCCGAATGGAAGAAGGCCTGTGTCCCCAGACCCGGGTGGAACATTGTGAGTGACTGCAGCCCAAAGTTTAAGTCCTACTGGGCACAGTGGGACTCGCTGATTGTAAGGGATGGCCTCATCTGCCGTACCTGGGAGAGCACCGACGGGAAGACATCTCGGGAACAAGTCGTCGTTCCAAAGGCTATGACGGAGGAAGTCCTGAAGGAAGTTCATGGAGGATCATCTGGTGGACACCTAGGGATAAAGAAGACCCTGGAGAAGCTGAGAGAGCGGTTCTACTGGATCGGATGCCGAACAGACGTGGAGAACCACTGCGCGAGGTGCCACGATTGCGCAGCCAGCAAGGGCCCAGGACGAAGACGACGGGGTCCACTGAAGACCTACAACGTGGGCGGCCCCATGGAGAGAGTGGCCATCGATGTTGCTGGGCCATTCCCGTTAAGCGAGGCAGGGAACCGCTACATATTAGTCGTCAGCGACTACTTTACCAAATGGCCGGAGGCGTATGCGCTCCCTAACCAAGAAGCCGCGACGATCGCAGAGACCCTGGTGAAGGAATTCGTCAGCCGGTACGGAGTACCCCTGGAGCTGCACTCCGACCAAGGGGGGAACTTCGAGTCGCAGGTGTTCCAGAACCTATGCCAGCTGCTGGGAATCCGGAAGACAAGGACAACGCCGCTACACCCTCAGTCCGACGGGATGGTAGAGCGATTCAATCGCACCATCGAGAATCATCTCCGAATAGTCGTCAGCGAGCACCAGAGGGATTGGGACAAACATCTTCCACTATTTCTCCTGGCCTACCGCGCCGCCGTGCATGAAGCCACCGGGTGCACACCAGCCCGGGCCATGTTTGGGAGGGAGCTCCGTCTACCTGTCGATCTTGCCTTTGGCCGACCTGGGAATGATCCGATCCCGGTAAGCCAGTATTGTCAAGAACTGGTCGACCAACTGGAGGACGTGCACGCGTTCGCGAGGAGGAAACTGCGGATCGAGACCGACAGAATGAAGACCCGATACGACCAGCAGACGGATGCCGGCGGATTCCACGAGGACGACCTGGTCTGGCTCTTCAACCCATTACGGAAGAAAGGCCTGTCACCCAAACTGCAGAAGTCCTGGGAGGGCCCGTACCGAGTCGTGAAACGGATCAACGATGTCGTCTACAGGATCCAGCGGAGCCCGAGGGCGAAGATGAAGATCGTGCATCGAGATCGCCTGGCAGCCTACGGAGGGACACAGACGGACCAATGATTGATCGGGACGATCAGCCTTTTTAGGAAGGGGGTGGTGTTACGGCTGTGAGTTTGTGACATCGCTCGCCGTTTGAGTCACAACTGCCCCAGGGGCTGGGCTGTGGCTTGCCTCCTGTATTGCGCGCGCCTTATGCAACAGGGCTACTACAGACAAAGGGATAGTCCAGAAGATTCGTGACTGGACCAGCGGTGGAAACCTCGAGAAGCCGTGGACTCTGGATGGATCTAGAACCATTTATTGAGTCACCGGCCTGCTATATAAGAGTGACCCGTGAAGCAGTTGTCGTTGTGTTTTACGAGCTAGTGCGAGCGATTATCTTGTGCGACAGAAGTGTGGTGACGAAGTGCTGTGCGAGTTACGAAATCCTGTGACATTGTTTCTCCCAGCTTGTGAACAGCGAACATCAAGTGCTCGTAAGTAACTGTATTTGTTGTACCTGAGGAAGAGGGGCAGGTAGCTTCTGCCAAGGCCACCGGACTCATTAGGACGGATTAACTTCTGTGGTCTGTTGCAAGTGAAAGGGGCCAAGGGCGCATAAGGAAGAGACTTGAGGAAACTGGAGAAGGCTCCTAATTGCTTGTATTTGCTGATTAGTGTAATTTTCTGGCCACAATAAAGTTAATTATTTCTTTAAGCAGTAATTAGTGTTGTGCTTTGTACCCCCACCGTAATCCAGTTAACAAAAGTGCCACCAGGGGGGTGGCACGTAACAATATGTTCATAGACATATTCTGAAGCCATCCTCGAGTACTTTACATTCGTTTGATATTGAACATGACAATGTACAAAGCACATTTTTCTAAAGTAAGTACTGATACCGTATTGATATGGTATATAAAAACCTAATGTAATTTAAAAAAAGATTACTGATACATGTAAGCCTGTTTCTTGAACTACGGTACTTCTCAACATAATTTCTATGCGTATGAAGACACCACAATGTTAAACCAGTTTCCGGCGGCTTCGGTGGCGTAGTCGGTAGCATGCTGAGCTTCTATGCCCAAGATAGCGGATTCAAACCCGGCCAAAGCCGTCGGAGTTTTTAAGAGCGTTAAAAATCCCTCAGTATGCCTTCCTTCGTAGGGGAAGTAAAGCCGGCGGTCCCATGTCATAGGCTAGATTTATGGCATGTTAAAGAACCTTCCACTAATTACACCTGTGTGAAGGTAAATTGGTTAGGTTAAGAATGTAAACAACACTCTTAGGTTTCTATGTTCGTTGCCAAGAGCTGACTGTGGTGGCGTCTAGTAGCTAAGTTCTGAACTTGGCCTAGTTGTCGTTGACGGTGGCGCTTGGCGGCAAAAGTAGGAACTATTTGAAAAATTCTAAGTTGCAGTCTGTACTTAAATTAAAAAACAGATAACACACACTAATACAGTCATCACAATTAACACCGGTTATCAGACAGATTCTACACACACCCAAAGTACACGGGGCTATATGACCGCGTTGTCGCAGCCCCTAAACTTAAGAACCAACCAGTTTCCGAAGTCCGTCCAGCAACTGCAGCATGGTCTTTTTAGGTCATCATCGTGGTGCTGACCTCCTAAATAGCTTTTTCAAGTGCAGGGGAACTAAAACTACATGATAAGTTTTTGTTTGGTTATTACATCGATATATTAGGTTTATTATTGTATTAACATAACCTGTTGCGTAGAAAAATACTAGCGTTGCGAGAAGCTACGATTTGTTTATTTTCAAATAACTCTTAACATTTAATTTTAAATGCTTATCTTTGACTAATAATACTTTCAACTGGACTATTTCAGGTCTTGTATGAAATAGATATTTGACACCAGACACAGGTAGAAAGAAAGCCAGGAGAATGCCCGATGTAGTTACTAGTAAGTATCTAGTTGATGTTTTTTTTTTCTCTAAGAACATGTTTATAATGTTGACGATGCAGGTCTACACTCCCAAATCGGCCCTTAACATCCTGCTTGACTGTTTTAAAGTGTCATTTTTTTAAGGTAAACTCCATTAGAAATGGATGAGCCTCCGTGGCTTAGGCGGCAGCACGCCGGCCTCTCACCGCTGGGTCCGTGGTTCAAATCCCGGTCACTTCATGTGAGATCTGTGCTGGACAAAACGGAGGCAGACAGGTTTTTCTCCGGGTACTCCGGTTTTCCCTGTCAATATTTAATTCCAGCAACACTCTCCACTATCATTTCATTTCATCTGTCATTCATTTAATCATTGCCCCGGAGGAGTGCGTCAGGCCTCGGCAGCCGGCACAATTCATATCCTCGCCGCTAGATGGGGGCTTCATTCATTCCATTCCTGACCCGGTCGGAGACTGGAAACAGGCTGTGGATTTTCATTTTCATTAGAAATGGGTACAGTAAAACTTAGTTTAACCGTCACTCTTTAAACCGTCAGTTTCTGTTAACCGTCCTTGCTGTAATAGCATAATAATACTGCAATAACAAAGTGCTTTAAGGTGCAGTGACTCGTTCGCTTTGTTTACTTTATTTTAGTGGGAAGTGAGTGTACCTGCCCGCCATAGAATGGACGAGTGTTCAAACCATGACGAAAAACAAACTATTAGCCACTCAGAGGCTGAAACAATGCTGTCCAAGTGTATAGAATGGTTTGAAAGTCAAGAAGAGGCCAATGCAACGCAGACAGTACTGCTCCGAAAAATACGAAATATTGCCGCGGTGAAAGCTCGAGCATCAAAGAGGCAGAAGAAAATGACTGACTATTTTCAAGCTACATGAACTATTTCAGCTGTAAGTTTATATTACTGTACTGTACATTATTTTGCCACATTTGTAGCTATTATACGGATGTCTTTTATCATGTAATACACCTCTTCCTCAGTTCAATATCTCCATTTCAAATTTGCCATTAGAACAGGTTGACCACTTCTCGTACCTGGGCAGTACCATTTCTGTGAGCTGTACCTGTGAGCAGGATGTGGATAAGAGAATTGGCGCAGCCCATGCAGCATATGGACGATTAGCGCACCGGGTCTTCATGAATAAAGATCTATCCATGAGTACAAAGCTTATGGTGTACAAAGCAGTAGTCATTTCTACATTGTTGTATGGCTGTGAAACGTGAACCCTTTACCGACGTGATCTTAGGAAGCTTGAGCGTTTTCACCTACAAAAACTTCGATCAATCCTGAGGATTAAATGGGAAGACCGCATTACCAATATTGCTGTTCTGGAAAAGGCTCAAATCAACAGCATAGAATCATCCATAATAGGTCACCAATTTAGATGGATTGGTCATGTCCATCGGATGGATGATGTGAGATTACCTCGTCAAATGTTATATGGTGAGTTATGCTATGGCACCAGACCTCATGGTGGTCCTAAGAGGCGCTACAAGGACCAATTTAAGCAGACCCTGAAATTGACAGGTCTTGATCCACAAACCTGGGACATGCTGGCTGAAAACCGCTCAACTTGGCGCCGTACCATCTCGGATTCTGTAAAGACGTTTGAAAGGGATCGACGCATACATGAAGAGGCCAAGCGTCAAGCTAGGAAACTTCGAGCAGCCCAACCACGTCCTCCTCCAGCAATACTATGCGACTTGTGTGGTCGCTTGTTCCATGCCAGGATTGGACTCTTTAGTCACCGTAAACACATCCACAAACTGGACTGAAGGAAGAAGATTTATACTCGGATTCGAGTTAAAGCCGATGATGATGATGATGATGATTTGCTATTACAATTGTGTTTAATTTCTTTTCCCTCCGAAATATATTACATTACTGTGAGAGTGATATCTGTCTATAATATAATATAATTGATTGAGGTCATGTTTTGGAGGAATAATACAGTGTTTCTCTTATCCGTCGATTCGCTCAACCGTCAGGACCACGATCCCGACGTTGACGGTTAATCAAGTTTTTACTGTACCTTGTTGCGACTTTCGGAAAATTTCAACATCCCTTCGCGTTTCACATTCCCCAGACCCAAAAACCACCGTCAGTTCAAATGTTTTCATATAATTTATATACCGGTATCTATCTACAGTGCTGGTATATCACTTTCTTGTGGACATGATAACTACTGTCATTTTGAACCAATCACTTTCAAATTCAGACTCAGAATAATGTTAGACAGAATCAAAGGTGTAGATGTCCTAGCAATCTCAGAAAATTGGTTAACAGAACAAACAAAAATGTTTTTCAATATTAAGAAATATGTTGCATATCACATAGTTAGAAAGCAAACTGGAGGGGGAGTATCTTTGTATATTTCAAACAAATGTAGCAGTACCCTTGTAAAGGAAATAAATTCCACCCACAGCATACTGCACATTACTGTGAGAAAAGGCCATCAAGAATACAATATAATCACTGCTTATAACCCTCATAAAAGCAACATTCCACACTTTCTAACTGATCTCGAAGTAATTATTAGTTCTTACTCAACGAATCCTGTTATAATACTAGGTGATATGAATATCGATCTATTATTTGGGGACAGATATACTAGTAGTTATATTAACCTAGTCAAATCATACGGTCTGGTCTTATGTAATACAAAGTATCCAACTCATGTAACACAAACTAGCTCTACTCTAATTGATCATGTATTGGTGAACGACTGTGACAAAATATGTAATGTCTATAATATTGATAATGATTTGAGTGATCACCATTTACTCATCTGTGAAATGAGAAACAAAAAGATAAACAGGAACTCAATATGTGATGATAGGCCAATAGAAAAGGATAAAATAAACTACAAAAAACTTAATAAATATTTAATAACTCAAGAATTTGTATGCAATGAAACTTAACATCAATGACTACTACAATAAATTCTGTGATTTTATTAATAAAGGAATAGAAACCTGAACTATGAAATATACGAATAAGGAGCCAAGTGCCCCACCAATAAAACCCTGGATCACACAAGATCTTTTAGCACTAATACACAGGAAAGATAAGATATATACAAAAACCAAAGTTAAAAATCCATCTGCAGAAATTTTAGAAGAATATAAAATTATTAGCAACCAAGTTACAAAACTTAAGAGAAACCTACAAAGAAACTACTTTGACCAAAAAATTCAAAATGCAAATAATCAGAGGGAAGTGTGGAGTGTTGTTAATGAGATGTTAAATAGGCCAAAGAAGGGGAAAAATGAAATTGTCAAACTTATAGTCGACGGCACAAATGTCGAAAAAAAGGAAAATATATGTGATGAAATTAATAAATATTATGTCAATATTGCTAACAGTATATGGGAAAATCAAGGAAACGGTTCTACCTCGGACATTACAAGCTATAAAAATACTACTAGCACTAAGACAATCTTTATGTTACCTACTGATGCTAATGAAATACAGTCAATTATAAACTCCCTAAAACACAAAAACAATATAAGTGAGGACAACACTACTAATGTCATGCTACAATTGTGTCTTGAGGGCCTTACACCATATCTTGTCAAAATAATAAATCTTTCACTGATGACTGGTATATTCCCCGATGCCTGTAAAGTCTCGAGGGTGGTCCCGATCTACAAAAAAGGAGACAAAACCCACCCATCAAATTACAGACCCATTAATATTATATCTGCCATCAGCAAGGTTCTAGAAAGCGTTGTTAAACGAAGACTTATGAATTTCTTCATGAAAAATGATTACTTTGCAAACTGCCAATATGGTTTTATTCCAAATAGAGGAGCTGATAGTGCTATATTTGAAGTAGTAACTGATGTAGAAAAGGCATTAGATGAAAACAAACTAGCTGCTGGTGTACTAATTGACCTTCAAAAAGCCTTCGATCTGGTTAACCATAAGATTCTCCTTAATAAACTAGAAATTGCAGGCATCAGAGGAGTGGCACATGATTGGTTCAAGAACTACCTCACTAACAGAAAACAATATGTTGCAATCGATAATGTAAAAGGATCTCAAATGAGAATTGACACAGGAGTACCTCAAGGTTCTGTCTTAGGACCAATTCTTTTCTTGGCCTATATTAATGATATAGTATTATTAGAATTGAAAGGCAAGCTTAAACTATTTGCAGATGATATTTTTATACTCTATCTGGGAACATCTGAACAGGAAATTATGCTAAATATTAATTATGATCTCAATAAGCTGGTGGATTGGTTGAGAGCACACAAAATGGTTATCAATATCACTAAAACAAAATATTTATTCTTCCATAAACCATCATACAAGATTGAGACCACAAACATAGTCAACATAGCCAACAAAGAAATAGAAAGGGTTAAATCGGCAACATACTTAGGTATCACACTAGATAGTACACTAACCTGGGAAAATCATGTAGAAAATGTAAAATATAAAATCAGCCCTTTAATGCTTGCCACGGTGGGTGAGTGGATAGCGTGTCGGTCTACTAACCCCAAGATTGCAGGTTCGCCCCTGACCGTGGTAAGTGATTTTTGAAAGGCGGCAAAAATACAATACGCATGTCATACGATGTTGGCATGTCAAAGAACCCATTTGAATTCAGTAGGCCGAGTTCATAATGGCAAAATTAATCTCGGGAATTTCCGCCAGCACAAAGTTCCTCATTTCTCTACTAGAAAGCGCTATTGTGTTCAAGGAGATTAGATATCTAACATCTAACCTCCTTGACTTTCATAGTCAAGGAACTACGAAATTCGACATGCAAGCTACCCTCTGGGTGTCAAATAGCAAAGCTTGCACCAGGCACCCGAGGCCATACGATATTATTATTATTATTAGCCCTTTAATTGGTATTATTTTCAGATTAAGATATAGCTGTCTTACTAGCCAACAATTGAAAAATATATACTTTGCTCTGATACATTCACATCTAATGTACATGAATTTCATATGGGGATATTGTAAGGAGCTGATAAAAGAACTTGAGATACTCCAGAAACGTGCTATAAAATCTATCTTTGGATTTCCTTGGCTCACACCCTCAAATGAATTATACTCAAGAACTAAAATTATGCCACTGCAAAAACAAATAGCTATGTCAGCAACAGTATTTGTATACAAATTAGAAAACAAATTGATACACACACACATCCATTTTACCCATGCAAATGACATTCATCATTATGCAACAAGAGGAGTAAATCAAATATTCACCAGCCATTCCCAATCCATTAAATTTGGAACTAAAGGAATTATGTCCTCTATAATAAAAGAATACAACTCGCTACCATTAGGCATAAGGGAAAGTTTCTCTATAAAAACATTTAAGAGGAAAACAAAAGACTTCCTATTAAGGAATGAATAGCCCATGTACAATAGCCTTAAGCAATGCAATGTATCATACCGAATTATCTCTGTAAAGTTAGTCACTAGCAATCTAATATAAGTTAGGCTACTATTAAACTAAACAATAATGTTACCAAAATTATATATATGCCATGCTGTAACTATGTTACTTGATTGTCCCTAACACGAGCTCAGGCTCATTGGGACCTATGTAAATAAATAAATAAATAAATAAAAATATAATCAGTTAAGAGTCTCAGTCGAGTTTGTTAATGAGCAATGGGGTGGAAATGGAGGCTCATTTTCAAACAAGTGAAATATCAATACAACTTTCTTAAAATGTGATAAATCAAATCCATTCCAAGTTCATACTATTCTTTGGACATGAACGTGTGTCTGTAAATTTTTTTGGTAACACCAACCATTAACCAAAGAGATGTGAAAAAGGAGTTTTTAGAGAAAAATAATCATACCTCCCTTAATAGGCGCAATATCAATACCGTTTAAAATGGTCAATACTCCTCTACAAATTACAAAACTTTAGTCTGAAATAATTTTTGATATGACCCACTGTTACGCCAAGGGATGAGCAAATGTTTTCGGAATTATAAGAAAATGAGGAATTGATGAGGGAAGAGCCATCAGAGGTTACCATGACAACGCCAGCTCACGAGATCACATTCAGATTTCCATCTGTCTCTGTGGGAGATAAAATATTGCGTGAAGAAGTAACAGACTGTTACATAGTTAGACATCAGTGTCGAAACCTTGCATAAGAACAGTGTGGCCACTAGTATAAAAATAAACCCCAGATGACAGAAAATTACTGTCCCCATAAGACAATAAAATATTAAAAATAGGCATAAAGGCTTGAGAAACAGTTATTTAAGCTCAAATTGTAAAATACATTCTCACATTGAGGGGTATAAAGTGAGATGTGTGTGTCCTACAAAAACCTCCATATTTTGCCTATGTTAGCTTGCCCGAGTGCCAAAAATTGCGAAAATCAGAAGAATATACTACGTTTCGAAATGGACATACTCGTATGTTTGATCTGGGTAGCAAAATTGTGTTAATGCGAAATTTCAGCTTAATCGGTTGGGTAGTTTTTGTGTGAAAGAGTAACAGACAGACAACACTACATTATTAGTTAGATTTCAAGAGGAAGGAATGTATTGCAATGGGTACCATATTGCGACTCCGGAAAATTTTTACATGTCTTCGCGTTTCACATTGTAGTGGTAATTACTAGCCCACACGTTGAGCGACAAGTGTAGCCGTTATTAATGCCCCATGTTGGTAGCGACAATTGAACGGTTTGACTGCCCCTAACTGTTGGGAGATAAATGTAACTGTTTACCTTTGCCTAAGCTATGTTGTTTTAATGGGCGCCAAGACCTCAACGCAATGTTGAAATCTAAATTTGTATTTAACAACGTCTAGCTCTGGCAGAACACCTTCAAGACTATTCACTCAGATCGTGGTATGATTTGATCATTAACCCAACAAACAATTGTATCAGGAGAAGGAATTGGTCTATATCTAATGCTACCTACTGAAAGCAAAGATTGCATTGTAAAAGAAATGAATTTATTATATAAAACAAGAATAGCAAAATTAATAATAATAATAAGTTTAAAATTTAAATTGGAGCGTTGCGATTTTAATATTACCGATAGAAAATTACGTGAAAACTGAGTCTGATAAATTATTGATTTTACTCTTATTCCCAAGCTATGAAGTTACTGAAATATGAAATATAAAACAAAGAGAAATGAGAGATTGCGTATTTCTGCGTCATTCGCGCTTACCACTGGAAATTGCCAAAGCATTTCCCTCGTACTGGATGATGCTGTGTGCTTCCCACAGTCTCCTGGACGTCGCCATCTCCGTCGATATTTGATGATATACTTGTAGATTTGGTGGCTTTATGGTCCTAACAACGAGCCATACCCTCGTACAACCACACTGGTTAAGTTTTAAACAGATAGTTCTCCACTCCATGGAACATCGGAGCGACACACACTTGCAACCGAACTAGTCAAGTCTTTCACAGATTGTCTCCCACTCCACGGAACATCGGAGCGACTCCCGCGTGGAACCATACTCGGCAAGTTCTACACAGATTGTCCTCGTTCCACAGCGCGCTGAACGATATATCCACACGTCGGCTCCCCACCACTGTACCGACTTCCAGCTTACGTGGTCTCCATTGATTGGCTGCTCCCCTCGTGCTATTTCCCCTTCTCTGGCTCATTACACACGGCGCGCGAATGATGAAGTCGATTTCCGTTCCATACATCCGCCTTTTCTTGACGTTGCGACCCAAGCTTGCGTAATACTACGTTACAAGAATCATCCTGTATCTGAATTTCCAGTGAGTCATGTCTCTCATAATATCCTAACTGACGAAACTCCGTAAAATTCCGTAATCACATAATTTTCTATGATATTGTCGTTCGTAATAATTTGCTTGATAGCGTTTTCTAAGACATAGAAAACCTATCTGTATGCTTATAATTTTTATAAAATGCTCCGAAAATATCTTAATAATAATTATAATAAATTAATAATAATAATAAATTAACATGAAAAATTCTCTTGGCTGAACAATTTGCCGCGTAAATAAATATAGAATGGCTTCCTACTGACTTATGCCAGTGGCATAAAAACCCCTCGAAAAACACGTTACATATTCGCCTCGGATCATCGGATGATTTACCGTGACGACGGTCCATTATCCAATTATCCCAGACACGTTAGTAAACCCCAACCAAAATACATATTACATAAATGAAATCACCCTAAATTACAGATATATACACTCATAATTTTTCTTCACGCACTTTGCGTCAAAGTTTGTTGTCACTATGGATTGCACTTTGCAACCAGTCCAATGTTTTACATATAGAATAGTGTTCCACGGATATTTCCGCCTCTCAAATTTCTCTATGTTGGAAAAATAGACATAATTAATGTGTGAGCACTATGTACTTATGATGTCATATCACACGCATTGAAGGTGTTCTGATATATTTATATCACCATAGAACTTCCTAATTTCACTGGAGGTTCCTTCCTTATTGTGAAATTAATCCCATTTATCACTGAGCACACGATCACACTATTGTGGCAGCGCCTCGTGACCATAATACTTGATCTCTCTTTATAAAAGATGAAATTAATATTGACTTCTGTAAAAAAAACCAGTAAATGCGCATTACATATAACACCAAATATTTCTGTGCCGTAATCGCCCTGTCTTCTTAAGTTCCCGTAGACCATATTCTACTTATTACTAGTTCTCAACACAGACCAGTTCTCCTCCCACAAATAATACCTTTGTACAAATTACCTTAAATTACACACTTACAAATCTTACATGGCGAGGCCGTAAACAGAAATCACGTGTGCCGTTATGTATGAGTTTCATGAAGGACTGTCTCGCATTCTGACGGCCCATCTTTTGTCCCGTGGACGCCTTAAGCAAAAATACCCTGTACAAGCGCTCACCCATCTCTTGGGGACAAATGGGAATTCACCAGCGCTACCAAATTCTGGCCTTGGTGTATCGAGACATCTTAGTGCTCAAGAGCATCCGACAATCCCGTCATATTTCCCTGTACCTTAAAAACTCTCATTTACTTACATACTACCCCCCTGTGTGACTTCTGATACGCCTGCCTGGAAGACCATCTCCTCCCACGCACCAAATACCACACTTACTCATTTGATAGGCTGGCTCGCCAGCTAAACACACTCGCTTTATGACACATATTTTCGTAGACTATGTATATTATACGTCCCGTATAATCTGTTTCCCTCACTATTCTCCAGCACATATGCTGTTTTGCCAATACGTTTGGAAACTATAAATGGGCCCTCGTAGAGATAAAAGAACTTGGACATGACTTTCTCTAGCTTATTTGACTGTTTCGGCACTCTAAGTAAGACTCTGTCTCCCGGCTCGAATAGGTCAAATTTAGTTTCTTTTTGTTGGCGAATTCTCTTTTGTGCTGATTTAGATAAATTCTGTTTCGCCAACTGGACAATGTAATCCATCCCCGGTTGCTTACCCTCATTTAATCCCAACACCCTCGCTAGTTCATTTTGTGGTCTTTTTCCGAAGTGAACTTCGTATGGCGTCAATTTCGTGCTCTCATGCTGGACAGAATTCAGCCAAGTCTCGACCTTGGGAAGATGTCCAACCCAGGCCGTATGCTTGTCATGCACAAAAATGAAAATCCACAGCCTGCTTCCAGTCTCCGACCGGGTCAGGAATGGAATGAATGAAGCCCCCATCTAGCGGCGAGGATATGAACTGTGCCGGCTGCCGAGGCCTGACGCACTCCTCTGGGACAATGAATAAATGAATGACAGATGAAATGAAATGATAGTGGAGAGTGTTGCTGGAATGAAATTTTGACAGGGAAAACCGGAGTACCCGGAGAAAAACCTGTCTGCCTCCGTTTTGTCCAGCACAGATCTCACATGGAGTGACCGGGATTTGAACCACGGACCCAGCGGTGAGAGGCCGGCGTGCTGCCGCCTGAGCCACGGAGGCTTCAAGCACGAGAGTCCGAAAAAGACGAGCCACTTCCCTTAATGGACGCTCTGCAGAATTACCCTGAGGGTACCTTACAGAGGAATCAACGTGTGTTATACCAGCTTCCTGCATACTGGTTCTCCATTTCTTTGCAGTAAACTGTGGTCCACTGTCAGATAGTATCCTGAGAGGAATGCCAAACTCAGGTACATACTTATTAATGATCAGACGGCTACACACTAGTCCCGTGGCTTTCCTTAGCGGATATAGCTTGACATACTTACTAAAAGCGTCAATAACTATAAAAATGTACTCGTTGCCGTACTGTCCTTTAACGATCGGGCCAAATAAATCCACACACAGTAGTTCGCCAGGACTACTGGTGAGAACTGCAGATCTCTCCCCCACTAAATATTTAACTGGATATTTACTCCTTTGACAGGTGTCACACTTAGCTAAAATCCTCCTAACGTCCCTTCCCATTTTACTCCAAATGAAGTCACGACCAATTTCATAGAAGACCTTGGTAGCACCAAAGTGTCCTAATTCCCTATGAATGAACCAAATTAGCTCCTCCCGCAAAGTGGCAGGAACACATATTGCCTACCGATTATTCCTACATTTCCTTGCAAGAAGCCTATCCTGCATCTTGTACGTGAACCGTCCTACTTTCACATACTCCTCTTCACCTATTTCCAACCTAGCCTTTAACTCCTTTAACTTAACGTCATCACGTTGCTCCACTAGCATATTTCTCAGTGTCTGTAACGATGCCCTGTTGCTACTGTCCACACATGCACATATTAAAATACCGTCCTCTGCTTTAACCACAGGATAATCCCTACATAAATTAGTGTCCCTTGATAGCATGTCTGCAAGAATGTTATCTTTACCTTTAATATATTTTACTGTGAATTCGTATTCCTGCAGAGCAAGAATCCACCTACTAACTCTGTTAGAACTGAGTTTACAAGTCCTCATATACAGTAATGCAGTGTGGATCTCAAATTTCCCCCCTTCTAAATACATTCTAAATTTCCCTAAACTGAAAACAATACCTAAAAGCTCTAACTCAGTAATCGTGTATCTTTTCTCTGCTGCTGTCAGTCCTCGCGAGGCTAAAGATACAATGCACAGATTACCCTCATCATCTTTCTGACATAATACTCCAGCAATGCCTATATGTGAAGCATCTGTCATAACCACATATTCCTTATCTTTTAACGGATATTTCAGCACTACAGCTTTCTCAAAACCTTCCTTCAGCGCTCTAAAAGCCTGATCATGCTTGGACTCCCGAGTCCCACTTTTAAGCAATTCCCTGAAAGGTTCTACCAACCCTGAGTATTTAAGAACGAACCTCCTGAAAAAGTTGCAAATTCCCAGGTAAGTTTTTAACTGTTTAACATTCTATGGCACCTCTGCGTTAAGTATCTTATTAACCCTACTTTCTTCTGGTGTTAACACCTCTACTCGACACTCTATGACCTAAAAATGTCACTTCTGACTGACAGAATGACGACTTAAGACAGCTTCAAAGTGAACCCTGCCTGATCTAACTTCTGAAAAACTATATCTAAATGACGTAGATGCTCCTCAAAACTGCGTGAACTAATTACCATATCATCTATGTAAATGGTTACAAACTCTCCTGTGTCATCCCCTAATGCGATGTTCAAAGCCCTAATTAAAGCTGCTGAACTACTCTTTAACCCATAAGGTGTTCTACAAAATTGATAAAGGTTATATTTATGACTAAAAGCTGTAAATGGTCTATCTTCGTACATAAGTGGCACTTGCCAAAAACTGGAACTCAAATCTACACAAGTGAAATACTTCTTCCCCTCAAATGTTTGCATTAATTCCTCTATTGACATAGATTTCAGCTGATCTGAATTAATTCTACTGTTAACCAAACGAGCGTCTAAACAAATACGAACTGTGCCGTCGGTCTTGGGTACCGTGATCAAAGAATTAACATATGGACTGTTAGAGTGCTCAATAATCCCATCTTCAAGCATCTGATTAATTTGTGCCTCAACTGCACTCTGATAAGCGAAAGGTACAGGATATCTTATGTCCTGTGAATACTGACCTATCAATAACGTTCAATGAATGTGTATAGCAATTGGCCATACCAATGCGATCCTCAAAAACTCTCCTATTACACAATAACACATCATAGAGCCGAACACATTGTTCCACCTCTATATTTCCCTGAAATGCAGCATCACGTAACGAGTCCTCTAGACTTCCGTTCGTAATCACACAGCCCACTAAACATGGAGAACCCCGCTCTACGGCTGGCGATATCTCATTTAAAGTACAAATCACACCTACAATACTACTCCTCTGAATATGGTCATTGAACGCTACTTCTACTTCAGAATCTCCCCATTTAAATTTCAAACTCCCTACATCATAACATAAGTTACCAGACACTCTACTTAGCCACTCTGAACCCAAGATAACACTGAATACTAAATTTGGAATTACAAGACAAATCTGCTTCTCTACATGATAATTAATTTCAATGTCTACTAAAACTTGCTTAGAAATTACTTTAGACCTCTTCCCAACAGCTGTGATAACAAAAGTGCTTTTAATTGGCATCTCCTCAAAATTTACTCCAGTTCCTTTCATTTTATCATAAAATGCACTACTTATGCAACTCTTCATACAACCACTTTCAAATAAAACATCTGTGTACACCTCGGACACGTTAAATTTAACTATGGGGCTCTTACTAACCACTTCCTGAATAATACCTTCATCATTTAGTTCATGTAATAATTCATTTCTTACATTTAGGTCATAGGGTTCCTGTATAATTGTATGGACAGGGCATGCTACAGACTGAGATTCTGACCTTACTTCGCAGCCTGGTTCGCGTTTAAAGAACCGCTACAGCTGGCCGTAGTACTACTAACTACTGAACTGGTCTGGTTGTTCTGGGCTGTGTTGTCATTGTTTGGCTGTATATTACTACCACTAGGCTGTCCTCTTCCTTGACCCCTATTCTGGTTGTAATTATTGTCATTATAATTTCTCCCTTGATTTCCCCCGAAATCATTGTTTCTCCCTTGATTTCCCCTGTAATCATTGTTCCTCCCTTGATTTCCCCTGAAATCATTGTTCCTCCCTTGATACTGATTACCATAGCCATTTCCTCTGTTCTGATTTAGCTGATTATTATTATTTCTATTTTGAGCGTTGACTCCTTCGCCACCGTTCCCTTGAACTTCTTGATGCCTGGCTTCATTAGGTCTATTATTATTATTACCCTGGTTCCGATTGAAATTGTCCTCACAACCCCCTCTCCCTAGTGCATCAAATGTGCTTAACAAATTTTCTACTTGTGATATAGTCTTTACATTCTGGATACAAGCAGCCTCCTTGATCCTATAGGGAAAGTGCCTAAGTAGCAACCTTACCACATCACTTTCCTTCTTCAAGCCATCCAGATATTTACACACTAATACCTGCCCTAAAAAGTATTCGGTCATGGTGGAGCTTCCTTTAGGGTTATATTTACCACACACTACTCCCTCACGATGCTGCGACTGAATAACCTCATTCCAGAACTTTTCACAGAATTTCATTTTAAAATCATTAATATCAGTAAACTTGTCTCTGTAGACAGCAAACCAATTCCTCGTTTCCCCCACAAACACTTGTTCTAAAATTTCAACTACCTGGCACCACTCAATACTACCATTTTCCAACCTCTCCCCGAATTTATTTTCTATAGTGTTCATGAACTCCATTGGGCACCCCTGTCGATTGCTGAACTTACCCAGTTCTACCTCCCTGTGTGTGCTATTCACAAAAACTGGCCTATTCTGACTATTTTCTTGCCTGATCCTAGCTTTTAATTTTAATTCTAATTCTGCGATTTTCTCCTCAGCCTTCCTCTCAGTACTGTTTACTGTTAATTTAATGTTTCCTTCTGATTCTTCTACTTTATCATATAGCTTTGCTTGTTTCTCCTCAATCTTGCTAATGCTCTCTCTATTACTCTCTCTTAAATCATTTACTTCTGCAACTATTTGCGAGTGCACTTTCTCAATTCTACCCCCCAGCTGTTCCTTAACCTCTTTAGTTGCTACCTGAATTTTGTCAATTTCTCCCCCCAATTGCTTTTTGACCTGCTGTGTTTCCAGTTGCACTAGTTCTTTTAAATTTTCAGCCTGTGTACTGATTCTAATTTCTAACTCCTCCTGTACATTTCCTAATTTCTTGTCTACATCTGCAATGATCTCTTTAACCTTCTCTTCCATTACTCCTCTGATTTCTCCTCTAATCTGCTCCATTTTCACACTAATTTCCTTGTTGTTGTTATCTAGTTTTGCATTATTCTGTTCTAATTTTTTATTTAAAGCTTCTGTACTTTCTTTATTTTCCCTACTGTTTTGTTCTAATTTTGCATTATTCTGTTCTAATTTTGCATTTAAAGCTTCTGTACTTTCTTTATTTTCCCTACTGTTTTGTTCTAATTTTGCATTATTCTGTTCTAATTTTGCATTATTCTGTTCTAATTTTGCATTTAAGGCATCACTACTAACTTTGTTCTGATACATGAACTCGAGAAGTAAAGTTTTTAATTCTGGTTGGCCGCCTACACTCCCTGTTTCAGTATCGGGATTTACCTCCGCTACCCCGGTACTACCATCACTCGACATACTGCTCGTATCATCACTCTCCAGTTGATGACCACTACGTAACCTAATCTGTCTTTCTTTCTCATCCCACATAATGATATACACTGATAAAGACAAATAACCCCCAAAATACAGGCACAGAAATATATACCCTTCTCCTTCCACAAATGTTATTAGGTTTTCAGCCCCAAGTTGTCGGCGACAAATGTAGTGGTTTTGCTAGCCCACACGTTGAGCGACAAGTGTAGCGGTTATTAATGCCCCATGTTGGTAGCGACAATTGTAACGGTTTGACTGCCCCTAACTGTTGGGAGATAAATGTAACTGTTTACCTTTGCCTAAGCTATGCTGTTTTAATGGGCGCCAAGACCTCAACGCAATGTTGAAATCTAAATTTGTATTTAACAACGTCTAGCTCTGGCAGAACACCTTCAAGACTCTATTCACTCAGATCGTGGTATGATTTGATCATTAACCCAACAAACAATTGTATCAGGAGAAGGAATTGGTCTATATCTAATGCTACCTACTGAAAGCAAAGATTGCATTGTAAAAGAAATGAATTTATTATATAAAACAAGAATAGCAAAATTAATAATAATAATAAGTTTAAAATTTAAATTGGAGCGTTGCGATTTTAATATTACCGATAGAAAATTACGTGAAAACGGAGTCTGATAAATTATTGATTTTACTCTTATTCCCAAGCTATGAAGTTACTGAAATATGAAATATAAAACAAAGAGAAATGAGAGATTGCGTATTTCTGCGTCATTCGCGCTTACCACTGGAAATTGCCAAAGCATTTGCCTCGTACTGGATGATGCTGTGTGCTTCCCACAGTCTCCTGGACGTCGTCATCTCCGTCGATATTTGATGATATACTTGTAGATTTTGTTACTTTATGGTCCTAACAACGGAGCCATACCCTCGTACAACCACACTGGTTAAGTTTTAAACAGATAGTTCTCCACTCCACGGAACATCGGAGCGACACACACTTGCAACCGAACTAGTCAAGTCTTTCACAGATTGTCCCCCACTCCACGGAACATCGGAGCGACTCCCGCGTGGAACCATACTCGGCAAGTTCTACACAGATTGTCCTCGTTCCACGGCGCGCTGAACGATATATCCACACGTCGGCTCCCCACCACTGTACCGACTTCCAGCTTACGTGGTCTCCACTGATTGGCTGCTCCCCACGTGCTATTTCCCCTTCTCTGGCTCATTACACACGGCGCGCAAATGATGAAGTCGATTTCCGTTCCATACATCCGCCTTTTCTTGACGTTGCGACCCAAGCTTGCGTAATACTACGTTACAAGAATCATCCTGTATCTGAATTTCCAGTGAGTCATGTCTCTCATAATATCCTAACTGACGAAACTCCGTAAAATTCCGTAATCACATAATTTTCTACGATATTGTCGTTCGTAATAATTTGCTTGATAGCGTTTTCTAAGACATAGAAAACCTATCTGTATGCTTATAATTTTTATAAAATGCTCCGAAAATATCTTAATAATAATTATAATAAATTAATAATAATAATAAATTAACATGAAAAATTCTCTTGGCTGAACAATTTGCCGCGTAAATAAATATAGAATGGCTTCCTACTGACTTATGCCAGTGGCATAAAAATCCCTCGAAAAACACGTTACAACATTCCCCAGACCCCAAAACCACCGTCAGTTCGAAAGTTTACCCAGGGTTGACAAAATAAAACCGGTCCATAAGACATTTATTTTTTATTATTTATCTATTTAATTTCTTCATTCATTTATTTCGCTTCAACGTTAGTGAGTGCGAGGTGGCAGGAGTGTTTAGTGACCCGTTAAATTCAACAATGGTGCTCACGATAAAACAGCGCATATTTATTGTCGAATGTAATGTGAAACACAATTCGTAGATCACGTGTGCGGAACTGTTCTCGTAAGAGATTAAGACTGGCCGTGCTTTGGCAAAACCTCTAGCAAAGAGTTCAATGCAGGACTTAGTGGCGAAATGGCGCGCAACAGGCAATGTAGTGAATAAACACCGTAACTATCCGAAAAGAGTTCGAACACCTGAAAACATTGCACGGGTAATGGAAAGCCTGGAACGTAGTCTGACAAACTCTCAATGCCGCTTATCTGTGCAAGTGGGAATTATAAGATCGCCGTGTCGAACCATTATCACAAAGGACCTGCATCTGTATCCTTACACATTTACTGGTGTGCATGTGTTAAAGTGTCCAGACAAACCTTCGCTTGTCGAGTTCTGCCGGTGGTTCCTGAGTGAAGTGGAAGCAAGACTTTTGGATCCTCAGTTTTTCATTTCGTGAGATGAGGCCTGTTTCAGCTTGTCAGGGTATGTGAACTCATAAAACATGTGCCATTATGCATCCGAAAATCCCCATCAGTACCTTAAAGCGCCGTCGCATAATCACAAGATTGGTGTTTGGTGCGCAATATCTGGTGTCCGCATTGTGACACGATTCTTTCACCAAACTGTTAATGTGGTCCGGTATGTCCAGAATCTGTTTAATCCATATGTGGTTCAACTCACAGAAGATTGTATGGATATTTTCATCAAGATGGAGCAATAGCACATACCGCCTTCACAACCTTGGCACAGGTGCATGAAATGTTCGGTGAGGAGAGAACAATCAGCAGAGGCAGTGCAATCTCATAGCCACCTCGATCGACCGATTTCTTTCCCTGTGATTTTTACCTGTGGGGCAAATTGAAGGGTCAGGTGCACGCAAATAATCCTCAAACACTGGAGGAGCTACATCAGAACATTGAAAACGCTATTCCGCAGGAAGAGCGTGTCTAACAGTTTGTTAAATCGAGCACAGCGCTTCATCGAGATCAACGGTAACCATTTCCAGCGTTTACTGTGATGTTCAGTAACAAGGGGCAATTGTAAATAAGGTATGAATAAATAATCATAAAAGAAATTCAGGGCTGGTTTTATTTTGCCCACCCTGTATATACAGTATATCACTTTCTTGTGATCACGATAATTACCGCCATTTTGCACCAATCAAGTTGGTATTTATACATAAAATATAAACATTCACAATCTCAGTCAAGTTCATTAAAGGGCAAAATCGCACCGGGGGGTGGAAAATAAGGGGGCCTTTTCTGAAAAAATGAAATATTGCTTTAATTTTCTTGTTATGTGAAAACTCGAAACCATTCAAAATTCGTACTATTTATGGGATAAGGGCTTGTCCCAGTGAAGGTTCTTGATACCACCAGCCATTGACCAAAAGGGTAGGAAAAATAGATTTTTGACAGAAAAATAATCATGCCTCCCATAATAGGTACAATATGAAAACCGTTTTTAAGATGTTCAAAAGTCCTCTAACAGTTACCTGAAACTTTTGTCTGAAAGAATTTTTGATATGACCCATCTTTATGCCAAGAGCAAAATGTTTATGGAATCATAGGATGCTTGTATGGTAAACGCGTAGAACGTTTGTAGGTATTCAGACAACAATTGGCAAATTTGGTGAATTCGAAATATTTTTCCTTGCCCAGTGAAATCTACTTCCGGCGTGCCGAGAGGGATTTTTAAATAGGAGTTGACCGACTGAAAAGTTAGAAATGACAGTTCAAATAAGTGGACTTTGGTTAGTCCCTACTATTAATTCCAAAACAATGCAAGTGTAATTATTCGGTGAGTCATTAATGAAGATATAGATCCACACTCCCAAATAGGCCCCTGTTAGGTATTAGGAAGTCATTTTAGAAAGCCTTTGTCTGGAGCGTGGCACTCTATGGAAGTGAACTTGGACTGTTGGTGCAGTAGATAAGAGGAGAATTGATGTGTTTGAAATGTGGTGTTACAGGAGAATGATGTAGATCAGATGGGTAGATAGGGTTACAAATGAAGAGGTAGGGTTATGGCACTATATATCGAACACTTAACGTCATCTCTACGAATAATTGATCAGTAATTTTTGCCAGTGAAGAACAGACATCTGAAGAAGAGATAAAACCTTAACGGAACATCCGTTGGTTGCAACTAGCTTGTTCGGACCTTTAAAATATATAATTTATAGGTTCCAGGCCTCTTTAAATGCAACAGCTGTATTCCTCCATATATCGAACGGTCTGGATTATATATCGATCAATGAAGTTGTAATTATCGAACATGATTTTTTTTATATCGAACGGCAAGGTTTTAAATACCGAACAGAACTATTTATTATGAATCAGGCAACCTTTAGACATTATTATGGTTGTAATAACAAGAACAAAACAGAAGGATTCTTAAATATAATTCACAAAAGCAATTAATAATATTAAAAATATCCTGAGAAACACAAAAATCAGTATCTTATTTCCATAAGTCCATGTCTTTAGTCCTATTTCTTTCTTTTTCTTCAATTCTTCCTGGTACTCCTTTGAAGATATCGCGTACGTTTTCCTTAACCTAAACTGATGGGGTTTTTCTGGTACTTGAGGAACTTTGAGAATATCTTTGAATGAATCCTCAATACTACGTGTACCGGTACTTGAGGTGGGTTAGCAAGCAAGCTCCGAATAGATTTCATCCTCATTCAATAGTTTCGGCTTGTGAACTTTTACTCCACTCTTCAAAATGACGGAACCAGGAAGATCCTTCTTGGGAGATGGTACTAACACCTCTAAACGTTCTTCATTCCACGTGAAATCACGATTATCAATGCCCTGGTCATCATTTATTTCTTCTTCTTCTGATGAACTATCTGTCATAGTTTCATTTGCCGATATAGTTGCTTGTGTTGCATTGTACCGAGTTGTAACACTCTTCCACTCTTGTGACATCATACCGGACTTAACCTGTTGAACAGCTTCAGTCAAGGCAGATAACGAATACTGACACAGTTTCATTTTTTCAACCGGTTTAATTCTTGATTTTGGGACATTTCTCCCCTTGGGTGTCTTAATTTTGACCATTGTCAAGCTGTAAGCACTAGTTAAGAAAACTAACCAAGAACTGCAAAATAATAATTTTCTGCTTCTAATCCTCTACTCTGTTTATTGCACAATATTTACAGTAGCGGCGGTTGGGAGTTAGACGTGAAGGGGACAAAGGGGTCAATGGTTATAGGGCTGTTAAGAGTATAAAATTGAAGAAATTGAGGCAAAAAATCTGCCCCCGAAGGTCCCCTCTCCTCGCCGCCACTGTACAGTGTTTGCCGATTATGTGAACTCTGGATATTGACACGATTGCCAAATAAAGTGATTAGCACAATGTGAGGCATCAAACCGACATAAGGCAACGTAAAAGAAATCTAACTATACCCGATGCGGGTTCAAATTCAGGTCCTCTCAATTTACAGATAGTCGCCTCATCAGTCACGACCACAGAAATGCGGACTTTCGGCGCAAAAGAAAACAATACTGTAAATTAAAATCAGTAGCAGCCCATTAATTTTAGTGTCGTCCGATATTAAGGGCTATTTTTGTATGCATGAACCTCTTTTATCGAACGACATTTCGATATTATAAAACGGGATTCAAATATCGAACAGTATTTTATTTTAGGAATAAATATGAAGATAAATTAAAACCCAGATCATAAGAAATTAATAAACATGTATTTATGTTAACACAACATATTATTTAAAGGATACTTCCAAAGACACTATTTTACCAGCAGAAATGAGTAATCACAGGGACACGCCCCCTTACTAACAATCCAACGCAGTCATCAATATCCCGTCAACAACAAGGTTCTGACACTTTCCCGCGCTCACCAACGCAGTAACGACTTCGACCTATCGATTGACATAAAGAGAAGTTTGGTGGGGTGAATTCAGAAACCTAAGATGCTGTGTAAACTTATCGATATCCTTATTTTGCAACGAAATTTATGAAGTGTTCGATATTTAAAGGGTGTTCGATATATAGTGCCATAACCCTATTAAGACTAGTGGGAGAGGAGAGATGTTTGTGGTGACTGCTAATGAAGAGAAGAGATAGGTTGGTAGGACAAATACTACATAAGACACCTAGGAATAGCAAAGTTAGTTATGGAAGGAAGGGTTGAGGATAAGAACTGTAGGGGTAGACCAAGGTTAGAATATGTTAAACAGATTGCCTCGGATGCAGGGTGTGGTAGCCATATAGAGATGAAACGATTAGCTCAGGACAGGGAAATATGGAGTTTTGCATCAAACCAGTCAAAAGACTGAAGACTCAAACAACATTATTGAATTCCAGCGTATTTACCTCCACGACAGTGTTCCTATACCAACAATGCATAACCCAGAAATGGTCCCGATTACAGTAACAAGGTATCCTAGGGAAGGCCTAGGGAGTCTTTAATTTTCCCGCCGTAATTGACCCTTGTCTTTTCTTTCCTGGTACCCTCATTTTATTTTCCATGCTGTGGAAACAGTTTGAACCTAATTCTAGGCCCAAGCACACAAGCAGCAGTAAATTGAGCAACTCTTCTTCTTCATTTCCCGTTTCCAGCTTCCTGGGTCGGGTTGTGAATTAAGGACCTCCATCGTTGCCTGTCTCTCCACCACTCCTCTCCTGATTTTAGTACATCTTCGGGTTTTCCTCCCTTCTTTTCTACACACTCCCACACTGTATCTGCCCATCTCTTCCGGGGCCTACCTCGTGGTCTCTTCCCTGTCATCTTTTCACAGAAAGTCTTCTTTGGTACTCTCTCCTCTCCCATTCTCATCATATGTCCATACCACTTTAACTTTGTTGTTTCTATCCTGTCCTGCAGCTTCAATATTCCTGTCCTTTCTCTAATCTCTTCATTTCTAACTCTATCTCTTCTGGTCTTGCCCTCTATACCTCTTAGGAATTTCATCTCTGCGGCTTGTATTCTACTCTCCTCTCTTTTTGTAGTAGTCCACGCTCCAGCTGCGTATGTTAGTATGGGTCTGTAGTAGGTTGAATATAATACTTTTTTGCATTTCTTTGGGACATCTCTGTTCCACACAATACCCCTTACACTCTGGTAAAAACTGTTCGCTTGTTGTATTCTCTTTCCAATTTCCTCAGTTATCTTTCCATCTTCTGTGATCACACTTCCCAAATACTTGAAACTTTTAACGACTTCTAGAATTTTGCCATTCAATTCTATCTTTCCTCTTCCTTTCTTCCTTCCTCTTGACATTACCATTGTCTTGCTCTTCTCTGTGGTTACTTTCATCCCAAATTTCTCTATCTCTTGGTTCCATACATCTAGTTGTTTTTGTACATCCTTTTCATCCTCACCCCATATAACTATATCATCTGCAAACAGCATGGCCTTTGTTGCTTCTTGTCCCAATCTCTGTTTGACCTTCTTGTGGATTTCATCCATGACTATGATGAATAATAATGGGGACAATACACTTCCCTGTCGGAGACCCGTTTCCACTTTAAACCATTCTGTTTCTCCTATACTGGTCTTCACGCTACTGACACAATTTTTGTACATAGCTTTTAACATTTGGACTTCTGCTCTGATAACTCTTCTTTTCCTTAGTACATCCCAAACCACCTGTCTAGGCACACTGTCATATGCTTTCTCAATATCAATAAATGTCATCACCATGTCTTTTCCAAATTCCCATCTTTTCTCCATCATGTAAAGATTAGGTCAAATGTTGATCTGTCTTTCCTAAAACCATACTGTTCTTCTTCCAACTCTCCTTCTATCTTCCTCCTCAGTCTGCCTTCCAATACTCTCTCAAAGATCTTAGCTACATGAGCAATAAGAGTGATCCCTCTGTAGTTATTACATTCCTTTTTGTCGCCTTTCTTAAAAATCGGGATAATTAAACCCTTTCCCCATTCTTCTGGAATTTCTTTCTTCTTCCAAATTATTCTAAATAATCTATACAGCCACTGTATCCCTACTGGTCCCGCTGCTTTTATCATTTCCGTGGTCACCTCATCCACTCCTGCTGCTTTACCACTCTTCATCTTCTGTATGGCTTCCTCTATTTCTAGCATAGTTATCTGCTTTTCTTGTTCTTCTTCTTCTTCTTCCATAGTTTCTTCTTGTTCCTTTTCATCTTCCAGTTCAATGTATTTCACATTTAGTAGCTTTGAAAAGTATTCTTCCCATCTATTTAATATATCATCTCTTTGGTACAATATCTGCCCTGCTTCAGTTTTTACAAATTTTGTATTTTCCCTACCTTTCACACTGTTTTTCACGAATCCATATAGTACCTTCTTACTTCCTTGGATATCCTCCTTCAAAGTTTCTGTGAATCTTTCCCAACTTTTCCGTTTTTCTTCTTGTACAATTTTTTGGCATGCCTTCTTTGCTTCTCTATATTTTTGTAGTTTCTCTGCATTTTTACAGCCTATCCACTTCCTCCATGCCATTTGTTTTTCTTTAACAGCTTCCTTTACCCTGTTGTTCCACCAAGGAGTCTCCCTTTCCTTTTTCTTCCCTGATAATCTTCCACAAGTGTTTACTGCACACTTCACAGAACCATTCCTAAAACATGCCCATTCCTGTTCTACACTTTTTGCTTCATCTTTGGGAACTTCCTTTTTTAAATCCTCTTGGAACTTGTCCATTGTCTCCCTCTCTTTTAGCTTCCACACCTTTATTTTTCTTTCCCTCTTTTCCGAAAGGTTTATGATATTTCCCAGCCTTAGTTTGGCTATCACCACTTTATGGTCTCCTTCAAAGTCTCCTCTTGGCATAGCCGTCACATCTACCAGTTGTCTTCGTTTATCCTTTTCCACCAGGATAAGATCAATCATTGTCTTTGTCTTTCTGTCTCCCCATCCATACCTAGTTATTTTTTGAGAGTTCTTCTTCCTAAACCATGTGTTTCCAACAATTAATCCATTCCTTCTACAGAAATCTATTAAAAGGTCCCCTTCTTCATCCTGATTTCCATAACTAAACGGGCCAATTATCTCTTCTTTTCCCTGCCTATCTGTTCCCACATGTGAATTCATTCATATCTCCCATTATTATAACCTCTTTGTCTTCTATACACTTTTCCAGTTCTTCTAGGAACTCCTCTAAACATTCATCTACCTTCCCTGTTTGGGGTGCATAAATCTGTATGAAGTCCTTTGTTCCACTCTCAAGTCCTAATCTAATTTTCAGTATTCTGTCACTAGTTTGCTCTACTTTCTCAACATACTGTACCAAGTCTTCTCTCAATATTATTGCAACACCATTCACTGCCTTCTTTCCTCCACTCCAATATATTTTATATCCCTTCCCTTTCTCGATTTCTTTCTCACCTTTTCCCTTCCATTTCGCTTCACTGACTCCCATCATTGCTATTTCCTTCTTTTCCATGTAGTCCACCAATTCTTCTGTCTTGCCATTTAGGCTCATCATATTTATGAATCCGATGTTTGTAGTGTCTGGTAGCCCACTTCTCACAGTTCCCCCAGACCCCTGAGAACTGCGCGTCGCTTGCAGGGGACGCCCTAGCCCTTTCCGAGGCCTCAATTCACATTTACTCATTCTATAGGCTATTAGTACGATGAGCTCGCCACACTCAAAGGCATTTTATGACCTACTGCCAGGTGCTGTTCTAGGCCGATCCACTGGATAACAGACGCCTTTTGCAGCCGCTCCTCTGGAGTACAGACGCTACAGAATTCCCTCTTCCGCCATCGACACCGTACCGAAGTCCATCCTCTCCGCCGCCGATACCGTTGGGGCTTCACCCATAACCCTGGGCTTGGGCCCTCCATATTTATGACCCCTGGAGAGAGGGTGTCCCAGTATCAAAGCCCCCAGGAACCGGGCTGCCTGTTTGGTCCGCGGGTTGTATTGGGTATTTCAACCAGCCCTACAGAAGTAGGGGCCCCCTATCCGCCACCTGGGGACGCGCCCTCTAGGGGTTACAGGCTCCCCCGAGAGTTAATTGAGCAACATACAGATATAATGTACTGACATTAGCTATTGATATTACAACTTTTCAATCAGTCAACACAATGTATTCCCAAAATGTTAATATCTAAGGAAAGCAACAGGTCATCATCAGTGGGCTAAGGTGACAAAAAAAATCAAGTCGTCAATATCCACTGCCGCAGGGAATATGTTAAGTCACCATTGGGGGCATACAGCTCAAGTGCCATTTCGTCTAGGCAATGAATTTAAGCAAGAGCTAGCGAAACGCTGACAAGACAATCAGTGTTGTGACACCTTATTCTGGTAGTTACTGGGAAATAAACGACTCTTGTGTCCTTGTTCTTAATATGCATGCTGATCATTTCTATACTTATTCCAAACTAAAAATGTAATATGAAAACAATTTTATGGTATGATGTAAAGTATAAGAAGTTTTCAGTGTCAGAGACCACCAAGTAGTAGCATATTCATGAGGAATCATACCAGTATAACTGCATATTAATTTTCTACTAATATTTTTTAAATACTAAATACTGATACTAAATGGGATCATAAGAGAAATAAGGATGTGCTGAAGGAACTAAAAGTGAAACCAATAACTACCTACATTTGTGACTCCCATAAGTCCAACCCCTCGTCAACGTCGTGGGAGACGGGCAACGGCACAAAGTAGGGGATTGCCTGTAGGGGCGAAGTACAGTGGGGACTTCGTGAGCCCCGGGACCGTTACGGTAGCTGTGAAGGTCCTACAGGAACCCTGAAAAGTGACGGCTAACGGGGCTCTGGTGAAGCTACGATAGGCCCAGCAAGCCAGTAGTGGATGAAACCAAATGCTTTCAAAAATGGAACGAGCCTCGGACATAACGGATATAATAGATGACGACATGGCTGTAAACACAGACTAAGATTTGAAACTTTAAACATAAGAAAGCTGACGGGGAAGGTGGAGGAGATAGTGGATATGATGGAAAGAAGGAAGTTGGATTTATTGGGATTGGCAGAAACAAAGTGGAAAGGGGAAGGAAGGAGAGAACTGAGAAAAGGCTATAGACTGTACTGGAGTGGGAATGAAGAGGGAAGGAGGAATGGAGTGGGAGTAGTAGTATGAGATGGTTTAAAAGAAGAAGTGAAGAGAATAAGTGATAGGATGATGAAAGTGAAAGTAGCACAGAGGTGAGAGATCGTAAGGTATTTACGGTGAAGGCATAAATTATTTAAGTAATTTTAAATAAAATTCAACAAAACAATGAAAATCATGCAAAGTACAGTGATGAACTTATGGAATTATGATTGTAGTTTGTGTCTAAAGAACATGAATATAGTAAATAACTTGTGAACTGGACAATGGATAATATTTTCCAGAACTAAAAGTTAAAAATAATGAGAATGCTAATATATGACAACAAAACCATGCAAAATTAAATTTAATTAGTCAAGATTTTAACCCTTTCTTCTATATATCTGTGGTCTCTGTGCTATCATAAGTTATTTCAGTGTCACTAATATCATTATCATTAACAACACCATCAACTGGCAAATTTAATGCCTGTGAATAAAAAGGGAAGTCATCCACCTTGTACCCCATGTCCCTGAGATGTTTGGTGCTTTTCAGTCGGTCAACACGAATGTACCCAAAAAAAATTACACGAGATTAATAAATACACCATAAAATAAAATAAATACAATAGTGTATTTATTAATCTCGTGTAATTTCTTTCAGGATAAGGGTATAACCCAACTCTCTTGGATACATTCGTGTTGACAGACTGAAAAGCACCAAACTTTTGTTTACTAAGGCAACACTGAGAAATGGTTTCAAACCCCACAACATCGTGTAAACATAGTACGGCCATTTCGCTGCTGTTCACGTGACCCAGAAATGGCCTCTCATTGACTGCATGGATATGGTACGTTCAGGCCACAGGATTTGGCACTTATTGGCATCAAACGAGATTTTTAATGTCCTGTTTGTTATGGATTTAGGTCGTTTTGGCAATTTCTTTTTCTTTCGTATGATGGAGCTTCCTACCAACGTACGTTTTCCATCATAATCTCAATTTCGATTTTTTTTGATTTGGTATCTTTTGGAAATAAGCTTCTCAAATAGATTTTAACACATCATTAGCAAAGTTTAAGTACTGTACATCAATTTAGGTTCTTTCACTGAACACATAATGAGTTGGTTGGTTCTTAAGTTTAGGGGTTGCGACAACGCGGTCATGTAGCCCCGCGTACTTTGGGTGTGTGTAGAATCTGTCTGTTAACCGGTGTTAATTGTGATGACTGTATTAGTGTGTGTATCTGTTTTTTAATTTTTAAGTACTGCAACTTATAATTTTTCAAATAGTTCCTACTTTTTCCGCCACCATCAACGACTACTAAGCCTAATTCAGAACTTAGCTAATAGACGCCACCGCAGTCGGCGCTTGGCAACAAACGTAGAAACCTAAGAGCGTTGCTTACATTCTTAACCTATCCAATTTAGCTTCACACAGGTGCAATTAGTGGAAGGATCTTTAACATGCCATAAATCTATGACATGGGACCGCCGGCTTTACTTCCCCTCCGAAGGAAGGCATACTGAGGGACATAATGAGTTGATCATTTTGTCTTTCTTGTATTTCTTTTAAAATATTAAATCTTTCAGAGCAAGATATCTTACAGCAAAATCACGAAATTTTAACATTTGAAAATTGGGCAATGTTTGGATTTTCTTAGTTTCTTTCTGAGAAACTTTCAAATGTGGCCCACACAATATTGCTTAGATGGAACAAGTTCAAAATCACAAATAAACTGTTAACATAATTTAGAGACTTTTGTTTTTCAATTTTGTTTAGAACTAGCAACGTTTTGACACATACTTTTCACATCTTATTTGAACGACCTAATAGCCCCAAAGCTTCATTATGGAGTAACTAAACCCTCCAATAACCTTATTAACTACTTCATTGGTATAACCAGAAGCTACCAACATTTATTCTCTAGGCTACTTCTATTCAGGAACTTATGAAGCTAGAAAATGAGAGTATGAATATTTAGACCCTTTCAGTTCCTTATGTTCCTTATGGCCTGTTTGCCATCTCTTGATGAATACAGTACATTTGCATTTGTCAGTTGGCACAGGCTAGAGTAAAAGGTGGCTTTTCACTGATGTTTCAGTCTCACTCATGGCTGTGATTATATGGAAGCTACTGAGGTATGGGTGGTGCTTAGTAATGGCATTCAGGGCACAGTCAGTGCCTGTGAATGCTGTGAAAGGTTCTACTCATAGGGTTAGGACTACTGTTCTGACTCAGTGAGGAAAGCAATGGCAAACTACCTCACTCCTCTTCTTGCCTAGAACGCCTCAATATAGCACTGCCTTGGGTTTTTGTGGGTATCTACTCACATAACGTAACGGCGGTGCTTTTGAGGATCCAACCAGCCTTCGGGCTGACTACCTACCAGTACCTTAAGTATATCAGCAATAAAACGGGTGTGTTCAAAAACAAACAGTTGGGATTTAACTAAATTATAAAATCTGTAATTTTCATTTCTGCCATCAATTTGCCACCACAACAGGTTTTGGTGACACTTTGATACATTATGTAGAATGTCTACATATGCATGTTCTTAGCAGCTTTGAACACAGGCTCTGGGTACATAGAAACTGACTTACCTGCATGATTCTTGTACTAGTGAGAGTGAAACGTGTGATAATTATTTTATGAAATGTGATATTTTTTTGTTTAGGTAAAATTGCATTCGGTTCGTTTTTCAAAACCTTGCCAAACAAATCACATTTATAACCCCAGCAATTGGAAGGAAATACAGTAGATATTCTCCCATAACTCTCCTTCAAAATTCACAGCATTTTAACATAATACACTGCTCAACGAAAGTTTGGACTACTGCCATCAATTGTATGCTGACGCTGACATAGAGGAGTGGGACCTCTTACCCTAAGATATATTTGATGGTCTCATTCAGAGCATGCCTTTTCCGTGTGTGGGAAGAACTACTAAACACTGATGCTGATCATCATGAGATACAGATTTTCCATGTTTCTGTCTTCATAAGGGACACTTAAAATTGAGTTTGCTTTGTTTTTGTACCGTTTCATTGTTATCTAACCACGATTGTTATTGTTTTCAGAAGGACTGATGTTTAGTTTGTTAATAAGTTATTGTATTAACCTCTATGGGTTTACTATAAGAAGTCATTCTAGTAAAATATATCCTAACTTTTGTTGAGCAGTGTATATGGAGCAGAATCTGTAACGATGTATTTTACGAGGCATGTTTTATAAATAAACAAGGTTTTTAAATATAGCTGCTACAGTGCTGTGGTTGTCGTTTGGCGCATATACCATATGTACACCTGTTGTCTAGCCACAAACCTCATTACGGAAGGATTTGCCTGTATTTACATTTGTTTGTGTGTATTGAAAATGTGTCCGACAATTAACAGTCCCGTTGAGTGTGAAGTAGGCTTACACACTGTGATTGGTTTTCTAAAGACGTGAAAGCAGTTGAAATTTATTGGCAGATTAGTGAAGTGTGTGTAGAACATACTATGAGCAAAGGAATGGTAAGAAAATGGTTTAGCGCATTAAAAAGAAGGGCATGTAAAGGAGTGTAGTGGGCGACTGTCTGTCATGGCAAGACTTCGTGCAGTTGATGCAAAGGTTCGAGAAAGCAGACGTTTTACGATACTGTCATTATGTTATGAGTTTCCTGAAATTTCACGGAGTATTCTGTGGCTGGATGCTGAAGTTATCTGTTGTGCTCACACTGGGTACCAAAGATGCTGACAGAGGTGCACAAAATCAAGATTTAGGTTCAAGCAATTTAAACTCAGAAAATCATGTACATTGTCTTTTGGGATAGGCAGTGTGAGTTGCTTGTGGATTTTGTACTCTGGGGCAACCCAATAAATGTCGAGACCTTATGTAAACTCTATTGTTCAATCCAAAATAAATGGCGTGGCATGCTCAAAAAAGATGATTCTTTTGCTTCATGTCAATGCCCATCCTCACATTGCTAATCAAGCCCAAGACCTCATTTGGTTAGAAACAATGTGATAATCATTTGTATAGAACTTGACTTTTTTTCGTGCTTTCACTTGCCATAGGACACGCCACCTGCATATGGTTATGCATAACAGACTTCCAGTTTGAAAGCCCCCATTATGGAAGCATTGGTATCTCCGTATTCTTATTTTTCATGCCAGGAATTAAAGAATTTGCTATCGCAAAGGAAAATAAAAGTTGGAAATTATACGAAGAATGAAATGATGCACAGGTATGTTCATTAGGAATGCTCTATTTATAATTGTTCATTACCAATACCAACAACATGGCCCCGACATGTTTGTAAACTGTCTATGTAGTTTTGCAAAAAAAATATGTTTGAAAATTTTCTAAGATGGTGTGAAAGAGAGAGTTTGTATTTAATGTGTGTCGAAATATTCGCATGTCATTTATAATCTTGACTAGGCTACTCAAAGTGTGATGATTTTGCTACAGTAGGCCAGCTACTCTTTATATCTATTTTATTTAGATCTCTTGAAATTGTTGATCAAAATATATCTGAAGATAGGTAAACCAAATGCCTCCCTAATCCTCGCAATGTGTGTTTAATTTGTGCGAAGGGTAAAGATTTAAATTAGCACTAATTTTTATTTTGTTGCTTTCGTTGTGGACTATTATTCCATATAATTGTTTGAATACTCCAGAATGTTTATTTCCTTCCTCTAAATGGGAATAGCCCGGAAATTGTAAAAGAAGTAGCCAGTGTCTACAGTATGTTCCTATAAGTGGAACCTGGGTTACTTATATTAGGGTATGGTGTCTGCAGTTAATTAAATGGTGTGTCAGGTCAGATGAATTTGAAATTTCTTGCAAATATTTAAGTTGGCTTCAAGAATAGCATTTGCTTTTTATTATATCTTTCTATTTTAATTTTTATTGCAGCATTATAATGATAACTGTACCGTAATAAGTTCAGCACATGTTATACCCTATCTAGAACTCGAATAAGACTTGCACAATTCAAAACTTAAAATGAACATATAGGCTAATGAGTAACAATCAGTGTAATGATTATATAGGTATAATAATAATAACCGTGGGAACTACCCCATGGGCAATGAATATGACCCATTCTGTGCTAATTGTGTCAGCGGCAGTCACATGTTACACTGCAGAGTTCACATAATGCATTTGTTACAAGGCTTTTACTTTAAGTAGGCCTACTGGTTATAACACCATGTATTCCATTAATCCGGGTTTTAGGAGGCCTCTGATGAATTATTTTCCCTAATTGTAGTAATTTTCTTTTACAGTCTTGGTCAAAAGGAAGATTGTAGTTTTACGTGACTGTGAATCTTGTGATTATGAGCCATGGGACCTCCGAACCACAGGACATGGCATTTCACTTCGAAAATCTCACACGCATTGACCGGGAATCGAACCCACCTTGGTGAGAGGCTAACAGCTTGACCGCTGCGCGACCACGCCCCCCCAGTCTTGGTCAGAGCCTGCTGAAAGTTGCCATTGCACCTGCTGAAAGCAGTTTTACTTTCTCAATCGACGACAAGTTTCTGGACCTGGCTGTTGCAAACAAGAAACTTTTCCAACCTTTCTCTCTTAAATGGCTAGCCATGGAGCAGGCCACACACAACCTTGCCTTGAAGTTTTTAGTGAAGGTCCAGTATGCTTCCTAAAATGGAAGTGTGCAGCACAGACATCGAAGCATGTTGACCCCAGTGTTCAAATTGTAATTAACACTTCTTCAGCAGCCAGGATCCTGCAAGCTACCTGCTCATGCCTGGCTGGTAAAGGTCGGTCTGCTGCATGCAAGCATGTTATTGCCCTTGCATTCAACTTGGAATGCCATGGCTCGTCAGGAGAAAGAATGGAATTCATTTCCACGGCTAGCATACTCCAGATAAGGATTACATGAGTATGGTGCCTCATTATGTTTTGAATATATCATTAACTGCATTTCTTTGTGGATACATATTTTTGTATACTATTTGCATTCCTCTCAGGCTTGGGGTTGGCCTCAGCTGGGATGGTAAGTACAGCTCATGAGTGTGTGCAACATTCAAGGATGTATTCTGCCAGCCAGATCGCCCAGTCCTCCCTCATTGGACATATTCAGGACCGACAGTCTATTGTTCCATAAACCATTTTGGCAGAAGAAGTTGAGTGTGAAGAAACACTTGAAGAAAGGACAAAAGGGCAATCCAGCTGCCCCCTGTGTTTGGAAAAATGGAGAAAAAGAATTACTGCATCCATGGTGTGGGAGGTTAGGAGTACTATGGAAGCAGGAATTTTTTCTACAGGTCCAGCAAAGAGACAGCTGGACCCTCAAGAATTTTCTGCGCCTGCTGTAGATTGGGGCAGGGTACGAGAAAGTATCAGGGTGTCGTGTGCAACTGCAGTATTTGGGTTGTTTGTGAGTAAGGAGTTTGGAGCCTCTCATGATGTGTTGTTGATGATGGTTCGACTCTGGTAGAAGTTAAGTGCCCCTACCGTATAAGATTTCAACCACCGAGTGAAGCCAGCTTTCTTTCGGGGGGGGCTACTCTTCAGAGGCCATGAAAAAGGCATGTTATGTTGTGTGTACGAAAAATGGTATTAAGATAAATCCTATGTAAAGACGATGCTACATTGTGCAGATGTCTAATATGACAGTGTGTTTAGGCCCATGATTATTCATTAAATGAAGGTTGCTGAAAACTAATTTCTTCCGTTTTATCTTATTCCTAATATCTCCTTCTTGATCTGCTGGGTTATCACAATACCTTCCATTGATCAGAAACCAAGCTGTAGGGATGGTTAGGATCATACAGAACACATAAGGTAAGAACATTCATGCACTGTGGTAACATAAGAGATTATTCCCATTCTTGAGCCGTTTTTAGCCTATTTTCATTTATGGAAGAAATAGGCTTATGAGGATTACCTTTTGTCTGACTGTGTATGCAGTGCCGGATTTCTGCCTAGGCCTACAAGGCCCCGGCCTAGGGGCCCAGCCAGCTTAGGGGCCCGGTTGGGGGAATCTTTACTTAAGCTCAAAAGCCTGGCTTGCCTTATCAAAAAGCTGTATCGAAAATAATACTACTACGCTGTCGTAGCAGGCGGAGAGGTGATACTCCGACGTGGCGCGTCCCAGGTGGCGGATAGGGGGGTCCTCACCGGCATACCGGCGGACTTGAGTGAAATAAAATAGCTCTCGCGGACCAAACACAAACTTCACAATCTCATTAATCACCAATCCATATCTCACCAATCACCCTTTCCAGATCACATCTGGAATTGTAAACCCTGGCCTCGGTCAGAACTGTTTCGATCGTCGAGATCAGACAATCAATCAAACATGAAGAGTCTTCTAACGAATAAATCCACCGGCTTGGACATGCAACATCGAAGATCCAAGCAAGGCACCATTCGGAATACGGTGGGGTGCCACGTAGAAGATCAAGGCGAGTCGGAGCGCCTGAAAGCCCAACAGAAGAAACTTAAATTCAACAAGAAAGGAAAGTTTTCATACTTTGCGACATTAAATATTAACTCACTACTGAAACTTGGTAAGTTGAAACACTTAACAGATATAATGGATCAACATAAAATCTTAATAACAGCGCTTCAAGAACTTCGAAATACAGATCAGGATCCAATTGAATCAGGAGGATATCGTCTATATAAAGGACCCCCAGGGAAAAGGGTAATGAAGAATGTCCCGCAATTCGGAGTGGGATTTCTGGTTCATATTAGTATAATAGACTCAATAGAGGACTTCTCCTCGAGCACGGCGAGGACAGCAACCTTAACAATTAAAGTTGAAAACAAAACCTACACCTTGATAAATGTACACGCACCAACAAATGATAAAAACAGAAAGGATAGAGAAGAAGTGGACAAATTTTGGGAGGAACTCGACCATATGATATCAAGCATCCCTGATGCACATGTTAAAATCTTGCTTGGGGATTTTAATGCAAAAATAGGACGAGAAAGGCGATACCGCCCAGTAGTAGGAAAATGGCCAGCTCATAAATTAACAAACAGGAATGGTCAAAGGTTAATTGAACTTTGTACAGACCATGGATTTATTTTGGAAACTACCAGATTTAAGAGGCGACCACACAAATTAATGACCTGGAAATGTCCTAACATAAAATTGGGGGAATTCCAAATCGATCATGTTGCCATGGATAAAAATTATCATAAGGAAATTTATAATGTCAAAGTTCTCCGTGGAGTGGACATCGATTCAGATCATTACATATCCAAAATAAAAATAAAGCTAACACCTAAGAGAAAGCGTAAGCCTGCCCAATCCAATAGGAAGAAAAATTATGACCCCACATATTTAATGAACAATAAAGTATACTTGGAGAGATCTAAAACACAACTAAGTGATGACTTAGAGGTGATAATTAATAAATTGAAATCAGTAGCTGAAGAACTTGCTCCCATTAAAAGGAGGAAGAAACATGCTTGGTGGAACGAGGAGTGCGATAAAGCAATTCAAATGAGGCACAAAGCATGGTTAAATGATCAACAAAGGAAAACCGACGAATCCAGAACAGAACTAACTAATGCTAGAAGACAAGCAGCTAAAGAAATTCGAAGAATTAAAAGGAATCATCAGAATGAAATGCTCAGAACAATAGATGAATCATTCAAGCAACATAAAACAAGGGATTATTACAAGTCGTTTAAACAGTATCAGTCTAAGTATACCCCACCTACACTTATGCTGAGAAATGAAAATGGGAAAATGGCACATAACAACCAAGACAATGCAAATATCTTGGCAGTCCACTTCAAAAAATTACTCAACTGCGAAGACCCAAGAGAAAATCTGGAATTTGACCCAAAACCTAAAAACAAAACACCACTAGAAAAGGTTATTCCACCAACATATGAGGAAGTGATCAAAGCCGTTAACTTGCTCAAGAACTATAAAGCAGCAGGAGAAAATCAGTTGGTTGCAGAATTATGGAAGAATGCAAATGATCAAACTCTACGAAACCTACATAAACGTATTATTGACATATGGAACTCTGAAAAAATGCCAGAGGAATGGAACACTGCAATAATCCACCCCCTACACAAGAAAGGTGATAGGTCAGATCCCAATAATTATAGAGGAATATCCCTTGTTGATGTCACATATAAGATCTTTTCAAAAATTCTTCACTCAAGAATACAGGAACAACTGGACCAAGAACTTGGAGAGTACCAAGGAGGATTTCGGCCAGGCAGAAGTTGTCCAGATCAAATCATCAGTCTTAAATGGATTATGAAGCATCACAGAGCTCGAAGTAAGAACCTAGTCATCACTTTTGTTGACTTCAAAAAAGCTTATGACAGTATTCATCGGAAGTCATTACTAAATACTCTTCAAGAATTTGGTGTTCACAGGAAATTGATCAACCTTATTGGAATGACTCTCAAGAACACTAAAGCAAAAGTTAAATTTAGAGGAGAATTGTCAAAACCATTTACAATCACAACCGGCCTTCGGCAGGGGGATGGTCTCTCACCTATTTTGTTTAATTGTGTACTGGAGAAGGTCATGAGAGAATGGAGAAAGAAATGCCAACCAAACATCAAGATTGGTAGAAATATTAAACTAAACTGCCTGGCATTTGCAGACGATCTTGCACTACTGGCAAATGGTGTGGAAGAGGCTAAAGTCCAAATTGAACAACTGGAAAACATTGCAGAAAAAGTGGGATTACAAATTTCATTTGAAAAGACAGAGATTATGCCAACCTTCGAGGTGGACACTCCTGTCCTTCAACTAAATGATAATAAACAAATTAAGGTTGTAAAAAAGTTCAAGTACCTTGGGGAAACTATAACTTGGAACCTAAATGAGAAAGCCGCAATAGAGTACAGAACAACAAAACTGAGACAAGCACAACGGGTCACATGGTCAACTTATAAGAAGAAATCTCTCTCGATGAATGCCAAATTCAAACATTATGGTTCAGTAGTTAAACCTGAAGCAACTTATGCAAGTGAAACCCTGTTTAAGATGAATACCAAAGCAACAACAGATAAAATCCAAAAAATAGACAGAAGGATCATCAGGACAATTATCAATAAAAAACATCAAGTAAATGGACAATGGAGACTGCTGCCTAATGAAATAGTCTATCGGGAAAATGAATCAATTGTGGATACAATGCGAAAAAGGAGACTTGCTTTTTTCAGCCACATAGTAAGACTACCAGACACCAGACTACTGAAACAATTATTCAATTTCTTTTGGAAAAGTAAAACCAAGAACAACTGGTTCGTTGAGGTCCAGAATGATTTAGACGAGCTAAATATTACAATGAAACAAATTGCAGAGAGAAAAGAGAAGAGGATTCTGAGAAGTAGGGATACAAGATTGAAATTAAAAACAGTCAAACGAAAACAGTACACCATTACAAATGAAGAGAGGGCGGCCAGGTCGGAGAGATTAAAGAAGCTCTGGGAGAAGAGGAAGTTGAGAAGCCATTACAACTCTAATAATGTAAAGACTGTAGTGTATATGGATTGATTTAAGTGCTCCAATGTGGGCGTAAACTATGTAAATAAATAAATAATAAATATTTTTACTACATTTTGCCAAAACTTACAGCCCTGCGCGCAACAAAGCTAGAATTAAGCCTCTTCGTTCCCCCCCTCCTCTCTCTCTCTCTCTCGCCTGCGGTATCCACGCTTACCTTTGCCAGGCCACGCACAGGCAGTCCATTCTATAGGCTCCGTGCGTCACTTCTCTGGAATGACATCTTGGAAAGGATCAAAAAAGTAAGCCAATCTCTCCAATCTGTTAACATTGACCTGGGTACGATCGTTGAACTGGATCAGTCTGTCGTAACATACCTAGAACACTTAAGGAAACCCTGTACCTTTGATCATTATGAGTCGAAAGTTATTGAAACATCCGGTGAAAATAGCTTTGCATATCACATGCAGAGGAAACGTAAGCGTAAAGTCCAATTCGACGAAGTAAAAGGAAACGAGACCGAACTCTTTGGCAGGGACAAATTCTGAGTTACCATTTTTAACGTCATTATTGATAGACTAATTACAGAACTACGGAGACGCGGATCTGCTTATGAGAAGTCAAGTAAAACGTTTGACTTTCTTACGAAACTACATCATTTGGAATCTAAAGACATCCGTGAAGGAGCCACAAACCCTATAACTTTTTATCCGGGGGACTCGGATAGGACTTTGGGAAACGAGTGTCTGCACCTGCAAGCTCATTTGTCGTCGGATGATGCAGTTATAGAGTTATCGTCACTGAAGCTACTTATCGGAAAAAGGCTTTTTGGACATTTATCCAAACGTAGGAATTGCGCTCCGAATGCTGTTGTGTACACCAGCGTCAAACTGCTCAGCAGAACTGTAGTTTTCAGCGCTAAAGAGAGTAAAGATTTAAGATCTAACATAGGAGAGAACGGGCTCAATTCACTCTCTGTAATGTACATAAAGTCAGAAATAATGCAGTCAATTGACTATGATGACGTCATTCATTCTTTTGCACAGAAGAAAGTTCATCATATGATTCTATAAATTGTATAGAATAACGTAACTATAGTAACAGAGATGGTATTATTCTGATGTTTATTAAAGTCGATTAAAAATTACATGTTCTGTACTAGTGCATTTAATTTGCTACATTTCCAAAATAGCTTCGAGATGGTGGGGGGCCTAAATGTCAAGTGCCTAGGGGCCCTGGATCTCTAAGTCCGGGCCTGTGTGTATGTGTTTGTCTCCCCCCTATTAAAATCTAAATGGCCGAAGCGATTTCAATAAAACTTGGTAAGTACATACTACGACCTCCAACGTGCCTTCCAAATTTTAATACGTTTCACCAATCCAACATGGGGGCCTTGCAATATACTGTATTTCAGTGGCATTTTATGTCTCTGCAACAGTAACAGATATCACCCTGAAATTTTGTATGGTGATAAAGGGTACTTGAAGTTTACCCATGTAGCTTTCAAAAACCTGTTAGTACGAACATGGCGGCCAAGCTAAGTTGAAACAATGGATTTTTCATGTGATTTAACCATCTGAGCGCAGTGAAACTTGGTAGGTACTATAAATCTTTATCTAATGGTACATAACTCTATGTATGGCATATGTATATAACAATCCAACATGGCGACCATCCAAAATATTTAGACGGTTCTCAATATCTACGAATCTATTACAGCAATCAAACTGAAATTTTGTGTGTAAATAGAGGCTATTAACATAAATTGACCTATGGGACTTTTAATAGTCTAACCTTGTGAGCACAATACCAACATGGCGGCCAAACAAACTTGAAACATTTAAATGGAATTTACTCGCCATTGAATCTTCCGAGCACAGTGAAACTTGGTACTGTTAATGGTCATACAACATTTATTCTACTGGCATCTAGTTACATTCAATTGTTTTTATAACTCAAAGATGGCAGCTGTGTATTTTTAGCCTATTTTCATTTTATGCAAAATATAGGCTTATGAGATCACTTTTTGTCTGTGTGTGTGATGGTGTATGTGTGTGTGTCCCCCCCCCCCTAATAAATTCTAAATGGCTGGAGCGATTTCAATGAAACTTGGTAAGATCATAGCAACATTCCGGCCGACCCCGACCGTGTCCTTCAAATTTTATTGTCTCTCACCAATCCAGCATGGTGGTTGTGCAAAATATTTCACTGGCATTCAATATCTCCGAAACTATTTATGATATCACCCTGAAATTTTGTACGGTGATAAAGGGCACTGGT
The DNA here is from genome assembly GCA_946902985.2 of Meconema thalassinum. Classification (NCBI taxonomy): domain Eukaryota; kingdom Metazoa; phylum Arthropoda; class Insecta; order Orthoptera; family Tettigoniidae; genus Meconema; species Meconema thalassinum. Next base: position 299,156,301 of record OX336391.1, on the reverse strand, counting down.
ACAAGTTTATGTATGTAGCTTTCAAAAACCTGTAAAGTACAAAACAAATATGGCGGCCAAGCGAAGTTGAAACATTTTAATACCTTTTTCTCGTGATTTAACCATCTGAGCGCAGTGAATTGTGGTACAGTAAATGATTATACATATTGCAATGCACTGGCATCTAATTTAGTTCAATTGTTTACATAACCTCAAATTGGCGGCTGTGCGTAATTTTAAAATTAAGCTTTTATTTCTTGTGCCGTAATTATGCGATCGAAGTGAAAGTTTGAATAATGAAGCTACGCTATAATCTCCCTTTAATGGTACATAACTTTATGGCCTATACTTTTGACAATCCAAAATGGCGAGCATCCGAAATATTTTTACGATTCTCAATATCTACGAATCTTTTACAGTAGTCAAACTGAAATGTGTTATGTTCATAGAGGCTATGAACATAAGTTCACCTATATGACTTTCAGTGACATGGTGATCACAAATCCAACATGGCGGCGACGCGAATTATAAATATTTAAATAGACGTTTCTCGCGATTTAACCATCCGAATGCTGTGAAACTTTGCACTTTAAAAGCGTATACAAATGTTAATCCACTGGCATCTAATTTGTTTCAATTGTTTTCATAACCACAAGATGGCAGCTGTGCGAAATTTTAAAATCTCGTTTTTATTTCTTGTCTCCTAATAATGCAATTCAAGTCTGAATACCACACGTACACAATAATATTCATGTAATAGTACATAAATAATAATCCAACCTGGCGACCATCTGAAATATTGAGATGGTTCTCAATATCTACGAATCTATCACAACAATCAAACTAAAATTTTGTATGTTGATAGAGGCAATTAACATGAGTAGGATATATGAAAATAGGCTGTATAGTTCTTCACGGAACTACTTGTTATTTCTTGTGTCCTAATCAGGTGATTGATGTGAACGTTTGAATAATCTTATGGACCCATGCAATAATCTTAATCTAATGATACATTATGGCCTACCTATATAACAGTCCAACATGGCGACCATCCGATATATTTAGGCGGTTCTCAATATCTACAAATCTACTACAGCAAACTGAAATTTTGTATGTTGAAAGAGGCTATTAACATAATGTTCACATATGGAGCTTTCAATAACCTAGTGAACCAATATGGCGGCGACGCGAAATTTAAATATTAAATGGATTTTTCTCGCGACTTTTCATCCGAGTGCTGTGAAACTTGGCACAGTATATCTTCATAAATAGCCCCTGGCACTACAGCCCATGAAGGGCCTAGGCCTACCAAGCGACCGCTGCCCAGCCATTTGGCCTGCAGATATTGGGGTGACACGTGATCAGCGCTTCGGGTTCTCTCGGCCGTTAATCTTGGGTTTCGTGATCGGGGCGCTGCCACACTGTCAGACAGCTACTCAATTGTCCTCACGAGGCTAGGTGCACCCCGTTCTAGCCCACACGTCAGTTTCTAAAATCCCTGACGGAGCCGGGAATCTAACCCGGGGCCTCCGGGCGAAAGGCAGGCGCGCTACCTCAACATCACGGGGCCGGCAGGTATATCTTCATTTCATACAAGCCTTAATATAATGACATTTTATGAGAACTTGAAAAATGTGTTGGTGGAGACATGGGTTGTGTACCTTAAGCTATAGGAAATCCTTTCATTAGTCAGGAGAATTTTTAATGGAAAGGACCAGCAGGATATATGAAAACAGGATATTTAGTTCTTCACGGAACTACTTGTTTGAAATATGATGCAACACCCTTAAGTATTATTTGATGTTTATATCTTATTTACAGTGCTTTTTTTTTTCTTCTAAAAATAATTTAAGGGCTAGTCTCAGTTGTAGTCGACAAAAATCACGATCTTCAATTTTCGACAATTTGCAAAGTCCGGTCATTGTTTGTGTTCGAATCATTAACTTTCAGCTTTTTCGATGCCTGGGTGAATGTTAAATAGTTAGTTATTTTATCCATCCTTCAAAAATAACCACACGCACAAAATAACAACGTACCCCACCTCCAAACAATAGCCTGCGTGCTTATGAGAACGGAGTGCCGAGTTGCCGACCAAAAGAAACTGTTCGATAGATCGATTTAAAAGTAGGATTACTCGAAATCTCCTCCAGCTGTTGTGAACAGCGCGTTGACGTCAGCTGATCGATGAACTTTCAAGTCGGAAGTTATATTTGCCGGACTACATAAAAATGTAGCAATATTTTTTTCTTAAATAGTTTTCAACGGTTTAAGGGGTACGCGTACCCCCGCGTTCCTCCTGAAAAATAAGCACTGCTTATTTCTACGTCTTTGTATGTATGCCATCAAGTTATATTTCACAACCTGTGTAGGCCTAGTTCTTGGCACATGTCGCAATATTTGTGTCACTCCTTATGCTTGGCCAATACAGAAGTATACGGTATAACTGGTGTAACATGCAACTCTCCAACTCCAGATTTTCTGTATTTCTGTATATATCTCCACAATTGGCTTCGCCAATATTTAGGAAGGAATGCAACTAGTATTTTTCACCCCAGATTTTTTTCGTAGTCGAGAGTTATTCACCCTCCTGCCAATCTTCTCAGGCGCGGATCTAGAGTTTCGCTTTGGAGGGGGGGGGGGGGGGGTCAGAGAATCGAAACTGTTAAGAAGAATGGTATCACTAAAAACGCAATCACAAAATAACCTAACGTACAAAACCAGACCAATTTTTTTTGCAAGCTACATGGATAGAGATTTGATGCGTTTAGCGCACCAAAAATATTCGTACAAATTGCAACGGCATGTTTTGCGACTTTTACATCGAGCTTCTAGAAAAGTATCAAGGTACGTTACAGTTTCGGCAAGTCGAGTTGGTACCGACAAAGGGAGAAAGTCACAGCTTAAATTGCCAACCAAGCGTGCAGTTTGGACGTCGGCAAAAAATTTTGGTGCGAACAAAAAAAGCCCCAAATTCCTATCCGTGCATTGCTGCACATTCATCGGGACATCACTATAAACATCGATTCGGTAATCACAAGGTTTGCTAAACAAAATAGACGAGTTGATGGTGTTATATACATAATCGTTTTTATACAACAGGTATGAAGTTGTAAATATGTACAGTTGTAACAGAACATAATAATTGCAATAAAGATATTTTCAGTATTGAATAAAAAAAAACTGTTTTTCAGTTAAAATTCGTTAAGTTTTATTTGTCTGGTTATTGTGTTTTCGTGTTTTGAGTTTGCAAAAAAAATTGGCCTCCGTTTGGGGGGGGGGGGGAGTTCCCCCCCCCCCCCCCCCCCCCTTTGAATCCGTGCCTGAATCTTCTGCATCTTTCTTTCCCTCTTGTCCCAGATCTTCCATGTTCACCTGATTGCGTTAGGGCAGCTAGCCCACGTTTGAAACCAACTACGGTATTTTAAGTTCAACTACTGCTTAAATAAAGTATCTTATCTGGAATCATTATGTTTCCGTGTTTTACATTTCGATATTTTTGTGTGTGTTCTGATCGATGGGCTCAAGTATTGGGAAAATGCCAAGGCTGGTAGAAGAACAAGATCTAGATTTAAAAAAAAGTCTGTATCCGTTCCATTCCATGTTATGACATGGTGAGTTTTGTATTTTGTTTCTTTGTCTTGTTCTTTATGTAACAAAGTAAATACTGAATCTCTTAAGGGTTGAAAGTGATACATTACCTTTTGGATTATTTTGTTTTTTGTGCTTTTCGGACACACTATGTGTGCATGCTACACTTGGAGATAATGTCTGTTATGTAAGACTATCTATACCCAGAGGCGTACCAAAGGGGGTGCGAATGGGGCGGCCGCCCCGGGCGCCGTAAAGGTAGGGGGCGCCAAAATCCAAAATTGAAAACATATTTTTTTTTTTGTTTAAGAAAAAAAAAGTCGGAAAAAATATACGGTTTTAATGGTCAAATTTTGTTTATTACTTTGTTAAATAGCTTACTTTAGTAATATTATTTAGAAATGAAGTGAACTTTTCGTCTTAAACTATTTATAGACAATACGAAATAGTTCGTGGACACCGAGCACACAGGAAATGATTGCGATGTGCGGGTGAAAAAAGCGCCTGAGCCGGAATCATAACAGAATTGACGTTCGCAGTGTATTCCTTAACCTTAATCCTTAGTTTATTCATTTGTGGAGTTAAGTTGCGTTTATTTCGCAGTCGTTGTGTACCAATGAATTGTGAATACAGTTTGTTTAGGCCTAAACGTTTAGTTGAAAAGAATGAGTAATCCCTGTTCATGCACAAACAGATAACAGGCAAGTGCAATTAGCACTAGCAAAAAATATTATGGTAGGTTAAATTCTCTAAAACAATTTAAAACTGAAAAGAAAAAAAAGAAAGAAAAATACAGTTTTTCCTCTCTATTTCGTTTGCTATTGGCTGAAGCAATTTTAATCTAGAATCATTATTGATCAACACCAAGAATCATACCGGTAATTGATAATAATAAAATAAAAGGTAATTTGTTTCATTGTGTTTCAGTTTCCATTATGAAACGACACAAGGCAAGTGGGGCTCAAAATAGACAACTGAAACAGCAACGTACTGCCCCCGTAAATTGAATTATTTAGGGACAAAATGAGAGTATTTTCCGCCCCATGATAAAATTTAACCAGCAAATATAATTTCTGGAAGTGTGACACAGGAGTGTAGTGTTACAAGCTCGAGGCTGTGGAAGAGCCCGATCACGTGATATATTGCACAAGAGACGCTTCTAGAAAGGCTATAATTGGCATAGCAACAGCGAGTTTGGAAATTAATATTATAAATATTGTTATAAATTATGCTATTGGATCCCAGCCCAGAGCCAATGAGAAGAGGTCTTATTGAAGACGGGATCAACTTTAATTACACAATATGATGAAATTATGCATTTAGGCCCTTAGAAGAAGATTTTCTTATTTGGTAATGAAGAGAATATTAAAATAAATTATATCTGATACTTTAAAAAACCGCAGATCGGTTAATCTACGCAGTAATAAGCTTTAGTAATCTACGCGCTAAAATTATGGTGGGAGTTTGATATGGCCGCCAAAATTTCGACTTGGAGGGGGAGATCCAAGGATCGAGGTTCTTATTCCAGCAGTCTTTGAAGAGTGAGGAAGTGTTTATACTGGGTTAACGGAGATCCCAAGGCTTAGTCCGAGTGCGACGACTGTCGACTTGTGGAGACGCGAGGATAGCTAGGTGGAACGTAGGAGATCACCGCACTTCCATTCTATGTGAAGTTGTGAGGAACATTGAATTGATTATATCTCTTATATAATTGAGATCTGAATTTAACTAAGCGAATATATTTAAAGAACAGGTCGCATACTACATTCTGCGAAAAGTCGAGCGTTTTAAAACTCACCGTTTCGACAATATAAGCCTGTTAAGTCAGATTTTCAAATGTGTTGGAAATAAAGCTGAATATCATTTTAAATTGCAACGTGAAATTGGCGAACGCAGTTCAAGTGAACAGTACCGGAGAACTTTTAATATTGGCGCAACACATAAACATTAACAAAATGACTATTATTATTCTTCAAGTGTTTTCATTCAACATAAGTAACATTGTTGATATGATGAACTAAATAGTCATGCGCCAGAGACATGTTCGATAACAGGAGTTAAGATACAACGATGGAGCTTCATTAGACAACGTATTCTTGAATACAGACGTAGTGTACGGTCCATCTTGTACATTTTCGTCAGTCTACGAACACTAATATAACATCAATTAGCAATGGAAATATTTCATTCACCATTTATATGAATATTTCTATAATTATATTCCAATGATGAGGCTGATACATATTTACGACGGAGAATGAAGACTCTACAGAAGAGATTTGTCAAGATGCTAGGGGGTAGCCCAGCAACACAGAAGAATTTGCCAGAAGGATGTCGTTCGAGCCCAGGCGAATGTTGGTGAATTCCAGAGAGGGACGTTTCCAGAGAGGTCGCAGATCCGAGGTTCGAATGCAGATCCATCTCAGTGTCTTGTACTGAGGAAACATCTAAAGTATTGTGGGAATACATAGATCTTCAAGTTTTCGTCCAAATAAGGTAGCAGTGTATCACATTTCTAGTATAGAGCTTAATTAGTGACATCCTGAGCCAGCGATCTTACTCCATATTTTCATGTTTCCATATTCCATATTTCTACTGTATATTTTCACATTTCATGTATTTCAGTGTTTTCGTGTATTTTACACTTCAGATGTGTGTTAAGATTTTTATGCGTCAAGATTATTTAGGAGATCATCTTTCATCTATTTTTCAATTTTATCCTACGGATCAGTTGTGGAACTGACATTAAAAATGTTGTTTGAGGAATTATATTGCCTCATAGAAGACTAGTTGTGTCGACTCTCGAATTTTAATAATTTGATTAAACCAAGTATTCTGACATTGTGTCATAGCTTCAAATTAAATTCTTATTAAATTTAATTTGAGCACTTTAATGTAACAACATATAACTTCAAGAACAGAAGAAACATCGACTGATATTGTTATATCATTATTGTACATAAACTATCGACGATCTAAGAAATACTAGTCGTTTGATAAGACCGAAGTCTTAATCCCTATGAACATTCTTTGTGTAGAGTGGAAAAACATTACGACATTGCCAAACCTTTTTATTATTTGAAAAGCTAAGAGCTTTGTTCATTTAATATGGTAGAGGAAATACCTTTTGATAGAAGATTATTCAAATCTTTGGCTAGGAATTCAAAGCTAGTTTATCCCGGTCAAGATTGAATTCTATCAGACACTATAAATAACATGTGTGTTATTTTACTCTATTTGTGTAACATCAGGTCATTTTGTGGACATGATATTACAACGGTTAACAATTTAAAGCTTGACAAGTGAGGTGAGACAGGAGTATTATTTTTATTACATGTATTTGCGACAGACGAGCTAACAGTTAATTATCTTGTTGTGGAGTAAACTTTAGGAGGTTAATCACGACTGTCTAATATCGTTCATTACAATTGGAAGTTTCGTTTGAAGAACTTAAGCATGTATAATTGTAGTCCAGTAGTCATGTGTAATGATACTGAGGGTCATGCCATTATTTGAGAGAAGTGCCTACAGAAGATATGTTAATAACAATTAATCCTTTTTGGTTATTGTTTAACATAGTGGATGATAATTGTTTATGCCGTATATACTGTTATATGAGGATTTGTAGAGCTATGAAGAGTGCTCGTGCGAGGGAGTTCCGCATTTTAGGGAAGTCAAAGTATTGTTGTTCTTTGATAAGAAGGCATGGATCATGATGAGAGCCGTTGTATACAAGTAGTCCAGTTCTTGTGAAGTAACGATTTAGCTGTGTTAACAGGAGGGTTTCAGCGGAAATACAAATTGAGAAAGATTGTCTACTCATGTCTAAAATACAATTATTATTTTTTATTAAACCCGAAGTTATGTAATTACGTACAGTTAACTTTAATTAGTCGACTGTATTATACCGACAATGTAATGAAACCTATATAAGACGATGTGTAAGCAGTATATCAAAACTACGAAACGTTAGAGAAGGGTTATGTGAAAATCCAGTGTATATAGTTAGTTGAGAATTGTATTGTAACCGAGAAGCCAGAATCTCGAAAGTGTCGTATTAGCAGCACTAAATAATGTATATTATTAGGAACATATTATATGTAAATAATTTTCGGAAATGATTTAATTAGTTAAATAATTTAGTAGGATTTATTAATCAATTGTTATGAAATAGCGTGTATATTATGAGCGGATGTTTTTGTTATGAATGATTGTTCACTGTTAAGAGTAAATGTGGAACCGAATTGGTCGTGAACAATTGCGGTGTGCGAATGAAAGAGTGTATAAAAATGTTTAGAATGATTGTTTAAGAAATAGAGTCGTTATATGAACTTTTGTAAGATCTAAATGTTAAATTTACGTGTTATTTTAAACGCACACACAATCAGTCTCTATGTGGGCTAGCTAGAATGATTCGCCGTTAGAGTTGTAGAACGGTGTGACATAATATAAGCAGGTGTGGACACTCACCGCCTTGTATAAATTGTATAAACCAGTTCCGAGTGCAGCGTGGTGCTGGTATTTCATTGATGAAACAAGGCCACTGCACGTGCGTTCTACAAACGCAAGCTAGTGAATGAAATCAGGTGTCTGGAATGCCACGAATGTAAGAGCATTCATTAAACGTTTTTATTTTTACGCAATGTAGGCCTAAAACAAGCCAAGATCTTATGCTCATAATTTTTATACACAGCAATGTAGTGAGATGTAGAGTTGAAAGGAAGTGTGAATGATGGCGTGTTTTTATTTTAATTTCTATTGTTAAATTAGTTTATTGTTATCTTGTTTATACTAGATTAGTTTACACTATTGTTAATACATTTTATTCAGTTTGTTATCCGTTGTTGTTGGAGTGTGATTCATTTTAAATATAAGGAGAAGAGTATTGTGGATGTATTGTAGGCGAAGCTGAATTCCCAGTCCCCGAGGAGGTAAGTAAAGGTAAGTGTCCCGTGTAGTTTGTTGTTGATCCACAATATTCTTGTAATTGCTGTATGTAAATCCCTAAAGGCCATTTTGGAAGCGATTTCTAATGTAGTATTTGCCGGAGCTGTTAGAAATAGGCAATCCAGCGGGGGCAATGAATATTCCAACAGGATCCTTTCCGGACTTTTGGGTACAGTACCAAAGCACTTGATAGTTTGAAATCTTTTATGACAACTTTCATAAAAGCATCACTGAACTCTGAAATTCAGAATAATTTGACAGTATCAACTTAAGCCTTGAGATTAATGAATCAAATATTACAGTAGTTAATAAATTGGCAAAACACGATGATCTTGATGGTAAGATTCACATCTCTCAATTCAACTCTTGGAATCAAGTGCAACTTTTTGGAACAGTTCAACAAGTGTATGCATTTTTCTCTAGTTCGACTCACAGGTGGAGTGTCCTCAAGGAACAAGTCAGCTTATTGGTCAAGGGCCACTCCGATACAAGATGGAGTTCTGAAGCAGAAGCCGTGGACGCCTTATCATTAGAGCCCTGCGCGGATAAACAAAACGTTATCCGCATCCGCACGGCTGTTATCCGCATCCGCACGACTGTTATCCGCATCCGCCCCGCATCCGCGTGACTGTTATCCGCCCCGCATCCGCACGGCTGTTATCCGCATCCGCACGACTGTTATCCACACGTTTGTTATCCGAATCTACTGGCATTACAATAATATTTTCAATGTGTTGCTTTACAGTATACTTTATCTTTTAGACATTTGAGCAGAAAGTGGTTCCCCTAGGCTATGTATGCCATGTGCTATGTTTAAAATGAATGTTACACAGCCAGAATTGCAACCCTTTTTAGTTCGGAGTGTTGATTATCCTTAATGACATAATTTGAATGGAATTAGCGTAAATCATCATCTTACATTTGTCAAGAAAAAACATAACGAAAAAAAAGTCATGAACATCCGGGCCCTATTAAGGGAAAGTGGGGGGGGAATTGTGCGCACTTAAGCAAGAATCGGTCTTGTGATGGTCTCATAATAGAAAACACAGCTACAGTTATGAATAAGGGAGCCTTAGTAACTCTATATTCGATGTGCAGAAACAAATTTAATTCAAAAATACATTTGGTGGACTATAATTCAAAAAATCGCAAATATGCACTTGCGCACCATTACCCACCCTGTAGGGTAATCATGTTCATGGGTTGGGGAATTGTGCGCTTGGGATGAATGTAGGAAAGCCATAATAATACAATGTGAATCGGCTGAAACTTGCATTGCATAACATTAGAATATTCCAATGCTTTTTACAATAGCATAACAATGCAATGATATTAATATTCTGCAGTTTTGGATATTAGAATAAAATATCTTCGTTTCGTCAGCATTAAAGGAGGCAATCCAATTTAGGGTAGTTTTTTCAGGTTGTCTCAACGTTAATGTAGGATTTCTTTTCAAGAACCCATACAACCAATCTTTGCCTGCTAGATCTTTAACTTTATTGAAATTATGGGGAATCTTATTCTCCTCTGCAAACTTGAACGCAAACCGTCTGACAAGCTTGGTGGGCGTTAAGCCGTAAAACAATTTTGCCAATGTCAAAACGTATTCGGATAATTGTGACTCCATTTCGTTGGTAAAAACAGGTTTACGGCCTAGACGAGGTAGAACAAGCCTATTTTGCAGCAACTGCTTTCGTACGGTTGACCCGGCAATGTTGAAACGTCTCCCTACTTCCCTCATTTTCCTCCCATCATCCCCAATTGCACGTAGAGCTTTCTGCATATTTTCTTCTGGGTAGGAGTTTTCCTCCGTTTTCCGCGTATAATTTCTTGGCATCTGGAGAACAAACGCGAAATATTTTGCCATTAATTTCGCGTTATATTTATTTGTATCATTAAGTTCTGCGCACCATTACCCCACTCTGCTTTTAAAACGTAACTCAATGAGTCCCGGTAAACTGATCTATTGAAAAATAAACACATGCATAAACACTGTAAAAACTGGCATTGAAAACAAAATTTAATTTTAAATAATTGAATCACAACTGTAGGCTTATCTTCTTATTTGCTGGCTACAGAACATGCAACGTGTGAAGTTTTTTCATCCAAGCCTCACGGCTATCATATAGCAACTGGCATAAGGCTGACTGTCCCTATCTGATAGGTACGATGACAGCTTAAGGGTAGCAGGGAACTGAGTTGCTAGTTGTACTACCAACTCGAAAAACATAGGTGCACACAATTACCCAACTTTCCCCATGATAATCAACAAGTTCGGATTGTATTCTAAAAACTATCCGCAAATTTACTCCAAACACTATCCGCAGCTTATCCGCTATCCACAAAGCCATGCAAACTATATCCGCATGGCGAAAAATGTTGCGGATATCCGCGGGTTTATCCGCGGATATCCGCATCCGCGCAGGGCTTTACTTATCATCTCAGTTAGATGGAGTGTTTATGCTCTAGAAAAATTGAGAGGCACTACAACTGAAACCGTCGATACCAGACAGAGTGCAGCGCTGTTAATTAATGCAATAGAAAGATTTGACTCTGTAACTCTGCTGTCTTTCTGGGCTGAGGTACTTCCAAAAATTGACCGAACACAGAAAACTCTGCAAATCGAAGGCATTTCGTTCACTTATGTAATAACTTGTCTACAAGTTTCCATGAGCAGCTTAATATGTGGAGAGAAACCCATCCACTTGATGTTATATAAAAAGCTACAAAGAAGTGTGAGGAATGGGGAGAACCCACGGAACGAAGACAAAGAGTGAAGCGGAAAATGCCAGGGGAATCCACTTATGACGTTGGACTTTCCTGGAAAGATGAAGTAAAGCGGAGCACACTTGATATCTTAGATAAACTTATTCGTGAGTTAAGTGAACGGTTTGCCAATATCAAGGAACTGGATGAACGTTTTGGCTTCCTCTGTAATTTTGATGGATACATTCATAACGAAACCCCAATTGAAAACGTTCTGAGCACTCTAAAGAGGAAATGTTTCGAAATTGCAGAGAAGTACCCTGAAGGTTTAGAGCCAGTATTTTGCATTGATTTGGAACTTGGTCATGTTAGAAGGAACACAGCTGATATTTTTATGGAATTATTTCAACCGCAAGCAGCAGCTATGACTACGTGATGGGCGTTTAGGAGATGTACTAGCAACCCGCATTACAATCTCGAACACGTGTTTTGTCCAAGGTACAGTTATTGCTTTCAAGATGGATGCCGTACAAACATGACTCCTATACATGCTGTTATAAAGATGTACAGATATTACAGAGGGGAGCTACAACTGGCAAATGCATTGTATTTCATGTAGAAATGATTTGAGTATGAATTTGACATTACAAATGCACATTTCAGAATATCAGGTGATTATCGCAACCATACTGTGTCGACTTCGATTGTCATATCGTTTGCACCCAGGAGTATTGTGGGTAGACAGGCAGTCAGTTTGAAAATCTCACTCGGGAGATAACACATCATTCGTTCGTTGAGTAGGTACACTACTTCAGTATCGGCCTAGAAACGCGTCCGATGGCATGACTGAATGTAGGCATATCAAGTGAAATTTAAACTTGTGCGGAGTGAGAACAGTTCGGTTCATAACGATAGGTCCTGACTTGCCATAGCAAGACGCATGTGGTAGCAACGCACGGGGAGAAACGAATGGCCCATTGTGTTAGATTTGAGTGCAATGTAAGTGAACACAGTCTTCATATAGACTGGTGATATTCTACTGCCATTATAAAACATTTGAACATTATATTACGGTCAATGTATACTGCAGAAATAAACGTTGGTATTATGTTGTGTGGAAATACACTTCGATATACTACAATTATGATGAAGGGATACTAAATGAATAACGGGAATGCAGCCGCTTAGCAGTGTTGACAATTTGGAATGATAAATAAGATCAACTATGAATTACAATAGCAGAATGCTCTATATGAAGAGGCTGAAGGCACTCGTGAGATATTGACGCTACTTACGTATCGGCTTCTACAATTTGAACTTTCAATGGCATTTTCAACTAAACTATCGAGCAAACTTGAGACGTGTCGGAGCGATGAACTTTGCACGCGAACAGCTGTTTTTTCGAGCCGGCCGGGAACGGGGTTCGATTCTTCGCAGTTCCAGGCGGTACGAGAGCTACGCAACGCTAAGGACAAGGGTTCAGTCCCCACCAGGAATGTGTGCTTCAAATATTCTTTCCCATTTTCATCGAGATGACTTCGAACAAGGTAGCTGGAAACATTTCATTAGTCATACTTTAGAATGTTCTTCTTTCACCAATTTTTATTCAGTAGATAGAAAGTGCATTCTAGAGCTAGACTAGATACTTTTATAATTTCTGTCCAAACATGGCTTTGTAGTTAATATTAATATTAAATGTGATGTTATTTTTAAAGCAATACTTTTCTTTTTCTAAATTTACTTTGGCGATAGATTGAGCATTATAATTAGTTGTGAAGACACAATATAAGAAGAACAGGGCCAAGACTACGATCAAATTATATAAGAATAGTCGATAGCAAGAAGATGACCGATATTCCACTACACTTGAACATTATTCAGAATAAATACTTGCGACTATTTAAGCTTCGAAACTGAATATTTTGGCATTTCATGCAACATTGTTTGATAGACGTGTTAGTCTATCTTTCATCGAGTTCGATATAGACTCGTAAAAATAGTGATTTCTAGTGTGAAAAATTACGTTTTTGGATTAGGCTTTTGCGATCCACAATTTTGAATTTCTTTTTGAATATAGACATTTTTTCGAGTTCGTTCTGTTTTTCTACTTTCTTTATTATTTTGGAAGACTCCAACTTGGTTAATGGAAGATGGCGGTGCTAGGCAACTTGTCTTTTAGTGTTCAGTCCGATAAAATACAAGTTTAACCAGTAAAATGTGAAAAAAGTGTAAAAATGCAGTTAAAAATGGTGTTTCATATGTTAAGTGCAGTATGTTATTTCACTTTCGATGTGGTAGAACGTATGCTGTTCTGTAAGAGAGAACAGCATACTTATGACGGCATGGTCTTGCGAAGAGTGTAGGCCTAAAACAGCGTATATAGTTGTCATAGTAGCGACGATATTATCAACAACGAAGCTGGTGTTTGTGACTGTGACGCAGCCTTATCAGTGGGTGATTTAATAAATGAGAACCTAATCCTCAAAGCAGTAATTGAATGTTTAAGAGAGGAAATAACGAAGTTTGGAGGCAGCGTGGGTACGGAATCAAATGTAAACATTCCGATCCCTTCTTACGCTGGCGCAGTTACGAACTCATACACTCAAACAGAATGGAAAGTTTGCAAGGAAAGAGTTTTCCTAAAAAATTAAAACAATGCAGGTATGAATTTACCTCTCCAAAATCGTTTTGAGGTACTGGAGGTAGAAGAAACAAGGGACGAGTCAGTTAGTTTTGAAAATAGGCATAGTGTCCATTCCGAAAAGAACAACCGCGGATCTCGAACAATCGTGAAAAAGAAAACTGAACTGAATAATCATCGCAAGTGTAGTACACCACAAGGGACAATTTTATTCTTCTCCGACAGCCATGGTGGGAGCGTCACCGAAAAAATTGAGCAAGGAAGAATATCCAAGCTTGGCATCGTCAAACCGGGAGCAACATCGTTCGAAGTTCTAAGAAACGCTCCTGAGGTATCGTATAATCTTGATAAAAGAGACTGTAATTGTGATGTGTGGCTCAAACGATGTAGCAAAAAATGAAGGTAATTCAGTCTTAAGAAATTTGGAGTGTACGCTAGGTAAACTAACCCATACTAATGTTGTTGTTGTTGTTGTTAATCTACCAATTAGGCACGATTTGAACCCTGAGTCATGTGTAAATATAGAGGTAAACAATGAGATCTCCAGGTTATGTTCACGGTTTAAAAATGTCGATATGATAGATGTCACTAAATTTGATGGATACATGTTCACAAGGCATGGTATGCATATGAATGTAAATGGCAAAACAAAGTTAGCAGAAACAATCAGTAACTTAGTAGTATCAATAATATAGAAGTAGACAACTCTGTTATCACTCTTGGAAATGTTGCTTTTTTATAGAATGTAGGCTGGAGAATTCAGATAAGGAAAAGAAGGCATTTAAATGCAGAGTAAACAGTGGTAACTCGCAAAAAGATAAGAACTTAGATCATAGTTTTATTTCAGATAGGGAACTTTGTATCAATATTGAAAATAACTATAGTAGGCCTACTTTGTCTTCTAGAGAAATTCTCCAGCATAAATTTACAAATACACCTGCAATCATGCACTTAAACATAAATAGTCTAGGCTTATCATGTGGTAATAGTAATAAAATTAACGATTTAAGGATATTTCTTGCCGATATGCATAATATAGTTAAAGTTATCTGCTTAAATGAACACTGGTTATCCAAAGATTCCATAATTCTTTTGAATGCGTTTGATGGATATGTAGTAGGTAGTTATTTCTGTAGAAAAAATTAAAGTTACGGAGGTTCCTGTATTCTTGTTGAACGAGGAGTAGATTTTATAGTTAGGAATGACTTTGATATGATGAACGAGGAAAATACATTTGAAAGTTGCTGCATTGAGCTACCTGAATATAAAACAATAATACTGTCGATCTATAGAGTCCCAGGTTACACTACAAGTAGTATGTTTCTATCCAAACTTAATGTATTACTTGATAAAATGAAGAAAATAAGTAAAAATAAGAAAGTCATAATCGCAACTGACTTCAACATAGATATTCTTTCAGATGATTGCATTCCTAGACATTTCTCTGAACTAGCCAGCAATTATGGTTATGGATTTAACTTCATAGAACCAACAAGAATAACAGCCACCTCTGCAACCTGCATTGACAATATTCTTACAAGTTATAATTATTCACCAAATAAGGCAGCAAATATTGAAATAGGCTTTTCTGACCACAATGCTCTATTTCTGTCACTACCAAAGTATTCAATAATTAAACCACCTAACTGCAAAAACGTAAGAAGGAGAAATTTTCATCAACAGAATCAAACTGACTTCATTCGAAAACTAAATAAAGTAAAATGGACCTTTGATTGTAAAACATCAACAAATGATAATTTTAATAGTTTTATGAATAATTTCCTTTACCTTTTTGATGAATGATTTCCATACACATATGTTGAAATCAAACAGTCTTCAAAAGTACAGTGGATCACGCCTGGGATCAAAATATCAAGTAATAGGAAACGGCAGCTTCATATCGAAGCAAAAGTTAATAAAAAAAACAGAATTCTTAGAATATGTGAAGCAGTACAAGAAAATATTTAATAAAGTGATAAAGGCTGCAAAAATCAAAGGAAATAACAACTTTATAATGAAATCTAACAATAAAAACAGAGCATTGTGGTCTGTAGTAAAATCTGAACTTGGTGTACAGAATAACAAAACTGAAATTATGAAAATCCGCGTAGAAGGCAAAGTTATAAATGACCCTCTTTATATGTCGGAATTATTCAACAAGTTCTTTGTGAATGTCGGGACAGAAATCACAAGTGGTAATGACAATGTAAATGAAAGGATATTTTCTAACATTTCAAGTAAGACGGAATTTAGAACTATTACTGAAAATGAAATTAAAAACATAATTTTGTGATTAAAAGATAAAAAAATGTTGGTTGGAATGAAATCCCAGTTTGGTTAGTAAAACTATCAGTAAATGAGATAGCACAGCCATTATCAATGATTATTAATCAGTCACTTTTAACAGGGAGTTTTCCTGATAGTCTTAAATATGCGGAGGTTTGGCCACTCTTTAAAATGGGGAAAAGGGATGATTTGAGTTATTTCAGACCAGTTTCTATACTAACTATATTCTCAAAAATATTTGAAGAGGTAGTTAAGGACCAAATTCTTACATATGTTTACAAAGAAAATATTATTTTAAATACTCAGTTTGACTTTCGGAAGGATCTTAGTACACATCATGCAATAAATGAATTTATTTCTTCCATAAGAAAATTGCTAGATCACTCTCAGTGTGCTGCTGGGATATTTTGTGACCTGACTAAAGCATTTGACACAGTAAACCACTCACTGTTACTTAAAAAATTAGATATTTATGGGATAAATGGTAAAACTCAAGATTGGTTCGCTTCCTATCTGTACGATTGAAAGCAACGAACATTATTATTATCCAATGGGACTAAGTATTATTCTAAATGGGAAAGGGTGACCAAAGACGTGCCACAGGGTTCAATACTGGGGCCAATCTTATTTCTTTAGTATGTGAATGATTTGCGTCTAACCATCAAACAGAATGTTGTACAGTTTGCAGACGATACTTCTGTAATTGCATCCTGCGAAAGAAATCGTAACATTGAAAATATTTTGCAGGAAACACTTGAAGATCTAGGCTCTTGGTGTGGAGAAAATTACTTGCAATTAAACATGCTTAAAACAGAAATAATGCTGTTTAGCAGCAAACATTCCTCACAAAAGGAAATTGAACTTAATCTGGATGGCACTGATCTTGCAAATAACAATAATGTTAATTTTCTTGGTATGACATTAAATAAGAATCTATGTTGGTCGAGTCACATTGACGGCCTTGTTAAACGATTAAATAGCTTTGTATATGCAGTATCTATCCTGACAGGAGCTATCGATATAAGGGTCATGTTAACAGTGTACCATGCATATTTCATGTCTGTTATTAGATATGGGATTATATTCTGGGGTGGGGATTCAGATATGGCAAGAATATTTATTATGCAGAAAAGGATAGTCAGAGCAATGCGTAATGTAAATCGAAGAGTATCTTGTAAAGAACTATTTAAAAAGCTAAACATTATGACTGTCCCTTTTTTATATATATTTGAAATTACTTTATTTGTTTTCAAAAACCCCTTGTTGTTTCAAAACAATCACTTTTCCCATAATTATGATTCAAGACATAAATCAAATTTCAAACTGCCCTGTCATAGACTAAAACTGTTTGAGAAAACTCCACATTATGTAGGAATGAAGGTCTTCATCAAAATCGGGAGTAAATTCAGTAACATGTCCATTATGCAGGTGAAGAAAACCCTTCAAAAATTTCTGATTGATAAATGCTATTACAGCGTTGAGAATTTGTTAACGATTCTGACATATGAAGATGATTTTGTTTTGTTTTATGTTGATTGTAAAATGTCCAGATGAGGATGTCATTCTGTTTTATGTGATTATTGTAAATATTGTTTTCTTTCCTTAAATTTTTATTTATTGTACTATTCATTTTGAATACTATTATTCAGCTGACGAGCCATCAATGTTATGAAACATATCAGTTTTCTTTGTGTATACATGTTATGTGGCAATAAAGAAATGAAATGAAACGTTTGATTCTAATGGATTATTTGTACCTTCTTAAGACAGGCTATTTTTCATGGCGTAGTTTTCTTACGTGTTTCCTTAGAGGAGGATTTCCATTTCGAATTTTGTTTAGGTGAAAACTGAATTGTTCTTTTTGATAGTGATCAATCTATAATTCTTTGAAGGAAATCTTTGTGAAAAATGAGAGTACAATGAAATATTATTGAACGAAAGGAAATCTATGTATAAAATATATTCGTCATAAAACTAAATTACAATTTTGGAAAATCACTAATACTATTATTTGAACATGTGAATAAAACATATTTAACACAGTTCTGATAAAAATTGTCCATGACACTCTAACTTTTGTATATTATGAAACAGGGTATTTTACGATTGTTGTATAAAAGCTTTTTGGATCTTAAAAATGTTTGGTAATTATTTATAGCTATTGAGAGATAATATACGTGTAAAGCAATTAATGTTTGCGAGAATTGAGTTATAATGAAGTAGATATTAGACATCGATGGATGGTCAAAATCAGTTATCCAGTATTAAATAAGCTGATAAGCTATTACTCAGTAAATTGATGTGTATTTTTTAACGTGAATTACAGTCACGATTTCAGTTTCTAGAAGGCTAGTAAACATTTAAATCCAACATTTAAACCAATTTATGCATTGTAACAATTAATCTAAAAATGAATTGTTAATAGTAACATTTGTTTTTGTGAGAAGTTCCGATTTGAAAGACGTGTAATAATATCTGTATAGCATTGTAGTAATAATAATAATAAGTGAAAGTTTAATGGATATTAATTTAAATATTTCATGAATAATTTAAAATGAATTGTTATATAATTCTGAAGCGATATAACGTTCGATTAACTTCATTCTTCGTCGGATATGCCCAAATAAGACTTTAACAGATCTCAATAGAACACTTGTCAATGGATTTATGAATAATTTAGAAGAAATTCGAACAACGAATTAAATGTATAAATGTATATAGATTAATACAAATTTATTACGGTTTTTATATTTGATAAATTTATTTGTACGATCTTGTAGAATCTAATGATGTTTAATTTGAACTTCGCTTAAAATGCTGCAATTCTTGAGCAGCATCTGTTAGCCAAATTTCACGCTAATGTCACACCTGACTATCATGTGCTTCAATGGAAGCAATCTTATATTTTTGTTGAGTGGAGAGAATTTCCACAATGCAGCAGTTTTTTTGACAATAAACTGTTGATCCATTTTAAATTTTCTTCGGATGACTTTGTGATTTATATTAAATCCAGGATGTGCTACGAGGACTAGTGGGTTATTTTATTGAATGCTTAGCCTTATGCCCGAGATTAATTTAATTTTTAAGTCTTGTTAGTTCATTTTGAGCTGATTTTCGTTTTCATTTCGTCAACCACTGGCATTTTCTTATCACATTATTTTATGATAAGGTGTCCTTATCCCTGGTTGATCCTAGTTGGTAGAGTTTTGGGCGTTATTTCAGCCGGGTACTTCCAGATTCTACTATCTAGCTCCTCCATCAAATTTCAACAGATAAGACCACGTGGATACGGGTACATCTTAATTTGGCGCCCAACGTGGTGTAATCGAACTGCTCAATTCGAATGCCGTAGTGGATCGCCATCTTAATTAGGTGACCCAACCGTTGTGGCATTCGAATTAGCATTCTCGAATACTATATTGGAAGATCATCTTCGTTTGACAACCCATTTTCATGTGGTTATCGAGTTGGCATTTTCGGATTATCTAGTCGTCAGCAAGTTTTCTTTGGCACTGCTACGATTATAGAATTAGAATTTGTTGGGAATTCGCGTTTCTTAGAAATGTGAATATGAGTTTACTCAATCTACCTGGCATACAGATAGAACTATCGCCATTAATTTAAATTCATTTAATATTTTATCTGTGCCTTTAAAATGTAATTGTACATGATTACGACATGATCATAAGAGAGATTTCTTGGAAAATTGTATAGATCAGCGTGGTCATATGGGGCATGCCATGGGACCATTTTTCACTCCATGCTTGTCGGCCATCTTATGTTTGTCACCGGCGATGGTATTTGGAAGATTATCAGTAATACTAAATTCATTTCTTTTTATTAATAAATTTAATAATTTAGACTTGCGATTATAATTTAAACCATTTTTAATATGAATCACCATACGCACATACCTCCTATTTTCTAGTAGATTTAAATTATTTATTAAGTTTAGAAGCCAAACTAATTATAATGCTCATAGTGGTGAAAAGGGTTATTCTAAGTGTGTCAATTCTGCTATAAATGTGTTGCATTCCTGTATTTCTCTCTATATATTGTATAACATGTCTGGTACAGTGACTATGGACGATGTTGTGGCTTTGCTACAGGCCATGCAGGAAAAGTTGGGCAAGCAGGAACAGGATTTGGCTGAAATCAGGTCAAATGCCCAAACTAACTTTGATAAAATTAACGAAACAGCTAATAAAAATACAGAATCAGCCCAGGCAGATATGTCTCAACTTCATTTATCTCTCAAATGTCTTCAAGACAGTAACCGTAAAATCTCAGATAGGGCTAAAGAGATTTAATAAAAATTGATGATGTAGAGACTAGTGTAGACAGTATCCAGGAAGACGTCATACTTGTTCAATTAGACATTAGCAATGTTAATGTAGAAGTAAGTCACGCCCGTTCCAATGTATCATCGGTTGAAGTAAAATTAAATGCAGCTCAAACAGATATCACAGCTACGCAAACTAAAATAGATGCAGCCCAGATTGACATCACAGCTACACAAAATAAAATAATTAGCACTGAGGCCAAGCTTGATGCAACTCAGGAGAAGATAGCACAGAAAATCTTGTAACCAGTATATAATCTAGTGTTTCTGGCATTAAGGAGGATGTCAGAAACATTAAATTGGAACTGGATAGTAATCAAAAAGAAAACCAGAATAGTTTAGATGCTCTCCAATTGCAATTTTCAAACGAAGCGATTGAAACACAGGGAACTTTGTCTAGATTAGAGGGAGATATGACCAGTATCAAGAAAAAGGTGGATGATCATAACAAGGTTTTAAGGATTGACATTGCAATCTACCTCAAGGCAAATGTTAGTGATCAAGTAACCATCATTCGAAGAGAGATTACTAAAATTAACGAAGATATTGTCAAACATATACAATCTGATTTAGAATTAAAGATTTCCAAGTCAGAAATAAGACTTAACCAAGACATTTCCCAAGCTAGAGAGGACACTGAAAAAAGAATTAGTTCAGTTCAGAATATGCAAACAGATAGCGTTAACAATCTTAGGGAAGACTTAGAGTCTCAGATTAAGACCGTAACCCTGAAATTAGATCAAGTCAAGTTAGATGTTAACTCAGAGCTAGAGAAAAAGACATCAGAAATGAACGAGATCAGGCAGGACTTAAGTAAGTTCAATTTTATTTTTTATTATTTTTCAAACAAACTAACCTTTTGTCACTTACTTATTAATATTTTTCTCTTTATAATGTGTTAAAGTAACATACTTCTTATTAAAATAATATTTATGATCATTAAACTGTGTTTAAATTAAACTTATTGATCCCTGAACCTTTTAGTGTTAGGGGGCTACTACCATCTAGTTGGCCCCGGGCGCCAAGTAGCCTTGGTACTGTACCCGAAAATACCTACCCCTTACCTGTTGATATCCCTCGATGGTAACTGGATCGTAGAACCTGAAAAACCTCAGCTCAGAAAAATCCCCAGATCCTACCAACAGGGGAAGGGAGTATCAGGGTGCAGCAAATCCTAACAGAGGTGGCATTAAGCAAGACCAAAGCATAGCAGCAAACTGCTCTAAGAACACGAGAATCGTGGGAAATCACCCTCTCAGGAGTGTGGGAAACTCTAGAAATATCTAGCTGTGGCCCTCCTAATGCGACCTCTTTATACTTCTGCAAATCATCACATCGCGCGATTAAAAGAAATGACAAGAATATTTATTTCCAAAAAGAAAATCTGACAGAAGGTCAGACCAGAATGTCCTTGGCTGGACACAAAAACAAAGAAAGTAGGCTCTAATATCATGCCAATAAATGCATCAGCAGTCCCCATGGACCAAGAATGCATTTGACCCTCAATTGAAATTATTAATAATATGAACAACAGGTGATCCAATAAGAAGCAAAAAAAAAAAAAAACAAAGAAATCACCTTTATGGTTCTTCCACCGATTCCAACATTTTCAAACACGCGAATTAATTCAGATATATATTTACTTATTTACAGCGAAATCATTATTAATAGTATTAAACCCTCAGATGTAAATGCCTTCCCAAACAGGTAATTCTGCACTCCTCATTGGTGCTTTGTCATAACCGATATTGTATAAATTATATTGCCTTAGCAATGTAGTCAAAATCTATTTTATCAATCAAGCACTTTAGCTAAAAAGACGTGAAATTCGTAATTCAAAATCTCTAAAGATTCAATAATTTCTCAGTATTAATGTACTTATTTAAATTCATCCAGAATTTATAGTATATCGATCATGAATCATATCTAACATTTGCTTAAATCTTATAAATTGAGTACAACCTAAGAATTAATTAAATGGGGATGCCACACAAAAAACAAACTCTGAGGCTTGACAAAAACTAGATCCATAATTGGAATTAACAATTTATCAATAAATCGTAGCAAGAAATGCAAAAGAGAACAAAAACTATGTTCTTTCAAAAACATTCGGAAATTAGTATAACCTTGCACTGAAATACTGTCATTATAATGGTCACTCATGACCTCGATTTCTGAATACAGGTGGGCATTACCACCAACATCACAAAGTTTATATTTTTATAATCGCATTACACATTATGCTTTCACTGGCATCATAACATTAACGTACTTCAACGAGTACTACCGTAAATATATTATACGCCCATTTACGTTTCTTCACATATTATCACCCACATGGTGATTATTTTATTTAAAAAACCAGTATTCAGATATATTCAGCTGTGTTTCTTAACTATTATGTTTTCTCATTCCAATGCATCATAAATTTAACATGAGTGGCTACTTAATCAAGTCCACTGGATTACAAAAAGCTTACAGAGTTGTATTTACAGTCACATAAGAATTCGCTTCCCCTTAAAGTTAATCCCTGGGATTTATCTCAACAAAGATTTTTGTTCTTCAAATAGTACTCTTAAGCAACGTTCTAATCAAGAAAAACTCGAAAGACTGAATCAAAATTCAGTTATAGCAATATTAATTAATTTAAAGTTCATCAAGGTGTATCCAAGTACACGTGGCTACAAAATCAAACGTTAAAGTTTATCAGACGAAAATAGAAATGTCCCCTCAAGAGAATTCACGAAACTCAGACTGGGTCTACAGCATGTATCCAGGTAACGACTCAAGTTAACTCCTGTTGACATATTAGAATCCAGTATGACATCGTTCACTCTCAAGAGAAAAAATCCCCATTCTAAAAGAATGATCAAACTTCACATTCTATACTGTATTGTAATAATTATAATGCAAGAGCGCATAGGCAAATTCGAATCTCGCAATTGTCGAACACAAAGATATTAGAACGACAACCCCTCAAGCCATAGCTTGAAAAAAAAAAAAAAAAAACACCAAGAAGTACTCAAAAAAAAATGGAAAATATCAAATCCACTAAAACAAATCCCCTTGGGAATAACGTAAATTTCTTCCCCTATGTAGATCTGTTCTCCACAATCAAGAAGTTCGGAATAAATTTAATGAATTTAATTAATTAAATGATTAAGCTAAAAATAAACAATCAATTCTTAATAAAATATTATGAAATGTGTGCACCTGAATAACCAGGCCTAAACTCGATTGCAAATGAAGTCACACAGACCAAGGGACGGTCATGCATAAAAACTTCACTCCACAATCATACTAATCAAAATGTATAACAGGTGGCAATGTGTTTTCACTGGACTATCTATTTTGCAACGCTACGTGAAAAAAAATCTTCTACCTGGCTGAAGACTCTCGAAGGCGATATGAAGCGTGAGAATGCCCACCAACTGATTCCAACATGGTATAGCAGGACTGCACGGATCCATTCCAATTTCCAATGAACGCACTGGGAATTTCTTACTCCAATGTCCCAAGTCCACTGATGGTAAACGAACTGCTTCCTCATCTCGGAAATTGTCCTAGCCCGAATTTCGAGTAGTTCCAACCCGGCCCGAAAATAAATCACGCGCGCGTATGCAACATCGCGATAATCAGGTGGACACATGACGGTAGCCTGAGTTATTTTCGGCTGCATGTTACCAAAAGTTTATGTTCCACAAGCCAATAGCCCGCATCACGAGTAGGCTATGTTCCACTTCGCATACAGCATTGTAGTCACTCGTAACGTCCACTGCATTTGCCTGGAGAGCGGTGTCCACACTTAAATACCTAGCCGCACATGGCTAATATGTTTATACACATCGAAGACATCTCTCCCAACACCTCAGGTTTCCATGCACTATACATGGTTAAATATCTTCACTCGGAATGTACATGACGTTGAATAGTCTTGGTGTGAAAAAAAGAAAGGACACCTTCTCAGTGAGCATATGCTTCAGTAACAAGCCCCATAATGTATCACTGCACTTCGCTTCTCATCTACACATGCATTTAAATAACATGAAATGAGACGGATTCCTATAACTGAATATTGCCCGCATACAATGCTAGGCACTCTGTAAATTCAAGTTCTTATTCAACACTGAACTTGATGTATATTGGCCCCAATACGTCACAACACGAAGTATAACCATAAACTGGCCACGCCGTGAACTTGTGATAACTTGGCACTTTTTCTCGCTGCCCGAAACAACATAGCGATACGAATCTTTGCTTAGATGTACATTCGTCTGAGTTTAAAAATGATCTGTGCGTGGCCCGCATGCGTTCGCTCGCAGGCCACAGCTGGCACGCTGTCACTCCTGCGCATGACGTAACGATCTATCTGTGATTTGTCGATATATTAAATCCATATTCTTGACGTTACAAAGGCTATTTCCATAAAAGCAAGACAGCACTGTCTCTCTCTGCTGTAATATCGTACTTCAATATACATTTGACATCATAACTGTGCCTTATTTCCATATAATGTTCGAATATAAATGTCAATCCTCCCACTACTGCAAGGATCAAGGTTCTCTCGCGCTCCTCGCGGCCTAAAAGAGAAACACTCTTCCGAAGGTTGTCGATGAGACACCAGCTGAGCCGAATGATCACATGGCTATTCGCGCACTCCAAACTAGGTCAAAACCTGTCATTTGCGGCAGCGGTTCGCAAAGGAAAATGTACCGTAAATCAGACCCCAAAAAAAAAAAAAAAACGGTACAGTACGTCACTGTCTATACCGTCTTGATTGGTCACAGCCGGGCGTTTTGTATTTTTGTAAACACTTCCACGGGATTATCGAGCTATTTGTCTGTGTTTTGTTCCGTATTTTATGAGTGCGGATAAGCGCATCTGCAAGACTTTTATCCGAATCCATTGACATTACAATAATGTTTTAATTTATTAAATAAAGCATACCAGTAATGTATTGACGCAACTCATTTAGACATTTGAGGAGAAATTTTACTCCTAGGCTATGTGTGAATCGCAAGACAATGTTAACTGAGTAAGGGCATGTGAAAGAGCAGGTGTCTAAATATAGCACTTAGTCGTCGGATTTACCCATCCAGGAAAGCCCAGGCATAAAGCCCCCCCCCCTTTTTTTACAGAAGCCAACACTAATTGAGGGCATTTCCATGACTGGCTTCTCTCACTTCTCTTTTATTCTCTTACAATCCAAGCGAAAGCAAATAGGGCAATGGCAAGAAACTTGTAAGACTCAGATCTTAGCAAAAACTAAAGTTATTTAAAAAAAAAATCCAGTTAACATTGTATTCTAAAAGCTATCTGCAAATCTACTCTAAACATCCGTAGCTTATCCGCTATCCGCATGGCGAAAATAATGCGGATATCTGCATCTGTGCAGGGCTTTAGCCTACTTATGAGTGCATGTGGAATGTTTCTGTTTCATTTGACAGTTCCTTGAACTACGTTACTCAGTGTGTTTTGTGTGTCATGTAGACAACATATTTAGCCTTTTGATGGAGTAGCCTATACTCTCAATTTTTATAGTTTATTTATTTAGCGTATGGTATAAAACACATCACAATACACATTATAATATAATGATAATTGAAACAGCATGACACAGACAGAAAATAACTATATACAAAGCTGAACTCAGATAAGGGTCACAATGTCAGATTTGCATCCTTTATGTAGTCAATACATTTTTGTGTAGCCATCAGGAACTCAACTCAAACCCCAGAGAAGGCAGTTAGTGGACCATCTTGTGTGATATGCTGAATAGTTTGTCTATCAGCACCGCAGGTACATTTCGGAGATGAAATTTTCCCCCACCTGTGAAGAAAGTCCGCGCATCTGCCACAATTTGTTCTTTTCCTATTTAGGGTGGACCAAATTCTGCTAGGAAGCTCAAAACCTGGAGGCTTGGTTGTGATGCATGGCATAGTTTGTTGTTCCGGTGAGGCAGAGATCGATCAGAACTGCTTCCAAAGGGCAGTCACATTGAACTCACTTTCAACGAGCCTTTGTGCAGTAGTCAGAGGAGGGTGTCGTGAGCGAAGTCTATTCCTACTAATATTAGGAAAATCATGGTGCACGGGAAGATGAGGATTTTTGCAGATTGCGCTGTACACCTTCATAAGTCCATGTTCTCGTCTCATACTTGGAAGTGGAATGTGGCTTAGCACTGGCAGCCAATATGTCGGAGTACATCTAATTGTTCCCGAAATTTTTTTTTAGCGTATGGCTTTTAGTGCCGGGAGTGTCCGAGGCCATGTTCGGCTCGCCAGTTTTTTTGTAGCTGCTTCGAGACGGACACCCAATGGGTGAGCTACAAGTACCGTTGGGGAGGGAAGGAGGGA
Organism: Meconema thalassinum; assembly: GCA_946902985.2. NCBI lineage: Eukaryota > Metazoa > Arthropoda > Insecta > Orthoptera > Tettigoniidae > Meconema > Meconema thalassinum. The sequence continues at coordinate 299,129,456 of OX336391.1, read as the reverse complement.
AGTTGGAATGTAAGGACGAGGAGTTGGAAGGTAGCGGCTGTGGCCTATAGTTAGGGACCAACCCCGGCATTTGCCTGGAAGGAAGATAGGAAACCACAGAAGACCATCTTCAAGGTTGCCGGCGGGGGGATTCGAACCTCCTCGCCTCCCGGATGTGAGCGACTGCCATCAGTCATGCCGTAACCACCACGGCTAACTCACCCGGTGTTCCCGAGATGATGCGCATAGTTTGGTTGAGCTGAATATCAACAAGCTTGGTAATAGCACTATTCATCCAGGTGGACGCACAGTATTCAGCTACTGGATACACCAATCCAAAGGCAGAAGTCCTAAGTGTAGAAGCAGATGAACCCCACGTTGTACCACACAGTTTCTGTAGAATATTATTTCTAGATCTGAGCCTAGCGGCTGTTCTGGTAAGATGTTCTCTGAAACTCAGAGTCCTATCTAAAGTAACTCCTAAATATTTGGGATATTTGTTGTGTGAGAGAAATCTATTTCCAAAATAGACATTCAGATCTCTATTGGCTAGTCTGTTACTGAGATGGAAATATGACACTTCTGTCTTAGTAGCACTAGGCTGCAGCCTCCAGTTATAGAAATACTTGCCCATAATTGAGGTGGTCAGTTTCAAAACGGTATATGTCCACCTTCCAAAATTTGTGGCAAATAACGAAAAACGTTTTCAGACCTAAAATCTCTACCAGACTTCCTGGAAATACTTTCTCGATATGCTTTGTATCATCAGTTATAGTTTAACTCAATATTGTCTGTACAGACTCATCAGTTTTGCTATAATGTGAGAAATTAATTTGGACAAAGGTCATTTTGAAACTAAAGGATGGACAAGAGACAATTTGAAAACAAATACATTGGACAAGAGAGACTTTGATTCTAAAATGAGGATAGAAACGTAATTGCACTTAACTATTCAGCATGGTTAGTAAGCAATACGATTGCAAGAAAAGTGAAAATTGGGTTGAACATTAAATCGAAGGATATAGTGCTGTCAACATCTTTTATTAATGAATAAGCATACACAAGTCAGATATTTCTGTTTTTATGGTAACTTACTCTCAGAATAGAGTTCAGGCTAAATGTAATAATACTTGTTTAACACTTAGAAAGTGAGTTTCCAATCCTTACAACTCATCAGCATCCTCCACCATACCCACCCTCCAACTCATCCTCTGACACTTCATAATTTGTATCTTGATTAATTACAGCACTGTAGAACTGCAAATCAGGATTTACCTCCCACCGATCACCAAAATAAATATCCAACAGCCTTTTTACATCAGTAATTATTTTGTATCCCTTTATTGGGACACCAACTGAAATCAATGGTAAAGTTAAACGTGAAACGTCCACACTTGGTTTAAAAACCTTCTTTGACATTCCTATGTCAATTTGATACCAGGGCTCACCTCTAACTAGAATAGGAGCAGATGGAGTCTCCCTTCGAGTAATGACGAATCTCTTCGCTGTTGCAAATTTGAAATGCCACTATCCAGATTTCTTCAAGCTTCGTTGTGACACAAGGTTCCAGTCGTATACAGGCCAATCATTTCCTATTCTGAAAACTGTTCCATGGTTACCGAAGACCTCCCAATATCTTTCAGGCGTGATAATTGTGTTAATATCACGAAGTTCAAGAATTTCAACTGTATTGCCTTATACCATACCTTCTACGCACTATAAATCAAAGATTTCAACAGTTATTGGATTCAAAAGATTTCTACTTGAAGATCTTAATCGCAAGAAAAGTGCTATACTCTGATCTATGAAATGTGAACGGCGAAGGCTGTCATCCGCTTGAAGGGTGAGGTGAGGAGTGGAGACGAGAGGGGTAACGGTATCCATGCCAACAGCTAGCAGTGTTGCAAGTATGCAGACACAGCAGTGAGCACATGGTTTGACACAGTGTTCTACTGTGCCTTGACTCGTCACTGTCATTAGACCGCCAGGCAGGGGGGCTAACTTCCCCAGTATTTGTGTCTTCCTGCAAGTCTCTTGGAATGTTATGAACTTATGAGTCTTGACCTGTCTCAGTGGCAACGCAGCATTTCCCCACGTGCTAAATTTGACAGACGTTAGCGTAAATTATTGGTAATACAGAGTATACTGCTTATCAACTTTCAGACATGTGTACAAACATAACATATCGTTAGAAAGTAAGATTTTGCCGTTCCAGATGATCATCAGGCCTGCCATTATGATACATTTCCATTATACAAGGAGAATTCAATGAAATTTATATCAAAATGTGATCTTTTGCCTTAGTCTCTAGGCAACTTACCAGACGGACAAGAGACATTTTGAAACGTAAGAGGCTGGACGCTTTTAATGTCATACGGGAAGATGAGCCATTTTGATCTCAAAATGGCTGTATTATAAGGCAGCCATTTTGCTATGGACAAGAGCCGTTTTGATTCCAATGGCTGTATTTAAACAGCTTTTTAGGTGGTTTCTAAGACGTTTTGATGCAAAGTGATGGTAGTATTATGTACAGGGAAGCTTAAGGATTGCACTGAAACAAAAAAATAAATTTCGACCTAAGGTGGACATAGGCCGTTTCGAAACTGACCACCTCAATTGATAGATCCCTGGTTAGTATGCCCTCGGCGATTTCAAAATCTCTGTGGCTGATAGCAAGGGAATCATCAGCATATCCAAATTTCCTAGAAGTGGTGTCAGGCATATCGGCTATATATAAGCTGAATACTAAAGGAGCCAACACAGAGCCTTGAGGAAGACCATTATTCAACTTCCTATTTGAGCTCATCTTGCTCCCCAGTATAACGCGGAAGCTTCTGTTGTTGAGCATATTATCGATAAGATTCACAAGTCTTAAGCATGGAATATAGTACAGTACAGCTGGAATGGTTTTGTTCCAAAAACTGAGCTATGGTTGGTGTTAATGAGTTGGAGTTGATTTTGGTGATGTAATGAATTTTTGTCCTCTTTTATGAATATGACCTTTATTTATTGTTTATTGCCTTGTGTCATATCAATGCTAATGGCTGCTTTTTTTTTACAATAATGCCGACAGCGCAGCGCTATAGCCTATCTAAAAACCACGGCCCACTGGATGCTGCTCTCCAAGGAGCTTACAAAAGTAGTCCATACATAGAGGGCGCTCATAGCAGCACAATAGCAGCTAACATTCCTGGCTCTCCTTGAAAGATGCGATTTCAACAAGAAAACCATGTACTGTACGTACGGTATGTTAAAAACCATACGTAAACAACATTTAAAAACTACATCTAATGAGAATATATAATCTAACATAAACTAAAGCAAGTGAACACTGCTATGTATGCTTTAAAAATTCGTAATCAGCCTCTCCGTTGACTTTCTCGAAGTTGGAAAGTACCCGCATAGCCCACACCAGTTAAGGTGAAGGGCATAGTGACTTTCGAACCCCTCTCTTTGAGTAAATCTCCAATGCGGACTTCTGGAACTGTTGGATTAAATCGAAAACACTGGACGCATTTTCGAACGATCTTTTGTGCTTCTCTTCGACCACTTATCGGCCAATATTTTTGTCGAGTTGAATGTAATAGTTGCTCCGGTGGACAATGATGGTGCTCGTATCTCATAATAGCTGTTGTTATGTGATGATTTGCCGGGAGGAGAATGGGATGCTTTTGCTCTTCAGAGAGAGCAGAATGTCTCAATCTTCCACCAACTCGTATTAACCCATCTTCATCAATGAATGGATCAAGGCATCTCAAAGGACTTCCACGAGGTGGTGTTTCCTTTTTGGATAAACATTTGTGTGATGATGAAAAAGCTTCTATTTGCAACCACCTTAATATAGTATTTTCTGCTGGTTTCATTTCTTCAGGAGTGATGTGGTTTGTATTTAGGTCTTTGGATACTTTTCCCCTTTTCTTGTTCTGTACTTTGATTATGGTATTATTTGCAAATCTATGACTATACGCAATGACTCGACGTAACTTCGAAAATGAAAATGTGTGCAATATTTTGGAAGTACTTGCGATGGTCAACATAACCTTTGAACTCTTCATCTCTGGCAGACAGATGTCAGGTTGCAATGTGGAAGGAGGTAGTGAATTTTCCTTGACTAACCAATGATGACCAAACCACCTAAGATGATGGTTAATAATATCATTGGTTGGAATCCCTTGCGATATGGGGTCAGCAGGGTTTTCCTGAGAGGGTGCGTGACCCCACTTTGCATTCTCAGTTGCACCTTGTATTTTTGTGACTTTGTTAGCCACAAATGTTTTCAGCAATCGCGGTTCTGTGTTTATCCATCCTAAAACAGTGGTGCTGTCACTCCAAAGAAAAACATTTCTTATCTTGTCTGCTACTGCAGCCTTCGTTTCTCGCACTAAACTTTTGAGTAAAAGTGCTGCTTCTAATTCTAGTCTTGGCATGGATATGGTTTTTAGAGGAGCCACTTCAGTTTTTGCGCTGATTAGATGAGATGTGAACATTCCATCTTGATTTCTGTTTACTGCGTGTATACAGGCTCCGTATGCTTTTTCGGAGGCGTCACTGAATCGGAAAAGATCAAATTTTGAATTGTAATTTTCAGGATTGACGTTCCTTATGATTCTGAGCTGGTTTAACTGCGGCAATGAAGAATAATATTGGTTCCAAATGGACAGCTTATCTGTGGTAACAGGTTGGTCCCAGTCGAACCCGTCCGTCCATAGTTGTTGCATTATGATTTTTCCTGTTATTAAAACAGGACTTACTAGCCCAAGAGGATCAAAGACTTGCGAGATTTTTGATAAAATCTCACGCTTTGTATACACTATTCCTGATGAGAGGTTAACCTGATACTGCAATGCATCTTTTGTCGAATCCCAGGCAATTCCTAACGCCTTACTGGCTTCTTCTTTGTCTAGGACCATCAAGTCTCGTGCATTCGATTGGATATTCAAGTGTTTTATGATTTCCTTATGGTTGGACCTCCACTTGCGCAACGACATTTGCCCCTTTTGCAATAGATCCATAAGCTTTTGATGAATTTGTATTACTGCATGTATAGTATCGCCACCGGTGATACAGTCATCCATGTAAAAGTCTTGTCTCATAATTTTGGCTGCTACTGGATATTGAGGGTCATAGATATTAGCAAGTTCGCGAAGACATCTCATCGCGTGGTAAGGTGCTGACGCTGTTCCGTAAGTGACAGTGTTTAGCTGATATGTTTTTATTGGTAACAGTGTATCCCTTCTTCATAAAATTTGTTGCAATGGTCGATCTTCATAGTGTATCATTATCTGCCTAAACATTTTCTCAATGTCAGCCGTTATTACACACTGGTGCATGCGAAATCTGAGAATGATGTGCAATAAATCTGCTTGTAAATTGCGACCTTGAAACAATTTGTCATTTAGTGATGTTCCTCGTGTAGTTTTGGCGGATGCATCAAACACCACTCTCAATTTCGTGCTTGAGCTCTCTGGACGTAAAACCGCATGATGTATAAAATAACATTTGTCTGATTCGCCCTCAGCTGTATCTTCAATGTGTGACATATGTCCAAGTGCTTCGTACTTGTCCATAAAGTCACAATATGCCTGCTTCAAATGTTGTTGTTTGTTGAATTTTCTTTCCAAACCGGCAAGTCTTCTCTTCGCTTGTTCTTTGGACTCGCCGAGAGTAACTCCTGGTCGTATGGGCAATCTAACCACAAATCTTTCAGATGAGTCCCGCGTGGTTGTTTCAGCGAATAGTTCTTCGCAAAATTGCTCTTCTTTTGTATAGTGCTGCGTTTCTGGGATTTTTTCTTGTAGCCAAAACCTTTCGAGCTGTTGTGATAATGTATCATTAGTCATTGTGAGACACGTAGACATTCCTTCACCTTTATTTTCTTGTATTTCTCCACCGAGAATCCAGCCCAATTTTGTGTCCTGCAAAGCAGGTTGACCAGCTATGTTGTTTTTTGGTCTTCCAACGACGATTTTCCAGTAAATGCTTGCTCCAAGCAGCAGATCAACATATCCTGGCTCGTTGAATGAAGGGTCTGCAAGTTGAATATTTTTTGGCATGACTATCTCATTGATGTTGACCTTATATTGAGGTAGTCGTCCTGTGATGGAAGGAACAACGTAGCATTCCAAATCTATGCTGCATTGACTATCCATGGAGTAAAGTTGTACACGATTGATTCCCTTTGCTTCAACCTGGGCACCACTAACACCGCTGAATTGTTGATTCTGGCGAAACCACTGTAAATTAAGCCTTTTGCTAAAAGTCGTTGTTACCAAATTTAACTGTGCACCAGGGTCTAATAATGCTCGGCAGGTGATTCTCTTTCCTTTATTGTCCACTACATTCACAAGCGCAGTTGACAGAAGAACTTGTGATGTTGGAACTCTTGTTAAATTGGCGCTTGACCCTTGGCCTAATGTAGATTCTTGCAACTGAATTAAGCGATTTGCTTCTGAAGTTGTGGCCTTTTCTTGGCTTTCTGAACTGACACTGTCTTTGTGCAGTAATGTGTTATGCAGTGAGTTGCATTTCTTGCATCTTGATCCACGGCAATCTCTTGCTAGATGTCCAAATTTTAGGCAATTTAGACAATGTTTCTTTTTAATTAATAACTGTCTTCTCTCATCAGGCGTTTGCTTCAGCAACGTTTCACACTGAAAAATGAAATGGTTTCCTTCTCATATGTTGCATTTGAATGAAGGTGTGTTGACCATTAAAACCTTCTTATCCTGTTTATTTTCCTTCTGTGTATACTTGTTTCCCGGACTCTGCTTGTTTACTGTATTTGATTTGAGGGTTTGTTTCAACAACATCAGTGATTGACATCGTTCGGCTAAAAACTTTGTGAAATCTTGTAGAGTTGGCATATTTTCTGGTGTGCGATTCTTGATTCTTTCTTGCCAGTCACGCTGTTCAAGATAATCTAGTTTCTGCTTAACTAAATGGATTATTAAGTTATCCCAATGATCTACAGGCTGATTAAGTGATTTTAACGCTGATATATTCGTTTGGATGTGCCAATTCAATTTTCGCATCGAGTCGGCTTTGTTCTCCTTCTCGATTTCTGGAAATTTGAAAAGTTCATCCAGGTGGGTCTGCATTATCATCATTTGGTTGTCGTACGTAGCGTTTAATAGATCCCAAGCGTTGGTATAGGTCTCTTCGCCTATGGTAAATCCTTCGATGACACTTTGAGCCTCTCCCTTCAGTACTCCGACAAGATACTGGTGCCTCTGTACATTTGATAGGTTTGAATTGTTGTGAATTGTGGATTCAAAGCTATTTTTGAAAAACCGCCACTTTTTGTAATCACCGTCGAATTCTGGGAGTTTTATTTCTGGCAATTTTGACACATTAGAATGAGTTGTTTGAGGAAGTTCTTGTAATTGAAGGTTCTGGGTATTTGGGGATCTTTGTTGTTGTGCTATCTCGATGATAGCGTGTAGTTGACTGACTGTGTTGAAATATTGTGTTTCAAATACAGCGCGTTCACTCTCACATTCTGCCAGAAATACGTCCGCTTCAGTTTCATCTTCTGGTATATGGTCTTCGATAGCCTGTTGAATGTCGTCAAACTCTTTCCAAATGCCTTCTATTTTTTCTAATTTTACCGTTGCTTCAATTGGTGTGGTGAGTTCTGAGATCGAGTTGGCTGTTCTAGTCACGAATCCTTTTACTCGTGCGCGACTTTGTTTTAGCTTTGTGAATTGCGACATCCTGAATTGCGATTAAATATAAAGTTGCGTAGGTCTGTGCAGTGACCAATGCAATGAAGAAATGCCTATTGTATTCAATGAATTATATGAATTTGTACAATGGGATTTGACGTACGGTAGACCTAGCTCAATGTTTTATTTGTTTTGGTAGTATGACTCTTGAATTATATATGACACTGCTTGGGCTATTGCGTTTACGTTTCAGCTGTCGATTGCGACGTATATTTGTAACCTATGAATGTCTCTCCAATTATGATTTATTTGATACTCACAGGAGTCGAGAGTTCCGCTGTTGGGCGCCAATGGTGCCCAAGGTTTTAATGGTCAACACACCTTCATTCAAATGCAACATATGTGAAGGAAACCATTTCATTTTTCAGTGTGAAACGTTGCTGAAGCAAACGCCTGATGAGAGAAGACAGTTATTAATTAAAAAGAAACATTGTCTAAATTGCCTAAAATTTGGACATCTAGCAAGAGATTGCCGTGGAACAAGATGCAAGAAATGCAACTCACTGCAAACATATTACTGCACAAAGACAGTGTCAGTTCAGAAAGCCAAGAAAAGGCCACAACTTCAGAAGCAAATCGCTTAATTCAGTTGCAAGAATCTACATTAGGCCAAGGGTCAAGCGTCAATTTAACAAGAGTTCCAACATCACAAGTTCTTCTGTCAACTGCGCTTGTGAATGTAGTGGACAATAAAGGAAAGAGAATCACCTGCCGAGCATTATTAGACCCTGGTGCACAGTTAAATTTGGTAACCACGACTTTTAGCAAAAGGCTTAATTTACAGTGGTTTCGCCAGAATCAACAATTCAGCGGTGTTAGTGGTGCCCAGGTTGAAGCAAAGGGAATCAATCGTATACAACTTTACTCCATGGATAGTCAATACAGCATGGATTTGGAATGCTACGTTGTTCCTTCCATCACAGGACGACTACCTCAATATAAGGTCAACATCAATGAGATAGTCATGCCAAAAAATATTCAACTTGCAGACCCTTCATTCAACGAGCCAGGATATGTTGATCAGCTGCTTGAAGCAAGCATTTACTGGAAAATCATCGTTGGAAGACCAAAAAACAACATAGCTGGTCAACCTGCTTTGCAGGACACAAAATTGGGCTGGATTCTCGGTGGAGAAATACAAGAAAATAAAGGTGAAGGAATGTCTACGTGTCTCACAATGACTAATGATACATTATCACAACAGCTCGAAAGGTTTTGGCTACAAGAAAAAATCCCAGAAACGCAGCACTATACAAAAGAAGAGCAATTTTGCGAAGAACTATTCGCTGATACAACCACGCGGGACTCATCTGGAAGATTTGTGGTTAGATTGCCCATACGACCAGGAGTTACTTTCGGCGAGTCCAAAGAACAAGCGAAGAGAAGACTTGCCGGTTTGGAAAGAAAATTCAACAAACAACAACATTTGAAGCAGGCATATTGTGACTTTATGGACAAGTACGAAGCACTTGGACATATGTCACACATTGAAGATACAGCTGAGGGTGAATCAGACAAATGTTATTTTATACATCATGCGGTTTTACGTCCAGAGAGCTCAAGCACGAAATTGAGAGTGGTGTTTGATGCATCCGCCAAAACTACACGAGGAACATCACTAAATGACAAATTGTTTCAAGGTCGCAATTTACAAGCAGATTTATTGCACATCATTCTCAGATTTCGCATGCACCAGTATGTAATAACGGCTGACATTGAGAAAATGTTTAGGCAGATAATGATACACTATGAAGATCGACCATTGCAACAAATTTTATGAAGAAGGGATACACTGTTACCAATAAAACATATCAGCTAAACACTGTCACTTACGGAACAGCGTCAGCACCTTACCACGCGATGAGATGTCTTCGCGAACTTGCTAATATCTATGACCCTCAATATCCAGTAGCAGCCAAAATTATGAGACAAGACTTTTACATGGATGACTGTATCACCGGTGGCGATACTATACATGCAGTAATACAAATTCATCAAAATCTTATGGATCTATTGCAAAAGGGGCAAATGTCGTTGCGCAAGTGGAGGTCCAACCATAAGGAAATCATAAAACACTTGAATATCCAATCGAATGCACGAGACTTGATGGTCCTAGACAAAGAAGAAGCCAGTAAGGCGTTAGGAATTGCCTGGGATTCGACAAAAGATGCATTGCAGTATCAGGTTAACCTCTCATCAGGAATAGTGTATACAAAGCGTGAGATTTTATCAAAAATCTCGCAAGTCTTTGATCCTCTTGGGCTAGTAAGTCCTGTTTTAATAACAGGAAAAATCATAATGCAACAACTATGGACGGACGGGTTCGACTGGGACCAACCTGTTACCACAGATAAGCTGTCCATTTGGAACCAATATTATTCTTCATTGCCGCAGCTAAACCAGCTCAGAATCATAAGGAACGTCAATCCTGAAAATTACAATTCAAAATTTGATCTTTTCCGATTCAGTGACGCCTCCGAAAAAGCATACGGAGCCTGTATACACGCAGTAAACAGAAATCAAGATGGAATGTTCACATCTCATCTAATCAGCGCAAAATCTAAAGTGGCTCCTCTAAAAACCATATCCATGCCAAGACTAGAATTAGAAGCAGCACTTTTACTCAAAAGTTTAGTGCGAGAAACGAAGGCTGCAGTAGCAGACAAGATAAGAAATGTTTTTCTTTGGAGTGACAGCACCACTGTTTTAGGATGGATAAACACAGAACCGCGATTGCTGAAAACATTTGTGGCTAACAAAGTCACAAAAATACAAGATGCAACTGAGAATGCAAAGTGGGGTCACGCACCCTCTCAGGAAAACCCTGCTGACCTCATATCGCAAGGGATTCCAACCAATGATATTATTAACCATCATCTTAGGTGGTTTGGTCATCATTGGTTAGTCAAGGAAAATTCACTACCTCCTTCCACATTGCAACCTGACATCTGTCTGCCAGAGATGAAGAGTTCAAAGGTTATGTTGACCATCGCAAGTACTTCCAAAATATTGCACACATTTTCATTTTCGAAGTTACGTCGAGTCATTGCGTATAGTCATAGATTTGCAAATAATACCATAATCAAAGTACAGAACAAGAAAAGGGGAAAAGTATCCAAAGACCTAAATACAAACCACATCACTCCTGAAGAAATGAAACCAGCAGAAAATACTATATTAAGGTGGTTGCAAATAGAAGCTTTTTCATCATCACACAAATGTTTATCCAAAAAGGAAACACCACCTCGTGGAAGTCCTTTGAGATGCCTTGATCCATTCATTGATGAAGATGGGTTAATACGAGTTGGTGGAAGATTGAGACAATCTGCTCTCTCTGAAGAGCAAAAGCATCCCATTCTCCTCCCGGCAAATCATCACATAACAACAGCTATTATGAGATACGAGCACCATCATTGTCCACCGGAGCAACTATTACATTCAACTCGACAAAAATATTGGCCGATAAGTGGTCGAAGAGAAGCACAAAAGATCGTTCGAAAATGCGTCCAGTGTTTTCGATTTAATCCAACAGTTCCAGAAGTCCGCATTGGAGATTTACTCAAAGAGAGGGGTTCGAAAGTCACTATGCCCTTCACCTTAACTGGTGTGGGCTATGCGGGTACTTTCCAACTTCGAGAAAGTCAACGGAGAGGCTGATTACGAATTTTTAAAGCATACATAGCAGTGTTCACTTGCTTTAGTTTATGTTAGATTATATATTCTCATTAGTTATAGCGCAGCAAATGCAACGCTGCGTAGACAAGGGTACTATTGTTACTGCGGAGAGAGCGGTGGGCATAATTTAGACAGAGACCGGTGTCGGACAGCTGCCTAAGGCTCGGTCAAACAGGACGCGGGCTGTTTGTTAAATTGCTCAAACAATCATATGTATTTCAATCGCAATGTATCAATCATAACTGTACACATATTAACCTTTGTGCCATCTGAATAGTACAATTTTCACACTTCGGTAGACTATAACTTTGGAACGGTAAGGCGGAGGTAAATATGTTTCAATAAATGTTGTAGGCAATTTTGAGAGGAACAAATTTCTGATTCGCTCTTTTGTGAAAAAAACATTTTTTCTAGGACAAAAATTGAAAAAACACTTTTTTGGAAACTTTGGCGCCACATTGCTTCTGCATTTCAAAACGTATGACATGACCTCAATGAGACGAATTGTAGGTGACAATGTCCTCTACATTTTTGGTTTAAAAAACTTTTCTTTATAGTACGTCGATTCAGAGAAAAACGCTTTTCAATGTTTTTTGAGTTTTCCGACAAAATGATCGTGCAAATTATTCTAAAATTCAGAGTTAAGCTTCCTTTGTGCTTTTCTAACGATTTACAAAAAGCCAACCATAGCACAGTTTTTGGAACAAAAGTTTTTTATTCTGTGCAGCTGTCCTGTACTAATAGTCCGAAGAAGTTTGAGAATCAGACCTTGTCTCCAGACAGTATCATATGCTGCCGTTAAGTCAATGAAGGCAACTGAAGTCTTTTGGTGTTTCTGGAAATTCGCGTCTATGAATGTTGTCAGAGAAAGAACCTGATCTGTGCAGCTACGTTGGGGACGAAATCCAGCTTGTTCAATAGGTACATTTCCGAATACGAGGCACGTCCAGAAAGTAAATTCCGTTTGGTAATAAAATTGAATTGTGTACAGATACAGAAAAATTATTTATTGCACACCTCTTAAACTACTTTTCGACATAACTGCCGAACTTTTGCAGGCATTTGTCATAGCGTGGCACAAGTTTTTGGATACCTTCTTCATAGAAGTTTGCCGCCGACCGTAAACGAGAGTGAAGACTCCCCTGTAAGATATCCTACTGTTTGGCCACCACTGTTAGGCAAATTGTGTATGTGGTCAGGAGAACTCCTAAACACACGCAGTTCTCCTGGTAAGCACGCAATTTGCCTAACAGTGGTGGCCATATGGTAGGATATCTTACAGGGGAGTCTTCACTCTCGTTTACGGTCGGCGGCAAACTTCTATGAAGAAGGTATCCAAAACCTTGTGCCACGCTATGACAAATGCCTGCAAAAGTTCGGCAGTTATGTGGAAAAGTAGTTTAAGAGGTGTGCAATAAATAATTTTTCTGTATCTGTACACAATTTAATTTTATTACCAAAACGGAACTTACTTTCTGGACGTGTCTCGTATTACATGACTTATTCGATTATAAATCAGCTTTTCCAGAAGCTTTATACATCATACTTAGCAAAGCAATGGGCCTATAGCTGTCAGGTTTATTGCTTGGTTTGGCAAGTTTAAGAATAGCAATAATTTTTGTTTTTTTAAATTCATATAGTATATTACCCGACCGGAGAATATCCGTATAAAACTCAGCTAACCATTTCCTTACATACTTTCCACAGTTAACAACGAACTCGGAATGAACACGATCAAACCCTGGTGCTTTTCCTGCTTTCAAATCTTTTAATGCTGTAGTTACTTCGGCAGGAGTAAATGGGGAAGAGTATACAGAGTCCGATGGACATACTGATTTGAGCTCCGTTAATTCCTTTTTAACCCTGATTGTATGTTGTCTATTTTGGGGAGCTCATGATGTAGAAACTAAGTTAGATGCAATATTGTTGGCTGTAACGTTTATATTTGCACGTTGAGGTACAGTATTCATGTTTGATGTCACTTTTATAGTATTTTTGCGTTTTTCATTTTCTTTTCCTTTTTGTTCTTTTTATCTCACCTGATCTTTCCTGTTGTGTTTTGCACGCCACCCCAACCCCATTTCTCTTGTTTTTCATCCCCTCCCTCTACATACCCCTTCCCCCCATACGACATTCCCTTCCTTGTAAATTTCATCATTCATCTCAGCACGCAATTTTTGCTACTTTACTTCTTGTCTAGTCCACTTTGAAGACAGACGAGTTTAATATTGCGGTAGATTTTATATTAGGGAGTTTACTTATAATAAGTTGATTTTATAGAATATTTATAGAATACTAGCTGTACCCGGCATGCGTTGCAATGCCAATCATAGAAAGTTTTGGGGTTTTGACTTTGTTAATTGCAGTGCTTTTGGATTCCCAATATTTTCTTCTTTTCCGTTAACCACCTCTAAACTATTATAAAATAATAATTTAATATCTCAGAAACATTCACGGGAGCGTGATCAACAACTCACGAAAGTTACATCGCAATTAAATGAATGGTATATGAACGCATACGAGTCTGCTGAAACGATTAGAGCGCCGTCACACATCTGTTGAATATACTCGTACCCTACCTATTGTAAAATGGATTTACTAACTCGAAAACGTTTCCTGGCGTGTACACAGCAACTCATCCAAGTTTCATCGCAATCGGATGAGTGGCATATGAACGCATACGGGATTTTGTTTAAACGATTCGCGCCGTCACTCATTTGCTGAATCTTCTTGTGCGCCACCCATTGAAAAACGGACTTACTAATTCATGAACCTTCGCAGGACTGTACACAGCTCTCCAAAGTTTTATCACACTCGGATGAATGGTATATGATCGCATACGGGACTTTATTGAAAGGATTCACGCGCTGTCGCTTATTAGTTAAATCTACCCGCTTGCTACCAATTGTAAAATGGATTTACTAAATCAGAAACCTTCCCTGGAGTGTAAACTACAACTCACGAAAGTTTCATCTCTATCGGACTATTGTATATGAACGCATACGGGTCTTTGCAGAAACACTTCGCGAGTCGTCGCTCATTTGTTGAATCCATTCGTGCGCTACCTATTGTAACATGGATTTACTAAGCTAGAAATCTTCCCTGAAGTGTACACAACATCTCACCCACGTTTCATCGCTATCGGACAAATGGTATATGAACGCATACGGGACATTGTTGAAACAATTCGCGCGTCGTCGCTCATTTGTTGAATCTACTCATGCGCTACCTATTGTTAAGTGGATTTACCAAGCCAGAAACCTTCCCTGAGTGTATACAACATCTCACCCAAGTTTCGTCGCATTGGAGTGAATGGTATATGAACGCATGTGGGACTTTGTTGAAACAAACGCACGTCATTTTGTTGAAGTTACTCGTGCGCCATCTATTGTTAATTGGATCTAATATGTCTATAACTTTTCCTGGCGTATGCACAACAACTCACTGAAATTTGATTGCAGTCGGATGAATTGTATATGAACGCATCACCAACACTCATTTGTTTAAACTACTGGTGTGCTATCTATTGTTAATTGGATTAACTACGCCTATAACCATCCCGGAAGTGTGCCAAACAACCCACCAAAATTTGGTCGCAATCGGATGAATTGTAGGCTATATGAACGCATCGCCAACACTCATTTGTTTAAAATACTCGCGCGCTGTCCATTGTAAATTGGATTGACTATGCCTATAATGATTTCGGAAGTGTTCAGAACAACTCACCAAAGTTTCATAGTAATCGGATGAATGGTATATGAACGCTTACGGGACTTGGTTGAAACGATTCGCGTGCCGTCGCTCATTTGTTGAATCTACTTGTGCGATACCTATTGTAAAGTGGATGTCCTAAGCCAGAAACCTTCCCTGATGAGTACACAACATATTACCCAAGTTTCACCGCTATCGGACGAATGGTATATGAACGCATACGGGACTTTCTTTAAACGCTTCGCGCGACTTCGCTCATTTGTTGAATCTACTTGTGCGCTACCTATTGAAAAATGGATTTACTAAGCCTAAACCTTTCCCTAGAGTGTACACAACAACTCACCCAAGTTTAGTCGCTATCGGACGAATGGTATATGAACGCATACGGGACTATGTTGAAACACTTCGCGCGTCGTCGCTCATTTGTTGAATCTACTCGTGTGCTACCTATTAAAACATGGATTTACTACGTCAGAAACCTTGCCTGTAGTGTACACAACCTCTCACCCAAGTTTCATCGCTATCGGACGAATGGTATGTGAACGCATACTGGTCTTTCTTGAAACGCTTCGTCCGTCGTCGCTCATTTGTTGAATCTACTTGTGCGATACCTATTGTTAAGTGGATTTACTACGCCAGAAACCTTCCCTGTAGTGTACACAACATCTCTCCCAAGTTTCATCGCTATCAGACGAATGGTATAAGAACGCATACGGGACATTGTTGAAACGCTTCGCGCGTCGTCGCTCATTTGTTGAATCTACTCGTGCGCTACATATTATAACATGGATTTACTAAGCCAGAAACCTTGCTTGTAGTGTACACAAACTCTCACCCAAGTTTCAACGCAATGGGATGAATGTTAGGCCTATATGAACACATGTGGGACTTTCTTGAAACAAATGCACGCCATTTTGTTGAAGCTACTCGGGCGTCATCTATTGTAAATTGGATTTACTACGCCTATTACTTTTCCGGGACTGTGCACAACAACTCACCAAAATTTGATCGCAATCGGACGAATTGTATATGAACGCATCGCCATTACGCATTTGTTTAAACTACTCGCGCGCTATCTATTGTGAAATGGATTAACTACGCCTATGATCATCCCGGAAGTGTTTACAACAACTCACCAAAATTTGATCGCAATCGGATGAATGGTTTATGAACGCATAAAAGACGAACACACAGACATTCCTTTATATATATAAGATAAGATATAGGCTATATTTGTGACTACTACCTTATACAGCGCAAGAATTATAGGAGGGTATAACTCATTTTGGGTTATCTTAATTATACCGACAAAAAATCAGGGACGCTCTGCGTGTTATGTAAAAGACGATGCTGCAATCGGATTGGCGGAGAAAAATTTTCCCCTCGAGAAAATGAGGTTACTGTGTTACTTCCGGGCGCGCGATTCAAATTGACGAGCTCGCCGTATTTGCTGAGCCAGAGTGCAAGCCGCTGGCCAATGCTATGCTTCAGGCAAGGCTTGGTGTGATAGACTGAGGCTGAGATATGCTGGTGCGACTGACTCACTCGCTACTCGGCCCTACTGGGCAGTGTACAGTTTATCCTACACACATTGGCTACTACTTTTGCGGCATAAATTGGTGAGAAAGGCTCAGTTTCGGTACACTAACGAAGAAATAGGTGATATGCACCTAGCTTATGGCGCAGCAAATGGCAACGGGAGAGAAGCCGCGCGGATGTATAACGTCCGGCACCCTAATCGCCGCCAACGTCACCATTCAACCTTCGTGTCAATTGACTGGCGACTGCGTGAAGGAGGGAGCTTCGTGCCTCAGATGAACGACGCTGGCAGAACGTCGTCGGTATGGACCCCAGAGTTTAAAGAGACTGCATTAGAAAAAATAAATGACAATCCTTCAACCAGTACGAGGTCTGTCGCGAGGAATGTTGGCGTTTCTCGTATGACGATGTGGAGGGTTTTGAAGGGCCAGCAATAGTACCCTTATCGTTATCAATCGGTGCAAGAACTAACACCTCTGGATTACCCACAGCGCCTAATATTTGCAAGATGGGTCTTAAACAGCTATGGAAATATTCCACACTTCTTGTAATCGCTCCTTTTAACGGTTGAAGCTACATTTACGAGAGAAGGCTTGGCAAACTCCAGAAGTCGGCATTTTTGGGCGGATGAAAACCCTCATGAAACAGTGGTTCGCTCATTCCAGCATAGGTTTAGTGTTAATATTTGGGCCGGCATTGTTCGTGACTATTTAATTGGGCCGTATGTCCTTTCTCCTCGTCTGAATGGTGAGGAATACAACCGTTTCTTGGCAGAATCACAGCCTGATTTATTGAAAGATGTGCCCCTGGGTATTCGGCAGCGAATGTGACTGTGTCATGATGGTGCTCCACCGCATTTTGTTCGCCGTGTCACACGACACTTAATTGCTCATTAACCCGGAAGATGGGTAGGCTGTGGTGGGCCAATAAATGGCCCCCGCGCTCGGTCGATTTAACTCCCATGGACTTTTGCTTGTGGGGTTACGTGTGGAGGCTTTAGTGTATGCGAACCCCGTATAAAGACAAGATGAACTTCTAACAAGACTCCAGGCAGCTTTCCAGGTCATTCGTAACACACCACACATCCTGAACAGAGTCCAAATGTCACTAATACACTGCTGCGAACTGTGCATCGAAGTTGGAAGGGGGTGGGGGTATTGAACATTTACTGTACCGGTACTCAAACCATTGGGTGTATTGTTTCTTTCGTTCAGTATTTCATTCCATTTA
This sequence comes from Meconema thalassinum, assembly GCA_946902985.2. Lineage (NCBI taxonomy): Eukaryota > Metazoa > Arthropoda > Insecta > Orthoptera > Tettigoniidae > Meconema > Meconema thalassinum. The sequence goes on along the minus strand of OX336391.1, from coordinate 299,111,598 downwards.
CAATGTTGTGAGTAAATGAATGCACGATCGTACAGCGGTATCTTTGCGTATGTCAAATGAAAAAGAAAGTTATTGAGGAGAAAAGACGAGAAGAAAAACTATCGGGTACATTTCATGACTGACAAGTGTGTCTTTATTACTGTATGTCCTTGTACTGTGTGTGCGATTACGGCTGCTTAGTAAACAAATTTGGATATTGCCTGAAAGGGACAAGGACAATTCTGCGCGAGGTGAACGAGGAAACTTGCGCATTCCCGCCAGCATAACTCTGTCTCCATCTATCACACTCCCTTCCATTGCCTGAAGCACAGCAGTGGCCAGCGGCTTGCGCTGTGGCTCAGCAAATACGGCGAGTTCGTCGATTTGAATCGTGCGCCCGGATGTAACAAAGTAAACTCATTTTCTCGAAGGGAAAAATTTTCTCCGCCAATCCGATTGCGGCATCGTCTTTTACATAATACACAGAGCTTCACTGATTTTTTTGTCGGTACAATTAAGATACACCCTGTATGTCTAATTAAAGTCGTCTCCATCTCATTATTATTCTCATTTTAACTTACAGCACCTCTACCTACATTGGATTTTCGGTTAAACTTCCAGTTGTTAATATAATGATTTTGTCGGTTCTGTGTTTCGTAATATTTTTACGAAGGTACGACCTACAACCCCTCTGGAATACTTATTTAATTCTTGGGATTTTCTTTGCCGATTTACATTATGCTATCTTACCATTTCATCAAGAGATCTTTCATTTGCTTAACTTTTAAAACTTTGGGCCAGTGGAAAGTTAGCTACGAGATTTTGACCCACATGTATAGCTCCTTTTAAAGAGGAGAATCTCCAGTCAAATTTCCATTATGACTGTTGAGGTAAGTACTGTACTTTTCATAATTATTATTAATTCAGACCTTTGCTATGCACTGAGTGAGTACAGTCCACTTTCAAGGTATTGACTCCTGAAGTGTTTTTTAAGCCAATATCACAATTAATTTGACCACATCTGTAAACAGACCTGTATGCTAGCATTTAGATGGTTCTGAAGTTTTACAGTATAATACAACATTAAATCAGACAAATTATATGGAATAATATTTCATTTGACTAATTAACCTTGACTTTCATTATGGACACAGGAGCACAAGTGAAGTAACAACACAAAATTAGGTTTTACACTTTTTTATTTGTAAATAATGATTGTGAGATGCATCAGACATGGTTTGGTAAGCAGGAACATGAGATGAATGTTTGTTGGTCAGAAGATAGTGTTGATGGAGAATGTTTGAACTGTACAGTTTATTTTGATCCACAATAGCTACTGAGTTCTTTAAGAGTACAACTTTTCCGACAGCACTCGTCGTAAACTCCTCTTGTTTGCCGCCTAAAGGAACCGGAAACTAGTTGTGCTGAGTTCACACGTGAGCTGAATGGGAAGAGGGGCTCTTCAGGTACTGGTGGTGCAGGCATCCAGTATCCATCATCCATTTCAGAATCTGGGAACAATATACACAATATTAGTAACCAGACCAATATTACAAAAATAATACAAGTTGGGAGGTATAAGAAACGATATGCTGAAAGGAAATAAAAAGAGGGCTATGTTTGCGAATGAAGCCTTTAATAAGAAGTAAATTACTTTGTGGAGCAATGAATATAGATTTAGAAAGAGATAAGTGAAGTGCTATGTTTGGAGTGTAGCACTTAGAAAATAAGATGAGAGAAGATTAGAGGCTCTATAAATGTGGACTTGGAGGTGGATGTAAGGAATAAGAAATTAAGAGTTATTGCAGAAACTAGGAGAAGAAATAATGATTTTAAAGAGATATGAAAAAACGAAAAGTGAAATGGGTTGGACATTGCATAAGAGGAAATAGTTTGGTGACAAGAGTGTTGGAAGGGACAGCAAATGGTAAACTCAGAAGAGGAAGAAGAATGTTTCATCAGATTAATAACATAAAGATTGATAAATCTTATGACCTAATGAAACATTGTGCAGAAAACTGATAAGATGGAGAGAGAGACCATTGGGCAGATAAACTAAACTCAATAGGTATACAAGGGCATAACAATGTCCATATTAGTACAAGCTTTTCAGTCTGTCAAAATGAGTGTGCCCAATTAGATTTCGTAATCTAGTGCGTAAAATAAATTGCATTCATTATTTACACACTTAATATAAACACTTTTCACACAAATGGAGGGGCTAAATTGAATTGTGTGAGAAGTGTTTTATTTACCCTCTGTCGGGCACACATGATCTATGAGATTAAGAGTACTCTTTCCCAGTTGCGAGGGGTCGTCCTTGTTTCAGCGCCCTTCGCTACTCCTTGGTGAGCCGATTCATCCAGGAGATTCACTGCGCCTGATTGCGTTAGTATTAGTAAGTTATGCTTTTGTTTACGTATGCGTACTGCACTCGAAATTATGAGTAGCCAAGTGAAAGTAACTAACCGAGATTCGATCGGAGAGTCTGAGAAAAAAATGTGTATAAAATTTTTCGTGATTTGAGCTGTATTTACACACAGGAAGGCAGATTATGTGCAAGGAAGCAATTGGTAAAATTTTAGCTTGAAGAAAGATTCGTATTTGGAGAAGAAATAGAAATTTTATAGTCTAGAATATTTTAATCAAGGGAGCATCATTAGAACAGTAACCAGGAAAGTGCACAGTTTTGTGAAGTTAGCAGCGACACACCACTTTTGGAAAGCGAGTTGACTTGGCAAGGAGATTTGGAGGTCAGACACGCGCCAAGTATCCTTAGGAGGGGATGGCGCGTGAACAACAAATTTGATAACATGAGAGCAGCCAATCACAACGAAGAAAGATTACGAGGGAATATATAATTATTAGAATTATTATTTTAATATTATAATGGATTGGAGTATATCAAATTCACAAGGAAGGAAGAAGAAATTTAATTGGCAAAACAGAAATTAAATTAGATGACTGTGAGAGAAGATATGAGTAGATAAGTTAGTTTATTCACTGGCGTGAGGCTAGCGCGGCAAATTTGAGAGGGAATCTGAACTCAGCAGGCTAGCGGAAGACAGGGAACGAGGTTCTTATTATTCGAGTATTCAACGAGGTAACACGTACAAAAAATCACTCTACAAGTTGTATGCAATGGCAACCAAGAAAAGTATTATACTTCAGAAGGAAGAACTACAATGTTAATAAGGAACTACAAGAGTAAATGAATTGATATTAGAAATAAGAAGGAATATAAAAGAAATTTAAGGAATTTATCTACAGGAATTTATAAAGCTGAATTGAAGAAAATATACGTCGAGATACTCTATAAATATTCACTATCTCATTAGTGGAACTTTACCTGACACTCTACAACGCAGAAGACAAGAAGTTAAATTCACTGCAATATTTTAGAAAAACATATACTACATATTACAAGATGGTTTTTAGAGTTGGTCAGAGGGGAAAAGTAACAACTGACAACTGTACTGAACGAAGGAAGATGTTCTAATTTCAACATGATGGGAGGTTGAACCTACACTAACAAGCGAAGTCCAGCGATGATCAAAGCAATGCAATCATGGAAATTAACTGCAACTTCATCAGCAGTACGCTTGAAATCCACAAACAGTCTACTACAACGAAAAGAAAGTCACATGGGAAGGCGATTTCTCACCGTAAGCATAATCACTATCTACACACTAACATCAGGGAACGTCGGGAGAGCAGCCGAATGAAGAATAATCCAGACAGAAGCGTATGCAGAATCTAGGTCATCTGACCGTAAAGCAAGAAGATGCGAACGCGAGCGAGGATCGTCGACTGGAGACATGGAGACAGGCCAGCGCAGATCAGCTGTAAACCGGTTGAGCCAGCACCCTCACCTGCAAGCAGAGCAGAGCGGGACAGAATGTGGAGAATGCGGACGCGTGCTGGGAGGCACGTGTCACATTCTTAGCGCACGTGGAGAGATTCCTCAGCTGCCAAAGTCTTCAGGTTCTGTTACGAGCATTTCAGACTCAAGGTAGAACAGTGATTTTTTAACACCTTTCTAGTTAGCACTTGTTATGGGTTATTCCAGTGTTTGACCAACATCTGACTATTTTATTCCTAGTTCATGTTATTGTTGTTGCTATATTTTTTTATTTTTCTTTAAGTCAACGAATATCGTTTGTGACGTATTTTTCTAACGTTTATTGTTAATATTTTCGCATTAACTAAGTTTTCACCTAAGTAAGCTCTTTAGAATTTTCATTCATGTAATTTATAACGGTGCGTGAAGTTAATTTCGTTAACGTGGTGTAAAAAATGAAAGAAAGAACGTGAGGTAAAGTGTATTTTTTTATTAAGTAATGAACACGAGCAGACTTAAATTCAGAGAGAAGCTATGAATTGGAACAGAGATGTATAATTAAAGTAAAAGAAGGAAGTATGACATAATTTATGTGAGTAAAAATATAAGGAAGTACTACGAAAGTATTGTTGTGTGGAACGAACAAGTAAAGTATAGCACGGAGTTGTATAATCGACAGTATTGATGTACGCGGAGGTAGTTGTATCCATGAAAGGTGTTACAGAAGTAATATTTAGTAGGGATACTGATTCTCTTACTTTGTAGAAAGTATTTGAGATGGTCTTAGATTTTTGTGAACGTGCTAAGAAAGAGATATATGCGACGGGTTATTGTTGAAAGAAGTGTAGTAAAGACACGTTAATGTTATTCACTGAGAGTGTGAGATAAAGAGATTACAATGAGAAAATATGGAAATACAGTATGTCAGTAAAGTAAGTTGGAAAATGTATTTGTGAAGAATTGGAAGTGTGAGTAGTGAGGGTTCAATGCCACGCACACGTAAAATGTTGTATAAAGCTAATCTGAAAGTCTTGCGTCGTAGTTCGAAATGTTATTACAGTTATTAAAAACCGGATATGGAAATAAGTGAAATAATAATGAACTTAATTGTTTGAGACACATATTCACATGGACGTAGAAATGTATATTCATGATCAAACAAAAGGTATTGTGTGGGATAAAGAATAGAGGAATGGAATGAAATTTACACAGATGAAGCAGGAGGAGAAAATCGTGCAGGTCGCGATGATGTACATAATTAACACATGTAAATAATAATAATTACTATACTAACTTTATTAATTTTTCTACATATAATTAACAGTTTTGACGCTATAATGTGGTGAGATATAACACAATGTTTTATGCAGGGAGAACATTTGTAAGAAGCTATAGAATTGAAATGAATTATTCTAGGATTAGACACACGGTGTTTAAGATAGTGTATTTTATTGTTTTTAAATCTTTCTAAGAAAGATCCATCGTTATTAATACAAGTTTTGATGCAGGGAGACTTATAAAGTAGCATCTATGTCCAGTGGGGACACAACTTTTTAATTTGAGCGTTTATTTTATTTTCATTTAAAATTTTAGGGACATATCTGTAGTGTCTTAGATGAATAAATCTGCAGGCACTGTTTAGTTTGCCTGTTCCGTTTTTATAAGATCTGATTTTCATTCAATGCTGAATTACGCTATAACGATACTACTACTGTCGACCAAAATATTATGTGTATTCGAGTTTGAAGGTTGTTTTTGAAGTAACCAGTAGACATACATAAAATCCAATACAATTATCATTTTCGTCGTTCTATTTTACGTTAGTTCATGTAGGGTGGAGTTTTTAATTTATATTTTAATATTTTTTATCGCAGTTGGAACACAAAAAGTGCCCGTTTTTAAGCGCGTTTCAACCATGCGTCACGTTTAAGAATTATTATCTCACAAACCCGTCATCAGATCGAATCCAAATTTTAACACAATATACGTCGGAATGTTGTATAACTGGTTTATTTATTTCAAAATTTTGTGTGTTCAAGAACGAAAGTTGTTATCATTTTTGTAAGGTAACTTTTTCTCGGCTCGGGGTCGTTGGAAAATGTAGTTCTTGGTTGCGTTGTAATGCTTATAGATCAACAAGTTATGCTGTATGACTGTGAAATACGTAAATTAATTCACTTATTTTATATAGGTTTGTATTTGTATGGGGAATTAAGACATGGTTCACCAGTTAGACGCTCCGGTGAAAGCTGTACAGCGTTGCCAAGGTGGGCTCCATCACGCTTCATGGCACGCCTCGCTCGGTAGTGATGGGCTCCATATCAGCAACGCTGTACAGCATTTTCCGGAGCGGCTAGCTGGTGAACCATGGCTTAATTCCTCGTACAAATACAAACCGATATAAAATAAGTGAATTAATTTACGTATTTCACAGTCATACAGCATAACTTTTTGATCTATAAGGATAACAACGAAACCAAGTACTACATTTTCCAACGACCCCGAGCCGAGAAAATGTTACCTTACAAAAATGATAACAACTTTCATTCTTGAACACACAAAATTTTGAAATTAATAAACCAGTTATACAACATTCCAATTTATATTGTGTTAAAATTTGGATTCAATCTGATGACGGGTTTGTGAGATAATAATTCATAAATGTGACGCATGGTCGAAACACGCTTAAAAACGGGCACTTTTTGTGTTTCAACTGCGAAAAAAAATATTAAAATATTAATTAAAAATGCCAAACCTACATGAACTAACGTAAAATAGAACGACGAAAATGATGATGTTATTGAATTTTACGTAGGTCTATTGGTTACTTCACAAACAACCTTCAAACTCGAGTGCACATAATATTTTGGTCGACAGTAGTTCGATGCAGACAGTTTTTTCGACATAACTATCCCTTATTTACCCCGAGAGCCGAGTTGCTCATTGTGCTCAATTTGATTTTTAGGCTGTTCTGTGTGCAACTAGTTAGTAGTATGGTTAGATATGCGTTATGTGTGTCAAGGATTCCCTAGTCATCAGTCCGGTAGGAATATGTTGATCTCTTAGCCGGGTATTGACATCCCTACGATCCTTTTTCCATCTGCGTGGATTCTGGACGTTGACTTTGAGAATTTCGGGCGCAGTACCTTTTTTTAGCCTATTTTCATTTATGAAAAAAAAAATAGGCATACGAGATCACCTTGTCCGTGTGATAAAATCTAAATGGCTGGAGGAATTTCAATGAACCTCGGTAAGGACATAGTACTATTTTGGCCCCGATCGTGCCCTTCAAATTTTATTACGTCTCACCAATCCAACATGGCGGCTATGCAAAATATCCCCGTGGCTCATGATCTCAAGATTAACGGTCACGTTAAACTACAAGCTTCCTATGCAAAATATTTCACCGGCATTCTATATCTCCAAAACTATTACTGATATCACCATGAAATTTTGCACGGTGATAAAGGGCACTACTAGTAGTACACCAATGTAACTTCCAAAATCTGTTAACTACAAAACGAACATGGCGGCCAAGCGAAGTTGAAACATTTAAATGGACTTTTCTTGCGATGTAACCATCCGAACGCAGTGAAACTTGGTACAGCAATTGTTTATACACATTGTAATGCACTGACATCTAATTTAGTGCAATTGTCAACATAACCTTATGATCGTGGCTGTTCGAAATTTTAAAATTAAGATTTTAATTCGTGTGTCCTAATCATGCGATCGAAATCAACGTTTGAATAATGAACCTACACAATAATCCTCATCTAATAGTACATAACTCTATGCCCTACATAATTACATTAATATCCAACATGGCGACGATCCGAAATATTTAGACAGTTCTCTTCTTTTTTTTCATCAGCGTTTGTCCCGCCTGGTGACAGGGTCCAATACATGGATTCGATGTATCCATTTAGTTCTGTCCTGGGACATGTCAGGGTGGAGATTGACGCTCTTCAGATCTTTGTGAAGGGTATCGGCCCATCGCTGTTTTGGTCGTCCTTTTGGTCTATTACCGGCGACTTTCAACATGTTTGGAATAGTCTTTGCTATAGTGTCAGCCCCTGTCCTCAGCACATATTCAAACCATTTTAAATAATTCTTGCGCATTTTTTCAGGAATGGTTGCAATGCCAAATCTCGCCCTGATGCATTCATTGGGGATGCGATCCAGTTTAGTAACACCAGCTGTCCACCGCAGCATCCTGGTCTCCATGACTCCCAGTCGACGATCCGTCTCAGTCGTAGTAGGCCAACATTCGCAACCATACAGTGCGACAGGTCGGATGACAGTAGGCCTACAATAGATTTTAGATTTGAGGTGATCTTTCGTCCTCCTGTCGCAAGTGACGCCAGTTGTTTTTCTCCATTTCATCCAAGCTGCGGATATCCTTGCATTGATCTCTTCGACAAGTCGGCCATCAGCAGCGATCGTGGAGCCAAGATACTTGAATCTCGTTACTCGCGGTAGATCCTCGCCGTCTACCTGAATGGTTCCGATTGCTTGAGTGTCAGATGTCATATATTCGGCTATTGAGGCACAGGCCTATTGCACCAGCCGATTGTTCCATTGCTGGGTTTGACGTTGCAGATCAACCTGGGTCTCAGAGGCCAACATGACATCGCATATAGGAGCGTCCATGGCAAAGGACGGTGCAGGTCTGCTGTTGCAGTGTCCATTACTAGAATGAACAAAAGCGGTGACAGCGCTGAACGCTGGTGAACGCCAACGGTGATGGGAAAGTCATGGGAGGCTCCTGCGACGGCCTGAACATAGCTCCGTGGATCCACGTAAAGCAGCTGAACCCAGTTGACAATATATTCTGGTATTCCATACTCTCGCAGTGCTAGCCATATGAGGTCATGAGTTACACGATCAAAGGTCTTCTCAAGGTCCAGGAAAGTTAGATGAATCGGCGTGTTCTTCTCACGATGCTTTTCAATCAAGAGCCGTGCAGCGTGGATTGCGTCGGTTGTGCCGCAATTCTTCACAAATCCAGCTTGGTTTGTGGAAAGCTCGACATCTTACGTATCCTGTTTCCATGAACACGTTCGAATATCTTCATCGCATGACACAAAAGTCGGATCGACCGGTAATCAGCACATTCAGCTGGATTTTCTTCTTGAAAATGGGTACGGTGATACTCCGCTGTCAATCCCTCGGTGTTCGACCCTCTTTAATGATCTGCTGAAATAGGCGTGTTAACCAACCTGCCGCATCCCACTGTTTTAAGAATTCCAGAGTTCTGCTGGTATAGCGTCTGGGCCAGTAGCTTTCCCCGGCTTCAGTTCTTTCAAAGCAGCCTTTACTTCTTCGACATCAATGTCTCTGACACGTCCTTTCACAACAGCACGGACTGGGATTGGTGGATGAGGAAATTCCTCAGTTGAGATCTTCTCGTAGTAGCTCCGCCAGCGCTCTCTTGCCTTCGTCCAATCGACCAATAAGTTGCCCATTTCATCATTAATACCATAGAAGCGCTGAATGTCCTGTGTTTTGCGATGCTTCGCTTAGCGCGAGTCGATATAATTCCTGCTCACTCCCACGCGTGTCAAGTTTTGCTTAAAGATCTACATAATGAGCATTTTTTTGTTGTGGCAATGAACTTCTTTGCATCACTACGGGATATCTTGTAGGCAGCCCAGCGAAACGGTGTCTTGTCGGCAAGAAACTCATGGTAAAGCCGCTTCTTCTTTCTTACTGCATCTCGGACCTCATCAATCCAGAGCCATGTTTCTTTGTCAATTTTCCGCCGTCTTGGTTTGGTTGTTCCAAGAACAGTACATGCAGTATCATGCAGCCTCCTTTAGTTTAATCCAGCTCTCTTCGACTGTAGTAATTAGTGGCAGTGATATTCCTGTGACAACCTCGGCCTCCTGTTCCATGAGGCGCCACCATTTGATTCTTGCAGGTTCCGTACGAAAGGCGTGTTCGGAATTCGTCGCTTTGATACGCAACGTGCAGATGACTGGTCGATGCTGCGTTGCGACAGTTTCATATGGAACAGTCTTTGTGTCCAACACGTCTTTAAGGTCCTGACGCCTGACGAGGATGTAATCGATCTGCGTTGCATGTGTTCCGCTGTACAAAGTTATTAAATGCGAATCACGCTTTTGGAACCATGTGTTCGTGATGACCAGGTCATGGGCTTCAAATTAATCGAGGATTCGTTGGCCATTGCCGTTCTTTTCCCCAAAACCACGACCACCGTGGGCTCCATGATCCCCCTTTCTGCGACCGACGTGTCCATCTAGATCACCGGCGATAATGAGGTAGTCCTCGAGGGGTATTGCTGCCGTCTTCTCTTCAAGCATCTCCCAAAAGGTATCCTTTGTTGTTCCAGGCAAACATGTCTGTGGGGCGTATGCGCTGAAAAAGTGGACCTTTCGTCCATCTCCGATGTAGATAATCTTCATCAGACGGTCATCGTAACGCTGCACATCAGAGATACAGCTGTCGAACTTTGCTGATACAACAATACCTACGCCACTGGTTGTTCCACGGGTACCGGTACCATTGTATATCAGTTTGTACCCTCATCTGATGTCATATGCTTTTTGTCCACTCCACCGCGTTTCCTGCACCGCACAGACATCGATCCGTCTCCTTTGAAGAGCCTTTGACAGTTCGCTGTGCTGCCCAGACATAGTGCTGACGTTAAGTGAAGCAAGACGGGTTGTATGGGCTAGCTTGTTTAGCCGTCGCCGCCCGTGCGACGGTAACCCTTGCATATTTCTCTCGTTGACCGGGCCATGCCAACGCGCGTCGCCTACGGGTTAAAAACACTAAAACTTATATACGAGTAAAGAGAAGTGTTTTCGAATTAGTCCAGTTGTTTGTCATCAGTACGAAGATTGGTTCGGTGGTTAGTAGCATGCTGAACTGCTGTGCCCAAGATCGCGGTTTCAAACCCGGCCGAAGTCGTAGGATTTTTTAAGAGCGTTATAATCCTTCAGTATGCCTTCCTTCGGAGGGGAAGTACTGTAAATCTGGCGGTCCCATGTCATAGATTTATGGCATGAAAAGATCCTTCAACTAACTAAACTTGTGTGAAGCTAAATTTCTATGTTAGATTTCGTTGGAACGCTCTATCAAAGTTCCAACGTTCACCACTAGGTGTCAGTGTAATGTGGCGGTGAAAGTTGGAAGTACTTGAAATTGAACGGAACTTGTAGCTCACCCTATGGGTGTCCGCTTGAAGCAGCTACAGCCTCTGGCGAGCCGAACATGTCCTCGGACACTCCCGGCACTAAAATCCATGCGATAAATAAATTCAAAATAATGACGATAATAATAATGTTATAGGTTTTACAAAAGCAAAGCCAACTCCGTGCAGGCCATGGAGGCCCTGGGAGTAGCGGAAGGTAGAGGCTTCACATCGGCACTAGATGGAATGGTGCCCGGCCGTCTTTGCTCCCAGGAATTACCCTGGTATTCATTTCTGGTGTAGGCTAAGTGAATCCCAGGGCTATATGCGTTTCGGAAAGTGGTAGCTTTGTTTCTAAAAACCACTACCCGAATGGGGATCGAGCCCACTCCCTTTCAGTTAGAAAGCTCAGTGCCTCTACCGACAGCGCTACGCAGCTGCCTTATTGGTTTTACGACCCTTTTAATTACTGTGGCTTTTAGAGACGCTGGGGTACCGAATTTTTGTCCCGAGAGGGATCTTTAATATGCCAGTAATTCCACCGACACGGCTTCCTCGCACATGCGCACCATCAAATGCCAACTGACTGCGCGAGGATTCGATTATTCAAAATAAAAGAAATCATGCAATTACCGTACATATTTTTATTATTTGGCTCTGGAGAGGGGGTTATTGTTCCTCCTAATCATCTCCCGTGGTCACGCTCCTGCTCCCACCCTTGCCCACAAGTGCAGTTGCTCCAGTTAAAGCCTTATCATGACGTCACATCTCAGTAACCATGGCCGTGTCAGTAACACAGGTTGTCAGTCATATTACACTTACTAATGTATCAGGTGACGGCTTCGGTGGCGTAGTTGGTAGCATGCTGAACAGCTGTGCCCAAGATCGCGGGTTTAAACCCGGCCGAAGTCGTCGGATTTTTAAGAGCGTTAAACTCCTTCAGTATGACTTCCTTAGGAGGGGAAGTACTGTAAAGCCGGCGGTCCCATGGCATAGATTTATGGCATGTAAAAGATCCTTCCACTAACTAAACTCGTGTGAAGCTAAATGTCTAGGTTAGATTTCGTTGAAACGCTCTATCAAAGTTCCAAAGTTCACCACTAGATGTCAGTGACATCAGTAGCGAAAGTTGGAACTACGTGAAATTGAACGGAACTTGTAGCTCACCCCATGAGTGTCCGCTTGAAGCAGGTACAACCTCTGGCGAGCCGAACATGTCCTCGGACACTCCCAGCACTAAAGGCCATACGCTAAATAAATAATGTACCCGGTTGGAGACCACGATGTCCCAAACCCTTGGTGAAACATTAACCTCTCAATTGTGAGCTACACACTGTTAAGATCTGGACCACCTCTAGGTGTAGTGACTAGCATAATACTGGTCTGAGTGCTGGAACAGCCGTGTCAACCAAAACTGAGAATGTTTAGATTCCCACGTCAGCCAGTCTGGAAGTGGTTTTCGTGTCGTCCCACTTCTCCAGGCAAATGTTTCCTAACTCCAGGCTACGGTCACCTCCTTCCCAATCTTTACCTGAATTACAAATACATACATTACTACTACAGACACCACAATAACGCAGGTTGTCATAAAAATTCTACACGGGGCTAAATGTCCACTGTCCAAACCCCACAATTAAAACACAACAGCTGTTATGACCTGTCAAAAACAGTAGCATGTGCTCACCTTTATCGGACTTCTTGAACATGGTGTTGTAGACACCATTACAGAGCGCTTGTAGGGCGTTGGACAGATTCCTCCCACAGTACTTGCCGCTAGTCCTTTTGTTGATCTGGAAGAGGTCTGATTGGGCTTGTGTACAGAGGCACACGGCAGTGAGGACCAGGAGTCGCAGGCAAATGCTCCACATCTGAAACACAACAAGAACACAGGTTAGCAATAAAGGGACACACTGCGGCGAGGTCTAGTAGTCGCAGGTAATAACTCCACATTTGAAACACAACAAGAACACAGGTTAGCAATAAATAGGTACACGGCGAGGAGGTCCCGTAGTCGCAGACAAATTCTCCAGATCTGAACCAGCTAGTAATCATTCATTCAAGTTCCACGAGGTTTGATCAAGAAGAGTTTCTTAATAGTGTATACTAGCTTTAACTTCATTCTAGGTCGTTACCACGGAAGTCCGGGTTCGATTCCTGGTTCAGCCAATACAAAATTAAGCTGGTCTGTGGACTGAAACGGGTCTCGAGAGTCAGAACTGAGGCGAGGCGGGTTCGATTCCCACCTCAACTATCCTAGAAATGGTTTCCCACTTCCACTCTCGGCAAATGCCGGGATGGTACCAAAATTAAGGCCATGGCCGCCTCCTACCCAAATTCTAGTTCAAATATACACAATAGCACAGCCATCGTGGGCTATCAGACAATTTCTACACACACGGGGCTACATGAGCATGTTGCAAAGTCCCTAAATGGATCATCATCAACGACAACAACTGCTTCTCCAAGTAAGAGAGATGATGTTGGCGATTGTTGTTTTAAGGGGAGGTGCAGCGAGGTTATCTGCTGCTAAAATTAGTAGACAAAATAAAGTAACAATCGTTCAATCGACTAAGGGAATAATCGATTGGTTAGTAGACACGAGATAAGAATTTTTTATTTAGTCAATTTACCCTCTAGGTTGGTGGTTCCCACGGACTCAGCGAGGGAACTCACCACTACCGCCTCTAGGGGCAGTGTCCTGGAGCTTAGAATATCTGGTCGGGATGGATACAACTGGGGAGGTGTGATCAGCACTTCGCCCAGGCGGCCTCACCTGCAAAGCGAACAGGGGCCTCATGAGGGATGGGAAGGGATGGAAGATTGGGATGGATAGGCTGGGAAGAGGGAAGGAGGCGGCCGTGGCCTAACAGTAGTTACCATCCCGGCATTTGCCCGAAGACGAAGTGGGAAACCACGGAAACCCACTTCAAGGATGGCTGAGGTGGGAATTGAACCCCCTCTACTCATTTGGACCACCCGAGGCTGAGTGGACCCCGTTCCAGTCCTCATACCACTTTTCAAATTTCGTGGCAGAGCCGGGATTCGAACCCAGGACCTCCGGGGCGGCAGCTAACCATGCTGACCGCTACGCTACGGAAGACACGATAAGAAAATAAGTTTAAATGAGAGGTCATCGCTTAAGTTGAGTTACGCTTATTTTCAGAATGATGTGTAGAAGTCTATAAAAGTTACTCTTTGCCTATACAGAGTGTCCTTCCTTGTTTATGTTAACAATAACCAAATAAGAAACAGTGACAGTGAAAGGACAAACATCAATCAAATTGGGAAGGGTTTTGAAGAAAGAAAACGGAGCGTTTTCAACAAAGATTTTAAATTATTGTTCAATGTTTACAATTTAGGACAGGAATATTTTTGTTTTACTTTGTTTTAAGCTAGTTTTCACAAAGAAACACGCTGCCAGGAGATGCCAAGATCTTGTCTCTTCGGAAATTCAGGCCGTACATGAAAAGGTACATTGTATAAATAAACTTCTGTATGAGTGATTGATTGTCTCGCAGAATGAATGTATGGAACTTGTTGCTCATCCTAATGGTGTCCGCTTGAAGCAGCTACAGACTCAGACGAGCCGAACATGTTCTCGGACACTCCCGGCACTAAAAGCCATACGATAAATAAATAATACATGTACGGAGTGATTGAGGTGATGAAAGTGCGTGCGTGAGAGAGTGAGTGAACTATGTTAATATTCTAAATATGTAAATAATATGTAAATCTTTGTAAAGCATGTAAATATTGCAAATCAAATATAGATGTACATTGTGCCAGTTTTTTTTTCGTGTGGCCTCCTGAGAGGCCGAGTGCAGGTCTTTCTATTCGACGCCCGTGGGCGACCTGCGCGCCGGGATGAGAGATGGAATGGGTGAAGATGAATTAAACTGGGCAAGGATGTGGAAGGAATCGGCCGTGGCCTATCAGAAGGTACCGTCCCAACATTTGCCTGGTGTTGAAAATGAGAAATGCCGCGGTCAAACCGCATTGACTCACCACCAGATTTATAGCATGTACCGATTACAACACGGCCACTGAGAGGCTCTGTTCTGTAGGGATGGCCCTCATTAAGATCCATATCGTGCAGCGTGTTGAGAGCTGTGCTCCTTGCTAGTGTGCTATAATACATTGTAAAAAGGTCGTCGCATGATGCATGTGTCAATGAAGATGGTGGGGGCTATTTATAGGGTTACTGCCATGGACGACGCAACGTGACGTGGCGAGTAAATAAACAGGGAAGTGAGCACATTAAACAGCTGTATTATTGACTAGAGCCTGGCCACGACCACATACAAGTGCGCTCCCACTCAACGTGCGATCACACCGCAGATATCGTCAAGAGAGTATGTCAAACTTATTTACACCGAAAGATAAAAGGAAATGTAAGATTTGACTGCTTGCGTGTTGTCCATTTTGAGCTGACCTGGATGACTTGGCAATAAGAAAATTGTAGACCACAAGAAAACCTTGAATGTACACTTCATGGTGTAGTGATAGCATTGTTGGTTGTCTCACTAGAGGCTCGAGTTCGAAGCCCGGCTCTGTAAAGAATTTTAATTCTGGTTTGAGTTATTGGACCAGTTGACTACCGTTGATTTGTAAGTCACCAAAGCTATGTCAGTTATGAAGACTTGCACCATTTATTATTTATTTATTTATTTATTTATTTATTTATTTATTTATTTATTTATTTATCGTATGGCTTTTATGCCGGGAGTGTCCGAGGACATGTTCGGCTCGCCAGAGTCTGTAGCTGCTTCCAGCGGACACCCTTAGGGTGAGCTACAAGTTCCGTTCAATTTCAAGTAGTCCCAACTTTCGCTACCAGATATCAATAATACCTAGTGGTGAACGTTGGAACTTTGATAGAGCGTTCTGACGAAATCTACCCTAACAATTTAGCTTCACACAAGTTTAGTCTGTGGAAGGATCTTTTACATGCCATAAATCTATGACATGAGACCGCCAGCTTTACTTCCCCTCCGAAGGAAGGCATAATGAAGGATTTTTAACGCTCTTAAAAAATCCAAAGACTTCGGCCGGGTTTGAACCCACTATCTTGGGGACAGCAGTTCAGCATGCTACCAACTACGCCACCGAAGCCGCACCATGTCAGTGGGCCACACGAGTTTACATTTTATCAGAATCTATATCAAAACCAAATCCTGGTGCTCGACAGCACATCCGGACTTTTGCTTCATAAACGGTTGCGGTACTGTACGACGCAATGCCTACAGTTAGTGGAGGTGTGTGTGCTCTCCTCAGATCTTCCATAAAATACGTTCGCTATAAAATGTAAACCCACCTCCCATTATCACATGTTTTAACTATCTTAATACTCCCCTAATTGAACGACCAATATAAATTACCCCCACCCTCTCCTTGTTCAATGTAGCCTACCGTGCATGGAAACAATTCCACTTTACAGGTCCATGCTCAGCATCAGAAGCACAACATCTTGAGATGCTTCACATGATGAATTTTCCCTTTTATTAATCAACAAGTTGTTCTATTATATTTGAATAACCGGGGTATTGGAAATTGGAAGTTCAATTTCAAGTAGTTCCAACTTTGGCTACTAGAGATGCCACTGTCACTGACACCTAGTGGCGATCGTTGGAACTTGATATAGCGTTTCTCACCAAATAACCTACAAATTTATCTACACATTAGGCTACCAATTGTAGTGGAAGGTTCTTTTACATGTCATAAAGCTATGACATGGGCCTGCCGGCTTTAATTCCCCTCCGAAGGAAAGCATACTGGAGGATTTTAACGCTCTTAAAAATCCGACGACTTAGGCCGGGTTTGAGCCCGCAATCTTGGGCATAGCAGTTCAGCATGCTACCGACTACGCCACCGAAGCCGCGTTAAATTGTTTTATTAAAAACGTATATGGAAAGGGCCAAAAATTCGTTTATTTGGATTTCGCAAATCGGGTAGTAACGAAAAAACTGATTTCTAGACCAGTCGGTGTCAGGCACCTTCCCTGTTGTCCTCACTAGTGTGGATTTTACCACTGCACTAGCCAATCTTAACTAGAGCCGGAATTCAATACGGGGATAACCAAATTAGGAAGCTGGAACGTCACCCACTCACAAACAGTTATTAACTATTCACTTAACTTCGTGACATAAGATATTTTGAAAAAAAAAGGAGACAGATATTGAAAATGTTCACACATTCGTACACGCTCTAACAAACTAAGAAAAGTCTCAAGTTAAATTTTCAATTGACGGAAATTTCAATTATGTTTAGAAAAAACAACAGTTAGGAATACCGTATTATTATTTATTCGTTACGGCCTACTATGGACCACGTTGTCTTCACTCTCCGCCAATATCGCTTCATCCTCTCTGCCACTTCCTTCTTCTGTTCCTCCGTGTAAGATCTTCCTTTCCTCACTGGCAACTCCCCTGTCTCCTGGAAACCTGTAAACACTCCTTAACCAGCCGTCTAAATCGCTCTCTGTCCATTATGTCTCCTTCTTTCACCCCCATCCGATCCAAGTCCAATCTCACTTCCCGAAACCATTTCGGCTCCATCTTCCTCTTACTGAAGAATTCAAAAATCCTCTTCGTTAATCTGGCATTGTTCATCCTCACCAAGTGTCCACGAAACTGTATTCTCCCTTTTCTCATTAGGGCTACGACTCCTTCTGTCTTCAGGTATAGTTCTTTGTTAGGTTTGCGTCTCCTCTCTCCATCCTTGATATTTGGGCCTAGGATTTTTCGGAGCATTTTCCTTTCCCTCTTTCGGATGACTTCGATGCCACCCTTCCCAATCATATCTAGTGTTTCTGCTGCATACATACATTCAGGTTTGACAACAGTATCTAAGTGTCGGAATTTAGCCCCAAAGGATAGACCCTTTTTGTTGTATGTATCCTTCGTTAGTTGGTAAGCCATTTCCATTCTCCTCGCCCGCTCTTTGATGGCATCCTTTTCCGACCCATTGCCCTGCAATTTTTCTCCCAAGTACTTAAAACACTTAACTCGCTTTATCTTGGCTTCCCTCAACTCCAAGTGGAGAGGGGCGTCTTTGATATTGGTCATAAACACAGTCTTCTCAAAAGAAATTTGTAGGCCAGTCTTCTTGGCTATCATCTGGAGTTCTTCCGTCCTTTTTTTTATCGCTGTTTCAACACCGTTAGTGAGTATAACAACATCGTCGGCGAATGCCAAACAATCCGTTCGTATACTTGCTTTACCTCTCCCTAACCTGAAAGCCTCCTTATCCGAAATTCCCTTCGTCCATTCTCGAATAACTTTTTCTAAGACGCATTGGTGATAGCCCGTCGCCTTGTCGTAGGCCAGTTTTGATTTCGAAAGGCTCTGACAACTTTCCCCTGAACTTTATTTTGGTGAAAGTATTGATAATCGTATGTTGAATTAGATTCCTCGTCCTGTTGTCCACTCCAAATTCCTCGAAAACTGCCAATAAGGTTTTTCGGTCAATGGAGTCATAGGCTTTCCGGAAGTCCACAAAGACGGCAACATATTTATTCTGTCCCAACATCTTGTACTTTATGATACTCCTCAGGTTGAAGATTTGTTCCGCGCAAGATCTCCCTTTCCGAAAGCCTGCCTGGTATTCACCCAGTTCAGAATCCAATATCACTTCTATTCTTGTCACTAACGCTTTCGAGAAAATCTTGTAGGGAACCGAAACAAGAGAGATGCCTCTATAATTATTAACATCCATCTTGTCACCCTTCTTATGAAGGGGATGGATCAGAACCATTTGCCAGTCAGCAGGGATCCTCTCAGTTATCCATATGTTCTCAAGTAACCGTGTGAACGATTTTACGACTCCCGCAGATCCCAGTTTTAGGAGTTCAGCGACGATACCATCTGCACCAGCAGCTTTGTTGGCCTTAATTCCTTGAATAATCCGGAAAACTTCGTCTTCATCAGGAGGCAATGAATTGGGAGATGATACCTCTGGTGGTTCCATTTTCATGTTTTCTTACGGATCATCACAGTTAAGCAGTGAGTTGAAATATCTGGCGAGGATGTCACAGTTCTGCTTGTCGGTCATTCCTAACCTCCCTTCTTCATTGTTGAAGCACATTCCGGATGCATGATAACCCCTTAACCGCGATTTGAACGTCCGGTGGAAGTTCCTTGTATTGTTCATTTGGAAATCTTCTTGCGTTTTCTTCAGCTGGTCTTGTTCATATTGTCTCTTAGTCCTTCTGAATGTCCGGGCTGTATGTTTCGTCTGATTTCGGAAGATTAACAGATCATCATCTTTTTCGTTGAGCTCCATTTCTTCCATGCCTCTTTCCGACGTCTCAGTGCGTCGTCACATTCTGCATTCCACCAATTTTGTCTCATTCGCTTTGTCTGAGGAATCGTTCTTTCAGCAGCACCTTGGATCTTGTCTCGGATTTCATCCCAATTTCCTGACGCAAGGCACTTCAGTTCATCTCGGTAACTTTCCCTTGCCACATTATTGGATGTTAATTTTCCGACGTCATATCGAGGGATATTTTGTCTCCTCGTTCTTTTCCCAGTTGGTAGAAACTTCAATTTAATTCTGGTCAAGTAGTGATCGGAATCTATTTCTGCTCCCCTTACTACTTTCACATTCACGATTTCTTTCTTTCCCATCGTAGAAATAGCGATATGGTCGACCTGAAATTCTCCCAATAAAGAATTGGGAGATCGCCATGTCTTTTGTTTCCTGGGTAAATGCTTGAAAGTCGTTGACATAAGCTGTAGAGTAAAGGCTCGGCAAAGTTCTAAGAGTCTCTCTCCGTTTCTATTGGTACGTTTATGTGCGGGATATTCTCCTACTATCTTCCGATATTTTCTCTCCTTCCCGATCTGCGCATTGAAGTCACCCATTAGCACCTTGATGTTCTTCTCTGGTATCCGAGACATCTGATCTTCTAGCTCTTCCCAGAACTGTTCGACTTTGTCTGGATTCTTGCGATTATCTCCGTTGATCGGGCTGTGAGCATTTATGAGAGTGTAGGTCTTGTTGCCACATCCTAAGCGCAGTCTTGGGGATTAACTTTCAAAGCCTACCACAGAGTCTACTAAGCACTTGTCTACTATAAACGCTGTTCCAAGAAGCGGCAGGGATTTGGTATTAGCTACTCTGATTGCTGCTTTCCTTTGCATATCCTGTATTGACCACTTTCAAATTGGTCCTAATCTCTGTACCGTGTTTTCTGAATGGCCATGACCTTGATATCACGGTCTCCCATAGTTTTCGTTAGCTCTTTGAGTTTCCCCACTGTAAGAAGTGATTGCACATTTATTAGAGTTCCAAACCAGTAACGGCGTTTTGTCTTGAGTTTGTGATTTCCAGGGGCTCCGGCTTCCACTCGCGTTGCAGCGCAGGCTCTCCATAACCCTTTGGCCCGCTTGCTCCACTGGTCGTGGCGGTGGATTCCGCTACCGAGCTACCACCTGGAGTAGTTTCAATATTGAATAGACTTTCCAAAACGCAACAACTGTCTAATCATTAGACGGGACAAAGTAAGTTATACTTTGCGAAATTAGAACTAAGATTGTGAGTCCTAGAGCTATCGAAGCAGCCGCCCCTCACATGGAAAAACAGACGCTGACCAGAACGCCACCCGATACGAGAACAGACGCGTCTGGACTTTAGGGTTCTTCCGCCCTATCCACCGTTGGGAATTTCTTCCTCTTCCGCTTTCCAGGCCGTTGACCAGTTTTCACCTGTAACCCTAGGCAGGGGCCCTCACAGGATACTATCAGCCGGGCCAGCTGAACCCTGTTTTTTTTTTTAACGAGGCTGTTACTCCTCCCGCTTCTCCTTCCTCATTTGCAAGATGAGGTCCCGGGCTTGCGACCGGCAGTATTAAGCAATACCGTTGGCGGTATTATTATTACTATTATTATTATTATTATTATTTATTAACTAGCTTCGCCCGGCATCTTTAACGGTTAAACCAGCGTAAGCTTAAAAGGCGCACGGGCGGCAGGGTTTTATTCAACTCGATTCACTGAAATCGTTACTGCTCGGCATCCTATTGTCACAAATGAATGTTTTTCTACAAAAACCTTCATCGAGAAATCCTTCATAAAATGGTGAAAACCACATCAAAATCCATCCAGTGGTTCTCGAGATTACCCGTTACATCCAAGAATCGGGATTTTGTTTTATACTATGTAGAGATAGAGATGACATTTCTTTTCTATGCCGAATACTTAACTTGTTGTTGTTGTTGTTTCATTTGAGGGGCTTGGACATTATGATCATTTAGCCTCGTGTACTTGGGTGTGTGTGTGTGTGGGGAATTCTATCTAGTAACCTCTGTTATTGTGATGACTTTATTAGTATGTGTACTTGTAATTCAAGTGAGTCAGGATGGGAAGGAGACGGCTGGTCTTATGTTAGGAAGAACCACCCCGGCACGGAAAACCACTTCTAGGATGGCTGAGTTGAGAATCAAAACCACCTCTCCTGTGTTTTGCCTCATGAGGCTGATTGTACAACATTCCAGCTCTCAGACCAGAATTAAATCTCTTGGCAGAGCCAGGAATCGAAACCTGACCTCTAGGGTGACAGCCAAGAACGCTAGCCACTACACTACGAGGTAGTCAGACAGAATAATATGTGGTGTTGAAAGTCACGTGTAAATGATGACCGTAGTGGTCGTATTCTTGTCCCATCTGTCAGTTTAGTATCGGCTCTTAAGAATAAATACGGGTATTAATGGTTGCATTATGTTGGCCGATAAGCGGCGAAGGAGTCAATGAGTTGGAACTTTGCTCCCGACCTTGAACTCGAACAATCACTCGGGCGGTACTCCACCACATGCGGAAGGCATCACAGAACGCCGTATTATAAAATTATCTTGGAAACATTCACACGGTCACTTTATTTTGTCTAGACAACTGGCGTAGCAGCAACTCCACGGCCATCCTGACCGTGGCTTTCTGTAGGCCTTTCCTTATTCCTTTCAGATCGTACATACTGTATTTCAAGTCCTGGGTCACCTACCCCAAATAAATACAGTTACACAAACGACTGCAGACAACACAATGACATTGGCCATCAGACAAATCCAATTCACTCGCAAATACAAGGGGCCAGTAGAGTCTCCAGAATATTTTACTTATTTATTTAAGCATAATTTCACCAAGGTGGACCGAGTTCGATTGCCTGTCAATGCTTGTGAGATTTTCGAAATGAATCTGTGGTTCAGATTACACGTAAAAATGGAGGTTCCGTCGCTCATGATCACGGGATTAACGGTCACATGCTTGCCTTTTTCCTTCATATATTTATTTGTTTATTTATAACCAACAGCGTAGCTACGCTCGCTAACGCGTAGCGCTAGGCCATAGGGCCAAGCTACAGTATCTGCGGACTCAGTGGATTCGAGCCCCACCATCGGCCATCTTTGAAATGGTTATCCGTGGTTTCCCCATTTTCAAGTCCAGGCAAATGCTGGAGCGGTACGGTACCTTGATAGGCCACGGCCTCCTCCTTCCAAATCCTTGTCCAGTTTTATTCATCTCCATTCATTTCATCTCTCAGTAACTCCTATCATGAGGTTGGCGTCAGGAAGTACATCCGGACGTAAAAACCACCCACCACAAAGACCTTCATCTCATCCCCGACCCCGTTGAAAATGGGAATAATAGGGGATAGACATACAATGCATTTATTTATTTATTCATTTATTTATTTTTATTTATTAGTGTTGAAGTTAGGGCTCATGGCCCTTTCTCAAACTTAGCCACGCAATATGGTACATATGGAACAATTTCATGAAATACAATAAACATAAGTTCATGATGATCATGATTAATTATTACGAGTACATTAATTATTTTAATACTAATATTAATGAATAAGATAAATGGACAATAAAAGTAATCACGATATTACAGACGTTATATTAGTGCAGTACGTGGGGTGGCAAATCATTATTAGGATGAGGAGGTGATTTATACATCAGCGGTTTTTACAATTATGTACGCTATTATTTACTTATACAATCCATGCTATAGACACCACACCATTGAACAAATTTTTGAAAATTACACGTTACATAATTTTACACCGTCTGATTCTCTAATTCAGAAACCTTCGTGGGCGTGCGAACAACAACTCACCAAAGTTCATTTGTTGGAATGACTCACGCGCAACCTATTGTGGGATGGACTGATTAACTCAGAAACTTTCGCGGGCGAGCACACGACAACTATCAAAAGTTCATTTGTTGAAACGAATCGCGTGCCACCTATTGTAAAATGGATTTACAAACTCAGCAACATTTGCTGGAGTGTGCACAACAACTCACCAAAGTTTCATCGCAATCGGATAAATGGTTTATGAACGCATATGGGACAGACAAACAAACAAACTATCAAGGAACATTCATTTTTAGCCTATTTTAAATTTTGAAAAAATAGGCGTATGAGATCACCTTTTGTCTGTGTGTGTGTGTGTGTGTGAGAGAGAGAGAGGTGTGTGTGTGTGTGTGTGTGTGTGTCCTAATAATTTGTAAACGGCTGGAGCGATTTCAATGAAACTCGGTAAGTTCATAGCACTATTTTGGGCGACCCCGACAGTGCCCTTCAAATTTTGTTACGTTTCACCAATCCAACATGGCGGTTGTGCGAAATATATCACCAGCATTCAATATCTCCGAAAATATTCCCGATATCAGCCTGGAATTTTTTACGGTGATAAAGGGTACTACTAGAAGTTCACCTATGTGACTTTTGAAAATCTGGTAACTACAAAACCAACATGGCGGCCACACGAATTTGCGACTTTTAAATAGACGTTTCTCGCGATTTAACCAACCAAACGCAATCAAACTTGGTACAGTATATGTTTATACACATTATAATGCACCGACATCTAACTTCGTTCAATTGTTTACATAACCACAAGATGGCGGATGTGCGAAATATTTCCCCGGCATTCCATATCCCTGAAACTATTAGCGGTATCACCCTGAAATTTTGTACGGAGATAAAGGGCACTACTCGAAGTTCATCTATGAACTTTCAAAACCCGGTTAACTACAAAACGAACATGGCGGCCAAGCGAATTTGAAAAGTTTAAATCGAACTTTTTCGCGATTTAATGTTCCAAACACAATGAAATCTGGCACAGAAATGTTTATACACATTGTAATGCACTGGTATCTAATTTATTTCAATTGTTTACATAACCTCAAGATGGCGGCTGTGCGAATTTTAAAATTACGTTTCTATTTCTTGTGTCGTAATCATGCGATCGAAGTGAAAGTTTGAACAATGAACCTACGCAATAATTTTCCTTCAATGGTACATGACTCTATGGCCTATACATTTAACAATCCAACAGGGCGACCATCCGAATTATTTAGAGGGCTCTGAATATCTACGAATCTATTATAGCAATCAAACTGAATTTTTTAATGTTAATCGGGGATATGAAGTTAGTTCACCTATAGGTCTTTAATTAACCTGGTGATCACAAATCCAACATGGCGGCGACGCGAAATATAAATATTCACATGGATGTTTCTCGCAATGTAGCCATCCGAGTGCAGTGAAACTTGGTACAGTAAATCTTTATACGAATGTTAATCCACTGGCATCTAATTTATTTCAGTTGTTTTCATAACCACAAGATGGCAGCTGTGCGAAGTTTTAAAATCTCCTGGTTTCTTCTTGTGTCCTAATCATGCGATTGAAGTTTGAATGCTACACGTACACAATAATCTTCATGTAACAGTACATAACTCTAGGACCTACATATATAAAATCCAACATGGCGACCATCCGAAATATTTAGTCGGTTCTCAATATCTACGAATCTATTACAAACTGAAATTTTGTATGTTGATAGTGGCAGTTAACATAAGTAGGATATATGAAAATAGGCTGTATAGTTCTTCACGGAACTACTTGTTAAATAATAGAGATGTACTTTAATGACGTGTGGCTTGACCACCTATTACTTAAAAATTACTTTAACGTGTTGAAAACCATTTTTCAGTGTTGCCTTAGTACACGAAATTTTAAATTAATGAATGTATTAATGTCATGTAACATTTGCAGGTTTAGGGAGTAACACACTCTACAATCGTGTTGACCAACTGAAAAGCATTTATTATTTCGTTTAAATATTGCAATTTATAATTGGTACACGTTTGGGACTTTTTGCTGTCCTTCTTCTTTTACATTGCAAAAAAAAAGAAAAGAAAAAAGAAAGAGTTTATTTTGACTGAACAGAAAGGTATAGTATAAAAGAAGGGCAGTAAAATAACAGAAAGGGGGGGGGGGGGGGAGTGTCAACAACGCTGGTGTTCAACTCATCTTAGAACACCTAGCCTCAAGATGTGTTTAAACAAATGATATCAAGCCAATTGGAAAAATAAAAGTTGCTGTTGATTCGTTTTAGAAGCTTTGGCCATCTTGGCCAGCGTTCCTGTGTTCAATTTGTATGATAACCTGTGTGACTGTGGTGACTGTAGTAGTTTGTGTAACTGTATGGAGCTCGAGAATAGGTTATGTGCACCGGGACTTAAAAGGTTCTATCTCTGCATTAGTATAGAGAGAATGTGGAAAAATCCGGCGAAAGCCTACACTTTGGATAGCCGCAGTCATCGTGAGCGATTTAATGTCCACGGCCAGGGCCGGATTAGATTTTATGCGCTCCTAGGCGCGTGGGTTTTTGCCACCCCCTCTTCATACCATCGTGAAGGAGGTAGAATTTAGACCTCAGAAAGGTCTCTTTGAAGGTAATTTTTATGTTATTCTAATGCATCGTGAAGTAAAATCAATTAAATAAATTAAAATAGTGAGAGAATCAACTGTTTGTTAATTTGAATATAAGGCTATAAACTATAAATAAATAGGCCAACGAGATATTAAAATAAGTTTAAACCATTTAAGACTCATTATACACTTACAGATATCCAGGTATACATAACTTACACACTACGTCATACAACCCACAACTATGCATAATGAATTATTCAAATTAAACTCATTAATATTCAAGACTTAAATTTTCTCCTAATAAATCACAAAACATTCCTGTTCTCAAGCTGAAGTCGAAAAATCTTCTGTTAAAAACATTTGTTGGAAAATGATGGCCACAATATAAATTGGAAAAGTGTCAACATTTTGGAAAGTTTAATTGAAATCATAAATTTATACGAAATTGGCTTTTAAAAAATCATAAGTAGTAAAAGTCTGTTTGGTCTATTTTTCAACTGTAAAAATAACTTTTTGAAGTGCAGCAATATTATAACATTTTATGGACATTTTCTGACAAAAGAATTTGTGGATTAATTTTGCGCCCCTCAGCATGGTGCGCCCCTAGGCCAGGGCCTATGGGGCCTATTGGTAAATCCAGGTCTGTCCACGGCTACAGGATTATAGTATTCATCGTGTCTACAAAAAATGTTCTGACAAACAATTTATTTACACAGCAGACGTGTTTAGAAGGGTCCTCAAGATCCAGTTGACTACGTGTCTCGCGTGTCGCGTGGCGCTGAGGACACTCACGAAAGTAGCAGTTGATGGACAACACCGGAAGATCGTGCTACCAGCGGATAACATAACTGGTCGGCTTCGTGACCTTGAAGCAATCGCGTGTAAGCCCCCTATTTCTCTTGTGGTTGTTCTTCGTAACTCTCTTAATAACGTCTCTGGAGGAAGGAGGAAATACCGTAGAGTAAGGAGATGGCAACCAGAATAAAATGGTAGAACCAGGAATTGAAGCCAGGTCGCTTGTGACTGGAGTCTCTATTTATAGGTAGAATAGGTAGAAATTAATTCATTTCTTTCCTCACTTAAACATCACCTTTCACCACACATTTCGTTTAGTAGCGGACATAAGATCGTCGGTTTTTCGAGACGTAATTAACGTGTCAGGGTAAACATGCCACCGGACGGGAAGAGTGGCTTCTTGCAATTTCCAACACTTCTTGCGCGTGATTGCCAACCCGTGGGATTTGTCCCAAATTGTGAGACATTTAGACACATATTTTTAGGAAATGGATAAATAGATTTTTTGTGTGCAAAATTTGGGATATTTAGCAGATGTCATATATCACCAGCTGAGCTGCCATTAATATACTACATGAAAGCTTCGTTTGCACAGCAAACGTGCACAACAGGTACGATTCATACATGCCGAGAGAATAAAACGAAACCTGTCACGGAAGTATAGTATTACATTACAATCGCCAGCTATCGCTTGTGCGATAACAGACAGTTTTGTGTGTTTTTGGAGATTAAAACATACGGTATGTTATGTGTTTTTGTGAAATCTTCATTTAAAAAAACCGAAGACTTATACAGGGAAAGATAAACATCTCAATCTTTAAATGAATAAAAACGTGTACTAAGTGAATGTTAAGTGTATGATAATGATAGTTTACAAGACAGTTTTGTGTTTCGTTAATAGTACATTATGCAACGAGCCTATAATGGCAATTATGATAATAATAATAATAATAATAATAATAATAATAATAATAATAATAATAATAATAATATCGTATGGCCTTGGGTGCCGGGTGCAAGCTTTGTTATTTGACACCCAGAGGGTAGCTTGCATGTCAAATTTCGTTGTTCCTTGAATCACTATGAAAGTCAAGGAGATTAGATATCTAAGCTCCTTGAACACTATAGCGCTTTCTAGTAGAGAAATGAGGAACTTTGTGTTGGCAGAAACTCCCGAGATTAATTTTGCCATTATGAACTCGGCCTACTGAATTCAAATGGGTCCTTTGACATGCCAACAATGTATGACATGCGTATCGTATTTTTGCCGCCTTTCAAAAATCACTTACCACGGCCAGGAGTGAACCTGTAATCTTGGGGTCAGTAGACCGACACGCTATCCACTCACCCACCGTGGCAACCTATGGCAATGGAAATTATAAAACTCGCTAACGCTCGTTTTATAAACATACTCGTGTCTTAATTACCATTATAGGCGAGTTGCATATGATTGTTTATGTTCGACGATAATTATAACTTTATTATATGTTTTAACATAAATATTCATAAATATCTGTGGGATTCAGTTAATTCAGTTAGTAAACAGGGCGCGCTGTCTTTGCTGACTGAACAGAGCGCATGCTTGGGTCAAGGCACTCCGAGAGCAGAGACCATTCACTTTGCTTGCCAACATAGAAATATGTTGGATTTTGAGCGCATGCGCGAAGGTATCCTTACCTAATTGGTCACACAACTGTTTCTTGAGCTCTGATTTGTGGGAGAAACTGTTTCATAATGAACAAGAAGTTCCGTGAAGAACTATACAGCCTACTTTTCATGCCAATGATTATTCTACAGAATATGAACCTATCTAGAATAATGACGAAATTAAGTTGCTAATATCGAAATTTACAATTAGTTCGAAATACTGTATACCTGGCATAATGTATCCTAATAGAGCACTACAGTTGGCAGCCCTGATGACTGAATATATTCTTAGTTCCATCTCTTAAGGTACAAAATACGAAATTTGGTTGAAGTCCAATGAATAGCATGGACGTTACATGCAGTTAAACATTGGATCTAACAGCGCGCGTAAAATCATGTTGGCAACAATGTCATACATGTATTGGTCAGAAATAATCTGAAATAATATGATCTATTGTTGTGCCAATTTTGAATGAAATCCATTAGTTAGTATAGAAGTTACATGCATTTTAAAATTGGACCTATCAGCAGGCTTAGAATCATGTTAGCAGCACTGACGCATATTAGTTACTCCAAATTCGTCTAGAATGCCAGGTACTATACGTGTGCAAAGTTGAGAGCTATTGGCTTGCATACTTTCTGATATATTGATATTAGGGTAACAAAAATAGGGACAGCACATATTAACAGTTGGCAGCCCTGGTTGCTCCTTAGAATACGCATAGTCATATCTGTTATGGTACACATAGCACATACGAAATTTGGTTGAAATCCAAATGATAGTATGGAAGTTACATGTATTTAAAGTTGGACCCCTCAGAAGGCATAGAATCATGTTGGTAGCACTGACGTATATACGTTACTCCAAATTAATATAGAATGTCAGGTACTATGCGTGTGCATGGTTTAAAGCTGTCGGCTTGCGTACTTTCTGATATATTGGTATTTGGATAAAATAAATTAGGAGCATTTATTAACAGTTGGCAGCCTTGGTAGGTCTTAAGAATACGCTTAGTCATATCTGTTTATGTACACATACAACATACGAAATTTGGTTTAATTCCAATTGATAGTGTAGAAGTTATATGCATTTAAAAATTGGACCTATCAGGAGGCTTATAATCATTTTGGCAACACTGCCATGTTTGGCCTCCTGGAAATTAAACTGAAATATTATGGTCTGTACGTGTGTCAATTTTGAAATAGCTCCCATTCATACTTTCCAAGATATCCAACATGGAGCTCAAATTTCAATTGCGATTTTTTAGCAGTTGGTAGCACTGACATCATTTTCAAATATGGCCGTGAGATATTCAGGTATAGATCTTTACTCCTACCAAATTTTGTTTCGATTGCTGCAGCCGTTTAGGAGTTGATAGGGGGGGACACACACACAGCCAGCCAGACAGACAGAAGGACAGACAGACGGACAGACAGGCAGACAGACAGACAGACACACATTTGCCCGATCTCATAAGTCTACTTTTTCCTCATTTTTGCAAAATGTGAAAAGTAGGCTAAAAATAGCTTGTCACGGTGGGTGAGTGGATAGCGTGTCGGTCTACTAACCCCAAGATTGCAGGTTCACCCCTGACCGTGGTAAGTGATTTTTGAAAGGCGGCAAAAATAAGATACGCATGTCATACGATGTTGGCATGTCAAAGAACCCATTTGAATTCAGTAGGCCGAGTTCATAATGGCAAAATTAATCTCGGGAGTTTCCGCCAGCACAAAGTTCCTCATTTCTCTACTAGAAAGAGCGCTATTTTGTTCAAGGAGATTAGATATCTAACATCTAACCTCCTTAACTTTCATAGTCAAGGAACTACGAAATTCGACATGCAAGCTACCCTCTGGGTGTCAAATAGCAAAGCTTGCACCAGGCACCCGAGGCCATACGATATTATTATTATTATAATGAAAAATAGTGTTATAATGAGCCTCATTATGATACAGTTTTCTGACACATAATGTTTACATTGCGACATCGTTGAACATAAAATCAATTTTAGCGCAATTAGAAACATTATCGAGACTCTAGAGCAAATTTGTATACATTATACATTTGTTTTGAACAAAATAAATTTTAACGTGGGATATTTTCTAGTGAAAAGGGACATTCTATGTGGGAAGTAGGGATTTAGAGGTTTCAGAGGTTGGCTTGGATTGCCCTAAACACAGCACCACCACATGGTCTCGAGATAGTCAACGTATTGAGACTCCGGATCCAAAGGTCTTGGCGTTTTTCTTTGTTTCATTTGAGGGACTTGGCCATCGTAGTCACTTAGCCCACTCTACTTGGGTGTAGGGGCGTATAGGCTATAGCATTTCTTGTTTTTGTTGTTGTTTGTGTGTGTGTGTGGGGGAGGGGGCGCTGGTTGGGGGGTGGGGGGGCATCCGGTTATTTGGGGGCATGGAATAGTCCCCAAAGAAAAGAGGGTCTAGGTTTCCTTCCCGGGAATCTTATGTAAAGTTGGTGCAAAATGATGAGTTTTAAGGCTATCTGGCATCACTTTTTCAACCAAATTGTTGTGATGTTTTATGTTTGGTTAATGACAAACACAACGAAGACAATTTCATGTTACTTTTAATTAATACAGTCATCTTGCACACTACACTCTTTAGATAGAATGAACATTACTGTTCTGAATGACCACGCTGTCACTCCCCTTGAAACCTCAATAAATAAATAACTGTTTTGATTTACAACTTGCATTATAATATAAAGTCAAGGATTCTTGAAGCATTACGGAATTGGTTTATAACTTCGTCAGTGTTTAGTATGTCTCTGTGAATAGATAACAATGCTAGGCCGTTGAGTCTGTTTTAGAAGTAGAATTTCTTAAGTATGTTTTCAACCAACTCAAACTCGGAAAACTCCGTCCGGCGGTAACTACAGATTTGGCGGTAACTGCCAAAAGTTTGATATGGGTATACAAGTTAGGGAAAAAACTTTTGTCACAAGCTTCAAGGGCACTTGCTGCTGTTCTTGGTAGGTTCTTAAGAGCGCAGGCACTGGAGAGTAATAAGAGGTTATGTTATTATTAAACATACGAGATCACAGCAAACTGATTGTCACACTGTTTACATCGCGCTACC
The DNA here is from genome assembly GCA_946902985.2 of Meconema thalassinum. Lineage (NCBI taxonomy): Eukaryota > Metazoa > Arthropoda > Insecta > Orthoptera > Tettigoniidae > Meconema > Meconema thalassinum. The sequence continues at coordinate 299,080,358 of OX336391.1, read as the reverse complement.
GTCGCCTCGGGTTTCAAAGTTGTAATATGTTTCTTAGTAACAATAGTACAGGTCATGATAATAACAAACGTTTGGTGGTTTTCAGTCGGTCAACACGAATGTACCCAAAGAGCTGGGTTATGTCCTAATCCTGAAAAAAAAAATACACGAGATTAATAAATACACTAGGATAACCAGTTTCGATCGTCAAGCAATCATCATCAGATCCATTACACTTAGGCTGTAAAATCTAGGTTTGAAAATACAGGTGAAGATTTTTATTTTCAAACCTAGATTTTACAGCCTAAGTGTAATGGATCTGATGATGATCGCTTGACGATCGAAACTGGTCATCCTAGTGCATTTATTAAACTCAGGTAATTTTTTTTCAGGTTTAGGGTATAACCCAACTCTTTTGGGTACATTCGTGTTGATCGACTGAAAAGCACCAAACTTTTGTTTACTAAAGCAACACTGAAAAATGGCTTCAAACACCACAACATGATAATCAGTATATTCGTTCTTAATGTTTTAATTCATAAACAAATATGTGACAAAATGTTGGGGGGGGGGGGGGGGGGCTTATATACACCCCTGCTTGGGTGTATGTATATATAATATAGGTAGAATTTGTCTGACAACCAGTGTTATTGTGGCGTCTGTAGTAGAGTGTGTATTTGTAATTTAGGCCAGGAGTGGGAAGGAGGTGGCTGCGGCCTTAAGTTAGGAACCGTCCCGGCATTTGCATCTAGTAGAATTCGGAAATGGCAGATGAACTCTTCCGGAGGTGGGAGAGAAAAGTATTAAGGAAAATATATGATCCAATATATGACAATGGGGAATGGAGAATAAGGGATAATGAAGATCCTATTTGGAAACCCAGATGTTGTTTCTGATATTAAAAGCAATAGACTTAGATGGTCAGGGTACGTGGAAATAATGCCCGAAGGGAGAGTGGTTAAGGAAGTATACCGGGGAGTCAGACGGGGAAAGGAAGACCAAGAAAAAGATAGCTAGAAGATTTGGAGGAGGACCTCAGTTAGATGGAGAAGCAAGGCAATGGACCGAGGAAAGCGGGCTGATACTGTACGAGAGGCCAAGACCTTCACGGGCTATAGTGCCAAGAAGTAAGTTAATAAGTAGAAGTGGGAAACCACTGAAAACCACTTCCAGGATGGCTGAGCTGGGAATCGAATCCACCTCTTCTCAGTTTCCAAGCCTCAGACCAAAATTAAATTTCTTGGCAGAGCCGAGAATCGAACCCTGAAATCCCTGGGTTCGAATACTAGTTTAGGCAAGAAATTTAATTCTGGTCTGAGGGTTGGAACGTGGCACACTGAACCCCGTGAGACAAAACTGAGAAGAGATGGGTTCGAGACCCGCATCAGCTGTCTTATAATTAGGTTTCCCGAGGCTTTCCGGAGACTAGCTGGGTCCTCAAAAAGCACCCCTTTAGGTTATATGGCTAGAAACCCACAACAGCCCCTCCAAGGAAATGTCGGGATTGTTCCTTTCTCAATTACAAATAAACACACTACTACAGTTATCACAATGCCACAGTTATCAGACAGATCCAAGTGTACGGGATATATGACCACGATAACAACAAAGCATGACCCACTGTAAACCAGACAGGCGTTGCAACAGCTGAATGAGGCGAGATCTGGGCGTAAGCGAACGGCCCTGACCTACATCATTGAAACACGTGGAGCAGACCAGCGCTATTGTTGTTGTGTTTGGGGTCATCAGCCCTTGCGCAGTGGCGTACCAGTCGGGTGGAGGGGGGGGGGGGGGGGGGGGGTAGGGTTTAAACCCCCCAGAGACATTTCTTTACTTGAATATTTATATTGTCCCATCAATCGGCTGTTTTATGTGATTATATGGAAGCTACTGAGGTATGGGTGGTGCTTAGTAATGGCATTCAGGGCACAGTCAGTGCCTGTGGATGCTGTGAAAGGTTCTACTCATAGGGTTAGGACTACTGTTCTGACTCAGTGAGGAAAGCAATGGCAAACTACCTCACTCCTCTTCTTGCCTAGAACGCCTCAATATAGCGCTGCCTTGGGTTTTTGTGGGTATTTAGTCACATAACGTAACGGCGGTGCTTTTTGAGGATCCAACCAGCCTTCGGGCTGACTACCCAACAGACAGACACTACCGCTAGTGAGGCGTTTTAACTCCTGTATATATTTTAAATGTGGTCACATTCTTCACTTGTTTTTTTTTTTAGCGTATGGCTTTTAATGCCGGGAGTGTCCGAGGACATGTTCGGCTCGCCAGTTTTGTAGCTGCTTTGAGACGGACACCCAATGGATGAGCTACAAGTACCGTTGGGGAGGAAAGTTGGAAGGGAGGGTAAAGGAGTTGGAAGGTAGCGGCTGTGGCCTATAGTTAAGGACCAACCCCGCCATTTGCCTGGAAGGAAGATGGGAAACCACAGAAGACCATCTTCAAGGTTGCCGGCGGGGGGATTCGAACCTCCTCGCCTCCCGGATGTGAGCGACTGCCAACAGTCATGCCGCAACGACCTCGGCTAACTCACCCGGTCTTCACTTGGTAAACGACCTGCACTCTACTCGCAGCGGTACTCCTCCTTCCGGCGTTGAAGCTAGCCATGGATCAGTTTTACTGTTGAAGTGTGCGATCGGTAACCTTTATCACGTCGCTTCGGGTTGCTTTAATTGTGTGTCCGTTTCGTTAAAAATAATTCAGTACATGAGGAGATTCCGCAATTTATTCCAATTAATGATACAGATAAAGCCATCAAGATAGGCAGATGTTGAGAGCCAATAGTAATGGCAGTAGGAAAACGGAAAGCAAAACATTATATTCCCTCACATAATATCAATATTTTTAGCAACCACGTAACTATGATCATGATGATACCACTGCATCGTGTCAGGTTTAATATTTAGTTACTGTTTTGCATATTTTTTAAAGATTTTCCCCCACTTATTTATTGTGTCGAAAAAGGCCTAAAATAGTTTTCATGCAAAGAGAACGGTTATTTAATTGTTGTTTATTATGAATATTAATCGAAATATAATTTTAATTATGATGATGACTCGTTTTAAGGGGCGGAACAGTAAGGTCATCTGCCCCTTTAAGAATGTATACAATTATCCTATTTATTAATGAAGCCCCCCCCCCCCCCCCACAGAAGGAAATCCTGCGTATACCATTCCCCTGCGTATGTGTTATGAGTAGAGACGGGAATTTGCCTATTTTATTCCTGTGTTTAGAAACGTAGGCTTTCGAGATATAAATCCGTTTTAGGTTCTTTTAGGCTAGATTTCATTGGTTTTATTGTGCCTATAAATGCCTATTTCAAGGGTGTGTGCCTATTTGTAGTATAATTGCCTATTTGATGCCTTTTGACTGTATTTTAAAGTGCATTATATCGCAGCTGGTGTGCTCTACAGAATTATATTCTCATTTCTCAATATGTGTTTACCCCACGAACAAGAATGGGAATTCTCGGAATTCACCAGAAATAGCGCCTGGGATCTCGATATTAAGCCTTCAAACTTAACAACCCTTCGTTTTGTATTTCGCTTTTCTTTTTATTGAAAAATTACTCGTTAGTATGTGTGTGAATTAATATCATAAACTTTATGCTGATTGAATTACAAAAGAACTAACTTAGTGCCATGTTTTCACGTTTTTTCAATCTCGATATTAAGCCTCCAAAGTTAAAAACTCTTCGTTTCAGGTATCGTCCCCTTCAAAAGCCGCGTTAGGTTGGCGCTGCAACCGAACTGTGAATTAATATACGGTATATCCTGTACGCGCCTGAGTGTTGAATGGGCAGGCAGTTAAAAGCAGCCAGGAGGGATGCGATCCAGCTGGCAGTTAAAATGCCGCGGCGATCACAGTGGGTTGGTGCTGTAACCTATCTTGTGTTGAATGGACAGGCAGTTTAAAGCAGCTTGGAGGGATGCGATCTAACTGGCAGTGGGTGTAGCATGGCCTCTTACCGAGATAGATGGAAACTTGGTGGTCCCGTCTTGAACTACTGTTGCCATGCAGCCTGGAGGGATGCGATCCAGCTGGCAGTGAAAATGCCGCGGCGATCACAGTGCGTTGGTGCTGTAACCTATCGGTGTTGAATGGACAGGCAGTTTAAAGCAGCCAGGAGGGATGCGATCCAGCTGGCAGTGAAAATGCCGCGGCGATCACAGTGCGTTGGTGTTGTAACCTATCTTGTGTTGAATGGACAGGCAGTTTAAAGCAGCCAGGAGGGATGCGATCCAGCTGGGAGTGAAAATTCAGCCGCGATCAGTGCGTTGGTGCTGTAACCTATCTTGTGTTGAATGGACAGGCAGTTTAAAGCAGCCAGGAGGGATGCGATCCAGCTGGCAGTGAAAATGCCGCGGCGATCACAGTGCGTTGGTGCTGTAACCTATCTTGTGTTGAATGGACAGGCAGTTTAAAGCAGCCAGGAGGGATGCGATCCAGCTGGGAGTGAAAATGCAGCCGCGATCAGTGCGTTGGTGCTGTAACCTATCTTGTGTTGAATAGACAGGCAGTAAAAATCAGACAGGAGGGATGCGATCCAGGTGGGAGTGAAAATGCAGCGGCGATCAGTGCGTTGGTGCTGTAACCTATCTTGTGTTGAATGGACAGGCAGTTTAAAGCAGCTTGGAGGGATGTAATCTAGCTGGCAGTGGGTGTAGCATGGCCTCTTACCAAGATATATGTAAACTTGGTGGTCCCGTCTCGAGCTACTGTTGCTATGGAGATGGCCGGCCTTGCTATTACTTCATCAGTTTATTTTCTGCTTTTATTAGCCTTTGCTTGAGTGCAAAAAGGCCGAAATCAGAAGAATGAGAAAGACTATCGAAAATTCATGTAGCTAGCCGTTACTTCTGGGTGCTAAACTATGTGGATGCAAAATTTGGTTGGGATTGGTGGAACGGTGTAGATTTGTATACGGAACAAATCCACCCACCCACCCACAAACATACATACAGACTTTCACTTTTATATATAAGACTAGCTGAAATACCCGTGCTTCGCTACGCGTCATAAATAAATTAAAATGTGGTGACAGTTAAAACAGGGGATAGGCGAGGTGCTTCGCAGAGGGAGATTAAGGATGGAACATTTTGTCCAACTACACCGTTCGGCGTTGACCGTGTTTTATAGCATAAATTTAGGTTTTATTCGCTAACCGTTGGAGATACCTTTCGGATAGAAAATGTAATTTTAAACCTCGTATATGCCATCAAAATTTGCTATTTCTTAGCGTTCACTTTTTATTTGAAATGGAAATATGAAAGTTTGAAATCAAAGGGTGTAGTGACGTGACAAAATGGTCGCCATCTTTAAATAGTGCAAAGTATTGAAATCCAAAGTAGCCTATATGTTAACCAGGTAAATCAGCTACTTCCATGTAAAGTTCATGCAAATCGGACCAGTGCTTCTTGCGTGATTGAGTAATACACAGACACACACCATCTCATTTTTGGCCTCGCATCGCTCGCGTCATAGTCGTGTCATATTGTTATTCAATGAAATGCAGGTTTAACCCCGTTAACACCCCTTTAGAACCTGAATATCCAAAAATCCCTCCTTAGTAGACCTTTTCGACACACAACAAACATATCCCCTTCTTCTAACTTTAATAGTTTTGGTTGGTCGATGAGAGTGAACATCAAAATATCCTTCCTTAGTGGAAATTATTCTTCCAGAATTTCACCCCTCCCCATAGGCCCCTTAAATTGGATTTTTGAAAAAAACGGTCGAACACCTACTTATTTTAATTATTTAGTCTTTTTTTTTAAGCTGATTGAAACTCGGAGAAAATCAAACTCCTCGCCGATGTCCTTTAAGAGATACACGCTCCGTTAGGAATCTTTCAACCCCCACTTTTCATCCCTTTCACCTCATAATATACACCACATCGAAAAACCATTAGACATGTGTTGGCATATATACTAATCATTAAAAATAAGCTAAGTATCACATCCCCAAATGAAACCACTCGTGAGATATTGTTATTCAATGAAATGCACGTTTACCCCCTTAACACCTCATTAGAACCTGAATATCCAAAACTATTTCCTTAGTGGACGTTTTCGACATACAACGAACATATCCCCAAAATTTCATTTTTCTTAATTCAATAATTTTGGCTGGGCGATGATGAGTGAGTGAGTGAGTCAGGACATTTTCTTTCATTTATTTTTGCGAATTTCACCCCACCCCATGAACCCCTTCAATTGGATTGATGAAAAAAAAACCTGTCGAACACCTATTTACTTATATAAAGCTGCCCCCCCCCCCGAGTTTGATGAGTGAGTAAGTGAGTCAATCAGTTAGGACACTTTCTTTCCTGTTTCTTTCCCCCGAATTTTTCACCCCTCCCCATGGGCCCCTTTAATTGGATTTATGAAGAAATGGTCGAACACCTATTTACTTATTTTTTAAGATGCTTTTTCCGCTGAATTTCAAACTTATCGCCTATGTTGAATAAGAGATAACAGTACATGCTCCGTTAAGAATCCTTCAACCCCTAATTTTCTCCCCTTTCACCTCATAATATACACCATATCGATAAACCCTTAGACATATGTCTGCTTATTTGGAATGATTAGTTTATATGCCGAATATCAGATCCCCAAATGAAACAAATCGTGAGATATTGTTATTCAATGAAATGCAAGTTTAACCCCCTTAACACCCCTTCAGAACATGAATATCCAAAAATCCATCCTTAGTGGACTTTTTCGACATACAAGGAACATATCCCCAAAATTTCAAGTTTCTAACCGCAATAGGTTTGCTGGGGGATGATGAGTGAATATCCAAAAAACCTTCCTTAGTGGACTTCTTTCCCCATAATTTCACCCCTCCCCATGAGCCCCTTAAATTGGATTTATGAAAAAACGATCGAACACCTATTTACTACTTTTTCAAGCTGATTTTTATCCCTGAGATTCATACATTTTGCCTCTGTCTTTTAAGAGATACTTGCTCCGTTAAGAATCCTTCAACACTCACTTTTCACACATACGCCTCATAATATACACCACATCGAAAAACCCTCAGACATGTGTCTTCTTATTCTTAATGATGAGTTTATATGCCGAGTATCCCATCCCAAAGGATACCAATCGGGAGATATTGTTATTCAATTAGATGCAAGTCTACCCCCTAAACACCCCTTTAGAACCTGAAAATCCAAAATTCCTTCCTTAGTGGACGCTTTCGACATACAATGAACATAACCCAAAAATGTCATGTTTCTAACTTCAATAATTTTGGCTGGGCGATGATGAGTGAGTAAGTCAGGACATTTTCTTTTAATTATTTTTCAGAATTTCAACACTCTCATGAACCCCTTAAATTGGATTTATGAAAAAAAAAAAACGGTCGAACACCTATTTACTTATTTTTGAGCTGTTCCTCCCCCCTGGGTTTGATGAGTGAGTGAGTTGGGACACTTTCTTTCCTGTTTTTCCCCCCAGAATTTCACCCCTCTTCAAAGGCCCCTTAAATTGGATTTATGAAAAAACGGTCGAACACCTATTTACTTATATTTTAAACTGTTTTTTCACGCCAAATTTCAAACTTCTCGCCTATGTCGTTTAAGAGATACACGCTCCGTTAAGAATCCCTCAACCCCCAATTTTCACCCCTTTAACCTCATAATATAAACTACACATCGATAAACCCTTAGACATATGTCTGATTATTTTAATGATTAGTTTATATACCGAATATCACATCCCCAAAGAAACAACTCATGAGATATCATTATTCAAGGAAATGCACGTTTACCCCCTTACCACCTCTTTAATGCCCGAAGAAACAAAAATCATTCCTTAGTTGACGTTTTCGACATACAGCGAACATATTGCCAAAATTTCATGTTTCTAACTTTAATAGTTTTCGCTGGGCGTGATGAGTGAGTGAGTCAGACAGGACATTTTCTTTCAATTATTTTTACCAGAATTTCACCCCTCCCCATGGGCCCCTTAAATTGGATTGATGAAAAAACGCTTGAACACCTATTAACTTATTTTTAAGCTGTCTTTTTCCCCTGAGTTTGATGAGTGAATTAGTCAGTTAGGACACTTTCTTTCCTTTTTTCCCCCCAGAATTTCACCCCACCCCATTGGCCCCTTAAATTAATTTATGAAAAAACGGTGGAACACTGATTTACTTATTTTTTAAGCTGATTTTTTCTCTGAGTTTCAAATTTCTCGCCTATGTCGTTTAAGAGATAGGCCTACACGCTTAGTTAGGAATCCTTCAACCCCCACTTTTCACCTCATAATAATACACCACATCGAAAAACCCTTAGACACATGTCTGCTTATTTTTAATGATTAGTTTATATGCCGAGTATCACATCCACAAATGAAACCACTCGTGAGATATTGTTATTCAATGAAATGCAGGTTTAACCCCCTTAAGATCCAATTAGAACCTCAATATTCAAAAATCCTCCCTTAGTGTATGGTTTTGACATACAACGAACATATCCCATGCCATGCCATGTTTCCAACTTCAATATTTTTGGCTGGGCGATGATGAGTGAGTGAGTCAGGACATTTTCTTTCAATATTTTTTTCTTCAGAATTTTACCCCTCCCGATGAACCCCTTAAATTTGATTTATCAAAAAAACTGTCGAACACATATTTACTTATTTTTAAGCAGGTTTTCCCCCTGAGTTTGAAGAGCGAGTGAGTCAATCGGTTAGGACACTTTCTTTCCTGTTTTTTTCCCCAGAATTTCTCCCCTCCACATGGCCCCTTAAATTGTATTTATGAAAAAAAAAAACGGTCAAACACCTATTTACTTATTTTTTATGATGATTTTTTCCGCTGAGTTTCAAACTCCTCGCCTATGTCGTTTAAGAGATACAGGCTCCGTTAGGAATATTTCAACCCCCACTTTTCACCCCTTTCACCTCATAATATACACCACATCGAAAAACCCTCAGAGACATGTCTGCTTATTTTTATTGATTAGTTTATATGCCGAGTATCACATCCCCCAATGAAACCAATCGGGAGATATTGCTATTCAATGAAATGCAGGTCTATCCCCTTAACACCTTTTTAGAACCTGAATATCCAAAAATCCTTTCTTAGTGGGCGTTTGCGGCCCTTGAGGAAGTTGCATACCAAATTGCATTCCAATCCGTTGGGTGGTTTCTGAGATTTCGTGATGAATGTGTGAGTGAGTGAGTGAGTGGTATTTGTCAAATATCTAGTAGATAGTGTCAAGTCTTTGTTATGCTAAACTCAGTTGACAGTGCTGTGTGAGCAGTTGAGTAACTAACGGGATTTCAAGTAAAGCTCCTCATTTTCTAAACCGGTAGTGCAGAGCGGAACTGGCATCCAGTCGGCCGTGTCTCGACTTGAGCTATGTTGCCATGGAAACTATCGGCCTTGCCATTCCTTCATGAGTATATTTTATGAATTTATTAGCCTTTGCTCGAGTGCAAATGGGCCGAAATCAGAAGAATGAGAAAGACTATCGAAAATTCATGTAGGCAGCGGTTCCTTCTGGGTCCTAAACTATGTGTATGCAAAATTTGGTTGAGATTGGTGAAACGGTGTAGATTTGTATACGGAACCAACCCACCCACATACATACATACATTCACTTTTATATATAAGATAAGTATGTTATTCAATTATAAGTTGCTTATTGTTAATTCTTTTCATAGTAATTAAATATGTTTTTAAATTAAAATAAATTTTTTCATGCCTATTTTACACGTTAGTGCCTATTTACATGCCTATTTTGGCTATTTTGAGAGCCTATATGCCTGCCTATTTTAACTATTTTTAGTGCCTATAATTCTCGTCTCTAGTTATGAGGACTGGAAAATGCCGCTAGACTTGGGATATAATAATAATAATAATAATAATAATAATAATAATAATAATAATAACGACAACAACTAGTGGACCTATGCTAGAAGTCTCGGATGTGTATAAACCACCCTCCCGGCGTTATTGATAAGCGGGCTCGACGCGACACAGTTCCGGCAGGGGCTAGCGTCTTTATTTGTTTTAACGTACTTTTTAAACAATTTGTCGATATTTATTAAGTCAGAGTGCAATATTTGTCACTGCTGCGAGTATTATTCTCTTTCTTTTGAACGCTCGTTTGTTACGATCGGTTACTTATAGCCGCCCCCATGTGCATATACCACCCGCCCGGCTTTACTGTAATGTGGGATCGACACGATACAGTTCTGGCAGGGGCTATCGTCTTGTTTATTTGTTACGTACTTTATAAACAAATGTATTTCCGTTGACTTTTCAAGAAATGCAAGATTCTTTCTGCACGACCGTTTAGAAGATTTTGGTACAAACCGCACCTTCTGCTTTAAGAGATTGAAATGTGCGTTTTATATACTGTGAAAATCCACAGCCTGCTTCCAGTCGACCGACCGGGTCAGGGAATAGAATGAATGAAGCCCCCATCTAGTGGCGAGAATATGAACTGTGCCGGCTGCCGAAGTCTGTCGCACTCCCCTGGGGAAATTATTAAATGAATGACAGATGAAATGAATTGACAGTGGAGAGTGTTGCTGGAATGAAATTTGTGACAGGGAAAACCGGAGTACCCGGAGAAAAACCTGTCTGCATCCACTTTGTCCAGCACAAATCTCACATGGAGTGACCAGGATTTGAAGCACGGACCCAGCGGTGAGAGGCTGGCTTGCCGTCGCCTAAGCCACGGAGGCCTTTTTATACTGTACATGATAATAATAATTATTATTATTAATCATCATCATCATCATCATCATCATCTTACCGTTTAAAATTCAGATCGTCCAACTCATGGTGAAGTAGCTAGCATTCTTGGTTGTCATCTCTGAGGTCAGAGTGCAGATCCCCGGCCCTGCTAAGTAATTTAATTTTGGTCTGAGGGATGGAACGGGATATACTCAGCCTCGTGAGGCAAAACTGAGAAGAAGTGGTTTTGATTCCCACCTCAGTCATCCTGAAAATGGTATTCCGTGGTTTCCCACTTGCCGCGATGGTTCTTAACTTAAGACTCCAGCTACCTCCTTCCCAATCCCCATCTGCATTACGAATACACACACTCTACAGACACCACAACAACTCAGGTTATCAAAGGCTCGACTTAGCTACGCTGGGGTGTACAATTTTAGCACGTAACATATAGGTAAAGATTCAATGATACGCTTTACTAAGAAAGTAATTTGTTGAAGCACATATTGTAGTATGCGAGCTTCACTTTGTACTGTATAGCTGACTTGCGAACATTGTCTGGAATGAGGAAAGCACGTGTAAGTTCATGGTCATCTGTTGCTATAGACGAGCGCCGGTACTATCTGGATCTTGCACGCCTCTTCCGCATGACCAATTTGTAGCTCAGTTTGTAACCCGATCCCAGACAGATTGGCATTCCGTGCATAGTTACTTTGAAGATGAGATGTTCCTTCAATCGGAGTGGCCCATGCATACATACAAAACTTACAACTGAAGCACTACAGTTAGGGGCAGCAACCGTCCTAATTGAGGTACGACATTCGTACTTTGCAACCGTTCTAATTTAGGTACGGCATTCCTGCTTTGGAACCGTTCTAATTTAGGTACGGCATTCCTACTTTAAACAGCTCTAATTTAGGTACGGCATTCCTACTTTGCAACCGTTCTAATTATTTTCGTACGGCATATCTACTTTGCAACCGTTCTAATTATTTTCGTACGGCATACCTACTTTGCAACCGTTCTAATTATTTTCGTACGGCATATCTACTTTGCAACCGTTCTAATTATTTTCGTGCGGCATACCTACTTTGCAACCGTTCTAATTATCTTCGTACGGCATACCTACTTTGCAACTGTTCTAATTATTTTCGTACGGCATACCTACTTTGCAACCGTTCTAATTATTTAGGTACGGCATACCTACTTTGCAACCGTTCTAATTATTTTCGTACGGCATACCTACTTTGCAACCGTTCTAATTATTTTCGTACGGCATTCCTACTTTGCAACCATTCTAATTATTTTCGTACGGCATTCCTACTTTAAACAGCTCTGATTTAGGTACGGCATTCCTACTTTGCAACCGTTCTAATTATTTTCGTACGGCATACCTACTTTGCAACCGTTCTAATTATTTTCGTACGGCATATCTACTTTGCAACCGTTCTAATTATTTAGGTACGGCATTCCTACTTTGCAACCGTTCTAATTTAGGTACGGCATTCCTACTTTGCAACCGTTCTAATTATTTTTGTACGGCATACCTGCTTTGCAACCGTTCTAATTATTTTCGTACGGCATATCTACTTTGCAACCGTTCTAATTATTTTCGTACGGCATTCCTACTTTGCAACCGTTCTAATTTAGGTACGGCATTCCTACTTTGCAACCGTTCTAATTATTTTCGTACGGCATACCTACTTTGCAACCGTTCTAATTATTTTCGTACGGCATTCCTACTTTGCAACCGTTCTAATTATTTTCGTACGGCATACCTACTTTGCAACCGTTCTAATTATTTTCGTACGGCATACCTACTTTGCAACCGTTCTAATTATTTTCGTACGGCATACCTACTTTGCAACCGTTCTAATTATTTACGTACGGCATTCCTACATTGCAACCGTTCTCATTTAGGTACGGCATTCCTACTTTGCAACCGTCTTAATTTAGGTATGGCATTCCTACTTTTCAACTGCTTTAATTTACGTACGGCATTCCTACTTTCCAACCGTTCTAATTTAGGTACGGCATATCTACTTTGCAACCGTTCTAATGATTTAGGTACGGCATTCCTACTTTGCAACCGTTCTAATTTAGGTACGGCATTCCTACTTTGCAATTGCTCTAATTTAGGTACGGCATTCCTACTTTCCAACCGTTCTATTTTAGGTACGGCATTCCTACTTTGCAATAGTTCTAATTATTTAGGTACGACATTCCTACTTTGCAACTGTTCAAATTTAGGTATGACATTCCTACTTTGCAACAGTTCTAATTTAGGTAGGCCCTACGACATTCCTACTTTGCAACAGTTCTAATTTAGGTACATCACTCCTACTTGGAACCGTTCTAAGTTAGGTCCGGTGTTCGTACTCTGGAACTCCACTTTCGGAAGACTTTGAAGTCATGGGGAGCGTCATTCCTAATATAGGTAGGATATCTGTACAGTACTTAACAAAAGTGTAAGTCCACCCTGTTGTTGATATATTCAGTTTTATTCAGAACAAAAGTAATGGGTATTTTGTTTATTAAAACACTTTCATTACATTATGTCTTACCCTTCTACATAACACTGTACATTCTTTTGTAAAATTATTAAAGTTAAGGGCTTATTTGTTAACTTTTTAAGAAACGAAGTAGCCTAAAGGAGCTAACAAGTTCTAAATCACGTTGCTCACAAAATCGAATTTTCACTCCATTGCACATGTTAAAGTACTTTATTGTACCAGTACATATTACGGTACAAGGTGATACTTATGAGTTATGACCATTTATTACACATATTTAAGTTTTCGGGGTACCGAAAGTAGTGGCTACGCTGGCTAAAGCTCAGCATTAGGTCATGGGGCCAAGCTCTCTGCTGACTCGGTAGACGCGTGGGTTCGAGCCCCACCGTCGGCCGTCCTTGAAATGGTTTTCCGTGGTTTCGCATTTTCAACACCAGGCAAATGCTGGGACGGTACCTTCTGACAGGCCACGGCCGCTTCCTTCCACATCATTGCCCAGTTTCATTCACCATCATCATTTCATCTCTCATTAACTCCTCTCATGAGGTTGGCGTCAGAAAGGGCATCTGGCCGTAAAAACATCGCCACAAAGACTTCCATCGCATCTCATCCCCGACCCCGTTGGAAAACGGGAATAATAAGGGGTAGACATACATTTAAGTTTTCGGAAAAAAAAAAAGCATTTTGAAGTCATATTAATCCAAATACAATTTCACTATTATCACACAGTGATTGAGTCTTCGTGGTCAATAAGACGTCCTTTATGTTTTAAGCACATTTATACACGTTTCCGCTTGCTCTTGATTAAGTTTTGACATTCCCGGGGCGTAATGTCATTCCACACTTCCGAAATCTTCTCGCGCAATTCGTGGGCGTTTTTGGGTTTGCGAGCAGCTACACACATGCCTATGATGTTCCACAAGTTTTCGATCGGATTCAAATCCGGACTTCTAGGGGACCAATCCAACAATGTGATATTTTCCCTGTCAAACCACTCCATTTTTGCAGCAGATTTATGGCAAGGAGCGTTATCCTGCTGGTAAACAAAATACCCATTGTGAAACTTGTGGGCGGAGGATGGCAGCATGTTTCCTTGCATGGTTTCAATGTAGCGTTGTGAATCCATCATACCATCAATGAATTTTAAAATCCCAGTTCCAGCAGCGGACATGCACCTGCAAAACATCACGAAACCGCCTCCTCCTTGGACCGCAGGTGCAGACAGCATGGATGAAATTTCGCTGTCGCCATTCTCCGAACCCTTACTTTTCGAGAACTGTAGAGCAGAAACCGCGATTCGTCACTGAACAGAACCTTCCCCCAATGTTCCATGCACCAATTCCTCTTCCTTCTGCACCAATGTCTTCGGTTCTTCTTGTGGACGTTGTTCAACGATGGTTTCTTCAGAGGACTGTATGGTTTTAGTCCATTTTCCCTGAGACGGCGCGTAATAATCATTGTTGAGACAGTTTTATCCACAGAGTCTTCAAATTCACTCTTTAGTTTTGTTAGAGACGCCTTACGATTGATCTTTGAAACTTTGCAAATTGTTCTGTCTTCGCACACAGATGTTACTCGTGGCGTCCACAGCCACTGTACCTCCATCTTGAAATTTCCTCATTGTGTTTGTTAAACACGTCTTACTGACACCCAACTCCGATGCAATTACTCTATGCGACTTTCCTCATTTACCCGTACCAATTATTTGCCATTTCAATCCCTCTGACACAACTTTTCCTCACATTTTCACAGTTCATGTAACACTAACCTCTTGCTCTTGCCAATTGTCTCAAGACAAAGCCTTCACATTCACAGACGTTACCCCATCTGCTGGACTAAAAGTGTATGCCATCTGTTGAGGAAAATATGAATTATCATCCAGCGCTAGTGACGCTTTGGCCGCTCCAACAGCTTCCTCGCTTTGCACATCTAAACACGTGGTTTCAAGTTACTCGTTTATTTCGGTTTTATAAAAATAAAAAATTATAAAACCATAAGGAAATTTTTGGGAACTAATTGTTTGATGTCGTTATGATCCTAAACCTCTCACAATACAAGAAAAAAGTTGATACTAAAATACACGAGCCCGTTTAAAGTACACGTATTATTCCATAATTAAAAACATGGACATTTTTCAATATCTGTACTGTAAAAAAAATTCCATAACTAGTAAACTGAAGGACATATCCGAATGTTTACTATCTCTACAGACGCCTCATAGACTATATTATTAAGGAATTAATCATGAAAAGATAAAATTGTAAGACTAGGAAATTATATGAAATCGGTTAGTAGTGGTCTTAAACTTTTGTTAAGTAACTTACATGAATTTTGAAAATCCACTTTCGGATGACTTTGAAGTCAGGGTGAAGAACCTTCCTAATTTAGGTAGGATATTTGTACTTTTAAAATTCACTTTCGGATGACTTTGAAGTCAGGGTGAACAACCGTCTTGATACCGGTATAAGTGAAGTCTATATATTAGTTAAGACAATAAGGAGAAGCTTGTATATTTTTTACCTGAATGTTTAAGTGCTGAAGAGGGGCTGTAGGAAAGGTCCGAAATATGAACACTAAACAGGTTTAGCCAATACATGAAATTGTATTAACCAGCTGGGCACAAACAATTGATTATCGAATTTATAAGTCAATTCGGAAACAAAACAACAAGAACCGAAATGGTTTATTTTAAGCCTCCATTTTTCTGTCAATGAACGTGTCTTTCTGTCTTTCGGTGACGAGAATATGACCTACCAGTTGTTGTCAGGCTATTCAAAGCTAGGGTTACCTCCAACTTCGTAGGAAGGCGGAAACCATTCAGGCATCTAAGGTTCGAATATCGGGGCTGACAGTAGCCATCCTGAGTATGGTTTTCTGCACATACTTCTCCTTATGAAGCCCAGTTATCAGATACCAGGTTCTGTTGTAGAGGTGAGCAATAAGGAAGATTGGTCACTTATTTCCTACCATTCCTTGGTTTGGGCACAAATGAGCAGAAGTGAGTGTGAGTACCCGGAAATAGCACAATGTAACTCGCCCGTAAAAGGAGTTTTGGTCGCTCAATTGCATATTGTTGCTTCCAATTAACAGAATTGCTCTTCAGTCGGTCAACACAAGAGCGCCCAAATAGATTGGGAGGGAAAGTGACGTTTACTTCATCATCCTATTATCTGAAAGAAATGTTACATTAACACACTTCTCTAACAAATGGAGGGGGTTTAATTGGATGACATGTTTCGTTCGTCGAGCGAGCATCATCAGACATCAATATACAAGACAACATAGCTGTACAAAACACCACCAAACCCACAAACTGTCGTCTCCCTCCAACAAAAAACTGCTAAAAGCACAACAAAATATTAAAAATTGTGGCTACTACTGCTAATATATATAAGAAAGCATTAAGCATCCGGTGAAGAAGAACTATTTATTTAAACATCTTCGGCTGGCTGCGTGGCCCAGCGCAGCGGGAACGTACTCGCTTGCTGTGCTCAAGGTTGCAGGTTCGAATCCTGGTGCAATCAGCTGGCATTTGAGAATGTGCAAATGCGAGGAAGCTGTGTCAGTAGATTTACTGGGACGTTAAAGACCCACGTTGGGGCAAAATTCCGGCACCCTGGCGTCTCTAAAAGCCGCATGTGTTAAAAGGGACGCAAAAGAAATAACTTTATTATTAAACATCTAGAAGGTTGCAAGACTGAGGAATAGCGATCCCATCAACAAACAGTCTCCTCCACCAACTAATCTATGATGGTGTATTGCTGTCATTGCTGTCTCGAAACTAGAATATTTTGTAAACAAATAGTCTACGAGTATGATGGTAAAATTCAATAAACGGTGTCTGTCTACTAATAGCATGTTATAAGATCTGATATGGAGACTTATCTGTATTGTGTACTGCTTGGGTCCAAGCTCTATGAACTTGCGGGGTGTGGTGACGGGGGAGGTCAACAGCCCATCGTGTTATCTGGAATTCCTGTCTATTCCAATACTGCTAACATAGGGTCGTTGCCGGGCGGCTTCGGTGGCGTAGTTGGTGGCATGCTGAACTTCTATGCCCAAGGTCACGGGTTCAAACCCGGCCAAAGTCGTCGGAGTTTTAAGAGCGTCAAAAATCCCTCAGTATGCCTTCCTTCGGAGGGGAAGTAAAGCCGGCGGTTCCATGAAAAAGAACCTTCCACTAACTACACTTGTGTGGAGCCAAAATTTGCAGGTTAGAACTGATAACTCTATATTAGTTCCAACGTTCGCCGCCAGGTGCTGACTGCGATGGCATCTAGTAGTCAAGGTTGGTTGGTCTCGGAGAAGACGAGCATAGAAAGAAAGTTGGTTGGTTCCTCAGTTTAGGGGCTGCGACAACGCGGTCATGTAGCCCCGTGTACTTACGTAGTAGCCAAGTCCGCAGGCTAGGTGTCGTGGACGGTAGCATTAAAAGTAGGAACTACTTGAAATTATCGTGTGCAGTCCTTCCTTTAATTAAAACAGATAACACACACTAATACAGTCATCACAATTAACACCGGTTATCAGACAGATTCTACACACACCCAAAGTACACGGGGCTATATGACTGCGTTGACGCAGCACCTAAACTGAGGAACCAACCAACTTTCTTTCCATACCCGTTCCCGGAAAATAGTTACACGCATAGTCAGCCGCTACGGCGTAGTATGGCCTTTGCAAAATGCTAGTTAAAGCGATGACCCATAGCAGGTGCGTCACAAGATTCATTCATCTTGCTGTAACTTTAGTCTAGTTATTCAATAAGCACCCACACCAAGTTTCCACACGAGAGATGTGCAACATCCACGCAGATGAGCAGGGAGTGGACTTCCATGGTCTAGGAGTACTGAGAAAAGCCATGACGAGAGGAAGTGGTCAAGCTGTTTGCCTCTCACCAAGGTGTCAGGGTTCTCGCTCAGTGCATGTGAGATTTTCGAAGTGAAATATTAACGGTCACGTAAAACTACAAAATTCCTTCCTTTGTTTTTGCAACTCCAGGGCCAAGACCTACTGAGAGGCCCAGGTTGCTAGAAAAGCTCAGAGAAGACAATTTAACTCATTGCAAATTCTAATTAATTTGGGCGTTTTTATGAGAAAAATAATGCCTAGATTGTAAATAATTGCTACAAAAACTATTACAGGCAATGCAATGGTTTTACCCTTAAAATGCGTGGTCAGTGGAAAATGCGTGGAAAAGATACAAAAAAAAAATCATACCTTAGTAAGTTCCAATATGAGCTTCGTTTGTTGCTCTGTCGACGTCTAATGTGTGTCAATGTGTGGTGCGGGCTCCGGTGGCGTAGTTGGTAGCATGCTGAACTGCTGCTCCCAAGATAGCGGATTCAAAAACCGGCCGAAGTCGTCGTATTTTTTTAAGATCGTTGAAATTATTAAGTATGCGTTCCTTCGGAGGGGAAGTAAAGCCGGCGGTACCATGTCATAGATTTATGGCATGTAAAAGATGCTTGAACAGACTAAATTTGTGTGAAGCTAAATTTCTAGGTTAGATTTCGTTGGAACGCTCTAGCAAAGTTCCAACGTTCACCACTAGGTATCAGTGACACCTGGTAGCGAATGTTGGAACTACTTGAAATTGAACGGAACTTGTAGCTCACCCCATGGGTGTCCGCTTTAAGCAGCTACACAGCCTCTGGCGAGCCTAACATGTCCTCGGACACTTTCGGCACTAAAAGCCATACGATAAATAAATAAATAGTGTGCTGCGGGTTACTTCATGACCAAGTTATTGGACCTTTCTTTTTCGCTGAAGAAACAATTACAAGTCTAATTTACCTCGACATGTTTGAACGTCTCCAGAGCAACAAACGGAGCTCACATTGAAACTTACTAAGGTATGCAAAAAAAAAAAAAAAAAAAAAATGTTTTCCACCCATTTTAAGGCTAAAACCATTACAATACCTCTAATAGTTTTTTATAGCAATTATTTAAATTCTAGGCATTATTTTTCGATGACACTATGTCATTTATTGTGAATAGTCTGAAAAACAAAATGCAATACAATTTAACCCCACAATGGGCGTGGAAATAGGAGAAAAATTTAAAGTGGGAGTGAAAATTCAAGGAGAAATAATTTCAACTCTGAGATTTGCTGATGACATCGTCATCTTGGCCGACACGCCTGAGAATTTGATTGAGTTTTTGAAAGAAAGAATTCATGATGAAAATAAATAAATGTAAAACAAAAATACTGGAATGCAGCCGAAATAAATCAGAAACCTCTACGGACATCAAATTGGCAGGTGAAAAGCTGAAGGAAGTAGGAGACTTCTGTTACTTAGGAAGCAAAATAACCAGTGATGGACGAAGCAAAGAGGATATAAAAAGTAGATTGGCTCAGGCAAGGAAAGCATTTCTACAAAAGACATCTGTTGACATCGAATATAGATTTAGGTATTAGGAAGTCATTTTTGAAAGCCTTTGTTTGGAGCATGGCACTCTATAGAAGTGAAACTTGGACTATTGGTGCAGCAGAAAAGAGGAGAATTGAAGCATTTGAAATGTGGTGTTACTGGAGAATGATGAAGATCAGATGGGTAGATTGGGTTACAAACGAAGAGGTATTAATACGAGTGGGAGAGGAGAGATGTTTCTGGCGACTGCTAATGAAGAGAAGAGATAGGTTAGTAGGACACATATTAAGACACCCAGGAATAGCAAGCTTAGTTATGGAAGGAAGGGTCGAGGACGAGAACTGTAGGGGTAGACCAAGGTTAGAATATGTTAAACAGATTGCCTCGGATGTAGGGTGTGGTACTGTAGCTATTTTTTTTAGCGTATGGCTTTTAGTGCCGGGAGTGTCCGAGGACATGTTCGGCTCACCAATTTTTGTAGCTGCTTCGAGACGGACACCCAATGGGTGAGCTACAAGTACCGTTGGGGAGGGAAGGAGGGAAGTTGGAATGTAAGGACGAGGAGTTGGAAGGTAGCGGCTGTGGCCTATAATTAGGGACCAACCCCGGCATTTGCCTGGAAGGAAGATGGGAAACCACAGAAGACCATCTTCAAGGTTGCCGGTGGGGGGATTCGAACCTCCTCGCCTCCCGGATGTGAGCGACTGCCATCAGTCATGCCGTAACCACCACGGCTAACTCACCACTGTAGCTATGAAGAGATGAAACGATTAGCTCAGGACAGGGAGGTATGGAGGGCTGCATCAAACCAGTCAAAAGACTGAAGACTGAAGACACAAACAACAACAACAACAATGGGCGTGATGGCGCGGTGGTCTAGCTGTTTGCCTCTCACCAAGACGGACCGAGTTCGATTCCCGGTCAATGCTTGTGAGATTTTCGAAGTGAAATGCCATGTTCTATGGTTCTGATTCCACTTAAAAAGGAGGTCCTGTTTTCATTGCCTTGGATCAAGGTGTGCTAGCTATGTAGAGATTAAATGATTAGCTCAGAACAGGGAGGAATGGAGCACTGCATCAAACCAGTCAAATGAATGAAGACTCAAAACACACTGAAGTTTAAGAGTTGTTATAGGATGGAAAGGTTGTAAATCAATCCTTGACAATGAATATTTACTACGTATGGCCCTGAAAAGCGTCTTATTTGTGTTTGTGGAGAGCGTGAAAGGTCAGATACAATGAAAAGGGCTGCTGGCGTAGTTGGTAGCATGGTGAGGTTCTAAGCCCAAGGTCGGGGGTTCAAACCCAGCCAAAGTCGTCGGATTTTTTAAGAGCGTTAAAAATTCCTCAGTATGCCTTCCTTCGGAGGGGAAGTGTAGCCGGTGGTCCCATGTCATAGATTTATGGCATGTAAAAGAACTTTCCACTAATTACACTTGTGTGAACTAAATTATAGGTTGGATTTGACTAACGCTCCCAAGTTCTATCGTTCGTCGCCAGAAGTCGACTGCGGTGGCATCTAGTAACCAAGATCGCAACTAGTTGTCGTTGACGGTAGCATTTGGTAGCAAAGGTAGGACCTACTGGAAAATTGAATGTCTGCAGTCTTTACCTGAATTACACACAAATTCTACACCCATCTAAAGTACACGGGGCTACATGACCGCGATGTCGCAGCCCCGAAACTCAGAAACCAACCAACTAGGCCTACATGACTAACATGTCACAAATCCCCTAAAATAATCAACAACAGAACACGGGGTTGATAAGACGATGTTCCTAGTCCCTAAATAGAAGACAAAGACCTTTCAAATCCCATGATGGAGGTTTCGATCCCGCTCGATCTGATCGCATTTAAGGGAGTTAAAGTACAACCTCGTGTCAGTAGATTACGTATTTACTGGCACGTTAAAGATCGCTTCTAGAGCAAAACACTGGCATCCAGGCAATTCTAAAGCAACAACATGCAAAAGAGACGTCAAACTCATGAAATGGTTACGAAAACAGAAGCACGAAACTCAATTTTACATGCAAAGAGGCTAATGAGATAGTGCATGGATTGCGGTCATGGACCATGCTATGTGTGTGTGTGTGTGTGTGTGTGTGTAAGACACCAGGAAGATTCTCCCGGTAGTGAGGTAATTGAGCGCTGACAAACTATGACCTGGATAGTCATGATTTACATTCTAAGCTAAAAATAAACCGTGCTCCTGTCACATGGGTTGAGGACACACAATATAAATGCCAGCAGACAAACCAATTTGGCTACTCATGAGTGACATTACACAGCGCGCACATAAGCAACGGCCGAATGTTCCTGGTCGAGATGATCCAGCTCTTAGGTCGAGTAATGTTGTTGTTGTTAATTGATTTAGGGGCTTTGCGAAATCGTGGTCATGTAGCCCCGCGTACTTGCATGTGTGTGTTGAATTTGTCTTGTGATAGGGATAGTGTGTGTATTTATAATTCCGATGAGGATTGGTAAGGAGGCGACCATGGCGTTAAGTTAGGAGACATCCCGGCATTTGCCTGGAGTAGAAGTGGGAAACCACACGGAAACCACGTCCAGGATGGCTGAGGTAGGAATCGAACCCGCCTCTTCTCACTTTTGCCTCACGAGTGTATCCCGTTTCAGCCCTCAGACCAGAATTAAATTTCTTGGCAAAGCCGGGAATCGCACCCGGGCCTCCACGGTGACAGCCAAGCATGCTAGCCACAACGCCACGGTCAAGTAATGTACAAATAGTGAAAGCCATGTAGAAGGAAGTGAGAGAATTGTAATATCTGATCCCAGCAGGACTCGAACCCGCCACATCTGGGTTTGTACGCCGGTAATCTGAACACTGAGCTAATGGGAGATAGAATCATTCTAACTTGGCAATATTACATTCCAACAAAAAAAATCAAGGTGACGAACTAAAGAGCCTACTTTTCTTGAAATTTAAGATTCTTGCCAATCTATATAGACCTATCTAGAATAATGACGAAATTAAGTTGGTAATATCGAAATTCCAAATTAGTTCGAAATATACCTTATATAATGTAGCCTAATAGAGCAGTACAGTTGGCAGCCCTGGTGACTGAATATAGGCTACTGTTAGTTGCATCTCTTAAAGTACAGAATACAAAATTTGGTTGAAGTCCAATGGATAGCATGAACGTTACATGCAGTTAGACCTTGGATTTATCAGCGCGCGTAAAATTATGTTGGCAACAATGCCATGCATGTGTTGGTCAGAAATAATCTGAAATATTATGATCTCGTGTTGTACCAATATTGGATGAAATCCATTTGTTAGTATAGAAGTAACATGTATTTTAAAACTGGACCTATCAGCAGGCTTAGAATCATGTTGGCAGCACTGGCGTAGGCCTATATTAGTTACTCCAAATTAATCTAGAATGCCAGGTACTATACGTGTGCAAAGTTTAGAGCTATTGTCTTGCATACTTTCTTATATATTGATATTAGGGTAACAAAAATAGAGACAGTATTTATTAACAGTTGGCAGCCCTGGTTACTCTTAAGAATCGGCATAGTCATATCTGTTATGGTACACATAGAACATACGAAATTTGGTTGAAATCCAATTGATAGTATACAAGTTACATGTATTTAAAAATTGGTCCTATCAGCAGGCTTAGAATCATGTTGGTAGCACTGACGTACATAAGTTACTCCAAATTAATCTAGAATGTTAGGTACTATACGTGTGCATAGTTTAAAGCTGTCGGCTTGCATACTTTCTGATATATTAATATTTGGATAAAAGAATAGAGAGAACATTAATTGACAGTTGGCAGCCCTGGTGGCTCTTAAGAATACGCTCAGTCATATCTGTTTATGTACACATATTACATACAGAATTTGGTTGAAATTCAATTGATAGTATAGAAGTTATATGCATTTAAAAATTGGACTTATCAGCTGGCTTAGTATCTTTTTGGCAACACTGCCATGCATGGCCTCTTGGAAATTAAACTGAAATATTTTTATCTATACGTGTACCAATTTTGAAATAGCTCCCAAAAATACCTTCCAAGATATCCAACATGGAGCTCGAATTTTAATTGCGGTTTTTCAGCAGTTGGTAGCATTGACATAATTTTCAAATATGGGCTTGTGATATTCAGGTATAGATCTTTAGATCTTTACTTATACCAAATTTGGATTCGATTGCTGCAGCTGTTTAGGAGTTGATAGGGACACACACACACACACACACACACACACACACACACAGCCAGCCAGCCAGCCAGACAGACAGAAAGAAAGACAGACAGACAGACAGACAGGACAGGACAGACAAGACAGCCGGACAGAAATTTGCCCGGATCGATCTCATAAGTCTACTTTTTCCTCATTTTTGCAAAATGTGAAAAGTAGGCTAAAAATATATAAAAAAAAGTGAAAATTGGATAATGAAAATATATATTTTTGATATCGCTTATCCTCCAAGTTCAGTTTCACCCATGGGCTCATTCCTCAACTGTCGCAAGGACGGTGTCTGGGATCTGAACACACTGACAGCAGATACAACTGGGGATGATGACAGGCCGATCGCCCAGGTGACCGCTAACTTGGGTGTAATGAAGGAAAGGCCAGGGAGTGGGGAGGAAGTCGCCCGTGGATATGTTGAAAGGAACGGTCCCGGTATTTGCTTGGTGGTGAAAATGAGAAACCACGGAAAATCATTTTCAGGATGGCCGAGATGGGATACGAACTCACGCTCTCCTGACACCAGCGAGTCACGAGGTAGCTCGTTAGTACTCTCGACCACCGCGTCCAGTTAAAAATAAAAAATAAATTAAGAATAAAAATTAAGAGAAATTTAAAAATCAAATAAAAGTATATATAAAACTCTCAATTTTTCTAGGTTTGTGCTGTGTCTCGTGTGGGGTTTCACTTAGGACACCAAGCTGGCTCATCAGCGGGCTCTTGGTGGCCCTGCCCGGGAGATAGCCCGCAGTTCGCTACTTCAGCGGGCCTTCCCTCGGAGGGGAAGTAAAGCCGGTGGGCCCATTTCATAGATTCTTTCAGACAAAAGTTGTAGGTAATATTTAGAGGAGTATTGACCATTGTAAACGGTTTTGATATTGAGCCTATTAAAAGAGGTTTGATTATTTTTCTTTCAAATCTCTATTTTTCCCACCCTTTTGGTCAATGATTGACGCTATCAAAAACCTTTACTGAGACAAGTTTTTGGCCCTTATCCGAAAAATAGTACGAACTTTGAATGGAATCAATTTTTAACGTACCGGCACTAAGAAAGATATAGTGATATTTTAATTCTTAAAAGAAACCCTTATTCCCAGCCCCCTTGCTCCAATTTTGCCCATTAACGAACTTGACCGAGATTTTGAACAGTTATATTTTATGTGTAGTGCGAAATGACGGCAGTTGTCGTGTCCCCAAAAAAGTGATATATATATACATAAATTTAAACTAGCGGACCAGTGCCAGAACTCTCTCATAATGGGTTGTGTGCACTCCATGTGTACAGTCTACCCGCTCGGCCCTAGTGCTATGCGGGCTGTACGCAACACAGTTCTGCCAGGGGCTTCGTCTTGTTTATTTGTTTAGAAGCACTTTATAAACAAATACAGGGTGTCTCAAAAATGTACTAACACTCTGAATGACTAGGCTATAAAATGATTATTTATGAACACAGAGACAAGTTTAATGGCTTCAATTATAGAAGAGACATGTACGTAAAGACTCGTGTTCACAAATGTTCAAATTGATCACCGTCGGTGTCGAGGAGTTCGACAAACCGCCACCAACACACCGGACCAGAGATAAATATGAAGCAGATGGAACCGTTCACTACGTCAACAAGAAACCTTCTGGACGACCACGGACATCCACCAGTCCACCAGAAAAGAAGAACAGGTGCAGGAAGCCCTCATTCTATCCCCACCAAAATCACTACGACAAACGGCTCGAGAGACACACATCTCGAAAGATAGCATCCATCGCATCATGCAGCGTATGCGCTGGAAATCCTACATTCCAACACGTAATTGGAAATTGACGGACAATGTCAGGAAATTCCAAATCAACCTTGTCGTAACGTTTGCAAATCCATTGCTTCGCGTTATCAGATTTGTCTGGAGACTGACGGTCATCAATTTGAACATTTGCGAACATGAGTCTTTAATTAAATGTCTCCTCTATAATTGAAGTCCTTAAACTTGTCTCATGTTCATAAATAATCATTTTATAGTCATTCAAAGTGTTAGTCCATTATTTTGAGACATCCTGTATATTTCCATTGACTATTCAACAAATGCAAGATTTTTACTGTACTATTGAGACGATTTTAATAAATAATGTTATTGGTTTTACGTCCCTTTTAACTACTGTGGCATTTAGAGAAAAGAGAGAGAGACGATTTTGAAGATTTTAGTACAAAACATACCTTCTAACTCCCTCTGGTTCAAGAGCTTGAGCTTTGTGAAACATACACCTTAAGCGTATTATATAATAATATTTTAAAACTGACTGTGGTTTTGGGGGTCTTGGGGATGTGAAACACGAAAATGTGTCCAAATTTTCTGGAAGTCGCGACATGGCACCCATTGTAATAGGTAGCTTTTTCATGAAATTTACCTAAAAGGACCACTAGCCACAATTGGTAGGGATGCTTCACTGGCGTTGTGAGATCTTATGGTGGCAGGGCCCATTCTGAGCGTGGTTCATTCCCAGATGTTTCCACTCATACTCCAGGATTTTAAGACCCGGTCTCACAACCTCGATATATCGATCCTAATAATTAAGGCCCGGAGGTTCATGCACCATTAAATGAATAAATATGCATGCAAAATGCACTAATGATTGGTCAAATATGCATCACGTTTAAAGAAATATGCACTATGAAATAGTTACGGCAATTACGACCAATCCGTATTCTTTAGCGTTTCTATTTTGAATATCGAGAATATATGAACAGACGGACATATAACTACTACATTTTTAAAATATCTCAACTAAGAAACAGTTCAAAATCGTAGGAAAAATTATTTTATGGAACTTCAAGCGGTGTTGACCATCAATAATTATTTTATTATGTTAATTTTTAAGTGTAACTGATATACAATTATTTTAATAGCCAATACATTTTTAGCCCATTTTCATTTTACGAAAAAAAAAAAAGGCTTATGAGATCACCTTTTGTCTGTGCGTGTGTGTGTGATGGTGTGTGTGTGTCCTAATAACTTCTAAACGGCTCGAGCTATTTCAATGAAACTCAGTAAGATCAGAGCACCATTCTGGCCGACCCCGACCGTGCCCTTCAAATTTTATTGTGTCTCACCAATCCAATATGGCGGCTGTGCGAAATATTTCACCAGCATTCAGTATCTCCGAAACTATTACCGATATCACCCTCAAATTTTGTACGGTCTTAAAGGGAACTACTAGAAATTCACCTATGAGACTTTCAAAAACCTGGTAACTACAAAACCAACATGGCGGTCAAGCAAAGTTGAGACATTTAAATAGACTTTTCTCGCGATTTAACCATCCAAACGTAATGAAACTTGGTACAGCAAATGTTTATACACATTGTAATGCACTGGCGTCTAAGTTAGTTCAATTGTTTACATAACCTTAAAATGGCGACTGTGCGAAATATTTCACTGACATTCAATATCTCCGAAACTATTTATGATATCACCCTGAAATTTTGTACGGTGATAAAGAGCACTGCTACAAGTTTATTTATGTAACGTTTAGAAACCTGTAAAGTACAAAACGAACATGGCGGCCAAGCGAAGTTGAAACATTTGAATAGACTTTTCTCGTGACTTAACCATCTGATTGCAGAAAATGTGGTACAGTATATGATTATACATATTGTAATGCACTGGCTTATAATTTAGTTCAAAAGTTTTTATTTCTTGTGTCGTAATCATGCGATCGAAGTGAAAGTTTGAATAATGAAGCTACGCAATAATTTTCCTTTAATGGTACACGACTCTATGGCCTATACATATAACAATCCAAAATGGCGAGCATCCGATATATTTTGACGGTTCTCAATATCTACGAATATTTTACAGCAATCAAACTGATTTTTTTTTAATGTTATAGAGGCTATGAACATAAGTTCACCTATATGACTTTGAGTAACCTGCACAAATCCAACATGGCCGCGACTTGAAATATAAATATTTAAATGGACGTTTCTCGCGATTTAACCATCCGAGTGCAGTGAAACTTTACACGTTGAATGCTTATACAAATGTTAATACACTGGCAGATAATTTATTTCAATTATTTTCATAACCACAAGATGGCAGCTGTGCGAAATTTTAAGATCTCGTTTTTACTTCTTGCGTCCTAATCATGCGATTGAAGTCTGAATACAACACGTACACAATAATTTTCATGCAATAATATATAAATAAAAATCCAGCCTGGCGACCATCTGAAATATTTAGACGGTTCTCAATATCTACGAATCCATCACAACAATCAAACTGAATTTTTGTATGTTGATAGAGGCAATTAAATGGGTATATGAAAATAGGCTGTATAGTTCTTCACGAAACTCCTTTTTTATAAATGAAAATGATTTTACAATATTTACATAGTGAATGCTGAATAAAAATAATTCATATTAAGTTGCAAAAAGGACTAAACGTACTAAGTATTAAAATAATTTCAGTATTATTCTGTGATAGACTCTCGGAGTCCGAATTGGAATACACGACTTAAGGAACACGAAGCGCTTCAAAACAACAGGAAATTAGAATATACGCCCTTCTCAAGCAGAGATATGCACTTTCTGTAAACTGGTAAAGGAGAAAAATATGCTGCATTGTGCCAAAATAACCAAAATATGTATAAATATGCAAAAATATGATTTTGCATGAACTTCTGGTCCCTACTAATAATAATTAGTTACACATTACATTACTGATGACACGGTGTTCTAAGCCCGTATACAAACAATAACAAATGTAAGCTTCCTCACTGAGAGAAAGAGAGTCCTGAAGTATGTCACATCCAATGAGTGTGACACGTGCTGTGTACTTAGCACGTGAGGTCAGTGTCTGAGAGCAGTGACCAGCTGCATCTCCGTCCTCACACGCATCACAGCGCTACAGCTGGAAGGTTTGAATCCCGGTGCTGACAGTCCTTAAGTTATCCACACTCCCTCAAGACAAATGGCAGGATGGCACCTTATTTCAAGTCTTGGGCCATCTAATCTCACTATTTGAACAGTATCAGTCACTAAAGAAACACCGGTTATCAGACACATACCCAAGTACACGGGAGATGGCCTCTGTGGCGTAGTTGGTAGCATGCTGAGCTTCTATGCCCAAGATCGCGGGTTCAAACCCGGAAGAAGTCGGATTATTTAAGAGCATTAAAAATTACAAAAATTAAAATTCATCAGTATGTCTTCCTTCGGAGGGGAAGTTAAGCCGGTGGGTCTAGATCATAGAATTATGCCATGTAAAAGAACCTTCCACTGACTACAATTGTGTGAAGATTAATTTGTAGGTTAGATTTGATTAACGCTCTATTAAATCCAATGTTAACTGCCAGGTGCAGGTTATGGTGGCATCTTGTAGTCAAGTTCGCGGCTAGGTGTCGTTGACAGTAGCATTTGGTAGCAAAAGTAGGAACTACTTGAAATTGATCGTCTGCAGTCCTTTCTTAATTACAGATAACACACACTAATACAGCCATCACAATAAACACCGGTTATCAATCAGTTTCTACACACACCCAAACCGAGGAGCCAACTAACCAAGTACTCGGGGCTGATGGTGTTATTGTTTCATTTGACAGCTTGGACATTGTGGCCATTCAGCTCCGTGTTCATGAGTGGTTTATGTGTATATACATACATACACACAATTAAATTGTCTGAGAAACTGTGTTATTGTAGTGTGTGTAATTGAGACGAGGATCGGAAATGGATCGGCCATCACAAATATGCAGACCCTGAGTTACTGTAGGGCAATTAGGGGGCTGCGTAACCCAGTCGGTAGAGGCACTGAGCTTCTAACTGAAAGGGAGTGGGTTCGAATACTAATCAGGCAGTGGAGTTGAGACAAAACTACCATTTTCAGAAACGCAATTAGCCCCGCGGTTCACTCAGCTTACAACAAAAATGAGTACCAGAGTAATTCCTGGCAGTAAAGGCGACCGGGCATGGAGCTGACAACTCTATCCCATCTAGTGGCGATGGAAGCCTCCACCTTATATTTCTCCATGGCCTGAACGGAATAAAATTAGTTTTACTTTCACTAGGGAAGTTTGACCCAGGAGATTATAATGCCCATGGTCTGACCTGGAATCAAATCCGGTCCAAAGCTACTAATATTTTAGCCACGGAGCCGGACGTAATAATAAGGTTTTCTGGTATTTCTATATTATGATTGGTGCAATTTTTAAAATGTTCCTCAAATCTCCGGGAATGATGACGACAGACCTCTTGAAAAAAGTCTCGAGTAGGGGCAGATGACCTCGCTGTTCTGGTCTTTAATACAACAATAACTAACTAAAGCCTCGAGTAATGTATGTGCCCAGCTACTTGCTAAGGTTGTTGACCTGCTGTCGTGGGAGGGGCTGGACCTACTAAAGGGCATTTACTCAACCACCTACAATGTTACTGTAGTTGATAATAATATTTAGTTAGAGACTGGTAAAATTCCAGTGTGGACTTTTGCTGCTCGAGACACAAGAGAGGGTGATAGGCGGAAGTTGTTGTTTGAGTCTTCAGTTTTTGACTGGTTTGATACAGCTCTCCATGGTTTTCCACTTCTACTCCAGGCAAATGCCGGGATGGTTCCTAACTTAAGGCCACGGTCACCTCCTTCCCAATCCACATCAGAATTACAAATACATGCACTAATACAGCCATCACAATAACACAAGTTATCAAACAAATTACACACACCCAAGTACACTGGGCTACATGAACACGATGTCACAAATTCCCTTAATCAATCAACAACAACAACAATCATAATTACTAAGATTTATCGACAATTCGAGTGATAGATGTCCCGATATCGTTGTTAGACTGTATTAGCTTTCTTTACCCGTCGTGACAGGTTCATAGTTTAGGATACCTTCTTTGATCCCAACACTTCCGCATTTGGCGCTATTAGGCGAGTCTTAACTAGGCTGTCGCATTCAGTGGACCCTTGTTCGGCAATTAGGTTACTCACGCGAATTATTAGATCCTACCGTGCATCTATTTTTGAAAGAACAAGTAGTTCCACGAATAACTAAATAGCCTATTTTCTTACATTATACTGGTCTTTCCATCTAAAACCTCTCCCACTTATTAAAATAATTTTACATTTGATGCACTAAGCCATGTTTCACTGCGTTCGGGTGAATGAATTACGAGAAACTCCCGTTTAAATATTTGAACTTCGCTTGGCCACCATGTTGATTTTGTGTTTATCAGACATTTGAAAGTCATATAAGTGAACTTATCTTAGTGCCCTTTATCAACATACGGAATCACACGTTGATATAAATAATCGTTTCTGAGATACTGAATGCCAGTTGAATATTTCGTGCGGCTGCCATTTTGGATGGGTGAAATCTATTAAACTTTAGAAATGACTATCGAGATCGGACTAGATAGTTGAGAGTTCTTATCGGGATTCATTGACGTCGTTTCATCCACTTAGATTTTCTTAGGGATACACGCACACACACGGACAAAATGTGATCTCATAAGCCTATATTTCATACGATGAAAATAGGCTACAGATGGCACAAGTTAAAAAGTGTGTGTCTATGTTTACCCCTTATTATTCCCGTTTCCATCGGGATCGGGGATGAGATGTGATGAAATTCTATATGGCAGATTGTTTTTACGGCCGGGTGCCCTTCCTGACGCCAACCCATGAGAGAAGAAATTAATGAAACTGGGAAAGGATGTGGAAGGAAGCGGCCGTGGCCTGTCAGAAGGTACCGTCCCAGGATTTACCTGGAGTTGAAAATGGGAATCCACGGAAAACAATTTCAAGGAGGGCTGACGGTGGGGCTCGAACTCACGTCTACAGTGTCGGCAGAGAGCTTGGGCCCATGGTCTAGCACTGCGCTTTAGTGAGCGTAGCTACCACTGTGGGTTCCTTGTTAAAAAGTGTGATAACGGCTGTGAATAGAATATACAACTGTTCAGCATAGAAATTATAATTGAATATCTAGCGCTTATCATCATCATCATCATCATCAACAACATCAACATCATCGTGTCCTCCGGCTCGAGGTTAAAGTGAGGTGAAATGAGTTTCTATGTGGCAATGATCTTTACTGCGGAATGCTCTAGCTGATGCTAACCTCTCGAGAGGAATAAATAAGCAATGACATAATTGGAGATGGATTAAAGAAAGCAAGGAGTATGAAAGAATCGGCCGTGGCCTGCTTAAATGCACCGTCTCAGCGTTTCCTCGGGTTAAAAGGAGGAAACCAACCACTTCAAAAACAATCGACGGTCGAATTTGAACCATCTCGACTTTCGACTCCGGAGATAGCCTAGGTCGAAGACCTTACATGTTTTGTGAGGTTGAGTCTTCATTCTCTCGAATTGTTATTATCTTGACTGGTTTAATCCATTTTATCTTCATAATTCTCCTGTAACACCATACTTCAAATGATTCTATTCTCCTCTGTTCTGCTGCACCAACAGGCTAGATTGCTGGGTTGTTTACTTTAGCTAAATGGATTTATATGGCTTTTTTATGTCAAGTTCCCTACCTTTTGTTTCGTAGTCCGGTGTCATACATGTGTTCGCATACTGCCGAGTGTTTCCTGTGTTT
Source organism: Meconema thalassinum (assembly GCA_946902985.2). Lineage (NCBI taxonomy): Eukaryota > Metazoa > Arthropoda > Insecta > Orthoptera > Tettigoniidae > Meconema > Meconema thalassinum. The sequence goes on along the minus strand of OX336391.1, from coordinate 299,047,985 downwards.
AATTGCTTTTCTGTGTTCTTTATAACGTGTGTCCATCCTTCTCTCTGATTGTCCTACGTAATTTGCTTGACACCCTGTTTCTTGGCATGATAATACGTACACCCCTGATTTTGAGAATGGGTTATGTTTATTTAAATTGCTATTATGAAGATGCTTACCAAGTGTGTTGTTTGTTCTGAATTCTATTTTGATTCCTTGTTATTTGAAAAGATTGATGATTTTTACATGTTTGCGTTCGCGAAATTGAAACGCGCAAACTTGCTCTCATTACTTATTGGTGTTTGCACTGAGATAAACTTTGATTTTATCCCAGTTTACTATTAACTACATTTCTTGCTTACGGTGTTTTAAAATGGTAGGATGTAACATTACAGAGAGAAAATAAGTTTAAAAAAAACTTTTTTCTCGTGTTTTTATGCACATTTTTAACATTTGATTGGCCTTTATTTAATTTGGGGTCTATTTTTATAGCCTACTGGTGGTCACACTGTTCTGCAAGGTTTCAAAACTATCGAACGGTCTGTTACTTCTTCTCACAACATTTTATCTCCCAATGAGACAGACGGAAAGCTGAATGTGATCTCGTGTGGTGGCGTTGTCATGGTATCGTTTGGCTCTTCCTTCATCAATTTGGCATTTCCTTATAATTCCGAAAAAAATTGGTCATCCCTTGGCGTAACTGCGGGCCACATCAAAAATTCTTTTAGAGAAGAGATTTAGGTAATCATAAGAGACGTATTGACCATTTTAAATGGTTTTGATATTGTGCCTATTAAGAGAGATATGTGTATATTAAGGCTTTCACGGCCCGGATTGCTATATAAATAATTCATGTTTTGTGGGCTAATGCCGTGTGTAATTAAATTAGAATCATACGTTTCGGAGAAACCTTGCCTCCCTTTTCAATGGAATCAAAGAATGTGGCTAACGAAAGTATATCAATGAGATTACAAAAATTACAAAAAATATAGATAAATTCCACTGTTCGTCACCAGAGAGCAGCTGCCAGAAATTAATGTATGGACCATGGTAGAACGGCGGACAGAGTAGAAAGTAAGGAGAAGGTAAAGGGGGCAGGGTGAGAATATAGAGAATCCTCGAAGAATGAGGATGTCCAAAAGAAAAGGGGGGCGGCGAATTTATCTATATTTTTGTATTTTTTGTAATCTCATTGATATAATTTCTTTGGCCACATTGTTTGATTCCATTGAAAAAGGAGGCAAGGTTTGTCCGAAACGTATGATTCTAATTTAATTTCACACGGGATTAGCCCAAAAAACATGAATTATTTATATGATTTATCTTTCTCTAAAAACCCACTTTTTCCCACCCCTTTGGTCAATGGTTGGTGCTATCAAAAAACTTTACTAACCTAAATCTTTGGCCTTTATCCAAAAAATAGTATGAACTTTAAATGCATTCTGTATTTCACATATTAAGAAAGTTATAGTGATATTTCACGTTTTCGAATAAGCTCCCCCCTCCCATTTTCATCCCCTTGGTCCGATTTTGCCCATTAACGAACTCAAATGAGATCTCAAAGGGTTATATGTTACGTATGTATACATTTGAAAGTTATTGGTACAACGTGACGGTAGTTATCGTGTCCACAAGAAAGTAATATAGATCGATACATACACACATCAAAAAAAGTTTTGCATCACCTCGGTTCCCAGATCTCCGGCATATAGACGTTGACTGTGTATATTGTATCCAAGATGCAGTCCCTTTGACTGTTCATAGATGTCACTAAAACTGCTCAAAGATGTAAACAACCATGCATGAGCAGGGCCTATTAGACGGAGGGGGTACGACAGCCGATCAGTTCCAGTCATTCCACCAGGACGAAGGTACGCTGCTCATGTTGTCTGTAGTTCTACCATGCCTAGAAGGTCAATACCGCAGTTCGATCGCGTCCGCATTGTTACTTCGTGTCAAGAAGGGCTCTCAACAAGGGAAGTTTCCAGGCGTCTCAGAGTGAACCAAAGCGATGTTGTTCGGACATGGAGGAGGTACAGAGATACAGGAACTGTCGATGACAGGCGTCGCTCAGGCCGCCCAAGGGCTACTACTGTAGTGGATGACCGCTACTTACGGATTGCCGCTCGGAGGAACCCTGACAGCAATGCCACCATGTTGAATAATGCGTTTCGTTCAGCCACAGGACGTCGTGTTTCAACTCAAACTGTGCGCAATAGGCTGCATGATGCGCAACTTCACTCCCGACGTCCATGGCGAGGTCCAGCTTTGCAACCCCGACACCATGCAGCGCGGTACAGATGGGCCCAACAACATGCTGAATGGACCCCACGGAATTGGCATCACGTTCTCTTCACCGATGAGTGTCGCATATGCCTTCAACCAGACAATCGTCGGAGACGTGTTTGGAGGCACCCTGGTCAGGCTGAACGTCTTAGACACACTGTCCAGCGAGTGCAGCAAGGTGGTGGTTCCCTGATGTTTTGGGGTGGCATTATGTGGGGCCGACGTACGCCACTGGTGGTCATGGAAGGCTCCGAAACGGCTTTACGATACCTGAATGACATCCTCCGACCCATAGTGCAACCATATCGGCAGAATATTGGAGAGGCATTTGTCTTCATGGACGACAATTCTCGACCTCATCGTGCACATCTTGTGAATGCGTTCCTTCAAGATAACGACATCGCTCGACTACAGTGGCCAGCATGTTCGCCAGACATGAACCCTATCGAACATGCCTGGGATATGTTGAAAAGGGCTGTTTATGGACGTCTTGACCCACCAACCACTCTGAGAGATTTACGCCGAATTGTCGTTGAGGAGTGGGACAATTTGGACCAACAGTGTCTTGATGAACTTGTGGATAGTATGCCACGACGAATACAGGCATGCATCAATGCAAGAGGACGTGCTACTGGGTATTAGAGGTAGTGGTGTGTACTGCAATCTGGACCACAAATGCTGAAAGTCTAGCTGTATGATGGTACAACATGCAATGTGTGGGTCTCATGAGCAATAAAACGAGCTGAAATGTTGTTTGTGTTGATCTCTAATCCCTTTGTATTTAAAGGTTCCGGAACTCTTGGAACCGAGGTGATGCAAAACTTTTTTTGATGTGTGTACATATCCACATAAATTATGTATGAACTTTTGAACTGATGGTGGTTTTGCGGAAGTTGTAATTTAATTCTAATGAAATCTACCTAACACACTTTGAAGGAACGATTAATAGAGATATTTCTTAAACTTTTGAGGTAGAAAACATCTCCTTCAAAATAAGTTGACATGGCAACACTGTCTTCGTTAAGTTGTGGTTGAGGACTACTGTCAATGTAGTAATAAATCAGCTAAAGAGATTGTTCGTAGACAACAAAGACAAGATGAAGGGATACACTTGGATATTAATAGCTTGTGAATGCTTCAACGGGAGGGGCTCTCAGCTCCATATAAGGAGAGGAAACGAAGACACGCATGCACATATATCCTTTCTGAAGGCGGCTCGTTGACACATGTCCTTAAACCGGTACCGCAGTGCTAGTGCATTGCCCTTCATAGCCAAGCGTGAGGTTAGATCCCAGGACATCCGCGTGTTTTTGTACAAATCTAAATAATTTTTTAAATATACAGCAATAATAATAGGTCTAATAATAATAACTAGCGGATCCGTGCGAGAAATCTCGCATGTTCATAAACCACACTTTCCCCAATGAGAGACTTAAGGAGAAAGGTTATGTTTTTATTTCAACCAAATAGTTATAAAACACTCACGACAACTCATAATTTCAGCATGTTAGAGCATCAGTATTTGCAAATCGCACACTTCTTACAAAAATCGATAGGCTATTTATGAAATTAGAAAGCAATTCGTCACTGCTAATGTCTTTTGTGTGCTGAGTCCATTGATTGACAGCGAACCTGTAAATGAATTAATATTTAATAGTTTGGACATGAAACAGGCGTTCCTACGGCCAAAATGCGAACTGAACAACAATGATATCGCGTATATTCCTACAGCAACAGTATCTGCAAATCGCACACTTCTTTCAAAAATTGATATTTATGCAATTAACTTAGAATGCAATTCGACACTGCTAACGTGATTTGTGTGCTGAGTCCATTGATTGACAGCTTAGCTGTAAAACTCACCGGATATTCGATATTTATGAAATCATACGATTTGAGTACCGATACTCATGTCTTTGATTTACTGTTTCTGAAATCCATGCAAAATGATAAAGGAAAGAGCTCAGAATGTTAAAATAACATTAAACAGGCGTCACAGCGGCCAAAATGTGAAGTGAACAGAAATTATGAAGCGTTTTTTCCTACAGCAACAGTATCTGCAAATCGCACACTTCGTAGATTTAAAAAAAAGTCATTCGTTAAAGAAATTATATATATTTATAAACTTAAGAATGCAATTCGTCACTGCTAATGTCTATTCTCTTTCATTTGAATGCTCATTTGTCACGATCGGTTGCTTGTGAGCGCCGCAGGAGGGATCTATACTACAGAAATAATATATATGATGATAATAATAATTGATTGACCACAATGAGTGAGGTTCTCAGACAGGCAGACTGCCCTTGATCACAGGTACGCTGTACTTTTGCTTCGCAGTTCATAATGAAACCAGCCACAGTGGCCGATAGCGCTAACGCGCTAGCGTTCTTGACTGTCGTCCCGTAGATACGGGTTCGATTCCCGATACTTCCAAGAAATTTAAATCTTGTCTGAGGGCTGGAACGTGGTACACTCAGCCTCTTGAGACAAAACTGAGAAGCGGCGGGTTCGAATCCTACCTCAGCCATCCTGGGAGTGGTTTTCCGTGGTTTCCCACTTCTACTCCAAGTAAATGCCGGGATGGTACCTAACTTAAGGCCACGGCCACTTCCTACCCAAATCCTACCTCAATTACAAATACGCATACTAGTACAAACATTCACAGTGACACAGGTTATCAAACAAATTCTGCACACACCTAAGTACACGGGGCTACATGATCACGATGTCGCAAAGCCCCTAAGGAATCAACAACAACAGAATACGTAGTACTGGCACAAATACTGTCTGCGCGCCAGGAGAAGTCATCTGGGTTTGAACTGTAGATGCCATACCGCGTACTGCATACTGTGCATTCCAAAAACATCAAGTCGGTCACTGCCAGCTTCATTTATTCAGCGCCTTCTTTCCTTTTCTTTATTCTTACTCAGTACTCTGTACTTTGCAAACGGGAGAAGTGGGGACTTCAGTGGCAGAATACACACTTAAAGCTGAATGAACTACGAGATGGCTGCAGTAGTAAAGTTTTAAAGCCATTCTTTCAGTCGGTCAACACGAATTCGCCCTATGACTAGGCGGGGGCAGATGGCCTCGCTGTTTCGCCCCTTAAAACAGTAATAACTAACTAATGTATATGATCTATGAATAATACGTAGGCCTAAATAACACTCCTGGAAAAAAAATGTAGTATTAGTTATGGTCACTATTATAATGGGGCAATTTTAGGATTACACGTTTCGACCTTCAAGCGGCTATCATCAGATCATGATGACTGGGTTGAAGTTTAAATGTATATATACAAATATTATCTAACGACAATAAGTGTAGTACGTAAGTGCGTAGATTGAAACTGTGAATTGTAATATAAACACCAATTAAACACACTATACCACATCTGAAGTTTAAGTGCACATCAACCTTGACTTCTGGTGGCGGAACAACAACGAAAAAATCTTTTCAAACTGGAGGAATTCTAACTACATCTTTGGTTTGAACAAGGATGCACTAGTAATTGAACTACATCTCTGAGCTACTGTAGTCGGCGCCTAGACTAGCTTTAAGTGCACAGTGTCCTTGACCTCTGGTAGCGGAACAACAACAACAACAACAACAACTACAACCTCTTTTTGAACGTGGGGAATTCTTATCTTCGTTAAAAACAAAAATGCACTGGGAATGGGACCGTCTCTGAGCTAGTGGGTGTCTACGGTTGACTAGCTTTAACCCCCGAAGTGCTATCGTCTCGCAGTGAGACTATTCGTAAAATTGATATAATAACTCGTAAAATCTATATAACAATTGATTTTACAAATAATCTCGCTGCGAAATGAAATTCTCTATCTGGAAGGCAATGAAAGATGGTTTTTGATCATCCGAAAAAATGTTGACTTTCTACATATGTATATATGTGATTGAAAATCTGTAAAAAGTTATATGGTTAGACATTTTACTTGTGACGTTTTTATTATTCAATATACATCGAAGTTTCTATTATTATATATCATTGCGCTTGTAATGAAATTTGGCACATTTTGTATATTTTCGAATTTTATTTCAGATAAAGTAGTGCTTGTGAAACTGACCAACCTCTAAAATTGGAATTTCTTTTGAATATTTTTAAAAATCTGACAAATCATCTATTATACAGTACTTCTACTGGATACTTGAAAGTTAAAAAAAAACTATTATTATCTTATTCTCTATTTTTTCCTGAATACATTGATATTTAATATGCCATATATAGTTACAAATTTGTATTTATTATAACTTTTTAAAAACATATCTGCATGCTGCCTTAAAAATCCTTAGCACTTAAGATTGAAACGTTAAGTGCGCAAGGTCCTTGACCTCTCGTTGCGGAACAACAACAACCTGTTTTAAACGTGGGTAATTCTTAACTACATGTTTGGTTTGAACAAGAATGGCACTACATCTGTGAGCTAGTGGGCGCCTAGACTAGCTTTAAGTGCAGAAGGTCCTTGACCTCTGGTGGCGCTCGGAGCCACGTGAGGTCCACGTGTACTCGGAGCAGGCTGCGGGACTTCACTCTCCCCACCGCGCCGTGCGGTCTGGCCTATCGTGGCGTGCTCAGTCGATATTAGGGTGTCTTCCTTCACTTTGACGAGACGAAACATCCCTCTCAATGAAGGAGCTGCCTCCACCAGCTTTACAATGAAACTCATTTCTTCGTGCGAACAAGTCCCAGCGAAATATTTTTAAATTCGATTAATGAACTTCAAGCACGAACATTTATTCATTGACGGGAAACTAAGAATGTTCAGGTAGGTCAAGCTTTTCTCGCTTAGCTGAGCGGGAATGTAGTCGCCTCTTTCAACTTGACATATGTTTGTGTGTGGCAACTTCGGTGGCGTAGTTTGTAGCATGCTGAGCTTCTATGCCCAAGGTTACGGGTTCAAACCCGACCGAAGTCGTCGGATTTTTAAGAGCGTTAAAAATCCCACAGTATGCCGCCGGTCCCATGCCATAGATTTATGGCATGTAAAAGTACCTTCCACTAATTACACTTGTGTGAAGCTAAATTATAGGTTAGATTTGACTAACGATCTTAGGTTCTAACGTTCGTCGCCAGGAGCTGACTGCGGTGACATCTAGTAACAACGTTCAGAACTAGTTGTTGACGGTGGCGTTTGGTAGCAAAAGTAGGAACTACTTGAAAATTGAATGTCCTACAGTCCTTACTTGGATAAAAACAGATGACATACTAATACAGCCATCACAATTAACACCAGTTATCGGACAGATTCTACACACACCCAAAGTACACGGGGCTACATGACCGCGTTGTCGCAGCCCGTAAACTAAGGAACCAACCGATAAATGTTTGTCAAACGGAGTTGTCACGAGGTTCATGCCTGCAAACTATGATGTCCGCCTTGTTGCGTAGTGGCTAGCATTCCTGACTGTCATCGTGGAGGCCCGGGTTCGATTTTCGGCTCTGCTAAGAAATATTAGTTTTGGCGTGAGGGGTTGGAAAGGGATACACCTCAGCCTCGGGAGGCAAAACGGATTAGAGGTGGGTTCGAATCCCACCTCAGCCGTCCTGGAAGTGGTTTTCCGTGCCCCCCCCCCTCCCTTCACTTCTACTCCAGGCAAATGCTGGGATTGTTCCTAACTTAAGACCACGGCCGCCTCCTTCGCAATCCCATTCAAATTTAAAAATACACACACTTTTATAGCCATCATAATAACACAGCTTATCACACAAATTGCCGGTCCCGTGGGGTTGGGGTAGCAGGCCTGCCTCTCACCCGGAGGCCCCGGGTTCGCTTCTACTAGATCCAACTAGTAAGAGTCTTCTGGTTTATTTCAAGGTTGGACCACAGCAATGTGATACAGACTGCCGTATCCATTAAGGTTGATTTTTAGTCATATTGCGTCCGATCATGATATAACTGGAAGATACATCATATAGCAGCGACGTCCGATTCACTATAATCGAACCATGCATATGTTCTTTAATTCTTTTTGTGAGCTTTCTTTTTATTTAAATTTCTAATAGTGTTTTGTAAGGATATCCATTTTCTCTTTTCTCTTTGTAAACTTAGTTTTAAGATTATTTTAATTCAATATACGCTGACGAAGGTGTCAATGAACACAGAAACATGTACGTTTAAAAAATGGATTAAACCACATTCTTTAGTGTTTGACAAGGCGGTTTCGAATAAGATAGTATTGCAATAAATTGGAACAATCGTTTTGATCGACTGAAAAGTATTTAAAGTTTTGTATATGTAAATGAGGATAGAATTTGGGTAAGAGGCGACTGGGCCTTAATTTAGGTACCATATTGGCATTCGCTTGGAGTAGAAGTTGGAAATCGTGGAAAATCACTTCTAGTATAACTGAGGTAGTAATCGAACCCACCTGTTCTCAGTTCTGTCTCACGAGACGGAGTGAACTCTGTTCTGACTAGGCCGGGAATTGAATCCGACCTCCGCGGTAACAGCCAAGATTGATAGGATGCTACGAGATGGAGCCGAACCAATGCGGAAGGCGCACTAGAGAAACCTTACAGATGTCTTGCCTACCATCTCATGGCGACATGACTTAGGGATGTCTGTGGTGGGGGTGAGAAATAGAGGAGAAACTATCTATACCCTAGGGCACCAGCTTTGAAGGCCTGTTTGAGCTGAAGACATGGCTACTCCTCGTATTCAACAGCAACTACAAGTTATCCACCCCGTTCCAGTCTTCACAGTATACTGGAAAATGTACAGGTACAACAGATACAAAGAGCCTCCGTGGCTTAGGCGGCAGCACGCCGGCCTCTCACCGCTGGGTCCGTGGTTCGAATCCCGGTCACTCTATGTGAGATTTGTGCTGGACAAAGCGGAGGCAGACAGGTTTTTCTCCAGGTACTCCGGTTTTCCCTGTCACAATCTCATTCCAGCAACACTCTCCACTATCATTCCATTTCATCTGTCATTCATTTAATCATTACCGCAGGGGAGTGCGACAGGCTTCGGCAGCAGGCACAGTTCATACCCTCGCCGCTAGATTGGGGCTTCATTCATTCCATTCCCTGACCCGGTCGGTCGACTGGAAGAAGGCTGTGGATTTTCACAACAGATACAAACAACTCAGTAAGTTGGGCCGCCTACAGTAATAGGAGCTTCGGAAAAGCAAACTTGCAGTCTAAACACCTGCTGTGTCTGCAATTTTACTACTTTAGGTGTGTAGCAAGATGATAGATTATACTCTACAGGCAAACGCTGCAGTCAAGTTACTCGAAGCTTTCACCTTTAAGATGCAATGCATACAGTATCTAAAGGAGAAAATTTGCCGACACATCAAGGGTTAAGAATGCATTTCGGATTTTTGAACCTTACCCGCAGGATTACTGAGCTGTGTTTATGTGTTACGTCTTCAGTTCACCAATACTTCTCGAATACAATCGAAATAACTTCCCCATAACGTTTATGGTGCAGGTTATACATCTATTTTATCAACTATGTAGTTTTGTTAGGTATGACCATTGTTTAGTAGACCTCTCCCCTCGATTACGATATTAAAACACAATACAGTATAATAATTCACCTGTGACCAGGTAGATTATTAGGAAGACTTCACCATCAGTGCTAGTCTTACCGCCTTGATGATACTGTCCCGTACGACATTCCTGTACGAAGTGTAGCCAGGTACACTGGTCCTCAATATAAAATACAGAGGTTAGTAAGTTGTACCATTTACCGCGAGGGTATCGCAGAGTCAGTGGGCAAAGCCGAGCTGGGAGGATAAGAGATTTAAAATGAAATCTTCCGCAAGCACGTGGCCTATTAAACCTGTTTGACGTCACGTCGGTTTCGACAGACAGCGAAACTGGATGATTGTAACTCTGGCTGGTAAAATCCATACAAGACTATCTCAACAGTGGCATGTAATTACCAGTCGTGTCAGCTCCATGGCGGTACTGAGGAGAGTAGGCTTTTCGCCCACCCACGAGCGCTAAACGGTCTTGTGTAATGAGTACACACGCGTATATCTGTCGCGTGTTATTGCTGCTCGTGTGAGCTCTACTGACAAGTATACCGTACAGCATTTGCCCTCCCCCCGTGGTGAGTTTCAGCTCGTCAACCAAGTCTGGCACAGATTTTAAACAAGCAAGCTCGTAATTTTACTTGACTTTTAACCTCGCAATTATAATCAAGGTACTTTCTTTCACGAGTAGTGGGACGTGGGTTGGCGACCACGGGGCCCCAGCTGAGTTCGGCATTACTTCCACTTACTTGTACCGGGCTCCTCTCTGTCTTCTTTCCTATCGACCTCCCTTCGACAACTCTTGTTCTTTTCCGACCCCGACGGTATTAGGGTATCCGAGGCGTAGGGAGTCTTTCACTTTCCTGCCTTAATGGGCTCTTGTCTCATCTTTTCTGATCCCTCCTTCTTCGAGGGGTCAGACCTTTTCTGTTCTCTTCATATCTCCTGCCTTCTGCTGAACGCCTTTAAGGAGGCAGGGTGTGTGTAGTCCCACCACTTCTGGTGCACCCTGGATAGTGCTACACCCTCAAGAGCTCACGGCTGGTGGGTTCGGGAGTTGGTGACCCCGAGGGATTCCTGAGATGGGTCCGGTTCTCCCCCCTTTTTCCATTGCCTCTGGGGCGGGCCCTCTCCTCTTTCCCTTTAATATCTGCCTTTCATAGCTCTCCTTCCTTCCAAGTTCCTCAATCCTCATTCTTCGAGGGTTGAGGCCATTCCCTTTCCTTCTGTCCTTTATTTGCCCTTTTCTCCTTTAGTTTTCCATTTCTTCTTCTAGTATGTAAGTTTTAGTTGCAAGTGTGGTTTTAGTAATATTTTACATTACATTCTCATCTGTCACTAGCACCCAAACCATTAGGAGCCGATAACCTAGATGTTATGCCCCTTAAGACAGCAATTATCATCGTCATCAAACTTTCAGACGTTATTTCCCTTTATGTATTCTTCTTTGCAAATCTCCCAGAATTTTACATAAGTTAGTTTGTGTTCCTATGTCTCTGTCCATTTCAGGTACTGTACTTGAATCCTGCACCAAATTTGTATGTTTTAAGGCTGCATGGCCAATGTGGCCTAATGCCATAAATGTAAATTAAAAAAAAGTGGTTTCCCAATTCTACTCCAGATAAATGCCGGAATGATTCTAAACTTTAGGCCACGGGCACCTCCTTCCCGATCCTAGCCTCGATAGTAAACACACACTACTACAGCCATCACAATGACACAGATTGTTAGACAGATTTCACACATACACACACACACGGGACTACATGCAGGCCTGGCGAGAAGGGTCAGCCCTGGGGCCGGGTAGACAAGTTCACTCAATGTAATCTAAAAAAAAAAGAACATTCTGGTAGTGTTATATTCATAAATGAACAATATAAAAAGACAGCTTTCATTTTGTAAATAACTACTGTATAATGTTTATATATTGAGCCTCCGTGGCTTAGGCGGCAGCACGCTGGCCTCTCACCGCTGGGTCCGTGGTTCAAATCCCGGTCACTCCATGTGAGATCTGTGCTGGACAAAACGGAGGCAGGCAGGTTTTTTTCCGGGTACTCCGGTTTTCCCTGTCACAATTTCATTCCAGCAACACTCTCCACTATCATTTCATTTCATCTGTCATTCATTTAATCATTGACCCAGAGGGGTGCGTCAGGCCTCGACAGCCGGCACGTTCCTATCCTCGCCGCTAGATGGGGGCTTCATTCATTCCATTCCTGACCCGGTCGGAGACTGGAAGCAGGCTGTGGATTTTCATTTCATAATGTTTATATATTCACTGCGAGAGAAATAGCAAAGTTTCCAACGTTGCCAGGCCTTCTAGATTACTTTTGCTTCATACGATTGTGAAAGACGTTCGACCTGTTCTTCAGATGAGAGTAAACGTTTGGTAGGATACAGGGAAAACGGCATTTAAAATGTACATTAAAAATAAATAAAACTTACAAAAAAATTCAACCTTTTTTGTGCGTTCGGGCTTTAAGAATATAAATATGGTATATACAGTAGGCTATATAGGGTAAAGTTAAGTAACTCCGTGATACTAAGCTTTTTTTGTTACTATTTCTGAAATTTTAGATTTCAGGTATTTCGATTCATTTCATGCTAAAGAAGATTTCTGGCATATATCTTACAAATATTCGTAAGTTATTTCAAGGTATTAACTAACAAAATCCGGTAGTAGAAGTAGGTAACGCCGAGATATTCAAGTTACTCCGTGATAGTGTTCAAGTTACTCCGTGATGGCATGGTGTTCACCATTCAGTGTACTTTATAATCGTGAAAACTAATGTTTAATGTAATACGAGTGTTCAAATCGTATGTAGACTATAAGTTTCTACTACCCCATATTGCCCATATTGAAACATTTCACTACACTGCCTTTTTTAAATAAATAATAAAACATTCAATTAAAAATATTCCATTGAACATATTTTAGGTCTTCTTAGTCACTACCAGATTCCTCACACATATCACACATAAAATAGACATTATAGGTACCAGACATTACAAAACTGATAATCAATCCATTCGGCTACATTATTCCTCTTGGTGTCATCAGCCAGAGGAGCCACCTCACGTACCACAACCATCATCGTCATTGTTCTGGGGTCTGGAATTAGGCAAAGCCCGATCTATTGTGTCTATCTTGACACACCATCTTGATTTCAAATTAAGGTGACACAACGAATGGCTTACCAATTTTTGCAAGGGTTGCACTTCCTGGATCGGCTGAATATGTTGTGCAATAATCCTTTAGTGTACTCCACGGGTTATTAAAACGTCTATTGGCCTTGTATACTGATCATCCTTCTTCCTTCATCGACCTCAATGCTTCTTTAAGTGTTTCAGCGCCATTTCAGTGTCCAACCTAAGAAAAATGTACTTATTGCTAAGCTCACACACCTTGCATGCGTAACACTACATGCATGTAAGTTTTGTATGCGAATGGTCTTCATCTTACCTCTGACTGGTGTTAAAATGAAACTTATACAATGAAACAGCTGTTTATAAGAAATTAAAATCTACACCACAGATTTCACTGGATGTGGATCACTTTTTGAAATCTCAATTCTCTGTTAATATATTTTTTTAAACCTCATTGAGTTGGTCAAAGATGGAAGGCAAGGGCTTCCTGGATTCCTGGTTTCTACTGTCATCTATTGGTAAAAACTTAGAACTTTCGGAATTGAACCTACGTAGTGATAGAGGAAATACGCTTTATCACGGTGTTACTTGATATCACGGAGTAACTTGACTCTACCCTACACTGGAATGCGCATATTTGTGCATAATTAGATATCGGTAGTTAGTTCTCTTTGCTGTATTCTACGAGAGATTTCACTCTTTTTGCACAACTTAATAGATGGTATCCTGGACAGGTCTTGTTGCGAAGTTCACATTTACACTTATCATTTGGCGTGTGGAATGATTTTGTCACACATATTTTATGATGAAACCCATTGACAGCATAACGTGTCACCGTATGCCTAAGATCGTAGTTTGCCATCGTCCAAGTTTTGTTCGTCATGGCTTCAGTGCTGTAGAAATCTTCCCATAAACTTGACCTCTTTTCATGGCTCTCCTTTATATGTTTCTCTGAGGCAATCGTAAATGGAAGTTCTAGTTGAATTTTGATATCCTCTGTGTACCTATCGAAGGATTCCTTGGCCAGTTCGCTCACTAACCTCGTTTGTGTGAATTTCGATTCCCGCAGTGTGCGTTTGAGGAAGCTTGCTTTCACTCGGTCAATGACCAGATCTGCAGCTGTTAGATTATTCCATAGTAAACGAATCCCGTATGTAATGATAGGCGTTATTTTAGCATTGCAGAGGAATAAGGCCGTCTTGAGTTCTAGAAGTTCTGGGTGTGTAATGACCTGGAAGCTAGAATGTTCTGATGGCTGCTATTGCTTTCTCTTTTACATTTATTTCGAACCATGTTCTTGTTGTGTGTAGTCGTATTCCTAGGTAGTTGTAGTAATTGGCTACCGTGAGGCCTTCTTTACCATGTCTTTGGCTACTTTGCCTCTCCTTCTGAAAATCATTTGCACGGCTTTACTTTTGTTTATGATGGATTAATTTTGCTTAGCCCAGTTTTGGAGTCTCTCAAAAGCTTGCTGTAGTTCTTCTTTGTTATTAGACCCGATGACCATGTCATCTGCAAACAAGTACTGTAGATTACCACTGGGGCGTTGTCAGCTGAGAATTTAAGAATAGCCTATAAATGGAGACTTGATACTTTCAGAATGTCACGGGATGAACAACAGGGCCCGGGCTCGTACTTGACGGCCCTCACTACATGTTTACATGTTGCAAAGCTCCTAAACGAATCAACCAACACACCTAAAATTCAATGCTGCGCAACTGAAATGAACCCCAAGAGACGTTCCTCTCAAATACAGTGTCGACACTTTTGACAGTTTTGGCATATATTTAAACTCGTGCAATTTCGGTCCCTCTACAGTTAGACCTAGTAAATTTGGGGATAAAATACTACGTCAGATATTTCCATTCTAGTCTGATTAACATGTATCCAAAGTTTGAGAACGGTTGTGGATTTCACATTCGTGATTAGGCGAGTACCAGGCACAGGTCGACGGCCTGTGTTGTCACGTGCCAGACGGGTACTCACGATGTTTAGAGGAACCGTGCAGCAGTTGCAGGAATTCCCTTGCTGTAGCTATTTGTATTTTCCCACATTACATCGATCCTTGTGTCTGAGATAATGTTACTCCCCTCTCCAATACACAGTCTCTGCCGCCTGTGGTTTCCATCCAAATATCGCCTTACGTGATTATGTCAACATCTTGCCAATATCTATTTCTAACCTAACTTATTTTTAGATTATTAGTTACATGATACAATGAGGCATACTGGGTAAGCGACACGTTTCACTTCCTCTCAATTATATCGTAACCACGTGGTGTAGCCATGCGCACAGGGCCGTACTTCTAAATAGGCTAAGTAGGCTGCAGCCAAGAGCGGCAAATTTTCAGGGGCGGAAGTTTGGCAATTCATTCAAAAGCTAAAATGAAGTATTTCAGACGTTAATGATATTTTCCGTACGAATTTAAGAATACATGTTACTTAGAACTATGTTTTAGTCCTTATACAGTTCTTCCAGCCTTAGAAGAGTTAAGAACTATCTGCGAACTAGTATTTCTGAAATACGGTTCAACTCACTTTCATTACTTTGTATTGAGGCAAATACAACAAAAACACTTCCATATAAGGACATTATTAACGAGTTTGCCATTAAGAAATCTCGTAAGAAAGCTATGTAAATTTGAACTCGAAGATTACGTGGGGTGAGTTGTTTTAGAGAAGTTTGTATATTTTTCAACAAATAAACCAGTAATTTACTACATTTTGTGCGATTTCATTTCACCTGTAGGACAACTTAATTCAAATTGAACACAGTTCTTCAATTACGCAAAAGATAGCCATTAGCATTAAAATATAACAATATGTGTACAATAGTGATCACTGATCTCCAAGAACAAATTCATTAATTAAGTTCGAAACCCATTTCATTTTTTAACGAATCTTGAAGTAAACTAAGTAAAAATAAACAAGTAAGCTAGATAACTAATTTCATTATAACATTTATTATTTAAGCCATTAAATTTGTAATATTATCTAAACTAAATGAACTTTATGTTTAAAAAAGATGAAAACGCCAATGAACCCTAACTTATCCTTTTGTTGTATAAAACAAATGTATTAAGCAAATATGAACTATTGAGCAGGCGACAAATGGACTTTAGCCTATAGGCGGCCCTGCATACGCAGTGGCGTGACTAGGATTTGCTTCTGGAGGGGGATCAAATCTTAACTAAATCTGAACTAAAAGCTATGAAGAGAGCTGTTCAGCCCCTTGAAACAATCCGAAGATTGTTTTGATCAAAATAAACTTTCCATCGTATTACGTGTGTTTATTATTTGGCTCTGTGGGGGATTGATCCCCCTGATCCCACCCCTACTCCCCCTCCCCCGCTACCCCCCACCCCCGTATTTACACGACCGCATCAGCAAGTCCAGAGATTGTAATCTCGGCACTGGCAGCGGCTATCCTGACTGTGTTTTTCCCTACATAAAAGGGGCGCAGTGCTGCAGTGTTTCCCCCTCACCAAGCGGACCGGGCTCGATTCCTGGTCAATACATGTGAGCTTTTAGAAATGAAATACTTTGTCCTGTGGTTTGGATTCCACGTAAAAAGGAGGTCCCGTGGATCATGATCATAAGATTAGCAATACTTATATACAGTATATATATATATATATATATATATATATATAAATTACAGACCGCGCACATATAACCAAATAAAGCATAAATTAATAAACCGTATTTAAATTGAAATGTCACGTTCGTAGTGTAGTGGTCAGCGTGCTTAGCTGCCACCCGGATATCCGAGGTTAGATTCCCGGCTCTGCCACGAAATTGGTGAAAAGTGTTTTTTTAGCGTATGGCTTTTAGTGCCGGGAGTGTCCGAGAACATGTTCGGCTCGCCAGTTTTTGTAGCTGCTTCGAGACGGACACCCAATGGGTGAGCTACAAGTACCGTTGGGGAGGAAAGTTGGAATGGAAGGTCGAGGAGTTGGAAGGTAGCGGCTGTGGCCTATAGTTAGGGACCAACCCCGGCATTTGCCTGGGAGGAAGATGGGAAACCACAGAAGACCATCTCCAAGGTTGCCAGCAGGGGGATTCGAACCTCCTCGCCTCCCGGAAGTGAGCGACTGCCAGCAGTCATGCCGTAACGATCACGGCTAACTCACCCGGTTTGAAAAGTGGTATGAGGCCTGGAACGGGGTCTACTCTTTTTTAAATTTAGGATTCTATAACAGGAGATTTTAATTCACCCTTTAAATGATGAAGGATGAATTATATTAATGAATCAACGACAGCAGCTCAACTATTTAGTTTGGGAAACCACTCTTAAGAAGGGTTGTCAACCATCACTTGGCGTCTTGAGTGCACCTCAGTAAGAGGTACAACAAGTGTCCGAAAGAACCAACGCTATAGAAACTCGAGGGCCGGTCTCAGTGTTTGGCGAACGAGCATGAGAAGTCCCGCTGCTTCATTTCTGGGGACAGGCATGTAAATTAAATTCCTAAAGGATGGTGATCGGTTCCCACCATTCCTTCCTGTCCTGTGACCTTGACAGTCAAAACAGTTCTTCTTTACTTGAACAGACGTTAGCGTGAGAAGAGTGTCCTTTGTATACATGGCATTGCCCACCTGCAACTTTTCTCATGGACAACATGGCATGCTCTCTCCATTTAGGAATGCGGTTGGTATAATAGGCCACCCCATATCAGATTTACGGGAGGGCTATTCCTAATGTTTAGTATTTTTGGTAATAGGACACCTGCCGTTATTTACAACATGCGACCATGGTCAGGTGAATTCAAGGACAGTACAAGAGCTAGCGGAGAGTAAGGTAGTTCTCCACCGGTGTTGGCGAACGAGCATGAGATGTTCTTAAAGGATGGTGATCTGTTCCCACCATTCCATCCTGCTCTGTGATATTGACAGTCACAACAGTTCTTCTTTACTTGAACAGACGTCAGCGTGGAAAGAGTGTCTTTTGTGTAGCCTACATGGCATTGCCTATCTCCAATTTTTCTCATGAAAACATGGCATGCTTGGTATAATAGGCCACCGCATATTAGATTTACGGGAGGGCTATTCCTAATGTCGAATATTTTTGGTAATAGACACCTGCCGTTATGTGACCATGGTAAAGTTTTTTTTTGTGTGTGGCTTCCTGAGAGGCCGAATGCAGGCCTTTCCATTCGACGCCCGTGGGCGACCTGCGCGCCAGAATGAGAGATGAGATGAATGGATGAAAGTGGGCAAGGAAGCGGCCGTGGCCTGTCAGAAGGTACCGTTCCAGCATTTGCCTCGAGTTGAAAATGGGAAAACCACGGAAAACCATTTCAAGGACGACCAACGGTGGGGATTGAACCCACGTCTACCGAGTCAGCAGAGAGCTTGGCCCCATAGCCTAACGCTGCGCTTTAGCGAGCATAGCCACCACTGTCCTGCAAGGTCAGTACAAGGGCTAGCGGAGAGTAAGGTAGCTCTCCTCCATCATCGGCCGTCGTAATATTATGCATTTAATTTACAACTTCTGGTAATATAGAGAGCTTTGAAGATATTTTTTCAGCGTTGCCTTATTATTACACATGAATTGCAGCCAATAGCCATAGCAGGGTATTTTAATTGATCGCCCGAGGGCTCCCAACAAGGCCAATTTCAAGTAGTTCCAACTTTGACTACCAGATGCTACTGTCAATAACACCTAGCGGTGAACGTTGGTACTTGATAGAGCGTTTCTAACCTATTATTATTATTATTATTACTATATATAATATTTGCAAATGGGGGCGATTCCGCTGTGGCAAATTGTACAAGTACAGAAAATGACCAACGATAACATCAAACACGATATACACAATTCGCAGTTTAGGAACTATAGTAATTACTTCGTAGTGAAAATGAAAATCCACTGTCTGCTTCCAGTCTCCGACCGGGTCAGGAATGGAATGAATGAAGCCCCCATCTAGCGGCGAGGATATGAACTGTGCCGGCTGCCGAGGCCTGACGCACTCCTCTGGGGCAATGAATAATGAATGACAGATGAAATGAAATGATAGTGGAGAGTGTTGCTGGAATGAAATTTTGACAGGGAAAACCGGAGTACCCGGAGAAAAACCTGTCTGCCTCCGTTTTGTCCAGCACAGATCTCACATGTAGTGACCGGGATTTGAACCACGGACCCAGCGGTGAGAGGCCGGCGTGCTGCCGCCTAAGCCACGGAGGCTTCAATTACATCATAGTATTTACACAAAATTTAAATCTTCTCTTAAACACATCAATATGTTTGGGGAAAGGCTCTAATACTGAGGCAGGTAATGAGTTCCAATTATCAATACCACGGTTAATGAAATAATATTTCCCATAATTTGTATGCTGTGGTCGGACCTTGACTTTATGTGGATGATCTGCCCTGCTCAGGTAGGTGGGATTTCCCAGACGTTTGCTTAGTTCTCCCCATGCTGGCCGATTAGAGTAAGAGTTAAACATAGCGTATAGACCGGATTTCGTCCATCTTCCAGAGATTCCTACCCTAGTTTTTCTATCATTCGAGTTACACTACTTCTAGGATTAAAACAAATCTGGCAGCCTTCCTTTGTACCATCTCCAGCTCATTAATGAACCCTACCTGATATGGGTCCCAAACCGCTGAGCCGTATTCCAAGATTGGCCTCACCAGGGTCAAATATCCTAATTTATTTTGCGGTAGAGCCACTGCCTTTTAATACCCGCATTACAAAATGAAGTGATTTGTATGCTTTGGGGACGACACAACCCACATATCATTCCTTACATGGATGAACTGCCCAAGTATTTGCTCGAGTCTTCTTCTGCAAGTATTTCCGAGCCAATATTATATTGAAAATCCTGCCTTCGCCATCTCCCTATTCTCATGAGACTACATTTACTCGTATTTATCTTCAAGTTGTTGTCAACCGCCCATTTATGAACCAGGTTGAGGTCAGTTTGCAACTGAGCGTGTCTTGTGATGTTTGAATTTTTCGGTATATTACACAATCATCCGCAAACAATCGGCAGTCACTTCGAATCCCATTCGGTAGGTCGTTAATACGTGCCAGAAATAACAGGGGCCCAATCACACTACCCTGAGGGACACCTGACGTTATCAAAATGTCCTCCAAGAATATATTACCTATTTTAACCTTTTGCGAGCGACCAGTCAAGAACTCTTTGAATCCATAAAATCACTATTTTATCAATCTTCGTTGCCGCTAATTTACGGAGTAGTATGTCATGTGGGACGACATCAAATGCCTGCGCAAAATCTATAATTACAGCGTCAACTTGCGCCCCCTGTCTAGCGAGTCATTAATATCCCGAAAGAGTGATAACATTTGGCTCTCACACGAGTACCCTTGTCTAAATCCGTGTTGCCTCCCATTAAGCCATGATAACTTTCCCCACTGTTTCCTAAAGTAATCAGAAATAAGGTGCTTCATCAGTTTACATATGATGGATGTGAGGCTAACAGGCCTATAGTTTCCCATTACCAATCTGTTCCCTCCCTTGAATACTGGAAGTATTGTAGCTCTTTTCCAGTCTTCGGGTATTTGTGTGTTATTAATTGATACATTAAACAGCACCCCCAAGTATCGCCCAATGGCCGTACCTCCCAGGTTTAGCACATCTCCACAAATATTGTCTGGGCCTTTCGATGTATTTCTACGTAGATTTTTAATTCTTGCTAGAATCAACGATTGGTTTATTTGGAAAGGTGGGCTCTCAGAATCATAGATAAGGTCCAACACACAGCTATTGAATTCATTAAACACAATACCATACCATATATTTAATTCATTAGCAATTGCCTGTTTCTCAGTAATTAATTCACTATCTCCGGACATTATCATAGACAAATCATTGGAATTTCCCTTCCGCCTTCTAACGTAACTATATATTTTTTCCACCCATCACCCCCCCCCCCCCCCAATTAAGTTTTGCATGTAATTATCGTGAGCAGCCTTCTTTTTTGAGGACTAGCTCTTTCGATAATACCGGTAATTTAAACTTTAGCATATGCTCGTAACTATCGTGTCGTTTGTTATAAGCTTTCCTAAATTTCCTTTTGAGTCCCCTAATTTCCCTTGTGTAAATTTCCTGATCTGGGTTTTGCTTCAGTAGGCCTAATTTAAACGGCACGAATTTCTAAATAGCACGATCTAAGATATTTAGAAAATTTTCACACAATTTATATGACACCCCTCCGACGCCTATCTTACAAATGAATCATTCATGTAATCTTGAAATTTGCTTCATTTGCTCTGCTGTACTGAAATATTTTACTGCTTCGACGGAGTCAAGTATTGGAGTGTCACAGTGTCTAATATTTAGTTCAACATCGTAGTGGTCACTAATTCCAGGAACCTTCATACAGCTAATGTACAGCGCCACAGGTCGTACTAAATAAACATCTAAAGTATTATTCCTTCTCGTGGGGAAATCAACCACCTGGGAGAACCTCCCCCCTCCCTAACTAGCTTGTTTGCAGCAAGTTGAGCTTCGCTACCGCTAGTTGGAATGACCGGACCAGTTCACACTTGGAAGACTTAAATCCCCGGCAATTATAACATTCTTTTCCATAGCTTTACCCGTACAGGTGATGTCATAAAGAGTATCCAGTAGCGAGGAGTTGTCCTTCGGTGCTCGATACGCCCCTATCACCTGAAGAGAGTTTAACTTTGCTTCATCCAAGATTTCTACACATAACGGCTCATGATCCATATTGGCCCATTTTAAGCAACTTACGATGTCCAGTCAAACATAACCTACACATTTTATCATTTCGAATGATCTTGTCGACTTCATCGTTATGCTTTGGTCTACCGTTATGCGTTATGGTTACGGCGTGTAAGACGTCATGTTGTTCAGTGCATATGCACCGAGTCTGAGTTTACTCCTGGTGTCTGGCGTTATGCGATACAGAGACGGCGAGTGCGTGACGTCATGCAGCAGAGTGCACCTGCCGCTCTCCGTTCCCCGCGAGGGAAGCCTAAGTTAATGGGTAATGGAGTCTGTCGGAAGAGCCCTCTTGAGCCTTTCTAACATGTGTAGCATTTGTAGCATGCGTCTTTTGAAACTCGATGGCGGTACATGTGTGCCATGACCCAGACGACTCCTGTGCGGTATGCAATGCTGCCGATACCACGCGATCACTTGTAAAAGTCGGAGATCATCCATTGTACTCGTTTGTACAGTACAAATGAGAGGTAGTGGCTTCGGTGGCGTAGTCGGTAGCATGCCGAGCTTCTATGCCGAAGATCGCGGGTTCAAACCCGGCCGAAGCCGTCGGATTTTTAAGAGCGTTAAAATACATCAGTATGCCTTCCTTCAGAGGGGAAGTAAAACAGATGTCATAGATTTATTGCATGTTAAAAAAACCTTCCACTAATGTCACCTGTGTGAAGCTAAATTGGATAGGTTAAGAATGTAAACAACGCGCTTAGGTTTCTACGTTCGTTGCCAAGAGCCAACTGCGGTGGCGTCTAGTAGCTAAGTTCTGAACTTGGCCTAGTAGTCGTTGACGGTGGCGCTTGGCGGCAAAAGTAGGAACTATTTGAAAAATTATAAGTTTCAGTCTGTACTTAAATTAAAAAACAGATTACACACACTAATTCAGTCATCACAATTAACACCGGTTATCAGACAGATTCTACACACACTCAAAGTACACGGGGCTACATGACCGCGTTGTCGCAGCCCCTAAACTTAAGAACCAACCAACCAAGTGAGAGGTGACAGTACGCGTGATTATTCAAGTTGGTAATCCACATTATGCACAATTTGTGCGCTGTGTCTTTAATACATGTGATTAATATACAGGGCTAGCACAAATGACTTAAGCGATTTCATGCACATGCATTAAGTTATCGAAAGTATAGGCGTATACAAGAGCTTACTGCTTTGACACATAGGCCTATAAGCCTACCAATTAAAAGAAAACTCATCAAGTGTTTTGAGTCTGTTTGCTACAAATTCTCGATGTGCCGTCCATTCACCACACGGCAAATATCGATACGGTAGTCCAACTCCGACCACACACGCTGGAGCATATCCTGGTCAATTTTAGCTACAGCCGCATGGATCAGTTTCCTCAGTGCAACAAGAGCAAAACTGATAGCGTCGATTACCGTCATCTTGTGACAGGTGCAGATCGGTGTCTTTTGCGCTGGCCTCACCGGTCGCCTGATCTGATCCCGTGTGATTTCATTTTATATGGATTTATCAACGATGAAGTTTATGTACCACCCATGCCAATTAATCTTGTAAAGCGATTGGCCTGAAGATTATGAGGTGACGCGTGTTCAGCACGTCGGGTCCCCTCCTCACTATCACACAGCTACTCAATTGTCCTTACGAGGTTGAATGAACCCCGTTCCAGCCCTCATGTCAGTTTCTAAAATCTCTGACAGAGCCGGGAATCGAACACAGGGCCACCGGGTGCAAGGCAGGCATGCTACCCTAACACCGGAGGGGTCGGCATGTGAAAATAACACATTTCGCAAAATACCTTTATTTTCTGATATTTTGTATGTTTGCTGAAATATTTCGCGGATATCGTTAAAACCAAAAATCGATCAAGCTTCTTTTTATGCCAGTTTGGATAGTGAGAGACAGCGTTCATAGCACATTACATTTCCAAGAGGAATAATTCTAGATCAAATTGTCTTATCAACTTTTGGCATATTAGTGGTAAGTGGCCTAAAACAGAAAAAGACTTCATTTTGACATATTAGCTTTCGCCAAATAAGAAGAGATATGGTGTGTAGGTGCGCTACACCACTGATCACATGCTGTGAGTGTGTTGTAAGCCGCGCACAGGCGAGGCGAGAAGCCAGCTGTACTTCCTGATATTATGTAATCAAACTGAATGGAATGGCACTGCTCCTAAGTGCTACTAATTTAAGAGGCAGTTGAGATGCGCGCTTTCCTTTCATCTCGCTTGCTCTACATTTGACTCTCGCTCGCATGCACTGAGGCAGGCG
Organism: Meconema thalassinum; assembly: GCA_946902985.2. Taxonomy (NCBI): domain Eukaryota; kingdom Metazoa; phylum Arthropoda; class Insecta; order Orthoptera; family Tettigoniidae; genus Meconema; species Meconema thalassinum. The sequence goes on along the minus strand of OX336391.1, from coordinate 299,024,116 downwards.
ACCTTGGCCTCCGAGCGCGTAATAGCACACTTGTTGAACCGCTGTGCCTACATTGCTCTGAGGTTTGGATGTATGGGACTTAAAAGACGTACACAATGTGCAAGCAAACGTGCCCTCCTAAAACTAGCTGAATGTGACCTAAAAACTGTGAACTAAAAACTAGCTGAATGTGCCATTAAAACAGGAAAATGTAATGACCTAAGCAATTTGGGTTGTGTAGCAAGTATTGGAGGAGTTTCTTTCTTTCTTTCTTTCTTTCTTTCTTTCTTTCTTTCTTTCTTTCTTTCTTTCTTCGGTTTATCCGAATTAATAGGGATGGCCGGTCATTTAAGGCTGGATGCCCTTCTTGACGCCACGTGGTTTTTCAGCAGAAAATTCCACCCCACTATCACCGGGATTCAAACTCTGGCCGTTCTGGTGAAACACGAGCTGATAAGACACTGCGCCATCAGGCTCTCCAATTGGAGTAGTACCAACATAAAACGCGATAATACCGCAGGCTTATTATTAAACTAGAAGTAGTGCCCAACTTCGCCCGATGGATTAATTTGTTTTATGGATGATAATGAATACTACTACAGAACTGGAGCGCTCAAGGATAAGGATCGTAAAGCACCAACACTTATTGCAGCTGATAACTTCAGTATACTGCACCAACACCATCGCCCTTATACAGAGGTATACTATTGTCAAGATGATAACTGTTTTAAGGGGCCTAAGAAATCTTTTTGCACTAATTACTCCCCGTGACTGCAATTTATAAGCTGCTCGCAATTCCGCACCAGAACACTGGTAGGGGTGGCGTGATGCAGCCCGCATTGCCAGGCAACAATAGACTAGTAGGTAATATTGAAGTTGTTCGGTAGAGCTTGTTCTTCTGACTTACTGAACAAAAAATAATCTTTAAGGTTACCTGAGAGGTGTAGTCTAATGCTACATAGCCTAAACTATTCCTCTTGAATCTGGCTATCATATACAAAAAGAATTTTTCGAATCCGACTGGTAGTTCCAGAGATTAGCGCGTTTAAACCCGCAAACAAACTCCTCAGCTTTATTATATTAGTATAGATCACCGAAACTGATTGACCTACAATACTCACCGGTCCCATCAAGATTGAACAGTGCGTGAAATAACTCGGAGTTTTCTTGTTTACTAATTGCTCTGAGCTCAATTTGTCTCCTGGGGTGACATCTTACACGATGAGACATCCATGGAGAAGTTTATTCTCTAAATCAGGTCTTCTAAACCTGCTATCTGCCTGTTCCGGGAATACAGAGAAAAATATATCTACTGCATCATTTGCAAATCCCACTGTCTAAAATATTCTGTCTTTGCTACTGGTTAAACGACTTTTGCACTTGCAACTAGCTGTCATAGCCGGCTTCACATGAAAGAATAATCCCTTGATTGTTTTTCCGTCGATAATCTCTGTTACAACTACCTTAATTAATAAACATCAGCTTCGATCCCCGGCTCTGAAAATAAATTTAATTGTGGTCTGAAGGCTGCAACGGGGTACTCAAGCTTCGTGAGGCAGAACTGGGAAGAGGCGGACTCAATTCTTACCTCAGTCATCCTGGAAGTGATTTTCCATGGTTTTCCACTTCTATTCTAGGCAAATGCCGGGATGGCACCTAACTTTAGGCCACGGCCGCTTCCGATCCAAATCCTACCTCGATTACAAGTACACACATTAGTACAGACACAGTATATCAGTGACATAAGTTATCAGACAACTTCTACACACACTTAAGTACACGGGGCTACATGACCACGATGTCGCAAAGCCCCTAAAGAATCAACAACAACAATTAATAAACAATCGTAAATTGCCCTTTACAGAGAGAGGAATGGCAAGTGAAAAGTGTGTGTTGTCATCGTTACACACAGATATTTTGTTTAATTCATTCACTGATCGATGTAATCCCAACTGAATATCAGGGGATGCCGTCTGTCCATGTCACGGTTGGAACTGTGTCATGATTAGAGACAGTCAAAACTCGTGACTCGTGAAATCAAAAAAACAATGAAAACAAATAAACATTGGTTTGGAACATGTTTTACATAAAAAAATATCATATAATTACACTTTTCAACTCGCGGAACACTGCGAAAAATCGCAAAAATCTATGACTCGCAAATTTAGCATCTTTTTTGGTCATTTTTGGAGGAAAAACAGAATTTTTCTGCAATTAATAAATTAACTCAATTTGAAAATTTCAGATTATTAGCCTACTTTAGATTTCTGCAAAAATTGAAAGTAGACTTATGAGATCTACACTGGGCCATAACATTGTGTATGTCTGTGTGTGAGTGTATGTGCGTGTATGTCTGTCCCTCCACTATCAATTGAATCACGATGAAAAACATTGAATAAAATTTGGTACAGAGGTAGCACTAGCAAAGGGCACCTCAGTGTTATGTTTCATATAGCCACCATCTCTACCAAAACTTAATGGCGGCCACTCAAATGGTCAAAACTTAACATTAAATTACGACCAAACTAATCATCGGATCTTGACGAAATTTGGTAAAAAACATACCTTCATATGAGAATCATTCTGTGCTCAAACTACAAGGTTATCGCTCATCAGCCACACAATTTAAAGATGGCGGCCGTGTGCATTATGTAAACATTATGCTGCTCCTGTTTTAAGTGGCCTAACATCTAGGTTATCGGCCAAAGCAAGCATTATAACCAATAGCGTAGGACCCACCAATTCCGATTATCGAGCTGAGGGTAATCTTAAAAGACGTGACCCGTTATGTATTATAATTTACACTTTATCATTGACTTAAAAGAGCTGAGCCATCTTTGTCACATGACAAGATGGCAGCTGATATCTTGTGCTTGTCCTATATTTCAGTAGTTTGAGTATGTTGCATGCGATATAGCCTACTGATAGAAATACTGTAATATAAACTTTGTATGAAATTATTTATAATGAAGATTTACAATACTGTAGTGAATAAATTGTTTATTTCAATACATTATTCGCTAACACGTTGTATGCAAGTCGATTAATAACAATGAGATGTTATGGCCATGTTTGGCTCTGTGCTAGCACATTGGTCTTTCAAGCGGGCTGCTGGGGTTTAGAACCAACGTAAGTTAACTTTTTTTTAAAGCTTGAATTATATTATAAATGACGTGGACGTGCTCTTTCCACAGATACTAAATAAATTGCTATTTATGTCAAAGGATAGGCTGATGTATACATTCGCTTATTAATAATCACAGCCCTAGCATCGCACATAAACAGAGGACATTAGGAAAAGGAGAATGGAAAGACAGGATGCAGGTTGTCATCAACCACAGCCTTCTCAATGCCTCTGTACGGTGCTCTCCTCTTGTGGGCTACGTGAGTAATTGTTCCAAACATTCCGCTTTGTAAATCCCTGGCCTCCTGAAGTATTGCAATTGTCTAATAGTTCAACTTTTAGCCATGGCCGCGCTCCGATTACCTATAAGCACTGCCAGCTGTATCGTATCCCTACTCAGAGGCGTACAAGATATATATTAATTCATTGCTAGGTTGCAGCACCAACCTACTGTGATCGCGGATTTTACCTGAAACGAAGGATTCTTAATTTTTGAGGCTTAATATCGAAATTAACGGACGCGAATGCATGAAAAGAAGGATATTTACTAGCCTACAGTCCCTTCCTACAAGGAAAACTACTGTCTTCAAGAAATAGAAGTTATTGGGTTATTAGTGGGGGCCCGGGGAACAATACCTTCTCCTTTTGCTGCAACGTGTAGAAAATTTCATATCTCAAATGCCACCATTAATATCATAGCAGTAACAGCCCTCAAAGGATTCATTAGTATTTTGAGAAATCACCTGTAATTTATGGCTGAATAGATATTTTAATTATTTATTTTTAGTTGCGGTTTGTCCACTCTTCAGGTCTTTTATTCCAATTTATATGTGTGTCATTGTTGTTGTTTTAAGGGGCAGAACTACGAGGTTCACTAATGTAAATACTTTGTACTGTTGTAAGTCGTATGATATTCACTTTACACAGTGATCAGGATCTGATGATGGCCACTTGAGTGTCGACACGCGTAATCCTAAATTGCCAAATTTAATAGTGACAATTAGTGCAGATGGATGCAGTAAGCTTAAGGCCAGTCAGTAGCTTCAAGTATCTTGGGTCAACCATGTCTGAAGATGGCAACATAAATACTGAGATTAACCACAGGGTTCAGTCAGCCTGGATGAACTGGAAAAGTTTTTCTGGCATTCTGTGTGACAAAAGGCTCAGTATAAGGGTGAAAGGAAAGGCCTACAAGACAGCTGTGAGGCCAGCCATGATGTATGGTGCGGAGACATGGGCAATAACTAAGTCACAATGTCATAAGCTGGATGTGACTGAGATGAAGATGCTGCGCTGGATGAGTGGCGTCACTAGGATTGCTCACATCGCAAAAGAGAAAATCAGGGGCACAGTAAAAGTAACAGAAGTCTCCAAGAAAATCCAGGAGAGAAGACTGCTGTGGTATGAGCATGTTATGCGTCGGGATAGTAACTATGTAGGAAGGAGAGCGATGTCTCTGGTTGTGGATAGCACGAGGAATAGAGGCAGACCTCGAAGAAGATGGACTGACAATATCCATGAAGACCTAATGGAGAAGCAGTTAAGGGACGACGATGTGTGGGACAGAATAAAATGGAAAAGACTTGCCAGAAACATCGACCCCACTTGAAGTGGGATAAGATGATGAAGAAGAAGAGTAGTGACAATTAACTATTACATAAAAATTTTTCAGGAGTGTATATTTTTAGCCCATTTCCATTTTATGAAGAAAAACAGGCTTATGAGTACAGCTTTTGTCCGTGTGTGTGTGCGTATGTGTGTCTGTGTGATGTGTCCCCCCTAAGAACTTCCAAACGGCTGGAGCGTTTTCAATGAAACTCTGTAACGTCATAGCACCATTTTGGCCGACCCCGACCGTGGAAGTATTTACCGTACCAAGCTTCACTGTACTCGGATGGTTAAATCGCGAGGAACGTCCATTTAAATATATATATTTCGCCTCACCACCATGTTGGATTTGTTTGAAAGTCCTATAGGTGAACGTACGTTCATAGCCTCTATGAACATACAAGATTTCAGTTTGATTGCTGTAAAAGATTCGTAGATATTGATAATTGTCTAAATATTTCGGATGGTTACCATTTTGGGTAGTTATAGTCCATGGAGTTATGCACCATTAAAGGAAAATTATTGCGTAGCTTCATTATGCAAACTTTCACTTCGATCGCATGATTACGGCACAAGAAATGAAAATTTAATTTTAAAATTTCGCACAGCCGCCATCTTGAGTTTATGTAAACAATTGAACTAAATTAGATGCCAGTGAATTACAATATGTATAATCATATACTGTAGTCTATCATATTTCACTGCGCTCAGATAGTTAAATCGTGAAAAAAAAAATCGATTAAAACGTTTCAACTTCGCTTGGCCACCATGTTCGTTTTGTATTTTTACAGGTTTTTGAAAGTTACATAGATAGACGTGCAGTAGTACTCTTTATCATCGTGCAAATGTTCAGGGTGATATCAGTAATAGTTTCGGAGATATTGAATGCCAGTGAAATATTTCGCACAGCCGCCATCTTGAGCTTATATAAACAATTGAACTAAATTAAATGCCAGTGCATTAAAATGTGCATACACATGTGCTGTACCAAGTTCCATTGCGTTTGGATGGTTAAATGGCGAGAAAAGTCTATTTAAAAGCCACAAATTCGCTTGGCCGCCATCTTGGTTCATTAGTTACCAGGTTTTTAAATTTTCCATAGGTGAACTTTTAGTATTGCTCTTTATCACTGTACAAACATTCAGGCTGATATCGGTAATAGTTTCGGAGATATTGAATGCTGGGTAAATAATTGGCACAGCCGCCATGTTGGATTGGTGAGACGTAGTAAAATTTGAAGAATGTGGAAGGAAGCGGCTGTGGCCTGTCAGAAGGTACCGTCCCAGCATTTGCCTGGAGTTGAAAATGGGGAAACCACAGAAAACCATTTCAAGGGCGGCCGACGGTGGGGTTCGAACCCACGCGTCTACTGAGTCAGCAGAGGGCTTGGCCGCATGACCTAACGCTACGTTTTAGCGACTGTATCCACCACTGTCGGTCGTCAGAAACATTAATTTCTTAAATTAAATGCAATATCGTTTAAGAGGGTCAAGATTAGAATGAAAACCTCTGAACGTTTAAGAAAACCTTCCTTAAAAAACGTATTTAGAAAAACGTATAATTGAAAAAAAAGTTTTCTATGAGACGGTTTTAAGCGTTTAATGGGAACATCGCAAAAATTGAGCCCTACAAACATCGTATATTCTACTTTATTTTGAAGGAGGTCCCGTCCCCCATAGTAACGAGTGATACGGTCAAAAATGTTATCAATAAGTAGCTGGTTACCAGTCCTTTGTATGGCTAAAAATATACTCTTGTGTGTATCTCACACTCCCAACACTTTTATTGTTCTATAACCGAGAATCGAAAGTGAAAATTCAAGGAGAGCTTGGGCTAGGATGAATGTATGCAACCTGCCTTGGATACCTGCCCGCTGGGCTGCATGAAACAGCGCCTGCTAATGAAATGAAACTGACTTTTAGCGCAATATTGAAACAGTAAAACATTTCGAAATGCAATAGGCCTGTTCTTTCCAATCTTATGTTTATGCACAATTTCAGCCAAATTGGTTGAGTAGTTGTTGCGTGAATGAATAACAGAAAGACTTCACTTCTACATCTTAGTATTCAGTAGATCGGAACCATGTGAAGGATACAGGTGGCAAATTCCACGCTGATCCTCTCAGCCATTCTTATTAAGTAACTAGAATTAGGATTGTAGAGATTTGAAGCCATTCTTTCAGTGTTGCCCATACAAAATTGTCATTTGTAGCTTTTCAGTCGGTCAACACGATTGTGCCCAATGAATGGGCGGGGTACAAGATATAAATATGTAAATACACTCCTGAAAAAAATTGCAAGTATTAGTTAATTTTCATTATTAAATGGGGCAATCATAATTCACACCATGCTTAAACGACGAATGTCATTCTTTGGGCATTTAAATAGAATGAATGATGGCAGGATAACAAAACAAATTTTTAATAAAATTTTAAAACATAAAGTTCAACCCGCGTGGTCTTAAGGAAGCCGACATTGACATTACAGATACATATAAAAGGAATTTATTTCGGGACAAAATTCCAAAAGTAGTCTTCAGGGAGGAACAAGAAAGACAACGAAAGCAGCCACGGAACATTGAACAGCTCCAAAAGCAGAGATCAGAGAGGATGAAGCGAATGTGGGCAGAGAAAAAAAAATTACGAGCCTTACAGTAGTCGCATAAATTATGTGTAACATCTGACATAGAAGAAACCTCACGTAATTTCATATGGATTCTGTTAAAATGAGTCATATTGATATGATAAATATCGTTTAAAATGATAATGCTGGTAGCAAAAATACCTACCCCGTCAGGGATTCAAACCCGTGATCTCTAGATTCACAGTCATAGGCGCTAACACCACGGCTATTTTGACTACGCAAATATTGTGCACAAGATGGTGACTTATTTCCACGTTCTAATAATACTGCATTACGGAATTAAGTTTCATTTATATTTTGCTTGTTTCGATGATGTTCCTGCATGAAATTGAGTTTAAAATGCCTTATGAATAGGCCCTCTTGTGAGTAAAGAGAATGTATTCAGCAATTATATTGATGACTACATTACCGTTATGTGGCTTAATATTTGATTAGCCATTGTGCAGAAACATAATACCGGCAATGCCGACTACTTACAATGTTTGATATTAAGGCGTTATACCATTTAAATACTGATACGAAGACTTCGAACATGTACCATGTGCTTTGTTTCAATCACTTGACACCAGAGTTCGCATGAGCGCTTACCGTTCAGTAGGTCATATACATTCCACATGGCCGAGAGTACGTCTTGGTATCAATTTCCGACACCGCGCGCTCGCTGGTGCCATCTCGATCGTTCCGATCCACTTCCGTCCCAGTTTTCAAAATCACTCCCACAAAAAAATCCAGCAACCGAGTGGAAAGATGTTACACATCAAAAAGCACATGTGGCAAGATTTGAAGTATTGATTTTATGTGCTCTGTAATAGTGCTATTCGATTAAATAAATAATAATAAATAAATGAGGCAATTTACGATTACGCGTTTCGACCCTCAATTGGACATTATCAGATCATGATCTCTGTGTTAAAGTTTAAATTATGGACAGATGACCTCGTAGTTCCGCCCCTTTAAACAACAATAACTAACTAAAGTTTAAATTTTCAAAACTCAGCAATTTGTCTAGGGTTGTGCCGTGTCTTGTGTGGGGTTTCACCTAGGACACCACGCTGGCTCATCAGCGTGCTCTTGGTGTCCCCGCCCGGACCCCACACAAGAAACAAACCTAGAAGAATTGCTGAGTTTTAATTCACTGGCCGTGAAAGCCATTATAGCCTACCATCTTTTAAAGTTTCACTAATGTAGTTAGTTAGTTAGCTAGTGTTGTTTTAAGGGGCGGAACTACGAGGTTCACTAATGTAAAAGCACTACTTTGTACAGTAGTAAGTCGTATGATAATCACCTAACACAGTGATCAGGATCGTATGGTGGCCATTTGAGGGTCAAAACGCGTAATCCAATTGCCCCATTTAATAGTGTCAATTAACTAATACATCCAATTTTTTTCAGGAGTGTATATTTTTAGCCTATTTTCATTTATGGAAAAATAGGCTTGTAAGATCACCTTTTGTCCGTGTGTCTGTCTGTGTGTGCGTGTGTGATGGTGTGTGTGTGATGGATTTTGTGTGCCCCCCCTAATAACTTCTAAATAGCTGGAGTGATTTCAATGAAACTCGGTAAGTTCATAGTACTATTTTGGGCGACCCCGACCGTGCCCTTCAAATTTTGTCTCGTCTCACCAATCCAACATGGCGGCTGTGCGAAATATTTCACCAGCATTCAATATCTCCGAGACTATTACCTATATCACCCTGAAATTGTGTACGGTGATAAAGGGAACTACTAGAAGTTGACCTATGTGACTTTTGAAAACCTGGTAACCACAAAACCAACATGGTGGCCAAGCGAAGTTGCGACTTTTAAATAGACGTTTCTCGCGATTTAACCAACCAAACGCAATTAAACTTGGTACGGTATATGTTTATACACATTGTAATGCACCGACATCTAACGTCGTTCAATTATTTACATAACCTCAAGATGGCGGCTGTGCGAAATATTTCTCCGGCATTTTAAATCTCTGAAACTATTACCGGTATCACAATGACATTTTGTATGGAGTTAAAGGGCACTACTGAATGTTCATCTATGAGACTTTCAAAAACCGGTTAACTACAAAACGAACATGGCGGCCAAGCGAAGTTGAAAGTTTTAAATAGACTTTTCTCGTGATTTAATGATCCAAACGCAATGAAATTTGGTACAGCAAATGTATATACACATTGTAATTTATTTGTATCTAATTTAGTTCAATTGTTTATATAACCTCAAGGTGGCGGCCATTTCGAAAATTAAGTTTTTATTTCTTGTGTTCTAATCATGCGAGCGAAATCAACATTTGCATAATGCACGTACACAATAATCATCATCTAATAGTACATAACTCTAAGGCCTACATATATTAAAATCCAAGATGGCGACCATCTGAAATATTAAGACGGTTCTCAATATCTAATAATCTGCTACAGCAATCAAACTGAAATTTCGTAAGTGTATAGAGGCTATAAGCATTAGTTCACCTATGGGACGTTGAATAACCTGGCGAGCACAAATCCAACATGGCGGCGACGCCAAATTTAAATATTCAAATGGACGTTTCTTGTGTTTTAACCATCCGAGCGCAGTGAAACTTGATACGGTATATGCTTATACAAATTTTAATCGACTGGCATCTAATTCATTTAAATTATTTTCATAACCACAAGATGGCAGCTGAGGGAAATTTTAAATTCCCGCTTTTATTTCTTGTGTCCTAATCATGCGATTGAAGTTTGAATAAAACACCTACACAATAATTTTCATGTAATAGTACATAAATCTAAGGCCTATAATATAAAAATCCAACATGGTGATCATCCAAAATATTTAGACGGTTCTCAATATCTACGAATCTATTACAGCAATCAAACTGAAAAATATATGTTGATAGAGGCAATTGATATTTGTAGGATATATGAAAATAGGCTATTTATTTCTTCACGGAACTACTTGTTATATCTTGTACCCCGCCCATTCACTGGGCATAATCGTGTTGACCGACTGAAAAGCTACAAATGATAATAGAATTAGGATGTATATCGCTTAAAAAGGGAGAAATACTCAAGCAAATATAACCGTAAGATAGTTAAATATAACCAAAAATAACAAAATATGACCAAGTAAAACCATGCATATTTAATTATACAAAACTCAACAATACCGACCACGGTGGCTGAGAGCATTAACGCGTTCGAAGCTTTCTTTCGCTCTCTTGTACACTCAACTTCAAGATTCAGAAGTTTCATTCTTCAGTAAATGATCAGTTCATCACTTGACTACTGTATGGATTTTTCCTCAATACAAGTTGGTGTTAACAATTTTTGGAACTTCTTCGTAAAATCAACCGCCCCTTTCTTTCCCCCCAATAGTGTGTAACTATTAATAAACTACAGTTTCTGACTTATTCACAACTCAAATAATATATCAGTCCCGGAATGTCAAACTTTGTCATTATAACACAGTAATTAGGCCGTCAGCACTGTATGCCGCAGAATGCTTACAGATGACAAATAAAGGCCCATTGAGAAAATTAGAACTTAAGGATCGGAAAATTCTAAGGGAAATATTAGGACCTGCTAATGATAGTTACAGAAGAAGACATAACAATGAATTATTTGAACATATAGAAGATTTGGTGAGTGTGATGAGAAAAAGGAGAATGTCTTTCTTTGGACATTTGGAACGGATGGAGCATCATCGACTTTCATATCGAATACACTCATCAATCTCTAAAAAAAAATCCTATTGTAAATGGTCGATGCAAGTTAAAAAGGACCTAACAGAAGCTCGAATCAATCAAGCTCTGGTTTGGGATAGAAACCTGTTCAGAAAGGCGGTTAAATCAACCAGTAATCTACACCCTTTAACAACTGCAAGTGGACGGAAGAAAGGAGAGCTGAACATTCGTCAAGAATGAAGATCTACTGGCAGACAAGAATACAAGCATTACAGTGATCATATGAGTGAAGAACATCGTGGTCCATTGATGGCCGAAACGACTAAAAAATAAAAAAAAATCAGTCCAAATATAGGTTCTATTCACAATTCAAAATTTCATTTGGGGGGGGGGGGGCTCTGGCTCCTAATCCCCCGTAGTCACGCCCCCGCTACTAGCGGACGAATAATATTGAATGTTTCGTATGGTGTACAGTCATCGTGCGACTCTACCATTGACGTACAGTCCGTAAACATGTGTAAACGTCATATGCAAAGCATTTTTTGAGAACTGTATTTTCGCTACGTTGGTGCTCCGAGTCACGACCCGTTGTGTTACGTAAATTAATGTTAAGGATAGAAAGCTTTGAAGTTACAATGCCAATTATTAAATGTGGAAGTGTGAGGATTTGTTCTGTTGCATTTCTTAGTAAGATTTGAAAATATGAACAATTCTGGATTCGAACCCGAATTCCTGTTGTCAAAAGCCAAACCTAAAGCCAGTCATCTGTCCTGCAGATTATGGGGCCAGGTCCCCTCAGCAATTACTCTTGGTCTCCGTGACCGGGGTGCTGCCTCATTGTCAGACAGCAACTCAATTGTCCTCACGAGGCTGAGTGTACCCCGTTCCAGCCCTCACGTCAGTTCCTAAAATCTCTGACGGAGCCGGGTGCGGAGCAGGCACGCTACCTCAACACCACAGGGCATGCATAATTCCTGCCGTCTGTGCAGATGAAAATCAATTTTTAACCTAGTTACGAGGGGCATTCAAAAAGTTAGTTACACATGAGTATGGCAGACCAAGTACCGTTTATTGAATGACACGCTGTAATACAAAGGGACACAGATACATCACACTAGTTTTCGACATTAGTCACCTAGTCTCTGTAAAAAACGGTCGGCATGGTCTACTGATCGTTTAATACCTTGACGATAGAAGTCCGCTCTATGGTCATGGAGTCATCGGAGAACCGCTGTTAGGACCTGTTCATTGTCAAATCGCTGTCCACCCAGATGGTCCTTCAGCTTGCCGAACCAATGTAAATCGCATGGTCAGAGATCGCGGCACCCAACGTGAGCCCAATTTCCGATACTGCAGATGGTCTCGCACGATGGAATGAGCACTACCTATGGAGATGCCAAACTGCTGTGCAATTTCTGGGATACACACTCTGCGATTGATGCGAAGCATTTCATCGACCCACCGAATATTATCTTCTGTGGCCGAAGTTGATAGCCTTCCTTCCCGCACAGCATCACGCACATCTGTCCGGCCGTGCTAAAATTCTTGCCACCATTTCACAATAATAATTGCTGGCCGCGAGATTGCATTTGATCCATACACTGCCACAATTTCACGATGAATCTCTTTGCAATTCAGCCGTTTTTCCCACAAGAATCGTACGGTACCACGTAATTTCACCTTGGAGTATGTTTCCAGTTGTCGCACCATTTCACTCGCTCACTCTTACCGGTACCGTAGCAGAACTGTCGCTGCGGGAAGCACTACACATGCCCTCTCTTCTGACAGTGCGCCGCTCAAGTTGCGCAATGATCCTGGCGTTGGACGACATGTGTAACTTACTTATTGAACGCTCTATGTATAAGGTAAGTTCAAAAAGTAACGAGCCGGAGGCTGTAATTCGCAAACCGGTGACGACATCGGCTAATCGTGGCGTGAGTAACGAGGTGTGGTTCCGACCAGAGCGTGAAAGATCACAGCCCGTCGCTAGAGGGCACGCGTGCACGTCACGTGACGATACAAAGCGAGCAGCAGCATGCATCAATCGTCCAACCAATACCAAGACAGTAGGCAATTCGACATGCTTCCTGGTGTGGTTGAAGACTGTGGGGCACCCATTGGGCACACACTTTCCGCAAGTGCAGTCGTTCCTTCATGATGGTGTGCACACTTCCGACGCTCAATCCGACCACGGCGGCTATGGCGTTCACTGTTACTCGGTGGTCCTGGGTAATGAGTGCATCAACCAGCTGGACGTTGTCATCGGTAATGCAGGGGGGTGCCCCAGACCGGGCATCATCGGCTAACGACACCGGTCCTTCCCTGAAGCGCTTGTGACACGCCCTGACCCTTGCAAGGGACATGCAGTGTTCGCCGTACACTTGTGGCATTCGGCGATGAATGTCCGTTCCCCCTACTCCTTTCGCTGTCAGAAACCGAACAACACCTCTTTGCTCTTCGTTTGACGCCTCCATGTCACTGTTTGCAATGCGACTGGCAGCGTTGGACCATTGATACATGCTGCTGCCCGCTTTGTATCGTCACGTGACGTGCACGCGTGCCCTCTAGCGACGGGCTGTGATCTTCCACGCTCTGGTCGGAACCACACCTCTTTACTACGCCACGATTAGCCGATGTCGTCACCGGTTTGCGCAATCCAGCCTCCGGCTCGTTTCTTTTTGAACGCACCTTATACTTACTGAAACATGTTATGATAATGAAATTACTTGTGGACCCAGGGAAATGGTCACCGTCACCGCAGCCAGAAACAAACGCGCGCTGGGCCTCGTGGCAGAATTTCCGGCTATTTTTAGTTGGCTGTTGTTAGAGAATAGGCGTGCCCTGCAGATGATTGATACGCATGGCTGCATAGCGAATTGAATGTTTGGGAGGACGGATGTGTGGGACGTAATAGTTATCATCCGAGCCTGGTTAGTTCCCCACACTGGAACAAGCCCAGGGTTGCTATGCGGTTATACAGAATATATCATCTCTAGACAGCCACAGTGTCGTCAGTGACGATTAAGGTGACGGAGCATCAAAATGAGCCATGTAGGGGTAAACATTCAACGAGAAATAATCTCAACTCTGAGATTTGCTGATGTCATTTTCATCTTAGCCATTTCACCAGAGTACGCCTCATGGCAAAGTGGCTAGCATTCTTGGCTGTCACAGCGGAAGCCCAGTCTGAAGGCTGAGGCAAAATTGAGAAGAGGCGGGTTCGATTCATACCTCAGCCATCCTGGAAGTGGTTTTCCGTGGTTTCACTCTTCAACTCCAGGCAAATGACACGGCCGCTTCCTACCCAAATCCTACGTTAATTACAAATACACACACTGGTACAGACATCACAGTGACACAGGTTATCAGACAAATTCTATACACACCGATGTATATGATGTCGCAAAGCCTCTAATGAATCAAGAACAACAACCAGAGTATTTGAATGAATGGTATGGAATTCATGATGAAAATCAATAACAAGTAGTTCCGTGAAGAACTAAATAGCCTATTTTCATATATCCTACTTATGTTAATTGCCTCTATCAACCTACAAAATTTCAATTTGATTGCTATAATTGACTCTTAGATTTGTGAACCATCTAAATATTTCGGATGGTCGCCATGTTGGATTTTTACATATCTAGGCCATAGAGTTATGTACTATTACATGAAGATTATTACGTAGGTTTATTATTCAAACTTCAATCGCATGCTTAGGACACAAGAAATAAAAAGGAGATGATGAAATTTCACACAGCCGCCACCTTGAGGTTATGAAAACAATTTAAATAAATTAGATGTCAGTGCATTAAAATTTGTATAAGCATTTACCGCACCACGTTTCACTGTGTTCAGATGGTTAAAACGCGAGAAACGTCCATTTAAATATTTAAATTTCGTGTCGCCGCCATTTTGGATTTGTGTTCACCAGGTTATTGAAAGTCCCATAGGTGAACTTAAGTAACTAGTCTTTATCAACATACAAAATTTCAGTTTGATTGCTGTCATAGATTAGTAGATATTGAGAACCGTCTAAATATTTCGGATGGTCGCCATGTTGGATATTTTTTATGTAAGTCATCTTGAGGTTATGTAAATAATTGAACTAAATTAGATGGCAGTGCATTATAATGTATATACACATTTGCTGTACAATGCTTCACTGCGCATGGATGGTTAAATCGCGAGAAAAGTTTATTTAAATGTTTCAACTTCGCTTGGCGGCCATGCTAGTTTTGTACTTAACAAATTTTTGAAAGTCACATAGGTGTACTTCTAGTAGTGCCCTTTATCACCGTACAAAATTTCACGGTGATATCTGTAATAATTTCGGAGATATAGAATGCAGGTGAAATATTTCGCACAGCCACCATGTTGGATTGGTCCGACGTAATAAAATTTGAAGGGCACGGTCGAGGTCGGACCAAATACTGTAGTACTATGTCCTTACCGAGTTTCATTGAAATCGCTACAGCTGTTAAGATTTTATTAGGGGGTGGTGGACACACACACACACACACACATACACACACACACACATACGCACACACACGGAGGAAAGGTGATTTCATAAGCCAATTTTTTCATAAATGAAAATAGGCTAAAAATAATGGTATGCAGCCGAAAGAAACCAAAAAACCCTATTGACGTCAAATTGGCAGGTGAAAAGCTAAGGGATGTAGGCGACTTTTGCTCCATAGGAAGCAAAATAACCAGTGATGGACGAAGCAAAGAGTATATAAAAAGTAGGCAAGGAAAACATATCTGCAGAAAGGAAATCTCTTCACATCAAATACAGATTTAGATAGCCTATTAGAAAGTATTTTTGAAAATCTTTGTCTGGAGCGTGACACTCTATGGAGGTGAAACTTGGACTGTTGGCGCAGGAGAAAAGAGGAGAATTGAAGCATTTGAAATGTGGTGTTACAGGAGAATGTTGAAGATCAGATGAATAGATAGAGTAACAAATTAAGAGGTATTGAGACGAATGGGCGAGGAGAGATGTTTCTGATTAGGTTGGTAGGACACCTACTAAGATACCCAGAAATAGCAAAGTTAGTTATGGAAGGAAGAGTTGAGAACATGAACTGTAGGGGTAGACTAAGGTTAGAATATGTTAAACAGATTTCGTCGGATGTAAGGTGTGCTAGCTATGTAGAGATTCCTCGACCCTTACTAACCAGGGGCCCAACTAGACCCCGACCCTACGGGGATACACGGCAAGAAATCCGCAGAGAAATAGTTTTGACCGTGGGCCAAACTCAAACGTTTTCTATCTCCTCGGTCAGAATCTGAGCTATGTAGAGATCCCTAGGCCCTTACTAACCAGGGGACCAACTGGACCCCGACCCTACGGGGATATACGGCAAGAAATCCGCAGAGAAATAGTTTTGACCGTGGGCCAAACTCAAACGTTTTCTATCTCCTCGGTCAGAATCAGAGTTGTAATTAATTTTTCTCCAACTTGATTAACTGGTAGCTCGCAGTGCTATCAACAATCACTTTTACGTAAACTTGATGGGATCGGATGTCTCAATACGTAATTGTTGATCTGCCTCGAGTGTGACTTCTTATGGTCAAGCTTTGGTCAATTAGCTAATTCATTATTAATTTGTTATGAAACGTACTGATAATTGTAAACATGGCATCATTGGGGGTTATCAGAGGCGCGTCTGGCTCGTATTCCATAAGTAGGTGCTCCAATTATCTCCGAGATAAATGCTAAGTGGACTGGAACTCCCGTTCGGAAAGTAACGCATAAATATATTGGTCATTATTACTCTCATAGTATAGGCAATGTTCATCGGTTCAGGGTTTCTCAAACATTTTCTGTCGCCCCCCCCCCCCTTTTTGAAACATGAAATATCTATCCCCTCCCATTCTCTTGCCTTTCTTAGCACTTCTCTTAGGCTACTTCGCACGAAAAAGAGCGGATCACAAGATCTACAGGATTTGTTTCTGTCTAATTACTGCAACTACCAGTCATTATTATTATTATTATTATTAATAATAATAATAATAATAATAATAATAATAATAATAATAACACAATTCTTAGTGCATATCAACGTAAAATTTTTATGGTGGCTTCGGTGGTGTAGTTGGTAACATGCTGAGCTTCTATGCCCAATATAGCGGCTTCAAACCCGGCCGAAGCCGTCGGATTTTTTAAGAGCGTTAATAATCCCTCAGTATGCCTTCCTTCGGAGGGGAAGTAAAGCCGGCGGTCCCATGTCATAGATTTATGGCATGTTAAAGAATCATCCACTAATTACACCTGTGTGAAGCTAAATGGTATAGGTTAGGAATGTAAACAACGCTCTTAAGTTCCTACGTTCGTTGCCAAGAGCCGACTGCGGTGGCGTCTAATAGCTAAGTTCTGAACTAGGCCTAGTAGTCGTTGATGGTGGTGTTTGGCGGCAAAAGTAGGAACTATTTGAAAAATCCAAAGTTGCAGTCCTTACTTGCATTAAAAAACAGATACACACACTAATACAGCCATCACAATTAACACCGGTTATCAGACAGATTCTACTCACACCCAAATTACACGGGGCTACATGACCGCGTTGTCGTAGCCCCTAAACTGAGGAACCAACCAACCAACGTTAAATTTGAATTTTGTTCTTTATTAGGACGTGAATTTTTCGGAAGGAGGGCAAGCACTATAAATTTCATGGGCTCTCATTTTACCACTCCTAATAACCCACGTATCCATGGGTAATGGCGTTACTTAGATCAGTTTATTGTAAATAGTGCTAACCACTTCCACTGAACACGCACTAGAATTCACCTGTTCACTGTCTTTGAACTGACTGCAAAGGCCTGGCTGCATTCGAGTCGACAATGGCAGAAATAGAAGGAAGTGGTGGTCGCATTGTAAGCGGCTTATTGTCATTAGTAGTTGTTACGTGTTTGGTAAGGAGATATCGCTGCTGGTGGCGGGAGAAAGGGTGCTGTGTGGGAAATGATACTCTACACCTCAGAATTCCTGCTGGCAGGATCTACTGGTCAGTTCTTGTGAAATAAGACAGCAGAGGTACTAGTTTATTAGTCTTGAATAGTCGTGGGAGCTTCCTGCCTATGATAGGTTCATGGATATGAGGATAGCAATAGTTGTTACAGAATATGAAAGATAAATATTTCAATCTGAACCGGCGTCCACTTTATCACTCTCTGCTCCCCTCACTTTGAGGACCTTTGGTGTAGTTAAAGTACTGACTTTCAAAGCTGAAAATCGCGGGTCTGATCTCTTCTGTCGACGTAAATAAGGCAGTTCCTTTCCCTTTTCGCCTTGAATTTTGAAACTTGAACAAATATACTTATTAGAGCGCGTTTACAACCATGGTTCCTGCACAAGCTAACTTTGCGGTTTCCCAAATTCAACTGAAGGCAAATTTTGGTGGTGGTCACTTCTAATTGGCAATGGCTGCTCCCTTCCAACTCCTTGCCCAAACTCGTTCATCTTTAATCACTTCATTCCTAATAAATTACAACTTGTCGTCATTTCAGCTCGTGTATTTGACTACTTGGGTATGCATAACATGTGTTATAGTAGTAGTACCTGTTTGAGATACGAGTGCAGACCGCCAAACAATATACCAACAGTATATAATTCATTCAATTTCGCTAATTGGCCAACTAGGGCCCACGATAAGCCTCATTTTACATTCTGGCATTTGTTCATTTTTCGCTTGATCCACATTGTCTTCATGAGCTCACTGTGTTTAGCACGACGTTCTTCTGCCCATTTCGCACCAGTGATCCGTTTCTCTTCCCGGAAAGTCCCAAACGCCTTGATGGGTGCTCCATAAAGATTTCAGTCTTGTGCATCTTATGCTCGTATCCCCATTTCTTTAAGATCTTTCTGGAGATTAACGTACCATGGCATTTACGTTTTTGGTTTTGAGTCGAATATACTGAAGATACGTTTCGTCCATCGGGAGTCGATCATCCGTCGTATATGACCGTAGAAGCAAACTCTGCGTTTTCGCATTGTGTCTGTGATCTTGCCTGGATTTTCTGATGTAGATGCCATTTTTGTAGTCTGGGCCAATTATGATCTGTAGGATCTTTCTTTCTTTCTTTCTTTCTTTCTTTCTTTCTTTCTTTCTTTTCTCTCTAAATTCGCGAGCAAACATTTCTCGGATAGGATATGGCATTCAGATACATATAGCAGTACTGGTTTGATGACAGTGTTGTAGTGAAGATTTTTTTGTGATCATAGAAAAGCACTTTTTCTTATATATGTTATTATTATTATTATTATTATCGATTTTTCCCGTTTGGGAGGGCGTGCGAACTCGAGCCAATGACAGCTTCACTTTGTTGAAAACTGATAGTCACACTGTTTACTACCGTCGCCTCGCTTCGCAACGTTGCCATATGTCGCATAGTAGACTAACAATAGTACATGATAAGTATATTGGTTTTTAACGTTTTAATATATGTGATAACATTACCGCGGGTGGGGGAATATACACGCCCCTGATTTGTGTTAAAATACAAGATTCACTGTGAATCACGAGGTGATAGTCAAGAATGATAGCCGCTACACTTCGGCAGCGTTGGACGATTGATGCATGCTACTGTTCGCTTTGTATCGTCACGTAACGTGCACGCGTGCCCTCTAGCGACGGGCTGTGACTTTCCACGCTGGTCGGAACCTCACCTCGTTACACACGCCACGATTAGCCGATGTTGTCACCGGTTTGCGCATTCCAGCCTCCAGCTCGTTACTATTTGAACGCACCTTATACTTCTCTGGTGAGACTGAAGTTAAAGCATGTTTGAGTCTAGAATTCACCCATTATTATGGAGTAGACGGAAGAGAAAGCCATACTCTGGAATATTACATTTCTTAAAAACGGACGTCAAGTGTGCACAGGTGCAAGAATAATACTGATCTGAGCAGTTCCGCAGTGAACTTAAAGAATCGTGCTGGTATGGCATCGGTAATTCGACAGCTTGATGTTATTATTATCATTATTATTGTTCCTTTTCTTATTACAAAATATTTTAGGGTTTAATTGCAATACCCACAGGTATTAAATAAATCTAATACACCTTAATCGGTAAAGATTTTTAAATCAATATTTATTAATTACACAGAAGCCTCCGTGGCTTAGGCGGCAGCACGCTGGCCTCTCACCGCTGAGTCCGTGGTTCAAATCCCGGTCACTCCATGTGAGATCTGTGCTGGACAAAACGGAGGCAGACAGGTTTTTCTCCGGGTACTCCGGTTTTCCCTGTCAACATTTCATTCCAGCAACACTCTCCACTATCATTTCATTTCATCTGTCATTCATTTAATCATTGCCCCAGAGGAGTGCGTCAGGCCTCGGCAGCTGGCACAGTCCATATCCTCGCCGCTAGTTGGGGGCTTCATTCATTCCTTTCCTGACCCGGTCGGAGACTGCAAGCAGGTTGTGGATTTTCATTTTCATTTATTAATTACACACCGGTCTCTGCCACATTATGGGCATCTTCAGTTGTTCAAAGAAGAAAACAAAAATAACAAATGAAAAACTACGAACAAAGCTTTTGAAATCTTATATATAAAAGTGAAAGTCTGTATGTATGTGGGTGGGTTTGTCTGTTACGTATACAAATCTACACGGTTCCACCAATCTCAACCAAATTTTGCATACACATAATTTAGGACCCTGAATGAACCGCTGGCTACATGAATTTTCGATAGTCTTTCTCATTCTTCTGATTTCGGCCATTTTGCACTCAAGCACATGCTAATCAATTCATAAAATATACTCATGAAGGAATGGCAAGGCAGATAGTTTCCATGGCAACATAGCTCAAGTCGAGACACGGCCGACTGGATGCCAGTTGCCCTCTGCACTACCGGTATAGAAAATGAGGAGCTTTACTTGAAATCTCGTTAGTTACTCAACTGCTCACACAGCACTGTCAACCGAGTTTAGCATAACAAAGACTTGACACTATCTACTATATATTTGTCAAATACCACTGACTCACTCACTCATTCATTCATCACGAAATCTCAGAAACCACCGAACGGATTGGAATTAAATTTGGTATGCAGCTTCCACAAGGGCCGCAAATGCCCACTAAGAGAGGATTTTTGGATATTCAGGTTCTAAAAGGGTGTTAAGGGGGTAGACCTGCATTTCATTGAATAGCAATATCTCCCGATTGGTTTCATTGGGGGATGTGATACTCGGCATATAAACTCATCATTAAAAATAAGAAGACACATGACTGAGGGTTTTTCGATGTAGTGTATATTATGAGGTGAAAGGGGAGAAAAGTGGGGATTGAAAGATTCCTAACGGGGCATGTATCCCCGAGGAGATAGGCGAGGAGTTTGAAACTCAGCGAAAAAAAATCAACATAAAAAAGAAGTAAATATGTGTTTGAACGTTTTTTCATAAATCCAATTTAAGGGGCCCATGGGGAGGGGTGAAATTCTGGGGGGGGGGGGGAGATACAGGAAAGTCCTAACTGATTGACTGACTCACTCATCAAACTCAGGGGGAAAAGACTGCTTTAAAGTAAGTAAATAGCTGTTCGACAGTTTCTTCATAAATCAAATTTAAGGGGTTCATGGGGAGAGGTGAAATTCTGAAAAAAGAAAATTGAAAGGAAATGTCCTGACTCACTCACTCACTCACTCATCATCGCCCAGCCAAAATTATTGAAGTTAGAAACATGACAGTTTGGGGATATGTTCATTGTATGTCAAAATCGTCTACTAAGGAAGGATTTTCGGATATTCAGGTTCTAAAGGGGTCTTAAAGGGGTTAAACCTGCATTTCATTGAATAACAATATCTCTCGATTGGTTTCATTGGGGGATGTGATACACGGCATATAAACTCATCATTAAAAAGTAAGAAGACACGTGTCTGAGGGTTTTTCGATGTGGTGTATATTATGAGGTGAAAGGGGTGAAAAGTGGGGATTGAAAGATTCCTAACGGAACGTGTACCTCTTAAACGACATAGGCGAGGAGTTTGAAACTCAGCGAAAAAAATCAGCATAAAAATAAGTAAATATGTGTTTGACCGTTTTTTCATAAATCCAATTTAAGGGACCCATGGGGAGGGGTGAAATTCGGGGGGGGGGGGGGAGATACAGGAAAGTCCTAACTGATTGACTGACTCACACATTCATCAAACTCAGGGGGAAAACTGCTTTAAAGTAAGTAAATAGCTTTTCGACAGTTTTTTTATCAATCAAATTGAAGGGGTTCATCGGGAGGGGTGAAATTCCGAAGAAAAAAAAATTGAAAGAAAATGTCCTGACTCACTCACTCATCATCGCCCAGCCAAAAATATTGAAGTTGGAAAATATATTTCGGGGATATGTTCGTTGTATGTCAAAACCGTACACTAAGGGAGGATTTTTGGATATTCAGGTTCTAAAGGGGTCTTAAGGGGGTTATACCTGCATTTCATTGAATAACAATATCTCCCGAGTGGTTTCATTTGTGGATGTGATACTCGGCATATAAACTAATCATTAAAAATAAGCAGACATGTGTCTAAGGGTTTTTCGATGTGGTGTATTATTATGAGGTGAAAGGGTTGAAAAGTGGGGGGTTGAAGGATTCCTAACGGAGCGTGTAGGTCTATCTCTTAAACGACATAGGCGAGAAATTGGAAACTCAGCGAAAAAAAAATCAGCTTAAAAAGTAAGTAAATCGGTGTTCGACCGTTTTTTCATAAATTAATTTAAGGGGCCAATGGGGTGGGGTGAAATTCAGGGGGGAAAAATGAGATAAAGTATCCTAACTGACTGACTAACTCACTCACTCATCAAACTCAGGGGAAAAAGACAGCTTAAAAATAAATTAATAGGTGTTCATGCGTTTTGTCATCAATCCAATTTAAGGGGCCCATGGGGTGGGGTGAAATTCTGGTAAAAATAATTGAAAGAAAATGTCCTGTCTGACTCACTCACTCCTCACGCCCAGCGAAAAATATTAAAGTTGGAAACATGAAATTTTGGGAATATGTTCGCTGTATGTCGAAAACGTCAACTAAGGAATTATTTTTGTTTATTCGGGTTTTAAAGAGGTGTTAAGGGGGGTAAACGTGCATTTCATTGAATAACGATGTCTCATGAGTTGTTTCTTTGGGGATGTGATATTCGGCATATAAACTAATCATTAAAAATAATCAGACATATGTCTAAGGGTTTATCGATGTGGTGTATATTATGAGGTGAAAGGGGTGAAAATTGGGGGTTGAGGGATTCTTAACGGAGCGTGTATCTCTGAAACGACATAGGCGAGAAGTTTGAAATTCGGCGGGAAAAACAGCATAAAATACAAGTAAATAGGTGTTCGACCGTTTTTTCATAAATCCATTTTAAGGGGCCCTTGGAGAGGGGTGAAATTCTGAAAGAAAAAAAAACAGGAAAGAAAGTGTCCTAACTGATTGACTCACTTATTCATCAAACTCAGGGGGAAAACAGCTTTAAATAAGTAAATAGGTGTTCGACCCTTTGTTTCATAAATCCAATTTAAGGGGTTCATGGGGAGGGTTGAAATTATCAAAAATAAATGAAAGAAAATGTCCTGACTGACTCACTCATCATCGCCCAGCCAAAATTATTGAAGTTAGAAACATGAAATTTTGGGGATATGTTCGTTGTATGTCGAAAACGTCCAGTAAGAAAAGAGTTTTGGATATTCAGGTTCTAAAGAGGTGTTAAGGGGGGTAAACGTGCATTTCATTGAATAACAATATCTCACGAGTGGTTTCATTTGGGGATGTGATACTTGGCATATATACTAATCATTAAAAATAAGCTGACGCATGTCTAATGGTTTTTCGATGTAGTGTATATTATGAGGCGAAAGGGATGAAAAGTGGGGGTTGAAAGATTCCTAACGGAGCGTGTATCTCTTAAACGACATAGGCGAGGAGTTTGAAACTCGGAGGAAATCAATCAGCTTAAAAATAAATAAATAAATAAATAAATAAATAAATAAATAAATAAATAAATAAATAAATAAATAAATAAATAAATAAATAAATAAATAAATAAATAAATAAATAAATAAATAAATAAATAAATAAATAAATAAATAAATAAATAAATAAATAAATAAATAAATAAATAAATAAATAAATTAATTAATTAATAAATAAAATAAATAGGTGTTCGACCGTTTTTTCATAAATGCAATTTAAGGGGCCTATGGGGAGGGGTGAAATTCTGGAAGAAAAACGTCCACTAAGGAAGGATTTTTGGTGTTCACTCTCATCGACCAACCAAAACTATTAAAGTTAGAAAAATGATATTTTGGGGATATGTTTGTTGTGTGTCGAAAACGTCTACTAAGGAGGGATTTTTGGATATTCAGGTTCTAAAGGGGGTGTTAACGGGGTTAAACCTGCATTTCATTGAATAACAATATGACATGACTATGACGCGAGCGAAGCGAGGCTAAAAATGAGATGGTGTGTGTATTACTCAATCACTCAAGTACTACTGGTCCGATTTACATGAATTTTACATGTAAGTAGCTGATTTACCTGGTTAACATATAGGTTACTTTTGATTTCAATACTTTGCACTATTTAAAGATGGCGACCATTTTAGTGACGTCACTACACCCTTTGGTTTCAAACTTTCATATTTCTATTTCAAATGAAAAGAGAACACTAAGAAATAGCAAACTTTTGATGGCATATACAAGGTTTAAAATTACATTTTCTATCCGAAAGGTATCTCCAACGGTTAGCGAGTAAAACCTAAATTTGTGCTATAAAACACGGCCAATGCCGAGCGGTGTAGTTGGACAAAATGTTCCATCCTTAATCTCCCTCTGCGCAGCACCTCGCCTATCCCCTGTTTTAACTCTCACCTTCACATTTTAATTTATTTATGACGCGTAGCGAAGCACGGGTACTTCAGCTAGTAACATATAAACTTGGCCTTTCCTATTAATTAAAAAGTATATTAAAAAAAACAGATGTCACAAATGTGGGCTTTAACTTGATAATATAAAACAATGTTTATAAAAGATGACATTACTTAAATCTAAAAATTTGTGTGATTGTATTCCCATAAATAGACTAAAAATCGTTCTTTAAAAAATCTTGATATGGTCTTTCTATGAGATGAAAAAAGACCTCTTAGCTGAGTGGAGCATAGGTTGGAATGTTTGTTGTAATTATCCTTTTATTTAGCATAGGCCTATGTCTTTTAGAGGCGAGAGTACCCCAGGACATGTGCGGCTCGCCAGAGGCTGTAGCTGCTTCAATCCGGCACCCATGGGGTGAGCTACATGTTCCGTTCAATTTCGAGTAGTTCCAACTTTCGATACTAGATGTCATTGACACATAGTGGTGAACGTTGGAACTTTGATAGAGCGTTTCAACCAAATCTAAACTGTAAATTAAATTTCACACAAGTTTAATTAGTGGAAGGTTCTTTTACGTGCCATAAATCTATGACATGGGACCGCCGGCTTTACTTCCTCTCCGAAGGAAGGCATACTGAAGGATTTTAACGCTCTTAAAATCCGTCGACTTCGGCCGGGTTTGAACCTGCGATCTTGGGCATTGAAGCTCAGCGTGCTACCCACTACGCCACCGAAGCCACTGTAACTAACTGTATCTTCGTTAATATTATTGGCAAGTAACGATAACTACAACTTCTGTCCGAAAAGTTCGGTGAATGGGTCTATATTCGCGATAGGATTGTTGGCTTACCGGAAACAGCCGTTACTGTCCTTCGAAGTAATCCCCGTGGATGGTTATGCACTTCTTAGAACGGCTGTACAACTCCTGGCATAGTCTTCCTGAGGGATAGCCTTCAGTTGGGTCGTCACATTAAGTTGGATGTCCGAAATGTCCGAAAACCTCTGGCCCTTTAGGGTTTTTCGGTCACTCTGGATCCCGCCACTCCATACTTTGACGCTTGCCTTCGGGGTCGTACCTCAGGCACCAGGTCTCATCGCCCGTGACGATGGTTTTCAGGATCATTCCATTCCACGGAACATTCACCCTTCTCACTGCCGCCCGTCGAACAGGTGTGCATGGAAGGTTGCATAAATTTACCCTTCATTGTCACCCATCGAACAGGTGTGCATGGCAAGTTGCATGAATTCTGCTAAATTTTCGCTTTCAATTCAGCGTTTGACGACCCAACTGAAGGCTATCCCTAAATAAGACTATGCCAGGAGTTTCCAGGACTTAAACAGTTGTATAACAAAGTTACTTTTGGAAAGTAACCATCTTAGAAGTGGTTTCCTGTGGTTACCCATTTTTATTCCAGGCGAATACCAGGATGGTTCCTAATTCAAGGCCATGACCAACTCCTTCCTAATCCTAACCTCAGTTACAAATACATTCACTTGTACAGTACCACAATAGCACAGTCTATCGCATGAATCCTAGAACCACCCAAGTACACGTGGCCAGATGATCATGATGTCTCAAGTTCCTAATGAATCAACAACAGCAAATTCATACATACATTTTTATTAATGGCTGTATGTTTTTAATTATAAGATGACTGGAGGCACCGCAATTACAGTTGGGGCCGATAACCTACTGTCGACCAAAGTATTATGTGCACTCGAGTTTGAAGGTTGTTTGTGAAGTAACCAATAGACCTACATAAAATCCAATAACATCATCATTTTCGTCGTTCTATTTTACGTTAGTTCATGTAGGTTTGGAATTTTTAATTTATATTTTAATATTTTTTATCGCAGTTGGGACACAACATGTGTCCGTTTTTAAGCGTGTTTCAACCATGCGTTACATTTATGAATTATTATCTCAAAACCCCGTCATCAGATCGAATGCAAATTTTAACACAATATACATTGGAATGTTGTATAACTGGTTTATTAATTACAAAATTTTGTGTGTCCAAGAAACAAAGTTGTTATCATTTTTGTAAGGTAACTTTTTCTCGGCTCGGGGTGATTGGAAAATATAGCTCTTGGTCGCGTTGTAATCCTTATACATCAAGAAGTTATGCTGTATGACTTTGAAATACGTAAATTAATTCACTTATTTTATATCGGTTTGTATTTGTTCGTGGAAATAAGGCATGATTCACCAGCCAGCCGCTCCGGGGTAAGCTGTACAGCGTTGCCGAGATGGAGCCCGTCACTGCCGAGCTAGGCGAGGTCGTATTTCCCCGTTCAAATATAAACCGATATAAAATAAGTGAATTAATTTACGTATTTTAAAGTCATACAGCATAACTTTTTGATGTATAAGGATTACAACGCGACCAAGAACTACATATTCCAACCACCCCAAGCCGAGAAAACGTTACCTTACACAAATGATAACAACTTTGTTTTTTGGACACGCAAAATTTTTAAATTAATAAACCAGTTATACAACATTCCAATGTATATTGTGTTAAAATTTGGATTCGATCTGATGACGGGTTTGTGAGATAATAATTCTTAAATATGACGCATGGTTGAAACACGCTTAAAAACGGGCACTTTTTGTGTTTCAACTGCGATAAAAAATATTAAAATATAAACTAAAAATTCCAAACCTACATGAACTCACGTAAAATAGAACGACGAAAATGATGACGTTAATGGATTTTATGTATGTCTATTGGTTACTTCACAAACAACCTTCAAACTCGAGTGCACATAATACTTTGGTCGACAGTAGATGTTAGGCTCATTAAAACAACAATTATCATCATCATCATCATCAGCAATTACAGTTACAGTGCATCAACCTCAGCTTGTTTTGAGGATCTTACGGCACAAACATGGACCGCCAGTGGCTCCTTATTCCCTTCAGTAAAATACTGGCAGATATCTCACCATTACAGGTCTCACAATTTGTGGACATAAAGACTTTATAAACACAAAAACGTGAAAAGATGGTAGGCCTATATTGGTGGTAGTGCCAACAGCAGTGGCTACGCTGGCTAAAGCGCAGCAGTAGGTCATGGGGCCAAGCTCTCTGCTGACTCGGCAGACGCGTGGGTTCGAGCCCCACCGTCAGCCGTCCTTGAAATGGTTTTCCGTGGTTTCCCCATTTTCAACACCAGGCAAATGCTGGGACGGTACCTTCTGATAGACCACGGCTGCTTCCTTCCACATCCTTGTCCAGTTTCATTCATCTTCATCTTTCCATCTCTCATCGCCCACGGGGGTCGAATAGAAAGACCTGCACTTGGCCTCCGAGGAGGCAAAAAAAATGCTGGTAGTGCACAGTTCACTACCTCCGTGGGGGTCCGGGCATGGACACCCAAGGGCCCGCTGATGAGCCAGCTTGGTGTTCCTAGGTGAAACCCCTCCTAGAAAAATTGCTGTGTTTTAATTCCTTGGCCGTGAAAGCCAATATACCATCTTTTTGGAAGCTTTTATAGGGAGGTGAAAGGCTGCTTGAGCTTTTAGCTCACGCAGTTAAGAAGCACAGGTGCACTTCATAAGAAATGAGGTAGTGCACAGTTCGCTATTCCTGTTGGGGGTCTGGGCATGGACACCAAGAGCCCGCTGATGAGCCAGCTTGGTGTTCCTAGGCGAAACCCCACACAAGACACGGTATAAACCTAGAAAAATTGCTGAGTTACAAAGACGTGACATATAAATACGACAAAACTAATATCAAACTATGACGAGAAATATACCGCTTAAATCGGCCAAAACTAACACCGAAACACGTCGAGATAGGAATTTTGTTCTTTTACCACTTTGTGGTTTAACGGTCATTCTTAGCTGTCACTTCGGAGGTCCGGGTTCGATTCCCCGCTCTGCCAAGAAATTAAATTCTGGTTTCAGGTCTGGAATAGGATACACTTAGCCTCGTGAGGCAAACCTGAGAAGAGGTGGGTTCGATTCCCATTTCAGCCATCCTCTCCTAACATCAAGAGCTCGCTGATGAGCCAGCTTGGTGTTCCTAACTTAAGGCCACGGCCACCTCATTCCCAAACCTCACCTCAATTACAAATACACACACTAATACAGTCATCACAATAACACAGAATATCAGACAAAAGTTTACACACATACACACCCGAGTACACGGGGATGATGACCAAGATTATTCTACCCCATGATATGCATTATAAACAGCAACTACAGCCACCTGCGGTGAGTCGACTCCAAGGATGCATACTGTTCGTCCCAATTCATAGTTGCAAACAGACCCAAGGTGAGGGGGAGCTTGGTATGGTAATACACACATCAAAAAAAGTTTTGCATCACCTCGGTTCCAAGAGTTCCGGAACCGTTAAATACAAAGGGAATAGAGATCAACACAAACAACATTTCAGCTCGTTTTATTGCTCATGAGACCCACACATTGCATGTTGTACCATCATACAGCTAGACTTTCAGCATTTGTGGTCCAGATTGCAGTACACACCACTACCTCTAATACCCAGTAGCACGTCCTCTTGCATTGATGCATGCCTGTATTCGCCGTGGCATACTATCCACAAGTTCATCAAGACACTGTTGGTCCAAATTGTCCCACTCCTCAACGACAATTCGGCGTAAATCTCTCAGAGTGGTTGGTGGGTCAAGACGTCCATAAACAGCCCTTTTCAACATATCCCAGGCATGTTCGATAGGGTTCATGTCTGGCGAACATGCTGGCCACTGTAGTCGAGCGATGTCGTTATCTTGAAGGAACGCATTCACAAGATGTGCACGATGAGGTCGAGAATTGTCGTCCATGAAGACAAATGCCTCTCCAATATTCTGCCGATATGGTTGCACTATGGGTCGGAGGATGTCATTCAGGTATCGTAAAGCCGTTTCGGAGCCTTCCATGACCACCAGTGGCGTACGTCGGCCCCACATAATGCCACCCCAAAACATCAGGGAACCACCACCTTGCTGCACTCGCTGGACAGTGTGTCTAAGACGTTCAGCCTGACCAGGGTGCCTCCAAACACGTCTCCGACGATTGTCTGGTTGAAGGCATATGCGACACTCATCGGTGAAGAGAACGTGATGCCAATTCCGTGGGGTCCATTCAGCATGTTGTTGGGCCCATCTGTACCGCGCTGCATGGTGTCGGGGTTGCAAAGCTGGACCTCGCCATGGACGTCGGGAGTGAAGTTGCGCATCATGCAGCCTATTGCGCACAGTTTGAGTTGAAACACGACGTCCTGTGGCTGAACGAAACGCATTATTCAACATGGTGGCATTGCTGTCAGGGTTCCTCCGAGCGGCAATCCGTAAGTAGCGGTCATCCACTACAGTAGTAGCCCTTGGGCGGCCTGAGCGAGGCCTGTCATCGACAGTTCCTGTATCTCTGTACCTCCTCCATGTCCGAACAACATCGCTTTGGTTCACTCTGAGACGCCTGGAAACTTCCCTTGTTGAGAGCCCTTCTTGACACAAAGTAACAATGCGGACGCGATCGAACTGCGGTATTGACCTTCTAGGCATGGTAGAACTACAGACAACATGAGCAGCGTACCTTCGTCCTGGTGGAATGACTGGAACTGATCGGCTGTCGTACCCCCTCCGTCTAATAGGCCCTGCTCATGCATGGTTGTTTACATCTTTGAGCAGTTTTAGTGACATCTATGAACAGTCAAAGGGACTGTATCTTGGATACAATATACACAGTCAACGTCTATATGCCGGAGATCTGGGAACCGAGGTGATGCAAAACTTTTTTTGATGTGTGTACATGATATACATAGCCTATATTTCCACAAGGACATCCGCCTGGCATTCCGGCAGACCATAAAGATCCAGAATAATAAGGTACATTGTTCGCTCTACTGTACATACAGTATAGACTACATTACGATACACCATATTTATTTACACTGTTCACGCCCACATTGGAGCACCAAAATCAAACCTTATATACAAAGTCTTCTAATATTACAAATAATAAGTTCAGTTCTTAATTCTTGATAATCTTTTCCTTTCCCAAAACTTCTTCATTCTGGAAGATCTTGCAGCTCGTTCTTCTGCTGATATAACATATTTCTTACGCTGTGAAATTTTGATTGTTAGTCGAGTGTATTTGTTATTCAGAAGCCGTTTCTCCTCTCTATGTTCAATTTGATATTGAGTTATTTTCAATTCGTCTAAATCCATTTGTATTTCTTGACACCATGTGATTTTTCTTTTACTGTTCCAAAAGAAGTCAAAAAGTTGTTTCAGGAGTCTAGTATTTGACAAGCGGGATATGTGTCCAAAAAACGCGATCCTTCGTTTTGGCATCGTGTCAATGATAGATTCATTTTCCTTGTAAAGTATTGAATTGGGCAAACGTCTCCACTGGCCCTCAACCTGGTGTTTTTATTGAGTATTGTCCGAAGAATCCGACTATCAACCTTCTGTAGTTTGTCCGTTGTTGATCGGGTGTTTAGTTTAAATAAAGTTTCACTTGCATATGTTGCTTCTGGCTTAGCGACGATACACCATATACTGTAAATGGCTATGCAGCATGTGGATTGAAGCTCTCAATATGCCAAGCAGACCTTCTCAAGATCAACCTCGATGATGCCAAGCTCTTTCAGGATGTTCACGACGAACTTGAAGGATGTTCCCCGAGCTCCGAAAAGGAGGCCATTCACTTTCCATGCAGTTTTAGGTAGGTTATATCTCTCGCTCAGGTAAGGTATGCATGGTCGGTAAATAGCCTCTTTCTCCTCGTTGACTCGTACGGCTTGATGAATGTCCACTTCAATTGGTACCGTGGGGTCCAGGATCAAATCTCTTCCGTTCTTCCTGCCAATCCCAACGATATCTGCTCTACGGTGACTGCCATTTTCCGAAATGCAGCGCACCTCCTCATAACTTTCCCATTTCAATTTCCTCAGGGTAGTTGATGATGATGATAATAATTGTTGTTTTAAGGGGCCTAACATCTACGTTATCGGCCCCTGATGGTTTGGGTGATCGTGAAGATGAAAATGAAATGCAAACTTAAGACTAAAACTAACTACTAACCTACAAACTAGAAGAAGAAATGGAAAACTAAAGGAGAATAAGGAAAATAAAGAACAGGAGGAAAAGAAATGCCCTCAACCCTCAAAGAATGCGGATTGAGGGACTTGGAAGGAAGGAGATCCATGAAAGGCATATAGGAAAGTGAAAGAGGAGAGGGTCCTCCCCAAAGATAAGGGACAAAAGGGGAAAACGGACCCAGCTCTGGAATCCCTCGGTGTCGCCAACTCCCGAACTCACCAGCCGTGAGCCCCTGAGGGTGTAGCATTATCTAGGGTGCACCAAAAGTGGTGGGGCTACATACACCCGGCCTCCTTGAGGGCCTTGAGCAGATGGCAGGAGAGAACATGAAATAAAAAAGAAGGCTGACCCCTCGCAGGAGGAGGGTATCAGAAAGATGAGACAAGGGCCAATTAAGGCGGGAAAGGAAGAGACTCCCTAGGCCTCGGATACCCTAATACCGTCGGGGTCGGAAGAGAACAAGAGTTGACCAAGTGAGGTCGACAGGAAAGAAGACAGAGAGGAGCCCGGCACAACTAAGTGGAAGCAATGCCGGACTCAGCTGGGGTCCCGTGGTCGCCAACCCACGTCCCACTAGATGTGAGCCCCTGGGGGGCTCTGGGTAGTGGCTTTTGATGATCGTACTCTGTGATGACGGGAATTTCGTAATAGCTCCCCTTTACAACATTGACCTAGGACATGTCCTAGAGTCTCTCTCGGTGGTCACAACCTGGTTGTCGGCATTGGGTTGTGTGCTGGCTTCTCCCCGGCACAGCACTCACCGCTTTGATCTTGCAGGACACTGTCTCATTTACGAGTTGACAGCCTGTTCGCTATATTTGTTGCTGTATTTGCAGATCTGCATTTCCACAGACGGCTCCAATAGGAGAGCAGACTTCGTAGCTATCAATCGGAGCGAAAATAAAGCATTGGTTTTAAATACCATCATTCTCTCAGAAAGGAACTTGATCATGCAGAGAAAAGAAGAACTGTATCATGAGCATACCACTCCTGTCTGAGAAATACCAAATTCCACACAATCATTGCGTTGACAGAGGTTTTCTGTTTGGAGCAAGAAGTGCGGAAACCATGGCAAATCTCTTTTAAGATGGCTGAGGTTGGAATCGAACTAACTGTTGCCTCCCCAGTCTGACTCTCGGACAAGAATTACATTCCTTATCAAAGCCCGGACCTCAGGGAGTAACAGGCAAAAATACTAGTCACTATGTTCGGAGGTTGTTTCGACCGCATTTAAGACGAAGTTTGAGCCAAAACAGACAGAAGACGGATTTATTTATGAAGACGATGCTATCAGAATGGACACACATTTGGAAACAGATAAGACATAATATTATAATGAATGAGGTCGACGGCAAAAGTTCAATTGTAAAACAAAGATAAAAGTCGTTCCATTGAGTAGCTACTTCGAATGGGATCAAGTTAAGGCCACAGAGAATATTATTCAAACAGTAGGGTAACGTCCTCTCCTTAACCTCACTCCCACTTGGTAATAGCTGATTATGATGCTAACTCGATATGACAGCCTCTTCGCAGACACTTGGTTACTGCAAGGAATCAAGAGCGTCTCTCTTGCGGGACGTGGTATAGAGTATACCAAGAGGCACAATGATGTTGCTAAGATCTTACATCAAAAGCTAGTTGTAAAATGTGATCTTCTGGATACGAGCATGGTGTAGCCTACTACAATTACCAGCCAGGTCAACGTGTTTGAAAATGAGTATCATAAAATGTATTCAGATAGATCTATTGTAACACCTGATTGTCAGATTACAGAAGGAAGTGCTGCTGGATACTTGTCATATTGATATACTATTTTTATCACAGTAAGATTGACATGATGCTTGTTTGTGAAATCCGTATCTTGTAGACAGTTGTACCATATTTATGAGCAATTAAAGCCAATGATAATAATAATAATAATAATAATATTAATAATAATAATAATAATAATAATAATAATCAAGACGATGCTATCAGATTGACATAATAATAATAATAGTAATAATAATAATTATAATAATAATGTATGATCCACATCTCTGCCGAAGATAGGGAAGCAATATCTCAAAAGATGAGGCAATACTGGGACAAAAGGAAAGCTCAAAACAATAAAAAGTGATTGATTTCATGTACCCCAAAGTTGGGTGAAAGAAATTAAGAATAATAATAACAATAATAATAATAATTGTAATAATAATAATAATAATAATAATACGAAGTTTATGAAAGACATCATGCAGATATCACAAATGGTCACGTACTTTACTTGGTAATATTCAAACCTCACGAATAAAATAAAGCTTATATAGTAACATGCGTATTTATTCTACGTTAGGCAATTTTAACCTTGTTTTGACAGCGATATTTGTTGTGCGTACCAAGGAGCTGTGACATTGTATAGCAATACTCTCATAATTTTACCGAGTAATTGGCCATTTAGATTCGTAAAAAAATCGACCGACTTGCTGAAGTGATCTTCAATGTGAAGAAAATGTAGAAATTAATGTTCTTCATTTCATGGATAACTAATTCAGTGTTTTTATGGTGTCAAAATCCAACCATAAATTACGAAACGATATTTCTTTGGCATACACAATTCACTTCAACATTTCCATTGGAGCAGGAAGATAATGAACCCTTATTGATTTTTCTTTGCAAGGGTTCAATACATTGAATATCCTACATATTCCAACCTTTGTAAGTTATAGTCACATAGGCCTACATGTATTCTCACATTTCTTTCTTAATACTTTTTTCAATAATCTCTATTCCTTATCCTCAATGAACACCTGTTTTTTAGTTTCTTTCACGTCAACTCATTTGCTTACAGGCTCCACTCCGCAAAGTGCCTATATTCAACTGATAGAAATCACACCCCATTGGTCATCACAAGATAATTTTTAAAGAAAAAATATGTTTAGTCTTTTTTTATAGAAATATACAATCACCAGCTGTTTTGATATGTTATTTTCACAATTTTTTTATATTATCATCAATTTAAAGCCCATAATTGTTACAGATCTGATATAAACCGCTGCGCCACGCAGTCAGTCGGTCTGTCTGTCTGTCTCTTTCTGGTTAGATGGAACTACCAAATTAAGGAGAGAGATTCAGTTCTTTTTAATCATTTTATTTTTTATTTTTATTAATGTGCCTATCTTGTACAACAATTATTATGCACATTTCCAAAAAAAAATGTGTTTGTTACGAGAAACAACTTATAAACTAATCACAGTTATTTTTTTAACAACTGGCACTACAGCCCATCAAGGGCCTAGGCCTACCAAGCGACCACTGCCGAGCCATTTGGCCTGCATATATTGGGGGTGACGCGTGATCAGCGCATCGGCTCCCCTCGGCCGTTAATCTTGGTTTTCGTGTTCGGGGCGCTGCCTCACTGTCAGACAGCTACTTAATTGTCCTCACGAGGCTGAGTGCACCCCGTTCCAGCCCTCACGTCAGTTTCTAAAATACCTGACGGAGCCGGGAATCGAACCCGGGGTGAGAGGGAGGAACGCTACCCCCAACACCATGGGGCCGGCAGTTATTATTATCCAATTACAAAATTTGCCCTTGTTTTGCCATGTTCTTCAGCGCCTTTGGTGACGTAGTTGGTAGCATTCTGAGCATCTATGCCCAAGATCGCGGGTTCAAACCCAGCCGAATTCGTCGGATTGTTTAAGAGCGTTAAAATCCCTCAGTATGCCGTCCTTTATAAGGGAAGTAAAGCCGGTGGGCCCATGTCTAGATTTATGGCATCTAAAAGAACCTTCCACTAACTGCAATTGTGTGAAGCTAAATTTGTAGGTTAGATTTGATTAACGCTCTATTAAGTCCCAACGTTCGCCGCTAAGTGCTGGTTGCGGTGGAGTCTAGGAGCCAAGTTCACAGCTAGGTAACGTTAACGGTAGAATTCGGTAGCAAAAGTAGGAACTACTTGAAATTGATCGTCTGCAGTCCTTACCTGAATTACAGATAACACTCACAAATACAGCCATCACAATTAACGCCGGTTATCAGACAGATTCTGCACATACACACACACACACACAAAGTACACGGGGCTACATGACCGCGTTGTCACAGCTCCTAAACTGAGTAACCAACCAACATGTTCTTCGCCTTTTCCTACGAATTTTCCATAGTTACAATACTTATTTAGCTTTTTTTTTCCAAGTGTTTCTGTAATCTTCAACTACAAAGTCCAACCTCACTCCCAATGGTGGGGTTCTTATTAGCCTGTCTATGTTTTTCTAGAGGTTATTTTAAGGGGAAACGGAATCATCTATCTTCACAATGATCACATTACCATGGGACCCACGTTGGCAACGTAGCTCATTATTTTGCAATGAGCAAATACAAGCATTGTGCTTATACTGAAGAAAGGATAATGTTTAATAAAAATAATATGGCAGAATATATTCACTCTCTATACTGTATAATTACTTAGGATGTCTTTACCATCAGTATTATCACACATGATTTTTTAAAATCAATTACTTGCCAATATGAAATTGTTTTGGTATATGTAATAAAGCACCCAAATGAAATTCTTCTCCAAGTTACTTGGCTTTAGGTTTAGCAGAGGCTGAGAAAATATACTCCGAATATTTACAAAAAGTAAACTCATGGTAAAATAAGTATAAAGTTTAAAACATGACTGCTCCAATGGCCACCGATTTTCAGGAATAAGAAAATTTAACATAGTTAAAGAGCGATGTGAAAATGAAAATCCACAGCCTGCTTCCAATCTCCGACCGGGTCAGGAATGGAATGAATGAAGCCCCCATCTAGCGAGGATATGAACTGTGCCGGCTGCCTCTGGGGCAATGATTAATGAATGACAGATGAAATGAAATGATAATGGAGAGTGTTGCTGGAATAAAATTGTGACAGGGAAAACCGGAGTACCCAGAGAAAACCCTGTCTGCCTCCGTTTTGTCCAGCACAGATCTCACATGGAGTGACCGGGATTTGAACCACGGACCGAGCGGTGAGAGGCCGGCGTGCTGCCGCCTAAGCCACGGAGGCTTAGTTAAAGAGCGATGTGAAATACATAATTTAAAATCTTCAGAGAATAAATAAGTTTACTAAAAATATTGATGTTTTCATCCAAAATCGGAATCAATTTCCCCCTAAAGTTTCCGAGAATGAAAATGAATAATATTGCTTAACTAGCAGATCATGTAAATGACTGAGTTTAAATTTCTAGCGGCAGGTTTAAGAAAAAATCCAATAAACATAGGAGATATCAGAGAAACGGCGAAGGACAGTTCAAAGCAATGGCAAAATTAGAAAACTGGATACCAATAGTTGGCATTAGATTTCTAAAACTTTATAAATTTGTTTCTTTAATCAAATACGTCTGTGTTTCCTTGGCAATGTGGTACAAGATTTGTGACAGCCACATTAATATGGTTATAAACAGCGATGGGGAAAAGGGACAGATGATATCGCTGTTTCGCCCCTTAAAACAACAATACAGTAACTATGTATTGACGGTAAAAGCACCAAAGAATAATTCGGATGAATTACAATTACTGATAGACATTTTACAAATTATAATTACAATTTTATTTACCAAAAAGTAATCAGTAAACTTACAATTACTGTACTTCACAAAATGGCGGTAATAAAAATTTCCTTACCCATATTTGGAGGGGGACAGTTAATATTTTTTTTACAATTAAAGCTGTCCATTAAAACTGATTAAGAAAAGAAAACATAACTTTTAACAAGATGTTCAGCAAAGAACATATAGCCTACTTTCTCCTAAATGCATGGGTATACTTATAACTCTTTGTCTTCACCCCTAAAACAATCACCTCCACCACCATGTATTCTTTTTATTTTATATTGATAATTAGCCAGTAAGTGCAGTATGAGTCTAAATCAATATTATATACTTCATGATGATTGAATAACAAAACTTCTAGCTTATTATAATGCATTCACGTCCGTTAATCTCGATATGAAGCCTCCAAACTTAAGAATCCTTCGTTTCAAGTCTCTTCCCCTAAATCCGCCACGTTGGTGCTGCAATTTAGCAGTGAATTAATATATTATCTTGTACGCCTCTGAGTGTTGAATGGGAATGCAGTTCAAAGCAGCCAAGAGGGATGCGATCCAGCTGGCAGTGCTTAAAGGTAATTGGAGCGCGGTCATAGCTAGAAGTTTAACTAATAGCCTACAAAATTGCAATACTTCAGGAGGCTAGGGATTCACAAAGCGGAGCAATTACCCACGTAACCTGCAAGAGGACAGCATCCTACAGAGGCATTGAGAAGGCTGTGGTTGATGACAACGTGCATCTTGTCCTTTAGGATAGCTTATAACCACCCTCGGTTGATAATCGGAATTGGTGGGTCTTAAGCTGTTGATTATAATGTTAGCATAATTCACACGACTGCCATCTATAAAAGGTACGGCTGATGACCTTGTAGTTTGAGCACAGGACGCGTCTTGTATGAAGGTATGTTGTTACCAAATTTCGAAAATATCCGATGATTAGTTTGGTCGTAATTTAATGTTAAGTTTTGACCATTTGGGTGGCCGCCATTAAGTTTTGGTAAGGATGGCGACAATATAAAACATGACACTGAGGTGCACTTTACTAGTGCTATCTCTGTACCAAATTTCGTTCAATTTGGTTTGATCGTGTTTCAATTGATAGGGGGGATTTGCCGTGCCTGTTAGGGTTTTGCCCATATGTACCGATTAGGCTTGTCAGTAGACGTCGGTACACCCTGTTTGGACCCTTGCTTTGTCTCATCTATGAAGTGCATTGCAGTGTTTCTTAGCATGAGGAGCTAAGAGCTTTGCGCTTAAGTTTAAACTTCAAAGCTAAAGGAGCTAAGAGCTTCGAGCTTAAACTTAAACTTCAAGCTAAATGAGCTAAGAGCTTTGAGCTTAAACTTAAACTTCAAAGCTAAAGGAGCGAAGGCTTAAACTTCAAAGCCAAAGTAGCTATGAGCTTTGAGCTTAAACTTAAACTTAAACTTCAAAGTTAAAGGAGCTAAGAGCTTTGAGCTTAAACTTAAACTTCAAAGCTAAATGAGCTAAGAGCTTTGAGCTTAAACTTAAACTTCAAAGTTAAAGGAGCTAAGCGCTTTGAGCTTAAACTTAAACTTCAAGCTAAATGAGTTAAGAGTTTTGAGCTTAAACTTAAACTTCAAAGCTTAAGGAGCTAAGAGGTTAAACTTCAAAGCCAAAGGAGCTACGAGCTTTGAGCTTAAACTTAAACTTCAAAGTTAAAGGAGCTAAGAGCTTTGAGCTTAAACTTAAACTTCAAAGCTAAATGAGCTAAGAGCTTTGAGCT
This sequence comes from Meconema thalassinum, assembly GCA_946902985.2. NCBI lineage: Eukaryota > Metazoa > Arthropoda > Insecta > Orthoptera > Tettigoniidae > Meconema > Meconema thalassinum. Next base: position 298,984,856 of record OX336391.1, on the reverse strand, counting down.
TAAACTTAAATTTCAAAGTTAAAGGAGCTAAGCGCTTTGAGCTTAAACTTAAACTTAAACTTCAAGCTAAATGAGTTGAGAGTTTTGAGCTTAAACTTAAACTTCAAAGCTTAAGGAGCTAAGAGGTTAAACTTCAAAGCCAAAGGAGCTAAGAGCTTTGAGCTTAAACTTCAACTTCAAAGCTAAAGGAACTAAGAGCTTAAACTTCAAAGCCAAAGGAGCTAAGAGCTTTGAGCATTTTAAGAGCGTTAAAATCCCTCAGTATGCCTTCCTCCGGAGGGGAAGTAAAGCCGGCGGTCCCTTGTCATAGATTAATGGCATGTTAAAGAACCTTCCACTAATTACACCTGTGTTAAGCTAGGTTGAGAATGTAAACAACGCTCTTAGGTTCCTACGCTCGTTGCCAAGAGCCGACTGCGGTGGCGTCTTGTAGCTAAGTTCTAAACTAGTAGTCGTTGACGGTGGCGTTTGGCGGCAAAAGTAGGAACTATTTGAAAAATTCAAAAGTCTGCAGTCCTTACTTGAATTAAAAAATAGACAGCACACACTAATACAGTCATCACAATTAACACTGGTTATCAGACAGATTCTACACACACCCAAAGTACACGGGGCTGCATGACCGCCTTGTCACAGCCCCTAAACTTAGGAACCAACCAACCATCCCTTTTCACTAGAAAATATCCCACGTAAAAATGTATTTTGTTCACAACAAATGTATAATGAATAAAACATGTGCTCTAGAGTCTCGATAATGTGTTTCTAATTGCAGTACCATATGCGCTAAATTTGATTTAAACGGAACACAAAACTGTCTTGTAAATTATCATTATCATACACTTAAACATTCACTTTATACATGTCTTTATTTATTTAAAGATTGAGATGTTTATCTTCCCCTGTAGAGCCTAAGTCTTTAAATTTAAAATAAAAAAATGAAGATTTCACAAAAACACAAAACATAAGTTTTAATCTCCAATAACTCACAAAACTGCCAGCTATCGCACAAGCGGCAGTTGGCGATTGTAATGTTGGTTGCTTGGTTCCTCAGTTTAGGGGCTGCGACAGCGCGGTCATGTAGCCCTGTGTACTTTGGGTGTGTGTAGAATCTGTCTGATAACCGGTGTTAATTGTGATGCCTGTATTAGTGTGTGTATCTGTTTTCAATTCAAGTAAGGACTGCAGACATTTAATTTTTTCAAGTAGTTCCTACTTTTACCACCCAACACCACCATCAGCGACGACTAGTTCAGAACCTGGTTACCAGACACCACTGTAGTCGGCTCCCAGCGACGAACGTCGGAACCTAAGAGCGTTTGTCAAATGTTTAACCTATAATTAATTTAGCTTCACACAGGTGTAATTAGTGGAAGGTTCTTTAACATGCCATAAATCTATGACAGGGGACCGTCGGCTTTACTTCACCTCCGAAGGAGGCATTCTGAGGGTTTTTTAACGTTCTTAAAAATCCGACGACTTCGGCCGGGTTTGAATCCGTGATCTTGGGGATAGAAGCTCAGCATGCTACCAACTACGCTACCGAAGCCGCCTCGTTTGTAATGTAATACTATACTTCCGTGACAGGTTTAGTTTTATTCTATTGGCATGCATGAATCGTACCTATTGTGCACGTTTGCTGTGCAAACGAAGCTTTTATGTATTAATGGCCGCTCAGATGGTGATTAATATCCCAAATTCACCTCACTTTTAGCACAAAGAAAAATATACCTTTATTCCTTTCCTAAAAATATATGCCTAAATGTCCCACAATTTGGGACAAATCCCACGGGTTGGCATCACTGCTCTGATGACTCTTCATGGTTCATTGTACCTCAGAAAGCAACTTAACTGCCTTGTAATATGATCTCGTTCCCAAATATACACAATGCAAGAAAATAAACAATCACTACTGATTATCTTGGCAAGAAGGTTGGTGGGGGATTTGGAGGTTATGGTAACATAATGTTACGAATAACAGCATAGTTCACATTTTATTATTAAACAAAGTTCAGACATTACAAAAAACTATTCTCCTGTACTCCCGCACTCTGTATAACTTAAAGAGGCAAATAAAACCACGACTCATCCATCTAAATTAGCAATGTCACCAACATTGTGGAACAAAACTAGTGAACAGATCTTAATTTCCGCAGGCGCATTGCCTCCTAACATTATAGATTCTGTATTTCTACGTTGTAATACACAAATCAGTTGTTTAATACAATCAATAATGATCTATGTTCGTGATAACTCTCGTTCACTTTCATTGCATAAGTTGGTACTTACATTGCAGCCATTCTCTTTTGAGTGTTTCCTATAAAAATTGTCTTTGGCTGGTTTTCAGTTGGTCAACACGATTGTGCCCAATGCATTGGGCGGGGTACAAGTTATAGTTATTTAACTAACTAAAGGGACAGATGGCCTCGTAGTTCCGCCCCTTGTAACCTCAATAACTAACTAACTAACTAACTAACTAACTAATACATGTAATTTTTTCCAGGAGTGTGTTTACATATTTATAACTTGTACCCCGCAAAAGATAATTGGCCTACTTACAGTCGTCAAAACCCTCCTAGATCTTTCAGTCAATTATATTCTTTGCTTCCATGATAGTCAGTTAATGCATCTCAGTGGCGTTGGAATTCGCCACGTGCGTTCAGTTCGAGGCCAAACAATGACGCAATCACTCTGCATTTAACGACGAATCGCAGATTTACCTAAGAGTCCATACTCTGTTATTATATGCTCCTTGGGCAGACCATTCCATTCTGTAATACCATTCTCCTGATGAAAGGCATCGGACGAGCGTTATTGTCCATGAAAGTGAAATTTGGGCCGAAATTGTCAGCATAGTCTTTCACTACAGGTGCCAGGATAGTATCTCTGTGACGTATGTCTGTTATACGCCCTGGGATGTACACGAGGGGTTCGGTGACCATACATGATGCCAGCCCAAAACATTGCACCACCTCCTCCCTCGGATGTATTGGTCGTGCATACGTTCACCGGGTAGTCTCCACACTCGCACAGATCTATCTTCGTTGACTCAGGCGAGTGTACACAGCCAATATACACGCACGCAAAAGCGACTTATGGGTTTGAGACCACTATGCCTCTTGGTCAGCAATATGAAAAACTTTTTTTTATGTGTGTGTTTGTTTTTCCCTTGTCTGTAGTCCATAACAGCATATGTCATAGTAAGATAGTGAAATCCACCATTTAATTAACATTCCTAGGCACTCATTTTTTTTAGCGTATGGCTTTTAGTGCCGAGAGTGTCCGAGGACATGCTCGGCTCGCCAGTTTTGTAGCTGCTTCGAGGCAGACACCCAATTGGTGAGCTACAACTACCGTCGCGTGTGGAGTGTTGTCTGGGGGAGGAAAGTTTGAATGTAAGAACAAGGAGTTGGAAGGTAGCGGCTGTGGCCTATAGTTAGGGACCAACCCCGGCATTTGCCTGAAAGGAAGATGGGAAACCACAGATGACCAGCTTCAAGGTTGCCGGCGGGGGGATTCGAACCTCATCGCCTCCCGGACCTGAGCGACTGCCAGCAGTCATGCCGTAACGACCACGGCTAACTCACCCGGTATGTAGGCACTCATGAAAAGCCGGCATGTGATGTAAAGAGGGATACTTGCACTATCTGACGCGTGGTTTCATGAAATGACTACAATTTCGCCGTTACATAGTGTAATTATTTTTGTAAATTATCTGATGGGAAGTCCAGCTCGTCACTTCATAAAGTAGCGGTAGCTAGTATCCTCGTGGTGGGATAAGTGTGTTTTCCAAGAAAATTCATAGTGGCAATGTACAGGATAAGAACTGTAGGGGTAGACCAAGGTTAGAATATGTTGAATAGATTGCCTCGGATGTAGGGTGTTGTACCTATGTAGAGATGAAACGATTAGCTCAGGACAGGGAAATATGGAGGTCTGCATCAAACCACTGAAGACTCAAACTACACGGAATAGAAGTCACCGTGGACGTTCAAAAGCTGTTGTTTCTTGAGGAGTATTTTTGCCAATTTCTGTGTTCTTTTGTTCAGTCAGCACATTTTAATATAATTCTGTTGTTCTATTATAATTATTGTTCTATTGTTGTAAATTCATTTAATCCACACTGAACCCACTTTAATTTATTTCTTTTGAGTTTTTTAAATCCATTTATTAACTGCATGCTCCTTTACAATTGAAGTAATACTACATGCATTGGTGATCTTATATGTAAGTATGATAAGTCATAACTTTTCTTAACATTATGCAACCCATATCTACATGATTGATTGTACTGTGTCTAGCCTAGATATAATGTGTTTCAGTTTTCTTTCTTGACATAATTATGTCCTACATCAGGTTATAAAAATAGATGCTCTGCACAAATACGTTAAAGAATTTGACATATTTATCTACAAGTTCATTCATCCTTGCAGGCCATTACATTTGTCTTCATTTTTCCTCTTTGGTGTTTTAGTAATCCACACTCATATAGGATGAGGTCCACACTTTGCGATTCTTCGTCACACCGGCACGTCGTATGCTTTTGGATTTTAAACCTATACAGATAGGTAAGTTATGAGTGGCCTTCGGGACATAGCTAGTCCTTGTGTGTACTGCGAAAGGTTCTACTCATAGGGTCAGTGGGATTGTTCTGATTCAGTGAGGAAAGCAATGGCAAACTACCTCACTCCTCACCTTGCCTAGTACGCCTCATTATAGTGCTGCCTTGGGATATCTACTGACCTGACCCGTGGTGGTACTTTTTGAGGATCCAACCAGCCTCTCGGCTGACTACCTAACAGACAGGAATTTATTTCTTAGAATAGTTAGTGTAGGAAAAGTTGCGTCGGTCATTTCATCAACAAACGCCGGATCTTCATGAAGTGTCTAGTTAGTTAGTTAGTTAGTTATTGTTGTTTTAAGGGGCGGAACTACGAGGTCATCTGCCCCTCATGAAGTGTCTCTCGACTAACAGTGTAAAATAATTTCTTACACAATCTGCCCAAATCGGTCCGTCACTTCACGAAGAAACGCGTCTGAGAGGGCAACCATCCCTTTTTACATCATATACCGGCTTGTCATTAAGTGCCTAGCGGCTTCGGTGGCGTAGTTGATAGCATGCTGAACTGCTGTGCCCAAGATAGCGGGTTCAAACCCGGCCGAAGTCGTTGGATTTTTAAGAGCCTTAAAAATCCTTCAGTATGCCTTCCTTCGGAGGGGAAGTAAAGCCGGCGGTCCCATGTCATAGATTTATGGCATGTAAAAGATCCTTCCACAGACTAAACTTGTTAGGTTAGATTTCGTCAGAACGCTCTATCAAATTTCCAACTTTCACCACCAGGTATCATTGATATCTGGTAGCGAAAGTTGGAACTACTTGTAATTGAACGGAACTTGTAGCTCACCCTAGTGGTGTCCGCTGGTAGGAGCTACAGACTCAGGCGAGCCGAACATGTCCTCGGACACTCCCGACACTAAAAGCCATACGATAAATAAATTAATTAAGTGCCTAGGATTTTCTTGAATTGACAGATTTCTCTACCTGAGTACACTTTTATTCACATGTAATATTTTCAGGTTATGTTTTCACATGTTATGTTGACCGACTGAAAAGTTGCAATATCAATTTTCCAAGCAGTAAAGATTGTTGTTGTTGTTTGAGTCTTCAGTTTTGATGCAGCACTCCATTGCCTCCCTGTTCTGAGCTAATCGTTTCATCTCTATATAGCTAGCACACCTTACATCCGAGGCAATATGTTTAACATTTTCTAACCTTTGTCTACCCCTACTGTTCTAATCCTCAACCCTTCCTTCCATAGCTATGTTTGCTATTCCTGGGTGTCAACCTATCTCTTGGCCAGAAACATGAATAACAAGTAAATACTGTAATCCTTACCGTCAAGTTGGGTCGCCAGGCACACAACACTGGTCGAGCTGGAGGGATGGTGGCGATGTGTGAGTAGCGGCCCAACAAGCGTGGAGCGGGCGGTGCGGTCGGTCCCGGCTCTACCAGCGGACTGAGTCTGAGTCAGTCGGTCTGTCAGTCTGTCCTGCCGGCCACGAGGGGGCGTCACCACTCTCAGCTCTGCTCATTGGCTCATACAGGTGGACTAGCCCTTCTTCAGCACCCCCAAGGGCGCCTTATATCGCGATGGGGAACTGCTTCCGGGAGTCTTCAGTCTTTTGACTGGTTTGATGCAGCTTTCCATGCCTCCCTGTCCTCAGCTAATCGTTTCATCTCTACATAGTTACCACAGAGCCTCCGAGGCTTAGGCGGCAGCACGCCGGTCTCTCACCGCTGGGTCCGTGGTTCAAATCCCGGTCACTCCATGTGAGATCTGTCCTGGACAAAACGGAGGCAGACAGGTCTTTCTCCGGGTACTCCGGTTTTCCCTGTCAACATTTCATTCCAGCAACACTCTCCACTATCATTTCATTTCATCTGTCCTTCATAATCATTGCCCCAGAGGAGTGCGTCAGGCCTCGGCAGCCGTCACAGTTCATATCCTCGCCGCTAGATGGGGGCTTCATTCATTCCATTCCTGACCCGGTCGGAGACTGGAAGCAGGCTGTGGTTTTTTTCTACATAGCTACCCCAACCTACGTCCGAGGCAATCTGTTTAACATATTCTAACCTTGGTCTACCCCTACAGTTCTTGTCCTTGACCCTTCCTTCCATAACTAAACTTGCTATTCCTGGGTGTCTTAGTATGTGTCCTACCAACCTATCTCTTCTCTTCATTAGCAGTCGCCAGAAACATCTCTCCTGTCCCACTCGTCGTAATACCTCTTCATTTGTAACCCTATCTACCCATATGATCTTCATCATTCTCCTGTAACACCACATTTCAAACGCTTTAATTCTCCTCTTTTCTGCTGCATCAATAGTCCAAGTTTCACTTCCATAGAGTGCTTCCGGGGTTAGGAAGTTCAAATCCCGGCGCTAACAGTGGCTGTCCCTCGTGTGCTTTTAGTTGTTGTTGATTCTTTAGAGGATTGGCGACATCGTCGTCGACTAGCCCTATGTACTTGGATGTGTGTTGAAATTGCCTCATAAACTGTACCACTGTGATGTCGCTTGACACGGTGGGAGAGTGGTTATCGTGTTGGACTACCAACCCCAAGCTTGCAGGATCGCTCCTGGCCGTGGTAAGTGATTTTTGAAAGGCGACAAAAATCACGGTACGCAAGTCATACGTTGTTGGCATGTTAAAGAACCCATTTGAATTCAGTAGGCCGTGTTCTTAATGGCAAAATTAAATCGGGATTTTCCGCCAACACACAAAAAAAGTTCCTCCTTTCTCTACTAGAAAGCGCTATAGTGTCAAGGAGCTTAGATAGCCTATGTAACCTCCTTGACTTTCATAGCGTTCTAAGGCGCGATAAAATTCGACATGCAAGCTGCCCTCTGGGTGTCAATCAACAAAGATTGCACCCGGCACCGAGGCCACACGATATTATTATCATTATTATTATTATTACTGTGATGTCTGTACTACTAGTGTTGTACTTGTACACGCGGTAGGACTTGGGTAGGAAGCATCCGTGACCTTAAGTTAAGTACCATCCCGGCATTCGCCTCAAAACAAGGTAGTTATTATTAAAATTATTCATATTTTAGGGATATTGTTGAGTGAAAATTAAAAAACAAAAACAAAAAGGATCCTAGACGTTTCGAGAGGGAGCTTGCCTCATTTTTCAATAGAATTTAAAACAATGTGGTCAAAAAATGTGAGTCAGTGAGCTTACAAAAAAAAACTTGAGAAATTCCTCTGTTCGTCACCAGATAGCAGCCAGAAGCTACTGTGGACCTTGGTAGAAAAGCGCGCAATATTAAGTAGAACGGCGGAAAGAGGAAGGAAAATGGAAGCAAGGTCCCTCTTGAAACGTCTAGGAATTTTATTTTTAGCCTACTTTTCTCATTTTGCAAAAATGAGGAAAAAGTAGACTTATGAGATCGATCCCGGAAAATGTGTGTCTGTTTGTCGGTCTGTGTGTCTGTGTGTCTCCCCCTATCAACTCCTAAACGGCTGCAGATATCGAAACCAAATCTGTTAAGAGTAAAGATCTGTACCTGAACATCTCACGGCCATATTTTAAATTGAGGTCAGTGCTACCAACTGCTGAAAAATCGCTATTGAAATTTGAGCTCTATGTTGGATATCTCAGAAGTTATGCATGCGAACTATTCCAAAATTGGCACACATATAAATAATAACATTCCAGATTAATTTTTAGAAGTCCATACATGCCAGTGTTGCCAACATGAGTCTAAGCCTGCCGATAGGTCCAATTTCTAAATGCAAGTAACTTCTATACTATAGATTGGATTTCAACCAAATTTCTTACGTACTATGTGTACTACAGCTGATATGACTGTGCGTATTCTAAAGAGCCACTAGGGCTGCCAACTGTTGATAAATGCTCTCCCAATGTTTTAACCCTAATATCAATATATCAAAAAGTACGAAAGCCAACAGATCTAAACTTTGCACGTATAGTACCTGACATTCTACCTTAGTTTGGTGTAACTTATATACATCAGTACTGCCAACACGATTCTAAGCCTGCTGATAGGTCCGACTTTCAAATTCATGTAACTTCTACACTAACAAATGGATTTCAACCAAATTTCGTATGTGCTTTGTGTACCATAGCAGTTATGACTATGCGTATTCGTAAGAACCAGCAGGGCTGCCAACTGTTAATAAATGCTCTCTCAATTTGTTTAATCCTAATATCAATATAACAGAAAGTATGCAAGCCATCAGCTTTAAACTTTGCACACGTATAGCACCTGACATTTTTGATTAATTTTGAGTAACTAATATACCTCAGTACTGCCAACATGATTCTAAGCTTTCTGATAGTTTCAATTTTTAATTACATATAACTTCTATACTAACCAATGGATTTTATCCAAAATTGGCACAATAATAGATCGTAATATTTCAGATTAATTATGAGCATCAAATACCTGACATTGTTCCCAACATAATTTTACGCGCACTGATGAATCCATTATCAAACAGCATGTAACGTCCATACTATCCATTAGACTTAAACCAAATTTTGTAAGTGCATTCTTCTGTACCTTAAGATATGGAACTAAGAATATATTCAGAGTCACAAGGGCTGCCAACTGTAGTAAGTTACTCTATTAGGCTACATTATTTCAGGTGTAATTCAAACTGCAGTACTTAGAAATGTTAGTATTACCAACTTGATTTCGTCATTATTCTAGATAGGTCCATACAGATTGGCACGAATCTTAAATTTTAAGAAAAGTAGGCTCTTTAGTTCATCACGGAACTACTTGTTTTATTTTCACACGGTAATATCCCCCCCAAAAAAAACTTTTAATAGTTTTCCGGGGCCATGATAGCCTTTATCTACACAAGATAGTTATTGTTGTTGATAATAATTCATTTTATTTCTTTATTGAATATCCTAAAAGTTTGAACCCAATTGTACATGAGTATATTAGGGTCATAGTTTTGATCAGTTAATTATTGGTCCTTAACACAAAATTATGAAATTAGATTATTGTAGATGTGGTGAATGAACGTAAGGAACTGTTTGTAACAGCAAGATTTCCTAAACAGGTGGAATAATGGTTTTGAAAGTTCCATATTACAATTGTTTAGATGGCACTCAAGTTCGAATCTTGCCCTGCTAAACATGGCACAGTCGAAAAGTAAATGGTCCACTGTTTGAGAAGATCCACAAATGCTCAAGTAATCACCTGCAATTTTAATTTTAAAACGTTCGAAGTAGCACTTAAACGTTCTATGACCAGAGAGAAACTGTGTAAGGATGAATTCGGGCACTAATGTTTTGCAATGGAGTCGGCTATATATTGTGCCCTTGGGAGAGGCACAGGTATCGAACCCACATTCTTTTACTTCAGAAAAAGAAGAGATATTATAGGTTTTAGTACAGTTTTTAAGGTTGATGAAGGGTTAATAGGAAAGAGCCCTAGTATGACGCACGGACTAGTGATGCAAATTTGAGCCATAGCTGGCAGCTGGGGGATGAGATCACTTCGACAGCTCAGCGATAAAGGGTTACGCAGATAGAATCTAATAAAAATCTTTGCGAGGCATCCCGAAAGGATATCAAGAACAGTCTTAATATGTTAGGTAACAGGTTCATCCGAGTCGCGGAAAATACGTATATGGAAGCGCAGGACCTTAAGTCTAATAAAATAGCAATCCAAGTTGAAACTAATGTAGTAGTAATTGAGGAAAAGGAAATAACGAAGCGTAGGGAGCCCGAAATTTGTCTTGATTTGGTGGAAATAGGGAAAGAAGTAGGAATTGTTGTGACACCTATGGAAATAGATAGAACTATTGAGCCACAGGAAGAAAATGTTGCAGAAATTCAAGAGGAAATGATAATTCCATGTCAGAGAGAATGCCTAAATGAAAATGAGTCTCACATATGCAAAAACTGAGCAAGAAGAGAAAACAGATGAAACGCTTGTAAGGGAAGAAGAGGATTGGGAAAATGAATTAGAAGAGAAAGATGCTGAATCCCAAAATGTAGTTCTGCAAGAAAACAGAGAAATTCCAGAGGGAAGTCATAAGTCCGAGGGAGACTTAATGGAAATGGAAACTCAGAGCATGAAGGAAAATATATCTACGAGCTTAATGAAAAGAAGTATTCCAAAGTCGGTTCATAGCTGGAAATTAAGGAAAAAGAAAATAGAAAGAAAAGCAATAACAGAAAATAGAAGGAAAACCATCCTATGGAAAGGTGTATGCAAGGAGCATTTATTGCATATCAAAAGAAGAAAATTTGCAGAATGGAAGAGACAATTCAAGAGGGAAATGCCTTCTCAAAATAGACAAAAGGAATTGAAAATACCAAAGGAAAAGGTATTTAAATGGAAAATTAAATCTAGTGAAAGGACGGAAGAAAACAGACCCGATTACAAAATGGAGATCAAAGAGGGAGTTCGGGAACGAGCAGGAGAGCATGTTCTTAAAGAAATGCAGGCTAAACGTGACTCTAAAAGAAAGGAAAAAACACAGAAGGGTGAGCCCTATGTGAACCCGTCTGAAGGATGGGAAGAGCGGAAAAAGAAGAAAGGAGAGATTCGTCTAGAGCTCTGTAATTGGAAGAGAAGGAAAAAGAAATTTTGGAAAAGGGCAAGCTTAATGCTAGCAAAAGAAAGGAAACGGGTAGGGATAGACCACACCCGTAAGGAATAGTGTATTCCGAGGACACATAGTCCAGATATGAATGAGGATGAAGAACGGGTAGGGACAGAGCGTTCCCGTCCAACACAATCACCGGATATGACTCTAAACAATAAAACCCGAATCATCGTGGGATTCTAAGTAAGAATGAAACCAGAAGATACTATGAGTTGATGTGATGGATTCGATACTGAATGGATGAAATATTCTTTGGAAAATAATGTAAATAAATTTCCTCATGCTTCGAAAATTTATTTATCTAAGGAAGGGTACAATTACACCGTATAGAAATGCCATGTCAGCACTACGCAATCGGGAGTTCACCAAGCTAGGAGTTAGTAGTGGTGGAAAAAAAGAAGGCACCACCTACGCATTTCAGGAGCTCAATTTAATTAAAATTTTATAATCCTACGATTGGTTTTTAGAAAATTTGATATATTTTTGACATTTAAGCTATGATCATTCAGGAGTTAATTTTTCTATAATCGTGTAACGATTACTTTAGAAGTTAGATCTGGAGAAGAAGCCAAACTGATCTTTTTGTAGCAGAATCAAATATAAACCCTGGGTGCGCCAGGAAATTCATGCAGTCTTCATCAGTCCCGTAGGACGTTATACAGTGACGCCGAGGTATCGCACTCCATGCGGGGAGTTGCTGCTCCAGTAATTATTCAACAGTGCCGCCGTGCAATTGAAGCGTCGTAATCCTTGTTTGAAGGAAAAGTACTGTTAAGCTTCGAATTTTATAAGTTAATCTATAGACTTAAGCAAAGTAGTATACTTGACTTTAAATACTTTGGCCGGCGAGGGCATTTAAGCCGTATAAATTCAGTGAAGTAGAAGAATCGCAATATCTCAAAGTACACGAGACGACGATAGAGTAGTGAACTCTAAACATTTTTATCCAGTACGTTAAGTAACCGAATTAGGGCAAACGTCGGATAAACGCCTATTTTTCCTGAACTGAGGAGATTAGAGCAAGTGACGATAGATTTTTAGGAATCTACATTCGAGGCATCATTAGCCCAGTCAAAACGCAGTAAGACTTTGGAATCAATTCCAGAAGCAAAGACTATATTCGTCATGAGTAAAAGTCGAGACGAGGACCATAAATGAAGCAAATACTAGATCGCCGTAGTAGCAGACACCGCGAATCTAGAAGTGAACGTCAGTTATAAACATTTGCTTGACGAACATTTGCGCATTTGAACGAGATACGACATCATGCAGTAACTGTAAGGGTGCCGATAGTCGAAATAGACCGGATAGGAGAATCAGCCGTACCAGAAGAGGGTAAGAGCGAACGAGACTTTCAATCACCCTGAGTAGGAGTAGGAAGTCGACGTGAAATACTTGCAATCCTTGGAGGCGGAAAAGAAAAAGATCACGTGTGTAAGGCAAAAATAAAGTGCAGAAAGTGAAATTTCTAAGTGTAATATAATATTTGTGAAAATTTGAGTGTTAATAATGTTTAGTGATTTTTAAATGGTAACAAATACCATGAGTGTATTTCTTAAAGATAAGAAAACCAGTGTATGTAATTTTTGTAAATTGAAAGAAGTATTAAGGTATTTGAAGATGAGTATTAAAATGGTGTAAACACAAGTGAGTGGGCAAAAATGTACCGTCATTGGAGACCTGGTCGCTGATCTGTGAAAAATCATGTGAGTACCAGATTTTATTATATGTGGTGTTCGGGAGACCTCGTGTAACAATTTATATGGAGATATGATTCTCAAATGCGAAACAGGGATATATAAAACAGTGTATAACAATGTATTGCGCGATCTGAACAAATAATTTAATGATGAATATAACTAATTAAATGTGTTAATTAATTCTCAGTAAAAGTATTCGGTGAAATATTAGTAAATGATAGAAGAATGTAATGATATATACAAGCAAGATAATAATAATAATAATAAGTTCATGAATTAATTGTTTAAATAATTTGCATATGGTAATGATGGAAGCCGTAGGGCTCCTTGTAATAATGATAAAAGGATTATTGGACTAATTAGAGTTCTCAAATACAATGCCAGAATTGTTTATTAAAGGCAAACGTTATATTTTTGGGGACGAAGATCAATTAAGTGATGCGAATTAAATAATCTTGCTTTGGAAGGCAACTTGGCTATATTGAAGTAATTAGCGCTATGGTGCGCATGTATTTTATTGATCACGCTAGTACGCAGTGAAAATATGCTAGGCGGAGTAATTATGGGGAACAGCTGGATTCGGTAATTGATTATTTGTGTGTATTGCTGTATGCAAGCTTCGAAAGGGTGATAATTTATTGAGCGCAGGGATTTGCATTTTTGTCACCCAGAAGACGCTATTGTTGGACGGTGGGTCTGATACCCCCGATCCTGTTATTGTTGGTTCTAAGCCCTCAAAGTGGAAATGGTTCCCGAGGCTGACCGAGGATCGATCTGAGATTCCTCTACTTCGAAAGCCCCTTATATATTGTGCATTTTATTGAGTATCTTACCTGCCAGTGCTAAAACTCCATAATTATAATCTTGCCTGAGCCAGATGGATATGTTATAAGAACCTCAAAATGTATTGTATTGAAATGAATTAATTGCCTTGTCTTCCCAAGTTAAAGAGAGCTGCTTTCTGCAAGCGAGTTGAATGTACCGTCCCGAAGGGATAAGGCCGTGCGCTCCCCTTGTAAAGTCGTAAATTTCGCCTGAGTGTTTGACACTTTAACATACCCTCGTTATTGAGATAGGTCGTGTAAAGAACTGTAGGTTTCCGTGGCAGACGGAAGTAAATAATAATGTTTTAGATGACCCAGTAGTTGGACTGAGATCCATTCATGTTGATTATTCTTGCTTGTACATTTCAGATCCGCGTTTCACAATGATTTAATTGTCTCTTTGAGACAAATATAAAAATCCCTTCTTTATTGTTACATACCGTACTATTGTTCCCGAGTTATAATGAAAACATTTGGGATAACTGGGAGTTTTATCCTGATTTGATTGTATCAGTAGTTTCCAAAAACTCGAGATACACGAGATCTCCCAACACGAGTGTAATTTGGTAGTATTAAGAGAGAGATGGTAAAATTTGAATGTCATGTGAGCCCAAATAAATGGTAATTGGCAGTACCATTGTCATTGTAACTCAGTAATAAGTAATACTCAATTAAAGAGTAATAAGTGTGTGTTTAATTATCGAATAATATGTAAATGTAAACACCGAGCCATCTTTGAGCTCGCGTGAAAATTTTATGTAAGTGATTTATGGAAATGAGACAGATTACATTTTGGTCAGGTTCAATGGAACCGTAAACTAATGTTTTTGTAATATTTTGTTTAGTGATTCCTTGTTCTTATTAGAACAAGTGTGAAGATGTCTTTTCAGTTTTTATGTTTTATTTGTAGCGCGTAATTTTTGAGTTTATTAAATATATTTAGATTTTGATTTTGATGTTTATTTTTTGAGTGTATCCTAAGCTTGATCTGGAGTGTGTAAATTATACAGCGGGAGAACATTCATGCCCCGAAAAGGTCTGATTGAGCTGGCGGACTATGATTTGCATATTCTTTGTACTCAAGGGTACAATATGTCGGGGAAATATAAGTCTTGTGACCGACCCTTTTGTCCTGGATACCCAGAGGTTGTTCCACTGTGTTATTAGATGTGTTTTGATTTGGACTTTGGCATAACTTAGGAGTGGTTTATTGTATGTAATTTCTATGTAGAATGAGGAGGCTGCCTTTGCGAGGATATCTGCCTTTACATTTCCAGGGGAACCAGTGTGTCCTCGGATCCAGGAAAGACAGAAGTGGGGGCACTCCTGTGCTCTAGATCTTAGTTTAGCAGCAATTGGGTTGAGATTGTGCTTGTCGTTGATTGTGATCAATGCAGCCTGTGAGTCACTGTGGTACTGTGGTATCCAAGAACTTCTGTTGTTGTGTTCACACCACTCCACAGTAGACTTGATGGCCCATAGCTAGAGCCCTGCGCGGATAACAAAACGTTATCCGCATCCACGCCGCATCCGCACGACTGTTATCCGCATCCGCCCCGCATACACACGACTGCTATCCGCATCCGCCCCGCATCCGCATGACTGTTATCCACATCCGCCCCGCATCTGCATGACTTATATCCAAATCCGCTGATATTTCAATATTATTTTTAATTTATTAGATAATGCATAAAGTGTTAAACCAACACATTTAGACATTTGAGGAGAAAGTCGTTCCTGACAATTTACTTCATGGCAAGGAACTTCAAGTTGGATGTCATTTCTGGTTCCTTGACCTCCACTTTAGACAAAATACTGGCTATACTTTTTTTTGGCTACCTTTGCACTTGTTCCTCAGTAAGTTTGATGTGCCTGATTTGTGTCCTGAGTATGAATACACGTTTTTAAGGTAAAACATCCTACTGTATCGTTCACCTCTTCGTTTCCATTGAAAACGTAACCAAATGTCTGCCATATCGTTGACTGGAGCTTTGTTACATGCACTATTGAATATTCACTTTGTTTTATTTTAATAGATGGTGAAATGATGTTTATACTGCCGGTCGCGGTAACATTCACTAATAATAAGTGAACTTCTCTTTACGCTTGGAGAAAGGGATTGACATTTGGCCGTAAATTACAAGTCAGTCATCATCCATCTTCTTCTTGCCCCATCCATGTTCGCATAGTTGATGTCATAACTCTCTCCGTTGCAATATCACAGTCAACGTGTTTCAGTGCCAAGTTGCAAATAAATCTACAGATTCACATGGAACCAGATCTTCCAGGATAGCTTAGACGGCGAAGTAGCTGACTTGAGGAATGTTAATGATGTCACCACTATGAACTAACAAGCTTATTGACAGCATTATATCTCGTACGTATAGTAATAATGGCAATGAGAATTGATGATATGTCAAGACCATCTAGCCTACTACAAACATACGGTACTTAATAAAATGTAGTTGAAAGCACATGAGTAATATCATCTCCTCGTGTATAAGTGCAATACGTGCCGGAATATTTCGTACACAATAGGCTAAAGGAGTATTCCTCTTTTCAGCATGAAACTGTAGATTGGCATATCAAATATGTAATATTATCGTAAGTTCCACATTGTATTCTAAAAACTATCCGTAAATTTACTCGAAACATTATCCCCAGCGTATCCGCTATCTGCACAGCCATGCAAAATATATCCGCCTGGCGAAAAAGTTTGCGGATATCCGCATCCGTGCAGGGCTTTACCCATAGCTCGGCTTGAAATACTGAGCAGTTGGATGACAATTTGTATTGGGTTGAAAACACTTTGCCGTTGTTCTCGTATAATTCATTTTAGATGCTTGGGACATATTGATCATCAGCTCTGCTTAGTTGGATGTCTATCTGATTATCTATGTTTCTGTGATTGACTGTAAAGTCTATTCGCCGAGTCAAGACAGGACAGGGAAACACGCCCAGTTCACGACATCGGCTCTGCCGGACAGGGGTAGCCAAGAAGCTGCGAGATCATTAGTCATGCCGTAGCCCTAGACTTGCTCCACTTAGTGCTTTGCTGCACTGTAGGCTATGCTGTTGTCTGTCATAAGCAGTTATGAAATTATTAATTATATAAATACATAAACGGACAATAAATAAACCGCGCTGTAGCACGTAACCGATAAGTCAGCCCACTTCACATGTGGGCTATACACAGCACTGTAGTTGGCGTACGTTCAACAGGCAGAGCTCTATGCACCCCTTGCGGGCAGCCTTGCAATCACGTGTACACATGTGTTTACTTCCACTATCTCGACTCGGCGAACAGACTTTAGAAGTGTAGCCTATTAGGGCCATGGATGGGATAGGTGCCTCGAGACTTTAGACAACGCGCTCGATTTCGCCGTGGTGTCGCGGAAAACCCCTTCTAAGATGTCTGAAGTGGGTTCAGCTACTTCCTTTTTTTTCTTCACCCCAAGACGTACAACTGTGGTGGTGCGCATGCAGCCTCTTACAATGGTTGCTAATACATAAAAACAGCCATCAGGCAAAGGCAGTTGCAATCCAGACAACACGCCAACTCAACCATCCCTGCCCTCATGTCGTAAACAATCCCACCACCCACGCAAACTCAGAACACAGCCCTTACTCACATACTCCAAATACTTACACAACTGGCTACTATTACACTTTAAGCAGCCCTCACCCACCTCAACAGCTAACTCGACATTCCCCACGTCCCGCGGCGGAGCGGGGTACCTGCTCGTGGGGTTGGCCACGGCTGACTTATTCGGGGTGGCGCTCCGTGGGCCGTGGGTTCGATAAAACTACCACGTAATCATTACACTCGAACACAGGACTCGCGGCCTCGTGGCGCGCCTGCCTGGGGACTAGGCGACAGCCTGTTCGTCTGGGATGGCGTGCTATGGGCCGGTGAGCCATAAACAGCTCTCAGACACTCTATTTTACCAGTTTTACGGCCCACAATTAAATTTTTATTGCTAAATAAACCAAATTAACTCGTTTTTAACTTCCATAGAAACACAAACTTCAACATTCACTAGCGAAAACAACACATTTCAGACATCATGTAGCCAATCACAGGCCTCCGTGGACCGTCCGACTAAATTTTCCACCCAAATTACAAAATTTACCAGCTAAAACTATTGTACAGCGTAACTATACCTCCTAATTACACAATATCATTAAAAAATTACAATTTTACAACTCGGAAACACTCTAAACAGGCCTGAACACAACTAGACTACCAATCACAGCACAGTATTTTCAAATGTAGCCATTCACAGCGCACCAGCTATAAACACAGCTCACATATCATTAAGATCATTCATATTCATCATTACCCCCTAAAAAGAGAGGCTTATTAATATCAACTTTTATTTGTAAACAATCAAACCTACCATAGGTCGATCTACCATATTTCATACTATAAAACAATCAACCCACTAGTGGTCTGTCTTCCTTTCCTAAAGCTTAAAGTCACAACTTCAAAATATTTCATATATTATTATTATCATCAATCTGAATTTGCTGCTGCTGCTGTCGCACCACGGCCGGGGGGGCATGAGGTGTGCGATGGTCTAAGTAAACGGAACGAAAATCTAGTCTAACACCCTTCTATAACGTACGATAAATCGAAACTACTTAATATTTAAAATAATTAACAAACTTCACTCACTACGTCAGCTTAAAGCTTACCAACTTGAAACCAAGCAAGGAACCTCCGGGGAGGCTGTCAGTCGCTTCGCGACCGACAGCTGCCCCGGTGGACATCTCTTTTACTAAAAATCATATCACTACAAACATTAACTATCATCATCATTGGTTTGCAGTCCTAAGACTGGTCAGTTGCCATAAAACATGTCCAG
Source organism: Meconema thalassinum (assembly GCA_946902985.2). Classification (NCBI taxonomy): domain Eukaryota; kingdom Metazoa; phylum Arthropoda; class Insecta; order Orthoptera; family Tettigoniidae; genus Meconema; species Meconema thalassinum. The sequence continues at coordinate 298,966,305 of OX336391.1, read as the reverse complement.
ATCGTCCTGCCATTTGTCGCTTCCTTCATTGAATTATAATTCTGTGCTTGGGTGTCGTTTAGAATTTGTTTAAGGAAAGTATTTCGAGGTCTTCCTCGTGGATGTTTTCCCTCAATGAACCCTTCTGCCACAGTTCTCATTAAATTGGAGTGGCGCATTGTGTGACCCCACCATGCGAGACGACGTTTACGGATTGTGCGTAGGATTGATCTCCGTTGGTTCACGGCGTCGAGAACCCTTGTGTTCGATATCCTGTCTCTCCACGTCACATTTATCATCTTAAGATAGCACCACATCTCAAAGGCTTCAAGACGGTTCTTTTCATTTTTAGCCTACTTTTCACATTTTGCAAAAATGAGGAAAAAGTAGACTTATGAGATCGATCCGGGAAAATGTGTGTCTGTCTGTCTGTCTGTCTGTCCTTCTGACTGTCTGTCTGTCCTTCTGTCTGTCTGGCTGTGTGTGTGTCCCCCCTATCAACTCCTAAACGGCTGCAGCAATCAAAACCAAATTTAGTATGAGTAAAGATGTGCACCGGAACAGCTCACGTCCATATTTGAGAATGATGTCAGTGCTACCAACTGCTGAAAAAACGCACTAGAAATTTGAGCTCCATGTTGGATATCTTGCAAGCTATGCATGGGGGCTATTCCAAAATTGGCACACATGTAGATAATACTATTTCAGTTTAATTTCCAGGAGGCCAACCATGACAGTGTTGCCAAAATAATTTTAAGCCTTCTGATAGGTCCAATGTTTAAATGCATATAACTTCTATACTATCAATTGGATTTCAACCAAATTTTGTATGTAATATCTGTACATAAACAGATATGAGTGAGCGTATTCTTAAGAGCCACCAGGGCTGCCAACTGTTAGTAATTGCTCTCTCTATTTTTTTATCCAAATACCAATATATGAAAGTATGCAAGCCAACAGCCTTAAACTATGCACACGTATATTCTGACATTTTAGATTAATATGGAGTAACTTATATACGTCAGTTCTACCAACATGATTATAAGCCTGCTGATAGTACCGATTTTTAAATACATGTAACTTCTATACTATCAGTTGGATTTCAACCAAATTTCGTATGTGATATGTGTACCATAACAGATATGACTATAAGTATTGTTAAGAGCAATCAGGGCTGCCAACTGTGAATAAATGCTGTCTATATTCTTTTTACCCTAATATCAATATATCAGAAAGTATGCAAGCCAACACCTCTATACTTTGCACACGTATAGCACCTGACATTCTAGATTAATTTGGAGTAATTAATGCAAGGCAGTGCTGCCAACATGATTCTATGCCTGCTGATATGTCCAATTTTAAAATACATGTAACTTCTATACTAACAAATGGATTTCATCCAAAATTGGCACAACAAGATATCATAATAATTCAGATTATTTCTGACCAGCACACGCATGGTATTGTTGGCAACATGCTTTTACGCGTGCTGATAGATCCAGTGTCTAACTGCATGTAACATCCATTGGACTTCAACCAAATTTTGTATTCTGTACTTTAAGAGGTGGAACTAAGAATATATTCAGTCACCAGGGCTGCCAACTGTAGTGCTCTATTAGGCTACATTATACCAGGTATATTTTGAATCAATTAGATATTTCGACAATACCAACTTAATTTCGTCATTATTCTAGATATGTTCATATACTGTAGAATAATCATTGGCATGAAAAGTAGGCTGTATAGTTCTTCACGGAACTTCTTGTTACTTAGTATATATATAACGCAACTGTCCATACAAAAGCATGTAGCATTCTCATTCGGAGGGAAAGCTTAAGCCGACTGGTACACAGTAACCTCCTCTTCTGCATAAAAGCTAGTTTTGTCTGAGCAATGCGGCATTTAACTTCAGTGGTGAACCTTCCGTCCTCTGTAATCTTTTGACCTAGGTAAGTGAAGGATTTGACTTGTTGTATGCCCGAGTTATTAATCTTTAATCGAAGAGGTTTTGGGAATTCTGAGACTGTCATGCATTTTGTCTTTGAGGTGTTTATTTTCATGCCGTATTTCTGCACCGTTGATGCAACTCTTGACAGCATTGCCTGCAAAGTAGATGGGCTGCCAGCTAGAATGGCCTGATCATCTGCGAACTTAATTACCTTTATTGGTATTCCATTGATCTTCACTCCTAAACACGTGTCTTCTAAAGCTACTGCCATCATTAACTCACCAAAAGCATTAAACAAAATTGGGGAGAGAGGACATCCTTGTCTTACTCCTTTCCTGATAGGAACTGGATTAGTAAGACCGTCTCTTAAACGTACAATTGCATTTTGACCATTGTAGAGGTCCCATATGAGTGTAATGAGTTTTTCTTCGACTCCTATGTGCCTTAATAATGTGATTAGTTTATGCCAGGAAACTCTATCAAATGCCTTTTCCTAGTCAATGAAGCATATATATAGATTTCGGCTCCTGCTCATCATACGTTCTCCAAGGACTCTAAGAATGCCAATGGCAAATCGGGTACCAACTCCTCGACGGAAACCAAACTGTGTTTCTTGGATGTAGCCATAGACTGCCCCCTCTACTCTTTTCTTCAACTATAAGAAATTCAAATTTTAACCCCGACCCAATTTAAACCCCAGGATAAGGAGCGCATAGACGCACCGCATACCTGGCCCACACGCTCACTCGCTTCGCTCGCGCAGCCAGCGGCTAATTTAATTGATTAACCCACGACGTAGTTGTTCACCCTGACCACGATGGGGGGCTGCAGCAGGTCTGGAGATTGGAATCTTGAATCCCGGCGCTGACAGCGGGGTGGTTATTCACACTCCCTCCAGGAAAATGACGGGATAATACCTTATTTCAAGTCACACGACAGCTACCCCTTTCCCGACCATAATAATTTCAGCCTACTACAGTGGGGGCGTGATGGTGCAGTGGTCAAGCTGCTTGCTCTCACCAAGCCCGGCTTCGATTCACGGTCAATGGATGCGATATTTTCCAAGTGAAATATCACACACCCTGTGGTTCGGATTCCAAGTAAAATTGGAGGTTCCGTGGCTCATGGTCACGAGATTAACAGTCACGTAAAACTACAAGCTTCCTTTCCTTATACTACAACAGTCACCACCGAAACACAGGTTGTCAGACAAATTCAACACACACCCAAGTACAAGGGGCTAATGACAGAACCCCCCAAAACGAATTAATAACACCAATTTACTATTTTCAGCTCTTCACCTGCCAATTCAATGTCAAGAGGAGTTTCTGGTTTCTTCCAGCTGAAGTGCATTATTATTTTATTTATTTATTGATTTATCGAGTTATTCATTTATGTAAGCCTATTTTCTTATTGATTTATCGATTTATTTATTCAATGATTTATTGAATTATCGGTTTATTTATTTATACACAGTATTTGTTTGTTTACTTATTTATATATTCATTTATTTTTCGATTTATTTATTTACTAGCAGAAGTACCCGCTCTTCGAACGGTCTTCGGTATTAATAACCAGACGTTATCAATTGAGATACTGTTCCAATGGTTAGGGGCTTGTCATTCCTTCATAAGTTTATCAGAACGAAGTTACTTTTCTGGGTATATCGCAGACACTGTTAATTTAAGGGCCGTAAAATGTGGATTTCGGAGACCCTTTACAGACTCCCTAGTTTTGTATCACACATTGAGAAGCGCAACATATGCTTTTGTCGTCCTTCTAGGAGAATTTTTATTTTTCGCCTATTTAGCAAGTACTGTATTTTGAAAAGTTGTTCCTTATACCCACCCTTCTATGAGAAGTACGTTGAAGAGTTTTCTAAATGATATGTGTATTGACTAATGGTTACAATACCTAAATTTACAATGCTCAAAGCACCCGAACATGAATTATAGGCGTACAAAAACATAAATGTATATCAACCACACAGTATCAAAGAAAATCATCTTTACGATGAACCCGTTTGTCGACAAAAATATGATTACTTAAAATGTGCTCTCAAACTAAATTCACCTAACGTGTACTTCCTGACGTGAAAATAATATTGAAAACCTCGTAGACGAAACGCAATATATGTCAAATTAAAACTGGCCCTTACCGTTGTGGATCCCCAGGAAGACCCCTCTAATAAATTATAAAGGCTCGTGGTGCATTAAATTCGGGATTTTTAGCCTCCAATGGCCCAAATTCCCAAAAGCTGCAAAAAACACTATTCCAATTCAGGATTTTTTGAAAATAATATTGCTGTTTGGAGATATAATAGACCTTCTGTGCAACATATCGCATATCGCACGTGTAAGTCACGTGTAAAAATTCTAGGGTACCCCTTAACCCCCTTAATCGCATTGTTGAATTTTACAGTCTATGTTTGATTCGACGATAACCTTATAGCCATTTGCAAACTTTAACAGAAATTTAATAAATTGAGCGACATTGTTTCTTACAGAAATAGATGTCACCTCTTGTGATACTGTTGTCATGGTTACCGGCTTGCATTACTTCATTCGTTTCTTCTTGTTCTTCTTTCGGATGGGCCTGGTAAGGACCACGACGTTCAACTTATCATCTTCGCGAGGGACTTGATGTTTGCCCAATATTCGCGCATTCTCCTCTCCTTTTTCCAGACGATGCCGGTTTTCTTACAGGGAGGTCTGTCCTGAAAACTCTTCTGTTTAAGTATCTTTCTGAGATGCGATCGGATTCTAATATCACTTTTCATTATCTTCAGTTCTTGGATATCCTTGTTAACTACTGTTAGCGACGGTGTCACACTCTTTCTCTTCCCCCAGTAGTTGAGAAGCCGGATTGTTAGTCTTGTTGGGTTCTTCCATGAGACATGTCCATAGAAAGCCAGACGTCTCTTCCTGGCCACATCTGTGATTTTCTCAGTATATCTATATAGATCCTGATTTGGTCTTCTTCTGTACTCGTCATCTATTTATTAGTTTATAAAATAAAAGAGTGCCATATCCCCTCCATGGACGTAGGCGACCTGAATAAGAGCCCTTGACTAAGTCAAGGGATTACTAACCAGGCATCCCGAGCCGGAGTTTGCGTGTGGTAGGCTGGCCAGTTCCTTTCAACTCCTCCTCCTACCATAGCATCCGGCAAGTTCCCATTTTGCATCACGAGGCTGGGAGACCCCGTACCAGACCATACCAAGACATTTAAATTCTTGGCAAAGCTGAGGATCGAACCCGGTACCTCGGGGGTGACAGCCAACAATGCTAGCCACTGCGCCACGAGGACTTCTGAGATCGAGTTGCCATGGTTACCGGCCTGCATTCTTTTAATAGCTTAATAAATGAAATTAGTTTTCTGGGTATATCTCAAAAACTATTAGTTTATTAAATGAAATTAGTTTTCTGGGAATATCTCAGAAACGTGGTTTTAGAGCCTTAAAACTTAGTAGCCTCCAAGCCACTGAGGGGCTGAAAATGAGTTTTGCTCGTCCTTGTGCGCCATAATAATAATAATAATAATAATAATAATAATAATAGTAATAACAATAATAATAATAATAATAATAATAATAATAATAATAATAATAATAATAATAATAATAATTAATAATATGGGGATAGGGATATAATAGTTCTTTAGTGCCCCTTGATCCCCTTAAGCGCATTATATACGTATTGATGAATTTTACAGCTTAAGTTGGTTCCGTGATAACCGTATAGCCGTTTGCGAACGTTCACAGTAATGTAATAAATGGAATGGCATTGCGTCTTACAGAAATAGATGGACTTCTGAGAACGTGTTGCCATGGTTACCGGCCTGCATTCTTTTAATAGCTTAATAAATGAAATTAGTTTTCTGGGTACATCTCAAAAACTATTGGTTTTAGGAACTTAAAACGTGGTTTTCGGGGCCCGTAGGGCTCCCGAGTTTTGTTTCTCACATTGAGACGCTGAAAATGAGCTTTGTCACGTTTTTCTAAGCCCATTTCAGCATGCATTTTAAGGGGTTAGGCCCTCTTTTATGAGAGGTACGGAGAAGAGTTACATCAATGATTACTTTCGTGCCTCTGATGGACTTCTGTACCAAATTTTACGTTGATCCACTCAGCCGTTCTTGAGTGATGCGCGTGCAAAGTTGTACACAGACAAACAGACAGACAAAAATTTTGTTTTTGCGCGCAACCGTCATAAACCAGTCTGAAACGCGTTAATAACTCAAAATTCCGTGAAAATTCCGAAAAAACAGACAAACTTTCATGTTTATATATATACAGATTTATTTATTTATTTATTTATTTATTTATTTTAGGATTTATTTATTTACCGTCTTTATATATTTGTTTGTTTACTTATTTATTTATTCATTTATTTATCGGTTTATTTACTTATTTATTTATGTATTTACTTATTGATTTATCGATTTATTTATTTATTTGTTTACTTATTTATGTATTCAATTATTTATTGATAGATTTATTCATTTATTTATTTATTTTACGATTTATTTATTCATATATCTCTTTGTTTACTTATTTATTCATTTATTTATTTATTTACCGATTTATTTACTTATTTATCGATTTATTTATTTATTATTTATTTATTTTACGATTTATTTATATATCTATTTGTTTACTTATTTATTTATTCATTTATTTCTTTATCGATTTATTTATTTGCCGATTTATTTATTTATCTATCTATTTATATATTTATTTATTTATCGATTTATTTATTTATTTATTTAATTATTTAATTACACTTTTAATTTTCATCATGAATTCATGTAGAATTATTTACCAGTGTACATCCAGGAAATATTATTTAATAATTAATGCAGTGACGTTTCCTGCACTTGGGAAAGAGGAAACTCCCATCAACGATACGTGATTTGAGCTCGGAGTGCCCGAGGAGGCACACGTGCCCAAATGTGCTGCATTGTAATGTCCCACATGATTGATGCCTGATCAGGTGTGTAATTGTTAATTTGTGCTCATTAATTAATTACTTTATTGACTATTAACTTTACTGGCTCACACTCCTCGTAACAAACACACATAATTATATCGAGATAACGGGAAGTAGTGGGTGAGAGGAAGTAACGTTGCTACTAGGGATGTACTAATCATTCGAAAATTCGGTTAATTCGACTACTTGGAATATTCGCCAATTCGGACATTCGAACATTGCGGATGTCCAAATACTTTGGTTGTTCGAATCATTCGAACAATCAAAGTAGGCTACTTAACTATTTCGAATAGTCGATTTTAATTATAATTATTAATTAATAATTATTAAAATAAATACAACTGTAATCAAACCTGAAGCTCTATATGCTTCAGAGACACTCAATCTCCAACACAAAACACTAAAACACCAAATAGAAGTGAAAGAACGTAAAATAATGAGAAAAATCCTTGGTCCAAAAACAAAAGATGGTGTAGGCTACATTACCCAAAGCCTAATACAGAAATATACAAAAAAAATAATCCAAAATCACAGACACAATGCGAATGCGAAGAATCCAATTTATGGGACACATATAAAGAATGGACCCGAACAGACTGACACACAAAATATATACTTTCTTAAAGAGCAAGGCTATTAGACAGAATTGGTATACATTTTTAGAAAAAGACTTAAAGGAATTAGGATCAACAAACTTACATGACCGGAAGAAAATCGGGAAAATCACTCAGACGCGGGGTTTTGAGGAAGAAGAGAAGAAGACTACACAACATAAATGGTCAGAGCAGCGGAAACAGACCGCTTCGTTGCGAATGAAGGAATACTGGGCCAACAAGAAGGATAGAAAGTGTTGATTTCGCGTGGTACTAAGCGACACATTCGCGAAGAGGAACAAGAAGAATAAATGAATAAATAAAGAAATAAAGAAAGAATGCGATTTCTATTAGGACTAAACTACACCACTATCAAACAGTAATTCGACCAGGGTGCCTGTATGCTTCGAAATGCCTAAGACTAACAACTAAAAGAGAAATCGAAGAAATTGAAAAAAAGAAAAAAAAGGAACGAAAAATTTTAAGATAAATTCTCGGACCAATAAAATGAGCTGACACATACCGATTACGCGGTGACAAAGAAGTACAGTATATAAAACATGCAGCAGGATCTCAGATGCCATACGAAAACGAATGGTTACATTCTTTGGACATGTTTCAAGAGTGCCTGTCGACAGACTCACAAAGGAATTTTTTAACCACTTCAACAAGCCCAATAGAAAAGGAAACTTATGAAAAATGGTTTGCTAACACCAAGAAGGATCTATAGAAATGAACAACAATAATATTCTGAATAATAATAATAATATCTTTGAAGAAGAAACTTGGGGAGATTCAGAGTTTTCTGCCAAAACCTATATTGAAAACCGGCAAGAAGTGGACCGAAGAACGGAAGGAAACTCACCGAAGAAGAATGCGTGAATACTGGGCCAATGTGAAAGAAAGAGGGAAAAGGCAGTTGAAATAACGTGGTCCATAGACGACCGAAACGATTATAAAAAAATTTAAAAAAATATCGATTGGCTCGCGTGACGGGTGCAAGTTTTGTTATTTGATGCCCAAAGGGCAGCTTGCATGTAAAATTTTGTTGTTCCTTTGAACGCTATGAAAGTCAAGAAGGTTAGATATCTAAGCTCCTTGACACTATAACGATTTCTATTGGAGAAATGAGGAACTTTTGTGTTGCGGTAAATCCCGAGATTAATTTTGCCAATAGGCTATGAACACGGTCAACTGAATTCAAGTGGGTGCTTTAACATACCAGCATCGTATGCCATGCGTGCCGTGATTTTTGTCGCCTTAAAAAAATATCACTTACCACGGCCAGGAGCGAACCTGCAAGCTTGGGGTTGGTAGTCCGAATATTCTCAATAAAGAAGTTAGTGAATAATCTTTTTGCGCATATTTGAGGCAACATTTCATAAACTTAGGAGATGTTTCTGAAACATTTGAAGTAGAAAAGTAGACAGAGTTCAAAAGAGTGAAATCACGGTGGGTGAGGGGATAGCGTGTCGGTCTACTAAACCCCAAGATTGCAGGTTCGCTCCTGGCCGTGGTAAGTGATTTTTGAAAGGTGGCAAAAATACGACACGCATGTCATACGATGTTGGCATGTCAAAGAACCCATTTGAATTCAGTAGGCCGTGTTCATAATGGCAAAATTAATCTCGGGAGTTTCCGCCAGCAAAAAGTTCCTCATTTCTCTGCCTAGAAAGCGCTATAGTGTACAAGGAGCTTAGATATCTAACCTCCTTGACTTTCATAGTGATTCAAGGAACAACGAAATTCGACATGCAAGCTACCCTCTGGGTGTCAAATAAGAAAGCTTGCACCCGGCACCCGAGACCATACGATATTATTATTATTATTACCTTCAAAATAAGTAGACATGGCAACACTAGTTGTAAGTGCGAGTGAGGAATCTGCCCCCCCCCCCCCCCCCACGCCTTTCACCTTTCAGCTACGCTTCCTGACAGAGCTCTTGGTATCTTAGCGTTCCTTACGTAACACAGATGATGTAACTGTGATCTAATTTGAATGCTTACTGTATCACCATAGACAGCGGCCACGTGGGCAGACCAAATCACACTGAGCCGCACCAAAACATTGCCCCGTGAATACACGCAACGTACATGCCCCATTTACTGTACTGTACTGCTTGGGTCCAAGCTCCCTGAACCTGAGAGGAATGTGGATCGCGGACGATGACGATATATGATGACAGACGTGCTAGGTTCTTGGTCCGTGCGTAGTAACGGAACCAAATACATTGTTCGGTGACTCACTCACTCCTCAGCAACACCACAGTGGTTTGGGCAACAGCCCTATAGCAGTATTGGAATAGACAGGGATACCAGATAACACGGCGGGCTGTTGATAGGCCCTTCTCTTCTCGTCTGCCCCATCCCCTCACCCCGCAAGTTCACAGAGCTTGGACCCGAGCAGTACAGTACATTGATATGAAACTAATATGGCGTCCTACAGTAACTACCCCTTCAGTTCATTATGCCCAACTAATGATCGCGTTGGAACCAATTTAGCACAATGTTTCCTCTCTCGTTTCCAATATCTCTGCGTTCTTCTGTCCATCCAAGTGGAGTATTAGGATTTGATTGTGGAGAAGGATGCGCGGAGTCAAATTTGAGCTAAATATCAACGAATAACCTATGAAGAGCGTCTATTCACTTGCCTGATAAACCCTCCCATTGTAGGACAAAACTAGTATTTTCAAATGTTGTTCGTTCGTGTTTCTCTATTTCTTTTAAATTTAGGTTTTGTGTATGTTATTTTTGTTGTGTTTTGGAATTTGATTTTATTTTGGATTTGGTTTTTTTTTTTGCTTTTTGCTTTTTTTGTGTGTTTCTTTCTGCTGTATTTTTCACTATCGTTTTACCCTCCAGGTTTGGCTTTTCCCACGGACTAAGCGAGGTATCTCACCTCTACCACCACTGAGGGCAGTGTCCTGGAGCTTGAGACTCTGAATCGGGGATACAACTGGGGTGTGTGACCAGCACTACCCAGGCGGCCTCACATGCAAAGCGAACGGGGGCCTGATGAAGGGATGGGAAGAGTGGGAGGGTTAGGAAAAATAGTAGGAAGGAGGCGGCCGTGGCCTTACGGTAGGAACCATCCCGGCATTTGCCCGAAGATGAAGTGGGAAACCACGGGAAACCACTTCGAGGATGGCTGAGGTGGGAATTGAACCCCCTATACTCATTTGGAACACCCGAGGCTGAGTAGACCCCGTACCAGTCCTCATACCAATTTTCAAATTTCGTGGCAGAGCCGGGAATCGAACCGCGGACCTCCGGTGTGGCCGCTAATCACGCTGACCACTACGCAACGGAGGCGACTTCTTTGTGCTATTGATTTTAATTTTTTTGTTTCTGCTTTTTTTCTTTGTGCTTTTGTTTTTGTTTTGTGTTTGTTTCTGCCTTTGTTATTGACTTATTGTTTTCGCTTTTTCATTTGTGTTTTTGTTCTTTTTGTGTTGTGTCTGTTTTTGTTTTTGATTTTTTGTTGTTGCCCTTTAGCTTTGTGTTTTTTGTTTTTGTTTTGTGTTTGTTCCTGCTTTTGTTTTTGATGTTTGTTTTTCTTTCAGGTTTGTGTTTTTTTACCGCTTTTGTTTTTGAATTTTGTTTTCGCTGTTGGTTTTGTGTTGGTTGTTTCCTGGTTTTAGTTTTGCTTAAGGGCAGATGACCCCGTAGTCCCACCCCTTAAAAAACAATAACTAACTAACTAACTTAGTTTTGCCTTTTTCTTTGCTTTTTTGCTTTGTGTTTTTGATTTTGTTTTGTGTTTGTTTCTGCTTTATTTTTTATTTTTTGTTTTTGCATTTGCTTTATGTTTTTGCCTTTGTTTTTTGTTGATTTTGATTGCGTTTTCATTTGTGTTTTGTACTTTTTGTGTTTGTTTCTGCGTTTGTTTTTGATTTTTTTGTTCTTGCTTTTTTGCTTTGTGTTTTTGATTTTGTTTAGTGTTTGTTTCTGCTTTTATTTTGCTTTTTTGTGTTTACTATTTGTTTTGTGTTTTTTGTTTTTGTTTCGTGTTTGTTTCTGCTTTTGCTTCTATTTTTTATTTTAGTTTTGTGTTTGATGTTTTCTTGTTATTTTCTTGATTTGGTTTTTAGTTTTTCTTTTTGGTTAGTGCGGCAGGGGGGGGGGGGAGAATGGCTACGAGTTTTCGTTTTCATGTTGGATCTCGATAACATGTGATACGGTTTATTTGCACCTATCGATGCGCAAAAGCTAAAAAATGAACAGTTTTGCTTAACCAAGTGTTTATTTTAGGTAACACTAAAGCGTAAAGAGAAGTGTTCTCGAATTAGTAAGTACAAATGTACATTGATAGTCCAGTTGTGTATCATCAGTCCAAAGATTGGTTTTATTCAAAGTGAAAATTTCATCGAATGACGTATTTTTATTTTTTTTGGCTCTGGGGGGGGGATTTATACCTCTATTCACCCACCTCCCATAGTTACGCCACTGGTCCATCCTGTATTCTTCCGTGTAGGTTTCTCGGCAAACTTGTGTCTCTTTATTAGGGTTCTAAATGTTGATCCATCGTGAATGATATCTTCGTTGATACCAATTTCTTGTAATAAGTCTTGTGTTATTTCTACCAGCCAGTATTGTTGTGCTTTTTGATGTGTAACATCTTTCCACTCGGTTGCTGGATATTTTTGTGGGAGTGATTTTGAAAAATGAAACGGAAGTGGATCGGAACGATCGAGGTGGCACCTGCTGGCGAACGGAAGTGTGCTAGCTGGCAGTGGTGGATCGAACGGAAGTGTAAGATGCACTGCCAACTCGATCGATCGATCCAGCTGGCAGTGGTAAGAGAAACAATGAGCGCGCGGTGTCGGAAATTGATACCATGATGTACTCTCGGCCATGTGGAATGTATAGGACATACTGAACGGAAAACGCTCATGCGAACTCTGGTGTCAAGTGATTGAAACAAATGACATGGTACATGTTCGAAGTCTTCGTATCAGTATTTAAATGGTAAAATGCCTTAATATCAAACATTGTAAGTAGTCGGCATTGCCGATATTATGTTTCAGCACAATGGCTATTCAAATATTAACCCGCATAACGGTAATGCAGTCATCAATATAATATAATCGTTGTGGTTATACGAGAATTGAGCAAACCTTCATGAACTATTGCTGAATACATTCTCTTTACTCACAAGAGGGGCTATTCATAACGCATTTTAAGCTCAATTTCACGCAGGAACATTATCGAAACAAGCAAAATATAAATGAAACTTAATTCCGTAATGCAGTATTATTGGAACGTGGAAATAAGTCACCGTCTTGTCGAAATAGCCGTGGGGTTAGCGCCTATGACTGTGAATCTTGAGATCTCAGGCTCGAATCCCGGACGGGGTAGATATTTTTGCTACCAGATTATCATTTTAAACGATATTTATCATATCAATATGACTCATTTTAACAGAATCCATATGAAATTACGTGTTGGTCTGTGAATCAAAAGGACCTGTTTATAAGGAATTTAAGGTTATGAGCGGTGTCGCGTCTATTAACCTATTTGATCCATATCGTATTCTTTATTTAGGCTAGTGCTGGTGGAAGCTACAAATCATCTAATAAAATGAATTCCGTATTATAAACTACAATATCTGTAAAACTCTCCCTTTTACAAAAGATTAATATTTGTGCCAATAATAGTATAAAATACCGGTGTATCAACAATTTCACGCGAGGTTTCTTCTATGTCAGATATTACACATCATATGCGACTATTGTAAGGCTCGTAATTTTTTTCTTTCAGATATACTGTTCGGTTAGGCTATCATCATCCATTCTGTATATTGTGCCCATCTGGGTGGCACAAGGATCGAATCCATGGTCTTTTAAGAAAAGAAGTGAAGAGAATCTAAAGGATTTCAGTACAGTTTCAAGCCAGCTGGATGGTGAGGTGAGATCATCTATACGTGACTCAGGGACGATATGGCGCTATCTGAGCTACTACACACAAGCCGAATGAGATCACCCTGCCTACGTGATCAAAGCTGCTTGCGTTTGAAGATGCAATAGTAGAGAGGAACTTTCCATCGCTACACAGAGACAGGGGAATCACTTAGAAGCCCTCACTTAGCGATAAAACGGCAACACTGGTTGAGAGGCGAGACCAGAAACTGTGGTGTAATACTGGAATTGGCAAGAAATACGCAAAAATCTTAAAAGAACTCATCGAAAATATAAATCATCCTGGAAATCAGAATTTTAAAAGTTATAAAAATTTATAATAAATGAACAGAAAAGAAACGATGAGTAGGCACTACGCAATCGTAGGTGGAGTTAGCCATCGGCTAGAAGAGGGATACAAAAAGACCTTACACTTACACACTACAGGAGCACCTTTTAATTTTTATAAATACTTTGTCACGATCGATTTTTGAAAATTTTTGTAGCATTGAAACATTTGGATCGTGAGCAACAAGTAAGTAATTTTTTCACAAACGTGCGACGTTTGGTTTAGTAAATAGTTTTGAGAAGGAGCGAAACTAATTTATCTTTTAAGGATTTGAATAAATAGGCCGTTAAACCAAGGGTAATCATTCAGTCTTGGTGAACCTTTGAGGAGGTAACACTGTTTCAAACAACATCCAGTCTTCATCAGGCTGTGAGGGGTCGTGCTGCGTCACCGTACAGGCAGTTTTCATCAGACCATGAGGGGTCATGCTGCGTCACCGTACATTCAGTCTTCATAATCCCCGTTGGGAGGAACTTATCGTCGTGCTACGAACATTTATAACCAGTCTTTGGACTTTGGCAAAGTGTTGTACTTTGACCAAGAAATATATTCAGCCGACGAAGGTGTTGTAAAGCATTATAAAACGAACAGTAATTGAATCAGTTATCGAAGACAGTACCGAAACCTCTCAACAGTGAACGAGACGTTAAAAGAGCATTGAAACTCTAATTTATCCAAGTGCGTTAAAAACCGTGTCAGGGTCGAAACGTAGGATAACAGGCTAGTCTTCCTGTGCTTAGGAGATTAGTTCCCAAGTGACGTTAGGTCAGAGAATCTGAAGTAAAGGCAGCAACTGCCAAGCGAAAATAGGAAAGACTTTGGAAATCGTTCCACGAGTAGAATACTACAGTATTCCAGGGGCAAAGTCTAAACGTGGACGAAAGCAAAAACATTGTTAGCGCATTAGTAATCATAAACAGTGACTCTAGGACTAATGTGAGGCATAGACATTCTGCAAGACAGGATCTTGCCAATCGAGCGAGAATAGTATCGTGCTATTGCTCACGGAGTGCCGATAACTAAAATAAATTAGACTAGGATATAATTATCCGTTACCAGTTGAGGGGAGATGCGAACGAGACTTTCAAACAATCCAGCTAGGAATTAGATCTAGGGAGGCCACGCTGGTATCTACACCCTCGGAGGAGGAAAGAAGGAAAACGTGTAACACGAGTGTGTGAAAGGCATTATTTCATGTTAGAAGTGAAAATTTTTATATGTAAATATTTTTCAAGTGTATCAAATGTTTTCAAGTGTTTTTATAAATATTATAGTGTTTTTTAAGTGCTAAGCGAAATCATGAGTGTATTTCCTCAAGCAGAGGTTATCAGTGTATGTAAAATGTATGAATTTAAGGAAAAATCAGTGTATATTACGTGTGTTATAATGTGTGCAAAAGCCCAAATTGTGGGTGAAATGTCGATTCATTGGGATCTGGAGCGAGCAGCTCTGGAAAGTCATGTCTGTCTGTTAGGTAGTCAGCCCGAAGGCTGGTTGGATCCTCGAAAGGCACTGCGGTTAGGTTATGTGGGTCGATACCCACAACAACCCAAGGCAGCGCTATACTGAGGCGTACTAGGCAAGATAGGAGTGAGGTAGTTTGCCATTGCTTTCCTCACGGAAAGTCATGTACGTAACATATTTTGATTATGAGTTGTTTCTTGGGAGAATTCGTGTAACAAAGAATATGGAGAAAGTGTTCTCATTTAAAAACAGGGATATGTGAAAAACAGTGTATGATGAAAGACGGGTTGCTGATCGATAGCTTAATTATGAAATTAACCAGATAAATGTGTTAAATAAATACTCAGTGGAGTTGTATTCGTTTGGAATACCATTAAATGAAATGATAAAGTAATATTCTATAAAAGCAAGAATAGAAGGTAAAAACATCAGAAATGAATTAATTGTTAAGTTAATATTCAATAATAATGAATTATGGAAGCCGTTAGGTTCCTTGAAATAATGATAATATGATGATGGTTGAGCTATTGTGTTCTAGTTTAAAGAAATGTCAAGAATTAAAATACAAAAGACAAATAATGTTAAATAGACGGAGATTAAATAATTGTTAAGAGATAAATATTCTTTCTTGAAAGGCATCACGTAATTACTATTGTAATTAACGCTTGGATAGCGTATATATATATTTAATTTTCAAGCTAGATTGCTGTGACCTTATGCCAGGAAGTAATTAATTGTGGGGAGTAATTGCGTGCGGTACTGAAGAAGTTGTGATTTGCTAAATGCAAATTTGGAAAGGGTGCTGAATTTTATATATTATGTTACGCGCAGGGGACCGTGCTATGCCGCCCAGAAGTCGCTAATTAAGGAGGATTGGTATTAAATGTCCTCGCTCCATCTTAAAGGTCCTAAGTCCTCTCGAAATGGAATTGCCTAGGAGGCCGGCCAGATATTGAACTCAGGTTCAGTTACTTCGAAAGCCCCTTTATTTATTGTTGGTTGTATTAATCTCATATCCGCCAGTGTGGATACTCCACAATTATTGTTCTCACCTGAGCCAAATGAGCGGATGTTATTAGCCGCATAATTTAAAGTTGGAAGAAACAAATGTGTTGCTTTTCCAGTTTAAGAAAGAGATATACTTGTAGCCTGCCGGCCTTGTCCCGTCAGAGTGAGGAACCGCAGGGTTCCCCTCGTAAATCAGCCTAAGTGTCTTGAAAAGAGAGATGGGTAGCTTTCAAACGACTGTGGTAGGTCAAGAATAGCCCATGTGTTCATGTGGTCTACAGAAGTGATAAACATTTGAAATGGTCCGGTAGTTTGCGCCGAGATCCATTTATATTAACTATTCTTGCTTAGCATCGTTCAGAACCGTATTAATATGATATATTCGTTATGGAGACTATAATATAAGTCCCTTTGTTTGTTACACAACATAAATATTGTTCCCGAGTATGTGGAAATCTTAAGATAACCTGGGGAGTTTGTCTTGATTTGATTTATTCAGTAGTTTCCAAAACTCCAAGGATACACGAATTCTTCCCAGACAATGCAGAGTAGTAGAGTTGTATGAAGTGAGATAATAATTTAAAGCTCATTGGGACCCAATGAAATGGTAATTCTTATTATCATTATAAACAATTAGCACAGTAAAGTAATATTCCAATAAGGGAGTAAAGAGTGTGTTTTAACCATGTATAATCTTGTAAATGATACCACCGGGCCATATGGTGCTCGTATGTGCATTTCAGGGAAGTGCTATATGGAAGTGATAGTTAGTTGATTTTTGTCAGGTTCGGTGGAACCTTAACCATTGATTTTAAGGATATGCTCTTAGGATTCCTTGTCCATTTGAGGACAAGTGTAAGATATTCATTGTAAAGTTTGTTTTTGTAGCGCCTAATTTGATGTATATTAAATAGTTTTTATAGTTTGATTTTGATGTTTATTTGAGTGTTATCCTTATGCTTTGATCCAAGATACGTGAATCATAGAGTGGGAGAATGTACCATGCCCCGAATGACCTATTGAGCTAGCGGACTATGATCACGTATTTATTGTTCGCAAGGGCACAATATGTGACCATAACATTTCAGTCTCGTTTTTCTGATGGAATCCGCGATGTTTTCAATATTTTGATAGATTTCTTCTTTTCATCAAAAGCCCGTTTTCATATTTTAGTCCTAAGATTTTTCTGTCTTGTTTATCGATGTTTTTGACGTGTGATCTTCTCCCAATTATCAAAGTTTCAGATGCGTTAAGTGCTTCTGGTATAACGACAGTATTATAGTGTCGTAACTTTAGGTTTTGTGATATGGATTCTCTATTGTATCTGTTTCTAGTAATGTTATACCCTATTTGCAATTTTGCTTCCTGATTTAACCCTGCTGGCTGAATAATTTCTTCTAAATATTTGAATTTATCTACTAGGTACTTGAGAGACATTTCCAAATTTCATTAACGGTTGGGTGCGGAATCTTGATTTAGTCTCTTCATATACAGTACTAGCAGGTACCCGCGTCTTCGCCCGCGATCAAGACAACGGGGACGATGCATTATTGCTGATAATTGGTCTATTCTATTACAGCAATCGCGGCTATAGGTGGGTCCATTCTAATTCTGAATATTCTGATAAATACAGTATATTGATATGAGCAGAAAAGTGGGAATTTTATAGAGTTGTGAATGTCTGCAGGGTTCGATATTACATGATGTTAACACATTTTAAAATTACGTTCTTGGTTTTGCCATCTTCTGCTTAGACATAACGATTTTGTTGTCCGGACGCTCGCGAGCACACCACATAGAGTTGCTCATGGGAAAAAATGGTTTTTGTCTAAATGTACACGTGCTACTGTTAAGTGTGTGTCATTGCGCTTTGTTAAAGAAATTGCGAATATTGTTTGAAGAGGGAACTGCACTCTCGCGCACTGGAATGGCAAATCTATCGGAATATGGGGAATTAAAAGTATTCTTACTTAAGCTATTCTGGATGTAATTTGGCCATACTTATTGATGATTTGAACGTCATCATATCGCTATTAATAGACCTATAGTTACATATCTCTCACCTTGGCCGCTGATGTACATTATGCAGTCTCTTCCAGTGTTACATCCCAGGGATTGAAATCTCCAACCACCCTTTTGCCTCACATGCTTCTCTAAGTAAGTAAAATTCCTGATTGTTGTTGTTTGAGTCTTCAGTTTTTTAACTGGTTTGATGCATCCCTCATGTATCCCTCTCCTGAGCTAATCGTTTCATCTCTACATAGCTACCACACCCTACATCCGAGGCAATCTGTTTAACCCTGGTTTCCCCCTACAGTTCTAGTCCGCGACCCTCCCATCCATAACTAAGCTTGGTATTTCTGGGTGTCTTAATATGTGTCCTACCCTCCTATCTCTTCTCTTCATTAGCAGTCGCCAGAAACATCTCTCCTCTCCCACTCGTCTTAATACCTCCTCCTTTGTTACCCTATCTACCCATCTGATCATCATTCTCCTGTATCACCACATTTAAAAAGCATCAATTCTCCTCTTTTCTGCAGCACCATTAGTACATTAGTCCTACTCAGCAGCTTTTCTAGGTTTCAGCCGTGCCTTGTGAAGGGATTCAATGGCCGTGAAAGACAAAATACCAACATTATTCCTCAGTAAGAGTAATTAAGAAAAAATAATAATTAACGTGACAGCCGGTAGAATACGACACATTCGACTGTGAATATGAGTTGTTGATCATGGTAAAAAACGAAAAAGAGCAGATCAAAATTGGCAAAAAAAATTCAGTTAACAAAAAACAAATTTATAAAGAAAATGAAAGCATACCGTGCAAAATAGAAATAATCTTAATATTGTAAATTAGAGTAGAGATCTGAAAGCTCGCTTACAATAACAGCTCAAAGAGTATAAAATTAGACTCAAAATCACGATCGTATTCGACCCCAAAAGCCACCACAATAAATAAAACATATCTCATTTTACGCGTATCCATGCGAGGAGCAATGTTCGTGGTTAGAAGTGGGAAACGAACCCCGCGTTTTAAGGCCCTAAAACGAACGGTTTTGGAGATATTGCCAGAAAACTATCCCCGGTCTGGGGAATTTCAGCGGTTGCCATAGTAACGTTGATCTGTTTCTCAGAGGGAACACAGTTATTTGGGAATATCTCCGAAACCGTTCATTTTAGGAACTTAAAAAGTGTGTTTCGGGGTCCCTACAGGACCTCCGAGTATTGTTTCTCGTATCTGCCGGCTTAAAATGAGCTAAATCCGACCTTTGTACCGACTGTCCTTCCTCAGTACCAAAGGGCCGAAAAAAGTCACTTACAAATTGAATTTTCAATGACCGTTTCTCAGTGGGCCTCTACATACTCGGATCAACCAACATGCAAAATTTCAGCTTTCTAGGTCCAGTGGTTTGAGCCCTGCGACGATGAGTCAATTTTGGATGGTCAATGCCAAAGGGCCGAAAAAAGTCACTTACAAATTGAATTTTCAAAAACCGTTTCTTAGTGAGCCTCTACATACTCGGATCAACCAACATGCAAAATTTCAGCTTTCTAGGTCTAGTGGTTTGAGCCCTGCGGTGATGAGTCAATTTTGGATTATATATAATAGATTTAGTCTTCTCATACGAAATTAGGGGCAGATGACCTCATAGTCCCACCCCTTAAAACAACAATAACTAACTCATACGAAATTTGGAGTCCTGTTTTGGTTGCTATTTCATGAAGTTTTTCTATGGAATGGATTGTTCTCTGTCTATTGTAAGCAAGGTAATTTGCAAAGGCTATGCAATCAAGGTGGAATTTGTTCTTGAGATTTTTGCGTATACTTATTCCTTTGGTTTCATTTTTCCATTCCCAAATCACTTTCGCCAGAACAAAATTAAATAGTAATGGGGATAAACCATCTCCTTGTCTGGATCTGTGTTTCTTTCGAACAGTTCAGATTTTTACCCTGAAACTTTAACATTCGTTGTGCCAGTTATCGTTTGCTTGATTAGTTATCTAGTTTTTCTATCGACTTAGAATTCCTCCAATGTGTCTGTCGATTGAATCATAAGCCATTTTTAAATCAACAGTATGGTAGGGTTTGTAACGTGATTTTTAGCCTATTTTCAATTTTGAAAAAATAGGCTTATGAGATCACCTTTTGTCCGTGTGTGTGTGTGTGTGTGTGTGTGTGTGTGCGTGTGTGTGTGAGGTGTGTGTGTATCCCTAATAAAATCTAAACGGCTGGAGCGATTTCAATGAAACTCGGTAAGTTCATAGCACTATTCCCGGCGACCTCGACCGTGCCCTTCAAATTTTGTTACGTCTCACCAATCCAACATGGCGGCTGTGCGAAATATTTCACTAGCATTCAATATCTCCGAAACTATTACCGAAATCGCCCTGAAATTGTGTACGGTGATAAAGGGCACTACTAGAAGTTCACCTATGAGACTTTCAAAAACCTGGTGACTACAAAACCAACATGGCGATCAAGCGAAATTGAGACTTTAAAATAGAGATTTCTTGCGATTTAACTATCCAAACGTAATGAAACTTGGTACAGCAAATGTTTATACACATTGTAATGCACTGGAGTCTAATTTAGTTCAATTGTTTACATAACCTCAAAATGGCGGCTGTGCGAAATATTGCACTGACATTCTATATCTCCGAAACTATTACAGATATCATCATGCAATTTTGTACGGTGATAAAGGGTACTGATACAAGTTTACCTATGTATATTTCATAAACCTGTGAAGTACAAAACGAGCATGGCGACCAAGCGAATTTGAAATATTTTAATAGACTTATCTCGTGATTTAACTCTCTGAGCGCAGTGAAATGTGGTACAGTAAATGATTTTGCAGATTGTAATGCACTGCCATCTAATTTAATTCAATTGTTAACATAACCTCAAGATGGCGGCTGTGCGAAATATTTCACTGACATTCTATATCTCCGAAACTATTACAGATATCATCATGCAATTTTGTACGGTGATAAAGGGTACTGATACAAGTTTACCTATGTATATTTCATAAACCTGTGAAGTACAAAACGAGCATGGCGACCAAGCGAATTTGAAATATTTTAATAGACTTATCTCGTGATTTAACTCTCTGAGCGCAGTGAAATGTGGTACAGTAAATGATTTTGCAGATTGTAATGCACTGCCATCTAATTTAATTCAATTGTTAACATAACCTCAAGATGGCGGCTGTGCGAAATTTTAAAATTAAGTTTTTATTCTTGTGTCGTAATCATGCGATCGAAGTGAAAGTTTGAATAATGAACCTAGGCAATAATTGTCCTTGAATGGTACATAACTCTATGGCCTATACATATAACAATCCTAAATGGCGAGCTTCCGAAATATTTAGACGGTTCTCAATATCTATGAATCTTTTACAGCAACCAAACTGATTTTTTTATGTTCATAGAGACTATGAACATATGTTCACCTATAGGACTTTCAGTAACCTGGTGAGCACAAATCCAACATGGCGGCGACGCGAATTATAAATATTTAAATGGACGTTTCTCGCGAATTAACTATCCGAGTGCCGTGAAACGTTGCACGTTAAATGCTTATACAAATGTTGATCCACTGGCATGTAATTTATTTCAATTGTTTGCATAATCACAAGATGGCTGGTGTGCGTACTTTTAAAACTCGTTTTTACTTCTTGTGTTCTAATCATGCGATTGAAGTTTGAATACCACTCGTACACAATAATCTTAATGTAATAGTACAAAAATAACAAGAAGTTCCGTGAAGAACTATACAGCCTACTTTTCATGCCAATGATTATTCTACAGAATATGAACCTATCTAGAATAATGACGAAATTAAGTTGGTAATATCGAAATATCTAATTAGTTCAAAATATACCTGGTATAATGTAGCCTAATATAGCACTACATTTGGCAGCCCTGGTGACTGAATATATTCTTAGTTCCATCTCTCAAGGTACAGAATACAAAATTTGGTTTGAAGTCCAATGGACGTTACATGCATTTAATCACTGGATCTATCAGCACGCGTAAAAGCATGTTGCCAACAATGTCATGCGTGTGCTGGTCAGAAATAATCTGAAATATTATGATATCTTGTTGTGCCAATTTTGGATGAAATCCATTTGTTATTATAGAAATTACATGTATTTTAAAATTGGACATATCAGCAGGCATAGAATCATTTTGGCAGCACTCCCTTGTATTAATTACTCCAAATTAATCTAGAATATCAGGTGCTATACGTGTGCAAAGTATAGAGCTGTTGGCGTGCATACTTTCTGATATATTGATATTAGGGTAAAAAAAAATATAGACAGCATTTATTAACAGTTGGCAGCCCTAATTGCTCTTAACAATATGTATAGTCATATCTGTTATGGTACACATAGCACATACGAAATTTGGTTGAAATCCAACTGATAGTATAGAAGTTACATGTATTTAAAAATTGGTGCTATCAGCAGGCTTATAATCATGTAGGTAGAACTGACGTATATAAGTTACTCCAAATTAATCTAAAATGTCAGAATATACGTGTGCATAGTTTAAAGCTCTTGGCTTGCATACTTTCATATATTGGTATTTGGATAAAAAAATAGAGAGAGCAATTATTAACAGTTGGAAGCCCTGAGGACTCTTAAGAATACGCTCAGTCATATTTGTTTATGTACAGATATTACATACAAAATTTGGTTGAAATCCAATTGATAGTGTAGAAGTTATGTGCATTTAAACATTGGACCTATCAGAAGGCATAAAATTATTTTGGCAACACTGTCAAGGTTGACCTCCTGGAAATTAAACTGAAATAGTTTTATCTACATGTGTGCCAATTTTGGAATAGCTCCCATGCATACCTTGCAAGATATCCAACATGGAGCTCAAATTTCTAGTGCGTTTTTTCAGCAGTTGGTATCACTGACATCATTTTCAAATATGGACGTGAGATATTCCGGTGCACATATTTACTCATACTAAATTTGGTTTTGATTGCTTCAGCCGTTTAGGAGTTGATAGGGGGGGACACACACACAGCCAGACAGACAGACAGACACACATTTTCCCGGATCGATCTCATAAGTCTACTTTTTTCTCATTTTTGCAAAATGTGAAAAGTAGGCTAAAAATCCATCCTGGCGACCATATGAAATATTTAGACGGTTCTCAATATCTACGTATCTGTTACAGCAATTAAACTGAAATTTTGTATGTTGATAGAGACAATTAACATGAGCAGGATATATGAAAATAGGCTGTATAGTTCCTCATGGAACTACTTGTTAGATTTAGGATTTGTTCTGTACAAGATCTTCCTTTTCTGAATCCAGCCTGATATTCTTCAATTAGGTGGTCAGTCTGCTTTCCGAATCTTTTGAGCAGGACCGTAGAGAAGATTTTGTAGACGATTGGTAGCAGTCCTTCACTAGTCCTTCACATCATTTCGGCCAAGTGCAGGGTCGTAAGCAGCGTCTTTTGATCTCAGCACGCGGAATCAGTCGAGATACAAAACTTCTTCCTGTTACGAATGGAAGGCTGAATCATTTGCAAATAGCCCGTGGTAGTTAAATGTCGGGGCGAGTTGCTGTCTGGAATTGCATAGTGACCAATTATGATGATAATGGCTTACATCCAAGATGAATCAGAGTGAGTGAGAGAGCGGAAAGGAAGCGTCTTCACATTACTGTCATAATAAAGAGGGACGTCAAATCAGATGAAGCATCTCCTCTAGTGATACAATTATGTTGTGCTGTTTCATTTAGGATAGTGTGCCCAGGCAGGCTCGGTAGGCTCTGGGAGCGCGTATAGCATCGAGGGCATAGCAAAAACCCTATGAGTGGCTGCCTCATTGACAAGTGAAGAGCGTGCTGTAACATCGCAGCGTAGGGCTGACAATTCACTCTATTTTTTAATACTCGTAATTAAGCTAAAATTTGTAGGTTAGATTTGATTAACGCTCTATGTTCCAACATTCGTCGCCAAGTGCTGGTTGCGGTGGCATCTAGTAGCCAAGTTCACAGCTGGGTGTCGTAGCATTTGGTAGCAAAAGTAGGAACTACTTGAAATTGATCGTCTGCAGTCCTTACCTGAATCACAGATAACACACATTAATACAGTCATCACAATTGACACCGGTTATCAGACAAATTCTACACACACCCAAAGTACACGGGGCTACATGGCTGCGTTATCGCAGCCCCTAAACTGAGGAACAAACCAACTACATTGTAGAATATTAACAATATCACACTTATTTCAGTCTAAACGAATAATTTCCAAATTCTTTAATGTTTAAAACCAGTTGCAGAGGTCACAGAACGTAAATATCTTGTTCTTAATTCATTTTATAAATTTGGGATATATTGGCCATCATTCCCGTGTAGTTGGGTGTGTGTTGAACTTGTCTCATAACCTGAATTCTTGAAATGACTGTAGTAGTGTGTGTAACTGTATTAGGGACAAGGATGAGGTAAGTGCCCCGGGACTTGAAGGAAGGCACTATCTCAGCATTAGCCTGTAGTAGTGTGTGTAACTGTATTAGGGACAAGGATGAGGTAGGTGCCCCGGGACTTGAAGGAAGGCACTATCTCGGCGTCAACGGCCTGGCCGTGTTGAAACACCGG
Organism: Meconema thalassinum; assembly: GCA_946902985.2. Taxonomy (NCBI): domain Eukaryota; kingdom Metazoa; phylum Arthropoda; class Insecta; order Orthoptera; family Tettigoniidae; genus Meconema; species Meconema thalassinum. Next base: position 298,941,450 of record OX336391.1, on the reverse strand, counting down.
ATCCCATAAGAACTCCATAGTTAAGCAGCATTGGGCGTGGCTGGAACTTGGATGGTATGCCAGTTTCCTTGGGACCACGTGCTGTTGGTGCACATTTGGAGGAGCGGAACGGACTTGGCCAACTTCCGCACGTAAACTCCTGGCTGAGGATAGCCTATTCGGAGGCTTGGACCTGCTTTCGGGCAGAATAATCGTTTCGTACTTTTTACTATCCCAGCATTAGCCTGTAGTAGTTTCTGTAACTGTATTAAGGAGAAGGATGAGGTAGATGCCCATTTGCCTGGAGGGAGTGTGGAAAAACCCGGGGAAAACCACTATCAGAATATTGAAGTAATAGAAGCCATTAGGCATGGACAACATACTTAAACTACATTATTATTATTATTATTATTATTATTATTAATAACAACAATAATAATAACGAAACAACCATAGGAGTGAACTATTGACGTCCGAAACGGGGGAGGAGCTTACGGTCAGCTGTTTGCAATATGGCGGCGATATAGTGACGTGAAGTAGGCCTAATTGGGTGTGCGTTTGTTATGGCTTCAAATTTATGATGGCAAAATACTACATATTTCCTTTCATTGATAGAAATAGTTTTATAATCAATTTAAATGCAGTGCCTAATTACTACCAGTTAAAAATAATACCCACATGTAGATAGTTAATTTACTGTCTGCTGTTACATATATGAAGCCTGTACTTGGGAGCCTAGCGGTATCGATGTTTTTATTAATTTCACAATATATATACCTCACATAACACAAAGGACGACTCCCTGATAATAAATTGAATCAAGCAACCCTGAATTTGCATGAATGTTTTGGGTTCAAAGAAGCGTTACTTGGGATGCTCAAATCATACTTCAATATTGCAAATATTGACCTACATACTTGCTGTTCTAAGGCAAGAATATAAATTCTCTGGCAAATTAAGGCTAGGAACAGCATTTGTCTTAAGTTTTCTAACCATTCGGCTATTGTCAATCGGAAGAACCCCTAAAATAAGTTTACGAAGAGCGGATTACATTCTATGTATGGCACAGAAGTAATAGGCTACAAGTTTATCAGTATTTTTGATGTAGCTAAATCCATGTGAATACAAGTTAGAGACAATAACTATCAATAATCAACAGTACCGGTGGAAATAAGTCGTCTTCACAAAAATGCACACTGCACACTGGCATGTAACATGTAACAGGTTTTCCAATTGACAACGCCGAAGCCCATCTTTCTCTCTGAACTTTTTGTACAGGAAAGTAGTGAAGATATTTCGTACCCGTTTTATACGATTTGCAACCGTATACAGAGCAGTACCTCCTCGAATTTGACAAATTTCTTTCTGTTTCCATCACGACGCCAATGCTTCACCATCTAAATAAATCTCACCAGTCACAATGTTCCAGCTTCAACATTCTGCCGCGTGGCTGCGCCATCCAACTTTTCTGACGTCAATACTGTCTGTAAATAATGTTGACGCGTAACACGAGTTTTTACAAACTTATGTAGTCTAATCTAAACATTGTATACTGTATATATTTGTGCATAAGTGTAATTCATAAACATCGTACATAAGTGAACAGGACCTGAAGATGAGCGCGTGACGTTCGAAACATGTCATCCAGTTAAGTACGGTACCCTCTTTTGTACACATGAGCGTGTTAGTTTGTAATAATATCTTGTTTCTTTCAGGTTAGGGCATGTAAATACTTGTTTCCCGCCCAATGTAATCGGGCACAATTTGTGTTGGCCGACAGTAAAGCTTTCTTTAATACACTCAGAATAGTCGCTGTCAGTGCCGGGATTCAAACCTGCAATGTCCGGACTTGCTGGCTGCCCGCGTGGCCGTGGTGAACGATTTAACGAGCACGGCTACGTCGCAAGACAAAAGAGAGCGTAGAGATAATGACAGGATGGGTTCTTGAACACAATTCGCATCTATCGCCAATGCTAAAAAAAAACATAAACTCTAGTTGTTGTTGTTAACTTTTTAGGGGCTCTGCGACATCGTGATCATGTACCACCGTTTACTTGGGTGTGTGTAAAATTTGTCTGATAACCGGTGTCAGTGTACCAGTGTGTATATTTGTAATTGAGGTAGGATGTTGGTTGGAAGCGACCGTGGCCTTACGTTAGGTTTGATAGTACTTCGAGTAATCATGTCACTCATGTACTTGTTTAGCTTGCCACGGTGGGTGAGTGGATAGCGTGTCGGTCTACTAACCCCAAGATTGCAGGTTCGCTCCTGGCCGTGGTAAGTGATTTTTGAAAGGCGGCAAAAATACGACATGCATGTCATACGATGTTGGCCTGTCAAAGAACCCATTTGAATTCAGTAGGCCGTGTTCATAATGGCAAAATTAATCTCGGGAGTTTCCGCCAACATAAAGTTCCTCATTTCTCTACTAGAAAGCGCTATGGTATTCAAGGAGCTTATCTAACCTCCTTGACTTTCATAGTGATTCAAGGAACAACGAAATTCGAAATGCAAGCTGCCCTCTGGGTGTCAATTAACAAAGCTTGCACCCGGCACCCGAGGCCATACGATATTATTATTATTATTATTATTATTATTATTATTATTATTATTATTATTATTATTATGTACTTAACACTCCGTACTGTTCGTGTGACAACATTTCTTGTGATGACATCAATCATTTGTTCTTTGCGTGTGCGCGATTCCCAACGCAACAGGCTATGTTTCTCAAGAGGATCCAGGAACTGCACTATCACCTTCCAACTCGCATCAAGTCAAGTTCAAACAACATTAAAAGGGTAAAAGGAGCACTATTAAGAGCACCAGTCCCTATTACCATTCCATGGCTTCGCGCGCCAGGGGATGGTAATAGGGACTGTTGCTCTTAATAGTGCTCCTTTTACCCTTTTAATGTTGTTTGAACTTAGTTGATAAACAAACTCTATAGCCTCGTTGATATTAAGGAGATAGAGTTTGGATTTTTAGTGGTAAATTTATTAATTGTTTTTTAAGTAAGTGTTTAAGTATTTTAAAACTTGAAATGACTGTTATTTATTGCCTGTAGAACTGTGAATGTAGGATTTGGGTCTGCTGCTAGGGCTGATGACCGTCAGATTCGCAGCGGCATTAGATGATATTTGTTCGTTCGATCGTTTGGCTTAGGTACAGCACCTTCAGTTGATAATAATAATAATAATAATAATAATAATAATAATAAGATTGGTATTTGATGATAATTTGAAATGTGGTAAATAGTTCTTTGAAGTAAGAAAGGCCTCGAGAAGGTTGGCTTTGAAAGTATGAAAATGTATAGACCAATAGTAGGTTGTGGGTTTTGAAATTAATAATAATAATATCCTCAGGTGTTTAGATTAATGGTTTAAGTATATAAAGTATGAAATGTGTTAGTGGATAGTGTATTTAATGTTTAATGTGAGTCTCTAGGGCGGGGATTTTGAATTTGAAGGTGCTGTGCTCTGATTGGCTGGAGGAGTTCTATGATTGGCTAATGGTTTAGCGCTGTTTCAATATAGTTGTTGATGGAAAAGATATTTGATGATTAATAATTGTTGAGATAGTGTGAATTTGAGAGGGAAAGGAGTAAAAAACAGAGCCTGCCGAGTGCAGAACGGAGTATTTATGGTTGCAATTTGGAGTTAAGCAACATAGGCCTAACTGGTCACCAATCCAGTGTGTAGTTGTGCGGCAAGGGTTTCTCGTCCAACTCGCATCTCTACCCTACTAACTACTCAGCACCGAGATACCTACCTCACAGTAATCTAGTATTTGAAGGACACTGACCTCCGCATATAGGCTTTTATTTGTCTCCCTCTCTATTTTCTCTGTGTTATCGTCTGAATTGTTTATGTTTGCTTCCTTTTACAGATACTTGCTCTACTACAAAACTAATGGACAATATGCATAAATGCTAGTGTTTTATATTTTATTAGGTTGGTGCATAAGTCCGTAGCGTTTTCGGTTTGCTTGTTGGTATTCCGGTGGCTATGGTTTTATTTATCGACTGTCATTGTTGCTTTGTAGTTCAAAGTTTGTTCTTGATTTGGCATATTGAAGTTTTGTCATTTACAAATAGTGAGAGGAGTTGTGGAGGCTAGAAAATATTGCCAAGGGGAGAAATTGGAACATTTCCGACATATTCTTCTCTTTGAACTCAATAGAGGGACGAAAGCAGTAGAGGTGGCCAGAAACTTTTGCGCCGTGTATGGGGACAATGCTTTTGGAGAGAGCTCGTCAAGAAAGTGGTTTTCTCATTTTAAGATGGGTCGTTTTGAACGTAGTGACTCCCCTCGTTTAGGAAGGCCGTCATAATTTGATGAAGATCGTTTAAACCCATTAAATCACAATGATCCACGTCAGTGTACACGAGAACTGGCAAATGTGATGAACTGTGATCATTCCACAATTGTGCGACATTTGCATTCAATGGGTAAGATTCAAAAATCCGGTGTATGGGTACCGCATGCTCCAAGCCAAAATCACAAAAATCAGCGGATCTCTGCTAGCTCGTTATCGATTGGCTCGTGAACAACATCGACCATTCTTATCCTATATCGTTACTGGTGATGAGAAATGGTGTCTTTACGCTAACATAAGGAGGAGAAAGGAATGGTTAAGCCCAAACAAACAAACAAACAAACAAACAAACAAACAAACAAACAAGAAACTGCCCGTACAAAGACCTGCGCGCATCCACAAAAAATAAAAATAAAAATGTTATGCATCTGGTGGAACACCGACGGTGTACTGTACTACGAATTGCTTCCCCGAGGTATAACCACCACTGCTGACATTTATTGCCAACAACTGAGACGGCTTGCAGATGCAATCCAAGAAAAACAACCAGCAATACTGCATGAAGTGATGCTCCTCCATGATAACGCCCGCCCACACTCTGCTAACCTGACAAAAAGCATTAAACAGGAGTTGGGCTGGGAAATCATTCCGCAAGCACCTTATTCGCTCGATCTTGCGCCTTCAGATTTTCACCTTTTCCGCTCTCTATCGAACAAACTTCAAGGAACTTCCTTTCCGGATGAAGATGTGCTGCGAACATGGCTTGGCGAATTCTTCAACTCAAAACCACGTGATTTCTACAGGTGCGGAATCGAAAAATTACCACAGCGTTGGCAGACTATTGTAGATAGTGAAGGAGAATATGTCACTGATGATTCACTTCTCTCTTATGTGTATCTGATGAGTTTAATAGACTTATGAACTTGATGTGGATTGTGGATAAACTTTTGTAAAACGCTACGGACTTATGTACCAACCTAATATCATCTCTGTATCTTTCCATTGTCATAATCTCGTTGGTTGTATGACTTACTCACCAAATACCATTAATAATAATAAAAAAGACCGACTGTTTTCAACTTTGATACTGTCCAATTCACTCCTGAGTGACTACAACACGGAAATTCATAATTCTTTAGTGGGAATGACAGTTTACATTTGAACACCCGGTATCTCATTGGCATCTTTTACACACTTGTGCCAACCACATAACACAAACAAGCTGCTGCTAAAATATACCAACCCTTTGATATGCATACGCATTTTCCTCAAATGCGAGGATTAGTGTGTCATAGGAGCTAAATGGGTCATTCCACCCGCTCACGGCTAAACGTAGTCAAAGGAACCTATGTGATTGCAAGGAAAGATATTTCATGCGGTTTAATATGACCGTGTAGTGGCGTATTGCTGATATGCCATACTGCAGGTGTTCTCAACCTTTTGAGACTGTAAGAACTTTTGCTATACTCAAGTACGCGACCACCATTAAATCTAATATGATAATGATAATTTTTTCTTTTTAGTCGGTTTACCCTCCAGGTTGGCTTTTCCCTCGGACTCAGCGAGGGATCCCACCTTTACCGCCGCCAGGGCAGTGTCCTGGAGCATGAAACACCTAGTCGGGGGATGCAACTGGGGAGGCGGGATCAGCACTTCGCCCAGGCGGCCTCACCTGCAAAGCGAACAGTGGCCACATGAGGGATGGGAAGGGAGGGGAAGATTGGGATGGATAGGCAAGGAGGAGGGAAGGATGCGGCCGTGGCCTTACAGTAGGTACCATCCCGGCATTTAGCACAGTGACGAAGTAGGAAACCATGGAAAACCACTTCGAGGATAGCTGAGGTGAGAATCGAACCCCCTCTACTCATTTGTGCCACCCGACGCTGAGTAGACCCCATTCCAGAACTCATACCACTTTTCAAATTTCGTGGCAGAACCGGGAATCGAACCGTGGACCTCCGGGGTGGCAGCTAAGCACGCTGACCACTACCCCACGGAGGCGAAATAATGTTCATAATAATAATAATAATAATAACATAATAATAATAACAATAATTGATATTGAGATTGATATTTTTGGGACATATTTACAGAATGGATGATTCCAGATTAACAAAAAGGATATTCAAGTACCTTTGGGAGAAAAGGTCAACGACTAGCGCTGATTCAGGATGTAAAGAAAGATTTAGAAAGAAATAATATAAGAGAAGAAGACACTGTGGACAGAGCGTTTTTTGAAAGAAGGTGTTAAGTATGGAAGAATTCCTGGGAACCGTGGAAGGGAAACCTGGGGCGAAGTGGTCTGAGGACAGAAAAAAGGCCGGGATGGTAACTAACTTAAGGCCACGGCCGCTTCCTACCCAAATCGTACCTGAATTACAAATACACACACTAGTACAGACATCACAGTGACACAGGTTATCAGACAAATTCTACACACACACAAGTATGACTGGGTACGTGGCGCAGCGGTAATGTTCTCGCCTGCTGTGTCAAAGGTTGCAGGATCGAATCCTGACGCAGTTAGTTGGCATTTGAGGGTGCGTAAATGTGAGGGAGCCGTGTCAGTAGATTTACTGGTACGCTTAAGATCCCCTTCGGGGAAAAATTCAGGCACCCCGGCGTCTCTAAAAGCCACAGTCGTTACAAGGGGCATAGAAACAATAACATTATTATAATACACTCCCAAGTACACGGGGCTACATGACCAAGATGTCCAAGGCCCCTGAAAGGATCTCCAGGCCGCATGCACCAAGAAGGTTCTATCTTGGGATAGTCTATTGTTACTACCCCGGTAGTTATCAGTAGCAAGGAAGATAAACCCACATTGACCTGATAGCACTATAATCCATCATATGTCGAACACTTCATTACACTTCCGGTTACTTAAAATAAACTTTAAGATGGAGAAATTTGATTTGAGCCACTACACTTTCTCTTCTGCTACAGTTTATTTGCTCTTAAAAGGCTTTTCTACTAGTATTAGCGGTTCTAATTCCATTGGCGGTGGAGTAGATGACCTTGCTGTTCCGCCCCTTAAAACAAGTGTCTGTCCTTCTCATTGGTCCTATGAATATTTCCCTCACAACTAGTGGGATGTAAGGTGATGACCAGGTTTCTAAAAGTAACTAAGTTGTTGTTGTTGATTCTTTAGAGGCTTTGTGACATCGTGGACATGGCACAGTTTCCTTAAACGTAGCAGTGATCCGATGATTGGTTTAGTCAGAATATGATATGAGTACTAAATACTCGCGCGGCTGCCATTAATCTGTTCTACTTGAGATGGCGACAAAATACATAGGCCTAGGTAAGTAGGCCTAGTTTTCTTGAGGTGTCCAGTAAGAAGGTTGCAGTCATTTCGATCCAGTCATTTAGAGTAGATGCTATCCCATCGAAACTGGACATAATCTATATATTTAAAACACTAAGCTGATTTTTGTTACCGCGAGATTGAGGGAACGGTAGAACCGATTCACTTCGTAGAGCAATCTGTCGAAAGCTGTAGGCCTGTAGATTTGCAGAGTGTCTTTAAAATAAACAAATATGTTACCACATATTTTTAAATTTATAAACAAAGCTGCAAAATTATTGGCTCAAGCGCATGCGCAGAATCATCTTGATTAATGACAGTCATGGCGGATGTCCACCGCGTTTTAATGCAATAGTTATTTATAAGAATTATAATAAAGGAGGGGAATATTGATTATGAAGTTTCCAGGATATAAACGGAAATAGAATATTATAAAAAACGGGAAATGTAGAAGAACTTATACGGACTGTTGAGAGTGAATGTTGTTTAAGTAACTTAATATTGCATTCTACTACCAGTGATTCCGTAGCTCAGACGGTAGCGTTCAAAACTCTTAATTTATGCATCGCGCAATGGAAGCAGTTCGAATCCCACCTCCGACATATATTTTTATTTCTCAATTATTCTTTCTGCCTATTGGTAATACATTGTCTTAACATATTTTACTTTTATTATTCCCATAAAGTAAGGAATTCTTCACGATTTACGTTCCCATATACTTTTAAATTATTAAATAAAAGATGGCCACAATCGCTTTCGCCATGAGAGACAATTGACGAACATGATTCATTTGTTGGACTCAGACATCGTGGTCACTCAGCCCCGTCTACTTTGGTGTGTGTGTCAAATTTTCTCTGATAACCTGTGTTATTGTGATGGCAGTACTGATGTGTGCATTTGTAATTAAAGTGGGGAATGGGAAATTGGCGACCGAGGCTTTAAGTTAGGAACTATCCCGGTATTTACCTGCAGTGGAAGTGGCTAACCACGGAAAACCACATCCCAGATTGTTGAGATGGGAATCGAACCTTGCCCTACTTAGTTTTGCCTCAAGAGTGCGCCCCGTTCCAGCCCTCAGACCAGAATTACACCTGCAGTGGAAGTGGCAAACCACGGAAAACCAAATCCCAGATTGTTGAGATGGGAATCGAACCTTGCCCTTCTTAGTTTTGCCTCAAGAGTGCGCCCCGTTCCAGCCCTCAGACCAGAATTACAGTTCTAGAGAAATGACGAATAAAGGATTCACCGTATCGTAGTGTGATCTTTGTTTTTGAGAATTAAAAAGAGGGGATTGAAGAACTTCAGCAGGCGTTTGAGTTCGTTTGTTGTTTAAGTAACTTAATATTGGTTTAAAAGTCTGTTGACTGGGTGGCTCAGGGGTAACATTGCGGATCCAGGAATGAATTTTGCATAGTCGAAGGAGTCTCACCTCAGACATGTATTTTTATTTCCTAATTATTATTTCTGGCTATTGGTAATTCATTGTCTTAACATATTTTACTTTTATTGATCCCGTACAGTAAGGAATTCTCCACGATTTACATTTTTTTTTAGCGTATGGCTTTTAGTGCCGGGAGTGTCCGAGGACATGTTCGGCTCGCCAGTTTTTGTAGCTGCTTCGAGACGGACACCCAATGGGTGAGCTACAAGTACCGTTGGGGAGGGAAGGAGGGAAGTTGGAATGTAAGGATGAGGAGTTGGGAGGTAGCGGCTGTGGCCTATAGTTAAGGACCAACCCCGGCATTTGCCTGGAAGGAAGATGGGAAACCACAGAAGACCATCTTCAAGGTTGCCGGCGGGGGGATTCGAACCTCCTCGCCTCCCGGATGTGAGCGACTGCCATCAGTCATGCCGTAACCACCACGGCTAACTCACCCGGTACGATTTTCATTGCCATATACTTTTAAATTATTAAATAAAAGATGGCCACAATCGCTTTCGCCATGAGAGACAATTGACGAATATAATTCATTTGATGGACTCAGACATCGTGGTTACTCAGCCCCGTCTACTTTGGTGTGTGTGTGTGTGTAAAATTTCTCTGATAACCTGTGTTATTGTGATGGCTGTACTGATGTGTGCATTTGTAATTCAAGTGGGGAATGGGGAATTGACGACCGAGGCTTTAAGTTACGAACTATCCCGGTATTTACTTGCAGTGGACGTGGCAAACCACGGAAAACCACATCCCAGATTGTTGAGATAGGAATCTAACCTTGCTCTCCTGAATTTTGCCTGAAGAGTGCGCCCCGTTCCAGTCCTCAGACCAGAAGTAAATTTCTTGGCAAACCAGGGATCGAACCTGGAATTCGGGGTGATAGCTCAGAATGTAGCCTTCAGATTGGGCTTCCCTGTGTTAATACGATTTTTGACAAGCACTGAGCATATAGTCTAACTCTTAAACTCCCTCCATTACGGTGGCTGTCGAAGTGAGTCTATGCTCATTCCAGTAGTTGGCGAAGTATGCTCCCTTGCTTAATTTACTGTCATGGAAATGCAAAGGATTGTACCTACATCAGGTGATGGAAATTGCTTATTTAGAGCAGTTTCGTACTGTTTATTCCAAAATGCAGGACGTTATCCTGAGCTGCGTTTGCAAGCAAATTGCAAAAATTGTTGCTGGCATGAATAATTATAAGGATTTTATTATTGGCGATCAGTATCATCGCATTCTAATCAGCAACAAACTTGAGAATGAAAGTATCTGAACTTCATTGTATACTTGATTATTATTGTTTATTGATGATTTGTTTAGAGCACATAACAATGAGTCTAACCACGCTGTTGATTTTGGCAATGGAAGTATTATTTGCCATTTAATATTTGGCGGCTGCGTTGATGCAGGCCACTATAGTGTTATTGAATATGACGTTAATTTGGAGAGAAATGCTGCAATAAATATATCCATTTGACGAAAAGGAACATTAGCCACAAAAAAGTGGGAAATCGTAGAAAATACGAAGCCACTTTTAAAATCTAATATAAAAATGCCATTTCAGAAACAATTCCAGATATTATGCCGTACAGTGTATGGTCCTTGACGAACAAATGTAAACATTGTTCTGCACTGTATTTCTATAGCGAGAAATCTACGCCAGGTTACTTGGACCTTTGGTGTTGTAATGGCAAAATTAATCTTCCTAAATATAACATATTTGACAGACTGCAACAATTTTTCACTGGAAATGATATCTCAAGGAATTTAAGAGAGAACTTCGTTAATGTATATTCCAAAATTATAAGCGACGGTTTCTGCGGCCAGTTGTATATATTAGACTCCTCAGAATTCTTGAATTCCTTGGAATTAAGTGATTTGCTTCCACATACTCCAAACGATTGACCCATAGATATGCTCCTGAGAAATCTGAAGTTTCCTAAGGGCATCTAAATGCTACCATATTAATTACCGTAAAAGAAATATGTACGAAAATTGCTTGAATTTGGAAATAATAAGTGCAGTTAAAATTAGGCGGAGAGATCTAACCTTTCGACTTGATTCCATATTAATTATATGAAATATGCATGAAAAAGCTTGGATTTGGAAATAAGTGCAGTTAAAATTAGGCAGAAAGGTCTAATCCTTCGACTTGATTTAACACCACCGGATAAAACAATCATTTTCTTTTAAGAGGCAACATTTTCCGATTCGCTTGGCATACTTTATCACAATCAATAAAGCTCAAGGGGGAACTCTGGAACGTATAGGTCTCAATTTGCCTCATCAAGTTTTCAATCATGGCCAGCATTATGTTGCAATGTCTATAGAGTGCAATCTTTTGACGCCCTTAAAGTTTCAATAGTGCCAAAAATAATTGAACAAAGAACGTATATAATAACATTCTTCAGTAATTATTTTCTTATTGGCCGTCATGTATTGACGGGTTTCAACTAGTTAACAGATAAAGACATTGTGTACAATTTTCTAGATCAATTATCATGGATTATATATATGGCGTACGGTGGGTGAGTGGTCAACGTGTCGATCTACTAACCCCAAGTTTGCAGGCACGCTCCTGGCCGTGATAAGTGATTTTTGAAAGGCGGCAAAAATTACGACACCATGTCATACGATGTTGGCATGTCAAAGAACCCATTTGAATTCAGTAGGTCGTGTTCATAATGGCAAAATTAATCTCGGGAGTTTCCGCCAACAAAAAGTTCCTCATTTCTCTACTAGAAAGCGCTATAGTGTTCAAGGAGCTTAGATTTCTAACCTCCTTGACTTTCATAGTGCTTCATGGAACAACGAAATTCGACATGCAAGCTACCCTTTGGGTGTCAAATAACAAAGCTTGCACCCGGCATCCGAGGCCATACGATATTATTATTATTATTATTATTATTAATATATAAATGGCGTGATTTCTCAATTTTCTTCAAGATCACTTTAATAGATCACAGCAAAGTTTATTAAACGAGTCAGTGCGATCAATTGATGATTTGGTACATTTAAAAAATATTAACCTATCATAGAATGCGGGCGTGCTTGAATTCCAAAGCTGTGTTCAAATTTGTAAATATTACAATATTTCTATGCATGAAATATGATTTAATCACTTCAAAATTACTACGGGCCACGTGCCTCGCTGACAACGGGAGAGCGTGGGTTGGAATCCTCAAAATGCATTTCGTGGTTTCCCACTTTCTCCACCAGGCTAAGGCCAGGACTGTTCCTTTCAACAGGGTTCCAGGACCGACTTCCTTCAAAAATCCCTTCCCCGACCCTTCATTATCCCTTCATGGAATTATGGGATAGTGGGCTCTTTATTAACCAACTGTTAAAGGACAGTTTATGCTTTCAAAGATGCTGATAGTTGAATCTTTAAGACAAACTTCGGAGAATTTTCATGCCGAAGTGCTAGTATTTCTAAAAATCAGATAATCTACTTGACGTAATGTATTGGATAAAATTTAAAAAAAACTAAAAACATTAACAAATAAAGTGTAAAAATAAAATATAAATATAGAAATAAAATCATAAAAGTAAAATTACAATAATATATTTTTTTATTTTTATATTTTTTGTCGTTTACCCTCCAGGAGGGAAGGAGGCGGCCGTGGCCTTAAACAAGGTACCATCCCGGCATTTGCCCGAAGAAGTGGGAAACCACGGAAAACCACTTCGAGGATGGCAGAGGGTGAATCGAACCCCCTCTACTCATTTGGGCCACCCGAGGCTGAGTAGACCCCGTTCCAGTCCTCGTACCACTTTTCAAATTTCGTGGCAGAGTCGGGAATCGAACCCAGGACCTCCGGGGCGGCAGCTAACCATGCTGACCGCTACGCTACGGAGGAGACATAAAATAAATATAAAAATTAAAATAATGAACATAACTATAAAAGAATTATGAAAACAATTGTAACAAGTAGTTCCTTGAAGCACTATACAACCCATTTTCATATATCCTAGTTATGTTATTGGCCTCGATCAACATACAAATTTTCAGTTTGATTTCTGTAATAGATTCGTAGATATTGAGAACCGTTAAGATATTTCGGATGGTCGCCATGTTGGTTTTTTATATATGTAGGACTTAGAGTTATATACTATTACATGAAGATTATTGTGTAGGTGTAGTATTCAAACTTCAATCCCATAATTAGGACACAAGATATGAAAATCAAATTTTTAAAATTTTTGCAGAGCTGGCATCGTGTGGTTTTGAAAGCAATTGAAATAAATTAGGTGCCTGTGGATTAAAATTTGTATAAGCATTTACCATACCAAGTTTTACTGCGCTCGGATGGTTAAATCGCGAGAAACGTCCATTTCAATATTTATAATTCGCGTCGCCGCCATGTTGGATTTGTGCTCACCATGTTATTGAAAGTCCCATAGGTGAACTTATGTTCAAAGCCTCTATCAACATACAAAATTTCAGTTTGTTTACTATCATAGATTAGTAGATTTTTATATATGTAAGCCATCGAGTTATGTACAATTCGATGACGATTATTGCGTAGGTTCATTATTCAAACGTTCACTTCGATCGCATGATTAATATACAAGAAATAAAAACTTAATTTTAAAATTTCCCAAAGCCGCCATCTTGAGGTTATGTGAACAATCGAACTAAATTAGATGCCAGTGCATTACAATGTGTAGCCTATATACATTTACTGTGCCTTATTTCACTGCGCTAAGACGGTTAAATCGCGAGAAAAGTCTTTTAAAATATTTCATTTTCGCTTGATCGCCATGTTTGTTTTGTATTTCACAGGATTTTAGAAGTCTCATAACTGAACTTATAGTAGTAGGCTACTCTTTATCACGGTACAACATTTCAGGGTGATATCAGTAATAGTTTCGGAGATATAGAATGCCGGTGAAAGAATTCGCACAGCCGCCATCTTGAGATTATGAAGACAATTGAACTAAATTAGATGCCAGTTCATTAAAATGTGTATAAACATTTGCTGTACCAAGTTTCATTGTATTTGGATCGTTAAATCGCGAGAAAAGTCAAATTAAAAGTATAAATTTCGCTTGGCCGCCATGTTCGTTTTTTAGTTAACAGATTTTTGAAAAGTCTCATGGATGACCTTTTAGTAGTGCCCTCTACCACCGTACAAAATTACAGGGTGATATCAGTAATAGTTTCGAAGATATAGAATGCCAGTGAAATATTTTTCACAGCCGCCATCTTGAGACTATATAAACTATTGAGCTAAATTAAATGCTAGTGCATTACAATGTGCATAGACATTTGCTATACCACGTTTAATTGCGTTTGGATGGTTAAATCGCGAGAAAAGTCTATTTAAAAGGTTCAAATTCGCTTGGCCGCCATGTTCGTTTTGTAGCCAACAGGTTTCTGAAAGTCTCATAGGCGAACTTCTAGGAGTGCCCTTTATCACCGTATAAAATTTTAGGGTGATGTCAGTAATAGTTTCGGAGATAGTGTATAGAATGCCGGTGAAATATTTTGCACAGCCGCCATGTTGGATTGGTGAGACGTAATGAAATTTGAAGGGCATGGTTGAGGTCAGTCGAATTATTAGGCTACTATGACCTTACCGAGTTTCATTGAAATCCCCCCCCTGCCGTTTAGAAGTTATTAGGGACACACACACACACACACACACCGACACACATACACATACACACACGTGGACAAAAGGTGATCTCATAACCCTTTTTTTTTCATAAAATGAAAATAGGCTAAAAATCAATTCAAAATTAGTTAATTAATTAATCTATCGATCTAAAACACTAAGGTGATTTTTGTTAACGCGAGATTGAGAGAACGACATAACCGATTTACTTCGTAGAGCACTCTAACGAAAGCTCTTGGACTGTAGATTTGCAGAGTGTCTTTAACATAAACAAATATGTTACAGTATATTTTTAAATTAATATAGAAAAATGCAGAATTCTGGCACCTCATGCATGCACACAATCCACCTTGGATCATGACAGAAATAGCGGTAAGAAGTCCATTAAAATGTAATTTATTTAATAACTCTATACGCGCCCATGTATAAAGCTTTCATGTAATTGAAAACATACATTAACCAAGTCATGACAATAAAATATAATAACAGTATGAACGTATACGCATGTGCTACATTGATTCTTTGTTAATGAAATTTTCTCCAGACAGCGGGTTATGAAGATAGCGAATCGTTGCGCCAGTTGCTAAGCAAGCGTGTGTGAATAGCTATGTGGGTATGGTGACTGACTGTGGATCGAAGGAGCCCTGGTTCGATCACAATTCTAGTTTTTTTTCCACTCAAATATTGTTTTATCAAGGAGTATTATCAACGTTTTACATTTTGTAAGTGAGTTATGTAGGAGTTGACTAGAATTACAGTAGTTCTTGCATAAAGCAGGCTAGAAATCTACGAAATACATCCATCATGATCCACGCGCGCATTCTTTCAATGCAAAGCTAATGTAAGGACCGAAGACATGTCACTTATATTGACCAAGGGGAGAGTTTGGATGTCTTGCATGTTGTAGACCAGTAATGAAGCGAGTGTGATACGTCTCTTAAACAAGGATACTTTGAGCTTTAGCAGACTTTGCTGGAAATTGCTAGCGGAGACTTTGATATCACGAGCACAAACTCCTGTGCAGTTTTCGTTCACAGTCGGAATGTTTCGTCGTCCCTCGGGATTCCTGGAGCGGCAAAGATCAACAAACAAGAGACACTTCACCAGGTGGGTGAAACTGGTATAGAGCGATCGGTTCCCAAATTACGTCATGATATCTTTAATTTCTATCTGCTCCACCCGGGCGCTAATGTCGCATGTATCCATAAAATAAGTAGAACAGGCTTCTGTAAGTTACACATGATACTTAAACTACTCGAAGAATGCATTACTCTGAGACAAATTATAACATTCAATGCTTTTTAACTGTTTAAAATCTTACTAATTGTACGTTCTTTATGGTCCCTTAGCTTAGGAGCTGCGACAACGCGGCTATGTAACTCGAACGTTCTTTATACAGCATGTGTTGTTATACGATTGTAAATAATGTAAGCAACTACAGGCCTGCTTCAGCTGCCATTTCACTTGCCATTTCAATGCTCATGCACAATCGGTAGCCGTTTTGCTAATGACACAGTCATGCCAATACCCGTTTGAATGGCAAGCATACCTAAGACAACTAATTTCACAAAACAAATTGAATTTGCGGGTGTTATTTGTGTCAAATTATACAATTGAGTTAAAGGGTAACATTACAGTGAATTAAATGACAAGTGAGTAGGCCTATAGGCTACTATTATCTTTGTACCTTATTTGTTGCAATAACACAACTTTTTATTTGCCATCAAGACGAGATACAAGTATGCGATGGTGTTCATTTTAAGTTTGCAAAGCTCTTTTCTTAATTGATAGTTGACATTATTATCAAGTCAAATCGGCCCCTGTAGTATAAAGAAATTGGTTGCTACTGTATGTACATAATTAAGGTATTTTGTTCAAATAGTTGGTTTCACTGTGTAGCCTACATCGCAAAACCGGTATTAGTCATTATTGCAACAGAAGTTCTGGTATATTGTTGCTCATGGGAAAACTGTTAAGCCGATAGTGAATCAAGGACTGCGATTGACTGTAGTATTCTCTATGTTATCGTATGGACAGCTAATAGGTATATTAGCAAAATGCTATCCTGACAGAGAAAAATAGTGCCAAATATTCCTACATTTACCTTTCACCATTTTGCAGTTTTCATGTGTAGACAGTTTTTAATTCATTTGAGGGGCTTGGACATCGAGTTCATGTATCCCCGTGTACATGTGTGTGTGTGTGGAATTGTTGTGATTTAACCTGTGTTATTGTGATGGTTGCACTAGCGTGTGTATGTGTAAATTGGGGAAAGGATTGGGAATGAAGCGGCCATGGCATGCCCAAAATGTTGTTTCATGAAATTCCACTAATGAACCGTACATTTGTCTGTTATGCGACAATTTGGTACAATACGTTGAAATTCTGACATTACAAATACTGGACGACTTTCCCGGTTTACTTCGTAAATAAGCATGCAATATTATGCTATTTGAAGCAATTTTTCAGTGTTGCCTTAGTAATCGAAATTGAATGTGTTTCAATCGGTCGACATGATTGTACCCAATTGTAATGGGTGGTACCCTAATCCCGAAAGAAAGTGCGACTATAGTCTCTGCCAGAACTGTGTCGCGTCGAGCCTGCATAACAATAAAGCCGGGCGGGCGGTTTATACCCATGCGAGAGTTCTCGCACGTGAGTACAGTGTAGGGTCCTCGACGAACAAATGTAAACATTGTTCTGCATTGTATTTTTCTTGCGATAAGTCAACGCTTGGTTACTTTGGCCTTTCCTGTTGTAATGGTAAAATTGATCTGCCGGAATATAAAATACCTGACAGGCTGAAACAATTTTTGACTTGAAATGATAACTCAAGCTATATCAGAGATAATACTCGACAGTACAGAAATGCTATGTCCTTTGTGTCCTATGGTGCCAATGTTACCGTGCCACATGAATACGGTCCATATTGATTTAAAATTTCTGGAATGTCATATCATTGCATTTCTTCCTTATATTCCAAAAATATAAGCGAAGGTTCTAACAGCCAGTTGTATATATTAGACTCCTCAGAAGTTAATCAAGTCAGATCTGTAAATCAAGTGAATTCTTGCATCACGGAGGGCACACTTCACAATTTAGACAATATTTTGCAAGGGCATAAGCCCTACATTCAGCAATCAAAATACATCTCAACTTAAATGAGAGTTCAGTGTCTAGATAAAATTAATTTGCAATCCAGCGGACGATATTCAATTATCATGGCTCATAATATGGAGTGAAGCCACAATGGCAAATATTCATTCAATAATGTGTGTGGATCGACTTCTAAAAGATATTATACGTCACCACATTATTCCCTTTTGTGGGAAAGTTATTGTTCTTGGAGGAGACTTCAGGTAGGTTTTGCCTGTTGTGCCTTATCGCCAAACAGTTATTCACATACTCTTCTCCCTGGCCCTTCTCCAAAATACTCCCCCTTACATAAAAATACGCGATCGAAACCAGATAAAATGGAATATTCTGATTTTTTTGGTACAAGTTAACGACGACTGCCCTCCGTGGGTGGTGAGGAATCAAATGTTATTGAATTACCAGCCAGACTTCCCACTCATGACGATATCGTGGCAGAGATTTACGGCGAAACATTCACTTCTGCGAAGTAAGTTCGCATTCTTACACCAAAAAATGAACACTGTAATTGAATTAATTTTAAAGTCATTGAACTGATATCCAGTAATTCAAAAATATACGCCAGCGTTAACAGATTAATACTGAAGATGAAATCAGTTACTTCAGTTTCCTACAGAATTCTTGAATTCCTTGGAAATAAGTGATTACCTCTACATATACTTACTCGAAAAGTTTGAGCCATAGTTATGCTCCTTAGAAATTTGAACGTTTCCCAAGGGCTCCTAAATGGAACCAGATTATTTGTAAGAAATATGTATAAAAATCGCTTGGATTTGGAAATAATAACTGTAGATAGTAGGCCTATAGGGCAGAGAGCCACAATCCTTGGGCTTGATTTAACATCATCCGATAAAAAGAACTTCCATTTTCCAATTTACAATTCGCATGGCGTACTTTATCACAATCAATAAAGATCATGGGGAAACCCTGGAACGTGTAGGTCTCTATTTGCCTCATCAAGGTTTCAGTCGTGGCCAGTTATATGTTGCGAAGTCGATCTTTTGACGCCTTTAAAGTCGCAACAGTGTCAAAAAGTAATCGTTCAAAAAATGCATATAAGAGAATCCTTCAGTAAATATTTTCCCAATGACCGTCATGTTTTGACGCGTTTCTTCTAGTAATTCAATAAAAATATCAAAATTAAATCTATAAGAATATAAATTGAAAATTAAAAGTTAATATATAAACATTAAAATTGGCGAAACAAAAAATGACATTATTAATAATTATAATAATTAAAATAAATTAAAATGGAAAAACACATACAAAAATAGTTTTTCCCTATAAAGGGTTAATTACACCCAAGTTAGTGGTCGTGTGGGCGACCAGACACCGTCCTTGCGACGGTAGAGGAATGATCCCTCACAGAGTCCATGGGTGAGGCCAAGCTGAGATGATAAGATACTTTTTAAATATAATTACAAATTCATCTCGTTTAGGAAGATAAATACGTCTGATAAAAGAATAGTAACTTATATAACCAACTTACCGAGAGGCCATTAATATCTTCCGTTGATCTTAGGATGTTAAATGTTTGGAAATGACACATGAATGCTTGGATTAACCTGCGCATGTTATGTTCCAGAACATGGTCATTAGATGAATGAACTGTAAGGTGCGTTCAAAAAGTAACGAGCCGGAGGCTGGAATGCTCAAACCGGTGACGACATCGGCTAATCGTGGCGTGTGTAACGAGGTGTGGTTCCGACCAGAGTGTGGATGGTCACAGCTCGTCGCTAGAGGGCACGCGTGCACGTCACGTGACGATACAAAGCGAGCAGCAGCATGCGTCAATAGTCCAACGCTGCCAGTGTCGCTGACGGGTGTCGTTAGCCGATGATGCCCGGTCTGGGGCACCCCCCTGCATTACCGATGACAACGTCCAGCTGGTTGATGCACTCATTACCCAGGACCGCCGAGTGACAGTGAACGCCATAGCCGCCGTGGTCGCTCCACGACAATTCCAGACCTCATACGGCCAACACAGTCGCGGCACTCCTGCAGAAATTCAAATGGGAGGTTCTCGACCACCCTCCATACAGTCCAGACCTCCCTCCCTGTGATGACGCCATGTTTGGTCCCCTGAAAAGGGCTCTGTGGGGCCAACGATTCACCTCGAACGCCGACGTCCAGCTGTACGTGCGGAACTGGTTCACATCGCAGCCCAGGGAATTTTATGAGACAGCCATTCACCGCCTCGTGTCACAGTGGGGCAAGTGCCTCAACAGCCAGGGCCAATACTTCTAACATACAGGTATTGGTTTCTGTAATTATGCCTCCGGCTCGTTACTTTTTGAACGCACCTTATTGATCGACCGAGTCTCGTTATGGCAACAAGACGGCCTCAGCGCGGGCTGTTGCTTACCAGAGAATCTTATGCGGCCATGTTGATGGACTGTGGAAATTAATGCAGAAACCACCATTAGGATATGAACAGCAACATCAAGGTCTTTGCTCTAGAACGGAAGGAAACAGCTGTGAGGCGACAGCATCACTCATAGCGAGGTGCTTGTTGAGAAACAATATACTGTAGTCAAGTGTTGTGGCGAAAGCTCATAAAAAATCAACAATTGCTTGAATGTTGGTCCTGGCCCTCGCTGCCTGACGCTGGGAAAGGCTCGCTCGCTAGCTGACTGACAAAAAAAAAACGATCGTATATGAGCTGAATTAGTTTACGCTGGCTGAGTTTTTAATCATATAACTTATCTATTCTATATCAATATTATTGATCAACATAAAACGTTCTACAAAATAGTGCGCGACAGCATTTAACTATCTTAAATACTGTAAGAGTTCTTACGTTGATATTAATAACTAATGTTGAACATATTCTAACTTAAAAGAGTTATAGAGGGCTGTGTATTAAGATAGATATTTGCTGTCATGGACTTTCTTGTAGAATGCTCTACAGCAGTATTGATGAAATATTGATGCACAGTAAAACCCCGTTGTTACGCACCAACTTACTACGCTACCCTGTTTATTTCGCTCTTTGTTTTAAGGACCATGGAAGGTTCGTATATAATTCTGCATAATATTAACTTATTATAACGCTTCTAAATTCCGCACATAGCTCTATTTTCAGGTCGAAAAAAAGAGAGAAAATTACGTATAAATTGTAAACAATATGTACTCCATTTGACATTATGATGTTTGAAGCCATTTTTCAGTGTTGCCTTAATAAACAAAAGTTTGGTGCTTTTCAGTCCGTCAACACGAATGTACCCAAATCCCGAAATATCTCATGTATTTTTTTTCAGGTTTAGGGTATAACCAACGAGCTAGAGAAAGGTATATAGAGTGGAAATGGCGCCGCCATGTTTGAAGAAGGTTGAACTGGCAGCCGCCATGATATACCCTGTCAAGAGGGTGGGAGGCAGGGAGGGAGAGGCGTGACTAACGAGGCGTAAGTTTAGGCCTACGTAAGGCCTGATAATTTAATTTGTACAATGAACGAAAACTAACACAATCATCTTACAAGACAATAAGCTACGTTGCTTATGCACAGTACATTGCATGATTCCATTCTCCTTTAAAAATAAAACGTTTTGTGTACAACTGACGCACCTGTTGACCTCTCACGTTGAGCTGTATTTCTGCTGAAGTGTGAAGCCTGCATTTATAATACTACTGTTTCACAATTCGCTTGATGAGTGAAGCATAGTGAGGCTTTTCCCCAGGTTCAGTAGCTGTAAATAGATGGTCAGATTTCAGAAACAGATAACCCGGAAGCATATCATAGACATCTGTCTTCAACTTCAGCATGAGATTATTCGTGTTCTTTCGCAACATACACTCATTCTTCCTGATGACACTCAGCTGTTTTACATAATTTCACTACATCATTTGATGGATTCAAAGGGCATTCTTTCACGTCTTTCTCTTTAATCACTCATTCTTTCTGAACATCTTGACCTGATAAAAGCACTTCTAGGCATTCAACACAAGTACATTTTTTTAGACACTTGGCGAACGACACTTCCTGCTATGTAATGAACAACATTTCCTCGGTGAATTATAATGTACACAGTAACCATGATCTGTCTGTCAGCATATTATCGTCCTTCCCATTGACACCATGAATATTTGCTGTTGCAGTTGTCACAAGTAGGTCACACTCAATAGGCTTACAGTTGGAATTCATGGATGGGCGTACCCTCGCAATTAAACACGTCCTATTAGCTGAATTAAATTGTACTGCATTTGGATTATTTCTATTCCCACTTCTGGAGCGAATAGAAGAAAAAAAATAGCTCTAAGTGATCCTGACTCAATCTGCGTGTTAATAAGTATCTCAATACAGAACTTTGTACCCACACGTATGTTTCTGCTAGTTGTATCACACTTAAGAGATCAATAATCAAATCGTATATTGGCATCTTTCTGCTGGAATCGCAAATAAGCTTTCCATCTAAAATTTCTGAGAAGAAAGTAAGAAAGAAAGAAAGAAAGAAAATATAAAAGATTAGTAAATCCATAATTAGTTCAAAACAACGAACTAGAGAAAGTATACCTCGTTGGCTTACGAAGATTGATATTTGAACAATACATTTTATTTTATAGCTTGCCACGGTGGGTGAGTGGTTATCGTGTCGGATTACTAACCCCCAAGCTTGCAGGTTCGCTCCTGGCCGTGGTAGGTGTTTTTTTAGGGGGCAAAAATCACGATACGCATGTCATACGATATTGGCATGTTAAAGAACCCATTTGAATTCAGTAGGCCGTGTTCATAATGGCATAATTAATATCGGGATTTTCCGGCAACACAAAGTTCCTCATTTCCCTACTAGAAAGCGCTATAATGTCAAGGAGCTTAGTTATCTAACCTCCTTGACTTTCATCGTGCTTCAAGGAACAACAAAATTCGACATGCAAGCTACCCTCTGGGTGTCAAATAACAAAGCTTGCACCCGGCCCCCGAGGCCATACGATATTATTATTACCGTAATTATGATTATGGCTCACAACTATCTTTGCTTAAATTTTAAGACAGCCTAATATATTTACCTACTGATATCAAGGTCTTCTGCAACAATGCTACCGTATCTGAATGCGAGTGTTCTGTAGTTTCCTGGAAACTACGCTTCTTCGGCGAAGATCTACAGGCCTGCTTCTTCTGCAGATGTGCAGGAAAATTGAAAATTGTAGGTACTGCATTGGCTAGTAGACGTCGCTTTTCATTTGCTACATACATATATTTATCTTCAAAGTGTAGAAAACAAATTAAGCTGTATCTCGTGGGGTGCCATTTATTGCTTTTCATGTTGACAACCCATTGTTTTGTTAGTTCCTGGTTCTGCAAAGGGAATCTGAAATGTAAATATCACACAAACTTAAACTGCTGCATCACGTTTTCGTAAAGGGTCTACCTCATTAATTTATGAATTTGGATGACATTTCTTACCTGAAATACAACACTCCTGTTGTCTTATAACTTCTATTCGTACAATTGAATGACGATCACACTGATGGCATGGTCAATGTAATTTTAAATACATTTCATTCAACACATGTTCCCGCTCAACGCGAACAATCACAACAAGCTCTTGTCAGACGACGTTCTGAATCATGGCCGCCTTAACTCAGGTTGCCTCCGCCCAGAGCGCTGCTACGCGGCTCCTTGCCTCTCTATATACCTTTCTCTAGCTCGTTGGGTATAACCCAACTCATTTGGGTACATTCGTGTTGACGGACTGAAAAGCACCAAACCTTTTGTAACTCTATTTGAGATGTAATAAAAACAATATTTAATATTACAATAAGACAGTAAAATAATATACAGTAATAGTAAAATACATTACTGAAATGTTGTTTCCAAATTGTTTTCCCACCTCACAAACCAGTTCCCGTCTCGAGCGCTGTCGCGCTTATTACGCGTTTAAACCAGAGCCCCTTGAAGAAGGAAGGAAGGAAGATTGTAGTTTTACGTGACCGTGAATCTTGTGATTATGAGCCACGGGACCTCCTTTTTACGTGGAATCCGAACCACAGGACATGGCATTTCACTTCGAAAATCTCACATGCATTGAACGGGAATCGAACCCGGACCGCCTTGGTGAGAGGCATACAGCTAGACCGCTGAGCCACCACGCCCCCTCCCCCCCCCTTGAAGAGCGTAATAACGGAGTAATGTGTTTAGCCAGCGTCAGCTGAAAAGGCACACGGACGTTGGTTTTCTCTCTTCGACTTGTTTAACTTAAATCGTTATTGCTCGGTTTACTTTGGTGATAGAGGAATGTTTCTACATATACGAACCTTTGTTGATAAATACTTTATAGAATGGCAAAAACCGCATCAAAATCCGTCCTGTTGTTCTCGAGATTTGGCGGACAGAAAACAGACAGACAAACACAGAGACAAAATCAAGGACAAGATTTTATACTATGTATAAATTATAGTTAGTCACCACAGAAACACAAGTTATCTAATAAGTTCAACACATACCCACGTATATGAGTTGGATTACCAAGAAATCTTGAGCCCCTAAAATAAATAACAACAGGTTACATGGCCGATTATTGGTGTTGAATCATCCAGGGACTCTGCGACATCGTGATCATGTAGTCCAGTATACTTGGGTGTGTGTGAAATTTTTCTGGTAACCTGCCTCCTTGTGATGGCTCTATTAATGTGTTTATTTGCCCGATAACCAGTCTTCTTGAGATGGCTGTATTAATGAGTTTATTTGTCTCTTAACCTGTATTATTTTTATGTTTGTACTTTTGTAATTGAGAATAGTATTGGGAGATGGGGATGCTAACTGCAGTCTCTGAGAGACACTGCTTTAACAGGCAATTCTCGCTTTGTTTGCCATTAATTTCGTCTCATTATTGTGTTGATTTGTGGCCACTCCTCCGCACTGCTGCGTGCCCCAAGGTCAGCACTTTGGAGCTGTCCACAGAGCACGTGCTCCGGGACCCTCGTGAACAGGGCAGGGTCGACACGACATCAATAAAACTCATGTGTCTCACAATTTGACGAGAAATCACATTTTGGAACATTTTGGAACGCTAAGGAACAATGCATAAAATTTTGTTTGTTTATTTTTTCGTTCCTTCATCATCATCATCATCATCATCATCATCATCATCATCATCACCATCACCATCATAGCCTGTCACGGTGGGTGAGTGGTTATCGTGTCGGACTACCAACCCCCAAGCTTGCAGGTTCGCTCCTGGCCGTGGTAAGTGATTTATGAAAGGCGATAAAAATCACGATACGCATGTCATACGATGATGGCATGTTAAAGAACCCATTTGAATCCAGTAGGCCATGGCAAAATTAATCCCGGGATTTTCCGCCACACAAAGTTCATCGTTTCTCTACTAGAAAGCGCTATAGTGTCAAGGAGCTTAGATATCTTTACTCTCATAGCGCTTCAAGGAGCGATAAAATATGACATGCAAGTTGCCCTCTGGGCGCCAATTAACAAAGTTTGCACCTGGCACCCGAGCCCATACGATATTAAATTATTAAAACTCATCATCATCATATATACATATATACCAGGTGGCCCACCTGCGCCGTGCAATCTACTTATAAATGTCCCGCATGTACTAGTGTTGAACGGGAGGTCTAATAACTGAATTGCTAAGGGATAACCTTGCATACACAAAGGTTACGTCAGAATGCCAAGAGATAACAACCAGACGGCCGTACACTGCATATTCCTTCGTGCTCCCGTCTAATGCGCCCCAAAGTGGTGAGAAGTCTCGCTGGCGAGCGCAGAATAGTAGCTTTGCACGTGGCACAGCATCAACACATCGACAATGGCTGAGGTATTCCTCAAAAACGAGAGCGCACACACATAATTCTAATCTTTGGAGAATCTGGTCACAATCCCACCAAAGCTCGCACAGTAATGCACAGGAGATTCCAAATAGACGCTTGCCTTTTGTACATGAATTTCCCCGAACAGAGCTGTAATTAAGTGCTAATGGATTGAAGCACATACCAGCATGGCAAGACCCGTCGGCAACAATTCTGATGTTGTGCAGATTGTTCATCGGTATTGTGATCGAAGCCTTCACACGGTACGTTGAATTTCACCTTACTGAAATAATGAGTTGTTGAATTTCAGCGGCTTTACAACACAGTGGGCATGTAGCCTCGTGTACTTGAGTGTGTGAAAAATTTGTCTGATAACCTGTGTCACTATTGTTATTTTATTATTACAGTCTAGTGCATACATCATAGTGACAATAATAATAATAATAATAATAATAATAATGATAATGATTATCAATATTATTATTATTATAATGATTATAATGATAGGAATCCTGTCACAGTACTTGTGTAGTAAAACTACTGCCAAATAGTTGCAATGTTGTAATATAACCTGGAGTGGAATATCTTCTAGAAGGATTTCCAGAGCCAAGTCGGTTTATAGAAATTCAAGATAATTCCTACCTGCATTGAAGTTCGTGGCACTCCTAGCTCCCTTGCAGCTTCTCTTTGCCCTAAGCAACAATAAATATGTGCACATTGTAACATAGCGGTTCGTATTATTATTATTATGGTTCCAAGAGACTAAATTATCTTGCACCAGCACTATTTAACGAACTACGACCTCGATTGTCCAACATGAACAGCAAACAACTAGCTATACGTCGCATAAAAAATTATTACCTAAATAAACATTAATTTATAACAAAAACGTATTATTGTATGCACTCTTGTATTGAAATACAAACTGTACAATGCTGTGAAAAATAATTAATGTCTCACAGATAATCTCTACTGATTTTGCCGTCAGATTCCTGAGACATATCACAAATGTGTTATCATAGTAATTAATTATTATTATTATTACTATTATCAGCAGTAGCTCAAGCATTACAGTGATCATATGAGTGAAGAACATCGTGGTCCATTGATGGCGGAAACGTCTAAAAAAAAGAACAAAAAAAACAAACAGAAGTAGCTCAGTAAGGTGAAGTGTAACTGACGGTGTGTAGGATTCCGTTCGAAGTACTCTTGTACATTCCGTACAACTTCAGCATTACGGGTCTAGTCCTGCTGGTATATGCCTGGAACATTCCATTCGTTCGTAATTGCAGCTCTGTTCGGCGAAATACTTGTCGAGACGGCAGACGTCTACATGGAAACACCATTGCATGCCGTCTACGAGCTTCAACGGTATTACGACCAGCTTCTCCATATATTAGTATAATGTCCGTATGCTGAAAACACCAGCCATTGTCAATATGTTGCCAGCAACTGTCGTGTCGTTCTACCACATTTATGAGTCTATTGCGCTCTCAAATGCGAGGGTCGAAAGGGCAATTGGGTTGCATTAGACGGGTAGAGCTGAGGAACATGCAGCTAGCGGCTGTCCGGTTGTTATTCCTACGTATTCTGACGTAATCGGCCAGCATGCACTGTGACCCCCGTGGAAATCAGTTATTAGGCATCCCATACAGCATTAGTGTATGCGGGACATCCAAAACTAGATTGCACGGGGGAAACGGGCCACCTGGTATAAAACGCTACCGGGTGAGGTAGCCATGGTCGTTATGGCGTGGATGCAGGCAGTCGCTCTCATCCGGGAGGCGAGGAGGTTTGAATCCCCCCACCGGCAACCTTGAACAAGGTATTTTGTTGTTTCCCTAGACGGGGTTGGTCCCTAACTATTGGCCATAGCCACTACCTTTCAATTCCTCGTCCTTACATTCACACTTTCCTCCCCAGACACTCCACACGCGACGGTACTTGTAGCTCACCCCATGGGTGTCCACATAGATGCAGCTACAAACTCTGGCGAGTCGAACATGTCCTCGGATATTCCTGGCACTAAAAGACATACGCTTAAAAAAATATAAAACGCTAAGGTGTATATTTCACGAAACTCAACCAGAGGGATTTAGAAGTTGCGGTTTGTACCCTAATCTTCAAAATCCTCTCAATAGTACAGGGAAAATCTTGGATTTCTTGAAAAGCCAACGGAAATATATTTATTTTCAAAGTTAAATGCTTCCCTTGCGCGCATAAATCTTTGACTATTGCCATTCAAACATGACCGTGCCACTACCCAACAAATAACTGTACGCGCCCATTCATACCGCTTCCGTGTATTTGAAGATGGCCATCAACCAAGTCCTTAGTGGCAATACAATACAGTTAACAGTATGTGTATGTATGAATATGCAACATTGACTCCTTTTAATGAAATGAACTATTTTCTCCCGACAGCGAGGTAATCAAGATTGTGAATAGGTACGCCTATTTATATGACAGTAGTCGCTGATAGCTGCATGGCTAAGTCTGGTTGTATGGAATTGCGCCCAAGCTACTACTAATGACCCTGGTCATTAGTATCACCTTCGGAAAGTGGCAGTGGAACTGCGCCCATTGAGAGCGGTCAGGTAGGTTTCCTCCCTCCATCCCTCTACCGAATTATGTTGTGTCCAGTGGTGTGAATTTAAAGTGACTCATTTCAAATCGGTTGTGTCTTGATTGCGAACAAGGCAAAAACCGTCCAGATTGCGAACAACTAAATACACCCTGCGGACAAGAGATTAGCGTTGGCTTGGGATACATAAAACAGGTACAGTTTTCAAAACAGACTAATATTTAATTTTTGTTTTAGCAATATTAGCATTAACTGGTACATTGGGATGTTTTCGACAACCTAACCATATTTTAAAATAGTTTTGTTATTGCAAATGTTTAATAATCTAGTTTGAGGTAAGAATCTTGCCATTTAGAAGATTATTATATTTTTTATTGTACAACAAAACTAGAGGATTTATGGTCCTAGGAAAACACAGGAAGGTTATAGACTGAGATCGAATGCAGAAATTTATAGTAAAATCGACAACCTTGAAGTGATGATCAGAAAACGGCGACTTCAGTTCTACGGACATATGGTCCGCATGGATTGCTCAAGGTTAAACAAACAAATTTTTGATAAAATCTGGAACTATAAAGGACAAGGAGGCTATGTAAAACAAATGAAAGAAGAACTTCAAAAATTCAAAATTACTGAAGAAGATTGTCTAAATCGAATAGAGTACAGAAAAAAAATTTTGGTCTCAAAATTCTTGTCGGGGAGAAGAAAAATCTCAACAGAGGAGAATGGACTGCTGAAAGAAGAGCTGCACAGTCGACCAGGATGAAAGACTTCTGGAAGAGAAAGAAGGAAACTAGACCTATAAAGAAGTGATATTTGCGTGGTCCTTGTTGGCCTGTCCGCGGTGTATATATAAAACTAGAGGGGTAGTTATTTATGGTGGATTAGAGAGAGTTGTATTATTATTATTATTATTAGTGTAGCTTCCGTGGCTTAGGCAACAGCGCACCGGCCTCTCACCGCTGGGTTCCGTGCTTCAAATCCTTGTCACTCCATGTGAGATTTGTGCTGGGCGAAGCGGAGGCGAGACAGATTTTTCTCCGGGTACTCCGGTTTTCCCTGCCATCTTTCATTCCAGAAACACTCTCCAATATCATTTCATTTCATCTGTCAATCATTAATCATTGTCCCAGAGGAGTGCGACCGGCTTCGGAAGCCGGCACAATGCCTATCCTCGCCGCTAGATGGGGGCTTCATTCATTCCAACCCTGACCCGGTCCAATGACTGGAAAAAGGCTGTGGATTTTCATTATTATTATTATTATTATTATTATTATCATTATTATTATTATTACTATTATTCCCCTCTGTGGTGTAGTGGTTAGTGTGATTAGCTGCCACCCCCGGAGGCCCGTAGTACAGCTGCTTATCGGGACGTGGGACTACCTCTTATTCTCAGCAGTGCAGAAGCTAGTGGTGGGAGACAGTCCGTCACTTCCCCTTAAACCGATCTTGGGCTAACAGCCGACTTGACTATGTACGCAGTTCAATCGGCCTAATTAAAAGGATCTGGAAATACCACTGATTATGGGCGCAGTTCCATATCTCCCGCTAAGTCAAGGTACTCCACACGGCAAGGGGTCAGGTTCCATTGCAACTCTCATCGACTTTCCTTTTTACCACTGGATGGCCCCATTGTTTTATGAAGGAGAATTATTAACGGTTTACCTTTTTGTTAGTGAGTTTTGCTGGAGTTTTGACTTTACAGAAATTATTTTTTCCTCAAAACTGGCAAGACTTCAGCGAAAATAATACGCATGTTCTTCGTTCATCATAATCGGCGCGCGCATGCATGAAAAGCAAGGCTTTCTAACAAAGGGTCGAAGACATGTCACTTATAATGACGAAGGGGTGAAGCTCCAATGACGCATGTGCATTTACTTTTAGCAGTAAACAGACGTCTCACAGATCTAACCAACTGTATCGAACCAATTTTAAAAACTAGCCCGTAGATATTCTACGCAGGATATGCTAGTATATATCTATCTTATTATATAATAGACTACGCTGTAAGCCTCCGTGGCTTAGGTGGCAGCACGTCGGCCTCTCACCACTCTGCCCGTGTTTCCAATCCTTGTCACTCCATGTGAGATCTGTGCTGGACAAAACGGAGGCAGACAGGTTTTTCTACGGGTACTCCGGCTTTCCCTGTCAACATTTCATTCCAGCAACACTCTCCACTCTCAATTCATTTCATCTGTCAGTCATTTAATCATTGCCCCAGAGGAGTGCGTCAGGCCTCGGCAGCCGGCACTGTTCATATCCTCGCTGCTAGATGGGGGCTTCATTCACTCCATTCCTGACCCGGTCGGAGACTGGAAGCAGGCTGTGGATTTTCATTATACAGTATAATACGCTAAGGTGTATGTTTCACAAAACTCAAGTTCCTAAATCAGAGGGAGTTAGAAGGTGTGGTTTGTACCAAAATCTTCCAAATCGT
The DNA here is from genome assembly GCA_946902985.2 of Meconema thalassinum. Classification (NCBI taxonomy): domain Eukaryota; kingdom Metazoa; phylum Arthropoda; class Insecta; order Orthoptera; family Tettigoniidae; genus Meconema; species Meconema thalassinum. Next base: position 298,910,838 of record OX336391.1, on the reverse strand, counting down.
CTCAATAGTACAGGATAAATCTTGCATTTCTTGAAAAGTCAACGGAAATATATTTATTTGTTTATAAAGTGCTTTTAAACAAATAAACAAGACGATAGCCCCTGCAAAACTGTGCCACGTACAGCCCGCATAGCACTTGAGCCGGGTGGGTAGTCTGTGCAGATGGGGCGCACACAACCCATTATGCGAGAGTTCTCGCACAGGTCAGCTAGTCTATATATTTAAAACAGTAAGGTGATTTTTGTTACCACGAGATTGAGAGAACGACAGAACCGATTTACTTCGTAGAGCACTCTAATGAAAGCTCTTGGCCTCTAGATTTGCAGAGTGTCTATAAAATAAACCAATATATTACGGTATATTTTTGAATTAATATAGAAAATAGCAGAATTCTTTCCCCTCACGCATGCGCACAATCCGCCTGGGGTCATGACAAAATGGCGGTGAGAAGTCCATTAAAATGTAAGTTATTTAATAAGCTTGCATGTAATTGAAAACATACATTAACCAAGTTCTGACAATAAAATATAATAACAGTATGAACGTATACGAATGTGCAACATTGATTTATTTGGATAATGAAATGGATTATTTCCTTCAGACAGCAGCTTTTGAAGATAATGAATGGCTGCGTCTGCTACAGAACAAGAGTGCGCGAGTAGCTATGTGGTTAAGGCGACAGACTGTGGTTCCTAGGTTCACCGGTTCGATCCCAGCCCTCGCCGATATTTTTTTTTTCTTTTACTACCGAAATATTGTTTAATCAAGGAGTATTAGTAAGGTTTTATGTCTGTTAAAGATACATATTTCTACATTCCCTCTCGGTATATTTTTGAATTAATATAGAAAATAGCAGAATTCTTTCCCCTCACGCATGCGCACAATCCGCCTGAGGTCATGACAAAATGGCGGTGAGAAGTCCATTAAAATGTAAGTTATTTAATAAGCTTCCATGTAATTGAAAACATACATTAACCAAGTTCTGACAATAAAATATAATAACAGTATGAACGTATACGAATGTGCAACATTGATTTATTTGGATAATGAAATGGATTATTTCCTTCAGACAGCAGCTTTTGAAGATAATGAATGGCTGTGTCTGCTACAGAACAAGAGTGCGCGAGTAGCTATGTGGTTAAGGCGAATGACTTTGGTTCCAAGGTTCACCGTTTCGATCCCAGCCCTCGCCGAATTTTTTTTTTCTTTTACTACCGAAATATTGTTTAATCAAGGAGTATTAGTAAGGTTTTATGTCTGTAAAAGATACATATTTCTACATTCCCTCTCAATACGTTGTATTTCCGTTTTACCATTGCATTACAGCATGTGACCAAAAGAGCAAACTGTTGTCCTCAGTAGGCCGTTTAAATATCTGCAATCAGTTCCTATAACTGACAAAAGATGGCAGTACATCGCCCATATAGGTCCAGTAACTGACAGCAGATGGCAGCACCATTGCATCGATATATTTAAAACCCAAGACATGACAGGCACGTTTTTACGTGATGGAGAATTTTAAAGGAGGGGAATATTTAAGAAGGGTAATTTTGAGGAACATTAACCGACAGTTGAATGTGTAGGCTATGTTGTTCATGTACCTTAATATTGCAATTTCTTCCCAATGCTTCGCTGGTCAAGTTATTAGCGTCCTAGGCTAAAAGTTATAATTATGCATCGTCGATATACTCTTAAATTATTAAAGAAAAAAGTAGTTTTCCAGGCACTCGCGCGTGTCCACAATTGCTTTCGCCATAAGAGACACTTGGTAAACATAATTCGTTTGAAGGGCTCCGACATCGTGGTCACTCAGCCCCGTGTACTTGGGTGTGTATGTGTGAAATTTTCTCTCATAACCTGTGTTATTGTGATGGCTGCATTACTGTGTGTATTTGTAATTAAGGTGGTAAATGCCAAGGAAACGGCCAAGGCCTTAAGTTAGGAACCATCCCGGTATTTGCCTTAAGTGGAAGTGGGAAAACCACATCCAAGATTGTCGAGGTGGGAATTAAACCTTCCTCTTCTTAGTTATACCTCAAGAGACTGAATGTGCCCCGTTTTTGCCCTCAGACCAGAATTCAATTTCTTGGCAGAGCAGGAAATGTAACCCGGGTCTCCGGGGCGATAGACAAGAATAGGTGAGCCTCCATGTGTTAATACGATTTTTGACATGCACGGGACATATAATTCAAAAACTGCCTCCATTAGGGTGACTGCCGAAGTGAGTATTGAGTATAGACCTATGGTCGTTCCAGTAGTTGGCGAAGTGATTCTATGTTCCCCTGCAAAATGTACTGTCATAACCTATAACAGGTGATGGAAATTGCTTATTTAGAGCAGTTTCGTACTGTTTATAACGAAATGAAGAACTTCATTCTGAGCTGCGTTTTCAAGCTATCCCAAAAAATTTCGCTGGCAGGAACAATTATAAGGAATTTATTTTAAGCGACCAGTCTCATCGCATTCTCCTCACCAACCAACTTGAGTATGAAAGTCTCTGGACGGTCATGTTGAACTTCATTGTATAAGACAATTGTTTGATGATTATTTGTTTAGAGTACTGAGTCTAACTACGCAGTTGATTTCGGCAATGGAAGTATTATTTGCCATTTAATATTTAGCGGCTCCGTTATTGCAGGACACTATAGTGTTATCGAATAATACGAAGCTACATTTAAAATCCAATATAAATAGGCCATTTCAGGAACAATTCCAGATATTATGCAGTACAGTGTACTGTAAGGTCTTTGACGATCAAATGTAAACATTGTTCTACATTGTATTTCTCTTGCGTAAAATCTATGCGTGGTTACTTTGGTCTTTACTGTTGTGAGGGTAAAATTGATCTGCTGGAATATAAAATATTTGCCAAGCTGCAACAATGTAATGATATTAATGTAAAAGTCATTGAACTTATATCCAGTAGTTCAAACACATACATCAGCGTTAACAGATTGGATACTGAAGATGAAAGCCAGCTACTTCATTTCCCTATTATTGAATTTTTCAATTCCTTGGAATTAAGTGATTCGCCTCCACATACTCCGAACGTTTGAGCCATAGTTATGCTCCTTAGAAATCTGAACGTTTCCCAAGGACTCATATATGGTAATATATTAATTGTAAGAAATATGTAAGAAATTGCTTGGATTCGGATATAATAGGTGCAGTAATATTAGGCAGAGAGCTCAAACCCTACGACTTGATTTAACACCTTACGATAAAACACTTGCAGGTACAGTACATTTTCTTTTAATAGGCAACACTGTCCTATTCGCTCGGCCTACTTTATCGCAATCAATCAAGCTCAAGGAGAAACTCTTGAACGTATTGGGCTATTTACCTCATCACGTTTTAAGTCATGACCAGCAGGATAGTGAAGGTACAAAAAAGGTCCTGTATGGGATGGTAAAGAATAAGAGGCGGAAGGATCCTACGGATTATGTTAGAATGGTGAACAAAAGGGGACAAGGGATAGAAAATAGGGAAGAACTGAAGAAAATGTGGAAAGAATATTTTGAAGAACTCCTGAACCCAAGTGGAAACCACGGCGAGGAAGAAGAAATCGGAGAAGAGGTACAGTAGATGAACTGCAAACAGAAAAGGACTTAACATGGAAAGAAGTGGAAGATGCAGTGAGGAAGATGTAAGGAGGGAAGGCACCGGGTGTGGATGAGTTGAGTGTGGAGATGGTGAGAGCAGCAGGAGAGGTGGGGATACAATGGTTGTACCGAGTGATGAAGGCAGCATGGAAGGAAAGGAAGACCCCAGAGGACTGGAAAAAGGGAATAATTGTCCCGATCTTCAAGAAAGGTAGTAGAACAGAATGCAGAAACTATCGGGGAATAACACTGCTGAGTCATTGTGCAAAGATGTTTGAGAAAGTTTTGGAAAGGAGAATTAGGACAAGGATAGAAGGAGGGATGAGGGAAGAACAACATGGCTTCAGAGCAGGAAGGTCCACAGTGGATTTGATTTTTGCTGTAAGTCAGTTAGAAGAACAGCACTATGAGTATGGAACAGATCTACTGATGGCCTTCCTGAACATTGAGAAAGCATATGACAGTGTATGCAGAAACAAAGTATGGAAGTCCCTGGAGGATAGAGGAGTAGAAAAATGGACTATAAGGAGGATAAAGGAGATGTACAAGGGAAGCGTGAGCTGTGTGAAAGTGGGAGGAGAGAGATCGGACTGGGTGGTACAGAGAAACGGCCTGAGACAAAGAAGTGCACTGTCACCGTTACTTTTCATTGTGGTGATGGATGACATAATGACCCGAGCGGCACAAGTAATTGGGGAAGGAAAGATGAAAGCAATGGTGTTTGCGGATGATTTGATGATTTGTGGAAACAAGGAGGAGGAGGTACAGGAACAGTTGGACGTGTGGGAAGGAATAATACAAGGATATGGGATGAAATTTAGCATAAATAAGAGTGAGATGGTGATCACAACAAGGAAGAAGGAAAGGACCACAACGGGAATAACAATTGGTGTGGAACAGCTGAAGAAAGTGGAGAGTTTCAAGTATCTGGGAAGCCTGATACAAGAGAATGGAAGAAACGGTAGAGAAATAAATGAGCGGGGGAGACAGGCAGAAGCATTCTGGAAGAGTGTGAGAAGCATGTTATGGAGCAGGGATGTCCCTCAGAACAGCAAGTAGATCATATATCGTACTATGTCCCTATCCTGACGTATGCCTCGGAGACCTGGGTTATGAAAGGAAGGGAGAAGAGCAAAATACAGGCCAGTGAGATGAGGTTCTTGAGAAGCAGTATTGGAGCTACAAAGAGGGACAGAATAAGAAATGAGAGGACCAGAGAATTAATGAAGGAGGAACCATTACAGGATGGTATAGAGAAATCTAGACTTAGATGGTATGGACATGTAAAACGAATGGAGGAGAAGAGGATACCCAGGAGGATACACGAGACGAAGTGGGAAGGAAAGAGACCAAGAGGGAGACCGAGAGAGAGGTGGCTGAAGGGGGTGGAAGAAAGCGTGAAGAAGAGAGGAGAAGACTGGACAAGGGTGGAGGCTGAGAGATGGTGGGAAGACAGAAGACGTTGGAGAGGCTTGTGTTCCAAACAGACCCGGCCAGTGGCTGGAAACTGTGCAAGATGATGATGACCTCATCACGTTTTCAGTCATGACCAGCAATATGTTGCAATGCTAAGAGTGCTATCTTTTGACGCCCTTAAAGTTGCAATAGTGCTAAAAAGTAATCGTACAAAGAATGTAACTTATATAAGAAGCTTCTTCAGTAAATTGGTTTTCCATTGTCCGTCATGTTTTGACGGGTTTCATCTAGTATATATTTAAAACACTAAGGTATTTTTTGTACACACGAGATTTTGAAAACGACTTAACTGATTGGCTTCGTATGGCATTCTAACGAAAGCTCTTGGCATGCAGATTTGCAGTGTGTCTTTAAAAGGAAAATATATGTTACGGTATATTTTTATATGTTTAAAGAAAAATGTAATATATGTGGCTATTGCGCGTTGCCACAATGGCGTTTCTTCATGAGAGAAATGGCGGATAAACGATCCACCGTATCGTAGTGTGATCTTTGTTTATGAGAATTGAAAAGGGAAATATCGCTTATGTTGTATCCCGATATATACTGGAATAGAATCATGAAATAAGGGAAATATTGATGAACTATAACTGGCAGTTGAGTGCGTTTGTTGTTTACGCCACTTAATATTGCACTCTAATTTCGTTGTCTGGGTGGCTCAGCGGCTAACATTGTGGACAATGAAATTGATTATGCATCGTCGGAGGAGTTTGATTCCCACCTCAGACATGTAATTTTATTTCCCAATTATTCTATCTTGCAATTGGTATTACATTGTCTAAACATATGTTACGTTTATTATTCCCGTAAGGTAAGGAATTCTCCATGATTTACGTTGCCAGATACTTTTAAATTATTAAATAAAAATCGGCACAATCGCTTCGCCTTGAGAGAAAATTGTCGAACATAATTCATTTGATGGACTCAGACATCGTGGTCACTCAGCGCCGTCTACTTTGGTGTGTGAGTGTAAACCTTTCTCTGATAACCTGTGTTAATGTGATGGCTGTATTGATGTGTGCATTTGTAATTAGTATGGGGAATGGAGAGTTGACGACTGAGGCTTTAAGTTAGGAACTATCCCGGTATTTGCCTGGAGTGGAAGTGGGAAACCACGGAAAACCACATCCAAGATTGTTGAGATGGGAATCAAATTTTGCTCTTCTTAGGTTTGCCTCAAGAGTGCGCCCCGTTCCAGCTCTCAGACCAGAATTAAATTTCTTGGCAGAGCAGGGATCGAACCTGGAATCTGGGGCGATAGCTCAGAATGTAGCCTTAAGACTGGGCTTCCCTGTGTTAATACGATCTTTGAAAAACACTGAACATATAATTCTAAAACTCCCTCCATTACGGTGGCTGGCGAAGTGAGTCCATGCTCATTCCAGTAGTGGCGAAGTGATTCTATGCTCCCTTGCATAATTTACTGTCATGGAAATGCAAAGTATTGTACCTTCAACAGGTGGTGGAAATTGATTATTTAGAGCAGTTTCATTCTGTTTATTTCAAAATGAAGTTCGTCATCCTGAGTTGCGTTTGCAAGCAAATTGCAAAAATTGAAAGGATTTTATTATTGGCGATCAGTCTCATCGCATTCTCATCAGCAACCAACTTGAGAATGGAAGTCTCGGAACTTAGTTGTATAAGTGAATATTATTGTTTATTGATTATTTTTTTAGAGTGCATAACAATGAGTCTAACCACGCAGTTGATTTTGGCAATGGGAGTACGTTATTATTTGCTATTTAATATTTGGCTGCTGCGTTGATGCAGGCCACTATAGTATTATTTAATATGACGTTAATTTGGGGAGAAATGCTGCTATAAATAAACCCATTTTACGAAATAGAACATTAGCCGCAAACAAGTGGGAAATCGGAGAAAAATACGAAGCCACTTTTAAACTCCAATATGAATACGGCATTTCAGATACAATTCCAGATACTATACCGTTACAGTGTAGGGTCCTTGACGAACAAATGTAAACATTGTTCTGCACTGTATTTCTCTTGAGAGAAATCTACACTTGGTTACTTTGACCTTTGCTGTTGTAATGGTAAAATTAATCTGACTAAATATAAAATATTTGACATGCTGCAACATTTATTTTTCACTGGAGATGATATCTCAAGGAATTTCAGAGAGACTAATCGGCAGTACAATGCTATGTCCTTCGTTTCATTTGGTGCCAATGTTACTGTGCCACACCCATACGGTCCACATTGTTTTAAGATGTATGGAGGTGCACATCATCGCATTTCTTCGTTATATTCCAAAATTATATGTGAAGGTTTGCGGCCAGTTTTATTAGACTCCTCAGAGTTCTTGAATTCCTTGGAACTAAATGACTTGCCTCCACATATTCCAAACGCTTGAACCGTTATGCTGCTTAGAAATCTGAACGTTTCCCAAGGGCTCCTAAATGCAACTATATTGCTTGGATTTGGAAATAATAAGTGCAGTTAAAATTAGGCAGAGAGGTCTAATCCTTCTACTTGATTTAACAGCATCCGATAAATCACTATCATTTTGTTTTAAGAGGCAATATTTTCCAATTTATTTGGCATACTCTGTCACAATCAATGAAGCTCAAGGGAAAACTCTGGAACGTATAGGTCTCAATTTGCCTCATCAATTTTTCAGTCATGGCCAGCAGTATTTTGCAATGTTGAGAGTGCAATCTTTTGACGCCCTTATAGTTTCAATAGAGCCAAAAAAATAATCGTACAAAGAATATACAGTAGGCCTACATAGGAAAATTCTTCAGTAAATATTTTTCTATTGACCGTCATTTTTGACGGGTTTCAACTAGTATAATATAAAACGCTAAGGTTTATGTTGCACAAAACTCAATCTCTTAAACCAAAAGGAGCTACAATGTGTGGTTTGTGCCAAAATCTTCCAAATCGCCTCAATTGTACAGGAAAAATCTCGTATTTCTTGAAAAGTTAACGGAAATATATTTATTTGGTATAAAGTGAGTTTAAATAAATAAAGAAGACGATAGCCCCTGCGAGACATGTGTTTCGCCGTGCCCGCATAACAGTAAAGTCAGGTGGGAAATCTCACGCAGGCCCTCTATTTTGATCTGATTTACAGAATGAATCCTCAATGCGCTCTTGTTAATTAAACTTTATTGTGTTACAAGGAGAAAGGCTAACTAATACGTAAATATTAATTCTTAACATACTCTTCAATAAAACTTACACAGTCCAAACTATTAACTTCCGTTTCGTTGGTACAATGCGTCAGTAATATGAGATTAATATTCTGGTTCTAGATTTCTTAGTTGTTGCTGTTGATTTCTTTGAGGCCATTTAACTGCATATACGTATTTTGGTATGTGTAGGCTTAATGTAAAGTTATGAAGCCATTCGTCAGTGTTGCCAATACAAACTGTCATTTGTAGTCTAGCTCTTCAGTCGGTCAACATGAATGTGCCCAATGACTGGGCGGTATACAATGTATATAATATGTAAAAAAAAAAGATACGAGCCTTACAGTAGTCGCATATGATGTGTAACATCTGGCACGTTATCTTACCTTGAAGTTATTACCGTTTTTATTATCCTTGACATTCATCAACACACAAAAAATCTATTTTTTTACACTCTAATAATACATAACAATTCCAAGACTCTCTTTTTTTTATTCACTGCCTACTTGATATTTCTACTCTCGCACTGCCTTCTTGATACTCTGCTGATACATCACCCTCCTGCCAGTAACTAAGTTACGTTAACAGAGACTGACTTTTTTCTTCACTGCCTACTTGATATTTCTACTCTCGCACTGCCTTCTTGATACACTGCTGTTACAAAATAATCCGTATGTGATAAACATTCCACATGGTACCAAGGCCAACTGGATCACATCCCTTCTGGCTGATAAAGCAGCTGATAAAGCAGCCAGGGGGGATGCGATCCAACTGGCAGTGCGTCTTAACACTTCCGTCCGATCCACTTCCGTCCCATTTTTCAAAATCACTCCCACAAAATATCCAACAACCGAGTGGAAAGATGTTACACATCAATAACACTCCAGGAAAATGTACATGTATTAGTTTTTATCACAATTTATCCGTTATTCAAAAGTAACCACCACAGGCCTGTGCACAGGTGGCCCATTGCTTCACTAGCTGCAGGATTCCCTGTTCCCAGAAGTCTTGTGGTTGTGACAGGAGCCAATCCTGTACGGTGTCCTTTAATTCGTCGTCCGATTGGAAACGTTTTCCCTTGAGACGAACCATTAACAGTGACGTGTATAGTGCGACACTCCGTAGCCTACGCAAGTCCATTAAGAACAAATGACATGGACTGCTCACGAAGGGAGTGATTCTGCTCCATGATAACGCTCGCCCACACGTCCCTAACGTCACACAAGGTGTATTGGCCACTTTCAAGTGGGAGCACCTTGACAATCCGCCCTACAACCCGGACTTGTCACCCTGCGACTGCCAGCTGTTTGGCACCTTAAGGGATTTTGTAAGATCCATCAGAAGAATACGCTGGACAATGGTTCAAAGCAAAAGTGTACAGAAGTTTTCAACGCATCTGATTCAGTTTTGATTGTCGGATGTGTCGGCCAAATTATGAAACAGTACTGAGGGGATGTTTCGTTACAAACACTGAAAACTTCCTCTCAAAAACCAACACAACTCGGAAAGATTTGGTCCATTTCTATAAAGATGTTAGATGCAAAGATATACAAAACAATACCGAATGATTTATTTCGTGCATGATGCAAGCTTTTTACGTGATGGACGACGACGGAAATGTGAACATAGAACAGCTATAGAAGAAAGCTCGTTTCGATCTTCAGTGACGTCATCAGGGCTGACTTCATTAATGAGCTCAATGATATGGCTAAGAAGAGCAACGAAGGGTCTGGTCCTTGTGAGAGAGCATTCCTATTTATAATTTCAGGTTATAAGACACAAATGGGGAATATGGATATGCAAGAAATGATTACAACGGTTCAGAACATGAGTGAAGATCTTCTGGTGAACTCTTTAAGTGAACTTTTCATGAAAAGTGACTAATATTTTATTTCATTCAGAGATGTAAAACTAATGATACATACTGTAGGTCAATTGTTTACCAATAAATAAAATTCTGAAAAATAAAACATCTCAAGGGAAAACGTTTCCAATGGGACGACGAACTGAAGGACACCGTACAGAATTGGCTCCTGTCACAACCACAAGACTTCTGGGAACAGGGAATCCTGCGGTTAGTGAAGCAATGGGTCACCTGTGCACAGGCCTGTGGTGATTACTTTTGAATAACGAATAAATTGTACCCACAGTATCGTTTCGTACCTTTTCATTTGAACACCCCTCGTAATAATGATAATTAACTAATACATGTAATTTTTTCCAGGAGTGTATTTTGCATATGTTATACATTGCACCACAAGCCTCCGTGGCTCAGGCGGCAGCACGCCGGCCTCTCACCGCTGGGTCCGTGGTTCAAATCCCGGTCACTCCATGTGAGATCTGTGCTGGACAAAACGGAGGCAGACAGGTTTTTCTCCGGGTACTCCGGTTTTCCCTGTCACAATATCATTCCAGCAACACTCTCCACTATCATTTCATTTCATCTGTCATTCATTTAATCATTGCCCCAGGGGAGTGCGACAGGCCTCGGCAGCCGGCACAGTTCATATCCTCGCCGCTGGATGGGGGCTTCATTCATTCCATTCCTGACCCGGTCGGAGACTGGAAGCAGGCAGTGGATTTTTCATACATTGCACCCCGCCTAGTCATTGGGCACATTCGTGTTGACCTACTGAAGAGTCACACATGACACTTTGGTATGTGTAGGATTTGTTTATTTGTCTGGTCCACCTCGTGGTGTAGCGGCTAGCATTCTTGACTGTCGTCCCGGAGGTCCAGATTCGTTTCCTGGTTCTTCCAAAAAAACATAATCTGGTCAGAGGGCTGGAACAGGATCCACTCAGCCGCGTGAGGTAAAAAAAAGAGAGGAGGTGTGTTCAATTGCCACCTTGACCATCCTGGAAGTGGTTTTCCGTTGTTTCCCCACTTCTACTCCAAGCAAATGCCGGGATAGTTCCTAACTTAAGGCCACGGCCACCTCCTTCCCAATCCTTACCTGAATTTCAAATACACACACTACTGCAGACAACACACTAACACAATCCAAATTATACATACACCCAAGTACACGGGGATTAATGACCACGATGTCCAAGCCCCGCCAATGAAACAACAAGAAATGAGTTTGGTTCTCATCTCAGCCATCTACAAAATGGTTTTCCGTGGTTTCTCAATTCTACTCTAGCCAAATGCCGGGATGGTACCTAACTTAAGGCCACGGCTGCTTCCTACTAGAATCCTACCTCAATTACAAGTACACCCACTAGTACAGACATCACAGTGACACAGGTTATCAGAAAAAATCTACACACCCAAGTACATGGGGTTATATGACCACGATGTCGCAAAGCCCGTAATGAATCAACAACTACAAGCTAGTTACTACAATACCAAGTGGTGTAGTTTCTTAGAATTCATAAATTGCAGTTGGCACTTCTCCGATTCTGGAAATATTACCGCTGTTGCTTATGACCTATTGAACTCGCGGCTGATAAGTGTCTACAGTAACTTAAGTACTGCACTAAACACTAGATAGCTAATATTGCAGTTTTCCCAGAGGACAGGACATGAGCCTGTCCTTGACCCTCTCTTGACAACGTGATGTGGGTCACCGATAGTTGTCCACTTAACGACATCAAAAACTTATCACCTCAGCAGAATAGAAGAGTTAATAGCAAGACCTACTTCTGGCCTCGCCATCTGTACACGTGCTGGATTCTCTCTAGGCCAAGTCGGGTGCTACTGCATTTATGTGAAAATTCATTAGAACAAAACAAACCCTAGTTACAGTGTAAGACAGAACGAATTTATATTTCACTAGCTGTACTCGGCATGCGTTGCAATGCCAATCAAAGAAAGTGTTGGCATTGTAACTTTGTATGTTGAAGTGCTTTTGGATTCCCAATATTATTTTTCTTTTTCCGTTAACCACCTCTAAACTATTGTAAAATTGATTTGCTATCTCAAAAAATCATGGAAGCGTGCTCACCAACTCACCAAATTTTCATCCCAATGAAATGAATGGTATATGAACGCATACGGGACTTTGTTGCAACGCATCGCGCATCGTCACTCATTTGTTGAATCTACTCGTGCGCTACCTATTGTTAAGTCGATTTACTAACCAGAAACCTTCCCTGAGGTGTACACTACATCTCAGCCCAGTTTCATCACTATCAGACGGGACTTTGTTGAAGCGATTCGAGCGCCGTCACCCATTTGTTGAATATACTCGTACGCTACCTATTGTAAAATGGATTTACTAAGTGAAAACCTTCCCTGGCGTGTACACAACAAGTCATGAAAGTTTCATCGCAATCGGATGAATGGCATATGAACGCATACGGGTTTTGCTTAAACGATTCGCGCGACGACACTCATTTGTTGAATATACTTGTGTGCCACCCATTGAAAAACGTATTTACTAATTCATACACCTTCGCAGGACTGTGCTCAACTCCCCAAAGTTTTATGATAATCGGATGAAGGTTATATGAACGCATACGGGACTTGGTTGAAACGATTCACGCGCTGTCGCCCATTAATTGAATCTGATCGTGCGCTACCAATTGTAAAATGGATTTACTAAATCAGAAATCTTTGCGGCAGTGGAAACAACATTTCTCCAAATTTCATTGCAATCGCATGAATGGTATATGAACGCATACGGATTTTTTAATACGATACGAACGTCGCCCCGTTACCCATTTGTTGAATCTACTTGTGCGATACCTATTGTAAAGTGGATGTACTAAGCCAGAAACCTTCCCTGATGTGTACACAACATCTCACCCAAGTTTCATCGCTTTCGGAAAAATGGTAGGCTATATGAACGCATACGGGACTTTCTTGAAACGCTTCGCGCGCCTTCGCTCATATGTTGAATCTACTTGAGCGCTACCTATTGTAAAATGGATTAGCTAAGCCTGAAACTTTCCCTGGAGTGTACACAACAACTCAACCATGTTTAGTCGCTATCAGACGAATTGTATATGAACGTATACGGGACTATGTTGAAACACTTCGCGCGTCGTCGCTCGTTTGTTTAATCTACTTGTGCGATACCTTTTGTAAAGTGAATTTACTAACCCAGAAACCTTTCCTGAAGTGTACACAACATCTCACCCAAGTTTCATCGCTATCAGACGAATAGTATACGAACGCAAACGGGACTTTGTGCAACGCTTCGCGCATCGTCACTCATTTGTTGAATCTACTCGTGCGCTACCTATTGTTAAGTCGATTTACTAACCAGAAACCTTCCCTGAGGTGTACACAACATCTCAGCCCAGTTTCATCACTATCAGACGAATAGTATATGAAGGCATACGGGACTTTGTTGAAACGCTTCGCTCGTCGTCGCTCATTTGTTGAATCTACTCGTGCGCTACCTATTTTTAAGTGGATTTACTCTGCCATACACCTTCCCTGAAGTGTAGACAACATCTCACCCAAGTTTCATCACTATCAGACGAATAGTATATGAACTCATACGGGACTTTGTTAAAACGCTTCGCTCGTCGTCGCTCATTTGGTGAATCTACTCGTGCGCTACCTATTGTTAAGTGGATTTACTCTGCCAGACACCTTCCCTGAAGTGTAGACAACATCTCACCCAAGTTTCATCACTATCAGATGAATAGTATATGAACGCATACGGGACTTTGTTAAAACGCTTCGCTCGTCGTCGCTCATTTGATGAATCTACTCGTGCGCTACCTATTATAACATGGATTTACTAAGCCAGACACCTTGCCTGTAGTGTACACAACCTCTCACCCTAGTTTCATCGCTATCGGACGAATGGTATGTGAACGCATACAGGACTTTGTTGAAACGCTTCGCCAGTCGTCGCTGATTTGTTGAATCTAATCGTGCGCTACCTGTTGTTAAATGGATTTACTAAGCCAGAAACCTTCCATGAAGTGTACACAACATCTCACCCAAGTTTCATCACTATCAGTCGAATAGTATATGAACGCATACGGGACTTTGTTGAAACGCTTCGCTCGTCGTCTCTCATTTGTTGAATTTACTCGTGCGCTACCTATTACAACATGGATTTACTAAGCCAGAAACCTTGCCTGTAGTGTACACAACCTCTCACCCAAGATTCATCGCTATCTGACGAATGGTATGTGAACGCATCAAGGACTTTGTTGAAACGGTTCGGCCGTCGTCGCTCATTTGTTGAATCTACTCGTGCACTACCTATTGTAAAAAGGATTTACTAAGTCAGAAACCTTTCCTTGGGTGTGCACAACAATACCACCAAAGTTTCACAGCAATCGGATGAATGGTATATGAACGCATACGGGACTTTGTTTAAGCGATTCGCGTGCCATCACTCATTTGTTGAATCTTCTCGTGCGCTACAACTTTCATATTTATTCACCTTTTAAACCTTCCTTGGACTTCCACAAATAATTCAAGACCAAAATTAGCCAAATCGGCCCAGCCGTTCTCGAGTTTTAGCGAGACTAACGAACAGCAATTCATTTTTAGCCTACTTTCGATTTTTGCAAAAAATGAAAGTGGACTTATGAGATCAACACAGGGCGAAAAATTGTGTGTCTGTCTGTGTGTGTGTGAGTCTGTGTGTGTGTGTGTGTGTGAGTGTGTGTACTCTGAATGTCTGTCCCCCCCTATCAATTCGAACACGGTGAAACCGAATTGAACGAAATTTGGTACAGAGGTAGCACCTCAGTGTCATACTTTATATCGCCGCCATCTTTACCAAAACAGAATGGCGGCCACTCAAACGTTCAAAACGTAAAATCAAATTACGGCTAAACTAATCATCCGATCTCTACCAAATTTGGTGACAACATACCTTTATATAGGACGCGTCTTCATCCAACATTCAAGGTCATCGGCCGTACCATTTCAGGATAGCGGCCGTGTGAATTATTCAACCATTTTAATCAATGGCTTAAGACCCACCAATTCCGATTATCGAGCCTTGGGTGGTTTAAGCTATCCTGAAGGTCGTGATCCGTTATTTATTATAATTTAATATTATAATATTATACTGTATGAGTGGCTTAAAAGAGCTGAGCTGTCTGTGTCACACGACAAGATGGCAGCTGTCCTCATGTGCCTGTCTTATATGTCAATACGGTAGTTTTAGTATGTTGCATGTGTTATACCCTACTGATACAATAATATAAACTTTGTATGAAATTATCTTTAATGAAGATGTACTGCTGTGAAGAAATCGTTTATTTAAAGTCATTATTTGCCAACAGGTTGTATCTAATGTCAGTTAAGAACACCATGTTGTTAAGGATATGATTAGCTCTGGGCTTGCGTGCTAGTCTGTCACGCAGTTGACTGGGATCGAGTACTGCAGCAGAAAACTTTTTTTTTGTCATTTAGACTTTCACGGCCCGTGTTACTATTCATAATGTTGAATTTTGGGCTTATGCCGTGTTTTATTATACTAAAATTCGACGCGTTTCGAAAGAAACCATGTCTTTCATCGTCAGGAATAATCTGGAATACGACAATGTTGCTAAGAGAAAGCAACGAAGAACATATAGAAGGCGCCCAAAGATGGACGCCATTATAGCCCCATGTTAGGGACAACGGAAAACAGCAGTGAATTACTTTCTCAGGGTTCTGATAATAGGTAGCCAGGATTCACTGAGATTGTAGCCGGTGTCGCGGTTGAAATTATCTGGGTGTTTACGTATTTCAACCGCCTCCCTGATGATTCTGGGACGATATTGCTTTATACGGGCAAGAACATCCACTCCTTGGAACATGACATCATGGCCAGGTGTTAAAGCATGATCGGCAACAGCTGATTTATCAGGTTGAATGAGCCTGATACATCTATTATGTTCCTTAATGCGAGTGCATATTGTTCTCGAAGTCTGCCCGATGTAAACCTTGCCACAAGTACAGGGAACTCTGTAGATACCCGGTTGTTGCAATTTAGGCAAACTGTCCTTAGTTGGTCGCAGGAGTTGCCTAATCTTAACAGAAGTTCCAAATACAGTCCGTATGTTGTACCGACGTAGGATTTTAGCAATACGATCCATTGTGTTATGTAAGCAGTTCCTCTTACATCTCTTTTCTCAACTGACGTCCTATTATTATTTGTTGGTTTCAGAACCGTAGAAATCAAAGCCTTGCTATAACCGTTGCTCTCAAAGGTGGTTCGCAGGGTGTTAATTTCTTCTTGTAAAGAAGACACTTCACAAATCCTCCTAGCCCCGGTAGTTAGAGTTGTAAGGATACCATGTTTCTGGGCAGGGTGATGGTGAGAACTTGCGTGGAGATATCTATTGGTGTGTGTTGGCTTACGAAAAACGCTGTGTCCTAAAGATCCATCCTCTTTCTTAGTGACGAGAACATCTAAAAAGGTATTTTGCCGTCAGATTCCTTTTTCATGGTGAAACAAATAGAAGGGTGCTGGAGATTAAGGTGATCCAGGAAATGGCTAAGATAATCCTCACATTCCGTCCAAACAACGAACGTGTCATCCACATAACGCCACCAGATCTTCGGTTTGAAAGGAGCCGACGACAAAGCTTTCTCTTCAAAGTTCTCCATGAAGAAATTAGTCACAACAGGAGAGAGAGGACTACCCATGGCCACACCATCAGTCTGCTCATAAAAATTCCCATTCCATAGAAAGTAGGAGGAGGTCATGCAGTGATAAAAAAAAGTCTTGTGATGTCTTCAGGAAAAAAGCCATTAATGAGAGACATAACACCATCAATAGGTACTCTCGTAAACAGAGACACCACGTCGAGACTCACTAGAATATCACCCGGCTAACGTGTTATAGCTTTTAACTTTTCCACGAAGTGTGTGGAATCCTTAATGTACGAAGGCGTGTTACCCAGAAGCGGCTGAAGTAGTCTACCTAAGTATTTGGAAAGGGCATATGTAGGAGAACCAATCGTACTAACAATAGGTCTAAGAGGAACATCTTCCTTATGTATTTTAGGAAGACCATAGAGTCTCGGAGGAATAGCATCTCCTGGAAGGAGAGTCTTCGCTGCATCCGCTGGAATAGATGATTGCTTGATCAATTTGACGGTGACATTTGAGTAGCGAGTAGTAGGATCACGACTATTAATCCTATATACAGGATCTGATAACAAAGACGAGAACTTGGAATCATAATCAACCTTATCCAATACCACTGTCGCGTTACCCTTGTCAGCGGGGAGAACGATAATATCAGAATTGTCCCTTAGATCTTTAAGTGCCCGGCTTTCGCCTTGTTTTAAGTTGGTGTTAGGTGGCTTAGCGGTCTTGAGAACTCGGGAACATTCTTGCCATTTCAAATGCAGTGGTAGATAGCCGTTATTTTGTAAAACATTCTTACTTGCAGTAGTAATAAGACTCTATGGTTCTGCTAACACATAGATAGACTGTATTATTGTACCGAGTACACAATAATACAGTGTGGTCAAGCCATGTTGAGGCAATAGTTATATCAGGTAAGGGATTCGAACCCTTGCTTTCTTGTACAGAAAATTTGAACTTAAGTCAAACACCATAACCACTCGGTCAACCTGACAGTTACTAATTTAATTATTTTTGTGGACTTGAGTGTTTATAAAACTTTTTCCAGTATACATTGACTAAACCACTTGTTTGTTTGTTTTGAAATATAGATTTTGTTTTTTTTGACCATAACATTGCAGTTATGAGTCTTGTGAACTGGGTGTTTAATATAGGGTTAAAGGCATTTTAAAATAATTTTAGAAAAGCTCTTAGGTATCGTGTCATGGGTTTTAGTAATGCATTACTGTTCGTTGACTAACATTTACCGTTACACAACATTATTTTGGTGAGCTCTACATGTTGTTGTTTGAGTCGTCAGTCTTTTGACTGGTTTGATGCAGATCTCCATGCCTCCCTCCCCCGAGCGAAACGTCTCATCTCTATATAGCTACCACACCCTACATTCAAGGCTATCTGTTTAACATATTATAACCTTGGATCTCCCCTACAAGCTCTTGGGTTCAATTCCTAGATTTAACACAAACTTTAAAAGCGGTATGACAACTAAAACTAGTCTACTCAGTCTCGGGTGGTCCAAATAAGTAGAGAGGGTTTGATTCACACCTCAACCATAGAGCACCATGTTTTTTTTAATAATGATAGCCAGAACACATCTTGAGGCAACCTCTAGGACTCACAATCTTAGTTGTATAACGTTGGACTTTGTCCAACCCACATTTACTTTAATATCATGGATTTAGCTTCTATTGGTCATGATTACCCTGAAGACAATGCTAGGCGTAAATCGGATTCCAGGGTGCCTAGCAGTTTAGGGTTACATTATGGTGAATCGGAGCACCACAAGAACAGTTCAAGATTCAAGAAAATGAGAAAATATTTTTTTGGAACATACAATGTGAATTCCTTAATTCAGGTTGGAAAATTAAAACAACTAACAACAGAACTTCATAGACATCACATTACAATATTAGCCCTTCAAGAGACCAGGTTCTTGGATGAGGACACCTTTGAATCTGACAACTTCCGAATTTTCAAAGGAAAAGTTGGGAAGAGAGTGATGAAGAACATGCCACATCTTGGAACAGCTTTTATGGTCAACAAGAAATTTTTGGACGCAGTTATCGCTTTTAGAAGTGTGAATGCCAGACTATCTTTTCTAACTATAAAATCTCTCAATAAGAGATACACGCTAATCAACGCCCATGCTCCTATAAATAAGGATAATAAAACGAATCCAGAGAAAGTTGATGAATTTTGGGACGAGTTAGAAGCCGAAATTCTCAAAATTCCTTCTAATCATGTAAAAATTTTACTTGGAGATTTCAATGCTCAGCTTGGATCTGAGAGAAAATTTTCTGATATAATAGGTAAATATCCCGCTCACAATAGAACCAACAGGAATGGTGAGAGATTGGTTAAACTCTGTGAACATCTAAACTTAAAGATTATGTCCACACATTTTAAAGCCTCAGGCAAAGATGGAATAATTGCAGAAATGTGGAAGCTTGTAGATGATGAATTTTTAATAGCGACGACAAATCTATTCCAGAAAATTTGGATTGAGGAAGCAATTCCAGAAGACTGGTTAATCGCCTTAATTCATCCACTACATAAAAAAGGCTCAAAAATTGATGTCAATAGTTATAGGGGGATCTCATTGTTGTCTGTCACATATAAAATATTTGCCAAACTACTTTTAAACAGACTTGAACCACAGATCGAACCACAGCTTGGCGAGTTCCAAGGAGGTTTCAGAAGGAATAGATCGTGTGCAGAACAAATTCTTAGTTTAAAATTGATATTAAAATATTACAACAACAGGCCAAAGAATATCTTTATCTCATTCGTTGATTTTCAGAAAGCGTATGATTCAGTGGATAGGGATACTGTTTTTGACACATTGAAGGAATACCAAGTTGATCAAAAAACCATAAATTTAATAAAACTTACATTAACTAATACGATTTCCAGAGTCAAATTTTTAAATGAAGTTAGCGAGCCCTTCGAGGTAAAAACTGGGCTAAGACAAGGGGACAGTCTATCACCACTGCTTTTCAATTTGGTCTTGGATAAAGTCATGAGGACGTTTTGGGAGAAGAACGATTCAAGTGCTAAAATTGGTACAAAGAATAAGAACCTCAGAGTCAAAGGTTTAGCATTTGCTGACGACGTAGCGTTGTTTGCTGAATCAGAACAAGAAGCTATTAACCAAATTGATCAGTTAAAAGAAACGGCGGAAAAAGCGGGCTTACAGATTTCGTTGGTAAAAACAGAGATGATGACAAGTGATCAGAAATACACTAAGAAAATGATAAAAACAAATTATGGGAGCACCAGGGTCACTGACCGATTTAAATATCTTGGAGAAATAATTAGTAGCAATGGGACGGATAAATTGGCAATCGAGAACAAAAAAGGGAAATTGGAAAGATTAAATTTTTGTACAAAAAATATATACAATAAAAAGAACCTGTCTATCAATGCAAAATTACGACATTTTAATACTGTTGTTAGACCAGTCATCTTGTACGGCATGGAAACTACAAATATAACCGGAATGGAGAATTTGCTCAAGATAGAAAGAAGAATTTTAAGAAGGATTTATGGTCCTAGGAAAACACAGGAAGGTTATAGACTGAGATCGAATGCAGAAATTTATAGTAAAATCGACAACCTTGAAGTGATGATCAGAAAACGGCGACTTCAGTTCTACGGACATATGGTCCGCATGGATTGCTCAAGGTTAAACAAACAAATTTTTGATAAAATCTGGAACTATAAAGGACAAGGAGGCTATGTAAAACAAATGAAAGAAGAACTTCAAAAATTCAAAATTACTGAAGAAGATTGTCTAAATCGAATAGAGTACAGAAAAAAAAATTTTGGTCTCAAAATTCTTGTCGGGGAGAAGAAAAATCTCAACAGAGGAGAATGGACTGCTGAAAGAAGAGCTGCACAGTCGACCAGGATGAAAGACTTCTGGAAGAGAAAGAAGGAAACTAGACCTATAAAGAAGTGATATTTGCGTGGTCCTTGTTGGCCTGTCCGCGGTGTATATATATAATGATAGCCATTTGCTCAATTTCACATTTCACACATTGCAATTTGTCAATTTTCCATTTGCATTTTTTTTAAATGACAGTTTGATGATTTTCAATTTCATGATTTGGAAACATGGATTTTTCCATTTTCATATTTACACATTTGCCAATTTCCCATTTGCATATATTTTCTTAAATGTCCGTTTAAGGTTTTTAAATTTTGTCTATATGGAAACATGGATTTTCCATTTTGCTGTTTACAAATTTTGTATATATTTATTTTGTGTATGTTGAAAAAGATCGATATTCCCAAAACAAGATTTTTTATTTTTCATTTTATGATTTTGTAAATGATCTTAATGTGAGTGCTTGACCATGGATTTTCCATTTTGCTGTTTACAAATTTTTTATATATTTATTTTGTGTATGTTGAAAAACGATATTTCCAAAACAAGATTTTTTATTTTTCATTTTATGATTTTGTAAATGATCTTAATGTGAGTGCTTGACCATGGCAATAATACAGTCTATCTATGTGTTAGCGGAACCATAGAGTCTTATTACTACTGCAAGTAAGAATGTTTTACAAAATAACGGCTATCTACCACTGCATTTGAAAAACATAACTATTGAAAAAAAAATACTATTTACCATTCATTCATATATAAGAGTTAATTCTCCCTCTCCCCACCCTACCTCATCGTATTTTCTCTGGTCAAACAATCAATGCTACCCATACATACACAAGCTTTCTATGTCTCTCTCTCTATATATGTTTTCTCTGCTCCACAAGATAAAAATTATGGTTGCTGGATAGTATCCTGCACTGTTTATGCGACATACCATTGCCAGTTAATAAAACCGTTAGGTAGTTCTCTACACATAGCGATTTTACCACTGCTCTACCTACGCCTTTTGCTTGTTTGGCTTTCTTACAGGCTAGTATGCGATAGGCAGCATCAAACCCAGTCCACCTTTGTATTTGCAATCTAAGTAATAATTTGAAAAGAGACAAGTGTAATCAGTTTTAAACATTATCTCTGCTTTTTGTTTGTTTGTTTGTTTATGACATGTATATTAACCTAAAATCAAACCCTAGTCTACCTTAGTGAAAGGCTAACAGTTTAACCACTGCGTTACCATACCCTTCTTTCTTAGTTTGATTCATTCTAGGCCTTAGAGCTAGAAATCGAGTTACGATCTCCAGTGCAAGAGGCACATGTGCTCACCACTATAGCATGTAATGGTTAGCTGGTAACATTAGACAAACGAAAATGATTGTATTTCTGTTAGCCAAGCATTTCTGTCATTTGCCTACTGTGTGAGCACTGCCAGCAAGACAGTTTAGTTTAGAGCAAGCGTGTGTGTGTGTGTGTGTGTGTATGTGTGTATAGATTATTAGCCTCAAGTATTTAAAGCTTGTTGTGTGTAGCGATCATCTTGCTCAGTAACCACTGAGTAAGTTTTAACAGTTAACTCATAAAAACAGCATAGGATAGTTGTGTGTGTGTGGTTCATGTACTTGGGAATATGCATTAGCACCATGCGCTAGCTTTACCTTGCCCTCTAGAGGTAGAGCGTTATCCCTTCCTTTGGACATTGCCAATGACTGCATTCCCCCACAAGTTTTACACTTAAGCTCTTGGCTTGTTCTTGATTAGGTTTGGTTTGCTTTAGGCTTGGTTTGGTTCAGTTGGGTTTGATTCGACTTGGTTCAGCTTTAACCAATTAATTAATGATAGTCTACTCTTAATTCTTGAATCGATAAATTGAATTTTGTGTGCACCGTTTGTCAATCCATGCCTACAACCTATACTCCCTATGTACTACAGTCAGATCTGAAAACAAGTTCCAATGGTCAAAGACGTGTCAGTCACCATACATATATCCTACAATAATTCTTTCTTTACCTAGCTAGATTTCGTCACTCACAGTAAACATCTTACATTATGGGTTAGCAATATATTAAGAAAAGCAAAAGTCCATTATCTTGTTATTTTGGATCTTTTTTGGGGAAATTCATAAGCCATAAAAAGAATGACATCATGTCAAGTTCTGAGTGGATCTTGTATGTCAAAATCCCATTATCGGTTTATAAAATCTCAAGGCCATGCCCTAGCAGTTTTGGATTATTTCAATCAATGAGTCCACCATAGGAAACATCGAAAAAATAAATACCCTTAAAACAAGTCGTCACATGACCCTCTCCGAACAATGCTTCGCAAAATATAAATTCATCCATTGAACATTGAACATGATCGGCGACATCATCCTAGCTTCCCCCTCCCACCATGGTTGCCATATCGTTTGACCTTCAAGTGTCCTCAGCATCTCTATGCTTTTTTCATTGCCCTGTTGTCAAGTCAAGTCAATGCATTCCAATAAGCTCAAATAACATTCACATCCTGTCAGTCTGCCCCAGCAAGTTTGTTTTCTATACTCATTTCAAGCAACATATAACCAAGTTCTGTTTGTTCTATCTAAAGCCAACTTCATCGGATCAAGGAATTATCATTTGTCATGTCACTCATAATCGTTTACACGTTAAATACCCCCTTCAGGGGGTTTAGGAATTAGGAATTCCATCATAGGAAAAATCAGAAAACGAACCCTCGACCCGCCGTCTCATCGAAACAGCGAATACTGTATTGGTATATCACCACCGTGGCCAGTAATAGCTTCGTTGAAACACGTGTCCAGTGGTATCGTCTCTTTCTATCTACAACCACTCGTCATGAACATTTTAGACAAATTTAAGAAAAGTTTTAAAAACTGAAATGTTTTCAACAAAAGTGTCGTTAGGCCCTTTCACATTTTTTAAAACATAAATACTATATTCGAAAGGGGGAGAGGGGAGGGGCGTCACCCCGAGTCCTACGACCCCTCGTATACGTCTCTGGCGTTATTGGTTTGTGAGATATAACAGAAAGTCTAAAATCACAGTTTTACAACAAAAAATTCTGTTTCCCTCATTCTCAAAAACTTTAACCTATTACAAAAATAAAAAGGGTTTCGAGATAAGCCATTTGACACGTCATAGGACCAAATCCGACCAGGCATTCGTGAAATATCGGAAAAAGTCTAAAATCACGGTTTTACCCCCAAAAAGCCTGTTTCCCTCATTCTCAAAACTTTAACCTATTAATAACATGTATAGGGCTTCGAGACAAGCGATTTGACACGTCACACGTCCAAATCCGACCTTGCGTTCGAGAGATATCGGCAAACTTCGTAGGAAAGTAGGCGACTATCTGGTTCTCTCCTCACCACCAAAACCCCTTCTTATCAATCATTTTTTTCAAAGAGCTCGCCCTCTTACAAAAATCCCAAGTGCGCATGCGTAAAAAACAAAAACAAAAATATTAATCCATATCGGCAGCCAGCCAAACGCATGCGCGATATGAGCAACCACGTTTAAGTTCATTTTAGCAGCGCATCTTATACATGTCGCATTTGAAAAGAGACTTTCACTAAAAAAATACAATTTCACCCTATAGTAGGGGTAGGTTTTATTTAGGGGTTGAAATGAGTGGTTCATTTGAATGAGGGCGTTAGCCCGAGTCCAACGACACCTCATTTGTCAAAATCGGACCATGGGTTTGCGAGATATCGACTTTGCCCCTGAATGTATTGCGGGTTAGTATGTGACGTCAGAGGGAGAGGTGGTGGGGTGGGGCAGAACTCCTAGTAGCCCCCTACTACTAAGTTACACTCGGTCACATTCGACTACCTTCGACAGTCGCCCGAACCGGTCCCCTCCCCCACTTCCATCCACAAGCTATATAGGCAATGCACACCAGCCAGCTCAGTCAGTTGGCTGGCCAACACAGGTCGGCTAACAACTGGGTCTGCTTCCAAGCCAGACCTTCCACCCTTTCCCCTCCCCTCCCCCCCCCCCCCCCCTCCCCTACCCCAAGCCCCCCAGGGAACGCCTGGGGGGCACGTGACCACGAGAAACCATGGATGACCTTGAAATTTATCCAGGACCGGCTTAGCCCTACTACTGTGAGAATTATCTTAGCCATTTCCTGGATCACCTTAATCTCCAGCACCCTTCTATTTGTTTCACCATGGAAAAGGAATCTGACGGCAAAATACCTTTTTAGATGTTCTCGTCACCAAGAAAGAGGATGGATCTTTAGGACACAGCGTTTTTCGTAAGCCAACACACACCAATAGATATCTCCACGCAAGTTCTCACCATCACCCTGACCAGAAACATGGTATCCTTATAATTCTAACTACCGGGGCTAGGAGGATTTGTGAAGTGTCTTCTTTACAAGAAGAAATTAACACCCTGCGAACCACCTTTGAGAGCAACGGTTATTGCAAGGCTTTGATTTCTACGGTTCTGAAACCAACAAATAATAATAGGACGTCAGTTGAGAAAAGAGATGTAAGAGGAACTGCTTACATAACACAATGGATCGTATTGCTAAAATCCTACGTCGGTACAACATACGGACTTTGGAACTTCTGTTAAGATTAGGCAACTCCTGCGACCAACTAAGGACAGTTTGCCTAAATTGCAACAACCGGGTATCTACAGAGTTCCCTGTACTTGTGGCAAGGTTTACATCGAGCAGACTTCGAGAACAATATGCACTCGCATTAAGGAACATAATAGATGTATCAGGCTCATTCAACCTGATAAATCAGCTGTTGCCGATCATGCTTTAACACCTGGCCATGATGTCATGTTCCAAGGAATGGATGTTCTTGCCCGTATAAAGCAATATCGTCCCAGAATCATCAGGGAGGCGGTTGAAATACGTAAACACCCAGATAATTTCAACCGCGACACCGGCTACAATCTCAGTGAATCCTGGCTACCTATTTTCAGAACCCTGAGAAAGTAATTCACTGCTGCTTTCCGTTGTCCCTAACATGGGGCTATAATGGCGTCCATCTTTGGGCACCTTCTATATGTTCTTCGTTGCTTTCTCTTAGCAACATTGTCGTATTCCAGATTATTCCTGACGATGAAAGACATGGTTTCTTTCGAAACGCGTCGAATTTTAGTATAATAAAACACGGCATAAGCCCAAAATTCAACATTATGAGTAACTTTTTTTTTCTTGAATTCTTTAACAAATGATGTGCACGAGCTCTTTTCACAGATACTGAATAAGATGTCATTTAGCTCAAAGGAGAGGCTAATGTATACTCTCGTTTATTAATAAAATCACAGCCCAAGCATCGCACATAAACAGAAGACATTAGGAAAAGGAGAATAGAAGAACAAGATCAGATACACGTTGTCATTAACCACAGCCTTCTGAATGCCTCTGTACGGTGCTGTCCTCTTGTGGGTTATGTGGGTAATATTGTTCCAAACTTACCGCTGTGTAAATACCTGGCCTCCTGAAGTATGGCAATTTTGTAATACTGGTAGTTCAACTATTAGCCACGATCGCGCTCCGATTACCTTTAAACACTGCCAGCTGGATCGCCTCCCTCTTGGCTACTTTAAACTGTCTACTCATTCAACACCCTTAGGCCACTGCCATCGTAGTACATTACGATGGCAGTGCATAGGCGTACAACATAAAGATTAATTCACTGATAGGTCGCAGCACCAACCTACTGTGATCGGCGTGGATTTTTAAAGATACCCAAAACGGAAGATTCTCAACTTAGCAGGCTGGCCTAATATAGAGATTAACGGACGTGAATGCATTACAATAAGTTAGTAGTTTTGTTATTCAATCATCATAAAGTATACAATATTGGTTGTGACACTTACTGGCTAATTATCAATATAAAAGAAAACAAACAATACATTGTGGTAGAGGTGATTGTGCTAGGGATGAGGACAAAGAGTCATAAATATACCCATACATTTAGGAGAAAGTAGGCTATATGTTCTTTGCTGAACATCTTGTTATACATATAGATTTGTAAGCTATTTATTTAATACTAGCTGTAGTGCCCGGCTTCGTCCGGTGGATTTATTTGTTTTACAGAACTGGAGCACTCAAGGATAAGGATCGGAATAAATGAAAGTAAATTTGAAAGCACCAACGCTTATTGCAGCTGATAACCTGAGTATACTGCACCACCACCATCGCCCTTATACAGAGGCATACTATTGTCATGATGATAACTGTTTTAAGGGATCTAAGAAATCTTTTTGTACTAATTACTCCCCGTGACTGCAATTTATAAGCAGCTGGCAATTCTGCACCAGCACATTGGTAGGGGCGACGTGAAGCGCCCCGCATTACATGACAACGATAGACTTCGGTATTATTGAAGCCATTCTTGAGCGCTTGTTCTTCCGACTTACTGAACAAAAATCAATCTTTAAGGTTACCTGAGAGGTGTAGCCTAATGCTACATAGCCTAAACTATTCCTCTTGAATCAGGCTATCATATACAAAAAGAATTTTTCGAATCCGACTGGTAGTTCCAGAGATTAGCGCGTTTAAACACATAAACAAACACACAAACTCTTCAGCTTTATTATATTAGTATAGATTACTATAGATTAATTTTGATGAAAATACATGAATATAACCATGTCTACCCAATTGATTATTTACAAAGTTTAATAGTTATGAAAATTAAAACCCTTAGTAAGTATATTGTACTTTTAATTAGAGTAGTGCTGGTTTCAGCCACATTGTGACCTTCCTCTGCAGAAATAGACAAACCAAGCTCAATTGCAGTTCTTACACTTAAAAATTGTTCAAAACAAAGGTTGTTTTCAAAAATATATCTAAAAATACTAGTTGTCTAAAAGCTAAAAATGAATTAGAATTCTAAAAAATCATATCTGTAACAAGTACTGTATATATTAAAGCTGAAAGACAAACCTCTTGAAAAAAATACAGCTTAAAATTGAAAATGAGGATATTATAAGTATAAAGTCATACATAGAAATTTTGAGATTGGGATTAATATGATCTTCTGTTCATGTGAGAGTAAATATCTTGATGATGATGTTGCTGTGAAAATATATAATCCAGGAAAAATAACAGTATTTAAAAGGTAATGTTTGGCAACTTGGGGCTGATTTTTAGCCTATTTTCAATTTTGAAAAAATAGGCTTATGAGATCACCTTTTGTCCGTGTGTGTGTGCGTGTGTGTGTGTGTGTGTGTGTGTGATTCGTGTGTGTGTCCCCCCCTAATAAAATCTAAACGGCAGGAGCCATTTCAATGAAACTCGGAAAGTTCATAGCACTATCCCCGGCGACCTCGACCGTGCCCTTCAAATTTTGTTACGACTCACCAATCCAACATGGCGGCTGTGCGAAATATTTCACCAGCATTCAATATCTCAGAAACTATTACCGATATTACCCTGACATTTTGTATGGTGATAGAGGGAACTACTATAAGTTCACTTATGTGACTTTTGAAAACCTGGTAACTACAAAACGAACATGGCGGCCAAGCGAATTTGCGACTTTTAAATAGACGTTTCTCGCGATTTGACCAACCAAACGCAATGAAACTTGGTACAGTATATGTTTATATACATTGTAATGCACCGACATCTAACTTCGTTCAATTGTTCACATAATCACAAGATGGCGGATGTGCGAAATATTTCACCGGCATTCTATATCTCTGAAACTATTAGCGGTATCTCCCTAAAATTTTGTACTGAGATAAAGGGCACTACTGGAAGTCCATCTATAAGATTTTCAAAAACCGGTTAACTACAAAACGAACATGGCGGCCAAGCGAATTTGAACATTTTAAATAGACCTTTCTCGCGATTTAATGTTCCAAGCGCACTGAAACCTGGTACAGGAAATATTTATACACATTGTAATCCACTGGTATCTAATTTAGTTCAATTGTTTACATAACCTCAAGATGGCGGCAGTGCGAATTTTAAAATTAAGTTTTTATTTCTTGTGATGTAGTCATGCGATCGAAGTGAAAGTTTGAATAATGAACCTACGCAATAATTTTCCTTTAATGGTACATGACTATGGCCTATACATTTAACAATCCAACATGGCGATCATCCGAAATATTTAGACGATACTGAATATCTACGAATCTATTTTAGCAATCAAACTGCATTTTTTAATGTTCATAGGGGCTATGAACTTAAGTTCACCTATAGGACTTTAAATAACCTGGTGATCACAAATCCAACATGGCGGTGACGCGAATTATAAATATTCACATGGACGTTTCTCGCAATTTACCCATCCGCGTGCAGTGAAACTTGGTACAGTAAATCTTTATCCGAATGTTAATCCACTGGCATCTAATTTATTTCAATTGTTTCCATAGCCTCAAGATGGCAGCTGAGAAAAATTTTAAAATCTCCTTGTTTTTTCTTGTGTCCTAATTATGCGATTGAAGTTTGAATACTACACGTTCACAATAATCTGCATGTAACAGTGCATAACTCTAGGACCTACATATATAAAATCCAACATGGCGACCATCCGAAATATTTAGTCGGTTCTCAATATCTACGAATCTATTACAGCAATCAAACTGAAATTGTGTATGTTAAATAGTGGCAATTAACATAAGTAGGATATATGAAAATAGGCTGTATAGTTCTTCACGGAACTACTTGTTTGAAGATCTGAAGATATTAGTTTTGAATTAAATCCTTTTTTTAAACTTTTGTTTTTAGTTATTTTAATTTTAGTTTTAATTGATTTTCGTTTTTGTTACTTAGTTTTGGTTTTAATTACCAACAGAGTTAGCTATGCTCGCTGAACATCAGCGACAAGTCATGGAGCTACGCTATCTGCGGACTCGTTAGACGATTGAGTTCAAACCCCACAGCACCATCGGCCATCCTTCAAATGATTTTCAGGCGTTTCCCCATTTTCAACTCTAGGCGAATCCTGGGATGGTACCATCTAGTAGGCCACGACCGCTTCCTTCCATCTCCTTACCCAGTATCAGAGATTTCATCTCTCATTAACTCCCCTCATGAGGTTAGCGTCAGACCGTGAGAAGCACCCATCGTATCTCATCCCCCACCTCGTTCAAACGGGATAAATACGTGCTAGATATACAAACATATAATTTTTGGTTTCTTCTTCTTCTTTTCTTCTTCTTTCCAATAATGCCTGCTATGGACCACGCGCCAATTTCAATTCTTACTCTTTGTTGTTTTCTCTTCCGTTCTTCCCAATATATCTTCATTCTTAGTTTATTCAGTGCCACAGGTCAAGGAGATACAGAAATAAATTTAATTTTAAGAAATATTAACACTTCCATAAGAAAATTCGTTGAAAGAAGGCCGAAAGAATCTACCATCTTTGATAATAATTAAAATAATGTCCTTATAATACGTGGTTGACATACAGATCACTTTCCTATAAATATTGTCCACATCCTAATGATGAGGCTTACGAGGCAAAGTTGTTGTTGTGGATTCATTTTAGGGGCTTTGCGACATGGTGGTCACGTATCCTCGTGTATTTCGGTGTGTGTAGAATTTGACTGATAACCTGTATTATTGTGATGGCTGTATTAGTGTGTGTATTTGCAATTCATATAAGGGTTGGGAAGGAGGTGGCCGTGGCCTTAAGTTAGGAACCACCCCAGTATTCGACGTGGGTGGAAGTCGGAAACCACGGAAAACCACCTCCAGGAAGGTTGAGTTGGGAATCGAACCCACCAATTCCCAGTTTTGCATCTCGAGGTATTGCGGCAAAGTGACAAGTGGAGTAGTTTGCCATTGCTTTCCTCACTGAGCCAGTGAAGCAGCGCTGATCCTATGAGCAATTGTCGTTGCTTGTGACATCATGGTCATATAGTCCTGTGTACTGCACTCGAAATTATGAGTAGCCAAGGGAAAGTATCTAACCGAGATTCGAACGGAGAGCCTGAGAAAAAATGTGTATACAATTTTTCGTGATTTGAGCTATATTTACACACAGGAAGGAAGATTATGTGCAAGGAAGCAATTTGTAAAATTTTAGCTTGAAGAAAGATTCGTATTTGGAGAAGAAATGGAAATTTTATAGTGTAGACTATTTTAACCAAGGGAGTATCATTAGAACAGTGACCAGGAAATTGCACAGTTTTGTGACGTTAGCAGCGATAAACCAGATTTGGTTAGCGAGTAGACTTGGCAAGGAGATTTGGAGGTTAGACACGCGCCAAGTATCCTTAGAAGGGGATGGCGCGTGAACAACAAATTTGATAACATGAGAGCAGCCAATCACAAAAAGAAAGATTACGAGGGAATATATAATTATTAGAATTATTATTTTAATATTCTAATGGATTAACGTATATAAAATTCACAAGGAAGGAAGAAGAAATTTAATTGGCAAAACAGAAATTAAATTAGATGACTGTGAGAGAAGATATGTGAGTTTATTCACTGGCGTGAGGCTAGCGTGGCAAGTTTGAGAGGGAATCTGAACTCAGGAGGCTAGCGGAAGACAGGGAACAAGGTTCTTATTATTCGAGTATTCAACGAGGTAACACGGATAGTAAATCGCTCTACAAGTTGTATGCAATGGCGACCAAGAAAAGTATTAGACTTCAGAAGGAAGAACTACAATGTTAATAAGGAACTACAAGAGTAAATGAATTGATATTGGAAATAAGAAGGAATATGAAAGGAATTTAAGGAATGTATCTACGGAAACTTATGAAGCTGAATATACGTCGAGATACTTTATAAATATTCACTATCTCATTAGTGGAACTTTTACCTGACACTCTACAACGCAGAAGACAAGAAGTTAAATTCACTGCCATATCTTAGAAAAACATATACTACATATTACGAGATATTTTTAGAGTAGGTCAGAGGGGAAAAGTAACAACTAACAACTGTACTGAACGAAGGAAGATGTTCTAATTTCAACAAGATGGGAGGTTGAACCTACACTAACAAGCGAAGTCCAGCGATGATCATAGCAATGCAATCATGGAACTTAACTGCAACTTCATCAGCAGTACGCTTGAAATCCACAAACAGTCCACTACAACGAAAAGAAAGTCACATGGGAAGGTGGTTTCTCATCGTAAGCATAATCACTATCTACACACTAACATCAGGGAACGTCGGGAGAGCAGCCGAATGAAGAATGATCCAGACAGAAGCGTATGCTGAATCTAGGTCATCTGACCGTGAAGCAAGAAGATGCGAACGCGAGGGTCGTTGACTGGAGACATGGAGACAGACCAGCGCAGATCAGCTGTAAACCGGTTGAGCCAGCACCCTCACCTGCAAGCAGAGCAGAGCCGGACAGAGCGGGAAGAACGTGGAGAATGCGGACGCGTGGTGGGAGGCACGTGGCACATTCCGAACGCACGTGGAGAGATTCCTCAGCTGCCAAAGTCTTCAGGTTCTGTCACGAGCACTTCAGACTCAAGGTAGAACAGTGATTTTTTTTACACCTATGTAGTTAGCACTTGTTATGGGTTATTCCAGTGTTTGACCAACATCTGCCAATATTATTCCTAGTTCGTGTTATTGTTGTTGCTATACATTTTTTTGAGATTTTTCTTTAAGTCAACGAATATCGTTTGTGACGTATTTTTCTAACGTTTATTGTTAATATTTTCGCATTAACTAATTTTCACTTAAGTGAGCTAACGTCTTTAGAATTTTCATTCATGTAATTTATAACGGTGAGTGAAGTTAATTTTGTTAACGTGGTGTAACAAATGAAAGGAAGTCGTAATGAGTTATAACAAGCGAAGCTTTGTAATAAATGCAACGAGAGATCTAGAAGGGATATTGTTATCCGAAATAAAGCTAATTCGTTAGAGCAACGAAATATAATGGATCTAGAAACGTTAACTATTGTCAAAGAGTGTTCAACAATGGCGTTGGAGACACTCAACTATAGACAGAAATAAATATTGTAAAACCCAGAAGTTTATTTTGAAAGTATAAACTGTATGCGTATTTTTAAAGCATAGCTGATGAATATAAGGAGAGATATGATGTTACAGATCAATCTTTTGTCATTAAGAAGTCATGAAAGACTACAGTAAAGATATTTCATATCAGATGAAAGAAAGAACGTGAGGTAAAGTGTATTTTTATTAAGTAATGAACACGAGCAGACATAAATTCAGAGAGAAGCTATAAACTTTAACAGAGATGTATAATTAAAGGAAAGGAAGGAAGTATGACATAATTTATGTGAGAAAAAATATAAGGAAGCAC
Source organism: Meconema thalassinum (assembly GCA_946902985.2). Classification (NCBI taxonomy): domain Eukaryota; kingdom Metazoa; phylum Arthropoda; class Insecta; order Orthoptera; family Tettigoniidae; genus Meconema; species Meconema thalassinum. The sequence goes on along the minus strand of OX336391.1, from coordinate 298,877,990 downwards.
CACGAAAGTATTGTTGTGTGGAACGAACAAGTAAAGTATAGCACGGAGATGTATAATCGACAGTATTGATGAACGCGGAGGTAGTTGTATCCATGAAAGGTATTACAGTAGTAATATTTACTTTGTCGAAAGTATTTGAGATGGTCTTAGATTTTTGTGAACATGCTAAGGAATTGATATATGCGACGGGTTATTGTTGAAAGAAATGTACTTAATACACGTTAATGTTATTCACTGAGAGTGTGAGTTAAGAGATTACAATGAGAAAATATGGAAATATAGTATGTCAGTAAAGTAAGTTGGAAAATGTATTTGTGAAGAATTGGAAGTGTGAGTTGTGAAGGTTCAATGCCACGCACACGTAAAATGTTGTATAAAGCTAATCTGAAAGTCTTGCGTCGTAGTTCGAAATGTTATTACAGTTATTAAAAACCGGATATGGAAATAAGTGAAATAGTAATGAACTTAATTGTTTGAGACGCATGTACACATGGACGTAGAAATGTATATTCATGATCAAACAAAAGGCATTGTGTGAGATAAAGAATAGAGGAGTGGAATGAACTTTATACAGATGAAGCCGGAGGAGAAAATCGTGCAGGTCGCGATGATGTACATAACTAACACATGTAAATAATAATAATTACTATAGTAACTTTATTAATTTTTCTACACATAATTAATAGTTTTGACGCTATAATGCGGTGAGAAATAACAAAGTATTATGCAGGGAGAACGTCTGTAAGAGGCTATAGAATTGAAATGAATTATTTTAGGATTAGACACACGGTGTTTAAGAAAGTGTATTTTATTGTTTTTAAATCTTTCTAAGAAAGATCCATCGTTATTAATGCAAGTTTTGGTGCAGGGAGACTTATAAAGTAGGTCTATGTCCAGTGGGGACACAATTTTTTAATTTGAGTGTTTATTTAATTTTCATTTTAAATTTTTATGGACATACCTGTAGTGTCCTAGATGAATAAATTTGCAAGCACTGTTTAGTTTGCCTGTTCCGTTTTTATAAGATCTGATTTTCATTCAATGCTAAATTACGCTATAACGATACTACTGGTTCGATGCAGGCAGTTTTTTCGAAATAACTATCCCTTATCTACCCCGCGAGCCGAGTTGCTCATTGTGCTCAATTTTATTTTTAGTCTGTTCTGTGTGCAACTAGTTAGTAGTATGGTTAGATATGCGTTATGTGTGTCAAGGGTTCCCTAGTCATCAGTCCGGTAGGGATATGTTGATTTCTTAGCCGAGTATTTTCATCCCTACGATCCTTTTTCCATCTGCGCGGATTCTGGACGTTGACTTTGAGGAATCGGGCGCATACATAGCATATTTAATTTAATGGTCGCCCAACTGGTGTGGCGTCATCCATGTCGATTGCCTTGGTCTCTCAAATTTGTATATTTGAATTGCCAGAGGTGAGTGACCATCGGTTGTGTCGGGATTGTTACGCCAGGTGATATTCCGTAATCATGGCCATTTTAAGCAAGTTTGGTGTAAGACACAGTCGAGTTCTTTTGAAATTTGTAAATGCCGATCCCAATTTGATAGTAGTGGAAGTGAATTCACGTTGTCAGTTATGAGGATTATGTATAGTTGAGAGGCATATTTGTATTGTACCGGCAAATGACATTTTGGTCAAGTAATAGTAAATATAAAGTTAATGTTGTGATTAAGTTGGATTGTGATAGAATTGAGCGTTGAATTAAAGTCAGTATCAGCAACATAATGAAGTAGATATCGTCTATTGTAAGTTTAGGTATTTTAATATCTGTAGGATAGATTATTGAAATGCTTCACTCTCCTAAAATAGATTATTTGTTGGTCATCCTGGAATTTCGCCATGTTTGTGTAGTAATGCTTCCCAGTTTTCTCTTCTATAAGAAGAATATATCGGCGGCTGACATGACCTACATCAGGTCGATGTTGGAACAAATTAAAGTGAAACAGACTGAATTTACTGTTGATATGGAGGCCCTACACCAAATAACACATGATAACACTAAAAAGATAGATAGAGACATTAAAGACTCAGCAGCTACCGTGAAGTCCGAGGTAAAAGCAGAGTTAGCGGTAGCCCAATCCCTTACTAAAGCTAATATTACCTTAGTTCAGGAAGAATGTAAGAGAGCACAAGACGAAGCCAAGAAGGCACAGGAAGAAATTAGAAAATCCCAGGAGCAGACTAGGAAAACCTTAGAGAACGCACAGGAAGACGCTAGGAAAGCACAAGAAGAAAGTAGAAAACCCAAGAAGAAAGTAGAAAATCTCAGGAAGAAACTAGAAACTCTTTGGAGAAGGCCCAAGAAGAAAGTAGAAAAACACAAGAAGAGACCAGGAAGAAACGGAGAAAAGACTAGCAGAGCTACAGAAAACTCTACATAGTAGCATAGACACTATTAAGGTTGACAACACAAACCACTTTGAAACTATTTCAGGTTCCCAAGGTGAGCTACAAAATCAGCTGACTGCCTTAAATGGTACAGTTGAAAAACTCCAACAGAAGCTGACAGATCAACAGAAGTTAATTACTGTGGGTATAGTTGATTTAAATAAATGTATTTTTGATGCTGTGTTGAAATTGAAAGAAGAGGTACTTAAAAGTAGGAGTGATCATATATGTGAAATGCATGGTAAAATTATGAAAGAAGTTAAATAAATAGAATGTAAAGCTAATATACATGTAACTGGGTTAAGAGAAGAGTTAACGAAACGCATAGATGAATTAGAGGAATCTAATGTTACCATACTTAGCGACGTTACTAGTAAGACAGATAGGTTAAAGATTAAGGAACTGGAACAAATTAAGCAGGTTGTTGGCGAGATTAACACTGAGATAGCTAAGATGAAGTCGACCCAGGAGAAAGAAATAGGTGGAATTAACGAACGTATGAAATCACTATCGATCAGGGATACGTCTACAATCAAACAGAATTTAGGAGAGTTCTTTAAAGAAAGATGTAACAAACTGCGTGGAGAATTAAATACGTTAGGACTTGGATAGGAAGGACAGGAAGAAGACAGAGAAAGCATTGACTGTCAAATATTCAGTAGACCACCGAATATATTTGGAACTGAGCGAACAACGAGAGAGTCAGATACGTTTGGAAGAACAAATGACCAGGGATTAAATAGGACCAATCCGAATGTCGTAGTCATTAAGAGCCATGAGGAAAAACCTGACAAGTTCACTGGCGAGGGAAATGTCACTGCAGTGGAAATTTTGCGGGACATGCGATACTGTCTAGACGAGAATAGAATTCCTAGAGAACGTGAAATGAGAGTCGTAGAGAAGTATCTAGCATCGGAGGCCTTAATTTGGCATAGAGCTCTTCGATACACGTACAACAACTTCGACGAATTCGCTGATGCACTGTTGAAACGATTATGGAGTAAAGAATTACAGCATGATATTAGAGCTGAAATCTAATCCAAGATGTACCCATACTCAGTACCGACACGTTATGCGAGCTACTTTACGAACCAGTTAGCCCGCCTCCAACATCTTCAAACTCCATTAGCTGATACATGTCATATCCAGACAGTTACCAGCCGAGGTTAGAAAGCACTTGATCTCATCGAACGTGAATACGTTAGAATATATGGCTGAAATGTTGAGAAGTTTGGACCATACTTGCTTGGTGACCAATACTCAGGGACAGAAGCAATCAAGCAATCCACGTACTAGGCATGATCACCTAGAGATATACGCAGTATTGGTAGATCAAACTCAACAGACTGATGTGAATCAGGACAGAACAGGTCCAATAAGGCAAAATAGTTATGGCAGAAATAGATATGAGCCAGGCTACAACAGAGCTAGAGAAGGTAGGCCTTATCAAAACAGGTTCTGGAATAACAGGCAAAGACGAACTGATTACCATTACAACAACAATAATGTAATTAGAAGAAATGAATATTTTGATCGCCAAAATGGAGAAAATTCGAGAGGATGTACCAGATATAGGAACTGGAATAACGAGAACCAACAAAAACAAAACCAATGACGTCCTCAACAACAACAACAACAATAACAACAGAACGAATATCAGAAGAGTAGATGGAGAAACGATAAAATGTGCAGAGATATTATGAAGACAGAGGAAGGGAAAGTCAAGAGTACAGGAAGAAACAGAGAGAAAGAGAAGAAAGAAAGGAACAACACCAAGAAGAGGATATTGAACCCCAACCAACAACCAGTCGTGAGGGACAAAATCATGACAGGAGCGGACCAGGAAATACAAGAAATCAGAGACGGAGGTAGAGAAGAATTTAGATCACACAATACTGAGGCTTGAGATCGCCATAGATGAATGAAGATACCAAGATCCAATAAGAAACACAATTTCGATTACATATTTATTAAGGAACAGCATGTATTAAGAGAAAGTCCATTCTCAACTTTCTATTAAAGGTCAAAAGGGGAAATGCACTCGAAATTATGAGTAGCCAAGAGAAAGTATCTAACCGAGATTCGAACGGAGAGCCTGAGAAAAAATGTGTATAAAATTTTTCGTGATTTGAGCTATATTTACACACAGGAAGGAAGATTATGTGCAAGGAAGCAATTTGTAATATTTTAGCTTGAAGAAAGATTCGTATTTGGAGAAGAAATGGAAATTTTATAGTGTAGACTATTTTAACCAAGGGAGTATCATTAGAACAGTGACCAGGAAATTGCACAGTTTTGTGAAGTTAGCAGAGATAAACCAGTTTTGGTTAGCGAGTTGACTTGGCAAGGAGATTTGGAGATCAGACACGCGCCAAGTATCCTTAGAAGGGGATGGCGCGTGAACAACAAATTTGATAACATGAGGGCAGCCAATCACAACGAAGAAAGATTACGAGGGAATATATAATTATTAGAATTATTATTTTAATATTCTAATGGATTAAAGTATATAAAATTCACAAGGAAGGAAGAAGAAATTTAATTGGCAAAACAGAAATTAAATTAGATGACTGTGAGAGAAGATAAGTGAGTTTATTCACTGGCGTGAGGCTAGAGCGGAAAGTTTGAGAGGAAATCTGAACTCAGGAGGCTAGCGGAAGACAGGGAACGAGGTTCTTATTATTCGAGTATTCAACGAGGTAACACGGATAGAAAATCGCTCTACAAGTTGTATGCAACGGCGACCAAGAAAAGTATTAGACTTCAGAAGGAAGAACTACAATGTTAATAAGGAACTACAAGAGTAAATGAATTGATATTGGAAATAAGAAGGAATATAAAAGGAATTTAAGGACTTTATCCACGGAAACTTATGAAGCTGATTATACGTCGAGATACTCTATAAATATTCACTATCTCATTAGTGGAACTTTTACCTGACACTCTACAACGCAGAAGACAATAAGTTAAATTCACTGCAATATCTTAGAAAAACATATACTACATATTACAAGATGTTTTAGAGTAGGTCGGAGGGGAAAAGTAACAACTAAAAACTGTACTGAGCGAAGGAAGATGTTCTAATTTCAACAAGATGGGAGGTTGAACCTACACTAACAAGCAAAGTCCAGCGATGATCATAGCAATGCAATCATGGAACGTAACTGCAACTTCATCAGCAGTACGCTTGAAATCCACAAACAGTCTACTACAACGAAACGAAAGTCACATGGGAAGGTGGTTTCTCATCATAAGCATAATCACTATCTACACACTAACATCAGGGAACGTCGGGAGAGCAGCCGAATGAAGAATGATCCAGACAGAAGCGTATGCTGAATCTAGGTCATCTGACCGTGAAGCAAGTAGATGCGAACGCGAGGGTCGTTGACTGGAGACATGGAGACAGACCAGCGCAGATCAGCTGTAAACCGGTTGAGCCAGCACCCTCACCTGCAAGCAGAGCAGAGCCGGACAGAGCGGGAAGAACGTGGAGAATGCGGACGCATGGTGGGAGGCACGTGGCACATTCCGAACGCACGTGGAGAGATTCCTCAGCTGCCAAAGTCTTCAGGTTCTGTCACGAGCACTTCAGACTCAAGGTAGAACAGTGATTTTTTTACACCTATGTAGTTAGCACTTGTTATGGGTTATTCCAGTGTTTGACCAACATCTGCCAATATTATTCCTAGTTCGTGTTATTGTTGTTGCTATACATTTTTTTGAGATTTTTCTTTAAGTCAACGAATATCGTTTGTGACGTATTTTTCTAACGTTTATTGTTAATATTTTCGCATTAACTAATTTTCACTTAAGTGAGCTAACGTCTTTAGAATTTTCATTCATGTAATTTATAACGGTGAGTGAAGTTAATTTTGTTAACGTGGTGTAACAAATGAAAGGAAGTCGTAATGAGTTATAACAAGCGAAGCTTTGTAATAAATGCAACGAGAGATCTAGAAGGGATATTGTTATCCGAAATAAAGCTAATTCGTTAGAGCAACGAAATATAATGGATCTAGAAACGTTAACTATTGTCAAAGAGTGTTCAACAATGGCGTTGGAGACACTCAACTATAGACAGAAATAAATATTGTAAAACCCAGAAGTTTATTTTGAAAGTATAAACTGTATGCGTATTTTTAAAGCATAGCTGATGAATATAAGGAGAGATATGATGTTACAGATCAATCTTTTGTCATTAAGAAGTCATGAAAGACTACAGTAAAGATATTTCATATCAGATGAAAGAAAGAACGTGAGGTAAAGAGTATTTTTATTAAGTAATGAACACGAGCAGACTTAAATTCAGAGTGAAGCTATAAACTGTAACAGAGATGTATAATTAGGGTAAAGGAAGGAAGTATGACATAATTTATGTGAGTAAAAATATAAGGAAGCACCACGAAAGTATTGTTGTGTGGAACGAACAAGTAAAATATAGCACGGAGATGTATAATCGACAGTATGGATGTACGCGGAGGTAGTTGTATCCATGAAATGTATTACAGTACCGTAGTAATATTTAATAGGGAAACTGATTCCCTTACTTTGTCGAAAGTATTTGAGATGGTCTTTGATTTTTGTGAACGTGCTATGGAAGAGATATATGCGACGGGTTATTGTTGAAAGAAATGTAGTTAAGACACGTTATTGTTATGCACTGAGAGGGTAAAGGAAGGAAGTATGACATAATTTATGTGAGTAAAAATATAAGGAAGCACCACGAAAGTATTGTTGTGTGGAACGAACAAGTAAAATATAGCACGGAGATGTATAATCGACAGTATGGATGTACGCGGAGGTAGTTGTATCCATGAAATGTATTACAGTACCGTAGTAATATTTAATAGGGAAACTGATTCCCTTACTTTGTCGAAAGTATTTGAGATGGTCTTTGATTTTTGTGAACGTGCTATGGAAGAGATATATGCGACGGGTTATTGTTGAAAGAAATGTAGTTAAGACACGTTATTGTTATTCACTGAGAGTGTGAATTAAGAGATTACAATGAGAAAATATGGAAATATAGTATGTCAGTAAAGTAAGTTGGAAAATGTATTTGTGAAGAATTGGAAGTGTGAGTAGTGAAGGTTCAATGCCACGCACACGTAAAATGTTGTATAAAGCTAATCTGAAAGTCTTGCGTCGTAGTTCGAAATGTTATTACAGTTATTAAAAACCGGATATGGAAATAAGTGAAATAGTAATGAACTTAATTGTTTGAGACGCATGTACACATGGACGTAGAAATGTATATTCATGATCAAACAAAAGGCATTGTGTGAGATAAAGAATAGAGGAGTGGAATGAACTTTATACAGATGAAGCCGGAGGAGAAAATCGTGCAGGTCGCGATGATGTACATAACTAACACATGTAAATAATAATAATTACTATAGTAACTTTATTAATTTTTCTACACATAATTAATAGTTTTGACGCTATAATGCGGTGAGAAATAACAAAGTATTATGCAGGGAGAACGTCTGTAAGAGGCTATAGAATTGAAATGAATTATTTTAGGATTAGACACACGGTGTTTAAGAAAGTGTATTTTATTGTTTTTAAATCTTTCTAAGAAAGATCCATCGTTATTAATGCAAGTTTTGGTGCAGGGAGACTTATAAAGTAGGTCTATGTCCAGTGGGGACACAATTTTTTAATTTGAGTGTTTATTTAATTTTCATTTTAAATTTTAGGGACATATCTGTAGTGTCCTAGATGAATAAATGTGCAGGCACTGTTTAGTTTGCCTGTTCCGTTTTCATAAGATCTGATTTTCATTCAATGCTAAATTACGCTATAACGATACTACTTGTTCGATGCAGACAGTTTTTTCGACATAACTATACCTTATCTACCCCGAGAGCCGAGTTGCTCATTGTGCTCAATTTTATTTTTAGTCTGTTCTGTGTGCAACTAGTTAGTATGGTTAGATATGCGTTATGTGTGTCAAGGGTTCCCTAGTCATCAGTCCGGTAGGGATATGTTGATTTCTTAGCCGGGTATTGACATCCCTAAGATCCTTTTTCCATCTGCGCGGATTCTGGACGTTGACTTTGAGGAATTCGGGCGTAGTACTTGGGTATGTGTGAAATCTGATTACCAGTGTCATTGTGATGGCTGTACTAGAGTAGAGACTAGAATTTGGGAAGGAGGCAACCGTTGCCTTAATTCATATACCATCCCGGCATTCGCCTGGATTAGAAGGGAGAAACCACGGAGAAACACTGTTAGGATAACTAAGGTAGGAATCATCTCTTCTCAGTTTTGTATCTCGAGACTGCGTGGACTCCGTGCAGAGTTTCAGCCACCCACCAGCTACAGCGATAGTTGTAGGTAAACAACTATTGGCGACTTGTTTGAAAAACTGCTTTTGCGTGGAAATCCACTGATTTATTCGATTCATGTAGGCGAAACATGTAACCGTGGCCAGGATTTGGCAGAGCCGGGAATCAAACCTGGAATTTCGGGGTGACAGCCAAGAGTGCCAACCGCTACGCCAGTAAGTAGACACAACAAAATTTACTCTGCTGCTAGTAATTTAACATTTAATTTTATAATATACTAGCAGGTACCCGCGGCTTCGCTCGCGATAATGACAATGGGGACGATGCATTATTGCTGATAATTGGTCTATTCTATTACAGCAATCGCGGCTACATGTGGGTCATTTCTAATTCTGAAAATTCTGATACATACAGTATATTGATAAGAGCAGCAAAGTGGGAAATTTATAGAGTTGTGAAAGTCTGCAGGGTACAATGTTACATTATATGAACACATTTGAAAATGACGTTTAAATGTTAAATTACTAGCAACAGAGTAAATTTTCTGCTGAGACATAACGATTTTGTTGTCCGGATACTCGCGAGCACGCCACATACATTAGCCCATGGGAAAAATGGTTTTGTCTAAATGTACACCTGCTGCTGTTTAATGTGTGTCATTGCGCTTTGTAAATAGAAATTGCGAATATTGTTTGAAGAGGGAACTGCACTCTTGCACACTGGAATGGCAAATCTATCGGAATATGGGGAATTAGAAGTATTTTTCCTTAAGCTATTCAGGGTGTAATTTTGCCACACTTATTGATGATATGAACGTCAACACGTCGCTAATAATAGACCTATAGTAAAATATCTCACAACTTGGCCGCCGATGAACATTATGCAGTCTCTTCCAGTGTTACATCCCAGTGATTGAAATTCTCCAACAACCCTTTTGCCTCACATGCCTCTCTAAGTAATTAAAATTCCTGATTGTTGTTGTTTGAGACTTCAGTTTTTTGACTGGTTTGATGCAGCCTTCCACGCCTCCCTCTCCTGAGCTAATCGTTTCATCTCTACATAGCTACCACACCCTACATCCGAGGCAATCTGTTTAACCCTGGTCTACCCCTACAGTTCTTGTTCGCGACCCTCCCATCCGTAACTAAGCTTGCTATTCCTTGGTGTCTTAATATGTGTCGTACCAACCTATCTCTTCTCTTCATTAGCAGTCGCCAGAAACATCTCCCCTATCCCACTCGTCTTAATACCGTTTCATTTGTTACCCTATCTACCCATCTGATCTTCATCATTCTCCTGTAACACCACATTTCAAACTCTTCAATTCTCCTCTTTTCTGCTGCACCAGTAACTTAGTCCAAGTTTCACTTCCTTATAGTGTCACGCTCCGGACAAAAGCTTTCAAAAATGACTTCCTAATACCTAAATGTATATTCGATTTCAACAGATTCCTTTCCTGTAGAAATGCTTTCCTTGCCTGAGCCAACCTACTTTTTATATCCTCTTTGCTTCGTCCATCACTGGATATTTTGCTTCCTAGGTAACAGAAGTCTCCTACTTCCCGTAGCGTTTCACCTGCCAATTTGATGTCCATAGAGGTTTCTGATTTATTTCGGCTGCATTCCAATAATTTTGTTTTACATATATTGATTTTCATCATGAATTCTTTCCTCAAGACGGAGTCCATTTCCTTGAAAAACTCGTTCAAATCCTATGGCTTATCGGCCAAGATGACGATGTCATCAGCAAATCTCGGAGATGAAATTATTTCTCCTTTAATCTTCACTCTCACTTTAATTTTTCTCCAATTTCCTGATTATTGTGTTTTTAGAGATCTTTGAAATGCGTTGCCCTCGCACATGGTGTAGATGCATTATTGTCAAAGGAAAACATTCCATGTTACGAACAAGGCCCGCATAATCTAAACCGAAAGCTCCTGCAGATTTAACACAAGACCTATTTTGAACAGCAGTTTCTTGAACTGAGATTTTCCAACATTTTATTGTATCTTTCCATGTGGTATATCTCTGTACCTCAACATACAGAAGAGTGCTTTAAAAATCATGTCTTGTGTACAATTTGGAAAAGGTAGTGAGTGTTTTTTTTTTTACCGGAGTGGATACTCACTCGTAGAAATTCTTTTCAGTAAAATAGACTGGTTCACAATTTTGTAAGTGCACATTGAGGTATGTGACGGCGGGATGCCTTAAGTGTTACGGAAACAGCAATAGCCGCCACAGAGCTTCGTTGCTACTGAAATAACGACCAGACTGATATTCGTACCTAGCTATACGGAATTTGATGCCCAGTGTTTATGAAATTGAACGTAGCTATATCGCCAGCTTTATTTAGTTGCCGCTAATTTAGTGTTTAAAAATTAAAGGTGGTATTAGAAGGCAATTTCCCTAATTTTTTTACCCCTGGCACTACAGCCCATGAAGGGCCTAGGCCTATCATGCGACCGCTTCCCAGCCATTTGGCTTGCAGATATTGTGGTCATGCGTGGTCTGTGCATGGTGTCCCCTCAGCCGTTAATCTTGTTCTTCGTGACCGGGGTGCTGCCTCACTGTCAGACAGCTACTCAATTGTCCTCACGAAGCTGAGTGCACCCCGTTGCAGCCCTCACGTCAGTGTCTAAAATCTCTGAAGGAGCCGGGAATCGAACCCGGGGTCTCCGGATGAGAGCCAGGCTCGCTACCCTGTTCTTATTGTGTTTTTATATATCTTGAAAAAGATATTAAATGGATTGGCATTGCCTCCTACAGGGATATATAGAAAATCGGATGTCATACCTTGATGTACTGTTGCCATGGAAACGGACTTGCCATTAGTTCATCAGTTTATCAGAGCGAAGATAGTTTTCTGCGAATATCTTTGAAACTGTTGGTTTTAGGGCCTTAAAATGTGTTTTTCGGTGTCCCATAGGGACATACCGAGTATTGTTTCTCGCATCGAGGGGCGTAAAATGAGCTTTGTCCGGTCACTGTGCGACAATTTCTATATTTTGTCCCAGTTGAGTATTTTTGGTGACTTTTCAGTTATGTGCCCATTCCACGGGAACAATGATTTAGTACTGGAAGAAAGGCAGCCTATATGTTAACCCAGGTTATAAGCTATCTCCTTTTCAAATTTCATCCAAATCCGTCCAGCCGTTTTAGTGTCAAGAGGTAACAAACTAACACACAGACACACACACACACAGAGAGATTTTCACAATTATAATACATATATATAGAGATATAGGGATATAGGGATATAGGGATTCATATAACCTAATCAAGCTGATAATATATATTCTAATAATTAATTAATAGTTTTAATACGCAAATAGTACATTATGCAACGAGCCTATAATGGCAATAATTAAGACACGAGTATGTTTATAAAACGAGCGTATGCGAGTTTTATAATTTTCATAGGCGAGTTGCATACGACTGTTTATGTCCGACGATAATTTTTATAACTATTTTATGTTCGAAGATAAATATTCATAAATATCTGTCGAGATTTCGCCAGTTTTATGTACTGAACCGAGCGCACGAGACGCAGAGAATGCCTTGTGTTTGACATGGCCTCCTCGATTGTGACACTAGGCCAGGCAGTGAAATTTAAATTAGAAGGCCGTGGAACTCAGCGCATCTAATTATCTAATTGGTCAAACAACTGTTTCTTGAGCTCTGATTGGTGGGAGAAATTGTTTCATAATGAAAAATAGTGTTATAATGAGCCTCGTTATAGTACACTTTTCTGACATATAATAGTCAGGGTCGAACATAAATATGCTAATTAACATAAGAAGATTGAACAATCATTCAGAAAATTTGTTCATTGATATTGTTCATTTTGTGTACCACAATGCATATCCCCCACAGGTTTTCTGACAATTGACAAACACATGAAAATCCACAGCCAGCTTCCAGTCGACTGACCGGGTTTATTCTGGCGAAGTTCGTAGTAGTATCCATGGACTGCGAAGCGAGTTAATGTACACCTGAGATAGTAGGGTGCTCCCATCCACTCCGATTCAGTCTTAGCTCTCGTAGTTTATACAGAGTAATCTTTGGCATGGTCGACGGGCCTCACGCAGTGTGCAGGCCGGGATCTGAGTGGTCACCACCCAAGACACGTATCGAGTATATCCGGCAGTGTTAACTTCTTAACCACCTCTAATGTAGTTCACTCTGAATGAGGAATTCGTTTGTCTTGGCTGTGCTGTGAGTGATATCGGCTGTTTTAAACAAGGTATAACAAGGAACGCTTATAAATTTGCAATGTTTGGTAAAATTAGATTTAGAATGGCCTCCTAGAGCTTAGTATTCTCCCATGACTGGCTCGATGTACTTGTCACTGAGTCAGGTCAGAGTATATTGTGTTTATGATTCAAGGTAGACAGGTGACTCAGCTGCTCTTTTGAGGCAAGTACGCAGTTACAGGAAGAGAGGACTGATCCATCTTATAGAGACTCGGCATCCTTGAAGATTGCCATCCGGAAATGCAACTTGACTAGCATATAATCGCGACCCTTGTTAACTTACGTAAGGCTGAGATCACATCTCTTGCCTCCTATTTACATAACAGGCTCTGATACAGTACTTGCAACTGTTTCATCAGAAAGGGAAGATATTGAGTGGCATGCGATAATAATACAGTGAGACTTTCCTTCAACGGAATCGAACGGGGCTCGCATATCTTTCCGTTAATGATAGGTTTCCGATTAGCAGAGTAGACCTATGCTAAATTAATTAAACCTTGGACGTGTAGGCCTAATGTATGTAATGGGCATACTGAGAGAAAATGAAATGGTGTAAGTTACTTATCTTATTCCAATGTCGTATTTACATATATCTGCAAGGAATTAATACAGCACTGAAAAACTTTTACTCTCGTGATAAGATAAATGATGATGAAGATGATAATTGTTGTTTTAAAGGGCCAAACATCTAGGTTATCTGCCCCTGTTAAGATCAAGCATAACTCTCTGCTTTTGAAGTCATAATGACTACTGCCAAATATATCAGTAATGCAAGTTGAGAAGTGCTCAGTTAAAGACTGAATTCTAAGCTGATTGACAAGGGCCGAGACAAAGACAGGCATTTGTTGGTTGACAGCTCATTAAAGCGAGCATTGGGAAAGGTTTGGGCAACAGGAAACAGGCAATTAGCCGTATACTTTGACGTGTAAGTTGGAGAACAAAAGAAGGAAGACCTATTTGCACATTCCTTGTTAGCTACAGAAACAACTCTCACAGCAGACAAGGAAAGCTTTCACAGGATGCCTGAACATTCTTATAAACACTGCGGAACTTTGAAATTTTCCGTTAAAATGCGATATTTTGATTTGCGTTGTCCGCGTAACACAGTTTCTGTTTAATGAATGTAATTTAACTAGTTATTCGCCCAGAAGTACACGAGACCGTCAAATATTTTCGTTTAATAAAGGGTTGAAGGCAGGTTTTACTTAATAATAATAATAATAATAAAAAGATACGAGCCTTACTGTAGTCGCATATGATGTGTAACATCTGATATAGAAGAAACCTCACATGAAATTGTTGATACACCGGTATTGTACGTCTACCCCTTATTACTCCCGTTTTCCTGCGGGGGCGGGGATGAGATGCGATGGAAGTATTTGTGGCGGATGGTTTTTACGGTCGGACGCCAACCTCACGAGAGGAGTTAGTGAGAGATGAAATGAACGATGGTGAATGAAACTGGGTAAGGATGTGGAAGGAAGCGGCCGTGGCCTGTCAGAAGGTACCGTCCCAGCACTTGCCTGGAGTTGAAAATGGGAAACCACGGAAAACCATTTCAAGGACGGCAAATTGTTGATACACCGGTATTTTATAATATTTATGGCACAAATATTAATCTATTGTAAAAGGGAGTGTTTTACAGATATTGTAGTTTATAATACGGAACTCATTTTATTAGAGGTTTTGTAGCTTCCACCAGTACTAGCCTAAATAAAGAATACGATATGGATCAACTAGATTAATAGACGCGACACCGCTCATAACCTTAAATTCCCTATAAATAGGCCAACTTGCGAGTAAATGCAATGTGCCCGGCAGTAGATCATGAAAGACTTGCCCAGTTCCCGGACGTCTTGATTCACAGACCAACACGTAATTTCATATGGATTCTGTTAAAATGAGTCATATTGATAAGATAAATAACGTTTAAAACGATAATGTGGTAGCAAAAATATCTAACCCGTCCTGGAATCGAACCCGAGATATCTAGATTCATAGTCAATAACGCTAACCCCACGACTATTTCGACCACACGAATGTTAGGTACAAGATGGTGAATTATTTTCACGCACCAATAATACAGCATCACGGAATTAAGTTTCATTTATGTTTTGCTTGTTTCGATACTGTTCCTGCTTGATTGAGTTTAAAATGCCATATGAATAGGCCCTCTTGTGAGTAAAGAGAATGTATTCAGCAATAGTTCATGAAGGCTTGCTCAGCTCTCGTATAAACACAACGATTATATTATATTGATGACTGCATTACCGTTATGTGGGTTAATATTTGAATAGCCATTGAGCAGAAACATAATACCGGCAATGCCGACCACTTACAATGTTTGATATTAAAGCATTTTTTTTTTGTAAATACTGATACGAAGACTTCGAACACGTGCCATGTGCTTTGTTTCAATCACTTGACACCAGAGTTCACATGAGCGTTTACCGTCAGAATGAAAGTGTTCAGCAATGCGATCCAGCTGGAAGTGTGTCTTACACACTTCCGTTCGATCCACCACTGCCAGCTGGATCGTCCGATCCACTTCCGTCCCATTTTTCAAAATCACTCCCACAAATATCCAGCAACCGAGTTGAAAGATGTTACACTTCAATAATGAATTGGCAATACATCCCACTAATCGGTGGAGGGTCCATTCGGATTATTTGTGGGATATATTGTTAATTTATTGATAACTATCAATCCACCCTGGCTTCACCCGGCATCTTTAATGGTTTACCCTGCGTAAGCTTAAAAGGCACATGGACGGCAGGTCCCAGACACAATTCAGAAAAGCCGAGGTGAACAGCGAAACTCCAAACACATATACTGTACTCTTCTCTGAATTCTTAACTCGACGCGACTCGACAGTTCGATGCTGGCCGTAAACTCGCTCCGAACCTAGTAATTTAAATTTCTACTGGATGGGGATTGTTGGAAGAAATAAAAACGTGAAAACACTTATAGTGGGCGATGTATTAAAAATAGGGTTATACTGTCGTGGACTTTTTAGTAGAACTTTTCATGATGAACAATTCTTACACTCATAGTATACAGATATTTTTAACGGTTTACCCAGCGTAAGCTTAAAAGCGCACGGACGGCAAGTTTTTCTTCGACTCGATTCACTGAAATCGTTACTGCTCGGCTTCCTTTGGTCATAAATGAATGATTTTTTACAGAAACCTTTCTCGAGTCCTTTACAGAATGGTGAAAACTGCATCAAAATCCATCCATTGTATCTAAAGATTACCCAGAACATCCAAGATCGGGGACTTCGTTTTATACTATACAGTGTATTGTGCATACATATATTAAATGAAATTAACTAATTCAAGGGAAATATTTTAGTACGGTAATAATAATATATTTTTTTTAAATTTATTTTTATTTTATTTAATCAATTTTTACCCTCCAGGTTGGTGGCTCCTACGGACTCAGCGAGGGAACTCACCTCTACTGCCTGTCCAGGCAGTGTCCTAGAACTGGGAACATCTGGTCGGAGGGGATACAACTGGTAAGGTGTGATCAGCACCTCGCCCAGGCGGCCTCACCTGCAAAGCGAACAGCGGCCTCATGAGGGAAGGGAGGAGGGGAAGATTAGGATGGATAGGCAAGGAAGGGCGAAGGAGGCGGCCGTGGCCTAACAGTAGGCATTTGCCCGAAGACGAAGTGGGAAACCACGGAAAACAACTTCGAGGATGGCTGAGGTGGGAGTCGAACCCCCTCTACTCATTTGGATCACGCGAGGCTGAGTTGACCCCGTCCCTGTCCTCATACCACTTTTCAAATTTCGTGGCAGAGCCGGGAATCGAACCCAGGACCTCCGAGGTGGCAGCTAACCATGCTGACCGCTACGCTACCGAGGTGATAATAATAATAATAATAATAATAATAATCATCCTAAGAGTTCCAGGAATTAACCTGGGAGGAGTCCATGTGGCTTTTGTTATCACATGGCTCAGGGCAAATGGGAATGAAAGGCGTCGTTGCAACCATAACTTATTGGGTTCAGCAAGAGAACCCAACTTAGCCTCTTTGACTCCAACTCCAGCATGTAACCTACAATAGGTGCCCCTGTTATACCGAGTAACCCAGAGGAAGGTTGGGTAACCAATCCCAGAGGAAAACTGGGTCGGTGAGCTGATCAGTGCTGGTGGCTTCAAGGCTTACAACCTTGATAGTTAAAATCCCGTTACCATTTAGTTAACCACCATTACTACCCTCGTAACACTCGAAACACGAAGACAGCGAATATTCAGAAATGTACCCCAGGTGGTAACCAATCCACCCTCACGTAGTTTGGGACTCTGGGGAACCTGCACCTTCATACTTCCAACATCTAACTCTATTAAGGGGGGACCCTACTGAGTTTTTTGCCCAAAAAGCGTCCAAAAAACGAAAATGAATTTTTGTCAGAAGTTGGTAGTCCAACACCAGAGCACATGAAGTGGATACTAGTTTTTTTTTAAATCTGCGGACATTTTTTAATGCCTTGCGGAGCCATTTAAATTGTGCGTGCATTGCGCTTTAATCGGTCACACCCACATTTCCTGTGCTCATATTAGACATACCCTGGTATTTCCGTATTTCTATGTTTTAAATATCTGGCCAAAAGCTCAGATAATGAACAGAATACATAAGTGCTGCCATCTCTCGGTGTATACGGTAACCAGACGCATATTTCATATTAGAAACTGTTATAAAATATTGTTTTTAGTTTTCCTTTCCTTTACTGTTGGAAACTTGATTGATTTGAGATGTTATGTGGATTCATATTCATTATTTAAAAGCCTATAATAACTGGAAAAGATCGCTTTCTTTGAATCGAGTTCAAATTAAGTGATTACGTGATTACGGGGCACAGGAAGCACATGGTTTGTAAGGAATTGTTATTGTTTTGAAGTTGCTTCGTGCTTTTATAACTTGCAGTAGCCTAACTTATTTGATTTGTGGTTATTTTATTGGTTTTGTGGTGTGAAGTGTGTAAAATGCACTCCATTCATAGTTGTTGGAAGAAGCCTAGTAGCAGGAAATCAATGAGAGTGAACGGACTAGTGTAAATATTAGGAAGCGATGGGGTGACAAATCTATTGCTGAAGTTGTTGATAGTGAATCAAAACCTAAACATTCTGCTCCACAAAATCAAGAGTAGACATGGCAATGCCCTAAGTGTATTTAATATGGATGCATTTGCTACTCAGAAACTGAACATGTCCCTTTTAGGCAGAGAAATAAGTGACAGTGTACATAAGATAAGCAACGACAGGGTCGAGGTGCGAAAGAAGAAGAGCATAGCTAGGACCAAACATGACGTAAGAAACTGTTAGTAAAATGATGAAACTGGCAAACACCACGGCAGAAGAAAGAAACAAGTACAAGGAAGGGGATATGTATGGTGCTGGCAAGTTCTGAGGCAGGTATGTTCATTTGAAACGTGTCTGCTTACTAAAATGGCTTTATATCGAAAGTGTATTTTTTCAGTGTTCAAAATGCTCCATACTCATCAGTTTTGATAAAAATGACTTGAAATTTAACACATACAGTTTCTTAGTATTCATAATTTGTAGTATTCACTTTGAAAATGGTTGGTAATTTTTTGAAGTATGATGTGCCAGGCCATGGAATATTGGAGTTTTCTGTAAGTTTTATACGATGTACCAAAAAATACCTTTATAACATAGAAGTACTAACCAAACTATAAAAATAATACTACAATTTATTAATTAGTCCTTCTTCGCTATAATTAAAAAGTTTTGAGATGGGAAATGTAAAATTGTTGCACCTGGGACATTTTGAAAATCAACAATTTTCTCTTTTTAATTGATCATATTTTCAAACCTAACCACTCAATCACGTTAAAATTTTGGGAAATCCTTTATGCTACTAACAACAACTCAATCCTAGACTTTCATGTAAAATGGATGGTAATTACAAAACATAGAAAACTCAGTAGGGTTCCCCCACGACAACCAAAGAGAAACATCGAGTACTTTGCTACAATAAACATTAATTCTCTACTGAAAGTAGGTAAACTCAAACAAACGCTTGACGTGTTGGAAAAGCAGCACTACAAAATACACGTTTTACCGATGAGGATGCAATCGAGTCCGCAGTGCACAGAATATTCAAGGGGAAACCTGGTGAAAGAGTTATCAAGACACTCCCACAATTTGGCACTGGGTTTGCGGTACACCACAAGATGGTAGACCATATTTTAGAATTCGTTTCACCTAACGGAACAACCTCCTCGTTATCCTTCAGGTCTCGTAATAGAGCACACACAATTGTAAATTTTCACGCACCCACAAATGACACAAACCTGAAAAACCTGGAATTCGTAGAGCAATGCTGGGCCACCTTTGAAGAAACTCTGAATATGGTCCTTCCCCACCATTCCTTAATACTCATGGGAGACTTCAACGCACAAGTCGCGAAGGAGTGGAAGTACAGAAAGATATCCACTCCATAAGAGAACAAATAGAAATGGAGAACGTCTTATTGAACTCTTACAAAGTAAGAAGTATAGAGAGACTAAATGGGACGAAAGGTATAGTTGTCAGTATAATGCAAAACATAAGATGAGAATCTCTAGCATGACTCCTCTATCTTTCTGATCATTGAAAAGCGTCAATACAGAAAATAAAAACAGAACAACGAAGAGCACAGATTTTCTAAATAACGTTCCGCCAAATTGGGTTGAATGCGAGTAATTACTAACAATACTATCTGAAGGTATGAAGACGCAGCGCTATGCCACGGAGCCAAAGTATCAATTGACTCGAAATAAGTGCGTTCGAACCACACCATCGACCATCATTGAAACTTTTAACCATGGTTTTACATTTTCGACTTCAGCAGATGTCGATACAATACCTTCTAATATGTCATTGCGACTTTCTTCAAACTCCTTGCCTAGTTTCGTTCATTTCAATTAATTCCAAATCATAGCATCACTACTCCTCTCATAAGATTGGTGTCAGGAAGTGCATCCGGCCGTAAAAACCACCACGCACATAGAAATTCATAGCCTCTTAACTCCGGAAATAACAAAGGGTTGACATACAGTACATAAAATGCATAATTAGCTCATGTGACGTTCAAAAGGAGGCGGAGAATAATTATTTTGAATGCGAGTCGCAATTTGCCAACATCTGAGTTACAGTGTCCTCAGATTAAGCCACTTAATACATTATAATACATTATTCGGGAAACTAGATTCCATTTTTTAATATGATAAATAGCTCTGTATTCGTTTGGTTGATGCTATGAAGTTTGTTGTAACCCAATTCTCCGCAGTGTTCCACGTGGTACTCCCCCGCAACACGCCCCCCAGAGAGCCTCTTAGCCCCACGCGTGGCCAACTCTGCTGGGGCGTTGACATTAGAAAATATAAACAACGGCCAATATATTTTCTCCACTTTCACTGTATAATTTTGCACTATTATTTGTACCCAGATTATTTTATCATTTGTACAATGTGATTTGGTCTCATTACAGTTAAAACAACTATTAGCAAGTTTCCTGATTGGGTTACAAAAAGAGTGAGGGCGGCTTCGGTTGCGTAGTTGGTAGCTTGCTGAACTTCTATGCCCAAGATCGCGGGTTCAAACCCGGCCAAAATCGTCGGATTTTTTAAGAGCGTTAAAAATCCCTCAGTGTGCTCCTTCGGAGGGGAAGTAAAGCCGGCGAGCCCATGTCATAAATTTATGGTATGTAAAAGAACCTTGCACTCACTACATTTGTGTGAAGCTAAATTTGTAGATTAGATTTGATTAATGCTCTATTAAGTTCCAACGTTCACCGCCAGGTGCCGGTCGCGAAGGCATCTAGTAGCCAAGTTCGCGGCTAGGTGTCACTGACGGTAGCATTTGGTAGCAAAAGTAGGAACTACTTGAAATTGATCGTCTGCAGTCCTTACCTGAATTACAGATATAACACACCAATACAGCCATCACAATTAACACCGGTTATCACCAGGGCCGTATTTCTAAGTAGGCTAAGTAGGCTGCAGCCTAGAGCGGTAAAGTTTCAGGGGCGGAAGTTTGGCAATTCATTCAAAAGCTAAAATGAAGTATTTCAGACGTTAGTAATATTTTCCGTACGAATTTAAGAATACATGTTTCGTAAAAAGATGTTTTAGTCCTTTTTACAGTTTTTCCTGCCTTAGAAGAGTTAAGAATTATCTGCGAACTAGTATTTCTGAAATACGGTTAAACTCTGGTTCGTTACTTTGTGAAATGAAAATCCACAGCCTGCTTCCAGTCTCCAACCAGTTCAGGAATGGAATGAATGAAGCCCCCATCTAGCGGCGAGGATATGAACTGTGCCGGCTGCCGAGGCCTGACGCACTCGTCTGGGGCAATGATTAAATGAATGACCGATGAAATGAAATGATAGTGGAGAGTGTTGCTGGAATGAAATTTTGACAGGGAAAACCGGAGTACCCGGAGAAAAACCTGTCTGCCTATTGAGGCAAATACAACAAAAACACTTTCATATAAGGACATTATTAACGAGTTTGCCATTAAGAAATCTCGTAAGAAAGCTATGTAAATTTGAACTCGAAGATAACGTGGGGTGAGTTGTATTAGAGAAGTTTGTATATTTCTCAACAAATAAATCAGTAATTAACTACATTTTGTGCGATTTCATTTCACCGTGTAGGATAACTTAATTCAAATTGAACAGAGTTCTTCAATTAAGCAAAAGATAGTCATTAGCATTAAAATATAAAAATATGTGTACAATAGTGATCACTGATCTCCAAGAACAAATTCATTAATTAAGTTCGAAACCAATTTCATAACTAAATTTATTATAACATTTATTCTGTAACCCATTAAAATTGTAATTTTATCTAAACTAAATGAACTTTATGTTTAAAAAAGATGAAAACGCCAATGAACTCTATCCTTTAGTTGTATAAAACAAATGTATTAAGCAAATATGAACTATTGAGGGGGTGGCAAATGGACTTTAGCCTAAAGGCGGCATACTCTTAAATCCGGTCCTGGTTATCAGACAGGTTCTACACACACCCAAATTACATGGGGCTACATGACCGCGTTGTCACAGCCCCTAAACTAAGGAACTAACCGACCAACCAAAAAGAGTGAGTAATTAGGGAACTGCATTTTCTTTTTAATTTACCATAAAATTGTTTTGGTTGATGCTATGAAGTTTGTTGTTGTAATCCAACTCCCCGCAGTGTTCCCGAGACTTTCCGGTTTCTCTATACCATTTATATAGAATCATTCAAAGCAGAACTAAACTACGGAAGATACAAACTTAAAAGAGTAGATGATGTTTGGGGACGTGGTGGCGCAGCGTCAAGCTATTTGCCTCTCACCAATTTAGACCGGGTTCGATTCTCGGTCAAAATATGTGGGATTTTCGAAATGAAATGCCAAGTCCTATGGTTCTCATTCCACGGGTACTCAGTTTTACTTCAGATTCTGAGTGTATTCCAATCCAACCTTCAGACCAGAATTAAATGTATTGCTAGTGCCGAGAATCGAATTCTGACCTCAGTGGTGACAACTCATAATGCTAGTCACTACGCCAAGAGTTGGCCGGAAAAATAAGTGTGTGTCTGCAGCTTCCTTGAAGGCCCCGAGATATGAGAGAATAAGTTTACATAATTACTGTGATATTGTACATGTTATCACTGGAATTAACGATGAGGTCATCATCACTTTTCCTCGAAAGTGAGTGTTGTTGTTTTCATGTACAAACATATTTTTCCCTCAGTATGACTTCCTTCGGAGGGGAAGTAATGTAAAGCCAGCGGGCCCATGTCATAGATTTATGGCATGTAAGAGAACCTTCCACTAACTACAATTTTGTGAAGCTAAATTTGAAGACTGAAAATCCACAGCCTGTTTCTTGTCAACCGGCCGGGTCAGGGAATGGAATGAATGAAGCCCCCATCTAGCGGCAATGATATGAACTGTGCCGGCTGCCGGAGCCCGTCGCACTCCCCTGGGGCAATGATTAAATTAATGACAGATGAAATGAAATGATAGTGGAGAGTGTTGCTGGAATGAAATTGGTGACAGGGAAAACCGGAGGACCCGGAGAAAAAACCTGTCTGCCTCCGCTTTGTCCAGCACAAATCTCTATGGAGTGACCGGGATTTGAACCACGGACCCAGCGGTGAGAGGCCGGCGTGCTGCCGTCTAAGCCACGGAAGTTCTAATTTTGAAGGTTAGATTTGATTAATGCTGTATAAGTTCCAACGTTTGCCGCCAGGTGCGGGTTGCGGTGGCATTAAGTAGCGAAGTTCACAGTAAGTTGTCGTTGATGGTAGCATTTGGTAGCAAAAGTAGGAACTACTTGAAATTGATCTTCTGCAGTCCTTACCTGAATTACACACTAATACAGCCATCACAATTAACACCGGTTATCAGACAGATTCTACACACACCCAAAGTACACGGGGCTACATGACCGGGTTGTCGCAGCCCCTAAACCAGGCCACGCCAACTCAGGTGCTTCGCGAGCATCGGCCAGCACTGGCAAAAGCACCGGTGCTCTGCTGCAGGGCATACACAGCACTGTAATGGCAGCGCTTAACGAGAACGAGTCATGTTGTTGTTGTTGTTGTTGTTGTTGTTGTTGTTGTTGTTGTTTGGTGAAGTTTTATTGCGCTCCTGATTTAGTACTAATTTTCAACATTGTTTGTTTATCTTTGGCATCGTTTTGAAGCCACTAATTTTCCGACATTTGGAACAATCATTTTGACAGTTGAAATCCGAAGTATAGCTTCAAAGGAAGCATCAGACAAACCTCGTTTTTGTTTTGTTAATATTCATAGATGAAAACACTTGTTCACAAACGAACGTTATTCCGAACATAGCAACACATTTCTCAATGCAATGGTGTTGGTGGAGACATAGGTCGTGTAGCAGAAGATATTTAGTTTAGTATACATCACAAATGGAAAATCCCTTTAACAGCCGGATAAGTTTTAAACAGAAAAGACCAGTAGGATAAATGAAAATTTAGTTTAATGTTTGAACGCTGAAGAAGATATCATTGAATATCGAAACATGTTCGTTTAAATGACAATTAACTACATATTTTATAATAATAATAATAATAATAATAATAATAATAATGTGCTTCCCTTTTAACGTGCGAGCGTGTATATGTGTGTGTGCGTGCGTGTATCCTCCCTTTTATTTAAGAATTGTATGAAATAGACGTCAGAGACTATACAGCTGACTATGGGTTCATAGCAATGTAAAGCTGCAAATTGTATGTAACATATCAGATTTGTATAGATTTAATGAACGGAGATGAAGACACTGGTGTGCATGTGGGGCTTGTCCTTTCTCTATCTAATAATTATAATAATAATATTACAACCACGAATTGTACAAGCACGTGGAGAAGATCAGTGACACG
The DNA here is from genome assembly GCA_946902985.2 of Meconema thalassinum. Taxonomy (NCBI): domain Eukaryota; kingdom Metazoa; phylum Arthropoda; class Insecta; order Orthoptera; family Tettigoniidae; genus Meconema; species Meconema thalassinum. The sequence goes on along the minus strand of OX336391.1, from coordinate 298,853,626 downwards.
ATTCGAAGAAGGATTGCCTTTTATAGACACGTGACACGAATGAGCCCAGGCAGGATATCAAAACGGATATTGACGTACTTTCAGGATAAGAAAACCAAAGGGGCATGGTTTACGGAAGTTGAGAAAGATCTACGTGAAATGGAAATTTCCCCTAAAGATATCCAGGAAAAACTACGTATGCACAAAGGTTTCCAGGAAAAGCCGAAGCTGTAGACAGGGAAGGCGTGGTCCCAAGAGAGAAAAGAACAACACCGGAGACGAATGCAGGAACACTGGGTGGTAGTTAGATCTCGGAAGAAGAGACAGTTGAACTGACGTGGTCTCTAGTTGGCCGAATCGAAGAAAGAAGAAAGTAGAATAATAATAATAATAATAATAACTACTCTGGCTTTTAGAGACGCCGGGGTGCCGGAATTTCGCCCCGAAGGGAATCATTATCGTACCAGTAAATCTACTGATACGACTCCCTCGTATTTGCGCACCGTCAAATGCCAGCTGACTGCGCCAGGATTCAATCCTGCAACCTTGAGCATATTTTAGTATTGACAAGACGGATTAAATAACATAAATATTTACCAATAGTCAATATTGATCAACATTTTCCAAGCCAACATGTTAAACATATAAGTTACGCATTTTATAATACAACTAATCCAATGATCAACAGAGCATAAATCTACGAACAAGAAATGGTCCACACTGACGATCACTAGCGTAGAGGAGATCTATTTTTGTATCCGCAGCTATCTTGCTTACAGTACAATAGCTTCAAACAAGTACATGCCGTACCGTAGTTTTGAAACTATAGCACCCAAGACTAGGAAGTTGAGATGAAATATATAGCACTTACCACCGTATCTTCGTAAGAGAGAAAGTCTTGGGCACTCACCTGAAAGAGAAAACAAGATATGAATAACATGACATATTGGCTTTCACGGACATTAATTATACTCCAGCAAAACGTTTAGTTCTTTTGCTGTATCTGTTGCGGGGTTTCCCTTGGGTTAACCAGGTCAGGTTTATCAGTGGGCTCTTGATACACCCTGCCTGGACCACCGCTGGGGTTGTAAATCTTACAGTAAATCCCACACTTATAATCAGGGCTAGCATTTATATGTACTAAAACGTGTCAAAATATGTTCACATTTATGTGAATATGTCTTGCACAATATGGACAGTGAAATTAATTTATCCACTAAACTTTTTGGTTACTTTTAGAGCCTACAAAAATACTGGATTCATAAATTAAATTATTCAATTTCTTCATTCAGTTCACTTACTTTTTATTTGTTATTCATTCAGTCATTGATTATTTCTGCTACCATAACAGTTTGCCACGAAGTGTATTAAATTTCCAAACTTGAAGCTTCTCCTGTTGCATCACAAAAGTGATTTGTATTGGCTGAAGCTTCCCTCTACCGCATATGAGGTGATTATTGACGCATTTTTTTAATTCACTGTATCAGCACGAGAGATATGTGATTGTAGTTTTGCAATACACATTTCCTCAAAACTTGAATTTCTTGAAAACTTGCGCATCACAAATTCCAGGCCTATTTTTATAAGCACTGTTACCTGACTCAAGGGGATGCTTGCTATTGTTACAGACACAAAATTAAGAAATCTTTAAGTAAAAGTTTAGACTTTCACGACCGGCGTTGAAATAGGAATCTCAGTTTCGCGGGCTTATAGGGCGTGTTCCAGGACGACAAAATGTCCTTGGAACAAGGCCTATAAGCCCGCGAAACAGAGATTCCTATTTTAAGAAATCTTTCTTTTCTCAAACACAATTTATGTACGTAACGGTAAACTTGTCCTGTGTTGCCATATTTTCTGCCACTGAAAACGACGGTTTTATATATTTTTAATTCCAAGAATAAAATATACACAAATATTGCATTAAAATCACTAAATATGGAAAATATTTATATATATTTATTTGAGAACTTGGACAGCATTGAGGTTATTGGTTTGATGGTCGGTGCAAGGAACACAATCCCGAACTTCTTTGCTAAGTTCGGCAAAGATTTAAATTTGAATAATAGCTTTTATTCAAGACGTTACAAGGCTCAATTATGATCCTCAAGAACCATGAATAGCCTATATTTCGACACTTCTTAGTTCTACGCACCTCTGCCTATGGTTCATAACATCAATAAGTATCTTATTGTATAATACGCTAAGGTGTATGTTTCACAAAACTCCAGCTTTTAAACCAGAGGGAGTTACAAGGTGCGGATTGTGCTAAAATCTTCCAGTTTGTCTCAATAGTACAGGAAAAATCGTGCATTTCTTGAAAAGTCAACAGAAATATATTTATTTGTTTAAAAATGCCTCGTGAAGCTGATGTACCCCATTCAAGCCCTCAGGTCAGCATTACATTTCTTGGCAGAGACGAGGAGCGAATCCAGACCTCCGCAGCGACTGTCAACAATGCTAGTTACTACGCCACGAAGGCGATGTATACCAGAAATAACAAGTAGTTCCGTGAAGAACTATACAGCCTATTTTCATATATCCTACTTATGTTAACTGCCACTATCAACATACAAAATTTCAGTTTGATTGCTGTAATAGATTCGTAGATTTTGAGAACCGACTAAATATTTCGGATGGTCGCCATGTTGGATTTTAAATATGTAGGTCCTAGAGTTATGTACTGTTACACGAAGATTATTGTGTACGTGTAGCATTCAAATTTCAATCGCATGATTAGGACACAAGAAGTAACAAGGAGATTTTAAAATTTCGCACAGCTGCCATCTTGTGGTTATGGAAACAATTGAAATAAATTAGATGCCAGTGGATTAACATTCGTATAAGGATTTACTGCACCAAGTTTCACTGCACTCGGATGGTTAAATTGCGAGAAACGTCCAAGTGAATATTTATACTTCGCGTCGGCGCCATGTTGGATTTGTGATCACCAGGTTATTTAAAGTCCTTTAGGAGAACTTAAGTTCATAGCCCCTAAGAACGTTAAAAATTCAGTTTGATTGCTATAATAGATTCGTAGATATTCAGAGCCATCTAAATATTTCGGATGGTCGCCACCTTGGATTGTTAAATGTATAGGCCATAGAGTCCTGTACCATTAAAGGAAAATTATTGCGTAGGTTCATTATTCACTCTTTCACTTCGATCGCATGATTACGATACAAGAAATAAAAACTTAATTTTAAAATTCGCACAGCCGCCATCTTGAGGTTATGTGAACAATTGAACTAAATTAGATACGAGTGCATTACAATGTGTATAAACATTTCCTGTACCACATTTCACTGCGCTCAGAAAGTTAAATCACGAGAAAAGTATATTAAAATATTTCAAATTCGCTTGGCCGCCATGTTCGTTTTGTTCTTTACAGGTTTATAAAAGTTACATAGTTAAACTTGTATTGGTATCCTTCATCACCGTACAAAATCTCAGGGTGATACCTGTAATAGTTTCGGAGATATAGAATATCAGTGAAATATTTCGCACAGCCGACATTTTGAGGTTATGTAAACAATTGAACTAACTTAGACTCCAGTGCATTACAATGTGTATAAACGTTTGCTCTAGCAAGTTTCATTACGTTTGGATAGTTAAATCGCGAGAAAAGTCTATTTAAAAGTCTGAACTTCGCTTGGCCGCCATGTTGGTTTTGTAGTAACCAGGTTTTTGAAAGTCTCATAGGTGAACTTCTAGTAGTGCCCTTTATCACCGTACACAATTTCAGGGCGATATCGGTAATAGTTTCGTAGATATTGAATGCTGGTGAAATATTTCGCACAGCCGCCATGTTGGATTGGTGAGACGTAACAAAATTTGAAGGGCACGGTCGGGGTCGCCCGGAATAGTGCTATGAATTTACCGAGTTTCATTGAAATAGCTCCAGCCGTTTAGAATTTATTAAGGACACACACACACCTCACACACACACACACACGCGCGCGCGCACACACACACGGACAAAAAGGTGATCTCATAAGCCTATTTTTTCAAAATTGAAAATAGGCTAAAAATACAATAAAAACCTTATGGTGTAGCGCATTTAATTACTCACCACGATCGTGATGGGGAGCTGCAGTAAGTCCGGAGATCGGAGGTTCGAATTCCGGCGCTGACAGCGACTATCCTGAGTGAAGTTTTCACCAGAGTTTTCCACACTCCCTCCAGGCAAATGCAGCGATAGTACCTTATTTCAAATCCGGGGCACCTACTCATTCCTGACCCTAATAATTGCAGTTACCGTACACTCACTACTACAGTCATCACAGAAACACGGGTTATCAGACAAATTAAACACACACGCAAATATACGGGGCTGATGATGCAGATGTCCCAAGACCCTACTACAATTAACTACAACGCTTAACATAAACAAAAGGAAGAATATCTTACGACTTTCAAAGGAGTTCGTAGGTTTTGTTAATCGTTAAATGGCAACAGTGAGTGGGAAATGCATTGTAAACAACAATCTTACCTTATGAGGATATTTGAGTATTTTCCGAGTGTCCCCCCAGGAGATCACCAGTTTTAGCAGCCGGAACCTTAATCCGAGTCCCCGCGATACACTTGGGCAAGTGGCTCACTTGTATTCCAGAGTGCCAACATAATTGGAACACATTTTCTTGTCGCCAGTTATGTGCCACTTATAATTCACGAGCGCAGAAAGATTTGATAGTCAAGGCGTACAGCCCGCGCCAAAAGGCAATACTTGGCCTCACCGAACATCGGATAATACGCTGTAAATCGATATATTCAACAAACTGCAGCCTATCGTAAGAACATCTTTCGATTTGTTAGTTCGTGTTATATGTGACATTACTCCAGCAATTGCTGCTGGCATTTTGAATGATTTAAAGTGGCTTTTGTCTGAGGTTAATATGGGCTGTTGGATTAGGCCTATTCTGGAATTAACAAGAATCGTGAATCGATTTTAATACTTTCTTGTTGTTGTTGTTAATTAATTTTAGGGGCTTGAGACATCTTGGTCATTAGTCCCATGTAGTTCGGTATGCGTGGAATTTGTCTGATAACCTTTGTTTATGTGCAGGGTGTAGTAGTGTATGTAACTGTTTTAGTGACAGGCATGGGATAGGTGTCCCCGGGACTTGAAGTAAGGTACTATTCCGGCATTTTCATGGAGGGAGTGTGGAAAATTCTGGGGGGGGGGGGAAATCACACTCAGGATATCCGCTGTTAGCACCGGGATTCGAACCTACGATTTCCGAACTTGCTGCTGCTACCAGCGTGTTGGTGGTGCACGATTTAATGAACACGGCTACGCTACGGGGTCTAGTAGTTTCTGGGCTGTTCAATAAAAATTATCATAATATTTAATTTGCAAGATTTGTTGAGAAAAATAAATTTATGCTGTATTGTTAGTGTTCAGCCTTCGAAGACGAATTGGGTTTGAACCCAACCATTGATCGTTCTTCAAATGATTCCCAGTTTAGTGTATATATGATAAAAGTTTCATTCATTCGCGCATACTATTGAGTTTCCCATACTTCTGCCTGGGTGTGGTCGCGGAGAGACCCAATCTTCGTGCTTCAGTAGCAGGATGGCTCATGACCATACTTTCAAGTCAGGATACCGCGCTGTACGTAGCAGCTACCGCGATGGTCCAAACAGACCAAGAGAGAGTGACTTGGAGCACCAGAAAGTGCACCATGTCAGATAACTACAGAGCTACTGCTCGTTCAGTCAGCCGCATAATGTATCTGTATGATGCGTCTTATGCTTCTGGACACTAGCAGAGGCCCGTAGCCACCAGATAGCATTCCTGCCACGGATAGTACACACTGCAGACCTTATGATGATATCCGTTCTGTACCACAACGTGTTAGGGTAAGAGACCACGTATATCACTTCAATCTACACGGATAAATAATGTACTTGAATAGTACTAGGAATATTCTAACAAGATGCATTTATAGATTGGCCTCCTAATTCCCCCGACCTTGAACCCATCGATTCATACTAAATTCATCTGGGTTCTTTTTTAATATGGCATTAGGCCTACATTACCGTCGTATTTCAAGCTTTAACGCCTTAAACTAAAAAATAACTTTCCGTGGAAAGTAGGCAACCAGAGTTAATAACTTTGATCTCCCCACAATTGCGAGGAGTTTTACGCCTCTGGCCTTTCGACCAGAAGGCCTTAAGAGGTATATCTATCGAGCGGTGTTGACCTGACATCATTCGTTTTGAGGTATTGAGTGATTACCTTATTTATCTTAACTGGCAAGGATGTGACCTAGTGCCCGAGGACACTTTGACAAATACGAGTAACCTACTTACGGAGGGGGGGGGGGGGGAAGTAAATTTAGATGCTTAGATAAGCTTGTTAGATTAGATTAGAGAGATAGACTATTCATTCAGAGAGCTAAAGGAGCTACAGTAGGTGTGAAAAGAGAGACTATTCAATAAGAATTTGGGACCGTCTGTATCGGCACCCGATGGCTTGGTAGTCACCCAACCTGTGATTTAGAAGGTTGGTGTTGCGTGTGGTTTTGTTCGACATTAGTCTGTGCACAAGAGTGAATTCCTCTTGATTCTTGCCGGTCCAATAATGTGAGAGAAAATAGTGCTTTTAATTTTTGTCAGGGCTGTAACATTTGTGCTGAAGTTAATGGAAATGGTCATCATTCATTTCACCACCACCACTAATGAGGTTAGCGCCCGGATGGACAATAATTTCGAGAAAAAAAAAACACACTAAGTACAGCACGTCAAACCCAACATTAACAAAGGACCAACGTGACTTGATAAATTGAAGTCCAAGTGCCACATCCTGAAATGAAAATATAAATTAGCTTCTGTTCTTGTAAAATTGCGATTCCAGAAAGCAATCAACTAGTTGTTTCCTTTCGGCCAACTAAGGCCCACGCCATTTCAACTGTTTCCTTTTAGCTTTAAAATAGTCCAGTAATCCTTCATTTCTAGACGGTGTTGTTCTTTTATCTTTTTTTTTATCTACTCCTTAACAATTTTCAGCGTCGGTTTTGGTTGGAAGCTCTGATGTTATCTCTCTCTTAAGCTGATCACGCTCGTGGATATCTTCACAATTTCGTGCAGATATTTTGGCATCTTACTGAACCAGGCTCCCTTTTTTCTCTTGGAGAAAAGTGAAAATACGATAGGTTGTTCGGGTCACCAGCCCATAAAATGTAATACATATTTTCCGCATTATTGTTGTTATTAGTCGCCTCCGTAGCGCAGCGGTCAGCATGGTTAGCTGCCGCCCCGGAGGCCCAGGGTTCGATTCCCGGCTCTGCCACGAAATTTGAACAGTGATACGAGGACTGGACGGTGCCTACTCAGCCTCGGGTAGTCCAAATGAGTAGAGGGGGCTCAAGTCCCACCTCAGCCATCCTCGAAGTGTTTTTCCGTGGTTTCCCACTTCGTCTTCGGGCAAATGCCGGGATGGTACCTACTGTAAGGCCACGGCCGCCTCCTTCCCTCTTCCTTGCCTATCCATCCAATCTTCCCTTCCCTTCCCATCCCTCATGAGTCCCCTCTTCTCTTTGCAGGTGAGGGCACCTGGGCGAGGTGCTGATCATACCCTACCAGTTGTATCCCCTCCGATTAGATGTTCCCAGCTCTAGGACACTGCCTGGAAAGGCGGTAGTGGTGAGTTACCTCGCTCAGTCCGTTGGAACCACCAACCTGGAGGGTAAAATTTACTTTAAAAAAATTGTTGTTATTAATATTATTATTATTAATAATAATATTATTTTCTTATAACCTAAACTACCTAGCCTATAATGCGATCTACTCTCTAATTGTGACGTTTTTAGCACTGCCATCTGGTAGGAAAACTGGAATTCTATAGAGTGACCTATGGCGTCTGTTTCAATCACGGTGATACAATCAGCACGCGCGCGCCGAGTTCTCATAATGTGACCAACCGATCGCACTACTAAATCCACTTCCACAGCAGGCTGTTTGTTGTTGGTGGGAGGATCAACACTACATAGGCTACATAGTACGAGTAGTTGCTACAGTGCAGTTGGTCGGCGTGCACGCCCACCTGTGCTCAAGCAAATTCGCGCCCATATTCAGACACGTACAATCCGCCCTCCATGGTGATGGCCAAAATGAATTTGGGAATGAAGTATCAATACAACCGGCCACTGTGGCCGAGAACACTAACGCGCTACCTCGTGCCTTGCTGACATAGGAAGACCGTAAGTTCGAATCCCACCTCAGCCGACCAGGAAATGGTTTTCGTGGTTTCCCTATTTCACCACCAGGGAAATGCTGGGACGGTCCTTTTCAACAGGTCCACGAACGACTTCCTTCAAAAACATTTTCCCTGATCAATCCTTAACCCTTTTGATGGCAACCAATTATGAGTGGGTATGTTAAAAATGGCGAAGTTTAGTGAAATTACAAACAAATTATACAATTATCTCCTAAATTTGATATAAAATGTTAATATTTATATCCGCAAACGTATTAGATGATAAATAATATAATTGGTATTTTATTTTAATTTGCTTTAAATTGAAAATGTTAATAATATTTTCATAGCCTAGGCCCTAGAGTCTAGACTGTGTGCGGCTTCAGTGGAGTAGTTCGTAGCATGCTGAGCTTAAATGCCCAAAATCGCGGGTTCATACCTGGCCGAAGTCATCGAATTTTTTAAGACCGTTAAAAAGCCCCCAGTATGCCTTTCTTCGGAGAGGAAGTAAAGCCGGTGGGCCCATGTCATAGATTTATGGCATGCAAAAGAACCTCCCACTAACTAAAATTGTGTGAAGCTAAATTTGTAGGTTAGATTTGACTAATGCTATATAACGTTCCAACGTTCACTGCCAAGTGCCGGTTGTGGTGGCATCTAGTAGCCAAGTTCACAGATAGGTGTCGTTGAGGGTAGCATTTGGTAGCAAAAGTAGGAACTACTTGAAATTGATCGTTTGCAGTTCTTGCCTGAATTACAGATATTGCCATCACAATTAACACCGGTTAACATACATATTCTACAAAGTACACGGGGCTACATGACCGCGTTGTTGCAGCCCCTAAATTGAGGAACTAACCACCCTAGACTATAAATTTCAAATAGGCTATCATCTTTTGTTAAAACTCTATTTATTTCCTGTTCGTTCAAAGAGGATCACCACGTATCTTAATCACTGTAGCTCCTACTAAGAACGTAAATAAACACGACTTAAAATGATAACACACAAGCTAAGGCAGCAGACTGCAATATGTTTAAAGAATACTTCCCGTATTATGAATCCACTCAGTCATAACTTAAACACGTCGAGAGAGAATGATTCCTGGGTAGTCTTGGTTACAATGTTCATAGCAGGGTGTGGCTGGAAATAATAATTTAAACATTAAAAAAATTACCAATAGATCGGTCCATGGTTCTAAAAGGGTTAATTAGACCCTAGTTAGTGGTCTTCTGGGCGATCGGCCTATCACCTTCCCCAGTTGTATTTACTCTAAACGTCAGACACCGTCCTTTGTGACCGAATACACTCAGCCTCGTGCGGTAAAACTGAGAATAAGTGGGTTCTATTCCCACCTCAGCCGTCCTGGAAGTGGATTTACGTAGTTTCCTATTTCTACTCCAGGCAAATGCTGGAATGGTTCATAACTTAAGGCCATGGCCACCTCCTTCCTAATCCTGACATAAATCGCGAATACACGTGCCATACTACAACAGACACCACAACAACACAGCTTATACACACACCCAAGTACCACGATGTCCAAGGCCCTCTAAGAAACAACAACATCATATTCTCTCCTTTTGCCATTATGGCCACGTTTAGAAATATATACTGTAGGAACATCGAACGTGGCAGCACACTCCCATGGACATCTGCGTTGCAGTTTGCTTTACTGCTCACAGAGCAGAGTCCTCTGTATGTATAATTATGTCATAGTCAGATAGTGAAGTCCGTCATTTCAAGAAAGAATCCTAGGCACTTCATGAAAAGCCGACATTTGATGTAAACGGATAATTGCACTATCTGACGCGTGGTTTCATGAAATGACTAAATATGTTGCCGTCACATAGTGTAATTCGTTTTGTACATTATCTGACTGGGAGTCCAGCCCGTCACTTCATGAAGTAGCGGTAGTGGTGTCCTCATTGTGAGATAAGTGTGCTTTCCAAGAATTGTGATGATGATAATTGTTGTTTTAAGGGGCCTAACCTCTAGGTTATCGGCCCCTAATGGTTTTGGTGACAGTGATAGTGAATAATGGCATAAAACCTACAACTAAAACTAACTACTGACTTACCAACTAACTTACATACTAGAAGAAGAAATGAATGAAAAAAATGCAAAAGAAATAATATTTCAATTGTTTTCATAACCACAAAATGGCAACTGTGAGAAATTTTAAAATCTCGATTTTATTTCTTGTGTCCCAATCATGCGATTGAAGTTTGAATACTATACCTACACAATAATCTTCAAGTAATAACTCTAAGATCTACATATATAAAAATCCAACATGGAGACCATCCGAAATATTAGACAGTTCTCAATATCTACGAATCTATTACAGCAATCAAACTGAAATTTTGTATGATGATAGAGACAATTAACATAAGTAGGATAATGAAAATAGGCTTTAGTTCTTCACGGAACTACTTGTTCAGTGTTGTCTTAGTAAATGAGAAGTAAATGCTTTGCAGTCGGTCAACATGATTGGACCCAAATTGCAATGGATTTCATTCTCTAATCCTGAGAAAATTACATGAGATTAATTAGTACACTTGGTTGTCTAGAGTAACTTACTTCAAGTTCCCTGCTCTATTCATGAAGTTTAGATCAGCACGAGACTGATGTCCAGGGTGTCGCTGTCCCCTAAATGAACAATATATTCTCTTGTGGGTTTCAGAATGTCCACTAGGGAGCGGATTGACGCCACTCTGGCTGGGAGGTGATTGCAGACTACTGACTTTCTCGGCGGAGTGTACTAAGCGGGCCTCGAACCCCCGCATGGCCACGAGCCAGCTGATTGGTGCCCTTGACCTCCCACGGGACTTCCCGCATTCGGAATGGCGACAAAACATCCGCCAGTCACAGCTGACTTTGACACACCACATCAACTGGACGTGTACACTTTATAAGAACTAGAAAATTATCCCAGTGAACGTAATTTACGATGTCCTAAAATGTTCTCAATGATCATGTAGCGTTCACAATAACAAAGAAACTGCTCTGATCGACTAGTACTAATGTTTGTTGTTATTGGGGCTTTGCGACGTCGTGGTCATGTAGTCCCGTGTTCTTGGATATGTGCGTGGAATCTGTCTGATAATCTGGATCATAGTGATAGCGGACATGGTGGCGCAGCGGTCAAGGTGTTGGCCTCTCACCATGGCAGACCAGGTTCGATTCGCAGTCAATGCATGTGAAATGCCATGACCTGTGGTTCGGATTCCACGTTAAAAGGAGGTCCTGTGGCCCATGATTGCGTAAAACTCCAAACTTCCTTTACTTACATAGTGATAGCTGCACTAGTGTGTGTAATTGGGGTTATGATTTGATTAGGAGCGATCGTGGCCTTAATTTAGGAACCATCCCGTCATTCGCCTGGAGAAGACGTGGGGAAACCACGGAAAATCACTTCTAGGATCGCTGAGATAGGACTCGAACCCACCTCTTCTCATTCTGCTTCACGAGGTTAAATGTACCCTCATTCTAGCCCTCAGACTAGAATTAAATTTCTTGACAGAGCCGGGAATCGAATCCGGACCACCAGGGCGACAGCCAAGAACCCTAGCCACTACACCACGAGGTGGCACCAGTAGTACAAGTCCTTCAGTCCATAGACTGGTACCCCGCGAAGTAGGCACGTGCGTTAAATCAGTCACGACCGTGATGGGGAGCTGCAGTAAGTCTGGAGATCGCAGGTTCGAATCCCAGCTCTGACAGCGACTATCCTGAGTGTGGTTTACCTCAGGGTCTTTGCTCACACGTCCTCAAGGCAAATACCGGCACAATACCTCATTTCACGTCCTGGGGCACTTACATTATCTCCAACACTAATAATTGCATTTACACACATTACTTAAGTCCCAGAGAAACTCAGGTTATCATACAATCCGAACAACACACCCAGATCCCTCAGCCCTTAGACAGATCGTCACCACTGATGATATTCCTCCATTGGTCTGAACACCTCGTGGTCCATGCCAGAGATTAGAGGGCCGTTACTCAGATCCACCCGTACCTCGGTAACTTCCATATAATTACAGCCTTAAATGAGACAGTGACAAATGTCACATTTACTCCGAGATGGCAACAAGTCTCGACAATTTGTAATTGCTCAATAAAAAGTTACTAGATTAAGATTCATAAATTAATATCGTTAGAAGAAATGAATAATTTCTGCAACTAAATCAGACGACTTTCTGTCATCTGTAGTTCTTCAGTCGATCAACAATAATATGCCCAATGACTGGGTGGGGTGCAATGTATAAACTATGTAAATAGCACTCCTGGAAAAAATAACATGTATTAGTTTTCATCACTATTATAATGGGGCAATTTAGAATTACACGTTTCGACCTTCAAGCGGCCATCATCAGATTCTAATCACTGTGCTCAGGTTAAAATTATGCACTAATATATTTTAACTACGTTTGTAGCGCGTTTTTGGTGTTTATAATACATTTCGCAATTCGAGTCTCGTTATAGGTTGGTTTGTTTTGTCTTAAGGTTTTGTGAATTACGTGTGCAATGGTATGGACTATATGCACGTATATACTAGTACATTATGCAACGAGCCTATAATGACTATAATTAAGACACGAGTATTTTTATAAAACGAGCGTATGCGAGTTTTATAATTTCCATACGAGTGTCTTAATTACCATTATAGGCGAGTTGCATACGACTGTTTATGTTCGACGATAATTATAACTTTATTATATGTTTTAACATAAATATTCATAAATATCTGTTCAGTCACTAGAATGTTGTGATCGGGTGCTGCGGTGGGTAGTATATCTCTGTTCTCCAAGCTCTCTGGACAACCGACGCATGCGCTCTGTGTGCTTCAATGCCATGTTCAGATTGTGCTCCAGTATTCAGTAAAACTGTCACCGAAGTCGTTTCAAAACCACGCGCTGTGTAGAAATTGATTTTGGGTATATTAAGGTACAGTGCCATTTCTTGTCTCATATTCACCAGTTTATTTACGAGAACATATGGACGGTGCAATTTCGGTAATTTATATAGACATGTTGGATTTTGAGCGCATGCGCGAAGGTATCCTTATCTAATTGGTCACACAACTGTTTCTTGAGCTCTGATTGGTGGGAGAAACTGTTTCATAATGAAAAATAGTGTTATAATGAGCCTCATTATGATACAGTTTTCTGACACGTAATAGTTAGGGTCGAACATAAAATTTAGAATAACACAATATCATCATATATCTTATTCCAGTAGTTTAGATCCATCCTGCGGCGCTCACAAGTGACCGATCGTGACAAATGAACATTCAAAATGAAAGAAAATAGACATTAACAGTGACGAATCGCCCTCTAATATCATGAATATCTACAATTTCTTTAAGAATTTACTTTTAAACAAATGTACGAAGTGTGCGATTTGCAAATACAAGCTGTAGGAAAATACGCTCCATAATTGCTGTCCAGTTCACATTTTGGCCGCTGTGACGCCTGTTTCATGTCATTTTAACATTCTGAGGTATTTCCTTTATCATTTTGCATGGATTTCCGAAACAGTAAATCAAAGGAATAGTACTCAAATCGTATAAATTCATAAATATCGAATAAGCGGTGAGTGTTACAGCTAAGCTGTCAATCAATGGACTCAGCACACAAATGACATTAGCAGTGACGAATTGCATTCTAATTTCTTAAATATCGATTTTTGTAAGAAGTGTGCGATTTGCAAATACTGATGCTCTAACAAGCTGCAATTATTATTATCATTATAAACCTATTGGGGAAAGTGCGGTTTATGAACATGCGTGAATTCTTGCACGGGTCCGCTAGTAATAAAAATATTTTAAAAAATAGCATGCACGAGAATTCTATTTGCATGCGTTTACATATCTCAGTAGAGCTATCGCCGCACACAGACGATTTTCTCACACATGCAAAATCCTAATCGATTGTCCTTTAAGTAATTAGCGCAATGTTTATCTCTCTCTTTTGAGCCACTGAAGTGTGAACTCTTTCCATACTCTTGAGCTCAGTTATAGCTTTAATTTTGGAAGTTGTTGCATGATTTATTTTAGTATCCTTCACGGATCTTAAGTATAATTAATTCGTGAAATCTCAAGATGCGGGGAAAGGAACTCTAAAGCGTACCGAAAGTTAATCAGGGAGGTGCGCTAAGCGGCGCGTGGCGTGGTGGGGAGTCTGGCTGGCGTGGCGTCTGCCGTGATGTGATACAATAACGCTTCTCTTTGTGCACCAAGCTATATTTAGCGATAGCGAATATGGTGTCATCAATTACACACGCGTTATGAGCGGACTGCCACAATGACTGTATTTTACTGCCGCGATCACTGACTGTCAGCGTGTAAGTTATAGCTTGAGAGCAGTTCGGGTCGGGACGAGTTCACTGTTGCAGCATTTTATGTCACCTTTTGATATGATATCGGGAGGTTTCTCTGAATGCCGTGCGCTAAGCGACGCGTGGTAGGAAGTCTGGCTGGCGTCTGCCATGATGTGATAAAATAACGCAGCTAATGACCATAAGCAGGGCATTCTTTTAGCCTGTTTTCTTTTTATGAAAAAAAAAAAGGCATATGAGATCACCTTTTTGTCCGTGTGTGTGTGTGTCTGTGTGTCTGTGAGTGTGTCCCTAATAACTTCTTAACGGCTGAAGCGATTTCAATGAAACTCGGTAAGATCATAGTTCTATTACGGCCGACCCCGGCCGTGCCCTTCAAATTTTATTACGTCTCACCAATCCAACATGGCGGTTGTGCGAAATATTTCACAGGCATTCTATATCTCCGAAACTATTACTGATATCACCCTGGAATCTTGTACGGTGATAAAAGGTACTACTAGAAGTTCAGCTATGAGACTTCCAAAAACCTGTAAAATACAAAATGAATAGTACATAACTCTACGGCCTACATATATAAGAATCCAACATGGCGACCAACCGAAATATTTAGACGGTTCTCAATATCTACGAATCTATTACAGCAATCAAACTGAAATGTTGTATGTTGATAGTGGCAATTAACATAAGTAGAATATATGAAAATAGGCTTTAGTTCTTCTCGGAACTACTTGTTTATATTTTATTGAACGCCCGAGGGCTCCCAATAAGTTCAATTTCAAGTAGTTCCAACTTTGGCTACCAAATTCTACTGTCACTAACACATAGCGGTGAACGTTGGAACGTGATAGAGCGTTTCATAACCAGCCAAACGTAACCTACAAATTTAGCTACACACTACCAATTGCAGTGGTAGGTTCTTTAATATGCCATAAATCTATGACATGGGCCGGCCGGCTTTACTTCCCCTCCGAAGGAAGACATACTGTAGGATTTTAACGCTCCTAAAACAATCACCTTTTAAGCAGTGCTTAGTTTCGGTAGGAATGGGCCGGGATGGTGTTCCGGTACTTTGATTTTTTCGATTTTTGCAAAAAATGAAAGTAGACTTATGAGATCTACAGAGGGCCAAAAAAATTGAGTGTCTGTCTGTGTGTGAGTGTGTGAGAATGTGTGTGTGCTTTTGTATGTCTCCCCCCCCCCCCCTTACCAATTCAAACACGGTGACACCGAATTGAACGAAATTTGGTACAGAGGTAGCACTAGCAAAGGGCACCTCAGTGTCATGTTTTATATCGCCGCCATATTGACGGAAACGTAATGGCGGCCACCCAAATGTTCAAAGCTTAAATCAAATTACGACTAATTTAATCATATGATTTTTACCAAATTTTGCAACAACATACCTTCATCTAGGAGCCGTCTTTTGACCAGACTACAAGGTCGTCAGCCCAATAGTTTGAAGATGGCGGCCATGTATGTGTGCAAATCGATCCCCCCTATCAATTCAAACACAACGAAATCAAATCGAACCACCTTTGGTACAGAGGTAGCACTAGCAATGGACAACTCAGTATCATGTTGTGTATCGCCCATCCAAATGTTCTGAACTAAATCAAATTACGACTAACCTAATCATCCGATCTCTACCGAA
Source organism: Meconema thalassinum (assembly GCA_946902985.2). Lineage (NCBI taxonomy): Eukaryota > Metazoa > Arthropoda > Insecta > Orthoptera > Tettigoniidae > Meconema > Meconema thalassinum. Next base: position 298,837,453 of record OX336391.1, on the reverse strand, counting down.
TTGTGCATCAATATACTTTAATGTAGGAAGTGTATTTTGTCCAAACTACAAGGTCATCAGCCAAATAGTTTCAAGATCGTGGATGTATGATTCATGCAAATATTATAGCCTAACCGTAACTTACGATTCAACAAGGCCTGGCCCTACTAAATAAGTTATGCTCATCGTACATAGAGAGGTTTAAACTGTCCTCAAGGAGGTGACCGGTAGAATAATAGCATTTTAAAATAGACTATGTAACCGTAGTAGTGACTAACAGTTCAGGCTGTCCGTGCCATATCGTGCTTGTCCGTGCCGTCCCGTTGAGACAAAATGGCCGCTATTGTTTTGCTCGTGAATCCATATATTTCCGTAACTTCGTAAGTTTATATCCATTTAGAAATGTACTGAACAAAATAATACATATTTAGTATCAAATGGTTTATAGAAACAGCAGAAAACGCTAATGAAATCGTAGATTGTAAGACAAAACAAAATATTATGGAGTTATTTTAAATCACATGTAGTGGTAGCGAGCGACCTGTACTCATAGTATGGAGATTCGTAGATCAAATCCCAGCAGGTTCAAATGTTTTAACTTCGTTTTTTTGTATTTATTGATTTATAACTACTCAAACGTTATAATGTTAAGCATATAGTGTGTATTTGCAATCGAAAATATTATATATACTTATAACACCACATTTCAACACTCGACTACATCGATTAAAATTCGTTGTCCTTGATCCGCGGTAGAGTCTATTGTTGTTGTTTTTGTTGATGATTCTCTGGGGGTTTTGCGGCATCATGGTCTTGTAGTGCCGTGTACTTGGATGTGTGTAGAAGTTGTCTGATAGCCTGTGTCACTGTGATGTCTGAAGGCTTAGGATTTGGGTAGGAATCTGCTGTTGTTGTTTCATTTGAGATGCATGTACATCATGGTCATTTATCCCCGTGTAATTGGGTGAGTGTTGAATTTTGTCTGATAACCTGTGATATTGTGATGGCTGTATTAGTGTGTGTATATCTAATGCAGGTGAGGATTCAATGAATCAACGTATAATATCCGTATAGCAGGTTGTATTTCAACAAGCTACTACAACCAGCATTCAATTATCCTCCTTGAAAATGATAAAGAGTTATAACTATACCCATGCATTTAGGAGAAAGTAGGCTATGTGTTCTTTACTGAACATCTTGTTTTTGTTTTAAGGGCATTGCTTAGTAAAAAGGTACCAGATGAAGATTTTTAAATTAATATCGTTAGAAGAAATAGTTTCTGCAACAGAATCAAACGATTTTCTCACACATGAAAAAAATCCTAATCGATTGTCTTTTAAGTAATTTCCCAATGTTTTTCTTTCTGATTTTTGAGTCACTGAAGTATGAAGTCTTTCTATAATTTGAATTCCATTAAATCTCAATATGTTTTAAAAATGGAGTCTAGTAATTAATTAATATACAAGAAAATGTAGCTTCAATAGTAAAACGTTTAAAAATGTCATGGATTGGAGATGAGCGTTGACAAGAGCTACGTCACTACCCAGCCGACAAAGTGTGCAGAGCTGACGATTATGGTGGGGGGACAGAGGAGGAGGAGACCTTGCCAAGGAAACAAGGTAGTCGGAGCTAGCTTGGAACTGAAGCAAAGAACTAGCTCACATTTGAGTAACTATGGTCTAAGAGTGTAGTATTAGCCTTTCAAGTTACGAGTGCCGCTCAACTTGGCTGCACCAGCGTTTGTTGTTTATAGCAGCAGGAGCCTTGTAGGACAGCGATGACGGAGTGCAGTCGACACATAAATCAAGCAGCATTGTGCGCGTTACTTGTGTTAGACAGAAGTTATGTTGTAAATTGTGACCGGAAAGATTAACAATAACGGCCGCATTAAGATTGGTGCGTTTCTAATTGTTTCGCAACGGCACAGCTAAGTGTAACTGGAGCACATGTCACCATGGAGAGGCGAACGATAACTGAGTCTCAACCTGTACCTGTCAACCAAGCAGGCTGACACAAGTAAACAAATAATAGTTCTCACCTTGGCCGCTGGCACTCGTATGCTGAAAGGCTAATATAATAACAGTAAGCAAGGAAGGAAGATTTTATTTTTACGTGACCGTTAATCATGTTATCATGAGTCATGGGACCTCCTTTTTACCTGGAATCCGAACCACAGGACATGGCATTTAACTTCGAAATCTCACATCCATTGACCAGGAATCGAACCCGGTCCACCTTGGTGAGAGGTCAACAGCTTGACCACCGCGCCACCCTGCCCCCAATAACAGTAAAGGGATATAGTTTCTGGGTATATGTTATTGTTCTTGTTTTTATTTTTTTCGGATCTTGGGCACCGTAGTTATCAGCCTCGTGTATTACGTAGCGAGTGCCGCTGAAATTGGTTGCGCTGATCGTCGCAACTGGAGGGACAAGCAGGTGGAGGGAGGGACAGTAAGTCCAGTACTGCTAAGCGTAACAGAAGCACATGTCACCACGGAAAGAACGATGACTGAGCTGAGCCATATCCTACCAGCGTGACTGTATCTGTCACACACAAACTGACAGCGTAAACAAAGGATAGTTTCCGAGCTCTATCTTAAACGGGTAATACTTGGGTCTGTGTAAAATTTGTCTAATAGCCTATGCTATTGTGATGTCTGTAGACGTTTGTGTACTTGTAATTGAGGTTCGGATTGGGAAGGAGGTGGTCATGACCATAAGTTAGGTACCATCCCGGCATTCGCCTGGAATATAAATGGGGAAACCACGGTAAACCACTTCTAGGATGGCCGAGGTGGGAATCGAATCCACCTCTTATCAGTTTCGCTTCACGATGCTGAGTATACCCCGTACAAGCGCTCAGACCAGAATTAAATATCTTGGCAGAGCCGGGAATCGAACCCGGACTTCCGGGGCGACAGTCAATAATTCTAGCCGCTACACCAGGAGTTGGTACCTACAGAGATGGATTTAACCTGTAAATCGTTCAGTAAGTACGCTGTACCGTAAGTTATTTGTATTTTCAATTACAAGAAAGTATAACTGTTTGTGATTTTGTTGTGGTCCACTAGATTCATTTATAATTTGTTTGGTATCATTTTCCTTGTGAAGGTTTGAAGCCATTCTTTTAGTGTTGCCTCTACAAACTGCCGGGTGTAGCTCTTCAGTCGGTCAACACGAATTTGACCAATGACTGGGCGGGGTTGGTTGGTTCCTCAGTTTAGGGGCTGTGACAACGCGGTCATGTAGCCCCGTGTGTGTAGAATATGTCTGATAACCGGTATTAATTATGATGGCTGTATTAGTGTGTGTGTTATCTGTTTTAATTCAAGTAAGGACTGCAGACGATAATTTCAAGTAGTTCCTACTTTTGCTACCAAATGCTACCGTCCACGACACCTAGCTTGCGGACTTGGCTACTAGATGGCATCGCAATCACCGCCTGGTGGCGATCGTTGGAACTAATAGAGCGTGATCAATTCTAACCTCGCGGTGGATGAGTGGTTAACGTGTCGGACTACCAACCCCAAGCTTGCAGGTTCGCCCCTGGCCGGGATTTTTGAAAGGCGACAAAAATCACGACATGGATGTCATACGTTGTTGGCATGTTAAAGAACCCATTTGAATTCATTAGGCCGTGTTCAATGGCAAAATTAATCTCAAGATTTTCCGCCAACACAAAGTTCCTCCATTCTCTACTAGAAAGCGCTGTAGTGTCAAGGAGCTTAGATATCTAACCTCCTTGACTTTCATAGCGTTCAAAGGAACGACGAAATTCGACATGCAAGCTGCCTTCTGGGTGTCAATTAACAAAGCTTGCGCCCGGCATCCGAGGCCATACGATATTATTATTATTAATTCTAACCTACACATTTTGGTTTCACACAAGTGCAGTTAGTGGAAGGTTCCTTTTCATGCCGTAAATCTATGACATGGGACCGCCGGCTTAACTTCCCCTCCGAAGAAAGGCATACTGAGGGATTTTTAACGCTGTTAAAAATCCGACGACTTCAGCCGGGTTTGAACCCGCGACCTTGGGCATAGAAGCTCAGCATGCTACCAACTACGCCACCGAAGCCGCCTACTGGGCGGTGTACAATGTAACTTGGTCAATTTTAGGATTACGCGTTTCAACCTTCAAGCGGTCATCATCACCATTTAATAATATTTCGTATATAAAAATAAACCTCAACACAGTCATCAGGATCTGATGATGACCACTTGAAGGTCGAAACACACAATCCTAAAGTTACTCCATTCTAATAGTGATCATAACTGTTAGTTAAACTAGATATTACTTGGTATTCTACTGTTGATAATTCAGGTTTAGCCTCTAAGTAAAACACTCGTACACCAGTCATGGCACAGTAAACAGAAAGAGTTAATTCTTAGATCTACATTATTGTACAGATAGTCATAGCGTTCTAAAGACTTACAAAACATACTATCATATTACCAACTTAAATGTTGTATAATATTCAACATCCCCTCTCCTGTTTACCAGTTGATTACACTTCATTTACAATTTGTTTGGATAACCTTTTAAATGTACATTCCTAAGGGGTTTGTTAGAACATCTGCAATCTGTTTGTCTGTTGGACAATACGCAACATCAGCCTTCACTTATGATGTAATATTTAAGATCAATGTGTCTGCTACGCTGAGTGAGCTGTCCAGATCTGATTGCTTTGATTGTCGGTATTTAATGTTGTTCTTCAATATTTATTGATAAGTTCAAAGAACAAAGTTCTCGGAAAAATGTATCCTATGCACATTCAGCAGCAGCTATATATTCAGCTTCAAATGATGAAGCAGTAGTTGTGTCTTGTTCTCTAGAACACAAAGCGATAGCCCCCCCCCCCTCCCCGCCCCCCCCCCCCCTCCAGAATACATTATACTGTAATAAAAACTGACCTACTCCTAAGTTTTTGTGAATAATCCCTTGCAAAGTCTGAATCACAAAAAGCGATCCACTCTATAGTGTAGCTGTGTTTGGTGGTGCTGTATTTTATCCCTAGGTGTTGTGTCCCCTTAAGGTATCTAAAGGTTCTTTTTACATCCTGAATGTCCCTTATCAGTGTGCTAGTCAAGAAATGACTTGCATTGCTAACTGCATGAGATATGTCAGGCCTTGTTAGCCTACTTTCGATTTTTGCAAAAAATGAAAGTAGACTTATGAGATCAACACAGGGCGAAAAAAGTGTGTCTGTCTGTGTGTGTGTATGTGTGTGTGAGTGTGGGTACTCTGAATGTCTGTCCCCCCCCTATCAATTCGAACACGGTGAACGCGAATTGAACGAAATTTGGTACGAAGGTAGCACTAGCAAAGGACACCTCAGTGTCATGTTTTATATCGCCGCCATCTTGACGGAAACGTAATGGCGGCCACACAAATGTTCAAAGCTTAAATCAAATTACGACTTACCTAATCATCCGATCTCTACCAAATTTTGCAACAACATACCTTTATGGAGGGAGCATCTTTTGACCAACCTAATAGGTCATTAGCCTAATAGTTTGCGGATGGCGGCCATCTTTGTGTGAAAATCGATTCCCCCTATCAATTCGAACACGGTGAAACCGAATGGAACGAATTTTGGTACAGAGGTAGCACTAGCAAAGGGCACCTCAGGGTCATGTTTTATATAACCGCCATCTTGACGGAAACGTAATCGCGGCCACCCAAATGTTAAAAGCTAAAATGCAATTACGACCAACCTAATAATCTAGTCTCTACCAAATTTTGCAACAACATATCTTTATGTGGGAAGCACATTCTGACCAAACTGCAAGGTCATCAGCCCAATAGTTTGCAGATGGTGTCCAGGTATGTGTGCAAATCGATTCCCCTATCAAATCAAACACGGTGGAACCGAATTGAACGAAATTTGGTACAGAGGTAGCACTAGCAAAGTGCACCTCAGTGTCATGTTTTATATACCGCCATCTTGACGGAAACGGAATGACGACCACCCTAATGTTTAAAAGCTTAAATCAAATTACGACCATCCTAATAATTTGATCTCTACCAGATTTTGCAACAACATGCCTTTTTGTGGAAAGCATCTTATGACTGACTACAAGGTCATCAGCCCAATAGTTTGCAAATAGCGGCCATGTATGTGTGCAAATCCATTCCCCATATCAATTCAAACATGGTGAAACCGAATTGAATGATTTTTTTTACAGAGGTAGCACTAGCAAAGGGCACCTCATATTCATGTTTAATATCCCTATAGCACGTTGTATTTCAACAAGTTCCTACAACCAACATTCAATTATACTCCTTGAAAAAGACAAAGAGTTATAACAATACCCATGCATTTAGGAGAAAGTAGGCTATATGTTCTTTACTGAACATCTTGTTTTGTTTGTGAGATACAGTAGACGATTTAGAGCTTCTCTATAGGGGAGTATTTCTCTGGCATTGTCCTCTCTGTCTTCGGATTTTTTAGCCTACATTTCACATTTATAAATGAGGAAAAGGAAGACTTATGAGATCGATCTGGGCAAATGTGTGTCTGTCTGTCTGTCCTCCTGTCTGTCTGGCTGTGTGTCCCCCCCCCCCCCTATCAACTCCTAAACGGCTGCAGCTATTTAAACAAAATTTGGTAGGAGTAAAGATCTATACAGGAATATCTCAATGCCGTATTTGAAAATGATGTCAGTGCTACCAACTTCTGAAAAATCGCAATTGAAATTTGACCTCCACGTTGGATACCTTGGAAGGTATGCATGGGAGCTATTTCAAATTGGCACACGTTTAGATAATAATATTTTAGTTTAATTTCCAGGAGGCTATATCTGACAGTGTTGCCAAAATGATTCTAAGTGTGCTAATAGGTCCAATTTTTAAATGCATATAACTTCTACACTATCAATTGGAATTCAACCAAACTTCGTATGTTCTATGTGTGCATAAACAGATATGACTGAGCGTATTCTTAAGAGCCACCAGGGCTGCCAACTGTTAATGAATGTTCTCAATTTATTTTATCAAAATAACAATATATCAGAAAGTATGAAAGCCGGCAGCACGTATAGTACCTGACATTCTATATTAATTTGGAGTAACTAATATACGTCAGTGGTACCAACATGATTCTAAGCCTGCTGATAGGTCCAATTTTAAATACATGTAACTTCTATACTATCATTTGGATTTCAACCAAATTTCGTATGTGCTGTGGGTACCATAACAGATATGACTATGCGTCTTCTTAAGAGCAACCAGGGCTGCCAACTGTTAATAAATGCTGTCTCTATTTTTGTTACCCTAATATCAATATATCAGAAAGTATGCAAGCCAATAGCTCTAAACTTTGCACACGTATCGTACCTGGCATTCTAGATTAATTTGGAGTAACTAATATACGTCAGTGCTGCCAACATGATTCTAAGCCTGCTGATAGGTCCAATTTTAAAATACATGTAACTTCTATACTAACTAATGGATTTCATTCAAAATTGGCTCAACAATAGATCATAATATTTCAGATTATTGACCAACACATGCATGACATTGTTGCCAACATGATTTTACGCGCGCTGGTAGATCCAATATGTAACGTCCATGCTATCCATTGGACTTCAATCAAATTTTGTATTCTGTACCTTAAGGGATAGAACTATGAATATATTCAGTCACCAGGGCTGCCAACTGTAGTGCTCTATTAGGCTACATTATGCCAGGTATACTGTATTTCGAACTTATTAGACATTTCAATATTACCAACTTAATTTCGCCATTATTCTAGATAGATCCATTTAGATTAATCATTGGCATGAATCTTAAATTTTAAGAAAAGTAGGCTCTTTAGTTCGTCACGGAACGTCTTGTTATTAGGTGTTATTGGTGTTTTAGCAGGTATACAATCTTCCATACTGAATTTCCTCAGCATTTGTTGGCTGTAATTCTGTGTTATCATGATCCTCGGTGTAGGCCTATTTCAATTCCCAGGTTTGTCTTGGGATTTTAATAACCTGTAATTCCAAACTCTTGGCTCAGATTTTCAATTAGTTGATTAATTTCTTTAACATCTTGTCCCAGCAACATTCCGTCATCAACATGGATGGTCAGAACCATTTTCTTGGATTGAATCATAAATATACATTTGTCGGTTTTTACTTGAGTGAGTCCACGTTTTTTAAGCAGATTAGTAAATGTTCTGTTCTATCTGGTTGAGGCTTGTCTTCCATAGATGGGGCTTCTTTAATAAACATATTTCATCCGTTTCTACATAACCTCCTGGGAGTGCCGTATAGACAGGATACTCTAACTCTCCATTTAAGAATGCTGTTTTCACATCTAAAGTCTTCATTATTATTAAATTTTCTTGTGCAGCCATTGCCAGGAGTACCCTGAGAGAGCTGCCGTCGACCACCGGACTGAAAGTTTCTTTGAAATCAATGGATCCTTTTCGCAGGCAGCCACTCACAACAAGACGAGCTTTAAATCTCCCATCAGCGTTTACCTTAAAGACCCATCTGCTTGTCAGAATCTGCTGACCAGCTGCTTGCTGTTTCGTTCTTCTTAAGGGATTCCTTCTCTTCTTCAATTGCCCTTTGCCATAGTTTCTTTTCTGGGCATCTTTGTGTCTCTTCATATGTTAGCATCGCTTCCACTTGGTCTGCTTCGAAACTGCTCATTACAAAGTCCTTATATCTATCTGGTAGCTTATTCTGTCTTCTTGGTCATACTAGTTCCTCATTTCTTTGCCTGACTGCCCCATTTTATTCTGATTTTTCATCTGCTTCTGATTCTTCATTTTCTTCTGTTCTGATTCTTTGTTTTCTTCTGTTTCTGGCTGTTCATCAGGTATTTCGTGTTGTTCATTACTCTTACTAACTGTGTATTCTGAGCTAGTAATGGCTTCATCTTCTTCTGCTACATTTTCTTGGTTCTCTACAGGTTCATTTTCATTCTCTGAGTCGACAATCGTCAGCTTGCTTTGCTCAGTTTGGGTTTCATTTGTTGGACCTTAATGTATCTTGATATGCTTATTTCCGTGTTTACAGGATCGCAGATTCTGTATCCATTTGAGGCATACCCAACTAGGATTCTTTCCCTTGACCTATATTCTAACTTTTTCAGTTGCTTTAGAATTTTACAGTGTACTGGTGACCCTAATATTTATAGGTGAGATAGATCAGGTTTTACTCCTAACCATCCTTCTGCTGGTGTTTTGTTTCAAGCAACAGTTGGGCTCCTATTTAATAGGTAGGTAGCGCAAAGAACTGCCTCCTCCCCTCCCCCCCCCCCCCCTCCCCACACATTTCATTTTCTAACCCTGAGTAAAATAATAACCCCCTTGCTTTTTCCATGAGTGATCTGTTAAGTCTTTCTGCCCGTCAATTGAGTTGAGGAGTGTAAGGGATTGAGTATTGAAGTTGTATGCCTTTTTTTATTTACACCAGCTTAAATCTTTCTTCACTTCCATTATCACATTTGATTCTCACTGCTTTAGTTCCTAGCATATTTTCTGATAACACGATATACTGCTTTAAAACTCACACACTTCTGATTTGGTATTCATTAAATAGACAACACAAAAATGGGTATGATCATCCAAAAAGGTCACAAAATATTTCTTATCATCATATGTTACCGTACTTCATTGATAGTACAAACATCAGTTTGAATGAGTTCTAATGGTCGTTCTGCCCTTTCACTGTTTGTTTTGAAAGAGTTTCGTACTTGTTTTGCTTTTGCACAGACAGAGCAAACAGTTTTGTCGTGTGTACACTTTTTAATACTATTTGGTATTGCTACACACAACTCGGGGAGTTTAGCAAGATTATGAAAAGAGATATGTACTTGTTTTCTATGCCAATTCAATACATTATCTTTTTCTGTCAGCATGGACCCTTGTCTACAGGGTTTCAGATTAATCGTGTATAACCAATTTCCTGATTTTCTACTATCTATAGCAATCAATCCTTTTGAGATATTTAATGTTTTCTTTTAAAATCTGGACTTTATCTTTTGTGAAAAGCATTGGATAATTCTTTTCAGTAACTTTGCTAACTGACATTAGGTTCTTGGTTAGGTCTGGAACGCACATGCCATTATTAAGGTCACAGTTTTCTGTTATTAGGTTACCAACAGTTTTCATAATCTGATCCTGTTTTGCAACTTAAATGATTTCAAAAAGATGGTAATTGACTTTCACGGCCAATGAATTAAAACGCAGCATTTTCTCTAGGTTTGTGCCGAGTTGTGTGGGGTTTCGCCTAGGACACCAAGCTGGCTCATCAGCGGGCTCTTGATGTCCGTGCCCGCACCCCCACAGTAGTAGCGAACTGCGCGCTATCTCCCTACGGCGCAAACCTAGAACAATTGCTGAGTTTTAATGATTTCACTGCATTCTTTAATCTGTGTTAGGTCTAAGGGTTACTTGTTCATGTAGTTTGCGCAACCACTATCTACAAAAAATCATCTAAGTCTAGTTCAGCTTCATGCGTCTCTGATTCTATATGATATGCTATCTTCTCACTATAACAGGAAATTTGCCCTTGAATAAACAATCTTTTGCTGAATGATTAAATTTTGTTCTCCTACATATAAGTGCAAGCATTACAATCCTTCTCCTCATGTTCATTTGAATATTCCTCTACAGTCCTATTTATAATGACCTGCTTTTATTTACATCTGAAATACGGTAGGCCCTATTTACCTCTATTATAATAATTATTATTATTGGACCTCCAATTTTTTAATCTTTCTGATACTCAGCTTTAAAGGATACTGGTTCTTCAGTTGACAGGCTCTTCATTTTGGATTCCTCCAGCTGCAATCTTCCGATGAGTTTGTCCAAGGTTCTGTCTGAAGCCACAGTGGAGTCCCAGGCACTTCCAAAACAACGCAGTTCTTTGGGTAGAATTCCTAGGATTTTGCTGATTATCATTGTGTTTTATATTTTCTACGCTAGATTCTTCAGTTTATAAACTATGTTTTCTATGCTGCTGATGCAGTTTGCAAGACCAACCTTCTTGTCATACCTGAAGTTGTTAAATTCATGCCATAGTCTCTCCTTATGATGGGGCTGATTTTGTTCATATATCAGTTGAGGCTTAGAGTAACTTACATGTATTTAGAAGTATTGCAGATCAGGATGTGTTGCAAAGCCATCTTATCGATTGTACTGACAATGTAACATAGTGCTTTGCTCTGGCATCCTTCTTAATCCATGCCTTTAAGACCTCGGCTTCTTGCTTGGCTGGTTTTGATTCCGTACCTTCGACCGCATCCATCATATCCTTATATTGGAAAAGAATGTCGGTTCCAAATGTGCACATGGCGTATGTAGAGTTACCAGTTAACCTCTGCACATTTGCTATGTCCTCCATTATCACTGATTATCCGATGAATTTATTGATCTTAATTGCACTTTATTTTATTGCGATGATTCTGGGCCCATAACCTGTTAGTTAAACTTGATATTACTTGGTATATTTCTGTTCATAATTCAGGTTTAGTTTCAAAGTAAAAACACTCGTACTCCAGTTAAGGCACAGGAAACAGAATGAGTTTATTCTTAGATCTACATTATTGTACAGATAGTCATAGCCTTCTAAAAAGACTTACAAAAATATTTTCGTATCACCAACTTAAAAGTTGTTTAATATTCAACAATAAATAATACATGTATTTATTTTCAGGAGTGTTATTTAACTATTATTCATACATTATTTACATTGTAACCCCGCCCAGCCATTGGGCAGATTCGTGTTGACCGACTGAAGAGTTACAACTGACATCATTTTTCTTCTAATGATGTATAGAATGGAAATATTCAAATCATTTAATCATGAAATAACAATTTTACAAACATTAGAATTTGATTGGCCAAGTACAATAGGTGACTCGCGGGGCGGAAACACGGCCGGTCCTAATCCCCTGTGCTTGTGTGTGCGGTCCGGAAGTGTGCAAATGGACCTTGTACTTGGCTATCAGCCGCAATCCTAGTTTGCTAGGAATATAAGTTGCACTCCTTTCCAACGTATACCTACAGTACACACAACACAAACCTGAGTCCATGACGAAAAGTAGCAGCACATGCCGTCTACGAGAACGTGACATACACACTGTGGAATAATCTCAAGGGAGTAATCTAATCCATCTTAATGTGCCTTGATTGATACAATAAGGGCCTCAATTCACCCTTCGCCTTCCTGCGACGCACTTCTTGCTACACGGTCTTCACATTCAACTGCTTACTAAGTGAGGGCCAGGAGGTTAGAGTTGAGTGGTTCGATCTGGAACATGGTGCGACTTTTCACGCTTCAACTGAGTGTGGTTAATTTATGGGTGTTCCACACTAATTCCGAGCAAAATCGACGGTAATACCAACCAACTTCAAATTTCTCAGGGGTGACATATTCCGCCCACGTGTTCAAATATATCTCCGGGGTCGAAGCAGGGACACAGTTTTATCATTTAGCGGTATTTCACTACTCTGTTGTAGAAATTTTCATGCTGAACAATTCTTACACTCATAGTAAGTTATATAGATTATATTAACGGTTTATCCAGCGTAGGCTAAAAGGCGCACGGACAGCAGGTTTTTCTTCGACTTGATTCACTGAAAACATTACTGCTCGGCTTCCTTTGGTCATAAATGAATGTTTTTCTACAGAAATCTTACTCAAGAAATCCCTTATAGAATGGTGAAACGCGTATCAAAATCCATCCAGTGGTTCTCGAGTCCGCGATAGCATATCTCTATCTTTAATACATCGCCCACTATACATGTTTTTACGTTTTTGTTTCTTCCAACAATCTGCATTCAGTGGAAATTTAAATTACTATCTTCGGATTGAGTTTACGGTCTAGCGAGCGAGCCTATCACCCCACTTTCGGCCAGCATCAAATTGTCGAGTTAAGACTCCAGAGAAGAGTATATGTGTTTGAAGTTTCGCTGTTCACCTCGGCTTTTCTGAATTGCGCTGTTGTTGTTGCTGTGGTTTCATTTGAGATGCTTGGACATCATGGTCAATTAGCCCCGTGTACTTGGATGAGTGTTGAATTTTGTCTTATAACCTGTGTAATTGTGATGGCTGAACTAGTGAGAGTATTTATAATTCATGTGAGGATTCAATCAATCAACGTATAATATAGCACGTTATATTTCAACATGCTACTACAACCAACATTCAATTATACTCCTTGAAAAGGACAAAGAGTTATAACTATACTCATACATTTAGGAGAAAGTAGGCTATATGTTCGTTACTGAACATCTTGTTTGTTGATTTGTAAACACGTTATAATTTGCCCTTAATGTGTAACGTTTGGCGCCCTGACGTAACTTAAGGTATTATTATTATTATTGTAATTATTATTATTATAAGACCGTCTGACATGTAGTGATCTCGATCTGAACTTTATCCGAGGAGGAGTATGAATGAAACTTGATCTATATTTTGCTGCGACGCGCCGGCACTCACCGCGTGGGACGCTGTGAACTTTTGAAGGCCAAAAGCTGGATGGAATCACGAATATACTGTACTTGCATACTTTGCGTGGTGTCATGCATAGGAAAGTAGTGTAATGTTAGATATGTCTCCTCCTACATGCATTCCCTTGCACGCCAGCTCAATGTGATGAGTTCCACAGTTCAAGAGCACTGAGCCTTCCTCTCTGAGTTAGGATTACATGCCGAGAACAGCTGTTATGCAGGTCCGGAGATCCTGCGATCAGGGCCGGAATAGGGTGGGTTTATACTGAACAGATTCCCATAACCCCCCCCGCAAGTCACCCACAAAGCCAACAGAATATTATATTGCAAATTTTAATTCTTGTGTCATTTTAAACAGTTGCGGCATTGTGATCAACATTTCCGTGTACTTGGGTGTGTGAGTGAAATCTGTCTGATGAACTGTGTTATTGTGCTGTCTGTACAACTGCATGTCTACCCTTTATTATTCTTCTTCTTATTATTATTATTCCCGTTTCAACGTGGTCAGGGACTAGATGCAATTAATTTCTGTGTGGCAAATGGTTCTTAAGGTTGGATGCCCTTACTGTCGTCAACCCAATGAGAGGTGTTAATGCGTAATGAAATTAAAAGGGAAGAAATCTTGCAGTTTTGCATGACCGTTAATCTCGCAATCATGAGCCAGGGACCGCCATTTTTCGTGGAATCCGAACCACTGAGCGTGATATTTCACTATGAAAATCTCACATACATTGACCAAGAATCAAACCCGGTCCTCCGTGTTAAACCACGGACAACTATTTCAAAGATGACCGAAGGTGAGGTTCAAACCTACTCGTCTACGGAGTATAGAAACAGCTCGGTGCCATGGCCTAGCGCTGAACTTAGCGAGCGTAGCTACCGCTGTCGGAATGTTGTGTGTACCTGTGAATTGTGCCTAGCATTGAAAAGGAGCCCGCCGGGGCCTCAAGTTAGGTATCAAGCCACGGAAAGCCACCCTTTCTAGGATGGCTGAGGTGGGAATCAAGACTACTTCTACCTACATTTGCCGCAAGAGGCAATGTGTACCCCGATTTAGCATTTAACCCTAATGAAATTTCTTGGCAGGCCGGGAATTGAACTCGGAACTAAGGGGGTGACAGCGAAGAATTCTATCATTACACGACGAGGCAGTTATTTCAGTGGCGTAACTACATGGGATTATCATGGGGATCTATCCTCCCAGAGCCGAGAGATGAACATATTATTAAGTTTCTTGGAATTAATAAATTTTATTAAAAGCAATCGTCAAATTCATGACAAATGATTGAATTATATGAGTTTATACTTTTCACTCGGGTAAATCTTTAAGCGTAGGCCTAGCTTAACACTTACTGAATGAGCAAAATAGTCAGTTGTTTAGTTTAAAAATCCCTCAGTATGCCTTCTTTCGGAGGGGAAGTAAAGCCGGCGGTCCCATGTCATAGATTTATGGCATGTTAAAGAACCTTCCACTAATTACACCTGTATTAAGCAAAATTGGATAGGTTAAGAATGTTAACAACGCTCTTAAGTTTCTACGTTCGTTGCCAAGAGCCGACGCCGGAGTCGTCTAGTAGCTAAGTTCTGAACTTGGCCTAGTAGTCGTTGACGGTGGCGCTTAGCGGAAAAAGTAGGAACTATTTGAAAAATTCTGAGTTTCAGTCTGTAATTTAATTAAAAACACACACACTAATAATACAGTCATCACAATTAACACCGGTTATCAGACAGATTCTACACACACCCAAAGTACACGGGGCGACATTACCACGTTGTCGCAGCACCTAAACTTAAGAACCAACCAACCAGTTTGCCAGAGCAGTGGCAGTGATGGATGAGGCATTCCAGTAGATATCGTTATCCCTTTCCAAAAAACCACTTGGTAGTTGCCACTTTGTTAGTATCTGAGTTTCAGTGTCACAGAGGAAAATGAATAATATTGTAAAACTGTTTGAAGTTAAAGTTGGGAATTGTAATTTATTAGTAACTAGAAACCCACCCCAGCTTCGCCTGGTATCTTAAACGGTTACCCAGCGTGGCCTTAAAAGGCGCACGGACGGCAGCTCCCAGACGCAATTCAGAAAAGCCGATGTGAACAGCGAAACTCCACATGTACATTTCTCTGAAGTCTTAACTCAACATGACTCAACAGTTTGATGCTGGCCGAAGTTAGGGTGATGGGTCCACTCGCTAGCTCATAAACTTACTATGAAGCTAGCAATTTAAATTTCCACTGAATGGAGATTGTTGGAAGAAATGAACACGTAAAACACTTACAGTGGATGATGTATTGTAGAACTGTAGAAATCATTTTTTTTCTACAGAAACCTTCCTCGAGAAATCCTTTACAGAATGGTAAAAACCACATCAAAAAACATCCAGCGGTTCTCGACATTACCCATTACATCCAAGAATCCGGGACTTTGTTTTATAGGTCCTACTGTACTATGTAGAGATAAAATTATATACAAAAAGGGCCAGATATTTCGCGAATAAAACTGGACTTTATAATTGAATATCAACCCTAATTGTTAATTTTCAAACACTTGCACATTGAGAAACGCAAATACACGTATCAAACACCAATGAAATCAAACACGAAAACAAATATTGAGATGAAATTTCTGGATCGTATATTTACTTTTATTGTTTGTTTCAGTATGCCCAAAACCTCTTCTCCCTCCCCCTCCCAGAGTAATTTTAACCCCCTCCAGAAGCTACCCCTAGTTACGCCACTGAGTTATTCTAAGATGTGACGACGTAGGATTAAAAGTTCGAGAACATTTCCTTACCGTGAATACGATTGGCTTATACTTACCCCCAGACCACGATGATGGCAGATTGAAAGAAGCCTCTCATTCCACGGTCGTAATCGCCCTGCCTCCATAGGAAAGACTGCCAAGAAATGTGATTCTGGTCTGAGGCCTGGAACGGGGTACACTCAGCCTCATGAGGCAAAACTGAGGTGGGTTCGATTCCCACCTCAGCCATCGTAGAAATGGTTGTCCGTGGTTTCCCACTTCTACTCCAGGCAAATTACGGGATGGTTCCTAACTTAAGGTCATGGCTGCTACCAAAATCCTAACTAAATTACAAATACATACACTAGTAAAGACATCACAGTGACACAGGTTACCAGACAAATTCTACAAACACGGGGCTACATGACCACGCTGTCACAAAGCCCCTAAAACAATCGACAACCAAGAACACGGGGATAAATGACCATGATGGCCATGCCCTGCAAGTGAAACAACATCTGTAGACAAGAGTTCGTATTGAGACTCTGTAACTAATGATTTTTGATTTGATTCCCGGCTTTGTCATGAAATTTAATTATGGCTCATTTGTTTGTTGTGGGATGCTGTACCCCAAAGCTACATTTTCAACCGTATTGAACTACACAGTCGACTAATATTGCTGATATGACGTCACAAGTCATGATTCAAAGCTGCTTGGCACAAAGCAATCAAGCATTCTAGTGGATGAAAATGCTTGCTTGATTGTCGACTTGCACAAAGAATGTATAGAAATACTATAGTCAATCTACTCTTTCGTCTTTGACTTTTACACTGAGCAAAAATGGATACCTCATCAGGAAATGTCAAAGCCCGTAGTACCTAGTGAGTAGTTGGTAGCTGCTAGTTAACTTGAGCATTGGGAAACAGCCTTAGCCTTCTGAGAAGAAATTCAGAATTGGTGCTTTCGATTCCCATCCCAGTCAACCTAGAAGTGGTTTACCGTAGTTTCCCAATTGTAATCCAAGCAAATGCTGGGGTGGTCCCTAATTTATGGCCATCATCGCTTCAATGCAATCCTACTGTCGACCGAAATATTGTGTGCACCCGAGTTTAAAGGTTATTTGTGAAGTAACCAATAGACCTACATAAAATCCAATAACATTATCATTTTTTTTCGTTCTATTTTACGTTAGTTCATGTAGGTTTGGAATTTTTAATTTATATTTTAATATTTTTTATCGCAGTTGAAACACAAAAAGTGCCCGTTTTTAAGCGTTTTTCAACCATGCGTCATATTTAAAAATTATTATCTTACAAACCCGTCATCAGATCGAATCCAAATTTTAACACAATATACATTGGAATGTTGTATAACTGGTTTATTAATTTCAAAATTTTGTGTGTTCAAGAACGAAAGTTGTTATCATTTTCGTAAGGTAACTTTTTCTCGGCTCGGGGTCGTTGGAAAATGTAGTTCTTGGTTGCGTTGTAATCCTTATACATCAAAATGTTATGCTGTATGACTGTGAAATACGTAAATTAATTCACTTATTTTATATCGGTTTGTATTTGTACGGGGAATTAAGACATGGTTCACCAGCTAGCCGCTCCGGGAAATGCTGTACAGCGATGCTGATATGGAGCCCATCACTTCCGAGCGAGGTGCGCCATGACGCGTGATGTAGCCCATCTTGGCAACGCTGTACAGCTTTCACCGGAGTGGCTAACTGGTGAACCATGTCTTAATTCCCCGTACAAATGCAAACCGATATAAAATAAGTGAATTAATTTACGTATTTCACAATCATACAGCATACCTTTTTGATGTATAAGGATTACAACGCGACCAAGAACTACATTTTCAAACCACCCCGAGCCGAGAAAAAGTTACCTATTAAAAATGATAACAACTTTGTTTCTTGGACACACAAAATTTTAAAATTAATAAACCAGTTCTAGTCTACAACATTCCAATGTACATTGTGTTAAAATTTGGATTCGATCTGATGACGGGTTTGTGAGATAATAATTCTTAAATGTGACGCATGGTTGAAACACGCTTAAAACGGGCACTTTTTGTGTTCCAACTGCGATAAAAATATTAAAATATAATTTAAATATTCCAGACCTACATGAACTAACGAAAATGATGATGTTATTGTATTTTATGTAGGTCTATTGGTTATGTCACAAACAACCTTCAAAATCGAGTACACATAATATTTTAGTCGACATTAGTCTCGATCAAAACTACATATTGTCCCCGTTCATGCTTGTCAAGTATGTTACAACATTACAACTGAATCACTTATTTCAACCTTCGAGATCAGATATCAGTGAAGTTGTGGAACAAATACATCGAGGATAGATTCCGGAGGACATGACCGAGGATCAAGGAAGCAGTGCATTAGCATCATAAAAGAGCAGAAAATTTATGTTGGAAGACTTTTTCATTTATTATTGTGACCGAGGAGGCCCAGGTTCGATTACCGGCTCTGCCAATAAATTTTATTCTGGTCTGAGGGTTGGAACGAGATACACTCAGCCTCGTGAGGCAAAATTGAGAATAGGCGGGTTCGATTCCCACCTCAGCCATCCTGGAAGTGGTTTTCCGTGGTTTCCCACTTCATCTACAGACGAATGTTGGGATGGTTCCTAATTAAGGTTACGCTCACCTCCCTCCCAATCCTCATCTGAATTACAACTACACACAGTATCACAGCCATCATAATCACACAGGTTATCAGTCAGATTTCACACACACACACGCCCAAGTACACGGGGCCACATGACCACGCCCCTCAATCAATCAACAACAACATTTATTATAAAATGTATACAATATTATTCTGGACAATCCGTCAATAACGTAACACAGCATAAATAAATGTTTACAACTCTCAATAACGTTCTTCAGATTCGAGTATTCTGATTGGTTGAAGACGCGAGGCAGAAGGGACCAAGCAGCTTCCGCCTGTCATGGTGGACACTTCATCTTAAAGATCTGCGCGAGGAAACGTGTTCGTGAAAATTAGAAAACTTTGAGTGAATCGAGTAAAACAGTAAATTTGTGAAGATACAGCGTCTAGATTACGGGTGGGAATATTCGTAAAATATTGTGAACGTTACGAAAGTTATGGTGGGAGTCGATTGACTATTGACTATCTGCTCACGCAAAAGCTAGTTAAAATTTAGGAGAATGCAATAATATTACCGAAAGTAAAGGAAACATCAATTCAAAGTGTGGTAAATATAATTGGAATGTTATTCTGATAGGAAGAGCGATTAGATTGATAATAACAGGTGTATATTGAATATGTAGAGGCTCGAACTGGGAAAGCGTAATTCACCACGACGCGACGCAAGAGAAAGTACACAGTGAAGGATGTAAAAGTATTCATTGTAAATCAAGCATACTATCTACGAATTAGTGACTGCAGAAGTGGAAAGAGGGCATTTTTGTATAACTGCCGTAATTAAAGTCAGTGCAACATGTAAAACAACAACATCCACTCCCTTCGCGCAGCTGTCAATGAGAAGAGATTTCCTGTCTACGTGGGTCTGTGGATACAGTAGCTGGTATTCAACTCCAGCCTACAACATTTCGTGGGAATAAGGCACATGTGTGGCAAAGAAACACAACTTCACTGCCAAAATAACACTTGCCCTACCGGTCGCGTATTTAGAATCCTCCTCGCCTTCAACTCTGACCACCTCGTGGTGCAGTGGCTAGCATTCCTAGCTGTCACCCTGAGGTCAGGGTTCGATTCCCACCTCTACCAAGAAATTTAATTCTGGTCTGAGGACTAAACCAGGGTACACTCAGCCTCGTGAGGCAAAACTGAAACGAGATGAGTTTAATTCCCACCTCAACCATCCTGGAAGTGGTTTTCCGTGGGTTTCCACTTCTACTCCATACAAATGCCGGGATGGTTTCTAACTTAGGGCCACAACAGCTTCTTTCCCCAATCTTCATCTGAATTACAAATATACAAACAGCACTAATGAGTGCTCGATTTCTAGAAACAGAGGTGCAAAGCTAAGCAAAGCCAACTCCGTACAGGCCATGGAGGCCCAGGGAGTAGTGGAAGGTAGAGGCTCCACTTTTTGTGACATCGGCACTAGATGGGATGGAGTTGTCAGCTCCACGCCCGGCCGTCTTTGTTCCCAGGAATTACCCTGGTACTCATTTCCGGTGTAGGCTGAGTGAACCCCAGGGCCATTCGGGTTTCCGAAAGTGGTAGTTATATTTCTGAAATCCACCACCTGATTGGTGATAGAACCCACTCCCTTTCAGTTAGAAGCTCGGCGCCTCTACCCACTGTGCCACGCAGCCCTCTAGAAATAGAGGTGCCGGAACTATAATAGTCCAGGGGGTGTGAGTGATTTTCCATATAATTGGCTTGAAAAGAAAGAAATCTTGGGTTATACAAAAACTTGAACAATTTATTTAATTCCAAAAGTACAAAAATGTGTTTTAGAAAAGTAATTAAAGCAGTAAAATAACACAGTTTCATATGTGTTTAAGTTGTATGCCCAGCCTAGAAGATTGTCCAAAACTTGAACATGCTTACATCATATTTCCTGTCTGTTGACCTCTGTTTACTCTTGACGGATAATGCTGAATGGTTTCCAGACACAAGCCAAGAGTCAACATACTTAGCTGGGTTAAAAAGCCAAAGAGCAGGTCCATTGATCTTAATAAACAAGAGGACATAAGCTGTTGCAATATTCAGTGATGATCTCAATGGTTCATCTATGAGAAACCTCTTTAAATAAATGATTTTAAAAATCATATTTTTTCTTAAAGAGAGGTGCGGGAATGGTGTTCTGGTGCGTTCCTACTCAAGTCGAGCCCTGCTACTAATACAGACACCACAATAACACAAGCTATAAGACATATTCTATGTACACCCTTGCACGAGCCTGAATGACCAAGTTGTTCAAGCCCCCTAAATGAAACAACAACAACAACAACAACAACAACAACATAATAGACTTGAAGGCACCAAATATGATAAAAGATATCTTAAGCGTGTCGAAATGTATGATACAGTATGACCGTTAAATTATCTCATCTTAAAACAAGTAGTTCCGTGAAGAACTATACAGCCTATTATCATATATCCTACTTAAGTTAATTGCCTCTACCAACATACAAAATTTAAGTTTGATTGTTGTAATAGATTCGTAGATATTGAGAACCGACTAAATATTGGGGATGGTCGCCATGTTGGATTTTTAAATATGTAGGTCTTAGAGTTATGTACTGTTACATGAAGATTATTGTGTACGTGTAGTATTCAAACTTCAATCGCATGATTAGGACACAAGAAGTAAAAACGAGATTTTAAAATTTCGCACAGCTGCCAACTTGTGGTTATGGAAACAATTGAAAATAATAGATGCCAGTGGATTAACATTTGTATAAGGATTTACTGTACCAAGTGTCACTGCACTCAGATAGTTAAATTGCGAGAAACGATCATGTGCATATTTATACTTCGCGTCGCCGCCATGTTGGATTTGTGATCACCAGGTTATTGAAAGTCCGATAGGTGAACTTATGTTCATAGCCCATATGAACATACAAAATTCAGTTTGATTGCTGTAATAGATTCGTAGATATTGAGATCCATCTAAATAATTCGGATGGTCGCCATGTTGGATTATTATATGCATAGGCCATATAATCATGTACCATTAAAGGAAAATTACTACGTAGGTTCATTACTCAAACATTCTCTTCGATCGCATGCTTACGACACAAGAAATAAAACTTAATTTTGAAATTTGCACAGCCGCCACCTTGAGGTTATGTAAACAATTGAACTAAATTATATACCAGTGCATTACAATGTGTATAAACATTTGCTGTACGAAGTTTCATTGCGTTTGGATCATTAAATCGTGAGAAAAGTCTGCTTAAAGCTGTCAACTTCGCTTGGCCACCATGTTCGTTTTGTAGTTAACCGGTTTTTGAAAGTCTTATAGATGCACTTTTGAGGTTATGTAAACAATTGAACGAAGTTAGATGTCGGTGCATTACAGTATGTATAAACATATACTGTACCATGTTTTATTGCGTTTGGTTGGTTAAATCGCGAGAAAAGTCTTTTTAAAAGTCGCAAATTCGCTTGGCCGCCATGTTGATTTTGTAGTTACCAGGTTTTCAAAAGTCACATAGGTGAACTTCTAGTAGTTCCCTCTATCACCGTAAAATATTCCAGGGTGATATCGGCAATAGTTTTGGAGATATTGAATGCTATTGAAATATTTCGTACAGCCGCCATGTTGGATTGGTGAGACGTAACAAAATTTGAAGGTCACGGTCGGGGTCGTCAGGAATAGTGTTATGAACTTACCAAGTTTCATTGAAATCGCTCCAGACGTTTATAAGTTATTAGGGGACACACCCACGCACACACACACACCATCACACACACACAGACAGACACACGGACAAAAGGTGATCTCATAAGCCTTTTTTTTAATTTTTATTTCATAAATGGAAATAGGCTAAGAACACAGAATTCTTCAGCCAGATATTCACCCCACGATATTGAGATCTATTGTTCCTCTGATTTACTGGCCTATGTTTTAATAAAGAACTCATCAAGGAATAACAGACACAGTGCTATATGAATGTAAATCGACCTTTGATACACACTTTCGCTTTGACAAGACCTGTATGAATCTTCTAATTCTGGCTTCTTAAATTGTAGCAGCAATGTGCTTTGACGTTGCGATGAACCTTTCTCCAATGGTTACGTGGTAAGGTAATCTGTGGTTACGTGTGAGCGCCCCATGTGTATATACCACCCGCCCGACTTAACTGTTATGCGGGGTGGACGCGACACAGTTCTAGCAGGTGCTATCGTCTTGTTTATTTGTTTAAATGTACTTTACAAAGAAACTAGCAACCCGACCCGGATTCGCCCGGGAACAGTTATGATGCATTACGTGATAAGCGCTTTTTTTTTTTCAAAGTCAATGAACAACGACCAATATCCATTTTACGTCTCCGCAGGATTGGTTAAAATCACTGACTGGACTGTTAATTAAATTATCATGGAGATGCATGTGCAACAAATTCTTGTCAGACGTAATTTAAGAATGGCGAGGTGCATGAAACACAAATCCCCCTTCCGTCCAATCTTAACTTGACTGTGAATTTTGCGGAACGAAAAGTTTACAGGCGAAATGAAGAAAAGCCGAGTTGCTCTTCCAGGGAAGCTCCAAACACAACCACTCTTCTCTAAAGTTTTTAACTCAACACGACTCGAGATAGACTCGCCCCTACCTAGCTCGTAAACTGTCGCCTCAGTAGCTGAATGAAGATTGTTGGAAGAAATGAAAACGTAAAAACACTTATAGTAGGCGATGTATTGAAGATAGAGATATGCTTTTTTGTAGAACTTTTCATCCTGAACAAATCTTACACTCATAGTATATAGATATTTTTAACGGTTTGCCCAACGCACGGACGCCAGATTTTTTTTCGAACTTTTCACTGAAATCGTTAGTGCTTGACTTCCGTTGGTCATAAATAAATTATTTTCTACAGAAACCTTCCTCGAGATATCCTTTACAGGAAGGTGAAAACCGCATCAAAATCCATTCAGTGGTTCTCGAGTTTACCCGTAACATCCAAGAATCGGGGGCTTAGTTTTATACTAAGTAGAGATACAGATTATAGTTCCGTTGTTTTTTCACAAATGTAAGATTTTTCCTGTGCTATTGAGACGATTTGAAAGATTTTCGTACAAACCGCACCTTCTAACTTCTTCTACTTCAAGAGCTTGCTTGAGTTTTGTGAAATATAAATCTTAGCTTTTTATACCAGGTGAATCGGTTGACCCTAATAATATTGTTTTAGGCAGCCCAACTAACACGTGTTGTCAAATACTGTACAGTAGGTCGATTTTTCTCTGCTTGGTTGCTTGCATCCCGAATGGTGCTATTGCACTGCAAGCATATCCTTCAAACGATAATGAACACTAGTGTTTTACCCTCATATTAGTCTGCTTACCACGGTGGGTGAGTGGTCAACGTGTCGGTCTACTAACCCCAAGCCTGTAGATTTGCTCCTGACCGTGGTAAGTGATTTTTGAAAGACGGCATAAATTACTATACCATGTCATACTATGTTGGCATGTCAAAGAACCCATTTGAATTCAGTAAGCCGTGTTCATAATGGAAAAATTAATCTCGGGAGTTTCCGCCATCACAAAGTTCCTCATTTCTCTCCTAGAAAACGCTATAGTGTTCAAGGAGCTTAGATATCTAGCCCCATTGACTTTCATAGTGCTTCAAGGAACAACGAAATTCGACATGCAAGCTACCCTTTGAGTGTCAAATACCAAAGCTTGCACCCAGCACCTGAGGTCATATTATTATTATTATTATTATTATTGTTATTATTATTATTATGGTCTGTAGTCACATCGGGGGAAAAGTAATAGGGTTCAGTATCGTTTGCGGGATATGCTTGCAGTGCAGAGAAATATCAACCTTCCTGATAACAACGCTGGTTGGACTGCATGAAACAATATTATTAGGGGCTACTGATTCACCTGGCAAGGTAAATGTGCCAAATAAAGACAACTTAACGATATTTTTAGAAGGGGTAAAAATCTGAATATTGTCCAGGATTTAACTTGAAGGCATGCTGAAACGGAAACATGGGTTGATAATTAAAATCACCGTAAAATATTTCAGTAATAATACAATATTTAAAATGCGAGTAACGAGCCTTATGAGGAATAGGCCTACCCGTTCCAATAAGGCCCACTAGTTGTTCCAAATAATGCCCATATGTAAATCAAAAGAGTCGCCACCGTAGCGTAGCCGTCAGCATGGTTAGCTGCCGCCCCGGAGGTCCTGGGTTCGATTCCCGGCTCTGCCACGAAATTTGAAAAGTGGTATGAGGACTGGAACGGGGTCTACTCAGCCTCGGGTGTTCCAAATGAGTAGAGGGGGTTCGATTCCCACCTCAGCCATCCTCGAAGTGGTTTTCCGTGGTTTCCCACTTCGTCTTCGGGCAAATGCCGGGATGGTACCTTCTTCAAGGCCACGGCCGCCTCCTTCCCTCTTCCTTGTCTATCCATCCTGACCATCCATTACCTTCCCTCATAAGGCCCCTGGCCTTATTTGGAACCGGGACTTATTAGGCTCAAGTACCTTACATGATATGTCGTCTCCGTGGGGTAGTGTCGGCGTGCTTAGCTGCAACCCCGGAGATCCGAGGTTCGATTCCCGGCTCTGACACGAAATTTGAAAAGTGTTATGAGGACTGAAACGGGGTCCACTCAGCCTTGGGTGGTCCAAATAAGTAGAGAGGGTTTTATTCCCACCTCAGCCACCCTCGAAGTGGTTTCCCGTGTTTTCCCACTTCGTCTTCGGGCAAATACCGGGTTGGTATCTACTGTCAGCCGATGGCCGCCTCCTTTCCTCTTCCTTGTTGATCCATCCCATTCTTCCCATCCCGTTCCATCCCTCATGAGGCCCACTGTGCGTTTTGCAGGTGAGGCCGCCTGGGCGAGACGCTAGTCCCGCCTCCCCAGTTGCATCCCCCAACTTAATGTCAAGCCCTAGGACACTGCCCGTAGAGGCGGTAAAGGTGGGATCCCTCGCTGAGTCCGTGAGAAACTACATGGAAGCTAAACAGACTACGAAAAAAGAATGATACCTTACATGATGATTAACTCATGCAGGTATTGAACGGCGACAGATTATTGTTGGTTGGTTCCTCAGTTTAGGGGCTGCACAACGCGGTCATGTAGCCCCGTGTATTTTGGTTGTGTGTAGAATCTGTCTGAAAACCGGTGTTAATTGTGATGGCTGTATTAGTGTGTGTATCCGTTTTAATTCAAGTAATGACTGCAGACATTGAATTTTTTCAAGTAGTTCCTACTTTTGCCGCCAAGCGCCACCGTCAACAACCGACTAGTTCAGAACTTAGTTACCAGATGCTACCGCAGTCGGATCTTGACGACGAACGTAGGAACCTATGAGCGTTAGTCAAATGTTTAACCTATATAATTTAGCTTCACACAGGTGTAATTGGTGGAAGGTTCTTTAACATGCCACAAATCTATGACATTGGACTGGCGACTTTACTTCCCCTCCGAAGGAGGGCATACTGAGGGATTTTTAACGTTCTTAAAAAATCCGACGACTTCGGTCGGGCTTGAACCCGCGATCTTGGGCATAGAAGTTAAGGATGCTACCAACTAGGCCGCTCAGATTATTGTTTGTAGTAGCAAAGAATATGGCAGCACCGCGCAGGATCATGTCGCAACACGCCAACTTGCTGTGGCCGGAGCAATTGAAACTGATTTCGAAACAAAACATTATTCTTGAGGATTATTGCCCTCAATTTTAACGCAGTTTGTGTTAAGTAGTGCGGAATGCCCATAAAGTTGAAAGTAGATAGGAGGGCACGGGTTCGGCCTGCAGTCTTCTGACAGCGGCTGCCTCGCGTAGTTGATCTTCATTTATTTTAAGTTCACGCACCTTCGTAACCGACGGGGTATCTGCAACCTTTGAGGATTTGTGGTTCAAACACCGTTGTGATTGTTGTGGTACGTCGAGGTTATTTGCGCGCTCAACACACGATATATAGATTAGCTACAATGTTGAATTTAATAACAAACCGTCCACCTCGTTGCGTAGTAGGGGGCATGGTGGCTTAGTGGTCAAGCTGTTGGCTTCTCACCGCGGCGGACATATGCCTGTCAATGCATGTGCGATTTTCAAAGTGAAATGCCATGTCCTGTGGTTCGGATTCCACGTAAAAAGGAGGTCCCGTGGCTCATGATCGCGAGATTAACGGTCACGAAAAACTACAAACTTCCTTCCTTCGTTGCGTAGTGGCTAGCATTCTTTGCTGTTACCGTGGGGGCCCGCGTTCGATTCCCGCTCTGCCAAGAAAATTAATTTTGGTCTGAGGGCAGGAACGAGGTACACTCAAACTCGAGAGGCAAACTGAGAAGAGGCGGGTTCGATTCCTATCTCAACCAACCTGGAAGTGGTTTTCCATGGTTTCCCACTTCTACAGCAGGCAAATGCCGTGATGATTCGTAACTTGAGGCCACGGCCGCCTCATTCTTAATCCTCATCTGAATTACAAACAGACACACTGCTACAGGCACCACTACAGCACAGGTTAACCATCGACGCTACAGCTCTTGTAGAGCCCGGGCCTTCTCAATCACACCAGTCCACGCTTTACGGTCCAAGACGAGCCGTCTCCACCCACGAACTCTTGTTCAGCTCGTTGTTCTTTACTCGCAAATGTCGTCGTTGTTCCGTCCGGTTTCCTTGTGATTGAGATTTCGTAACCGTTCTTTTTCCACGGTGGGGTTGTTAGCCACACGCGCAACCTTCTAGGGGGCTGCCCCTTTCAGCCTTCCGGATTGCTGGCCATTAACATCGGGGTGGGTCCCCTAGCCTTTGTAAGTCCCATTACTAACCGCAAGGCAGCAGGTGGTATCTGATGGTTCCTCCGCCTTGTCCGCCGTTGGGATGTTACCAGTCATCGTCTTCCGTCCTCCAAGCCGTTGACCATTCAGTGTTAATTGTGTTTGGTCAGCGAGAGCTATTTTATTTCGCTCACCCGGGACGCGCCACGTGGCAGTATCACCTCTCCCCCTGCTATGGCACCATAGCAGGTTCGTGGTATATACAGGTGTCTATAAAAGAACTCCGGGGTTTTGAGGCAAAATAATGTAATGAAGTAAAATAGTTATATTAATGTTTAATACATGATTGGAAAGGTTGCATTTTCAAGTTCTTTTAACAGTTTAATAAAGTTAAATACGAGCCCCGTTAGTGGCACGACACACATACAGTAGTAACGGTATTCCACCTCTTCCCATGTCCTGGCCAGCATGTCTGGGGGAGGGGGCGGTTGCCACACAATTGATTATTCGTTCCCTGAGATGGCCAACATCATGAATTTTCTCCGCACACACAAGATTCTTGATATGCCCCCAGAAGAAAAAGTCCAACGGAGTCATATCAGGGCTCCTTGGAGGCCATGGAATAGGTCCTTCCCTTCCAATCCATCTGTTGCCCAGTCGAGCGTCAAGTGCCTCACGCACACGCAAACTGAAGTGTGGCGGTGCCCCATCTTGTTGGAAGTGGACTAAACCCTTCTCTGCCTCAATGTCATCCAACTGAGGAAAAACATATTCCCCTAACATATGACAATATACATCACCATTGATATTTCTTTCAACAAAAATGAAGGGACCTATTACTCTATCATGCATAAGACCACACCAAACATTCACTTTTGGCGTGTCACGTTCATACTCTATGAACTCATGGGGCGGCTCTGATCCCCAAATTCTGCAATTATGTCTGTTTGAAGACCCGTTCACATGAAAAGTCGCTCCATCACTAAAAAAAAAAAAAATTAAATCGTTATTTTCGTCGATTTCGTTTAGCGTAGAAACAGAAAAGTCTAATCTCTTAATCTTGTCTGCCGGTTTAATGTGGTGTAACAGTTGAATTTTGTAAGCAGTTAAACAAAGTCTTTTATGAACTACCTTATGAACTGTTGATCTTGGTAACCCCAACTCCAGACTGCGTCTTGTCAATGATTTCTTAGGGCTTAGGAGGCATAAAGCTCGGATTCTGTCCACAATCTCTTGTGACACACGCGGTCTACCCGGCAACTTTTGTTTTAAAACACTTCCTGTTTGTTTGAAAGCACTTAACCATTGGCGAATGGTTTTATCCGTAGGCGGGTCAACACCATAATTACGTCGAAAGTTTCTTTGTACCGTAACAACAGAATTAGTTTCTATTAGCCAAATAACGCGTTGAGCCTTTTGTTGCGGCGTCGCCATAGCGCGGCAATCCAGACAGCACTGACTGCCGCTACGTTGTTTCAAGGTCAACGTTCCGCAGCGCTGCCAACTGTTGATGAAAACATTCCCAATTGGTATGAGTATAACTTGATGAGCTACTCGTTTCAGGGAAATTAACTACATTTTGCTATCTTCTACAGTTATTAAGATATGAATTTTTAAAACCCCGATGTCCAAGCCAACAACAACATATTTTAACTCTGTAACATAGGACTTGAGGAGATTCTGATTTCAGATTTAAACGTATATGTTCCTTTGATATGACCTGTATTTTCCATTGTCCCTTCTAATGAAGCGTTTGCAGTCGATTCCCAGATCAGCCATCCTGGAAGTGGTTTTCCGTGGTTTCCTCTATTCAAGGCAAATGTCGGGATGGATCTTAACTTAAGGCCACGGCTGACTCATTCCCAATACTCACCTGAATTACAAATACACACACTACAGGCAGGTTATCAGACAAATTCTACCCTCACCCAAGTACACGGGACTGAATGACCACCATGTCCAAGCTACTCAAATTAAGTAACAACTGTTTGCATGTCCTGCCCCTGGATCCCATGCAACACACTTGCCCGCTATCTTGGGTCTACTACACAGCTGATTACATGGAGTTCTTGATTTAACTGTACTTATTGCCAAATTTTACGACGGGTGGATTAGCCACAAGCTGATTAATAGGAAATTTAAAAAAACATTAATTGCATACACAGCTTACTTTGTTGTTCTGCCAAGTGAGCGAAGGCAAACAAACGATTTTCGTCACGTTCTTATACGTAGACACTAAGCCTACTTTTATATCGGTGTTTGTGCACACGTGGGGTTAAGGTCATCTTGGTCATCAGCCCTATATGTTCTGTCTGGTGTTATGCTATTGTGATGTCTACTGTAGTGCGTAGTATTAGACTAGTACCGTAGGCTATTAGTAGGTTGTACAGGGAGAATCCTACCTATAAAACGGATGGGCCACTGTGGCTAGTCACCTGTCGAGCAAGGCACTGTCGCTAGCAGCAGCGTAGCACCCAACTACTTCAACACATTTACACTTCTTAACGTATTTAATAATCGCCTCCGTAGCGTAGTGGTCAGCGTTGTTAGCTGCCGCCCCGGAGGTCCTGGGTTCGATTCCCGGCTCTGCCACAAAATTTGAAAAGTGGTATGAGGACTGGAACGGGGTCTACTCAGCCTCGGGTAGTCCAAATGTATATGGGGTTCGATTTCCACCTCAGTCATCCTCGAAGTGGTTTTCCCGTGGTTTCCCACTTCGTCTTAGGGAAAATGCCGGGATGGTCCCTACTTTAAGGCCACGGCTGCCTCCTTCCCTCTTCCTTGCCTATCCATCCTAACCTTCCCCTCCCTTCCCTCATGAGGCCCCTGTTCGCTTTACAGGTGAGGCCACCTGGGCGAGGTGCTGATCACACCTCACCAGTTGTATCCATTCCGACCAGATGTTCCCAGCTCTAGGACACTGCCTGGAAAGGCGGTAGGGGTGAGTTCCCTAGCTGAGTCCGTGGAATCCACCACCCTGGAGGGTAAACTCGATTTTAAAAAAAATCATTACTCACATGAATTTCAGAGTAGTTGATGGGAATGCTGTCCTTTACACATTACACCAACGTAGGAAGTTTTGGTACACTCGCTGTAATTCATCCTCACTAATATTTGGTATCACGCTGCCTTTGCATGGTACCACTGCCAGCTAGTACACTTCCGTTTGATCGATCGAGCGGGCAGTGCATACTTCCGTTGTTCACCACTGCCAGCTAGTAAACTTCCGTTTGATCGATCGAGCGGGCAGTGCATACTTCCGTTGTCCACCACTGCCAGCTAGTACACTTCCGTTCGATCAATCGAGCGGGCAGTGCATACTTCCGTTTGATCCACCACTGCCAGCTCGATCGTTCCGATCCACTTCCGTCCCCAATTTTCAAAACTCCCACAAAACTATCCAGTAACCGAGCGGAAAGATGTTACACATCAAAAAGCAAACTTTGAAGGACGGTCGTTTAGTGTGTTTTCAATATCCTGAGCTAATTCTTCGATTCTTCTGATCCCAGTAACTCCAGAAAAGTTGACCTTTGAAAACAAATGCGTTTGTTTCGGGCATAGAATTTTAGCTGCCAATTCCATGCATTGCTTTACAAACTCACCATCCGTAAATGGTTTTGATTTCTTAGCAATTTGTTCAAAACTGATGTAGCTAACTCATCACTTAATTCACTTTCAGCCTTTTTCCAAGTAAATGAGGATTGTTGACTTTCTAATTTTTTCTTTAAATCTCGTATCTTATCTATTCGCAATTGTCCTTGGATTGAGTCATCTTGGAGGCGTGCTTGGCGTCATAATGCTGCTTTAAATTGTACTATTTCATAACGGAGACAGATCCAGTACAAATTAAACAAACTGGTTTATTTTTAGCCTACTTTCGATTTTTGCAAAAAATGAAAGTAGGCTTATGAGATCACTACAGGGCCAAAAATTGTGTGTCTGTCTGTGTGTGTGTGTATGTATGTATGTGTGTGTGTGTGAGAGTCTGTGTGTGTGTGTGAGTGCGAGTACTCTGAATGTCTGTCCCCCCCTATCAATTCGAACACGGTGAATCCGAATTGAACGAAATTTGGTACAGAGGTAGCACTGGCAAAGGGCACCTCAGTGTCATGTTTTATATTGCCGCCATCTTTACCAAAACTTAATGGTGGCCACTCAAATGGTCAAAACGACCAAACTAATAATCGGATCTTTACCAAATTTGGTAACAACGTTCCTTCATATGATACGCATCTTGTGCCCAAACCAGGAGGTCATCAACCGTACCATTTCAGGATGGTGGCCGTGTGAATTATGCAAACTTTATAATCCATAACATGGGACCCACAGTTCCGACTATCGAACCAAGAATCGTTTAATCTGTTCGAAACGACGTGGCCCGTTTGAAATTAAAAGTTTATATTTTAATATTATAATCTAGAAGTGATTTTAATAAAAAAGCTGAGTCGTCTCGGTTATTTGACAAGATGGCAGCTGATCTCTCGTTCTGACCTATATTTTATTAATTTCAGTATGTTGCATGCAATATAGCCTAGTGGTAACAAATATATGAAATTTCTATGAAATGAACTCGGTTTAAAATATACTCCAGTGAAGAAAACGTTTAGTCCAAGTCATGGTTTGCTATATATATATTGGTTCCTAACGATCAATTAGAGTGTGCACGATTGGCTGAGTGGTCAGGGCGTTGGTCTTTCATCAGGCTGGCCGTGGTTTAAATCCTATCAGAGTTGGACTTTTTTGCTTGAATTTTTTAATATTTATTATTTCTTGAGTACTGAGACGTTATAAAATAAAGCATTATATGGTGCATTTTGAAATGGAAAATATATATTTAATTAAAACAACATTCACCACCGGAGTGACATCTAAGAGTAATTA
Organism: Meconema thalassinum; assembly: GCA_946902985.2. Lineage (NCBI taxonomy): Eukaryota > Metazoa > Arthropoda > Insecta > Orthoptera > Tettigoniidae > Meconema > Meconema thalassinum. Next base: position 298,804,966 of record OX336391.1, on the reverse strand, counting down.
CTTGAACTATGTTATAGCTAACCACAGCCTTCTAGATGCGAGCTGTGCTCTCTACCAGCCAGTTAGTGAACCCATGTCTACAGTATAATTGAAAAGGTTATTATTTTTGCCGATAGAGAGTACACATCCCCAAGATAAGGCGCGATTATCACGGCCAACGAGAATGACTGGCTCTGGTGAGTTTTCGTGACGTCAGCAATGTAGTTCTATTGCACCATTGCCTGGTCTTCGTTTTACTGCCGGTGTGGTACCTAGTCATCTTGTCTACATCATTGAACCTGTATAAACGTTGGTATTCATTTATCACTTGTCTTCATAGAAGGTATTGATACAAGTCGTTAGTCGGTGGGTAGTGTATTCCGCAGATCTCTTCTATAAACGAAATTAATTTATGTTCCGTCCCTTGAAACAACAATAAGTTAATGATATCTATACTGTGCTGCAAGATTCTTTGATCTAATTATACTCATGTGCACATAATTTAACTCACAACGAAGGTCACAGACTCTACAACTCAACTTACTGTAGCCTGCTCGTTGCAGCTATTAAAGACACAACGAACCCTTGAATCCTAGTTCACGTGGATTTTTGTAAGGAGTAACTTCAACAAGCGTAGTTTTGCAAACCTATACAGTATAATTTATCGTGTTTGAAAACACACGGAACATCTAAACTGCGTCCATTTTATGAAGATTGATATAAAATATTGCATTTCTGCTGCTTATGAATTGCTCTTGACTTAAACGTACAAGCACCATCAAGCAGTACATTGCCTACGTCACAGAAGGGTTTGGTTTACGCGCCATGGCCTGTCTTTCTCGTTAGTCGTGCGCGATTACAAATTAGCTGTGTAATAGGTATATTAAATATGTTTCTCCCAGTGTTACGTTTAGAGCAACGAAGTTTAAATTATTATAAGTAGTCGGTGTTAATATACTGAATACCTACGCTGTTTGGAGTGTTTGCTGATGAAATTGCAAAATGCTGGGGTAAATTATTTGAACGCCACTCCTCAAATCCAGTGTGCCAATTTGCACTTCGAATTGGAAGAAATTAGGAGGTGATAAAGACAAAGAGTTATAACTATACCCATACATTTAGGAGAAAGTAGGCTATATGTTCTTTCCTGAACATCTTGTTTATATTTACGAAACAGTACAGGTCAGTCTACTTTTCTTGGAACACTCGCAACTCATCGGCAATTTTCCGTTTGTTACGACTCATAGCCATTATTCCCAAAACATAACAAGTGTTCGCTCGCTAGGAGAGATCAGGTGATACTGATTAGTGCACCGTGGAAAACAGTCTCAGTTGACTGACCTACAGTCACACGGTTGCCACACTTGCTACGGCCTACGAAGTATGATAACATTTAAAAATCAACAAAATGATCCAATCTTCTGAACTTTTCGTTCTTTTTATCAACGGTACATCAACATAACACATAACCAAATATGAATTAATGAAACTAAATCGTTTTGCGAGCCGCTTAAAAATACGCAGAGGGCGCAACTGGCCCGCGGGCCACGGGTTGAATATCACTGCCCTACAAGGAGCTTACGCTTCCACCGGCATAGCTCGCAAGATCATTTGGGCTCTCAACCCCCCACATCACGACAAGATGAGGATACCATCGTGAGGGCTGAAATACGCTGAAACCTACAAACACATTTACTGGAAGACTTCTTCATGAGAAGATAAATTTTCACTAGGAAAATTCGATGTTTTGTTCTATACCTAACCATGTTCATGGGATACGAGATAGACTACAATACATCAGGTCAACTCTCTCAACTAGGGTATCTTGCCTGCTGGGAATGTAATTAAGTTATGACCACACCCGGTGCTTCCCGACCCGCTGTTGTGTAACTGTAGATGCTAGTCAACTGGCGGTGACTAATTGCACTCCACCAGTCACACGGCCCAAGCAAGGCTCTCACTGTAGAATTGGTTACACTTCTACTTGATGTTCAGGCTGACACATCAAGTGTCACCCCGCTGCGTAGCCGTGCATGATAAATCGCTCACCACGACCAAGCTGTAGCACGTCTGGAGATCGAAGATTCGAATCCCGGCACTGACAGCGGCTATCCTTTGTGATTTTACACCAGGCCTTTCCCCCACTCCCTCCATACAAATGCCGGAATACCATTGCGTTATTGTGGCGTCTATAGCAGTGTATATATTTGTAATTGAGGCTATCATTTTTGGAAACGAGGTGTCCGTGGCATTAAGTTAAAAACCTTTCCGGTATTTACCTGGAGTAGAAACCTTTCAGGCAATTTCAAGTCCCGAGGCATCTAACCCAATCCCTGGTATAAAGAATCACAGTTGCTCACACTTAGTGTTACTTATTTAGGGGTTGCAATATCGGGTCATATACAGTAGCTGCAGGATAGCTGAGGTGGTCAATCGTCCAACCATGACCAAGACAGTGGGCCATTCGAGATGCATCCTGGTGTGGTTGAAGACTGTGGGGCACCCATTGGGCACACACTTTCCGCAAGTGCAGTCGTTCCTTCGTGATGGTGTGCACACTTCCGACGCTCAATCCGGCCACGGTGGCTATGGCGTTCACTGTCACTCGGCGGTCCTGGGTAATGAGTGCATCAACCAGCTGGACGTTGTCATCGGTAATGCAGGGGGGGTGCCCCAGACCGGGCATCATCGGCTAACGACACCCGTCCCTCCCTGAAGCGCTTGTGCCACGCCTTGACCCTTGCAAGGGGCATGCAATGTTCGCCGTACACTTGTGACATTCGGCGATGAATGTCCGTTCCCCCTACTCCTTTCGCTGTCAGAAATCGAACAACACCTCTTTTCTCTTCGTTTGACGCCTCCATATCACTGTATGCAATGCGACTGGCAGCGTTGGACGATTGATGCATGCTGCTGTTCGCTTTTCATCGTCACGTGACGTGCACGCGTGCCCTCTAGCGACGGGCTGTGACCTTCCACGCTCTGGTCGAAACCACACCTAGTTACAAACGCCACGATTAGCCGATGTCGTCAACGGTTTGCGCATTACAGCCTCCGGCTCGTTACTTTTTGAACGCACCTTATACATTTAGACCATCTCATGCTGTAACGGCTAGCGTTCTTGGCTGTAGCCCCGGAGGTCTGTGTGTGTGTGTGTGGAATTCGTGTGATAACCTGTGTTATTGTGATGGCTGCAATAGTATGTGTATTTGTAAATTCGGATGGCCTTAAGTTAGGAACCAACCCAGCATTTGTATGGAGTAGAAGTAGGGAAACCACGCAAAGCCACTTCCAGGGTGTGACTGGGGTTAAAATCGAACCCTCCTCTTCTAAGTATTGCACCTCGAGGCTGAGTGCATCCCGTTCTAGCCCTCACACCGGACCTCCAGGGTGAACACCAAAAACGCTAGCCGCTACACCACAAGGAGTACAAAAGACAAATCCAATACAAACCCAAGTACATGGGGCTGATGGCGAAGGGTCCAAAGCCTCTAAAGTGAATTAACCCTTTCAGACCCAAGACAAAATTTTTGGCTGAGATTTCGTACTCCTGTGCTTTTTTTTATTAAATAATGGCACAAATAATACGTATTTGAGGATAAAAGGCGCATTCTTAACGAAATATACAGATCACAATGACCTACTATGGTAATGCAAGCTTATAGGGGAAGGTGAGTGGGTTCAAACCTCACCATCGCATGCCCTAGAAATCGTTTTTCATGACTTATCACTATCAACTCCTGGCGAAACTGTAAATATACTTTCTAACAGGCCACGACTACTTCCTTCCAATTTCTTAACACGTTCAGCACCATTCATTTCACCTCTAATTGACACCTCTGGTGACCTGCACGTTGGAAAGGGCATACAGCCATAAAACCAACACTCCACATTGAAATCACAATATGTCGTCTCCGACCCCATACAAATAAGAATGCAGGTTCGTATCCTGGCGCAGTCAGTTCGCATTTGAGGGTGCGCAAATGCGAGGGAGCCGTGTCAGTCGATTTACTGTCACGTTAAAGATCCCCTTCGGGAAAAATTCCGGCACCCCGGCGTCTGTAAAAGCCAGAGTAGTTAAAAGGGACGTAAAACCAATAATATTATTATTAGATAAGAATGCTCAGGGGTAGAAATACTGGTCAGAATTAACATAATACCAACTTCTGCGGATAAAAATATTCAAAAGTGCACCCTAGGTTTGAAGAAGTTAAACAAGTTCAACAACAACAACAACAACAACATGTATAATTACAGACCTGTTCTTTTGGCACCATTTCATTGCTGTTATACGTCCGCCCACCTTTTAGTGTTTGACCGCAAGGAGCATCACATTCAGTGGCGTAATAATAATAATAATGTGTATGTATGTCGTCTACCCCTTATTATTCCCGTTTTCCAACGGGGTCGGGGATGAGATGCGATGGAAGTTTTTTTTGTGGCGATAGTTTTTACGGCCGGATGCCCTTCCTGACGCCAACCTCATGAGAGGAGTTAATGAGAGATGAAATGAATGATGGCGAATGAAATTGGGCAAGGATGTGGAAGGAAGCGGCCGTGGCCTGTCAGAAGGTACCGTCCCAGCATTTGCCTGGTGTTGAAAATGGGATACCTCGGAAAACCATTTCAAGGACGGCCGGCGGTGGGGCTCGAATCCACGCGTCTATCCATGACCTAATGCTGTGCTTTAGCCAGCGTAGCCACTACTGTCGGTCGTAATAATAATAATAATAATAATAATAATAATAATAATAAAAATAATAATAATAATAATATCGTATGGCCTCGGGTGCCGGGTGCAAGCTTTGTAATTTGACACCCAGAGGGAAGCTTGCATGTCGAATTTCGTTGTTCTTTGAATCACTATGAAAGTCAAGGAGGTTAGATATCCAAGCTCCTTGAACACTATAGCGCTTTCTAGTAGAGAAATGAGGAACTTTGTGATGGCGGAAACTCCCGAGATTAATTTTGCCGTTATGAACACGGCCTACTGAATTCAAATGCGTTCTTTGACATGCCAACATCGTATGACATGCGTGTCGTATTTTTGCCGCCGTTCAAAAAATCACTTAACACGGCCAGGAGCGAACCTGCAATCTTGGGGTTGGTAGACCGACACGCTATCCACTCACCCACCGTGGAAAGCTATTCAGTGGCGTAACAAGGGGGGATGATCAGCGGTACCAATCCCCCCTGAGCAAAATAATGAAAATATGAAATCTGTTGTGAAGTTTTTAATCTCTCTATATATAAAAATGAAAGTTTGTCTGTTTTTTCTGAATTTCCACGGAATTTTGCGATATTTGCGCGTTTCAGACTGTTTTATGATGGATGCGTGCAAAAATATATTTTTTTCTGTCTGTCTGTCTGTTTGTTTGTCTGTGGACAATTTTTTGTGTCCTTATAACTCGAGAACGGCTGAGTGGATCAACGTAAAATTTGATACAGATATCCTTCAGAGGCACGACACCAATCATTGATGATTCTCTTCTCCGTACCTCTCATAAAAGGGGCCCTACCCGCTTAAAATACATGCTGAAATAGGCGTAGAAGGGTGAAACAAAGCTCATTTTCAGCCCCTCAATGTGAGAAACGAAACTCGGGGGCCCCCGAAAACCTAATTTTAAGGCCCTAAAACCAACAGTTTTTGAGATATTCCCAGAAAACTAATTTCACTTAATAAATTAATGAAAGAATGCATGGCGGTAACCATGGCAACTGTATCTCAGAGGTCCATCTATTTCTGTAAGACGCTATGCAATTCCATTTATTACATTACTGTGAAGGTTTGCAAACGGCTATAAGGTTATAACGGATCCAAATTAAGCTGAAATATTCATCAATACATACAATGCGCTTAAGGGGTCAAGGGATACTCTAGAATTTTTTCACGCGATTTACACGTGCGGGTGTGGTACGGAAGGTCTATTATATCCCTTCTCTATTATATAAAAATTAATGTTCGTCTGTTTTTTCTGCATTTCCACGGAAATTTGACATATTTGCCCGTTTCAGACTGTTTTGTGACGGATGCACGCATTTTTTTTGTCTGTCTGTCTCTCTGTCTGTCTGTCTGTTTGTCTGTGGACAATATCTTGTGTCCTTATAACTCGAGAACGGCTGGGTGGATTAACGTAAAATATGATGCAGATTTCCATCAGAGGCACGACACTAATCATTGATGTAACTCTTCTCCGTACCTGTCATAACAGGAGGCCTACCCCCCTTAAAATACAAGCTGAAATAAGCGTAGAAGGGTGAGACAAAGCTCATTTTCAGCCCCTCAATGTGAGAAACGAAACTCGGGGGCCCTAAAAGAACCCCGAAAACCACATTTTAAGGCCCTAAAACCAACATTTTTCGAGATATTCCCAAAAAACTAATTTCACTTAATAAATTAATGAAGGAATGCATGTCGGTAACAATGGCAACAGAATCTCAGAGGTCCATCTATTTCTGTAAGACGCAATGCAATTCCATTTATTATATTACTGTGAAGGTTTTCAAACGACAATAAGGTTATAACGGATCCAAATTAAGCTGAAATATTCATTAATACATACAATGCGCTTAAGGGGTCAAGGGGTATTCTAGAATGTTTTAACGCGATTTACACGTGCGGGTATGGTACGGAAGGTCTATTATAGCCTATCCCTATTTCTATATTCTTATATTATTATTATTACTATTATTTTAATTATTATCATTATTAAGGCGTACAACGACGAGACAAACTCATTTTCAAACCCTTGGTGTCAGAAACAAAACTCGGGGCCCCTCAAGAGCCGTAAAGGGTCCCCGAAAACTATATTTTAAGGCTCTAAACGCAACAGTTTCTTAGCTATTCCCAGAAAACTAATTTCATGTAATAAACTAAAGAAGGAATGCAAGCCACTAACCATGACAAAAGTATCTCAAGAGGTGGCATCCAACTTTCCATCTATTTCTGGAATAAGTAATGCCACTCCATTTATTACATTTCTGTGAAAGGTTGCAAATGGCTAAAAAATTATCACGGAACCAACTAAAACTGAAAAATTCATCAATGCGCTTAAGGGGTTCATGGAGTACCCTAGATTTTTTTCACACGACTTACACGTGCGATATGTCGTACAGAAGGTCTATTATACTGTATCTCCAAACAGCAACATTATTTTCAAAAATTCCTGATTTGAAATAGTAGACTGTTTTTTGCTGATTTTAGGAATTTGGGCCATTGGAGGCTAAAGAAAACTGAATTTTCATGCACCACAAGCCTTTATAATTTATAAAAGGGGTCTTCCTGTAGTTGGGCACTTGACACAACGGTTAGGGTCAGTTCGTATGTGACGTGTATTGCGATTCATCTACGAGGTTTTCAATTTTATTTTCACGCCAGGAAGAACACGTTAGGTAAATTTAGTTTGAGAGCACATTTTAGCTAATCATTTTTCTTTGCCAACAAACAGGTTCCAAGCCCCTAAACATTGCAACAGTATATCAATTGGTAACATCTGGTTATTAATACCGAAGACCGTTCGAAGAATGGGTACTTCTGCTAGTTTGGAATAAAGCCAGATTGATAACAAATGATTGAATTGTGTTTGAAAGCGTTTCTTTTCACTCCAGGAACACTTAGACTACTTGAATGAGCCAAATGGTTAGCTGTTCAGTTAACCAGAGGGGTGTGGCGCTATCTTTCCTCGTCGCTTTCCAAAAATACACCACTCGCTTCGGTGGAGTAGTCGGTAGCATGCTGAACTGTTATGCCCAAGATCACGGGTTCAAACCTGGCCGAAGTCGTCGGATTATTAAGAGCGTTAAAATCCTTCAGTATGCCTTCCTTCGGAGGGGAAGTAAAGCCGGTGGGCCCATGTTATAGATGTATGGCATGTTAAAGAACCTACCAGTACCATTCGTAGTATGTAGCCAAATTTGTAGGTTATTTGGTTAGAAACGCTATAACAAGTTCCAACGTTCACCGCTAGGTGTCAGTGACAGTGGCATCTGGTAGCCATAGTTGGAACTACTTGAAATTTCAACTTGCTGGCAGCCCACGGGTGTTCAATTAAAATACTCTGCTATGGCCATTGTCTGCAATTCATATACAGAGCCTCAACCACTTATTAGTTAGTATCCGAGTGTAAGTGCCATTTTGGAACGTGAGTAATATTGTGTTTGCTTGTATTGCTGTTTTAAGTTAAATTTAAGTCATAAATTGTTGTTTATCAATATGTATACAATGTCAGGTAATTGAAAGAGCCAGATAATTTCGTGAAGAATGTGGACTTATGTCTCATTATGACTGAACCCTCACCCCACAATGTAATAAATATCCCCTCCAGAAGCACACCCTAATTACGCCACTGCGTCCATTCTAGCGTCAGGTGGAAGAAATAAAATTCATGTAGGCCTTGTCATAATGTAGGTTACTTAGTTGGCTTAGCTGTACTCGGGACTGATGATCTAAAATGTATTTCTTAAAAGACCAAATGTAGCTTACCTCACTAGAGATCCGAATAGCTGGACACAGAACTGAAGAGTGAAGTGATACTAGACACAACTTGTCTCGTGACGGTTTGTCACCTCGTCATACCTGGCCAGGCAGTGTATAAACACAGCAATGCACACAGTCGATGATAATCATGGTTGCCTAAATATACATCTCAATGCTTAAATCAATCTAAGCTTTTACTTTAATCAAGATTAATCACATAGCTTGTTCCTCACAACATAGCCAAGTGCACTGTATGTCTACCCCTTGTTATTCCCGTTTTCCAACAGGATCGGGGATGAGATGGGATGGAAGTCTTTGTGGCGATGGTTTTTACGGCCGGATGCCCCTCCTGACGCCAACCTCATGAGAGGAGTTAATGAGAGATGAAATGAATGATGGTGAATGAAACTGGGCAAGGATGTGGAAGGAAGCGGCCGTGGCCTGTCAGAAGGTACCGTCCCAGCATTTGCCTGGTGTTGAAAATGGGAAACCACGAAAAACCATTTCAAGGACAGCCGACGGTGGGGCTCGAACCCACGCGTCTACCGAGTCAGCAGAGAGCTTGGCCCCATGACCTAATGCTGCGCTTTAGCCAGCGTAGCCACTACTGTCGGTAACATAGTCAAGTGCACTAAGTTAGGTTATACGACATCAAATTAGAGGATCCCTCGTTCGACTTCCCGTCCTGACAGCAGCCATCCTTGGAGCTGTTTTACTCACTCATCCCAGGTAAATGATACTTCATTTTTTGCTACCTCCGGATACGTACTGAGCTCAGCTGATTGCGCCAGGATTCGATCTCGCAACCTTGGGCACAGCAAGCGAGTACATTAGCACTGCCAAAAAAAAAAATAGTCTGGTCTGAGAGCTGGAACGAGGTACACTTAGCCTCGTGGGTTTCATTTCTAATTTAACCATTCTAGAAGTATTTTCCCACCTCTATTGCGGGCAAATGCGGGGTTGGTTCCTAATTTAAGGCCACAGCCACCTCCTTCCCAATCCCAGTCTCAACAACAAACAAACTACTGCAGATACCACAACAACACAAGTTAACAGATACAGTATGTTTAACCCAGATCTTGGGTACCATTCACCTTGTACGGCTGCTATTTAACACAAGTTTCTTCGACTACAAGGAGAGATGAACGGTTGTCTCTTGATGTTGTTATTAATTACTCTAAGTGCTTAGGAAGCTACATTTCTATTTTAGATTTCGTTGAAACAATCTATCAAAGTTCCAAAGTTCACCACTAGGTGTCAGTGACATCTGGTAGTGAAAGTTGGAACTTGTAGCTCACCCCATGGGTATCCGCTTGAAGCAGCTACAGCCTCTGGCGAGCCGAACATGTCCTCGGACACTCCCGGCAATAAAAGCCATCCGAAAAATAAATAAATAAATATAAATAACTAGGTGCTTAGGATATGTTGGTTATCAGCCCCGCGTACTTGGGTGTGCCTGGCCTGTGTTATGATATCTGGAGTAGTGTGTGAAACAGTAATTATTGGAGTATGTTGTTATTTCATTCTAGGGGCATGCGAAGTATTGGTCATCAATAATAGTGTTATTGGTTTGACGTCCCTCTTAACTACTGCGGCTTTTAGAGACGCCGGGGTGCTGGAATTTCGCCCCGAAGGTGATCTTTATCATGCTAGTAAATCAACTGACACGGCTCCCTCACATTTGCGCACCCTCAGCTGATTGCGCCAGGATTCGATCTCGCAACCTTGGGCACAGCAAGCGAGTACATTACCACTGAGCAAGGCAGCCAGCCTATTGGTCATCAGCCCAAGATACGTAGATGTGCATTCAATTTGTCTGTCAACCTGTGTTTCAGTGGTGTCTATACTAGAGAATGTAACTATAATTATTGGGTCGGGAAAGAGGTACTTGACATGAGGTACTAACTTACCATTTGTCTACAGGGAGTGTGAAGAAACACGGGGGATAACCTCGCTCAAGATGGCCGGAGTCAGTTACGAGACTTGAACTTCCGGTCACAGGACTAGCGGCAGCTGCCCATCGCGATCGTGGTGAGCGTTTTAACACGCACGGCTACGTAGGAGAGCTGAAGGATGTGACAACATAAAATACCCAGGTTGAAACTAGAGCTGAGGTTAATCAACGTACAAGAGAATGTTCGAAGGATCACCAGATAAAACAACTCACATTATCCCGTAGCAGGGGGCGTGGTTGTGCAGTCGTCCAACTGCTTGTCTCTCACCAATGCATGTGAGTTTTTTGCAGTGAAACATTACACCCTGTGGTTCGGATTCCACGTAAAATGAAGGTCATGTGGCTCATGGTCGAGAGGTTAACAATCACGTAAATCGACGAATATGGTTAATAGACGGAGAATTGTCCATCTGGTACTTGGAATAAAAAGAAAATATTCAGGTTCTAAAAAATTCGCAGCCGGTAGGATTCGAACCTACGCTCCCAGAGGTAATCTGATTTCGAGTCAGACGCCTTAACCACTCGGCCACGACTGCGTTGTTGCTTATCTAACTGCAACGTGATCTGTCTACTATTCAAGCATCAACGTTCCTCATTTGAGGAAATTACTGAATTACCTTCTGTCTTCCCCAGTGGCGCAATTGGTTAGCGCACGGTACTTATAGGACAGTACTCTGCGATATGCCGGGGTTGTGAGTTTGAGCCTCACCTGGGGAATTCTTTAATTTCGTACCAGATGTACATCCACCTCAGATATTCTAGGAGTTTTAATGCAATGTTCAAAATCTGCAAACAAAGATGTATGACTGACCTTTTCATGGAGAACGTCCGCCATGAGCGGTCATCAGAACTTTGTTCATCCAATAATAAATGTTGGGCGTACAACGCTTGTATAAGATGCAATGAATTTGAAGGATCGAATATTACCTGAGTCGCCTCCGTAGCGTAGCGGTCAGCATGGTTAGCTGCCGCCACGGAGGTCCTGGGTTCGATTCCCTCGAAATTTGAACAATGGTATGAGGACTGGAATGAAGTCTACTCAGCCTTGGGTGGTCCAAGTTAGTCGAGCGGGTTCGATTACCACCCCAGCCATCCTCGAAGTGGATTTCCGTGGTTTCCCACTTCGTCTTCGGGCAAATGCTGGGATGGTACCTACTGTAAGGCCACGGCCGCCTCCTTCCCCCTTCCTAGCATATACGTCCCAATCTTCCCCTCCCTTCCCATCCCACATAAGGCCCCTGTTCACTTTGCAGGCAAGGAGCCTGGGCGAAGTGCTGATCACACCTCCCCAGTTGTATCCACCCCGACCAGATGTTCCTAGCTCCAGGACACTGCCCGTAGAGGCGGTAGTGGTGAGTTCCCTCACAGAGTCCGTGGGAACCACCAACCTAGAGGGTAAATCGACTTGAAAATAATAATTACCTGACTGCAATCAAACTTACTGTACCTTCCATCAGTTGCTAACTAGCAATACGCAATTGGTAAGCACAGACAGTACTACACAAAGCCATGGGAAGACACGGAATATGATGTTAGTAACGAGTTGCTCTCTTCGAACCCTCAAAACGGCAGCAATACGGCGAGGCATCGAATCGATATGAAATGGGTTCCTGACTCCCAACATTCAACTGGGCAATGATCTGACTCACAGTAACCCTTCGATCGCCCCGTATGGCTCTTCTGAGGTGACGTGATGACCGTTCGTTAAACACATGTGGTCGTCCGGTGCGGTGGTTTACGCGGATGGTAACATTATCTCTGTGATATTGAAGATCCACCCTCGACACTGTTGACCTCGGAAACCCGAATTCGCGTGTAATCTCCGAAATGCTATGACCCATGCGCCGTGCGCCGAAGATCATCCCACGTTCAAAGTCGGTCAGCCCGCGATGTGTTGCCCACTTCACTACACTCGTGTCTGTGACTGCTCTGCTCCGCCGCAGGTAGCCGCAACTCTCAGGAGTTATGCACAGCACATTTCCCCATGAAACTACCTCCCCGTGACTTTTGGCCAATCAGTGTAGCTTATAAAAAGACACAATGCTGTTTCTGAGTTCGAACCCTACAACGTGGACATCGGTGCATTGTTTTCTTGAGTTTATGGAATTCGTTGGATACCGCCTAACTGTGATTATTTGAGTCTAGTATTTGACTAGGTGACAGGACACTTGATTTACGGTACCATCCCGGCATTTGCCTGGAACTATTGTAGTATTTTTAATTGCTCATTCTCCCAGCTCGGCCTCACCCACGGACTTTGCGAGGGATCATTCCTCTACCGTCGCAAGGACGGTGTCTAGGAGCTGAATACACTTTATCAGCAGATACAACTGGGGATGGTGATAAGGCCGATCACCCAGTGACCGCTAACTTCGGTCTAATTAAGGAAGGGTCCGGGAAGGGATTTTGGAAGGAAGACGGTCGTGAGTCTGTTGAAAGTACCCGTCCCGACATTTGTCTGGTGGTGAAAATGGAAACCACGAAAAAAAAAAAAAAAACTCCACGCGGTGAGAGATGGGCAACGGCATGAAGTAGGGGATTGCCTGTAGGGGTGATGTACAGGGGGGACTTTGTGAGCTCTGGGACCACTACGGTAACTGTGAAGGCCCTGTAGAAACCCTGAAAGATGACGACTGACAGGGCTCTGGTAAGCTATGATAGGCCTAGCAAGCCAGTAGTGGAGAAATCAACTGGTTTCAAAACACAAGCAAGCCTCGGAAAAAAAGGAAGCTTGTAGTTTAACGTGACCGTTAATCTCGCGATCATAAGCCACGGGACCTCCGTTTTACGTGGAATCCGAACCACAGGACATGGCATTTCACATCGAAAATCTCACATGCATTGACCGGAAAGGATGGATCTAAAGGACAACGACCTGGCTATGAACATGGACTACGAATTGGACCTTGAATATAAGGACACTCACAGGGAAAGAAGAGGAAATTATTGACTTGATGCTAAGAAGAAACCTGGATATATTGGGATTAGGAGAGACTAGATGGAGACGACAGTGTAAAAGAGAATTGAGAAGAGGATTCCGATTGTACTGGATTGGGAACGATGAGGGGAAGAGAAATGGAGTAGGAGTAGTTGTGAGAGATGGGTTAAAAGAAGAAGTAGTAGGAATTAATGATCGATTGATCAAGATTAAAGTATATATCAACGGAACATGAGTGGAGATTCTGCAAGTGTACACCCCACAGGTGGGCTGTCCTTCACAGGAGAAAGAAGAATTTGAGGACGAAGTGCATAGACAACTGAATGGTTATAATTATGGGAGACCTAAATGCCCACGTAGGTACAGTAAGACAGGATTATGAAAGTGTGCTGGGAGCAGAAGGATGGAGAAGTATAAATGAGGAGGGAAAACGGTTACTGGAATTATGCAAAAGAAACGGGCTCCTCAATGAGAATTCTTGGTAGAAGAAACGAGAGAGTCATAAGATAACCTGGTATAGCATTGAATGGAGTAGGAGATCGGTAGTAGACTATGTAATTTTTGATGCGCAATTGAAGAGAAATGTTATGGACATTAAAGTTATCCCATCAGAGGCCTTGGACAGTGATCAACGGCTGGTGGTTATGAGCTACAGAATGAAGCCAGAAAGGAGAGTGATAGAAAGGCAGGAGAGGAAAATAATTGTATGGAAACTCAAAGAGGAAGATACCAAAAAGGAATATCAGGAAATAGTAAAGCGCAGGCTTCCCAGAGAGGAAACAGGAACTGTGTAAGAGGAATGGGAAAGGCTGAAAACAACACTAGTGGAAGCAGCAGAAATGGTATGCGGGAGGACCAGTGATAAGAAACGATGGAAGGAGATACCATGATGGAACAACAGAGTGAAGGAAATAGTGGGAAACGAAAACAAAGCTTTCCGGATGTGGTTCCAACTTAGAACAGCAGATGCCAAGGAGGAATATATAGCCAGAAAGAAGGAAGCCAAAACGGTGATAACGGAGGAAAGGAGGAAGTGGATGGAAAGATGGACAAGGATGTTGGAATAGGACTGTATAGGTAATAGAAAACTATTGTATGCGATGGTGAAGAATAAAGGGAAAAATAAGAAGATTACCACAGAGAGAATGGAAGACAAAAATGACAATATTATTGAGAGAAAAGAAGAGATTAAATCACTTTGGAAAGGATACTTTGAGGACCTCTTGAATGTGACAGCACCAAGTAAGGACGATGAGTATACTGGAAGGGTTGATGTCAGGAACCAAGTGCAAGTGGAAGACCTAACCTGGGCAGAAGTGGAAGAAGCAATAAAGAGGATGAAAATGGGAAAAGCACCAGGTATAGATGAGGTGTGCGTGGAGATGATAAACGCTGCAGGGGAAGTGGGAACACAGCGGTTGTATAGGGTGATACAAGCTATATGGAAGCTTGCCACGGTGGGTGAGTGGTTATAGTGTCGGACTACCAACCCCAAGCTCGCAGGTTCGCCCCTGGCCGTGGTAAGTGATTTTTGGAAGGCGACAAAAATCACGACACTCATGTCATACGATGTTGGCATGTTAAAGAACCCATTTGAATTCAGTAGGCCGTGTTCAATGGCAAAATTAATCTCGGGATTTTCCGCCAACACAAAGTTCCTCCATTCTCTACTTGAAAGCGTTGTAGTGTCAAGGAGTTTAGATATCTAACCTCCTTGACTTTCTTAGCGTTCAAAGGAACGGCGAAATTCGGCATGAAAGCTACCCTGTGGGTGTCAATTAACAAAGCTTGCACCAGGCACCCGAGGCCATACGATATTATTATTATTATTATTATTAGCTATATGGAAGGAGAAGAAAATCCCAGAAGATTGGAAAAATGGGGGTGATAGTGCCCATCTTCAAGAAGGGAGACAGGAAGATATGCCAAGACTACCGGGGAATTACACCGATGTGCCACTGTGCTAAGATTTATGAAAAGGTATTGGAGAAACGGGTACGTAAGGTAACGGAACAGCAACTGAGGGAGAAGCAATGTGCATTCAGGCAGGGGAGGTCCACTACTGACCTCATATTTGGAGTGAGACAGCTACAGGAGCGTCACTACGAGTATGGGGAAGATTTGGTATTGGCTTTTATGGACATTGAGAAGGCATACGACACTGTCGTAAGAAGATCTTTATCATGCTAGAAAATCAACTGAACGCCTCCCTCACATTTGCTCACCCTCCAATGCCATCTGACTGCGCCAGGATTCGATCCTGCAACCTTGGGCACAGCAAGCGAGTACATTACCACTGAGCCAGGCAGCCAGCCTATTGGTCATCAGCCCAAGATACGTAGATGTGCATTCAATTTGTCTGTCAACCTGTGTTTCAGTGGTGTCTATACTAGAGAATGTAACTATAATTATTGGGTCGGGAAAGAGGTACTTGACATGAGGTACTAACTTACCATTTGTCTACAGGGAGTGTGAAGAAACACGGGGGATAACCTCGCTCAAGATGGCCGGAGTCAGTTACGAGACTTGAACTTCCGGTCACAGGACTAGCTGCAGCTGCCCATCGCGATCGTGGTGAGCGTTTTAACACACACGGCTACGTAGGAGAGTTGAAGGATGTGACAACATAAAATACCCAGGTTGAAACTAGAGCTGAGGTTAATCAACGTACAAGAGAATGTTCGAAGGATCACCAGATAAAACAACTCACATTATCCCGTAGCAGGGGGCGTGGTTGTGCAGTCGTCTAACTGCTTGTCTCTCACCAATGCATGTGAGTTTTTTTGCAGTGAAACATTACACCCTGTGGTTCGGATTCCACGTAAAATGAAGGTCATTTGGCTCATGGTCGAGAGGTTAAAAATCACGTAAATCGACGAATATGGTTAATAGACGGAGAATTGTCCAGCTGGTACTTGGAATAAAAAGAAAATATTCAGGTTCTAAAAATTTCGCAGCCGGTAGGATTCGAACCTACGCTCCCAGAGGGAATCTGATTTCGAGTCAGACGCCTTAACCACTCGGTCACGACTGCGTTGTTGCTTAAAGAACTGCAACGTGATCTGTCTACTATTTAAGCATCAACGTTCCTCATTTGAGGAAATTACTGAATTACCTTCTGTCTTCCCCAGTGGCGCAATTGGTTAGCGCACGGTACTTATAGGACAGTACTCTGAGATATGCCGGGGTTGTGAGTTGGAGCCTCACCTGGGAAATTCTTTAATTTCGTACCAGATATACATCCACCTCAGATATTCTAGGAGTTTTAATGCAATGTTCAAAGTCTGCAAACAAAGATGTATGACTGACCTTTTCATGGAGAACGTCCGCCATGAGCGGTCATCAGAACTTTGTTCATCCAATAATAAATGTTGGGCGTACAACGCTTGTATAAGATGCAATGAATTTGAAGGATCGAATATTACCTGAGTCGCCTCCGTAGCGTAGCGGTCAGCATGGTTAGCTGCCGCCCCGGAGGTCCTGGGTTCGATTCCCTCGAAATTTGAACAATGGTATGAGGACTGGAATGAAGTCTACTCAGCCTTGGGTGGTCCAAGTTAGTCGAGCGGGTTCGATTACCACCCCAGCCATCCTCGAAGTGGTTTTCCGTGGTTTCCCACTTCGTCTTCGGGCAAATGCCGGGATGGTACCTACTGTAAGGCCACGGCCGCCTCCTTCCCCCTTCCTAGCATATACGTCCCAATCTTCCCCTCCCTTCCCATCCCACATAAGGCCCCTGTTCACTTTGCAGGCAAGGAGCCTGGGCGAAGTGCTGATCACACCTCCCCAGTTGTATCCACCCCGTCCAGATGTTCCTAGCTCCAGGACACTGCCCGTAGAGGCAGTGGTGAGTTCCCTCACAGAGTCCGTGGGAACCACCAACCTAGAGGGTAAATCGACTTGAAAATAATAATTACCTGACTGCAATCAAACTTACTGTACCTTCCATCAGTTGCTAACTAGCAATACGCAATTGGTAAGCACAGACAGTACTACACAAAGCCATGGGAAGACACGGAATATGATGTTAGTAACGAGTTGCTCTCTTCGAACCCTCAAAACGGCAGCAATACGGCGAGGCATCGAATCGATATGAAATGGGTTCCTGACTCCCAACATTCAACTGGGCAATGATCTGACTCACAGTAACCCTTCGATCGCCCCGTATGGCTCTTCTGAGGTGACGTGATGACCGTTCGTTAAACACATGTGGTCGTCCGGTGCGGTGGTTTACGCGGATGGTAACATTATCTCTGTGATATTGAAGATCCACCCTCGACACTGTTGACCTCGGAAACCCGAATTCGCGTGTAATCTCCGAAATGCTATGACCCATGCGCCGTGCGCCGAAGATCATCCCACGTTCAAAGTCAGTCAGCCCGCGATGTGTTGCCCACTTCACTACACTCGTGTCTGTGACTGCTCTGCTCCGCCGCAGGTAGCCGCAACTCTCAGGAGTTATACACAGCACATTTCCCCATGAAACTACCTCCCCGTGACTTTTGGCCAATCAGTGTAGCTTATAAAAAGACACAATGCTGTTTCTGAGTTCGAACCCTACAACGTGGACATCGGTGCATTGTTTTCTTGAGTTTATGGAATTCGTTGGATACCGCCTAACTGTGATTATTTGAGTCTAGTATTTGACTAGGTGACAGGACACTTGATTTACGGTACCATCCCGGCATTTGCCTGGAACTATTGTAGTATTTTTAATTGCTCATTCTCCCAGCTCGGCCTCACCCACGGACTTTGCGAGGGATCATTCCTCTACCGTCGTAAGGACGGTGTCTAGGAGCTGAATACACTTTATCAGCAGATACAACTGGGGATGGTGATAAGGCCGATCACCCAGTGATCGCTAACTTCGGTCTAATTAAGGAAGGGTCAGGGAAGGGATTTTGGAAGGAAGACGGTCGGGAGTCTGTTGAAAGTACCCGTCCCGACATTTGTCTGGTGGTGAAAATGGAAACCACGAAAAAAAAAAAACTCCACGCGGTGAGAGATGGGCAACGGCATGAAGTAGGGGATTGCCTGTAGGGGTGATGTACAGGGGGGACTTTGTGAGCATGGGACCACTACGGTAACTGTGAAGGCCCTGCAGAAACCCTGAAAGATGACGGCTGACAGGGCTCTGGTAAGCTATGATAGGCCTAGCAAGCCAGTAGTGGAGAAATCAACTGGTTTCAAAACACAAGCAAGCCTCGGAAAAAAGGAAGCTTGTAGTTTAACGTGACCGTTAATCTCGCGATCATAAGCCACGGGACCTCCGTTTTACGTGGAATCCGAACCACAGGACATGGCATTTCACATCGAAAATCTCACATGCATTGACCGGAAAGGATGGATCTAAAGGACAACGACCTGGCTATGAACATGGACTACGAATTGGACCTTGAATATAAGGACACTCACAGGGAAAGAAGAGGAAATTATTGACTTGATGCTAAGAAACCTGGATATATTGGGATTAGGAGAGACTAGATGGAGACGACAGTGTAAAAGAGAATTGAGAAGAGGATTCCGATTGTACTGGATTGGGAACGATGAGGGGAAAAGAAATGGAGTAGGAGTAGTTGTGAGAGATGGGTTAAAAGAAGAAGTAGTAGGAATTAATGATCGATTGATCAAGATTAAAGTATATATCAAGGGAACATGAGTGGAGATTCTGCAAGTGTACACCCCACAGGTGGGCTGTCCTTCACAGGAGAAAGAAGAATTTGAGGACGAAGTGCATAGACAACTGAATGGTTAAAATTATGGGAGACCTAAATGCCCACGTAGGTACAGTAAGACAGGATTATGAAAGTGTGCTGGGAGCAGAAGGATGGAGAAATATAAATGAGGAGGGAAAACGGTTACTGGAATTATGCAAAAGAAACGGGCTCCTCAATGAGAATTCTTGGTAGAAGAAACGAGAGAGTCATAAGATAACCTGGTATAGCATTGAATGGAGTAGGAGATCGGTAGTAGACTATGTAATTTTTGATGCGCAATTGAAGAGAAATGTTATGGACATTAAAGTTATCCCATCAGAGGCCTTGGACAGTGATCAACAACTGGTGGTTATGAGCTACAGAATGAAGCCAGAAAGGAGAGTGATAGAAAGGCAGGAGAGGAAAATAATTGTATGGAAACTCAAAGAGGAAGATACCAAAAAGGGATATCAGGAAATAGTAAAGCGCAGGCTTCTCAGAGAGGAAACAGGAACTGTGGAAGAGGAATGGGAAAGGCTGAAAACAACACTAGTGGAAACAGCAGAAATGGTATGCGGGAGGACCAGTGATAAGAAACGATGGAAGGAGATACCATGATGGAACAACAGAGTGAAGGAAATAGTGGGAAACAAAAACAAAGCTTTCCGGATGTGGTTCCAACTTAGAACAGCAGATGCCAAGGAGGAATATATAGCCAGAAAAAAGGAAGCCAAAACGGTGATAACGGAGGAAAGGAGGAAGTGGATGGAAAGATGGACAAGGATGTTGGAATAGGACTGTATAGGTAATAGAAAACTATTGTATGCGATGGTGAAGAATAAAGGGAAAAATAAGAAGATTACCACAGAGAGAATGGAAGACAAAAATGGCAATATTATTGAGAGAAAAGAAGAGATTAAATCACTTTGGAAAGGATACTTTGAGGACCTCTTGAATGTGACAGCACCAAGTAAGGACGATGAGTATACTGGAAGGGTTGATGTCAGGAACCAAGTGCAAGTGGAAGACCTAACCTGGGCAGAAGTGGAAGAAGCAATAAAGAGGATGAAAATGGGAAAAGCACCAGGTATAGATGAGGTGTGCGTGGAGATGATAAACGCTGCAGGGGAAGTGGGAACACAGCGGTTGTATAGGGTGATACAAGCTATATGGAAGCTTGCCACGGTGGGTGAGTGGTTATAGTGTCGGACTACCAACCCCAAGCTTGCAGGTTCGCCCCTGGCCGTGGTAAGTGATTTTTGGAAGGCGACAAAAATCACGACACTCATGTCATACGATGTTGGCATGTTAAAGAACCCATTTGAATTCAGTAGGCCGTGTTCAATGGCAAAATTAATCTCGGGATTTTCCGCCAACACAAAGTTCCTACATTCTCTACTTGAAAGCGCTGTAGTGTCGAGGAGTTTAGATATCTAACCTCCTTGACTTTCTTAGCGTTCAAAGGAACGGCGAAATTCGGCATGCAAGCTACCCTGTGGGTGTCAATTAACAAAGCTTGCACCAGGCACCCGAGGCCATACGATATTATTATTATTATTAGCTATATGGAAGGAGAAGAAAATCCCAGAAGATTGGAAAAATGGGGGTGATAGTGCCCATCTTCAAGAAGGGAGACAGGAAGATATGCCAAGACTACCGGGGAATTACACCGATGTGCCACTGTGCTAAGATTTATGAAAAGGTATTGGAGAAACGGGTACGTAAGGTAACGGAACAGCAACTGAGGGAGAAGCAATGTGCATTCAGGCAGGGGAGGTCCACTACTGACCTCATATTTGGAGTGAGACAGCTACAGGAGCGTCACTACGAGTATGGGGAAGATTTGGTATTGGCTTTTATGGACATTGAGAAGGCATACGACACTGTCGTAAGAAGATCTTTATCATGCTAGAAAATCAACTGAACGCCTCCCTCACATTTGCTCATCCTCCAATGCCATCTGACTGCGCCAGGATTCGATCCTGCAACCTTGGGCACAGCAAGCGAGTACATTACCACTGAGCCAGGCAGCCAGCCTATTGGTCATCAGCCCAAGATACGTAGATGTGCATTCAATTTGTCTGTCAACCTGTGTTTCAGTGGTGTCTATACTAGAGAATGTAACTATAATTATTGGGTCGGGAAAGAGGTACTTGACATGAGGTACTAACTTACCATTTGTCTACAGGGAGTGTGAAGAAACACGGGGGATAACCTCGCTCAAGATGGCCGGAGTCAGTTACGAGACTTGAACTTCCGGTCACAGGACTAGCTGCAGCTGCCCATCGCGATCGTGGTGAGCGTTTTAACACGCACGGCTACGTAGGAGAGCTGAAGGATGTGACAACATAAAATACCCAGGTTGAAACTAGAGCTGAGGTTAATCAACGTACAAGAGAATGTTCGAAGGATCACCAGATAAAACAACTCACATTATCCCGTAGCAGGGGGCGTGGTTGTGCAGTCGTCTAACTGCTTGTCTCTCACCAATGCATGTGAGTTTTTTGCAGTGAAACATTACACCCTGTGGTTCGGATTCCACGTAATATGAAGGTCATGTGGCTCATGGTCGAGAGGTTAACAATCACGTAAATCGACGAATATGGTTAATAGACGGAGAATTGTCCATCTGGTACTTGGAATAAAAAGAAAATATTCAGGTTCTAAAAAATTCGCAGCCGGTAGGATTCGAACCTACGCTCCCAGAGGTAATCTGATTTCGAGTCAGACGCCTTAACCACTCGGCCACGACTGCGTTGTTGCTTATCTAACTGCAACGTGATCTGTCTACTATTCAAGCATCAACGTTCCTCATTTGAGGAAATTACTGAATTACCTTCTGTCTTCCCCAGTGGCGCAATTGGTTAGCACACGGTACTTATAGGACAGTACTCTGCGATATGCCGGGGTTGTGAGTTCGAGCCTCACCTGGGTAATTCTTTGATTTCGTACCAGATGTACATCCACCTCAGATATTCTAGGAGTTTTAATGCAATGTTCAAAGTCTGCAAACAAAGATGTATGACTGACGTTTTCATGGAGAACGTCCGCCATGAGCGGTCATCAGAACTTTGTTCATCCAATAATAAATGTTGGGCGTACAACGCTTGTATAAGATGCAATGAATTTGAAGGATCGAATATTACCTGAGTCGCCTCCGTAGCGTAGCGGTCAGCATGGTTAGCTGCCGCCCCGGAGGTCCTGGGTTCGATTCCCTCGAAATTTGAACAATGGTATAAGGACTGGAATGAAGTCTACTCAGCCTTGGGTGGTCCAAGTTAGTCGAGCGGGTTCGATTACCACCCCAGCCATCCTCGAAGTGGTTTTCCGTGGTTTCCCACTTCGTCTTCGGGCAAATGCCGGGATGGTACTGCCCCCGTAATTGAATTATATAGAGACCACGGTGGCTATATTGAAATTATAATGAAAGTTATGGCTGTCATAGTTATGACGTGGGTAGTCATGACGTAAGCACGGATGACGTAAACGTTATGCCAGCAAGCTACTTGAGCTGAGATTCTCAGTGACGTCAGCATTTAGTCGAGAATGTTCCAAGATTTACGACGCAGTCGCAGGAGAAGTGGAATTCTGCTGAGGAAGAAACTATGCTATTGGAGGGGAGGCTTGAACCAATAAACGATAGTTTAAAGGAAGACGGAGATTGCTGAAACTATGGTATTTTTATTACTTTTGGAATGCAGAATTGTGGAAATCCATTTGCAGTAGAGGCATTGATTTGGAATTTTGGTGAAATTTATTTTCAGTTTTTGAATTTTGAAAATCCGTCATGTATTAACGAAGTTGGAACTTCTAACGATGACGCAGTATCACGCTATGGAAGGGATGGAAACGCCCCTCGTGAGGTTAATAAAAGGGCTTGCGCAGAAGAGAGGAGCTTCATTCTCCGATCATTCTCAGATCTCATTCTCAGATCATCCAAGTCTAATTGTGAAAGTTCTTTCTTATATAGTCATATATAGTGAAAAGTGTGAAAGAGTCGTTTTTAGAACGCGGTGAAGCCACTGCATTATACGAGATTCAAGTCAAACTAGGTGAAGTTAAAACGCACCTTCGAAAGCATCTACAAGATTAGCTTCGAACAGTTAGCGGTCGTTTATAAGCTAATTCGATTGTGCAGTGCTACATGAAGTAATATAGAAAAGCTGAACAATTTCGAGCGATTAGTTTGAAAGATATTAGCAAGTTTCGACGACTGACAAAAGTGATTATCTCGCCACAAGAGAAGCACTATTGTATCGCCAGAATTTACGCCACGGCTGACGCTGCTCGTGAAATAGGGAGACTTCTGATTGCTTTTGTTACACGACACTACAGTATAATGGAGCAATTTAATAAGGCAGTTTGTTCTTCTAATACTATAACTGAAGAGCAGATGGAAGGCTAAAGGACTTAATGCAATTGGGACATATTTCAACGGAGTAAGATAGCAACATGGAACTTCGCTAATTGCTATTCCACACAAGCGAACATGTGGTGAATACCATCTACACCCATGTTTCGTGATTAAAAGCTGAATACTATCCAACAGCAATGGAATCTATTACATACTCATTGAATATGAAAATTTCTTCGGAAATTTCTACAAAAACTTCATGGCGATTGTCTACTGGAACTTCAGGGATTTTTTCAAGAGAGGTCAGGGTTATCCCGACGCACAAAGAAGATTATTGCCGGAAGGATGTCTATTCGTCTTTTTGGAGCAGAGCGAGTTACGGAGAAGGAAGCAGTTCGATTCTCCGAGGGTGCTATTTCCTATTTCGAGGATGGAGCTCAGCTTTAACTTGGTGAAATGGATCCATCAGCAGTCTTCTTTGGGGAATTTTCCTCTGGAACGTCAATCGGCAGATAAGGTAGTCGTGAACGTTTATTGTATTTGAGTTTCTTAATGATATTTGAGCAACCATTTTTCCCATATTTTTGTCCTCATGTATTTTGCCCTATTTTCTTGTTTGAGATTTATATTCTCAGTACATCTTGATGAGTTTTGCCTTTTTCGACGATTTATTAAGACATTGTTATGTCATGGGCATAGTTAAACGATTTTGGATCAGTTGAGACTGATATTTGGATTTTTCAGTAATTAATATTTTGTAGTCACGATTTGACTGTAAGTTAATGATTTTTATGGCAGATTTAAATTCAGACAGCGTGTCACTTTATTAAAGTAATTCTACCCCAGTTTAATTACTTTGACCAATTTTCTGTCATCATCAAGAAGGAAGAACATTTAAATGATTTTAGAGCGTTAAAATCTCTTACGTTGTCGACGATCTTGGAAATACTAGTCGTTATTTGAATTGATTGCAACACAGACATTTATCGTCAGTTATGAACGATCATTGCATCATAGACATTTTTGTGAAAGATGAACTTTAATAATGAATTATTGAATGCATTAAAGTCAAGAACTTTTGTTAGGAGTTTTTCTCAATTAGAGATTTATATAATGATGTTTGCATTCCCCAGTCTAATTGGGTTCTATTCGACTACTTTGTAGTTAGTCACACTTTTTTTGATGATAGTATTTTTATACTACAATTCTTTTAAGATGTTAATCTTAAATTTTGATAGACCAGAAAGGCGTATATAAGCGTATTCACTATTAAATTTGTTTGTGATTGGCAAATTTTCGTTTCAGTTCGATTCATGAATGAAATCCACGAAGGTTAAATAAAAACAGTTTTGAAACAATTAATGATTATAAATTTTTTTAAGTGGAACTATGGATGTATAATCGCTAGTGCAGCGCACGTGTTGAAAGTCGCTGATGTATAATGCCCTTGAATATGAAGGAGGTTCCCACAGGAATTAATGATAAAGAATTATTTGTGGAAGTTTTTGTAAGTTCGGTGGAAGTTTTTAATGCCATATAGATTAATATATGATGAATTTTGGGCTTAATTATAATGCAGTTTGTGCATTATTGTGTTAGCGAAGTATTTTCCGCTGGAGTGTATTGTCATAGTTCGTTGAAAATTAATCAAGTGAATTTACTGTTATAATTAACAAGAGTTTTGAAAGAATTTGAGATAAGATTTTGAATGAAGATTACCGTCACAAATAATTATTAAAACCTTTATTAAACCAGATTGTGACATAAATATGTATAACTAACCTTCATTGGTCGATTATATTAAACACGATTATGAAAATTACCAACCGGATGAACCTGTGGTTAATGTATTTCTTAAATTAATAATTTAAACAATTTAAATGTTAATATTGTAAATAAATGCTGTAAATATTTTTGAAAATGATGTGGAACGAAAGTGATGTTAAAGGCGTGTTTAAAATATTTGTATTGTCTTTGACAAATATTATAAACAATTTCTAATTGTTATAAATAATTTATGTGATTTTGTTATAAACATTTAAGAGCTTATTAAACATTTGGATGAGAACTTAACAAGTTTAAGGAATTATCATAATAATCCAGTAGGATGTGAGTAACGTATTTGAAAGAATTGCGTAAATATATATTTGAGTTGTCTTGCGGACATTTAAAGCTTGAGAGAGAGAGCTGTACTCTTACGTAACGTAGCATGTGAGAAGGGAGTCCATTTGACAAGTATGCGACAGGTTGGAGGGTAGCTTGCAGCTGTCCCAACAACTGGTTATCAGCGGGTGAGGTCGTCCACACTCTGGCCTTGCGACTATAAATACAATTGTCATGTTTATTAAAAGGAAACCAAATGCTCTATATATGTCTCGTCCTCACTTCCTTTCCAATCCAATTGTGTTATGAATATTACGTTATTTGGAGCTCGTGGGAGCTAATATGTTTTATATCATGTTGTATGATAACTTTGCAAGTCCTACAGGAGGACGTAGTCAGATTGACATGGGCTACTGATAGCCACGTTGATTTTGTTGTGTTATTAAAATCATTCCCTTTATTAGAAATAAAGCTTTTGTACAGTTCAAAGTTCTCGTCTTCGTTTTGGTTCATTTTTAAATGTCATGGTGGAGGATATTGTGTGAACAGACTTTAGTGATCCTGTTGTCAACTCAAACCCCGAGATAATTTTAAGAGGTAAGTAACGGTAAGTATGTAACCCCCGTCTATTTTGGTGTGTTCCACAATGATTTCCTGTTAACTTCTGTGCTCTTATCTCGATAGTATCTGTCAGTGCCATTTTCATTGATGTAGCTGAGCCGGTGCGATTGTTTGTTGGCAATCCGATTGAGGGGGCGGATATCTGACAGCCTACTGTCCGGGTAATCGGGGACAGTAAGATTGGCGACCCTAAAACGTGGGGCGAATTCAACAAAACTGGATCACCAGGTTGAACGCGAGTATGATTGACAAACCTATCACGTGAGGTTCGATTAGACTCAAATAAAGAGGTGATTCTTTGTTAGATGTCTAGGCCAATTGTAGTATTTAAGAGTGTGATTATATAGGAATTAAATGTTGTATTGTATTAGGAAAATTACACTCAGAAAAGATCAGATCTTATACAACTTGAGAAAGGTTAAATAGGCTGGAAACTTAGGAAAATCGCCTATAATCTGGAATCTTATTTTATTTGATCGGCTTATGACATTTTAGCCATATTAAAGATAAAATTAAATTATTTGGATTGTAAATGTAAAATTATTTGTGTTAGGATATTTTAAAATGAGCCAGGGAAATTTGAACATGTGCTTGAGTTTGTTTCAACATGAAGTATCTTCGAAAGTTAATTATAAAGTAGTTATAAGTTAGATTTAAGACAGAAAATTGATCAAATTTATATATGGTGAAAAGTGTTGCTCAAATGTTGTTATTTTGCTCTTTTGATGTATGTTCCTACAGCAGTCTATTTTGAATAATATTGTAATGGCAGATGAAAGTTTGAGGATGATGTTAGAGGAGATGTCTGCTAACATGAAGCAGATGATGGAGGAGAATGCTAGTAATATGTCTGCTAATTTGAAAGCAAGCATGAATAGTAGTATGAAGCAGATGCTGAATGAAAGTATAAAGGAGAATAATAGTCGAATGGAGGAGAATGTTAGTAATTTGTCTGCTAATTTGAATGCAAGAATGGAGGAGAGTGCTAGTAATTTGTCTGCTAATTTGAATGCAAGGATGGAGGAGAATGCTAGTAATTTGAAAGCTAGTATGGGTGAAAGTTTGAAAGGTATCCAAACTAGTGCTGCTAATTTAGAGGATAATATGTCGCGTTTACAGATTAATACCCTAGGAATTGAGAATACTGTAAGTGACATCCGCACAAATGTGTCAGATGTTAAAAATGATGTGTCTAAGGTACAGAAAGACCTTACAATGTTAAATCTAGATGTGGCTAATGTCCGAGGGGATATTTCTTGTGCTAGAGCCGAAGTAGTTGTTGTCAAAAATGATGTTGCGACTGTCCAAGACAAGGTCGAGGAAGTCCAAAAAGAAATTCAAAATGCTAGAACTGATGTGTCCAATGTTCAGGTAGATATTAATAACATTCATGCGGATATAACTGAGGTGCAAAGTGACATAACTAAGATTCAGGTAGAAGTCAACACAGTTTTCGTAGATATTACTAAAGTCCAAACTGATGTAAATAAAGTCAGGGAAGAGATAGAAAACTCGAAAACTCTTTGTACGCGTAATATAACTGCATTAGCGACTAGATTAGTTGATGAGTCAGTTAGAACAACAACGTCTTTAGCAGATTTGAAGTATGATTTAGAGGTCATGAGAACCCAGGTATTAGACCATAATAGATTATTAAAAGAGGATATCGAAGTAGACATAGCAGAAATGTTAACAGCAAACGTAGCGGTATGGAAAGACGAGTGGAATAAGTCAAGTGGGGAACATGTAACCCAAATTCAGGAAAGGATTGAAAGAAAACTTGCCAGTACTCAAATAGAAATTAACAAGGAAGTAGTACAGATTAGGAAAGATTTAAGCGTCAGGATAAATTCGCTATTCGAAAAACAAGTTGACGATAGAACACAACTAGATCAGGATATGCAAACATTAAAATCTACATTAGAGGAACAGATTCATAAAGTTGTCTCTGATGTAAATGAAACGACGAGCAAACTGCAAAATTTGAAGTTAGGAGAGGCTAGTTTGATGGAGAACTACAAAGAAGAGATAATCAAGAAAGTCTTAACGGAAATCACTGACAAGGATACAGAAGGCTTAGCTTGCGAATTGAACAGGAATTATACCAGAAGATATAACCTAGATCCAGAAGAAAGAGACGTGACTCCTGAAGAACGTATATCCAGATTCAGAGAGGAGGATGACGAGAGGAATATGGAACCTGAGTGGAACTATCGAGATAGTGGGAAAAACTATCCGGATTCATATCCGAGGAACGTGACGGTCATCAGGAATTTCGAAGACAAACCGCAAAAATTCAGTAACACTGATAGTTTGACACCTATAGAGTATGTAAGGAACCTCAAAGATTATTTCATCGAAGCTCACATTCCCAGAGAGAGAGAGATGAAGATAGTAGAGATATATCTGATTGGAGGACCCCTCGAATGGTTTCGCGCATTTAGATACACATTCAGTAACTTTGACGAGTTTGCAGAGGCATTAATCAAACGATTTTGGTCCATAGAAGCGCAGAATTCGTTAATAGCGGAAGTGTATTCAAGAAAATACTCAGGTACTCTTCCAACACGGTACGCTGATTTCTTTACGAGTCAATTGTCCCGCTTGAGATTCTTACAACCCCCATTGTCCACGGAGCAACTAATTGATGCGATTTCTCGTATGCTGCCAGTTGAGGTGAGAAGACTAATAATTTCGTCCAACATCAGGGATTTAACCAGCATGGATGAATTACTGAGAAGGTTAGACTACACAAGTCCAATGCCTAACGTAGTACAGAAAGGTCAAAGGCAGGAGTTTAAAGAAATCAATACGGTATATATGGACCAGGTCCAACAAACTGACAAGCCAGATGAGGAGAAAACTGACAATGTAGGTCCTCACAGGAATAATCAGTTTAGAAGTAACAGATCACAAGGTTACCGACCGTATCAACAGAGAAGAGGTTGGAACTACAATCGAGGAAACTACAATGGAAGAGGCAGATATTACAACAATAATGGTTATAACCGAAATTATAATAGGAATAACCAAAACCAAAATAGAAACCAGAATACTCAAGGTCAGGTTATGACACCCGATCAGTATCAGCAAAGAGAGAAGGAAAGCCAGCAATACTTAAAAGAATTAAGGGATAAAGAAGCCGACAATCAAAAGAAAAGGCAGGATGTTGTAATCGATCCTGGGCCTTCTACGAGCCAGCAGAATTTTGAGGTCGGTAACACAAAAAAAAAAAAAACGCCGATTTCTCAACGTCAGTGAGAACCTGTAAATACATTGCCACACCACACCTGATTACGATTAATGAGATATACGAAGTTACCGATGAAGATTTGCTAGAAGAGAGGGGTATTGTTAAAGAGGAAAGACCATGTGCATTACCTATTATTTCTGTACGGATAGATGGCCAACAATACAAAGCGCTGATGGATACTGGTGCTATTATTTCCATCATTTCAAAGGAATGTTATCAAAGTCTGCTAAGAGGAGAGAACATGACAGTTCTACCTGTTTCTACCGTCAAAGTGAGAGGGATATTCCAAGATAAAGCAGTGAAGTGCAAGATTCAAGTGTTATTGAACTTTGAGATCAATGGAAGGAATTATGAACAGATCTTCATTGTGGTGAGCAAGATCAATTTTGATATGGTGCTTGGAATCGATTTTATATCGAAGGTCGGAGCTATTATTGACATGAAGAACAGAAGTATTAGCTTTAATGATGGGTACATGATCACAGAAGAGATAGAAAAACAGGACGTGAAAAACAGTCTGGAAATAGACCTTAGGGAAGAAATCTTGAATACCATAATTAATGAAGTGGAAGATTTAGCAGAAATACCCAGTAGAAAAACTGAAGGATTTGAAGAAATTCAGGGGGAATTTGAGGATCTGATAAAGGAATTCCAAGATATTTTCGATGAAAAGCCTGGATTGATTAAGGATTATAAATACAAGATAAGGCTGACAGATGAAACCCCTTACCAGAAGAGAATATACCCCATTCCTGAGAAATACTATCAAGAAGTACGAGGGTTAATCAGAAAAATGGAGGTAGACGGGATTATTAGAAAACAGGCGTCGTCTTATATAAACCCCATCACAGTAGTGAAGAAAAGTAATGGTCAGATACGTCTTTGTCTCGATGCCAGGACCATCAACTTGAAGATTCTTCCAGAAAATGACAGACCACCCAAGATTAGAGATCTGCTTCGAAAATTCAAAGGGAGAGCTTGTTTCAGCGTTCTTGACTTGACGTCTTCATTTTATCAAGTTCAACTAGAAGAAGATAGTATGCAGTACACTGGATTCCTATTTGACCAGACGTCATGGGTCTTTGCCAGAAGGAAGGAAGATTGTAGTTTTACGTGACCGTGAATCTTGTGATCATGAGCCACGGGACCTCCGTTTTACGTGGCATCCGAACCACAGGACATGGCATTTCACTTCGAAAATCTCACATGCATTGACCGGGAATCGAACCCGGACCGCCTTGGTGAGAGGCATACAGCTAGACCGCTGAGCCACCACGCCTAGATGTTAGGCCCCTTAAAACAACAATTATCATCATCATCTTTGCCAGAATGCCTTTTGGTATGGTTAACAGTGGACCAGCACTTATTCGAGCACTTGATAGTAAGCTCACTGACGAAGTGAAAGAAAATGTAATCTGCTACATTGACGATTTAATCGTATCTTCACCCAGCGCCGCAGAACATTTAGTGCACTTGAGAAAGTTGTTCGAGAATTTAAGGGAGGCCAATATCAAGGTGAATTTTGGAAAATGTCAATTCTTGAAGAAAGAGATAAATTACTTGGAGCATACTATTGATAAAGATGGATATCATCCAAACATGAAAAAAGTAGATGCGATCACGAGATTTCCAAAGCCAACTAAGGTGAAACAAGTCAGAGAATTTGTAGGTGCATGCCAATTTATTAGTAGCCACTGTCCAAGATACTCTGAAATTATGGCTCCTCTGTATGACTTACTCAAGAAGAACAACAGATGGAAATGGAGTACCGCTGCAGACGAGGCTTTTGAGAAAGCAAAAGAGATGCTCAGAAATAATGTGAAACTGGAGTACCCAGACTTTGAAAAGGTGTTCTATATTGAGTCTGATGCATCGAGAATAGGCATTAGTGCAGTCTTATACCAGAAAGACGAGGCAGGCAACAAGCACTACATTGCGTTCACTAGTCGGAAGTTGAAGAAGCACGAGGAAAACTACTTCACGACAGAGCTTGAAGCGTTAGCTTTTGTGACAGCTTTGCAAGCCTGGAAGAAAATCCTGCTGGGACATAAGGTCATCATTATTACTGACCATAAAGCACTACAGTTTATGTTGCAAACTGACATGTCGAGTGATAGATTGACACGTTGGGCTTTGTTCACCCAACAGTTTAACGCCACTATCGTCCACCAGCCTGGGAAAGATAACTTACTGGCTGATGCTCTATCACGTAACCCTATTAAAAATGTGCAGATACACCATGTACAATTGGAGCAAGAAGATCAAGAAACCGTTAGGAGGTTAGCCCGAATCGGTGTGTCACAGAAGAGACACGCTCCAATAAGGAAAATGTACAGGTTCCTCAAGGGTTACATGGACAATACGGATGTTGACTATGAAGCTACACGGAGAAATTCACGACACTTTGTCTTGAGTGGAGACATCGTATGCAAGTATGCTGACTCTGCGCATACAAAACTCCGAATAGTCGTGCCACCTAAACTTGTTGTCAATTTAGTGTGGGTAGCTCATCACGCAACTGGACATGCCGGTTTAGATAAAACTCTTAATACTCTTAAAGAGAGATTTATCTGGACTAACATGCGTTCCAGCATTGCCAAGGTCATTCGATCATGTGACAAATGTCAAAGAGCAAAGTATGCTTCTGCTTTATTAAAGGGAAAACCGAAGGCTATGATTCCTTCTAAGCCAAACGAACTTATGGCGACGGATATATTTGGCCCCTGTCCGAAGGGATACCAGGGTAACCAGTACCTGTTAGTCACAGTGGATGTTTTCTCAAAATTTGTTACAATGAGTCCCATGCAGAAAGCTAACACGAGGAACGTAGTAAGCAGACTGGAAAATGCTGTATTTCCTAAAGCTGGTAAACCAGAATATCTACTGTCAGATCATGGGACGCAGTTTACATCCGTGGAATTTGCAGCGGATATGGAAAGGCTTGGCATTAAGCACTTATTTTCAAGCGTGCGTTACCCTGAATCGAATTCCTCAGAAAGATATATGGCTGAATTTTCGAAATTCTGTCGAATTTTCTGTCCAAATGATCATTCTGGTTGGATGAGATTTGTACCCCTTATTGAGGAATGTCTGAACTCTACAGTGCAGGAGAGCACAGGAGAAGTGCCAATGCGACTTCATCTAGGAAGAAACCCAGAAAGACCGTGGGATAATCTTTTCAATCACATACCTAGAGATCCCGACCTAGGAAGGCAGCAGAGGATTGACAAGGCGAAGGAGCAACTCCAGAAAGCAGCAGAGAAACGATTGAAAAGAGTAGCTGGAAAACGTTTTGGTACACCCTTACAAGTTGGAAATCTTGTATTATTACGCAGACCTGTCAAGGCTGATATGACCAAGAAAATATACCCCAAATTTGGATTAGTGTTCCTGGGGCCGTTTAGAATTACGAACGCTTATGGAAACAACTGTTACGAACTCTATGATGATGAGAATAATGTCGTTTACGGCAAGTTCAATGCTGGAAATTTAAAAAGATACTATCCTAGAGTAAGCCAGTAATAATTCAATTTCGTGTTCAAGAGAGTTGAAGTACTTGTAACACTGAGTTTAAAAACAATTTGCAACTGTTTTTAAAACGTGGTGAGAGGAGAATGCCCCCGTAATTGAATTATATAGAGACCACGGTGGCTATATTGAAATTATAATGAAAGTTATGGCTGTCATAGTTATGACGTGGGTAGTCATGACGTAAGCACGGATGACGTAAACGTTATGCCAGCAAGCTACTTGAGCTGAGATTCTCAGTGACGTCAGCATTTAGTCGAGAATGTTCCAAGATTTACGACGCAGTCGCAGGAGAAGTTGAATTCTGCTGAGGAAGAAACTATGCTATTGGAGGGGAGGCTTGAACCAATAAACGATAGTTTAAAGGAAGACGGAGATTGCTGAAACTATGGTATTTTTATTACTTTTGGAATGCAGAATTGTGGAAATCCATTTGCAGTAGAGGCATTGATTTGGAATTTTGGTGAAATTTATTTTCAGTTTTTGAATTTTGAAAATCCGTCATGTATTAACGAAGTTGGAACTTCTAACGATGACGCAGTATCACGCTATGGAAGGGATGGAAACGCCCCTCGTGAGGTTAATAAAAGGGCTTGCGCAGAAGAGAGGAGCTTCATTCTCCGATCATTCTCAGATCTCATTCTCAGATCATCCAAGTCCAATTGTGAAAGTTCTTTCTTATATAGTCATATATAGTGAAAAGTGTGAAAGAGTCGTTTTTAGAACGCGGTGAAGCCACTGCATTATACGAGATTCAAGTCAAACTAGGTGAAGTTAAAACGCACCTTCGAAAGCATCTACAAGATTAGCTTCGAACAGTTAGCGGTCGTTTATAAGCTAATTCGATTGTGCAGTGCTACATGAAGTAATATAGAAAAGCTGAACAATTTCGAGCGATTAGTTTGAAAGATATTAGCAAGTTTCGACGACTGACAAAAGTGATTATCTCGCCACAAGAGAAGCACTATTGTATCGCCAGAATTTACGCCACGGCTGACGCTGCTCGTGAAATAGGGAGACTTCTGATTGCTTTTGTTACACGACACTACAGTATAATGGAGCAATTTAATAAGGCAGTTTGTTCTTCTAATACTATAACTGAAGAGCAGATGGAAGGCTAAAGGACTTAATGCAATTGGGACATATTTCAACGGAGTAAGATAGCAACATGGAACTTCGCTAATTGCTATTCCACACAAGCGAACATGTGGTGAATACCATCTACACCCATGTTTCGTGATTAAAAGCTGAATACTATCCAACAGCAATGGAATCTATTACATACTCATTGAATATGAAAATTTCTTCGGAAATTTCTACAAAAACTTCATGGCGATTGTCTACTGGAACTTCAGGGATTTTTTCAAGAGAGGTCAGGGTTATCCCGACGCACAAAGAAGATTATTGCCGGAAGGATGTCTATTCGTCTTTTTGGAGCAGAGCGAGTTACGGAGAAGGAAGCAGTTCGATTCTCCGAGGGTGCTATTTCCTATTTCGAGGATGGAGCTCAGCTTTAACTTGGTGAAATGGATCCATCAGCAGTCTTCTTTGGGGAATTTTCCTCTGGAACGTCAATCGGCAGATAAGGTAGTCGTGAACGTTTATTGTATTTGAGTTTCTTAATGATATTTGAGCAACCATTTTTCCCATATTTTTGTCCTCATGTATTTTGCCCTATTTTCTTGTTTGAGATTCATATTCTCAGTACATCTTGATGAGTTTTGCCTTTTTCGACGATTTATTAAGATATTGTTATGTCATGGGCATAGTTAAACGATTTTGGATCAGTTGAGACTGATATTTGGATTTTTCAGTAATTAATATTTTGTAGTCACGATTTGACTGTAAGTTAATGATTTTTATGGCAGATTTAAATTCAGACAGCGTGTCACTTTATTAAAGTAATTCTACCCCAGTTTAATTACTTTGACCAATTTTCTGTCATCATCAAGAAGGAAGAACATTTAAATGATTTTAGAGCGTTAAAATCTCTTACGTTGTCGACGATCTTGGAAATACTAGTCGTTATTTGAATTGATTGCAACACAGACATTTATCGTCAGTTATGAACGATCATTGCATCATAGACATTTTTGTGAAAGATGAACTTTAATAATGAATTATTGAATGCATTAAAGTCAAGAACTTTTGTTAGGAGTTTTTCTCAATTAGAGATTTATATAATGATGTTTGCATTCCCCAGTCTAATTGGGTTCTATTCGACTACTTTGTAGTTAGTCACACTTTTTTTGATGATAGTATTTTTATACTACAGTTCTTTTAAGATGTTAATCTTAAATTTTGATAGACCAGAAAGGCGTATATAAGCGTATTCACTATTAAATTTGTTTGTGATTGGCAAATTTTCGTTTCAGTTCGATTCATGAATGAAATCCACGAAGGTAAAATAAAAACAGTTTTGAAACAATTAATGATTATAAAAATTTTTAAGTGGCACTATGGATGTATAATCGCTAGTGCAGCGCACGTGTTGAAAGTCGCTGATGTATAATGCCCTTGAATATGAAGGAGGTTCCCACAGGAATTAATGATAAAGAATTATTTGTGGAAGTTTTTGTAAGTTCGGTGGAAGTTTTTAATGCCATATAGATTAATATATGATGAATTTTGGGCTTAATTATAATGCAGTTTGTGCATTATTGTGTTAGCGAAGTATTTTCCGCTGGAGTGTATTGTCATAGTTCGTTGAAAATTAATCAAGTGAATTTACTGTTATAATTAACAAGAGTTTTGAAAGAATTTGAGATAAGATTTTGAATGAAGATTACCGTCACAAATAATTATTAAAACCTTTATTAAACCAGATTGTGACATAAATATGTATAACTAACCTTCATTGGTCGATTATATTAAACACGATTATGAAAATTACCAACCGGATGAACCTGTGGTTAATGTATTTCTTAAATTAATAATTTAAACAATTTAAATGTTAATATTGTAAATAAATGCTGTAAATATTTTTGAAAATAATGTGGAACGAAAGTGATGTTAAAGGCGTGTTTAAAATATTTGTATTGTCTTTGACAAATATTATAAACAATTTCTAATTGTTATAAATAATTTATGTGATTTTGTTATAAACATTTAAGAGCTTATTAAACATTTGGATGAGAACTTAACAAGTTTAAGGAATTATCATAATAATCCAGTAGGATGTGAGTAACGTATTTGAAAGAATTGCGTAAATATATATTTGAGTTGTCTTGCGGACATTTAAAGCTTGAGAGAGAGAGCTGTACTCTTACGTAACGTAGCATGTGAGAAGGGAGTCCATTTGACAAGTATGCGACAGGTTGGAGGGTAGCTTGCAGCTGTCCCAACAACTGGTTATCAGCGGGTGAGGTCGTCCACACTCTGGCCTTGCGACTATAAATACAATTGTCATGTTTATTAAAAGGAAACCAAATGCTCTATATATGTCTCGTCCTCACTTCCTTTCCAATCCAATTGTGTTATGAATATTACGTTATTTGGAGCTCGTGGGAGCTAATATGTTTTATATCATGTTGTATGATAACTTTGCAAGTCCTACAGGAGGACGTAGTCAGATTGACATGGGCTACTGATAGCCACGTTGATTTTGTTGTGTTATTAAAATCATTCCCTTTATTAGAAATAAAGCTTTTGTACAGTTCAAAGTTCTCGTCTTCGTTTTGGTTCATTTTTAAATGTCATGGTGGAGGATATTGTGTGAACAGACTTTAGTGATCCTGTTGTCAACTCAAACCCCGAGATAATTTTAAGAGGTAAGTAACGGTAAGTATGTAACCCCCGTCTATTTTGGTGTGTTCCACAATGATTTCCTGTTAACTTCTGTGCTCTTATCTCGATAGTATCTGTCAGTGCCATTTTCATTGATGTAGCTGAGCCGGTGCGATTGTTTGTTGGCAATCCGATTGAGGGGGCGGATATCTGACAGCCTACTGTCCGAGTAATCGGGGACAGTACCTACTGTAAGGCCACGGCCGCCTCCTTCCCCCTTCCTAGCATATACGTCCCAATCTTCCCCTCCCTTCCCATCCTACATAAGGCCCCTGTTCACTTTGCAGGCAAGGAGCCTGGACGAAGTGCTGATCACACCTCCCCAGTTGTATCCACCCCGACCAGATGTTCCTAGCTCCAGGACACTGCCCGTAGAGGCGGTAGTGGTGAGTTCCCTCACAGAGTCCGTGGGAACCACCAACCTAGAGGGTAAATCGACTTGAAAATAATAATTACCTGACTGCAATCAAACTTACTGTACCTTCCATCAGTTGCTAACTAGCAATACGCAATTGGTAAGCACAGACAGTACTACACAAAGCCATGGGAAGACACGGAATATGATGTTAGTAACGAGTTGCTCTCTTCGAACCCTCAAAACGGCAGCAATACGGCGAGGCATCGAATCGATATGAAATGGGTTCCTGACTCCCAACATTCAACTGGGCAATGATCTGACTCACAGTAACCCTTCGATCGCCCCGTATGGCTCTTCTGAGGTGACGTGATGACCGTTCGATAAACACATGTGGTCGTCCGGTGCGGTGGTTTACGCGGATGGTAACATTATCTCTGTGATATTGAAGATCCACCCTCGACACTGTTGACCTCGGAAACCCGAATTCGCGTGTAATCTCCGAAATGCTATGACCCATGCGCCGTGCGCCGAAGATCATCCCACGTTCAAAGTCGGTCAGCCCGCGATGTGTTGCCCACTTCACTACACTCGTGTCTGTGACTGCTCTGCTCCGCCGCAGGTAGCCGCAACTCTCAGGAGTTATACACAGCACATTTCCCCATGAAACTACCTCCCCGTGACTTTTGGCCAATCAGTGTAGCTTATAAAAAGACACAATGCTGTTTCTGAGTTCGAACCCTACAACGTGGACATCGGTGCATTGTTTTCTTGAGTTTATGGAATTCGTTGGATACCGCCTAACTGTGATTATTTGAGTCTAGTATTTGACTAGGTGACAGGACACTTGATTTACGGTACCATCCCGGCATTTGCCTGGAACTATTGTAGTATTTTTAATTGCTCATTCTCCCAGCTCGGCCTCACCCACGGACTTTGCGAGGGATCATTCCTCTACCGTCGTAAGGACGGTGTCTAGGAGCTGAATACACTTTATCAGCAGATACAACTGGGGATGGTGATAAGGCCGATCACCCAGTGACCGCTAACTTCGGTCTAATTAAGGAAGGGTCAGGGAAGGGATTTTGGAAGGAAGACGGTCGTGAGTCTGTTGAAAGTACCCGTCCCGACATTTGTCTGGTGGTGAAAATGGAAACCACGAAAAAAAAAAAACTCCACGCGGTGAGAGATGGGCAACGGCATGAAGTAGGGGATTGCCTGTAGGGGTGATGTACAGGGGGGACTTTGTGAGCTCTGGGACCACTACGGTAACTGTGAAGGCCCTGCAGAAACCCTGAAAGATGACGGCTGACAGGGCTCTGGTAAGCTATGATAGGCCTAGCAAGCCAGTAGTGGAGAAATCAACTGGTTTCAAAACACAAGCAAGCCTCGGAAAAAAAGGAAGCTTGTAGTTTAACGTGACCGTTAATCTCGCGATCATAAGCCACGGGACCTCCGTTTTACGTGGAATCCGAACCACAGGACATGGCATTTCACATCGAAAATCTCACATGCATTGACCGGAAAGGATGGATCTAAAGGACAACGACCTGGCTATGAACATGGACTACGAATTGGACCTTGAATATAAGGACACTCACAGGGAAAGAAGAGGAAATTATTGACTTGATGCTAAGAAACCTGGATATATTGGGATTAGGAGAGACTAGATGGAGACGACAGTGTAAAAGAGAATTGAGAAGAGGATTCCGATTGTACTGGATTGGGAACGATGAGGGGAAAAGAAATGGAGTAGGAGTAGTTGTGAGAGATGGGTTAAAAGAAGAAGTAGTAGGAATTAATGATCGATTGATCAAGATTAAAGTATATATCAAGGGAACATGAGTGGAGATTCTGCAAGTGTACACCCCACAGGTGGGCTGTCCTTCACAGGAGAAAGAAGAATTTGAGGACGAAGTGCATAGACAACTGAATGGTTAAAATTATGGGAGACCTAAATGCCCACGTAGGTACAGTAAGACAGGATTATGAAAGTGTGCTGGGATCAGAAGGATGGAGAAATATAAATGAGGAGGGAAAACGGTTACTGGAATTATGCAAAAGAAACGGGCTCCTCAATGAGAATTCTTGGTAGAAGAAACGAGAGAGTCATAAGATAACCTGGTATAGCATTGAATGGAGTAGGAGATCGGTAGTAGACTATGTAATTTTTGATGCGCAATTGAAGAGAAATGTTATGGACATTAAAGTTATCCCATCAGAGGCCTTGGACAGTGATCAACAACTGGTGGTTATGAGCTACAGAATGAAGCCAGAAAGGAGAGTGATAGAAAGGCAGGAGAGGAAAATAATTGTATGGAAACTCAAAGAGGAAGATACCAAAAAGGGATATCAGGAAATAGTAAAGCGCAGGCTTCTCAGAGAGGAAACAGGAACTGTGGAAGAGGAATGGGAAAGGCTGAAAACAACACTAGTGGAAACAGCAGAAATGGTATGCGGGAGGACCAGTGATAAGAAACGATGGAAGGAGATACCATGATGGAACAACAGAGTGAAGGAAATAGTGGGAAACAAAAACAAAGCTTTCCGGATGTGGTTCCAACTTAGAACAGCAGATGCCAAGGAGGAATATATAGCCAGAAAAAAGGAAGCCAAAACGGTGATAACGGAGGAAAGGAGGAAGTGGATGGAAAGATGGACAAGGATGTAGGAATAGGACTGTATAGGTAATAGAAAACTATTGTATGCGATGGTGAAGAATAAAGGGAAAAATAAGAAGATTACCACAGAGAGAATGGAAGACAAAAATGGCAATATTATTGAGAGAAAAGAAGAGATTAAATCACTTTGGAAAGGATACTTTGAGGACCTCTTGAATGTGACAGCACCAAGTAAGGACGATGAGTATACTGGAAGGGTTGATGTCAGGAACCAAGTGCAAGTGGAAGACCTAACCTGGGCAGAAGTGGAAGAAGCAATAAAGAGGATGAAAATGGGAAAAGCACCAGGTATAGATGAGGTGTGCGTGGAGATGATAAACGCTGCAGGGGAAGTGGGAACACAGCGGTTGTATAGGGTGATACAAGCTATATGGAAGCTTACCACGGTGGGTGAGTGGTTATAGTGTCGGACTACCAACCCCAAGCTTGCAGGTTCGCCCCTGGCCGTGGTAAGTGATTTTTGGAAGGCGACAAAAATCACGACACTCATGTCATACGATGTTGGCATGTTAAAGAACCCATTTGAATTCAGTAGGCCGTGTTCAATGGCAAAATTAATCTCGGGATTTTCCGCCAACACAAAGTTCCTACATTCTCTACTTGAAAGCGCTGTAGTGTCGAGGAGTTTAGATATCTAACCTCCTTGACTTTCTTAGCGTTCAAAGGAACGGCGAAATTCGGCATGCAAGCTACCCTGTGGGTGTCAATTAACAAAGCTTGCACCAGGCACCCGAGGCCATACGATATTATTATTATTATTAGCTATATGGAAGGAGAAGAAAATCCCAGAAGATTGGAAAAATGGGGGTGATAGTGCCCATCTTCAAGAAGGGAGACAGGAAGATATGCCAAGACTACCGGGGAATTACACCGATGTGCCACTGTGCTAAGATTTATGAAAAGGTATTGGAGAAACGGGTACGTAAGGTAACGGAACAGCAACTGAGGGAGAAGCAATGTGCATTCAGGCAGGGGAGGTCCACTACTGACCTCATATTTGGAGTGAGACAGCTACAGGAGCGTCACTACGAGTATGGGGAAGATTTGGTATTGGCTTTTATGGACATTGAGAAGGCATACGACACTGTCGTAAGAAGATCTTTATCATGCTAGAAAATCAACTGAACGCCTCCCTCACATTTGCTCACCCTCCAATGCCATCTGACTGCGCCAGGATTCGATCCTGCAACCTTGGGCACAGCAAGCGAGTACATTACCACTGAGCCAGGCAGCCAGCCTATTGGTCATCAGCCCAAGATACGTAGATGTGCATTCAATTTGTCTGTCAACCTGTGTTTCAGTGGTGTCTATACTAGAGAATGTAACTATAATTATTGGGTCGGGAAAGAGGTACTTGACATGAGGTACTAACTTACCATTTGTCTACAGGGAGTGTGAAGAAACACGGGGGATAACCTCGCTCAAGATGGCCGGAGTCAGTTACGAGACTTGAACTTCCGGTCACAGGACTAGCTGCAGCTGCCCATCGCGATCGTGGTGAGCGTTTTAACACGCACGGCTACGTAGGAGAGCTGAAGGATGTGACAACATAAAATACCCAGGTTGAAACTAGAGCTGAGGTTAATCAACGTACAAGAGAATGTTCGAAGGATCACCAGATAAAACAACTCACATTAACCCGTAGCAGGGGGCGTGGTTGTGCAGTCGTCTAACTGCTTGTCTCTCACCAATGCATGTGAGTTTTTTGCAGTGAAACATTACACCCTGTGGTTCGGATTCCACGTAATATGAAGGTCATGTGGCTCATGGTCGAGAGGTTAACAATCACGTAAATCGACGAATATGGTTAATAGACGTGTCGCCTCCGTAGCGTAGCGGTCAGCTTAGTTAGCTGCCGCCCCGGAGGTCCTGGGTTCGATTCCCGGCTCTGCCGCGAAATTTGAAAAGTGGTATGAGAACTGGAACGGGGTCTACTCAGCCTCGGGTGGCCCAAATGAGTAGAGGGGGTTCAATTCCCACCTCAGCCATCCTTGAAGTGGTTTTCCGTGGTTTCCCACTTCGTCTTCAGGCAAATGCCGGGATGGTACCTACTGTAAGGCCACGGCCACCTCCTTCCCTCTTCCTAGCCTATCCATCCCAATATTCCATCCCTTCCCATCCCTCATGAGGCCCCTGTTCGCTTTGCAGGTGAGGCTGCCTGGGCGAAGTGCTGATCACACCTCCCCAGTTGTATCCCTCACGTCCAGATGTTCCAAGTTCCAGGACACTGCCCATAGAGGCGGTAGTGGTGAGTTCCCTCGCTTAGTCCGTGGGAACCACCAACCTAGAGGGTAAATTGACTAAATAAAAATAAAAATAAACAATAATTCCAGGCAAATGCCGGGATGGTACCGTAAATCAAATGGCGGTGTGAGCAGATACAACTGGGGATGGTGACAGGCCGATCGCCCAGTAACCGCTAACTTCGCTCTAATTAAGGAAGGGTCAGGGAAGGGATTTTGGAAGGAAGACGGTCGTGAGTCTGTTGAAAGGGAAAATGGGAAACCACGAAAACCATTTTCAGGACGGTCGAGGTGGGATACCAACCCACGCTCTCCTGATGCCAATTGGACACGAGTTTGCGTGGCCGGTTATTGTAGTGAAATACCAGTTTAAACTACACACCAAGAGACCGTTATCAGCGCTGGATTTTGATCCTTCAAATTCTTGGCTTCTGATCAAGTCGTGGATCGCACTCTAGCCTACACGGCTATGCTGGTCTGTCCCCACATATATTATTGGATTAACAATGTGTGTTGTCCGCTCTTGGCGAACTTTCCCCGTGTACCGCCCCAACATATCGGTTCTTTACAAGGAGTTATAAAACATGTTTGCATCATAGCAATAAATTTCGTTTCTCTATAAAGGTTGTGTTAGCTCTCGTCCCCCGTGTTCGGTTATTAATATGAAACACCAGTTAAAACTATTTTGCAAGAGAAAGTTATAAGCGCTGGAATTTGATCCTTAAAATTCATTGCTTCTGATTCAAGTCATGGTTTGCACTCTATACTGGTCTGTCTTGACTTCTATTATCGGATTAACTAGTTGTACCCTGTTGCCCGCTGTCGGCGAACTTTCTCCGTGAACCGACCTGACAGACATCTTCTTTGCAAGGAGATTTAAAACATGAATGAACCATAGCACATTATCCGTAACGAAATTAAAAGAATTCCCCAGGTGAGGCTCGAACTCACAACCCCGGCATATCTCGAGTACTGTCCTATAAGTACCGTGCGCTAACCAATTGCGCCACTGGGGAAGACACTACAAAGTCTGGTTAGTAACTGTTCTGAAGAACAGGGAAATCTGATAGTAGGGATATCACGCTATAGTTGCATCAGCAACAACGCAGTCGTGGCCGAGTGGTTAAGCCGTCCGACTAGAAATCAGATTCCCTCTGGGAGCGTAGGTTCGAGTCCTACCGACTGAGAGAAAATTTTGAGAAATATCTTTCTTCTCGTCCCACTGGATCATTCTGGATCGACCGTGTGGGTGGATGTGATCTTATCTTTTCTCTCAACCCTCCAGGTTGGTGGAACCCACGGACTCAGCGAGGGAACTCACCACTACCGCCTCTACGGGCAGTGTCCTAGAGCTGGGAACATCTAATCGGAGTGGATACAACTGGTGAGGTGTGATTGGCACCTCGCCCAGGCGGCCTCACCTGCAAAGCGAACAGGGGCCTCATGAGGGAAGGTAATGGATGGTCAGGATGGATAGGCAAGGAAGAGGGAAGGAGGCGGCCGTGGCCTTGAAGAAGGTACCATCCCGGCATTTGCCCGAAGACGAAGTGGGAAACCACGGAAAACCACTTCGAGGATGGCTGAGGTGGGAATCAAACCCCCTCTACTCATTTGGAACACCCGAGGCTGAGTAGACCCCATTCCAGTCCTCATACCACTTTTCAAATTTCGTGGCAGAGCCGG
Source organism: Meconema thalassinum (assembly GCA_946902985.2). Classification (NCBI taxonomy): domain Eukaryota; kingdom Metazoa; phylum Arthropoda; class Insecta; order Orthoptera; family Tettigoniidae; genus Meconema; species Meconema thalassinum. The sequence continues at coordinate 298,761,316 of OX336391.1, read as the reverse complement.
GAATCGAACCCAGGACCTCCGGGGCGGCAGCTAACCATGCTGACCGCTACGCTACGGAGGCGACTTGATCTTATCTTCTGATAATTAATGGCCTTTGTGTGTTGATTATTTTCTGTTCTATTTTAGGAATGGACGTATATTAGTAGACGCTATCATCATGTCGGTTTTTCGGGCGTGTTTGATGGGTGAATGGAATTTCCCTGTTTCACTCACAGTTATTATAATACATTAGCTGCGTTACCCTTCTGTAGTGGTTGATGGACATCCACCGTGTACCATCCCTTACCTCAACTCACTCGGCACTGTTGAAACAGGTACTTGTAGTGACCTCTCCCGTTTCTGGTCCAACCCAGAAATTTAACCTGGAACACCACACTGGGGTCTCAGCGACCCTGAGAAAAACAAAATATTGAATAGGTATTTTATGTGAAACAGTGCGCTACAGTAGAGTCTGGCAAACTCGGCCAAATGTGGACCGAAAGGTGGCCGAGTTCGCGAAAATGCCGGGTTATCGGGAAATGTGTTAAAAAGAAGAAATCAGCTGTTTGTTTTGGTTAAAAGTAATACAACGCAGTACATTTATTTGTTTTAACAGAAACACAAGTTTTAAAACGATTAAGCCACTACAATTACAGGACTTGAATATATAGTTCAGTAGTGTACTGGAAAAATCAAGGAAAACAATTAAATTATAAAAGAAAACTTAGAAAAACTAGGCCTACAAATAATTTCTATAATATATAAACTGTGTCGCCTCCGTAGCGTAGTGGTTATCTGCCGCCCCGGAGGTCCTGGGTTCCATTCCCGGCTCTGCTACGAAATTTGAAAAGTGGCATGAGGACTGGAACGGGGTCTACTCAGCCTCGGGTGATCCAAATGAGTAGAGGGGGTTCGATTCCCACCTCAGCCATCCTCGAAGTGGTTTTCCGTGGTTTCCCACTTCGTCTTCAGGCAAATGCCGGGATAGTACCTACTGTAAGGCCACGGCCGCCTCCTTCCCCTTCCTAGCATATACGTCCCAATCTTCCCCTCCCTTCCCATCCCTCATGAGGCCCCTGTTCGCTTTGCAGGTGAGGCCGCCTGGGCGAAGTGCTGATCACACCTCCCCAGTTGTATCCATCCCGACCAGATGTTCCAAGCTCCAGGACACTGCCTATAGAGGCTGTAGTGGTGAGTTCCCTCGCTGAGTCCGTGGGAACCACCAACTTAGAGGGTAAATTGACTAAATAAAAAAAAAACACTGTACAATATATGTACAAAATAATTCCTGTAGGCAAATCGTTTTTCACTTAATAAAAAATACCATTTACTTTTTGCAAAAACGTTTGTGCATTTACAGTCTGGAACGTTTGAGCAATTACAGTCTGTACTGTACAACTACCTGTAATTATCAGGTCATTGTTACTCTTCTTAATATGTACTGTAGGTCAACTTGTTTCGCGTCGTATTTAACAGTCGATAATTCCATTGATGGAGAAAACGAAAAAAACAACAACATAATAACGCTCTGTGCGGAAACACAAAAACAAACAAAAATCATGATTTTTTCTCCTGTCAGGATCGCCGAGAAATCTGGAGTGCCGGGTTACCGAGTGCCGAGTTTACGAGGCTCTACTGTACTAAGACATGTTTGCAAATTACGATAATAGCCCACTACCCTCGGCTAGCGACATTCAGATCTGTCTGCGTACAAGAACACTCTTGAGACAGAAACAAATATAGGTCAGGGTCATAGAGACCCCAGTGTGGTATTCACGCTTGTCTTCTCGTGGTGTTTCATAACACCCTGCTACTACTGCAGCTCTTGATAGGTAATTCACGAGGTGAGATGAACTACCTTAGTGTTAGGAACAGTGTGTGAAATGGCTAATTCCAAGAAAGGACAGTCTGAGTGCAATATCAAGGAATTATTGTCAGAAAATAGTGACAGTGAGCATGATATCGGTGGTGACTCAGATTTCGAATATGACAATGTTTTTGAGGATAGTGAACACGAAAGTGAATTCATTGCAGAATATGAAAGCGACACCGAAGTTGAAATCGAAGTCCCGGGTTCAAGTCGCAATTCTGTCAGTCACCGAGGCATGGCGTGCGATTGTGTCTCATGTGAAGGATATTGTAACACCACACACACTAAGGGAAACTGTCAGTGCTATTCGTTTCAAGTGATTGATTTATAAATATTTTATATGTTTACTGTAAATTTACTCCAAAACTTGAGAAATGTTGTCCCCAGTGGTAAAAAAAATAAAAAAAATAATGTACCTCTGCAATATTCAGGCTGTAATTGCTTTCATTGTGTTCACTTTTCGCTTCGCTATCGTTTTACCCTCCAAAGTTGGCTTTTCCCACGGACTAAGCGAGGGATCTCACCTCTACCGCCACTGAGGGCAGTGTCCTGGAGCTTGAGACTCTGAGTCAGGGGTACAACTGGGGTGTGTGGCCAGCACTACGCCCAGGCGGCCTCACCTGCAAAGCGAACAGGGGTCCTGATGAAGGGATGGGAAGAGTGGGACGGTTAGACAAGGAAGTGGGGAGGAGGCGGCCGTGGCCTTACAGTAGGAACCATCCCGGCATTTGCCCGAAGACGAAGTGGGAAACCACGGAAAACCACTTCGAGGATGGCTGAGGTAGGAATCGAAGCCTCCTCTACTCATTTTGGCCACCCGAGGCTGAGTAGACCCCGTTCCAGTCCTCACACCACTTTTCAAATTTCGTGGCAGAACCGGGAATCGAACCCAGGACCTCCGGGGTGGCAGCTAACCACGCTGACAGCTACGCTACGGAGGCGACTGTTCATAATTTTATTAATTAAAATATGTAAGTAACAGGCATCATACTAATCATTTTCCGGTATTCTCTAACTATACAGTAAAGTGATGACATTCGTCAGATATGACTGGGTCGGTGAGACCCCACCGTGGTAATGCACTTTATGTGTGTGGTGTTCCAGGGATAATCTAGTTCAAAAATTGCAATGGGGTACACTCAGCTTCGTGAGGCAAAATTGAGAAGAGGTAGGTTCAGTTCCCTCTTCAGCCATTCTAGGAATGGTTTTCCGTGGTTTCCCATTTCTACTCCAGACAAATGCCGGGATGGTTCCTTAAATAAGGCCACTGCCTCCTCAATTACAAACACACACACGCACACTATTACAGACACCACAATAACACAGGTTATCAGTAATCGCCGCTTCCCCCCTCTCATATATAACCTACAGAGTGTACCTAAATCCCCATTACAAACTTTGAGGGCTTGTAGTGGGGACCAACAAGGGTAATATTAACATAGGAACTTGTGTCCGGAAACGTACCGTCCGTCTTCCCACTACCCGCAAATAAACTCTACAGCCACCGTTCACTGCACCCGCGTTCTGTCCGACTCCTGCTGATTTTATCGTCTGGGTTCAATTACAGGTCGCCTCCGTAGCGTAGCGGTCAGCATGGTTAGCTGCCGCCCCGGAGGTCCTGGCTTCGATTCCCGGCTCTGCCACGAAATTTGAAAAGTGGTACGAGGACTGGAACGGGGTCTACTCAGCCTCGGGTGGCCCAAATGAGTAGAGGGGGTTCGATTCCCCCTCAGCCATCCTCGAAGTGGTTTTCCGTGGTTTCCCACTTCGTCTTCGGGAAAATGCCGGGATGGTACCTACTGTAAGGCCACGGCCGCCTCCTTCCCTTTCCTAGCCTATCTAACCCAATCTTCCATCTGTTCCCATCCCTCATGAGGCCCCTGTTCGCTTTGCAGGTGAGGCCGCCTGGGCGAAGTGCTGATCACACCTCCCCAGTTGTATCCATCCCGACCAGATGTTCCAAGCTCCAGGATACTGCCCATAGAGGCGGTAGTGGTGAGTTCCCTCGCTGAGTCCGTAGGATCCACCAATCTAGAGGGTAAATTGACTAAATAAAATAAAATAAAAATTCAATTACTGGTGGGGTTTGATTACCGACGTCAACACAGACACAAAACCTCCGCACCATGTTGTGGTACACACGATCACCATTCCCTGGTCCTCCAACATCCACCGTAGCCATATCCCACGCCAGTAGGTCTTCCTCGGATTCCACAGGGGTCTCGTAAATGAAAGTATTCATAAGACTCCACAGGTAGTAGTCTAGCAGTGTGAGGTCGGGTGAACGTGCAGGCCAAGCAAACGGGCCCAAATCTGTGGTGCAGATGATCTCGTACCGCAAGTGAAAAATGAGGTGGTGCACCATCGTGCTGAAATCACATGTTTTGACGCACATGCAGTGCACATCGTCTAAGAACTCATGCAAATAATATCAAGTACGCGGCACCCGTGAAATTTCGTGGAAGAAGGTAGGAGATACAATCTGTAGGGGATATGGGTCATCAGGTGATCGTTCAATGACGTACTTACTCTAGTCAGAGGCGCAAAAAATGCGGGAGATTTGAACATGTCCTTTTTATCGATTTGTTTTTTGTTAACTGAATATTTCTGTTGGCCAATATTTATCTGCTTTTTGTCGTTTTTTACCATGATCAGAAACCCAAATTCACAGACGAATGTGTCGAAGACTACCGACTGTCACATTAGTTTATTTAGTGTTTATATTAATCTTACTGCAGACCGACAGTAGTGGTTACGCTGGCTAACGCGCAGCATTAGGTCATGGGGCCAAGCTCTCTGCTGACTCGGTAGACGCGTGGGTTCGAGCCCCACCGTCGGCCGTCTTTGAAATGGTTTCCCGTGGTTTCCCCATTTTCAACACCAGGCAAATGCTGGGACGGTACCTTCTGACAGGCCACGGCCGCTTCCTTCCACATCCTTGCCCAGTTTAATTCACCATCATTCATTTCATCTCTCATTAACTCTTCTCATGAGGTTGGCGTCCGGAAGGGCATCCGGCCGTAAAAACCATCGCCATAAAGACTTCCATCGCATCTCATCCCCGACCCCGTTGGAAAACGGGAATAATAAGGGGTAGACATACATTAATCTTACTGCAGAACTGGGCAAATTTATTTCAATAAAGTTGGTATTTTGCCTTTCACGGCCAATAAAAAAGACCGCACAAAACACGGCGTAAACCTAGAAAAGTTGCTGAGTTTTAATTGCTTGGCCCTGAAATTTAGTATACAATCATTTTGGAAGCCTTTATAGGGAGGCGAAAGACTGTTTTAGCGTTTAGCTCTCGCAGTAAAGTAACGGAGGTGTTCTAAATAAGAATTGAGGTATCGCGCAGTTTGCTCCTCCTCTGGTAGTCCGCAAATAGACCACAAGAGCCCACTGATGAACCATCTCGGAGTTACTAGGCGTAATCTCGCACAAGACACGACATAAACTTAGAAAATGTTTCTGTGATTATTTTGTTGTTGTTGTTATTACTTGGGATGATTGAAGTTTGTTCCGTTACTGTTACTCTTTACCATGGCATGGTACGTAGTTTCCGCAATATTACTTATTGCGGATATGATAATTGCTATCAAGTTTGATGTATTTTTTTGCATAATGTTTATATGTTTAAATATAGTATGAAGACGTTAAACGATAGGTGTTCAATATTTAAGACAGGTTATTGAACTTTTACTACATAGAAGCTGATATTTATTTCCAATATATATACGCACTTTCTCACCTACAAAGCGGAGGCAGACAGGCTTTTCTCCGGGTACTCCGGTTTTCCCTGTCACAATTTCATTCCGGTAACAATATCCACTATCATTTCATTTCATCTGTCATGCATTTATTCAATGCCCCAGGGGAGTGCGACAGGCCTCGGCAGCCGGCACAGTTCATATTCTCGCTGCTAGATGGGGGTTTCAATTATTCCATTCCCTGACCCGGTCGGTCGACTGAAAGCAGGCTGAGGATTTTCACTTTCCTACCTCTGATTAATAATTGGGTGAGTGAAAATGCATGTAGTCTACACATGTAGTTGGTAACATGGAAATAACATAACAACGTTACGAATGTGTGATTATATATATTAATGATTTAGGCCAGTAAGTACTAAAAGCCGTTGGAAGAACGGGTACTTCAGCTAGTTATTAATAAATGAATATGCTATCATGTTCGTAATGAGATAATTCAATCGTCCTAAAGAACCAGGGGCAGATGACCTCACTGTTCCTCCCCTTAAAACAATAATAACTAACTCTTAAGAAATAATAATCATTAGTGAGCCAGTTTGCGGCTTTCTCACTTTACTGTGTGCTGAAAGCTCATTAGAAAAGAAAAAAGTCCAAGTTGTTATTTTAAACGTAGTCTAATTCATTGAAATTGAGTACATATCAAGACATTGCGGAAGCTTAAATCTTAGAAGGATGACCCTGCGTTGGTAGTTTCTTCAACACATATTAGCCTCAATCTAATGGCCCATCGTCAGCTAATGAGGGGAAAATGTTATATTCTTTAAGTGTTTCAACGTGCTTTTATTATGCTGGATCGTAATTATCTTTATTAAGTTGGTGGCAGTGGGTAAGGTGCAAATTACGAATCTTCGTTGCTACGATATTCAAAAACGCAACGCTGGGCACACTATAGTGCAACCAATATCATAAAGATCAGTGGTCAATACAGTACTTATTTCTATCGTGCAAAATTCAAGTATCACATGAACAATTAATCAAAAGACGTTAAAAAACGTTTCTATCTCAATTAAGTTATCTGTATGCTATGATTGTTAATTCCCGTTTATAACGGGGCAGGGAATGAGATGCGATAAAAGGTTGTGGCGGGTGGTTTTTACGGTCGGATGCCCTTCCTGACACCAACCCCAGGACAGGAGTTAATGAGAGATGAAATGAATGAAGATGAATAAAACTGGGAAAGGATGAGGAAGGAAGCTGCCATGGTCTGTCCGAAACGTCCCAGCATTTGCCTGGAGTGTAAAGTGGGAAACCTAAGAAAACAATTCAAGGATGGCCGACGGTGGGACTCGAACCCACGTCTACCGAGTCCGCAGACAGCTTAGTCCCAAGGCCTAGCGCTGGGTGTTACCTGGCGTAGCTACCGCTGTTGGTAATATCATCTCCACTTAGTATAAAACAAAGTCCGCGATTCTAGAATGTCACGGGTAATCTTGAGAACCACTAGATGGATTTTTATGCGGTTTACACCATTCTGTAACGGATATCTCGAGGAAGGTTTCTGTAGAAAATAATTAGTTATGATCAAAGATAGCCAAGCAGCAACGATTTCAGTGAAAATGTCGAAAAAAGAACTGGCGACCGTGCACATTTTAAGTTTAGGCTAGGCAAACCGTTAAAAATATCAATACTCCATGAGTGTAAGAATTGTTCAGCATAAAAAGTTCTACAAAAAGTCCTCGAGAGCATATTTCTATCTTCAATACATCGCCCACTATAAGTGTCTTTACGTTTTCATTTCTTCCAACAACCTCCATTCAATTACTGAGACGACAGTTCACGAGCTAGCTAGGGGCGAGACTATCACCCCAGGTACAGCCTAGCTAGCGGATGAGCCTATTACTCCAAATGCAGCCAGCAGCAAACTGTCAAGTCGTGTTGAGTTAAGACTTCAGAGAAGGGTGGTTGTGTTTAGAGTTTCCCTGGAAGTGCAACTCGGCTTTTCTTCATTTGGCCTTTGAACTTTTCTTTCCGCAAAATACACAGTAGCGGCTTCGGTGGCGTAGTCGGTAGCATGCTGAACTTCTATGCCCAAGATAGCGGGTTCAAACCCGGCCGAAGCCGTCGGATTTTTTAAGAGCGTTAAATATTCCTCAGTATGCCTTCCTTCAGAGGGGAAGTAAAGTCGGCGGTCCCATGTCATAGATTTATGGCATGTTAAAGAACCTTCCACTAATTGCACCTGTATGAATCTAAATTGGATAGGTTAAGAATGTAAACAACGCTCTTAGGTTTCTACGTTCGTTGCCAAGAGCCGACTGCGGTGGCGTCTAGTAGCTAAGTTCTGAACTTGGCCTAGTAGTCGTTGACAGTGGTGCTTGGTGTTATCAGACAGATTCTACACACACCCAAAGTACATGAGGCTACATGACCGCGTTGTCGCAGCCCGTAAACTTAAGAACCAACCAACCAAAATACACAGTCGAGCCACGATTGGACGGAAAGGGGATTAGTGTTTCATGCACCTCGCCATTCTTAAATTACGTTTGACAAGAATTCATTGAACATGCATCTCCATGAAAATATTATTGATAGTCCAGTCAGTGATTTTAACCCATCATGCCGAGACATAAAACGGATATGGGTCGTAGTTCATAGATATCACGTAATGCATTCATAACTGTTACCGGGTGAAGCCGGGGCGGGTTTCTGGTGAAAGATAAATAGAGATAATTATAAGTGGTTTGTTTCTACAAGTACAGAAAAACAAAATGTTGTTTTACCTACCCAATACCAACATGGCGGCCAAGCGAAGTTGCGACTTTTAAATAGACGTTTCACGCGATTTAACCAACCAAACGCAATAAAACTTGGTACAGTATATGTGTATACACATTGTAATGCACCGACATCTAAATTCGTTCAATTGTTTACATAACCTCAAGATGGCCGCTGTGCGAAATATTTCACCGGCATTCTATTTCTCTGAAACTATTAGCTTTATCACCCTGCAATTTTTTACGGAGATAAAGGGCACAACTGGAAGTTCATATATAAGACTTTCAAAAACCGGTTAACTACAACAGAATATGGTGGCCAAGCGAAGTTGAAAATTTTAAATAGACCTTCCTCGCGAATTAATGATCCAAACGCAATGAAACTTGGTACAGAAATGTTTATAAACATTGTAATGCACTGATATCTACATTAGTTCAATTAATTACATAACCTCAAGATGGCGGCAGTGCGAATTTTAAAATTAAGTTTTTATTTCTTGTGTCGTAACATGCGATCGAAGTGAAGGTTTGAATAATGAACATACGCAATAATTTTCCTTTAATGGTACATGACTCTATGGCCTATACATATAATAATCCAACATGGCGACCATCCGAAATATTTAGATGGATCTCAATATCTACGAATCTATTACAGCAATCATACTGAATTTTTTAATGTTCATAGGGGCTATGAACATAAGTTCACCTATAGGACTTTCAATAACCTGGTGATCACAAATCCAACATGGCGGCGACGCGAAGTACATATATTCACAAGGTCGTTTCTCGCAATTTAACCATCCGAGTACAGTGACACTTGGTTCAGTAAATCCTTATACAAATGTTAATCCACTGGCATCTAATTTTTTTCAATTGTTTCCATAACCACAAGATGGCAGCTGTGAGAAATTTTAAAATCCCGTTTTTACTTCTTGTGTCCTAATCATGCGATTGAAGTTTGAATACTACACGTACACAATAATCTCCATGTAACAGTACATAACTCTAAGACCTACATATTTAAAAATCCAACATGGCGACCATGCGCAGTATATAGTCGGTTCTCGATATCTACGAACTATTACAGCAATCAAACTGAAATTTTGTACGTTGATAGAGGCAATTAACATAAATAGGATATATGAAAATAGGCTGTATAGTTCTTCACGGAACTTCTTGTTGATAATGTGAAAATTACCAGGTGAAACTATACGTTGTCGCCTCCGTAGAGTAGCAGTCAGCATGGTTAGCTGCCGCCCCGGAGGTCCTGGGTTCGATTCCCGGCTCTGCCACGAAATTTGAAAAGTGGTATGAGGACTGGAACGGGGTCTACTCAGCCTCGGGTGCTCCAAATGAGTAGAGGGGGTTCGATTCCCACCTCAGCCATCCTCGAAGTGGTTTTCCGTGGTTTCCCACATCGTCTTCGGGCAAATGCCGGGATGGTACTGAGACCGTATTTTGTATTTAGTTGGATATAGGTTAAGTTGGCAATAACACTGATGGCAGCACTGCGAAATTCCTTTGCAATGCAGGTGCGCGGTAGTACTGTGGCGAGGTCAGGAGCTGTCAGCAACCCGCCGTACATGCCGACGACCACATGTTGGATATTTTAATACTTGTATTGAATACAAAATGGACACAGCACCACTGTCGTTATTTTGAACATAGTGGTAGAGCAATATACACAATGCAGTATTAAACAAAGAATGGGAAACGCATCCTGTGGATAAAGGAATATAACTGAGAACTTTTATATGAGTATAAATGCATACAGTATTATTATATGTGATTATTGAACTCGGCAATGATATATGTATCGATAGTTGCTGTCGATCACAGAACAAGGTGCATTGTGGATCACCTGGAGAATGTATGATTTGCGAGAGCAAACGTAGAGTTGATTAGTGAATACAACTTCAGAGAGGAGGGTCGTAAAGCTCTCTGGTCTAAGACTTGTTCGTGTGTTGACGTGAAGACGTGTTGGTTCGGTAATCGTGGAGTTGAACCGATATAATACGTGTTACAGTATAACGTGATAGGATTTTCGTCTGATCTTATTATAGTTTCAGGCAGTGTTAACCTTCAATTCGAGCACAGAGAACTTGCAGTCACGTATGACCACTTCTTATTAAGCCAATGGTACAACATTGTGTTCTACATTGCAGTACAGAATAAACAGCTTTAGCCATGATTGTCATAGATGATATAAAGAGAGAGATATATTGCAACGTTATGAAGATGCAGAATATGGGCTAAACACAGACAAGAAATGTAACACATAGCAGCGTTGAATACTCAGGATGATTACTTGATTCCAATATGAGCAACTATAGTATGAGACTTTATAAGAGAAGATTGAAGAGACTGTGAAAGTCTAAATGACAATTTGTACTGCTACATAATGAAACTGGCTTGGCTTACTACATCAATGTTGTCGTGCTCGTTAGCAATTGAAAGAAATATGAACTTTGTCAAACGAACATCTGTTAGCTTCGTCTCGTTTTGCGAACGGTAATCGGGTCTACTTGATATCCAGTCGTTTCGTGACCAGTACAGCTGAGCAGATATGGTTCGATTCCAGGCAGGAGTATGTGTTATAACATTCTCACTTCATTCAACTAGAACTTCAACAAGGTAGCTGGAAGTTTTCTTTTAGTAGACAGTATGAATTTGTCATGCTTTTGAATGTTCCGTTTCACCAATTTTGATTAGAGTATTTAAGAATTACAGACGAGGGCAGGGGTGATTCCTTAATCATTTCTGTCCGAGTATGTAATTTTCTTTGTAGTTCAATTTAGTAGTTATTGTAGTGTTACTTTGCTTTCATTAAGATGTAATTTTGGAATAAGATAGAAGAATATAGTTTGTTGGGAAGACAACATGAGAACAATTATAGGGAGAAGACGACGTTAAAATATATAAGAATAATTCTAACTCAAGCAGATGTCCCACAATCCATCGTATACGTGAATTCGACTTTGAACAAATTCTCTGGACTTTTTGAATTTGACTTCGAATATATTTTTGAAAGCTCATGCAAGTTATTAGATAGACATTCAGGTCTATATTTTTGGCAGATTGAGCATAGACATGGAACATAGGGATTTCTAGTATGATTCTTTGCGATTGTGCGAATTTGTTTCTGGTAATCCAGATTTTTTGAAATTCTTTTAATTTTGACTCCCTTTGTGATCTCGTTCAGATTTTAAATTTTTGTGGATTCTTGAGGGAAACTCCAACTTGGTTTAGCGTTCAAATCTAATGGTTAATTTGAGGAGGATCTCCAGTGGAATTATTTTCAATTATGCGAAAACTGAATCGTTCTTTTCACAATGGTCGGTTAGGATATACGAAAGAAATACTTCGTTTGAGAAAATGTAATTAGTAATGATATGTAATGTAAAGAGAGAAATGTTTAAAATATATGGAAGTCATAATCGAGATGACAGACTTCGAATTCTCACACAGTTATTTGGACTTGTGAATACAATATTTTATCATTGTTCTGATAAAAATTATTCTCGACACTTTAACTTTTGGCTAATTTGAAGCAACATATTTATCCATGATTGTATAAAAACTTGTGTAATATTCGTAATGTTTGGAATTTATTAAGAGCTGTTTAGCGATAATATGGTAATAATGGAATTTTGTATGCGTATTTGAATTGCAATTTAGGAGATATTTGACATATGTGGATAGTCAATATCAATTTATCCAGCACTGAATTAGCTTTAGAGCTATTGCTGAGTGCACTAATGTGTATTATTTTGAACGTGAAATTGAGTCACGATTTTAGCTAGTGGAAAGCTAATATACAATTTTGAATCCAACATTTAAGAAACCAAGTATTGTAACAACATCGTTAATATTTGTTAAGTTTTAGTAACAATTGTTTTTAGAATAGAGTTTAATTGGAGACTGTAATATTAATACTTGTATAAACTTGAGCTATTTATAACTAAAATATTGAGTGATAGAAAATCTAATATCTGTGAGAAAGTGAAATGAAATATAATCAATATAATTAACAATACAACGTCCAATTAGCTTAATTGTTTGTCATTTAGGACGACACGGACTTGAAAATTGAAACCAAATAAATTCATATGAATACATGAAATTAACGTGATGAATAATTCTAGGCGCAACTAAATCTCAGAAATAAAATGTAATTATGTAAAATATGTATATATTAATTGCTACGATTGAATAGAATATTTTGATAAATATATCGAAAAGGGTTTACGATAATGCCAGAATAATTTGTGTGTAATTTTTTTTTCTTTTGGAACTTCGTTCATGATGATGAGACAATAGGCAGTTTGTGTGGCCTAATTGAGGCGATTGTTTCTTAAACATATTTCATGCTTCGGCAGACGCATAAGGTTATAAACTTTTGTTCAGTGGAGTTTTCACTTCACGACACTGGGGTTTCAATTAATAAACTTTTGTTAAAGTTTAAAATTCATACTAATGACTTAGTGATTTCTATTCGAATTAGAATGTGCTTCGAGAACCAGTGGGTCATTAGCTAGGATGCTTTTTAACGCGCCCGAGATTAGATTAATTTAATTATCTTTAAGAGTCTTGTTAGCTCACTTTGGGCTATTTTTCATTTTTTTATAGACCACTGGCTTCTTCTTATCACATTCTTTTTAATTTTGTGGTATTCCTATCCATGGTATATCCTTGGTGGTGGTGTCTTGGGGGTTATTTTCAGCAAGGGCTTCCAGATTCTACGGTCCTGCTTTTTCTTTTGGATTTCATCAGGTAAGACCACGTGGATACGGGTGCAGAACTGAGACCGTATTTTGTATTTAGTTGGATATAGGTTAAGTTGGCAATAACACTGATGGCAGTACTGCGACATTCCTTTGAAATGCAGGTGCGCGGTAGGACTGTGGCGAGGTTAGGAGCTGTCAGCAACCCGCCGTACAGACCGACGACCACATGTTTGACATTTTGATAACTGTATTGAATACAAGATGGACACAGCACTACTGTCGTTATTTTGAACACTTTGGTAGAGCAATATACACAATGCAGTATGAAACAAAGAATGGGAAATGCATCATGTGGATAAAGGAATATAACTGAGAACTTTTATTTAAGTATAAATGCATGCAGTATTATAACATGTGATTATCGAACTCGGCAATGATACATGTATCGATAGTTACTGTCGATCAGAGAACAAGGTGCATTGTGGATCACCTGGAGACAGTATGATTTGCGGGAGCAAACGAACAGTTGATTAGTGAATTCAATTTCAGCAAGGAGGGACATAGAGCTCTCTGGTTTGAGCACATGTACGTGCGTTGCCGTGAAATCATGTTTGTTCGGTAACGTGGAGTTGATCCGACATATACGTGTTACAGTATAACGTGATAGGATTTTCGTCTGATCTTATTATAGTTTCAGACAGTGTTAACCTTCAATTTGAGCACAGTGAACTTGCATTCACGTATGTTAACTTCTTCTTAAGCCAATTACACAACAACGTGTTCTACATTGCAGTACAGAATAAACGGCTTTAGCCATGATTGTCATAAATGATATGAGAAGAGAGAGATATTGCTACGATATGAAGATGCAGTATATGGGCTTAACACAGACAAGAAATGTAACACATAGCAGCGTTGAATACTCAGGATGATTACTTGATTCCAATATGAGCAACTACAGTATAAGGCTTTATAAGAGAAGATTAAAGAGATTATGAAAGTCGGAATGACAATTTTTACTGCTACATAATGAAACTGGCTTGGCTTACTACATCAATGTTGTCTTTCTCGTTAGCAATTGAAAGAACTATGAGCTTTGTCAAACGAACTTCTGTTAGCTTCGTCTCGTTCGCGACCGGTAATCGGGACTTCTTGATATCCAGTCGTTTCGTGATCGGTGCAGCTGAGCAGATAGGGTTCGATCCCAGGCAGGAGTATGTGTTATAGCATTCTCACTTCATTCAACTAGAACTTCAACAAGGTAGCTGGAAGATTTCTTTTAGTAGACAGTATGAATTTGTCATGCTTTGAATGTTCCTTTTCACCAATTTTGATTAGAGTAATTAAGAATTACAGACGAGGGCTAGGGTGATTGTTTAATCATTTCTGTCCGAGTATGTAACTCACTTTGTAGTTCAATTTAGCAGTTATTGTAGTGTTACTTTGGATTCTTTGCGATTGAGTGAATTTATTTCTGGTAACCCAGATTTTTGAAATTCTTTTAAAATCGACTCCCTTTGTGAGCTCGTTCTGTTTTTAAATTTTTGTGGATTCTTATGGGAAACTCCAACTTGGTTTAGCGTTCAAATCTAATGGTTAATTTGTACCTTCTCAAGATAGGCTCTTTTCCATGCTGTAGTTTTGACGTGTTTTCCTTTGAGGAGGATCTCCAGTGGAATTATTTTCAATTATGCGAAAACTGAATCGTTCTTTTCACAGTGGTCGGTCGAGAAATACGAAAGAAATGCTTTATTAAAGAAAATGTAATTAGTAATGATATGTAATGTAAGGAGAGAAATGTTTAAAATATATGTAAGTCATAATCGAGATGACAGACTTTGAATTCTCACACAGTTATTTAGACTTGTGAATACAATATTTTATCACTGTTCTGATAAAGATTATTCTCGACACTTTAACTCTTGGCTAATTTGAAGCAACATATTTATCCATGATTGTATAAAAACTTGTGTAATATTCGTAATGTTTGGAATTTATTAAGAGCTGTTAAGCGATGATATGGTAATAATGGAATTTTGTCTGCGTATTTGAATTGCTATTTAGGAGATATTTGACATATGTGGATAGTCAATATCAATTTTTTCCAGCACTGAATTAGCTTTAGAGCTATTGCTGAGTGCACTAAGGTGTATTATTTTGAACGTGAAATTGAGTCACGATTTTAGCTAGTGGAAAGCTAATGTACAATTTTGAATCCAACATTTAAGAAACCAAGTATTGTAACAACATCGTTAATATTTATTAAGATTTAGTAACTATTGTTTTTAGAATAGAGTTTAATTGGAAAGACTGTAATATTAATACTTGTATCAACTTGAGCTATTTATAACTTAAGTATTGAGTGTTAGAAAACCTAATATCTGTGAGAAAGTGAATTGAAATATAATCATTATAATTAACAATACGACGTCCGATTAGCTTAATTGTTTGTCATTTAGGACGGAATGGACTTGAAATTGAAACCAAATAAATGTATATGAATACATGAAATTAACAGAGATGAATAATTCTAGGCGCAACTAAATCTCAGAAATAAAATGTAATTATGTAAAATATGTATATATCAATTGCTACGATTGAATAGAATATTTTTTATAAATATGTCATAAAGGGTTTACGATCATATTAGAATATTTTGTGTGTAAAATTATTTTTTTTGGAACTTCGTTAATAATGATGAGACGATAGGCAGTTTGTGGCCGAATTAAGGCGGTTGTTACTTAAACATTTTTCATGCTTCGACAGAGGCTTAAGGTTATAAACTTTAGTTCAGTGGAGTTTCTACTTCACGACACTGCGGTTTCAGTTAATAAATTTTTGATAAATTTTAAAAATTCATACGAATGACTTAGTGATTTCTATTCGAATTAGAATGTGCTTCGAGAACCAGTGGGTCATTAGCTAGGATGCTTTTTAACGCGCCTGAGATTAGATTAACTTAATTATCTTTAAGAGTCTTGATAGCTCACTTTGGGCTATTTTCTTTTTTATAGACCACTGGCATCTTCTCATCACATTCTTTTTAATTTTTGTGGTATTCCTATCCATGGTCTATCCTTGGTGGTGGTGTCTTGGTTATTTTCAGACGGGGCTTCCAGATTCTACGATCCTGCATTTTCTTCGGATTTCACCAGGTAAGACCTATAGATACGGGTGTACATTAATATGGCGGCCAACGTGGGGAGATCGAATTGTTTTAATTCGAGTGTCGTAGTGGATGGGCACATTAATTTGGAGACCCAATAATTGTGACATTCGGGTTGGCATCCTCGAGCACTCTAATGGATAGTCATCTTCGTAAAAGAACCCATTTTTCATGCGGTTAACGAGTTGACTTGTTCGAATTTCTAGTCGTCAGCATTTGACTTTGGCACTGCTACGATTATAGAATTCGTTGGGAATTCGCGTTTCTTAGAAACCTGAACTTGAGTTTACTCAATCTACCTGGTATACAGATAGAAGTATCGTCATTTAATTTAAATTCATTAGTTTTTTTGTTGTGCTTTAAATGTAATTGTAAATGATTACGGTTTGATCGTAAGAGACATGCCTTGGAAACTTTTATAGATCAACGTGGTCATATGGGGCAGCATATGGGGATCGTTTTTCACTCCATGCTTGTCGGCCATTTTATGCTTGTTACCGGCGATGATAATTGGAAGATCATCAGTCATATTAAATTTATTTCTATTTAACAATAAATACAATAAGCTAGACTTGCGATTATAACTTTAATAAGTTCTAATATGAATCACTATGCGCATATACCTCCTATTTTCTTATAGATTTAAATTAGTTAATAAGTATAGCTGCAAAACAAACTATATTGTTCATATTGGTGAAAAGGGTCATTCTGAGTATGTCAATTCTGCTATACATGTGTTGCATTTCTGTATTTCTCCATTTAGTGTTGTAAAATGTCAGGTGCGGCGACTATGGACGATGTCGTGGCATTGTTACATGCCATGCAGGAAAAGCTAAGCAAACAGGAGCAGGACTTAGCCGATATTAAGTCAAATGCTCAAACCAGCTTGGACACCTTAAACGAAACAGTGACTAAAAATACAAACTCAGTCCAGACTGACATGTCCCATCTTCATTTATCCCTTAAGCGTTTACAGGATAGTTACCGCAAAATTTCTGACCGATCCAAAGAAATTAAGGAAAAAATGATGTAGAAACTAGTGTAGATGGTGTTCAAGGAGGTGTAAGGCTTGTACAATCAGATATAAGCAATGCTAATGTAGATGTTAGCCATGTACGCTCTAGTGTAGCTACTGCGGAGGCAAACTTGATTTAGCGCAAAGTGATATAACCGACACCAAAATTAAATTAATTAGCACTGAGGCTAAGCTTGATGCTACTCAGGAAAGAATAATTAGCACTGAGGCTAAGTTTGATGCTACTCAGGAAAGAATAATTAGCACTGAGGCTAAGCATGATGCCACTCAGGAAAAGATAATTAGCACTGAGGCTAAAATTTTAAACACAGAAACACTTGTAACCAGCATGCAGTCAAACATTTCTGGTAGATGACGGTAGATCCTATGTCAATGAAGATAGACAGGGCTATTTCCAAAGGCAACAAAATAACCAGCAGGGTTACTCACGGTACAAGAACTATCGTGATAAGAATTATCAGACCCAAGAAGAAAAACAACAGTCTAAAAAAGACAGAGAAAAAAGGGAAGAGCGAAACAACAAACGAAGAGACACGGAAAGTGATCAAGAACCAGGGACAAGCCAACAAGCTGAGAGGCAAGAGAGGCGTCCCCATGAAAAAACGCTAATTTTATATTCCAAGAGGAAGTAAATGATTATTCATCTCCGTTTAACATTGTAATTCATGACGTCTACGAGGTTACAGACGAAGATCTGTTGTGTGAGGAAAAGGAAGGATTTGTGGAAAACAAAACGGAATTACCAATTATAGAAATCTCCGTGGGAAATCAACAATGTAAATCTCTTATTGATACGGGAGCTGTCATTTCTTTGATGTCCGAAGATTGCTTCATTAAACTTGAGAAAGAACAGCAATTTGAGACGTTACCGGCTTCGTCAGTCAAGATCAGGGTATTATTCCAGAATAAGTCGATAAAATGTAAACTACAGGTTCTACTAAAATTCAAAATTAATGAAAGAATGTTTGAACATATCTTTATTGTTGTAAAGAACATAAACTTTGAGATTATTCTGGGGATTGACTTTATAACTCGAGCCAGAATGGTCATAGATATGAATATGAGGATTATCAAATTCCAGGAAAATATTATAAGAAAGATAGCTTCTGATGATATGACCCCGAGTATGATGTAGAAAATTTAGTGAGAGAAGGGATTTTGGATAATATGATCAATCAGGTTGAGCAAGAGAGAGAGCATTATGCCCTACACGCCGAGGGATATGCGGAAGTAGAACAGAAGTTTCATGACTTAATTGAGGAATTCACTGATATATTTGACGACAAGCCAGGTCTGATCAAAGATTTCAAGTATCAGATAAGATTAATCGATGATTCTCCTTATCAAGCCAAATTATACCCCATTCCCGATAAATACTATGAGGAAGTCAGGGATATCATCAAGAAAATGGAAGCTGAGGGTATAATTAAGAAGCAAGCTTCGTCGTACTTAAACCCAATCACCGTGGTCAAGAAAAGTAATGGACACCTACGCTTATGTTTGGATGCAAGAAAAATTAACTCGCGTATTCACTTAGAAATGGACCGTCCTCCCAAAATCAGGGATCTTTTGAGGAAATTCAAGGATAAGGCATGCTTTAGTATCTTGGACTTGACGACGTCCTTTTATCAAGTAGAGCTGACTGAAGACAGCCGACAATACACAGGATTCTTATTTGATCAGACAACCTTCGTGTTCTGTCGTGTTCCATTCGGAATGATCAATAGTGGTCCGGCTCTCATCAGGGCTCTTGATAGCAAATTGTCAGATGAGGTAAACAGAATGTCACGTGCTACATTGACGACCTCATAATTGCATCAGCGAATGTAAAGGAACATTTAGCTGACCTCAGAAAGTTATTCCTAGAGTTACGTGAGGCAAATATCAAAGTCAATTATGACAAGTGTCATTTTGTAAAGTAAAGGATCAATTTCCTAGGTCATACCATTGATCAGTTCGGCTACCATCCTAATCTCAAGAAGATTGATGAGATAGCGAACTTCCCTAGGCCAAAAAGAATCAGGCACCTACGCCAATTCCTAGGGATGTGCCAATTTTTGAGCAGTCACTGCCCAGGATATTCAGTGACCATGGCCCCATTGTACGACCTGCTTAAGAAAAATAATCGATGGAAGTGGTCGGATATAACTGAACAGGCCTTCGAGAATGCAAAGACTATGCTGAAGGACTGTGTCAAGTTGGAATATCCAGAATTTACCCGCACTTTTTATATAGAATCAGACCCCTCCAGAGTAGGTTTAAGCGCAATCCTGTATCAGAAGGATGAACAGGGAAATAAGCACTACATCGATTTTTGCAGTAGAAAGTTAAGACCTCACGAGGAAAAATACTTCACGACAGAGCTTGAGGCTTTAGCCTTTGTCTCAGCTTTGCAAAAGTGGAAGAAGATACTTCTGGGACACCAAATTGTCATCTTAACGGACCATAGAGCTTTGTAGTTTATGCTCCAATCTGATCTCTCAAGCGATCGTCTGACTCGATGGACGCTATTCATCCAGCAGTTTAACGCTACCATTATACATCAGCCAGGCAAAGATAATCTCCTTGCAGATG
Source organism: Meconema thalassinum (assembly GCA_946902985.2). Lineage (NCBI taxonomy): Eukaryota > Metazoa > Arthropoda > Insecta > Orthoptera > Tettigoniidae > Meconema > Meconema thalassinum. The sequence goes on along the minus strand of OX336391.1, from coordinate 298,741,483 downwards.
CTCTTTCAAGGAATCCATGCAATAAATTGGCAGTAAACATAGTACAATCGGAGGGGGAAGATGAGGTGACCCTGGAAAAGCTACGCAAGTTAGCTGTGTCACAGAAAAGACACACTCCAATAAGACATATGTACAAGTATTTAAAAGGCTACATGGATAACTTGGATGAGAACTATCTTGCCACCAGACGAAGTGCTGATCGTCATGCTCTTTGTGGAGAGAGAGTGTGCAAATATGTTGATAAGCATAATAACAAACTTAGGATCTTGGTGCCTCCAAAATTAATCGTACCGTTAATTTGGTTAGCGCACAGAACCATAGGCCATGGTGGATTAGATACGACCATGAAAACTCTTCAAGAAACATTCTACTGGCCTAAGCTACGCCAATCTGTTGCGAGAGTCGTAAGGTCATGTGACAGCTGCCAGAGAAGCAAGTATTCTTCTGCTATCTCTAAAGAGGAACCAAGGGCTATTATTCCCTGTAAACCCCATGAACTGATGGCGTGCGACCTGTTCGGTCCGTGTCCGAAAGGTGCCAGAGGAAATCAGTTTTTACTTGTCACAGTGGACGTATTTTCGAAGTTCGTGACCTTAGATCCCATGCAGAACGCAACATCAGGACAGGTTATCAGTCGCTTAGTGCAGAGTGTGTTTAAGAAAGCTGGAAAGCCGGAGACCATTCTATCAGATCACGGAACCCAGTTCACCTCGCAGGAGTTCAAAAATGCCATGCAAAGATTTGGAATACGCCATGTATTCTCCAGTGTTAGATATTCGGAGTCCAACAACTCAGAACGTTTGATGTCTGATGTGTCAAAATTCGCTCGTCTCTATTGCCCAAATGATCATCCCAGTTGGGTAAAGTATGTACCTCTGATGGAGACTTGTCTGAATACGACACATCACGAGAGTTTGGGAGATATCCCAGTGTTAGTCCGCCACAACAGAAAGCCAGAGAGAGTGTGGGACGACATAACGCAGTTCCTAACTAAAGATGACGAACCATCAGAGCAGGAAAGGGTGGATAGTGCCCGAGAATGCCTGATGAACGCCGCAGAAAAGAGACAGAAAAGAAATGTAAGAAAACACTATAATCCGCCACTAGACCGGAATGGCTTAGTTCTCATTCGTAAGTCCACTAAAACTGATGTAGCAAGAAAGATTTACACGAAATTCAGTAACCTTTTCGTGGGCCCCTACAAGGTAGGCAGAGTGTATGGAAACAACTGCTACCAGATTCTAGACATCCTTACGGAAGTAGAATTAGGAAAGTTCAACGCGAAAAACCTTAGGAAATACCATTGAAAAGTAGAGCAATGACAAAATACTGCTCATATTAAGAATATCTAGAAAGATGAAATAGAAGTATTGTTACACTTTTATTTGTTGCGTTGGGAGAGAGATGATACCGTATTTTGTATTTAGTTGGATATAGGTTAAGTTGGCAATAACACTGATGGCAGTAGTGCGACATTCCTTTGAAATGCAGATGCGCGGTAGGACTGTGGCGAGGTTAGGAGCTGTGAGCAACCCGCCGTACAGACCGACGACCACATGTTTGACATTTTAATACCTGTATTGAATACAAGATGGACACAGCACCACTGTCGTTATTTTGAACACTGTGGTAGAGCAATATACACAATGCAGTATGAAACAAAGAATGGGAAATGCATCCTGTGGATAAAGGAATATAACTGAGAACTTTTATATGAGTATAAATGCATACAGTATTATAACATGTGATTATCGAACTCGGCAATGATACATGTATCGATAGTTACTGTCGATCAGAGAACAAGGTGCATTGTGGATCACCTGGAGACAGTATGATTTGCGGGAGCAAACGAACAGTTGATTAGTGAATACAATTTCAGCCAGGAGGGTCATAGAGCTCTCTGGCTTGAGCACATGTACGTGCGTTGCCGTGAAATCGTGTTTGTTCGGTAACGTGGAGTTGATCCGACATATACGTGTTACAGTATAACGTGATAGGATTTTCGTCTGATCTTATTATAGTTTCAGACAGTGTTAACCTTCAATTTGAGCACAGTGAACTTGCATTCACGTATGATAACTTCTTCTTAAGCCGATTATACAACAACGTGTTCTACATTGCAGTACAGAATAAACGGCTTTAGCCATGATTGTAATAAATGATATGAGAAAAGAGAGATATTGCAACGATATGAAGATGCAGAATATGGGCTAAACACAGGCAAGAAATGTAACACATAGCAGCGTTGAGTACTCAGGATGATTACTTGATTCCAATATGAGCAACTACAGTATAAGGCTTTATAAGAGAAGATTGAGGAGATTATGGAAGTCGGAATGACAATTTGTACTGCTACATAATGAAACTGGCTTGGCTTACTACATCAATGTTGTCGTGCTCGTTAGCAATTGAAAGAACTATGAGCTTTGTCAAACGAACTTCTGTTAGCTTCGTCTCGTTCGCGACCGGTAATCGGGACTTCTTGATATCCAGTCGTTTCGTGATCGGTGCAGCTGAGCAGATATGGTTCGATCCCAGGCAGGAGTATGTGTTATAGCATTCTCACTTCACTCAACTAGAACTTCAACTAGGTAGCTGGAAGTTTTCTTTTAGTCGACAGTACGAATTTGTCATGCTTTGTATGTTCCTTTTCACCAATTTTGATTAGAGTAGTTAAGAATTACAGACGAGGGCTAGGGTGATTGTTTAATCATTTCTGTCCGAGTATGTAATTCACTTTGTAGTTCAATTTAGTAGTTATTGTAGTGTTACTTTGAACATTACCTTGCTTTCATTAAGATATAATTTGGGAATAAGATAGAAGAATATAGTTTGTTGGGAAGACAACATGAGAAAACTTATAGGGAGAAGACGACGTTAAAATTATATAAGAATAATTCTAGCTCAAGCAGATGTCCCATAATCCGTCGTATACGTGAATTCGACTTTGAACAAATTCTCTGGACTTTTTGAATTTGACTTCGAATATTTTTGAAAGCTCATGCAAGTTTTTGGATAGACATGCAGGTGTATATTTTTGTCAGATTAAGCATAGACATGGAACATAGTGATTTCTAGTACGATTCTTTGCGATTGTGCGAATTTATTTCTGGTAATCCAGATTTTTGAAATTCTTTTAATTTCGACTCCCTTTGTGAGCTCGTTCAGTTTTTAAATGTTTGTGGATTCTTATGGGAAACTCCAACTTGGTTTAGCGTTCAAATCTAATGGTTAATTTGTACCTTCTCAAGATAGGCTCTTTTCCATGCTGTAGTTTCGACGTGTTTTCCTTTGAGGAGGATCTCCAGTGGAATTATTTTCAATTATGCGAAAACTGAATCGTTCTTTTCACAGTGGTCGGTCGAGAAATACGAAAGAAATACTTTATTAAAGAAAACGTAATTAGTAATGATATGTAATGTAAGGAGAGAAATGTTTAAAATATATGTAAGTCATAATCGAGATGACAGACTTTGAATTCTCACACAATTATTTAGACTTGTGAATACAATATTTTATCACTGTTCTGATAAAGAGTATTTTCGATACTTTAACTCTTGGCTAATTTGAAGCAACATATTTATCCATGATTGTATAAAAACTTGTGTAATATTCGTAATGTTTGGAATTTATTAAGAGCTGTTAAGCGATGATATGGTAATAATGGAATTTTGTCTGCGTATTTGAATTGCAATTTAGGATATATTTGACATATGTGCATAGTCAATATCAATTTTTTCCAGCACTGAATTAGCTTTAGAGCTATTGCTGAGTGCACTAAGGTGTATTATTTTGAACGTGAAATTGAGTCACGATTTTAGCTAGTAGAAAGCTAATGTACAATTTTGAATCCAACATTTAAGAAACCAAGTATTGTAACAACATCGTTAATATTTGTTAAGATTTAGTAACAATTGTTTTTAGAATAGAGTTTAAATGGAAAGACTGTAATATTAATACTTGTATGAACTTGAGCTATTTATAACTAAAATATTGAGTGATAGAAAATCTAATATCTGTGAGAAAGTGAATTAAAATATAATCATTATAATTAACAATACGACGTCCGATTAGCTTAATTGTTTGTCATTTAGGACGGAATGGACTTGAAATTGATACCAAATAAATGTATATGAATACATGAAATTAACAGAGATGAATAATTCTTGGCGCAACTAAATCTCAGAAATAAAATGTAATTATGTAAAATATGTATATATTAATTACTACGATTGAATAGAATATTTTTTATAAATATGTGAAAAAGGGTTTACGATCATATTAGAATATTTCGTGTGTAATTTTTTTTTTGGAACTTCGTTAATAATGATGAGACGATAGGCAGTTTGTGGCCTAATTAAGGCGGTTGTTACTTAAACATTTTTCATGCTTCGGCAGAGGCATAAGATTATAAACTTTTGTTCAGTGGAGTTTCTACTTCACGACACTGCGGTTTTAGTTAATAAACTTTTGTTAAATTTTAAAAATTCATACGAATGACTTACTGATTTCTATTCGAATTAGAATGTGCTTCGAGAACCAGTGGGTCATTAGCTAGGATGCTTTTTAACTCGCCCGAGATTAGATTAACTTAATTATCTTTAAGAGTCTTGGTAGCTCACTTTGGGCTATTTTTCTTTTTTTTTTATAGACCACTGGCATCTTCTTATCACATTCATTTTAATTTTTGTGGTATTCCTATCCATGTTCTATCCTTGGTGGTGGTGTCTTGGGGGTTATTTTCCGCCGGGACTTCCAGATTCTACGATCCTGCATTTTCTTCGGATTTCACCAGGTAAGACCACGTGGATACGGGTGCAGTACCTTCTTCAAGGCCACGGCCGCCTCCTTCCCTCTTCCTTGCCTATCCATCCTGACCATCCATTACCTTCCCTCATGAGGCCCCTGTTCGCTTTGCAGGTGAGGCCGCCTGGGTGAGGTGCCAATCCCACCTCACCAGTTGTATCCCTTCCGATTCGATGTTCCCAACTCTTGGACACTGCACGTAGAGGCGGTAGTGGTGAGTTCCCTCGCTGAGTCAGTGGGTTCCACCAACCTGGAGGGTAAACGACTAAGAAAAAAGAATGAAGAAGAAGAAACTATACGTCGTGACTCCGTTATCAGCCCTCAGAACAGAACTTGAAAGGTATACACCCCGACAGAAGGCAAAATGAATTATCGATACGAGGTATTGCATTGAAACCGTCGAGATTACTGGATTGGCAATGTGTGCTACCAACTGTTGGCGTACTTTCTCCGTGAACCGACCGAACATACATACTTTTTGCAAGGACATGTAAGGCATGTTTGCATCATTGCTTTATCGTTCGTTTATCTGTGGGTGTGCATATCCGAGACGAAGTCGAAACAATTCCACAGGTGAGGCTCGAACTCACAACCCCGGCATGTCTCTAGTACTGTCCTATAAGTACCGTGCGCTAACCAATTGCGCCACTGGGGAAGATATTATACAAATCAGTAGTTTCCTCCTCTAAGGAACATCACGCTACAACTTCAATATTCACAACGCAGTCGTGGCCGAGTGGTTAAGGCGTCTTACTAGAAATCAGACTCCCTCTGGGAGCGTAGGCTCGAGTCTTACCGTCTGCGACATTTTTTTTGAAAAGGAAAAAAAAAACTCCTATTTTGTCGTCCTACTTTGCTACCATTCTGGATCGGCCGTGTGGGTGGATGTGACATTATTAGCCTATTTTCATTTATGAAAATATACGCTTAGGAGATCACGTTTTGTCCGTGTGTCTGTGTGTGGTGCGTGTGTGATACCTGAATGTGTGTCGACGTCCGCCCCCCCCCCCCCTAATAAAATTGAACGGTGGGAGTGATTTCAATGAAACTCAGTTAGTTTCTAGCACTAATTCGGACGACCTTGACCGTGCCCTTCAAATGTTGTTACGTCTCACCAATCCAACATGGATGCTGTGCGAAATATTTCACCAGTATTCAATATCTCCGAAACTATTGCCAATATCACCCTGGAATTTTGTACGTCTCTAAAGGGAACTACTAGAGGTTCACCTATGTGACTTTTGAAAACCTGGTAACAACTACAAAACCAACATGGCGGCCAAGCGAAGTTGCGACTTTTAAATAGACGTTTCACGCGATTTAACCACCCAAACGCAATGTTACTTGGTGTAGTATATGTTTATACACATTGTTATGCACCGACATCAAACTTCGTTCAATTTTTTACATAACCTCATGATGGCGGCTGTGTGAAATACTACACCGGCATTCTATATCTCGGAAACTTACCGCTATTACCTTGACATTTTGTACGAAGATATAGGGCACTAGTCGCCTCTGTAGCGTAGCGGTCAGCATGGTTAGCTGCCGCCCCGGAGGTCCTGGGTTCAATTCCCGGCTCTGCCACAAAATTTGAAAAGTGGTATGAGGACTGGAACGGGGTCTACTCAGCCTCGGGTGTTCCAAATGAGTAGAGGGGGTTCGATTCCCACCTCAGCCATCCTCGAAGTGGTTTTACGTGGTTTCCCACTTCGTCTTCGGGCAAATGCCGGGATGGTACTGCCCCCGTAAATTGAATTATACTGAGACCACGGTGGCTGTATTGGCATATGCGAATAAAGCTATGGCCGTCATAGTTGTGACGTGTATATTCATGACGTAGGCACGGATGACGCAGACTTCATGCAAGTAGGCTGGATGAGCTGAGATTCTTGGTGACGTCATGATTTTGTTCGAGAAAGATCTGAGATGGAATTGTGCTGAGGAAGAAGTTACGCTATTGGAGGAGAGGCTCGAACCAATGAATGATAGTTTGGAGGGAGACGGAGATTACTGAAACTACCATATTTAATTACTTTTGGCATGCAGAATTGTGGAAATCTATTTTCAGTTATGGCATTGATTTGGAATTTTGAAGAAATTAATTATGAGTTTTTGAAATTTGAAAATCCGTCAAGTATAGCCAAAGTTAGAACTTCTAGCAATGACGGAGCAACAAGCTATGGAAGGGATGGATACGCCCCTTAAGAAGTTGATAAAAGGCCTTGCACAGCAGAGAGGAAGCTCTCATGTCTCATGTCTCATGGCTCATTTTGCTGATTCTGATATTGTCAGACTTCGAGGTCTTAAGTGAAGCAAGTCATCATTAGCACGTGTGGTAGAGCCCACAGCATCGAACAAGCATTGAGCGTGCAGCAGTACAATTTTACGGTTACTGAAACTAGGCGAAGTTGGAGCGCACACATAAACGAGTCTACAAGATTATCTATCAAGAGTTAGCTATTGCATTTATGCTAATTCAATTGTGCATTACAATATTGAGGCGTGTACGAAAGTTGAACATTTTCACCATTATACTTTGGAAGATATTCGCATTTTAAGACTGCAGACAAAAGTGATTTTCTCGACACCTGAGAAGCACTTTTATAATACCACATTCTACGCTACGGCTGACACGTATATTGCAACCGTGATACTGAAGATTACATTTGGTGATACAACGCTACCTTCTACAATGGAACAATATAATCTGGCAGTACTTTCGACTATTATTATAACGGAAGGGGAGATGGAAGACTAAAACTTTAATGCAATTGGGACATATATCAATGGAGTGAAATAGCAACATGGAGCTTCGTTAATCGTCATTCTACAAAAGCTAGCATGTAGTGAACATCCAACTACACTCATGCATCGTAATCCATCGCTGAATTACATCACATGGCAGTGGGAATATCTTCATACTCCACAATTATGAACATTTCTGCGGAAATAATTGCAATAAACTTCATGGCGAATTTCTACCAGAACTTCAGGGAACTATCAAGAGAGGCCAGGGTGGACCCGGCTCACAAAGAAGAGTTTTGCCAGAAGGATGTCTATCGTCTACACGGAGCAGTGCAATTTCCGGAGGAGGAAACAATTCTATTCTCCGAGGGCGCATGTTCCAGGTTCGAGGTCGGAGCACATCTTTACGGTGGTGAAATGGAACCAACAGCAGTCTTCTTTGGAAATTTTCCTCTAGAACTTCAATCAACAGATAAGGTAGTCGTGAACGTTTCTTGATTTATTTGAGCCATTTAGCGATATCTGAGCAACCATTTTCCCCATATTTTCTGTCCCATATATTTTGCCCCATATTCTTGCTTGATATTTCTGTACTCTGTACACTTTGCTGATTTATGCCTTTTTCTACGATTTATTGAGACATTATTATGTCATTGGCATATTTAAATAATTTTGGATCAGTTGAGACTGATATTATATATTCTTTCAGTAATTTGCATATTTTTGTAGTCCCGTTTTGACTGTATAGTTCACGATTGTCTATGGCAAATTTTGAATTCAGACAGCGTGTCATTTTATTAAAGTAATTCTATTCAGTAAATTACTTTGACCAATTTTCTGTCATCCTCAAGAAAGAAGAATGATTAAAAGATTTTAGAGCGTTAAAATCTACTACTTTATCGACGATCTTGGAAATACTAGTCGTTTTATGAACATGATTGCAACATAGACATTTATCGTCAATTCTGAAATACCATTGCATTATAGACAATTTTATGAAATATGAACTTTGAGTACGATTTATTGAGCACGCTATAGTAATGAACATTTGATAGGAGTTTTTCTCAATTATAGATTGGAACAATAATGTTTGCATTCCACAGTCTAATTGTATTCTATTCGACTATTTATGCAGTTTAGATGAACTTTGATTGAAGATAGTATTTTTATACTGCGATACTTTGATGATATTAATCTCAATTTTGATAGACCAGGCAGGCGTGTCTAATCGTATTTGCTATTAAATTTATTAGTGATTGGCAAATTTTTACTTCATATCGATTCATGAATGAAACCCACGAAGGTTAAATATAATAACAGTTTTCGATACAATTGATGAATATAAGAATTTTTAAAGAGGAACTATGGATGTATAATCGTTAGTTCAGTGGACGTGTAAAAGTCGCTGATGAATAATGCCCTGTAATAAGTGAAGGAGGTTCCCACAGTAATATTGATGAAGATGATGAATTTATAAGTGGAGTTTTTTTGTGTGTATTGTGGAAGATTTTGATGCCATATATAATGAGATATATGATGAATTATGGGCCAATTTTGTGCATTTTTGTGCGTTTTGAGCGAAGTACTTTTCCGCTGAGTGTATTGTTCAGGTTCTTTGAAAATTATTCATGTGAAGTGACTGTTAAAATTAACATGAGTGTTTAAATAATTTGAGATAACGATTTTGAATGGAGGTTACCGTCACAAATAATAATAATTATTAAATCTTATTAAACCTGAATCTAAAATTTAAATATAACTAACCTTCATTGGTCGATTATATCACTATGATTTAAGTAATTATCAACCGGATAAACGTGTGGTTTAATGTATTTCTAATATAAATAATTTAAATAATGTAAATAACTATGTAAATATCTTTAATAATAATTTGAAACGAACGGGATTAATAGAGGCGTGTATACATTTTTCAATTGTCGTTTGACAATGTTATAAACAATTTAAAAAGGTTATAAATAATTAATGAACATTTTGTTATAAACATTAAGCGTTTTTGTTATTATACTCTAAACAACGCTAGTTCAACAATTGGATTATACAATTAAACAAGATTTGGGATTATTAGAGTAATCCATTGATATTTGAATGGAGCATTTAAAGGATTTGCGTGATAATATTTGAGTTGAGATGTGAACATTTAAAGTGTTTTGAAAAGGAGCTAGGCTCTGAGGTAACGAGCATATGCTAACATTGGATGGACAGGTGCGTCCATTTGACAGAAGCAAGCATGCGACACGGTGCAGGGTGTACCGCAGGTGGCCAGATAACTGTATGATAGAGGCCAAGGTCATCTACATAGCAGCCTTGCGGTTATAAATAAAATGTGAAGTTCATGAAAAAGGAAACAAATGCTATATGTCTCGTCCCAGCTCCCTTATCCATTCCAAAGTGCATTATTATTATTACGTTCTTTTGAGCTAGAGAAAGCTGAAATTTTTGTATGTGAAGTCTACAAGTCCTACAGGAGGACATGATTGCATTGACAATGGCTTCTGATTGCCACGTATATTTTGTTGTTAAATTTGTTAAATTATTATTTTCTTTATGTGAAATAAATTATTGCGCAGTTTAAATTTTCTTGTTTCGACTTGGTTCATTTTAAATATCGTGGTGGAGGTTATTGTGAGGGCATACTATTAAGTGATCCAGTTGAAAACCCAGACCCGAGATTAATTTGAATAGGTAAGTGAAAGGTAAGTATGAACCCCCGTATATTTTGGTGTGTTCCACAATAATTTCTTGTTAACTACTGTGTTCTAATCTCGGTAGTATCTGTCAGTGCCATTTTCATTGATGTAGCTGTGCCGGTGCGATTGATTATTGGCAAACCGATTGAGGGGGGCGGATATCTGACAGCCTACTATCCGGATTATAGGGGACAGTACCTTCTTCGAGGCCACGGCCGCCTCCTTCCCTCTTCCTTGCCTATCCATCCTGACCATCCATTACCTTCCCTCATGAGGCCCCTGTTCGCTTTGCAGGTGAGGCCGCCTGGGCGAGGTGCCAATCACACCTCACCAGTTGTATCCACTCCGATTAGATGTTCCCAACTCTAGGACACTGCCCGTAGAGGCGGTAGTGGTGAGTTCCCTCGCTGAGTCCGTGGGTTCCACCAACCTGGAGGGTAAACGACTAAAAAAACAAAAAGAAAAGATATAGGGCACTACTGCAAATCCATCTATGAGACTTTCAAAAAGCGGTTAACTACAAAACGAACATGTCGGCCAAGCGAAATTGAAAGTTTAAAATATAATTTTCTCGCGATTTAATGCTCCAAACGCAATGAAACCTGGGACAGCAATTGGTTACGCACATCGTATGCCCTGGTATCTAATTTAGTTCAATTGTTTACAGAACCTCAAGATGGCGGTTTTGCGAATTTTAATTTTTTTTCCTGTGCCGTAATCCTGCGATCGAAGTGAAAGTTTGAATAATGAACCTACGCAATCATTTTCCTTTCATGGTACATGACTCTGTGGCCTATACATATAACAATCCAACAGGGCGCCCATCCGATATATTTAGACGGTTCTCAATATCTACGGATCTATTACAGCAATCAAACTGAACATTTTGATGTTCATAGGGGCTATGAACATAAGTTCGCCTATAGGCCTTTCAATAACCTGGTGATCACAAATCCAACATTGGGCCGATAACCTAGATGTTAGGCCCCTTAAAACAACAATTATCATCATTATTACTATAACAAATCCAACATGGCGGTGACGCGAAATAAAAATATTCACATGGACGTTTCTCGCAATTTAACCATCCGACTGCAGTGAAACTTGGTACAGTAAATCCTTATACAAATGTTAATCCACAGGCATCGAATTTGTTTCTATTGTTTCCATAACCACAAGATGGCGGTTGTGCGAAAGTTTTAAATCTCGTTTTTACTTCTTGTGTCCTAATCATGCGATTGAAGTTTGAATAGAACACGTACACCATAATCCTTATGTAACAGTAGCCAATATAACTCTAAGACCTACATATATAAAAATCCAACATGGGGACCATCCGCAAAATTTTTGTTGGTTCTCAAAATCTACGAATCTATTACAGCAATCAAACTGAAATTTTGTATGTTGATAGAGGCAATTGACATAAGTAGGATGTATGAAAATAGGCTGTATAGTTCTTCACGGAACTACTTGTTTTATTTTCTGATGATTGATGGCCATTGTGTGTTGATTATCTATGTTCTATTTTAGGAATGGGTGTATGTTAGTAAAGGCTAGTATCATCTCAGTCACTCGGCCGTGTTTAATGAGTGAATGGTTAATCTCTATTTCACTCACAGTTACTACTGTAGATTGCGTTACCCTTCTGTAATAGTTGATGAACTTCCACGGTATACCGTCCCTTACCTCAATTCACATCTCGGCACTTTAGAGACGTCAAATTGTTCCTCCGTTTTTTTTCATGAAATGTAATTCTAACTCAAAGGTTGGAATGGGGTTAGCTCAGCCTCGTGAGGGAAAACTGGGAAGAGGTAGGTTGAGTTCCCACTTCAGCCATTCTAGGAATGGTTTTCCGTGGTTTCCATTTCGACTGCAGGTAAATGCAGCGATGGCCGCGGCCGCCTGTCAAACCCATTGGCGTGAACATTCCCATCCATTGCTACAAGGACATGTTGGCACAGAGCCGGCCAGCATTGTAACCATATATTGCAACTCGAACCTTCTTAACCGGGGATGTCTGTAAGCCTTTCCTGTTGGTGGAGAGTAAGAGTTTTGTTTCTGAGGGCAATTTAGTGATATGTTTAAAACAGGATCATCCATAGATCGTGTTTCCGCAACTGTGTGTCCCTCTTGGCAACAGCGTTGCGAGACCTTGAATAAACCAGTTATCTCCGCCGACCGCTTCCTTACCCGCGCACAATTAGCATGAAGCGATAACTTTGTGGAATACCGTGTCAGGTGCGGAGACACATAGCCCACAGGATATATAATAAAACATACATTGCTATCTGGTAATGTGATAGAGATAATTATTGTGTCTACAAGTAGAGAACCACAAAATGTGGTTTTACATACACAGTACACTTAATATGCGCACTATTAGTGGTGCGACAAACGTCGAAGCTGAATTCCACCTCTCGACATGTGATTTGTAGCATTGTGGGTTTACCAATTGCAATAGCTACTCGAATGCAATGGCGTAGAACCGTTATATAACGAACTCGTGTTTAATGCACTTGAGTTCTGCCAAAACGCCACAGCAAAACTTCAAACGGTGTCAGGTCTGGGTTTCTAGAGGGGCCAGGATATGCCAATGTAGTGTCCTGAAATGTTACGGTCCAAGAAATTTCTCACAAGATCCGCATAATGACTTTGCGGAATGTCTTGTTGGGAGCATGTTGTGGCATAGCGTATAACTCCAACATATCTAGGTAGACTACCTTTGTGAATTAAGGGTATTGTCTGCAAATAAGAATGCTCCTATGGCCTTGTCCTTCAGCAACACACACCACACATTCACTTTCAGAGAGTCACGTTCCTTCCACCATTACGTGCGAGTTTTCCTTTCCCCATATGTTGCAATTGTGTCTCTTCACATTATGCTTCGTCAGAATAAACAGAGCAAGTTCACGTATACCGCAGTGTTAAATACCAATAGGGTATTATGGAAGTGATTTGTCCGCAAACAGAGGCCTGCAGACTAAACAAGACACTGAAAGGCAAAAGCGTGTCCATGAAAATGTACGTATTAAATCGAAAGTATGGAAGTTACATGCAGTTAAAAATTGGAATTATCAGCAGGTGTACAAACATTTTTAGAACACTGTCATGTATGGACTTCTGAAAATTAATTTGAAATATTAATATCTATATGTGTGCCAATTTTGAAGCAGTTCCCGTGTGTATACCTTGCGAGATATCCAATATAAAGCTCAAACTTCAATTGTTATTTTTCAGTAGTTGGTAATTTTCAAATATGGAGGTGTGATTTCCCGGTATAGAGCTGCACTCGCACCGAATTTGGTTTCTATAGGAGTTAAAATGATGTCGCACACACAGACAGACAAGGAGACACACACTAATCTGCCCTGGTGATCTCATGGGTCTACTTTATCTTCATTTATGATAATGTGAAAATTACCAGGTGAAAATATACTTTGAGACTCCGTATCAGCCCACAGAACAGAACTTGAAAGGTATACACCACGACAGAAGGCAAAATGAAACCGTCGATATATTACTGGATTGGCAATGTGTGCTACCTACTGTTGGCGTACTTTCTCCGTCAACCGACCGAACAAACATACTTTTTGCAAGGAGATGTAAGACATGCTTGCATCATTGGATTAACGTTCGTTTATCTGTGGGTGTGCATATCCGTGACCACGTGACCCAGGTGAGGCTCGAACTCACAACCCCGGCATGTCTCTAGTACTGTCCTATAAGTACCGTGCGCTAACCAATTGCACCACTGGGGAAGCCATGATGTAAGATAGTAGTTTCCTCCTGTATGAAACATCGAAGCATGAATAATAGACAGATCACGCTACAGTTGCTAAGATAACAACGCAGTCGTGGCCGAGTGGTTAAGGCGTCTGACTAGAATTCAGATTCCCTCTGGGAGCGTAGGATCGAGTCCTACCGACTGCGACGTTATTTTGAGAAATTTCTATTTTGTCGTCCTATTTTGATATAATACTGTTTCGACCGTGTGGGTGGATGTAACCTTATTTTCTGATAACTGATGGCCATTGTGTGTTGATTATCTATGTCCTATTTTAGGAATGAGTGTATGTTATTTAAGGCTAGTATCATCTCAGTCACTCGGCCGTGTTTAATAAGTGAATGGTTATTCTCTACTCCACTCACAGTTACTACTGTAGATTGCGTTAGCCCCGTTTTTGTTGTTTGAGGCTTCAGTCTTTTGACTGGTTTGATGCAGCTCTCCATAGCTCACTGTCCTGAGCTAATCGTTTCATCTATACATAGCTACCACACCCTAGATCCGAGGCAATCTGTTTAACATATTCTAACATTGGTCTAACCCTACAGTTCTTGCCCTCGACCCTTCCTTCTATAACTAAGCTTGCTATTCCTGGGTGTCTTAGTATGTGTCCTACCAACCTATCTCTTCTCATCATTAGCAGTCGCCACAAACATCTCTCCTCTCCCACTCGTCTTAATACCTCTTCGTTTGTAACCCTATCTACCCATCTGATCTTCATCATTCTCCTGTAACACCACATTTCAAACGCTTCAATTCATCTCTTTTCTGCTGCCCCAATATACTAAGTTTCGCTTCCATAGAGTGGGACGCTCCAGACAAAGGTTTTCAAAAATGTCTTCCTAATACCTAAATCTATATTCGAAGTAAATAGATTCCTTTTCTGTAGAAATGCTTTCCTTGCCTGAGCCAACCTACATTTTATATCCTCTTTGCTTCGTCCATCACTGGTTATTTTGCTTCCTAAGAATCAGAAGTAACGATATATTTCCACTCGGACTTCCTTAACCGGGGATGTTTGTAAGCTGTTCCTGCTGGTGGAGATTACGAGTTTTGCTTCTGCGGGCAACTTACTGTAGTTATTTGTATAACACAGGTTCATCCATAGATCGTGTTACCGCAGCTGATGGACCCACTTGGCCAATATCAACTGCGTTGCGAGACCTTGAATAAGCCAGTTATTGTGGCAGCCCACTTCCTTCCCCCGCACAATCAGCAAGAAGCGATAACTTTGTGGAACACCGTCTCAGCTGCGGAGACACAATAGCCTACAGGTTGTATAATAAAACGTAAAATGCTATCTAGTAATGTGATAGAGATAATTATTGGTGGTTTGTGTCTACAAGTAGAGAAACACAAAATGTGGTTTTACATACACAGTACACTTATTTTTTTTTATTTAGTCAATTTACCCTCTAAGTTGGAGGTTCCCACGGACTCAGCGAGGGAACTTACCACTACCGCCTCTACGGACAGTGTCCTGGAGCTGGGAACATCTGGTCGGGATGGATACAACTGGGGAGTTGTGATAAGCACGTCGCCCAGGCGGCCTCACCTGTAAAGCGAACAGGGGCCTCATGAGGGGAGGGATTGGAAGGTTAGGATGGATAGGCAAGGAAGAGGGAAGGAGGCGGCCGTGGCCTTGCAGTAGGTTCTGCACCCGTATCCACGTGGTCTTACCTGTTGAAATCCGATGGAACTGCTGTATCGTAGATTCTGGAAGCGCCCGGTTGAAATCCCCCTAAATTTCTACCAACTAGAAGCAACCAGGGATAAGGATACCTCTCTTACAAAGAATGCGATAGGAAGATGTCAGAGGTCGATAAAATGAAAACGAAAAATAACTCAAAGTGAGCTAACGAGACTCTAAAAATGATTAAATTAATCTCGAGCGTGGTGCTAGGCATCCTAAAACTGACCCACTGGTCCTCGTAGCGCATCCTACTTCTAGTATAAATGACCAAGACATCCGAAGTATTTAAAATTGACCAACAGTTTATTAATCTAAAGACTGTTGCATGGTGGACTATCTCTCCACTAAACAAAATAATTCACCTCTACTGAAGCGTAGAAATCTCTTAATAACATTAGCATCGAAATATATTCATAAATGCTCTCAAAATACAGCATCGTAATCGCATGTAAAACAATTTCAAAAATATTTAAACATTATTATATACACTCGTTACATATTTAAATGATCCTCAAAGTTTATGATATTATTTACATTTATACATTATTGTACACGTTCAAATTCTTCATCAGTAATAAATTCGATTCCATCAATAAGCATTCTATAGTATTAGTTAGAGTCAAATTAGGGCATGTTCGACGAATGGGTAAGTTTATCGAACGCTTTATCATAGCATAAAAATGTTAACAACATTTTAAATCACATAGTTATTCATGGTATTATTATTATCTCTAAAGCTTTTAGTGGTTATTATTACAGTATTATATCAATATTATTACTCGTCTTTCCAATTAACCTTTCTCCAAAAACAAATGTTATTAATTTGAACAATCCATTCTAGAACAATTATCACAATGCTGTTTCACTTAAATGTTGGATGTATTAACCTCATACTAGCCTTCAAGTATTAATATTCGTGACTATACTGCACGTTCAAAATATACACATAATTGTATTCAGACATAGCTCAATAGCTAATTTATACTGGACAGAAAAATGACATAGATCATCCATTGATGTCTAATATCTCATTATAGCAATCAAATTCTCAAATACACGTTGCTTCATTCATAGATAAGCTCTCCATAGCTTGTAAACATTTTTCCAAACATCATTAAGTTCAAATAAGCTTTTACATAAAAGTCATGGAATATCGTGCATCAAATTAACATAAGTTAAAGTATCATGGACACTTTTTATCAGAACTAAGGCGAATATAATATAATCAGCTGTTTAAATAACAGTGCTTGAGAATTTTTGACATTATCATTTCGCTTTGTAATGAAAATATTTTATACAATCATTTTACAATAGTAATTTATTTCTCATTATACTCTCATGTTCATAACTATATCTTTCAAGAAATTGTGGATAGATCACTGTAAAAAGAACGATTCAGCTCCACTAGACAAAAACTCGACTGGAGATCCTCATCCAAAGATACACGAAAGATTCTACACCATAGAAATGAGCCTGTCTTAAGAAGGTACACGAGAACTATTAGAATCCAACGCTTAACCAGGATGGAGTTCAACAAACGAATCATGAACAAAAAGAAACTGAACGATCTAATAGTGTTTAAGACCACTCCAAAAAGAAAAATCTCAAGAGCTGTAGATTACCAAAATCAATCCAAAAATCGCAAATATCTGCTCTATAAATCATTATGTTTCCATATTTATACTGCACTTGATGAAAAATAGACCCGCACGTCCATTAGAGAAACTCGCATGAAATGCATAAGTGTTCAAGTTCAAATTCGAAATTCGTAGAAATGTCTATTCAAATAATCTTCAAGTATACGTAGCGTATTGGTCATCTGCTTGCTAACTACTATTCTTACATAAAGTTATCGTAGTCTTCTCTCTACTCTTCATAATAATCTTCTCAACAAGTTATATAATTCCATTAAATGCTCAGATTTAGAAAGAAAAAGAAGTGAATTAATGCATAAAATTAGCATTAAAAATATTAATGTTAACTACAAAAATAAAATACACTACAAGACAGAAACGATAGAGAATCGGGTCTAGCCTTGGAGTGCATTTTCTAACTACTAAGAAAAATTGGTGAAAAGGAACACTCTAGAGTATGTCTAATTCATACTGTCTACTATGAAAATGGGAGGTCAACTACCTTGTACGTTGCCATCTGGTTGAAATATGAGTATGCGAGAAACACACTGTCCTCGTTCTGGAACAGAACCCTCGTTCATCAGGTCGCGTAGCCCTCGATACGACTGGATCTTGTAGAGAACCGAACCCGAGTCCGAACGTTTGAAAAGGAAAAACAGCTGTTCGCGAAACAAGTTCATCGCTCTCACACGTTCCCAAGATATAGCTGGAGCTTATTCGTAGTATGCCATTGTATTTCATGCAGTTACAGTATGAATGTATAATAAACAACTCCAAGACGTCTTCCACCTCTTCTTAAAGAGTTTTCTGCTGTTAAAATACTCCATGTTTGGTGCTGGTGATCATCCTAAGTAGTCAATTCCACTATTGCATCGCATTCCTGCTTTCCATTTTAGCCCATACGTGACATAGTCATGTCTTGGTGAAGTCTCCGTTCAATAAACTTCTGGTCTGAAGTCATAATGATAATATGCTTGTATACTGTGAACTGTACTGTTGTAGAATAAAGTCTTGTACTGGCATATAAAATATCACACAAGTCCTGGTGAATACAAAGTTCACTGCTCCTGATGATGAAGTTTAACACAGTCTTCAGCTATAATAAGCTGAGACATAAAAATTTGCGGTACGAACTGTCTAACTTTAAGTAAATACACGTCCGCGTTGCTCGCGCACGATATGAGTGTCGTACTCAAAGCGAAGTATATTGCAATCTCGTGTCTCTGCCTGGACAGATCTTTGCTTACTGCTCTGCGAAACCCATAGTGCTGTTCGTTCAGGAACGATATTGACTATCGATATCGACACCAGATCATGTTCGATAATATTCTGATATTTTTTTATCTGCATTTATATATGTGTGAAATACACTCAAGTTTCCTCTTCTCTAAACATAATGCATTTGTCCATTACTATTCTGTTTCATGGCTACTATATCAAAGTATATCATGTTGCATCAGATTGACGTTACTGCTGTCTCCATTTTGTAGAGCTCCCATGTACTAAAACAAAGCACGTGCTCCAGGCTGTATGGCGTGCTGTCTATCTGCTCCTAACCTCACCACGGAGTATCCATGCGCTGTGTGCCGTGCAAATAGCGCCTCAGGAATGCACCTAAGTACACACTTGTCCAACATAGATCCAACTCAATACAAAATAGGGTCTCGGTACCATCCCGGCATTTGCCCGAAGACGAAGTGGGAAACCACGGAACACCACTCCGAAGATGGCTGAGGTAGGAATCGAACCCTCTCTACTCATTTGGACCACCCGAGGCTGAGGAGACCCCGTCCCAGTCCTAATACCACTTTTCAAATTTCGTGGCAGAGCCGAGAATCGAACCCAGGACCTCCGGGGCGGCAGCTAACCATGCTGACCGCTATGCTACGGAGGCGACATTATGGAAGGGATTTGACAACAAACAAAGGGCTGCAGACTAAACAGGACGCTCAAAGGCAAAACCATGTCAAATGAAAATTTAGGTAACCCATTGATAGTACGGAAGTTCCGTGCAGTTAAAGGTTGGAACTATCAGCAGGCATACAACCATGTTCAACAATGTCTAGTAAGGTTTCCTGAATATTATCTGAAATATTGTTATCTATATGTGAGCCATTTTGAAACAGTTCCCACGTATATATTCCGAGATATCCAATATAAAGCTCAAATTTCAATTGTGATTTTTCAGTAGTTGGTAAGACCGACGTAATTCTCAAATATGGTGGTAAGATGTCCCGGTATAGATCTGTACTCACACCACATTTCGTTTCTCACACGCAGACAGACAAGAAGACACACACAAATCTGCCCGGGTGATCTAATGAGTCACCTTTTTCGTCATTTTTAGCCTATTTCATTTTATAAAGAAATGACAATCCACAGCCTGCTTCCAGTCTGTTTGCATCATAGCATTAACGTTCGTATATCTGTGTGTGTGCATATCCGTGGCCAAGTTAAAACATTTCCCCCGGTGAGGCTCGAACTCACAACCCCGGCATGACTCTAGTACTGTCCTATAAGTACCGTGCGCTAACCATTTGCGCCACTGGGAAAGCCATGATGTAGGATAGTAGTTTCCTCCTCTATGGAACATCGAAGCATGAATAATAGACAGATCACGCTACAGTTGCCAGGATAAGAACGCAGTCGTGGCCGAGTGGTTAAGGCGTCTGACTAGAATTCAGATTCCCTCTGGGAGCGTAGGTTCGAGTCCTACCGACTGCGACGTTATTTTGAGAAATTTCTATTTTGTCGTCCTATTTTGATATAATACTGTTTCGACCGTGTGGGTGGATGTAACCTAATTTTGTGATAATTGATGGCCATTGTGTGTTGATTATCTATGTCCTATTTTAGGAATAGGTGTATGTTAGTAAAGGCTAGTATTATCTTAGTCACTCGCCAGTGTTTAATAAGTGAATGGTTATTCTTTACTTCACTCACAGTTACTACTGTAGATTGCGTTAGCCCCGTTTTTGTTGTTTGAGTCTCCAGTCTTTTGACTGGTTTGATGCAGCTTTTCATGCCTCCCTGTTCTGAGCTAATCGTTTCATCTATACATAGCTACCACACCCCAGATCCGAGGCAATCTGTTTAACATATTATAACATTGGTCTAACCCTACAGTTCTTGCCCTCGACCCTTCCTTCTATAACTAAGCTTGCTATTCCTGGGTGTCTTAGTATGTGTCCTACCAACCTATCTCTTCTCATCATTAGCAGTCGCCACAAACATCTCTCCTTTCCCACTCGTCTTAATACCTCTTCGTTTGTAACCCTATCCACCCATATGATCTTCATCATTCTCCTGTAACACCACATTTCAAACGCTTCAATTTTTCTCTTTTCTGCTGCCCCAATATACTAAGTTTCGCTTCCATAGAGTGCGACGCTCCAGACAAAGGTTTTCAAAAATGTCTTCCTAATACCTAAATCAATATTCGAAGTAAACAGATTCCTTTTCTGTAGAAATGCTTTCCTTGCCTGAGCCAACCTACATTTTATATCCTCTTTGCTTCGTCCATCACTGGTTATTTTGCTTCCTAAAAATCAGAAGTAACGATATATTGCAACTCGGACTTCCTTAACCGGGGATGTTTGTAAGCTTTTCCTGTTGGTGGAGATTACGAGTTTTGCTTCTGCGGGCAACTTACTGTAGTTATTTGTATAACACAGGTTCATCCATAGATCGTGTTACCGCAGCTGATGGACCCACTTGGCCAATATCAACTGCGTTGCGAGACCTTGAATAAGCCAGTTATTGTGGCAGCCCACTTCCTTCCCCCGCACAATCAGCAAGAAGCGATAACTTTGTGGAACACCGTCTCAGCTGCGGAGACACAATAGCCTACAGGCTGTATAATAAAACGTAAAATTCTATCTAGTAATGTGATAGAGATAATTATTGGTGGTTTGTGTCTACAAGTAGAGAAACACAAAATATGGTTTTACATACACAGTACACTTAATATGTGCACTATTAGTGGTGCGACAAACGTCGAAACTGAATTCCACCTCTCTCCATGTGTTTTGTAGTATTGAGGGTGTACCATTCGCAATAGCTATTTGAATGCGATGGCGTAACTTAGATCCCTTATATCAAGAAATCGTGTTTAATGCACTGGATTTCTGGCTAAACCCCACAGAAAAACTTCAAACAGTGTCAGGTCTGGGTAACTAGAGGGACCAAGATATGCCAATATAGTGTCCTGAAATGTTACGTTCCAAGAAATTTCTCACAAAATCCTCATAATAACTTGGCGGAATATTCTGTTGGAAGGATGGTGTGACAAAGCGTATAACTCTAACTTGTCTAGGTACCTTTGTGAATTAACGGTACTGTCTGCAAATAAGAAAGCTCCTATGACCTTGTCCTTCAGCAACACACGCCACACATTCATATTCGGAGAGTCACGTTCCTTCTTCCATGGCGTGCGGGTTTTCCTTTCCCCATATGTGGCAATTGTGTACCTGTAACTTCCCGGTAATGTGGAATGTTGCTTTATCAGTAAAACAGAGTATTTCCAGGAGTGCCGCAGAGTAACTGCCAATAGGGTATTATGCAAGTGATTTGTCTACAAACAGAGGCCTGCAGACTAAACAGGACGCCGAAAGGCAAAATCGAGCCATGTGAAAATGAACGTATCACATTGAAAATATGGAAGTTACGTTCAGTAAAAAACTGGAACTATCAGCAGGCATACAACCATGTTGGCAACATTGCCATGTAAGGCTTCCTGAAAATTAATCTGGAATATTGATATTTATATGTGAGCTAATTTTGAAACAGTTCCCATGTATACATCCGAGTTTCCCAATATAAAGATCAAATTTCAATAGTGATTTTTCAGTAGTTGGTAGCACCGACATAATTCTCAAATATGGAGGTGAGATGTCCCGGTATGGATATGCACTCACACCAAATTTTGTTTCGTTGTTTCGTTTCTCACACACAGACAGACAAGGAGACACCGGGTGATCTCATGAGTCACATTTTTCGTCATTTTTAGCCTATTTCATTTTATAAAGAAATGCAAATCCACAGCCTGATTCCAGTCTCCGACCGGGTCAGGAATGGAATGAATGAAGCCCCCATCTAGCGGCGAGGATATGAACTGTGCCGGCTGCCGAGGCCTGACGCACTCCACTGGGGAAATGTTTAAATGAATGACAGATGAAATGAAATGATAGTGGAGAGTGTTGCTGGAATGAAATGTTGACATGGAAAACCGGAGTACCCGGGGAAAACCTGTCTGCCTCCGTTTTGTCCAGCACAGATCTCACATGGAGTGACCGGGATTTGAACCACGAACCCAGCGGTGAGAAGCCGGCATGCTGCCGCCTAAGCCACGGAGGCTTTCATTTTATAAAGAAATAGACTTTTGAAATAACCATTTGTACGTGTATGTGTTCGTGTGAGTTTGTGTGTGTGTATCCACCACTAATAACCATTAAGCGGCTAGAGCGATTTCAATTTAACTCGCGACCGTGCCCTTCAAATTTTATTTCGTCTAACCAATCCGACATGGCGGCTGTGTAAAATATGTCATCGGCAGTCTATATCTCCGAAATTATACAGATATCATACTGAAATTCTGGACGGTAATAAAGGGCACTACTAAAAGTTCACCTAAGAGACTTTGGAAAGCCTCTTAGTTACAAAACGAACATGGCGGCCAAGCGAAGTTGAAACTTTTAAATAGACTTTTCTCGCGATTTAACCATCCAAACGAATCGAAACATGGTACAGTCAATGGTTAAACACATTGTAATACACTGGCATCTAATTTAGTTCAATTGTCAAAATAACCTCACGATGGCGCCTGTGCGAAATATTTCACCAGTATTCTATATCACCGAAACTATTACTGGCATCACCCAGACATTTCTGTACGGTGATAGATGGTACTACTAGACATTGAGCTATGAGACCTATAGATATCTGTAAAATAGAAAACGAACATGGCGGCCAAGCGAAGATGAAACATTTAAATAATATTTTCTCACGATTTAACCAACTGAAATCAGTGAAATTTGGTACATTATATGTTTATACACATTGTAATGCACTGGCATCTAATTAAGTTCAATAGTTCCCATACCTCAAGATGGCGACTGTGCGCAATTTTGAAATTCAGTTTCTATTTCTTGTGTATTAATCATGCGATGGAAGTGAACTTTTGAATAAAGATCCAACGCATAAATCGTCTTCTAATAGTACATAACTCAATGGCCTACATATATAAAAATCCAACATGGCGACAAACCAAAATATTTAGACGGTTCTTAATATCTACGAATATATTACAGCAATCAAACTGAAATATTGTATGTTGATAGAGGCAATTAACATAAGTAGGATATATGAAAATAGGCTGTATAGTTCTTCACGCAACTACATGTTGATAATGTGAAAATTACCTGGTATAACTATACTTCAAGATTCTGTTAACAGCCCTCAGAATAGAATTTGAAAGGTATATAGCCTGACAGGAGGCTTCTCCTGAAAGATAGAATTGTGTCGATACGAGGTATTGTATTGAAACCGTCGATATAATACTTGATTGCCAATGTGTGCTACCCTCTGTTGGCGCATCTTCTCCATGAACCAACCTAACAAACATATTCTTTCCAACGAGATGTTAAACATGTTTACATCATAGCATTAACGTTCGTTTATCTGTGGGTGTGTATATCCGTGACCACGTTAAAATATTTCCCCAGGTGAGGCTCGAACTCACAACCCCATGCATGTCTCTAATACTGTCCTATTAGTACCGTGCGCTAACCAATTTTTTTATTAGCTCTTTACAGAATTACAGAATTTTCAGATATGATAAATACCATACTATTACATCACAAGCAAATCCAGATAGTGTCCATATTTATCGTACAATTGTCCACTTTCACTAAGCTTCCAACGCTCTTTCTGCAGGTGATACCTGAGATCCAGGAATGAGAAATGTTGATCATTGTCCATCACGAAGTGTACATATTGGCCCATTATCCACACAATGGCAGTCTGTTTAATTTGGGGGAAGGCGGTCACCGACAAGCGAATCAACTTCCTGTCATCAAGGTCATCCGTGGGCACATTTAATAGTAGACATACGTTTCCCTTACACCACAGCCACGTGGAGGCAACTCGCGTGCATGATGTGAAGCGGTGTATCGCCGTATCAGTTTGACCACATATAGTACACCATGGGTAAGCTTCAAGACCGATTGTATATCGCCGTAGAGCGGTTGGGATGAGATCGTTGAGGAAGATAAAAACCCGGGAGTGTACAGCAGAAGAAATGGTCATAGCCCCAAAATGTTTCCAAACAGTGGGCCAATGGACGTAGAGGGTGGTGGCCTCGATTCGCGGTTTGGAGTGTACCACTTGCCGCAACATGTTATAAATACTTTTCGTCGTTGGAACAGTCCCTGAAGGCATTTGGCGAACAGTTTCCAGAAGGTGCTGTTGATGGTCCCTAAATATCTTCGGCAAAGCTCTCTCACAACCACGGGCTGTGTTTCGAATATCTTTGTATAGCGCTTTCGTAAAAGTGTCATGTTGGGAAAGAATGGTGATATCGTTCTTGCAGAGGAGTGCACGGCATTTCATGCCATGAGCGGTTAGCCCTAGCCCGCCTTGTCGGGATGGGAGATACAACTGTTCCCGTTGTACTCGGAACAAAAATCCTTGCCATAGAAACCAACCTGTATATTTTGCCAATTGGCTCTCAAACATTTTGGGAAGTGGGAAAAGTTGTGCGACATACCATATTTTAGAGAGCGCAAATACGTTTAGGACTATGACCCGTTGCACTATATTGAGGTTTCTTTGACCAAATTGGATCAGCACTCCCCTAACTTTGGCAATGACCTTAGTCCAGTTTGCTTGCACCGTGTCCAGAAGCGATTGCTTCCAGGTAATGCCAAGAATTTTCACCTCATTTACTATCCGGAACCAGGGCTGTTGGGTAATCACTGAGCGGAAACAAAGCAGTTTTCTGGGGGTTCGATTGTGCTCCAGAGGCGATATGGTAGAGCTGAAGGACGCTATCGCTGTGGGAGATGTCTTCATTATTGCGGATCAATATGGATACGTCATCAGCATAGGCGCACATGCCAAAAACCTGTGTGGACAGTTTGTAACCCTGTAGCTTCACCTGGGTAGTCCGAATGAACGGTTCAAGGCCAATGACAAATAGTAGCATGGAGAGGGGACATCCTTGCCGAACTGATCGTTGTATTGGAATCAGAGGGGAAAGAAAACCGTTGACGAGCACTCGAGACGTAGCATTACAATTTATCATACGAATATAGTCAATAAGGATTGCAGGAAATTCAAAGTGCTGCAAGACCATGTACAAGTATTCATGACTGATGCGATCGAAAGCTTTATCAAGATCCAAGGTAAGAAAACTCATTGGCTCAGTGGGGAGCATTTCGGCTTTTAGGTGTAGGTCCCGTAGTATCGCTAAGTTTGTTAACAGAGTTCTTCCAGGAATACTGCAACATTGTTCATCACCAATGATATCATGTAGAACAGTCTTCAATCGGCATGCAAGTACTTTGGTAAGGACTTTATAATCACTGCAGAGCAGAGTAACTGGTCGGAAGTCACCAACTGCCATGGGAGAGGATGTTTTTGGTATGAGGACTATGGTACCCTCGTGATGTGATTGACAAAGAGCACGACGTTGGAGAATGGTACGCAGGACATGACAAAATTCTTTGCCAATGAGAGGCCAGAAGTGTTTATACATTTCATATGGCAGTCCATCAATGCCAGGTGAGCGGTTGTTGAGGTGCTTAACCACCGAGTGAATCTCTTCATCCGTAATATCCGCGCTGAGCCGAGTTTTGTTGTCCGGAGATAGATGGGTACTGCAAGATGAAAGCAATAGGGTTACCTGCTGTGGATCAATTGGAGCCTGATCGTAGAACCGTTGATAAAATAGTGATATTTCACTACGTATAGCGTCAGGGGAGGTGACGACACTTCCAGTACTGGTGCGGAGGCGGTGGATATATTTACGTTGCCGCTCACGTTATCCTTTGGCGATATGGTATACACTTGCACTTTCGTCTGGGAGCACTGTACGATCTTTTAAAGCCACGTTTATATGAGCGAGCGTTCGTTGCTGTAGAGACAGGAGCTTGGTTTTAACTTCCCGAATCTGGTCATATATAAGCTCCCCAGCATCAGATCTTTGCTGGAGCTGGCGAAGAACTCGATAGTAAAATTCAACTGTATCCCGTCTTTCCCGACCTCGTTGGTAGGATATGTTCTTAAAGACGCGGCGGATCCCTGGTTTAACCAAAATATCCCACCAGTCTGCGCAGTCGCGAAATTTGCATTTTTGTTGGACCCATCGAGTCCAGTGTTGTCTGAAAATATCTTGGCATTCCTCCTCCAGTAACAGCGAGCAATTCAGTTTCCAATAACCTCTTCCTATGTGAAATATGGGATGGGGGTAAGAGATTGTACATACGACAGCATGATGGTTAGTGAAACTGGCAGGTATCACTTCATATCGTCTAGGCTGGATAAGTTCCTGTGAAAAGTAGATGCGGTCAATTCGTGATGAGGAGTTGTGACTTATACAGGTGTAATGGGGCAGGGGCACCCTTAAAGTATCCACAGCATCAATGAGGTGTAGGGAGGTAAGAAGGGTCCTGAGAGCCGGGTTGACACCTTTGTATGGACTAGTGGAATCCTCTGGGCGTTGAATACAATTGAAATCCCCTGCAAGAATAAGTTTTTCCTTAACGTCGTGCAGATGAGGCAGTATACTCTGTTGAAAGAACATTTTCCGTTCCACACGTTTATTGGACCCGGATGGGGCATATACATTTATCAGGGTGGTATTGTTTATGTGTCCAGATATTATGCGTCCTGATGGATGACATAGCACACCTTCGAGTGGGATATCATGTCTTATGAGGATTCCGGTCCCTCTATTCGTATTACCGGTATTGATGTATTGTTTGTAGAAAGCAGATATGGGTAAACACGGTATAGCAACTTCTTGAATGAAGGCAATGTCAATGTCTGCATCTCGAAGGAATCTCTCCAACAGTTGAAATTTCAGAGGGCATTCTATTACATTGATATTCACAGTGGCCACAGTGAGAAATTGCGCCATTAAGAGAAGTATAAAAGCTGTGCTAGACATACTGGAAGGTGGACTCGAAAGAAGACACAGGTGAGAATTATCCTGGTGCACTATGTCAAATTAGGTTGAGATAGTTCCTTATGATTGCCATTCATAGGCCGGCTGTCAGCGTTTGAGAGCGTTCGTGGGTCCCTAGATGACGTAGAATGAAGATTTTGTTTCTTTTTCACAGCTGCGGGAACGTTTGTAGAGCCAGTTTGATTCTTCTGGGCTGGTACGGCAATCGAGGCATTTGTTTTAATCTTCTTAGATACGTTCTCGGATCCCCGATCAACCTGCTTAAGTGAGTCGTAGGTACCAGAGAAGGTGGGGGCAGTGAAGACAAAATGTCTGTGGCAGCCTGTAGTGACGGCATAATTGGTTCTAAGGCTGCGATACAGGTTGCCGATAGCACAGGGGCACTCTGTGGCTCGCTGAGCTGGTCAGTGTAAGGTACCAGTTCTGCGTCGTGTGTATCCGAGGCCACTGCTGGTGTTGTCCCAGCTGACTGATCAATAAACATGTGTTCATGTGACGTTTGCTGTGTCACAACTTCCGAGTGTAGGAGTTATACCGAGGGGAATCATTTTCTGTGGGCAGTTGATACGTAGATGTGTGTTAGCATTGCAAATTAAACAGGTCTGTTTCTGTCCATTATAAGATAGGTAGCCAGAATGGCCACCAAAAGTCTCAGTGGAGGGGATATCTTGTTTGATTTCCATAGTGACTGCGCGTATTCCATTATACACCGGGAACTGATAAGCAGAAGACCATTGTTCTTTCCTGACTTCACTCACAGTGCCATATTTCGACAGGACGGATTTGAAAATTTCAGGGGGAACTTCAAGTGGGACATTAAATATACGCACTGTGGTAAAATTGGAATCCGCTGGGGAGAGCTTAACATTAGTCATTTCGCCTGAGTCATACTGAAATTTAATAGGATCTGCAAAATTATTTAACAATTTCTGATAAGTAGATATGCTGATTACCTTGATGTACATGGTTTTTTCTTGCGCATTTAACTGGATGGCTTCTACTTGGTCGACAGTCAACCGGAGAGTATCGCTAATCCAGCGGTGAATTTCTCCTGGTGTGGCGCGAGAACTCTGCCTGTCCCATTGGCAGCGTACGGTGTTTTTCCTCTGGTATCCGGACATGATTTTCAGCGGGGTTTTCTGGGTTTTCTGGTTTTGTTGTCCTATCTGGAACACTACTTGAAAAAGTATTGTCCGAATGACACACGGAAGGTCAGTTCACCCGTGGAACTATCGGAAGCACCGGTATTAGGAAACGGACACTCTTCCAATGCGGACACACAGCGCGCTCACACGCACCACACTCTACCAATTGCGCCACTGGGGAACCCATGATGTGAGGTAGTAGTTTCTTCCTCTATGGAACATCGAAGCATGAATAATAGACAGATCACGCTACAGTTGCCAGGGTAACAACGCAGTCGTGGCCGAGTGGTTAAGGCGTCTTACTAGAAATCAGATTCCCTCTGGGAGCGTAGGTTCGAGTCCTACCGACTGCGGCGTTATTTTGAGAAATTTCGATTTTATCATCCTATTCTGATATAATACTCTTTCGACCGTGTGCGTGGATGTAACCTTATTTTCTGATAATTGATAGCCATTGTGTGTTGAATATCTATGTCCTATTTTAGGAATGGGTGTATGTTAGTTAAGGCTAGTATCATCTCAGTCACTCGGCCGTGTTTAGTAAGTGAATGGTTATTCTCTACTCCACTCACAGTTACTACTGTAGATTGCGTTATCTGCGTTACCCTTCTGTAATAGTTGATGGACGTCCACAGTGTACCGTCCGTTACCTCATGTCACTTCTCGGCACTTTAGAAACATTTACTTTTATGAGGCGTCAACCTGAACCCCGTTTTTTCCTTAAATTTGTTTCTAATCCAAAGGTTGGAAAGGGGTTAACTCAGTCTCGTGAGGGAAAACCGGAAAGTGTTGGGTTCAGCCCCCACTTCAGTCATTCTAGGAATAGCTATCCGTGGTTTCCCATTCCTAATCCAGGTAAATGCGGCGATGGTTCCTAGCCTATGGCCGCGACCGCCTGTCAACCCTTCGGCGAGAACATTCCCACCCATTAGTACAATGACACGTTGACAGAGAGCCGGCTAGCATTTTAACGATATATTTCCACTCGGACTTTCAAAACCGGGGATGTTTGTAAGCTTTTTCTGTTGGTGGAGATTACGAGTTTTGCTTCTGCGGGCAACTTACTGTAGTTATTTGTATAACACAGGTTCATCCATAGATCGTGTTACCGCAGCTGATGGACCCACTTGGCCAATATCAACTGCGTTGCGAGACCTTGAATAAGCCAGTTATTGTGGCAGCCCACTTCTTTCCCCCCGCACAATCAGCAAGAAGCGATAACTTTGTGGAACACCGTCTCAGCTGCGGAGACACAATAGCCTACAGGTTGTATAATAAAACGTAAAATGCTATCTAGTAGTGTGATAGAGATAATTATTGGTGGTTTGTGTCTACAAGTAGGGAAACACAAAATATGGTTTTACATAAACAGTACACTTAATATGTGCACAATTGGTGGTGCGACAAACGTCGAAGCTGAATTCCACCTCTCTCCATGTGTTTTGTAGCATTGTGGGTGTACCATTCGCAATAGATATTTGAATGCGATGACGTAGATCCCTTATATCACGAATTCGTGTTTAATGCACTGGAGTTCTGGCTAAACCCCACAGAAAAACATCAAACAGTGTCAGGTCTGGGTTTCTAGAGGGGCCAAGATATGCCAATATAGTGTCCTGAAATGTTACGTTCTAAGAAATTTCTCACAAAATCCTCATAATGACTTGGCGGATTATTCTCTTGAAAGGATGGTGTGACAAAGCGTATAACTCCAACATGTCTAGGTACTGCGCCCGAATTTATTTAAGGCCAATACCAAAGATCCAGACGGGATATGAACCGGGACCCAGGAAAAATAAAAGAACGAATTAAAATCTTTTATTCCTCAAAAATTTGTGAGATATGGAAAACCTAAGTTGATATAGAGCGTAATACTATGCATCATTAATAATTAAACAATTACGGAAGGCAAGAAGGAAGTATTTAAATATGGTTGTGTATTTATTATCTGAATGTAGGGAGGCCTATATTGTAAGAATGCGTCACACCACGAGAAGTGAGAGAAACGTCGTGCAGGGGGAGAAGTGATCAATGTTGATGACACACTGAGTGAGGAGAAGTCTAGGGAGCTACGTCACACCGCGAGAGGGGAGGAAAGGCGAGGAACTTGCCGTACTCGGAGGGCAAGGACGAACAGTTCATTCCAAATTCTTATCGAGACGAGACAAGACCGCAAGTGTAGAAACAAGTAGTTTCTAGAACAGTGCCACGCATCACGAAAGTGGAGAGGAGGAGTGTGAAGTCAGAAGGCTGTGACTTGCGGGGCAAGGGGCATTCTAAATAAGACCAGCACAGCATATATACCAGTGATTTTGAAACACAGCTTGTCACTTCACTATTTCAATACGAAGTTATTATACATCTCACGCAGATAGATGCAAACGATTCACTTCAGGAAAAGAGCTTCATTATTCCTACAATTCAGCTCATACTTGGGAACTATACAGAATGCAGTTCATGAATTGGCAACGGGGAAGTCATACAGGTGTAATCATTAAACTGATTATGACTACGTGCTAAGATGCACATTATTGGGAAGCAGAATCTACAGAAATGAAGAGTTGAATCCAGAATTCCACAACATGGACGGCTAAATTGAACATCTACGCGATGCGCAGAAATGCAGAACAAATCTATACTTCATAACACGAGTTCATATACATCCAGTATACTCTCAAAGACTCTTATAGAACAATCGAATTTCAACCTTGAGAAGCGATGTCGGCGCAGTGAAGGGGTAACGTCAGAAGATCCGGACAACTTGCGGGAGACGAGCGAAGGAGCGAGGAAGAGTCTTGCTGTTACACGGAGAGCTCGCTAACCCAGTTATGTCACCGACCTTGTCCCACTGTGAGGGCTGTCCAACAGGCCCCGTCACAACCGGTTCGCACAGCTGTGGGCGTTGCGCTCACACACACATTTGGCTTGCCAGACGAGACATGATACATCAGAGACCGTCTCCAACTCAAGATAGAGAAGAGATTGATTTATATTTAGTAGAATTGTAGTCATATTCTGTGTTTATCCTAATTGACCAATCGTATAATTTTGTCATTGTATTTAAAATTGTGTAGATTTTAATCCAGTATTTCAGTATTTCCTTAGGAGTCATTTTCATTGAAAATTTCCGTCACTTGGACGAAATTTTATTTGCGTATAGCAGTTGTTAACGTTAAATCATTTCAATATAAAATCGTTTAGAATTATAGATACTTGCGTTAAATTAAATAAATCTGTTTTATGCGCAGCGATGGAACGTATATTGAACAATTTAAGTACCGTATATTCAAAAAGCTATGTCACGAAGTGTCAAATATTTCGACAACTCAAGATGTTGATTCGAGTGTCAGAAATTTATTTTAGACTAACTGTGAACAAAAATGGATTGTTACACGACACAAAATCAGGTAAAAGATAGTCCAAATACTTGATAGATAATTAAATCAATGAATACCAAATTCACTGTAATGAAACAGATAGATATGTAGAACTATGCTGTAACGTAATAAACCATATCTCCTAGTAACAAAGGTATTTCAAGAACCTTTATATATATGTCCAATAACACATTTAGAGCATTAAAAAGCCTAGATAAATTTGTTAAACCAATATTCCACGAAGATAGTTAAGACTTAAGTATATTCACAAACAAGGAGGACACTCTTATATCATTTGTTAAATATGAATTCTTGCTGACAATTCTTTGAATGTTGCAATAATGTAATAACTGAATTTAAATACGTGAAAAGGAGTTAAGAAAGTTAAATCACAGGGTGATATAAAAGTAACTGTACAGAAAGTAATTACAGAATTGAAGTTATAGGCACGATGAAATTTTGTTTAAGGATAGAGGAGATTGTTAAAGTTTGTTTCTTGAACAATATTCACAATGGTCGTGGATATTTAATAAAGTTACTAATTTTCTTTGCATTGATTGAGAAAATGCACTGAAATGGGAGTTTAGATTTGGAATACCGTGCAAGAAAGGAATCGTAGACGTAAATGAGTTACGTATTTTCACGAAAGGAGACTGAGGAGTCACGTTTCCTAGTTTTGATCACAGCGTATGTGACATTGTTTAATTGTATTTGAGGCAAGTTCTGTACAGGGTGTTTAAGAAATAATGTGATTGTTGTATAATTTTGGAATAGAAGTGTGGAATGAAGGTCAAATGCCATGCACTTCGAATATTCACGTTTATCAAAGAAATGTAAGCCGAGCAAAGAATTTCAGGAATTTTTCGAGATTTAATGATCAAATGGGAGAAGACAAAGACAGAGCAGTGCTGAACTTAAATGTTTGTCACCTCTGCTCTCTTGATTCAGACTAGTATTTATACTTTCAACCGATAGAGTTACGGTGTTTGTTACGGAAGTTTGAGTTGTAAAGACTCGTTTATATTATAGGTAATTAAATCACTTAAACGCAGTTCAGTGAATATTTGTGTGAATCACGAATCATTGTACATATGGATATATATTTAATACTGAGTAAAATTTTGATCTTACATATTTAGATGTGGAACTACAGTTCAAATATGAAACGCAATGTATAATATAGGGTAATGTTTGAAATCACGCCGATTCATAATTTTCTCATATTTCAGTGGAGTACCGAATTCTCCAATCTTTATTTTCAGGACATGTTTTATTAGTGCCACGGTTTTTAGTTTATTTGGGTTTTTATTTCTTGCAGTGTCAAGTAGACACTAATGATAGATATGCAGTCAGGATATGTGTGTATTTTCTTACCACAATAAACGGCTGGCGCTCTTTAGCGAATTAGCCAATTTTTTATCTTAGCTGACATCGTATTCATTTTGTCATCGCCGAAAATAGTACTGCTAGGTAAGATACAGGCGCTCACTATAGACAGACCTTATCACCCCTCGAGATTGGAGTTTCTCGATTTGCTTGGATGTAAATGCTAGTAGAAATTTGTACCTACGCTGGTAGTACTATTTTCTTTTATAGATCTACCCTGTGTGTTCCTGGAATTCCCAATTTTTACTTAGCAGACAATGGTAAGTTTGTGAGCTGGGTAGCTACGTGTCTGCAATCCTTTACAGTGCAGCGGATATAGGTACTGATTGGTGAATTCGGGCGCATATAGATTTCATTTTAAATGGCCGGCCCATACATGGGGCGATCGAAAGAGGCACTCGAGAGAGGCAGTTGGAAGCACTCGAGAGTGAGGCCATATACGTTTTGAAATAAAAGAATTGCCGATCCCAAATTTGATGATTGTTGAGGTGAACGCAACATCAGCAGATTAGTGGAGTACATTACAGTTGTGAGGCATATTTCTAGAACCAGCTAACGACAATTTGTCATGTAATATTAAATTAAGGAGTAAATTCACGTTGTTAAACATAAGTTAAGTCGGATGATAAAATGTAACGATGTCGGTTCAGTAAAATGGGACAATAAAAATATACGTAATAACTCTCGATTTAAATTGGCTTAAGTTGTACTAAGATTTTCAATGCATTCCATCACTTGTATAAAATGTATACGTTGGTCAATTCTGGATATCCACTTGTAGTTTTTGTAGTTGATACTTCCCTTAGTCTCAAGAAAGAAGAAATTATGTCAGCGAACGACTTGACGTTCATAAGAACGATGTTGGAAAATATGAAAGAAGGTCAAAGTGTATTGACCAAAGGCCTTGAAGCCCTCCACCAATTAACACACACTAACACTAAACAAATGAAAGCCGAGATTCAGAAATCTGTAGCTGCTGTGAAATCCGAAGTCAAGGCCGAGTTGTCGGTTGCTCAAACACTTACCAAGGCTAGTATAACGTTAGCACAGGAGGAAGCCAAGTTAGCTGTAGAAAAGGCCAGAAAGGAAGATAGGTTAGCTAGAGAAAAGGAAAGGGAAGAAACTAGGTTTGCTAGAGAAGAGGATAGACAGGAACGTGAAGTAATCAGGTTAGCTCAAGAGAAGGCACAGGAGGAAATTAGGCTAACATTAGAAAAAGCACGAGAGGAAGACAGAAAAGCAGAAGAAGAGGCTAAAAGGATAAGAGCGGAGATGAGATTAGCTCAAGAAAAAGCTCGCAAAGAGGACCGATTGAGTTAGGAACAGGCTAGATTAGAAGACAGAAAAATCCAAGCCGAAATAAGAGCAGCGCAGGAAGAAGCCAGGAAAATTCATGATGAGGTTAGGAAAAATCAGGAAAAGGCTCAGAAAATTTTAGAAAAGGCAGGAAATGCACAGGAAGAATTAAAAACCTCATTTGTCCAAGTCAAACAGGACATTTGTCTTACTAAAACAGAAGTAGGAATTTTAAGATCCGACATGATAGGCAAAGTATTAGAAGTGAAATTAGCTAACAGTAACCACATAATAGAACTAGAGGAAAAATTACAGGCTAGTATTAGCTCCATTAAGGAGGAAAACACTACACATCATGTACACGTTTCAGGGGCCCAGAACACACTCAAGGAGCAACTTGACAGTCTAAATGATACTGTTGGTGACTTACAGGTCAAGTTGGAAGGTCAAAGGAAATTGATTGAGGATGGCATTAATGTGGACAGAAATGCCTCTATTGTAAAGGCTGTTACGGACATGAAGGAGGAGGTCGTAACAGTTACTACTAAAATTGTATCTGAAATCCATAGTAAATTATGTAATGATATTAAGGCCATAGAATTAAGTTCAAACATAAATATTAGTAGAGTACGTGAAGATCTATCCAAGCGGGTAGACGAGCTTCAAATCAATAACGTAGCCACGCTGACCGATATTGTAAATAAAGCAGATTTAAGTAATTCAGGCGAACTTGACTGGGTTAAACGTACAGTCGATGACATAAACATAGAACTGGCGAAAATTAGGTCGAGGCAGGAAAAGGAAACCAGCGAATTGGAACAACAATTAAAGTCACTCACGATTGGGGACTCTACATTTTCATCTACGTTAAGAGCTGAAGTCAGGGAGGACATCAGGAAGGACTTAACTAGATTCTTTGAAGCAAGAGATGAGAAATTGAAGGAAGAAATCAGGAAATTAGAGGCTAGGACAGATAAGATAGAAGAGGATAAGGAAGGCGTGGATAGTCAGCAGCTTCCGAAATCCAGCTTTAACTTCATTCGAGAGCCATTTCGAACAGAAACAGAGGAACTTGGAGGAGACTTTGAACCTTTCCAGAGTAGGTCAAATGCGAATATTATCGTCGTCAAGAGTAACGACGAATAGCCCAATAAATTCAGCTGGGTTGGAAATATCACTGCTGTGGAATATCTCAGAGACATGAGATCGTATCTAGAGGATAACAGAATACCCCGTGAACGACACATGAGGGTAGTAGAGAAATATTTGGACTCGGAGGCATTAGTTTGGCACAGAGCTTTCAGGTATACTTACCATACATTCGAGGAATTCGCTATTGCTCTGCAGAAGCGATTCTGGAGCAAAGAACTTCAACAAGACATACGCGCCGAAATTTATACGAAAAAGTATGCTTACTCTAGTCCGACGAAGTACGCAAGCTTCTTTACAAAGCAATTAGCACGCTTGCAATATCTTCAACCTCCATTGGCAGAAGAAGACCTAGTACATGCTATTTCATGCCAGTTACCAACTGAAGTTAGAAGGCACCTCATTTCGGCAAACGTCAGAACATTAGAGGGGATGGCGGAAATTTTGAGGAGGTTGGATCACACGTCCAATGTGTCCAACAACTCAACCGGAAACCAGAACCAAAGAAGCAGAAATCCAGAACATAGAGAGATCCACACCATCCATGTTGATCAAACGCAACAGACGGAAGACAATTAAAATGGAGTAGGACCAACTAGATCGAGAATTTATGGACAACATCGCTTTCAACCTGGTTATCAGAGACCTAGAGAAGGGAGACCATACCAGAATCAATGGAGAAACAGCTACCACCAAAGAAACAATGATTATCGCCGAGAGGAATACTACAATAGAGATAACCCGACGAATAATTACGGATATCGAGGATATCAAAACTGGAGGAACACAAACAACTATTCTAGACCGCAACAACAGCAGAATCAAC
Source organism: Meconema thalassinum (assembly GCA_946902985.2). NCBI lineage: Eukaryota > Metazoa > Arthropoda > Insecta > Orthoptera > Tettigoniidae > Meconema > Meconema thalassinum. Next base: position 298,704,745 of record OX336391.1, on the reverse strand, counting down.
AAAACCGAGGATGGAGAAACAACAATAACGTGAGGAGGTATTTCGATGATAGAGAGAGAGAAAGTCAAGAATACCTGAAGAACCTTAGAGAAAGGGAGGAAGGAAACGCAAGAAACCAAAATCAGGGACGGCATAACCAAAATCAGGAATCTCAGCCCGGATCAAGCAGAGACCGGAGCAATGAAGACCCAGGAGGGGTACAAGAAAAACTTCAAATTCCAAAAGGTAAAGGAGGACGAGAACATCACCGTAACTAGACACGTAATCGAGATAAATGAGTTGTATCAGGCCACGAACGAAGATCTCCTGTATGAGCGAGAAGAGCCGAAAACAGGAAGAGTAGCGAGGCTACCCATCATAGAAATAGTATCAGAAGGTCAATGCCTGAGAACACTCCTAGATACGGGTGCGACAGCGTCAATTTTGTCACAGAACTGTTTTCACAGATTAAAAGACGGTAATTCACTCACAGCAATGCCCGTTTCAACTATCAAGGTCAGGGGTGTATACAATGATAAGACCATGAAGTGTAAAGTCCAGGCATTAATGGAATTCTCCATCAATGCATATAAATACGAGCAGATATTCATAGTCTTGAACCAGATAAATTTCGATGCTATTCTAGGTATTGATTTTATAACGAAGACGGGAGCCGTGATTGACTTGAGTAACGGAGTTATAAAATTTAATGAAGGCCAATATCAGCCAGAAAACTCGAAGAAGGAGGAGAATGAGTGTAGTCTGATTGAAGAAACTACAGAAGAAAATCTAGTAAGAATAGTCATGGAAGTCGAAGCGGAAGGGATACCTCAATATGGTAGGAAAATTGAGAACTTCGAAGATCATAGAGAGAAATTAGAAGAATTGGTCACGACTTTTGCAGATGTATTTAATGATAAACCAGGCATTATCCGAGGATATAAATATCAGATCAAGCTCGCAGATAACACACCCTTTCAAAAGAAATTGTATCCGATACCGGAGAAATATCAATCAGGAGTGACGGAGCTAATACAAGGCATGGAAAAGGACGGTATAATAAGAAAGCAAGCCACTCCTTATTTAAACACTCTTACAGTCGTAAAGAAAGCAGATGGAAGTCTGAGACTATGCTTAGATGCCAGAGGCATTAATACTCTTTTGTTAAAAGAATATGACAGGCCACCAAAAATCAGGGAACTACTGAGGAGATTCAAGAATAAAACCTGTTTCTCAGTGATTGATTTAACTGCCGCATTTCATCAAATAGAGCTTACAGAAGACAGCAAATGTTACACGGGGTTCATGTTTAATCAAACTTGTTACGTGTATCAGAGAGTACCATACGGGTTGGCAAATTCAAGCCCAGCACTCATTAGAGCCTTGGATGATAAGTTAAGTGATGAAGTAAGACAATTTGCCACTTGCTACGTGGATGACATTATCATATCTTCAGAGACGCCAGAGCAACACTTCATGCATTTGGAAAAGCTATTTGAAAACCTCAGATATGCGAACATCAAGGTAAAATTAAATAAATGCCATTTCTTTCAAGAAAAGTTCAACTTTCTTGGACATACGGTAGACAGATTCGGTTACCATCCGAATGAAGACAAGATAGAAGCAATATTAAAGTTTCCCAAACCCAAGAAGATCAAAGACATCCGAGCTTTTGCGGGTTTTTGCCAGTTCTTCAGTTGTCATTGCCCACGTCATTCAGAAATTATGGCTCCACTACATGAGCTCCTGAAGAAAAACAATAGATGGAAATGGGATGCAGCTGCCGAGAATGCCTTTATTCAAGCAAAGTAAATGCTCAAAAACAACATCAAATTAGAATACTCAGACTTCGAAAGATCATTCATAGTAGAAACTGACGCCTCACGAATTGGTATTAGCGCAGTCTTGTATCAGAAGGATCAAGACGGCAACCACCACTACATTTCCTTCAGCAGCAGGAAGTTACGCACGCACGAGTTAAATTATTTCACGACGGAGCTTGAAGGTTTAGCCGTCATAAATGCCCTACAACAATGGAAAAAATTATTGCTGGGACACAAGATTGTAATCAGAACGGATCACAAAGCACTGGAGTTCATGTTAAAGTCCGACTTGTCAAGCGATCGGATGACCAGGTGGACTATGTTTCTACAACAATTTGATGCCACGATAGTCCATGTTCCTGGAAAAGACAACCTACTGGCAGATATTCATTCCAGACATCCGACTCCTGAAAATAATGTAAGAATTAACGTTATCCAAACGGACGCAGAAGATCAGGAAACGCTGGACAAACTAAGAAGGATTCCTCTCTTTCAAAAGAAGCATGCACCATTTAGGAACATTAATAGATTCTTGTCAGGGAGAATGACAATGAGGCACGCCACATATTTCGAAACTAGAAGGAAAGCTAGACATTATATTCTTGTGGGAGAAATCGTATGCAAATACATAGATGCTGGACACACGAAGGTGCGAGTTGCTATTCCACCTGAAATTATTGTGCCACTAATTTGGTTAGTGCACAAAAGCATAGGTCATGGTGGAGTTGATAAAACATACTATACCATGTTAGAAAAGTTCTATTGGGTTAACATGCGAGAGTCCATTACCATAGTGGTCAGATCTTGTGGACTGTGTCAGAAAAACAAGTACAACTCTGAACTATTGAAGGAACGACCTAAGGCAATTATTCCTAAGTTGGGAAAACCAGAAAGACTTCTAACGGACCACGGAACGCAATTCACCTCTGCAGAATTTCAAGGAGCGATGGATAGGTTGGATATTGTTCACCTATTCTCATCAGTTCGCAGCCCAGAGACAAATCCCATTGAAAGAACAATGCTTGAATTTTCTAAGTACATTCGCTTGTATAGTGCAGATAATCATGCAAATTGGGTGAAGATTGTACCCCTAGTAGAATTTTGCATCAATAATACGAGACACGAGAGCACCAACGAAATTCCAGTAATGTTACACTTTGAGGAGGAACCCATACGACCCTGGAACGGAATCTTCAACATTCCATGAGATAACGAACCACCGATGGACCAGAGAATCGAAGCAGCGCGAAAACAGCTAAACAAAGCGGCCGAGAAGAGATTAAAAAGCTTACAAGGGAAGAGATTTAGCGGCCCGCTACGAGAAGGTGACCTTGTGTTAGTCAGGAGTCCTGTGAAAGCTGACGTACTGAAGAAGGTATACATAAAAACAGTAGTCTTTTTAGAGGACCTTTCAATGTAGATATAGTCTACGGTAACAATTGCTACAAGATCGTGAAGATTGAAGACAACAGATCCATTGTAAAATTTAACCACTCCAAATTAAAGAGATTTTACCCAAAGATTCAGTAAATAAATAAATTCAGTCCCAAGAACAGAGAAACCAACTGTTATTAAAGAAAGTACAGGCTATACTTTACTTTAAATTGGCAACGGGGAATTGCGCCCGAATTTATTTAAGGCCAATACCAAAGATCCAGACGGGATATGAACCGGGACCCAAGAAAAATAAAAGAACGAATTAAAATCTTTTATTCCTCAAAAATTTGTGAGATATGGAAAACCTAAGTTGAAATAGAGCGTATTACTATGCATCATTAATAATTAAACAATTACGGAAGGCAAGAAGGAACTATTTAAATATGGTTGTGTATTTATTATCTGAATGTAGGGAGGCCTACATTGTCAGAATGCGTCACACCACGAGAAGTGAGAGAAACGTCGTGCAGGGGGAGAAGTGATCAAGGTTGATGACACACAGAGTGAGGAGAAGTCTAGGGAGCTACGTCACACCGCGAGAGGGGAGGAAAAGCGAGGAACTTGCCGTACTCGGAGGGCAAGGACGAGCAGTTCATTCCAAATTCATATCGAGACGAGACAAGACCGCGAGTGTAGAAACAAGTAGTTTCTAGAACAGTGCCACGCATCACGAAAGTAGAGAGGAGGAGTGTGAAGTCAGAAGGCTGTGACTTGCGGAGCATGGAACATTCTAACTAAGACCAGCACAGCATATAGACCAGTGATTTTGAAACACAGCTTGTTACTTCGCTATTTCAATACGAAGCTATTATACATCTCACGCAGATACAGGGTCTTTCATATAAAGTAAGAACGCCAAGCGGCGGGTTTGTTATCCGCTAGTGTGGTGGCCTTGACCGAGCTTGTAGCGAGCCGTGGCCCCCTGCTCTAAGCGTGTGTACAATCCTCTATGAAATATTACCTTATAAAAGTTGCTGGAAGTGACGTCCTTCCTGGATTATACAGGCATTGTATCTAGTAACCACATTTTGGCTGACGCGAGTGAGTCATGCCACTGCATTTTTTCTGATTTTTTATTTTGTGTTTTTTATTGAGCACTGAACCAGTAGTGTCAAAGTTATTTGCAATTACGTGAATCTGTGCTAGTGAAGGTGGCACTTCATCAGGAAATTGCTGAACAAATGCATCACGTACCCGCCGAGCCGAATCGTAATTAAAATAAATTTTACATACAAAAATACGATGTTGCAATGATAACTGTCTCAACATGTTAGCAGCTGAGGTTAACTGGAGACTGACAACACCTGCACGCGTATTGCAAGGTCAAGTTTGTACTATGCGCGCGCTTTCGATACTACAGCAGGGGGCCGTGGCGCGTCACAAGCTCGGCCAAACCGGCTTCAGCAGCGAATGGCAAAACCGCCGCTCGCCGTTCTTACTTTATAAGAAAGACCCTGTAGATGCAAACGATTCACTTCAGGAAAAGAGCTTCATTATTCCTACAATTCAGCTCATACTTGGGAACTATACAGAATGCAGTTCCTGAATTGGCAACGGGGAAGTCATACACGTGTAATCATTAAACTGATTATGACTATGTGCTAAGATGCACATTATAGGGAAATAGAAACTACAGAAATGAAGTGTTGAATCCAGAATTCCACAACATGGACGGCGAAGATGAACATCTACACAAAGCGCAGAAATGCAGAACAAATCTATACTTCTTAAAACGAGTTCATATACATCCAGTATACTCTCAAAGACTCTTATAGAACAATCGAATTTCAACCTTGAGAAGCGATGTCGGCGCAGTGAAGGGGTAACGTCAGAAGATCCGGACAACTTGCGGGAGACGAGCGAAGGAGCGAGGAAGAGACTTGCTGTTACACGGAGAGGTCGCTAACCCAGTTATGTCACCGACCTTGACTATCTGTGAGAGCTGTCCAACAGGCCCCGTCACAACCGGTTCGCACAGCTGTGGGCGTTGCGCTCACACACACATTTGGCTTGCCAGACGAGACATGATACATCAGAGACCGTCTCCAACTCAAGGTAGAGAAGAGATTGATTTATATTTAGTAGAATTGTAGTCATGTTCTGTGTTTATCATAAGTGACCAATCGTATAATTTTGTCATTGTATTTAAAATTGTGTAGATTTTAATCCAGTATTTCAGTATTTTCTTAGGAGTCATTTTCATTGAAAATTTCCGTCACTTGGACGAAATTTTATTTGCGTATTGCAGTTGTTAACGTTAAATCATTTCAATATAAAATCGCTTAGAATTATAGATACTTGCGTTAAATTAAATAAATCTGTTTTATGCGCAGCGATGGAACGTATATTGAACAATTTAAGTACCGTATATTCAAAAAGCTATGTCACGAAGTGTCAAATATTTCGACAACTCAAGATGTTGATTCGAGTGTCAGAAATTTATTTTAAACTAACTGTGAACAAAAATGGATTGTTACACGACACAAAATCTGGTATAAGATAGTCCAAATACTTGATAGATAATTAAATCAATGAATACCAAATTCACTGTAATGAAACAGATAGATATGTAGAACTATGCTGTAACGTAATAAACCATATCTCCTAGTAACAAAGGTATTTCAAGAACCTTTATATATATGTCCAATAAAACATTTAGAGCATTAAAAAGCCTAGATAAATTTGTTAAACCAATATTCCACGAAGATAGTTAAGACTTAAGTATATTCACAAACAAGGAGGACACACTTATATCATTTGTTAAATATGAATTCTTGCTGACAATTCTTTGAATGTTGCAATAATGTAATAACTGAATTTAAATACGTGAAAAGGAGTTAAGAAAGTTAAATCACAGGGTGATATAAAAGTAACTGTACAGAAAGTAATTACAGAATTGAAGTTATAGGCACGATGAAATTTTGTATAAGGATAGAGGAGATTGTTAAAGTTTGTTTCTTGAACAATATTCACAATGGTCGTGGATATTTAATAAAGTTACTAAATTTTCTTTGCATTGATTGAGAAAATGCACTGAAATGGGAGTTTAGATTTGGAATACCGTGCAAGAAAGGAATCGTAGACGTAAATGAGTTAGGTATTTCCATGAAAGGAGACTGAGGAGGCACGTTTCCTAGTTTTGATCACAGTGTATGTGACATTATTTAATTGTATTTGAGGCATGTTCTGTACAGGGTGTTTAAGAAATAATGTGATTGTTGTATAATTTTGGAATAGGAGTGTGGAATGAAGGTCAAATGCCATGCACTTCGAATATTCACGTTTATCGAAGAAAATGTAAGCCGAGCAAAGAATTTCAGGAATTTTTCGAGATTTAATGATCAAATGGGAGAAGACAAAGACAGAGCAGTGCTGAACTTAAATGTTTGTCACCTCTGCTCTCTTGATTCAGACTAGTATTTATACTTTCAACCGATAGAGTTACGGTGTTTGTTACGGAAGTTTGAGTTGTAAAGACTCGTTTATATTATAGGTAATTAAATCACTTCAACGCAGTTCAGTGAATATTTGTGCGAATCACGAATCGTTGTACATATGGATATATATTTAATACTGAGTAAAATTTTGATCTTACATATTTAGATGTGGAACTACGGTTCAAATATGAAACGCAATGTATAATATAGGGTAATGTTTGAAATTACGCCGTTTCATAATTTTCTCATATTTCAGTGGAGTACCGAATTCTCCAATCTTTATTTTCAGGACATGGTGTATTAGTGCCACGTTTTTTAGTTTATTTTGAGTTTATATTTCTTGCAGTGTCAAGTAGACACTAATGATAGATATGCAGTCAGGATATGAGTGTATTTTCTTAGCACAATAAACGGCTGACGCTCTTTAGCGAATTAGCCAATTTTTTATCTTAGCTGACATCGTTTTCATTTTGTCATCGCCGAAAATAGTACTGCTAGGTAAGATACAGGCGCTCACAATAGACAGACCATATCACCCCTCGAGATTGGAGATTCTCGATTTGCTTGGATGTAAATGCTAGTAGAAATTTGTACCTACGCTGGTAGTACTATTTTCTTTTATAGATCTATCCTGTGTGTTCCTGGAATTCCCAATTTTTACTTAGCAGACAATGGTAAGTTTGTGAGCTGGGTAGCTACGTGTCTGCAATCCTTTACAGTGCAGAGGATATAGGTACTGATTGGTGAATTCGGGCGCAGTACCTTTGTGAATTAACGGTACTGTCTGCAAAAAGAAAGCTGCTATGGCCTTGTCCTTCAGCAACTCACACCACACATTCATATTCAGAGAGTCACGTTACTGAAACAATGGCGGGTGGGTTTTCCTTTCCCCATATGTGGCGATTGTGTACCTGTAACTTCCCGGTAATGTGGAATGTTCCTTTATCAGAAAAACATAGTATTTCCAGAAGTGCCGCAGAGTAACTACCAATAGGATATTATGCAAGTGATTTGTCTACAAACAGAGGCCTGCAGACGAAACAGGGCGCTGAAAGGCAAAATCGAGTCAAGTGAAAATGATCGTATCCCATTGAAAGTATGGAAGTTACGTGCAGTTAAAAATTGGAATTATCAGCAGGCATACAACCACGTTGGCAACACTGTCATGTAAGGCTTCATGAAAATTAATCTGAAATATTGTTATTTATATGTGAGCCAATTTTGAAACAATACCCATGTATACTTTCCGAGTTATCCAATATAAAGATCAAATTTCAATTGTGATTTTTCAGTAGTTGGTAGCACTGTCGTAATTTTAAAATATGGAGGTGAGATGTCCCGGTATAGATCTGCACTCACACCAAAGTTTGTTTCGTTGTTTTGTTTCTCACGCACAGACAGACAAGGAGACACACACAAATCTGCCCGGGTGATCTCATGAGTCACCTGTTTCATCATTTTTAGCCTATTTCATTTTATAAAGATATGGACTTATAAAATAACCGTTTGTCCGTGTATGTGTGCGGCTAGGGCGATTTCAATTTATCTCGCGACCGTGCCCTTCAAAGTTTATTTCGTCTTACCAATCCAACATGGCGGCTGTGTAAAATATTTCATCGGCAGTCTATATCTCCGAAATTATACAGATATCATACTGAAATTCTGTACGGTGATAAAGGGCACTACTAAACGTTTACCTAAGAGACCTTGGAATGCCTGTTAGTTACAAAATGAACATGGCGGCCAAGCGAATTTGAAACTTTTAAATAGACTATTCTTGCGATTTAACCATCCATACGAATTGAAACTTGGTACAGTCAATGGTTAAACACATTGTAATACACTGGCATCTAATTTATTTCAATTGTCTACATAACCTCACGATGGCGCCTGTGCGAAATATTTCACCAGTATTCTATATCTCCGAAACTATTACTGGCATCACCCTGAAATTTTGTACGGTGATAAATGGTACTACTAGACGTTGAGCTATGAGACCTATAGAAACCTGTAAAATAGAAAATGAACATGGCGGCCAAGCGAAGATGAAACATTTAAATTATAATATCTCACGATTTAACCAACTGAAAGCAGTGAAATTTGGTACATTATATGTTTATACACATTGTAATGGACTGGCATCTAATTAAGTTCAATAGTTCCCATAACCTCAAGATGGCGACTGTGTGCAATTTTGAAATTCCGTTTCTATTTCTTTTGTATTAATCATGCGACAGAAGTGAACTTTTGAATAATTAACCTACGCATAATCGGTCTTCTAATAGTACATAACTCAATGGCCTACACATATTAAAATCCAACATGGCGACAAACCAAAATATTTAGACGGTTCTCAATATCTACGAATATATTACAGCAATCAAACTGAAATTTTGTATGTTGATAGAGGCAATTAACGTAAGTAGGATATATAAAAATAGGCTGTATAATTCTTCATGCAACTACATGTTGATAATGTGAAAATTACCAGGTATAACTATACTTCAAGATTCTTTTATCAGCCCTCAGAATAGAATTTGAAAGGTATATAGCCTGACAGGAGGCTTCCCCAGAAAGATAGAATTGTGTCGATACGAGGTATTGTATTGAGACCGTCGATATAATACTTGATTGCCAATGTGTGCTACCCCCTGTTAGCGCACCTTCTCCATGAACCAACCTGACAGACATATTCTTTCCAAGGAGATCTTAAACATGTTTGCATCATAGCATTAACGTTCGTTTATCTGTGGGTGTGTATATCCGTGACCAAGTTAAAACATTTCCCCAGGCATGTCTCTAGTACTGTCCTATAAGTACGGTGCGCAAACCAATTGCGCCACTGGAGAACCCATGATGTAGGATAGTAGTTTCCTCCTCTATGGAACATCGAAACATGAATAATAGACAGATCACGCTACAGTTGCCAAGGTAACAACGCAGTCGTGGCCGAGTGGTTAAGGCGTCTGACTAGAAATCAGATTCCCTCTGGGAGCGTAGGTTCGAGTCCTACCGACTGCGACGTTATTTTGAGAAATTTCTATTTTGTTGTCCTATTTTGATATAATACTGTTTCAACCGTGTGGGTGGAATTAACCTAATTTTCTGATAGTTGATGGCCATTGTGTGTTGATTATCTATGTCCTATTTTAGGAATGGGTGTATGTTGGTTAAGGCTAGTATCATCTCAGTCACTTGGCCGTGTTTAATAAGTGAATGGTTATTCTCTACTCCACTCACAGTTACTACTGTAGATTGCGTTATCTGCGTTACCCTTCTGTAATATTTGATGGACGTCCACAGTATACCGTCTCTTACCTCATGTCACTTCTCGGCACTTTAGAAACATTTACTTTTATGAGACGTCAACCTGTTCCCCGTTTTTTCCTGAAATTTGTTTCTAACACAAAGGTTGGAAAGTGGTTAACTCAGTCTCGTGAGGGAAAACCGGGAAGTGTTGGGTTCAGTCCCCACTTCAGCCATTCTAGGAATAGCTATCCGTGGTTACCCATTCCTAATGCAGGTAAATGCGACGATGGTTCCTAGCCTTTGGCCGAGACCGCCTGTCAACTCTTCGGCGAGAACATTCCCACCCATTAGTACAATGACACGTTGACAGAGAGCCGGCTAGCATTTTAACCATATATTTCCACTCGGAATTTCTTAACCGGGGATGTTTGTAAGCTGTTCCTGCTGATGGAGATTACGAGTTTTGCTTCTGCGGGCAACTTACTGTAGTTATTTGTATAACACAGGTTCATCCATAGATCGTGTTACCGCAGCTGATGGACCCACTTGGCCAATATCAACTGCGTTGCGAGACCTTGAATAAGCCAGTTATTGTGGCAGCCCACTTCCTTCCACCCCGCACAATCAGCAAGAATCGATAACTTCGTGGAACACCGTCTCAGCTGCGGAGACACAATAGCCTATAGGTTGTATAATAAAACGTAAAATGCTATCAAGTAATGTGATAGAGATAATTATTGGTGGTTTGTGTCTACACGTAGGGAAACACAAAATATGGTTTTACATACACAGTACACTTAATATGTGCACTATTAGTGGTGCGACAAACGTCGAAGCTGAATTCCACCTCTCTCCATGTGTTTTGTAGCATTGTGGGTGTACCATTCGCAATAGCTATTTGAATGCGATGACGTAGATCCCTTATATCACAAATTCGTGTTTAATGCACTGGAGTTCTGGATAAACCCCACAGAAAAACATCAAACAGTGTCAGGTCTGGGATTCTAGAGGGGCAAAGATATTCCAATATAGTGTCCTGAAATGCTACGTTCTAAGAAATTTCTCACAAAATCCTCATAATGACTTGGCGGAGTATTCTCTTGGGAGGATGGTGTGTCAAAGCGTATAACTCCAACATGTCTAGGTACCTTTGTGAATTAACGGTACTGTCTGCAAAAAGAAATCTGCTATTGTAACGTTTATTATTGCCCCATGTTGGTTGCAACAAGTGTAACGGTTTGGCTGCCCCTAACTGTTGGGTGATAAATGTAACTGTTTAACCTTTGCCTAACCTATGTTGTTTTAATGGGCGCCAAGACTTCAATGCAATGCTGAAATCTAAATTTGTATTTAACAACGTCTAGCTCTGGTAGAACACCTTCAAGAATCTATTCACTCAGATCGTGGTATGATTTGATCATTAACCCAACAAGCAATTGTATCAGGAGAAGGAATTGGTCTACATCTAATGCTACCTACTGAAAGCAAAGATTGATTTGTAAAAGAATTGAATTTATTATATAAAACAAGTATAGCAAAATTAATAATAATTATAAGTTTAAAATTTAAATTGGAGCGTTGCGATTTTAATATTACCGATAGAAAATTACGTGAAAACGGAGTCTGATAAATTATTGATTTTACTCTTATTCCCAAGCTATGAAGTTACTAAAATATGAAATATAAAACAAAGAGAAATGAGAGATTACGTATTTCTGCGTCATTCGCGCTTACCACGGGAAATTGCCAAAGCATTTCCCCCGTACTGGATGATGCTGTGTGCTTCCCACAGTCTCCTGGACGTCGTCATCTCCGTCGATATTTGATGATATACTTGTAGATTTGGTGACTTTATGGTCCTAACATTGGAGCCATACCCTTGTACAACCACACTGGTTAAGTTTTAAACAGATAGTTCTCCACTCCACGGAAGATTGGAGCGACACACACTTTGAACCGAACTAGTCATGTCTTTCCCAGATTGTCCCCCACTCCACGGAACATCGGAGTGACTCCCGCGTGCAAGAATACTCGGCAAGTTCTACACAGACTGTCCTCGTTCCACGGCGCGCCGAACGATATATGCACACGTCGGCTCCCCACCTCGGTACCGACTTCCAGCTTACGTGGTCTCCACTGATTGGCTGCTCCCCACGCGCTAATTCCCCTTCTCTGGCTCATTACACACGGCGCGCGGATGATGAAGTCGATTTCCGTTCCAACTATCCGCCTTTTCTTGACGCTGAGACCCAAGCTTGCGTAATACTTCTAGACAAGAATCAGCCTGTATCTGGACTTCCAGTGAGTCATGTCTCTCATAATATCCTAACTGACGAAACTCCGTAAAATTCCGTAATCACCTAATTTTCTATGATATTGTCGTTCGTAATAACTTGCTTGATAGCGTTTTCTAAGACACAGAAAACCTATCTGTATGCTTATAATTTTTATAAAATGCTCCGAAAAATACCTTTATAATAATTATAATAAATTAATAATAATAATAAATTAACATGAAAAATTCTCTTGACTGAACAATTTGCCGCGTAAATAAATATAGAATGGCTTCCTACTGACTTATGCCAGTGGCATAAAAACCCCTCGAAAAACACGTTACACTATGGCCTTGTCCTTCAGCAACACACACCACGCATTCATATTCAGAGAGTCACGTTCCTGAATCCATGGCGAGCGGGTTTTCCATTCCCCATATGTGGCAATTATGTACCTGTAACTTCCCGGTAATGTGGAATGTTCCTTTATCAGAAAAACATAGTATTTCCAGAAGTGCCGCAGAGTGACTGCCAATAGGTTATTATGCAAGTGATTTGTCTACAAACAGAGGCCTGCAGACGAAACAGGGCGCTGAAAGGCAAAATCGAGTCGTGTGAAAATGAGGCGTATCCCATTGAAAGTATGGAAGTTACGTGCAGTTAAAAATTGGAACTATCAGCAGGCATACAACCATGTTGGCAACACTGTCATGTAAGGCTTCATGAAAATCAATCTGAAATATTGTTATTTATATGTGAGCCAATTTTGAAACAGTTCCCATGTATACTTTCCGAGTTTTCCAACATAAAGATCAAATTTCAATTGTGATTTTTCAGTAGTTAGTAGCACTGTCGTAATTCTAAAATATGGAGGTGAGATGTCCCGGTATAGATCTGCACTCACACCAAAGTTTGTTTCGTTGTTTTGATTCTCAGGCACAGACAGACAAGGAGACACACACAAATCTGCCCGGGAGACCTCATAAGTCACCTTTTTCGTCATTTTTAGCCTATTTCATATTATAAAGAAATAGACATTTAAAATAACCGTTTGTCCGTGTATGTGTGCGGCTAGAGCGATTTCAATTTATCTCGCGACCGTGCCCTTCAAATTTTATTTCGTCTTACCAATCCAACATGGCGGCTGTGTAAAATATTTCATCGGCAGTCTATATCTCCGTTATTATACAGATATCATACTGAAATTCTGTACGGTGATAAAGGGCACTACTAAAAGTTTACCTAAGAGACTTTGGAAAGCCTCTTAGTTACAAAACCAGCATGGCGGTCAAGCGAATTTGAAACTTTTAAATAAACTATTCTTGCGATTGAACCATCCACACGAATTGAAACTTGGTACAGTCAATGGTTAAACACATTGTAATACACTGGCATCTAATTTACTTCAATTGTCTACATAACCTCACGATGGCGCCTGTGCGAAATATTTCACCAGTATTCTATATCTCCGAAACTATAACTGGCATCACCCTGATATTTTGTACGGTGATAGATGGTACTACTAGACGTTGAGCTATGAGACCTATAGAAACCTGTAAAATAGAAAACGAACATGGCGGCCAAGCGAAGATGAAATATTTAAATAATATTTTCTCACGATTTAACCAACTGAAAGCAGTGAAATTTGGTACATTAAATGTTTATACACATTGTAATGCACTGGTATCTAATTAATTTCAATAGTTCCCATAACCTCAAGATGGCGACTGTGCGCAATTTCGAAATTCAGTTTCTATTTCTTGTGTATTAATCATGCGATAGAAGTGAACTTTTGAATAATGAACCTACGCATAATCGGTCTTCTAATAGTACATAACTCAATGGCCTACACATATAAAAATCCAACATGGCGACAAACCAAAATATTTAGACGGTTCTCAATATCTACGAATATATTACAGCAATTAAACTGAAATTTTGTATGTTGATAGAGGCAATTAACGTAAGTAGGATATATGAAAATAGGCTGAATAATTCTTCATGCAACTACATGTTGATAATGTGAAAATTACCAGGTATAACTATACTTCAAGATTCTGTTATCAGCCCTCAGAATAGAATTTGAAAGGTATATAGCCTGACAGGAGGCTTCCCCTGAAAGATAGAATTGTGTCGATACGAGGTATTGTATTGAAACCGTCGATATAATACTTGATTGCCAATGTGTGCTACCCCCTGTTAGCGCACCTTCTCCATGAACCAACCTGACAAACATATTCTTTCCAAGGAGATCTTAAACATGTTTGCATCATATCATTAACGTTCGTTTATCTGTGGGTGTGTATATCCGTGACCAAGTTAAAACATCTCCCCGGGTGAGGCTCGATCTCACAACCCCGGCATGTCTATAGTACTGTCCTATAAGTACCGTGCGCTAACCAATTGCGCCACTGGGGAAACCATGATGTAGGATAGTAGTTTCCTCCTCTATGGAACATCGAAGCATGAATAATAGACAGATCACGCTACAGTTGCCAGGGTAACTACGCAGTCGTGGTCGAGTGGTTAAGGCGTCTGACTAGAAATCAGATGCCCTCTGGGAGCGTATTTTCGAGTCCTACCGACTGCGACGTTATTTTGAGAAATTTCTATTTTGTCGTCCTATTTTGATATAATACTGTTTAACCGTGTGGGTGGATGTAACCTTATTTTCTGATAGTTGATGGCCATTGTGTGTTGATTATCTAAGTCCTATTTTTGGAATGGGTGTATGTTAGTTAAGGCTAGTATCATCTCAGTCACTTGGCCGTGTTTAATAAGTGAATGGTTATTCTCTACTCCACTCACAGTTACTACTGTAGATTGCGTTATCTGCGTTACCCTTCTGTAATAGTTGATGGACGTCTTCAGTATACCGTCCCTTACCTCAACTGACTTCTCGGCACTTTAGAAACATTTACTTTTATGAGACGTCAACCTGTTCCCCGTTTTTTCCTGAAATTTGTTTCTAATCCAAAGGTTGGAAAGTGGTTAACTCAGTCACGTGAGGGAAAACCGGGAAGTGTTGGGTTCAGTCCCTACTTCAGCCATTCTAGGAATAGCTATCCGTGGTTTCCCATTCCTAATCCAGGTAAATGCGACGATGGTTCCTAGCCTATGGCCGAGACCGCCTGTCAACCCTTCGGCGAGAACATTCCCACCCATTAGTACAATGACACGTTGACAGAGAGCCGGCTAGCATTTTAACGATATATTTCCACTCGGACTTTCATAACCGGGGATGTTTGTAAGCTGTTCCTGTTGGTGGAGATTACGAGTTTTGCTTCTGCGGGCAACTTACTGTAGTTATTTGTATAACACAGGTTCATCCATAGATCGTGTTACCGCTGCTGATGGACCCACTTGGCCAATATCAACTGCGTTGCGAGACCTTGAATAAGTCAGTAATTGTGGCAGCCCACTTCCTTACCCCGCACTGTCAGCAAGAAGCGATAACTTTGTGGAACACCGTCTCAGCTGCGGAGACACAATAGCCTACAGGTTGTATAATAAAACGTAAAATGCTATCTTGTAATGTGATAGAGATAATTATTGGTGGTTTGTGTCTACAAGTAGAGAAACACAAAATATGGTTTTACATACACAGTACACTTAATATGTGCACTATTAGTGGTGCGACAAACGTCGAAGCTGAATTCCACCTCTCCCCATGTGTTTTGTAGCATTGTGGGTGTACCATTCGCAATAGCTATTTGAATGCGATGACGTAGATCCCTTATATCACAAATTCGTGTTTAATGCACTGGAGTTCTGGATAAACCCCAAAGAAAAACATCAAACAGTGTCAGGTCTGGGATTCTAGAGGGGCCAAGGTATGCCAATATAGTGTCCTGAAATGTTACGTTCTATGAAATTTCTCACAAAATCCTCATAATGACTTGGCGGAGTATTCTCTTGGAAGGATGGTGTGTCAGAGCGCATAACTCCAACATGTCTAGGTACCTTTGTGAATTAACGGTACTGTCTGCAAAAAGAAAACTGCTATGGCCTTGTCCTTCAACAACACACACCACGCATTCATATTCAGAGAATCACGTTCCTGAATCCATGGCGAGCGGGTTTTCCATTCCCCATATGTGGCAATTGTGTACCTGTAACTTCCCGGTAATGTGGAATGTTCCTTTATCAGAAAAACATAGTATTTCCAGAAGTGCCGCAGAGTGACTGCCAATAGGGTATTATGCAAGTGATTTGTCTACAAACAGAGGCCTGCAGACTAAACAGGGCGCTTAAAGTCAAAATCGAGTCATGTGAAAATGATCGTATCCCATTGAAAGTATGGAAGTTACGTGCAGTTAAAAATTGTAACTATCAGCAGGCATACAATCATGGTGGCAACACTGTCATGAAAATTAATCTGAAATATTGTTATTTATATGTGAGCCAATTTTGAAACAGTTCCCATGTATACTTTCCTTGTTTTCCAACATAAAGATCAAATTTCAATTGTGATTTTTCAGTAGTTGGTAGCACTGTCGTAATTCTAAAATATGGAGGTGAGATGTCCCGGTATAGATCTGCACTCACACCAAAGTTTGTTTCGTTGTTTTGTTTCTCACGCACAGACAGACAAGGAGACACACACAAATCTGCCCGGGTGATTTCATGAGTCACCTGTTTCGTCATTTTTAACCTATTTCATTTTATAAAGAAATGGAATTTTAAAATAACCGTTTGTCCGTGTATGTGTGCGGCTAGAGCGATTTCAATTTAACTCGCGACCGTGCCCTTCAAAGATTATTTCGTCTTACCAATCCAACATGGCGGCTGTGTAAAATATTTCTTCGGCAGTCTATATCTCCGTAATTATACAGATATCATACTGAAATTCTGTACGGTGATAAAGGGCACTACTAAAAGTTTACCTAAGAGAGTTTGGAAAGCCTCTTAGTTACAAAATGAACATGGGGGCCAAGTGAATTTGAAACTTTTAAATAGACTTTTCTCGCGATTTAACCATCCATACGAATTGAAACTTGGTACAGTCAATGGTTAAACACATTGTAATACACTGGCATCTAATTTAGTTCAAATGTCTACATAACCTCACGATGGCGCCTGTGCGAAATATTTCACCAGTATTCTATATCTCCGAAACTATTACTGGCATCACCCTGACATTTTGTACGGTGATAGATGGTACTACTAGACGTTGAGCTATGAGACCTATAGAAACCTGTAAAATAGAAAACGAACATGGCGGCCAAGCGAAGATGAAACATTTAAATAATATTTTCTCACGATTTAACCAACTGAAAGCAGTGAAATATGGTACATTAAATGTGTATACACATTGTAATGTACTGGCATCTAATTAAATTCAATAGTTCCCATAACCTCAATATGACGACTGTGCGCAATTTTGAAATTCAGTTTCTATTTCTTGTGTATTAATCATGCGATAGAAGTGAACTTTTGAATAATGAACCTACGCATAATCGGTCTTCTAATAGTACATAACTCAATGGCCTACATATATAAAAATCCAACATGGCGACAAACCAAAATATTTAGACGGTTCTCAATATCTACGAATACATTACAGCAATCAAACTGAAATATTGTATGTTGATAGAGGCAATTAACGTAAGTAGGATATATGATAATAGGCTGTATAATTCTTTACGCAACTACATGTTGATAATGTGAAAATTACCAGGTATAACTATACTTCAAGATTCTGTTATCAGCCCTCAGAATAGAATTTGAAAGGTATTTAGCCTGACAGGAGGCTTCTCCTGAAAGATCGAATTGTGTCGATACGAGGTATTGTATTGAAACCGTGGACATAATACTTGATTGCCAATGTGTGCTACCCCCTGTTGGCGCACCTTCTCCATGAACCAACCTAACAAACATATTCTTTCCAAGGAGATGTTAAACATGTTTGCATCATAGCATTAACGTTCGTTTATCTGTGTGTGTGTATATCCATGACCACGTTAAAACATTTCCCCAGGTGAGGCTCGAACTCTCAACCCCGACATGTCTTTAGTACTGTCCTATAAGTACCGTGCGCTAACCAATTACGCCACTGGGGAAGCCATGATGTGGGATAGTAGTTTCCTCCTCTATGGAACATCGAAGCATGAATAATAGACAGATCACGCTACAGTTGCCAGGGTAAAAGGGCAGTCGTGGCCGAGTGGTTAAGGCGTCTGACTAGAAATCAGATTTCCTATGGGAGCGTAGGTTCGAGTCCTACCGACAGCGGCGTTAATTTGAGAAATTTCTATTTTGTCGTCCTATTTTGATATAATACTGTTTCGACCGTGTGGGTGGATGTAACCTTATTTTCTGATAATTGATGGCCATTGTGTGTTGATTATCTATGTCCTATTTTAGGAATGAGTGTATGTTATTTAAGGCTAGTATCATCTCAGTCACTCGGCCGTGTTTAATAAGAGAATGGTTATTCTCTACTCCACTCACAGTTACTACTGTAGATTGCGTTATCTGCGTTACCCTTCTGTAATAGTTGATGGACGTCCACAGTATACCGTCCCTTACCTCAACTGACTTCTCGGCACTTTAGAAACATTTACTTTTATGAGACGTCAAATTGTTCCCCGTTTTTCCTGAAATTTGTTTCTAATCCAAAGGTTGGAAAGGGGTTAACTCAGTCTCGTGAGGGAAAACCGGGAAGTGTTGGGTTCAGTCCCCTCTTCAGACATGCTAGGAATGGCTATCCGTGGTTTCCCATTCCTAATCCTGGTAAATGCGACCATGGTTCCTAGCCTATGGCCGAGACCGCCTGTCAACCCCTCGGCGAGAACATTCCCACCCATTAGTACAATGACACGTTGACAGAGAGCCGGCTACCATTTTAACCATATATTTCCACTCGGACTTTCTTAACCGGGGATGTTTGTAAGCTTTTCCTGTTGGTGGAGATTACGAGTTTTGCTTCTGCGGGCAACTTACTGTAGTTATTTGTATAACACAGGGTCATCCATAGATCGTGTTACCGCAGCTGATGGACCCACTTGGCCAATATCAACTGCGTTGCGAGACCTTGAATAAGCCAGTTATTGTGGCAGCCCACTTCCTTCCCCCGCACAATCAGTAAGAAGCGATAACTTTGTGGAACACCGTCTCAGCAGCGGAGACACAATAGCCTGCAGGTTGTATAATAAAACGTAAAATGCTATCTAGTAATGTGATAGAGATAATTATTGGTGGTTTGTGTCTACAAGTAGAGAAACACAAAATATGGTTTTACATACACAGTACACTTAATATGTGCACTATTAGTGGTGCGACAAACGTCGAAGCTGAATTCCACCTCTCCCCATGTGTTTTGTAGCATTGTGGGTGTACCATTCGCAATAGCTATTTGAATGCGATGACGTAGATCCCTTATATCACAAATTCGTGTTTAATGCACTGGAGTTCTGGCTAAACCCCACAGAAAAACATCAAACAGTGTCAGGTCTGGAATTCTAGAGGGGCCAAGATATGCTAATATAGTGTCCTGAAATGTTACGTTCTAAGAAATTTCTCACAAAATCCTCATAATGACTTGGCGGAGTATTCTCTTGGAAGGATGGTGTGTCAGAGCGTATAACTCCAACATGTCTAGGTACCTTTGTGAATTAACGGTACTGTCTGCAAAAAGAAAACTGCTATGGCCTTGTCCTTCAGCAACACACACCACGCATTCATATTCAGAGAGTCACGTTCCTGAATCCATGGCGAGCGGGTTTTCCATTCCCCAAATGTGGCAATTGTGTACCTGTAACTTCCCGGTAATGTGGAATGTTCCTTTATCAGAAAAACATAGTATTTCCAGAAGTACCGCAGAGTGACTGCCAATAGGGTATTATGCAAGTGATTTGTCTACAAACAGAGGCCTGCAGACTAAACAGGGCGCTGAAAGGCAAAATCAAGTCATCTGAAAATGATCGTATCACATTGAAAGTATGGAAGTTACGTGCAGTTAAAAATTGGAACTATCAGCAGGCATACAACCATGTTGGCAACACTGTCATGTAAGGCTTCATGAAAATTAATCTGAAATATTGTTATTTATATGTGAGCCAATTTTGAAACAGTTCCCATGTATACTTTCCGAGTTTTCCAACATAAAGATCAAATTTCAATTGTGATTTTTCAGTAGTTGGTAGCACTGTCGTAATTCTAAAATATGGAGGTGAGATGTCCCGGTATAGATCTGCACTCACACCAAAGTTTGTTTCGTTGTTTTGTTTCTCACGCACAGACAGACAAGGAGACACACACAAATCTGCCCGGGTGATCTCATGAGTCACCTGTTTCGTCATTTTTAGCCTATTTCATTTTATAAAGAAATGGACTTTTAAAATAACCGTTTGTCCGTGTATGTGTGCGGCTAGAGCGATTTCAATTTATCTCGCGACTGTGCCCTTCAAAGTTTATTTCGTCTTACCAATCCAACATGGCGGCTGTGTAAAATATTTCATCGGCAGTCTATATCTCCGAAATTATACAGATATCATACTGAAATTCTGTACGGTGATAAAGGGCACTACTAAAAGTTTACCTAAGAGAGTTTGGAAAGCCTCTTAGTTACAAAACGATCATGGCGGCCAAGCGAATTTGAAACTTTTAAATAGACTTTTCTCGCGATTTAACCATCCATACGAATTGAAACTTGGTACAGTCAATGGTTAAACACATTGTAATACACTGGCATCTAATTTAGTTCAATTGTCTACATAACCTCACGATGGCGCCTGTGCGAAATATTTCACCAGTATTCTATATCTCCGAAACTATTACAGGCAGCACCCTGACATTTTGTACGGTGATAGATGGTTCTACTAGACGTTGAGCTATGAGACCTATAGAAACCTGTAAAATAGAAAACAAACATGGCGGCCAAGCGAAGATGAAACATTTAAATAATATTTTCTCACGATTTAACCAACCGAAAGCAGTGAAATATGGTACATTAAATGTTTATACACATTGTAATGTACTGGCATCTAATTAAATTCAATAGTTCCAATAACCTCAAGATGGCAACTGTGCGCAATTTTGAAATTCAGTTTCTATTTCTTGTGTATTAATCATGCGATAGAAGTGAACTTTTGAATAATGAAACTACGCATAATCGGTCTTCTAATAGTACATAACTCAATGGCCTACATATATAAAAATCCAACATGGCGACAAACCAAAATATTTAGACGGTTCTCAATATCTACGAATATATTACAGCAATCAAACTGAAATTTTGTATGTTGATAGAAGCAATTAACGTAAGTAGGATATATGAAAATAGGCTGTATAATTCTTCATGCAACTACATGTTGATAATGTGAAAATTACACAGGTATATCTATACTTCAAGATTCTGTTATCAGCCCGCAGAATAGAATTTGAAAGGTATATAGCCTGACAGGAGGCTTCTCCTGAAAGATAGAATTGTGTCGATACGAGGTATTGTATTGAAACCGTGGACATAATACTTGATTGCCAATGTGTGCTACCCCCTGTTGGCGCGCCTTCTCCAAGAACCAACCTAACAAACATATTCTTTCCAAGGCGATGTTAAACATGTTTGCATCATAGCATTAACGTTCGTTTATCTGTGGGTGTGTATATCCGTGACCACATTGAAACATTTCCCCAGGTGAGGCTCGAACTCATAACCCCGGCATGTTTCTAGTACTGTCCTATAAGTACCGTGCGCTAACCAATTGCGCCACTGGGGGAGCCAAGATGTAAGGTAGTAGTTTCCTCCTCTATGGAACATCGAAGCATGAATAATAGACAGATCACGCTACAGTTGCCAGGGTAACAACGCAGTCGTGTCTGAGTGGTTAAGGCGTCTGACTAGAAATCAGATTCCCTCTGGGAGCGTAGGTTCGAGTCTTACCGACTGCGGCGTTATTTTGGGAAATTTCTATTTTGTCGTCCTATTTTGATATAATACTGTTTCGACCGTGTGGGTGGATGTAACCTTATTTTCTGATAATTGATGGCCATTGTGTGTTGATTATCTATGTCCTATTTTAGGAATGAGTGTATGTTATTTAAGGCTAGTATCTCAGTCACTCGGCCGTGTTTAATAAGTGAATGGTTATTCTCTACTCCACTCACAGTTACTACTCTAGATTGCGTTATCTGCGTTACCCTTCTGTAATAGTTGATGGACGTCCACAGTACGCCGTCCATTACCTCAACTGACCTCTCGGCACTTTAGAAACATTTACTTTTATGAGACGTCAAACTGTTCCCCGTTTTTCCTGAAATTTGTTTCTAATCCAAAGGTTGGAAAGGGGTTAACTCAGTCTCGTGAGGGAAAACCGGGAAGTGTTGGGTTCAGTCCCCTCTTCAGCCATTCTAGGAATAGCTATCCGTGGTTTCCCATTCCTAATGCAGGTAAATGCGACGATGGTTCTTAGCCTATGGCCTAGACCGCCTGTCAACCCTTCGGCGAGAACATTCCCACCCATTTGTACAATGACACGTTGACAGAGAGCCCGCTAGCATTTTAACCATATTGTTACGGCTGTGAGTTTGTGTCATCACTCGCCGCGTGAGTCACAACTGCCCCAGGGCTGGGCTGTGCCCTGCCTCCTGTATTGCGCGCGCCTTATGCAACAGGGCTACTAGGACAAAGGGATAGTCCAGAACATTCGTGACTGGACCAGCGCTGGAAACCTCGAGAAGCCGTGGACTCTGGATGGATCTAGAAGCATTTATTGAGTCACCGGCCGGCTATATAAGAGTGACCCGTCAAGCAGTGGTTGTTGTTGTGTTTTACGAGCTAGTGTGAGCGATTATCGTGAGCGACAGAAGTGTGGTGACTTGCGAAACCCCTAGTGGAGCGGGGAAGTGAGACTCCTACTGAGGAACTGTGTTTTGAGCGAGTGAAGCTGATTCTCTTGACACCGAGGAAGTGATTGTGGTGCTTGTGAAACAGTGAGTGACAGAGCTAGTGCAGCTATTTCGAGCTAGCGTACGGGGCCACCTCATTACGAGGGATTAACTGTGGTCTGTTGACAAGTGAAAGGGGAAGTATTCTCGACTTGAGGAAACTGGAGTAAGCAAATAATTGATATTTGCTGTTGAGTAGTGTATATTTCTGGCCACAATAAAGTTAATTATTTCTTTAAGCAGTAATTGGTGTTGTGCTTCCTACCCACCGTAATCCAGTTAACAAAAGTGCCACTAGGGGTGGCACGTAACAACTGGTGTCAGAAGCCGGATTACGAACTCAAGCACAACACCTGACGGTCCTGGTTTCAAAACCCGAGCAGGTCAATTTTTTTAAAATTTTCCTGTGAGCGTATGCCCTTTACAAGACAAACAGCTAAAATGGAAGAGCAATTCGCAGCATTGCTAGAGAAGTTAAATGGCATGGAAACCAAGATGGAAGTCGGCCAGAAGAAATTAGCCAAGGACCTGAAGGATGACCTGAAGAAGATGGAAGACGGCCAGAAGAAGATGGAGGACGGCCAGAAGAAGTTATCCGAGGATCTAACTGCCAAACTAGAAGACGGCCAGAAGAAGATGGAAGAAGGCCAGAATAAGTTAGCAGAGGACCTAACCGCCAAATTTCTGGATGGCCAGAAAAATCTGGAAGAGTGTCTGCTGACGAAATTAGAGGAGAGCCAAAGGAAATTAGAACAGGGCCTACGTGAGGAAGTCGCAGCAGTGGAAAAGAAGTTCGACGCCTAACAAGTGGAAGTTGCCGAGCTGCGCCAACGCCCGCTGATGGGGGGGGGGGGGGGGAGGAGAAATTCAACGCCTTACAAGTGGAAGTTGCCGAGCTGCGCCAACGCCCGCTGATGGGGGTGGAGGAGAAATTCAACGCCTTGCAAGTGGAAGTTGCCTAGCTGTGCCAACGACCGCTGATGGGGGTGGAGGAGAAATTCAACGCCTTACAAAAGGAAGTTGCCGAGCTGCGCCAACGCCCACTGACGGGGGTGGAAGAGAAATTCAACGGTCTACGAGAGGAAGTTGCCGAGCTGCGCCAACGCCCGCCCACCGTTACACCGGGAATATCAGGAACGGGACATAGCAGAGTGACGCCCCCAACCTTCGACGGAAAGGTCCCGTGGAGCACCTACTTACGTCAGTTCGAGGCGGCCTGTTCCATAAATAACTGGAACGACACAGAAAAGGCTACAACTCTCATTGTAGCGCTGAGAGGTGACGCCCTTAACGTCCTTCAGGCCATCCCGACTGGATCTCAGGACTACGCTTCACTGATCGCCCATATGGAGTCCCGATATGGAGATAGCCATCTTCAGCAGGCCTACCAGATGCAGCTCCGGACCCGGGTACAGAAGAACGCGGAAACCCTGCAGGAGTTCGAGATGGACATCGCACGCCTCGTAAGGACTTCCTGGAACAGATTGCGACGCAGACCTTCACCGACGGGCTTCGGGACTCGGACACTCAACAGGCGCTGCGACTCGCGCGCAATAAGACCCTGGCAGATGCGCTGAGCCACGCACTTGAGTTCGAGACGGCAAAACAGGCATCCAGAATGCACGCGCGGGTGCGTCAAGTGGACGTCGACGAACCAGTAAAAACCAACGAGACCAAGCCCCTGGCCGACGAATTAATGGAGGCGCTAAGCCGTTTCTTCGATAGTCGCGGCACCACCAGCAACGACTCAGCCGGAAGGAAACCGGAGAGGCGGCCCGGAAGAGGACTACCGACCTGCTGGACCTGCGGTAAGAAAGGCCCCCTGAGAAAGGACTGCGGTGATCGCCGCCGCCGAGGGTATCCGACGGGAAATCAGTCGTCTGAAAACCGCGCGACCCAGGGAAACGAGTATTAGCCAGCCTTGGGGGGCAAAGGTTGGCTTGTGACAGTCGTCAAGCCCCGGCAGTCCAGGTTCGTGTGACGAAGTTACGGAGGGACAATAGCAGCCTGATGGTCGACGGAGTCGTCAACGGAGAGAGCTGGCCCATGCTAATCGACACGGGAGCAACGAGGACCATCATCAGTCCCACCGTGATCCCGAAGTGGAGAGTGCAACCCACACAAAGGAACCTCCAGCTAATAACCGCGACCGGAGAGACCGCACCGGTACATGGCGAAGCATCACTGGAGTTCGTCATTGGTCGACGGGCGATAAAGCATCCAGTGCTTGTGGCTGACGTATCAAATGAAGTGATCATCGGACTGGACTTCCTGGACCAGAACAACATCATCTTGGATCTGAGTACCAACACTCTGCACTTCGGAGGTGAGGAACTTGCTTTGCAACCTGCGTACGAGTCCATCACCGCACGACGAGTAAGGCTGAGAGAAGACGTCATGGTTCCCGCCAGGACGGAGGTCAGCGCTGCCGTAATTGTCGACGGAACTGCTGAGGGAGTGGCGGCTGTCATCGAGCCAAAATATGAGGATATCCAGACAAAAGGATTGCTAGTTGCCAAGACTCTCATCAACACGACGTCTCGGCCGTACGTCCGCCTGTCCAACCTGAACGACTACGACATTACGGTTCACCGGGACACCAACCTAGGAGTCTGCGAGCCCGTTACCTGGATTTCTCGCATCACAGATACGACGGACGGACACCTGCAGACGGACAACCGAAGAAGACGCGCCCTGCCAGAAGAACTACAGAAGCTGTACCAAGGATCCCAGGACCATTTAGACGAAGAGCAATCACGCCAACTTCAGGGCCTGCTACGCGAATTCCAGGATGTCTTCTCCGTGGGGAGCAAAGACTTCGGCAGGACAAGCTTGGTCCAGCACAGAATCGACGTTGGGGACAGTGCACCGATTAGGGCCCCATTCCGACGTGTCCCGCTCGCCAAGCAAGCCGAAGTCGACCGGATGGTAGAAGAGATGAAGGAGCAAGGGGTGATCGAGCCATCACATAGTCCTTGGAGTTCTCCGGTCGTGCTAGTGAAGAAGAAGGACGGTTCCACCAGGTTCTGCGTGGACTACAGGCGGGTGAACGACGTCACGAAGAAGGACAGCTACCCTCTACCCCGGATCGACGACACGCTGGACACCATATCAGGATCAAGATGGTTCTCCACCTTGGATTTGAAGAGTGGCTACTGGCAGGTGGAGGTACACCCTAAGGACCGCGAGAAAACGGCGTTTCTGTGGGCAGCGGGCTCTGGCAGTTCACCGTCATGCCATTCGGTCTGTGCAACGCCCCTGCAACCTTCGAAAGGCTAATGGAGTCCATTCTGAGGGGACTACACTGGAAGACCTGCCTGGTATACCTAGACGACGTCATCGTTCTGGGGAGGAGCTTCGAGGAGCACTACAGCAACCTGAAGGAGATCTTGTTGAAGCTACGGGCTGCTCAGCTGAAGTTGAGCCCCAAGAAGTGTCAGCTCTTCCAGAAGCGGGTCCAGTACCTTGGGCATATCGTCTCCGAGGAAGGGGTGCGCACCGACCCAGAGAAGACCGCAGCTGTGAGGGAGTGGCCAGTTCCGAAGGACAAGTCCCATCTACGAAGCTTCCTGGGACTCTGCACTTATTATCGTCGCTTCGTGAGAGGATTCGCCGACATCGCCAAACCTTTACATCGTCTGACTGAGAAGGACCAACTCTTCACGTGGACAGCAGAATGCCACAGTGCCTTCGAACAACTCAAGCAGGCTCTGTGCACCGCACCTATTCTGGCCTACCCCAGACCTGGAACAAGGTTCATCGTCGATACCGATGCCAGCGACTTTGGCATAGGGGGAATCCTGTCGCAAGTAGTGGACGGCGAGGAGAGAGTAGTGGCCTACTTCAGCAAGGCCCTGTCAAAGCCAGAAAGGAACTACTGCGTCACCAGGAAGGAGCTGCTCGCCATCGTGAAGACCATTGAACACTTCCACAAGTACCTGTACGGGCAAGAATTTCTCATCAGGACCGACCATGCATCCCTGCGGTGGCTCCTGAACTTCAAGCAGCCCGAGGGTCAACTCGCGCGGTGGTTAGAGAGGCTTCAACAGTACAACTTTGAGATTCAGCACAGGAAAGGCCAACTGCATTCTAACGCCGACGCCCTGTCACGAAGACCGTGCCCCGAAGACTGCACCTTCTGTGCCCGAAGGGAGGAGAACACCGGGATACAGTGCCGACGGACTACTGTGGAACTTCAGGGGAACTGAAGCCGCGAATCTTTCACGCGGGCACAAGCAGAAGATGATGACCTGGGACTGATAGCCGAATGGAAGAGGGCCTGTGTCCCCAGACCCGGGTGGAACATTGTGAGTGACTACAGCCCAAAGTTTAAGTCCTACTGGGCACAGTGGGACTCGCTGATTGTAAGGGATGGCCTCATCTGCCGCGCCTGGGAGAGCACCGACGGGAAGACATATCGGGAACAAGTCGTCGTTCCAAAGGCTATGACGGAGGAAGTCCTGAAGGAAGTTCATGGAGGATCATCTGGAGGACACCTAGGGATAAAGAAGACCCTGGAGAAGCTGAGAGAGCGGTTCTACTGGATCGGATGCCGAACAGACGTGGTGAACCACTGCGCGAGGTGCCACGATTGCGCAGCCAGCAAGGGCCCAGGACGAAGACGACGGGGTCCACTGAAGACTTACAACGTGGGCGGCCCCATGGAGAGAGTGGCCATCGATGTTGCTGGGCCATTCCCATTAAGCGAGGCAGGGAACCGCTACATATTAGTCGTCAGCGACTACTTTACCAAATGGCCGGAAGCGTATGCGCTCCCTAACCAAGAAGCCGCGACGATCGCAGCGACCCTGGTGAAGGAATTCGTCAGC
Organism: Meconema thalassinum; assembly: GCA_946902985.2. Taxonomy (NCBI): domain Eukaryota; kingdom Metazoa; phylum Arthropoda; class Insecta; order Orthoptera; family Tettigoniidae; genus Meconema; species Meconema thalassinum. The sequence continues at coordinate 298,676,831 of OX336391.1, read as the reverse complement.
CGGTACGGAGTACCCCTGGAGCTGCACTCCGACCAAGGGAGGAACTTCGAGTCGCAGGTGTTCCAGAACCTATGCCAGCTGCTGGGAATCCGGAAGACAAGGACAACGCCGCTACACCCTCAGTCCGACGGGATGGTAGAGCGATTCAATCGCACCATCGAGAACCATCTCCGAATAGTTGTCAGCGAGCACCAGAGGGATTGGGACAAGCATCTTCCACTATTTCTCCTGGCCTACCGCGCCGCCGTGCATGAAGCCACCGGGTGCACACCAGCCCGGCCATGTTTGGGAGGGAGCTCCGTCTACCCGTCGATCTTGCCTTCGGCCGACCTGGGAATGATCCGATCCCGGTAAGCCAGTATTGTCAAGAACTGGTCGACCAACTGGAGGACGTGCACGCGTTCGCGAGGAGGAAACTGCGGATCGAGACCGACCGAATGAAGACCCGATACGACCAGCAGATGGATGCCGGAGGATTCCACGAGAACGACCTGGTCTGGCTCTTCAACCCATTACGGAAGAAAGGCCTGTCACCCAAACTGCAGAAGTCCTGGGAGGGCCCGTACCGAGTCGTGAAACGAATCAACGATGTCGTCTACAGGATCCAGCGGAGCACGAGGGCGAAGATGAAGATCGTGCATCGAGATCGCCTGGCAGCCTACGGAGGGACACAGACGGACCAATGATTGATCGGGACGATCAGCCTTTTTAGGAAGGGGGTGGTGTTACGGCTGTGAGTTTGAGTCATCACTCGCCGCGTGAGTCACAACTGCCCCAGGGCTGGGCTGTGCCCTGCCTCCTGTATTGCGCGTGCCTTATGCAACAGGGCTACTAGGACAAAGGGATAGTCCAGAACATTCGTGACTGGACCAGCGCTGGAAACCTCGAGAAGCCGTGGACTCTGGATGGATCTAGAAGCATTTATTGAGTCACCGGCCGGCTATATAAGAGTGACCCGTCAAGCAGTGGTTGTTGTTGTGTTTTACGAGCTAGTGTGAGCGATTATCGTGAGCGACAGAAGTGTGGTGACTTGCGAAACCCCTTGTGGAGCGGGGAAGTGAGACTCCTACAGAGGAACTGTGTTTTGAGCGAGTGAAGCTGATTCTCTTGACACCGAGGAAGTGATTGTGGTGCTTGTGAAACAGTGAGTGACAGAGCTAGTGCAGCTATTTCGAGCTAGCGTACGGGGCCACCTCATTACGAGGGATTAACTGTGGTCTGTTGACAAGTGAAAGGGGAAGTATTCTCGACTTGAGGAAACTGGAGAAAGCAAATAATTGCTATTTGCTGTTGAGTAGTGTATATTTCTGGCCACAGTAAAGTTAATTATTTCTTTAAGCAGTAATTGGTGTTGTGCTTCCTACCCACCGTAATCCAGTTAACAAAAGTGCCACTAGGGGTGGCACGTAACAATATATTTCCACTCGGACTTTCTTAACCGGGGATGTTTGTAAGCTGTTGCTGCTGGTGGAGATTACGAGTTTTGCTTCTCCGGGCAACTTACTGTAGTTATTTGTATAACACAGGTTCATCCATAGATCGTGTTACCGCAGCTGATGGACCCACTTGGCCAATATCAACTGCGTTGCGAGACCTTGAATAAGCCAGTTATTGTGGCAGCCCACTACCTTCCCCCGCACAATCAGCAAGAAGCGATAACTGCGTGGAACACCGTCTCAGCTGCGGAGACACAATAGCCTACAGGTTGTTAATAAAACGTAAAATGCTATCTAGTAATGTGATAGAGATAATTATTGGTGGTTTGTGTCTACAAGTAGAGTAACACAAAATATGGTTTTACATACACAGTACACTTAATATGTGCACTATTAGTGGTGCGACAAACGTCGAAGCTGAATTCCACCTCTCCCCATGTGTTTTGTAGCATTGTGGGTGTACCATTCGCAATAGCTATTTGAATGCGATGACGTAGATCCCTTATATCACAAATTCGTGTTTAATGCACTGGAGTTCTGGCTAAACCCCACAGAAAAACATCAAACAGTGTCAGGTCTGGGATTCCAGAGGGGCCAAGATATGCCAATATAGTGTCCTGAAATGTTACGTTCTAAGAAATTTCTCACAAAATCCTCATAATGACTTGGCGGAGTATTCTCTTGGAAGGATGGTGTGTCAGAGCGTATAACTCCAACATGTCTAGGTACCTTTGTGAATTAACGGTACTGTGTGCAAAAAGAAAACTGCTATGGCCTTGTCCTTCAGCAACACACACCACGCATTCATATTCAGAGAGTCACGTTCCTGAATCCATGGCGAGCGGGTTTTCCATTCCCCATATGTGGCAATTGTGTACCTGTAACTTCCCGGTAATGTGGAATGTTCCTTTATCAGAAAAACATAGTATTTCCAGAAGTGCCGCAGAGTGACAGCCAATAGGGTATTATGCAAGTGATTTGTCTACAGAGGCCTGCAGACTAAACAGGGCGCTGAAAGGCAAAATCGAGTCATGTGAAAATGATCGTATCCCATTGAAAGTATGGAAGTTACGTGCAGTTAAAAATTGGAACTATCAGCAGGCATACAACCATGTTGGCAACACTGTCATGAAAATTAATCTGAAATATTGTTATTTATATGTGAGCCAATTTTGAAACAGTTCCCATGTATACTTTCCGAGTTTTCCAACATAAAGATCAAATTTCAATTGTGATTTTTCAGTAGTTGGTAGCACTGTCGTAATTCTAAAATATGGAGGTGAGATGTCCCGGTATAGATCTGCACTCACACCAAAGTTTGTTTCGTTGTTTTGTTTCTCACGCACAGACAGACAAGGAGACACACACAAATCTGCCCGGGTGATCTCATGAGTCACCTGTTTCGTCATTTTTAGCCTATTTCATTTTATAAAGATATGGACTTTTAAAATAACCGTTTGTCCGTGTATGTGTGCGGTTAGGGCGATTTCAATTTATCTCGCGACCGTGCCCTTCAAAGTTTATTTCGTCTTACCAATCCAACATGGCGGCTGTGTAAAATATTTCATCGGCAGTCTATATCTCCGAAATTATACAGATATCATACTGAAATTCTGTACGGTGATAAAGGGCACTACTAAAAGTTTACCTAAGAGAGTTTGGAAAGCCTCTTAGTTACAAAACGAAAATGGCAGCCAAGCGAATTTGAAACTTTTAAATAGAATTTTCTCGCGATTTAACCATCCATACGAATTGAAACTTGGTACAGTCAATGCTTAAACACATTGTAATACACTGGCATCTAATTTAGTTCAATTGTCTACATAACCTCACGATGGCGCCTGTGCGAAATATTTCCCCAGTATTCTATATCTCCGAAACTATTACTGGCATCACCCTGACATTTTGTACGGTGATAGATGGTACTACTAGACGTTGAGCTATGAGACCTATAGAAACCTGTAAAATAGAAAACGAACATGGCGGCCAAGCGAAGATGAAATATTTAAATAATATTTTCTCACGATTTAACCAAATGAAAGCAGTGAAATATGGTACATTAGATGTTTATACTCATTGTAATGTGCTGGCATCTAATTAAATTCAATAGTTCCCATAACCTCAAGATGGCGACTGTGCGCAATTTTGAAATTCAGTTTCTATTTCTTGTGTATTAATCATGCGATAGAAGTGAACTTTTGAATAATGAACCTACGCATAATCGGTCTTCTAATAGTACATAACTCAATGGCCTACATATATAAAAATACAACATGGCGACAAACCAAAATATTTAGACGGTTCTCAATATCTACGAATACATTACAGCAATTAAACTGAAATTTTGTATGTTGATAGAGGCAATTAACGTAAGTAGGATATATGAAAATAGGCTGTATAATTCTTCATGCAACTACATGTTGATAATGTGAAAATTACCAGGTATTACTATACTTCAAGATTCTGTTATCAGCCCTCAGAATAGAATTTGAAAGGTATATAGCCTGACAGGAGGTTTCCCCTGAAAGATAGAATTGTGTCGATACGAGGTATTGTATTGAAACCGTCGACATAATACTTGATTGCCAATGTGTGCTACCCCTGTTGGCGCACCTTCTCCATGAACCAACCTAAAAACATGTTCTTTCCAAGGAGATGTTAAACATGTTTGCATCATAGCATTAACGTTCGTTTATCTGTGGGTATGTATATCCGTGACCACATTAAAACATTTCCCCAGGTGAGGCTCGAACTCAGAACCCCGGCATGTCTCTAGTACTGTCCTATAAGTACCGTGCGCTCACCAATTGCGCCACTGGGGAAGCCATGATGTATGGTAGTAGTTTCCTCCTCTATGGAACATCCAAGCATGAATAATAGACAGATCACGCTACAGTTGCCAGGGTAACAACGCAGTCTTGGCCGAGTGGTTAAGGTGTCTGATTTGAAATCAGATTTCCCTCTGTGAGCGTAGGTTCGAGTCCTACCGACTGTGGCGTTATTTTGAGAAATTTCTATTTTGTCGTCCTATTTTGATATAATACTGTTTCGACCGTGTGGGTGGATGTAACCTTATTTTCTGATAATTGATGGCCATTGTGTGTTGATTATCTATGTCCTATTTTAGGAATGAGTGTATGTTATTTAAGGCTAGTATCATCTCAGTCACTCTGCCGTGTTTAATAAGCGAATGGTTATTCTCTACTCCACTCACAGTTACTACTGTAGATTGCGTTATCTGCGTTACCCTTCTGTAATAGTTGATGGACGTCCACAGTATACCGTCCCTTACCTCAACTGACTTCTCGGCACTTTAGAAACATTTACTTTTATGAGACGTCAAACTGTTCCCCGTTTTTTCCTGAAATTTGTTTCTAATCCAATGGTTGGAAAGGGGTTAACTCAGTCTCGTGAGGGAAAACCGGGAAGTGTTGGGTCAGTCCCCTCTTCAGCCATTCTAGGAATAGCTATCCGTGGTTTCCCATTCCTAATCCAGGTAAATGCGACGATGGTTCCTAGCCTATGGCCGAGACCGCCTGTCAACCCTTCGGCGAGAACATTCCCACCCATTAGTACAATGACACGTTGACAGAGAGCCGGCTAGCATTTTAACGATATATTTCCACTCGGACTTTCATAACCGGGGATGTTTGTAAGCTGTTCCTGTTGGTGGAGATTACGAGTTTTGCTTCTGCGGGCAACTTACTGTAGTTATTTGTATAACACAGGTTCATCCATAGATCGTGTTACCGCAGCTGATGGACCCACTTGGCCAATATCAACTGCGTTGCGAGACCTTGAATAAGCCAGTTATTGTGGCAGCCCACTTCCTTCCCCCGCACAATCAGCAAGAAGCGATAACTTTGTGGAACACCGTCTCAGCTGCGGAGACACAATAGCCTACAGGTTGTATAATAAAACGTAAAATGCTATCTAGTAATGTGATAGAGATAATTATTGGTGGTTTGCGTCTACAAGTAGAGGAACACAAAATATGGTTTTACATACACAGTACACTTAATACCGGGTGCTTCAAAAAAATGTATACACACTTTAAACTATCGTAGTTTTCCCGCTCTACAAGGCTAATGTTATATTTCTTCGCCAGGTGGCAGCATAATCGTCCCTCTATGTTACAGTATATTGTCAGTTGGAATTTGTAATATCAACATAGCGGACGTACGTTTAAGTTTTGAAGAGCGTAAGCAGGTTATTAAGTGGTACTGGAAGTTTGAGAATGTAAATGAAGTTCAAAGACAGTGGAGAAGGGATTATGATACAGAACCACCTTCAAGATTAACAATTACACGCATACGAGACAAATTCGAAGTACATGGAACAGTGTATGATGTGCATAAAGGTCATTCAGGTAGACCTCGAACAGCTACAAGTGATGAGTCATCAACGTCAGTCTTGGAACTGTTTAAACGCTCTCCTAACAAATCTTCAAGGCAAGGGGCACGTGAAAGTGATGTAAGTGCTAGCAGCGTGCAAGTATCGTGTTTACATTCCAAGGCTGGAGCAACAGCTAAGTGACGACGATCCAGATCGAAGGTTGCAATTTTGTGAATGGGTTTAGGAGATGGTGATACGTGAACCGGGATTTATGGGTAGCATCATTTGGTCGGATGAAGCCCAATTCAAACTTAATGGAACTGTCAATAGGCACAATTGTGTTTACTGGGGTGAAGGAAATCCTCACATTACAATTGAAAAAGCTGTAAATTTGCCTGGTGTAAATGTGTGGTGCGGTTTGTCTTCAAGGGGACTCATTGGACCTTTTCGATTTGAAGGCACTGTAACTGGTATAACTTACCTAACAATGCTTGCTGATTCCATATTTCCTGCCATTCGTGCATTATACGGTAATGATAATTTTTATTTTCAACAAGATGGTGCCCCGCCGCACTATCACAGGGACGTACGAGCTTATCTGGATCAAAATTTTCCGGCTAGTGGATAGGACGCAGGGGGCCAAACGAGTTTCCAGCACGCTCTCCAGACCTTACACCAGTGGGTTTCTTCTTATGGGGCACAGTAAAAGATGAGGTGTACAAACGTAAACCACGTAACCTAGTAATTCTTTGGAATGAGATTCAAGCCGTGTGTAGAGAAATCTAATTGGACGTTTTAATACGATGTACAGAATCAGTGATGACTCGTACTCAGAATTGTATTGATGCTGCAGGTCGCCAATTTGAACAGTATTAATATTTCTTATTTATGTTTCATTTACATTGGACTTTCAGCTTTCTAATTTCCTGAAATTTAACTTTGTAGAACGGTAAATAAATTTTCTATGGAAGTTCAAAATGTGTTTACTTTTTTGAAGCACCCTGTATGTGCACTATTAGAGGTGCGACAAACGTCGAAGCTGAATTCCACCTCTCCCCATGTGTTTTGTAGCATTGTGGGTGTACCATTCGCAATAGCTATTTGAATGCGATGACGTAGATCCCTTATATCACAAATTCGTGTTTAATGCACTGGAGTTCTGGCTAAACCCCACAGAAAAACATCAAACAGTGTCAGGTCTGGGATTCCAGAGGGGCCAAGATATGCCAATATAGTGTCCTGAAATGTTACGTTCTAAGAATTTTCTCACAAAATCCTCATAATTACTTGGCGGAGTATTCTCTTGGAAGGATGGTGTGTCAGAGCGTATAACTCCAACATGTCTAGGTACCTTTGTGAATTAACGGTACTGTCTGCAAAAAGAAAACTGCTATGGCCTTGTCCTTCAGCAACACACACCACGCATTCATATTCAGAGAGTCACGTTCCTGAATCCATGGCGAGCGGGTTTTCCATTCCCCATATGTGACAATTGTGTACCTGTAACTTCCCGGTAATGTGGAATGTTCCTTTATCAGAAAAACATAGTATTTCCAGAAGTGCCGCAGAGTGACTGCCAATAGGGTATTATGCAAGTGATTTGTCTACAAACAGAGGCCTGCAGACTAAACAGGGCGCTGAAAGACAAAATGGAGTCATGTGAAAATGATCGTATCCCATTGAAAGTATGGAAGTTACGTGCAGTTAAGAATTAGAACTATCAGCAGGCATACAACCATGTTGGCAACACTGTCATGTAAGGCTTCATGAAAATTAATCTGAAATATTGTTATTTATATGTGAGCCAATTTTGAAACAGTTCCCATGTATACTTTCCGAGTTTTCCAACATAAAGATCAAATTTCAATTGTGATTTTTCAGTAGTTGGTAGCACTGTCGTAATTCTAAAATATGGAGGTGAGATGTCCCGGTATAGATCTGCACTCACACCAGTTTGTTTCGTTGTTTTGTTTCTCACGCACAGACAGACAAGGAGACACACACAAATCTGCCCGGGTGAACTCATGAGTCACCTGTTTCGTCATTTTTAGCCTATTTCATTTTATAAAGAAATGGACTTTTAAAATAACCGTTTGTCCGTGTATGTGTGCGGCTAGAGCGATTTCAATTTATCTCGCGACCGTACCCTTCAAAGTTTATTTCGTCTTACCAATCCAGCATGACGGCTGTGTAAAATATTTTTTCGGCAGTCTATATCTTCGATATTATACAGATATCATACTGAAATTCCGTACGGTGATAAAGGGCACTACTAAAAGTTTACCTAAGAGAGTTTGGAAGGCCTCTTACTTACAAAACGAACATGGCGGCCAAGCGAATTTGAAACTTTTAAATAGACTTTTCTCGCGATTTAACCATCCATACGAATTGAAACTTGGTACAGTCAATGGTTAAACTCATTGTAATACACTGTCATCTAATTTAGTTCAATTGTCTACATAACCTCACGATGGCGCCTGTGCGAAATATTTCACCAGTATTCTATATCTCCGAAACTATTACTGGCATCACCCTGATATTTTGTACGGTGATAGATGGTACTACTAGACGTTGATCTATGAGACCTATAGAAACCTGTAAAATAGAAAACGAACATGGCGGCCAAGCGAAGATGAAACATTTAAATAATATTTTCTCACGATTTAACCAACTGAAAGCAGTGAAATATGGTACATTAAATGTTTATATACATTGTAATGTACTGGCATCTAATTAAATTCAATAGTTCGCATAACCTCAAGATGGCGACTGTGCGCAATTTTGAAATTCTGTTTCTATTTCTTGTGTATTAATCATGCGATAGAAGTGAACTTTTGAATAATGAACCTACGCATAATCAGTCTTCTAATAGTACATAACTCAATGGCCTACATATATAAAAATCCAACATGGCGACAAACCAAAATATTTAGACGGTTCTCAATATTTACGAATACATTACAGCAATCAAACTGAAATTTTGTATGATGATAGAAGCAATTAACGTAAGTAGGATATATGAAAATAGGCTGTATAATTCTTCATGCAACTACATGTTGATAATGTGAAAATTACCAGGTATAACTATACTTCAAGATTCTGTTATCAGCCCTCAGAATAGAATTTGAAAGGTATATAGCCTGACAGGAGGCTTCTCCTGAAAGATAGAATTGTGTCGATACGAGGTATTGTATTGAAACCGTGGACATAATACTTGATTGCCAATGTGTGCTACCCCCTGTTGGCGCACCTTCTCCATGAACCAACCTAACAAACATATTCTTTCCAAGGAGATGTTAAACATGTTTGCATCATAGCATTAACGTTCGTTTATCTGTGTGTGTGTATATCCGTGACCACATTAAAACATTTCCCCAGGTGAGGCTCGAACTCACAACCCCGGCATGTCTCTAGTACTGTCCTATAAGTACCGTGCGCTAACCAATTGCGCCACTGGGGAAGCCTTGATGTAAGGTAGTAGTTTCCTCCTCTATGGAACATCGAAGCATGAATAATACACAGAGCACGCTACAGTTGCCAGGGTAACAACGCAGTCGTGGCCGAGTGGTTAAGGCGTCTGACTAGAAATCAGATTCTCTCTGGGAGCGTAGGTTCGTGTCCTACCCACTGCGGCGTTATTTTGAGAAATTTCCATTTTGTCGTCCTATTTTGATATAATACAGTTTCGACCGTGTGGGTGGATATAACCTTATTTTCTGATAATTGATGGCCATTGTGTGTTGATTATCTATGTCCTATTTTAGGAATGAGTGTATGTTATTTAAGGCTAGTATCATCTCAGTCACTCGGCCGTGTTTAATAAGTGAATGGTTTTTCTCTACTCCACTCACAGTTACTACTGTAGATTGCGTTATCTGCGTTACCCTTCTGTAATAGTTGATGGACGTCCACAGTATACCGTCCCTTACCTCAACTCACTTCTCGACACTTTAGAAACATTTACTTTTATGAGACGTCAAACTGTTCCCCGTTTTTTCCTGAAATTTGTTTGTAATCCGAAGGTTGGAAAGGGGTTTACTCAGTCTCGTGGGGCCTGCAGACTAAACAGGACGCCGAAAGGCAACATCGTGTCATGTGAAAATGAACTTATCCTATTGAAAGTATGGAAGTTACGTGCAGTTAAAAATTGGAATTATCAGCAGGCATACAACCATGTTGGCAACACTGTCATGTAAGGCTTCATGAAAATTAATCTGAAATATTGTTATTTATATGTGAGCCAATTTTGAAACAATTCCCATGTATACTTTCCGAGTTTTCCAACATAAAGATCAAATTTCAATTGTAATTTTTCAGTAGTTGGTAGCACTGTCGTAATTCTAAAATATGGAGGTGAGATGTCCCGGTATAGATCTGCACTCACACCAAAGTTTGTTTGGTTGTTTTGTTTCTCACGCACAGACAGACAAGAAGACACACACAAATCTGCCCGGGTGATCTCATGAGTCACCTGTTTCGTCATTTTTAGCCTATTTCATTTTATAAAGAAATGGACTTTTAAAATAACCGTTTGTCCGTGTATGTGTGCGGCTAGAGCGATTTCAATTTATCTCGCGACCGTGCCCTTCAAAGTTTATTTCGTCTTACCAATCCAACATGGCGGCTGTGTAAAATATTTCTTCGGCAGTCTATATCTCCGAAATTATACAGATATCATACTGAAATTCTGTACGGTGATAAAGGGCACTACTAAAAGTTTACCTAAGAGAGTTTGGAAAGCCTCTTAGTTACAAAACGATCATGGCGGCCAAGCGAATATGAATCTTTTAAATAGACTTTTCTCGCGATTTAACCATCCATACGAATTGAAACTTGGTACAGTCAATGGTTAAACACATTGTAATACACTGGCATCTAAATTAGTTCAATTGTCTACATAACCTCACGATGGCGCCTGTGCGAAATATTTCACCAGTATTCTATATCTCCGAAACTATTACAGGCAGCACCCTGACATTTTGTACGGTGATAGATGGTTCTACTAGACGTTGAGCTATGAGACCTATAGAAACATGTAAAATAGAAAACGAACATGGCGGCCAAGCGAAGATGAAACATTTAAATAATATTTTCTCACGATTTAACCAACTGAAAGCAGTGAAATATGGTACATTAAATGTTTATACACATTGTAATGTACTGGCATCTAATTAAATTCAATAGTTCCAATAACCTCAAGATGGCGACTGTGCGCAATATTGAAATTCAGTTTCTATTTCTTGTGTATTAATCATGCGATAGAAGTGAACTTTTGAATAATGAACCTACGCATAATCGGTCTTCTAATAGTACATAACTCAATGGCCTACATATATAAAAATCCAACATGGCGACAAACCAAAATATTTAGACGGTTCTCAATATCTACGAATACATTACAGCAATCAAACTGAAATATTGTATGTTGATAGAGGCAATTAACGTAAGTAGGATATATGAAAATAGGCTGTATAATTCTTCATGCAACTACATGTTGATAATGTGAAAATTACCAGGTATAACTATACTTCAAGATTCTTTTATCAGCCCTCAGAATAGAATTTGAAAGGTATATTGCCTGACAGGAGGCTTCTCCTGAAAGATAGAATTGTGTCGATACGAGGTATTGTATTGAAACCGTGGACATAATACTTGATTGCCAATGTGTGCTACCCCCTGTTGGCGCACCTTCTCCATGAACCAACCTAACAAACATATTCTTTCCAAGGAGATGTTAAACATGTTTGCATCATAGCATTAACGTTCGTTTATCTGTGTGTGTGTATATCCGTGACCACATTAAAACATGTCCCCAGGTGAGGCTCGAACTCACAACCCCGGCATGTCTCTAGTACTGTCCTATAAGTACCGTGCGCTAACCAATTGCGCCACTGGAGAAGCCATGATGTGGGATAGTAGTTTCCTCCTCTATGGAACATCGAAGCATGAATAATAGACAGATCACGCTACAGTTGCCAGGGTAACAACGCAGTCGTGGCCGAGTGGTTAAGGCGTCTGACTAGAAATCAGATTCCCTCTGGGAGCGTAGGTTCGAGTCCTACCGACTGCGGCGTTATTTTGAGAAATTTCTATTTTGTCGTCCTATTTTGATATAATACTGTTTCGACCGTGTGGGGGGATGTAACCTTATTTTCTGATAATTGATGGCCATTGTGTGTTGATTATCTATGTCTTATTTTAGGAATGAGTGTATGTTATTTAATCGACCGTGTGGGTGGATGTAACCTTATTTTCTGATAATTGATGGCCATTGTGTGTTGATAATTGATCACTTTCGTGATGTTTATAGTGCGTTTTTCTTTTGTGCCGCATTTGTCAGTTAAATGCTTTTGAGACCACCGAACGAAAACATATGTACTTATTCATTTCTGTTAACATTATAATGTTTATTACTAGTGTTTAATCTCTCTCTATATATATATCTAAGACTCTTACCTCAGCGTGTTAATAGGTCATGCGCCTCCAGCTTACGATCGCATACTGAAAAGGGTGTCGACTTGCTTGCTGCCTTCCTGTATGACTGACGTCACAGCTTGCCCTGGCCAATCATCGCCCGCCAGCTTGGCTTCCAGACGTTTCCATGATGTTATTATTTAAGTGGCGGCGTTTTGCTCTCCATCAGCATTCCTTCTTCAAACCTTCTACGGTCTTCTTCAACTAGCGAGAGGCATTCGTGCCTTCCGCCCTTCTCCGGGGCCTTCTAAACTTCAGGCCTAATCTGCATTTATGAGTGAAACTACCAGGAAACGCAACAGCAGAGAGCTTCAGCACTGAGAAAGTGCATTCTACGTTTTTACTCCAAACCGCAAGAAGCTGCATCAAATCGCAGTTCTAAATGCCATGTTATTTGGCATTCAAGAAATAGCATCAAAACCTAACGATGTTAGCCAATGTACAGCGCTGGTCGCCCTGGCGAAGTTATTTTCCTGATGCTGGACATTTCAAATTCTACTACCAAAAAATCTAGTGTTGGCCACGGCAGTCTCCGTCAGCATGCTTCTAGTCATCGCCACTAAAGATAAGTTTGTGCCTTTTTTATTATTATCTTAATCATCTTCGTTTTAAGTGTTTGCTAGCAAGTGCAAGAATATTAAATTTGTGTGTGCATCAAGCAGAATGAACTTTTGAGTAATAGCCCATGGCTGGGCCAACCTAATTAAAATTAATGAACATTTGAAACTGCCCCAGGCGGGCCAGCATAACTAATTTTTTAATTAAGGCTTTATTAATGTGTTTGCAAGTTTCACCCTAAAAATAAAAGTATTGTATTTACTCTCAATGTTCAGTCTAGTATTGAAAGAACCAGGCCGCATTTCCTTAGCCCAATCCTTTCAGTCTAATCTTCTCTCAAGGAAGTTATTTTGTCCAGGCCTTAAGCCTGATGCTGTCCTCCCGTTTATGTTGATGAATCTGGGCTGTTCTCCACATAACCATTTTGGTGCCGAAACCCGGGATGCTTGTAAACATTCTGTTTAACCAAATCTTCAAATTTCTTAATGTTGGAACTAATTCAAAATTTAAATGCCATACTGAACATTGAGTGTGTTAATATTTTAAAAATTGTGTTTTCTAATCTACTTCGAAAGTTTCAGCTCGAGTGTATATGGTTGGCACTGAGAAGGGAGACAAACAGCAGGCCCGTATTTCACCGCAGGGGAAGCCGCACTCTCTTTTCTGGCAGACTGTCAACTTCTTCCGAAGCAAGGTGTACCAGCTCACAGTATAGTCGTGAGTACACAACAAACTTTCATAATGCCGATTGACGAGAAACTCATTAATGCCAGAGCTTCTGTCAAAGGCAAGTTAACGCGTTTTCGCACTTTTCTAGATGAGCTCCCGGAAAAAGAACGTAATAGTGACATAATTTCTCAAAGACTGAAAGGTTATGAACAGGCCTTTGAAAAATATGATGAGATCCAAAGTAATATTGAGACCAAGGATCCCGATCAGCAAAGTGACCGTTGTGAGGTTGAAAATCTATATTATAAGGGGTTCGCAGACGCGAAGCAGCTTTTAAGAAGTTTAACATTGCAGGAAAAGCAGGAGAAAATTCCTTCAGAATCTTCTTCTTTTCCTTCCCGTGTTATATTACCGAAAATAGAATTACCTAAATTTACCGGAGATGAAGCTACATGGGAACCATTTTTTGAATTATTCAATTCATTGATTCACGAAAACGATTCTCTTCCTTCAATACAGAAGTTTCATTATTTGCGTTTGTCCTTGCAAGGCAACGCACTTAAACTCATCCAAGAGCTTACGTTGACAAATGAAAATTATGAAGTAGCTTTGGCACTTCTCAGAGATCGGTTTGGGAACACTCGTTTAAAAACTCAACGTCACATACAGGGTTTATTCAATTTACCTATTGTTCAAGCTGATAATCTTGCCTCGCTTCGTAATCTGATCGATGCTGCGGAACTTCATATTCGTGCGCTTGCAAATTTGGACCAACCAGTTGACCATTGGGATCTATTTTTGATTCATCTTATTTCTGTTAAATTAGACACTAAAACTTTAAAAGATTGGGAAGCAGCTCTGTCGCAACATTCATTGTGTACCTATGAAGCTATTATTAAATTCTTAAAGGCGAAATGCCAAATTCTCTCTGCTGTAGCCAGTCAAAAGAGTAGCGCTACCTTCAAACCTCCCTCTAATAGTAAGGACATCAGCCCCACTCAGAGAGTACTAAGGTCACATGTCTTTTCTACCAATATTCGGTCTTCCAATCAAGCACAAGCTTGTGTTTTGTGTCAACAACCACATAACTTGTACCAATGCGCTCAATTCAAATCTTTATCTGTGGATGAAAGACGCAAATTAATTACCACCCACGAGCACTGCTTTAATTGCCTATCAGCGACACATATGATAAGCAATTGTCGTTCTGAACGGTTATGTTTTCACTGTAAAGCAAAGCATCATACTCTCCTGCATAGGCATGAAAGATCGCGGTCATCAGCAACCAATAGTTCATCCGCTAAATCTCATTCTGAGACTTTGCCGAATAACGCTCAGTCTTTTACTCAAAGCTCTGTTTCGTTCAGTAAAACTCAAGTTTTATTGTCCACTGTCCAAATTCTAGTGAAGAATGTTCACGGAAAATGGGTTTCTGTAAGGGGATTGTTAGATAATGCTGCAACTAACAATTTTATCAGTGAATCGCTAGTTCGCAAGTTAGGTCTACAAATATGCCCTACTTCTATAGAAGTTACAGGAATTAATGGTTCCAAATCGCAATCTCTGAGTTATGCTAAAGTGGATGTAAAAGATTCCAATAATCTTGGCATTCATTTAAATTTAGATTTTTTAATTATAAATTCCATAGGTAATGACACCCCCATTACTTCTTTTCAAGTCCAGGGTTGGAATATTCCGCATCATTTGCAACTTGCAGATCCGAATTTCAACAGAGCTTCATCTGTAGAAATTCTTTTAAGTGCCAGCATTTTTTGGCAATGTTTACATCCGGAAATGGTTAAAGTTGCCCGTGATGTTTTCTTTCGTAGAACTGATTTTGGTTGGATTGCCACTGGGCAAATATACCGCAACCCCGTTCAACAAAAATCTCATTGTTATTTTGTTGGTGCTGATTTAAATCAAGAATTAATTAAGTTCTGGGACATTGAGGATATTCAAGTCACCTCACCTCATTCTCTCAATAATGAGATCTGTGAAACACACTACGTAGAAACCACTGTTCGCACTACTGAAGGCAGATTCGTGGTTACTCTTCCTCGCATTTTTAACCCCCCTGTTATTACAGAATCACATTCCAGAGCTCTCAAAGCTTTATTCGCAATTGAAAATCGCTTTAAAAAAGATGCTCTCTTAAAAGCTCAGTATACTTCCTTCATGGAAGAATACGAATCAGCGAATCACATGGAAGTCGTTGCAAAATCTGAAGAAATTAGTAATCCTCCTAAAGAAATAGTATATCTTAATCATCATCCGGTTTGGAAAAATTCTTCCACCCGAGAACAGATAAGAGTGGTTTTTAATGGGTCATCTCCAGATGCTAATGGTGTTTCTCTCAATGACACTCTGCATTCTGGACCCGCTATTCAGACAGATCTTACTTCAGTTTTACTTAACTTTCGTCTATTCCCCATTGCTGTCCTTGCTGACATCAAGCAAATGTATAGGCAAATTCTAGTAAATTCAGAACAACGTGATTTGCAAAGAATTTTGTGGCGAGACGACAATGCAAAACCTATAAAAATATTTCGTTTAAGAACAGTGACATACGGTCTTAAGCCGTCTGCCTTTCTCGCAATACGATCTCTTCACATGTTGGCCGAACAAGATGGTCATCTTTTTCATCCTCTAGCTTCTGAAGTTTTGAAAACTGCATTTTATGTAGATGATTTTCTGTATTCTTTTCCTAGTATCTCTGACGCACTTCTTGTTTGTGAAGATTTAAACTCTCTTCTTTCCGGTGGTGGGTTTACCCTTCATAAGTGGAACTCGAACTCAACCGAATTTTTATCTAACTTTTCACAAGTAACTCCTGTTGACAAATGTGTTGCGCTTCCTACTGAGGAATCAGCTATTAAAACCTTGGGTGTTTTTTGGTCTCCTTCTTCAGATACCTTTTGCTATCAGGTACACTTATCTGAGTTTCACCCTCAAACGAAAAGGCAATTATTATCAGAAATAGCAAAAGTTTTTGATCCCTTGCAGTACATTGCTCCGGTGGTTATTACTGCAAAAATTTTCTTGCAAAAACTTTGGTTATTGAAAATTGGTTGGGATGAGGAGGTACCCTCCCCCCTTTTGGATGAGTGGTTGAAATACCGCAAGAGTTTGTTAGATCTTTCTCAAATTTCTATTCCCCGCACTTTAATTTCGGACCTTTCATGTCAGTATTTCGATTTGCACGTATTTGCAGATAGTTCTGAAAAGGCATACGGTTGCTGCGCCTATTTAGTAGGCCGCTCTTCCAATACTTTACCCGGATTTTCCAATTTAATTTGCGCAAAATCAAAGGTAGCCCCACTCAAATCCATATCTTTGCCTAGATTGGAATTATGTTCTGCTGTAATGGCTGTGGAATTAGCCAGCAAATTAAAAATCAGTTTAAATTTGAAATTTTCGACCACATGGTTTTGGAGTGATTCTTCCATCGTGTTAGCTTGGCTTTCAAAACCTTCTTCGCATTGGACCACTTTTGTGGCTAATCGCGTTTCTAAAATACAAGAGTTGTCTCATTTTGACCAATGGAATCATGTTCCGGGAAAAGAAAACCCCGCTGATATAATTTCACGTGGCTGCTTGCCCAAGAAATTAATTTCTCTTAAATTATACTGGAATGGTCCGGCGTGGCTCAGTCAGGATTTCTCTTGTTGGCCTCGTTCATCTAATCCACTCGCAGAAGATGTTCCTGATGCTCGCATTGTTACCGCTTCCCTTTTTCTAACTTCTATTGCTACTAGTCTGTTTCAGCGTTACTCTTCATTTAATAAATTAATTCGTGTGGTAGCATATTTATTTCGATGGAAATTTCTTGTTCTTGATCAGCCTGTGAAACCGCAACCCTTTCTCACTAAAATGGAATTGGAATTTGCTACTCGTAGAATCTTGTTTCTCATGCAACAAGAAGTATTCTTTCTTGAGTATCAGACGCTTTTAAGCAAAAAAGCTTTACCAAAGTCTAGTAGGCTGTTACCTCTCACCCCTTTTTTGGACCAAGATGGATTAATAAGAGTGGGGGGTAGGCTAGAATATTCTAGTTACTCAGATGAGAAAAAACATCCCATTATTCTCCCTTCTAGACATCCTATTACTACTCTTATCGTAAAGAAATTTCATTATCAGAATTTTCACGCTGGCACCCGCACTTTGCTTTGTTTAATTCGCGAGAAATATTGGCTCATTAACGGTGTTCATGAAGTTTCTTCTGTTATTCGGAAATGTATACCTTGTTTCAAATCTAAGTCCCCGCCAATCACGCAAATTATGGGAAACTTGCCATATTTTCGTTCCGAACCTAGTAAGCCTTTCGCCCTAACGGGTATCGATTATGCCGGTCCTTATGTCTATCAAGTTAATTCCCCTTTATCTAAGCGAAAGTTGTTAGGTAAACTTTATATTTCTTTATTTGTGTGCATGGTGACAGGAGCCATTCACCTTGAGTTGGTTACAAGTGCTTCTACTCCTTATTTTATAGCAGCCTTTTCTAGATTTGCCGCTAGAAGGGGTGTTCCTTCTGAGGTTTTCTCAGATAACGCAAAAATTTTTGTTAGTACTTTTGATCTTTGGAAAACTGCGCTTACCTCCCCTTCTGCTAAGGAACAGTTTTCTAATTTTTCGCATGCTAAGGGATTCAAATGGCATTTCACTCCCCCATACGCCCCCCATCATGGTGGTCGTTGAGAATCTTGCATAAAGCTCACGAAGAGACAGCTGAAGAAAACCCTTGGTTCAGCCATCCTTTCCTATGAGGAATTCAATTCTTTAATTATTCAGGTTGAGGGTATTGTAAATTCTAGGCCGCTCACGCCTTTGTCTAATGATCCTAAGGATCTTCTTCCCTTAACACCTGGTCATTTTTTAATAGGCTGTTCTTTAGCTTCTACGCCTCCTTTGCTGAGTCGACTCTGTGATCTCAGGTTGCCTATTTTCTGGAGGAAGTTAGACTCTTTGCGAAACTCCTTTTGGCGCCGTTGGAAGCTGGAGTATCTCGGCTCACTTAACAGAAGAGAGAAGTGGCGGCTTTCCCAGCCTGATGTGCGAGTGGGAGATATGGTTCTTTTGCGAGATCCAAGTCCCCCTCTCGTATGGAATATTGGTAGGGTAACTCACTGCCATTTGGGTCGGGATAATCATGTGAGAGTTGTAGATGTTCTCACTAGTAAGGGTGTCTATACTAGACCAATTTCTATGGTTGCTATCTTGCCTGTTGAGGCTTAGTGTCATCTTCTTTATTGTTGTTCACGTTTTTGTAACTGATTCTTTGATTGTTTTCTTTCGGGGGTCTCGGAGCATGATCACTTTCGTGATGTTTATAGTGCGTTTTTCTTTTGTGCCGCATTTGTCAGTTAAATGCTTTTGAGACCACCGAACGAAAACATATGTACTTATTCATTTCTGTTAACATTATAATGTTTATTACTAGTGTTTAATCTCTCTCTATATATATATCTAAGACTCTTACCTCAGCGTGTTAATAGGTCATGCGCCTCCAGCTTACGATCGCATACTGAAAAGGGTGTCGACTTGCTTGCTGCTTTCCTGTATGACTGACGTCACAGCTTGCCCTGGCCAATCATCGCCCGCCAGCTTGGCTTCCAGACGTTTCCATGATGTTATTATTTAAGTGGCGGCGTTTTGCTCTCCATCAGCATTCCTTCTTCAAACCTTCTACGGTCTTCTTCAACTAGCGAGAGGCATTCGTGCCTTCCGCCCTTCTCCGGGGCCTTCTAAACTTCAGGCCTAATCTGCATTTATGAGTGAAACTACCAGGAAACGCAACAGCAGAGAGCTTCAGCACTGAGAAAGTGCATTCTACGTTTTTACCCAAACCGCAAGAAGCTGCATCAAATCGCAGTTCTAAATGCCATGTTATTTGGCATTCAAGAAATAGCATCAAAACCTAACGATGTTAGCCAATGTACAGCGCTGGTCGCCCTGGCGAAGTTATTTTCCTGATGCTGGACATTTCAAATTCTACTACCAAAAAATCTAGTGTTGGCCACGGCAGTCTCCGTCAGCATGCTTCTAGTCATCGCCACTAAAGATAAGTTTGTGCCTTTTTTATTATTATCTTAATCATCTTCGTTTTAAGTGTTTGCTAGCAAGTGCAAGAATATTAAATTTGTGTGTGCATCAAGCAGAATGAACTTTTGAGTAATAGCCCATGGCTGGGCCAACCTAATTAAAATTAATGAACATTTGAAACTGCCCCAGGCGGGCCAGCATAACTAATTTTTTAATTAAGGCTTTATTAATGTGTTTGCAAGTTTCACCCTAAAAATAAAAGTATTGTATTTACTCTCAATGTTCAGTCTAGTATTGAAAGAACCAGGCCGCATTTCCTTAGCCCAATCCTTTCAGTCTAATCTTCTCTCAAGGAAGTTATTTTGTCCAGGCCTTAAGCCTGATGCTGTCCTCCCGTTTATGTTGATGAATCTGGGCTGTTCTCCACATAACCAATAATCTATGTCTTATTTTAGGAATGAGTGTATGTTATGTAAGGCTAGTATCATCTCAGTCTCTCGGCCGTGTTTAATAAGTGAATGGTTATTCTCTACTCCACTTACAGTTACTATTGTAGATTGCGTTATCTGCGTTACCCTTCTGTAATAGTTGATGGACGTCCCGAGTATACCGTCCCTTACCTCAACTGACTTCTCGGCACTTTAGAAACATTTACTTTTATGAGACGTCAAACTGTTCCCCGTTCTTCCTGAAATTTGTTTCTAATCCAAAGGTTGGATAGGGGTTAACTCAGTCTCGTGAGGGAAAACCGGGAAGTGTTGGGTTCAGTCCCCTCTTCAGCCATTCTAGGAATAGCTATCCGTGGTTTCCCATTCCTAATCCAGGTAAATGCGACGATGGTTCCTAGCCTATGGCCGAGACCGCCTGTCAACCCCTCGGCGAGAACATTCCCACCCATTAGTACAATGACACGTTGACAGAGAGTCGGCTAGCATTTTAACCATATATTTCCACTCGGATTTTCTTAACCGGGGATGTTTGTAAGCTGTTCCTGCTGGTGGAGATTACGAGTTTTGCTTCTGCGGGCAACTTACTGTAGTTATTTGTATAACACAGGTTCATCCATAGATCGTGTTACCGCAGCTGATGGACCCACTTGGCCAATATCAACTGCGTTGCGAGACCTTGAATAAGCCAGTTATTGTGGCAGCCCACTTCCTTCCCCCGCACAATCAGCAAGAAGCGATAACTTTGTGGAACACCGTCTCAGCTGCGGAGACACAATAGCCTACAGGTTGTATAATAAAACGTAAAATGCTATCTAGTAATGTGATAGAGATAATTATTTGTGGTTTGTGTCTACAAGTAGAGAAACACAAAATATGGTTTTACATACACAGTACACTTAATATGTGCACTATTAGTGGTGCGACAAACGTCGAAGCTGAATTCCACCTCTCCCCATGTGTTTTGTAGCATTGTGGGTGTACCATTCGCAATAGCTATTTGAATGCGATGACGTAGATCCCTTATATCACAAATTCGTGTTTAATGCACTAGAGTTCTGGCTAAACCCCACAGAAAAACATCAAACAGTATCAGGTCTGGGATTCTAGAGGGGCCAAGATATGCCAATATAGTGTCCTGAAATGTTACGTTCTATGAAATTTCTCACAAAATCCTCATAATGACTTGGCGGAGTATTCTCTTGGAAGGATGGTGTGTCAGAGCGTGTAACTCCAACATGTCTAGGTACCTTTGTGAATTAACGGTACTGTCTGCCAAAAGAAAACTGCTATGGCCTTGTCCTTCAGCAACACACACCACGCATTCATATTCAGAGAGTCACGTTCCTGAATCCATGGCGAGCGGGTTTTCCATTCCCCATATGTGGCAATTGTGTACCTGAAACTTCCCGGTAATATGGAATGTTCCTTTATCAGAAAAACATAGTATTTCCAGAAGTGCCGCAGAGTGTCTGCCAATAGGGTATTATGCAAGTGATTTGTCTACAAACAGAGGCCTGCAGACTAAACAGGGCGCTGAAAGGCAAAATCAAGTCATCTGAAAATGATCGTATCACATTGAAAGTATGGAAGTTACGTGCAGTTAAAAATTGGAACTATCAGCAGGCATACAACCATGTTGGCAACACTGTCATGTAAGGCTTCATGAAAATTAATCTGGAATATTGTTATTTATATGTGAGCCAATTTTGAAACAGTTCCCATGTATACTTTCCGAGTTTTCCAACATAAAGATCAAATTTCAATTGTGATTTTTCAGTAGTTGGTAGCACTGTCGTAATTCTAAAATGTGGAGGTGAGATGTCCCGGTATAGATCTGCACTCGCACCAAAGTTTTGTTTCGTTGTTTTGTTTCTCACGCACAGACAGACAAGAAGACACACACAAATCTGCCCGGGTGATCTCATGAGTCACCTGTTTCGTCATTTTTAGCCTATTTCATTTTATAAAGAAATGGACTTTTAAAATAACCGTTTGTCCGTGTATGTGTGCGGCTAGAGCGATTTCAATTTATCTCGCGACCGTGCCCTTCAAAGTTTATTTCGTCTTACCAATCCAACATGGCGGCTGTGTAAAATATTTCTTCGGCAGTCTATATCTCCGTAATTATACAGATATCATACTGAAATTCTGTACGGTGATAAAGGGCACTACTAAAAGTTTACCTAAGAGAGTTTGGAAAGCCTCTTAGTTACAAAACGATCATGGCGGCCAAGCGAATATGAATCTTTTAAATAGACTTTTCTCGCGATTTAACCATCCATACGAATTGAAACTTGGTACAGTCAATGGTTAAACACATTGTAATACACTGGCATCTAATTTAGTTCAATTGTCTACATAACCTCACGATGGCGCCTGTGCGAAATATTTCACCAGTATTCTATATCTCCGATACTATTACAGGCAGCACCCTGACATTTTGTACGGTGATAGATAGTTCTACTAGACGTTGAGCTATGAGACCTATAGAAACATGTAAAATAGAAAACGAACATGGCGGCCAAGCGAAGATGAAACATTTAAATAATATTTTCTCACGATTTAACCAACTGAAAGCAGTGAAATATGGTACATTAAATGTTTATACACATTGTAATGTACTGGCATCTAATTAAATTCAATAGTTCCAATAACCTCAAGATGGCGACTGTGCGCAATATTGAAATTCAGTTTCTATTTCTTGTGTATTAATCATGCGATAGAAGTGAACTTTTGAATAATGAACCTACGCATAATCGGTCTTCTAATAGTACATAACTCAATGGCCTACATATATAAAAATCCAACATGGCGACAAACCAAAATATTTAGACGGTTCTCGATATCTACGAATACATTACAGCAATCAAACTGAAATATTGTATGTTGATAGAGGCAATTAACGTAAGTAGGATATATGAAAATAGGCTGTATAATTCTTCATGCAACTACATGTTGATAATGTGAAAATTACCAGGTATAACTATACTTCAAGATTCTTTTATCAGCCCTCAGAATAGAATTTGAAAGGTATATAGCCTGACAGGAGGCTTCTCCTGAAAGATAGAATTGTGTCGATACCAGGTATTGTATTGAAACCGTGGACATAATACTTGATTGCCAATGTGTGCTACCCCCTGTTGGCGCACCTTCTCCATGAACCAACCTAACAAACATATTCTTTCCAAGGAGATGTTAAACATGTTTGCATCATAGCATTAACGTTCGTTTATCTGTGTGTGTGTATATCCGTGACCACATTAAAACATGTCCCCAGGTGGGGCTCGAACTCACAACCCCGGCATGTCTCTAGTACTGTCCTATAAGTACCGTGCGCTAACCAATTGCGCCACTGGGGAAGCCATGATGTGGGATAGTAGTTTCCTCCTCTATGGAACATCGAAGCATGAATAATAGACAGATCACGCTACAGTTGCCAGGGTAAAAGGGCAGTCGTGGCCGAGTGGTTAAGGCGTCTGACTAGAAATCAGATTCCCTCTGGGAGCGTAGGTTCGAGTCCTACCGACTGCGGCGTTATTTTGAGAAATTTCTATTTTGTCGTCCTATTTTGATATAATACTGTTTCGACCGTGTGGGGGGATGTAACCTTATTTTCTGATAATTGATGGCCATTGTGTGTTGATTATCTATGTCTTATTTTAGGAATGAGTGTATGTTATTTAATCGACCGTGTGGGTGGATGTAACCTTATTTTCTGATAATTGATGGCCATTGTGTGTTGATAATCTATGTCTTATTTTAGGAATGAGTGTATGTTATTTAAGGCTAGTATCATCTCAGTTTAATAAGTGAATGGTTATTCTCTACTCCACTTACAGTTACTATTGTAGATTGCGTTATCTGCGTTACCCTTCTGTAATAGTTGATGGACGTCCCGAGTATACCGTCCCTTACCTCAACTCACTTCTCGGCACTTTAGAAACATTTACTTTTATGAGACGTCAAACTGTTCCCCGTTCTTCCTGAAATTTGTTTCTAATCCAAAGGTTGGAAAGGGGTTAACTCAGTCTCGTGAGGGAAAACCGGGAAGTGTTGGGTTCAGTCCCCTCTTCAGCCATTCTAGGAATAGCTATCCGTGGTTTCCCATTCCTAATCCAGGTAAATGCGACGATGGTTCCTAGCCTATGGCCGAGACCGCCTGTCAACCCCTCGGCGAGAACATTCCCACCCATTAGTACAATGACACGTTGACAGAGAGTCGGCTAGCATTTTAACCATATATTTCCACTCGGACTTTCTTAACCGGGGATGTTTGTAAGCTGTTCCTGCTGGTGGAGATTACGAGTTTTGCTTCTGCGGGCAACTTACTGTAGTTATTTGTATAACACAGGTTCATCCATAGATCGTTTTACCGCAGCTGATGGACCCACTTGGCCAATATCAACTGCGTTGCGAGACCTTGAATAAGCCAGTTATTGTGGCAGCCCACTTCCTTCCCCCGCACAATCAGCAAGAAGCGATAACTTTGTGGAACACCGTCTCAGCTGCGGAGACACAATAGCCTACAGGTTGTATAATAAAACGTAAAATGCTATCTAGTAATGTGATAGAGATAATTATTTGTGGTTTGTGTCTACAAGTAGAGAAACACAAAATATGGTTTTACATACACAGTACACTTAATATGTGCACTATTAGTGGTGCGACAAACGTCGAAGCTGAATTCCACCTCTCCCCATGTGTTTTGTAGCATTGTGGGTGTACCATTCGCAATAGCTATTTGAATGCGATGACGTAGATCCCTTATATCACAAATTCGTGTTTAATGCACTGGAGTTCTGGCTAAACCCCACAGAAAAACATCAAACAGTATCAGGTCTGGGATTCTAGAAGGGCCAAGATATGCCAATATAATGTCCTGAAATGTTACGTTCTATGAAATTTCTCACAAAATCCTCATAATGACTTGGCGGAGTATTCTCTTGGAAGGATGGTGTGTCAGAGCGTATAACTCCAACATGTCTAGGTACCTTTGTGAATTAACGGTACTGTCTGCCAAAAGAAAACTGCTATGGCCTTGTCCTTCAGCAACACACACCACGCATTCATATTCAGAGAGTCACGTTCCTGAATCCATGGCGAGCGGGTTTTCCATTCCCCATATGTGGCAATTGTGTACCTGAAACTTCCCGGTAATATGGAATGTTCCTTTATCAGAAAAACATAGTATTTCCAGAAGTGCCGCAGAGTGACTGCCAATAGGGTATTATGCAAGTGATTTGTCTACAAACAGAGGCCTGCAGACTAAACAGGGCGCTGAAAGGCAAAATCAAGTCATCTGAAAATGATCGTATCACATTGAAAGTATGGAAGTTACGTGCAGTTAAAAATTGGAACTATCAGCAGGCATACAACCATGTTGGCAACACTGTCATGTAAGGCTTCATGAAAATTAATCTGGAATATTGTTATTTATATGTGAGCCAATTTTGAAACAGTTCCCATGTATACTTTCCGAGTTTTCCAATATAAAGATCAAATTTCAATTGTGATTTTTCAGTAGTTGGTAGCACTGTCGTAATTCTAAAATATGGAGGTGAGATGTCCCGGTATAGATCTGCACTCACACCAAAGTTTTGTTTCGTTGTTTTGTTTCCCATGTATACTTTCCGAGTTTTCCAATATAAAGATCAAATTTCAATTGTGATTTTTCAGTAGTTGGTAGCACTGTCGTAATTCTAAAATATGGAGGTGAGATGTCCCGGTATAGATCTGCACTCACACCAAAGTTTTGTTTCGTTGTTTTGTTTCTCACGCACAGACAGACAAGAAGACACACACAAATCTGCCCGGGTGATCTCATGAGTCACCTGTTTCGTCATTTTTAGCCTATTTCATTTTATAAAGAAATGGACTTTTAAAATAACCGTTTGTCCGTGTATGTGTGCGGCTAGAGCGATTTCAATTTATCTCGCGACCGTGCCCTTCAAAGTTTATTTCGTCTTACCAATCCAACATGGCGGCTGTGTAAAATATTTCTTCGGCAGTCTATATCTCCGAAATTATACAGATATCATACTGAAATTCTGTACGGTGATAAAGGGCACTACAAAAAGTTTACCTAAGGGAGTTTGGAAAGCCTCTTAGTTACAAAACGATCATGGCGGCCAAGCGAATAAGAATCTTTTAAATAGACTTTTCTCGCGATTTAACCATCCATACGAATTGAAACTTGGTACAGTCAATGGTTAAACACATTGTAATACACTGGCATCTAAATTAGTTCAATTGTCTACATAACCTCACGATGGCGCCTGTGCGAAATATTTCACCAGTATTCTATATCTCCGAAACTATTACAGGCAGCACCCTGACATTTTGTACGGTGATAGATGGTTCTACTAGACGTTGAGCTATGAGACCTATAGAAACATGTAAAATAGAAAACGAACATGGCGGCCAAGCGAAGATGAAACATTTAAATAATATTTTCTCACGATTTAACCAACTGAAAGCAGTGAAATATGGTACATTAAATGTTTATACACATTGTAATGTACTGGCATCTAATTAAATTCAGTAGTTCCAATAACCTCAAGATGGCGACTGTGCGCAATATAGAAATTCAGTTTCTATTTCTTGTGTATTAATCATGCGATAGAAGTGAACTTTTGAATAATGAACCTACGCATAATCGGTCTTCTAATAGTACATAACTCAATGGCCTACATATATAAAAATCCAACATGGCGACAAACCAAAATATTTAGACGGTTCTCAATATCTACGAATACATTACAGCAATCAAACTGAAATATTGTATGTTGATAGAGGCAATTAACGTAAGTAGGATATATGAAAATAGGCTGTATAATTCTTCATGCAACTACATGTTGATAATGTGAAAATTACCAGGTATAACTATACTTCAAGGTTCTTTTATCAGCCCTCAGAATAGAATTTGAAAGGTATATAGCGTGACAGGAGGCTTCTCCTGAAAGATAGAATTGTGTCGATACGAGGTATTGTATTGAAACCGTGGACATAATACTTGATTGCCAATGTGTGCTACCCCCTGTTGGCGCACCTTCTCCATGAACCAACCTAACAAACATATTCTTTCCAAGGAGATGTTAAACATGTTTGCATCATAGCATTAACGTTCGTTTATCTGTGTGTGTGTATATCTGTGACCACATTAAAACATTTCCCCAGGTGAGGCTCGAACTCAGAACCCCGGCATGTCTCTAGTACTGTCCTATAAGTACCGTTCGCTAACCAATTGCGCCACTGGGGAAGCCATGATGTGGGATAGTAGTTTCCTCCTATATGGAACATCGAAGCATGAATAATAGACAGATCAGGCTACAGTTGGCAGGGTAACAACGCAGTCGTGGCCGAGTGGTGAAGGCGACTGACTAGAATTCAGATTCCCTCTGGGAGCGTAGGTTCGAGTCCTACCGACTGCGGCGTTATTTTGAGAAATTTCTATTTTGTCGTCATATTTTGATATAATACTGTTTCGACCGTGTGGGGGGATGTAACCTTATTTTCTGATAATTGATGGCCATTGTGTGTTGATTATCTATGTCTTATTTTAGGAATGAGTGTATGTTATTTAATCGACCGTGTGGGTGGATGTAACCTTATTTTCTGATAATTGATGGCCATTGTGTGTTGATAATCTATGTCTTATTTTAGGATTGAGTGTATGTTATGTAAGGCTAGTATCATCTCAGTCACTCGGCCGTGTTTAATAAGTGAATGGTTATTCTCTACTCCACTTACAGTTACTATTGTAGATTGCGTTATCTGCGTTACCCTTCTGTAATAGTTGATGGACGTCCCGAGTATACCGTCCCTTACCTCAACTGACTTCTCGGCACTTTAGAATCATTTACTTTTATGAGACGTCAAACTGTTCCCCGTTCTTCCTGAAATTTGTTTCTAATCCAAAGGTTGGAAAGGGGTTAACTCAGTCTCGTGAGGGAAAACCGGGAAGTGTTGGGTTCAGTCCCCTCTTCAGCCATTCTAGGAATAGCTATCCGTGGTTTCCCATTCCTAATCCAGGTAAATGCGACGATGGTTCCTAGCCTATGGCCGAGACCGCCTGTCAACCCCTCGGCGAGAACATTCCCACCCATTAGTACAATGACACGTTGACAGAGAGTCGGCTAGCATTTTAACCATATATTTCCACTCGGACTTTCTTAACCGGGGATGTTTGTAAGCTGTTCCTGCTGGTGGAGATTACGAGTTTTGCTTCTGCGGGCAACTTACTGTAGTTATTTGTATAACACAGGTTCATCCATAGATCGTGTTACCGCAGCTGATGGACACACTTGGCCAATATCAACTGCGTTGCGAGACCTTGAATAAGCCAGTTATTGTGGCAGCCCACTTCCTTCCCCCGCACAATCAGCAAGAAGCGATAACTTTGTGGAACACCGTCTCAGCTGCGGAGACACAATAGTATACAGGTTGTATAATAAAACGTAAAATGCTATCTAGTAATGTGATAGAGATAATTATTGGTGGTTTGTGTCTACAAGTAGAGAAACACAAAATATGGTTTTACATACACAGTACACTTAATATGTGCACTATTAGTGGTGCGACAAACGTCGAAGCTGAATTCCACCTCTCCCCATGTGTTTTGTAGCATTGTGGGTGTACCATTCGCAATAGCTATTTGAATGCGATGACGTAGATCCCTTATATCACAAATTCGTGTTTAATGCACTGGAGTTCTGGCTAAACCCCACAGAAAAACATCAAACAGTATCAGGTCTGGGATTCTAGAGGGGCCAAGATATGCCAATATAGTGTCCTGAAATGTTACGTTCTATGAAATTTCTCACAAAATCCTCATAATGACTTGGCGGAGTATTCTCTTGGAAGGATGGTGTGTCAGAGCGTGTAACTCCAACATGTCTAGGTACCTTTGTGAATTAACGGTACTGTCTGCAAAAAGAAAACTGCTATGGCCTTGTCCTTCAGCAACACACACCACGCATTCATATTCAGTGAGTCACGTTCCTGAATCCATGGCGAGCGGGTTTTCCATTCCCCATATGTGGCAATTGTGTACCTGAAACTTCCCGGTAATATGGAATGTTCCTTTATCAGAAAAACATAGTATTTCCAGAAGTGCCGCAGAGTGTCTGCCAATAGGGTATTATGCAAGTGATTTGTCTACAAACAGAGGCCTGCAGACTAAACAGGGCGCTGAAAGGCAAAATCAAGTCATCTGAAAATGATCGTATCACATTGAAAGTATGGAAGTTACGTGCAGTTAAAAATTGGAACTATCAGCAGGCATACAACCATGTTGGCAACACTGTCATGTAAGGCTTCATGAAAATTAATCTGGAATATTGTTATTTATATGTGAGCCAATTTTGAAACAGTTCCCATGTATACTTTCCGAGTTTTCCAACATAAAGATCAAATTTCAATTGTGATTTTTCAGTAGTTGGTAGCACTGTCGTAATTCTAAAATATGGAGGTGAGATGTCCCGGTATAGATCTGCACTCACACCAAAGTTTTGTTTCGTTGTTTTGTTTCTCACGCACAGACAGACAAGAAGACACACACAAATCTGCCCGGGTGATCTCATGAGTCACCTGTTTCGTCATTTTTAGCCTATTTCATTTTATAAAGAAATGGACTTTTAAAATAACCGTTTGTCCGTGTATGTGTGCGGCTAGAGCGATTTCAATTTATCTCGCGACCGTGCCCTTCAAAGTTTATTTCGTCTTACCAATCCAACATGGCGGCTGTGTAAAATATTTCTTCGGCAGTCTATATCTCCGAAATTATACAGATATCATACTGAAATTCTGTACGGTGATAAAGGGCACTACTAAAAGTTTACCTAAGAGAGTTTGGAAAGCCTCTTAGTTACAAAACGATCATGGCGGCCAAGCGAATATGAATCTTTTAAATAGACTTTTCTCGCGATTTAACCATCCATACGAATTGAAACTTGGTACAGTCAATGGTTAAACACATTGTAATACACTGGCATCTAATTTAGTTCAATTGTCTACATAACCTCACGATGGCGCCTGTGCGAAATATTTCACCAGTATTCTATATCTCCGAAACTATTACAGGCAGCACCCTGACATTTTGTACGGTGATAGATGGTTCTACTAGACGTTGAGCTATGAGACCTATAGAAACATGTAAAATAGAAAACGAACATGGCGGCCAAGCGAAGATGAAACATTTAAATAATATTTTCTCACGATTTAACCAACTGAAAGCAGTGAAATATGGTACATTAAATGTTTATACACATTGTAATGTACTGGCATCTAATTGAATTCAATAGTTCCAATAACCTCAAGATGGCGACTGTGCGCAATATTGAAATTCAGTTTCTATTTCTTGTGTATAAATCATGCGATAGAAGTGAACTTTTGAATAATGAACCTACGCATAATCGGTCTTCTAATAGTACATAACTCAATGGCCTACATATATAAAAATCCAACATGGCGATAAACCAAAATATTTAGACGGTTCTCAATATCTACGAATACATTACAGCAATCAAACTGAAATATTGTATGTTGATAGAGGCAATTAACGTAAGTAGGATATATGAAAATAGGCTGTATAATTCTTCATGCAACTACATGTTGATAATGTGAAAATTACCAGGTATAACTATACTTCAAGATTCTTTTATCAGCCCTCAGAATATAATTTGAAAGGTATATAGCCTGACAGGAGGCTTCTCCTGAAAGATAGAATTGTGTCGATACGATGTATTGTATTGAAACCGTGGACATAATACTTGATTGCCAATGTGTGCTACCCCCTGTTGGCGCACCTTCTCCATGAACCAACCTAACAAACATATTCTTTCCAAGGAGATGTTAAACATGTTTGCATCATAGCATTAACGTTCGTTTATCTGTGTGTGTGTATATCCGTGACCACATTAAAACATGTCCCCAGGTGAGGCTCGAACTCACAACCCCGGCATGTCTCTAGTACTGTCCTATAAGTACCGTGCGCTAACCAATTGCGCCACTGGGGAAGCCATGATGTGGGATAGTAGTTTCCTCCTCTATGGAACATCGAAGCATGAATAATAGACAGATCACGCTACAGTTGGCAGGGTAACAATGCAGTCGTGGCCGAGTGGTTAAGGCGTCTGACTAGAAATCAGATTCCCTCTGGGAGCGTAGGTTCGAGTCCTACCGACTGCGGCGTTATTTTGAGAATTTTCTATTTTGTCGTCATATTTTGATATAATACTGTTTCGACCGTGTGGGGGGATGTAACCTTATTTTCTGATAATTGATGGCCATTGTGTGTTGATTATCTATGTCTTATTTTAGGAATGAGTGTATGTTATTTAATCGACCGTGTGGGTGGATGTAACCTTATTTTCTGATAATTGATGGTCATTGTGTGTTGATAATCTATGTCTTATTTTAGGAATGAGTGTATGTTATTTAAGGCTAGTATCATCTCAGTCTCTCGGCCGTGTTTAATAAGTGAATGGTTATTCTCTACTCCACTTACAGTTACTATTGTAGATTGCGTTATCTGCGTTACCCTTCTGTAATAGTTGATGGACGTCCCGAGTATACCGTCCCTTACCTCAACTCACTTCTCGGCACTTTAGAAACATTTACTTTTATGAGACGTCAAACTGTTCCCCGTTCTTCCTGAAATTTGTTTCTAATCCAAAGATTGGAAAGGGGTTAACTCAGTCTCGTGAGGGAAAACCGGGAAGTGTTGGGTTCAGTCCCCTCTTCAGCCATTCTAGGAATAGCTATCCGTGGTTTCCCATTCCTAATCCAGGTAAATGCGACGATGGTTCCTAGCCTATGGCCGAGACCGCCTGTCAACCCCTCGGCGAGAACATTCCCACCCATTAGTACAATGACACGTTGACAGAGAGTCGGCTAGCATTTTAACCATATATTTCCACTCGGACTTTCTTAACCGGGGATGTTTGTAAGCTGTTCCTGCTGGCCGAGATTACGAGTTTTGCTTCTGCGGGCAACTTACTGTAGTTATTTGTATAACACAGGTTCATCCATAGATCGTGTTACCGCAGCTGATGGACCCACTTGGCCAATATCAACTGCGTTGCGAGACCTTGAATAAGCCAGTTATTGTGGCAGCCCACTTCCTTCCCCCGCACAATCAGCAAGAAGCGATAACTTTGTGGAACACCGTCTCAGCTGCGGAGACACAATAGCCTACAGGTTGTATAATAAAACGTAAAATGCTATCTAGTAATGTGATAGAGATAATTATTGGTGGTTTGTGTCTACAAGTAGAGAAACACAAAATATGGTTTTACATGCACAGTACACTTAATATGTGCACTATTAGTGGTGCGACAAACGTCGAAGCTGAATTCCACCTCTCCCCATGTGTTTTGTAGCATTGTGGGTGTACCATTCGCAATAGTTATTTGAATGCGATGACGTAGATCCCTTATATCACAAATTCGTGTTTAATGCACTGGAGTTCTGGCTAAACCCCACAGAAAAACATCAAACAGTATCAGGTCTGGGATTCTAGAGGGGCCAAGATATGCCAATATAGTGTCCTGAAATGTTACGTTCTATGAAATTTCTCACAAAATCCTCATAATGACTTGGCGGAGTATTCTCTTGGAAGGATGGTGTGTCAGAGCGTGTAACTCCAACATGTCTAGGTACCTTTGTGAATTAACGGTACTGTCTGCAAAAAGAAAACTGCTATGGCCTTGTCCTTCAGCAACACACACCACGCATTCATATTCAGTGAGTCACGTTCCTGAATCCATGGCGAGCGGGTTTTCCATTCCCCATATGTGGCAATTGTGTACCTGAAACTTCCCGGTAATATGGAATGTTCCTTTATCAGAAAAACATAGTATTTCCAGAAGTGCCGCAGAGTGACTGCCAATAGGGTATTATGCAAGTGATTTGTCTACAAACAGAGGCCTGCAGACTAAACAGGGCGCTGAAAGGCAAAATCAAGTCATCTGAAAATGATCGTATCACATTGAAAGTATGGAAGTTACGTGCAGTTAAAAATTGGAACTATCAGCAGGCATACAACCATGTTGGCAACACTGTCATGTAAGGCTTCATGAAAATTAATCTGGAATATTGTTATTTATATGTGAGCCAATTTTGAAACAGTTCCCATGTATACTTTCCGAGTTTTCCATCATAAAGATCAAATTTCAATTGTGATTTTTCAGTAGTTGGTAGCACTGTCGTAATTCTAAAATATGGAGGTGAGATGTCCCGGTATAGATCTGCACTCACACCAAAGTTTTGTTTCGTTGTTTTGTTTCTCACGCACAGACAGACAAGAAGACACACACAAATCTGCCCGGGTGATCTCATGAGTCACCTGTTTCGTCATTTTTAGCCTATTTCATTTTATAAAGAAATGGACTTTTAAAATAACCGTTTGTCCGTGTATGTGTGCGGCTAGAGCGATTTCAATTTATCTCGCGACCGTGCCCTTCAAAGTTTATTTCGTCTTACCAATCCAACATGGTGGCTGTGTAAAATATTTCTTCCGCAGTCTATATCTCCGAAATTATACAGATATCATACTGAAATTCTGTACGGTGATAAAGGGCACTACTAAAAGTTTACCTAAGAGAGTTTGGAAAGCCTCTTAGTTACAAAACGATCATGGCGGCCAAGCGAATATGAATCTTTTAAATAGACTTTTATCGCGATTTAACCATCCATACGAATTGAAACTTGGTACAGTCAATGGTTAAACACATTGTAATACACTGGCATCTAATTTAGTTCAATTGTCTACATAACCTCACGATGGCGCCTGTGCGAAATATTTCACCAGTATTCTATATCTCCGAAACTATTACAGGCAGCACCCTGACATTTTGTACGGTGATAGATGGTTCTACTAGACGTTGAGCTATGAGACCTATAGAAACATGTAAAATAGAAAACGAACATGGCGGCCAAGCGAAGATGAAACATTTAAATAATATTTTCTCACGATTTAACCAACTGAAAGCAGTGAAATATGGTACATTAAATGTTTATACACATTGTAATGTAATGGCATCTAATTAAACTCAATAGTTCCAATAACCTCAAGATGGCGACTGTGCGCAATATTGAAATTCAGTTTCTATTTCTTGTGTATTAATCATGCGATAGAAGTGAACTTTTGAATAATGAACCTACGCATAATCGGTCTTCTAATAGTACATAACTCAATGGCCTACATATATAAAAATCCAACATGGCGATAAACCAAAATATTTAGACGGTTCTCAATATCTACGAATACATTACAGCAATCAAACTGAAATATTGTATGTTGATAGAGGCAATTAACGTAAGTAGGATATATGAAAATAGGCTGTATAATTCTTCATGCAACTACATGTTGATAATGTGAAAATTACCAGGTATAACTATACTTCAAGATTCTTTTATCAGCCCTCAGAATAGAATTTGAAAGGTATATAGCCTGACAGGAGGCTTCTCCTGAAAGATAGAATTGTGTCGATACGATGTATTGTATTGAAACCGTGGACATAATACTTGATTGCCAATGTGTGCTACCCCCTGTTGGCGCACCTTCTCCATGAACCAACCTAACAAACATATTCTTTCCAAGGAGATGTTAAACATGTTTGCATCATAGCATTAACGTTCGTTTATCTGTGTGTGTGTATATCCGTGACCACATTAAAACATGTCCCCAGGTGAGGCTCGAACTCACAACCCCGGCATGTCTCTAGTACTGTCCTATAAGTACCGTGCGCTAACCAATTGCGCCACTGGGGAAGCCATGATGTGGGATAGTAGTTTCCTCCTCTATGGAACATCGAAGCATGAATAATAGACAGATCACGCTACAGTTGGCAAGGTAACAACGCAGTCGTGGCCGAGTGGTTAAGGCGTCTGACTAGAAATCAGATTCCCTCTGGGAGCGTAGGTTCGAGTCCTACCGACTGCGGCGTTATTTTGAGAAATTTCTATTTTGTCGTCATATTTTGATATAATACTGTTTCGACCGTGTGGGGGGATGTAACCTTATTTTCTGATAATTGATGGCCATTGTGTGTTGATTATCTATGTCTTATTTTAGGAATGAGTGTATGTTATTTAATCGACCGTGTGGGTGGATGTAACCTTATTTTCTGATAATTGATGGTCATTGTGTGTTGATAATCTATGTCTTATTTTAGGAATGAGTGTATGTTATTTAAGGCTAGTATCATCTCAGTCTCTCGGCCGTGTTTAATAAGTGAATGGTTATTCTCTACTCCACTTACAGTTACTATTGTAGATTGCGTTATCTGCGTTACCCTTCTGTAATAGTTGATGGACGTCCCGAGTATACCGTCCCTTACCTCAACTCACTTCTCGGCACTTTAGAAACATTTACTTTTATGAGACGTCAAACTGTTCCCCGTTCTTCCTGAAATTTGTTTCTAATCCAAAGGTTGGAAAGGGGTTAACTCAGTCTCGTGAGGGAAAACCGTGAAGTGTTGGGTTCAGTCCCCTCTTCAGCCATTCTAGGAATAGCTATCCGTGGTTTCCCATTCCTAATCCAGGTAAATGCGACGATGGTTCCTAGCCTATGGCCGAGACCGCCTGTCAACCCCTCGGCGAGAACATTCCCACCCATTAGTACAATGACACGTTGACAGAGAGTCGGCTAGCATTTTAACCATATATTTCCACTCGGACTTTCTTAACCGGGGATGTTTGTAAGCTGTTCCTGCTGGTGGAGATTACGAGTTTTGCTTCTGCGGGCAACTTACTGTAGTTATTTGTATAACACCGGTTCATCCATAGATCGTGTTACCGCAGCTGATGGACCCACTTGGCCAATATCAACTGCGTTGCGAGACCTTGAATAAGCCAGTTATTGTGGCAGCCCACTTCCTTCCCCCGCACAATCAGCAAGAAGCGATAACTTTGTGGAACACCGTCTCGGCTGCGGAGACACAATAGCCTACATGTTGTATAATAAAACGTAAAATGCTATCTAGTAATGTGATAGAGATAATTATTTGTGGTTTGTGTCTACAAGTAGAGAAACACAAAATATGGTTTTACATACACAGTACACTTAATATGTGCACTATTAGTGGTGCGACAAACGTCGAAGCTGAATTCCACCTCTCCCCATGTGTTTTGTAGCATTGTGGGTGTACCATTCGCAATAGCTATTTGAATGCGATGACGTAGATCCCTTATATCACAAATTCGTGTTTAATGCACTGGAGTTCTGGCTAAACCCCACAGAAAAACATCAAACAGTATCAGGTCTGGGATTCTAGAGGGGCCAAGATATGCCAATATAGTGTCCTGAAATGTTACGTTCTATGAAATTTCTCACAAAATCCTCATAATGACTTGGCGGAGTATTCTCTTGGAAGGATGGTGTGTCAGAGCGTATAACTCCAACATGTCTAGGTACCTTTGTGAATTAACGGTACTGTCTGCCAAAAGAAAACTGCTATGGCCTTGTCCTTCAGCAACACACACCACGCATTCATATTCAGAGAGTCACGTTCCTGAATCCATATCGAGCGGGTTTTCCATTCCCCATATGTGGCAATTGTGTACCTGAAACTTCCCGGTAATATGGAATGTTCCTTTATCAGAAAAACATAGTATTTCCAGAAGTGCCGCAGAGTGACTGCCAATAGGGTATTATGCAAGTGATTTGTCTACAAACAGAGGCCTGCAGACTAAACAGGGCGCTGAAAGGCAAAATCAAGTCATCTGAAAATGATCGTATCACATTGAAAGTATGGAAGTTACGTGCAGTTAAAAATTGGAACTATCAGCAGGCATACAACAATGTTGGCAACACTGTCATGTAAGGCTTCATGAAAATTAATCTGGAATATTGTTATTTATATGTGAGCCAATTTTGAAACAGTTCCCATGTATACTTTCCGAGTTTTCCAACATAAAGATCAAATTTCAATTGTGATTTTTCAGTAGTTGGTAGCACTGTCGTAATTCTAAAATATGGAGGTGAGATGTCCCGGTATAGATCTGCACTCACACCAAAGTTTTGTTTCGTTGTTTTGTTTCTCACGCACAGACAGACAAGAAGACACACACAAATCTGCCCGGGTGATCTCATGAGTCACCTGTTTCGTCATTTTTAGCCTATTTCATTTTATAAAGAAATGGACTTTTAAAATAACCGTTTGTCCGTGTATGTGTGCGGCTAGAGCGATTTCAATTTATCTCGCGACCGTGCCCTTCAAAGTTTATTTCGTCTTACCAATCCAACATGGTGGCTGTGTAAAATATTTCTTCGGCAGTCTATATCTCCGAAATTATACAGATATCATACTGAAATTCTGTACGGTGATAAAGGGCACTACTAAAAGTTTACCTAAGAGAGTTTGGAAAGCCTCTTAGTTACAAAACGATCATGGCGGCCAAGCGAATTTGAATCTTTTAAATAGACTTTTCTCGCGATTTAACCATCCATACGAATTGAAACTTGGTACAGTCAATGGTTAAACACATTGTAATACACTGGCATCTAATTTAGTTCAATTGTCTACATAACCTCACGATGGCGCCTGTGCGAAATATTTCACCAGTATTCTATATCTCCGAAACTATTACAGGCAGCACCCTGACATTTTGTACGGTGATAGATGGTACTACTAGACGTTGAGCTATGAGACCTATAGAAACCTGTAAAATAGAAAAC
This sequence comes from Meconema thalassinum, assembly GCA_946902985.2. NCBI lineage: Eukaryota > Metazoa > Arthropoda > Insecta > Orthoptera > Tettigoniidae > Meconema > Meconema thalassinum. The sequence continues at coordinate 298,639,191 of OX336391.1, read as the reverse complement.
AAACATGGCGGCCAAGCGAAGATGAAACATTTAAATAATATTTTCTCACGATTTAACCAACTGAAAGCAGTGAAATATGGTACATTAAATGTTTATACACATTGTAATGTACTGGCATCTAATTAATTTCAATAGTTCCAATAACCTCAAGATGGCGACTGTGCGCAATATTGAAATTCAGTTTCTATTTCTTGTGTATTAATCATGCGATAGAAGTGAACTTTTGAATAATGAACCTACGCATAATCGGTCTTCTAATAGTACATAACTCAATGGCCTACATATATAAAAATCCAACATGGCGACAAACCAAAATATTTAGACGGTTCTCAATATCTACGAATACATTACAGCAATCAAACTGAAATATTGTATGTTGATAGAGGCAATTAACGTAAGTAGGATATATGAAAATAGGCTGTATAATTCTTCATGCAACTACATGTTGATAATGTGAAAATTACCAGGTATAACTATACTTCAAGGTTCTTTTATCAGCCCTCAGAATAGAATTTGAAAGGTATATAGCCTGACAGGAGGCTTCTCCTGAAAGATAGAATTGTGTCGATACGAGGTATTGTATTGAAACCGTGGACATAATACTTGATTGCCAATGTGTGCTACCCCCTGTTGGCGCACCTTCTCCATGAACCAACCTAACAAACATATTCTTTCCAAGGAGATGTTAAACATGTTTGCATCATAGCATTAACGTTCGTTTATCTGTGTGTGTGTATATCCGTGACCACATTAAAACATTTCCCCAGGTGAGGCTCGAACTCACAACCCCGGCATGTCTCTAGTACTGTCCTATAAGTACCGTTCGCTAACCAATTGCGCCACTGGGGAAGCCATGATGTGGGATAGTAGTTTCCTCCTATATGGAACATCGAAGCATGAATAATAGACAGATCACGCTACAGTTGCCAGGGTAACAACGCAGTCGTGGCCGAGTGGTGAAGGCGTCTGACTAGATATCAGATTCCCTCTGGGAGCGTAGGTTCGAGTCCTACCGACTGCGGCGTTATTTTGAGAAATTTCTATTTTGTCGTCCTATTTTGATATAATACTGTTTCGACCGTGTGGGGGGATGTAACCTTATTTTCTGATAATTGATGGCCATTGTGTGTTGATTATCTATGTCTTATTTTAGGAATGAGTGTATGTTATTTAATCGCCCGTGTGGGTGGATGTAACCTTATTTTCTGATAATTGATGGCCATTGTGTGTTGATAATCTATGTCTTATTTTAGGAATGAGTGTATGTTATGTAAGGCTAGTATCATCTCAGTCACTCGGCCGTGTTTAATAAGTGAATGGTTATTCTCTACTCCACTTACAGTTACTATTGTAGATTGCGTTATCTGCGTTACCCTTCTGTAATAGTTGATGGACGTCCCGAGTATACCGTCCCTTACCTCAACTGACTTCTCGGCACTTTAGAAACATTTACTTTTATGAGACGTCAAACTGTTCCCCGTTCTTCCTGAAATTTGTTTCTAATCCAAAGTTTGGAAAGGGGTTAACTCAGTCTCGTGAGGGAAAACCGGGATGTGTTGGGTTCAGTCCCCTCTTCAGCCATTCTAGGAATAGCTATCCGTGGTTTCCCATTCCTAATCCAGGTAAATGCGACGATGGTTCCTAGCCTATGGCCGAGACCGCCTGTCAACCCCTCGGCGAGAACATTCCCACCCATTAGTACAATGACACGTTGACAGAGAGTCGGCTAGCATTTTAACCATATATTTCCACTCGGACTTTCTTAACCGGGGATGTTTGTAAGCTGTTCCTGCTGGTGGAGATTACGAGTTTTGCTTCTGCGGGCAACTTACTGTAGTTATTTGTATAACACAGGTTCATCCATAGATCGTGTTACCGCAGCTGATGGACCCACTTGGCCAATATCAACTGCGTTGCGAGACCTTGAATAAGCCAGTTATTGTGGCAGCCCACTTCCTTCCCCCGCACAATCAGCAAGAAGCGATAACTTTGTGGAACACCGTCTCGGCTGCGGAGACACAATAGCCTACATGTTGTATAATAAAACGTAAAATGCTATCTAGTAATGTGATAGAGATAATTATTTGTGGTTTGTGTCTACAAGTAGAGAAACACAAAATATGGTTTTACATACACAGTACACTTAATATGTGCACTATTAGTGGTGCGACAAACGTCGAAGCTGAATTCCACCTCTCCCCATGTGTTTTGTAGCATTGTGGGTGTACCATTCGCAATAGCTATTTGAATGCGATGACGTAGATCCCTTATATCACAAATTCGTGTTTAATGCACTGGAGTTCTGGCTAAACCCCACAGAAAAACATCAAACAGTATCAGGTCTGGGATTCTAGAGGGGCCAAGATATGCCAATATAGTGTCCTGAAATGTTACGTTCTATGAAATTTCTCACAAAATCCTCATAATGACTTGGCGGAGTATTCTCTTGGAAGGATGGTGTGTCAGAGCGTATAACTCCAACATGTCTAGGTACCTTTGTGAATTAACGGTACTGTCTGCCAAAAGAAAACTGCTATGGCCTTGTCCTTCAGCAACACACACCACGCATTCATATTCAGAGAGTCACGTTCCTGAATCCATGGCGAGCGGGTTTTCCATTCCCCATATGTGGCAATTGTGTACCTGAAACTTCCCGGTAATATGGAATGTTCCTTTATCAGAAAAACATAGTATTTCCAGAAGTGCCGCAGAGTGACTGCCAATAGGGTATTATGCAAGTGATTTGTCTACAAACAGAGGCCTGCAGACTAAACAGGGCGCTGAAAGGCAAAATCAAGTCATCTGAAAATGATCGTATCACATTGAAAGTATGGAAGTTACGTGCAGTTAAAAATTGGAACTATCAGCAGGCATACAACAATGTTGGCAACACTGTCATGTAAGGCTTCATGAAAATTAATCTGGAATATTGTTATTTATATGTGAGCCAATTTTGAAACAGTTCCCATGTATACTTTCCGAGTTTTCCAACATAAAGATCAAATTTCAATTGTGATTTTTCAGTAGTTGGTAGCACTGTCGTAATTCTAAAATATGGAGGTGAGATGTCCCGGTATAGATCTGCACTCACACCAAAGTTTTGTTTCGTTGTTTTGTTTCTCACGCACAGACAGACAAGAAGACACACACAAATCTGCCCGGGTGATCTCATGAGTCACCTGTTTCGTCATTTTTAGCCTATTTCATTTTATAAAGAAATGGACTTTTAAAATAACCGTTTGTCCGTGTATGTGTGCGGCTAGAGCGATTTCAATTTATCTCGCGACCGTGCCCTTCAAAGTTTATTTCGTCTTACCAATCCAACATGGTGGCTGTGTAAAATATTTCTTCGGCAGTCTATATCTCCGAAATTATACAGATATCATACTGAAATTCTGTACGGTGATAAAGGGCACTACTAAAAGTTTACCTAAGAGAGTTTGGAAAGCCTCTTAGTTACAAAACGATCATGGCGGCCAAGCGAATTTGAATCTTTTAAATAGACTTTTCTCGCGATTTAACCATCCATACGAATTGAAACTTGGTACAGTCAATGGTTAAACACATTGTAATACACTGGCATCTAATTTAGTTCAATTGTCTACATAACCTCACGATGGCGCCTGTGCGAAATATTTCACCAGTATTCTATATCTCCGAAACTATTACAGGCAGCACCCTGACATTTTGTACGGTGATAGATGGTACTACTAGACGTTGAGCTATGAGACCTGTAGAAACCTGTAAAATAGAAAACAAACATGGCGGCCAAGCGAAGATGAAACATTTAAATAATATTTTCTCACGATTTAACCAACTGAAAGCAGTGAAATATGGTACATTAAATGTTTATACACATTGTAATGTACTGGCATCTAATTAATTTCAATAGTTCCAATAACCTCAAGATGGCGACTGTGCGCAATATTGAAATTCAGTTTCTATTTCTTGTGTATTAATCATGCGATAGAAGTGAACTTTTGAATAATGAACCTACGCATAATCGGTCTTCTAATAGTACATAACTCAATGGCCTACATATATAAAAATCCAACATGGCGACAAACCAAAATATTTAGACGGTTCTCAATATCTACGAATACATTACAGCAATCAAACTGAAATATTGTATGTTGATAGAGGCAATTAACGTAAGTAGGATATATGAAAATAGGCTGTATAATTCTTCATGCAACTACATGTTGATAATGTGAAAATTACCAGGTATAACTATACTTCAAGGTTCTTTTATCAGCCCTCAGAATAGAATTTGAAAGGTATATAGCCTGACAGGAGGCTTCTCCTGAAAGATAGAATTGTGTCGATACGAGGTATTGTATTGAAACCGTGGACATAATACTTGATTGCCAATGTGTGCTACCCCCTGTTGGCGCACCTTCTCCATGAACCAACCTAACAAACATATTCTTTCCAAGGAGATGTTAAACATGTTTGCATCATAGCATTAACGTTCGTTTATCTGTGTGTGTGTATATCCGTGACCACATTAAAACATTTCCCCAGGTGAGGCTCGAACTCACAACCCCGGCATGTCTCTAGTACTGTCCTATAAGTACCGTTCGCTAACCAATTGCGCCACTGGGGAAGCCATGATGTGGGATAGTAGTTTCCTCCTATATGGAACATCGAAGCATGAATAATAGACAGATCACGCTACAGTTGCCAGGGTAACAACGCAGTCGTGGCCGAGTGGTGAAGGCGTCTGACTAGATATCAGATTCCCTCTGGGAGCGTAGGTTCGAGTCCTACCGACTGCGGCGTTATTTTGAGAAATTTCTATTTTGTCGTCCTATTTTGATATAATACTGTTTCGACCGTGTGGGGGGATGTAACCTTATTTTCTGATAATTGATGGCCATTGTGTGTTGATTATCTATGTCTTATTTTAGGAATGAGTGTATGTTATTTAATCGCCCGTGTGGGTGGATGTAACCTTATTTTCTGATAATTGATGGCCATTGTGTGTTGATAATCTATGTCTTATTTTAGGAATGAGTGTATGTTATGTAAGGCTAGTATCATCTCAGTCACTCGGCCGTGTTTAATAAGTGAATGGTTATTCTCTACTCCACTTACAGTTACTATTGTAGATTGCGTTATCTGCGTTACCCTTCTGTAATAGTTGATGGACGTCCCGAGTATACCGTCCCTTACCTCAACTGACTTCTCGGCACTTTAGAAACATTTACTTTTATGAGACGTCAAACTGTTCCCCGTTCTTCCTGAAATTTGTTTCTAATCCAAAGGTTGGAAAGGGGTTAACTCAGTCTCGTGAGGGAAAACCGGGATGTGTTGGGTTCAGTCCCCTCTTCAGCCATTCTAGGAATAGCTATCCGTGGTTTCCCATTCCTAATCCAGGTAAATGCGACGATGGTTCCTAGCCTATGGCCGAGACCGCCTGTCAACCCCTCGGCGAGAACATTCCCACCCATTAGTACAATGACACGTTGACAGAGAGTCGGCTAGCATTTTAACCATATATTTCCACTCGGACTTTCTTAACCGGGGATGTTTGTAAGCTGTTCCTGCTGGTGGAGATTACGAGTTTTGCTTCTGCGGGCAACTTACTGTAGTTATTTGTATAACACAGGTTCATCCATAGATCGTGTTACCGCAGCTGATGGACACACTTGGCCAATATCAACTGCGTTGCGAGACCTTGAATAAGCCAGTTATTGTGGCAGCCCACTTCCTTCCCCCGCACAATCAGCAAGAAGCGATAACTTTGTGGAACACCGTCTCAGCTGCGGAGACACAATAGCATACAGGTTGTATAATAAAACGTAAAATGCTATCTAGTAATGTGATAGAGATAATTATTGGTGGTTTGTGTCTACAAGTAGAGAAACACAAAATATGGTTTTACATACACAGTACACTTAATATGTGCACTATTAGTGGTGCGACAAACGTCGAAGCTGAATTCCACCTCTCCCCATGTGTTTTGTAGCATTGTGGGTGTACCATTCGCAATAGCTATTTGAATGCGATGACGTAGATCCCTTATATCACAAATTCGTGTTTAATGCACTGGAGTTCTGGCTAAACCCCACAGAAAAACATCAAACAGTATCAGGTCTGGGATTCTAGAGGGGCCAAGATATGCCAATATAGTGTCCTGAAATGTTACGTTCTATGAAATTTCTCACAAAATCCTCATAATGACTTGGCGGAGTATTCTCTTGGAAGGATGGTGTGTCAGAGCGTGTAACTCCAACATGTCTAGGTACCTTTGTGAATTAACGGTACTGTCTGCAAAAAGAAAACTGCTATGGCCTTGTCCTTCAGCAACACACACCACGCATTCATATTCAGAGAGTCACGTTCCTGAATCCATGGCGAGCGGGTTTTCCATTCCCCATATGTGGCAATTGTGTACCTGAAACTTCCCGGTAATATGGAATGTTCCTTTATCAGAAAAACATAGTATTTCCAGAAGTGCCGCAGAGTGTCTGCCAATAGGGTATTATGCAAGTGATTTGTCTACAAACAGAGGCCTGCAGACTAAACAGGGCGCTGAAAGGCAAAATCAAGTCATCTGAAAATGATCGTATCACATTGAAAGTATGGAAGTTACGTGCAGTTAAAAATTGGAACTATCAGCAGGCATACAACCATGTTGGCAACACTGTCATGTAAGGCTTCATGAAAATTAATCTGGAATATTGTTATTTATATGTGAGCCAATTTTGAAACAGTTCCCATGTATACTTTCCGAGTTTTCCAACATAAAGATCAAATTTCAATTGTGATTTTTCAGTAGTCGGTAGCACTGTCGTAATTCTAAAATATGGAGGTGAGATGTCCCGGTATAGATCTGCACTCACACCAAAGTTTTGTTTCGTTGTTTTGTTTCTCACGCACAGACAGACAAGAAGACACACACAAATCTGCCCGGGTGATCTCATGAGTCACCTGTTTCGTCATTTTTAGCCTATTTCATTTTATAAAGAAATGGACTTTTAAAATAACCGTTTGTCCGTGTATGTGTGCGGCTAGAGCGATTTCAATTTATCTCGCGACCGTGCCCTTCAAAGTTTATTTCGTCTTACCAATCCAACATGGCGGCTGTGTAAAATATTTCTTCGGCAGTCTATATCTCCGAAATTATACAGATATCATACTGAAATTCTGTACGGTGATAAAGGGCACTACTAAAAGTTTACCTAAGAGAGTTTGGAAAGCCTCTTAGTTACAAAACGATCATGGCGGCCAACCGAATATGAATCTTTTAAATAGACTTTTCTCGCGATTTAACCATCCATACGAATTGAAACTTGGTACAGTCAATGGTTAAACACATTGTAATACACTGGCATCTAATTTAGTTCAATTGTCTACATAACCTCACGATGGCGCCTGTGCGAAATATTTCACCAGTATTCTATATCTCCGAAACTATTACAGGCAGCACCCTGACATTTTGTACGGTGATAGATGGTTCTACTAGACGTTGAGCTATGAGACCTATAGAAACATGTAAAATAGAAAACGAACATGGCGGCCAAGCGAAGATGAAACATTTAAATAATATTTTCTCACGATTTAACCAACTGAAAGCAGTGAAATATGGTACATTAAATGTTTATACACATTGTAATGTAATGGCATCTAATTAAACTCAATAGTTCCAATAACCTCAAGATGGCGACTGTGCGCAATATTGAAATTCAGTTTCTATTTCTTGTGTATTAATCATGCGATAGAAGTGAACTTTTGAATAATGAACCTACGCATAATCGGTCTTCTAATAGTACATAACTCAATGGCCTACATATATAAAAATCCAACATGGCGATAAACCAAAATATTTAGACGGTTCTCAATATCTACGAATACATTACAGCAATCAAACTGAAATATTGTATGTTGATAGAGGCAATTAACGTAAGTAGGATATATGAAAATAGGCTGTATAATTCTTCATGCAACTACATGTTGATAATGTGAAAATTACCAGGTATAACTATACTTCAAGATTCTGTTATCAGCCCTCAGAATAGAATTTGAAAGGTATATAGCCTGACAGGAGGCTTCTCCTGAAAGATAGAATTGTGTCGATACGAGGTATTGTATTGAAACCGTGGACATAATACTTGATTGCCAATGTGTGCTACCCCCTGTTGGCGCACCTTCTCCATGAACCAACCTAACAAACATATTCTTTCCAAGGAGATGTTAAACATGTTTGCATCATAGCATTAACGTTCGTTTATCTGTGTGTGTGTATCAGGGCCCTGCGTAGCTAGTGCCTGTAGTATGTTCTATCCTGCTGCTCCCTTACGGGCAGTCTAAGAAGTAAGCCACAAGCGCGTGACGTCATGTCCTTGCCTCTCCCCATCTGCCGCTCGCTACATGTGTGAGCGAGCTGTGTATAGTATGGCGTAGTGCCCTGCAAGCCTGGCAAGTGCTTTTAGGGCCGTATGACCTTGCCTCACACTGTCAGCACTGTCTACGCTGGAACTCGTCAGTTCAGGCGCGCACGGCCAGCCCGTACCGACATGGTTTCGTAAAGCCGTTCTTATCTTCCCTTCATATTAATATTATTATTATAACACTATTAATATTAGCAATAAAATGATATTGGGTACCAATAGACTACGTCACACACTGTTCCCGAGTACATTGAAAATGAATTCTCTATTATTGAATGGATTCATTGATAGCAAAATTAGGTCATTTATACTTAGGCTTACCCAAACTTGATGCGTGATTTAAAAATGTTGATGTTGATCCTCTCGCTTAATCGAAACGTACCACAAGCTTTCTCTTCTTTTTGAAGCCTATCGTTATCTCTAAACGACCTGTTTTGTTATGCCGAAGGTTACTTCACATCTGATGGTGGGGTCCAGCATAAATCTTGTATCCTTCTTATGGCCAATAACAATTATTATGCCCATTGTATTTTTGCTTCTAACACGAGAAAGACACGAAAACATGGATCGCGTAACATTTCTGAAATGTTACAGCTGCATCTTAGATCTATTTCGTTGATTCCTAACGTTTGTAGTAAATCCCTTTCTTAATTATGGTTTTTGAACGTGAGCTAGGGTATCAGGCACTCCACAGTGTTTGCAGTATACAGAGTCCTGGCTACGCCCATGGAGGTCTCACACAAGAGCATCCTTTGCTTCCACCTATTTGTACGAGGCTACTCCCTTTCATGTCTACTTCTGGATTAGTCAATCTCCATAAAATATGGTGATTGGATAGTTTCAGTACTTTCGCAATCAACCTGCAATTTCATTTTGTGTTTACCATAGATCCGCTTCAGTCTTAAGTATCGGTTATTTATATTCCCTTGGTTCCTAAATAATTAATCACCGTTTTCATCGTTATCACCATTTTCATCATCAACACCGTCCTGTCAACCTCCTTCGTTGTACGAGCACAAATTACGCACTATGTCATCATGTCTTCAAGCAATGCATGCTCTCACTGGTACAGTCTCCCTACATGATGCTTACTATACTTTGGATGTTCATTCACTTAAAATTTCAAAATTAGCTTCGAGGTTTTCCTATGCCCAGAACTTAGAATGCAATAAAAATCAAATGTCTTAAATACCATATCTGGATTAGCCTTGATATACATATGCAATTGGATTAACTCATGAGGGCTACTTATAGCATTGGCCTTTGAGAATATTTTACGGAAGCTATTCTAACAACTCTACGCAGTGATGTGCTCTCAATTCGAATTGCAGAGTAAGAATGTATAAAAAAGAACACTCGTGCCCACTGGCCTGGCGCAAGTCCTCGAAATGAGCACCGCTTGGATGATTTACGTATCATCGATACAATTTCAGTACCCCAAACCGAAATTCAATTTCGTGGCAGGACAGGGAATCAAACCCGGAACACCGGGGCGACAGCCAAGAACGTTAGCCGCTACATTACAAGGTGGTCTCTTTCATTGTCTGCGCAATCAATTGCACGATACCATGTAATTTCTTCACTGGGCGAACTATAATAGTACACATTTCTTCGTATTTTTGGCATTGCATAGTCCCTGGTAAGTTAGGAAGACGGTTCGCGTACCATAACCCTAAAGTCGAATAGTTCCAAGAACTAACAAACAAAACAGTCTTAGGCACTCCACCGAAAGAAATACAGACAAGCTGGTAGAAAGACAGACAACATATTTTGTAATTTTTAGAGCAAAATAGGCTAATTGTTATATAATGAATAGAACTCTTGGTCTCCATAGTGTTGAAATAATGAATATTGTCCTAAAACTTGAAGGTTTGAAGGATTTCGTGTCTTCTTGCTTATTTTGCCGTATATCTTATGTGTAGGTAAATTCCACGAGGTATTTTTTCAGGCCATGTTGAATATAAGAATTCTTTTTTTTTATCGTTTACCCTCCAGGGTTGGCTTTTCCCACGGACTAAGCGAGGGATCTCACCTTTACCGCCACTGGTAGTGTCCTGGAGCTTGGTACTCTGAGTCGGGGATACAACTGGGGAGTGTGACTAGCACGTTGCCCAGGCGCCCTCACCTGCAAAGCGAACAGGGGCCTGATGAAGAGATGGGAAGAGTGGGAAGATTAGGTAAGGAAGAGGGAAGGAGACGGCCGTGGCCTTACGTTAGGTACCACCCCGGTATTTTCCCGAAGACGAAGTGGGAAACCACGGAAAACCACATTGAGGATGGTTGAGGTGGGAGTCGAAACCCCTCTACTCATTTGGACCACCCGAGGCTGAGTAGACCCCAATCCAGTCCTCATACCACTTTTCAAATTTCGTGGCAGAGCCGGGATTCGAACCGCGGAAGTCCTGGGTGGCAGCTAATCATGCTGACCACTACACCACGGAGGCGACTTGAATACAAGAATAAAAGACATAAATGACCTTAGATTGCGACGGAATATCTTGCATTTTAAAATCCTGATGAATTTACTAACGCATAAAAAAATGGTATATTGGCTTTCACGGCCGGTGAATTAAAACTCAGCATTCTTCTAGGTTTGTGCCGTGTCTTGTGTGGGATTTCGCCTAGGACACCAAGCTGGCTCATCGGCGGGCTCTTGGTGTCCCCGCCCGGACCCCCACAGGAGTGACGAACTGCGCGCCACCTCCCTTTATATTAGGTGCAACTGCACCACTTGACTGCGAGAACTAAAAGCTCAAGCAGCCTTAACCTCCCTATGAAGGCTTCCAAAAAGATGGTATATTGGCTTTCACAGCCGGTGAATTAAAACTCAGTTGAGTTTTACTAACGCATGTTTCTCGAACTCACATATCCCTGAAGAGCATCAATCTAGTCATTTGGTGAATTCAGAATCTTGTTATTGAAATACAGTTTTATAGTCCTAATGTAGTTTTTTTGGTTCTACCCATAATTATTCCGGTTGCTATGAGGTAGGGGGTGTGGTGAGACAGTTTCCTTGTGGGAATGATTTCATGACGCGAATCTCATGAGAGGAGTTAATGACAAATAAAATTAATGAGGTAATGTATGGAGTGGCTGTGTGTGGTCTTTCGAGTTTGGAGTAGTCAGACCATGCACGTTAACGTGATTAGCTACCTCGGCTGGTTTGTGACATTATGTCAACAAATTAAAAAATGTATTTTAACTCTCCTGATTCCATACCGGCCCCTGATTCTATTTTAGGACTATTATATCTCGCTGCACCTGCTACAACACCCAAAACGTATGCAAATTTCTGTATCCTTGCTGCAGATCTGGTTCATGTGCGTCCAAATATCATGTCTTATATGTCCACGGTTTGATTCATTAATGTGTGACTCTCTCACTATGCTATTTTTGTCCTCCCTACGTTATGAGCACGGCAGACCACACGCATATTCCACAATGTTGGCTCTAGTGCGCCTAGTGTGCAGGCTCCGCGCTCAGTACTAAACGTACTTCAGTACCCGGTCAAATGGACAGTGCTTGTGCGACTAAGCGCTGCAGTGCTAGTGTGCTGTCGTGCTGCACTGCTCAGAACTGGACCGAGTAGGGCTGCGCTCGGCCAGCACGAGTCAATTTCTCGCTAGCACTGCTTCACCTTGCCCATTGCACGGCCGTGGTGTGTATATCCGTGACCACATTAAAACATGTCCCCAGGTGAGGCTCGAACTCACAACCCCGACATGTCTCTAGTACTGTCCTATAAGTACCGTGCGCTAACCAATTGCGCCACTGGGGAAGCCATGATGTGGGATAGTAGTTTCCTCCTCTATGGAACATCGAAGCATGAATAATAGACAGATCACGCTACAGTTGCCAGGGTAACAACGCAGTCGTGGCCGAGTGGTTAAGGCGTCTGACTAGAAATCAGTTTCCCTCTGGGAGCGTAGGTTCGAGTCCTACCGACTGCGGCGTTATTTTGAGAAATTTCTATTTTGTCGTCCTATTTTGATATAATACTGTTTCGACCGTGTGGGGGGATGTAACCTTATTTTCTGATAGTTGATGGCCATTGTGTGTTGATTATCTATGCCTTATTTTAGGAATGAGTGTATGTTATTTAATCGACCGTGTGGGTGGATGTAACCTTATTTTCTGATAATTGATGGCCATTGTGTGTTGATAATCTATGTCTTATTTTAGGAATGAGTGTATGTTATTTAAGGCTAGTATCATCTCAGTCTCTCGGCCGTGTTTAATAAGTGAATGGTTATTCTCTACTCCACTTACAGTTACTATTGTAGATTGCGTTATCTGCGTTACCCTTCTGTAATAGTTGATGGACGTCCCGAGTATACCGTCCCTTACCTCAACTCACTTCTCGGCACTTTAGAAACATTTACTTTTATGAGACGTCAAACTGTTCCCCGTTCTTCCTGAAATTTGTTTCTAATCCAAAGGTTGGAAAGGGGTTAACTCAGTCTCGTGAGGGAAAACCGGGAAGTGTTGGGTTCAGTCCCCTCTTCAGCCATTCTAGGAATAGCTATCCGTGGTTTCCCATTCCTAATCCAGGTAAATGCGACGATGGTTCCTAGCCTATGGCCGAGACCGCCTGTCAACCCCTCGGCGAGAACATTCCCACCCATTAGTACAATGACACGTTGACAGAGAGTCGGCTAGCATTTTAACCATATATTTCCACTCGGATTTTCTTAACCGGGGATGTTTGTAAGCTGTTCCTGCTGGTGGAGATTACGAGTTTTGCTTCTGCGGGCAACTTACTGTAGTTATTTGTATAACACAGGTTCATCCATAGATCGTGTTACCGCAGCTGATGGACCCACTTGGCCAATATCAACTGCGTTGCGAGACCTTGAATAAGCCAGTTATTGTGGCAGCCCACTTCCTTCCCCCGCACAATCAGCAAGAAGCGATAACTTTGTGGAACACCGTCTCAGCTGCGGAGACACAATAGCCTACAGGTTGTATAATAAAACGTAAAATGCTATCTAGTAATGTGATAGAGATAATTATTTGTGGTTTGTGTCTACAAGTAGAGAAACACAAAATATGGTTTTACATACACAGTACTCTTAATATGTGCACTATTAGTGGTGCGACAAACGTCGAAGCTGAATTCCACCTCTCCCCATGTGTTTTGTAGCATTGTGGGTGTACCATTCGCAATAGCTATTTGAATGCGATGACGTAGATCCCTTATATCACAAATTCGTGTTTAATGCACTGGAGTTCTGGCTAAACCCCACAGAAAAACATCAAACAGTATCAGGTCTGGGATTCTAGAGGGGCCAAGATATGCCAATATAGTGTCCTGAAATGTTACGTTCTATGAAATTTCTCACAAAATCCTCATAATGACTTGGCGGAGTATTCTCTTGGAAGGATGGTGTGTCAGAGCGTATAACTCCAACATGTCTAGGTACCTTTGTGAATTAACGGTACTGTCTGCCAAAAGAAAACTGCTATGGCCTTGTCCTTCAGCAACACACACCACGCATTCATATTCAGAGAGTCACGTTCCTGAATCCATGGCGAGCGGGTTTTCCATTCCCCATATGTGGCAATTGTGTACCTGAAACTTCCCGGTAATATGGAATGTTCCTTTATCAGAAAAACATAGTATTTCCAGAAGTGCCGCAGAGTGACTGCCAATAGGGTATTATGCAAGTGATTTGTCTACAAACAGAGGCCTGCAGACTAAACAGGGCGCTGAAAGGCAAAATCAAGTCATCTGAAAATGATCGTATCACATTGAAAGTATGGAAGTTACGTGCAGTTAAAAATTGGAACTATCAGCAGGCATACAACCATGTTGGCAACACTGTCATGTAAGGCTTCATGAAAATTAATCTGGAATATTGTTATTTATATGTGAGCCAATTTTGAAACAGTTCCCATGTATAATTTCCGAGTTTTCCAACATAAAGATCAAATTTAAATTGTGATTTTTCAGTAGTTGGTAGCACTGTCGTAATTCTAAAATATGGAGGTGAGATGTCCCGGTATAGATCTGCACTCACACCAAAGTTTTGTTTCGTTGTTTTGTTTCTCACGCACAGACAGACAAGAAGACACACACAAATCTGCCCGAGTGATCTCATGAGTCACCTGTTTCGTCATTTTTAGCCTATTTCATTTTATAAAGAAATGGACTTTAAAAATAACCGTTTGTCCGTGTATGTGTGCGGCTAGAGCGATTTCAATTTATCTCGCGACCGTGCCCTTCAAAGTTTATTTCGTCTTACCAATCCAACATGGCGGCTGTGTAAAATATTTCTTCGGCAGTCTATATCTCCGAAATTATACAGATATCATACTGAAATTCTGTACGGTGATAAAGGGCACTACTAAAACTTTACCTAAGAGTGTTTGGAAAGCCTCTTAGTTACAAAACGATCATGGCGGCCAAGCGAATTTGAATCATTTAAATAGACTTTTCTCGCGATTTAACCATCCATACGAATTGAAACTTGGTACAGTCAATGGTTAAACACATTGTAATACACTGGCATCTAATTTAGTTCAATTGTCTACATAACCTCACGATGGCGCCTGTGCGAAATATTTCACCAGTATTCTATATCTCCGAAACTATTACAGGCAGCACCCTGACATTTTGTACGGTGATAGATGGTACTACTAGACGTTGAGCTATGAGACCTATAGAAACCTGTAAAATAGAAAACGAACATGGCGGCCAAGCGAAGATGAAACATTTAAATAATATTTTCTCACGATTTAACCAACTGAAAGCAGTGAAATATGGTACATTAAATGTTTATACACATTGTAATGTACTGGCATCTAATTAAATTCAGTAGTTCCAATAACCTCAAGATGGCGACTGTGCGCAATATTGAAATTCAGTTTCTATTTCTTGTGTATTAATCATGCGATAGAAGTGAACTTTTGAATAATGAACCTACGCATAATCGGTCTTCTAATAGTACATAACTCAATGGCCTACATATATAAAAATCCAACATGGCGACAAACCAAAATATTTAGACGGTTCTCAATATCTACGAATACATTACAGCAATCAAACTGAAATATTGTATGTTGATAGAGGCAATTAACGTAAGTAGGATATATGAAAATAGGTTGTATAATTCTTCATGCAACTACATGTTGATAATGTGAAAATTACCAGGTATAACTATACTTCAAGGTTCTTTTATCAGCCCTCAGAATAGAATTTGAAAGGTATATAGCGTGACAGGAGGCTTCTCCTGAAAGATAGAATTGTGTCGATACGAGGTATTGTATTGAAACCGTGGACATAATACTTGATTGCCAATGTGTGCTACCCCTTGTTGGCGCACCTTCTCCATGAACCAACCTAACAAACATATTCTTTCCAAGGAGATGTTAAACATGTTTGCATCATAGCATTAACGTTCGTTTATCTGTGTGTGTGTATATCCGTGACCACATTAAAACATTTCCCCAGGTGAGGCTCGAACTCAGAACCCCGGCATGTCTCTAGTACTGTCCTATAAGTACCGTTCGCTAACCAATTGCGCCACTGGGGAAGCCATGATGTGGGATAGTAGTTTCCTCCTATATGGAACATCGAAGCATGAATAATAGACAGATCAGGCTACAGTTGGCAGGGTAACAACGCAGTCGTGGCCGAGTGGTGAAGGCGTCTGACTAGAAGTCAGATTCCCTCTGGGAGCGTAGGTTCGAGTCCTACCGACTGCGGCGTTATTTTGAGAAATTTCTATTTTGTCGTCCTATTTTGATATAATACTGTTTCGACCGTGTGGGGGGATGTAACCTTATTTTCTGATAATTGATGGCCATTGTGTGTTGATTATCTATGTCTTATTTTAGGAATGAGTGTATGTTATTTAATCGCCCGTGTGGGTGGATGTAACCTTATTTTCTGATAATTGATGGCCATTGTGTGTTGATAATCTATGTCTTATTTTAGGATTGAGTGTATGTTATGTAAGGCTAGTATCATCTCAGTCACTCGGCCGTGTTTAATAAGTGAATGGTTATTCTCTACTCCACTTACAGTTACTATTGTAGATTGCGTTATCTGCGTTACCCTTCTGTAATAGTTGATGGACGTCCCGAGTATACCGTCCCTTACCTCAACTCACTTCTCGGCACTTTAGAAACATTTACTTTTATGAGACGTCAAACTGTTCCCCGTTCTTCCTGAAATTTGTTTCTAATCCAAAGGTTGGAAAGGGGTTAACTCAGTCTCGTGAGGGAAAACCGGGAAGTGTTGGGTTCAGTCCCCTCTTCAGCCATTCTAGGAATAGCTATCCGTGGTTTCCCATTCCTAATCCAGGTAAATGCGACGATGGTTCCTAGCCTATGGCCGAGACCGCCTGTCAACCCCTCGGCGAGAACATTCCCACCCATTAGTACAATGACACGTTGACAGAGAGTCGGCTAGCATTTTAACCATATATTTCCACTCGGACTTTCTTAACCGGGGATGTTTGTAAGCTGTTCCTGCTGGTGGAGATTACGAGTTTTGCTTCTGCGGGCAACTTACTGTAGTTATTTGTATAACACAGGTTCATCCATAGATCGTGTTACCGCAGCTGATGGACACACTTGGCCAATATCAACTGCGTTGCGAGACCTTGAATAAGCCAGTTATTGTGGCAGCCCACTTCCTTCCCCCGCACAATCAGCAAGAAGCGATAACTTTGTGGAACACCGTCTCAGCTGCGGAGACACAATAGCATACAGGTTGTATAATAAAACGTAAAATGCTATCTAGTAATGTGATAGAGATAATTATTGGTGGTTTGTGTCTACAAGTAGAGAAACACAAAATATGGTTTTACATACACAGTACACTTAATATGGGCACTATTAGTGGTGCGACAAACGTCGAAGCTGAATTCCACCTCTCCCCATGTGTTTTGTAGCATTGTGGGTGTACCATTCGCAATAGCTATTTGAATGCGATGACGTAGATCCCTTATATCACAAATTCGTGTTTAATGCACTGGAGTTCTGACTAAACCCCACAGAAAAACATCAAACAGTATCAGGTCTGGGATTCTAGAGGGGCCAAGATATGCCAATATAGTGTCCTGAAATGTTACGTTCTATGAAATTTCTCACAAAATCCTCATAATGACTTGGCGGAGTATTCTCTTGGAAGGATGGTGTGTCAGAGCGTGTAACTCCAACATGTCTAGGTACCTTTGTGAATTAACGGTACTGTCTGCAAAAAGAAAACTGCTATGGCCTTGTCCTTCAGCAACACACACCACGCATTCATATTCAGTGAGTCACGTTCCTGAATCCATGGCGAGCGGGTTTTCCATTCCCCATATGTGGCAATTGTGTACCTGAAACTTCCCGGTAATATGGAATGTTCCTTTATCAGAAAAACATAGTATTTCCAGAAGTGCCGCAGAGTGTCTGCCAATAGGGTATTATGCAAGTGATTTGTCTACAAACAGAGGCCTGCAGACTAAACAGGGCGCTGAAAGGCAAAATCAAGTCATCTGAAAATGATCGTATCACATTGAAAGTATGGAAGTTACGTGCAGTTAAAAATTGGAACTATCAGCAGGCATACAACCATGTTGGCAACACTGTCATGTAAGGCTTCATGAAAATTAATCTGGAATATTGTTATTTATATGTGAGCCAATTTTGAAACAGTTCCCATGTATACTTTCCGAGTTTTCCAACATAAAGATCAAATTTCAATTGTGATTTTTCAGTAGTTGGTAGCACTGTCGTAATTCTAAAATATGGAGGTGAGATGTCCCGGTATAGATCTGCACTCACACCAAAGTTTTGTTTCGTTGTTTTGTTTCTCACGCACAGACAGACAAGAAGACACACACAAATCTGCCCGGGTGATCTCATGAGTCACCTGTTTCGTCATTTTTAGCCTATTTCATTTTATAAAGAAATTGACTTTTAAAATAACCGTTTGTCCGTGTATGTGTGCGGCTAGAGCGATTTCAATTTATCTCGCGACCGTGCCCTTCAAAGTTTATTTCGTCTTACCAATCCAACATGGCGGCTGTGTAAAATATTTCTTCGGCAGTCTATATCTCCGAAATTATACAGATATCATACTGAAATTCTGTACGGTGATAAAGGGCACTACTAAAAGTTTACCTAAGAGAGTTTGGAAAGCCTCTTAGTTACAAAACGATCATGGCAGCCAAGCGAATATGAATCTTTTAAATAGACTTTTCTCGCGATTTAACCATCCATACGAATTGAAACTTGGTACAGTCAATGGTTAAACACATTGTAATACACTGGCATCTAATTTAGTTCAATTGTCTACATAACCTCACGATGGCGCCTGTGCGAAATATTTCACCAGTATTCTATATCTCCGAAACTATTACAGGCAGCACCCTGACATTTTGTACGGTGATAGATGGTTCTACTAGACGTTGAGCTATGAGACCTATAGAAACATGTAAAATAGAAAACGAACATGGCGGCCAAGCGAAGATGAAACATTTAAATAATATTTTCTCACGATTTAACCAACTGAAAGCAGTGAAATATGGTACATTAAATGTTTATACACATTGTAATGTACTGGCATCTAATTAAATTCAATAGTTCCAATAACCTCAAGATGGCGACTGTGCGCAATATTGAAATTCAGTTTCTATTTCTTGTGTATTAATCATGCGATAGAAGTGAACTTTTGAATAATGAACCTACGCATAATCGGTCTTCTAATAGTACATAACTCAATGGCCTACATATATAAAAATCCAACATGGCGATAAACCAAAATATTTAGACGGTTCTCAATATCTACGAATACATTACAGCAATCAAACTGAAATATTGTATGTTGATAGAGGCAATTAACGTAAGTAGGATATATGAAAATAGGCTGTATAATTCTTCATGCAACTACATGTTGATAATGTGAAAATTACCAGGTATAACTATACTTCAAGATTCTTTTATCAGCCCTCAGAATAGAATTTGAAAGGTATATAGCCTGACAGGAGGCTTCTCCTGAATGATAGAATTGTGTCGATACGAGGTATTGTATTGAAACCGTGGACATAATACTTGATTGCCAATGTGTGCAAACATATTCTTTCCAAGGAGATGTTAAACATGTTTGCATCATAGCATTAACGTTCGTTTATCTGTGTGTGTGTATATCCGTGACCACATTAAAACATGTCCCCAGGTGAGGCTCGAACTCACAACCCCGGCATGTCTCTAGTACTGTCCTATAAGTACCGTGCGCTAACCAATTGCGCCACTGGGGAAGCCATGATGTGGGATAGTAGTTTCCTCCTCTATGGAACATCGAAGCATGAATAATAGACAGATCACGCTACAGTTGCCAGGGTAACAACGCAGTCGTGGCCGAGTGGTTAAGGCGTCTGACTAGAAATCAGATTCCCTCTGGGAGCGTAGGTTCGAGTCCTACCGACTGCGGCGTTATTTTGAGAAATTTCTATTTTGTCGTCCTATTTTGATATAATACTGTTTCGACCGTGTGGGGGGATGTAACCTTATTTTCTGATAATTGATGGCCATTGTGTGTTGATTATCTATGTCTTATTTTAGGAATGAGTGTATGTTATTTAATCGACCGTGTGGGTGGATGTAACCTTATTTTCTGATAATTGATGGCCATTGTGTGTTGATAATCTATGTCTTATTTTAGGAATGAGTGTATGTTATTTAAGGCTAGTATCATCTCAGTCTCTCGGCCGTGTTTAATAAGTGAATGGTTATTCTCTACTCCACTTACAGTTACTATTGTAGATTGCGTTATCTGCGTTACCCTTCTGTAATAGTTGATGGACGTCCCGAGTATACCGTCCCTTACCTCAACTCACTTCTCGGCACTTTAGAAACATTTACTTTTATGAGACGTCAAACTGTTCCCCGTTCTTCCTGAAATTTGTTTCTAATCCAAAGGTTGGAAAGGGGTTAACTCAGTCTCGTGAGGGAAAACCGGGAAGTGTTGGGTTCAGTCCCCTCTTCAGCCATTCTAGGAATAGCTATCCGTGGTTTCCCATTCCTAATCCAGGTAAATGCGACGATGGTTCCTAGCCTATGGCCGAGACCGCCTGTCAACCCCTCGGCGAGAACATTCCCACCCATTAGTACAATGACACGTTGACAGAGAGTCGGCTAGCATTTTAACCATATATTTCCACTCGGATTTTCTTAACCGGGGATGTTTGTAAGCTGTTCCTGCTGGTGGAGATTACGAGTTTTGCTTCTGCGGGCAACTTACTGTAGTTATTTGTATAACACAGGTTCATCCATAGATCGTGTTACCGCAGCTGATGGACCCACTTGGCCAATATCAACTGCGTTGCGAGACCTTGAATAAGCCAGTTATTGTGGCAGCCCACTTTCTTCCCCCGCACAGTCAGCAAGAAGCGATAACTTTGTGGAACACCGTCTCAGCTGCGGAGACACAATAGCCTACAGGTTGTATAATAAAACGTAAAATGCTATCTAGTAATGTGATAGAGATAATTATTTGTGGTTTGTGTCTACAAGTAGAGAAACACAAAATATGGTTTTACATACACAGTACACTTAATATGTGCACTATTAGTGGTGCGACAAACGTCGAAGCTGAATTCCACCTCTCCCCATGTGTTTTGTAGCATTGTGGGTGTACCATTCGCAATAGCTATTTGAATGCGATGACGTAGATCCCTTATATCACAAATTCGTGTTTAATGCACTGGAGTTCTGGCTAAACCCCACAGAAAAACATCAAACAGTATCAGGTCTGGGATTCTAGAGGGGCCAAGATATGCCAATATAGTGTCCTGAAATGTTACGTTCTATGAAATTTCTCACAAAATCCTCATAATGACTTGGCGGAGTATTCTCTTGGAAGGATGGTGTGTCAGAGCGTATAACTCCATCATGTCTAGGTACCTTTGTGAATTAACGGTACTGTCTGCCAAAAGAAAACTGCTATGGCCTTGTCCTTCAGCAACACACACCACGCATTCATATTCAGAGAGTCACGTTCCTGAATCCATGGCGAGCGGGTTTTCCATTCCCCATATGTGGCAATTGTGTACCTGAAACTTCCCGGTAATATGGAATGTTCCTTTATCAGAAAAACATAGTATTTCCAGAAGTGCCGCAGAGTGACTGCCAATAGGGTATTATGCAAGTGATTTGTCTACAAACAGAGGCCTGCAGACTAAACAGGGCGCTGAAAGGCAAAATCAAGTCATCTGAAAATGATCGTATCACATTGAAAGTATGGAAGTTACGTGCAGATAAAAATTGGAACTATCAGCAGGCATACAACCATGTTGGCAACACTGTCATGTAAGGCTTCATGAAAATTAATCTGGAATATTGTTATTTATATGTGAGCCAATTTTGAAACAGTTCCCATGTATAATTTCCGAGTTTTCCAACATAAAGATCAAATTTCAATTGTGATTTTTCAGTAGTTGGTAGCACTGTCGTAATTCTAAAATATGGAGGTGAGATGTCCCGGTATAGATCTGCACTCACACCAAAGTTTTGTTTCGTTGTTTTGTTTCTCACGCACAGACAGACAAGGAGACACACACAAATCTGCCCGGGTGATCTCATGAGTCACCTGTTTCGTCATTTTTAGCCTATTTCATTTTATAAAGAAATGGACTTTTAAAATAACCATTTGTCCGTGTATGTGTGCGGCTAGAGCGATTTCAATTTATCTCGCGACCGTGCCCTTCAAAGTTTATTTCGTCTTACCAATCCAACATGGCGGCTGTGTAAAATATTTCTTCGGCAGTCTATATCTCCGAAATTATACAGATATCATACTGAAATTCTGTACGGTGATAAAGGGCACTACTAAAAGTTTACCTAAGAGAGTTTGGAAAGCCTCTTAGTTACAAAACGATCATGGCGGCCAAGCGAATATGAATCTT
The DNA here is from genome assembly GCA_946902985.2 of Meconema thalassinum. Taxonomy (NCBI): domain Eukaryota; kingdom Metazoa; phylum Arthropoda; class Insecta; order Orthoptera; family Tettigoniidae; genus Meconema; species Meconema thalassinum. The sequence goes on along the minus strand of OX336391.1, from coordinate 298,616,897 downwards.
TTAAATAGACTTTTCTCGCGATTTAACCATCCATACGAATTGAAACTTGGTGCAGTCAATGGTTAAACACATTGTAATACACTGGCATCTAATTTAGTTCAATTGTCTACATAACCTCACGATGGCGCCTGTGCGAAATATTTCACCAGTATTCTATATCTCCGAAACTATTACAGGCAGCACCCTGACATTTTGTACGGTGATAGATGGTTCTACTAGACGTTGAGCTATGAGACCTATAGAAACATGTAAAATAGAAAACGAACATGGCGGCCAAGCGAAAATGAAACATTTAAATAATATTTTCTCACGATTTAACCAACTGAAAGCAGTGAAATATGGTACATTAAATGTTTATACACATTGTAATGTACTGGCATCTAATTAAATTCAATAGTTCCAATAACCTCAAGATGGCGACTGTGCGCAATATTGAAATTCAGTTTCTATTTCTTGTGTATTAATCATGCGATAGAAGTGAACTTTTGAATAATGAACCTACGCATAATCGGTCTTCTAATAGTACATAACTCAATGGCCTACATATATAAAAATCCAACATGGCGACAAACCAAAATATTTAGACGGTTCTCAATATCTACGAATACATTACAGCAATCAAACTGAAATATTGTATGTTGATAGAGGCAATTAACGTAAGTAGGATATATGAAAATAGGCTGTATAATTCTTCATGCAACTACATGTTGATAATGTGAAAATTACCAGGTATAACTATACTTCAAGGTTCTTTTATCAGCCCTCAGAATAGAATTTGAAAGGTATATAGCCTGACAGGAGGCTTCTCCTGAAAGATAGAATTGTGTCGATACGAGGTATTGTATTGTTTTAGATCCCTTATTTGGGGGTGGTAGGTTCTAAAACGGAAGAGTTGTTGTGTTGATTTAGAAGGAAGTGCCTAAAAGGGGGTAGCTTCCCGCAGTCGGGCAAGCTCTGGAATCCTAGGTGCGCCTCAACTGCCCCTAGGAAGAAGGGATGCTACATCCACTATGTGCCACGGTCGTCGAAGCCAAGACCTGCAGGGAAGTCTTTCTGAGGATGGTGGGAGAAATAGCTCACTCCGCGCTGGACTCGGGGGATGACTCTAGAGACGACCCCATTATGACTAGACTTCTAGCTAAAATTAAGTAAGTAAGGCTTCTACAGCGGGAAGCAAGACTCCTGTGCGTTGGAGTGAAAATACAATTGCGGCCGATAAAGGCGAAGAGATTCTTATACTGCGAAAAGCAGACTACGATTGCCAATACAGGCGAAGAGGACCCCGGACGCCACCATTCCCGGAGGACATTATTACTGCCAATACGGGCGAAGAGGACCCCGGACGCCACCATTCCCGGAGGATACTACGATTGCCAATGAAGGCGAAGATAACATTATGCCATTGGACGATGTCCAATGCCCACATAAATGGCGACGCAGCGGGCAGTCAGAGGGCATTAAATAGACATGCAACGAGCTGTCTACAGGGGTTACAGTGGGCAGACCCAACTATGACAACATATGGACAACAATGGCAACGAGCAGGATGGTACAGCGGGCGAAACGGTTTGCTCAGGGGCACCGTAAACCGCCTGCGACTAGGTTAATACTAGTTCATAATCATTTAGCATAGATGTCGACAATATGATTAAAACGGAGGGGACTACGAGGCATTGTTGGGTTCCGGTCCCAACAATGTACTACAAGGGAACCACCGCGAGAGAAATCGAACAGACAGCCTCCATCAAAATTTTAGTATTTAAGTACAGTGCCATTTTTAAGGTCACTTAGATGTAAGCAAATTTACTAACCGCTGTTGCTAATAATAGCACAGCACATTTCGGCTTTAGAATAAGGTCTACTCGGCTTGTACATACAGCATAGTTTTACAATTAAGGCAATTTTTTTTTTAGATTAAGATACAACACATTAAGATAACACATTACAATACATTAGCATAAGTATAATTAAGGTAGAATATATCGGCACCCGGTAACCACAATTCCGCTACCGGGGTAAGACCGACAACACATTAAGATAATACATTATAATACAATAGATTAAGATAGAATATCTCGGCACCCGGTAACTAACATTTCGCTACCGGGATAAGCCCGATAACATAGTACGATAAATGGTGTTAGGATAATACATTAGGTTAGACAACACTAGATTAAGGCGATATTTGGAGCCACTTTTCATATCTATAGTCTATAAGTAGACATAAGGTTAGTGGCAGACAGGAGTACACTAGCACGTTGGTAGACAGGAGTAAAACAATTTCATATGGACAGTGATACTAATCTTATATTTGTTTGATTTACAGCCATGAGTTCCAACGTGGGGCGCCCGCTCCCAATATAGGGTGCTCCATAAGTATGGACATTATTTTTATCAGCGTAGAGAGGGGCGCCAATATAGGCACTCTCTAGATTTCTTATGGATATATCATTGCTACTGTTATGCTTATATATATATACCATGTTACATTCTCTTGCATCCCGCTAGGTATCGGTCCAGCGCCGACAACCGACCACTGGGTACCGGCAGCCGCTACCAGGTAGCAACCCTGGGTTGAGCACCAGGCTCATGATACCATGTTTTACAGGCCGCACAACAAGGGTGAACACCCCATATATACACATACATGTCATTAATTTATTTTCTTTACCAACAGGTGGCGACATTGTATATAGCCCCCTGTAAATATTTTGCCCACGCCCATACACGTCTTGACAACCCCCACTCACACACACAATTTCCTCCCCTCTACACACATCTTGCTTACAGGTAATAAATCCGCACCACGGGGGAGATATGCCTGTGGGATATACCCTACCGCAGGTCGGATCAACATTTAGTAAACATCTCACCTAACATGAGAGGTGACATACGGCCACACAACGCGGACTCCTTATGTACAGGACGGGTTGTGTCGCCATGATGGCCGCGCCCACCCACAGGGGGCAAAGCTATTAGCATAAAGTGTAGTTTGAAAGGATAACAATGAGGTACCATATGAACTAGAATTATAAGAAATTTAGCGCGCTTAAGTTAGTCCATAAGATAATTGTAATTGATAAATGTAAGATTATAACTTAATGCGCCCACGGGCAATTATTCTCCTACAAATGTACAAAGAATACTCCGCACCCCCATATTGTCTGCGGAAGTGACAAATGATATTCATACACCTTAATATATGCACATCTCAAAATCACACTAAACAGTATACTATTTTTTAAGATTACATGTACACAATGTCTGTGATTTGTTTTCTTTCATTTTTCTTTCTTCTAACTTCCCCATTTGTCAGGGTGTTCCGTTTTATCCCAAACCAATAAATGCCTTTTGAATATTTCCCTTAAATTATACCCTGGAACACCCATTTTTTCTATTTCCTTCTACCTTTCTTATTGCAGGGAGCACTTTTTCCCTAAGATAGGGCGGACGACGCAATCATCCGTTCGGCCCTGGGTTTTTTTCCTCCCTGCACAACAATGTAACATCAGCACCATGTATTTTTTTTTCCATCAAACTTCCAAAATGCCAATGTCGATTTCTGTTGCAATATTTTTATGCCAATATCAATGTTATGTATATATGTATATCCCATAACCCTCCCCTCTGAACACGAGCTGATCTCACGCACACACATCAACACGACATCACCACACGACGACGACGACGACGAGGAAGACATCTACAGAAGATACGAGGGGACTTCAAAAACAACCACATCGACTACATCTATTACATCAACATCCCAACCTCAAGTTCCGTTCTCGTTCGCGGGGACGCGAACTAAATAGGGGAAGAGGCTTGTACAGTACCCCAGGGGTATCCACCCCTTGGAGACCATCCCCCCATCATCTATTTAAATCTCCTAACTGGCAATCAATGTAAGTCCAGACCAACATCTACTAACACCGCAAGAACAGCTAGCCATTCTGGAAAGCTGGCCCAATCCTTGCATCACTACCACAAAACAGCGACACACAATGAACTAGGACATCTATTCAGCACAATGCTGACAGCACAGCGCCGAAGAATATAAAAGGGAGTCTTAAGGAGGTCAGAGGCTCTCAATTATCAATCTTACAGTGTGACGGCCGGAGGCTATGCTGGTATCATCAGGTGAGTGAGTCAGCAGGTGTTCAGAATCCTATAACTTTGTAACCTTACCCCCAATTTGTATAGACAAGTTTGTACACATTGTAACATCACTACATCCCTTAAAAGGGACTCATAATTCACTATTACTGGCCAATAAACACTTGGTCAGTACATTACACCTGCATTACTGTTTACACGCTTCTTTACGCCCTAACTCCCTTCCTGAACTCTCCGTCACTATTAGACGTGACTTACAGTAGCCAGATACTTGCTAGTGCAAGCATCATTGTATTCCCGTACCGGCCTGACTGCCAGAAGCGGCACGCGCCATATAGCTGACGCGTGCAAGTCGATTATCTAACCAGCCAGCTGGACGACCAGCGTTGACCTGTACGCTAAGTCCATCCCCTAAAATACACCTAGATCTTTTATAAGAGCAACCCCTAGCACCCTGACACTAAACAACACTCTACAATGGTCAGCTTGCCCGACTGCGGGAAGCTACCCCCTTTTAGGCACTTCCTTCTAAATCAACACAACAACTCTTCCGTTTTAGATCCTACCACCCCCAAACAAGGGATCTAAAACAGCATTAAAACCGTGGACATAATACTTGATTGCCAATGTGTGCTACCCTCTGTTGGCGCACCTTCTCCATGAACCAACCTAACAAACATATTCTTTCCAAGGAGATGTTAAACATGTTTGCATCATAGCATTAACGTTCGTTTATCTGTGGGTGTGTATATCCGTGACCACACTAAAACATTTCCCCAGGTGAGGCTCGAACTCACAACCCCGGCATGTCTCTAGTACTGTCCTATAAGTACCGTGCGCTAACTAATTGCGCCACTGGGGAAGCCATGATGTAAGGTAGTAGTTTCCTCCTCTATGGAACATCGAAGCATGAATAATACACAGAGCACGCTACAGATGCCAGGGTAACAACGCAGTCGTGGCCGAGTGGTTAAGGCGTCTGATTAGAAATCAGATTCCCTCTGGGAGCGTAGGTTCGTGTCCTACCGACTGCGGCGTTATTTTGAGAAATTTCCATTTTGTCGTCCTATTTTGATATAATACTGTTTCGACCGTGTGGGTGGATATAACCTTATTTTCTGATAATTGATGGCCATTGTGTGTTGATTATCTATGTCCTATTTTAGGAATGAGTGTATGTTATTTAAGGCTAGTATCATCTCAGTCACTCGGCCGTGTTTAATAAGTGAATGGTTTTTCTCTACTCCACTCACAGTTACTACTGTAGATTGCGTTATCTGCGTTACCCTTCTGTAATAGTTGATGGACGTCCACAGTATACCATCCCTTACCTCAACTGACTTCTCGACACTTTAGAAACATTTACTTTTATGAGACGTCAAACTGTTCCCCGTTTTTCCTGAAATTTGTTTCTAATCCAAAGGTTGGAATGGGGTTAACTCAGTCTCGTGAGGGAAAACCGGGAAGTGTTGGGTTCAGTCCCCTCTTCAGCCATTCTAGGAATAGCTATCAGTGGTTTCCCATTCCTAATCCAGGTAAATGCGACGATGGTTCCTAGCCTATGGCCGAGACCGCCTGTCAACCCCTCGGCGAGAACATTCCCACCCATTAGTACAATGACACGTTGACAGAGAGCCGGCTAGCATTTTAACCATAAATTTCCACTCGGACTTTCTTGACTGGGGATGTTTGTAAGCTGTTCCTGCTGGTGGAGATTACGAGTTTTGCTTCTGCGGGCAACTTACTGTAGTTATTTGTATAACACAGGTTCATCCATAGATCGTGTTACCGCAGCTGATGGACCCACTTGGCCAATATCAACTGCGTTGCGAGACCTTGAATAAGCCAGTTATTGTGGCAGCCCACTTCCTTCCCCCGCACAATCAGCAAGAAGCGATAACTTTGTGGAACACCGTCTCAGCTGCGGAGACACAATAGCCTACAGGTTGTATAATAAAACGTAAAATGCTATCTAGTAATGTGATAAAGATAATTATTGGTGGTTTGTGTCTACAAGTAGAGAAACACAAAATATGGTTTTACATACACAGTACACTTAATATGTGCACTATTAGTGGTGCGACAAACGTCGAAGCTGAATTCCACCTCTCCCCATGTGTTTTGTAGCATTGTGGGTGTACCATTCGCAATAGCTATTTGAATGCGATGACGTAGATCCCTTATATCACAAATTCGTGTTTAATGCACTGGAGTTCTGGCTAAACCCCACAGAAAAACATCAAACAGTATCAGGTCTGGGATTCTAGAGGGGCCAAGATATGCCAATATAGTGTCCTGAAATGTTACGTTCTATGAAATTTCTCACAAAATCCTCATAATGACTTGGCGGAGTATTCTCTTGGAAGGATGGTGTGTCAGAGCGTATAACTCCATCATGTCTAGGTACCTTTGTGAATTAACGGTACTGTCTGCAAAAAGAAAACTGCTATGGCCTTGTCCTTCAGCAACACACACCACGCATTCATATTCAGAGAGTCACGTTCCTGAATCCATGGCGAGCGGGTTTTCCATTCCCCATATGTGGCAATTGTGTACCTGAAACTTCCCGGTAATATGGAATGTTCCTTTATCAGAAAAACATAGTATTTCCAGAAGTGCCGCAGAGTGACTGCCAATAGGGTATTATGCAAGTGATTTGTCTACAAACAGAGGCCTGGAGACTAAACAGGGCGCTGAAAGGCAAAATCGAGTCATGTGAAAATGATCGTATCCCATTGAAAGTATGGAAGTTACGTGCAGTTAAAAATTGGAACTACCAGCAGGCATACAACCATGTTGGCAACACTGTCATGTAAGGCTTCATGAAAATTAATCTGAAATATTGTTATTTATATGTGAGCCAATTTTGAAACAATTCCCATGTATACTTTCCGAGTTTTCCAACATAAAGATCAAATTTCAATTGTAATTTTCCAGTAGTTGGTAGCACTGTCGTAATTCTAAAATATGGAGGTGAGATGTCCCGGTATAGATCTGCACTCACACCAAAGTTTGTTTCGTTGTTTTGTTTCTCACGCACAGACAGACAAGGAGACACACACAAATCTGCCCGCGTGATCTCATGAGTCACCTGTTTGGTCATGTTTAGCCTATTTCATTTTATAAAGTTATAGACTTTTAAAATAACCGTTTGTCCGTGTATGTGTGCGGCTAGAGCGATTTCAATTTATCTCGCGACCGTGCCCTTCAAAGTTTATTTCGTCTTACCAATCCAACATGGCGGCTGTGTAAAATATTTCTTCGGCAGTCTATATCTCCGAAATTATACAGATATCATACTGAAATTCTGTACGGTGATAAAGGGCACTACTAAAAGTTTACCTAAGAGAGTTTGGAAAGCCTCTTAGTTACAAAACGATCATGGCGGCCAAGCGAATTTGAATCTTTTAAATAGACTTTTCTCGCGATTTAACCATCCATACGAATTGAAACTTGGTACAGTCAATGGTTAAACACATTGCAATACACTGGCATCTAATTTAGTTCAATTGTCTACATAACCTCACGATGGCGCCTGTGCGAAATATTTCACCAGTATTCTATATCTCCGAAACTATTACAGGCATCACCCTGACATTTTGTACGGTGATAGATGGTACCACTAGACGTTGAGCTATGAGACCTATAGAAACCTGTAAAATAGAAAACGAACATGGCGGCCAAGCGAAGATGAAACATTTAAATAATATTTTCTCACGATTTAACCAACTGGAAGCAGTGAAATATGGTACATTAAATGTTTATACACATTGTAATGTACTGGCATCTAATTAAATTCAATAGTTCCAATAACCTCAAGATGGCGACTGTGCGCAATATTGAAATTCAGTTTCTATTTCTTGTGTATTAATCATGCGATAGAAGTGAACTTTTGAATAATGAACCTACGCATAATCGGTCTTCTAATAGTACATAACTCAATGGCCTACATATATAAAAATCCAACATGGCGACAAACCAAAATATTTAGACGGTTCTCAATATCTACGAATACATTACAGCAATCAAACTGAAATATTGTATGTTGATAGAGGCAATTAACGTAAGTAGGATATATGAAAATAGGCTGTATAATTCTTCATGCAACTACATGTTGATAATGTGAAAATTACCAGGTATAACTATACTTCAAGGTTCTGTTATCAGCCCTCAGAATAGAATTTGAAAGGTATATAGCCTGACAGGAAGCCTCCGTGGCTTAGGCGGCAGCACGCCGGCCTCTCACCGCTGGTTCCGTGGTTCAAATCCCGGTCACTCCATGTGAGATCTGTGCTGGACAAAACGGAGGCAGACAGGTTTTTCTCCGGGTACTCCGGTTTTCCCTGTCAAAATTTCATTCCAGCAGCACTCTCCACTATCATTTCATTTCATCTGTCATTCATTTAATCATTGCCCCAGAGGAGTGCGTCAGGCCTCGGCAGCCGGCACAGTTCATATCCTCGCCGCTAGACGGGGGCTTCATTCATTCCATTCCTGACCCGGTCGGAGACTGGAAGCAGGCTGTGGATTTTCATTTCATAGCCTGACAGGAGGCTTCTCCTGAAAGATAGAATTGTGTCGATACGAGGTATTGTATTGAAACCGTGGACATAATACTTGATTGCCAATGTGTGCTACCCCCTGTTGGCGCACCTTCTCCATGAACCAACCTAACAAACATATTCTTTCCAAGGAGATGTTAAACATGTTTGCATCATAGCATTAACGTTCGTTTATCTGCGTGTGTGTATATCCGTGACCACGTTAAAACGTTTCCCCAGGTGAGACTCGAACTCACAACCCCGGCATGTCTCTAGTACTGTCCTATAAGTACCGTGCGCTAACCAATTGCGCCACTGGGGAAGCCATGATATGGGATAGTAGTTTCCTCCTCTATGGAACATCGAAGCATGAATAATAGACAGATCACGCTACAGTTGCCAGGAGAACAACGCAGTCGTGGCCGAGTGGTTAAGGCGTCTGACTAGAAATCAGATTCCCTCTGGGAGCGTAGGTTCGAGTCCTACCGACTGCGGCGTAATATTGAGAAATTTCTATTTTGTCGTCCTATTTTGATATAATACTGTTTCGACCGTGTGGGTGGTGTAACCTTATTTTCTGATAATTGATGGCCATTGTGTGTTGATTATCTATGTCTTATTTTAGGAATGAGTGTATGTTATTTAAGGCTAGTATCATCTCAGTCACTCGGCCGTGTTTAATAAGTGAATGGTTATTCTCTACTCCACTTACAGTTACTATTGTAGATTGCGTTATCTGCGTTACCCTTCTGTAATAGTTGATGGACGTCCAGAGTATACCGTCCCTTACCTCAACTCACTTCTCGGCACTTTAGAAACATTTACTTTTATGAGACGTCAAACTGTTCCCCGTTCTTCCTGAAATTTGTTTCTAATCCAAAGGTTGGAAAGGGGTTAACTCAGTCTCGTGAGGGAAAACCGGGAAGTATTGGGTTCAGTCCCCTCTTCAGCCATTCTAGGAATAGCTATCCGTGGTTTCCCATTCCTAATCCTGGGGCGTGGTGGCGCAGCGGTCAAGCTGTTGGCCTCTCACCAAGGCGGACCGGGTTCGAATCCCGGTCAATGCATGTGACATTTTCGAAGTGAAATGCCATGTCCTGTGGTTCGGACTCCACGTGAAACGGAGGTCCCGTGGCTCATGATCGCGAGATTAACGGTCACGTTTAACTACAAGCTTCCTTCCTTTTTTTTTTCATTCCTAATCCAGGTAAATGCGACGATGGTTCCTAGCCTATGGCCGAGACCGCCTGTCAACCCCTCGGCGAGAACATTCCCACCCATTAGTACAATGACACGTTGACAGAGAGTCGGCTAGCATTTTAACCATATATTTCCACTCGGACTTTCTTAACCGGGGATGTTTGTAAGCTGTTCCTGGTGGTGGAGGTTACGAGTTTTGCTTCTGCGGGCAACTTACTGTAGTTATTTGTATAACACAGGTTCATCCATAGATCGTGTTACCGCAGCTGATGGACCCACTTGGCCAATATCAACTGCGTTGCGAGACCTTGAATAAGCCAGTTATTGTGGCAGCCCACTTCCTTCCCCCGCACAATCAGCAAGAAGCGATAACTTTGTGGAACACCGTCTCAGCTGCGGAGACACAATAGGCTACAGGTTGTATAATAAAACGTAAAATGCTATCTAGTAATGTGATAGAGATAATTATTGGTGGTTTGTGTCTACAAGTAGAGAAACACAAAATATGGTTTTACATACACAGTACACTTAATATGTGCACTATTAGTGGTGCGACACACGTCGAAGCTGAATTCCACCTCTCCCCATGTGTTTTGTAGCATTGTGGGTGTACCATTCGCAATAGCTATTTGAATGCGATGACGTAGATCCCTTATATCACAAATTCGTGTTTAATGCACTGGAGTTCCGGCTAAACCCCACAGAAAAACATCAAACAGTATCAGGTCTGGGATTCTAGAGGGGCCAAGATATGCCAATATAGTGTCCTGAAATGTTACGTTCTATGAAATTTCTCACAAAATCCTCATAATGACTTGGCGGAGTATTCTCTTGGAAGGATGGTGTGTCAGAGCGTATAACTCCAACATGTCTAGGTACCTTTGTGAATTAACGGTACTGTCTGCAAAAAGAAAACTGCTATGGCCTTGTCCTTCAGCAACACACACCACGCATTCATATTCAGAGAGTCACGTTCCTGAATCCATGGCGAGCGGGTTTTCCATTCCCCATATGTGGCAATTGTGTACCTGAAACTTCCCGGTAATATGGAATGTTCCTTTATCAGAAAAACATAGTATTTCCAGAAGTGCCGCAGAGTGACTGCCAATAGGGTATTATGCAAGTGATTTGTCTACAAACAGAGGCCTGCAGACTAAACAGGGCGCTGAAAGGCAAAATCGAGTCATGTGAAAATGATCGTATCCCATTGAAAGTATGGAAGTTACGTGCAGTTAAAAATTGGAACTATCAGCAGGCATACAACCATATTGGCAACACTGTCATGTAAGGCTTCATGAAAATTAATCTGAAATATTGTTATTTATATGTGAGCCAATTTTGAAACAGTTCCCATGTATACTTTCCGAGTTTTCCAACATAAAGATCAAATTTCAATTGTGATTTTTCAGTAGTTGGTAGCACTGTCGTAATTCTAAAATATGGAGGTGAGATGTCCCGGTATAGATCTGCACTCACACCAAAGTTTGTTTCGTTGTTTTGTTTCTCACGCACAGACAGACAAGGAGACACACACAAATCTGCCCGGGTGATCTCATGAGTCACCTGTTTCGTCATTTTTAGCCTATTTCATTTTATAAAGAAATGGACTTTTAAAATAACCGTTTGTCCGTGTATGTGTGCGGCTAGAGCGATTTCAATTTATCTCGCGACCGTGCCCTTCAAAGTTTATTTCGTCTTACCAATCCAACATGGCGGCTGTGTAAAATATTTCTTCGGCAGTCTATATCTCCGAAATTATACAGATATCATACTGAAATTCTGTACGGTGATAAAGGGCACTACTAAAAGTTTACCTAAGAGGGTTTGGAAAGCCTATTAGTTACAAAACGAACATGGCGGCCATGCGAATTTGAAACTTTTAAATAGACTTTTCTCGCGATTTAACCATCCATACGAATTGAAACTTGGTAGAGTCAATGGTTAAACACATTGTAATACACTGGCATCTAATTTAGTTCAATTGTCTACATAACCTCACGATGGCGCCTGTGCGAAATATTTCACCAGTAATCTATATCTCCGAAACTATTACTGGCATCACCCTGACATTTTGTACGGTGATAGATGGTACTACTAGACGTTGAGCTATGAGACCTATAGAAACCTGTAAAATAGAAAACGAACATGGCGGCCAAGCGAAAATGAGACATTTAAATAATATTTTCTCACGATTTAACCAACTGAAAGCTGTGAAATATGGTACATTAAATGTTTATACAAATTGTAATGTACTGGCATCTAATTAAATTCAATAGTTCCCATAACCTCAAGATGGCGACTGTGCGCAATATTGAAATTCAGTTTCTATTTCTTGTGTATAAATCATGCGATAGAAGTGAACTTTTGAATAATGAACCTACGCATAATCGGTCTTCTAATAGTACATAACTCAATGGCCTACATATATAAAAATCCAACATGGATACAAACCAAAATATTTAGGCGGTTCTCAATGTCTACGAATACATTACAGCAATCAAACTGAAATTTTGTATGTTGATAGAGGCAATTAACGTAAGTAGGATATATGAAAATAGGCTGTATAATTCTTCATGCAACTACATGTTGATAATGTGAAAATTACCAGGTATAACTATACTTCAAGGTTCTTTTATCAGCCCTCAGAATAGAATTTGAAAGGTATATAGCCTGACAGGAGGCTTCTCCTGAAAGATAGAATTGTGTCGATACGAGGTATTGTATTGAAACCGTGGACATAATACATTATTGTCAATTTGTGCTACCCCCTGATGGCGCACCTTCTCCATGAACCAACCAAACAAACATATTCTTTCCAAGGAGATGTTAAACATGTTTGCATCATAGCATTAACGTTCGTTTATCTGTGGGTGTGTATATCCGTGACCACGTTAAAACAATTCCCCAGGTGAGGCTCGAACTCACAACCCCGGCATGTCTCTAGTACTGTCCTATAAGTACCGTGCGCTAACCAATTGCGCCACTGGGGAAGCCATGATGTAAGGTAGTAGTTTCCTCCTCTATGGAACATCGAAGCATGAATAATAGACAGATCACGCTACAGTTGCCAGGGTAACAACGCAGTCGTGGCCGAGTGGTTAAGGCGTCTGACTAGAAACCAGATTCCCTCTGGGAGCGTAGGTTCGAGTCCTACCGACTACGGCGTTATTTTGAGAAATTTCTATATTGTCGTCCTATTTTGATATAATACTGTTTCGACCGTGTGGGTGGATGTAACCTTATTTTCTGATAATTGATGGCCATTGTGTGTTGATTATCTATGTCCAATTTTAGGAATGAGTGTATGTTATTTAAGGCTAGTATCATCTCAGTCAGTCGGCCGTGTTTAATAAATGAATGGTTATTCTCTACTCCACTCACAGTTACTACTGTTGATTGCGTTATCTGCGTTACCCTTCTGTAATAGTTGATGGACGTCCACAGTATACCGTCCCTTACCTCAACTGACTTCTCGGCACTTTAGAAACATTTACTTTTATGTGACGTCAAACTGTTCCCCGTTTTTTAGTGAAATTTGTTTCTAATCCAAAGTTTGGAAGAGGGTTAACTCAGTTTCGTGAGGGAAAACCGGGAAGTGTTGGGTTCAGTCCCCTCTTCAGCCATTCTAGGAATAGCTATCCGTGGTTTCCCATTCCTAATCCAGGTAAATGCGACGATGGTTCCTAGCCTATGGCCGAGACCGCCTGTCAACCCTTCGGCGAGAACATTCCCACCCATTAGTACAATGACAGGTTGACAGAGAGCCGGCTAGCATTTTAACCATATATTTCCACTCGGACTTCCTTAACCGGGGATGTTTGTAAGCTGTTCCTGCTGGTGGAGATTACGAGTTTTGCTTCTGCGGGCAACTTACTGTAGTTATTTGTATAACACAGGTTCATCCATAGATCGTGTTACCGCAGCTGATGGACCCACTTGGCCAATATCAACTGCGTTGCGAGACCTTGAATAAGCCAGTTATTGTGGCAGCCCACTTCCTTCCCCCGCACAATCAGCAAGAAGCGATAACTTTGTGGAACACCGTCTCAGCTGTGGAGACACAATAGCCTACAGGTTGTATAATAAAACGTAAAATGCAATCTAGTAATGTGATAGAGATAATTATTGGTGGTTTGTGTCTGCAAGTAGAGAAACACAAAATATGGTTTTACATACACAGTACACTTAATATGTGCACTATTAGTGGTGCGACAAACGTCGAAGCTGAATTCCACCTCCCCCCATGTGTTTTGTAGCATTGTGGGTGTACCATTCGCAATAGCTACTTGAATGCGAACACGTAGATCCCTTATATCACAAATTCGTGTTTAATGCACTGGATTTCTGGCTAAACCCCACAGAAAAAACATCAAACAGTATCAGGTCTGGGATTCTAGAGGGGCCAAGATATGCCAATATAGTGTCCTGAAATGTTACGTTCTATGAAATTTCTCACAAAATCCTCATAATGACTTGGCGGAGTATTCTCTTGGAAGGATGGTGTGTCAGAGCGTATAACTCCAACATGTCTAGGTACCTTTGTGAATTAACGGTACTGTCTGCAAAAAGAAAACTGGTATGCCCTTGTCCTTCAGCAACACACACCACGCATTCATATTCAGAGAGTCACGTTCCTGAATCCATGGCGAGCGGGTTTTCCATTTTCCATTCCCTATATGTGGCAATTGTGTACCTGTAACTTCCCGGTAATGTGGAATGTTGCTTTATCAGAAAAACATAGTATTTCCAGAAGTGCGGCAGAGTGACTGCCAATAGGGTATTATGCAAGTGATATCATACTGAAATACGATGGCGCCTGTGCGAAATATTTCACCAGTATTCTATATCTCCGAAACTATTACTGGCATCACCCTGACATTTTGTACGGTGATAGATGGTACTACTAGACGTTGAGCTATGAGACCTATAGAAACCTGTAAAACAGAAAACGAACATGGCGGCCAAGCGAAGATGAAACATTTAAATAATATTTTCTCATGATTTAACCAACTGAAGGCAGTGAAATATGGTACATTAAATGTTTATACACATTGTAATGTACTGGCATCTAATTAAATTCAATAGTTCCCATAACCTCAAGATGGCGACTGTGCGCAATTTTGAAATTCAGTTTCTATTTCTTGTGTATTTATCTTGCGATAGAAGTGAACTTTTGAATAATGAACCTACGCATAATCGGTCTACATATATAAAAATCCAACATGGCGACAAACCAAAATATTTAGACGGTTCTCAATGTCTACGAATACATTACAGCAATCAAACTGAAATTTTGTATGTTGATAGAGGCAATTAACGTAAGTAGGATATATGAAAATAGGCTGTATAATTCTTCATGCAACTACATGTTGATAATGTGAAAATTAACTGGTATAACTATACTTCAAGATTCTGTTATCAGCCCTCAGAATAGAATTTGAAAGGTATATAGCCTGACAGGAGGCTTCTCCTCAAAGATAGAATTGTGTCGATACGAGGTATTGTATTGAAACCGTGGACATAATACTTGATTGCCAATGTGTGCTACCCCCTGTTGGCGCACCTTCTCCATGAACCAACCTAACAAACATATTCTTTCCAAGAGGATGTTAAACATGTTTGCATCATGGCATTGACGTTCGTTTATCTGTGGGTGTGTATATCCGTGACCACGTTAAAACATTTCCCCAGGTGAGGCTCGAACTCACAACCCCGGCATGTCTCTAGTACTGTCCCATAAGTACCGTGCGCTAACCAATTGCGCCACTGGGGAAGCCATGATGTAAGGTAGTAGTTTCCTCCTCAATGGAACATCGAAGCATGAATAATAGACAGATCACGGTACAGTTGCCAGGGTAACAACGCAGTCGTGGCCGAGTGGTTAAGGCGTCTGACTAGAAATCAGATTCCCTCTGGGTGCGTAGGTTCGAGTCCTACCGACTGCGGCTTTATTTTGAGAAATTTCTATTTTGTCGTCCTATTTTGATATAATACTGTTTCGACCGTGTGGGTGGATGTAACCTTATTTTCTGATAATTGATGGCCATTGTGTGTTGATTATCTATGTCCTATTTTAGGAATGAGTGTATGTTATTTAAGGCTAGTATCATCTCAGTCACTCGGCCGTGTTTAATAAGTGAATGGTTATTCTCTACTCCACTCACAGTTACTACTGTAGATTGCGTTATCTGCGTTACCCTTCTGTAATAGTTGATGGACGTCCACAGTATACCGTCCCTTACCTCAACTGACTTCTCGGCACTTTAGAAACATTTACTTTTATGAGACGTCAAACTGTTCCCCGTTTTTCCTGAAATTTGTTTCTAATCCAAAGGTTGGAAAGGGGTTAACTCAGTCTCGTGAGGGAAAACCGGGAAGTGTTGGGTTCAGTCCCCTCTTCAGCCATTCTAGGAATAGCTATCCGTGGTTTCCCATTCCTAATCCAGGTAAATGCGACGATGGTTCCTAGCCTATGGCCGAGACCGCCTGTCAACCCTTCGACGAGAACATTCCCACCCATTAGTACAATGACACGTTGAGAGAGCCGGCTAGCATTTTAACCATATATTTCCACTCAGACTTTCTTAACCGGGGATGTTTGTAAGCTGTTCCTGCTGGTGGAGATTACGAGTTTTGCTTCTGCGGGCAACTTACTGTAGTTATTTGTATAACACAGGGTCATCCATAGATCGTGTTACCGCAGCTGATGGACCCACTTGGCCAATATCAACTGCGTTGCGAGACCTTGAATAAGCCAGTTATTGTGGCAGCCCACTTCCTTCCCCCGCACTATCAGCAAGAAGCGATAACTTTGTGGAACACCGTCTCAGCTGCGGAAACACAATAGCTTACAGGTTGTATAATTAAACGTAAAATGCTATCTAGTAATGTGATAGAGATAATTATTGGTGGTTTGTGTCTACAAGTATAGAAACACAAAATATGGTTTTACATACACAGTACACTTAATATGTGCACTATTAGTGGTGCGACAAACGTCGAAGCTGAATTCCACCTCTCCCCATGTGTTTTGTAGCATTGTGGGTGTACCATTCGCAATAGCTATTTGAATGCGATGACGTAGATCCCTTATATCACAAATTCGTGTTTAATATACTGGAGTTCTGGCTAAACCCCACAGAAAAACATCAAACAGTGTCAGGTCTGGGATTCTAGAGGGGCCAAGATATGCCAATATAGAGTCCTGAAATGTTACGATCTAAGAAATTTCTCACAAAATCCTCATAATGACTTGGCGGAGTATTCTCTTGGAAGGATGGTGTGTCAGAACGTATAACTCCAACATGTCTAGGTACCTTTGTGAATTAATGGTACTGTCTGCGAAAAGAAAACTGCTATGGCCTTGTCCTTCAGCAACACACACCACGCATTCATATTCAGAGAGTCACGTTCCTGAATCCATGGCGAGCGGGTTTTCCATTCCCCATATGTGGCAATTGTGTACCTGTAACTTCCCGGTAATTTGGAATGTTCCTTTATCTGAAAAACATGGTATTTCCAGAAGTGCCGCAGAGTGACTGCCAATAGGGTATTATGCAAGTGATTTGTCTACAAACAGAGGCCTGCAGACTAAACAGGGCGCTGAAAGGCAAAATCGAGTCATGTGAAAATGATCGTATCCCATTGAAAGTATGGATGTTACGTGCAGTTAAAAATTGGAACTATCAGCAGGCATACAACCACGTTGGCAACACTGTCATGTAAGGCTTCATGAAAATTAATCTGAAATATTGTTATTTATATGTGAGCCAATTTTGAAACAGTTCCCATGTATACTTTCCGAGTTTTCCAACATAAAGATCATATTTCAATTGTGATTTTTCAGTAGTTGGTAGTACTGTCGTAATTCTAAAATATGGAGGTGAGATGTCCCGGTATAGATCTGCACTCACACCAAAGTTTTGTTTCGTTGTTTTGTTTCTCACGCACAGACAGACAAGGAGACACACACAAATCTGCCCGGGTGATCTCATGAGTCACCTGTTTCGTCATTTTTAGCCTATTTCATTTTATAAAGAAATGGACTTTTAAAATAACCGTTTGTCCGTGTATGTGTGCGGCTAGAGCGATTTCAATTTATCTCGCGACCGTGCCCTTCAAATTTTATTTCGTCTTACCAATCCAACATAACGGCTGTGTAAAATATTTCTTCGGCAGTCTATATCTCCGAAATTATACAGATATCATACTGAAATTCTGTACGGTGATAAAGGGCACTACTAAAAGTTTACCTAAGAGGGTTTGGAAAGCCTCTTAGTTACAAAATGAACATGGCGGCCATGCGAATTTGAAACTTTTAAATAGACTTTTCTCGCGATTTAGCCATCCATACGAATTGAAACTTGGTAGAGTCAATGGTTAAACACATTGTAATACACTGGCATCTAATTTAGTTCAATTGTCTACATAACCTCACGATGGCGCCTGTGCGAAATATTTTACCAGTATTCTATATCTCCGAAACTATTACTGGCATCACCCTGACATTTTGTACGGTGATAGATGGTACTACTAGACGTTGAGCTATGAGACCTATCGAAACCTGTAAAATAGAAAACGAACATGGCGGCCAAGCGAAGATGAGACATTTAAATAATATTTTCTCACGATTTAACCAACTGAGAGCAGTGAAATATGGTACATTAAATGTTTATACAAATTGTAATGTACTGGCATCTAATTAAATTCAATAGTTCCCATAACCTCAAGATGGCGACTGTGCGCAATTTTGAAATTCAGTTTCTATTTCTTGTGTATTAATCATGCGATAGAAGTGAACTATTGAATAATGAACCTACGCATAATCGGTCTTCTAATAGTACATAACTCAATGGCCTACATATATAAAAATCCAACATGGCGACAAACCAAAATATTTAGACGGTTCTCAATGTCTACGAATACATTACAGCAATCAAACTGAAATTTTGTATGTTGATAGAGGCAATTAACGTAAGTAGGATATATGAAAATAGGCTGTATAATTCTTCATGCAACTACATGTTGATAATGTGAAAATTACCTGGTATAACTATACTTCAAGATTCTGTTATCAGCCCACAGAATAGAATTTGAAAGGTATATAGCCTGACAGGAGGCTTCTCCTGAAAGATAGAATTGTGTCGGTACGAGGTATTGTATTGAAACCGTGGACATAATACTTGATGTCAATGTGTGCTACCCCCTGTTGGCGCACCTTCTCCATGAACCAACCTAACAAACATATTCTTTCCAAGGAGATGTTAAACATGTTTGCATCATAGCATTAACGTTCGTTTATCTGTGGGTGTGTATATCCGTGACCACGTTAAAACATTTCCCCAGGTGAGGCTCGAACTCACAACCCCGGCATGTCTCTAGTACTGTCCCATAAGTACCGTGCGCTAACCAATTGCGCCACTGGGGAAGGCATGATGTAAGGTAGTAGTTTCCTCCTCTATGGAACATCGAAGCATGAATAATAGACAGATCACGGTACAGTTGCCAGGGTAACAACGCAGTCGTGGCCGAGTGGTAAAGGCGTCTGACTAGAAATCAGATTCCCTCTGGGTGCGTAGGTTCGAGTCCTACCGACTGCGGCTTTATTTTGAGAAATTTCTATTTTGTCGTCCTATTTTGATATAATACTGTTTCGACCGTGTGGGTGGATGTAACCTTATTTTCTGATAATTGATGGCCATTGTGTGTTGATCATCTATGTCCTATTTTAGGAATGAGTGTATGTTATTTAAGGCTAGTATCATCTCACTCACTCGGCCGTGTTTAATAAGTGAATGGTTATTCTCTACTCCACTCACAGTTACTACTGTAGATTGCGTTATCTGCGTTACCCTTCTGTAATAGTTGATGGACGTCCACAATATACCGTCCCTTACCTCAACTGACTTCTCGGCACTTTAGAAACATTTACTTTTATGAGACCTCAAACTGTTCCCCGTTTTTTAGTGAAATTTGTTTCTAATCCAAAGGTTGGAAAGGGGTTAACTCAGTCTCGTGAGGGAAAACCGGGATGTGTTGGGTTCAGTCCCCTCTTCAGCCATTCTAGGAATAGCTATCCGTGGTTTCCCATTCCTAATGCAGGTAAATGTGACGATGGTTCCTAGCCTATGGCCGAGACCGCCTGTCAACCCTTCGGCGAGAACATTCCCACCCATTAGTACAATGACACGTTGAGAGAGACGGCTAGCATTTTAACCATATATTTCCACTCGGATTTTCTTAACCGGGGATGTTTGTAAGCTGTTCCTGCTGGTGGAGATTACGAGTTTTGCTTCTGCGGGCAACTTACTGTAGTTATTTGTATAACACAGGTTCATCCACAGATCGTGTTACCGCAGCTGATGGACCCACTTGGCCAATATCAACTGCGTTGCGAGACCTTGAATAAGCCAGTTATTGTGGCAGCCCACTTCCTTCCCCCGCACTATCAGCAAGAAGCGATAACTTTGTGGAACACCGTCTCAGCTGCGGAGACACAATAGCCTACAGGTTGTATAATAAAACGTAAAATGCTATCTAGTAATGTGATAGAGATAATTATTGGTGGTTTGTGTCTACAAGTAGAGAAACACAAAATATGGTTTTACATACACAGTACACTTAATATGTGCACTATTAGTGGTGCGACAAACGTCGAAGCTGAATTCCACCTCTCCCCATGTGTTTTGTAGCATTGTGGGTGTACCATTCGCAATAGCTATTTGAATGCGATGACGTAGATCCCTTATATCACAAATTCGTGTTTAATATACTGGAGTTCTGGCTAAACCCCACAGAAAATCATCAAACAGTGTCAGGTCTGGGATTCTAGAGTCCTGAAATGTTACGATCTAAGAAATTTCTCACAAAATCCTCATAATGACTTGGCGGAGTATTCTCTCGGAAGGATGGTGTGTCAGAGCGTATAACTCCAACATGTCTAGGTACCTTTGTGAATTAACGGTACTGTCTGCGAAAAGAAAACTGCTATGGCCTTGTCCTTCAGCAACACACACCACGCATTCATATTCAGAGAGTCACGTTCCTGAATCCATGGCGAGCGGGTTTTCCATTCCCCATATGTGGCAATTGTGTACCTGTAACTTCCCGGTAATTTGGAATGTTCCTTTATCAGAAAAACATGGTATTTCCAGAAGTGCCGCAGAGTGACTGCCTATAGGGTATTATGCAAGTGATTTGTCTACAAACAGAGGCCTGCAGACTAAACAGGGCGCTGAAAGGCAAAATCGAGTCATATGAAAATGATCGTATCCCATTGTAAGTATGGAAGTTACGTGCAGTTAAAAATTGGAACTATCAGCAGGCATACAACCACGTTGGCAACACTGTCATGTAAGGCTTCATGAAAATTAATCTGAAATATTGTTATTTATATGTGAGCCAATTTTGAAACAGTTCCCATGTATACTTTCCGAGTTTTCCAACATAAAGATCAAATTTCAATTGTGATTTTTCAGTAGTTGGTAGCACTGTCGTAATTCTAAAATATGGAGGTGAGATGTCCCGGTATAGATCTGCACTCACACCAAAGTTTGTTTCGTTGTTTTGTTTCTCACGCACAGACAGACAAGGAGACACACACAAATCTGCCCGGGTGATCTCATGAGTCACCTGTTTCGTCATTTTTAGCCTATTTCATTTTATAAAGATATGGACTTTTAAAATAACCGTTTGTTCGTGTATGTGTGTGGCTAGAGCGATTTCAATTTATCTCGCGACCGTGCCCTTCAAAGTTTATTTCGTCTTACCAATCCAACATGGCGGCTGTGTAAAATATTTCTTCAGCAGTCTATATCTCCGAAATTATACAGATATCATACTGAAATTCTGTACGGTGATAAAGGGCACTACTAAAAGTTTCCCTAAAGAGAGTTTGGAAAGCCTCTTAGTTACAAGACGAGCATGGCGGCCAAGCGAATTTGAAACTTTTAAATAGACTTTTCTCGCGATTTAACCATCCATACGAATTGAAACTTGGTACAGTCAATGGTTAAACACATTGAAATACACTGGCATCTAATTTAGTTCAATTGTCTACATAACCTCACGATGGGGCCTGTGTGAAATATTTCACCAGTATTCTATATCTCCGAAACTATTACTGGCATCACCCTGACATTTTGTACGGTGATAGATGGTACTACTAGACGTTGAGCAATGAGACCTATAGGAACCTGTAAAATAGAAAACGAACATGGCGGCCAAGCGAAAATGAAATATTTAAATAATATTTTCTCATGATTTAACCAACTGAAGGCAGTGAAATATGGTACATTAAATGTTTATACACATTGTAATGTACTGGCATCTAATTAATTCAATAGTTCCTATAACCTCAAGATGGCGACTGTGCGCAATTTTGAAATTCAGCTTCTATTTCTTGTGTATTAATCATGCGATAGAAGTGAACTTTTGAATAATGAACCTACGCATAATCGGTCTTCTAATAGTACATAACTCAATGGCCTACATATATAAAAATCCAACATGGCGACAAACCAAAATATTTAGACGGTTCTCAATATCTACGAATATATTACAGCAATCAAACTAAAATTTTGCTTGTTGATAGAGGCAATTAACGTAAGTAGAATATGAAAATATGCTGTATAATTCTTCATGCAACTACATGTTGATAATGTGAAAATTACCTGGCATAACTATACTTCAGGATTCTGTTATCAGCCCTCAGAATAGAATTTGAAAGGTATATAGCCTGACAGGAGGCGTCCCCTGAAAGATAGAATTGTGTCGATACGAGGTATTGTATTGAAACCGTCGATGTAATACTTGATTGCAAATGTGTGCTTCCCCTGTTGGCGCACCTTCTCCATGAACCAACCTTACAAACATATTCTTTCCAAGGAGATGTTAAACATGTTTGCATCATAGCATTAACGTTCGTTTATCTCTGTGTGTGTATATCCGTGACCACGTTAAAACATTTCCCCAGGTGAGGCTCGAACTCACAACCCCGGCATGTCTCTAGTACTGTCCTATAAGTACCGTGCGCTAACCAATTGCGCCACTGGGGAAGCCTTGATGTAAGGTAGTAATTTCCTCCTCTATGGAACATCGAAGCATGAATAATAGACAGATCACGCTACAGTTGCCAGGGTAACAACGCAGTCGTGGCCGAGTGTTTAAGACGTCTGACTAGAAATCAGATTCCCTCTGGGAGCGTAGATTCGAGTCCTACCGACTGGGGCGTTATTTTGAGAAATTTCTATTTTGTCGTCCTATTTTGATATAATACTGTTTCGACCGTGTGGGTGGATGTAACCTTATTTTCTGATAATTGATGGCCATTGTGTGTTGATTATCTATGTCCTATTTTAGGAATGAGTGTATGTTATTTAAGGCTAGTATCATCTCAGTCACTCGTCCGTGTGTAATAAGTGAATGGTTATTCTCTACTCCACTCACAGTTACTACTGTAGATTGCGTTATCTGCGTTACCCTTCTGTAATAGTTGATGGACGTCCACAGTATACCGACCCTTACCTCAACTGACTTCTCGGCACTTAAGAAACATTTACTTTTATGAGACGTCAAACTGTTCCCCGTTTTTTCCTGAAATTTGTTTGTATTCCGAAGGTTTGAAAGGGGTTAACTCAGTCTCGTGAGGCCTGCAGACTAAACACGATGCCGAAAGGCAACATCGTGTCATGTGAAAATGAACTTATCCTATTGAAAGTATGGATGTTACTTGCAGTTAAAAATTGGAACTATCAGCAGGCATACAACCATGTTGGCAACACTGTCATGTAAGGCTTCATGAAAATTAATCTGAAATATTGTTATTTATATGTGAGCCGATTTTGAAACAGTTCCCATGTATACTTTCCGAGTTTTCCAATATAAAGTTCAAATTTCAATTGTGATTTTTCCGTAGATGGTAGCGCCGACGTAATTCTCAAATATGGAGGTGAGATATCCCGGTATAGATCTGCACTCATACCAAATTTGGTTTCGTTGTTTCGTTCCTCACACACAGACAGACAAGGAGACACACACAAATCTGCCCGGGTGATCTCATTAGTCACCTTTTTCGTCATTTTTAGCCTATTTCATTTTATAAAGTCGCCTCCGTAGCGTAGCGGTCAGCATGGTTAGCTGCAGCCCGGAGGTCCTGGGTTCGATTCCCGGCTCTGCCACGAAATTTGAAAAGTGGTATGAGGACTGGAACGGGGTCTACTCAGCCTCGGGTGGCCCAAGTGTGTAGAGGGGCTTCGATTCCCACCTCAGCCATCCTCGAAGTGGTTTTCCGTGGTTTCCCACTTCGTCTTCGGGGAAATGCTGGGATGGTACCTACTGTAAGGCCACGGCCGCCTCCTTCCTTCTTCCTAGCCTATCCATCTTACTCTTCCATCCCTTCCCATCCCTCTTGAGGCCCCTGTTCGCTTTGCAGGGTAGGTCGCCTGGGCGAAGTGCTGATCACACCTCCCCAGTTGTATCCCTCCTGACCAGATGTTCCAAGCTCCAGGACACTGCCCATAGAGGCGGTAGTGGTGAGTTCCCTCGCTGAGTCCTAGACGGTAAATTGACTAAATAAAAAAAATCATTTTATAAAGAAATATACTTTTAAAATAACCCTTTGTCCGTGTATGTGTGCGGCTAGAGCGATTTCAATTTAACTCGCGACCGTGCCCTTCAAATTTTATTTCGTCTTTCTAATCCAACATGGCGGCTGTGAAAAATATTTCATCGGCAGTCTATATCTCCAAAATTATACAGATATCATACTGAAATTCTGTACGGTGATAATGGGCACTACTAAAAGTTTACTGAAGAGACTTTGGAAAGCCTCTTAGTTACAAAACGAACATGGCGGCCAAGCGAATTTGAAACTTTAAATAGATTTTTCTCGCTATTTAACCATCCAAACGAATTGAAACTTCGTACAGTCAATGGTTAAACACATTGTAATACACTGGCATCTAATTTAGTTCAATTGTCTACATAACCTCACGATGGTGCCTGTGTGAAATATTTCACCAGTATTCTACATCTCCGAAACTATTACTGGCATCACCCTGACATTTTTTTTTAAATGTAGTCGATTTACCTAGGTTGGTGGTTCCCACGGACACAGCGAGGGAACTCACTACTACCGCCTCTATGGGCAGTGTCCTGGAGCTTGGAACATCTGGTCGGAGGGGATACAACTGGTGAGGTGTGATCAGCACTTCGCCCAGGTGACCTCACCTGCAAAGCGAACAGGGGCCTCTTTAGGGATGGGAGGAGGGGAAGATTAGGACGGATAGGCAAGGAAGGGGGACTGAGGCGGCCGTGGCCTTGAAGTAGGAACCATCCCGGCATTTGCCCGAAGACGAAGTGGGAAACCACGGAAAACCACTTCGAGGATGGCTGAGGTGGGAATCGAACCCCCTCTACTCATTTGGGCCAACCGAGGCTGAGTAGACCCCGTTCCAGTCCTCATACCACTCTTCAAATTTCGTGGCAGAGCCGGGAATCGAACCCAGGACCTCCGGGGCGGCAGCTAACCATGCTGACCGCTACTTCTACGGAGGCGACCCTGACATTTTGTACGGTGATAAATGGTACTACTGGACGTTGAGCTATGAGACCTACAGAAACCTGTAATATAGAACACGAACATGGCGGCCAAGCAAAGATGAAACCTTTAAATAATATTTTTTATCACGATTTAACCAACTGATTGCAGTGAAATTTGGTACATTAAATGTTTATACACATTTTAATGCACAGGCATCTAATAAAGTTCAAAAGTTCCCATACCTCAAGATGGCGACTGTGCGCAATTTATAAATTCAGTTTCTATTTCTTGTGTATTAATCTTGCGATATAAGTGAACTTTTGAATAATGAACATACGCATAAATCGTCTTCTAATAGTAGATAACTCAATGGCCTTCATATATAAAAAACCAACATGGCGACATACCAAAATATTTAGACGGTTCTCAATATCTACGAATATATTACAGCAATCAAACTGAAATTTTGTATGTTGATAGAGGCAATTAATATAAGTAGGATATATGAAAATAGGCTGTATAGTTCTTCACGCAACTACATGTTGATAATGTGAAAATTACCAGGTATAACTATACTTCAAGATTCTGATATCAGCCCTCAGAATAGAATTTGAAAAGTATATAGCCTGACAGGAGACTTCTCCTGAAAGATAGAATTGTGTCGTTACGAGGTATTTTATTGAAACCATCGATATAATACTTGATTGTGCTACCCCTGTTGGTGCACCTTCTCCATGAACCAACCTAACAAACATATTCTTTCCAAGGAGATGTTAAACATGTTTGCATCATAGCATTAAAGTTCGTTTATCTGTGGGTGTGTATATCCGTGACCACATTAAAACATTTTCCCAGGTGAGGCTCGAACTCACTACCCCGGCATGTCTCTAGTACTGTCCTATAAGTACCGTGCGCTAACCAATTGCGCCACTGGGGAAGCCATGATGTAAGGTAGTAGTTTCCTCGTCTATGGAACATCGAAGCATGAATAATAGACAGATCACGCTACAGTTGCCAGGGTAACAACGCAGTCGTGGCCGAGTGGTTACGGCGTCTGACTAGAAATCAGATTCCCTCTGGGAGCGTATGTGCACTATTAGTGGTGCGACAAACGTCGAAGCTGAATTACACCTCTCTCCATGTTTTTTGTAGCATTGTGGGTGTACCATTCGCAATAGCTATTTGAATGCGATGACGTAGATCCCTTATATCACGAATTCATGTTTAATGCACTGGAGTTCTGGCTAAACCCCACAGAAAAACATCAAACAGTGTCAGGTCTGGGTTTCTTGAGAGGCCAAGATATGCCAATATAGTGTCCTGAAATGTTACGTTCATAAAAATTTCTCACAAAATCCTCATAATGACTTGGCGGAATATTCTCTTGGAAGGATGGTGTGACAAAGCGTATAACTCCAACATGTTAGGAAAGGCTAGTCTTATCTCAGTCACTCGGCCGTTTTTAATGAGTGAATGGTTATTCTCTACTCCACTCACAGTTACTACTGTAGATTGGGTTATCTGCGTTACCCTTTTGTAATAGTTGATGGACTTCCACAGTATACCGTCCCTTACCTCAACTCACTTCTCGGCACTTTAGAATCAATTACTTTTATGTGACGTCAACCTGTTCCCCGTTTTTTCCCCTGAAATTTGTTTCTAACCCAAAGGTTGGAAAGGGGTTAACTCAGTCTCGTGAGGGAAAACCTGGAAGTGTTGGGTTCAGTTCCCACTTCAGCCATTCTAGGAATAGCTATCCGTGGTTTCCCATTCCTAATCCAGGTAAATGCGGCGATGGTTCCTAGCCTATGGCCGCGACCGCCTGTCAACCCTTCGGCGCGAACATTCCCACCCATTGGTACAATGACACGTTGACAGAGAGCCGGCTAGCATTTTAACGATATATTTCCACTCGGACTTCCTTAACCGGGGATGTTTGTAAGCTTTCCCTGTTGGTGGAGATTACGAGTTTTGCTTCTGCGAGCAACTTACTGTAGTTATTTGTATAACACAGGTTCATCCATAGATCGTGTTACCGCAGCTGATGGACCCACTTGGCCAATATCAACTGCGTTGCGAGACCTTGAATAAGCCAGTTATTGTGGCAGCCCACTTCCTTCCCCCGCACAATCAGCAAGAAGCGATAACTTTGTGGAACACCGTCTCAGCTGCGGAGACACAATTGACTTCAGAAAAGTTGGATGGCGCAGCCACGCGGTAGAATGTTGAAGCTGTAACATTGTGACTGGTGAGGTTTATTTTCATGGTGAAGCATTGATGTCGTGATGGAAACAGAAAGGAATTTGTCAAATTCGAGGAGGTACTGCTCTGTATACGGTTGCAAATCATATAAAATGGGTACGAAATCTCCTCACTACATTCCTGTACAAAAAGTTCAGAGAGAAAGATGGGCTTCGGCGCTGTCAATTGGAAAACGTGTTACACGTTACATGACTGTATGCAGTCTGCATTTTTGTGAATACGATTTCTTTCCACGGCGTAAGCACCGGTACTGTTGATTATTGATAGTTATTGTCTCTAATTTGTATTCACAAGGATTTTGCTACATCAAAAATACTGATAAACTTGTAGCCTAATACTTCTGTGCCGTACATTGAACCGAATGTAATCCGCTCTTCGTAAATTTATTTTAGGGGTTCTTCCGATTGACAATAGTCAAATGGTTAGAAAACTTAAGAAAAATGCTGTTCCTAGCCTTAATTTGCCAGAGAATTTATATTCTTGCCTTTGAACAGCAAGTATGTAGCTCAATATTTGCAATATTTTAAGTATGATTTGAGCATCCCACGTAACGCTTCTTTGAACCTAAAACATTCATGAAAATTCAGGGTTGCTGGATTCAGTTTATTATCAGGCAGACGTCCTTTGTGTTATGTGATATATATATATATATATATATTGTGAAATTAATAAAAACATCGATACCGCTAGGCTCCCAAGTACAGGCTTCATATATGTAACAGCAAACTGTAAATTAACTATCTACCGGTGGGTAATATTTTTAACTGGTAGTCTAGTAATTAAGCACTGCATTTAAATTGATTATAAAAATATTTCTATCAATGAAAGAAAATATGTAGTATTTTGCCATCATAAATTAGAAGCCATAACAAACGCACACCCTATCACTGTCTTGCTTACTTCTCGTCACTATCACGCCGCCATATTGCAAACAGCTGACAGTAAGCTCCTCCCCCGTTTCGGACGTCAATAGCCCAAGGTTACTTAAATACTAAGGTTGGGCCAAGTCGGGGAGCGCGCGGCAATTGGCTGGCGGCTGTGACGTAGATACTATGCCAAGCAGTGCTTGGGAGGTAGTGGGTGAAGGGAACAGTATATGAAATGAGAGATTTTCATGAGGTTATTTTAATTACTTATATATCACATGACAATCATATAGCACAAGGAAATTCATATACAATATAATGCAATATCATTAGTACATGGCATCACCAACACAGGGATTCTACAAGGCTGATTTCGCCCATTTCAGGCGTTTGCTTGCTGCCCTTCTTTCAGCCTCTCTGAGAGACTTAAGGGTGCTGAGGAAGCGCATTCTAATATGTCCTCGTTGTTACATACAACCGAATAGCATTCACATTAGTGCATGGGAACTTCTGTTGCAATACTAATGCAAGCGTATGCATTATTCGTTGACCCCTTTTCAATTCATATCCGCGAAAATTTTGAAAAATTGTCTCAATTTTTTTCGTGGGTTGACGACCACGGGACTCCAGCTGAGTCCGGCATCGCTTCCACTTACTTGTGCAGGGCTCCTCTCCGTCCTCTTTCCTGTCGACATCTCTTGGTCAACTCATGTTCCCTTTCGACCCCGACGGTATTAGGGTATCCGAGGCCTAGGGAGTCTTTCACTTTCCCGCCTTAATTGGTCCTTGTCTCATCTTTCCTAATAACCTCATTCTTCGAGGGGTCAGCCTTCTTTTTCTTTTCATGTTATCTCCTGCCTTCTCCTCAAGGCCCTCAAGGAGGCAGGGCGTATGTAGCCCTACCACTTCTGGTGCACCCTGGATAGTGCTACACCCCCAGGGGCTCACAACTGGTGAGTTTGGGAGTTGGCGACCCCGAGGGATTCCTGAGCTGGGTCCGTTTTGGCCCCTTTTTCGTCCTTCCTTGGGGCGGGCCCTCTCCTCTTTTCCTTTCAAATCTGCCTGTCCTTCCTTCCAAGTCCCTCATTCTTCATTGTTCGAGGGTTAAGGGCATTTCTTTTCCTCCTGTCCTTTATTTGTCTTATCCTTTATTGTTTTATCAATTCTTATTCTAGTATATAAGTTAGTAGTTAGTATTAGTTATAGTTTTCATTCTCATCTCATTTTTCACTATCCCCAAACCATTAGGGGCCGATAACCTAGATGTTAGGCCCCTTAAAACAACAATTATCATCATCATCAAATTTTTACACCTCATCAAACTACTCATCATTTGGCTCAATTAAACAGTCTTTTGAAATAAATTGTATACAGTTCATTGTTGGCAGTACATTCTGACATATTGAGAGCGGCTTAGATTGAAAGCCTAATTGGCAATGTTTCTTACACTTCAAACGGCAAGTCCACATGTGACGAATATTCTTTGACTTTCCCTCGAAAGGTGACATTTTCAATGCGTAAATCCCTAATTGATTCATTTTTTCTAAAACAGAGTTATGTTCCATTTTCTCTACATTCCTTCTAGAAGCTGAGTGTCAGGAAGCACTCATCATTATCGTCTAGTTTCTTAACAGAACTTGCACTTGAAACTGGAATATTTCCCGCATTCACACTTAATAATAACAAACTAATTCTGTTCTTCACCTCTACTGGTAATGGGTGATCATAGGAATGCCCAAGCCCACGTATCCTAATTGAGAATATAAATTTTCCATACAGTCCTGATTCAGCTTGGCTTTCAAGATGAAGCGAAATCCCTGTTTACATAAATAATTATAAAGTCCTTTCAAAGATCTTACACTCATAAGAAAGCCTTTCTGAAAATGCAGCATTGTCTTTTTACCTACCACTCGCATATGTACCCAGAGGATCTCAAATATATCCAAATCCCGAAGCTGTTCCTCCAAACGCAATCCAAAAGCTGCTTTTACTCCAGGATTATCAGGTACGCGAGAGTTAAAAATGTTCAGAGAATCGTTCACTATGTCGAGGAAATCATGGACCTCACTCATGTCTTGAGAAGCAAAACTCAGTGCCCTAGCAGTAGTCCTTGAGACAAGTTCTGCAGCTAAGCTTACTCCCTGCCTATAAAGACCTCGGCAAGTTACATGCAATTGCGTTAACTTAGGTACAAATTTGATTTCATTTGAATCTGCCTGAATTATTTGTTCAATTAGTTTCTTCTGAATTTCTTTACCACTCGGCAAGAGAATTCCACAGTTGAGGAAGTAAATGCGCAATAATTTCAGAAGGTTTGGAAAACCGCAAATATCACAATCCAAAGATAACTAAAAATAAGTCTTGGTGTGAGAAACACCTAACTCCGACCAGAGGGAGAGGATTTTCCACGCATGTCAGACACAATAGCTACAACCTTGACACCTATCTTCTCTAGATTGACGATATCTTTAGTAAGATCTGCTGACATGGACACATCAAAGTCATAATACACAGGTTGCTTCCATTTAGCACACAAAGATCTTACCATTAAAATCTGTACATTTTTATATGGGCCTAAAATTTCATCCGCTCCATGGTCATAACAAAACATAGTGGAGTAGTTGTGTGTGTGGGGTCGAGGTCAGTTACTAGAGCTATCTTCATTCAATTGCAAACAAGGTGAAAATAATTGAGATATAACCTACCCCTCTTCTTATTTTCAAAAAAATTATCTTTGTCGCAAAAATCCCAAAATAGTTAATACCTCTTAGGCAATTATAGGAGATTTTCTAGGAACGCACACACTATGAACGTTTCACAGTTATATCACATTTGGTATTTTAAAATAGATTACGACTCAGGTACTTTAAAAAATTAATGACCAGTAAAGTGAGAGATGTTGTTACGCTTGTCTAACCTACTTAAAAAGCATTGATTGATTGCAAACTAAAGAATACCTCAAACATTTGCTACGATCCCTCCAATTGAAATAATTGCAGCTCGTTTATATTTATTTTGTTGTTGGTCGTGGTGATTGTTTTAAGAAGTGGAACATCGAGGTCATCCACCCCTATATTTTGTTGCTATTGCCAAATTGGTCAATGAAACCAAAATTCTGGGTTCATTTGACTGCTAATAATTCACTTTGTTGTTGTTGTTGTTGTTGTTGTTGTTGTTGTTGGAAAAGCAGGTATTAATTTATATAATTTCAACCTACAATTGGGAACCCATTTTATTTTGAACCGTCTCTTCGCGAAATGGCTGTCACCGCGGAGGCACGGGTTCGATTTTCGGCTCTGCCAAGAAATTAAATTCTGGTCTGGTGGCTGGAACGGGGTACACTGCGCCTCGTAAGGCAAAACTGAGAAAAGGAGGGTTCGATTTCCACCTCAGCCATCCCTGAAGGTCTTCCGTGGTTTCCCACTTCTACTCCAGGCGAATGCCGGGATGGCTCCTGAATTAATTAAGGCCACGGCCACCTCCTTCCCAATCCTCATCTGAATTACGAATTACGATATAACACACGTTATCACACAATTTCTACACATACCCAAGTAGGCCCACATGGGGCTACATTACCACGGTGTCGCAAAGCCCCTAAATGAATCAAGAAGAAGAACAACAGCAACAAACAACCTATTATTTTGCTACGCCACTGATTTCAGAACTCATAGAATAATATGTATATACTGACTTGAGAAATAACGACCTACACTACACGCTCAGGAGTTGAAAAGATTTGCATGGTCATCTTCATTTTTATTCTTATCTGAAAAAGCGATGGAGACCCACCATTCTAATTATCAGGGCTGTTCTGAATGTCCGAGTAGGGCTCTTGAACACTGGCGAAGGGAAGATGAAGAGTTGGCACAGCATCCGTCGTGAGACGTCTTTTATTCCTTAGTGGCAGGCCCAATAATTCATACTCTAAATCACAATAGTAAACATCGCTCGTAAGATGGACGGAGCAAACCTTTGCATTGACTAGGATATATTTACTTTATCCCCTCGTTTACATTTTGCCAGCCAAGCTTTCACAAGAGTTGTATCTTTTGGGAAGCAATTATACACAATATCAATGTTGTCTTTTGATTTCCTCCACTAGTTCTGGCATGGCAATAGCACATTCCATTGTAAGGGAACGTACATGAGTTTATTCTGCTTCAACTAGTGCACAGACGATTGTACATACTGAAGGGGAGTACATTCAATACACAATATACCACCTATAAAACACGTTAATGTAACTAGGAACAAGACAAAGGTCACACACAAGAAATAAAGCACTTGTTTCGCTACGGCTACTGACATTCACTGTGGCTAGCTTGTATCTACCACGACACTTGCCATACTAACTACGTCACGGCTTCACGTGACCCAAGAGCGGCTAGGCAGAGGACCACCCGCATTGGCACCCCCCTGACAATAGCCTACAGGCTGTGTAATAAAACGTAAAATGCTATCTAGTAATGTGATAGAGATAATTATTGGTGGTTTGTGTCTACAAGTAGAGAAACACAAAATATGGTTTTACATACACAGTACACTTAATATGTGCACTATTAGTGGTGCGACAAACGTCGAAGCTGAATTCAACCTCTCTCCATGTGTTTTGTAGATCGTGGGTGTACCATTCACAATAGCTATTTGAATGCGATGACGTAGATCCTTTATATCACGAACTAGTGTTTAATGTACTTGATTTCTGGCGAAACCCCACAGCAAAACTTCTAACGGCGTCAGGTCTGGCTTTCTAGAAGTGTCTTGAAAAGTTACGGTCCAAGAAACGTTTCACAAGAACCGCATAATGACTTTGTGGACTATTTTGTAGGTAGGATTTTGTGGTAATGCGTATAATTCAACATGTCTAGATACCTTTATGAATTAACGGTTCTCTTTGCAAAAATGAGTGTTCCTATGACCCTGTTCTTCAACAGTGCACACCCCACATTCATTTTCGGAGAGTCAGGTTGCTACTCGACCATGGCGTGGGGGTTTTCCTTTTCCCATATCTGGCAATTGTGTCTTTTCACTGCCGGGAACGTGGAATATCGCTTCTTCAGAAAAAGAGAGCTTATCAAGAAATGCCTATATCCGTTCAATTTTGTCAGAAATGCCTTCGCAAATGCCTTCCATCCTGGTTTGTAATCAAGTTTCAGTTTCTGACGATGGTGTCACGTATGAGGAAATAAATTGAGTTCCTTAAAAAAAACTAAATATCTTATATTGATTAAGATATGGATTTTTTGTTTTCTCAGGCCGAGGCATCAAAGACAGGTCGCACAGGTGTAATACTCCCAGGTTACACTATTATGTCTGTGAGGAAGATAATGACACGAGGAGCCAATATTGTCTGATGACACTTTTTCAATCACTCTGTCAGCGATTCATTGGTCCAGAATATCTTGATAATCATCATTACAGTACGTTTCAACCGACAGTAGTGGCTACGCTGGCTAAAGCGCAGCGTTAAGTCATGGGGCCAGGCTCTTTTCTGAGTCTGTAGACGCGTGGGTTCGAGCCCGACCGTCGGCCGTCCTTGAGATGGTTTTCCATGTTTTACCATTTTCAACACCAAGCAAATGCTAGGACGGTACCTTCGGATAGGCCACGGCTGCTTCCTTCCATATCCTTGCCCAGTTTCATTCATCTTCATCCATTCCATCTCTCAGACCGACGCGCAGGTCGCCCACGGGCGTCAACTAGAAATACCTGCATTCGGCCTCTCAGGAGGCCACACGACAAAAAAAATTACTTTTCAAGATTGTGGCCATGATGGCGCAGAGCGTTAATGCGCTAGTTATTGCCTCGCTGGTATCGTAAGTAATCCACCTTCGTTCCTCGGGCGTCTTGCTTTCCTTTGTCACCACAGTTCCTTTCAACACGTCCATGGCCGACTTCCTTCGAATATCCTTTCCATGAACCTTCTTTGCGATGGTAGAGGAATGATTCCTCACAGAGCCCGTGGGTGAACTGAGCTAGGAGAAGTTATTTTTTAAATATAAAAAAAAAATCAAAATGTTAAATCAGCCCTTCAAACTCTTGGCTTCTGATTCAAGTCGTGGATCGCACTCTATGCTGGTCAATCCCAACATATCGAAAGTGTCAATGCAATACCACGTACAGTACCTACTTTCTTTTAGAGTTTCTAGTTTTTTTATTTTTATTTATATATATTACAAGTCGCCTCCGTAGCGTAGCGGTCAGCATGGTTAGCTGCCGCCCCGGAGGTCCTGGGTTAGATTCCCGGCTCTGCCACGAAATTTGAAAAGTGGTATGAGGACTGGAACGGGGTCTACTCAGCCTCGGGTGGCCCAAATGAGTAGAGGGGGTTCGATTCCCCCTCAGCCATCCTCGAAGTGGTTTTCCGTGGTTTCCCACTTCGTCTTCGGGCGAATGCCGGGATGGTACCTTCTTCAAGGCCACGGCCGCCTCCTTCCCTCTTCCTTGTCTATCCATCCTAACCATCCCTTACCTTCCCTCATTAGGCCCCTGTTCGCTTTGCAGGTGAGGCCGCCTGGGCGAGGTGCCAATCCCACCTCACCAGTTGTATCCCTTCCGATTCGATGTTCCCAGCTCTAGGACACTGCCCGTAGAGGCGGTAGTGGTGAGTTCCCTCGCTGAGTCCGTGGGTTCTACCAACCTGGAGGGTAAACGACAAATATATATATATATACAAGCCGAATCAAACTGATCCTTACGGAAAAATTGACTGAGGTAATTATGTAATAACAATACCTCGCAACTGTTTCTGGTGCGATTCTCTTCATGCAATATCTCGAATAAAATCCAATGAGAGTTTATGACGTCATGGAGCGATATTTTGAATTGTTGCGCGGTGTTGCTTCATTCTCGTTGGCTAGTCCTGTCACACAGACCACTTCTGCTACTATTTACCGCAACCTTTCTCAATCTACTTCGGAATAAAGAACACTACATTACCTAAATTTCTACCTAGCTGTACTTTTCATTTTTAACATGCTACCTAGAAAGGTGCCCTACAATCTATACAGAAACAATACAGCAATTATTCGAGCCGAAAGACATGAGAAAGAAGCTGGTATTCTGAAAGGTGTCAGGCAATGCTGCAACCTATCACCCATACTTTTCAATCTATACATAGAATAAGCAATGAAAGAAATTGGAGAAAACTTCAAAGTAGGAGTAAAGCTTCAAGGAGAAATGGTTTCAAATCAGAGATTTGCTGATCACATTGTCATCTTAGCCGACATACCACAGGATTTCAGTTAGTTTTTAAATGGTATGGATTCTGTCTTGTGGAACAGATTCATAATGAAAATTCAGTTCCGTTATCGTTTTACCCTCCAGGGTTGGCTTTTCCCACGGACTGAAACGGTTTCTTTCGCCCTCACGTTGAGCGACAAGTGTAACGTTTATTAGTTAGTGCCCCATGTTGGTAGCGACAAATGAAACGTTTTGCTAGCTCCTAACTGTTGGGTGAGAAATGTAACTGTTTACCTTTGCCTAAGCTATGTTGTTTTAATGGGCGCCAAGACCTCAACGCAATGTTGAAATCTAAATTTGTATTTAACAACGTCTAGCTCTGGCAGAACACCTTCAAGACTCTATTCACTCAGATCGTGGTATGATTTGATCATTAACCCAACAAACAATTGTATCAGGAGAAGGAATTGGTCTATATCTAATGCTACCTACTGAAAGCAAAGATTGCATTGTAAAAGAAATGAATTTATTATATAAAACAAGAATAGCAAAATTAATAATAATAAGTATAAAATTTAAATTGGAGCGTTGTGATTTGAATATTACCGATAGAAAATTACGTGAAAACGGAGTCTGATAAATTGATTTTACTCTTATTTCCAAGCTATGAAGTTACTGAAATATGAAATGTAAAACAAAGAAAATGAGAGATTGCGTATTTCTGCGTCATTGGCGCTTACCACTGGAAATTGCCAAAGCATTTCCCTCGTTCTTGATGATGTTGTGAGCTTCCCACAGTCTCCTGGACGTCGTCATCTCCGTCGGAATTTGATGATATTCTGGTAGATTAGATAATTCTATGGTCCGTACCTCGGACCCAAACACTCGTACAACCAAGTTTTACAAAAGTTCGTCGCTAACTCCACTGAACATCGGAGCGAGACGCACTTGCGACCGTACACCTCAAGTATTTCACAGATAGTCCATGTTTCACGGAACATCGGAGCGACTCCCGCGTATATCCACACTCGGCAAGAACTATACAGATAGTCCTGGTTTCACGGCGCGTCGAACGATATAACCACACGCCGGCTCCCCACTCTTCAGTCCCAACTAGCTTACGTCGTCTCCCCTGATTGGCTGACCCACCACGCGATCTTCTCCTCCTCCGGGTCATTACACTCGGCGGGAGGGTTCCGTTCCAACAATTCGTCTTTTCTAGACCTTGCGACCCAAGATTGCGTCATGCTTCTCGACAAGATTAAGCGTGTACTTGAAATCCCAGTGAGTCATCTCTCTCAAATACCCTAACTGACAAAACTCCGTAAAATTCCGTAATCAGATAATTTTCTATGATATCGTCGTTCGTAATAATTTGCTGGATAGGGTTTTCTAAGACATAGAAAACCTATCTGAATGCTAATAATTTTTATAAAATGCTCCGAAAATACCTTAATAATAATTATAATAAATTAATAATAATAATAAATTACCATGAAAAATTCTCTTGGCTGAACAATTTGCCGCGTAAATAAATATAGAATGGCTTCCTACTGACTTATGCCAGTTGCATAAAACCCCTCGAAAAACACGTTACATATTCGCCTCGGATCATCGGATGATTTACCGTGACGACGGTCCATTATCCGATTATCCCAGACACGTTAATAAACCCCATCCAAAATACATATTACATAAATGAAATCACCCTAAATTACAGATATATACACTCATATTTTTTCTTCACGCACTTTGCGTCAAAGTTTGTTGTCACAATGGATTGCACTTTGCAACCAGTCCAATGTTTTACATATGGAATAGTGTTCCACGGATATTTCCGCCTCTCAAATTTCTCTATGTTGGAGAAATAGACATAATTAATGTGTGAGCACTATGTATTTATGATGTCATACCACACGCATTGAAGGTGTTCTGATATATTTATATCACCATAGAACTTCCTAATTTCACTGGAGGTCCCCTCCTTATGGTGACATTTAATTCCACTTATCACTCAGCACACGATCACACTATTGTGGCAGCGCCTCGTGACCATAATACTTAATCTCTCTTTGAAGTAGATTAAATTAATATTGACTTCTGAAAAAAAAACAGTAAATGTGCATTACATATAACACCAAATATTTCTGTGCCGTAATCGCCCTGTCTTGTTAAGTTCCCGTTAACCATATTCTACTTAATACTAGTTCTCAACACAGACCATTTCTCCTCACACAAATAATACCATTGTACAGATTATCTTAAATTACACACTTACAAATCTTACATGGCGAGGCCGTAAACAGAAATCACGTGTGCTGATATGTATGAGTTTCATGAAGGACTGTCTCGCATTCTGATGGCCCATCTTTTATCTCGTGGACGCCTTAAGCTAACAAGCCCTATTCAAGCGCTCCCCCATCTCTTGGAGATAAATGGGAACCCATCAGCGCTGCCAAAATGGCCTTGGTGCATCGAGACAATTTAGTGCTCAACAGCATCCGACAATCCCGTCATATTTCCCTGTACCTTAAAAACTCTCATTTACTTACATACTACCCCCCTGTGTGACTTCTGATACGCCTGCCTGGAAGACCATCTCCTCCCACGCACCAGACACCACACTTACTCATTTGATAGGCTGGCTCGCCAGCTAAACACACTCACTTTATGACACATATTTTCGTAGACTATGTATATTATACGTTCCGTATAATCTGTTTCCCTCACTATTCTCCAGCACATATGCTGTTTTCCCAATACGTTTGGAAACTATAAATGTTTCTGCGTCACCTGCTTCCAACCTTGCAAATGGCTCCCTTAAATGAACGTCATCACGTTGCTCTACCTAGCATATTTCTCAGTGTCTGTAACGATGCCCTGTTGCTACTGTCCACACATGCTAACCCTACTTTCCTCTGGTGTCACACCACTACTCGACACTCTATGACCTAAAAATGTCACTTCTGACTGACAGAATGACGACTTAGACAGCTTCAAAGTGAACCCTGCCTGATCTAACTTCTGAAAAACTATATTTAAATGACGTAGATGCTCCTCAAAACTGCGTGAACTAATTACCATATCATCTATGTAAATGGTTACAAACTCTCCTGTGTCATCCCCTAATGCGATGTTTAAAGCCCTAATTAAAGCTGCTGAACTACTCTTTAACCCATAAGGTGTTCTACAAAATTGATAAAGGTTATATTTATGACTAAAAGCTGTAAATGGTCTATCTTCGTACATAAGTGGCACTTGCCAAAAACTGGAACTCAAATCTACACAAGTGAAATACTTCTTCCCCTCAAATGTTTGCATTAATTCCTCTATTGACATAGATTTCAGCTGATCTGAACTAATTCTACTGTTAACCAAACGAGCGTCTAAACAAATACGAACAGTGCCGTCGGTCTTGGGTACCGTGATCAAAGAATTAACATATGGACTGTTAGAGTGCTCAATAATCCCATCTTCAAGCATCTGATTAATTTGTGCCTCAACTGCACTCTGATAAGCGAAAGGTACAGGATATCTATGTCCTGTGAATACTGACCTATCAATAACGTTCAATGAATGTGTATAGCAATTGGCCATACCAATGCGATCCTCAAAAACTCTCTTATTACACAATAACACATCATAGAGCCGAACACATTGTTCCACCTCTATATTACCCTGAAATGCAGCCTCACGTAACGAGTCCTCTAGACTTCCGTTCGTAATCACACTGCCCACAAAACATGGAGAACCCCGCTCTACGGCTGGCGATATCTCATTTAAAGAACAAATCACACCTACAATACTACTCCTCTGAATATGGTCATTGAACGCTACTTCTACTTCAGAATCTCCCCATTTAAATTTCAAACTCCCTACATCATAACATAAGTTACCAGACACTCTACTTAGCCACTCTGAACCCAAGATAACACTGAATACTAAATTTGGAATTACAAGGCAAATCTGCTTCTGTACATGATTATTAATTTTAATGTCTACTAAAACTTGCTTAGAAATTACTTTAGACCTCTTCCCAACAGCTGTGATAACAAAAGTGCTTTTAATTGGCATCTCCTCAAAATTTACTCCAGTTCCTTTCATTTTATCATAAAATGCACTACTTATGCAACTCTTCATACAACCACTATCAATTAAAACATCTGTGTACGCCTCGGGCACGTTAAATTTAACTATGGGGCTCTTACTAACCACTTCCTGAATAATACCTTCATCATTTAGTTCATGTAATAATTCATTTCTCACATTTAGGTCATAGGGTTCCTGTATAATTGTATGGACAGGGCATGCTACAGACTGAGATTCTGACCTTACTTCGCAGCCTGGTTCGCGTTTAAAGAACCGCTACAGCTGGCCGTAGTACTACTAACTACTAAACTGGTCTGGTTGTTCTGGGCTGTGTTGTCATTGTTTGGCTGTATATTACTACCACTAGGCTGTCCTCTTCCTTGACCCCTATTCTGGTTGTAATTATTGTCATTATAATTTCTCCCTTGATTTCCCCTGAAATCATTGTTTCTCCCTTGATTTCCCCTGTAATCATTGTTCCTCCCTTGATACTGATTACCATAGCCATTTCCTCTGTTCTGATTTAGCTGATTATTATTATTATTATTTCTATTTTGAGCGTTGGTCCCTTCGCCACCGTTCCCTTGAACTTCCAGATGCCTGGCTTCATTAGGTCTATTATTATTATTACCCTGGTTCCTATTGAAATTGTCCTCATAACCCCCTCTCCCTAGTGCATCAAATGTGCTTAACAAATTTTCTACTTGTGATATAGTCTTTACATTCTGGATACAAGCAGCCTCCTTGATCCTATAGGGAAAGTGCCTAAGTAGCAACCTTACCACATCACTTTCCTCCTTCAAGCCATCCAGGTATTTACACACTAATACCTGCCCTAAAAAGTATTCGGTCATGGTGGAGCTTCCTTTAGGGTTATATTTACCACACACTACTCCCTCACGATGCTGCGACTGAATAACCTCATTCCAGAACTTTTCACAGAATTTCATTTTAAAATCATTCATATCAGTAAACTTGTCTCTGTAGACAGCAAACCAATTCCTCGTTTCCCCCACAAACACTTGTTCTAAAATTTCAACTACCTGGCACCACTCAATACTACCATTTTCCAACCTCTCCCCGAATTTATTTTCTATAGTGTTCATGAACTCCATTGGGCACCCCTGTCGATTGCTGAACTTACCCAGTTCTACCTCCCTGTGTGTGCTATTCACAAAAACTGGTCTATTCTGACTATTTTCTTGCCTGATCCTAGCTTTTAATTTTAATTCTAATTCTGCGATTTTCTCCTCAGCCTTCCTCTCAATACTGTTTACTGTTAATTTAATGTTTCCTTCTGATTCTTCTACTTTATCATATAGCTTTGCTTGTTTCTCCTCAATCTTGCTAATGCTCTCTTTATTACTCTCTCTTAAATCATTTACTTCTGCAACTATTTGTGAGTGGACTTTCTCAATTCTACCCCCCAGCTGTTCCTTAACCTCTTTAGTAGCTACCTGAATTTTGTCAATTTCTCCCCCCAATTGCTTTTTGACCTGCTGTGTTTCCAGTTGCACTAGTTCTTTTAAATTTTCAGCCTGTGTACTGATTCTAATTTCCAACTCCTCCTGTACTTTTCCTAATTTTCTGTCTACATCTGCAATAATCTCTTTAGCCTTTTCTTCCATCACCCCCCTGATCTCACCTCTAATCAGTTCGAATTTGTCACTCATTTCCCTACTGTTTTGTTCTAATTTAGCATTTAAAGTTTCAGTACTCTCTCTATTTTCCTTACTGTTTTGTTCTAATCTGGCGTTTAAACTATCGCTCAATTCCCTATTACTCTCTTTATTTTCCCTACTGTTTTGTTCTAGTTTAGCGTTATTCTGTTCTAACTTTGCATTTAAAGCTTCTGTACTTTCTTTATTTTCCCTACTGTTTTGTTCTAGTTTAGCGTTATTCTGTTCTAACTTTGCATTTAAAGCTTCTGTACTTTCTTTATTTTCCCTACTGTTTTGTTCTAATTTAGCGTTATTCTGTTCTAACTTTGCATTTAAAGCTTCTGTACTGTCTTTATTTTCCCTACTGTTTTGTTCTAATTTAGCGTTATTCTGTTCTAACTTTGCATTTAAGGCATCACTACTAACTTTGTTCTGATACATAAACTCGAGAAGTAAAGTTTTTAATTCTGGTTGGCCGCCTACACTCCCTGTTTCAGTATCGGGATTTACCTCCGCTACCCCGGTACTACCATCACTCGACATACTGCTCGTATCATCACTCTCCCGTTGATGACCACTACGTAACCTCATCTGTCTTTCTTTCTCATCCCCCATAATGATATACACTGATACAGACAAATAACCCCCAAAATACAGGCACAGAAATATATACCCTTCTCCTTCCACAAATGTTATTAGGTTTTCAGCCCCAAGTTGTCGGCGACAAGTGAAACGGTTTCTTTCGCCCTCACGTTGAGCGACAAGTGTAACGTTTATTAGTTAGTGCCCCATGTTGGTAGCGACAAATGAAACGTTTTGCTAGCTCCTAACTGTTGGGTGAGAAATGTAACTGTTTACCTTTGCCTAAGCTATGTTGTTTTAATGGGCGCCAAGACCTCAACGCAATGTTGAAATCTAAATTTGTATTTAACAACGTCTAGCTCTGGCAGAACACCTTCAAGACTCTATTCACTCAGATCGTGGTATGATTTGATCATTAACCCAACAAACAATTGTATCAGGAGAAGGAATTGGTCTATATCTAATGCTACCTACTGAAAGCAAAGATTGCATTGTAAAAGAAATGAATTTATTATATAAAACAAGAATAGCAAAATTAATAATAATAAGTATAAAATTTAAATTGGAGCGTTGTGATTTGAATATTACCGATAGAAAATTACGTGAAAACGGAGTCTGATAAATTGATTTTACTCTTATTTCCAAGCTATGAAGTTACTGAAATATGAAATGTAAAACAAAGAAAATGAGAGATTGCGTATTTCTGCGTCATTGGCGCTTACCACTGGAAATTGCCAAAGCATTTCCCTCGTTCTTGATGATGTTGTGAGCTTCCCACAGTCTCCTGGACGTCGTCATCTCCGTCGGAATTTGATGATATTCTGGTAGATTAGATAATTCTATGGTCCGTACCTCGGACCCAAACACTCGTACAACCAAGTTTTACAAAAGTTCGTCGCTAACTCCACTGAACATCGGAGCGAGACGCACTTGCGACCGTACACCTCAAGTATTTCACAGATAGTCCATGTTTCACGGAACATCGGAGCGACTCCCGCGTATATCCACACTCGGCAAGAACTATACAGATAGTCCTGGTTTCACGGCGCGTCGAACGATATAACCACACGCCGGCTCCCCACTCTTCAGTCCCAACTAGCTTACGTCGTCTCCCCTGATTGGCTGACCCACCACGCGATCTTCTCCTCCTCCGGGTCATTACACTCGGCGGGAGGGTTCCGTTCCAACAATTCGTCTTTTCTAGACCTTGCGACCCAAGATTGCGTCATGCTTCTCGACAAGATTAAGCGTGTACTTGAAATCCCAGTGAGTCATCTCTCTCAAATACCCTAACTGACAAAACTCCGTAAAATTCCGTAATCAGATAATTTTCTATGATATCGTCGTTCGTAATAATTTGCTGGATAGGGTTTTCTAAGACATAGAAAACCTATCTGAATGCTAATAATTTTTATAAAATGCTCCGAAAATACCTTAATAATAATTATAATAAATTAATAATAATAATAAATTACCATGAAAAATTCTCTTGGCTGAACAATTTGCCGCGTAAATAAATATAGAATGGCTTCCTACTGACTTATGCCAGTTGCATAAAACCCCTCGAAAAACACGTTACAGGACTAAACGAGGGATCCCACCTCTACCGTCACTGAGGGCAGTGTCCTGGAGCTTGAGACTCTGAGTAAGGGAATACAACTGGGGAGTGTAACTAGCACTTCTCCCTGGCGGCCTCAACTGCAAAGCGTACAGGGGCCTTATGAAGGGATGGGAAGAGTGGAAGGGTTAAGCAAGTAAGAGGGAAGGAATCGATCCTCGGACCTCCGGGGTGGCAGCTTAGCACGCTGACAATATGCCACGGAGGCGACATATGTCGATAAATCGCTGTCCCTGTTGTCAATAAAGTTTTGCATATAACTATTTTCTCACTTTTAATAAAAATTAGGGAAACTTACTTTCTGGATGCGCCTCGTACATACACAGGTATACGAGGCTACAACTAAAGAAAGTGAGAAAGACAGAAAGAACAGTCTGGTAATTTGTGTTAGTTTGGAGTCTATATCAGTGTCCGTGTAT
The DNA here is from genome assembly GCA_946902985.2 of Meconema thalassinum. NCBI lineage: Eukaryota > Metazoa > Arthropoda > Insecta > Orthoptera > Tettigoniidae > Meconema > Meconema thalassinum. The sequence goes on along the minus strand of OX336391.1, from coordinate 298,572,820 downwards.
TTGTAATTAAGTAAGCCGTGGCCATAAGTTAGGAAACATCCCGGCATTTGCTTGGAGTAGAAATGGGAAATCACGGGAAACCATTCCTAGAATGATACATCTCGTCTCTGTTTTGCCTCACGGGGCTAGTGAACCCCGTTCAGACCTTTGGACTAGATTTAGATTTCTCGGAAAAACCACGAACTGGTTTAATGTTGCTGTTTCTACTGTGCCGTGAAGTGAGTTGATGAGATGGGCATACACGGGGGAAGTCCTTTAACAATTACAGGAAGGTAACGCAGCAAATGTAATCTAGTGAGTGAAACAGGCAAATTCCATTCACCCATTTAACACGGCCGAATGACCGAGATTATCCTAGTCTCTAATAGCATACACCCCTTCCTAAGAAGATTAGGTCACATCCTCCCACACGGCCGATCCAGAATGAAATCAAAGTAGAACGATAAAATAGAAATTTTTCAAAATAATTCCGCAGAGGGAATCTGATTTCTAGTCTGACGCCTTAACCACTCGGCCTCGACTGCGTGGCTTCTATGTCAACTGTGGCGTTACGATTCAAACTTAACTGTTCCTTATATAGGTCTTTGTTTTCCCAGGCGGAGGCATCAAAGACAGGTCGCACCACTATATGTCTGGTTTTTATTTTTATTTTTTTATTTAGTCAATTTACCCTCTAGGTTGGTGGTTCCCACGGACTCAGCGAGGGAACTCACCACTACCGCCTCTATGGGCAGTGTCCTGGAGCTTGGAACATCTGGTCGGAATGGATACAACTGGGGAGCTGTGATCAGCACCTCGCACAGGCGGCCTCACCTGCAAAGCGAACAGGGGCCTCATGAGGGATGGGAAGAGATGGAAGTTTGGGATGAATAGGCGAGGAAGAGGGAAGGAGGCGGCCGTGGCCTTACAGTAAGTACTGCCCCCGTAAATTGAATTATCCAGAGACCACGATGGTAGTATTTGGGAGAGCATGAGTAAAGTTGCAGCCGTCTTAGCTATTACGTGTTATTTATGACGTAGACACGGCTGGCTCATAGCTCAGGCAAGCAGGGAGGTTCTGTTGAGATCCATGATGACGTATAAGAATTTTCGAGAAGGCTCTGGAAGCATGACGCATATAGAAGCTATGGAAGGGATGGGGGATACGCCCCTTGTCAAGGTATTTAAACGACGAGAACGGAGAGCCGAGGCTATTTCTTATAAATCAGTTGACGAGTGAAGTGTGTTGTTGGGTTAACGCAGTCCCAAAAGTTTCGTCGAGTCCGAGCGTGGGGGTTGTCCGCTCGTGAAACAGCACAGTTTGGGTAAGCTGCAGTGCATTATACAACTCAAATCTAGGCGAAGTTAAAACGCAAGCATAAGTGACATTATCTCATGAACATACACAATTAGGCGTCAGCGTTTATCATAATCAAGCAGTGTAAGACTATATAGAGCCTGTGTTAAAAGCAGAACATTCCAGCTTTTATAATTTGGGAAATATAAGCGATAGAAGACGAAATACAAAAGTGTTTTTCACAGATCTCAGAATCACTTTTCATGCTACACACTCTGACCATTCAGAGGGCAGGCGTACTGCAAGTGTGAAACAGAACATTATTCAGTTGGTGCTATAGACAATTGACATTACAATGGCAGTTAATACTCAGTTATTATATTTAATAGACATTAATATGAAAGGAGTGATGGAGTATTAAACTAACTATGCACCTGGGACATATATCGATAGCGTGAAGATCCAACATGGAATTACGATAGTCAGTATTCTTGGAATACTAGCATGGAGTGGGTAACCAGCATTTACACTCATGCATATCTATCAAACGCTGATATAACATCCATACGGAAGTGGAAATTTATTCATTATCCATTATGGTGAAATTTCTGCCTCGCATATACAGTGGATTTCATGGTTAATTTCGACGTAGAACTTTGGGGATTTACAAAAGTGGCTAGGGTATCCCAGCACAAACAGAAGAAGTTGCCAGAAGGAAGTTCCTTGTTAACACGGATGGGTGTATTCCGGAGATAGAATCCTTCTATTATCCGAGGTCGCTGTTCTGATGTTCGAGGACTGTCCAGATATGTACTCTGGTTGTATAGGAACATCTGTAGTATTCTGTGAATACTCTTCAAGAACGTCTGAACATCATATAAGGTAGCCGTGATATTTATTTGTTATAATGTGAGCTGTATAGTGAAATTTGAGCAACGATTTTTCCCATATTTTATATTGTAATATGTTCTTGTATACTGTACACTTTTCAGGTGTTTTATAATTTCTTTAGTGTCTTGAGACCTTAGTCTTTCATATTTATATTTAAATTTTTGAGAGGATCAGTTTTACTGACATTTAAATATTCTTTTGAGAATGTGGATTAATTTTGCAGTCACGGTTTGACTATAAAAATTAATAGTTTCCATTTCAAGTCAGAATTCAGACATCGTGTCATCATTTCAAAGTAATGTCTCCGTTAACTTACTTTGAACTTTTTTCTGTCCAACTTCAAGAGAGAAGAAACCATCGAACATTAATTCGAGCGTTAAAATATATGTAATTTTACGACGATCTCTTGAATTACTAGTCGTTCTTCAGAATGTGTTATTGAAACAAAGACAATATCATTAGATAATGAAAAACATTTCAGCGAAGACACTTTATGTAACTTGAGTTTTGAATGAGCTTGATTCAGTTAACAGTTGAAAAGAACTCTTTTGGTAGAAGATTTTCATATCTTAGGCTAGGATATCGATGCTTGCATATTCCAGTCTGGATTGACTTCTATCCGACTTGATTTAAATAACCTGCAATTATTTAAATTCTCTTGAGTGTAATATATTATTGTACTGCGATAATATTATGATGATAATTTTTTTTTGATAGACAAGTGAGGAGAGTCAGTTTGTATTTTTAGCCTACTTTTCACATTTTGCAAAAATGAGGAAAAAGTAGACTTATGAGATCGATCCGGGAAAATGTCTGTCTGTCTGTCTGTCTGTCTGTCCTTCTGTCTGTCTGGCTGGCTGTGTGTCCCCCCTATCAACTCCTAAACGGCTGCAGCAATCAAAACCAAATTTAGTATGAGCAAAGATGTGCACCGGAATAGCTCACGTCCATATTTGAAAATGATGTCAATGCTACCAACTGCTGAAAAACGCACTAGAAATTTGAGCTCCATGTTGGATATCTTGCAAGGTATGCATGGGAGCTATTCAAAAATTGGCACACATGTAGATAATACTATTTCAGTTTAATTTCCAGGAGGCCAACCATGACAGTGTTGCCAAAATAATTTTAAGCCTTCTGATAGGACCAATGTTTAAATGCATATAACTTCTACACTATCGATTGGATTTCAACCAAATTTTGTATGTAATCTGTACATAAACATATATGCCTGAGCGTATTCTTAAGAGCAACCAGGGCTGCCAACTGTTAATAATTGCTCTCTCTATTTTTTATCCAAATACCAATATATCAGAAAGTATGCAAGCCAACAGCTTTAAACTATGCACACGTATATTCTGACATTTAAGATTAATTTGGAGTAACTTATATACGTCAGTTCTACCAACATGATTATAAGCCTGCTGATAGTACCAATTTTTAAATACATGTAACTTCTATACTATCAGTTGGATTTCAACCAAATTTCGTATGTGCTATGTGTACCATAACAGATATGACTATAAGTATTGTTAAGAGCAATCAGGGCTGCCAACTGTTAATAAATGCTGTCTATATTTTTTTTACCCTAATATCAATATATCAGAAAGTATGCAAGCCAACAGCTCTATACTTTGCACACGTATAGTACCTGACATTCTAGATTAATTTGGAGTAATTAATACACGGCAGTGCTGCCAACATGATTCTATGCCTACTGATATGTCCAATTTTAAAATACATGTAACTTCTATACTAACAAATGGATTTCATCCAAAATTGGCACAACAAGATATCATAATAATTCAGATTATTTCTGACCAGCACACGCATGGTATTGTTGGCAACATGCTTTTACGCGTGCTGATAGATCCAGTGTCTAACTGCACGTAACGTCCCTTGGACTTCAACCAAATTTTGTATTCTGTACCTTAAGAGGTGGAACTAAGAATATATTCAGTCACCAGGGCTGCCAACTGTAGTGCTCTATTAGGCTACATTATACCAGGTATATTTTGAACTAATTAGATATTTCAATATTACCAACTTAATTTCGTCATTATTCTAGATAGGTTCATATACTGTAGAATAATCATTGGCATGAAAATTAGGCTGTATAGTTCTTCACGGAACTTCTTGTTATTAATCATATTTATGACTGTCCGATTTTTATTTCATATCGTTTTGTTAAAGATACTCATGGTGGTTAAAATTATGCAACAGTTTGAATACGTTTTGATAATGTAGAGTTTTCGAGAGGAACGATGGGATGTATAAATTACTAGCTGAAGTACCCGTGCTTCGCTACGCGTCATAAATAAATTAAAATGTGAAAGTGACAGTTAAAACAGGGGATAGGCGAGGTGCTGCGCAGAGGGAGATTAAGGATGGAACATTTTGTCCACACCGTTCGGCGTTGACCGTGTTTTATAGCACAAATTTAGGTTTTACTCGCTAACCGTTGGAGATACCTTTCGGATAGAAAATGTAATTTTAAAGCTCGTATATGCCATCAAAAGTTTGCTATTTCTTAGCGTTCACTTTTTATTTGAAATGGAAATAAGAAAGGGTGAAGTGGCGTCACTAAAATGGTCGCCATCTTTAAATAATGCAAAGTATTGAAATCAAAAGTAGCCTATATGTTAACCAGGTAAATCAGCTACTTCCATGTAAAATTCATGTAAGCCGGACCAGTGGTTCTTGCGTGATTGGGTAATATACAGACACACACCATCTCATTTTTAGCCTCGCTTCGCGCGCGTCATAGTCGTGTCATATTGTTATTCAATGAGATGCAGGTTTAACCCCGTTAACACCCCTTTAGAACCTGAATATCCAAAAATCCCTCCTTAGTTGACTTTTTCGACACACAACAAACATATCCCCTTCTTCTAACTTTAATAGTTTTGATTGATCGATGAGAGTGAACATCCAAAACTTCTTCCTTAATGGACGTTTTTCTTCCAGAATTTCACCCCTCCCCATAGGCCCCTTAAATTGGATTTGGTCGAACACCTACTTATTTTAATTATTTATTCATTTATTCATTTATTTTTAAGATGATTGAAACTCGGAGAAAATCAAACTCCTCGCCTATCTCGTTTAAGAGAGACACGCTCCGTTAGGAATCTTTCAACCCCCACTTTTCATCCCTTTCACCTCATAATATACACCACATCGAAAAACCATTAGACATGTGTCAGCTTATTTTTAATGATTAGTATATATGCCAAGTATCACATCCCCAAATGAAACCACTCATGAGATATTGTTATTCAATGAAATGCACGTTTACCCCCTTAACACCTCTTTAGAACCTGAATATACAATACTCTTTCCTTAGTGGACGTTTTCGACATACAACGAACTTATCCCCAAAATTTCATGCTTCTAACTTCAATAATTTTGGCTGGGCGATGATGAGTGAGTGAGTCAGTCAGGACATTTTCTTTCATTTATTTTTGAGAATTTCACCCCTCCCCATGAACCCCTTAAATTGGATTTATGAAAAAAAAAACGGTCGAACACCTATTTACTTATTTAAAGCTGTTTTCCCCCTGAGTTTGATGAGTGAGTAAGTGAGTCAATCAGTTAGGACACTTTCTTTCCTGTTTTCCCCTCCTAATTTCACTTCTCCCCATGGGCCTCTTAAATTGGATTTATGAAGAAATGGTCGAACACCTATTTGCTTATTTTTAAGCTGCTTTTTCCGCTGAATTTCAATCTTATCGCCTATGTTGTATAAGAGATATAGTACACGCTCCGTTAAGAATCCTTCAACCCCCAATTGTCTCCCCTTTCACCTCATAATATACACCATATCGATAAACCCTTAGACATATGTCTGCTTATTTTGAATGCTTAGTTTATATGCCGAATATCACATCCCCAAATGAAACAACTCGTGAGATATTGTTATTCAATGAAATGCAAGTTTAACCCCCTTAACACCCCTTCAGAATATGAATATCCAAGAATCCATCCTTAGTGGACGTTTTCGACATACAACGAACATATCCCCAAAATTTCAAGTTTCTAACTGCAATAGGTTTGCTGGGGGATGATGAGGGAATATCCAAAAATCCTTCCTTAGTGGACTTCTTTCCCCAGAATTTCATCCCTCCCCATGAGCCCCGTAAATTGGATTTATGAAAAAAAAACCGATCGAACACCTATTTACTACTTTTTCAATCTGATTTTTCTCCCTGAGATTCTTACTTTTTGCCACTGTCTTTTAAGGGATACTTGCTCCGTTAAGAATCCTTCAACACTCACTTTTCACACATACACCTCATAATATACACCACATCGAAAAACCCTCAGACATGTGTCTTCTTATTCTTAATGATGAGTTTATATGCCTAGTATCCCATCCCAAAGGAAACCAATCGGGAGATATTGTTATTCAATTAAATGCAAGTCTACCCCCTTAACACCCCTTTAGAACCTGAATATCCAAAATTCCTTCCTTAGTGGACGTTTTCGACATACAACGAACATAAGCCCCTTAATGTCATGTTTCTAACTTCAATAATTTTGGCTGGGGGATGATGAGTGAGTGAGTAGGTCAGGACATTTTCTTTCAATTATTTTTCAGAATTTCACCCCTCTCATGAACCCCTTAAATTGGATTTATGAAAAAAAAAACGGTCGAACACCTACTTACTTATTTTTGAGCTGTTCTTCCCCCCTGAGTTTGATGAGTGAGTGAATTAGGACACTTTCTTTCCTGTTTTTTCCTCCAGAATTTCACCCCACTCCAAGGGCCCCTTAAATTGGATTTATGAAAAAACGGTCGAACACCTATTTACTTATATTTTAAGCTGTTTTTCCCCGCCGAATTTCAAACTTCTCGCCTATGTCGTTTAAGAGATACACGCTCCTTTAAGAATCCCTCAACCCCTAATTTTCACCCCTTTAACCTCATAATGTACACCACATCGATAAACCCTTAGACATATGTCTGATTATTTTAATGATTAGCTTATACACCGAATATCACATCCCCAAAGAAACAACTCATGAGATATCGTTATTCAATGAAATGCACGTTTACCCCCTTAACACCTCTTTTAAACCCGAATAACAAAAATCATTCATTAGTTGACGTTTTCGACATACAGCGAACATATTCCCAAAAATGCATGTTTCTAACTTTAATAGTTTTCGCTGGGCGTGATGAGTGAGTGAGTCAGACAGGACATTTTCTTTCAATTATTTTTACCAGAATCTCACCCCTCCCCATGGGCCCCTTAAATTGGATTGATGAAAAAACGCTTGAACACCTATTAACTTATTTTTTAAGCTGTCTTTTTCCCCTGACTTTGATGAGTGAGTGAGTTAGTCAGTCAGTTAGGACACTTTCTCTCCTTTTTTTCCCCCAGAATTTCACCCCACCCCATTGGCTCCTTAAATTAATTTATGAAAAAACGGTGGAACACCGATTTACTTATTATTTAAGCCGATTTTTTTCCCGCTGAATTTCAAATTTCTCGATATCGTTTAGGAGATAGGCCTACACGCTTTGTTAGGAATCCTTCAACCGCCAATTTTCACCCCTTTCACCTCATAATAATACACCACATCGAAAAACCCTTAGACACATGTCTGCTTATTTTTAATGATTAGTTTATATGCCGAGTATCACATCCACAAATGAAACCACTCGTGAGCTATTTTTATTCAATGAAATGCAGGTTTAACCCCCTTAAGACCCCTTTAGAACCTGAATATTCAAAAATCCTCCCTTAGTGTATGGTTTTGACATACAACGAACATATCCCGAAAATGACATGTTTCCAACTTCAATATTTTTGGCTGGGCGATGATGAGTGAGTGAGAGAGTCAGGACATTTTCTTTCAATTTTTTTCTTCAGAATTTCACCCCTCCCGATGAACCCCTTAAATTTTATTTATCAAGAAAACTGTCGAATGCATAATATGTATATATTATATACTTATTTTTAAGCAGTTTTTCCCCCTGAATTTGAAGAGCGAGTGAGTCAATCGGTTAGGACACTTTCTTTCCTGTTTTTTACCCAGAATTTCACCCCTCCCCATGGGCCCCTTAAATTGGATTTATGAAAAAACTGTCAAACTCCTATTTACTTATTTTTTATGCTGATTTTTTCCGCTGAGTTTCAAACTCATCGCCTATGTCGTTTAAGAGATACGGGCTCAGTTAAGAATCTTTCAACCCCCACTTTTCACCCCTTTCACCTCATAATATACACCACATCGAAACACCCTCAGACTCGTGTCTTCTTATTTTTAATGATGAGTTTATATGCCGAGTATCACATCCCCCTATGAAATCAATCGGGAGATATTGCTATTCAATGAAATGCAGGTCTACCCCCTTAACACCCCTTTAGAACCTGAATATCCAAAAATCCTTTCTTATTGGGCGTTTGCGGCCCTTGAGGAAGCTGCATACCAAATTTCATTCCAATCCGTTGGGTGGTTTCTGAGATTTGGTGATGAATGTGTGAGTGAGTGAGTGAGTGAGTGAGTGAGTGAGTGAGTGAGTGGTATTTGACAAATATCGAGTAGATAGTGTCAAGTCTTTGTTGTGCTATACTCGGTTGACAGTGCTGTGTGAGCAGTTGAGTAACTGACGGGATTTCAAGTAAAGTTTTCTATACCGGTAGTGCAGAGCGCAACTCGAATCCAGTCGGCCGTGTCTCGACTTGAGCTATGTTGCCATGGAAACTATCTGCCTTGCCATTCCTTCATGAGTATATTTTATGATTTGATTAGCCTGTGCTTGAGTGCAAAAGGGCCGAAATCAGAAGAATGAGAAAGACTATCGAAAATTCATGTAGCCAGCGGTTTCTTCTGGGTCCTAAACTATGTGTATGCAAAATTTGGTTGAGATTCGTGAAACGGTGTAGATTTGTATACGGAACCAACCCACCCACATACATACATACATACAGACTTTCACTCTTATATATAAGATAGCTCAGTGGACGTGTGAAAGTCACTGATTGATAGTGCCCTTGTTGGAGGATGTTTTCCCACGAGATTGTCTATAACAAATTAATCATTGGTGATTTTGGTTAAACAGTGGAAGTTTTTCCATATATGATGTAATATATATGAGGTTGTTAAGCCATAGTGTGCTTGGAGCGAGGTTTTTCCCGCAACTTTAGTGATGTTATTCCCCATCCAGATTGTATTCATGTAAATTGACTGTTTTATTTAACAGAGGGTGTGAGTTGAAGAACTTTTCGACTACAGATAAACATTAGTGTTACAGATATTCCCTATTAAAATTTATTAAACACGAATTTGTAAATACATGCAAATAACCTTAATTGGTCGGTTGTATTTGAACTAATTTTGTAACTATAACCCGACATGACGTGTGTGTAATGTATAAAAATATTATAAAGGAAATAGAATTTCTATATTCCAATATAAATTCGATTGTCGAATGACGACATTTTCAAAGACTCTAAAATTATTTAGGGATCATTTAAATAAACACTTCAGTGTAGTGTTTAGCGTTTCGTCCATATTAGGCAATGATCACTTTCGTGATGTTTATAGTGTGTTTTTCTTTCGTGCTGCATTTGTCGGTCAAATGCTTTTGAGACCACCGAACGAGCAATATGTATTTATTCATTTCTGTCAATATTATATTGTCTATTGCTAGTGTTCACTCTCTATATACATCTAAGACTCTTACCTCAGCATGTTTAAGGTCATGCGCCTCCAGCACACGCTCGCATACTGAAAGGGGTGTCACCTTGCTTGCTGCCTTCCTGCCTGACGGACGTCACAGCTTGCCCTGGCCAATCATCGCCCGCCAGCCTGTAGGCTTCCAGACGCTTCTATGATGCTATTATTTAAGTGGCGGCGTTTTGCTCCCCATCCGCATTCCTTCTTCAACTTTCTACGGCCTTCTTCAACCTGCGATAGGCATTCGTGCCTTCCTCCCTTCTCCGGGGCATTCTAAACTTCAGGCCTAAGCTACATTTCATGGTTGAAACTACCATGCACCGCAACAGCAGAGAACTTCTGCACTGAGAAAGTGCATTCTACACTTGACTCCAAACCGCAAGAAGCTGCGCCAAATCGCAGTTATAAATGCCATGTTATTTGGCATTCAAGAAATAACATCAAACCTAACGATGTTAAACAATGTACAACGCTGGTGAAGAAGAAGATCGGCCTGGCGAGGTTATTTTCCTGATGCTGGACATCTCAAATTTTACTGCTAAAAATCAAGTGTTGGCCACGGCAGTCTCCGTCAGTATGCTTTCTAGTCATCGCCACTAAAAGATAAGTTTGTGCCTTTTATTATTGTTTTAATAATCTTCGTTTTAAGTGTTTTTGCTAGCAAGTGCAAGAATATATTAAATTTTTGTGTGCATCAAGCAGAATGAATTTTTGTCTAATAGCACATGGCTGTGCCAACCTAATTAAAATTAATGAACATTTGCAATTGCCCCAGGCGGGCCAACATAATTAATTTTTTAATTAAATCTTATTTATTAATGTGTTCGCGAGTTTCACCATATAAATAAAAATATTGTATTTACTCTCAATGTTCAGTAAGGTATTGAAAGAACCAGGCCGCATTTCCTCAGCCCAATCCTTTCAGTCTAAGCTTCTCTTAAGGAAGTTATTTTGTCCAGGCCTTAAGCCTGATGCTGATCTCCCGTTTATGTGTATGAATTTGGGCTGTTCTTCACATAACCATTTGATGCCGATAACCGGGAAAGCTTGTAAACATTCTGTTTAACAAAATCTTCAAATTAATTAATGTTGGAACTAATTCAAAATTTAAATGCCATACTGAACATTGAGTGTGTTAATATTTTAAAAATTGTGTTTTCTAATCTACTTCGAAAGTTTCAGCTCGAGTGTATATGGTTGGCACTGAGAAGGGAGACAAACAGCAGGCCCGTATTTCACCGCAGGGGAAGCCGCACTCTCTTTTCTGGCAGACAGTCAACTTCATCCGAAGCAAGGTGTACCAGCTCACAGTATAGTCGTGAGTACACAACAAACCTTCATAATGCCGATTGACGAGAAACTCATTAATGCCAGAGCTTCTGTCAAAGGCAAGTTAACGCGTTTTCGCACTTTTCTATATGAGCTCACGGAAAAAGAACGTAATAGTGACATAATTTCTCAAAGGCTCAAGGGCTATGAACAGGCCTTTGAGAAATATGATGAGATCCAAAGTAATATTGAGACACAGTATCCCGACCAGCAAAGTGACCGCTGTGAGGTTGAAAATTTATATTATAAGGGGTTCGCAGACGCGAAGCAACTTTTAAGAAGTTTAACATTGCAGGAAAAGCAGGAGAAAACTCCTTCAGGATCTTCTTCTTTTCCTTCCCGTGTTATATTACCGAAAATAGAATTACCTAAATTTACCGGAGATGAAACTACATGGGAACCATTTTTTGAATTATTCAATTCATTGATTCACGAAAACGATTCTCTTCCTTCAATACAGAAGTTTCATTATTTGCGTTTGTCCTTGCAAGGCAACGCACTTGAACTCATCAAAGAGCTTACGTTGACAAATGAAAATTATGAAGTAGCTTTGGCTCTTCTCAGAGATCGGTTTGGGAACACTCGTTCAAAAACTCAACGTCACATACAGGGTTTATTCAATTTACCTATTGTTCAAGCTGATAATCTTGCCTCGCTTCGTAATCTGATCGATGCTGCAGAACTTCATATTCGTGCGCTTGCAAATTTGGCCCAACCAGTTGACTATTGGGATCTATTTTTGATTCATCTTATTTCTGCTAAATTAGACACTAAAACTTTAAAAGATTGGGAAGCAGATCTGTCGCAACATTCATTGTGTACCTACGAAGCTATTCTTAAATTCTTAAAGGCGAAATGCTAAATTCTCTCTGCTGTAGCCAGCCAAAAGAGTAGCTCCACCTTTAAACCTCCTTCTAATAGTAAGGTCATCAGCCCCACTCAGAGAGTACTAAGGTCACATGCCTTTTCTACCAATATTCGGTCTCCCAATCAAGTACAAGCTTGTGTTTTGTGTCCATAACCACATAACTTGTACCAATGCGCTCAATTTAAATCTTTATCTGTGGATGAAAGACGCAAATTAATTACGACCCACAAGCACTGCTTTAATTGTCTATCAGGGACACATATGATAAGCAGTTGTCGTTCTGAACGGTTATGTTTTCACTGTAAAGCAAATCATCATACTCTCCTGCATAGACATGAAAGATCGCGGTCATTAGCAACCAATAGTTCATCCGCTAAATCTAATTCTGAGACTTTGCCGAATAACGCTCAGTCTTTTACTCAAAGCTCTGTTTCGTTCAGGGGCGTGGTGGCTCAGCGGTCTAGCTGTATGCCTCTCACCAAGGCAGTCCGGGTTCGATTCCCGGTCAATGCATGTGAGATTTTCGAAGTGAAATGCCATGTCCTGTGGTTCGGATTCCACGTAAAAAGGAGGTCCCGTGGCTCATGATCTCGAGATTAACGGTCACGTTAAACTACAAGCTTCCTGTTTCGTTCAGTAAAACTCAAGTTTTATTGTTCACTGTCCAAATTCTAGTGAAGAATGTTCACGGAAAATGGGTTTCTGTAAGAGGATTGTTGGATAATGCTGCAACTAACAATTTTATCAGTGAATCGCTAGTTCGCAAGTTAGGTCTACAAATATGCCCTACTTCTATAGAAGTTACAGGAATTAATGGTTCTAAATCGCAATCTCTGAGTTATGCTAAAGTGGATGTAAAAGATTCCAATAATCTCGGCATTCATTTAAATATAGATTTTTTAATTATCAATTCCATAGGTAATGACACTCCCATTACTTCGTTTCAAGTCCAGGGTTGGAATACTCCGCATCATTTGCAACTTGCAGATCCGAATTTCAACAGAGCTTCATCTGTAGAAATTCTTTTAAGTGCCAGCTTTTTTTTTGGCAATGTTTACATCCGGAAAAGGTTAAAGTTGCTCGTGATGTTTTCTTTCGTAGAACCGATTTTGGTTGGATTGCCACTGGACAAATATACCGCAACCCCGTTCAACCGAAATCTCATTGTTATTTTGTTGGTGCTGATTTAAATCAAGAATTAATTAAGTTCTGGGGCATTGAGGACATTCAAGTCACCTCACCTCATTCTTGCAATAATGCGATCTGTGAAACATTCTTCGTAGAAACCACTGTTCGCACTACTGAAGGCAGATTCGTGGTTACTCTTCATCGCATTTCTAACCCCCCTATTATTACAGAATCACATTCTAGAGCTCTCAAAGCTTTATTCGCAATTGAAAATCGCTTTAAAAAGATGCTCTCTTAAAAACTCAGTATACTTCCTTCATTGAAGAATACGAATCAGCAAATCACATGGAAGTAGTTCCAAAATCTGAAGAAATTAGTAATCCTCCTAAAGAAATAGTATATCTTAATCATCATCTGGTTTGGAAAAATTCTTCCACCCGAGAACAGATAAGAGTGGTTTTTAATGGGTCATCTCCAGATGCTGATGGTGTTTCTCTCAATGACACTCTGCATTCTGGACCCGCTATTCAGACAGATCTTACTTCAGTTTTACTTAACATTCGTCTATTCCCCATTGCTGTCCTTGCTGACATTAAGCAAATGTATAGGCAAATTCTAGTAAATTCAGAACAACGTGATTTGCAAAGAATTTTGTGGCGAGACGACAATGCAAAACCTATAAAAATATTTCGTTTAAGAACAGTGACATACGGTCTTAAGCCGTCTGCTTTTCTCGCAATACGATCTCTTCATATGTTGGCCGAACAAGATGGTCATCTTTTTCATCCTCTTGCTTCTGAAGTATTGAAAACTGTATTCTATGTAGATGATTTTTAGCCTATTTTCAATTTTGAAAAAATAAGCTTATGAGATCACCTTTTGTCTGTATGTGTGCGTGTGTGTGTGTGTGATTCGTGTGTGTGTGTCCCCCTAATAAAATCTAAACGGCAGGAGCGATTTCAATGAAACTTGGAAAATTCATAGCACTATTCCCGGCGACCTCGACCGTGCCCTTTAAATTTTGTTACGACTCACCAATCCAACATGGCGACTGTGCGAAATATTTCACCAGCATTCAATATTTCCGAAACTATTACCGATATTACCCTGACATTTTCTATGGTGATAGAGGGAACTACTATAAGTTCACTTATGTGACTTTTGAAAACCTGGTAACTACAAAACCAACATGGAGGCCAAGCGAATTTGCGACTTTTAAATAGACGTTTCTCGTGATTTGACCAACCAAACGCAATGAAACTTGGTACAGTATATGTTTATATACATTGTAATGCACCGACATGTAACTTCGTTCAATTGTTTACATAATCACAAGATGGCGGATGTGCGAAATATTTCACCGGCATTCTATATCTCTGAAACTATTAGCGGTATCTCCCTAAAATTTTGTACGGAGATAAAGGGCACTACTGGAAGTCCATCTATAAGACTTTCAAAAACCGGTTAACTACAAAACGAACATGGCGGCCAAGCGAATTTGAAAATTTTAAATAGACATTTATCGCGATTTAATGTTCCAAGCGCACTGAAACCCGGTACAGGAAATATTTATACACATTGTAATCCACTGGTATCTAATTTAGTTCAATTGTTTACATAACCTCAAGATGGCGGCAGTGCGAATTTTAAAATTAAGTTTTTATTTCTTGTGATGTAGTCATGCGATCGAAGTGAAAGTTTGTATAATGAACCTACGCAATATTGAAAAGGTTGTGAGAGAATGGCGCAAGGAACTGACCAATATGGGTGTCCAGAGTGGGATATACCTGGGGCGTAGGAAGGAAGGACTGGTTGTAGATTGCCTGGCCTTTGCTGACGACATGGCACTTATTGCCGATTCTCTGGATACAGCAACAATGCAGGTCAATTGCCTCAGAAGACAGGCAGCCAAAGTGGGTCTTCAAGTGTCGCTGGAAAAAACAGAATTCTTCACCAACATCAAAGAAGCTAACAGAGAGATGCTACTAGAACAGGGAAAAATCAAGAGGATTGAGAAATTTAAGTATCTCGGCGAATGGATTGAACCCAACTTATCAGAAAGAGCATCATTATCCATGAGAGTCAACAAGCTGGAACTGGCTTATCGACTGACAAAGAACATCTACAACAAGAAATGCCTGTCACGCAACCTGAAACTGAAGCACTACACCTCAGTCATACGACCAGAAGCCCTGTATGCCATGGAGTGTCTCTCATTGAACCGAAGTGGTCTGATGGAGAAAATGGAAGTCAGAGAGAGGAGAATTCTCAGGAAGATCCTAGGTCCGGTAAAGGAAGATGAGGAATACCGTAGGCGGCACAATTCCGAGCTCTACGAACATATAGAAAGGCTCTCTGACTGTGCTAGGAAAAGGAGAGTAGCATTCTATGGTCATGTGGCAAGATTGCCTCCCAAAAGACTGACCAATAGGCTGTTCACTTTCTGGCAGAACAAGAAGGTTCGTACCACTTGGCTGACAGAAACTGAGAAAGACATTAATGAACTGGGAATATCAGATCTTCAAGACAGGCAGTCTGTGAGACATGCCCTGAAGGAAGTCCATGGATTTCAGGAAAAACCCCGGAAGAAAGGTACCCCTTGGACAGATGAAAGGAAGGAGTTACACCGGCAGAAAATGCGACAACACTGGGCAAAGATCAAAGCTCAACAGTTGAACAAGCGTGGTCCAAAGTAGGCCCATTCGAAACAAGAAGAAGAAGAAGAACCTACGCAATAATTTTCCTTTAATGGTACATGACTCTATGGCCTATACATTTAATAATCCAACATGGCGACCATCCGAAATATTTAGACGATACTGAATATCTGCGAATCTATTTTAGCAATCAAACTGCATTTTTAATGTTCATAGGGGCTATGAACTTAAGTTCACCTATAGGACTTTAAATAACCTGGTGATCACTAATTCAACATGGCGGTGACGCGAATTATAAATATTCACATGGACGTTTCTCGCAATTTAACCATCGAGTGCAGTGAAACATGGTACAGTAAATCCTTATACGAATGTTAATCCACTGGCATCTAATTTATTTCAATTGTTTCCATTACCTCAAGATGGCAGCTGTGAAAAATTTTAAAATCTCCTTGTTTTTTCTTGTGTCCTAATTATGCGATTGAAGTTTGAATACTACACGTTCACAATAATCTGCATGTAACAGTACATAACTCTAGGACCTACATATATAAAATCCATCATGGCGACCACCCGAAATATTTAGTCGGTTCTTAATATCTACGAATCTATTACAGCAATCAAACAGAAATTGTGTATGTTGATAGTGGCAATTAACATAAGTAGGATATATGAAAATAGGCTGTATAGTTCTTCACGGAACTACTTGTTTGTATTCTTTTCCTAGTATCTCTGAAGCACTTTTGTTTGTGAAGATTTAAATTCTCTTCTTTCTGGTGGTGGGTTTACCCTTCATAAGTGGAACTCGAATTCAACCGAATTTTTATCTAACTTTTGACAAGCAACTCCTGTTGACAAATGTGTTGCGCTTCCTACTGAGGAATCAGCTATTAAAACCTTGGGTGTTTTTTGGTCTCCTGCTTCAGATACCTTTTCATATCAGGTACACTTATCTGAGTTTCACCCTCAAACGAAAAGGCAATTATTATCGGAAATAGCAAGAGTTTTTGATCCCTTGCAGTACATTGCCCCGGTGGTTATTACTGCAAAAATGTTCTTACAAAAACTTTGGTTATTGAAAATTGGTTGGGATAAAAAGGTACCCTCCCCCCTTTTAGATGAGTGGTTGAAATACCGCAAGAGTTTGTTAGATCTTTCTCAAATTTCTATTCCCCGCACTTTAATTTCCGACCTTTCATGTCAGTATTTCGATTTGCACGTATTTGCAGATAGTTCTGAAAAGGCATACGGTTGCTGCGCCTACTTAGTAGGCCGCCCTTCCAATACTTTACCCGGATTTTCCAATTTAATTTGTGCAAAATCAAAGGTAGCCCCACTCAAATCCATATCTTTGCCAAGATTGGAATTATGTTCTGCTGTAATGGCTGTGGAATAAGCCAGTAAATTAAAAATCAATTTAAATTGGAAATTTTGGAGCACGTGGTTTTGGAGTGATTCTTCCATCGTGTTAGCTTGGCTTTCAAAACCTTCTTCGCATTGGACCACTTTTGTGGCTAATCGCGTTTCTAAAATACAAGAGTTGTCTCATTTTGGCCAATGGAATCATGTTCCGGGGAAAGAAAACCCCGCTGATATAATTTCACGTGGCTGCTTGCCCAAGAAATTAATTTCTCTCAAACTATACTGGAATGGTCCGGCGTGGCTCAGTCAGGATTTTTCTTGTTGGCCTCGTTCATCTGATCGCAGAAGAAGTTCCTGATGCTCGCATTGTTACCGCTTCCCTTTTTCTAACTTCTATTGCTACTAGTCTTTTTCAGCGTTACTCTTCATTTAATAAATTAATTCGTGTGGTAGCATATTTATTTCGATGGAAATTTCTTGTTCTTGATCAGCCTGTGAAACCGCAACCCTTTCTTACTAAAATGGAATTGGAATTTGCTACTCGTAGAATCTTGTTTCTTATGCAACAAGAAGTATTCTTTCTTGAGTATCAGACGCTTTTAAGCAAAAAAGCTCTGCCAAAGTCTAGTAGGCTGTTACCTCTCACCCCTTTTTTGGACCAAGATGGATTAATAAGGGTGGGGGCAGGCTAGAAAATTCTAGTTACTCTGATGAGAAAAAACATCCCATTATTCTCCCTTCTAGACATCCTATTACTACTCTCATCGTAAAGAAATTTCATTATCAGAATTTGCACGCTGGCACCCGCACCTTGCTTTGCTTAATTCGCGAGCAATATTGGCTCATTAACGGTTTTCATGAAGTTTCTTCTGTTATTCGGAAATGTATACCTTGTTTCAAGTCCAAGCCCCAGCCAATCACGCAAATTATGGGAAACTTACCATATTTTCGTTCCGAACCTAGTAAGCCTATCGCCCTTACGGGTATCGATTATGCTGGTCCTTATGCCTATCAAGTTAATTCCCCTTCATCTAAGCGAAAGTTGTTAGGTAAACTTTATATTTCTTTATTTGTGTGCATGGTGACAGGAGCCATTCACCTTGAGTTGGTTACAAGTGCTTCTACTCCTTATTTTATAGCAGCCTTTTCTAGATTTGCCGCTAGAAGGGGTGTTTTCTCAGATAACGCAAAACATTTTGTTAGTACTTTTGATCTTTGGAAAACTGCACTTACCTCTCCTTCTGCTAAGGAACAGTTTTCTAATTTTTCTCATGCTAATGGATTCAAATGGCATTTTACTCCCCCTTACGCCCCCCATCATGGTGACCGTTGGGAATCTTGCATAAAGCTCACGAAGAGACAGCTGAAGAAAACACTTGGTACAGCCATCCTTTCCTATGAGGAATTCAATTCTTT
The DNA here is from genome assembly GCA_946902985.2 of Meconema thalassinum. NCBI lineage: Eukaryota > Metazoa > Arthropoda > Insecta > Orthoptera > Tettigoniidae > Meconema > Meconema thalassinum. The sequence goes on along the minus strand of OX336391.1, from coordinate 298,554,207 downwards.
AATTACTCAGGTTGAGGGCATCGTAAATTCTAGGCCGCTCACGCCTTTGTCTAACGATCCTAAAGATCTTCTTCCGTTAACACCTAGCCATTTTTTAATAGGCTGTTCTTTAGCTTCTACGCCTCCTTTGCTTAGTCGACGCTGTGATCTCGGGTTAACTATTTTCTGGAGAAAGTTAGAATCTTTGCGAAACTCTTTTTGGCGCCGTTGGAAGCTGGAGTATCTCAGCTCACTTAACAGAAGAGAGAAGTGGCGGCTTTCCCAGCCTGATGTGCGAGTGGGAGATATGTTTTTTTTGCGAGATCCAAGTCCCCCCCTCGTATGGAATATTGGTAGGGTAACTCACTGCCATCTGGGTCGTGATAAGCATGTGAGAGTTGTAGATGTTCTCACTAGTAAAGGTGTCTATACTAGATCAATTTATATGGTTGCTATCTTGCCTGTTGAGGCTTAGTGTCATCTTCTTTCATTGTTGTTTTTTCCAACTGATTCTTTGATTGTTTTCTTTCGGGGGTCTCGGAGCATGATCACTTTCGTGATGTTTATAGTGTGTTTTTCTTTCGTGCTGCATTTGTCGGTCAAATGCTTTTGAGACCACCGAACGAGCAATAAGTATTTATTCATTTCTGTCAATATTATATTGTCTATTGCTAGTGTTCACTCTCTATATACATCTATGACTCTTACCTCAGCATGTTTAAGGTCATGCGCCTCCAGCATACGCTCGCATACTGAAAGGGGTGTCACCTTGCTTGCTGCCTTCCTGCCTGACGGACGTCACAGCTTGCCCTGGCCAATCATCGCCCGCCAGCCTGTAGGCTTCCAGACGCTTCTATGATGCTATTATTTAAGTGGCGGCGTTTTGCTCCCCATCCGCATTCCTTCTTCAACTTTCTACGGCCTTCTTCAACCTGCGATAGGCATTCTAAACTTCAGGCCTAAGCTACATTTCATGGTTGAAACTACCATGCACCGCAACAGCAGAGAACTTCTGCACTGAGAAAGTGCATTCTACACTTTACTCCAAACCGCAAGAAGCTGCGCCAAATCGCAGTTATAAATGCCATGTTATTTGGCATTCAAGAAATAACATCAAACCTAACGATGTTAAACAATGTACAACGCTGGTGAAGGAGAAGATCGGCCTGGCGAGGTTATTTTCCTGATGCTGGACATCTCAAATTTTACTGCTAAAAATCAAGTGTTGGCCACGGCAGTCTCCGTCAGTATGCTTTCTAGTCATTGCCACTAAAAGATAAGTTTGTGCCTTTTATTATTGTTTTAATAATCTTCGTTTTAAGTGTTTTTGCTAGAAAGTGCAAGAATATATTAAATTTTTGTGTGCATCAAGCAGAATGAACTTTTGTCTAATAGCACATGGCTGTGCCAACCTAATTAAAATTAATGAACATTTGCAATTGCCCCAGGCGGGCCAACATAATTAATTTTTTAATTAAATCTTATTTATTAATGTGTTCGCGAGTTTTACCATATAAATAAAAATATTGTATTTACTCTCAATGTTCAGTAAGGTATTGAAAGAACCAGGCCGCATTTCCTCAGCCCAATCCTTTCAGTCTAAGCTTCTCTTAAGGAAGTTATTTTGTCCTGGTCTTAAGCCTGATGCTGTTCTCCCGTTTATGTGTATGAATTTGGGCTGTTCTTCACATAACCAGGCAATGCTGTATATAATCATATAACTACGTAAAATAAATCTGTAATTAATATAATAATATAATAATGTTTATTAGGGTCATATAATAATTTGTTAAAATTAAAATTTTGTGAATGAATGACGAGTAAATGATGAAAATTTTGTAAGAGTGAATCTAGAACTGCATTGGTTCGAAACAATGTAGGTTGTGTCTGGAAGAGTGTATAAAATATTTCATGATATCCTGTAGATTAGGTTCAGAGTTATCAGCTTTTGTTTAGTGGCAATGATCTAGCGTATTCGAGACTGCTTCTCGCATGTTGCTAGTGACCGGCCGCTTTTAACAGTGGGGGAGGCAAGGTGTGTGTGTCTCATTCATAGTCCAGATGTTCAGATAAGGACTTGTGTATTGAGGTCAACGACTCTGTGGCCTTGCGTATAAGTGTCATTGGAATGAGGAAGTTACCTCAAGATGCACAGCGATACAGCTGAGTGCTACTAAACGCTTCCAGTGTTTTGTTAATTTAAAATGATGTTTTAACTAGCTTACAGTAGTCCGATTAAGCTCATAACTTTTGAGTAATTGTTTTACAGTCCAGTGCTGGCTGAGGAGAGTTTGTGAGGGAGTCACAAGACTCTAATTTTTTTTAGTGTATAATTTTATTTATATTTATGTGAAATAAAATTTTACCGTTCAGTTTTCATAGTCTTTGACGTGTGGGTTCATTTTAAATATCATGTATGTGAGATATTGTGCGGACACACTTTTGTGAGATAGGGTGCCACCCATAAACCCCGAGATCGGTAAGTAAGGTAAGTGTTTTTCCCCCCGTGTAGTTTGGTGTGTTCCACAATATTATTGTAAACTGCTGTGCGATGATCCAGATTGTGTTTGTCAGAGCCATTTCAAATGATGTAGTAGAGCCGGAGCATATTGAGGTAGGCAATCCGAGTGAAGGGACGGATTTCTGACAAACGGCTTTCCGGATTATTGGGTACAGTACCATCCCGGCATTTGCCCGAAGACGAAGAGGGAAACTACGGAAAACTACTTCGAGGATGGCTGAGATGGGAATCGAACCCCCTCTACTCATTTGGACCACCCGAGGCTGAGTAGACCCCGTTCCAGTCCTCATACCACTTTTCAAATTTCGTGGCAGAGCCGGGAATCGAACCAAGGACCTCCGGGGCGGCAGCTAACCATGCTGACCGCTACGCTAGTAGAGGGGGTTCGATACCCACCTCAGCTATCCTCGAAGTGGTTTTCCGTGGTTTCCCATGTCGTCTTCGGGCAAATGCCGGGATGGTCCCTACTGTAAGGCCACGGCCGCCTCCTGCCCACTTCCTTGCCTATCCGTCCCACTCTTCCCATCCCCTTCATCAGGCCCCCTGTTCGCTTTGCAGGTGAGGCCGCCTGGGCGTAGTGCTGGTCACACACCCCAGTTGTATCCCTGACTCAGAGTCTCAAGCTCTAGGACACTGCCCGTAGAGGCGGTAGTGGTGAGTTCCCTCGCTGAGTCCGTGGGTTCCACCAACCTGGAGGGTAAACGACAAAAAATATATAAAAAAATGAATAATTAGACTTTATCAATTCAGCTACTGGTGCAGTGGTTAGGGGTTTGTTATTCCTTCATAGGTATATCAGAGCGAAGTTAGTTTTCTGGGAATATCACAGACACTGTTAATTTAAGGGCCTTTAAATGTGGTTTTCGGAGACCCTTTATAGTCGGGTGAAAAAGACCTTTCTTACCACACTCACACGTGAAAATGCGTGAAAAATTCTAGAGTACCCCTTGACCCCCTTAAGCCCATTATACTGTATGTATTGATGAAATTTACAGCTTAATTTGGTTCAGTGATAACCTTATAACCGTCTGGAAACTTTCACAGTAATGTAATAATTGGAATTGCATTGCGTCTTACAGAAAAATGGACCTGTGAGATTCTGTTACCATGGTTACAGTGTTGCATTATTTCATTACTTCATTGTAAATATACACGTTTTAAGGTATTTATTTAATTTTTAGGCATTTAAAGAGTAAGTGAGTGTGTTTCGCTTACACATTGGGTTATGCTGAACCTGTAGGTACCCCATATGTGTAGGTTGGTGTTAATGGGACCTAATTTTCGGCACAAAACTGGAATGGGACCTTAGCAGAATAATATAGGGAGGGATAAATAAACCTATATTTTGTTCTATTCATTTACAATGAGTAACATCAGTAACAATGAATATTTGTACTCTATGTTTCATGTTCAATAGTAGTCGTAGTATTGCAATACAGTGTACATTTGAAACTGCTCGCTGCATTTACATGTCTGGAGCACGGAATGGTGGCCTCGCCCTTATCCAATTCACTAGCACGAACCTTGTACTCTGATTATCTCCAAATGCACATGAGGCGGGCTCGCCCTTCTCTTACGGAACGCCACATATGACGCTACTACTAGCTATGTCATTATCTTCCCCAGTGGCGCATTTGGTTAGCGCACGATACTTATAAGATAGTACTTGTGATATGCCGGGGTTGTGAGTTCGAGCCTCACCTGGGGAAACGTTTTATTTTCTTCAGGGATTTTCACACCCCTCTCCTCACGGACACTGCGAGCACGGGGTCTGGGAGATGAAGACATTCTATCAAGAGATACAACTGGGGATGTTTCATGCGACCCGGCATTTGCTTGGTGGAGAAAGCGAGTAACCAGGACGTTTATTAAGGACGTCTGAGGTGGGATGCGAACCCACGCTCTCCCAATGCAGGCGATTCACGAGGTAGTTCTCGGCCACCGTGGCTGGTTTCTGTAATGAAACACCAGTTATGACTACTCTCCAAGAGACCGTTTTCAGCGCTGGAATTCGATCCTTCAAACTCTTGGCTTCTGAATCAAGTCATAGTTTGCGCTCTATGCCGGACTGTCCCGACATTAACTAGGAGTATTATCCGCTGTCGGCGGACTTTCTTCGTGAATCGACGTGACAGACAGTGACAGACATATTCTTTGCAAGGAGATGTAAAAACATATTTGCATCATAACATTAAAATTGTCGCCTCCGTAGCGTAGCGGTCAGCATGGTTAGCTGCCACCCCGGAGGTTCTGGGTTCGATTCCCGGGTCTGCCACGACATTTGAAAAGTGGTATCAGGACTGGAACGGGGTCTACTCAGCCTCGGGTGGTCCAAATGAGTAGAGGGGGTTCGATTCCCACCTCAGCCATCCTCGAAGTGGTTTTCCGTGGTTTCCCACTTCGTCTTCGGGCAAATGCCGGGATGGTACCTACTGTAAGGCCACGGCCGCCTCCTTCCCTCTTCCTAGCCTATCCATCCCTTCCCATCCCTCATGAGGCCCCTGTTCGCTTTGCAGGTGAGGCCGCCTGGGCGAAGTGCTGATCACACCTCCCCAGTTGTATCCACCCTGACCAGATGTTCCAAGCTCCAGGACACTGCCCATAGAGGCGGTAGTGGTGAGTTCCCTCGCTGAGTCCGTGGGAACCACCAACCTAGAGGGTAAATTGACTAAATAAAAAAAACATTAAAATTCCTTTGTACATCTGAGGGGGTGTGAATATCCGTGATGAAATTAAAATATTCCCCAGGTGAGGCTCGAACTCACAACCCCGGCATATCTCAAGTACTGTCCTATAAGTACCGTGCGCTAACCAATTGCGCCACTGGGGAAGACAGTGACAATGATAGTAGTAGCCTCATATAAGGAACAATGAAGCATGAATAGTAGACATAATAACGTCACAGTTGCCGTGGCAATAACGCACTCGTGGCCGAATGGTGCAGGCGTCTGGTTAGATATCAGATTCCCTCTGAGAGCGTTGGTTCGAGTCCTGTCGACTGCGGTATTATTTTGAGAAATTTCTAATTTGTCATACTACTTTGATTTCATTCTGGATCGGCCGTGTAGGAGGATGTGACCTTATCTTCTGATAATTAATGGCCTTTGTGTGTTAATTATGTCCTGTTCCATTTTAGGAATGGGAGTATGTTAATACAGGATAGGAGCATCTCAATCATTCGGCCATGTTTAATGGGTGAAAGGAATTAGCCTGTTTCACTCATAGTTATTAGCAGGGTTAAGATTTTTAGGTGCAAATTTCAGATGAAACAAGTAGTTCTGTGAAGAACTAAAGCCTATTTTCATATATCCTACTTATTTTAATTGCCTCTATCAACATACAAAATTTCTGTTAGATTGCTGCAATACATTCGTAGATATTGAGAACCGTCTAATATTTCGGTTGGTCCCCATGTTCTATTTTTATATATGTAGGCCTTAGAGTTATGCACTATTACACGATGATTATTGTATAGGTGTAGTATTCAAACCTCAATCGCATGATTAGGACACAAGAAGTTAAAACAATATTTTAAAATTTCGCACAGCTGCCATCTTGTGGTTATGAAAACAATTGAAATAAATTAGATGCCAGTGGATTAACATTTGTATAAGCATTTACCATACCTAGTTTAACTGCACTCGGATGGTTAAATCGCTAGAAACGTCCATTTATATATTTATATTTCGCGTCACCGCCATGTTGGATTTATGCTCACCAGGTTATTGAAAGCCCCATAGGTGAACTTAGGTTCATAGCCTCTATGAACATAAAATAAGTCAATTTGATTGCTGCAATAGATTCGTAGATATTGAGAACCGTCTAAATATTAGTGATGGTCGCATGTTGGATTGTTAAATGTATAGGCCATAGAGTTATGTACTGTACTCGTATATGTAAGTGAGCTTGGAAATATTCGTATTTTCAAAAGTTTTCTAACTGGCCAATGTTAAATTATAACGACACTGGAATCAAGCCACGAAACTGGTTTGTACATCTCGCCGAGTTAACCAGTTAACCGAGCCGACCAATGAGGAAATTATTCGCAGTCACGTAAGCGACTTAGCACTAGGCAGCACGGTGCTAAAGAATGATGGAACTATCATGCACGGAGATACTCGAAGACTTCCGAGTCGAGCCGAAGGACGCACGCGAAGGAAGTGTGACTAGAGGTTCGGAGAAGGGGAGACTCAAGCTTGGCGCGTGTTGAACAGCCAATGAGAAGCAACCTCACTTAGATAAGAGCAAACAATATAATTAGCATAGCGAATTACCAGCATGATTTTAACACATTGTAATATCATAGAAGATATTAAATAATAAATAAGAACTATTTATTAACATTGAGGCTAATTAAATGTTTAATTAAGGATTATTACCATCATAGCTAATAAGGAACCAATCAGATCCATGTTATGAAAGGTGACGCTAGCTTGAGTATTGACGAGAGGAATGAGAGAGGAGAATCGAGGCTCTTAGCAATTACGACTTCATGAGAAGAGGACGTGTCAACCAAATACTCGACAATCGAACAAAGCTGATAGAAATTAGTATATCTTTGAAGAAGATGAATACGACACGCAATTAGCATCGAGAACGAAGGCACTTAATTTGTGTATGTATATCAAGTCGACATACAACTATATTTAAAGCTTATTGAAATTATTCGACATATTTCTACCATGTCGAAATTGCTGAAGTTGAGGGAGGAAAATACGACTGAATCTACAGAAGAAGTAATGACGAACTAAAATGTTAATGGGAACAGAACTATGATGACAGCGAGATTATTCGAAATGACATAATATCAATCTCGTGGGGGAGATTAACATCTCGTCTCTCCCATATAAATTATTCTACATCTACAAAGTCATTTCACCAACTAAAATGACGAATGCTTATATCAGACCTTTGGCGAAAGAAGACAGAAAAATTTCAGGAACGAGGCTGGTTAGGGTTGATCCCAGTGCCATCAAGAGAGAAAGGGTTTCCCATCTCACACAAGAAAATAGCCTAGCAGAAAGGACGGCCACACGAAGATGTTCACGAACGAATCCCGGACCTGACCACATGGAAACTTCTGTAGGAGATCGAAGAGGCCCACACGACATCATGAGTTTCGAGCTATCAGAAACAATCCGTTTCTGAGGGATAGCGAAGAAAGCCCACTTCTAATCATCTATAACGCAACACAGGGTAGTCTCATGACCAACGATATATCCCATTTTGTAGAATTGTAGAAACTTTTGAGAATATCCGACAACTTTTTATTAATGCCATTTTTCTACGTTTTCATAATATTGTTATAGTTTTCGATGTTATATTTTCATAACTACGTCATGTGGATGTTTATTTTCGATTTTCGTCGATTTTGACAATTTAGAATTGTTATTTACATTTTTGGAATTTAGCGACTTTCGAAATTTGAATGAGGAGATTTTACAGCTTAGTTCAGAATATTTTTATGGTCAAGTTTAAATGTGTTTAGATCAAATTTTGGCAGTTTTGAATTATATTATATCGTTTTTTGACAACGATGATAATAATGGAAATTTGTTCCAAGAATGTTATACTGAGGTATATTTTAGAGAATGCGATTCTGAAAGATCGTATTTAGAGATCCATGTAAAGTCACGATCTGATAACTTATTAGACAGATCTGGTTATAAATAATTGGTGACATAATTAACAAACATAAAGTATAAAAGTTTATGAGAAATATATTAAAGAAAGAATATATAAGAGAATGTAATGTGAAGTTAGTAAATACGAATTACAGCGTATTTTTGAGGTAATAAGATTTTGAAGAAAGATTTGAAGGAAATATCACAGTTAATAGAAAGCTTTATGGAAATGTGAGTGATATAAAAGGAATAATATTGTTATTAGAAGACTAGTATTTTATTGTATTACCTGTTAAATTAATTCATCGATAGAACCAGTATTTTTATTACATACTTTTATTAAGGATTTTGAAACTATGAGAGGAATTTGTTAACGAGAAGTTAGTTGAGTATATGTTATTGGAAGAAACTGCGAAATATCTCTAGAAGAGAGATCTATTTATTCCCGTGATGACGGAGGTATTTTGTTGTATGACAATGAGCATTGTGAAGCCATTGGTCAATTGTTGAAGGAATGTCTGTAGTGACAGACTTGCGCATATTTTGATGTTGGAAAATAGGATGTTTTAAGAAGAAGCGTATTGTTGGTATTTATTAATATTTGAAGTTATTGAAATAGTCTCATAGAGTTGAAACTCCTTGAGAGCATTAGGACAGCGAATCCTAGATGAAGTGGTAACTGAAAGAAATTATAGGATAAGTGGATCTTTGTTGAAACTGAGTTCTAGTTAAATGGTTTTTAATCAGAGATTGAATTTACGGTAATTATTCAGCGAATTGGAAGATTATATTTTTATTAAGTATTTTTATTTTGAAGACAGACCAGTTATAGGAGGTCTATGAACTATGTCTTTACTTAATTGTATGGATTATAGAATCCCGAATTGTAACAGTTTCCCGAATGGTGAATTAAAATTTTCTAAAGTCCGTTGAAATGTGAGTGAAGAAATAGGAAGACAATTTATGTCTATATTGTCTGTAAAGAAGGCAGTTTGCCCGTTGTAAATATTTTATTTTAAATTGAGTAGTTGTTGAACTACAGCGCCGATATTTGTGTTGTACATAAATAATATCTAGAATTTAAAGAAAGGTTTACAGTTATTTTTATGCGTATTGTATTTTTTTAAATTCGTAATTTAAATATGAGTAGAAATTTTTATCGCTTCAATGAAAAGGATTTAAGTGATAGGACACGGGAGATAAATTGTATAGAGTAATGAATAGTTTTTGTAATGACGGAGATCTACGTCAGGGGTAAATTCATTTTATTTTGGGGATTTTTTTAAACTTTATAACATTTTATTTTGTTATAAAACTCCCGTTACCTAGGGAACAGCAGTTGTTTGCTGTGATTTAATTCATTATTTTATTTGAGCTTATGAAAGCTTCTATAAACAATTTTATCGGTTTCTAGTAGAAACAAATAAGTGTTTAATGTAACAGAGTAATGACATTTCGTCATTTAATTTAATTTAACGTTAATAATGCATATTATGAATGCTAGTGTTAGGAAACGTGTATTTGTTAATGTCAATAAATATGACAGGCACTTTTTTACGATTCCCTGATCTTTTATAGAAATTTGGCATTGTCTTTGTAGTTAAATGGTAGTGGAATGTGCTGTAGGGTGGAAGTTCCCAAGGGACCTTATTCGCATCCTTACGCCCGAGATTTTCATGGATTCTCGTCTTTCCTGAGTAGTTAGAGAACCCTATTGTTCTGTAGTTTGATACTATATCACATTCTGTTTGATAAATCCCTGTTCCTTATTCTGAGTGTTTTCGCCAAGTAGCACTGTGTTGTTTTTAACCGGGACTTCAAGATGCTACAATCCATTATTTTTCCTGCGTTGGATTTTGGTGGATCATCCAGATATAAGGGTACAGTACCATTAAGTGATACGTGTTGCTTAGGTTCATTATTCGGACTTTCACTTCGATCGCATGATTAGGACACAAGAAATGAAACCTTAATTTTAAAATTTCGCACAGCCACCAACTTGAGGTCATGTAAACAATTGAACTAAATTAGATGCCAGTGCATTACAATATGTATAATTATTTGCTGTACCAAGTTTCATTGCGATTGGATGGTTAAATCGCGGGATAAGTCAATTTAAAAAGTTTCAACTTCGCTTGGCCACCATGTTCGTTTTTTAGTCAACAAGTTTTTGAAAGTCTCATAGGTGAACGTATAGTAGAGCTCTTTATCACCGTGCCAAATGTCAGCGTGATATCGGTAATAGTTTTGGAGATATAAAATGCCGGTGAAATATTTCGCACAGCCGCCATGTTGGATTGGTGAGACGTAATAAAATTTGAAGGGCACAGTCGGATTCAGCCAAAATGTGTCTATGACCTTACCGAGTTTCATTGAAATCGGTCGAGCCGTTTAGAAGTTATTAGGGGATACACACACACATTTGCACGCACACACACACGGACAAAAGCTGATCTCGTAAGCCTATTTTTTCATGAATGAAAATAGGATAAAAACAATATATACGAGGGTGGATAAAATATGAACGGGAATTCTTTTTTACATTTATCGCATTAGCCAAAAAAAAATACACTTTTCTACTTAGTGTCCTGCCTTCGATTCACATTTTCTCCATCGGATTGGCAATTATTTATGCTGTCCTGATAGAAAGAAGAGGGACGTGTGCTGTGCCAGTTGCGCACGAACTCTTCTACACTTCCATCATCATCCATTGGGCGGTCCAAACAAATGGTAGTCGCAGGGAGATAAATCCGGACTGAATGGAGGGTGTTCCAGGTATCCAATAAATTGTCTCCAGTTTTTCCCGCGTTACAGTGGCTGTATGCGGCCTTGCATTGTCGTGGAGAAGAATGCCATTTCGAATCAGTTGCCGGCGTCGCTTGTTGTGATACGCTTATTCCTATGGCTAAAATAAATTCAGAAATGTTTATGCATCGATCTTCTTCAATAATGTCACGAATGGCAACAATGCTGTTTGCAGTGATGCTTGTCCAGAACTTCCTTTCATGAGGTTCATTTTCCACATCTTCAATTCCTGCCACAAATGTTTTTGCCCATTCATACACTCAAGTCTGCGACAGTGTTTCTTCCCCAAACTGAGCGCGGAGCCGTCTCAAATTGCCGAAGGTTTGGTGCACTCTTTTGCGAGAAATCTGATAATGATGCGTTGCGCAACAGACGTTTGCACCTGTTGCTCAGTCATAGTTACAGACAGTTATAATTCGCGACTCGTGGAATCATGAAAAACTTTAAAACAAATAAACATTGGTTTAGAACATGTTTTACATAACAAAAATATCATATTAGACAACATGTCTTACATAAGAAATATCATATAATCACACGTTTCAACTCGTGGAATACTCGCGAAAAATCGCTAAAAGGCAATTAATAGATAAATTAACTCATTTTGAAAATTTTAGATTGTTTTTTTTTACATAATATTTATTGTCCAAATTCCAAAACAGAACTGTTTTCTGCCTTGTCATGTCTGTAAAAATCCACAAAGTTTACAATGTTGTCGCTAGATGGTACGAGTTGCAACGGTTCGTATAATACTTATTTATTTATTTATTTATTTATCGTATGGCTTTTAGTGCCGGGAGTGTCCGAGGACATGTTCGGCTCGCCTGAGTCTGTAGCTGCTTCCAGCGGACACCCTTAGGGTGAGCTACAAGTTCCGTTGGAACGTCGGAACTTCGATAGAGCGTTCCGACGAAATCTAACCAAACAATTTAGTTTCACACAAGTTTAGTCTGTGGAAGGATCTTTTACATGCCATAAATCTATGACATGGGACCGCCGGCTTTACTTCCCCTCCGAAGGAAGGCATACTGAAGGATTTTTAACGCTCTTAAAAATCCGACGACTTCGGCCGGGTTTGAACCCGCTATCTTGGGCACAGCAGTTCAGCATGCTACCAACTACGCCACCAAAGCCGCTCATATAGTACTAATAATTACTGACATAATAACTTAATAAAGCAGTGTGAAAAGTTCAGTTTCAATCAAGAATTTTTCAAATTCACTCAAGTATGTTTACCCTTATTAACCAAGAATTATAGGTCCTTTCATTCAAGAATTTTGACTGTCTCTAGTCATAGCTTGCTGAAGCAGCCCAGCACCCTCACCCCTTGAGTGCGCACGCAAACCCCTTCTTCGGACACCCCAACCAACATCCTGACAAAGTGCCGCCTCAGATTTATTACTAACAGCAGCGTTACATTCAAATCCCCGTGTATATTTCATTGAACCTCATATATATCAAAATTGAAGAAAATAAGTAATAAATGTGTCCAAATATAAATGCCGCGCGATGCGAGAGGGTGAAAGTGTACACTCTACTATGGTTCTTGCAAGTGTATTAATAGATGATTGTGCTATTATTTTTCGCAATGTATAATGATTTGATCCTCCTAAGGAACCAGCGGCAGATAGGCTCACATTCCGCCCCTTAAAATGCAATAACTAACTCCTAAGGAACCAATTACATTTGATGTGATAATCATTACTGTTATATCCACAATCTTGTAATGTTGGGGATCCGTCCCGGAGGACAGTTGGCTATGGTCATTTTGCGAATTTCACTTGTCTTTAGTTTTTTAAGTATCAGGCCAGCTCTGCGTGTTCTATGGTGTGAATCAAGTTCTTTGCGTATAGTGCAATACGTTACAATTCATTCAGGAATATAAAAGAGGTGGCGAGCATCGGTACGAACCTTCAATCTAGCTTAAAACAAGTAGTTCCGTGAAGAACTATACAGCCTATTTTCATATATCCTACTTATCCTACACAATTTTAATTTGATTGCTGTAATAGATTCGTAGATATTGAGAACCGACTAAATATTTCAGATGGTCGCCATGTTGGATTTTATATATGTAGGTCCTAGAGTTATGTACTGTTACATGAAGATTATTGTCTACGTGTAGCCTTCAAACTTCAATCGCATGATTAGGACACAAGAAGTAACAAGGAGATTTTAAAATTTCGCACAGCTGCCATCTTGTGGTTATGGAAAAAATTGAAATAAATTAGATGCCAGTGGATTAACATTCGTATAAAGATTTACTGTACCAAGTTTCACTGCACTCGGATGGTTAAATTGCGAGAAACGTCCATGTGAATATTTATAATTCGCGTCGCCACCATGTTGGATTTGTGATCACCAGGTTATTTTAAGTCCTATAGGTGAGCTTAAATTCATAGCCCCTATGAACATAAAATAATTCAGTTTGATTGCTATAATAGAATCGTAGATATTCAGAGTCGTCTAAATATTTCGGATGGTCGCCATGTTGGATTGTTAAATGTATAGACCATAGAGTCATGTACCATTAAAAGAAAATTATTGCGTAGGTTCATTATTCAAACTTTCACATCGATCGCATGATTACGACACAAGAAATAAAAGCTTAATTTTAAAATTCGCACAGCCGCCATCTTGAGGTTATGTAAACAATTGAACTAAATTAGATACCAGTGTATTAGAATATGTATAAACATTTCCTGTACCTGATTTCATTGCGTTTGGAACATTAAATCGCGATAAATGTCTATTTAAAATTTTCAAATTCGCTTGGCCACCATGTTCGTCTTGTAGTTAACCGGTTTTTGAAAGTCTTATAGATGAACTTCCAGTAGTGCCCTTTATCTCCGTACAAAATTTTAGGGTGATACCGCTAATAGTTCCAGAGATACAGAATGTCGGTGAAATATTTCGCACATCGGCCATCTGATGGTTATGTAAACAATTGAACCAAGTTAGATGTCGGTGCATTGCAATGTGTATAAACATATACTGTACCAAGTTTTATTGCGTTTGGTTGGTTAAATCGCGAGAAACGTCTATTTAACAGTCGCAAATTCGCATGGCCGCCATGTTGGTTTTGTAGTTACCAGTTTTTCAAACGTCACATAGGTGAACTTCTAGTAGTTCCCTTTATCACCATAAAAAATTCCAGGGTGATATCGGGAATAGTTTTGGAGATATTGAATGCTGGTTAAATATTTCGCACAGCCGCCATACTGGATTGGTGAGACGTAACAAAATTTGAAGGGTTCGGTCGGGGTCGTCCGGAATAGTGCTATGAACTTACCGAGTTTCATTGAAATCGCTCCAGCCGTTTAGAAGTTATTAGGGACACACACACTCCTCACACACACACGGACAAAAGGTGATCTCATAAGCCTATTTTTTCAAAATTGAAAATAGGCTAAAAAGATAAGTGAAATTCGCAAAATGGCCATAGCCAACTGTCCTCTGGGACCAATCCCCAACATTACAAGATTGGGGATATAACACTTCTCCGAAGATCGTCTTCAAAATGGACTATCTTTGGCTGAGATGTAGGTAGGTAGCTTCGCAGTTGATCAACATGCCTTGGGTTCAAATCATACCTTGACATTCCTGAAAATGTTTTTCGTGGTTTCCTGTTTTCACCACTAGCAAATGCCGGAACAGTTCCTTTCGACAGATCCACGGCCGATTTCCTTCAAAAATCCCTTCCCTGACCCAAGTTATCGGTCACCTGTCACATCACCAGTCGTATCTGTTGACACTGTCCTTGCGACGGAAGAGGAATGATCCCTCGCAAACTAAGCTCACATACTGTAGTTTAAGGGAGATCAGATAGCAGAATAATTCGTCACATTGTTCAGTCAAATGCAGACCTTCACAGCAATGCATGTTATGACGTGTTACCGTACGTCGCAGAGAACTACTAATAATGCTTCACGGCGATGAAATTTCGTTTGTCACTTGATTCTCCCTCTCCAGCGAGGGTGCCAGACGTGTGACAATCCCACCCATTGCCCCATGGCAAGGACATGTTGACAGAGAGACGATAACGATATATTGCAACTAGGAATTTCTTAACCGGGGATGTCTGTAAGCTTATCCTGTTGGCAGGATCATCCATATATCGTGTCCCCGCAACTGAGGGTCCCGCTTGGTCGATACGATTACGTGCCGGATGCGACCCAGTAAACATCGTGGCTGTAGCGACCCTTTTATAGTAACTTACAGT
Organism: Meconema thalassinum; assembly: GCA_946902985.2. NCBI lineage: Eukaryota > Metazoa > Arthropoda > Insecta > Orthoptera > Tettigoniidae > Meconema > Meconema thalassinum. Next base: position 298,539,056 of record OX336391.1, on the reverse strand, counting down.
GCCCCATGCGACCCATTGCTCGAGAGAAGAATTGGAGATCTTATTTCCAAAGTGTCGGAAATCTATGAAATGCGAAACTTCAGAAATCGCGTTTTTGTTTCTTCGTATAATTAAATTCAGATATGATTATGAATATAATGTAATTTCATTCATTACTTTATGCACATCCTGACACTGTGTTTTAAAAATCTCCTATCATTGGAAATTGTGGCAATCGTCTCCTGTAAGTTGGAGTTAAGACATTTTGGAAATAAATCACATATTATCATACGCTTTGAGTGGCATTTATACCGACAGCAGTGGCTACGCTGGCTAAAGCGCAGCGTTAGGTCATGGGGCCAAGCTCTCTGCTGTCTCGGTAGACGCGTGGGTTCGAGCCCCACCGTCGGCCGTCCTGGAAATGGTTTTCCGTGGTTTCCAATTTTCAACACCAGGCAAATGCTGGGACGGTACCTTCTGACAGGCCACGGCCGCTTCCTTCCACATCCTAGCCCAGTTTCATTCATCTTCATCCATTCCATCTCTCATCCCGATGCGCAGGTCGCCCACGGGCGTCGATTAGAAAGACCTGCACTCGGCCTCTCAGGAGGCCACACGACAAAAAAGTGGCATTTATGAACATTTAAATGGTTTATGTTCGACCCTCACTATTATGTGTTAGAAAACTGTATCATAATGATGGTCATTATAACACCGTTTTTCATTATGATACAGTTTCTCCAGCCAATCAGAGCTCGTTCATTGACCAATTAGGTAACGATACCTTCGCGCATGCACTCAAAATCCAACATGTCGGACATAAACACAACATCGAACTATAATAAATTACCGACATGGAATACGCACCGTCCATATGTTCGCGTAAATAAACTGGCAAATATGAGACAAGAAATAGCACTGTACCGGTACCATAATATCTCCAAAACCAATTTCTACACAGCACGTGGTTTTGACACGACTTCAGTGACAGTTTTACTGAATACTGGTGCGCAATCTGAACATATGATATTGAAGCACACAGAGCGCATGCGTCGGTTGTCCAGAGAGCTTGGACAAGAGAGATATACTACCCACCGCAGCACCCGATCACAACATTCCACTGTAGTGACTGAACAGATATTTATGAATATTTATGTTAAAACATATAATAAAGTTATAATTATCGTCGAACATAAACAGTCGTATGCAACTCGCCTATAATGGTAATTAAGACACTCGTATGGAAATTATAAAACTCGCATACGCTCGTTTTATAAAAATACTCGTGTCTTAATTATAGCCATTATAGGCTCGTTGCATAATGTACTATTAAACACAACAAACACAAACTGATGCTCTACATATTCTTCAAAGTTGATTTATCACGTGATATCACGTGATGTCCAGAGAACCATCGGATTGGTCAACATGAATATAAGACACATTGGAAATAAATACAAGTTGGAGTAACAAAACTTTGCAAATAATAATAATAATAATATCGTATGGCCTCGGGTGCCTGGTGCAAGCTTTGCTATTTGACACCCGGAGGGTAGCTTGCATGTCGAATTTCGTAGTTCCGTGACTATGAAAGTCAAGGAGGTTAGATGTTAGATATCTAATCTCCTTGAACACAATAGCGCTTTCTAGTAGAGAAATGAGGAACTTTGTGCTGGCGGAAACTCCCGAGATTAATTTTGCCATTATGAACTCGGCCTACTGAATTCAAATGGGTTCTTTGACATGCCAACATCGTATGACATGCGTATCGTATTTTTGCCGCCTTTCAAAAATCACTTACCACGGTCAGGGGCGAACCTGCAATCTTGGGGTTAGTAGACCGACACGCTATCCACTCACCCACCGTGGCAAGCTACTTTGCAAATGAACTTAGTTCTTAGATCTCTGTTAATATGGGATGCACGACGTATTGCGACTTAAAACCTTTGCTATAATAGTACATTATGCAACGAGCCTATAATGGCAATAATTAAGACACGAGTATGTTTATGAAACAAGCGTAGCGAGTTTCATAATTTCCATACGAGTTAGTTAGTTAGTTAGTTAGTTATTGTTGTTTTAAGGGGCGGAATTACGAGGTCATCTGCCCATATGAGTGTTTGAATTACCATTTTAGGCGAGTTGCATACGACTGTTTATGTTCGACGATAATGATAACTTTATTTTATTTTATTTTATTTTATTTTTTGTTCGAACAGAAATATTCATAAATATATGTCGAGATTCAGTCACTTGAATTTTGTGATCGGAGTGCAAGCGCCGAGTTTGCTCTTCTTGCTTTCCAAGATCACTGACCCACGCATGCGCTCTGTCCGCTTGGCAATGCCATATGTTTACAGCCAGCCGTCAGCACCAGCATTCACTCAAAATGTCACCGAAGTTTTATGAAAGAATGCCCTGTGTAGAAATTGGAGTTGGGGATATTAAGGTACATGCATGTCTCATATTCGCCAGTTTATTTACGCGAAGATATGGGACGGTGCACTTTCCTTGTCGGTGATTTTAACTTTGTGTTTGCAATTATAACTACAATGGTTGATCGGAAATCTTTTACATTGACAACTTTCAAATCATGTAATTCAGGTCCGACATGTTAGATTCTGTGTTCAAGTGTGAAGCAATCAAGTAGCTAATTGGTCACACATCATACATCTTGAGCTCTGATTGGTTGGAGAAACTGTACCATAATGACATATAATTTTTACATTTCGCCATAGTCGAATATAAACCTATAAACTTGCTTATGAAAGATAAAGCAGAAAAAAACGTCAATTTTGGATTCACGTCACTTTGTAAATAAGCTCTTCAATTTTTACGGCGCCAAACCTAACCTAAGCGGAATTTTAGCAGAGACAGATGTGTTAGAAATTCTCGGATTCCCCCGATACATCAGTGTTTGGGTCGCTAGTGGCACGATGGCAAATAGGTGGGTCGCTTGAGGCACGGTCGCATCCGGTACGACACCGTCGATACGAACTGGGTTACGAGACCTTGAATAAACAGGTTATCGCCGCAGACCTCTCTTTTCCCGCCGCACTAACAGAAGGAAGCGATAACTTAGCGGAACACCGCCTCGGCTGCGGAGACACAATACAGTGTGCTCGGTTTTGATGTACAGTATAATGTAACAAAATTAATGTCTTGAAAAGTGATAGAGATTATTATTGCTGGTGTGTGTCTACAAGTAGAGAAACTCGAAACGTTATTCTATATACTCAATAACCGCACCATTAGTGGCGCGACAGACGCAAAATCTGTATTCCACCTGTTTCCACGTGCTTGTAGCATTGTAGTAAACCTACTTGTGCCATTTGCAATAGCTACTCGAATGCGATGACGTAGATCACGAACTAGTGTTTAATGTTGTTGATTTTTTTAGGGGCTTTGCAACATCGTGGACATGTAGCCCCGTATATTTGGGTGTGTGTGGAACTATTTGTCTGTTATCCTGTGTTATTGTGATGGCTGTATTGGAGTGTGTAATTGTCATTCAGATCGGATTGGGATGGAGGCGGCCGTGGTCTTAAGTTAGGAACCATCCTGGCATTCGCCTGGTCTAGAAGTGGGGAAAGCACGGAAAGTTCTTTAATAAAGGCGATGACTGCCCTCTATAGTATTCTCTTATTAAAACCGCCTAGTCAAACAATAAAGAAACGTTTAATTACATTAGTAATCGTACATGTTTCGGTATTTCATTGATACCTTCCTCAGCGTGATTGATATTAAATCGTATACCTAGTTAACAAAGCCAAAAAGAAATGGATATCCTTACAAAAAAAAATTAAATAAAAAATGGAAAAGCTTGCAAATAATTAAATGTCATGTATTAAAAAATGATAGTAAAATGATGCTATTCAAATAAGAGATCTACCTTATAAACTGCCTACGTCAATACTCCAATAATTTTGATCGAAAACTGTAGTGACAGAAGATGTCGCTGTCAGAAGAATGAAGAAGCCCAAAGGATGTAGGTCAAATTGTTGCCTCAAACGGAACAACAATTTCGTAATGCAGTCCTCCACACAGTGCCGTCTTTAGGTGGAATACTGTTACGAGAAACGTAATTGTTTACGGTATTACCTTCTCCTGAACTTCGATGACTCAGTTGGTTCTTATTGTTTGTTGTCACAATCTAACAACATGTTTTTTTTATCGTTTTAAATAAATGATCTGCACCTTGTGTTTCCCAATATACATATAATATAGCAAAGAGAGCCAACAAATAAGAACCAACTGAGTAATATACTTGATTGCTGTGTTTGGTAAATAGCCTGCACATTGCGTTACCCATTAAGCAACTAAAACAACAGAGTGGGCCATTAAGTTGGGAATCGACTGAAGTTTTAGGTTGGAGGACTGGATTACAAAATTGTTGTTCCGTTTGAGGCGACAATTTGACCTACATCCTTTGGGCTTCTTCATTCTTCTGACGGCGACATCTTCTGTCACTACAGTTTTCGATCAAAATTATTGGAGTATTGACGTAGGCAGTTTATAAGGTAGATCTCTTATTTTAATAGCATCATTTTACTATCATTTTTAACACACGGCATTTAATTATTTGCAACCTTTTCCATTTTTGATTTAAAACAATGTTTATAAGGATATCCATTTCTTTTTGGCTTTGTTAACTAGGTATAAGATTTAATATCAATCACGCTGAGGAAGGTATCAATGAAATACCGAAACATGTACGATTAATAATGTAAGTAAACGTTTTCTTTAGTGTTTGACTGGGCGGTTTTAATAAGATAATACTTTCAGTCAACACGGTTATTAATTATTGCCATTGCCATAATGGTCAATGTTTACGCATTTTATGCCCTGTATAGTTCCATTACGAACTTCTTCTTGGTCTCAGGAGGTCATGGAGTAACTATTTGTTTCGACATGGCTTCCTATCTTGAACCTTTTATCTTTGGAGGCTACATGCCATTGTTTACTTATTCCTTCTTTCATTAGCCTACAAACCTTAATAAGGGGGCAAGCAGTTGTCTCGAAACATCGGTATTTAAAATTTCCACTCAATCTAATAGCCCCAAAACTATATAATGGAAATTAGGAATCTTCAAGTAACGTGTAATATATCATTTATATAAAAATTAAATTAATATTTGCCTATTTTGATTTTTTAAAATTGTAATAATACACATTTCACCTAATATTATTACATAAATATGTACATATTTTGCATGTTGATATTATATTTAAAACATCCTAGTTTTAGATGAATGTTTAGTTCAAGCGCGCAGACAGCTGTGATGTCTCACAAGACAATGACCGACCCCTTCACCTCATTCTACTGACTGACTATCCCGTCATATGGCCTAGGCTGCGCCAGCTTGTAACTAGATCAGTATCGTATCCTGTAAATACAGCGGAGTCAGTGTGTACACACGGGATATTAAGCCTTGGTGCCATTAATAATGATATTTAGGACAACTCTAGAAGCACCGTGTAGGTCAACATCTCGTATACGGTACAGTTTAATAATTTGTAATCGTTTATCCTCCCAGCTCAGCTTCACCCACGGACTCTGCGACGGATCATTCCTCTACCGTCGCAAGGACGGTGTCAAGGAGCTGAACACATTTTGTCATCAGATACAACTGGGGATGGTGACAGGCCGATCGCCCAGGCGACCGCTAACTTGGGTCTTACTAAGGAAAGGTTAGGGAAGGGATTTTGGAAGGAAGTTGGCCGTGGACCTGTTGAAAGGAACCGTCCCGGCATTTCCCTGGAGGTGAAAATGTGAAACCACGAAAACCATGCTCAGGATGGCCGAGGTGGGATTCGAACTCACGCACTCCCGATGCAAGCGAGGCACGAGCTAGCAAAATCCATTTATATTTATATTTATATAAATCTCTACCTATAAAAATTAATGTTACGTGATTGTTTGACTGTATGTGAGTGTGTGTATGTCCTTTACGCGTTCATATACCATTCATCCAATTACGATGAAACTTTCGTGAGTTGTTGTGTACACTCCTGCAAAGGTTTCTGTTTTAGTGAATCAATATTGCAATCGGTAGCGCACGAGTATATCCAACAAATGGGTGACAGTGCGCGAACCGTTTCAAAAAAGTTCCGTATGCGTTCATAAACCATTCATACGATCGCTATGAAACTTTGGTGAGTTGCTGTGTACACTCCTGCGAAGGTTTATGACTTAGTAAATATATATTACAATAGGTAGCGCACGAGTAGATTCAACAAATGAATGACGACGCGCTATTCTTTTCAAAAAAGTCCCGTATGCGTTCATATAGCCTACCATTCATTGGATTGCGATAAGACTTTAGCGAGTTGTAGCGCACGCTCCCACGAATGTTTCTGAATTAGTAAATCGATTTTATCGTAGTTTAGAGGCAGTTAACGGAAAAAGAAAACAAATATTGTGTATCCGAAAGCACTTCAACAAACAAAATTTCACAAAATTACAACGTCAACACCTTCTTTGATTGGAATTGCAACGCGTGCCAGGTACTGCTAGTATATTAAATACATTGTGTATTAACCTGTGCTGTTGTGATGTATGTAGTAGTGTGTGTATTTGTAATTGTAGCGAGAATTTGGAGAGAAGGCTGCCTTAGTCTTAAGTTAGGAACCATCCCGGCATTTGCCTGGAGTAGAAGTGGGAAACAACGGAAAATAAATCACTTCTAAGATGGCTCAGGTGGGAATCGAAACCACATCTTCTCAGTTTTTGTCTCTCGGGGCTGAGTGTACACCGTTCCAGCCTTCATATCAAAATAAATTTCTTGGCAGAGCCAAGAATGGAAGCTCAACCTTAGAGGTGACAGTCAATTATGCTATCCACTACACCATGAGATGGTCTTCGTTCATTCTAATGTGACTTATGTGATCTATTTCAATGTTTTGAACTGTTTTCTTTGAGGGTGCTTCTTTAATCGAAATGGGTGTCCAGCAATCCTTACAAGGGAACGGATTGCGGTGTAAAATTCTAATCTGGTTGAAATTTAGTAAACAATATTCCTACCAAGTTGTACAATGACGTAGTGAAAACCGTACGAGCCACTTTCAATTTTGAACGCCAATATTGAATGCCGAAAACCTGCCGGGCGACGGCATGAGCGAGGAGGTGGGAAGAGGTTAAGCTGACCTTGAATCCTAGCAGCACTCGATGGCTCCCGGCCACCAGCTTTCATAGCGATCACTTTCAGCAAAGCAACTTTGTAGACAAACTATCACATTCCAAGGATTAAAATTTGGAAGGTGTTCCAATTGAACATCGTCGCTGTCACTTTCTGACATTTGTAAATATTTTGACTATTAAGTTAAGTTTAACATTAATTGTTGTCTGTGCCAGTAAAATTAAAACCAGACAAAATTAAATTGTCACACTTACATGGAACGATGAAGGAACGATTTGGGACCTGTTCATCCGAAACATCACTTTCGTTTTGCATAGTCCGACGGGATGAGGGGAAGGAGGAAGGTGAGGAATGCAACGCAGCACGGCAGGTCGCTGCCTGGTGGCCGAGAGCCATCGCGTGCTGCTAGTATTCAAGGTCAGCTTAACCTCTTCCCACCTCCTCGCTCATGCCGTCACCCGGCAGGTTTTCAGCGTTCAAAATTGAAAGTGGCCCGTGCGGTTTTCACTACGTCATTGTACATCTTTGTAGGAACATTGTATACTAAATTTCAACCTGATTAGAATTTTACACCGCAATCCGTTCCCTTGTTAGTTACAGGCATTGTCATCCTTTTTGAGACTGTGAGCACCTCCCTCTTGCAATACCAAACACCCGAGCTCCATTAAATCCAATATAATAATAATAATAATGATAATAATAATAATAATAATAATAATAATAATAATAATAATAATAATAATAATGGAACAAGCATGTGTCTCCCTTTCCTTTTCCTATCTCTCTCCCTCTGAAGTGCTGAAACAGCTAGGATTCACCGCTCACCAGGCATGCCGCAACTGCTTGCATGACTCAGATAAGATGAATTTACGTGTGGAAATTCGAGTCAAATGATCAGTATATTTCGTATTACTTATAAAACAGGGATGCCCAATTATTTTTACTTTAGATTAAAATACTATCTCACAAAATGATAAAATTTCTCACTGTCAAAGCATGTAATGAAAACACTATTATTCCCGTTCCTGCAACAGAATTTGATTGAAGAATGAATCTCAGGGGTGGTTGTGCTCACGAGCACTTCTTGGTTCGTATGACGAGAGCACCAAATTTAATTTAAAGAGCACCGTGATGCTCGCGAGCACAAGGTTGATAACCCCTGCGGTTTAGCATGTCCCCTCATCCCACTACACAGTCACTACGGTACGTCCGTGGTAATATACGAGTAATACACATGTCATCGAACTTGGAACTCCAAGTTTCCTCTAAAATTTACTCATATACCGATAATAATAGTAATAGTAATAATAATAATAATAATAATAATAATAATAATAATAATAATAATAATAATAATATCGTAATAATAATAATAATAATAATGTTATTGGTTTTACGTCCCTTTTAACTACACTGGCTTTTAGAGACGCCGGGGTGCCGGAATTTTGCCCCGAAGGGGATCTTTAACGTGCCAGTAAATGTACTGACACGGCTCCCTCGCATTTGCGCACACTCAAATGCCAGCTGACTGCGCCAGGTAATAATATCGTATGGCCTCGGGGCCGGGTCCAAGCTGTTTTAATTGACGCCCAGAGGGCAACTTGCATGTCGAATTTTATTGCTCCTAGAAGCACTATGAAAGTCAAGGAGGTTAGATATCGAAGCTCCTTGACACTATAGCGCTTTCTAGTAGAGAAATGGGGAACTTTGTGTTGGCGTAACATCCCAAGATTAATTTTACCATTAGGCTATGAACACGGGAATTCAAATGGATTCTTTAACATGCCAACATCATATGACACGCGTATCGTGATTTTTGTCGCCTTTCAATAATCACTTACCACGGCCAGGAGCGAACCTGCAAGCTTGGGGTAGGCAGTCCGACACGATAACCACTCACCCACCGTGGCAAGTTGTTATACCGATATGATATGATATCACAGGATTTCAGCGACCACCCACCAAGGAAGACCTAGAGCAGGTGTTCTCAACCTGGTGCTCCTTAACGAAAGTTGGTGCTCTCATCATAGATCAAAAAAGTGCTCGCGAGCCCAAATTCCCCTGAGGTCCTTTCTTCAGTTCAAATTCTGTTACACGAGCCGGAATAATAGCGTTTTCATTGCAACTTTTGGTAGTCAGAAATTGCATCATTTTGTGAAACAGTATTTTAGGGGCATCACTGTTTTATAAGTAACCCTGTTCAAGGATCTCATTAAGCTGGTGAGTGTTTTAGAATTACACATATGTATTATAGCTCGAATGACTTGCTCCTAAACTGTTCCGAGGCCACACATTCTTTTTTTTTCCAATTGTTATGCCCATCTAAAGAGAGCGATAGAAATAACTCATTTAGCAAATGACGTTGATCTTTTCTTCTCCCAAAATCTTTTCATCTGAGCACTGAAGAGTTTCTTCCGTTCTTCAGTCCATGGCTTCCTGGTACTGAAACTGATTTTCTCCGCAAAATGATAGTTGTTGGTAACTGTTCTGAATTTGAATCTGTAATGTATGATTTTCTCAACGATGCTAATTCCTGACGATCTTGCTCTATTTTCTTGAGACAGTTGGTCTTGACTTTCATTGAGAGAGCTAGGTTGGGAATCCTCTTCGTCAGTCTGTCATCGGTCATGGGAAGAATGTGGCCATAGAACTTTAATGGCCTTTTCCTGAATGTGTCAGTGGTCCCTTTCTGAGTGATGATATAGGTCCTGAGACTTCCATTTCATCCAGACTCCCTCTACGCAGACTGGACCAAATATTTTCCTCGATATTCTCCTCTCTTGCTTCTCTATGTTTTTAATAAGAGATCTGCCTCCCAATGAGCATGGTTTCCCAGGCGTATAGCCTAATGCTTCAGATTTGATTACTGTGTTATAATGTCTTAATTTAGCATTTCGGGATATTGATTTTTTGTAATATCTGTTCCATTATTATTATTATTATTATTATTATTTATTTATTTATTTATTTATTTACAGCGTATTTTTCCAATAATGGAAAACGTTAAGAAATTTGACTCAATTCTTGACGTTCTTCTTATTTTGCCAGTATTGTTTCATTCTGTTTCTTTCGTCACACTATTGAGGTCTGTAAGGTGTAGGTTTTGGTTGCTCTGGTTGGACTTCCCAGTTGTTCACTTTGTTACGGAAGGAGTCTCTGTCTGATCTGTCGGTTATGTTAGCAGTTCGCATGTCTTTTTGTACTTCTTTCATCCATGGTGTTATTAATTTTATTGTTTATTTTGCGCATGCGCTCACACATTCTCAGCATATTTGCTGGAGAGAAATCATTTACAATCCCAGATATCGAATATATCATAAGGAGCAAATTCTTGGTGACTGCATTGAGTAGTAGCTTTATAACTCTCCCTCACTCCTTCAGGCCTGATTGCCCAAGAACAGCCTTACTACGTGACACGTAGAAAGTATGACTGTTTTCTGTATCAGTTTGAAAAGGCCTGGGTCTAATTTCAACTCAGTGAGCGATTCCTTTCAGTTGTTGGGAATCAGCCAGGGCTGGAGATGATAATAGGAACTGTCTTGACTTGGCCATTGCTTCCTTATCAGTTCTGAAAGCTCTATGTATTTTGACAGCTTTTCAATATGCTTTGTTAGCATGTTGCCACTGTTTGGGATTGTCACATCTATTATTATTATTATGATTATTATTATTATTATTATCTCATATGCTCACCATATCGTTGGGTACAATCCACCATTTCATCGGCATTTGTTGCAAGATGGAGTGGAGTTCTATATACTGGTAGTTTGAGGAACGAACGAACTAGGGAGCTGGTCTCTAAAATAACTACTTTCTGCATACTGGTATGCAGATTATGGTGGAGCCCCAATTTATCGAGGTTGGCCTTCAGCGACTTCGGTATGATCCTTGTGGAAGAGATTACGATAGGCAATACAGTAACAAATTCTTGTCGCCACATCTTTTGGATCTCTTCAGCCAGAGGCATGTATTTCGTCACTTTCTCAGCATAACTGTGCTGGATATTATGAGAGTTAGGGACTGCGATATCTATTAGAAGAGGTTTCCTCTGCACTTTATCAATAAGAATAATGTCTGGCCTGTTTGCTGATATAGGTCTATCTGTAATCACTGACCTGTCCCAGAGTAGCTTGTGTGTATCATTCTCTAGAACAGTGTCAGGAATGTATTGATAGTAAGGCAGAACATTTTTACTTAACGAGTGCTTATTTGTCAGGTTCAGGTGGATTATCTTGGCTACTTGGTCATGCCTCTTCAAGTAGTACGTAGATGAAATTGTTGTACAGCCCCCTGTTTTGCTGTATGGTCTCCGATTCGCGGTGGCATCTCCTACATTTGTCATGTCTGCCTTTATTATGTATTTTAGGTAGTTCTTAGTTGCCACTACTTGATCTTGTATCACGATCATGAACCCCTCAGTCTCAGGAAATAGATCCGCATGGGTCAGCCAGCTGTTCGACGCATGTATGTCGAAATATTCTTCTTCTTATTATTAATAATATTATTTAATGGTGCCCGGGTATTTGGTATAGCTTGAGCTTGGTGTTCACAGTTTCACGGAGGTTAAGAACGGCTGACCAAGAAGCTTGCCCTCCCCTATTGCAGAACTAGGCCTATGTCAGCATTCAATTGAAATATATTTAGCTCAATGTTATTCCATATGCAAACAAGTGTGGGCTTAATAACTATAAACGTTTCGGGAAACGTAAAACTAACGAAGACAAACACACGATGTCTCTCATACGGCACATGTGTAGTTTCGTCATTACTACTGACGTAATGTTACATGAGGCAAGGGACAAGGCTTCACTCCGAGCTAAATAACACATTTGTTACAGTTAACTGATACACAGGGGCATTACAGTAGATGCGGCAATCTCCGCACAACATAGAACACCCTAAGGATGTACAGAGAAAATTGTGTTTATAGTTGAGAAAGAACGAAATGACATGAAAAGGACCATGTCTGCCCAAATCCTTATTGACAGATTTTAATTGAGCTTCTATGCCCAAGATCGTGAGTTCAAACCCGGCCGAAGTCGTCGAACTTTTTAAGAGCGTTAAATAATCCCTCAGTATGCCTTCCTTCGGAGGGGAAGTAAAGCCGGCGGTCCCATGTCATAGATTTATGGCATATGACCCCGTAGTTCCGCCCCTTAAAACAACAATAACTAACTAACTAGATTCATGGCATGATAAAGAACCTTCCACTAATTACACTTGCGTGAAGCTAAATTATAGGTTATATTTGACTAACGCTCTTAGGTTCCAACGTTTGTCGTCAGGAGCCGACTGCGGTGGCATCTCGTAACAAAGTTCAGAACTAGTTGGTCCTTGACGGTGGCATTTGGTAGCAAAAGTTGGAACTACTTGAAAATCGAATGTCTGCAGTCCTTACTTGAATTAAAACAGAAAACACACACTAATACAGCCATCACAATTAACGCCGGTTATCAGACAGATTCTACACACACCCAAAGTGCACGGGGCTACATGCCCGCGTTGTCGCAGCCCCAAAACTGAGGAACCAACCAAGAGTTTAATTCGAATAGAAAGAGATTCCTTAAGTCAGTGAAATCCAATATATGGGTACACTGTACCGGTTTCAGTTATATTATAACCTTCTTCAGAAGACAGAATACTTCCATTGTCAAAATCAACAGCATGGTTAGACTCATTGCTATGTACTCTAAACAAATAATCAATAAACAAATGGTTTTTACAATGACATTCAACATGACCAGTGTATTCACCGTCCGGGGACTTTCATACTCAAGTTGGTTGCTGAGGAGAATGCGATGAGACTGATCGCCAATAATAAAATCCTTATAATTATCCCTGCCAGCAACAATTTTTGCAATAGCTTGCAAACGCACCTCAGGATGACGTTCTTCATTTTGATATAAACAGTACGAAACTGCTCTAAATAGTCTAAGCAATTTCCATCACCTGTTATAGCTGCAGTCCTTTGCGTTTCAATGACAGTATTATGCAGGAGAGTTTAGAATCACTTCGCCAACTACTGAAATGAGCATAGACTCACTTCGCCCGCCACTGTAATGGAGGCAGTTTTAGAATTATATGTCCCGTGCATGTCAAAAATCCTATTAACACAGGGCAGCTCACTCTGAAGGCTACACTCGTGGCTATCGTCCCGGAGGTCTGGGGTCGATTCCCTGCTCTGCCAATAAATTTAATTCTGGTCTGAAAGGGGGAACGGGGCGCCCTCAGCCTCAAGAGGTAAAACTGAGGGGAGGTGAAATCGATTCCAACCTCAACCATTTTGGATGTGGTTTTCCGTGGTTTCTCACTTCCACTCGAGGAAAACACCGGGATGGTTCCTAACTTAAGACCGTGGCCGTCTCCTTCCCATTCCCCACCTCAATTACAAATACAAACATTAATACAGCCATCACAATAACTCACGTTATCACAGAAAATTTTACACACACACCAAAGTACATGGGGATAAGTGAACACGATGTCCAATCCCTTCAAAAGGATTATGTTCGCCAATTGTCTCTCATGGCAAAAGCGATTGTACGCACGCGCGAGTGCCCGGAATACTAAATTTTTGTTTACGAATTTAAGAGTATATGACATCGTAAATCGCGGAGAATTCTTTACTTTACGAGAATGATGAACGTAAAGTATGTTTTGACAATTTAATACCAATAGCAAGAAAGAAGAATACCGAAATTTAAAAAAAAAACATATTGGAGGTGGGATTCGAACTCCTTCGACGATGCATAATATAATTCAAGGCCTACGACACTACCGCCTTGGCCATCGAACCACTGTAAAAGTAACGCAATATTAAGGTACATAAACAACGTACACAATCAACTGTAAGTTAAAGTTATCCAACATTTCCCTTCTTTTATAATTATATTCCATTATATATATCGTAGAATCGTCATAGAAAATATTCCCCTCATTTATAACTCATAAATAACTATCACATTAAAACGCGGTGGATTTCTTTTCGACATGGCTGTCTGTGATTGTGCGCAAGCGCAAGTGCCAAGAATTTTGCATTTTTCTTTATTAATTTATAAAACTACGGTAAAATATGTATTTCTTTTAAAGACACTCTGCAAATCTACAGACCAAGAGCTTTCGTCAGAGTGTTTTACGAAGTCAATCGGTTCAGCCGTTCTCTCAACCTCGCGGTAACAAAAATCACCTTAATGTTTTAAACATATAGAAGATTCCTATTTCTCTGAGAAAAAAAAAACTTTTCAGTCAGTCAACCCAAAGTGTAATGGGTGTTATTCCAGAAATCTTACAAAAAAAAAACATGAGATTAATACACTTGGATGACTAGTTTCGATCGTCAAGCGATGATCGCTTCATATAGTAAATTTAATTTACTAAGGCAACACAGAAAAACTGCTACCAGCACGATATTGTCCTATTTTCCTTTGAGGATAGGTCTTAAGAAAGTGCAGTTAAGAACCCGAAAAGGAATCCATTTTATTTACATCTAGAAAATCATCTAGGCTTCTGCCATATACAGTATGTTGTGAGGTTTCGCCCACGTGTACCAGACTGGGCTCATCATCGGATATTTGGTTCACCCCGTCTGGATCCCACTGGGATAGCTACCCCCTATTTGTTACACCTTGGCGAAATCCCGCCTCGTGCCTTACATGACAGAAACTTCAACGATTTGCTCTAGTTAAATTACTACTTCTTTGTTTGTCCCGTAAGCTGGTGGAGTATTTTTTTTTTGTCTCTCTCTCTCTCTCTCTCTCTCTCTCCACTTCACAAGATCGTGTGCCTGACTGGGTCAAGGCCTGAGATCTTAACATCTTCGTGCAGCATATCATCTACTTGAAAGATAAAACCATTCTTTGCCACCGATGTTGCATCTACTCGAAGAACGTGTCCTTACCTTGTAGGCGGCTCTCTCTCATCTGGCTACAGTTGGTGCCACTCCACATAACATGCAAACTTCGTCATTTGTGACATGATCGTGCAGTGTTAGTCTAGATATCCACCTGAGCATCTTTGATTCTATGACCGCAAATCTTTGTTCCACTTCCTTTGTTGAAGGCCAGCATTCAGCACCATACCGGGAAATCATACTTTCGACTTGAGCCTGTCTGGAATATTCCTGTCTTAGCATATATCAGTCACACAACGCCCCTTATGCCACGTACTGCTCAAGCGGTTAGAGATTTCTGCATTGATATGTCCACCAACAGCAATTATTGTTGAGCCTAGATACCGAAAAGTCCATGCTGTTGGTAGGCCAACATCATTTATTGTGAAGGTATCCAAGTCGTTTAGATATGTAGTGAGACACTGCGTTTTCTTTACGTTAAGCCTTAGGTCAACTTCTACAAGGCGGTCATTCAAAGCTTGGACTTGACCTTACAGGTCAGTCTTATCTACTGATGCCAACAGCGCATCGTCAGTATACAGCCAAGTCCAAGGTGATTTCTTCTGTGGGTCTCTTGTGACTGTTTCCATGACTGTGACGAAGAGGAGAGTCGAGAGAGCAGATCCTTGATGTACTCCCTCAGAATCAGGAAACTCGTCCGATAACCCAGCAGCCGATTGTATGCGACTCTTGGAGTCTTGGCAAAGTAGTCTCTTCAGGAACTCCATCCTCTCGGAGGGCAAACCAAATCAACTCGTGAGGCACTCGGTCAAAAGCCTTTTCGAGATCAAGGAAGGCTAGATGTAGATACTTGGACGTCTCCCGGTGGGTTTCAAGAAGCAGTTGACCATCAGTCATCACACAGCCACATTGATTGGTGGTAAGGCGGATAATTTGTCGAATTCTTTTAGCGATTCAAAGATCTTCATCGTGGGTGATAGAAAGAGCACGCCATTCCAGTTAAATTACTTGAAGGCTAATATTCCATATTAATTTATGAAAACAACGCACGATTACCTGACAGTCACCTGGGCTTCATGTGATAACTAGGCAGATGTAATGCTCAAAGATCTAAAGCTCAAATCCCGGCAATGACTGTGGCCATTAGAGTGTGATTTCATCCCGAGTATTATCACTAGGTAAATGTTACAATTGTACTCTGTTTAAGTTTGCCTATTGATTATTATTATAGGTATTCTGCCCGAAGGTAGGTCCGTGCCTCCTAAGAGGCTATCCTCAGCCGGAGTTTACGTGCGGTAGGGTGGCCAGAGCCTTTCCGTTCCTCCTTTCGCCGCCAACAGAGCGTGGTCCCACTGAACCAGCATTCCATCCATGGTCCAACTACGCCCAATGCTGCTTAACTGCGTTCTTCTCATGGTATCCGGTGTTTCAACATGTCCAGGTAATGTGCAATTGATACGAGAGTTGCTTTCCGCGCAACTGACAACTCACGAATCAATTGCCCCTGCCTGAGGCTCACCAACTGTCCTCTGTATGACTTTGAAACCGGGATTGACCGGCCAAAAACAGTGGCGTAAACTGTACATGCGGACTTAACACCTGGTTTTCTGGATCTCTTGTGCATTGTATTTGCGTGTTGTTGTTTCATTTGAGGGGCTGGGATATCGTGGTCATTTAGCTCCGTGTACTTTGGGATCTTGGCTTGTGTCGCCTTATTAGACAGAGTGTCCTTGGGATATATCCACTTTCGTGACTCAATCTTAAGCCAGGGAATGCTAATCTTGTACAAACCGAGGACTTCATTTGGTTACAGAGAAGCTCTTTGCTGCACGTGCTTCAGCGCCACAGTTAACTGCTAAAGAAAGACCAGAGTGTGTATTACCAGTGAAATCAATAGCACTTCTTCCGTCACGAACGTATTCCTACTGTTATGCAACATTCTATATTAAGTACACGCTGTGGTCAGAGAGATCAGTTTCCAACACGTGCCCTTCCTATTAATATCACTGCAACTCATTACCATGTAGAGCTGCACTGTGTGTCTTTGCAACAAACTGAAGAATTGCTTATAAGTAGAACTGGAATTTTGAAACAATGCCATGCCAATGCAATGGTTATAGGACATAACGTACCACGGACATAACGTACCACCGGACATAACGTATCACTTGGCCGGCTGATTACCTGTGAAGAGTCAGCTAATGACCTTAAAATATTTAGGAGAGGACATAACGTACCACTTGAAAGAGTGGAAAGTATTTAGGGTGCATGAAACCCTAACCGCACGGCCACTTGCTCGGTATTGCTCAATTGATCCTGGTAATAAATACATGGACAATAACATAACATAAACTGATATAAAATGTGATGAGATTTTGGATTCCCATCACACTTTATCCAGGCTTTGGACTGGCAAAATGTTTATAAACATTTTGGTGTGTTTAAAATCAGTTGTGGTTAAGCTCTGGTCATTTTTCGTTTTCTTTGCTTTTTATTTTATTTTTTAATATTGTTTTTTGTGGGTTTTATATCCTAGCGAATAACAAATTTGTCATGGGATGTTTCATTCTAAGTGAATAGCAAGTTCGCCCTTAGAAGTTCCAATCCAAGTTCTGCGAATATGAGAGAGCTCTCAAGCAAGATTTCAAGTTTCCATTCTCTTCATACCGCTTCATTATTCTGTCAAGCCGTTCATCATACTCGACATATTTCTTCTTTCTCTTTGAACTTTCAATGTAAAATTCGTACTTCATCCGTCGAAGTGCGCACAAAAACCGCCCTTATTCGCTGTACACAACTCCATGTTACAATACCAAAATGTTTAAAGCCGCACAGTGTGATCGCCACAGATGTTTATGTGGTAATGAACCTGTAAATGGATTGCCCGTCTGACATCAAGTGGTACGTTATGTCCTAGCGTAAATATTTGGGGATTACGGGAAAACCGTTCTTAGGTAGATAACGACCTAGGTGGTACGTTATGTCCTCGAAAATCAAGTTATGTCCGGATACCCAATGCAATGTACACACGTAAATGTATCTTATCAGCATGAGTCATGGAAGCAGTTGAGGGGTGAATCCCTAGCTATTTCAGCTCTTGCGGTACAGCATGAGGGAGGGAGGTGCTCACAGTATCAAAAAGGTTGAGAACGCATGTTCTAGACCACGGGTCTCCAAACCTTTTAGTCTACGGGTCTCACTGACTTCTTCACGAAGTCCCACGGGCCAAAACCTAGCTAACTCATCATACCAACATACTGTAGTTTTGACGTGACAACGCCAAATGAATTGTTGGAATACAGTGAGGTTCGTGAAAAAGTGTTACAGTGAAAGATGATGATATAGTTTTATCTCTCTTCTGCTGCAACGCTCTCTCTCTCTTCTGTTGCTGCTCTCGAGTGTTGCTACTGTCGTTTTTGGATGTCACGGGTGAACGTCTGGATGGATTTTGATACGACTTTCACCATTCTGTAAAGGATATCTTGAGGAAGATTTCTGTAGAAAATAATTTATTTATGATCAAAGGAAGCCGAGCACTAACGATTTCAGTGAAAAAGTTGAAAAAAATCACATGGCTTCCGTGCACTTTTCGAGCTTACTCTGGGCAAACCGTTAAAAATATCTAGATACTATGAGAGTAAGAATTTTTCAGCATGAAAAGTTCTACAAAATAGTCCGCGAGAGCATATCTCATCTTCAATACATCGCCCACAATAAGTATTTTTACGTTTTCATTTCTTCCAACAATCTCCATTCAAATACTGAAGCGACAGTTTACGAGCTGGCTAGGGGCGAGTCTATCACACCAGTTACAGCCTAGCTAGCGGGCGAACATATTATCCCAGATACAGCCAGCAGAAAACTGTCGAGTCGTGTTGAGTTAAGACTTCAGAGAAGAGTGGTTGTGTTTGGAGTTTCCCTGGAAATGCAACTCGGCTTTTATTCATTTCGTCTGTGAATTTTCCGTTCCGCAAACTACATAATAGAAATTACGAAGCTGAAATTTCGCAAGAGAGACAGTTTAAAAGAATCAGTCCGAGAAGACGTTGTCACGATCAAATATCGTCGCGCATCGTAGTTGCACACACCAATAAATTTGTTATTATACCTAGGTATATGAATTGCAGTTAATGGCCATAGCAGGGTGTTTTAACTGAACGCCCCTGGGCTCCCAGCAAATTCAATTTCAAGTAGTTCCAACTTTGGCTACCAGATGCCACTGTCACTGACACCTAGCGGTGATCTTTGGAACTTGATAGAGCGTTTCTAACCATAGTTTTGAATACGTGCAGAGTTTCGTTTCGGGATTGGCCGGCGAGTGAGATAGCCTATCTATGGTGCAGTGGGCAGGGGTGATTTGCAGTGTAGTGATATTTTAAAAGAATAGTACATTATGCAACGAGCCTATAATGGCAATAATTAAGACAAGAGTATGTTTATAAAACGAGCGTATGCAAGTTTTATAATTTCTATACGAGTGTCTTAATTACCATTATAGGCGAATTGCATACGACTGTTTATGTTCGACGATAATTATTATAGCTATTTTATGTTCGAACATAAATATTCATAAATATCTGTCGAGATTTCGCCAGTTTTATGTACTGAACAGAGTGCATGGGACGCAGAGAATGCCATGTATTTAACCATGGCCTCCTCGATGACCCCACTATGACACTAGGCCACGCAGTGAAATTTAAATTAGAAGGCCATGGAACTCAGCGCAGGTGCGATGCTATCCTTACCTAATTGGTCAAACAACTGTTTATTGATCTCTGATTGGTGGGAGAAACTGTCCCATAACGAAAACTTGTACTATAATGACCCTCATTATGATACAGTTTTCTGACATATAATATTTACATTTCGACATAGTCGAACATATTAGTACATTCTGCAACGAGCCTATAATGGCAATAATTAAGACACGAGTATGTTTATAAAACGAGCGTATGTGAGTTTTATAATTTCCATACGAGAGTCTTAATTACCATTATAGGCGAGTTGCATACTACTGTTTATGTTCGACGATAATTATTATAACTATTTTATGTTCGAACATAAATATTCATAAATATCTGTTGAGATTTCGCCAGTTTTATGTACCGAACAGAGTGCATGGGACGCAGAGAATACCTTGTATTTGACCATGGCCTCCTCGATGACCCCACTGTGACACTAGGCCACTCAGAGAAATTTAAATTAGAAGGCCTTGGAACTCAGCGCAGGTGTGATGCTATCCTTACTTAATTGGTCAAACAACTGTTTCTTGAGCTCTGATTGGTGGGAGAAACTGTATCATAATGAAAACTTGTACTATAATGAGCCTCATTATAGTACAGTTTTCTGACATATAATATTTATATTTCGACATCGTCGAACATAAATATATTTAAAGTCATCATTGCCGGAATTGTACAAGAGTCTTTCACTCACACAGTTTGATGAGTTGCCTTTCAGCTTTCGGCACTACTTACGGTACTTATCTGTGTGAAAAAGATCCAACTTAACTGGAGAGTATTTGAAGTCGCTGCTATTGATTTCCACTAGTGCAGCGTTTCCCAAACTGTGGTACGTGTACCACTGGTGGTACGCTCGTACTGCTGCAGTGGTACGCGGTGATATTACGAAAATATATAAAAAGGCAAACTTTTTCAAAAATGGCTCTTCTGAACTGTTGATTGAGAGGCGTGCAGACTATGCAGACATAGCTGAGAAAGTAGTTAAATTTTTACTGCCTTCACTACTTCGTACTTGTGTGAGACTGCATTCTATTCACTTGTTTATCTCAAGAATAAATACCGGAATAGGCTCCTTACAGTGGAAAACGATCTTCGTTTGAGACTCAGCAATCTTAAACCAGACATTCCTAAGTTGGCTTCTAATCTTCAAGCGCACCCTTCACATTGAAGTTGTTAAATGAACTTTGGTTTTTATGTTCAATTATTACGAGTTCTATTAATATTATATGTACAGTGTTTTTCTTTTGAATGTTCGAATTGAATACTTATTGTAATAATAAAACAACTGGACAAACATTTCATAATTTGAACTTTAATTCTAACAGTCTAACTCTAACAAACACAATATTTACAATCCATCTTTTGGTCTGCTACGTAGTGGTGGTGGGGTTATAGTTACTATATCTCCCTACCATTAGGTGATACGCGAGAGATTCTCATCTCTTAATGTGGTACACACACACACAAAAGTTTGGGAAACACTGCTCTAGTACACTTGTTCCACAACTGCAAACAATTGTCAGTGGAAAGTTACAGCTGCATAAATCTTATAGAAATACTAGCAGAAGTACCCGCTCTTCGAACGGTCTTCAGTATTAATAACCAGACGTCATCAATTGAGATACTGTTCCAATGGTTAGGGGCTTGTCATTCCTTCATAAGTTTATCAGAACGAAGTTAGTTTTCTGGGTATATCGCAGACACTGTTAATTTAAGGGCCGTAAAATGTAGATTTCGGAGACCCTTTATAGACTCCCTAGTTTTGTATTACACATTGAGAAACGCAACATATGCTTTTGTCGTCCTTCTAGGAGAATTTTTTATTTTTCGCTTATTTTAGCATGTACTGTATTTTGAAAAGTTGTTCCTTATACCCACCCTTCTATGAGAAGTACGTTGAAGAGTTTTCTAAATGATTGGTGTATTGACTCATGGTTACAATACCTAATTTTACAATGCTCAAAGCACCCGAACATGAATTATAGGCGTACAAAAACATAAATATATATCAACCACACAGTATCAAACAAAATCATCTTTACGATGAACCCGTTTGTCGACAAAAATATGATTACTTAAAATGTGCTCTCAAACTAAATTCTCCTAACGTGTACTTCCTGACGTGAAAATAATATTGAAAACCTCGTAGACGGATCACAATATATGTCAAATTAAAACTGGCCCTCACCGTTATGGAAAGTCCCCATCCCCAGGAAGACCCCTTTAATAAATAATAAAGGCTCGTGGTGCATTAAATTCGGGATGTTTAGCCTCCAATGGCCCAAATTCCCAAAAGCTGCAAAAACACTATTCCAATTCAGGGATTTTTGAAAATAATGTTGCTGTTTGGAGATATAATAGACCTTCCGTGCAACATATCGCATATCGCACATGTAAGTCACGTGTAAAAATTCTAGGGTACCCCTTAACCCCCTTAATCGCATTGTTGAATTTTACAGTCTATGTTTGATTCGACGATAACCTTATAGCCATTTGCTAACTTTAACAGAAATTTAGTAAATTGAGTGACGTTGCTTCTCACAGAAACAGATGGAAAGTTGGATGTCACCTCTTGTGATACTGTTGTCTTGGTTACCGGCTTGCATTACTTCATTAGTTTCTTCTTGTTCTTCTTCTTTCGGATGGGCCAGATAAGGACCACGACGTTCAACTTTTCAGCTTGGCGAGGGACTTGATGTTTGCCCAATATTCGCGCATTCTCCTCTCCTTTTTTCCACATGATGCCGGTTTTCTTACAGGGTGGTCTGTCCTGAAAACTCTTCTGTTTAAGTATCTTTCTGAGATGCGATCGGCTTCTAATATCACTTTTCATTATCTTCAGTTCTTGGATATCCTTGTTAACTACTGTTAGCGACGGTGTCACACTCTTTCTCTTCCCCCAGTAGTTGAGAAGCCGGATTGTTAGTCTTGTTGGGTTCTTCTATGAGACATGTCCATAGAAAGCCAGACATCTCTTCCTGGCCACATCTGTGATATTTTCAGTATATCTATATAGCTCCTGATTTGGTCTTCTTCTGTACTCGTCATCTATTTATTAGTTTATAAAATAAAAGAGTGCCATATCCCCTCCAGGGACGTAGGCGACCTGAATAAGAGCCCTTGACTTAGTCAAGGGATTACTAACCAGGCATCCCGAGCCGGAGTTTGCGTGTGGTAAGCTGGCCAGTTCCTTTCAACTCCTCCTCCTCCTACCATAGCATCCGGCAAGTTCCCATTTTGCATCACGAGGCTGGGAGACCCCGTACCAGACCATACCAAGACTTTTAAATTCTTGGCAAAGCTGGGGATCGAACCCGGTACCCCGGGGGTGACAGCCAACAATGCTAGCCACTGCGCCACGAGGATTTCTGAGATCGTGTTGCCATGGTTACCGGCCTGCATTCTTTTAATAGCTTAATAAATGAAATTAGTTTTCTGGGTATATCACAAAAAAACTATTAGTTTATTAAATGAAATTAGTTTTCTGGGAATATCTCAGAAACGTGGTTTTAGAGCCTTAAAACGTAGTAGCCTCCAAGCCACTGAGGGGCTGAAAATGAGTTTAATAATATGGGGATAGGGATATAAATGTTCTTTAGTACCCCTTGACCCCCTTAAGCACATTATATACGTATTGATGAATTTTACAGCTTAAATTGGTTCCGTGATAACCGTATAGCCGTTTGCGAACGTTCACAGTAATGTAATAAATGGAATGGCATTGCGTCTTACAGAAATAGATGGACTTCTGAGATCGTGTTGCCATGGTTACCGGCCTGCATTCTTTTAATAGCTTAATAAATGAAATTAGTTTTCGGGGTATATCTCAAAAACTATTGGTTTTAGGACCTTAAAATGTGGTTTTTGAGGCCCGTATGGCTCCCGAGTTTTGTTTCTCACATTGAGACGCTGATAATGAGGTTTGTCACGTTTTTCTACGCCCATTTCAGCTTGCATTTTAAGGGGTTAGGCCCTATTTTATGAGAGGTACGGAGAAGAGTTACATCAATGATTACTTTCGTGCCTCTGATGGACTTCTGTACCAAATTTTACGTTGATCCACTCAGCGCTTCTCGAGTGATGCGCGTGCAAAGTTGTACACAGACAAACAGACAGACAAAAATTTTGTTTTTGCGCGCAACCGTCGTAAACCAGTCTGAAACTCAAAATTCCGTGGAAATTCCGAAAAAAACAGACAAACTTTCATTTTTATATATATAGAGATAATAATAATAATAATAATAATTGTATGTCTATCCCTTATTATAGCCTACCCGTTTTCCAACGGGGTCGGGGATGAGATGCGATGGAAGTCTTTGTAGTGGATGGATTTTACGACTGGATGCCCTTCCTGGTACCACCTCATAGGAGGAATTAGTGAGAGATGAAATGAATGATGGTGAATGAAACTGGGCAAGGATGTGGAAGGAAGCGGCCATGGCCTGTCAGAAGGTACCATCCCAGCATTTGCCTCGAGTTGAAAATGGGGAAACCACGGAAAACCATTTCAAGGACGGTCGACGGTGGGGCTCGATCTCACGGGTCTACCGAGTCAGCAGTGAGCTTGGCCCATGACCTAACGCTGCGCTTTAGTGAGCGTAGCCGCCACTGTCGGTAATAATAATAATAATAATAACAATAATAATAATAATGAATAATTTAATAATGAATTAGAGCCTACCTATGTATTTCACATATGTTAAAATTTTCGGATGAATCTCATGTCAATAATTCCTGTTAAAATGTTCAATTTCATTATCTGAAATGAAAATCCACAGCCTGCTTCCAGTCTCCGACCGGGTCAGGAATGGAATGAATGAAGCCCCCATCTAGCGGCGAGGATATGAACTGTGCCGGCTGCCGAGGCCTGACGCACTCCTCCGGGGCAATGATTAAATGAATGACAGATGAAATGAAATGATAGTGGAGAGTGTTGCTGGAATGAAATTTTGACAGGGAAAACCGGAGTACCCGGAGAAAAACCTGTCTGCCTCCGTTTTGTCCAGCACAGATCTCACATGGAGTGACCGGGATTTGAACCACGGACCCAGCGGTGAGAGGCCGGCGTGCTGCCGCCTGAGCCACGGAGGCTTCAATTTCATTATCTAATGACAGTTATTTTCTTGTGTTTCTGAGTTAGTCTGATTATAATTTGTATGATTCTCTTGCATTGTAAATTTACAATGTAGCCTAATGAAAATAAGCTATCGCGGGTATGTCCGGCCGGGTTGGTGCTCGTGGGACGTAGTTTGGAGGTCATCACGTTGAGGCCCCTGCGGAGGGCGCTGAGAGTGATAAAGTGGGCGCCGGCACTGATAGAAATATTTATATTTCATATTCTGTAACAAATATCACTATCCTCATATCCATGAACTTACCATAGACAGGAAACTCCCAAGACTAATAAACTAGTACTTTGACTGTCGTATTTCACAAGAACCGACCAGTACATCCTGCCAGCAGGAATTCTGAGGTGTAGAGTTACATTTCCTACACAGCACCTTTCACCCCTCACCCACAGCGATATCTCTTTACCAATCACTTAACAACTACTAATGATAATAAGCCGCTTGACAATGTGACCGCCACTTCCTTAGAAGAATAGATTCTTCTATTTGTGGCATTATCGACTCGAATTCATCCAGGCCTTTGCAGTCAGTTCAAAGACAGCGAGTGAACAGGTGAATTCAAGTAGGCCTACGTGTTCAGTGAAAGTGGTTAGCACTATTTACAATAAACTGATCTAAGTAACGCCATTACAATCTTTTTTATAAAGAGTTGTTGACTTTTGATGTTATCTAACAATAGTAAATTGTGTGCTATTTTTTTCTTTTTGTGCGAAGTAGCCTATGAGAAGTGCTAAGAAAGGAAAGAAGAATAGGGATGGGAGCGCTATATATTCGTGTTTGAGAAGGGGGACGCGACAGAAATAGTTTGAGAACCCCTGCTCTAGATTATGCTTAGCCTACTTAGAGATGCAACTTACTTAGATATAATAATAATGTTGTATGGCCTCGGGTGCAAGCTTTGTTATTTGACGCCCAAAGGGCAGCTTGCATGTCGAATTTTGTTGTTCCTTGGAGCGCTATGACAGTCAAGCAGGTTATATATCTAAGCTCCTTGACACTCTAGCGCTTTGTAGTAGAGAATGGAGGAACGTTTTGTGTTGGTGGAAAATCTCGAGATTAATTTTGCCATTATGAACACGGCCTACTGAATTCAAATAGGTTCTTTAACATGCCAACATCGTATGACATGCATGTCGTGATTCTCATCGTCTTTCAAAAAAAACTCTTACGATGGCCAGGAGCGAACCTGCAAGCTTGGGGTTGGTAGCCCGACACGATAACCACTCACCCACCGTGGCAGCACTTCATTAGATGATAAAATAAAACTGTCATTATTACGAACATCAATTTTATTACATACAGGACATGTAGACAACTATGTGATGTAAGCCTACATACAGTATTTTGTGACCGGTATATCACAAATCTCAACATTCTTCCTACCTATCTCCCTAAATTGAATGTTTCAATAGTCGAATTTATTTTGACAACCCCTAACAATTTGTAATTACTAATTCTTCATAATGACTCAAAATCTTTAAATGCTTCTCCTGAACGAATACACATTTGACTTATGGCAGTCTCCCACTGAGGGTGCGAATTGTATTCATAAAAGACACAAAAGAAATGGTGAGTTAGCCGTGGTCGTTACGGCATGACTGCTGGCAGTCGCTCACATCCGGGAGGCGAGGAGGTTCGAATCCCCCCGCCGGCAACCTTGAAGATGGTCTTCTGTGGTTTCCCATCTTCCTTCCAGGCAAATGCCGGGGTTGGTCCCTAACTATAGGCCACAGCCGCTACCTTCGAACTCCTCGTCCTTACATTCCAACTTTCCTCCACAACGGTACTTGTAGCTCACCCATTGGGTGTCCGTCTCGAAGCAGCTACAAAAACTGGCGAGCCGAACAAGTCCTCGGACACTCCCGGCACTAAAAGCCATACGCTAAAAAAAAAATTGCTCTCCGAGGAATCAACTCTCAGTTAATATCGGTAGCATCTCTGTTAACCGAAACAAAGGGGGCATGAGGAAGTTTTCAATGATCAACATTTCGGGTAATAAAGTGTCATTTTTAGATCTTAAAGCTTTAACTGTCAGGAGGGTGATGTATCGGCCGACGGAGGTTTCGCTAAATCTATCGGCATGCTTTTTATTTTAAAAAATGTTATTTTTTCCAGCCACGCAGTTCTGTTACTACTGTGACCAAGACAACGCGAGAATCGTTCTCTCTCTGAATATATCGATGTGTTTAAGTTCCGGGAATAACTGGATTCATAATAAGTACCGTTTTCTTTCAATCCGCTGACTTCCCACGCTTTAATTATTATTTGTTTACGTTCGTACTGGGAGCTTATTAAGATACATGGAAATAAATATGTCTAGCTCTTTGAAGGAAGAGGAAATAGATAATGATTCTTAACGCTTAGTGAGGGGTGTGAGAGCACATTTTCAAATAATGACAGTGACTTAGAAAGATTTCTCATTTAAATTTGAAAAGTAACATATTTTTAAAATTATGTTTAATGAAAATAAATAAATTTTAGTACCGTACTGTTTTTTTTAGCGTATGGCTCTCAGTGCCGGGAGTGTCCGAGGACATGTTCGGCTCGCCAGTTTTTTTTTTGTAGCTGCTTCGAGACGGACACCCAATGGGTGAGCTACGAGTACCGTTGGGGAGGAAAGTTGGAAGGGAGGGTCGAGGAGTTGGAAGGTAGCGGCTGTGGCCTATAGTTAGGGACCAACCCCGGCATTTGCCTGGAAGGAAGATGGGAAACCACAGAAGACCATCTTCAAGGTTGCCGGCGGGGGGATTCGAACCTCCTCGCCTACCGGATGTGAGCGACTGTCAACAGTCATGCCGCAACGACCACGGCTAACTCACCCGGTACCGTACTGTAACTGATACGTTTGAAATATATTTACCTGCTCCAGGAATGACTTGTAACTTCACTAAACTTGGCATTTTTAACATAATCATTCATCAAAAGCTAGGCATCAGAAGGGTTCATACATTTTTGGAAGGATTAGTTGATAGTAAATGAAGACAATAGGCTTCATATTTAGTCCAATGCTGACAAAGTACTCTAATACTGTAAACCCAAAGTTTATTTGCAAAATAAACGATGTTCCATATTATAACTATACAGTAGGTCCTGCTATTGTTTATTAGAAAATACTTGTATTTTCTTTTGTTTCTTCTTTTCCCATCGCTTGCTTGCTGCTAAAGTCATGCTACCGTTCCATTAGCAGAACGTCAGAAAATTCTGATTCGTCACATCTTTCAAAGAGATTTTAATTTAATAGAAAGTGCACCCGAAAGGGCATACAGAGGAGTATTATACATTATTCCTTGCTGTAATGTGTAATGATTTTCGTTCTTTTCAAGCGGAACACAATATGATACTTTTTATAATACTTTCCACAGAGCGAGCACAGCCAATATTCTCATTTGATACATGATATTTCTTGTTGTCACACAATTTCTGGTGGTAACCATAAATAGCTAGTCTTGAAATCGTGTGTCTTTGCTCTTGATTAGCATTTGTCCATGATCTGTCCTTCATTGTGTCGGTACTAACCATAATGCTACCTTAAAATTAAAAAAAATAAAACTTTGTGAGGAAACGCGTAGGCTATTTTATGCAGCCAAATTTTACTAAACCATTCTTTATTTTTAAACTCTTGCCTGGAAGGTGATAAATACAGCTCCCTTAAAACACACCTTACATACGGTATAAAATAATAAACGATGTATCTTTAATTCGTTCTTGTAATACAGGGTCATTATCTCTGTGCGCCCCGATAAACACGGCAAGCTAAGCCGGTTTTGACTGGCACAGATCGCGGGTGTGCGTACCCGGTTCAGCCGGTGGAAGGCGCGCACTTTTACACTTTTACCAAACGTGTTCAATAATGTGTACTTACAGTACTCATAGTCGATGCTGAAAATGTCCTCCCTCTCTTGTAACACACACCTGACATTTTCTGATGAAACAATGGACAACAATCTCATCTAATTTTTCGTAACTCTGAGAGACGTAACTCCCTCATATAAAGCTGTAACATGACTAAAACAAAAACCTTAAAGGCTGATTTCTCTAAAATATGACCAAAAAATCTACCAAACTTAAAAAATGCTCTTAAAATGAAAAATAGCAAAAAATGCAAAAAGATGCAAATAAAAATGACATATTTGAAGACAGGATGGCCCGTCCGGAGTTTCTATGTACCTCAGCATTGTTTTAGACAGCTCAGTAAAAAGATGGTATGTCATCAACATCCGGACCCTAATAATGACCATGTATAACATTTTACCCGGATTGTTTCGAATAACTGTAGGTTATTATATTTTAGACTTGAAGTGTTCTTACTTTTAGAATATTAATGTGTCCCCAACTCTTACCTTGCAGGTTGTACGTCTGTGGTGGTGGTGGTGGCTGTATGGAGGGCGCGGACTCAACAAGAGGATGAAGTACTGAGGACCAGCGATAGCCCGTACTCCCTTATATCCACCAGCCCCGCCTACATATCTGATGAGACGCTCAGTGGGCCGGACGTTTCAACGACCTGGTTATTAAGAAGGTGTAATAGTCGATGACAGGTCTGCACCATTGGCGCCACTTCTTCCCCGCCCCTTTGTCGGAGGTGTCGCGAACTAGTGAACTGGAAACTTTTATCAACAGAGCTTGGATGTGTTGACCTATAAAGTTCGAAAATACGAACAGTATCACTACCATCAATTTAAAAGATTGCCTGAAAATGGTGGTGCCCGAAGGAAAGAAGAGATCAGATGTAGAAGTAGATTTCGAGACAATGTTCTGCTTTTATTTGCTGGATTGTTTTTGTTTCTTTTGCGTTATCGTTTTACCCTCCAGGGTTGGTTTTTCCCACGGACTAAGCGAGGGATCCTACCTCTACCGTCACTGAGGGCAGTGTCCTGGAGCTTGAGATTCTTGAGTCGGGAATACAACTGGGGTGTGTGGCCAGCACTACGCCCAGGCGGCCTCACCTGCAAAGCGAACAGGGGCCTGATGAAGGGATGGGAAGAGTGGGAGGGTTAGGCGAGGAAACGGGAAGGAGGCGACCGTGGCCTTACGGGAGAAAGCTGTACAGCGTTGCAAGGATGGAGCCCATCACGCGTCATGGCGCGCCTCACTCGGAAGTGATGGGCTGCATCTCGGCAACGCTGTACAGCATTACCCGAATCGGCTAGCTACGGAACCATGTCTTATTTCCCGTTCAAATACAAACCGATATAAAAATATAAGTGAATTAATTTACGTATTTCACAGTCATACAGCATAACCTTTTGATGTATAAGGATTACAACGCGACCAAGAACTACATTTTCCAACCACCCCGAGCCGAGAAAACGTTACCTTACAAAAATGATAACAACTTTGTTTCTCGGACACAGAAAATGTTGAAATTAATAAACCAGTTATAAAACATTCCAATGTATATGGTGTTAAAATTTGGATTCGATCTGATGACGGGTTTTTGAGATAATGATTCTTAAATGTGACGCATGGTTGAAACACGCTCCAACTGCGATAAAAAATATTAAATATAAATTAGAAATTCCGAACCTACATGAACTAACATAAAATAGAACGACGAAAATGATAATGTTATGGGATTGTATGTAGGTCTATTGGTTACCGTACTTCACAAACAACCTTCTAACTCGAGTGCACATAATATTTTGGTCAAGAGTAATTATCGAGTCGGGAAGTAGGTGCCCCGGGACTTGACATAAGGTACAAGCCCACCATTTAGCTGGAGGAAGTGTGCAAAAAACGACGAAAACCCACACTCAGTATGACCGCTGACAGCAACGGGATTCAAACCTCCGATCTCCGGACTTAATGCAGCTATCCATTAGAGTTGCTAATAATAAGCGATGTTCGGTTATTCGATTAATTCGTTAGTAGACACAAGATAAGAAAAGAAGTTTAAATGAGAGGTCATCTATTAAGTTGAGTTACGCTTATTTTCGGAATGATGTAGGTTATAGAAATATATAAAAGTTACTTTTTGCCTAAATATAGTCCATCAAGTGTCCTTCCTTGTTTATGTTAACAACCAAATAAGAGTCAGTGACATTGAAAGGACAAACATCAATCAAATTGGGAAGGTTTTCGAAAAAAGAAAACGAAAAGATATTTCAGCAAATATTTTTAACTCTTGTTCAATGTGTACAATTAAGAACAGGAACATTTATATTTTACTTTGAATAACCTAATTTTAGTCGCCTCCATGGTGTAGTGGTCAGCGTGCTTAGCTGCCACCCCGGAGGTCCGAGGTTTGATTCCCGGCTCTGCCACAAAATTTTAAAAGTGGTATGAGTACTGGAACGGGGTCTACTCAGCTTCGGGTGGTCCAAATGACTAGAGGGGGTTCGATTCCCACGTCAGCCATCCTCGAAGTAGATTTCCGTGGTTTCCCACTTCGTCTCCATGCAAATGGTACCTAACGTAAAGCCACGGCCGCCTCCTTCCCTCTTCCTTGCCTATCCCTCCCAATCTTCCCATCCCTCATAAGGACCCTGTTCGCTTTGCAGGTGTTTGTCCCGCCTCCCCAGTTGTATCTCCTGACCCTGTGTTTCAAGCTCCAGGACACTGCCCTGGAGGCGGTAAAGATGGGATCCCTAGCTGAGTCCGAGGGAAAAGCCAACCCTGGAGGGTAAACCGGCTAAATCTATATATATAAAAGAAAGTCGTGTAAGTTACACTATTTATAACTCAAGAACGGCTGAACCGATTTGGCTGAAAATTGGTGTGGAGGTAGCTTAGAACCAGGAGATGGACATAGGACACTTTGTTTTATCCCATGACGTGACATAAAACGTCAAAGAGAATACAAGTCACTATAAAACGTAACGCAAATGACAGGTAAGGCAAGTCATTTCCAGGCAACAGTAGCTCTTGACGAGACACGGCTGACTGGATGCGACTAGCGCTCTCCACGACCGGTATAGAAAATGAGGCTCTTAACATGAAATCCCGTTAGTTACTCAACGTAATTTGTATAGGGGTAGTAAATCCAATTTACAATAGATGGCGCGAGTAGCTTCAACAAAATGGCGTGCGTTTGTTTCAAGAAAGTCCCACATGCGTTTATATACCATTCATCCCATTGCGATGAAACTTGGGTGAGATGTTCTGTATACTTCAGGTAAGGTTTATGGCTGAATAAATCCACTTATCAATTGGTAGCGCACGAGTAGATTCAACAAATGAGCGACGTCGGGCGAAGCGTTTCAACAAAGTCCTGTATGCGTTCACATGCCATTCGTCCGATAGCGATGAAACTTGGGTGAGAGGTTGTGTATACTACAGGCAAGGTTTCTGGCTTAGTAAATCCATGTTATAATAGGTAGCGCACGAGTATATTCAATAAATGAGCGACGACGCGCGAAGCGTTTCAACAAAGTCCTGTATGCGTTCATATACTATTCGTCCGATAGCTATGAAACTTGGGTGAGAGGTTGTGTAGGCTACACTACAGGCAAGGTTTCTGGCTTAGTAAATCCATGTTATAATAGGTAGCGCTCGAGTAGATTCAACAAATCAGTGACGACGAGCGAAGCGTTTCAACAAAGTCCCGTATGCGTTCATATACTATTCGTCTGATAGCGATGAAACTTGGGTGAGATGTTGTGTACACTTCAGGGAAGGTTTCTGGCTTACTAAATCCACTTTACAATAGGTATCGCACAAGTTGATTAAACAAATGAGTGACAACGCGCGAAGCGTTTCAACAAAGTCCCGTATGCGATCATATACGATTCGTCCGATAACGACTAAACTTAGTTGAGTTGTTGTGTACACTTCAGGGAAGGTTTCTGTCTAAGTAAATCCACTTTACAATAGGTATCGCACAAGAAGATTCAAAAAATGAGCGACGCACGCGAATCGTTTATACAAAGTCCCGTATGCGTTCATGAAACTTTGGTGAATTGTTGTGCACCTTCCAGGAAAGGTTTCTGAATTAATAAATCCTTTTACAATAGGTAGCGCACGAGTAGATTGAACAAATGAGTAACGGCGCGCGTGTCGTTTAAAAAAAGTTCCGTATGCGTTCATATGCCATTCATGCGATTGCAATGAAATTTGGTGAAATGTTGTTTCCAGTCCCGCGAAGATTTCTGATTTTGTAAATCCATTTTACAATATGGCAGCGCACGAGTAGATTCAACTAATGAGCGACAGCGCGTGAATCGTTTCAACCAAGTCCCGTATGCGTTCATAAGTAGTGTGTTTTGGATGGTTCTACAGCCACCTCCACCTCCCCACCTCACAAGATGGCGGCGGTGCGATATCTCCCGAACGCATGGTCGGATTTTGACGAATGAGGTGTCATTGAACTCGAGCTGACACCCCCTTTCCAATGGATGACATATTTCAACCCCAAAAATAAAACCTACCCCTACTAGGGGGTGAAATTGTAATTTTTTAGAGAATCTCTTTTTCCAATTGCAACATGTGAGAGTTTGAATGCTAATATGGATTTAAACGTTGTTCCACATAAAGTGCATGTGTTCGGTGGATAGCCACTATGAATTAACATGCTAGTTTTTTGTTTTTACACATGTCCACTCATAGGTTTGGTAAGAGGGCGGGCTTTTTAAAAGATGGTGGCTGTAGTGTAACCTAACCCAACCTAACGGGTTCTTGTGGACAGGTCATTGTGGACGGGTCATTGTGGACGAGTCCTTGTGGACGAGTCCTTGTTGATGAGTCCTTTTAGACCGATCCCTTTAGACCGTTCCCTTTGGACTGGTCCCTATGGACTGGCCCATGGTCTCTAATGCTATGATGAAATTAAACGTTGTTCCACATGAAACGCATGTGAAGAGCCGATTGCTACTATGAATTAACATGTTTGTTTTTTTGTTTTTTACGCATGCGCACTTGAGGTTTTTGTAAGCGGGCGGGGTTTTTGAATAATGATTTATAGATGAGTTATTTTTTTTAAAATTACCAAAAGATCCAAAACTAATAGGTCATTAGCTTTTTATTATCTCATGAATCAATAAGGCTAGGGATCTGTATGAGAGGTCGTTGGACTTGAGGTGACATTCTGTTTTTGAATATATTATTTATTTATGTCAAAAGGGCCTAACTGCACTTTTGTTAATATCTTGCTAACTAATAATCAGAGAGGTTCAAGTGAGGTGTCAGAGGACTCAGGATGGTCAACCCTTTTCCATGACCAACGAATTCACTCAAAAGATCTAAGGTCATTAGCTTTTTAATATCTCATGAATCAATAAGGCTAGGGACCTGTATGAGAGGTCGTTGGACTTGAGGTGACATTCTGTTTTTGAATATATTATTTATTTATGTCAAAAGGGCCTAACTGCACTTTTGTTGATATCTCGCTAACTAATAATCAGAGAGGGGTCAAGTGAGGTGTCATAGAACTCAGGATGGTCAACCCTTTTCCATGACCAACGAATTCACTCAAAAGATCTAAGGTCATTAGCTTTTTAATATCTCATGAATCAATAAGGCTAGGGACCTGTATGAGAGGTCGTTGGACTTGAGGTGACATTCTGTTTTTGAATATATTATTTATTTATGTCAAAAGGGCCTAACTGCACTTTTGTTGATATCTCGCTAACTAATAATCAGAGAGGGGTCAAGTGAGGTGTCATAGAACTCAGGATGGTCAACCCTTTTCCATGACCAACGAATTCACTCAAAAGATCTAAGGTCATTAGCTTTTTAATATCTCATGAATCAATAAGGCTAGGGACCTGTATGAGAGGTCGTTGGACGTGAGGTGACATTCTGTTTTTGAATATTGAACCCTTGCAAAGAAGCATATGAGACTCAGATTCGGGGCGTAACGGGTCATATTCGTAAGTTGCTGTCAGGGCGCTTCATTAACTTGCAGGGTAACATATAACAAAATAACATGCAGGAAAGAGTGAAGCCAGGGTTAAAAACAACTGAATTTAATAACAAATCACCATATTTACACATAAACAATTAACAACAAAAACTCCCAACTGACTCCCGCTTAATAAAAATGCCAAAAACTTAGGCGATATCTCTGGAGAGATTAATTACCTGGACCAAGTGTCCTTAAATAAAACGATACCAAAAAGTGACCATATAAGTGCGTATGCCGTTCTACATGCACCACGATGTGTACTTTGAATGCGTGATTCGTTATCATCCAGAATGACCCTTCAGACAACGAATCCGCATTTCCTAGAGCTAGACCGACACGAGGGAACACAACTACAATACTTAAATTAAACCGACACTTCCTAAACCTACTATAAACAAACACAAAATTTCCGTGTGAAATTGGACTTGAATTGCCGTAGCAACATTTACTGCCTAAAAACTTAGGACTTCACACACAAATCAACACAAGTACATTAACACGTGACCAATAGAAAAATACTCAAATGACCGCTGTCAAAATTTACAAATACTCTACCACTACACCACACGGGTGTGACAAACAAAATTACATGAAATCGAGTCATCAACAAAGCAATAGGCAAACAGCCAACATTTACGTTAATCACAATATTCTTATCCATACAAGGTACAACAATCCGTTACACACATGGCGAACTCCCCAAATATTATGGCTTAAAATTAGCCATCACCATGAACAGGTTTGCTGCATGAAAGCTTACAGGGTTCAGTCGGACAAATAGGACTGCCTATCAAAATAAGTCACAGGCAAAACGGGCGGTTTGTGGAACTCTGCATGTCTGTCAACCCACGTGTCAATAACCTCGACCTCCCAGAGCATGGGGTCGAACCTCGAAGAAATGTGCCCCAAAGCACAATACTACGTGTGTGTCAGAAAAACATATGGACAAGAATCAGCAGTCTCCCAAGAGCACTCTGTCTTTCCATCAAAAAATACAACAGCAGCAAAAATATATAAGGGCGGTAGGACAACTACCCCCTCCTCACGTAGAATCAACACACACTAGACACATCAACACACACTAGATCACACGTATGGGTTGTGACAGACCCTGAAATAAAAGACAATTTTTTACAGTTATGTTAGGAGAAGAAAGGGAAATTCAAATAATTTGTCTATGATAATGTCCGGTGACGGTAAATTAATTACTGAGAAACAGGCCATTGCTAATGAATTAAATGTCTTTTACGGTAGTGTGTTCAATAAATCCAATAGCTGTGTGTTGGACCTTAACGACGAATCAGGGGCCCCTCTGTTCCAAATAAACCAGTCAGCAATTGTAAAGCTAATACAAAAACTGCGTTTCAATGTATCAAAGGGTCCTGATAATATTGTTAGTGAAGTACTTAAATTAGGAGGTAGGGCCGTGGCACGATACTTGGAGGTGATATTTAATGTGTCCATAAACAATGCGCAAATCCCAGATGACTGGAAAAGAGCTACGGTAGTCCCAATATTTAAGGGAGGGAGCAGACTTGAATTGGGCAACTACAGGCCGGTTAGCCTTACGTCCATCGTTTGTAAGCAGATGGAGCATCTCATTTGCGACTACTTGAGGGAACAGTGGGAAACATTATCATGGTTTAATGATAGGCAACATGGATTTCGGAAAGGTTACTCATGCGAGAGTCAGATGCTATCACTTTTTCAAGACATTAGCGAATCGTTAGACCATGGAGTTTCAGTCGACGCCGTGGTTATAGATTTTGCGAAGGCATTTGATGTCGTGCCGCATGACATGCTACTCCATAAATTAGCTTCGACGAAGATTGATAGAAGAGTAATTTTATGGATCCAAGAATTTTTGACGGGTCGTTCCCAGAAAGTGAAAGTCGAAGGCATATTCTCGGATGAAATTACCGTAACGTCGGGTATCCCTCAGGGCAGCGTAATCGGAACTTTGTTGTTTTTGGCGTTTATAAATGACTTACCAAATGGAATTCGCAGTGACTGTCGATTGTTTGCGGATGATTGTGTAATATATCGAAAGATACATGACTCACAAGACAATGCAGTGCTGCAAGAGGACCTGAACCTGGTCTATAAGTGGGCGATTGTAAATAAAATGAAAATAAACACAAGAAAATGTAGTCTCTTAAAAATAGGGAAAGTGCGAAGGCAGGATTTTCAATATAACATTGGCTCGGAAATACTTGTAGAAGAAGATTCTTGCAAATATTTGGGCGTTCACGTAAGGAATGATATGAAATGGAGTAGTCATGTAGGATGTGTAGTTTCAAAAGCTTACAAATCCCTGCACTTTGTAATGAGGGTATTAAAAGGAAGTAGTACCTCTGCTAAAGAATTAGGCTATTTGTCACTTGTAAGACCTATTCTGGAATATGCCTCGGCGGTTTGGGATCCATATCAAGTAGGGCTCATCAATGAGTTGGAAATGGTACAAAGAAAGGCCGCTAGATTTGTGCTCAGTGACTTTAATCCCAGGAGCAGTGTGAGCCGTATGTTAAAGAAACTTGGGTGGGAATCACTGGAGGCTAGGAGGATGAAATCTAGACTCTGCGCTATGTACAACACGTATACAAGTCAACCAGCATGGGGTGAGCTTAGCAAACGATTGGGAAAGCCCACTTACATGGGTAGGAGCGATCATCCTTTCAAAGTTAAGGGCCGACCACAGCGAACAAATTATGGTAAATATTCTTTTGTAAACCGTGCCATTGATAACTGGAACTCTCTACCTGCCGCAGTCTTAGAGCCTTTTCCCAAACATATAGGTGTGTTTAAGAAAAGACTGACTATTTGTGTAAATACTCCAGTTTAATTGTTGTATAATTGTTATTGAATTGTTATGTATAATTATGTATTGTTATGTATAATTATGTATTTGTTATGTATATCCAATTTGCCACCGGGGGACACACCCCCCATTGCAAATAAATGAATGAATGAATGAACATGCTGGCGCCATCGTTCTATGCCGTGACTAGTCACCTGAAAAGGACTCAAGAAAAATCTATCAAATTAGAACGAAGGCGTTCTACAATTACTTTTAAGTTGGTGCACTCGGCTACCCTAACATGAATATTAACCTGTTCAGCAAAATGTTTTACAATCATTTCCTCCCATTCCTATTTCAAATATTAACGTTAATAAAGCACCATTTATCGAATGTAACGGGTTCCGCAATTGCAAGGATAAAATCACGCACGCACGCCGCGTACATTACACATGACTCAAGAAAAAAAAATCAAAATATCAACAAACACTTTGGCCACGCGCCAACGGACATTTAAACATATAGTGTCGGTACAAGAAAAACAGCTATAAAACAAGAAAGAAAAACAAGACTATCTACAAAGTTCCCCGGCCAAATCTAACTACATAATTGAAATAATCCAATTTTAGTACATCACCGCTTCTGCATGTAGGACTAAGGACATCCTCCTCAACCCATTGCCCTATGGACAATTTAGCACTCCATAGTAGTCGTCTGCGTTGATTTCTTGAAGCTCATCCCAACTTCAAACCACGTGCTGATCATCTTGGTCTCGACTCCTTGGCAGAAAAGTTCAATGTTAAATATTTGCCTATCTATAATCGCTTGCAGGCTACTCAGTTCACCCACAATTGTCCTACTGCGATTAATAGCGAAGACTGGCCCTAATTATATCGCACATACGCACTATAAAAACACATATACAATACATACAATTTATACATAAAATATACATCTCGAGTCCGCGCCACTGGCTCGTTAACAAGTTCAAAATCCTGGCTGCACCAGCAGTCGCTATCTCGTCCGGTATTTCCGTCCCGTCTTGGACTTCGGTTCTGGTAAGCGCTAATTAGGGTGATACGATACTTCCCCCTTAAAGTTGAACTCGTCGTCTTTAAAAGAATGTTACAGTTTATCACGCGCTGGCGTGAAATATTTAGATCACACAATTTAGTTGATTTTAGAACACAATGTATTATAGCTTTTAAAATTCGATACTGCAAACGCTGCGACTTTAGCTCCCCAGAGCTCAGAAAATAAATTAGCTTCACTGATTTTAGAGCGTAAAAATCACATTTCGAACTGGCGTGGAGTATACCTCTGAAGGCTCCACAAGTTAAGTACTCCGATAAATTCGAGCGTCAAAATCACACTTCAAACTGGCGTGGAGTATGCCTCTGAAGGCTCCACAAGAATAGTACTTCGATAAATTCGAGCGTCAAAAATCACACTTCAAACTGGCGTGGAGTATGCCTCTGAAGGCTCCACACAATAAGTACCCCGATAAATTCGAGCGTCAAAAATCACACCTCAAACTGGCTTGGAGTATGCCTCTGAAGGCTCCACAAGAATAGACTTAGATTAAATTCGAGCGTCAAAATCACACCTCAAACTGGCGTGGAGTATGCCTCTGAAGGCTCCACAGGAATAGACTTAGATAAATTCGGGCGTCAAAATCACACCTCAAACTGGCGTGGAGTATGCCTCTGAAGGCTCTACACAATAAGTACTCAGATTGGCGTCAGGCCAGACTATTTATGAGAAACTGACAAGGGCGGCGGAGTGGGGCAGAGTCGGATAAAAACTTCCAGAGTTTTTGTCTCACAAAGATGGGGCTAGTGTCATTCTTCTCCAAATAAATCCAACGTCTCAAATTACTCGAGCGGAGATTAATCCGTTCGGCGGTTCCTTAGATACACACTTCCGCGCGCTTTTTACTACTGACGCCGTCCACCTCGTGGTCACAGCTTGGTCTATGCGATTGGCTGATTCAATCGTATGTTCGTTGAGAGGACCTCGTGATTCTTCCTTTATATCTCCAATTTTGGTACAGTAGTTGCACAATTTGGCCTTGAACTCGACTAATTCTGGCCGTCCCCCAGGAATAGCTACCAACTCAGCTTCTGTTGCAATCATTACGAAATTCTGGCCTCCCTAATATCCAAGTCGACTTCCTTATGTGCTGCCTGGGCCGTAGTAATAATAATAATAAATATGAATACTTATTTATCGAAGATCAATAAGGGTTCATTTATCCTCAGCAAGGTTTTGAAATTCGAAACAATTTATTGGTTTGGATTTCAAAAACAAAATCCACTGTAGTAACAACACATCTCTTTAAATCTCACTCAGCTGCTCGAGTGTATGCCCCTCTGACTCAATTAGTGTGCCCCCTTCTCGCTGGAATGTCATTCATATTTTCTCTAGGTCTCCCCCTTCTCCTCACGTAGTTGCCACTCCCGTCGTCTCAGCTGCTCGTTGTTTACAAACAAAGTGCGTACTCACGCGCTCCCCGTGGATTTGAGTGTTTGCTTTCAAAAACAATAAATTTTTGGCAATACAGATTCTGCACATATCATCTTTCCTAATCATCAAATGGTTCCCTTCTGTAGTACGGTTTCAAATTGGCGCTATTAAAAACAGATTTTGCACCAGTGCTCACTTCTTCTAATCTGTAGGCATTGTTACCCAGATTCTTAATTACCCGGAACGGGCCAATGAATTTTGGACAGAACTTGGCGAAGACTTTGTTCTTAGGGTCGGAGATTGGTGGTCTACGAACCAGCACTAATTCTTGTTCTTGTAACTCTCGGTGAAACTTCTTTCCTCGGTACCGTCTCAGCCTCCGGTCCGCTTGGTTCCTCATGTGCTCTCTCGTTCGCTGGATTCGCAAATCATGCGCTAATAATGGATCCCTTGGGCAAGGAATGATCTTGTCCCAAGTTCTTTCCGGCAACCTGTTGTGGTGTACAATCAGTGGGACTTGACCCGTCGACTCGTGCTTAGTAGTGTTCATGCACATCTCAATTTCCCCTACTTTGTCTACCCATTTATTGTGTTCGTTAGGAATCATTACTCTGTAGTATTTAGCGACACAGCGAATTGTTCTTTCGCTCGGATTTCCACAAGGATGACGAATACTTGAAAATATGTGTTTTATTCCTAGGCTCTCCAAACCTTGCCTAAAACATTGCTTGTGAAATATGTACCGTGATCTGAT
Source organism: Meconema thalassinum (assembly GCA_946902985.2). Classification (NCBI taxonomy): domain Eukaryota; kingdom Metazoa; phylum Arthropoda; class Insecta; order Orthoptera; family Tettigoniidae; genus Meconema; species Meconema thalassinum. The sequence continues at coordinate 298,498,360 of OX336391.1, read as the reverse complement.
AGAATGGATTCCGGCTTCCCAAGCATCGGAATGACTTTGTTCTTAATTCGACTAAGGACTTGTCTTGATGTCGTCTTCTGAATAGGACATAGCACGACCATCTTCGAAAATACATCGACACATACCAAGAGGTGTCGGCATCCACGCTTTCCTTTTACTAAAGGACCAAAGCAATCAATCGCGAGCATCTCGCATGGTTTCTGCGGTAATAGTGGTCTTGGAGGTTGTTTCAGAATAAAGTTGTTCGGCTTTGTGCGCTGACAAGCGTCACACGTTCTAATTACTTCAACAATGGTGAATCTCATCTTGGGCCAAGTAAAGGTCTCCCCTATCGTAGCTTCAGTCTTATCCGTGCCGATATGTGCTAGGCTCTCGTGAACATGCCAAGTTAATCCCCTCTGTAGTGATGCTGGAACTAAGATCCGCAGTTTAGTATGATGCTCATCCACGTACTTATGTAACAAGTTATTCAAGTAGTGAAATCTCGCTTGTTTAGCACTGGCTTCCCGGTACTCCGGTGAATTTGGTTGTAACTCCTTCCTATAGAATTTTATCATCATCATCATCCATGGGTCAGCTTCTTGCTCCTTCCGAATATCCTTCAATCTTGCCAAAAACTCACGAGCCTTAGGTGTCAAGGTAATATTGTGAACTTCCGCTGTTACTTCGTTTCCGTCCTCAGGGTTTCTACTCAAGGCATCTGGTATGACGTTCAATTTCCCAGGACAATGTTCTATTGTAATGTCAAACTGCTGTATGTAGATGGACCAGCGCGTAACTCTCTCACTTGCTATTGTTGTCTTAAATAAAAATGTCAGTGCATGGTGGTCGGTTCTAACAATGATGGAATAACCATAGATCATCTTGCGCCACTGTTGGAGAGAATATAGAATTGCTAGTAGCTCAAGTTCCGTAACTGTGTAGTTCCTCTCATGTTTCCGTAATTTACGACTCGTAAATGCCAAATAGGATTTCTTCTTGGGTTCTTCAGCGTCCTCTTGGTACAGCATAGCACCAATCCCAATTAACGAAGCATCTGCTTGAATGATAAATTGTTTCTCAAAATCCGGATATCCAAGTTTCACACAGTTTTCCAATAAATCCTTCGTTGCTTTAAAAGACCTGTCGCACTCCTCGTTCCACGACCATCGATTCGCTTTCTTCAACATCTCCTGCATAGGCGCTACTGTTTCTGTGTAACCAGGGCAATTTTCTTTGAAGAAACCTGTCACTCCCAAAAATGCTCTAACATGTTTGACTTTGGTAGGTGTGGGAAATTTCTTAATAGCATCAATCTTGGCTGGATTAGGCCGCACGCCCTCGACATCAATTATATGTCCCAAATATAAAATTTCGCTCTGGCAAAAATGTGACTTTTTTAAGTTGATCTTGAAGTTCATGGTTCTCAGGTTGTCCAGCAGTTTATTTAAATTTATCAAGTGTTCTTCCATTGTCTCAGAAGCGATTAATATGTCATCAACATATCTCGTGGTGAAGTTCTTGACCTCCTCAGTCAGATTTCTATCGAGTGCTCTAATGAGTGCACATCCCGCAGTTTTCACGCCAAAGGGCATTCGACACCAGATATAACTTTGATTATCGAATAAAAATCCCGTCAACAGTTGGGATTTTTCTTCAAGTTCAAGATGGTGGAAACTATTTGTCAAATCAACACTTGAGTATATCTTCTTCCCGCGGAAGCCTTTCAAAACATCTTTGATCCTCGGTGCTTGGTCGTGCTCAACTAGCAGTTTGCTATTTAAAACTCGCGCGTCTAGGCATAGCCTAATTGATCCGTTTGGCTTGGTCACAGCCAATATTGCGTTCAGATAAGGAGTTGCCGCTTTCCTTATCATGCCAGAATCTAATAAGTTAGTAATAATGTCCTTCACCTGAGAAAAATGCTTCTCTGGGATCGGGTACAATTTACTTTTGAATGGGGTCCAATCTGTTACCTGCATCGCATATTGAAAATTTAAAACTTTCCCAGGTACGGTGTCAAACGCTCCTTTATGTAATCTTAAAATTTCTTCCAATCTTCTTCTATCAGATTCCCCTACGATGGCTTCCTTAAGTCGCTCCTGAAGTAGAATTTCGAATTTGGTTCCGCCCATTTCTTCTTCCGCCAAATGCACCCAAAGTTCCTGCGAAATATCTCGGCTGTCCATTTCTAGCACTGCTGTCTGGTTGACTTGCTCTCCCCTCAAGATCTTATCTCCGGCCTCATTAGTGCATTCCTCAACAACCCAAGTATTGGCCTCTCTCTCCAGCGGATTCTCTTCCATATTTAAACCCACATGATCCAATCCTTCTACTTGTTTGAAGCTTACAGTGTTGTTATGTAAATCAATTACAGCATGAAAATCGCAGATGAAGTTGGCTCCTAAAATTATGTTGTAGTTCATCTTTGGAATAACAATGAATGTTTGTGAAAAAGTATGGTTCAATATTTCCAGATCTAGAAATGCTTGCTGTTTACAATTCATAGTTTTGTCAGGAATGACACCTCTGACTTTCATTAGCGGTACCGGCATAATAGGAACAGTCTGTTTTCTTGCTATTTCTTTTATCAAAATTTCAGTGACTAAGCTCACCTGGCTACCTGTATCAATCAAACATCTCACCCTCATACCTCCAATATGCGCGTAAATAATTGGTAGCTGTCTGATAACATTTTCACGGTTCTTCACCACTTCCTCCAGGCAGTCGTCTGGGAATGCTACCCACTCTTCTATATTGGCCACTATCATCTCTTCTTGCTCCCTGGCGATCTCCGTTTTTAGCCTGTCTCCTTTCAGTTCATTTGGTTTTTTTTTTTTATCCCGGGCCCCATTAGATGTGTTTCGCCGGTTATCATTCTGTCGCTCCTGTTGCCTCAGTAAACTCTCTGCTCCTTCTCCTTGATGGTTATCTGGGCTCTGTCTGTTCGCCATGGCACGCCCCCACTTCTCCTTCTCCGCTTCTTCATTACTTAATTGATCCAAGTATTTACGGGATTCAATATATCGTTCGTCCCAGTTATTCCTATAATCTCCTCTGTTTTCTTGGCGATAGTCCCTGCCGTTACTCCATCTACCATCTCCATTTCTTTGGTAAGGTCTACCTTGTCTCTGGTTTCCCCTCCAATTCGTGTACTCCCGCTGGTACGTCCACTGATTATTTTGATTTTGGTTATTCTGATGATATCTCCCGCGGTTATTCTGATAATTCTGATTGTTGTTATGGAACTGGTTTCGGCCGTCAAAATCTTGTCTTCTTGGCGTGAACTGTGTCCCTGTGGACTGTGTTTTACTTTGGTTCCCCTGGCCGTGGTTATTTTGGAGTCCCTGAACTACCTCTGCCGTGTTGACACATTCCAAATTCCTTCTTCCTGTCTGTGGGCTTACCATACTCGTCTCATCTAAGTGTCTGAGTAATTCTTCGGCTTGGACTGCGGTCTGAATATTTCCTGCGACTAATAATTGTTGGATATGCATTGGGAGTTGTTTTCCGATGGTTAAAACCATATTCGGCTCGCTAGGCGGGTCATGAAAATCCCTGAATTTTACCAATTGCTGACTGAAGAATTCTGAAAAACGGGTTGGATGTGTACTGTGGTATTTGCGCGTGTACAGGTCCATTCTTAACCCCTGTTGTAACGAAGGACTCCAAAACTTCTTCAAAAACGCCTCGCGGAATTGAGCCATGTCTGTAAACGTGTACTTGAAACTTAAAAACCAGGTCAGGCTAGGTCCTTCTAAAAATTTCTCCACCAGTCTTAATTGTTTCTCCGGGCCGATGTGTTGGTCATTAAAGTAGTCAGTTAATTGCCGTAGAAATGCTTTGGGAGTGGTTCCTGAATGTTCTTTAAACTTATCGGGCTTAAAATCATTACCCCGAATGACTTGGATGACTTGGGCTGGTGCCAAGTTCGGTTGCGGAGTTGAAGTCTCCCCCCTGTACTGCTGGAATGCATTAGTCGTTAGTCTGGGACTTTGACCCCGACTCGTGTCCTCAGCCAACTTCGAACCTGCCGGACTTCCAATACTTGTTTGCTTTTCCGGAATATTTTCGTTTGAAAATAATGTCGCATTCTCTAACGATCTAATCTCGTTTTTTATGATTAATTCTGAATGTTCCTGTAATTTCGACTTCATATTTTCCTCCAGTGCCTGCATTCGCTTTAAAACTGCCAGCCTGTCTTCCTTATTCGCATGAGCCTGCTGGTCCCAATCTCGCCGGATCCTACTTTTTAAGCTATTTATTTTCTCCTCGTTCCTCTCCTGATTTTTCTCTAGCTCTTCACGTATCCGTTCCTGCGTTTTTACTAGTTGTTCTTCCAAATTATCCTGAGTTTTGACGAGCTGCTCCCCTACTTCTTGTCTTATGACCTCTTGTGTGTTTATTAGCTGGCCTTCCATCTCTTTTCTTATGATCTCTTGTGTTCTGCCTAATTGCTCCTCTAAATTTTCCCGCAAGTGTATCCGCTCGGTTTCAGCCTTAACTTCGACTTTATCTATTTCCTTTATTAATTCCAGCACGTTGTTATCTACCGAATTAATTTGCTGCTGTAGTTTCTCTTGGGTCTTCTTCACTCCCGCGGTGTTACTGACACATGCTGCCTCTATCTGCTTGAGTTTATCTGCCACCATCTCGTCAAATTGTACTAATTTGTTATCAAATTTCGCCTCCAATTTCTTCATTTCGCCTAACTGTTTGATGTTGTTTTCCGCAACCTCGCCTGCCAGTTTCTCTACTTTTTGAACGCTCTGATTAATATCATTTGTGATTTTTCCTAACTGTTCGGTTTGTGTTACCGCCTGTTGTGACAATTTGTGGTTTAGTTCATTGAATTGTTTGTCAGTGTCTAATTTCTGGACTTCTAACTGGACCGAAATGTTACCGCTCATATCAAGTAATTGTTTTTCACTATGCTCACGCTGAGCTTCTAATTGTTCTTTTAATTGTTCTTCCGTCTTTACGGACATCTGTACTAATTGTTCTTCCGTTTTCGCGGACATTTGGATCGACATCTGTTCTAACAATGCCTTTATCTCATCAACACTCGCCATATCACACACAAAATATATTCAGAGAAAAACAGGGTTATGGGCTAAGGTTTCAGCCCTACACGCAAGTAGTAAGTGTTTGTTAGACTCTAAATATTGCATCATCATGACCAGAAATTGCGAAATCCTGACCACGTGGTCCAGGAGCGGGGCATGTGCACTGCACGTGTTAGCGTGGGAAGGGGTTGACCTTTTGGCTTGTTTATGTGATGGTGATAAAAAGTTAATGGGTGTTGACGGCATGGGGGTTGTTTATTAGGATGGTAACTCGAAATTCAGACTCCTCTTCCACTCCTACAGGGGGGTTTCTTGGTTCGATTCCGTGTTTTGTTATTTAATTCCCGGGGGGGGGGCAGCCTGTGTATCATGGTTATTAAGTATTGATTGATTATTGAATTATATTTTGGTAATTTCCCAAGGAAGTGTAGAGAGTCTTGGGTGTCATAACTTTTGAATGAGAGTGTACGGTGAGGCACTCGACATAGCCGGATCGCTACCAGACATGTGTGTGCAGCTGTTCCGTTTTTGCTCGCGCCGTGCGGCAAGCCATGAGAGCACTCAGCTCATGTAGTGCATGGTTGTCGTTAAAGTTTTTGCTCGCGCAAGCTAAATAAGCAATCATATGTTGTAATGCTACACTCCGTTTAAGTATGACATATATTACCACGGCGTGGGAGTGGAGTTGTGTTACTCCTTCTCGCTATGTTATGTCTGTTTAATTTAAATGATGTTAACATTTTTGTGTTCTGGCTTGCTTCATGATCTCAATCTGGTTAAAGTGTTTTATATGACATGTATAACTTTGAGTGTGTGAAATGAATTTCGATCTGTTTGTTTTTAGATTCCCAGACGTCATTAGTCAAGTCTGTAATTTTTAATGCGAGAACGAGATTGGATGTCGGTTCCCAGAGCTTCATGCGAAATGTTTTAAAGAGGTTTTTTGGCGCTCTAACTTCTTAATATATATATAAGAGGAGATTGCTATGGAGCAGTAGTTAGCTATCTTTATCTGCAATATCATGAGTCTGTGCGAGGGGTTGATAGAAAAGTTAGTAAAATTGCAACACATTATGATGTTTGCGGAAAGTGCCCTGAATCAAGGGTTGCATTTCATCGTCAGTGCGACGAAAATAGAGGAGGAGGTGTGGTATAACACCTTAACACCGGGAGAAAAGGAGCTTTTAAGCGCCGAAATATTCGAGCTGATGAGGGATCAACACCACTGCCGTGAAATTATTTTCAACGGCATGACATTTCACATTGTCAATATTATTATTGACAAGTTGAGATCCATCGGCTCGATGAATTTCAACGTGTTTGAACCTACATTGGCGGAAGAGCTAATGGCCGTGTTTGAACGGCCATTAGAGGAACAGCATATGGAAGAGCATATGGAAGAAGTGCAAGAAGAAGCAGAAGAAGAAGAAGACCATCGAATGGAAGAAGAAGAAGAACATCGAGCGGAAGGAGAAGAAGAAGACCGACAAGAAGAAGAAGAAGAAGAAGAAGAAGAAGAAGAAGATGATGATGATGATGATGATGATGATGATGATGATGATGATGATGATGATGATGATGTTCAAATCTTAAATTAAATTCAATGGACAGTGGACAGTGGATTAATATTGTGCAGTGTAAATTTTATTTTTTAAATATATTTATTTGATCATTTGTGGTTTACATTAATTATATAATATGAAATAGTGAAAAATGATATGATCTTCGTTCTTAAAGTGGTAAGTAGTTCCTTTTCCAACAAGCTGCAGAGAGAATTGAAGATGCTGTGTTGTTTGCAGAGTGGAATATGCTGGTCTTGTGCACGGGGTAAGTACAATCATTCTTTTCTTTCTTGCGTGTGTTGGTTTTAGTGAGCTGAAAAATATATATATAGAGACACATTAATAATAATAATAATAATAATAATAATAATAATAATAATAATAATAATAATAATAATAATAATAATAATAATAATATCTTTGTGAGGAATAAAAAATAAAAATAAAAAAACTTACACTGTTCTAATTATAAGATATTTTTGTTGGGGATCCAAGAGTTGTGAGTTGAATCGAATCCAAGCCAAGATACGAAGGCTCGGGTTCCTTTTCTACGTAGTACTTTGTTGACTAAGTAAATATTAGGATGTTTTGTTCGTTGTAACTCTGCTTCGTAGAACGCACCAAATATTGGGGTATTTTTATTATCTTTTAAAAGATATGTTCGTGGATTAGTATTTTGAACTTTATAAATTGTAAATAATTCTGTTGTCCAATTACCTTCGTACCCTTTACTGAAGTGTTTCTTGATTTTTGATATCCTTACAATGTCGCCGATTTTATATTTTGGTTTTCTTAAAGTTTCATTATATTGTGTTGGCAAGCGGGGTGGATTGTTTCTTTTCACATCATTAGGTTTCATGCCAATGCTGCGATGTATTTTGTGATTATACTTTACTAGTAACTCAGGCAAAATATGTACCCATCGGTAAGAACCTCGTGTTGTGAATTCTTTCCACATCGATTCCTTAAGAGTTCGATTTAATCTTTCTATCACACTCGCTTTAATGGAGCTGCCAGTGGAATAATGCTTTAGATTTTGTTTCTGAGACCATGTTTTGAATTCACTGTTATAAAATTCCGTTCCTCGATCGGTGTGAAAATAATTGGGCAATCTTTTACTTTGAGAATAAACAAATTTTAAGCTGTTCACAATCTCACTTCCTTTTTTGGTTTTAAGAGGAATTGCCCATGCATATTTCGAGTAAACGTCAATAATGGTTAATAAATATTTAAATCCATTATTCCATTTTGCAAGTTTGGACATGTCCACAATGTCAGCTTCATGGAGGTCATCGATTCCTTTGCTAATAACACGTCGTCTTTTAAACTTTTTTCTAAGCGGTGCGTGAAGTTCTTTTGCAATTTCTCGTCTGATTTCGTTCATAGTTATTTTCCAAACAATGTTTTATAACATACTGTGCATTGTTTTACAAACGTTGGAATTTTTATTCAATATATCCAGCATTTCTTAGTTCTTCTTCTATTGCAAAGATTTCGCTGTCTACTCCTGTGTGACCTGCAGCTTTCGATGCAATTAATGTTTTAAGTCTTGATACCAATTTGTTTGGTTCATTCCAGTGAACGAATTCAATATTGTTTCCGCCTTCAAATTTCCAAATGGCTTGTGGCGCGATGTGTTTTTTTTGACCATATCCAGTATGCATTGTAGTATTTGCTTCTTCATTTTCATCTGCTGTTTTTATAATTCTATCTATGTCTTCAGTGAGAAGGGGTTCAATTATATTTTTATACTTATAAGATTGCGTTCCTCTCGGAGCTGCATTGCTTGTATAATTTCTTTTGTGCACGTTTGAAACATTTAATAATTTCAAATATGAACTTAAATCACTCCTATCTATTAGAGTGGGGTCTGGTACTTTCCTTTGAATCAATTCAAGTAGACCTTCTGTAATAGGAAATTTTTCACCGCCAACTTTTATCCACTTTTTATCGAAGAAAACTCGTTCGCGTCCCAAGTATTGTTTATCATTTCTTATCGTTATACCAAATGTTCTATCCACGTTTTGTTTAATGAACGGATCAAAGTAGCGGTTAAGTAGTGAAATTATTTTGATGCTATCTCCATCTTCTTCGTCTGAAGTAGCAGTGGATTCAGAATCGATATATTTTCCTTTTCTTTTTCGATTTTCTTTATTTTGAGTCGACGTATTAGCAATAGCTACAAGTTGATTTAATGAACTTGTTACTGGTTTAAAGTTAGTCTCTATATCTAATTCTTTTCGTCTAACATCATCTTGAAGTGAAAGATACTTGTCTTTAACATCTTTTTTTAAGCGAGAAAGTTTATCCTTTACTCGACTTTCAGCTTTAATCTTTGACCTCTTCTCCATGACTAAACGGAAATTGTGGTTGTTTTACTTATTTATAGTATATTCAAAATCGATTTGAAGAGGAAGATCATCAGTTTTATGTTTTTTCGGGTCTCTAAGTCGAAACTGAATTTCATCTTGCTCTTCAACGACAATATCACTGCCATCCAGTTCAATCTCTTGACGTATATTTAAAATTGCATACACAATTGGAGATCTTGGTGAAACAAAAATTGGTTTTAATACACCTTTGTAGGGAAGTTGGTACTGTATGTTATGATTATGAAGCGTGTATACTGGTGAATGGATTGATGGTGTGTTGGAGAATTTCAGAATAAATTTCGATAAGTTCTTTTTCTTTACTTCATCTTTTAATATACCATATTCTTCTTTGGATGCAGTAAAACTTTCGAGTGGTTCTTTGTTAACCATTTGCTCAATTTTTCCCAGTTCAGTTTTTAACTTGTTATATTCTTCTTTGGATTCAGCAGCATAACTTTCAAGATCTTCTTTTTTAACAATATTGAGATTGTTAGCAACACCCTCAATACGAGTTTGTAAATTGCTTAAAATTTCTTTTAGTTGATTAACTTCAGTTCGTGACGCAGCATAGTGTTCTACAAACCGTTTATTTGTCACGTCTTGGTCGTTAACAGGGAACTCAACATTTGTTTGTTTTTGATGTTGTAGATTGTTTACAGTTTGTTTCAATTGATCAAATTCACGTTGGGAAGCGGCATATTGCTCAACAAACGTCTTATTTGCAACATCGTTATCGTATATGGGGTTGTTTACGTGAGTAATTCGTCCACTCATCATATTTAAAGTTCCACCATCGTCTACGTTTAAAACGTTTTGTTTATTAAATTTAGCGATTAAGTCTTCTAGATCTTTTCGAGAGGCAGCAAAGTTTTCTAAGTAATATTTGTTTATTGCATCTAACGAATCGATTGGTTGAGATATGTTTGTTATTCTTCTATTTAACATATCTACAGTTTCATCATCTCTGTTTATATTCAAAAGAGATTTTTTAATTTCATCGAGTTCATTTGTTACATGAGTTTTAAGAAAAGAATACGTTACCGCATCTTGATTTTGAATTGGATCTTTAACATTTCTTATTCTTTTGTTACCCAAGTCGAGAGTATCTTGATCATACGGAAAGTGATCTTCTGAAAATTCTCGCACTAAACCATGAATGAATTCTACTCGTTGTAACACTTCTGTTATTCGGGTCTCAAGATATTTTTTTATATTCGATGTATGTTGCTGCATTGCAATAAGGTTTACTGCATCATTTGCAGATGATGGTAAAGCTAAGCCCGCGAGACGTTTGTTTTGAAAGTCAAGTTCTTTTTTCTCTATTTTACAAATTGAAAAAATTAAACCTTTAAGCTCGTTAAAGTTTCGTTGTATGTCTTCTTTAGACTCGATTTTATTTAGCTCATTTAATAACTTCACTACATAACCTTTGTTGCATGCATCTTCAACATGTATTGGCATTCCGACATTTTTTAACCGTTTGCCGTTAATACTTAGATGTCCGTCGCTTGTTGTTGTTGTTAGTTGATTTTCATATTGCACTAGCTTATCATCAACATATGATTTAGTTGCAATATCATGTCGTGAAGTCGGTCGTCCGATAGACACATTATTGGTTTTGTTAAACGATGTCATAGTTAAGTTGTTAACCACGCAAAAGCTATAACACGAATGGCCATTTACCTCTTTTTGAAGTCATATTTATAACTGAAAATAAACATCAAATCCATTGCGATATCGACCATTTTGTAAATCGCTATCTTTATCGATAACCAAAAAACCAAACTTAGAGTTTTGCCAACAATACGAACAAATATCAAAGAACTGTTCATAGCTCATATCTGTATTTACATGATCGTTATATACGTGACGCAAGTTTGTTCCGTCTTGTTTAAAAAGAATTAAAAAATTAGCGTTATCTCTAATTAGATGTTTAGGTATACAAGAATATGTTTGACAAAGATAAAATACGTCAACGTCGTGATGACGACCTCTACTGAAATAATCTTTCATGTGTTGTTGTTTATTGCTGGCTACATCATCAAAAACAAATATAGAGTTTTTTCTAGCCATTTCTGGAGGCATTACTTCATCATTATCGGAAAAAAAATCACTTTTTATTTCTTTTATGGAGTCCAAAAACTTTTTTAATTCAACATATTTACATTGAGCAAGTGATTTAGAATAAATATAAACGTTTTCAAAACGAACTCCATTTTTGTGGCATAATAAATTTAGCATTACGTTTGTTTTACCGCAGTTCGATGGACCGCAAATGATACATCGAATTGTGTTCGGTAGTAAAACACCATGCTTTCTTTTTTCACTTTTACTCTGGTTTTCAGCATTAGTAAATGAAATTACTGGTAGAGTGTTTGACTGCTTAACAAACTTCAACATGTCTACGTTTACGTCTGAGAATGCACACTGCACAAAAAATCACATCACATCAACATATATTGCTTCCACACGTATCATAACTTGTATTATGTGGAATAATAGTAGGATTTTCAGGATTTAAATCAACGTTGCCGACGTAAAACCCTCTTATATATGGACAATATGGCGCCCATTTTTCATGATCATTTAAAGGATTATCGTTTTCCCTCCAATTTTCAATTTCAATCTTACAGAATATACATTTCACCTTATCACCATGTCCAGTATAATAAAACCCTGCTGGTGCTAAACAAAATTCGTTTGGACAGGGAAGAGGCCAATTTTGAAAAGTTTTAAGTCTTTCATATTCGCATTTCAATTCTATGCTAGGAGAAATATTGTTTACGTAGGGGCAAGAAAAAGCCCATTTCTTATGTTCTTCAAACGGATCATCATCTTCTTCCCAATAACTAAGTTGCAGATTACAGAAAGCACACCTAACCATATCCTTATATCCAAAATAGAAAAATCCTGCAGCTGCTAACCATGCAGTGTTCGTAAAACTGTCTGAAGACCAGGTCTTAAATGTTTTTAGCCGATCTCTTTCAGATTTTAAATTCATTTCTTTCTGACTCAATATCATTTGCATTAACTGTTTTTTGGAATACTTTACACAATTAAAATACTTCATGATGCTGGTTTACTTCACAAAGAAAAGATGTTCACCACACAAAGCTAAATGCGAACTGACATGAATCAACAAAACACGTTGGCTAATATGCACGTGTTGGGTTGGCCGAGCGGTCTAAGGCGTTAGACTTAAGATCTAATTTTCAGAAATTGAAAGCGAGGGTTCGAATCCCTCACCTGACAATATTATTATTATTATTATTATTATTATTATTATTATTATTATTATTATTTTATTTACATGTAGAGTGAGGAGGTAATTGATCATTAATAAGAACTTTCATATGAAATGGTACAAAAGACATTTTTTTTTCTTCTTTATTCATTTAGAATTACAATTAATACAATTTTATTTCTCTTGAAGTAATCTCATTCTTTTTTTAGTTGTCCAGATGAGTGTGGCTGTGTTGAGATGATCTTCTTCTTTTTAGTTGTCCAGATGATTATTTTCTGTAGACAAAAAAAAGATACACTGTGTTAAAAAGCAAACTAAAAACAAAATATGTATAGCTGTCAACTACAGTAGTAGATCTAAATTATTCACCTTTTATAGATAGCGATTACAGTTGTCACATTTGCAGCGAAGATGAAACAGTTGAAATTTCCTCTTTAGATGATCTGGTAGATGTTCCCACTCTAGACGAATTCGTTGTGGTTCATATATAGTCAGCACGTTTATAGGAAAGTAGTTCCAATCAAACTTATTAAAACCTCGAAGTCCACTGTTTCGAAACTTGTTTATTATCGAACACACGATTTTCATGATGCCATCAGAAGAATTTAACCAATGTTGAACAGCATTGACGTTGAATTTAGCACAACTATTGCTTCCCATTGCTAGAGATGGTAAATGTTTTGGACAATCTGTAGGTAAACGTTGGCTATGCCTCAACATTAGGTCTGACATTCCATCAATCGTATTAAGATCGAATAATGAGTCTGGGGAAAGTGCTTTTAGTGCAAACAAAGAAAATTCCTGTGGCAAATTATATACAACTAAATAATCATATTTATTCTTAATAGACTCAAAAAAAGAAGAAAGAGTTTTTTCACAATATGCTGCAACCCATGTGATCACGGGGCTGAATGAAGGTATATTGCCGTTATTTAACATACAGTAAGCAAGTTCCAAACTGCCGTTTGGTATCTTGCGAATGTCTGCAACTATTGGTTGCTTCTTATTCCACGTGCCAGCATCAGTAGAAGGAGAGTTTGTTGTTGTCAATTCCATGATTGCAACTAAAGTGAGAATACTTGTTTACTTGCTTGCTTATAACTTAGCAAATATTGGTTTAGATAATTACTTCATTCGTTAATGGTCTGTAAGATATTTGACGATCATGAATAAGAACACAATAAAGAGTTGTATCTTCAGGTATATTCTCACTTGTCTCGATTTCAATTCGCACATCGACTGAAGATGTCTTCACTGCTTCCACTTGTTCGAGACAATTAATTACAATAATAGGACAAAGAGACTTAAATTCATCTCGTGAAACCAGAGTCTCTGAACGAACATCATCGATCTGATAATATACATTACGAAATTTAACAAACATGTCATACAACTCGCTGTAGTCATTTATGGCAATTTCAGAAGTTGGCATTTCATAGGGATAAAAAATTGAATTTAAAAAAACTCTTATAGATTTAATGTTACAATGGTCGAAATAGGAAGAGCATGTGTTTAGTAAATTTCTTCTAGTTTGAAAACCTAATAAAAATTGACGCGGTTTTTGAGTTTCAGAAGTTGTCATTACAGTCCAACTATATTTAGTTGTTCTAGGAAGAGAAGGCAAGACGTGAACATCCCACGATCGATAACCAACCTGAATGGGAATATTTTTCTGCATTAGTTTTAATCTTTTAATTTGTTCTTCGTCTGATAATAATAAAACGGGGATTTTTAGATAAACTTTAAATAACTTGACCTTAGAAAGATCGTTTTCGGTTGTCGATTGCAACGCACGTGCGTCACTTGACGATCGGAGAAGTATTACCTCATGCTTGCAGTTTAAAATCGGCTTTCTGTAATCCTCTGCTATTCCTAACAGGTTGCTTAAAGGAAGTATTATATGAAAACGTTTTGTGTTACTATCAACAATATTTGCTTCACTTGCTGGCGTTGTTAAAGAGGGAAAATAACCGGCATTTTGTAAAGCTGTATATTCGTTTTTTGAATATGATGCAAAGGTTTTTATAGAACTTGTTATACCTAGATGGCGTGTACGATCAATTTCTTTACCATTTAACGTGATGCGAATTTCGCTAAAAAGATTAGCCCCAAAATTTTGGTCAGGATGCGCTGTAGTAGAAGCAGCTGGATTTATGTTAGAAGTAATAATTTGACCTTCTAAGTGAAGAACACCTTCTGATAATAAAACTATGTTTTCTTCATTTTGAATCGGTATTCGAATTTCATCATTATTTTCGAATTTATTAGCTGAATAAGGTTGATAAACTCTTTCTTCTCGTCGCACAACTCTGTTTTCAACCTCTCTTTTATCTGTTATGTTAAACATGTTAACAGCTTCAACTATAGATAGAAACTAAATAAGATTAACAATTGCATATATATTTATATTGAAATTAAAGTATGCGATAGCCTAAAGACTGTAAGAATTGTTTGTTGTTACTCGATAACTGTTTCTTAGATTTCAAGGTGCGATGTCGTTGTTTGTTTTTTTTACAAATTTTAGCTGATTGATTTATATTATTTTTTCGAATCAGAGTCGACTTCTTTTTTTTCAAACTTTGAGTATTATATAGTATAACCATATTTGTGATTGTTTTCTAGTATGCTTACTCAAGTAGAATGAAAACATAACAGTATTTCATTACTTTATATAGCAAGATATCGTGCTGGACGAATAATTAATTCTACAGTTAAATCTTCATCTTGCAAATCAATGAGCTGTTGAAGATGATCTTCAAGTTGCACAGATACATGTTGAATAAGCTTGGTGTTCATGGGCAAAAAATTAATCGTTGTTGGTTGTACAACAATCGGGTAACCAGCAGGAACATGAGCTTTAAAATTATATAAAGAGTGTGTTGGTTTATGGTTCAAATAAGAACTCGTACCAAGCACAAGGTTGCAACATACTCGAATACTATTAACAGTGTTAATTTTAATCATATATTCAGAATGATGAGTTGTGTTTGCCTTGAACTTTCTATGAGAAAAGCCTAACAAATCTGCAATAGAATCTGCAACACCAAAATCTATAGCAAACACTTTCGAATGTAGTTTACAATGATAAAAGACTTTATCATAATTAATATAAAATGATGGGAATTTGTCTTTGTCGCCTAATAAATGTTCAACTAATAAATCATCAATCTTTTCACTTAATTGTTTTAACGTATAGCTAGCATTGGGTATTATTAAAATCGCTCTATCCGCTTCGTTCAACTTTATAGCCAAAATGTTATTATTCTCGTTAATTGCAAACTTCATTATCGATTCTATTTTTCGATGAATTTCAATTTCTCTTTTATTCTCTTTAGGGTAAACTTTCTTTTCAATACCTAAAGGCCCTGCTACACTGTTGGCTACAGTGAAATCAATATTAAACGGGGAAGACAAAACGAGACGGTTGTCTCTTTTTCCATCTATATCCTCTTCCACATACAATTTTGTTTTTTCTAAATGTTCTGGTATAAGTTTCGACAATGAGTGATAACTAAGTAAATCATCAAAAGCTGAGGCTAGATCTTCAAATTCATAAATACCCGGTGGTACCACTAAATTAATTGATAAAAAATTAGTAAAATGAATGCGAAATTTATTATTTCTGTTGGTAACATTTCGAATAGAATTAGATGTATACAATCCTGCAAGTCCTATTTCAAAAAACTCTGCTCCTACAAGATGAATCGGGTTCTCCAATGTAACATCAATCTTCGAGCCTTTACCTTCAAGAGTTATCCGTCTTTCGAAAGCCATCTTTGAAATGTTTAAAGACGGTCTGTGTTTCCCTTATTTATACAATACAAGAAGACTAAACATAAATGTCCACAAATCGAAGAAGTAATCGATTGATATGAATGAAAATTATATTGTAGATAGCAATTTTTAAGATATGTTAAAATTTCAAATGGTGGTCTTAAATTACCAATACTATCAAAATAATGCACATATTTACCATGTTTACTGAAAGCTACCCAATGTGAACCGGATTTATCCATCGGTTCAAGGTTAACAATACAGTTTTCATTTTTTCGAGGATATCTTGGTAACGTATCTCGCATAAAGACTCCTCTAAAATTTGGAATCTTTAATTGATGTGCGTATTTAGCTAAATCGAAATTACTTAATGCTTTATTTGGTATTTGGTTAATTATCTTTTGTATGCAGGAGGATTTAAATAAATGCCTTGACCTCCTTTTCCTCGCATTGCTTCTATCATTCGATTGTGTCTTTTCATTTCTTTTAGTTCTTCTTGAGCAGCTTTCGCCTTGTTTATAGCAGACGCCACCCCTGCTGCTCCGCCTGCTAGACCCCCCAAGCCCGACAAGGCTGCAAATATCGGAAGTAGGGGTAAAATACCACCTTGCTTTTTCGATGTTCTTCTTTTTTTTTTTAATCTTTTCTTGTTTTTTTTTTATTATTTAAGTTTCGCTTACCTCCTCCAATCTTAGACTTAGCTTTCATGATGCCACCCACTGTTAGTGCAGCCGCTCTCTCTCCAAATGATGCGTCACGGGATTTTACACGAGACCAAGCTTTTGAAGCTAAAATTTCATCAGCCTCTCTTCTTTTGTTTGAATCTTTATGCTTTGCGTAAGCAATGTCGTGCTCTTTGCACGCTTTATCTAATATATTTATTCCTGGATCACCACGGCTCAATCGCTTTTCTAATTTTGTTCCTGGTCCACAATATTCATATCCCGGGGTGTGTAATTCCACGGGTAAATTATCAATAGTTTTATTAAGTACACGACTGATTAATGATCCACTTCCTGTTCGTTTATATTGAGTGGTAGAGTTGCTCCTCTTACAACGCACCATTACTAAATGATATGTAATATAAAGTAATTATACATATATATTTCTGGAAAATGGGAAATGGTGGGGGGAGGTGTTTTTTTTTTTTTTTAAATAATACACACAAAATTTGGGTTATTATTTATTCTTTTTTCATAAGCAAAGGAACACACAAAAATTAGTATTATTACCAGCATAAAAGTGTGTGTGTGAAAGAAATAAAGTAAGTGAGATGAACTGCTTTAATCTCAATTTGTTTCTAATCATTTTTCAGAGAAAAATGACCAAACGGTAAAGTATCAATTCCGTTTTCAGTTATGTGTCTTTTATCTTCGTTTGATGAAATTGCCAACTTATTTTGCCGAACAGTAAATACAGAATGAGATTTTGAAATTATACAAACTTGAACTTTGTTGACTTTTTCTCTGTTATAAAGACACTTTCGATACTCATCAATATTCATACTTTTACTCACACTCTTCTTAATGCCTTTAGCCTTACACAAGCTATTCATTTCATCACACAATTTTATTGCATACATTTTGGGTCGTAACCCCACAAATTCTTCAACAATCCTTCCAGCATTTTCATCTTTCATTAAACCAATTTCACCTTTATTTTGTCTCACAATGCCAAAAGGATTGTTTGTTTCATAGTTTCCAGTATCAAACAAATTTGAATGTTGTTTCATGAACTCATAAATATCATAATAGAATATATACATAAAACTATCGGTGTCTGTGTATAACAACCTCACATTTGATTCAGGATTTGCTAAAATAACATTGTAATGAAAGTCATTCATTTTACATTTAGACAAATCTAATATAGATGCACCAACATATACTGGTTGATTGTGAAAAATCTTTAGTCTACTCATCTCGATGACCATACATTGTTCATCGAATATAATTCTATGTTTAAAATTAGCCTTAGCTATTAAAGACCTACCACCACGAGCTCCATGCCATTTGGTGACCCATTTGATGTCCCTTAACTTCCTCACATTCATCAGTGAACGACCAAAAATTGCATTATTCATCAATTTATAAAAATTCTTTTCAAAATCATTTTTGGCTTGTTTTCGTTTCTCTGTGTTCACATCAATATATGGTTTTAGCCATTGGCTCTGATTGAATTCAATTATTCTGTGAATACGATCTAATTTCATTCCTAGTTGAATACATTGCTTTAACAATCTATAATGCAAAACATAACGTTCTTTATTATCTAGGGTAGCCATTAGCTTTGTCAACTTTTCTGGACATAGAGGGTAATCTGAATGTTTGTCATGTAACTCTTGAGGATAAGTCAAATCTACTTCCAAAATATATCCAATTTCTGAAGTATCATCAATAGTTAAAACATCAAAGCCTTCAACATTTGCAATCCATTTAAAGCCACCCGTTGGAAGATATTCCATCATCGCATATCCATACAAATTATTAACGTCAAAGTACATTATGTAGGACTCTTGCTTTTTCTCATCATAAGTTTTCATATACTTATTATTAGCAATCGCATGTCGTGTTATACACTGAACATTTCCTCCTCGAATAGATCGTTCAAAAAAGTGTAACATATCAATATCTTGAAGCAATTCAAGTTGAACGTTGGTTATCTTTTTCATAGCACACCAAGACATAGATGGAGCAGTGTAAAAATGAGCTGCATCAATGCCATAAGTTTCCATGCCATTCGATCTAAAATTTTCAAAGACATCCGCCAAAAGAAGTGTGTCAACTTTTAAATACAAATCTGCGTATTCTCCTAATGTTTGACAGGAAAACGTTTCCCACACCGATTGAGCAAACTCATACTCTTCATTCGATATTGTTTGATCATTAAGGCTGCTATAAAACTTGGATATTTCAGGTAATTTAGTTTCGTTAAGAACATCCATACTCGTGACGTATTCATAGGGAAACACACCTTTTCTCGCAGTATGTCGAAACTGTGCATCATCATTAAAATAACGTCGTGTTATTTGCTTTGAATCTTCGCTTAACGAAGATGAACATTGATCTAGTGAACAGGACAAGAAATTATATGTATCGAAAAATCTTAACTGAATGAATCCATTCTTAGCCCGTACATACTTTGTAAACCCTTTGTAACGTTCCATATTCATCGCTAACAATTTTATATGACCAGGATTATGTAACACCTCTCCATCACGTTTCTCGCAAATTTCTTTAATTATAAAATGTCCATCATAGGCGGTTAGATTATGAAATGCTATAGGCAAAACCTTTGTTACTTTGTAATTTAAATTACAACTATTGTGTGCGCTTCCTCTATATTTTCCAGTTAAGTGACAATGATCGCGTACTTTGAGTTCATTAACTGCAATCGGTTTCTCGCAAATGTGACACATTTTACTTGACAAAAATAATCTTTCTTCATTTTCGGTCATCTTTAACATTGGCTTAACCGATAAGTAATATGTTTGAAGTTTATACACAATACTATAAAGTTCCTTTACAAACAATTCAATGCAATTATTTCCCCTAAAGAGCTTGAAACTGCACAATTCACTATCGAAATTACAATGAAGGTATAAAGAAATGCTGTAAGGAATATGTTTATGTGTTAAAGTAGAGTTATGAATGTCACTATTTGGAAAACAGGAGGAAATTGGAGACAAAACGCATTCAGTGTCTGCATATATTATAAATGGAACTGTATCTTTAACTCGGAATTCTGTAAAATTAACAAATCTTTGTTCATCAGTCGGCATTATGCTTTTTGCAACAGGAAACTGTTTACAGTCTGCAAAGTGAACATTTAACTCATCCTCAAGAAGATAATATGACAAACAACGTCTACATATATAAATCCTTCTCTGAGTGCTAGTGATGCTTGAACGCACAAGGCGAGCAAGATTTCTAATTAAACAAAAGTGATAACTTTCACTGTTTCCAATCTGCAACATCAATAAGTCTACACTCCTTTCATATACTTTATCTGATACATACAAAGGTACAATAGTAAAAGTTTTTTTTCCTTTTACTTCGTTTGTTCCCATACATACCCAATTGTTTTCATCATATTGTGCTCCAAACACATTTACAGAAATATTGTTTTGGTTTTCAAACTTGTTTAAATATTTCATTTCCATCGGAATTGGAATACCATCTAATTTTAAAACATCTCTGTAATTAGGATAGGAAGAAAGATGATTCATGTTTCGAGTTTTTGGATACAAACCAGCAACCACACTCCACGCAAAACAAGCTTCCTTTGTATCATACAAATTTAGCACTGCTTTTTTATTGACTATTACATCAGGCAATCGACTAGTATTGGACATTCCTACTCGAAATCCAACATATTTATTTATATTAATTCTCAAACTATGAATTTTTTCTAAAGCCCACCCGGAACCATTTGCTTCAAATTCGCTCATTTTTGTCAATGTACCTTCAATGATATTCTTATTATAAAATTCATTTAAATCAGTATACTCGAAAACTACCTCATTTTTGATAGCAAAATATTTTGTTTCTGATATGTCGCGAAGCACGTATTGTGCACACAAAACTGAATTCACCTTTAAAGCTTGTACAGTTAACGCTTTCTTAACATACTTTGTAAACCAAATATTAGCATTCGCTAAAAATTCGCGAGGATCCAAAAACTCATTCTTAACATTTGATACTGCAAGTGTGTACACTCTAGAATTGAATGCCGTTTCAATTAACTCACAGCTCAAGAAAGATTCATCCTTTATTTGAATTGTAATTTCTTCGAAATTCACAGCTTGTTGCAATATGTGCTCACTAATAACTCTCCAACATTCAATCAACTCATCACTGTTCTCAATCAACTCGGTTTGAGTGTTTTCCCCGATTTGGTATGATACTGAAATAGCACCGTTTAGTTCACTTCGAAAATTAGAAACACTTTCAAATGCTTTGTCCAATTGGTTTCTTATATTTTCACTGTTATTATGTAATACAATATCGACCTTTCTACGTTTGCTAGGAGGCGAGGTCATTGTTGCTGTTGTCTAAGCAAATGTCCAAATTGCACTAAAGTTAATACACCACCAACAGTTGGTGTACCATCACTGATGTCTAAGCATACGTCCAATTTGCACTATTGTTAATACACCACCAGCAGTTGCTGTAACATCGGTTTACCATAAACCTATAATCTTTTAAAGTATATTCAAGCCATTGTGATAAATTACTGCCTGTAATCTCCAATGAACAATGAACAGCCTCAAAAGGAAATTCATCCTGAAGTTTACCAAGCAAATTGTTTCTATACACATTCAATTTTGTCACATCGTAACACGTCATGGAAAATTCGATTTTGAAAACTTCATCAAATGTATTGTATCCGAAGAAACAAATAAAATGTTCATCTTCACATAATTCTTTCAATAGATATCTTAGAACTGTTTCTGTCACCTCTCGCTGACTATCCTCTGATTTGCTAACATTGGTAACGTAGACTGAAAATGTTGAAATTCCACTCGAAGATGTCCATTTGTTAAAACAAGCTTCTTTCTCATTACAACTCACCTCGTTATCATCTTCTTCCTCTTCTTCCGGTTGTTGAAAGCATACACGATGATACTCTATTAGCGGGTGCGATCGATGTTCAGTTCCACTCAGGAAATTAACAGTTTTCCACTTCATTATGCTGGTTGTTTTATTAGTTTTTTAGATAATCTGAAAAATTAAACAAATTAAGAAATAATTAGCAAGTAAATATATCAATCGTTATATCAATCATTACATAATATATAATCTAATACTCACCAAAACATGTCGATGTGAGCGGTTCTTCAACCCAAACTACACCGTCATCAGTTTGCCTTCGAGTACTGTTTCAAAATGACTTGATGCGAGCGGTTCTTCACCCCCAAATACACCAGCATCAGTGTGCCTCCCATTGAGTTTAGTTCATCGATCTCTGATGTGCTTAATTTTGAAAATACTGCCGGTAGAAATACACTTGTTACTTCATCTTCGATGTTAATATCCACAACTATTTTTCTTCCAAACCTCGTCTGTACGGGGCGAATAATTTGGACCACATATGGTAAATCAATGACTAGTTCAGCTAGTTTCTTATTAGAATACTCAGTACAAGATGATAAGTTATTGAACTTCGCTAGAGCTTCCATCACACAATTTGTTCCTCGTCGTTGACTTTCTTTATTTCTTTCACACACACTCACACACTCTTCGCGCAAAAGTAAAAGTTAAACTCTTCCATGCACTCATCCATTTATATATCCTTCACCCCCACCCACACTCCAGAAACCATATGCCGCAAACTAGCTTCTAACGCAATCATTTCCTTTTTCCACTATTGCTTAAAGAAGTCGAAGATTACATTCTTAGCCAATGACGTTAAAGGTCAACTCTGTCTCACGCGAACACAGCAGACGAGATCAATCACACTGCTGCACATGGTCAAACTTGCACGGGTGTCAAATGACGGTTAGCATCCAAAGCAAAAAAAACATAACAGCTGCACACCACATGTGCGGATCTCTGGCACTGGCACACATGCTCACACTCGCACGGGTGTCAGATGACAGTTAGCATCCTAATAAACAACCCCCATGACGTCAACACCCATTAACTTTTTATCACCATCACATAAACAAGCCAAGAGGTCACCCCCTTCCCACGCTAACACGTGCACCGCACATGCTCGCTCCTGGACCACGTGCTCGCTCTAAGGACCCATGACGTCATCCCATGACGTCATCAGGATTACGCAATTTCTGGTCATGATGATGCAATATTTAGAGTCTAACAAACACTTACTACTCACGCACATACATGTCACACATTTAAATATTACTGGCTCTAATTTAATGAAAATTTCAGTAACAAAATTTACTGAATACAATGACACTTATTCCCAAACAACAAAATAACCCCTAGTGATCTGCTTTTAAATTCCTAACCAACAAAATTTACGAAACACCAATTAACCGAAGTCAATTAAATGTCAGATATAAGGCAACATCTTCCTGCTTTGACTGAGTTCATTAATAATGCAAATTTCTAATTTTAATGTGGGCGCCAGAACAAGTTTATAACAAATACCAAATCAAATTCTAACCTTGTTCAATATTTCTAACTCTAGGAACTCAGTGATTTTACTAATGCACATGGCGGTACAACATCGCCTCCATTTACTGAATTTACATGTCCACTTGACCTGGCATCATTTCTCAACGAAATAAATATGAGATCAGCGAAGCAACAACAACAACAATCCCCACTTGGGCAGCCATTTTTGTTTTATGAACCCTTGCAAAGAAGCATATGAGACTCAGATTCGGGGCGTAACGGGTCATATTCGTAAGTTGCTGTCAGGGCGCTTCATTAACTTGCAGGGTAACATATAACAAAATAACATGCAGGAAAGAGTGAAGCCAGGGTTAAAAACAACTGAATTTAATAACAAATCACCATATTTACACATAAACAATTAACAACAAAAACTCCCAACTGACTCCCGCTTAATAAGAATGCCAAAAACTTAGGCGATATCTCTGGAGAGATTAATTACCTGGACCAAGTGTCCTTAAATAAAACGATACCAAAAAGTGACCATATAAGTGCGTATGCCGTTCTACATGCACCACGATGTGTACTTTGAATGCGTGATTCGTTATCATCCAGAATGACCCTTCAGACAACGAATCCGCATTTCCTAGAGCTAGACCGACACGAGGGAACACAACTACAATACTTAAATTAAACCGACACTTCCTAAACCTACTATAAACAAACACAAAATTTCCGTGTGAAATTGGACTTGAATTGCCGTAGCAACATTTACTGCCTAAAAACTTAGGACTTCACACACAAATCAACACAAGTACATTAACACGTGACCAATAGAAAAATACTCAAATGACCGCTGTCAAAATTTACAAATACTCTACCACTACACCACACGGGTGTGACAAACAAAATTTCATGAAATCGAGTCATCAACAAAGCAATAGGCAAACAGCCAACATTTACGTTAATCACAATATTCTTATCCATACAAGGTACAACAATCCGTTACACACATGGCGAACTCCCCAATTAATTATGGCTTAAAATTAGCCATCACCATGAACAGGTTTGCTGCATGAAAGCTTACAGGGTTCAGTCGGACAAATAGGACTGCCTATCAAAATAAGTCACAGGCAAAACGGGCGGTTTGTGGAACTCTGCATGTCTGTCAACCCACGTGTCAATAACCTCGACCTCCCAGAGCATGGGGTCGAACCTCGAAGAAATGTGCCCCAAAGCACAATACTACGTGTGTGTCAGAAAAACATATGGACAAGAATCAGCAGTCTCCCAAGAGCACTCTGTCTTTCCATCAAAAAATACAACAGCAGCAAAAATATATAAGGGCGGTAGGACAACTACCCCCTCCTCACGTAGAATCAACACACACTAGACACATCAACACACACTAGATCACACGTATGGGTTGTGACAGACCCTGAAATAAAAGACACAAATAATATCCACATGCTGGCGCCATCGTTCTATGCCGTGACTAGTCACCTGAAAAGTACTCAAGAAAAATCTATCAAATTAGAACGAAGGTGTTCTACAATTACTTTTAAGTTGGTGCACTCGGCTACCCTAACATGAATAATAACCTGTTCAGCAAAATGTTTTACAATCTTTTCCTCCCATTCCTATTTCAAATATTAACGTTAATAAAGCACCATTTATCGAATGTAACTGGTTCCGCAATTGCAAGGATAAAATCACGCACGCACGCACGCCGCGTACATTACACATGACTCAAGAAAAAAAATCAAAATATCAACAAACACTTTGGCCACGCGCCAACGGACATTTAAACATATAGTGTCGGTATAAGAAAAACAGCTATAAAACAAGAAAGAAAAACAAGACTATCTACAAAGTTCCCCGGCCAAATCTAACTACATAATTGAAATAATCCAATTTTAGTACATCACCGCTTCTGCATGTAGGACTAAGGACATCCTCCTCAACCCATTGCCCTATGGACAATTTAGCACTCCATAGTAGTCGTCTGCGTTGATTTCTTGAAGCTCATCCCAACTTCAAACCACGTGCTGATCATCTTGGTCTCGACTCCTTGGCAGAAAAGTTCAATGTTAAATATTTGCCTATCTATAATCGCTTGCAGGCTACTCAGTTCACCCACAATTGTCCTACTGCGATTAATAGCGAAGACTGGCCCTAATTATATCGCACATACGCACTATAAAAACACATATACAATACACACAATTTATACATAAAATATACATCTCGAGTCCGCGCCACTGGCTCGTTAACAAGTTCAAAATCCTGGCTGCACCAGCAGTCGCTATCTCGTCCGGTATTTCCGTCCCGTCTTGGACTTCGGTTCTGGTAAGCGCTAATTAGGGTGATACGATACTTCCCCCTTAAAGTTGAACTCGTCGTCTTTAAAAGAATGTTACAGTTTATCACGCGCTGGCGTGAAATATTTAGATCACACAATTTAGTTGATTTTAGAACACAATGTATTATAGCTTTTAAAATTCGATACTGCAAACGCTGCGACTTTAGCTCCCCAGAGCTCAGAAAATAAATTAGCTTCACTGATTTTAGAGCGTAAAAATCACATTTCGAACTGGCGTGGAGTATACCTCTGAAGGCTCCACAAGTTAAGTACTCCGATAAATTCGAGCGTCAAAAACACACTTCAAACTGGCGTGGAGTATGCCTCTGAAGGCTCCACAAGAATAGTACTTCGATAAATTCGAGCGTCAAAAATCACACTTCAAACTGGCGTGGAGTATGCCTCTGAAGGCTCCACACAATAAGTACCCCGATAAATTCGAGCGTCAAAAATCACACCTCAAACTGGCGTGGAGTATGCCTCTGAAGGCTCCACAAGAATAGACTTAGATTAAATTCGAGCGTCAAAATCACACCTCAAACTGGCGTGGAGTATGCCTCTGAAGGCTCCACAGGAATAGAATTAGATAAATTCGGGCGTCAAAATCACACCTCAAACTGGCGTGGAGTATGCCTCTGAAGGCTCCACACAATAAGTACTCAGATTGGCGTCAGGCCAGACTATTTATGAGAAACTGACAAGGGCGGCGGAGTGGGGCAGAGTCGGATAAAAACTTCCAGAGTTTTTGTCTCACAAAGATGGGGCTAGTGTCATTCTTCTCCAAATAAATCCAACGTCTCAAATTACTCGAGCGGAGATTAATCCGTTCGGCGGTTCCTTAGATACACACTTCCGCGCGCTTTTTACTACTGACGCCGTCCACCTCGTGGTCACAGCTTGGTCTATGCGATTGGCTGATTCAATCGTATGTTCGTTGAGAGGACCTCGTGATTCTTCCTTTATATCTCCAATTTTGGTACAGTAGTTGCACAATTTGGCCTTGAACTCGACTAATTCTGGCCGTCCCCCAGGAATAGCTACCAACTCAGCTTCTGTTGCAATCATTACGAAATTCTGGCCTCCCTAATATCCAAGTCGACTTCCTTATGTGCTGCCTGGGCCGTAGTAATAATAATAATAAATATGAATACTTATTTATCGAAGATCAATAAGGGTTCAATATATTATTTATTTATGTCAAAAGGTCCTAACTGCACTTTTGTTAATATCTCGCTAACTAATAATCAGAGAGGGTCAAGTGAGGTGTCATAGGACTCAGGATGGCCAACCCTTTCCATGACCAACGAATTTACTCAAAAGATCTAAAACAGCAAGGTCATTGACCTATGATTTTATAAACTAATAATCAGAGAGGCTCAAGTGAGGTGTCATGGGACTCAGGATGGTCAACCCTTTTCCATGACCAACGAATTTACCCAAAAGATTCAAAACAGCAAGGTCGTTGACCTAATATTTTATAAACTAATAATCGAATTTCAACATGTGAGGTGGCATAGGACTTAGAATGGTCAACCCTTTCCTATGGCCAATGAATTTACCCAAAATACCCAATGCATCAAGGTCATCGACCTGAGATTTTATAAACTAATAATCGCATACGAACATGTGTGATGTTTACCATGTGTGATGAAACATAGCTAGGTAGAGAAAGAATTAGTGTAGGCTACATGTATGGTGACTGACAAGTCTTTTACCATTGAAACTTGTTTTTCAGATCAAACTGCTGTATAGAGAGAGTATAGGTTGTAGGTATGGGTTAATAAATGACGAACGGTGTACACACAAACTCTGATTTATCGATTCAAGAATTAAGAGTAGACTATCTTTAATTGATTGGTTAAAGAGGATAGCTAAAACATAAAATAAAATATGCTCAGTGGTCACCGGGACAAGATGGTCGCTACACACAACAAGCTTTAATTACTTGAGGCTAATAATCTATACACACACACTCGCTTGTTCTAAACTAAACTGTGTTGCTGTCAGTGCTCAGACAGCAGTAGGCTGATGACAAAATGTATTGCTAACAGAAATATAATCATTTCCGGTTCTATAATGTTACCAGCTATCCATTTTGTGTTGTAGTGTTAAGCACTTTTAGCTCTTGTACTGGTGGTCTTAACTCGATTTCCAGGTCTGAGGCCTAGAACGAGTCAAACTAAGAAACAAGGGCATGGTGGTGTAGTGGTTAAGCTGTTAGCCTTTTCACCAGGGTTCGATTTCAGGTTAATATGCATGTCATAAACATATTAAACAAAACAAAACAGAGATAACGTTTAAAACTGATTGCATTTGTGTCTTTTCAAATTATTACTTGGATTACTAATACAAAGGTGAACTGGGTTTGATATACAGTTAATGCTGTCTATCACACACTAGACTGTAAAAAGCCAAATAGCAAAAGGCGTAGGTAGAGCAGTGGTAAAATTGCTATATGTAGAGAACTACCTAGCGGTTTTATGAACTGGCAAAGCTATATCGCATAAACAGTGCAGGATACAATCCAGCAATCAAATTTGTATCTTGTGGAACAGAGAATATGCACTTTTACCTTGATGGATAGCAAATGAGTGCAGATGAATGACCTATGCATTAGCCTACCATAGGGTTATAACCACGAGGTGGAGGTGTGACTTCTATATTTTATTGTTTAGAGACATGGCTTTTTTGTAACCAGTAGATTTAGTATTTTGTAAATATTCATTTTTGTAATTGTAAATAGTGGAAACATTTTTTTTGTAATAGTAAATGTTAAATGTATAACTAAAAGTTATTGGGTATAAGTGTGCATGTCAAGGATAAATAGCGTGGTTGTATTTGTTTTCAAAGACAGGTATGGTTGTGTGAATGTATTACTATAGATAGAATGATAGAGAGAGAGAGAAAGCTTGTGTGTGTGTGTGTGTGTGTGTAGCATTGAATTTTAACCAAAGCAAACACGGCAAGGTAGGATGGTGGGGTAATTAATGTATATAGCAAATTGTAAATAGTATACTGTATTTTTTTAACACTTGTGTTTTTTAATGCAGCAGTAGATAGGTGTTATTTTGTAAAACAGTCTTACCTACAGTAGTAGTAGTAGGCCTATATGTTTTTGGAAACAAACAGAAAGAGAATGCACTATTACCATGGCCAAGCACTTCCATTGAGGTGATTTCAAGAAAATTTAAATCAGCAAATGTGTGTTTTACAAAACTAAACTTTCAGCATGGACTAAATCATAAACGTGTCGTCTGTGATATGGAAAAAAAATAGGAAATCCATGTTTCCATATCAACACAATTTAAAAACTTAAAACTGACATTTAAAAAATGTAAATGGGAAATTGACAAATGTGTAAACAACAAAATGGAAAATTCTTGTTTCCATATCATGAAATCCAAGAACTTTAAACTGACATTTTCAAATCGTGTACATGGAAAATTGACAAACGGCAATGTGTGAAATGTGAAAATGAAAAAAAAAATGAACAAATGGCTATCATTATTTAAAAAAAATAAAAAACCGTCGTGTTCTATCGTTAAAGTGTGAATCAAACCACATCTACTTATTTGGATCACCCGAGACGGAGTAGACCTGTTTGAGTCCTAATATACTTTTAAAATTTTATGTTAAAGCTCAAATTGAACTCAAGAGCTTTAGAGTGCCAGCTAACTATTATAACCGTTGCGTCACAAAGACAACTTTACACTACTCTTAATGAACAATAATAAGAAAAAAGAATAATAAATGTTGAATTTTTTTTAAGGATGAACATGGTGACACTGTTTCTGTTGCACAGTCTGCTAGCTACTAGCCAGCAGCTGGGGTCTTAGAAAACGATACAGTTGACATTTTGTAATGAGATGTGACATGTTTCAAAGTACAGTATTATGGGTTGCTGTTGAGTAAAAACTAATCCTGTACAAGGAAGCAAGGGTTCGAACCCCTTACCTAACATTACTATTGCCTGAACATGGCTTGACGACACTGTATTATTATGATACTCGGTACACAAACCATAGGTAGAGTGTATTGTTTAAGATCACTTTCTTTCTGAACATAGGTGGAGACTGTTAATGGTTAACAATGGCATTAATATAGTAGGACGTGGGTATAGCAATTAAGAAAAAACAGACAATACCCATACAATATTTTTAGCCTATTTTCAATTTTGAAAAAATAGGCTTATGAGATCACCTTTTGTCCGTGTGTGTGTGTGCGTGCGTGCGTGTGTGTGTGTGATTCGTGTGTGTGTGTCCCCCTAATAAAATCTAAACGGCAGGAGGGATTTCAATGAAACTCGGAAAGTTCATAGCACTGTTCCCGGCGACCTCGACCGTGTCCTTCAAATTTTGTTACGACTCACCAATCCAACATGGCGGCTGTGCGAAATATTTCACCAGCATTCAATATCTCCGAAACTATTACCGATATTACCCTGACATTTTCTATGGTGATAGAGGGAACTACTATAAGTTCACTTATGTGACTTTTGAAAACCTGGTAACTACAAAACCAACATGGAGGCCAAGCGAATTTGCGACTTTTAAACAGACGTTTCTCGCGATTTGACCAACCAAACGCAATGAAACTTGGTACAGTATATGTTTACATACATTGTAATGCACCGACATCTAACTTCGTTCAATTGTTCACATAATCACAAGATGGCGGATGTGCGAAATATTTCACCGGCATTCTATATCTCTGAAACTATTAGCGGTATCTCCCTAAAATTTTGTACGGAGATAAAGGGCACTACTGGAAGTCCATCTATAAGACTTTCAAAAACCGATTAACTACAAAACGAACATGGCGGCCAAGCGAATTTGAAAATTTTAAATAGACCTTTCTCGTGATTTAATGTTCCAAGCGCACTGAAACCTGATACAGGAAATATTTATACACATTGTAATCCACTGGTATCTAATTTAGTTCAATTGTTTACATAACCTCAAGATGGCGGCAGTGCGAATTTTAAAATTAAGTTTTTATTTCTTGTGATGTAGTCATGCGATCGAAGTGAAAGTTTGAATAATGAACCTACGCAATAATTTTCCTTTAATGGTACATGACTCTATGGCCTATACATTTAACAATCCAACATGGCGACCATCCGAAATATTTAGACGAAACTGAATATCTACGAATCTATTTTAGCAATCAAACTGCATTTTTTAATGTTCATAGGGGCTATGATCTTAAGTTCACCTATAGGACTTTAAATAACCTGGTGATCATAAATCCAACATGGCGGTGACGCGAATTATAAATATTCACATGGACGTTTCTCGCAATTTAACCATCCGCGTGCAGTGAAACTTGGTACAGTAAATCCTTATACGAATGTTAATCCACTGGCATCTAATTTATTTCAATTGTTTCCATAACCTCAAGATGGCAGCTGTGCAATATTTTAAAATCTCCTTGTTTTTACTTGTGTCCTAATTATGCGATTGAAGTTTGAATACTACACGTTCACAATAATCTGCATGTAACAGTACATAACTCTAGGACCTACATATATAAAATCCAACATGGCGACCATCCGAAATATTTAGTCGGTTCTCAATATCTACGAATCTATTACAGCAATCAAACAGAGATTGTGTATGTTGATAGTGGCAATTAACATAAGTAGGATATATGAAAATAGGCTGTATAGTTCTTCACGGAACTACTTGTTATTTATTTAATATAAGTACTTGTACAATAGTTACATTCAAAATACATTTCTTTTTTCTCTATTACTATTTAGTCCTTTTTGATTCTCTTGCATATGAAGGGTCTGTGATGTTGACGACTCTTGAGATGTGGAAGATGGATTAAACATAACTTTTACAGCAGGGGTTAAATGTTGCTCAATAAACACTGCACTATTTTGAGTAGCAACATTTTTTTTCTTGTACTAGCTTTTTACCATTGTCATGATTATTTGTTGACACCAACAGTGTTTCATCTGGTACACCACATTGATGATCACTCACACTTAAAACCTTACCATTTCTACTTTTTAGATTGCCTCGATATCTTTTTGACCTCTCTTTTGAGCATCGCCAAAATATTATTCCTTTTATATTTTGACGATTATAGTTATAAGAGTAGCCTTTATAGAGTACACGTTGTTTACCTTTGTTAGTTGTAGTAAGTTCCATAGTAGCAACTAACCTGTTAGTATGATTTGCTCACTACAAAGGTTATAAATGTTCTGATAATAAAATCATTTAGCGTTGGCTTTTATATTTAATATGTACAGTTTGAAGTGATAGCAAAAGTGAGAGCAAAATGGTAGCAGAGTGGTAGAAAATATAACATGTATTGTTAAGAAATAGTTTAAGCGGTTATGTGGATCCATTACATAATAATTTTAGCACGACGAAGCTCATTTTCTATATCCAATAGTTCTTCCTCATATTCAGTATAACCAGCCTGTTTATAGACATGCAGTTGCTGAAGCCGCCGGATTAGCTTACTTGGATTGTTCCAGTAGACAAATTTAACAAATGATTTTTAAGGTGTAAACAAAGCATTACCATTATCATTATTATCTTCATCATCAACATCATCATCATCATAACCATTATCATTATCATCATCATCATCATCATCATCATGATCATTATAATCCTTATCACTCTTACTATATAGTCCTTTTTGATCCTTTTGCAATACCACATTTTGCACAGTCTGTGTTGCCTTTGATAATGTTGGGAGTTTTTCAGACATTGACAACTGTCCTAACACGACTTTCTGAGGAGATGATACATGCTTCTTAACAAACAATGCACTATCTTGAGCTGCAATATCTTTTTCTGGGACAAGTGTTTTAGCATTTTGAAGAGTTTTTTTAAACAGCAACGATGTTTTATCTGGTACACTACATTGATGATCACTCACACTTAAGACATCACTATTTTTACTTTTCAGCTCACCTCGACACTGTTTTGAACGATGTTTTGAACAACGCCAAATAACAGTTCCATTTTTATTGGTTCGTTTT
This sequence comes from Meconema thalassinum, assembly GCA_946902985.2. Taxonomy (NCBI): domain Eukaryota; kingdom Metazoa; phylum Arthropoda; class Insecta; order Orthoptera; family Tettigoniidae; genus Meconema; species Meconema thalassinum. The sequence goes on along the minus strand of OX336391.1, from coordinate 298,465,913 downwards.
ACAATATATGTATATCCTTTATAGAATGCGTATGACATACCATTGCTATTTGTTGATACTTCCATGTCAATTGTCAAGCATGAACTAATCTCTAGCAAAGTTCACTAGATAATATAAACAATTTCTAAACCCCAGTAGTGAATAGTCAGTTGTTTTTGATCTATGCAAGCGTAAACATGTCACATACACTGGTGATGGATACTCAAGGCTTTAAGGTCAATGAAAACAAGTACAGTATATATTTAAATAGGTGGCTATCATTGATTGCACAACACGCGGGTTACCATATCTTTTTTTTCGGACTAGTGTTTTAACATTTGAAGAGTTTTTTTAAACAGCAACTATGTCTTATCAGTCACACTACATTGATGATCACTCACACTTAAGACCTCACTATTTTTACTTTTTAACTCACTTTGACACTGTTTTGAACGATGTTTTGAACAACGCCAAATAACAGTTCCATTTTTATTGGTTCGTTTTACAATATACGTATAGCCTTTATAGTATGCATATGGCTTACCATAACTATTCGTTGATACTTCCATATCAATTTTCAAGCATGAAATAATCTCCAATAAATTTCGCTCGATAATAGAAATAATAGTTTAAAGTGGGTGCGAAGGTGGGTGCAAAAGTGGGTGCGAAGGTGGGTGCAAAAGTGGGTGCAAAAGTGAGTGTAAAAGTGGGTGTAAACGTGGGTGCAAAAGTGAGTGCAAAAGTGAATGTAAAAGTGGGTGCAAAAGTGGGTGCAGTTTATAGTAGGCTCCATATTTACTAGAACGTGATTCGAGTAAATGTAATTTCTAAACCCAAGTAGTGAGTAGTCAGTTGGTTTTGATTTATGCAAGCGTAAACATGTCTCATACACTGATGATGGATACTCAAGGCTTCTTGGTCAACAAAAACAAGTATATAGTTAAAGAGGTAGCTATTATTGATTGCACAACACTGAATCTATTTTTGAAATTTTGACAAAAGGTCTAAGTGCACTTTTGTTAATATCTCGCGAACCAATAAGACTACGGCATTGTATGAGGTATTGTTGGACTTTTTGCCGAAGACTGCTGGTAAACACCTATGTTCCCACGACCTTTTTAAAGATGGCGGCTGACCCACGAGGGGTGGTTAAAACGTATTCCAAGCGACGCTTGTCGATAAGAAAAACAATAATCAAAGGGGGGTATGACAGAGCTTGAGGCGATAACCCCTTTTGATAGATCCCTGTTGATTTTCCCCTTTGGACTGGTCCCCGTTGACTAGTCCCTCTGGACGGGTCCTTTTTGAAGGGAGTCATTTATGACGGGCCCCTGCTGACGGGTCACTGTGGACGGATCCCTGTGGACGGGTCCCTGTTGACAGGTCCTTTTGACTAATCCCTTTGGACCGGTCCCTTTGGACTGATCCCTATGGGTCGGTCCATGCATTTATCCAAATTATGTCCAAATTATGCCTTATTGATTCATGAGATATTAAAAAGCTAATGACCTATTAGTTTTGGATCTTTTGGTAATTTTTTAAAAAATAACTCATCTATAAATCATTATTCAAAAACTCCACCCGCTTACAAAAACCTCAAGTGCGCATGCGTAAAAAACAAAAAAACAAACATGTTAATTCACAGTAGCAATCGGCTCTTCACATGCGTTTCATGTGGAACAACGTTTAATTGCATCATAGCATTAGAGACCATGGGCCAGTCCATAGGGACCAGTCCAAAGGGACCGGTCTAAAGGGATCGGTCTAAAGGGACTCATCAACAAGGACTCGTCCACAAGGACTCGTCAACAAGGACTCGTCCACAATGACCCGTCCACAATGACCTGTCCACAAGGACCCGTTAGGTTGGGTTAGGTTAAACTACAGCCACCATCTTTTAAAAAGCCCGCCCTCTTACCAAACCTATGAGTGGACATGTGTAAAAACAAAAAACTAGCATGTTAATTCATAGTGGCTATCCACCGAACACATGCACTTTATGTGGAACAACGTTTAAATCCATATTAGCATTCAAACTCTCACATGTCGCAATTGGAAAGGGAGATTCTCTAAAAAATCACAATTTCACCCCCTAGTAGGGGTAGGTTTTATTTTTGGGGTTGAAATATGTTGTCCATTGGAAAGGGGGTGTCAGCTCAAGTTCAATGACACCTCATTCGTCAAAATCCGACCATGCGTTCGAGAGATATCGCACCGCCGCCATCTTGTGAGGTGGGGAGGTGGAGGTGGCTGTAGAACCATCCAAAACACACTACTTTCATATACCATTCATCCCATTGTGATAAAACTTTGGTGAGTTGAGTACAGTTCTGCGAAGGTATATGAATTAGTAAATCCATTTTTCAGGATGATATTAGTAATAGTTTTTTATTATTTTATTTAGTCAATTTACCCTCTAGGTTGGTGGTTCCCACGGACTCAGCGAGGGAACTCACCACTACCGCCTCTATGGGCAGTGTCCTGGAGCTGGGAACACCTGGTCGGGAGGGATCCGACTGGGGAGGTGTGAACAGCACTTCGCCCAGGCGGCCTCACCTGCAAAGCGAACAGGGGCCTCATGAGGGATGGGAAGGGATGGAAGATTGGGATGGATAGGCTAGGAAAAGGGAAGGAGGCGGCCGTGGCCTTACAGTAGGTACCATCCCGACATTTGCCCGAAGACGAAGTGGGAAACCACGGAAACCCACTTTCGAGGATGGCTGAGGTAGGAATCGAACCCCCTCTACTCATTTGGACCACCCGAGACTGAGTAGACCCCGTTCCAGTCCTCATACCACTTTTCAAATTTCGGGGCAGAGCCGGGAATCGAACCCAGGGCCCCCGGGGCGGCAGCTAACCATGCTGACCGCTACGCTAAGGAGGCGACATTAGTAATAGTTTCGGAGATATAGAATGTCGGTGAAATATTTCGCACACACACACACACACGGACAAAAGGTGATCTCATAAGCCTTTTTTCATAAATAAAAACAGGCTACAAATGCGATAAATGGGTTATTAATAGCAATAACACCCAAATTGTGTGCTCTTTCTACAGGACAAAGTCTTGTCTCCCTTACTTCTTCAGAAATATGTCTCCAAGTCCAATTTTGACACGATGCTGTCAGAGAAAATGCATCAAGTGCACCTCTGAACTATTTGTACAAGGAGAATGCAGATCGTGCATACCATGTGCTCAACGATCCATTAAGCAGAGTTTTATACACAGGTATTTCTGAAGATGACTCCTAGTAATACTTATTGTTAGTTGTTGTTGTTGTTGTTGTTGTTTTAAGGGGCGGAAGTACGAGGTCATCTGCCCCTTACAATAGTGATACATTTGAATGAGATATGACCTTGAGAATTAACCATGAACACACTACAGACAATCATAACTAGTGATAGTTCTCGTGTATATTTAATTAAAGATTAAATCAGAAAATATGTGATGTTTTTTCTGCTCTTCTTCTTGGAAAATTCCTGGACAGTGCCTCATTTCAAGTCCCGGGGCACCTATACAGTCATTGACACAAATAATTAACAAGTAGTTCCGTGAAGAACTATACAGCTTATTTTCATATAATTATCCTACTTATGTTAATTGCCTCTATCAACATACGAAATTTCAGTTTGACTGCTGTAATAGATTCGTAGATATTGAGAACCGTCTAAATAATTCAGATGGTCTCCATGTATGGCGTAGAGTCATGTACTATTACATGAAGATTATTGTGTAGGTGTAGTATTCAAACTTCAATCTCATGCTTACGACACAAGAAATAAAAACGAGATATTAAAATTTCGCACACCTGCCATCTTGTGGTTATGAAAACAAATGAATTAAATAAGATGCCAGTGGATTAAAATTTGTATAAGCATTTACAGTACCAAGTTTTATTGCGCTCGTATGGTTGAATCGTGATAAACGTCCATTCAAATATTTATATTTCGCGTCACCGCCATGTTGAATTTGTGCTCACCAGGTTATTGAAAGTCCCATAGGTGAAATTATATTCATAGCCTCTAACAACATACACAATTTCAGTTTGATTGCTGTCATAGATTAATAGATATTGAGAACCGTCTAAATATTTCATATGGTTGCCATGTTGGATTTTAATATATGTAGGCCATAGAGTTCTGCAACATTAGATGACGATTATTGCGTAGGTTCATTATTCAAACGTTCACTTCGATCGCATGATTAATACACAAGAAGTAAAAACTTAATTTTAAAATTTCGGATAGCCGCCATCTTGAGGTTATGTAAACAATTGAACTAAATTAGATGCCAGTGCATTACAATGTGTATAAATATTTACTGTACCATATTTCTCTGCGCTCAGATGGTTAAAAAGCGAGAAAAGTTTATTAAAATGTTTCAACTTCGCTTGGCCGCCATGTTCGTTTTGTACTTTACAGGTTTTTGAAGGTTACATAGATAATCGTGTAATAGTGTCTTTTATCACGGTACAAAATTTGAGGGTGATATGAGTAACAATTTCGGAGATATAGAATGCCGGTGAAATATTACGCACAGCCGCCATATTGAGGTTATATAAAAAAATTGAACAAAATTGGTTGCCAGTGCATTACAATGTATATAAACATTAGCTGTACCAAGCTTTATTACGTTTGGATGGTTAAATCACGAAAAAAGTCTATTTAAAAGTTTCAACCTCGCTTCGCTGCCATGTTCGTTTTATAATTGACAGGTTTTTGATAGTCTAATAGGTGAACTTCTAGTAGTGCCCTTTTACACCGTACAAAAGTTCGGGGTGATATCAGTAATAGTTTTGGAGAAATATTTCGCACAGTCACCATCTTGAGGTTATGTCAACACTTGAATTAAATTAGATGCCAGTACATTGCTATGTGTATAAACATTAGCTGTACCAAGTTTCATTGCGTTTGGATGGTTAGGTCGTGAGAAAAGTCTATTTAAAAATTTCAACTTTGCTTGTCCGCCATGTTAGTTTTGTAGTTAACAGGTTTTTGACAGTCTCATTAGTGAACTTTTAGTAGTACCCTTGATTACCGTACAACATTTCATGGTGATATCAGTAATAGTTTCAGAGATACAGAATGCCGGTGAAATATTTCGCACAGCCGCCATATTGGATTGGTTAGACGTAATACAATTTGAAGGGCACGGTCGGGGTCGGCTAAAATAGTGCTAAGACCTCGCCGAGTTTCATTGAAATGGCTCCTGCCATTCAGAAGTTATTAGGGAGGAACCACACACACACTCATACACGCACACACACGCGCGCACAAAAGGTGATCTCATTGGCCTTTTTTTTTTTTCATAAAATGAAAATAGGCTAAAAATCAACACACCAATACATACCACACACCGGCATAGATTGTACGATAATCTATATTTTAGTGGTGCCCCCATGTAAGTCAGATTAGGCTATTGATACCATGCTTTCATTTCGACTGCGTAATTAATTGCGTATTATTGTTTGGTCTAATTGTTAAGCCCGTCGATTGTAGATTAAATGTAATCTATGTTGTTATGTTTGTTATTGTATTTTTAAGGGGCGGAACTACGAGGTCATCTGCCCCTAATGTAATCTTATATATTTAAAAATTGATGAAAACTAAAGTTAGTCATTCCCACGAACCTACTACGTTGTCGTAGCAGGGGGAGAGGTGATACTCCCACGTGGCGCGTCCCAGGTGGCGGATAGGGGGGTCCTCACTGGCTTGCCAGCGGATTGGAGGGAAATAAAATACCTCTCGCGGACCAAACACTCTGTAAACAGCTGCAGAACATCGAGTGGCACCTCTCGATCTCAACAATCGAGTTGCAACCATGTGATCATTTCATGTGATCACCCCAACCTTTCACTTTCAACTTGTGAACCTGGCATGATGGATCGTATTGGATCACAGCAACTACCCCAGGCCCCGGACTTATACAACTCGGGTTCTCCCGATCATCGGATTCTGGGGGATCGGGAGCATCATGCTGAGAAGAGTCGGAGCTTCTCAAAATCTCTTCGCCCGAAGAAAAAGAACTTCATCGGAACAGTCAATGTGAACACTTTGCTCAAAACTGGGAAACTTAAACAATTAATTGACACCTTGAATAAATTTGATATTCAAATTGCAGCCATTCAGGAAACACGTTTCCAAGACGAAAAACATTTTGATTCAGAAAACTTTAGGATATATAAGGGGAAACCAGCCATAAAAATTGGAGATAATTTATCACAATTTGGAACAGCGTTTTTTGTAAGAAAAACAATAGCCAGTTCAGTACTCAACTTTACTTCTCCCTCCGAAAGGATCTCCGTTCTCTCAATAAAATCAAGCAACAAGGCATACACATTGATTAATGCCCACGCTCCCATAAACAATGACAATAAGAAAATCCCTCAGAAAGTAGAAGACTTTTGGGAACTCCTTGAGGAAACCATTAGCAAAATTCCTAAACATCATGTGAAAATTTTACTCGGTGACTTTAACGCACAGGTTGGTAGAGAAAAGAAGTATAGATCCATAGTTGGTCATCATCCAGCACATTGGAGAACAAATCAGAATGGTGAGCATCTGATAAATTGCTGTAAATTCTTTAATTTGAGGCTCATGTCTACATATTTCACCAGGTCTCCACACAAGAAGAAAACATGGAAATCACCAAATCCAGCACTAGGAGAATTCCAAATTGATCATGTAGCAGTGTCCAAACATAACATATGTGAAATCCTAAATGTTGGAGTGCGCAGGGGAGTGATTGACTCTGATCACTACTTAAGCCAAGTCAAAGTGAAATTCCAGCCTAATAGATCCAAACCAAAAACTAAGAGATTACTAAGAGTGGATCCGGAGCACCTCAAGCAGAACGCCAAAGCATTTCTTCAGGCCATAAAAGAGCAAAATCCCAAAGACTGGAGGGACTTAGGAAACTCAATTCTGACATCAGCACAGAAGTTAGGGCAGCCCCCAAGGAAAAGGAAACACAGATGGTGGAACACAACCTGTGATAAAGCAATTGAAGACAGAATTAAAGCCTGGAATAAATGGAACAGACATCAGACAACTGAACGATGGGAATTATTCCTTAAGATCCAGAAATCAACAGCTAAGATCATCCGCAGGGAGAAGCGGACATACGACAGGAATAAACTCATAGAGATAGAACAGGATTTCCTAAAAAACAACACCAGAAATTTCTATAAGACCTTCCGTGAGAGTCTGTCTAGTTATCAACCACCTAGCATATGTTTCAGTAGACCAGATGGCTCACTAGAAACAAACACCAAGGAAAACTGCAAGATCTTAGCAGATTACTTCCAGGACCTACTCAATTGTGACCCACCGAAAGAGAAAATGCACTTTGAAAAGCCTGCACCGAATCCAGATTCACATCCACCAACAATGGAAGAAACAGCTGAAATCATTCAATCTCTTAAAAACAACAAAGCACCAGGAGAAGACGGTATTACCGCTGAAATTTTGAAACTCGGTGGGGAAGAGGTCACCAGAAGAATCCACGCAATTTTGAAAGCAATTTGGGAAACAGAAGTGATCCCACAGGACTGGAAGTGCGCGTTAATACATCCATTGCACAAGAGAGGTAACAAAACTGATCCAAACAACTATAGAGGTCTATCCCTATTATCTGTGGCCTATAAAATCCTATCTAAAGCTCTTCTGAACAGACTAGAGAAACAAACAGACCATTTGATTGGTGAATATCAAGCGGGTTTTAGGAAAGGGCGTTCATTTGCTGAACAGATATGGAATCTGAAGATGATTTTGAAGATCCGCAGATCCAACCCCACAATTGTCACCTTTGTGGACCTAAAGAAAGCATATGATTCTGTGGACAGGCAGACCCTGTTTGAGACGCTAGAAGAACTTCAAGTGGACAGGAAGACCAGAGAACTGATTCCTCAGACTCTCACCAATACAACATCGAAGGTGAAGTTTCTTGGGGAAATTTCTGACTCTTTTGAAGTACGAACAGGTGTTCGCCAAGGAGACGGACTTTCACCCCTTCTATTTAACCTGGTTCTAGATGAAGTCATCAGAGAGTGGGAAAAGAACATCAAAGGCGTTAGCATAGGAACTGCTGGAAACAAAATCAATGTGAAATGCTTGGCTTTCGCAGATGACCTAGCGATTATCACTAGGAACAAAGAAGAAACTAAGCATGCTATTGAGACATTATACATAAGAGCATCACAAGCAGGCCTTCAAATATCATTTGAAAAACCAAGTACATGCAGAATTTTCAGCAAAAGAAGAAGAAAGAAAAAATAGAAACAGCGTATGGAGCAATATCACAATTAGAATTTTTTAAATACCTTGGAGAAATAATTCTACCTTCAGGATTGGACAGTTTGGCTAACACAGAAAGAGCCTCAAAACTTCATAGAGCATTCAGACTAACATGGGATCACTATAATAAAAGAGTAATGTTACATAATGCAAAACTGAAACACTACAAAACAGTTGTACTACCGGAAGCTCTATATGCTTCAGAAACCATAGCTTTAGGAGGTCATTCTAAAATTGCAAATATAGAAAAGCAAGAACGTAAAATTCTTAGAAAAATATTCGGCCCCACACAAGAAAACGGAATTTGGATTAAAAGACGAAATTCAGACCTATACCGTCACACAGATAGTTTCAGCAACACTGTACGAAAAAGACGTTTAACATTTTATAGACACCTCTTCAGGATGGACGATTATAGACTTACAAAAATGTTATTCAATGTAATAAATTCTCAGAAATCAAGGATAGCCTGGCTGGATGAATCAAGAGAGGACCTGCAAGAGTTGAACATCGGAGAAAATATTCTGAGAATCCGCAAAGTCTTCAGGACCGCTGTAACAAAGCACAAGTTTAGGGTGAAAACTAGTGGCAGGACTGGAACCAAGTGGACAGAAGAACGGAAGAAGCAGCACAGTGACTTCATGAAGAGATTTTGGGAAGATAGGAAGGCGAATATCATCAAGCCGAAAAACAAGTTCAAGCGCGCTCTATAATGGGCAAAACGCAAAAAGAAGAAGAAAGTTAGTCATTCCGGACGTTCTGCCGGGTCGATTTGCCCAATTATTATTTTTTAATAAAAAGTATATATGCTCAGATATGTCATCGGGCAAATAAAAACCCTGACCTCTCACGGGATTATTATTAATTTCTGGTTTAACAATATTTATAGCAGGATTAGGTATCTTAAAACACTTTTTTTTTTCATCCAATCACCCATACCTCTGACTGTAATTACTGTACACCATTCGTTTGTATCTTAAAACCCTCCAATGAATCACGATCTCCCATTTGCGCTGTTGATCATTCAAATCTGTTGTGCCTCAGGAACGTTCTGGGGCAAGGAAGACACGTCGACATTTCGACCCACATGCGAAATATCTCCACTTTTAAGAACGTATGTCACACCATCCCATGCTATTCTTATGAGCCTGTGGCTTCACTTCCGGGCCGTTAGGGCCTCTCCTTATTACTCCTTGGAAAGTTGCTAATGAGTAAGGGTTTTCCCGGGCTGGGATTATCAGACAGAGATGAGAGCCCGGCTCAAGGATAGTATGTACGTATTCTCATATGATAGGAGTCCAAAATGGCATAGAGGAAGCACAGAGATTCTAGAAAGGAAAATTTTACAACGTGCGAATGAACGTTGTTGCGCTCTGGCGGCAAGCCGCTTAAATATTCGGTGTGGCGTGTGTGTCAGTGGAGCAAAGTGTTTAGGCACTCATGTTGAGGAAAGATTTCAAGTTCAAGATGATAAAAGTAGAAGAGTAGAAGAAATTGTTCTGTGGTTGAATGTAACAACACATTTAGAAACAAGTAGTTCCGTGACGAACTAAAAAACCTACTTTTCTAAAATTTAAGATTCAAGCCAATCTATATAGACCTATCTAGAATAATGACGAAATCAAGTTGGTAATACTAACATTTCTAAGTACTGCAATTTGAAGTACATAAATATTGTAGCCTAATAGAGTAACATACTACAGTTGGCAGCCCAGGTGGCTCTGAATATATTCTAGTTCCATCTCTTAAGGTATAGAATGCACATACACAATTTGGTTGAAGTCTAATGGATAATATGGGCGTTACATGCTGTTTGATATTGGATTTATCCGTGCGCGAAAATTCATGTTGGAAACAATGTCATGTATGTGATGCTCAGAATAAATCTGAAATATTACGACCTATTATTGTGCCAAATTTGGATAAAATCCATTTTTAGTATAGAAGTTACATGTAATTAAAAATTGAAACTATCAGAAAGCTTAGAATCATGTTGGCAGCACTGAGGTTTAATAGTTACTCCAAATTAATCTAGAATGTCAGGTACTATAAGTGTGCAAAATTTAGAGCTGATGGCTTGCATACTTTCTGATATATTTATATTAGGATTAAACAAATAGAGAGAGCATTTATTAACAGTTGGCAGCCCTGCTAGTTCTTACGAATACGCGTAGTCATAACTGCTATGGCACACAGAGCACATACGAAATTTTATTGCAATCCATTTGTTAGTATACAAGTTATATGAATATAAAAACTAGACCTATCAGCAGGCTTATAATCGTGTTGGCAACACTGAAACTCGGTAGAATGTCAGGTACTATACGTGTGCAAAGTTTAGAGCTGTTGGCTTTCATACTTTCTGAAATATTGATATTAGGGTTAAAACATAGAGAAAGCATTATAAACAGTTGGCAGCCCTGGTGGCCCTTTAGAATACGCACAGTCATAACTGTTGTAGTACACATAATACATGCGAAATTTAGTTGAAATACAATCGATAGCATAGAAGTTATATGCATTTAGAATTTGGACCTATCGGCAGGCTTAGAATCATGTTGGCAACACTGGCATGTATGGACTTCTGAAAATTAATATGGAATGGTATTATCTAACCGTGTGCCAATTTTGAAATAGTTCGCCTGCATAACTTCTGAGATATCCAACACAGAGCTCAAATTCCAATTACGATTTTTAGCAGTTGGTAGCACTGACGTCAATTTCAAATATGGCCGTGAGATATTCAAGTATAGATCTTTATTCTTACCAAATTTGGTTTCGATAGCTGGAGCCGTTTAGGAGTTGATAGGGGGTTGATAGGGACACACACACACAGATGGACGGACAGACAGACAGACAGACAGAAAGGACAGACACACATTTTCCCGGATCGATCTCATAAGTCTACTTTTTCCTCATTTTCGCAAAATGAGAAAAGTAGGCTAAAATATCCATCTGGAACATAACTGTTCGTGTTCAGAAACCAAAAACAGTATTGTACATTCGTAGAAGGAAGTCTCCTTAATTGAGGAATTTGTAGTCGGCTTATTATAAATTGAACACCGACAGACCCAGGCACTATCTTATATGAAGCCAAACTAATCAGATCAGAGCGAACAATGGGGGGAAGTATAAGCGGAAGTCATTGACAGGAACCTATTCCGATGTAGGTAAATGGAGAGATAGGGGAAATGGCAGAGAGTAGCCCAGCACAAGTAACTGGAAGTAATGCCATGCTCAGCTGGAGTACCATGGTCATCAACCCAAGTCCTACTATATGTGAGCCACTAGGGGAAGAGTCACAGGGCTAGAACTGTAGCATGGAAAATATAGATTGTGAAGGAAGTGTGTTTAAATTTTAACTATTTAGTACGGTAACGAGAGTCTTCGGACAGATATCATGACCAAAAATAGCGATACGACTGAGGTGAGCTTGATGTCACCACCACGGTTTACAATGCACGTGTTGTCATCAATCGCAAATCTACAAAAGAGTGGCACAGTCCTGACCTAGCAATATTCCGTCCGGCTAGCAATACAATCAAGGTTGTCCTTTTAGAAATCCAGCTCCCCTATGCAGTATTCGTGCAATAAATTTAACTCCTGAAGTTCCCTGCTCATTATCTCTGCCCATGTTCTTGCGTGTGTGTAAAATTGTTTAAAAGCCTATGTTACTAGGTATCATACCGACATTCTCCTTGGGTAGAAGTGAGAAACCAAGAAAAACTACTTAGCCAATAGGCAGTGTCCCGTGTTTTTGGTTTAAACGATATCCGTGAAATATTTCAGCAAAACATGCATATGTTGTCACAACGATACGGCGACTGCTAATGAAGAGAAGAGATAGGTTGGTAGGACACATACTAAGACACCTATGAATAGCAAACTTAGTTATGGAAGGAAGGGTCGAGGACAAGAACTGTAGGGGTAGACCAATGTTAGAATATGTTAAACAGACTGCCTTGGATGTAGGGTGTGGTAGCTATGTAGAGATGAAATGATTAGCTCAGGACAGGGAAGTATGGAAGACTGCCTCAAACCAGTCAAGTGACTGAAGACTGAAATAACAACACGATATATTAACCCCAAATATACCATTCCTTTCGACATTGAAGCCGCGAAATAAAGTTATCTTGCGAAATGTATTATTTTCACCCTATGCTATGTACCAAAGAAATGCTGGTAACCAGAATTTTATTTAAATACTAGCTGTACCCGGCATGCGTTGCAATGCCAATCAAAGAAAGTGTTGGCGTTGTAATTTTGTTTCTTGAAGTGCTTTTGGATACACAATATCTTTTTCAATTTCCGTTAACTGCCTCTAAACTATCGTAAAATGGATTTACTAATTTAGAAATATTCGTGGGAGCGTGCACAACAACTTACCAAAGTTTCATCGCAATCGGATGAATAGCAAATGAACGCATGCGGGATTTAGTTTAAACGATTCGTGCGCTGTCATTCATTTGTTGAATCTACTCGTTTGCTACCTAGCCTACTGTGAAATGGATTTACTAAGTGTACACAACAACTCATCAAAATTTCATCGCAATCGATGAATGGTATATGAACGCATACGGGATTTCGTTGAAAGGCTTCGCGCGTCGTCAATCATTTGTTGCATCTACTCGTGCACTACCTATTGTGAAATGGATTCACTAAGTCGAAAACCTCCCCTGGCATGTACACAATAACTCATCAAATTTTCATCGCAATCGGATGAACGGCATATGCACGCATTCGGGATTTTGTTTAAACGATTCGCGCGCCGTTACTCATTTGTTGAATCTACTCGTGCGCTACCTATTGTAAAATGGATTTACTAAGACTGAAACCTTTCCTGGAGTGTACTCAACGATTCACTCAAGTTTCATCGCAATCGGATGAATGGTATATGAACACATACGGGACTTTGTTGAAACGCTTCGTGCGTCGTCACTCATTTGTTGAATTTACTCGTGCGCTATCTATTGTAAAATTGATTTACTAAGCCAGAAACCTTCCCAGGAGTGTACAAAACATCTCACCCAAGTTTCATTGCTATCGGACGAATGGTATATGACCTTATACGAGACTTTGTTGAAACGCTTCGAGCGTCGTCGCTCATTTGTTGATTCTACTCGTGCACTACCTATTGTGAAGAGGATTTACTAAGCCAAAATCCTTCCCTGAAGTGTACACAACATCTCACCCAAGTTTCATCGTTATCGGATGAATGGTATATGAACGCATAGGAGACACACACACCCACACACACACCCACACACAAACTATCACGTAACATTGATTGGTGTACACAGTATATATAGATTTACTTTAAAATTAATTTAAATAGTTTCACTATCTGTCGTTTAATAGACTACGGGATAAGAAGTCCTGAAATCATGGAAATAATATATGCATATACTTTGGGGACAACACAAGTTTCACGAGTTAGTGACAAAAGGAGATATTGATGTAAGTTATTTCACAATATTAATTAAATAAAACTAAAAAACTGATAAAATTATCTTACATAAAGCTAACTAACAATAAATTGCAGGAACATGGCAACAAACAAATACATTCCTTATACAAGTGATAACAATTTAGTTTTCTTCATTTCATTTGAAGCATTCAGTGGGTTTATCATCTTTTGTGAGTATTTGTTGAGAAGAATGTTTAGAATGTTTCATGCAATTGCAATAATTAGCTTCTCTGCCACAGATATACGTACCTTCAACGACGTGACGCATAACTGTATCAGAGAACACTACCTTCTCACAAAGTAAGCACAAAGCATCCTTCTGTTTGGCACAGTGTATAATTACAATATTTCTCAAAAGTAACTCGCAGTCGGTAAGACTTGAACCTAAGCTCCCAGAGGGAATTTGATTTCTAGTCAGACGCCTTAACAACTCGGCCACGACTGCGTCGTTGCTAACGCAACAGTAGCGTTGTTTATCTACTGTACTATTCAACCTTCACTGTTCCTTATATGAGGTTACTATTAGCTTAAACACTATCTTCCCCAGTGGCGCAATTGGTTAGCGCACGGTACTTATAGGACAGTACTAGAGACATGCCGGGGTTGTGGGTTCGAGCCACACCTGGGGAATCCTTTTAATTTCCTCACAGATATCCTACTATTCAACCTTCACTGTTCCTTATATGATGTTACTATTAGCTAAAACACTATCTTCCCCAGTGGCGCAATTGGTTAGCGCACGGTACTTATAGGACAGTACTAGAGATATGCCGGGGTTGTGAGTTCGAGCCTCACCTGGGGAATCCTTTTAATTTCCTCACAGATATCCTACTATTCAACCTTCACTGTTCCTTATATGAGGTTACTATTAGGTAAGACACTGTCTTCCCCAGTGGCGCAATTGGTTAGCGCATGGTACTTTTAGGACAGTACTAGAGACATGCCGGGGTTGTGAGTTCGAGCCTCACCGGGGGAATCCTTTTAATTTCCTCACAGATATCATACTATTCAACCTTCACTGTTCCTTATATGAGGTTACTATTAGCCTATAAACTGTCTTCCCCAGTGGCGCAATTGGTTAGCGCACGGTACGTATAGGACAGTACTAGATATATGCCGGGGTTGTGAGTTCGAGCCTCACCTGGGGAATCCTTTTAATTTCCTCACAGATTTCCTAGTCGCCTCCGTAGCGTAGCAATCAGCATGGTTAGCTGCCACCCCGGAGGTCCTGGGTTCGATTCCCGGCTCTGCCACGAAATTTGAAAAGTGGTACGAGGACTGAAACGGGGTCTACTCAGCCTCGGGTGGCCCAAATGAGTAGAGAGGGTTCGATTCCCCCTCAGCCATCCTCGAAGTGGTTTTCCGTGGTTTCCCACTTCGTCTTCGGGCAAATGCCGGGATGGTACCTTCTTCAAGGCCACGGCCGCCTCCTTCCCTCTTCCTTGTCTATCCCTCCTAACCATCCCTTACCTTCCCTCATGAGGCCCCTGTTCGCTTTGCAGGTGAGGCCGCCTGGGCGAAGTGCTGATCACACCTCCCCAGTTGTACCCATCCCGACCAGATGTCCCAGGCTCCAGGACACTGCCCATAGAGGCGGTAGTGGTGAGTTCCCTCGCTGAGTCCGTGGGAACCACCAACCTAGAGGGTAAATTGACTAAATTAAAAAAATACATATATCCTACTGAGAGCCTCCGTGGCTTAGGCGGCAGCCCGCCGGCCTCTCACCGCTGGGTCCGTGGATCAAATCCCGGTCACTCCATGTGAGATCTGTGCTGGACAAAACGGAGGCAGACAGGTTTTTCTCCGGGTACTCCGGTTTTCCCTGTCAACATTTCATTCCAGCAACACTCTCCACTATCATTTCATTTCATCTGTCATTCATTTAATCATTGCCCCAGAGGAGTGCGACAGGCTTCGGCAGCCGGCACACTTCGTATCCTCGCCGCTAGATGGGGGCTTCATTCATTCCATTGCTGACCCGGTCGGAGACTGGAAGCAGGCAGTGGATTTTCATTTACATATATCCTACTATTCAACATTCACTGTTCCTTATATGAGGTTACTATTAGCTTAAACACTGTCTTCCCCAGTGGCGCAATTGGTTAGCGCACGGTACTTATAGCACAGTACTGGAGACATGCCGGGGTTGTGAGGTCGGGCCTCACCTGGGGAATTCTTTTAATTTTCTCACAGATATACACACCCTCAGATACAGAACCGGACTTAAATGCTATGATGTAAACATGTTTTACATCTCCTTGTAAAGATTTGTTGTTGATTCACTGAGGGGCTATGCAACATAGTGTGTGTATTTGTAATCCAGATGAGTATTGGGAAGTAGGCAGTCGTGGTCTAAGTTAGGAACCATCCCGGCATTCGCCCGAAGATGAAGTGGGAAACCACGGACAACCACTTCCAGGATGCCTGAGGTGGAAATCGAACCCCCCTCTTCTCAGTTTTGCCTCACGAGGCTGAGTGACCCAGTTCCATCCCTCACACAAAAATTAAAATTTATTGAATGAGCCGGGTCGCCTCCGTAGCGTAGCGGTCAGCATGGTTAGCTGCCGCCCCGGAGGTCCTTTGTTCGATTCCCGGCTCTGCCACGAAATTTGAAAAGTGGTATGAGGACTGGAACGGGGTCTACTCAGCCTCGGGTGACCCAAATGAGTACAGGGGGTTCGATTCTCACCTCAGCCATCCTCGAAATGGTTTTCCGCGGTTTCCCACTTCGTCATCGGGCAAATGCCGGGATGGTTCCTACTATACGGCCACGTCCGCCTCCTTCCCTCTTCCTTGCCTAACTATCCCATTCTTCCCATCCCTTCATCAGGCCCCCTGTTCTTTTTGCAGGTGAGGCCGCCTGGAGTAGTACTGGTCACACACCCCAGTTGTATCCCTGACTCAGAGTCTCAAGCTCCGGGACACTGCCCTCAGTGGCGGTAGAGGTGGGATCCCTCGCTTAGTCCGTGGGAAAAGCCAACCCTGGAGGGTAAAACGATAGCGAATGAGCCGGGAATCAAAACCGGACCTCTGGGGTGATAGCCAATAATGCTTGCCACTTCATCACGAAGTGGACGTTTGTTGAATTGTTAGATCTAAGAACCACTACAATGTTAATGTTAATGCTAAGCATCCACAGAAGACATCATTGTGCAAGAAAACAGCAAAAAGCCCCGTTTACATGCAATACGCAAGTGCAGCTCACATTATCTATCATGGTTTCACATATATTGGAGATGGAGAGAAAACCATCCCAATACCGCGGTGTGTGTTTTGACATGAATCTCTTTAAAATCATTCGATGAAACCTTCCCTTTTGAAACGTCATTTTGACACCAAACATGGTGATTTGAAACATAAACCGTTGTAATATCTTCAGAGGTCACCTCCGTGGTGTCATGGTCAGCGTGCTTAGCTGCCACCCTGGAGGTCGAGGTTCGATTCCCAGCTCTGCCACTAAATTTGAAAAGTGGTATGAGGACTGGAACGGGGTATACTCAGCCTCGGGTGGTCCAAATGAGTAGAGGGGGTTCGATTTCCACCTCAGCCATCCTCGAAGTGGTTTTCCGTCTAATCTCTAAGCAAATACTTGGATGGTACCTAACGTAAGGCCACGGCCACCTCCTTCCATCTTCCTTGTCTATCCCTCCCAATCTTCCCTTCCCTCATAAGGCCCCTGTTCCCTTTGCAGGTTAGGCCGCCTGGGCGATGTGCTCATCCCACCTCCCCAGTTGTGTCCCCCGTCTCGAAGTTTCAAGCTCCAGGACACTGCCCTGGAGGTGGTAAATGTGGGATCCCACGCTGAGTCCGAGGGAAAATCCAATCCTGGAGGGTAAAAAAAGACTAAGAAAAAATATTTTCTGAGGAAACTGTCAGATTTGTCATCAAGGAAGAAACAATAAACTTAATTTCAGTATCAAACATGAAGGCTCTGGAGGCATCTTATGAAGTCAGTTTAAGTCAGAAAAACCTCACACGATCGCCGAGTCATTAATATTACCAGTTGGGGGACATGGCAGCAAAACAACTTGAAGTGATTCCATTATCCAATGACACCATATCCCGTTTCAGACTTGTCTTCAAATGTTAAGCAGCAGTTAATAGAAAAAAGTAATCGCATTAGGGGCCTAAATATTTCCCCACACAATTGGATGAAATTGGATGAAACTACTGACTTGAACTGACTTCTTACTTACGTAAGATTTACAGATGGGGAAACAGCGGAGGTAGAATTCTTGTTTTGTGAATCACTGCCTTCTCAAACAACTTCAAATGAAATATTTTCAAAATTAGACCAATCTATAAAAATTAATGGTAAAGAACGGAATAAATGTGTTGTTGTTTGTACTGATGGAGCGCGTGCAATGGCTGGGAAACACAATGGGGTTGTTGCAAAGAATAAAGATGTAGCCCCAGAAGCAGAATTTGTACATTGTAGCATACATCGCGAGGCTTTAACCGCCTGACTTCAGTCATTTCACTAATGAACTGTGGCTTGCCCCATTCGCTTACTTGGCAGATGTATTTTGGCACCTCAACCAGCTAAACAAAAGTTTGCAGGCCACGCTTACTTACAATTCTTGGTACAGGATAAAATTACGGCTCTTAAGAAAAATCTTGGCTCCATGATAACTGAAACCAATATTGGAAACATATCCGCCTTTCCTTTGTTGGATGCTTTCTTAAGTGAAAATGAAATTCATCTTCATTGTGAAGTGGCCGTGAATATTAAGGAGCACATTGGGAGTCTCATCTCTGATCTCAATGTATACTTCCCTGAAACTCTGGATTCAGAATTTTGAATTAGAGACCCGTTCTCTATTGCTGACACCTTACCAGAAATCTCAACGCCTTCCGAGAAAAACGAATTGATCGAGTTATCATGTGGCGGAAGTCTCAGACAAATGATCAAGAAGATAGACTTAACACACTTTTAGCTGGCAAGAAAAAACTAATATCCAAATTGTCCAAAAGGTGTAAATATTTTGTTGCTATTTGTGACTTTGTGAATTTTCTTCCCTAATTTATATAAAAAACAAAATACAGAAGTAATATGAACCGGCTGCGGTGGCGGGGAGCTCTACCTCGTGCCTCGCTAGTATTGTGAGCGTAGCTTCGAATCCCACCGAATTCGTCCTGAAAATTGTTTTCCCCAAGGTAAATACTGGGACGGTTCCTTTCAACAGGTCCACGTCCAACTTCCTTCACAGTCCTTTCCCTGACCTTTCCTTCATTACACCCAAGTTAGCGGTCGCCTGAGCGATCGGGCTGTCACCATCCCCAGTAGTACTTGTATCTTCTGACAAAATGTGTCCAGCTCCAATACTGTCCTTGTGGCGGTAGAGGAATGACACCTCGTTGAGTCTGTGGGTGAAGCCAAGCTGGGAGGATATGCGATTAAAATAGAAATTAATGTAGAATCAGATTTAAGACTCAAACTAAGTCAGTCAAAGATAAAAATTAAAGAACATTGTTTATTGTCTATAAAATACCTACTTTCCGCATTCTGGTATGCAGATTATGGTGGAGCCCCAGTTTATCGAGGTTGACCTTCAGAGACTTCGGTATGATCCCTGTGGAAGAGATTATGATAGATGTTAAGTGTTGTAATTAACTCACATCTGCAGGATTCAAATGAATATTTTATGAACACAAGACATTACATTCTATGGAACGTGAATATGCAATGCTTGAAGTCATTCATATTATGTCAGCCATTTTTACCTACTATGAAACAATAGACATTCGAAAATCAAATAATGCAAATGGTACAGACAAAACTTAACAATTGACAATACAGTGACAAATTCCTGTCGCCACATCAGTCGGATCTCTTCAGCCGGAGGCATGTATTTCGTCACTTTCTCAGCATAACTGTGCTGCATCTTATGCGAGTTAGGGACTACGATGTTTATTAGAACAGTTTTATCAATAAGAATAATGTCTGTCCTCTTTGCTGATATAGGTCTATCTGTAATCACTGACCTGTCCCAGAGTAGCTTGTGTATATCGTTCTCCAGAACAGCTGATATAGGTCTATCTGTAATCACTGACCTGTCCCAGAGTAGCTTGTGTGCATCGTTCTCCAGAACAGCATCAGGAATATATTGATAATAAGGCAGAACATTATTACTTAAGAAGTGTTCCTTTGCCAGGTTCTGGTGGATTATCTTGGGTAGTTTTTGAAGGGAGTGACAGACCTCGAAGGCTCACAAGAAGCTGTCCGTGTGAAGATATGGAAGACAGAGATCACAGACCCAACTATTCCTCTAGCAGAAAAAATGGCACCTGGTCACAACTTGCCACATGGAATTTGGAAATCATTGAACAGGCTGAGGACGGGGGTTTCACGCTGCAAGAACAATCTCAAGAAATGGAACATGCTCGTCAACAATGATGAGTACTGTGACTGCAGCATGTTACAAGATCCAGAACACCTGCTGATCTGCCCCTTGATGGAGGACATGTGTTCAAAACACGATCTTATGGCTGCAAATAATAATGCTATAACTGTTGCTTCTTACTGGCAAAATCTAATTTGATTCGGACACGGAAAATAAATAAATAAATAAATAAATCTTGGGCAGGCCTACTTGGTCATGCTTCTTCAAGTAGTGCGTAGATTAAATTGTCGTACAGCCCCCTGTGATATGCTGGATGGTCTCCGATTCGCGATGGCATCTCCCAAGGCTAGTAGAGAACAGGTTGCCTCGTTCTGGTAACAGCGCTCCCCTGCTGCGTGACGTCACCACCCGACCAGCGCTGAGCGGGAGGGACTACTGTTACGGCTAGCCTTGCACTACTGCAGCAGGTAACCACGGGGTTGATGTTCAATATAAGAACTCGTGTTACTTGTAGCTATAAATGCAGTTTAATATAATAGATCTTTAAATAATCAGAGCGTGTAAATATACTTTTTGTTTCCCCATTTCCTCTTCTAGTTTGTAATTCAGTAGTTAGTTTTAGTTGTAGGTTTCATTTGATCATCATTCATTTTCACTATCAACCAAACCATTAAGGTCCGATAACCTAGATGTTAGGCCCCTTAAAACAACAATTATCATCATCATGAATAATTAAATATAAAAGTTATTCGTATCGACACAGAACGAGAATTCTGAAGCTTCAAAATTGAGTCATAATTGATATAGTTCCACATAATGTACAATACACAGCACCGTTTTAATTCTATTAAAATTCATGCTCAATTAAACTGTTGAGATTAAGTATGGAAAACTATTACATTTGCTCACTGTTCACGAACTAAATCGAGCGTTCAAGCCTGAAAAAATATTCACCTGGTGTATTCCATTATTCATATCTACTGTTGATGCCCATTTTTGCAGTGTAGACAGTCCAGGCAAAGGAATGTTCATTTTCTTCTTCAGAAAAAGATATGAACGCTTGGTACTAATGTATCTCAGGGAAAATGCAAGAGATGTTTCATCGTCTGTCCATTTAACTTTCTTTTTCTCACATAAAAGATGTCTATTTGATTTTCGGTGAAAACTGAACCGAGTATTTCCCGGGCCTTTTTTACTCTGGTTTCATCAATCCTTTTTCTCTTCATTTTACAAAGTTCTCTTTTAAGCCTGCCAATTTCTTGGCTTTTCAGAAAGATTCTCTTCTCCAGCTCTGCGTTCTTTTGTCGCAACTTTTAATTTTCCATCTTCAAAACATCTATTTGATTTTCCTCCGTTGTAGTTTGGACGTCATCACACACATCTTGAACAGAGTACGAGCTTTCTAAAATTTCATTCACAGTTCTTTTATTTTCTCTCTTCGCACTACGTATTTCTCGTTCACGTATCTATAGCTGGGTTTCTTCGGGTACCATATATCTGTAACTAATTTAAGTGAAGGCACAGCAGTCTGTTTCAGTTTTCTCTTAGGAATTAAATTCAATAATTCTGCTTTCAGGTCCCTCTCATAGTCATCCTCAGTAAAATGTTGAGAGCATATTTGTGAAGTATTCGGATTCCACTTCCCGTCTCTTCTAGTACACAGCACGCATTTTTGCCTAATTAAAATGTCTTTAGGGAATGCATGATACTTTATATGCGCACTCCCGGGATCCCGCTTCGTTTTAATAAGACTGTTTGTACACAGCAAGCCAGTAGTGGATGAAACCAAATGCTTTCAAGAATCCAACGAGCCTCGGACATGATGGATTTAATAGACAACGACACGGCTGTACACACGGACTAAGATTTGGAACTTTAAACCTAAGAACGCTGACGGGGAAGGTGGAGGAGATAGTGGATATGATGGAAAGAAGGAAGTTGGATTTATTGGGATTGGCAGAAACAAAGTGGAAAGGGGGAAGGAAGGAGAGAACTGAGAAAAGGCTATAGACTGTACTGGAGTGGGAACGAGGAGGGAAAGAGGAATGGAGTGGGAGTAGTAGTACGAGATGGTTTAAAAGAAGAAGTGAGGAGAATAAGTGATAGGATGATGAAAGTGAAAGTAGCACTGAGGGGAGAGACCGTAGAAATAGTATACGTGTATGCTCCACAAGTAGGCTGCGCCTCTGAAGAGAAGGAGGAGTTTGAAGAGGAATTGCAAAAGCAGCTGGTAGGAAGAAATATGATTGTTATGGGGGACCTGAATGCCCATGTAGGAAGAGAAAGACAAGGTTATGAGAGTGTTCTAGGACCAGAGGGTTGGGGCGGAAGAAATGAGGAAGGAAAGAGACTGTTGGACTTCTGCCAGAGGAACAGCCTGCTATTGGGAACTCCTGGTTTAAGAAAAGAGAGAGCCACACAATCACATGGTACAGTGATGACTTGACCAGGAAGTCGGTGGTCGACTATATATTGTATGAGAAAGAACTAAATAAGAACATCACGGACATCAAGGTTATACCATCGGAGAACCTGGATAGCGACCATCGATTGCTGGTAATGAACCTGAGAGGGAGTAAGGAGAAGAAAGGGACTGAGAACCAGGAAGGACGGAAAGAAGGGGATAGAAGGGTCGAGTACCTCAAAATGGTAAAGGAAGGAATTCCAACAGATGAAGAAAGAGGGGTGGAAGAGGAATGGGCTAGAATTAAGAAGACACTAGTAGGTGCAGCAGAAGCAGTATGTGGGAGGACAAGTAGTAAGAAGAGGTGAAAGGAAACACCATGGTGGAATGAGAAGACAAAAGATATAGTAAGGGAAAAGAATAGAGCCTTTAGGAGGTGGTATCAAAATAGGACGGTAGAGACAAGGGAAGAGTACCAGGAAAGAAAGAAGGAGGCGAAGAGAGTAGTGGCTGAGGAGAGAAGAAAGTGGATGGAAGAGTGGACAAAGATGATGAAGGAGGATAGTGAAGGTACAAAAAAGGTCCTGTATGGGATGGTAAAAAATAAGAGGCGGAAGGATCCTACGGATTATGTTAGAATGGTGAACAAAAGGGGAAAAGAGATAGAAAATAGGGAAGAACTGAAGAAAATGTGGAAAGAATATTTTGAAGAACTTCTGAACCCAAATGGAATAGATGGTGAGGAGGAAGAAATCGGGGAAGAGGAAGATGAACTGCAAACAGTAAAGGACTTAACATGGAAAGAAGTGGAAGATGCAGTGAACAAGATGAAAGGAGGGAAGGCACCGGGTGTGGATGAGTTGATTGTGGAGATGGTGAGAGCAGCAGGAGAGGTGGGGATACAGTGGTTGTACCGAGTGATGAAGACAGCATGGAAGGAAAGGAAGACTCCAGAGGACTGGAAAAAAGGAATAATTGTCCCGATCTTCAAGAAAGGTAGTAGAACAGAATGCAGAAACTATCGGGGAATAACACTGATGAGTCATTGTGCAAAGATCTTCGAGAAAGTTTTGGAAAAGAGAATTAGGACAAGGATAGAAGGAGGGATGAGGGAAGAACAACATGGCTTCAGAGCAGGAAGGTCCACAGTGGATTTGATTTTTGCTGTAAGGCAGTTACAAGAACAGCACTATGAGTATGGAACAGATCTACTGATGGCCTTCCTGGACATTGAGAAAGCATATGACAGTGTATGCAGAAACAAAGTATGGAAGTCCCTGGAGGATAGAGGAGTAGAGAAATGGACTATAAAGAGGATAAAAGAGATGTACAAGGGAAACGTGAGCTGTGTGAAAGTGGGAGGAGAGAGATCAGACTTGTTGGAACAGAGAAACGGCCTGAAACAAGGAAGTGCACTGTCACCGTTACTTTTCATTGTGGTGATGGATTACATATATCCCGATTGGCACAAGTAATTGGGGAAGGAAAGATGAAAGCAATGGTGTTTGCAGATGATTTGATGATTTGGGGAAACAAGGAGGAGGAGGTAGAGGAACAGTTGGACGTGTGGGAAGGAATAATACAAGGATATGGGATGAAATTTAGCATAAATAAGAGTGAGATGGTGATCACAACAAGGAAGAAGGAAAGAACCACAACGGGAATAACAATTGGTGGGGAACAGCTGAAGAAAGTGGAGAGTTTCAAGTATCTGGGAAGCCTGATACAAGATAATGGAAGAAACGATAGAGAAATAAATGAGCGGGGGAGGCAGGCAGAAGCATTTCGGAGGAGTGTGAGAAGCATGTTATGGAGCAAGGATGTCCCTCAGAACAGCAAAAAGATCATATATCGGACGTACTATGTCCCTATCCTGACGTATGCCTCGGAGACCTGGGCTATGAAAGGAAGGGAGAAGAGCAAAATACAAGCCAGTAAGGTGAGGTTCTTGAGAAGCAGTATTGGAGCTACAAAGATGGACAGAATAAGAAATGAGAGGACCAGAGATTTAATGAAGGAGGAACCATTACAGGATGGTATAGAGAAATCTAGACTTAGATGGTATGGACATGTAAAACGAATGGAGGAGAAGAGGATACCCAGGAGAGTACACGAGACGAAGTGGGAAGGAAAGAGACCGAGAGGAAGACCAAGAGACAGGTGGCTGAAGGGGGTGGAAGAAAGCGTGAAGAAGAGAGGAGAAGACTGGACAAGGGTGGAGGCTGAGAGATGGTGGGAAGACAGAAGACGTTGGAGAGGCTTGTGTTCCAAACAGACCCGGCCAGTGGCTGGAAACTGTGCAAGATGAAGAAGAAGTACACAAAGCCACCGTGCATCTCATTCCAGGCATCGCAGAACACTGAAAGAAATAAAAAAACATCAAAACTATAAGGTCGTACCACGAAGCTAATAATACACAAATGGCTCTTTCATTTAACGGGCACTTACCTATTACTAGGGGAAACGTTGTAACGTGTTTTTCGAGGGGTTTTATGCAACTGGCATAAGTCAGTAGGAAGCCATTCTATATTTATTTACGCGGCAAATTGTTTCAGCCAAGATAATTTTTCATGTTAATTTATTATTATTATTAATTTATTATAATTATTATTTAGATATTTTCGGAGCATTTTATAAAAATTATAAGCATACAGATAGGTTTTCTATGTCTTAGAAAACGCTATCAAGCAAATTATTACGAACGACGATATCATGGAAAATTATGTGATTACGGAATTTTACGGAGTTTTTGTCAGTTAGGGTATTTGAGAGAGATGACTCACTGGGATTTCAAGTACACGCTGAATCTTGTCGAGGAGCATGACGCAATCTTGGGTCGCAAGGTCTAGAAAAGGCGAATTGTTGAAACGGAAATCGACTTCTCCCTCCCGCGGAGTGTAATGAGGAAGGAGTGGGGATCTAGCGCGTAGGGTGCAGCCAATCAGTGAGGACGACGTAAGCCAGATGTCGGTACCATGGTGGGGGAGCCAACGTGTGGATATATCGTTCGACGCGCCGTGAAACGAGGACTATCTGTGAAATACTTGCGGTGTATGGTTATACGCGGGGGACGCTCCGATGTTCCGTGGAACGGACTATCTGTGTAGAACTTGCGGTGTACGGTCGCAAGTGCGTGTCGCTCCGATGTTCAGTGGAGTTAGCGACGAACTTTTGTAAAACGTAACCAGTGCGGTTTTACGCGAGTTTGGGTCCGAGGTACGGACCATAGAATTATATAATCTACCAGGATATCATCAAATTTCGACGGAGATGACGACGTCCAGGAGACTGTGGGAAGCACACAGCATCATCAAGGACGAGGGAGATGCTTTGGCAATTTCCAATGGTAAGCGCACATGACGCAGAAATACGCAATCTCTCATTTTCTTTGTTTTATATTTCATATTTCAGTAACTTCATAGCTTGGAAATAAGAGTAAAATCAATTTATCAGACTCCGTTTTCACGTAATTTTCTATCGGTAATATTCAAATCACAACGCTCCAATTTAAATTTTATACTTATTATTATTATTAATTTTGCTATACTTGTTTTATATAATAAATTCATTTCTTTTACAATGCAATCTTTGCTTTCAGTAGGTAGCATTAGATATAGACCAATTCCTTCTCCTGATACAATTGTTTGTTGGGTTAATGATCAAATCATACCACGATCTGAGTGAATAGAGTCTTGAATGTGTTCTGCCAGAGCTAGACGTTGTTAAATACAAATTTAGATTTCAACATTGCATTGAGGTCTTGGCGCCCATTAAAACAACATAGCTTAGGCAAAGGTAAACAGTTACATTTCTCTCCCAACAGTGTGGGCTAGCGAAACCATTACATTTGTCGCTACCAACATGGGGCACTAATTAATAACTGTTACATTTGGCGACCAACGTGGGGCACTAAAGAACCATTACATTTGGCGCCGACAACTTGGGGCTGAAAACCTAATAACATTTGTGGAAGGAGAAGGGTATATATTTCTGTGCCTGTATTTTGGGGGTTATTTGTCTTTATCAGTGTATATCATTATGGGGGATGAGAAAGAAAGACAGATGAGGTTACGTAGTGGTCATCAACTGGAGAATGATGATACGAGCAGTATGTCGAGTGATGGTAGTACCGGGGTAGCGGAGGTAAATCCCGATACTGAAACAGGGAGTGTAGGCGGCCAACCAGAATTAAAAACTTTACTTCTCGAGTTCATGTATCAGAACAAAGTTAGTAGTGATGCTTTAAATGCAAAATTAGAACAGAATAATGCAAAATTAGAACAAAACAGTAGGGAAAATAAAGAAAGTACAGAAGCTTTAAATGCAAAATTAGAACAGAATAATGCAAAATTAGAACAAAACAGTAGGGAAAATAAAGAAAGTACAGAAGCTTTAAATGCAAAATTAGAACAGAATAATGCAAAATTAGAACAGAATAATGCAAAATTAGAACAAAACAGTAGGGAAAATAGAGAGAGTAATGAAACTTTAAATGCCAGATTAGAACAAAACAGTAAGGAAAATAGAGAGAGTACTGAAACTTTAAATGCTAAATTAGAACAAAACAGTAGGGAAATGAGTGACAAATTCGAACTGATTAGAGGTGAGATCAGGGGGGTGATGGAAGAAAAGGCTAAAGAGATTATTGCAGATGTAGACAGAAAATTAGGAAAAGTACAGGAGGAGTTGGAAATTAGAATCAGTACACAGGCTGAAAATTTAAAAGAACTAGTGCAACTGGAAACACAGCAGGTCAAAAAGCAATTGGGGGGAGAAATTGACAAAATTCAGGTAGCTACTAAAGAGGTTAAGGAACAGCTGGGGGGTAGAATTGAGAAAGTCCACTCACAAGTAGTTGCAGAAGTAAATGATTTAAGAGAGAGTAATAGGGAAAGCATTAGCAAGATTGAGGAGAAACAAGCAAAGCTATATGATAAAGTAGAAGAATCAGAAGGAAACATT
Source organism: Meconema thalassinum (assembly GCA_946902985.2). Lineage (NCBI taxonomy): Eukaryota > Metazoa > Arthropoda > Insecta > Orthoptera > Tettigoniidae > Meconema > Meconema thalassinum. The sequence continues at coordinate 298,438,462 of OX336391.1, read as the reverse complement.
AAATTAACAGTAAACAGTATTGAGAGGAAGGCTGAGGAGAAAATCGCAGAATTAGAATTAAAATTAAAAGCTAGGATCAGGCAAGAAAATAGTCAGAATAGGCCAGTTTTGGTGAATAGCACACACAGGGAGGTAGAACTGGGTAAGTTCAGCAATCGACAGGGGTGCCCAATGGAGTTCATGAACACTATAGAAAATAAATTCGGGGAGAGGTTGGAAAATGGTAGTATTGAGTGGTGCCAGGTAGTTGAAATTTTAGAACAAGTGTTTGTGGGGGAAACGAGGAATTGGTTTGCTGTCTACAGAGACAAGTTTACTGATATCAATGATTTTAAAATGAAATTCTGTGAAAAGTTCTGGAATGAGGTTATTCAGTCGCAGCATCGTGAGGGAGTAGTGTGTGGTAAATATAACCCTAAAGGAAGCTCCACCATGACCGAATACTTTTTAGGGCAGGTATTAGTGTGTAAATATCTGGATGGCTTGAAGGAGGAAAGTGATGTGGTAAGGTTGCTACTTAGGCACTTTCCCTATAGGATCAAGGAGGCTGCTTGTATCCAGAATGTAAAGACTATATCACAAGTAGAAAATTTGTTAAGCACATTTGATGCACTAGGGAGAGGGGGTGATGAGGACAATTTCAATCGGAACCAGGGTAATAATAATAATAGACCTAATGAAGCCAGGCATCAGGAAGTTCAAGGGAACGGTGGCGAAGGGGCCAACGCTCAAAATAGAAATAATAATAATCATCAGCTAAATCAGAACAGAGGAAATGGCTATGGTAATCAGTATCAAGGGAGGAACAATGATTACAGGGGAAATCAAGGGAGAAACAATGATTTCAGGGGAAATCAAGGGAGAAATTATAATGACAATAATTACAACCAGAATAGGGGTCAAGGAAGAGGACAGCCTAGTGGTAGTAATATACAGCCAAACAATGACAACACAGCCCAGAACAACCAGACTAGTTCAGTAGTTAGTAGTACTACGGCCAGCTGTAGCGGTTCTTTAAACACGAACCAGGCTGCGAAGTAAGGTCAGAATCTCAGTCTGTAGCATGCCCTGTCCATACAATTATACAGGAACCCTATGACCTAAATGTAAGAAATGAATTATTACATGAACTAAATGATGAAGGTATTATTCAGGAAGTGGTTAGTAAGAGCCCCATAGTTAAATTTAACGTGTCCGAGGCGTACGCAGATGTTTTAATTGATAGTGGTTGTATGAAGAGTTGCATAAGTAGTGCATTTTATGATAAAATGAAAGGAACTGGAGTAAATTTTGAGGAGATGCCAATTAAAAGCACTTTTGTTATCACAGCTGTTGGGAAGAGGTCTAAAGTAATTTCTAAGCAAGTTTTAGTAGACATTAAAATTAATAATCATGTAGAGAAGCAGATTTGTCTTGTAATTCCAAATTTAGTATTCAGTGTTATCTTGGGTTCAGAGTGGCTAAGTAGAGTGTCTGGTAACTTATGTTATGATGTAGGGAGTTTGAAATTTAAATGGGGAGATTCTGAAGTAGAAGTAGCGTTCAATGACCAAATTCAGAGAAGTAGTATTGTAGGTGTGATTTGTACTTTAAATGAGATATCGCCAGCCGTAGAGCGGGGTTCTCCATGTTTTGTGGGCAGTGTGATTACGAACGGAAGTCTAGAGGACTCGTTACGTGAGGCTGCATTTCAGGGAAATATAGAGGATGAACAGTGTGTTCGGCTCTATGATGTGTTATGGTGTAATAGGAGAGTTTTTGAGGATCGCATTGGTATGACCAATTGCTATACACATTCATTGAACGTTATTGATAGGTCAGTATTCACAGGACATAGATATCCTGTACCTTTCGCTTATCAGAGTGCAGTTGAGGCACAAATTAATCAGATGCTTGAAGATGGGATTATTGAGCACTCGAACAGTCCATATGTTAATTCTTTGATCACGGTACCCAAGACCGACGGCACTGTTCGTATTTGTTTAGACGCTCGTTTGGTTAACAGTAGAATTAGTTCAGATCAGCTGAAATCTATGTCAATAGAGGAATTAATGCAAACATTTGAGGGGAAGAAGTATTTCACTTGTGTAGATTTGAGTTCCAGTTTTTGGCAAGTGCCACTTATGTACGAAGATAGACCATTTACAGCTTTTAGTCATAAATATAATCTTTATCAATTTTGTAGAACACCTTATGGGTTAAAGAGTAGTTCAGCTGCTTTAATTAGGGCTTTAAACATCGCATTAGGGGATGACACAGGAGAGTTTGTAACCATTTACATAGATGATATGGTAATTAGTTCAAGCAGTTTTGAGGAGCATCTACTTCATTTAGATATAGTTTTTCAGAAGTTAGATCAGGCAGGGTTCACTTTGAAGCTGTCTAAGTCGTCATTCTGTCAGTCAGAAGTGACATTTTTAGGTCATAGAGTGTCGAGTAGAGGTGTAACACCAGAAGAAAGTAGGGTTAATAAGATACTTAACGCAGAGGTGCCACAGAATGTTAAACAGTTAAAAACTTACCTGGGAATTTGCAACTTTTTCAGGAGGTTCGTTCTTAAATACTCAGGGTTGGTAGAACCATTCAAGGAATTGCTTAAAAGTGGGACTCGGTGGAGATGGGAGTCCAAGCATGATCAGGCTTTTAGAGCGCTGAAGGAAGGTTTTGAGAAAGCTGTAGTGCTGAAATATCCGTTAAAAGATAAGGAATATGTGGTTATGACAGATGCTTCACATATAGGCATTGCTGGAGTATTATGTCAGAAAGATGATGAGGGTAATCTGTGCATTGTATCTTTAGCCTCGCGAGGACTGACAGCAGCGGAGAAAAGATACACGATTACTGAGTTAGAGCTTTTAGGTATTGTTTTCAGTTTAGGGAAATTTAGAATGTATTTAGTAGGGGGGAAATTTGAGATCCACACAGATCACCATGCATTACTGTATATGAGGACTTGTAAACTCAGTTCTAACAGAGTTAGTAGGTGGATTCTTGCTCTGCAGGAATACGAATTCACAGTAAAATATATTAAAGGTAAAGATAACATTCTTGCAGACATGCTATCGAGGGACACTAATTTATGTAGGGATTATCCTGTGGTTAAAGCAGAGGATGGTATTTTAATATGTGCATGTGTGGACAGTAGCAACAGGGCATCGTTACAGACACTGAGAAATATGCTAGTAGAGCAACGTGATGACGTTCATTTAAAGGGAGCCACTTGCAAGGTTGGAAGCAGGTGACGCAGAAACATTTATAGTTTCCAAACGTATTGGGAAAACAGCATATGTGCTGGAGAATAGTGAGGGAAACAGATTATACGGGACGTATAATATACATAGTCTACGAAAATATGTGTCATAAAGTGAGTGTGTTTAGCTGGCGAGCCAGCCTATCAAATGAGGAAGTGTGGTATTTGGTGCGTGGGAGGATCTGGTCTTAAGGCAGGCGTATCAGAAGTCACACAGGGGGGTAGTATGTAAGTAAATGAGAGTTTTTAAGGTACAGGGAAATATGACGGGATTGTCGGATGCTGTTGAGCACTAAATTGTCTCGATGCACCAAGGCCATTTTGGCAGCGCTGATGGGTTCCCATTTATCTCCAAGAGATGGGGGAGCGCTTGTATAGGGCTTGTTAGCTTAAGGCGTCCACGAGATAAAAGATGGGCCATCAGAATGCGAGACAGTCCTTCATGAAACTCATACGTATCAGCACACGTGATTTCTGTTTACGGCCTCGCCATGTAAGATTTGTAAGTGTGTAATTTAAGATAATTTGTACAATGGTATTATTTGTGTGAGGAGAAATGGTCTGTGTTGAGAACTAGTAGTAAGTAGAATATGGTTAACGGGAACTTAACAAGACAGGGCGATTACGGCACAGAAATATTTGGTGTTATATGTAATGCGCATTTACTGTTTTTTTTTCAGAAGTCAATATTAATTTAATCTACTTTAAAGAGAGATTAAGTATTATGGTCACGAGGCGCTGCCACAATAGTGTGATCGTGTGCTCAGTGATAAGTGGAATTAAATGTCACCATAAGGAGGGGACCTCCAGTGAAATTAGGAAGTTCTATGGTGATATAAATATATCAGAACACCTTCAATGCGTGTGATATGACATCATAAATACATAGTGCTCACACATTAATTATGTCTATTTCTCCAACATAGAGAAATTTGAGAGGCGGAAATATCCATGGAACACTAATTTATATGTAAAACATTGGACTGGTTGCAAAGTGCAATCCATAGTGACAACAAACTTTGACGCAAAGTGCGTGAAGAAAAATTATGAGTGTATATATCTGTAATTTAGGGTGATTTCATTTATGTAATATGTATTTTGGATGGGGTTTATTAACGTGTCTGGGATAATCGGATAATGGACCGTCGTCACGGTAAATCATCCGATGATCCGAGGCGAATATGTAACGTGTTTTTCGAGGGGTTTTATGCAACTGGCATAAGTCAGTAGGAAGCCATTCTATATTTATTTACGCGGCAAATTGTTTCAGCCAAGATAATTTTTCATGTTAATTTATTATTATTATTAATTTATTATAATTATTATTTAGATATTTTCGGAGCATTTTATAAAAATTATAAGCATACAGATAGGTTTTCTATGTCTTAGAAAACGCTATCAAGCAAATTATTACGAACGACGATATCATGGAAAATTATGTGATTACGGAATTTTACGGAGTTTTTGTCAGTTAGGGTATTTGAGAGAGATGACTCACTGGGATTTCAAGTACACGCTGAATCTTGTCGAGGAGCATGACGCAATCTTGGGTCGCAAGGTCTAGAAAAGGCGAATTGTTGAAACGGAAATCGACTTCTCCCTCCCGCGGAGTGTAATGAGGAAGGAGTGGGGATCTAGCGCGTAGGGTGCAGCCAATCAGTGAGGACGACGTAAGCCAGATGTCGGTACCATGGTGGGGGAGCCAACGTGTGGATATATCGTTCGACGCGCCGTGAAACGAGGACTATCTGTGAAATACTTGCGGTGTATGGTTATACGCGGGGGACGCTCCGATGTTCCGTGGAACGGACTATCTGTGTAGAACTTGCGGTGTACGGTCGCAAGTGCGTGTCGCTCCGATGTTCAGTGGAGTTAGCGACGAACTTTTGTAAAACGTAACCAGTGCGGTTTTACGCGAGTTTGGGTCCGAGGTACGGACCATAGAATTATATAATCTACCAGGATATCATCAAATTTCGACGGAGATGACGACGTCCAGGAGACTGTGGGAAGCACACAGCATCATCAAGGACGAGGGAGATGCTTTGGCAATTTCCAATGGTAAGCGCACATGACGCAGAAATACGCAATCTCTCATTTTCTTTGTTTTATATTTCATATTTCAGTAACTTCATAGCTTGGAAATAAGAGTAAAATCAATTTATCAGACTCCGTTTTCACGTAATTTTCTATCGGTAATATTCAAATCACAACGCTCCAATTTAAATTTTATACTTATTATTATTATTAATTTTGCTATACTTGTTTTATATAATAAATTCATTTCTTTTACAATGCAATCTTTGCTTTCAGTAGGTAGCATTAGATATAGACCAATTCCTTCTCCTGATACAATTGTTTGTTGGGTTAATGATCAAATCATACCACGATCTGAGTGAATAGAGTCTTGAATGTGTTCTGCCAGAGCTAGACGTTGTTAAATACAAATTTAGATTTCAACATTGCATTGAGGTCTTGGCGCCCATTAAAACAACATAGCTTAGGCAAAGGTAAACAGTTACATTTCTCTCCCAACAGTGTGGGCTAGCGAAACCATTACATTTGTCGCTACCAACATGGGGCACTAATTAATAACTGTTACAACGTGTAGAGCAGTACTTAATGAAGCACTATCAAACACCACTATATAATGACACGTAACGAGAATAGATAAACACATCAACACAACACCATAAAGAATAGCTGAAGCTGCCAGCTTACTGGAGACTGTGGCATTGGCTGTTGCCGGGTCTGAGCAATACGTCATCAGCCGGGGGAGTAGAGCGCATGCGCGCGGAATGAGGCAACCTCTTTTATACAAACCTTGGGCATCTCCTACATTTGTCATCTGGCAAGTCTGCCTTAATGATGTATTTAAGGTAGTTCTTTGTTGCCACTACTTGATCTTGTATCGCGACCATGAACCCCTCAGTCTCAGGAAATAGATCCGCACGGGTCAGCCAGCTGTTCGTCGCATGTATGTCGACATAATCTTGACTGAGATCTTGCGGATGACGGCCGAGAAACGAGCGGACAATGGAACATGTCTCCAAGATGACGGCTTTCTGCATGGTGATATTTCTAGATTACGAGCCAATGATTTAGGGATGATGCCGGTAGAAGAAATGACTATGGACAGAACCACTACACTTTCCTGTCTCCACATTTGCCGTATTTACTCAGCCAAGGGCAGATATTGGGGGATCTTCTCACATCAGGTTTGTTGCAGATTATGGGAATTGGGCACTTTGTCCACAAGAATGAAATCTGGGCGGTTTGCTGGAATGGTTTCATCAGTAATAACTGATGGGTCCCATAACAGTTTTTCCAAAACAGCGTCAGGAACATACTGATAGTAAGGCAAAGTATTTTCAGCTAATGAGTGCTTTTGAGCAAGGTGTAGGTGCATTATTTAGGCCACTTGGTTGTGCCTTTTCATGTAATCAGTACAGGACATTGCTTGGCAGCCTCATGTGATATGTTGAATAGTTTCCGGTTCTAGTTGGCATCTTCAACATTTATCATCCTGAATATTTGCCTTAACCATATTCAGTATTTAAGATAATATAGCCTATCATGCGTTTGGCCCTCTAAGGAGCACGCACAGCCATTATTTAGCATTGATCTTCTTGTTCTTCTTATCTTCCCAAAACTTCCTCAACCTTTCGCTATTATTATTGTCATTTATTTATTTATTTATTTAATCGATTGTTCCCCTTTAGGAGAGCAATTGAACTTGAATACATGATTTCACCTTCTGGCGATTTCCCACTTCTCTTCTCAAAATCTCTTCATCCTCTCAGAATGCTCCTTCTTCCCCTCAGCTGTCGTGAAGGTCTATGCTCAAACTTAACATTTCTGATTTTATTCCGGAACTCAGTGCGGTCCTCGAGATTTTCTATATTCACCTGTTGTAGGGCCCTCTGGACCTCTCTCAGCCACTCCGTGCCACACTTACTCTGTATCATAACGTTGAGCAATTTCTTCGCCGTTCTGAAGTTTTCCAACTTCTAAATGTGTGTAATAAAACTGTGCTCGGCGTTTTCTGGTTACAGTACGTCCATTGTTATTATTATTATAATAATTATTATAGCGGCTTCGGTGGCGTAGTTGGTAGCATGCAGAACTGCTGTGCCCAAGATAGCGGGTTCAAACCCGGCCGAAGTCGTCGGACTTTTAGGAGCGTTAAAATCCTTCAGTATGCCTTCATTCGGAGGGGAAGTAAAGCCGGCGGTCCCATGTCATAGATTTATGGCATTTAAAAGATCCTCCACAGACTAAACTTGTGTGAAGCTATATTACTAGGTTAGATTTCGTTGAAACGCTCAATCAGAGTTCCAACGTTGACCACTAGGTATCAGTGACATCTGGTAGCGAAAGTTGGAACTACTTGAAATTGAACGGAACTATGGGTGTCCGCTTGAAGCAGCTACAGCCTCTGGTGAGCCGAACGTGTCCTCGGACACACCCGGCACTAAAAGCCATATGTTAAATAAATAAATAAATAAATAAATAAATAAATTATTATTATTATTAATATTATTATTATTATTATTATTATTATTATTATTATTATTATTATTATTTATTGTTTGACAAATTATCACCGCAAATACCGGCTACATTTTTTGTTACAGCCTGGTTAGGCCTTAGCAAGGAACCATCTGTATTGAGACAATTTCGTATTATTATTATTATTATTATTATTATTATTATTATTATTATTATTATTATTATTATTATATTCCTACTAGCACATGTGAATGTAACCAAACCATACATGCTCCAAATCATTCCTTGTCCATATGTACTTGCACTCCAAATCTTCAGAATGGCTGTCTCATGTTATTCTCCGGTGGGAGTTTCCCTGGGAGAGTGTGGGCTCGTCTCCCCGGAAGTATTTAACCTGTCATTCCGCTGTGATCCACTCAGTGACCTCGTTTCATGTTTGGTTCCAGACATGTTAATTAAATTACATTATGAATATTAGGTAAGAGGCTAACGTGGTGCGCCCACCCGTATATAGGGGTCGTGTGCTCAGGGTACAATTACATAGACACGTGTTCGGATTTGGTCCCGAGATCAGAACCCTCAAATGTGAACACTCCTTCCAATCTTTCATTTTCACTATGGGGGGGGGGATTCGTAAATGTGGTACAGAATAACCCAGGGTTGAGTCAGTTGCTTCTTAAAAGTACAATCTAAAAAGAAATACCTACAAGTATTTAATTAATTGTTGTTGTTTTAAGGGGCCTAACATCTAGGTTATCGTCCTATTTAATAAATCTAATACACCTTAGTCAATAAAACATTTAAATTAATATTTACTAATTAAATACATTATGGCCTTCTTCAGTTTTTCAAAGAAGAAAAGAAAATAAGAAAAAACTAATTGAAAGAAACTACGAGCAAAGCCTTTGAAAACAACATTTAAACTTGGTCTTTCCTATAATTTTTTAATAATAATAATAATAATAATAATAATATCGTATGGCCTCGGGTGCCGGGTGCAAGCTTTGTTATTTAACACCCAGAGGGTAGCTTGCATGACGAATTTCGTTGTTCCTTGAAGCACTATGAAAGTCAAGGAGGTTATATATCTAAGCTCCTTGAACACTATAGCGCTTTCTAGTAGAGAAATGAGGAACTGTGTGTTGGCGGAAACTCCCGAGATTAATTTTGCCATTATGAACACGGCCTACTGAATTCAAATGTGTTATTTGACATGACAACATCGTATGACATGCGTATTGTATTTTGCCGCCTTTCAAAAAAATCACTTACCACGGCCAGGAGCGAACCTGCAAGCTTGGGGTTAGTAGACCGACACGTTAACCACTCACCCATCGTGGCAAGCTATTCTTTTAATAAGAGATATAATTAAAAAAAAAAGATCTGTCACAAATGTGGGCTTTAATTTGATAAAACAAAACAATTTTGTGAAAAATGACATAAATCTAATGTGTTTGTATCCCCATAAAGAGACTAAAACAGTTCTTTAAAAAATCTTGATATAACGTAGTCTTTCTATGATGAAAAACTTGCATTACTTTCCATGAACACTACTAATGAAAACCAAAGCATACTTAACATATCAAAATCAACAATGAATTACAACACAACAGTTATTAGTCAAGGACCACCAACATTTTCTATTCACTTCAAAAATTTTCATTGGAGCAGAGGATAATTACAATAAACATTCCAACCTACGCTCCAATCAGCAAAGAGTTTTTTCATCTCGTATACCATATAATAGTACATTATGCAACGAGCCTATAATGGCTATAATTAAGACACGAATATATGTATAAAATGTGCGAAGCAAGTTTTATAATTTCCATACGAGTGTCTTAATTATAGCCATTATAGGCGAGTTGCATACGACTGTTTAAGTTCGACGATAATTATTATAACTATTTTATGTTCGAACATAAATATTCATAAATATCTGTCAAGATTTGGCCAGTTTTATGTACTGAACAGAGCGCATGGGACGCAGAGAATACCTTGTATTTGACCATGGTCTCCTCGATTACTCCACTATGACCCTAGTCACGCAGTGAAATTTAAATTAGGAGGCCGTGGAATTCAGCGCAGGTGCGATGCTATACTTACCTAATTGGTCACACAACTGTTTCTTGAGCTCTGGTTGGTGGGAGAAACTTTTTCATAGTGAAAAAAGTCCTCTCGGCACGCCGGAAGGCGGAGGTAGATTTCACCGGACAAACTTGGGGATGGGCGAAAATAGGCAGAATATGCAGATTTTCGCAGAAGGATCAGACCTCATTTATTGCGAGAAGGTATTTTATGATTGGAGCTTAATTAACTTTGTTTTTCGTCATTTTATGCTTATTGTAAACATTTTATTGTCTTATGGGAACGGTAACCTTCTTGTCATTTGGGGTCCATTTTTACACTTGTGGTCACACTGTCCTTATGCAAGGTTTCGACACTGATGTGTAACTTTGTAACGGTCTGTTACTTCTTCACGCAAAATTATATCTCCCGCAGGGATTTTGGTTGGTTCCTCAGTTTAGGGGCTGCGACAACGCGGTCATGTAACCCCGTGAACTTTGGGATGGCTGTATTAGTCTGTAATTCAGGTAAGGACTGCAGACGGTCAATTTCAAGCAGTAGTTCCTAATGTTGCTACCAGGTACTACCGTCAACGACACCTAGCTGTGAACTTGGCTACTAGATGCCACCGCAACCAGCAACTCGCAACGAACGTTGGAACTTCCCCTCCAAAGGAAAGCATACTGAGGGATTTTTAGCGATCTTAGAAAATCCGACGACTTCGCCCGGCTTTGAACTCGCGACCTTGGGCATAGACAATCAGCATGCTACCAGTTACGTCACCGAAGCCGCTTCACACTTAGATGGAAATCTGAATCTGATCTCGTGCAAGTGCGTTATCTTGGCAACGTCTGATGGCTCATCCCTCATCAATTTAGTAGTGTTGCCATGGCAACCACTGATAGCTCTTGGCATTTTCTTATAATTCCGAAATTATTTTTCTCATCCCTTGGCATAATGGTGGGTCATATCAAAAATTCTTTCCGACAAAAGTTTTAGGTAATTATTAGGGGAATATTGTCCATTTTGTACGGTTTTGATATTGTGCCTATTAAGAGAGATATGCTTAATGTTTCCCGAAAACCCCACTTTTTCCCGCCCCTTTGGTCAATGGTTGGTGCTATAAAAAAAACTCTTCAAACATAAATTTTTGGGCTTTATCCGACACATAGTATGAACGTTGAACGGATTCGATATTTCACATATTAAGAGAGTTATAGCAATATTTCACTTTTTCGAAAAAAGCCCTTTATTTTCACCCCCTTCGACCGATTTAGCCAAGTATCGAAATCGACCGAGATTTTATAGGTATACATATTCGGTAAAAAATTCAAAGTGATTGGTGCAAAATTACGGCAGTTATCGTGTCCACAAGAAACTGATATACATATATATATATATTGTACCCTTTTAGCAAGAAATATGCCAATCACAGTATACCAGCGTAGCTCAATTCGGAATTTTCGGGGCAGCGGTAAGTTCCCCCACTCTGTGACTCACATATTTTGGATTAATTAGAGGATACACTTGCAAAAATAACAACAAAATCAACTCCTATTTTAAACATATTTAATTAATAAAATTAATGGCGCTACAAACACTTTAACAATTTAATTACTGACCCATAATCATCTACTTGTTCCAAATGAACAAGGAATCACAAATATAATAAAACAAATATTGTATTTAAACATATGGTTTCCACATAAACCAACAATTCCTTCTTAGTCTTACTTCCATAAAGCATTAACTGTAAGTTTTATATAACTCCGAGCTCTTTTGGCTCCATGCTTTACATAATAATGGTGTCATTCTTGTACACCTCAAACACTATCCTCTATATTTTCTTAATTCTCAAAAACAAATGTATAATTACATTTAAAATTTATGTTAATTATCTAACTCAATATTTTGGGCATGTCCACACATTCAGCTGTTATCATCTCTCTTTATTTTCACAAATATATTAAGGTAATCAGGAAATCAATTGTGTACTCCAGAGCATGAAGATACTTGACACAGTCAAAAAACTATAGTTACTCCCGAAACTTAGTTGCCTTCAATTAACTCGTGGAATCCTACGTCCATACATCATTACAATAGGGATTGTTATTTATCTCTTATGTCTTATAAGACCATTATCATATAAGAAACTACGATCTGAACAGGCAAACGTAAATATCAATCTACAAGGACCTCGGTTCAACGCCCGGGTCGTTAACAACTTTAAACACTCCTGGTGTATTCATTTCTCTTCACAACATCTTACGAGACGGTTTCTGCCCACTCTCGCTCTAAGAGAGCTAGGCCATTCTACTCGGGCGCGATTTATGACACGGAGGGTGACGGGCGACTCTCTGTCTAACCCCCGTTAGCAGCTTATTTCCAAGACTTTCAAAACAAACCTTCACATTATATTCAGTTCTGGGGAGAGACCGGGCTTTTACTGTACCGTATTCATTCAAACAACTATTCTTTGGTTCATAGACCACTTTCGTAACCTTGGCATTTATTAATTATGAGAGGGTCCTCATTGATTGGGAAGATTAATACACATTCGACGACGAAGAATTAAGGGGCTTTTATCATCAGGAGATTCTGCGTTCGAATCTCTTCACATGCCTCGGGAACCATTCCCTTACAGAGGACTTATACAAAATGCGATTTAAAGTCGGCCGTGGCCCATATGACATACGCTCAATAATACCATATATTAGCTCCCTTTCAAATACATACACAATGCCTCGTGATACTACGTCACAAATAGAGGACTTATACAATTATCAATTCACTGCAATCAACTACCCTCCATAAGTAATTTACCAAGTATTTACCCTCTACGCGTTCCTAGCGTGACATTTTAATATTATTTGCGCTCTTTATGCGCTATGCATTATTTTAAGCCGAATTGTCTTCCCAAGAACTGATAAATCTCATTAGTAACAATTCACATTATTTTAATTCTTATATTAATCTTTTCCGTTGCCGATAAATCGCTCCCTTTTAAAATATTCCCTTGAACATCATATCTTACACATACCTTAAGGCTTTAACGCTCTTATGTTCACATCAATTTATTTGATCTTTATTTAATATTTATTATTATCTTTATTCTTTACACAAGCTCAAAAGCTATTTCTTTCATATTTCAACTTTACTTTATTTAAATATCTTTCATGATAATTACTGATATTTCGCTTGCTCTTATGACATTCGTTAAATACATTAACATTTTATTCACTTATTTCCTCTACGGGATTTATTCTTTACATAATCATTTATAATTTCTCAAAATTGTTATTATTGTTCAGACCGCGTTCTTGTTTATTCAGTATTTATTTATTAAAACACATCCCTTTTACTCAAAAACTCCGGTGGATTTGTACACAGTCAATTCCTGACACCAAAATAGAATGAAATTCAGTACTCACATGTTTTTAAAATCGTCCCATGATCTTTATTCTTGTGCGGTGCTTCATTTTGGGCCCACTTTGAACTTTTTACTCCATATTAAAGGAATTCATCTTATGTATAAACACTTCTTGACATATATTTAAGACACTTAACATTGACGACATTTTTATACACTGATGTGTCCCTTTTGAACACATAATAAACACTAAAAATATTAACTTAACACACAATCTTGATAAATTTACACTTCACAATTCTTGATCACTAGGCCGTATTTCTGAGCCTATCACACGTGACCTTCTTAATTTTCCCGTTTCCAAGGGTGAAATTTATTCGATGTCGGCTTCCTATCCTGCAGAATACGAAAGTCTCGAAACATCTACTGTTCCCTGGAATCCAAATTCTTCTACTCCTATCCTGGATGACCGGCTATTTATCTAGCTTGAACGGCTTCTTTGTAGATCTGTTTATCGATCCTAGCGAAAGTCTATTCGGATCGAGGTCTCCTCAATGACCTATAGATTTAGTTTATAGCAGCTAGTACTTCTCGGGTCTAGTACTTTTAGAATAGTTCGCCTGCTTTCTAGAGATAGTGTTTATAGTCTCCGATCTTCTTTATTTGATCGGTTCTAACACTCCTACGTTTCTGACATACGTTCCGAACCTTATTCTGTTCTTCCCTTTTTGGTTTTTTTAATTTAGATGACAGTTTATCTTTCTGGTACGGTACTTCCGTATGTTATGATACATTCGTTCGTCTATTTAACGACCTATCGCCTTTAAGTCCGACGTTCGCGGCCTGCTCTGACTATATCTTACGAACTTTCACTATAACTTGTATACAGTCGGGCCTAAATCCTGTAACTAGGATTTTCCTAATATTTCAATACGGCGATACTTTAAATTTCTTCTTTAACACTCCTTATGGAGGCAAGCAAGTCGTTAATACTGCGACGCCTATGGCTATCGGATATTACTTCTGCGGTGTAACACAGCGTTTCTCCCCTCAAGGAGTACTGGTAGCTGTTTTCGATGTGACGCAGAGTTACGCCCCACAAGGCTGTCTGAATACTGATGTGCTGTGATGTAGTCTTACGCCCCTCACGGGCTGTCGGAACTGCGTGCGTAGTAACACCCTCACGGGTTGTCGGAATAACTGCATGATTGGCTTGGTGAAGCCCGAAGCTTTATACTATTTTACTACAAAAAAATAAGACTCTAGTCCTTTCTGTGGTCAATTTCTAAAATAATGGTGCCACAACTATAAAAATTATACCTTCCGAAAGCTCGTCTTCTCAATGTCAAATAATCTTATTGCCCCTAAGAATCGATCGTGCAATTCGGAGATATTAATTAATTTCTCGTCCTCAGATGTGTGGGTGTTGCATTTCTTTTGCTTTCTCCCCTCCACACAGGCCTTGGTAATTCCCCAATGACGTCGTCTTGCGTTTGCAGTTTTTTCCTGGGCAATTATTAAATGGTTTCTCTTTACTGAAAAATCTCTCATTCAAAATGATTCACTGTACTGTACTTGTTTACTCATTAATATACTTGTAAACGGGTTAATTTTAATTATTCCTCTTCTGGCGCATAAGCGGTGTTGTCATTTTCCAGCAACGTCAGCTCGATTTCCGATTCAGGCCTCCTTGTCTATTCGTTGGAAATTTCCACTCGGTTATTAATACTCGTGACTCGCTCCCTTCAGAATGTCAAGGGGGATGATATCATCCTCTCGAACACCTGGTCCTCGTTAGTTGCACAACCTTATACTGGCCTCCTAGCTTGATCTTTCTTTAAGTTGCATTAGAAACTGTACGTTTCTTTGATTTCTTCCTCAAATGCATGGATTCGCACTCCTTGGACCCTATGGCATATGGGTTCAATATTATATATAAACTTTTGAACTGACGGTGGTTTTGGGGTCTGGGGGATGTGAAACGCGAAGATACGTCGAAATTTTCCGGAAGTCGAAACATGGGACCCATTGCAATAGTTAGCTTTCTATTGAAATCTACCTCTGGTTGGTTCCTCAGTTTAGGGGCTGCGACAACGCGGTCATCTAACCCCGTGTACTTTGGGTGAGTGTAGAATCTGTCTGATAAACGGTGTGAATTGTAATGGCTGTATTAGTCTTAATTCAGGTAAGGACTGCAGACGGTCAATTTCAAGCAGTATTTCCTAATGTTGTTACCAGGTACTACCGTCAACGACACCTAGCTGTAAACTTGGCTACTAGATACCACCCCAACCAGCAACTCGCAACGAACGTTGGAACTTCCCCTCCAAAGGAAAGCATACTGAGGGATTCTAGCGCTCTTAGAAAATCCGACGACTTCGGCGGGCTTTGAAACCGCGACATTGGGCATAGACATTCAGCATGCTACCAGTTACGTCACCGAAGCCGCTTCCCACTTAGTCAGGCGGCTTCGGTGACGTAGTCGGTAGCATGCTGAGCTTCTATGCCCAAGATAACGGGTTCAAACCCAGCCGAAGCCGCCGGATTTTTAAGAGCGTTAAAAATCCCTCAGTATGCCTTTCTTCGGAGGGGAAGTAAAGCCGGCGGTCCCATGTCATAGATTTATTGCATGTTAAAGATCCTTCCACTAATTGCACCTGTGTGAAGCTAAATTGGATAGGTTAAGAATGTAAACAACGCTCTTAGGTTTCTATGTTCGTTGCCAAGAGCCGACTGCGGCGGCGTCTAGTAACTCAGTTCTGAACTTGGCCTAGTAGTCGTTGACAGTGGCGCTTGGCGGCAAAAGTAGGAACTATCTGAAAAATTCTTAGTTGAAGTACTTAAATTAACAAACAGATAACACACACTAATACAGTCATCACAATTAACACCGGTTATCAGACAGATTCTACACACTCCCAAAGTACACGGGGCTACATGACCGCGTTGTCGCAGCCCCTAAACTTAAGAACCAACCAACCACTTAGTCAGATGGAAATACTGAATCTGATCTTGTGCAAGTGCGTTATCATGGCAACGTCTGATGGCTCATCCCTCATCAATTTAGTAGTGTTGCCATGGCAACCTCTGATAGCTCTTGGCATTTTCTTATAATTCCGAAATCATTTTTCTCGTCCCTTGGCGTAATGGTGGGTCATATCAAAAATTATTTCAGACAAAAGTTTTAGGTAATTATTAGCGGAATATTGTCCATTTTGTACGGTTTTGATATTGTGCCTATTAAGAGAGATATGATTAATGTTTCCCGAAAAACCCACTTTTTCCCACCCCTTTGGTCAATGGTTGGTGCTATAAAAAAACTCTTCAAACATAAATTTTTGGGCTTTATCCGACACATAGTATGAACGTTGAACGGATTCGATATTTCACATATTAAGAGAGGTATGGCAATATTTCACTTTTTCGAAAAAAGCCCCCCATTTTCACCCCCTTCGACCGATTTAGTCCAGTAACGAACTCAGCCGAGATTGTATAGGTATACATATTCGGTAAAAAAAATTCAAAGTGATTGGTGCAAAATTACGGCAGTTATCGTGTCCACAAGAATCTGATATACATATATATATATATATATATACATAAATTATATATAAACTTTTGAACTGACGGTGGTTTTGGCGTCTCGGGGATGTGAAACGCGAAGATATGTCGAAATTTTCCGGAAGTCGAAACATGGGACCCATTGCAATAGTTAGCTTTCTAATGAAATCTACCTAAAATAGTGTTATAATGACCCTCATTATTATACAGTTTTCTAACATATAATATTTGCACTTCGACATCGTCGAACATAAAGAATTTTTAAAGAACAATTTTTAGTCTATTTGTGGGAATACAAACACAATTCTTTTTAGATTTACCTGTATATCATTTTTCACAAAATTATTTTATATTATCAAATTAAAGCCCACATGTGTGACAGATCTGTTTTTTAAATATATATTCTATAAAAAATATTGTAGGAATGACCAAGTTTACATGTTGTTTCCAAAAGCTTTGCTCGTAGTTTTCCAATAGTTTTTTCTTTTCTTCTTTGAGGGAGGCCATACATAATGAGGCCGAATCTGGTAGGCTATTTAATAATTAAATATTCATTCAAAAATGTCTTTGACTGCACTGTATTTGATTTATTAAATACTTGTAGGTATTTATTTTGTCAATAAGGAAATAATAAATATGATTAAGCTAGATGACCCGGTGAACTTCGTACCACCTGAAATTGATTTGATTCTAACTCTTCATACGCGATTATTAATCCTAATCAACCTTCCAACTCCAATTAATTGAGATCGATAATATTAGCCGCATCGCGTACGGTTATTAAATGAAACTCGTTTGTAATTGAAATTAAATCAATGTATTTTATTTACATGAAAGATAAATAGAGTCATCATTCAATGCAAAGCTTTCTGGTTAACTACGTTTTTAGTTTTGTTTTCTGGCGCGTAAATAAACAAAGATGATGGCTTTCCGATACGCGAACACGCAACGTACAGTTGTCCATGCGCGAAACACGGAAACTCCAAGTTAATTCCGCAAACTTCCAACGACTGGCCTTGTGATTTGTGGATGGTCATTGCGAAGGCCAGACGCACGGGGGAATTGCAACCGTTTAAATCGAATGGCACGTCCGTTGGAATTATTGGGATGCGCGGAATCAAAACATCCTCTTCTTTGTACTTTCCCTTGATAATTGTCTGCTCGATGACGTTATTCATAAGGTTTTTCACAGCCAGTCTCGTTCCATTGCATAGTCGAGGTAGATTGATGTTACGCAACATGATGATGACTGAGCCTACTTTTAATTGCAAATTGTGAGGTGGTAAAACAGGCAATTCCAGCGAATTCAAAAATTCTGTGGGATAGTTGACTACCTCATCCTGCTCGATAACTGTATCAACCGATTTGAAGAAAACCAACTGTCCTGGAATGAAATTTTGAATGGAGTCGTTGAGATAATCGACATCTTTGTTTTCCGCTGCCAATATGGCTCATTCGCTCAGCCAATTATGGTTTTTGATGTGCTGCTCTACGTTCGGAAAAACACGCCGAATGAGCTTCCCCTTTGATTCAGTCAACTGACAGAAATCAGTGGGCAATGGGATGAATCCGGTCGATATGTCAACTGCAATATTCCCATTACCAATGTCCAACAATTGCTTCGAAAACACATCCACATATCTATCTTGTTACAAAAACACTCGCATGTTAGTCGTCAATCGGTGTGCTTTCACATGCCGCCACAAATTTGATGATTTTAAGCACGCGTTTAGTTCGTCAGCTACAGTTGATCGTTGAATAACTGGTTGGTTGGTTCCTTAGTTTAGGGGCTGCGACAACGCGGTCATGTAGCCCCGTGTACTTTGGGTATGTGTACAATCTGTCTGATAACCAGTGTTAATTGTTATGTCTGTATTAGTGCGCGTTATCTGTTTCTTTAATTCAAGTAAGGACTGCAGACATTGAATTTCAAGTATTTCCTACTTTTGCCGCCAAACGCCACCGTCTACGACTACTAGTTTAGAACTTGGCTACCAGACGCCACTGCAGTCGGCTCCTGGCGACGAACGTAGGAACCTTAAGAGCGTTGTTTAACCTATAAGTTAATTTAGCTTCACACAGGTGTAATTAGTGGCAAGTTCTTTAACATGCCATAAATCTATGAGATGGGACCGCCGGCTTTACTTCCCTTCCGAAGGAAGGCATACTGATGGATTTTTAACGCTCTTAAAAGATCCGACGACTTCGGCCGGGTTTGAACCCGCGATCTTGAGCCTAGAAGCTCAGCATGCTACCAACTACGCCACCGAAGCCGCCTCGTTGAATAACTGCAAGAGTCTGACGAAAATCACCATACAACAGAATCATGGCTCCACCAAAATTGTTTTGATTGTCACGAAGATCTTTCAATGTTCTGTGTAACGCCTCCAGTGACCTCTTGTGGGCCATCGTGTATTCGTCTATACGATCAATTTGCATATCTGTAGAATCTTCGCCATTGCACTGTTTTTGGCGATGTAGCAAACTGGTGTCTCGTTGATTTGCATTTTCAGTTGCAATTTCAAGGCAGAATGTGCAGTTCGTCTGCCTTCTAACAAAGTCGCTGCTATTCCAGATGAAGCCAATGCTAGGGCAACTTCATTCTGAGATCGAATCCTCGCCAAAAGCAATGGAATCAGGAACATTTTTCCAGTGAGCCCCAAAAGCCTTGGACAATATCGGCGAATATGGCAGAATCCAACAATTGTCCACATTACCATCTGGCCATTGACCTTCACAACTGCAGATCACCCAATGTCCACAACTGATCGCCGACGATACATTGGGTATCCGTCATTGACTGTGATGGTGTCAGCAACCAGATCTCTCGGGTATCGCTTGGAACAGTTACCATCGATCATACAGGGCGAGTCGTTGTTGAAAACGCCGCAAGGTCCATGGATCATATTCTTAGTCACCACTGCATGCAATTTCGGATCAACAGCATCATCTGGGATTTCGGAGTTGATTGAATCGCATTAGATTGCGTATTAGGCAGACCTCACTTTTGCCATTCAACGGAGTACATCCAACAACGAACTTGGCCAAGCACACGGTGCTTTATAATGAAATCCATCAGAGATTTTAATTTTTGTTTAAAAACTCTGGCAATGATGTCATGTCTGTCAACTGGTGTTTGGCTGGGTAGCAGTTCTTTCTTGATTTCGATCCATTGAGCGTTACAGGTGATTAATAGGTCTGGGCAGCCATATTGTTCTACTTTTGTGTAGAACCCCCCCCCGAGTCTCTTACATTTGTTCTACTTTTAGGTAGAGCTTCCCCCGCGCCACCCCATATTTTCTACTTCTATGTAGAGCATGTGTTGTGAGTGTCTGGCCAACCTTTATGTAGAACCGTTGTGTGCAAAGGGGCTGGTCGGCATTTCCAGTGTTTTCTAAGTTTTGCGGAGCGCCTATACCAGGTGTAAAACTAGGGGGTGCGAGGAAAGAAAAGATGGTGTTTGGTGTTTTATGAAGTACTGCGGACACGTCTAGAGAGCAATTAACGTGAGGGGAACTGGGGGGAGGAATGCTCACCCTGCTTAACTTAATGTGACTTAGTAGGCCGCACGCCTGCTGTGCACCGCCTCCTGCTGGGCAGCGTTCGGTGAAGATCTTAAACTAGATTCTAATCTAAAGGGATGGGCTCCTTAACCTAAGTGAAATAACGAGATAAGCATTGGACTGTACGAAAGGGGGTTTATTGTATACTAGTGGCGATGAAAAGAGGGGAGGAGTGAAATAATAATTAGGGAGAAAAGGAGTTTAGTAGACACGTGTTCACTCACCCTACCGTTGGTCCCATGAGTCCTCGATGAGGTGTTCTCGGTGTCGTGTTGGAACCACCCCCAGGGCAGCGCCCTGAGGGGTTCATTAGCGTAGCACTGCTCAAAGGAGCGTCATGGGCTCGTCGATCTAGAGAGCCCTCCGTCAAAGAAGAGAGCGGCGCGTGCGGTAAGCAAGAGAGCGCCTTCGGTAAGTCAGAGAGGGCGGCGCGTGCTCGTACCTCCTATTTATAGGGAAATTGTGTAGTGTCAGTTTACTCAGCGGTATTTGAAAGTGTAATGTCCGCTGTGTCCTGTCTAACCTGCTAGCTGGTGGACATTAGGGCTATGACCTGCTGCTTCCCTTGCAGTCGTGTTGCCATGCCGTTATTCCCGTCTAAGTAGCTTGTATGTAGGTATAGGCGCAGCCCTTGTATAAGGGCTGGGGCTGTAACAAGTCTCCTCCCTGTTTTAATAATCGTCCTCGATTATTGGACTAGACGTGGGGGTGGAAACTTTTATTTTCTTCTTTCTTCTTCTTCTTTCCTTTTTTCGATCTGTAATTTGCCTTCGATTCTTCGTATCGTCCTTCGTTTCTTCTGTTTTTCTTCGTAGATGGGAGGGTGAGTGAAATTGTGCCGTACTAGGGGGTGGAGGGCGTGGCAAGAGGGTGGGGTGGTTTGTTATACAGTCAGTTCATAGCAGATAGTTTTCTGTATCTGTCTACATTCGATATTGCATTGTTGACATAATTTGTGTTGTCTATTTGGCAGACTTGAAAGTTTCATTAAAATATTGACATTGTTTTGCTAAAAGTGAATAAAAATAAAAAAAATGGAATTTCAGCGGAGATATGAAGTGAAAGAAATGAAGTTGAAAGATATATCTTGAATGAAATCGCTTAGGAAATATAAGTGTGAACACCGCACTCGGACCAGTGCGTGACTTGCGTACAACGTCGTCAAGCCGAGCCCTGCCGGGAGGGTGCATGCACAGCTGTAAATTTCCTACGATGTAAAATGATGCCGTAAGGAGCTTAAGTAATAGTTAGCCCTCGTGAGCTAGTACGCAACCTTTGTAGCGTGTGTAAGAAATGGGAAAAATAGTGTGTTGTATGGGCTACACTAGGCCAAGTGTAGCTGCGAGGGTGCGCTACTATGATTAGTCTCCTTACAACGTGGGGATGATAAAAGAAAATGAAAATTGTAGAAAGTGTCCTAGAAACGTGAAAATCCTTTAAAATTGCTTTAGTATTTGCGTAAAAAATGTAGCTATGGTGATAAGAGAAAAAAATTAACATTGAAGTGTTGGAAAGAAATAGCTGAAGGCTCCTGCCTAAATCGGCTTACAGGCTATTATGGTTTGTAGGTTTCGACTGTCGTTGTTGCCACGTGCGTTGGAACTTCGGTCTTGTGTCACGTTCGTCTGGGTGGCATCCTGCAGTAATGGCCTACTGGGGGATTACAGGATTGTACAGCGTATAACTAGTCTGAAATCAGAAATCACTCTTAATGTTCGTGTACAGAGGGATTGGTTTACCCTGGTACCGTTAATTTTTCACTGAAGTTCGTTACGTCGTGCGAGGTAGTCTCGTTACTTAACGTCTGAATTATGACTTATGTACTAATATTCTTACAAATTAACGTGCAATATGTATTCCTTGACATATTGGTCATTGTGGTCATTCACTATGCCACGTCCTATATGCGTCGTTGTGAAACTTCAATATGCTTTCTTAAGCCTTTAGCTTCGTAGATACTCCTTAATATTGCGTAGAACTTGAACCATCTATATTTGTAAAAACTTCCTTATACCTCATCGTAGACCTTCACTATAGCTGAGAATTAACCATTAAGTATTGCTATTGCACTTTCTCAGCTTGACTTAAGCGACGTATTCGCTTCCTAACTTATTGATATGCAGACATTATGTAAGGATACTCGCACTACGTGTATAATCGATCGTTAAGCTTAAATGAATAATCGTTAAATTGGCGACTGTTTCGCCGGGAAGTTATTGAAACGGGAAATTACGTATTGCCTCTACGGGCTACCTTGGGAATTCTGTGCACTCTATAGAACTTCAGGACATATAAATTAACACGTTAATATGATCTGAAAAAAAAATGACTTTGTTATTGACATGTGAAAATGTCATGTAAAAATAACAATTGTGAATGACATGGTATTAAATACCCTTTGGTTAAACTTGCCACGTTAGATAGGGGGGGGGGATGGGGTTGACTTTGTATCTAATGTAATTCTTAATGCTAAACCTAATATTACTGCCTTCCCTTAGCTAAGTATACTATATACATGGAGTAGGGGTGAATCGTGTGTCTAGATAGGGGATGTAGGAAAAATCTCTCGAAGGGGGGGGGGGGGGTATATATATATACATTAAAGTTATTACTGAAACATTGAAGCTCTCTCTAGGGTGTATCCGCAGTCACGATACTTTTCTAAAATGTATCTTCAAAGAAATGACTACCCTTGCTCTGTAATAAAATTTATGGGGTTTCTCTATATGGAATTACTAATAGAATACCTTAGTTGCATTGTTTCATTCATTTAATGTATTCTCTTGCCTTCGTGTCGTGAAAAATACGGATGCTTACGATGATGTATTTTGAACCAAATGGTGTGCAATACGCAGGGTGGTATCGGGTTTATGGGAGCCTTGAAGGGCTTACATGAGAACCTTTGACTTGCAAAATACGTAACACGGTATGGGGCCTTAAGTACGTATAGTAATCCTAGTGACCGTCCAATTTGCAATGTGGTATCGGTAACCCGAGTGACTACGAATGCAGATTGTGGTTTGGGAAAACTACAAGTTCTCTGTTCAAAAGGGCTTATCCAGTTGACCCATACGTATAGTAGTTTGGTTTTACCTTTACGGATGGAAGGAGTTACCCCTACCAAGTGACCTCCTAATTCGCATTGTCACCCTTGGTATATGATACATGTGTAAATTGCATCCTCTTCCGTCGCAAATAATCGTAATACATTGAAAAATTATTAATTTATAACTTTACTTGTCATTTTCAGCGTACGTGCAGTTCCTCTCTCCATATTGGTTACTCTCCATATATAAAAGCGGAAAATGTATCCCGCGGTGTAGGCTTCCAAAGTACCTACTATGCTATAATATCAAGAAACGTATTAATATCTCCTAATGTTTAACAGAATACGTTAAAGATATCGTCTGTTGGCAGACTGTTTGTACTCCGATACCAAACGCATCCCAACGGACGTTAAATCCACTATGTATTAGGTTTATCTTCGTAAAAATATATCTTAACATTCCATCAGAATACAGTAAAGATATCGTCTGTTGGCAGACTGTTCGTACTTCGATACAGAACGCATCCCAACGGACGATAAATCCACTATGTATTAGGTTTATCTTAGTAAAAATATCTCTTAACATTCTATCAGAATACCGTAAAGATATCGTCTGTTGGCAGACTGTTCGTACTTCGATACAGAAAGCATCCCAACGGACGTTAAATCCACTGCGTATTAGGTTGAATTGACCGCCTCTGGCTTGTATAACGCGGAGGGACTAATTCCCCGAAAGTATTAGAGCGAACGTCTTCTACGTGAAAGGGGTGGCTAGGTCCTATCAGTGTTCAGTAGCGTTTTAATATCTGGACTATTTCTTACGTGTTCAGTGGGTTGGATAGGTCCATGAATTGGAAATCGTAGTCCTCGGTCGCCGGTAGTCAGTACTATTCTGACCAATATACCTGTAATTAATTCCTTCCCTCGTGGCGGGACGTTCCTATGTTGAGCATTTGGCTTGCGTAAAATGTGGGCATTGGGCCATGATGTGGACAATAATCTTATTTATTAATGGCATTTGTTATCAACGTAGGTATATTAATATCTCCTCTATCACTTCCATTCTTCCCTTATCTCAAGGCGAGGTGCACCCTTGGACATGCCGCAAGATAACAATAATATAACGTCGTTGCCTCGAGGCTATGCGAACTCTTGTGCCAGCCTCAAGACATTTATAATATTGTTACGGCTGTGAGTTTGTTTTGTCGCCTCGCCGCGTTGAGTCACAGCTGCCTCCAGGCTGTGTGTGCTCTGCCTCAGTATATTACGTGCGCGTTACGCAACGGGCTGCGAAGTGAAAGGGACGGTCCAGAAAGTTCGTGACCCAGCCAGTGAAGGAAATCTCTGGAAGCCGTGTGTCCTGGACGATTCTAGAATTCATTGAGTCACCAGTCTGCTATATAAGCGGCCTCAAAGTGAGGGGACTGAGTTTTCTGTGGGTGTGTGTTTTTGAGCGAGTGCGACAGAAGTGTGGTGACGAAGTGCCGTGCGAGTTACGAAATCCAGTGACATTGTTTCCCCAGCTTGTGGACAGCGAAACAGCGGGTAGCGGATTATCGTAAGTAACTGGAGTTGGTGTACATAAGGGAGAGGAGCCGGTAGTTTCTGTCAAGGCCACCGTACTCATTAAGACGCTTTAACTTCTGTGGTTTGTTGACAAGTGAAAGGGCCAAGAGCGCTCAAGGAAGAGACTTGAGGAAACTGGAGTAAGGTTCCAATTGCTTGTATTTGCTGATGAGTAGTGTAATTTTCTGGCCGCAATAAAGTTAATTATTTCCTTAAAGAAACAATCTGTGTTGTGCTTCAACCCACCGTAATCCAGTTAACAAAAGTGCTACTAGGGGTGGCACGTAACAACTGGTGTCAGAAGCCGGATTACGAACACAAGCACAAGCACAACACCTGACGGTCCTGGTTTCAAAACCCGAGCAGGTAATTTTTTTAAATTTTCCTGTGAGCGCATGCCCCTTACTAGACAAACATCTAAAATGGAAGAGCAATTCGCAGCATTTCTAGAAAAGTTAAGTGGCATGGAAACCAAGATAGAAGACGGCCAGAAGAAGATGGAGGACGGCCAGAAGAAGATGGAGGACGGCCAGAAGAAGTTGGCCGAGGACCTAACTGCCAAACTAGAAGACGGCCAGAAGAAGTTAGCCGAGGACCTAACTGCTAAATTAGAAGATGGCCAGAATAATTTAACCAAGAAGAT
Organism: Meconema thalassinum; assembly: GCA_946902985.2. Lineage (NCBI taxonomy): Eukaryota > Metazoa > Arthropoda > Insecta > Orthoptera > Tettigoniidae > Meconema > Meconema thalassinum. The sequence goes on along the minus strand of OX336391.1, from coordinate 298,412,884 downwards.
AGAGGACGGCCAGAAGAAGATGGAAGACGGGCAGAATAAGTTAGCACAGGACCTGAAGAAATTAGAACTGGGTCTGCGTGAGGAAGTCACGGCAGTGGAAAAGAAGTTCGACGCCTTAAAAGAAGAAGTTGCCGAGCTACGCCGACGACCGCTGACGGCGGTGGAAGAGAGATTCAACGCTCTACGAAAGGAATTTGCTGAGCTGCGCCGACACCCGCCGACAGGGATGGAAGAGAGAGTCAAAGCCCTACAAGAGGAAGTTGCCGAACTGCGCAAACGCCCACTCACGGGGGTGGAAGAGAAATTCAACGCTCTTCAAGAGGAAGTTGCCGAGCTGCGCCGACGCCCGCCCACAGGTACACCGGGGACATCAGGAACGGGACAGAGCAGAGTGACGCCCCCAACCTTCGACGGAAAGGTCCCGTGGAGCACCTATTTACGTCAGTTCGAGGCAGCCTGTTCCATAAACTACTGGAACAGCACGGAAAAGGCTACAGCTCTCATTGTAGCGCTGAGAGGGGACGCCCTTAACGTCCTTCAGGCCATCCCGACTGGATCCCAGGACTACGCTTCACTGATCGCCCATATGGAGTCCCGATATGGGGATAGCCATCTTCAGCAGGCCTACCAGATGCAGCTCCGGACCCGGGTACAAAAGAACGCGGAAACCCTGCAGGAGTTCGAGATGGACATCGCACGCCTCGTAAGGCTCGCCTACCCAACAGCGCCGGCCGACTTTCTGGAACAGATTGCGACGCAGACCTTCACCGACGGGCTACGGGACTCGGACACTCAACAGGCGCTGCGACTCACGCGCAATAAGACCCTGGCAGATGCGCTGAGCCAAGCACTTGAGTTCGAGACGGCGAAACAGGCATCTAGAATGCACGCGCGGGTGCGTCAAGTGGACGTCGACGAACCAGCAAAAACCAACGAGACCAAGCCCCTGACCGACGAATTGATGGAGGCGCTAAGCCGTTTCTTCGATAGTCGCGGCACTACCAGCAACGACACAGCCGGAAGACAACCGGAGAGGCGGCCCGGAAGAGGACTACCTACCTGCTAGACCTGCGGTAAAAGAAGGCCACCTGAGCAAGGACTGCGGTGATCGCCGCCGCCGAGGGTATCCGACGGGAATTCAGTCGTCTGAAAAACTCGCGGCCCAGGGAAACGAGTATTAGCCAGCCTTGGGGGGCAAAGGTTGGCTTGTGACAGTCGTCAAGCCCCGGCAGTCCAAGTCCGTGTGACGAAGTTACGGAGGGACAATAGCAGCCTGATGGTCGACGGAGTCATCAACGGAGTGAGCTGGCCCATGCTAATCGACACGGGAGCATCGAGGACCATCGTCAGCCCCACCGTGATCCCAGAGTGGAGAGTGCAACCCACACAAAGGAACCTCCAGCTAATAACCGCGACCGGAGAGACCGCACCGGTACATGGCGAAGCATCACTGGAGTTCGTCATTGGTCGACGGGCGATAAAGCATCCAGTGCTTGTGGCTGACGTATCAAATGAAGTGATCATCGGACTGGACTTCCTGGATCAGAACAACATCATCTTGGATCTGAGTACCAACACTCTGCACTTCGGAAGGGAGGAACTTGCTTTGCGACCAGCACACGAGGCCGTCGCCGCACGACGAGTAAGGCTGAGAGAGGGCGTCATCATTCCCGCCAGGACGGAAGTCAGCGCTGCCGTAATTGTCGACGGAACAGCTGAGGGAGTGGCGGCTGTCATCGAGCCAAAATATGAGGACATTCAGACAAAAGGATTGCTAGTTGCCAAGACCCTCATCAACACGACGCCTTGGCCGTACGTCCGCCTGTCCAACCTGAACGACTACGATATTACGGTTCACCGGGACACCAACCTAGGAGTCTGCGAGCCCGTTACCTGGATTGCCCGCATCACAGACACGACGGACGGACACCTGCAGACGGACAACCGAAGAAGACGCGCCCTGCCAGAAGAACTACAGAAGCTGTACCAAGGATCCCAGGGCCATTTAGACGAGGAGCAATCACGCCAAATTCAGGACCTGCTACGCGAATTCCAGGATCTCTTCTCCGTGGGGAGCAAAGACTTCGGTAGGACAAGCGTGGTCCAGCACAGAATCGACGTTGGGGACAGCGCACCGATTAGGGCTCCATTCCGACGCGTCCCGCTCGCCAAGCAAGCCGAAGTCGACCGGATGGTAGAAGAGATGAAGGAGCAAGGGGTGATCGAGCCATCACATAGTCTTTGGAGTTCTCCGGTCGTGCTAGTGAAGAAGAAGGACGGTTCCACCAGGTTCTGCGTGGATTACAGGCGGGTGAACGATGTCACGAAGAAGGACAGCTACCCTCTACCCCGGATCGACGACACGCTGGACACCATATCAGGATCAAGATGGTTCTCCACCTTGGATTTGAAGAGTGGCTACAGGCAGGTGGAGGTCCACCCTAAGGACCGCGAGAAAACGGCGTTCTCTGTGGGCAGCGGGCTCTGGCAGTCCACCGTCATGCCATTCGGTCTGTGCAACGCCCCTGCGACCTTCGAAAGGCTAATGGAGTCCATTCTGAGGGGACTACACTGGAAGACCTGCCTGGTCTACCTAGACGACGTCATCGTTCTGGGGAGAAGCTTCGAGGAGCACTACAGCAACCTGAAGGAGATCTTGTTGAAGCTACGGGCTGCCCAGCTGAAGTTGAGCCTCAAGAAGTGTCAGCTCTTCCAGAAACAGGTCCAGTACCTTGGGCATATCGTCTCCGAGGAGGGGGTGCGCACCGACCCAGAGAAGACCGCAGCTGTGAGGGAGTGGCCAGTTCCGAAGGACAAGTCCCAACTACGAAGCTTCCTGGGACTCTGCACTTATTATCGCCGCTTCGTGAAAGGATTCGCCGACATCGCCAAACCTTTACATCGACTGACTGAGAAGGACCAACTCTTCACGTGGACAGCAGAATGCCACAGTGCCTTCGAACAACTCAAGCAGGCTCTGTGCACCGCACCTATTCTGGCCTACCCCAGACCTGGAACAAGGTTCATCGTCGATACCGATGCCAGCGACTTTGGCATAGGGGGAATCCTGTCGCAAGTAGTGGACGGCGAGGAGAGAGTAGTGGCCTACTTCAGCAAGGCCTTGTCAAAGCCAGAAAGGAACTACTGTGTCACCAGGAAGGAGCTGCTCGCCATCGTGAATACCATTGAACACTTCCACAAGTACCTGTACGGGCAAGAATTTCTCATCAGGACCGACCATGCATCCCCGCGGTGGCTCCTGAACTTCAAGCAGCCCGAGGGTCAACTCGCGCGGTGATTAGAGAGGCTTAAACAGTACAACTAAGAAATTCAGCACAGGAAAGGTCAACTGCATTCTAACGCCGACGCCCTGTCACGAAGACCGTGCCCCGAAGACTGCACCTTCTGTGCCCGATGGGAGGAGAACAACGGGATACAGTGCCGAAGGACTATCGTGGAACTTCAAGGGAGCTGGAGCCGCGAATCTTTCATGAGGGCACAAGCAGAATATAATGACCTGGGACTGATAGCCGAATGGAAGAGGGCCTGTGTCCCCAGACCCGGGTGGAACATTGTGAGTGACTGCAGCCCCAAGTTTAAGTTCTACTGGGCGCAGTGGGACTCGCTGGTTGTGAAGGATGGCCTTATATGCCGTACCTGGGAGAGCACCGACGGGAAGACATCTCGGGAACAAGTCATCGTTCCAAAGGCTATGACGGAGGAAGTCCTGAAGGAAGTCCATGGAGGATCAGCTGGAGGACACCTAGGGATAAAGAAGACCCTGGAGAAGCTGAGAGAGCGGTTCTACTGGATCGGATGCCGAAATGACGTAGAGAAATACTGCGCGAGGTGCCACGATTGCGCAGCCAGCAAGGGCCCAGGACGAAGACGACGGGGTCCACTGAAGACCTACAACGTGGGCGGCCCCATGGAGAGAGTGGCCATCGATGTTGCTGGGCCATTCCCGTTAAGCGAGGCAGGGAACCGCTACATTTTGGTCGTCAGCGACTACTTTACCAAATGGCCGGAGGCGTATGCGCTTCCTAACCAAGAAGCCGCGACGATCGCAGAGACCCTGGTGAAGGAATTCGTCAGCCGGTACGGAGTACCCCTGGAGCTGCACTCCGACCAAGGGAGGAACTTCGAGTCGCAGGTGTTCCAGAACCTATGCCAGCTGCTGGGAATCCGGAAGACAAGGACAACGCCGCTACACCCTCAGTCCGAAGAGATGGTAGAGCGATTCAATCGCACCGTCGAGAACCATCTCCGAATAGTCGTCAGCGAGCACCAGAGAGATTGGTACAATCATCTTCCACTATTTCTCCTGGCTTACCGCGCCGCCGTGCATGAAGCCACCGGGTGCACACCAGCCCGGGCCATGTTTGGGAGGGAGCTCCGTCTACCTGTCGATCTTGCCTTCGGCCGACCTGGGAATGATCCGGTCCTGGTAAGCCAGTTTTGTCAAGAACTGGTCGACCAACTGGAGGACGTGCATGCGTTCGCGAGGAGGAAACTGTGGATCGAGACCGACCGAATGAAGACCCGATACGACCAACAGACGGATGCCGGCGGATTCCACGAGGACGACCTGGTCTGGCTCTTCAACCCATTACGGAAGAAATGCCTGTCACCCAAACTACAGAAGTCCTGGGAGGGCCCGTACTGAGTCGTGAAATGGATCAACGATGTCGTCTACAGGATCCAGCGGAGCCCGAGGGCGAAGATGAAGATCGTGCATCGAGATCGTCTGGCAGCCTACGGAGGGACACAGACGGACCAATGATTGATCGGGACGATCAGCCTTTTAGGAAGGGGGTGGTGTTACGGCTGTGAGTTTGTTTTGTCGCCTCGCAACGTTGATCACAGCTGCCTCCAGGCTGTGTGTGCTCTGCCTCGGTATATTACGTGCGCGTTACGCAACGGGCTGCGAAGTGAAAGGGATGGTCCAGAAAGTTCGTGACCCAGCCAGTGAAGGAAATCTCTGGATGCCGTGTGTCCTGGACGATTCTAGAATTCATTGTGTCACCAGCCTGCTATATAAGCGGCCTCAAAGTGAGGGGACTGAGTTTTCTGTGGGTGTGTGTTTTTGAGCGAGTGCGACAGAAGTGTGGTGACGAAGTGCCGTGCGAGTTACGAAATCCAGTGACATTGTTTCCCCAGCTTGTGGACAGCGAAACAGCGGGTAGCGGATTATCGTAAGTAACTGGAGTTGGTGTACATAAGGGAGAGGAGCCGGTAGTTTCTGTCAAGGCCACCGTACTCATTAAGACGGTTTAACTTCTGTGGTTTGTTGACAAGTGAAAGGGCCAAGAGCGCTCAAGGAAGAGACTTGAGGAAACTGGAGTAAGGTTCCAATTGTTTGTATTTGCTGATGAGTAGTGTAATTTTCTGGCCGCAATAAAGTTAATTATTTCCTTAAAGAAACAATCTGTGTTGTGCTTCAACCCACCGTAATCCAGTTAACAAAAGTGCCACTAGGGGTGGCACGTAACAATATATTTCCTCAACTTCACTTAAAAATACCTTCTCACGTCGTTACCTCGTGGCTAGATGAACCCATGTATCTACCACAAGATATTTAATACTTATTAATAATATATTAACGATGATACTCTTGATAACAATTGTCGTACGTTGCTATGTTGCCCTGCTGTGCCCAATCCCGTGCTTACGCGTGTATGCTAGATTAATATTGCCATTTATCTGTCGGCTACTTCATGAATGCCTACTTGATTACTTTCCTATACATGCTGCTTCGTGAGGGAACGGTGTCTGAATTGCTAACCGAATCTCCGTCTTCAAATGTACTGCTGGAAAAAGAATTCTACATTATGAGTGTACTTTATGGTCACAAGGTTAAAATTAGATGTGCGTTTTTCTACTATCGCACGCTTTGCAATACGTGAAGAAATGTGTGTAAAACAAAAAAGTATAAAGGCAAAGCTATGCAAAGTCATCTGGCGTGTTAGTGAGTAGTGCCAGGAGTTGAACTTGAGATGTCTGGCTTTCGCCCGCGCGCGTGTGCTCGCTGAGCTAGCAACACAGTGTCGGGTTTAATATCCTTGCCCGGCGGACGGTGTGGTCAGCACGTTTCTGCCATGGGGCGCAGCTGATTGTGTGGAAATGGACAAATAAGCATTTCCTCTGGGGTCGGATTGCATAACAAAAGAGAAACTGTAGTATGTCTTGACTGAATGCGTGTACAAACTAATTACCGTGGCACCTTGCAGAAATGTGACTGCATGGTCTCCTAATTCTATGTATGCATTTTTCCAATACTATCTTTCACTAAGCTATACTAATATGGATCCAAAAGAAAATTTTATAGCCTACAATCATATACAAGTTATAATTGCACTGCTGTAATAAAATACATAGTTATTTACTCATTCCACTTATCCTATGGGATATCACTATCTTAAGCCTAATAGAGCGTCATTTTGGGGGTTGAATCTTAAATAAATAGCAATTTTCTTAATAGAGTAGGGTAGATATCAATACTTCTTCATACTAGGCTTCCGTTAATATTCCTAGTTACTTATTGAATAGGGGTTGTTAATATGTAAATTGCTTGGCGTAAGAGGTGTCTGTTGCGAATTACTAACAGGGGGGGATTATGATTACTGTGTAAAAAAAATCTCCTCTAAATTAATCTACTCCAAAAAATATTCTACTCGGGGTGATTTTAACTTTCTCACTCGCTTGGCTAATGTAAGTAGTACAGAGTCGTTGTTGCTGGACTTTTTGTTTAAGCCCTTGCTGCAACTACCCTCGTGCCTCTACCATTTGTTCTACTTTTGTGTAGAACTCATCCCGCGCCTCCCACCATTTGTTCTACTTTTGTGTAGAACTATCCCCCCCCCCCCGAGTCTCTTACATTTGTTCTACTTTTAGGTAGAGCTTCCCCCGCGCCACCCCGTATGTTCTACTTCTATGTAGAGCATGTGTTGTGAGTGTCTGGCCTACCTTTATGTAGAACTGTTGTGTGCAAAAGGGCTGGTCGGCATTTCCAGTGTTTACTAAGTTTTGCTGAGCGCCTATACCAGGTGTAAAACTAGGGGGTGCGAGGAAAGAAAAGATGGTGTTTGGTGTTTTATGAAGTACTGCGGACACGTCTAGAGAGCAATTAACGTGAGGGGAACTGGGGGAAGGAATACTCACCCTGCTTACCTTAATGTGACTTAGTAGGCCGCACGCCTGCTGTGCACCGCCTCCTGCTGGGCAGCGTTCGGTGAAGATCTTAAACTTGATTCTTATCTAAAGGGATGGACTCCTTAACCTAAGTGAAATAACGAGATAAGCATTGGACTGTACGAAAGGGGGTTTATTGTATACTAGTGGCGACGAAAATAGGGGAGGAGTGAAATAATAATTAGGGGGAAAAGGAGTTTAGTAGACCCGTGTTCACTCACCCTACCGTTGGTCCGTGTCCTCGATGAGGTGTTCTCGATGTCGTGTTGGAACCACCCCCAGGGCAGCGCCCTGAGGGGTTCTTTAGCGTAGCACTGCTCAAAGGAGCGTCATGGACTCGTCGATCTAGAGAGCCCTCCGTCAAAGAAGAGAGCGGCGCGTGCGGTAAGCAGAGAGGGCGGAGCGTGCTCGCGCCTCATATTTATAGGGAAATTGTGCAGTGTCAGTTTACTCAGCGGTATTTGAAAGTGTATTGTCCGCTGCGTCCTGTCTAACCTGCTAGCTGGTGGACTTTAGGGCTATGTCCTGCTGCTTCCCTTGCAGTCGTGTTGCCATGTCGTTATTCCCGTCTAAGTAGCTTGGATGTAGGTATAGGCGCAGCCCTTGTATAAGGGCTGGGGCTGTAACAATATTGTCCAACATACGATGTTGCAGCTTGCGCATATTCGAGCATGTGGCGCGGTCTTCCAATGTAAATGGCCGGAAAAATTGTCATTCTTCCCACGTTGTTTGCATCGCCGTCGGCAGTAATCGCATCGCGGAGATGAATGTATTTTTCAGATTGGAGCTGCTTTTGGTTCAAACGAATATATGTCAAACCGCACTTGGGCGGTGTGGGCGTGGGTGTAATTGACATGTGGGGGAAAATGGCTAAGGTAGATCGTAGTGGTTAGTTTCGTGATTCGTGTTGTGACAGGATTTTTATTTAATTTTCATCTTCACCTAGGCACAGCACGCTCCTCCGATGGCACCGAAGTATTCCCGAGGTAAGCGTGCCCCACCCTGGTGGTGAATAGTGAAAGTACGTTGTTGTGTTGTGAGTCAGTGGTGCGAAACGTGGCTACGCACCCGATGACGTCCCACATTTGGACGCCACCGTCGCGACGCCTGCTCTGTCAGCTAGACGTCTTTGTTTATTAGTAGGCCGATGTCTTTTATTAGTAGTATGTACTTGGGTCTGCAAATTATAATGTCATTTCTCTCAGGGTCGTAAGTTCCCAGACGTCTTATGAGGGGATTGGATGGAGTAATTCTGGCGTAGTATTTTTCGGTGAAGTTGGTCATATAGTCTAGTTTTGTATGTTGGCTTGTTTGTGGAGTTCTTGAATTGTCGTTAGTGTGTCTTGTCTTGAGGGCTAGCCTCAGCATCTAGTTTTGGATACGTTGCAGTCTAGTGACGTTTGTGAGTAGACCTATGGCTGGTGTGGCATTTGTAAGTACTGGTCGTATTAGTGTCTTGTAGAAGGTGTGTTTTATGTGCTTAGAGTGCTTCGGGGGTTAATCATTGCAAAGAGGATTTTGATGCTTATTTTAGCTTTGTTTATGATGTTTGTGATGTGTTTAGTAAACGTGGGTCTGTGATCTAATGTGACCCCTAGATATTTAATATCGGGTGCCCATTCCATGTTGTTGTTGTTGTTAAAAAGTGTGATGTGTTGTTGTGGAGTGACGTATCGGTGTGTGAAATGTATTTTTTAGTTTTATTGATGTTAATTTGAGCTTTGTTGTAGTGAGCCATGTTTCTAATTTTGTACGTGCTGTGTGGCTAGTTGGGTGGAGTTCTCCACAGGTGGTGGAGTTCTCATAGCTTGTCTCCCAGAGCTACAACCCAGAAACGTGCCCGAACTCGAAGTAGAGGCGGAGGTAGTTTGGATACAGATTACAACCAAGCAGGGTCCCATTCTGGTTGGCTCTGCGTACCGAGCCCCGGGTTCTAAAGACCTCCACAACGAAGCCCTTCTTCGCTCCCTCTCAAGAGCACAGGCACTACAGAATAAATTCTTCGCTATTCTCCTGCTAGGTGACTTCAACCTTCAAATTGACTGGCTCTCGAACGAAACTCCGAAAGCTCTTAATTCTCTTTCTGAAAAATTTCTATCATGCTTTTACGGCCTATTTCTTCAGCAGCTGGTAAAGAAACCCACTCGAATCACGGACCATAGCAGAACCACCCTGGACCTAGTGCTCACAGATAATGTGGACACAGTGGACTCCGTTGAAGTAATTGAAGGCGTGTGTGATCATGAAGCGACCAGGGTTGAACTGAAATTACTCCACCCAAAATTGAAGAAAATATACAAAACAGCTCTCAACTACAACAAAGCAAACTGGTCATTATTAAATTCTCTGTTTCGCTCCAATCTTCCAGTAGTGCACACCGTTGACATAGAAACCCTCTGGACAGAGTGGAAAAGTATATTCTGGCAGTATGTACAACAGTGCATTCCACAAGTTAAATTAAATGGCAATCGTCGATCTCCTTGGATTACCAATGAGATTGTACTATTGTTAAAAAAGAGAAATAGATTGTACAAAAAATGGAAACATAACCCTACCCCCACTAATCTCCATAAGTACAAGATCCAACGGAATTTAACGAAAATCACCATTAGAAACAGCCATAGCAATTTCATCTGGAATTTGGGCTCCTCGGACACGAAATCTCTGTGGCGAAATATCAGCTCCAGATCAAGAAGCACGCCCTCCACGAATTTCACGTATAATGGCAAAATTTTATCTGAACCCGCGGAGATTGCTCAATCATTTTGCTCCTCCTTCTCTCAGAACTTTTCTTCCTTTACACCATCACAAAATTATATAATAGATCGAAATATTCCTTTCCCTAAACTTGAATCCATTTATTTCTCCGTTGATGAAGTCTGCAAGTTGTTGTCATCTTTATCCCCAATTCCGCTACTGGGCCTGATAATATACCCGCAAGAATTCTCAAAACGTGTGCTCAGGCCCTCACTCCATCCATCTGCAGAGTATTTAACGCCTCTTTTCAATATGGGAAACTACCATCTGATTGGAAAATCGCCAACGTTGTTCCTGTCCACAAAACTGGTAATAAGGAATCAGTAACCAACTACCGCCTCATATCATTGACATCCATATTGTGTAAGGTAATGGAGCGTCTGCTATCGAGGGAGATGTTGCGTTTCCTGAAAGAAACAGGTTCTCTTAACGAACACCAGCATGGGTTTCTACCTGGACGTTCCTGTACAACGCTACTCACATCAGCTGTGGACGACTGGCAACAAACTTTGGAAAGAATACCAGGCGGTCAAGTGGATCTCGTTACTCTGGATTGGACCAAGGCTTTTGATCAGGTTCCCCATTCACGTCTCCTTGATAAACTGCGCTCCTACAGCTTCGGTGGTAAACTAGTGGGGTGGTTGACTGACTTTTTTACAAACCGGCATCAGAGAGTAGTCTTCCAAGGCGCTCATTCCTCTACTGTTTTGGTCCCATCTGGTGTCCCTCAAGGATCTGTCCTTGGTCCTCTACTTTTCATCATATTCATGTTGGATCTTCCCCATGCAGTCTCCTCAAACATCTAGCAATATGCCGACGACACAACCCTCTATCGCAAGATCAAAGACAATAGTGACCTCACCGCCCTGCAGGAGGATCTAAATAACATCAGTGTCTGGTGCAAAATTAACGGCCTGGCTGTCAATTCTTCCAAAAGTAATCTAATCTCCCTATCCCGTAATCGAATTCTAGCGGCCAACCCTTATCACTTTGAAAACACTCCGATTCCCCGTGTGCAGTGCGTCAAACTTCTTGGACTCACCATCACTTCCGACCTGAAATGGAACACCCACACCGACGCAGTGAGGAACCAAGCTGCACGCCAACTGGGTATGCTAAACAGAAATCTACGTGGCTGCCGTACCAAAGTGAAGAGGACCGCCTACCTGAGTCTAGTACGACCGCTGCTAATTCACGCGTGCCCTTCATGGAGCCCCGGTACCAAGGGAAATATCCTTAAGCTTGAACAGATACAAAATAGTGCCACTAAATTCATTCTTTCGAAAAATTCCGACGTAGACTCTAAAATCAGACGCCAAAAATGTAGCCTTCCATCTATTGAGAACCTATTTACCCAAATTGATTTGTTATACCTGAGAAAACTTTTTAATAATACAGACTCATCTGCTATTTTAGACAAAATTTCCCATGGCTACCGATCATCTCAGAAGGGCCGCGGAGTTACGCTGTACGCCCCACTACCCAGGACTGAGTCGTACAAACTGGGGTTTGTAAATAGATCGGTCTGTGCATGGAACAGCCTACCGTGTTCCCTGAAGGCCAGCAACAATAATGCCGTTCAGTTTAAGAGGAAGCTGCGGCATTATTTGTTCATCAAGTAGGTTGTTCCTCATAAATTATGCTCCGATTCTTTGTTGTGCTAGTGTTTCCTGTGTATCTCCATTTACAATATTTATGTGACCTCTTCTCTTGTTTTCCTACCTTATCCTATATAAATTTACCATCCCTCTAATGTATACTGTAAATAATTTATCATTGCTCGATTCTCACTAATTGCCATCTTGTGTACATATGTAAATATAACCCAGTATATATAGTGGGGGCTCTGACGCATCCCGAATGCGAAGTGGGGCTTTGCTCTTTTCAGAGACTCCCTTCAGTGTAATGTAAATATAGTGTAAGGCACTGATGAATAAATATGAAATGAAAAAAATGGCTGTGTCGTCGGCGAACACGAAGGTTGACGTTTGGTCCGACAATGGGATGTTATTTATTGCTATTAGGAATAAATGAGGTCCAATTATGCTACCTTGCGGGACGCCAGCTTTGATGTGTTTTAGCGTGTAGTTTGTGTTGTTTTCTGACGTATAGAATGTGTGGTTTTTAAGGTACTGATTTATTAGAGTAATGTATGTATGATGTATTTTCGTTTTAATTCATTTGTGAATTATCGTGGGATGATTTACGCGATCGAAAGCTTGTTTTATGTCTACAAATAGGGCGACTGTATTTTGGTGGTGTTGAAATCCGGATGTAATAAATTCGGTGACTCTGAGTAGCTGTTGTGTGGTCGAGGGCTGGGTTCGAAACCCGAATTGTTGATTAATAAGTGTGTTGTTAATTTTGTCTTTGATTCTGTGTAGTAAAATTCGCTCGAAAAGTTTAGATAAGTGGCTCAGTAGACTAATAGGTCTGTAATTTTCTAGCTTACGGTGATTTTTCCTTTGCTTGGCAAAACAGATTATTTTGGCTGTTTTCCATTGCTCGGGATAAAGTCTTAGTGTGACGATTTTATTGAATAGGTGGAGTAAATGTTGTAGTGCGATGTTGTTGAATTTTTAATGATAGTATTTTGAATGTACTGATCAAAGAGATGATATTATGGAGTGTTTTCTTTTCTTTAGTGGATGCGTTATGTCGCCAAAGGGATTTGGACTTAGTTAATAGGGATATCTTATGCGAAACTTTTCCGCCAGCTAATACAATAAATGTTCATTCTAAAGCGTGTGTAACAGCCTATTATGTGTTATTTGCAAATATAATTTGAACTAAACAACAAAATGATGCCACATAGCACCTGTGCGCCATCTGTTGGTGCTAGTTCACTTCATATGGTTAGGGCCCTAAGGGCACATAGCGCCCTTAAGAGGTATACTCACATACGCCAGCGAACATACAACTAATCTACAGCTAAATCTACATCTACAGTTACCTACAATTACACCCCTACCATCTACACCGATTACAACCATCTGCCCAACACCCTACACTGATTTCACCCTCTAAAACACCCTTAGGCTGGAAGCAACAACGACAGACTTCTTACCACACAAGCCAGCAGAGCTAAAGCACAGCTCTTGCACAAAGGCTTACCACATCCCATAAACATCAACACAGGAACTGACTGCCACAGCTATGAGGAAATGCACACTCAGCACTTCGAAATGTTTAAGAAGACCCCCACTCAGAGGGAGGTTATCTGTTGCCGTCCTAGACGCTGCCCGACTACATTCGATCATCGTACCGCAGGTGAGTGTGTCTCTCAGGGTTCCACACATATTTGTATCTTCTACCCGCTACCACACCTATTTCATTATAAGATACTACATTGATACATCAGCCCTACATTCAGGGAATCCAGTACACCGTTACATTGACTTAGTAAATAAGTACTTTTTACCACACAGCCCGGATTGTTATTTATTACCATTTGTCGCCCTGATCCCTATCCAACCCCACCCTCACATTTTACGTATTCCCCGCTCAGGCCTAGCACCGCCTACGCAAGCAGGATCCACTTGTTTACAATCACTGTCCTTGGTATCTGAGCGAGTGCGCACATACAGCCGGTGATACCGCAACGCAAGCAGTTCTTTAACTTTGACCGCCGCAGTTCCCACTCAGGCATCCCAGGCTTGCCTTTAGCCCATAAACGCAACCCCTAATTATAATTACTGATTTGTAGCGCTCCGACCATTTTACCCAAAACTTACACTTCCCCGCCGAGAGGCCGAAGGCTCTGAACGCCCTCCGTACTCCCTCTAATTAACCACAACCCTCCACAGGTTCACACCTCCTGACACCCCGTTCTAGTCCTTCAGGGACTAAACAATATATACCGTATATAGGGAGTTGGTGCTAGTTCATTTCAAATTACTTTAAAAAAGCAACTACCTATCCGATTTCGTTCAAACCACTTCCTAACACTCTCCGCCATAATGAGAACAAATTGTAAAATTTTCAGCGAAATCAGAGAAGTAGTTTTAGAGATTTTGTGAGACTAACGCACGGCAATTGATTTTTATATATAGAGACATTTTATCATTACGTCTGGAAAGTACTGTAACTATGTTACAGTTATAGTTCTCTCACTTTCCTCGTTAACGATCGATAGTTCAAACGTTAGGCAGTTCCACGTACCGAGAATAAACAATGTTCGCTGCTGACCAATAGCTGATGGTTCTTGACCAATAGCACGCTTGCTCTATCTCTCCACGTGGAGTCTCCCAGCCCAGTTCTGGCCGCTAGCTCACTTGTCAGGCCTCCAATTTTGTCAAGTCTCGCTGCTTGCTTTCAGAGTACTATGTTCTTACCGAGTTTCATTGAAATAGGGACACACACACACGGACAAAAAACCTATCAAATAAGCCTATTTTTTCATTTGATGAAAATTGGCTAAAAATGGAAGTATATTTCAATGGTGTTTAACCCCTTAAAACTATCTCCACCAACACCATTACATTGAGAAATTACAGGGCATGTGCTAGAATATATAATATTCAGTATCAGTGATTAGGACTCCTCCCGTGAGTGGTACCTTTCGGTAAAGGGTCACGGGAGTTTATTTTAAGAAAAGTTAAATGCATGGCTTCTATCATTTACGAAAAGTAAGCTACATAATTTAGTGCCATTAGATAGTGATTGATTATTATATTAGGCTAGCCCATCATAAGAATCTTCTCTTCAATCACTCGAATAGGATACGATAATTTTTCTTTTTAAGTTTAAAATTTCGAACGGAAACCATCTGGAATTTTTGAAAACAATTGAACATCATAAGAAGTCTCTATACTAAGCTCTGAATAAAGATTCGCTGTGCTAAGTTTCACTGCTCTCGGGTGATTAGATCACCAGTAAAGTAATTTGAAATATTTGAAAATCACTTAGCCACTATGTTTTTTTTTGTTTCCTACGGTTTTGAAAGTTGCATATATGTACTTAATTGATAGCCTTCTATCACCATACAAAATATCATTTTGATTGTTTAAATAATTTTGGAGATATTGTCAACCGGTGAAATATATCACATGGTCGCCATGTTGGATTGTTTTATATACAGTATAAATAAGGCCTAGGCTATTAATTATATGCCATCAGATGAATATTATAATGACGGTTCATTATACCAGTCTCCATTTCATTCGTTTGTTTTGGACAGGAGAAATAAAAACTACTATTTAAAAATTATGCACCACCATCATGTTAAGTTCTCTTAAAATAGAACGAAATTAGAAGCCTTGTATACAGATATACCGTGGGGAGTTTCACAACGCTCGGATGAGTAGGTCGTGAGAGAAATCCATTTAAATATTTAAATTTTGCGTCGCCGCCATGTTGGCTTTGTGCTCATTAGATTATTGAATGTCCCATTAGTGAACTTACTTCAATGGCCTCTATGAACACAACATTTCAGTTTGATTGCTGTAATACTGTAGATTCGTAAATATTGAGAACCGGTGAATAATTTCGAATACTCGCCATGATGGATTGTTCTAAGTCATAGAGTTAGGTCCAACTCTGTTTCTTATTTATTGCACACCTAAATGGAGGAAAACATTTTTGGTGTGCACATTAATTTAGGGGGCGTGGTGGCGCAGTAATCAAACTGCTTGCCTCTCACCAAAAGCCGACCAGGCTCGTTTCCCGGTCAATGCTTGTGAGATTTTTGTAGTAAAATATCACGTCCTATGGTTCGGATTCCACGTAATGTGCCCATGTGGGATTGGCAAAAATCGAACTCTGGACCATTTTACAAGGAAATATGATGGAACGTTATTTAAGACTGAAAGGAGTCAGAGGGAGATTTCGTTGGGAAACAGCTACAGAAACACTGCAAGATATGCAAGTGGCTTATTTAAACACATAAATTCCCATTTGAATGGACAGGTTAAGTGAAAAGAGCCATTATAGAAGCCATAAAGGAAGCAGGGAGATGTAGAGTTAAGAGGCAATAACTAACACTTGACATTCCGAGGAATAAGCAATCCAGCGGAAAATTATCACTCTTCGAGTGCGACTTTTATGAGAAAACTATTTTCTCGAGAGCCCACTTGAGACGTGGCCCCTAAGAGTGTTTAGTCAGCTAAAAATTGAGACGAGAAAGAAGGAATATCCCGGCGTTAAACCAAACAAAATAAACTCCCCATGTTAATGAAATTTAAAGTCAAGACCAAAGTAGGGACAGCAAAAATCGGAAGGTTGGTAGACCTGAAATCAAGTACTTGAGAAAATGCAAGCTCAGGAATACGTCATTGGAATGCAGAGCGCAGTAATACCAGTGGACGGAGATGAATTTAGGTCGGCCCTGTAGAGTGAATAAAAACTATTTTATTTAATTAAAAATAAACCAGCGAACACTGTACGTGGAGCTAAAAGGAATTACCTACGCACCCTGCTACAACAGGCAGAAGAGGACTTCTAGAGACACAAGTCCAGAGACCTGTACAAGGGTCTTAAGAAACAGACGACCCAGTATACTGCCCCTACCTTACTTCTTCGTGGACCAGACGGCAAGATCCAACTAAATAACAAGGATTGTACCATCGTTCTGGCATATTATTTCCAGAAGCTCCTCAACACAGAATAACCTAATGCAAGATTAATCTTCCATGAACCATCTATCAGGAATCCTGATTCTCAACCGCCTGACAGAGAGGAAATAGAGAGTATAATCAGTAACCTGAAAAATAATAAAGACTCAGGCGAAGATGGAATAGTAGCAGAGATGTGGAAATGCGCAGATGAACAGTCCTTGCAGAGCATCCAACAGATCATGCAAGACATATGGACAACAGAGACCCTACCGGAAGGGTGGACATCAGCAGTAATTCACCCGTTACACAAGAAGGGAAGCAAGGCTGACCTGAACAATTACCGAGATATCTCCTTATTGCAGGTTACTTACAAGGTTCTTTCGAAAGCTCTGTTATCTAGAGTCACCAACCAACTAGACGCTCAATTAGGGGAATACCAGGCCGGCTTTCGAAACAATCGATCTTGTCCAGAGCAGATACAAAATCTCAAGACCTTCCTCACTTATAAGAATCGTGGGTGACAACCCTGGGTAGTTGTCTTAGTGGATTTTAAGAAGGCATACGACTCGGTGGACAGAGAGAGTCTTTTCTCCACCTTGCGAGAATTTGACCTTGATGAAAAAACCCTTAAACTAGTCCAGGCCACCTTGACAAACACAACATCTAAAGTCAAGTTCAGATGTGAACTATCCGAGAGCTTCCCCATCAAGACGGGAGTTAGACAGGGTGATGGACTCTCCTGCATCCTCTTCAATTGCATCCTGGAGAAGATCATAAGGGAATGGATGGTGCGACTAACACGAAGGACTGGTCTGCAGCTTGGATACAAGAAAGATAACCTTCATGTGTCATGCTTGGCCTTTGCCAACGACCTCGCTATACTGACCAACACTGTAGAGAAAGCTACTCACCACCTACAGAGTCTTCACGATGTAGCGGTTCGGGCTGGCCTGAAGATCAACATTGGGAAGACTGAATTCGTGACTAACATCAAGGAAGCCCCGTCCACAATTCCACTTGAGGGGGTCTTCATCCGAAAAGTCCCTGCGGTCAAGTACCTAGGAGAGTGGATCTCGGCAAACCAGAGTGAGAATCTGGCCATAGATACCAGGTGCACCAAGTTTGAGAGGGCCTACCACTCCTGCCGCAGCATCTACGCATCGAAGTTCCTCTCCAAAAACCTAAAACTCAGACACTACAATTCAGTAGTAAAACCATCTGTTCTGTACGCCTCTGAATGCCTCGTGATGGCCAGGAAAGGCCCACTCAGGAAACTTGAACTCAAGGAGAGGAAGATCCTGCGGAGGATACTAGGACCTGTACGGGAAGAGGGAGGCACCTACAGAATTCGGCACAATGATGAGCTTTACAGCCATCAAGAAGACATTGTGACTTGTATAAGAAAGAGGCGCTTGGCCTTCTATGGACACTTGACCCGCATGGTCCCTTGCCGGCTCACCAGTAAGATCTTCACAGTGGCAGGAAGAGGGAAGGCCTCTAGGACCAAGTGGATCTCTACGGTCAGGACGGATTTAGACCACCTAGGGATCCCACTTAATTCCATACAGGACCGCCAACAATTCCGGCAAGCCATCCGACAGGGAGTTTTTCCTGTATCACTGACAGCTAGGAAGAACACTGGTGTCAGCAGACCACCATGGACGGAGGAAAGAAAGCTGGCTCATAGTCAGATGATGAAAGAGTACTGGAAGAAGAGAAAAGACAAAGCGACGAGGAGATACGAGCCCCGTGGTCCTCAGTAGGCCCAAACAATGAAGGAGAAGAAGAAGAAACCTGAGAAAAATTCTCGTTCCGCCAGTAGGAAATTGTAAAGTTATTATAAAATACATTTGGTATTAAAATATAGATAAGATATGAGTCAGGATTCAGAAGTTGAACTCCCGGCTTCATCAGGGACTAATTTTAGTCCAAAAACGAATAAATATGGCTTTAAGCCCAAACCAAAGCATGAAGTTCATCAGGCTGCGAGAAGCCTTGGTGAAGGTATGTTATAGACCACGTCGTAACGGTTATAAGTTGAAGTCTTCAGTTCATCAGAGACTCCGAAGGGAGGTGCGTCAGACCAGTAGTACGCTAAACCGAGTTGATCAGTCAGAATCAAGCCTCGGTGGAGGTAGAATATTATACAGAAGTTCATCAGTACGATCAGTTTAGATCCGAACTTCAGAAGAGGTTGCGCTAGTAAGCAATGTCACCACAACCTCACTGGAGGAAGTAACATTCAAAGACACTAGAATTCGAACCTCGTAAGAGGCATAGTATGAAACGAGTCACGATAAACAAAGTATTTAGTCCGAGTGAAGTTGTGTAAATACACTTTAGTTCGAGACCGAGCCGCGTTAGAAGGCGTTAGGCTACAACACGAAAGGCACGTTAAAGACTTTGAAGAAAGCAAAAGTGCGGAGATAAAAAAGACATTAAATATTAGAAGAACTCGTATCCAAGAACGTGTGGGTTCGAGACCACACACAAATAGTTGTGAGCGATAGAAAGCTACACCGTGCAGAACAGAGACAATTACTAGAGGTCCCAGAGGGGAACTTCAAAACAAGATATCATAGTAGAAATTTACGTGTTGAACGTCAGACGACATAGGTTCGAGCAAAACGGAACATTTAAAGAACACGAATCATAGAGTGTTAAAGACAGAAGAGAACGGTCTTCAGGGAAGTCTGAGATAGATTGCGATAGAGGCAATTACAGAATCAAGAGCGTAGAGCGAATGTAAATAAACAAATAACATTCAGTTAACAAAGTAAGAAGCTCTAAAAAGACAGACATTGAAACAATAGATATAGACATTACCTTAAGAAGAATAGAAGAGGGAGAGACTTACCTAGAAGTAGGAGATCGATAGGAGCAATCACACATCCAAAGCAGTATAGAGAGACTATCTCAGGATCAGCAGCGCCATGACGATTTTCACACCACAGTACGCTGAGATTTGGGTCGTGTGCAAAGTGTAAATAATATTCTAAGTGAATTTTTGTAGTTTTTATAAGTGTTAAGAAAGGCATAGAAATGATGTGTAAAAATATATACGTGTGTAAATATAAAGACCGCAAATTGGAAGAGGTCTATTTTAGTGTAATAATGTGTCACTAAGAAATGAGAATGGGTGAAGACATCCAGAAGCCAGGTCATAAGCCGAACAGCAGAATGGGTGAGCGAAAATGTTTATTATCTAATATGATTGTATCATGTGCTAATTAGGGAATTTAAAATGTATAAAATGAATGCACTAATGAACGAACAAATAATGTTAAAATGTAAAAGGAAAATTTTAAAGATTGTTTGCAAAAAAATGTAAAGGATAATTATCAAAGTGCAAAAATGATAATAATAATAACGAAAACCCGTAAAATGAGTAATTAATAATGAAAAGTCAAATTTGAAGGGAGAAATCGAATATAGTAATGTAAATGGCAAACAAATTACGCCAGAAAAATGGAAGTAAAGAAAAGATGGATCAAGCACCATAATAATAATAATAATAATGAATTTTGAGTTTTTATACTCCGAAATAAGTACTGAATTGAATTCCGTAAGTAAATAATGAAGCGATAAGCGTTAATGAAAATAATAATAATGATAAACTCGAGTTGAAATAATCAAATAATTGAAGTAATTGAAGTAATGAAGGGAATTGAGGTAGTTGAAGTGATTGAAGTAATTGTATAATTGAAGGATCTTGGAGACACCTTAAATAATAAAGTAAAAATGCTATTCAGCCGATAAAAGTAACGAGTAAAAATAATTGGTGATAATCGAACACCAGGGAAATGTATTGTGAAGTTGTAAGCCATAGGCTATGTTGTAAGTAAACGTCAAAGTATAGACCAGTAAAAATAAATGCCGCGTTGCAAGTGAAGTTGAATAGTTGAAGATAATCTGTAGGATGCAATGACAGTAAAAGTTATTTTAAAGTTGTGTTGCCACAAAATGGGCCTAGAAGTAATGCAGAAAGAGTAAAGTCAAGCTAGAAAAAATATATATCCTGTAACAAGCATAATTTGAAAGATCAAGAATGAAGGTATCAATTGTCGGAAATCGTCGGTATTATTGTTGTTCACGAGGGTATGACCCACTCGGGGGATCAAATGGATTCCGTCTGAGATAATATATTGCGGTGTAAGACCTGTGAGGCTTCGCTAAATGTGTGTATTAATCTGGAAGGTGTAAGGGTTTCTATGAGATATGATATGACCGGGGAAACAAAGGGTTTCGTGCCTAATATCATATAACCCACCTTTTGCCAGCATCGTTGTTATGTATCCGACCAAATAAAGTATGTGAATAAATTAATTAATAGGACTGAGGCGAGGAGTGATCGGGATCCCTCGTGTTCTACCTATCAAGGCACGGAACAAGGTATGATGGCGATCTCTTGTGTCCGCCCGATAAATATATAAATGCGTCGTGATCTCTAATTATGGCATTGATTACAGTGGAATGAGAGGAATGATAACTAAGGTAGGGAATAAAGAGTCGACGTAATGTGTGAACTTGGACGATCGTAAGCTTGTAAGAAAAAGTAAACAGTTAAAAGCCGTGAGGAAATGAATGGGACGAAGAGTCGTAAATCACAGTTAAGTAGGGGAGGGGAGCTCGGCCATCGTGCAGACCTTTCCAACCACGAGGGGTGATGAATACAATGATCGCATGGATATTAGGAAATGATAACGGAAGAAGCAAATTTTTTAATTAAAGGTGCCATAGAGTTATAAAGTAAATAAAGATGTCAGTGGGTTTTTGACAAGCGTCCCCACATTAAATTTCAAGAAATTCTATAATATTTGACCATTGTGGTCAAGGAATAAGTTTGTTGATAAATATTCGATTCCTGCCTAAAGAAAAATGTATGAAACAATACGGGTAAACTAAAAGTTGAGTTTGAAAGCAAACTATGTAAAGACATAATGATAGCACATGATACATCATAAATAAACCACCCTAAAGCATGAAAAGAAGTACTCGAGGACATGAGTTCGAGGACATGGCATGATGTTATTTTAAGAGTGTTGATTTGTTGCGAAAAACCTAAGGCTTCACTGGAAGAGTTGATATAGCTTGAAAGTAAATGATGATAAAGTAACTCAAAGTGAAATAAAAGTAAAATAAAAGCCCAGAAGGGATGTTGATGATGCAGTAAATATCCGTAAAGCCTTAGCGTAAAATGGTTATGAAATGACAGGCACGCATGATGTCTAAATAAAATGTTATGAAGAGGGAATATGAATGGATATCCTTTTTTTTATTTAGTCAATTTACCCTCTAGGTTGGTGGTTCCCACGGACTCAGTGAGGGAACTCACCACTACCGCCTCTATGGGCAGTGTCCTGGAGCTTGGAACATCTGGACGGGATGGATACAACTGGGGAGGTGTGATTAGCAATTCGCCCAGGCGGCCTCACCTGCAAAGCGAACATGGGCCCCATGAGGGATGGGAAGGGATGGAAGATTGGGATGGATAGGCTAGGAAGAGGGAGGGAGGCGGCCGTGGCCTTACAGTAGGTACTGTCCCCGATTACCCGGATAGTAGGCTGTCAGATATCCGCCCCCTCAATCGGATTGCCAATAATCAAACGCACCGGCACAGCTACATCAATGAAAATGGCACTGACAGATACTACCGAGATTAGAGCACAGCAGTTAACAAGAAATTATTGTGGAACACACCAAAATATACGGGGGTTCATACTTACCTTTACTTACCTCTTCAAATTAATCTCGTGTATGGGTTGCCAACTGGATCACTTAAAGTATGTCCTCACAATAACCTCCACCATGATATTTAAAATGAACCAAGACGGAAACAAGAAACTTTAAACTGCACAATAATTTATTTCACATAAAGGGAATGATTCTAACAAAAATTCAACAAAATACACGTGGCAATCAGAAGCCATTGTTAATATAATCATGTCCTCCTGTAGGACTTGTAGACGTTACATACAAAATTTTATCTTTCACTTGCTTATAAAGAACGTAATAATAGTAATACACTTGGAATGGATGAGGGAATTGGAACGAGACATGTAGCAATTGTTTTCCTCTTTCATAAACATCACACTTTATTTATAACTGCAAGCCTGTTATGTGGTCGACCTTGGCCTCTAACATACAGTTGTCAGGCCAGCTGCGATCCACCCTACATCATGTCTTATGCCCACGTCGTTAAATGGACCCACCTGTCCAGTCAGCCTTAGCATATGCTCGTAACCTCTGAGCCTAGCTCCTTTTCAAACATTTTAAATGTCCTCAACTCAACTCAAATATTAACACGCAAATCTTTTAAATGCTTCAATCACATGTTACTGGATTACTCTAATAATCCCAAAACTTGTTTAATGGTATAATCCACTTGTATAATTAGCGTTCTTTAGAGTATATTAACAAAACTCTTAATGTTTATAACAAATGCTCATTAATTGTTTATAACAATTTAAATTGTTTATAATATTGTCGAACGACAATTGAAAAATCTGTACACGCCTCTATTAATCCCTTTCGTTTCACATTATTGTTAAAGATATTTACACAATTATTTACAATATTAATATTATTTATTTTAGAAATACATTAAACCACACGTTTATCCGGTTGATAATTACTCAAATCAGGTTAATATAATCGACCAATGAAGGTTAGTTATATTTATGCTTATAAATCAGGTTTAATAAGTTTTAATAATTATGATTATTATTTGTGACGGTAACCTCCATTCAAAATCGTTATCTCAAATTATTTAACACTCTTGTTAATTTTAACAGTAATTTCACATGATTAATTTTCAAAGGACCTGGACAATAAACTCAGCGGAAATGCACAAAATTGCATAAAATAGGCCCAGAATTCATCATATATTTCCATATATATGGCATAAAAATCTTCCACAATATATTCAAAAACCTCCACTTACAAATTCTTCAACATCATTAATATTACTTTGGGAATCTCCTTCACTTATTCAAGGGCATTATTCATCAGCGACTTTTACATGTCCACTGAACTAACGATTATACATCCATAGTTCCACTTTAAAAATTCTTATATTCATTAATTGTTTCAAAACTGTTATTTATTTAACCTTCGTGGGTTTCATTCATGAATCGATATGAAGTAAAAATTTGCCAATCACAAATAAATTTAATAGCAAATACGATTATACACGCCTCTCTGGTCTATCAAAATCGAGATTAATATCTCCTAAGTATCCTAGTATAAAAATACTATCTTCAATCAAAGTTCATCTAAACTGCATAATAGTCGAATAGAATACAATTAGACTTTGGAATGCAAACATTATTGTTCCAATCTAGAATTGAGAAAAACTCCTATCAAATGTTCATTACTATAGTGTATTCAATAAATCGTAATCAAAGTTCATATTTCATAAAATTGTCTATAATGCAATGGTAATTTCAGAACTGACGATAAATGTCTATGTTGCAATCATGTTCATAAAACGACTAGTATTTCCAAGATCGTCGATACAGTAATAGATTTTAACGCTCTAAAATCTTTTAATTATTTTTCTTTCTTGATGATGACAGAAAATTGGTCAAAGTAATTTACTGAAAAGAATTACTTTAATAAAATGACACGCTGTCTGAATTCAAATCTGCCATAGAAAATCGTTAACTTTACAGTCAAATCGTGACTACTAAAATATGCAAAATACTGAAAGAATATCAATTAATATCAGTATCAACTGACCCAAAATTATTTGAATCTGCCAATGACATAACAATGTCTTAATAAATCGTAGAAAAAGGCATAAATCATCGAAGTGTACTGAGTACAGAGATATCAAGCAAGAATATGGGGCAAAATATAGGACAGAAAATATGGGAAAAATGGTTGCTCAGATATCGCTAAATGACTCAAATAAAACAAGAAACGTTCACGACTACCTTATCTGTTGATTGAAGTTCTAGAGGAAAATCTTCCAAAGAAGACTGGTGATGGTTCCATTTCACCAAAAAGATGTGCTCCGACCTCGAACCTGGAACCAGCGCCCTCGGAGAATAGAACTGCTTCCTCCTCCGGAAATTGCACTGCTCCGTGTATACGATAGACATCCTTCTGGCAAAACTCTTCTTTGTGAGCCGGGTCCACCCTGGCCTCCCTTGATAGTTCCCTGAAGTTCTGGTAGAAATTCGCCATGAAGCTTATTGCAGTTATTTCCGCATAAATATTCATATTTGTGGAGTATGAATATGTTTCCACTGCCATTTGATATAATTCAGCGTTGGACAACGAGGCATGAGTGTAGTTGGATATTCACTACATGCTCGCTTTTGTAGAAAGACGATTAGCGAAGTTCCATGCTGCTATTTCACTCCATTGATATATGTCCCAATTGCATTAAAGTCCTTAGCCTTCCATCTCCATTTCCGTTATAATAGTTGAAAGAACTGCCATATTAAATTGTTCCATGTTAGAATGCAGCGTTGTATCACCAAAAGCAATATGTAATATCACGGTTGCACTACACGTGTCAGCCGTAGCGTAGAATGTGATATTTTAAAAGTGCTTCTCAGGTGGCGAGAAAATCACTTTTGTCAGCCGTCTTAAAATGCCAATATCTTTCGAATTATAATCTTGAAAATGTTCAACCTTTCTACACACTTTGATATAGTACTGCACAATCGAATTAGCTTAAAGGCATTAGTCAACTCTTGATATATTATCTTGTAGACTCGTTAATGTGTGCGTTTCAACTTCGCCTAGTTTCAAACACCGTAAAATGGAACTGCGGCACGCTCGAAGCTCGTTCGATGCGGTGGGCTTTACCACACGCTAAAGACGACTTGTTTCACTTATTCACTCGAAAACGACTATATGACATCAGACATATATATGCGGTATGAGATATATATGAGCTATGAGAGCTTCTCTCTGCTGTGCAAGACCTTTTATCAACTTCATAAGGGGCGTATCCATCCCTTCCATAGCTTGTTTCTCCGTCATCGCTAGAAGTTCTAACTTTGGCAATACTTGACGGATTTTCAAATTTCAAAAACTCAAAAATAATTTCTTCAAAATTCCAAATCAATGCCATAACTGAAAATAGGTTTCCACAATTCTGCATTCCAAAAGTAACTAAATATGATAGTTTCAGTAATCTCCGTCTACCTCCAAACTATCGTTCATTGGTTCGAGTCTTTCCTCCAATCGCGTAACTTCTTCCTCAGCACAATTCCATGTTTCCCTGCGACTGCGTCGTAAATCTCAGATCTTTCTCGAACAAAATCATGACGTCACCAAGAATCTCGGCTCAAGCAGCCTACTTGCGTGAAGTCTGCGTCATCCGTGCTTACGTCATGAATATCCACGTCACAACTATGACAGCCATAACTTTCTTCATATTTTCCAATACAACCGCCGTGGTCTCAATATAATTCAATTTACGGGGGCATTCTCCCTTCACCACGTTTTAAAAACAGTTGCAAATTGTTTTTAAACTCTGTGTTATAAATATCTCAATTCACTTGAACACGAAATTGAATTATTATTGGCTTACTCTTGGATAATATTTCTTCAAGTTTCCAGCATTGAACTTGCCATATACGACAATATTCTCATCATCGTAGAGTTCATAACAGTTGTTTCCATAAGCATTCGTAATTCTGAACGGACCCATGAACACTATTCCAAACTTGGGGTAGATTTTCTTACTCACATCAGCCTTGACAGGTCTGCGTAGTAATACTAGATTTCCAATTTCGAAGGGAGCACCAAAACGTTTTCCAGCAACTCTTTTCAATCGTTTTTCTGCTGCTTTCTGGAGTTGTTCCTTCGCTCTGTCAATTCTCTGCTGCCTTCCTAGGTCGGGATCTCTAGGAACGTGGTTAAAAAGATTATCCCACGGTCTATCTGGGTTTCTTCCTAGATGAAGTCTCATTGACACCTCTCCTGTGCTCTCCTGCACTGCAGAATTCAGACATTCCTCAATAAGGGGTACCAATCTCACCCAACCAGAATGATCGTTCGGACAGAAAATTTGACAAAATTTCGAAAATTCAGCCATATATCTTTCTGAAGAATTCGATTCCGGATAGCGCACGCTTGAAAATAAGTGCTTAATACCAAGCCTTTCCATATCTGCAGCAAATTCTAAAGATGTGAACTGAGCTCCATGATCCGATAGTAGATATTCTGGTTTACCAGCTTTTGGAAATACAGCATGTTCCAGTCTGCTTACAACGTTCCTCGTGTTAGCTTTTTGCATGGGACTCATTGTTACAAATTTCGAGAAGACATCCACGGTAACCAACAGGAACTGATTACCCTGGTATCCCTTCGGACAGGGACCAAATATATCCGTCGCCATGAGTTCATTTGGTTTAGAGGGAATCATAGCCTTAGGTTTTCCTTTTAATAGAGCGGAAGCATACTTTGCTCTTTGACATTTATCACATGAACGAATGACATTAGCAATGCTGGAACGCATGTTAGTCCAAATAAACCTCTCTTTAAGAGTGTCAAGAGTTTTATCTAAACCTGCATGTCCAGTTGCGTGATGAGCTACCCACACTAAATTGACAACAAGTTTAGGTGGCACGACTATTCGGAGCTTTGTATGCGCAGAGTCAGCATACTTACATACGATGTCTCCACTCAAGACCAAGTGTCGTGAATCTCTCTGTGTAGCTGCATAGTCAACATCTGTATTGTCCATGTAACCCTTAAGGAACCTGTACATTTTCCTGATTGGAGCGTGTCTCTTCTGTGACACACCGATTCGGGCTAACCTCCTAACGGTCTCTTGATCTTGCTGCTCCAATTGTACATGGTGTATCTGCACATTTTTGATAGGGTTACGTGATAAAGCATCAGCCAGTAAGTTGTCTTTCCCAGGCTGATGAACAATCGTGGCATTAAACTGTTGGGTGAACAAAGCCCAACGTGTCAATCTATCACTAGACATGTCAGTTTGCAGCATAAACTGAAGTGCTTTGTGATCTGTAATAATGATAACCTTGTGTCCCAGCAGCATTTTTTTTCCACGCTTGCAAATCTGTTACAAAAGCTAACGCTTCTAGTTCTGTCGTAAAGTAGTTTTCCTCGTGTTTCTTTAACTTCCGACTAGTGAACGCAATGTAGTGCTTGTTGCCTGCCTCGTCTATTTGGTATAAGACTGCACTAATGCCTATTCTTGATGCATCAGACTCAATATAGAACATCTTCTCAAAGTCTGGGTACTCCAGTTTAACGTTGTTTCTGAGCATCTCCTTTGCTTTCTCAAAAGCCTCGTCTGCTGCGGTACTCCATTTCCATCTGTTATTCTTCTTGAGTAAGTCATACAGAGGAGCCATAATTTCAGAGTATCTCGGACAGAGACTGCTGATAAATTGGCATGCGCCTACAAATTCTCTGACTTGTTTCACCTTAGTTGGCTTTGGGAACCTTGTGATCGCATCTACTTTCTGCATGTTTGGATGATATCCATCTTTATCAATCGTATGCCCCAAGTAGTTGATCTCCTTCTTCAAGAATTGACATTTTCCAAAATTGACCTTGATATTGGCCTCCCTTAAATTTTCAAACAACTTTCTCAAATGCACTAAATGTTCTGCGGCGTTGGGTGAAGATACAATTAAATCGTCAATGTAGCAGATTACATTTTCCTTTACTTCGTCAGTGAGCTTACTATCAAGTGCTCGAATAAGTGCTGGTCCACTGTTGACCATTCCAAAAGGCATTCTCACAAAGACCCATGACGTCTGGTCAAATAAGAATCCAGTGTACTGCATACTTTCTTCTTCTAATTGAACTTGGTAAAACGAAGATGTCAAGTCAAGAACACTGAAACATGCTCTCCCTTTGAACTTTCGAAGCAGATCTCTAATCTTAGGTGGTCGGTCATTTTCTGGAAGAATCTTCAAGTTGATGGTCCGAGCATCGAGACAAAGACGTATCTGACCATTACTTTTCTTCACTACAGTGATGGGGTTTATGTAAGACGACGCCTGTTTTTTAATAATCCCGTCTACCTCCATTTTTCTGATCAACCCTCGTACTTCTTGATAGTATTTCTCAGGTATGGGGTATATTCTCTTTTGGTAAGGGGTTTCATCGGTCAGCCTTATCTTATACTTATAGTCTTTAATCAATCCAGGCTTTTCATCAAAAATATCTTGGAATTCCTTTATCAAATCCTCAAATTCCCCCTGAATTTCTTCAAATCCTTCAGTTTTTCTACTGGGTATTTCTGTTAGATTTTCCACTTCATTGATAATGGTATTTAAAATCTCTTCCCTAAGGTCTATCTCTAGACTGTTTTTCACGTCCTGTTCTTCGATCTCTTCTGTGATCATGTACCCATCATTAAAGCTAATAATCCTATTCTTCATATCAATAATGGCTCCAACTTTCGATATAAAATCGATTCCTAGCACAATATCGAAATGGATCTTGCTCACCACAATAAAGATCTGTTCATAATTCCTTCCATTAATTTCAAAGTTCAACAACACTTGGATCTTGCATTTCACTGCCTTGTCTTGGAAAATTCCTCTCACTTTGACGGTAGAAACAGGTAAAACTGTCATGTTTTCTCCTTTTAATAGACTCTGATAGAATTCATCAGAAATGATAGAAATAATTGCGCCGGTATCCATAAGAGCTTTGTACTGTTGGCCATCTATCAGTACAGAAATAATAGGTAAGGCACATGGTCTTTCCTCTTTGACGATTCCCCTCTCTTCTAATAAATCCTCATCCGTTACTTCATAAATTTCATTAATGGTAATTAGGTGTGGTGTGGCAATGCATTCATAGTTTCTCACTGTCGTTGAGAAATCGGTGTTTTTTTTATGTTACCAATATCAAAGTTCTGCTGGCTTGTAGAAGGACCAGGATCGATCACTACATCCTGTCTTTTCTTTTGGTTTTCAGCTTCCTTCTCTCGTAATTCCTTAAGATACTGCTGACTTTCTTTCTCTCTCTCTTGATATTTGTCGGGTGTCATAACCTGACCTTGAGAATTCTGATTTCGATTCTGGTAATTTCTATTGTAATTCCTATTGTAGCCCTGGTTATTGTAGTATCTACCTCTTCCGATATTGTAGTTTCCTCTATGGTTAATCCAGCCTCTTCTTTGCTGATATGGACGGTAACCTTGCGATCTGTGGTTGCGAAAGTGATGGTTCCCGTGAGGACCTACATTTTCAGTTTTCTCTTCACTGGGCTTGTCAGTTTGCTGAACTTGATCCATATAGACTGTATTGATGTATTTGAATTCGTGCCTCTGACCTTTTTGTACCACATTTGGCATTGGACTCGTGTAGTCAAGCCTTCTCAATAATTCGTCCATACTGGTCAAATCCCTGATGTTTGACGATATGATGAGTCTTCTCACCTCCACAGGCAGCATACGAGAAATCGCATCTATCAACTGCTCTGTTGACAATGGGGGTTGCAAAAATCTCAAGCGTGATAACTGGCTCGTGAAGAAATCAGCGTACCGTGTTGGAAGAGTACCTGAATACTTCCTTGAGTATACCTCAGCTCTTAATGAATTCTGCGCTTCGATGGACCAGAATCGTTTTATCAGTGCTTCTGAAAATTCGTCAAAATTACTGAAAGTGTAGCGAAATGCACTGAACCATTCAAGGGGTCCTCCAGCTAGAAATCTCTCAACTATCCTCATCTCTCTTTCTCTGGGAATGTGAGCTTCAATGAAATAGTCTTTCAGGTTCCTGATATATTCTATCGGTGTTAGACTATCAGTATTGCTAAATTTTTGAGGTTTGTCCTCGAAGTTCCGGATGACTGTCACATTTCTCGGATATGAATCCATGTAATTCCTCCCACTATCACGATATTTCCATTCAGGTTCAATATTCCTATCCTCTTCTTCTTCCCGGAATCTGGATATACGTTCCTCAGGACTAATATCTCTCTCTTCTGTAGCGAGGTTACATCGTCTGACGTAATTCCTATCGTCTTCGCAAGTCAAGCCTTCTGGATCCTTATCCGTGATTTCCGTGATGACTTTCCTGATCAACTCTTCTTTATACGTTTCCATCATGCTGGCTTCTCCTAGTTTCAAATTCTGAAGTTTGCTCGTAGTTTCATTAACATCAGAGACAACCTTATGAATTTGTTCCTCTAACGCGCTTTTTAATGCTTGCACGTCCTGACCTATTTGCGTTCTATCCTCTACCTGCTTTTCGGATAGCGAATCCATCCTTATACTCAAGTCCTTCCTAATTTGAACTACTTCATTATTTATGTCTACTTGTGTACTGGCAAGTTTTCTTTCAATTCGTTCCTGAATCTGAGTTACATGTTCCCCACTTGACCTATTCCATTCATCTTTCCACACCGTTACATTGGCAGTTAACATTTCCGCAATATCTACTTCAATGTCTTCCTTAAGTAAACGATTATGATCTAAGACTTGGGTTCTCATGACCTCTACATCATACTTTAATCCTGCTAAAGAAGCTGTTGTCCTAACAGAGTCGTCAACCAACCTAGTTGTTAATGCACTAATGTTACGAGTACAAAGTGTTTTTGAAGTTTCAATTTCTTCTCTTACTTTATTAACATCAGTTTGAACTTTAGCAATATCTACAAAAACAGTGTTAACTTCTACTTGTATCTTAGTTATATCGCTTTGCATCTCATTTACATCTGAATGAATGTTATTAATGTCTACTTGAACATTTGACACATCGGTTCGAACATTTATAATCTCTCTTTGAAACTCTTCTACCTTATCTTGTACAGTAGCAACATCGTTCCTAACAACAATTACTTCAGCTCTAGCACATGAAATATCACCCCGGACATTAGCAACATCAAGATTCAACATAGTAAGATCTTTCTGTACTTTAGAAACATCAGTCTTAACATCAGAAACATCTTTATGAATGTCACTTACAGCATTCTCGATTCCCTGGGTACTGATCTGTAAACGTTTCATATCATTTTCTAAGTTTGCAGAACTGGTCTGAAGAACTTTCAAATTTTCATCCAGCATCTGCTTCATACTTTCATTCATGCTAGCTTTCATCTCCCTCGCACTTTCATTCATGCTAGCTTTCAACTCCTCTAACATCATTCTCATACTCTCATCTGCCATTTCAATATTATTTCAATAATAAACTGCTTTAGGGACATACATCAAACAGAGCAAAATAACAACATCTGAGCAACATTTTTCACCATATATAAATTTGAGCAATTTTCTGTATTAAATCTAACTTATAATTACCTTATAATTAACCTTCGTAGACATCTTATGTTGAAATAAACTCAAGCACATGTTCAAATTTCTTTGGTTCATTTAAAAATATCCTAACACAAATAATTTACATTTACAATCCAAATAGTTTAATTTTATCTTTAATATGACTAAACATGTCATAAGCCGGTCAAATAAAATAAGATTCCAGATCATAGGCGATTTTTCTAAGTTTCCAGCCTATTTAACCTCTCTCAAGTTGTATAAGATCTGATCTTTTCTGAGTGTAATTTTCCTAATACAACACAACATTTAATCCCTATATAATCACACTCTCAAATTCTACAATTGGCCAAGACATCTAACAAAGAATCAACCTCTTTATTTGAGTCTTCACAATCCCATTGACATCGATAACTTGGTAATCCAATGTTATTCGAACACTCCACAAAATTGCGGTGCCAATTCTACTGCAATAACTTGGTAATCCAATGTTTTGCTGAACGTGTCAATTCTACTGGCGTTCAACCTGGTAATCCAGTTTTGATGAACGTGCCCCACGTTTCAGGGTCGCCAATCCTACTGTCCCCGATTACCCGGATAGTAGGCTGTCAGATATCCGCCCCCTCAATCGGATTGCCAATAATCAAACGCACCGGCACAGCTACATCAATGAAAATGGCACTGACAGATACTACCGAGATTAGAGCACAGCAGTTAACAAGAAATTATTGTGGAACACACCAAAATATACGGGGGTTCATACTTACCTTTACTTACCTCTTCAAATTAATCTCGTGTATGGGTTGCCAACTGGATCACTTAAAGTATGTCCTCACAATAACCTCCACCTTGATATTTAAAATGAACCAAGACGGAAACAAGAAACTTTAAACTGCACAATAATTTATTTCACATAAAGGGAATGATTCTAACAAAAATTCAACAAAATACACGTGGCAATCAGAAGCCATTGTTAATATAATCATGTCCTCCTGTAGGACTTGTAGACGTTACATACAAAATTTTATCTTTCACTTGCTTATAAAGAACGTAATAATAGTAATACACTTGGAATGGATGAGGGAATTGGAACGAGACATGTAGCAATTGTTTTCCTCTTTCATAAACATCACACTTTATTTATAACTGCAAGCCTGTTATGTGGTCGACCTTGGCCTCTAACATACAGTTGTCAGGCCAGCTGCGATCCACCCTACATCATGTCTTATGCCCACGTCGTTAAATGGACCCACCTGTCCAGTCAGCCTTAGCATATGCTCGTAACCTCTGAGCCTAGCTCCTTTTCAAACATTTTAAATGTCCTCAACTCAACTCAAATATTAACACGCAAATCTTTTAAATGCTTCAATCACATGTTACTGGATTACTCTAATAATCCCAAAACTTGTTTAATGGTATAATCCACTTGTATAATTAGCGTTCTTTAGAGTATATTAACAAAACTCTTAATGTTTATAACAAATGCTCATTAATTGTTTATAACAATTTAAATTGTTTATAATGTTGTCGAACGACAATTGAAAAATCTGTACACGCCTCTATTAATCCCTTTCGTTTCACATTATTGTTAAAGATATTTACACAATTATT
Source organism: Meconema thalassinum (assembly GCA_946902985.2). Taxonomy (NCBI): domain Eukaryota; kingdom Metazoa; phylum Arthropoda; class Insecta; order Orthoptera; family Tettigoniidae; genus Meconema; species Meconema thalassinum. The sequence continues at coordinate 298,379,545 of OX336391.1, read as the reverse complement.
TACAATATTAATATTATTTATTTTAGAAATACATTAAACCACACGTTTATCCGGTTGATAATTACTCAAATCAGGTTAATATAATCGACCAATGAAGGTTAGTTATATTTATGCTTATAAATCAGGTTTAATAAGTTTTAATAATTATGATTATTATTTGTGACGGTAACCTCCATTCAAAATCGTTATCTCAAATTATTTAACACTCTTGTTAATTTTAACAGTAATTTCAAATGATCAATTTTCAAAGGACCTGGACAATAAACTCAGCGGAAAAATACCTCGCTCAAATGCACAAAATTGCATAAAATAGGCCCAGAATTCATCATATATTTCCATATATATGGCATAAAAATCTTCCACAATATATTCAAAAACCTCCACTTACAAATTCTTCAACATCATTAATATTACTTTGGGAATCTCCTTCACATATTCAAGGGCATTATTCATCAGCGACTTTTACATGTCCACTGAACTAACGATTATACATCCATAGTTCCACTTTAAAAATTCTTATATTCATTAATTGTTTCAAAACTGTTATTTATTTAACCTTCGTGGGTTTCATTCATGAATCGATATGAAGTAAAAATTTGCCAATCACAAATAAATTTAATAGCAAATACGATTATACACGCCTCTCTGGTCTATCAAAATCGAGATTAATATCTCCTAAGTATCGTAGTATAAAAATACTATCTTCAATCAAAGTTCATCTAAACTGCATAATAGTCGAATAGAATACAATTAGACTTTGGAATGCAAACATTATTGTTCCAATCTAGAATTGAGAAAAACTCCTATCAAATGTTCATTACTATAGTGTATTCAATAAATCGTAATCAAAGTTCATATTTCATAAAATTGTCTATAATGCAATGGTAATTTCAGAACTGACGATAAATGTCTATGTTGCAATCATGTTCATAAAACGACTAGTATTTCCAAGATCGTCGATACAGTAATAGATTTTAACGCTCTAAAATCTTTTAATTATTTTTCTTTCTTGATGATGACAGAAAATTGGTCAAAGTAATTTACTGAAAAGAATTACTTTAATAAAATGACACGCTGTCTGAATTCAAATCTGCCATAGAAAATCGTTAACTTTACAGTCAAATCGTGACTACTAAAATATGCAAAATACTGAAAGAATATCAATTAATATCAGTATCAACTGACCCAAAATTATTTAAATCTGCCAATGACATAACAATGTCTTAATAAATCGTAGAAAAAGGCATAAATCATCGAAGTGTACTGAGTACAGAGATATCAAGCAAGAATATGGGGCAAAATATAGGACAGAAAATATGGGAAAAATGGTTGCTCAGATATCGCTAAATGACTCAAATAAAACAAGAAACGTTCACGACTACCTTATCTGTTGATTGAAGTTCTAGAGGAAAATCTTCCAAAGAAGACTGGTGATGGTTCCATTTCACCAAAAAGATGTGCTCCGACCTCGAACCTGGAACCAGCGCCCTCGGAGAATAGAACTGCTTCCTCCTCCGGAAATTGCACTGCTCCGTGTATACGATAGACATCCTTCTGGCAAAACTCTTCTTTGTGAGCCGGGTCCACCCTGGCCTCCCTTGATAGTTCCCTGAAGTTCTGGTAGAAATTCGCCATGAAGCTTATTGCAGTTATTTCCGCATAAATATTCATATTTGTGGAGTATGAATATGTTTCCACTGCCATTTGATATAATTCAGCGTTGGACAACGAGGCATGAGTGTAGTTGGATATTCACTACATGCTCGCTTTTGTAGAAAGACGATTAGCGAAGTTCCATGCTGCTATTTCACTCCATTGATATATGTCCCAATTGCATTAAAGTCCTTAGCCTTCCATCTCCATTTCCGTTATAATAGTTGAAAGAACTGCCATATTAAATTGTTCCATGTTAGAATGCAGCGTTGTATCACCAAAAGCAATATGTAATATCACGGTTGCACTACACGTGTCAGCCGTAGCGTAGAATGTGATACTTTAAAAGTGCTTCTCAGGTGGCGAGAAAATCACTTTTGTCAGCCGTCTTAAAATGCCAATATCTTTCGAATTATAATCTTGAAAATGTCCAACCTTTCTACACACTTTAATATAGTACTGCTCAATCGAATTAGCTTAAAGGCATTAGTCAACTCTTGATATATTATCTTGTAGACTCGTTAATGTGTGCGTTTCAACTTCGCCTAGTTTCAAACACCGTAAAATGGAACTGCGGCACGCTCGAAGCTCGTTTGATGCGGTAGGCTTTACCACACGCTAAAGACGACTTGTTTCACTTATTCACTCGAAAACGACTATATGACATCAGAAATATATATGCGGTATGAGATATATATGAGCTATGAGAGCTTCACTCTGCTGTGCAAGACCTTTTATCAACTTCATAAGGGGCGTATCCATCCCTTCCATAGCTTGTTTCTCCGTCATCGCTAGAAGTTCTAACTTTGGCAATACTTGACGGATTTTCAAATTTCAAAAATTCAAAAATAATTTCTTCAAAATTCCAAATCAATGCCATAACTGAAAATAGGTTTCCACAATTCTGCATTCCAAAAGTAACTAAATATGATAGTTTCAGTAATCTCCGTCTCCCTCCCAAACTATCGTTCATTGGTTTGAGTCTTTCCTCCAATCGCGTAACTTCTTCCTCAGCACAATTCCATGTTTCCCTGCGACTGCGTCGTAAATCTCAGATCTTTCTCGAACAAAATCATGACGTCACCAAGAATCTCGGCTCAAGCAGCCTACTTGCGTGAAGTCTGCGTCATCCGTGCTTACGTCATGAATATCCACTTCACAACTATGACAGCCATAACTTTCTTCATATTTTCCAATACAACAGCCGTGGTCTCAATATAATTCAATTTACGGGGGCAGTACCATCCCGGCTTTTGCCCGAAGACGAAGTGGGAAACCACAGAAAACCACTTCGAGGATGGCTGAGGTGGGAATCGAACCCCTTCTTCTCATTAGGGCCACCCGAGGCTGAGTAGACCCCGTTCCAGTCCTCATCCCACTTTTCCAATTTTCGTGGCAGAGCCGGGAATCGAACCCAGGACCTCCGGGGCTGCAGTTAACCATGCTGACCTCTACGCCACGGAGGCGACCTATTGATATACAATGAAGATATTATCCACGACTTCCCTTAATTAATGGTACTTGCAATGGTTGTGACCCATATTGTTTACTTGGAAATAAGAGAAGAATACACTTCAAAATATTCCCACAGTCGGTAGGACTCGAACCTACGCTCCCAGAGGGAATCTGATTTCTAGTCAGACGCCTTAACCACTCGGCCACGACTGCCCTGACGCAGTGCTACCTGTAATGGTTGTGACCCATATTGTCTACTTGGAAATAAGAGATGGATACACTTCAAAACATTCCCGCAGTCGGTAGGACTCGAGCCTAACCTCCCAGAGGGAAACTGATTTCTAGTCAGACGCCTTAAACCACTCGTCCAAGACTGTCCTTAAGCACTTATACTTGTAATGGTTGTGACCCATATTGTTCGTATGGCAATAAGAGAAGGATACACTTCAAAACATCCCCGCAGTTGGTAGGATTCGAACCTACGCTCCCAGAGGGAATCTGATTGCTAGTCAAACGCCTTAACCAGTCGGCCACTACTGCCCTTAAGCAATGCTACTTGTATTGGTTGTGATCCATATTGTCTACTTGGAAATAAGAGAAGGATACACTTCAAAACATTCTCGCGGTCGGTAGGACTCGAACCTACGCTCCCAGATGGAATCAGATTTCTAGTCAAACGCCTTAACCAGTCGGCCACTACTGCCCTTACGCAATGATACCTGTAATGGTTGTGACCCATATTGCTTACATGGAAATAAGAGAATGCTTCACTTCAATACATTTTCGCAGTAGGTACGACTCGAACCTACGATCCCAGAGGGAAACTGATTTCTAGTCAGACGCCTTAATAACTCGGCCACGGTTGCCCGTAAGCAATGCTACTTCTAATGGTTGTGATCCATATTGTCTACATGGAATGAAGAGAACGATTCACTCCAAGACATTTCCGCTGTAGGTAGGACTCAAACTTATGCTGCCGGAGGGAATCTGATTTCTAAACAGATGCCTTAACCACTCGGCCGCGAATTCCCTAAAGCAATGCTACTTGTACTGGTTGTAATCCATATTTTCTACTTAGAAGTAAGAGAATGATACACTTCAAAACATTCCAGCAGTCGGTAGGATTCGAACCAACGCTCCCAAAGGGAATCTGATTTCTAGTCAAACGCCATAACCACTGAGCCACTACTGCCGTTACGCAATGATACTTGTAATGGTTGAGACCCATATTGTCTACTTGGAAATAAGAGAATGATACACTTCAAACCATTCCCGCAGTCGGTAGGACTCGAACCTACGCTCCCAGAGGGAATCTGATTTCTAGTCAGACAGGTTAACCACTCGGCCTCGACCGACCTTATGTAATGATACTTGTAATGGTTGTGACCCATATTGTTTAATTGGAAATAAGAGAATGAATCACTTCAGTCGGCAGGATTCGAAACGACGCTCCCAGAGGGAATCTGATTTCTAGTGAGACGCCTGAACCACTCGGCCACGAAGGACCTTACGCAATACTACTTGTAATGGCTGTGATCCAAATTGTCTACTTGGAAATAAGAAAAAGATTCAATTCAGTATATTTCTGCAGTCGGTAGGACTCGAACCTACGTTCCCAGAGGGATCTGACTTCAAGCCACACGCCTTAAACACTCGACTACGACTGCCCTAAAGCAATGCTACTTGTAATGGTTGTGACCCATATTGTTTATATGGAAATAAGAGAATGATACTCTTCAATAAATTTCCACAGTCGGTAGGATTCGAACTTACGCTCCCAGAGAGAATCTGATTTCAAGTCAGACGTCTTGACTACTCGGCCACGACTGCCCTTTGGCATTGACGTTAGTAATGGTTGTGACCCATATTGTCTACTTGGAAATTAGACAAGGATACACTTCAAAACATTCCCGCAGTCGGTATGACTCGAACCTACGCTCCCAGAGGGAATCTGATTTCTAGTCAGACAGGTTAACCAATCGGCCACGACTGACTTTGTGTAATGATACTCGTAATGGTTGTGACCCATATTTTCTACTTGGAAATAAGAGAATGATACACTTCAATCCAATTACGCAGTAGGTAGTACTCGAACCTACGCCCCCAGGGGAATCTGATTTCTAGTCAGACGCCTTAACCATTCGGCCACGACTGCCCTTACGCAGTGATACTTGTAATGGTTGTAAACCATATTTTCTACTTGGAAATAAGAGAATGATACACTTCAATTCATTTCCGCCGTCGGTAGGACTCGAACCTACGCTCCCAGAGGGAATCTGATTTCTAATCAGACAGGTTAACCACTCGGCCACGACTGACCTTATCCAATGGTTGTGACGCATATTGTCTAATTGGAAATTAGAGAAGGATACACTTCAAAACATTCCCCCAGTCGGTAGGACTCGAACCTACGCTCCCAGAGGGAATCTGATTTCTAGTCAGACGCCTTAACCACTCGGCCACGACTGCCCGTAAGCAATGCTACTTGCAATGGTTGTGAGCCATATTGTTTACTTGGAAATAAGAGAATGAATCACGTCAATACATTTCCGCAGTTGGTAGGGCTCGATCCTAGGTTCCCAGAGGGAATCTGATTTCTAGTGAGACGCCTTAAGGTGAGAACCACCTCGCTATGGGTGAAAATAATCCGAAATTTACTTTTTTGTTTTGTTTTTAATAATTACCATGTGGAGAACTCAAATACGTTGAGAAAATGAAAAATGTTTTAAAAATGTGCATGTTATGTCACTTTTTGTAATCATGTTACTCTTTGAAAGGGCACGCCCACTTTTACCTCGGCTCATACTTTTGCGAATAATTTCTGAACTACTGGAGGTAAATTTCAGAATGCGCTACCATTCCGCTATAAGTTGGAAGCTCTGTCAACCCGCGCCTTAGTTTGTTTGTGTTTACATTCCTGAGTTGAAAGTCGTGAATTGGTTGTGAGTTTGGTGTCTTTTGTATTTCTTTGCGCAATGGGTCGTTTGAAATCTTTTGGTAAGAGAACGTCCACGGGGAACCGTTATACAATGAAACTACAATGTGAAATTATTGATGTAGGTGGAATTTCGTCTGTTGTAGAGGTTAGTGTTGTAGGCAACATTGCCACGTGCTCCCCTAGTGACAAGCAATAAGCTGTAAACAATACTAATTCTTCACGTTCATCGAAGAAACTGTTGCCTTCTCAGAATTAGTGGTTGAAGACATGACTAAAAGGGCAAGGAGAATAAAGAGGAATCTTAAAAGGGCTAAGGAAGATGCAAATAATCCAGATTATGGGGCTGGAAAGTTCTGAGAACCTTCCCAGGTAAGAAATTGCACTGAGAAACTTTAGCATCAATTTTCTCAGTTGTATATTTTTTGTACGTTGGTACCATTTTTGAGAAAATTTATTTTGCTAGGCCAATGACAATTTTCTTCTTCTTCTTCTTCTTCCTTTTCTTAGTCGTTTACCCTCCAGGTTGGTGGAAACCACGGACTCAGCGAGGGAACTCACCACTACCGCCTCTAAGGGCAGTGTCCTAGAGCTGGGAACATCTAATCGGAGTGGATACAACTGGTGAGGTGTGATTGGCACCTTGCCCAGGCGGCCTCACCTGCAAAGCGAACAGGGGCCTCATGAGGGAAGGTAATGGATGGTCAGGATCGATAGGCAAGGAAGAGGGAAGGAGGGAGCCGTGGCCTTGAAGAAGATACTGTACCGTATATTTTCATAAGGTTATGCCCAGATACTGTAGTGGACACGACGAGAGACGCGAGACTGTTGAGCTCGTGATTCAAGTCATGATCTATCACTTCGTTAATATAAGAAGTGTCATTCGGTTCGAGATCGGAAAGTAACGAGCATTCCCGAGTGGGTGGACTCACAAATAGACCGATCAATAAACCTATATGTGACGTCGTGTCATATATCGATCCACGCTACAGGATTATCTTTATTGTTTTGAAGCGAATTAGAGTATTAGAAGACTCTTCAAAGGACATAGCACGCAGATTACCATAGCAGAAAGCTATTTCATATGAGGAATATACTATAACAAGCCACGTGCAAGAATAACATCTATAATGATCAAGCCATAAGCGAGATATTGACACATCGAGATATCGATGAAGGAAGGCGGTAGTGGGGGTTGCTTGCTGTGGCGTTTGGCTGCAAGCAAGGCGACTTCACTTGGACTTGTACTTTTGTATTCGGAGTGTCATATGTGTGGTTATGCAACTCGGCTAGTAAGCGAGATCGCAGGTGCAAGGCAGGCTGTGATAACTCCGTGTGGAGACGGCTCGCGTTTATACTCAGTGAAGCCGAACAGTTCTTTTTCAAAGTGCGTTATAAACGTGCAGAGTATTTCGTGTCTCGACAAGCGGACGTGTACCGTGCTCAAGTACTTTTTAAAGCTACCATTTTATAATGGATCTGAGATATTTTCAGAACAGTAAGTAAATGTATACTGCCATCTTGGTCAAGAAGAATTGTGTCGAAACGGAACGCGGACTGACTGTATGTCACTGTCCAGCGGTGTCCATTATCAAGGCAGCCATTTCGAAACCTTGTGAGGTCTTCATCACGAGCAATAGTAACGTGTATGATTGTGTTGATACATGCTAACTTCAGGACTTGTTAAGCTGTACGTTATGCAGACACTAGAACGCATATTATCATCTGAGATGTCAGTGGGGAAGTTCAACGTTATAGTTATATGACTTCCAGAATTTCAGGCTAGATTAAATGGGGTAGCTTCATGAGAAATGCATAAGCGAAATGACTGCCACCCACAACTGCATTCTCCTTGTTGGAGAGAAGTATATTTTCACCGCACTCCAGTGGTTGTTTGCGAGTGCTTTCATGAGCTGCGACATGCAGGACAGTGCTATTTCTCAGGCGGATTATAGTATTTCTGGCATGAAGGGAGTAGGCTCGTATGGTCGTCTGACCAGTATGCGTGTGCGCTGCAGGCCCGGGTTCTATTCCCAGATCCAGAGAAGAAGAAGAGTGTATTATCTGGTGATACCCTGGATACTCATCGGATCTTTATATATCCCGCTTAAGACGCTTCAAGATCCAACAAAAGGAACTGGACCAGCAGACTCTCTAACGTAGCTTAGTAGAGGCACTTGTTAGCAATTGCAATTGTCATTTCATTTTTGTAGATTAAATGGGTATTCACAAGTTTAGGTTCGATGTTTCTGTCGAATCTGACTTGCTGTGTTCCCGGGATTTTGTATTCGCTTAACGAATTCATCCCTTGTGTATTATTAGTTTGGATCATTTAATCAGTAGAATCAGTAATTTCTTAGTAGTGCGTATTTTTATTTGCCGAGAAGAGATTTTGGGGGAAGATCTCCAATATTTTGTCCAAGCATAGTTTTAATCGCATTTGTTTCTCAGTGTTTGGAACACTGATTTCTTTGAGGCCAGTACATGTTTTTCATGTACTACTGTTCTATTGGGAACTTCGTTTTCTCTCAGAGATTTGAATCTTGGAAAGTTTATCTTGGTGTTCGTTGCATTTATAGTTCTAATCCACCTGTTGGACTATTTTTTATGGAAAGCACTTCGCTTTTGTGAGTGCAGATTTATTAGTGGATTTACTTCATGATTGTCATTGGATTAACCTGATTAGTCGACTTGCTTTCATGGTGTAAGTTTTATCCACTGATACTTCGAAGCCCACCGAAGTTGGAGGCTATCCTGGTTTAGGAAAATATCAGTTTTACTTTCGATTAGGTTTTGATATGAGATTAACTTAATTTAGGATGTCATTGTGAGACATGTATTTTCCACAGTATTAACGTAAATAAGTGCATTTAATGCAATTGTGTGAGTGAGATATAGTATAGCAGTTTTGAACACCATTCACAAAGTTGATTAAATTATTCCAGGAAAGCTTGACTTGGAGTCAAAAAAAAAATGAACAAGTATTATTAATATACATTATTGGGAGGCAAGATAGGTTAATTTGTTAGTGGAATGTTTCAGTGTCTCGACTTTGAACAACGTGCTTAAGGTTAGTGTGTGAGTTAAGCATGTTTGTAGCTCTTGTGTGAGTTTTGAGATTAAATAATAGTAGTGTTTTGAAAGTTCGTATAACCTTGTTGTGTTTTGGATGCACATCTGGGATGATGCATATTTGTGAGATATCATGCTTGTTGAAGCATTAGGCCTATTTTAGATTGAGCCGGTAAGTGCTTTTCAGCCGGTAAGTGCCAATCTATTTGTGACTTCGAGTAGTCAACACCCGTGTTTGGTGTTACGTTAATATAGATGAGTTTTTCTGGTATTTTAATGTCTGTTGGAGACATTGGCGTCGTCATTCTTATAGAGCGATCCTACATGCTTTTTCTTCACCTAATCAAAGGCAACGCTTGGATAATCTGTTCGAGCTACTTAAGACATTTCCACAGCATATAATCGTTAAAACCTCTACAATTTTGTACACGTTTACTTGAAATTTGAATTATGAACATAGTCGATAGATACACTACTTAGCTTAATGGCTAGATAAAAATTGGTAACCCAATGTATTGAATGTTAATTACACATCACGATGCGAATGTTAAGGCCAAGATCAGCTGTTTGGGCTGAATCATGTGAATGTTTGAGGACATTTCTGTATATATTCTTATAAATACTTGTATATAATCTTGATATTGCTACACTTTTGGAACATCGTTTAAGACGATACACGTGTAAACATTTTGATAATTCTTCTTTATTCATCGTCTAATATTTCATCCAGTCCTCCTAATATCATTAGGAGATTGATGCCTAATATCCTTGTTTCATAATGTGTGATATTATATTTAGAATCACCCCAGCGTGTAGGTGATGATCGTAATCCATTTCTGGAATCATTTAGGATTTTCTTTCTACAGTTGTGTTTAGGTGTGATTTTGTTTTCTTGACGACAGGGTATTAATTTTATTTTCTTGTCTGTTACCTTGTTCTCTTGGAATAAATTGTTTTCCCAATTTGAAATCATGGTGTGATATTTTAACGAAGAAATTGGAGGTCGTTTTAAGATGGCCATCGCTTGGATTTTCTTTTTCCAGGGGTTTCCACCCTTGAGATAGTTCTTTTTAGAGTCGTTTTTCGTGTTCTTGAGCTAGTTTCTTATTTGTTCGTTTGTTGTAGCCATGGTCATTCTTAAAACAGCCTGATAGGATGACTAGTACCCCATTCATTCCTCTACTTGGTGGTGGGACCTCGGAGGGTTTTTCGCCGGGCATTTTTCAGGTTCTACGATCCAGTGACCATCGAGGGATTTCACCATGTATTGGTAAGTGTTTCGGGTACATAGTTATGTGGCGCCGAACGTTTGGGCCCGAATAAACTTGGATTACCAGGTTTATAGCCATAGTTTTGTGGAGGCCAACGTTATGGGCCCGAATAAACTTGGTTTACCAGATTTATAGCCACAGTTGTAGGCCTAAAATAAAATTGGAACGCCAGAGAATGGAGACCAATCTTATTATCATGCTATACCGTGCGCGATTTGGGACATCGTGTTTCGTTGTGGTAGTGATGAAGGCACATGGATAATGGTGAATCAATATTTTGGCACAAATTATTGAAATTCTTGTGGAATAAAAGCAATTACAATGTTACTCGAATTACTTGATTTTGGTAGTATTGCAACCGTTATCAGATTCTTGATTTAAATATATTGAATCGGTGCTACACTTTTAATTTGGTTATAAACCACTAGAACTTGTTCAATAAGAGTTATTCACAGTAATCTCCTTTGACGTGTTCAGTCGAGTGAGACACTTATTGTAACACACGTGTGAGTTGCACACAGGTGATTTGTCCTATTTAACTGCGGCTGATGATTTTTGCTGGCATCATCTTTAAGTTAGGATGCTTCGTGTAAATTTAATTCTGTTTTATGATAGAATCTAGAACCATCTCTGATTTAAAATATCACACATATTGGGATTTTAGGCAATCTCAGAATGATACTGGATGACATGAATTTAATTTAAGTTTAGATATAAGTTAATGCAAGGCAATAAAATTACGCACTCTTATGTCAATTTGTGGTTGTGTGAAGATGTTTTCGCTATGCTTTCTCATGAAGTGTTCCCATGTTTTCTAGTGACAAGTGTATTTGTGTTGAATTATGGCTGATAACCAGGCAGTCACTGTTGCTGACTTTTAAAAAATGTTTGAGATGATAGAAGGCAAGCTACAGCATCTCAATAATGACATTGAGAATATCAAATCTCAAACCAAGACTACATTTGAAAATATATATGAAAATGCAACACATAATAATGAAATTCTCAAGGATGCAGTAACTGAAGGCATCCGGGGTGAATTAGATAACTTAAGGTCATCCATGAAAGAAATTAAAGACAGTTCAAAAAAAATCAGGCTAATGTTTGTCATGTTAGGTCGAATGAACAATTCATGGAAACTAGTCTTAAAACTGGCATCAGTAATGTTACAACTAGTCTTCAAACTGACATCAGTAATGTTACAACTAGTCTTCAAACTGACATCAGTAATGTTACAACTAGTCTTCAAACTGACATCGGCAATGTTAAAACTGAAATTAGCAATGTTACAACTAGTCTTCAAACAGATATTGGCAATGTTAAAGTAGAAGTTTGGAATGCCCAGGCTAATCTTAATAAAGAGATCACTAATGTCAAAACTAATCCCGATCAAGTACACGAAAGTCAAAAAGAGGTTGAAAAAACTGTTAAAGATGTTAGCACTAATGTTATAATGATGCAAGCACAGGTTAACGATCTGAAAACAGATATGGGTTTAGTAGAAACCACACAGAAAAAAATACAATCTCAGGTCAAGAACATTCAAAATGACGTCAATCAGATTGAGTCGAAACAAACCAAGATCCAATCCCAAGTAAATAAGATCGAGTCAAGTCAAGCCTATACTGAAATAAAACTTAATGAAATGGAACAGTCAAATATAAATTTCCGTAGCGAAATCAAATGGGATTTCGAAAGGGGTAAAAAGGAAAGTAAGGACCTTATTGATGCACTACAGTCGCAATTTACTCACGACACCAGTCAAACGCAAAATAGTTTGGAGCATTTGAAAGGTGAAATGAGCACGTTGCAGACTCAAGTGACTGATCATACTAAATTAATTAGGGCAGACTTTGACATCGACCTCAAAACTATTATTAATGAAAATCTTGCTCTTTTAAAACAAGAACTGAATAAGGTCAATGAGGATAGTTTTCAAAATGCTAAATCTAGTATAGAAAAGAGTCTTGCCACTAAACTTTCCAATGCCACTAGGGAAATCATTGATGTAAGGACTGATTTAAACAAAAGAGTGGATGCTGTTCAAGAAAAACAGATAGATAATTTTACAGGACTAGAAACTCGAATTAAAGCCGTAGAACTTAAGATTGATCAGGGACAGATTGATTTAAACGAGATAAGGGAAAAGAAAACTTCTGAGATCAATGAGCTAAGGAAAGGCCTCGAATGCATTAATTTGGGAGGTAGTATCAACTTGGATACTCTTAAAGAACAATTGCGATTGCTAATAAATAGTGATTTTAGAGTCGTTGTAGATGAGCCAGTTAACCCAGTACAGAACAAAGGAATCGACATTCAGGAATCTTTTAAGGCTCCAACGTCAGTTCAGTATAGTCCGATGGAACAGTCGAATAGGGCTATACCTCGCACATCAGAACTCCAAACCCAAGCGGAAGAATTTACTTCTTCAACTCCCAATGTAGGTGCACATAGTAATGTCACAAGAACATCAGATAGGGCATCTAATATAACCATCATTAGGAACTTTGAAGATAAACCAAGAAAATTTAACAATATAGATGGAACCACTCCTTTAGAATTTATCAGAGGCATTCAAGATTAATTTGTGGAATCTCATGTACCACATGAACGGAAATTGCGGGTAGTAGAGAGATTTTTATCGGACGCTCCTCTTCAGTGGTTCAAAGCGTTCAGGTACACCTTTAAGGATTTCGACCAGTTCACACAAGCGTTTTTTCAGCGTTTTTGGTCAATTGAGGTCCAACAGAACATAAGATCCGAGATTTATTCAAGGAAGTATGCTAATACAGGACCGACTAGTTATGCAGAATATTTCGCTTGTCAGTTGGCTAAACTGAGATTTCTTGATATACCCTTGTCGCAGGTTGAATTAGTAGAAGCCATATCGCGACAGCTTCCAGCTGAAGTTAGAAAGTCACTCATAACCTCTGGTATCTCGACCTTAGAATCGATGGATGATCTATTGCGTCACCTCGATCATATTAGTTTAATGAAGCAACCGACAGTCACCAAGAGATTTAGACAGGAACCTAAGACTGTAAACGCAGTCATGATGAATAGGACTCAACAAATGAGCGTTTCCAACCACGAAATGAAAATAGAACAGGTCCTATCACGAATAGCTATCAGAATGATAGGAGATGGAACGACCAACAGAGAGATGAAAATAGTAGACCTTGGCAACGTCGATATGATGACAGAAACTATTATAACAGTCGATATAGTCAGAGTGACAGGGACCGGAGAGAAGCTCCATATGACAGGGATCGGAGAGAAGCTCCATACGAGAGAAATAGGAGAGAGAAGCTCAGTACAACCGGAATCAAGGTGATAACTGACAGAATCAAGGTTATTCCAGATATAAAAATTACAGAACAGAGGAATATGAAAGAAAGAGACAGCAGGATAGGCTCAAGAGGGGGCGAGATAGGTCCCCAGAAGAAGGACGAAGAAGGTCAAAAGAGAGAAAGGAGGGAGTGAGAGATCAGGCTCAAGCCAGCACCAGCAGAAAGGATAGAAGTCAGGAGAGAACCCCTGACAGAGAAAAAGAAAAGATTATACGAAGAAATTGAAGACTGACGCTGGCATAGCATTCGCATAAAGAGTCCATTTAAATAGAAGGCCAGAGAGAGCTTGGACAGAAGTCATATGATAGCAAGAGCATTTGGAAATAACTGCTACGAGATTGTAAGCACAAATGGTAGAGATGTTATACTACGTTTTAATGCTAAAAACCTCAAGAGATTTGTGGAGAAGATTGTTTAAGATCTGTATGAAAATAACGATACATACATCGAAAATACCTAGATTGGTGCAAATAAAAGCAGAATGACTTTTATTTGAGATATCAGTGGGGAAATGTACCGTATATTTTCATAAGGTTATGCCCAGATACTGTAGTGGAGACGACGAGAGACGCGGGACTGTTGAGCTCGTGAGTCAAGTCATGATCTATCACGCCGTTAATATAAGAAGTGTCATTCGGTACGAGATCGGAAAGTAACGAGCATTCCCGAGTGGGTGGACTCACAGATAGACCGATCAATAAACCTATATGTGACGTCATGTCATATATCGATCCACGCTACAGGATTATCTTTATTGTTTTGAAGCGAATTAGAGTATTAGAAGACTCTTCAAAGGACATAGCACGCAAATTACCATAGCAGAAAGCTATTTCATATGAGGAATATAATATAACAAGCCACGTGCAAGAATAACATCTATAATGATCAAGCCATAAGCGAGATATTGACACATCGAGATATCGATGAAGGAAGGTGGTAGTGGGGGTTGCTTGCTGTGGCGTTTGGCTGCAAGCAAGGCGACTTCACTTGGACTTGTACTTTTGTATTCGGAGTGTCATATGTGTGGTTATGCAACTCGGCTAGTAAGCGAGATCGCAGGTGCAAGGCAGGCTGTGATAACTCCGTGTGGAGACGGCCCGCGTTTATACTCAGTGAAGCCGAACAGTTCTTTTTCAAAGTGCGTTATAAACGTGCAGAGTATTTCGTGTCTCGACAAGCGGGCGTGTACCGTGCTCAAGTACTTTTTAAAGCTACCATTTTATAATGGATCTGAGATATTTTCAGAACAGTTGTAAATGTATACTGCCATCTTCGTCAAGAAGAATTGTGTCGAAACGGAACGCGGACTGACTGTATGTCTCTGTCCAGCGGTGTCCATTATCAAGGCAGCCATTTCAAAACCTTGTGAGGTCTTCATCACGAGCAATAGTAACGTGTATGATTGTGCTGATACATGCTAACTTCAGGACTTGTTAAGCTGTACGTTATGCAGACACTAGAACGCATATTATCGTCTGAGATGTCAGTGGAAAAGTTCAACGTTATAGTCATGACTTCCAGAATGACAGGCTAGATTAAATGGGGTAGCTTCATGAGAAATGCATAAGCGAAATGACTGCCGCCCACAACTGCATTCTCCTTGTAGGAGAGGAGTATATTTTCACCGCACTCCAGTGGTTGTTTGCGAGTGCTTTCATGAGCTGCGACATGCAGGACAGTGCTATTTCTCAGGCGGATTATAGTATTTCTGGCATGAAGGGAGTAGGCTCGTATGGTCGTCTGACCAGTATGCGTGTGCGCTGCAGGCCCGGGTTCGATTCCCAGATCCAGAGAAGAAGAAGAGTGTATTATCTGGTGATACCCTGGATACTCATCGGATTAGACACGATCCTTTTTCAAGATGCTTGTACAATGGGGTAAGTTTTTTACCCAACTAAGGTCATCTCTTCATGTTTCCAAGTAGGAACCGTAGATTGTTAGGTAATTTTTTATTGTTCCAGTTCCCCTGTTTGAAAATGGATAAACAAGAATGAGGCCCACGTTTCGAAATTTTGTACATTTTTAAATCTTTTAAATTCATTAAGCATTTTATATTCATGTGTTTTAATCATATTGACGATGTAAAAAAGGTTTTACAAATTTTTATGAGAGACCAAACATTAGACTGTTTTAGGAGAATTTTTAGTGATTTTGACTGAAGAAGGCTCACAGGGCCGAAACATGTATCAAAATATATATTGACATCAAGTGATATATATAAAAAGATAATTTTGTATTGGAAAGTGGACATTTGCATAACTTACCCTTGAGATAGTTCTTTTTAGAGTCGTTTTTCGTGTTCTTGATCTAGTTTCTTATTTGTTCGTTCGTTGTAGCCATGGTCATTCTTAAAACAGCCTGATAGGATGACTAGTACCCCCATTCATTCCCCTACTTGGTGGTGGGAACTCGGAGGGTTCTTCGCCGGGCATTTTTCAGGTTCTACGATCCAGTGACCATCGAGGGATTTCAATAGGTATTGGTAACTGTTTCGGGTACAGTACCATCCCGGCATTTGCCCGAAGACGAAGTGGGAAACCACGGAAAACCACTTCGAGGATGGCTGAGGTGGGAATCGAATCCTCCCTACTCATTTGGAACACCCGAGGCTGAGTAGACCCGTTCCAGTCCTCATACCACTTTTCAAATTTCGTGGCAGAGCCGGGAATCGAACCCAGGACCTCCGGGGCGGCAGCTAACCATGCTGACCGCTACGCTACGGAGGCGACGAAAATTTTTCTTTGGGTTAATAAATCCTCTGTAAATATTCGGTATGTTACCTATTGTGCCCTTTCAGCAAGAAATATGCAAATCACAGTATGCCAGCATTGCTCAATTCGGGATTTTCGGGGTTGTAGTATGTTATCCCACTCTGTGACTTACACATTTTGGATTAAATAGAGGATACACTTGCAAAAATAACAACAAAATCAACTCCTATTTTAAAACATTTAATTAACCAAAATTATGGCGCTACAAACAATAAAACAATTAAACTACTGACCAAAATCTTCTACTTGTTCCAAGTGAACAAGGAATAATATAAGAATAAAACAAATATTATATTAAAACACATGGTTTCCTTTAAAACCAACAATTCATAATTTTTTTTACTTCCATAAAGTACCTATCTTAAAGTTCCATATAACAACGAGCTCCTTTGGCTCGATATTTTCCAATAATAATGGTGTCATTCTTCTTATACACCTCAAATACTATTTTTATATTTTCTTATCATCAAAACAAATATATAATTACATTTAAAGTACATGTTAATTCTTTACTTAAATATTTGGGCACTTCACATGTTTTCAGCATTTACCATCCCTCTCAAGTTTTTACAAATTCACCATAGTGATCGGGAAAATACTTGTGTACTCCAGAGTTATAAAGATTACTTGACAAAGTCAAAAACTATGATTACTCCCGGAACCTAGTTACCTTCATTTAACTCGTGGAATCCTACTTCCATACAACGTTACAATAGGGATTGTTATTTATTTATTTGTCTTATAAGACCATTATCACATAAGAAAACTACGATCTGAACTTGCAAGCGATAATTTCATCTACAAGGACCTCGGTTCAATTCCCGGGTCATTAACAACTTTAAACACTCACGGTGTATTCATTCCTTCTTACAGACGGCCTTCACCCAACCCTCCTGCTATGAGGGTCAGACCGTTATACTTGAGCGAGATTTATGACTGGTAGGGTGACTCCCTGTCTAGTCTACGGTTGGAGCTCTCTTCAATGCTTTTAAAACAAATCTTCCTTTCTTTCAGTCCTATGGAGAGACCTGGCATTTAACTTCACTTATTTCCTTTCAACAACATTTTATTTGGCTCATAAACCACTTTCGTAACCTTGGCATTTATTAATTATAAAGGGTCCTCATTGATTGGGAAGAGTAATACACATTTTACGACGAATAATTAGGGGCTTCAACAACAAGAGGATTCTAGGTTCGAATCTCTTAACATGCCTCGGGAACCATTTCCACATTGGAGGACTTATACAAAATGCGATTTAGGGTCAGCCGTAGCCTACATGACCTACGCTCAATAATACCATACATTTGCTCCCTTTTCAATATAATAACACACACATGGCCTCGTGATCTATGTCACTATTGGAGGACTTACAACATATCTCAATTCACTGCAATCAACTACCCTTCATAAGTAATTTACCAAGTACTTTTAACTTTTACGCATTCCTAGCGTGACATTTTATTTTAATTGCGCTCCATTGCGCTATACATTATTATTAAGCCTAGCGTCTTCCAAAGAACTGATAAATTCCATATTAACAATTGATACATATCTCAATTTTTATATTAATCTTTTCCTTTGACAATAATTGCTCTATTTTTAATAACATGCATTAATATCATGTCTTATACTTCTATTAAGGCTCCAACGCTCTTATTTTCATATCATTCAGTTTAATCTTTATTTATATTTCCTTTATAAATTATTATTATTATTAATACGCTTGCTTTTATAACATTCGTCAAATACACTGACATTTTATTCATACATTTCCTCTACAGGATTTATTCTTTCACATAATTATTTATAATTTCTCAAAATTCTATTTTTGTTCAGACCGCGTTCTTATTCTGTATTTAGTTATTTAGAAACATCCCTTTTACTCAAAAACTCCGGTGGATTTGTACACAATCACTTCCCCGACACCAAAACATAATGAAAATCTTTACTCACATGTTTAAGGTCGTTTCTTGACCCTTCTCCTCGTGCGATGTGTCATTTTTGGCCCACTTTTCTTTAAATTACTCCATCGTGTACAAATTCATTGCATGTACAGACATATCTTGACACATATTTAACACGTATACATTTAACACTAATAACATTTTAAATACACTGGTGTATCCGTTTAGAACACACAATAAAAACACTGAACATATATTACTTTTAACACAAATCTTGATATATTTACACTTCACAAATTTTGATCACTAGGCCGCTATTTAAGCCTATCACACGTGACCTCTTGATCTCCCGTCTCCAAGGGTGAAATTTAGTAATGTCGGCTTCCTATCCTCTCTGAATATGAAAGTCTCGAATCATCTACTTCCTCCCTGCAATAGCACTCCTTCGAATCCCGTTCTTGACGATCTGCTATTTCTCTGACACGAACGGCTCCCCTTTTAGATTCTATTTATTGATCTTAACGAAAGTCTGTTCTGTTCACGGTCCCCTCGATAATTTATCGGTGACCTATGGATTTTTAGCAACTAATACTTCTTGCGTCTTAGTGCTTTTGAATAGTTCGTCTGCTTTCTTGAAACGATGTCTATAGTTTCCTGTCTTCTTCTTTGCTTATTCGGTTCCCGCACTTCTAATCTTCTAGAATACTTACGAACCTTATTTTCTCTGTCCCTGCTCGGGTTCTTTAAATTAGAAAAACTGTTTATCTCTCTGTTACGGTACTTCCGTACGTTATGATACTTTTGGTCGTTTACTTAAAGACCTATCGCCCTGAGTCCTAAGTTCGCAGCCTACTTTGACTGTATTTTATGAACTTTTCACTGTAAATTGTATACTGTCGGACCTAAATCCTATAACTAGGATTTTCCTAATTTTTCAACACGACGATACTGTAATATTACTTCTTTGCAACTCCTTTACGGATGCACGTAAATTATTGATACCGCGACGCCCGTGGTTGTCGGATATTTTCTATGCGATGTGATACAGCGTTTTTCCCCTCAAGGAAAGCTGGTATACTGTCTTCGGTGTGTTTCAGCGTGACGCCTCCTCACGGACTATCGAACTTCGGTGTCTGATGTAACACAGTGACGCGCCCTCAGGCCGTTTGATAACTGCATGTACTGATCCAGCGTGACGCCCCCCCTGGGCTATCGGAAACTGCATGATTGGCTTGGTGAGGCCAGGAGTTTTATACTCTTTAGTCACAAAAAGATAAAATCCTAGTCCTTTTCGTGACCAACTTTTGAACTAATTGTCGTACAATTATAAAAATTATATCTCCAGAAAGCTCGTCTTCCAAACGTCAAATAATCTCATTGCGCATAAGAATCGATCGTGCATTTCGGAGATATTAATTAATTTTTAGTCTTCAGCTGCGTGGGTGTTGCTGTTCATTTTTTTAATTCCCCACTCCTCTGGTATCAGTGAATTCCCGATGACGTATACTGCGTTTGCATTTTTTTCCTGTGCGATTATTACAAGGTTTTTCTTTACACAAAAATCTCTAATCCGAAATGATTCACAGTACTGTATTTATTTACTTATTTTCATTCTCGCAAATGGGTTAAATTTAATTATTCTTCTTCTGGCACATCGGCGGTGTTGCCGTTTTCCTGCAAGCTAAGCTGGATTTCCGAGTCACGCTTCTTTGTCTTACAGTAAAAATTTTCAACTCGTTCTATTAATATCCATGACCCGCTCCCTCTCAAGGAGTCAAGAGGCATGATCTCATCTCCTGAACACCTGGTCCTGCGGCTTGCGTAACGTTATGCTAGAATTCTTGCTTGAAATCTCTCTATGTTACATTAGAAACTATATGTTTCTTTCATTCCTTCCACAAATACATGGATTCGACCCCTTTTGAGCCAATGGTACATGGGTTCATCTCTCCCCTCCTTAGGTAAATAAATTTTCGAAAAATCTTGAGGAAATTTATTTCAATTATTCATAACAAATTTATTTTTTCCTTATTCGTCGAAGCCATCATAACGTTATCCGTACCTTCTGTTTCTTTTATTTCTTTAAGTCATATCCGGTAATTGTGTAGGTTGGGTACGCTCTGTCCCTACCCTTCCTTTCCTTTTCCTTTTTTGTCTGGACTTCAAGTCTCCAGAACCTCATTCTTCTTTACGGGTGTGGTCTATCCCTACCCGTTTCCTTATTTCATCATTCTCCTTTCTTAAATTGAAATTTTCTTCTTCAACAAAATCAATTATTTCTTTTATTTCCCAATATAATTTCTACAATTCGCATTCGCACTCGAATGTTTGAGCTCTGTTTCCCTTTTCTACCTTATTCTCGTTTCTATCAAAAGTGGATTCCTCATCTTTAAATTGTTCCATAACCAGGGCTTGTTCATTGGCTTCATCGAAGTCTTCGGGAGGGTAATATACTTTCAAATTCGCTGAATGCATGGTCACTTCGTGATTCGTTTCACAGTGCCGAATTCTGTAGGCATTATTTCTCAAATCTCTTATTATTTGATACGGTCCGTGGTACATTTTCTGGAACTTTTTGTACACGCGGTTCCCTGGATCAGAAATGGCTGGTCTTTTTACTAACACCATTTCCCCTGCTAATAGTGGCCGATGATACCTCTTGTGCCTATTTCTTCTTTGCCTCCTGTTGGCTTGAGATTTTAGATGCTCAAAGGCTCTTCTAATACGTACATCTCTTCCCGGCTGAGCGTCGGCTGGCCTAGGAATTACCAGACTCCAAGGTCCTTCTGGTTGCTCATTCCGATGTAACGTTATTGGTATCTCTCCCGTAGATTCATGGATTGTGTTGTTTATACAGAATTCGATAATATCCAAAATATCTATCCACTTCCAATTTTCTTCGGCACAGTATATTCTACAATACTTGGCCGTCTCCCTCATCACTCTTTCTACAGGATTTGCCTCAGGATGGCGAATACTTGACAAAATCTGACGTATTCCAAGTCTTTCTAATTCTTGTCTGAACTCTACACTGGTGAAACAACTACCGTGATCCGACAACAAATTCTCAGGTTTCCCCAGAATCGGTATCACTTTTTCTTTGAGTCGTTTTAACACCTGTTTGGTACTAGTCTTCTGTATGGGAGCAAGGACAACCATTTTAGTGAAGACATCCATAGCCACCATTATGTGTCGATTTCCTCTTCTTGCCTTGGGCAAAGGTCCGAAATTATCAATAGAGATGATTTGACCCGGCCTCTCGGGTAACAATGGTATAGGCTTTTGTCTCATCAGAAAGGCATTTGGTTTAATCCTTTGACATAGATCACATGTATTTAGCGTGTCCCTTACAGTTTCTCTCAGTCTCGGCCATACAAATGCTTCTTTCAGCATCGAGACTGTTTTGTCGACTCCCATATGTCCGAACGATCTATGGGCTAACCATACTATTTTCCTCTGCAAAATTGCAGGTACAACAATCCTTAATCGTGTATGGTCAGAGTCCACAAACTTATATAATAATCCATTATAAAATGTGTAATCTTGAGCTATCTTATTAGCTTCCGTGTACGCCGGTGTTCCCCTTATCAAACTTCCCTCAAGGAAAGATATGAGCATGTTCTTCCATGGATCTTCACGTTGCCGTTGACTAATGCTTCTTAACTCATTTAGAGTACGCTGATCCCTGTCTTCCAAATCAATAGGCATTACTTCCTCTTCTGTGGACTCTGGCTGTCGACTTAAATAGTCTGGAACTATATTTTCTTTTCCTGGGCAGTATTCTATCTTTACATCAAACTGTTGAATATATAAAGCCCAACGCATCAACCTTTGACTGGATAGATCAGTCTTCATCAAAAAGGTTAAGGCTTTATGATCCGTTCGTAAAGTGACTTGAAACCCATATACGATCTTTCGCCAATATTGCAGCGCGTGCAATATCGCTAACAGCTCGATTTCGCTGATCGTATAATTTTTCTCGTGTGGTTTCAGTCTCCGACTTGTGAAGGCTAGATAATTTTTCTTATCAGGGTTATCCGGGTTTTCCTGATATAGCATTGCCCCTATTCCAATCTGGGATGCCTCTGTTTGAATGATAAATCTCTGATTAAAATCAGGATATCCTAGCTTCACATAGTTTAAGAGCATTTCCTTGGCCTCCACAAATGCTTTTTCTGTTTCCTCCGTCCATTTCCACTTACCCCCCTTCTTCAGAAGGTCCTGAAGTGGTGCAACAGTTTTTGTGTATGATGGACAATGTCCTGAGAAAAATCCAATCAATCCCAAAAACTGGCGAACGTTCTTCACTTTCAAAGGCCTTGGAAAATCTCTTATCGATTCTAATTTGCATGGATTTGGTTTAACACCATCCTTGTCAATCACATGCCCTAAAAATGTTACTTGTCTTTGACAAAAATTTGACTTCTTTAAATTGATTTTAAAATTAGCCCTTCTTAAGTCTTCCAATAATTTCTTTAATTTTTCTAAATGTTCCTCAATGTTCTCCGAGGTAAGTAAAATATCATCCACATATCGGATAGTGCAATCTTTCACTTCCTCTGACAGGTTTCGATCAAGCGCTCTTATTAAGGCAGATCCCGCGGTCTTCAATCCAAACGGACATCTCCTGAAGCAATATGTTTGTTGGTCGAACTGAAATCCAGTTAAAAGACTGGTTTTCTCTTCCAGTTCGAGATGATGATACAAAGAAGTCATGTCAATATTTGTGAAAATTTTTTGCCTTTGAATTTCCTCAGTATTTCTTTTATGGGTGGTGCCGAATCATTTTCTGGTATGATTTTTGCATTTAAATTTCTGGCATCTAGACACACCCTTACTGAGCCATCCGGTTTACTCACAATCACTAATGGACTAACATATGGTGTCGCCATCTTTTCTATAACACCTGCATTCATCATCTCCTGTAGTGTTTTCTTCGTTTGTGGGTAATGTTTTTCCGCAACCGGGTATGGTTTTTGTCTGAACGGTGCCCAATCATTGACTTGGAACGCGTATTTAAAATTTTCAATCTTCCCTGGCTTGGAATCCAATACGTCCCTAAAATTTAATAATAATTTCTTTAATTGTTCCTTATTTTCGAGATTAACTTTAGCTTCCTCTACTTTTCCTGACAGGTTGGTCTCGAACTCAGTTTCCAAATTATCTTCGAGTTCTATGTTGAGGACTTCAAATATCCTTTCTATGTCCTTATAACCTTCCTCAGTTACTTCTTCCACATGCCATACCTGTTCTATTTTCATATCCTGTTCCTGTAGGTTAATGTTTTGTTCATCCACATCCTATCTTTGGATCCTAATGCAATTTTGCGCTAGGTCTATGATGACCTTGTTCTCACGGATAAAATCAATACCTAATATGACATTATACGGTAATTGATTTACCAGCAAAAAGCATTGCGAAATTTCAGCGTTACCCATGATCAGATCGATGTATACCTGAAATTTACATGTTAAAGATTTTTCAGGAATTATCCCCTTAATCTTTACACTTGATGTGGGAATCTTTAATACGTGGCCCCTTGTTTCCAATTCATTTAGAAGGGTTTGCGTAATTAAACTTATTGTGGATCCGGTATCAATTAATGCCCTGACCAGTAATCCTTCGATCCTTAGCATAATTATGGGTAATTCTCTTTGATAGGTGGGATTCCTTCCACATCCTCGTTAATCAGCTCATCTGGTCTTGCTATCCAATTCACAATTTCTACCTCCTCCCAGCTCCTGGTATGTTTCCACTTTAGACGATTTAAATTTGAAGTTTTTTTTATCCTGAGGGCTTCCTTTCCCCTCATTCTTTAATTGAGCTTGTAGTTCCAAGCTTTGAGCTCCGTCTAGTCGGTCGGGTGATTTCCGGTTCTTTATTGCCTCACTCCAACGGACTTTTTGCCTTTCAGGTTTGTCGGGTCGTTCGTTCATATAACGAAGACTTTCCTGATACCTCTCTTCTATTTCGGCCCGATATTCATCATCCCTATCCTCTGGCCTTACGTTCCTTCTGGGATAATTCTCCCATTTCTTTCGGTTTTCTTGCCTCTGATGGTTATTGTTATAGGGTCGGCTCTCTTGTTGCCTATAACCCGTATTCCTAGGATTTCTTCCTCGATATCCTCCTCTGTAGTATGGCTGCATTCCCCTAGGCTCTTGGTGCCCATACTCTCGACCCAGTCCCTGAGTATCAGTACTAGTGGACTAATTTCTGGTCGATGGTTTCTCTCTGGTTTCCTGACTGCTGGCCATATGTACCTGTTCAGTTTGTCTTTGATGCCTGGGAGTAACGTGCGAAGTCGTCATATCTAATTGACGTAATACACTCTCCACTTCCACAGCACTTCTGGCTTTGGATGAGATTAACAGCCTCTGAATCTCATATGGAAGTTGCCTTGCAATGGCGGCACACAGGTCGTTCTCAGCCGGAGCAATGTCAAGTTCCCGGAATTTACACAGCTGAGCGGTGAAAAATTCTGAGTACTTAGTTGGTGCATTTGTGCTGTACTTCCTAGAGTACAGATCTAGCCTCAAATTCTCTTGGACATCTGCTGCCCAATATCGTTTTAAAAAGGCTTCTCTAAAGCCTTCCACCGTATCAAAGGTGTACCTGAAGCTTCTGAACCAGGTGAGACAATCACCTGCCAACAGCTTCTCAATTGCTCTCAGTCTCCGATCCTGAGGAACTTTCATTTCGTTTAAGTACTCTGCAACTTCCTTTAACCAGTATTTTGGAGTAATTGACATGTTATTACCCGTAAACTTTACCGGTCTGTCCTCATTCGACTTAATGATGTTTATTATCTGACCATTTGTCTGGTTCATGTATGGGGTTGACATCGCCATCGGATATCCTGGGTTCTTATAAGGGCTCTCCCCTCCTAAGTCCCTATCTGTATCTGTGCCTTGTTCACGGGAATCTACCCATCCTGTCTTTGGAAACTCATCCTGACTCTCAAATTCTAACTTCCTTTCTCTTCGGGAACTTTCCTCATTGGCCATGAGTTGAATTTCCATTTGACTGTTCTTATGTTCAGTCCTTTCCAATCGGGATCCTAATTCCTTCTGAATTCTTTCTTGATCCTTTTTGAGTTGGAGCTTCTCATCCCTGAAACTATCCCTGATTTCATTTAAGTGTTCTTCTACCTCTTTCTTGATGACCATGACCTGTTCTTTTATAATTTCTGGCTTAACGTCACCTTTAGTATCTAGGTCTTCTCGCATTTCCTTTATCTTTTTCTCCATCTCCTTTTGTCCTTTGTAGACTTTGTCCTGGATCTTGTTCATATCCTCTCGAGTCTTTCCTTGTTCCTCGAATATAATTGTTATGTCGGTCATAACCTTATCTATATCTCCCTTTGTGTCTCCCATTTGTTTTGTTAATCCTATTACGGTTTCCTGTATTCCAGTAACCCCTTTATCTATCCTCTCTATTTTCACGAGTTGTTCATCACGATCCCTTTTTCGTTGCGTGCTTTCATTCTTAAGATTCCCTTTGTATTCACCTAACTTCGTAGTAATATCCCCCTCATGCTTCCTCAACCATTCATCCACCTGTCCCGTGAATGCGTTAAATAGCCAATCCCTTTTTTTTGCATCGGCCTCACCTTGCCTCTTAACATCAGTTATTTCTGCCTGAATTTCCTCGACTTTTCCCTCAAGGGTTCCTACTTTCTCCTCAACCCTTTCAAATCGGGTTCCTAGTTTATTCACACTTTCTTTTATCTCATCCCCGGATGTTTCACAAAGATTCATGTTAGTTTTTATCTGATATTCTAATTTTTCCTGCACACCTTGGATCTGGGTTACCAGTTTCTTTTCACAATTATCACCCTTTTCTTCCATCTTACTTAATTTGGTTTCCACAGAACCAAATTTATCCTCTACCATTTTAAAATTTTCTTGACATTTAGTTTGGGAACTTACCATACTCGTATTCAAGGTATGTATTTGGACTTGCAATCCTGAATGAAATCCTTTATTTTCCTCTTTTAACTCAGTTAACTTCTTCCCAAACTCAGTGTCAAAACCTTGAAATTTGTTATCCATTGTCCCTTCTATTTCAGCCTTCAGTGCTTCATTTTTTGCTTTACTGTCGGCTTTCATAGATTCTAACGTCTCATCTTTTATCACTTTCAACTGTTTTTTAATGTTATCCCCATTTTCTGTTTTCATCTTTTCTATCTCAGCCTTCAGTTCTTTATTCATTTTTATACAGTCGGCCTCGATAGCTTCTAATTTAGTTCCCATGTTATCACTATTAGTTTTTAGTGACTCTAAACTCTCATTTATGGATCCTAACTTTTTGTTATTTTCATCCTGTTGGAGACCCAATGTATTGTCTATCGTTTCAAATTTATTGTTTATAGCCTCCAACTTTTCCTTGCTATCGGCTTTTATAGCCTCCAACTTCTCATTACTATCGGCTTTTATCGCCTCCCAAAGCCCTTGCAATTCCTCACTCAAAACCATCTTATTAGAATACAGTGGGCTACTCATGCCACATCGCTAAAACATGCTTGAGAGATGGTAACTGAACTTTTGTGTCCCAATTTCTTTAAAAATTTACTTTGGTACGGGTTTTTACTACAACGTACCCTTTTGATACTTATATTCAATTTCATAAACTTTATGGAAGTGTTCAAAATTCAAAATTTCGAAAAACCATTTAAAAAAAAAATGAAAATTTTGATTTTTCGAGAAAACTCGGGTTTTTCCCTAGGAAAACTCATCCCTGCGTACTGGGCGCCAAAAGTATTGATTGCTGGGGGGTTGTTTAACCCAGGGCTGCTCGGTGTGAGTTTCTAGGGACCCATGCGGTCAGTTAACATTATACGTTGTAGCGATTCCTTTCCTTACTTTACTTTACATGAAATGACCGTCTTAAGTGTTCCTCTAGTTATTAATCCAAGCACATTACTTTATATACCCCCATGTGCCCTTTCAGCAAGAAATATGCAAATCACAGTATGCCAGCATTGCTCAATTCGGGATTTTCGGGGTTGTAGTATGTTATCCCACTCTGTGACTTACACATTTTGGATTAAATAGAGGATACACTTGCAAAAATAACAACAAAATCAACTCCTATTTTAAAACATTTAATTAACCAAAATTATGGCGCTACAAACAATAAAACAATTAAACTACTGACCAAAATCTTCTACTTGTTCCAAGTGAACAAGGAATAATATAAGAATAAAACAAATATTATATTAAAACACATGGTTTCCTTTAAAACCAACAATTCATAATTTTTTTACTTCCATAAAGTACCTATCTTAAAGTTCCATATAACTACGAGCTCCTTTGGCTCGATATTTTCCAATAATAATGGTGTCATTCTTCTTATACACCTCAAATACTATTTTTATATTTTCTTATCATCAAAACAAATATATAATTACATTTAAAGTACATGTTAATTCTTTACTTAAATATTTGGGCACTTCACATGTTTTCAGCATTTACCATCCCTCTCAAGTTTTTACAAATTCACCATAGTGATCGGGAAAATACTTGTGTACTCCAGAGTTATAAAGATTACTTGACAAAGTCAAAAACTATGATTACTCCCGGAACCTAGTTACCTTCATTTAACTCGTGGAATCCTACTTCCATACAACGTTACAATAGGGATTGTTATTTATTTATTTGTCTTATAAGACCATTATCACATAAGAAAACTACGATCTGAACTTGCAAGCGATAATTTCATCTACAAGGACCTCGGTTCAATTCCCGGGTCATTAACAACTTTAAACACTCACGGTGTATTCATTCCTTCTTACAGACGGCCTTCACCCAACCCTCCTGCTATGAGGGTCAGACCGTTATACTTGAGCGAGATTTATGACTGGTAGGGTGACTCCCTGTCTAGTCTACGGTTGGAGCTCTCTTCAATGCTTTTAAAACAAATCTTCCTTTCTTTCAGTCCTATGGAGAGACCTGGCATTTAACTTCACTTATTTCCTTTCAACAACATTTTATTTGGCTCATAAACCACTTTCGTAACCTTGGCATTTATTAATTATAAAGGGTCCTCATTGATTGGGAAGAGTAATACACATTTTACGACGAATAATTAGGGGCTTCAACAACAAGAGGATTCTAGGTTCGAATCTCTTAACATGCCTCGGGAACCATTTCCACATTGGAGGACTTATACAAAATGCGATTTAGGGTCAGCCGTAGCCTACATGACCTACGCTCAATAATACCATACATTTGATCCCTTTTCAATATAATAACACACACATGGCCTCGTGATCTATGTCACTATTGG
Organism: Meconema thalassinum; assembly: GCA_946902985.2. Lineage (NCBI taxonomy): Eukaryota > Metazoa > Arthropoda > Insecta > Orthoptera > Tettigoniidae > Meconema > Meconema thalassinum. Next base: position 298,350,841 of record OX336391.1, on the reverse strand, counting down.
AGGACTTACAACATATCTCAATTCACTGCAATCAACTACCCTTCATAAGTAATTTACCAAGTACTTTTAACTTTTACGCATTCCTAGCGTGACATTTTATTTTAATTGCGCTCCATTGCGCTATACATTATTATTAAGCCTAGCGTCTTCCAAAGAACTGATAAATTCCATATTAACAATTGATACATATCTCAATTTTTATATTAATCTTTTCCTTTGACAATAATTGCTCTATTTTTAATAACATGCATTAATATCATGTCTTATACTTCTATTAAGGCTCCAACGCTCTTATTTTCATATCATTCAGTTTAATCTTTATTTATATTTCCTTTATAAATTATTATTATTATTAATACGCTTGCTTTTATAACATTCGTCAAATACACTGACATTTTATTCATACATTTCCTCTACAGGATTTATTCTTTCACATAATTATTTATAATTTCTCAAAATTCTATTTTTGTTCAGACCGCGTTCTTATTCTGTATTTAGTTATTTAGAAACATCCCTTTTACTCAAAAACTCCGGTGGATTTGTACACAATCACTTCCCCGACACCAAAACATAATGAAAATCTTTACTCACATGTTTAAGGTCGTTTCTTGACCCTTCTCCTCGTGCGATGTGTCATTTTTGGCCCACTTTTCTTTAAATTACTCCATCGTGTACAAATTCATTGCATGTACAGACATATCTTGACACATATTTAACACGTATACATTTAACACTAATAACATTTTAAATACACTGGTGTATCCGTTTAGAACACACAATAAAAACACTGAACATATATTACTTTTAACACAAATCTTGATATATTTACACTTCACAAATTTTGATCACTAGGCCGCTATTTAAGCCTATCACACGTGACCTCTTGATCTCCCGTCTCCAAGGGTGAAATTTAGTAATGTCGGCTTCCTATCCTCTCTGAATATGAAAGTCTCGAATCATCTACTTCCTCCCTGCAATAGCACTCCTTCGAATCCCGTTCTTGACGATCTGCTATTTCTCTGACACGAACGGCTCCCCTTTTAGATTCTATTTATTGATCTTAACGAAAGTCTGTTCTGTTCACGGTCCCCTCGATAATTTATCGGTGACCTATGGATTTTTAGCAACTAATACTTCTTGCGTCTTAGTGCTTTTGAATAGTTCGTCTGCTTTCTTGAAACGATGTCTATAGTTTCCTGTCTTCTTCTTTGCTTATTCGGTTCCCGCACTTCTAATCTTCTAGAATACTTACGAACCTTATTTTCTCTGTCCCTGCTCGGGTTCTTTAAATTAGAAAAACTTTTTATCTCTCTGTTACGGTACTTCCGTACGTTATGATACTTTTGGTCGTTTACTTAAAGACCTATCGCCCTGAGTCCTAAGTTCGCAGCCTACTTTGACTGTATTTTATGAACTTTTCACTGTAAATTGTATACTGTCGGACCTAAATCCTGTAACTAGGATTTTCTTAATTTTTCAACACGACGATACTGTAATATTACTTCTTTGCAACTCCTTTACGGAAGCACGTAAATTATTGATACCGCGACGCCCGTGGCTGTCGGATATTTTCTATGCGATGTGATACAGCGTTTTTCCCCTCAAGGAAAGCTGGTATACTGTCTTCGGTGTGTTTCAGCGTGACGCCTCCTCACGGACTATCGGACTTCGGTGTCTGATGTAACACAGTGACGCGCCCTCAGGCCGTTTGATAACTGCATGTACTGATCCAGCGTGACGCCCCCCTGGGCTATCGGAAACTGCATGATTGGCTTGGTGAGGCCAGGAGTTTTATACTCTTTAGTCACAAAAAGATAAAATCCTAGTCCTTTTCGTGACCAACTTTTGAACTAATTGTCGTACAATTATAAAAATTATATCTCCAGAAAGCTCGTCTTCCAAACGTCAAATAATCTCATTGCGCATAAGAATCGATCGTGCATTTCGGAGATATTAATTAATTTTTAGTCTTCAGCTGCGTGGGTGTTGCTGTTCATTTTTTTAATTCCCCACTCCTCTGGTATCAATGAATTCCCGATGACGTATACTGCGTTTGCAGTTTTTTTCCTGTGCAATTATTACAAGGTTTTTCTTTATACAAAAATCTCTAATCCGAAATGATTCACAGTACTGTATTTATTTACTTATTTTCATTCTCGCAAATGGGTTAAATTTAATTATTCTTCTTCTGGCACATCGGCGGTGTTGCCGTTTCCCTGCAAGCTAAGCTGGATTTCCGAGTCACGCTTCTTTGCCTTACAGTAAAAATTTTCCACTCGTTCTATTAATATCCATGACCCGCTCCCTCTCAAGGAGTCAAGAGGCATGATCTCATCTCCTGAACACCTGGTCCTGCGGCTTGCGTAATGTTATGCTAGAATTCTTGCTTGAAATCTCTCTATGTTACATTAGAAACTATATGTTTCTTTCATTCCTTCCACAAATACATGGATTCGACCCCTTTTGAGCCAATGGTACATGGGTTCACTATGAAAAGAGTTATGAATTTTTTAAAGATTTTTTTGGAAAAAAAATTAATGTATTTTTTAAAACTGCATTCTGAAAAAACTATTCAATTTCCATAAATAATCCTTCCTATTATTACAGTGAAATGTGCATATAACAATCGCTGAAAATTTCATTGTAATAACCCAAATACGTTTTGAGTAACCTGTACCACAAAATTGAACATATAACATGGGCAAGATAGGGAGGTGGTCTCACCTTAACCACTCGGCCACGACTGCCCTTAAGCAATGATACTTGTAATGGTTGTGACTCATATTGTCGACTTGGAATTTAGAGAACGATTCACTTCAATACATTTCCGCTTTCGGTAGGACGCGAACCTATGCTGGCGGAGGGAATCTGATTTCTAGTCAGATGCCTTAACCACTCGGCAAAGACTGCCCGTAAGCAATGCTACTTGTAATGGTTGTGACCCACAATGTTTACATGGAAATAAGAGAATGAATCACTTCTATACATTTCCGCAGTCGGTAGCATTCGAAACTTCCCTCCCAGAGGGAATATGATTACTAGTCAGACGCCTTAACCACTCGGCCACGACCGCCCTTATGCAATGATACTTGCAATAGTTGTGACCCATATTGTTTAGATGGAAATAAGGGAGTGATCCCCTTCAATACATTTCCAAATCGGTAGGACTCGAACCTAGGCTCCCAGAGGGAAGCTGATTTCTAGTCAAACGCCTTCACCACTCGGCCACGACAGCCCTTTCGCAATGATTCTTGTAATGGTTGTAACCCATATTTTCTACTTGGAAATAAGAGAATGATACACTTCAATACTTTTCCGCTGTCGGTAGGACTCGAACCTACGCTCCCAGAGGGAATCTGATTTCTAGTCAGACGCCTTAACCACTCGGCCACGACTGCTCTTAAGCAATGATACTTGTAATGGTTGTGACTCATATTGTCGACTTGGAATTTAGAGAACGATTCACTTCAATACATTTCCGCTGTCGGTAGGACTCGAACCTATGCTGGCGGAGGGAATCTGATTTCTAGTCAGATGCCTTAACCACTCGGCAAAGCAATGCTACTTGTAATGGTTGTGACCCATAATGTTTACATGGAAATAAGAGAATGAATCACTTCTATACATTTCCGCAGTCGGTAGCACTCGAAACTTCCCTCCCAGAGGGAATATGATTTCTAGTCAGACGCCTTAACCACTCGGCCACGACCGACCTTATGCAATGATACTTGTAATGGTTGTGACCCATATTGTTTACATGGAAATAAGGGAGTGATCCACTTCAATACATTTCCAAATCGGTAGGACTCGAACCTAGGCTCCCAGAGGGAAGCTGATTTCTAGTCAAACGCCTTCACCACTCGGCCACGACAGCCCTTTCGCAATGATACTTGTAATGGTTGTAACCCATATTTTCTACTTGGAAATAAGAGAATGATACACTTCAAAATTTTCCCGCCGTCGGTAGGACACGAAACTACGCTCCCAGATGGAATCTGATTTCTAGTCAGACAGTTTAACCACTCGGTCACGACAGATCTTATGCAATAATACTTGTAATGGTTGTGACTCATATTGTCTACTTGGAAATTTGAGAAGGATACACTTCAAAAGATTCCCGCTGTCGGTAGGACTCGAACCTACGCTCCCAAAGGGAATCTGATTTCTAGTCAGACAGGTTAACCATTCGGCCACGACTGACTTTGTGCAATGATACTCGTAATGGTTGTGACCCATATTGTTTACTTGATAATAATTGAATGAATCACTTCAATACAATTCCTTAGTAGATAGGACTCGAACCTACGCTCCCAGAGGGAATCTGATTTCTAGTCAGACGCCTTAACCACTCGGCCACGACTGCCCTTACGCAGTGAAACTTGTAATGGTTGCGACCCATATTTTCTACTTGGAAATAAGAGAATGATACACTTCAATACTTTTCCGCCGTCGGTAGGACTCGAACCTACGCTCCCAGAGGGAATCTGATTTCTAGGCAGACGCCTTAACCACTCGGCCACGACTGTCTTTCAGCTATGCTCCTTGTAATGTTTGTGACCCATATTGTTTATATGGAAATAAGAGAGTGATGAACTTCAATACACTTCCGCAGTCGTTAGGACTCGAACCTTCGCTCCCAGAGGGAGTCTGATTTCTAGTCAGACGCCTTAACAACTCGGGCATGACTGACCTTATGCAATGATACTTGTAATGGTTGTGTCCCAAATTGTCTACTTGGAAATTAGATAACGTTTCACTTCAATACATTTCGCAGTACGTAGGACTCGAGTTTAAGCAGACGGAGGGATTCCGATTTCTAGTCAGATGCCTTTACCACTCGGCCATGACTGCCCGTAAACAATGCTACTTGTAATGGTTGTGACCCATAATGTTTACATGGAAATAAGAGAATGAATCACTTCAATACATTTCCGCAGTCTGATTTCTAGTAAGAAGCCTTAACCACTCGGCCACGACTGCCCTTAAGCAATGATATTTTTAATGGTTGTTACTCATATTGTCGACTTGGAAATTAGAGAACGATTCACTTCAATACATTCCGGCAGTCGGCAGGAATCGAACCTATGCTGCCGTAGGGAATCTGATTTCTAGTCAGACAGGTTAAGCACTCGGCCAAGACTGAACTTACGCAATGATACTTGCAAGGGTTGTAACCCATACATTCTAATGGAAATAAGAGAATGATACACTTGAAACCATTACCCTGTCGGTAGGACTCGAACCTACGCTCCCAGAGGGAATCTGATTTCTAGTCAGACGCCATAACCACTCGGCCACGACTGTCCTTCAGCAATGCTACTTGTAATGTTTGTGCCCTATATTGTTTACTTGGACATAAGAGAATGATTCACTTCAATACATTTCCGCAGTCGGTAGGACTCGAAACTTCGCTCCCAGAGGGAATCTGATTTCTAGTCACACGCCTTAACCACTCGGCCATGACTGCCCGTAACAAATGCTACTTGTATTGGTTGCTGACCCACGTTGTTTACATGGAAATAAGAGAATGAATCACTTCATAACAATTCCGCCGTCGGTAAGACTCGATCCTGCGCTCCCAGAGGGAATCTGATTTCTAGTCAGACGCCATAACCACTCGGCCACGACTGTCTTTCAGCTATGCTACTTGTAATGTTTGTGACCCCTATTGTTTACATGGAAATAAGAGAATGATTCACTTCAATACACATCCGCAGTCGGTAGGTCTCGAAACTTCGTTCCCAGAGGGAATCTGATTTCTAGTGAGACGCCTTAACCACTCGCCCACGACTGCCCTTAAGCAATGATACTTGTAATGTTTGTGACCCATATTGTCTACTTGGAAATAAGAGAAGGATACACTTCAAAACATCCCCGCAGTCGGTAGGATTCGAACCTACGCCCTCAGAGGGAATAGGATTTCTAGTCAGACGCCTTAACCACTCGGCCACGACTGCCGTTAAGCAATGCTACTTGTAATGGTTGTGACCCATATTGTCTACTTGGAAATAAGAGAAGGATACACTTCAAAACATTCCCGCGGTCGGTAGGACTCGAACCTACGATCACAGAGGGAATCTGATTTCTTGTCAAACGCCTTAACCAGTCGGCCACTACTGCCGTTACGCAATGATTCTTGTAATGGTTGTGACCCATATTGTTTACATGTAAATAAGAAAATGCTTCACTTCAATAAAAATCCGCAGTAGGTAGGACCCGAACCTACGATCCCAGAGGGAAACTGATTTCTAGTCGGACGCCTTAACAACTCGGGCATGACTGCCCGTAAGCAATGCTACATGTAATGGTTGTGACCCATATTGTTTACATATAAATAACACAATGATTCACTTCAATACATTTCCGCCGTCGGTAGGACTCGAAACGACGCTCCCTGAGGAAATCTGATTTCTAGTCAGACGCCTTAAACGCTCGGCCACGTCTGCCCTTAAGCAATACTACATGTAATGGTTGTGACCAATATTGTTTACATGTAAATAACAGAATGATTCACTTCAATACATTTCCGCCGTCGGTAGGACTCGAAACTACGTTCCCAGAGGGATTCTGATATCTAGTCAGACGCCTTAACCACTCGGCCACGACTGCCCTTAAGCAATGCTACTTGTAATGGTTGTGACCCATATAGTCTACTTGGAAATAAGAGATCGATTCACTTCAATTCATTTCCGCAGTCGGTAGGATTTGAAACTTCACTCCCAGAGGGAATCTGATTTCTTGTCAGACGCCCTAACAAATCGGCCAAGACTGCCCTTAAGCAATTTCTTTCTTTGTCGTTTACCTAACAGGTTGGTGGAACCCACGGACTCAGCGAGGGAACTCACCACTACCGCCTCTACGGGCAGTGTCCTAGAGCTGGGAACATCTAATCGGAGTAGATACAACTGGTGAGGTGTGATTGGCACCTCGCCCAGGCGGCCTCACCTGCAAAGCGAACAGGGGCCTCATGAGGGAAGGTAATGGATGGTCAGAATGGATAGACAAGGAAGAGGGAAGGAGGGGGCCGTGGCCTTGAATAAGGTACCATCCCGGCATTTGCCCGAAGACGAAGTGGGAAACCACGGAAAACCACTTCGAGGATGGCTGAGGTGGGAATCGAACCCCCTCTACTCATTTGGAACACCCGAGGCTGAATAGACCCCGTTCCAGTCCTCCTACCACTTTTCAAATTTCGTGGCAGAGCCGGTAATCGAACCCAGGACCTCCGGGGCAGCAGGTAACAATGCTGACCGCTACGCTACGGAGGCGACGCGCTTAAGCAATGCTACTTGTAATGGTTGTGACCCGTATTGTCTACTTGGAAATAAGAGAAGGATACATTTCAAAACATTCCCGTAGTCGGTAGGATTCGAACCTATGCTCCCAGAGGGAATATGATTTCTAGTCAGACGCCTTCACCACTCGGCACGACTGCCCGTAAGCAATGCAACTTGTAAAGGTTGTGACCAATATTGTCAACATGGAAATAAGAGAACGATTCCTTTCAAGACATTTCCGCAGTCGGTAGGACTCCAACTTATGCTGCCGGAGGGAATCTGATTTCTAAACAGATGCCTTAACTACTCGGCCACGACTGCCCTTACGCAATGATACATGTAATGGTTGTGACCCAAATTGCTTACATGGAAATAAGAGAATGATTCACTTTCTGTACATTTCCGCAGTGTGTAGATAATGCTAATTGTAATGGTTGTGACCCATATTGTTTACATGGAAATAAGAGAATGATAAACTTCAACCCATTCCCGCAGTCGGTAGGACTCGAACCTACACTCCCAGATGGAATCTGATATCTAGTCAGACAGGTTAACCACTCGGCCACGACCGACCTTATGCAACGATACTTGCAATGGTTGTGACCCATATTGTTTAATTGGAAATAAGAGAATGAATCACTTCAATATATTTCCGCAGTCAGTAGGACTCGAACCTACGTTCACAGAGGGTTCTGATTTCTAGTCACACGCCTTAAACACTCGGCCACGTCTGCCGTTAAGCAATACTACATATAATGGTTGTGACCCATATTGTTTACATATAAATAACAGAATGATTCACTTCGATACATTTCCGCCGTCGGTAGGACTCGAACCGACGCTCCCCGGGAATCTGATTTCTAGTCAGACGCCTTAACTACTCGGCCACGACTGACTTTGTACCATGTTACTTCTAATGGTTGTGACCCATATTGTTTACATGAAAATAAGGGAATGAATCACTTCAATACAATTCCGCAGTAGGTGGGACTCGAAACTACGCTCCCAGAGGGAATCGGATTTCTAGTCAGACGCCTTAACCACTCGGCCACGATTGACCTTACGCATGGATACTTGTAATGGTTGAAACCCATATTTCCTACTTGGAAATAAGAGAATGATACACTTCATACCATTACCCCAGTCGGTAAGTCTCGAACCTACGCTCCCAGAGGGTATCTGATTTCTAGTCAGACAGGTTAATCATTCGGCCCCGACTGCCTTTCAGCAATGCTACTTGTACTGATTGTGACCCATATTGTTTACATGGAAATAAAAGAATGATTCACTTCAATTCATTTCCGCAGTCGGTAAAACTAGAACCTTCGCTCCCAAAGGGTATCTGATATCTAGTCAGACGCCTTAACCTCTCGTCCACGACTGCCCTTAAGCAGTGATATTTGTAATGTTTGTTGCCATATTGTCTACTTGGAAATATGTGAAGAATACACTTTTAAACATTCCAGCTGTCGGTAGGACCCGAACCTACGCTCCCAGAGGGAATCTGATTTCTATTCTGACTCCTTAACCACTCGGCCACGACTGCCCTTAACCCTTTAAGCCCTGAACCTTTAATAATTGGTAAATAATGTAAATTTAAAATTTCATAAACCTTTATATGCTACAGTTTGAAAACATAATTTTTTTCAAAACACTTACTTATACCTAGGTATAAGTTTCTTAGGTGGTACTTACAAGTACCGTGTGTCCTCTACAGGCAACAGGGAATTTACTGACTTCGTGTTTATAATAGGACACAAATTCTTATTCTTTTGTAGATACTTACCAAAGTTAAGAAATATGTTGGTTCTGTGAGTGATAGCTGCCTCCGTGGTATATTGGTTTGCGTGCTTAGCCCACCCCACCGGAGGTCCGAGGTTCGATTCCTGGCTCTGCCACGAGATTTGAAAACTGGTATGAGGACTGGAACGGGGCCTACTCAGCCTCGGGTGGTCCAATTGAGTAGAGGGGGTTCGATTCCCTCCTCAGCCATCCTCGAATTGGTTTATCGTGGTTTCCCACTTCGTCTTCAGGCAAATGCTGGGATGGTAACTGCCGTCAGGAAATAGCCGCCTCCTTCTCTCTTCCTTGTCTATCCCTGCCATTCTTCCCATTCCGTCCCATCCCTCATAAGGCCCCTGTTCGCGTCAGAGGTGCGGCCACCTGTCGAGGTGCTAGTCCCGTCTCCCCAATTGTATCCCCGTACCTATGTCAAGCTCCAGGACACTGCCCGTAGAGGCGGTAAAGGTGGGATCCCTCGACGAGTCCGTGGGAAAAACCTTCCTGGAGAACTGACTACGAAAACGAAAATGTTACATACAATAAATTTATTTTTGTCAGATATAAATAGGCCTACCAAGAAATATACACGTTGCATAAATATGAAAAGTAGAAAATTAATATACACTGAAACCAACCAGAAGAGCAGTTAGATTCAGAAAAGTTTGAGCCCAAGAAGTCATTGCTATACGTGTATCTCATGGTATTCTACAAAGCAGTTTTACTGTCGTTGACAGGCGTCTTCGGTGGCGTAGTTGGTAGCATGCTGAGCATTTATGACCTCTAGTTGGATGTAGAGTCCTCCATGGCCACAGGTCCTTGAGCTACAGACCTTCTGTATTCTAACACTGAAATTGTACCAAAGAGTTCACAATAAATAATGTAAGAATTTAAGAACAGAATATCTAACATTTCCCATAAAAGTCTCAGCTTTCGCCTTTTGGACTTGCGATCAACATTGTACAGAGCTCGCAATCTATCCGAAAGGTCTATATCAGGTATGCTATTTCCTCTAGAAGAACATTATTTATATATTCTAATGTTAAAACATTGAGGGCATTCATATCTCACACTTTACCATGCAAACAATGCTAGAAGTACTACATATACACAATTTGGAATACCTCCGTGATGAACTTCCCGCCTAAACATTACCTCAACAATTGTTTCCTTGCCAACTTCCCAGAGAGCCCTGACGGTACTTAGGAGTACCAAGTAGTTAATTGTTTCTGAAAATCAACATCAGTGTTTGAGGCAAGATTTGAGATGATGTACTTGCTTTCATGACAATAATACACATTAGGGATCGAATAAATTTTTGCTTCATTGCAGAATAACACACAGAAATATGCCTTAGTTTGTGCACCCGAAACATGATCAAAGAATGTGTACAAGCAATATTTCAGTGCTGAGTTCTGGAGGCAGTTCTGGGAAACAGTGTATGTAACATATTTGCGGTGCTTTGGCAAGGTACTGAGAAGTACCGCCAGGCCATAAGTGGTTCATATTAGCAACCACTACTTATTGATAAGACTTCAAATGTTATGGTACTTTAAAGTACCGTCAGTGCTCAAAGGGTTAAGCTGTGATACCTGTAATGATTGTAACCCATATTTTCTACTTGGAAATAAGAGAAAGATACACTTCAAAACATTCGCGCAGTCGGTAGGACTCGAACCTACGCTCCCAGAGGGAACCTGATTTCTAGTCAGACGCCTTAACCACTCGGCCACGACTGCCCGTAAGGTATGTTACTTGTAATGGTTGTGACCCATAATGTTTACTTGGAAATAAGAGAATGAATCACTTCAATACATTTCCGCAGTCGGTAGGAGTCGAACCTACGCTCCCAGAAGGAATCCGATTTCTAGTCAGACGCCTTAACCAGTCGGCCACGACTGCCCTTACGCAATGATACATGTAATGGTTGTGACCCAAATTGCATACATGGAAATAAGAGAATGATTCACTTTCTGTACATTTCCGCAGTGTGTAGGACTCGAACCTACGCTCCTAGAGGGAAACTGATTTCTAGCCAGACGCCTTAACCACTCGGCCACGACTGCCCTTACGCAATGATACATGTAATGGTTGTGACCCAAATTGCTTACATGGAAATAAGAGAATGATTCGTTTCTGTTCATTTCCGCAGTGTGTAGGACTCAAACCTACGCTCCTAGAGGGAAACTGATTTCAAGCCAGACGCCTTAACCACTCGGCCACGACTGCCCTTACGCAATGCAACTTGTAATGGTTGTGACCCATATTGTCTACTTGGAAATAAGAGAACGATCCACTTCAATTCATTTCCGCAGTCGGTAGGATTCGAAACGTCGCCCCCAGATGGAATCTGATTTCTGGCCATACGCCTTAACACTCGGCCACGACTACCCGTAAACAATGCTACTTGTAATGGTTGTTGACCCATATTGTTTACATGGAAATAAGAGAATGAATCACGTCAATACATTTCCGCAGTCGGTAGGACTCGAACCTACGCTCCCAGAAGGAATCTGATTTCTATTCTGACGCCTTAACCACTCGGCCACGATTGCCCTTAACCCTTTGAGCCCTGAACCTTTAATAATTGGTAAATAATGTAAATTTAAAATTTCATAAGCCTTTATATGCTACAGTTGGAAAACATTTTTTTTCTTCAAAACTCTTACTTATACCTAGGTATAAATTTCTTAGGTGGTACTTACAAGTACCGTGAGTCCTCTACAGGCAACAGGGAATTTACTGACTTCGTGTTTATAATAGGGTCGCTTCCGTAGCGTAGCGGTCAGCACGGTTAGCTGCCGCCCCGGAGGTCCTGGGTTCGATTTCCGGCTCTGCCACGAAATTTGGAAAGTGGTATGAGGACTGGAACGAGGTCTACTCAGCCTCGGGTGTTCCAAATGAGTAGAGGGGGTTCGATTCCCACCTCAGCGATCCTCGAAGAGGGTTTCCGTGGTTTCCCACTTCGTCCTCATGCGAATGCCGGGATGGTACTGTCCCCGATAATCCGGATAGTAGGCTGTCAGAAATCCGCCCCCTCAATCGGATTGCCAATAATCAATCGCACCGGCACAGCTACATCAATGAAAATGGCACTGACAGATACTACCGAGATTAAAGCACAGTAGTTAACAAGAAATTATTGTGGAACACACCAAAATATACGGGGGTTCAAACTTACCTTTTACTTACCTATTCAATTTAATCTCGGGTCTGGGTTTTCAACTGGATCACTTAATAGTATGCCCTCACAATAACCTCCACCACGATATTTAAAATGAACCAAGTCGGAAACAAGAAAATTTAAACTGCACAATAATTTATTTCACATAAAGAAAAATATAACTTAACAAAATTTAACAACAAAATATACGTGGCAATCAGAAGCCAATGTCAATGCAACCATGTCCTCCTGTAGGACTTGTAGACTTCACATACAAAAATTCAGCTTTCTCTAGCTCTAAAGAACGTAATAATAACAACAATGCACATTGGAATGGATAAGGGAGCTGGGACGAGACATAAAGCATTTGTTTCCTTGTTCATGAACTTCACATTTTATTTATAACCGCAAGGCTGCTATGTAGATGACCCTGGCCTCTATTATTCAGTTATCTGGCCACCTGCAATACACCCTGCACCGTGGCGCATGCTTGCTTCGTCAAATGGACGCACCTGTCCACCCAATGTTAGCATATGCTAGTTACATCAGAGCCTAGCTCCTTTTCAAAACACTTTAAATGTTCACATCTCAACTCAAATATTATCACGCAAATCTTTTAAATGCTCCGTTCAAATATCAATGGATTACTCTAATAATCCCAAATCTTGTTTAATTGTATAATCCAATTGTTGAACTAGCGTTATTTATAGTATAATAATGAAAACGTTTAATGTTTATAACAAAATGTTCATTAATTATTTATAACATTTTAAATTGTTTATAACATTGTCAAACGACAATTGAAAAATTTATACACGCCTCTATTATTCCCGTTCGTTTCAAATTATTATTAAAGATATTTACATCGTTATTTACATTATTTATATTATTTATATTAGAAATACATTAAACCACACGTTGATCCGGTTGATAATTACTTAAATCGTGGTGATATAATCGACCAATGAAGGTTAGTTATATTTAAATTTTAGATTCAGGTTTAATAAGATTTAATAATTATTATTATTTGTGACGGTAACCTCCATTCAAAATCTTTATCTTAAATTATTTAAACACTCTTGTTAATTTTAACAGTAACTTCACATGCATAATTTTCAATGGACCTGAACAATACACTCAGCGGAAAAATACCTCGCTCAAAACGCACAAAATTGCACAAAAATTGGCCCATAATTCATCATATATCTCATTATATATGGCATCAAAATCTTCCACAATACACACAAAAAACCTCCACTTATAAATTCATCATCATCATCATCAATATTACTGTGGGAACCTCCTTCACTTATTACAGGGCATTATTCATCAGCGACTTTTACACGTCCACTGAACTAACGATTATACATCCATAGTTCCTCTTTAAAAATTCTTATATTCATCAATTGTATCGAAAACTGTTATTATATTTAACCTTCGTGGGTTTCATTCATGAAGCGATATGAAGTAAAAATTTGCCAGTCACAAATAAATTTAATAGCAAATACGATTAGACACGCCTCCCTGGTCTATCAAAATTGAGATTAATATCATCAAAGTATCGCAGTATAAAAATACTATCTTCAATCAAAGTTCATCTAAACTGCATAAATAGTCGAATAGAATACAATTAGACTGTGGACTGCAAACATTATTGTTCCAATCTACAATTGAGAAAAACTCCTATCAAATGTTCATTACTATAGTGTACTCAATAAATCGTAATCAAAGTTCATATTTCATAAAATTGTCTATAATGCAATGGTATTTCAGAATTGACGATAAATGTCTATGTTGCAATCATGTTCATAAAACGACTAGTATTTCTAAGATCGTCGATAAAGTAGTAGATTTTAACGCTCTAAAATCTTTTAATCATTCTTCTTTCTTGAGGATGACAGAAAATTGGTCAAAATAATTTACTGAATAGAATTACTTTAATAAAATGACACGCTGTCTGAATTCAAATTTGTCATAGAGAATCGTTAACTTTACAGTCAAATCGTGACTACAAAAATATGCAAATTACTGAAAGAATATATAATATCAGTCTCAACAGATCCAAAATTATTTAAATATGCCAATGATATAATAATGTCTCAATAAATCGAAGAAAAAGGCTTAAATCAGCAAAGTGTACAGAGTACAGAAATATCAAGCAAGAATATGGGGCAAAATATATGGGACAGAAAATATGGGAAAAATGGTTGCTCAGATATCGCTAAATGGCTCAAATAAATCAAGAAACGTTCACGACTACCTTATCTGTTGATTGAAGTTCTAGAGGAAAATTTCCAAAGAAGACTGCTGTTGGTTCCATTTCACCACCGTAAAGATGTGCTCCGACCTCGAACCTGGAACCTGCGCCCTCGGAGAATAGAACAGTTTCCTCCTCTGGAAATCGCACTGCTCCGTGTAGACGATAGACATCCTTCTGGCAAAACTCTTCTGTGTAAGCCGGGTCCACACTGGCCTCTCTTGAAAGTTCCCTGAAGTTCTGGTAGAAATTCGCCATGAAGATTATTGCAATTATTTCCGCAGAAATGTTCATAATTGTGGAGTATGAAGATATTTCCACTAACATTTGATGTAATTCAGCGATGGATTACGATGCATGAGTGTAGTTGGATGTTCACTACATGCTCGCTTTTGTAGAAAGACGATTAACGAAGCTCCATGCTGCTATTTCACTCCATTGATGTATGTCCCAATTGCATTAAAGTTTTAGTCATCCATCTCCACTTCCGTTATAATAATGGTCGAAAGTACTGCCAGATTATATAGTTCCATTGTAGAATGTAGCAGTGTATCACCAAATGTAATCTTCAGTATCACGGTTGCAATACATGTCAGCCGTAGCGTAGAATGTGGTATTATAAAAGTGCTTCTCAGGCGTCGAGAAAATCACTTTTGTCTGCAGTCTTAAAATGCGAATATCTTCCAAAGTATAATAGTGAAAATGTTCAACTTTCGCACACGCCTCAATATTGTAATGCACAATTGAATTAGCATAAATGCAGTAGCTAACTCTTGATAGATAATCTTGTAGACTCGTTTATGTGTGCGCTCCAACTTCGCCTAGTTTTAGTAACCGTAAAATTGCACTGCTGCACGCTCAGTGCTTGTTCGATGCTGTGGGCTCTACCACACTTGCTACTGACGACTTGCTTCACTGAATAATATAAACTTGTTCTATCAGAATTAAGAACTCGAAGTCTGACAATATGAGAATGAGAAAATGAGCCATGAGGCCTTGAGACATGAGACATGAGACATGAGAACTTCCTCTCTGCTGTGCAAGGCCTTTTATCAACTTCTTAAGGGGCGTATCCATCCCTACCATAGCTTGTTCCTCCGTCATTGCTAGAAGTTCTAACTTTGGCTATACTTGACGGATTTTCAAATTTCAAAAACTCATAATTAATTTCTTCAAAATTCCAAATCAATGCCATAACTGAAAATAGATTTCCACAATTCTGCATGCCAAAAGTAATTAAATATGGTAGTTTCAGTAATCTCCGTCTCCCTCCAAGCTATCATTCATTGGTTCGAGCCTCTCCTCCAATAGCGTAACTTCTTCCTCAGCACAATTCCTTGCTTCCCTGCGACTGCGTCGTAAATCTCAGATCCTTCTCGAACAAAATCATGACGTCACCAAGAATCTCAGCTCATCCAGCCTACTTGCATGAAGTCTGCGTCATCCGTGCCTACGTCATGAATATACACGTCACAACTATGACGGCCATAACTTTATTCACATATGCCAATACAGCCACCGTGGTCTCAGTATAATTCAATTTACGGGGGCATTCTCCCTTCACCACGTTTTAAAAACAGTTGCAAATTGTTTTTAAACTCTGTTATAAATATCTGAATTCACTTGAACACAAAATTGAATTATAAGTCTACTCTTGTATGATATTTCTTCTATGTTCCTTAATCATAAGTCTCTTCTTCTCTGGGTTGTGTGTGGCTAATGCATTCTTTCCTCTCTACTTTCTCTTCTGTCCTGTATTCCTGTTTTCCAAATTCTGCTGGCTTGTAGAAGGACCAGGATCGATCACTAAATCCTGTCTTTTCTTCTGGTTTCCAGCTTCCTTCTCTCGTAATTCCTTCAAATATTGCTGACTTTCTTTCTCTCTCTCTTGATACTTGTCCGGTGTCATAACCTGACCTTGAGAATACTGATTCCGATTCTGGTACTGGTTATTTCTGTTGTAGTTCCTATTGTACCCATTGTTATTATAATATCTACCTCTTCCGTTATTATAGTTCCCTCTATTGTTATTCCAGCCTCGTCTTTGCTGATATGGACGGTAACCTTGTGATCTGTTGTTGCGAAAATAATTGTTCCTGTGAGGACCTACATTTTCAGTTTTCTCTTCAGCAGGCGTATCAGTTTGCTGAACTTGATCCATGTAGACTGTATTAATGTCTTTGAATTCGTGCCTCTGACCTTTTTGTACCAAATTTGGCATTGGACTCGTGTAGTCAAGCCTTCTCAATAGTTCGTCCATACTGGTCAATTCCCTGATATTTGACGATTTAATAAGCCTTCTCACCTCCACGGGTAGCATACGTGAAATAGCATCTATCAACTGCTCTGTCGACAATGGGGGTTGTAAAAATCTCAAGCGCGTTAACTGGCTCGTGAAGAAATCAGCGTACCGTGTTGGAAGAGTACCCGAATACTTCCTCGAGTATACCTCAGCTCTTAATGAATTTTGTGCTTCTATTGACCAGAATCGTTTTATCAGTGCCTCTGCAAATTCATCGAAATTACTAAAAGTGTACCGAAATGCTCTGAACCACTCAAGGGGTCCTCCATCTAGAAATCTTTCTACGATTCTCATTTCTCTTTCTCTAGGAATATGGGCTTCAATAAAATAGTCTTTCAGGTTCCTGATAAACTCTATCGGTGTTAGACTGTGTATTACTGAATTTCTGAGGCTTGTCCTCAAAGTTTCGGATGACTGTCACATTTCTTGGATATGAATCCATGTAATTCTTCCCACTATCACGATATTTCCATTCAGGTTCAATATTCCTATCCTCTTCTTCTTCCCGGAATCTGAATATACGTTCCTCAGGACTAATATCTCTCTCTTCAGTAGCGAGGTTACATCTTCTCACGTAATTCCTATTATCTTCACAAGTCAATCCTTCTGGATCCTTATCTGTGATTTCCGTGATGACTTTCCTAATCAACTCTTCTTTATACGTTTCCATCATGCTAGCTTCTCCTAGTTTCAAATTCTGAAATTCGCTCGTAGTTTCATTGACATCAGAGACAACCTTATGAATTTGTTCCTCTAACGCGGTTTTTAATGCTTGCACGTCCTGGCCTATTTGAGTCCTATCCTCTACCTGCTTTTCGGATAGCGAATCCATCCTTATATTCAAGTCCTTTCTAATTTGAACTACCTCATTATTTATATCTACTTGTGTACTGGCAAGTTTTCGTTCAATTCGCTCCTGAATCTGATTGACATGTTCCCCACTTGAACTGTTCCATTCATCTTTCCAAACCGTTACATTTGCAGTTAACATTTCAGCAATATCTACTTCAATGTCTTCCTTAAGTAAACGATTATGATCTAAGACTTGGGTCCTCATGACCTCTACATCATGTTTTAATCCAGCTAGTGAAGCTGTTGTCCTAACAGACTCGTCAACCAATCTAGTTGTTAAAGCACTAATGTTACGAGTACAAAGCGTTTTTGAAGTTTCAATTTCTTCTCTAACCTTATTAACAACAGTTTGAACTTTGGCAATGTCTACTAAAACTGTATTAACTTCTATTTGCATCTTATTGATATCGCTTTGCATATCATTAACATCAGAATGAATATTATTTATGTCTACTTGAACGTTTGACACATCGGTTCGAACATTTCTAATCTCTTTTTGAACTTCTCCTACCTTGTCTTGTACAGTAGCAACATCATTCCTAACAACGATTACTTCTGCTCTAGCACATGAAATATCACTCCGGACATTAGCAACATCAAGTTTCAACATATTAAGGTCCTTATGTACATTGGAAACATCAATCTTAACATCTGAGACATCTTTATGGACATTGGATAAATCTACTTTAACATCTGAGACATTTTTATGGACATTGGATAAATCTACTTTAACATCTGAGACATCCTTGTGGACATTGGATAAATCTAATTTAACATCTGAGACATCCTTGTGAATGTCAGTCACGGCATTCTGGATTCCCTTGGTACTGGTCTGTAAACGCGACAGATTATTTTCCAAGTTTGCAGAACTGGTCTGAAGAACTTTCAAACTTTCATCCAGCATCTGCTTCATTCGACTAGCATTCCTAGCTTCCATCTCCTTCGCACTTTCATTCATGCTATCTTTCAACTCCTCCAACATCTTTCTCATACTCTCATCTGCCATCTCAATAATATTTCAATAATAGACTGCGTTAGGGACATACATCAAACAGAGCAAGATAACAACATCTGAGCAACATCTTTCACCATATATAAAGTTTGAGCAATTTTCTGTCTTAAATCTAACTTATAATTACCTTATAATTAACTTTCGTAGACACTTCATGTTGAAACAAATTCAAGCACATGTTCAAATTTCCCTGGTTCATTCTAAATATCCTAACACAAATAATTTACATTTACAATCCAAATAGTTTAATTTTATCTTTAATATGACTAAATATGTCATAAGCCGGTCAAATAAACTAAGACTCCAGATCATAGGCGATTTTATCTAAGTTTCCAGCCTATTTAACCTCTCTCAGGTTGTATAAGATCTGATCTTTTCTGAGTGTAATTTTCCTATTACAACACAACATTTAATCCCTATATAATCACACTCTCAAATTCTACAATTGGCCAAGACATCTATCAAAGAATCAACCTCTTTATTTGAGTCTTCACAATCCCATTGACATCGATAACTTGGTAATCCAATGTTATTCGAACACTCCACACGTTGATTGTACCAATCCTACTGGCGTTCAACCTGGTAATCCAGTTTTGCAGAGTCCCACGAAATTGCGGTGCCAATCCTACTGTCCCCGATAATCCGGATAGTAGGCTGTCAGAAATCCGCCCCCTCAATCGGATTGCCAATAATCAATCGCACCGGCACAGCTACATCAATGAAAATGGCACTGACAGATACTACCGAGATTAAAGCACAGTAGTTAACAAGAAATTATTGTGGAACACACCAAAATATACGGGGGTTCATACTTACCTATTCAATTTAATCTCGGGTCTGGGTTTTCAACTGGATCACTTAATAGTATGCCCTCACAATAACCTCCACCACGATATTTAAAATGAACCAAGTCGGAAACAAGAAAATTTAAACTGCACAATAATTTATTTCACATAAAGAAAAATATAACTTAACAAAATTTAACAACAAAATATACGTGGCAATCAGAAGCCAATGTCAATGAAACCATGTCCTCCGGTAGGACTTGTAGACTTCACATACAAAAATTCAGCTTTCTCTAGCTCAAAAGAACGTAATAATAACAACAATGCACATTGGAATGGATAAGGGAGCTGGGACGAGACTTAAAGCATTTGTTTCCTTGTTCATGAACTTCACATTTTATTTATAACCGCAAGGCTGCTATGTAGATGACCTTGGCCTCTATTATTCAGTTATCTGGCCACCTGCAATACACCCTGCACCGTGTCGCATGCTTGCTTCGTCAAATGGACGCACCTGTCCACCCAATGTTAGCATATGCTAGTTACATCAGAGCCTAGCTCCTTTTCAAAACACTTTAAATGTTCACATCTCAACTCAAATATTATCACGCAAATCTTTTAAATGCTCCGTTCAAATATCAATGGATTACTCTAATAATCCCAAATCTTGTTTAATTGTATAATCCAATTGTTGAACTAGCGTTATTTAGAGTATAATAACGAAAACACTTAATGTTTATAACAAAATGTTCATTAATTATTTATAACATTTTAAATTGTTTATAACATTGTCAAACGACAATTGAAAAATTTATACACGCCTCTATTAATCCCGTTCGTTTCAAATTATTATTAAAGATATTTACATAGTTATTTACATTATTTATATTATTTATATTAGAAATACATTAAACCACACGTTTATCCGGTTGATAATTACTTAAATCGTGGTGATATAATCGACCAATGAAGGTTAGTTATATTTAAATTTTAGATTCAGGTTTAATAAGATTTAATAATTATTATTATTTGTGACGGTAACCTCCATTCAAAAGCTTTATCTTAAATTATTTAAACACCCTTGTTAATTTTAACAGTAACTTCACATGAATAATTTTCAATGGACCTGAACAATACACTCAGCGGAAAAATACCTCGCTCAAAACGCACAAAATTGCACAAAAATTGGCCCATAATTCATCATATATCTCATTATATATGGCATCAAAATCTTCCACAATACACACAAAAAACCTCCACTTATAAATTCATCATCATCATCAATATTACTGTGGGAACCTCCTTCACTTATTACAGGGCATTATTCATCAGCGACTTTTACACGTCCACTGAACTAACGATTATACATCCATAGTTCCTCTTTAAAAATTCTTATATTCATCAATTGTATCGAAAACTGTTATTATATTTAACCTTCGTGGGTTTCATTCATGAAGCGATATGAAGTAAAAATTTGCCAGTCACAAATAAATTTAATAGCAAATACGATTAGACACGCCTCCCTGGTCTATCAAAATTGAGATTAATATCATCAAAGTATCGCAGTATAAAAATACTATCTTCAATCAAAGTTCATCTAAACTGCATAAATAGTCGAATAGAATACAATTAGACTGTGGACTGCAAACATTATTGTTCCAATCTACAATTGAGAAAAACTCCTATCAAATGTTCATTACTATAGTGTACTCAATAAATCGTAATCAAAGTTCATATTTCATAAAATTGTCTATAATGCAATGGTATTTCAGAATTGACGATAAATGTCTATGTTGCAATCATGTTCATAAAACGACTAGTATTTCTAAGATCGTCGATAAAGTAGTAGATTTTAACGCTCTAAAATCTTTTAATCATTCTTCTTTCTTGAGGATGACAGAAAATTGGTCAAAGTAATTTACTGAATAGAATTACTTTAATAAAATGACACGCTGTCTGAATTCAAATTTGTCATAGAGAATCGTTAACTTTACAGTCAAATCGTGACTACAAAAATATGCAAATTACTGAAAGAATATATAACTAGTTGAAACCCGTCAAAACATGACGGCCAATGGGAAAATATTTACTGAGGAATTCTTTGTACGATTACTTTTAGGCACTGTTGAAACTTTAAAGGCGTCAAAAGATTGCACTCTCGACGTTGCAACATACTGCTGGCCATGACTAAAAACGTGATGAGGTAAATATTGAGACCTATACGTTCCAGAGTTTCGCCTTGAGTATTGATTGTGATAAAGTATGCCAAGCGAATTGGAAAATGTTGCTTCTTAAAAGAAAATGGTAGTGTTTTTTCGGATGGTGTTAAATCAAGTCGAAGGATTAGGCCTCTCTGCCTAATTTTAAGTGCACTTATTATTTCCAAATCCAAGCAATACGGTTGCATTTAGAAGCCCTTGGGAAATGTTCAGATTTCTTAAGGAGCATAACTATGAGTCAAGCGTTTGGACTATGTGGAGGCATATAATTTAATTCCAAGAAATTCAAGAACTACGCAGGAAACTGAAATAAACGTATAGGTCTCAATTTTCCTCATCACGTTTTCAGTCATGGCCAGCAGTATGTTGCAATGTCGAGAGTGCAATCTTTCATCTTCAGTATGTAATCTGTTAATGCTCGTGTATTTTTTTGAACTAAGCTACTGGATAGAAGGTCAATGGCATATAAGTTGATTTCATTTCATTGTTCATTTTTAGCCTATTTTCAATTTTGAAAAAATAGGCTTATGAGATCACCTTTTGTCCGTGTGTGTGTGCGTGTGTGTGTGTGTGTGATTCGTGTGTGTGTGTCCCCCTAATAAAATCTAAACGGCAGGAGCGATTTCAATGAAACTCGGAAAGTTCATAGCACTATTCCCGGCGACCTCGACCGTGCCCTTCAAATTTTGTTACGACTCACCAATCCAACATGGCGGCTGTGCGAAATATTTCACCAGCATTCAATATCTCCGAAACTATTACAGATATTACCCTGACATATTCTATGGTGATAGAGGGAACTACTATAAGTTCACTTATGTGACTTTTGGAAACCTGGTAACTACAAAACCAACATGGCGGGCAAGCGAATTTGCGACATTTAAATAGACGTTTATCGTGATTTGACCAACCAAACGCAATGAAACTTGGTACAGTATATGTTTGTATACATTGTAATGCACCGACATCTAACTTCGTTCAATTGTTTACATAATCACAAGATGGCGGATGTGCGAAATATTTCACCGGCATTCTATATCTCTGAAACTATTAGCGGTATCTCGCTAAAATTTTGTACGGAGATAAAGGGCACTACTGGAAGTCCATCTATAAGACTTTCAAAAACCGGTTAACTACAAAACGAACATGGCGGCCAAGCGAATTTGAAAATTTTAAATAGACCTTTCTCACGATTTAATGTTCCAAGCGCACTGAAACCTGGTACAGGAAATATTTATACACATTGTAATCCACTGGTATCTAATTTATTTCAATTGCTTACATAACCTCAAGATGGCGGCAGTGCGAATTTTAAAATTAAGTTTTTATTTCTTGTGATGTAGTCATGCGATCGAAGTGAAAGTTTGAATAATGAACCTACGCAATAATTTTCCTTTAATGGTACATGAATCTATGGCCTATACATTTAACAATCCAACATGGCGACCATCCGAAATATTTAGACGATACTGAATATCTACGAAACTATTTTAGCAATCAAACTGCATTTTTTAATGTTCATAGGGGCTATGAACTTAAGTTCACCTATAGGACTTTAAATAACCTGGTGATCACAAATCCAACATGGCGGTGACGCGAATTATAAATATTCACATGGACGTTTCTCGCAATTTAACCATCCGAGTGCAGTGAAACTTGGTACAGTGAATCCTTATACGAATGTTAATCCACTGGCAACTAATTTATTTCAATTGTTTCCATAACCTCAAGATGGCAGCTGTGAAAAATTTTAAAATCTCCTTGTTTTTTCTTGTGTCCTAATTATGCAATTGAAGTTTGAATACTACACTTTCACAATAATCTGCTTGTAACAGTACACAACTGTAGGACCTACATATATAAAATCCAACATGGCGACCATCCGAAATATTTAGTCGGTTCTTAATATCTACAAATCTATTACAGCAATCAAACAGAAATTGTGTATGTTGATAGTGGTAATTAACATAAGTAGGATATATGAAAATAAGCTGTATAGTTCTTCACGGAACTACTTGTTTTGGTGTAAGAATCCCTCAGTATGCCTTCCTCAGGAGGGGAAGTAAATCCGGCGGTCCTATGCCTTAGATTTATGACATGAAAAAGAATCTTCCACTAACTACAGTACATTTGTGTGAAGCCAAAATTTGTAGGTTAGATTATTTGATAACGCTATATTAGTTCCAAAGTTCGTCGCCAGGTGCTGGCTGCGATGGCCTCTAGTCGCCAAGTCCGCAGCTAGGTGTCGTGGACGGTAGCATTTGGTAGCAAAAGTAGGAACTACTGTACTGGAAAATTAGATCGTCTTCAGTCCTTACCTGAATCGCAGATAACACACACTAATACAGCCATCACATTATTAACACCGGTTATCAGACAGATTCTACGCATACACCCAAAGTACACGGGGCTACATGACCGCATTTTCGCAGCCCCTAAACTAAGGTACCAACCATTCGTGTAAGAATGCGAACTTTCGAGAAATTTATTATATCCTTCGCAGAAGTAAATGTTTCAGGCACGGTATCCTCATGCGTTGAAAGTTTGGCTGGTAATTCAGTAACACTTGATTATCACCAACCATAGAGAAGTTGTCGCCGTTAACATGTAGCATATAATCAGAAAATTCCATTTCACCTTGTTTCAATCGCGTGTTTTTATGTAAGTGGCGTATTTTGGAGAAGGGCCAGAGAGAAGAGTATTTAATATAAATAACTGTTTGGCGAGAAGTGTGCGACAGACCTGAAGTCTCCATGAAGAATAACTTTCCCACAAAAAGGAATAATGTCATTACGTATCCCTTAGAAGTAGATTCACACACATTAATGAATGAATGTTTGCCATTGGGGCTCCATTCCAAACTATGGGCCGAGCTAATCGAATATCGTCAGCTGGATTTTGAATGTTAAATGTAGGGGTTTTGCAAGAATTCACTTGATTTGCAGATCTGACTCGATTAGCTTCTGGAGAATCTAATATATACAACTGGTCGCAAGAACCGTCGCTTATAATTTTGGAATATAACGAAGAAATGCGATGATGTGCAAATCCATGCATTTTAAAACAATATGAACCGTATGCATGTGGCATAGTAACATTGGTACCGGTACCAAAGGAAACGAAGCTCATGGCATTGTTGTACTGCCGATTATTATCTCCGAAATTCCTTGAGATATCATCTCCAGTGAAAAATTGTTGCAGCATGTCGAATATTTTATATTTAGTCAGATCAATTTTACAATTTCAACAGCAAAGATCAAAGTAACCAAGCGTAGATTTCTCGCAAGAGAAATACAGTGCAGAACAATGTTTACATTTGTTCGTTAAGGACCCTACACTGTATAGCATATACTCTGGAATTGCTTCTGAAATGGCATATTTATATTGGATTTTAAAAGTGGCTTCGTATTTTCTCTGATTTCCCATTTTATTGCGGCTAATGTTCTTTTTCATCAAATGGGTTTATTTATAGCAGCATTTCTCCCCAAATTAACGTCATATTCAATAACACTATAGTTGCCTGCATCAACGCAGCCGCCAAATATTAAATGGCAAATAATACTTCTATTGAAAAAAAATCCACAGCATGGTTAGATTCATTGTTATGTACTCTAAACAAATAATGAATAAACAAAAATATTCACTGATACAATGAAGTTCAGGGACTTTCATTCTCAAGTTGGTTGCTGATGAGAATACGATGAGACTGATCGCCAAAAATAAAATCCTTATAATTATCCCTGCTTGCAACAATTTTTGCAATTTGCTTGCAAACGCAGCTCAGGATGAAGTTCTTCGTTTTGAAATAAACAGCACGAAACTGCTCTAAATAAACAATTTCCATCACCTGTTGTAGGTACAATCCTTTGCATTTCCATGACAGTAAATTATCTAAGGGAGCATAGAATCATTTCGTCGACTACGGGAATGAGCATAGACTCACTTCGCCAGCCACCGTAATGGAGGGAATTTCAGAATTTTACGTTCAGTGCATGTCAAAAATCATATTAACGCAAGGAAGCCCACATTCTGAGCTATCACCCCGAATTACGGGTTAAATCCCTGCTCTGCCAAGAAATTTAATTCTGGTCTGAGGGCTGGAACGGGGCGCACTCTTGTGGCAAAATTAAGAATAGCAAGGTTCGATTCCCATCTCAGTAATCTTGGATGTGGTTTTACGTGGTTTCCCATTTCCACTCCAGGCAAATACCGGGATAGTTCCTAACTTAAAGTCTCGGTCGTCAACTCCCCATTCCCCACCTTAATTACAAATGCACACTTCAATATATCCATCACAATAACACAGGTTATCAGAGAACATTTTACACACACACACCAAAGTAGACGGGGCTGAGTAACCACGATGTCCGAGTCCATCAAATGAATTATGTTCGCCACATCTCTCATGGCGGAAGCGATAGCGGCCATTTAAATTTAATAATTTAAAAGTATATGGCAACGTAAATCGTGGGGAATTCCTTACTTAATGGGAATAATAAAAGTAAAATATGTTTAGACAATGCGACACCAACAGCAAGAAAGAATAATTGGGAAATAACAATTCATGTCGGAGGTGGGATTCGAACTCTCTAGATAATGCATAATGAAATTCGCAGACTCTTAACGCTGGCCCTGAGCCCAGGATTACGGGCTCAATCACTGCTTTGCCAAGAAATTTAATTCTGGTCTGAGGGCTGGAACGGAGCGCACTCTTGTGGCAAAATTAAGAATAGCAAGGTTCGATTCCCATCTCAGTAATCTTGGATGTGGTTTTCCGTGGTTTCCCATTTCCACTCCAGGCAAATACCGGGATAGTTCCTAACTTAAAGTCTCGGTCGTCAACTCCCCATTCCCCACCTCAATTACAAATGCACACATCAATATAGCCATCACAATAACACAGGTTATCAGAGAACATTTTACACACACACCAAAGTAGACGGGGCTGAGTAACCACGATGTCCGAGTCCATCAAATGAATTATGTTCGCCAATTCTCTCATGGCGGAAGCGATTACGGCCATTTTAATTTAATAATTTAAAAGTATATGGCAACGTAAATCGTTGGGAATTCCTTACTTAATGGGAATAATAAAAGTAGAATATGTTTAGACAATGCGACACCAACAGCAAGAAAGAATAATTGGGAAATAAAAATTCATGTCGAAGGCGGGATTCGAACTCTCAAGATAATGCATAATGAAATTCTCAGACTCGGAACGCTGGCCCTGAGCTACTTGGACGATGCGAATTGCGAGCAATATTACGTTACTTAAACAAACGTACACACTCAACTGACTGTTTAAGTTCTTCAATACCTCCCTTATTTTATAATTCTATTTCAATGTATAATGTGGAAACATCATAAACAATATTCCGGACCCTTGTTAATTCTCATAAACAAAGATCTCAGTAAGAAGCGGTGGGATGCACCATTTCGCTCGTATAAATAGAGCCATTGTGCGCAAGCGCGGGAACTACAAATTTTTCTTTATGAAGGAGAATTCGTTACATTAGGGGAATTTTAAAAGTTAAGTATGATTTGGCTACGTAATACCAATTGCAAGAAATAAGATTACGGAAATTAAAAAAACTGTCGGAGATGGGAATCGAACCGTCTCCATTTCACGATGCATAAATTTCAACTCCGGAACTTCACTGAGCCACCGGAACACTAAATATGTTACGCAATATTATGTCATGTAAACAATTATACACACTCAACAGTCAGTGTAAGTTCTTCTACATTTCCCGTCTATTATAATTCCTTTGTACTATATATCGTGGAAACATCATAATTAATATTCCCCTCCCTTATATTTCTTATAATAATAACTATTACATTAAAACGCGGTGGACATCCGCCATGTCTGTCATTAACCAAGGTGATTCTGCGCATGCGCTTGAGCCAATAATTTTGCAGTTTTGTTTATAAATTTAAAAATATATGGTTACATATTTGTTTATTTTAAAGACACTCTGCAAAAATACAGGCCAAGGGCTTTCGTCAGAGTGCATTACGAAGTCAATCGGTTCAACCGTTCTGTCAATCTCGCCGAAACAAAAATCAGCTTACTGTTTTAAATATATAGATGGCAACAGAGAATTCGTTACTTTACGGGAATGATAAAAGTGAAATATGTCTCTACAATGTAATACCAATCGTAGGAAGGAAGAAAATGAAAATAAAAGAACGTATCCGAGGTGGGAATCGAACACTCTCGACCATGCAAAGGATGGCAACAGAGAATTCGTTACTTTACGGGAATGATAAAAGTGAAATATGTTTCTACAATGTAATACCAATCGTAGGAAGGAAGAAAACGAAAATAAAAAAAACATAACCGAGGTGGGAATCGAACCCTCTCGACCATGCAAAGGATGGCAACAGAGAATTCGTTACTTGACGGGAATGATAAAAGTGACATATGTTTCTACAATGCAATACCAATCGTAGGAAGGCAGAAAACGAAAATAAAAAAACATATCCGAGGAGGGAATCGAACCCTCTCGATCATGCATAATACATATTTCTAGGGAGTAACCTTATCCCCTTGGCCATCCAGACAACTATTGCACTCCGCAGTATTAAGCTATCTAACCAGTATACACACTCAACCTGCAGTTTAAGTCCTTCAATTCGTGGTTTATTTAATATAATTCTACTTCAATGCATATTGTAAAAACATAATTATCATTATTGGAGACCCTTTTTAATTCTCATAAACAAAGATTTCAGTTAGACGCGACCGGAATCGCCATTTTCCTTGTTGAGAAAGGCCATTGTGCGCATGCGCGGGACTGTCAAATATTACATATTTTTTTAATCATTTAAAAATATACCGTAACATATATTTTCCTTTTAAAGAAACTCTGCAAATCTGCATGTCAAGAGCTTTCGTTAGAATGGCTTACGAAGCCAATCGGTTAAGTCGTTTTCACAATCTCGTGTGTACAAAAAACAGCTTAGTGTTTTAAATATATAGATGGCAACGTAAATCGTGGGGAATTCCTTACTTAATGGGAATAATAAAAGTAAAATATGTTTAGACAATGCGACACCAACAGCAAGAAAGAATAATTGGGAAATAACAATTCATGTCGGAGGTGGGATTCGAACTCTCTAGATAATGCATAATGAAATTCGCAGACTCTTAACGCTGGCCCTGAGCCCAGGATTACGGGCTCAATCACTGCTTTGCCAAGAAATTTAATTCTGGTCTGAGGGCTGGAACGGAGCGCACTCTTGTGGCAAAATTAAGAATAGCAAGGTTCGATTCCCATCTCAGTAATCTTGGATGTGGTTTTCCGTGGTTTCCCATTTCCACTCCAGGCAAATACCGGGATAGTTCCTAACTTAAAGTCTCGGTCGTCAACTCCCCATTCCCCACCTCAATTACAAATGCACACATCAATATAGCCATCACAATAACACAGGTTATCAGAGAACATTTTACACACACACCAAAGTAGACGGGGCTGAGTAACCACGATGTCCGAGTCCATCAAATGAATTATGTTCGCCAATTCTCTCATGGCGGAAGCGATTACGGCCATTTTAATTTAATAATTTAAAAGTATATGGCAACGTAAATCGTTGGGAATTCCTTACTTAATGGGAATAATAAAAGTAGAATATGTTTAGACAATGCGACACCAACAGCAAGAAAGAATAATTGGGAAATAAAAATTCATGTCGAAGGCGGGATTCGAACTCTCAAGATAATGCATAATGAAATTCTCAGACTCGGAACGCTGGCCCTGAGCTACTTGGACGATGCGAATTGCGAGCAATATTACGTTACTTAAACAAACGTACACACTCAACTGACTGTTTAAGTTCTTCAATACCTCCCTTATTTTATAATTCTATTTCAATGTATAATGTGGAAACATCATAAACAATATTCCGGACCCTTGTTAATTCTCATAAACAAAGATCTCAGTAAGAAGCGGTGGGATGCACCATTTCGCTCGTATAAATAGAGCCATTGTGCGCAAGCGCGGGAACTACAAATTTTTCTTTATGAAGGAGAATTCGTTACATTAGGGGAATTTTAAAAGTTAAGTATGATTTGGCTACGTAATACCAATTGCAAGAAATAAGATTACGGAAATTAAAAAAACTGTCGGAGATGGGAATCGAACCGTCTCCATTTCACGATGCATAAATTTCAACTCCGGAACTTCACTGAGCCACCGGAACACTAAATATGTTACGCAATATTATGTCATGTAAACAATTATACACACTCAACAGTCAGTGTAAGTTCTTCTACATTTCCCGTCTATTATAATTCCTTTGTACTATATATCGTGGAAACATCATAATTAATATTCCCCTCCCTTATATTTCTTATAATAATAACTATTACATTAAAACGCGGTGGACATCCGCCATGTCTGTCATTAACCAAGGTGATTCTGCGCATGCGCTTGAGCCAATAATTTTGCAGTTTTGTTTATAAATTTAAAAATATATGGTTACATATTTGTTTATTTTAAAGACACTCTGCAAAAATACAGGCCAAGGGCTTTCGTCAGAGTGCATTACGAAGTCAATCGGTTCAACCGTTCTGTCAATCTCGCCGAAACAAAAATCAGCTTACTGTTTTAAATATATAGATGGCAACAGAGAATTCGTTACTTTACGGGAATGATAAAAGTGAAATATGTCTCTACAATGTAATACCAATCGTAGGAAGGAAGAAAATGAAAATAAAAGAACGTATCCGAGGTGGGAATCGAACACTCTCGACCATGCAAAGGATGGCAACAGAGAATTCGTTACTTTACGGGAATGATAAAAGTGAAATATGTTTCTACAATGTAATACCAATCGTAGGAAGGAAGAAAACGAAAATAAAAAAAACATAACCGAGGTGGGAATCGAACCCTCTCGACCATGCAAAGGATGGCAACAGAGAATTCGTTACTTGACGGGAATGATAAAAGTGACATATGTTTCTACAATGCAATACCAATCGTAGGAAGGCAGAAAACGAAAATAAAAAAACATATCCGAGGAGGGAATCGAACCCTCTCGATCATGCATAATACATATTTCTAGGGAGTAACCTTATCCCCTTGGCCATCCAGACAACTATGGCACTCCGCAGTATTAAGCTATCTAACCAGTATACACACTCAACCTGCAGTTTAAGTCCTTCAATTCGTGGTTTATTTAATATAATTCTACTTCAATGCATATTGTAAAAACATAATTATCATTATTGGAGACCCTTTTTAATTCTCATAAACAAAGATTTCAGTTAGACGCGACCGGAATCGCCATTTTCCTTGTTGAGAAAGGCCATTGTGCGCATGCGCGGGACTGTCAAATATTACATATTTTTTTAATCATTTAAAAATATACCGTAACATATATTTTCCTTTTAAAGAAACTCTGCAAATCTGCATGTCAAGAGCTTTCGTTAGAATGGCTTACGAAGCCAATCGGTTAAGTCGTTTTCACAATCTCGTGTGTACAAAAAACAGCTTAGTGTTTTAAATATATAGATGGCAACGTAAATCGTGGGGAATTCCTTACTTAATGGGAATAATAAAAGTAAAATATGTTTAGACAATGCGACACCAACAGCAAGAAAGAATAATTGGGAAATAACAATTCATGTCGGAGGTGGGATTCGAACTCTCTAGATAATGCATAATGAAATTCGCAGACTCTTAACGCTGGCCCTGAGCCCAGGATTACGGGCTCAATCACTGCTTTGCCAAGAAATTTAATTCTGGTCTGAGGGCTGGAACGGAGCGCACTCTTGTGGCAAAATTAAGAATAGCAAGGTTCGATTCCCATCTCAGTAATCTTGGATGTGGTTTTCCGTGGTTTCCCATTTCCACTCCAGGCAAATACCGGGATAGTTCCTAACTTAAAGTCTCGGTCGTCAACTCCCCATTCCCCACCTCAATTACAAATGCACACATCAATATAGCCATCACAATAACACAGGTTATCAGAGAACATTTTACACACACACCAAAGTAGACGGGGCTGAGTAACCACGATGTCCGAGTCCATCAAATGAATTATGTTCGCCAATTCTCTCATGGCGGAAGCGATTACGGCCATTTTAATTTAATAATTTAAAAGTATATGGCAACGTAAATCGTTGGGAATTCCTTACTTAATGGGAATAATAAAAGTAGAATATGTTTAGACAATGCGACACCAACAGCAAGAAAGAATAATTGGGAAATAAAAATTCATGTCGAAGGCGGGATTCGAACTCTCAAGATAATGCATAATGAAATTCTCAGACTCGGAACGCTGGCCCTGAGCTACTTGGACGATGCGAATTGCGAGCAATATTACGTTACTTAAACAAACGTACACACTCAACTGACTGTTTAAGTTCTTCAATACCTCCCTTATTTTATAATTCTATTTCAATGTATAATGTGGAAACATCATAAACAATATTCCGGACCCTTGTTAATTCTCATAAACAAAGATCTCAGTAAGAAGCGGTGGGATGCACCATTTCGCTCGTATAAATAGAGCCATTGTGCGCAAGCGCGGGAACTACAAATTTTTCTTTATGAAGGAGAATTCGTTACATTAGGGGAATTTTAAAAGTTAAGTATGATTTGGC
The DNA here is from genome assembly GCA_946902985.2 of Meconema thalassinum. NCBI lineage: Eukaryota > Metazoa > Arthropoda > Insecta > Orthoptera > Tettigoniidae > Meconema > Meconema thalassinum. Next base: position 298,318,583 of record OX336391.1, on the reverse strand, counting down.
TACGTAATACCAATTGCAAGAAATAAGATTACGGAAATTTAAAAAACTGTCGGAGATGGGAATCGAACCGTCTCCATTTCACGATGCATAAATTTCAAGTCCGGAACTTCACTGAGCCACCGAAACACTAAATATGTTACGCAATATTATGTCATGTAAACAATTATACACACTCAACAGTCAGTGTAAGTTCTTCTACATTTCCCGTCTATTATAATTCCTTTGTACTATATATCGTGGAAACATCATAATTAATATTCCCCTCCCTTATATTTCTTATAATAATAACTATTACATTAAAACGCGGTGGACATCCGTCATGTCTGTCATTAACCAAGGTGATTCTGCGCATGCGCTTGAGCCAATAATTTTGCAGTTTTGTTTATAAATTTAAAAATATATGGTTACATATTTGTTTATTTTAAAGACACTCTGCAAAAATACAGGCCAAGGGCTTTCGTCAGAGTGCATTACGAAGTCAATCGGTTCAACCGTTCTGTCAATCTCGCCGAAACAAAAATCAGCTTACTGTTTTAAATATATAGATAGATGGCAACAGAGAATTCGTTACTTTACGGGAATGATAAAAGTGAAATATGTCTCTACAATGTAATACCAATCGTAGGAAGGAAGAAAATGAAAATAAAAGAACGTATCCGAGGTGGGAATCGAACACTCTCGACCATGCAAAGGATGGCAACAGAGAATTCGTTGCTTTACGGGAATGATAAAAGTGAAATATGTTTCTACAATGTAATACCAATCGTAGGAAGGAAGAAAACGAAAATAAAAAAACATAACCGAGGTGGGAATCGAACCCTCTCGACCATGCAAAGGATGGCAACAGAGAATTCGTTACTTGACGGGAATGATAAAAGTGACATATGTTTCTACAATGCAATACCAATCGTGGGAAGGCAGAAAACGAAAATAAAAAAACATATCCGAGGAGGGAATCGAACCCTCTCGATCATGCATAATACATATTTCTAGGGAGTAACCTTATCCCCTTGGCCATCCAGACAACTATGGCACTCCGCAGTATTAAGCTATCTAACCAGTATACACACTCAACCTGCAGTTTAAGTCCTTCAATTCGTGGTTTATTTAATATAATTCTACTTCAATGCATATTGTAAAAACATAATTATCATTATTGGAGACCCTTTTTAATTCTCATAAACAAAGATTTCAGTTAGACGCGACCGGAATCGCCATTTTCCTTGTTGAGAAAGGCCATTGTGCGCATGCGCGGGACTGTCAAATATTACATATTTCTTTAATCATTTAAAAATATACCGTAACATATATTTTCCTTTTAAAGAAACTCTGCAAATCTGCATGTCAAGAGCTTTCGTTAGAATGGCTTACGAAGCCAATCGGTTAAGTCGTTTTCACAATCTCGTGTGTACAAAAAACAGCTTAGTGTTTTAAATATATAGATATCAGTCTCAACTGATCCAAAATTATTTAAATATGCCAATGATATAATAATGTCTCAATAAATCGAAGAAGAAGGCTTAAATCAGCAAAGTGTACAGAGTACAGAAATATCAAGCAAGAATATGGGGCAAAATATATGGGACAGAAAATATGGGAAAAATGGTTGCTCAGATATCGCTAAATGGCTCAAATAAATCAAGAAACGTTCACGACTACCTTATCTGTTGATTGAAGTTCTAGAGGAAAATTTCCAAAGAAGACTGCTGTTGGTTCCATTTCACCACCGTAAAGATGTGCTCCGACCTCGAACCTGGAACCTACGCCCTCGGAGAATAGAACAGTTTCCTCCTCTGGAAATCGCACTGCTCCGTGTAGACGATAGACATCCTTCTGGCAAAACTCTTCTGTGTAAGCCGGGTCCACCCTGGCCTCTCTTGAAAGTTCCCTGAAGTTCTGGTAGAAATTCGCCATGAAGATTATTGCAATTATTTCCGCAGAAATGTTCATAATTGTGGAGTATGAAGATATTTCCACTAACATTTGATGTAATTCAGCGATGGATTACGATGCATGAGTGTAGTTGGATGTTCACTACATGCTCGCTTTTGTAGAAAGACGATTAACGAAGCTCCATGCTGCTATTTCACTCCATTGATGTATGTCCCAATTGCATTAAAGTTTTAGTCATCCATCTCCACTTCCGTTATAATAATGGTCGAAAGTACCTCCAGATTATATAGTTCCATTGTAGAATGTAGCAGTGTATCACCAAATGTAATCTTCAGTATCACGGTTGCAATACATGTCAGCCGTAGCGTAGAATGTGGTATTATAAAAGTGCTTCTCAGGCGTCGAGAAAATCACTTTTGTCTGCAGTCTTAAAATGCGAATATCTTCCAAAGTATAATAGTGAAAATGTTCAACTTTCGCACACGCCTCAATATTGTAATGCACAATTGAATTAGCATAAATGCAGTAGCTAACTCTTGATAGATAATCTTGTAGACTCGTTTATGTGTGCGCTCCAACTTCGCCTAGTTTTAGTAACCGTAAAATTGCACTGCTGCACGCTCAGTGCTTGTTCGATGCTGTGGGCTCTACCACACTTGCTACTGACGACTTGCTTCACTGAATAATATAAACTTGTTCTATCAGAATTAAGAACTCGAAGTCTGACAATATGAGAATGAGAAAATGAGCCATGAGGCCTTGAGACATGAGACATGAGACATGAGAACTTCCTCTCTGCTGTGCAAGGCCTTTTATCAACTTCTTAAGGGGCGTATCCATCCCTACCATAGCTTGTTCCTCCGTCATTGCTAGAAGTTCTAACTTTGGCTATACTTGACGGATTTTCAAATTTCAAAAACTCATAATTAATTTCTTCAAAATTCCAAATCAATGCCATAACTGAGAATAGATTTCCACAATTCTGCATGCCAAAAGTAATTAAATATGGTAGTTTCAGTAATCTCCGTCTCCCTCCAAGCTATCATTCATTGGTTCGAGCCTCTCCTCCAATAGCGTAACTTCTTCCTCAGCACAATTCCTTGCTTCCCTGCGACTGCGTCGTAAATCTCAGATCCTTCTCGAACAAAATCATGACGTCACCAAGAATCTCAGCTCATCCAGCCTACTTGCATGAAGTCTGCGTCATCCGTGCCTACGTCATGAATATACACGTCACAACTATGACGGCCAAAACTTTATTCACATATGCAAATACAGCCTCCGTGGTCTCAGTATAATTCAATTTACGGGGGCAGTACCTTCTTCAAGGCCACGGCCGCCTCTTTCCCTCTTCCTTGCCTATCCATCCTGACCAACCATTACCTTCCCTCATGAGGCCCCTGTTCGCTTTGCAGGTGAGGCCGCCTGGGCGAGGTGCCAATCACACCTCACCAGTTGTATCCACTCCGATTAGATGTTCCCAGCTCTCGGCACTGCCCGTAGAGGTGGTAGTGGTGAGTTTCCTCGCTGAATCCGTGGGTTCCACCAACCTGGAGGGTAAAAAACGACTAAGAAGTGTTTATAATAGGACACAAATTCTTATTCTTTTGTAGATATTTACCAAAGTTAAGAAATATGTTGGTTCTGTGAGTGATAGCTGCCTCCGTGGTATATTGGTTTGCATGCTTAGCCCTCCCCCACCGGAGGTCCGAGGTTCGATTCCTGGCTCAGCCACGAGATTTGAAAAGTGGTATGAGGACTGGAACGGGGTCTACTCAGCCTCGGGTGGTCCAAGTGAGTAGAGGGGGTTCGATTCCCACCTCAGCCATCCTCGAATTGGTTTATCGTGGTTTCCCACTTCGTCTTCAGTCAAATGCTGGGATGGTAACTGCCGTCAGGAAATAGCCGCCTCCTTCTCTCTTCCATGTCTATCCCTGCCATTCTTCCCATTCCGTCCCATCCCTCATAAGGCCCCTGTTCGCGTTACATGTGCGGCCACCTGGTCGAGGTGCTAGTCCCGTCTCCCCAATTGTATCCCCGTACCTATTTCAAGCTCCAGGACACTACCCGTAGTGGCGGTAAAGGTGGGATCCCTCGACGAGTCCGTGGGAAAAACCTTCCTGGAGGGTAAACTGACTACGAAAACGAAAATGTTACATACAATAAATTTATTTTTGTCAGATATAAATTGGCCTACCAAGAAATATACACGGTGCATAAATATGAAAAGTAGAAAATTAATATACTCTGAAACCAACCAGAAGGGCAGTTAGATTCATAAAAGTTTGAGCACAAGAAGTCATTGCTACACGTGTACCTCATGGTATTCTACAAAGCAGTTTTACTGTCGTTGACAGGCGTCTACGGTGGCGTAGTTGGTAGCATGCTGAGCATTTATGACCTCTTGTTGGATGTAGAGTCCTCCATGGCCACAGGTCCTTGAGCTACAGACCTTCTGTATTCTAACACTGAAATTGTACCAAAGAGTTCACAATAAATAATGTAAGAATTTAAGAACAGAATATCTAACATTCCCCAGAAAAGTCTCAGCTTTCGCCTTTTGGACTTGCGATCAACATTGTACAGAGCTTGCAATCTATCCGAAAGGTCTATATCAGGTATGCTATTTCCTCTAGAAGAACATTATTTATATCTTCTAATGTTAAAACATTGAGGGCATTCATATCTCACACTTTACCATGCAAACAATGCTAGAAGTACTACATATACACAATTTGGAATACCTCCGTGATGAACTTCCCGCTTAAACATTACCTCAACAATTGTTTCCTTGCCAACTTCCCAGAGAGCCCTGACGGTACTTAGGAGTACCAAGTAGTTAATTGTTTCTGAAAATCAACATCAGTGTTTGAGGCAAGATTTGAGATGATGTACTTGCTTTCATGACAATAATACACATTAGGGATCGAATAAATTTTTGCTTCATTGCAGAATAACACACAGAAATATGCCTTTGTTTGTCACCCGAAACATGATCAAAGAATGTGTACAAGCAATATTTCAGTGCTGAGTTCTGGAGGCAGTTCTGGGAAACAGTGTATGTAACATATTTGCGGTGCTTTGGCAAGGTACTGAGAAGTACCGCCAGGCCATAAGTGGTTCATATTAGCAACCACTACTTATTGATACGACTTCAAATGTTATGGTACTTTAAAGTACCGTCAGTGCTCAAAGGGTTCAGCTGTGCTACTTGTAATGATTGTAACCCATATTTTCTACTTGGAAATAAGAGAAAGATACACTTCAAAACATTCGCGCAGTCGGTAGGACTCGAACCTACGCTCCCAGAGGGAATCTGATTTCAAGTCAGACGCCTTAACCACTCGGCCACGACTGCCCGTAAGGAATGTTACTTGTAATGGTTGTGAACCATAATGTTTACTTGGAAATAAGACAATGAATCACTTCAATACATTTCCGCAGTCGGTAGGACTCGAACCTAGGCTCCCAGAGGGAATCTGATTACTAGTCAGACGCTTTAACCCATCGGCCACGACTGCCCTTACGCAAAGCTACTTGTAATGGTTGTGACACATGTTGTCTACTTGGAAATAAGAGAAAAATTCACTTCAAAACAATCCCGGAGTCGGTAGGAATCGAACCTACGCTCCCAGAAGGAATCTGATTTCTAGTCAGACGCCTTAACCAGTCGGCCACGACTGCCTTTACGCAAAGATACATGTAATGGTTGTGACCCAAATTGCTTACATGGAAATAAGAGAATGATTCACTTCTATACATTTCCGCAGTCTGAAGGACTCGAACATACGCTCCCAGAGGGAATCTGATTTCTAGTCATACGCCTTAACACTCGGCCACGACAACCCGTCAACAATGTTACTTGTAATGGTTGTTGACCCATATTGTTTACATGGAAATAAGAGAATGAATCACTTCAATACATTTCCGCAGTCGGTAGGACTCGAACCTACGCTCCCAGAGGAAATCTGATTTCTAGTCAGACGCCTTAACCACTCGGCCACGACTGCCCTTCAGCAATGCTACTTGTAATGATTGTGACCCATATTGTTTACATGGAAATAAGAGAATGATTCACTTCAATACATTTCCGCAGTCGGTAAAACTCGAACCTTCGTTCCCAGAGGGTATCTGATATCTACTCAGAAGCCTTAACCTCTCGTCCACGACTGCCCTTAAGCAGTGATATTTGTAATGTTTGTTGCCCATATTGTCTACTTGGAAGTCGCCTCCGTAGCGTAGCGGTCAGCACGGTTAGCTGCCGCCCCGAAGGTCCTGGGTTCGATTCCCGGGTCTGCCACGAAATTTGAAAAGTGGTACGAAGACTGGAAAAGGGTCTACTCAGCCTCGGGTGGCCCAAATGAGTAGAGGGTGTTTGATTCTCCCTCAGTCATCCTCGAAGTGGTTTTGTGTGGTTTCCCACTTCGTCTTCGGGCAAATGCCGGGATGGTACCTTCTTCAAGGCCACGGCCACCATCCCTTACCTTCCCTCATGAGGCCCCTGTTCGCTTTGCAGGTGAGGCCGCCAGGGCGAGGTGCCAATCCCACCTCACCAGTTGTATCCCTTCTGATTCGATGTTCCCAGCTATAGGGCACTGCCCGTAGAGGCGGTAGTGGTGAGTTCTCTCGCTGAGTCCGTGTGTTCCACCAACCTGGAGGGTAAACGACCAAAAGAAATAATAATAATAAAATAAAATAAAATTGTCTACTTGGAAATATGAGAAGGTCACACTTCAAAACATTCCCGCAGTCGGTAGGACTCGAACCTACGCTCCCAGAGGGAATCTGATTTCTATTCTGACTCCTTAACCACTCGGCCACGACTGCCCTTAACTTTTTGAGCCCTGAACCTTTAATAATTGGTAAATAATGTAAATTTAAAATTATGCTACAGTTTGAAAACATAATTTTTATTTCAAAACGCTTACTTATACCTAGGTATAAGTTTCTTAGGTGGTACTTACAAGTACCGTGTGTCCTCTACAGGCAACAGGGAATTTACTGACTTCGTGTTTATAATAGGACACAAATTCTTATTCTTTTGTAGATATTTACCAAAGTTAAGGAATATGTTGGTTCTGTGAGTGATAGCTGCCTCCGTGGTATATTGGTTTGCGTTCTTAGCCCTCCCCCACCGGAGGTCCGAGGTTCGATTCCTGGCTCTGCCACGAGATTTGAAAAGTGGTATGAGGACTGGAACGGGGTCTGCTCAGCCTCGGGTGGTCCAATTGAGTAGAGGGGGTTCGATTCCCACCTCTGCCATCCTCGAATTGGTTTATCGTGGTTTCCCACTTCGTCTTCAGGCAAATGCTGGGATGGTAACTGCCGTCAGGAAATAGCCGCCTCCTTCTCTCTTCCTTATCTATCCCTACCATTCTTCCCATCCCGTCCCATCCCTCATAAGGCCACTGTTCGCGTCAGAGGTGCGGCCACCTGGTCGAGGTGCTAGTCCCGCCTCCCCAATTGTATCCCTGTACTCGATGTCAAGCTCCAGGACGCTGCCCGTAGAGGCGGTAAAGGTGGGATCCCTCGACGAGTCCGTGGGAAAAACCTTCCTGGAGAACTGACTACGAAAACGAAAATGTTACATACAATAAATTTATTTTTGTCAGATATAAATAGGCCTACCAAGAAATATACACGTTGCATAAATATGACAAGTAGAAAATTAATATACACTGAAACCAACCAGAAGAGCAGTTAGATTCAGAAAAGTTTGAGCCCAAGAAGTCATTGCTACACGTGTATCTCATGGTATTCTACAAAGCAGTTTTACTGTCGTTGACAGGCGTCTTCGGTGGCGTAGTTGGTAGCATGCTGAGCATTTATGACCTCTAGTTGGATGTAGAGTCCTCCATGGCCACAGGTCCTTGAGCTACAGATCTTCTGTATTCTAACACTGAAATTGTACCAAAGAGTTCACAATAAATAATGTAAGAATTTAAGAACAGAATATCTAACATTCCCCAGAAAAGTCTCAGCTTTCGCCTTTTGGACTTGCGATCAACATTGTACAGAGCTTGCAATCTATCCGAAAGGTCTATATCAGGTATGCTATTTCCTCTAGAAGAACATTATTTATATCTTCTAATGTTAAAACATTGAGGGCATTCATATCTCACACTTTACCATGCAAACAATGCTAGAAGTACTACATATACACAATTTGGAATACCTCCGTGATGAACTTCCCGCCTAAATATTACCTCAACAATTGTTTCCTTGCCAACTTCCCAGAGAGCCCTGACGGTACTTAGGAGTACCAAGTAGTTAATTGTTTCTGAAAATCAACATCAGTGTTTGAGGCAAGATTTGAGATGATGTACTTGCTTTCATGACAATAATACACATTAGGGATCGAATAAATTTTGCTTCATTGCAGAATAACACACAGAAATATGCCTTAGTTTGTGCACCCGAAACATGATCAAAGAATGTGTACAAGCAATATTTCAGTGCTGAGTTCTGGAGGCAGTTCTGGGAAACAGTGTATGTAACATATTTGCGGTGCTTTGGCAAGGTACTGAGAAGTACCGCCAGGCCATAAGTGGTTCATATTAGCAACCACTACTTATTGATACGACTTCAAATGTTATGGTACTTTTAAAGTACCGTCAGTGCTCAAAGGGTTCAGCTGTGCTACTTGTAATGATTGTAACCCATATTTTCTACTTGGAAATAAGAGAAAGATACACTTCAAAAAATTCGCGCAGTCGGTAGGACTCGAACCTACGCTCCCAGAGGGAATCTGATTTCAAGTCAGACGCCTTAACCACTCGGCCACGACTGCCCGTAAGCAATGTTACTTGTAATGGTTGTGAACCATAATGTTTACTTGGAAATAAGACAATGAATCACTTCAATACATTTCCGCAGTCGGTAGGACTCGAACCTAGGCTCCCAGAGGGAATCTGATTACTAGTCAGACGCTTTAACCCATCGGCCACGACTGCCCTTACGCAAAGCTACTTGTAATGGTTGTGAGACATATTGTCTTCTTGGAAATAAGAGAAAAATTCACTTCAAAACATTCCCGGAGTCGGTAGGAATCGAACCTACGCTCCCAGAAGGAATCTGATTTCTAGTCAGACGCCTTAACCAGTCGGCCACGACTGCCTTTACGCAAAGATACATGTAATGGTTGTGACCCAAATTGCTTACATGGAAATAAGAGAATGATTCACTTCTATACATTTCCGCAGTCTGAAGGACTCGAACATACGCTCCCAGAGGGAATCTGATTTCTAGTCATACGCCTTAACACTCGGCCACGACAACCCGTAAACAATGCTACTTGTAATGGTTGTTGACCCATATTGTTTACATGGAAATAAGAGAATGAATCACTTCAATACATTTCCGCAGTCGGTAGGACTCGAACCTACGCTCCCAGAGGAAATCTGAGTTCTAGTCAGACGCCTTAACCACTCGGCCACGACTGCCCTTCAGCAATGCTACTTGTAATGATTGTGACCCATATTGTTTACATGGAAATAAGAGAATGATTCACTTCAATACATTTCCGCAGTCGGTAAAACTCGAACCTTCGTTCCCAGAGGGTATCTGATATCTACTCAGAAGCCTTAACCTGTCGTCCACGACTGCCCTTAAGCAGTGATATTTGTAATGCTTGTTGCCCATATTGTCTACTTGAAAGTCGCCTCCGTAGCGTAGCGGTCAGCACGGTTACCTGCCGCCCCGAAGGTCCTGGGTTCGATTCCCGGGTCTGCCACGAAATTTGGAAAGTGGTACGAAGACTGGAACGGGGTCTACTCAGCCTCGGGTGGCCCAAATGAGTAGAGGGGGGTTGATTCTCCCTCAGTCATCCTCGAAGTGGTTTTGCGTGGTTTCCCACTTCATCTTCGGGCAAATGCCGGGATGGTACCTTCTTCAAGGCCACGGCCACCATCCCTTACCTTCCCTCATGAGGCCCCTGTTCGCTTTGCAGGTGAGGCCGCCTGGGCGAGATGCCAATCCCACCTCACCAGTTGTATCCCTTCTGATTCGATGTTCCCAGCTATAGGGCACTGCCCGTAGAGGCGGTAGTGGTGAGTTCTCTCGCTGAGTCCGTGTGTTCCACCAACCTGGAGGGTAAACGACTAAAAAATAATAATAATAAAATAAAATGAAATTGTCTACTTGGAAATATGAGAAGGACACACTTCAAAACATTCCCGCAGTCGGTAGAACTCGAACCTACGCTCCCAGAGGGTATCTGATTTCTATTCTGACTCCTTAACCACTCGGCTTCGACTGCCCTTAACCCTTTGAGCCCTGAACCTTTAATAATTGGTAAATAATGTAAATTTAAAATTTCATAAGCCTTTATATGCTACAGTTTGAAAACATAATTTTTATTTCAAAACGCTTACTTATACCTAGGTATAAGTTTCTTAGGTGGTACTTACAAGACTTAAGTTTGTGCCCTTAATTAGGCAATGGTCACTCAAGGTTCAATACCACCGTTGCAATTTACCAGACTTGTCGGAATGAAGTATTCAGCAGTGAAGTTCCAACAATAGTTTTATTCTTCAAATTAGAAAGACCTGGTTACATACTAAGTTACAGGTTGACTTATGGACTAGATGTGAACATTGAGGGTAAATGGCTTCCGTCTTTTATAGTTTGGCAGAAGCGGTAAACACCCGAGAGGGTTCCAGAATACCTTTCTTGAAATACATGTCATGTTACGATAAGCTTGTTTATGACCCACTTACAGAAAGTGGAAACTTCTAGAAGACCTTGCATACCTGGCTATGAGTAAAAGCAATATTTCCTTGGAAAGTGGCTAAGTGAAATCGCTTGTAGTAGCAATCAGTTCCTTAGGGGAACGTTGTTAAGAAAGTGAACTCTCGCTTTCACTTAGCTAACATTGTTTTGTATCAACTAATTAGAATTGATATTTGGAGGAAGATTCCTCTATTTGTATGGTTTCTGTGGGTAATGCCATTGTTATATGCGGGGAATATAACTCTTCCCCCCTTTGTTTCTTGTTACTGTCCTCAGTAACATTTGATACCTTGATATTTCTCAAATTTCTCTTTTTACATACAAGATACAAATTATACAATCTTTTTCTAAATATTAACATTATGATACATATAATAACGAATATCATTATTCCATTAACAGGGGTAATTTCTTTTACAACATTATATCTGGGAGCATGTGGTTTCAAATCTAATTTTAATTCATTTACATCAAGATGTGAATATTGAAATTGTATTTCATGTTTTACGTAGGGCTCCTTTTGAATATAGAGAAGAGGAAATTTATGAATATACACACATCAAAAAAAGTTTTGCATCACCTCGGTTCCAAGATCTCCGGCATATAGACGTTGACTGTGTATATTGTATCAAAGATACAGTCCCTTTGACTGTTCATAGATGTCACTAAAACTGCTCAAAGATGTAAACAACCATGCATGAGCAGGGCCTATTAGACGGAGGGGGTACGACAGCCGATCAGTTCCAGTCATTCCACCAGGACGAAGGTACGCTGCTCATGTTGTCTGTAGTTCTACCATGCCTAGAAGGTCAATACCGCAGTTCGATCGCGTCCGCATTGTTACTTTGTGTCAAGAAGGGCTCTCAACAAGGGAAGTTTCCAGGCGTCTCAGAGTGAACCAAAGCGATGTTGTTCGGACATGGAGAAGGTACAGAGATACAGGAACTGTCGATGACAGGCCTCGCTCAGGCCGCCCAAGGGCTATTACTGTAGTGGATGACCGCTACTTACGGTTTGCCGCTCGGAGGAACCCTGACAGCAATGCCACCATGTTGAATAATGCGTTTCGTTCAGCCACAGGACGTCGTGTTTCAACTCAAACTGTGCGCAATAGGCTGCATGATGCGCAACTTCACTCCCGACGTCCATGGCGAGGTCCAGCTTTGCAACCCCGACACCATGCAGCGCGGTACAGATGGGCCCAACAACATGCTGAATGGACCCCACGGAATTGGCATCACGTTCTCTTCACCGATGAGTGTCGCATATGCCTTCAACCAGACAATCGTCGGAGACGTGTTTGGAGGCACCCTGGTCAGGCTGAACGTCTTAGACACACTGTCCAGCGAGTGCAGCAAGGTGGTGGTTCCCTGATGTTCTGGGGTGGCATTATGTGGGGCCGACGTACGCCACTGGTGGTCATGGAAGGCTCCGAAACGGCTTTACGATACCTGAATGACATCCTCCGACCCATAGTGCAACCATATCGGCAGAATATTGGAGAGGCATTTGTCTTCATGGACGACAATTCTCGACCTCATCGTGCACATCTTGTGAATGCGTTCCTTCAAGATAACCACATCGCTCGACTACAGTGGCCAGCATGTTCGCCAGACATGAACCCTATCGAACATGCCTGGGATATGTTGAAAAGGGCTGTTTATGGACGTCTTGACCCACCAACCACTCTGAGAGATTTACGCCGAATTGTCGTTGAGGAGTGGGACAATTTGGACCAACAGTGTCTTGATGAACTTGTGGATAGTATGCCACGACGAATACAGGCATGCATCAATGCAAGTGGACGTGCTACTGGGTATTAGAGGTAGTGGTGTGTACTGCAATCTGGACCACAAATGCTAAAAGTCTAGCTGTATGATGGTACAACATGCAATGTGTGGGTCTCATGAGCAATAAAACGAGCTGAAATGTTGTTTGTGTTGATCTCTATTCCCTTTGTATTTAAAGGTTCCGGAACTCTTGGAACCGAGGTGATGCAAAACTTTTTTTGATGTGTGTAATTAGTTGGTTTTGGTTCTAGAGTAACACTCATTGCTGAGATTGAACATGAATCATTTGAGTATACAATATTTGGTCCTGAAATATGAACAGTCTTTTGATAATTAACACATGTTTGCAATAAGGTTTCTTCTTTTTTGCTAAAGAAGAGGATATGTTCATTATTTAGTGCTTGGAATAATTGTACATCATTATTTACTATAGCAAAATCACATCCAGTTGTTTTAGTTAAATTACAAGTTGTTATACGTACATTATAATATACACATACATAAGATTGCGTACCCTTAGTACATGGTGTACTGGACCATTTTGACCCTGGTCCTTGTAAATAATATCTTTCAGAAGGAATTAATATAGTATTATCAATAGTAGGTACAGGATAAATGGAGTACAATTGGTAATTATTAGCATCATTAATAGGAACAGAAAGGATTACAATCAATTCAGTGTCCATCATTATCACTTGAGTTTTTGTGAATTTAAGGTTTTCATACAGGTGATAAGGGTCTGTATGTATTATCGATTTTGTAGGATAAATAGAATGCAAATGTTTTATGATATTGCGTAAATCCTCTTGAGAAAACAATTCCACACTGGTTATATCACTGAACGATAAACTGATGGTATCTTCTAAGGTCTTGATGATTCTTCTTAATTTATTCACACATATCAACACATATTGATATCGCTCTAAGAGGTCTATTTCAAAGTTTTCTTTTTGTAACATATCTTTTATTATACCCAGATTAAGATTGACATGGTTCATTTCGTCATAAAATTTATTTGCAACTGAGTTACTAAATGACACTAGTTTATTAATATGCTGAATCTCTTTATTATGACTTTTTCTTAATAAATCTATTTGGCCTTGCAGACTATCTAAGTCGTCTTGGTCCAAATTACCTGATATAAACTTTATTGCTTTTCCTAAGGCATTGATGAGACCTCTTTTGTTTCTACGTTTTGTTGGTAGGAGTTTATTTAATTCTTCACGAGTATCTTTTATAAGATTATTTAATTCAATAGATAAATATGGAAACGTATTATTAGCATTTAATACAAGGGTGGATACTGTATTTCTAGCATTGATATATGAGCGAGATAGGTTAGTTAAATTAAAATGGAACATAAATTTGTGATAATTGTTGACTATTACTGCGGGTCCGAGTGAATCAGCGTAGAATCCTTGAGTTTCTACTTGTTTGTCGTTAATTGAGCCATATCCTGAGAGGAATCTGAAAGAGAAGTTTTTTCCTCTTAGGTTTTACATCTCGAAAATTTCTGACATGCACTTTGCCATTTTTCATTGTGCAGTAAATCTTATTATCCTCTATCTTTGTTATAACTCCTCCATTAAACAGATTTTTAGATTTTTTGTTTCTGGTCAATGGGTTTTTTACATAAACAGTCTCTCCGATTTGGTAGGAGTGTTTGAAAGTGGGATTGCTAGGTTTTGTAGTATTTTCTTTTAAGATGCGAAGTTGATCACTTTGTCTTTGGATATATTCATTGATCTTAGGAGAGGGAGAAAAAATGTGATCTAATGTGTTATAATAGGGTCCATAGGGGATGTTAAAAGGAGGTTTCTTGGTTGTTGAATGTATTGATGAATTATAATTCAAGATGGTGTTGATTAGGAGCTGAGCTAAGGGAGTGAATTTGTCATTATCCCTTGAGATACGTAGTTTTTCAAGCAATGTGGAGTTAAGTCTTTCCACAGGGGAGTTTGATGAGGAGTTCAGAGGGGTTGTTGCGTGGTATTCCACATTCGATGATTTACAATATTCTTTAATTAAGTTATTTTCAAACTCTCCGCCTTGATCATGCGTTGTTTTCTTGGGTAGACCGTGATGTGAGAAATAGAATTGTAATTTGTTTAATACAGCCAGAGCTGTGCCATCCGGCAATATATAGGCTTGACCGTATTTGGAAAATACGTCAATAATTGTTAGAATACGGGTTTGTTCAAAGTAAAACGTATCAATGTGGATCTGAGCGAAGGGGTAATCTGCCGTTATTGGGCCTTGATCTGTTACTTCGTTGGGGTGTCGTTCATATTTGTTTCGTTGACACAAGTTGCATTGATTAATTAAATTTCTGACTTGTTCTCTTAAATGAGGCCAATAGTATTTTGTTTGCAAGTGCTCAATGGTTTCCGAGATTCCATTATGGTTAATTGAATGGTAATGCAAGATAACTTGTCTTTGTTTATCAGTGTCTTCGACGTCCTCTAGGAATTTTGAAGTTCTGATAATTATGAGTTCTGATGTGAATAATTTCTGACAGGTTCTAATAAAGGGAATTTCCAAAGTAATATCATCAAAATAGACAGCATATCTATTTGCAGTAATGATTACTTTCAATAAGTGATCTCTTAAGTCTTGGTGAAGGTTATCCTGGGTGACTATCAAAATGTGTCGGGTATGTTTCTTAAAGAGATTTTGTTCGATTATTTTTGGTGATTTTCCAATTTTGATAAAGAGTTGATTACGATTCTGATTTAAGTTTCTTTCAGAGACTTTTAGAGTGAAAATGGGATCTTCTTGATTTGAGTGTATCGTTGTGGTGTTTGAAGCCATATTTTCAGTGTTGCCTTAGTAAACAAGAGTTTAGTGCTTTTCAGTCGGTCAACACGAATGTACCCAAAAGAGATGGGTTATGCCCTAATCCTGAAATAAATTACATGAGATTAATAAAACACTAGGATGACCAGTTTCGATCGTCAAGCGATCATCATCAGATCCAATACACTTAGGCTATAAAATCTATGTTTGAAATACAGGTGAAAATATTTACAATATGTACAATTATTTAGTTGCAGTATTGGTACTGCAACTGTCAGTGTATGCTAAATGCAGTATATATGTTAGGTGAAATGCTAAATGGTGATGGCTATCCGGAGATTGTACTTTAGAGAGATTATATGGTTGTAAACTATGGTTAAACTATACAATTTTAGGCTAACTACTTATCTGATTGTCTTCCGTACTACAGCTATTCGCAGTTTCCGTGCTCACTTGAACTCGCTGTGCGGTCGACTGCGGTGGTTATCTTAACGACTGGTTTTTCCCTGCCTTCCCCCCCTGTCCCTACGTGCTGTGGGGAGTGATCGCGATGTGTTTATGTGAGGTGTTGCCAACCTAGATAAGATGTATGTTATTGAATGAGGTGGATCTACAACTATTAAAGACCGTGGATTAGTCCTCGCCACGCGTGGAGCATAACCCATTCGAACTAAGCGTTGACGGTCTTATGAGGACGTCCCGGCACCTTTAATACTGCCTCTAATATGGGCCTTGGTTTATTGCAGAAGAAAAGTACATCGTACACCTGATCCAGATAACATTTACCTATTAAAAACCCCCTAATTTCCCCCCTTTTTTTATCTAGCTTGGCTGTGTCGCTAAATTGTGTTTTGTTTCCGACAGGGTGTGTTTTTTAGTAGCGTGAAGAGGGGTGAGCTGTCCATGAACGTGTGTTCATTTAGATTGTTGGGATTGTTTCGTTTGGCTAGGTGTATCTCGATTGCTTCCTTTATGTCAAGAGCTCTGCCTTTCGATTCGTGATGGATTATTTTAAGGTCCGACTCTATGTTGGTAAAGCTATGCCCTGCGTCACACATATGTTCGCACACGGCTGAATGTGTTCCGTATCTTATCGCATTTCTATGTTCATTATAACGTGTGTCTACTCGCCTTCCACTCTGCCCGATGTAATTAGCTTGACAATCGGTGTCTTGGCACGTTATAGAATATACCCCTGACCTTGAATACGGGTCACGTTTATTTAGATTACTATTTAGGAGGTGCCTAGCGGTTGTGTTTTTCGTCGTGAAAGCTATCTTTATGCCTTGCTTTTTGAATAGGTTAGTGATTTTATATGTATTCGCATTCACATAGTTGAAACGCGCAAATTTTTTCTCATTACTGTCCGGTTTGGGAATCGTTTTATCTTTATTTTTATGTTTGGCTATAATTTGATTTATTTTGCTTGGCGAGAAGTTGTTTTCCTTTGCTATTTGCATAATAGTTCTTATTTCCTTATTATAGTTGTCTCTTGACATGGGTATGTTTAAAGCCCTGTGCACCATTGAATTGAAACCCGCTAGTTTGTGCGTACTGGGGTGATTAGACTGATTGTCGATTGCATGCGAGGTTTGTGTTGCTTTCCGGAATATGGAATATGAAAGGTCGTTGTCTTTACGTTCAATAGTTATATCGAGATAATTTATTTTCCGGTCTATTTCGGATTCCTTAGTGAATTTGATAGAATGGTGAAGGCTATTAATGGATTGGAGAATTGTTTCTTCGCTTGTTAGTTCAGTATCGTAGATGCAAATTACATCATCTACGTATCGTTTCCATATTACTATTCCCTTTGTTGAAGTCTTTTCTAAGAACGCATTTTCTAGTGCATTGATGAAGATGTCAGCGATTAACCCACTTAGTGGCGATCCCATTGCTAGGCCTTCTCTCTGTGTGTATATTTTATTGTCGAATTGAAACACGTTTTGGGTGAGAACGACCCTCAGTAATCTCACAATCTCTTCAATTTCTTTTACCGAATTGTTGGATTTCAAGTTGTTTTCGATAGTGTTGATTGCTTCAATAATCGGAATATTGGTGTACATGTTAGTAACGTCGAAGGATACTAGCCTGAAGCTAGGTTTCATTTGTAGGGTGTTCAATGCTGTTACTAGTTCTGTTGTGTTCTTTACAGAGTTGTTTTTGTCGTTGGAAAGACGGCATTTTAAGATTTTTAGTAACTCTTTGCTGATTTTGTAATTAGGGGCATTCCTACAATTGACTATTGGTCTCATTGGGCATTCCTTTTTGTGTATTTTTGGTTGTCCCCTCAATGACGGTATTTTCGGGTTCATGTTTATTAGTTTTGATTTTTCGGCTTTGGTCAGTATGTATTCTGTTTCTTTTAGCGCACTTTTTATTTGTTTTTGGAATTTGTTGGTGGGGTCTTTTGTTAATTCCTTGATTTCGTTGTTGTTTAGGAATTCGACTGTTTTTTCAATGTATTCTGTTTTGTTCAAAATTACTGTAGTGTTTCCCTTATCTGCTTTTGTGATGATTAAGTCATGTTCTTTTATTTTTTGTTTCAACGACTTTATTTCTTTGATTTGTTTGTTGTTTTGAATGTTATTGCTATCGCCCTCTCGTTTGAGGATTTTTTGGCTTCGTTGGTGGCGAGATTTTTGGTTAATTCCCTGTCTTCTGCTGGGAGCTTGTGACTGGCTATCTCAATATCTGTGATTAACTGTTTTATATTGTGGTTCGTGTGTGCGTCTGTGCAGTTGTATTTCAAACCTTTGTCTAACATATTCATTTCACCTTGAGAAAAGGTTACGTTCGTTCTGTTGTTTACTCTGCTGTGGAAATTGAATTCATTGTTATTCGTGTGTTGTTCGTTAGATTGATGGTTCTGTGTTTCTCCTAGTTTTCTTAATTTATTTTCTAGCGTTTCATGCTTCCTCGTTGCTCTGATTTTGATGATGTCATGTAGGTGTTCGGTGAAGCTGTCCCATTGGGCTGCGTGCCAGAAATTACTTAGTTGCAATTGAATGTCGTATAATTGTTGGTTAATTTTTTGCTTTCTTATGTATGCAAATCTTAATTCGTTTTTTATCCAAAGCGCTTTGGCTTGTTTAGTTGAAATGATCGAGGCTGGTGTGTTCGGTACGGTTTTAATTGGTACGTATTTAGGGGTGAGGTTTAGTTCTATACATTTTTTGTTGAACCAAATTGACTTGTCTAAATTCATGAGTTTAAGCCTGAGTGATTTGAATTTCTTGGCTTCACGATTTGCCTGACTAGCCGTGAACATTGTGGTGTTTGAAGCCATATTTTCAGTGTTGCCTTAGTAAACAAGAGTTTAGTGCTTTTCAGTCGATCAACACGAATGTACCCAAAAGAGATGGGTTATGCCCTAATCCTGAAATAAATTACATGAGATTAATAAAACACTAGGATGACCAGTTTCGATCGTCAAGCGATCATCATCAGATCCAATACACTTAGGCTATAAAATCTATGTTTGAAATACAGGTGAAATTATTTACAATATGTACAATTATTTAGTAGCAGTATTGGTACTGCAACTGTCAGTGTATGCTAAATGCAGTATATATGTTAGGTGAAATGCTAAATGGTGATGGCTATCCGGAGATTTTACTTTAGAGAGATTATATGGTTGTAAACTATGGTTAAACTATACAATTTTAGGCTAACTACTTATCTGATTGTCTTCCGTACTACAGCTATTCGCAGTTTCCGTGCTCACTTGAACTCGCTGTGCGGTCGACTGCGGTTGTTATCTTAACGACTGGGTTTTCCCTGCCTTCCCCCCTGTCCCTACGTGCTGTGGGGAGTGATCGCGATGTGTTTATGTGAGGTGTTGCCAACCTAGATAAGATCATCAAAATCAGAGCAACGAGGAAGCATGAAACGCTAGAAAATAAATTAAGAAAACTAGGAGAAACACAGAACCATCAATCTAACGAACAACACACGAATAACAATGAATTCAATTTCCACAGCAGAGTAAACAACAGAACGAACGTAACCTTTTCTCAAGGTGAAATGAATATGTTAGACAAAGGTTTGAAATACAACTGCACAGACGCACACACGAACCACAATATAAAACAGTTAATCACAGATATTGAGATAGCCAGTCACAAGCTCCCAGCAGAAGACAGGGAATTAACCAAAAATCTCGCCACCAACGAAGCCAAAAAAATCCTCAAACGAGAGGGCGATAGCAATAACATTCAAAACAACAAACAAATCAAAGAAATAAAGTCGTTGAAACAAAAAATAAAAGAACATGACTTAATCATCACAAAAGCAGATAAGGGAAACACTACAGTAATTTTGAACAAAACAGAATACATTGAAAAAACAGTCGAATTCCTAAACAACAACGAAATCAAGGAATTAACAAAAGACCCCACCAACAAATTCCAAAAACAAATAAAAAGTGCGCTAAAAGAAACAGAATACATACTGACCAAAGCCGAAAAATCAAAACTAATAAACATGAACCCGAAAATACCGTCATTGAGGGGACAACCAAAAATACACAAAAAGGAATGTCCAATGAGACCAATAGTCAATTGTAGGAATGCCCCTAATTACAAAATCAGCAAAGAGTTACTAAAAATCTTAAAATGCCGTCTTTCCAACGACAAAAACAACTCTGTAAAGAACACAACAGAACTAGTAACAGCATTGAACACCCTACAAATGAAACCTAGCTTCAGGCTAGTATCCTTCGACGTTACTAACATGTACACCAATATTCCGATTATTGAAGCAATCAACACTATCGAAAACAACTTGAAATCCAACAATTCGGTAAAAGAAATTGAAGAGATTGTGAGATTACTGAGGGTCGTTCTCACCCAAAACGTGTTTCAATTCGACAATAAAATATACACACAGAGAGAAGGCCTAGCAATGGGATCGCCACTAAGTGGGTTAATCGCTGACATCTTCATCAATGCACTAGAAAATGCGTTCTTAGAAAAGACTTCAACAAAGGGAATAGTAATATGGAAACGATACGTAGATGATGTAATTTGCATCTACGATACTGAACTAACAAGCGAAGAAACAATTCTCCAATCCATTAATAGCCTTCACCATTCTATCAAATTCACTAAGGAATCCGAAATAGACCGGAAAATAAATTATCTCGATATAACTATTGAACGTAAAGACAACGACCTTTCATATTCCATATTCCGGAAAGCAACACAAACCTCGCATGCAATCGACAATCAGTCTAATCACCCCAGTACGCACAAACTAGCGGGTTTCAATTCAATGGTGCACAGGGCTTTAAACATACCCATGTCAAGAGACAACTATAATAAGG
This sequence comes from Meconema thalassinum, assembly GCA_946902985.2. Classification (NCBI taxonomy): domain Eukaryota; kingdom Metazoa; phylum Arthropoda; class Insecta; order Orthoptera; family Tettigoniidae; genus Meconema; species Meconema thalassinum. Next base: position 298,298,048 of record OX336391.1, on the reverse strand, counting down.
AAATAAGAACTATTATGCAAATAGCAAAGGAAAACAACTTCTCGCCAAGCAAAATAAATCAAATTATAGCCAAACATAAAAATAAAGATAAAACGATTCCCAAACCGGACAGTAATGAGAAAAAATTTGCGCGTTTCAACTATGTGAATGCGAATACATATAAAATCACTAACCTATTCAAAAAGCAAGGCATAAAGATAGCTTTCACGACGAAAAACACAACCGCTAGGCACCTCCTAAATAGTAATCTAAATAAACGTGACCCGTATTCAAGGTCAGGGGTATATTCTATAACGTGCCAAGACACCGATTGTCAAGCTAATTACATCGGGCAGAGTGGAAGGCGAGTAGACACACGTTATAATGAACATAGAAATGCGATAAGATACGGAACACATTCAGCCGTGTGCGAACATATGTGTGACGCAGGGCATAGCTTTACCAACATAGAGTCGGACCTTAAAATAATCCATCACGAATCGAAAGGCAGAGCTCTTGACATAAAGGAAGCAATCGAGATACACCTAGCCAAACGAAACAATCCCAACAATCTAAATGAACACACGTTCATGGACAGCTCACCCCTCTTCACGCTACTAAAAAACACACCCTGTCGGAAACAAAACACAATTTAGCGACACAGCCAAGCTAGATAAAAAAGGGGGGAAATTAGGGGGTTTTTAATAGGTAAATGTTATCTGGATCAGGTGTACGATGTACTTTTCTTCTGCAATAAACCAAGGCCCATATTAGAGGCAGTATTAAAGGTGCCGGGACGTCCTCATAAGACCGTCAACGCTTAGTTCGAATGGGTTATGCTCCACGCGTGGCGAGGACTAATCCACGGTCTTTAATAGTTGTAGATCCACCTCATTCAATAACATACATCTTATCTAGGTTGGCAACACCTCACATAAACACATCGCGATCACTCCCCACAGCACGTAGGGACAGGGGGGGAAGGCAGGGAAAAACCAGTCGTTAAGATAACCACCGCAGTCGACCGCACAGCGAGTTCAAGTGAGCACGGAAACTGCGAATAGCTGTAGTACGGAAGACAATCAGATAAGTAGTTAGCCTAAAATTGTATAGTTTAACCATAGTTTACAACCATATAATCTCTCTAAAGTACAATCTCCGGATAGCCATCACCATTTAGCATTTCACCTAACATATATACTGCATTTAGCATACACTGACAGTTGCAGTACCAATACTGCAACTAAATAATTGTACATATTGTAAATATTTTCACCTGTATTTCAAACATAGATTTTATAGCCTAAGTGTATTGGATCTGATGATGATCGCTTGACGATCGAAACTGGTCATCCTAGTGTTTTATTAATCTCATGTAATTTATTTCAGGATTAGGGCATAACCCATCTCTTTTGGGTACATTCGTGTTGACCGACTGAAAAGCACTAAACTCTTGTTTACTAAGGCAACACTGAAAATATGGCTTCAAACACCACAATGTTCACGGCTAGTCAGGCAAATCGTGAAGCCAAGAAATTCAAATCACTCAGGCTTAAACTCATGAATTTAGACAAGTCAATTTGGTTCAACAAAAAATGTATAGAACTAAACCTCACCCCTAAATACGTACCAATTAAAACCGTACCGAACACACCAGCCTCGATCATTTCAACTAAACAAGCCAAAGCGCTTTGGATAAAAAACTAATTAAGATTTGCATACATAGAAAGCAAAAAATTAACCAACAATTATACGACATTCAATTGCAACTAAGTAATTTCTGGCACGCAGCCCAATGGGACAGCTTCACCGAACACCTACATGACATCATCAAAATCAGAGCAACGAGGAAGCATGAAACGCTAGAAAATAAATTAAGAAAACTAGGAGAAACACAGAACCATCAATCTAACGAACAACACACGAATAACAATGAATTCAATTTCCACAGCAGAGTAAACAACAGAACGAACGTAACCTTTTCTCAAGGTGAAATGAATATGTTAGACAAAGGTTTGAAATACAACTGCACAGACGCACACACGAACCACAATATAAAACAGTTAATCACAGATATTGAGATAGCCAGTCACAAGCTCCCAGCAGAAGACAGGGAATTAACCAAAAATCTCGCCACCAAAGAAGCCAAAAAAATCCTCAAACGAGAGGGCGATAGCAATAACATTCAAAACAACAAACAAATCAAAGAAATAAAGTCGTTGAAACAAAAAATAAAAGAACATGACTTAATCATCACAAAAGCAGATAAGGGAAACACTACAGTAATTTTGAACAAAACAGAATACATTGAAAAAACAGTCGAATTCCTAAACAACAACGAAATCAAGGAATTAACAAAAGACCCCACCAACAAATTCCAAAAACAAATAAAAAGTGCGCTAAAAGAAACAGAATACATACTGACCAAAGCCGAAAAATCAAAACTAATAAACATGAACCCGAAAATACCGTCATTGAGGGGACAACCAAAAATACACAAAAAGGAATGCCCAATGAGACCAATAGTCAATTGTAGGAATGCCCCTAATTACAAAATCAGCAAAGAGTTACTAAAAATCTTAAAATGCCGTCTTTCCAACGACAAAAACAACTCTGTAAAGAACACAACAGAACTAGTAACAGCATTGAACACCCTACAAATGAAACCTAGCTTCAGGCTAGTATCCTTCGACGTTACTAACATGTACACCAATATTCCGATTATTGAAGCAATCAACACTATCGAAAACAACTTGAAATCCAACAATTCGGTAAAAGAAATTGAAGAGATTGTGAGATTACTGAGGGTCGTTCTCACCCAAAACGTGTTTCAATTCGACAATAAAATATACACACAGAGAGAAGGCCTAGCAATGGGATCGCCACTAAGTGGGTTAATCGCTGACATCTTCATCAATGCACTAGAAAATGCGTTCTTAGAAAAGACTTCAACAAAGGGAATAGTAATATGGAAACGATACGTAGATGATGTAATTTGCATCTACGATACTGAACTAACAAGCGAAGAAACAATTCTCCAATCCATTAATAGCCTTCACCATTCTATCAAATTCACTAAGGAATCCGAAATAGACCGGAAAATAAATTATCTCGATATAACTATTGAACGTAAAGACAACGACCTTTCATATTCCATATTCCGGAAAGCAACACAAACCTCGCATGCAATCGACAATCAGTCTAATCACCCCAGTACGCACAAACTAGCGGGTTTCAATTCAATGGTGCACAGGGCTTTAAACATACCCATGTCAAGAGACAACTATAATAAGGAAATAAGAACTATTATGCAAATAGCAAAGGAAAACAACTTCTCGCCAAGCAAAATAAATCAAATTATAGCCAAACATAAAAATAAAGATAAAACGATTCCCAAACCGGACAGTAATGAGAAAAAATTTGCGCGTTTCAACTATGCGAATGCGAATACATATAAAATCACTAACCTATTCAAAAAGCAAGGCATAAAGATAGCTTTCACGACGAAAAACACAACCGCTAGGCACCTCCTAAATAGTAATCTAAATAAACGTGACCCGTATTCAAGGTCAGGGGTATATTCTATAACGTGCCAAGACACCGATTGTCAAGCTAATTACATCGGGCAGAGTGGAAGGCGAGTAGACACACGTTATAATGAACATAGAAATGCGATAAGATACGGAACACATTCAGCCGTGTGCGAACATATGTGTGACGCAGGGCATAGCTTTACCAACATAGAGTCGGACCTTAAAATAATCCATCACGAATCGAAAGGCAGAGCTCTTGACATAAAGGAAGCAATCGAGATACACCTAGCCAAACGAAACAATCCCAACAATCTAAATGAACACACGTTCATGGACAGCTCACCCCTCTTCACGCTACTAAAAAACACACCCTGTCGGAAACAAAACACAATTTAGCGACACAGCCAAGCTAGATAAAAAAGGGGGGGAAATTAGGGGGTTTTTAATAGGTAAATGTTATCTGGATCAGGTGTACGATGTACTTTTCTTCTGCAATAAACCAAGGCCCATATTAGAGGCAGTATTAAAGGTGCCGGGACGTCCTCATAAGACCGTCAACGCTTAGTTCGAATGGGTTATGCTCCACGCGTGGCGAGGACTAATCCACGGTCTTTAATAGTTGTAGATCCACCTCATTCAAAAACATACATCTTATCTAGGTTGGCAACACCTCACATAAACACATCGCGATCACCTCCCACAGCACGTAGGGACAGGGGGGGAAGGCAGGGAAAAACCAGTCGTTAAGATAACCACCGCAGTCGACCGCACAGCGAGTTCAAGTGAGCACGGAAACTGCGAATAGCTGTAGTACGGAAGACAATCAGATAAGTAGTTAGCCTAAAATTGTATAGTTTAACCATAGTTTACAACCATATAATCTCTCTAAAGTACAATCTCCGGATAGCCATCACCATTTAGCATTTCACCTAACATATATACTGCATTTAGCATACACTGACAGTTGCAGTACCAATACTGCAACTAAATAATTGTACATATTGTAAATATTTTCACCTGTATTTCAAACATAGATTTTATAGCCTAAGTGTATTGGATCTGATGATGATCGCTTGACGATCGAAACTGGTCATCCTAGTGTTTTATTAATCTCATGTAATTTATTTCAGGATTAGGGCATAACCCATCTCTTTTGGGTACATTCGTGTTGACCGACTGAAAAGCACTAAACTCTTGTTGAGTGTATCGTTTGATTATCAATATCATCCTGATATTTATCATTTCCTACTATGGCTACATTGGATTCTGTTTCTTCATTTGCATTAATGTCTATGCGTGAAAGGGCATCAGCGACAAAATTAGTTTTACCTTTTACATACTTTATGTCAAAATCAAACTCTTCGAGTTTAATTTTCCATCGGTAGAGCCTCGAACTTGGGTCTTTTAGAGTAAATAGCCACTGGAGTGGTCTGTGGTCGCATTCCACTTGAAATGTCGTCCCCAAAGATAAGGTTTGAAATGTTTGCAACTATCTACTATACCGAGCAGTTCTCTTTCGATAGTTGAGTACCTTCGTTCGGCTGGATTGAGTGTTCTTGAATAATAAGCAACAGGGTGTCCTTTTTGTGAGAGAACACTTCCAATAGCAAAATCTGAACTATCAGTTGTCAGTATGAAGGGTTCATTGAAATCTGGATATGTTAAGACAGGAGCATTCATAAGAAGCGTTTTTAGTGTTTCGAATGCATTTTTATAATCTGGACTTTCAGTATCAATTTTTGAACCTTTTTTTAAGCAACGCGTTATGGGCTGCGCGACTTTTGCAAAGTCTTTAATGAATCTCCTATAAAAACCTGTTAATCCAAGAAATTGTTTGATTTCTTTTGTGGTTTTTGGAATGGAGTACTGTTTTACTGCTTTTAGTTTTTCTGGGTTGGGCTTTACTCCATCTTGTGTCACAATGTGACCTAAGAAAGCGACTTCTTTGTGCAAAAACTCCGTTTTATCCAACTGGATTTTTAGGTTGACTTCTTTGAGTTTTTGAAATACTTGTGATAAATGGTGCATATGTTCTTCTAGGGACTTACTATAGACAATTATGTCATCTATGTATACGAAACAGAATTTATACAAAAATGGGCGCAAAACATTGTCCATTACTCTTTGGAACGTGGCTGGTGCGTTTTTAAGCCCAAAAGGCATACGCTGAAACATTAAATGTCGGTTATCAACCGTAAAAGCGGTTTTTTCTACTGATCTAGGGTCCAATTCTATTTGATGGAATCCCTGGGCCAAATCAATTGTGCTGAAATATGTACAGCGTCCTAGATTGTCTAGAATCTTTTCGATTCTCGGAAGTGGGTATTTATCTTCGATAGTTTTTTTGTTTAGTTGCCTAAAATCTATCACTAATCTCCACTTCTTTTGCCCTGAGGCGTCCAGCTTCTTTGGTACAATCCAGACTGGGTTACAATAAGGTGATTCACTAGGTGTGATAATACCTTGTTCTAAGAGTTTCTCTACCTCTTTATTAATTATCTCTTTTAGATGGGGTGGATACCGATAATTTTTCTGATAAACTGGATCTTCGTCCGTGGTACGTATGTAATGTTTTACTACATTGGTGAATGATAAATCACATCCTGGGTAGTAAAATATATCAGGATATTGAGAACAAAGTTTGTAGATTGCCTCTTTCTCTAGATCATTAGCATGTTGTGTTCTGAGATACTCTTTTATGTCATTATCTGTAATTGAATTAATTTCTATTGGTTGAATATCTACATTTTCAACCGGTTCGACCAATATAGGTTCTTCAAAATTGAAATTAAATTGTGTTTCTGTTGGGTATAGCACTTGGTAATCCTGTGCATGTAGGATTGCATCATTAAAATGAATTCCACTGTGTTCAAATTGGGGAACATACACATCACCTTGTTTAATGTTGACTGGTATCGAAATGAGATGTGGGTCTTGTGTAGGCTGAAAATTTTTCTGTTTATTGGGCGAGTGAAAATGAAGCGGTATTTCTTTACCTGCTATAGTAAGTTTATTTGTACCGTAGTCGATCTTTGCGCCTAATTTGGCGAAGTCTGAGGTACCAATCAAGGCATCAAAATAATTATGCCACTGCATAACTCGAAAATGCACGGGGAATTGTAAGTTGTGTTCGAGAAAAATGGGGAACTGTACATTGTCAATTCCTATTGTCTCGGCATGGACAGACTGAACACGAAACGGTTCCTTAAAAATATGATCAGGAAATAATGAATACGCTATGGCCGGATTCATTATAGAGTTACATGCTCCGCTATCAATAAGGACTTTTAGTCCACATAAACTAATAAAGGGTAGCTGAGGAGCGTTATAAATATTGTTCAAGTCTTCGCTTGTGACGGCTGGGCCAAGCGAAAATCCTGATTTTGAATATTAATTTCGGACTCAGGTTGTTCTGTTAATGATACATTTTCATAATGATAATTTTCTTGTTGGTGAAATAAGTCCATTTCTTCAGAATAGGGAACTTCGTATTGAGTGTTCTCAACCCATTCTGCATTGAGGGGGTTTTCAGATTCTTCATGAGAATTAAGGTAACTTCTAATGGTTGACACGCCTGACATAGGCTTTGGGAAATTTTGATTTTGTGGGGTGAACCGTCTTCCAATGTTATTTGGAGTGGGGTAAGGACGATTCATTGGAAATGATGGTCTTGACATAGGAACATTTCTCTGTATAGAGTTTTGAGGAGCTTGTTGAGGTGTGCTGGGCCAACTTCGTCTCATTGGACTGTTGGACTGGTTTTGAGAATTTTGTGCATATACATTCTGTGATAATTGAGAGACTTGAGGTCTGTTGAATGGAGAGAATCCTGAAGATGCAAATGGATTATGATTAAAGTTACCAAAATTATTAGGTAGTGGTTTAGAGTTGATAAATGGAGGTTTAAAAGGGATGAATTTGTCGAGAGGTTGTTTATGTCCTCCTCTTAATTGATCCATATATTTTTCGTGAGCTCGGTCATTATCATATGACCTGCAAATTCTAAGTGCATGACTGAAATCGGTAATTTGAGCATAACGCAAGTATGCTCTATAAGGTTCCAAAATTCCGGCTTTAAAAGTGTTGAGTGCTAACTCATCTATTTCTCTGAGTTTTAAATCTAGAATCTGGTCTCGGTAATTTAATTTACAAAGACTCTTGTATCTGATAATCAAAGAATCAAGGTGTTCATGATAAGTGGTATACGATTCATTAGTTTTTTGAAAGCAATTCGAAATCTCTTGTAATAGGAGACGCTCATTTCTAACGTCACCGTATTTTCTTACTAATTTATCTTTGAATCTGTCATAATTGGTATTGGCATCTACATCTAATATACTGCGTGCTTCTCCTTTAAGCTTAGACTTAATTACATTAAATAAAAATTCATTAATTAATTCTGCATGAGGTATTCCCTGCGCTCTCTTGAAATTATTCAAAAAAGAGTCACATCGGGCAATAAAATAATCTAAACTACAGGTTGAACTGCCATCAAATTCGGGCAATAATTGAATATGTGCATATCCGAATTTAGTAAGCAATTCTGCTTCGGCCATTTTTACTTATTAACTTAAATAATAGTTACTTTCTTTAAAAAATAATTAATTGATATATTAATTATTGATTTATATTAAGATTCAAATACCGTATTATTGTATAAAATTGATATATTAATTATTATTAAAATTCAAATATTATTATGTAAAATTGATATATAACTTATTAATTTATATTAAAATTAGAATAAACCAGGCTATCTTAATTTGGGTTCACAAGAATATTTCCTTTGAACGTGAAATAGGCTTAGACCTCTGCACTTTGTTCAAAAAGAAAGACACTATGTAGAGAACTTGTATTGAATATCCACTTACAGGCTTGAAAAGATGAACAGCAATTTCAGCATCCTCGGTCTGCAGCGGACAGCTGGGCAGCTTCTTCTTGAGAAAACAGCCAGGCAGCTTCTCTCCTCGACGAGTCGGTTACTGCTGGTGAATGGTGGAATCGGCAGTCAGGTCCTGCTGGCGGTCAGAAAGGCCCCTTTGAAGTTGTGCAGTCACCTAAATTTTGTTTGGTAGAGCTGCAAAGCGGAAGACTTCTCCCAGGGTTGTCGTTCCTTCAACAGTTCCTTCTTGGTCTTCTGGCTAGGAAGACGCTGCTCGATCCCGGACTGGCCCCCACTTAAGTTTGTGCCCTTAATTAGGCAATGGTCACTCAAGGTTCAATACCACCGTTGCAATTTACCAGACTTGTCGGAATGAAGTATTCAGCAGTGAAGTTCCAACAATAGTTTTATTCTTCAAATTAGAAAGACCTGGTTACATACTAAGTTACAGGTTGACTTATGGACTAGATGTGAACATTGAGGGTAAATGGCTTCCGTCTTTTATAGTTTGGCAGAAGCGGTAAACACCCGAGAGGGTTCCAGTATACCTTTCTTGAAATACATGTCATGTTACGATAAGCTTGTTTATGACCCACTTACAGAAAGAGGAAACTTCTAGAAGACCTTGCATACCTGGCTATGAGTAAAAGCAATATTTCCTTGGAAAGTGGCTAAGTGAAATCGCTTGTAGTAGCAATCAGTTCCTTAGGGGAACGTTGTTAAGAAAGTGAACTCTCGCTTTCACTTAGCTAACATTGTTTTGTATCAACTAATTAGAATTGATATTTGGAGGAAGATTCCTCTATTTGTATGGTTTCTGTGGGCAATGCCATTGTTATATGCGGGGAATATAACTCAAGTACCGTGTGTCCTCTACAGGCAACAGGGAATTTACTGACTTCGTGTTTATAATAGGACACAAATTCTTATTCTTTTGTAGATATTTACCAAAGTTAAGGAATATGTTGGTTCTGTGAGTGATAGCTGCCTCCGTGGTATATTGGTTTGCGTTCTTAGCCCTCCCCCACCGGAGGTCCGAGGTTCGATTCCTGGCTCTGCCACGAGATTTGAAAAGTGGTATGAGGACTGGAACGGGGTCTGCTCAGCCTCGGGTGGTCCAATTGAGTAGAGGGGGTTCGATTCCCACCTCTGCCATCCTCGAATTGGTTTATCGTGGTTTCCCACTTCGTCTTCAGGCAAATGCTGGGATGGTAACTGCCGTCAGGAAATAGCCGCCTCCTTCTCTCTTCCTTATCTATCCCTACCATTCTTCCCATCCCGTCCCATCCCTCATAAGGCCACTGTTCGCGTCAGAGGTGCGGCCACCTGGTCGAGGTGCTAGTCCCGCCTCCCCAATTGTATCCCCGTACTCGATGTCAAGCTCCAGGACACTGCCCGTAGAGGCGGTAAAGGTGGGATCCCTCGACGAGTCCGTGGGAAAAACCTTCCTGGAGAACTGACTACGAAAACGAAAATGTTACATACAATAAATTTATTTTTGTCAGATATAAATAGGCCTACCAAGAAATATACACGTTGCATAAATATGAAAAGTAGAAAATTAATATACACTGAAACCAACCAGAAGAGCAGTTAGATTCAGAAAAGTTTGAGCCCAAGAAGTCATTGCTACACGTGTATCTCATGGTATTCTACAAAGCAGTTTTACTGTCGTTGACAGGCGTCTTCGGTGGCGTAGTTGGTAGCATGCTGAGCATTTATGACCTCTAGTTGGATGTAGAGTCCTCCATGGCCACAGGTCCTTGAGCTACAGATCTTCTGTATTCTAACACTGAAATTGTACCAAAGAGTTCACAATAAATAATGTAAGAATTTAAGAACAGAATATCTAACATTCCCCAGAAAAGTCTCAGCTTTCGCCTTTTGGACTTGCGATCAACATTGTACAGAGCTTGCAATCTATCCGAAAGGTCTATATCAGGTATGCTATTTCCTCTAGAAGAACATTATTTATATATTCTAATGTTAAAACATTGAGGGCATTCATATCTCACACTTTACCATGCAAACAATGCTAGAAGTACTACATATACACAATTTGGAATACCTCCGTGATGAACTTCCCGCCTAAACATTACCTCAACAATTGTTTCCTTGCCAACTTCCCAGAGAGCCCTGACGGTACTTAGGAGTACCAAGTAGTTAATTGTTTCTGAAAATCAACATCAGTGTTTGAGGCAAGATTTGAGATGATGTACTTGCTTTCATGACAATAATACACATTAGGGATCGAATAAATTTTTGCTTCATTGCAGAATAACACACAGAAATATGCCTTAGTTTGTCACCCGAAACATGATCAAAGAATGTGTACAAGCAATATTTCAGTGCTGAGTTCTGGAGGCAGTTCTGGGAAACAGTGTATGTAACATATTTGCGGTGCTTTGGCAAGGTACTGAGAAGTACCGCCAGGCCATAAGTGGTTCATATTAGCAACCACTACATATTAATACGACTTCAAATGTTATGGTACTTTAAAGTACCGTCAGTGCTCAAAGGGTTCAGCTGTGATACTTGTAATGATTGTAACCCATATTTTCTACTTGGAAATAATAGAAAGATACACTTCAAAACATTCGCGCAGTCGGTAGGACTCGAATCTACGCTCCCAGAGGGAACCTGATTTCTAGTCAGACGCCTTAACCAGTCGGCCACGACTGCCCTTACGCAATGATACATGTAATGGTTGTGACCCAAATTGCTTACATGGAAATAAGAGAATGATTCACTTTCTGTACATTTCCGCAGTGTGTAGGACTCGAACCTACGCTCCTAGAGGGAAACTGATTTCTAGCCAGACGCCTTAACCACTCGGCCACGACTGCCCTTACGCAATGATACATGTAATGGTTGTGACATGGAAATAAGAGAATGATTCACTTTCAGTACATTTCCGCAGTGTGTAGGACTCGAACCTACGCTCCTAGGGGGAAACTGATTTCAAGCCAGACGCCTTAACCACTCGGCCACGACTGCCCTTACGCAATGCTACTTGTAATGGTTGTGACCCATATTGTCTACTTGGAAATAAGAGAACGATCCACATCAATTCATTTCCGCAGTCGGTAGGATTCGAAACGTCGCCCCCAGATGGAATCTGATTTCTAGCCATACGCCTTAACACTCGGCCACGACTACCCGTAAACAATGCTACTTGTAATGGTTGTTGACCCATATTGTTTATATGGAAATAAGAGAATGAATCACGTCAATACATTTCCGCAGTCGGTAGGACTCGAACCTACGCTCCCAGAGGGAATCTGATTTCTAGTCAGACGCCTTAACCACTCGGCCACGACTGCCGTTCAGCAATGCTACTTGTAATGATTGTGACCCATATTGTTTACATGGATATAAGAGAATGATTCACTTTGATACATTTCCGCAGTCGGTAAAACTCGAACCTTCGTTCCCAGAGGGTATCTGATATCTAGTCAGACGCCTTAACCCCTCGTCCACGACTGCCCTTAAGCAGTGATATTTGTAATGTTTGTTACCCATATTGTCTACTTGGAAATATGAGAAGGATACACTTCAAAACATTCCCGCAGTCGGTAGGACTCGAACCTACGCTCCCAGAAGGAATCTGATTTCTATTCTGACGCCTTAACCACTCGGCCACGATTGCCCTTAACCCTTTGAGCCCTGAACCTTTAATAATTGGTAAATAATGTAAATTTAAAATTTCATAAGCCTTTATATGCTACAGTTGGAAAACATTTTTTTTCTTCAAAACTCTTACTTATACCTAGGTATAAATTTCTTAGGTGGTACTTACAAGTACCGTGAGTCCTCTACAGGCAACATGGAATTTACTGACTTCGTGTTTATAATAGGGTCGCTTCCGTAGCGTAGCGGTCAGCACGGTTAGCTGCCGCCCCGGAGGTCCTGGGTTCGATTTCCGGCTCTGCCACGAAATTTGGAAAGTGGTATGAGGACTGGAACGGGGTCTACTCAGCCTCGGGTGTTCCAAATGAGTAGAGGGGGTTCGATTCCCACCTCAGCCATCCTCGAAGAGGGTTTCCGTGGTTTCCCACTTCGTCCTCATGCGAATGCCGGGATGGTACTGTCCCCGATAATCCGGATAGTAGGCTGTCAGAAATCCGCCCCCTCAATCGGATTGCCAATAATCAATCGCACCGGCACAGCTACATCAATGAAAATGGCACTGACAGATACTACCGAGATTAAAGCACAGTAGTTAACAAGAAATTATTGTGGAACACACCAAAATATACGGGGGTTCATACTTACCTTTTACTTACCTATTCAATTTAATCTCGGGTCTGGGTTTTCCACTGGATCACTTAATAGTATGCCCTCACAATAACCTCCACCACGATATTTAAAATGAACCAAGTCGGAAACAAGAAAATTTAAACTGCACAATAATTTATTTCACATAAAGAAAAATATAACTTAACAAAATTTAACAACAAAATATACGTGGCAATCAGAAGCCAATGCCAATGCAACCATGTCCTCCGGTAGGACTTGTAGACTTCACATACAAAAATTCAGCTTTCTCTAGCTCAAAAGAACGTAATAATAACAACAATGCACATTGGAATGGATAAGGGAGCTGGGACGAGACTTAAAGCATTTGTTTCCTTGTTCATGAACTTCACATTTTATTTATAACCGCAAGGCTGCTATGTAGATGACCTTGGCCTCTATTATTCAGTTATCTGGCCACCTGCAATACACCCTGCACCGTGTCGCATGCTTGCTTCGTCAAATGGACGCACCTGTCCACCCAATGTTAGCATATGCTAGTTACATCAGAGCCTAGCTCCTTTTCAAAACACTTTAAATGTTCACATCTCAACTCAAATATTATCACGCAAATCTTTTAAATGCTCCGTTCAAATATCAATGGATTACTCTAATAATCCCAAATCTTGTTTAATTGTATAATCCAATTGTTGAACTAGCGTTATTTAGAGTATAATAACGAAAGCGCTTAATGTTTATAACAAAATGTTCATTAATTAATTATAACATTTTAAATTGTTTATAACATTGTCAAACGACAATTAAAAAAATTATACACGCCTCTATTAATCCCGTTCGTTTCAAATTATTATTAAAAATATTTACATAGTTATTTACATTATTTATATTATTTATATTAGAAATACATTAAACCACACGTTTATCCGGTTGATAATTACTTAAATCGTGGTGATATAATCGACCAATAAAGGTTAGTTATATTTAAATTTTAGATTCAGGTTTAATAAGATTTAATAATTATTATTATTTGTGACGGTAACCTCCATTCAAAATCTTTATCTCAAATTATTTAAACACTCTTGTTAATTTTAACAGTAACTTCACATGAATAATTTTCAATGGACCTGAACAATACACTCAGCGGAAAAATACCTCGCTCAAAACGCACAAAATTGCACAAAAATTGGCCCATAATTCATCATATATCTCATTATATATGGCATCAAAATCTTCCACAATACACACAAAAAACCTCCACTTATAAATTCATCATCATCATCAATATTACTGTGGGAACCTCCTTCACTTATTACAGGGCATTATTCATCAGCGACTTTTACACGTCCACTGAACTAACGATTATACATCCATAGTTCCTCTTTAAAAATTCTTATATTCATCAATTGTATCGAAAACTGTTATTATATTTAACCTTCGTGGGTTTCATTCATGAAGCGATATGAAGTAAAAATTTGCCAGTCACAAATACATTTAATAGCAAATACGATTAGACACGCCTCCCTGGTCTATCAAAATTGAGATTAATATCATCAAAGTATCGCAGTATAAAAATACTATCTTCAATCAAAGTTCATCTAAACTGCATTAATAGTCGAATAGAATACAATTAGACTGTGGACTGCAAACATTATTGTTCCAATCTACAATTGAGAAAAACTCCTATCAAATGTTCATTACTATAGTGTACTCAATAAATCGTAATCAAAGTTCATATTTCATAAAATTGTCTATAATGCAATGGTATTTCAGAATTGACGATAAATGTCTATGTTGCAATCATGTTCATAAAACGACTAGTATTTCTAAGATCGTCGATAAAGTAGTAGATTTTAACGCTCTAAAATCTTTTAATCATTCTTCTTTCTTGAGGATGACAGAAAATTGGTCAAAGTAATTTACTGAATAGAATTACTTTAATAAAATGACACGCTGTCTGAATTCAAATTTGTCATAGAGAATCGTTAACTTTACAGTCAAATCGTGACTACAAAAATATGCAAATTACTGAAAGAATATATAATATCAGTCTCAACTGATCCAAAATTATTTAAATATGCCAATGATATAATAATGTCTCAATAAATCGAAGAAAAAGGCTTAAATCAGCAAAGTGTACAGAGTACAGAAATATCAAGCAAGAATATGGGGCAAAATATATGGGACAGAAAATATGGGAAAAATGGTTGCTCAGATATCGCTAAATGGCTCAAATAAATCAAGAAACGTTCACGACTACCTTATCTGTTGATTGAAGTTCTAGAGGAAAATTTCCAAAGAAGACTGCTGTTGGTTCCATTTCACCACCGTAAAGATGTGCTCCGACCTCGAACCTGGAACCTGCGCCCTCGGAGAATAGAACAGTTTCCTCCTCTGGAAATCGCACTGCTCCGTGTAGACGATAGACATCCTTCTGGCAAAACTCTTCTGTGTAAGCCGGGTCCACCCTGGCCTCTCTTGAAAGTTCCCTGAAGTTCTGGTAGAAATTCGCCATGAAGATTATTGCAATTATTTCCGCAGAAATGTTCATAATTGTGGAGTATGAAGATATTTCCACTAACATTTGATGTAATTCAGCGATGGATTACGATGCATGAGTGTAGTTGGATGTTCACTACATGCTCGCTTTTGTAGAAAGACGATTAACGAAGCTCCATGCTGCTATTTCACTCCATTGATGTATGTCCCAATTGCATTAAAGTTTTAGTCATCCATCTCCACTTCCGTTATAATAATGGTCGAAAGTACTGCCAGATTATATAGTTCCATTGTAGAATGTAGCAGTGTATCACCAAATGTAATCTTCAGTATCACGGTTGCAATACATGTGTCAGCCGTAGCGTAGAATGTGGTATTATAAAAGTGCTTCTCAGGCGTCGAGAAAATCACTTTTGTCTGCAGTCTTAAAATGCGAATATCATCCAAAGTATATTAGTGAAAATGTTCAACTTTCGCACACGCCTCAATATTGTAATGCACAATTGAATTAGCATAAATGCAGTAGCTAACTCTTGATAGATAATCTTGTAGACTCGTTTATGTGTGCGCTCCAACTTCGCCTAGTTTTAGTAACCGTAAAATTGCACTGCTGCACGCTCAGTGCTTGTTCGATGCTGTGGGCTCTACCTCACTTGCTACTGACGACTTGCTTCACTGAATAATATAAACTTGTTCTATCAGAATTAAGAACTCGAAGTCTGACAATATGAGAATGAGAAAATGAGCCATGAGGCCTTGAGACATGAGACATGAGTCATGAGAGCTTCCTCTCTGCTGTGCAAGGCCTTTTATCAACTTCTTAAGGGGCGTATCCATCCCTACCATAGCTTGTTCCTCCGTCATTGCTAGAAGTTCTAACTTTGGCTATACTTGACGGATTTTCAAATTTCAAAAACTCATAATTAATTTCTTCAAAATTCCAAACAATGCCATAACTGAGAATAGATTTCCACAATTCTGCATGCCAAAAGTAATTAAATATGGTAGTTTCAGTAATCTCCGTCTCCCTCCAAGCTATCATTCATTGGTTCGAGCCTCTCCTCCAATAGCGTAACTTCTTCCTCAGCAAAATTCCTTGCTTCCCTGCGACTGCGTCGTAAATCTCAGATCCTTCTCGAACAAAATCATGACGTCACCAAGAATCTCAGCTCATCCAGCCTACTTGCATGAAGTCTGCGTCATCCGTGCCTACGTCATGAATATACACGTCACAACTATGACGGCCAAAACTTTATTCACATATGCCAATACAGCCTCCGTGGTCTCAGTATAATTCAATTTACGGGGGCAGTATCTTCTTCAAGGCCACGGCCGCCTCTTTCCCTCTTCCTTGCCTATCCATCCTGACCATCCATTACCTTCCTCATGAGGCCCCTGTTCGCTTTGCAGGTGAGGCCGCCTGGGCGAGGTGCCAATCACACCTCACCAGTTGTATCCACTCCGATTAGATGTTCCCAGCTCTCGGCACTGCCCGTAGAGGTGGTAGTGGTGAGTTCCCTCGCTGAGTCCGTGGGTTCCACCAACCTGGAGGGTAAAAAACGACTAAGAAGTGTTTATAATAGGACACAAATTCTTATTCTTTTGTAGATATTTACCAAAGTTAAGAAATATGTTGGTTCTGTGAGTGATAGCTGCCTCCGTGGTATATTGGTTTTCATGCTTAGCCCTCCCCCACCGGAGGTCCGAGGTTCGATTCCTGGCTCTGCCACGAGATTTGAAAAGTGGTATGAGGACTGGAACGGGGTCTACTCAGCCTCGGGTGGTCCAAGTGAGTAGAGGGGGTTCGATTCCCACCTCAGCCATCCTCGAATTGGTTTATCGTGGTTTCCCACTTCGTCTTCAGTCAAATGCTGGGATGGTAACTGCCGTCAGGAAATAGCCGCCTCCTTCTCTCTTCCATGTCTATCCCTGCCATTCTTCCCATTCCGTCCCATCCCTCATAAGGCCCCTGTTCGCGTTACATGTGCGGCCACCTGGTCGAGGTGCTAGTCCCGTCTCCCCAATTGTATCCCCGTACCTATTTCAAGCTCCAGGACACTGCCCGTAGAGGCGGTAAAGGTGGGATCCCTCGACGAGTCCGTGGGAAAAACCTTCCTGGAGGGTAAACTGACTACGAAAACGAAAATGTTACATACAATAAATTTAATTTTTTTCAAATATAAATTGGCCTACCAAGAAATATACACGGTGCATAAATATGAAAAGTAGAAAATTAATATACTCTGAAACCAACCAGAAGGGCAGTTAGATTCATAAAAGTTTGAGCACAAGAAGTGATTGCTACACGTGTATCTCATGGTATTCTACAAAGCAGTTTTACTGTCGTTGACAGGCGTCTTCGGTGGCGTAGTTGGTAGCATGCTGAGCATTTATGACCTCTTGTTGGATGTAGAGTCCTCCATGGCCACAGGTCCTTGAGCTACAGACCTTCTGTATTCTAACACTGAAATTGTACCAAAGAGTTCACAATAAATAATGTAAGAATTTAAGAACAGAATATCTAACATTCCCCAGAAAAGTCTCAGCTTTCGCCTTTTGGACTTGCGATCAATATTGTACAGAGCTTGCCATCTATCCGAAAGGTCTATATCAGGTATGCTATTTCCTCTAGAAGAACATTATTTATATCTTCTAATGTTAAAACATTGAGGGCATTCATATCTCACACTTTACCATGCAAACAATGCTAGAAGTACTACATATACACAATTTGGAATACCTCCGTGATGAACTTCCCGCCTAAATATTACCTCAACAATTGTTTCCTTGCCAACTTCCCAGAGAGCCCTGACGGTACTTAGGAGTACCAAGTAGTTAATTGTTTCTGAAAATCAACATCAGTGTTTGAGGCAAGATTTGAGATGATGTACTTGCTTTCATGACAATAATACACATTAGGGATCGAATAAATTTTTGCTTCATTGCAGAATAACACACAGAAATATGCCTTAGTTTGTGCACCCGAAACATGATCAAAGAATGTGTACAAGCAATATTTCAGTGCTGAGTTCTGGAGGCAGTTCTGGGAAACAGTGTATGTAACATATTTGCGGTGCTTTGGCAAGGTACTGAGAAGTACCGCCAGGCCATAAGTGGTTCATATTAGCAACCACTACTTATTGATACGACTTCAAATGTTATGGTACTTTAAAGTACCGTCAGTGCTCAAAGGGTTCAGCTGTGCTACTTGTAATGATTGTAACCCATATTTTCTACTTGGAAATAAGAGAAAGATACACTTCAAAACATTCGCGCAGTCGGTAGGACTCGAACCTACGCTCCCAGAGGGAATCTGATTTCAAGTCAGACGCCTTAACCACTCGGCCACGACTGCCCGTAAGCAATGTTACTTGTAATGGTTGTGAACCATAATGTTTACTTGGAAATAAGACAATGAATCACTTCAATACATTTCCGCAGTCGGTAGGACTCGAACCTAGGCTCCCAGAGGGAATCTGATTACTAGTCAGACGCTTTAACCCATCGGCCACGACTGCCCTTACGCAAAGCTACTTGTAATGGTTGTGACACATGTTGTCTACTTGGAAATAAGAGAAAAATTCACTTCAAAACATTCCCGGAGTCGGTAGGAATCGAACCTACGCTCCCAGAAGGAATCTGATTTCTAGTCAGACGCCTTAACCAGTCGGCCACGACTGCCTTTACGAAAAGATACATGTAATGGTTGTGACCCAAATTGCTTACATGGAAATAAGAGAATGATTCCCTTCTATACATTTCCGCAGTCTGAAGGACTCGAACATACGCTCCCAGAGGGAATCTGATTTCTAGTCATACGCCTTAACACTCGGCCACGACAACCCGTAAACAATGCTACTTGTAATGATTGTTGACCCATATTGTTTACATGGAAATAAGAGAATGAATCACTTCAATACATTTCCGCAGTCGGTAGGACTCGAACCTACGCTCCCAGAGGAAATCTGAGTTCTAGTCAGACGCCTTAACCACTCGGCCACGACTGCCCTTCAGCAATGCTACTTGTAAGAATTGTGACCCATATTGATTACATGGAAATAAGAGAATGATTCACTTCAATACATTTCCGCAGTCGGTAAAACTCGAACCTTCGTTCCCAGAGGGTATCTGATATCTACTCAGAAGCCTTAACCTCTCGTCCACGACTGCCCTTAAGAAGTGATATTTGTAATGTTTGTTGCCCATATTGTCTACTTGGAAGTCGCCTCCGTAGCGTACCGGTCAGCACGGTTAGCTGCCGCCCCGAAGGTCCTGGGTTCGATTCCCGGGTCTGCCACGAAATTTGAAAAGTGGTACGAAGACTGGAACGGGGTCTACTCAGCCTCGGGTGGCCCAAATGAGTAGAGGGGGTTTGATTCTCCCTCAGTCATCCTCGAAGTGGTTTTGCCTGGTTTCCCACTTCGTCTTCGGGCAAATGCCGGGATGGTACCTTCTTCAAGGCCACGGCCACCATCCCTTACCTTCCCTCATGAGGCCCCTGTTCGCTTTGCAGGTGAGGCCGCCAGGGCGAGGTGCCAATCCCACCTCACCAGTTGTATCCCTTCTGATTCGATGTTCCCAGCTATAGGGCACTGCCCGTAGAGGCGGTAGTGGTGAGTTCTCTCGCTGAGTCCGTGTGTTCCACCAACCTGGAGGGTAAACGACTAAAAAAAATAATAATAATAAAATAAAATAAAATTGTCTACTTGGAAATATGAGAAGGACACACTTCAAAACATTCCCACAGTCGGTAGGACTCGAACCTACGCTCCCAGAGGGAATCTGATTTCTATTCTGACTCCTTAACCACTCCGCCACGACTGCCCTTAACCTTTAGAGCCCTGAACCTTTAATAATTGGTAAATAATGTAAATTTAAAATTATGCTACAGTTTGAAAACATAATTTTTATTTCAAAACGCTTACTTATACCTAGGTATAAGTTTCTTAGGTGGTACTTACAAGTACCGTGTGTCCTCTACAGGCAACAGGGAATTTACTGACTTCGTGTTTATAATAGGACACAAATTCTTATTCTTTTGTAGATATTTACCAAAGTTAAGGAATATGTTGGTTCTGTGAGTGATAGCTGCCTCCGTGGTATATTGGTTTGCGTTCTTAGCCCTCCCCCACCGGAGGTCCGAGGTTCGATTCCTGGCTCTGCCACGAGATTTGAAAAGTGGTATGAGGACTGGAACGGGGTCTGCTCAGCCTCGGGTGGTCCAATTGAGTAGAGGGGGTTCGATTCCCACCTCTGCCATCCTCGAATTGGTTTATCGTGGTTTCCCACTTCGTCTTCAGGCAAATGCTGGGATGGTAACTGCCGTCAGGAAATAGCCGCCTCCTTCTCTCTTCCTTATCTATCCCTACCATTCTTCCCATCCCGTCCCATCCCTCATAAGGCCACTGTTCGCGTCAGAGGTGCGGCCACCTGGTCGAGGTGCTAGTCCCGCCTCCCCAATTGTATCCCTGTACTCGATGTCAAGCTCCAGGACACTGCCCGTAGAGGCGGTAAAGGTGGGATCCCTCGACGAGTCCGTGGGAAAAACCTTCCTGGAGAACTGACTACAAAAACGAAAATGTTACATACAATAAATTTATTTTTGTCAGATATAAATAGGCCTACCAAGAAATATACACGTTGCATAAATAGGAAAAGTAGAAAATTAATATACACTGAAACCAACCAGAAGAGCAGTTAGATTCAGAAAAGTTTGAGCCCAAGAAGTCATTGCTACACGTGTATCTCATGGTATTCTACAAAGCAGTTTTACTGTCGTTGACAGGCGTCTTCGGTGGCGTAGTTGGTAGCATGCTGAGCATTTATGACCTCTTGTTGGATGTAGAGTCCTCCATGGCCACAGGTCCTTGAGCTACAGACCTTCTGTATTCTAACACTGAAATTGTACCAAAGAGTTCACAATAAATAATGTAAGAATTTAAGAACAGAATATCTAACATTCCCCAGAAAAGTCTCAGCTTTCGCCTTTTGGACTTGCGATCAACATTGTACAGAGCTTGCAATCTATCCGAAAGGTCTATATCAGGTATGCTATTTCCTCTACAAGAACATTATTTATATATTCTAATGTTAAAACATTGAGGGCATTCATATCTCACACTTTACCATGCAAACAATGCTAGAAGTACTACATATACACAATTTGGAATACCTCCGTGATGAACTTCCCGCCTAAACATTACCTCAACAATTGTTTCCTTGCCAACTTCCCAGAGAGCCCTGACGGTACTTAGGAGTACCAAGTAGTTAATTGTTTCTGAAAATCAACATCAGTGTTTGAGGCAAGATTTGAGATGATGTACTTGCTTTCATGACAATAATACACATTAGGGATCGAATAAATTTTTGCTTCATTGCAGAATAACACACAGAAATATGCCTTAGTTTGTGCACCCGAAACATGATCAAAGAATGTGTACAAGCAATATTTCAGTGCTGAGTTCTGGAGGCAGTTCTGGGAAACAGTGTATGTAACATATTTGCGGTGCTTTGGCAAGGTACTGAGAAGTACCGCCAGGCCATAAGTGGTTCATATTAGCAACCACTACTTATTGATACGACTTCAAATGTTATGGTACTTTAAAGTACCGTCAGTGCTCAAAGGGTTCAGCTGTGCTACTTGTAATGGTTGTGAACCATAATGTTTACTTGGAAATAAGACAATGAATCACTTCAATACATTTCCGCAGTCGGTAGGACTCGAACCTAGGCTCCCAGAGGGAATCTGATTACTAGTCAGACGCTTTAACCCATCGGCCACGACTGCCCTTACGCAAAGCTACTTGTAATGGTTGTGAGACATATTGTCTACTTGGAAATAAGAGAAAAATTCACTTCAAAACATTCCCGGAGTCGGTAGGAATCGAACCTACGCTCCCAGAAGGAATCTGATTTCTAGTCAGACGCCTTAACCAGTCGGCCACGACTGCCATTACGCAAAGATACATGTAATGGTTGTGACCCAAATTGCTTACATGGAAATAAGAGAATGATTCACTTCTATACATTTCCGCAGTCTGAAGGACTCGAATATACGCTCCCAGAGGGAATCTGATTTCTAGTCATACGCCTTAACACTCGGCCACGACAACCCGTAAACAATGCTACTTGTAATGGTTGTTGACCCATATTGTTTACATGGAAATAAGAGAATGAATCACTTCAATACATTTCCGCAGTCGGTAGGACTCGAACCTACGCTCCCAGAGGAAATCCGATTTCTAGTCAGACGCCTTAACCACTCGGCCACGACTGCCCTTCAGCAATGCTACTTGTAATGATTGTGACCCATATTGTTTACATGGAAATAAGAGAATGATTCACTTCAATACATTTCCGCAGTCGGTAAAACTCGAACCTTCGTTCCCAGAGGGTACCGGTATCTGATATCTACTCAGAAGCCTTAACCTGTCGTCCACGACTGCCCTTAAGCAGTGATATTTGTAATGTTTGTTGCTCATATTGTCTACTTGGAAGTCGCCTCCGTAGCGTAGCGGTCAGCACGGTTACCTGCCGCCCCGAAGGTCCTGGGTTCGATTCCCGGGTCTGCCACGAAATTTGAAAAGTGGTACGAAGACTGGAACGGGGTCTACTCAGCCTCGGGTGGCCCAAATGAGTAGAGGGGGTTTGATTCTCCCTCAGTCATCCTCGAAGTGGTTTTGCGTGGTTTCCCACTTCATCTTCGGGCAAATGCCGGGATGGTACCTTCTTCAAGGCCACGGCCACCATCCCTTACCTTCCCTCATGAGGCCCCTGTTCGCTTTGCAGGTGAGGCCGCCTGGGCGAGGTGCCAATCCCACCTCACCAGTTGTATCCCTTCTGATTCGATGTTCCCAGCTATAGGGCACTGCCCGTAGAGGCGGTAGTGGTGAGTTCTCTCGCTGAGTCCGTGTGTTCCACCAACCTGGAGGGTAAACGACTAAAAAAAAAAAAAAAAAAAAAAAATGAAATTGTCTACTTGGAAATATGAGAAGGACACACTTCAAAACATTCCCGCAGTCGGTAGAACTCGAACCTACGCTCCCAGAGGGAATCTGATTTCTATTCTGACTCCTTAACCACTCGGCCACGACTGCCCTTAACCCTTTGAGCCCTGAACCTTTAATAATTGGTAAATAATGTAAATTTAAAATTTCATAAGCCTTTATATGCTACAGTTTGAAAACATAATTTTTATTTCAAAACGCTTACTTATACCTAGGTATAAGTTTCTTAGGTGGTACTTACAAGACTTAAGTTTGTGACCTTAATTAGGCAATGGTCACTCAAGGTTCAATACCACCGTTGCAATTTACCAGACTTGTCGGAATGAAGTATTCAGCAGTGAAGTTCCAACAATAGTTTTATTCTTCAAATTAGAAAGACCTGGTTACATACTAAGTTACAGGTTGACTTATGGACTAGATGTGAACATTGAGGGTAAATGGCTTCCGTCTTTTATAGTTTGGCAGAAGCGGTAAACACCCGAGAGGGTTCCAGAATACCTTTCTTGAAATACATGTCATGTTACGATAAGCTTGTTTATGACCCACTTACAGAAAGTGGAAACTTCTAGAAGACCTTGCATACCTGGCTATGAGTAAAAGCAATATTTCCTTGGAAAGTGGCTAAGTGAAATCGCTTGTAGTAGCAATCAGTTCCTTAGGGGAACGTTGTTAAGAAAGTGAACTCTCGCTTTCACTTAGCTAACATTGTTTTGTATCAACTAATTAGAATTGATATTTGGAGGAAGATTCCTCTATTTGTATGGTTTCTGTGGGTAATGCCATTGTTATATGCGGGGAATATAACTCTTCCCCCCTTTGTTTCTTGTTACTGTCCTCAGTAACATTTGATACCTTGATATTTCTCAAATTTCTCTTTTTACATACAAGATACAAATTATACAATCTTTTTCTAAATATTAACATTATGATACATATAATAACGAATATCATTATTCCATTAACAGGGGTAATTTCTTTTACAACATTATATCTGGGAGCAAGTGGTTTCAAATCTAATTTTAATTCATTTACATCAAGATGTGAATATTGAAATTGTATTTCATGTTTTACGTAGGGCTCCTTTTGAATATAGAGAAGAGGAAATTTATGAATATACACACATCAAAAAAAGTTTTGCATCACCTCGGTTCCCAGATCTCCGGCATATAGACGTTGACTGTGTATATTGTATCAAAGATACAGTCCCTTTGACTGTTCATAGATGTCACTAAAACTGCTCAAAGATGTAAACAACCATGCATGAGCAGGGCCTATTAGACGGAGGGGGTACGACAGCCGATCAGTTCCAGTCATTCCACCAGGACGAAGGTACGCTGCTCATGTTGTCTGTAGTTCTACCATGCCTAGAAGGTCAATACCGCAGTTCGATCGCGTCCGCATTGTTACTTTGTGTCAAGAAGGGCTCTCAACAAGGGAAGTTTCCAGGCGTCTCAGAGTGAACCAAAGCGATGTTGTTCGGACATGGAGGAGGTACAGAGATACAGGAACTGTCGATGACAGGCCTCGCTCAGGCCGCCCAAGGGCTACTACTGTAGTGGATGACCGCTACTTACGGATTGCCGCTCGGAGGAACCCTGACAGCAATGCCACCATGTTGAATAATGCGTTTCGTTCAGCCACAGGACGTCGTGTTTCAACTCAAACTGTGCGCAATAGGCTGCATGATGCGCAACTTCACTCCCGACGTCCATGGCGAGGTCCAGCTTTGCAACCCTGACACCATGCAGCGCGGTACAGATGGGCCCAACAACATGCTGAATGGACCCCACAGAATTGGCATCACGTTCTCTTCACCGATGAGTGTCGCATATGCCTTCAACCAGACAATCGTCGGAGACGTGTTTGGAGGCACCCTGGTCAGGCTGAACGTCTTAGACACACTGTCCAGCGAGTGCAGCAAGGTGGTGGTTCCCTGATGTTTTGGGGTGGCATTATGTGGGGCCGACGTACGCCACTGGTGGTCATGGAAGGCTCCGAAACGGCTTTACGATACCTGAATGACATCCTCCGACCCATAGTGCACCCATATCGGCAGAATATTGGAGAGGCATTTGTCTTCATGGACGACAATTCTCGACCTCATCGTGCACATCTTGTGAATGCGTTCCTTCAAGATAACGACATCGCTCGACTACAGTGGCCAGCATGTTCGCCAGACATGAACCCTATCGAACATGCCTGGGATATGTTGAAAAGGGCTGTTTATGGACGTCTTGACCCACCAACCACTCTGAGAGATTTACGCCGAATTGTCGTTGAGGAGTGGGACAATTTGGACCAACAGTGTCTTGATGAACTTGTGGATAGTATGCCACGACGAATACAGGCATGCATCAATGCAAGAGGACGTGCTACTGGGTATTAGAGGTAGTGGTGTGTACTGCAATCTGGACCACAAATGCTGAAAGTCTAGCTGTATGATGGTACAACATGCAATGTGTGGGTCTCATGAGCAATAAAACGAGCTGAAATGTTGTTTGTGTTGATCTCTATTCCCTTTGTATTTAAAGGTTCCGGAACTCTTGGAACCGAGGTGATGCAAAACTTTTTTTGATGTGTGTAATTAGTTGGTTTTGGTTCTAGAGTAACACTCATTGCTGAGATTGAACATGAATCATTTGAGTATACAATATTTGGTCCTGAAATATGAACAGTCTTTTGATAATTAACACATGTTTGCAATAAGGTTTCTTCTTTTTTGCTAAAGAAGAGGATATGTTCATTATTTAGTGCTTGGAATAATTGTACATCATTATTTACTATAGCAAAATCACATCCAGTTGTTTTAGTTAAATTACAAGTTGTTATACGTACATTATAATATACACATACATAAGATTGCGTACCCTTAGTACATGGTGTACTGGACCATTTTGACCCTGGTCCTTGTAAATAATATCTTTCAGAAGGAATTAATATAGTATTATCAATAGTAGGTACAGGATAAATGGAGTACAATTGGTAATTATTAGCATCAGTAATAGGAACAGAAAGGATTACAATCAATTCAGTGTCCATCATTATCACTTGAGTTTTTGTGAATTTAAGGTTTTCATACAGGTGATAAGGGTCGGTGTGTATTATCGATTTTGTAGGATAAATAGAATGCAAATGTTTTATGATATTGCGTAAATCCTCTTGAGAAAACAATTCCACACTGGTTATATCACTGAACGATAAACTGATGGTATCTTCTAAGGTCTTGATGATTCTTCTTAATTTATTCACACATATCAACACATATTGATATCGCTCTAAGAGGTCTATTTCAAAGTTTTCTTTTTGTAACATATCTTTTATTATACCCAGATTAAGATTGACATGGTTCATTTCGTCATAAAATTTATTTGCAACTGAGTTACTAAATGACACTAGTTTATTAATATGCTGAATCTCTTTATTATGACTTTTTCTTAATAAATCTATTTGGCCTTGCAGACTATCTAAGTCGTCTTGGTCCAAATTACCTGATATAAACTTTATTGCTTTTCCTAAGGCATTGATGAGACCTCTTTTGTTTCTACGTTTTGTTGGTAGGAGTTTATTTAATTCTTCACGAGTATCTTTTATAAGATTATTTAATTCAATAGATAAATATGGAAACGTATTATTAGCATTTAATACAAGGGTGGATACTGTATTTCTAGCATTGATATATGAGCGAGATAGGTTAGTTAAATTAAAATGGAACATGAATTTGTGATAATTGTTGACTATTACTGCGGGTCCGAGTGAATCAGCGTAGAATCCTTGAGTTTCTACTTGTTTGTCGTTAATTGAGCCATATCCTGAGAGGAATCTGAAAGAGAAAGTTTTTTCCTCTTAGGTTTTACATCTCGAAAATTTCTGACATGCACTTTGCCATTTTTCATTGTGCAGTAAATCTTATTATCCTCTATCTTTGTTATAACTCCTTCATTAAACAGATTTTTAGATTTTTTGTTTCTGGTCAATGTTTTTTTTTACATAAACAGTCTCTCCGATTTGGTAGGAGTGTTTGAAAGTGGGATTGCTAGGTTTTGTAGTATTTTCTTTTAAGATGCGAAGTTGATCACTTTGTCTTTGGATATATTCATTGATCTTAGGAGAGGGAGAAAAAATGTGATCTAATGTGTTATAATAGGGTCCATAGGGGATGTTAAAAGGAAGTTTCTTGGTTGTTGAATGTATTGATGAATTATAATTCAAGATGGTGTTGATTAGGAGCTGAGCTAAGGGAGTGAATTTGTCATTATCCCTTGAGATACGTAGTTTTTCAAGCAATGTGGAGTTAAGTCTTTCCACAGGGGAGTTTGATGAGGAGTTCAGAGGGGTTGTTGCGTGGTATTCCACATTCGATGATTTACAATATTCTTTAATTAAGTTATTTTCAAACTCTCCGCCTTGATCATGCGTTGTTTTCTTGGGTAGACCGTGATGTGAGAAATAGAATTGTAATTTGTTTAATACAGCCAGAGCTGTGCCATCCGGCAATATATAGGCTTGACCGTATTTGGAAAATACGTCAATAATTGTTAGAATACGGGTTTGTTCAAAGTAAAACGTATCAATGTGGATCTGAGCGAAGGGGTAATCTGCCGTTATTGGGCCTTGATCTGTTACTTCGTTGGGGTGTCGTTCATATTTGTTTCGTTGACACAAGTTGCATTGATTAATTAAATTTCTGACTTGTTCTCTTAAATGAGGCCAATAGTATTTTGTTTGCAAGTGCTCAATGGTTTCCGAGATTCCATTATGGTTAATTGAATGGTAATGCAAGATAACTTGTCTTTGTTTATCAGTGTCTTCGACGTCCTCTAGGAATTTTGAAGTTCTGATAATTATGAGTTCTGATGTGAATAATTTCTGACAGGTTCTAATAAAGGGAATTTCCAAAGTAATATCATCAAAATAGACAGCATATCTATTTGCAGTAATGATTACTTTCAATAAGTGATCTCTTAAGTCTTGGTGAAGGTTATCCTGGGTGACTATCAAAATGTGTCGGGTATGTTTCTTAAAGAGCTTTTGTTCGATTATTTTTGGTGATTTTCCAATTTTGATAAAGAGTTGATTACGATTCTGATTTAAGTTTCTTTCAGAGACTTTTAGAGTGAAAATGGGATCTTCTTGATTTGAGTGTATCGTTTGATTATCAATATCATCCTGATATTTATCATTTCCTACTATGGCTACATTGGATTCTGTTTCTTCATTTGCATTAATTTCTATGCGTGAAAGGGCATCAGCGACAAAATTAGTTTTACCTTTTACATACTTTATGTCAAAATCAAACTCTTCGAGTTTAATTTTCCATCGGTAGAGCCTCGAACTTGGGTCTTTTAGAGTAAATAGCCACTGGAGTGGTCTGTGGTCGCATTCCACTTGGAAATGTCGTCCCCAAAGATAAGGTTTGAAATGTTTGCAACTATCTACTATACCGAGCAGTTCTCTTTCGATAGTTGAGTACCTTCGTTCGGCTGGATTGAGTGTTCTTGAATAATAAGCAACAGGGTGTCCTTTTTGTGAGAGAACACTTCCAATAGCAAAATCTGAACTATCAGTTGTCAGTATGAAGGGTTCATTGAAATCTGGATATGTTAAGACAGGAGCATTCATAAGAAGCGTTTTTAGTGTTTCGAATGCATTTTTATAATCTGGACTTTCAGTATCAATTTTTGAACCTTTTTTTAAGCAACGCGTTATGGGCTGCGCGACTTTTGCAAAGTCTTTAATGAATCTCCTATAAAAACCTGTTAATCCAAGAAATTGTTTGATTTCTTTTGTGGTTTTTGGAATGGAGTACTGTTTTACTGCTTTTAGTTTTTCTGGGTTGGGCTTTACTCCATCTTGTGTCACAATGTGACCTAAGAAAGCGACTTCTTTGTGCAAAAACTCCGTTTTATCCAACTGGATTTTTAGGTTGACTTCTTTGAGTTTTTGAAATACTTGTGATAAATGGTGCATATGTTCTTCTAGGGACTTACTATAGACAATTATGTCATCTATGTATACGAAACAGAATTTATACAAAAATGGGCGCAAAACATTGTCCATTACTCTTTGGAACGTGGCTGGTGCGTTTTTAAGCCCAAAAGGCATACGCTGAAACATTAAATGTCGGTTATCAACCGTAAAAGCGGTTTTTTCTACTGATCTAGGGTCCAATTCTATTTGATGGAATCCCTGGGCCAAATCAATTGTGCTGAAATATGTACAGCGTCCTAGATTGTCTAGAATCTTTTCGATTCTCGGAAGTGGGTATTTATCTTCGATAGTTTTTTTGTTTAGTTGCCTAAAATCTATCACTAATCTCCACTTCTTTTGCCCTGAGGCGTCCAGCTTCTTTGGTACAATCCAGACTGGGTTACAATAAGGTGATTCACTAGGTGTGATAATACCTTGTTCTAAGAGTTTCTCTACCTCTTTATTAATTATCTCTTTTAGATGGGGTGGATACCGATAATTTTTCTGATAAACTGGATCTTCGTCCGTGGTACGTATGTAATGTTTTACTACATTGGTGAATGATAAATCACATCCTGGGTAGTAAAATATATCAGGATATTGAGAACAAAGTTTGTAGATTGCCTCTTTCTCTAGATCATTAGCATGTTGTGTTCTGAGATACTCTTTTATGTCATTATCTGTAATTGAATTAATTTCTATTGGTTGAATATCTACATTTTCAACCGGTTCGACCAATATAGGTTCTTCAAAATTGAAATTAAATTGTGTTTCTGTTGGGTATAGCACTTGGTAATCCTGTGCATGTAGGATTGCATCATTAAAATGAATTCCACTGTGTTCAAATTGGGGAACATACACATCACCTTGTTTAATGTTGACTGGTATCGAAATGAGATGTGGGTCTTGTGTAGGCTGAAAATTTTTCTGTTTATTGGGCGAGTGAAAATGAAGCGGTATTTCTTTACCTGCTATAGTAAGTTTATTTGTACCGTAGTCGATCTTTGCGCCTAATTTGGCGAAGTCTGAGGTACCAATCAAGGCATCAAAATAATTATGCCACTGCATAACTCGAAAATGCACGGGGAATTGTAAGTTGTGTTCGAGAAAAATGGGGAACTGTACATTGTCAATTCCTATTGTCTCGGCATGGACAGACTGAACACGAAACGGTTCCTTAAAAATATGATCAGGAAATAATGAATACGCTATGGCCGGATTCATTATAGAGTTACATGCTCCGCTATCAATAAGGACTTTTAGTCCACATAAACTAATAAAGGGTAGCTGAGGAGCGTTATAAATATTGTTCAAGTCTTCGCTTGTGACGGCTGGGCCAAGCGAAAATCCTGATTTTGAATATTAATTTCGGACTCAGGTTGTTCTGTTAATGATACATTTTCATAATGATAATTTTCTTGTTGGTGAAATAAGTCCATTTCTTCAGAATAGGGAACTTCGTATTGAGTGTTCTCAACCCATTCTGCATTGAGGGGGTTTTCAGATTCTTCATGAGAATTAAGGTAACTTCTAATGGTTGACACGCCTGACATAGGCTTTGGGAAATTTTGATTTTGTGGGGTGAACCGTCTTCCAATGTTATTTGGAGTGGGGTAAGGACGATTCATTGGAAATGATGGTCTTGACATAGGAACATTTCTCTGTATAGAGTTTTGAGGAGCTTGTTGAGGTGTGCTGGGCCAACTTCGTCTCATTGGACTGTTGGACTGGTTTTGAGAATTTTGTGCATATACATTCTGTGATAATTGAGAGACTTGAGGTCTGTTGAATGGAGAGAATCCTGAAGATGCAAATGGATTATGATTAAAGTTACCAAAATTATTAGGTAGTGGTTTAGAGTTGATAAATGGAGGTTTAAAAGGGATGAATTTGTCGAGAGGTTGTTTATGTCCTCCTCTTAATTGATCCATATATTTTTCGTGAGCTCGGTCATTATCATATGACCTGCAAATTCTAAGTGCATGACTGAAATCGGTAATTTGAGCATAACGCAAGTATGCTCTATAAGGTTCCAAAATTCCGGCTTTAAAAGTGTTGAGTGCTAACTCATCTATTTCTCTGAGTTTTAAATCTAGAATCTGGTCTCGGTAATTTAATTTACAAAGACTCTTGTATCTGATAATCAAAGAATCAAGGTGTTCATGATAAGTGGTATACGATTCATTAGTTTTTTGAAAGCAATTCGAAATCTCTTGTAATAGGAGACGCTCATTTCTAACGTCACCGTATTTTCTTACTAATTTATCTTTGAATCTGTCATAATTGGTATTGGCATCTACATCTAATATACTGCGTGCTTCTCCTTTAAGCTTAGACTTAATTACATTAAATAAAAATTCATTAATTAATTCTGCATGAGGTATTCCCTGCGCTCTCTTGAAATTATTCAAAAAAGAGTCACATCGGGCAATAAAATAATCTAAACTACAGGTTGAACTGCCATCAAATTCGGGCAATAATTGAATATGTGCATATTCGAATTTAGTAAGCAATTCTACTTCGGCCATTTTTACTTATTAACTTAAATAATAGTTACTTTCTTTAAAAAATAATTAATTGATATATTAATTATTGATTTATATTAAGATTCAAATATTATTGTATAAAATTGATATATTAATTATTATTAAAATTCAAATATTATTATGTAAAATTGATATATAACTTATTAATTTATATTAAAATTAGAATAAACCAGGCTATCTTAATTTGGGTTCACAAGAATATTTCCTTTGAACGTGAAATAGTCTTAGACCTCTGCACTTTGTTCAAAAAGAAAGACACTATGTAGAGAACTTGTATTGAATATACACTTACAGGCTTGAAAAGATGAACAGCAATTTCAGCATCCTCGGTCTGCAGCGGACAGCTGGGCAGCTTCTTCTTGAGAAAACAGCCAGGCAGCTTCTCTCCTCGACGAGTCGGTTACTGCTGGTGAATGGTGGAATCGGCAGTCAGGTCCTGCTGGCGGTCAGAAAGGCCCCTTTGAAGTTGTGCAGTCACCTAAATTTTGTTTGGTAGAGCTGCAAAGCGGAAGACTTCTCCCAGGGTTGTCGTTCCTTCAACAGTTCCTTCTTGGTCTTCTGGCTAGGAAGACGCTGCTCGATCCCGGACTGGCCCCCACTTAAGTTTGTGCCCTTAATTAGGCAATGGTCACTCAAGGTTCAATACCACCGTTGCAATTTACCAGACTTGTCGGAATGAAGTATTCAGCAGTGAAGTTCCAACAATAGTTTTATTCTTCAAATTAGAAAGACCTGGTTACATACTAAGTTACAGGTTGACTTATGGACTAGATGTGAACATTGAGGGTAAATGGCTTCCGTCTTTTATAGTTTGGCAGAAGCGGTAAACACCCGAGAGTGTTCCAGAATACCTTTCTTGAAATACATGTCATGTTACGATAAGCTTGTTTATGACCCACTTACAGAAAGAGGAAACTTCTAGAAGACCTTGCATACCTGGCTATGAGTAAAAGCAATATTTCCTTGGAAAGTGGCTAAGTGAAATCGCTTGTAGTAGCAATCAGTTCCTTAGGGGAACGTTGTTAAGAAAGTGAACTCTCGCTTTCACTTACCTAACATTGTTTTGTATCAAATAATTAGAATTGATATTTGGAGGAAGATTCCTCTATTAGTATGGTTTCTGTGGGTAATGCCATTGTTATATGCGGGGAATATAACTCAAGTACCGTGTGTCCTCTACAGGCAACAGGGAATTTACTGACTTCGTGTTTATAATAGGACACAAATTCTTATTCTTTTGTAGATATTTACCAAAGTTAAGGAATATGTTGGTTCTGTGAGTGATAGCTGCCTCCGTGGTATATTGGTTTGCGTTCTTAGCCCTCCCCCACCGGAGGTCCGAGGTTCGAATCCTGGCTCTGCCACGAGATTTGAAAAGTGGTATGAGGACTGGAACGGGGTCTGCTCAGCCTCGGGTGGTCCAATTGAGTAGAGGGGGTTCGATTCCCACCTCTGCCATCCTCGAATTGGTTTATCGTGGTTTCCCACTTCGTCTTCAGGCAAATGCTGGGATGGTAACTGCCGTCAGGAAATAGCCGCCTCCTTCTCTCTTCCTTATCTATCCCTACCATTCTTCCCATCCCGTCCCATCCCTCATAAGGCCACTGTTCGCGTCAGAGGTGCGGCCACCTGGTCGAGGTGCTAGTCCCGCCTCCCCAATTGTATCCCCGTACTCGATGTCAAGCTCCAGGACACTGCCCGTAGAGGCGGTAAAGGTGGGATCCCTCGACGAGTCCGTGGGAAAAACCTTCCTGGAGAACTGACTACGAAAACGAAAATGTTACATACAATAAATTTATTTTTGTCAGATATAAATAGGCCTACCAAGAAATATACACGTTGCATAAATATGAAAAGTAGAAAATTAATATACACTGAAACCAACCAGAAGAGCAGTTAGATTCAGAAAAGTTTGAGCCCAAGAAGTCATTGCTACACGTGTATCTCATGGTATTCTACAAAGCAGTTTTACTGTCGTTGACAGGCGTCTTCGGTGGCGTAGTTGGTAGCATGCTGAGCATTTATGACCTCTAGTTGGATGTAGAGTCCTCCATGGCCACAGGTCCTTGAGCTACAGATCTTCTGTATTCTAACACTGAAATTGTACCAAAGAGTTCACAATAAATAATGTAAGAATTTAAGAACAGAATATCTAATATTCCCCAGAAAAGTCTCAGCTTTCGCCTTTTGGACTTGCGATCAACATTGTACAGAGCTTGCAATCTATCCGAAAGGTCTATATCAGGTATGCTATTTCCTCTAGAAGAACATTATTTATATATTCTAATGTTAAAACATTGAGGGCATTCATATCTCACACTTTACCATGCAAACAATGCTAGAAGTACTACATATACACAATTTGGAATACCTCCGTGATGAACTTCCCGCCTAAACATTACCTCAACAATTGTTTCCTTGCCAACTTCCCAGAGAGCCCTGACGGTACTTAGGAGTACCAAGTAGTTAATTGTTTCTGAAAATCAACATCAGTGTTTGAGGCAAGATTTGAGATGATGTACTTGCTTTCATGACAATAATACACATTAGGGATCGAATAAATTTTTGCTTCATTGCAGAATAACACACAGAAATATGCCTTAGTTTGTGCACCCGAAACATGATCAAAGAATGTGTACAAGCAATATTTCAGTGCTGAGTTCTGGAGGCAGTTCTGGGACACAGTGTATGTAACATATTTGCGGTGCTTTGGCAAGGTACTGAGAAGTACCGCCAGGCCATAAGTGGTTCATATTAGCAACCACTACTTATTGATACGACTTCAAATGTTATGGTACTTTAAAGTACCGTCAGTGCTCAAAGGGTTCAGCTGTGCTACTTGTAATGATTGTAACCCATATTTTCTACTTGGAAATAAGAGAAAGATACACTTCAAAACATTCGCGCAGTCGGTAGGACTCGAACCTACGCTCCCAGAGGGAACCTGATTTCTAGTCAGACGCCTTAACCACTCGGCCACGACTGCCCGTAAGGTATGTTACTTGTAATGGTTGTGACCCATAATGTTTACTTGGAAATAAGAGAAGGACTCACTTCAATACATTTCCGCAGTCGGTAGGAGTCGAACCTACGCTCCCAGAAGGAATCTGATTTCTAGTCAGACGCCTTAACCAGTCGGCCACGACTGCCCTTACGAAATGATACATGTAATGGTTGTGACCCAAATTGCTTACATGGAAATAAGAGAATGATTCACTTTCTGTACATTTCCGCAGTGTGTAGGACTCGAACCTACGCTCCTAGAAGGAAACTGATTTCTAGCCAGACGCCTTAACCACTCGGCCACGACTGCCCTTACGCAATGATACATGTAATGGTTGTGACCCAAATTGCTTACATGGAAATAAGAGAATGATTCACTTTCAGTACATTTCCGCAGTGTGTAGGACTCGAACCTACGCTCCTAGAGGGAAACTGATTTCAATCCAGACGCCTTAACCACTCGGCCACGACTGCCCTTACGCAATGCTACTTGTAATGGTTGTGACCCATATTGTCTACTTGGAAATAAGAGAACGATCCACTTCAATTCATTTCCGCAGTCGGTAGGATTCGAAACGTCGCCCCCAGATGGAATCTGATTTCTAGCCATACGCCTTAACACTCGGCCACGACTACCCGTAAACAATGCTACTTGTAATGGTTGTTGACCCATATTGTTTACATGGAAATAAGAGAATGAATCACGTCAATACATTTCCGCAGTCGGTAGGACTCGAACCTACGCTCCCAGAGGGAATCTGATTTCTAGGCAGACGCCTTAACCACTCGGCCACGACTGCCGTTCAGCAATGCTTCTTGTAATGATTGTGACCCATATTGTTTACATGGATATAAGAGAATGATTCACTTTGATACATTTCCGCAGTCGGTAAAACTCGAACCTTCGTTCCCAGAGGGTATCTGATATCTAGTCAGACGCCTTAACCTCTCGTCCACGACTGCCCTTAAGCAGTGATATTTGTAATGTTTGTTGCCCATATTGTCTACTTGGAAATATGAGAAGGATACACTTCAAAACATTCCCGCAGTCGGTAGGACTCGAACCTACGCTCCCAGAAGGAATCTGATTTCTATTCTGACGCCTTAACCACTCGGCCACGATTGCCCTTAACCCTTTGAGCCCTGAACCTTTAATAATTGGTAAATAATGTAAATTTAAAATTTCATAAGCCTTTATATGCTACAGTTGGAAAACATTTTTTTTCTTCAAAACTCTTACTTATACCTAGGTATAAATTTCTTAGGTGGTACTTACAAGTACCGTGAGTCCTCTACAGGCAACAGGGAATTTACTGACTTCGTGTTTATAATAGGGTCGCTTCCGTAGCGTAGCGGTCAGCACGGTTAGCTGCCGCCCCGGAGGTCCTGGGTTCGATTTCCGGCTCTGCCACGAAATTTGGAAAGTGGTATGAGGACTGGAACGGGGTCTACTCAGCCTCGGGTGTTCCAAATGAGTAGAGGGGGTTCGATTCCCACCTCAGCCATCCTCGAAGAGGGTTTCCGTGGTTTCCCACTTCGTCCTCATGCGAATGCCGGGATGGTACTGTCCCCGATAATCCGGATAGTAGGCTGTCAGAAATCCGCCCTCTCAATCGGATTGCCAATAATCAATCGCACCGGCACAGCTACATCAATGAAAATGGCACTGACAGATACTACCGAGATTAAAGCACAGTAGTTAACAAGAAATTATTGTGGAACACACCAAAATATACGGGGGTTCATACTTACCTTTTACTTACCTATTCAATTTAATCTCGGGTCTGGGTTTTCAACTGGATCACTTAATAGTATGCCCTCACAATAACCTCCACCACGATATTTTAAATGAACCAAGTCGGAAACAAGAAAATTTAAACTGCACAATAATTTATTTCACATAAAGAAAAATATAACTTAACAAAATGTAACAACAAAATATACGTGGCAATCAGAAGCCAATGTCAATGCAACCATGTCCTCCTGTAGGACTTGTAGACTTCACATACAAAAATTCAGCTTTCTCTAGCTCAAAAGAACGTAATAATAACAACAATGCACATTGGAATGGATAAGGGAGCTGGGACGAGACTTAAAGCATTTGTTTCCTTGTTCATGAACTTCACATTTTATTTATAACCGCAAGGCTGCTATGTAGATGACCTTGGCCTCTATTATTCAGTTATCTGGCCACCTGCAATACACCCTGCACCGTGTCGCATGCTTGCTTCGTCAAATGGACGCACCTGTCCACCCAATGTTAGCATATGCTAGTTACATCAGAGCCTAGCTCCTTTTCAAAACACTTTAAATGTTCACATCTCAACTCAAATATTATCACGCAAATCTTTTAAATGCTCCGTTCAAATATCAATGGATTACTCTAATAATCCCAAATCTTGTTTAATTGTATAATCCAATTGATGAACTAGCGTTATTTAGAGTATAATAACGAAAACGCTTAATGTTTATAACAAAATGTTCATTAATTATTTATAACATTTTAAATTGTTTATAACATTGTCAAACGACAATTAAAAAAATTATACACGCCTCTATTAATCCCGTTCGTTTAAAATTATTATTAAAGATATTTACATAGTTATTTACATTATTTATATTAGAAATACATTAAACCACACGTTTATCCGGTTGATAATTACTTAAATCGTGGTGATATAATCGACCAATAAAGGTTAGTTATATTTAAATTTTAGATTCAGGTTTAATAAGATTTAATAATTATTATTATTTGTGACGGTAACCTCCATTCAAAATCTTTATCTCAAATTATTTAAACACTCTTGTTAATTTTAACAGTAACTTCACATGAATAATTTTCAATGGACCTGAACAATACACTCAGCGGAAAAATACCTCGCTCAAAACGCACAAAATTGCACAAAAATTGGCCCATAATTCATCATATATCTCATTATATATGGCATCAAAATCTTCCACAATACACACAAAAAACCTCCATTGTCTATAATGCAATGGTATTTCAGAATTGACGATAAATGTCTATGTTGCAATCATGTTCATAAAACGACTAGTATTTCTAAGATCGTCGATAAAGTAGTAGATTTTAACGCTCTAAAATCTTTTAATCATTCTTCTTTCTTGAGGATGACAGAAAATTGGTCAAAGTAATTTACTGAATAGAATTACTTTAATAAAATGACACGCTGTCTGAATTCAAATTTGTCATAGAGAATCGTTAACTTTACAGTCAAATCGTGACTACAAAAATATGCAAATTACTGAAAGAATATATAATATCAGTCTCAACTGATCCAAAATTATTTAAATATGCCAATGATATAATAATGTCTCAATAAATCGAAGAAAAAGGCTTAAATCAGCAAAGTGTACAGAGTACAGAAATATCAAGCAAGAATATGGGGCAAAATATATGGGACAGAAAATATGGGAAAAATGGTTGCTCAGATATCGCTAAATGGCTCAAATAAATCAAGAAACGTTCACGACTACCTTATCTGTTGATTGAAGTTCTAGAGGAAAATTTCCAAAGAAGACTGCTGTTGGTTCCATTTCACCACCGTAAAGATGTGCTCCGACCTCGAACCTGGAACCTGCGCCCTCGGAGAATAGAACAGTTTCCTCCTCTGGAAATCGCACTGCTCCGTGTAGACGATAGACATCCTTCTGGCAAAACTCTTCTGTGTGAGCCGGGTCCACCCCGGCCTCTCTTGAAAGTTACCTGAAATTCTGGTAGAAATTCGCCATGAAGATTATTGCAATTATTTCCGCAGAAATGTTCATAATTGTGGAGTATGAAGATATTTCCACTAACATTTGATGTAATTCAGCGATGGATTACGATGCATGAGTGTAGTTGGATGTTCACTACATGCTCGCTTTTGTAGAAAGACGATTAACGAAGCTCCATGCTGCTATTTCACTCCATTGATGTATGTCCCAATTGCATTAAAGTTTTAGTCTTCCATCTCCACTTCCGTTATAATAATGGTCGAAAGTACTGCCAGATTATATAGTTCCATTGTAGAATGTAGCAGTGTATCACCAAATGTAATCTTCAGTATCACGGTTGCAATACATGTGTCAGCCGTAGCGTAGAATGTGGTATTATAAAAGTGCTTCTCAGGCGTCGAGAAAATCACTTTTGTCTGCAGTCTTAAAATGCGAATATCTTCCAAAGTATAATAGTAAAAGTGTTCAACTTTCGCACACGCCTCAATAACGTAATGCACAATTGAATTAGCATAAATGCAGTAGCTAACTCTTGATAGATAATCTTGTAGACTCGTTTATGTGTGCGCTCCAACTTCGCCTAGTTTTAGTAACCGTAAAATTGCACTGCTGCACGCTCAGTGCTTGTTCCATGCTGTGGGCTCTACCACACTTGCTACTGACGACTTGCTTCACTGAATAATATAAACTTGTTCTATCAGAATTAAGAACTCGAAGTCTGACAATATGAGAATGAGAAAATGAGCCATGAGGCCTTGAGACATGAGACATGAGACATGAGAACTTCCTCTCTGCTGTGCAAGGCCTTTTATCAACTTCTTAAGGGGCGTATCCATCCCTACCATAGCTTGTTCCTCCGTCATTGCTAGAAGTTCTAACTTTGGCTATACTTGACGGATTTTCAAATTTCAAAAACTCACAATTAGTTTCTTCAAAATTCCAAATCAATGCCATAACTGAAAATAGATTTCCACAATTCTGCATGCCAAAAGTAATTAAATATGGTAGTTTCAGTAATCTCCGTCTCCCTCCAAGCTATCATTCATTGGTTCGAGCCTCTCCTCCAATAGCGTAACTTCTTCCTCAGCACAATTCCTTGCTTCCCTGCGACTGCGTCGTAAATCTCAGATCCTTCTCGAACAAAATCATGATGTCACCAAGAATCTCAGCTCATCCAGCCTACTTGCATGAAGTCTGCGTCATCCGTGCCTACGTCATGAATATACACGTCACAACTATGACGGCCAAAACTTTATTCACATATGCCAATACAGCCACCGTGGTCTCAGTATAATTCAATTTACGGGGGCAGTACCTTCTTCAAGGCCACGGCCGCCTCTTTCCCTCTTCCTTGCCTATCCATCCTGACCAACCATTACCTTCCCTCATGAGGCCCCTGTTCGCTTTGCAGGTGAGGCCGCCTGGGCGAGGTGCCAATCACACCTCACCAGTTGTATCCACTCCGATTAGATGTTCCCAGCTCTCGGCACTGCCCGTAGAGGTGGTAGTGGTGAGTTCCCTCGCTGAGTCCGTGGGTTCCAC
Organism: Meconema thalassinum; assembly: GCA_946902985.2. Lineage (NCBI taxonomy): Eukaryota > Metazoa > Arthropoda > Insecta > Orthoptera > Tettigoniidae > Meconema > Meconema thalassinum. Next base: position 298,258,102 of record OX336391.1, on the reverse strand, counting down.
CAACCTGGAGGGTAAAAAACGACTAAGAAGTGTTTATAATAGGACACAAATTCTTATTCTTTTGTAGATATTTACCAAAGTTAAGAAATATGTTGGTTCTGTGAGTGATAGCTGCCTCCGTGGTATATTAGTTTGCATGCTTAGCCCTCCCCCACCGGAGGTCCGAGGTTCGATTCCTGGCTCTGCCACGAGATTTGAAAAGTGGTATGAGACTGGAACGGGGTCTACTCAGCCTCGGGTGGTCCAAGTGAGTAGAGGGGGTTCGATTCCCACCTCAGCCATCCTCGAATTGGTTTATCGTGGTTTCCCACTTCGTCTTCAGTCAAATGCTGGGATGGTAACTGCCGTCAGGAAATAGCCGCCTCCTTCTCTCTTCCATGTCTATCCCTGCCATTCTTCCCATTCCGTCCCATCCCTCATAAGGCCCCTGTTCGCGTTACAGGTGCGGCCACCTGTCGAGGTGCTAGTCCCGTCTCCCCAATTGTATCCCCGTACCTATGTCAAGCTCCAGGGCACTGCCCGTAGAGGCGGTAAAGGTGGGATCCCTCGACGAGTCCGTGGGAAAAACCTTCCTGGAGGGTAAACTGACTACGAAAACAAAATGTTACATACAATAAATTTATTTTTGTCAAATATAAATTGGCCTACCAAGAAATATACACGGTGCATAAATATGAAAAGTAGAAAATTAAAATACTCTGAAACCAACCAGAAGGGCAGTTAGATTCATAAAAGTTTGAGCACAAGAAGTCATTGCTACACGTGTATCTCATGGTATTCTACAAAGCAGTTTTACTGTCGTTGACAGGCGTCTTCGGTGGCGTAGTTGGTAGCATGCTGAGCATTTATGACCTCTTGTTGGATGTAGAGTCCTCCATGGCCACAGGTCCTTGAGCTACAGACCTTCTGTATTCTAACACTGAAATTGTACCAAAGAGTTCACAATAAATAATGTAAGAATTTAAGAACAGAATATCTAACATTCCCCAGAAAAGTCTCAGCTTTCGCCTTTTGGACTTGCGATCAACATTGTACAGAGCTTGCAATCTATCCGAAAGGTCTATATCAGGTATGCTATTTCCTCTAGAAGAACATTATTTATATCTTCTAATGTTAAAACATTGAGGGCATTCATATCTCACACTTTACCATGCAAACAATGTTAGAAGTACTACATATACACAATTTGGAATACCTCCGTGATGAACTTCCCGCCTAAACATTACCTCATCAATTGTTTCCTTGTCAACTTCCCAGAGAGCCCTGACGGTACTTAGGAGTACCAAGTAGTTAATTGTTTCTGAAAATCAACATCAGTGTTTGAGGCAAGATTTGAGATGATGTACTTGCTTTCATGACAATAATACACATTAGGGATCGAATAAATTTTTGCTTCATTGCAGAATAACACACAGAAATATGTCTTAGTTTGTCACCCGAAACATGATCAAAGAATGTGTACAAGCAATATTTCAGTGCTGAGTTCTGGAGGTAGTTCGGGGAAACAGCGTATGTAACATATTTGCGGTGCTTTGGCAAGGTACTGAGAAGTACCGCCAGGCCATAAGTGGTTCATATTAGCAACCACTACTTATTGATACGACTTCAAATGTTATGGTACTTTAAAGTACCGTCAGTGCTCAAAGGGTTCAGCTGTGCTACTTGTAATGATTGTAACCCATATTTTCTACTTGGAAATAAGAGAAAGATACACTTCAAAACATTCGCGCAGTCGGTAGGACTCGAACCTACGCTCCCAGAGGGAATCTGATTTCAAGTCAGACGCCTTAACCACTCGGCCACGACTGCCAGTAAGCAATGTTACTTGTAATGGTTGTGAACCGTAATGTTTACTTGGAAATAAGAGAATGAATCACTTCAATACATTTCCGCAGTCGGTTGGACTCGAACCTAGGCTCCCAGAGGGAATCTGATCACTAGTCAGACGCTTTAACCCATCGGCCACGACTGCCCTTACGCAACGCTACTTGTAATGGTTGTGACACATATTGTCTACTTGGAAATAAGAGAAAAATTCACTTCAAAACATTCCCGGAGTCGGTAGGAATCGAACCTACGCTCCCTGAAGGAATCTGATTTCTAGTCAGACGCCTTAACCAGTCGGCCACGACTGCCTTTGCGCAAAGATACATGTAATGGTTGTGACCCAAATTGCTTACATGGAAATAAGAGAATGATTCACTTCTATACATTTCCGCAGTCTGAAGGACTCGAATATACGCTCCCAGAGGGAATCTGATTTCTAGTCATACGCCTTAACACTCGGCCACGTCAACCCGTAAACAATGCTACTTGTAATGGTTGTTGACCCATATTGTTTACATGGAAATAAGAGAATGAATCACTTCAATATATTTCCGCAGTCGGTAGGCCTCGACCCTACGTTCCCGGAGGGAATCTGATTTCTAGTCAGACGCCTTAACCACTCGGCCACGACTGCCCTTCAGCAATGCTACTTGTAATGATTGTGACCCATATTGTTTACATGGAAATAAGAGAATGATTCACTTCAATACATTTCCGCAGTCGGTAAAACTCGAACCTTCGTTCCCAGAGGGTATCTGATATCTACTCAGAAGCCTTAACCTCTCGTCCACGACTGCCCTTAAGCAGTGATATTTGTAATGTTTGTTGCCCATATTGTCTACTTGGAAGTCGCCTCCGTAGCGTAGCGGTCAGCACGGTTAGCTGCCGCCCCGAAGGTCCTGGGTTCGATTCCCGGGTCTGCCACGAAATTTGAAAAGTGGTACGAAGACTGGAACGGGGTCTACTCAGCCTCGGGTGGCCCAAATGAGTAGAGGGGGTTTGATTCTCCCTCAGTCATCCACGAAGTGGTTTTGCGTGGTCTCCCACTTCGTCTTCGGGCAAATGCCGGGATGGTACCTTCTTCAAGGCCACGGCCACCATCCCTTACCTTCCCTCATGAGGCCCCTGTTCGCTTTGCAGGTGAGGCCGCCTGGGCGAGGTGCCAATCCCACCTCACCAGTTGTATCCCTTCTGATTCGATGTTCCCAGCTATAGGGCACTGCCCGTAGAGGCGGTAGTGGTGAGTTCTCTCGCTGAGTCCGTGTGTTCCACCAACCTGGAGGGTAAACGACTAAAAAAAAAAAAAAAAAATAATAAAATAAAATTGTCTACTTGGAAATATGAGAAGGACACACTTCAAAACATTCCCGCAGTCGGTAGGACTCGAACCTACGCTCCCAGAGGGAATCTGATTTCTATTCTGACTCCTTAACCACTCCGCCACGACTGCCCTTAACCCTTTTTAGCCCTGAACCTTTAATAATTGGTAAATAATGTAAATTTAAAATTATGCTACAGTTTGAAAACATAATTTTTATTTCATAACGCTTACTTATACCTAGGTATAAGTTTCTTAGGTGGTACTTACAAGTACCGTGTGTCCTCTACAGGCAACAGGGAATTTACTGACTTCGTGTTTATAATAGGACACAAATTCTTATTCTTTTGTAGATATTTACCAAAGTTAAGGAATATGTTGGTTCTGTGAGTGATAGCTGCCTCCGTGGTATATTGGTTTGCGTTCTTAGCCCTCCCTCACCGGAGGTCCGAGGTTCGATTCCTGGCTCTGCCACGAGATTTGAAAAGTGGTATGAGGACTGGAACGGGGTCTGCTCAGCCTCGGGTGGTCCAATTGAGTAGAGGGGGTTCGATTCCCACCTCTGCCATCCTCGAATTGGTTTATCGTGGTTTCCCACTTCGTCTTCAGGCAAATGCTGGGATGGTAACTGCCGTCAGGAAATAGCCGCCTCCTTCTCTCTTCCTTATCTATCCCTACCATTCTTCCCATCCCGTCCCATCCCTCATAAGGCCACTGTTCGCGTCAGAGGTGCGGCCACCTGGTCGAGGTGCTAGTCCCGCCTCCCCAATTGTATCCCTGTACTCGATGTCAAGCTCCAGGACACTGCCCGTTGAGGCGGTAAAGGTGGGATCCCTCGACGAGTCCGTGGGAAAAACCTTCCTGGAGAACTGACTACGAAAACGAAAATGTTACATACAATAAATTTATTTTTGTCAGATATAAATAGGCCTACCAAGAAATATACACGTTGCATAAATATGACAAGTAGAAAATTAATATACACTGAAACCAACCAGAAGAGCAGTTAGATTCAGAAAAGTTTGAGCCCAAGAAGTCATTGCTACACGTGTATCTCATGGTATTCTACAAAGCAGTTTTACTGTCGTTGACAGGCGTCTTCGGTGGCGTAGTTGGTAGCATGCTGAGCATTTAAGACCTCTAGTTGGATGTAGAGTCCTCCATGGCCACAGGTCCTTGAGCTACAGACCTTCTGTATTCTAACACTGAAATTGTACCAAAGAGTTCACAATAAATAATGTAAGAATTTAAGAACAGAATATCTAACATTTCCCAGAAAAGTATCAGCTTTCGCCTTTTGGACTTGCGATCAACATTGTACAGAGCTCGCAATCTATCCGAAAGGTCTATATCAGGTATGCTATTTCCTCTAGAAGAACATTATTTATATCTTCTAATGTTAAAACATTGAGGGCATTCATATCTCACACTTTACCATGCAAACAATGCTAGAAGTACTACATATACACAATTTGGAATACCTCCGTGATGAACTTCCCGCCTAAACATTACCTCAACAATTGTTTCCTTGCCAACTTCCCAGAGAGCCCTGACGGTACTTAGGAGTACCAAGTAGTTAATTGTTTCTGAAAATCAACATCAGTGTTTGAGGCAAGATTTGAGATGATGTACTTGCTTTCATGACAATAATACACATTAGGGATCGAATAAATTTTTGCTTCATTGCAGAATAACACACAGAAATATGCCTTAGTTTGTGCACCCGAAACATGATCAAAGAATGTGTACAAGCAATATTTCAGTGCTGAGTTCTGGAGGCAGTTCTGGGAAACAGTGTATGTAACATATTTGCGGTGTATTCATAATGTTGAATTTTGGGCTTATGCCGTGTTTTATTATACTAAAATTCGACGCGTTTCGAAAGAAACCATGTCTTTCATCGTCAGGAAAGACATGGTTTCTTTCGAAACGCGTCGAATTTTAGTATAATAAAACACGGCATAAGCCCAAAATTCAACATTATGAATAATAACACGGGCCGTGAAAGTCTAAATGACAATATTTTGGGTGCTTTGGCAAGGTACGGAGAAGTACCGCCAGGCCATAAGTGGTTCATATTAGCAACAACTACTTATTAATACGACTTCAAATGTTATGGTACTTTAAAGTACCGTCAGTGCTCAAAGGGTTAAGTTGTGATACTTGTAATGATTGTAACCCATATTTTCTACTTGGAAATAAGAGAAAGATACACTTCAAAACATTCGCGCAGTCGGTAGGACCCGAACATACGCTCCCAGAGGGAATCTGATTTCTAGTCAGACGCCTTAACCACTCGGCCACGACTGCCCGCAAGCAAAGTTACTTGTAATGGTTGTGACCCATATTGTTTACTTGGAAATAAGAGAATGAATCACTTCAATACATTTCCGCAGACGGTAAGACTCCAACCTAGGCTCCCAGAGGGAATCTGATTCCTAGTCAGACGCTTTAACCAGTTTTTTTTATTAGCTCTTTACAGAATTACAGAATTTTCAGATATGATAAATACCAGACTAATACATCACAAGAAATCCAGATAGTGTCCATATTTATCGTACAATTGTCCACTTTCACTAAGCTTCCAACGCTCTTTTTGCAGGTGATACCTGAGATCCAGGAAAGAGAAATGTTGATCATTGTCCATCACGAAGTGTACATATTGGCCCATTATCCACACAATGGCAGTCTGTTTAATTTGGGGGAAGGCGGTCACCGACAAACGAACCAACTTCCTGTCATCAAGGTCATCCGAGGGCACATTTAATAGTTGACATACTTTTCCCTTACACCACAGCCACGTGGAGGCAACTCGCGTGCATGATGTGAAGCGGTGTATCGCCGTATCAGTTTGACCACATATAGTACACCATGGGTAAGCTTCAAGTAGGATGGTATATCGCCGTAGAGCGGTTGGGATGAGATCGTTGAGGAAGATAAAAACTTGGGAGTGTACAGCAGAAGAAATGGACATAGCCCCAAAATTTTTCCAAACAGTGGGCCAATGGACATAGAGGGTGGTGGCCTCTATTCGCGGTTTGGAGTGTACCACTTGCCGCAACATGTTATAGATACTTTTCGTCGTTGGAACAATCCCTGATGGCAATTGGCGAACAGTTTCCAGAAGGTGCTGTTGATGGTCCCTAAATATCTTAGGCAAAGCTGTATCACAACCACGGGCTGTGTTTCGAATATCTTTGTATAGCGCTTTCGTAAAAGTGTCATGTTGGGAAAGAATGGTGATATCGTTCTTGCAGAGGAGTGCACGGCATTTCATGCCATGAGCTGTTAGCCCTAGCCCGCCTTGCCGGGATGGGAGATACAACTGTTCCCGTTGTACTCTGAACAAAAATCCTTGCCATATAAACCAACCTGTATATTTTGCCAATTGGCTCTCAAACATTTTGGGAAGTGGGAAAAGTTGTGCGACATACCATATTTTAGAGAGCGCCAACACGTTGAGGACCATGACCCGTTGCACTATATTGAGGTTTCTTTGACCAAATTGGATCAGGACTCCCCTAACTTTGGCAATGACCTTAGTCCAGTTAACTTGCACTGTGTCCAGAAGCGATTGCTTCCAGGCAATGCCAAGAATTTTCACCTCATTTACTATCCGGAACCAGGGCTGTGGGGTAATCACTGAGTTAGTATTGAGCGGAAGCAAAGCAGTTTTCTGGGGGTTCGATTGTGCTCCAGAGGCGATATGGTAGAGCTGAAGGACGCTATCGATGTGGGAGATGTCTTCTTCATTGCGGATCAATATTGATACGTCATCAGCATAGGCGCACATTCCAAAAACATGTGTGGACAGTTTGTAACCCTGTAGCTTCACCTGGGTAGTCCGAATGAACGGTTCAAGGCTAATGACAAAAAGTAGCATCGAAAGGGGACATCCTTGCCTAACTGATCGTTGTATTGGAATCAGAGGGGAAAGAAAACCGTTGACGAGCACTCTAGACGTAGCATTACAATTTATCATACGAATGTAGTCAATAAGGATTTCAGGAAATTCGAAGTGTTGCAAGACCATGTACAAGTATTCATGACTGATGCGGTCGAAAGCTTTATCAAGATCTAAGGTGAGAAAACTCATTGGCTCAGTGGGAAGCATTTCGGCTTTTAGGTGTAGGTCCCGTAGTATCGCTAAGTTTGTTAACAGAGTTCTTCCAGGAATACTGCAACATTGCTCATCACCAATGATATCAGGTAGAACAGTCTTCAATCGGCATGCAAGTACTTTGGTAAGGACTTTATAGTCACTGCAGAGCAGAGTAACTGGTCGGAAGTCACCAACTGCCATGGGAGAGGATGTTTTTGGTATGAGGACTATGGTACCCTCGTGATGTGATTGACAAAGAGCACGACGTTGGAGAATGGTACGCAGGACATGACAAAATTCTTTGCCAATGAGAGGCCAGAAGTGTTTATACATTTCATATGGCAGTCCATCAATGCCAGGTGAGCGGTTGTTTGGGAGTCGTTTAACCACAGAGTGAATCTCTTCATCCGTAATATCCGCGCTGAGCAGAGTTTTGTTGTCCGGAGATAGTTTGGTACTGCAAGATGACAGCAATAGGGTCACCTGCTGTGGATCAATGGGAGCCTTAGCGTAGAACCGTTGATAAAATAATGAGATTTCACTACGTATAGCGTCAGGGGAGGTGACGACACTTCCAGTACTGGTGCGGAGGCGGTGGATATATTTACGTTGCCGCTCACGTTGTCCTTTCGCGATATGGTATACACTTGCACTTTCGTCCGGGAGCACTGTACGATCTTTTAAAGCCACGTTGATATGAGCGAGCGTCCGTTGCTGTAGAGACAGGAGCTTGGTTTTAACTTCCCGGATCTGGTCATATATACGCTCCCCAGCATCAGATCTTTGCTGGAGCTGGCGAAGAACTCGATAGTAAAATTCAACTGTATCCCGTCTTTCCCGACCTCGTTGGTAAGATATGTTCTTAAAGACGCGGCGGATCCCTGGTTTAACTAAAATATCCCACCAGTCTGTGCAGTCGCGAAATTTGCATTTTTGTTGGACCCATCGAATCCAGTGTTGTCTGAAAATATCTTGGCATTCCTCCTCCAGTAACAGCGAGCAATTCAGCTTCCAATAACCTCTTCCTATGTGAAATATGGGATGGGGGTAAGAGATTGTACATACGACAGCATGATGGTTAGTGAAACTGGCAGGAATCACTTCATATCGTCAAGGCTGGATAAGTTCCTGTGAAAAGTAGATGCGGTCAAGTCGTGATGAGGAGTTGTGACTTATACAGGTGTAATGGGGCAGGGGCACCCTTAAACTATCCACAGCATCAATGAGGTGTAGGGAGGTAAGAAGGGTCCTGAGAGCCGGGTTGACACCTCTGTATGGATTAGTGGAATCCTCTGGGCGTTGAATACAATTGAAATCCCCTGCAAGAATAAGTTTTTCCTTAACGTCGTGCAGATGAGGCAGTATACTCTGTTGAAAGAACATTTTCCGTTCCACACGTTTATTAGACCCGGATGGGGCATATACATTTATCAGGGTGGTATTGTTTATGTGTCCAGATATTATGCGTCCTGATGGATGACATAGCACACCTGCGAGTGGGATATCATGTCTTATGAGGAATCCGGTCCCTCTATTCGTATTACCGGTATTGATGTATTGTTTGTAGAAGGCAGATATGGGTAAACTCGTGTAGCAACTTCTTGAATGAAAGCAATGTCAATGTCAGCATCTCGAAGGAATCTCTCCAACAGTTGAAATTTCAGAGGGCATTCTATTACATTGATATTCACAGTGGCCACAGTGAGAAATTGCGCCATTAAGAGAAGTATAAAAGCTGTGCTAGACATACTGGAAGGTGGACTCGAAGGAAGACACAGGTGAGAATTATCCTGGTGCACTATGTCAAATTAGGTTGAGTTAGTTCCTTTTGACTGCCATTCATAGGCCGGCTGTCAGCGGTTGAGAGCGTTCGTGGGTCCCTAGGTGACGTAGAAAGAAGATTTTGTTTCTTTTTCACAGCTGCGGAAACGTTTGTGGAGCCAGTTTTATTCTTCGGGGCTGGTACGGCAATCGAGGCATTTGTTTTAATCTTCTTAGAGACGTTCTCGAATCCCCGATCAACATTTTTAAGTGAGTCGGTAGGGACCAGTGAAGTCGGGGGCAGTGAAGACAAAATTTCTGTGGCAGCCTGTAGTAACGGCAGAGTTGGTTCTAAGGCTGCGATACAGGTTGCCGAGAGCACAGGGGCACTCTGTGTCTCGCAGCTCTGGCCAGGGCAAGGTACCAGTTCTGCGTCAGATGTATCCGAGGTCACTCCTGGTGTTGTCTCAGCTGACTGATCAATGAGCATGTTTTCATATGACGTTTGCTGCGTCACAACTTCCGAGTATTGTACACGTCGTTGTTGTGTAGGAGTTATACCGAGGGGAATCATTTTCTTTGGACAGTTAATACGTAGGTGTGTGGTAGCATTGCAAATTAAACAGGTCTGTTTCTGTCCATTATACGTTATATAGCCAGAATGGCCACCAAAAGCCTCAGTGGAGGGGATATCTTGCTTGATTTCCATAGTTACGGCACGTATTCCATTATACACCGGGAACTGATAAGCAGAAGACCATTGTTCTTTCCTGACGTCACTCACAGTGCCATATTTCGACAGGACGGATTTGAAAATTTCAGGGGGTACTTCGAGTGGGACATTAAATATACGCACTGTGGTAAAATTGGAATCCGCTGTGGAGAGCTTAACATTGGTCATTTCGCCTGAATCATACTGAAATTTAATAGGATCTGCAAAAGTATTTAACAATTTCTGATAAATAGATATGGTGATTACCTTGATGTACATGGTTTTTTCGTGCGCATTTAACTGGATGGCTTCTACTTGGTCGACAGTCAACCGGAGGGTATCGCCAATCCAGCGGTGAATTTCTCCTGGTGAGGGGCGAGAACTCTGCCTGTCCCATTGGCAGCGTACGGTGTTTTTTCTCTGGTATCCGGACATGATTTTCAGCGGGGTTTTCTGGGTTTCGGGTTTTGTTGTCCTATCTGGAACACTACTTAAAAAAGTATTGTCCGAATGACACACGAAAGGTCAGTACACACGTGGAACTAAGGAAGCACCGGTATTAGGAACCGTAACCTCTTCCAATGCGGTCACACAGCGCGCACACACGTACCGCACTCGGCCACGACCAGTGACCAACTGAGCCAGTCGGCCACGACTGCCCTTACGCAAAGCTACTTGTAATGGTTGTGAAACATATTGTCTACTTGGAAATAAGAGAAAGATTCACTTCAAAACATTCCCGCAGTCGGTAGGACCCGAACCTACGCTCCCAGAAAGAATGTGATTTCTAGTCAGACGCCTTAACCAGTCGGTCACGACTGCCCTTACGCAATGATACATGTAATGGTTGTGACCCAAATTGCTTACATGGAAATAAGAGAATGATTCACTTCTATACATTTCAGGAGTCTGTAGCACTCGAACCTACGCTCCCAGAGGGAAACTGATTTCTAGTCAGACGCCTTAACCACTCGGCCACGACTGCCTTTACGCAATGCTACTTGTAATGGTTGTGACCCATATTGTCTACTTGGAAATAAGAGAACGATTCACTTCAATTCATTTCCGCAGTCGGTAGGATTCGAAACGTCGCCCCCAGAGGGAATCTGATTTCTAGTCAGACGCCTTAACCACTCGGCCACTACTGCCCTTACGCAATGGTACTTGTAAAGGTTGTGACCCAAATTAATAATACTTTTATTGCAGCTAAACAGCCATTAAATACATTTAAATATACTATGTTTGCGCACCTGCGCCTTGGGTAGCATAGTCTTTTATGGACTTTATTCTTTTGCTGCATTTTTCAATATGGTAGCGTTCACATGTGTGTCCGCATAGTTGACATACACATGTGTCATCCGGATCATGGTATGCTTTGTTTGTACAAATCAAATGGTGAAAACCATGAACTGCCAGGCGTGTGAACATGTGCCTCATCTCAAAGCTAGCAGATGTCCACGCCCGGTCAACCATGGCCCCCGTTCCATAAAATTCCAGTGGGATTTCTTCTCTCTTCCTTCTGAGAGTCGTTAATAGGTTTTCCGCACCTATTGTGCTAGGTAATACTAGAAGCGTTCTAAAGTCTTCAATTAGGAATGTTTCTCGCGCGAGTAGGTAGACTAGCCGAGATTTGGTCGTCTTGGAAACTCCAATAGCTTTTTTAATGTACAATGCTTTAACACTTTCAAGTGATGATAGATTCTTTTCAGTGAGGAAAGGCCATATGATTTCTATTCCGTATGTCAATATTGGCATTATTTTATTTTTAAATAATGCCATTGCTGTCTCGAGGTTGAGTGTTCTTATATATCTTATATCGTGCATCGCCCGAACCGCTTGTGTAATTTTTTCTGTCACATGTTTTGTAAAACATTTTGCACTTGTTTGTAGAGTGATGCCTAGGTATTTGAATTCTTTTACTATATTTATTCTTTTTTCCTGTATGAAAATTTCTGTTCCGGTCGGTACCTTTCCTCCTTGTCGAAACACCATCATTTGTGTCTTAGATGTGTTGATGTCAAAATTATATTCAGTGCACCATTCCTCCATGTCTTTTAGAATGTTTTGTAGTTTTATGATGTTATGTGATCCGATCACAATGTCATCAGCGTACGCATATGATACAATATCTGTCTTTTGAGTTATTCTCATTATGTCTTCCGCTGCTAGGATGAAGAGCGAAGGGCTGATTGGGTCACCCTGTAGTACTCCATTCGTTTGAATTATCGGATCAGAGAGTGATATATTATCCGAGATTCTTATGTTGTTCCAATGTAGTACCGTATGTACACACATCAAAAAAAGTTTTGCATCACCTCGGTTCCCAGATCTCCGGCATATAGACGTTGACTGTGTATATTGTATCAAAGATACAGTCCCTTTGACTGTTCATAGATGTCACTAAAACTGCTCAAAGATGTAAACAACCATGCATGAGCAGGGCCTATTAGACGGAGGGGGTACGACAGCCGATCAGTTCCAGTCATTCCACCAGGACGAAGGTACGCTGCTTATGTTGTCTGTAGTTCTACCATGCCTAGAAGGTCAATACCGCAGTTCGATCGCGTCCGCATTGTTACTTTGTGTCAAGAAGGGCTCTCAACAAGGGAAGTTTCCAGGCGTCTCAGAGTGAACCAAAGCGATGTTGTTCGGACATGGAGGAGGTACAGAGATACAGGAACTGTCGATGACAGGCCTCGCTCAGGCCGCCCAAGGGCTACTACTGTAGTGGATGACCGCTACTTACGGATTGCCGCTCGGAGGAACCCTGACAGCAATGCCACCATGTTGAATAATGCGTTTCGTTCAGCCACAGGACGTCGTGTTTCAACTCAAACTGTGCGCAATAGGCTGCATGATGCGCAACTTCACTCCCGACGTCCATGGCGAGGTCCAGCTTTGCAACCCCGACACCATGCAGCGCGGTACAGATGGGCCCAACAACATGCTGAATGGACCCCACGGAATTGGCATCACGTTCTCTTCACCGATGAGTGTCGCATATGCCTTCAACCAGACAATCGTCGGAGACGTGTTTGGAGGCACCCTGGTCAGGCTGAACGTCTTAGACACACTGTCCAGCGAGTGCAGCAAGGTGGTGGTTCCCTGATGTTTTGGGGTGGCATTATGTGGGGCCGACGTACGCCACTGGTGGTCATGGAAGGCTCCGAAACGGCTTTACGATACCTGAATGACATCCTCCGACCCATAGTGCACCCATATCGGCAGAATATTGGAGAGGCATTTGTCTTCATGGACGACAATTCTCGACCTCATCGTGCACATCTTGTGAATGCGTTCCTTCAAGATAACGACATCGCTCGACTACAGTGGCCAGCATGTTCGCCAGACATGAACCCTATCGAACATGCCTGGGATATGTTGAAAAGGGCTGTTTATGGACGTCTTGACCCACCAACCACTCTGAGAGATTTACGCCGAATTGTCGTTGAGGAGTGGGACAATTTGGACCAACAGTGTCTTGATGAACTTGTGGATAGTATGCCACGACGAATACAGGCATGCATCAATGCAAGAGGACGTGCTACTGGGTATTAGAGGTAGTGGTGTGTACTGCAATCTGGACCACAAATGCTGAAAGTCTAGCTGTATGATGGTACAACATGCAATGTGTGGGTCTCATGAGCAATAAAACGAGCTGAAATGTTGTTTGTGTTGATCTCTATTCCCTTTGTATTTAAAGGTTCCGGAACTCTTGGAACCGAGGTGATGCAAAACTTTTTTTGATGTGTGTATAATTCTTGTCCATACATTATCTCTATCTAGAGCTTTTTCCAGCTTCAGTTTCACAAGATCACGGTTTATGCGATCAAATGCTTTTGTGAAGTCTATAAATACTGCGTAAAATTTTTCTTTTCTTTCCATGACTTGCCAAATGTTATTTAATAATAGTTTTATTGCAGTAAGAGTTGACCTTCCTTTTCTGAATCCAAATTGTGTTTCTGGTAGTTGTACATCTATTTCTTCTGTGATTCTTTCTGTTATTAATTTAGTGAATATCTTGAATGGAATGTTCTCCAGTGCGATGCCTCTGTACATATTTGTATCATATGGGTCACCTTTGCCTTTATAGAGAACTTTTATGGTAGACTGTCTCCATCTCTCTGGTATTGATGCCGTCTCGATGCATTTATTATATAATTTCGTCCATATTGGTAATAGAAGGTGTGTCTTATATGTATTCACCGAATATGTTGTCTGGTCCAGCAGCTTTGCTTTTCTTTATGCTTGCGATTATATTTTGAACTTCTTTTGTTGTTAGTGGAGTCCATTCCTATGTCGTTGTTTGGTCAGTTCCTTTTATGTTTTCCGGTATGTTTGTTATTCCTGCCCTGTTGAGCAGATCGTTAAAGTGTGTCGTCCATTCTTGCATATTGATATAGTGTGTCTGTGCCTGTTTCCTAGGGCGTAGTGCGATGTATGGGTCATTCTTGGCCTCTTCCACGATTCTTTTTCCTTCCGCTTCCCAGAATGTCCTTTTCTTTTCACGTATCAGTGTCTTGTAGTCACTTCTTTTCTTGTTATATTCTTGAAGGAAAAGAAGACTCTCGCAATTCGTCCTTAGCTGGTGTAAGGCCCCCAATACGTCTTTTTTTGATAGGTAGCATTCCTGGTCGAACCATTGTTTTGCCTTTCGATGTTTCCTAGGGGTTGTGGCTTGTATTAGGAGTTCTTCAAGGGCTTGTACTGCTTCATCTAGTCTTGAATCTTCTGTTAGTGTTTCTATTTTCTTTATAAGGTCGGGTCTACCTTCTACTTTCCCACAGTCTATCTTCCTTGATAAAAGCTGTTTACTTTGCCTCTTTGTTGTACACCAGTCTACCTCTAATACTATTTTCAAAGGAATATGCTTTCTTATAGGTGTATGATCTGCTGCCCATAGTGGAGCTATTTCTCCTTTTATGTGACCTCTTATAAGCGCAACGTCTATCGCACTTTTCCCATTATGGCATATATATGTAGGTATGTTGTGGTTATTCAGAAGGTGTAAGCCCTCTTCCTGCATTTTTTCCATTACTAATGTTGTTTTATAGTTTTGTACATCCAGCCTACAATTTAAGTCTCCGGCTAGGATTAGAGGGATGTCGTGCCTACTCAATGATATTAGTTGCCCTACTTCATCTATTATCTCCATGGCCGTTGTATACGGTTGAAAGTAACAGGTAATAATAGTGATGTATTGTGTTTCAATTAGCAGAGAGTGATCTAATTTAATTTCTGAGATTATTGGCGTCAACCATGGCTTTAATAGGATAGTAATTCCTCCTGCAGGTCTTCCCCTTTCTCCTTGTTGCGCTTGAAGATGTATACAGTAATATTCTGCGTGTTGCCAATGATCTGTGAGAAATGTTTCTGTTAATAATACTGCGTCGTATCCACTCAGGCAATCTTTGGGTGCTGAGCTTAATGCGTTCTTCA
The DNA here is from genome assembly GCA_946902985.2 of Meconema thalassinum. Taxonomy (NCBI): domain Eukaryota; kingdom Metazoa; phylum Arthropoda; class Insecta; order Orthoptera; family Tettigoniidae; genus Meconema; species Meconema thalassinum. Next base: position 298,242,943 of record OX336391.1, on the reverse strand, counting down.
AACCTTCAATGTTCCATAACATTATTTGTAAGTTGTCTTTTCTCACATATTCTCCATTTTTTGAGTTACTCATACACCACTCATCTGTTTTATTCTGGTTGTATCCTTGCATTCCTCCGAAAAAGCCGAAAACGTCTTACGGTGATGTTTGCTGGCCAAAAGTCTTCTTTATTTATTCTTTCCAGGTATTTAAAGGGAATTCCCACTTTGAAATACTTTGTATCAAATTTCGTTAAGAATTCTTCGCATATAATTTCTCCTATAATTTCCTTTTTGATGAGGAATTTCTTTATGGACTCGGCTGTGGTTTCCTGTTGCACTCTTCCTTAAATATCCAGGCCATCTTTTCTACTGCTTGTAGGTTTACGTCTTCCGTTCCAGTGCCTGTTATAGATGCTTGATGTCGTGGTAGTTGTCTTTGTTTCCTGCCTATGACTTCCGTCCATTTCTCTTCAGCTGTAATGTTCTTTGGTGTTTCTTAATTATGAACTTGTAAAGGGTTGCCAGTTATTGGTGGGAAACTAATTGTTTTTACATTGTTTTCCATATTATTTTCTGTGGGAGTCAATTCTGATTGAGTTCCTATGTTCCTATCGAAGCGATACGGAATTGATTGTTTTGATTTTTTATTTCCTAGATGGCATCCTATTTCAAGTTTATCTTTAATTTCAATTTCATCTCTTATCATTTTTTTGATATTACTAGTGATGTTCTCCATCATTGTCTGCATTTCATGTACTATTGTTTCTGTAAGTTTGTCTTCTAGCGCTCGACCTATCTCTGCGCTTTGTTCGTTATACTTTCCTCCAGTACGTGTCTGTAGTGGTATGGTACTGCTTAAAACTCTTTGCTTATTACTATTTGGTTCATGTACACCGCTAGTAGAAGGCGCTCCTTGCTGGTGTCGGTCTGTTTCTTCCACTGCGTCTATTCCTTTATATCCCACCAACTTCTGGCGCTGTCTATGATTATTATTGGTGACATCCTGCCCTACCTCAGTGGGTGTCTTGTTCGCTTCCTCTCTGATAGGCGACACTATCTGCTGGTTGTTATTTAAACTTTCTTCCTCTCCGTTAGATGTCGTCCTCTGGCAGCGCCGTTTGTCATTGCCACTCGTAGCTTCATTCTCTGCATCAGTAGATGTCGTTAGTTGTTCAATGATTTGACTATCTTCTCCCTTGTTTACATCTCTCTGGTTGTCAACCGTAACCTCATGTTGCGATCCTTCCTTTTCTGGATTTATTTCTAATACATTTGATTTCAACATTTTGCAGCAGTTTCTTATCTCACTTACCGCTTTCAGCATGCCATCCTTCATTTCCTTCTTCAAGTAGCCTCCTACTTCCGAGATATTCACTATGTATGTAAGAGCACTTTCCAATCTGCTTTCTATGATATCCGCCATTTTTAACAATCCGGTGCCTTGGGGTCTGCATGAGACTTGTTCTCTAACAAAACTGTCGCTTCGGTGACATGCCTATTACAGTTGATACTCTCAACGATCGAGTGCTTAATGCAATGAAGAGAACCACTTACGTGGTAAACCAGCGCTTCAATGCGGTCTCTCAGGAGGAAAAAAAATTGTGACCCGAATTGGTTACATGGAAATAAGAGAATGATTCACTTCTATACATTTCCGCAGTCGGAAGCACTCGAACCTACGATCCCATAGGGAATCTGATTTCTAGTCAGACGCCTTAACCACACGGCCACGACTGCCCGTAAGCAATGCTACTTGTAATGGTTGTGACCCATATTGTGTACTTGGAAATAAGAGAATGAATCACTTCAATAGGTTTCCGCAGTCGGCAGGACTCGAAACTTCTCTCCCAGAGGGAATCGGGTTTCTAGTCAGACGCCTTAACCAGTCGGTCACGACTGCCCTTAAGCAGTGCTACTTGTAATGGTTGAACCCATATTTCCTCCTTGGAAATAAGAGAAGGATACACTTCAAAATATTCGCGCAGTCGGTAGGCCTCGAACTTACCCTCCCAGAGGGAATATGATTTCTACTCAGACACCTTAACCACTTTTTTTTTCCACTTTTTTTTTTTATTAGCTCTTTACAGAATTACAGAATTTTCAGATATGATAAATACCAGACTAATACATCACAAGAAATCCAGATAGTGTCCATATTTATCGTACAATTGTCCACTTTCACTAAGCTTCCAACGCTCTTTTTGCAGGTGATACCTGAGATCCAGGAAAGAGAAATGTTGATCATTGTCCATCACGAAGTGTACATATTGGCCCATTATCCACACAATGGCAGTCTGTTTAATTTGGGGGAAGGCGGTCACCGACAAACGAACCAACTTCCTGTCATCAAGGTCATCCGAGGGCACATTTAATAGTTGACATACTTTTCCCTTACACCACAGCCACGTGGAGGCAACTCGCGTGCATGATGTGAAGCGGTGTATCGCCGTATCAGTTTGACCACATATAGTACACCATGGGTAAGCTTCAAGATGGATGGTATATCGCCGTAGAGTGGTTGGGATGAGATCGTTGAGGAAGATAAAAACTTGGGAGTGTACAGCAGAAGAAATGGACATAGCCCCAAAATTTTTCCAAACAGTGGGCCAATGGACATAGAGGGTGGTGGCCTCTATTCGCGGTTTGGGGTGTACCACTTGCCGCAACATGTTATAGATACTTTTCGTCGTTGGAACAATCCCTGATGGCAATTGGCGAACAGTTTCCAGAAGGTGCTGTTGATGGTCCCTAAATCTTCGGCAAAGCTCTATCACAACCACGGGCTGTGTTTCGAATATCTTTGTATAGCGCTTTCGTAAAAGTGTCATGTTGGGAAAGAATGGTGATATCGTTCTTGCAGAGGAGTGCACGGCATTTCATGCCATGAGCTGTTAGCCCTAGCCCGCCTTGCCGGGATGGGAGTTACAACTGTTCCCGTTGTACTCTGAACAAAAATCCTTGCCATATAAACCAACCTGTATATTTTGCCAATTGGCTCTCAAACATTTTGGGAAGTGGGAACAGTTGTGCGACATACCATATTTTAGAGAGCGCAAACACGTTGAGGACCATGACCCGTTGCACTATATTGAGGTTTCTTTGACCAAATTGGATCAGGACTCCCCTAACTTTGGCAATGACCTTAGTCCAGTTAACTTGCACTGTGTCCAGAAGCGATTGCTTCCAGGTAATGCCAAGAATTTTCACCTCATTTACTATCCGGAACCAGGGCTGTGGGGTAATCACTGAGTTAGTATTGAGCGGAAGCAAAGCAGTTTTCTGGGGGTTCGATTGTGCTCCAGAGGCGATATGGTAGAGCTGAAGGACGCTATCGATGTGGGAGATGTCTTCTTCATTGCGGATCAATATTGATACGTCATCAGCATAGGCGCACATTCCAAAAACATGTGTGGACAGTTTGTAACCCTGTAGCTTCACCTGGGTAGTCCGAATGAACGGTTCAAGGCCAATGACAAAAAGTAGCATAGAAAGGGGACATCCTTGCCTAACTGATCGTTGTATTGGAATCAGAGGGGAAAGAAAACCGTTGACGAGCACTCTAGACGTAGCATTACAATTTATCATACGAATGTAGTCAATAAGGATTTCAGGAAATTCGAAGTGTTGCAAGACCATGTAAAAGTATTCATGACTGATGCGGTCGAAAGCTTTATCAAGATCTAAGGTGAGAAAACTCATTGGCTCAGTGGGGAGCATTTCGGCTTTTAGGTGTAGGTCCCGTAGTATCGCTAAGTTTGTTAACAGAGTTCTTCCAGGAATACTGCAACATTGCTCATCACCAATGATATCAGGTAGAACAGTCTTCAATCGGCATGCAAGTACTTTGGTAAGGACTTTATAGTCACTGCAGAGCAGAGTAACTGGTCGGAAGTCACCAACTGCCATGGGAGAGGATGTTTTTGGTATGAGGACTATGGTACCCTCGTGATGTGATTGACAAAGAGCACGACGTTGGAGAATGGTACGCAGGACATGACAAAATTCTTTGCCAATGAGAGGCCAGAAGTGTTTATACATTTCATATGGCAGTCCATCAATGCCAGGTGAGCGGTTGTTTGGGAGTCGTTTAACTACAGAGTGAATCTCTTCATCCGTAATATCCGCGCTGAGCAGAGTTTTGTTGTCCGGAGATAGTTTGGTACTGCAAGATGACAGCAATAGGGTCACCTGCTGTGGATCAATGGGAGCCTTAGCGTAGAACCGTTGATAAAATAATGAGATTTCACTACGTATAGCGTCAGGGGAGGTGACGACACTTCCAGTACTGGTGCGGAGGCGGTGGATATATTTACGTTGCCGCTCACGTTGTCCTTTGGCGATATGGTATACACTTGCACTTTCGTCCGGGAGCACTGTACGATCTTTTAAAGCCACGTTGATATGAGCGAGCGTCCGTTGCTGTAGAGACAGGAGCTTGGTTTTAACTTCCCGGATCTGGTCATATATACGCTCCCCATCATCAGATCTTTGCTGGAGCTGGCGAAGAACTCGATAGTAAAATTCAACTGTATCCCGTCTTTCCCGACCTCGTTGGTAAGATATGTTCTTAAAGACGCGGCGGATCCCTGGTTTAACTGAAATATCCCACCAGTCTGTGCAGTCGCGAAATTTGCATTTTTGTTGGACCCATCGAATCCAGTGTTGTCTGAAAATATCTTGGCATTCCTCCTCCAGTAACAGCGAGCAATTCAGCTTCCAATAACCTCTTCCTATGTGAAATATGGGATGGGGGTAAGAGATTGTACATACGACAGCATGATGGTTAGTGAAACTGGCAGGAATCACTTCATATCGTCTAGGCTGGATAAGTTCCTGTGAAAAGTAGATGCGGTCAAGTCGTGATGAGGAGTTGTGACTTATACAGGTGTAATGGGGCAGGGGCACCCTTAAACTATCCACAGCATCAATGAGGTGTAGGGAGGTAAGAAGGGTCCTGAGAGCCGGGTTGACACCTCTGTAAGGACTAGTGGAATCCTCTGGGCGTTGAATACAATTGAAATCCCCTGCAAGAATAAGTTTTTCCTTAACGTCGTGCAGATGAGGCAGTATACTCTGTTGAAAGAACATTTTCCGTTCCACACGTTTATTAGACCCGGATGGGGCATATACATTTATCAGGGTGGTATTGTTTATGTGTCCAGATATTATGCGTCCTGATGGATGACATAGCACACCTGCGAGTGGGATATCATGTCTTATGAGGAATCCGGTCCCTCTATTCGTATTACCGGTATTGATGTATTGTTTGTAGAAGGCAGATATGGGTAAACACAGTATAGCAACTTCTTGAATGAAAGCAATGTCAATGTCAGCATCTCGAAGGAATCTCTCCAACAGTTGAAATTTCAGAGGGCATTCTATTACATTGATATTCACAGTGGCCACAGTGAGAAATTGCGCCATTAAGAGAAGTATAAAAGCTGTGCTAGACATACTGGAAGGTGGACTCGAAGGAAGACACAGGTGAGAATTATCCTGGTGCACTATGTCAAATTAGGTTGAGATAGTTCCTTTTGACTGCCATTCATAGGCCGGCTGTCAGCGGTTGAGAGCGTTCGTGGGTCCGTAGATGACGTAGAAAGAAGATTTTGTTTCTTTTTCACAGCTGCGGAAACGTTTGTGGAGCCAGTTTTATTCTTCGGGGCTGGTACGGCAATCGAGGCATTTGTTTTAATCTTCTTAGAGACGTTCTCGGATCCCCGATCAACATTTTTAAGTGAGTCGGTAGGGACCAGTGAAGTCGGGGGCAGTGAAGACAAAATTTCTGTGGCAGCCTGTAGTAACGGCAGAGTTGGTTCTAAGGCTGCGATACAGGTTGCCGAGAGCACAGGGGCACTCTGTGTCTCGCAGCTCTGGCCAGGGCAAGGTACCAGTTCTGCGTCAGATGTATCCGAGGTCACTCCTGGTGTTGTCTCAGCTGACTGATCAATGAGCATGTTTTCATATGACGTTTGCTGCGTCACAACTTCCGAGTATTGTACACGTCGTTGTTGTGTAGGAGTTATACCGAGGGGAATCATTTTCTTTGGACAGTTAATACGTAGATGTGTGGTAGCATTGCAAATTAAACAGGTCTGTTTCTGTCCATTATACGTTATATAGCCAGAATGGCCACCAAAAGCCTCAGTGGAGGGGATATCTTGCTTGATTTCCATAGTTACGGCACGTATTCCATTATACACCGGGAACTGATAAGCAGAAGACCATTGTTCTTTCCTGACGTCACTCACAGTGCCATATTTCGACAGGACGGATTTGAAAATTTCAGGGGGTACTTCGAGTGGGACATTAAATATACGCACTGTGGTAAAATTGGAATCCGCTGTGGAGAGCTTAACATTGGTCATTTCGCCTGAATCATACTGAAATTTAATAGGATCTGCAAAAGTATTTAACAATTTCTGATAAATAGATATGGTGATTACCTTGATGTACATGGTTTTTTCGTGCGCATTTAACTGGATGGCTTCTACTTGGTCGACAGTCAACCGGAGGGTATCGCCAATCCAGCGGTGAATTTCTCCTGGTGAGGGGCGAGAACTCTGCCTGTCCCATTGGCAGCGTACGGTGTTTTTTCTCTGGTATCCGGACATGATTTTCAGCGGGGTTTTCTGGGTTTCTGGTTTTGTTGTCCTATCTGGAACACTACTTAAAAAAGTATTGTCCGAATGACACACGGAAGGTCAGTACACACGTGGAACTAAGGAAGCACCGGTATTAGGAACCGTAACCTCTTCCAATGCGGTCACACAGCGCGCACACACGTACCGCACTCGGCCACGACCAGTGACCAACTGCCACTCAGCCACAACTGCCCTTAAGCAATGCTACTTGTAATGGTTGTGACCCATATTGTCTACTTGGAAATAAGAGAAGGATACAGTTCAAAACATTCCCACAGTCGGTAGGACTTGAACCTACGCTCCCAGAGGGAATCTGGTTTCTAGTCAGACGCCTTAACTACTCGGCCACGACTGCCCTTGAGCAATGATTCTTGTAATGGTTGTAACCCACATTTTCTACTTGGAAATAAGAGAATGATACACTACAAACCATTCCCGCAGTCGGCAGGATTCGAAACGACGCTCCCAGAGTGAATCTGATTTCTAGTCAGACGCCTAACCACTCGGCCACGAAGGACCTTACGCAATGCTACTTGTAATGGTTGTGATCCAAATTGTCTACTTGGAAAAAAGGGAACGATTCACTTCAATATATTTCCGCAGTCGGTAGGACTCGAACCTACGTTCCCAGAGGGAATATGCTTTCTAGTCAGACGCCTTAAACACTCTGCCACGTCTGCCCTTAAGCTTTGCTTCTTGTGATGATTGTGGCCCATGTTGTTTAAATGGAAATAACAGAATGATTCTCTTCAATCAGCCAATCCCTGTAAAAGGTGAATTTGACTTTCTTAAAAAATGTATACTATGTAATATTGGTAATAATGGTATTAGTTGTACTAATAAAATAAAAAGTATTTTTCTTTAGCTGCCGTCCCGGAGATCCTGGTTTCGATTCCCGGCTCTGCCACGAAATTTGAAAAGTGGTGTGAGGACTGGAACGGGGTCTACTCAGCCTCGGGTGGTCCAAATGAGTAGAGGGGGTTCGATTCCCATCTCAGCCATCCTCGAAGTGGTTTTCCGTGGTTTCACACTTTGTCTTCGGGCAAATGCCCGGATGGTACCTACTGTAAGGCCACGGCCGCCTCCTTCCCTCCTCCTAGCCTTTCCATCCCAATCTTCCATCCCTTCCCATCAATCATGAGGCCCCTGTTCGCTTTGCAGGTGAGGCCGCCTGGGCGAAGTGCTGATCACACCTCCCCAGTTGTATCCATCCCAACCAGATGTTCCAAGCTCCAGGACACTGCCCATAGCGGCGGTAGTGGTGAGTTCCCTCGCTGAGTCCGTGGGAACCACCAGCCTAGAGGGTAATTTGACTAAAAAATTTTCTTTTATCCAAAATTTTAAGTGCTTTTTTTAGACAACTGAAGTTGCTTGACTGACTGCTGTAGTCTTCATTGCAGGATTTGACTAAGTTGGTAGTTTTTTCTTCAAGGCACTACTGTCTGTGTGTTGATCAAACCAAGTTGGTGTTTAAGATCAAGTGATTGTTAAGATCTACCTTCAAAATGAATATCCAGGTAAGAGTCATTTCTACTTTATTTGCTTTTTAAAACTTACAGGTCAGATGTAACATCCGTTACACTAAAACATGTACAAGTTATTATTTTGAGTTAAAAGTATTATTTAAATAAATTAAACTCTCCAAAAGTAAGGTTAAGATACATGTGCTTCTATTGAGCATTTTAGTTTGTTTAGTTTTTATTCATCTACAGTTTTTTACAGAATGAAAAATATGTAACATCCGTTACATAACGGATATTACAAGGTGCAAATTGATGTTTCTCACTGTATTTATCAAGATTTTGATTAACATGTAGCTAACCTTATGACATAACCTCAATTTATAGGTTATGCTATGTGTTAATGCACTGTATAAGACGAATTAAATAACAACCCTGGCCTATAAATCTTTTTTTTTTCATATTACGTCTCCCCTAAATTCAATGTTTTACAAACCTTTTGGAATAACTTAATACATATTTTCAAGGCTTTTTTTCATATACTAGCCTAGGCCTACCGTGTGCCTAAATAATACTTCTTTAAAGTTTTTATTTTAGCCTTTGGAAGACAATAGACTTTTAGGTAACATGGGAATGGTTTGGATACTGTACGATTCTACTTAATTAATAAATATAGAGCCTGGTATTAATTTGCATAAACTTAAAACCTACTGAGCCTATTTAATATACTAGGGAACATAGCCTAGTTAGGCCTAAATTTATCTCTTTTAACTACAGGCCGTGGATAAATTTTATTGGCAAGCGGACTAATTCACTGTTGGTAGCTTTTCGTACGTCGTTGATGAGCGTGTACAAAGCCGGTAACTGAATATAAATAAGTGAAGTCTCTTGAGATAAAATTTAAACAATTCCTTTGAAATAAAATAGATTTAAAAAATGAAAACTACTAATTGTCAATTGTTTCAGAACGGATCAGAAAATCTTCCCAATTTTAAAAACAGGATGGAAAAATTCCGCTATTTCAAGAAAATAAATGAGGAGAAGTGGAAAGAGTACCTTCAAAAAGACAGTGCCAGAAACAAAGAAAATAGGAAAAAAAAATGTCAGAGGAAGAAAAGTTGAAGAGAAAATAAGAAACACGTTTGAGAGTTAAGCCTGGCGGGCAAAGAAAATATCATCACAACTTGCTCCGACAATAGATATACAGTCTACCCCTGAAAAAGTGCTTGGCTCATACAAGAAGAAAAATACTCTCAGAAAGGCTGTCTCTAAAGTTAGAATTCAAACAAAATAGAAAAAGATTTTAAAAAAATTGTTTGGTTAGAAAAAGCTGAAATTTAATTTTTTAATGTTTATTACTACAATAAAAGATATTTAAAAGCATAAACACACCAAAAAGGTATTCATTTGATCCTAAAATTGCAATTATAAGTACTTTTCTTATAGGTGAAAAATATGTAAAATCCGTTACAAAATGTGTGTAACATCCGTTACAGAACTCCGTACTTTTTTTAATTGCCTTCTAATATTTGTCAATTCTAATTAGCGGATATAAGTAATAGACTAACTTTAGATAGCTGTAATAAGGAATAATTTGTTTTAGACATCCTAGGAGAACAGACTTTTTGTTGAATGTTCATGACTGCATGCAGTAGGTTCACAATTGTGTAACATCCGTTACACGCTAAGATTAATTCTTGTACTTAAACTATGTCGCCTCCGTAGCGTAGCGGTCAGCATGGTTAGCTGCCGCCCCGGAGGTCCTGGGTCCGATTCCCGGCTCTGCCACGAAATTTGAAAAGTGGTATGAGGTCTGGAACGGGGTCTACTTAGCCTCGGGTGGTCCAAATGAGTAGAGGGGGTTCGATTCCCACCTCAGCCATCCTCGAAGTGGTTTTCCGTGGTTTCCCACTTCGTCTTCGGGCAAATGCCGGGATGGTACTGAGCCAGTATTTTGCTGTATACTTGAACCCTGATACGACAGCGAGACGTATTTTGAAATTATTGTTTGGCATTAATTTGGCTGCAGGCTTGAGGAGCAATACACTCGTCATTCACTTAGGAGATAGATAGGCAATCCCGCCATGCTCTTGATCACGTGGACAGGACATGCTCACTAACTTATTTCTGCAACTGTCTGATGCATATATAAGATGATAATCGACAGAGTTCGATTGTCAACCTCGATACAAGGAGAGATGTATCATGGGTAGACTGCCAGCTGTGGCGTGTCTGCGAGCAGTTCTAAAATCACAGACACTTGAGTTTTGTGACACACGGAGTGAACGTGCTATCGGCTCTGTAAGAAAAGTTTCGTTAAACACGCAGTCGTACGAGTGTACTCTAATCACGGCACGGAGCGAACAGGCGGATTGCTTCATAGCAACATGCGGTTGTTCGTATTTCTGGCGTGTTTGGCATAACCCAGAAAATAGATATATGCGAGTGAGCTTAGTTATTGCATGGACTTGTCAGTACAAACTCCACGATGAGGAAATCTACTACATATATGGTTGAAATGCAGGAAAGCATTAGTATTATCAAGAACAATACGACTGGACTTTATTGTGAGAATCTAGCTGCTGTAGCAATGTTGGGCTAAGCAGATAGTACAGGAATGCAATGCAGAGGCAGGATTGATCATTTGGAATGACAACCTTATAAATACTACAATGAAGAAAAAGAAACGATTGTAGGCGTTCGTTCTGATCCATTGGTTTTGAAGTACATGAGAATGAAGAAACAACTCCAAATGAACGAAACTACTTTACTGATAACGTCGAGGGAGACTTGTACAAGTAATATGTAGGAACTCCGTTTCGTAGACAGTGGTTTTCGAGTTAGGAGGAAGTTGGTTCGACGACTTACTGCTCCAGCCATGGACTACTCAGGGATGAGGGTCCAGTTCCTGAAAGGAATGTATATTCCTTTACTTTCTTCAATCTCAACCAGAACATCGCCCATGGTAGCTGGAAAACTTTTTTTTTCTTGTAGACAGTAGACTTTGTCACTTTTAGTTCGTCACTTTTCACCAATATTTTATTAAATAGTATGAAATTCATTCGAAGACTAGATTTGGTTCCATGTATCATTTATGTCGGAGAGTGTAATTTATTTTGTAGTTAACAGTAAACGTAATGCTATTTAGAGCATTACTTGTGTTTTTCTTTTTGAAAATTTTGGAAATAAAACCAAGCATTGAATTTTGTTGGGAAGACATCTTCAGCATAATTAGGACCAAGACGACGATATTTTTGTATAAGAATAGCGATTAGGAAGAAGATGGCCACACACACGTGCACTTGAACTATTCCAAAAATATTTCAGTGATACTCTTCGTTTGGACATGACTTTCTAGTAGACATTTCTTTCTTTTAGAAATGATAGTTCATTTTCATCATTATTTTCCATGGGTATGGAATCGTAGAAATCGTCCAGCGAGAACAATTGTGAATTGATTGTCGAGGCATTTGTAGCCTACTTTCATATTTCTTTTAGATTAGAGATTTTTTTAAACTGAAACTTTAGTTCGTTCAGTCTTCAGCTTGTGTTATTTTAATTCGTTTTTGGTAGGCTCTTGGCTAGATCATCGTTTGATTTAATGGTTTGCGTGTATCGATTGATACGATAATAGACTCCTTTCCATGGTGTAAATCTCACGTGTTTTCTTCTGAGTAGTTAAGCCGTTTTTCGAGTTTGGATAGGCGAAACTGAACCGACTATTTTACTAGTGTCTATCTACGATTTTTTTATATATAAGTTATTATTGAAATAATTATACATACATATATATATATATAGGAATAGTGAACTAAATTAACAGTTCAAACAAGTATAACAGAATTTGTCATAGACTTAAATGACGATAATTTATGGAAGTAGATAATACAACTTATCTAATAAATTGTTGCAACTTGTTGAGTGAAGTTGGGAAAGAGGTACTCTGTAACACTTCTATATTCGTCTACGATAAGGCGTGATATCTTCAGAGTAATCATTGAAAGGTTTTGAGTTTAATTACGTTTGGGAAAAATTCTTGACAGCTTTGGAAAGCTGAATTAATGTATTGCAATTTAATGAATACGAATTTATTGTGCTAATGAAGCGAATATTTGACATCATTGGATGGTCAACATTAATATTGTATAATGTACTCGAAGTCTTATGTGAAGACATTAACGTAGTCATTTCGTTTTGTAAGAGTGAAATTAGCTTTTGAGCTATCACTAATTTGAATAGGAAGTTGTTGTGAACGTGAATTGGAATCACGAATGTTTCTCTTAAATGCCAGTATTAATTCAAGTAACCCTACGTTTTTATTCTTGCCTATTAAGATTTGCCGGAGATGGATTGCTTATATCGTGACACACATATTTAAGTACACAGCCACTTTTCGAATAACTTTAATTAATTCATGCAATATAATACATTTGATATTTCAGTGATTTTAACAAAAATATACTGCATTCATTGAAGCATCTGGATAGTTAATAAACTATTTTCTAACTTGTAACACTATTCGATTATCTTAATTGATTGTTGAATGCAACAAATTAAGAGAATTATAACCTTGAGATATACTTGTCGAATTAAATGGAAATGGGCAGCGATAATAACAAAATCCTAACTAAGGATATAACCTGTATATAAAATGTAAGATATGTATAAATATTTTATGAGGGTATAGCATCAGTGCATGATTTAATATTGTATTTTTCATGTAATGTGTTCAATGAATGAGATATTTAAATACTGCGATTTAGAGCAGTAAGTTGGGGCCTTATTATAGGCGTTTATTGAAACTATTTTCGTCATTTGATTTAGAGAAGCTTTCTTCATTTTTGTCTAATTGACAGACATACACCATTTGCCAGTTAATAAACTGAATTTAATTTTTAAAAAAATTCTTTGAACGACTGGTGTTTTCTATTAGAAAAGGGAGTGCGTTAGGAGGACCAGTGGGTGGTTTTTTCTTGAGTTTGCTTAAAATTAACGCCCGAGATACTTTCGTTTTCTTTTAGAGTCTCTTATTCGAGTTCTTTTAAGAGCTTCGTTTCATTGTAATATATACACCACTGGAATCTTCGTATCGCATTCTTTAATATCGACGTATCCTAATCCCTGGTTGATCCTAGTTGGTAGACTTTTAGGGGTTATTTCAGCCGGGAACTTCCAGAATCTACGATCCAGCTTTTCCATCGGATTTCAACAGGTAAGACCACGTGGATTACGGGTACATCTATATATGGCGTCCCAACCTATGGGGATTTCGAATTGGCATTCTCGAGTTCTCCAATGCTAAACCCATGTGTGAGAATCCATTTTTATGAGGTTATTGAGTTTAGCAGTTTTCGAACGATGTAGTCGTTAGCAAAATTTTCTTTGGCACTGCTACGATTATACACGTCGAATTCGTTGGGAATTCACGTTTCTTCAAAACGTGAAGATGAGTTTACTCAATCTACCTGGCATACAGATAGAATTATCGCCATTGCTTAAATTTATTTGTTTTGTGTGTGCGTAGTAAAATGTAATTTGTTTGATTACTACATGATCATAAAAGACATTTCTAGGAATTTTTTATGGATCGCGTGGTCAGATGGGACATGACATGGGGCCATTTTTCACTCCATGCTTGTCGGCCATTTCGTGTTAGTCACCGGCGATGATTATTTGTAGATCATCTGTAATGATAGAATCAATTTCTTTAATAATAAAATAAATAATTCACCATCTCAACTTTAATTTAAACCGTTTCTAATATAAATCACCGTCGTTGCATTCCTCCTATTTTCTTATAGACTTAATTTATATAATAAGTTTAGAAGCAAAACGAAATACAATGCTTGTATTGGTGAAAAGGGTCATTCTAAATGTGTCAATTCTGCTATTTATGTATTGCATTCCTGTGTTTTCTATAATTGTATTTATCATGACAGCTGTATCAAATGAGGACATTGCCAATATGTTGACGGCAATACAGGAGAAGATGGGCAGTCACACCAATGAATTAGCTGAGATCAGGAGTAATTGCCAAACTAGTTTTGACAATATCAACGCCATTGTCAATAAGAATACTGAATTAGTTCAGGAATCTGTAGGGGAGAATTTGAAGGCAGAGATTAGTCAAATGCACTTGTCCCTCAAATATCTTCAAGATAGTAATCGCAAGATTTCAGCTAAAACTAAAGATATAAAAGAAAAGATAGATGATATAGAAACGGGCATCGACAGTGTGACGGCCGATGTCAGGCTTGTTCAACTTGATATTAGTAATATTAATGTAGAAGTTAGCCATGTTAGATCTAATGTTGCATCATTAGAAGTAAGAGCCATAAGCACTGAAAATAAATTAGATTCAACTGAAGGCAAATTAGATGCAGCTCAAGTTGATATAACTGCAATGCAGGATAAAATAAATTCAACTGAAAATACTAAGACCGTGAACGCGGTAGTCGTTGATCAAACTCAACAAACAGAAAGGTCAAATAGGACAGAATCTAGATGGGAAGGTCCGATGAGGAACAGTAGAACGTATAGTCGAAGGTTTGATGATAGAAACAACCAGCGACCATACGGAAACTACCAACAGAGATATGACCGAGACCGGGATAGTCCTAACCAAGCAGATCGTAATCAAGAAAGATATAAACCTTACGAAGGTAGAAATAGGAATGACAGGTATATGAATGGAAATCAGGAAAGGGAACAATACCAACCTAGGAACAACAGGTATCGAGGTTATCAGAACAATAACCGATACTACGATAATAGGGATAGACAAGGCCAGTATCAGCAACAGAACAGAGGTCAACAAGGGTTTGCCAGATACAAAAACTACCGAGACAAGAACTATCATAACCAGGAAGATGAAGAACAGTCTAGAAAGGACAGGGATAGGCGTGAAGAAAGGAAGGATCGAAGGGACACAGAAAGTGAGCCAGAACCTAACACTAGCCATCACACTAGTGACAATGAAAGGGGTTCACAAGAAAAAAAAACGCCAATTACGAAATCCCGGAAGGATTAAACAGCCAGCCGTCTCCATTTGACATAATTATACAAGATGTTTATGAGGTCATGGACGAAGATTTGTTGTACGAAGAAAAGGAAGGAATTGTGAGCGAACGAGCTGAATTGCCTATTATTGAAATCTCTGTGGGTAAACAACATTGTAGGTCTCTCATAGACACGGGAGCGGTCATTTCAATCATGTCCGAAGATTGCTTTTTGAAATTAGAAAAGGAACAACAATTTACCACGTTGCCAGCTTCATCGATCAAAGTTAGAGGACTATTTCAGGATAAGTCGATGAAATGTAAATTACAAGTCCAGATGAAGTTCAGTATAAATGAAAGATGTTTTGATCATATTTTTGTGGTGCTCAAACACATCAACTTCGAAATAATCCTAGGGATTGATTTTATTACCCGTGCCAGAATCACCATTGACATGGACAGGAGAATTATCAGGTTCCCAGAGAAAACTATTAGGAAGATAGTACCTGAAGATATTGATTCCAATGAGGATGTGGAAAATTTGATCAGGGAAGAAGTTTTAGAAAATATAATAAACCAGACCGAGCAAGAAAGAGAGCATTATGCACTTTACGTCGAGGGATTTACAGAAATAGAAAAAGAATTCAAAGACTTGATCGAGGAGTTTACTGATATCTTCGATGATAAGCCAGGCCTAATTAAAAACTTCAAGAATCAGATTCGATTAAACGATGACACTCCATACCAGGCCAAACTGTATCCCATTCCGGATAAATATTATGAAGAGGTCAGGGAGATCATTAAGAGAATGGAAGCAGAGGGAATCATTAAGAAACAAGCCTCTTCCTACTTAAACCCTATTACGGTGGTAAAGAAAAGCAATGGTGAGATTCGTCTATGTTTAGACGTAAGGAAAATAAATTCCCGGATATTTTTAGAAACGGACCGACCTCCCAAAATCCGAGATTTGTTACGGAAATTTAAAGACAAGGCATGTTTCAGCGTACTCGATTTAACAGCATCCTTCTATCAAGTAGAACTTGCCGAGGACAGCAGGCAGTACACAGGGTTTCTATTTGACCAAACAACCTTCGTGTTCTGTCGTGTACCGTTCGGTATGATAAATAGCGGTCCAGCGCTCATTAGGGCTCTCGACAGTAAGCTTTCTGATGAAGTCAAACACAGCGTCACGTGCTACATTGACGATCTCATCATCGCTTCAGTTAATGTTCAAGAACATCTGAAAGAACTTAGAAAGTTGTTCCTAGAGCTTCGAGAGGCCAATATTAAGGTCAACTACGATAAATGTCACTTCATGAAGGAACGTATAAATTTCCTAGGCCACACTATAGATCAATAAGTTTATCATCCCAATCTTAAGAAGATTGAGGAAATTGCAAAATTCCCTAGACCAAAAGGAATCAAGCACCTACGCCAATTCCTTGGGATGTGCCAATTTTTGAGTAGTCACTGCCCAGGATACTCAGTGACCATGGCACCGTTATATGAACTGCTGAAGAAAAATAAGCGTTGGAAGTGGACGGACTTAACTGAGCAGGCCTTCGAGAATGCGAAGACTATACTGAAGGAATGCATTAAGTTAGAGTATCCGGAATTCAGCCGCACTTTATATATTGAATCTGACGCTTCCAGAGTAGGTTTAAGTGCGGTCCTGTATCAAAAGGATGAACAGGGGAATAAGCACTACATTGATTTTTACAGCAGGAAATTAAAGCCTCATGAGGAGAATTATTTCACTACAGAGCTTGAGGCTCTGGCCTTTGTCTCAGCTTTGCAGAAGTGGAAAAAAATACTTCTAGTCATCAGATTGTAATAATTACAGATCACAGAGCTCTGCAGTTCATGCTTCAGTCCGATTTGTCTTCTGATCGTCTGACGAGATGAACGTTGTTTATACAGCAGTTTAACGCCACCATCAGACATCAGCCAGGCAAGGGCAACCTTCTTGCTGATGCTCTTTCGAGAAACCCCTGTAATAAATTAGCAGTAAACTTGGTACAATTGGAGGAGGGAGATGAGGCAACCCTGGAAAAGCTACGCAAATTATCTGTGTCACAGAAGAGACACACTCCAATAAGGAACATGTACAGATATTTTAAGGGCCACATGGATGACTCGGATGAGTATTTTCAGGCAACTAGGAGATGTTCTGACAGATTCGCTCTTTGTGGAGAAGTTGTTTGTAAATTTGTGGACAAGCACAAGAACAAACTTAGAATAGTGGTGCCTCCCAAATTGACTGTACCTTTGATCTGGTTAACACACAATAGTATCGGCCATGGTGGCCTGGATAAGACCATGAAAACGCTTCAGGAGACGTTTTATTGGTCTAAGTTGCGTCAGTCCGTTGCGAGGGTTATTAGGTCATGTGACAGTTGCCAGAGGAGCACATATCCTTCGGCATTATCTAAGGAAGAGCCGAGAGCAATTATACCCTATAGACCACGTGAATTAATGGCTTGTGACCTGTTTGGCCCTTGTCCAAAAGGTGCCAGGGGTAACCAGTTTCTACTTGTTACCGTGGATGTGTTTTCGAAATTCGTCACCCTAGACCCCTTGCAGAACGCAACAGCAGCGCAAGTTATAAGTCACTTAGTTAAGAGTGTATTCACAAAAGCTGGAAGACCAGAAACGATTCTTTCAGATAATGGATCACAATTTACTTCGCATGAATTCAAAGTCGCTATTGAGAGATTTGGAATACGTCACATGTTCTCCAGCATCAGATATCCTGAGTCCAACAGTTCGGAACGTCTAATGTCAGAGGTTGCCAAGTTTGCGCGTTTATACTGCCCTCAAGATCATCCTAGCTGGGTAAAATATGTACCTCTGATGGAGACATGCCTAAATACGACATATCATGAAAGTCTGAGAGATATTCCAGTGTTAGTTCATCATAACAGAAAGCCAGAAAGAGCTTGGGATGAAATAACACAATTCTTAACTAAAGATGCTGAACCGTCAGAGCAGGAAAGGGTGTATAATGCCCGAGAAAGCCTGATGGATGCGGCGGGAAAAAGACAGAAAAGAAATGAAGGAAAGCGCTACAACCCGCCTCTAGAAACTAATGACTTAGTTCTCGTACGTAAATCCACTAAAACAGATGCAGCGAGGAAGATATACATGAAGTTCAGTAGCCTGTACATTGGCCCCTACAAGGTAGGCAGAGTGTACGGGAATAATAGTTACCAAGTCCTAGACATCCACACGAACGAGGAAATAGGAAAATTCAATGCGAAGAACCTCAGAAAGTATTTTTAGAGAGTGGAATAAAACACAAAATACTATTCATTAACTAATACCTGGAATGGTGTAATAAAAGTATTTGCATTCTTTTATTACCTAGGTTGGGAGGAGGATGAGCCAGTATTTTGCTGTATACATGAACCATGATACGACAGCGAGACGTATTTTGAAATTATTGTTTGGCTTTAATTTGGCTGCAGGCTTGAGGAGCAATACACTCGTCATTCACTTAGGAGATAGATAGGCAATCCCGCCATGCTCTTTATCACGTGGACAGGACATGCTCACTAACTTATTTCTGCAACTGTCTGATGCATATATAAGATGATAATCGACAGAGTTCGATTGTCAACCTCGATACAAGGAGAGATGTATCATGGGTAGACTGCCAGCTGTGGCGTGTCTGTGAGCAGTTCTAAAATCACCGATACTTGAGTTTTGTGACACACGGAGTGAACGTGCTATCGGCTCTGTAAGAAAAGTTTCGTTAAACACGCAGTCGTACGAGTGTACTCTAATCACGGCGCGGAGCGAACAGGCGGATTGCTTCATAGCAACATGCGGTTGTTCGTATTTCTGGCGTGTTTGGCATAACCCAGAAAATAGATATATGCGAGTGAGCTTAGTTATTGCATGGACTTGTCAGTACAAACTCCACGATGAGGAAATCTACTACATATATGGTTGAAATGCAGGAAAGCATTAGTATTATCAAGAACAATACGACTGGACTTTGTTGTGAGAATCTAGCTGCTGTAGCAATGTTGGGCTAAGCAGATAGTACAGGAATGCAATGCAGAGGCAGGATTGATCATTTGGAATGACAACCTTATAAATACTACAATGAAGAAAAAGAAACGATTGTAGGCGTTCGTTCTGATCCAGTGGTTTTGAAGTACATGAGAATGAAGAAACAACTCCAAATGAACGAAACTACTTTACTGATAACATCGAGGGAGCCTTGTACAAGTAATATGTAGGAACTCCGTTTCGTAGACAGTGGTTTTCGTGTTAGGAGGAAGTTGGTTCGACGACTTACAGCTCCAGCCATGGACTACTCAGGGATGAGGGTCCAGTTCCTGAAAGGAATGTATATTCCTTTACTTTCTTCAATCTCAACCAGAACATCGCCCAAGGTAGCTGGAAAACCTTTCTTTCTTGTAGACAGTAGACTTTGTCACTTTTAGTTCGTCACTTTTAACCAATATTTTATTAAATAGTATGAAATTCATTCGAAGACTAGATTGGGTTCCTTGTATCATTTATGTCGGAGAGTGTAATTTATTTTGTAGTTAACAGTAAACGTAATGCTATTCAGAGCATTACTTGTGGGTTTTTTTTGAAAATTTTGGAAATAAAACCAAGCATTGAATTTTGTTGGGAAGACATCTGCAGCATAATTAGGACCAAGACGACGATATTTTTGTATAAGAATAGCGATTAGGACGAAGATGGCCACACACACGTGCACTTGAACTATTCCAAAAATATTTCAGTGATACTCTTCGTTTGGACTTACGACATTCTAGTAGACATTTCTTTCTTTTAGAAATGATAGTTCATTTTCATCATTATTTTCCATGGGTATGGAATCGTAGAAATCGTCCAGCGAGAACAATTGTGAATTGATTGTCGAGGCATTTGTAGCCTACTTTCATATTTCTTTTAGATTAGAGATTTTTTTTTTAACTGAAACTTAAGTTCGTTCAGTTTTCAGCGTGTGTTATTTTAATTCGTTTTTGGTAGGCTCTTGGCTATATCATCGTTTGATTTAATGGTTTGCGTGTATCTATTGATACGATAATAGACTCCTTTCCATGGTGTAAATCTCACGTGTTTTCTTCTGAGTAGTTAAGCCGTTTTTCGAGTTTGGATAGGCGAAACTGAACCGACTATTTTACTAGTGTCTATCTACGATTTTTTATATATATAAGTTATTATGGAAATAATTATACATATATATAGGAATAGTGAACTAAATTAACAGTTCAAACAAGTATAACAGAATTTGTCATAGACTTAAATGACGATAATTTATGGAAGTAGATAATACAACTTATCTAATAAATTGTTGCAACTTGTTGAGTGAAGTTGGGAAAGAGGTACTCTGTGACACTTTTATATTCGTCTACGATAAGGCGTGATATCTTCAGAGTTATTATTGAAAGGTTTTGAGTTTAATTACGTTTGGGAAAAATTCTTGACAGCTTTGGAAAGCTGAATTAATGTATTGCAATTTAATGAATACGAATTTATTGTGCTAATGAAGCGAATATTTGACATCGTTGGATGGTCAACATTAATATTGTATAATGTACTCGAAGTCTTATGTGAAGACATTAACGTAGTCATTTCGTTTTGTAAGAGTGAAATTAGCTTTTGAGCTATCACTAATTTGAATAGGAAGTTGTTGTGAACGTGAATTGGAATCACGAATGTTTCTCTTAAATGCCAGTATTAATTCAAGTAACCCTACGTTTTTATTCTTGCCTATCAAGATTTGCCGGAGATGGATTGCTTATATCGTGACACACATATTTAAGTACACAGCCACTTTTCGAATAACTTTAATTAATTCATGCAATATAATACATTTGATATTTCAGTGATTTTAACAAAAATATACTGCATTCATTGAAGCATCTGGATAGTTAATAAACTATTTTCTAACTTGTAACACTATTCGATTATCTTAATTGATTGTTGAATGCAACAAATTAAGAGAATTATAACCTTGAGATATACTTGTCGAATTAAATGGAAATGGGCAGCGATAATAACAAAATCCTAACTAAGGATATAATCTGTATATAAAATGTAAGATATGTATAAATGTTTTATGAGGGTATAGCATCAGTGCATGATTTAATATTGTATTTTTCATGTAATGTGTTCAATGAATGAGATATTTAAATACTGCGATTTAGAGCAGTAAGTTGGGGCCTTATTATAGGCGTTTATTGAAACTATTTTCGTCATTTGATTTATAGAAGCTTTCTTCATTTCTGTCTAATTGACAGACATACACCATTTGCCAGTTAATAAACTGAATTTAATTTTAAAAAAATTCTTTGAACGACTGGTGTTTTCTATTAGAAAAGGGAGTGCGTTAGGAGGACCAGTGGGTGTTTTTTTCTTGAGTTTGATTAAAATTAACGCCCGAGATAATTTCGTTTTCTTTTAGAGTCTCTTGTTCGAGTTCTTTTAAGAGCTTAGTTTCATTGTAATATATACACCACTGGCATCTTCGTATCGCATTCTTTAATATCGACGTATCCTAATCCCTGGTTGATCCTAGTTGGTAGACTTTTAGGGGTTATTTCAGCCGGGAACTTCCAGAATCTACGATCCAGCATTTCCATCGGATTTCAACAGGTAAGACCACGTGGATTACGGGTACAGTACCTACTGTAAGGCCACGGCCGCCTCCTTCCCTCTTCCTAGCCTATCCATCCCAATCTTCCATCCCTTCCCATCCCTCATGAGGCCCCTGTTCGCTTTGCAGGTGAGGCCGCCTGGGCGAAGTGCTGATCACACCTCCCCATTTGTATCCATCCCGACCAGATGTTCCAAGCTCCAGGACACTGCCCATAGAGGCGGTAGTGGTGAGTTCCTTCGCTGAGTCCGTGGGATCCACCAACTAAATAAATAAATAAAAATACAAAAAAACTTAAACTATTATTAAAACAACCACTTTTAGTCTCTTAGGGCCGTATTCACCATCGCCGGTAAACTCTTCCATTATCTAAGATTTCGAAAACTCGGTTAATACTATTATCTGAGATAACATAAACATCGGTATTCACCATTGCCTTTATTATCTCGGTTTTCGAAATCTCGGTTTTCGTTTCAATGTGTACTGCATCGCTGAAATTTTCATATAGAAGCACTGGAAACAGTTGAATAGCGCCACGCAAATCATTTGTTTATTGTCAAAACAAAGTTCTGTTCTGTAGCTTTATAGGTTAGGTGTGAGACATAGTGCAGTATATATTCGTAAATAATGTCAAGTTTTGAATTGAAACGTAGGAAGAGGCCTAATATGACACCACAGGAGAAGCAATTACTGATAGATTTAGTGGCTGAGAATATCAGCATCATAGAGAATAAGAAAACGGACGGTGTTACAACATTAATTAAAAACGAGCGATGGGAAAAAATGGCTACAGAATTCAATACACAAGGGCACGGGCCTGCTCGAGATGCAGTAAATTTAAGAACAGTTTGGGATAACATCAAGAAAGCTGCCAGAAAAGCATCATCGGAGGGCAAGATTGAAGTGCTGAAGACAGGTGGAGGCTCTAGTAACATCAAAAAAGATCCTATTCTAGAAAGAGCTATTGAACTTATTAAACCTTCCGTAGAAGGACTGAGAAACCCTTACGACGACGACAGTGAATTATCACAACTATTGGAGACGCCAGTTATTGACAGTGATGATGCTGTAGTATTAGCGGAGGGATCTGGTCCTACAACTACCAATTTTGAGGTGACTTGGAGCAAGTACACATCAAATATGCTCAAGTCTCCGATACATCCAACACTACAAACCAATAAAAACAGCAATAGTGTTACCAGTGTCCAAGTCGAGTACGTCAATGGAGTTGATAAGCCTGATCACTCCTCAGAGTCAGTTAGAACTCCATTAGCTTCAAACCTGACCTCTTCAGGTAGGGCTGCGCGCCGAAGACCAATGGTAAGCAATTCAGGAGAGCCTTTGGCAAAAATTCATAGGTTGAAGGCTGAGGCAATAATAAAGAGCACTGAAGAAGCCACACAGGAACATTTATGGAAAAAGGAGCTTCACTTCCTTCAAATGGAGCAGGAGAAAATAAAGCTGGCGGCAGATGAAATAATGCTTGAAAGAGAGAAGGAGCTTCTTAAGCAAGACCAATTAAAAACTCAAATAATGGAAAAACAATTAAAATCCATGTAATTCAATAGTTTCCTTCTCATTATACAAGTGTTACATTCCCAATAAAATACTTCTGTAGTACGTATCAATTAGTGTTCTTCTCCCAAAATTGTCCCGACGAGCCACATTATATTGACCAGCTTGTCCATCAATTTGACCGTCCCTTAAAAGTTCAGCCCATGGTACTGGTAGTTCTAGCTGTGGATCGTCCTGAGGTAGCTCTTCTCCTGCTTGTCGCACAATGTTATGTAGAACGGCTGTAGCAGTTATCACTGGAAACGTGTGCTCTAACGCTAAATTCATACCTAAAGCAAGAACCGGGAATCTTCGCTTCCATATGCCAAACACTCGCTCTATCACATTTCTTGTTCTTATTTGTGACTCGTTATAAAGATTCTCTTCGGGTGTGTGAACTGCATCCAGAGGAGGCATTAGGTACGATCTACAAGGGTAGCCAGCATCTACTAATAATACTGAATCCCCGTACACACCTTGTTCGAACCTGGCTCGTTGTACACAGTTGTTGAAAATCGTACTATCATGACTACTTCCAGGCCATCTAGCCACGAGGTTAGTAAATTCCATATTACAATTACATATTGCTTGCACATTCAGCGAAAAATAACCCTTTCTGTTTCGGAATAATTCGGCATGATTACCTCCAGGAGAACGTATTCGAATATGGGTACAGTCCATTGCCCCTACTGCTTTTGGAAATCTGGCAATGTTATAAAAACCCATCTGTGTTTGCTTTATAGCCTCAGGTGTTTGCGGAAGACTGATGTAGCGAGGTCGTAAAGCGGCTATGGCAGCACTCACACGATGCACGATTCGGCAAGCTGTTGGTTGACTCACCCCTGCAAAATCCGCTACGCTCAGCTGATTACTACCAGTAGCATAAAACCTTAATGCAAGCAGCAATTGATTTATTGGCGACACAGAATGGTTCCTGAAAGACCACAAATATACCTATTCAGTTGTTAAATTTACAGTGAATGCTTTCTATGTACCGTACTCACTATTGGAGTTATAGTATTCATCTTACCTGTCCGTTGCAAACTCAAGGTTAGGTTCTATGATGGACAATACTGACAACGTAGAAGATTTAGATAACCTAAAACGTGTGATAAAATCAACATCATCGTAATCCTCAAAATATGAGGCACGTTCTTTTATCCACCTAGGCCGTTTCCCTGCATATTCTTGCTGATATTCTTCGTCACTATCGTTTTCTCTAGCATTTATTAAGCATTCCATTCGTCTGCGCGCCATTTTGTTCTGTTGATTATCTTAGTTTTCGGCATTTTACCGGTCAAACTTCCTCCAGTAAAGTGATTAACCAGGATAATCCTTATTAACCGAGATAATTGTGTTGGTGAATAACGATATAGCTATTATCTGAGATTCTGGCAGCTATAAACCAAGATAATCAAATTACTGGCGTTGGTGAATACGGCCCTTAGTGGTATGCATGTAAAACAAAAAAAAAGTAAATTTTGAGTAAAAATGTAACATCCGTTACATACGGATTGGCTGAAAAACATTTCCGCCGTCGGTAGGACTCGAACCCATGCTCCCACAGGAAATCTAATTTCTAGTCAGACGCCTTAACCACTCTGCCACGACTGCCCTTAAGCAGTGCTACATGTAATGGTTGTTACTCATATAGTCTACTTGGAAATTAGAGAAGGATTCACTTCAAAATATTCCCGCAGTCGGTAGGACTCAAAACTACGCTACCCGAGGGATTCTGATTTCTAGTCAGATAGGTTAACCACTCGGCCACGACTGACCTTATGCAATAATACTTGTAATGGTTTTGACCCATATTGTTTATACGGAAATAAGAGAATGATCCATTCAATACATTTCCGCAGTCGGTAGGACTCGAACCCACGCTCCCAGAGGGAATTTATTTTCTAGTCAGAAGCCTTAACTACTCGGCCACGACTGCCCTTAAGAAATTCTACTTGTAATGGTTTGACAAATATTGTCTACTTGGAAATATTGGAATGATTCACTTCAACACATTTCCGCAGTCGGTAGACCTGGAACCTATGCTCGCAGAGGGAATCTGATTTCTATTCAGACGTCTTAACCACTCGGCCACGACTGTCCTTAAGGAATGCTACTTGTAATGGTTGTGAGACATGTTGTCTACTTGGAAATAAGAGAAAGATTCACTTCAATACAATTCAGCAGTTGGTAGAATTCGAACCTTCGCTCCCAGAGGGAATCTGGTTTCTAGTCAGACGCCTTAACAACTCGGCCACGACTGCCCTTAGGCAATACTACTTGTAATGGTTGGGACCCATATTGTTTACTTGGAAATAGGAAAATGAATCACTTCAATACAATTCCGCAGTCGGTAAGACTCGTACCTACGCTCCCAGAGGACATCTGATTTCTAGTCAGACGTCTTAACCACTCGGCCACGACTGCCCTTAAGGAAATCTACTTATAATGGTTGTGACACATATTGCCAACTTGGAAATAAGAGAAGGATACACTTCAAAATATTCTCGCAGTCGGTAGGACTCGAACCTACGCTCCCAGAGCGAATCTGATTTCTAGTCAGACGCCTTATCCAGTCGGCCACGACTGCCCTTACACAGAGATACTTGTAATGGTTGTGACCCATATTGTTTATATGGAAATAAGAGAACGATTCACTTCAATACATTTCCGCAATCGGTAGGACTCGAAACGACGCTCCCGGAGAGAATCTGATTTCTAGTCAGACGCCTTAACCAGTCGGTCACGAATGCCCTTCAGAAACGCTACTTGTAATGTTTGTAACCCATATTTCCTGCTTGGAAATAAGAGAAGGATACACTTCGGAACATGCCCGCAGTCGGTAGACTCGAACCTACGCTCCCAGAGGGAATCTGATTTCAAGTCAGACGCCTTAACCACTCGGCCACGACTGCCCTTAAGCAATGCTACTTGTAATGGTTGTAACACATATTGTCTACTTGGAAATATGAGAACGATTCAGTTCAACACAATCCCGCAGTAGGTAGGACTGGAACCTACGCACGCTCAGGGATTTTGATTTATAGTCGGACGCCTTAACCACTCGGCCACGACTGCTACTTGTAATGGTTGTGACACATATAGTCTACTTGGGAATAAGAGAACGATTCACTTTAGAACATTCCCGCAGTCGGTAGGACTCGAACCAACGCTCCAAGAAGGAATCTGATTTCTAGCCGGACGCCTTAACCACTCGGCCACGACTGCCCCTACGCAAAGCTACTTGTAGTGATTGTGACCCATATTGTCTACTTGGAAATAAGAGAACGATTCACTTCAATACATTTCAGCAGTCGGTAGGATTCGATCTTTCACTCCCAGAGGGAATCTGATTTCTAATCAGACGCCCTAACAACACGACCACGACTGCCCTTAAGCAATACGACTTGTAATGGTTGTGACCCATATTGTTTACTTGCAAATAGGAAAATGAATCACTTCAATACAATTCAGCAGACGGTAGGACTCGAACCCACCCTCCCAGAGGGAACCTGATTGCTAGTCAGACGCCTTAACCACTCGGCCTCGACTGACCTTCAGCCATGATACTTGTAATGTATGTACCCCATATTTTCTACTTGGAAATAAGAGAATTATACACCTCAAAACATCCCCGCAGACATTAGGACTCGAATCTACGCTCCAAGAGAGAATCTAATTTCTAATGAGACGCCTTAACCAGTCGGCCACGACTGCCCTTAAGCAATGCTACTTGTAATATTTGTGACCCATTTTGTTTACAGGGAAATAAGAGAATGATAAACTTCAATACATTTCCGCATTCGGAAGGACTGGAATCTACACTCCCAGAGGGAACCTGATTTCTAGTCAGACGCCTTAACCACTCGGCCTCGACTGACCTTCAGCCATGATACTTGTAATGTATGTACCCCATATTTTCTACTTGGAAATTAGATAATGATTCACTTCAATACATTTCCGCAATCGGTAGGACTCCAAACTACGCTCCCAGATGGAATCGGATTTCTAGTCAGACGCCTTAACCACTCGGCCACTTCTGCCCTTAAGGGGTACTACTTGTAATGGTTATGACACATATTGTCTACTTGGAAATAAGAGAAAGATTCACTTTAAAATATTCCCGCAGTCGGTAGAACTCGAACCTATACTCCTAGAGGGAATCTGGTTTCTAGTCAGACGCCATAACCACTCGGCCACGACTGCCCGTACTCAAAGCTACTTGTAGTGATTGTGACCCATATTGTCCACTTGGAACTAAGTGAACGATTCACTTCAATACATTTCAGCAGTCGGTAGGATTCGAACCTTCGCTCCCAGAGGGAATCTGATTTCTAGACCGACGCCTTAACATCTCGGCCACGACTACCCTTATGCAATACTACTTGTAATGGTTGTGACCCATATTGTTTACTTGGAAATAGGAAAATGAATCACTTCAATACGATTCCGCAGTCGGTCGGAATCGAACCTACGCTCCCAGAGGGAATCTGACTACTAGTCAGAAGTCTTAACCTCTCGGCCACGACTGCCCTGCAGCAATGATACTTGTAAATTTAGTAACCCATATTTTCTACGTGGAAATAAGAGAATTATACACTTCAAAACGTTCCCGCATACGGTAGGGCTCGATCCTACGCTCCCAGAGTGAATCTGATTTCTAGACAGACGCCTTAACCACTCGGCCACGACTGCCCTTAAGCAATGCTACTTGTAATGGTTTTGACCCATATTGTTTATTTGGAAATAAGAGAATGAATCACTTCAATACAGTTCCGCAGTCGGTAGGACTCGAACCATATGGCATCACTGGGCAAATGCAATGCAATTCCTCTTGATAAGTTATTTAGGTCTTTGTATAAGAATTATGATTATAACACACAATTTATGTAAATAATTTATTGTTATAAAATAGATTTAAAATGAAAACACATAAATAAGAAAACATATAGGCCAATATGCCTAAAATTGCAGCAACAAAGCGAAACCATAGAAACTATAGTGCGTTATCAAAATACTTTTAGAAATCTAAGGATACGGTGAATAAAAGTAATTGAATAAACAAAGTGTAAACGAAACAATGTGTGAATGAACTACTTTACATGGTATGCCATGAAGCAGTTCCTGTCTTTTGTAAAGCAAGATGCTTTGTCACATTTCACACATTTCATCCTTGAATAAGGTTTGATGCATAGCTTGCAACGCTGTTTGGCTTCAAGATACAGAGGCAAGTGGCCAATGCCATCATACCTGACATCATCGGTAGGTCGTGGAGTTGGTACTATTCTCTTGGATGGAGGTGAAGGTGTTGCAACATTTCCTCGAGGCCTGCCTCTTTTGTTTACAGCCTGCTTTCCTGCTTGCAAAAGACCATGTGCAATTTCTGCACGAAAAATTACAAGAGTCTTGTATCTCATCTCACCCCTCTGAGTGCAATGTCTGCGATATAGTAGCCATCCATTTACTATGCACATATCAATCAGGTGGAAAACAATTCGAAGATTGAATCTCTTCACACCTGTACAGGGCAACTAACATATCATGAAGATCAACCCCTCCCATGAAGCAATTGTACTCCTTGACTACTGCTGGACGAGGGACCTCAATATATGCCTTATGTGCCACAGACCATCTCTTGACGTTATCAATAGGATCTATGCCCTTGTGAACAGCTTTGTTGTCGTACCACTTGAGGGCTATGATGTTCCTTTCTCCTTCAGTGCGAAAACCATATGAACCACGACCCTCTTTCTTCAGTTCGGCATCGGATTTCAGTATGCATTTTGGTAGTCGAGCCACTCGTACAGTTCCTACTGCTAGGATGCCAATGTCTTTCAATGCTCACATCAAATAATATGAAGTGAACCAGTTGTCCATGAACACCTTAAAGTTTTGTCCTTTAGGAAGTTCTTCAATTAGTCTCATAACAATGTCCCCACTAATACCTAAACGAGATGTATTGGCGATAGTACCCTTACCAACATACACTTCAAAATCATAGACAATGCCACTAGAACCAGCCCGAGCAAATGCCTTTATACCCCATTTATGAGGCTTGTTCTTCACGTATTGCTTCAAAGAACTACGTCCCTTGAATGGAATTATAATTTCATAACTTATCATACTCAGGATGATCACGTGGCTTCATGTTAACATTAGCATTGATATGGAAGTAGTTTCTGAGCTTGTCAAATCGATTTCGGGACATGGTGTCAGCAATTGTGGGATATCTGGTTGTTTCTGCCCAGTACATTCTGTAACTTGGAATCCTGACAATGCCAGACATAATATTTATTCCCAGAAATTGCTCTATTTCATTCTTAGTTGTATTTAGTGAGGCTCCTGTCTTCTGAACACAGTATAAATTTGAATTGTCAACTAAATTGTCTATAACAGAATCAGTGCAGAATTGTTTGAAGTATCCATATGGAGTAATTTCCCCCGGTGGTTCAGAGTGATTCACTAAGCACTCAGAATTATTAATTTCTAAGTCATTACACCGCCATCGTATGTCCCTCTGCCTCTCGTTTGGTACTGGTGCAGGCCTATCAGAAATAGGTTCTGCTACCTGGAGCCGAAGAGCTAATGGTATGTAATCTTCATCCAATGTATCTTCCGCTTCCATATTTACTTCATAATCCAGCCCCACTTTTGGATTATTAGTTGGCATTGGTTCATCAACAGTATTTGATGCAATTTCTTCTCCCTCATCCTCATCACTGATATCAGCATCAGACACATCGCCTTCAAGGAAAAGTATAAGCTCCTTCTCAGATAAGGGCTTTTCCATCAAAGCACTCATCTGAAAAATAAGATATGTTGGATAATAATTTCATATGCAACTTCTAACAAAATATAGTATATGTACGGTATAATTTCATGTAGCAAGCCTGCATACTTGAATTATGAGACTCATTAGTAAAATGCATAGCCTATAACTAATTATACTTGTTAAATACACCGGGTAATACCACAAAGTAGCTATTTATGATGTAACAGAACTCAGAGAATGAATTATTAGCAGACTTCATATTATCATAACCTAATACATGCTTGAAGCCCACTGATGCCATATGGCATCATAGGTACTTGAACACTCTTCAAATCTCTAACTCTAAACATACCAATAACTTACATATATCATATAAATCCAACATCTTTTATCATCATTCAAAAATATTTTGAAGTCAAAATCATTACAACTTACATCAAAATGTAACAAAATTCAGGAGACTGCAAGAGTAGGTCCTTCTTCCATGTCGAGTAGGTCAAGGAACACGCATAAATATTAGGCGATGTTTAAGTTCCGATTGCACCAATGCTACCAACAGATTCCGTACACCACAAGACAATCTTCCATGAAGGTAAATGGCATACACAATAAATTTCAATGCACAAAAAACGAAATAAGAACGATCATGATGCCATATGGCATCATATGGCTGGAAAGGGTTAACCAGTCGGTCACGACTGCCCTTAAGAAGTGCTAGCCTACTTGTAATGGTTGTAACCTATATTTCCTGCTTGGAAATAAGAGAAGGATACACTACAATATATTCCCGCAGTCGGTAGGACTCGAACCTACGCTCCCAGAGGGAATCTGATGTCTAGTCAGACGCCATAACCAGTCGGCCACGACTGCCCTTAGGCTATGCTACTTGTAATGGTTGTGACTCATATTATCTACTTGGAAATAAGAGAAGGATACACTTCAAAACATTCCCACAGTCGGTATGACTCGAGCCTACTTGTCTACTTGCAAATAAGAGAACGATTCACTTAATAATATTCCCGCAGTCGGTAGGAGTCGAATCTACGCTCCCAGAGAGAATCTGATTTCTAGTCAGACGCCTTAACCACTCGGCTACGACTGCCCATACATATAGCTACTAGTAGTGATTGTGACCCATATTGTCTACTTGGAAATAAGAGAACTATTCACTTCAATAAACTTCAGCAGTCGGTAGGATTCGAACTTTCGCTCCCAGATGGAATCTGATTTCTAGTCAGACGCCTTAACAACTCGGCCACGCCTGCCCTTATGTAATACTATTTGTAATGGGTGTGACCCATATTGTTTACTTGGAAATAGGAAAATGAATCAATTCAATAAAATGCCGCAGGCGGTAGGACTCGAACCTACGGTCCCAGAGGGAATCTTATTTCTAGTCAGACGCCATAACCACTCGGCCACGACTGCCCGTACTCATAGCTATTTGTAGTGATTGTGACCCATATTGTCTACTTGGAAATAAGAGAAGAATTCACTTCAATAAACTTCAGCAGTCGGTAGGATTCGAACTTTCACTCCCAGATGGAATCTGATTTCTAGTCAGACGCCTTAACAACTCGGCCACGCCTGCCCTTATGAAATACTATTTGTAATGGGTGTGACCCATATTGTTTACTTGGAAATAGGAAAATGAATCAATTCAATAAAACTCCACAGTCAGTACGACTCGAACCTACGGTCCCAGAAGGAATCTTATTTCTAGTCAGACGCCTTAACCACTCGGCCACGACTGCCCTTCAGCATTGCTACTTGTAATGTTTGTAACCCACATTTTCTACTTGGAAATAAGAGAATTATACACTTCAAAACATCACTGCAGACGGTAGGACTCGAACCTACGCTCCCTGAGGCAATCTGGTTTCAATTCAGACGCCTTAACCACTCGGCAACGACTGCCCTCAATCAATGCTACTTGTAATGTTCGTGACCCGTTTTGTTTACATGGAAATAAGAGAATGATACACTTCAATATATTACCGCAGTCGGTAGGACTCGAACCTACACTCCCAGAGGGAATCTGATTTCTAGTCAGACGCCTTAACCGCTCGGCCACGACTGCCCTTTGACATTGATGCTTGTAATGGTTGTGACCCTTATTTTCTACTTGGAAATTTGAGAAGGACACACTTCAAAACACTCCCGCAGTCGGTAGGATTCGAAACTACGCTCCCAGAGGGAAAATGATTTCTAGTCAGTCAGGTTAACTACTCGGCCACGACTAACCTCATGCAATGATACTTGTAATGGTTGTGACCCATATTGTCTACTTGGAAATAAGAGAATGATTCACTTCAATACATTTCCACAGTCGGTATGACTCGAACCTACGCTCCCAGAGGGAATCCGATTTCTAATCAGACGCCTTAACCAATCGGCCAAGACTGCCCATAGGCAATGCTACTTGTAATGGATGTGACCCATATTGTATACTTGGAAATAAGAGAATGAATCACTTCTCTACATTTCTGCAGTCGGCAGGACTCGAAACTTCGCTCCCAGAGGGAATCTGATTTATAGTCAGACGCCTTTAACCACTCGTCCACTACTGCCCTTACAAAATCAGATTTGTAATGGTTGTGACCCATATTGTCTACTTGGAATTAAGAGAATGATACACTTCAAAAAATTCCCGCCGTCTGTAGGACTCGAACCTGCGCCTCCAGAGAGAATGTGATTCCTAGTCAGACGCCGTAACCACTCGGGCACGACTGCCCTTAAGCAGTGTTACTTGTAATGGATGTGACCCATATTTTCTACTTGGAAATAAGAGAAGGATACACTTCAAAACATTCCCGCAGTCGGTTGGGCTCGAACTTACGCTCCCAGAGGGAATCTGATTTCTAGTCAAACGCCTTAACCCCTCGGACACGACTGCAATTTAGCAATGCTACTTGTAATGGTTGTGACCCATATTGTCTACTTAGAAATAACAGAATGATCCACTTCAAAACATTTCGTTAGTCGGTAGGATTGGAACCTACGATCCCAGAGGGAATCTGAATTCTAGTCAGACGCCTTAACCACTCGGCCACGACTGCCCTTACGCAACGACAATTGTAATTGTTGTGACCCATTTTGTCTACTTGGAAATAAGAGAACGATTCACTTCAATACAATTCCGCAGTCTCTAGGACTCGAAACTTCGATCCCATAGGGAATCCGATTTCTAGTCAAACGCATTAACCACTCGGCCACGCCTGTCCTTACGCATCGATACTTGTAATGGTTGTGACCCATATTGTCTACTTGGATATTAGAGAAAGATACACTTCATTACATTTCCGCAGTCGGTAGGATTGGAACCTACGCTCCCAGAGGGAATCTGATTTCTAGGCAGACGCCTTAACCACTCGGCCACGGCTGCCCTGCAGCAATGATACTTGTAATGTATGTAACCCATATTTTCTACTTGGAAATAAGAGAATTGTACACTTCAAAACACTCCCGCAGACGGTAGGACTCGAACCTACGCTCCCAGAGGGAATCTGATTTCTAGTCTGACGCCTTAACCACTCGGCCACGACCGCCCTCACGCAATGGTACTTGTAATGGTTGTGACCCATATTTTCAACTTTGAAATAAGAGAAAAATTCTCAAAAGAACATTCCCGCAGTTGGCAGGACACGAACCTATGACCCCAGAGAGAATCTGATTTCTAGTCAGACGCCTTAACCACTCGGCCACGACTGCCTTTACGCAACTTTACTTTTAATGATCGTGACCCATATAGTTTATATAGAAAAAGGGGATTGATTCTCTTTAATACACTTCCGCAGTCGGAAGAACTCGTACTCACGCTCCCAGAGGGAATCTGATTTCTAGTCAGACGCCTTAACCACTCGGCCACGACTGCCCTTAGGCAATGATGCTTGTAATGGTTGTGACCCATATTGTCTACTTGGAAATTAGAGAAGGATACACTTCAAAACATTCCCGTAGTCGATAAGACTCGAACCTACGCTCCCATAGGGATTCTGATTTCAAGTCAGACGCCCTAACCAGTCGGCGACGACTGCCCATACGCTACGGTATTTGTAATGGTTGTGACCCATATTGTTTACAGGGAAATAAGAGAATAATTCACTTCAATACATTTCCGCAGTCGGTTGGACTCGAACATCCGCTGCCAGAGGGAATCTGATTTCTGGTCAGACGCCTAAACCACTCGGCCGTGACTACCCTTACGTAATGATACTTTTGGTGGCTCAGCGGTCTAGCTGTATGCCTCTCACCAAGGCGGTCCGGGTTCGATTCCCGGTCAATGCATGTGAGATTTTCGAAGTGAAATGCCATGTCCTGTGGTTCGGATTCCACGTAAAAAGGAGGTCCCGTGGCTCATGATCTCGAGATTAACGGTCACGTTAAACTTAAAAGCTTCGCTTCGCTTCGCTTCGCTAATGATACTTGTAATGGTTGTGACCCTAATTGTCTACTTGCATATAAGAGAACGATTCACTTCAATACATTTCCGCAGTCTTCGGACTCGAAACAACGCTCCCAGAGGGAAACTGATTTCTAGTCATACGCCTTAGCCACGACTACCCTTACGCAATGATAATTCTAATGGTTGTGACCCAAATTGTCTACTTGAAAATAAGAGAACGATTCACTTCAATACATTTCCGCAGTCTGTAGGACTCGAACCTATGATCCCAGAGGGAATCTGATTTCTAATCAAACGCATTAACCACTCGGCCAGGACTGCCCTAACGCATCGATACTTGTAATGGTTGTGACCCGTATTGTCTACTTGGAAATTAGAGAAGGATACACAAAAAAACATTTCCGCAGTCTATAGGACTCGCACATAGGCTCCCAGAGGGAATCTGATATCTAGACAGACGCGTCAACCACTCGGCCTCGATTGCCCTTACGCAATGATATTTCCAATGGCTGTAACCCATACTTCCTATTTGGAAATAAGGGAATGTTACACTTCAAAACATTCCCGCAGTCGGTAAGACTCGAAACTACGATCCCAGAGGGAATCTGTTCTCTACTCAGACGTCAGACTCGGCCACGACTTCCCTTATGCGACGATACATGTCAAGGTTGTGACCCATATTGCCTACTTGGAAATTAGAGAAGGATACACTTCAAAACATTCCCGCAGTCGGTAAGACTCGAAACTACGATCCCAGAGGGAATCTGTTCTCTAGTCAGACGTCAGACTCGGCCACGACTTCCCTTACGCGACGATACATGTCATGGTTGTGACCCATATCGTCTACTTGGAAATTAGAGAAGGATACACTTCAAAACATTCCCGCAGTCGGTAGGACTCGAACCTACGCTCCCACAGGGAATCCGATTTGTAGACAGACATGCTAACCACTCGGCCACGGCTGACCTTACGCAATGATCCTTGTAATGGTTGTGACCCATATTGTCTACTTGGAAATTAGAGAAAGATACACTTCAAAACTTTCCCAGAGGCGATAGACTCGAACCTACGATCCCAGAGGGAATCTGGTTTCTAGGCAAACGCCTTAACCACTCGGCCACGATTGCCCTTAAGCATTGCTACTTGGAATGGTTGTGCCCATATTGTTTATATGGAAATAAGAGAACGAATAACTTCAATATACTTCCGCAGTCATTGGGACTCGAAACTTCGCTCCCAGAGGGAAACTGACTTCTATTCAGACGCCTTAACCAGTCGACCACGACTGCCCTTGACCAATGCCTCGTGTTATGGTTGTGCCCCAGATTGTCTACATGGAAATAAGAGAATGATACACTTCAAAACATTCCCGCAGTCGGTAGGACTCGATCCTACGCACAGAGAGGGATTCTGATTTCTAGTCACACAGGTTAACCACTTGGCCACGACTGACCTTTCGCAATGATCCTTGTAATGGTTGTGACCAATATTGTCTACTTGGAAATTAGAGAAGTATACACTTTAAAACATTCCCGCAGTCGGTATGACTCGAACCTTCGCTCCCAGAGGGAATCAAATTTCAAGTCAGACGCCTTAAACCACTCGTCCACGCCTGCCCCTAAGCAATCAGATTTGTAATGGTTGTGACCCATATTGTCTACTTGGAATTAAGAGAATGATACACTTCAAAAAATTCCCGCCGTCTGTAGGACTCGAACCTGCGCTCCCAGAGAGAATGTGATTCCTAGTCAGACGCCTTAACCACTCGGTCACGACTGCCCTTAAGCAGTGCTATTTGTAATGGATGTGACCCATATTTTCTACTTGGAAATAAGAGAATGAATCACTTCTCTATATTTCTGCAGTCGGCAGGACTCGAACCTTCGCTCCCAGAGGGAATCTGATTTCTAGTCAAACGCCTTAACCACTCGGACACGACTGCAATTTAGCAAAGCTACTTGTAACAGTTGTGACCCATATTGTCTACTTGGAAATGATTCACTTCAAAACATTTCGTCAGTCGGTAGGACTGGAACTGCTTTATGCAATACTACATGTAATGGTTGTGACCCATATTGTTTACTTGGAAATAGGAAAATGAATTACTTCAATACCATTCCGCAGTGGGTAGGACTCGAACCTACGCTCCTAGAGGGAATCTGATTTCTAGTCAGACGCCTTAACCACTCGGCCACGACTGCCCTTAAGCAATTTTACTTGTAATGTTCGTGACCCGTATTGTTTACATGGAAATAAGAGAATGATATACTTCAATACATTTCTGCAGTCGGTAGGACTCGAACCTACGCTCCCAGAGGGAATCTGATTTCTAGGCAGACGCCTTTACCACTCGGCCACAACTGCCCTTAAGCAACGCTACTTGTAATATTTGTGACCCATATTGTTTACATGGAAATAAGAGAACGATACACTTCAATACATTTCCGCAGTCGGTAGGATTCGAACCTACGCTCCCAGAGGGATTCTGATTTCTAGGCAGACGCCTTAACCACTCGGCCACGACTGCCCTTGAGCAATGCTACTTGTAATGGTTGTGACCCATATTGTTTATTTGGAAATAAGAGAATGAATCGTCGTGCCTCCGTAGCGTAGCGGTCAGCATGGTTAGCTGCCACCCCGGAGGACCTGGGTTCGATTCCCGGCTCTGCCACCAAATTTGAAAAAGTGGTATGAGTACTGGAACGGGGTCTTCTCAGCTTCGAGTGTTCCAAATGAGTTGAGGGGGTTCGATTCCCACCTCTGCCATCCTCGATGTGGTTTTCCGTGGTTTCCCACATCGTCTTCGGGCAAATGCCGGGATGGTACTGAGCCAGTATTTTGCTGTATACTTGAACCCTGATACGACAGCGAGACGTATTTTGAAATTATTGTTTGGCATTAATTTGGCTTCAGGCTTGAGGAGCAATACACTCGTCATTCACTTAGGAGATAGATAGGCAATCCCGCCATGCTCTTGATCACGTGGCAGGACATGCTCACTAACTTATTTCTGCAACTGTCTGATGCATATATAAGATGATAATCGACAGAGTTCGATTTTCAACCTCGATACAAGGAGAGATGTATCATGGGTAGACTGCCAGCTGTGGCGTGTCTGCGAGCTGATCTGAAATCACAGACACTTGAGTTTTGTGACACACGGAGTGAACGTGCTATCGGCTCTGTAAGAAAAGTTTCGTTAAACACGCAGTCGTACGAGTGTACTCTAATCACGGCGCGGAGCGAACAGGCGGATTGCTTCATAGCAACATGTGGTTGTTCGTATTTCTGGCGTGTTTGTCATAACCCAGAAAATAGATGTATGCGAGTGAGCTTAGTTATTGCATGGACTTGTCAGTACAAACTCCACGATGAGGAAATCTACTACATATATGGTTGAAATGCAGGAAAGCATTAGTATTATCAAGAACAATACGACTGGACTTTATTGTGAGAATCTAGCTGCTGTAGCAATGTTGGGCTAAGCAGATAGTACAGGAATGCAATGCAGAGGCAGGATTGATCATTTGGAATGACAACCTTATAAATACTACGATGAAGAAAAAGAAACGATTGTAGGCTTTCGTTCTGATCCAGTGGTTTTGAAGTACATGAGAATGAAGAAACAACTTCAAATGAACGAAACTACTTTACTGATAACGTCGAGGGAGCCTTGTACAAGTAATATGTAGGAACTCCGTTTCGTAGACAGTGGTTTTCGAGTTAGGAGGAAGTTGGTTCGACGACTTACAGCTCCAGCCATGGACTACTCAGGGATGAGGGTCCAGTTCCTGAAATGAATGTATATTCCTTTACTTTCTTCAATCTCAACCAGAACATCACCCAAGGTAGCTGGAAAACCTTTCTTCCTTTTAGGCAGTAGACTTTGTCACTTTTAGTTCGTCACTTTTCACCAATATTTTATTAAATAGTATGAAATTCATTCGAAGACTAGATTTGGTTCCTTGTATCATTTATGTCGGAGAGTGTAATTTATTTTGTAGTTAAGAGTAAACGTAATGCTATTTAGAGCATTACTTGTGTTTTTCTTTTTGAAAATGTTGGAAATAAATCCAAGAATAGAATTTTGTTGGGAAGACATCTGCAGCATAATTAGGACCAAGACGACGATATTTTTGTATAGGAATAGCGATTAGGAAGAAGATGGCCACACACACGTGCACTTGAATTATTCCAAAAATATTTCAGTGATACTCTTCGTTTGGACTTATGACATTCTAGTAGACTTTTCTTTCTTTTAGAAATGATAGTTCATTTTCATCATTATTTTCCATGGGTATGGCATCGTAGAAATCGTCCAGCGAGAACAATTGTGAATTGATTGTCGAGGCATTTGTAGCCTACTTGCATATTTCTTTTAGATTAGAGATTTTTTTTTACTGAAACTTTAGTTCGTTCAGTCTTCAGCTTGTGTTATTTTAATTCGTTTTAGGTAGGCTCTTGGCTAGATCATCGTTTGATTTAATGGTTTGCGTGCATCTATTAATACGATAATAGACTCCTTTCCATGGTGTAAATCTCACGTGTTTTCTTCTGAGTAGTTAAGCCGTTTTTCAAGTTTGGATAGGCGAAACTGAACCGACTATTTTACTAGTGTCAATCTACGATTTTTTTTATATATAAGTTATTATTGAAATAATTATACATACATATATATATATATAGGAATAGTGAACTAAATTAACAGTTCAAACAAGTATAACAGAATTTGTCATAGACTTAAATGACGATAATTTATGGAAGTAGATAATACAACTTATCTAATAAATTGTTGCAACTTGTTGAGTGAAGTTGGGAAAGAGGTACTCTGTGACACTTCCATATTCGTCTACGATAAGGCGTGATATCTTCAGAGTAATTATTGAAAGGTTTTGAGTTTAATTACGTTTGGGAAAAATTCTTGACAGCTTTGGAAAGCTGAATTAATGTATTGCAATTTAATGAATACGAATTTATTGTGCTAATGAAGCGAATATTTGACATCATTGGATGGTCAACATTAATATTGTATAATGTACTCGAAGTCTTATGTGAAGACATTAACGTAGTCATTTCGTTTTGTAAGAGTGAAATTAGCTTTTGAGCTATCACTAATTTGAATAGGAAGTTGTTGTGAACGTGAATTGGAATCACGAATGTTTCTCTTAAATGCCAGTATTAATTCAAGTAACCCTACGTTTTTATTCTTGCCTATCAAGATTTGCCGGAGATAGATTGCTTATATCGTGACACACATATTTAAGTGACACAGCCACTTTTCGAATAACTTTAATTAATTCATGCAATATAATACATTTGATATTTCAGTGATTTTAACAAAAATATACTGCATTCATTGAAGCATCTCGATAGTTAATAAACTATTTTCTAACTTGTAACACTATTCGATTAACTTAATTGATTGTTGAATGCAACAAATTAAGATAATTATAACCTTGAGTTATACTTGTCGGATTAAATGGAAATAGGCAGCGATAATAACAAAATCCTAACTAAGGATATAATCTGTATATAAAATGTAAGATATGTATAAATTTTTAATAAGGGTATAGCATCAGTGCATGATTTTATATTGTATTTTTCATGTAATGTGTTCAATGAATGAGATATTTAAATACTGCGATTTAGAGCAGTAAGTTGGGGCCTTATTATAGGCGTTTGTTGAAACCACTTTCGTCATTTGATTTAGAGAAGCTTTCTTCATTTTTGTCTAATTGACAGACATACACCATTTGCCAGTTAATAAACTGAATTTAATTTTAAAAAAATCTTTGAACGACTGGAGTTTTCTATTAGAAAAAGGAGTGCGTTAGGAGGACCAGTGGGTGGTTTTTTCTTGAGTTTGCTTAAAATTAACGCCCGAGATACTTTCGTTTTCTTTTAGAGTCTCTAGTTCGAGTTCTTTTAAGAGCTTCGTTTCATTGTAATATATACACCACTGGCATCTTCGTATCGCATTCTTTAATATCGACGTATCCTAATCCCTGGTTGATCCTAGTTGGTAGACTTTTAGGGGTTATTTCAGCCAGGAAATCCAGAATTTACGATCCAGCTTTTCCATCGGATTTCAACAGGTAAGACCACGTGGATTACGGGTACAGTACCTTCTTCAAGGCAACGGCCGCCTCCTTCCCTCTTCCTTGCCTATCAATCGTCACCTTCCATTACCTTCCCTCCTGAGGCCCCTGGTGTATTCTTGGAATACACGGTACGAGAGAATATAACTTTATTGCTCTTTTCTTGTTAATTTCTTCCTTTTTTTTATCAAACACCAACAGTGATCTTCTATTTTCTCTTTGATGGTCATGTATCTTATGTCTTTGTGAGTCTGTTCTAGATATATATCTTCCATGACCCACCTAGCGTCATCTAGCAGCGAATCTCTGAAGCTCCTCAATTCTTCCTGGTGCAAGAGGACTTCCTTTTCCATTTGGCCATCAGATCTCGTCACCATCGCCAGCTATCATCTCCTTGATCAAGAGGACTTCGTCTACTTTTTCACTCACCATGCTGCGCTAGTATCGCCTGCTATCAACTCTTTGAAGACCATTTCCTCAAAAGAATTTAAGTTTACAATATTGGTCATGCTTATATGTTCTCCTTTTGTCTCCTACCCCCCACTCTTTTCCCTTCCTTGGACCCTCCGCGCTTCGCTGAGTGGGTCTCACTTGTAAGTCGGCAGTTGACTTGGTCAGTCAAGGCTCAACTAGAGCCAGTCTCCTCAAACCAAGAGGCACACTCTACATTCTACGCCATGTTGGCATTTTAAGTATCCGTCAAAGGGAACTTCACCTTCGCCATGCAACAAAGATAAGTACAGACTTAAGGTTCAACCTCATCTTCATCGGTTTTAATTCTACATTCTTCAATGATCATTTTATAGGCAGTGTGAAATTACTTATTTGGGCCAAAAATCATCCTTCGCGGTATTTGCTATGTTGGGCTTTTGTCTGTCTAAGCCAACCTTAATAAAAAAGTAGCTTTTCTTAAGCTATTTAAATGAGAAATCTTCTCACCACGTGGGATATTATCTAATACCCGCTGTCTATAAAATACCAAGCTAGTTCCTCCACTGGATTAACTTTGGCTCCATTCTTCTATTAGGATTGTTCTGGAACCTTCCAGATTCTGTACTCTATCTACAAGTCTTGCCGTCATGTATTTTTCACTCACTTGTGGGAATACTATTTTAAAATGAGGAATCTTCCTTATAAATTATTGCAATAGCTAAAATTTCTTCCACCGTTGGAATGTTCTATGGCGCATTTAATTGTAATTCACAACTTTCTCAAGCAATAGACTCTCGCCTACCTAGTGCAACCAGTTATTTTTCATCATTGCAATAACTTTCTTTGCCATAAACTTTCGTGTTACTACAGTGAACTTTTCATCCATTTAACAAACTATAGTGATAACTAGTGCTTGTTCAACTTTTCTACCGCGTCGCGATCGTCCGATTACCATAAATAAGGCCATGAACATTTATCCTAAATCCCAATTGATCTTTCCTAAACCTTCTACTAACAAACCATATTAATAAAGTTATTTCTAGGTTTCACGAAAGGGAAACTTGCCCCATTGTTCTCGTGATTCCTAATTAAACATAAGAAGTCTAGAACCTTCCTTTTAACTTTCTCTTCAGGTTTCACAGTAAGTGACCTGCCCTCTTTCGTATAATTGTAATAAAAGTAATTCTGCACAAATATAAGAAGTTATAGGAACTTCTATCTTATTCTTCATGTTTTTCTTATTGTTATTTTCGAAGTGGTTACTTTCTCTAGAATGTTTTCTCAGAAATTTCTTATAGTACACACCTTGTACTCTATATTATTGTTAAACTTTAATCACTTTAATTGTCTTTAAATTTTGAATTTTTATCTTCGCTATTTTAAATCCTTGCTAGGATTTTATAAAGGTTTGAAACCTAATAAATTGTTACTTACCTGGCGCAAACGTTAAATGTTTTCTGAGGTCTGTGACCCCAAAGTTGTTAACCAAATTGAAAATATATATTTGTTAAAGTTATCAACTTCTTTAGACTTGTTAAATAAATTAAATATTTGTTTTTGGATTTATCATTTCGCAAATACTACAGTTAGGCAAGATTCTGGCTTTCCTAACTCTTCCTAGGTTCATGCCCTCGTTAATACGCAATAAATCTGTTACTATTTGTCTTGTCAGACCATCACCCTTCCCCATAGTAGGCATATGCATGCTTGAGAGGGAATACACTAAAGCCTTTCTCTGGCAAACCGCCCAAGTCCTAGCTGCGGTTCCCGTCAGCTTCGACCAGGTCCTTACCCACTTTAGGTATCAGAGAGCGGATTTGCGGTGGCAACCGCCTCTGAGTGTATTTAAAGTTAAATTTACAACTTTTGTGGGACTCTCATCCTATTTCTCTATCCTTTCTCTCCAGTCCGAAACCCACCTCCTTTTCTTTATCATCTTCCCTTGGTGGTTAGGTTATTCCTCAGCCAATAATCTACCCAAAAATTGGTCCCAGAAACCCGGGAGAGTCCATTTGTCATTTTTTCTGCTTAAAAGATTATTTGACAATACCTTGCAAATTATTAATATCTGCTTTGAATCTTTCAGCTATAACTACATCATGCAAAGCCTGTGAAGGGGAAAGAGGCCGCTCCTTTCTCCCGTGGTGTGTCCCTTTCTTTCAACTTATTTGCTGCTGCCAGCTTGACAGCATTTCCAAGGTTCCACAGTTTCGTGAGTTACATT
The DNA here is from genome assembly GCA_946902985.2 of Meconema thalassinum. Lineage (NCBI taxonomy): Eukaryota > Metazoa > Arthropoda > Insecta > Orthoptera > Tettigoniidae > Meconema > Meconema thalassinum. The sequence continues at coordinate 298,199,731 of OX336391.1, read as the reverse complement.
TCAATTTATTTTCTTTGACATGGCTCCTACTGAAAAGGATAAGGATGAAAAACTTACTTCTAAACGAGCATCCTATAAAGGGCAAATTACCCGATTCAGAAAGTACATAAATGAGTTAGATACCTCAGAAGCTCAATTAGACTTGTTGAAACATCGTGTAAGGGATTTTGAACGTTCTTATGAAAATTATTGCAACATCCAAACTGAAATAGAAACTTGTATGCTCAATCAAACCGAAGATCGAGTCGAAGTAGAAAACCAATATTACGAAGGCATAGGTTCTGCTTTCAAAATAATACGCCAACTCGAAGAGGAGCAGAAAAAGGACGCTTCTGTTCTTGGTTCCCTTCACGAACCACAAACTTCTTTCCGTGATGGTACTTACAAGCCCAAACCAATTTTACCTAAAATTGATTTACCCCATTTCTCTGGAGATGAATCTACTTGGGATTCTTTCTATGAATTATTTTGCTCCCTTGTTCATGACAATGAAGACATTCAAGTCATTTACAAGTTTCATTACTTGAGATCTATCCTCCGAGGTCAAGCTCTGCAGTTAGTTGAAGCACTCCCTTTAAGCGCCGAAAATTACCCCATTGCCTTTAACTTATTAAAAGAAAGATATGGAAATTTACGGTTACGTATTCAACGCCATATGGAGGCTCTATTCAACCTACCTGCGTCACAGCACAATGACGTCACTAGTTTGCGTACTCTAGTTGACACTACACAACTTCACGTTAAGGCTCTGTCCCAATTAGATCAACCTACTGAACACTGGGATACTTTCCTAATACATTTAGTGGTTTCTAAAGTTGATGCTGCTACCCTCAAAGCTTGGGAAATTGAACTTTCTAAAGAAGACGACTACTCTTACGAGCATTTAGTCACTTTCATAAACGCTAGATGCCAACTCTTAACCGCTCTAGCTAATCAAAGTGAACCCTCTTCCCCGAGTTCCAAATTTGAATTAATGTCTATCAAACCTAAAAGCGAACGCTTAGCGTCTAATACCCAAAAACCCGGGTCCAGCTCATCTAAATTTAAATCAAACACTACTGGTTACCCAACTAGGTCTAGTGAACGTCGTGTTGCTAGCTCTATTGTTTTAAATACTCAAAGCGAACCTCGCAAGAGTTTAAACGAACCTTTAAAGTGCATACTTTGTAAAGATCCCCATGCCCTATACCTCTGTAAATCCTTTAAAGAAATGTCAGTCGACGACAGAAGAAAATTAGTTTCCCAGAACAAACATTGCTTCAATTGCCTAGCGCCTACTCATTCTGCATCTAATTGCAAGTCCACAAGACTTTGCTACCATTGTGAAAAGGCTCATCACACTTTGCTACATCGTCATGATCAGGCAAGGTCATCGACAGCATCTACTTCTCCGAAAAATGATAGTGCTAATAGTTCTAAAGCTTCATCGTATATTCAAAATGCCAAGTCCATTCGCAGTGCTCAAGTATTGTTGTCTAATGTCCAAATCGAAGTTCAGGATAACTTTGGCAACTGGGTCCGTGCACGCGGTCTTCTAGATTCAGCGGCAACTCATGATTTTGTGTCTAATTCCTTGATTAGAAAACTAAGCCTACCTGTAAACCCCACTTCTATTAACGTGTCGGGCATCAACAGCTCAAAATCGCAGGCTTTACAATTCTCAAAGCTAACCATAAGAGACATTTGTCATAGAAACAACTTTCTTAAACTTAATTGTCTAATTCTCAATAGCATTGGAGAAGACACTCCAAGTCACTCTGTGGATATTTCAGGGTTAAACATTCCCTCGCATTTGAGGCTAGCCGATCCTTTGTTCAACATGCAAAATCCTATTGACATACTCTTTAGTGCCAATGTTTTCTGGAATTGCCTTCGTAAACAGGTTCGCAAGTTATCCTCAAACGTGGTCGCCAGAGATACTAATTTTGGATGGATCGTCACAGGTCAACTTCCCCATTATTCTCCCCAACCCGCATCGCAATGTTACTTCTCCAATACTGACCTGGAACAGTTCAGGAGGCTTGAAAGCGTTGATCCTCCTAATGTAACCTCTTCAGAAAATGAATTCTGTGAGCAACTTTTTTTGAACACCACCACTCGTTCTTCTGATGGCCGGTTCGTTGTTCAAATGCCAAGATTACATAATCCTCCAAAACTTATTAACTCTCAGCCCAAAGCCCGAAAAGCTCTCTTTGCTATCGAGAGCAAATTCAAGAAAGAACCTCTTGTTAAACAGCAGTACACTGATTTCATGGATGAGTATGAAAGCTTAGATCATATGGAAGTTGTTAACAAATCTGATGATGAATTGCACCCCCCAATTGAAACGGTTTATTTAAATCATCATCCCGTGTGGAAAAGCCCTCTTGTAAAAGATAAAATCCGAGTTGTTTTCAATGGTTCATCACCCGACGTTAATGGCAACAGCCTCAACTACACCCTTTACTCTGGTCCTGCTATTCAATCAGATCTATCTGCTATACTCTTAAATTTTCGATTATTTCCCATAGCTGTCATAGCTGATATAAAACAGATGTACCGCCAAGTTTTAATTCAACCGGAACAACGAGATCTCCAAAGGATCTTGTGGCGTGATGAAATCAGTAAGCCCATTAAGGTATTTCGCTTAAAAACGGTTACTTATGGCTTAAACCCCTCTGCTTTTCTGGCTATCCGATCCCTACACTTGCTAGCCTCACAAGATGGTCATTTATTTAATTCCAAAGCCTCTGAAGCACTAACTACGTCATTCTATGTTGACGATTATTTGCAGTCCTTCCCCACTTTGGAGGAAGCTTCTTTTGTGTCTTTAGAACTTCAGGCATTGCTAAGGAATGGAGGTTTCCCACTTCATAAGTGGAATTCCAATTCCCCTGAGTTTCTCGCCCAGTTTCCCATCGAAGACATAGATCCTTCTTCTGTCGAAATTTGAGGAAACTCCGAATCCATAAAAACTCTAGGAGTTCATTGGTGCACTAGCACTGACACTCTCATCTATAAAGTTTCGCTCGCAGAAGATCTTCCTAACACAAAAAGACAAATTCTCCATGAAATTGCAAAAATTTTGGTCCACTTCAATTCCTTGCCCCAGTTATCGTTATAGCCAAACTCTTCATGCAAGAGCTGTGGTCGCTTAAATGTGAATGGGATGACACTGTTCCACTTTCTTTTCTTAATCGTTGGCTCTCGTTTTGCAGCAATTTGCTGGATCTTTCCCTTATTGAAATTCCTAGGAATTTAATTAACGCTCATTCTAATGCATCCTTTTTCCTTCATGTGTTCGCGGACAGTTCCGAAAAAGCTTACGGTTGCTGCGCATATTTAGTTTATCACGGTTCATTATATGGATCTTCAGTTTCCAACCTTGTTTGTGCCAAATCGAAGGTCGCTCCTCCTAAAACTATCACTTTGCCTAGACTTGAATTGTGCGCTGCACTCATGGCTGCAGAACTTGTCAAGAAATTACGGGAAGTATTAAAAGTCGAATTCTCGCAAATCTATCTCTGGAGCGATTCCATGAACACCCTTTCTTGGATCGCCAAGAACCCCTCTCACTGGCAAACTTTTGTTGCAAACAGGGTTTCCAAAATTCAAACTCTTTCTTCTGGATATCAATGGAGGCATGTGCCCAGTGCTGATAACCCAGCCGATATTATCTCTCGTGGTTGTTTACCCTCTCAATTGGCAGCTTCCCCGTTGTACTGGCATGGGCCCTGGTGGTTAATCGATGACTCTTCTTCATGGCCTTCTAAAACTCCAGCTACAAACTCCAACTTGCCAGACGCTAAAGTACCTCTATCTATTGCTTCGTGTCTTGTTTCCAACGCTTCTCATCCCTTGTTGTCCCGCTATTCCTCTTTTCTTAAATTAATACGAATTGTCGCCTATCTCCTTAGATGGAAATATTTTGTGGTTGACCAACCACTTCTCCCCAAACCACACCTTACCAATCATGAATTGAATCTCGCTACCATTAAGGTTTTACAACTGACACAGCAAGAAGCCTTTTCTTCTGAATTGTCTTTACTTTCTTCTAAAAGGGATCTTCCCAAATCCAGTCGTCTTCGTGCTTTAGCCCCGTTCCTTGATGACCATGGGTTACTCAGGGTAGGTGGTAGGCTCTCGCAATCTTTGCTCTCTGAGGATAAAAAGCATCCCGTTATTTTGCCTTCTAAACATCACGTAACTTCTTTAATTATACGTGACTTTCATTATCGTAATCTGCATGTTGGCACACGCACTCTGCTTTGCGTCTCAAGGGAAAAGTACTGGATTATAAATGGAATTCATGAAGTTTCTTCTGTAATTCACAAGTGCATTCCTTGCTTCAAAGCGAAACCTAAAATCAATACTCAATTAATGAGCGATCTGCCCTCTTTTCGCTCCTCTCCTATACGCCCATTTGCTCTAACTGGTGTGGACTATATGGGCCCGTTCCAATATCAACGAAATTCCCCAGAAGCTAAACGCAAATTGTTTGGTAAGCTTTATGTTTCTCTCTTTGTTTGCATGGTTACTGGCGCAATTCACTTGGAACTAGTAACGAATGCTTCCACTTCTTACTTTTTATCAGCTGTCTCTCGCTTCACTACTAGGTGTGGTGTTCCTTCAGAGATGTTCTCTGATAACGCTTCCACTTTTCAGGGCGCAGCTTCCCTGTGGAAGAAAGCTCTCTCTTCCTCTCCTGCTATGGAACAAACTTCTAATATTTCCTACTCAAAGGGTTTCAAATGGCGATTTATACCTCCCTACGCTCCTCATCACGGTGGTAGGTGGGAATCTTGCGTAAAGCTCACTAAACGTCATTTAAGAAAGGTCTTAGGTAATCGAATTCTGACTTATGAAGAATTCAATTCACTGTCCGTTCTGATTGAAGGTGTTGTTAAATCCTCGCCCTTTAACTCCGCTTTCCAATGACCCCGATGACTTGCTTCCACTCACACCTGGTCACTTCCTTATCGGCACTTCTCTTTCTGCCCCTCCTCCTCTTCCCAATTCTTACAGGGATTCTAATTTACCTATTGTTTGGCGTAAACTTGAAGCCCTCCGCAATTCTTTTTGGAAGAGGTGGAACTTGGAATATTTAACATCCTTGCAACGGAGACAAAAGTGGTTTCTTTCCAGTCCCGACATTAAAGTGGGGGACTTGGTCTTGGTTAGGGATGTCTCTCCCCCCCTGGTTAGGACTTCTGGTAGAGTGACCGAGTGTTATCCTGGAAGGGATGGGAGAGTCAGGGTGGTCAGAGTCTTGACCACTAATGGTCCGATCACAAGACCACTGTCTTTGATCGCTCCATTACCTTTAAATGCTTAACTGCTTATTTGTTCTCTGTTGGTGTTTAGCCTCCCAGTATGGTGTATTCTTGGAATACACGGTACGAGAGAATATAATTTTAATGCTCTTTTCTTGTTCATTTCTTCCTTTTTTTATCAAACACCAACAGTGATCTTCTATTTTCTCTTTGATGGTCATGTCTCTTATGTCTTTGTGAGTCTGTTCTAGATATATATCTTCCATGACCCACCTAGCGTCATCTAGCAGCGAATCTCTGAAGCTCCTCAATTCTTCCTGGTGCAAGAGGACTTCCTTTTCCATTTGGCCATCAGATCTCGTCACCATCGCCAGCTATCATCTCCTTGATCAAGAGGACTTCGTCTACTTTTTCACTCACCATGCTGCGCTAGTATCGCCTGCTATCAACTCTTTGAAGACCATTTCCTCAAGAGAATTTAAGTTTACAATATTGGTCATGCTTATATGTTCTCCTTTTGTCTCCTACCCCCACTCTTTTCCCTTCCTTGGACCCTCCGCGCTTCGCTGAGTGGGTCTCACTTGTAAGTCGGCAGTTGACTTGGTCAGTCAAGGCTCAACTAGAGCCAGTCTCCTCAAACCAAGAGGCACACTCTACATTCTACGCCATGTTGGCACATTAAGTATCCGTCAAAGGGAACTTCACCTTCGCCATGCAACAAAGATAAGTACAGACTTAAGGTTTTAACCTCATCTTCATCGGTTTTAATTCTACATACTTCAATGATCATTTTATAGGCAGTGTGAGATTACTTATTTGGGGCAAAAATCATCCTTCGCGGGATTTGCTATGTTGGGCTTTTGTCTGTCTAAGCCAACCTTAATAAAAAGTAGCTTTTCTTAAGCTATTTAAATGAGAAATCTTCTCACCACGTGGGATATTATTTAATACCCGCTGTCTATAAAATACCAAACTAGTTCCTCCGCTGGATTAACTTTGGCTCCATTCTTCTATTAGGATTGTTCTGGAACCTTCCAGATTCTGTACTCTATCTACAAGTCTTGCCGTCATGTATTTTTCACTCACTTGTGGGAATACTATTTTAAAATGAGGAATCTTCCTTATAAATTATTGCAATAGCTAAAATTTCTTCCACCGTTGGAATGATCTATGGCGCATTTAATTGTAATTCACAACTTTCTCAAGCAATAGACTCTCGCCTACCTAGTGCAACCAGTTATTTTTCATCATTGCAATAACTTTCTTTGCCATAAACTTTCGTGTTACTACAGTGAACTTTTCATCCATTTAACAGACTATAGTGATAACTAGTGCTTGTTCAACTTTTCTACCGCGTCGCGATCGTCCGATTACCATAAATAAGGCCATGAACATTTATCCTAAATCCCAATTGATCTTTCCTAAACCTTCTACTAACAAACCATATTAATAAAGTTATTTCTAGGTTTCACGAAAGGGAAACTTGCCCCATTGTTCTCGTGATTCCTAATTAAACATAGGAAGTCTAGAACCTTCCTTTTGACTTTCTCTTCAGGTTTCACAGTAAGTGACCTGCCCTCTTTCGTATAATTGTAATAAAAGTAATTCTGCACAAATATAAGAAGTTATAGGAACTTCTATCTTATTCTTCATGTTTTTCTTATTGTTATTTTCGAAGTGGTTACTTTCTCTAGAATGTTTTCTCAGAAATTTCTTATAGTACACACCTTGTACTCTATATTATTGTTAAACTTTAATCACTTTAATTGTCTTTAAATTTTGAATTTTTATCTTCGCTATTTTAAATCCTTGCTAGGATTTTATAAAGGTTTGAAACCTAATAAATTGTTACTTGCCTGGCGCAAACGTTAAATGTTTTCTGAGGTCTGTGACCCCAAAGTTGTTAACCAAATTGAAAATATATATTTGTTAAAGTTATCAACTTCTTTAGACTTGTTAAATAAATTAAATACTTGTTTTTGGATTTATCATTTCGCAAATACTACAGTTAGGCAAGATCCTGGCTTTCCTAACTCTTCCTAGGTTCATGCCCTCGTTAATACGCAATACATCTGTTACTATTTGTCTTGTCAGACCATCACCCTTCCCCATAGTAGGCATATGCATGCTTGAGAGGGAATACACTAAAGCCTTTCTCTGGCAAACCGCCCAAGTCCTAGCTGCGGTTCCCGTCAGCTTCGACCAGGTCCTTACCCACTTTAGGTATCAGAGAGCGGATTTGCGGTGGCAACCGCCTCTGAGTGTATTTAAAGTTAAATTTACAACTTTTGTGGGACTCTCATCCTATTTCTCTATCCTTTCTCTCCAGTCCGAAACCCACCTCCTTTTCTTTATCATCTTCCCTTGGTGGTTAGGTTATTCCTCAGCCAATAATCTACCCATCCCCTGTTCGCTTTGCAGGCGAAGCCGCCTGGGCGAGGTGCCAATCACACCTCACCAGTTGTATCCCCTCCGATTAGATGTTCTCAGCTCTAGGACACTGCCCGTAGAGGCGGTAGTGGTAAGTTTCCTCGCTGAGTCCGTGGGTTCCACCAACCTGGAGGGTAAACGACTAAGAAAAGAGATTAGAGAATGAATCACTTCAATACAATTCCGCAGCAGGTAGGACACGAACCTACTCTCCCAGAGGGAATCTGATTACTAGTCAGATGCCTTATCCACTCGGCCAAGTATGCCCATAGGCAATGCCACTTGTAATGGATGTGACCCATTTTGTATACTTGGAAATAAGAGAATGAATCACTTCTCTACATTTCTGCAGTCGGCAGGACTCGAACCTTCGCTCCCAGAGGGAATCTGGTTTCTAGTCAGAAGCCTTAATCCACTCGTCCACGACTGCCCTTAAGCAATCATATTTGTAATGGTCTGTAGGACTCGAACCTGCGCTCCCAGAGGGAAGGTGATTCCTAGTCAGACGCTTTAACCACTCGGTCACGACTGCCCTTAAGCAGTGCTACTTGCAATGGATGTGACCCATATTTTCTACTTGGAAATAAGAGAAGGATACACTTCAAAACAATCCCGCAGTCGGTTGGGCTCGAACTTACGCTCCCAGAGGGAATCTGATTTTTAGTCAGACGCCTTAAACCACTCGTCCGCGACTGCCCTTAAGCAATCATATTTGTAATGGTTGTGACCCATATTGTTTACATGGAAATAAGAGAATGATACACTTCAATACATTTCCGCAGTCGGTAGGACTCGAACCGTCGCTCCCAGAGGGAATATGATTTCTAGTCAGACGCCTTATCCACTCGGACACGACTGCCCTTATGCAATGAAATTTTAATGGTTGTGATCCATATTGTTTATTTGGAAATAAGAGAATGAATCGTCGAACCTCCGTAGCGTAGCGGTCAGCATGGTTAGCTGCCGCCCCGGAGGTCCTGGGTTCGATTCCCGGCTCTGCCACGAAATTTGAAAAAGTGGTATGAGGACTGGAACGAGGTCTACTCTGCCTCGGGTATTCCAAATGTGTAGAGGGGGTTCGATTCCCACCTCAGCCATCCTCGAAGTGGTTTTCCGAGGTTTCCCACTTTGTCTTCGGGCAAATGCCGGGATGGTACTGTATCGTTTTCTTTTGTTTGGTCTGATTTACGGTACAGTACCTTCTTCAAGGCCACGGACGCCTCCTTCCCTCTTCCTTGCCTATCCATCCTCACCTTCCATTACCATCCCTCCTGAGGCCACTGTTCGCTTTGCAGGTGAGGCCACCTGGGCGAGGTGCCAATCACACGTCACCATTTGTATCCCCTCCGATTAGATGTTCCCAGCTCTAGGACACTGCCCGTAGAGGCGGTAGTAGTGAGTTCCCTCGCTGAGTCCGTGGGTTCCACCAACCTGGAGGGTAAACGAATAAGAAAAGAGAATGAATCATTTCAATACAATTCCGCACTAGGTAGGACTCGAACCTACGCTCCCATATGGAACCTGATTTCTAGTCGGACGCCTTAACCACTCGGCCACGACTGTACTTTCGCAATGATACTTGTAATGGTTGTGACCCATATTGTCTACTTGGTAATAAGAGAATGATTCACTTCAATACATTTCCTCAGTCGGTATGACTCGAACCCACGCTCCCAGATCGAATCTGATTTCTAGTCAGACGCCTTAACCACTCGGTCAAGACTGCCTATAGGCAATGCTACTTGTAATGGATGTGACCCATACTGTTTACATGGAAATAAGAGAATGATTCACTTCAATACATTTCCGCAGTCTGTAGGACTCGAATCTACGCTCCCAGGGGGAATCTGATTTCTATTCAGACATTTCTGCAGTCGACAGGACTCAGATTTCTAGTCAGATGCCTTAAACCACTCGTCCACGACTGCCCTTAAGCAATCACATTTGTAATGGTTGTGACCCATATTGTCTACTTGGAAATAAGAGAAGGATATACTTCAACTTACGCTCCCAGATGGAATCTGTTTTCTAGTCAGACGACTTAACCACTCGGACACGACTGCCATTTAGCAATGCTACTTGTAATGGTTGTGACCCATATTGTCTACTTGGACATAACAGAATGATTCACTTCAACACATTTCCGCAGTCGGTAGGACTCGAACCTACGATCCCAGATGGAATCTGAATTCTAGTCAGACGCCTTAACCACTCGGCCACGACTGCCCTTAAGCAATACTACTTGTAATGGTTGTGACCCATATTGTTTACTTGGAAATAGGAAAATGAATCACTTCAAAACATTCCCGCAGACGGTAGGACTCGAACCTACGCTCCAAGAGGGAATCTGATTTCTAGGCAGACGCCTTAAGCACTCGGCTACGACTTCCCGTAAGGGATGGTACTTGTAATGGTTGTGACCCATATTGTATACTTGGAAATAAGAGAATTAATCACTTCTCTACATTTCTGCAATCAGCAGGACTCGAACCTTCGCTCCCAGAGGGAATCTGATTTCTAGTCAGCCGCCTTAAACCACTCGTCCACGACTGCCCTAAAGCAATCATAATTGTAATGGTTGTGACCCATATTGTCTACTTGGAAATAAGAGAATGATACGCTTCAAAACATTCCCGCTGTCTGTAGGACTCGATCCTACGCTCCCAGAGGGAATGTGATTCCTAGTCAGACGCCTTCAACACTCGGTCACGACTGCCCTTGAGCAGTGCTACTTGTAATGGATGTGACCCATATTTTCTACTTGGAAATAAGAGAAGGATTCACTTCAAAACATTCCCGCAGTCGGTTGGGCTCGAACTTACGCTCCCAGAGGAAATCTGATTTCTAGTCAGACGCCTGAACCACTCGGACACGACTGCCATTTAGCAATGTTACTTGTAATGGTTGTGACCCATATTGTCTACTTGGAAATAAGAGAAGGATACACTTCAAAACAGTCCCGCAGTCGGTAGTACTCGAACCAACGCTCCCAGAAGGACTCTGATTTCTATTCGGCCGCCTTAAGCACTCGGTCACGACTTGCCTTAAGCAGTGCTACTTGTAATGGTTGTAACCCATATTTTTTACTTGGAAATAAAGAATGATACACTTCAAGACATTCCCGCAGTCGGTAGGACTCGAACCTACGCTCCCAGAGGGAATCTGATTTCTAGTCAGAAGCCTTAACCAGTCGGCCACGACTGCCTTTAAGCAATGATACTTGTAATGGTAGTAACCCATATTTTCTACTTGGAAGTGACTGAATGATACACTTCAAACCATTCCCGTGGTCGATAGTACTCGAACCGACGCTCCCAGAGGGAAAATGATTTCTAGTCAGACAGGTGAACCACTCGGCCACGAATGACCTTAAGCAATGATACTTGTAATGTTTGTGGCCCACATTGTTTACTTGGAAATAAGAGCATGATTCACGTCAATACATTCCCGCAGTCGGTAGGATTCGAACCTACGCTCCAAGAGGGAATCTGATGTCTAGTGAGACGCCTTAACCACTCGGCTACGGCTGCCTGTCCCATATAAATAAATTAGTTAGGCCAGACGCCCCCGAAAGGGTTTGCGAGACAATGCTCGTTGAGTGGAGGGAAGACCAACCTTCCAGAGCCGTGGCACGGTGGTCGCTCGAAGAATAACGTTGCCCAAACAAGATTTTAAAATATGAAAATATATTGACAACCATCAAGTACAGGTTTAACAGTTGAACAAATCAAATGAACACCCTCCTAAGAAAATTGTTGGAGGAACCCCTTACTAATAAAATCTGGCTAGGCCAAGTACGCGCGGGATACCACGATATGAAAGGGAACCAAAGGATAGGAAAACAAAATAAATTAATTGAACCGAAATAAAACCAGACCAAGTCAACCAACTTACGAGGCAGCGTACATAAGTACCCTCTGTGGCTTCTGACGACGAGGTCCATTCGCGTATTTGCCAAGTACAAAACTAAAAGATTCAGCCGAACCTCAAATGAAATTTAATTTCACCCAAAGTCACACACGGGCACTCTTTTGGCAAATGGAAAACTTGCACAAGGTAACAATTGAATTAGTTAAGCTAATTTGAAATTATAAAATGCAAACTTTGCCAAGATGGCGTCACAAAAGACGCTATCACCATGCTTCAAGCATGAACACAAAACATCGAAAATCAAGCCAAAATAGGCTTCCGCCAATAAATTACTTATTCCACCAAACGTTAATACATTAATGCACGACTTCATCCAGAATTAAATCATTCAGGTCTCAAAAGACCGCAAAATATCAACTTTTAGACGGAGCGATTAACGAATACGTCGAAACGTACGGCCATGATGCCAACCACTTTAGGAAGTCAAATAAATAAAGGAAACAAACTAGTGACGAAACAAATGACAGTCACCAGTAATTAAAACATTTTCCCACCAAAAGAAACAAGTTCTTCGAGCTAAATTTGAAAACAGAAATAAGTAAAATCCTTAAACTAAACCTAACTGATGTTGACCACACTAATAAGTTGGTAGGAAACTAATAAGAAAATATATTAACAAGTTGGAACCTTCATTTGCGCAAATGTTTGGCCCGTTAGAATTAAATTTAAAACATTGAAATTAAGAAAGCTTGCTATTTAAAACATAACAAAAGTCTTTGTTTCCCTATGTGGTCCAACAGATCACCAACGACACGATGATCATTAAATCTAAATATGTGAGAAGTAATTCAAATTAAATAATTTTCCAAGTGTTTGCATCAAGTCTCGGAATAATCAGTAGTTTGCTTTCTTCTCCTACCTTCTAGTCCAGCCATGGGCCGGAGCCCAGAGCCCCAACGTCTGCTTTCAACTTAAGTCATCTTGAGAGTGCTGGTCACCTTGCACTTCATCCGTTAGCCCGCCAAAGTGGCCCCCGCGCATGCGCGCTACACACGTCGTGCTGCCAAGGTTATGCAGTGGCAGATTTTGAACATATAACAATTGAAGTTATCGAATGTTTCGTCAGGGTGGACAACATAATTTCCAATGTACTTTGCATATCAAATGCCCCAAAACACTTCAATTCCAATTTTAGGTTGGCATTTAAAGAGCGGGAAGATTCCTAGCGTTCATTGGTCACACGGTCACTTCATAAGTTTGAATTCGTATGACCGCGAATTCCGGACATCAATGTTCATAATTTTTCCCACAGACGACAATAATGTCTTTAATGATATTCCCATTGTCGTCAACATAATTTTAAAGACCATGCAGTTTATAGTGACCCCTGGGTTCAGAACTGTGTCCAGAGTTATTTTCACGAAATAGGATTGGCGAAAGTTCAGGCAGGGAAAGTGTGCAGATGCAATCGGCACAGCCTCCCACCACGAGACGTCTACCAGGGGTGACGAGAGAGAGGGCAGACGAGATTGTAGGATCCATGCATTAGTTTGGCTTGAACTCACCAACTGACAGTCACAACCTGTCACAGCTACTCCATCTCCAGAGCGTGGTACCAGATATCTCCAACATCGACCAGCAAGGCTGCAAAACCAGGTACCAGACGACAGCGGCTCGAACGATGGCGACAATAACCCGTGCACTGGCTACTATCACGTTGTTTGAGGAGAATTCCCCTCATCATGGACAGACTGCAACAAAATCAAGAACAGCAGAAGAGGCACAAACACTTTAAGTTCTCTTACAGGATTCTTCTTCTCAGTCGACCTTGTCACCATTTATTTGTCACTACTTTCATTACGAAGTACACGCGTTATTACTTGTTTTACTCTCATGACTTGAATATTCAGGTAAGAGACATGATAGTTTCAACTTTGGCCACGAAGTTATAGTTACAATTTAAGATAACAAAATTATGTATAATGAAGAAAAGAACATCACAACACGATGTTCGGGAAGCTAACTAGTTCCCCAACCAAAATCCTCACGGTTACATGATAAAGGCTTTCTATTATCATTGACGGGAGCAATCAGACCCATACTGTTACCCCTCAGAACATGGTGACATGGCAGATGAGAACAGACAAGGATAACAGGACCATCCGAGCCAGCTCCAGATTTGAGACAACATAGCAATTACATAAGTTAAGAAATAAACTTCAGATAACAGAAATCAGACTGCATACCAAACTACACTCTCTCATTCATCTTAGCTGCTTAAGGACAGAACACACTCTCCACTCACTGCACGAGAGAAAATTAAAAACGGAACATGCTCACATCCCAACGTTAACACTACCACCGAACAAGAGTACCATTTTCAGAACCCATACTCCACTCACTTTTCACCATCAACAACAGTGATCCTTTAGAATGAACCTGACACACCCATGGCACCAACTTCAATGAACAGCAATAAGCCACCTCCACTCCATGTACAATGTCAACAGACATACATTAGCTCACAGATTACGTTAAGTGACACAACTACCAACTTCAACCAACGCAAGATACCAGTATTCCACTACGAATCATCTTACCCCTTTAACCATCACAGAACAAGTATGCCCACGAGCAAATGCAGGTCATCCTATCCTCACTTGAGTTCTTCACAACTCTATCACTTACACTCAACCAAGGAATGACAGTTTACAAGACTGCTATCCAGTTTACACAAGAATTATCGAGAAGAAAGACCTGAGACGGTGAGAACGCCTATAACAGGCTTCGTCAAACAAGGAAAAGAAAATGTAATCGTCAACGAAACTAACTCAGTCATGTCGCACTTAACCACCCACATAATCAGCTTCCGCGAGCAACTCAACTCCATCACTTGCAACCAACATCTCCACGGTACCATGGTGCTCAAGTTCCACCAAAATCACAACTCCTGTCTTCACTGGCAACTCTCTCCGACAACACAGTTCAGTACTCTTTCAGTTCCAACAACAATGAGCAATATTCGTCACTATTTACCATATACCTGTTCCCGAAACGAAAACCCTACAAGGACTACAGCTTACTACTTAATGACTCTCAGCAACCTCAAGATCATCAGGCTCACGTTCTCCTGCAGCTTTACAGTACGACAGGTGAGTTCGAAATATGCGTCTTCTCTCTGCATCTTCTAATAAAACAGTTACTTCTGTCGGAAATGACAAGACTTTATACGGACCAGTATATTTCGGAATTAGCTTTCCTGAGACCTTATTTCCAGGGGTTTTCTTCCAAAAAATCTTGGCAAACACCAAATCATTCACCTTAAACTTCCCTTGAACTCGACCCTTGTTATAACGAACAGCGAGTTTGTCGTGGGACACCTTAATCGCTTCCTGAGCCTCCTTCCATATTACCTTTACTCTTTCAGGCGACGGCTGATCAGGCAACAACTCATTTATCGACCACAGATTAGTCAACGACGAGTTCGGTGCGAAAGCACATATTAAGGAGAACGGTGTCTTTCCATGCCATTCATGATCCGCCGTATTGAATGCATAAGCCAACCAATGCAGCGATGAATCCCACCTTGCATGGTTGTCCCTATGATAAGCAATGAGAGCAGCTCTCAAATTCCTATTTACTCGTTCCGCCAAACTGGGGTTTGGGTAATACGGTGTCGTAGTGACATGCGATATCGAATATTCGAAACAAAAGTATCTCATTTGAACGGATGTGAATGTCTTAGCATTGTCCGAAATAAGGTACTGACACGGACCAAACGATGTGAAAATACTCTGCAAACATTTAATCACAGAAGTAGAATTACTGACTTTAGTAGGGAAAATCCAACAGAATCTAGAAAATCCATCGACACAAACCAACGCAAACCTATTTCCAACCCTGGACCTCGGGAAAGGCCCAACGAAATCCACGTACAGCCGCTCCATGGGTCTTGACGCGGGCTCAGATGATAGAAACCCCACCTTGCTCGAGATTGCGGGTTTACTTACATTACATGAACGACATCCTAGCACAAACTTTCGAATATCACGATCCATTTGTTTCCAAGTGAAAGATTTACGGATCTTTTGCCTAGTCTTAAATATCCCCAGATGACCTCCCATTGGAGATTCGTGAAAATACCGAAGAATACCATCAACCAGCTGAACAGGCAACACGACCTTAGGTCTCCTGTCGTGTCTAGCAACACAACACAACACAACACTCCAGAACGCAGAAAATAAGGATGAACAGTCTCTCCATTTGATAATTTACTGATGATCCCTTCTAAATTAGGATCCTCCCTCTGGTGAATAGCAATGTCCATGAAAAGTAAGGGTGAATTTTCAACATATGTTGAGCAGAACTAGCTCCCACCACAACATTACTCACAGCTACTGTCTCAACTCCCTTCTTGCCTAACGGAACTTCTTCATACATCCTACTCAGAGAATCTGCCACAACATTTTCAGAACCTTTGATATGGCGCACCTTAAACTTAAACGATGATATACGTGTTGCCCACCTGGCAATGCGCCCGATCTTCCTCGGCCTTGCTAACTCCCAACTCAGTGCTTGATTATCAACTTCCAACTTAAATTCTACATGTTCGATGTACAACTTAAATTTCTCCAACGCGAACATCACTGCTAGTCTCTCCAGTTCGTAGACAGAATATGAAGATTCAGGTTTGGTTAACGTTCGAGATTCGAAAGCAATCACCCTCCTACCATCATCTCCTTCTTGAAGTAAAACAGCGGCAACAGCTCCCAGTGAAGCATCGGTCTGAATAATAAACGTTTTGTTGAAATCTGGGACAGCCAGTACTGGTGCGTTACATAAGGCCTCCTTAAGATCGTCAAATGCAGCTTATTGCGACTCGCCCCACTCAAACGGAACATTCTTCTGCCTCAACTGATTCAACGGAATGGCACGACGAGCAAAATCCGGGATGAATTTTCTAAAGAAATTTATCATGCCCACAAACCGAGCTACTCCCTTGACATTGACAGGCACCTTGTAATCTCTGATACTCTGCGTACGAGACGGATCGACAGAAACTCCTTTGGCTGACACAATGTGTCCCAAGAACGATATTTGTGACTTAGCAAAGGAAGTCTTAGAAATTTTCACAGTTAATCCAGCATCTTCGAGTCTCCCAAACACTTCTCCTAAGTGACGGACATGATCCTCGAAATTTTTACTGAACACCACCACGTCATTTAAATAGTGGTACAAAAACATAAATTTTATGCCTGAGAAGACACGATCCAATAACCTGCTCAGAACAGCTCCTCCAGTGCTCAGACCAAACGGTAATCTATTATACTCAAACAAACTCCAGTCCGTGGCGAACGCAGTCAAATGCTTTGATTCTTCAGCCAACGGTACCTGATTATATGCTTGCGTTAAATCAAGCAGTGAGAAGAAACGAGCGTCTTTAAACCAACAGAAGCAGTTGTGCAAATCCGGCAAAGGTATCGACTCTTGAACCACCTTCTTGTTAAGTCTCCGATAATCGACCACCGGCCAAAAACCACCGTCAGGTTTCGGAACCAAAAACATCGGCGAAGAGTATGCAGAAATTGACGGACGAATAACACCGTCAGCCAGCATTTTATCAATATTTTTTTAAAATTCTGCCATCTTGGGTGGACTCAACCGATAAGGTGGATGATGAACAGGAATGTCATCTTCGACAATTATTTTATGACATTAAATTGGTAACACCTAACCTATCAGTGAATACCTCAGGATACTCTGAACACAAATTTCGAATAACACAAGCTTGACTGTCGGAAAGGTTGTCCAAATCGAGGTCATCAACCCCAAAACTTGGCTCATCCTCAACTTTCTCCTCCACGTCCACATGACCGGTTCTAACATTATATCTTTCGGAAGCCGAGAATTTCAACTTAATCTCAGGACAAAAGTTAAACCAAAACGATTCTCTCCCCACATCTAATGTCACTCCAGAATGAGACATAAAATTTGCCCCTAAGGTAACAGGACAAGACAACTTCGCAATAATCCAAAATGTAAACTTCCACGTAAAATTGTGGAAGCGAATTTTCAACTTAACCGAACCAAGAATTTCTAACGATGAATTATTTGCTGACACAAGTTTAACGTCCACCGTGGACAACGCTGGAAACTTACAAATCCCTTTCATGGCCTGATACCAATCTTCACTCATTAACGATGCTGCACTACCCGAATCAAGTAAGGCACTCACGTTAGCATCATTTACGAGAATCCCGATCACAGGAGAAGGTAATAATGAATTTAAAGAAATTTTTGAACAATTTTCCCGACCAAACTTTGATTCACAAACAGTACCTGACATCGATAAAACCTCATCAGCATGGTCACGATGCCAGTTCTCCTTCTGTCAATCTTGCCTGTAATTACACTCTCGATCAGAATGACCACTTCCACCACGAGGACAATTTATAACATTAACTCCTACACGAACTGTGGCAACCTGTCCAACAATCGCACCTCCTCTATCCTGACCATTCTGCACACGAGCATTTCCATCACGACCCTGATTCTGAGGAGCTCTCACTTCACGATTCCTACCCTGCCCTGCTGGACGAGTATTTCCCCAACGATTATTCCTACCTTGAAATCTGTTATTATTATTCCAACGATGTGGCATCTCCTTCGGCCTATTACGATTCAACTGACTCACATGACCTCTCTGCGATTCATTCTGTATTACAGACTCAGCATGGACCACAACCTCATTTAACTCCGAAACAGTTCAAGCACGGTATCCTACTCTCAATACGGACCTATACTCAGGAGTAATGCCATCCAATATGTGAGAAACAATTTCCCCCTCAGTGAAATCGACAGAAAATACCTTCGCAAACTTAAGAATATCCTGCACGTAAGAAGTTAACTACTCCCCAACACACTGGAAACGATAGAAATACTGGTGTTTAATCGGACCAATCGCTCTTGAAGGCACAAAATTCTCTAAAACCAACCCAATAAAACCATAATTCTAGTATTTTTTGACATAGCTTCAACTACCATTTTCCTCATCAGTCAACTAGTAAGTGGGAACATCAATTGATATATTTGGGCATCAGTTACATCGAAAACTTCAGCATATTCTTCAATTTCAACTAACTCTCTCAAAAACATAACAATCCCGTCAATAGTATCAGTACTCATATTTCTCAACCTTGCCACACAAGCTGTCAACGGATGAGCCAAATTTCCAAATTTTTTCTGAGTGAACACAGAACGACCCGAGTTTCCTTCTCTCAATTCACCAGAACCTGCTAATCCTTCTCCACGTCTCACTCGACTAATTGTTTGATCATCGAACTCACCCCGATCATAGAAGTTGAATCTGTTCTTCGACCTTCGGTTACGCCCTTCTGCTGATGACGATAAAGGAACTCTCTGACCATCCGATAAAGCTGATCGATCCACTCGACTAACAGTAAACCTATTCGTCCTAGGCAACTCTACCATATCACCCCGATCAACAAAATTAGCACGTCTACGAACACTATCACTACTGGATACCGAACACACAGGTCTAGAATTTGCATTCGAATAAGAATACTTAACACCACCATACGAGTTACTCATAGTATAAACAGGAAGTACATTACCTACATTCACAGATCTAGCACTAGAAACACGACATACAACTTCTGTTCTTAACAACGAACGGCGTTCATACAAGTTAGGCCTAGCATCAAATTCAGCACTTCTGTCGTCAACACGACCACCATACACAATAGAGGTAGTTGGCACTCCTAACCTAAAATCTGACAACACAGAAGTTTCCCTAACCAAATTCAACTCAGCTGGATAGGCCTCCCCAAGACTCAACTGATTAACCCATGTCGCGTCACCATTTACTACCGACCTCATAGCAGAATCACGAGTACTTTCCTTTCTGAAATGAACTTCACTTCGACCATTGCTAACTCGACCATTGCTTCGCACAGGCACATTTATAACGTTAACAGGTTGCTGAAATACAGGATTATTCACCGTAGTACAATTCATACCTTCACCATCTACATCCACTGCATCAACAACAGGATACAAATGTGAACCACCCTCTGCTACAATACCACTACGTTGCACTACACTAGGTACATCAACATTTCTAGCTCTGAGAGAGTGAGGTACTGAACCCATTAGTATTGCAGTGTTTATAAACAAGAATCAAGAAGAAATAAAACATCGAATCATTTATCCATCAGAGGATAAAGGGTTCAGTACATCAACATTTCCTTCTCCAACAACCGATCGAACTGAACCCCGATCACCACTATCAATACAAGGCTGACTACGATCATCCAACAACTGATTAACACTTTGAAAATCTTCTGTCACTCACACAGGATCTGATTCGTCAAAAACCTTTTCAGCACATTTGACAAGATTTATTTCAGCCTCAATGATCTCAATTAACTCCTCATCTGACTTATGAACTGACACGACAAAAATGTCCTCGCAACGTGTAAATAGATAACGCAGCCTAGCCCGCAGTCTATCATACTGAGATGAAGTATAATACTCTTCAAAAAAATAAATTCACAATACTACTACACAAATCCACTTTATACTGTATCTGGAACTTACTCAGGTTCAGCTCTGCAACCTGCTCGAATGTTGGCAATTCAACAGGAACGACCAGATTCTTGCTCAGCCTCTCACGAGCCGACACCAAGACTGATGGCACCACCATGCCTCTAATTTGTAGCTCATAAGCCACTTCATCCTCATACAGATATTTGGGATCAGGAACATATCTCTCCGCCATTATAAAAGAGAAACAAAACACAAATATTAGAATATAACCCAACCAGAGCCCTACCTAATGAATAATTCAGAACCAGCTTCACTTGTTCAACTGCCAATCTGTTTAAGATTTAAACTGGATAACTTTTGCACCACATAAAATGATGCCTGAATTGCAAAATTTAACCATCTCGATACCCCTCTTGCGACCACAAGCACGAAATTAACTACAGAGAATGCTACCATTTCTTCTAACATTAGGATGCATGACAAAATCAGCCGGCTTTCAGAGAATCGAAAAACCACGCTCTCCTACCATAACTTCTGTCCCATATAAATAAATTATTTAGGCCAGTCACCCCCGAAAGGGTTTGCGAGACAATGCTCGTTGAGTGAAGGGAAGACCAACCTTCCAGAGCCGTGGCAGGTTGGTTGCTCGAAGAATAACGTAGCCCAAACAAGATTTTAAAATATGAAAATATATTGACAAACAAAGAGGTACAGGTTTAACAGTTGAACAAATCAAATGAACACCCTCCTAAGAAAATTGTTGGAGGAACCCCTTACTAATAAAATCTGGCTAGGCCAAGTACGCGCGGGATACCACGATATGAAAGAGAACAAAAGGACAGGAAAACAAAATAAATTAATTGAACCGAAATAAAACCAAACCAAGTCAACCAACTTACGAGGCAGCGTACATAAGTACCCTCTGTGGCTTCTGACCACGAGGTCCATTCGCGTATTTGCCAAGTACAAAACTAAAAGATTCAGCCGAACCTCAAATGAAATTTAATTTCACCCAAAATCACACTCGAGCACGCTTTTGGCAAATGGAAAACTTGCACAAGGTAACAATTGAATTAGTTAAGGTAATTTGAAATTTTAAAATGCAAACTTTGCCAAGATGGCGTCACAACACACGCTATCACCATGCTTCAAACATGAACACAAAACATAGTCTACTTGGACATTAGAGAAGGATACAATTCAAAACATTCCCGCAGTCGGTAGGGCTCGAAACTACGCTCCCCGAGGGATTCTGATTTCTAGTCCGACAGGTTGACCACTCGGCCACGACTGACCCCATGCGATGATACTTGTAATTGTTGTGAACCATATTGTTTACTTGGAAATAAGAGATTGATTCACTTCAAAACTTTCCCACAGTCGGTAGAACTCGAACTCACGCTCCCAGAGGGAATCTGATTTCTAGTCAGACGCCTTAATCACTCGGCCACGACTGCCCTTACGCAACGATACTTGTAATGGTGGTGACCCATATTGTCTACTACGAGATTAGAGAAGGATACACTTCAAACCATTCCCGCAGTCGGTAGGACTCAAAACTACGCTCCTAGAGGGAACCTGACGTCAAGTCAGACGCCTTATTCATTCGGCCACGACTGCCCTGAAGCGATGCTACTAGTAATGGATGTGACCCATATTGTCTACTTGGAAATTAGATAAGGATACACTTTAAAACATTCCCGCAGTCGGTAGGCATCGAACCCACGCTCCCAGGGGGAATATGATTTCTAGACAGACACCCTACCCACTTGGCCACCACTGCCCTTAAGCAATGCTAATTGTAATGGTTGTGACCCATATTGTCTACTTGGAAATAAGAGAACGATTCATTGCAATTCATTATTGCAGTCTGTAGGACTCGAGCTTATGATCCCAGAGGGAATCTGATTCCTAGTTAGACGCCTTAACCACTCGGCCACGACTGCCCTTACGCAATGTTACTTGTAATGGTTTTAACCCATTCTTTCTACTAGGAAATAAGAGAATGATACTTTTCAAAACATTCCAGCAGTCGGTAGGACTCGAACCTACGCTCCCAGAGGGAATATGATTTCAAGTCAGACGCTTCAACAACTCGGCCACGACTGCATGTAAGCAACGATGCTTGTAATGGTTGTGACCCATATTGTCTACCTGGAAATTAGAGAAGGATACACTTCAAAACATTCCTGCAGTCGACAGTACTCGAACCTACGCTCCCAGACGGAATCTGATTTCAAGTCAAACGCCTTAAACACTCGGCCACGACGGCCCATAAGCAATGTTACTTGTAATGGTTGTGACCCATATTGTTTACATGGAAATAAGACAATGATTCACTTCAATACATTTCCACAGTCGGTTGGACTCGAACCAACGCTCCCAGAGGGAATCTGATTTCTAGTCAGTCGCCTTAACGACTCAGCCACGACTGCCTTTACGGAACGATATTTGTATTGGTTGTGACCCAAATTGTCTACTTGGAAATAAGAGAACGATTCACTTCAATATATTCCGCAGTCGGAACGACTCGTAGCTGTGATGCCGGAAGAAACTGATTTCTAGTCAGACACCATAACAACTCGGCCACGACTGCCCTAACGCAACGATACTTGTAATGGTTGTGACCCTTATTGTTTACTTGGAAATAAGGAAGCGATTCACTTCAATACATTTCCGAAGTCGAAAGACTCGAACCTGTGATGCCGGAGGGAATCTGATATCTAGATAGACGCGTTAACCACTCGGCCACGACTGCCCTTACGCAACGATACTTGTAATGGTTGTGACCCATATTGTCTACTTGGAAATTAGAGAAGGATACACTTCAAAACATTCCCGCATTCGGTAGGACTCGAACCCACGCTCCCAGAGTCAATTTGTTTTCGAATCAGACGCCTTAACCACACGGCCACGGCTGCCCTTAAGCAATATTACTTGTAAAGGTTGTGACCCATATTGTCTACATGGAAATAAAAGAATGTTTCACTTCAATACATTTCCGCAGTCGGTTGGACTCGAACATCCGCTGAAAGAAGGAATCTGATTTCTGGGCAGACGCCTAAACCACTCGGCCATGACTACCCTTACTTAACGATACTTGTAATGATTGTGACCCTAATTCTCTACTTGGAAATAAGAGAACGATCCACTTCAATATATTTCCGCAGTCGGTAGGAATCGAACCTACGCTCTCAGAAGGAATCTGATTTCTAGTCAGACAGGTTAACCACTCGTCAACGACTGACCTTAGACAATGCTACTTGTAATGTTTGTGACCCATTTTGTTTATATGGAAATAAGAGAATGACTAACTTCAATACACTTCCGCAGTCCTTGGGACTCGAACAACTTCGCTCCCAGAGGGAATCTGATTTCCAGTCAGACTCATTAACCACTCGGCCACGAATTCCCTTAGGCAATGTCACTTGTAATGGTTGAAACCCATATTTTCTGCTTGGAAATATGAGGATACACTTCAAAATATTCCCGCAGTCGGTCTCAATCCTACGCTCCCAGAAGGATACTGATTTCTAGTCAGTGCCTTTAACCAGTCGACCACGAATGCCCCTACGGAATGATACTTGTAATGGTTATGACCCATATTGTCTACTTGGAAATAAGAGAATGATTCACTTCAATAATTTCCCGCAGTCGGTAGGACTCGATCCTACGCTCCCTGAGGGATTCTGATTTCTAGTCAGACAGGTTAAACACTCGGCCACGACTGACCTTACGCAATGATACTTGTAATGGTTGTGACCCATATTGTCTACTTGGAAATTAGAGAAGGATACACTTCAAAACATTCCCGCATTCGATAGGACTCGAACCTACGCACCCAGAGGGAATCTGACTCCTAGTCAGAAGCCTTAATCTCTCGGCCACGATTACCCTTAAGCATTGCTACTTGTAATGGTTGTGACCCATATTGTTTATATGGAAATAAGAGAGTGATTAACTTCAATACAGTTCCGCAGTCGTTGGGACTCGAACCTTCGCTCCCAGAGGGAATCTGATTTCTAGTCAGACGCCTTAACCACTCGGCAACGAATGCCCTTACGCAATGATACTAGTTATGTTTGAACCCCATATTTTCTGCTTGGAAATATGAGAAGGATTCACTTTCAAACATTCGCGCAGTCGGTGGGACTCGATCCTACGCTCCCAGAAGGATTCTGATATCTAGTCCGACGCCTAAACCACTCGGCCACGACCGCAAAGCAATACTACGTGTTATGCTGGTGACCCAGATTGTTTACATGGAAATAAGAGAATGATACACTTCAAAACATTCCCGCAGTCGGTAGGAATCGAAACTACGCTCCCAAAGGGAACGTGATTTGTAGACAGACAGGTCAACCACTCGGCCACGATTGCCCATAGTCAACGATACTTGTAATGGTTGTGACCCAAATTGGCTACTTGGAAATAAGAGAACGATCAATTCAATACAGTTCCGCAGTCTGTAGGACTCGAACCTATGCTACCAGAGGGAATCTGATTTCTAGTCAAACGCCTTAAAAACTCGGCCACGCCTGCCCTTCAACAATCTACTTGTAATGGTTGTAAACCATATTGTCTACTTGGTATTTAAAGAAGGATACACTTCGAAACATTCCCGCAGTCGGTAGGGCTCGAAACTACGTTCCCAATGGGAATCTGATTTCTAGTCTGACGCCTTAACCACTCGGCCACGACAGCCCTTCGGCAATGATACTTGTAATGGTTTTGACCCATATTTTCTACTTGGAAATTAGAGAAGGATACACTTCAAAACCTTCCCCCTGTCGATAGGACTCGAACCTACGCTCCCAGATGGAATCAGACTTCTAGTCAGAAGCCTTAACCACAGGGCCACGAATTCCCTTAAGCATTGCTACTTGTTATGGTTGTGACCCATATTGTTTATATGGAAATAAGAGAATGATTAACTTCAATACACTTCCGCAGTCGTTGGGACTCGAACCTTCGCTCCCAGAGGGAATCTGATTTCTAGTCAGACGCCTTAACCACTCGGCAAGGAATGCCCTCACGCAATGATACTTGTAATGGTTGAAACCCATATTTTCTGCTTGGAAATATGAGAAGGATTCACTTTCAAACATTCGCGCAGTCGGTAGGACTCGATCCTACGCTCCCAGAGGGAATCTGATTTCTAGTCAGTCGCCTTAACCGCTCGGTCACGATTGCCCTTAAGGAATGCTACCTGTAATGGTTGTGACCCATATAGTTTACATGGAAATAGGAGAATAATCCACTTCAATACATTTTCGCAGTCGTTAGGAATCGAACCTTCGCTCCAAGAGGGATTCTGATTTCTAGTCAGACTGAATAACCACTCAGCCACGACTCCCCTTAAGCTATGCCACCTGTAATTGTTGTGACCCATATTGTCTACTTGGAAATAAGGGAACGATTCACTTCAATACAATTCCACAGTCGGTAGGACTCGAATTTTTGCTCCCGGGGGGAATCTAATTGCCTTAACCACTCGGCCACTGCTGCCCTTAAGCAATATTACTTCTAATGGTTGTGACCCATATTGTTTACATGGAAATAAGAGAATGATTAACTTCAATACATTTCCGCACTCTTAGGACTCGAAACTACGCTCCCAGAGGGAAACTGATTTCTAGTCACCCCCTATAGCCACTCGGCCACGACTGCCCATACGCAATGATACTTGTAATGGTTGTGACCCAAATTGGCTACCTGGAAATAAGAGAACGATCAATTAAATACATTTCCGCAGTCTGTAGGACTCGAACCTACGCTCCCAGATGGAATCAGACTTCTAGTCAGAAGCCTTAACCACTGGGCCACGATTGCCCTTAAGCATTGCTACTTGTTATGGTTGTGACCCATATTGTTTATATGGAAATAAGAGAATGATTAACTTCAATACACTTCCGCAGTCGTTAGGACTCGAACCTTCGCTCCCAGAGGGAATCTGATTTCTAGTCAGACGCCTTAATCACTCGGCCACGACTGCCCTTACGCAACGATACTTGTAATGGTGGTGACCCATATTGTCTACTACGAGATTAGAGAAGGATACACTTCAAACCATTCCCGCAGTCGGTAGGACTCAAAACTACGCTCCTAGAGGGAACCTGACGTCAAGTCAGACGCCTTATTCATTCGGCCACGACTGCCCTGAAGCGATGCTACTAGTAATGGATGTGACCCATATTGTCTACTTGGAAATTAGATAAGGATACACTTTAAAACATTCCCGCAGTCGGTAGGCATCGAACCCACGCTCCCAGGGGGAATATGATTTCTAGACAGACACCCTACCCACTTGGCCACCACTGCCCTTAAGCAATGCTAATTGTAATGGTTGTGACCCATATTGTCTACTTGGAAATAAGAGAACGATTCATTGCAATTCATTATTGCAGTCTGTAGGACTCGAGCTTATGATCCCAGAGGGAATCTGATTCCTAGTTAGACGCCTTAACCACTCGGCCACGACTGCCCTTACGCAATGTTACTTGTAATGGTTTTAACCCATTCTTTCTACTAGGAAATAAGAGAATGATACTTTTCAAAACATTCCAGCAGTCGGTAGGACTCGAACCTACGCTCCCAGAGGGAATATGATTTCAAGTCAGACGCTTCAACAACTCGGCCACGACTGCATGTAAGCAACGATGCTTGTAATGGTTGTGACCCATATTGTCTACCTGGAAATTAGAGAAGGATACACTTCAAAACATTCCTGCAGTCGACAGTACTCGAACCTACGCTCCCAGACGGAATCTGATTTCAAGTCAAACGCCTTAAACACTCGGCCACGACGGCCCATAAGCAATGTTACTTGTAATGGTTGTGACCCATACTGTTTACATGGAAATAAGACAATGATTCACTTCAATACATTTCCACAGTCGGTTGGACTCGAACCAACGCTCCCAGAGGGAATCTGATTTCTAGTCAGTCGCCTTAACGACTCAGCCACGACTGCCTTTACGGAACGATATTTGTATTGGTTGTGACCCAAATTGTCTACTTGGAAATAAGAGAACGATTCACTTCAATATATTCCGCAGTCGGAACGACTCGTAGCTGTGATGCCGGAAGAAACTGATTTCTAGTCAGACACCATAACAACTCGGCCACGACTGCCCTAACGCAACGATACTTGTAATGGTTGTGACCCTTATTGTTTACTTGGAAATAAGGAAGCGATTCACTTCAATACATTTCCGAAGTCGAAAGACTCGAACCTGTGATGCCGGAGGGAATCTGATATCTAGATAGACGCGTTAACCACTCGGCCACGACTGCCCTTACGCAACGATACTTGTAATGGTTGTGACCCATATTGTCTACTTGGAAATTAGAGAAGGATACACTTCAAAACATTCCCGCATTCGGTAGGACTCGAACCCACGCTCCCAGAGTCAATTTGTTTTCGAATCAGACGCCTTAACCACACGGCCACGGCTGCCCTTAAGCAATATTACTTGTAAAGGTTGTGACCCATATTGTCTACATGGAAATAAAAGAATGTTTCACTTCAATACATTTCCGCAGTCGGTTGGACTCGAACATCCGCTGAAAGAAGGAATCTGATTTCTGGGCAGACGCCTAAACCACTCGGCCATGACTACCCTTACTTAATGATACTTGTAATGATTGTGACCCTAATTCTCTACTTGGAAATAAGAGAACGATCCACTTCAATATATTTCCGCAGTCGGTAGGAATCGAACCTACGCTCTCAGAAGGAATCTGATTTCTAGTCAGACAGGTTAACCACTCGTCAACGACTGACCTTAGACAATGCTACTTGTAATGTTTGTGACCCATTTTGTTTATATGGAAATAAGAGAATGACTAACTTCAATACACTTCCGCAGTCCTTGGGACTCGAACAACTTCGCTCCCAGAGGGAATCTGATTTCCAGTCAGACTCATTAACCACTCGGCCACGAATTCCCTTAGGCAATGTCACTTGTAATGGTTGAAACCCATATTTTCTGCTTGGAAATATGAGGATACACTTCAAAATATTCCCGCAGTCGGTCTCAATCCTACGCTCCCAGAAGGATACTGATTTCTAGTCAGTGCCTTTAACCAGTCGACCACGAATGCCCCTACGGAATGATACTTGTAATGGTTATGACCCATATTGTCTACTTGGAAATAAGAGAATGATTCACTTCAATAATTTCCCGCAGTCGGTAGGACTCGATCCTACGCTCCCTGAGGGAATCTGATTTCTAGACAGACGCCCTAACCACTCGGCCACCACTGCCCTTAAGCAATCTACTTGTAATGGTTGAAAACCATATTGTCTACTTGGAATTTAAAAGAAGGATACACTTCGAAACATTCCCGCAGTCGGTAGGGCTCGAAATTACGTTCCCAATCGGAATCTGTTTTCTAGTCTGACGCCTTAACCACTCGGCCACGACTGCCTTTACGCAATGATACTTGTAATGGTTGTGACCCATATTGTCTACTTGGAAATAAGAGAACGATGCACTTCAATACAGTTCCGTCGTCGGTAGGAATAGAACCTACGCTCCCAGAGGGAACCTGATATCTAGTCAGACGCCTTAACCACTCGGTCACGATTGCCCTTAAGGAATGCTACCTGTAATGGTTGTGACCCATATTTTTTACATGGAAATAGGAGAATAATTCACTTCAATACTTTTCGTAGTCGGTAGGAATCGAACCTACGTCCCCAGAGAGAAACTGATTTCTAGTCAGACGCCGTAACCACTCGGCCACGACTGCCCTTAAGCAACGGTACTTGTAATGGTTGAGACCCATATTGTCTACTTGGAAATTAGGGAAGGATACACTTTAAAACATTCCCGCAGTCGGTAGGACTCGAACCTACGCTCCCAGAGGGAATCTGATTTCAAGTCAGACGCCTTAACCACTCTGCCACGACTGCCCTCAAGCAATATTGCTTGTAATGGTTGTGACCCAAATTGTTTACATGGAAATAAGAGAATGATTCACTTCAATACATTTCCGCAGTCGGTAGGGCTCGAACCTACGTTCCCAATGGGAAACTGATTTCTAGTCTGACGCCTTAACCACTCGGCCACGACTGCCCTTACGCAATGATACTTGTAATGGTTGTGACCCATATTTTCTACTTTGAAATAAGAGAATGATTATCAAAAAAACAATATCTGCAGTCGGTAGGACTCGAACCTATGATCCCAGAGGTAATCTGATTTCTAGTCAGACGCCTTAACCACTCGGCCACGACTGCCCTCACGCAATTATACTTGTAATGTTCGTGATCCATATTGTTTATATAGAAAAAGGGGATTGATTCACTGTAATCATCATCGGCTTTAACTCGAATCCGAGTATAAGTCTTCTTCCTTCAGTCCAGTTTGTGGATGTGTTTACGGTGACTAAAGAGTCCAATCCTGGCATGGAACAAGCGACCACACAAGTCGCATAGTATTGCTGGAGGAGGACGTGGTTTGGCTGCTCGAAGTTTCCTAGCTTGACGCTTGGCCTCTTCATGTATGCGTCGATCCCTTTCAAACGTCTTTACAGTATCCTAGATGGTACGGCGCCAAGTTGAGCGGTCTTCAGCCAGCATATCCCAGGTTTGTGAATCAAGACTTGTCAATTTCAGGGTCTGCTTAAATTGGTCCTTTTAGCGCTTCTTAGGACCACCATGAGGTCTGGTGCCATAGCATAACTCACCATATAGCATTTGACGAGGTAATCTCACATCATCCATCCGATGGACATGACCAATCCATCGAAATTGGTGACCTATTATGGATGATTCTATGCTGTTGATTTGAGCCTTTTCCAGAACAGCAATATTGGTAATGCGGTCTCCCCATTTAATCCTCAGGATTGATCGAAGTTTTTGTAGGTGGAAACGCTCAAGCTTCCTAAGATCACGTCGGTAAAAGGTCCACGTTTCACAGCCAAACAACAATGTAGAAATGACTACTGCTTTGTACACCATAAGCTTTGTACTCATGGACAGATCTTTATTCAAGAAGACCCGGTGCGCTAATCGTCCATATGCTGTATGGGCTGCGCCAATTCTCTTATCCACATCCTGCTCACAGGTACAGCTCACAGAAATGGTACTGCCCAGGTACGAGAAGTGGTCAACCTGTTCTAATGGCAAATTTGAAATGGAGATATTGAACTGAGGAAGGTGTGTGCCTGGTGAAGGTTGTGCCAAGACTTAGTCTTATTGACATTTATGGTAAGACCAAAGCGATCACATGCACTTTTGTAACAGTTAACTGACTCTTGCAGCTCTTCTAGTGTGAGAGTTGGTGACGCAGCATCATCTGCATACAACATGTTAGTAACGTTAGTAACCTGAGTTTTCCTCAAGGAGCGGAGACGAGTTAGGTTGAAAAGCCCTCCATCAAAACGATACTTGATCTCCACACCTGGGATGTTTGTGGGTGAATCATAAAGCATTGCAGCCAAGTACAGCGCAAAAAGCGTTGGAGCCAGTACACATCCTTGTTTCAGTCCATGGGTAATGGGAAATTCATCGGACATCTTATTCTGATGGCAAACCTGACCTGTCATGCCATCATGGAGAGCTTTGACTAGATCTACAAAACGCTGAGGGCAACCAAACCGCTTCAGCACTGCCCACATGGCGGTCTTGGAACCGAGTCAAATGCCTTTTCCAAGTCATAAAAGACTAAGAAGAGTGGATTCTGTTGTTCTCTACATTTTTCTTGTAGCTGTCTAACACAGAAAATCAAGTCAATTGTGCTTCTGGAAGTTCTAAATCCGCATTGTGACTCTGGGAGGATCCTCTCAGAGATAACATTGAGGCGGTTAAGTAGAATCCTTGCAAGAATCTTCCCCACAATTGATAGCAGTGATATACCACGGTAGTTGCCACAAACGCTGCGATCACCCTTTTTAAAGATAGTGACGATAGTGGCATTCTTTAGGTCTCCAGGTACCTTTCTTGATTCCCATATTCTGAGGATAAGGATGAAAATTCTTGTTTTGAGGGAATGACCTTCGGCTTGAATTAGTCCCAGAGGGATGTTATCTGGGCCAGGTGCTTTTCTGGTTTTCAATTGGGTGAGAGCTGCACTGAATTCATGATAAGTAGGAGGTACTGCCAACCACAGTTGTTCAGGTTGATGCGGAACATCACAGAGGAAGTCTTCAGCAGCTTCTGATGGACGATTTAGGAGATTGGAGAAGTGCTCCTTCCAGCGTTCCAAGATTTCTTGACTATCAGTAAAGGAAGTAGAATTATCAGCGCTTTTCAGTGTACCTGATGATGAGCGAGATGGTCCATATATTTCCTTGAGTACGGCATAGAAGTTCCTCAAGTCTCAAGCATCCGATAGTCTCTGCAGTTCCTGAGCCTTCTGTTGCCACCAAGTATTTTTAATCTGCCTTATCTGCGTCTGGCATTTACCCTTGAGTTCCAGTAGTTTATCTCTCTTTGTGTTGGAAGTTGGGTCTTGAAGATGGGCAAGATAGGCATTCCTTTTGGCATTGATGAGAGACACAAATTCCTCATTGTTGTCATCAAACCAGTCTTGTCTTTTCCGCACTATAAAACCAATGGTTTCCTCAGCTGACTGTGTGATAATCTTCTGTAATGTGGCCCATTCTTGCTGAATATCATTTGTTACTGGGTTTTCTGATAACTGGGTGACGATCCTGTTTCCAAAATGTTTGTACATGGATTCATCCTGAAGTTTGGATGTATTAAACTTCTTTCTTGGCAAATTTTTGATGTTCCTAGGTGGTTTAGGTCTGATGGATATCCTGAGCTTACATATAAGAAGTTTATGATCTGTCCAACAATCGTCTATATTCCTTGCTGTTCTGGTAATAAGAGTGTCCTTCTTATCACATTGCCGGGTAATGATATAATCAAGAATGTGCCAATGTTAGGAACGAGGATGCATCCACGTGGTTTTGAAGCGGTCAGGTAGCCGGAACTGCGTGTTGGTAATGAAAAGTTAGTGTTCTGCACAAAGACCAAGTAGCAACAGTCCATTGGGATTACATTTTCCAAGTCCCTGTTTGCCCATCACATTATTCCATAGCCTGTGATCTTTCCCAACTCTGGCATTGAAGTCGCCGAGGAGCAAGAGTTTATCTTCAGATGGTACCTTGGAGATGATTTCACTTAGCTGATTATAGAACTGAGCCTTTACTTCATCATCAGAATCTAAGGTAGGAGCATAGGCAGAGATGAGTGTCATAAAGGAACCTCCTAAGAGTGGTATGCGGAGAGTCATCAGCCTTTCGCTGATTGCAATGGGCGTAAATTGGTGATAATTTACCAGTTTGGTCTTCACAGCGAAGCCCACACCATGAATACGACATACACCCTCCTCCTTTCCTTTCCAGAAGACGTTATATCCTGTTCCAGATTCAGTAATCTTGCCTTCAGCAGACAGCCTAGTTTCACTGAGAGCAGCAATGTCAACGTTGAGTCTTGATAACTCATGGGTTACGAGAGCAGACCTTCTCTCAGGTCTAATGTTATTGTCCAAATCAAGCAAGGTTCTGATGTTCCATGATCCAATAATCAAATTATGATTCTTTACTGTTTTTGAGTTTCGACCGCATGAGGGGTGACCTGCTGAGTGCGGTTGCCCAGCCGGACCAAGATTGTGACTTCCGATGTTTAGCCCACCTTTTCTATGGCCTTCCCCATGTGGGGTGGGCAGCGGTGATCCTAAATAGGCCTGCCCAAACACAGATGCAGGACCGAATTCCTGAGTAGTCACCGAGTCTCCGGAAGACGACCATTACACATCTGCTGCCAACGTGCAGGTCCGAACTAGGGGCTTCCAGTTACACCCATAACCTGCCCACACCGTCCATATCCCATCGGAATTTTGAAAAGTGACGTTCGGAAGAAGTGCCACTGGCGTGAATTTGTTTAGGGTGGATCTCAGCTTGCCAGGACGAGACCCACACACTATGATCTCTGAGCCTTATCCTGCGGCTAACAAAGAATGAGACATGCAGGACCGAACACAGAGACTGCAACGAACTGCCGCATACTCAAGTACTACTGAGGTGCGCCTTTACAGCCAGTCCGTCTGGCGTGGCCTCTTCCGCCTCTATGACCGTTAGGAGCCATGAGAGTTATTGGCTCCTCATCCGCTCATTTTGCCGTTGGGCCAAAACCTGCCCATCATAACTATGGACAATAGTTTGCCCTATTAAACCTGAGCAATTGGGCTGCCCCTTCCGCCGACCACACTGTGCCAGAGTTCACCTCTTTCACTGCAGGTACCGTTGAGGACTTCACCGTAACCCTGGCAAGGGACCCTAACAAGGTACTACCAGCCGGGCCAGCTGGACCAGGGTTTTTTAAAGAGGTGTTACTCCTCTATCACTCCCTACATGATCATACTATATATATACTGTAACACTGTATAACACTACACTATGTGCTATTGCACCACACTGTGTCAATCCACTAGTAGTAATACCAACACTGTATAAGACTACACTAGGTGCTATTGCACCACACTGTAACACTCCACTAGTAGTAATACCTACACTGTATATCACTACACTATGTGCTATTGCACCACACTGTAACACTCCACTAGTAGTAATACCAACACTGTATAACACTACACTATGTGCTATAGCACCACACTGTAACACTCAACTAGTAGTAATACCTACATTGTATAACACTACACTATGTGCTATTGCACCACACTATAACACTCCACTAGTAGTAATACCTACACGGTATAACACTACACTATGTGCTATTGCACCACACTGTAACGCTCCACTAGTAGTAATACCAACACTGTATAATACTACACTATGTGCTATTGTACCACACTGTAACACTCCACTAGTAGTAATACCAACACTGTATAACACTACACTATGTGCTATTGCACCACACTGTATCACTCCACTAGTAGTAATACCTACACTGTATAACACTACACTGTGCTATTGCACGACACTGTAACACTCAACTAGTAGTAATGCCTACACTGTATAACACTACACTTTGTGCTATTATACCACACTGTAACACTCCACTAGTATTAATACCTACACTGTATAACACTACACTATGTGCTATTGCACCACACTGTGTCACTCAACTAGTAGTAATACCTACACTGTATAACACTACACTATGTGCTATTGCACCACACTGTAACACTCCACTAGTAGTAATACCAACACTGTATAACACTACACTATGTGCTATTGCACCACACTGTAACACTCCACTAGTAGTAATACCTACACTGTATAACACTACACTATGTGCTATTGCACCACACTGTAACACTCCACTAGTAGTAATACCTACACTGTATAACACTACACTATGTGCTATTGCACCACACTGTAACACTCCACTAGTAGTAATACCAACACTGTATAACACTACACTATGTGCTATTGCACCACACTGTAACACTCCACCAGTAGTAATACCAACACTGTATAACATTACACTATGTGCTATTGCACCACACTGTAACACTCAACTAGTAGTAATGCCTACACTGTATAACACTACACTATGTGCTATTACACCACACTGTAACACTCCACTAGTAGTAATACCTACACTGTATATCACTACAGTATGTGCTATTGCACCACGCTGTAACACTCAACTAGTAATAATACCTACACTGTATAACACTACACTATGTGCTATTGCACCACACTGTAACACTCAACTAGTAGTAATACCTACACTCTATAACAATAAACTATGTGCTATTGCTCCACACTGTAACATTCCACTAGTAGTAATACCTACACTGTATATCACTACACTATGTGCTATTGGACCACACTGTAACACTTCACTAGTAGTAATACCAACACTGTATAACGCTACATTATGTGCTATTGCACCACACTGTAACACTCAACTAGTAGTAATACCTACACTCTATAACAATAAACTATGTGCTATTGCTCCACACTGTAACATTCCACTTGTAGTAATACCTACACTGTATATCACTACACTATGTGCTATTGGACCACACTGTAACACTTCACTAGTAGTAATACCAACACTGTATAACGCTACATTATGTGCTATTGCACCACACTGTAACACTCCACTAGTAGTAATACCTACACTGTATATCACTACACTATGTGCTATTGCACCACACTGTAACACTCCACTAGTAGTAATACCTACACTGTATAACACTACACTATGTGCTATTGCACCCCACTGTAACACTCCACTAGTAGTAATACCTACACTGTATATCACTACACTATGTGCTATTGCACCACACTGTAACACTCCACTAGTAGTAATACCTACACTGTATATCACTACACTATGTGCTATTGCACCACGCTGTAACACTCAACTAGTAATAATACCTACACTGTATAACACTACACTATGTGCTATTGCACAACACTGTAACACTCCACTAGTAGTAATACATACACTGTATAACACTACACTATGTGCTATTGCACCACACTGTAACACTCCACTAGTAGTAATACCTACACTGCATATCACTACACTATGTGCTATTGCACCACACTGTAACACTCCATTATTAGTAATACCAACACTGTATAACACTACACTATGTGCTATTGCACCACACTGTAACACTCCACTAGTAGTATCACCTACACTGTATATCATTACACTATGTGCTATTGCACCACGCTGTAACACTCAACTAGTAATAATACCTACACTGTATAACACTACACTATGTGCTATTGCACAACACTGTAACACTCCACTAGTAGTAATACCTACACTGTATAACACTACACTATGTGCTATTGCACCACACTGTAACACTCCACTAGTAGTAATACCTACACTGCATATCACTACACTATGTGCTATTGCACCACACTGTAACACTCCACTATTAGTAATACCAACACTGTATAACACTACACTATGTGCTATTGCACCACACTGTAACACTCCACTAGTAGTAATACCTACACTGTATAACACTACACTATGTGCTATTGCACCCCACTGTAACACTCCACTAGTAGTAATACCTACACTGTATATCACTACACTATGTGCTATTGCACCACACTGTAACACTCAACTAGTAGTAATACCTACACTGTATATCACTACACTA
The DNA here is from genome assembly GCA_946902985.2 of Meconema thalassinum. Classification (NCBI taxonomy): domain Eukaryota; kingdom Metazoa; phylum Arthropoda; class Insecta; order Orthoptera; family Tettigoniidae; genus Meconema; species Meconema thalassinum. The sequence goes on along the minus strand of OX336391.1, from coordinate 298,163,490 downwards.
TGTGCTATTGCACCACACAGTAACACTCAACTAGTAGTAATACCTACATTGTATAATACTACACTATGTGCTATTGCACCACACTGTAACACACAACTGGTAGTAATACCTACACTGTATATTACTACACTATGTGCCATTGCACCACACTGTAACACTCCACCAGTAGTAATACCTACACTGTATAACACTACACTATGTGCTATTGCACCACACTGTGTCACTCCACTAGTAGTAATACCAACACTGTATAACAATACATTATGTGCTATTGCACCACACTGTAACGCTCCACTAGTAGTAATACCTACACTGTATAACACTACACTATGTGCTATAGCACCACGCTGTAACACTCAAATAGTAGTAATACCTACACTGTATAACACTACACTATGTGCTATAGCACCACGCTGTAACACTCCACTAGTAGTAATACCTACAATGTACATCACTACACTATGTGCTATTGCACCACACTGTAACACTCCACTAGTAGTAATACCTACACTGTATAACACTACACTATGTGCTATTGCACCACACTGTGTCACTCCACTAGTAGTAATACCTACACTGTATAACATTACACTATGTGCTATTGCACCACACTGTGTCACTCCACTAGTAGTAATACCAACACTGCATAACATTACACTATGTGCTATTGCACAACACTGTAACACTCCACTAGTAGTAATACCTACACTGTATAACACTACACTATGTGCTATTGCACCACACTGTGTCACTCCACTAGTAGTAATACCAACACTGTATAACACTACACTATGTGCTATTGCACCACACTGTAACACTCCAATAGTAGTAATACCTACACTGTATATCACTACACTATGCGCTATTGCACCACACTGTAACAATCCACTAGTAGTAATACCAACACTGTATAACATTACACTATATGCAATTGCACCCCACTGTAACACTCCACTAGTAGTAATACCTACACTGTATATCACTACACTATGTGCTATTGCACCACACTGTAACACTCCACTAGTAGTAATACCCACACTGTATTACAATACACTAGGTGCTATTGCACCACACTGTAACACTCCACCAGTAGTAATACCAACACTGTATAACATTACACTATGTGCTATTGCACCACACTGTAACGCTCCACTAGTAGTAATACCTACACTGTATAACACTACACTATGTGCTATAGCACCACACTGTAACGCTCCACTAGTAGTAATACCAACACTGTATTACATTACACTATGTGCTATTGCACCACACGGTAACACTCCACTAGTAGTAATACCTACACTCTATAACAATACACTATGTGCTATTGCACCACACTGTGTCACTCCACTAGTAGTAATACCTACACTGTATAACATTACACTATGTGCTATTGCACAACACTGTAACACTCCACTAGTAGTAATACCTACACTGTATAACACTACACTAGGTGCTATTGCACCACACTGTAACACTCCTCTATTAGAAATACCGACACTGTATAACACTACACTATGTGCTATTGCACCACACTGTAACACTCCACTAGTAGTATTACCTACACTGTATATCACTACACTGTGTGCTATTGCACCACACTGTAACGCTCCATTAGTAGTAATACCTACACTGTATAAAACTACACTATGTGCTATAGCACCACACTGTGACACTCCACTAGTAGTAATACCTACAGTGTATATCACTACACTATGTGCTATAGCACCACACTGTAACACTCCACTAGTTTCACTTTAATACTTTTCCGCAGTCGGAAGGACTCGAACTCACGCTCCCAGAGGGAATCTGATTTCTATTCTGACGCCTTAACCACTCGGCCCCGACTGCCCTTACGCAACGATACTTCTAATGGTTGTAACCCTTACTTCCTACTTGGAAATAAGGGAATGATACACTTCAAAACATTCCCGCTATCGGTAGGACTCGAACTCACGCTCCCGGAGGGAATATGATTTCTAGTCAGACGCCTTAACCACACGGCGACGACTGCCCTTACGCAATGATAATTCTAATGGTTGTAACCCTTACTTCCTACTTGGAAATAAGGGAATGATACTCTTCAAAACTTTCCCGCTATCGGTAGGACTCGAACTCACGCACCCAGAGGAAATCTGATTTCTAGTCAGACGCCTTAACCACTCGGCGACGACTGCCCTTACGCAATGATACTTCTAATGGTTGTAACCCATACTTCCTACTTGGAAATAAGGGAATGATACACTTCAAAACATTCCCGCAATCGGTAGGACTCGAAACTACGATCCCAGATGGAATCTGTTTTCTAGTCAAACGTCAGACTCGGCCACGACTGCCCTTACGCGACGATACATGTCATGGTTGTGACCCATATTGTCTACTTGGAAATTAGAGAAGGATACACTTCAAAACATTCCCGCAGTCGGTAGGACTCGAACCTACGCTCCCACAGGGAATCTGATTTCTAGTCAGACAGGATAACCACTCGTCTACGACTGCCCTTAGGCAATGCTACTTGTAATGGTTGTGACCCATATTGTCTACTTGGAAATTAGAGAAAGATACACTTCAAAACTTTCCCAGAGGGGATAGACGCGAACCTACGCTCCCAGAGGGAATCAGATTTCTAGTCAGACGCCTTAACCACTCGGCCACGACTGCCCTTACGCAACGAGAATTGTAATTGTTGTGACCCATATTGTCTACTTGGAAATAAGAGAACGATTCACTTCAATACATTTCCGCAGTCTCTAGGACTCGAACCTTTGATCCCATAGGGAATCTGATTTCTAGTCAAACGCATTAACCACTCGGCCACGCCTGTCCTTACGCATCGATACTTGTAATGGTTGTGACCCATATTGTCTACTTGGATATTAGAGAAGGATACACTTCAATACATTTCCGCAGTCTATAGGACTCGAACCTACGCTCCCAGAGGGAAACTGTTTTCTAATCTGACGCCTTAACCACTCGGCCACGCCTGTCCTTACGCATCGATACTTGTAATGGTTGTGACCCATATTGTCTACTTGGATATTAGAGAAGGATTCACTTCAATACATTCCCGCAGTCGGTAGGACTCGAAGCTACGCTCCCAGAGGGAATCTGATTTCAAGTCAGACGCCTTAACCACTCGGCCACTGCTGCCTTTAAGCGTAATTACTTGTAATGGTTGTGACCCATATTGTTTACATGGAAATAAGAGAATGATTCACTTCAAAACATTTACGCAGCTGGTTGGACTCGAACCTACGCTCCCAGAGGGAAACTAATTTCTAGTCAATCGCCGTAACAACACGGCCACGACTGCCCTTAAGCAATGTTAATTGAAATGGATGTGACCCATATTGTCTACATGGAAATTAGTGGAGGATACACTTTAAAACATTCTCGCAGTCGGTGGGACTCGAACCCACATTCCCAGGTGGAATCTGATTTCTAGACAGACGCCCTAACCACTCGGCCACCACTGCCCTTAAGCAATGCTACTCGTAATGGTTGTAACCCATATTGTCTACTTGGAAATAAGAGAACGTTTCACTTCAATACATTTCCGCATTCTGTAGGACAGAACCTATAACCCCAGAGTGAATCTGATTTCTAGACAGACGCCTTAACCACTTGGCCTCGACTGCCCTTACGCAATGATACTTGTAATGGTTTTAACCCATTCTTTCTACTTGGAAATATGGGAATGATACACTTCAAAACATTCCAGCAATCAGTAGAACTCGAACCGACGCTCCCAGATGGAATCCGATTTCTAGCCAGACGCCTTGACAACTCGGCCACGACTGCCTGTAAGCAACGATACTTGTAATGGTTGTGACCCATATTGTTTACCTGGAAATTAGAGAAGGATACACTTGAAAAATATTCCCGCAATCGGCAGGACTCAAACCTACGCCCCCAGAGGGAATCTGGTTTCAAATCAAACGCCTTAACCACTCGGCTACGACTGCCCTTAAGCAATGCTACTTGTAATGGTTGTGGCCCATATTGTTTACATGGAAATAAAAAAATGATTCACATCAATATATTTCCGCAGTCGGTTGGACTCGAACCAACGCTCCCAGAGGGAATCTGATTTCTAGTCAGATGCCTTAATCATTCGGCCACGACTGCCCATAAGCAATGCTATTTGTAATGGTTGTGACCCATATTGTTTACATGGAAATAAGAGAATGATTCACTTCAATACATTTCCGCAGTTGGTTGGACTCGAACCAACACTCCCAGAGGAAATCTAATTTCAAGTCAGACGCCTTAACGTCTCAGCCACGACTGCCCTCAGGCAACGATGCTTGTAATGATTGTGACCCATGTTGTCTACTTGAATATTAGAGACGGATAAACTTTAAAACATTCCCGCAGTCGGTAGAACTCGAATCTACGCTCCCAGAGGGAAGCTGATTTCTAATCCGACGCCTTAAGCACTCGGCGACGACTGCCCTTACGCAATGCTATATTTAATGGTTGTAGCCTATATTTTCTACTTGGAAATAAGAGATGGATTCACTTCAAAACTTTCCCGCAGTCGGTTGGACTCGAACCTATGATCCAGATTGAATCTGATATCTAGTCAAACGGCTTAACCAGTCGGCCACGACTGCACTTACGCAATAATACTTGTAATGGTTGTAACCCATACTTTCTAATTGGAAATAAGAGAATGATACCCTTCAAAACATTCCCGCAGTCGGTTGGACTCGAACTTACGCGCCCAGAGAGAATCACACTTGTTGTCACACAGGTTAACCACACGGCCGCGACTGCCCTTACGCAATGCTGCCTGTTGTAATGGTTGTGACCCATATTGTCTACTTGGAAATAAGAGAACGTTTCACTTCAATACAACTCCGCAGTCGGCAGGACTCGAATCTTCGCTCCCGAGGGGCATCTAATTTCTAGTCAGACAGGTTAACCACTCGGCCACGACTGATCTTATGCAATGAAACTTGTCGTGGTTGTGACCCATATAGTCTACTTGGAATTTAGAGAAGTATTCACTTCAAATATTCCCGCAATCGGTAGGACTCGAACTTACGCTCCCAGGGGGAATCTGATTTCTAGTCAGCCGCCTTATCCAATCGACCACGACTGCCCTTAAGCAATTCTGCCTGTAATGGTTGTGACCCATATTGTTTACATGGAGATAGGAGAATAATTCACTTCAATACACATTCGCAGTCGGTAGGACTCGAACCTACGCTCCCAGAGGGAATCTTATTTCTAGTCAGACGCCTTAACAAATCAGCCACTACAGCCCTTACGCAACGATATTTGTAATGGTTGTGACCCCATATTGTCTACTTGGAAATTAGAGGAGGATGCACTTCAATACATTTCCGCAGTCGGTTGGAATCGAAACTACGCCCCCAGAGAAAATCTGATTTCTAGTCAGACGCATTAAACACTCGGCCACGACTACCCTTATGCAATGATACTTGTAATGGTTGTGACCCAAATTGTCTACTTGGGAATAAGGGAATGATACTCTTAAAAACATTCCCGCAGTCGGTAGGACTCGAACCCACGCCCCCAGAGGGAATCAGAGTTCAAGTCAGACGCCTTAACCACTCGGCCAAGACTGCCCTTACGCAATGATACTTGAAATGGTTGTGACCCAGATATTCTACTTGGAAATAGGAGAATGATTCACAAAGAAACATTCCCGCAGCCTGTAGGACTCGAACCTATGATTTCAGAGGGAATCTGATTGCTAGTCAGACGCCTTAACCACTCGGCCACGACTACCCTTACGCAATGCTACGTGTAATGGTTGTGAACCCATATTGTCTACTTGGATTTTAGAGAAGGACACTTCAAAACATTCCCCCAGTTGGTAGGACTCGCACCTACGCTCCCAGAGGTAATCTGATATCTTGACAGACGCGTTAACCACTCGGCCACGACTGCCCTTACCCAAAGGTACTTGTAATGGTTGTGACCCATATTGTCTACTTGGAAATAAGTGAAGGATACACTTCAAAATATTCCCGCAGTCGGTAGGACTCGAACCTACGCTTCCAGAGGGAATCTGATTTCAGATCAGAAGCCTAGACCACTCGGCCATGACTACCCTTACGTAACGATATAGGTAATGGTTGTGACCCTAATTGTCTACTTGGAAATAAGAGTACGATTCACTTCAATACATTTCCGCAGTCTCTAGGACTCGAACCTCTGATCCCATAGGGAATCTGATTTCTAGTCAAAAGCCTTAACCACTCGGCCACGACTGTCCTTACGCATCGATACTTGTAATGGTTGTAACCCATATTGTCTACTTGGAAATTAGAGAAGGATACACTTCAATACAGTTCCGCAGTCTATAGGACTCAATCCTATGATCCCAGAGGGAAACTTTTTTTCTAGTCAGACGCCGTAACCACTCGGCCGCGACTGCCCTTACGCAATGATACTTGAAATGGTTGTGACCCTAATTGTCTACTTGGAAATAAGAGTACGATTCACTTCAATACATTTCCGCAGTCTCTAGGACTCGAACCTCTGATCCCATAGGGAATCTGATTTCTAGTCAAAAGCCTTAACCACTCGGCCACGACTGTCCTTACAAATCGATACTTGTAATGTTTGAGTCCCATATTGTCTACTTGGAAATTAGAGAACGATTCACTTCAACACCTTTCCGCAGCCTCTAGGCCTCGAACCTATGATCCCATAGGGAATCTGATTTCTAGTCAAACGCCTTAACCTCTCGGCCACGACTGTCGTTACGCATCGATACTTATAATGGTTGTGACCCATATTGTCTACTTAGAAATTAGAGAAGTAAACACTTTAAAACATTCCCGCAGTCGGTAGTATTCGAACCCACGCTCCCAGGGGGAATCTGATTTCTAGACCGACGCCCTAACCAGTCGGCCACCACTGCCCTTAAGCAATGCTACTTGTAATGGTTGTGACCCATATTGTCTACTTGGACATAAATGAATGATACACTTCAAAACATTCCCGAAGTCTGTAGCACTCGTACCTACGCCCCAGAGGGAATCTGATACCTAGACAGACGCATTAACCACTCGGCCACGACTGCCCTTACGCAATGCTACTTGTAATGGTTGTGACCCATATTGTCTACTTGGATTTTAGTGAAGGATACACTTCAATACAATCCCGCAGTTGGTTGGACTCGCACCTACGCTCCCAGAGGGAATCTGATACCTAGACAGACGCATTAGCCACTCGGCCACGACTGCCCTTACGCAATGATACTTGTAATGGTTGAGAAACATATATTCTACTTGGAAATAGGAGAATGATTCACAAAGAAACATTCCCGCAGCTGGGAGGACTCGAAACTATGATCTCAGAGGGAATCTGTTTTCTAGTCAGACGCCTTAACCACTCGGCCACGACTGCCCTTACGCAATGCTACTTGTAATGTTTGTGACCCATATTGTCTACTTGGATTTTAGTGAAGGATACACTTCAAAACAATCCCGCAGTTGGTAGGACTCGCACCTACGCTCCCAGAGGTAATCTGATATCTTGACAGACGCGTTAACCACTCGGCCACGACTGCCCTTACTCAACGCTACATGTAATGGTTGTGACCCATATTGTCTACTTGGAAATTAGTGAAGGATACACTTAAAAATTTCCCGCAGACGGTAGGACTCCAACCTACGCTCACAGAGGGAAACTGATTTCTAGTCAGACGCCTTAACACTCGACCACGTAATGATACTTGTAATGGTTGTGACCCATATTGTTTACATGGAAATAAGAGAATGATTCACTTCAATACATTTCCGCAGTCTATAAGACTCGAACCAATGATCCCAGAGGGAAACTGATTTCTAGCCAAACGCCTTGACAACTCGGCCACGACTGCCCTTACGCAACGATACTTGTAATGGTTGTGACCCATATTGTCTACTTGGAAATTAGAGAAGGATACACTTCAATACATTTCCGCAGTTTCTTAGGACTCGAACCTATGATCCCAGAGGGAAACTGATTTCTAGTCAGACGCCTTAACCACTCGGCCATGACTGCCCTTACGCATTGATACTTCTAATTGTTGTTACCCATACTTCCTACTGAACCCAAGGGTGTTAGGCTGACTGGTGTCGAACCTGGATCTCTGAGGTAAATGAGAACAGACTAGAGATACCAGCAAGAAACGAACACAAGATCTTTTGAGGGAGTTTAAGCTATAATAACTCCTAGAGAAAGTACACATTAAATCACTGTTGTGATATAAACAAATTCTGACATTATTTGTTAATATAATGTAGGAAATATTTGCAGAATACGGTAGTATTTGGCTGTAATATGGCTACAATTCTGGACTTAGTGCAGAAAGTTAGAACTCTTGACAGATTGTAAATGGGCCTGGAATAGAGGCGTGGTTTCGTGGAGCCATGCCAGTCACTATGACCTATTTATGCTGTCTGAGACAAGGCAGGACGGTAATATATGGGCAAGTGATTCCCCGTTACATAAGGAAAGGTCCAAGGGGGTGAGAAGATGCCAGAATAATTTAATGATTACTCGTGAATGGAGTAACTCAGAGACATGAGGATTGCACCTATGTGAATGAATGGACAGGAGGCTAATTATCAAGCCGTCAAACATTGAAATCGAGGCAGGTTTAATGTAACGCGCATTGACACCATAGAAATGAGGCCAGCGCCAGAATCTGACCATGTATTCGGGGAAAAACCAGTGACGCGGCGTGCGGACGCGCTGGCAAAGGCCATGAATATTAATTAATTGGCCGATCGATCCTCGAACACACAGACGGATATGTGATCAGCGAGGCAAAATGGACCAGGAAAACGTTATTTCAAGACCAGAAAGTTACGGAGAGAGGAGATGAAGCTCCAAGGAAATTTTAGACCTACTTTTTGTCTCCAAACGGATATAAAGTCAGTGGAGCGAACAGCCGGGGTCAGTTGAACCATAGTCTAGTGCGAAGCGCACGTCGCCGGAGTCCAGGAAGGGACGCGCGCACTTTAGTGTGTTGATTGGTCATCAACATATTAACCATGCAGTAAGGCACTAATTAAAATAAGGACAGTCGTGCCATACTTTTATAGTCGGCAGTACAAGTGATTACTATTGAGTACGCAGAAAATGTACCGTGTGATCTACAAGTTAGGACAATTTCATATTAGGAAATCGTACGTCAGGACGAGGAGATATTATGTGGTATCATAATAATGTACGTGGAACTGTCCAATGTTTTGTTATAAGCAGATCATTAAGGGGGACTGTAAGTTCGGCCGAAGAACAATCGAAAGTGGTAATTGTACAAGTACAATGTACAATGGACGAGCGCAATATATAAGCTATTGGTTAGACATATAATAGGATATCGAACGGCGCAGGTATAAACTTTGTTATGCGAGTGATGAAATTTCGCAGGGATACCTCTGTAATTAATGCTCAGGACGATGTGGAAGCATATTTATGCGATATCGGGAAATTTATCTAAGGATAGAAATTGATAGACAGATTGGGGACCGCTAGGAATCATTAGGCAGAGAATCGAGACTTTCGAACGAGATGCGGTATAGTCGTGAAGGATAGATCTTCAACGCCTGCATTTCCGAAATTTTGCAAAGAAAGGTCTACCGTTAAGAAATGTGCATAGTGATCGTGTGATTTTAGTGATGGTCATTTAAATATATGTAAAATTAACAGTGTAATAATTGATATAATGTGTTTTGTGAAAAAGGAAGCGACAGCTTCGACATGGAGAGGCAAAGTGCAGTGTGTTTTGTAATGCAAAAATTATGTATAATGTGTGTGAAAAGTGTGATAATGCTTTGCTAATTTGCAAATGATGGCGGGCATTACTGAAGAAAATGTTTGGTCGGAGCCACCAGATTAACCAATGTGAGTACCAAAAACCATGATTTTGTAGTGAATGTAGTCCACTGTATGTTGAGTGATTTCAAAAATTATAGAATATGCCAATAAGAGTCAATTTTGGGAGGTAGAACCTCGAGATATTAATGTTGTGTTGATTTTAATCAAGTTGAGATGTCTTTGTACATCAATGAGTGGATAAATCGTTACCGCTAATGTAAAAATGGCAATTGAGTTAAATAGAAAGTTAACGTAACGAACACGGATGTTCGGTTATTGATTATATAAATACGGTTACGTTGTGTCGGTATAGGGAAACATTAATATCAGTAATAATAATAATAATAATAATAATAATAGTAATAATAATGAGAATAAATGAATACACATCAGGGAGAACGTTTGTAAGCAAAATATATATGCTAATTGGAATACTTGTGTATCCAAGCAGTAGTATTATACGTGATGGGCTAAGCAAAGGAATTTAATATCAGAGTATATTATGATAATGGAAATAAATATGCAAGAATATAGGAACTGGAAGGGTTTAATAGGGAATTGAATCGCAGCTTGATGAATAAGCTTATAAGAGTAATTGATAGAGATTATCTTACTAATTAAAGGACGGGATCATATCACAATGGTCATGGGAGCCAGGTAATCTAATCGACGTGTGAAATCTCGTATAGCCAAGGGCATACAGAGATATTATTATTTGCCCGAGCGTATTTAGTGAAGGAAACCCTAGCTCTGAGCATTGCTATGAAATGTTCCGGGTTCGAATCCAGTGGTGCATGGGAGGATAACAATGGACACCTCAGCATGACACCTGATATCGACCGAGAACTAGCTATTGAATAAAATCAGCTCCTGGGAGTGAATTTTGACGGCAGGAAGTGTACCTGTCCGTGTTCTTTAACAAAAAGATGCCGGTTATCCCAATTCGACATGGGTTTGATGAATCTCGTTCCTTCTTATAAATGTAAATGGACCTGTTCAGGCCAGCTATTAATATCCTAAGGATAGGAATAAATGCTTAAACAATTCCATACCCCGTCTTGCATACGGTTCAGTTAGATCATCTGTGTTGTGCAGGTCAGTGAGAAGGCACTATTGTATTTGAAGCCACGTGCTACTGCTTGGAAATAAAAGAAAAGGGACAGAGCGAGGGAGGTAGGAAGTGTTTTGTTACAGCCTGGCGCAGACCCATTTTATACAGGAAGGGCCAGGGGAAAGACATTTTAAACTACCCTTGGAGGGTGACGTTTAGAGTGGAAAGACTTTGAAACCCTGTTTGTAATAAACGAATCATTGTTGTATTGTATAATGAATTTGTGTGGTTTGAAATACATTGATAATTAAGGATCATTCTGATAACTTAATACTTGGCAAACTTATGAGATGTTGAAAGTTGCATTTTTATACTGACATTGTTACCTATTTCCGAAGGTGGACACTAGATGCCATATGTTATGCCCACGCAAGGGTAGCATAAAATCCCACCCGACACAGCGGTAACGGAATCATTGAAATTGAACTCATGACGGCATACAGTGGAACTGCATAAAGGGGTAGAATTACAAGTAACAATGGAGTTGCAAGTAAATATGATGTGCAACCCATAAATTGGTTAATGCATGGTACAGCATTTTGGTGGGAAGAGAAATACAGAACATAATTGTACGCATAATGTAAAGTAGGATGTGTTGAGAATAAACAACTAGATTGCGAAATTAAAGTGGTCACAATAGGTGACGTACGAATGTAAGTACAGTTGTATGTGTAATTTATCAGTGCTTCAGCGCACTTGAGAATGAACTTTATGTTAATCTCATGGTAAATGAATAAATAATCATTTGGATTTGCGAGGATAAAATGCGAATAATAGTGGATTGAAGGAACAAGTTTTGCATTGTTTTGTGCATTATTATTGTTGGGATAGTGTTCTTGTTTGTGTGAAGCCATGATTTAGAGCTCAATTAAAGTCTTTAGAATAGAGTTGTGCCTTATTATTGTAGAGTTGATACCTTTTTAGTCTCAGAACAAAAATATCCAACTGCTCAGTGGGTGAACGGTACACGCCTGAGGACTGATGTTAGCTGGAGGCAGAAGCATGTTTTCCATGGAAATTATTCACATGGGTACACTATTTGGAAATAAGGGAATAATACACTTCAAGACATTCCCGCAGTCGGTAGGACTCGAAACTACGCTCCCAGAGGTAATCTGATTTCTAGTCAGACGCCATAACAACTCGGCCACGACTGCCCTCAGGCAACGATACTTGTAATGGTTGTGACCCATATTGTCTACTTGGAATTTAGAGAAGGATACACTTCAGTACATTTCCGCAGTCTTTAAGATTCGAACCTATGATCCCAGAGGGAAACTGATTTCTAGTCAGACGCCTTAACAATTCGGCCATTACTGTCCTTACGCAATGATACTTGTATGGTTGTGACCCATATTGTCAACTTGGAAATTAGAGAAGGATACACTTCAAAATATTCCCGTAGTCGGTAGGACTCGAACCCACGCTCCCAGGGGGAATCTGATTTCTAGGCAGACGCCCTAACCACTCGGCCACCAGTGCCCATAAGCAAGCAATTTGTAATGGTTGTGACCCATATTGCCTACTTGGAAATAAGAGAACGATTCACTTCAATATATTTCCGCAGTCTGTATGACACGAACCTATAATCCCAGAGGGAATCTGATTTCTAATCAGAAGCCTTAACCACTCGGCCACGACTGCCCTTATGCAATGATACTTGTAATGGTTTTAACCCACTCTTTCTACTTGGAAATAAGGGAATGATACACTTCAAAACATTCCAGCAGTCGGTAGGACTCGAAACTACGCTCCCAGAGGGAATCTGATTTCTAGTCAGACGCCTTAACCACCCGGCCTTTACTGCCCGTACGCAACCATGCTTGTAATGTTTGTGACCCATATTGTCTACTTGGAAATTAGAGAAGAATACACATCAAAACAATCCCGCAGTCGGTAGGACTCGAACCCACGCTCCCAGGGGGAATCGGATCTCTAGACAGACGCCCTAACCACTCGGCCACCACTGCCCTTAAGCAAGCTACTTCTAATGGTTGTGACCCATATTGTCTCCTTGGAAATAAGAGAACGATTCACTTCAATATATTTCCGCAGTCTGTATGACACAAAACTATGATCCCAGAGGGAACCTTATTTCTAGTCAGACGCCTTAACTGCTTTGCCACGACTGCCTGTAAGCAACGATACTTGTAATTGTTGTGACCATATTGTTTACATGGAAATAAGGGAATGATGCACTTCAATACAATTCCCCAGTTGGTTGGACTCGAACCTACGCTCCCAGAGGGAATCTGATTTCTAGTCAGACGCCTTAACCACCCGGCAACGACTGCCCTTACGCAACTATACGTGTAATGGTTGTGACCCATGTTGTCTACTTGGATATAAGAGAAGGATACACTTCAAAACATTCCCGCAGTCGGCAGGACTCGAACCTAAGATGCCAGAGCGACTCTGGTATCTAGTTAGACGCCTTAACCATTCGGCCATGACTGCCCTTAAGCAATGCTGCTTGTAATGGCTGTGACCCATATTGTTTACGTGGAAATAAGAGAAGAATTCACTCCAAAACATTCCCGCAGTCGGTAGGACTCGAAACTACCCTCCCAGCGGTAATCTGATTTCAAGTCAGATGCCTTAACCACTCGGCCACGACTGCTCTTAAACGATGCTGCCTATAATGGTTGTGACCCATATTGTCTGCTTGGAAATAAGAGGACGATTCACTTCAATACATTTCCGCTGTCGGTAGGACTTGAACCTAGGCTCCCAGAGGGTAACTGATTCCTAGCCAGACGCGTTAACCTGTCGGCCAAGACTGGCCTTACGCATTGATACTTGTAATGGTTGTGACCCATATTATGTACATGGAAATAAGAGAATGATTTACTTCAATACATTTCCGCCGTCGGTAGGACTCGAAACTACGCTCCCAGATGGAATCAGATTTCTAGTCAGACGCCTTAATTATTGGTCCACGACTGCCCTTATGCAATGGTAATTGTAATGGTTATAACCCATATTGTCTATTTGGATATTAGAGAAGGATGCATTATAAAACATTCGGCAGACGGTAGGACTCGAACCTATCCACCCAGAGGGAATGCGTTTTCTAGTGAGACGCCTTCACTACTCGGCCGCGACTGCCCTTACGCAATGACATTTGTAATGGTTGTGACACATATTTTCTACCTGGAAATAAGAGAAGGATACACTTCAGAACATTCCCGCAGTCTGTAGGACTAGAACCTACGCTCCCAGAGAGATTCTGCCTTCTAGTCAGACGCCTTAACCACTCGGCCACGAGTAACCTTAAGCAATGCTACCTGTAATGGTTGTGACCCATATTGTCTACTTGGAAATATGAGAACGATTCACTTCAATACTTTTACGCATCGGTAGGACTCGAACCTTTGCTGCCCGAGGGAATCTGATTTCTAGTCAGATGCCTTAACCACTTGGCCAAGACTGCCATAAGCAATGCTACTTGTAATGGTTGTGACCCATATTGCTTACATGGAAATAAGAGAATGAATCACTTCAATATAATTCCGAGGAAGGTAGGACTCGAACCTACGCTCCCAGAGGGAATCTGATTTCTAGTCAGACGCCTTAAACACTCGGTCACGACTGCCCTTAAGCAATGATACTTGTAATGGTTGTGACCCATATTGTTTACATGGAAATAAGAGAATGATTCACTTCAAACCATTCCCGCAGTCGGTAGGACCCGAACCTACGCTCCCAGATGGAATCTGATTTCTAGTCAGACAGGTTAAACACCCGGCCACGACTGACCTTTCGCAATGATACTTGTAATAGTTGTAACCCATATTTTCAATCGGAAATAAGAGAATGATACACTTCCAACCATTACCCCAGTCGGTAGAATTCGAACCTACGCTCCCAGAGGGAATCTGATTTCTAGTCAGACGCCTTAACCACTCGGCCACGACTGCCCTTAAGCAATGATACTTGTAATGGTTGTAGCCCATATTTTCTATTTGGAAATAAGAGAATGATACACTTCAAAACATTCCCGCAGTCGGTAGGACTCGAACCTACGCTCCCAGAGGGAATCTGATTGCAAGTCAGACAGGTTAACCACTCGGCCACGACTGACCTTATGCAATGATAATTGCAATGGTTGTGACCCATATTGTTTACTTGGAAATAAGAGAATGAATCACTTCAATACATTACCAAACTCGGCAGGATTCGAAACGACGCTCCCAGAGGGAATCTGATTTCAAGTCAGACGCCTTAACCACTCGCCCACGAAGGACCTTGCGCAATGCTACTTGTAATGGTTGTGATCCAAATTGTCTACTTGGAAATAAGAGAATGAATCACTTCAACACATTTCCGCAGTCGGAAGGTCGCGAACCTACGCTCCCAGAGGGAATATGATTTCTTGTCAGACGCCTCAACCACTCGGCCACGCCTGCCCTTAAGCATTGCTTCCTGTAATGGTTGTGACCCATATTGTTTATGTGGAAATAAGAGAATGATTCCCATCAATACATTTCCACAGTTGGTAGTATTCGAACCTACGCTCCCAGTGGAAATCTGATTTCTAGTCAGTCGCCTTAAACACTCGGCCACGACTGCTCTTAGGCAATGTTACTTGTAATGATTGTGACTCATATTGTCTACTTGGAAATAAGAGAATGATTCACAAAAAAACATTCCCGCAGTCAGTAGGACTGGAACATATGATCCCAGAGGGAATCTGATTTCTAGTCAGACAGGTTAACCACTCGGCCACAACTGCCCTTAAGCAGTGGTACTTGTAATGTTGTGATCCATAATAGCTACTTGGAAATAAGAGAATGATTCACAAAAAAACATTCCCGCAATCAGTAGGTCTCGAACCTAGGATCCCAGATGGAATCTGTTTTCTAGTCAGACAGGTTAACCACTCGGCCACGACTGACCCTCCGTATTGACACTTGTTATGTTTGTGACCCATATTGCCTACATGGAAATAAGAGAATGATTCACTTCAATACATTTCCCCAGTCGGTGGTACCCGAACCTAAGCTCCCAGAGGGAATCTGATTCCTAGTCAGACGCCTTAACCACTCGGCCACGACTGTCCTTAAGCAATGCTACTTGTAATGGTTGTGACCCATATTGTTTACATGGCTATAAGAGAATGATTCACGTTAATATATTTCCGCAGTCGCTTGGACGCGAACCTACGCTCCCAAAGGGAATCTGATTTCTAGTCAGACGCCTTAACCACCCGGCCACGACTGCCCTTACGCAACGATACGTGTAATGGTTGTGACCCATATTGTCTACTTGGAAATAAGAGGACGATTCACTTCAATACATTTCCGCAGTCGGTAGGACTTGAACCTAGGCTCCCAGAGGGTAACTGATTCCTAGTCAGGCGCCCTAACCACTCGGCCAAGACAGCCTTTACGCAATGATACTTGCAATGGTTGTGGCCCATATTATTTACATGGAAATAAGAGAATGATTCACTTCAATCCATTTCCGCCATCGGTAGGACTCGAAACTATGCTCCCAGAGGGAATCTGATTTCTAGTAAAACGCCTTAACCACTCGGCCACGACTGCTCTTAAGCAATGCCACCTGTAATGGTTGTGACCCACATTGTCTACTTGTAAATAAGGGAATGATTCTCTTCAATACATTTCCGCAGCCGGTTGGACTCGAACCTACGCTCCCAGAGGGAATCTGATTTCTAGTCAGACGCCTTAACCACCCGGCAACGACTGCCCTTACGCAACTATACGTGTAATGGTTGTGACCCATATTGTCTACTTGGATATAAGAGAAGGATACACTTCAAAACATTCCCGCAGTCGGCAGGACTCGAACCTATGATGCCAGAGCGACTCTGGTATCTAGTTAGACGCCTTAACCATTCGGCCATGACTGCCCTTAAGCAATGCTGCTTGTAATGGCTGTGACCCATATTGTTTACGTGGAAATAAGAGAAGAATTCACTCCAAAACATTCCCGCAGTCGGTAGGACTCGACACTACCCTCCCAGCGGTAATCTGATTTCAAGTCAGATGCCTTAACCACTCGGCCACGACTGCTCTTAAGCGATGCTGCCTATAATGGTTGTGACCCATATTGTCTGCTTGGAAATAAGAGGACGATTCACTTCAATACATTTCCGCAGTCGGTAGGACTTGAACCTAGGCTCCCAGAGGGTAACTGATTCCTAGCCAGACGCGTTAACCTGTCGGCCAAGACTGGCCTTACGCATTGATACTTGTAATGGTTGTGACCCATATTATGTACATGGAAATAAGAGAATGATTTACTTCAATACATTTCCGCCGTCGGTAGGACTCGAAACTACGCTCCCAGATGGAATCAGATTTCTAGTCAGACGCCTTAATTATTGGTCCACGTCTGCCCTTATGCAATGGTAATTGTAATGGTTGTAACCCATATTGTCTATTTGGATATTAGAGAAGGATGCATTATAAAACATTCGGCAGACGGTAGGACTCGAACCTATCCACCCAGAGGGAATGCGTTTTCTAGTGAGACGCCTTCACTACTCGGCCGCGACTGCCCTTACGCAATGACATTTGTAATGGTTGTGACACATATTTTCTACTTGGAAATAAGAGAAGGATACACTTCAGAACATTCCCGCAGTCTGTAGGACTCGAACCTACGCTCCCAGAGAGATTCTGCCTTCTAGTCAGACGCCTTAACCACTCGGCCACGAGTAACCTTAAGCAATGCTACCTGTAATGGTTGTGACCCATATTGTCTACTTGGAAATAAGAGGACGATTCACTTCAATACTTTTACGCATCGGTAGGACTCGAACCTGTGATGCCGGAGGGAATCTGATTTCTAGCCAGTCGCCTTAACCACTCGGCCACGACTGCCCGTAAGCAATGCTACTTTTAATGGTTGTGACCTATATTGTTTACATGGAAATAAGAGAATGAATCAATACATTCCCGCAGTCCGTAGGACTCGAACCTACGCTCTCAGAGGGAATGTGATTTCTAGTCAGACGCCTTTAGAACTCGGCCACGACTGCCGTTAAGCAATGCTACCTGTAATGGTAGTGACCCATATTTTCTTTTTATTTTATTGATTTTTATTTTTATTTTTCTTCTCTTTTCTTTTCTTAGTCTTTTACCCTTCAGGTTGGTGGAACCCACGGACTCAGCGCGGGAACTTACCGCCTCCACGGGCAGTGTCCTAGAGCTGGGATCATCTAATCAGTGGATACAACTGTTGAGGTGTGATTGGCTCCTCGCCCAGGCGGCCTCACCTGCAAAGCGAACAGGGGCCTCGTGAGGGATGGTAATGGATGGTCAGGATGGATAGGCAAGGAAGAGGGAAGGAGGCGGCCGTGGCCTTGAAGAATGTACTGTACCCTTTTATAACTTACCAAAACCTGTTGAATCCCTCGAGGAACACTGGATTGTAGGATCTCTAACTGCCCGGCTGAATACACCCCCCCAGATCCCACCAACAGGATCAACAAACCTAAATAGTGCAAGGACAAACCAAAATGCAAACAAGAAAAACTAGCTCAAGTCAAAACGTGACACGAGACGCAAACGAGATACAACTAATCCCAGAGAGTAGTGAGAAAATTTAAGAAAAGGAAAGGAAACACATTGATCTTCCCGGCACAATTTACGTAGTTATTATGAATTATGACTCTCGGATTGAACTGCTGTAAAATAAAATATTTATTCAGTAAAAATGTTACTGGTTGCCACCGTAGCGTAGCGGTCAGCATGATTAAATGCCGCCCCGGAGGTCCTGGGTTCGATTCCCGGCTCTGCCACGAAATTTGAAAAGTGGTATGAGGACTGGAACGGGGTCTACTCAGCCTCGGGTGTTCCAAATGAGTAGAGGGTGTTCGATTCCCACCTCAGCCATCCTCGAAGTGGTTTTCCGTGGTTTCCCACTTCGTCTTCGGTCAAATGCCGGGATGGTACTGCACCATTATTCCTAAAGGTCTTAAGTACAGATATGGATACAATATTTTGGAACGCCCTGTAACTTTCTAGCTAGCCACTGAAGTCTATCATAACAGCTGGTCTACAGCAAGCAAAAGTCCTGCTATCAAGAATGGATCGGTAGAGCTCGTATTTCCGACGAGAAGCCCGAAGGTCATCGATAATAATCACATTGACATTGTCTAACATTATATCGATCGATTCACCTCAGAATGATTAATACGAATTAAAGTATATTTGGCGCTATATGTAAGCATTATTTGTGTCTGTATGCATATTTCCATGGCAGAAAGCTATTACAAAGCAAGTATGAAAAACAGAAGAAGATCTGTTAAGTCACTAGTGATTATACTACGACTGCGATATATTTATATCGACTCGTGGCGTATAGAGGAGTGGGGGTAGCGGATGTCTTGCTCAAGCGACCTCGTGTGGAGAGCAGGAACTTGTGAAACTGACAGCGTGCAGTAATAATCCTGGCAATAGAGAAAGTGAAATCGCCAGTTAACAGGATTTTCAAAACGTGTGAGTGTGCCTATTGATATAAGCGAGTTCCTTCGGCATACTAGTGGAGTAGAGACTTGCTTAATGGGGAACAGACATGGTTTTAAACACGTAATATGTTTATCTTTGCGACCGTGTGTCCACCGCCACTAACGGACTATGCGGAAGAATACATTCATAATCCCGGCCGCCAGCTCGGGCGTATTTTGTCGTAACACTCTGCTTGTAAGACTTCACGGAAATGCAGCCTAGAGTTGATCAAAACTTTTCACAGTGGCAATACTTCTTAAAAAAAAGCACATTCTTAAGCAAGGTGTCAGAGGGAAGGAATACAATGAAGCCTCTATCCATTACGATGATAGGCTAGAGTACAATAGAAATACTGCATTAGCAGAATGGTAGCGGGACAATTTGCTGCAACGTTCATTTACTATGAAGTGTACAACCGAGTTTCGTAATCCAATGGACCGCGCGGACACGTGTGAACTTGGTCACATTCACATCTTTATATTGGAACTATTTAGCGGCTGTTCGAATTCACTCTCGCTTCGTGACGAGTTGATAAACTGTTTGCGGTTCAGCCATCGGTATTCTAATGCGTGTGGAAAGATATCGCCAGGATATATTGGGACCTTTCGACCGGTCTGGAGTTGTTCGAGCCTAGGAGGACTATGGTTTGTTCTCTGGAGACCCAGTTGGAGTCCGGCATGTTTTGTGTTGGTCTGGAGCCTAGTATGGCCAACGATATCCTTTTTTTTCCACATCCAGATTCGCCAAAGGTACAGATCACTTCAACTTGTTACCGTAGTGTAGCGTGGACATTTGAACCATCACAAATTGCCATATTTCGATTTTTGTAGATTAAATGGTTGAATAGAAAGTGCAGGTTCGATGCTTATTTCGAAGCTGACCTTCTATGATGCCAGGATTTTGACTCATAAAAATGAGTGCATCCTTTGTGTATTTTGATTGATAAATTTAAAATTTCAGTAGTATTTTACAGTATTTAAACTGATATGCTCATTCTTATTTGTCGAGAAGTCACTGTAGGAGGAAGATCTCCAGATTTTTGTGTAAGAATATTTTAGTAACGCAATTTTTTTTAAAGCAGCGTTGAGAACTCTGACTGAGTTTTACATATTCTAGTGCATTGTTCTTTAAGCACTTTCGCTTGGATTACCTTATTCTTTGAGGAGAAATTTTTCTTTCCTTATCATTATAACGATATTAGGAAGTTTTCGGATCCTGTTATTCTGAATGTTACTTCGAGTCTTTAGACTATATTTTTCTTCAGTTTATTATCAGGTTTAACTTGTATTTTCTGAGCGTGATTTTCGGAGTGGATTGACTAATGGGTCATAAGTCGCTTAGCCTCTGTAGTTAACCTAGATCCATGCTGTAGGACTAATCCACCGACATTTTCGCGTTCGGGAAATTCAGGGAAGATCTTATTTTGAGATTGGATACATATTTTTTTAATCGTTTTTACAACCTCAGTTTTGAGTGGTTGTGAAAGTTATACTTTTCTTCTCTTATGAAGTTAACACTGGATTAAATTGATATCATTGCCTCTGGTGCAATAGTTTTTCTCTATTAAGAGGGTATTTGAACGACATCCAAATTTGCGAGGATAATCCAAGGGATGACTTACTATAAGTCATACGTTTAAGAACTATGAATATTGTAATACATCAATGTAAGGCAAGTTTTCTAAAATAGGTGGAGTATTTCTGGAATCCACTAGGCTTTATTAATAACCTGTTACAGAATCAAATTATTTTTCTGAGCACGAGTTCAGGCTTTTATTACAAACAGCTGATTTTCATAATTGTGGATTTAAAACAGTAAGGCTCCAATTATAGGTGCATGTTAGATTTTAAGAGGCATGTATTAGGAATAATGCTCTTGTGTTTAAGTATTTTGATACAGTGCTTTGCGAAGCAAATTTTCTTGTTGAAGATTGAGCAACGTGTGCCAATCAAGAATAGATTGAATGAGGTTTCAACCCAGAGAGGCGTTGTATTTAACCTAGTATGGTTAAGATTTTGTCATAGGTGACTTTATCGCTGTTATTATCGTGAAATAATGCCTGTGTGAAGATTAGTATTTTTCTGAGCATTATTATTAAAACTCTTGAGTGGATATCCAGTTCAATATTTCCAGTAAAATTATAACGACTTTGCCATAGCATGTATGTTTAACAAGGATCACCGATAACTATTTAATGCTGAATCTATGATTAATTTTTGCTTAACTGTTCGGCAGAAATACCCTGACATTAGAAATGAAACAATTAAACAATTTTAAGCAGAAGTGAATGTCGTGACATTAAGTCAGTGGGAGGAGAATAATCGAAATTATTCTAGAATTTTGTATACATTTGTATATTCTGTAAATATGCCATATTAATTTCATCGTTAAATAACAAGACCATATAATGCTATTGAAAATGTCGTGTAAGATTATTGGTTATAATCAGGGTATTTTTGTGTAAGATGTTCATTAAGTTAATGAACCGAAATGAATCCAATTTATTCAATTCATATATTTTTTTTTTGTGTGTGCTTATCCTATGGGATCGAAAATTATTATTAATATACCTTATTTTTGAAAGAACTCAAAGTTAGTTGAGATAATGGGTAATTCATTTTGGAAGCCTTTCCCATATTCCATAGCTGAAAGACAATCCAGTATAATTAATGATATTTTTGATTGGTCGTGGTATCGACAAAATTTATATTTCTTGTCATGTTTATTCTTGCAATAAACTAATTTATTATTTGGTTTTAATTATTGCGTGTTGCTTTATAGAGGTGATGGAAGTGTATTAAGGGGGCCATCGCTAGGTATTTTAGGGTTTACCACACCTTTGAGATTCTTTCTTCCTTTTGAAGAATTCTTGTGTTTTGAGCTAGTCTTTTCTTTCTCTGAGCTTTGGTCAGTCTTAATACATCCTGTTAAGTATTCGAGTGGCCCTATTATCCCTGTGTCTGTTGGTAGAACTTGGGGGTTTTTCTAGGCGGGGATTTTCAGGTTCTACGATCCAGCTGTTATCCAGGGATTCAACAGGTATTGGTAGGTAATACGGGTACATTACCTCACAGACCTTGCCAGACAACTCACCCCACCGCCAGCAACTCACCCCACCGCCAGCTACTGACGTCACTCGACCTCAAGTCTACCCTCAGTCACATGGTCCGATCAGGGCGAGAGAGGGCGATGGCCCCTGCGTTACGTCACATCAGATGTTGTAAACACAGCCTGTAAACACAGCCCGCTCAGATACACAAAATAACACCGCGCCATGTAGCGCTCTCTCAGACATCCATAATCGGAAATACAAAAACGGTCACAGTACCATCCCGGCATTTGCCCGAAGACGAAGTGGGAAACCACGGAAAGCCACTTCGAGGGTGGCTGAGGTGGG
Source organism: Meconema thalassinum (assembly GCA_946902985.2). Taxonomy (NCBI): domain Eukaryota; kingdom Metazoa; phylum Arthropoda; class Insecta; order Orthoptera; family Tettigoniidae; genus Meconema; species Meconema thalassinum. The sequence goes on along the minus strand of OX336391.1, from coordinate 298,140,653 downwards.
AATCGAACCCCTTCTACTCATTTTGAACACCCGAGGCTGAGTAGACCCCGTTCGAGTCCTCATAGTACTTTGCAAATTTCGTGGCAGAGTCGGGAATCGAACCCAGGACCTCCGGGGCGGCAGCTAACCATGATGACCGCTACGCTACGGAGGCGACACTATCGAATAAGACAGTAAAAATATCGAAAATTTTCTTGAAAATTACTAATGGAAGGGTCGATGAGTACCCTAAACACTGGGCCACGGCTGACGACAAGCAATGATGCTTATAATGGTTGTGACCCATATTGTCTACTCGGCAATAAGAGAATGATTCACTTCAAAACATTCCCGCAGTCGATAGGATTCGAACCGACGCTCCCAGGGTGTGTCTGATTTCTAGTCAGACGCCTTAACCACTCAGCCACGACTGCCCTTACATTGTGATACTTGCAGTGATTGTGACCCATATTTTCTACCTGGAAATAAGAGAAGGATTCACTTCTAAACATTCCCGCTGTCGATAGGACTCGAAACTACACTCCCAGAGGGAATCTGAATTCTAGTCAGACCCCTTAATCACTTTTTTTTTCACTTTTTTTTATTAGCTCTTTACAGAATTACAGAATTTTCAGATATGGTAAATACCATACTAATACATCACAAGAAATCCAGATAGTGTCCATATTTATCGTACAATTGTCCACTTTCACTAAGCTTCCAACGCTCTTTTTGCAGGTGATACCTGAGATCCAGGAAAGAGAAATGTTGATCATTGTCCATCACGAAGTGTACATATTGGCCCATTATCCACACAATGGCAGTCTGTTTAATTTGGGGGAAGGCGGTCACCGACAAACGAACCAACTTCCTGTCATCAAGGTCATCCGAGGGCACATTTAATAGTTGACATACTTTTCCCTTACACCACAGCCACGTGGAGGCAACTCGCGTGCATGATGTGAAGCGGTGTATCGCCGTATCAGTTTGACCACATATAGTACACCATGGGTAAGCTTCAAGATGGATAGTATATCGCCGTAGAGCGGTTGGGATGAGATCGTTGAGGAAGATAAAAACTTGGGAGTGTACAGCAGAAGAAATGGTCATAGCCCCAAAATTTTTCCAAACAGTGGGCCAATGGACGTAGAGGGTGGTGGCTTCTATTCGCTGTTTGGAGTGTACCACTTGCCGCAACATGTTATAGATACTTTTCGTCGTTGGAACAATCCCAGAAGGCATTTGGCGAACAGTTTCCAGAAGGTGCTGTTGATGGTCCCTAAATATCTTCGGCAAAGCTCTATCACAACCACGGGCTGTGTTTCGAATATCTTTGTATAGCGCTTTCGTAAAAGTGTCATGTTGGGAAAGAATGGTGATATCGTTCTTGCAGAGGAGTGCACGGCATTTCATGCCATGAGCTGTTAGCCCTAGCCCGCCTTGCCGGGATGGGAGATACAACTGTTCCCGTTGTACTCGGAACAAAAATCCTTGCCATATAAACCAACCTGTATATTTTGCCAATTGGCTCTCAAACATTTTGGGAAGTGGGAAAAGTTGTGCGACATACCATATTTTAGAGAGCGCAAACACGTTGAGGACCATGACCCGTTGCACAATATATGGAGGTTTCTTTGACCAAATTGGATCAGGACTCCCCTAACTTTGGCAATGACCTTAGTCCAGTTTACTTGCACTGTGTCCAGAAGCGATTGCTTCCAGGTAATGCCAAGAATTTTCACCTCATTTACTATCCGGAACCAGGGCTGTGGGGTAATCACTGAGTTAGTATTGAGCGGAAGCAAAGCAGTTTTCTGGGGGTTCGATTGTGCTCCAGAGGCGATATGGTAGAGCTGAAGGACGCTATCGATGTGGGAGATGTCTTCTTTATTGCGGATCAATATTGATACGTCATCAGCATAGGCGCTCATTCCAAAAACATGTGTGGACAGTGTGTAACCCTGTAGCTTCACCTGGGTAGTCCGAATGAACGGTTCAAGGCCAATGACAAAAAGTAGCATAGAAAGGGGACATCCTTGCCTAACTGATCGTTGTATTGGAATCAGAGGGGAAAGAAAACCGTTGACGAGCACTCTAGACGTAGCATTACAATTTATCATACGAATGTAGTCAATAAGGATTTCAGGAAATTCGAAGTGTTGCAAGACCATGTACAAGTATTCATGACTGATGCGGTCGAAAGCTTTATCAAGATCTAAGGTGAGAAAACTCATTGGCTCAGTGGGGAGCATTTTGGCTTTTAGGTGTAGGTCCCGTAGTATCACTAAGTTGGTTAACAAAGTTCTTCCAGGAATACTGCAACATTGTTCGTCACCAATGATATCAGGTAGAACAGTCTTCAATCGGCATGCAAGTACTTTGGTAAGGACTTTATAGTCACTGCAGAGCAGAGTAACTGGTCGGAAGTCACCAACTGCCATGGGAGAGGATGTTTTTGGTATGAGGACGATGGTACCCTCGTGATGTGATTGACAAAGAGCACGACGTTGGAGAATGGTACGCAGGACATGACAAAATTCTTTGCCAATGAGAGGCCAGAAGTGTTTATACATTTCATATGGCAGTCCATCAATGCCAGGTGAGCGGTTGTTTGGGAGTTGTTTAACCACAGAGTGAATCTCTTCATCCGTAATATCCGCGCTGAGCAGAGTTTTGTTGTCCGGAGATAGTTTGGTACTGCAAGATGACAGCAATAGGGTCACCTGCTGTGGATCAATGGGAGCCTTAGCGTAGAACCGTTGATAAAATAATGAGATTTCACTACGTATAGCGTCAGGGGAGGTGACGACACTTCCAGTACTGGTGCGGAGGCGGTGGATATATTTACGTTGCCCCTCACGTTGTACTTTGGCGATATGGTATACACTTGCACTTTCGTCCGGGAGCACTGTACGATCTTTTAAAGCCACGTTGATATGAGCGAGCGTTCGTTGCTGTAGAGACAGGAGCTTGGTTTTAACTTCCCGGATCTGGTCATATATACGCTCCCCAGCATCAGATCTTTGCTGGAGCTGGCGAAGAACTCGATAGTAAAATTCAACTGTATCCCGTCTTTCCCGACCTCGTTGGTAAGATATGTTCTTAAAGACGCGGCGGATCCCTGGTTTAACTAAAATATCCCACCAGTCTGTGCAGTCGCGAAATTTGCATTTTTGTTGGACCCATCGAGTCCAGTGTTGTCTGAAAATATCTTGGCATTCCTCCTCCAGCTACAGCGAGCAATTCAGCTTCCAATAACCTCTTCCTATGTGAAATATGGGATGGGGGTAAGAGATTGTACATACGACAGCATGATGGTTAGTGAAACTGGCAGGTATCACTTCATATCGTCTAGGCTGGATAAGTTCCTGTGAAAAGTAGATGCGGTCAAGTCGTGATGAGGAGTTGTGACTTATACAGGTGTAATGGGGCAGGGGCACCCTTAAACTATCCACAGCATCAATGAGGTGTAGGGAGGTAAGAAGGGTCCTGAGAGCCGGGTTGACACCTTGGTATGAGCTCGTGGAATCTTCTGGGCGTTGAATACAATTGAAATCCCCTCCAAGAATAAGTTTTTCCTTAACTTCGTGCAGATGAGGCAGTATACTCTGTTGAAAGAACATTTTCCGTTCCACACGTTTATTGGACCCGGATGGGGCATATACATTTATCAGGGTGGTATTGTTTATGTGTCCAGATATTATGCGTCCTGATGGATGACATAGCACACCTTCGAGTGGGATATCATGTCTTATGAGGAATCCGGTCCCTCTATTCGTATTACCGGTATTGATGTATTGTTTGTAGAAGGCAGATATGGGCAAACAGGGTAGAGCAACTTCTTGAATGAAGGCAATGTCAATGTCTGCATCTCGAAGGAATCTCTCCAACAGTTGAAATTTCAGAGGGCATTCTATTACATTGATATTCACAGTGGCCACAGTGAGAAATTGCGCCATTAAGAGAAGTATAAAAGTTGTGCTAGACATACTGGAAGTTGGACTCGAGAAAAAAGAAAAAAGAAAAAAAGACACAGGTGAGAAATATACTGGTGCACTATGTCAAATTAGGTTGAGATAGTTCCTTTAGACTGCCATTCATAGGCCGGCTGTCAGCGGTTGAGAGCGTCCGTGGGTCCCTAGATGACGTAGAATGAAGATTTTGTTTCTTTTTCACAGCTGCGGGAACATTTGTAGAGCCAGTTTGATTCTTCGGGGCTGGTACGGCAATCGAGGCATTTGTTTTAATCTTCTTAGAGACGTTCTCGGATCCCCGATCAACATTCTTAAGTGAGTCGGTAGGGACCAGCGAAGGCGGGGGCAGAGAAGACAAAATTTCTGTGGCAGCCTGTAGTGACGGCAGAGTTGGTTCTAAGGCTGCGATACAGGTTGCCGATAGCACAGGGGCACTCTGTGTCTCGCAGCTCTGGTCAGGGCAAGGTACCAGTTCTGCGTCAGATGTATCCGAGGTCACTCCTGGTGTTGTCCCAGCTGACTGATCAATAAGCATGTTTTCATATGACGTTTGCTGCGTCACAACTTCCGAGTATTGTACACGTCGTTGTTGTGTAGGGGTTATACCGAGGGGAATCATTTTCTTTGGGCAGTTAATACGTAGATGTGTGGTAGCATTGCAAATTAAACAGGTCTGTTTCTGTCCATTATACGTTATATAGCCAGAATGGCCACCAAAAGTCTCAGTGGAGGGGATATCTTGCTTGATTTCCATAGTGACGGCACGTATTCCATTATACACCGGGAACTGATAAGCAGAAGACCATTGTTCTTTCCTGACGTCACTCACAGTGCCATATTTCGACAGGACGGATTTGAAAATTTCAGGGGGTACTTCGAGTGGGACATTAAATATACGCACTGTGGTAAAATTGGAATCCGCTGTGGAGAGCTTAACATTTGTCATTTCTCCTGAGTCATACTGAAATTTAATAGGATCTGCAAAAGTATTTAACAATTTCTGATAAATAGATATGCTGATTACCTTGATGTACATGGGTTTTTCGTGCGCATTTAACTGGATGGCTTCTACTTGGTCGACAGTCAACCGGAGGGTATCGCCAATCCAGCGGTGAATTTCTCCTGGTGAGGGGCGAGAACTCTGCCTGTCCCATTGGCAGCGTACGGTGTTTTTTCTCTGGTATCCGGACATGATTTTCAGCGGGGTTTTCTGGTTTCCTGGTTTTGTTGTCCTATCTGGAACACTACTTAAAAAAGTATTGTCCGAATGACACACGGAAGGTCAGTACACACGTGGAACTAAGGAAGCACCGGTATTAGGAACCGTAACCTCTTCCAATGCGGTCACACAGCGCGCACACACGTACCGCACTCGGCCACGACTAGTGACCAACTTGCCCACTCGGCCACGACTGCCTGTAGGCAGTAGTAACTGTAAAGGCTGTGTTCCATATTCACTACTTCGATATAATGATTCACTTCAAACCATTTCCGCAGTCAGTAGGACACGAACTTACGTTTCCAGATGGAATCTAATTTCTAGTCATACGCACTAACCAAATGGCCACGACTGTCCTTAGGCGAGGATAATTGTAATCCCATATTGACTACTTGGAAAAAAGAGGATCCACGTTACCTGAGGCCATCTGATTACTAGTCAGATGCCTCAACCACTCGGCCAACTGCAATTAATAATTTTCTACAGATGGGCCAGTCATTCGTGGCCGGTCATAGGCACATGAGAATTCTTCTAGCCCGAGTAGAACACACAGGCGCTGCCTGCATTGATCACAAAGGTATGAAAGCTCACTGTGCGTGGAAACACCACGACGAACAAAAGATGTACCGGTCAAGAAGAAGCGGCCCACTTATTACCATGGGCGCCCACAGGATTATTTCCAGGGAGGGGGGGGGGGGGCTAATAATATTTGTCATTTCATTACCAACCTGTGACTAGGTGCTGATGAGACGTACCTCACCTTCCCCTTCACACGGGGTGTGTGACCCGCGCGACGCGACGCCCAGGCGGCCTCACCTGCAAAGTGAATAGGGGCCTGATGAAGGGATAGGAAGAGTGGGAGGGTATGGCAAGGAAGTGGGAAGGAGGCGGCCGTGGCCTTACGGTAGGTACTGCCCCCGAAAATTGAATTATTCTGGGACAAAATGAGAGTATTTTCCGTCCCCATGATAAAATTTAACCAGCAAATATAAATTCTGGAAGTGTGACACAGGAGGGTAGTGTTACAAGCTCGAGACTGTGGGAGAGCCCGATCACGTGATATATTGCACAATAGACGCTTCTAGAAGGCTAAAATTGGCATAGCAACAGTGAGTTTGGAAATTAATATTATAAATATTGTTATAAATTATGCTATTGGATCCCAGCCCAGCGCCAATGAGAAGAGGTCTTATTGAAGACGGGATCAACTTCAACTACATAATTTGGTGAAATTATGCATGTAGGCCCCTAGAAGAAGATTTTCTTATTTGTTAATGAAGAGAATATTAAAAGAAATTATGTCTGATACTTTAAAAACCGCAGATCGGTTAATCTACGCAGTAATAAGCATTAGTGATCTACGCGCTAAAATTATGGTGAGAGATTGATATGGCCGCCAAAATTTCGACTTGGAGGGGGAGATCCAAGGATCGATGTTCTTATTCCAGCAGTCTTTGAAGAGTGAGAAAGTGTTTTACTGGGTTAACGGAGATCCCAAGGCTTAGTCCGAGTGCGACGACTGTCGACTTGTGGAGACGCGAGGATAGCTAGGTGGAACGTAGGAGATTGCCGCACTTCCATTCTGTGTGAAGTTGTGAGGAACATTGAAATAATTATATCTTATATATAAAAGTGAAAGTCTGTATGTGGGTATGTGGGTGGGTCTGTTCCGTATACAAATCCACACCGTTCCACCAATCTCAACCAAATTTTGCATACACATAGTTAAGGACCCAGAAGGAACCGCTGGCTACATGAATTTTCGATAGTTTTTCTCATTCTTCTGATTTCGGCCCTTTTGCACTCAAGCACAAGCTAATCAAATTATAAAATATACTCATGAAGGAATGGCAAGGCAGATAGTTTCCATGGCAACATAGCTCAAGTCGAGGCACGGCCGACTGGATGCCAGTTGCGCTCTGCACTACTGGTATTAGACTGGTTCAATTTTACCAAATTCTAAATTTGAGTGGCATTTTGGGTAACATTTGGGCAAATGGCTTATATTTACTAATTCGGACCTGCTGAACAAGAATGTCGCTGTTGCCATGCTGATTTCTCGACCAGAAGCCAGAAATCCTTATATTTGCACTAGCAGGTACCCGCGGCGTCACTCGCGATCAAGACAATGGGGACGATGCATTATTGCTGATAATTGGTTTATTCTATTACAGCAATCGCGGCTACAGGTGGGTCGATTCTAATTCTGAAAATTCTGATACATACAGTATATTGATATGAGCAGCAAAATTGGGAATTTTATAGAGTTGTTAAAGTCTGCAGGGTACGATGTTACATTATGTGAACACATTTGAAAATTTTGGTTTTGGTTTTGCCATCTTCTGCAGAGACATAACGATTTTGTTGTCCGGATAATCACGAGCACGCCACATACAGTTGCGCGTGGGAAAAAATGGTTTTGTCTAAACGTACAGTACACCTGGAATGGCAAATCTATCGGAATATGGGGAATTAAAAGTATTTTTCCTTAAACTATTCTGGGTATAATTTTGCCACACTTATTGATGATTTCAACGTCAACATGTCGCTATTAATAGACCTATAGTAAAATATCTCTCATCTTGGCCGCTGATGTACATTATGCAGTCTCTTCCCGTGTTACATCCCAGGGATTGAAATTCTCCAGCAACCCTTTTGCCTCACATGCCTGTCTAAGTAATTAAAATTCCCGATTGTTGTTGTTTGAGTCTTCAGTTTTTTGACTGGTTGGATGCAGCCCTCCATGCCTCACTCTCCTGAGCTAATCGTTTCATCTCTACATAGCTACCGCACCCTACATCTGAGGCAATCTGTATAACCCTGGTCTTCCTCTACAGTTCTTGTCCTTGACCCACCAATCCATAACTAAGCTTGCTATTCCTGGGTGTCTTAATATGTGTCGTACCAACCTATCTCTTCTCTTCATTAGCAGTTGCCAGAAACATCTCTCCTCTCCCACTCGTCTTAATAGCTCTTCATTTGTTACCCTATCTACCCAACTGATCTTCATCATTCTCCCGTAACACCACATTTCAAACGCTTCAATTCTCCTCTTTTCTGCAGCACAATTAGTCCAAGTTTCACTTCCTTATAGTGTCACGCTCCAGACAAAAGCTTTCAAAAATGACATCCTAATACCTAAATGTATATTCGATGTCAACAGATTCCTTTTCTGTAGAAATGCTTTCCATGCCTGAGCCAACCTTCTTTTTATATCCTCTTTGCTTCGTCCATTACTGGTTATTTTGCTTCCTAAGTACCGGTAACAGAAGTCTCCTACTTCCCGTAGCGTTTCACCTGCCAATTTGATGTCCATAGAGGTTTCTGATTTATTTCGGCTGCATTCCAATAATTTTGTTTTACAATTATTGATTTTCATCATAATTCATTCGTCAAGACGGAGTCCATACCATTCAAAAACTCGTTCAAATCTTCTGGCGTATTGGCCAAGATGACGATGTCATCAGCAAATCTCAGAGATGAAATTATTTCTCCTTGATTCTTCACTCCGACTTTAAATTGTTCTCCAATTTCCTGATTATTGTGTTTTTAGTGATCTTTGAAATGCATTGCCCTCGCACATGATGTAGATACATTGTCAAAGGAAAACATTCCATGTTACGAACGTGGGCCGCATACCCTGTACCGAAAGCCTATTCTGGACAGCAGTTCCTTGAACTCAGATTTGCCAACATTTTATTGTATCTTTCCATGTGGTATGTCTCTGTACCTCAACATACAGAAGAGTGCTTTAAAAATCATGTCTTGTGTAAATTTTGGAAAAGGTAGTGCGTGTGGTTTTTGCCGGAGTGGATACTCGCTAGTAGAAATTCTTTTCAGTAAAATAGACTGGTTCACAATTTGGTAAGTGCACATTGAGGTATATGACGGCGGGATGCCTTAAGTGTTAAGGAAACGGCAATAGCCGCCTCAGAGCTTCGTTGCTACTGAAATAATGACCAGACTGATATTTGTACTTACCTATACGTGATTGTGAGCCCAGTGTTTATGAAATTGAACGTAGCTATATCGCTACCTTTATTTAATAGCCGCTACTGTAGTGTTTAAGAATTAAAGGTGGTATTAGAAGGCGCTTCCCCTATTTTTTTACCCCTGGCGCTACAGCCCATGAAGGGCCTAGGCCTATCATGCGACCGCTTCCCAGCCATTTGGCCTGCAGAAATTGTGGTGACGCGTGGTCAGTGCATAGTGTCCCCTCAGCCGTTAATCTTGTTCTTCGTGACCGGAGTGCTGCCTCACAGCTACTCAATTGTCCTCACGAATCTGAGTGCAGCCCGTTGCAGCCCTCACATCAGTGTCTAAAATCTCTGACGGAGCCGGGAATCGAACCCGGGGCCTCCGGACGAGAGGCAGGCGCGCTACACTGTTCTTATTGTGTTTATATTTATCTTGAAAAAGATAATAAATGGATTGGCATTGCCTCCTACAAGGATATATAACAAGTAGTTCCGTGAAGAACTATACAGCCTATTTTCATATATCCTACTTATGTTAACTGCCACTATCAACATACACAATTTCAGTTTGAGTGCTGTAATAGACTCGTAGATATTGAGAACCGACTAAATATTTCGGATGGTCGCCATGTTGGATTTTACATATGAAGGTCCTAGTACTGTTACATGCAGATTATTGTGTACGTGTAGTATTCAAACTTCAATCGCATAATTAGGACACAAGAAGTAACAAGGAGATTTTAAAATTTCGCACAGCTGCCATTTTGAGGTTATGGAAACAATTGAAATAAATTAGATGCCAGTGGATTACCATTCGTATGAGGATTTACTGTACCAAGTTTCACTGCACTCGGATGGTTAAATTGCGAGAAACGTCCATGTGAATATTTATACTTCGCGTCGCCGCCATGTTGGATTTGTGATCACTAGGTTATTTAGAGTCCTATAGGTGAACTTAAGCTCATAGCCCCTATGAACATTATAAAATTCAGTTTCATTGCTATAATAGATTCGTAGATATTCAGAGCCGTCTATATATTTCGGATGGTCGCCATGTTGGATTGTTAAATGTACAGTCCATAGAGTCATGTACCATTAAAGGAAAATTATTACGTAGGTTCATTATTCAAACTTTCACTTCGATCGCATGACTACATCACAAGAAATAAAAACTTAATTTTAAAATTCGCACAGCCGCCATCTTGAGGTTATGTAAACAATTGAACTAAATTAAATACCAGTGCATTATAATGTGTATAAATATTTCCTGTGCCAGATTTCAGTGCGTTTGGAACATTAAATCGCGAGAAAGGACTATTTAAAGTTTTCAAATTCGCTTGGCCGCCATGTTCGTTTTGTAGTTAACCGGTTTTTGAAAGACTTATAGATGGACTTCCAGTAGTGTCCTTTATCTCCGTACAAGATTTCAGGGAGATACCAGTAATAGTTTCAGAGATATAGAATGCCGGTGAAATATTTCGCACATCCGCCATCTTGTGGTTATGTAAACAATTGAACGAAGTTAGATGTCGGTGCATTACAATATATATGAACATATACTCTACCAAGTTTCATTGCGTTTGGTTGGTTAAATCGCGAGAAACGTCTATTTAAAAGTCGCAACTTCGCTTGGCCGCCATGTTGATTTTGTAGTTACCAGGTTTTCAAAGGTCACATAAGTGAACTTATAGTAGTTCCCTTTATCACCATACTAAATGTCAGGGTAATGTCGCTAACAGTTTCGGAGATATTGAATGCTGGTGAAATATTTCGCACAGCTGCCATGTTGGATTGGTGAGTCGTAACAAAATTTGAAGGGCACGGTCGGGGTCGCCAGGAATAGTGCTATGAACTTACCGAGTTTCATTGAAATTGCTCTAGCCGTTTAGATTTTATTAGGGGGGGACACACACACGAATCACACACACACACACACACGCACACACACACGGACAAAAGGTGATCTCATAAGCCTATTTTTTCAAAATTGAAAATAGGCTAAAAAATCGGATGTCATACCTTGAGGTAGTGTTGCCATGGAAACCGACTTGCGATTAGTTCATCAATCAGAGCGAAGATAGTTTTCTGCGAATAGCTTTGAAACTGTTGGTTTTAGGGCCTTAAAATGTAGTTTTCGGTGTCCCGTAGGGACGTACCGAGTATTGTTTCTTGCATCGAGGAGAGTAAAATGAGCTTTGTCCGGTCTTTATGCGACAACTTCGATATTTTGTCCTGGTTGAGTATATTTGGTGACTTTTCAGTTATGTTGCCCATTCCTCGGGAACAATGATTTATTTCCGGACGAAAGGCATCCTATATGTTATCCCATGGTATAAGCTGTCTCCATTTCAAATTTCATCCAAAACCGCCCAGCCGTTTTAGTGTCAAGAGGTAACAAACTAACACACACACACGGACACACAGATTTTCTCAATTATAATATATATATATATAGGGAATAGGGATTAATTTCGTTTCCTCAGATTGTCTTTTTATTCTGAAAACGGTTTTGGGGATACATTTGTCGTGAGAAGCGATATAAAAGTTAGTTATACGTTGCAAAGAGCTACCAACGCTCATTTCTTCGTACATAATAGGCTATAATTCGGACAAAAAATATTACTATTTACAACGAAAATTAAGGAATAATTGTTCAATAAGATTACAATTTTTTTAGCAAAACGGAAAATCAGTTAGTCATGGAATTTGAATAATAATAATAATAATAATAATAATGATGTAAAACACCTACCGGTCGAAGACAATGTCGATTCTTGAATAGACAGAAGTGTAGGAACTGATATGTCTTTCCACTGTCATGGCGTAATCTCTAAACGTAACGCATTTTGCTGGCTTCTGCAGTGCATTGATCATTGCCATGCCGTCATTGAGTAAATGTGAAGATTCTCTCTCCAGAACTATATTATCAGGGCAGTCAATGTCCTTAGTTAGAGTTGTAATCAGGGTAGACTTATCTCCACTTCTTAAATCTCCATCCGTGTTTGTCAGAGATGGAGGTCAGGCCATGAGCTCATGTTTTAAAATTTCTTGGAGATCAATTTCCCTCCCGGCCTCGTAAGCCATTACTATTCTTTGGAGAACGTTCCTATCACTACTCAGCGCTGTTTTGTGCGTCGTTTTCTTCGTCAAAACTTTCGGCAAGTCGTTCAGTGTGAGGGAGATACTTAGAAATGGGCAAATGGAAGCTCACTTGCAGTTTTCCCGTGTCTTCAGATGACACAAAGCGTTCGGAGACGAACTTATTCACTTGTTAAAGCCCCAATTATCGTGTGCGTAGAAGCGAATCTTGGATATTGACGGTAGTAATGTCCTTAGTTGCTACATTGTGAATATTTGAGAGATCAGCATTGTCTTCTGAGAACACTTTAAAAGTTTTCAAAGTGAACAAGGGTTTTTCTTCGTCCGAGTTGTCTCACCGTCTCCTACCAGGATAGACAGATTGTTCTTTATATGAGCAGCCTTCTGTTCCTACCCCGAACATTTTAAGCGCAGAATTAGTAATATCGCTCCTCGAGTGAAATGATAAGGCCCAACGTTGCAGAGCAGACGCTTCCTGCGTGATTCCAACTAATCCGCCGGCTTTCTTAGAATTGCCCACTATCCATTCCTGTGCATGATCCGCGTCAACTTGACAAAATTTTCAGTTGCTCCGTTGGACCCCGAAGTCTCCCTTCCTGTATGCCGTCTCGACTTCTTCAGGGAGCTAATGCATTTCAGCTATATACACTGCCAATGACTTAGCGTAATTGGTGTGGTCGTATCGTGCAGTAAATGGAAGCATCTCTTTAAGAGCAGTCAAATGCATGTCCCAATTTCCAGAACGGATCCCCCTTGTAAATTTGAGTAATGTCGAACCATCTCTAGATATGACCACCAGTACGCAAAATTTGAACTCGATCGTGATGCCTCGGAAACAAAGTCTTTGATTTTTCCCCGATTTTCTTGTACGAGGAAATGCTCGATAACTGTTCCTGCATCATAGGGGAGGTTTTCAAAAATATCGCAGCCCTTCTCATTAGCCAGCCTATCCAGTAAAATGCGCCATAAAGCCTGGAACATAAGTTTGTGAAGTTTACCATATACCCTTCCATCAAGAACTCCAGCGGCCGATCCCTCGGCTAAGACTCCATTTTTCCACCCAGATCTCACGAATACCTCTTCCTGCCATATGCTGTGCTATGGTTTTCAGAAAATTAATGCAAGGTGTAATCCTCCCATCTTCAAAACAACCCGATTTTTAACAGTTCTGAGCCCCATTTGATCTCCAACAACTTATGGTAGAGCGCTTGATCACAAGTTAACACCACGTACGGCTGCTTCAGCTTATCTGCTACAACGACGGATCTTTCAAACACTGTCTGGAGCGTGTCCCACTCATGGGCAGAATTTAATATTAGGGGCATGTAGCCAGCTTGAGAAATGCACAGACGCACACACGAACCACAATATAAAACAGTTAATCACAGATATTGAGATAGCCAGTCACAAGCTCCCAGCAGAAGACAGGGAATTAACCAAAAATCTCGCCACCAACGAAGCCAAAAAAATCCTCAAACGAGAGGGCGATAGCAATAACATTCAAAACAACAAACAGCTCAAAGAAATAAAGTCGTTGAAACAAAAAATAAAAGAACATGACTTAATCATCACAAAAGCAGATAAGGGAAACACTACAGTAATTTTGAACAAAACAGAATACATTGAAAAAACAGTCGAATTCCTAAACAACAACGAAATCAAGGAATTAACAAAAGACCCCACCAACAAATTCCAAAAACAAATAAAAAGTGCGCTAAAGGAAACAGAATACATACTGACCAAAGCCGAAAAATCAAAACTAATAAACATGAACCCGAAAATACCGTCATTGAGGGGACAACCAAAAATACACAAAAAGGAATGCCCAATGAGACCAATAGTCAATTGTAGGAATGCCCCTAATTACAAAATCAGCAGTTACTAAAAATCTTAAAATGCCGTCTTTCCAACGACAAAAACAACTCTGTAAAGAACACAACAGAACTAGTAACAGCATTGAACACCCTACAAATGAAACCTAACTTCAGGCTAGTATCCTTCGACGTAACTAACATGTACACCAATATTCCGATTATTGAAGCAATCAACACTATCGAAAACAACTTAAAATCCAACAATTCGGTAAAAGAAATTGAAGAGATTGTGAGATTACTGAGGGCCGTTCTCACCCAAATTGAAGAGATTGTGAGATTACTGAGGGTCGTTCTCACCCAAAACGTGTTTCAATTCGACAATAAAATATACACACAGAGAGAAGGCCTAGCAATGGGATCGCCACTAAGTGGGTTAATCGCTGACATCTTCATCAATGCACTAGAAAATGCGTTCTTAGAAAAGACTTCAACAAAGGGAATAGTAATATGGAAAAGATACGTAGATGATGTAATTTGCATCTACGATACTGAACTAACAAGCGAAGAAACAATTCTCCAATCCATTAATAGCCTTCACCACTCTATCAAATTCACTAAGGAATCCGAAATAGACCGGAAAATAAATTATCTCGATATAACTATTGAACGTAAAGACAACGACCTTTCATATTCCATATTCCGGAAAGCAACACAAACCTCGCATGCAATCGACAATCAGTCTAATCACCCCAGTACGCACAAACTAGCGGGGTTCAATTCAATGGTGCACAGAGCTTTAAACATACCCATGTCAAAAGACAACTATAATAAGGAAATAAGAACTATTATGCAAATAGCAAAGGAAAACAACTTCTCGCCAAGCAAAATAAATCAAATTATAGCCAAACATAAAAATAAAGATAAAACGATTCCCAAACCGGACAGTAATGAGAAAAAATTTGCGCGTTTCAACTATGTGAATGCGAATACATATAAAATCACTAACCTATTCAAAAAACAAGGCATAAAGAAAGCTTTCACGACGAAAAACACAACCGCTAGGCACCTCCTAAATAGTAATCTAAATAAACGTGACCCGTATTCAAGGTCAGGGGTATATTCTATAACGTGCCAAGACACCGATTGTCACGCTAATTACATCGGGCAGAGTGGAAGGCGAGTAGACACACGTTATAATGAACATAGGAATGCGATAGGATACGGAACACATTCAGCCGTGTGCGAACATATGTGTGACGCAGGGCACAGCTTTACCAACATAGAGTCGGACCTTAAAATAATCCATCACGAATCGAAAGACAGAGCTCTTGACATAAAGGAAGCAATCGAGATACACCTAGCCAAACGAAACAATCCCAACAATCTAAATGAACACACGTTCATGGAGAGCTCACCCCTCTTCACACTACTAAAAAACACACCCTGTCGGAAACAAAACACAATTTAGCGACACAGCCAAGCTAGATAAAAAAAAGGGGGGAAATTAGGGTTTTTTTAATAGGTAAATGTTATCTGGATCAGGTGTACGATGTACTTTGCTTCTGCAATAAACCAAGGCCCATATTCGCGGCAGTATTAAAGGTGCCGGGACGTCCTCATAAGACCGTCAACGCTTAGTTCGAATGGGTTATGCTCCACGCGTGGCGAGGGCCAATCCACGGTCTTTAATAGTTGTGGACCCACCTCATTCAATAACATACATCTTATCTAGGTTGGCAACACCTCACATAAACACATCGCTATCACTCCCCACAGCACGTAGGGACAGGGGGGAGAAGGCAGGGGAAAAACCAGTCGTTAAGATAACCACCGCAGTCGACCGCACAGCGAGTTCCAGTGAGCACGAAAACTGCGAGTAGCTGTAATACGGAAGACAATCAGATAAGTAATTAGCCAAAAATTGTATAGTTTAACCATAGTTTACAACCATATAATCTCTCTAAAGTACAATCTCCGGATAGCTATCACCATTTAGCATTTCACCTAACATATATACTGCATTTAGCATACACTGACAGTCGCAGTACCAATACTGCAACTAAATAATTGTACATATTGTAAATATTTTCACCTGTATTTCAAACATAGATTTTGTAGCCTAAGTGTAATGGATCTGATGATGATCGCTTGACGATCGAAACTGGTCATCCTAGTGTTTTATTAATCTCATGTAATTTATTTCAGGATTAGGGCACAACCCATCTCTTTTGGGTACATTCGTGTTGACCGACTGAAAAGCTCTAAACTCTTGTTAATGCCTAATGTGTTGTGTGTAATGTCTTGATTAAACACAGTCCATCCGGATTTCAAAGTCTCCTTTTGTCGAAGATAAACAAACGCTAAATCCGTAGCTTCGGACTCGATAACACAGTCTGTATCTCCACTGGGACGATACCAATTTGTGCTAACTGCTTTCTTGAAAACTGGCTCATTCCTTCCCTTGGTTTTTGGCAATTTGAAGAGGAATAGTAGTTATGGTATCAGTAGTATGTGTAATTATACGTATAGAATAACGAACATAAATCAATCTAAACACAAATTTTGTAAAATATTACAAGGAGAAAATTTATATATTGTATATATATCTTTTTGAGAAAATTTTATTCAGTGTGATTAAAAACTTAGTCAATCGACAAACCATTGTTTCAACAATGATTTACAACATAATTTACCCCTATCGGAATAAAAATATGTCAGGAAACGAAAATAGTGCAGATATAGGGCTAAATCCGCCATCTTGGCCGTCATCTTGGATTTCGGGTTTCCGGTGTAGAAATCAGCTAGGCAACAGCGATATTTGTGTTCAGCAGGTCCGAATTAGTAACAAGTAGTTTCGTGAAGAATTATACAGCCTCTTTTCATATATCCTACTTATGTAAATTGCCCCTATCAACATACTAAATTTCAGTTTGATTGCTGTCATAGATTCGTAGATATTGAGAACCGTCTAAATATTTCGGGTGGTCACCATGTTGGACTTTTATATATCTAAGGCTTGGAGTTATGCACTGTTACATGAAGATTATTGTGTACGTGTAGTATTCAAACTTCAATTGCATGATTAGTAGCCTACACAAGAAGTAAAAACGAGATTTTAAAATTTCGCACAAATGCCATCTTGTGGTTATGGAAACAATTGAAAAACATTAGATGCCAGTGGATTAACATTTTTATAAGGATTTACTGTACCAAGTGTCACTGCACTCGGATGGTTAAATTGCGAGAAACGACCATGTGAATATTTATACTTCGCTCCGCCGCCATGTTGGATTTGTGATCACCAGGTTGTTTTTTTTTTTTTTATTTATTTAGCGTATGGCTTTTTAGTGCCAGGAGTGTCCGAGGACATATTCGGCTCGCCAGGTTTGTAGCTGCATCGAGACGGACACTCAATGGGTGAGCTACAAGTACCGTTGGGGAGGAAAGTTGGAATGGAAGGTCGAGGAGTTGGAAGGTAGCGGCTGTGGCCTATAGTTAGGGACCAACCCCGGTATTTGCCTGGAAGGAAGATGGGAAACCACAGAAGACCATCTTCAAGGTTGCCGGCGGAGGGATTCGAACCTCCTCACCTCCCGGATGTGAGCGATTGCCAGCAGTCATGCCGTAACGACCACGGCTAACTCACCCGGTACCAGGTTATTGAAAGTCCTATAGGTGACTTATGTCCATAGCCCCTATGAACATTAAAAAATTCAGATTGATTGCTGTAATAGATTCGTAGATATTGAGAACCGTCTAAATATTTTGGATGGTCGCCATGTTGGATTGTTATATGTATAGGCCTTAAAGTCATGTACCTTTAAAGGAAAATTATTGCGTAGGTTCATTATTCAAACTTTCATTTCGATCGCATGATTACGACACAAGAAACAAAAACTTAATTTAAAAATTCGCACAGCCGCCATCTTGAGGTTATGTAAATAATTGAACTAAATTACATACCAGTGCATTACAATGTATATAAACATTTGCTGTACCAAGTTTCATTGCGTTTTGATCATTAAATCGCGAAAAAAGTATATTTAAAACTTTCAAGTTCGCTTGGCCGCCATGTTCGTTTTGAAGTTAACCGGTTTTTGAAAGCCTCATAGATGAACTTCCAGTAGTGCCCTTTATCTCCGTGCAAAATTTCAGGGTGATACCGGTAATAGTTGCAGATATATAGAATGCCGGTGAAATAATTCGCACAGCCGCCATATTGAGGTTATGTAAACAATTGAACGTAGATGTCGGTGCATTACAATGTGTATAAACATATACTGTACCAAGTTTCATTGCGTTTGGTTGGTTAACTTGCGATAAACATCTATTTAAAGTTGCAAATTCGCTTAGCCGCCATGTTAGTTTTGTAGTTACCAGGTTTTCAAAGGTCACATAAGTGAACCTCTAGTAGTTCTCTCTGTCACCATACAAAATTCCAGGGTGATATCAGAAATAGTTTCGGAGATATTGAATGCTGGTGAAATATTTCGCACAGCCGCCATGTTGAATTGGAGAGACGTAACAAAATTTTAAGGGCACGGTCGGGATCGCCCGGAATAGTGCTATGAACTTACCGAGTTTCATTGAAATCGCTCCAGTCGTTTAGATATTATTTGGGGGTCACACACACACACACTCCTCTCACACACACACGCTCACACACACGGACAAAAGGTGATCACATAAGCCTATTTTTTCAAAATTGAAAATAGGCTAAAAATAACCCATTTGCCGAAATGTTATCCAAAATGCCACTCAAATTGTAAAATAGGCGTTTTTGGAAAAAAAAAAGTGTACCAGTCTATATAGAAAATGAGGATTTTTACTTCAAATCCCGTTAGTTACTCAACTGCTCACACAGCACTGTCAACCGAGTTAAGCATAACAAACACTTGACACAATCTACTATATATTTGTCAAATACCACTCACTCACTCACTCATTCATTCATTCATCACGAAATCTCAGAAACCACCGAACGGATAGGAATGAAATTTGGTATGCAGCTTCCTCAAGGGCCGCAAATGCCCACTAAGAAAGGATATTCAATATAAAAAAGAAGTAAATATGTGTTTGACAGTTTTTTTTCTAAAATCCAATTTAAGGGGCCCATTGGGAGGGGTGAAATTCTGGGGGGGGGGGGAAGGGGGGGGGACAGGAAAGAAAGTGTCCTAACCACTGATCTCTATACATGGATGGCTGGTAGCTAAGGCAGCAGTAAGCCGAATAGACGATGACAGGTATAGCAAGATGGCAGCGAGCGCATGGTGCAATATTGCGAATCCGGCTCTGTGATTGGTTACTGGTAGTTTGATGTTATACATGTATTTATACTGGCAGTAAATATTTTGTGTTTCTTGTAGTTGTAAAATGGGCTGAATTTGGTTATTTAAAGCGTAAAATCTTAGTTTTGAGCACCGGTTTGGTGACCCATCATCCCAGGCAAGCCGGTAATACCTTTACTTCTCAGGCAGATAGGTCACTTAGCCGTAATTTTGAAGTTATTGTGAAGTTAAGTATGCATATGCGGTGGTGCTGAAGCAGACGTGATCGTGCTAGGCTATTGCGTGTTTAAATTTGATCCCATTTCAGGGCTTTTCGGTTCTGGGTGCGAATAGTTCGCTTAATAGTTGTAAAACGGTGGGGAGAGTATATTTTGAGTAGGTTTTTAGTTGTGTTAAGTTTTATGTGGAGCTGAAGAGTGAAATTGGTTTGGCTTCAAGTGCATTTTTGGCTTTGATCTACTTCCCGTTATTATTAAGTTTATTGAGCTGCTAGCGTAATTAATAGCTGTAGTATTTGATGTAGAGTGCTGGGATTACTTGGAGGAAGTGTTGGTTATTTCATGGAAACAGGAATTCATTGCCAATTACCGATTACGATATGTCGAATCTAGGCCTGTACGTTTAGGCCTATAGGTACATCATTTGAAGAAAGCATAATTTTGTGGCATATATACATGTGTACCATATATACAATTTACAAGAATGTTTCCAGAAATTGTTTTTCACTCGTTACTCTGATACTGATCGCTAATTGCGTGTACTCAGCACGTAAGTTGATATTTGTCAGCCGTTATTATACATTCATTTTTATTGATATTCCGGAGATTTACTGACCTCGGAATGACGTGTCAGTGATCCCAATGCTCTTATGCGATGAGTGAACATACCTCTATATTTTTATGTGCTCCAAAGCACCATTAATTACGATTTAAAATTGACTAGATTATCATTGCTTGCCCATAAGGAGGGCTCGATAATGGGTAGACCAACATGGCGGACCGCGCGCTCAACCTGGCGTACTTTCTCGTACAGCGGAGAGCTGCTATCAGCGATCCATGTATAGAGATCAGTGGTCCAAACTGATTGACTGACTGACTCACTTATCAAACTCAGGGGGGAAAAACTGCTTTAAATTAAGTCAATAGCTGTTCGACAGTTTTTTTTTTTTCATAAATCAAATTTAAGGGGTTCATGCGGAGGGGTGAAATTCTGAAAAAAGAAAATTGAAAGAAAATGTCCTGATTCACTCACTCACTCACTTATCGTCGTCCAGCCAAACTTAATGAAGTTAGAAACATTACAGTTTGGGCATATGTTCATTGTATGACAAAACCGTCTACTAAGGGAGGATTTTCGGATATTCAGGTTCTAAACGGGTCTTAAGGGGGTTCAACCTGCATTTCATTGAATAACAATATCTCCCGATTGGATTCATTGGGGGATGTGATACACGGCATATAAACTCATCATTAAAAAGTAAGAAGACACGTGTCTGAGGGTTTTTCGATGTGGTGTATATTATGAGGTGAAAGGGGTGAAAAGTGGGGATTGAAAGATTCCTAACGGAGCGTGTATCTCTTAAACGACATAGGCGAGGAGTTTGAAACTCAGCGGAAAAAATCAGCATAAAAATAAGTAAATATGTGTTTGACCGTTTTTTCATAAATCCAATTTAAGGAGCCCATGGGGAGGGGTGAAATTCTGGAGGGTGGGGGACAGGAAAGAAAGTGTCCTTACTGATTGACTGACTGACTGACTCACTCATCAAACTCAGGGGGAAATAACTGCTTTAAAGCCAGTAAATAGCTTTTCGACAGTTTTTTTTATCAATCAAATTGAAGGGGTTCATCAGGAGGGGTGAAATTCTGAAGAAAAAAAAATTGAAAGAAAATGTCCTGACTCATTCACTCACTCATCATCGCCCAGCCAAAAATATTGTAGTTGGAAACATGGCATTTCGGGGATATGTTCGTTGTATGTCAAAACCGTACACTAAGGGAGGATTTTTGGATATTCAGGTGCTAAAGGGGTCTTAAGGGGGTTAAACCTGCATTTCGTTGAATAACAATATCTCACGAGTGGTTTCATTTGTGGATGTGACACTCGGCTTATAAACTAATCATTAAAAATAAGCAGACATGTGTCTAAGGGTTTTTCGATGTGGTGTATTATTATGAGGTGAAAGGGGTGAAAAGTGGAGGTTGAAGGATTCTTAACGGAGCGTGTAGGCCTATCTCGTAAACGACATAGGCGAGAAATTTGAAACTCAGCGGGAAAAAAACACCTTAAAAAGTAAGTAAATCGGTTATCGACCGTATTTTTTTTTCATAAATTAATTTAAGGAGCCAATGGGGTGGGGTGAAATTCTGGGGGAGGAAAGGAGAGAAAGTGTCCTAACTGACTGACTAACTCACTCACTCATCAAACTCAGGGGAAAAAGCTTAAAAAATAAGGTAATAGGTGTTCAAGCGTTTTTTCATCAATCCAATTTAAGGGGCCCATGGGGAGGGGTGAAATTCTGGTAAAAGTCATTGAAAGAAAATGTCCTGTCTGACTCACTCGCTCATCACGCCCAGCGAAAACTATTAAAGTTGGAAACATGAAATTTTGGGAATATGTTCGCTGTATGTCGAAAACGTCAACTAAGGAATGATTTTTGTTTATTCGGGTTTTAGAGAGGTGTTAAGGGCGTAAACGTGCATTTCATTGAATAACGATATCTCATGAATTGTTTCTTTGGGGATGTGATATTCGGTATATAAACTAATCATTAAAAATAATCAGACATATGTCTAAGTGTTTATCGATGTGGTGTATATTATGAGGTGAAAGGGGTGAAAATTGGGGGTTGGGGGATTCTCAACGGAGCGTGTATCTCTGAAACGACATAGGCGAGAAGTTTGAAATTCGGCGGGAAAAACAGCTTAAAATACAAGTAAATAGGCGTTCGACCGTTTTTTTTTTCATAAATCCAATTTAAGGGGCCCTTGGAGAGGGGTGAAATTCTGAAAGAAAAAAAACAGGAAAGAAAGTGTCCTAACTGATTGACTCACTTACTCACTCATCAAACTCAGGGGGAAAACAGCTTTAAATAAGTAAATAGATGTTCGACCGTTTGTTTCATAAATCCAATTTAAGGGGTTCATGGGGAGGGGTGAAATTATCAAAAATAAATGAAAGAAAATGTCCTGACTGACACACTCATCATCACCCAGCCAAAATTATTGAAGTTAGAAACATGAAATTTTGGGGATATGTTCGTTGTATGACGAAAACGTCTACTAAGGAATGAGTTTTGGATATTCAGGTTCTAAAGAGGTGTTAAGGGGGTAAACGTGCATTTCATTGAATAACAATATCTCGCGAGTGGTTTCATTTGGGGATATGATACTTGGCATATATATACTAATCATTAAAAATAAGCTGACACATGTCTAATGGTTTTTCGATGTAGTGTATATTATGAGGTGAAAGGGATGAAAAGTGGGGGTTGAAATATTCCTAACGGAGCGTGTATCTCTTAAACGACATAGCCGAGGAGTTTGAAACTCGGAGGAAATCAATCAGCTTAAAAATAAATAAATAAATAAATAAATAAATAAATAAATAAATAAATAAATAAATAAATAAATAAAATAGATGTTCGACCGTTTTTTTTTCATAAATGCAATTTATGGGGCCTATGGGGAGGGGTGAAATTCTGGGAGAAAAACGTCCACTAAGGAAGGATTTTTGGATGTTCACTCGCATCGACCAACCAAAACTATTAAAGTTAGAAGAATGATATTTTGGGGATATGTTTGTTGTGTGTCGAAAACGTCTACTAAGGAGGGATTTTTGGATATTCAGGTTATAAATGGGTGTTAACGGGGTTAAACCTGCATTTCATTGAATAACAATATGACACGACTATGACGCGAGCGAAGCGAGGCTAAAAATGAGATGGTGTGTGTCTGTGTATTACTCAATCACGCAAGTACCACTGGTCCGATTTACATGAATTTTACATGGAAGTAGCTGATTTACCTGGTTAACATAAAGGTTACTTTGATTTCAATACTTTGCACTATTTAAAGATGGCGACCATTTTAGTGACGTCACTACACCCTTTGGTTTCAAACTTTCATATTTCCATTTCAAATAAAAAGAGAACGCTAAGAAATAGCAAACTTTTGATGGCATATACGAGGTTTAAAATTATGTTTTCTATCCGAAAGGTATCTCCAACGGTTAGCGAGTAAAACCTAAATTTGTGCTATAAAACACGGTCAACGCCGAGCGGTGTAGTTGGACAAAATGTTCCATCCTTAATCTCCCTCTGCGCAGCACCTCGCCTATCCCCTGTTTTAACTGTCACCTTCACATTTTAGTTTATTTATGACGCGTAGCGAAGCACGGGTACTTCAGCTAGTTGAGATTTGAGTTCAACTAAGCGAATATATATAAAGAACAGGTCGAATACTATATTCTGTTGAAAGTCGAGCGTTCTAAAACTTACCGTTTCGACAATATAAGCCTGTTAGGACAGATTTTCAAATGTGTTGGAAATAAAGCTGAATATCATTTTAGATTGCAACGTGAAATTGGCGAACACAGTTCAAGTGAACAGTAGCGAAGAACTTGTAACATTGGCGCAGTATATAAACATTAACAGAATGACTATCATTATTCTTCAAGTGTTTTCATACAACATAATTAACATTGTTGATATGATGAACTAAATAGTCATGCACCAGAGACATATTCGATAACAGGAGTTAAGATACAGCGATGGAGCTTCGTTAGACGATGTATTCGTGAATACAGACGTAGTGTACGGTCCATCTTGTACATTTTCGTCAGTCTACGAACACTAATGTAACATCAATTAGCAATAGAAATATTTCATTCACCATTTATATGAATATTTCTATAAATTATATTCCAATGATGAGGCTAATACGTATTTACGACGGAGAATGAAGATTCTACAGAAGAGATTTGTCAAGATGCTAGGGTAGCTCAGCAACCACAGAAGAATTTGCCAGAAGGATGTCGTTCGAGCCCAGGCGAATGTTGGTGAATTCCAAAGAGGGACGTTTCCTATCTCTGAGGTCGCAGATCCGAGGTTCGAATGCAGATCCATCTCAGTATTTTGAACTGAGGAAACATCTTAAGTATTGTGGGAATACTTACATAGATCTTCAAGTTTTCGTCCAAATAAGGTAGCAGTGTCTCTTATTTTTAGTATAGAGCTTGATTAGTGACATCCTGAGCCAACGATCTTACTCCATATTTTCACATTTCATGTATTTCAGTGTTCTCATGTATTTTACACTTCAGATGTGTGCTAAGATATTTATGCTTCAAGATTATATAGGAGATGATTGCCTTTGATCTATTTTTCAATTTTATTCTACGGATCAGTTGTGGAACTGACATTAAAAATGTTGTTTGAGGAATCATATTTCCTCATAGAAGACTAGTCGTTTCGACTCTCGAATTTTAATAACTTTATTTAAACCAAGTATTCTGACATTGTGTCATAGCTTCAAATTAAATTCTTTTTAAATTTAATCTGAGCACTTTAATGTAACAACATCTAACTTCAAGAACAGAAGAAACATCGAATGATATTGTTATATCGTTATTGTACATAAACTGTCGACGAACTAAGAAATACTAGTCGTTTGATAAGACCGAAGTCTTAATCCCTATAAACATTCTTTGTGTAGAGTGGAAAAGCATTACGACGTTGACAAACCTTTTTATTATTTGAAAAGCTGAGAGCTTTGTTCATTTAATATGTTGGAGGAATTACCTTTTGATAGAAGATTATTCAAATATTCGGCGAGGAATTCAAAGCTAGTTTATCCCGGTCATGATTGAATTCTATTTGACACTATAAATAACATGTGTGTTATTTTACACTATTTGTTTAATATCACGTCATTATGTGGACCTGATATTACAACAATAAACAATTTAAGCTTGATAAGTGAGATGAGACAGGAGTATAATTTTTATTACATGTATTTGCGACAGACGAGTTAACAGTTAATTATCTTGTTGTGGAGTAAACTTTAGGAGGTCAATCACGACAGTCTAATATCGTTCATTACAATTGGAAGTTTCGTTTGAAGAACTTAAGCATGTTTAATAATTGTAGTTCAGTAGTCATGTGGAATGATACTGAGGATCATGCCATTAATTGAGAAAAGTTTCTACAGAAGAAATGTTAATAACAATTAATCCGTTTTTGATTATTGTTTGACATAGTGGATGATAATTGTTTATGCCATATATACTGTTATATGAGGATTTGTAGAGCTATGAAGAGTGCTCGTGCGAAGGAAGTTCCACATTTTAAGGGAAGTCAAAGTGTTATTGTCCTTTGATAAGAAGACATGGATCAGGATCAGAGCCGTTGTATACAAGTAGTCCAGTTCATGTGAAGTAACGATTTAGTTGTGTTGACAGGAAGGGTTTTAGCGGAAATACAACTAGAGAACGATTGTCTACTTATGTCAATAATACAATTATTATATTTTATTAAACCCGAAGTTATGTAATTACGTACAGTTAACCTTAATCAGTCGATTGTATTAGACCGACAATGCAATGAAACCTATATAAGACGATGTGTAAGCAGTATATCAAAAATACGGAGTGATAGAAAATGATTATATGGAAAGCAGTGTATATAATTAATTGAGAGTTGTATTGTAACCGAGAAGCCAGAATCTCGAAAGTAACGTGTTAGCAACACTAAATAGTGTATATTATTATGAACAAATGATATGTAAATATTTTTTCGGAAATGATTTAATTAGTTAAATAATTTTTGGTAAGATTTATTAATCGAATGTTTTGGAATAGCGTGTGTTTTGTGAGCGGATGTTTTGTATGAATGATTGTCCACTGTTAAGAGTAATTGTTGAACCGGATTGGTCATGAACAATTTGGAGGTGCGAATGAAAGAGTGTATAAAATTTTTCAGAATGATTGTTAAAGAAACATAGTAGTTATGAGCATTTCAGTAAGAACTGAATGTTAATTGTACATGTATTATAAACGCACACAAAGCAGTCTCAATGTGGGCTAGCTAGAATGAATCACTGTTAGAATTGGAGAACGGTGTGACATAATATGAACAGGTGAATACTCACCGCTTTGTATAAATTGTATTTAGTTCCGAGTGCAGCGTGGTGCGAGCGTTTCATTGATGAAACAGGCCAGTGCACGTGCGTTCTCCAAACGCGTGCTAGTAAATGAAACCAGTTGCCAGGAATGCCATGAATGTAAGAGCCTTCCTTAAATGTTTTTTTTTCTTTTTACACAGTGTAGGCCTAAAACAAGACAAGAATTTTATGCTCATAATTTTTTTACACAGCATTGTAATAAGATGTGTAGTAGAAAGGAAGAGTGAATGATTGTGTTTTTTTTATTCTTTTTGGTTAGATTAGTTTATAGTCATTTTGTTTATACTAGGTTAGTTTACCATTGTTAATAAATTTTAATCAGTTCGTTATTTGTTGTTGTTGGCGTGTGATTCATTTTAAAAATAAGGAGCAGAGTATTGTGGATGTATTGTAGGCGAAGCTGAATTCCCAGTCCCCGAGAAGGTAAGTAAAGGTAGGTGTGCCCCGTGTAGTTTGTTATTGATCCACAATATTCTTGTAACTGCTGTATGTAAATCCCTAAAGGCCATGTTGGGAGCGATTTCTAATGTAGTAATTTGCCGATGCTGTTAGAAATAGGCGATCCAGCTGGGGCAATGGATATTCCAACAGGCTCCTTTCCAGATTGTCGGGTACAGTACCATCCCGGCATTTGCTTGAAGACGAAGTGGGGAAACCACGCAAAACCAATTCGAGGATGGCTGAGGTGGGAATCGAACCTCCCCTACTCATTTAGACCAACCGAGCCCGAGTAGATCCCGTTCCAGTCTTCATACCACTTTTCAAATTTCCTGGCAGAGCCGGGAATCGAACCCAGGACCTCCAGGGCGGCAGCTAATCACGCTGACCACTACGCAACGGACCGAACTATGCAATAAAAAATAAATATCCCAAGCATTGTCAAGACTGGCGAATTCAATTAACGTTGTTACACTATGGACTGGGAACGTGGATGCTCCGAATCCCGTCCGTCCAATCCGTGCGGTTCGTCCGGTGCACAGGGGCGTGCGTGAAGTCCCATTATGGATATGCTATCTGTGTATAATTTAAAAGAATTCCCCAGGTGAGGATCGAACTCACAACCCCGGCATTTCTCCTGTACTGTCCTAAAAGTACCGTGCGCTAACAAATTGCGCCACTGGGGAAGACAATGGCTAACTTGGTAGTAACC
Organism: Meconema thalassinum; assembly: GCA_946902985.2. NCBI lineage: Eukaryota > Metazoa > Arthropoda > Insecta > Orthoptera > Tettigoniidae > Meconema > Meconema thalassinum. The sequence continues at coordinate 298,112,972 of OX336391.1, read as the reverse complement.
TCATATAAGGAACAGTGAAGCTTGAAGAGTAGACATAATAATGCCCCAGTTGCCGTAGTAACTACCCAATTGTGGCTGTGTGGTTTAGGCGTCTGACTAGATTCGATTCCCTCTGGGAGCGTATGTTATAGTCCTACCGACTGCGACACAGTGACTGTTGTTATATGCCAACTATGGTTCAATACAACGTCATCGGGCGGTTATGATACTCCCACTCGCATATCGTTCCTATATCTCATCCACGTCGAGTTGATGCCGCCATCAAATCCTCCTTCACTCTACAAGTAGGATTCCAGGTACCGGAACAGATTAGTCTTTATCAGGACTTCGCTATGGATTTGGATGAAAACAGCAGCTGGACACATTCGCTAAAAACCGGTACTTTGTTTTCATCGTGTCAGGGCGAAGTTCAATCCGGTCAATTAAATCTGTCCAGGCCTACAATCTTCTAAGCAGCTCTTCTCTGACTGTTGCCGCAAGCATGATTCTGGCAACTTATGGTGTTTGAAGCCATTTTTCAGTGTTGCCATAGTGAACAAACGTTTGGTGCTTTTCAGTCGGTCAACACGATTGTAACCAAATGAGATTGGTTATTCCTTGAAAAAAATTACATGAGATCAATAAATACACTTGGATTACCAGTTTCGATCGTCAAGCGATCATCATCAGATCCATTACACGTGGGCTATAAAATGTATGTCTGAAAATATGGGTGGAAATATTTAGAATATGTACACTTACTTGGTGGCAGTATTAGTAATGCAAGTCGTCAGTATTTGTTAGTTGAAGTCTATGTGATGTTTTGTTGAGATACTGGAAGTGGTGATTGACCTCCGTGATTTGCCTGTTTGGAGTGAATACGTGGTGGTTGTAAATGGTCAATTCTGATGGTACTGTATTGTACAGGCTACTTATCTGGTTAGGGTCTTGCGCGGTCCTGTTGAGAGCAGTTCACTTGGATACTTATTGCACTCGACTCAACTCGACCCAACACACTGTAAATCATCAGCCATGGGGTATTGCGCTACAGTTCATACGTGATGGACTCCATGATGAGTGTGTTGAGGTTTGGTGACAGAGCAAAAGAGCGAAGGACGTCAACCTTCACAGGGATATCATTGGAAGTGCCAAATGAACAACTCACGGCTAATGGGGTTTGAATAGAGCATACAAACCAGTTGATGAAGTTCTCGAAGTACACGAAGAACGTCTTCTCGAAATTAAAGAAGCCTAGATGTAATGGCTTCCTCTTCTCTCAGCATGCGTGCAGTAAAAACAACATGTGTGATGCTGAAACCATTGACAAGGTAAACAGACTCATGCTGCGCAGTTGCTGGTCAGGAGCGCATTCAAACACCTTCATAGAGTACCGCAGGAGGTGGATTGGGCGGTAGTTTAAACATTTTACCAGGTCATTTTGTTTTAAACATGCGTATTGAAATTTTCAAAGCCCATTCGACAAGATATCAACCTTGACAATGAAGATTTCCAACAATTATGCGATCGATCACCAGTAGCGAAGCTGGAGGGGAATCCTTGAGCCATAGAATAACCATTCAATTCTCAATTGCATATGACAGAGTGAGATGGTACCATGAAGACTCAGGACCTGGCTGCAATCCAGTTGGAGGATCACTGCCCTCTCATATCAATATTGGTATGATGCTATTGAGGTTCGCTTAGTGAGATTTATTGACCAGAGCTAACCACACGGACTCGCAGATTGATTCAGCCTCTTGGCCTGTTCACACTACTCCGTTTACGTTTTATTGCACACTAGCAGTAACATAGCTTATAATAATAATAATAATAATATTAAACAGTCGAAGAACTCGAGAAACTCAACATCTCTACAGAAGACATGGCCGACAGGAACACCTACAGAGAGAAAGAAACAGAAAACAGACATTTTAGGAAACGCCGGAAGAGAGAAAAACAATAAAGAAGCGAACAGAAGAGAGAAAGAGGAGAGGTTTTTGTGAAGAAAGAGGAAAGGGACAGAAAAACAAGCATGTAAATTGATTGGGTTCTAATACTCTCCTTAAGGGGGGATAAACGAAATCAGCCTGTCACGAATCCCAGTTGTATCTGCCGACAAAGTGTGTTCATCTCCCAGACAACGTCCTTGCGACGTGTTGAAACCGAGCCGGGAGGATAAACCATTAAAAGAACAACAAATATTGACAGTTGACCGATATTTTCGCATACCACAAACAAAATAATAACTAAAAGCAAGATATCCAACTCGGACATACATCAGAAATAGTCAAGGTACAAACAATTTCAAGTTACACCAGTAGAGAAAATACATTCCCATACATACGATTAAATAAAAATTATGATGGCACTTAAGTCCTTACTTCACTGTGAATGGGAACATTCCTTTTCAAACATTCCACAGTCGGTAGGAATAAAAACTACGCTCCCAGATGGAATCCGCCATACCCACTCGATCACGACTGCGATAAGGTAATATAAACTGTAATTGTTATGGCCCGTATTGCCTACTTAGAAATAAGAGAAGGAATCACTTCAAAAGATCCCCGCAGTCGGAAGGATTCGAACCTACGCTCCCAGAGATAATCTGACTTCTAGTCAGACGCCTTAACCACTCGGCCACGACTGCCCTTCAGCAATGCTACTTGTAATGGTTGTGACCCATTGGCCACGACTGCCCTAAGGCGAGGATAATTGTAATCCCATATTTACTACTTGGAAAAATGAGGATCGACGTTACCTGAGGCCATCTGATTACTAGTCAGACCCCCTCAACCACTCGGCCAACTGCAATTAAGTATTTTCTACAGATGGGCCAGTCATTCGTGGCCGGTCGTAGGCACGTGAGAATTCTTCTTAAAACCGAGTAGAACTCACTGCATTGATGACAAAGGTATGAAAGCTCACTGTGCGTGGAGACACCACGACGAAAGTAAGATGTACCGGTCAAGTGGAAGCGGCCCACTTATAACCATGGGCGCCCACAAAATTATTTCCAGTGGGGGGGGGCTAGTAATATTTGTCATTTCATTACCAACCCGTCACTAGGTGCTGATGAGACGTACCTCCCCATCCCCTCCACTCAGGGTGTGTGACCAGCGCGACGCCCAGGCGGCCTCACCTCCAAAGTGAACAGGAGCCTCATGAAGGGATAGGAAGAGTGGGAGGGTTTGGCAAGGAAGTGGGAGGGAGGCGACCGTGGCCATACAGTAGGTACTGCACCCGTATCCACGTGGTCTTACCTGATGACATCCAAAAGAAAAAGCAGGATTGTATAATCTGGAAGCCCCGGCTGAAAATAACCCCAAATACACCACCACCAAGGATAGACCATGGATAGGAATACCACAAACATTAAAAAGAATGTGATAAGAAGATGCCAGTGGTCTATAAAAAATGAAAAATAGCCTAGAGTGAGCTACCAAGACTCTTAAAGATAATTAAATTAATCTAATCTCGGGTGCGTTAAAATGCATCCTAGCTAATGACCCACTGGTTCTCGAAGCACATTCTAATTCGAATAGAAATCACTAAGTCATTAGTATGAATTTTAAAATTTAACAAAAGTTTATTAACTGAAGCCGCAGAGTCGTGAAGTGAAAACTCCACTGAACAAAATTTTATAACCTTATGCATCTGCCGAAGCATGAAAAATGTTTAAGAAACAATCGCCTTAATTGGTCCACACAAACTGCCTATCGTCACATCATCATGAACGAGGTACCAAAAAAAAATTACATACAAAATATTCTGGTATTATCGTAAACCCTTTTTGATATATTTATAAAATATTCTATTCAATCGTAGCAATTAATATATACATATTTTACACAATTACATTTTATTTCTGAGATTTAGTTGCGCCTAGAATTATTCATCACGTTAATTTCATGTATTCATATTAATTTACTTGGTTTCAATTTTCAAGTCCGTGCCGTCCTAAATGACAAACAATTAAGCTAATCGGACGTCGTATTGTTAATTATATTGATTATATTTCATTTCACTTTCTCACAGATATTAGATTTTCTATCACTCAATATTTTAGTTATAAATAGCTCAAGTTTATACAAGTATTAATATTACAGTTTTTCCATTTAAACTCTATTCTAAAAACAATTGTTACTAAAACTTAACAAATATTAACGATGTTGTTACAATACTTGGTTTCTTGAATGTTGGATCCAAATTGAATATTAGCTTTCCACTAGCTAAAATCGTGACTCAATTTCACGTTCAAAATAATACACCGTAGTGCACTCAGCAATAGCTCTAAAGCTAATTCAGTGCTGGAAAAATTGATATTGACTATCCACATATGTCAAATATCTCCTAAATTGCAATCCAAATACGCATACAAAATTCCATTATTACCATATCATCGCTAAACAGCTCTTAATAAATTCCAAACATTACGAATATTACACAAGTTTTTATGCAATCATGGATAAATACGTTGCTTCAAATTAGCCAAAAGTTAAAGTGTCAAGAATAATCTTTATCAAACAATGATAAAATATTGTATTCTCAAGTCCAAATAACTGTGTGAGAATTCGAAGTTTGTCACCTCGATTATGACTCACATATATTTTAAACATTTCTCTCTTTACATTACATATCATTACTAATTACATTTTCTCAAACAAAGTATTTCTTTCGTACATCTCAACCGACCATTGTGAAAAGAACGATTCAATTTCCGCATAATTGAAAATAATTCCACTTGAGATCCTCCTCAAAGGAAAACACGTCAAAACTACAGCATGGGAAAGAGCCTATCTTGAGAAGGTACAAATTAACCATTAGATTTGAACGCTAAACCAAGTTGGAGTTTCCCACAAAAATCCACAAAAATTTAAAAAACTGAACGTGCTCACAAAGGGAGTCAAAATTAAAAGAATTTCAAAAAATCTGGATTACCAGAAATAAATTCGCACAATCGCACAGAATCATACTAGAAATCACTATGCTCCATGTCTATGATCAATCTGCCAAAAATATAGACCAGAATGTCTATCTAATAACTTGCATGAGCTTTCAAAAATATATTCGAAGTCAAATTCAAAAAGTCCAGAGAATTTGTTCAAAGTCGAATTCACGTATACGGCGGATTATGGGACATCTGCTTGAGTTAGAATTATTCTTATAAAATTTTAACGTCGTCTTCTCCCTATAATTTTTCTCATGTTGTCTTCCCAACAAACTATATTCTTCTATCTTATTCCCAAATTACATCTTAATGAAAGCAAGGTAATGTTCAAAGTAACACTACAATAACTACTAAATTGAACTACAAAGAGAATTACATACTCGGACAGAAATGATAAAAGAATCACCCTAGCCCTCGTCTGTAATTCTTAACTACTCTAATCAAAATTGGTGAAACGGAGCATTCAAAAGTATGACAAATTCATACTGTATACTAAAAGAAAACTTCCAGCTACCTTGTTGAAGTTCTAGTAGAATGAAGTGTGAATGTTACAACACATACTCCTGCCTGGGATCGAACCATATCTGCTCAGCTGTACCGATCACGAAACGACTGGATATCAAATAGACCCGATTACCGTTCACGAAACGAGACGAAGCTAACAGATGTGCATTTGATAAAGTTCATAGTTCTTTCACTTGCTAGAGAACATGACAAGATTGATGAAGTAAGCCAAGCCAGTTTCATTATGTAGCAGTACAAATCGTCATTCAAACAGTCATAGTCTCTTCAATCTTCTCTTATAAGGTCTCATCCTATAGTTGCTCATATTGGAATCAAGTAATCATCCTGAGTATTCAACGCTGCTATGTGTTACATTTCTTGCCTGTGTTTAGCCCATATTCTGCATCTTCATAACGTTGCAATATCTCTCTCTCTCTCTCTTTATATCATCAATGACAATCATGGCTAAAGCTGTTTATTCTGTACTGCAGTGTAGAACACAATGTTGTACCATTGGCTTAATAAGAAGTCGTCATACGTGACCGCAAGTTCGCGGTGCTCGAATTGAAGGTTAACACTGTCTGAAACTATAATAAGATCAGACGAAAATCCTATCACGTTATACTGTAACACGTATATATCGGTTCAACTCTGCGATTACTGAACCAACATGTCTTCACGGCAACGCACGAAGAAGTCTTAGACCAGAGAGCTCTACGACCCTCCTCTCTGAAGTTGTATTCACTAATCAACTCTACGTTTGCTCTCGCAAATCATACTGTCTCCAGGTGATCCACAATGCACCTTGTTCTCTGATCGACAGCAACTATCGATACATATATCATTGCCGAGTACAATAATCACATGTTATAATACTGTATGCATTTATACTCATATAAATGTTCTCAGTTATATTCCTTTATCCACAGGATGCGTTTCCCATTCCTTGTTTCATACTGCATTGTGTACTGTATATTGCTCTACCACGATGTTCAAAATAACGACAGTGGTGCTGTGTCCATCTTGTATTCAATACAAGTATTAAATTATCCAACATGTGGTCGTCGGCATGTACGGCGGGTTGCTGACAGCTCCTGACCTCGCCACAGTACTACCGCGCACCTGCATTCCAAAGGAATTTCGCAGTGCTGCCATCAGTGTTATTGCCAACTTAACCTATATCCAACTAAATAAAAAATACGGTCTCATCTCTCTCTCAACGCAACAAATAAAAGTGAGACAATACTTTTATTTCATCTTTCTAAATATTCTTAATATGAGCAGTATTTTGTCATCGCTCTATCTTTCTATGGTATTTCCTAAGCGTCATGAATTACATTGTTAAACGGAGATGAATAATCATTTACTTCCTCTTGGAATCTAAAATTGGCATTTTTTTTTTATCGGGACGCCTCTCTTGCCTCTCAGCTTGTTGGCTTGTCCCTGGTTCTTGATCACTTTCCGTGTCTCTTCGTTTGTTGTTTCGTTCTTCCCTTTTTTCTCTGTCTTTTCTAGACTGTTGTTTATCTTCTTGGGTCTGATAATTCTTATCACGATAGTTCTTGTACCGTGAGTAACCCTGCTGGTTATTTTGTTGCCTTTGGAAATAGCCCTGTCTATCTTCATTGACATATGATCTACCGTCTTTATTCTGGTTTCGGTATCTATTATTTCTCTGTTGATTCTCTTCTCTGTCAGAATATCTGTTGTTGAATCGTTCATTCCTTTCCCTATCCTGATAAGGTCTGTATCTATCTTGGTCTCTATTATACTGATATGACCTTTGTTGACCTCGATAGTAATCAGACTGATAATTCCTATATGGCTCCTGATTATTCCTATAATCTCTCTGTTGGTCATAATACCTATTGTTCCTGATGTGACCTGTCCATTTTGACTCGTTTTAACCTGTCCTTTCGGTTTGTTGAGGCCTGTCCATAACCACGGCGTTCACGGTTTTACTCTCCGTCCTTCCGCTTTTTATAATTGTTGGTGAAATGGATGTATGATCCAGCCTACGAAGTAGATCGTCCATCATGGCTAAATCGGCTACTCGAGACGAAACAATGTTACGCCTGACCTCTAACGGTAACTGACCCGAAATGGTCTCTAGAATTTTTTCCTGGGTCAAAGGTGGGTCAAGAAAACGGAGTCTGGCCAACTGAGATGTAAAGAATTCCGAGTAGCTAGTAGGACCAGTACTACTATACTTCCTAGAGTAAATCTCAGCTCTCACAGCATGTTGAGTTTCGATTGACCAAAATCGCTTTATGAATGATTCTGAAAACTGCTCGAAGTTGTCAAACGTGTAACGAAATGCGCGAAACCAATTTAAAGGACCATCTGCTAAATGCCTCTCCACTATCCGTAGTTCCCTGTCTCTCGCTACATGATGTTCGACAAAATAGTCTTGTAAATTTCGTATGAATTCGATCGGAGTTAAGCTTTCTGAATTAGAAAACTTTTTAATCTTCTCATCATAATTTCTCACAATTGTGACATTAGACCTATCGTTGGGTGTCGATGTTCTAAAGTCTCTAGGAGCATACTCGTGAGAACTCGTATTGGGAAACTCTATCCTTTGTCTAGGCTGTTCTACAGCTCCTGTCCCATTCGAACGAGCTATGAAGTTCCTTGCTGGGGACGTAGTATCTAACCCCTCACTAGGATTCTGAACTATACCTGCCCTATCGGAATTCATAGTGCTTTTTAGTGACTCGAATTGTGCCTTAGACTCGCTTCTTAAAGAATTAACGTCTACACGTTCACTTAAGTTGAATTTGGATAACTCCTGCCTGATTTCATTCAACTCTGATGTCTTTTTTTCTCTCTCCGAATTTACATCTAACCTGACCTGATCTAACTTGAGAGTAACGTTTTTAACCTGAGATTCAAGATTTTCCCTGAGGTTATTTCTGCTATCGGTAGTCGATAACTGAACTGAATCGCTCCTTTTCTCAGCGTCTTCTCTTGCCTGAGAAATATCCTTGTTTAACCTAATTTCGACCGTAGCAACTTTTATTTCTAATTCAGATTTGACATTATTAATGACATCTTCATTAATCTTTGTGATTTCACCTCTTATTATTGTGACCTGTTCACTAACAATGGCCTTGAGATCGATTTCAAGATCCTTTCTCAAAACCTTGTTATGATCATCAACTTTTTCCCTCAAAGAGACCATATCACCCTCTAATTTTGATAAGGTCCTTTGTGTGGTGATAGCCTCGTTAGAGAATTGTAACTGAAGGGCATCTAAGCTAGTTTTATTCTCCTTCTGATTGTTTTCCAGTTCCAGTCTAACATTTCTGACGTCCTCCTTTATGCCAGAAATATTTGACTGCATGCTGGTTACAAGTGTTTCTGTGTTTAAAATTTTAGCCTCAGTGCTAATTATCTTTTCCTGAGTGGCATCATGCTTAGCCTCAGTGCTAATTGTTCTTTCCTGAGTAGCATCAAGCTTAGCCTCAGTGCTAATTATTCTTTCCTGAGTAGCATCAAGCTTAGCCTCAGTGCTAATTAATTTATTTTTGGTGTCGGTTATATCACTTTGTGCTAAATCTAGTTTAGCCTCCGCAGTAGCTACACTAGAGCGTACATGGCTAACCTCTACATTAACATTGCTTATATCTGATTGTACAGGCCTTACATCTCCTTGAACACCATCTACACTAGTTTCTACATAATTTATTTTTTCCTTAATTTCTTTGGATCGGTCAGAAATTTTGCGGTTACTATCCTGTAAACGCTTAAGGGATAAATGAAGATGGGACATGTCAGTCTGGACTGAGTTTGTATTTTTAGTCACTGTTTCGTTTAAATTGCCCAAGCTAGTTTGAGCATTTGACTTACTATCGGCTAAGTCCTGCTCCAGTTTGCTTAGCTTTTCCTGCATGGCATGTAACAATGCCACGACATCGTCCATAGTCGCAGCACCTGACATTTTACAACACTAAATGGAGAAATACAGAAATGCAACACATGTATAGCAGAATTGACATACCCAGAAAGACCCTTTTCACCAATATGAACAATGTAGTTTGTTTTGCAGCTATACTTATTAACTAATTTAAATCCATAAGAAAATAGGAGGTATATGCGCATAGTGATTCATATTAGAACTAATTAAAGTTATAATCGCAATTCTAGCTTATTGAATTGATTGTTAAATAGAAATGAATTTAATATGACTGATGATCTTCCAATTATCATCGACGGTAACAAGCATAAAATGGCCGACAAGCATGGAGTGAAAAACGATCCCCTCTGCTCCATATTGAACCCTTTATCCTCTGTTGGATAAATGATTCTATGTTTTATTTCTCCAATTAATAAATATTTCCACCAGCATCATGAAAGTAGCCAGACGGAGATGGGGAAATTTCAAGCATTGGTTGGAGACAGCGGGGACATACCTGAAGCAGATTGACAATAGGCTAAATACTTTAGCTGTGAAAGGAAATAGCATAGCGATGTGTCAGAAGGACAGGTGTGGGCCGCCTCAAATAGAAGCGACGCGCAGTGAGACATGCTGCTGGTATGTCCATTGTAATATTCGCGCCTAGAAGAATTATGATGCAGTAACGTGAGTGGCTGATGAGCATGCTAGACACTCCTACGACGCCAAGATCTGCTATAAACCGCCAAATTACAGAAAATGTGAGAACCAATGAGAGAAGAATGCCTATTTAACGCGGCAGGTCTAGCGTGGGCACGCTCGGCTAGCGTTCACGCGGGAAATCGCCTAGACAAAATCTCTACGATCGATTCTAGGATTAATGGGCATATTCTTGACCTGTGCAATGTTACGAGTTCAGTGATATTTATTTCATTCCTGTACCACAATTATTTCGAGAAATTTTTACATAAATTCCCCCCCCCCCCCCCCCCCCCCATCGAGACCTAGGGCCAGTTCATTTATAAGTGGCATGAAGAGCCAAGACTTCGACTTCTATTCTGTTCGTCTGAGGACGTAGACTTATATTTGTGTCGTGGACACAGGTTGATTATTACTTCTATGCGTCTACGGACGTAGTCAGTTATTACTTTGCGTGTCATAAGGACACAGAAATTATTGTAAAGTGTTAAATTCAGTGATAGATAGTCACAGTACTATATTTGTAGGGGCAGTATCGTCGATAATTCGCCAGCGAACTGTTACAGGGAAAGTAGTACCTGAACGGCGAATTTAGTAGCCAGATATCAAGTGTATAATCATATAATTTTTGAATCAGCGCCAGAGATGACATCGACTACTTCAGAAGAAGTTTGGAATTCTCAACACTCCGTCCAGATGGCTGAGATGAGATAAGAACCATTCAGTTGGGAGATGGCAGCGGACGTTCTTTGACGGTGACTACAAGAGAGATGAGTACAAAATAATATTCTTTATTATTTGATAAATTAACTTATGGTTTATGGGACATATTTTTTTGTAAATACTTTGCTTGTGTGATTAACGTAATATATTTAGTTTTGGTCTGACACACTTTTGTATGGAAGCAGCTCGCACGAATGTTGTTAGTGGAAGGTTCTTGTTTTTGTGTCGTGTTAACTAACGTAGCTATGTGAACGGCCGTGTTTGCATATGTTACGCAATGCGGTTAAAAACGTCTCTCGGAGATCTGTTGTGTTTCAGAAGTAGGACTGAATTAATGTAATTATACAGTAGATTGGAGGGTAATTAAAATTGTTTAAGATTTATTATTGATCAGATTCAGTGTGACTATTGCCGTTGGAGCAATGTAATTTGTGACGAAGAGTAGGTTTTAAATATTATGTTTAATGTTTGCGAGCACCTATTCAGCAGACCTGTGTGAAAAGCGTCATGTCAGTCCCAGATGTGTGTATGTGTGTATTTTTGTGGTATTACAAGCGGGAATTTCAGCTTAGACTGATTTCTGTCAGCTTGGTACCAGGTCCATATTGTATCCTTGCGAGGGCAATTGTGGATATGTGATTATGTCTGACCATATGTTGAGTTGGATGAGATTTTTGTTGCTGTTGATTCCTTGAGAGAACGGAACAGCTGGTCAGCTATTTATATACACTGGAGTGGGACACGACAAGTATTTGAGGAAAGGGGGAGATGTTTCACAAGGCTGTCTGAACGTGCAAGCATGGTCATTAGCGAGGAGTGCTCGTTGGCTCCCTAATTACTTGAATTACAGATAAGAACTGATCAATGGTAAAAATTGTTGAAATAAATGGGAGTTGCCTACGAATCACGATAATCTCCGAAGCGTTACCTTAACATGCAGTTTTGTTCATATAAAGTAATCTTAGCCGGTCAGGCTTTTGTTGTTGTTGGTTTATTCCATGTTTATTTTTCATTTTCTGTGACCCGTGAGTCATGTGCATTGCTGTCTTTCCTTGTGTGTATTGAGCAATTGGCCAGTTGGTAGCTCATGTTGTTAAGTGCGTCATCGCGCTAATGAGGGTCTCAGAGAGATTCCTGTAAATAATAGATTTGTAGTGTGTGTGTCAGCATTAGAGTTTTAAGGGTTTTTATTAATGTCATGCCCATATCCATAAACGTTGATTTACGTGATGATTGTTCGTGAGCACCGTGGCTGTTATCCCGTTGTAAACGAACGATCATCCAAGTACTCATTTTCTCGTAGTTAGTCATCACGCGCACATAAAACTCAAATGCAAGGTAGTGGAACTAGGATCCACATTTTATTATAAAAGGGGAGATCCGTCTGACTCCTCAAAGTGTTAGATATTCCTGTCAGGGAATGATTCAGGGAGGATATATTTTTATTATTGTTTGTTTATTTTCTTTATGCACAATTAGTTATTAAAACATGTTATTATCTTACGTCTTGTCTCCTTACTTTCTTAATTATAGTTTTAATCCTATGACCCTTGCCTCAGTAAAGCATGTTGTTTGGCGGCCGTAAACATCACACTATGAACTGAGCGCGACCCCTTGATCAAGATTCTTGCATAAAACACTGCTATTCTGAAGGGTTCATAGGTTAAAACTGGCGCGGCCAAGCGTGGGGCCATTCTCTGTGGTGTAACAGCGGAGAGATTACACATGTCAATATTGGCGCATTGGAGTAAAACTGGCATGCCGCAAGTGCAGGCAGATATGACAGTATTTAATCACCGGGAAGTGATATTTTATTAAAAGTAAGTGAGGCGAAGTGGATACCGCCAAATGTGTGAAAAATAAATTAAAATCAGGAGTTTGCAAAGTAAAATACGGTTCACGTTTTTTGTTTTTTTAAATTAAAGTAATTAATATGTGATACCGGGCGCCCAATGATAAAGTTTAAAACTAGATTTGTTTAGAAAGTCAAACTCACGGAAATATTAGGAGGCTGTAGCCTAAAATGACAATTAATACTTTGTTAATTAGTCAGTGTTAATATCAGATCAGGATAACAATTTAATGACTAAATATGTGCTTGGGTTTAAAATTAAATTGAGTAAAACTAGAACCACTCAGAGATGCAATTGACTAGTGGGAGTAAATGTAAAAATAAATGAACTGAGTTGGATAAAGAAAGTAATTGTGCATTGGATTTTATGTGTGTGTCAAAGGGCATTGCTTTATGCCATTTCCCTAATGTCTCATATAAAGTGTATAACATGGCAACGGTGGAACAGATCCAGGAGATCATTGAGAGTGCAGCTAGGAGAACACAGGCATTGTTGGACACTAAATTATCAGAACAAAGTGAACAATTAAATACAAAATTATCAGAACAAAGCGAAGCAATAAACAATACTATGTTAGAACAAAGTGAGTCTATAAACAAATTATCTGAGCAGAGTGAATCACTGAAAACTAAACTGTTAGAACAAAGTGAATCGCTAAATACTAAACTGTTAGAACAAAGTGAAGCATTAAACGCTAAATTATCAGAACAAAGTGAAGCAATAAACAATACTATGTTAGAACAAAATGAGTCGATAAACAAATTGTCAGAACAAAGTGAATCATTGCGGACACAATTAAATAACAGTAGAATTGAACAAAATGAATATCAGGCGGAACAAGCTAGGTTATTAACGAGTGAAATTAATGACACTATCAATTCACAGTTAGAGACGCTAGCCGCAGAAATGAAAGATCACACAAATCAACAGATGGTATTACTGGCCCTAGATGTTAGCAAAAATAATGAGAAACAATTAGAGCAGATTAAAAAAATGGAAGGTATTTTTGATCAAAAACTTAGCATTCTGGATGAAACGGTGTTAGCTAAATTAGAGCAAATTGAAATAGCATGCACAATGAATACAAGCGAGGTCAAAATAGCTCAGGATAAGTTGGAAGGACGATTTAAGGAGATGGAAAAGAGCGGCAGGGTCATTCAACGACAATTATCAGCAGTAGATGAAAACATATCCGGCATAATTAAAGATATGGACCGTCTCGAGATAAATTCAGCGGAACAATGGAAAGGCCTAGAAGCGAAGCAAGAGCAATTTAAGAGTACATTAGACGAAAGGCTGAGCCAGATAGAAAGTAATCAGGATGACACAAAAAGCCAGATCGAAGGGCAAGTAAGCACGATTAAAGAGCAGATAAGGAAAGATTGGAAGAAAATTAATATCGATTCTAAAGAGGAAAGATCCACCATTCTTAAAACATTAGGCGAAAATCACACTCGTATTCAAGCATTGGAGCAAGAAATGAAGAATAAACTTAAAGAGCAGACGGACAGGATCATTAAAGCCGAACTGCGGTCATTAGAACAATCATCTATATTTAGAACGGGAACATTGAAAGACAAGCAGGATGACTCAAATAGCCCCGAGGTCAGCACAGAAGGAAGTCAGACTCAGGCGGAGAGTCCATTAACAACAAACACGGAAGGGTTTCGTAAGAATATCGATAGGAGCTCGACACCACAAGACGGTCATCAGCCCACACAACTTATTCAAGTAATTCGCTCAAACGACTACAAACCGCAGAAGTACACGGAAAATTCAGGGGTGACACCTAAAGCCTTTATCAAAGAGATGGAAGACCATTTCAATGACACTGGGGTACCTGAAGCACGTAGATTGAGGATGATGGAGAGATTTTTGTCAGGAAATGTCCTCACATGGTTTTTAAGCTTCAAATATACATTTGGAAACATGTCAGATTGCAACTTAGCGTTTCTGCGCAAATATTGCTCGCCCGCAACACAACAGAGTCTAAGGATGGAGCTTTACTCTAGGAAGTACCAAACCACCCAGCAAACAAAATACTCAGATTTCTTTAACATGCAAATGTTAAAATTTCGCGACCTTGATTACCCTTTAAATGAAGCAGATCTGGTGATGACTATAGCGAGACAAATGCCAGTCAACGTACAACAAGTACTAGTCGCAGCGAACGTTAGTACGGCCCTACATGCAGAGCAGATACTACGGCAAATAGATGAGACTACATCTCATAGTCATTATAGAGGAGGAAGACAGCTGGAGTTAGTCAATACTACAGAGGTGATAAAACCAAAACAGGCAAACACCAAAACGCAGGGCACTAATACAAGCACTTCCACACCTAGGCGAAACCAGGAAGAAGGAGAAAACAGACCATATCAGCGTAACGAAAATCACTACAACAATAGGTCATACCAAGGCAACAATAGATACCAACAGAGAGGATATCAGCAATGGCGTGAAAATCGAAGAAATGACAGGCCTTATGGAAGATACGGTGATTACAATGCTAATCAAAGATGGAAAGGAAGAAGAGACCAAAATCAAGGAGAGCCACGAAATTATCGAAATGACTGGGATGATAGGCACGCTCAATCACAAAATTACCTAGAGGAGTTACACGCTAGTCAAGGTGGAGAGCTAGGAAGATGGGAAAAGGCCATTGGGAACATGGAGAATCCTGATACACATACTGAGGAAGCTGGAAGTCTACTGAGACAAGAGGGATATCAAGGACATGAGCGAAAGAAGGATGATGGGAGTCGCAATGGAGCTTAAAAAAATGTTAAATTTGGATAAAGGATACAGGCTACAAACACAACAGTCGGAAGTTGAAGATGGATGGATAGTAGCGAACATACAAGAATGGATTGCTTTGCCAGAAGACTGCCTGGAGGAGACGGTGAAACCACGGAACGATGAAATTAGGCAATTACCCATTATTTACACGAGGATTGGTGGAATTAATATAAGATGTTTATTGGATACGGGGTCACAGATCAGTCTGGTATCGGAGGCCTTGGTTCGAGAGTTGGGACGGAGTCAGAATATTCCTGTAATTCCGGTACCACAGCTCAAAGTGAGGGGTGTTATTCCTGAACGCACCGTCACTTGTAAACGTCAGGCATACTTAGAGCTGAACATATTGGAACACACTTTTGGGCAAACATTCATTATCATGGCAAAGATGAATTTCAATATAATTCTTGGTGCAAATTTCATTTGTGACTATCAAGCAGTGATAGATTTGCACAAGAATACTGTCAGTTTTAGAGAGTATGATCAGCTGAAAAATGTGGGATTGCATATGGATGAAATCACTACCGGAAGAGGTGTAAATTCTTGGGCATTGGAAGCAATATCGGAAGAGACGGAAGAGGAGGTACGAAAGGCAGAAGATAACATCATAGAAGGAGCTGTTGTGGAACTAGATGAGGAGAGTGAATCCCAGGAGATATGGTCTTTATTAACGGAAGGAGATAACAGCGATGCACAATTTGAAGAGTTACTACAGGAGCGGCTCAATGACATTCAACTTGGGGGTGAACACAGAAAGCAATTGGAAGAGATTTTAAGGAAGCACAAAACAGTATTTGATACAGTACCTGGGAAAATATTAAATTTCAAATATTCAATGCAAGTCGAGGATTGGTCGCCTTTCAAAAGCAGATTGTACCCAATTCCTGAAAAATATCGTGGTCAAGTTAAGGTCATTATAGATGAGATGTTACAAGCTGGAGTGATAAGGAAGACACCGACACCTTATCTAAATGCGATTTTGGCAGTCACAAAACCAAATGGATCTATTAGACTTTGTTTAGATGCCAGAAATCTCAACACGAGACTCATTTTTCCTGAGTATGACAGAGCGCCAATCATCAGAGACGTACTAAAAGGCTTTAAAAACAAGAGCATTTATTCATCAGTTGACCTGACGAGCTCGTTCCACCATATTGAATTGGATGAGAAGTCACAGCTTCTAACTGGCTTCTTATTCGATAACCAGACGTTTTGCTTCGTTCGAATGCCCTTTGGAGTCAAAACAGCGGGCTGTGCTTTAATCCGAGCCCTGGACCGGAATTTAACCGAGGAAGTTAAGGAGATGACGGTACGCTACATTGATGACATTTTGCTGGCATCCGACAACATTGAAACTCACATGGAAAATTTAGATAAAGTATTAGGCAACCTGAATGCATTTAATTTCAAAGTAAATCTGAAGAAATCGCATTTCTTCAAGAGCGAGATCTTATATTTGGGTCACATCATTGACAAGGAGGGAGTGAAGCCAAATCCCGCTAAGATCGAAGCGATAAAGAATTTCCCTACACCAACGAGAGTCAAGCACATTCGGGCTTTCTTAGGCGTAACGGGATTCTTCAAGGAAAACTGTCCAGGTTACACGGAGACTGTCGCTCCCATGCAGGAAATGCTAAAGAAGAATAATAAATGGTTATGGAATGCGGAGTGTGAGAAGGCATTCCAAGCAACAAAGCAGCTATTGGAAAATTGCATTAAATTAGGATATCCAGATTTCAAGCACAAATTTATAATCCAATCGGATGCTTCACTAATTGGTATAGGTGCTATGCTTTACCAAGAGGATCCAGCTAACCTGCAGCATAAAACATATTTGGCATTTGTCAGCCGAAAATTGCGTAAGCACGAGCGCAATTATACGGTAACGGAACTAGAGCTGTTGGCCATACTTCATGCGCTACAACATTGGAAACGAATAATTTACGGCTACCCTATTGTTGTCAGGACCGATCACAAGGCACTAACATTCTTGTTTAAGACGTCGATGGCAAGCGAACGTGTGACACGTTGGTCTATATATATTCAGCAGTTCAGCATTGAGATTGAACATTGCCCAGGGAAGATGAACGTGATACCGGATGCACTCAGCAGGAACCCAGAGCCTGATGTTGAAGAAACAGCGATGGTACAACACTTGGAGTTAACACCGAAGGACCGGGAATTCTTGGAGGAGTTAGGTGAGATACAGCGAGAACAGGAAGCGGAACCGTGGATGATGCTTTTAATTCAATACTTCAGAAAGCAACTACCTACAGGAACACCTGCATTTCGAGAAGCGAAAGCCAAAGAAGGAAGATATGTTTATGTCAACAATTTGCTGCACAAATGGGTAGATAATGACCACACCAAGTTACGCATATTAGTACCTGCATCGTTACAACGAGGATTGACATGGCATACGCACGAAAGTTACGGTCATGTGGGCGTAGATAAGTGCGAAGCGACAATAGGAGAGACATTTACATGGCCACGTATGAGAACAACTATATGTGACGTCATTACAACTTGTGATCCGTGTCAGAGGACAAAGCCCAATAATTACTTAATGAGGCAGTATCCTAGACCATTGCTACCTCAGAAACCATGTGAGCTACTGGCACTCGACTGTTTCGGTCCAATCCCGAAGGGAAGGCGAGGTTGCCGACACTTACTAGTGTGCAATGATGTATTTTCTAAGTTTGTAGTCCTATGCCCTATTCAGAAAACTACATCGAAGCAAGTACTCAGTCGCATTCGAAATAGAGTGATTCCAATCCTTGGAAAACCAGTTTATATTATCAGATCATGGCAGTTATTTCACAAGCACCGAATTCAAGAAAGGTATGGAGGACATGGGTATAAAACACATTTTAAGCAGTATCCGACATGCTCAAGCAAATCCAAGTGAGAGAGCAATTAAGTGTGTAACATCATATTTGAGAATCTTCATTCCAAATGAACACCACAGATGGGTGGATAAAATCAAGGATGTAGAGACATGCATGAATTCTACCAGACACGAGTCAACAGGACAGATCCCTATGGTCCTACACAAGAACGAGTATCCAGTGAGATCGTGGAAAAGCATCATTAACTGTCCACAAGATCCAATGATAGCACCTGACTTGCGAATTAAGAGGACGAGAGCCTACATGAGAAAACAAGCAGACCGCAGATTACGGCGAGTAAGAAATAAGAGGTTTCACAGTGATCTTGAAATCAACCAGCTCGTTTTGGTGAAACGACCCGCTACATCGGACCCAGAGAAGAAGATCTTCAGTAATTTCTGCGAAAAGTTCATAGGACCCTATTCTATCGTAAGAAACCTTGGAAACAATGCTTACAGAGTGAAAGAATTGAGTACAGGAACAATGTCAGTCTACAACGCTGCCAACCTAAAAAAGTATCGTAGAAGCGAACCATGGGAGCGCCGAAATAATGATGCAGTTTGAATATATGGACGTCCTACTATCAACAAAGTGCACGAGGAGCAGTTGAGTACGGCACGCGAAGGAGGAAGTAGAGTTGGTGTTGACAAACATTAACGAGGCGAGCAGAGTGTTGCCTCAGGCATCAGCGGGTCATGCAGGAAGACTGAGAGGGGAGATACAAGCAGGAAATGAAAACGAGTAAATGCCATTCAAGACAGGAGCGACTAGACCAAGTAAGAGAAAAGGGGTGATTCCGAAATAAAACAAATTGGCCTACGGAAGTCTTTTAAAAATTGTCGACTTTATTCCTAAGTTCGTAATTATGTGAGTGGAAGAGTTGTGAACCCTTTATCCTCTGTTGGATAAATGATTCTATGTTTTATTTCTCCAATTAATAAATATTTCCACCAGCATCATGAAAGTAGCCAGACGGAGATGGGGAAATTTCAAGCATTGGTTGGAGACAGCGGGGACATACCTGAAGCAGATTGACAATAGGCTAAATACTTTAGCTGTGAAAGGAAATAGCATAGCGATGTGTCAGAAGGACAGGTGTGGGCCGCCTCAAATAGAAGCGACGCGCAGTGAGACATGCTGCTGGTATGTTCATTGTAATATTCGCGCCTAGAAGAAATATGATGCAGTAACGTGAGTGGCTGATGAGCATGCTAGACACTCCTACGACGCCAAGATCTGCTATAAACCGCCAAATTACAGAAAATGTGAGAACCAATGAGAGAAGAATGCCTATTTAACGCGGCAGGTCTAGCGTGGGCACGCTCGGCTAGCGTTCACGCGGGAAATCGCCTAGACAAAATCTCTACGATCGATTCTAGGATTAATGGGCATATTCTTGACCTGTGCAATGTTACGAGTTCAGTGATATTTATTTCATTCCTGTACCACAATTATTTCGAGAAATTTTTACATAAATTCCCCCCCCCCCCCCCCCCCCCCATCGAGACCTAGGGCCAGTTCATTTATAAGTGGCATGAAGAGCCAAGACTTCGACTTCTATTCTGTTCGTCTGAGGACGTAGACTTATATTTGTGTCGTGGACACAGGTTGATTATTACTTCTATGCGTCTACGGACGTAGTCAGTTATTACTTTGCGTGTCATAAGGACACAGAAATTATTGTAAAGTGTTAAATTCAGTGATAGATAGTCACAGTACTATATTTGTAGGGGCAGTATCGTCGATAATTCGCCAGCGAACTGTTACAGGGAAAGTAGTACCTGAACGGCGAATTTAGTAGCCAGATATCAAGTGTATAATCATATAATTTTTGAATCAGCGCCAGAGATGACATCGACTACTTCAGAAGAAGTTTGGAATTCTCAACACTCCGTCCAGATGGCTGAGATGAGATAAGAACCATTCAGTTGGGAGATGGCAGCGGACGTTCTTTGACGGTGACTACAAGAGAGATGAGTACAAAATAATATTCTTTATTATTTGATAAATTAACTTATGGTTTATGGGACATATTTTTTTGTAAATACTTTGCTTGTGTGATTAACGTAATATATTTAGTTTTGGTCTGACACACTTTTGTATGGAAGCAGCTCGCACGAATGTTGTTAGTGGAAGGTTCTTGTTTTTGTGTCGTGTTAACTAACGTAGCTATGTGAACGGCCGTGTTTGCATATGTTACGCAATGCGGTTAAAAACGTCTCTCGGAGATCTGTTGTGTTTCAGAAGTAGGACTGAATTAATGTAATTATACAGTAGATTGGAGGGTAATTAAAATTGTTTAAGATTTATTATTGATCAGATTCAGTGTGACTATTGCCGTTGGAGCAATGTAATTTGTGACGAAGAGTAGGTTTTAAATATTATGTTTAATGTTTGCGAGCACCTATTCAGCAGACCTGTGTGAAAAGCGTCATGTCAGTCCCAGATGTGTGTATGTGTGTATTTTTGTGGTATTACAAGCGGGAATTTCAGCTTAGACTGATTTCTGTCAGCTTGGTACCAGGTCCATATTGTATCCTTGCGAGGGCAATTGTGGATATGTGATTATGTCTGACCATATGTTGAGTTGGATGAGATTTTTGTTGCTGTTGATTCCTTGAGAGAACGGAACAGCTGGTCAGCTATTTATATACACTGGAGTGGGACACGACAAGTATTTGAGGAAAGGGGGAGATGTTTCACAAGGCTGTCTGAACGTGCAAGCATGGACATTAGCGAGGAGTGCTCGTTGGCTCCCTAATTACTTGAATTACAGATAAGAACTGATCAATGGTAAAAATTGTTGAAATAAATGGGAGTTGCCTACGAATCACGATAATCTCCGAAGCGTTACCTTAACATGCAGTTTTGTTCATATAAAGTAATCTTAGCCGGTCAGGCTTTTGTTGTTGTTGGTTTATTCCATGTTTATTTTTCATTTTCTGTGACCCGTGAGTCATGTGCATTGCTGTCTTTCCTTGTGTGTATTGAGCAATTGGCCAGTTGGTAGCTCATGTTGTTAAGTGCGTCATCGCGCTAATGAGGGTCTCAGAGAGATTCCTGTAAATAATAGATTTGTAGTGTGTGTGTCAGCATTAGAGTTTTAAGGGTTTTTATTAATGTCATGCCCATATCCATAAACGTTGATTTACGTGATGATTGTTCGTGAGCACCGTGGCTGTTATCCCGTTGTAAACGAACGATCATCCAAGTACTCATTTTCTCGTAGTTAGTCATCACGCGCACATAAAACTCAAATGCAAGGTAGTGGAACTAGGATCCACATTTTATTATAAAAGGGGAGATCCGTCTGACTCCTCAAAGTGTTAGATATTCCTGTCAGGGAATGATTCAGGGAGGATATATTTTTATTATTGTTTGTTTATTTTCTTTATGCACAATTAGTTATTAAAACATGTTATTATCTTACGTCTTGTCTCCTTACTTTCTTAATTATAGTTTTAACCCTATGACCCTTGCCTCAGTAAAGCATGTTGTTTGGCGGCCGTAAACATCACACTATGAACTGAGCGCGACCCCTTGATCAAGATTCTTGCATAAAACACTGCTATTCTGAAGGGTTCAATATGACCACGTTGATCTATAAAAGTTTCCAAGGCATGTCTCTTATGATGATCAAACTGTAATCATTTTCAATTACATTTAAAGCAAAGCAAAGATATCTAATGAATTTAAATTAAATGACGATACTTCTATCTGTATACCAGGTAGATTGAGTAAACTCATGTTCACGTTTCTAGGAAACGCGAATTCCCAACGTATTCTATAAATGTAGCAGTGCCAAAGACAAATGCTGACGACTAGAAATTCGACCAAGTCAACTCGTTAACCGCATGAAAAATGGGTTCTTTTACGAAGATGACTATCCATTAGAGTGCTCGAGGATGCCAACCCGAATGTCACATTCATTGGGTCTCCATATTAATGTGCCCATCCACTACGACACTCGAATTAAAACAATTCGATCGCCCCAATAGGTGGGTCGCCATATTATTGTGCACCCGTATCCACGTGGTCTTACCTGATGAAATCCAAAAGAAAAAGCAGGATCGTATACTCTGGAAGCCCCAGCTGAAAATAACCCCCAAGACACCACCACCAAGGATAGACCATGGATAGGAATACCACAAAAATTAAAAAGAATGTGATAAGAAGATGCCAGTGGTCTATAAAAAAATGAAAAATAGTCCAAAGTGAGCTACCAAGACACTTACAGATAATTAAATTAATCTAATCTCGGGCGCGTTAAAAAGCATCCTAGCTAATACCCACTGGTTCTCGAAGCACATTCTAATTCGAATAGAAATCACTAAGTCATTAGTATGAATTTTAAAATTTAACAAAAGTTTATTAACTGAAACCGCAGAGTCGTGAAGTGAAAACTACACTGAACAAAATTTTGTAACCTTATGCCTCTGCCGAAGCATGAAAAATGTTTAAGAAACAATCGCCTTAATTGGTCCACACAAACTGCCTATCGTCTCATCATCATGAACGAAGTACCAAAAAAAAATTACATACAAAATATTCTGGTATTATCGTAAACCCTTTTTGATATATTTATAAAAATATTCTATTCAATCGTGGCAATAAATATATACATATTTTACATAATTAAATTTTATTTCTGAGATTTAGTTGCGCCTAAAATTATTCATCACGTTAATTTCATGTATTCATATGAATTTATTTGGTTTCAATTTTCAAGTCCGTGCCGTCCTAAATGACAAACAATTAAGCTAATCGGACGTCGTATTGTTAATTATATTGATTATATTTCATTTCACTTACTCACAGATATTAGATTTTCTATCACTCAATATTTTAGTTATAAATAGCTCAAGTTTATACAAGTATTAATATTACAGTCTTTCCAATTAAACTCTATTCTAAAAACAATTTTTACTAAAACTTAACAAATATTAACGATGTTGTTACAATACTTGGTTTCTTAAATGTTGGATTCAAAATTGCATATTAGCTTTCCACTAGCTAAAATCGTGACTCAATTTCACGTTCAAAATAATACACCGTAGTGCACTCAGCAATAGCTCTAAAGCTAATTCAGTGCTGGAAAAATTGATATTGACTATCCACATATGTCAAATATCTCCTAAATTGCAATCCAAATACGCATACAAAATTCCATTATTACCATATCATCGCTAAACAGCTCTTAATAAATTCCAAACACTACGAATATTACACAAGTTTTTATACAATCATGGATAAATATGTTGCTTCAAATTAGCCAAAAGTTAAAGTGTCGAGAATAATCTTCATCAGAACAATGATAAAATATAGTATTCAAAAGTCCAAATAACTGTGTGAGAATTCGAAGTCTGTCACCTCGATTATGACTAACATATACTTTAAACATTTATCTCTTTACATTACATATCATTACTAATTACATTTTCTCAAACAAAGAATTTCTTTCTTATATCTCAACCGACCATTGTGAAAAGAACGATTCAGTTTTCGCATACTTGAAAATAATTCCACTGGAGATCCTCCTCAAAGGAAAACACGTCAAAACTACAGCATGGGAAAGAGCCTATCTTGAGAAGGTACAAATTAACCATTAGATTTGAACGCTAAACCAAGTTGGAGTTTCCCACAAAATTCCACAAAAATTTTTAAAACTGAACGAGCTCACAAAGGGAGTCAAAATTAAAAGAATTTCAAAAAATCTGGATTACCAGAAATAAATTCGCACAATCGCACAGAATCATACTAGAAATCACTATGTTCCATGTCTATGATCAATCTGCCAAAAATACAGACCTGAATGTCTTTCTAATAACTTGCATGAGCTTTCAAAAATATAATCGAAGTCAAATTTTAAAAGTCCAGAGAATTTGTTCAAAGTCGAATTCACGTATACGACGGATTAAGGGACATCTGCTTGAGTTAGAATTATTCTTATAAAATTTTAACGTTGTCTTCTCCCTATAATTTTTCTCATGTTGTCTTTCCAACAAACTATATTCTTCTATCTTATTCCCAAATTACATCTTAATGAAAGCAAGGTAATGTTCAAAGTAACACTACAATAACTACTAAATTGAACTAAAAAGAGAATTACATACTCGGACAGAAATGATTAAAGAATCACCCTAGCGCTCGTCTGTAATTCTTAACTACTCTAATCATACTTGGTGAAAAGGAACATTCAAAAGCATGACAAATTCATACTGTCTACTAAAAGAAAACTTCCAGCTACCTTGTTGAAGTTCTAGTAGAATAAAGTGAGAATGTTACAGCACATACTCCTGCCTGGGATCGAACCATATCTGCTCAGCTGTACCGATCACGAAACGACTGGATATCAGGTAGACCCGATTACCGTTCGCGAAACGAGACGAAGCTAACAGATGTTCATTTGATAAAGTTCATAGTTCTTTCACTTGCTAGAGAACATGACAAGATTGATGAAGTAAGCCAAGCCAGTGTCATTATGTAGCAGTAAAAATCGTCATTCATACTGCATTGTGTATATTGCTCTACCACGATGTTAAAAATAACGACAGTGGTGCTGTGTCCATCTTGTATTCAATACAAGTATTAAAATATCCAACATGTGGTCATCGGCAAGTACGGCGGGATGCTGACAGCTCCTGATCTCGCCACAGTACTACCGCGCACCTGCATTCCAAAGGAATTTCGCAGTGCTGCCATCAGTGTTATTGCCAACTTAACCTATATCCAACTAAATACAAAATACGGTCTCAGTACCATCCCGGCATTTGCTCGAAGACGTCGTGGGGAAACCACGGAAAGCACTTCGTGGATGGCTGAGGAGGGAATCGAACCTCCTCTACTCATCTGGACCACCCGAGGCTGAGTAGACTCAGTTCCAGTCCTCATACCACTTTTTAAATTTCGTGGCAGAGCCGGGAATCGAACCCAGGACCTCCTGGGAGGCAGCTAATCACGCTGACCACTACGCAACGGAACGAACTATGCAATAAAAAATAAATGTTCCAAGCATTGTCAAGACTGACGAACTTCACTTAACGTTGTTACACTATGGACTGAGAACGTGGAAGCTCCGAATCTCGTCCGTCCAATCCGTGCGGTTCGTCCGGTGCACAGAGGCGTGCGTGAAGTCCCATTATGGATATGCTATCTGTGTATAATTTAAAAGAATTCCCCAGGTGAGGACCGAACTCACAACCCCGGCATTTCTCCTGTACTGTCCTTTATGTACCGTGCGCTAACCAATTGCGCCTCTGGGGAAGACAATGGCTAACTTGGTAGTAACCTCATATAAGGAACAGTGAAACTTGAAGAGTAGGCATAATAATGCCCCAGTTGCCGTAGTAACTACCCAATTGTAGCTGTGTGGTTTAGGCGTCTGACTAGATTCGATTCCTTCTGGGAGCGTATGTTATAGTCCTACCGACTGCGACACAGTGACTGTTGTTATATGCCAACTAGGGTTCAATACAACGTCATCGGGCGGATTTAATACTCCCGCTCGCATATCGTTCCTATATCTCATCCAAGTCGAGTTGATGCCGCCATCAAATCCATCTTCACTCTACAAGTAGGATTCCAGGTACCGGGACAGATTAGTCTTTATCAGGACTTCGCTATGGATTTGGATGGAAACAGCAGCTGGACTCATTCGCTAAAAACCGGTACTTTGTTTTCATCGTGTTAGGGTGAAGTCCAAACCGGTCAATTAAATCTGTCCAGGCCTACAATCTTCTAAGCAGCTCTTCTCTGACTGTTGCCGCAAGCATGATTCTGCCAACTTATGGTGTTTGAAGCCATTTTTCAGTGTTGCCTTAGTAAACAAAAGTGCTTTTCAGTCGGACAACACGATTGTAACCAAATAAGATTGGTTATTCCTTGAAAAAAAAAATACATGAGATCAATAAATACACTTGGATTACCAATTTCGATCGTCAAGCGATCATCATCAGTTCCATTACACGTGGGCTATAAAATGTATGTCTGAAAATATGGGTGGAAATATTTACAATATGTACACTTACTTGGTTGCAGTATTAGTAATGCAAGTCGTCAGTATTTGTTAGTTGAAATCTATGTGATGTTTTGTTGAGATACTGGAAGTGGTGATTGACTTCCGTAATTTGCCTGTTTGGAGTGAATAAGTGGTTGTTGTAAATGGTCAATTTGGATTGTACTGTATTGTACAGGCTACTTATCTGGTTATGGTCTTGCGTGGTCCTGTTGAGAGCAGTCCACTTGGACACTTATTGCACTCGACTCAACTCGACCCAACACAGTGTAAATCATCAGCCATGGGGTATTGCGCTACAGTTCATGCGTGATGGACTCCATGATGAGTGTGTTGAGGTTTGATGACAGAGCAAAAGAGCGAAGGACGTCAACCTTCAAAGGGAAATCATCGGAAGTGTCAACTGAACATCTCACGGCTAATAGGGTTGAGTAGAGCATACAAACCAGTTGATGAAGTTCTCGAAGTACACGAAGAGCGTCTTCTCGAAATTAAAGAAGCCTAGATGTAATGGCTTCCTCTTCTCCCAGAATGCGTGCAGTAAAAACAACATGTGTGATGCTGAAACCGTTGACAAGTTAAACAGGCTCATGCTTCGCAGTTGCTGGTCAGGAGCGCATCAAACAACTTCATAGAGTGCCGCAGGAGATGGATTGGGCGGTAGTTTAAACATTTTACCAAGTCATTTTGTTATAAACATGCGTATTGCAATGTTCAAAGCCCAGTCGACAAGATATTAACCTTGAAAATGAAGATATCCAACAATTATGCGATCGATCACCAGTAGCGAAGCTGGAGGGGAATCCTTGAGCCTGAGAATAACCATTCAAATCTCAAGGAATATGCACATTTCAATTGTTTTAGAAAGCAATTGCACCTGTCGGAGTGAGATGGTACCATGAAGACTCAGGACCTGGCTGCAATCCAGTTGGAGGATCACTGCTCTCTCATACCAATCTTGTTATGATGCTATTTAGGTTCGCTTAGTGAGATATATTGACCAGAGCTAACAACGCGGACTCGCAGATTGATTCAGCCTCCTGGCCTGTTCACAATACTCCGTTTACGTTTTATTGCACACTAGCAGTAACATAGCTTATAATAATAATAATAATAATAATAATAATAATAATAATAATAATAATAATAATAATAAACAGTCGAAGAACTCGAGAAACTCAACATCCCTACAGAAGACATGGCTGACTGGAACAGATACAGAGAAAAAATATCAGAAAACAGTCATTTTAGGAAACGCCCAAAGAGAGAAAAACAGTAAAAAAGCGAACAAAAGAGAGAAAGAGGAGAGGTTTTTGTGAAGAAAGAGGGAAGAGGCAGAAAAAAACATGTAAATTGATTATGGTCTAATAGGCCTACTCTCTTAAGGGGGAATAAACGAAATCAGCCTGTCACGAATCCCAGTTGTATCTGCCGACAAAGTGTGTTCATCTCCCAGACACCGACCTTCCGACGTGTTGATACCGAGCTGGGAGGATAAACCATTAAAATAACAACAAATATTGACAGTTGACCGAGATTTTGGCATACCACAAACAAAACAATATCTAAAAGCAATATATCCTACTCGGACATATATCAGAAATAGTCAAGGTACAAAAACTCTTCAGGTTACACCAGTAGAGAAAATATATCCCCATACATCAGACTAAAAATAATTATAGCACTTGAGTCCTTACTTCACTGTGAATGGGAACATTCCTTTTCAAACATTCCGCAGTCGATAGGATTCGAAACTACGCTCCCAGATGGAATCCGCCTTACCACTCGACCACGACTGCGATAAGGTAATATAAACAATAATGGCTGTGTCCCGTATTGTCTACTTGGAAATGAGAGAAGGATTCTCTTCCAAAGATCGCCGCAGACGGCAGGCTTCAAGCCTACGCTCCCGGAGGAGAATCTGATTTCTAGTCAGACGGCTTAAACACTCGGCCACAACTGCACCCAGGCAATGCTATTTGTAATGGATGTGACCCTTATTTTCTACTTGGAAATAAGAGAACGATTCACTTCAAAACACTCCCGCAGGCGGTAGGACTCGAACCTACGCTCCCACAGGAAATCTGATTTCAAGTCAGACACCTTAACCACTCGGCCTCGGCTGACCTTACGCATTAATACTTGGAATGGTTGTGACCCATATTGACTACTTGGAAATAATAGAAGGATTCTCTTCCAAAGATCGCCGCAGTCGGCAGGCTTCAAGCCTATGCTCCCGAAGGAGAATCAGATTTCTAGTCAGACGGCTTAACCACTCGGCCACAACTGCACCCAGGCAATGCTATTTGTAATGGTTGTGACCCATATTTTCTACTTGGAAATAAGAGAACGATTCACTTCAAAACAGTCCCGCAGGCGGCAGGACTCGAACCTACGCTCCCAGAGGGAATCTGATTTCAAGTCAGACACCTTAACCACTCGGCCACAACTGCACCCAGACAATGTAACTTGTAATGGTTGTGACCCATATTGACTACCTGGAAATAAGAGAAAAATTCACTTCAAAATATTTCTGCAGTCGGTAGGACTCGAACCTACGCTCCCAGAGGGAATTTGAATTCTAGTCAGACGCCATAATCACTGGGCCACGACTGCCTGTAGGAAGTAGTCATTCTAATGGCTGTGTTCCATATTCACTACTTCGATATAAGAGATTTTTTTATTATATATTTTTTTAATTTTTTTAGCGTATGTCTTTTAGTGCCGGGAGTGTCCGAGGACATGTTCGGCTCACCAGTTTTGTAGCTGCTTCGAGACGGACACCCAATGGTTGAGCTACAAGTACCGTTGGGGAGGAAAGTTGGAATGGAAGGCCGAGGAGTTGGAAGGCAGCGGCTGTGGCCTATTGTTAGGGACCAACCCCGGCATTTGCCTGGAAGGAAGATGGGAAACCACAGAAGACCATCTTCAAGGTTGTCGGCGGGCGGATTCGAACCCCCTCGCCTCCCGGATGTGAGCGACTGCCAGCAGTCATGCCGTAACGACCATGGCTAACTCACCCGGTGATATAAGAGAATGATTTACTTCAAACCATTTCCGCAGTCAGGAGGACACGAACTTACGTTTCCAGATGGAATCTAATTTCTAGTCATACGCCCTAACCAATTGGCCACGACTGCCCTTAGGCGAGGATAATTGTAATCCCATATTGACTACTTGAAAAAAAAAAAAGAGGATCCACGTTACCTGAGGCCATCTGAATACTAGTCAGACGCCTCAACCGTTCAGCCAACTGCGATTAAGTATTTTCTACAGATGGGCCAGTCATTCGTGGCTGTCGTAGGCACGTGAGAATCCTTCTTAAAGCCCGAGTAGAAGTGACAGGCGCTGGCTGCAGTGATGACAAAGGTATGAAAGCCCACTGTGCGTGGAAACACCACGACGAAAGTAGGATGTACCGGTCAAGAGGAAGCGGCCCACTTATAACCATTGGCACCCACAGGATTATTTCCTGGCGGGGGGGGGGGGGGGGGCTAGTAATATTTGTCATTTCATTAACAACCCACCACTAGGTGCTGATGAGACGTACCTCCCCTTCCCCTCCACTCGGGGTGTGTGACCAGCTCGACGCCCAGGCGGCCTCACCTCCAAAGTGAACAGGGTCCTCATGAAGGGATAGGAAGAGTGGGAGGGTTTGGCAAGGAGGGAGGGAGGCGGCCGTGGCCTTACAGTAGGTACCATCCCGGCGTTTGCTCGAAGACATAGTGGGGAAACCACAGAAAACCACTTCGAGGATGGCTGAGGTGGGAATCGAACCTCCTCTACTCATTTGTACCACCCGAGGCTGAGTAGACTCCGTTCCAGTCTCATACCCCTTTTCAAATTTCGTGTCAGAGCCGGGAATCGAACCCAGGACCTCCTGGGCGTCAGCTAATCATGCTGACCACTACGCAACGGACCGAACTATGCAATAAAAAATAAATGTTCCAAGCGTTGTCAAGACTGGCGAACTTCACTTCACTGAACGTTGTTACACTATGGACTGGGAACGTGGAAGCTCCGAATCCCGTCCGTCCAATCCGTGCGGTTCGTCCGGTGCATAGAGGCGTGCGTGAAGTCCCATTATGGATATGCTATCTGTGAATAATTTAAAAGAATTCCCCAGGTGAGGATCGAACTCACAACCCCGGCAATTCTCCTGTACTGTCCTATAAGTACCGTGCGCTAACCAATTGCGCCACTGGTAGTAACCTCATATAAGGAACAGTGAAGCTTGAAGAGTAGACATAATAATGCCTCAGTTGCCGTAGTAACTACCCAATTGTGGCTGTGTGGTTTAGGCGTCTGACTAGATTCGATTCCTTCTGGGAGCGTATGTTATAGTCCTACCGACTGCGACAAAGTGACTGTTGTTATATGCCAACTAGGGTTCAATATAACGTCATCGGGCGGATTTGATACTCCCGCTCGCATATCGTTCCTATATCTCATCCACGTCGAGTTGATGCCGCCATCAAATCCATCTTCACTCTACAAGTAGGATTCCAGGTACCGGAACAGATTAGTCTTTGTCAGGACTTCGCTATGGATTTGGATGGAAACAGCAGCTGGACTCATTCGCTAAAAACCGGTACTTTGTTTTCATCGTGTTAGGGCGAAGTCCAAACCGGTCAATTAAATCCGTCCAGGCCTACAATCTTCTAAGCAGCCCTTCTCTGACTGTTGCCGCAAGCATGATTCTGGCAACTTATGGTGTTTGAAGCCATTTTTCAATGTTGCCATAGTAAACAAAAGTTTGGTGTTTTTCAGTCGGTCAGCACGATTGTAACCAAATGAGATGGGTTATTCCTTGAAAAAAAAAATACATGAGATCAATAAATACACTTGGATTACCAATTTCGATCATCAAGCGATCATCATCACATCCATTACACGTGGGCTATAAAATGTATGTCTGAAAATATGGGTGGAAATGTTTAGAATATGTACACTTACTTGGTTGCAATATTAGTAATGCAAGTCGTCAGTATTTGTTAGTTGGAGTCTATGTGATGTTTTGTTAAGATACTGGAATTGGTGATTGACCTCCAGAATTTGCCTGTTTGGAGTGAATATGTTTGTTGTAAATGGTCAATTCTGATTGTGTGTTTTACAGGCTACTTATCTCGTTACGGTCTTGCGCGGTCCTGTTGAGAACAGTTCACTAGGACTTTTTTTTTTTTTTTTTTTTTTAGCGTATGGCTTTTAGTGCCTGTCGGGAGTGTCCGAGGACATGTTCGGCTCGCCAGTTTTGTAGCTGCTTCGAGACGGACACCCAATGGGTGAGCTACAAGTACCGTTGGGGAGGAAAGGAGGGAAGTTGGATTGTAAGGACGAGGAGTTGGAAGGTAGCGGCTGTGGCCTATAGTTAGGGACCAACCCCGGCATTTGCCTGGAAGGAAGATGGGAAACCACTGAAGACCATCTTCAAGGTTGCCGGCGGGGGGATTCGAACCTCCTCGCCTCCCGGATGTGAGCGACTGCCATCAGTCATGCCGTAACCACCACGGCTAACTTACCCGGTACTAGGACAATTATTGCACTCGACTCAACTCGACCCAACACACTGTAAATCATCAGCCATGGGGTATTGCGCTACAGTTCATGAGTGATGGACTCCATGATAAGTGTGTTGAGGTTTGGTGACAGAGCAAAAGAGCGAAAGACGTCAACCTTAACAGGGAAATCATCGGAAGTGCCAACTGAACATTTCTCGGCTAATGGGGTTTGAGTAGAGCATACAAACCAGTTGATCAAGTTTTCGAAGCTAAAGAAGCCTAGATGTAATGGCTTCCTCTTCTCCCAGCATGCGTGCAGTAAAAACTACATGAGTGATGCTGAAACCATTGACAAGGTAAACAGACTTATGCTGCGCATTTGCTGGTCAGGAGCGCATTCAAACACCTGCATAGAGTGCCGCAGGAGGTGGATTGGGCGGTAGTTTAAACATTTTACCAGGTCATTTTGTTTTAAACATGCGTATTGCAATGGTCAAAGCCCAGTCGACAAGATATAAACCTTGACAATGAAGATATCCAACAATTATGCGATCGATCACCAGTAGCGAAGCTGGGGGGGATCCTTGAGCCTTAGAATAACCATACAATTCTCAAGGAATATGCACATTTCAATTGTTTTAGAAAGCAATTGCACCTGACGGAGTGAGATGGTACCATGAAGACTCAGAAACTGGCTGCAATCCAGTTGGAGGATCACTGCTCTCTCACATCAATCTAGTAATAATAATAATATCGTATGGCCTCGGGTGCCTGGTGCAAGCTTTGTTAATTGACACCCAGAGGGTAGCTTGCATGTCAAATTTCGTCGTTCCTTTGAACGCTATGAAAGTCAAGGAGGTCAGATATCTAAACTCCTTGACACTACAGCGCTTTCAAGTAGAGAATGGAGGAACTTTGTGTTGGCGGAAAATCCCGAGATTAATTTTGCCATTGAACACGGCCTACTGAATTCAAATGGGTTCTTTAACATGCCAACAACGTATGACATGAGTATCGTGATTTTTGTCGCATTCAAAAATCACTTACCATGGTCAGGAGCGAACCTGCAATCTCGGGGTTGGTAGTTCGACACTATAACCACTCACCCACCGTGGCAAGCATCAATCTAGTAATGATGCTATTTAGGTTCGCTTAGTGAGATATATTGACCGGAGCTGAACACGCGGACTCGCAGATTGATTCATCCTCTTGGCTTGTTCACACTACTCCGTTTACGTTTTATTGCACACTAGCAGTAACATAGCTTATAATAATAATAATAATAATAAAAAATATATATAATAATAATAATAATAATAATAATAATAAACAGTCGAAGAACTCGAGAAACTCATCATCTCTACAGAAGAACTGGCCGACAGGAACATATACAGAGAAAAAATATCTGAAAACAGACATTTTAGGAAAGGCCCAGAGAGAGTAAAACAGTAAAGAAGCGAACTGAAGAGAGAAAGAGGAGTGGTTTTTGTGAAGAAAGAGGAAAGAGGCAGAAAAAAACATGCAAATTGATTATGGTCTAATAGGCCAACTCTGATAAGGGGGAATATACGAAATCAGCCTGTCACGAATCCCAGTTGTATCTGCCGACAAAGTGTGTTCATCTCCCAGACACCGTCCTTGCGACGTGTTGATACCGACCTGGGAGGATAAACCATTAAAAGAACAACAAATATTGACAGTTGACCGAGATTTTCGCATACCACAAACAAAATAATAACTATCAGCAATATATCTTACTCGGACATAGATCATAAATAGTCAAGGTAAAAAAAACTCTTCAGGTTACACCAGTAGAAAAACTACATCCCCGTACATCAGACTAAAAATAATTATGGCACTTGAGTCCTTACTTCACTGTGAATTCCTTTTCAAACATGCCGCAGTCGATAGGATTCGAAACTACGCTCCCAGATAGAATCCGCCTTACCACTCGACCACGACTGCGATAAGGTAATATAAACTGTAATTGTTGTGTCCCTTATTGCCTACTTGGAAATAAGAGAAGGATTCTCTTCCAAAGATCGCCGCAGTCGGCAGGAATCAACCCTACGCTCCCGGAGGAGAATCTGATTTCTAGTCAGACGGCTTAACCACTCGCCCACAACTGCACCCAGGCGATGCTACTTGTAATGGTTGTGACCCACATTGGCTACTTGGAAATAAGAGAACGATTCACTTCAAAACACTCCCGCAGGCGGTAGGACTCGAACCTACGCTCCCACAGGAAATCTGATTTCAAGTCAGACACCTTAACCACTCGGCCTCGGCTGACCTTACGCAATAATACTTGTATTGGTTGTGACTCATATTGACTACTTGGGAATAAGAGAAAAACTCACTTCAAAAAAATTCTGCAGTTTGTAGGACTCGAACCTACGCTCCCAGAGGGAATCTGAATTCTAGTCAGACGCCTTAGTCACTCGGCCACGACTGCCTGTAGGCAATAGAAATTGTAATGGCTGTGTTCCATATTCACTACTTCGATATAAGAGAATGATTCACTTCAAACCATTTCCGCAGTCAGTAGGACACGAACTTACGTTTCCAGATGGAATCTAATTTCTAGTCATACGCCCTAACCAAATGGCCACGACTGCCCTTAGGCGAGGATAATTGTAATTCCATATTGACTACTTGGAAAAAGGAGGATCCACGTTACCTGAGGCCATATGAATACTAGTCAGACGCCTCAACCACTCGGCCAACTGCGATTAAGTATTTTCTACAGATGGACCAGTCATTCGTGGCCGGTCGTAGGCACGAGAGAATTCTTCTTAAAGCCCGAGTAGAACTGACAGGCGCTGGCAGAATTGATGACAAAGGTATGAAAGCACACTGCGCCGGTCAAGAGGGAGCGGCCCACTTATAACCATGGGCGCCCACAGGATTATTTCCAGGGGGCGGGGGGGGGCTAGTAATATTTGTCTTTTCATTACCAACCCGTCACTAGGTGCTGATGACACGTACCTCCCCTTCCCCTCCACTCGGGGTGTGTGACCAGCGCAACGCCCAGGCGGTTTCACCTCCAAAGTGAACAGGGGCCTCATGAAGGGAGAGGAAGAGTGGGAGGGTTTGGCAAGGAATTGGGAGGTAGGCGGCCGTGGTCTTACAGTAGGTACAATCCCGGCATTTGCTCGAAGACGTAGTGGGGAAACCACGGAAAACCACTTCGAGGATGGCTGAGGTGGGAATCTAGCCTCCTCTACTCATTTGTACCACCCGAGGCTGAGTAGACACCGTTCCAGTCATCATACCACTTTTCAAATTTCGTGGCAGAGCCGGGAATCGAACCCAGGACCTACTGGGCGGCAGCTAATCACGCTGACCACTACGCAACAGACCGAACTATGCAATCTCTTCTTCTCTTAGTCGTTTACCCTCCAGATTGCTGGAACCCACGGACTCAGCGAGGGAACTCACCACTACCGCCTCTACGGGCAGTGTCCTAGAGCTGGGAACATCTAATCGGAGTGGATACAACTGGTGAGGTGGGATTGGCACTTCGCCCAGGCGGCCTCACCTGCAAAGCGAACAGGGGCCTCATGAGGGAAGGTAAGGGATGGGTAGAATGGATAGGCAAGGAAGAGGGAAGGAGGCGGCCGTGGCCTTGAAGAAGGTACTGTCCCCGTTATCAGGATAGTAGGCTGTCAGATATCCGCCCCCTCAATCGGATTGCCAACAATCAATCGCACCGGCACAGCTACATCAATGAAAATGGCACTGACAGATACTATCGAGATTAGAGCACAATAGTTAACAAGAAATTATTGTGGAACACACCAAAATATACGGGGGTTCATACTTACCTTTACTTACCTCTTAAATTTATCTCGGGGACTGGGTTGTCAACTGGATCACTTAAAGTATGCCCTCACAATAACCTCCACCATGATATTTAAAATGAACCATAACGAAGACGAGAAACTTTAAACTGCACAATAATTTATTTCACATAAAGAATGAATTTAACAAAAATAAAACAACAAAATCCACGTGGCAATCAGAAGTCATTGTCCACATAACTATGTCCTCCTGTAGGACTGGTATACTCTACATACCATGTTTCAGCTTTCTCAAGCTCAAAATAACGTAATTATAATAATGCACTTGGAATGGAAACGGGATTTGGGACGAGACACATATCAATTGTTTCGCGTGTTTATATACTTCACATTTTATTTATAGCCACAAGGCTATTATGTAAACGTCCTTGGCCTCTATCATACAGTTGTCCGGGCCAGCTGCAATGCACCTGCATCGTCAAAGTGGACTCACCTGTCCGTTCAACCCTAGCATAAGCGAGTTACATCAGAGCCTAGCTCTCCTTTTCAAAACACGTTAAATGTCCACATCTCAACTGAAATATTATCACGCAAATCCTTTAAATGCTCCATTCAAACACCAGTGGAATACTCCAATAATCCTAAATCATGTTTAATTGTTCAATCCACTTGCTTAATTAGCGTTGTTTAGAGTATAAAAACAAAACTCTAAATGTTAATAACATAAGTTCATTAATTATTTATAACAATAATAAATTGTTTATAACAATGTCAAACGACAATTGGAAATTTTATACACGCCTCTATTAATCCCTTTCATTACATATTGTTTAACAAAGATATTTACAAAATTATTTACAATATTATATTGTTTATATTATTTATATAAGAAATACATTAAACCACACGTTTATCCGGTTGATAATTACTCAAATCATGGTGATATAATCGACCAATGAAGGTTAGTTATATTTAACTGTCAACTTCAGGTTTAATAAGGTTTAATAATAATTATTAATATTTGTGACGGTAACCTCCATTCAAAATCTTCATCTCAAATTATTTAACACTCTTGTTAACTTTAACAGTATCTTCACATGAATAACTTTCAAAGAACCAGGACAATACATTCAGCGGAAAAATACTTCGCTCAAAACGCACAAAATTGCTCAACAATTGGCCCAGAATTCATCATATATCTTCATATATATGGCATCAAAATCTTCCAAATTACATACAAAAACCTCCACTCATAAATTCAACAACTTCATTTATTACTGTGGGAACCTCCTTCATTATTCAAGGGCATTATTCATCAGCGACTTTTACACATCCACTGAACTAACGATTATACATCCATTGTTCCTCTTTAAAAATTCTTATATTCATCAATTGTATTAATGACTGTTATTATTTAACCTTCGTGGGTTTCATTCATGAATCGATATGAAGTAAAAATTTGCCAATCACAAATAAATTTAATAGCAAATACGATTAGACACTCCTCCCTGGTCTATCAAAATTGAGATTAATATCTTCAAAGTAATGCAGTATAAAAAATACTATCTTCAATCAAAGTTCATCTAAACTGCATAAATAGTCGAATAGAATACAATTAGACTGTGGAATGCAAACATTATTGTTCCAATCTATAATTGAGAAAAACTCCTATCAAATGTTCATTACTATAGTGTATTCAATAAATCGTAATCAAAGTTCATATTTCATAAAATTGTCTATAATGCAATGATAAATGTCTATGTTGCAATCATGTTCATAAGACGACTAGTATTTCAAAGATCGTCTAAAATCATTTAATTATTCTTCTTTCTTGAGGATGACAGAAGATTGGTCAAAGTAATTTACTGAATAGAATTACTTTAATAAAATTGACACGCTGTCTGAATTCAAATCTGCCATAGCAAATCATTAACTTTACAGTCAGATCGTGACTACAAAAATATGCAAATTAATGAAAGAATCTAAATTATCAGTCTCAACTGATCCAAAATTATTTAAGTATGCCAATGACATAACAATGTCTCAACAAATCGAAGAAAAAAGGCATAAATCATCGAAGTGTACTGAGTACAGAAATGTCAATCAAGAAAATGGGGCAAAAATAAATGGGACAGAAAATATGGGGAAAATGGTTGCTCAGATATCGCTACATGACTCAAATAATACAAGAAACGTTCACGACTACCTTATCTGTTGATTGAAGTTCTAGAGGAAAGTTTTCAAAGAAAACTGCTGTTGGTTCCATTTCACCAGCGTGAAGATGTGCTCCGACCTCGAACCTGGAATCAGCGCCCTCGGAGAATCGAACTGCTTCCTCCTCCGGAAATTGCACTGCTCCATGTATACGAAAGACATCCTTCTGGCAAAACTCCTCTTTATGAGCCGGGTCCACCCTGGCCTCTCTTGAAAGTTCCCTGAAGTTCCAGTCGTAATTCGCCATGAAGTTTATTGCAGTTATTTCCGCAGAAATATTCATAATGGTGGAGTATGAAAATATTTCCACTGTCATCTGATATAATTCAGCGATGGATTCACGATGTATGAGTGTAGTTGGATGTTCACTACATGCTCGCTTTTGTAGAATGACGATTAACGAAGTTCCATGCTGCTACTTCACTCCATCGATATATGTCCCAATTGCATTAAAGCCTTAGCCTTCCATCTCAACTTCTGTTATAATCATTGAAAGCACTGCAAGATTATAATGTTCCATAGTAGAATGTATCGTTGTATTACCAAACGTATTCTCCAATATCACGGTTGTAACACGTGTCAGCCGTAGTGTATACTGTGGAATTTTAAAAGTGCCTCTCAGGTGGCGAGAAAATCACTTTTGTCTGCAGCCTTAAAATGTCAATATCTTTCAAAGTATAACTGTGAAATTGTTCAAATGTTCTACACACCTCAATGTTGTACTGCCCAATTGAATTATAATAAAGGCAGAAGTTAACTCTTTACATCTTATCTGGTAGAAACGTTAATGTGAGCGTTTCAACTTCACCTAGTTTCGAACAGCGTAAAATGGAACTGCTCCGTGTTCGTTCGATGCGCCGGGCTTTAACCACACGCTAAAGACGACTCGCTTCACTTATTCACTCGACAATGACTATCTGACATCAGAAATATACACACATCAAAAAAAGTTTTGCATCACCTCGGTTCCCAGATCTCCGGCATATAGACGTTGACTGTGTATATTGTATCCAAGATACAGTCCCTTTGACTGTTCATAGATGTCACTAAAACTGCTCAAAGATGTAAACAACCATGCATGAGCAGGGCCTATTAGACGGAGGGGGTACGACAGCCGATCAGTTCCAGTCATTCCACCAGGACGAAGGTACGCTGCTCATGTTGTCTGTAGTTCTACCATGCCTAGAAGGTCAATACCGCAGTTCGATCGCGTCCGCATTGTTACTTTGTGTCAAGAAGGGCTCTCAACAAGGGAAGTTTCCAGGCGTCTCAGAGTGAACCAAAGCGATGTTGTTCGGACATGGAGGAGGTACAGAGATACAGGAACTGTCGATGACAGGCCTCGCTCAGGCCGCCCAAGGGCTACTACTGTAGTGGATGACCGCTACTTACGGATTGCCGCTCGGAGGAACCCTGACAGCAATGCCACCATGTTGAATAATGCGTTTCGTTCAGCCACAGGACGTCGTGTTTCAACTCAAACTGTGCGCAATAGGCTGCATGATGCGCAACTTCACTCCCGACGTCCATGGCGAGGTCCAGCTTTGCAACCCCGACACCATGCAGCGCGGTACAGATGGGCCCAACAACATGCTGAATGGACCCCACGGAATTGGCATCACGTTCTCTTCACCGATGAGTGTCGCATATGCCTTCAACCAGACAATCGTCGGAGACGTGTTTGGAGGCACCCTGGTCAGGCTGAACGTCTTAGACACACTGTCCAGCGAGTGCAGCAAGGTGGTGGTTCCCTGATGTTTTGGGGTGGCATTATGTGGGGCCGACGTACGCCACTGGTGGTCATGGAAGGCTCCGAAACGGCTTTACGATACCTGAATGACATCCTCCGACCCATAGTGCAACCATATCGGCAGAATATTGGAGAGGCATTTGTCTTCATGGACGACAATTCTCGACCTCATCGTGCACATCTTGTGAATGCGTTCCTTCAAGATAACGACATCGCTCGACTACAGTGGCCAGCATGTTCGCCAGACATGAACCCTATCGAACATGCCTGGGATATGTTGAAAAGAGCTTTTTATGGACGTCTTGACCCACCAACCACTCTGAGAGATTTACGCCGAATTGTCGTTGAGGAGTGGGACAATTTGGACCAACAGTGTCTTGATGAACTTGTGGATAGTATGCCACGGCGAATACAGGCATGCATCAATGCAAGAGGACGTGCTACTGGGTATTAGAGGTAGTGGTGTGTACTGCAATCTGGACCACAAATGCTGAAAGTCTAGCTGTATGATGGTACAACATGCAATGTGTGGGTCTCATGAGCAATAAAACGAGCTGAAATGTTGTTTGTGTTGATCTCTATTCCCTTTGTATTTAACGGTTCCGGAACTCTTGGAACCGAGGTGATGCAAAACTTTTTTTGATGTGTGTATATGCGGTATCAGCGGTATGAGAGATATGAGAGATATCAGAGAATATGAGAGCTCCTCTCTCCTGTGCACGACCTTTTATCAACTTCTTAAGGGGCGTATCCATCCCTTCCATAGTTCGTTCCTCCGTCATTGCTAGAAGTTTTAACTTTGGCTATACTTGACTGATTTTCAAATTTCAAAAACTCAAAATTAATTTCTTCAAAATTCCAAATCAATGCCATAACTGAAAATAGATTTCCACAAATCTGCATGCCAAAAGTAATTAAATATCGTAGTTTCAGCAATCTCCGTCTTCCTTCCAAACTATCGTTCATTGGTTCGAGTCTCTCCTCCAATAGCGTAACTTCTTCCTTAGCACAATACCTTGTTTCCTGCGACTGCGTCGTAAATCTCAGATCTTTCTCGAACAAACTCATGACGTCACCAAGAATCTCAGCTCAATCAGCCTACTTGCATGAAGTATACGTCATCCGTGCCTACGTCATGAATATACACGTCACAACTATGACATTCATAACTTTATTCATTTATGCCAATACAGCCATCGTGGTCTCAATATAATTCAATTTACGGGGGCAGTACCATCCCGGCATTTGCCCGAAGACGAAGTGGGAAACCATGGAAAACCACTTCGAGGATGGCTGAGGTGGGAATCGAACCCCCTCTACTCATTTGGACCACCCGAGGCTGAGTAGACCCCGTTCCAGTCCTCGTACCACTTTTCAAATTTCGTGGCAGAGCCGGGAATCGAACCCAGGACCTCCGGGGCGGCAGCTAACCAGGCTGACCGCTACGCTACGGAGGCGACCCGAACTATCCAATAAAAAATAAAATGTTCCAAGCATTGTCAAGACTGGCGAACTTCTCTTCACTGAACTTGGTTACACTATGGACTAGGAACGTGGAAGCTCCGAATCCCGTCCGTCCAGCCCGTGCGGTTCGTCCGGTGCACAGAGGCGTGCGTGAAGTCCCATTATGGATATGCTATCTGTGAATAATTTAAAAGAAGTCCCCTGGTGAGGATCGAACTCACAACCCCGGCAATTCTCCTGTACTGTCCTATAAGTACCGTGCGCTAACCAATTGCGCCAATGGGGAAGACTATAGCTAGCTTGGTAGTAACCTCATATAAGGAACAGTGAAACTTGAAGAGTAGACACAATTATGCCTCAGTTGCCGTAGTAACTACCCAATTGTGGCTGTGTGGTTTAGGCGTCTGACTAGATTCGATTCCTTCTGGGAGCGTATGTTATAGTCCTACCGACTGCGACAAAGTGACTGTTGTTATATGCCAACTAGGGTTCAATACAACGTCATCGGGCGGATTTGATACTCCCGCTCGCATATCGTTCCTATATCTCATCCACGTCGAGTTGATGCCGCCATCAAATCCATCTTCACTCTACAAGTAGGATTCCAGGTACCGGGACGGATTAGTCTTTATCAGGACTTCGCTATGGATTTGGATGGAAACAGCAGCTGGACTCATTCGCTAAAAACCGGTACTTTGTTTTCATCGCGTCAGGGCGAAGTCGAAACCGGTCAATTAAATCTGTCCAGGCCTACAATCTTCTAAGCAGCTCTTCTCTGACTGTTGTCGCAAGCATGATTCTGCCAACTTATGGTGTTTGAAGCCATTTTTCAGTGTTGCCTTAGTAAACAAAAGTTTGGTGCTTTTCAGTCGGTCAACACGATTGTAACCAAATGAGATTGGTTATTCCTTGAAAAAAATTACATGAGATCAATAACTACCCTTGGGTGACCAGTTTCGATCGTCAAGCGATCATCATCAGATCCATTACACGTGGGCTATAAAATGTATGTCTGAACATATGGGTGGAAATATTTAGAATATGTACACTTACTTGGTTGCAGTATTAGTAATGCAAGTCGTCAGTATTTGTTAGTTGAAATTGAGAAGGCGGTTTAGTACGTGGACCATAGAGACCTAAGTCGAGTTGACTCGCACCTTAAGAACTAGATGGAGAATCGATTACTAAAAAATTACTACACTCTTCGAGTAAAGGTTGTAGACAAAATTTTAATCATATAAAAGACATAACAAAGGGGACGTGAGTAGCGCATGAAATGGTAAATGAGGGGTGAGGGGGCTGTAAATAAAAGTATACAAATTAGCAAGAGGTAAACATAAAAATAAAACACACACAATGAAAAGACTATCAAAAGGGAGAGCAGAGAAGCCTAACCCTAGTTAGATTGGAGATCGTAGTGAAATTACCATTTGTGACTTCAATGGGAAAGCTAATTAAAATAAATAAGAAATAATACGTTCGTCCCACCACAGGCTGATTACAGAAAGTAACCAGAAAAGATATTCAAAAAGCATATGAAGTCGTACCAACCAAGAACAAAACCCTTTAAATGAACTAAAATATGTCTCACAAACAAGTACTACAGTAAACAGATAACTATCGGTCAAAACATCATTCACTTACTACAGTATAACACGACGACGACCATAAATAAAAAAGAAAAACATACACAACCCTTAAGAGAAACAATTTACAACCCCTCAAAACAAAACAGCACCTGACTTCATAAACTCTCTGAATAAATCTTCTTCTCGGACGAAAGTGTGAGATTCAATCATCCTGCCGAAAGTAAATTGAGCATCAATGACAATCCCCGGGTACTTGCCACAAACACACATATCACAAACCGCAGGAATAATCGATACACCTCATTTAATAAACATAAAGAGTACGCACGTTGTTTCCCGACCGAAAGCAACAAACACAAACCCATAAATTACCCTCAACTTTCGGTCAAGGTCCCACTTAAACAAGACGTTAACCCACCCTTAACCACATGTCTAGAAACGTGATTATACCATGAAAAGCCTTTCGACACAAACCAATGAATATGTCAGCCCAGTACTTAAGGAAAAATAAGAAAACCTAGTCGGTTATCCTTAAGGTTGCACGAATGACTGACATCTCTAAAGAAACACAATAACCCTTAATACATAAACAAATAAAATATTGATGAGCGTTCTGACTATCAGACAAGGACAGAACGTCATGTGAAGCACAAAGACACACCCTCCACGTCGAGGCCCAAAATACGCGAACTAACCTAAAATACTAACCCCTCAAAAATCTTGTAACATCCCATACTATTACAAGGAGTAGACGTTAGTAAGAAATACCTCCCAAACTACAATCACGTTTCATGACGAACAATGAGAAAAATACGGCAGAAAAATAACACCAATCAAACTAATCAACAACAACGGCAATAAACCTAACATTAATAAAAACTCAAACAACAACGCGTTACCTCTCCACGCTATGTAAACAAAGGGGAGGACAATAGACAAGCAAGTATAACCAAAAACAAGTACAATCTCCAATCTAACTTAAATACCGCAGGAACTAGGGACATACTATCACCAAAGGATGGGAGGACATGACACTATTTGCTTAACTGCATATTACACTTCACTCTTTGATAATAGGCTTCAAGATAAAATATGACACTTAGCTTTGGATACGACGTTCTGAATGTTCTCGATGATATAACATTTTAATAACAATTCCATTTTCCTGTCCATTTAAGTTGTGGTATCAATAGCCATAATCCTGT
Source organism: Meconema thalassinum (assembly GCA_946902985.2). NCBI lineage: Eukaryota > Metazoa > Arthropoda > Insecta > Orthoptera > Tettigoniidae > Meconema > Meconema thalassinum. The sequence continues at coordinate 298,069,144 of OX336391.1, read as the reverse complement.
CATGTCCCATCGATCGTTTCCAAATCCGGTAGATATATTCATAATTAGACAACAGCATCTTTAAGCAGCCCAAACGGTAGTAGAAGTTATGTCTCCGACCCTCACTTCTTCTCTTTGTCAACACGATTCTCTCGACATAACAATAACTGCAGTCGAGTTCCACAGAGCCAGAGCACAAACTCCACAGCGGGCGCGTTTTATTTACTCCAGAACAGGTTGCGCTTCAAATATAAACCTACAGATGGCAGACTATACAACAACTCGTATCTCATCGGTCCGTTAATAACGTAGTAACGGATCAGAAATCTATGTGATGTTTTGTTGAGATACTGGAAGTGGTGATAGACCTGCATAATTTGCCTGTTTGGAGTGAATATGTGGTTGTTGTAAATGGTCAATTCTGATTGTACTGTATTGTACAGGCTACTTACCTGGTTAGGGTCTTGCGCGGTCCTGTTGAGAGCAGTTCACTTGGACACTTATTGCACTCGAATCAACTCGACCCAACACACTGTAAATCATCAGCCATGGGGTATTGCGCTACAGTTCATGCGTGATGGACTCCATGATGAGTGTGTTGAGGTTTGATGACAGAGCAAAAGAGCGAAGGATGTCAACCTTCACAGGGAAATCATCGGAAGTGCCAACCGAACATCTCACGGCTAATGGGGTTGAGAAGAGCATACAAACCAGTCGATGAAATTCTCGAAGTACACGAAGAACGTCTTCTCGAAATTAAAGAAGCCTAGATGTAATGGCTTCCTCTTCTTCCAGAATGCGTGCAGTAAAAACTACATGTGTGATGCTGAAACCGTTGACAAGGTCTACAGGCTCATGCTGCGCAGTTGCTGGTCAGGAGCGCATACAAACACCTTCATAGAGTGCCGCAGGAGTTGGATTGGGTGATAGTTTAAACATTTTACCAGGTCATTTTGTTTTAAACATGCGTATTGCAATGTTCAAAGCCCAGTCGACAAGATATCAAACTTGACAATGAAGATATCCAACAATTATGCGATCGGTCACCAGTAGCAAAAATGGAGTGGAATCCTTGAACCTTAGAATAACCATTCAATTCTCAAGGAATATGCACATTTCAATAGTTTTAGAAAGCAATTGAACCTGACGGAGTGAGATGGTACCATGAAGACTCAGGACCTGGCTGCAATCCAGTTGGAGGATCACTGCCCTCTCATATCAATCTTGTTATGATGCTATTTAGGTTCGCTTAGTGAGATATATTGACCAGAGCTGACCATGCGGACTCGCAGATTGATTCATCCTCTTGGCCTGTTCACACTACGCCGTTTACGTTTTATTGCACACTAGCAGTAACATAGCTTATAATAATAATAATAATTATTATAATATGTTGTTGTTTGAGTCTTCAGTTTTTGACTGGTTTGATGCAGCCCTCCATGCCTCCCTGTCCTGAGCCAATCGTTTCATCTCTACATAGCTACCACACCCTACATCCGAGGCTATCAGTTTAACATCTTCTAACCTTGGTCTACTCCTACAGTTCTTGTCCTCGACCCTTCCTTCCATAACTAAGCTTGCTATTCCTGGGTGTCTTAGTATGTGTCCTACCAACCTATCTCTTCTCTTCATTAGCAGTCGCCAGAAACATCTCTCCTCTCCCACTCGCCTTAATACCTCTTCGTTTGTAACCCTATCTACCCATCTGATCTTCATCATTCTCCTGTAACACCACATTTCAAATGCTATAATTCTCCTCTTTGCTGCTGCACCAATAGTCCATGTTTCACTTCCATTGAGCGCTACGCTCCAGACAAAGGCTTTCAAAAATGACTTCCTAATACCTAAATCTATATTCGATGTCAACAGATTCCTTTTTTTGTAGAAAGGCTTTACTTGCCTGAGCCAACCTACTTTTTATATCCTCCTTGCTTCGTCCATCACTGCTTATTCTGCTTAATAATAATAATAATATTAATAATAATAATAATAATAATAATAATAATAATAATAAACAGTCGAAGAACTCGAGAAACTCAACATCTCTACAGAAGACATGGCCGACAGGAACATATACAGAGAAAAAATATCAGAAAACAGACATTTTAGGAAAGGCCCATAGAGAGAAAAACAGTAAAGAAGCGAACTGAAGAGAGAAAGAGGGGAGGTTTTTGTGAAGAAAGAGAAAAGGGGCAGAAAAAAACATGTAAATTGATTATGGTCTAATAGGCCTACTCTCTTAAGGGGAAATAAACGAAATCAGCCTGTCACGAATCCCAGTTGTATCTGCCGACAAAGTGTGTTCATCTCCCAGACACCGTCCTTGCGACGTGTTGAAACCGAACTGGGAGGATAAACCATTAAAAGAACAACAGATATTGACAGTTGACCGAGATTTTGGCATACCACAAACAAAATAATAACTAAAAGCAATATATCCTACTCGGACATAGATCAGAAATAGTCAAGGTACAAATACTCTTCAGGTTACACCAGTAGAGAAAATACATCCCCATACATCAGACTAAAAATAATTATGGCACTTGAGTCCTTACTTCACTGTGAATTCCTTTTCAAACATGCCGCAGTCGATAGGATTCGAAACTACGCTCCCAGATAGAATCCGCCTTACCACTCGACCACGACTGCGATAAGGTAATATAAACTGTAATTGTTGTGTCACTTATTGCCTACTTGGAAATAAGAGAAGGATACTCTTCCAAAGATCGCCGCAGTCGGCAGGATTCAACCCGTCGCTCCCGGAGGAGAATCTGATTTCTAGTCAGACGGCTTAACCACTCGGCCACAACCGCACCCAGTCAATGCTACTTGTAATGGTTGTGACCCACATTGTCTACTTGGAAATAAGGGAACGATTCACTTCAAAACACTCCCGCAGGCGGTAGGACTCGAACCTACGCTCCCACAGGAAATCTGATTTCAAGTCAGACACCTTAACCACTCGGCCTCGGCTGACCTTACGCATTCATACTTGTAATGGTTGTGACTCATATTGACTACTTGGAAATAAGAGAAGAACTCGCTTCAATAAAAAACTGCAGTTTGTAGTACTCGAACCAACGCTCCCAGAGGGAACCTGAATTCTAGTCAGACGCCTTAATCACTCGGCCACGACTGCCTGTAAGGAATAGTCATTGTAATGGCTGTGTTCCATATTCACTACTTCGATATAAGAGAATGATTCACTTCAAACCATTTCCGCAGTCAGTAGGACACGAACTTACGTTTCCAGATGGAATCTAATTTCTAGTCATACGCCCTAACCAAATGGCCACGACTGCCCTTAGGCGAGGATAATTGTAATCTCATATTGACTACTCGGAAAAAAGAGGATCCACGTTACCTGAGGCCATCTGAATACTAGTCAGACGCCTCAACCACTCGGCCAACTGCGATTAAGTATTTTCAACAGATGGACCAGTCATTCGTGGCCGGTCGTAGGCACGAGAGAATTCTTCTTAAAGCCCGAGTAGAACTGACAGGCGCTGGCAGAATTGATGACAAAGGTATGAAAGCACACTGTGCGTGGAGACACCACGACGAAAGTAAGATGTACCGGTCAAGAGGAAGCGGCCCACTTATAACCATGTGCGCCCACAGGATTATTTCCAGGGGGGGGGGGGGGGGCTAGTAATATTTGTCTTTTCATTACCAACCCGTCACTAGGAGCTGATGACACGTACCTCCCCTTCCCCTCCACTCGGGGTGTGTGACCAGCGCGACGCCCAGGCGGTTTCACCTCCAAAGTGAACAGGGGCCTCATGAAGGGAGAGGAAGAGTGGGAGGGTTTGGCAAGGAAGTGGGAGGGAGGCGGCCGTGGCCTTACAGTAGGTACAATCCCGGCATTTGCTCGAAGACGTAGTGGGGAAACCACGGAAAACCACTTCGAAGATGGCTGAGGTGGGAATCTAACCTCCTCTACTCATTTGTATAACCCGAGGCTGAGTATACACCGTTCCAGTCCTCATACCACTTTTCAAATTTCGTGGCAGAGCCGGGAATCGAACCCAGGACTTACTGGGGGGCAGCTAATCACGCTGACCACTACGCAACAGACCGAACTATTTAATAAAAAATAAAATGTTCCAAGCATTGTCAAGACTGGCGAACTTCTCTTCACTGAACTTTGTTACACTATGGACTGGGAACGTGGAAGCTCCGAATCCCGTCCTCCAATCCGTGCGGTTCGTCCGGTGCACAGAGGCGTGCGTGAAGTCCCATTATGGATATGCTATCTGTGAATAATTTAAAAGAATTCCCCAGGTGAGGATCGAACTCACAACACCGGCAATTCTCCTGTACTGTCCTATAAGTACCGTGCGCTAACCAATTGTGCCACTGGGGAAGACTATAGATAATTTGGTAGTAACCTCATATAAGGAACAGTGAAACTTGAAGAGTAGACACAATAATGCCTCAGTTGCCGTAGTAACTACCCAATTGTGGCTGTGTGGTTTAGGCGTCTGACTAGATTCGATTCCTTCTGGGAGCGTATGTTATAGTCCTACCGACTGCGACAAAGTGACTGTTGTTATATGCCAACTAGGGTTCAATACAACGTCATCGGGCGGATTTGATACTCCCGCTCGCATATCGTTCCTATATCTCATCCACGTCGAGTTGATGCCGCCATCAAATCCATCTTCACTCTACAAGTAGGATTCCAGGTACCGGAACAGATTAGTCTTTGTCAGGACTTCGCTATGGATTTGGATGGAAACAGCAGCTGGACTCATTCGCTAAAAACCGGTACTTTGTTTTCATCGTGTCGGGGCGAAGTCCAAACCGGTCAATTAAATCTGTCCAGGCCTACAATCTTCTAAGCAGCTCTTCTCTGACTGTTGCCGCAAGCATGATTCTGCCAACTTATGGTGTTTGAAGCCATTATTCAGTGTTGCCTTAGTAAACAAAAGTTTGGTGCTTTTCAGTCGGACAACACGATTGTAACCAAATGAGATTGGTTATTTCTTGAAAAAAATTACATGAGATCAATAACTACACTTGGATGACCAGTTTCGATCGTCAAGCGATCATCATCAGATCCATTACACGTGGGCTATAAAATGTATGTCTGAACATATGGGTGGAAATATTTAGAATATGTACACTTACTTGGTTGCAGTATTAGTAATGCAAGTCGTCAGAATTTGTTAGTTGAAATTGAGAAGGCGGTTTAGGACGTGGACCATAGAGAACTAAGTCGAGTTGACTCGCACCTTAAGAACTAGATGGAGAATCGATTACTAAAAAATTACTACACTCTTCGAGTAAAGGTTGTAGACAAAATTTTAATCATATAAAAGACATAACAAAGGGGACGTGAGTAGCGCATGAAATGGTAAATGAGGGGTGAGGGGGCTGTAAATAAAAGTATACAAATTAGCAAGAGGTAAACATAAAAATAAAACACACACAATGAAAAGACTATCAAAAGGGAGAGCAGAGAAGCCTAACCCTAGTTAGATTGGAGATCGTAGCGAAATTACCATTTGTGACTTCAATGGGAAAGCTAATTAAAATAAATAAGAAATAATACGTTCGTCCCACCACAGGCTGATTACAGAAAGTAACCAGAAAAGATATTCAAAAAGCATATGAAGTCGTACCAACCAAGAACAAAACCCCTTAAATGAACTAAAATATGTCTCACAAACAAGTACTACAGTAAACAGATAACTATCGGTCAAAACATCATCCACTTACTACAGTATAACACGACGACGACCATAAATAAAAAAGAAAATCATACACAACCCTTAAGAGAAACAATTTACAACCCCTCAAAACAAAACAGCACCTGACTTCATAAACTCTCTGAATAAATCTTCTTCTCGGACGAAAGTGTGAGATTCAATCATCCTGCCGAAAGTAAAATGAGTATCAATGACAGTCCCCGGGTACTTGCCACAACACACACATATCACCAACCGAAAGAATAATCGATACACCTCATTTAATAAACATAAAGAGTACGCACGTTGTTTCCCGACCGAAAGCAACAAACACAAACCCATAAATTACCCTCAACTTTCGGTCAAGGTCCCACTTAAACAAGACGTTAACCCACCCTTAACCACATGTCTATAAACGTGATTATACCATGAAAAGCCTTTCGACACAAACCAATGAATATGTAAGCCCAGTCCTTAGGGAAAATAAGAAAACCTAGTCGGTTATCCTTAATGTTGCACGAATGACTGACATCTCAAAAGAAACACAATAACCCTTAATACATAAACAAATAAAATATTGATGAGCGTTCCGACTATCAGACAAGGACAGAAAGTCATGTGAAGCACAAACACACACCCTCCACTTCGAGGCCCCAAATACGCGAACTAACTTAAAATTCTAGCCCCTCAAAAATCTTGTAACATCCCATACTATTACAAGGAGTAGACGTTAATAAGAAATACCTCCCAAATTACAATCACATTTCATGACGAACAATGAGAAAAATACGGCAGAAAAATAACACCAATCAAACTAATCAACAACAACGGCAATAAACCTAACATAAATAAAAACCCAAACAACAACGGGTTTCCTCTCCACGCTATGTATACAAAGGGGAGGACAATAGACAAGCAAGTATAACCAAAAACAAGTACAATCTCCAATCTAACTTAAATACCGCAGGAACTAGGGACATACTATCACCAAAGGATGGGAGGACATGACACTATTTGCTTAACTGCATATTACACTTCACTCTTTGATAATAGGCTTCAAGATAAAATATGACACTTAGCTTTGGATACGACGTTCTGGATGTTCTCGATGATATAACATTTTAATAACAATTCCATCCTGTCCATTTAAGTTGTGGTATCAATATCCATAATCCCGTCATGTCCCATCGATCGTTTCCAAATCCGGTAGATATATTCATAATTAGACAACAGCATCTTTAAGCAGACCAAACGGTAGTAGAAGTTATGTCTCCGACCCTCACTTCTTCTCTTTGTCAACACGATTCTCTCGACATAACAATAACTGCAGTCGAGTTCCACAGAGCCAGAGCACAAACTCCACAGCGGGCGCGTTTTATTTACTCCAGAACAGGTTGCGCTTCAAATATAAACCTACAGATGGCAGACTATACAACAACTCGTATCTCATCGGTCCGTTAATAACGTAGTAACGGATCAGAAATCTATGTGATGTTTTGTTGAGATACTGGAAGTGGTGATAGACCTCCGTAATTTGCCTGTTTGGAGTGAATATGTGGTTGTTGTAAATGGTCAATTCTGATTGTACTGTATTGTACTGGCTACTTACCTGGTTAGGGTCTTGCGTGGTCCTGTTGAGAGCAGTTCACTTGGACACATATTGCACTCGAATCAACTCGACCCAACACACTGTAAATCATCAGTCATGGGGTATTGCGCTACAGTTCATGCGTGATGGACTCCATGATGAGTGTGTTGAGGTTTGATGACAGAGCAAAAGAGCGAAGGATGTCAACCTTCACAGGGAAATCATCGGAAGTGCCAACCGAACATCTCACGGCTAATGGGGTTGAGAAGAGCATACAAACCAGTCGATGAAGTTCTCGAAGTACACGAAGAACGTCTTCTCGAAATTAAAGAAGCCTAGATGTAATGGCTTCCTCTTCTTCCAGAATGCGTGCAGTAAAAACTACATGTGTGATGCTGAAATCTTTGACAAGGTAAACAGACTCATGCTGCGCAGTTGCTGGTCAGGAGCGCATTCAAACACCTTCATAGAGTGCCGCAGGAGTTGGATTGGGCGGTAGTTTAAACATTTTACCAGGTCATTTTGTTTTAAACATGCGTATTGCAATGTTCAAAGCCCAGTCGACAAGATATTAACCTTGAAAATGAAGATATCCAACAATTATGCGATCGGTCACCAGTAGCGAAAATGGAGGGGAATCCTTGAACCTTAGAATAACCATTCAATTCTCAAGGAATATGCACATTTCAATTGTTTTAGAAAGCAATTGCACCTGACGGAGTGAGATGGTACCATGAAGACTCAGGACCTGGCTGCAATCCAGTTGGAGGATCACTGCCCTCTCATATCAATCTTGTTATGATGCTATATAGGTTCGCTTAGTGAGATATATTGACCAGAGCTGACCATGCGGACTCGCAGATTGATTCATCCTCTTGGCCTGTTCACACTACTCCGTTTACGATTTATTGCACACTAGCAGTAACATAGATTATAATAATAATAATAATAATAATAATAATAATAATATGTTGTTGTTGTTGTTGTTGTTTGAGTCCTCAGTCTTTTGACTGGTTTGATGCAGCTCTTCATGCCTCTCTGTCCTGAGCCAATCGTTTCATCTCTACATAGCTACCACACACTACATCCGAGGCTATCTGTTTAACATATTCTAACCTTGGTCTACCCCTACAGTTCTTGTCCTCGACCCTTCCTTCCATAACTAAGCTTGCTATTCCTGGGTGTCTTAGTATGTGTCCTACCAACCTATCACTTCTCTTCATTAGCAGTCGCCAGAAACATCTCTCCTCTCCCACTCGCCTTAATACCTCTTCGTTTGTAACCCCATATACCCATCTGATCTTCATCATTATCCTGTAACACCACATTTCAAATGCTTCAATTCTCCTCTTTTCTGCTGCACCAATAGCCTAGTCCAAGTTTCACTTCCATAGAGCGCTACGCTCCAGACAAAGGCTTTCAAAAATGACTTCCTAATACCTAAATCTATATTCGATGTCAACAGATTCCTTTTTTGTAGAAAGGCTTTCCTTGCCTGAGCCAACCTACTTTTTATATCCTCCTTGCTTCGTCCATCACTGGTTATTCTGCTTAATAAAAAAAAACAGTCGAAGAACTCGAGAAACTCAACATCTCTACAGAAGACATGGCCGACAGGAACATATACGGAGAAAAAATATCAGAAAACAGAGATTTTAGGAAAGGCCCACAGAGAGAAAAACAGTAAAGAAGCGAACTGAAGAGAGAAAGAGGGGAGGTATTTGTGAAGATAGAGAAAAGGGGCAGAAAAAAACATGTAAATTGATTATGGTCTAATAGGCCTCCTCTCTTAAGGGGAAATAAACGAAATCAGCCTTTCACGAATCCCAGTTGTATCTGCCGACAAAGTGTGTTCATCTCCCAGACACCGTCCTTGCGACGTGTTGAAACCGAACTGGGAGGATAAACCATTAAAAGAACAACAATATTGACAGTTGACCGAGATTTTGGCAAACCACAAACAAAATAATAACTAAAAGCAATATATCCTACTCGGACATAGATCAGAAATAGTCAAGGCACAAAAACTCTTCAGGTTACACCAGTAGAGAAAATACATCCCCATACATCATACTAAAAGTAATTATGGCACTTGAGTCCTTACTTCACTGTGAATTCCTTTTCAAACATGCCGCAGTCGATAGGATTAGAAACTACGCTCCCAGATAGAATCCGCCTTACCACTCGACCACGACTGCGATAAGGTAATATAAACTGTAATTGTTGTGTCCCTTATTGCCTACTTGGAAATAAGAGAAGGATTCTCTTGCAAAGATCGCCGCAGTAGGCAGGATTCAACCCTACCCTCCCGGAGGAGAATCTGATTTCTAGTCAGACGACTTAACCACTCGGCCACAACTGCACCCAGGCAATGCTACTTGTAATGGTTGTGACCCACATTGTCTACTTCGAAATAAGAGAACGATTCACTTCAAAACACTCCCGCAGGCGGTAGGACTCGAACCTACGCTCCCACAGGAAATCTGATTACAAGTCAGACCCCTTAACCACTTGGCCTCGGCTAACCTTACGCATTCATACTTGTAATGGTTGTGACTCATATTGACTACTTGGAAATAAAAGAAGAACTCACTTCAAACCTTTTCCGCAGTCAGTAGGACACGAACTTACGTTTCCAGATAGAATCTAATTTCTAGTCATACGCCCTAACCAAATGGCCACGGCTGCCCTTAGGCGAGGATAATTGTAATCCCATATTGACTACTTGGAAAAAAGAGGTTCCACGTTACCTGAGGCCATCTGAATACTAGTCAGACGCCTCAACCACTCGGCCAACTGCGATTAAGTATTTTCTACAGATGGACCAGTCATTCGTGGCCGGTCGTAGGCACGAGAGAATTCTTCTTAAAGCCCGAGTAGAACTGACAGTCGCTGGCAGAATTGATGACAAAGGTATGAAAGCACACTGTGCGTGGAGACACCACGACGAAAGTAAGATGTACCGGTCAAGAGGAAGCGGCCCACTTATAACCATGGGCGCCCACAGGATTATTTCCCGGGGGGGGGTGGGGGGGCTAGTAATATTTGTCTTTTAATTACCAACCCGTCACTAGGTGCTGATGACACGTACCTCCCCTTCCCCTCCACTCGGGGTGTGTGACCAGCGCAATGCCCAGGCGGTTTCACCTCCAAAGTGAACAGGGGCCTCATGAAGGTAGAGGAAGAGTGGGAGGGTTTGGCAAGGAAGTGGGAGGGAGGCGGCCGTGGCCTTATAGTAGGGACAATCCCGGCATTTGCTCGAAGACATAGTGGGGAAACCACGGAAAACCACTTCGAGGATGGCTGAGGTGGGATTCTAACCTCCTCTACTCATTTGTACCACCCGAGGCTGAGTATACACCGTTCCAGTCCTCATACCACTTTTCAAATTTCGTGGCAGTGCCGGGAATCGAACCCAGGACCTACTGGGCGGCAGCTAATCACGCTGACGACTACGCAACAGACCGAACTATGCAATAAAAAATAAAATGTTCCAAGCATTGTCAAGACTGGTGAACTTCTCTTCACTGAACTTTGTTACACTATGGACTGGGAACGTGGAAGCTCCGAATCCCGTCCGTCCAATCCGTGCGGTTCGTCCGGTGCACAGAGGCGTGCGTGAAGTCCCATTAAGGATATGCTATCTGTGAATAATTTAAAAGAATTCCCCAGGTGAGGATCTAACTCACAACCCCGGCAATTCTCCTGTACTGTCCTGTAAGTACCGTGCGCTAACCAATTGCGCCACTGGGGAAGACTATAACTAATTAGGTAGTACACCTCATATAAGAAACAGTGAAACTTGAAGAGTAGACACAATAATGCCTCAGTTGTCGTAGTAACTACCCAATTGTGGCTGTGTGGTTTAGGCGTCTGACTAGATTCGATTCCTTCTGGGAGCGTATGTTATAGTCCTACCGACTGCGACAAAGTGACTGTTGTTATATGCCAACTAGGGTTCAAGACAACATCATCGGGCGGATTTGATACTCCCGCTCGCATATCGTTCCTAAATATCATCCACGTCGAGTTGATGCCGCCATCAAATCCATCTTCATTCTACAAGTAGGATTCCAGGTACCGGAACAGATTAGTCTTTGTCAGGACTTCGCTATGGATTTGGATGGAAACAGCAGCTGGACTCATTCGCTAAAAACCGGTACTTTGTTTTCATCGTGTCAGGGCGAAGTCCAAACCGGTCAATTAAATCTGTCCATGCCTAAAATATTCTAAGCAGCTCTTCTCTGACTGTTGCCGCAAGCATGATTCTGCCAACTTATGGTGTTTGAAGCCATTTTTCAGTGTTGCCTTAGTAAACAAAAGTTTGGTGCTTTTCAGTCGGACAACACGATTGTAACCAAATGAGATTGGTTATTGCTTGAAAAAAAAAGTACATGAGATCAATAACTACACTTGGATGACCAGTTTCGATCGTCAAGCGATCATCATCAGTTCCATAACACGTGGGCTATAAAATGTATGTCTGAAAATATGGGTGGAAATGTTTAGAATATGTACACTTACTTGGTTGCAATATTAGTAATGCAAGTCGTCAGTATTTGTTAGTTGAAGTCTATGTGATGTTTCGTTGAGATACTGGAAGTGGTGATTGACCTCCGTAATTTTCCTGTATGGAGTGAATATGTGGTTGTTGTAAATGGTCAATTCTGATTGTACTGTATTGTACAGGCTACTTACCTGGTTAGGGTCATGCGCGGTCCTGTTGAGAGCAGTTCACTTGGACACTTATTGCACTCGACTCAACTCGACCCAACACACTGTAAATCATCAGCCATGGAGTATTGCGCTACAGTTCATGTGTGATGGACTCTATGATAAGTGTGTTGAGGTTTGGTGACAGAGCAAAAGAACGAAGGACGTCAACCTTCGCAGGGAAATCATCGGAAGTGCCAACTGAACATCTCACGGCTAATGAGGTTTGAGTAGAGCATACAAACCAGTTGATCAAGTTGTCGAAGTATACGACGAACGTCTTCTCGAAATTAAAGAAGCCTAGATGTAATGGCTTCCTCTTCTCTCAGCATGCGTGCAGTAAAAACAACATGTGTTATGCTGAAACCATTGACGAGGTAAACAGACTCATGCTGCGCAGTTGCTGGTCAGGAGCGCATACAAACACCTTCATAGAGTGGCGCAGGAGGTGGATTGGGCGGTAGTTTAAACATTCTACCAGGTCATTTTGTTTTAAACATGCGTATTGCAATGTTCAAAGCCCAGTCGACAAGATATCAACCTTGAAAATGAAGATATCCAACAATTATGCGATCGATCACCAGTAGCGAAAATGGAGGGGAATCCTTGAACCTTAGAATAACCATTCAATTCTCAAGGAATATGCACATTTCAATTGTTTTAGAAAGCAATTGCACCTGCCGGAGGTAGATGGTACCATGAAGACTCAGGACCTTGCTGCAATCCAGTTGGAGGATCACTGCCCTCTCATATCAATATTGTTATGATGCTATTTAGTTTCGCTTAGTGAGATTTATTGACCAGAGCTGACCACCCGGACCCGTAGAATGATTCAGCCTGTTGGCCTGTTCACACTACTCCGTTTACGTTTTATTGCACACTAGCAGTAACATAACTTATAATAATAATAATAATAATTATAATAATAATAAACAGTCGAAGAACTCGAGTAACGCAACATCTCTACAGAAGACTTGGCTGACAGGAACATATACACAGAAAAAATATCAGAAAACAGACATTTTAGGAAACGCCCAAAGAGAGAAAAACAATAAAGAAGCGAACAGAAGAGAGAAAGAGCAGAGGTTTTTGTGAAGAAAGCGGAAAGGGGCAGCAAAAAAAAAACATGTAAATTGATTATGGTCTAATAGGTCTACTCTCAAAAGGGGTAATATACGAAAACAGCCTGTCAAGAATCCCAGTTGTACCCGCCGACAAAGTGTGTTCATCTCCCAGGCAACGTCCTTGCGACGTGTTGAAACCGAGCTGGGAGGATAAACCATTAAAAGAACAACAAATAATGACAGTTGACCGAGATTTTCGCATACCACAAACAAAATAATAACTAAAAGCAATATATCCTACTCGGACATAGATCAGAAATAGTCAAGGTGCAAAAACTCTTCAGGTTACACCAGAAGAGAAATTACATTCCCATACATCAGACTAAAAATAATTGTGGCACTTGAGTCCTTACTTCACTGTGAATGGGAACATTCCTTTTCAAACTTTCCGCAGTCGATAGGATTCGAAACTACGCTCCCAGATGGAATCCGCCTTACCACTCGACCACGAAAGTTATAAGGTAATATAAACTGAAATGGTTGTGTCCCGTATTGTCTACTTGGAAATAAGAGAAGGATTCTCTTCCAAAGTTCGCCGCAGTCGGCAGGATTCCAACCTACGCTCCCGGGGGAGAATCTGATTTCTAGTCAGACGGCTTAACCACTCGGCCACAACTGCACCCAGACAATGTAACTTGTAATGGTTGTGACCCATATTTTCTACATGGAAATAAGAGAAGGATACACTTCAAAATATTTCTGCAGTCTGTAGGACTCGAACCTACGCTCCCAGAGGGAATCTGAATTCTAGTCAGACGCCTTAACCACTCGGTCACGACTGCCTGTAGGAATTAGTCATTCTAATGGCTGTGTTCCATATTCACTACTTCGATATAAGAGATTTTTTATATTATATTTTATATTAATTTTTTTAGCGTATGGCTTGTAATGCCGGGAGTGTCCGAGGACATGTTCGGCTCGCCAGTTTTGTAGCTGCTTCGAGAAGGACACCAAATGGGTGAGCTACAAGTACCGTTGGTGAGGAAAGTTGGAATGAAAGGTCGAGGAGTTGGAAGGTAGCGGCTGTGGCCTATAGTTAGGGATCAACCACGGCATTTGCCTGGAAGGTAGATGGGAAACCACAGAAGACCATCTTCAAGGTTGCCGGCGGGCGGATTCGAACCTCCGCGGCTCCCGTATGTGAACGACTGCCAGCAGTCATGCCGTAATAACCACGGCTAGCTCACCCGGTGATATAAGAGAATGATTCACTTCACACCATTTCCGCAGTCAGGAGGACACGAACTTACGTTTCCAGATGGAATCTAATTTCTAGTCATACGCCCTAACCAATTGGCCACGACTGCCCTTAGGCGAGGATAATTGTAATCCATATTGACTACTTGGAAAAAAGAGGATCCACGTTACCTGAGGCCATCTGATTACTAGTCAGACGCCTCAACCACTCGGCCAACTGCGATTAAGTATTTTCTACAGATGAGCCAGTCATTCGTGCTGGTCGTAGGCACGTGAGAATTCTTCTTAAAGCCCGAGTAGAACTGACAGGCGCTGGCAGCATTGATGACAATGGTATAAAAGCTCACTGTGCGAGGAGACACCGCGACGAAAGAAGGATGTACCGGTCAAGAGGAAGCGGCCCACTTATAACCATGGGCGCCCACAGGATTATTTCCAGGGGGGGGGGGGGGGGGGGGGGGCTAGTAATATTTGTCTTTTCATTACCAACCCGTCACTAGGTGCTGATGACACGTACCTCCCCTTCCCCTTCACTCGGGGTGTGTGACCAGCGCGACGCCCAGGCGGTTTCACCTCCAAAGTCAACAGGGGCCTCATGAAGGGAGAGGAAGAGTGGGAGGGTTTGGCAAGGAAGTGGGAGGGAGGCGGCCGTGGCCTTACAGTAGGTACCATCCCGGCATTTTCTCGAAGACGTAGTGGGGATACCACGGAAAGCCTCTTCGAGGATGGCTGAGGTGGGAATCGAACCTCCTCTACTCATTTGTTCCACCCGAGGCTGAGTAGACTCCGTTCCAGTCCTCATACCACTTTTCAAATTTCGTGCCAGAGCCGCGAATCGAACCCAGGACCTCCTGGGTGGCAGCCAATCACGCTGACCACTACGCAACGGACCGAACTATGGAATAAAAATAAATGTTCCAAGCATTGTAAAGACTGGTGAACTTCACTTCTATGAACGTTGTTACACTATGGACTGGGAACGTGGAAGCTCCGAATCCCGTCCGTCCAATCCGTGCGGTTCGTCCGGTGCACAGAGGCGTGCGTGAAGTCCCATTATGGATATGCTATCTGTGAATAATTTAAAAGAATTCCCCAGGTGGGGATCGAAGTCACAACCCCGGCATTTGCTCCTGTACTGTCCTATAAGTACCGTGCGCTAACCAATTGCGCCACTGGGGACGACAATGGCCAACTTGGTAGTAACCTCATATAAGGAACAGTGAAGCTTGAAGAGTAGACATAATAATGCCCCAGTTGCCGTAGTAACTACCCAATTGTGGCTGTGTGGTTTAGGCGTCTGACTAGATTCGATTCCTTCTGGGAGCGTATGTTATAGTCCTACCGACTGCGACACAGTGACTGTTGTTATATGCCAACTATGGTTCAATACAACGTCATCGGGCGGATTTGATACTCCCGCTCGCATATCGTTCCTATATCTCGTCCACGTCGAGTTGATGCCGCCATTAAATCCATCTTCACTCTACAAGTAGGATTCCAGGTACCGGAACAGATTAGGCTTTGTCAGGACTTCGCTATGGATTTGGATGGAAACAGCAGCTGGACTCATTCGCTAAAAACCGGTACTTTGTTTTCATAGTGTTAGGGTGAAGTCCAAACCGGTCAATTAAATCTGTCCAGGCCTACACTCTTCTAGGAAGCTCTTCTCTGACTGTTGCCGCAAGCATGATTCTGCCAACATTATGGTGTTTGAAGCCATTTTTCAGTGTTGCCATAGTAAACAAAAGTTTGGTGCTTTTCAGTCGGTCAACGCGATTGTAACCAAATGAGATGGGTTATTCCTTGAAAAAAAAAATACATGAGATCAATAACTACACTTGGATGACCAGTTTCGATCGTCAAGCGATCATCATCAGATCCATTACACGTGGGCTATAAAATGTATGTCTGAACACATGGGTGGAAATATTTAGAATATGTACACTTACTTGGTTGCAGTATTAGTAATGCAAGTCGTCAGTATTTGTTAGTTGAAGTCTATGTGATGTTTTGTTGAGAAACTGGAAGTGGTGATAGACCTCCAGAATTTGCCTGTATGGAGTGAATATGTGGTTGTTGTAAATGGTCAATTCTGATTGTACTGTATTGTAAAGGCTACTTATCTGGTTAGGGTCTTGCGTGCGCGGTCCTGTTGAGAGCTGTTCACTTGGACACTCATTGCACTCGACTCAACTCGACCCAACACACTGTAAATCATCAGCCATGGGGTATTGCGCTACAGTTCATGCGTGATGGACTCCATGATAAGTGTGTTGAGGTTTGGTGACAGAGCAAAAGAGTGAAAGACGTCAACCTTCACAGGGAAATCATCGGAAGTGCCAACTGAACATCTCACGGCTAATGGGGTTTGAGTAGAGCATACAAACCAGTTGATCAAGTTTTCGAAGTATACGACGAACGTCTTCTCGAAATTAAAGAAGCCTAGATGTAATAGCTTCCTCTTCTCTCAGCATGCGTGCAGTAAAAACAACATGTGTGATGCTGAAACCATTGACGAGGTAAACAGACTCATGCTGCGCAGTTGCTGGTCAGGAGCGCATACAAACACCTTCATAGAGCGCCGCAGGAGGTGGATTGGGCGGTAGTTTAAACATTTTACCAGGTCATTTTGTTTTAAACATGTGTAATGCAATGTTAAAGCCCAGTCGACAAGGTATCAACCTTGACAATAAAAATATCAGTCAATTATGCGATCAATTACCAGTAGCAAAGCTGGAGGGGAATCCTTGAGCCTTAGAATAACCATTCAATTCTCGAGGAATATGCACATTTCAATTGTTATAGAAAGCAATCGCACGTGACGGAGTGAGATGGTACCATGAAGACACTGGACCTGGCTGCAATCCAGTTGGAAGATCACTGCCCTCTCATGTCGATATTGTTGTTTTTTTTCTTTTTTCTTCTTTTTCTGAGTCGTTTACCCTCCAGGTTGGTGGAACCCACGGACTCAGCGAAGGAACTCACCACTACCGCCTCGACGGGCAGTGTCCTAGAGCTGGGAACATCTAATCGGAGTGGATACAACTGGTGAAGTGGGATTGGCACCTCGCCCAGGCGGCCTCACCTGCAAAGCGAACGGGGGCCTCATGAGGGAAGGTAATGGATGGTCAGGATGGATAGGCAAGGAAGACGGAAGGCGGCGGCCGTGGCCTTGAAGAAGGTACCGTCCAGGCATTTGCCCGAAGACGAAGTGGAAAACCACGGAAAACCACTTCGAGGATGGCTGAGGTGGGAATCGAACCCTCTCTACTCATTTGGACCACCCGAGGCTTAGTAGACCCCGTTCCAGTCCGCATACCACTTTTCAAATTTCGTGGCAAAGCCGAGAATCGAACCCAGGACCTCCGGGGCGGCAGCTAACCATGCTGACCGCTACGCTACGGAGGCGACATCAATATTGTTATGATGCTATTTAGGTTCGCTTAGTGAGATTTATCGACCAGAGCTGACCACGCAGACTCGCAGATTGATTCAGCCTCTTGGCCTGTTCACACTACTCCGTTTACGTTTTATTGCACACTAGCAGTAACATAGCTTATAATAATATTAATAATAATAATAATAATTATAATAATAATAATAATAATAAACAGTCGAAGAACTCGAGAAACTCAACATCTCTACAGAAGACATGGCTGACAGGAACATATACACAGAAAAAATATCAGAAAACAGTCATTTTAGGAAACGCCCAAAGAGAGAAAAACAGTAAAGAAGCGAACTGAAGAGAGAGAGAGGAGAGGTTTTTGTGAAGAAAGAGGAAAGAGGCAGAAAAAAAACATGTAAATTGATTATGGTCTAATGGGCCTACTCTGTTAGGAGGGAATAAACGAAATCAGCCTGTCACGAATCCCAGTTGAATCTGCCGACATAGTGTGTTCATCTCCCAGACACCGTCCTTGCGACGTGTTGATACCGAGCTGGGAGGATAAACCATTAAAAGAACAACTAATATTGACAGTTGACCGAGATTTTCGCATACCACAAACAAAATAATAACTAAAAGCAAGATAACCTACTCGGACATAGATCAGAAATAGTCAAGGTACAAATACTCTTCAGGTTACACCAGTAGAGAAAATACATTCCCATACATCAGACTAAAAATAATTATGGCACTTGAGTCCTTACTTCACTGTGATTGGGAACATTCCGTTTCAAACATTCCGCTGTCGGTATGATTCGAACCTACGCTCCCAGATGGAATTCGCCTTACCACTCGACCACGTCTGCGATAAGGTAATATAAACTGTAATGGTTGTGCCCCGTATTGCCTGCTTGGAAATACGAGAAGGATTCACTTCAAAAGATCTCCGCAGTCGGTAGGACTCGAACCTACGCTCCCAGAGGGAATCTGATTTCTAGTCAGACGCCTTAACCACTCGCCCACGACTACCCTTACCCATTCCCCGCCCCCCTCCATGATCTGCTGTTCCCAAGGGGTGTGTGCCCAGCGCGACGCCCAGGCGGCCTCACCTGCAAAGTGAACAGGGGCCTGATGAAGGAATTTGAAGTGTGACTGGGAGGGTTTGGGCAAGGAAGTGAGAAGGAGAGGGCCGTGGCCTTACCGTATTTACTGTACCATTAATTCATGGCTCGCGCGCACGAACTGGGAACCCTCTTACGGTACTGATCCGGAAATCATTTGGTAAGCGGCCATTACACTTCAGATCTGGGTCACTCGTGGGTAGCCGACATATCACGAGCGTTGACGAACGTCGGACAGTGATGGAGAAGAAATGGTATTATTGGTACTGGTGTCAATGACGTCACAAGACTTGAAAAGAAACATTATATTGTTTTAGGAAAAATAGAGTGATTTATGCATTGGAAATCATATCAAGAAAGTTGCCATAATACTAGAGAGTGTATGCAAATATTCACAACATTATATGAGTTTTTTTTAGCGTATGGCGTTTAGTGCCGGGAGTGTCCGAGGACATGTTCGGCTCGCAAGTTTTGTAGCTGCTTCAAGACGGACACCCAATGGGTGAGCTACAGGTACTGCGCCCGAATTCACCAATCAGTACCTATATCCGCTGCACTGTAAAGGATTGCAGACACGAAATTACCCAGCTCAAAAATTTACCATTGTCTGCTAAGTAAAAATTGGGAATTCCAGGAACACACAGGGTAGATATTATTGAAAGAAAATAGTACTACCAGCCTAGGTACAAATTTCTACTATCATTTACATTTAGAGCAAATCGAGAAACTCCAATCTCGAGGGGTGATAAGGTTAATCTATAGTGAGCGCCAGTATCCATACCTAGTAGTACTATTTTCGGCGATGACGACAATGAAAACGATGTCAGCTAAGATAAAAATTGGCTGATTCGCTAAGGAGCGCCAGCCGTTTATTGTGCTAAGAAAAGTACAAATATAACTGACTGCCTGTCTGTGAATAGTGTCTCCCTGACACTGCAATAAAATAATCTCAAAAATAAAATAAACGTGACACTGATATAATAAGAAAATTATGAAACGGCGTGATTTTTAAACATTACCCTAATTTATACAATCCGTTTCATCACTGAACCGTAGTTCCAATCCTAAGTATAAAAATTATTCAACATTAACTATATTCATATTTACACTAATTCATGGTTCGCACAAATCTACACTTAATTGTGTTGAAAAGATTAAATTGTCTATATTACAAATGATTCTTTACCACTCAACTTACGTAACAAACACCGCAACTCTATCGGTTGAAAGTATAAATACTTGTCTAAATCAATAGAACATAAGTGACAAACATTTAAGCTAAGCACTGTTCTTACTTTGTCTTTTCCCATTTTATCATTAAATCTTGAAAAATTCCTGAAATTATTTACTCTGTTAACAATTCTCTGATAAACGTGAATACTCGAAGTGCATGGCATTTAACCTTCATTCCAAACTCCCCTTTCAAAATTATACAACAATCACATTATTTCTTAAACACCCTGTACAGAACTTCCTTTAAATACACTTAAACAACGTCACAATCGCTGTGATCAATACTAGAAAAACTTCAGACTCCTCAGTCTCCTCTCGTGAAAATACGTAACTCATTTACGTCTACAATTCCTTCTTGCACGGTATTTCAAATCTAAACTCCCATTTCAATGCATTTTCTTACTTCATGCAAAGAAAATTAGTAACTTTATTGGATATCCACGTCCATTGTGAATATTGTTCAAGAAACAAACTTTAACAAACTTCCCTATCCTTATACAACTTCTCCTCGTGCCTATAACTTCACTTCTGCAATAACCTTCTGTACAGTTACTTTTAGATCACCCTGTGATTTAACTTTCTTTAACTCTTTTCCACGTGTTTAAATTCAATTTCACATTATTGCAGCCTTTAAAGAATTATCAGTAAGAATTCATATTTAATAAAATATAAGTGTGTCTTCCTTTCGAGAAAATATTTGTTTAACAAATTTATCTAGGCTTTTTAATGCTCTAAATTTTTATTAGACATATATATATGAAGGTTCTTGAAATACTTTCGTGACTAGAAATTATGGTTTATCACGTTACAGCATAGATCTACATATCTATCTGTCTCATTACTGTGAATTTAGGAATTATTGGTTTAATCATCTATCAAGCATTTGACTATCTTTATCAGATTTCGAGTCGTGTAACAATTCAATTTTGTTCACAATTGGTTGAAAATAAATTTCTGACACTCGAATCAACATCATGAGTTGTCGAAATATTTGACACTTCGTGACATAATTTTTTAAATATGCGGTACTTAAATTTGGTTCAATATGCCTTCTATAGTTCGTTCAATATTCTTTCTTTAAATTGTTTACTATACTCTTGCTTTAATTTGTTCACAATTATACATTCCATCACTGCGCATAAAACAGATTTATTTAGTTCTATTTTAACGCAAATATCAATAATTCTACACGATTTTATATTGCAATTATTTTTAACGTTAACAACTGCACTAGGCATAAATTTCGTCCAAGTGACTGATATTTTCAAAGAACAAGAAAAAATGACTTAAGAAAATATGAAAAATACTAGATCAAAATCTACAAACTTTTAAATACACTGACAAAATTATACGGTTGGTCAATTTGGATAAACACAGAACATGACTACAAGTCTACCAAATATAAAGCAATCTCTTCTCTACCTTGAGTTGAAGACGGTGTCGGAAGTACCTTGTCTCGTCTGCCAAACCAAGAACGTCTGAGCGCAACACCCACAGCTATGTAGACCGGTTGTGACGGGACCAGCTGGACATCTCCCCCAGTGGAACAAGGTCGGTGACATGCCAGGGTTGGCGACCTCGCCGTGAAACAGCCTGTCTCGTCCGCACTCCCCTGCTCGTTCACTGCATGTCGTCTGGCTCTTCCTTCGATACCCCATCTCTGCGTTGTCGTCTCTTCTCAAGGTTGAAATTCGTTCGTTTCATAAAAATCTCTGCGAGTATACCAGATGTATAATAACTCTTGTTGAAAAGTAGAGGTTCGTTCTGTGATTTTGCGCATCGCGTAGATGTTCTGCTGCGTTTTCCATATTGTGAATTCTGGAATTCAACTCTTCATTTTTGTAGCTTCCACTTCCCTATCATATGCAGCTTAGCATATGGTCATTCTCGTTTCACTGATGACACTTTTATGACTTCCCCGTTGCCAATTTCTGAACTGCATTTTATATATAACTAGCAGAAGTACCCATTCTTCGAACGGTCTTCGGTATTAATAACCAGACGTAATCAATTGAGCTACTGTTGCAATGGTTAGGGGCTTGGAACCTGTTTGTCGACAAAGATATACGATTAGTTGAAACATGCTCTGAAACTAATTTACCTAACGTGTACTTCCTGACGTGAAAATAAAATTGAAACCTCGTAGACGAAACGCAATTATACACGTCACATAAAAACTGACCCTCACTGTTGTGTCAAGTCCGTATCCAGAGGAAGACCCCTTTAATAAATTATAAAGGCTTGTGGTGCATGAAAATTCAGTTTTTTAGCCTCCAATCGCCCAAATTCCTAAAAGCAAAAAAAAAAAAAAAAAAATTATTTCAATCCAGGAATTTTTGAAAATAATGTTGCTGTTTGAATATATAATAGACCTTCTGTACGACATATCGCACGTTTAAGTCTTGTGAATAAATCTAGGGTACCCCTTGATCCCCTTAAGCGCTTTGATGAATTTTACAGTTTTTGTTGGTTCCGTGATAACCTTATAGGCCTAGCCATTTGCAAACTTTCACAGAAATTTAATAAATGGAGTGGCATTACTTCTTGCAGAAATAGATGGAAAGTTGGATGTAACTTTTTGAGACACTGTTGTCATGGTTACTGGCTTGCATTCCTACATTAGTTTATTAAATGAAATTAGTTTTCTGGGAATATCTCGGAAACTCTTGGTTTTAGAGCCTTAAAATGTAGTTTTCGGGGACCATTACGGCTGTTTAAGGGCCCCGAGTTTTTTTTCTGACACAAAGGGGCTGAAAATAAGCTTTGTCTCGTCGTTGTAGGCCGTAGTATAATAATAATAATAACAATAATAATATAACAATATAGGGATAGGGATATAATAGACCATCCGTACCAAACCAGCACGTGTAAATCGCGTGAAAAAATTCTAGAGTACCCCTTGATGAATTTTACAGCTTAATTTGGTTCCGTTATAACCTTATAGCCGTTTGCAAACTATCTCAGTAACGTAATAAATGACCGCGGTGGCGTCTAGTAGCTAAGTTCTGAACTTGGCCTAGTAGTCGTTGACGGTGGCGCTTGGCGGCAAAAGTAGGAACTATTTGAAAAATTCAAAGTTGCAGTACTTAATTTAAAAATCAGATAACACACACTAATACAGTCATCACAATTAACACCGGTTATCAGACAGATTCTACACACACCCAAAGTACACGGGGCTACATGACCGCGTTGTCGCAGGCCCTAAACTTAAGAACCAACCAACGTAATAAATGGATTTGTATTGCGTCTTACAGCAATAGATGGACCTGTGAGTTTCTGTTGCCATGGTTACCGACTTACTTTCTTTCATTATTGTACAAGCTGTACCCGGCATGCGTTGCAATGCCAATCAAAGAAAGTGTTGGCGTTGAAATTCTGTTTCTTGAAGTGCTTTTGGATACACAACATGTTAACTGCCTCTAAGCTATCATAAAATGGATTTTCTAATTTAGAACCATTCGTGGGAGCGTGCACAACAACTTTCAAAAAGTTTCATCGCTGTCACTCATTTGTTGAATCTAATCGTACGCTACCTATTGTGAAATGGATTTACTAAGTCGAAACCCTTCCCTGGCGTGTACACAATGACTCATCAATGATTCATCGCAATCGGATGAATGGTATATGCACGTATAGGGGTTTTTGTTTAAACGATTCGTGCGCTGTCACTCATTTGTTGAATCTACTCGAGCGCTACCTATTGAGATATGTATTACTAAGTCGAAGCCCTTCCCTGGCGTGTACACAATAACTCATCAAGGTTTCATCGCAATCGAAGAATGTTATATGAACGCAATAGGGAATTTTGTTGAAACGCTTCGCGCGTCGTCACCCATTTGTTGCATCTACTCTTGCGCTACTTATTGTGAAATGGATTTACTAAATCCCCTTCCCTGGCGGGTACAAAATAACTGATCAATGTTTCATCGCAATCGGATGAATAGTATATGAACGCATACCTGATTTTGTTTAAACGATTCGCACTCCGTCACTCATTTGTTGAATCTACTCGTGCGCTACCTACTGTAAAATGTATTTACTAAGTTAGAAACCGTCACGTAAGTGTCCACAACATCTCACCCAAGTTTCATCGCTATCGTCGTTCATTTGTCGAATCTACTCGTGTGCTACCTACTGTGAAATGTATTTACTAAGCCAGAAACCTTCCTTGGAGTGTCAACCATATTTCACGCAAGTTTCACCGCTAACGGCAGAATGGTATATGACCTTATACGGGACTTTGTTGAAACGCTTCGCGCGTCGTCCCTCATTTGTTGAATCAACTTGTGCGCTGCATATTGTATAGTGGATTTACTAAGCCAGAAATTTTCCATGACGTGTACACAACATCTCACCCAAGTTTCATAGGTACGGACGAATGGTACATGTATGCATACGGGACTTGGTTGAAACGCTTCGCGTGTCGTCGCTCATTTGTTGATTCTACTCTTGCGCTACATATTGTAATATGGATGTACTCAGCCAGAAACCTTCCCTGGAGTGTACACAACATCTCACCCAAGTTTCATCGCAATCGGATGAATGGTATGTGAACGTATACGGGACGTTGTCGAAACGCTTCGCGCGTAGTCACTCATTTGTTGAACATAAACGTGCGCTTCGTATTGTAAAATGGATTTACTTAGCCAGAAACCTTTCCTGGAGTGTACACAACAATTCACCAAACATTTATCACTATCAGACGAATGGTATATGACTTTATACGGGACTTTGTTGAAACGCTTCGCGTGTCGTCGCTCATTTGTTGAATCTACTGGTGCGCTACCTATTGTAAAATGTATGTACTAAGCCAGAAACCTTCCCTGGAGTGTACACAGCATCTCACCCAAGTTTCATCGCTATCGGATGAATGGTATATGAAATTAAATGGGACTTTGTTGAAACGCTTCGCGCGCCGTTGCTCATTTGTTGATTCTAATCGTGCTCTACCTATTTTTAAAGGGATTTACTAAGCTAGAAACCTTCCCTGGAGTGCACACAAAATCTCAGCCTAGTTTCATCGCTATCGGACGAATGGTATATGAACGCAAACGTGACTTTGTTGAAATGCTTCGCGCGTCGTAGCTCATTTGTTGAATCTAATCGTGCGCTGCCTATTGTAAAGTGGATGTACTAAGCCAGAAAATTTCCCTGCAGTGTACACAACATTTTACGCAAGTTTCATAGCTATCGGACGAATGGTATATGAATGCATACGGGACTTTGTTGAAATGCTTCGCGCATCGTCGCTCATTTGTTGAATCTACGCGTGCGCTACCTATTGTAAAATGGATTTACTAAGTCAGAAACCTTCCTTGGAGTGTACTCAACATCTCACCCAAGTTTCATCGCAATCGGACGAATGGTATATGAACACATACGGGACTTTGTTGAAATGCTTCGCGCATCGTCGCTCATTTGTTGAATCTACGCGTGCGCTACCTATTGTAAAATGGATTTACTAAGTCAGAAACCTTCCTTGGAGTGTACTCAACATCTCACCCAAGTTTCATCGCTATCGGACGAATGGTATATGAACACATACGGGACTTTGTTGAAATGCTTCGCGCATCGTCGCTCATTTGTTGAATCTACGCGTGCGCTACCTATTGTAAAATGGATTTACTCAGTCAGAAACCTTCCTTGGAGTGTACTCAACATCTCACCCAAGTTTCATCGCAATCGGACGAATGGTATATGAACGCATAGGAGACATACATACCCACCCACAGACAAACTATCACGTTACATTGATTTTTATATATATAGATAGATGTTCAAGTAAGAGTTCAATCGTAGTAATAATAAAGTACTTCTTGTAGAAATGAAATGTTTTCATGCGATGTATAACAGCTTCGTTTGAAACACTGTAATATCAAGCTATATGCTGTGCTGTTCTGCTTGAGAATGTTTCTTGCTTTGCAAGTTACAGTTCACTGTACTTCACTCGTCTTTCCCAACTTTTATAAAGCATGGCACTATACTGAATAAATACTAGCTTCTCCTCTCGGTCTTAACTCGTCGAGATCTCAAATTGGAAAGAACTCTTCTCTCTGCGTTCGCCAAGTTCCTCACTCTGCCTCCCCTCTTCCGGTGTGACGTAACTCCAATCACCTCTCCTCACTCAGTCTGTACTTCGACCTTCATCCCTTCTCCTCCTTCATGACGTAACTCTCGCTCGTCGTGGCGTGATGTGCTCTGACATTGTAGGCCTCCCTACATTCAGATAATAAATATATATCCATATTTAAATTATTCTTTCTTGCCTTCCATAATTGTTTAAGATGCATAGCATTTCACTTAATTTCACACAGATTTTCCCATATCTTACGAATTTTAAAGAATAAAAGATTTTAATTCACTCTTTTATTTTTCCTGGGTCCCGGTTCATATCCAGATTGGTTGTTTGGTAATGGCCTTAAATAAATTCTGGCGCATTTCCCCGTAGCTAATTTAAAGTAAAGTATAGCCTGTATTTTCTCTAATAACAGTTAGTTTCTCTGTTCTTGGGACTGAATTTATTTATCTATTGGATCTTTGGGTAAAATCTCTTCAATTTGGAATGGTTAAATTTTCCGATGGATCTATTATCTTCAATCCTTACGATCTTGTAGCAATTGTTACCGTAGACTGTATCTACTTTGAATGGTCCCCTGAATAGGCTACTGAACTTGATGTATACCTTCTTCAGTACGTCTGCTTTCACAGGAATCCTGACCAATACAAGGTCACCTTCTCTTAGCGGGCCGCTGAATCTCTTCCCTTGTAAGCGTTTTAATCTCTTCTCAGCCGCTTTGTTTAACTGAACTCGTGCTGCTTCGATTCTCTGGTCCATCGGTGGTTCGTTATCTTCCGGAATGTTGAAGTTTCCGTTCCATGGTCGTATGGGTTTCTCTTCAAAGTGTAACATAGCTGGAATATCGTTGGTGCTCTCATGTCTCGTGTTATTTATGCAAAATTCTACTAGTGGTACAATCTTCACCCAATTCGCATGATTATCAGCACTATACAAGCGAATGTACTTCGAAAATTCAAGCATTGTTCTTTCAATAGGATTTGTCTCTGGGCTGCGAACTGATGAAAATAGGTGAACAATATCTAACCTATCCATCGCTCCCTGAAATTCTGCAGAGGTAAATTGCGTGCCATGATCCGTTAGAAGTCTTTCTGGTTTTCCCAACTTAGGAATGATGTTTCTCTCCAAGTGGTATAGAACAGTTTTCGTTGTGGCTTTTTGCATTGGATTAAGCATTACAACTTTGGAAAACACATCCATTGTGACTAACACATATTGGTTTCCTCTGTCTCCTTTAGGTGCAGGTCCAAAAATATCCTGGCTAAACAGTTCCAGTGGTTTTGTAGGAATAATTGCTTTAGGTCGTTCCTTCAATAGTTCAGAATTGTATTTGTTTTTCTGACACAGTTCACAAGATCTGACCACTATGGTTATGGACTCTCGCATGTTAACACAATAGAACTTTTCTAACATGGTATAGTATGTTTTGTCAACTCCTCCGTGACCTATGCTTTTGTGTACTAACCAAATTAGTGGCACAATAAGTTCTGGTGGAATAGCAACTCGCACCTTCATGTGTCTAGCATCGATGTATTTGCATACAGTTTCTCCCACGAGAATGTAATGTCTAGCTTTCCTTCTAGTTTCGAAATATGCGGCGTGCCTCCTTGTCATTCTCCCTGACAAGAATCTATAAATGTTCCTAAATGGTGCATGCTTCTTTTGAAAAAGAGGAATCCTTCTTAGTTTATCCAACGTTTCCTGATCTTCTGCGTCTGTCTGGATAACGTTAATTCTTACATTCTTTTCAGGAGTCGGATGTCTGGAAAGAATATCTGCCAGTAGGTTGTCTTTACCAGGAACATGAACTATCGTGGCATCAAATTGTTGTAAAAACATAGTCCATCTGGTCATCCGATCGCTCGATAAGTCAGACTTTAACATGAATTCCAGTGCTTTGTGATCCGTTCTGATTATAATCTTGTGTCCCAGCAATAGATTTTTCCAGGTTTGTAGGGCATTTATGACGGATAAAGCTTCAAGCTCCGTCGTGAAATAATTCAACTCGTGCGTGCGTAACTTCCTACTGCTGAAAGAAATATAGTGATGGTTGCCATCTTGATCCTTCTGATACAAGACTGCGCTAATACCAATTCGTGAAGCGTCAGTTTCTATTATGAATGATCTTTCGAAATCTGGGTATTCCAATTTGATGTTGTCTCTGAGCATTTCCTTTGCTTGAATAAAGGCATTCTCGGCAGCTGCATCCCATTTCCATCTATTGTTCTTCTTTAGAAGCTCATGTAGTGGTGCCATGATCTCTGAATAACGTGGACAATGACTACTGAAACACTGGCAAAGACCCGCAAAAGCTCGGATGTCTTTGATTTTCTTGGGTTTGGGAAACTTCAATATTGCTTCTATCTTGTCTTCATTCGGGTGGTAACCGAATTTGTCTATGGTATGTCCATGAAAGTTGATCTTTTCTTGAAAGAAATGGCATTTATTCAATTTCACCTTGATGTTTGCACTGCAGAGGTTTTCAAATAGCTTCTTCAAATGCATGAAATGTTGCTCTGGCGTTTCTGAAGATATGATAATGTCGTCCACGTAGCAAATGGCAAATTGTTTTACTTCATCACTCAACTTATCATCCAAGGCTCTAATGAGTGCTGGACTTGAATTTACCAATCCATAAGGTTCTCTCTGATACTCGTAACAGGTTTGGTTGACCATGAACCCTGTGTAGCATTTGCTGTCTTCTGTAAGCTCTATTTGATGAAATGCGGCAGTTAAATCAATCACTGAGAAGCAGGTTTTATTCTTGAATCTCCTCAGTAGTTCTCTGATTTTTGGTGGCCTGTCATATTCTTTTAACAGAAGAGTATTAATGCCCCTGGCATCTAAGCATAGTCTCAGACTTCCATCTGCCTTCTTTACGACTGTAAGAGGGTTTAAATAAGGAGTGGCTTGCTTTCTTATAATACCGTCCTTTTCCATGCCTTTTATTAGCTCTGTTACTTCTGATTGATATTTCTCCGGAATTGGATACAATTTCTTTTGAAAAGGTGTGTTATCTGTGAGCTTGATCTGATATTTATATCCTCTGATAATGCCTGGTTTATCGTTAAATACATCTGCAAAAGTCGTGACCAATTCTTCTAATCTCTCTCTCTGATCTTCAAAGTTCTCAATCTTCTTGCCATAGTGAGGTATTCCTTCTGCTTCGACTTCCATGACTATTCTTACTAGATTTTCTTCTGTAGTTTCGTCAATCAGACTACGCTCATTCTCCTCCTTCGTGTTCTCTGGCTGATATTGGCCTTCATTAAATCTTATGACTCCGTTCCTCAAGTCAATTACGGCTCCTGTCTTCGTTATAAAATCAATACCTAGAATAGCATCGAAATTTATCTGGTTCAAGACTATGAATACCTGCTCATATTTGTATTCATTTATGGAGAATTCCATTAATGCCTGGACTTTACACTTCATGGTCTTATCATTGAACACATCCCTGACTTTGATAGTTGAAACGGGCATTGCTGTGAGTGAATTACTATCTTTCAATCTGTGAAAACAGTTCTCTGACAAAATTGATGCTGTCGCCCCCGTATCTAGGAGTGTTCTCAGACATTCACCTTCTGATACTATTTCTATGATGGGTAGCCTCGCTACTCTTCCTGTTTTCGGCTCTTCTCTCTCATACAGGAGATCTTCGTTCGTGGCTTGATATAACTCGTTTATCTCGATTACATGTCTGGTTACGGTGCTGTTCTCATCCTCCTTTACTTTTTGGAATTTGAATTTTTTTTGTACCCATCCTGGGTCTTCATTGCTCCGGTCTCTGCTTGTTCCGAGCTGAGATTCCTGATTTTGGTTACGCTGTCCCTGATTTTGGTTTCTTGCGTTTCTTTCTTCCCTTTCTCTAAGATTCCTCAGGTATTCTTGACTTTCTCTCTCTCTATCATCGTAGTACCTCCTCACATTATTATTGTTTCTCCATCCTTGGTTTTGTTGATTCTGCTGTTGTTGCTGTCTCGAATAATTGTTCGTGTTCCTCCAGTTTTGATATCCTCGATATCCATAATTATTCGTCGGGTTATCTCTATTATAATATCCCTCTCTGCGATAATCATTGTTTCTCTGGTGGTAGCTGTTTCTCCATCTTTGATTTTCATCCCATCTCTGATTTTGGTATGGACTTCCTTCTCTAGGTCTCTGATAACCTGGTTGAAAACGATTTTGTCCATACATTCTTGATCTAGTTGGTCCTATTCCATTTTTATTTTCCTCCGTCTGCTGCGTTTGATCAATGTGGATGGTGTGGATCTCTCTGTGTTCCTGATTTCTGCTTCTCTGGTTCTGGTTTCCGGTTGAGTTGTTGGACACATTTGACGTGTGATCCAGTCTCCTCAAAATTTCTGCCATCCCCTCTAATGTTTTCACGTTTGCCGAAATGAGGTGCCTTGTAACGTCCGTTGGTAACTGGCATGAAATAGCATGCACTAAGTCTTCTTCTGCCAATGGAGGTTGCAGATACTGCAAGCGTGCTAATTGTTTCGTAAAGAAGCTTGCGTACTTCGTCGGACTAGAATAAGCATACTTTTTCGAGTAAATTTCGGCGCGTATGTCTTGTTGAAGTTCCTTGCTCCAGAATCGCTTCTGTAGAGCAATAGCGAATTCTTCAAATGTATGATAAGTATACCTGAAAGCTCTGTGCCAAATTAATGCTTCTGAGTCCAAGTATTTCTCAACTACTCTCATATGTCTTTCACGAGGTATTCTGTTGTCCTCTAGATACGATCTCATATCTCTAAGAAATTCTACAGCAGTGATATTTCCAACCCCGCTGAATTAATTAGGCTTTTCGTCATTATTCTTGATCACGATAACGTTGGCATTTGACCTACTCTGGTAAGGTTCAAAGTCTCCTCCAAGTTCCCCTGTTTCTGTTTGAAATGGCTCTCGAATGAAGTTAAAGCTGGATATCGGAATCTGCTGTTGACTAACTACGCTTTCCTTGTCCTCTTCTATCTTGTCTGTCCTAGCCTCTAATTTCCTGATTTCCTCCTTTAATTTCTCATCTCTTGCTTGAAAGAATCTAGTTAAGTCCATCCTGATGTCTTCCCTGACTTCAGCTCTTAACGTAGATGAAAATGTAGCATCCCCAATCGTGAGTGACCTTAATTGCTGTTCCATTTCGCTAGTTTCCTTTTCCTGCCTCGATCGAATTTTCGCCAGTTCTATGTTTATATCATCGAATGTACGTTTAACCTTATCAAGTTCGTCTGAATTACTTAAATCTGTTTTATTTACAATGTCTGTCAGCGTGGCTACAATATTGATCTGCAACGTATCTATCCGCTTGGATAGATCTTCACGTACTTTACTAACATTTATGTTTGAACATAATTCTATGGCTTTAATATCGTTAGATAATTTATGATGGATTTCAGATACAATTTTAGTAGTGACTGTTACGACCTCCTCCTTCATGTCCGTAACTGCCTTTACAATAGAAGCATTTATATCCACATTAATACCCTCTTCAATTAGTTTCCTTTGACCTTCCAACTTGACCTGTAATTCACCAACAGTGTCATTTAGACTGTCAAGTTGCTCCTTGAGTCTGTTCTGGGCACCTAAAATGTGTACATGATGTGTAGTGTTTTCTTCCTTAATGGAACTAATACTAGCCTGTATTTTTTTCTAGCTCTATCATGTGGTTACTGTTAGCTAATTTCACTTCTGACACTTTGCCTATCATGTCGGATCTTAAATTTCCTACTTCTGTTTTCGTGAAATTAATGTCCTGTTTGACTTGGTTAAATGAAGTTTTCAATTCTTCCTGTGCATTTCCTGCCTTTTCTAGAATTTTCTGAGCCTTTTCCTGATTTTTCCTGGCCTCCTCATGAATTTTCCTAGCTTCTTCCTGCGCTTTTTCCTATTTTTTCCTAGCTTCTTCCTGATTTTTCCTAACCTCATCATGAATTTTCCTAGCTTCTTCCTGCGCTTTTTCCTGATTTTTCCTAACCTCATCCTGAATTTTCCTAGCATCTTCCTGTGCTGCTCTTATTTCGGCTTGGATTTTTCTATCTTCTAATCTAGCCTGCTCCTGACTCAATCTGTCCTCCTCGCGAGCTTTTTCTTGAGCTAATCTCATCTCTGCTCTTATCCTATTTGCCTCTTCTTCTATCTTCCTGTCTTCTTCTCGTGCTTTTTCTAATGTTAGCCTAATCTCTTCCTGTGCCTTCTCTTGAGCTAACCTGATTTCCTCCCTTTCCTTTTCTCTAGCTAACCTATTTTCTTCCCTTTCCTTTTCTCTAGCTAGTCTATCTTCCTTTCTGGCCTTTTCTAAAGCTAACTTGGCTTCTTCCTGTGCTAACGTTATACAAGCCTTGGTAAGCGTTTGAGCAACCGACAACTCTGCCCTAACTACCGATTTCACAGTAGCTACAGATTTCTGAATCTCGGCTTTCATTTGTTTAGTGTTATTGTGTGTTAATTCGTGGAGGGCTTCAAGGTCTTTGGTCAATGCACTTTGACCTTCCTTCATAGTTTCTAACATCGTTCTTATGAACGTCATATCGTTCGCTGACATAATTTCTTCTTTCTTGAGACTTAGGGAAGTATCAACTACAAAAATTACAAGTGAATATCCAGAATTGACCAACGTATACATTTCATCCTAGTAACGGAATGTATTGAACATCTTAATACTACTTAAGTCTATTTAAATCGCGAGTTATCTCGTATATTTTATTGTCCCATTTTACTGAACCGACATCATTTCATTCTATCATCCGACTTAACTTATATTTAACAACGTGCATTTACTTTTAATTTATATTACATGACCAATTGTCGTTAGCTGGTTCTAGAAATATGCCTCACAACTGTAATGTACTGCACTAATCTGCTGATGTTGTGTTCACCTCAACAATCATTAAATTTGGGATCGGCATTTTTTTTTACTCAAAACTTATATGGCCTCACTCTCGAGTGCTTCCAACTGCCTCTCTCGAGTACCTTTTCGAGAGCCTCTTTCGAGTGCCCCACGTTGGGCGCCATTTAATATACTACCATCTATATGCGCCCTAATTCACCAATCAGTACCTATATCCGCTGCACTGTAAAGGATTGCAGACACGAAATTACCCAGCTCAAAAATTTACCATTGGGAATTCCAGGAAAACACAGGGTAAATATTATTGAAAGAAAATAGTACTACCAGCCTAGGTACAAATTTCTACTATCATTTACATTTAGAGCAAATCGAGAAACTCCAATCTCGAGGGGTGATAAGGTTAATCTATAGTGAGCGCCTGTATCCATACCTAGCAGTACTATTTTCGGCGATGACGACAATGAAAATGATGTCAGCTAAGAAAAAAATTGACTGATTCGCTAAGGAGCGCCAGTCGTTTATTGTGCTAAGAAAAGTACAAATATAACTGCCTGTCTGTGAATAGTGTCTCCCTGACACTGAAATAAAATAATCTCAAAAATAAACTAAACGTCACACTGATATAATAAGAAAATTATGAAACGGCGTGATTTTTAAACATTACCCTGGTTTATACAATCCGTTTCATCTCTGAACCGTAGTTCCACTCCTAAGTATAAAAATTATTCAACATTAACTATATTCATATTTACACTAATTCATGGTTCGCACAAATCTACACTTAATTGTGTTGAAAAGATTAAATTGTCTATATTACAAATGAGTCTTTACCACTCAACTTCCGTAACAAACACCGCAACTCTATCGGTTGAAAGTATAAATACTTGTCTAAATCAATAGAACATAAGTTACAAACATTTAAGCTAAGCACTGTTCTTACTTTGTCTTTTCCCATTTTATCATTAAATCTTGAAAAATTCCTGAAATTATTTACTCTGTTAACAATTCTCTGATAAACGTGAATACTCGAAGTGCATGGCATTTAACCTTCATTCCACACTCCCCTTTCGAAATTATACAACAATCACATTATTTCTTAAACACCCTGTACAGAACTTCCTTTAAATACACTTAAACAACGTCACAATCGCTGTGATCAATACTAGAAAAACTTC
Source organism: Meconema thalassinum (assembly GCA_946902985.2). Classification (NCBI taxonomy): domain Eukaryota; kingdom Metazoa; phylum Arthropoda; class Insecta; order Orthoptera; family Tettigoniidae; genus Meconema; species Meconema thalassinum. The sequence goes on along the minus strand of OX336391.1, from coordinate 298,035,004 downwards.
AGACTCCTCAGTCTCCTCTCGTGAAAATACGTAACTCATTTACGTCTACAATTCCTTTCTTGCACGGTATTTCAAATCTAAACTCCCATTTCAATGCATTTTCTTACTTCATGCAAAGAAAATTAGTAACTTTATTGGATATCCACGTCCATTGTGAATATTGTTCAAGAAACAAACTTTAACAAACTTCCCTATCCTTATACAACTTCTCCTCGTGCCTATAACTTCACTTCTGCAATAACCTTCTGTACAGTTACTTTTAGATCACCCTGTGATTTAACTTTCTTTAACTCTTTTCCACGTGTTTAAATTCAATTTCACATTATTGCAACCTTTAAAGAATTATCAGTAAGAATTCATATTTAATAAAATATAAGTGTGTCTTCCTTTCGTGAAAATATTTGTTTAACAAATTTACCTAGACTTTTTAATGCTCTAAATTTTTATTAGACATATATGTATGAAGGTTCTTGAAATATTTTCGTTACTACAAATTATGGTTTGTCTCGTTACAGCATAGATCTACATATCTATATGTCTCATTACTGTGAATTTAGGATTTATTGGTTTAATCATCTATCAAGCATTTGACTATCTTTATCAGATTTCGTGTCGTGTAACAATTCAATTTTGTTCACAATTGGTTGATAATAAATTTCTGACACTCGAATCAACATCATGAGTTGTCGAAATATTTGACACTTCGAGACATAATTTTTTAAATATGCGGTACTTAAATTTGGTTCAATATGCCTTCTATAGTTCGTTCAATATTCTTTCTTTAAATTGTTTACTATACTCTTGCTTTAATTTGTTCACAATTATACATTCCATCGCTGCGCATAAAACAGATTTATTTAGTTCTATTTTAACGCAAATATCAATAATTCTACACGATTTTATATTGCAATGATTTTTAACGTTAACAACTGCACTAGGCATAAATTTCGTCCAAGTGACTGAAATTTTCAAAGAACAAGAAAAAATACTCTTAAGAAAATATGAAAAATACTAGATCAAAATCTACAAACTTTTAAATACACTGACAAAATTATACGGTTGGTCAATTTGGATAAACACAGAACATGACTACAAGTCTACCAAATATAAAGCAATCTCTTCTCTACCTTGAGTTGAAGACGGTGTCGGAAGTACCTTGTCTCGTCTGCCAAACCAAGAACGTCTTAGCGCAACGCCCACAGCTATGTAGACCGGTTGTGACGGGACCAGCTGGACATCTCCCCCAGTGGAACAAGGTCGGTGACATGCCAGGGTTGGCGACCTCGCCGTGAAACAGCCTGTCTCGTCCGCACTCCCCTGCTCGTTCACTGCATGTCGTCTGGCTCTTCCTTCGATACCCCATCTCTGCGTTGTCGTCTCTTCTCAAGGTTGAAATTCGTTCGTTTCATAAAAGTCTCTGCGAGTATACCAGATGTATAATAACTCTTGTTGAAAAGTAGAGGTTCGTTCTGTGATTTTGCGCATAGCGTAGATGTTCTGCTGCGTTTTCCATATTGTGAATTCTGGAATTCAACTCTTCATTTTTGTAGCTTCCACTTCCCTATCATATGCAGCTTAGCACATGGTCATTCTCGTTTCACTGATGACACTTTTATGACTTCCCCGTTGCCAATTTCTGAACTGCATTTTATATATAATGTTCAAGTAAGAGTTCAATCGTAGTAATAATAAAGTTATTCTTGTAGAAATGAAATGTTTTCATGCGATGTATAACAGCTTCGTTTGAAACACTGTAATATCAAGCTATATGCTGTGCTGTTCCGCTTGAGAATGTTTCTTGCTTTGCAAGTTACAGTTCACTGTACTTCACTCGTCTTTCCCAACTTTTATAAAGCGTGGCACTATACTGAATAAATACTAGCTTCTCCTCTCGGTCTTAACTCGTCGAGATCTCAAATTGGAAAGAACTCTTCTCTCTGGCTCTCTGCGTTCGCCAAGTTCCTCACTCTGCCTCCCCTCTTCCGGTGTGACGTAACTCCAATCACCTCTCCTCACTCAGTCGTCTTTCCCAACTTTTATAAAGCGTGGCACTATACTGAATAAATACTAGCTTCTCCTCTCGGTCTTAACTCGTCGAGATCTCAAATTGGAAAGAACTCTTCTCTCTGGCTCTCTGCGTTCGCCAAGTTCCTCACTCTGCCTCCCCTCTTCCGGTGTGACGTAACTCCAATCACCTCTCCTCACTCAGTCTGTACTTCGACCTTCGTCCCTTCTCCTCCTTCATGACGTAACTCTCGCTCCTCGTGGCGTGATGTGCTCTGAGATTGTAGGCCTCCCTACATTCAGATAATAAATATATATCCATATTTAAATTATTCTTTCTTGCCTTCCATAATTGTTTAAGATGCATAGCATTTCACTTAATTTCACACAGATTTTCCCATATCTTACAAATTTTAAAGAATAAATGATTTTAATTCACTCTTTTATTTTTCCTGGGTCCCGGTTCATATCCAGATTGGTTCTTTGGTAATGGCCTTAAATAAATTCTGGCGCAGTACCGTTAGGGAGGAAAGTTGGAATGGAAGGTCGAGGAGTTGGAAGGTAGCGGCTGTGGCCTATAGTTAGGGACCAACCCCGGCATTTGCCTGCAAGGAAGATGGGAAACCACAGAAGACCATCTTCAAGGATGCCGGCGGGGGGGATTCGAATCTCCTCGCCTCCCGGATGTGAGCGACTGCCAGCAGTCATGCCGTAACGACCACGGCTAACTCACCCGGTATGAGGTGGTTAATTATAAAACATGTGTGTTCATTGTAGTCCTAGCGACGGGTTTGGAACTAAGATACTGTAGAGTGGGGGAGGAAGGAGGCGTGCGGTGAGCAACCTTCTTCCACGAGTCAGAACGCTATATGTTACCGTGTGAGGAATATTTTACGGAAGTGCTAGTTCTTAGCCGAATGAAACGTTACAAATATGCGTGGAGTAACGGACTCTGCTGAAATATTACTCGGTGATCTATTGGCAACTCCAGCTATCTGATATGACATCTAGCGGTAAAAATGAGAAACTTACCAAGTAGGGTACATTTGTCACCTGGTGACTTTTTGTATATGGTTTCTTGTATTGCTAATCAGATCGTGGTAAATTCTTCGTGTCTTTATACATAAGTAATAAGTTTTACTCGTTGAGAGTGCAAAATGAGTAAAAGCAAAGTATATTGCTCAGTTCACTGCTGTAAGTCGATATATAAGAAGGCTGCGGATATAAGTTTTCATCACTTTCCAAAAGATGCAAATGCCTATAGCCGAAAGGTGACGATACCAAATAAATATGGGCAACAGGAGTGGGTTGAACCACTCACTGACGACAGGGCGGGTTGCTCACTGTTACGCCGAGCCAAGCCGCACCTAGACAGCCAAGCACAGTCTCGCCGAGCCAAGCCGTACCAAGACAGGTTAGCCTACACCGGGCGAGGACAGCCAAGCTTCATCAGTCAGGTATCCTTCCCCGCTCCCTAGTTCATTTCCAATAACCCTACCAACCGCAATCACCTCACTCTGCGATATCCGGGCCATTCCACTACGATTCATATAAGTTAGGCATAATTTGACTTCGCAGAGTAAATATGTACTCTGCGAGATCCTGCTACCAGTCCGATATTGATCACCAAACCCACCTGCTAACCATCCAAATCAAGCAATTCCTGTATCCCCCGAGTTTTAATACAAGTTAAACTCATCCCTTCGCCCTACCAAGCAGCAAATAACATCTAGAGTCTATGGTACAGTGAGCAAACTCAAATATAGCTTTTAAACGTAACAGCGCCATGACTCGAACTGCTCAAAAACAAATACCAGCAGACAACCGATGCTTGATAATATACAATTGACACATGAAATCCAGTGGAACACACAAATTAGATCACGAGTATCGCACAGTTATACATATATATAATTAAAAATAACACTGTCGTTATTTTAGGGACCACATTTACAGATTATAACCAAAAAATAAAAAGTGTTCTATATCAAACGCGTGTTATTGAGTATTTTTACCCTACTTATACAGACCGACCGCAGCGCACCAAGTGTTAGTTTGAGTTGCCAATACTTTGTAAAAGTATGCAGTGCGATGAATATTAGTGTGTCGTGTTCGACTTTCAACCATGTGGACCGAGGTCATTTGCATTATGCAGTACGGAAGCGGAGTAATATGTGAACACGAGGTTCGAGCCGCCATTAAACCACTTGTGTTATATGCGAGTGCATTAATATTTTTTTTTGCTTTAGTGAGAAGCTACGAACAGCTTCCTCGAGATACACGGCAGGTGTATGCGAACTACATTCTTCCCAAGTGACATGTTAAAAATGCAGGTGTCAGAGGGAGGATATGAACAGTGCTTTGTGATTATAAACATGCAAGGCTAACTCGTGACATAGGCACTGCACTCATAGCATGGTAGATATTACCAAACGCAGCAACATTCTACAAATGTTTCAGGAACATGCTATTCTCGTGTAAGATGGAGCAATCTTTACAGAATATGCTTTTCACATCTCGGGTTGAGATGTACCTGACATGTGGTTGCCACCGTGTATCTTTCAGTCGCTACAAACTGTTACTATTTTCTGTCGGGAAACGCATATACATGGGCTCTATTCGCAAAGATATTTCGTGCGTGAAGCGATCGCGTGGTCGGGGCTTGGCGCCTGGTCCCAGTTGTGAGGTCCGAGGTTCGTCACCCAGAACGCCCATGGAGGAGTATTATGTCCCGGTGTGGTGCACAGTGGATTACTACGACATGATAATATACTTTTTTTTTGATCGTCGCTACAGAGCGTTGGCAGAAGGTAGAACACTTTCATCTTTATAAGTAGTGGCTAGTGGGGTATCTAGGGGCAGCCATGGTTGCCATAGTTTTATTAAACCTTAGCATGGTTGGACAGTAGTTTAAGCTCGATGCTCTGTCGTCCCTGACTTCTTGGCCAATCTGGATTTTGATTTGGGATAACCAAATGCATCCAATTGTGTAGTTTGGTAAATATATTTAAATCTAGTAGTTTTATTAGAGTAATAAATGCACATTTTCATTTGTCGTGAAGAATCATCGCAGGGGTAGATCTATATTTTTGATTGTGATAGGAACTATTTCATTATGAAGGCACATTCTTATTTTCGTGCACTGGAGCCCATGGATATTTTTGACAGGATTTTGAAAGTGTCTTTGATACACTTGGACGTATGCTATGTTGATGCAATAATTTTCTGCTTGAAGTGATTACATTAAATAATAAAAATAGAAACTATAGTTTCTCAAATGTCACTTGAACATAGAAACCTTTCTGAATTTGGATTTGTGATTAGATTTTCATTCTTTCTGGAAGACCTCATAATTCTCTATAGAGCGAGAGAGATTCCCAATGCTGCCTAATGAATCAACAGGTCTTAAATATTTAGCTATTTACTAGAATCATGCTGTAGGTAGTATTGTAACATCATTCTCGAGTTCACCTGAGGGGGAGTCTTCATAATTAGTTGTATTTAATCAATTTTCACCTTAATCCAGATTACATATTTCTCATGACATGAAACTTAGTTGAAGCATTCTTCATGCTGTTAATATTTAATAGTATACGGTTTTTGGAAGAGCTTTTTAGCTAGCATCTATGCTCGGTTATTAATACATCCTAGTCCAGATTTCAAGGAAGTCTCGAGTGTTATCTACTGCAGTATTCATGTTCACGTTGTAGGTGGATTATTTTGTGCAGCACTCAGGTGCAGTGGAGATCATTGTAGGATTCTTTGATATAGGGTTACCAGTAAGGAGGTGCACCCATAGTAGAGCATTATTTCGATAAATGCTGTTATAGTGATTTTTTAATACACTGTTGGAATCGTGCCAGTGTGAGAGCACATTTTTGATTGTGTGTCTATACACAATGAGTTTTTGTAAGGTTAATCCTTTTGTGGAATTTTTGGACCAGATGTTTTTGGATGACATCTGTGTTTGATAAGCACCTTTAGATATTTCGAACTGAGTAAAACACTGTGTCATGAATGTCATTATGTTAATAGAACTAACTCAGTAAAGTAATTTAGATTGTTAATAAGATTCACGATATTATTTATGTGAATATTTTTTTTCTTCTTGGATAAAAACATCCCTACTACTAATTATCTTAATTGTTCGTTAGATTATATCACGAATCAGAAATACCATACATAATCTTTGACATGTAAACTTCGAATTGCAAGGTCGAATCAAGTCTCATAAACTTTTCTTTGTAAATAATTTACACATTGGGTGTAAATCGATAAAATGTATAAAATGTAAATATGTGATTTTTGTTGTTTGATAAGATTGAAATCTTATAACTATGATAGCTGCGTCAATTTGATTATTACACCGTCGATGACCAATTGCAGGAAAATGTTCTGATCATATATTTTAATGTGTGTGTGTCATGGTGAACACCTGATTTTTGCCATAGTTATAGGCACTCTCAGTATCTGTTACTGGCATTTAGTATTTTACCCTAGCTTTGAGGGGAATTTTTCTCCTTTCATAAGGAATGTTAGGATGTTATACCTTCTTTTTCTGCATAAATTTATATTTCATTTTAAAATTCTTCTGAGTGATGATTCAAACAGGTGATGGAAGGTAGTATTAGGAGGGCCATCGCTGGGTATTTCGGAATAGTCCACTCTCCAGAGGTGCTCTATTCGTGGAAATCTCTTGTTCACTGAGCTATTGTGCAATTTTAGCCATGGTCTTACCTAATGCCACCTTGTTAGATATAATTGTGTCCCTATTACCCCCATTCACATGTTGGTAGGACTTGGGGGTTTTTTAGTCGGGGATTGTCAGGTCCTACGATCCGGCTGTCTTCGTTGGATTCAACAGGTGATGGTAGGTGATTTCGGGTACAGTACCATCCCGGCATTTGCTCGAAGACGAAGTGGGGAAACCACGGAAAACCACTTCGAGGATGGTTGAGGTGGGAATCGAACCTCCTCTACTCGTTTGGACCACCCGAGGCTGAGTAGACACCGTTCCAGTACTCATACCATTTTTCAAATTTCGTGGAAGAGCTGGGAATCGAACCCAGGACCTCCGGGGTGGCAGCTAATCACGCTGACCACTACGCAACGGACCAAACTTTGCAATAAAAAATAAATGTTCCAAGCATTGTAAAGACTGGCGAACTTCACTTCACTGAACGTTGTTACACTAAGGACTGGGAACGTGGACGCTCCGAATCCCGTCCGTCCAATCCGTGCGGTTCGTCCGGTGCACACAGGCGTGCGTGAAGTCCCTTTATGGATATGCTATTTGTGAATAATTTAAAAGAATTCCCCAGGTGAGGATCGAACTCACAACCCATGCATTTCCCCTGTACTGTCCTATAAGTACCGTGCGCTAACCAATTGCGCCACTGGTAGTAACCTCATATAAGGAACAGTGAAACTTGAAGAGTATAGACAATAATGCCCCAGTTGCCGTAGTAACTACCCAATTGTGGCTGTGTGGTTCAGGAGTCTGACTAGATTCGATTCCTTCTGGGAGCGTATGTTATAGTCCTACCGACTGCGACAAAGTGACTGTTGTTATATGCCAACTATGGTTCAATACAACGTCATCGGGCGGATTTGATACTCCCGCTCGCATATCGTTCCTATATCTCATCCACGTCGAGTTGATGCCGCCATCAAATCCATCCTCACTCTACAAGTAGGATTCCAGGTACCGGAACAGATTAGTCTTTGTCAGGACTTCGCTATGGATAAGGATGGAAACAGCAGCTGGACTCATTCGCTAAAAACCGGTACTTTGTTTTCATCGTGTTAGGGCGAAGTCCAAACCGGTCAATTAAATCCGTCCAGGCCTACAATCTTCTAGGAAGCTTTTCTCTGACTGTTGCCGCAAGCATGATTCTGCCAACTTATGGTGTTTGAAGCCATTATTCAGTGTTGCCTTAGTAAACAAAAGTTTGGTGCTTTTCAGTCGGACAACACGATTGTAACCAAATGAGATTGGTTATTTCTTGAAAAAAATTACATGAGATCAATAACTACACTTGGATGACCAGTTTCCAGCATGGTTAGCTGCCGCCATGGAGGCCCTGGGTTCGATTCTCGGCTCTGCCACGAAATTTGAAAAGTGGTATGAGGACTGGAACGGGGTCTACTCAGCCTCGGGTGTTCCAAATGAGTAGAGGGGGTTCGATTCCCACCTCAGCCATCCTCGAAGTGGTTTTCCGTGGTTTACCACTTCGTCTTCGGGGAAATGCCGCGATGGTACCTTCTTCAAGGCCACGGCCGCCTCCTTCCCTCTTCCTTGTCTATCCATCCTGCCCATCCATTACCTTCCCTCATGAGGCCCCTGTTCGCTTTGCAGGTGAGACCGCCTGGGCGAGGTGCCAATCACACCTCACCAGTTGTATCCACTCCGATTACGTGTTCCCAGCTCTAGGACACTGCTCGTAGAGGCGGTAGTGGTGAGTTCCCTCGCTGAGTCCGTGGGTTCCCCCAACCTGGAGGGTAAACGACTAAGAAAAGAAGAAGAAAAGAAAAGAGAAAAAGGATGACCAGTTTCGATCGTCAAGCGATCATCATCAGATCCATTACACGTGAGCTATAAAATGTATGTCTGAACATATGGGTGGAAATATTTAGAATATGTACACTTACTTGGTTGCAGTATTAGCAATGCAAGTAGTCAGTATTTGTTAGTTGAAATCTATGTGATGTTTTGTTGAGATACTGTAAGTGGTGATTGACCTCCGTAATTTGCCTGTTTGGAGTGAATATGTGGTTGTTGTAAATGGTCAATTCTGATTGTACTGTATTGTACAGGCTACTTATCTGGTTAGGGTCTTGCGCGGTCCTGTTGAGAGTAGTTCCCTTGGACACTAATTGCACTCGACTCAACTCGACCCAACAAACTGTAAATCATCAGCCATGGGGTATTGCGCTACAGTTCATGCGTGATGGACTCCATGATGAGTGTGTTGAGGTTTGGTGACAGAGCAAAAGAGCGATGGACGTCAACCTACACAGGGAAATCATCGGAAGTGCCAACTTAACATATCATGGCTAATGGGGTTTGAGTAGGGCATACAAACCAGTTGATGAAGTTCTCGAAGTACACGAGGAACGTCTTCTCGAAATTAAAGAAACCTGGATGTAATGGCTTCCTCTTCTCCCAGCATGCGTGCAGTACAAACTACATTTGCTATGCTGAGACTGTTGACAACGTAAACAGGCTCAAGCTGCGCAGTTGCTGGTCAGGAGCGCATTCAAACACCTTCATCGAGTGAATTGGGCGGTAGTTGAAACAATTTACTATATCATTTTGTTTTAAACATGCGTATTGTGATTTTCAAAGCCCAGTCGGCAAGATATCAACCTTGACAATTACGCACCCTCAGATACGATGGAAGGTCGTTGGAGCCAGGTTCTTTCAGGTTCTTCATGCTATTGATAGCTCTCTTCTTTCTTCATAGTAGTGATGTGAGGAATTAGGACATCGCAGATCGGTGGGTGTCAGGTTGAAATTATTTTAGGAGAGTTTGAAAATCTTGCTTTTGTCTTGTAGTCCCTGCCCTTCCTTTGCGTTCTCGCTCTAATAGTGCTCGGTGTCCGAAACTGCTTTGGTTCACCCGTTCAATCGGCAGATGTTCTTTTTGTCCTCTTCATACTTATATTTCTGTTACTATTACAGGAAGATTGTATTTGCGCTGGTTCCCATCATCCTTATTGTTGTGAAAAATGGTAGCCTATCTCCATAAGCGTGATATACTTTTTCTATCCCTTATTATTCCTATTTCAACGGTATCGGGGAAAACTTTCATCAGCCTATTAATAGGGGTTGCCGGAGAATATCTGACTCTTTCTTTTGGTCAGGGATTAAAACCGGAGGCCCGGATGCCACGTGATTTTTCAGGTGAAAGTTCCAACCTGCTGTCACTAAGATTCAAAACCCGACCAGCCGTTTGAAGGACGGAAAGCTACGCCACTACGCCATCACCAAACAATTCTCCCAGAAGCTCATACTAATATTTCTTTTTTATCGCTTATCCTCTCCGCCTGATTGATTTCAGGAAGTCCGTAGATAACATGCAATATCTTAGGTACCGTACTAACTTAACTTTAATAGGAAGCTTAATATGAAGGTATCTGGTAATTTTCCAATGATCCCATATGTACATTTAATTTACAACAATATTTGTATGACCTGCCACTGTGGCCGAGAGCTCTAACGCGCTACCTCGTGCCTCGCCGGCATCGGGAGAGTCTGAGTTCGGATCCCACCTCAGTCGTCCTGAAAATGGCTTTCGTGGTTTCCGATGACTTCCCTCTTAAATCCCTTCCCTGACCCTTCCTTAATTAGACGCAAGTTGACGGTCGCGTGGACGATCGGCCTTATCACCGTCCCCAGTTGTATCTGCTGAAAAAGTGTGTTCAGCCCCCAGACACCGTCCTAGTGACGGTAGAGGAATGATCTCTCGCAGAGTCCGTAGGTGAAGCCGAGCTGAGAGGATAAGCGATATTTTTAATAATATAAATCAATATAATAATAATAAGAAGAAGAAGAAGACATAACAATGAATTATTTGAACATATAGAATATTTGGTGAGTGTGATGAGAAAAAGGAGAATGTCTTTCTTTGGACATTTGGAACGGATGGAGCATCATCGACTTTCATATCGAATACACTCATCAATCTCTAAAAAAAATCCTATTGTAAATGGTCGATGCAAGTTAAAAAGGACCTAATAGAAGCTCGAATCAATCAAGCTCTGGTTTGGGATAGGAACCTGTTCAGAAAGGCGGTTAAATCAACCTGTAATCTACACCCTTTAACATCTGTGATGCCTCGCCCTCACCGCAAGTGGACGGAAGAAAGGAGAGCTGAACATTCGTCAAGAATGAAGATCTACTGGCAGACAAGAAAACAAACTTTACAGTGATCATATGAGTGAAGAACATCGTGGTCCATTGATGGCCGAAACGATTCAATAATAATAATAATAATAATAATAATGGGAGAATTAAGTTCAGGTTTCTTCATCGCCAGCCTAACTGTGGCTATAGCGATGTTTCTCTCAGATGATGAATGCCGGGTCGTTACGATTTATGAATCTGTAGTTATTTTTACTTTACGCACGATCATCTGTTTCATAAGCCAGTCAAAAATAGAATCGTCCTCTCAGAAATAAAGGACAATGATACACACCAAAAAAAAAACCCGTAAATGAAATGTTACATTGTTTGGACTTTCTCCTGGTCCATGTGAACTTTGAACTTGTCTGCCAGCTCACACCAGATCCCCGCCTTTTGGTCATGGGACATAGAGTCTGAGAGCTTGATATAGTCCGGAGTAATGGATTCGCAACCTAAGTAACAACGCTAAGAAATGCTAGATTACTTCGGTTCGAAGTACAAATTTTTACACCAAAATGTCACCAAAGAGCAGCCAAATTTATCAGACTTTCCAGCCCGATTCTCTATCGATCAGTGGTAAGAAGTCCAACTCAGGATCCTAAGGTCGTGGGGTTCGACTCCCAGTCGGGGATTACGAGACAAAATTAATCAAATCTCAGTTATAGAACACGCAATGGTGATTGACAAATGGCAGAGTAAAGCGGAATGTCGAAATTAGAGTGTAGGCCTAAATGACCTAAATGGCTCGAACTCAAAAGATTACGTCAAGATAGCTGAGACCGTACGATAGGAAGGCTGGAAGTACTCTTCAGGGTCGAATGACCACAAACTACCCTCAAATGTCTTTATTGGTTCCATCAACCAACGATTGATTCTATAGGCCTTGGTTAAGAAGAAAACCTTCAGAACTAATTCTCATAAGGAACAAGAAGTTCCGTGATGAACTAAAGAGCCTACTTTTCATGCCAATGATTATTCTACAGTATATGAATCTATCTAGAATAACGACGAAATTAAGTTGGTAATATCGAAATGTCTAATTATTTCGAAATATTCCTGGTATAATGTAGCCTAATAGAGCAATACAGTTGGCAGCCCTGGTAACTGAATATATTCTTAGTTCCATCTCTTAAGGTACAGAATACAAAATTTGGTTGAAGTCCAATGGACGTTACATGCAGTTAAACATTGGATCTATCAGCACGCGTGAAAGCATGTTGGCAACAATGTCATGCGTGTGCTGGTTAGAAATAATCGGAAATATTATGATATCTTGTTGTGCCAATTTTGGATGAAATCCATTTGTTAGTATAGAAGTTACATGTATTTTAAAATTGGACCTAACAGCAAGCATAGAATCATGTTGGCAGCACTGACTTATATTAATTAATCCAAATTAATCTAGAGAGTCAGGTGCTATACGTGTGCAAAGTATAGAGCTGTTGGCTTGCATACTTTCTGATATTTTGATATTAGGTTTTAAAAAATATATAAGCAGAATTTATTAACAGTTGGCAGCCCTGATTGCTCTTAGGATTACTTATAGTCATATCTGTTATGTTAAACATAGCACATACGAAATTTGGTTGAAATCCAACTGATGGTATAGAATTTACATGTATTTAAAAATTGGTCCTATCAGCAGGCTTAGAATCATGTTGGTAGAACTGAAGTATATAAGTTACTCCAGATTAATCTAAAATGTCAGGTACTATACGTGTTCATAGTTTAAAGCTGTCGGCTTGCACACTTGCAGATATATTGGTATTTGGATGAAGAAAATAGAGAGAGCAATTATTAACAGTTGGCAGCCCTGGTGGCTCTTAAGAATACACTCAGTCATATCTGTTTATGTACACATATTACATACAAAATTTGGTTGAAATCCAATTAATAGTGTAGAAGTTATATGCATTTAAAAATTGGACCTATCAGAAGGCTTAAAATTATTTTGGCAACACTGTCATGTATGGCCTGGAAATTAAACTGAAATAGTATTATCTACATGTGTGCCAATTTTGGTATAGCTCCCATGCATACTTCCCGTGATATCCAACATGAAGCTCAAATTTCTATTGCGTTTTTTTCAGCAGTTGGTACAACTGACATCATTTTCAAATATGGACATGAGATATTCCGGTATACATCTTTACTCATATTAAATTTGGTTTCGATTGCTGCAGCCGTTTAGGAGTTGATAAGGGGGGGGGGGGGGGGCTCACAGCCAGACAGACAGAAAGAAGGACAGACAGCCAGCAGAAGGACAGACAGACACACATTTTCCCGAATCGATCTCATAAGTCTACTTTTTCCTCATTTTTGCAAAATGTGAAAAGTAGGCTAAAAATGTAAGAACAGACAAAACATTCAAGAAACAGTTAGTACGGTATTTCAGAAAATCATGTTGAGTTCCGGTATCCAATATTTGTATAGAGTTGTTTTTGTTTCATTTGAGGGGCTTGGATATCGTGGTTATTTAACCCCGTGTACTTGGGTGAGTGTATATTTTTATGTTAACCTACGTTATTTTGGTGTCTGTAGTACTGTGTGTATTTGTAATTCAGATGAGGATTGCGAAGGAGGGGGCCGTGATCTTAATTTAGGAAAGGATTGGGAAGTAACGTGCTACTAGATAAAGTTACTTTTACGGTAACGAGAGGGTAAGGACGTTACTTTTCCAAGATGGAGTAATTAGTTGTCAGTAGCACGTGGGAATGAAAGCAACAACTTTCCATTATGAACCAGCCCATCTCTATCTACAACACAAACAATAACCATAAATGTATCGTGAATTTATGATGAATTTGAAAGGTTCCCCGCACTGGTGCCATAAGCGAATCAAATGCTCTTTGAGCCACAATAATTCTGACATTTCTCTATTAAGATCATTTACTTGGTGGTCTGGGAGTAGAAAACTTCCCACAATATTCTGTGGTACACATCCGTCTTATATAAAAGTTCTGTAAGAGATCACGCCCGACCCTCAATCAGGGTTTATGATCCAATCTCGGTATATAACGTGCCAAAGAGCTCAAGTAGGAGCTATATTTCATTTCCCAAAATGAGATATAAAGTGTGCACAGGTGGAAAATAATACAGAGCAGTTGCAGTTCCGCAGCGACCTTAAAAACGCATGTGCAGGGAAGACATCGGTATTTCGATAGCTTGATATTATTACAATATATTTCATAGTTAAACTGTATACTATTCACTTTTCATGAACTGAGTATTTATTAAGGCATGAGGTGTCCGTCAGGTTGCTGTAGTCTAGTAATATAACAATATCGTATGGCCTCGGTGCCGGGTGCAAGCTTTATAATTTGACACCCAGAGGGTAGCATGAATGTCGAATTTCGTTGTTCCTTGATCACTATGAAAGTTGAGCCGTTTTTTTTAAGACAAATATAAGTTACTCCTTTGTGCCATTTTTATATGATGGGATGAATGCACGCCTTTGTGGTGCGTGAAACCTTAGTCTGTGAATCTATTAATAGCCCTCTGATGTCTTAATACCATATATGGACATATCTGCATCTTGTCCCCTTATTGGCCAGTGATTTAAATATTGGAAGGGGTCGTGACCAATCAAATTTTACCACGCAGTTACCTTTGTGTCGCGTCGTCATTTGCTTTGTCTCGAGGCATTTCGTTGTTGCAGCCAAGTAGGCTAGACGTATTCCCATATTGTAGGGGAAGTGCCCGTGTTCAAGGTGAAACCATGGCGAGGTGTCTGTATGTCGTAATGAAGCTTTACTGTATTTCAGTTTTATATTTCGGCAATTTAAAACTCTTATTCTGTGTTATTTTCTTTTATATCGCGTATACTTGCTCTTTCCCGATATTTTCCCTCCGCCCTTTGTGTGCGTGTAATTGCTGGTGAGTTTTTGTTTTGTATGGTAGTGTTATTTTCATTTATTTTGATTACGTAGTTTTTGTACTTAAGGGTTGAAAGTTATGTATGTGGGCTGTCTTCATGTTCCTCTGGAGTGCGTGACGGTGGGTTTGCCTATCTTGAAGGGGGCACCATTGAGTCTGTCATTCAGAGTGTATCTTATCGTAGAACAACATAACGGGATTGCAGATTATTTTTCTTGCTTCCCGTAATACTTTGTTCTTTATCTAAAGAGTTCACAATTGGAGGCCTCACCATTGCTTTTGCTGGTGACCTAACCTGTGATATTCTTGTATCTGTGCGTGCCAATATTTTGCGCATCACATATTTTCGTCGTCTTTGTGTGCCCTTATCTCCTACGCATACTTTCAATTTTTAAAGTAAATTTTTGGTATTGCCGATAATTTAATGTATTTTTTCCTTTTGTCTAAATTCCTATTTTTCTCGTAACTCACTCGATCTTGCATGTGCCTCCGCGTTTTTCTTCCTCATGCCTCCCCTCCCTCTCACCCCTCTCCACCCCGTTCTGAACCATTGTACCCTCTCCTATTTGTTCATCCCTTTGACACGCTTTGTCTAAATTTCAGAACGAATCTTGACTTCGTTGAGTGTAGTCGTTTCTGAGTTTTGTCTTTTTATCTAATTACGACATACTTACATTTAGTTATCGTTTTATCTTGCCTTGAACACGTTAACTTAACTTATCTTATTTTATTTCATTTTAATATAATTTAATTTAGTATATTTTCGATTTTACTTCTAATTTGTTTTTTCTTGCGGTAACATATTGTGGTAAATTTGTTGGACATCTATTATTTCTTGTAACATCTAGGATCGTTGTACATTGTAGTTGTTATTTTAATACATTTTATTTTTGCCTAAGTATCTCTGCTTTTGCGTCACGCCTTATTTTAATTTTAGTAACCTTCTTCGAGTTTTGTCTGGTGTTTGCTATATTTTGGTTTGTCGGTCTTATTAGCGTACTTGCGACGTTAATACGACCTACACGGCCTCTGATTTAAATCTGTTCATCTTTGGATTTTACCGTAGTTTATTTTTATTTAGCTTTCCCCCTTCCTTTTGGGATTGCTTTCTGGTTTGCCTTTTAAAATTTGGGCCCAGCGAAAGCCAAACAAGACTGCGATCTCCCCGTTTTTCTTTCTTCTATTTTTCTATTTTATATTTCTTCGGGGATAGGGGAAGAGCTCCAGCTACGTTTCCACTGACGTCTGCTGCGTACGTAAGTATATATTTATTAATATTACTTCATAAAAGTTGCATACAAAGTCAAGGAGGTTAGATATCTAAGCTCCTTGAACACTATAGCGCTTTCTAGTAGATAAATGAGGAACTTTGTGTTGGCGGAAACTCCCGAGATTAATTTCGCCATTATGAACACGGCCTACTGAATTCAAATGGGTTCTTTGACATGCCAACATCGTATGACATGCATGTCGTATTTTTTCCGCCTTTCAAAAATCACTTACCACGGCCAGGAGCAAACCTGCAATCTTGGGGTTAGTAGACCGACACGCTATCCACTCACCCACCGTGGCAAGCTAGTGATTCCGGTAGATCATTTTTTTTCCAAATTACTGTACCGGTAATGCACTATTGCGTTCAAATCAAGTACATTATAGTAGGGGGGGGGGGGGGAATGTTATTAAGCAACTATATTTTTATACTAAAGTAACAATTCGATACTTTTGACAATATTGTAACGGTAACATCGTTACTATTAATGGCAAGTAACGGTAACGGTATCATCGTTACAATTAACGGCAAGTAACTATAACGGTATCTGTAACGAAGTTACTTTTTGAAAACTAACTTACATAACTCTGGGTAGGAACCATTCCGGCATTTGCCTGGAGTAGAAGTAGGAAAACTATGGAAAAAAACTTCCAGGATGGCTGAGTTGAGAATCGAACCCATCTCTTCTCAGTTTTACTTCATGAGGCTGAGTGTATCCAGTTCCAGCCCTCAGAGCAGAATTAAATTTCTTGGCGGAGTAGGGAGCCGGTAATCGAATCCGGGCCTCCTCGGTGATAGCTACGAGTGCTAACCACAACGCCACGATGCGGCCTTCTGTGAATGAATAAGCATAAGTGAACACATTGCTTAAAATACCGTAATGCATTTGTGGAACTTACGAGTATAATATTACCCCACGTGAGGTTCTAACTTACAACCCCTATTACTACCGGGCGCCACTGGGAAAGGCATTGTCATGTCCAGTTATTACGAAAAATAGTGGCTGTTCTGAGAAATAGTAAAGCTTGAATGATAGATAGACAGAAAGGGAGGCAGCTCAGTCGTGGTAGAGTGGAAGTCCGGTTCTATAGCTAAATGTTTAGCGTGCTAGGATTTGGCCCGAACGGCCCCGGGTTCGATTCCCGGTCCGGTCATGGGGAATTGAATCTCCTGTGTTTAATTCCTCTGACTCGGGGACTGGGTGTTTGTGACGTCTTCAGGTACAAAGGAACCAAACACTGGAAACAAATAAACAGAAACAAGTAAAAAAAAGTGGTTAAGGCGTCTGACTAGAAATCAGATTCCCTCTGGGAGCGTAGGTTCGAGTCCTACCGACTGCGAGGGTATTTTTAAAATTGGATTCTCTTCTTCTTTCTAGCATTAACTGGTTGCTACTTTTAAAAAAATCTTTGATCGACAGTGCAATGTAATCTTATTGCCATATTTTGACTTTGTAGTCTAATCAAGAAAGAGTCAGGGAAGGGAACGGGAAGGAAGGCACTTGAGGTCTCCATTGGTTTGCACCCGTACAGTAGGAGCATTCGAGTGTGGCGACGAATGGGTGGGAGATTTCACGAGCCCTTCATCCAGGAACATCACCAACAGCAGGGAGGTTCAGTCATGTTTTGGGGTGGAATCGTGTTCGGTCGACGTACGCCTCTAATTCCTATCCACGGTAACATGACTGGTCTAGTGTACTGAGACAACATCCTTGTACCTGTCGTTACAGAAATCGCTGCCGCAATGGATGAGGGCTTCACACTAGTGGACGATAATGCTCGTGCCCATCGAGCTAGAGTGGTCAATCAGTTCCTTCAGATGCTTGGCATACAGCGAATGGTGTGGCCTGCCTAATCTGCGGACATGAACTGTATTGAACATGCATGGAAAGAGCTCAAGAGGGCAATTTCGCACCGTCCCAATCCTCCAACAAACATTCAACCAACTGATTGAAACTGCTGTCCAAGAGTGGGATAAACTTCCCAAACCATTTTGGACTCGTTGGTGCTCAGTATGCCTCGTCATCTGCAAGCATGCCTTAGAGCTCATGGTAGCCATACACGGTAGTCTATTGCATATTATGGCCAGAAGGTCTTCCCAAGAAGATCAGTCCGGCTGCCAGATCACTGTTGCTCGATTAGCACCACCCAGGGGTCACGTGTAGGGTACTTTAAGGTTAAACCTACGGACGTGAGCAACTTCAACCCCCAGTAGTCTATTGATATGCCCCAACATGAAAAGGACGTTTGTGTGCTCAGTCCCACATTATCACTTTTGTTATTCGTTGTGTGTTTCTGTCTCTTTTGCAGAGCAGATTGTGTGTTGTTTTTCTTTGTATGTACCCCATATTATGTGTAATGTGATTACATGCACATAGGAAAATAAACATGCCACTAAATCGCAATATACTCGTACAAAACTTATTTTGAGCACTGTAGTTTGAACGTTTGATGTTTCGATTCAGTAGTAGTATTCATTATCATCCATGAAACAAATAAATAAATCCACCAGGCGAAGCCGGGTACCACTGCTAGTAATAAACCTATATAAAGGAGTATCAATATATTCACCGAACCGGTGGCCGAATACGCTAACGCCCTATCTAGTTACTCGCTGACATGGGACGAACGAGTGTTTTAACCGCACTCTGGCCATCCTGAATGTCGTTTCCGTGGTTTCCCATTTTCACCACCAGGAAAATGCCGGGACGGCTCTTTTCAACAGGTCCACGGCCAACTTCTTTCCAAAATCCCTTCTCTAACAGTTCCTTAAGTAGACCCAAGTTAGCGCTCCCCTGGGTAATCGACCGGCCAGGCGCGGATTCAAAGGGGGGTCACGGGGGCCATGACCCCCCCCCCCCCAAACGGAAACCTTTTTTTTGCAAACTCAAAAAACGAAAACACAATAACCTGACAAATAAAACTTAACGAATTTTAACTGAAAAACAGTTTTATTTTATTTTATTCAATACTGAAAATATCTTTATTGCAATTATTATGTTCTGCTACAAGTGTACATATTGAGAACTTCATACCTGTTGTATAAAAACGATTATTTATGTAACAAAATCAACTCGTCTATTTTGTTTAGCAAACCTTGTGATTACCGAATCGATTTTTATAGAGATGTCACGATGAAAGTGCGGCAACGCACGGATAGGAATTTGGGGCTTTTTTCGCACCAAAAAATTTTGCCGACGTCCAAACTACAAGCTTGGTTGGCAATTTAAGCTGTGACTTTCTCCCTTTTCGGTACCAACTCGACTTGCCGAAACTGTAACGTACCTTGATACTTTTCTCGAAGCTCGGTGTATAAGTCGCAAAATACGTCGTTGCAATTTGTACGAATATTTTTGGTGCGCTAAAAGCATCAAATTTCTATCCATGTAGCTTGCCAAAAAATTGGTCTGGTTTTGTACGTTTGGTTATTTTATGATTGCGTTTTTAGTGATACCATTTTTATTAACAATTTCGATTCTCTGACCCTCCCTCCCCCAAAGCCAAACTCTAGATCCGCGCCTGCTACATGACAACGATGTCGCAAAGACAAGCAACAGCTAGTACAGTCGCGGGCGAATACAGTGAGTGTTTGAGCAATGTGGTCGGCTAATGATCATGATTACTAGTCTGGTTGATCTGAGGAAGTACGGTCTAGTGCATCACACTGACATATTGTATTTTTAGCGTGTATTTCATTGAGAAGCAGTGGGGCGTGCATTTCCGACATTCTCTACATAATTATTGAATGTAGCACATGCTATCTGCACAGAAGTCAACAGCCACTAAATATAGCCGTAGAGTCGCAAGGTCAACTCACACAATACAATCTGCAGGTTCGAATCCTGCCGTAGTCAGTTGGCATTTGAGGGTGCGCAAATACGAGGGAGCCGTGTCTGTAGATTTACTGCCACTTTAAAGATCGCTTTAGGGACAAATATCTGGCACTTCAGTGTTTCTAAAACTAAATAATGATCGTGTGGCCTCCGGAGAGGCCGAGTGCAGGTATTTCTAGTTGATGCCCGTGGACGACCTTCGCGTCGTAATGAGGATCAGGTGATGATGAAGACGTCACATACACCCAGTCCCCGAGCCATGGGAATTAACCCCAGAAGATTAAAATCCCTGTTGGCTCAGCCGGAAATCGAACCCGGGGCACTTCAGACCAAAGCCTAGCGCACTAACCATTTAGGCAAGGAGCCGGACTTTCTAAAAGTGACGTAAAACCAATACCATAATAATAATTATTATTATTTTCTTTTTAATCGAGTTTATCTCCAGGTTGGTGGAACCCACGGACTCAGCGAGGGAGCTCACCACTACCGCCTCTACGGGCAGTGTCCTAGATCTGGGAACATCTGGTCGGAGTGGATACAACTCAGGAGGTGTGTTCAGCTACCTCGCTCAGGTGGCCTCACCTGCAAAGCCTTTTGAGGGATGGGAAGGGAGGGAAAGATTGCGATGGATAGGCAAGGAAGCGGTAAGGAGGTGGCCGTGGCCTTACAGTAGGTACCATCCCAGCATTTTCCCGAAGACGAACTGGAAACCACGGAAAACCACTTCGAGGATGGCTGAGGTGGGAATCGAACCCCCTCTACTCATTTGGGCCACCCGAGGCTGAGTAGACCCCGTTCCAGTCCTCATACCACTTTTCAAATTAAGTGGCAGAGCCGGGAATCGAACTTAGGACCTCCGGGGCGACAGCTAACCATGCTGACCGCTATGCTACGGAGGCGACCTATTATTATTATTATTATTATTATTATTATTATTGGGGAGTGTGATGGCGCAGTGGCTTAGCTGCTCGTCTTTCACCCCGGATAGCCGGAGTTCGAATCCCGGTGACAGCGGGGTGAAATTTTCAGCTGAAAAATCACGTGGCGTCAGGAAGGGCATCTGGCCTTAAATCCCCGGCCAATTCCAAAATGAGCCTGGTTGGCCCCCAATTAATTTTGAAAAGCCGAAGAAAGAAAGAAAGTGTATTATTATTATTATTATTATTATTATTATTTAACGCTTATCCTCCCAGCTCGACTTCACACACGGACTCTGTGAGAGATCATTTCTCTGCGTGTCTGGGAGCTGAATACACACTGTCAGCAGATACAACTGGGGATGGAGACAAGCCGATCACCCAGGTGACCACTAACTTGGGTCTAATTAAGGAAGGGTCAGGGAAGGGATATGGAAGGAAATTGGCTGTGGACCTGTTGAAAGGAAACGTCCCGGCATTTGCCTGGTGGTGAAAATGAGAAACCACTAAAACCATTTTCAGGACGATCGAGGTGGGATTCAAACCCACGCTTTCCCGATTCCAATGAGTCATGAGGAAGCGCGTTAAGCGCTCTCTGTCACCGTGGCCGGTTAACACTAATTAAGTAATGTAATTATTTCAGTTTTGCATATTAACCTAGGTATATTCTTGTTTTATTTGTTTGTAATAGACTAATGTGATTGTTTGGTACTCCCGTAACATAAGTCTGGCTACACGCTGTACCCTGATCTATGGCAGCTGAATGATCAGTATCATGTTCCAACAGTGTAGCCTACAGTATATTCGATACAATGGCGCTTACAAACGGTTAAATCAAATATTACGTACGAAATTAATATTTGTTTTACGTTACTGGTTCTTAGTTCGACGATTGCACTCAGAAGAATACTTTCGGGAACCACCTTCTGTCCAGTGAATGACAAGCCATTTCGATTGCAAACAAAAAGAGAAGATCACCAAGATCGCTGATTCCTTCCTCACCGCTCATTTTTGTAACTCTACACCGTGGCTCTTTACTTCCCCTTGAAGGATCCTTGGAAGTTCATGGTGCCGAATGGTCCGTAATGAAATTGTATGTGCACCTCTATGGAGATCAAATTGGCAGGTGAAAAGCTGAAGGAAGTAGGAGATTTCTGTTACTTAGGAAGCAGAATAACCAGTGATGGACGAAGCAAAGAGGATATAAAAAGTAGGTTGGCTCAGGCAAGAAAAGCATTTCTACAAAAAAGGAATCTGCTGACATCGAATATAGATTTAGGTATTAGGAAGTCATTTTTGAAAGCCTTTGTCTGGAGCGTGGCGCTCTATGGAAGTGAAACTTGGACTATTGGTGCAGCAGAAAAGAGGAGAATTGAAGCATTTGAAATGTGGTGTTACAGGAGAATGACGAAGATCAGATGGGTAGATAGGGTTACAAACAAAGAGGTATTAAGACGAGTGGGAGAGGAGAGATGTTTCTGGCGACTGCTAATGAAGAGAAGAGATAGGTTGGTAGGACACATACTAAGACACCCAGGAATAGCAAGCTTAGTTATGGAAGGAAGGGTCGAGGACAAGAACTGTAGGGGTAGACCAAGGTTAGAATATGTTAAACAGATTGCCTCGGATGTAGGGTGTGGTAGCTATGTAGAGATGAAACGATTAGCTCAGGACAGGGAGGCATGGAGAGCTGCATCAAACCAGTCAAAAGACTGAAGACTCAAACAACAACAGCGCGTACTGACGGAGGCACCAAAACTGACTACACCCAAGATGCGCGAGTTTCCTAAATCCAGAAATGATTGAACGTACGTAACTAATTTCTTCCGCAGAAAATAACTCTCCTTGAACCAACTTCACAACCCCAGATCCAAACTCAGTCCTGGAAATCAACTTCCTTTTTTTTTGTCGTGTAGCCTCCTGAGAGGCCGAGTGCAGGTCTTTCTAGTCGACGCCCGTGGGCGACCTGCGCGTCGGGATGAGAGATGGAATGGATGAAGATGAATGAAACTGGGCAAGGATGTGGAAGGAAGCGGCCGTGGCCTGTCAGAAGGTACTGTCCCAGCAATTGCCTGGTGTTGAAAATGGGAAACCACGGAAAACCATTTCAAGGACAGCCGACGGTGGGGCTCAAACCCACGCGTCTACCGAGTCAGCAGAGAGCTTGGCCCCTTGACCTAACGCAGCGCTTTAGCCCGCGTAGCCACTAGTGTCGGTGTGATTCATCCAGTATTAACCCTCAACCTTAGAATTAAATCTAAATCAACTATGCCTCCTTGATAGTAACCTCAATCCTTTGAATCAATTCAAAATCAACTTTGCTTCTTTGATATCAACCTCCATTGAATTTGAATGAATTTTGGTCTCCTCCAGCACAACTGACGGTCAAGTGGGAGCAGCTGATCACACCGGATGCGCGGGGATGTTACCGTAGGTCTTCCAGAGAGCTGCGTCAACTGAAGAATGACTCATCACGAGTGTGTAGACTACGGCGGCACGCATTGTACTCGCACTGCAAGTAACTGCAATAGAACTCTGCCCACACTTTAAATACCTTAGAGTGTTGACCCTGCACACTATTCCTGGAAGTAGGACACTCGCTGACACGCACGCTGCCTCTGGAAGCGCGGGCGGTCCAGACATCAAAGAACACGACCATCTACACGCACAATTACTGTAAGTTGCCCAAATGTCTGCATTTCCATTGCACACGAGATGGTACCAAGAAGTTCCGATCCATAAACCAACAACACTGAATGGGCAGGAAGTAAAGAACGTTCAGGGACATCTGAATGAAATATCGAAGAGGATTGGTCGTAAATTGTATGAAACTCGGAAAGTCTATACAGGTTGATTCACCCACAGTAAGTAGTCCATCCCAAAAGCCTCCTGACCCTTTAAATAATTTTTAGCCTACTTTTCACATTTTGCAAAAATGAGGAAAAAGTAGACTTATGTGATCGGACAAATGTGTGTCTGTCTGTATGTCTGTCTGTCCTTCTGTCTGTCTGTCTGTCTGTCTGTCTGGCTGTGTGTGTGTGTGTCCCCCCCCCTATCAACTCCTAAACGGCTGCAGCAATCGAAACAAAAATTTGGTAGGAGTAAAGATCTATACCTGGATATCTCACGGCCATATTTGAAAATGATGTCAGTGCTACCAACTGCTGAAAAATCGCAATTGAAATTTGAGCTCCATGTTGGATATCTTGGAAGGTATGAATGGGAGCTATTTCAAAATTGGCACACGTATAGATAATAATATTGCAGTTTAATTTCCAGGAGGCCATACATGGCAATGTTGCCAAAATGATTATAAGCCTGCTGATAGGTCCAATTTTTAAATGCATATAACTTCTACACTATCAATTGGAATTCAACCAAATTTCGTATGTGATATGTGTACATAAACAGATATGACTAAGCGTATTCTTAATAGCCACCAGGGCTGCCAACTGTTAATAAATGCTCTCAATTTGTTTTAATCCGAATGCCCATATATCAGAAAGTATGCAAGCCGACAGCTTTAAACTATGCACACGTATAGTACCTGACATTCTATATTAATTTGCAGTAACTTATATACGTCAGTGCTACCAACATGATTCTAAGCCTGCTGAGAGGTCCAATTTTAAATACATGTAACTTCTATACTATCATTTGGATTTCAACCAAATTTCGTTTGTGCTATGTGTACCATATCATATATGACTATGCCGATTCTTAAGAGTAACCAGGGATGCCAACTGTTAATAAATGCTGTCTCTGTTTTTGTTACCCTAATATCAATATATCAGAAAGTATGCAAGCCAATAGCTCTAAACATTCACACGTATATTGCCTGGCATTCTAGATTAATTTGGAGTAACTAATATAGGCCTACGCCAGTGTTGCCAACATGATTCTAAGCCTGCTGATAGGTCCAATTTTAAAATGCATGTAACTAATGGATTTCATTCAAAATTGACACAATAATAGATCATATTATTTCAGATTATTTCTGACCAATACATGTATGCCATTGTTGCCAACATGATTTTACGCGCGCTGCTAGATCCAATGTTTAACTGCATGTAACGTCCATGCTATCCATTGGACTTCAACCAAATTTTGTATTCTGCATTCAGTCAACAGGGCTGCCAACAGTAGTTTTCTATTAGGCTACAATTTGCCAGGTATACAGTATTTTGAACTAATTAGAAATGTCGATATTACCAACTTAATTTCGTCATTATTCTAGATAGATCCGTATAGATTACCATTGGCATGAATCTTAAATTTTAAGAAAAGTAGGCTCTTTAGTTCGTCACGGAACTTCTTGTTTTTTTATAAATCGCTTCACCCACGAACTCTGCGAGGGATCATTCCTCTACCGTCACAAGGACGGTTTCTGGGAGTTGAACACACTTTGTCAGCAGATACAACTGGGGATGGTGACAGGACGATCGCCAAGACGACCGCTAACTTCGGCCTAATTAAGAAAGGTGCAGGGAAGGGAGTTGGCCGGGGACATGTTGAAAGGAACCGTCCCGACATTTGTCTGGTGGTTTTTTTTTTTTAGTATGGCTTTTAGTGCCGGGAGTGTCCGAGGACATGTTCGGCTCGCCAGTTTTGTAGCTGTTTCGAGACGGACACCCAATGGGTGAGCTACAAGTACCGTTGGGGAGGGAAGGAGGGAAGTTGGATTGTAAGGACGAGGAGTTGGAAGGTAGCGGCTGTGGCCTATAGTTAGGGACCAACCCCGGCATTTCCCTGGAAGGAAGATGGGAAACCACAGAAGACCATCTTCAAGGTTGCCGGCGGGGGGATTCGAACCTCCTCGCCTCCCGGATGTGAGCGACTGCCATCAGTCATGCCGTAACCACCACGGCTAACTCACCCGGTTGTCTGGTGGTGAAAATGGGAAATACGAAAACCATTTTCAAGACGGCCGAGGTGGGATTCAAATGCTTATCACCGCACGCCCACCACCTCTAATACTGTATATAGGCTCTTGAATGTGTACCTTGAACATATTAAGGGTCTATTCATCATCATTTATTGCACTTATGGGCCTTTAAGATAGAAAAAGAAGAGAAAAAGTGGTAACAAAGGAATCAGTCACAAAGGAGGAGGTATCTGCTGCAGATAGCATTCCAAAGCTGCCGGTCTCTAGCTTCATCTTCCACCACATTCGGCTCCACATGCTGAAGTATTGTCAGTACTCAATCCTTCCATCGCGTCCTGGGACGTCCCCTTGGGCGTCTTCCAGCAGGTTGTAAAATTTCTACTGGAGTAGAAGCCGGAAAACCTCCGAAAACCACTTCCAAGATGGCTGAGGTAGGAATCAAACCCGCCTCACCAGGCTGAGTAGAAGTAGGGAAGGTGTAGTGGTAACTGCTAATAGGGGACCATGGAAGCAACTCGTTCGCAAACAGAGGCTTGCAGGCTAGACTGGACGCTGAATGGCAAAACAAACTCAAATGGAAATGCATCACAACATGGCCTATGTATCAAAGCTTTCCAGAGGCCCCACGAAGGAGGACAAGGACGCGTAATGGCCAGCTTCACTGTAAGCGGTAAAATCATCATGATGAGTTATGTTCTGGTGATAGGATGCTCAATGAACGAACAATTTGTACATCCCACTCATTGGTGTCTGGGATCAAAGCCCGGGCCGCACCACTGATGCAGCTGCAAGGACCTACTCGATGATACAGTTCTCCGTACCACGTCATTCTTATGAGGTAATAACCATCATTAATTTTAGTTTTATTATAACATGCAATTACATTGTATCTCAATACCAACAGACTTTTACCTAGTTTCAGACATTTTAATAGTAGTTAAGTTATTGGAAGATTCTTTTAACTACATTTTATAGTTCATCATGGTATTAGTCATGTTGCATTTGTCCGTGATGAGGATGAATAAAGTTGATAAAACTTATCTCTACATAGTATAAAACCAAGTCTCCGATTAGGGGCAGATGACCTCGTAATTCCGCCCCTTAAAACAACAATAACTAACTAACAAGTCCCCGATTCTTGGATGTAACTGGTAATCTCGAGAACCACTGGATGGATTTTGTTGCGGTTTTCACCATTCTGTAAAAGGTTTCTCGAGGAAGGTTTCTGTAGAAAATCATTCATTTGTTACCAAAGGAAGCCGAGCAGTAACGATTTCAGTGAATCGAGTCAAATAAAAACCTGCCGTCCGTGTGCCTTTTAAGGTTACGCTGAGTAAACCGTTAAAAATATCTAGGCTAAATAGCCTACTCTATGAGTGTAAGAATTAATTGTTCAGCATGAAAAGTTGTACATAAACGTCCGCGACAGAATATATCTCTGCCTTTAATACATCGTCCACTATAAGTATTTTTACGTTTCATTTCTTCCAACAATCTCCATTCAGTGGAAATTTAAATTACTAGCTTCGAAGCGACTTTACGAGCCAGCAAGCGAGCCTATCAAACCAGCTATCACGACTGTCGAGTCGCGTCGAGTTAAGACTTCAGAGAAGAGTACCGTGTATGAGTGTTTGGAGTTCCGCTGTTCACCTCGACTTTTCTGAATGGCGACCGGGACCTGCCGTCCGTGCATCTTTTAAGCTTATGCTCGGTAAACCGTTAAGGATACCGGGCGAAGCCGGAGCGGGTTGCTAGTTACACTATAAATGGGCCGGGTTTGTGTTTCTTGGGTCCGCCTCGTTGCGTAGTGGCTAGCATTCTTGGCTGTCACCGCGGAGGCCCAGGTTCGATTCCCGGCTCTGCCAAGAAATTTTATTCTGGTCTGGAACGGCGTAAACTCAGCCTTTTGAGGTAAACCTGAGAAGAGGTGGGTTTTGTTCCTAACTCAGCCGTCCTAGAAGTGATTTTTCGTGGTTTCTCACTTCTACTCCAGGCAAATGTCGGGATGGTACCTGACTCAGTACCACGGCCACTTCCTATTAAAATCCTACCTCGATTACAAGCACACACACACTAGTACAGAAATCACAGTGACACAGGTTATCAGACAACTCCTATACATACCCAAGTACACGGGGCTACATGACCACAATATCGTAAAGCCCCTTAAGAAACAACATTATTTTCTAGGCCGCTAACAATATGCAGGTGCATCCACGCACAGCGAGCCTGTATGCGTTTGTTACAAGTGCTAATAAGGTATGCAATGTCTCCTCTACTCAACTCGAGCTGTCAGCGTGTGGACCGTGACGCCAAGAATAGTAACCGACGGGATGCTGAGAGGGTGTACCAACACTGTCAAGGGGATGTCAGGTGATGTTATGTACTGTAGACACGCTTTTCCCTCGGACTCAGCGAGGAATCCCACCTTTACCGCCTCCAGGGCAGTGTCCTGGAGCTTAAAAGATCGGAGAGGGGGATACACCTGGGGAGGCAGGATGAGCACCTCGCCCAGGAGGCCTCACCTGCAAAGCGAACAGGGGCCTTATGAGGGATGAGAAGGGATGGGAAGATTGGGAGGGATAGGCAAGGAAGAGGGAATGAGGCGGCCTTGGCCTTACGTTAGATACTGACCCCGAATTTTAAGAACGCAGTGAAGAAAATTTCATTATTTTAAATCCAATGCTCATCTTTAACCCAGAAAGACTGATAGCTGTAATTGTGCAAGTAGCTTGTATTTCGAGGTTGGATTTTCGTGGGAATCAGAGGTGAAAGGAGATTTTTCCTAAGCTGACCTTGACACGTGTAGCCATTTTTACCGCGGAGATTGGCATAGCAACAAAAGCTAGGAATTATGTGATTGGTTGGTGCTATGAAGGAGGCAACTAAGTGTGAGGTGAATATGACCTCAATAGCTTCTCATTAGAATGTGATTTAGAGATATACTTACTAATAATGTAGTTATTCGGCATTATTAAGCATGGAAATACGCAGAATGCAATGAAGAATATTTCCATCATTTTTAAAATGAAATATTAATACGTAGTAAGAAGAATGGAATCATTTCATTATGTACCGCCAATGTTTCCCGCATGTATACAATGGCGCTGAATTAAGAAGTTTAGGTGGGGTGCCAGCAAGCAGCAATCGAGGTTCTTATATTGTCAAGCGTCGAGGAGTGAAGACGTGAAAGTTTGTTCGAGCCCAGAGTGAGGCTATCGCAAGTCTGCAACTTTGAGACTCAACCGAGTTTACGGCAGGAGTGTGGGCCATTATTGTAGAAGGCCGGACATCGAGTAAAGTTAGTTTTGTTCATATAGGCTACAAGAAAAGTATTTAACGCAGTGAAAGTTAAGAATTGTATTCGACGTTTTATTATACAATGGCAATTATACACACATCAAAAAAAGTTTTGCATCACCTCGGTTCCCAGATCTCCGGCATATAGACGTTGACTGTGTATATTGTATCCAAGATACAGTCCCTTTGACTGTTCATAGATGTCACTAAAACTGCTCAAAGATGTAAACAACCATGCATGAGCAGGGCCTATTAGACGGAGGGGGTACGACAGCCGATCAGTTCCAGTCATTCCACCAGGACGAAGGTACGCTGCTCATGTTGTCTGTAGTTCTACCATGCCTAGAAGGTCAATACCGCAGTTCGATCGCGTCCGCATTGTTACTTTGTGTCAAGAAGGGCTCTCAACAAGGGAAGTTTCCAGGCGTCTCAGAGTGAACCAAAGCGATGTTGTTCGGACATGGAGGAGGTACAGAGATACAGGAACTGTCGATGACAGGCCTCGCTCAGGCCGCCCAAGGGCTACTACTGTAGTGGATGACCGCTACTTACGGATTGCCGCTCGGAGGAACCCTGACAGCAATGCCACCATGTTGAATAATGCGTTTCGTTCAGCCACAGGACGTCGTGTTTCAACTCAAACTGTGCGCAATAGGCTGCATGATGCGCAACTTCACTCCCGACGTCCATGGCGAGGTCCAGCTTTGCAACCCCGACACCATGCAGCGCGGTACAGATGGGCCCAACAACATGCTGAATGGACCCCACGGAATTGGCATCACGTTCTCTTCACCGATGAGTGTCGCATATGCCTTCAACCAGACAATCGTCGGAGACGTGTTTGGAGGCACCCTGGTCAGGCTGAACGTCTTAGACACACTGTCCAGCGAGTGCAGCAAGGTGGTGGTTCCCTGATGTTTTGGGGTGGCATTATGTGGGGCCGACGTACGCCACTGGTGGTCATGGAAGGCTCCGAAACGGCTTTACGATACCTGAATGACATCCTCCGACCCATAGTGCAACCATATCGGCAGAATATTGGAGAGGCATTTGTCTTCATGGACGACAATTCTCGACCTCATCGTGCACATCTTGTGAATGCGTTCCTTCAAGATAACGACATCGCTCGACTACAGTGGCCAGCATGTTCGCCAGACATGAACCCTATCGAACATGCCTGGGATATGTTGAAAAGGGCTGTTTATGGACGTCTTGACCCACCAACCACTCTGAGAGATTTACGCCGAATTGTCGTTGAGGAGTGGGACAATTTGGACCAACAGTGTCTTGATGAACTTGTGGATAGTATGCCACAGCGAATACAGGCATGCATCAATGCAAGAGGACGTGCTACTGGGTATTAGAGGTAGTGGTGTGTACTGCAATCTGGACCACAAATGCTGAAAGTCTAGCTGTATGATGGTACAACATGCAATGTGTGGGTCTCATGAGCAATAAAACGAGCTGAAATGTTGTTTGTGTTGATCTCTATTCCCTTTGTATTTAACGGTTCCGGAACTCTTGGAACCGAGGTGATGCAAAACTTTTTTTGATGTGTGTATTTTAACGTTATAATAGTGAAATCGACGAGCATTGAAGCAGCATTAAACATTATAAAACAGTGTTCTACATAGAGCATTTCAGTGGTGATTTATGAACATTGCGTACAGCATTAAAGTATTCTACGTAGTTGAAGCGAATGAGTTATAGTACAGCAGCGATATCACGCATCATAAAGCAACGTGATTCTACTAACATTGACTGCAAGCATATATAGTGAAGTTACTCATCATTATTATAATTTCCACTAAGTCCGACATTCTGAAGTTGAGAGGAATGTTATACTAAATATACTTCAACGATAACGGGGTCGTTAAGGGAGTTTAAACAGTATGCGTAAGGAACACGATGTACATTGAAGAAGAGATTTGGAGTAACTATCTACAAAATTCTAAATTATGGAGAAACTTAGAACCAAGTTACATAAATAATGATCAACTTTAAGCGGAGAAGAAGAAAGCATCTAAGATCAGCGCTAAGAATACACGAAAACAGATGGGATCAGGGCTATTACCCGATCCAATGCTTGAAAACTGGTCCGAGTCGAATCCATGATCCAGAACGGTGCAGTTAGAGACCCAACTACGCAGCTCGAGTCACGAAAATGCAGTTCATTTGGATGGAGGAGATTGGAAACAGAAGAAGAGCAGAATGGAGAATACTGTACATTACGGTATTTTCTATACCCAGAGATCGTCTAGATTCGGAAAAGGTAGAAGAAGATTTCATTATGTAGTTTGTTTGGTAGTTTGAATTTATTTGATTTTATTTAATTGTAATTGTTATAGTTTAATAAATGTAATTGTTCGTTTTTTATAAACCGGCTTTCGTGATTTATATAAGTTGTGTAGAGAGACTGTGTTGTGGGAATGGACTCAGGTATATGGAACCCATTTTCCGTATCTCATTTGCCCCGGAAACCGTAAGTTTCTCACTCTCCATAGTAGATTGAGTTGTTTGCCCAGTAGAATAGTCCATAACACAATCAATTGACTTGTGTATCCTCATGTAGTACTTGTCTGTAAGATTTACAGGTTTTTCTAGCCGGGGACTATGAAGATTCTACGATCCAGCCGATCTTCGGATTCGACAAGTGCATACTCATGATTTCATAAGGGAACAGTATCATCCCGGCATTTGCCTGGAGACGAAGTCGGAAACTACAGAAAACCACTTCAAGGATGAGGTGGGAATTGAACCCCCTATACTCATTTGGACCACCCGAGGCTGAGTAGACCCCGTTCCAGTCCTCATACCACTTTTTAAATTTCGTGGCAGAGCCGGAAATCGAACATCGGACCTCCGGGGTGGCAGCTGACCACTACACCACGGAGGCGATAACAAAGAAGTAAATATATATAGCCTATATATTGAACCCGCTGAGCTATGGTTCATGTGATATTTTTTTATGACAGAGCATTTATGATGGGATGTTGTACTTTTGAACACACCCAGGAAGCCACGTGAAGCTGAGAGATCACGCGATACTTTGAAGTAGCGGTGAATCGCACTTTTGACTTTGGTGTAAACTGCTAATTATTATCTGAGGTCTTATTAATTATTTTTATCTTTCCTACGAGACTCAGAATATTCCATTTCGTCATGCTGCATTATTAAAACATTTTGGAGAATGTTTATTTTTACTTTAGGTAAGGTAATACCCTTGCAGATACGCAAAAAGGAACGTAAGTAGTCGCTCAACGTTTTCGTTTTGACGACCTACTTTCTAGAGACACCCAGTACCGGAGCACTGCGTCTTGAGAATCCGCCTTGTGTAGGCGTGGAATTACATTTGTCCTACGAGACGTAGAAGAATATCCGCTGTTTAGCGTTAAAAGTGATTATAAGGTGCCATCGAGCAAGCAAATACTAATATTCACTGTCGATGAAGTCCAGTGAATTAAATAAGAAGCTTGGAAAATAATTATTGGCAAGTATAGTGTATTGCACAACATTGCTGTGACATCACATATTACCCACGCGTATGTGGAGGGCAGATGCCTAGTGGAAATATACAGGTAATAGTGTTACAATTATCCTGAATAAGTGTGATTATAATTGTATGAGATATTTAAATTGCCAAAGTGGAAATTTCATCTTTGAAACGTCGTATAATTCACGGATGCTGCGTGATACAAAAGTAGCGTCACTAGCACGTGCAGCATTATAAAATAGTATTAGCTCACATGCTAATCCACATCTGCAAGATTAAGGCTGTGTCGTATTTTATAATTGAAGCCTATAATAGTCACGACGGACATTATAATTTTGGAAGTGAGAGGATGAATAATCACGCAACTTATTTCGCTACCCACGTGATTGGACTTTTCTTCACCATGGTTGAAGCAGTCACCATGGGCTAATACCATCCCAGTATGGGGGGGTGACGTTTCTACAGGAACCCGCATGATGGTGGAACTTCCAGAACGATGAACGAGAGGGAAGGAGCCAAAATGCCATTTCCAGGCATATCCACGAAGATGTCGACAGGGACAAATCGAACCCTGGTCTTTGGGGGAGTCCAGATGGGAATCCTGATGAGGAGGATACCGATCCAGAGAGCCAGAGAGGTTTTTGTACAACCCTTGTTGTGGAATAGAGAGCTGAGTGAGAGCTCCTCCATTTCGTGAGTTTTTGTCACACCCCTTCTTTGTTCTAGTTTCTGGTGGTATAGTAGTTTGAATGTAGTTTGTGAATCAACCACACTCAGTGTCAGCCATTTTTCTAGGTAGGGATGTAACTAGATTAGTTAGATGTCATTTATTTCAGTTTAGAGTGAGACACCCTTGGGGTCAGACATTTTGGTCAGCCCTGGTGCAGCTTGGTGAACGTCGTGGAACGTCAATGCCTACCTTTTTGCTGAACCTGATCGTAGTCATTTTGAGGCTATTTTGTTCAACCCTACTTGGGGTAATTTTCAAGTCTTTGCTGACTGTAGTTATGGCAATCAGATGCCTTGGTTATTAATTGACTGCATTCTTCGCAGCCATCCTTTGTTACACCCCTGACTGTCGTTAGAACGGTCGTATCATTTAGGTAGTCGACAGTAACTACCAGTTTGTAAATGCATTATATTTCATTTTGAATAAGCTCAGAAGCTATTCTTGGTCATGTTTGAACCTAACAACTAGAAGGAATGTTTCGTTGCCTAGCATCGAACGCGGTTCCCAACGTATTATTAAGCAGATCTAGTGTGTGAATCTGTGCCACATTTATCATATATTTTGCTTGTGTCTTGTGAGACACGTTTTTATTTGATGTTCTAGCAACTACTGAGTTGCATTTTTAAAGCAAAGAGCTTCAGTTATTGTAAGTTTACTTTCATTTAGACGTCTTTGGTAGAAAGACGGAAGTGTATTAATATACTCAGATTTATAGCGTGCGTTTGATACACGGACTCTGTAGAGATTCGTAACCTATGGTAAGTTTTTATGAACCGGCCAAGTGCAGGTTTTGTATTGATTAAATCGCCGGCCTTGAATAAACTGGTTATGTAACCCAGTGACCTAGAGCACGCCTGCTTCATTGTGAGACAAAACTACTATAGACGAGGACAGAGTACAATTTGTATTCGCTTTTCCTTTCATTGCTATTTTGCTTATGGAAATCAGTTTCCACTCTTGTATTTGATCACTTGTTTTATGGATCGGTTTTTGTTAGTTTAACGCTCTGTTGCGTGTATTGTCGTATGACAGGTACAGTTATGTAAGGTTTTCTATAGGATGGTGAAGTCTACCCTGTTATAGCAGGATGTTATTGTATGCTTTGTCCGGGGATGATCCCGTTGACCAGATGCTATTGGAAGGTAACTGTTGTACAGGCCTATCCCAGAGTTATTGAACGCGAGCTTAGCGCCGCTGGTAACCCGTGTTATTGTGTGTCCGAGTTGTTATACTCGTTGATTATATTCCGACTGTTGAGTCGAGGCTTTTTGGTGGAGAATGATCTCAGTTGGAGACACTCCGTGCCCAGGCTATTGTCAATGTTATTCGCCATAAACCTACGATAAACCTATAAACCGACATTCTAATAATAAAATGCATAATTGTTGTAAAACAAGCCTAACTAACGATTCTTTCTATCTAACTTTGTTCTTTGCATTCTGGAACTGTTGACATAGCCGTGCAGTTGAAGATAATTTCCTTGTGAGGAAATGACTAGGACAGTTGACATTTTTGTAGCGACCTGAAGCATGTGCGAACCTAGAGTTCGTAGCTTGTGGAGCTCAGGCCATGCGATGTCAGACGTGGTCTCAACTGCGCATTCGTCACCGTAACTATACACATTAGATGACTATGGTTTACAAAGAGTAAACCAAGGTGTAGGCAGGAATTTTTAATAAAACTACTGTGTCTATTTCGTTATTAATTTATGATGTCAAGTGTATTAAACCCTACATGTTACTTTATTGTGTGCTGTTAGCACATAGTTATTAAGCATAATTAAATTGTTTGTTTTTTCATGGCTGTACACTTAGCTTTTGGATGTAATTGTTTTCTTTTACGGACGTCATCGCCGTAAATTTTGTTAATTGATAGGACTTAGCTAGTTGAATTAATGTTAAATTTAAATGTCGAAATGGTACCATCCTAACCTAGATTTGTTTTGCTACCCTGTTAAATGTAAATTCAGATATTAGCTTGATCTTGTAACTTGAACTAGGGACTTGCGTCGTACCATATTCCTAGCGTTGCTGTTGTTGCTTTATCATTGTGAGTTAGATCTTTCGCGAGGGTTTTCAGTAACTTCTCAGGAAGGGGACCTGTTCTTTATCTTTGTTTATTTATTAATTTGCGGACTAGCCGATTATAACCCTCCGAACTAGGCTAGGGGCTTGTGAATTTTAATAAATTTTCACGGTGTTTTACATGAGTCTGGATGTTTATTTTCTCAGTCTAGTTTTAAGGTGAACCTTTCCTTAGGCGGTCTATGACCATCGTCACCATGTACCACGATCCCTGTGGACTACGGACTCTCGTGCCGCTTTAGCCTTTATGGAAGGTCACCTGATCCTCACGGTACTTTTTTATTCGATTTATGTGTCGTTAGTTGAGTCATCGTGGTTGTTGACATCAACTAAACGGTCACATAAAATGGCGCACAACGTTGCGGGCTTGACTTGGACGACATAAAATGGCGCCCAACTCATGTGCCGACGTTAACGTGGTGACCATCAGTACCATGTTATTTTTTTTTTGAGGATCTTAATGTTGATTATTGGTAAATTGACAGGACTGGGACGAACTTAGAAAGTCGTACTGCAGATCAATTGACCGCATGGCATTCATGTTTGATAGAAGTCCATGGGGTGAGGCTTTAGTGTTGAATAAATGAAGGATAGGATTTTCTTTGATGATGCCTCATCCTAAGTAAATGTAATACTTTGCTTTGCTCACCGTTGTCTTTGTAAATGTAGAAGCACTTAGTTTGCATACTCCAGCTGTACTCGTGATATTTATATAAATGAAGCAAGCTTTATACCACCAAGTAACTAATCATAGCTGTAAGTTCCAGTAGAAATTGATCCCTCACTTTCTCATATATTTCTTATCTATGGATGAGGAAACTATTCGTCGTGTGTTTGGAGAGATGATGGCAGGTGTGAATGCCAATCTTCAACAGATTACTGCTGACTTAGGTCAGAATACTCAGGCTGTAAATACTGTAAGCGGTCATGTGGACCAGGTTAGACAGGAAGTCAACAATGTCAGTGGTCATGTGGACCAGGTTAGACAGGACTTAGAGATTAACACTCAGTCTATAAACAATGTAAGACAGGACTTAGAAATTAACACCCACTCTGTAAATAATGTTAGGGCTGATTTAACTCAAGTCAGGGCAGATATGGACACATATAGGATCGAAGCGAGAAATGATCTGAAGACAGGTTTAGCAGCTGTTAGGGTTGATGTCATACGACACCATCAGGAGGCTAACCAGCGCGTAGATTGCTTAACCGACCAGATGAATAGAGCTAGGGAGGAGGTGCAAAACCGATTGGAGGAGCACACAGCTCAAATTCAGACAACCTTGAATAAAGTCCAGATAGACATGAGAGCAGATCTGGAACATACCAGGGAAGAATTCGGGACTCGACTAGATCACGTCGAGGGATTTATCGGAAATGTGAAGAAGGACATGGCAACCATGAACGTTGGTTTAATCTTGATGAGAGGAGCTGCCAATGCCGTTAATAACAACGTGAAGACTATCGTTGATGGCATGATGGAGATTAAAGAGGAACTTAACACCAACAGGAGAAACATTTCTGAATTGACGGAAACCGTAGCCAGTCTACGTGAGACAGTTGATGTTCATCATGAGGAACAC
Source organism: Meconema thalassinum (assembly GCA_946902985.2). Taxonomy (NCBI): domain Eukaryota; kingdom Metazoa; phylum Arthropoda; class Insecta; order Orthoptera; family Tettigoniidae; genus Meconema; species Meconema thalassinum. The sequence continues at coordinate 297,998,122 of OX336391.1, read as the reverse complement.
AAAATTGACCTCATGTTATTGAGAGGTGACCTCAACGAACACGAAGCTACAGTCAAGGCTAAGGTAGCCGAGGTTAGAGACGATGTGGGTAAAATCCAAGAAAATATGTCCAGAGTTGAAGGAGATATCGATTCCTTACAAAAGAGATTTGAGGAAGTCGCGGTAACCGAGAGGTTAGACCTCAGTTATAACCTTAGGACGGCCATACGCGAGGTAGACACAAACCTCAAGGGAAAGGTTGACAGGATCGAGCTGCAATTGAACGACTTAGGCAACAAAGTCGCAGCCAGAACCATCCCAGGTCTTGAAGTAATAGAAAGACGCCTGGACAGACTCGAGACGACTCCAAGAGAGAGACACGTACACCTACAGATGGGAGAATCTCAGGAAACGCCTATATCTCAATCAGGAGGAATGATGCCTACCCATTTCCAACCCAGCGCGCCTATGGAATCGCAACCGTCACAATTCACTAATTTAGCGCAAGGTCAGACCTTGAACTTTGACGCTCACCCGTTTCAACCAGCATCTAACCGAATTAGTCACGAGACTAACACTCCTACGCAGAGTTACATGCAAAATACTTTCAGACCCGCGAATACGCAGGGAAATGTCACCATAATTCGTTCAAGAGAGGAGCAACCAGCTCGCTTCTCGGGAACTGGGAGCGGTGTTACTCCAGTGGAATTCCTAGTAAATGTCGAAAGCTACTTACGTGATACTATGGTAACTCCAGAGAGGGAACTAAGAGTTATAGAGCGACTGCTTGAGGGACAAGCCGGTACCTGGTTCAGAGCATTCCGATACTCATTTACAGGCTACCAAGACTTTAAGGAAGCGTTATTAAGAACATATTGGTCGAGCGACATCCAGCCGAGTATCCGAGCTGAGATGTACACTCGAAGGTACAGTTCCAATACACCTACTCGTTATGCGAATTACTTCGCAATACAGATCGCGAAGCTCCGTTGTCTTCAGCCTCCGTTGTCCGAACAAGATTTGGTGAACACAATTGTTTGGCAGTACCCTGCGGATGTACAACGTGTGTTAATCGCTGCAGGGGCATCCACTTTCCAGCAGTGTGACCAGATACTGCGAAGGTTGGACGCTAACACAGAACAGTTTCCTACACACCGTCAGCAGAAGGCTGATAGGCGCGAGGATAGACATATGAATCTGACGACTGTTGATAAAGTGAGCCAGACGCCACAACAAACACAAACCACAGAGGATTCTGGGCGACGTGATAACAATTACAGTTATAACAGGAGAGAATGGAACAACACTCCGTATACTCGAGATCAACATGATGACCGGCGAAGTCATTGGGACCGGCGATTCGACCGAAGGACGGACGACAACCGACGTCATGAAAACAACCGCCGAGGGAATGAAGGAAGAAATCAGCAACACGGACGTATCCGTAGAGACTATCGATATAGTGGGGGTTACGACAGAAATCGAGACCCTAGATACCAGCCAGACAGGGATTGGAAAGGAAGAGCGCGGGAGAGCCGTGAGTACCTCCAACAATTGAGAGAATTGCAGATCCAAGAAGAGGGAGAACGGAACCCTACTTCGAGGGAAAATAGACATTCGGCGCAGGAGACGGAGCAGAACCAGCCCAGTACTTCTCGCCATGACAGAAAAAAAAACTCCGAAAAATCAATAGATTCTTGTTTGGTTGAGCACCGAGTAACTGCCTCTATATTACTCTGGGAGCCAATCCAAGAAGACTTGTTGGACGAACGACGAACGACGAACCACAATTATGAATTAACACGTCTACCCAAGATTGTAGCCAACTTGAATGAAGTCAGTGTAGTCATACTCATCGACACTGGAGCGATGATTAGTGTAATTTCCGCCGATTGCCATGCCAGACTGAGAGCAAACTCTGAGGTGACGGAGTTGCCCATTTTAGCTATAAGAGTCAGAGGTGTCATACCTGACCGCGTTGTAACGTGCAAAATCCAGATTTTGTGTACTGTGAAGATTTCGAGCCACGTGTACTTGCACGAATTTCTCGTAATGAAGGGCCTGCATCATGATGCCATTTTAGGCGCAGACTTCATTAGAAAATATGATGGAATCATTGACATGGGACGGAATACGGTAGAGTTCAAGCCGAACGAACCCATTCAGATGAGCCTAATTGAAGAAGAACCGGAATTCCTATCCGAAGTAGACGTAGTCGAAGCATTAAAGGGCAAGGAAATTGAGGCGACACTTGATGCCGACGAAGAGGCAGAATCGTTATCAGCACCCACACATGAGGATCTTGAGGCAATACTGAACGAATACCGAGATATATTCGACACCACACCTGGTGAGATATTAGACTACGAGTATGATCTTGTATTACTGGACGATTCCCCATTCCAGAAAAGGATCTATCCGATTGCCGAGAAACATCTCGAAGAAGCTGCTAAGAAGATCCATGAGATGGAAGCAGCAGGTACAATCAAGAAATCACCGACTCCTTTCTTGAATCCCATAATACCTGTGGTTAAGGTAGATGGAAGCTTGAGACTTTGTCTTGATGCCAGAGCCTTGAATGAACGCCTAGCTCCTGAGCACGACAGACCGCCCAAGATTAGGGACATTCTCAGGAAGTTCAAAGGAAAAAGGATATTTTCATCATTAGACTTGGTTCAGTCTTATTACCATATCAGATTATCTGAGCATACTCAGAAATATACTGGATTCTTGTTTGATCAGACTACTTATGTATTCCAAAAACTACCATTTGGATTGAAAAATGCCGGAGCCGCATAAATCAGAGCACTTGATTCCAAGCTGACTCATGAAGTGAAGCAGAAAGTAATATGTTATGTGGATGACATAATCATAGCTTCGGGAACAGAAGAAGAGCATTTAAAGACATTGTGCCTTGTTTTTGAGAATCTCCGACAGCCTTTAAACAATGGAAGTTATGTGATAGAAGACATTAGGACAGGAAAGCGCATTGGAACCTTTAATGCAGCCAATCTAAAAAAATATCACTCTTGAATGAATTTCAAAGCAAATAAAAATGTTATCCCAACATTTTATTTGAAACGACAGAGAGGCAGATGAACCCGCTGAGCTATGGTTCATGTGATATTTTTTTATGACAGAGCATTTATGATGGGATGTTGTACTTTTGAACACACCCAGGAAGCCACGTGAAGCTGAGAGATCACGCGATACTTTGAAGTAGCGGTGAATCGCACTTTTGACTTTGGTGTAAACTGCTAATTATTATCTGAGGTCTTATTAATATTTTTTATCTTTCCTACGAGACTCAGAATATTCCATTTCGTCATGCTGCATTATTAAAACATTTTGGAGAATGTTTATTTTTACTTTAGGTAAGGTAATACCCTTGCAGATACGCAGATACCTACTTTCTAGAGACACCCTGTACCGGAGCACTGCGTCTTGAGAATCCGCCTTGTGTAGGCGTGGAATTACATTTGTCCTACGAGACGTAGAAGAATATCCGCTGTTTAGCGTTAAAAGTGATTATAAGGTGCCATCGAGCAAGCAAATACTAATATTCACTGTCGATGAAGTCCAGTGAATTAAATAAGAAGCTTGGAAAATAATTATTGGCAAGTATAGTGTATTGCACAACATTGCTGTGACATCACATATTACCCACGCGTATGTGGAGGGCAGATGCCTAGTGGAAATATACAGGTAATAGTGTTACAATTATCCTGAATAAGTGTGATTATAATTGTATGAGATATTTAAATTGCCAAAGTGGAAATTTCATCTTTGAAACGTCGTATAATTCACGGATGCTGCGTGATACAAAAGTAGCGTCACTAGCACGTGCAGCATTATAAAATAGTATTAGCTCACATGCTAATCCACATCTGCAAGATTAAGGCTGTGTCGTATTTTATAATTGAAGCCTATAATAGTCACGACGGACATTATAATTTTGGAAGTGAGAGGATGAATAATCACGCAACTTATTTCGCTACCCACGTGATTGGACTTTTCTTCACCATGGTTGAAGCAGTCACCATGGGCTAATACCATCCCAGTATGGGGGGGTGACGTTTCTACAGGAACCCGCATGATGGTGGAACTTCCAGAACGATGAACGAGAGGGAAGGAGCCAAAATGCCATTTCCAGGCATATCCACGAAGATGTCGACAGGGACAAATCGAACCCTGGTCTTTGGGGGAGTCCAGATGGGAATCCTGATGAGGAGGATACCGATCCAGAGAGCCAGAGAGGTTTTTGTACAACCCTTGTTGTGGAATAGAGAGCTGAGTGAGAGCTCCTCCATTTCGTGAGTTTTTGTCACACCCCTTCTTTGTTCTAGTTTCTGGTGGTATAGTAGTTTGAATGTAGTTTGTGAATCAACCACACTCAGTGTCAGCCATTTTTCTAGGTAGGGATGTAACTAGATTAGTTAGATGTCATTTATTTCAGTTTAGAGTGAGACACCCTTGGGGTCAGACATTTTGGTCAGCCCTGGTGCAGCTTGGTGAACGTCGTGGAACGTCAATGCCTACCTTTTTGCTGAACCTGATCGTAGTCATTTTGAGGCTATTTTGTTCAACCCTAGTTGGGGTAATTTTCAAGTCTTTGCTGACTGTAGTTATGGCAATCAGATGCCTTGGTTATTAATTGACTGCATTCTTCGCAGCCATCCTTTGTTACACCCCTGACTGTCGTTAGAACGGTCGTATCATTTAGGTAGTCGACAGTAACTACCAGTTTGTAAATGCATTATATTTCATTTTGAATAAGCTCAGAAGCTATTCTTGGTCATGTTTGAACCTAACAACTAGAAGGAATGTTTCGTTGCCTAGCATCGAACGCGGTTCCCAACGTATCTTTAAGCAGATCTAGTGTGTGAATCTGTGCCACATTTATCATATATTTTGCTTGTGTCTTGTGAGACACGTTTTTATTTGATGTTCTAGCAACTACTGAGTTGCATTTTTAAAGCAAAGAGCTTCAGTTATTGTAAGTTTACTTTCATTTAGACGTCTTTGGTAGAAAGACGGAAGTGTATTAATATACTCAGATTTATAGCGTGCGTTTGATACACGGACTCTGTAGAGATCCGTAACCTATGGTAAGTTTTTATGAACCGGCCAAGTGCAGGTTTTGTATTGATTAAATCGCCGGCCTTGAATAAACTGGTTATGTAACCCAGTGACCTAGAGCACGCCTGCTTCATTGTGAGACAAAACTACTATAGACGAGGACAGAGTACAATTTGTATTCGCTTTTCCTTTCATTGCTATTTTGCTTATGGAAATCAGTTTCCACTCTTGTATTTGATCACTTGTTTTATGGATCGGTTTTTGTTAGTTTAACGCTCTGTTGCGTGTATTGTCGTATGACAGGTACAGTTATGTAAGGTTTTCTATAGGATGGTGAAGTCTACCCTGTTATAGCAGGATGTTATTGTATGCTTTGTCCGGGGATGATCCCGTTGACCAGATGCTATTGGAAGGTAACTGTTGTACAGGCCTATCCCAGAGTTATTGAACGCGAGCTTAGCGCCGCTGGTAACCCGTTATTGTGTGTCCGAGTTGTTATACTCGTTGATTATATTCCGACTGTTGAGTCGAGGCTTTTTGGTGGAGAATGATCTCAGTTGGAGACACTCCGTGCCCAGGCTATTGTCAATGTTATTCGCCATAAACCTACGATAAACCTATAAACCGACATTCTAATAATAAAATGCATAATTGTTGTAAAACAAGCCTAACTAACGATTCTTTCTATCTAACTTTGTTCTTTGCATTCTGGAACTGTTGACATAGCCGTGCAGTTGAAGATAATTTCCTTGTGAGGAAATGACTAGGACAGTTGACATTTTTGTAGCGACCTGAAGCATGTGCGAACCTAGAGTTCGTAGCTTGTGGAGCTCAGGCCATGCGATGTCAGACGTGGTCTCAACTGCGCATTCGTCACCGTAACTATACACATTATATGACTATGGTTTACAAAGAGTAAACCAAGGTGTAGGCAGGAATTTTTAATAAAACTACTGTGTCTATTTCGTTATTAATTTATGATGTCAAGTGTATTAAACCCTACATGTTACTTTATTGTGTGCTGTTAGCACATAGTTATTAAGCATAATTAAATTGTTTGTTTTATCATGGCTGTACACTTAGCTTTTGGATGTAATTGTTTTCTTTTACGGACGTCATCGCCGTAAATTTTGTTAATTGATAGGACTTAGCTAGTTGAATTAATGTTAAATTTAAATGTCGAAATGGTACCATCCCAACCTAGATTTGTTTTGCTACCCTGTTAAATGTAAATTCAGATATTAGCTTGATCTTGTAACTTGAACTAGGGACTTTCGTCGTACCATATTCCTAGCGTTGCTGTTGTTGCTTTATCATTGTGAGTTAGATCTTTCGCGAGGGTTTTCAGTAACTTCTCAGGTAGGGGACCTGTTCTTTATCTTTGTTTATTTATTAATTTGCGGACTAGCCGATTATAACCCTCCGAACTAGGCTAGGGGCTTGTGAATTTTAATAAATTTTCACGGTGTTTTACATGAGTCTGGATGTTTATTTTCTCAGTCTAGTTTTAAGGTGAACCTTTCCTTAGGCGGTCTATGACCATCGTCACCATGTACCACGATCCCTGTGGACTACGGACTCTCGTGCCGCTTTAGCCTTTATGGAAGGTCACCTGATCCTCACGGTACTTTTTTATTCGATTTATGTGTCGTTAGTTGAGTCATCGTGGTTGTTGACATCAACTAAACGGTCACATAAAATGGCGCACAACGTTGCGGGCTTGACTTGGACGACATAAAATGGCGCCCAACTCATGTGCCGACGTTAACGTGGTGACCATCAGTACCATGTTATTTTTTTTGAGGATCTTAATGTTGATTATTGGTAAATTGACAGGACTGGGACGAACTTAGAAAGTCGTACTGCAGATCAATTGACCGCATGGCATTCATGTTTGATAGAAGTCCATGGGGTGAGGCTTTAGTGTTGAATAAATGAAGGATAGGATTTTCTTTGATGATGCCTCATCCTAAGTAAATGTAATACTTTGCTTTGCTCACCGTTGTCTTTGTAAATGTAGAAGCACTTAGTTTGCATACTCCAGCTGTACTCGTGATATTTATATAAATGAAGCAAGCTTTATACCACCAAGTAACTAATCATAGCTGTAAGTTCCAGTAGAAATTGATCCCTCACTTTCTCATATATTTCTTATCTATGGATGAGGAAACTATTCGTCGTGTGTTTGGAGAGATGATGGCAGGTGTGAATGCCAATCTTCAACAGATTACTGCTGACTTAGGTCAGAATACTCAGGCTGTAAATACTGTAAGCGGTCATGTGGACCAGGTTAGACAGGAAGTCAACAATGTCAGTGGTCATATGGACCAGGTTAGACAGGACTTAGAGATTAACACTCAGTCTATAAACAATGTAAGACAGGACTTAGAAATTAACACCCACTCTGTAAATAATGTTAGGGCTGATTTAACTCATGTCAGGGCAGACATGGACACATATAGGATCGAAGCGAGAAATGATCTGACGATAGGTTTAGCAGCTGTTAGGGTTGATGTCATACGACACCATCAGGAGGCTAACCAGCGCGTAGATTGCTTAACCGACCAGATGAATAGAGCTAGGGAGGAGGTGCAAAACCGATTGGAGGAGCACACAGCTCAAATTCAGACAACCTTGAATAAAGTCCAGATAGACATGAGAGCAGATCTGGAACATACCAGGGAAGAATTCGGGACTCGACTAGATCACGTCGAGGGATTTATCGGAAATGTGAAGAAGGACATGGCAACCATGAACGTTGGTTTAATCTTGATGAGAGGAGCTGCCAATGCCGTTAATAACAACGTGAAGACTATCGTTGATGGCATGATGGAGATTAAAGAGGAACTTAACACCAACAGGAGAAACATTTCTGAATTGACGGAAACCGTAGCCAGTCTACGTGAGACAGTTGATGTTCATCATGAGGAACACAAAATTGACCTCATGTTATTGAGAGGTGACCTCAACGAACACGAAGCTACAGTCAAGGCTAAGGTAGCCGAGGTTAGAGACGATGTGGGTAAAATCCAAGAAAATATGTCCAGAGTTGAAGGAGATATCGATTCCTTACAAAAGAGATTTGAGGAAGTCGCGGTAACCGAGAGGTTAGACCTCAGTTATAACCTTAGGACGGCCATACTCGAGGTAGACACAAACCTCAAGGGAAAGGTTGACAGGATCGAGCTGCAATTGAACGACTTAGGCAACAAAGTCGCAGCCAGAACCATCCCAGGTCTTGAAGTAATAGAAAGACGCCTGGACAGACTCGAGACGACTCCAAGAGAGAGACACGTACACCTACAGATGGGAGAATCTCAGGAAACGCCTATATCTCAATCAGGAGGAATGATGCCTACCCATTTCCAACCCAGCGCGCCTATGGAATCGCAACCGTCACAATTCACTAATTTAGCGCAAGGTCAGACCTTGAACTTTGACGCTCACCCGTTTCAACCAGCATCTAACCGAATTAGTCACGAGACTAACACTCCTACGCAGAGTTACATGCAAAATACTTTCAGACCCGCGAATACGCAGGGAAATGTCACCATAATTCGTTCAAGAGAGGAGCAACCAGCTCGCTTCTCGGGAACTGGGAGCGGTGTTACTCCAGTGGAATTCCTAGTAAATGTCGAAAGCTACTTATGTGATACTATGGTAACTCCAAAGAGGGAACTAAGAGTTATAGAGCGACTGCTTGAGGGACAAGCCGGTACCTGGTTCAGAGCATTCCGATACTCATTTACAGGCTACCAAGACTTTAAGGAAGCGTTATTAAGAACATATTGGTCGAGCGACATCCAGCCGAGTATCCGAGCTGAGATGTACACTCGAAGGTACAGTTCCAATACACCTACTCGTTATGCGAATTACTTCGCAATACAGCTCGCGAAGCTCCGTTGTCTTCAGCCTCCGTTGTCCGAACAAGATTTGGTGAACACAATTGTTTGGCAGTACCCTGCGGATGTACAACGTGTGTTAATCGCTGCAGGGGCATCCACTTTCCAGCAGTGTGACCAGATACTGCGAAGTTTGGACGCTAACACAGAACAGTTTCCTACACACCGTCAGCAGAAGGCTGATAGGCGCGAGGATAGACATATGAATCTGACGACTGTTGATAAAGTGAGCCAGACGCCACAACAAACACAAACCACAGAGGATTCTGGGCGACGTGATAACAATTACAGTTATAACAGGAGAGAATGGAACAACACTCCGTATACTCGAGATCAACATGATGACCGGCGAAGTCATTGGGACCGGCGATTCGACCGAAGGACGGACGACAACCGACGTCATGAAAACAACCGCCGAGGGAATGAAGGAAGAAATCAGCAACACGGACGTATCCGTAGAGACTATCGATATAGTGGGGGTTACGACAGAAATCGAGACCCTAGATACCAGCCAGACAGGGATTGGAAAGGAAGAGCGCGGGAGAGCCGTGAGTACCTCCAACAATTGAGAGAATTGCAGATCCAAGAAGAGGGAGAACGGAACCCTACTTCGAGGGAAAATAGACATTCGGCGCAGGAGACGGAGCAGAACCAGCCCAGTACTTCTCGCCATGACAGAAAAAAAAAACTCCGAAAAATCAATAGATTCTTGTTTGGTTGAGCACCAAGTAACTGCCTCTATATTACTCTGGGAGCCAATCCAAGAAGACTTGTTGGACGAACGACGAACGACGAACCACAATTATGAATTAACACGTCTACCCAAGATTGTAGCCAACTTGAATGAAGTCAGTGTAGTCATACTCATCGACACTGGAGCGATGATTAGTGTAATTTCCGCCGATTGCCATGCCAGACTGAGAGCAAACTCTGAGGTGACGGAGTTGCCCATTTCAGCTATAAGAGTCAGAGGTGTCATACCTGACCGCGTTGTAACGTGCAAAATCCAGATTTTGTGTACTGTGAAGATTTCGAACCACGTGTACTTGCACGAATTTCTCGTAATGAAGGGCCTGCATCATGATGCCATTTTAGGCGCAGACTTCATTAGAAAATATGATGGAATCATTGACATGGGACGGAATACGGTAGAGTTCAAGCCGAACGAACCCATTCAGATGAGCCTAATTGAAGAAGAACCGGAATTCCTATCCGAAGTAGACGTAGTCGAAGCATTAAAGGGCAAGGAAATTGAGGCGACACTAGATGCCGACGAAGAGGCAGAATCGTTATCAGCACCCACACATGAGGATCTTGAGGCAATACTGAACGAATACCGAGATATATTCGACACCACACCTGGTGAGATATTAGACTACGAGTATGATCTTGTATTACTGGACGATTCCCCATTCCAGAAAAGGATCTATCCGATTGCCGAGAAACATCTCGAAGAAGCTGCTAAGAAGATCCATGAGATGGAAGCAGCAGGTACAATCAAGAAATCACCGACTCCTTTCTTGAATCCCATAATACCTGTGGTTAAGGTAGATGGAAGCTTGAGACTTTGTCTTGATGCCAGAGCCTTGAATGAACGCCTAGCTCCTGAGCACGACAGACCGCCCAAGATTAGGGACATTCTCAGGAAGTTCAAAGGAAAAAGGATATTTTCATCATTAGACTTGGTTCAGTCTTATTACCATATCAGATTATCTGAGCATACTCAGAAATATACTGGATTCTTGTTTGATCAGACTACTTATGTATTCCAAAAACTACCATTTGGATTGAAAAATGCCGGAGCCGCATTAATCAGAGCACTTGATGCCAAGCTGACTCATGAAGTGAAGCAGAAAGTAATATGTTATGTGGATGACATAATCATAGCTTCGGGAACAGAAGAAGAGCATTTAAAGACATTGTGCCTTGTTTTTGAGAATCTCCGACAGCCTTTAAACAATGGAAGTTATGTGATAGAAGACATTAGGACAGGAGAGCGCATTGGAACCTTTAATGCAGCCAATCTAAAAAAATATCACTCTTGAATGAATTTCAAAGCAAATAAAAATGTTATCCCAACATTTTATTTGAAACGACAGAGAGGCAGATGAACCCGCTGAGCTATGGTTCATGTGATATTTTTTATGACAGAGCATTTATGATGGGATGTTGTACTTTTGAACACACCCAGGAAGCCACGTGAAGCTGAGAGATCACGCGATACTTTGAAGTAGCGGTGAATCGCACTTTTGACTTTGGTGTAAACTGCTAATTATTATCTGAGGTCTTATTAATTATTTTTATCTTTCCTACGAGACTCAGAATATTCCATTTCGTCATGCTGCATTATTAAAACATTTTGGAGAATGTTTATTTTTACTTTAGGTAAGGTAATACCCTTGCAGATACGCAAAAAGGAACGTAAGTAGTCGCTCAACGTTTTCGTTTTGACGACCTACTTTCTAGAGACACCCAGTACCGGAGCACTGCGTCTTGAGAATCCGCCTTGTGTAGGCGTGGAATTACATTTGTCCTACGAGACGTAGAAGAATATCCGCTGTTTAGCGTTAAAAGTGATTATAAGGTGCCATCGAGCAAGCAAATACTAATATTCACTGTCGATGAAGTCCAGTGAATTAAATAAGAAGCTTGGAAAATAATTATTGGCAAGTATAGTGTATTGCACAACATTGCTGTGACATCACATATTACCCACGCGTATGTGGAGGGCAGATGCCTAGTGGAAATATACAGGTAATAGTGTTACAATTATCCTGAATAAGTGTGATTATAATTGTATGAGATATTTAAATTGCCAAAGTGGAAATTTCATCTTTGAAACGTCGTATAATTCACGGATGCTGCGTGATACAAAAGTAGCGTCACTAGCACGTGCAGCATTATAAAATAGTATTAGCTCACATGCTAATCCACATCTGCAAGATTAAGGCTGTGTCGTATTTTATAATTGAAGCCTATAATAGTCACGACGGACATTATAATTTTGGAAGTGAGAGGATGAATAATCACGCAACTTATTTCGCTACCCACGTGATTGGACTTTTCTTCACCATGGTTGAAGCAGTCACCATGGGCTAATACCATCCCAGTATGGGGGGGTGACGTTTCTACAGGAACCCGCATGATGGTGGAACTTCCAGAACGATGAACGAGAGGGAAGGAGCCAAAATGCCATTTCCAGGCATATCCACGAAGATGTCGACAGGGACAAATCGAACCCTGGTCTTTGGGGGAGTCCAGATGGGAATCCTGATGAGGAGGATACCGATCCAGAGAGTCAGAGAGGTTTTTGTACAACCCTTGTTGTGGAATAGAGAGCTGAGTGAGAGCTCCTCCATTTCGTGAGTTTTTGTCACACCCCTTCTTTGTTCTAGTTTCTGGTGGTATAGTAGTTTGAATGTAGTTTGTGAATCAACCACACTCAGTGTCAGCCATTTTTCTAGGTAGGGATGTAACTAGATTAGTTAGATGTCATTTATTTCAGTTTAGAGTGAGACACCCTTGGGGTCAGACATTTTGGTCAGCCCTGGTGCAGCTTGGTGAACGTCGTGGAACGTCAATGCCTACCTTTTTGCTGAACCTGATCGTAGTCATTTTGAGGCTATTTTGTTCAACCCTACTTGGGGTAATTTTCAAGTCTTTGCTGACTAGTTATGGCAATCAGATGCCTTGGTTATTAATTGACTGCATTCTTCGCAGCCATCCTTTGTTACACCCCTGACTGTCGTTAGAACGGTCGTATCATTTAGGTAGTCGACAGTAACTACCAGTTTGTAAATGCATTATATTTCATTTTGAATAAGCTCAGAAGCTATTCTTGGTCATGTTTGAACCTAACAACTAGAAGGAATGTTTCGTTGCCTAGCATCGAACGCGGTTCCCAACGTATCTTTAAGCAGATCTAGTGTGTGAATCTGTGCCACATTTATCATATATTTTGCTTGTGTCTTGTGAGACACGTTTTTATTTGATGTTCTAGCAACTACTGAGTTGCATTTTTAAAGCAAAGAGCTTCAGTTATTGTAAGTTTACTTTCATTTAGACGTCTTTGGTAGAAAGACGGAAGTGTATTAATATACTCAGATTTATAGCGTGCGTTTGATACACGGACTCTGTAGAGATCCGTAACCTATGGTAAGTTTTTATGAACCGGCCAAGTGCAGGTTTTGTATTGATTAAATCGCCGGCCTTGAATAAACTGGTTATGTAACCCAGTGACCTAGAGCACGCCTGCTTCATTGTGAGACAAAACTACTATAGACGAGGACAGAGTACAATTTGTATTCGCTTTTCCTTTCATTGCTATTTTGCTTATGGAAATCAGTTTCCACTCTTGTATTTGATCACTTGTTTTATGGATCGGTTTTTGTTAGTTTAACGCTCTGTTGCGTGTATTGTCGTATGACAGGTACAGTTATGTAAGGTTTTCTATAGGATGGTGAAGTCTACCCTGTTATAGCAGGATGTTATTGTATGCTTTGTCCGGGGATGATCCCGTTGACCAGATGCTATTGGAAGGTAACTGTTGTACAGGCCTATCCCAGAGTTATTGAACGCGAGCTTAGCGCCGCTGGTAACCCGTGTTATTGTGTGTCCGAGTTGTTATACTCGTTGATTATATTCCGACTGTTGAGTCGAGGCTTTTTGGTGGAGAATGATCTCAGTTGGAGACACTCCGTGCCCAGGCTATTGTCAATGTTATTCGCCATAAACCTACGATAAACCTATAAACCGACATTCTAATAATAAAATGCATAATTGTTGTAAAACAAGCCTAACTAACGATTCTTTCTATCTAACTTTGTTCTTTGCATTCTGGAACTGTTGACATAGCCGTGCAGTTGAAGATAATTTCCTTGTGAGGAAATGACTAGGACAGTTGACATTTTTGTAGCGACCTGAAGCATGTGCGAACCTAGAGTTCGTAGCTTGTGGAGCTCAGGCCATGCGATGTCAGACGTGGTCTCAACTGCGCATTCGTCACCGTAACTATACACATTAGATGACTATGGTTTACAAAGAGTAAACCAAGGTGTAGGCAGGAATTTTTAATAAAACTACTGTGTCTATTTCGTTATTAATTTATGATGTCAAGTGTATTAAACCCTACATGTTACTTTATTGTGTGCTGTTAGCACATAGTTATTAAGCATAATTAAATTGTTTGTTTTATCATGGCTGTACACTTAGCTTTTGGATGTAATTGTTTTCTTTTACGGACGTCATCGCCGTAAATTTTGTTAATTGATAGGACTTAGCTAGTTGAATTAATGTTAAATTTAAATGTCGAAATGGTACCATCCTAACCTAGATTTGTTTTGCTACCCTGTTAAATGTAAATTCAGATATTAGCTTGATCTTGTAACTTGAACTAGGGACTTGCGTCGTACCATATTCCTAGCGTTGCTGTTGTTGCTTTATCATTGTGAGTTAGATCTTTCGCGAGGGTTTTCAGTAACTTCTCAGGTAGGGGACCTGTTCTTTATCTTTGTTTATTTATTAATTTGCGGACTAGCCGATTATAACCCTCCGAACTAGGCTAGGGGCTTGTGAATTTTAATAAATTTTCACGGTGTTTTACATGAGTCTGGATGTTTATTTTCTCAGTCTAGTTTTAAGGTGAACCTTTCCTTAGGCGGTCTATGACCATCGTCACCATGTACCACGATCCCTGTGGACTACGGACTCTCGTGCCGCTTTAGCCTTTATGGAAGGTCACCTGATCCTCACGGTACTTTTTTATTCGATTTATGTGTCGTTAGTTGAGTCATCGTGGTTGTTGACATCAACTAAACGGTCACATAAAATGGCGCACAACGTTGCGGGCTTGACTTGGACGACATAAAATGGCGCCCAACTCATGTGCCGACGTTAACGTGGTGACCATCAGTACCATGTTATTTTTTTTTGAGGATCTTAATGTTGATTATTGGTAAATTGACAGGACTGGGACGAACTTAGAAAGTCGTACTGCAGATCAATTGACCGCATGGCATTCATGTTTGATAGAAGTCCATGGGGTGAGGCTTTAGTGTTGAATAAATGAAGGATAGGATTTTCTTTGATGATGCCTCATCCTAAGTAAATGTAATACTTTGCTTTGCTCACCGTTGTCTTTGTAAATGTAGAAGCACTTAGTTTGCATACTCCAGCTGTACTCGTGATATTTATATAAATGAAGCAAGCTTTATACCACCAAGTAACTAATCATAGCTGTAAGTTCCAGTAGACATTGATCCCTCACTTTCTCATATATTTCTTATCTATGGATGAGGAAACTATTCGTCGTGTGTTTGGAGAGATGATGGCAGGTGTGAATGCCAATCTTCAACAGATTACTGCTGACTTAGGTCAGAATACTCAGGCTGTAAATACTGTAAGCGGTCATGTGGACCAGGTTAGACAGGAAGTCAACAATGTCAGTGGTCATGTGGACCAGGTTAGACAGGACTTAGAGATTAACACTCAGTCTATAAACAATGTAAGACAGGACTTAGAAATTAACACCCACTCTGTAAATAATGTTAAGGCTGATTTAACTCAAGTCAGGGCAGACATGGACACATATAGGATCGAAGCGAGAAATGATCTGACGACAGGTTTAGCAGCTGTTAGGGTTGATGTCATACGACACCATCAGGAGGCTAACCAGCGCGTAGATTGCTTAACCGACCAGATGAATAGAGCTAGGGAGGAGGTGCAAAACCGATTGGAGGAGCACACAGCTCAAATTCAGACAACCTTGAATAAAGTCCAGATAGACATGAGAGCAGATCTGGAACATACCAGGGTAGAATTCGGGACTCGACTAGATCACGTCGAGGGATTTATCGGAAATGTGAAGAAGGACATGGCAACCATGAACGTTGGTTTAATCTTGATGAGAGGAGCTGCCAATGCCGTTAATAACAACGTGAAGACTATCGTTGATGGCATGATGGAGATTAAAGAGGAACTTAACACCAACAGGAGAAACATTTCTGAATTGACGGAAACCGTAGCCAGTCTACGTGAGACAGTTGATGTTCATCATGAGGAACACAAAATTGACCTCATGTTATTGAGAGGTGACCTCAACGAACACGAAGCTACAGTCAAGGCTAAGGTAGCCGAGGTTAGAGACGATGTGGGTAAAATCCAAGAAAATATGTCCAGAGTTGAAGGAGATATCGATTCCTTACAAAAGAGATTTGAGGAAGTCGCGGTAACCGAGAGGTTAGACCTCAGTTATAACCTTAGGACGGCCATACGCGAGGTAGACACAAACCTCAAGGGAAAGGTTGACAGGATCGAGCTGCAATTGAACGACTTAGGCAACAAAGTCGCAGCCAGAACCATCCCAGGTCTTGAAGTAATAGAAAGACGCCTGGACAGACTCGAGACGACTCCAAGAGAGAGACACGTACACCTACAGATGGGAGAATCTCAGGAAACGCCTATATCTCAATCAGGAGGAATGATGCCTACCCATTTCCAACCCAGCGCGCCTATGGAATCGCAACCGTCACAATTCACTAATTTAGCGCAAGGTCAGACCTTGAACTTTGACGCTCACCCGTTTCAACCAGCATCTAACCGAATTAGTCACGAGACTAACACTCCTACGCAGAGTTACATGCAAAATACTTTCAGACCCGCGAATACGCAGGGAAATGTCACCATAATTCGTTCAAGAGAGGAGCAACCAGCTCGCTTCTCGGGAACTGGGAGCGGTGTTACTCCAGTGGAATTCCTAGTAAATGTCGAAAGCTACTTACGTGATACTATGGTAACTCCAGAGAGGGAACTAAGAGTTATAGAGCGACTGCTTGAGGGACAAGCCGGTACCTGGTTCATAGCATTCCGATACTCATTTACAGGCTACCAAGACTTTAAGGAAGCGTTATTAAGAACATATTGGTCGAGCGACATCCAGCCGAGTATCCGAGCTGAGATGTACACTCGAAGGTACAGTTCCAATACACCTACTCGTTATGCGAATTACTTCGCAATACAGCTCGCGAAGCTCCGTTGTCTTCAGCCTCCGTTGTCCGAACAAGATTTGGTGAACACAATTGTTTGGCAGTACCCTGCGGATGTACAACGTGTGTTAATCGCTGCAGGGGCATCCACTTTCCAGCAGTGTGACCAGATACTGCGAAGGTTGGACGCTAACCAGAACAGTTTCCTACACACCGTCAGCATAAGGCTGATAGGCGCGAGGATAGACATATGAATCTGACGACTGTTGATAAAGTGAGCCAGACGCCACAACAAACACAAACCACAGAGGATTCTGGGCGACGTGATAACAATTACAGTTATAACAGGAGAGAATGGAACAACACTCCGTATACTCGAGATCAACATGATGACCGGCGAAGTCATTGGGACCGGCGATTCGACCGAAGGACGGACGACAACCGACGTCATGAAAACAACCGCCGAGGGAATGAAGGAAGAAATCAGCAACACGGACGTATCCGTAGAGACTATCGATATAGTGGGGGTTACGACAGAAATCGAGACCCTAGATACCAGCCAGACAGGGATTGGAAAGGAAGAGCGCGGGAGAGCCGTGAGTACCTCCAACAATTGAGAGAATTGCAGATCCAAGAAGAGGGAGAACGGAACCCTATTTCGAGGGAAAATAGACATTCGGCGCAGGAGACGGAGCAGAACCAGCCCAGTACTTCTCGCCATGACAGAAAAAAAAACTCCGAAAAATCAATAGATTCTTGTTTGGTTGAGCACCAAGTAACTGCCTCTATATTACTCTGGGAGCCAATCCAAGAAGACTTGTTGGACGAACGACGAACGACGAACCACAATTATGAATTAACACGTCTACCCAAGATTGTAGCCAACTTGAATGAAGTCAGTGTAGTCATACTCATCGACACTGGAGCGATGATTAGTGTAATTTCCGCCGATTGCCATGCCAGACTGAGAGCAAACTCTGAGGTGACGGAGTTGCCCATTTCAGCTATAAGAGTCAGAGGTGTCATACCTGACCGCGTTGTAACGTGCAAAATCCAGATTTTGTGTACTGTGAAGATTTCGAACCACGTGTACTTGCACGAATTTCTCGTAATGAAGGGCCTGCATCATGATGCCATTTTAGGCGCAGACTTCATTAGAAAATATGATGGAATCATTGACATGGGACGGAATACGGTAGAGTTCAAGCCGAACGAACCCATTCAGATGAGCCTAATTGAAGAAGAACCGGAATTCCTATCCGAAGTAGACGTAGTCGAAGCATTAAAGGGCAAGGAAATTGAGGCGACACTAGATGCCGACGAAGAGGCAGAATCGTTATCAGCACCCACACATGAGGATCTTGAGGCAATACTGAACGAATACCGAGATATATTCGACACCACACCTGGTGAGATATTAGACTACGAGTATGATCTTGTATTACTGGACGATTCCCCATTCCAGAAAAGGATCTATCCGATTGCCGAGAAACATCTCGAAGAAGCTGCTAAGAAGATCCATGAGATGGAAGCAGCAGGTACAATCAAGAAATCACCGACTCCTTTCTTGAATCCCATAATACCTGTGGTTAAGGTAGATGGAAGCTTGAGACTTTGTCTTGATGCCAGAGCTTTGAATGAACGCCTAGCTCCTGAGCACGACAGACCGCCCAAGATTAGGGACATTCTCAGGAAGTTCAAAGGAAAAAGGATATTTTCATCATTAGACTTGGTTCAGTCTTATTACCATATCAGATTATCTGAGCATACTCAGAAATATACTGGATTCTTGTTTGATCAGACTACTTATGTATTCCAAAAACTACCATTTGGATTGAAAAATGCCGGAGCCGCATTAATCAGAGCACTTGATGCCAAGCTGACTCATGAAGTGAAGCAGAAAGTAATATGTTATGTGGATGACATAATCATAGCTTCGGGAACAGAAGAAGAGCATTTAAAGACATTGTGCCTTGTTTTTGAGAATCTCCGACAGCCTTTAAACAATGGAAGTTATGTGATAGAAGACATTAGGACAGGAGAGCGCATTGGAACCTTTAATGCAGCCAATCTAAAAAAATATCACTCTTGAATGAATTTCAAAGCAAATAAAAATGTTATCCCAACATTTTATTTGAAACGACAGAGAGGCAGATGAACCCGCTGAGCTATGGTTCATGTGATATTTTTTTATGACAGAGCATTTATGATGGGATGTTGTACTTTTGAACACACCCAGGAAGCCACGTGAAGCTGAGAGATCACGCGATACTTTGAAGTAGCGGTGAATCGCACTTTTGACTTTGGTGTAAACTGCTAATTATTATCTGAGGTCTTATTAATTATTTTTATCTTTCCTACGAGACTCAGAATATTCCATTTCGTCATGCTGCATTATTAAAACATTTTGGAGAATGTTTATTTTTAC
The DNA here is from genome assembly GCA_946902985.2 of Meconema thalassinum. NCBI lineage: Eukaryota > Metazoa > Arthropoda > Insecta > Orthoptera > Tettigoniidae > Meconema > Meconema thalassinum. The sequence continues at coordinate 297,978,752 of OX336391.1, read as the reverse complement.
TTTAGGTAAGGTAATACCCTTGCAGATACGCAAAAAGGAACGTAAGTAGTCGCTCAACGTTTTCGTTTTGACGACCTACTTTCTAGAGACACCCAGTACCGGAGCACTGCGTCTTGAGAATCCGCCTTGTGTAGGCGTGGAATTACATTTGTCCTACGAGACGTAGAAGAATATCCGCTGTTTAGCGTTAAAAGTGATTATAAGGTGCCATCGAGCAAGCAAATACTAATATTCACTGTCGATGAAGTCCAGTGAATTAAATAAGAAGCTTGGAAAATAATTATTGGCAAGTATAGTGTATTGCACAACATTGCTGTGACATCACATATTACCCACGCGTATGTGGAGGGCAGATGCCTAGTGGAAATATACAGGTAATAGTGTTACAATTATCCTGAATAAGTGTGATTATAATTGTATGAGATATTTAAATTGCCAAAGTGGAAATTTCATCTTTGAAACGTCGTATAATTCACGGATGCTGCGTGATACAAAAGTAGCGTCACTAGCACGTGCAGCATTATAAAATAGTATTAGCTCACATGCTAATCCACATATGCAAGATTAAGGCTGTGTCGTATTTTATAATTGAAGCCTATAATAGTCACGACGGACATTATAATTTTGGAAGTGAGAGGATGAATAATCACGCAACTTATTTCGCTACCCACGTGATTGGACTTTTCTTCACCATGGTTGAAGCAGTCACCATGGGCTAATACCATCCCAGTATGGGGGGGTGACGTTTCTACAGGAACCCGCATGATGGTGGAACTTCCAGAACGATGAACTAGAGGGAAGGAGCCAAAATGCCATTTCCAGGCATATCCACGAAGATGTCGACAGGGACAAATCGAACCCTGGTCTTTGGGGGAGTCCAGATGGGAATCCTGATGAGGAGGATACCGATCCAGAGAGCCAGAGAGGTTTTTGTACAACCCTTGTTGTGTAATAGAGAGCTGAGTGAGAGCTCCTCCATTTCGTGAGTTTTTGTCACACCCCTTCTTTGTTCTAGTTTCTGGTGGTATAGTAGTTTTAATGTAGTTTGTGAATCAACCACACTCAGTGTCAGCCATTTTTCTAGGTAGGGATGTAACTAGATTAGTTAGATGTCATTTATTTCAGTTTAGAGTGAGACACCCTTGGGGTCAGACATTTTGGTCAGCCCTGGTGCAGCTTGGTGAACGTCGTGGAACGTCAATGCCTACCTTTTTGCTGAACCTGATCGTAGTCATTTTGAGGCTATTTTGTTCAACCCTACTTGGGGTAATTTTCAAGTCTTTGCTGACTGTAGTTATGGCAATCAGATGCCTTGGTTATTAATTGACTGCATTCTTCGCAGCCATCCTTTGTTACACCCCTGACTGTCGTTAGAACGGTCGTATCATTTAGGTAGTCGACAGTAACTACCAGTTTGTAAATGCATTATATTTCATTTTGAATAAGCTCAGAAGCTATTCTTGGTCATGTTTGAACCTAACAACTAGAAGGAATGTTTCGTTGCCTAGCATCGAACGCGGTTCCCAACGTATCATTAAGCAGATCTAGTGTGTGAATCTGTGCCACATTTATCATATATTTTGCTTGTGTCTTGTGAGACACGTTTTTATTTGATGTTCTAGCAACTACTGAGTTGCATTTTTAAAGCAAAGAGCTTCAGTTATTGTAAGTTTACTTTCATTTAGACGTCTTTGGTAGAAAGACGGAAGTGTATTAATATACTCAGATTTATAGCGTGCGTTTGATACACGGACTCTGTAGAGATCCGTAACCTATGGTAAGTTTTTATGAACCGGCCAAGTGCAGGTTTTGTATTGATTTGTATTGATTAAATTAATAAACTGGTTATGTAACCCAGTGACCTAGAGCACGCCTGCTTCATTGTGAGACAAAACTACTATAGACGAGGACAGAGTACAATTTGTATTCGCTTTTCCTTTCATTGCTATTTTGCTTATGGAAATCAGTTTCCACTCTTGTATTTGATCACTTGTTTTATGGATCGGTTTTTGTTAGTTTAACGCTCTGTTGCGTGTATTGTCGTATGACAGGTACAGTTATGTAAGGTTTTCTATAGGATGGTGAAGTCTACCCTGTTATAGCTGGATGTTATTGTATGCTTTGTCCGGGGATGATCCCGTTGACCAGATGCTATTGGAAGGTAACTGTTGTACAGGCCTATCCCAGAGTTATTGAACGCGAGCTTAGCGCCGCTGGTAACCCGTTATTGTGTGTCCGAGTTGTTATACTCGTTGATTATATTCCGACTGTTGAGTCGAGGCTTTTTGGTGGAGAATGATCTCAGTTGGAGACACTCCGTGCCCAGGCTATTGTCAATGTTATTCGCCATAAACTTACGATAAACCTATAAACCGACATTCTAATAATAAAATGCATAATTGTTGTAAAACAAGCCTAACTAACGATTCTTTCTATCTAACTTTGTTCTTTGCATTCTGGAACTGTTGACATAGCCGTGCAGTTGAAGATAATTTCCTTGTGAGGAAATGACTAGGACAGTTGACATTTTTGTAGCGACCTGAAGCATGTGCGAACCTAGAGTTCGTAGCTTGTGGAGCTCAGGCCATGCGATGTCAGACGTGGTCTCAACTGCTCATTCGTCACCGTAACTATACACATTAGATGACTATGGTTTACAAAGAGTAAACCAAGGTGTAGGCAGGAATTTTTAATAAAACTACTGTGTCTATTTCGTTATTAATTTATGATGTCAAGTGTATTAAACCCTACATGTTACTTTATTGTGTGCTGTTAGCACATAGTTATTAAGCATAATTAAATTGTTTGTTTTTTCATGGCTGTACACTTAGCTTTTGGATGTAATTGTTTTCTTTTACGGACGTCATCGCCGTAAATTTTGTTAATTGATAGGACTTAGCTAGTTGAATTAATGTTAAATTTAAATGTCGAAATGGTACCATCCTAACCTAGATTTGTTTTGCTACCCTGTTAAATGTAAATTCAGATATTAGCTTGATCTTGTAACTTGAACTAGGGACTTGCGTCGTACCATATTCCTAGCGTTGCTGTTGTTGCTTTATCATTGTGAGTTAGATCTTTCGCGAGGGTTTTCAGTAACTTCTCAGGTAGGGGACCTGTTCTTTATCTTTGTTTATTTATTAATTTGCGGACTAGCCGATTATAACCCTCCGAACTAGGCTAGGGGCTTGTGAATTTTAATAAATTTTCACGGTGTTTTACATGAGTCTGGATGTTTATTTTCTCAGTCTAGTTTTAAGGTGAACCTTTCCTTAGGCGGTCTATGACCATCGTCACCATGTACCACGATCCCTGTGGACTACGGACTCTCGTACCGCTTTAGCCTTTATGGAAGGTCACCTGATCCTCACGGTACTTTTTTATTCGATTTATGTGTCGTTAGTTGAGTCATCGTGGTTGTTGACATCAACTAAACGGTCTCAATATATATATATATATATATATATATATATATATATATATATATATATATATAGTTTGTAGCTGCTTCTATGCGCACACCCATGGGGTGAGCTACAAGTACCGTGGCGTGTGGAGTGTTGTCTGGGGAGGAAAGTGTGAATGTAAGGATGAGGAATTGGAAGGTAGTGGTTGTGGCCTCTAGTTAGGGACCAACCCCGGCATTTTCCTGGAGGGAAGATGGGATACCACAGAGGACCATCTTCAAGGATGCCGGCGGGGGGATTCAAATATCTTCGCCTCCTGGATGTCAGCGACTGCCTGCAGCCACACGGCTAACACAGCCGGTATAACTAAATATAGACTCAGTGGTCAAAATAGCAAACCAGAAGCACAAGATTCAAGATTTACAATATATCTACTTCGCTAGTATTTCTCTATGTTCCTGAAAGTTGGTCCTGAGCTAGAAAAACTGCCAGTTCTAATTGCATTAGGAAACAAAAATATTTGAAAAATTGCGCTCCCGATACCAGTGGTAATTTAGTGATATTATTTTCTATATTCTGTCATTTTCAAACGTACAGTGCTGACATGTCCAGACTTAAAATACCGTAATATGTCCCCTTTGATCGGTCATGTCTGCTCGGTAAGACTTGAAAATACGACCACAGTCAGGACAGGAGACCGAGAATCCTGAATCCTGGGTATGCTTAGCTTATGTCTATACCACCACCGGTCCACGCCACAGCCCACGTCAAGTCGTAAACAAGGATCATGTAAGAATAAAGTGAACATAGAAAACTCCAACCCCGCCTAGGGTGTGATTAACAGGGACCAAAGAAATAAGTTTAAACAAATAAATAAATAAATAAACGAATGAATGAATAAATATATAAATAAGATTCTAAATCCACGTCCACCTCTCTCCATGACCCTGCAGACTTTCTACAGTCACGTCTGGATTCTTTCCTCGTTGATATTGGCAACACCAGCTATCTGATATGACATCTAGCGGTCAGGCCCGACGAGAGGGGGGGACAGGCAGGGCTGGTGCCCCGGGGCCCGACCCTCCCAGGGGGCCCGGCGTCCTAGGAGGATGGACCCGATCGGGCATTGATTTATTATTGCCTTTATGTGACTTGAATTTGCTACTGACAATCATTTAGTGAATGCAATGAACTGTCTGTGAACAATGTTACAGGGAGTGAAAAACTTATTCTGTCAAGTGGACAATAATTTCCATTACAAAGCGCTTGTGGGAAGAACAACTGTCTCAAAGTGGTCAACTTAGGCGATGGGGCTTCGCTATGTATTGCTGTCAGAATATATCTGAAGACAGAGAGAGCATAACCGTATTCAGAAATCAAGTCAATTGTATCAGCAAGTTCGATATCTACTCTGGAATAAGCAAGTGCCACTAATATCAAAACAAACTTATGGGTTGGAAACATGCACAACTACCAAAAAAGATGACAGCAGACTTCAGGCTTCAGAAATGAACTAACTTCTAAGAAGCATGCTTCAAAAAACTAGGAAGGACAAAGTAAGAAATGAGAAGATAAGAGAACAAGCTGGAATAAATCAGTCCTTGAAGGATACCATAACTAGGGGACGATTGCGATGGTTTGGTCACGTCAAACGTATGACAGAAGGAAGAATTGTAAAACAATGGTTTCATACTGAGATTACTGGAAAGAGACCTGTTGGAAGACCTAGGAGGAGATGGCTGGACCAAGTGAAGGAAGATATCACATCCAAGGGAATCAACTGGGATGAAGTCTTGAAGGAACAGTGGTACATGAATCGACTAAAATGGAGAGCGCTCGTAAATCACACCCGGGAAACTGGAGTGGAAACTGGATGATGATGATGATGACAGAGAGAGCATTCCATTATTCTAAATTTAGCTTATTCGGTTTATGCACCAATCCTTCAAGTAACTTTCTCATCCCTTCACTTATTTCGCCAAGGCCACGAGAGCCTGGGCTGCCCTGGTGTGTTTGGTCAGCTAGCTCAAGAGTTTCAAGTTTGGTGCGTCACGTTGAGCTTAGATATTTAGAGGTGATAGTGTCTGAAATGAATATATTGTCTAGCTAGACATATCGTATGCCCTGCAGGCAGGTAAGTAAAATAAATTTTAAAGTAGCGTCCACACAGTAATTCACTTTATAGTTATTGTTGATTTAAGGGGCGGAACAGCAAGGTCATCTACCCCTAGTAATTCACTTTCGCACTATGTGAAAAATTATCATTGTTGGCTAAATATCTTGTGAAAGGGTGGGATGATTCTGTTGGTCAAACGTAGATAAAAGAAATGCATGCCAAATTGTTCATCTTCTCGTATACTGAGTTGAGAAAACAATGCTAACATTTGAATAATCTGTATGTTTAGGTACAGTATCATAATTATTATAACTGGTCTATTCAATATGATAACATTCCTATGCACTTGGGTTCGTGCGCCAAATCACTTCTGATTAAGGGACTTATTGAACATCTATATTACTATTGGCACTAGAGTTGGGAAATGTATCCAAAGACTTATACTAAGGTAACATTCCAGTATTTTTCTGGACTGAGTGTTTAATTAACCAGGATAAAAATGACAATTAATCTAGGGCACTGAACCACTCAACTTTGTTTTCCAATTCCTCGCATGGAACCTCAGTGGTAAGGGCAGATGACCTACCGTAGCTGTTCCACCCCATAAAACAACAATAAGTAACGACAATCGTAGGGGTAGATGGCCTAGCTGTTCCGCCCCTTAAAACAACAATAAGTAACGTCAGTGGTGTGCATGGCGATGAAGAAATTAATATATTGCATGTAGGCAAACGTGCAGATTTTCCTAAGAGACAAATATTTGAACTATGCTTAATTTAGAAGAAAATTAAGACGAAGTACTGTCGAATATTAATATAAATAAAATTTTATTTTGATCTGGTGCAGCGGCTGTTATTATTATTGGACTTCGAGCATACAATAGGATAGAGAGGCCTTGGCCAGCGGAACATGGGGCCAGAATAAGATCAGCTGATGTTGGTATAAAATGGCGCCTATGCCCAAGTTGTCAGCGCGAGCGTAAAGATTATACTTAATAATTATCGATATACGAGCCCATTTTTGCAGTATAATATATTACAAATATGTAAAATACGCATTTTCCTTTATGTAAGAGGCTGAATGTGAAGTTATATAACGAAAATGGTTATATCTTGCGCTGCTTACAATTGCAGTCAGAGGTTTGAAAAAGGGAACAGGCTATCTTTTCACGGGTATGAATTAAAATATATGACCTAAAATACACAGACTTGATTACATACATTTCCCCAATATAGCTGGCATCCAGCGGCGTAGCCGTGCTCGTTAAATCATGCAGCACGCTCGGATATCGCAGGTCGAATCCCGGCGCTGACTGCTGCTATCCCGAGTGTGGTTTATCCCCCAGGATTTTCCACACTCCCCCCAGGCAAATACCGGGATAGCACCTTAGTTCAAGTCCCGAGGCACCCACCTCATCCCTGTCCCTAATAAAGTTACACACTACTACAATCATCATATCGAGGGGCGTGGTGGCTCAGCGGTCTAGCTGTATGCCTCTCACCAAGGCGGTCCGGGTTCGATTCCCGGTCAATGCATGTGAGATTTTCGAAATGAAATGCCATGTCCTGTGGTTCGGATTCCACGTAAAAAGGAGGTCCCGTGGCTCATGATCTAGAGATTAACGGTCACGTTAAACTACAAGCTTCCTTCCTTTCAATCATCATATCAATACAGATTATCAGACAAGTTCAACCCACACCCAACTACACGATGCTGATGACCAAGATGTCACAAGCCCCTTAAATGAATTAATAACCGCCAATGCAGCTATACACACTACTGCAGTCATCACAGAAATTTAAGTTATCAGACAAGTTCAACACATAGGCCTACTCAAGTACACAGGGCTGATGACCCGGAAGTCCCTAGCCACCAAAAATGAATTTACTAAATATGGAAGGGAAGGGGATAACATTAGGATATGTGTAAGATTTATTGCTGTAGGTGATAAATATTTGGAGTGGGGATATCATTGGTTTTCTTTTAAGATGCAGTGCTGGATATCACTTTGTACGCATAATTAAATGTATTCGCTTATTTCAGCTTCCCTTTAGACCCTGAATTGCTTAATATATGGACCATAAATATGAATTTTAATTGATGATTGATGATTATCGGCAAACTTTCTTGATTTATAAAGGAAAACCAGCATAATAGAAGCATAGGGCCTACATGTTACTAAAAAGTAAGCTAGTACTAGAATGCTTTGTAGAGTTTATTATTTTAGATATTTAAAAATATTACAAATATAACCAAGTCAGACAATTATTACGGATAAGAATTATACGTAAACGTATTTTATTCACCATTTTATAATTTCCTAACCATGTAGGCCCTACCAACACTGATATGTCAACACACCAAAATATCGCATATAACGATTATACTTCACACTTTTCATACAAAAAAGAACAGCAATATTCAGAAGGAATTGTAGTTATCGCCACCTTCAACAGAAATAGTCTGTTAATCACAAGGAATACGCTTGAATCGGGATTTTAAGTCACTTCATAATGCTATTCTTATGGGAGACATGTTTGTTTTGCCCAACATCAGCTGATCTTATTTTGGCCCCACGGTCGGCCGGTAGAAGCATAGCTGGCGCCCTCTCTATCCTATTGTATGCTCGAAGTTATTGGATATTTCTACGCCGTTTATTCCAAAGAGAGGCATCGATCTGCAAAGCACTTATTTTTCAGGACGCGAAGAGATATTTTTCCTTGCGAATCAAGCCCTTTCACGATACGCTTTAACGTCCCAGTACCGTTAAACATAAAATGAGTTGCTCTCTTTATCTATAACTTGGAAATGACTCAGGGTCCTGAAGAAGCCGCGGCCGGAATGCAGAATTCAGTTTCCCGACTGCGGTGGCATTCGTAGTTTTACTTAACAATTAATAATAGGCCTATTTGTCGTTACAGTTGTTAATTCATTTAGGGGCTTGCAACATTTAACCCGTGTACTTGGTAGCTAGTAGGTCTAGTATCACTAGCGGGCAATGAACCATTGGCGCTCGGTTGGGAATCGTTTGCATCAACTAGTACTGTAGATATAATTCAGTATTTGATGACGCGTTAATTCTTCGGTTTGTTTCTGAAGGCCTCCACATGATTGAATGAAGTTGACTGTAAAGTAGTAATTTCCACAAATATTAATGAAGTAAAAATTATAAGATTCTCAAACAGCGAACAAAATAGAAAACCAAGAAACGTGCGAATTATGTAGACTGAATGGGAGGCTAATGGTTGTTGTGTAATAAGAGAGGTGTATTGGCAACATTGTTGTAACTATTTGTGTTGGAGAGTAGAAACTTAGACCATGAAATTCTCTTAGGGAAACTTGATAAAGCAGGTATCCGAGGAGTAGCTTGGACATGGTTTAAAAATTACCTATCTAATCGAAAGCAGTATGTTGAAATAAATGGCTACAGAAGTGAGGAAGTAAATATTACCCACGGTGTGCCCCAAGGATCAATACTGGGTCCTTCCCTCTTCTTAGTATATATTAATGACATAGCAACACTCAGTTTTCATGGTAATATAACGTTGTTTGCAGATGACTTAAGCATCTTTTACAATGCGTACACCAGCAACACGCTGATTACACACATGCAGGAGGACATGGATACAATACTTGGCTGGACCCAGTCAAATAAATTAACAATAAATGTAGATAAAACAAATTATTTAATAATATCTAAGCGTAGAACAAAGTTAGGCATCACTCAGAATATAATGCTGAATGGAAAGGCAGTTAAAAGGGTCTCATCTGTCAAATACCTAGGCCTAATAATAGATGAAAATCTCTCCTGGCAAAAGCACATTGATGCATTAGTTAAAAAAAAAATCACCTGCTGCTGGGATGATAAAAAAAATTGAGCTACTATATCCCAAAATATCTACTCAGGAAAAAGTATTTTTCCTTAATACATAGCCACTTACAATATTTGAATATAATTTGGATAAAATGCTCAAATTACCTAAAAAAGGAAATTGAGGTAATTCAGAATAGAGCCATAAGAAATATGTATAACTACCCTTTTTTAACACCAAACAAACACCTTTATATTACTAGTAAAATTCAACCAGTAGCCCTAAATGCAGAAATCAAATCAAATGTCCTGATGTACCAAATCCTACACAAAGGTATCCACACAAATTTAAACTTCACTAAACAATCTGATTTACACGCTTACAAAACTAGACATGCAGATGACATAACACTTTTCCATATCAATTCCAAACATTATGGCAGTAATCGCATTAAGTATAGTGCCTTTGTAAAGTTCAATAGACTACCAGAAAATATAAAAATTGCACCTAGCCTACCAATCTTTAAAAGGAGGCTAAAACAGTTTATGTGGAATGATTATAAAATGTCAGTTTGAAGAAATTCCAAAATCTGAGAAGACAAAAGAAGACTACATTGTGTACAAAAACTTATGAAAGCTACAGAAAGTTGTATATATTTTCATACTGAAAACTTTGTAAACTAAACATTGAATTGTAATTTGTCGCCAACATGTTAAAACTGTACGATTTCTTTGTATATGAGTCCTTGACTCGTTAAGGGATTAATACAATGCATTATTATTATTATTTTTATTATTATTATTATTATTATTATTATTATTATTATTATTATTATTATTATTATTATATTCAAACCACCCACTGCTGGACGGAAGCAGGGTATACACTGTGCTGTGCTATGGCCTCTGTGACATGATCAATCGCATGCCGTATTCTTAGTTGTCGACTGAGAAAAGAGGGAATGCGTTGCCCGTCGCGACTATTACTGTAATTATTAGGGTTAAGAGTAGGGTAGGTGTTCCTGGACTTGAAATAAGGTACTATCCCAGCATGCGTCTGGAGGGAGTGTGGAAAACCACACTCAGGGTAGCTTCTGTCAGCACCGGGATTCAAACCTCTGATCTGCAGACTTAATGTAGACCCTCAACACGGTCATTGGTGAGCTACACCGTGGGGTCTTACTTGTAGGTGCGAGAGCTTTTACTTCAATATCGGAGAGTCTTTTCTATAGCCAGTAAATGTCAATGGTCACCAAATTCTTACTCCAAAATATCACAAAAATCACCCAAATGGCCTAAAACTCAATAATTTGGATCAATTTTTTGCAATTTTTTCCGGAGGAGGACCCCCGGACCCCACTGTGAGCTTGGTGATATTTCATACCCCCAGATCCCCGGTGTGTCTACTCCCCCATAATCTTGGCTTATATCCGCTCCCGATGGTCACCAGTCATAGATAGGATTGGGGACTTTTAGGAGAACCTGACTGTAGGTTTGCTTACTGCAAAGTAATATTAAGTTGTAAGAAGTCCCCTGACTGCAAATTACAAAATATAGGTCATATTCACATTCTCTTCTTTTGTGAAAGTAATCACTGATCAGCTGCAATCTACTGATAGCACATAATAAATAACTTGACTTACGTATGAGTATACCTGTGGTTAATATGAAAATAGATTTTGCTTTGTTTAATGTACAGTGGTGTGTGATCGCCGTTCAACCAAAACACTTATCTTAAAAATCCGACGACTTCGGCCGGACTTAAACCCGAGATCTTGGGCACAGCAGTTCAGCATGCCACAATTATTATTATTATTATTATTATTATTATTATTGCTGATTTTTATGTTCTTGTAATTGATTTCGTGATGACCATTTTGTGCAAAAAACAAAAACAAAATGCTCAAAATTAGTCCGTGCAAATTTACGAGGATTATAAATTAATTTTACAGAGTTTGGTTATAGAGGGGGGGCCCGGGAGATTCCATCCCCAGGGCCCGTTGCCGCTCTCCACGGCCCTGCTAGCGGTAAAAATTAGAATCTTACTAAGTGGGATTAATTTGTCACGAGGTGATAGTTTGTATTGTTTCTTCTATTGGAATAAAGTACAGGGATAGGAGGGTGATATACAATCTATACAGAAACCAGACAGCAGTCATTCGAGCTGAAGGACATGAGAGAGAAGCTGGTATTCAGAAAGGTGTAAGGCAAGGCTGCAACTTATCACCCATACTTTTCAATCTTTACATTGAACAAGCAATGAAGGAAATTGGAGAAAATTTTAAAGTGGGAGTGAAGATTCAAGGAGAAATAATTTCAACTCTGAGATTTGCTGATGACATCGTCATCTTGGCCGACAAGCCTGAGGATTTGAATGAGTTTTTGAATGGTATGGATTCCGTCTTACGGAAGGAATTCATGATGAAAATTAATAAATGTAAAACAAAAATACTGGAATGCAGCCGAAATAAATCAGAAACCTCTATGGAGATCAAATTGGCAGGTGAAAAGCTGAAGGAAGTAGGAGACTTCTGTTACTTAGGAGGCAGAATAACCAGTGATGGACGATGCAAAGAGGATATAAAAAGTAGGTTGACTCAGGCAAGGAAAGCCTTTCTACGAAAAAGGAATCTGTTGACATCGAATATAGATTTAGGTATTAGGAAGTCATTTTTGAAAGCCTTTGTCTGGAGCGTGGCGCTCTATGGAAGTAAAACTTGGACTATTGGTGCAGCAGAAAAGAGGAGAATTGAAGCATTTGAAATGTGGTGTTACAGGAGAATGATGAAGATCAGATGGGTAGATAGAGTTACAAACGAAGATGTATTAAGGCGAGTGGGAGAGGAGAGATGTTTCTGCCGACTGCTAATGAAGAGAAGAGATAAGTTGGTAGGACACATACTAAGACACTCAGGAATAGCAAGCTTAGTTATGGAAGGAAGGGTCGAGGACAAGAACTGTAGGGGTAGACCAAGGTTAGAATATGTTAAACAGATTGCCTCGGATGTAGGGTGTGGTAGCTACGTAGAGATGAAACGATTAGCTCAGGACAGGGAGGCATGGAGGGCTGCATCAAACCAGTCAAAAGACTGAAGACTCAAACAACAACATGGATGAACAGAACGTGTTAATTTGTTCGTGTTTTATACACTCATTGTTAGAATACAAAATTAGTAAAATGCAAAGTAGCTTATATTGCTAAGTTTACGACTGCAAGTCGATGTATAAGAGGGCTACAGATAAGTTTACATTATTTTCCAAAATATGCAAATAGCAATGGCCGAAAGGTGATGATAACGAATAAATACGGAGAACAGGGACGAGTTGGAATGCAATTGGCATGGACGTTGGTGGACAGTCTAGTCACTTAATACAAATAATAATAGGCCGTTATTACCTGTGACCAAAAAAAAATAGCACTGCTGAAACATGTTTGCAACATTCCGTTGCACCTGCCTTACATGAACATTGGAAGTGCTTAATTGTTAGCATTCTCCTTTCAATTTATCCTGCAGCCCTAACCACGTGCGGCGTAGCAGATAAGGCCGACGTCTGGAGAACGAGTGCGTAAATTGACCAACATTTTCACCATGATGTACTCTTGTACATAACATGAAATGTTTGGCAAATAACCCTTCTTTTCCTTCTGTTAATGTCCGGTGTCTATGTAATGGTACAGTTAGTAAATATAGCATTCAAACGCAGCAGCGCCATTTTTCATAAAATCTAGAGTAACACACAAAGTAGATCACGTGCATCGACAAGTTATACATAAAATAAAAAATAACACTGTCGGTAGTTTAGGGAACACATTTACTGTTCGTAACAAGATAATAAAAACGTGTTCCAGAGCAATAATATGCTGTTGAATCTTTTTATCCTACTTATCCCGATCATGTTGGATCGAAAGCAGGACCCCAAGTGATAGTTTGAGTTGCCAATAGTAAAATGCGTCTGGTACTGACTGGTTATTTACTCGCGACTTTACAACTGGAACTAGAAACTAAACTGGGGGGCTTAAAATCGCTACATTCGATTTTATTTCAACATGGATAACTTTTTGGGCTGGGGATCTATATGGTATTAAATTCCGCCATTTAAAACAACAATAACTATCTGGTATTAGCGTGGACAGATTTCTGGTACCTAGTTACCATGGCAACAAGTGCTAGCGAACATATCCTACTCGTTGAAATGTGTTGAGTGGCTTCAGTGGCGTAGTTGGTAGCATGCTGAGCTTCGATGCCCATGATCGCGGGTTCAAACCCAGCCTAAGTCGTCGGATTTTTTAAGAGCGTTAAAAAACTCAGTATTCCTTCCTTCGGAGGAGAAGTAAAGCCGGCGGGCCCATGTCATCGATTTATGGCACATAAAAGAACCTTCCATTAACTACAATTGTGTGAAGCTTAATTTTAGGTTAGATTTTATTAACGCTCTATTAGTTCAAACGTTCGCCACCGGGTGCTGGTTTCGGTGGTATCTAGTAGCCAAGTTAGGTGCATTTGGGAGCGAAAGTAGGAACTACTTGAAATTGATCACCTGCAGTACTTACCTGAATCACAGATAACACACACTAATACAGCTATCACAATTAACACCGGTTATCAGACAGATTCTACACACACACGCAAAGTACACGGGGCTACATGATCGCGTTTTCGCAGCCCATGAACTAAGAAAGCAACCAACCTTACTAATTATAACAAGATAATAAAAAAGTGTTCCATAGCAATATTGGTTGGTTGGTTCCTCAGTTTAAGGGCTGTGATAACGCGGTCAAGTAGTCCCGTGTACTTTGGGTGTGTGTAGAATTTGTCTGATAACCGGTGTTAATTGTGATGGCTGTATTAGTGTGTGTTATCTGTAATTCAGGTAAGGACTGCAGACGATCAATTTCAAGTACTTCCTACTTTTGCTACCAAATGCTACCGTCAACGATACCTAGCTGTGAACTTGGCTACTAGATGCCACCGCAACTGGCAACCGGTGGTGAACGTTGGAACATATAGAGCGTTAATCAAATCTAACATACAAACGTAGCTTCACACAATAATATTGTAGTTAGTGGAAGGTGGAAGGTTCTTTTACATGCCATAAATCTACTGTATGATATGGGCCCTGGGTAGGTTTTTGCTAGGAATTAACCCTACCACCAAGGGAAGATGAAGAGAAAAGGAAAGGGAAGTGGGTTTCGGACTAAAGAACAAGTGTGGATAAATAGGACGAGAGTCCAACACCAAACAAAATAAATTTAAATGAGTTAGTGGCGAGTGTCACCGTAAAGCCCGTGAAACACCTAAAGTGGGTATGGACCTGGACGTAGCTAACGGGAAATGCGGCTGGAGCTTGGGCTATTTGCCAGCAAATGGCATTTGTGCTTTCCCTTCCCAGCCTATATTTGACTACTATGGGGAATATATAATTTTCAAAAGAAAAATATGTATTGTCCGTTGAGCCATTATATATTTAAACACAAATAGTGCTAAATGTTCCTGCATGTTCTTTTGAAAATTATATCTTCAATGCCAAGGTAAGGTTATAATTGCTTTGGAGTGGAGTTTCGACTCCCATAGTGCACTGGCTTTGCTCGTGACGTGGATACACATGTATCAAATACGTCTTGCAATGGCCTTCCCAGTGTGTACTAGACCGTGTCTTGGTGAGGTGTGCTTTAACCAACTGAAGAGCCCAATTGCACACCGGGGCGAAACACTGTCATTTTGTTGAGTTACCGTATGCCGGAACATTTAGCACAATTTGTGTTTAAATACTATGGGGAAGGGTGGAAGTCTGGCAAGACAAAGAATGACAGATGACGGTTTTGAAAGGCGCAAATAATTTAAATTAGCCGGCGCAAATAATTTAAATTAGCCGTGATGTTTTTAGTTCTTGGAATTGTAGAATTTCCTAGGAGCGACCAAATGCTTCCAGGAAGGGTAGCGATGAAGCAGTTATCGTGATTTTAAAAACAATTTGAATGTTTTTGAAATTTTTGTTTTTAAATTTGGTAAGAACACCAATTATTGCATTCAAGAAAGGCTAAGCTTCTATCCAGCTAAGTGCCGACTAAAAGTTTAGACAAGAAGAAAAACTTAAATTTGGAAAACCAGCCATAAGTTATAGAGAAAGTCTCAACAAGCAGGAAGCTGGCGGAGCTAGCTATACTTGCCTTACTGGCTAGTTAGAATTAGCTATAAAACTAAGAGCGACTTTGAAAAAGTTTTTGCGGAGAGTTTTTGTTCTAATGCAACAAATAGTGGAACCTTTTTTACTTTGATGCTCGAGTTTCTTAAAGCGAGAATGAGCTTTCGGGTAGAGTTAGGGGAGGTAGGATCCTGCCTAATCTTTATTTTATAGAAAATGATGGAGCAAAAGGATATAGTTTGATTTATTTAACAATGCGTAAACATATGATAAATTTAACAACTGTAAAATGTACAATTTAAATTTTAAACCTTCGAGGTCTCAGACCTCTAAATTTGTTGAAGTTTGCACTAGGCGATTAACAAAATTTGGTTTGGAACCTCTTGAAAGCACCAAATCTACATAAGATTTTAAAATAGTTCTGAGATTAGCAAATTTAAAGTTTAACAATAAATCAGGTACGATATATATACTTTGAGAGTTCCTAATGGAAGTTCTAAAAGTATGAACAAATGTTAAATTTGAAATTATAACAAGAAAAGAGAGAATTAAGAAGAAGTTTCTATAACTTCTTGTATTGAAGCAGGAATCACGAGAAAAATGGGGCCAGTTACCCTTTCGTGAAACCCGGAAAAAGGAAAGTTAGAAAACTCACTTGTGAGTAGAAATAATTGAATTCCCTAATGAAAAGAGGAAAAACAATATGATTTGAGGTGTGTACTAGACACCAATGATGCAGAAATTACTCATGAAAAACAGTACAAAGTTGGGAGGGCACTTCTATAGAGTGTCACCTCATTGAAAAGAACCTAAATTTTACAATTATTATAATGTGTTAGTGAGGAGTAAGAAAGGAGGAAATAGGAGAATCAGGAAAACGTTTATGGCCGTATTTATAGCTTTCGTTCGAACGCGACACGGATGGTTGTTGAATGGGCACGGTTATGCACTGTAGTCCGTTGAAAAATTCACTATTGCAACAAGGAAAGTTTATCAGACGAAAAGTTATTGTAAATGTAGAGATCACTACTTGAATTTTAGTTTGAGAAAGTTTATTGCGTTGTGACGTTTATAGATGGTAGTTGAATGCAGCGGACAATTTCCAACGAAGGAAGACAAATTATATGCTTTTCAGAAGTATTTTCAACATAAATTCCTCAGTGATGAACAAGCATTCCCATATTTAGGTGGAGGGCACTTGACGGCATTACTTGCAAAAAGATGACTTGCTGTAGAAAATTCTAGAGTTGAGAACAGTAGAATTGAGCAGAATATCCCGCGGAGGTGAAAGCTAAGTTTTTATAGACAGTGGGTTTAATAATGAGCCGTTTCTTGGCACTAATTTCTGATCGAACGTACAATTTGTACTTTGGCATGAACATTTGAATCGAGCGGCGGAGTTAGTTGTGGCTGGCCTCGATAGGTAGCATATCTTGCCGGTGCTGCCTAGGACAGGGATTGTAGTTCCTCTCTCTGCCCGATAGGAAGAGCTATGTTCTAGCGACAAGTATTTGAACATCTCGACGTTGACCTTTGTGATTTTGGAAGGCTGGTATTTTTCAAGACATGTATGATTTTCGTACTGATGTTGTTAGGCCAGTCATCATGGATCTACGTGGTTTTATAAATACATAAGAAGTAAACTGAAGTTCTACGGTATGTGAAAATATTGAATCATATTATCCCTCTTCGTCAAGTTATTGGCTGGTTACTAATTGTAATCTTACTGGAGATAAAAGTCAGGATATGATTCGTATATTATGGAATTAAGGTAGGCTATTTTGTCATCGTAAGTACTTGTGACTGTATCGACTGGCAAGGTAAATGTATTTATATTGTATTATTCTACGTTGCATGATAAGGGCCTTCAAGGTTATACATTTAAACTTAATGTCATCCTCGTGTATTCACACTGGTAGGCTAACTGACACTCATATTTGTTTTGCGTAATTAATGTTTTGTTTTCTGTTTTCTGTTAATATATAAATGCATTTTAATTACGAGTAGTATGCCTTATGGTCTGTGTAAAATTTATTAATGTAGGACTTGTTTTGATGTTCTACTGCGCTAGTACGGTGAGCGTTTTTCTTCTGTTTTTCATGATGGCGACTGTCGTATTGTTTTTAACTATGAGTGATGATCTGTTGTTAATAAAAAAGAGATTTTTGGTAGCCATTGAGGTGAAAAGACGTAAATTGAATTACCTCCGTATATTTTGAGTTGGAAGACATTAATTCTTCAGTTTTAGGCAACGTAATATACTGGATATTGTAAAATACGTAGGCCTGGCTTTGTGACATGTATTGTCTCGGGAATTAATTATTTATTGGGGGGTCGAACGTTGCTTCACGTCCGTAGGTATAACCTTAAATTGCCCTACACGTGTCCCCCGGGTGGTGCTAAGAAAGCAACTGTGATAAGATGCCGCCGTACTGCCCCATGGGGCCTCACGGCCAAGACAGTAGAAATAACACGAAAAGTCCTTCTAAGGACTCGGCATTCAATACTCGGACCTTGGGCCCTCAACTAACGGTTTGTCAGCTTAACATTGAGGGCATTAGTAGAGCTAAGTGTGATTATTTATCCAAGATACTCACGGAAAAATCAGTAGATGTAGTGGCACTACAAGAAACTCACACCGAAGATGGTATTCAGTTGTCTAATAGGGGTAAAATTCTTGGATACAAGATAGCGACGGAACTGCATCATCCAAAATATGGTATTGCTATTTATATTAAGAATGACATTGAAGACTATACAGTCTTGCCTTCTGATATACGCCAGAATATATTCTCAGCTTCCATCAAGATACAGAATGTTACCATCATGAACATCTATAAACCTCCACTGGTCTGCTGGCCAGATCCCGTCGCACTTGTACCTGATGAAGATAGTGTAATACTTGGTGATTTCAACAGCCATCATACTTCCTGGGGATATGACAGAAATGATGGTAATGGGGACAAGTTGTTTGAATGGATGGATTTAAATAATCTTGCACTGATATTTGATGCTAAAGACCGAGGCACATTCCATTCAGCTCGTTGGAACCAGGACTACTCTCCTGACCTATGTTTTGTATCACACATCCTAGTGACTCCAACACCACAAATCCGTAGACAAGTTCTGAATGACTTCCCGCGCAGCCAACACAGACCCATCATTTATAACATCGGTATTCATATACCTGTAATAAGATCTGGACCCCAACCCCGCTGGAACTTCCAAAAAGGTGACTGGGATATGTACGCAAGATATACTGATGCTAATGTTCGATGGGTGCAACCTACCGCTGAGAACTATGACCGGTTTGTTGGCTTGATCAAGGCTGCTGCCAAAAGAAGCATCCCTAGAGGAGTCCGAAAAGACTATATCCCTGGTTGGAATGAAGAAACAACTCGTCTAAGCTGTGAATTTGAAAAAGACAGCAGCCGTGAGAAAGCAATTGAAGTGCTGAAATCCTTGGACAGTGCTAGAAGAGAGAAATGGTCCAAGATTGTTGAAAACTTGAATTTTACCCACTCAAGTAGGAAAGCATGGTCCCTCATACGAAAACTGGACCCAACGTCTATACCATCGAGAAAGCAATCAAGTATCAATGTAGAATCCATAGCTAACCAACTTGTTTCTACATCTAGGACGGAAGGACAGAAGAAATTCAGTAGAAAGATACGACTGGAATTCAACCAGTTAAAACAAGAAGTCCAACCACATCCGTTGTACTCACGTCCATTTTCTTTAGAAGAGATACAAAAGGGTTTAGATGGTCTTCAGACTGGCAAAGCAGCAGGATTTGATGGTGTGTACCCAGAGTTCCTTAAGAAATGTGGCCCAGCAACCAAGCGATGGCTTGCCACCTTCTTCAGCTCCATTCTGCATTCAGGACGCCTGCCTCCATCTTTCAAGAAGACCAAAATTATTGCAATATTGAAACCAGGGAAGGATCCTAAGCTACCTCAAAGCTACAGACCTATTTCCTTACTTAGTGTCACCTACAAACTACTTGAAAGGCTTTTACTGAATAGGATTGCTCCTGCAATTGAGTCACTGATTCCTGTTGAACAAGCTGGATTTCGCCCAAAACGAGACTGCTGCGATCAAGTCCTTGCCCTGTCTTCCTATCTAGAAGCTGGTTTTGAGAAGAAGCTCAAAAGTGTTTCTGTCTTCCTGGATCTCTCAGCAGCCTATGATACTGTCTGGAGGAAAGGACTTCTCCTCAAACTTATAAAGGCAGTTCCTTGCCTTAAAATAGTCACCCTGATTGGCAATATGCTGAGTAACAGGCTATTCCAAGTGTTCACTGAAAATGTTAGAAGCAGGTTCCACACTATTAATAACGGTCTGCCACAGGGATCAGTTCTATCCCCTCTGCTATTCAACTTGTACACCCATGATCTGCCCGAAACTCTATCTCGAAAATTCATCTATGCGGACGATATAAATCTTACAGTCCAAAATACCACCTTCAATGAAGCAGAGGATGTAATGAATGCAGATCTTCAGAAGATGGATGAGTACTTCAAGAAGTGGCGCCTCCAGCCAAGTGCTTCAAAATCTGAAGTTGCCTCATTCCACCTTAACAACCTAGAGGCAAACTACCAGCCTAGAGTTAAGTTTAGGAATCAATACCTAAAGTACAACAGATGTCCTAAGTACTTAGGCATAACATTGGACAGGACACTGACATATCAACAACATACAGAAAAAACTGCTGCAAAACTAAAAAGTCGCAATAACCTACTTAGTAGGTTAGCTGGAACATCATGGGGCGCTGACGCCAGCACACTCAGGACTACCGCTCTGGCTGTCGTGTATTCTCCAGCTGAATATTGTGCAGGCGTGTGGTTGAACAGCTCTCACTGCCAACTCGTAGATATACAACTCCGCCAGGCAATGCGCATCATCTCTGGTACTCTACGTTGCACCCCTACCCAGTGGCTACCTGTACTTTGTAATATCGCTCCACCCCATTTAAGGAGACAGCAAGCTCTTGTTCGCTTGTGGTACAGGATCAAAGAAAATGCTGAGCTTCCTATTCATCAGGATGTCATACGGCTCTCTACAAAGAGATTGAAATCCCGAAAGCCAGCATGCAAAACGGCTATTGATCTTTCGTCCACTAAGTTCAACCTCCGAAATGCCTGGAGAGATGAATGGCGAGACTCCTCACCTCGCGGCTTACTTCAAATCAGTGACCCCACCACAAGACTTGCTGGTTTTAATCTTCCTCGGGCAGTTTGGTCAAGGCTCAACAGAATCCGATGTGGTACCGGTCGAACAGGTGCAGCCCTACACCAGTGGGGTTGGATAGATTCCCCCCGATGTGACTGTGGTTCTGAAATGCAAACTATCGAGCATATTGTGCAGGAGTGCCCTCTGCATTCATATCCCGGCGCCTTGGATGATCTCCACTCAGCAACTCCTGATGCAATGGCGTGGATTACAGACCTTCCTGTCCAAATTTGATGTGATGGTCCTAATGCTGTCAATAGTGTTTAAAATTGTAAATAGTGTATATACTGTAATTATTTTTCTGTCTTGTTAGCATCATACGCTAAATAATAAATAATTATTTATTTGTGTGCAAATGTATGAAATACGGTATGATGCATTATGCAGGGGCATAAGGAAGCTATTGAATATTTAATTCGTCGTCCTCTTGATATTTGGCTTGGATTCTCACTAATGACAACAGATGATTGTTTGAAATCACCGATTATTTACTTCATTGTAACAACATTGGCTGGATTACTAAAATATGTATTACAGTCAACTGGAAGGAACAAATATTTGATGTCAGAATCCACATCTTGTTTTGTAAGTGTTTTGTTTATATTGTATGCATGTTTATTGTGAATATATTATGTTTTTACCCGATCACCTTAGTATTATTTCTGGGTTCCGGGGTTCGAAGATGGTCTCAGACAATTACCCTCTGAGTATGAACTTACTATGGTCCAGTGCCTTCCCTCCCAAAGGCCATTACCTTAGTAGTGGGTCAAATAAGACTCCCACGGTGTGAGAACTCATTCCCAGATACTCAGTACAAGAAGTACCTTTTCATTTTAGAAAGCTAGCTGAAGTAGCTACAAATAAATCAAGAAGATCTTTTGAAGGCAGATTTTGCATCACATAGCAATTTCACACTGTTTATAATATCAGGTTAAAAACATTCAAAACTTAGTGAAAACCATTGAAATAGTACTTAGCTCATTTTGAAGAACGATGATGATCTGGATGACGGTTGACGTTAAGATTAGGACATGGCGTCCTGATTTAAAAATGTCTCAAGTAGACAGGAGACAAGCCTGAAGTAGGCTCCAACTGTATGGTTTGACGACTGACCCAGAAGTGAGAGCAGCTCGACGAAGCACGGAGGTACCAAGGAGGGAAGGGGGTGGGGGAAAGAGACAAAGGAACATTCATAAAAATTACCAACCTAACAATAATACATTGCTTTCTTAGATATTAATTTTCTTGATGGAGTGATATTCAAGGAGAAGCTAGCAGGCGATGATGACGACGTCTGGAGGATTGGAATGATGAAGAAGTCCTCTTGAGCATGGAGATGTTAGCTGGAGATAGCGACGACATCTTGTGGCTGGATTAGGAAGGAAGTCTTCTTGAGAGTTGAGATATTGATGAACTTCAGCAGTTAGCTGCTAGATGCCACTAGGTTGATCATGGAAGTTATATCTACAACCAACTTACAAAGAAAGTAATCAAGGTGCTTAAATAAAAGAAAAAGTAAGAAATCGCTGTTGGTGTTTGCGAAAAAGGAGGGAATGAATTAAAGCAAAGAGCAGCGAAAGCTACCTCTATCTTACCGTGTATTCCAAAGAATACACCAAGTCCGCCGTCTTTATTCCCCTCCGAAGGAAGGCATACTGAGGGTAGTTTAACGCTCTTAAAAAATCCGACGACTTCGACTGGGTTTGAACCCGCGATCTTGGGCGTAGTAGCTCAGCACGTGTCGTCTCAAAACTCACGAGTCTCAAAATTCACGAATTTCAAGATGAGGATTAATAAAGGTAGGTTCTAACTGGTTTCTGTACCTGGGCCAGTCTCAAAACTCACGAACCAATCCAGTTCATTGGGAAAAGGTCCATTGTTAGAAACAGACAGAACTGCTTGCCCTCTTGTAATTGGCACCTCTCTTATCAAGATGTTGTTGTTGATTCTTTTAGGGGCTTAGCGACATCGTGGTCAAGTACTTGGGTGGGCATAGAATTTGACTGTTAACCTGCGTCACTGTGACATCTGTACAGTACAAACGAAATTCCATTCTAAAACTGGGTGCTCTAACAAGGGTTGAAGGGCAGTGTGCTCTCCGGAGTCATGAGTTTTGAGACTGTTATTATAATGTTCATTCAGCTACTAGTTTATTGTCATGAGTTTTGATACTATTTGTTACTATTTTTAGCTCGTGAGTTTTGAGACGTAACCGCTCAGCATGCTACCAACTACGCCACCGAAGCCGCTCCTGGGGTTAGCGTGGACAGATATCTGATACCTTGTTACCATGGCAACAAGCGTTAGTGCACATACTCGTTGAAGTGTGTTGCGGCAACACATTTCCGACACCTACTGTAGTTACCATTTGAAACGAGTTCAAGCGCTCTAAAGGTACGGTTTGGCTACGACGATGATCGCCGGGCGCACATCGCTGGCGATCTTCGTTGCTTTATGAACGCATGTAAACAAATGGGACTGGTTTCCCTACAGCGATCTGCGCTGACGTCAATTCATTGCAATTCAGCAGCGATGATCGCTGGCTATTTCGTGAACAAAAGATTAACGAGAAAGCTCTCATCTCTTTGGGAAACAGTACCATGGCTTCCATACAGACAGTATTTTGTAATTTCTCAAAATAAACTGATGATTTTTTAATAAATTATGTTGCTTGTTACAGAAACGTGGTAGTAAGTGTGCCTATTTGTTCACCTGTATTTTAATACATGTTATTTAGGACAGACACACGGTAACGCAGGTTATCATGTAACACATGGTATGATGATTTCATATCCCTTCAATGTCTTCAATCCAAAGGTTGGTTCTATTCAAACTTAAAAACTTCATAAGTTTAATATTTTCATTACATGGTTCTGGGGGGATTGGTCCCCCTGATCACCCCCCGTAGTTACGCCACTGGTCATGAGTATTCCTTAAATTTTATTTGGTCATTAAGCAGGTGTGTATGAATCAGTGCATTAAAACATGCTTCTGTACGCCTAGTTTTGTACATGTTATTATTTATTTATTGGGTACAGGATGTAGTTCAAGGGGGGTTCCACCCTTTACAAACATCGCTCACGACTATTAGCAGGGGCCGATAACCTCGATGTTAGGCCCCTTAAAACAACAATTATCATCATTATTATCATCGACTATTAGTTTGGAGTCTCTTTCGCTCCATGTACATATACCGTACTTAAATCGATCAGCATCTCTTCTCCCTCCTCTAAAAGAAGCAATATTGACGTTGATATAATTCTGCTTAAGGTCATTCTGGCAACGCTATATTATTTCAGACTATAATCTAGCTGATTATTATTTACCTCACGAGCCTGTATAAGCAAAGAGTAGGCTACTGAGCTGTTGATAAGTGAAAGTGATCCTGTTGTAGGAGGCAGTGGACGAAGGACGATGATCGCCGGCTAGGGAAACCGTTTTTCTGACTTGGTGCGCCGAGCGATCATCGCCAGCGATGTGCGCCGGCGATCATCGCTGTAGCCAAACCGTACCTTTAAATAGTTCCTACGAGTTGAAACTTGCGTGATACTTACAATACAAATAGATGAATAAAATCATATCAATGTTTCTATGTTTTGGTTCTGCATATCATTTCTTAATCAACAATACACGTTACAGCTAAATGCCTATCCGACATCTTAATTATCTGAGGTTCAAATCCCGTCACAATCAGTGTTATTTTCTCTCAAGTGTTCCCATACTCACGCCAGGAAAATGCTGGTGTCACCTTAATTACAGTTCCGAGGAACCTACCACAATATTCATCCTCATTACGGACAGATGATCTCCATATTCCACCCCTTAAAGCAACAATTACCCCCCAATCCTAGACTATTCACACGCACACTACTATAGACACTATAATAACACAAGTCATCATACTTTTTCACATAATTACACGGGATTATGTTTAAAGATGCCCCAAAACCCTAATTAGAGTAGGTAACTAAAATATTAATAGGATGTCTCATAAGTAATGTCATACTTTAAGTTTGGTGTTTTATTATGGGGTTTGAAGTCATTTTTCAGTGTTGCAAAAAAAAACAGGCCAATTCCAGAGTTCTGTCACAACTTTCAGCATCTCACTAAAACATCATATAGACTACAACTAACAAATACCGACAAGTTGCAGTACTAATAAGAGCAACTAAATAAGTGTAGATATTGTAAATATTTTCACCTGTATTTTCAGACATAGATTTGTAGCCCAAGTGTAATGGATCTAATGATGATCGCTTGACGGTCGAAACTGGTCATCCTAGTGTATTTATTAATCTCATATATTAGCCTACTTTCGATTTTTGCAAAAAATGAAAGTAGACTTATGAGATCAACACAGGGCGAAAAAAGTGTGTCTGTCTGTGTGTGTGTATGTGTGTGTGTGAGTCTGTGTGTGTGTGTGTGTGTGTATGTGTGTGTGTGAGTCTGTGTGTGTGTGTGTCTGTGTGTGTGTGTGTGTGTGTGTGAGTGTGTGTACTCTGAATGTCTGTCCCCCCCCCTATCAATTCGAACACGGTGAATGCGAATTGAACGAAATTTGGTACAAAGGTAGCACTAGCAAAGGACACCTCAGTGTCATGTTTTATATCGCCGCCATCTTGACGGAAACGTAATGGCGGCCACACAAATGTTCAAAGCTTTAATCAAATTACGACTAACCTAATCATCCGATCTCTACCAAATTTTGCAACAACATACCTTTATGGGGGGAGCATCCTTTGACCAAATCAATAGGCCATCAGCATAATAGTTTGCGGATGGCGGCCATCTTTGTGTGAAAATCGATTCCCCCTATTAATTCGAACACGGTGCAACCGAATGGAACGAAATTTGGTACAGAGGTAGTACTAACAAAAGGCACCTTAGTGTCATCTTTTATATCGCCGCCATCTTGACGGAAACGTAATGGCGGCCACACAAATGTTCAAAGCTTAAATCAAATTACGATTAACCTAATCATCCGATCTCTACCAAATTTTGCAACAACATACCTTTATAGAGGAAGCATCCTTTGACCAAATGACTAGGTCATTAGCCTAATAGTTTGCGGATGGCGGCCATCTTTGTGTGAAAATAAATTCCCCCTATTAATTCAAACACGGTGAAACTGAATGGAACGAAATTTGGTACAGAGGTAGCACTAGCAAAGGGCATCTCAGTGTCATGTCTTATATCGCCGCCATATTGACAGAAACGTAATGGCGGCCACACAAATGTTCAAAGCTTAAGTTAAATTACGACTAACATAACCATCCGATCTCTACCAAACTTTGCAACAACATTCCTTTATGGAGGGAGCATCCTTTGACCAATCTAATAGGTTATTGGCCTAATAGTTTGCGGGTGGCGGCCATCTTTATGTCAAAATTGATTCCCCCTATTAATTCGAACACGGTGGAACCGAATGGAACGAAATTTGGTACAGAGGTAGCACTAGCAAAGGGCACCTCAGTGTCATGTTTTATATCTCCGCCATCTTGACAGAAACGTAATGGCGGCCACACAAATGTTCAAAGCTTAAGTTAAATTACGACTAACATAACCATCCGATCTCTACCAAACTTTGCAACAACATTTCTTTATGGAGGGAGCATCCTTTGACCAATCTAATAGGTTATTAGCCTAATAGTTTGCGGGTGGCGGCCATCTTTATGTCAAAATTGATTCCCACTATTAATTCGAACACGCAGGAACCGAATGGAACGAAATTTGGTACAGAGGTAGCACTAGCAAAGGGCACCTCAGTGTCATGTTTTATATCGCCGCCATATTGACAGAAACGTAATGGCGGCCTCACAAATGTTTAAAGCTTAAATCAAATTACGACTAACATAACCATCCGATCTCTACCAAACTTCGCAACAACATACCTTTATGGAGGGAGCATCCTTTGACCAATCTAATAGGCCATTAGCCTAACAGTTTGCGGATGGCGGCCATCTTTATGTCAAAATTGATTCCCCCTATTAATTCGAACACGGTGGAACCGAATGAACGAAATTTGGTACAGAGGTAGCACTAGCAAAGGGCACCTCAGTGTCATGTTTTATATCGCCGCCATCTTGACGGAAACGTAATGGCGGCCACACAAATGTTCAAAGCTTAAATCAAATTACGATTAGCCTAATCATCCGATCTCTAGCAAATTTAGCAACAACTTACCTTTATGGAGGGAGCATCCTTTGACCAAACTAATAGGTCATCAGCCTAATATTTTGCGGATGGCGGCCATCTTTATGTGAAAATCGATTCCCCTTTTCAATTCAAACACTGTGAAACCGAATGGAACGAAATTTGGTACAGAGGTAGCACTAGCAAAGGGCACCTCAGTGTCATGATTTATATCACCGCTATCTTGACGGAAACGTAATCGCGGCCACCCAAATGTTAAAAGCTAAAATGTAATTACGACCAACCTAATAATCTAGTCTCTACCAAATTTTGCAACACCATATCTTTATGTGGGAAACATATTCAGACCAAACTGCAAGAACATCAGCCCAATAGTTTGCAGATGGTGGCCAAGTATGTGTGCAAATCGATTCCCCCTATCAATTCAAACACGGTGAAACCGAATTGAACGAAATTTGGTACAGAGGTAGCACTAGCAAAGGGCACCTCATATTCATGTTTAATATCCCTATAGCACGTTGTATTTCAACAAGCTACTACAACCAACATTCAATCATACTCCTTGAAAAGGACAAAGAGTTATAACAATACCCATGCATTTAGGAGAAAGTAGGCTATATGTTCTTTACTGAACATCTTGTTTTTTTTTCAGGATTAGGGTATAACCCAACTCTTTTGGGTACATTCGTGTTGACCGGCTGAAAAGAAGTTTGGTGTTTTATAAGATAGGATTGGTTTTCTTTGGTTCGCCAATGCTATTGACAGGAGGCCATGACTAGAATTGCGTATATTGCGAGCTTCGAACATAAATAGTAAATACAATAGAGAGCGCATTGCCACAATGCGCCTGTACTATGACGTGAGAGCAACATCTCGATCAGCTGACTCAAGGGTAAACAGAGGAACTCATAATGAAAGGTGGTAAGAGTAGGTGGAGGAATGCTATTTAATGAGGGTTTAACACACACTTTTTCGTAATTGATACGGCATTGGGAAAAACATCACATGTTTCTTTACGTACCGGAAGGTAGCAAAGGTTAAGAATGAAACATATTTGGTGTTAAAAGTGGCTGCCGTGTTCTGTAATACTCATACATCCAGGATCCCCTCTTGTAAATAATTAATAACAAATCCACCTCTGAATTAGGCCTACTGATTTTTGAAAAGAATTGTTTATGTGTAGCTGGTCATTTTTGATTGTACGCCCGAGGACTCCCAACAAGTTCAATCTATTACTACATAATTTCCTAATTTATTTTTCATCATTAGAAAATGTATTTTGGCTAATTTCAGTCCCGGTACTTAAGACAATTTTATCGTCTCATTCAGCGCTACCCTCCACTTCAGTATTTTATGAAAGTGAACAAAACAACATGGGCAAATGGGAATTAGGAAGTCTATTGATTTAATAAGCGTTGCTTTTAAACAACTATGCATTACATTTGCTACAAAGGAAAACATTATAATCAATGAACTGTTTCCATTTAAATTCCCTTTTCCCTTAATCATAGAAATCTACGCAAAAATAACCCAGAACGTTGAAATTCTACGAAGAATTGACTAATTTAGGGATGCAATGCATCCTAGAAGAATCTAAATTTCCTCACCAAAAGCACTGTCCATGCGTTTAATAAGATGACAAATATTACCTCAGCGTATTTATTAACGAAGACTACACCATCACATCTGTAGCATAACCTTCAATTTGACACTAAACATGATTGCCGACTGCATTGCGTAGTCCACACTACATTTAATCCAGCATAGGGACATAAACATTTTTATGTTCAGAGATGCATTTACTAGCAGTCTCAACAAAACACCAAGAAAAAAGTCTTTGGACATGTAAATACTTGATATCTTCGAGCATAAATACAGGCTTGTTCAGTAAAATAAGGGATAGGGTAAATTATAATAATTTATAAAAAAAAATGAGCTTGACGGTTTTATGGACTTAATTATTTTTCTTTCGTGTTTCGCAGTTAAGAGGAAACGAAGACTAAAGAAATACAAGTAGTGAGTCAAGAATTTGAGGGTTATTTTGCAATGAATGAAAGAAATGGAAAGAAATGCCCGATCCTTCCTTAAACGTCTCCTTACATCCATACGCGCACTGTAATACACCATTCTGGCTTAGTAATGAATACTACTCACCTTAAATAGCCCAATTCTATCATCACGTTGTGACCATTTAGATGAGGGCCACAGATTGTTTTTCTTAGAGGAACCACCTGTTTGAAGAACGCGCGGAGCTGAGGTATTTTGTTTCATCAAGTTAACGCTAGATGGAGAGAGCGTCGATATAAGAGGACTCATATGGTATTTTTACGAATTTCTATGTGAAGAGGTTGAACCACCAAAACATCGGGGGAACATGCAGTACTTATTACTGGGAAAATTACCGAAGAGATCAAGAGAATCCGTCGTTTGGATCAGAAGATATTGGAGTTGAAGAAGCCAGGCGCAAGGATTATTTTTCGCATCGGAGTGGCTGAAGGAAGTAGGCCGCATGCCACAGGTGAAGCAGAGAGGCGAGACTGTTTAGCGACTAAATCCGCGTGCTCAAGGTCTACGTGCTTGGCAGATATTTTGTGTTGAAAGATACCAGTCTTAAAAGAGTTGGAAGCCAATCAGCATATATGATGGGGGCCTTAAAACCCTGATATCATAAATAAGCTAGAGGGGCAAGCCATTGCTTTGGTGTGTGCAAAGTATTGGGGAATTCCTTACTCATCTAAGAAATATAGCCTATAAACTAGAATTGGTGCTAGCATGCTACGTAAACCACTCTTAAGATTGAAAGTGTATCGTTCAAACAGCAAGGCCACAAGCAGATACCGTACGCGAGGATCGAAAGGAAAACAGTATTGGTTGAAACACGATTTCATACCCAGAGTTGATATTTTAGAACGGTAAGTGAACCAGTCGAGTTAGGAAGTTTTCTGTGGCACAAAGCTGCAAGTGTTAGCTTGGGACACGAATACTTATAACATTATGTTGCCAGACATGCATCATAGTAGTTCGAAAATGGTAGATCGGACCGTCTCCATGAAGTGTTAAAAGAACTGGAGGTAAGATGTCATGGGATTGTTGGGAACATCTTCCGGAATAATGGAGTATAGGCGAGTAGGGACTCGGAAAATCTGTCCACTGGAAAGAACGTGTGCCAGCCGGCCTACATGGATTCTACAGCAGAAGGACTATTCCTACAAGATCTTCACGATGTAAGCCAACTTTGTTTTTAAGTAGCTAGTGTATTGCATTCTCAATTTCGACTATACTGTCTGCTAAGTAGGTTTACGCTTATGGATTTTTATTTCAAGACGTTATTGCACATTCGAAGATTTATCAGCCGATTTATTTCGAATGGATCCCTTTGATGGAAATCTAGTGCGTTGGGGATGTCAACCTGATAAGCTTCGATATAGCAGTAGGCTATTGTGTGGAAGATATTTTACACCATTTCACGTCTAAATCTTATGTTAGGGAACTTTGAAATAATATTTGATTTTGTTCATAATCGAATGGTTTATAATTAAAATTTATTTTGTTTAAAATATTTTTTCGATTTTGTTTATAATATTTTCTCTTTTGAATATGTTGATAGATGAGGAATGTGGATAGCCACATTACGATTAAATATTATTCCTTGGGAATAATAGTTCGAAATTTACTGTGAATTTATAAATTTTTATATTTGAATTTAAAATAAATGTAAAATATTTTTTCGTTGTAAATGAAGTTGAGATATGACATCGGAAGGCTGTATGACTGATAGTCAAGCCATAATGATAATAATTATATGTAAATGATTATATTATTTGGAACATTTTCCAATAAGAATGAATAATAATAATAATTCTTGGTAATAATAACGGTTAATCATTGGAGGAATAATGGATCGTAGTTGATATTTTGGGAGTTGATTTTGAATGAATGGACATGCCGAAAGCGTGATCTTTGATATTGGGAACGGAAGGTCATTCATATACGATTTTTTGTATAAAATGAAGAACTATGTATTGGAATTATGCGACAGTTTAACCGAGGTGTGTTGGAGCAGACTTTAAAAGTTTATTACACCTATGCGAAAGGCCGAGATATTTGAATTTTGTGAGGGAGCGCATGATCCCATGTGTTGATTGATTAGAAGCCATTGAACCCAGCCTGCGTAGCTGAGGGGTCGTTATAAAAATAAGATTATAATGGTCAAATGTGAAAATAAAATATGAATTAATAATGGATGTTTATAAAGTAGAGTTGAGGGTCAAATAATTGCTCCATGCTCAAATATGATTAGAATGAGGACAATGTAGTCGCTCATATGGGAAACTAGTGGCCGATCGTTGGTGAATTTCTACATTCTTAGACTGTTGTATAGTCGCCCGCATGGTGTAGTCGTTTATATTTGAATAAGTTTATGTCTCGTCCTAGTTTTTGCTGAAGGCCTTACCGTGTCCTATTTAACGAATTGATAGCATGAGAGGCATGTTGTCTAGAGATTGGTTGGTGTAGTGAAAATTTTAAGCTGATAGCTGATTGAATTTATGGATCCATTAATTTTCGTAAAGTGCCAGTGTGGATTATTCTAAATACTATTTTTTTTGCAAGGAATTAAATTGAAATAAATAACATAAATAAATTGAATTACATGCAGATTATCAAAGAAGTTAAATCGAAGCGATTAAATCAGAGGATTTATATTTTGTGAATTGGTGAATAAAATTTATTTCTGGTGACATAGTTAAAATGTCAGAAGTCCAGTCAATGTTTAAATTTTGATAAATGCTGCCTTGTTTTTTTTTTTATTTCACGCCGTTTTGGGAATGTGATTTCCCTGAATTAAGTTGAAGATGTGTGAATTTCCCCTTAGAGGTTGAAACACTTCAGGGAAAATTTGATTCAAGTGATACTCTTGTAAATATTAAAATCATGGTGTCAGGATGGACTGATATTTTCCTGCACATCAGTGATAATTATACAGTTTAAATAATTCAGTGTAGCAGATGCTGAGATGGACTAATGATTTTCTCAGACATCAGTAATTATTTTTGAGAATAGTGAATTTACTTTTGGATAGAGGCTGAAAATTACTTTATTTTATGCGTTATAAATTTGTATGTAGACAAGGGACCAAGGGGATGCGTATTATGTCTTTATTTTCAGGTCTAGAATTTTAGATTTCTCCCTTGGGGATTATTGTACTCAAATAGGACCAGCAGACAGTTAAATTAAACTGAGTTATTTTAAGAAATTGGTGGTATTCACAAATTATTTGCACTACCTTCCATCCTTTATGGAGTGTGAATTTCGATATCCGTCCGGCTGATTTTTTGATTAGAAGTTTTTGCTTTGCTATACTCAGATTGAACCCGAGATTGTTTTTTTTTAGTCTAATGCTCGGCGGATGTTGAAATTCATACTCGTGTGCACGTGGGACTTCGGTCAAACGGTCACATAGAGGAGATGTAGAATGGCGCAAGCAACATGGGGCTTTCGAGTTTTGTAGTTTGGTGGTGGTTCGATTTCGATTTTCATTCTTGATTTGGATTTTGAATTTGGATCAGGATTGGAAGTTGGATTTGATGATAGGATGCAATGATGGGTGAATACACAATTTCATAGTTTTGTTTTTGAAGTCGTTGATTTTGCTGTTGTTCTTTTGAGTAAATGTAAATGTAAATTTAAAGCTTAATATTTTGATTAGGGTAAATCTCAGTTTAAGGTTGAAATTGTAGAATCAGTACACTAGTGATTTAGATGTATGTTCCTGGACGTCGAATGGCATCTTATCCCATTCGAATTATTTGTGTTGTGATGGAGGACTTGAAGAAGATGTTGGAGGACTTGGGAAGGAAAATGGCAGAGAATTCTGTTTCTCTTGAAAACAAAATGGCAGAGAATTCTGTTTCTCTTAAAACTGAAATTTCTAAACAAATGGAAGAGAATTCTGTTTCTCTTGAAAACAAAATGGAAGAGAATTCTGTTTGTCTTGAAAACAAAATGAAAGAGAATTATGTTTCTCTTAAAACTGAAATGTCAAATAAAATCACAGAAAATTTGAGTTTGCTTAAGTCCGATATGTCTAAGAAAATAGGGTCGTTAGAGGAAAGAATGGTGCAGAATATCGAAGCATTAGAGTCTAGAATGTCACTATCGATAGATGATAAGATAGAAGATAGAGTCGTTGGTCTTGAAACGTAGATTAAGGATAATGCTAGGAAAACGCAAGAAAATTGTCTGAGTTTGGAAGCACGGATAGTTGAAAACGGAAAGAATATAAAATACAATTTGTTTACGAACTATGGGCATATGAGGATAATCGGAAGTTAATGAAGGATGATTTAGAAACACATAAAAACGAGATGCAGATGGCTGTGCGATCACTTGAGGATAAATTAGAGACTAATGCTAGGAAGACCGAAGATGATCTTGCAACACTTGAAATAAATGTTTTGAAGGAATGCAATACAAATGCTGCGAAAGTCATTGAAAGAGTTAAGAAGGATTTTCATGACATCCTCGTGGGTGAGTTAAAAGAAGGAGTGGTTAAGGATTTGCAGGATAGCGTGAAGGAAACTGTAGTTAAAGAAATTAAGGAACAATTAATACAGGAGACTAAGCAGGAAGTTCAGGATGTGAGGACTGCCTTTTCATCAGAAATCAAAGTAATTACTGGGGATATCAAATCAGTACAAGATAATATCAATAAATTACAGAGCCAATTAACTAATTCCAATAAACATCTTGAAACGCTGATGGAAGACTTAAGGGAGAATGGTAAAGAAGGGTTGAAAGTGCTAGTAAGAGTGAAATGGAGAACATGAAGAAGGTCGTTGAAGATTTAGGACAAGAATTTGAGAAATATAAGTCAATAACAGAGAAAAGGTCAGTTGAAGTGATAGACGATACCATGAGAATTCAGGAAAAATCGCCGGAGATAGGAAAAACGGGGGAAGTTTCGAATGTTTATACTTCTACACCTATCACTGTTATAAAGAGCACTGAGGACAAGCCCAATAAATTTTTAGGAACGGGAGTGGTGTCACCTGTAGAATTTCTCCGCGAAGTCAAAGACTATTTGAAAGATGCTAAGATATCAAAGGAACGTGAGAAAAGGGTAATCAGCAAGTTTTTAGATGGTCCTGCCCTTGGCTGGTTTAGAGGTTTTCGATGTAGTATGAGAACGTACGAGGAATTTGCTCAGGCTTTATTAAAGAAATTTTGGTCGCCGGAGACGCAACAACACATTAGATCGGAATTGTATGTCAAGAGGTATTCTACTTCACTACCGACAAAATATTCTAATTATTTCACGGGACAGTTGGCAAAACTGCAATGTTTAGATCCGCCCATGCCAGATTATGAACTGATTACGACATTGATTCGTCAGTTTCCAGTAGAGGTACAGAGGACACTTATAGCTGCAGGAGTAGGAAATATGGAGGAGTTCGACGAGGTACTTCATCGTCTTGATCACTCAAACGCGCAGTTTTTCCACCAGAGGAATACGAAGCAAGACAATAAAGCCGTGTACGCTGTAGTAACAGATAGGCTGTGTCAGACAACACCAGAACCAAGCAGTGAAGAACAGGCATCGGGGGAGAGAAGAAGTTGGAACAGACAACAGTACGGAGGAAGAGGAAGATATAATAACCGCTGGAACAATTGGGGAAGAAGTAGGAATTGGAATAGACCATTTCAAGATAGGAGGGAGGAAAGGCAGGGAAACGAAGAATTTGCGAAGCAGCAAAGACAAAATATAGAGCAAAGGCACGAAGAGAGTGAGAGGTATTTGCAGGAGCTTAGAGATACCAACGCTCAACCTGGTACATCAGGGATAAGCGGATCGACAGATCCAAAAGGGAAAAAATGCCGATTGTAAATCAAAACAATCACCAAGAATGAGTATCACTGGTCGCATTTCCAGAATTGTGAAATGGCAGGCGGAAGATGAAGATTTAATGAGAGAGGAAAATGAAAGAATAGAGAGTGGGCCCAGAACAAGATTGCCGATTATAATTTGCGAGGTTTTTGGTAAACCAGTTCACACATTGATCGATACGGGAGCCATGCTATGCCTGGTGAGTGAGAGAATGTATGCCACTTGGAAATTAACAGAGGAGTTAGAGGAGATCCCGGTTTCTGGAATCAAAATCCAGGGAATAATTCCAAATAAAATCACGACATGTAGAACACAGTTGTATTTAGAGGTGAAAATTGGTGAAAGTATATTCGAGCACGTATTTGTCGTCATGCGAGATATAGCTCATGAGATGATATTGGGGACCGATTTCATAAAGAAATATCGAGCTGTCATTGATATGGAGTCAGACACCATCAAGTTTCATCATGCGGAAGACGTTCCTTTTGAGGAGGAAGACAAATGCACCGAGGGAGAGATTAGGTGGACGAATGTTTTCGAGAATTTTGAGACATCTTGTGAGATTGTAGAAGAAACCGTTCATCCTACCGAGATGAGTAGCCTTTTATTGGAGTTTGATGACATTTTCGATACTAAGCCAGGGGAGATTCGAGATTTCGAATATGATATTCAGGTGTGTGACGATACTCCTTACCAAGCAAAGTTATACCCTATTGCTGAAAAATATCGGAGCAAAGTCAAAGAAATGATTCAGAGTCTTGAGCAAGATAATATCATTGAAAAATATGTAACATCATATGTAAATCCGTTGGCTGCGGTACCAAAGCCTGATGGAAACTTGAGGATATGTCTTGATGCCAGGTCTTTAAATGCGAAATTGTTGCCCGAATATGATAGACCACCTGTTATAAGAGAACTATTAAGAAAATTTAAGGGGAAGAAGTGGTTTTCCACAATTGATCTGACCACTTCGTATCAGCACATCAGACTAAGTAAGAATTCGCAGAAATATACTGGATTTATGTTTGAGAGGCAGACTTATGTCTTCAAAAGACTTTCTTTCGGCATGAAAACATCTGGATCCGTACTCATTCGAGCCGTAGACAAAAATCTGAGTTAGGAAGTAAAAGATATAGTTATCTGTTACATTGACGACATCTTGGCAGCATCGGAGACGGAGGAGCAACACATGGTGCATTTGAGAAAGCTGTCCCTGGATTTGAGGAAGTCTAACTTCAAGGTCAACCTTATGAATTGTCAGTTCTTCAAGTCAAAGATTAAGTTTTTGGGACATGAATTGGATGGTCAAGGCTATAAACCAAATGAGCAGAAGATAGAAGCCATTGCTAATTTTCCCAAGCCTACCAGAGTGAAGCAAGTTCGTCAATTTATAGGGACATGTCAATTCTTTGCGGGGCATTGTCACCGATACACCGACGTTGTAGCACCGCTACAGGATTTACTAAAGAAAGCTAATAAGTGGAAGTGGGATGACACTTGTGATAAATCTTTTAGTGAAGCGAAGGCATAGTTGATGAACATAATTAAACTTGAATATCCCGATTTTCAAAAGAACTTCATTATAGAATCGGATGCATCGATGGTTGGAGTAGGTGCCATATTGCTGCAAGAAGATGAGGATAATACTCGCCATTATATCGCTTTTATTAGCAGAAAACTAAAACCATCAGAAAGGAATTATTATACCACAGAGCTGGAGGCGTTAGCGATAATTCATGCTCTGGAGTCCTGGAAGAAGTTGCTAATAGGACACTCAGTGATAGTTAGAACTGATCACCATGCTTTGGAGTTCATACTCAAAACTAATTTCGCTAGTGAGAGGATAACGAGATGGGCGTTATTCGTTCAACAATTCAATCTGACGATAGAACATCGATCTGGGAAGTCAAATGTGGGAGCTGACCTATTGAGTCGAGTAGTTGAACCAACATTTCGAGTTATGATTGTAAGATTGATACAGGAAGACGAAGAGACTTTAAGAAAATTAGTAAATTTGTCACAATCCCAGAAACGTTATGAACCATTAAGAAACGTTTATCGATTTCTTCACAGGGATATGGATCCTGCTAAGCTAAATTATCCACTCATGGAAAAAGTAACGAAGGACTATGTTTTAACAAACGGCATCATATACAAATTCTTAGATCCTGAACATACTAAATTGCGGATTGCCGTACCACCAAGGTTACAGACAGCTATAATTTGGTTGGCTCATCGTATTGCAGGTCACGCTGGTGTCGACAAAACCCTCCATCTAATCCAAGAGACGTTTACATGGGAGCATTTAAGAAGGACGATTGGGGATACTTTGAGGACATGTGACTTGTGCCAAAGAAACAAACATAATTCTCATCTGTTAAGAGAGGCACCGAGACCCATAATTCCGCCTAAACCCTGTGAGATGTTTGCTATGTACATTTTGGGCCTTTACCCAAGTCGAAACGTGGAAACAGATACATCCTGGTAACGATGGATAGTTTTAGCAAATACACTATGCCACATCCCATTCAAAAGGCCAACTCTAAATATATTTTGTAGAGGATTCGTGAAGGCGTCATACCAGAGGCTGGAAAACCTGAGTTTATTCTTTCGGATCATGGTTCGCAGTTCACTTCGGCAGAGTTTAGGAATCCCATGAGAGCTTTGGGTATTCGTCAAGTATTATGTTCCGTGAGGCATCCAGAAAGTAATCCTGCTGAGAGAATTATGGCAGAGATATCTAAGTTTTGTCGATTATATTGTTCAACCGAAAATTGGAGATGGATGGACGTGATTCCCATCGCAGCACAAACCATAAATTCCACGATACACGAGAGTACAGGGCAGGTACCCGTTACCTTACATCATGGAAGAAAACCAGAACGTCCATGGGATAGATTAGTTTCCATACCACCGGACATAGAGCCGAACCGAAGAGGAAGAGAAGATAGAGCCCTAGATAACTTGAGAAGACAGGCTGAAAAAAGGAATAGAAGAGTGCGAGGGAAGAAATTTAGGGAAACTTTGAGAGAAGGAAAACTAGTCCTAATTCGTAAGCCGACACCATCAGATGTGGGAAATAGAGTGTACTCAAAGTTCGCAAGCCTGTACCATGGACCTTTCAGGATATCACAGAGCCTAGATAACGGAAGTTATAGAATCGCTGATATTGGAACTGGAAACGCTGTGGGAACATATAATGCTGATAGTATCAAGAGTTATCATTCAAGAGCTAGAGTATGAAGTCAGAAAAACAATGATTGGAAGGAAAAATAAAAATGTGTTCATTTTTATTTTTATCTGCATGAGGGGTAGATGTGACCATTTAGATGAGGGTCACAGATTGTTCTTCTTAGAGGAACCACCTGTTAGAAGAACGCACGGAGCTGAGGTATTTTGTTTCATCAAGTTAACGCTAGATGGAGAGAGCGTCGATATGAGAGGACTCATATGGTATTTTTACGAATTTCTATGTGAAGAGGTTGAACCACCAAAACATCGGGGGAACATGCAGTACTCATTACTGGGAAAATTACCGAAGAGATCAAGAGAATCCGTCGTTTGGATCAGAAGATATTGGAGTTGAAGAAGCCAGGCGCAAGGATTATTTTTCGCATCGGAGTGGCTGAAGGAAGTAGGCCGCACGCCACAGGTGAAGCAGAGAGGCGAGACTGTATAGCGACTAACACCGCGTGCTCAAGGTCTACGTGCTTGGCAGATATTTTGTGTTGAAAGATACCAGTCTTAAAAGAGTTGGAAGGCAATCAGCGTATATGATGGGGGCCTTAAAACCCTGATATCATAAATAAGCTAGAGGGGCAATCCATTGCTTTCGTGTGTGCAAAGTATTGGGGAATTCCTTACTCATCTAAGGAATATAGCCTACTGAACCCGCTGAGCTAAGGTTCATGTGATATTTTTAATAAGAGCACATTTATGATGGGATGTAGTACCTTTGAACACACCCAGAAAGCCACGTGGAGCTGAGAGCTCACGCTATACTCTTTGAAGTAGCGGAGAATCGCACTTTTGACTTTGGTGAAGTCTGCTAATTATTTATCTGAGGTCTTATTAATCAATTTTATCTTTCCACAAGACTCAGAATATTCCATTTCGTCATGCAGCATTATTAAAACATTTTGGGGAATGTTATTTTCGCTTAAGGTAAGGTAATACCCTTGCAGATACGCAAACAGGAATGTAAGTAGTCGCTCAACGACTTCGTTTTGACGACCTACTTCCTCGAGTAACCCTGTTCCTTGCACTACGTCTGGAGAATCCGCCCCGTGTAGGCGTGAAGTTAAATCCGTCTTGTTAGACGTAGAAAATATGCGCTGTTTTGCGTGGAAATTGTTATCTGTTGCCATCGAGCACGAATACGTTACGATACGAGTGATAAGTAAGAATTGTATGGTGAATTATTTGCACTACATCTGGAAAATCCGCCCTGTGAAGGCGTGCAATTGTAGCCATCGTGTCAGACGTGGAAAATATCCGCTGTTTAGCGTGGAAGTTATCATCAGGTGCCATCGTGCACGAATATTCTATAAATCACTGTTTATAGATGCACAGTGAACAACAGGAATCATATTGTGATATAATTGGCAAGTATAGTGAAAATTCTAACATTACCGTAACACCACATTTTCATACCCACGTGTTTGTGGAGGGCCGAGTGCCTGGTGAAAAATATAGAGGTAAACGTGTTATAACTACTTTAAATAAGTGTGATTATGAAAGTATAATAGATTTGAATTGCCACAGTGAATTTTTCAATTAAAAAACGACGCACATTTCACGGATGCTACGTGTTGTAAAAGTGGCGTCAGCACACGTGAAGAACCACAGAACAGGGCTTGATCACGTATTATTCAGTATCTGCGAAGTAAAGGCTGTATGATCAAATTGTATTAAAGCCTGTAACATTTTCAACGAACATTGTGATTTTTGAAGTGAAAGAATGAACTACTACACGATTTATTTTACCACCCACGTGATCAAATTATTCTACACCATGTTTGAGACCGTCATCATGGGCTAGTACCGCTATGGTATGAGGGTGATGTATCTATTGGAACCAGCATGATGGTGGAGCTTCCAGAACAGCGAACGAGGAGGAAGGAACCCAGGATGCAATTCCCAGGCAAGTCCAGTACATCCACGAAGTTGTCGACAGGGACAGATCGAACCCTGGTATTTGGGAGAGTCCAGATGGGAGTCCTGATGAGGACGATGCCGTTCCGGAAAGCCAGGGATGAATTTGTACAACCCTTGTCGTTGAACAGAGGGCTGAGTGAGAGCTCCTCCATTTCGTGAGTTTTTGAACACCCTTTCTTGTTCTAGTTTCTGGTGGTATAGTAGGTTTAATGTAGTTTGTGAACCAACCGAAATCAGTGACAGCCATTTTTATAGGTAGGGAATGTAACTAGTCTAATTAGATGTCATTTATTTCAGTTAGAGTGAGACACCCTTGGGTCAGACATTTTGGTCAACCCTGGTGCAGCTTGATGGACGTCGTAGAACGTCAATGCCTATCTTTTGCTAAACGTGACCGTAGTTATTTGAGGCTACTTTGTTTAACCCTATCTGGGGTGATTTTCAAGTCTTTGCTGACTTAAGTTATGGCAATCAGATGCCATTGTTATATTTCTTTAACTGCATTCTTTGCAACCAGTCTTTGTTACACCCATGACTTCGTTAGAGCAGTCGTATCAGTTAGGTAATCGACTGTAATTACCAGTTTTGTAACTGCATTATATTTCATTTGAGATGTTGCTCAGAAGCCATCTGGTCAAGTGTAGACCTTACAAGTAAAAGGGATGTTTCGTTGTCTAGCATCGAACCCAGTTCCCAACGTATCATTAAGCAGATCCAGAGTGTGGAATCTGCGTCCCAATTATTATTTTGTTAGTGTCATGTGAAGACACGTATTTATTTGATGTTATACAAGCAACTACTGAAGTATTATATCTTTGAGAGCAAAGAGCTCCAGCAATGTGACATTGCTACCATTTACATGTCTTTGGTTTGAAAGACAGAATTATATTGTTGTGTTCAGAATCATTGCGTGTTTTTTATACACGTATTCTTCGAGGTTTATAACCTATGGTAAAGTTTTTATGATGAGGCCAGTTGTACAGTTTTTATTTTGCTTAAATCGCCGGCCTTGATAGTTAGAGTGTGTTGTGTCAGACCGCGCAGGAATGTTGTAGCCTGCTGCGACACAAACTGGTTTGTGACCCAGTGCCCTTGAGAGCACGCTTGTATTATGAGACAGAATTACTTTGACAGAGGACAGAATGCTTTTAGTATTCGCTCTTCCTTTCATTGCTATTTAGCTTATGGAACCCAGTGTCCAACCTTGTATCTAATCACATGTTTTTATAGATTGTTTTTTGTTAGTTAAACGCACTTTTGCGTGTACCGTCGTTTGACGTGTACAGTTATGTCAGGTTTTCTATAGTACGTTGTAGGCTGCCCTGTTAAAGGAGATATTTATTGTATGAAGGTATTTGTGTGTACCTTGTCCGGGATTGTTCCCGTTGACCAGATGTTATGGAGGGTTACTGAGTGTGCAGGCCCATCCCAGAGTTATTGAACGCGAGCTGTGCGCCGCTGGTAACTTGTGTTATTGTGTGTCCGAGTTGTTATTGCTCGTTGATTGTATTCCGACTTTTGAGTCGAGGCTTTTTGGTGGAGATTAATCTCAGTGGAGACACTCCGTGCCCAGGCTATTGTCAGTATTATTCGCCATAAACCAACGATAAACCTAAACCGACATCTTAATAATAAAACGCATAATTTTGGTAAAACAAAAGCTAACTAACGAATTCTTTCTATCTAACTTTGTTCTTTTGCATTTGGAACCTGCTGACATGGCCATGCTAATGAAGGTATTTCCTTTTGAGGAAATGACTAGGACAGCTGACACTTTTGTGGCTACCTGAAGCTTGCTCGAACCTTGAGTTCGTATCTTGTGGAGCGCAGGCCATGCGATGTTAGACGTAGTCTTTACTACGCAGTCGTCACCGTAACTACACACATTAGATGACTATGGCTTACAAAGAGTAAACCAAGGTGCAGGCAGGCATTTTAATAAAACTGTTGTCTCTAATTAA
Organism: Meconema thalassinum; assembly: GCA_946902985.2. NCBI lineage: Eukaryota > Metazoa > Arthropoda > Insecta > Orthoptera > Tettigoniidae > Meconema > Meconema thalassinum. Next base: position 297,936,886 of record OX336391.1, on the reverse strand, counting down.
TTATTTATGATGTACGAGTGTATGAACCCTACATGTTACCCTCTTGTGTACAGTTAGCACTTAGTTCCTAAGAATAATTAAATGTTTTTTTTTACATGGCTGTTCACTTAGCTTTGAGTGTAAATGTTTTCTGTTACGGACGTCATCGCCGTAAATTTTGTTATTAAATGACAGGACTTAGCTAGATGAATTAACGTTAAATGTAAATGTGGAGATGGTATCATCCTAACTTAGATTTGTTTTGCTACCCTGTTAAATGTAAATTCAGATATTAGCTTGATCTTGTAACTTGACCTAGGGATTTGCGTCGTACCATTTTCCTAGTGTTGCTGTTGTTGCTTTGTTATTGTGAGATAGATCTTTCGCGAGGGTTTTCCGTAACTTCTCAGGTAGGGACCTGCTCTTTATTTTTGTTTGTTTATTAGCTTGCGGATTAGCCGATAGAAACCCTCCGAACTAGGCTAGGGGCTTGTGAATTTTAGCAATAAATTTTCACGGTGTTTTACATAAGTCTGGATGTTTATTTTCTCAGTCTAGTTTTTAAGGTGAACCTTTCCTTAGGCAGTCTATGACCTTCGTCACCATGTACCGCGATCCCTGTGGATTACAGATTCTCGTGCCACTTTGGCCTATTAGGAAGTTCACCTGATCCTCACGGCAATTATGTCCGACGGATGAGATGTTAGGGAAGTCATTGCGGTTGTTGGCTATCCTGCCAGCTCCACCGACGGTCTCACTATAAACTAGAATTGGTGCTAGCATGCTACGTAAACCACTCTTAAGATTGAAAGTGTATCTTTCAAACAGCAAGACCACAAGCAGATACCGTACGCGAGGATCGAAAGGAAAACGGTATTGGTTAAAACACGATTTCATACCCAGAGTTGATATTTTAGAACGGTAAGTGAACCAGTCGAGTTAGGAAGTTTTCTGTGGCACAAAGCTGCAAGTGTTAGCTTGGGACTCGAATACTTATAACATTATGTTGCCAGACATGCATCATAGTAGTTCGAAACTGGTAGATCGGACCATCTCCATGAAGTGTTAAAAGAGCTGGAGGTAAGATGTCATGGGATTGTTGGGAACATCTTCCGGAATAATGGAGTATAGGCGAGTAGGGACTCGGAACATCTGTCCACTGGAAAGAACGTGTGCCAGCCGGCCTACATGGATTCTATAGCAGAAGGACTATTCCTACAAGATCTTCACGATGTAAGCCAACTTTATTTTTAAGTAGCTAGTGTATTGCAATCTAAATTTCGACTATACTGTCTGCTAAGTAGGTTTACGCTTATGGATTTTTATTTCAAGACGTTATTGCACATTTGAAGATTTATCATCCGATTTATTTCGAATGGATCTCTTTGATGGAAATCTAGTGCGTTGGGGATGTCAACCTGATAAGCTTCGATATAACAGTAGGCTATTGTGTGGAAGATATTTTACACCATTTCACGTCTAAACCTTATGTTAGGGATCTTTGAAATAATATTTGGTTTTGTTCATAATCGAATGGTTTATAATTAAAATTTATTTTGTTTAAAATATTTTCTCGATTTTGTTTATAATATTTTCTCTTTTGAATATGTTGATAGATGAGGAATGTGGATAGCCACATTACGATTAAATATTATTCCTTGGGAATAATAGTTCGAAATTTACTGTGAATTTATAAATTTTTATATTTGAATTTAAAATAAATGTAAAATATTTTTTCGTTGTAAATGAAGTTGAGATATGACATCGGAAGGCTGTATGACTGATAGTCAAGCCATAATGATAATAATTATAAGTAAATGATTATATTATTTGGAACATTTTCCAATAAGAATGAATAATAATAATAATTCTTGGTAATAATAACGGTTAATCATTGGAGGAATAATGGATCGTAGTTGATATTTTGGGAGTTGATTTTGAATGGATGGACATGCCGAAAGCGTGATCTTTGATATTGGGAACGGAAGGTCATTCATATACGAATTTTTGTATAAAATGAGGAACTATGTATTGGAATTATGCGACAGTTTAACCGAGGTGTGTTGGGGCAGACTTTAAAAGTTTATTACACCTATGCGAAAGGCCGAGATATTTGAATTTTGTGAGGGAGCGCATGATCCCATGTGTTGATTGATTAGAAGCCATTGAACCCAGCCTGCGTAGCTGAGGGGTCGTTATAAAAATAAGATTATAATGGTCAAATGTGAAAATAAAATATGAATTAAAAATGGATGTTTATAAAGTAGAGTTGAGGGTCAAATAATTGCTCCATGCTCAAATATGATTAGAATGAGGACAATGTAGTCGCTCATATGGGAACTAGTGGCCGATCGTTGGTGAATTTCTACATTCTTAGACTGTTGTATAGTCGCCCGCATGGTGTAGTCGTTTATATTTGAATAAGTTTATGTCTCGTCCTAGTTTTTGCTGAAGGCCTTACCGTGTCCTATTTAACGAATTGATAGCATGAGAGGCATGTTGTCTAGAGATTGGTTGGTGTAGTGAAAATTTTAAGCTGAAAGCTGATTGAATTTATGGATCCATTAATTTTCGTAAAGTGCAATATTTTTTTTTGCAAGGAATTAAATTGAAATAAATAACATAAATAAATTGAATTACATGTAGATTATCAAAGAAGTTAAATCGAAGCGATTAAATCAGAGGATTTATATTATGTGAATTGTTGTATAAAATTTAATTTTGGTGACATAGTGGAAATGTCGGAAGTTCAGTCAATGTTTAAATTTTGATAAATGCTGCCTTGGGTTTTTTTTTATTTCACGCCGTTTTGGGAATGTGATTTCCCTGAATTAAGTTGAAGATGTGAGAATTTCCCCGCAGAGGTTGAAACACTTCAGGGAAAATTTGATTCAAGTGATACTCTTGTAAATATCAAAATCATGGTGTCAGGATGGGCTGATATTTTCCTGCACATCAGTGATAATTATACAGTTTAAATAATTCAGTGAAGCAGATGCTGAGATGGACTAATGATTTTCTCAGACATCAGTAATTATTTTTGAGAATAGTGAATTTACTTTTGGATAGAGGCTGAAAATTACTTTATTTTATGCGTTATAAATTTGTATGTAGACAATGGACCAAGGGGGTGCGTAGGATGTCTTTATTTTCAGGTCTGGAATTTTAGATTTCTCCCTTGGGGATTATTGTATTCAAATAGGACCAGCAGACAGTTAAATTAAACTGAGGTATTTTAAGAAATTGGTGTTATTCACAAATTATTTGCACTACCTTCCATCCTTTATGGAGTGTGAATTTCGATATCCGTCTGGCTGATTTTTTGATTAGAAGTTTTTGCTTTGCTATACTCAGTTTGACCCCGAGATTTTTTTTTTTTTTTTTTTTTTTTTTGCCTTATGCTCGGCGGATGTTGAAATTCATACTCGTGTGCTCGTGGGACTTCGGTCAAACGGTCACAACGTGTAGTATTTCAGTGTTCCAGACTACCGCAGTTCCCTTCAGTCAGCTGATCGAGATGTTGCTCTCAACAATGTGACGTCATCAGCCATCTATTGGATTTATGATCGAAGATTGCGAGAATGTGTCAGTCGTCAGTTGTTGATACACAATCACAAATAGAACTTACGAAGTTGGAGGTTAGGGTCCTTCCAGGTGGTCCGTCTAAAGCACCACTGGAAACAAGATTACAAAGCTGCTGCCGCGGCTAAAATAATATGTGAAGTGGAAGGAGAAGGTGTCGTTAGAGAGCGTGTGTTACAACGATGGTTGCAAAGTTTCAACACTGGAGAAGCAAACACTACAGATTTACCGCGTTATGGAAGACCGAAACTACTGTATGGGATATTGAGAATACACGCAGAGATTTGGAAGAAAATCCGCAAAGAAGTACTCGTAGGCTGCGAAGTACTCGTAGGCTGTCAGAAGAACTTGGTGCATCAAACGATACCATACATCGCCAGATTGAGTAACTTGGAAAATCAAACAGTGTCTACTTTTTTCAGAGAAGCAAGTTCGACTTCAAATGAAAACAATGCGTTGTGTGGAAAAATAAAGGCGTAGCGAATGTGAAAATGGAAAATTTGTTTCCGGTAATACTGGATTGGATTGAGATCCATAAAGACTGCCAACAGTACTTTTGAACTACCAGTGGGCAAGGTGAAGACAAACAGCTAACTGCAACCTAACTTATGCGTTATTGCTTGCAGCCCCTAATTGCAAAAAGTTCCCAGCTAGTATCAAACATCACCAGCAATGCTGCCGAAAATTATATGTCCCTTGTTGCAAAATTCACGGGAGGTAAGCAGATCAATCGAGGGTAAAGAGGTTCCTTCACTCATAGAACCAAAGCTGCCGGACTGGTCTTTCAGTTTGGGCCATCCTGGCACTATAAAACAATGAAATCCGTTTAGAAAAAAGAACTGTCACAATAGTGAAGGACACTGCACTCAGCAGAAAGAGAAGAGGAGCAGCTTTCCGAAAGAGTTTATTTGCGTCGCGAGAAGGGAAAAGAATGTCCCGACAACAGTCTAATGAAATGAAACGTACTGTCTCACGTGATTATAGAAACCGATCAATGCGTGCGCATTTGGCCTCTTATAAATCGATAGATTAGAATAATTGACGGTTTTTGGTCTTGATTGTTATGTCTAGAAGATACCTAGAGTTGGACGTCCGCATCGGATGGTTTTTAGAATAGATATTCCCAATAAACCTGAACATGAACATATCTTGTCCATCTTTTTTCTAAAATGTCAAGAACGTGCTAACTACAAACCAGTCATATCTTTCTATACATTATTCAATTTCGCATCGAGTGAAACCAGTCGCTGATCTGTGCGGTAAGAATTATGCCCTACAAAGTATTACTAATGTCGGAACAATATGTTTTTTGTTCGGGAGTTTATCCTCAAATAACTCTAAAACAGTTACCTAGAAGGGAATCCAACGCTGTCAGCATCTATCCTGAGTGTGTTTTCACCGGTTTTTCCACAATCCCTCCAGGTAAATGCCGAGATAGTACCGTACGTGAAGTTTCAGGGCACCTGTCCCATCCCTGACTCCAATACAGTTACACACATAATCAACTACACGGGACCGATGATGATGATGATGATGATGATGATGATGATGATAATAATAACGTTATTGGTTTAACGTCCCTTTTAACTACTGCGGGCTTTTAGAGACGCCGGGGTGCCGGAATTGTGCCCCGAAGGGGATCTTTAACGTGCCAGTATATCTAATTACACGGCTCCCTCGCATTCGCGCACCCTCAAATGCCAACTGGCTGCTCCAGGATTCGATCCTGCAACCTTGGGCACAGCAAGTGAGAACGTTACCGCTGAGCCACGCAACCAGCCAAAGGTACTGATGACCAAGATGTCCCAAGCCCCTACAAAGTATTATTATCAACAAGAATGTTAGAGGAAGTAAGAAAGGCATCTGTACGAACACATTGTGTCAACGTTACATATTGTGACACTACTACAGTATAATTTTATTGCTCAGATATTTTCCACGCCTAGGCACTTGTACACATAACTCGTCGAACTATAATATTTTTGACAGGAGGAAGACAACTCCTTCCTGTCGTCAAATTGTTCCCTTCTCCCTCCGCCCTGTCAGCGTGTTCATCATTTGCCTTGCGCAAGAGATCTTGTGGAGCCGCGCCGCCTACCACCCTTTTCAAAACAATTCCAAAACTAATGCTGACGATTCCATTCACCCGATTTTAATTTTGAAAAATGCATTGAAAACAGGAAATAAATCTCCATTTTCGTATTACCAGTTTTTTTTTCATATTTTAAGCAGAGATATAAAAAACTGTTGGTAACTTTTTTGTTTTTCACATTTTGGAAAATGCATTGAATTAATATCAATTCAATTGCAGTCTAGTATACATAGTGGTTTTCAGATCGCAAATACGAGCTTTCGTTCAAGAGAAAACTGAAAAAAGAAATTGTCTCACTTTGGTGCTGCTACGTGGTGTCAGAATTACAAACTAAAAAACGGGACATTTAGCCTTAATGCTCCTTGGAGCGCTATGAATGTCAAGGAGGTTAGATATCTAAGCTTCTTGACGCTATACCGCTTTCAAGTAGAGAAATGAGGAACTTTGTGTTGGCGGAAAATCCCGAGATTAATTTTGCCATTATGAACACGGCCTACTGAATTCAAATGGTTTCTTTAACATGCCAACAATGTATGACATGAGTATCGTGATTTTTGTCGCCTTTCAAAAAGCACTTACCATGGCTAGGAGCGAACCTGCAAGCTTGGGGGGGGGGGGGGGGTTGGTAGTCCGACACGACAACCACACACCCACCGTGGCAAGCATCTATTGTATTATTCTGTGAGCATTAATTGGCAGAACAGAATGTTTTGCTAGTTCCCAAAATCGAGTGGCTATTGGCTTTATCATTCCCATTTAAATGGGATCGAAGAACACTGTCTTGGAAGAATAATACAATTGATCATGTTTATGGCACGCCTATTTTGGATTTGGACTGAAGTCTAGAACGAGTACTGTGAGCGCTGTGCTTGGCAGTAAAGCACCAGTCAGTGGGTACTGCGTGTTGAAACGTTGTTGAGCTAAACGCAGTCAGCACGCAATTACTGGCGCCTCAGCGAGAACAGTCTACAGTAACAAGTAAATTGCACATCTTCCACGAAACATATGTTAAAATGTGTATTAATTCCTGTCAAAAGAGAGCGAACCAAGAGTACCAAATAATCATTACCCCACCTTGTTTCTCCGAAGCATTTAAGTTCTCCGTCTTTCATAATGCACAATAGGTGTTCTTGAAAACTTACGTCAAATACTGGAAAACAGTTGAATTCCAGAAAGGAATCGTAGCAACTGTTCAAAGATACCATGCACATGTGGAAAAAAGATATTGTCTATTCGTGGAAAGACATAGTTATTCAGTTACCAAATTAACCTGGATACGCTAGAGAGGAAATCCTTAATAATAATAATTCCTTGGAATCTTCTTCCATGTAAGCAAGTCGTCTCGGTGCGTGGTATGAGTTCCAGGGTCGAGAATCACGAGCAGCGACTGAGTGGCCTAGAAGGTTGTTGTGATAGTAGGAATACCGGTATCTGTTACTGAGAACATTTGCCATATCCTACACTACACACCATCTTGTTCTGAAGCATGATCTACTGTACTTCTTCATCTGCGATCGCCTACTACCACTGACCTCCCTCCACCCCCACACATATAGACACAAATAAAGTCATAGTACAGTTCACGCCACAGTTTTGGACCGGTCAGTCCCGGTTTCTCAGTCGTACAGAGGACAGTTGGTGAACCTCATGCATGTGCAATTGATACAGATTTGCTTTCATAGCAAATGAAAACTCACTTATCAATTGCACATGCCTGAGGTTCGCCGACTGTCCTCTGTACGACTGAGAAACCGGGACTGACCGGCTAACAACCGTGGCGTAAACTGTACAACACAAATAAATATCGTAACTACAACCTACATACAAACTATTTCAATTAAAATGATTTTGAGGTATATTTCAACTAATAAACAAAATAAGGAAAGGCAAGTGGTGTGTTGGGGAAACACTTATGTAGGACGTAAACTGCGGAGTATAGAGGCAGGGGCGTAGCCAGGATCAGGAAACGGTGGGGGGTGGGTACAATTTAAGTAGGCTTCTTTCCTAGATCCTGTGAGATTGGTGATTGTGGTGACTGTATATTTGTAACTGGAGCAGGGTTTGGGAAGGTGGCAGCTCACCCTAAGAAACATATTCTTTACTGGCTTTGATATATTCATTTATTTATAAGTGCAATTAGCATCTATGAAGGATGAGGAATCTCGCTGGGATTGGAATAGAACAAGATTTGATCGAAGAGGGTTGAACAGAAAAGACAAAGGAGAAGAAACAGACACGTGGTAAAGAAGACATGGAATGTAAACATATCCAGTAGCCAGCGTCTTGGTGTGTTGTACCACCAGACCATCGCCGTCTGCTATGCTTTAACGCCTGTCCACTTCACTCCAAACAGCGAACATGCAGCGGTACTGAATTTCTCCGCCACTTAACTCGCAGCGCTGCTAAGTTGATCCGCGCTTCCGTCGCTCATCTCTGTTGTCAGCTAAACTCGAAGAATCTTCCGACTTGTTGACTTAGGTGTTTAGGTACCGTATATAACACGTCCAAATCCGTCTGTCATTTCACACGCTGCCATATCAAGGAATGCTAATTTTACAAATAATCAACTTACTTAGCACTTCGTTGTGGCCGCTGATTCGCTCATTATCAATGAGGACTCATTCAAAGCTGTTGTTGATGATTAGGGACTTTGCGTCATTGTGGCCATGTAGCCCGTGCACTTGGATATGTGTAGATTTTGTCTGATAACCTGTGATGTCTGTACTAGTGTGTGTGTTTGTAATTCAGGTGATGATTGGGAATGAGGCGGCCGTGGCCTTAAGTTAGGAACCATCCCACCATTTTTCTAGAGAAGACGTGGGGGGGGGGGTGGCCACGGTGGTATTCATCGAACACTCCTCTTCTCAGTTTTGCCTTACGAAGCTGAGTGTAACCTGTTCCAGCCCCTCACACCAGAATTAAAATTTCTTGGCAGAGTCAGGATCAAACCCGGACCTCCAAGGCGACAGTCAAGAACACTAGCCACTACACCACGAGGTGGTTGCCAGTTCTATAAAGTACTTGTTTTGTTGCTCAGACATCATCTGATTCACTGCGCGTTTGAAGGAAGGAAGCTTGTAGTTTAACGTGACCGTTAATCTTGCTATCATGAGCCACGGGACCTCATTTTTACGTGGAATCTCAACCACAGGACATGGCATTTCACTTCGAAAATCTCACGTACATTGACCGGGAATTGAACCCGGTCCACTTTGATGAGAGGCCAACGGCTTGACCGCTGCGCCTCCACGCCCCAAACAACGCTTTTGAAGATCACGGTTACGAAGTACTTTACATGTTTGTTTGTGTTCATTTTGTAGTTTTTACATGAATGCACCAAGTTCAGTTTCATATACTGTCAGTTGCAGCTTTTCAGTCGGTCAAAACGAATTTGCCCAAAAACTGGGCATGATACAATGTATATAATATATGAATAATAAGTATATAACACTCCTGAAAAAAAACATGCATTAGAGTTATGATCACTACAGTTTATCTCTTTTAAGTTCACTTCCTACGAGAGACAACACTCTTAACATCTGATTCACTGCATTTACTATATAGTGTTTCATTAACTTCCCTTACACGTGTGGTTTCTCAACAAGCGTTATTGTAACGTAGAGAAAGTTCAAATAGCGGGTTACCTCTATATTAAGCCAATTCCATAACATTCCATTTAGTTGATCAGACATTACCTGCGTCAGTCCGCTATTTAAAGTCACGATTAAGGAGTACAATCATTTAATAACTCTCTTATATTACTATTTCTCGTTCCGATTGAAGCAAGCTCAAATCTAGAATACAATTTTCTAAAACATCTCATCAGAGTAAAATACTATTATTTTAATAGTTGTTAAATAACATATTCAGAACTATTATATGAGAGAAAAATATTTTTTTTATTACGCGATTTTAAAGTACTCCGCTCCGAAAACACGTTAATTTATAATATTTTTATAATATTTTCAAAGGATTATTTTTTCGTTAAAGGAAATCATTTGTTAATCACCAATTTACTGAAGAAAGTTACATTAGTCTGTTAGTTTTAGTAATGTTTATAGGCCTTATTGCCTGTGTGGGTTTGAATCCCTCATCGGCCGACCTGAAAATGTTTTTCGTGGTTTCCAATTTCCACCACCATGCAAACGCTGGGACGGTTACTTTCAACGCGTCCATGGCTGACTTCCTTCCCAAATCCTTTCCCTGAACCTTCCTTAACTCAAGTTAGCGGTCGCCCGGGTAATCGGCCTGCTGATCTGCTGATAAAATGTGTTCAGCTCCCAGACACCGTCCTTGCGACGGTAGAGGAATGATCCCTCGCTGAGTCCGTGGGTGAAACCAAGCGATAAAAATATGTATTTAGTTATTGTACGATTAGTAATTAAGTTTCGTCTATGGTAATATTTTATTTTTACCACCATACCGAAAAGATGTTTATGTATATATTGCTTTATTTATTAGTTCATGCAAGTTTTAAGCAATTCAACATAGGCCTATATGCTAATTTTGTTATAAAACCAAAACATGTACTAATTTATACGTTTTTCTTGTTAATAAATTGTGTTGAATTAAGGCGAACAACTCTTTTTTGTCTGTTTGCCACTACAAGGTCACGCTAAGGGTAATCTGTGGTCACGCTTTATTTGCATCCAGCAACTCAAAGATACCATGGCGGCTTCGGTGGCGTAGTTGGTAGCATGCTGAGCTCTATGCACAAGATCGCGAGTTCAAACCCGGCTGAAGTCGTCGGATTTTTAAGAGCGTTAAAAATCCCTCAGTATGCCTTCCTCCAGAGGGAAAGTAAAGCCGGCCCATGTCATAGATTTATGGCATGTAAAAGTACCTTCCACTACCTACAATTGAGTGAAGCAAAAATTTGTAGGTTAGATTATCGGTGATTGGAAAAAGGAAGAATGTCCATTTTTTTCAAAATTGACCTGAGATATACAATTTGCTCGCGATACATCGACGCGTCGATTGGTAGAAGAAGGATGAATGTCCATGTAAAACCCTGGGAACAGCAGGCCATCGCATTTTCGGGTGAGTGGAAAAGGGAAGATTGTCCGGACTTTCGTCTTTGTTCCACTAACTGCCGTGAACAGCGCCACCATACGCGAGGTACACGCAGCGCCGTCATTCGAGGAGCTAGTGTTCTGTTGGATCAGTTATTCACTGCCATTTGCGATTGCTGGTAATAAACAGTGAGTTTGAAAAGATTATAGTGACGGATAGCATTAAAAAGAGCGTAAGTGACGATGAAATGCGATCAAGAAGAAAAGGCATTAGAAATTCTGCTGATTATAGCAAAGAGAAACGCAAGAGAGACAAATCATTGGGCCAGCAATACATTACTCCGCAAGGTGTTGTTGTACCGCCAAAATCTACTGGACCTCTATGTCGGTAAGTACCGTGTAGTTTCATTACTTCAACAGCATCTATGACTCAGCGGTGTTAAAAACTCAGTTATTTTGGAAGAGTAGGTAATATGTATGTGACTAGGCCTATATTTCATAGAGTGTTATGAATGAGGACCGTCCCGGGGTAGCATTCTAGCTCCTTGTTCTGGCGAATTGGATTCGATTCCCGGTACTGGCAGTAACTTACAAAGCCAGTAGGTCCAAAACGGCATTGAACCGACACAAAAGCACCCCCGCGCAACATTATGTTACATAAATCACTTGTATATAGTTTATATGTGCATAACCTTTACTTAGGCCTATATTTTCCTAATTCATTTCTCTTGTATGTTTCTTGCAGTTGCCGAAAGAAGTGTTTTGACAGAATTACGGAGGAGGAACAAATGATTACTATCTCTACAGTGTATGATGGCAAAACTAAGGAAGAGACAGATTTGTATCTTATGGGTCTGATAGAGTGTACGCCAGTAGCAAGAAGAAGAAGTAGAAAAGAGGAACCAAGATATGTGAAAAAGGGTAGCCTACATTTAAATTTTATGTTATGAAAGGATCTGAGAAGTTGCCCGTGTGCCGCAAAGCTTATTCAAGTTTACATGCGATAAGTGATAAGGCTATTGTTCGCTTAACAACACTACTCGTTAATTGTCAATCTCCAAATGATAATAGGGGACGACACCTCAATAGAGGAAATATTCTAAAACCAGAAGTTATTGCCAAGATAGATGAACATATTAGATGTTTTCCTACTCATCAGTCACATTACAGTGGGAAAATTGTTCGTTACTTGGATGCAGAGCTAAATATGAACAAAATGCATGCACTTTTTTGTGAACAGAACCCTAATCTGAATATTAAATATGAATTTTATTTGAAATACTTTAAAGAAAACTTCCAGTATGGATTTGGACGGCCACAAATTGACGTGTGTTCCACCTGCGAAGAACTCGGAGCCAAGATCAAATCTCCTTTTCTAAACGAAACAGCAAAAAAGAGTTGCATTTGCGGAGTTGCTTATTCATAAGCGTAGGGCTTCAAAGTTTTATAAAAAGCAAGAAGAAATCATTAAACTGTGTGCAGAAAGAGATGATGTAGTAGGGATAGTTTTTTACTACATGCAGAATGTCCCTTTGCCTTGTTTGCCTGTCCAGGAAATGTTTTATTTAAGAAAACTCTGGCTTTTTGTATTTGGAATTCATAACCTGAAGAATAACACAGCTCAGTTATATTGCTACCATGAAGGTCAAACTAATCGTGGTCCAAACGAGGTGTGCAGCTTCTTGTATGATTATTTGCGTCGACTTCCTGACACAGTCAAAGAACTTCACATCTTTAGTGATTCCTGCCCTGGACAAAACAGGAACAACACTGTTGTTCGTTTTTTGATGTATCTCAGCATGATTGGAAAGTTTCAAACAATTCACCAATATTTTCCCATACGAGTCCACTCGTTCTTACCTTGTAACAGGGATTTTTCTGTGATCAAAAGAGTGTTACGAAGACGAGACAGGGTGTATTCAGTTGAACAGTATGTTGAAATTATAGTGAATTGTAGAAAGAAGCCTCTTGCATTTCAAGCCAAAATCATGGAATATGAAGATATACTTGATTTTAAGCAGTGGTGGCCGCCATATTTCAAGAAAAGTTGTACTGCCTTGGACAGCCAAATGAAAGTGAAGTTCTCACTTGCAAGCTATAGACATTTAATCTATAAAGCACAGCTACCAGGCTACGTATGTGCATCGGAGTTTATTGATGGACTAAATTTCAGCTCATTCAGGCTTCTTAAGGGACTAGAGATACCGACAGGTAAGGCAGACAAAGCATACAAAGAAGAAGTTCCTCTCAACCGTAAAAAAAATCGAAGATGTTCAGAAAATCATCAAGTACATTCCTTCAGAGTATCAGGGATTTTATAATAACATTGTTCATTGGTCGACAAGAAGTGATGATCTGCCTGATGTAGAAAATGATTAGGACAATGAAAGCAAAATAAATGATTTGATGTAAGGAATTGCTGTATTGTGTGGTATGTAAGTTAAGAAATATTATTTTGTATCTGTTGTGAATTTATAAGCAATAAACTAATTGGTTACTGTGACATAAACAAGGGATTCTCTAAAAATAGTTTCTAGTACCTTAGAAAAATTGAATTGTTGGAAAAAGGAAGAATGTCCAAGACTTTTTACCTCAAATTACTTTTTATCAGTGGTGAAAATAACCTCTATCTGACTGCCATAATGTTCCTCCTGTGAAACTTTACAACTTTGTAATGTATCATGAAACTCCAGGAGCAATATTTTGAATGCTGTTAAGTTTTTTCTAGTTTTCTCAAAACAGGGTAGCTTGGACATTCTTCCTTTTTCCAATAACCGATTCATTTGATTAACGCCCTATTAGTTCCAACGTTCGCCATCAGGTGCCGGTCGCAGTGGCATCTAGTAGCCAAGTTCACGACTAGGTGTCGTTGACGGTAGCATTTGGTAGCAAAAGTATGACCTACTTGAAATTGATCGTCTGCAGTCCTTACCTGAATTACAGATAGAAGAAAACAACAAAATCAACCCCTGGTACTATACAGCCCATGACGGGGTAAGGCCGACCAAGCGACCGCTGCCCAGCCATTTGGCCTGCAGATATTGGGGTGACGCGTGATCAGCGCGTCGGGTCCCCTCGGCCGTTAATCTTGGTATTCGTGATCGGGGCGCTGTCTCACTGTCAGACAGCTATTCAATTGTCCTCACGAGGCTGAGTGCACCCCGTTCCAACCCTCACGTCAGTTTGAAAATCCCTGACGGAGCCGGGGATCGAGCCCGGGGCCTCCGGGTGAGAGGCAGGCATGCTACCCCAACACCACGGGGCCGACTGAATTACAGATAACACACACTAATACAGCCATCAAAATTAACACCGGTTATCAGACATTTTCTACATCCACCCAAGTACACGGGGCTACATGACCGCGTTGTCGCAGCCCCTAAACTGAGGAACCAGCCAACCAAAGATATCATGCGTCTGCTATTATTTGTCCGTCCAGAGTTAAGAGTGTACTACGGGCTCTTATGGGCTTTTACATTTAGCGGACTCCCCCAGAATTGATGACTTCGAAGTCTTTAAAACTGGATTTTCACTATGTTATTTATTAGGTTAATGGCCATGGGTGGAGAGTACATGTTCCTCAGCATTCATTTAATGATATGTAATTCTTACATTCTTGATATGCAACATGATTTTGTAATGTATCTGACAGCAGAGTCTGCGCGCTGGATGGAACAGCACGCACGCTGTTGTACGTGTCTTAGCTCTCCACTGAACGCACGAGTCCAGAACTCTCCAAGATATTTGAAACAGTGTTGGAGTGTAAGGATTGTTTTGTGTAATATAAAAATAATTGTGATTTAGGTATAAGTGGCATTAAATATTTGGCTGATGTTCCGTTTGCGAAACGTAAACCCGGGGAAATTTTAAGGCGCAGAGAACGACAGATAGTTTGTAACGTCTACAATTATATAAAGACCAAGAATCAGGAGAAAAGTGCTGCTGTATGTTTTTGAAAAACCCGTGATGATATATTATTATTATTAACTGCTCACCTGCAATAATGTGCGTAACAGAACTTTCATGCAGTTAAATTACGCGATTTGTGCCGAATGAGAAGCTTGTAGTTTTGTGTAAAATAAACCGCTAAGGCTCATTATGAAATGGATAATGATTGTTTTGAGAAATATTTTAAAGAACAGATTGTCGCAATTTCCCACATCAGTCTGTAGTATTTGCCATTCATTGTCCAATGAACGTTGTGCCACTGCATTTTTTTGTTTACTTTCTTTCATCTATCTATACCGAGCTCGATAGCTGCAGTCGCCAGTATCCAGTATTCGGGAGATAGTGGGTTCGAACCCCACTGTCGGCAGCCGTGAATATGGTTTTCCGTGGTTTCCCATTTTCACACCAGGCAAATGCTGGGGCTGTACCTTAATTAAGGTCACGGCCACTTCTTTCCCACCCCTAGCCATTTCCTTTGCTATCGTCGCCATAAGTCATATCTGTGTCGGTGCGAAGTAAAGCAACTTGTAAAGAAATCTTTCATCTACGCGTGCAATAATATGTGAAGTATCATTATGATAAGAACAAAATTACTTGTTATTTCCGGGTACTCTCTTCGCCTCTGCAGATGAAAGTGACTCACTGCGACAGATGATTTGTATCCTGTCACTGACCTAGGCTGACCTTGGAGCAGTGGTGGATCCAGGCCTTGCGGGGCCCTGGGCGATATGATAAGGCGGGGCCCACAACAATAGGAAATTAAAAAATATGAAATCAAATGGAAAGTAGTTTTGTAAAAAATATAAAATAAAGAATAGTTACAATATTTTGAGTATACTACAGTACGTTTATTTTTATAATATGAAAGAAACCTTTAAATCCCCTTGAAGAAGATTATGTAAACAATAAAATATTACTTCGCCACAATTTTCCGGCTGAAGTCTTCTATTATTTCACCGAAATCTAAACTTGTTAAACGGTCAACAGAGGTCATAGCTGCACTGAAAAAAAAAATTAAAAAAAATACAAATTAGTTTGAAAAGTATAATTAATTAATTAAATTTAAAAAAAACATGGCGCGGGGCCCCCAGGACTGCGGGGCCCTGGGCGGTCGCCCTCCTCGCCCTCCCGTAGATCCGCCCCTGCCTTGGAGAATATATTGCCATATTACGTAGTCTATTAAACTAATTGATCCGTATCTAACGGATGATTCAGATTAGCTTTCACGTCATTTCAATTGTTTTGTCATTGCCATATCGTACGTAACTAAAATTCCAATGTAAATAAATAGTAAATCGTCGCAGTATTTATAATCCGTTCTAAGCATTGTTATGTAAATCAATTACTATCCTCGGCTCCCTCACTCCTTTAGGGAATAACTCAGTCTTTATCTTTATTAAAAACTGATCATCCAAATTCTGTTATTCTTACGGGAATTATAGTAAAAGGTTGCAGATTATAATGGCGCGAAGGAACGAAATTCCGTCGGGATGAGGAGCTTGCTGATAGTCAGTCCGGCAGCGGGCTGTACTACTCGTGTGGAGTGCTGTACAATAGCTGCCCTTCTACGGTCGCTAGACGTGGCAACGCTTGTGCCATAAGAGCCCGTAGTACACTCTTAACTCTGGACGGTAATAGAGTGAAGAGAGAATAGAGGCGGATTTAATATTCAATTTACTTCAATACGGAACCTCGCCATGATTAATTTCATTTCAATGCAATATAACACAGGACACCCAAATAACAAAATTTCTCATTGCACAATCTGGAGCACCGCTGGTCGGCTGCTACGCCGCTCAATTTGCCATCTGGCGGTAATTATGAGTAGCTCTCCACTTGTCTACCTTCCAAGACTTGGAACTATTGGAGTCAATATGGCAGTCGCTTCATGGTCACGTTCAGGGTTAACAGTGATCACGCTTTATTTGCATCCAGCAACTCAAACAGTGGCGGATCTAGGGGAGGGCGAGAAGGGTGACCGCCCAGGGCCCCGCAGTCCAGGGGGCCCCGCGGCATGGATTATATTTTTTTAAATTATTTAATTAATTAATTAATTAGCCTAATTATAGTTTTTAAACTAATTTATAATTTATATTCCTTTTTTCAGTGCAGCTATGACCTCCCGTGACTGTTTAGCAAGTTTAGATTTCAATGAAATAATAGAAGACTTCAGCCGGGGAAAATGTCGCAAAGTAATATTTTAATATTTCATGGTTTACATAATCTTCTTCAAGGGGACCCAAAGGTTTCTTTCATGTTATTAAAAAAATGTACTGTAGTGTATTCAAAATATTGTAACTATTCTTTATTTTATTATTATTACCAAACTATTTTCCATTTGATTTGATATTTTAAATTTCCTATTGTTGTGGACCCCACCTTATCATATCGCCCAGGGCCCCGCAAGGTCTTAATCCGCCACTGAACTCAAATATGCTGGAGTGAAGAGTGGATGGGGCAGTAGGGTAATCTGTGTGTGGGATGAATGGAGTAGATAGAGACAGATTTCAGACCTCAGCACCACATGGTGGCGTTTTGAAGAACTGCAAACGCAAGTGTGTCATGCGCATGCTACTCGGTAACTTTACAAGTAATAAATTATTGTTTTCGCTTCAGAAACCGCCCTTGTTTTAAATCGGCATTTGGCATCGTCTATAATAATTGCATACAATTGTTTGAGTAACGCTTCCGAGTTGAAAAAATTTCCGCAGTCGGTAGGACTCGAACCTACGCTCCCAGAGGGAATCTGATTTCTAGTCAGACGCCTTAACCACTCGGCCACGACTGCACATGATAGCTGCTGTGTACTTAGTGTGTACTTAAGCGCATAATCTATATCAAATTATTGTGTTAATATTGTAGATGGGGTAATAAGGACCTAATTGATTTGATATCGACATTCCAGGATACGGCGAAAGAGTTGTTTTATGAACGCAACTCAATTCGTGATATATAGAATTAGCATTCTCTGATTTATTGGAAAAGTGGAAAATGTCACACGACAATCAAGTATCCCATCAAATTCAAAGTCTCCTCCATTGCGTAGTAGTCAGCGTGGTTAGCTGCCACCCCGGAGGTCCTGGGTGCGATTCCCGGCTCAGCCACGAAATTTGAAATGTGGTATGAGGACTGGAACGGGGTCTACTCAGCCTCGGGTGGTCCAAATGAGTAGAGGGATTCGATTCCCACTCAGCCATCCTCGAAGTGGTTTTCCGTGGTTTCCCACTTCGTCTTCGGGCATGGTACCTACTGTAAAGCCACGGCCGCCTCCTTCCCTCTTCCTTGCCTATCCCTCCTAATCTTCCCCTCCATTCCCTCATGAGGCCCCTGTTCGCTTTGCAGGTGAGGCCGCCTGGGCGCGGTGCTGGTCATACCTCCCCAGTTGTATCCAAACCGATTAGATGTTCCCAACTATAGGACACTGCCCGTAGGGGCGGTAGAGGTGAGTTCCCTCGCTGAGTCCGTGAGAAACACCAACCTAGAGGGTAAATTGACTAAATAAATAAATATCAATCGACTCCAACCACCAATGGCTGGGATTATCTTACCACATATTGTGATAAAATGGTCATTAAAACGAAGAGATTCTGTAGCTTGAACTTGGGGTAGGCTATCATTTCATCACAAAATGTCAAAGTTGTGCTAGGTGGTAAATTGAATGATAGTCTATCAAATATAATCAGATTTGGTATGATTTAAGTGTTGTCGATTAACAGTGAGCCATGACTGAAGCAATCGACTACTATCGTATGTCATGCTGCAGCTCTGCTGGAGATTAGTAGCCTACATTTTTAGCCTACTTTCGATTTTCGTAAAAAAAAAGTAGACTTACGAAAGTAGACACACACGAGCCAAATGCCCGGGTGTGTATGTACACTATGTTGGTTACCCCCCTCCTCTATCAACTGAAACACGACGAAATCGAATGAACCAAATTTGGTACGGAGGTAGCCTACATCGATGTCATGTTTTATATTGCCGCCATCTAAATGGCACCCTCCGTAGTGTAGCGGTCAGCATGGTTAGCTGCCGCCCCGGAGGTCCTGGGTTCGATTCCCGGCTCTACCACGAAATTTGGAAAGTGGTATGAGGACTGGAACGGGGTCTACTCAGCCTCGGGTGGTCCAAATGAGTAGAGGGGGTTCGATTCCCACCTCAGCCATCCTCGAAGTGGTTTTCCGTGGTTTCCCACTTCGTCTTCGGGCAAATGCCGGGATTGTACTGAGACAGTATTTTGCTATTTATTGGAACTCTGATATGACAGCGAGACGTATTTGGAAGTTATTGCTTGACATTATTTTGACTGTGGACTTTGAGGCACAGTTTGTTTCATATACACTAAGGAGATGGTTAGACTACCCCGCCACACTCCTGATCACGTGCTCAGCACATGCTTATGGTCTTGACATTGCAACTAGTGGAAGGAAATATGAAATGATAATCGATTGTGTTCGATTGTCCACCTCGATACAGGTGTGATGCATCTTGGGAGTCTACCAGCTGGGTCTTGGATCAGCAGCTTTGATACGACACACATTTGAGTACAGCATTCTATGCAGTGAACATGTTATCGTTCGTATAAGGAAGTTCCGTGTATCACGCGTTATACGAGTGCTTTCTACACGCACCGCGATTCGAACGAGTGAGCTTAGCCAACACATGGACTTTGTTAATACAGAATTCAATGAGGAAATCTGCTACGTATTGGTTTTAAATGCAAGAAAGCATTATTATCGACAACATTATGACTGGATATTCTTGTGAGAAACAAACTATTGGAGTAATGATGTGCTAAATATATCATTCAGGAATGTAATGCAATAGCAGAGTTGATCATTTGGAATGACATCCTTTTGAACTCTACAATGAAGAGAAAGAAAATGTTGAGAACATTAGTTCTAATCCAGTGACTTTAAAGTAGCCAAGAATGAATAAACATCTCCAAAGTAAGGAAGCTACTTTACTGTTAACGTCGAGGGAGCCTTGTGCAAGCATTATGCGGGAACTCCGTTTCGTGGACAGTAGTTTTCGGGTTAGGAGGAAGTTGGTTCGACAACTTGCGGATCCAGCCACGAGCTTCTCAGGGACGATGGTTCGATTCCTGACAGGAATGTATATTCTTATACATATTCTTCAATTTCAACTAGAACTTCGCCCAAGGTAGCTGGAAATCTTTTCTTCTCTTGTAGACAGTAGAACTTGTCACTTTTAGTTTGATACTTTTCACCAATATTTCATTAATTAGTATGAATTTCATTCAAAGGCTAGATCTGGTTCTCTTTTACCATTTCTGTCGGAGAATGTAATTTTTGTGTAGTTAACTGTAAACGTGATGCTATTTAGAGTATTACTTTGTTGCTTTTATTTTTCAAATTTTGGAAATAAAACCAAGCATTCAATTTTGTTGGGAAGATATTCGCAGCATAATTAGGAACAAGACGACGATATCTTTGTATAAGAATAGTAATTAGGAAGAAGATGGCAACATACTCGTGCACTTGAACTTTTCGAAAATATTTGAGTGATACTATTCGATTGAACTTATGCCATTCTAGTAGAAATTCTTTCTTTTAGAAATGATAGTGCATTCTCATCGTTAATTTCCATGCTTATGAACTTATGGAAATCGTCCGGCGAAAACAATTGTGATTTGATTGCCAAGGCATTTGCAGCCTACTTTCATATTTTTTTTGATTAAAGATTTTTCTTTAAATGTAATATTTTTGTTCGGTTTTTGCTTGTATTATTTCAATTCGTTTTTTGGAAGACTCTTGGATAGATCATCGTTTGATTTAATGGTTTGCGTGTATCTATTGATTTGATAATAGACTCCTTTCCATGATGTAAGTCTCACGTGTTTTCTTCTGAGTAGTTGAGCCATTTTTCGGATTTGGATAGGCGAAACTGAAACGACTATTTTGATAGTGTCTATTTACAATTTTTCTATCACATATAAGTCATTATAATATATATATATATATATATATATATATATATATATATATATATATTTAAATATATTGGAATTGTGAGTCAAATTTAACTGTTCACATTGTTATAACAGAATTTATCGTAGACTTTAAAGACGATTATTGTGGAAATGAATAATGCAATTTATCTAACAAATTGTTGCTTCTTGTTTAATGAAGTTAGAAAAGAAGTAATATGTGGCATTTCTATATTCGTTCATGATGGGGGCATGATATTTTCAGAGCATTTCTGAATAGTTTCAAGTTTAATAACGTTTGGGTTTAATTCTAGACAGCTTTGGAAAGCTTAAATGAGGTATTGCAATTTTGTGCATACGATTTATTGTGTTAGTGCAGCTAATATTTGACATCATTGGATGGTCAATATTAATGCTGGATATTGTTCTTGTAGTCTTTTGAGAAGACGTTAACGTAGTTATTGCGTTTTAGTAAGAGTGAAATTAGCTTTTGAGCTATCACCTTTTTGGATTTGATGTTGTAGTTCTCGTGATTTGGAATCACGAATGTTTTTCTTATGCTTGTTTTATGCAAGTAACCCTACGTTTTATTCTTGCCTAGTAGGATTTACCGAAGATTAATTGTCTATATCATGACACCCATATTCAAGTAACACAGATACTTCTTAAACAATTTAACTAATTCATGCAACATAACACATGTAATATTTCAGTAATTTTTGTAAAAATATACTGCATTCTTTGAAACTTATAAATAGTTAATGAACTATTTTCACAAAATGTAACACAATTTGATTATCTTAATTGATTGTTGAATTCATCGAATTAAGGAAATGATAACCATGAAACATACTTGTAAAATTAAATGAAGATAGGCAGCGTTGAAAACAAAATCCTATTTGAGGATGAAACTTGTATATAAAGTGTAAAATTTGTATAAATCTTTAAGGGTATAACATCAGTATATAATGTAACAATATTATTATATTTTCTTGTTATTTGTTCAGCGATTGATATGAACAATAAGATGGGGCCTTATTGTAGGCATTTATATAAAACCTAATTTTCTTTATCTGATTTAAAGATACTTTTCTTTAACTTCGTGTCTAATTGACGGACAGTCATTATTGATCAGTCAATAAATTGAATTTAATTTTAAAGAATATTAGAACGACTAGTGTTTTATATCAGAAAAGGGGAGTGCGTTAGGAGGACCAGTGGGTGGTTTTCTTTGAGTTTGCTTAAACTTAACGCCCGAGATATTTTTATTTTATTTTAGAGTCTCTTGTTCGAGTTCCTTTGAGCTTTGTTTCATCGTAATTTTATACACCACTGGCATCTTCGTACCGCATTCTTTTATATCGACGTATCCTGATCCCTGGTTGATCCTAGTTGGTAGGTTTTTCAGAGGTTATTTGAGCCGGGAACTTCTAGAATCTACGATCCAGCCTTCCATCGGATTGCAACAGGTAAGACCACGTGGATTACGGGTACATCTATATATGGCGACCCAATCTATGGGGCTATCGAATTAGCATTCTCGATTTCTCCAATGCTAAACCCATGTGTGAGAATCCATTTTTATGAGATTATTGAGTTTAGCAGTTTTCGAACGATGTAGTCGTTAGCAAAATTTTCTTTGGCATTGCTACGATTATACACGTCGAATTCGTTGGGAATTCACGTTTCTTCAAATCGTGAAGATGAGTTTACTCAATCTACCTGGCATACAGATAGAATTATCGCCATTGCTTAAATTTATTTGTTTTTGTGCGTGCCAAGTAAAAAATTAATTTGATTGATTACGACATGACCATAAAAGAGATTTCTAGGAAACTTTTATGGATCAGCGTGGTCAGATGGGACATGACATGGGGCCATTTTTCACTCCATGCTTGTCGGCCATTTTGTGTTCGTTACCGGCGATGACTTTTAGATCATCTGTAATAATAGAATCACTTTCTTTAATAATAATATAAATAATTCATCATTTCAATTTTAATTTAAACCGTTTCTAATATAAATCACCGTCGTTGCATACCTCCTATTTTCTTATAGACTTAATTTATATTATAAGTTTAGAAGCAAAACAAAATTAAATGCTTGTATTGGTGAAAAGGGTCATTCTAAATGTGTCAATTCTGCTATTTATGTATTGCATTCCTGTGTTTTTTGTAATAGTATTTACCATGACAGCTGTGTCAAACGAAGACATTGCCAATATGTTAAGGGCAATGCAGGAGAAAATGGGCAGTCACGCTCATGAATTAGCCGAGATAAGGAGTAATTGCCAAACTAGCTTTGACAATATCAACTCCGTAGTCAACAAGAACACTGATTTAGTTCAGGGATCTGTAGGGGATATTAATCAAATGCACTTGTCCCTCAAATATCTTCAAGACAGTAATCGTAAGATTGCAGCTAATGCTAAAGATATAAAGGGAAAGATAATTGATGTAGAAACAGGCATCGATAGTGTGACAGCCGACGTCAAGCTTGTTCAACTTGACATTAGCAGTGTTAACGTAGAAGTTGGTCATGTAAGATCTAATGTTGCATCATTAGAAAGTAAAATTAATTCAACAGAAGGTAAAATAGATGCCACTCAGGCTAAAATAGATTCAACTGAAGGCAAATTAGATGCAATGCAAAGTAAAATTAATTCAACAGAAAGTAAAATTGATTCAGCTCAAGTTGATATTACTGCAATGCAGAGTAAAATTAATTCAACAGAAGGTAAAATAGATGTCACTCAGGCTAAAATTGATTCAACTGAAGGCAAATTAGATGCAATGCAGAGTAAGATTAATTCAACAGAAAGCAAAATAGATTCAACTGAAGGCATTGTAACTAGTATACGAACTAGTATTTCTACCATAAAGGAGGATGTTAGAAATATTAAGTCGGAACTAGATAATAATCAAAAAGAAAATAAAATCAGTTTAGATGCATTGCAATTGCAGTTTTCAAACGAAGCAAGTGCAACGCAACAAACTCTAACCAAATTAGAGGGTGATATGGCCCAACTTAAAGAAAAGGTTGAAGATCACAACAAGGTCTTGAGAAAAGATATTGAGATCGATCTCAAAGCCATTGTTAACGATCAAGTGACAATCTTAAGGGGGGAGATCACGAAAATAAATGCTGATGTCATCAAAAGCATTAAGTCAGATCTTGAATTAAAGATTAATAGAACAGAATTAAGACTTAACCAAGATATTTCCCAGGCTAGAATAGACACTGATAAACGGATCGATTCAGTTCAGACTATGCAGGTCGAAAGCGTCACTGTTCTTAGAGAAGATTTGGAAACGCAGATTAAAGGCGTAACTTTAAAAATAGATCAAGTTAAGATAGATCTAAACTCAGAGCGTGAGATGAAAACATCCGAATTAAATGAAATTAGACAAGAGTTTCAAACGTTCAGGTTAATGGATCATATAGATATAAACAAATTGAGAACGGAAATTAAGTCACAATTGGAAACGTTGGGGAAACCTATAAATTCCGATGGGGAAGGAAAGGTACACCATTTCAAGGACAGGATGGATACCACAACGCCAGCTAGGAACTATTTAGCAAGGTTAAATAAGGCACATGAGACAGAACAAGGTCATGTTAGATCAGAGATCCCGAATGAGGCTACGTCAGAGATAAATCCCAGAGATTTTAGGATGTCAACGCCTAATGACAGATCTCATGTCACGATAGTGAGAAATTACGAAGACAAAATTAAGAAGTTTTCGAATACGGAGGGTTTGACTCCTATAGAATTTATTAGAAATCTACAAGATCACTTTGCGGAACACCATGTTGCAAGGGATAGAGAACTGCGGATTGTGGAGAAGCATCTGGCAGATGCACCCTTAAATTGGTTCCGAGCTTTCCGTTATACTTTCGATAACTTCGAACAGTTTTCGGAAGCATTCATCAAAAGATTCTGGTCGATAGAGATACAACACGCAGTGAGAGCGGAAGTCTATTCGAGGAAATACAGTAGTACTGGACCCACCAGTTACTCTGAATTCTTCACATCTCAATTAGCCCGCCTTAGATATCTTCAACCCCCATTGAGACAGGAGGAAATTCTGGAGACAATTTCACGCCAGTTACCGGTGGAGGTTAGAAGGAATTTAATTTCATCAGGCGTAGAGGATTTAGCGGCAATGGACGACTTGTTGCGTAGGCTAGACCACACGTCCATGTCACCTACAATAGTCAAAAGCGGAAGGACGGAAACTAAGGCCGTGAACGCTGTAGTCGTTGACCAAACTCAACAGACGGAAAGGTCAAATAGGACAGGATCTAGATGGGAAGGTCCGATGAGGAATAGTAGGACGTACACTCGTAGATTCGAAGATGGAAACAACCAACGACCATACGGAAACTACCAACAAAGATACGATCAAGATCGGAATAGACCAAACCAAACCGATCGTGCTCAAGAAAGTTATAGACCTTATGAAAATAGAAATAGGAATGACAGGTACATGAATGATAATCAGGAAAGAGAACAATTCCAACCTAGGAATAACAGGTATCGAGGTTATCAGAATAATAACCGATACTATGATAATAGGGATAGACAAGGCCAGTATCAACAACAGAATACAGGTCAACAAGGGTTTGCCAGATATAAAAACTATAGAGACAAAAACTATTATAACCAGGAAGACAGAGAACAGTCTAGAAAGGACAGGGATAGGCGTGAAGAAAGGAAGGATCGAAGGGACACAGAAAGTGAACCAGAACCTAACACTAGCCATCGCACTAGTGATAATGAAAGGGGTTCGAAAGAAAAAAAACGCCAATTTTGAAATCCCAGTAGGATTAAACAGCCAGCCGTCTCCATTTGATATTATTATACAGGATGTTTACGAGGTCACGGACGAAGATTTGTTATTTGAAGAAATGGAAGGGATTGTAAGTGAACGTGCTGAATTGCCTATAATTGAAATCTCTGTGGGCAATCAACATTGCAGGTCTCTTATAGACACGGGAGCGGTCATTTCAATCATGTCCGAAGATTGCTTTTTGAAATTAGAAAAGGAACAACAATTTACCACATTGCCAGCTTCATCGATCAAAGTAAGAGGACTATTTCAAGATAAATCGATGAAATGCAAATTACAAGTCCAGCTGAAGTTCAGCATAAATGAAAGATGTTTTGAACACATTTTTGTGGTGCTCAAAAATATTAATTTTGAAATAATCCTTGGGATTGATTTTATTACTCGTGCCAGGATTACCATTGATATGGATAGGAGAATTATCAGGTTCCCAGAGAAAACTATTAGGAAGATAGTACATGAAAATATTGATTCCAATGATGATGTGGAAAATTTGATAAGGGAAGAAGTTTTGGAAAATATTATAAATCAGGTCGAACAAGAAAGAGAGCATTATGCACTTAACGTCGAGGGATTTAAAGAAAAAGAAAAAGAATTCAAAGACTTGATCGAGGAGTTTACAGATATCTTCGATGATAAGCCAGGTCTAATAAAAAACTTCAAGTATCAGATTAGATTGAACGATGATACTCCCTACCAGGCCAAATTGTATCCCATTCCGGATAAGTATTATGAAAAGGTCAGGGAGATCATTAAGAGAATGGAAGCAGAGGGAATAATTAAGAAACAAGCCTCTTCCTACTTAAATCCTATTACAGTGGTAAAGAAAAGCAATGGAGAGCTTCGTCTATGTTTAGACGCAAGAAAAATAAATTCCCGGATATTTTTAGAAATGGACCGACCGCCCAAAATCAGAGATTTGCTACGGAAATTTAAAGGCAAGGCATGTTTCAGCGTACTCGATTTGACAGCATCTTTTTATCAAGTGGAACTTACCGAGGACAGCAGGCAGTACACAGGGTTCCTGTTTGATCAAACAACCTTCGTGTTTTGTCGCGTTCCGTTCGGTATGATTAATAGCGGTCCAGCGCTCATTAGAGCTCTCGACAGTAAGCTTTCCGACGAAGTCAAACGCAACGTCACATGCTATATTGACGATCTCATCATCGCTTAAGAAAATGTTGAAGAACATCTGAAAGAACTTAGGAAGTTATTCCTAGAGCTCCGAGAGGCAAATATCAAGGTCAACTACAATAAATGTCATTTCATGAAGGAACGTATAAATTTCCTAGGCCATACCATAGATCAACACGGTTATCATCCCAATCTTAAGAAGATTGAGGAAATTGCAAAATTCCCTAGGCCAAAAAGAATCAAGCACCTACGCCAATTCCTTGGGATGTGCCAATTTTTGAGTAGTCACTGCCCAGGATACTCAGTGACCATGGCACCATTATATGAACTGCTGAAGAAAAATAATCGGTGGAAGTGGACGGACTTAACTGAGCAGGCCTTCGAGAATGCGAAGACTATGCTGAAGGAATGCATCAAGTTAGAGTATCCGGAATTCAGCCGCACTTTTTATATTGAATCAGACGCCTCCAGAGTAGGTTTAAGCGCGGTCCTGTATCAGAAGGATGAACAGGGGAATAAACACTACATTGATTTTTACAGCAGGAAATTAAGACCTCATGAGGAGAATTATTTTACTACAGAGCTTGAAGCTCTGGCATTTGTCTCAGCTTTGCAGAAATGGAAGAAAATACTCCTAGGTCATCAAATTGTAATAATTACAGACCACAGAGCTCTGCAGTTCATGCTTCAGTCCGATTTGTCTTCTGATCGTCTGACGAGATGGACGCTGTTTATACAGCAGTTTAATGCCACCATCAGACATCAGCCAGGCAAGGACAACCTTCTTGCCGATGCTCTTTCGAGAAACCCTTCTAACAAATTAGCAGTAAACTTGGTACAATTGGAGGAGGGAGATGAGGCAACCCTGGAAAAGCTACGCAAGTTAGCTGTGTCACAGAAGAGACACACTCCAATTAGGAATATGTACAGATATTTAAAGGGCTATATGGATGACTCAGATGATGATTATCAGGCAACTAGGAGATGTTCTGACAGATTCGCTCTCTGTGGAGATGTTGTGTGTAAATATGTGGACAAGCACAAGAATAAACTTAGAATAGTAGTGCCTCCCAAGTTGACTGTACCTTTGATCTGGTTAACACACAATAGTATCGGCCATGGTGGCTTGGATAAAACCATGAAAACACTTCAGGAGACGTTCTATTGGTCTAAATTACGTCAGTCAGTTGCCAGGGTTATTAGGTCATGTGACCGTTGCCAGCGGAGCAAATACCCTTCGGCATTATCTAAGGAGGAGCCGAGAGCTATTATTCCTTATAAACCACATGAATTGATGGCTTGTGACCTGTTTGGTCCTTGTCCAAAAGGCGCCAGGGGTAACCAGTTTCTTCTTGTTACTGTGGACGTGTTTTCGAAATTCGTCACCCTAGACCCCTTGCAGAATGCAACAGCAGCTCAAGTTATTAGTCGCTTAACCAAGAGTGTATTCAGAAAAGCCGGAAAACCAGAAACAATTCTTTCAGACCACGGATCTCAGTTTACTTCCCATGAATTCAAAGTCGCTATGGAGAGATTTGGAATACGTCACGTATTCTCCAGCATCAGATATCCTGAGTCCAACAGTTCGGAACGCCTAATGTCAGAGGTTGCCAAATTTGCACGCTTATACTGCCCTCAAGATCATCCTAGTTTGGTGAAATATGTACCTCTGATGGAGACATGCTTAAATACGACATATCATGAAAGTCTGAGAGATATTCCAGTGTTAGTTCACCATAATAGAAAGCCAGAAAGAGCTTGGAATGAAATAACACAATTCTTAACCAAAGATACTGAACCGTCAGAGCAGGAAAGGGTGGATAATGCCCGAGAAAGCCTGATGGATGCGGCGGAAAAAAGGCAGAAAAGAAATGAAGGAAAGCGCTACAACCCGCCTCTAGAATCTAATGACTTAGTCCTTGTACGTAAATCTACTAAGACTGATGCAGCGAAGAAGATTTACACAAAATTCAGTAGCCTGTACATTGGTCCCTTCAAGGTAGGCAGAGTGTACGGGAACAATAGTTACCAAGTTTTAGACATCCACACGAACGAGGAAATAGGAAAATTTAATGCGAAGAATCTCAGAAAGTACTTCAAGAAAGTGGAATAAAACGCAAATTTCTGTTCATTGACGAATACCTAGAATGGTGTAATAAAAGTATTTGCACACTTTTATTAGCTAGGTTGGGAGGAGGATGAGACAGTATTTTGCTATTTATTGGAACTCTGATATGACAGCGAGACGTATTTGGAAGTTATTGCTTGACATTATTTTGACTGTGGACTTTGAGGCACAGTTTGTTTCATATACACTAAGGAGATGGTTAGACTACCCCGCCACACTCCTGATCACGTGCTCAGCACATGCTTATGGTCTTGACATTGCAACTAGTGGAAGGAAATATGAAATGATAATCGATTGTGTTCGATTGTCCACCTCGATACAGGTGTGATGCATCTTGGGAGTCTACCAGCTGGGTCTTGGATCAGCAGCTTTGATACGACACACATTTGAGTACAGCATTCTATGCAGTGAACATGTTATCGTTCGTATAAGGAAGTTCCGTGTATCACGCGTTATACGAGTGCTTTCTACACGCACCGCGATTCGAACGAGTGAGCTTAGCCAACACATGGACTTTGTTAATACAGAATTCAATGAGGAAATCTGCTACGTATTGGTTTTAAATGCAAGAAAGCATTATTATCGACAACATTATGACTGGATATTCTTGTGAGAAACAAACTATTGGAGTAATGATGTGCTAAATATATCATTCAGGAATGTAATGCAATAGCAGAGTTGATCATTTGGAATGACATCCTTTTGAACTCTACAATGAAGAGAAAGAAAATGTTGAGAACATTAGTTCTAATCCAGTGACTTTAAAGTAGCCAAGAATGAATAAACATCTCCAAAGTAAGGAAGCTACTTTACTGTTAACGTCGAGGGAGCCTTGTGCAAGCATTATACGGGAACTCCGTTTCGTGGACAGTAGTTTTCGGGTTAGGAGGAAGTTGGTTCGACAACTTGCGGATCCAGCCACGAGCTTCTCAGGGACGATGGTTCGATTCCTGACAGGAATGTATATTCTTATACATATTCTTCAATTTCAACTAGAACTTCGCCCAAGGTAGCTGGAAATCTTTTCTTCTCTTGTAGACAGTAGAACTTGTCACTTTTAGTTTGATACTTTTCACCAATATTTCATTAATTAGTATGAATTTCATTCAAAGGCTAGATCTGGTTCTCTTTTACCATTTCTGTCGGAGAATGTAATTTTTGTGTAGTTAACTGTAAACGTGATGCTATTTAGAGCATTACTTTGTTGCTTTTATTTTTCAAATTTTGGAAATAAAACCAAGCATTCAATTTTGTTGGGAAGATATTCGCAGCATAATTAGGAACAAGACGACGATATCTTTGTATAAGAATAGTAATTAGGAAGAAGATGGCAACATACTCGTGCACTTGAACTTTTCGAATATATTTGAGTGATACTATTCGATTGAACTTATGCCATTCTAGTAGAAATTCTTTCTTTTAGAAATGATAGTGCATTCTCATCGTTAATTTCCATGCTTATGAACTTATGGAAATCGTCCGGCGAAAACAATTGTGATTTGATTGCCAAGGCATTTGCAGCCTACTTTCATATTTTTTTTTGATTAAAGATTTTTCTTTAAATGTAATATTTTTGTTCGGTTTTTGCTTGTATTATTTCAATTCGTTTTTTGGAAGACTCTTGGATAGATCATCGTTTGATTTAATGGTTTGCGTGTATCTATTGATTTGATAATAGACTCCTTTCCATGATGTAAGTCTCACGTGTTTTCTTCTGAGTAGTTGAGCCATTTTTCGGATTTGGATAGGCGAAACTGAAACGACTATTTTGATAGTGTCTATTTACAATTTTTCTATCACATATAAGTCATTATAAATATATATATATATATATATATATATATATATATATATATATATATATATATATATATATTTAAATATATTGGAATTGTGAGTCAAATTTAACTGTTCACATTGTTATAACAGAATTTATCGTAGACTTTAAAGACGATTATTGTGGAAATGAATAATGCAATTTATCTAACAAATTGTTGCTTCTTGTTTAATGAAGTTAGAAAAGAAGTAATATGTGGCATTTCTATATTCGTTCATGATGGGGGCATGATATTTTCAGAGCATTTCTGAATAGTTTCAAGTTTAATAACGTTTGGGTTTAATTCTAGACAGCTTTGGAAAGCTTAAATGAGGTATTGCAATTTTGTGCATACGATTTATTGTGTTAGTGCAGCTAATATTTGACATCATTGGATGGTCAATATTAATGCTGGATATTGTTCTTGTAGTCTTTTGAGAAGACGTTAACGTAGTTATTGCGTTTTAGTAAGAGTGAAATTAGCTTTTGAGCTATCACCTTTTTGGATTTGATGTTGTAGTTCTCGTGATTTGGAATCACGAATGTTTTTCTTATGCTTGTTTTATGCAAGTAACCCTACGTTTTATTCTTGCCTAGTAGGATTTACCGAAGATTAATTGTCTATATCATGACACCCATATTCAAGTAACACAGATACTTCTTAAACAATTTAACTAATTCATGCAACATAACACATGTAATATTTCAGTAATTTTTGTAAAAATATACTGCATTCTTTGAAACTTATAAATAGTTAATGAACTATTTTCACAAAATGTAACACAATTTGATTATCTTAATTGATTGTTGAATTCATCGAATTAAGGAAATGATAACCATGAAACATACTTGTAAAATTAAATGAAGATAGGCAGCGTTGAAAACAAAATCCTATTTGAGGATGAAACTTGTATATAAAGTGTAAAATTTGTATAAATCTTTAAGGGTATAACATCAGTATATAATGTAACAATATTATTATATTTTCTTGTTATTTGTTCAGCGATTGATATGAACAATAAGATGGGGCCTTATTGTAGGCATTTATATAAAACCTAATTTTCTTTATCTGATTTAAAGATACTTTTCTTTAACTTCGTGTCTAATTGACGGACAGTCATTATTGATCAGTCAATAAATTGAATTTAATTTTAAAGAATATTAGAACGACTAGTGTTTTATATCAGAAAAGGGGAGTGCGTTAGGAGGACCAGTGGGTGGTTTTCTTTGAGTTTGCTTAAACTTAACGCCCGAGATATTTTTATTTTATTTTAGAGTCTCTTGTTCGAGTTCCTTTGAGCTTTGTTTCATCGTAATTTTATACACCACTGGCATCTTCGTACCGCATTCTTTTATATCGACGTATCCTGATCCCTGGTTGATCCTAGTTGGTAGGTTTTTCAGAGGTTATTTGAGCCGGGAGCTTCTAGAATCTACGATCCAGCCTTCCATCGGATTGCAACAGGTAAGACCACGTGGATTACGGGTACAGTACCTACTGTAAAGCCACGGCCGCCTCTTTCCCTCTTCCTAGCCTATCCATTCCACTCTTCCATCCCTTCCCATCCCTCAAGAGGCCCCTGTTCGCTTTGCAGGTGAGGCCGCCTGGGCGAAGTGCTGATCACACCTCCCCAGTTGTCTCCATCCCGACCAGATGTTCCAAGCTCCAGGACACTGCCCATAGAGGCGGTAGTGGTGAGTTCCCTCGCTGAGTCCGTGGGAACCACCGACCTAGAGTCTAAATTGACTAAATAAAAATAAATAAATTTAAAAAAACGAAATGGCAGCCACCCTAATGTTGGACGTTTAAATCAAATTACGACTAAACTAATCAGTGGATCTCCACCATATTATGGAATAATATAACTTATCTTCATGTAGGAAGCATCTAGCACCCAAACTACAAGGTCATCAGCCCAAACATTTCAAGATGGTGGCCGTGTGAATCATGCAAGCATTATAATCCATAACTTTCTATCCAATGAACCAATATTCACAATATTTGGCATTCAGAGAGTTCATATAAGGACCATCTGTTATCAACGTAAAACAACACGGGACTGACTGTATGTTACGCAAAGCCGCCATCTTGAAATAATAAAATATAATAATAAATAGCTCTCAACACTTCAGAGCTACTGTAACGACAGGGGCATATGACCTCGTAGTTCCACCCCTTAATACAACAATAACTAACTAACTACTATAACGAAAATTAGTGATAAGTTAGGACCTTGTACGGCCAAGGCAAAAGAACAGACTTTTCATACATTCAAGATGGCGGCTATGAGAATATTAAAATCGACAACTCCGAATGTAATTGAGAAATTGGGACGAATCCTACCAAGAGATGAGCATCATATTAGAGCTCTCACATGCATTAGTCAGAAGATTTTCACACTGAATATAGAGCACGCGGCCATCTTGAAATTCCAAAATAAATTAATAACTTTCGGTAGAGCTATAACAAAATTTAGTAATAAAATAGAACCTAATAAGTCTCGTCGTATGCCCAAGCAAAAGGCCATAGATTCAAGATGGCGGCTTGGCTTTCTATTAAAGTATACAGATTAGATAGTTATTGTTGCTTAAAGGGGCGGAACAGCGAGGCCATCTGCCCACAGATTAGTAACCCAAGATGTTATTGCACAATTAAGGCGCAACTTGGTAGAAAAGGAGTACTATGGGCCTATAAGAGGCGTTTGTGATGAATTTATCAAACTGAATATAACGCGTTGCGGACATCCTGAAAATTATTAATTTATAAAGAAATGACTGTCTGAGTTTTAAGACTATACTTAGGCCTACGAACATTAGTGCTAAGACAGAAATCTATATGGAGAGTCGTATGTTCAAAGGAAAATAACAGCAACTTTAAATTGTCAATTAGGTGGCCGGACGTATTATATAGAATATGATGATGAATAACTCAAAGTATTCTTAAGATACAACAGCAAAACTTAGCAATAATGTAAACCTTGTAAGTGTCTTCCTATGACTAAGTCAAAAGAACAGTGACTCCACTTGATCATGATGGCGATTGGGCGTATTCTCAAAACTCGAAAATCATTTAGGCCTACTTATAATTTAGCATAATTAACGCAAAATTTAGTGAGAAAGGAGTTCCATACTAAAGGCCTGGTAGTTAATTATTGAGGTTTCAAGGGACGGAACTATGAGGACTTCTGCCCCTAAACTAAAGACCTTGCCACCATTGTCCATGGTAATATGACACCGAATTTAGCGCGCAGTAGCCTTCTTGTAATTATAAAATATATAGCCAAATGATGTTATGTAGGCTACTTTAGAGATACGTCGTTGTTTTTGTTTTTGTTTTGTTGTGTTTTTTGTTTTGTTTTGTTTTTGTAGTCAGTTTACCCTCCAGGTAGGGTTTTCCCACGGACTCAGCGAGGGATCCCACCTTTACCGCCTCTACGGAAAGGAGGATAAAACTGGGGAGGCGGGACTAGCGCCCCGCCCAGGCGGCCTCACCAGGGGCGGTTCGACCTTGTACATCTAGGGTGGGGCCGGGGGGGGGGGGTGAGAATTTTAAAAAAATGCCGACTGGCTGTTTAACATTACCGACTATACGTTTAAAAACTGAGCAACGGGTGGGAAAGGGAGAGGGAGGGGAGGGGGGGGGGGGGTGCGGCAATCGATACACAAGACAAATATACTTAATTAATGGCTTTCATTTAAAATGTATTTTATTCGTTCCAGAATTTTGAATCGCAGGAAATTTGATAAATGAACAAACTAAGTGTTTAAATATTACATGAATTAAAAAAATCTAGTTATTCTTTCTAAAACCCTACTCTACGATGTTTTAACAAGGACTTCTTCTCCACTATCTCCGTAATTTCAATGTCGTCGGCCTTATCTTTCGTTGAAAACAACATCATGAGGGAGTCTAAGCGGTCGTCACCCATCGATGTCCGCAAATGATTGTAAATTAGCTTCAACTTGCTGAAGGACCGTTCGCAAGAAGCAGAAGACACTGGGGATGTTAAAATCAGTCGAACTACTTGTTAACCACACTGGATAATCCTCTTTAATTTAACAGCAACTTTTGCGATTTCTTTAAAAGATGAGCACTGTTTACTGGCATCGAGCAGGATTTCAAGCTCAGCCAGCACAAGCTCTTCATCGTGAAGGATGATTTTCGAGTGTGATTGCTTTATAGATCGGACGCGCTCGATGGTGCAGTTTTTTCTATCAGCGGGCATCTTGGAAATTATGTGGAATGGCTCTAGCAAAGGAATTAGTTTTGCGAGATTGTCTTGCACGCTTGTAGTAAGTACATCCACATCCTTTCTGTAGAATGTAAGAAAAGAAATGTCTGCTGTCGTTTCAGCATGCGCGTCATACTTCTTTGCAAGACGCCGGGTCCTGTGGTGCTTTAAGAAGTCTTCCTCCGCATTTACTTGCATACTTTTCGCAAATGACGATGCGTTCATCTTGCCGTCGTCGTTGATATCTTCAAAAGACTTCAAAGCGCTCTGAATCAGCTGCATCGCGTCTACTACATTCAGCTCCTCCGCTTCTAAAAGCTAGGTTACGTTCTTAATCATTTTAAACAAGATGTATTTGGTAAAGTAGAAGCCTTTTGTGCAAGCCTGACGCAAAAGTTCGGGTTTTACTGTCAAATTCAGAATCGAATTAGGTTTTCATTGTTTCCAATGCTGTGACTATCTCTTCACAAGACGTAGAAACAGCTCGATTCAGCGCGCGCAGTCCACCTTGTTTTTGATAAATTCTTAAGTTGAAGTGAACTTTCAATTTTATCCAGCTCTTTCTGCAAGCTTAAATGTTGTTTCGTGCTACCCGAAAAAAAACCTACAATGCTTCAAGAGTATCAAAAAACTCTCGGATAAGTGCGCTAGCATTACAAGCTGTCTCTACGAAAATGTTTAGCTTGTGAGCTTGGCGAGGAACGTACGGAATATATATTTTGCACTTCTCTGATAGCTTTTTCTGAGTGCCGTTGTATATTCCAGACATGTTACTAGCAAAGTCTTACGATTGAAACGCTAGTTTATCGAGTGGAAGTAAAATTTCTTCTGAATTTAACATTTAAAATATTTTTTCAGCCAACTCCTCTCCAGTCTTTTTTGTTAAAACAGCGTCTGTTTTTAAAAGACGCTCCACAGGAACGAGCTCTTCATCTTTTTCGACGACGTATCGGATATTCAACGCGAGAAAGTCTTTATGTGACATATCAGGAGTAGTATCTGCTATAACGGAGAACATACCGGCGTTCTTGATCTCATCTGCAATTATTTCACGAGTTTTCCCTCCAAGTAGACGGATGAATTCATTTTGAGAGTCCTTGCTCATATGCGTAACCTTGTGCTTCCGTGTATTCACTTCTTCCAACCACCTATTCATGACCGAACTATGCCGTGAAAGTAACTTCACAATTTGCGTGAAGTTTCCATTATCTTGAGTGATTCCATCCTCGTGACCTCGGAAAGCCAAACCTTGCCGACAAGGATTCTTGCAGTGTCAATAAGTATCTGGATAACTTTTTTGTGGAACTCCTTTTCTTGTTCTTCCTCAATTCTGATCGTCCGTAAATGTTTATCAAGGAGAACGTCTACGTGGCCTTTTGCATTGACAAAGTGGCACAAATCTGTCATAGCTGCTTGATGAGCTTTTGAAGTGAAGTGTTCTTATTGTTGATGATGATAATTGTTGTTTTAAGGGGCCTAACATCTAGGTTATCGGCCCCTAATGATCTGGGTGAGAGCGAAAATGTTAATGAAATGGAAACCAGAACAAAAATTAAGTGAGACGGAAAATACTGACAAAAAAGAACTCAGATTGAAACAACTCACAAAATGTTCTTACAAATGGGAATTTAGAACGAAAAGATTCACAAAAGGAATAGATTGAAAAATACCCACAAAATGTAGGCTAGGTTCAAAATACGTACAAAATGCAATTGAAATTCAAAATACTTACAAAATGCAAATGAGATCGAAAATACGTACTGTACAAAATGCAATTGAGGTTCAAAATACTTACAAAATGCAATTGAAAATGAAAATGCTTACAAAATGTACGGTAGATTCAAACGACTCATGTGGATTGACAATACTTACAAAATGCAATTTAGACTGAAAATACTTGGCAAAATGTAATTTAGATTCAAAATATCCACAAGATGCAATTGAGAAACAAAATATTTGCAAAATGCCCACCAAACAAAATGCTATTTAGATTTAAAAGTCTTGCGAAATGCGGTTTTGGTTGAAAATACTTACAAAATGCAATTGAAATTCAAAATACTCACTAAAATGCCCTGAACCTACATTGAAAGAAATACTAAAAGCAATTTAGATGGTCAATCATTACAAAATGCAATTGAGGTTGAAAACAATCGCGAGAGGTAATTTAGATCGAAAAAAAACTTACAAAATGCAACGTAGAATAAAAATATCTACAAAAAAATCGCTAAAGGTAATTTAGATACACGGGGAACCAAGTAACAAAAACAGTTCGGGAATCTTAAAGAGAAAAGGAAATATAATGAAAAGAAAACAAGAGGTCTGACCCCTCGAAGAAGAAGGGATCAGAAAAGATGAGACAAGGGCCAATTAAGGCGGGAAAGTGAAAGACTCCCTAGGCCTCGGATACCCTAATACCGTCGGGGTCGGAAAAGAACAAGAGTTGACCAAGGGAGGTCGACAGGAAAGAAGACAGAGACGAGCCTGGCACAAGTAAGTGGAAGCAATGCCAGACTCAGCTGGGGTGCCGTGGTCGCCAAACCACGTCCCACAAGATGTGAGCCCCTGGGGGAGAACTGTTCTTGTAATTTGCCCTTTATCTTCTTTCCGCAACTTTTCAATTTGTGCCACTGACGTACTCCAGCGTGCGACCATTCTTCAATTGGGGACGCCCATTCTCGTCCGTTTGGAAATAAGCCACAGGCAAAACAAAACACCGCGTTTTTTTTCTAATGCTGTACTTCAACATGGGAAAATCCGTATACCAGGCCGGATTAAATCGATGCTGCTTATTTTCTGATATGTCTGGATTTGCTGGAAGTACACTAAGTTTTGGCTGGAAGGCCCCAAGTGAAGTCGTTCGTTTGCCGTGATAATTCTTTTCCGTTTTGCAGGATCGCGATTAACAGGTAAATCGCCCGCTTGAATGGTTACTGCGTCTGCACGCATGTTAGTTTCCTCCTCTGTTGCTCGTTGAAGTAACTGACCGCTTTCATCGTGGATTCTGGATAAGTAGTCTTATCATTTCTACCATAAAGAGTATTGTGTTCGGAATAGCGTCTTCTTTTATTGTTTTCAAAATACCTTCAACTCTTTTTAAATGCGTTATAAACTCACTAACTTGGCCAGGAAAAACAATACACGAAAATTTGCTACTACGCGGTGTAGGGCTGTCACCACTACAACCGGCATCCGATGAAGTTCCAGCTGCTCGTAACTTGCGAACGTCAGATGTGTTGGGGGATAGTGGTGGTTCAACGGTTAACGATGACTTAACGGTGGTCAATGGTTCATCGGTAGACGATGGCTCAACGGTAGATGGTGTCTCAACGATGGGCGATGGCTCAACGGTGGACGATGGCGCAACATTGGACGATCTCTCAACGGTAGATGATGGCTGAACGGTAGACGATGGCTCAACGGTAGATTTTGATTTTAATTGTACCTTAGCTACCCGATGGGCATTAAGTTCAACCCTTTGAAGACATCGAGCGTCGCAGGGGTCCTTTTCCGGATATTCGTACCATCGACAAAGTTACTTAGACTTGTCTCTTCCAACCGGCCCGGTTTTCTTGTCACTGGGTTATAAAACACTCTGTAAGTTTTATTCAAATAAAAAGATGGTTTAAAATAGAACCCCCCCCCCCCCCTATAAAGGTGGACTTTTATGGATTTATCGGGTATTTTTTCTTGATAACACCATTAAACATAAACATGGCTGAAAATATGCATATTATTACGTACGTTTCATGGGTACGCGATGCTCCGTGAAAATGTTCCGTGCCGGCGAAAACTCATGTCCCACTGCCACTGTATTTGCACCTAGTTATCACTGTTCAAGTTGCTGGTTCAGGAACGACTGCTTTCGCTCATTCTCAATGACCACTGCTCTGATCATAGTGAGCACTCCACCCCTTGAGGAACCTAGGAACTAGTCCAGTCAATAAACGAATTTCACCCTACATCAGATGCGGGATCGTTTTTTATTTTTTGGTGTTGTTTAGGACCCTTAGGTAGTTATTAATCCAAGTTTCCGTCATCCCCCCCCCCCCTTGCTTCGTCCACCATCTCGAAAAAACTGTCAGAAATCGGCACGTTTTTCAGTTTTTGACCTCTAGCTCATTCCCAATTCATTTGTTTGAAGATATGTCCAAATAAGAAAATGTAGAATACTAAATTTCCAACAACTTTGTTTTGGATTTTTTTTTGTAGGACCAAGCGTATTCGAGCTACGACAAGGCGAAACAGGGCGAAAATTGGGGATTCGGCAAATTTTTCAATTTCGCTCCACTTTCCATCCCAAAAATAGGGAGAAGAATTGATCTCAGCAAAAAGTTTATTAAATGAAAGTTGTAGATAATTAAATTTCCTTTGAAACTCGTGTATCAGAAAATCAATTAGGAGCAATGGGTAGGAGTGGGGGTAAATTTAAGAAACCTAGAGGAAATGCGTTTTTTGTGATTCAGCCATGGAGCGCCGTGTTGGTAAAAGTTTTTCGATTTCATTATATTACAACAATTTTCTGAACACAACAGTGCATCTAAATAATATTTGAACCATTTTTTGTATAAATATGAATAGATGGGAGAGAACAAATTCGTTACCCATTCATTTAAGAAAGTTAGTGTGCATTTACAAAATATTGATTACAATACAATGTGTTTTATATATTAACTAGCAGAAGTACCCATTCTTCGAACGGTCTTCGGTATTAATAATCAGACGTTATCAATTGAACTACTGTTGCAATGGTTAGGGGCTTGGAACCTGTTTGTCGACAAAGAAAAATGATTAGTTAAAATGTGCTCTAAAACTAAATTTACCTAACGTGTTCTTCCTGACGTGAAAATAAAATTGAAAACCTCGTAGACCAATCGCAATACACGTCACATACAAACTGACCCTTACCATTGTGCCAAGTGCCCAACCACAGGAAGAACCCTTTTATAAATTATAAAGGCTTGCGGAGCATGAAAATTCAGGTTTTTTTTAGCCTCCAATGGCCCAAAGTCCTAAAAGCAGCAAAAAAAAAGTCTACTATTTCAAATCAGGAATTTTTGAAAATATTGTTGCTCTCTGGAGATATAATAGACCTTCTGTACGACATATGGCACGTGTAGGTCGTGTGAAAAAAATCTAGGGTACTCCTTGAACCCCTTAAGCGCATTGATGAATTTTACACTTTTAGTTGGTTCCGTGATAACCTTATAGCCATTTTCAAACTTCACAGAAATGTAATAAATGGAGTGGCATTACATCTTGCTGAAATAGATGGAAAGTTGGATGTCACCTCTTGAGATACTGTTGTACTGGTTATTGGCTTGCATTCCTTCATTAGTTTATTAAATGAAATTAGTTTTCTGGGAATATCTAAGAAATTGTTGGTTTTAGAGCCTTAAAATGTAGTTTTCTGGGACCCTTTACGGCTCTTTAGGGGCCCCGAGTTTTGTTTCTGTTACCAAGAGGTTGAAAATGAGCATTGTCTCGTCGTTGTACACCATAATAATGATAATAATTATAATAATAATATAACAATATTGGGAAAGGGTTATAATAGACTTTCCGTACCATACCCGCACGTGTAAATCGCGTGAAAAAAATCAAGAGTACCCCTTGACCCGTTAAGCGCATTATATGTATTGATGAATAAGATATTTCAGCTTAATTCGGATCTGTCATAACCTTATAGCCGTTTGCAAACCTTCACAGTAAAGTAATAAATGGAATTGCATTGCGTCTTACAGAAATAGATGGACCTCCGAGATTCTGTTGCCATGGTTACCGGCTTGCATTATTTCATTAATTAGTTAAGGGAAATTAGTTTTCTGGGAATATATGAAAAACTGTTGATTTTAGGGCCTTAAAATATGGTTTTCTGGGCCCTCCCCGAGTTTCGTTTCTCACACTGAGGGGCTGAAAATGAGCTTTGTCTCACCCTTCTACGCCTATTTCAGCATGTATTTTAAGGGGGTAGGCCCCCTTTTATGAGAGGTACGGAGAAGAGTTACATCAATGATTAGTGTCGTGCCTCTGATGGATATCTGTATCAATTTTTATGTTGATCCACCCAGCCGTTCTCGAGTTATAAGGACAGAAAAAATTGCCCTCAGACAGACAAATTATTTTTGCGTGAATCCGTCATAAAACAGTCCGAAACGTGCAAATATCACAAATTTCCGTTGAAATTCAGAAAAAACAGACAAACTTTCATTCGTATATACTGTATATAGAGATTATTTACATATTAATGATTAGGGAATAATGAACACATTAAAATAAAAACTTTAAAATAGATGGGGGGTGGGGTCTTGCTACAGTAATCGGATACGTTTCGCAAGGGGGGGTCGGGAGGGTTGACTCTTCGGCAGGGTCTTCGTCGAATGGTATGGACGGGTCGTCGATGATTTCCTCTTCCTCGTCAGCGACTATCAAAGGACGGTTGTCGCAGGACTTTCCGCCGCAGCAGAATTTGCAGAAAGTGGAGCAATGCATACCGGCTTTTCTGCATCCACATGCTGCGGAACAGCCGGTGACACACCTGCATGATACCGTCTTCAGCAGGGTACGAGGAGCAGCATCTCTGGTGGTTGTTGTCGAAATCAAGCCCCTGCTTCCTCTTGTCCAGCCAAAGATGATCGGGTCATTCTTCCTGCTCATCCAGGAAGTCACTTGGTGGTATACCCTCAAGGAGTGGTATCGCGCTGCATCGGAGATTGGGAGCAGCTTTTCCAGGTTCAAATTTGTCGTGGTGGCAACAAATTTTGTGTGTCGGCGGTCAGAAAGTGATTTTCCCCCATGGAGGACGACCAATATTTGCTCTCCTACTTTGGAGATGTCCTCTAATGTGGCTGCTGGGTCCATGAAGAAATCTCCAACAATAATGGATTCCCCCAGAACAGGGAACAAAATTTGTTTTTTTCCGAATCCATTAATGTTTGACGTTGTGTCACACGCGCTGATGGTGTGGATGAGCAGCAGGTTCTCGGCGAAGTCGTACATAAATGATGAGGGGGAGTACATGACGTCAGGTGAATTGCCTCTTCCTGTTTTGTTTTTTTAGGTATACGTTGTTCATCGTATTTGCTGTCCCAGTGAGAATGGCTAATAAATCGATGTCTTCCCCCACAATAATTACAGCGTCGTACGAAGAAGCCATCGATGTTGCAGTGGGGCACAATGAGCATGTCAGCATCCTCTTCAGCTTGCTTGTTCATGACGTTGGACGCTTCAAGTGTTGTTCTGAGGAAGGCAACAAATCGTTTTTATTGCTCTCAATGGACAGAAATTTGTCTTGAGGAGTTTTATTGACTGTGGCTTCATCAAATATTACATCTGCTGAGGCGTTCGGCTTGCGCCTTCTTGCTCTTTCAGCATTCTTGGTACTCATCAGAAGATTGTCTGGGAACCCGTCGAAGATGACCATCACCACTGTCCCATAATGCTGGTGGATGTACTTGATATAATCGGCACAATTTTTTCCAAAAGTCAAATTTCGATTTCACACAACTTTGTGGAGCAGATGCCCACCATCGATGACAGTGAGGTGATTTGAGAGAAGCTCGAAATCTATGGGTGTGAACGCTGCATATCAAGCAGACTTTGTGCCCTTGCGCATGACATCCTCGTTGAACAACGCATAGGGTACGGTGCAAGCTCATAAGATATGTATTCATCAAGGTCGTCCTGGGTTGTTTTTGCTATGCACATCCTGTGATAGAGTGTGAGTGGGTCCACAGCAATCTTCTTCTCCCCAACTTTCAAGATGTTCTTGTCAGCTTCTAAAGATATCACTTTGTCCTTCTTTTTGAAGGATACTTCACCGAAGGTTGTTCCCACTATTCTTGAGAGTCCAGCCATACTGGCTTGCTGAGCCTTGTAGCAGTTCACCTGCTTACTTTCAACTACACCAGAGCTGATGCTCTCCTCCCTTCTTACGGGATCCAAACGACCGAGGACGTGCAGCAGCAATGATTGCATGGGAAATGGCAATACTGATCCTCTTCCATTTATCTTAACTTCGTTGTTTGTTTTTAACACAATTGTTTGGACCATTGTCAATAACGTTGGTGGAATGTCTGACTCGATACTGTTCAAAAATTTATCAGGGGGTGGATAGTCAGTGGTATTGTACACACGGGAGCGAATATCCTCAGTAATTACTGTATATCTGCAGCTGCTTTCACCACTCTCATCCTTTCTTCCTAAGGATTCGATTTTATATTGGCATACCAAGTGTCATTCAATATTTTAAAACCAGTATTTTTGAAACAGATCGTCGATTTATTGCCTGTTTCAA
Organism: Meconema thalassinum; assembly: GCA_946902985.2. Taxonomy (NCBI): domain Eukaryota; kingdom Metazoa; phylum Arthropoda; class Insecta; order Orthoptera; family Tettigoniidae; genus Meconema; species Meconema thalassinum. The sequence continues at coordinate 297,893,873 of OX336391.1, read as the reverse complement.
CGAGCATGATGTCATCCTCGTACTTTTTCAGCAAACAGGATTTTACTGTTCTCCGGTCAAGTTCGCATCCTTCCTTAGGGCCCCCATCAATTGATCAAATGAGAATTGGCATTTTTCTTTGTTTCTTTCCAGAAAAGCAGAAACACATTCCATTGCTTCATCAACTCTGGGGTGTGTTCTGTATCCTCTTGCCCCTCTCCCAGCTCTCGGTGGTCGGTACAACGTTTTCATACAAGCATCGTGGTACTCACCGTCAGCAGCAATAAGATCTAAATCTGGGGGAAGACGATTAATTATTTGTTGAGCCCCCTCATCTCCGCGTGCCCGAGCTGCTAACAACAAGTTGTCCCTTATCTCCATCTTCTCCACCAAGCGAACTGGATTTCGAGAAATCCAGGGGAGCTTTTTCTGTTTTTTTCATATACTCCTCTTCAATTTTTTCCGCACATAGAAAGCAATGGCCCTTGAAAATAAAAGCCTCACTTACTGACCTTAGCTTTGAAGATGGTCCTGGTGTAGGGTATTCTCAGCGTAGAGCTACGTCTATCCGTCTTGGATCGGTGTAATTCTTTGAGTAGCCATTGTAAACTTTAATTTCATCTCTTTTCTTCAAAATCTGGCAGTGGTCGTTTCGCCCCCTTCGAACCATTGCGCTTAATAGTCTGAACTCCTTTCTTCTTCACAGTAATAACAACTCCTTCGTCCAAACTCTTTCCGCATATGAAGCACTCACTGTCCGGTGTTTGGGATGAAGAAGCCATCCTTCACCACTACAACTCACTCCACAGGAAAACTCTTTCCAAGCACGTTGACTAAACCCGATGTGAACACTGGAGGTACGAACATCAACTGAATAAAACAAAAACAATATGTGTGTGTGAGAGAGTGAGTGTATGTGTGTGGTTACATTTATACAAAAATGGTTAAAATAATATTTAGATGCACTGCTGTGTTCAAAAAATGGTTGCAATATAATGAAAACGAAAAACTTTCACCAACACGGCGCTCCAGGGCTGAATCACAAAAAAAAAACACTTTCCTATAGTTTTCTTAAATTTACCCCCACTCCTACCCATTGCTAGTAATTGGTTTTTTTATACAGGAGTTTCAAAGGAAATTAAATTGTCTACAACTTTCATTCAATAAACTTTTCGCTGAAAACAAGTTTTCCCCCTGTTTTTGCGATGGAAAGTGGAGCGAAAGTGAAAAATATGCCGAATCGCCAATTTTCGCCCTTTTTCGTCTTCTCGTAGCTCGAATACGCTTGGTCCTACAAACAAACTTCCACATTAAAGTTGTTGCAAATTTAGTAATCTACATTTTCTTATATAGAAATATATGCAAACAAATGAACTGGGAATGAGCTAGAGGCCAAAAACTGAAAAAAGTGCAGATTTGTGACAGTTTTTTCAAGATGACGGACGAAGCAAGGGGGGAGGGGATGACGGAAACTCGGATTAAAAACTACCTAATGGTACCCGCATCTGATGTAAGGTGAACCCCCTTTTTGAGCCTCTATTGACTGGACTAAACCATAAACCTGTCAATTTTGTCACTATAGCGCGGATATGTAAGGACGCGCCGAGACAAGCAGTAGCAGATCATAACATTCCTCCGACAACATCACAATGAGTTGGCTTGACCTGAAGTTATCAATGCGCTCACCAACACCTTTTTTCTAGCCACATGGCACAGATGCTGGACTCGCTTCGCTGTGAAGCTGAGTCGCTCTGCATAATGAACGCGGGATATTACTCCTACCCAGGAACGTGCCGATGAGTTCATTCCTTGTCCTTGGTCCCATATTGCTCATCTGTCATTCTTTCTTCAGTTTCCATACACAGAAACGAAATGGCAAGTGGCATCCGGTGTACCGAGGACTGGAAGTGAAACTTTTAAAATGGTTATTTTGGCTACTCTTCCTCTTGCCGCACTGGGCTATTGCCTGGCTGCACGAAATTATTGCTGCGTCCGTTTGTGTCGACTGTCGGTAAAAATGCCGACTGTCAGTATATATATATATATATATTTTAAGAAATCGGACCAAATCGTATATGGCCAGGCCCCGTTTTGCTTTTTTAAATGCTGTTTTGGGAAATGTTACGACTTCTTCAGGATTTGCCGACTACCGACAGATGTCGTATTTGCCGACTGAGAAAATACCTGAGAGGGGTGAGACCCCCCCCCCCCCGCTCGCACCACCCCTGGGCCTCACCTGCAAAGCGAACAGGGGTCCTCATGAGGGATGGGAAGAATGGGAGGGATAGACAAGGAAGAGGGAAGGAGGCGGCCGTGGCCTGACGGTAGGTACTGTGCCGGTATTTTGTAGTTGAGATTGATAGAACTTTTCTGAAACAGTGCACTGAGCCGCTGCAACCGTGATTTTACGATGTATTTATTTTGTTATGACCAGCTGAGAATGTGTAACAGAAGAAGAAGGCAGGTTTTTCCGAAACCCTGTGTGTTTGAAGGCCAAGGTTAATTCCTCAGTGCATAGCAGACGACGATATCAAAGCTAACCCCTATCGATAACCCGTCCTCATTCGAGATGCACGCTTGTAGAGACATTCATATTTTAATTAAGAGGAATGCAGAGCGGTATATGCAATCTGATTTGTGCCAGAAAATAACATGTCTTAATATGACGATACTACAAGTGAGTTTTCTTCGGTACTGACTCAGGGTTCGACATAAGATGTATCATTGTATCTGTACTTGCGATATGCATCGATTAGTTTGCAGCGTGGAGGGGGAAGAAGCAAGTTTTCCTTAATCCTGCGTGACAGAAGAGAGACCAGATGTTTGCCGTAGCTCGGAACGAGACCATGCTTGGTAAACAGACATTCGTGTTTGTTGGTCATGCTTGGTAAACAGACCTTCGTGTTTGTCATATGCACATTCTTTGCGCTGAGTTGAGCAGTATTTTACGTGTGCGAGCGATGACACTTTGAAATTATCAGAGAGAACATTATATATCTGATCTTGTTACTTCGTTGTGGAGTCAAATGATAGAATATATTGGAGTTAGACACTTATTGAGTTGAATTAATACGAGTATCACGGGCTGTTATACTTGTATTCTACGTGGTACAGTGGACTCGTACTTTAATACTGGATTGTTGTAGTGAAGGATATCAGATGTCTCATTGAATTTCGAAAACATTACTTAAGGAAGGGTATTCCACTAATTTTGTTCGCCTACAATTATATAAGATGTTATTTGACATGACGTCGAGAGGAATACTTCAAGGTAATGAGTCTACAGCCATGGTGGGCTAGATATGAAACAAAGAACATAATACACGAAGTGGAGCATGAAACATCGTGAAGAACCAGTGAAGCCTGCATCTACTAGTGACGTTTTCCAGAATAACTAGTGGTATTTTCGAACAGGAAAATTGTTATTTGTGAAATCATGAAGGAGACATGTGGAAACCACTGAAATTATTCTGAAATAAATTGTTTCTACAAGAATCGAATCTACTGCCAAGAGAGATGCCGAGACCAAGGGTGTACCTGAGATGCCGTTCAATTCCAAGGAGGGAAGGAGCTGCTCGTGAGAGTTATCCCAGTTCGAGCCCAGGATGGATGGACTTTGGGACACCAGCATTGGATTCAAATGGACGTACTGGTATATTACTTAAGTATGCAGTATAACAGAATCATCTTAAAGGTAGTGGATCGACATTCTCATCAGTAGCAGTAGTATTAGGAGTATTGAGTTGTAACCATTTGCCTTGCTTTTATTAGCATGATTGGGGGTGGGGTGTAAGTTCGATGTTCTTTTGTGATTGGCCTCATTTCTTAATCGAAATATGGTTCGAATAACGAACGCTTCATTACTTCAATTTTGTCTCCTTGGAGTTTAAGATAATTTTGATTTTTGAAATGTTATTAATTTATCATGAATATTTTTAATCGCTGAGATGATCACCATTAGGAGCAAGATATATGTGTATGTATATTTCTAAAGAAATATCAGCATAAATTGCTAACACGATGGACATTACGTAGAATTTTGCGAATTATGTTGGGAGTTGTTTCGATTTGCAGTATTTAGGGTTTCTTTTGATGTTAGAATATTTATTGGAAATCACATTTATGAACTCTTATTAAGAGAATTTTGGTTTTAAGAAATTTCATGACTCCTTTGAGGTGGATCAGTCATTGAAATGCTCAAATTGACCTCAGTGAGTAACTCTGGTAGCGTGAGATTCATAGTGTAAAGTAGGTCATTGTCTTTTCGATTTCGATCGAGTAGAGATTTTCTCTCTTGTTAGATTCTTGATCTTGCTTTACAACTTGTTACAGTAAGGATGGTTTATCTAATTTCAGGATATATGCTTAATAACTTCTGATCGATTGATATAATTTCCGATGTGAGAATAGAATTTTGATTATGCTAACATTTTTCTTATCAAAAAAAATATATGAATATGAGTTTATAAGCTTATTGTTATTAGATTTATGATGGAGTGTATTTTGATAGGTGATGCGACTTAAAAATTCCCTGGGTTAATCATGTAACAATTATTTAACAATTCGAACAATGTGAGATGGTGTTACGAATTTTTATTGATATATTTATTTGCGGAATGTTTGTTGAAGTTAGTTGAAGATTGTGAAAGGAACTTGGTAATTAAGAGAAGGACGTGTAATCGTCAAATTTAATGGAATTTATGAAAGCAATACAGTATGACAAAATGGTATGTGAGCTTACTGTACGGTAGTTATAGGCATTTCAAGTCTGTGGAACCTTAGAGAGATGATAGTGGTATAATAATGAATGTTGAAAGTACTATTAATGTCAGGTGTGACATATGGTTATCAAAGCGTATTAATCTGCAGTGTGATGCAGAATGGAAATATTTGTAACCGAAGGTTTTTTCGTGTACAGTTTGGAGGGTTGAAAGGTAGGGTTGTATGGAACTGCGCCCAAGCTTCACTAATGACCCTGGTCATTAGCATCAACCTTCTAAACGTGGCAGTGGAACTGTGCCTATTGAGAGCGGTCAGGTAGGTTCCCTCCCTCCACCCCTCCACCGAATTATGTTGTGTCGAGTGGTGCGAATTTGAAGTGACTCATTTGAAATCGGTTGTGTCTTGATTGCGAACAAGTCAAAAACCGTCCAGATTGCGAACAACTAAATATACCCTGTGCAGATTGCGGACAAGAGATTAGTGTTGACCTGGGAAACATAAAACAGGAACGGTTTTCAAAACAGACTAATATTTAATTTTTGTTCTAGCAATATTACCATTAACAGGTACATTGGGATGTTTTCGACAACCTAACCATATTTTAAAAATAGTTTTGTTATTGCAAATGTTTAATAATCTAGTTTGAGATAATCTTATTATTTAGAAAATTATTATATTTTTATTGTATAACAAAACTAGAGGGGTAGTTATTTATGGTGGATTAGAGAGAGTTGTATTATTATTATTATTATTAGTATTATTATAATTATTATTATTATTATTATTATTATTCATTCATTCATTCATTCAATTTCGCTAATCGGCCAACTAGGGACCACGATAAGCCTCATTTTACATTCTGGCATTTGCTCATTTTTTGCTTGATCCACATTGCCTTCATGAGCTCACTGTGTTAAGCACGACGTTCCTCTGTCCATTTCGCACCAGTTGTCCGTTTTTCGTCCCGGAAAGTCCCAAACGTCTTGATGGCTGCTCTATAAAGATTTCGGTCTTGTGCATCTTCTGCTCGTATCCCCATTTCTTTCAGATCTTTCTGGACGTTAACATACCATGGCATTGTCGTTTTTGGTTTTGAGTCGAATATACTGAAGATACGTTTCGTCCATCGGGAATCGATCATCCGTCGCATATGACCGTAGAAGCAAACTCTGCGTTTTCGCATTGTGTCTGTGATCTTCTCTATCCTCGAGTAAATTTCTTGCCTGGATTTTCTGATGTAGATGCCATGTTTGCAGTCTGGGCCAAGTATGATGTGTAGGATCTTTCTTTCTTTCTTTCTTTCTTTCTTTCTTTCTTTCTTTCTTTCTTTTCTCTCTAACTTCGCGAGCAAACATTTCTCGGATATGATAAGGCATTCAGATGCATATAGCGGTTCTGGTTTGATGACAGTGTTGTAGTGTGTTATTATTATTATTATTATTATTATTATTATTATTATTATTATTAGTGTAGCCTCCGTGGCTTAGGCAGCAGCGTGCCGGGCTCTCACCGCTGAGTTCCGTGCTTCAAATCCTTGTCAATCCATGTGAGATTTGTGCTGGGCAACGCGGAGGCGGGACAGGTTTTGCTCCGTGTACTCCGGTTTTCCCTGTCATCTTTCATTCCAGCAACACTCTCCAATATCATTTCATTTTATCTGTCATTCATTAATCATTGTCCCAGAGAAGTGCGACAGGCTTCGGAAGCCGGCACAATGCCTATCCTCGCCGCTGGATGGGGGCTTCATTCATTCCAACCCTGAACCGGTCCAATGACTGGAAAAAGGCTGTGGATTTTCATTATTATTATTATTATCATTATTATTATTATTATTATTATTCGCCTCTGTGGTGTAGTGGTTAGTGTGATTAGCTGCCACCCCCGAAGGCCCGTAGTACAGCTGCTTATCGGGACGGGGGACTACCTCTTATTCTCAGCAGTGCAGAAGCTAGTGGTGGGAGACAGTCCGTCACTTCCCCTTAAACCGACCTTGGGCTAACAGCCGACTTGACTATGGGCACAGTTCAATAGGCCTAATTAAAAGGATCTGGAAATGCCACTGATTATGGGCGCAGTTCCATATCTCCCGATTGGTATCATGATGGATTAGTTCTATAAGAGAATTTGAGATGCAGAGTCAATAAAGATAATCTTCATCATCGTGATTACATATTTATCGATATGATGACGTTGATATTTGACTTAGCTTAACTGTTTGGTTGAAATTATACTGGAATGTGAGCACAATATTGAAATGAAAACTAAGTGAGTCATATGAGCAAATACATGGATGATGAAACATCGTGTGAAATTATTGAAGCGTTTAAGGGTCCAATGGGACAGTAAGTGATTTCAGACAGGAATTTCGTCTATGATCTCTGACGGGATAGTCTTGAGATATTGTTTCTTCATATTTTGTTATGTCTTTATTAAATAAAATTGGGTAACATTTCTTAAAATAAGTCTGTAGTGGTGATTTATAATCGTGATGGAAGATTGTGTTAGGAAGGCCATTGATGGGTGTTTTTCAGATCTTTTCTTTCGCTCTGAGATTGTTCTCTTGTTTGAGTCTTGTGTTTTTCTTGAGCTAGTTAATTTTTTTATCTATGGTTTTTCTTTCCCTAACGAAATCTTGGTAGGACTAACATGTTTCCTTTTTATCCTTTACTTGTTGGTAGGACCTGGGGTTTTTCAAGCCGGGGAATTTCAGGTTCTACGATCCAGCTGATTTCTTTGGAATCAACAATTTCTGGTTTGATATATTCGGGTAGATTATTGGCTGAGGAATAACCTAACCACCAAGGGAAGATGATAAAGAAAAGGGAGTGGGTTTCGGACTGGAGAAAAAGGATGGAGAAATAGGAGGAGAGTCCCCCAAAAGTTATATGTTTAACTTTAAATGTCCTAAAAGGTGACTGCCACTGCAAATCAGCTCTCAGATACCTAAAGTGAGTAGGGACCTGGGCAAAGCTAACGGGAGACGCAGCTTGAACTTGGGCGGTTTGCGAGAGAGTGGCTTTAGAGTATTCCCTCTCAAGCATACATATGCCTACTATGGGGAAGGGTGATGGTCTGGCAAGACAAGGAGTAACAGATTTATTATGTATCTGTTCAAAGTAATTTGAAGAACGCCAATAATTTGAATAGGTTTCGATATTTTTTGTCTTCGAAATTGTAGAATTTCTAAAGACAGACCAAATGCTTCCAAGAAGGATAGGAATAAACCAATTATACTTTCGGGAATAATTTTGGTAAGTGCACCAATAGTTGCATTTGGAAATGGCTAAGCTTTTACCCAGCAAGGAGCCGACTAAAAGTTTAGGCAAGGAGAAACACTTAAATTTTGAAAAACCAACCATAAGAATTGGAGAGAATCTCCACAAGAAGGAAGCAGGCGTAGCGAGCTATGCTTGCCTTACTGGCCAGTTAGAATTAGCTATTAACGCTAAAAGAGACTTTACCAAGATAACCACTAAGAGTTCTTGCTCAAATGCAACGAGTGGTGAAAGCCCTATCAATAGATTTAATGGCATTAAGTAGGAAGAGCCAAGGAAGACAGGATCTTGCCTAACTGTTATACTAGAAAAATGAAAAAGCGAAAAGGAACTCTTAATTTATTTAACAATTCAAAAGAATTTGATGAATTTAACAAAGATATATTTTCAATTTTGTTAACAATTTGGGGTCGCAGACCTCAGAAAAAATGTAAAGTTTGCACCAGGCAATTAACAATTCATTAGGTTTCAAACCTTTATAAAATCCTCGCAAGAATTTGAAATAGCGAAGATAAAATATAAAATTAAAGACAATTAAAGTGATTGAAGTTTGACAATAAATCGAGTACAAGGTGTGTACTTCTAGAAATTTCTGAGAAAATATTCTAGAAAGAGCAACAACTTTGAAAATAACAATAACAAAAACAGGAAGAATAAAATAGAAGTTCCTAACTTCTTATATTGAAGCTGAATTACTTTTAGTGATTACACAAATGGGGCAGGTCACTTACTGTGAAACCTGAAGAGAAAGTCAAAAGGAAGGTTCTAGACCTCCTATGTTTAAGTAGGGATCACGAGCCAAATGGGGCAAGATTCCTTTTCGTGAAACCTAGAAATAACTCACTTATGAGTTGAAAGAATTGTATTCCCTAATTAGAAGGGAGAAACCATGTAAGTTTGAAACGTGTACCAGACACGTAGTTATACAGAAATTAATTAATGATATTTAAGCAAAAGGGGAGGGCACGTCTCTAGCGTGACACCTCATTGAGAAAGACCTAAAGTAACAATTTTATTTTGGGTTGTTAGTAAGGGGTTTAGGAAAGATCAACTGGGATGGAAGGTAAATGTTCATGGCCGTATTTATAATAATCGGACGAGCGCGACGCGGAAGAAATACTGAAAGAACACTGTTTTTCACTATAGTCTGTTGAAATGGATGAAAAGTTCACTGTAGTAGCGCAAACGTTTATGGCAAAGAAAGTTATTGCAATGATGGAAAGTAACTAGTTGCACTAGGTAGGCGAAAGTCTATTGCTTGAGAAGGTTGTAGATTATCATTAAATACGCCAGAGAAAATTCCAACGGAGGAAGGAACATTAGCTATTGAGCAGTAATTTATAAGGAAGATTCCTCATTTATAAATAGTATTCCCACAAGTGAGTGGAAAATACATGACGGCACGACTTGTAGATAGAGTGCAGATTCTGGAAGGTTCCAGAACGATCCTAATAGAAGAATAGGGCCAAAGTTATTCCAGCGGTGGAACGAGCTTAATATTTTATAGACAGTGGGTATTCAATAATATCCCACGTTGTGAGAAGATCTCTCATTTAATAAGCATCAGAAATGCAGCTTTTACGAAGATTGGCTTAGACAGACAAAGCTCAATATGGAAAATCCCGCGAATGATGATTATTGCCACAAATAAGTAATCTCACACTGCCTATAAATGATTATTAAAAGCATGTAGTTGTTAAAAGACGATGAGAATGAGGTTAAAACTTGAAGTCTGTACTTATCTTTGCTTCATAGCGATGATGAAGTTCCCTTTGACGATTAAAGTTCCAACATGGCGTGGAATCTAAAGAATGCCTCTTTCGTTCAGGAGGCTGGCTCTAGTTGAACCTTGACTGACTAAGTCGACTGCCGACGTACAAGTGAGACCCACTCAGCGAAGCGCAGAGGGACCAGGAAAGGGAAAAGAGTGGGGGTAGGAGACAAAAGGAAAACATATAAGCATAACCAACATTGAAAAGTTAAATTCTTTTGATAAGATGGTCTTCAAAGAGTTGATAGTAGGCGACACTATCGCAGCCTGGTGGGTGAAAAAGGAGACGAAGTTCTCTTGATCACGGAGATGATAGCTGGCGATGGCGACGAGATCTGGTGGCCACATTGATAAGGAAGTCCTCTTGCACCGGGAAGAATTGAGGAACTTCAGAGATTCGCTGCCAGATGACGCTAGGTGAGTCATGGAAGATATATATCTAGAACAGACTCACGAATAACATGAGAACCCTAAACACCAAAGAGAACATAGGAGATCACTGTTGGTGTTTGAGAAAAAGGTAGGAATGAACAAGCAAAGAGCATTAAAACAATACTCTATCTTACCGTGTATTCCATGAATACACCAATATTCAGGCACTGTACCATCCCTACATTTGCCCGAAGACGAAGTGGGAAAACACGTAAAACCACTACGAGGATGGTTGAGGTGGGAATCGAACCCCTCTACTCATTTGGACCACCCGAGACTGAGTGGACCCCGTTCCAGTCCTCATACCACTTTTCAAATTTCGTGGCAGAGCCGGGAATCGAACCTCGGACCCCCGGGGTGTCAGCTAAGCACGCTGACTAGTACACCACGGAGGCGACTCTTTAGAGATACAATATCTCAAATTACCATTAAAGTAGAACCCTGTATTGTGCCCGTTTAGACCGGAGTCCGCACGACCACATATGCATTTTACCAATAATCAGTCAGCACGAGAGTTAAAATATCCCGGGGCGCCAGATGGGTTCAAGCAAATCGCAAAAACGACATCAAATGAAAAAAATGCTTTACTGATTTTTGGCTCAATGCAACAATAAGGATAGAAGGAGATTCAACTGGGCATAACACATCATGTAAAATTATCTCATTTTATTTTGAATTTAAAATTGACTGCAAAAATGCTCAAAGTAGCATCACTCACGTGTGGCGACCCACACTCCTATTTACACAATGTACAGAATTTTTCCAAACACATTTGACAATTATCTTTGGAAACACAAGTCTGATTATTAGTCCTGTAAACTGTGTTCCAAAATTATATTGATTATTTGAGATTAAATCCAGTTCAAATTTAATTGTCTCTACTGGAAATATTGTAGTTCACTGTTTGAATTTTTACATAATATTAACACTCGTAAAATAAATGTTCATAGAATTTTAACTTTCACTTATTTTTCCAGTTTCAAAAAATATATTGTCAAAAAATATTATTATTTCTGAATCAACACAATTTATGTACACATATTAATAACATCTGAAAAGTATTTGACCTTGAGCATAGCATCGAAGAACTTGTGCGAAGCACAACAAAAATTAATTGTTCTTCTGACATTAAACATTTCGAGACGTGACTCGATTATGAACTTCAAGTTCCTAACAAAATATATGATTTCTGAATCATCAACTTGATCAATAAATTGTTGGACCATTCAACTATTCAATTTTCCACTTGGAAACATTATTAAGAAAAATACTTATATTCATGGCCATTTTAGCAATTTTCACAACTTGCAATTCTTCAACAGAATGCGGAAATAAGAATTATAGCTTCATAATAAATTCATTTAGTTCATGGCACTAGGATTGAAAACATCCTTTAAATTAATCGTGGTTAAAGAATTATTTTTAATTGGCAGTGGCCCATTCTATTATTTGTGTAAGAACACAATATTCCAACAACAACGGCAAAGGTCTTCCTCTGAAGAAGAATAAAATACTATCATGACAAATCCGGGTTCTAGCAAAATCAAAGTCTAAATGGAATCCGTAAACAAGGTTGAAATAAGAACTGATGGTTTCTAAGAAATAACCTTCGGGTCATTCATGCGACGAAATGTGTAGTTCCAATACTCCTTCTATAAACCTGAGCCATCGAACCTGCTATTTGATTGATGCTCGAAAAAACCTCCTCATTCCTGCGACTTAAACATGCGCACCTGGGAATGGCATTTCAACTACTCCACACACATACATTTTCTTCCCAAAATTTATACAATAAATCAAGCCTCTGCTTGTTATCAACACTGGAAGATTAATAAACTTACAAGTTTATTTTATTTTACCATTCAGTTCAACCCGTGAATTTACCATACTTATGAAAATCTTTATTTCACTTTCGAGTGTATTTACGTCATGATTTTATATAAATACAAAAATATCCTATTTGATACAAATATCATTTGCTTCCCGTTTCATGCCTCTCCGTGTTATCTGAAAAATATACTTTGCTCATTGCAAATATTGATTGTTCAACCAGAACTGAAATGTTGGTTGAATGCGGGCTTGCGCTAACCACTTTCCTTCGGAAAATCTCCTGTTCCAAACTAGAAATGATTAAACTACTTCATAGGCTCTCTCTCAATACATATGATTATTAGAAAATATAATATCCAAGAATTATTTAGAAAAATTATGAAAATTATTATTATTATTATCAGTGGATTATTATTATTATTATTATTATTAGTTATATTATTTTAAATATATTTAATTATGTGAGAATCCACATGTTCGAACCTTCGAATATGGAAAAAATATCCATTCCTCAACAAAAATAATTATTAACTTTTACAGTTACATCGGCTGATTACCGTGATTTCCCAAAAATATGAAATATTCAAATAAATGCTCGAAATGCTCGGTCATCGATCCTAAACTGTTCTGAGTGCTGAAAATACTCAGAATAACTCGAATATGTCTTGCGTAAATCATTGCAAGATTTAAATACGAAGAAAAATGTGTTGGTCATCTGTAGAAAAATAGTTTGTTCCAATTAGCTAGGCATAATATAAAGTCAAAATGTAGCTTACATTTCTTGATGGTCTTGAAGCGTAGTGAACCTGGTTTGTACCAGATTTATCCATAGACATGCCCTATCGGACAAGCATGTATAATCCTTGTATCGGCCGCCATTATATACCCACAATCCGTCTAACAAGACATAGTGGTAATATCTCTTGACGTTTGAAGTAACTGTTGATCCATTTTAATATTGGCTTCTGTTAAAACCATAACAGTTTGCTTAAATGGGGTCAGATCTAAGTGATCTATTCTCAGATATGTCAGTTGTAACATAACTCACGGTAATCTTTTCAATACAAGAAAACACTGACAGTCTAACCAATCAACGGCTGTTCTGAAGATCGTTCCCTGGGCATGGCTTCACACCATCTACCATGCGCGAAGCAACATGTAGTTTCCCTGCGTTGGCTAATGAACACCACCGTGATAGACTGGTCTTCAATGTACTGATAGATCGAAGTGGTTATTAAGTTACAAATATGAAAACTGACTGATTTGGTCTTAAAATATCCAAGTATTAGGTTATTACTGGACTGTGACAAAGTATTAATTCTAGACAAAGTCTAGCATATGTCCATGTGAAAATAAAAATATTTCACCAGTGTCTGTAGAAAATATCAATCACCTTAGTGATCCTCCCTGCCGGTAACTTACTAAGTTCCACTCGTAGCGCAGCACTTTTGTGACTATCACAACTTTGAAAATAACTTCTGCGTAGATCCGGCAACCATGTGCCTTGGCTCAGCGTAGTGGCACCTTGCTAGGCAAGTGCTTGTGTCGAAGTGAGCTACTGATGCCTGTGCCGGCCGGCTTTTATTCAAAACTGTCAGGGTCACGCGTCATCACGCTGAAATCTAGAAATCCTCATATCTTTGGTATCCCTGGTCCGATTTACTTCATACTAATTGCATTCTCTTTCATTTGGCCGTGCCAGTAATCTGATCCAAGTCTCAAGTCTCTACTCCATGGTTAACTATTTAATCAATAAATAGCCTCGACCTCTGCTATTACTCGCTACGTCACTTGACATGCTCTTAGCGGTATATTCTTTCCAATTGCTTCTGGAAGCAATGGAGCGCGATATTCAAATATCTCAACTTTCAAAAGCGGCTGTAGCCTTTCCCTTGATATCTAGGTGTCTGAATCTTGGAATACCCATTCCTAGAGTTGGGCATAGTATGGCCTTTGTATGCCAAAGTCAAAATAATAACCCCTGCCATATATTCAAGATGGTGGCTGAGCAAATGCCTACTATTAAAACTTCAAAAACTATCAAAACTTCAAAATTAATAACTCAGGATCCAATTGCACAATTAACACAAAACTTTGTAAGAGGGTAGAAGCAAATTTACCTCCCTTTCATTAAACATAAGACTATCACACTGCAAATAGAACGTAGCTGCCATCTTGGATATATAAGACATTAATATCGACAATACACTATTTTATTAGTTACAATGACGAAACGTAGGAAATATGCAGTCTCACATAAAAGGCGCAGGATAATTCCATAAATTCTAGAATTCTAGACGGTGGATGGACATACTCTTCTATCGTTTCAATCAATTCCCCTGGATTAAAAAGACGGAATTACAACGAAATTTAGTAAACGGGGAGTCATATGAAGGATACAGCATTTAACGTCCATCACAAAAATATTCAATTATGCTCCTTGAAAAGGAGAAAGAGTTATAACTATACCCATACATTTAGGAGAAAGTAGGCTATATAGTCTTGCTGAACATCTTGTTCATTGTAAAATCATAGGACTTTTTCTTTCTTTACTCGATGAACCCATCAACGACGGGTATGATAGCTATTCTGGGACACACGAAGTTCAGACAGAAAGTTGAGTCAACTCTATAAAGTAGATTCCAACAGCGGACGTTTCATCATCAAACATAAAAAAGTTTCGTTTGAAGTGTTTTCTTTATATGCCAATAATAACAATAATAAACAAGTAGTTCCGTGAAGAACTATACAGCCTATTTTCATATATCCTACGTGTGTTAATTGCCTCTATCAACATACAAAATTTCAGTTTGATTGCTGTAATAGATTCGTAGATATTGAGAACCGATTAAATATTTCGGATGGTCGCCAGGTTGGATTTTTATATATGTAGGTCTTAGAGCAGGCTGTTCCAGTCGAGCAACTCGCCCGTGAGCAGCGGAGTACTCGCCGCCTTACGTGAGTAAACCTGCAACATGCAATACAGCTCTGCTGTGGGGGGCTATCGTCACTTCGCGGTGGATACATCAAGACTGGCTAAAAGTGCATGGACTTGTACTATGACCTTCGCCCAGTGACGTATTGGCTATCACCCCCAGTCCCCCACCAACCGTGCTCCGAGCATCACTGCTGAGTACTCGCGTGCACTCATACTCAAACTCGTGGATTTGGAACAGCCTGTCTTAGAGTTAAGTACTGTTACATGAAGATTATTGTGTACGTGTAGTATTCAAACTTCAATCGCATAATTAGGACACAAGAAGTAAAAACGAGATTTTAAAATTTCGCACAGCTGCCATCTTGTGGTTATGGAAACAATTGAAAAAATTAGATAGCAATGGATTAAAATTTGTATAAGGATTTACTGTACCAAGTGTCACTGCACTCGGATGGTTAAATTTCAAGAAACGACCATGTGAATATTTATATTTAGCGTCGCCGCCATGTTGGATTTGTGATCACCAGGTTATTGAAAGTCCGATAGGTGAACTTATGTTCATAGCCCCTATGAACATTAAAAATTCAATTTGATTGCTGTAATAGATTCGTAGATATTGAGATCCATTTAAATATTTCGATGGTCGGCATGTTGGATTGTTATATGTATAGGCCATAGAGTCATGTACCATTAAAGGAAAATTATTGCGTAGATTCATTATTCAAACTTTCACTTCGATCGCATGATTACGACACAAGAAATAAAAACTTAATTTTAAAATTCGCACAGCCGTCATCTTGAGGTTATGTAAACAATTGAACTAAATTAGATACCAGTGCATTACAATGTGTATAAACATTTCCTGTGCCAAGTTTCATTGCGTTTGGATCATTAAATCGCGAGAAAGTTCTATTTAAAATTTTCAAATTCGCTTGGCCGCCATATTAGTTTTGTAGTTAACTGGTTTTTGAAAGTCTTATAGGTGAACTTGCAGTAGTGCCCTTTATCTCCGTACAAAATTTCAGGGTGATACCGCTAATAGTTTCAGAGATATAGTATGCCGGTGAAATATTTCGAACAGCTGCCATCTTGAGGTTATGTAACCAATTGATCGAAGTTAGATGTCGGTTCATTACAATGTGTATAAACATATACTGTACCTAGTTTTACTGCGTTTGGTTGGTTAAATCGCGAGAAACGTCTATTTAAAAGTCGCAACTTTGCTTGGCCGCCATGTTGGTTTTGTAGATACAGTACCAGGTTTTCAAAAGTCACATAGGTGAACTTCTAGTAGTTCCCTTTATCACCGTAAAATATTCCAGGGTGATATCGATAATAGTTTCGGAGATATTGAATGCTGGTGAAATATTTTGCACAGCCGCCATGTTGGATTGGTGTGACGTAACAAAATTGGAAGGGCACAGTCGGGGTCGTCCGGAATACTGCTATTAACTTACCGAGTTTCATTGAAATAGCTCCAGCCGTTTAGAAGTTATTAAGGGACGACACATTCCATCACACACACCATCACACACGCACACACGGACAAAAGGTGATCTCATAAGCCTTTTTTTTTTTTTTTCATAAATGAAAATAGGCTAAAAATCTCCTCTCGGCACGCCGAAAGGCGAAGTAGATTTCACGGGGCAAAGAAAAATATTTCGAATTCACTGAATTGTTGTATACCAAAAAACATTCTACGTGTTTAGCAGCGACTCCGGTGGCGTAGTTGCTAGCATGCCAGCTTCTATACCCAAGATCACGTGTTCAAAACCGGTTGAAATCGTCGGATTTTTTAAAAGCGTTTAAGATCCTCAGTATACCTTCCTTCGGAGGTGAAGTAAAGCCGGCGGACCTATGTCATAGATTTATGGCATGTAAAAGAACCTTCCACTAACTACAATTGTGTGAAGCAGAATGTGTAGGTTAGATTTAATTAACGCTCTAAGTTCCAACGTTCGTCGCCAGGTGCTGGTTGCGGTAGCATCTAGTAGCCAAGTTTGCAGCTAGGTGTCGTTACGGCAGCATTTGTTAGCAAAAGTAGGAACTACTTACCTGAATTACGGATAACACACACTAATACAGTCACCACAATTAACACCGGTTATCAGACAGATTCTACACACACCCAAAGTACACGGGGCTACATGACCGCGTGTCGCAGCCCTTAAACTGAGGAACTAATCAATTGTGTTCAGCATACGAGAAACCCCATCTTATAATTCCGAAAACATTTTGCTCTTGGGGTAAAGATGGGTCATATCAAAACATCTATCAGACAAAATTTTCAGGTAATTTTTAGAAGGCTATTGACCATTTAAAACGGTTTTCATATTGTGCCAATTAAGGGAGGTATGATTTTTTGTCTCAAAAATCTATTCTTCCAACCCTTTTGTTCAATAGTTGGTGGTATCAAAAACCTTCACTGGGTTAAGTTTTTGACCCTATCCGAAGAATTGTACGAATTTTGGAGAGTTTTTCACATACCACGTAAGGTATAGCAATATTTCTATTTTTCGAAAAAGGCCCACCCCCCGGGTGTGATTTTGCCCTTTAACGAACTCGACCGAGATTTTGAAAGCTTATATTTTATGTATAAACTAGCAACCCACACCGGCTTCGCCCGGGAATTGAATGCATTAAATGATAAGCGCTTTTCTTTCGATGTCAATGAACTACGACCTATATCCGTTTTACGTCTTGGCATGATGGGTTAAAATCACTGACTGGACTATTATCATGGAGATGCATGGGCAACGAATTCTTGTCAGACGTAATTTAAGAATGGCGAGGTGCATGAAACACGAATCCCCCTTCCGTCCAATTTCAAATTAACTGTGTATTTTGCGGAACGAAAAGTTCACAGGCGAAATGAAGAAAGGCCGAGTTGCACCTCCAGGGGAATGGCGAGGTGCATGAAATACAAATCCCCCTTCCGTCCAATCTTAACTTAACTGTGTATTTTGCGGAACGGAAAAGTTCACAGGCGAAATGAAGACTTGCACTTCCAAGGAATGGTGAGGTGCATGAAACACAAATCCCCCTACCGTCCAATCTTAACTTGACTGTGTATTTCGCGGAACGGAAAGTACAGGGGCGAAATGAAGAAAAGCCGAGTTGCACTTCCAGGAAAACTCCAAACACAACCACCCTTCTCTGAAGTTTTAACCACAGAATACTATTGGTCTTACCTCAACACGACTAGACGGTTTGCTGCTGGCTGTATCTGGGGGTAATAGGTTCGCCCGCTAGTTAGGCTGTAACAGAGGTGATAGACTTGCCCCTAGCTAGCTCGTTAACTTTCGCCTCAGTATTTGAATGGACATGGTTGGAAGAAATTAAAACGTAAAAAAACTTATAGTGGGCGATGTATTGAAGATAGATATATGCTCTCACGGACTTTTGTGTAGAACTTTTCATGCTGAACAATTCTTACACTCATAGTATTTAGATATTTTTAACGGTTTGCCCAGCGTTAGCTTACAAAGCGCTCGGACGCCAGGTTTTATTTTTTCGACTTTTTCATTGAAATCGTTACTGCTCTGATTCCTTTGATCGAAAAGAAATTATTTTCTACAGTTATAATCCTCGAGATTACAGCATGGCGAAAACCGCATCAAAATCCATCCAGTGGTTCTCGAGTTTACCCGTAACATCCAAGAATCGGGGACTATGTTTTATACTAAGTAGAGATTCAAACGTGATTGGTGCAAAATGACGGTAGTTATCGAAAGCACAAGAAGTATGCGGTACCTATATAAACTTTTGAACTGACGGTGGTTTTGGGGTCTGGGGGATGTGAAACACGAAGATAGGTCGAAATTTTGGGACATATGGAACTGCGCCCATAATCAGTGGTATTCCCAGATCCTTTTAATTAGGCCTATTGAACTGCGCCCATAGTCAAGTCGGCTGTTAGCCCAAGGTCGGTTTAAGGGGAAGTGACGGACTGTCTCCCACCACTAGCTTCTGCACTGCTGAGAATAAGAGGTAGTCAGTCCCCCGTCCCGATAAGCAACTGTACTACGGGCCTCCGGGGGTGGCAGCTAATCACACTAACCACTACACCATAGAGGCGAATAATGATAATAATAATAATGATAATAATGAAAATCCACAGCCTTTTTTCCAGTCATTGGACCGGGTCAGGGTCGGAATGAATGAAGCCCCCATCTAGCGGCGAGGATAGGCATTGTGCCGGCTTCCGAAGCCTGTCGCACTCCTCTGGGACAATGATTAATGAAAGACAGATGAAATGAAATGATATTGGAGAGTGTTGCTGGAATGAAAGATGACAGGGAAAACCGGAGTACACGGAGAAAAACCTGTCCCGCCTCCGTGTTGCCCAACACAAATTTCACATGGATTGACAAGGATTTGAAGCACGGAACCCAGCGGTGAGAGGCCGGCGCGCTGCTGCCTAAGCCACGGAGGCTACACTAATAATAATAATAATAATAATAATACAACTCTCTCTAATCCACCTTAAATAACTACCCCTCTAGTTTTGTTATACAATAAAAAATATATAATAAACTTCTAAATGGTAAGATTACCTCAAACTAGATTATTAAACATTTGCAATAACAAAACTATTTTTAAAATATGGTTAGTTTGTGGAAAACATCCCAATGTACCAGTTAATGCTAATATTGCTAGAACAAAAATTAAATATTAGTCTGTTTTGAAAACTGTACCTGTTTTATGTATCCCTTGTCCGCAATCTGGACAGGGTATATTTAGTTGTTCGCAATCTGGACGGTTTTTGACTTGTTCGCAATCAAGACACAACCGATTTGAAATGAGTCACTTCAAATTCACACCACTCGACACGTCATATTTCGGTAGAGGGGTGGAGGGAGGGAAACTACCTGACCGCTCTCAATGGGCGCAGTTCCACTGCCATTTTTCGAAGGCTGATGCTAATGACCAGGGTAATTAGTGAAGCTTGGGCGCAGTTCCATACAACCCGAAATTTTCCGGAAGTCGCAAATTTGGTATCCATTGCAATAGGTAGCTTGTTAATGAAATCTACCTAAAATATAACGGCGTGTAGCCTCCGTAGAGACTTGGTGCAGATATTTTAAGTTGACACCATTAGGCGACCTGTGCGTCGTATGTCGAAAATAGTTGGCGCACGTGCCCATTTCTAAAAGGATACTTTTTTATATTTTGTGCATTATTGATCCAAAAGATGGAAAATTGTGTGAAAAATAGCCTACTACCCTACTGATGATCTTCTGGTTGAGAAATCTCAAGCTTATAAAGAATGGCGTGAGTTTGGCTTTCTCTAAAATGAACTGTGATTCAGCACAGAAAGATGCGATCTCTATGGGACTGGTCGTGATAATTATGTAGTGCAGTGGTGATTATTGTTTAAAGGGGCAAAACATCGAGGTTCTAGTATAGTTATCAATATCATAAATTATAGATGACACGTAGGCCTATGTTAATTTCTGGCATAGGTATCTTGTTCATGTTCTATTGAACAAGTACCGGGTGAGTTAGCCGAGGTGGTTACGGCATGACTAATGGCAGTCGCTCACATCCGGGAGGCGAGGAGGTTCGAATCCCCCCGCCGGCAACCTTGAAGATGGTCTTCTGTGGTTTCCCATCCATCTTCCTTCCAGGCAAATGACGGGGTTGGTCCCTCACTATAGGCCACAGCCGCTACCTTCCAACTCCTCGCCCTTCCCTTCCAACTTTCCTCCCCAATGGTACTTGTAGCTCACCCATTGGGTGTCCGTCTCGAAGCAGCTACAAAACTGGCGAGCCGAACATGTCCTCGTACACTCCCGGCACTAAAAGCCGTACGCTAAAAAAAAAAAAAAAAAAAAATTGAACAAGTTACTGGGAAAGCTAATTAAATTCACCAGTACGAAGAACTAAATATTCTGGTAGGCTACATATATATATTTTTAGCCTACTTTTCACATTTTGCAAAAATGAGGAAAAATTAGACTTATGAGATCGGGCAAATGTGTGTCTGTCTGTCTGTCTGTCTGGCTGGCTGTGTGTGTGTGTCCGTCCCCCCCCCCCCCTATCAACTCCTAAACGGCTGCAGCAATCGAAACAAAATTTGGAAGGAGTAAAGATATATACCTGAATATATCACGGCCATATTTGAAAATGATGTCAGTGCTACCAACTGCTGAAAAATCGCAATTGAAATTTGAGCTCCATGTTGGATATCTTGGAAGGTATGAATGGGAGCTATTTCAAAATTGGCACACGTATGGATAATAATATTCCAGTTTAATTTCCAGGAGACCATACATGGCAGTGTTGCCAAAATGATTATAAGCCTGCTGATAGGTCCAAATTTTAAATGCATATAACTTCTACACTATCAATTGGATTTCAACCAAATTTCGTATGTGCTATGTGTACATAAACAGATATGACTGAGCGTATTTTTAATAGCCACCAGGGCTGCCAACTGTCAATAAATGCTCTCAATTTTTTGTATCCAAATACCCATATATCAGAAAGTATGCAAGCCGACAGCTTTAAACTAAGCACACGTATAGTACCTGACATTCCATATTAATTTGGAGTATCTTATATACGTCAGTGCTACTAACATGATTCTAAGCCTGCTGAGAGGTCCAACTTTAAATACATGTAACTTCTATACTATCATTTGGATTTCAACCAAATTTTGTGTTGCTATGTGTACCATAACAGATATGGCTATGCCGATTCTTAAGAGTAACTAGAGCTGCCAACTGTTAATAAATATTGTCTCTATTTTTGTTACCCTAATATCAATATATATCAGAAAGTATGCAAGCCAATAGATCTAAACTTTGCACACGTATAGTACCTGGCATTCTAGATTAATTTGGAGTAACTAATATAGGCCTACGCCAGTGCTGCCAACATGATTCTAAGCCTGCTGATAGGTCCAATTTTAAAAAGCATGTAACTTCTATACTAACTAATGGATTTCATTCAAAATTCACACAACAATAGATCATATTATTTCAGATTATTTCTGACCAATACATGTATGTCATTGTGGCCAACATGATTTTACGCGTGCTGTTAGATCCAATGTTTAACTGCATGTAACGTCCATGCTATCCATTGGACTTAAACCAAATTTTGTATTCTGTACCTTAAGAGATGGAACTAAGAATATATTCAGTCAGCAGGGCTGTCAACTGTAGTTCTCTATTAGGCTACATTATGCCAGGTATACAGTATTTCGAACTAATTAGAAATTTCGATATTACCAACTTAATTTCGTCATTATTCTAGATAGATCCATATAGATTAATCATTGGCATGAATCTTAAATTTTAAGAAAAGTAGGCTCTTTAGCCTATTGCAGATAGCGTCTCATCGTGTGATTTTGGACACATGTTCTCCAGTGCTGAAGCCTCCGTGGCTCAGGCGGCAGCACGCCGGCCTCTCACCGCTGGATCCGTGGTTCAAATCCCGGTCACTCCATGTGAGATCTGTGCTGGACAAAACGGGGGCAGACAGGTTTTTCTCCGGGTACTCCGGTTTTCCCTGTCAAAATTTCATTCCAGCAACACTCTCCACTATCATTTCATTTCATCTGTCATTCATTTAATCATTGCCCCAGAGGAGTGCGTCAGGCCTCGGCAGCCGGCACAGTTCATATCCTCGCCGCTAGATAGGGGCTTCACTCATTCCATTCCTGACCCGGTCGGAGACTGGAAGCAGGCTGTGGATTTTCATTTTTTCTCCAGTGCTGGAAGAGGAATTGATAAGGGGTAGCCTGAGGTATTATAACTTTTGTTTAAGACGGGCAAACTCTAGTACCGTAATACGACCTTTTTGTTATTTTAAAAATAAAACTATTATGTCCATTGTCTAAAATGTTGTTTGGATATTAAGGCAGTGAGGTGAGATAGTCGCGTCGGTGTGGCGACGACACTTCGAGACAAGTTATTCTTGCATCACTGGAGATAGTGAGATGTATTTGCGTACCAGCTTCGTAATAGCTTAATCAATAACTCAATTGCCGCACAGCCCACAACAACTTGTTTAACATTAGACCTCAAGACGTCGATGCAAATTCTTGTTTTTAGGCATATTTAAGAATTGTTGACAAACCTTCGAATGCCCCGTTCCGTATAATGATAAAAAGATGTACATTTTATTTTGACGTTTTGATCCAATAATGAATTTATTTAAATTTTACACAAGTGCATATTCACACAATTTCACACTAATGTTTAAAACTTTACAACAAATGAAGAATTTATTATTTCGACCCGTTCTTCCTATATCGGTATGCCATCTAGAAATTTTGTAACACCATGTAGCCTACTAGATAAAAGAAATAATTGTGGACAAAACTAAACGCATTTATATACATAGCCCAGGCCTACATCAGTGGTCTTCAACCTTATTTTAATGAAGGGCCAAATTTTTGTTATGGAAGGGGCTGAGGGCCGCATTAATCTTTTTATATGTCTATACAGGGTCATTATGTGTGTGCGCGCCAGTAAACACGGCAACCTAAGCCGACTGTGACCAGTGACTGTGACTAGCGCAGATCGCGGCCGCGTGCACCCGGTTCAGTTGGCGGTGGCATGGTCCGCTGACTCATATCGTTAGTTCACACGTGTTTTGTCATTCATATCGGCGTGTATTTGAAAAGCTTAGACGTTAGTGTTGCACGTTTAGTGAGTGTTATGATTACTGTGACTGTTGGTCATGCCTAGACACCAATTCACATTGCGAGAACGTGTGCATATCCATAATTCGTATATGAAAAGCAGAAAATCTTGTTCTGAAACGATACGAAAATTTCGAATCAATTTTCCAAAGAGTCCTGTGCCGAATGCCAGTACAATTGGGAGGCTCGCTAAACGATTTAAGGAAACAGGCTCCGTAAATAATAAAAGAGTTGACAGACAACGTTCGGTTCTTACAGAACAAAAATTAGACGATATTGGCGAAAGATTGGAGCGTACCCCCTCAACAATCTTTAAAACGTTTAGCACAAGAAACGGGCGTATCTGCATCTTCCGCAAGAAATGCAACTAAATTATTGAAACTGAAACCATATTAACTTCCAGTAGTGCACTCGCTAAATGAACCAGATCACAATACGCGTTTGCGATTTTGTATCAGGGTGTTAGAAAAGGCAAACTCAGGGGAATTAGTTCCTGAATTAATTAGTTTTAGTGATGAAGCGGGGTTTTATTTACATGGCCATGTTACTTCACAATTACCGTTACTACAGTGACCAGAAGCCAGACAGTGTTCTTGAAAAACACTTTCATGATGAGAAGATTGGGGTGTGGTGTGCGATTAATGGACACCGCATTATTGAGCCATTTTTCTACGAGGGTACAATAAGCAGTGAGCGGTATGTCAGTGACATCCTTAACCCCTTCTGCGACGAACTTACTTATGATGAACATCTGACCAATTATTTTCAGCAGGATGCCGCCACTCCTCATACAGCTGAAATGTCAATGACGGAATTGCGGCTTATTTTTGGTGGTCCTGAACGTATCATAAGTAAGAATGTGTGGCCTCCACGAAGCCCGGATTTGACAATCTGTGACTTTTATTTGTGGGGAACACTAAAAGGTAGGGTGTATAGAAAAAAATCCACGTTCGATTGTAGTCCAGTGAAATTAGTTTTAACCTGGACAAAATTAGCCTAATAACAAGCTGAAAATTGGTGGAAACGTTAAAAACAATGTCCTAAACGAAATCCCAAAAGTTCCAAAAAATCAGAGCTGGGGAAAAGCCGCCATCTTGGAAAAACCGCCGCCATCTTGGATGTTTCCGTTTTGGGCTATATCTTTCAAATAAGTGGTCCTAGAGAGGTCAGACTGGTGTCAAATTGACCGGATTTTACTGCCAAAGTCTCAGGAACATTAATAAACTATGTTGGACGCGTTCTTACAGCTGTTTTATTCATTTAAGTACTATTAACATAAATAGAGTTTTTAAAGTTCGATTTTGACCGTTTATGTCACAATAGCTAAAAACTGCCAATGAAAATAATGTATTTAAACCTAAAATTATAAATCATATTCTTGAAATTGTGCGTATCACATCTAAAATGCTTAAATTATTGTCAATATTAAATACAGAGACACTATGAGAGATGTAAACTTTGACTTGTAATGCTTAGCGGCTTACGTCGTTTGGTGGTTCCATGAGATCTGTAAAAAATAGGAACAGTGAGAATTTTATCTTTTGTGCAGATAATGTCTATATATATTTCGAAATAACTTGCCCTCGTATTAAAGCACAAGATCGTCAGGGTCGTCGACGTCGATGCTCTCCTCTGGGTGGTTCGCACATCCGTGACCAGCGCAGTATCCGCACAATGTTGTGCAGCGTAGGCCACTCAGTAGGCAAGCGCATTTGCGCTCACATGCGGATCTACAGTTGCAGGAGATGATGTTCAGAATATCGGCTGGTGTAGCATCAATCGTAGTAGGGATTGGAACGAAGCGTCCGCTTTTTAACGCCCAGCCCCACTCTGTTGCGGGTAAACGGTATCCTTTCCATGCTTGAACCTGGAGAAATAAGAACGGAATTAAATTACAAAGGGCTAACATTAATTTAACAAAAGGGCTAACGTTAATTTAACAAAAGGGCTAAAAATTTAAGTTTTTGAATCTCACCTGGTGGTAAACTCTGAACGAGTGTTGTTCTGCTGCGGAGGATGTTGGTGGAAGGGTTGCTAAATCGAATTTAGCTTTGAGTGACTCTTTGGCTACGGTCCGCATTTACAGTTTGTACCTTTCGGTGTCCAATTGGCTATTTATGGGGCATCCATATAAGGAATGAAAGAAAGCCTCTCCTGCTGCAGCGATTTCTTTGTGCGATGCATCTGGCTTGTTGAAAACATGGACCTTACTGCGCAATTTAGCGTTTTCTTTAAGCTGCTTGAAGGACCTGATTTTTTCCTTTCTAAAGGGGGCGGATGTGGTGTCACAACCAGTAGCAGCGTGGAAGAAAGGGAGATTGGAAGCAAGCTTCCAAGGACAGACTTGAGTTTTCCGCTTTTGAAAATCTTGCCTTTTCCATTCTTCTTTCCTGGCATAAACATGGAAATATCTTCGTGAACTTCAGGAACAGAAACCATCATCTTCTCCCACAATCACAGAACTGACTTCTGTTTACCTTGAAGTTTCGGCTGCCGTTGAAACAATCAGCGTATCAGCGTCGTATTCAGCTTGAATAACCTCAATGCCTGCTGTTGTAAGGTGTTTTGATAGGAGAGCAATGAAACGCGTCTTGTACTCGTTTGATAAAAACACTCCTTATGGTACAGTAGTTGGCGTGAAATCTTCGATAACTGCGTCTGGTGACTCCTTGCCAGTTCTCCTGGCATCTTCTGCATCTTTGGTGGTCGGGGCACCATAGCCAACAAACACGTTTGTCTTATCGCCAAAATGGATTTCAATATAATTGACGTATTGCTGGCAAATTTGGGAGCAGGTTGCAGGTTGCAGTACAGGTCAAAACAACTCGATGCAGAAGGAAACCTCCGTCGACCGTGAACACAGGGTTTGATGGCAAACCTTTTTAGCAGCTTGAAAACTCTTCTAAAACAGTGGTGAGCTTGGACTTTGTGCCTTTCCGCAGAAGTGTGCCATCAAGAAGAGCTGGTGGTCTTGCGGCCAACTCGTAAGTCAAGTACGTTGAAAGCTCTTCTTTACTTCGTATTTTGCAAAGGAGGCGATGAAACAGTTGGTTCGGGTCTATTTCCACTGTGGTGTCCTTAATTTTAGTGCTCTTGGCCATACTTCCAAGGGAACGAACTTTATCCTTCCTCTTCAAGTGGTCGTCGCTGATGCATTGACCTACGATTGACTTCATGGCTTGAAAACCAAGGGCGTGGGCTTCGTCGCAGTTCACGGTGTCGTCGGCAACCACACGTGTACGCAGAGACTTTGTCTATGCTCAACTTCTCAGTGGTATAGTTTTTGCATTGCTTTTTATTCAGACAAGTAATCTTAGCGTGTATTTTTTCCCTCCATTCTTAGCGCAAACAAACATTGGAGCGAAACCTGACAAAACGTAAGATACATAGTTATTATTTTGAAACCCGGCGCAAGAATACATATTCTAACTGTAGACCGAGCGCTTTGGCGGGCAGCACTTACATGTCGCGGGAAATTCAAATTCAGACGCGACATCCGGCTGATTTTTTTCTTAAAGTAAGGGATGGTTCGTGATACAAATAACATGTATAGTTTGTATATTCATTTTATCTTTAGAATAACTCTTATTCCACCAATTCAGGTAACTTTACTAAGTTAGAGAGTAAAAGCAGGTCAAAATCGAACTTGAAACACACTATTTAATATTATTAACAGTACTAAAATAAATTTAAAAAAAAAAGCTGTAAGAAAGCGTCTAGCATATCTTATTAATGTTCGAGACTTCGATAGTAGAATCTGGTCATCTGATGACGTTATATGTTTAACTGTTGTGGTTTACTTTTAAGGTATTTCCGGGCACTTGCGACCCTAAGTGTCCTGTATCAAATTACTTGTCTCAATGCCATCTACGTCGCTATAGAGAGTTTTAAACGTTAATAAGAGACACCCTGTATATGCAGCCAGTGTCGCGCTAGCATGGCCACATCGATAAGAAACTACGCAGAGCATCTTTGTCGTAGCGCCGAGAAAACGCTCTCTGCTGCGCCTTTGTCGCCATGTCGACTAAGCATGACCACCTACATTTGAATCAATGTAACGTACTAAGGCGACCGTGTCGTGACATTTCTGACGCGGCTACAAAGTCGCAAGCTTGGCCTCAGCCTTAGAGTCTAGATAATCGCTCCAAATAGCTAATAAGATGACTATTTGATCACTCAATTAGTTTTATCTCAGTGGGACATGAAACGAACGCAACAAACCATGCCTTTAACAATAAGCCCATAACCATAGTGATAGTACATTATAATTTAACGAATTCCATTGCGGTAGATTTGTTATGAACGATTTTTACCGTGAGAGACTATCGATGCCGGAACAATGCCTGTTCTTGCGGCCAATGGTCAAAAGAGAACTTCAAACCAGTCATATGGCCGTTCCCCACATGTTTTCGTGTCATTTGGAATATTTTATTGGTCTAAAAGAACCAGCTGGCCTATGTGCCTGTCAGATTCAATATTTCAGTGAACTACATCGCCATCTGCAAGCATCAAGAAAGCAACTTTAGTTAGTTATTTTTGCTTTAAGGGGTGGAACAGCGAGGTCATCAGTCCTTATAATAAAACGAGTCATAAGTATGTTTGTGAGGTAACTTTCCAGCAAAGGATCACTAAGTGTTTTGAGAATCGGTAGGCTAAGTGTCTAGTTTATTAACAGATATAATGTGTGTGTGTGTGTGTGTGTGCCATACAGTAGTCTCGGTATGTCGCTACACGGCGCCATGTTAGGAGGTTATGTTCCCGTAATTGGACCCCCATTGGCTGTGAGACTGCTGTATCCTTCAATACCCTAATAGGCAGTTTTTGTGTGTGAGTGTTTGTGTGGTTTGAAGTTCTGTTTTGACCTTTGGTCGCAAGAACAGGCATTGCTTTTGGAAAGTGGTTGGTCTCACAGGGTAAACATAGTCCATAAAAAATCTACCGCAATGGAATTAGTTAAATGATAATGTACAATCTCAATGGTTATGGGCTTATTGTGTGTTTATTACTGCAAAAACTACCCTAGTGTACAATAGTTCGAGCTCTAGTGAATGGGTTAAGGTTGAATGAATATACCGGAGAATTCTCACATGTTTCAGCTAGCAGTTAAACATCAACTCTGAGACACATTTAAATAAGAACAAGAAGACGGAGGGAGAGAAAGAGAGAGAGAGAGAGAAATATAAACACAAGTGGAAATTGCATGAAGAGGGAATAACCCAGAATACATGCAAGAGTGAAGAATAAATAGGCTTACACCCAACTGAAATATTTAGAAAATAAAGTAACAACGCACGTGATTATAACTTCTTGGACGGTTCGTTATCACCGACAAACATCATAACCAAACGTTACGAGCAGTGTACAGCGGAACGTACGCAGTTTCAGAAGGAAACGATCCCGAATTTCAATGTTGGCATCCTCAAATGCTACAGTAACCGTGGACTAGGCCTACCGGGGAAACCACGTTAAAAAACGCGCCATGTACTCTACCTCATGGTGGTGTGGAAATGAGTATTCCAGTGCGGTGCGTACCGAATATAGTAGGCTATCAGTTTCAACACTTAGCCTACGTCTCGACCGTATAACGGCCCTGAGAAACGCTCAACTTTATAGTAGAGTTTTAAACCCAGTGATGCAAGACACGTTTTCCGGTGGCACTTGAGGTGTTGTCTGGTGTTACTTGAGGGGTCTGGTGGTAAATGAGGTGTCTGGGTAAAATTTGAAAGTGCGAATACAATGTTAATCTTATACTAATAGAAAGGATCATTTTAAAATAAATGGCTTCGATTGTCTACTGGAAAATATTCTTCACATGTTTACCTGACAATATGGTTTTCTGTATACATGATCAAGCCGTTTTGAAACTTCCAAAATTTTAAATTCAATTCCAAATTTGTATTCTTTAATCTGTGTTACGAGGGGCAGATGACCTCGTAGTTCCTCCCCTTAAAGCAACAATAACTAACTAAACTTCCAGGTTGCAGCTAACATAACATTTAGGGACATATGTTCTGTCAAAAACAAGGCTTTCAAGGGACAGGAGATCTACTGTTTGGAGAGAATGAGTAAATGTTATCTTTTATAAACTTTCCATAGTTAGATACGATTTCAGTTAGTGGAATGTTCGATAGTAGAAGTTTACGCTGGAGTCTGAGATGTATTTTGAGGGAAAATAATTGTTGCGCTTCCACCAATTGTTACGTCCTCACCTGATGACTCGGACTTAAGCCATAGGCCGATAAGGGGTTATCCAAGATCAAGTACCAGGATCGTTACCGTGTCCTTCAGATAGATTCTGATAGCGATTATAGCACTCTCCTATTACACAAGAAAATGGGAGTGGGAGGAGATTCAGGAATCAGAGAATGCTCCCCAATAAAAGAGACTGAAAGCTTAACTCCCAGTTTATTCCTTAAGGGAGTAAAGGAATCCACCACATGGATACAAGGTTTCAACCTTGAGAGGAAATAGAAATATTGGTTCTCACCTGTTTCCTCAGCTGGTGTCCTCAAGTACCGGCTCAGCTCTGTGCCCCTTGGTCAACGAGCGTTCGACTCAACTTGCCCAATCTCCCGATCGGCAGGCAAACGACCTCTCACTCTCAGACTTCCGTCTCTGCAGTGCCTGATTGACCCCTCACATCTGAGTCCACAGCTTTTGGTTGAACTGGGGTTGAATGACCGGTGCGGTTTTGCCTTGAACCGACACCGGGACATAACAATATCTAATGTGACAGACTCTTTTGAAGTAGTGGTTCATCGGATATTCCACTGATGTAAATTGTTTATTTTATTTTTATTATGCATAGCACATTGGAAATTTGTTATACAGCGGGACTGGGACTCAGACTCCTCCTGGGACATAGTCTCAGGCACCTCCTGGGACTTAGACGCAGACTCCTCTTGGGACTTAGACTCAGACTCCTCCTATTAACGTTTAAAACTCTCTATATCGACGTAGATGGCATTGAGCCAAGTAATTTGATAAAGGACACTTAGGGTCGCAAGTGTCCGGAAAAACCCATAAAGTGAACCAAAACTGTTAAACATATGACCTCATCGGGTGATGGCTCAGCTCGAGCGGTCAGGCCCGTGCTCCCTTACGCACACCAAAGTAAACGTTGAATATCATATCACTCTTGTTCCGTGTCTTAATGTCAACAAACAATCTGCTTACACTTGAAAGGGGAGAGAGAACAAAGAAAGCTGATGGATAGGCCACGCATTTGAACCTTTAACCCCACGAGCCCGAGTCGCACACACAGACTCTGAACCAGAGTGATATGACATTCAACGTTTGCTTTGGATACTTTGGTGTGCGTAAGAGAGCACTGGCCTGACCGATCGAGCTGAGCAGTCATCTGATGACGTCATATGTTTAACAGTTGTGGTTCACTTTTAAGGTATTTCCGGACACTTGCGACCCTAAGTGTCCTATATCAAATTACTTGTCTCAATGCCATCTACGTCGCTACAGAGAGTTTTAAACGTTAATAAGAAGCACCCTGTATATTGCCTTTTAACTTGGAAGAAAAAAACATATTTTTTTTAAATAAGTTTATATTTAGTTTTAAAATGGCAGTGAAATCAATATTAAAATATGTTACAAAACACAAAACTAAATTAAAAATATCAAAATGGTAGTTTTTTTTTAGTTCAATGAGAAATCTGACACTATTTCTCTTTCACTAATCTGTCAACATTGGCTTTTATGTTGGTTGAAGCAATTCGAAGAGAGTTCTCTAAATGAGTGTCAGAAACACGATTCTTCAATGTTGACTTCACATTCTTCATTTTGAAAAATAGCTGCTCACAGATGTACGTGCTGCCAAAAAGAGATGCTGTCGACAGAGCATGAGATCTGATTGCTGGAAATTGATCGTTTTCAACATACAATGAGTAAAATTCCAAAAGTTCAAAATTTTTAAATTTCTCCTGTAAACTGTTATTACACTGAAACTCAATATGCCTAAGATCCATTTGTATGTTTCCGGGATAGTCTTCCACATTCACACCAAATGGAGCACAAAATAGCTCCATCTTTTTTTATTTAACTTGAAATCTTCAAACCTGTTACCGAAATCAGATCGTAGAACAGTGAGTGCTTCACAGTATTTTCTTTTGTTTTGAACTTCACATTGCGATAGTGTTGGAAAGTGTGTGAAGTCGCCCCTTAGTAGTTGGCTCTTCCACAAACAAAGTATTTTCTCAAATGCCTCAACTTGATCAAAAGGGTTATGAATCATGATATCTTGCAGTCGAATATTCAAATCGTTGAGATGCATTGAAATATCCGTAAGGTACCCAAAATCAGCCATCCAATTGGGGTTATTGAACTGGTGAACTGCCTTTCCTTTACTTTCCATGAATATACTGTACCCGATCCTGTCGGAGAATGCTTGATCATAACCTGGCTTTTGCTACTGCGGTTTCGAGGCGTGTAATGTTCAACCCACAATATGACCTCACATTCAGATATGAAAGCACTGATGGATCAACAAGACTACACAAATAACTAACATTTTACAGTTAATATGAATTTATTCTCTTAAAGAATACCCAGGGAAATACAAATACAATTACAAGTACAAATGTTTCGAATCAGTCCAAAACAAAAATTAAAAATCGATAAAATCATCATAAAATCACTAAAAATCAATACACTAAAATTATCTTGCTTAAATTCCTTGATCTAATATCCCTTATTTAAGATCAACACAATAATTATTTCTTACAGTTTTGTTTATATCTATTTAGACACCAAGTGTGCCTATCACTTTGTAAAAATCATCTAAGGCTTGCAGGCATTTATCTTATATCATTATCATCCCTTCAGGGCTTTTGCTTTGCCCATACTTTCATTTCTATGCATTACATTTAGTTATTTAAACTACACAAATTTCTTCCGTTTTAATCCTTGGGTGTTTACATTTGAACACAACACTTCAACATTTTATATTTTTGCATGTCATGACTCGAACCCACGCCCTTCAACTTATCTCATCATGCTCTAAGGTGGTTCATTAATTATATATCATGTGCTATTATAACTATTCTTTATTTGGTTCATTTCCAAACTCAATTATTCATTTACCCGTCTAATATACTTAATCTTTTGAGATAGAAACCGATTATTTTCTCAACATCTTTATTCTTGACTATTACTGTCAAATATTATGTAATTACTTCAAACTTAGGATGGGGACATTTGTCTAAAACCCGTCAATACAAATATTCACTTTATTATTCTAATAGCACCTTTATTAAACAAATTTGCACATTCTCGGTTAATGACCACTACCTGTTCAGATCCTCAAAACCTCTGCTTACAATGCTTCTATTGTTAACGCTCCCCTGCAGTCTCATAAGAGCTGGCAAGGCCGTTTCGTTCCCCTCTCGAAAAGCTATTAGTTAAGATATATGACCTCCGTCTAGATTCCATTCATTCAACCATCGCGACTTTCAACTGTTTACTTTCATCTCGTTATACAAGCGTATGAATGTCCAAGCTTCCTCACATTATTTCAACATATTCCCTCACTTTATTATATCATTTATTTCATACTCCTCATAACCAATGCATTTATTCTGAGATCACGACGATTCAATACTTTTTAATGCGGACATTTTGTGATCTCCATCATGCCAAAATTCCGTCTTACATTTATTATTTCACACACTCACTGGTCGGATAAACAATGCTGGCCAATTTGGACAGGTTATATGACATTAGGCTCGGAGACAAACATTAGCCTCCCCAGTTATATCATACCTCGTAGAAACCTTTTTATTCCTTCCAGACTTACATGATACAAAATTCGGCAATGCCTTGAAACTGGAGATCCTCATCATTCCCAGCAGGACTTGCACTGCAATTTACCATAATACAATTCAGCTGACTGGCAAAGACCCTTTGGCCCTTCCATGGGAGCAACCCTTAATACGACGACGATGATCCGACAATATATACCTTTTTTGATCTCCCGAATATGCACGTTATGGGACAAATACATTTCCCTAGCTTGATGCTACTTATTATTCATTATTTATTGGCCCTTTTTGGCAATACAACATTATTATAACTTGGACTTTCATCGCACATTTATTTATCCTCAGATAACTCAGCTTTACTCATGTTGCGGCATTACTTACTGGTCTTCAATTCGACGTTTTCCCTTTTACATGGCTTATAGCCTACAAACTTTATGATATATCATCAAGGTGTTCGATTAATCACCATTTACTTTAATCCATTTTTATTTACGGTCTGAAGAAACATTATTACATTCATTTACATTTAAGGTATCCCAAATATCCTTTAATTATTCAATTCTCTTAATTAGAGCTCATTATTATTATTATTATTAACCGTTGTTAATCATCACATTACTATTTATGGAGTATAATTACTCGATATTACTCATTATGGTGTGCATTTCATTATTACTTTTCAATTTATCATATGGCATAAAATACCTGCCAATAATATAATTATATTCGTTTTCTTAAGCCTCCGTGGCTTAGGCGGCAGCACGCCGGCCTCTCACCGCTGGGTCCGTGGTTCAAATCCCGGTCACTCCATGTGAGATCTGTGCTGGACAAAACGGAGGCAGACAGGTTTTTCTCCGGGTACTCCGGTTTTCCCTGTCAACATTTCATTCCAGCAACACTCTCCACTATCATTTCATTCCATCTGTCATTCATTTAATCATTGCCCCAGACGAGTGCGTCAGGCCTCGGCAGCCGGCACAGTCCATATCCTCGCCGCTAGATGGGGGCTTCATTCATTCCATTCCTGACCCGGTCGGAGACTGGAAGCAGGCTGTGGATTTTCATTTTCATTCGTTTTCTTCTCTTAGATTTCGTTTTTATCACTGTTAATTATTCATTTATACGGGTTTCAATTACTTTTACTTTGCACTTTGACATTATTACTTTACATTTGACAACATTATACTTGTGATTTTCAACACATTTTTAAGCATTATTCATTCATATAATAGTGCATTTACTTGATTATTTCTTACATTTCACAATTTTTTCATACACAACATATTTAGGATAATAAAATTTCCTTACTCACCCTGTGTGACGTTCGGTTCATGACCATACTTCCGGATGACTTCACCCATTCTGCTTTGTCTAGTTACACATAATTACACTAACACTGATCATCTTCATTTTCTGATCACACAAATTATATTGACATATTTTAAAATACATAATTACTCTGCTTTTTATCACTAATACACTAAAACACTTATCTTCTGTATTTACACGTCACTTAATTCACACGGGCCATATCTCAGCGTTTTGGCGATGAGTTTTACGGCACTGACGATCCCTGATGCTATCTCTACTGTCTGCATCGGACGTGTGACTTCTCCTTCAATGCTTTTACTCATACTTCTGGTAAGTCTCTCAAGATTAGTCTCTCTTGTTTAATATTATAGCGCGTGGCTTTAACTACTTCTGTCTGTTTGGTTTAGACGAAAATGTCCTTAATTTTTGCCGCCACTATCTTCTCCTATTGCTATCTATCGCAATTTTATAACTTTTATAACTTGGCTTCCAATTCGAAGTCCATAAACTTACTATTTTCCTGTTCCTAACAGAATTCTCCTAATATTATTTCTCCTCATCGAACTCGCGTCCTCCTACGTTCTTTTCGTGAAAATCTCTGCGGTACGCAGTTGCAATATACTGTTCTGTAACGTCCCCTCTGGGAGTTAATGTATTTATGAACGCCTTTATTTCAGGCGTAACGCAACTTGTTCTACGCCCTATGACTTTCGTAACTGGTTTCTTAACTTTGCGTTATTTCCTTTTGTAGTTCGCTTATTTAAAATGTTCCGCAGATTTATATAACTGTTCAGAGTCTCAAACTCTGGATTATCAACGTGGTGCGACTTATTCTAGCTTGTAGCGTAAGTGTCTTTTCTGCGTTAGAGTGTTCTTCCACGGAGCTCCAAGATCTGCTATACTTATAACGTAGCGCGCCTCCACTGAGGTCTAGATAAACTGATTACTGATTAACTGTGATTCTGAATGCTCTGTCGAGTAGCACGATCTGCCTTTAGCGGTCTCTGATGAACTTGTGATCTCTGGCTGAAGCGCCTCCCCGAGGCTTATCGAGGAATATGATCAACTGTACTGAACTGAATACTTGGTCGAATATTACGACCTCCCTTAGGAGTCTCAAGTCGAACTGTGTTACTCTGGCTGAAGCCCAAGGCGTATTTATTTGGTTAGACACGAAATGTAGTTCCTTTCGACTTCGGGAACTCAATTCCTGACTCCCTGTTCCGATCTGGTTCTCAATTTATTTCCAGGTATAAAACACTTCAATTGTAAGATTGCTTTTTTTAGCGGAACGAGATTCGATCACTGGCTAATTTTTAATTAATAAAAATCATTACTATTCACACTGAGGGGCCAACCTTATAACTCCTTGCCCTCTCATAGTGCTGCGCCGGAATCCCCGATTACCTAGTCTTAGTCAGCGTTTCCTCCTGTGTTTATATTACAGGGCCTCAAACCTACTGAATTACTCCGTCACTGGATTCGTTGTGATCTCTTGGCTTACCACCCTAGTGTTTTTAATTCCTCAAGTTGAATGGCGGGGGTTTCCCTGCTTATATATTCCAATTTCTGCTAGCTGGCATGTAGTGGGGCCTCCTCTAATGGGTGTCATTACCATTACCATTAAAAGTAGTTTTCCCATTAATGTCACACTTGACTTGTAATAATTTCTGTTAGAACTGCTGTCTCAAGAATGTCAAGGATTCATCTAGCCTCTCCACTCTATTGCTTCTCGCTCTCTTTAATGGCTTCCTTAATAGCATTCGATATTAAAAGTGTCAAACTAATGTGAGTTTATGTTTCCGGTTAGATTTCTAATAAGCCACCTGCACGGTCTAGCTTGGTTCCTACAGCCTGTTCTTGAAAGAATATCTTCTTGGTTAATCATGATTTCCTTTAGAAACTCTGTCATCTTTTATTAGAAGGTTGAGGGTTCGTTGTGCTAATGTCCACATGGGCACAGTACAGATTTCAGCTTTCAGTTCAAAAACCCTTTTAAGAAACTTTCCCCGACTGAGCCAGCTAACCTCTGTGTAATATACTACATCACCATACTCTGCACCCATCTGACTAAGGAAAGTCTGGAATCCCCTATGGTTCAATCATTGTGATCTGATGAAATTCACGATGTTAGTCACATCTTTGATCATATCCTTGAAACAGACACTTTTTTGCACACTAATTTTCTTGGTGGATAATTCAATGGTAGTCTATTGCATGAATTGTCTATTTTCGCATGCGTCATTTCTGATCAGAGCCACAGCACCTTCATTGCTGGGGCACCATCAGTAACAACACCGGACAGATTGTTCAGCTTTAGTCCAAGTCGATTTAAAGTTGAAGTCAAAGACTTGCAAATATCACTTCCTTTAGTTGTGCCTTTCATTGGAAATAGAGCGGCCATTTCTTCGGTAGTGGAATAGTGTTGGTCGATTCCTCTGATAAAAATAGCTACGGTAACTGAGCTGTGTCTGTAATATCAGTGCTCTCATCAAGCGCCACTGAATAAAAAAACAAACTTTGAGGCACGGTCTTTTAGTGTGTTTTCAATGTCCTGAGCTAATTCTTCGATTCTTCTGGCCACATTTGCATTATATTGTGCATAATTGTACCGAAATAATAATGTTAGAAGTGTAGCCCTGTGTATTATTCGAATCAGCTGATCTGGCTGATCTACAACAATAAAAACTTGGCAACACAAATGCAGAGTATAATCAGTATCACCTGATCTCTCCTAGCGAGTGAAACCTTATTTATGTTTTGTTTCGGGCATAGAATTTCAGCTGCCGATTCCATGCACTGCTTTACAAACTCATCATCCGTAAATGGCTTTGAATTCTTAGCAATTTGTTCAGAAATGATGTAGCTAACTTTAACACAATTCACTTTCAGTGTTTTGCCAAGAAAATGAGGATTGTTGATTTTCTAATTTTTTCTTTCGAAATTGTCCTAGGATTGAGGCCATCTTGGAGGCGTGCTTGGCGTCATATTGCCGCTTTAAATTGTGCTCTTTCATAACGGAGACAGATTCATTACAAATTAAACAAACTGGTTTATCTTTTATTTTTACGAAACAGTACAGGTTATTCCACTTTTCTTTGAACACTCAGTACTCATCGGCAATTTTCTGTTTGTTACTACTCATAGCCATTATTCACAAAACATAAACAAGCGTTCACTCGCTAGGAGAGATCAGGTGATACTGATTATAGCCTACTCCGCATTTTTTAAGGAAGAACGTCAAGGAAATGGCGGGAGCTTGGAACAACTGAGCTGCTTTGCCAAGTTTTTATTGTTGTAGATCAACCAGATCAGCTGATTTGAATAATACACAGGGCTACACTTCGAACATTATTATTTCGGTACTATTATGCGCAATATAATGCAAATGTCGACCCTGAGTCAACGCCGAGGGCATTTAAATAGAGAAATACGTTACATAAATAAATAAATAGCACAAGGTACAAAATACGGAACTCGTGTAGTACGCGTTGCCCGGCGCCATTAAAATCCGAAAATTTATCTATAGAAATGGCCAATGTTACTAATATACAGGAGTTGAATATTTTATCGCTAGAGAGTGTTACTGTATTTTTTTTTTTATTGTTTCCAGACCAATATTTTCATCCAGACCAATGGTTTTGGTCTAGGCCAATAAAGGTTAAGTAGCAGGGCCGCGTTAGGCTAATATAAACACCCCTGTATTTCGTCACGCACAGTGGGGGTAGTCACGCATCAATAATCTTTATCCTGGCCAATGGTTTTGCCTAGTAGTACAATCAGTAAGCTGGCAGCATTACGTAATCAAACATGGGGACGTGCTTTATGATAAGTTTATTACCGTACTTGAAAGTTAATGTTGACAATTTCCTTATTTTGGAAGTGTTTACGCGGTGTTTGTTCATGGCAATGGCTTTAATAACGTGGCAGAGTAGTTACAAACCATTTTCAGAGCGCTACTAAGTAAAATAATGCACTTTCGAAACGGGCAACGTATACTACACGAGAGACCAAAATACAAACCCAAAGTTATCTGATGATGAATATAGCAACACTCACAATGCAATGATCATCCTTCAAGATGAAACAACAGTTTGGGTGGGGTCATTCACAGTTTACAGCAATTTTTAACACAGAACACAGAAACATCATGATAACACCAAGCACACTCACTCACTCACTGTATCGCGACTCAGTACAGTCAATAAAAAATAGCTTTTGTGATTCCACAAACGTAATGTTAAGGTAAATAAGTATTTAGCTCCGAGCACACAAACAAGCCGCTCTGTGGCGACATTATTGCCGTGTTTTTACATTGTCGATTTGTAGGCTATTGAATGACAAGCCGTAATTTGAACACTACGGTATGACGGGAAAAAATAACTTGTGCTGTACTCGTATTATCGACTGAAGCGAACTGACACCAATAATCCTCAGTTCCTTGGCAAGGGTTAGACACGTTCCATCCCGTCACTGTCCTTATCATCATCATCATCATCATCATTGTCTTCAGAGCTTGATGAATTGCCAAGGTTAATGATCATCTCATGCATCTCGACCAGTGTTAGATCTTTCACGGGGTGAACGAGTCCTGGGCCTACCTGTACGAAATATCAAATCTCAAACAGAAATAACTACAGTAGCCTACTTATCTACCTATAACCTACCTATAATTAACAAACTAACTAGCTAACTAAGAACACGATGAAACTAGAAAATAATAAAATGAAAGAAATAACGAAGTAAAAATGGAAACAAAAAATATTAAAACTCAATGCTGAAAGTAAACGAAACGATGACAATGAAACTTCCGAACACAGACAGCGGTTAACAAGCGAATGAATCATGAACAATGCGCTGGCAACGTGTGCCGCTAATTGTCAAAATCCAGCCAATATGAGCCCGCTGCTGCCATTTTACGATCGTTCCTGCCAAATAGGCCAGGTTCTTACTGTCGAAATACAAAGTTAGGCTATAGTGCACCGTGGAAAGCAGTCTCAGTTGACTGCCCTTGAGTCACATGGTTGCCACACTTGCTTCGCCGCTTACAAAATTTCCTAGAAGTATGATAACATTTAAAAATCAACAAAATGATGCAATCTACCGAACTCTTTGTTCTTTTTATCATCGGTACATCAACATAACACTGTTGTGGCTATCGAAATACCATTCTTAAAACTAAATCGTTTTGCGGGCTGTTGAAATATACGCGGCGGGCCGCAAGCGGCCCGCGGGTTGAAGATCACTGGCCTACATTGATCCTTAATAAACTTGGAGTGAGTGCAGTGGTTACCCTGGTAGATGAAAGTGGTCGTTTGGAAACTTATTTAAATTGCCGTAAATCAGTTTTATTATTATTCGGAGTCATAAACTGCTGAATTTTATGTAATTTCCATAATAAACCGTATGGCGGATAGCACAGTAGCTCATGCCATTCCATTACGGTATGTAGTTTCCTTGATATTTGCTCCAAACCGTTAGAACACTTAGACGTCATTGTTTTCTGAGTTGCGTTATTGGATTCTATGTATAAAATGTTCTTCAGTTGGTCAACACATATAGCAGAGCCCAATTACCTTGGTGATGATAATATATTCTACAAAACTACCGTACCTGAAATAAAGGACGCCCATAACAATAAATTGTACACTGCATTAGACCTACGATACTTAAAAACAATCATTAGGGTACCGTAATGATTTGTTTAATCACGTGAACATCTTCAGATCCAGGTTAATGTGTGCACTATACTTACTCAACAGGTACATATTTTATACAAGATAATTGGTTAGTAAGTTATAACCTTAACCTTGGCAGTATTAAATATTAATAAACAATACTGTATCGCACATTTCTCCACTCCTGTTCAATGTTTTGAGTGTGCACTGAAAGTTGTGGAACGTTGGCAGCCTGCATGGTGAGAATATTTATGTTGAAGACTTCGCCGCTTCTCTGGGTAGAAACAAATTCCAACTTGTGGTTCACTCGCAGATGTACAAAACCATCATTTTCAAGTGCATTGAACGCAGCCCAGCAGTCCGAAATAAAATTATCGAACCCGGTAATATCCACTGCCAAATTATTTGGAAGAGTGTCTCGGTGTTCCTTTTGGCGACAGGGACGATAGAAAACTTCTTTTTGTTTTCACATTCCACGGCACCAAAAACCCACTGTCCTTCTATTGCGCGTCCCATATTATATTTTCTTTTCCCAAAATTTGCCTCGTCAATTTCGACTATTATTCCGGGGCCTCCAATTGGTGACCTGTTTTGGAATAACCAATGCTCACAGACTTCTCGGCAGAAGGAAGACCAGTCTACTATACTATTGGCAGATATTTGCAGTTCGGTACGCATTGTTTGCTGTCGTGGATTTGGGAGGATGCACCACAGAACACAGAAATTTACTACGTCGCGTACAGGCAACTGAGCTTTGGAAAAAAAAAAAGTACCTTCGGTGGCTCTTTTCTTGAAATTGCAAAACTTTTGGGACGTCTGGGAAGTCTCTTGTTGCATGTTACAGCAAAGTTATGTTTTATCCAGCGAACTTCGACTTCACGCTGGCATTTCGGGCATGTTAGTGTTTTCACTATTACATTGTGTTGTTGCAATGGCTGCAGCAACCTCTTTAGATCATCGTAGAACAGCCGATTGAAATTGCAGATTGTTAGGAGGCAATTTCCACAATCCATGATCAATAAACAATTCAATTGGGCGCACTATCAATGAATTG
Organism: Meconema thalassinum; assembly: GCA_946902985.2. NCBI lineage: Eukaryota > Metazoa > Arthropoda > Insecta > Orthoptera > Tettigoniidae > Meconema > Meconema thalassinum. Next base: position 297,852,457 of record OX336391.1, on the reverse strand, counting down.
AGTGGTGCGCACAATTGATGCGCACTAGCGACCGAATTGGACGCTTCTTTGTTTTTCATAGCACCGTAAGCGCAAGGTTGGCAGTATTGACATGGTACTGTTTTGATAAAGATCAATGAGAACAATGGCGCTGACAGCTGTAATTTTAGCTATATAAATCGTGTACATATTTGGGATGGGTGGGCGGGTCACAGACATCGGAGGAGGAACTATCTACTAAAACATCGCTCCCTGATTTATTTCCCAGCGTTTCATAGGGTATTTTGGCTAATTCATGTAATGTAGAGAATTTTATCGCGCGTTCTACCTTCATTCATTGCTGCTCTAGATTCAGGACTTCCGAAGCGTAACCAAATATACTTTGTTTAAAATATATTTACCATCAATAAATTTGTAACGGAAGTTTGAAACATTATCAAGTCTCTTGTCTTGACCCACTGCATGCTATTTCAGAAACACACGGAGGAATAGGAAGATGAGATGTGTGGAGGGATATCTCCAATCTGATGATTAGTATAGTATGCACTTGCATAAAAGACTACAATCAAGCCCTTTTCTTTCCACTGCTTTGAGCGCAGGCCTACAAGTGAGAGAAGCACTATATTAATATTGCATCGTCTTGTAAAATTTGTATATTGTATGTATTCATATATCTTGTTTTATATGCACAATGGAATGCCATACTGTACACTGTATAATTTGTAAATTATATGTAGGCCTACTAGCCTAAAAATAATGTATTCATATATCTTCATTTTATTTGTTTATTTCCTTCAAACCTTCCTCGTTCATCTTATTTTATAAAGAAGTTGTTTAAGCTTTGTATATTGGGACTTTCAAAACACTCGCGGGAGAAATAGAATTAAAAAAGAAACACCCGCGGGAAAATAAATTAATTATAGAATGTGATTTACATAACCACGTGACGTAGGCAATTTTAAAAATAAAATATGGAAACTTATCTCAAATATTTCCAAAAGCAACTACCCAACCTCAAAATGTAGCATACATTAGTAATTTAAATGCCGCGCCATTTTGCGGTGCGTTTCACCCGTCGCTAGAGCGCAGTAAGGTGTAACAGCTGAGGATCGAACATAGAAAGTGATAACCATTGGCCTTATGGGAGCTTCACTTCCTAGTATTCTTCTTCCATGTCTCTCTGGTGTAAAAACAGACGGAGCTCCTGCATTTGCATGAAATAGAGAAGGGTTAGTTAAATTACTGCAAGCAGCGGCAGCTAAAGTAGGAAGCATTTCTGTAAAGCAATATCACTGCTTAATACACCAAGAAAACCTTTGTGCTAAATCCCTAAATTTAGATAGTAGAAAGTCGTTGTAAAAGTAGTGAATTTCACTCGGTCACATTGTTTGCGACAAGAATTTCAAAATTTCTTACAGAAGCTCGATTCAGAATTTGAAGATATTGTTTATTATACTGAAATAAGACGACTGAGTCGTGGAAAAATGTTGAAGTGAGTATTGATCTGAAAAAAGAAATACAAACATTTATGGATGAGAAGGACAAACCTATTGTTGAATTTAAAGACACAAAAAGGATGTGTGATTATGCCTCTCTGGTAGATATAAAACAACTGAACGAACTTACTTCACGTCTCCAAGGCAAGAACCAATTGATCACGTGAAGGCCATTGAAACAAAATTGTGACTTTGGGAATCACAAATAAAAAAACAACTTTGTGCATTTCTCAGCCCTACAAAACTGTGATAATCAAAATTCTGAAAAGTACGCAGAAATTATATCAGAATTAAGAACCGAATTCCGCGTTAGATTTCAAGACTTGAGGATCTGCAAATGGAGTGCGTTGATTTTCAATGTGTGTCAGACCTAAAGAATAAGTTTAACAATGTCTTCTTACTACAATTCTATCTCGACTACTTTCCCAGATAAAAATATCCGGGCGTTAATAGACCTTCACTTCGTTTCGCATCACTTTTCGATAGCACATACATATCCGAACCAGTGTTCTCCAGGATGAAATATGTGAAGAGCAGAACGCGAATCACCGACAGTTATCTGGAGAGTTCGCTTCGAGTTGCTACAACAATCAAACCAGATATTGGATGCCTTGTTCGTGAGAAGTAGTGCCAAGTGTCGCAATGACAGGTAAAATATTAATTCAATTATTTTAATATAACATTTATATATATTTAATTTTAAAAATAACTTAACTAATATATGATTAATATTTCAATAAAATAACATATCAATATATTAGCTGCTTTTTAAATTAATTGGTTTATCTAAGAATTTAGATCCTATTTAATACGGTAGAAAAAATCGAATCATGTGGCCCGCAAACCAATTCACACTAACGATAGTGGCCCTTTTCTAAAAAAGGTTGGACACGCCTGCCTTAAGAGATTTGGAATAAAATTCCGAAGGTAATCTAATTTTCATGTCTTACTCGACAGAATATGATCACTTTAGGAAGACCTATTTTCTGAAGCGACTTCCATAAATTGTAACATCCAATGTCAGGTTCATACATAGGCTTTGATAAGCTATCTCCAACTGAATCACAGAATCCCATCAATGTCCCCTTCCAACACAGATTCCATTTAATAACATGGAAGTCCTTGGGCTTAAACTGTTGTGATGGAAAAGAATAGCACGCCTACCTAGAATACAGGATATTCTGGTTTGAACTTGAGGGGGGTCAACAGTAGATCTCCCTGATTTCAGAATACCTTATACACAGCAAACAAATGCAAGTAGAAATTCTCTTCATTAAAAGCTGCACATCATTTTATTGCTCCGTCCCTTTAGTGATCAATAAGGTACCATCAGTTCGTAGTCTTTTCCCCAGGCGAACAATCACCAGAAACTCCATCTCCTGAAGACAACAATTCAGTACCAGTCTATTCCAGCTCTCACAGGGTAAGCTCTTTGAATATCATCAATTCTCATTTGGAGCTGTCAACTGAACATTCAGCTCAGCTTCTAGGTGGTACAATGACAGAGGTCGAAGTTGACAACATGCTGACAAATGAGGAGGGCTGCGACACCTCATTCTGGTGTTCTGAATTAATATTTCGTCGCTCTATCCACATTATTTGGTGTATTAAATATGGGATATGCATTAACATCATTACCATACTTGTAGTTTCAAGCTAAAAATGTAATTCAAGGAGATTGTATAGTAAGACCAGGAGCCTTTCTTTTTAAGAAAAAAAAACATAGACTTTTAAACAGTTATGAAATTCTGAGATAATGCTGCATATTATATACTTCCAACTGGATGCTAATTATCATGAGTTTCCATAGATGACAGTGGCGTTTGGCGGTAAAAGTAGGAACTACTTGAAAATTGATCGTCTGCAGTCCTTACTTGAATTAAAACAGATACACACACTAATACAGTCATCACAATTAACACCGGTTATCAGACATATTCTACACACACCCAAAGTACACGGGGCTAAATGACCCCGTTGTCGCAGCCCCTAAACTTAAGAACCAACCAACTATTTTTGCAATATCAAGCAATTTGCTCAGATATTCATGAATAATCTGCTTTTTCTAAAAATACTTAACTTATTACTATTGTTTTATATTGGACAATGACTTAATCTTTATGCCCTACTCATTACAATGTCTTATGTCCAAATCAAGGACCATCATTATTGTTTCCAGTACGAACAATTAAACCATATCGGCTATCGGTAAAAAAAATATCAAGAGAATATTTCCCCACCAAGTTAACATCTAAGGAATGATCACTTGTATGGCAGTCCTATATAAACCATTAAAGTTACTCAAACCATTAAAGTTACTGAAGTATTTGTGTGAATGGTTGTGCCTCATTATGCTTTACAAAAACATCAATGCCCAGGAAAGTAACCAAATATTGTTAATACACTCGATGCATGCTTGTTTACAATATTTAATGCAGATAGTGAACATTATTTTTCAAATTATAATTTAATTATTACTGGTTGGTTCCTTAGTTTAGGTGCTACGGCAACGCGGTCATGTAGCCCCGTGTATTTTGGGTGTGTGCAGAATCAGTCTGATAACCGGTGTTAATTGTGATGGCTGTATTAGTGTGTGTTACCTGTTTTAATTCAAGTAAGGACTGCAGACAATAATTTCAAGTAGTTCCTACTTTAGCTACCGTCCACGACACCTAGCTTGCGGAATTTGGCTACTAGATGGCATCGCAGTCAGCACCTGGTGGCAAACGTTGGAACTAATAGAGCGTTACCAATTTTAATCTACAAATTTTGGCTTCACACACGTGTTGTTAGTGGAAGGTTCTTTTTCATGCCATAAATATCTGACATGGGACCACCGGCTTTACTTCCTCTCCGAAGGAAAGCATACTGAAGAATTATTAACGCTCTTAAAAATCCGACGACTTCGGCCGTAATTATTACTGACCGTAGGAAATGAAATGAAAATCGACAGCCTACTTCCAGTCTCCGACCGGGTCAGGAATGGAATGAATGAAGCCCCCCCATCTAGCGGCGAGGATATGAATTGTGCCGGCTGCCGAGGCCTGACGCACTCCGCTGGGGCAATGATTAAATGAATGACAGATGAAATTAAATGATAGTGGAGAAGTGTTGCTGGAATGAAATTTCGACAGGGAAAACCGGAGTACCCGGAGAAAAACCTGTCTGCCGGCTTACTGACCGTAGGAATAGTGTAAAATGAGATTGCATTCTCTTCTTTAAAGATATCTAATGATGTTTCTGTATCTGAAGTAAATTTACAAATATGAACGAGTATTGAAAGAACGCATTGTTTAATGATATTTTTCACTTGCAAATTCAAGGACTTAGTTCCATTTCTACTTTTCAAATGAAGCTATATACGAATTACCTTAGTGGAGAAATAATAACTTATTTTTAAGCTTTTAGCTGTCTTTTGAGCACAACGTGATGTATTTTAAAGCCATGGAAGTCATATTTTGAATTATCTATCAGCATGTTTCCATAATTTTCTCTATAGTGTATCAACAAGTATCCACAAATTTTAAATCTTAATAATTGCACAAATTATTTTCACCATAAAACAATATCATATAAATGATAACTTTCCAGATGACAGGACCAGCAAATAGAAGCATATAATTAGAAAATATCTAAATGAAAAGTGTTCAACTATAAGGTGCGTTCAAAAAGTAACGAGCCGGAAGCTGGAATGCGCAAACCGGTGACGACATCGGCTAATCGTGGTGTGTGTAACGAGGTGTGGTTCCGACCAGAGCGTGGAAGGTCACAGCCCATCGCTAGAGGGCACGCGTGCACGTCACGATGCAAAGCGAGCAGCAGCATGCATCAATTGTCCAACGCTACCAGTCGCATTGCAAACAGTGACATGGATGCGTCAAACGAAGAGCAAAGAGGTGTTGTTCGGTTTCTGACAGCGGAAGGAGTCGGGGGAACGGGCATTCATCGCCAAATGCCACAAGTGTACGGCGAACACTGCATGCCCCTTGCAAGGGTCAAGGCGTGGCACAAGCGCTTCAGGGAAGGACGGGTGTCGTTAGCCGATGATGCCCGGTCTGGGGCACCCCCCTGCATTACCGATGACAACGTCCAGCTGGTTGATGCACTCATTTCCCAGGACCGCCGAGTGACAGTGAACGCCATAGCCACCGTGGTCGGATTGAGCGTCGGAAGTGTGCACACCATCATGAAGGAACGACTGCACTTGCGCAAAGTGTGTGCCCAATGGGTGCCCCACCAGGAAACATGTCGAATGGCCCACTGTCTTGGTCATCTACAGCGCTATGCGCGGGAAGGGAATGGGTTCCTGGCACGAGTGGTGGCTGGAAATGAGTCATGGTGTCATCACTTCGAACCAGAATCCAAACGACAAAGCCTCCAGTGGAAGCATCCAGGGTCACCACCACCCAAAAAAGGCAAGGCCATCCACACGAGTGCAGGAAAGGTAATGCTGACGTTCTTTTTGATCAAGATGGTCCCCTTCCGATACACTTCATGCCGCACGGGACAACAGTGAATGCCCAGTGTTACTCGCAAACCTTGACCACCCTTCGCCAAGCGATCAAAACGACCAGGCAATCTCACCCGTGGGGTCATTCTGCTCCACGACAATGAACGACCTCATACGGTCAACACAGTCGCGGCACTCCTGCAGAAATTCAAATGGGAGGTTCTCGGCCACCCTCCATACAGACCAGACCTCTCTCCCTATGATTACGCCATGTTTGGTCCCCTGAAAAAGTGCTCTGCGGGGCCAACGATTCACCTCGGACGTCGACGTCCAGCTGTACGTGCGGAACTGGTTCACATCGCAGCCCAGGGAATTTTATGAGACAGCCATTCACCGCCTCATGTCACAGTAGGACAAGTGCCTCAACAGCCAGGGTCATTACTTCTAACATACAGGTACCGGTACTGGTTTCTGTAATTATGCCTCCGGATCGTTACTTTTTGAACGCATCTTATATTATGAGAAAACTTGGGGACTGTATTTATGTTATTAGGGAAGTCTGTCCTTCGTTTAATCTGGTATTTTATTATTCAGCTTCTGATTTCATCTAAATATGTTATTGCAAGGGAACTATCACGAATATCAGCATGCCCACATATCCCAGGCATATTGACTTGTTTTAAAAGTATTTATACCTAAAATAGATTAGTTGCTACATTACATTAACCCACACTGGCATATTTCTCTGGGCAATATACAACTATCCTATGGAAACCAATTAGCCTACTGTAAGTTGGAGGAGGGGAAACAATATTTCCCTAATATAAAGCCTAAAGAACTACTATTGGAAATCTATACAGGAAGTTAAAACTAGGTGGACATACAAAGAAGCATGGGACAGAAAGAAAGAAATGTCATGTGTAGCTTTTCAGTCGGTCAACACGAATTTCGCCAATGACTGGGCGGGGTCCAAAGTATAAATATGTAAATACACTCCTGGAAAAAATAACATGTATTAGTTAATTATCACTATTATAATGGGGCAAATTTACGATAATTTAGTGATAATTAACTAATACAAGTATTTTTTTTCCAGGAGTGTATTTACATATTTATACTTTGTACCCCGTCCACTCATTGGGCAAATCTGTGTTGACCATTGGCGGCTCGCACACATCGTAGTTTGTGGGGACTGCATGCACATGCATTATTTAACTTGCCTTATTTGTAGATCAGCTCCAGGCGCCGAGTCTTGAACTTGACGATTTTTTCGATGACGAGGTTATTGAAATTCGGCATGCTGTTAATCAGACCCTTCTCAATAGACAGCATTCCAGTGCAGTAAGTCTTTCTTGTTCCATGGCATTCCTGAGGTACGTTTTGATCCTCTTGAGGCACGAGAAGCAGCGTTCTGGTTCCGCGGTAGTCATTGGCAGGGTGATAGCGATACGTAACAGTTTAACGACCTCTGTAAATCACGGGCCTAAGTTTTCAGTGAAAAAGAAACTCAAAAGTTTTACAGCTCTACCGATATTTCGAAATTCTTCTCTTTGATATAATATAGTCAGTTGGGTCCTTAGTTTGTCTGGCTCGAGCATCGGAAAGACACGTATGGTTGCTCGTAAGTCTCCTTCTGGAAACGTATCTCAATTTTTCGTTTTGCAGATGAGAAGAAAGCACTAAATGGTCAACAAATTGAAACCGCGATGTGACTTGATTATTGATGACGTCACAAACTTCTCTTGCAGCAGCAATACGCGTTTGACTTCCTCCGATCTTCCGTCTCTTTCTAGGATGTTCACTCTCGTCAACGTTGATCCAAATGGAATGAGTCTCAGACTTTCTGCACAGTTTCAACAAAACTCGAAACGCACTTTCTATACATCAATCTGACGACTCTGTAATTGTTGGTACAGAATGTCCACATGAGCCATGATGCAATGAAAGAAACGAAGCCAGAAATTGAATTAGTTATTTAGTTAGTGTTGTTTTAAGGGGCGGAACTACGAGGTCATCTGCCCCTTTAAAAAAATATGTATCATCCAGTGTCCGAAGAAGAGAACTAGCTTCGTTAACTGTAATATCACTCGAACAATCAGACTCGCCTAGCACAGTGAAACATTCTTTTAGGGCTCCTTTTTTCTCAAACACAGTGTTCACCGTTCTAGCTCGAAAATTCCACCTGGTGCTCCCGCAGACGGTATTCTCCTGGAAACACACGAATCTAAAACTGATGTCCTGTGCGACGATCTAGAAAAGAATGCTGGAATAGCAGACAAATTGGCAGAAAATACTCGAGCTTTTGTATACTGCTCAGCGGCTCTTTCCATAATCAGGTTCAGCTGATGGGCGTAACAGTGGATAAAAAAAAGGCATTCTTGTATTCGTCCCTGATTCGCTTCTGCACGCCATTTATTACGCCTCTGATCACAGATGCTCCATCGTAGCTCTGGCCAATTAATTAACTTTGCCGTGTTGTCTCTCAATATTATGTGTAGCTGAGAAACAATGCATTCATATATCGAACTTGCAGCCTGACCAGCTGGCTCAAACAATCCCCAGAATCTTTCAACTGCTTTGCCTTCATTAGTGCAATATCGCAATACAATCACTAACTACTACTTCTCAGTGATATCGGCAAGAAGAGAAATGAAATCTCATCCTCAATTTCAACTAAGATTCTTACACGATATACTTCCAGCATGCAACTAAGCAAGTCATTTTGTATGCTTTTCGATGTTCCTTTGAATGCTGTCGAGCTTTCTAAATGACTCTGAAAACATGAATCTAATTCGCTCGTGTATTGGACTAAATTTAGTAACACGCCCTTGTCTGATTCGGCCTTCTGATCATGTCTGCGTAGCGCTAACTCATTAAAGACGCAGAACTTAGTACAGTTTATTAACTTTGAAAGTATTTCCCTGATCTAGTTACTTCATTGTTCCGACGCTCAACCGATTGTTGATATGCCGAACTTCTCTTCTGTACATCCACTTTCCCTACCACTGCAAAATCTATTATGTTATTTATGAGTTCCGGAAGATGCGTGCTTCTGAATTTTTTCACTCAGTTTCCTAAGATCTGTCATTCCCTTTTGAGTCCAGCTAAATTCTCCACCGAACAAAATGCACGGGAAACAAAATAAAGCGTTCTTTACCTCGCAACCACACAGCCAAACAAATTTCTTATACACGTCAGGATTGAAGCTCCTAGTGTATTGCTCCTGCCTACTAGTAGAATACTTTGATGTCTAACACAGGAGCTGGTCTCCCCTTACTTTTTACATCACACTTCTCGTGAAGCTTTAAACTACTAACTTGAAGCGACTGTAAAAATTGCCCATTGTTACTCATTATTTACTTGAAACACAATCACAAGCTAATCACACAACCATACACAAACTCCAACACCACGTACTACGATTTTTAACAAGGGGGTAACTTCTAAGGCTTGTGTAGAGCACTGGAGTTACGGGAAATATTTTAAAACTGGTCTGAAATAAATCGGTTTTGTAAGAACGAGGAAGATTGCTAGGTATCATTAAAATAGGGCGAAATATACTGTGAAATAATATGCAAGTATTTGTTAAAATCACGCAAGTATACAGTACTACATTAGAATCTTTATCTACAATTCGCACGTTGGCAAGACTTGATTGTACAAGTGCTTGAAGAAATTTGCGCAAGTCATGGAGATGGTTGAATGCCTCCCTCCTTGTTTTCACTGGCTAAGGAATGGAGATGGACTTGGTTCTTCTAGAACAGTGGTTCTGAACCCGTAGAAGTCTGCGGACCACTCAGCCTGAAATTGAATCATGTACGGACCCCCCCCCCCAATACACTATCAGTTGTAACCCTTCCTCAATAACACTTATTTTAAAAAATATTTCAATTCAAAACCTGATAGTCATCTCCGCGAATACATTCGGAAGATTCTCGTTCAACGCACATAGTTTTCGAAATCCCTATTTATTGGTTACTTTTTTTATAGGCCTACGTGCTGGTGGACGCTTTTCTCCCGCGGACCACCGTTCTAGAACCTACCAGATGCCGTGAGCGCCTACTTAATGCTTCTTATTGCCATTCAGTGCTACAATCCTAGCCATGTTACAGCAAAACCCGCTCCCATTTTAACATATCCTTGCGATAGTATTATGATTAGGGCTCGGATTTTTAGGTGCTTAAAGTCGGGAAAATATTTATTTTTTTATGTATTAAAAATACTGGAAATATGTGACAAAAAAAGTAAAAAAATTTAATTTAGTTTATTAATGTGAATATAAACAATATGCAGTACTCACGAATACAATTTATGCTATGTCTCACTCACTGCTGAAGCATTACAATACACAAAGAGATACATCCTCAGGTTGTCCATCACAAATGACCGACGATTATCGCGAAGGCACGAAACTGCGGCAATATGTTTCTTGCCCTTAAGGTGTTGTGTAACTTGAGATCGCTGTTCAGCCTAGATTGCTTTCCCTCATGGTTGGTGAACAGAATGCCCCCATCAGAAGTAAAATTGTCTTTAAATTCTGCAACATACTGCTGCAGACGCTTACTTGTAGTTGTTTTTACTTCAGGCATCGTAGAACTGCCTTACACTTCACAGTGCCAGAAATGAACTGCATGTGAGTGACACTGGTTCCAGGTAGCCGGGTGCAATATGGTATGGACAAGGAAATCACCGGCTTCTACAGTGAGTGACACGGGGCAACAAAGTTAAGAATAACACAGTTGCAAGCCGACATACGCTCTGCATGAAGATTAGATAGCTCACAGGTTCTTCTCCGTTCAAGTAACACAGAACAAAAATGCAATAAACTTAACGATCTAGCATACTGATTTTAAAAGATGTAAATATTATGTACTTTTATGTGCTCATAAGTGAAAAAGCAGGAATTTATGTATTTATAGAAAAATTCTTGAAATATGTATTTACATAAAAGTATATGTATTTACCTAAAAATCCGAGCACTAATTATGATTCTATCTATAATTTATTCCATTAAAATATTAGTTGCAAATTTTCTGAATACGAATTAGGAGCTGTTAACCACTGCCAGTACAATATTTGAGGTATTTGTAAACTGTATACCCGATTGTTTCCAAAGATGTGTTGGCACTTAGTAGCATTGCTGCATGGATTGCAGCACCCAAAGAAGCTTTCATGGGGTGCCTTGAAAATGGGGGGAATGGATTCATGAAGTGCGATTTTAAGTTCTTAAGTTCCCCGTGGGGGGAAGTGGATTTACAAGCCAGCCTATACTTGCGAAAAATTTAAATGGCCCATTAGAGATCCATAGAATTATACCGTTATCCCGTTACTTTCAAAGTGTAAATTGATATTGTCAAATACCCTGAGGGGGGCTGCAGCTCTACACCTCCCCTTCACGGACCGCCAATGGTGTTGACCGACTAACGAGCTACAAATAACAGTTTGTATAGGCAACACTGAAAGAATGGCTTCAAATCTTTAGAAAAAAAGATGGAAAAAGAATAAACACAAAGACAAGCATGTGAGGGTAGAGGAAGAAAAAGAAGATAAAAATAGGAAAAAACAATCTCCAGAGACTGCTGTCCTCACAGGTAGATATCCATATGGATCATGCCATCAATCCAAGAGAGAGAGATTTATTCAAAATAAATTGTTTAACCATAAGAACAATATTGACCATATAGAACATTGTGTAGAATCAATAAAAATTACGGTATAATGAAGTCAACAATTCAACAAATAGAAGCTATTTTAACATGAAATGTTTTGACTTGCAACGTCAGGGTGATTAAATATGGCAAATACCTCTAGGTATCATGCCATGTCCGAGGAGGTTTCACCCAGATGTACCGATTGGGCTCATCGGCAAACATCCAGACTATCATAGGAAGTACTGTAGTTGTTATCCCACAAAGTGCCCAGACAGGGTGTACAAGAGTCTGCTGATGAGCCCAATCTGTACATCTGGGTGAAGAGCCCACAGACACAGTTTAAAACCTAGAAGAATGTATTTCTATGACATACGCCATTCTTTGTCAGTATTGATTTGTTGATTAAATTCAATCTTAACCATTCTTCAATACTTTTTCTTTTGTTTATATTTATACACTATTATAGTGTGGGATATAGCACTGCAAGCCTCAAGGTCACTCTTAGTCAGTGCGGTGTTGCCCTGTACGTTCTCGCATCCAGCACGTGACTGAAGGTACGGTGCAATAGCATGGCAACACCGCCGGGTGCGGGTGGAGAGCGGAGCGGATGGCCGGTTGACCTTCAGGCCTGCAATGCTGTGTCACGCACTAAAGTAGTACATGTCTGATTTGATCTTCTTCAGCCACAAAGTAGCAATAACATTTGAAATTTACAAAAGTTTAAATTGGTTAAAGAAATTTAAATATGGCACACTTAAGTAATTTTGAAATTTTATTCCATGTGGTTCCTAATGTCAAGTGATTAAAATTGTTGTATATGCCTCAAACTGAGGTCTTGTTTATATAATAAAATTTTGCAGCACTTAACTGTATTTATTACATGCTCTACAAAACAACATAGTTCATAAATATTCCTTTTCTCCTGAACCACCTGATGTGCTGGGTTGATATCCCTTTCCATGAAAACAGTTGATCTAAGGCTAGATATCTGCTCTTGATGTGATCATCTTCAGAAATGCAGTGGACCTCTTCTTCATATACTTCCCAACCTTTCTGTCGAAGAAGATTGGCAACAACTCCACAAACTATATGTCTGTTATTGAGCAGTAACTCTCCATTCTGGCAAAAGCCCTGAATGTCTGTATTTCACCCTTTCCCTGTCCTTGCCAACTATCAATTGCAATGCATAAAACTGAATTCTGGCTATTAATTTAAAGATACAAATTGAAATGATGAATGGGAGGCTTTTAGTTATTAGGACATGTGTTGTACAGACACTAAGAGCCATTTAGATGGAAGGAAGGGGATTAAAATGTCTGACCCATACAGGAATCGAACCTGTCACCTCCAGCTCTCTACCACTAAGCTAATGGGAAGACATCGTAATTCTCATTGGCGAAGGGTACAAAATAATGTGAAGCCAGACAATGTAGGAGATCATGAATTCAAATCCAGCAAAGGTCACATGTTTGAATATATATCGTCCATTGCTTGTAGTCGGATATTTACACCTAGCCCAAGTGTATGGTATTCTTCCCTATCATCACTCATCCCATCTACATCAATTAGTGAGGGCTGGAACTGGGTGGACTCAGCCTTGCGAGAACAATTACGGCAAGATGTCGGATCAGAGATGCAGCGCCCTGGCCGAGGGGACCTGTCACACAGATCACGCGTAACCCTGCAATATGTAGGCCAAAGCTCTTAATGGACTGTAATGTTACTGATTTTTATTTCTAACACGCAACTGAATAATGGTAGCGTGCTAAGACATTGTGGCAGGTCCCTTCAATGCTGTTACACGTCAACAATGAGTGTGCATGTCAATTGTGTGATCCATTCATTCACAGCAGGTACAGTCTCAAAATGAAATGGTCACACCTCGTATGAATCTTGAGAGGTAAGAATCAATTTAAGGAAAATAGCTGCATAGGCTGCAGTGTTTTTGCTGATGTATTTCAGGATCACAGAGCTTTCTTGATTCCAGATATCTGCTACTTCAGAGGTTTACAACTTGAAATCGGTTGCAACCTGGAATCAGGTCAAGGTTAATGATTCACACCACGCTTGAACTATCTAGACTCACTAATCAGGGATGAAGATTTGTTCAACATGAATGGCGACCATGGAGCCCCAAGAAGAGTCCAGACCCTTCCACTTGACTCAGGTTCTTTCCTCATCTTGCTGTCCGACTTACTTAGTACTCAAATTTAGGTGACTTAGTGGGACACAAATGTTCTACATTATTAGGGATTACAACAATGCATCAAGTGCACATCTCTACAAATAAGAATAGGAATAATGGCGCTGTGAAACAGGCTCAGGATAAGCTGTAAGGATAATGTTATGAATAGCAGAGTTGGAATATTCCAACAAGAAGTAGAACAATGTAGAGTATCCTTCTTTACACAATCTAACACATATCAGAAAACTTGAATAGATGGTGAAAAAAATTGTAATAATCCAACAATACTTATAGAATTTGTGTTTGTCATTCAACACCTATTTATTTTTAAACATAATGCTGATAATATGCTCAGGTAATTAAAAAAGCTTGTAGTTTAACGTGACCGTTAATCTAGAGATCATGAGCCACGGGACCTCCCTTTTACGTGGAATCCGAACCATAGGACATGGCATTTCAGATTGTTTATGACTTAAAAAGCCATTATTAGTCATTGTAGCCACTTACTACTCGTCAACACAAAAAACGAAGCCATTCAAAACTCAGAATCCATTTCATCTTATACAGCTGTATTGTTGACAAGCTACAGTCACAAAATTACCAAACTCTCCAATGCCAACACTTCTGTTCTGCATGGGGGAATGTATTTTAATCTGTCTCATATGTGTGTCTCTTCCATTCTGATGATTACTGATGACCGCAATCTGAATCATGAATGTGCGGATTGGTTTCTCGTTGACATCTTTCACAGGGATAAGCACCCACCCTGTAGGTTCATTTAAGTCTATCACTTCAACTTCCTGTAGGTCATTGAAGTTCGTCCCTGCTCGTATAGAGATCCTGCATCAACAAACAAAACAGAAAATTTATATCATTAAGGTCATGTATTGATGCTAACATAAAAGCACATGCCATAACCTCCACACAGTGGATATGAGCACCAATATCGGTGATTTAAACTTAGAGCTGGGTGGAGATGGATGATTATTTTGTTAATTAATTTTAGAAGCTTGGGATATCTTGGTCATCAGTCCCATGTGCTTGGGTGTGCGAAGAACTTATCCGATAACGCTTGTTATTGTAGTACTGCATGTAGTTGTATTAGGGAGGAGGATGGGGTAGGTGCCCCAGGATTTAAAATTAAGTACTATCCCGACATTTGCCTCACTCACGATAGCCGTGTCAGTACTTGTCCAGGATTCAAACCTGTGATCTCCAGACGTGCTGCAGCTCCCCATCACGGTCTTGGTGCACGATTTAACGATGAATGAAAGTAGTACCATCTTGCGGAATGGACTGTAGGTAACAAGTTCTCTACTAGCTGGCCATGTTTCTTATCAATAAATATACACCCCAACTCCGGAAATCCGAACTAATTAGGGCTGTTGCCTGTTCGGATTGCCGAAAAATCCATAAAATGTACGTGGTATGTCCTGTAAGCTAAACAAAACACCAGTTACATTGTATATGCCGCCTGATAATTCATAGTGGTGGTAAAATGCTTCATGAGTTACTGACCTTGGCAGCACGTGACTCACCGTTGCAAAAATGTACACTAAAAATAACTACAGAACTACAACAGGCCTATTAGTCTTTGCATTCCAGTCAGTTACTCACTGGACCTCACTTATCAGCCCAAACTTCCAATATGATATCTTCTTCATTTCCCAGTTCCAGTGATCTGGGTCGGGGCGTGAATCAAGGATCTCCATCAGAGTGTACACATTTAGGCTATTTGTACGATGGGTTCACCACACCCAGAGGTTCCAATATGATATATCCCAATATCTATATATATAAAAATCAATGTAACGTGATAGTTTATCTGTCGGTATGTATGTCTCCTATGCGTTCATATACCATTCATCCGATTGCGATGAAACTTGGGTGAGATGTTGAGTACACTCCAAGGAAGGTTTCTGACTTAGTAAATCCATTTTACAATACGTAGCGCACGCGTAGATTCAACAAATGAGCGACGATGCGCGAAGCATTTCAACAAAGTCCCGTATGTGTTCATATACCATTCGTCCGATAGCGATGAAACTTGGGTGAGATGTTGTGTACACTTACGTGAAGGTTTCAAAATTAGTGAATACATTTCACAGTAGATAGCGCACAAGTAGATTCAACAAATGAGCGACGACACGCAATGCGTTTCAACAAAGTCCCGTATGCATTCATATACCATTCGTCCGATAGCTATGAAACTTGCGTAAAATGTTGTGTACACTGCAGGGAAATTTTCTGGCTTAGTACATCCACTTTACAATAGGCAGTGCACGAGTAGATTCAACAAATGAGCCACGACGCGCGAAGCATTTCAACAAAGTCACGTTTGCGTTCATATACCATTCGTCCGATAGCGATGAAACCAGGCTGAGATTTTGTGTGCACTCCAGGGAAGGTTTCTAGCTTAGTAAATTCCTTTAAAAATAGGTAGAGCACGAGTAGAATCAACAAATGAGCAACGGCGCGCGAAGCGTTTCAACAAAGTCCCATATAATTTCATATACCATTCATCCGATAGCGATGAAACTTGGGTGAGATGTTGTGTACACTCCAGGGAAGGTTTCTGGCTTAGTACATACATTTTACAATAGGTATCGCACCAGTAGATTCAACAAATGAGCGATGACATGCGAAGCGTTTCAACAAAGTCCCGTATAAAGTCATATACCAGTCGTCTGTTAGTGATAAATGTTTGGTGAATTGTTGTGTACACTCCAGGAAAGGTTTCTGGCTAAGTAAATCCATTTTACAATACGAAGCGCACGTTTATATTCAACAAATGAGTGACTACGCGCGAAGCGTTTCGACAACGTCCCGTATACGTTCACATACCATTCATCCGATTGCGATGAAACTTGGGTGATATGTTGTGTACACTCCAGGGAAGGTTTCTGGCTGAGTACATCCATATTACAATATGTAGCGCAAGAGTAGAATCAACAAATGAGCGACGACACGCGAAGCGTTTCAACCAAGTCCCGTATGCATTCATGTACCATTCGTCCGTAGCTATGAAACTTGGGTGAGATGTTGTGTACATGTCATGGAAAATTTCTGGCTTAGTAAATCCACTATTCATTATGCAGCGCACAAGTTGATTCAACAAATGAGGGACGACGCGCGAAGCGTTTCAACAGTCCCGTATAAGGTCATATACCATTCTGCCGTTAGCGGTGAAACTTGGGTGAAATATGGTGGACACTCCAAGGAAGGTTTCTGGCTTAGTAAATACATTTCACAGTAGGTAGCACACGAGTAGATTCGACAAATTAACGACGACATGCGGAGCGTTTCAATACAGTCCCCTAGGTCTTCATATCCCATTAGTCCGATAGCGATGAAACTTGGGTGAGATGTTGTGGACACTTACGTGACGGTTTCTAACTTAGTAAATACATTTTACAGTAGGTAGCGCACGAGTAGATTCAACAAATGAGTGACGGAGCACGAATCGTTTAAACAAAATCGGGTATGCGTCATATACTATTCATCCGATTGCGATGAAACATTGATCAGTTATTGTGTACCCGCCAGGGAAGGGGACTTAGTAAATCCATTTCACAATAAGTAGCGCAAGAGTAGATGCAACAAATGGGTGACGACGCGCGAAGCGTTTCAACAAAATCCCCTATTGCGTTCATATAACATTCTTCGATTGCGATGAAACCTTGATGAGTTATTGTGTACACGCCAGGGAAGGGCTTCGACTTAGTAATACATTTCTCAATAGGTAGCGCACGAGTAGATTCAACAAATGAGTGACAGCGCACGAATCGTTTAAACAAAACCCCGTATACGTGCATATACAATTCATCCGATTGCGATGAATCATTGATGAGTTATTGTGTACACGCCAGGGAAGGGTTTCGACTTAGTATTTCACAACAGGTAGCGTACGAGTAGATTCAACAAATGAGTGACAGCGATGAAACTTTTGAAAGTTGTTGTGCACGCTTCCACGAATGGTTCTAAATTAGAAAATCCATTTTACGATAGCTTAGAGGCAGTTAACATGTTGTGTATCCAAAAGCACTCAAGAAACAGAATTTCAACGCCAACACTTTCTTTGATTGGCATTGCAACGCATGCCGGGTACAGCTTGTATATTATAATTGCGAAAGTTTGTGTGTTTGTTACCTCTTCACACTAAAACGGCTGGACGGATTTGGATGAAATTTGAAATGTAGATAGCTCATACCCTGGATTAACGCATAGGCTGCATTTCATCCAGAAATAAATCATTGTTCCCCTGGGACAGGCGACATGACTGAAAAGTCACCAAAAAAAGTTAGGTGGGATAAAATATCGAAGTTGTCAAATAAAGACCAGACATAGCTCATTTTACGCCCCTCGGTGCAAGAAACAATAATCGGTGTGTCCCTATACGACACCGAAAACCACATTTTAAGGCCCTAAAACCAACAATTTCAAAGATATTCCCAGAAAACTATCTTCGCTCTGATAAACTGACGAATTAATGGCAAGTCAGTTTCCATGGCAACAGTAGCTCAAGACATGACATCCAATTTTGCACCTATCCCTTTAAGAGGCAATGCCCATCCATTTATTATCTAAAACACAATAAGATCATTAGAAATCTAAACGGTCATCCCTCTTTCAAGATATACCCATATCATCATCATCCATACTTTTTGTGATGTGAGGTGTACCAGGAGATCCAAAGGATTGTCTGGTAGCCTATGTTGTTGCTTTCTTAGCACCACGTAGGGGTCACTTGTAGGGTACTTGAAAGTTAATCCTATAGATGTGAAGCAACTGTGACGTCAAGAAAGATTGCAGCTGACTTCTCTCACAGCCAGCACCGTCCAGTTCTCCTTGTAATAGGCAGAAGTATTCCCATAATACAATCTTTCCCTCATCCTAGAAGGAACTTTAAAAAGGGTAACTGGTCTAAGTTCTCGGATAATCTGGGCAAAGTCGTAGAATGGATTCCGCTAGTCGGTTCAAGCTATAATCGTTTCGTTGGAGCTGTGATTAGCACAGCTAAAAATGTATCCCCGAGGCTACCGTAAGGAATATATTCCTGGCTGGACTGAAGAAAGTAAGAAATTATATGAAGAATTCTGTAAGAGTAACTATCATGAAATAGCTGACGAATTGCTTCACAGCCTCGATGCTGCTCGACGAGTGAAGTAGTCAGAAACCATTGAATCCCTAGACTTCCGGAATTCTAGTAGAAAAGGCTGGTCTCTGCTAAGGAAACTGACCGTATAAATGTGGTTGTTACTCTCAATCAAGTTGCAAAAAATATCTCCTACTTCAAGAGCTCCCCAAATACGACCTCACACAATCATGGTCAAATAGGAACTGAAGGCACTTAAGGCAACATCTATGACAGAATCTGAATATTCCGTGCCATTTTCTAGTGAGGAGGTAATAACAGCACTTAAAGGTATGAAAGTTGGCTAATCTCCTGGTCTTGATGGTATCCATGCAGAATTCCTCTTGAACTGTGGAAAGTTTGTAACCAAATGGTTGGCTGAATTCTTTACTAATATTCTTCTTGAGGGTAAAATCCTGAATGATTTAAAGAGAGTGAAAACCATTGCTGTGCTAAAACCAGGAAAACAATGCGACCAACCTCAAAACTACCGCCCCATTGCTCTCGTCATCCACCATTGAAGACTGCTTGAACACTCGATGAGAGCAACTTTAACTTCTTGAAAGGTTGATCTATAATGGAATCAGTAATAAGATCTGCGAACACATACCTATTGAGCAGGCGGGTTTCCGCCCCCATCGCAGCTGTTCAGATCAGGTCCTCTCATTGACGACCTTCATATAAGCTGATTTTCAAAATCATCAAAAGTTGTCAGTTACATTTATTGACCTACCGGTAACAGCAGTGTATGATACTGTGTGGAGACAAGGCTTGACCTACAAACTTTACGTATCATTACAGGTTTGAAAATAGCAACCTCATCAATGCCATGATAAAAAGCCTCCGTGGCTTAAGCGGCAGCACGCTGGCCTCTCACCGCTGGGTCCGTGGTTCAAATCCCGGTCACTCCATGTGAGATCTGTGCTGGACAGAACGGAGGCAGACAGGTTTTTCTCCGGGTACTCCGGTTTTCCCTGTCAAAATTTCATTCCAGCAACACTCTCCACTATCATTTCATTTCATCTGTCATTCATTTGATCATTGCCCCAGAGGAGTGCGTCAGGCCTCGGCAGCCGGCACAGTTCATATCCTCGCCGCTAGATGGGGGCTTCATTCATTCCATTCCTGACCCGGTCGGAGACTGGAAGCAGGCTGTGGATTTTCATTTTTCATCAATGCCATGCTCAGTAATAGAAACTTCCAGGTGTTATTGGGTAATAATATGAGTTCACAGATGAAGCTAAACAACGGCCTGCCGTAGGGTTCTGTATTTGCTCCCCTTCTTTTTAGCCTGTACATTGCAGATATGCCTGAAACATCATCCAGGAAGTTTGATTATGCCGATGACTGGGTTCTTGCAGCGAGTCACAGAAATATTGAAATTACAGCGAACATGTTAACTACTTTCGAAAATGGAGGATTCAGTCAAGCGCAGCCAAAATGGAAGTGTCCTCATTCCACCTTAACAACAGATTAGCCAATAAAAAACTGTGCATCTTCTTTGAAAACAGGCCACTTTCTCATAGTCACCCAAAATATATGGGAGTTGCTCTAGATAGGACCCTTGGTTTTAAAGAACATCTTTCAAGAACGGCTACTAAAATTAGAACAAGAAACAACATCTTGCAAAACCTGTGGTACTACACGGGGGGTCATCACCCTCAACACTCAGAACTCAGCTCTTGGACTAGTTTATCCTGTGGCTGAGTACTGTGCCTTAGTTTGGCTGAGTAGTGCTCATCTCAGACTCGTTGATGCTCAACTTAATCACACCATGCGTACAATCACTGGAATGATCAGAAGTATCCCAACATTTTGGCTGCCTGTTCTTTGTCATATTGCGCCTCCAACTTTGAGGCGTGCT
Source organism: Meconema thalassinum (assembly GCA_946902985.2). Classification (NCBI taxonomy): domain Eukaryota; kingdom Metazoa; phylum Arthropoda; class Insecta; order Orthoptera; family Tettigoniidae; genus Meconema; species Meconema thalassinum. The sequence continues at coordinate 297,831,698 of OX336391.1, read as the reverse complement.
CAAAGTCTTCTAAAGGAATATAAAAATATATGCAACAACCCTCATCTTCATGTGCATGCCGACTTTTGCCATCCACAGAAACAGACTTCGCTCTCATTATCCACCGTTGAAGACTGCTTGAACACTCGATGAGAACAACTTAAACTTGCTTGTTCGTTGGAAAGAAATGTGGAATTCATCTACTCTTCCAGAGCAGTTCAGCATGTCGTGTATTACGACCAAACCACAAGGATTTTGTAACGTTCCATTTATTCGGGTAGTGGAGTAACACTGTTACCAATCAGAATCAATGGTTAATAGGGAACCTTTAGTAGCCTATACATTATATGATTTATCTATGACTTACTAAATAAAAGTTTGGTGCTTTTCAGTCTGTCAACACGAATGTACCCAAAATGAGCTGGGTTGTGCCCTAATCCTGAAATAAATTACATGAGATTAATAAATACACTAGGATGACCAGTTTCGATCGTCAAGTGATCATCATCAGATCCATTACAATTACTGTAGGCTATAACATCTATGCTTGAGAATAATGGTAATTTTTTTTTACAATATGTACAATTATTCAGTTGCAGTATTGGTAATGCAACTGTCGGTGTTTGCTAATTGTAGTATATCTAATGTTAGGTGAAATGCTGCAATGGTGATAAAAATCCGGAGTTTGTCTGTTTGGGGTGATTATATAGTTATACAAAATCAACTATGGTTATACTGTAATACAGTGAAACCCCTCAAATCCGAACTAATTGGGGCTGTAGCCTGTTCGGATTTCAATTTGTTCGGATTAGCCGAAAAATATCTATATACAAGGTTGTCTATAGTCGGCAGCAGATGATATCAATGAAGAACGCAACAAACACGAAATAGTGAGCCTAGTCCAAAGTTAACATGACAGAAATATAGCTAGTGACAGTGAGGAAGAAGAACTTCGACAGGCAATGTGACTTATACTGAAGCTGCATCTGCTCTTGACATCGCATTGCACTTCGTTGAATAACACGCAGCACCCACGTCAAACAATGTCATGTAGGCCTACATGCGACTGTGGCGCGCAATTGTGTCGCGGGAAAGGTTTCGTCACTTCGACAATTGAAGACAACTGATTTCCAGTGAAAGATTACGTGATATTTTGTGTGTTTCTGTTGTCATTTCATTGTTTTTGCAAAGTGATTAACGTAAGGAATTACAATAACCAACTTTTTCGTTTTTCAATCCTGGATGAGATACGTATGTAGGCACATTACCACTATGTTATATAGGTATGCTATCTGTACTTCTTTGTTAATTTTTCAACTAAATATGCAAAATAAGTTTATAATGTAGAATGCATAATTGTTATATCACTAAATAAATGTTTCTCTTTTTTGAGTGTTTTTTAATAACTTAAAATTGTCGAAAAAGCTCGTTCGGATTACCCGGGATTTCGGATTTCCGGGGTTTGGATTTGAGGGGTTTCACTGTAATACAGGCTGATACTTATCCGGTTTGTCTTCCTTACTGGAACTTCGAGCAGTTTCGTGTTCAGTCTGGCACCAGTTTTGGTTGACTAACCCGGGTGTTAACTGGACGAAACTGGTTTTTCCCTTTCTCCCCCTTTTGTTCCTATGTGGTTTCTGAGGTCAGTGCAATGTTTATTTGTGTGACGTTGCCAAGTCTATATAAGAATGTATGTTATTGAATACAGGAAGATCTACAACTATTAAAGACCGTGGAACTGTCTTTGCCACGCGTGGACTAAAAAGCCATTCAACTAAGCGGTACACGGTCTATTGAAGACGTCCCGGCACCTTTAATACTGCCGCGCATACAGATCCAGTTAACACCCGGTTTAGTCGACCAAAACTGGTGCCAGAGTGAACACGAAACTGCTCGAAGTTCCAGTAAGGAAGACAAACTGGATAAGTATCAGCCTGTATTATTACAGTATAACCATAGTTGATTTTGTATAACCATATAATCACCCCAACAGACAAACTCCGGATTTTTATCACCATTTTAGCATTTCAACTAACAATTAGCATACACCGACAGTTACATTACCAATGAAATGAAAATGAATAATTGTACATATTATAAATATTTTTCACCTGTATTCTCAAACATAGATGTTATAGCCTAAGTGTAATGGATCTGATGATGATCACTTGACGATCGAAACTGGTCATCCTAGTGTATTTATTAATCTCATGTAATTTATTTCAGGATTAGGGCACAACCCAGCTCTTTTTGGGTACATTCGTGTTGACCGACTGAAAAGCACCAAACTTTTGTTTTGAAGACTTGTTATTGTATAACATTTGTCGACATTTGACTGCTATCGTGACCATACACGATACAGGAATCCAAATCCACAGCGACGTAGTAAAATGACTGCATCTCATAATCTCCAACTCCTTTAATTCAATAACCTTTTCTTTTCTGTCCTTTTTTTTTTACGAGACCATCATTCAGTATCACCCTCTTTATTGTTCACTTCTCGGAATAAACAAAAAAAACTTCATATATCTCAGTTTTTCTAGACAACCACGTTCCTCTCTAGTACATCGAATCTCCACCAGTTCCAAAGCTGCAGCAAACAATCTTGCAAGTCTATAATTCTTCTATAGTTTCTTAACTCCTTGCAAGCGCCATGACACCAGTCCACATATAAGCAGTCCCAACCAAAGATCCAAATATCCGAACACCCTCACATGACATAAACCAGGCTTTACATTAAAAAAATCACCCTCTTATAATCTAAAAATTACAAGAATGAAAATACATCAAACAAAAATTACTCCTAACCAACAAAATCCCACACCATGCAAAATGAAATGGATGAAAACAGAGTAAAATGGATTAAAACAAAAGACATCAGTAAAGCGAGGCATACAACTTCAAACTCCTGTAACCAATATGTTACAATTTGAACTGAATCGGAAAATTTGGTCTTCCTTAAACAGAGTATGGACTAACTGTGGCAGATGTGCAGATTTGATGCATATATGGGACAAAGTTCAATCTCCAAAATGTGATTGTGGTGTAGAAAGGCAAACAGTTCAACATATCATCCAATCTTGTCCAATGTCAGCCTTCCCTGGAGACTCTTTCGAGTTCCTGTTGGCGACTGATCGAGTTGTTGACTATCTACGGACATTGAAAGTTTCATTATGACCTATTTATGTATAGTGTATTGTAAATATTGTAATCTTGTATCTGATATTATCTTGATATATACTTGTTTATTGTTCCATGATATGATGATAGCCAAACTCTAAAGCAATAAATACTCATCATAATCATCATCTTGAACCGGCTCCAGTTTCCCGGGTGCAGTGAATGAGCGTTCTCCATTTGTTTCTCTCCAAGAATGTTTCCTCCTCCATAATTTGCAGTAAATCCAGACCTCTCCCTGCAAGATCATTTCTAATCTGGTCGACCTCTTGGTCTCTTGCCTTTCAGTTCTTTCTCAAACCACACTTTCTATGTTTTAGAACTACAATAACAAAAATCAGCGCCATCTAATACCACCTTTAACTTTTTAACACTAAAGTAGCGACTACTAGCGGTCCTATGTGTGTACTCAGAAAATCTTTAGTTTTCATTGAACATTACTTTTTTATATTTCAGTTCAGTATTGAAGGATAATTTTAAATTGTTATGTTGCGTTTCTGGGATTTTTAGATTAATCGGGATGGAATAAGAAATAGTTTGGTAAAGGTGAGAGAAGTTGCAGATTTGTAATACGAATCATATGTTTAAGAACGGAACTTGGTAAGAAAAGCGAATATCGTTAGATCACGAGTGATTCAGTTTACTGCCGTCGCTATATAGCAGAGCGCTAGCGTAACCTAAAAAGGTAGTTATGTGACTGTAGCGCTCTGTCCTACAGAGTTGAGTAGTGCGATATACTAATTCTCTCCCACAGCCTGACGCATAGTAGAAAAAAATGTCATCTTTTGTTCTTCTAATAATGCTTTTGCAGAACGATAGGGAACCATTGGGTGGGTACATGAACTACTGTTTTATGGAAGAGATCGAGTTTTCCGATATATCAGTATAGCACAATATTCATAGTTACTTCTTTGATTAACCCATTAAATTACAAGTTACTCATTTGTCAATCCGGACCTGAAATAATGGAGGTTAATTGTAATGATCCTAATTTCTTTGATTAATTGTATTGTTTCAGCATTAGTTAATTCAGTCATTAGGTTAGGTCGCTTACGTACAATATATTTGGACTTCAGTGCTTTAGTTTAGGGATTACAATAAAGTTTCAACTGTGTTCAGTAGTTAAATTTCTTATTTTAAAAACTTCTCAAATTTTTATGACTCGCAAACGCAAGTCAAATCTTTCGCATGCAACGCAAGCACCACCTATTTAACTTAGATTAGTCACGCGTAATAACTTGATTATCCGTCTCTGACATAGAAATAAAAATGAAAATCCACAGCCTGCTTCCAGTCTCCGACCGGGTCAGGAATGGAATGAATGAAGCCCCCATCTAGCGGCGAGGATATGAACTGTGCCGGCTGCCGAGGCCTGACGCACTCCTCTGGGGCAATGATTAAATGAATGACAGATGAAATGAAATGATAGTGGAGAGTGTTGCTGGAATGAAATTTTGACAGGGAAAACCGGAGTACCCGGAGAAAAACCTGTCTGCCTCCATTTTGTCCAGCACAGATCTCACATGGAGTGACCGGGATTTGAACCACGGACCCAGTGGTGAGAGGCCGGCGTGCTGCCGCCTAAGCCACGGAGGCTCGTCGCTGACATAGGCCTATTCCAATTTCGATATTTGTAATAAATTAGCCTACATTCCAATAGTCAGATCAAAGACACGCATTCAATAACCTTCACAATTGCTGTAATATAATAGACCAATTATCAGCAATAATGCATCGTCCCCATTGCCTTCGTCGTGAGTGAAGCCACGAGTAACTGCTGGTATGGAATAAGTGTGTTTTTCCATTTAAGAATTTTCACCATGTAAAGGACACAGTTAAAATGGGGGGGAATAAAATATTCAGTGAATACTATCCGGATCTGATATGTACAATGGTTCGAATCCATATGTTGATACTATTATTTTAACAAGAAAGCTTTTAGAGTCTTTAATAAGGTTTTAAAGTTTGTTTTAGAGGAGTGGATGTATTCCTGTTTATGGAATGCCAGTAGACTATAAGTATGAGGCTGATGAAGGGAGCAATCATTATAGCTCCCAAAACATGTACCTGTTATGTTAAATCATACACTGAGTGGCCAAAAGTCATGGGAAGGGTAGTGCCATGAGAAAATGTGCCATGTATGACTCCTGACTGTTGTGGCAAGCTGCGGCGGAGCAGATCAGTTTGTCATAGACACGAGTGTAGTGAAGACGGCAGCACATTGAGAGTTTACCAACTTTGAACGTGGGGTGATCATCAGCTCACAGATCATAGCATTTCGGAGATTACATGTGAATTCGGGTCTCCGAGGTCAACAGTGTTGAGGTTGAATCTTCAATATCACAAGATATAATGTTATCATCTGCGTAAACAGCGCACGGGGCGACCACAGGTGTTTAACGAACAGACATCACATTGCCTCAGTAGAAACATCAAATGGCTACTGTGAGTCAGATCACCACCCAGTTGAACGTCGGGAGTCAGGAACCCATTTCTTGTCGATGCCTAGACATATTGCTGCCGCTTTGAGGGCTCGTAGAGGAGCAACTCGTTATTAACATCATATTGTCTTTTGCAGCTTTTCAGTCGGTCAATACGATTGTGTCCAATGAATTGGATGGGGTACAAGTTAAAAATTGTAAACATACTCCTGGAAAAAATTACATGTATTAGTTAATTATCACAATTAAATAGGCAAAATTTAGGATTACCTGTTTCGACCCTCAAGTGGCCATCATCAGATCCTGATCACTGAGTTAAGGTTAATTTTTCACTACTGTGGTTCAATAGCACATCGTTAGATGATTATAGTATGATTCGCAATTTGAATCCCGTTATACTTTAATTTTGTGTTACAAGGTTTTGTCTCCCAGATCGCGTGCAGGATGACAAGTGAGCTAGGCTAGAAGCAGACCTCACCACATCAGTAGCGGTCCGGAAGTCCAAAGTAAGCATCGCTGTGAGGAGAACAATACCAAGTTACGTGTACATTATAATTAGATTTTTCTAGTGCATGCTAAAATTTGTTAATTGATTTATTATTATTACAGTGTGATATTCTAAATTGTATACACTTGCATATACACCGTTACTCACGTAATTCACAAAACCTTGTAACACAAAACAAAACTAACGTGTAAGGGATTCAAATTGCGAATCATACTATAAGGTAAATGCACAAATGGTCGTCATGTTAAGGGAGATTTAGACAAGAAATTATATACACCGTACACATTTTGGTAAATTTAATCAACAAAAGCACTGTACCTAACCTCAAACTCGACTCAAACACTAGGAAAGACCAAATATAAAAAATATTCGTTTTAGGAAAAATGACATATTTTTTAAAAAAGTGTGTTTTTGTGCCAGTATTCGGCACGATGTATTTGGATTTTTCCTATATTCGCCACCCGTTTGCACCAATTGCCGTCACATTGTTAATTTTCCTTGTCTGCTGTTTATAATGCATTTCTGTCAATTGTTGCGTAATACACCGATTTATCGACTTGGAGGCTAACATTTACGAATAAAACAAACAGTACCAGTAATTATGTTTTTTAATAAAAATGGAATATTAAAAAAAAAAAGACGGCAACGGGAAGCGGGATTGGTGGGTAGAAGACATACGGGCAGGAAAATATCGTAATTCTGCTCTAAACAAGTGAGACCACGGCATAACAGCCCGGAAAATGACCATTCGCCGAGGCCTAACACCGATTGTTGCCATAGAAACCCTCTGAATTCGCCACTCATGTACATTTTTCTTCCAGGCAGTCTTTAGTAGCTTAAAAACCCCTACATCCGTGGGTTGAAGTACGTGTGTGACATTAGGTAGTAAAGCGACCAAAACAATTCCATGATCCTCACAAAATTTACTAGTATACTGGATACTGGATAAACCTGGTAGCACAAATAGAATCTACAAACTTGCGCGCGCTCGCGAGCGTGCCTCACACGATCTCGGTCATGTTATCAACATCAAAGACAGAAATGGGCTCCTCCTACAAAAGAGACATGACATACTATGTCGCTGGAAGGAGTATATATGCAATACAGAGTTCCCTCATCCACCTCTACCGACAGCTGACCCTATCCACGGCCCTGTGCCCATTATCACTACAGAAGAAGTGTCCACTGCCATCAGCAAAATGAAGTCGGGGAAAGCGCCTGGTGCAGATGATATACCAGCCGAAGTATGGAATCTCCTGGAGGAACAAGGTGTAGTATGGCTTACTGACTTCTTCAACAAAATTATTATGGAAGACACAGTACCAGAGGCCTGGATAACCAGTATCACAATTCCTATTTGGAAAGGAAAAGGAGATATACTGGAATGCTCAAATTATAGGCCAATCCGCCTCCTATCCCATGCTATGAAAATTTTTGAACATGTTCTTGATGCGAGGTTACGAAACATCATCACTGTTTCATCTAACCAGTGTGGCTTTGTTAAAAACAGCGGAACAACAGACGCTCTCCATGCACTTCGTCTATTGATGGAACGACACCATGAGAAAAGGAAGACAGTTCACTTAGCCTTTCTTGATTTGGAAAAGGCGTTCGATAGAGTACCACATGATCTCATCTGGCTGGCACTGAGGCTACACGGTGTACCAGAAGCCTATGTAAACTGGGTGAAACTTCTGTACCGAAAGACAACAAGCTCAGTGCGGTGTGCAGCAGGAATGTCCGATACCTTCCAAATCACTGTTGGTGTCCATCAAGGATCAGCCTTGTCCCCCTTGCTCTTCATACTCTGTATGAACGCCATCACAAATGACATCCAAACCAGGCATCCATGGACATTATTATATGCGGATGATGTCATGATAGCTAACGAGACCCGTGGGCACCTCGAACAGCAAGTACAAGAGTGGAAGATGCGTCTTGAAGAATTTGGGATGAAATTGAACCTGAAGAAAACGGAATACCTGGAATGCGGTGACCAAACTGATGGCATGATCACTGTTGGTGAGGTTCAACTTAATAAAGTGACCCAATTCAAATACCTTGGGTCATGCATCACCTCAGACTGCAGCACGATTCCTGATGTCAAAACAAGAGTCACTGCCGCATGGATGAAATGGCGCCAAGTTACTGGAGTCCTATGCGATAAGAAAATTCCATTCCATTTAAAATCTAAGGTATATCGCACAGTGATTAGACCGGTGGCCCTTCATGGATCTGAATGCTGGCCTACAACATCAAAGCACGAACAGGCACTTCATGTAATGGAAATGAAGATGTTGCGGTGGTCCAATGGTATGACTCGACTGGACCATATTAGGAATGATGCCGTGCGGAAGGATTTCAAGGTTGCCCCAATCACAGAGAAAATGCGTGAATCACGTCTGCGGTGGTATGGACATGTGCTCCGTAGCAGTGAAACCTCAGTTGCTAAGACTGCCCTTCAACTAAATGTGGAGGGTCGTCGACCTCGAGGGCGACCTCAAACACGCTGGTTGGATAGGGTGAGAGATGACATGCGGCTCACTAAGCTCCGCCCCCGAGACGCTATGGATCGATTGAAGTGGAGGAAACATTGCAGGAAGGCAGACCCCTCGTAAGTGGGAAAATGCAAAGAAGATGATGATGATGTATGGTCAAGTGTGAGAAGTGCCCGTCTATGAATAATGTCAGGGAGAGGAATCTCCTTCTCAACCAACCCAGGATGAAATATGTTACTGAGAAATTCGTAAAACACTTCCCCCGCCATTCACCCGTTTGGCGATTTGCCAATGCCCCAGTGTGCTGGCATTGAGGCAATAATGATGTCTTGCGGCAGATGTTCATACTTGAACACTACAAGGGAAGGAGAAATATCGCCTTGGGCATTGCCTGTTAAAAGTACCGTCAAGCATTCTTTCTCATCCGAATTCACTTGCTGATATATTGTCTTGTAACCCCTGTTCGCCAGCACTTTGTTACCTTTCGGATTGAGAAAGAAAACCGTCTCGTCAGCGTTGAACAGTCGCCGAGGGTCTGACAAAATAGACTGGAAGTCGTTTTCCACTGAATAGCTGTAGACTTCTGAAACCCAGGTTTTATTTTAATGTTCTGTAATTGCAGCACGGCTTACTGTCAAATTTTGAGGGGTTCGTATAAGATAGACCTGGATTTCTTTTTATGAAAGATTCACGCCATTTCCTTCCTGGCGGCCATCTTTGAAAGGAAAGTCCCTCTTCAATTCTTGTGTAAGGCACTGGACGCCTTTGCAAATCGTCCTTTTTTACCGGGACCCCGCTTTTCGTAGTGAGATTACCCATTGAACTAGCATAGCCTCAGCTTCCTTTGTTAAAATGGAACTTAGCCCCATTTTCCTCTTTCTAGGAGATTTTCCTTTAATTTTGTCCGAGAGGGTGTTTCTCGGAACACCATTCCTCTCCGCGGCCTTTTTAATACTCATGCCGTCCTCCACACCGGCCTTAATAGCAGCTTCCATTTGCTCAATATCATAATTCAGAACTGTGCGTTTCGAGATATTGCCTGGGGCAGATGACCTCGTAGTTCCGCCCCTTAAAACAACAATAACTATCGAACATATTGCCTGAAAGCAAAGATTTAGTCTTAGAATAATATATTATTTTATCATCTCAATAAAAATAAAAATAAATCCTCTGTAGCACGCCTAGCCAAAAAAACCTAGGTCTACTGAGGTGTGGCCGTCAAGAAGAGAGACCTACGTAATAATAACAATACCCTGTAAATGTTTATTGGTTGCGAAACGTTAATACAAACATTAACATTATCGTGCACTAGTGTTCGTCACGAATGTGCTCTAAAGTTCGTCAGCTATGACGACTACTGGACACGATGATCAAATGATAATTAATACAGGGTACTTTAGAGCTACATTACAAGTATATTGCCGCTGTTAGTTAGGTCTTGCTAGGAGAAATGACAATGTGCCAGTTTTCGTCACAAATGATGAGCATTGGTAAAGTGCATTTTTTTTAATCCAGTGTTCGTCACCGGCATTTCTAACAAAACTAGGCACGTGAGCACGAAATAACAAATCACATATGTTACAGAAACAATTACCAACTATATCACGCACTTTTAACATTTTAAAATGTCAGAACATAACAGGCATGCACATAATTAACTCGCGCGCGTGCTTAGCACATGCGAGAAGCAAATGGCGCGTCAAGACAGCTCAGCTCACAGGAGATGTTTGACGCAGGGAGTCACCTATTACATCGCACGCATGATTTCGCAAAGTTGCTCCTTCTTGGCAAGGAAGGTATGACGCATCTCGTAAGACTTCGTGCGTTGAGAAAGACCCGTTGAAATGCTTATTTTTTGTACTTATATACGAGAGTGACGAAGACTGGATCAGTGACGAAAACCGGTACAGTTACCTTAATCATCTAACGATGTGCTATTGAACCACAGTAATGAATTTACAATAGTGAAAAATTAACATTAACACAGTGAACAGGATCTGATGATGGCCACTTGAGGGTCAAAATGCATAATCCTAAATTTGCCCATTTAAGTGTGATAATTAACTAATACATGTAATTTTGGTAGCAGTGAATGAAGGTAGAACGCGCGATAAAATTCTCTACAATACATGAATTAGCCAAAATACCTTATGAAACGCTGGGAAATAAATCAGGGAGCGATGTTTTAGTAGATATTCTCTCCTCCGAAATCTGTGAGCCACCCAGCCATCCCAAATAGGTACACGACTTATATAGGGAAAATTACAGCTGTCAGCGCCATTGTTCTCATCGATCGTTATCAAAACAGTACCACGACAGTACTGCCAAAGGCCGCACCTGCCCCCGACCTTCTAACCTTTGTTTTGTCCAATCCAATGGTTTTTGACGATGGTTACAGCCTAACACACCCAGATCAATGGTTTTGAGTCAACCGAGCCCCGCCAGATGCGCACGGCCAAAGGCCGCACCTGCCCTGACCTTCTAGCCTTCGGTTTGTCCAATCCAAGGGTTTTTGACAATGATTACAGCCTAACGCACCCAGATCAAGGAGTTTTGACAATGGTACAGCCGAACATGCCCCGATGAGTATGTTTTTGTTCAACAGTGATTTTGTATCTCACTTCTTTTTATTAACAGTGATTTTGTATCTCACATGTTAGCAACAATGTGTGCGCCTCGCTGCGTCCCGATCGAGTGCACCTTCTCGACAGTTGAACGAGATGAAAGCTCTGTCGAAATATGGCGCTTGGTTTTTAGAATAGCAAGAAATAAAACACATATTTACGAATTTGAGCACATATATGAGGTTCAGTAGTGACCAGGGTTCGTAATTTCAATATCAGGGTGTCTACTGTAAGGATGAAGTAAAAATTAGTTACTTTTTAGCTACCTTTTAGTTAATTTTAGTTACCTTTGAATTCAAGATACGTATGTGGTCTGCAAGCAAAGGGGTTCATAACGCTGTGAAGAAAAACAACAATGAACTGTGTTTAAAGCAGTAAATAAAATTCACTTAGGGTGTTATAAAAAATAAATATTTAAATACTAGATATTTATTATCAAATAAGTTGTTTCAGCTAATAATTCGTCTTGTGCACAAGGCGTTTTTATAATTGCCAGTAGGTTGCTCTGCTCTTGACCGTTTGGCAAGATTTCCTTTGTCCCTGTGGTAGATCACGAAGAAATTTATGGGATGTTACGTGATTGTAACCGAATTCTGTCTTCAAAGTCAAGTACGGAGAAATATCGAGATGTTACACAATCGGCGCTGGTCTCACCCGTTTGTCGAGATTCCCAGAGTTTTCACGATAGAACTCGGATAAATATCGCGATTTAGATTTTAACCAGTGTCACTTTTAGTCGTTCGACAAGATTTCCATTGTACTCGAGGTCGGGCACCAGAAAATATAGTATTATTACGCAATCGGCACCACATGCTGTCCGTTAGACAAGAATCCAGTTGTCATCGTCATGGAATGCGGAGAAATATCGCGATGTATCGCAATCGCTGCCGCTCCCAGCCTTTTTACGAGATTCACGTTGTCCTCGCGATATTATGCAATCCGCGCCCCACCCGGCCGTTGAACAATTGTCTATTTGTCCTGACAGAATGGTGGAGGCGAGCTCAAGGTTGGGCATGGTTAAAATTCATGAGTAGTTATGGACATGTTGTATGGCCGGCGCCGTGATTCCCGCTGTCCCTATGCTGTGGTTGGGAGTTCATCGGTTCAGGGTGGATCACGAGGAAAAATTAGTATCGCGATGCAACGTAGGCTGTCATTTCTAAGTGGATTGATGCACTTCTCGCTCCCCGTACGCTTGTAAGAATACGGTCATGGGAAAAGTAGCGAGTAGGTTTCTGAATGTTTCGTGATTGGTGCCCAATCACCTTTGACGGGATTCCCGCAGTCCTTGTGGTCACAAGTTCACGATAGGGGTCGGGTTTTATGATTTTACGCAACTGACGTCAATCTCGGTCCATTTTACGAGATTCCCGCAGGCAAGTCGTACGGTCAGCCGGCCGTCTTGAGGATGAATGTTCGAAGTGGGTATCAACTATGAAGAATTATTCTGAGAGGATTGCATGAATAATACGACAAGAGGACACGTTTTCTTTCGAATGCGAATCACGAATTATACAAGTTATACAAGTTTTCGAAATAACCAGTTGGATTAAAATATACCGGTATCCGATGGAACCAAAGTTCGCAGGAAAAATCGACATATAACGGAATTTCGAATCAACCATACTGGATGTCGCAAATTTACGAGACAGATTTTTAAAATAAGTTATGGCCTACGTATTTCGAAGGATTTTCACAATTCTTTTTCGAAATGGTAACATTTCGCAAGATTGCGACATTGAATTATTTCGCGTTATTTCTGGACTTCAATTTGATATACCGGTAGTCTCCAAATTTGGAGGTCAATAACAGAAATGCGAGGTTTCTGATTAGTTTCAGAAGTTTTCGCGAATAAACGTCTCGCCAAAAGTCGGGTTTCCTAATAACACAGAAAAATATTTCACACAAAACTAAAAAGTCTTCTTGATGCCGAAAATATACCTTGAACGATGTATACCACTCAGGGTATGCTCAGTATGCATTTCCTTGAGGTCGGGCACGGGGAAATATAGCTTATGCAATCGACGCCGCTTGCGTGAAACTCCATCGCAATCTCTGAGCCTAGAGGCGCGAGTTTTAATGATTCAATCCGACTTCAGAAAATTTCCGATACCCGTATGTAAAATTCGTTACTTTCGTTACCCATTTGTAAAATTCGTTACTTTCGTTACCGGTAGACACCCTGAATATGTAATATCGCCCAGAAGATGAAACGAGGACAAAAGGTATGTAAAAGCCACATTCATGTCTGCTGCCAAGTGTATAATCCGCGTTCCACTTACATTCATAATTAATGTAATTTTTTCCAGGAGTGTGTTTACATATTTATAACTTGTACCCCGCCGAATTCTTTGGGCACAATCGTGTTGACCGACTCAAAAGCTACAAAGACAATTTGTATAGGAAACACTGAAAAGAATGGCTTCAAATCTCTACATTAACATCATATTCCGTGCCTTCCCATGACTTCTGGCCACTGAGTGAAAATGTTAAAGTATTGACTATACCACACCCAAAACAACTGTGAACATGAGGGAGGAGCCAGATTACCTCGCTCACTCGCGCCAGCCAATAGCATAGCGCGGGTTGCCTAGATAACTCAGCCTGCAGGGCTCGCTGCGCTGTACGAAATCGGTATTTCTCTCCGCGCACAAAAATAATTAATTCTTCAATTATTTTAATGACCCTATGTTACAGAGCTAAAAATTTTGAAGCTGACTGTCCAAACCCCGTTACGCTACGACCAGGCGTTCAGGAGATAACATCTGCCCTTGAACTGAAGAGATAATTAGAGAGAGAATGATTTAGGTGTTGAAATATTTAGGTTCGCTAGGGAAGATAACGAAGAGTGACGTCATTGCTGTATCAATTCAGTAGTGGAGCTTTAACAAGTGCTGTGAACTGAAGTTTTGAACTCATAACAATGTCACTTAGGAAGCCGAGTGGCAGCCAAACAGTTTTAAACAGCCAGGCAAGAAATATAATTTTCAGGGTATATGGCCTTTAAAAGAAGTTTTCGAATACAGAAGTACGTGAAAACACAAAATCTGATAACCTATGTTATTGTGGTGTCAGCAATTATGTTTTTTGTTGTTGTAATTGAGTCGAATAAAACTCACCTCTTCACAGTTTTACCTCACGAGGCATAGCGTACCCAGTTCTAACCCTGAGACCAGAACTAAATGTCTTGATTGAGCCGTTAATTGAATCTGGACCTCACGGGTTGTTGTTGTTATTGTTGTTGATGATGGTTTTAGGGGCTTTGCGACATCGTGGTTATGTAGCCCCGTGTATTTGGGTGTGTGTGGAATTTGTCTGATAATCTGTGTCACTTCGATGTCTGTACTAGTGTGTGTATTTGTAATTCAGGTAGGATTTGGGTAGGAAGTGACCGTGGCACGTTAGGTACCATTCCGGCATTTGCCTGGAGTCGAGGTGCGAATCCACAGAAAAACCACTTCCAGGATGGCTGAGGTAGGAATCCAACCCACATCCTCCCAGTTTTGAATCATGAGGCTGAGTGTACCCTGTTCCAGCCTCAGACCAGAATTACATTTCTTGGGAATTGAACCCGGGCTTCTGCGGTGACAGCCAAGAATGGACAGCAAGTGTGCTAGCCAGTACACCACAAGGTGGTCTCCAATAAACAAAAACTGATCCCAATAAATTGTTTTCTGTATTTCTAAAGTCCACAAGCAATGTTAATCAGAATGACTTGGGGTGTAGATTACGTCATGTGAAATAATAACGTTGTTGTTGTTTCATTTAAGGGGCTAGGACATCTTCGTACCTTAGACCCGTGTACTTGTCTGAAAATCTGGGTTATTGTGGTGTCTGTATTAAGAGTTTGTGTATTTGTATGCTTGTGAGGATTGGGAAGGAGGCAACCGTGGCCTTATGCTAGGAACCATCCCGGTATTTGCCTGGAGTATAAATGAGAAACCACTTCCACGATGGCTGAGGTAGGAATCTAACCCACATCTTCCCAGTTTTGCCTCACGAGGCTGAGTGTACCCTGTTCTAGCCCTCAGACTAGAATGTAATTGCTTGGAAGAGCCGGGAATCGAACCCGGACCTCCTGGGCCACAGCCAAGAATGCTGGTCGCTACACGAGGAGTGCACGAATAACGTTTGTGTGATATCTTATATCTGCCTCATGTGAAAAATGAAACTCCACAGCCTGCTTCCAGTCTCCGACCGGGTCAGGAATGGAATGAATGAAGCCCCCATCTAGCGGCGAGGATATGGACAGTGCCGGCTGCCGAGGCCTGACGCACTCCTCTGGGGCAATGATTACATGAATGACAGATGAAATGAAGTGATAGTGGAGAGTGTTGCTGGAATGAAATTTTGACAGGGAAAACCTGAGTACCCGGAGAAAAACCTGTCTGCCTCAGTTTTGTCCAGCGCAGATCTCACATTGAGTGACCGGGATTTGAACCACGGACCCAGCGGTGAGAGGCCGGCGTGCTGCCGCCTAAGCCACGGAGGCCTATATCTGCCTCATGTCACAATTATAAAAATGTCCGCACTCTGTTGTGAGTATAGATATTCGTAGGATTAGGCCCCCCCCAGCTCGTACATGTTCTTACATTCAGAGCGCCTTGTGTTCATGGAGAAGGTCGTGCGTATACTGCGAGTGTAGAGCCGTGTCACCTCCGCCAGTCTCACTGTGGCAACAGCGCTCAGCTGGACGCACGCTACCGGGCGAGCCCATGTTCACAGTTGTTTTGGGTCTGGTATAGGCGGAAACTGTTTCAATTGTATACCCTCCAAAAGTGAAATACATTACCGGCTAGGTGTGTAGCTTTCATCCAACTTATAATCAGTAAATATACATATGTCTCGAACAGTCGTCTTTCGTCTAAACTGAATATTAACTAAGTGGGGTAACTGTCCATCAGATTGCCAATATGTGTCCATACAATCATCCCGCAGCTGATCGACTCCAAAACCTGCAAAATAGAAATAGTAAATCATTTAATTAACAATATTTAACCATTCACAAACAAGTTAGTTAGTGTTGTTTTAAGGGGCAGAACTACGAGGTAATCTGCCCCCATTCACAAACAAATAAGTATAATATCATAATAGAGAAGTCAAAGTGGTTGCAGATTTATTGATGGTCTCCATTTCTATCATTTTTAGCCTAATGATACCTGAACTTCAACCTTATACAAAATTGAACTTAAGAGTTCAGGTTACCATTTACTCACCCTCACTGGGAACACTTATGACTAAGTACACAAAATATATAACATCATTATAATCAACGCACATCTATCATCATCTTGCACAGTTTCCAGCCACTGGCCGGGTCTGTTTGGAACACAAGCCTCTCCAACGTCTTCTGTCTTCCCACCATCTCTCAGCCTCCACCCTTGTCCAGTCTTCTCCTCCTCTCTTCCTCACACTTTCTTCCACCCCCTTCAGCCACCTGACTCTCGGTCTCTTTCCTTCCCACTTCGTCTCGTGTACTCTCCTGGGTATCCTCTTCTCCTCCATTCGTTTTACATGTCCATTCCATCTAAGTCTAGATTTTTCTATACCATACTGTAATGGTTCCTCCTTCATTAATTCTCTGGTCCTCTCATTTCTTATTCTGTCCATCTTTGTAGCTCCAATACTGCTTCTCAAGAACCTCATCTCAATGGCCTGTATTTTGCTCTTCTCCCTTCCTTTCATAACCCAGGTCTCCGAGGCATACGTCACGATAGGGACATAGTACGTCCGATATATGATCTTTTTGCTGTTCTGAGGGACATCCTTGCTCCATAACATGCTTCTCACACTCCTCCGAAACGCTTCTGCCTGCCTCCCCCGCTCGTTTATTTCTCTATCTTTTCTTCCATTCTCTTGTATCAGGCTTCCCAGATACTTGAAACTCTCCACTTTCTTCAGCCGTTCCCCACCAATTGTTATTCCCGTTGTGGTTCTTTCCTTCTTCCTTGTTGTGATCACCATCTCACTCTTATTTATGCTAAATTTCATCCCATATCCTTGTATTATTCCTTCCCACATGTCCAACTGTTCCTGTACCTCCTCTTCCTTGTTTCCCCAAATCATCAAATCATCTACAAACACCTTTGCTTTCATCTTTCCTTCCCCAATTACTTGTGCCACTCGGGTCATTATGTCATCCATCACCACAATGAAAAGTAATGGTGACAGTGCACTTCCTTGTTTCAGGCCGTTTCTCTGCTCCAACCAGTCTGATCTCTCTCCTTCCACTTACACACAGCTCACGCTTCCCTTGTACATCTCCTTTATCCTCTTTATAGTCCATCTCTCTACTCCTCTATCCTCCAGGGACTTCCATACTTTGTTTCTGCATACACTGTCATATGCTTTCTCAATGTCCAGGAAGGCCATCAGTAGATCTGTTCCATACTCATAGTGCTGTTCTTGTAACTGCCTTACAGCAAAAATCAAATCCACTGTGGACCTTCCTGCTCTGAAGCCATGTTGTTCTTCCCTCATCCCTCCTTCTATCCTTGTCCTAATTCTCTTTTCCAAAACTTTCTCGAAGATCTTTGCACAATGACTCATCAGTGTTATTCCCCGATAGTTTCTGCAATCTGTTCTACTACCTTTCTTGAAGATCGGGACAATTATTCCTTTTTTCCAGTCCTCTGGGGTCTTCCTTTCCTTCCATGCTGTCCTCATCACTCGGTACAACCACTGTATCCCCACCTCTCCTGCTGCTCTCACCATCTCCACACTCAACTCAACCACACCTGGTGCCTTCCCTCCTTTCATCTTGTTCACTGCATCTTCCACTTCTTTCCATGTTAAGTCCTTTTCTGTTTGCAGTTCATCTTCCTCTTCCCCGATTTCTTCCTCCTCACCATCTTTTCCATTTGGGTTCAGAAGTTCTTCAAAATATTCTTTCCACATTTTCTTCAGTTCTTCCCTATTTTCTATCTCACCATTCTAACATAATCCGTAGGATCCTTCCGCCTCTTATTTTTTACCATTCCATACAGGACCTTTTTCGTACCTTCACTATCCTCCATCATCTTTGTCCACTCTTCCATCCACTTTCTTCTCTCCTCAGCCACTACTCTCTTCGCCTCCTTTCTTTCCTGGTACTCTTCCCTCGTCTCTACCGTCCTATTTTGATACCACCTCCTAAAGGCTCTATTCTTTTCCCTTACTATATCTTTTGTCTTCTCATTCCACCATGGTGTTTCCTTCCACCTCTTCTTACTACTTGTCCTTCCACATACTGCTTCTGCTGCACCTACTAGTGTCTTCTTAAATCTAGCCCATTCCTCTTCCACCCCTCTTTCTTCATCTGTTGGAATTCCTTCCTTTACCATTTTGAGGTACTCGACCCTTCTATCCCCTTCTTTCAGTTTCCATATCCTTATACGTCTTTCCTGGTTCTCAGTCCCTTTCTTCTCCTTACTCCCTCTCAGGTTCATTTCCAGCAATCGATGGTCACTATCCAGGTTCTCCGATGGTATAACCTTGATGTCCGTGATGTTCTTATTTAGTTCTTTCTCATACGGTATATAGTCGACCACCGACTTCCTGGTCAAGTCATCACTGTACCATGTGATTGTGTGGCTCTCTCTTTTCTTAAACCAGGAGTTCCCAACTAGCAGACTGTTCCTCTGGCAGAAGTCCAACAGTCTCTTACCTTCCTCATTTTTTCCGCCCCAACCCTCTGGTCCTAGAACACTCTCATAACCTTGTCTTTCTCTTCCTACATGGGCATTCAGATCCCCCATAACAATCATATTTCTTCCTACCAGCTGCTTCTGCAATTCCTCTTCAAACTCCTCCTTCTCTTCAGAGGCGCAGCCTACTTGTGGAGCATACACTTGCACTATTTCTACGGTCTCTCCCCTCAGTGCTACTTTCACTTTCATCATCCTATCACTTATTCTCTTTACTTCTTTTAAACCATCTCGTACTACTACTCCCTCTCCATTCCTCTTTCCCTCTTCGTTCCCACTCCATTACAGTCTATTGCCTTTTCTCAGTTCTCTCCTTCCTTCCCCTTTCCACTTTGTTTCTGCCAATCCCAATAAATCCAACTTCCTTCTTTCCATCATATCCACTATCTCCTCCACCTTCCCCGACAGCGTTCTTAGGTTTTAAGTTCCAAATCTTAGTCCGAGTGTACAGCCGTGTCGTCTATTAAATCCATCATGTCCGAGGCTCGTTCCATTTTTGAAAGCATTTGGTTTCATCCACTACTGGCTTGGTGGGCCTATCGTAGCTTCACCAGAGCCCCGTTAGCTGTCACTTTTCAGGGTTCCTGTAGGACCCTCACAGCTACCTTAACGGTCCCGGGGCACACGAAGTCCTCACTGTACTTCGCCCCTACAGGCGGTCCCCTACTTTGTGCCGTTGCCCGTCTCCCACGACGTGGACGAGGGGTTGGACTTATGGGAGACCAACGCACATCTATAAAACAATCAATTTGGCACCTGAGACATTTAGAGTTTGAAATCCAAATTGTCCAGCCATTCTATAGCCTTTATAGAGGCTTGCGCAAAGTCTTCTAGCGATCCCAAGTATGCCCTGTTACAACACTCTGTAACAATGTGACGGATGGTTCGTCCTGGCGCACCACGGTCACAGTCAGGCAACGTTTCCATGCCCCACTTATGCAGCAATGACCCACACTGAATGAAGGTAAGTGGTTAACAAACTCATAAAACAAAGTTTTTTTTTTTTTTAATTTCAAACATTCTGAACAAATGCTTTAAGTTAATAGCCTATAATTCGGTAACACATGTATTTTTGGACCAGAGTATCTCGCTGTTCTGTCCGTAAAAAAAATCTATTACCACCATGGTACGTTACCATACTTGAGCTAGATCGCCTCCAGACCCCCTACAATTATTGTGTGATATCAGCAATGACATCACTACCCACTCGACACCGATACACCTTCCCTTGTTTTCCTAACTTATTGCCGCCATTGGCTGTGACTTGTTTCCAAGTATAAACATTTCCTAATCCAATCATAAATACACAATTCAATTTGTAGATGAGCTATGGCATAACACATGCAGCCACACAAATTGCACCACGTGTTGTGGCAGAGTTTGACGGAGCTTTAGAGCATGTCACTTGACCTCTTCTCCTTTAACCGGTCAACAATAACAGAGATAGTGTGGCATCAAAGCAAGCAATCTTCAGCACACGTTTCCAGGATTTTTAGTTTATACTGGTCATCTTACGGTGGCTTTGAGCTGATCTCGTAATGCCTCAGGGGATCCCCATGACGTGTTGAGTCGAAGAAAAGCCTTTTCTGTAAAGAATTCTGGTATAATTCATACGACAGACATGTCCCATCCATCTAAGTTGATGACTTAGTATACTTAATCAGGGTTGGGTAAGTGGGAGTGGTACCTTCCACTACAAAATTCTCCTAGACACAAAATGGCAGCATATATGACATTCCAGTATCCTAGGTGTGTGGTCACAATTTTCTTCAGAGAAGACCTTAAAATGTCTGGGATTGCTGTAAAAAGTTCACTTATCGTACACCTCCTTTTGTCACGGACAAACTCCTCAACACACTCAACCAGGGGTACAGCAGTGACAGACTTGTGTCCTTGCCCACCTTCACCATGGACGACCATTCCCCCTTCTGTAAATTTCCGACACCATTCCCGAACACTACCATCATTCAAGTTTGCACCATACTCTACGCTCATTCTGTGGTGAATTTTAGCAGCGCTACATCCTTCTGCTTGCAGAAAACATATCATACGTTGCAATTCACACTTGGCGGGTATGTCAATCGAAGTGGCCATGCTAAATTGCTCAAATCTCGGCTTCAACTGGCGCATTCGAGTCAACAATGGCAGAGGTTGTGAATGGGGTGTTACGTAATTGAATGACGCACAGACCTCGCTTCCACCTATCTCTAGCTTAGCCTACTTAGATGCATGAACGGAGGTTGAAAAGAAAAAAATGCCCAGATACTTCTAGGCTAAGCACTGTATTCTGACCTTATACCAGACAAGGTCCTCCCCGAAGAGTATGCTGTATACGTTTGGGCATTCCGAGGGCAACAGAATATATTTGCTGGAAACCTTTACAGAATTGACTGCAATATTTATTTTAAGTGTGCTTTAACAGTGTGCATGAGCAAGAAAGTTACACTCTCTCACAACTAAAATAACGAAACCATGTTGTATCGTCACTAGTGATAATGGACAGTAATTTCAATTGGTAATGTCCCATAGAATACTGTATGAAACAACGTATGACAATCATCTTGTCTGTTAGGTAGTCAGCCCAGAGGCTGGTTGGATCCTCAAAAAGTACTGCCATAGGTTAGGTCAGATCATTATTCTCCATTTTAGGTCCATATTGAATATATTACATTGTATTGAAAAGACGGAAATTATTAATAGTTTTGTTAGTGTATAGGTTAGGTCAATTTAAAACTTGAATTTTCCGCCAAATCAATACTTTTACTTATGTAAAAAATTATGGGTACATGTTTCGGGGACCCTACTGTCCCCTTCTTCAGCCCTCCTTTGTTACTACAAACATCGTGTCACATTCAACATCCCATAATAAAACAACAGAATACACAACATAAATTACACAACCACAACATATTAAAATTACTAGCTTAAAAAATACACTTAAAATTCAATAAACAATCAAAGATAAAACTTGTGATGCACTTCGTATTTTTCAGTCCATCAGTTCAATTTTGAATTTGTGTCCTGGGACACATTAAAATATACTTAAGCACAGCATATGTTTTGTTCACTTCGTTTTCGAAGCATAAAATTCAATGCGATTAATCTATGGAGGAACTTGCTGATTTGACTGCATCTAAGATTAGCCTATTGTCATTTTTACATATGTTGTTTCAGGTAGAACATCAGGTATTATTGTGTCCTATTCTATGATACTTAACAACATGTTATAGTAGAATGACTGTTGTTATGAAAGACAGTCCAATAGAATTGATGACGGTTAATTCAAGGCTTCTTATGATGGCAAGCTGACGGTCGACTGCTTCAATTAATAATTTCATTAATATTGTACTGGTCCGGACGTAAGTGGCCTAGTCATTATCACAGCCCTCATAGAGGTCCACTTCAACTGAGCTACACCTTGCTATTGCTGTGGCAATAGCAATAGTTGAAGTGGACCTCTATGAGGGCTGTGATAATGACTAGGCCACTTACGTCCGGACCAGTACAATATTAATGAAATTATTAATTGAAGCAGTCGACCGTCAGCTTGCCATCATAAGAAGCCTTGAATTAACCGTCATCAATTCTATTGGACTGTCTTTCATAACAACAGTCATTCTACTATAACATGTTGTTAAGTATCATAGAATAGGACACAATAATACCTGATGTTCTACCTGAAACAACATATGTAAAAATGACAATAGGCTAATCTTAGATGCAGTCAAATCAGCAAGTTCCTCCATAGATTAATCGCATTGAATTTTATGCTTCGAAAACGAAGTGAACAAAACATATGCTGTGCTTAAGTATATTTTAATGTGTCCCAGGACACAAATTCAAAATTGAACTGATGGACTGAAAAATACGAAGTGCATCACAAGTTTTATCTTTGATTGTTTATTGAATTTTAAGTGTATTTTTTAAGCTAGTAATTTTAATATGTTGTGGTTGTGTAATTTATGTTGTGTATTCTGTTGTTTTATTATGGGATGTTGAATGTGACACGATGTTTGTAGTAACAAAGGAGGGCTGAAGAAGGGGACAGTAGGGTCCCCGAAACATGTACCCATAATTTTTTACATAAGTAAAAGTATTGATTTGGCGGAAAATTCAAGTTTTAAATTGTAAATACGGTCAATACGGAACCTGAAATGAATGCTGTACCTAATATAGGTTAGGTCGTCGGTAGATACTCACAAAACGTCATAGCAGCACTATAATGAGGTGTACTAGGCAAGATGATGAGTGAGGTAGGCCTAGATTGCCATTGCTTTCCTCACTGAGTCAGAACAATAGCACCAACCCTATGAGTAGAACCTGTCACAGTACACACAGGCACTAGTCGTGCCTTGAGGCCATTACTCAGCACCACTAATAACTCATAGCTTCCATATAGGCCTAATCACAGCCATGAATGAGGCTGAGATATCAGTGGAAGCCACATGAAAATCATATATTATCCAAATTAACAAAGTGTGAGAGTCAAAAGTCAGGTTCTCCTCTCATGCAGTTTTAATGTGAATATATGTGGAATCAGGACTTTTCTAATAGGAAAATGGACCCTTTCCAAGAAATTATTGAAGACATGCGTCAGTCACAGAAAATCGTTAGGCGTTTTTCTCTATATTTTCTGCTATGAAGTTCCCGACAGCGTATATAATTCTGTTCACAAAACCACTATATCTAACAATCAATTAATTCCAATATACCTGGTTTACAGGACGACAAGCTCCAAATAGCTTGAGATCCCACCTCGCGAACTTTCCCCGCTCTCTCTTCCCGTATGGGATCCACAGGTTCTGTTCCTGTTTTAGTATTCATATTAGCAAAAGGCTATGTCCCACTGCAAAACATAAGCCAACAGAAACCAAATCGCACAATAACCAAATTCTCGAATTCAACTTCACTCCGTTCGCCTTATTCGCTATTTGCTATTTGTTTCCAAATACCAATCCTTAGAATATAACAGAACAGTCAGGGTGACCAACATTATTCCCGTTCAAAAGCTATAGGCGGTCCCTAGTCCCTACACTAGTGAAACACTCACAAGTGCTTTTTTTTACTTACTAAATACGCCACGTATTTAAGAAAATTAATTTAAAAATGCAACGAAAACAAAAATTTCAAGGAAACAAACATGTTTTCACTGAGCTACCAAACTCGCCGCTAGAGGCAAGCTCAGCCGTGCGGGGTGCGAGGAGAGAGAGCGGGGCTAGTTCGCGAAGTGAGATCTCAAGCTATTTGGAGCTTGTCGTCCTGTAAACTAGGTATATTGGAATTAATTGATTGCGGAAGCCAGTAACATGGAGGTTGCAAAAGAAGATCAAAGGGGTATATTGCGTTTCCTGGCAGCGGAAGGAGTTCGTTGAACGGAAATTCATCGAAGAATGGCACAAGTGTACGGAGAGAACTGCCAAGGGTTAAGGCGTGGCACAAGCAATTCAGCGAAGGACGAATGCCGTTTACCAATGATGCACGATCTGGAGCGCCACACCGCATTACCGATGGCATTGTCCAGAAGGTGGATGCCCTCATTATGCAAGATCGGCGAGTTACGATAGCAGTGATTTCCGCAGAGGTTGGAGTGAGTGTCGGAAGTGTTCATACCACCGATTGCAATTTCACAGAATGTGCGCCAAATAGGTGCAGGCGCGGAATCAAGGGGGGTGGGGGGGTCACGGGGGTGATGACCCCCCCCTCCTTCTCAAACGGAGACCAAATTTTTTGCAAACTCAAAAAACGAAAACATAAAACCAGACAAATAAAACTCAACGAATTTTAACTGAAAAACAGATTTTTCATTCTATTCAATATTGAAAATATCTTTATTGCAATTATTACGTACTGTTACAACTGTACATATTTACAACTTCATACCTGTTATATAAAAACGATTATTTAAGTTATATAACAAAATCAACTCGTCTACTTTGTTTAGCAAACCTTGTGATTACCGAATCGATGTTTATAGAGATGTCACGATGAATGTGCAGCAATGCACGGATAGGAATTTAGGGCTTTTTTTTTTTTCACACCAAAAAATTTTGCCGACGTCCAAACTGCAACCTTGGTTGGCAATTTAAGCTGTGACTTTCTCCCTTTGTCGGTACCAACTCGACTTGCCGAAACTGTAACATACCTTGATATTTTTCTCGAAGCTCGATGTAAAAGTCGCAAAACACGCCGTTGCAATTTGTACGAATATTTTTGGTGCGCTAAATGCATCAAATTTCTATCCATGTAGCTTGCAAAAATATTGGTCTGGTTTTGTACGTTTGGTTATTTTGTGATGGCGTTTTTAGTGATACCATTTTTCTTAACAATTTCAATTCTCTGACCCCCCAAAGCCAAACTCTAGATCCGCGCCTGAATAGGTGCCTCGCAGTCTTCATCCAGCACAGGAAGCATGTCGACCGGGACTCTCTCTGGAACATCTGCCACGCTATGCCATGGAAGGGAATGCGTTCCTAGCTCGGGTGGTCGCATGAGACGAGACATAGTTTCATCACTTTGAACCCGAGTCAAAACGAAGTCACCAGTGGGAACATGCAGGCCCACTGCCACCAAAAAAGTCAAAGGCCGTCTGCACAAGTACCGGTACTCTAAATGAGTTCTTATGGACTTCACGCGGCATGGAACAACGGTGAATGCGCAGCGATACCATACACGCAAAGCTTGACCTCCCTTCGCACAGTGATCAAATTCATTTTTTAATCCTTAACGCTCGAAATACTGACCGATTTGTGCGCTCCTCACTATGAAAATGCTCCATCATGTTTGAATAACGCGCCACATATATTGTCACAGAGTTCGCCTTGCTGCGGGCTACTCGGGGCCCAGGACTTAGTGGGCCCAAGACTCAATTCAACTACAAACAAGGACAGGTCTATTGCGCGTGCGCGCAGACGCTGTTCTAACGTCGGCTATGGGCCCAGAGTTTGCGAGCCCACGGTGACAAGGACGATTAACAATAGGAGCAGTTGTATGGGCTCTGGAGAGAACGTTGGATTGCTGAACTGCTACGTTCAACTCAAACTTACAACATCTATGGCCATACCGTTGCCTACGCTATATACAAGGCCGGGAAATGCAAGCTGTTTTGCGCTAAAAATGAATCACCATGAAGTTCCGCCAGTGACCGCTAGGATCGCTTTGTACCACCCTAGTTCCAGAATTCGCGCCAGTTTAACTCAATAGTGACATTGCAAATAGTGGCTGTTTATATGAGTATTTTTAATGGTTTAATGTTGTGTTCCGTTTTGTACGTCCCGGCAGGGAATGTGCAAATCAGTTTCAATTCACTCGTTTCCTATCAATCAGGAATTAAGAAATAGTGGATTATAGCTGTTTCTAGACGAGGTGATAAGCCAGGTAGTGTGTGGACTCCTTCTAAAAGGTCTGCAGTTTGTAGTAGGCATTTCAGAGAAGACAATTACAGTGTGTGCAAAACTAGAAGATATCTTCTGGCTAAATCCGTACCTTCAGTATTTACAGACTTCTCTCAGCACAAACAAGTGACAACTACAGCTAGGAAACCACCAAAATGACGACAGTGTCAAACTGACGACACTCTTTCATCCAAAAGAAAATGTGACTGTCCAGGAACTGTGAGTACTTTTGTCCCTATTTGTGAAGACGAGATAAATTGTAGAAGTATAGGGACAGTTTTCACCCATTTCAAGGCCAGTAGTTAGGAAGTCTCTTCGAAAGAAACTGCGGAGTGCTACGAAAAAAAAACCTGCTAAGCGAGAATTTGTAATTCACAAGCTACGAAGAAAACTTAATAATCTTCAGGCTGAATTGAAGGAATATAAAATTAAGAAATATGACATGAACAAGCAGCTGTCTGCGATTCAGAATAAAGCCCAACAAGGTAGCCTCAAAGCCAGTTTTTTGATCGAACAGCTGCAAGCATTTGGAAAGAATAAATGTAAGTATCTTAAACTACAATTAAAGTTTGTGTTCTTCTATCTACTAGGTCACCGACAGGCTATCGATTGTTACGTGAACTAAGTATCTTGCACCTACCACATCCCAAAACGTAAGACCCACGTAGGGTACTCGAAAGGAGAGACTGGCATCACCTCATTGATCAGAGCAAGATTGATGGCAGAGGAAAAGTCACTGGAACACGAGAATGCAAAAGTGGGCTCCCTTATCATTGACGAAATGGCTATAAAGCCTAGGCTTTTGTACGATAGAAATTTAGACATGCTTCTCGGCATGAGTGGCGCACACTTCGACGCTCTTGGTATTGAAGACAAACTGGCCAACAGGTTACTTTGCATTCTTTTCAAAGGACTATCTTCTTCTTACAGAATTCCTGTGTCATTTTATTTTACATGTTCTATTTCTGGAGCGCACTTGGCAAAATTGGTATTAGATGCTATAAAGGTAGTCGAAGAAAGTGGTTTCAGAGTGTTCAGAATGTAACTGACAACTGTCAAGCGAATGTTTCGATGTTTGAAACGCTACGCGGGGGTCGTATAACTCATGAAATTAAACATCCCCTTGATGAAAATCGACCGCTCTTCCTAAGTTTTGATCCCAGTCACATTATAAAGAATGTACGATCGCAGTAATAGTCTAGGGAGTTCTTTGTAAATGGCAACAATGTGACAAGTGATCATTTGAAGATCCTTTATAATCTTCAGAAAACTCTGGTGATAAAACCTGTCTGGAAACTCTCCTGGAAGGTGGTTTATCCTAGTAATTTGGAAAACATGAATGTTTTCAGGGCCAAAGTTGTGTTTTCACCTGAAGTTGTCGCAGGCTTAAAAAGTATGGAAGTCGTATGCTCTGAGAACATTAATGACAAAGGCAGTTTACTTGAGACTATTAATTTTGAGGAACATTTTCAGCAATGGTTTGATATCCATGATGTCTGTAACACATCCCAAGGCACACACTCCAAAAATGACAATAAGACGATTTTTTGTGCGATGGACGATTAAAGACTGCACTGGTTAACAGACATATTACTGCCATACATTGAGGACATTCAGCAACATCCCGAAAAGTTCAGGAAAATTACTAGAGAGAATTACCACGCTCTGGAGTTGACAACTCTCTCTTTAGTGGCATGCATACGATATTTAATAAGCATCGACTTCCACTATGTCCTAACGAGGAATTTGTCGAGTGACGATGTTGAACTCTTTTTCAGTCACCTGGTTAACAGACATATTACTGCCATACATTGAGGACATTCAGCAACATCCCGAAAAGTTCAGGAAAATTACTAGAGAGACTTACCACGCTCTGGAGTTGACAACTCTCTCTTTAGTGGCATGCATACGATATTTAATAAGCATCGACTTCCACTATGTCCTAACGAGGAATTTGTCGAGTGACGATGTTGAACTCTTTTTCAGTCACCTCAGACGAAAGGGGGGGGGGGGGTCTGGTGTATTCTTGGAATACACGGTAAGAGAGAATATAAAGTTTAATGCTCTTTTCTTGTTCATTTCTTCCTTTTTTATCAAACACCAACAGTGATCTTCTATTTTCTCTTTGTTGGTCATGTCTCTTATGTTCTTTGTGAGTCTGTTCTAGATATATATCTTCCATGACCCACCTAGCGTCATCTAGCAGCGAATCTCAGTAGCTCCTCAATTCTTCCTGGTGCAAGAGGACTTCCTTATCCATCTGGCCACCAGTTCTCGTTGCCATCGCCAGCTATTATCTCCGTGATCAAGAGAACTTCGTCTACTCTTTCACCCACCAGGCTGTGCTAGTATCGCCTGCTATCAACTCTTTGAAGACCATTTCCTCAAGAGAATTTAAGTTTAAATATTGCTCATGCTTATATGTTCTCCTTTTGTCTCCTACCCCCACTCTTTCCCTTCCTTGGACCCTCCGCGCTTCACTGAGTGGGTCTCACTTGTAAGTCGGCAGTTGACTCGGTCAGTCAAGGCTCAACTAGAGCCAGTCTCCTCAAACCAAGAGGCACTCTCTACATTCTACGCCATGTTGGCACATTAAGTATTCGTCAAAGGGAACTTCACCTTCGACATGCAACCAAGATAAGTACAGACTTAAGGTTTTAAACTCATCTTCATCAGTTTTATTATCTACATGCTTTTATTGATCATTTTATAGACAGCGTGAGATTACTTATTTGGGGCGGTAATCATTCTTCGCGGGATTTGCCATGTTGGGCTTTTGTCTGTCTAAGCCAACCTTAATAGAAAGTAGCTTTTCTTAAGCTATTTAAATGAGAGATCTTCTCACAACGTGGGATATTATCTAATACCCGCTGTCCATAAAATATTAAGCTCGTTCCACCGCTGGATTAACTTTGGCCCCATTCTTATATTAGGATTGTTCTGGAACCTTCCAGATTCTGTACTCTATCTACAAGTCTTGCCGTCATGTATTTTTCACTCACTTGTGGGAATACTATTTAAAATGAGGAATCTTCCTTATAAATTACTGCAATAGCTAAATTTTCTTCCACCGTTGGAATGTTCTATGGCGCATTTAATTGTAATTCACAACTTTCTCAAGCAATAGACTCTCGCCTACCTAGTGCAACCAGTTACTTTTCATCATTGCAATAACTTTCTTTCCCATAAACTTTCGTGTTACTACAGTGAACTTTTCATCCATTCACCAAACTATAGTGAGAACTAGTGCTTGTTCAACATTTCTACCGCGTCGCGATCGTCCGATTACCATAAATAAGGCCATGAACATTTATCCTAAATCCCAATTGATCTTTCCTAGACCTTCTACTAACAAACCATGTTAATAAAATTGTTACTTTAAAGCCTATTGCAATGAGTTGTCACTCTAAAGACGTGCCCTCCCACCTTTGCTTATATCTCATTAATTAATTTCTGCATAACCACGTGTTTCATACACGGTCCAAGCTTACATTGTTTCTCCCTTATAATCAGGGAATACAATTCTTTCAACTCAGGAGTGAGTTATTTCTAGGTTTCACGAAAGGGAAACTTGCCCCATTAGTCTCGTGATTCCTAATTAAACATAGGAAGTCTAGAACCTTCCTTTTGACTTTCTCTTCAGGTTTCACAGTAAGTGACCTGCCCTCTTTTGTATAATTGTAATAAAAGTAATTCTGCACAAATATAAGAAGTTATAGGAACTTCTATCTTATTCTTCATGTTTTCTTATTGTTATTTTCGAAGTGGTTACTTTCTCTAGAATGTTTTCTCAGAAATGTCTTATAGTACACACCTTGTACTCTATTTATTGTTAAACTTTAATCACCTTAATTGTATTTAAATTTTGAATTTTTATCTTCGCTATTTTAAATCCTTGCTAGGATTTTATAAAGGTTTGAAACCTAATAAATTGTTAATTGCCTGGAGCAAACTTTAAATGTTAGGAGGTCTGCGACCCCAAATTGTTACTAAAAATTGAAACTATATACTTGTCAAATTTATTAGACTTTTTTGCATTGTTAAATAAATTCAAACTTTCCTTTTCGACTCATCATTTCTCTAATAAAACGGTCAGGCAAGATCCTGTCTTCCTTGGCTCTTCCTACTCAATGCCATTAAATCTATTGATAGGGCTTTCACCACTCGTTGCATTTGAGCAAGAACTCTTAGTGGTAATCTCGTTAAAGTTTCTCTTAGCTTTAATAGCTAATTCTAACTGGCCAGTAAGTCAAGTACAGCTCGCTACGCCAGCTACCTGCTTGTGGAGATCCTCTCCGAAAACTTATGGTTGGTTTTCCAAAAGATAAGTGTTTCTCTTTGTCTAAACTTTTAGCCGGCTCCTTGCTGAGTAAAAGCTTAGCCATTTCCAAATGCAACTATTGGTTCACTTACCAAAATTACTCCCCAAGGTATATTTTTTTTATCACAATCCTTCTTGGAAGCACTTGGTCGCTTTTTAGGAACTCCACAACTTCGAAAACTGGAAATATCAAAATCGATGCAAATTATTGGCATTCTTCGAATTACTTGGTCAAAAAAGAATTCCTTTGAACAGATCTACAATAAGTCTGTTACTATCTGTCTTGCCAGACCATCACCCTTCCCCATAGTACGCATATGCATGCTTGAGAGGGAATACTCTAAAGCCATTCTCTTGCAAACCACCCAAGTCCTAGCTGCGGTTCCCGTTAGCTTCGACCAGGTCCTTACCCATTTTAGGTATCAGAGAGCGGATTTGCGGTGGCAACCGCCCTTGAGTGTATTTAAGGTTAAATTTACAACTTTTGTGGGACTCTCCTCCTATCTTTCTATCCTTTTTCTCCAGTCCGATACCCACCTCCTTTTCTTTATCATCTTCCCTTGGTGGTTAGGTTATTCCTCAGCCAATAATCTACCCAAAATTTGGTACCAGAAACCCGGGAGTGTCCATTTGTCATTTTTCTGTATAAAAGATTATTTGACAATACCTTGCAAATTATTAATACCTGCTTTGAATCTTTCAGCTATAACTACATCGTGCAAAGCCTGTGAAGGGGAAAAAGGCCGCTCCTGTCTCCTTTGGTGTGTCCCTTTCTTTCAACTTATTCGCTGCTGCCAGCCTGACAGCATTTCCAAGGTTCCACAGTTTCGTGAGTTACATTTTAATCTATTTTCCTTGACATGGCTCCTACTGAAAAGGATAAGGATGAAAAACTTACTTCTAAACGAGCATCCTATAAAAAGCAAATTACCCGATTCAGAAAATACATTGAAGAGTTAGATCCCTCAGAAGCTCAATTAGACTTGTTGAAACATCGTGTAAGGGATTTTGAACGTTCCTATGCAAATTATTGCAACATCCAAACTGAAATAGAAACTTGTATGCTCAATCAAACCGAAGATCGAGTCGAAGTAGAAAACCAATATTACGAAGGAATAGGTTCTGCTTTCAAAATAATACGCCAACTCGAAGAGGAGCAGAAAAAGGACGCTTCTGTTCTTGGTTCCCTTCACGAACCACAAACTTCTTTCCGTGATGGTACTTACAAGCCCAAACCAATTTTACCTAAAATTGATTTACCCCATTTCTCTGGAGATGAATCTACTTGGGATTCTTTCTATGAATTATTTTGCTCCCTTGTTCATGACAATGAAGACATTCAAGTCATTTACAAGTTTCATTACTTGAGATCTATCCTCCGAGGTCAAGCCCTGCAGTTAGTTGAAGCACTCCCTTTAAGCGCCAAAAATTACCCCATTGCCTTTAACTTATTAAAAGAAAGATACGGGAATTTACGGTTACGTATTCAACGCCATATGAAAGCTCTATTCAACCTACCTGCGTCACAGCACAATGACGTCACTAGTTTGCGTACTCTAGTTGACACTACACAACTTCACGTTAAGGCTCTGTCCCAATTAGATCAACCTACTGAACACTGGGATACTTTCCTAATACATTTAGTGGTTTCTAAAGTTGATGCTGCTACCCTCAAAGCTTGGGAAATTGAACTTTTTAAAGAAGACGACTACTCTTACGAGCATTTAGTCATTTTCATAAATGCCAGATGCCAGCTCTTAACCGCTTCAGCTAATCAAAGTGAACCCTCGTCTCCTAGTTCTAAATTTGAATTAATGTCTATCAAACCTAAAAGCGAACGCTTAGCGTCTAGTACCCAAAAACCTGGGTCCAGCTCATCTAAATTTAAATCAAACACCACTGGTTACCCAACTAGGTCTAGTGAACGCCGTATTACTAGCTCTCTCGTTTTAAATACTCAAAGCGAACCTCGCAAGAGTTTAAATGAACCTTTAAAGTGCATACTTTGCAAAGATTCCCATGCTTTATATCTATGCAAATCCTTTAAAGAACTGTCAGTCGACGACAGAAGAAAATTAGTTGCTCAAAACAAACATTGCTTCAACTGCCTAGCGCCCACGCATTCTGCTTCTAATTGCAAGTCCACAAGACTTTGCTACCATTGTGAAAAGGCTCATCACACTTTGCTACATCGTCATGATCAGGCAAGGTCATCGACAGCATATACTTCTCCGAAAAATGATAGTGCTAACAATTCCAATGCTTCATCGTGTATTCAAAATGCCAAGTCCATTCGCCGTGCTCAAGTATTTTTGTCTACTGTCCAAATCGAAGTTCAGGATAACTTTGGCAACTGGGTCCGTGCTCGCGGTCTTCTTGATTCAGCGGCAACTCATGATTTTGTGTCTAATTCTTTGATTAGAAAACTAGGCCTACCTGTAAACCCCACTTCTATTAACGTATCAGGCATTAACAGCTTAAAATCACAAGCTTTACAGTTCTCAAAGCTAACCAAGAGAGATATTTGTCACAGAAACAACTTTCTCAAACTGAATTGTCTAATTCTCAATAGCATTGGAGAAGACACTCCAAGTCACTCTGTGGATATTTCAGGGTTAAACATTCCCTCGCATTTAAGGCTAGCTGATCCTTTGTTCAACATGCAAAACCCTATTGACATACTCTTTAGTGCCAATGTTTTCTGGAATTGCCTTCGTAAACAGGTTCGCAAGTTATCCTCAAACGTGGTCGCCAGAGACACTAATTTTGGATGGATCGTCACAGGTCAACTTCCCCATTATTCTCCCCAACCCGCATCGCAATGTTACTTCTCCAATACTGATCTGGAACAGTTTTGGAGGCTTGAAAGCGTTGATCCTCCTAACGTAACCTCTTCAGAAAATGAATTCTGTGAGCAACTTTTTTTGAACACCACCACTCGTTCTTCTGATGGCCGGTTCGTTGTTCAAATGCCAAGATTACATAATCTCCCAAACTTATTAACTCTCAACCCAACGCTCGAAAAGCTCTCTTTGCTATTGAGAGCAAATTCAAGAAAGAACCTCTCGTTAAACAGCAGTACACTGATTTCATGGATGAGTATGAAAGCTTAGATCATATGGAGGTTGTCAACAAATCTGAAGATGAATTGCACCCCCCAATTGAAACGGTTTATTTAAATCATCATCCCGTGTGGAAAAACCCTCTTGTAAAGGATAAAATCCGAGTTGTTTTCAATGGTTCATCACCCGACGTTAATGGCAACAGCCTTAACGACACTCTTTACTCTGGTCCTGCTATTCAGTCAGATCTATCTGCTATACTCTTAAACTTTCGATTATTTCCCATAGCTGTTATAGCTGATATAAAACAGATGTACCGTCAAGTTTTACTTCAGTCTGAACAACGAGATCTCCAAAGAATCTTGTGGCGCGACGAAATTAGTAAGCCCATTAAGGTATTTCGCTTAAAACGGTTACTTATGGCTTATAACCTTCCGCATTCCTTGCTATCCGTTCCTTACACTTGCTAGCCTCTCAAGATGGTCATTTATTTAATTCCAAAGCTTCTGAAGGGCTAACCACGTCATTTTACGATGACGATTATTTGCAGTCCTTCCCCACTCTGGAGGAAGCTTCGTTAGAACTTCAGGCATTGCTAAGGAATGGAGGTTTCCCACTTCATAAGTGGAATTCCAACTCCCCTGAGTTTCTCGCCCAGTTTCCGATTGAAGACGTTGATCCCTCCTCTGTCGAAATTTGTGGAAACTCCGAATCCATAAAAACTCTAGGAGTTCATTGGTACACCAGCACTGACACTCTCATCTACAAAGTTTCGCTCACTGAAGAGCTCCCCAACACGAAACGACAAATTCTCTCTGAAATTGCAAAAATTTTTGATCCGCTTCAATTTCTTGCCCCAGTTATCGTTATAGCCAAACTTTTCATGCAAGAGCTGTGGTCACTCAAATGTGAATGGGATGACACTGTTCCCCTCTCAATTCTTAACAGATGGCTTTCTTTTCGCAGCAATTTGCTGGATCTTTCCCTTATTGAAATTCCTAGGAATTTAATTAGCTCTCATTCTAATGCATCTTTTTTTCCTTCATGTGTTCGCGGACAGTTCCGAAAAAGCTTATGGTTGCTGCGCATATTTAGTTTATCGTGGTTCATTAAATGGATCTTCAGTTTCCAATCTTGTTTGTGCCAAATCTAAGGTCGCTCCTCTTAAAACTATCACTTTGCCTAGGCTTGAATTGTGTGCTGCACTCATGGCCACAGAACTTGTTAAGAAATTACGAGAAGTTTTAAAAGTCGAATTCTCGCAAACCTATCTCTGGAGCGATTCCATGATCACCCTTTCTTGGATCGCCAAGAACCCCGCTCACTGGCAAACTTTTGTTGCAAACAGGGTTTCCAAAATTCAAACTCTTTCTTCTGGATGTCAATGGAGGCATGTGCCCCGCGCTGACAACCCAGCCGATATTATCTCTCGTGGATGTTTACCCTCTCAATTGGCAGCTTCCCAGTTGTACTGGCATGGGCCCTCGTGGTTAATCGAAGACTCTTCTTCTTGGCCTTCTAAACCTCCAACTACAAACTCCAACGTGCCTGACGCCAAAGTACCTCTATCTATTGCTTCGTGTCTTGTTTCCAACGCTTCTCAGCCCTTGCTGTCCCGCTATTCTTCCTTTCATAAACTAATTCGAATTGTTGCCTATCTCCTTAGATGGAAATATTTTGTGGTTGACCAACCTCTTCTCCCCAAACCACACCTTACCAATCATGAATTGAATCTCGCTACCATTAAGGTTTTACAACTGACACAGCAAGAAGCCTTTTCTTCTGAATTGTCTTTACTTTCTTCTAAAAGGGATCTTCCCAAATCCAGTCGTCTACGTGCTTTAGCCCCGTTCCTTGATGACGATAGGTTACTCAGGGTAGGTGGTAGGCTCGCTCAATCTTTGCTCTCTGAAGACAAAAAGCATCCCGTTATTTTGCCTTCCAAACATCACGTAACTTCCTTAATTATACGTGACTTTCATTATCGCAATCTGCATGTTGGTACACGCACTCTGCTTTGCCTCTTAAGGGAAAAGTACTGGATTATAAATGGAATTCACGAAGTTTCCTCCGTAATTCACAAGTGCATTCCTTGTTTCAAAGCGAAATCTAAGGTCAATACTCAACTAATGAGCGATCTGCCTTCCTTTCGCTCTTCTCCTATACGGCCATTTGCTTTAACTGGTGTGGACTATATGGGTCCGTTCCAATATCAACGAAATTCCTCTGAAGCTAAACGCAAATTGTTTGGTAAGCTCTATGTTTCTCTCTTTGTTTGCATGGTTACTGGCGCAATCCATTTGGAACTAGTAACGAATGCCTCTACTTCTTACGTTTTATCAGCTGTCTCTCGCTTCACTTCTAGGCGTGGTGTTCCTTCAGAGATGTTCTCTGATAACGCTTCCACTTTTCAGGGCGCAGCTTCCCTGTGGAAGAAAGCTCTCACTTCTTCTCCTGCCATGGAACAAATTTCTAATTTTTCCTACTCAAAGGGTTTCAAATGGCGCTTTATACCTCCCTACGCTCCTCATCACGGTGGTAGGTGGGAATCTTGCGTAAAACTCACTAAACGTCATTTAAGAAAGGTCTTAGGTAATCGAATTCTGACTTATGAAGAATTCAATTCACTGTCCGTTCTGATTGAAGGTGTTGTTAATTCTCGCCCTTTAACTCCTCTTTCCAATGACCCCGATGACTTGCTTCCACTCACACCTGGTCACTTCCTTATCGGCACTTATCTTTCTGCCCCTCATCCTCTTCCCAATTCTTACAGGGATTCTAATTTACCTATTGTTTGGCGTAAACTTGAAGCCCTCCGCAATTCCTTTTGGAAGAGGTGGAACTTGGAATATTTAACTTCCTTGCAACGGAGACAGAAGTGGTTTCTTTCCAGTCCCGACATCAAAGTGGGGGACTTGGTCTTGGTTAGGGATGTTTCTCCTCCCCTGGTCTGGATTTCTGGTAGAGTGACCGAGTGTTATCCTGGAAGGGATGGGAGAGTCAGGGTGGTCAGAGTCTTGACCACTAATGCTCAGATCACAAGACCACTGTCTTTAATTTCTCCATTACCTTTAAATGTTTAGCTGTTTATTTTGTTCTCTGTTGGTGTTTAACCCTCCCAGTATGGTGTATTCTTGGAATACACGGTAAGAGAGAATACAAAGTTTAATGCTCTCTTCTTCTTCCTTTTTTATCAAACACCAACAGTGATCTTCTATTTTCTCTTTGTTGGTCATGTCTCCTATGTTCTTTGTGAGTCTGTTGTAGATATATATCTTCCATGACCCACCTAGCGTCATCTAGCAGCGAATCTCAGAAGCTCCTCAATTCTTCCTGGTGCAAGAGGACTTCCTTATCCATCTGGCCACCAGTTCTCGTTGCCATCGCCAGCTATTATCTCCGTGATCAAGAGAACTTCGTCTACTCTTTCACCCACCAGGCTGTGCTAGTATCGCCTGCTATCAACTCTTTGAAGACCATTTCCTCAAGAGAATTTAAGTTTACAATAATGGTCATGCTTATATGTTCTCCTTTTGTCTCCTACCCCCACTCTTTTCCCTTCCTTGGACCCTCCGCGCTTCGCTGAGTGGGTCTCACTTGTAAGTCGGCAGTTGACTCGGTCAGTCAAGGCTCAACTAGAGCCAGTCTCCTCAAACCAAGAGGCACTCTCTACATTCTACGCCATGTTGGCACATTAAGTATTCGTCAAAGGGAATTTCACCTTCGACATGCAACCAAGATAAGTACAGACTTAAGGTTTTAACCTCATCTTCATCAGTTTTATTATCTACATGCTTTTATTGATCATTATATAGACAGTGTGAGATTACTTATTTGGGGCGGTAATCATTCTTCGCGGGATTTGCCATGTTGGGCTTTTGTCTGTCTAAGCCAACCTTAATAGAACGTAGCTTTTCTTAAGCTATTTAAATGAGAGATCTTCTCACAACGTGGGATATTATCTAATACCCGCTGTCCATAAAATATTAAGCTCGTTCCACCGCTGGATTAACTTTGGCCCCATTCTTATATTAGGATTGTTCTGGAACCTTCCAGATTCTGTACTCTATCTACAAGTCTTGCCGTCATGTATTTTTTACTCACTTGTGGGAATACTATTTAAAATGAGGAATCTTCCTTATAAATTACTGCAATAGCTAAATTTTCTTCCACCGTTGGAATGTTCTATGGCGCATTTAATTGTAAATCACAACTTTCTCCAGCAATAGACTCTCGCCTACCTAGTGCAACCAGTTATTTTTCATCATTGCAATAACTTTCTTTCCCATAAACTTTCGTGTTACTACAGTGAACTTTTCATCCATTCAACAAACTATAGTGAGAACTAGTGCTTGTTCAACATTTCTACCGCGTCGCGATCGTCCGATTACCATAAATAAGGCCATGAACATTTATCCTAAATCCCAATTGATCTTTCCTAAACCTTCTACTAACAAACCATGTTAATAAAATTGTTACTTTAAGGCCTATTGCAATGAGGTGTCACTCTAAAGACGTGCCCTCCCACCTTTGCTTATATCTCATTAATTAATTTCTGCATAACCACGTGTTTCATAGACGGTCCAAGCTTACATTGTTTCTCCCTTATAATCAGGGAATACAATTCTTTCAACTCAGGAGTGAGTTATTTCTAGGTTTCACGAAAGGGAAACTTGCCCCATTAGTCTCGTGATTCCTAATTAAACATAGGAAGTCTAGAACCTTCCTTTTGACTTTCTCTTCAGGTTTCACAGTAAGTGACCTGCCCTCTTTTGTATAATTGTAATAAAAGTAATTCTGCACAAATATAAGAAGTTATAGGAACTTCCATCTTATTCTTCATGTTTTCTTATTGTTATTTTCGAAGTGGTTACTTTCTCTAGAATGTTTTCTCAGAAATTTCTTATAGTACACACCTTGTACCCTATTTATTGTTAAACTTTAATCACCTTAATTGTATTTACATTTTGAATTTTTATCTTCGCTATTTTAAATCCTTGCTAGGATTTTATAAAGGTTTGAAACCTAATAAATTGTTAATTGCCTGGAGCAAACTTTAAATGTTAGGAGGTCTGCGACCCCAAATTGTTACTAAAAATTGAAACTATATACTTGTCAAATTTATTAGACTTTTTTGCATTGTTAAATAAATTCAAACTTTCCTTTTCGACTCATCATTTCTCTAATAAAACGGTCAGGCAAGATCCTGTCTTCCTTGGCTCTTCCTACTCAATGCCATTAAATCTATTGATAGGGCTTTCACCACTCGTTGCATTTGAGCAAGAACTCTTAGTGGTAATCTCGTTAAAGTTTCTCTTAGCTTTAATAGCTAATTCTAACTGGCCAGTAAGGCAAGTACAGCTCGCTACGCCAGCTACCTGCTTGTGGAGATCCTCTCCGAAAACTTATGGTTGGTTTTCCAAAAGATAAGTGTTTCTCTTTGTCTAAACTTTTAGCCGGCTCCTTGCTGAGTAAAAGCTTAGCCATTTCCAAATGCAACTATTGGTTCACTTACCAAAATTACTCCCCAAGGTATATTTTTTTTATCACAATCCTTCTTGGAAGCACTTGGTCGCTTTTTAGGAACTCCACAACTTCGAAAACTGGAAATATCAAAATCGATGCAAATTATTGGCATTCTTCGAATTACTTGGTCAAAAAAGAATTCCTTTGAACAGATCTACAATAAGTCTGTTACTATCTGTCTTGCCAGACCATCACCCTTCCCCATAGTACGCATATGCATGCTTGAGAGGGAATACTCTAAAGCCATTCTCTTGCAAACCGCCCAAGTCCTAGCTGCGGTTCCCGTTAGCTTCGACCAGGTCCTTACCCATTTTAGGTATCAGAGAGCGGATTTGCGGTGGCAACCGCCCTTGAGTGTATTTAAGGTTAAATTTACAACTTTTGTGGGACTCTCCTCCTATCTTTCTATCCTTTTTCTCCAGTCCTATACCCACCTCCTCTTCTTTATCATCTTCCCTTGGTGGTTAGGTTATTCCTCAGCCAATAATCTACCCAAAATTTGGTACCAGAAACCCGGGAGTGTCCATTTGTCATTTTTCTGTATAAAAGATTATTTGACAATACCTTGCAAATTATTAATACCTGCTTTGAATCTTTCAGCTATAACTACATCGTGCAAAGCCTGTGAAGGGGAAAAAGGCCGCTCCTGTCTCCTTTGGTGTGTCCCTTTCTTTCAACTTATTCGCTGCTGCCAGCCTGACAGCATTTTCAAGGTTCCACAGTTTCGTGAGTTACATTTTAATCTATTTTCCTTGACATGGCTCCTACTGAAAAGGATAAGGATGAAAAACTTACTTCTAAACGAGCATCCTATAAAAAGCAAATTACCCGATTCAGAAAATACATTGAAGAGTTAGATCCCTCAGAAGCTCAATTAGACTTGTTGAAACATCGTGTAAGGGATTTTGAACGTTCCTATGCAAATTATTGCAACATCCAAACTGAAATAGAAACTTGTATGCTCAATCAAACCGAAGATCGAGTCGAAGTAGAAAACCAATATTACGAAGGAATAAGTTCTGCTTTCAAAATAATACGCCAACTCGAAGAGGAGCAGAAAAAGGACGCTTCTATTCTTGGTTCCCTTCACGAACCACAAACTTCTTTCCGTGATGGTACTTACAAGCCCAAACCAATTTTACCTAAAATTGATTTACCCCATTTCTCTGGAGATGAATCTACTTGGGATTCTTTCTATGAATTATTTTGCTCCCTTGTTCATGACAATGAAGACATTCAAGTCATTTACAAGTTTCATTACTTGAGATCTATCCTCCGAGGTCAAGCCCTGCAGTTAGTTGAAGCACTCCCATTAAGCGCCAAAAATTACCCCATTGCCTTTAACTTATTAAAAGAAAGATACGGGAATTTACGGTTACGTATTCAATGCCATATGAAAGCTCTATTCAACCTACCTGCGTCACAGCACAATGACGTCACTAGTTTGCGTACTCTAGTTGACGCTACACAACTTCACGTTAAGGCTCTGTCCCAATTAGATCAACCTACTGAACACTGGGATACTTTCCTAATACATTTAGTGGTTTCTAAAGTTGATGCTGCTACCCTCAAAGCTTGGGAAATTGAACTTTTTAAAGAAGACGACTACTCTTACGAGCATTTAGTCACTTTCATAAATGCCAGATGCCAGCTCTTAACCGCTTCAGCTAATCAAAGTGAACCCTCATCTCCTAGTTCTAAATTTGAATTAATGTCTATCAAACCTAAAAGCGAACGCTTAGCGTCTAGTACCCAAAAACCTGGGTCCAGCTCATCTAAATTTAAATCAAACACCACTGGTTACCCAACTAGGTCTAGTGAACGCCGTATTACTAGCTCTCTCGTTTTAAATACTCAAAGCGAACCTCGCAAGAGTTTAAATGAACCTTTAAAGTGCATACTTTGCAAAGATTCCCATGCTTTATATCTATGCAAATCCTTTAAAGAACTGTCAGTCGACGACAGAAGAAAATTAGTTGCTCAAAACAAACATTGCTTCAACTGCCTAGCGCCCACGCATTCTGCTTCTAATTGCAAGTCCACAAGACTTTGCTACCATTGTGAAAAGGCTCATCACACTTTGCTACTTCGTCATGATCAGGCAAGGTCATCGACAGCATCTACTTCTCCGAAAAATGATAGTGCTAACAATTCCAATGCTTCATCGTATATTCAAAATGCCAAGTCCATTCGCCGTGCTCAAGTATTTTTGTCTACTATCCAAATCGAAGTTCAGGATAACTTTGGCAACTGGGTCCGTGCACGCGGTCTTCTTGATTCAGCGGCAACTCATGATTTTGTGTCTAATTCTTTGATTAGAAAACTAGGCCTACCTGTAAACCCCACTTCTATTAACGTATCAGGCATTAACAGCTTAAAATCACAAGCTTTACAGTTCTCAAAGCTAACCAAGAGAGATATTTGTCACAGAAACAACTTTCTCAAACTGAATTGTCTAATTCTCAATAGCATTGGAGAAGACACTCCAAGTCACTCTGTGGATATTTCAGGGTTAAACATTCCCTCGCATTTAAGGCTAGCTGATCCTTTGTTCAACATGCAAAACCCTATTGACATACTCTTTAGTGCCAATGTTTTCTGGAATTGCCTTCGTAAACAGGTTCGCAAGTTATCCTCAAACGTGGTCGCCAGAGACACTAATTTTGGATGGATCGTCACAGGTCAACTTCCCCATTATTCTCCCCAACCCGCATCGCAATGTTACTTCTCCAATACTGATCTGGAACAGTTTTGGAGGCTTGAAAGCGTTGATCCTCCTAACGTAACCTCTTCAGAAAATGAATTCTGTGAGCAACTTTTTTTGAACACCACCACTCGTTCTTCTGATGGCCGGTTCGTTGTTACATAATCTCCCAAACTTATTAACTCTCAACCCAAAGCTCGAAAAGCTCTCTTTGCTATTGAGAGCAAATTCAAGAAAGAACCTCTCGTTAAACAGCAGTACACTGATTTCATGGATGAGTATGAAAGCTTAGATCATATGGAGGTTGTCAACAAATCTGAAGATGAATTGCACCCCCCAATTGAAACGGTTTATTTAAATCATCATCCCGTGTGGAAAAACCCTCTTGTAAAGGATAAAATCCGAGTTGTTTTCAATGGTTCATCACCCGACGTTAATGGCAACAGCCTTAACGACACTCTTTACTCTGGTCCTGCTATTCAGTCAGATCTATCTGCTATACTCTTAAACTTTCGATTATTTCCCATAGCTGTTATAGCTGATATAAAACAGATGTACCGTCAAGTTTTACTTCAGTCTGAACAACGAGATCTCCAAATAATCTTGTGGCGCGACGAAATTAGTAAGCCCATTAAGGTATTTCGCTTAAAAATGGTTACTTATGGCTTATAACCTTCCGCATTCCTTGCTATCCGTTCCTTACACTTGCTAGCCGCTCAAGATGGTCATTTATTTAATTCCAAAGCTTCTGAAGGGCTAACCACGTCATTTTACGATGACGATTATTTGCAGTCCTTCCCCACTCTGGAGGAAGCTTCTCTCGTGTCGTTAGAACTTCAGGCATTGCTAAGGAATGGAGGTTTCCCACTTCATAAGTGGAATTCCAACTCCCCTGAGTTTCTCGCCCAGTTTCCGATTGAAGACGTTGAACCCTCCTCTGTCGAAATTTTTGGAAACTCCGAATCCATAAAAACTCTAGGAGTTCATTGGTACACCAGCACTGACACTCTCATCTACAAAGTTTCGCTCACTGAAGAGCTCCCCAACACGAGACGACAAATTCTCTCTGAAATTGCAAAAATTTTTGATCCGCTTCAATTTCTTGCCCCAGTTATCGTTATAGCCAAACTTTTCATGCAAGAGCTGTGGTCACTCAAATGTGAATGGGATGACACTGTTCCCCTCTCATTTCTTAACAGATGGCTTTCTTTTCGCAGCAATTTGCTGGATCTTTC
Organism: Meconema thalassinum; assembly: GCA_946902985.2. NCBI lineage: Eukaryota > Metazoa > Arthropoda > Insecta > Orthoptera > Tettigoniidae > Meconema > Meconema thalassinum. Next base: position 297,788,547 of record OX336391.1, on the reverse strand, counting down.
CCTTATTGAAATTCCTAGGAATTTAATTAGCTCTCATTCTAATGCATATTTTTTTCCTTCATGTGTTCGCGGACAGTTCCGAAAAAGCTTATGGTTGCTGCGCATATTTAGTTTATCGTGGTTCATTAAATGGATCTTCAGTTTCCAATCTTGTTTGTGCCAAATCTAAGGTCGCTCCTCTTAAAACTATCACTTTGCCTAGGCTTGAATTGTGTGCTGCACTCATGGCCGCAGAACTTGTTAAGAAATTACGAGAAGTTTTAAAAGTCGAATTCTCGCAAACCTATCTCTGGAGCGATTCCATGATCACCCTTTCTTGGATCGCCAAGAACCCCGCTCACTGGCAAACTTTTGTTGCAAACAGGGTTTCCAAAATTCAAACTCTTTCTTCTGGATGTCAATGGAGGCATGTGCCCAGCGCTGACAACCCAGCCGATATTATCTCTCGTGGATGTTTACCCTCTCAATTGGCAGCTTCCCAGTTGTACTGGCATGGGCCCTCGTGGTTAATCGAAGACTCTTCTTCTTGGCCTTCTAAACCTCCAACTACAAACTCTAACGTGCCTGACGCCAAAGTACCTCTATCTATTGCTTCGTGTCTTGTTTCCAACGCTTCTCAGCCCTTGCTGTCCCGCTATTCTTCCTTTCATAAACTAATTCGAATTGTTGCCTATCTCCTTAGATGGAAATATTTTGTGGTTGACCAACCTCTTCTCCCCAAACCACACCTTACCAATCATGAATTGAATCTCGCTACCATTAAGGTTTTACAACTGACACAGCAAGAAGCTTTTTCTTCTGAATTGTCTTTACTTTCTTCTAAAAGGGATCTTCCCAAATCCAGTCGTCTACGTGCTTTAGCCCCGTTCCTTGATGACGATAGGTTACTCAGGGTAGGTGGTAGGCTCGCTCAATCTTTGCTCTCTGAAGACAAAAAGCATCCCGTTATTTTGCCTTCCAAACATCACGTAACTTCCTTAATTATACGTGACTTTCATTATCGCAATCTGCATGTTGGTACACGCACTCTGCTTTGCCTCTTAAGGGAAAAGTACTGGATTATAAATGGAATTCACGAAGTTTCCTCCGTAATTCACAAGTGCATTCCTTGTTTCAAAGCGAAATCTAAGGTCAATACTCAACTAATGAGCGATCTGCCTTCCTTTCGCTCTTCTCCTATACGGCCATTTGCTTTAACTGGTGTGGACTATATGGGTCCGTTCCAATATCAACGAAATTCCTCTGAAGCTAAACGCAAATTGTTTGGTAAGCTCTATGTTTCTCTCTTTGTTTGCATGGTTACTGGCGCAATCCATTTGGAACTAGTAACGAATGCCTCTACTTCTTACGTTTTATCAGCTGTCTCTCGCTTCACTTCTAGGCGTGGTGTTCCTTCAGAGATGTTCTCTGATAACGCTTCCACTTTTCAGGGCGCAGCTTCCCTGTGGAAGAAAGCTCTCACTTCTTCTCCTGCCATGGAACAAATTTCTAATTTTTCCTACTCAAAGGGTTTCAAATGGCGCTTTATACCTCCCTACGCTCCTCATCACGGTGGTAGGTGGGAATCTTGCGTAAAACTCACTAAACGTCATTTAAGAAAGGTCTTAGGTAATCGAATTCTGACTTATGAAGAATTCAATTCACTGTCCGTTCTGATTGAAGGTGTTGTTAATTCTCGCCCTTTAACTCCTCTTTCCAATGACCCCGATGACTTGCTTCCACTCACACCTGGTCACTTCCTTATCGGCACTTATCTTTCTGCCCCTCATCCTCTTCCCAATTCTTACAGGGATTCTAATTTACCTATTGTTTGGCGTAAACTTGAAGCCCTCCGCAATTCCTTTTGGAAGAGGTGGAACTTGGAATATTTAACTTCCTTGCAACGGAGACAGAAGTGGTTTCTTTCCAGTCCCGACATCAAAGTGGGGGACTTGGTCTTGGTTAGGGATGTTTCTCCTCCCCTGGTCTGGATTTCTGGTAGAGTGACCGAGTGTTATCCTGGAAGGGATGGGAGAGTCAGGGTGGTCAGAGTCTTGACCACTAATGCTCAGATCACAAGACCACTGTCTTTAATTTCTCCATTACCTTTAAATGTTTAGCTGTTTATTTTGTTCTCTGTTGGTGTTTAATCCTCCCAGTATGGTGTATTCTTGGAATACACGGTAAGAGAGAATACAAAGTTTAATGCTCTCTTCTTCTTCCTTTTTTATCAAACACCAACAATGATCTTCTATTTTCTCTTTGTTGGTCATGTCTCCTATGTTCTTTGTGAGTCTGTTCTAGATATATATCTTCCATGACCCACCTAGCGTCATCTAGCAGCGAATCTCAGAAGCTCCTCAATTCTTCCTGGTGCAAGAGGACTTCCTTATCCATCTGGCCACCAGTTCTCGTTGCCATCGCCAGCTATTATCTCCGTGATCAAGAGAACTTCGTCTACTCTTTCACCCACCAGGCTGTGCTAGTATCGCCTGCTATCAACTCTTTGAAGACCATTTCCTCAAGAGAATTTAAGTTTACAATAATGGTCATGCTTATATGTTCTCCTTTTGTCTCCTACCCCCACTCTTTTCCCTTCCTTGGACCCTCCGCGCTTCGCTGAGTGGGTCTCACTTGTAAGTCGGCAGTTGACTCGGTCAGTCAAGGCTCAACTAGAGCCAGTCTCCTCAAATCAAGAGGCACTCTCTACATTCTACGCCATGTTGGCACATTAAGTATTCGTCAAAGGGAATTTCACCTTCGACATGCAACCAAGATAAGTACAGACTTAAGGTTTTAACCTCATCTACATGCTTTTATTGATCATTTTATAGACAGTGTGAGATTACTTATTTGGGGCGGTAATCATTCTTCGCGGGATTTGCCATGTTGGGCTTTTGTCTGTCTAAGCCAACCTTAATAGAACGTAGCTTTTCTTAAGCTATTTAAATGAGAGATCTTCTCACAACGTGGGATATTATCTAATACCCGCTGTCCATAAAATATTAAGCTCGTTCCACCGCTGGATTAACTTTGGCCCCATTCTTATATTAGGATTGTTCTGGAACCTTCCAGATTCTGTACTCTATCTACAAGTCTTGCCGTCATGTATTTTTTACTCACTTGTGGGAATACTATTTAAAATGAGGAATCTTCCTTATAAATTACTGCAATAGCTAAATTTTCTTCCACCGTTGGAATGTTCTATGGCGCATTTAATTGTAAATCACAACTTTCTCCAGCAATAGACTCTCGCCTACCTAGTGCAACCAGTTATTTTTCATCATTGCAATAACTTTCTTTCCCATAAACTTTCGTGTTACTACAGTGAACTTTTCATCCATTCAACAAACTATAGTGAGAACTAGTGCTTGTTCAACATTTCTACCGCGTCGCGATCGTCCGATTACCATAAATAAGGCCATGAACATTTATCCTAAATCCCAATTGATCTTTCCTAAACCTTCTACTAACAAACCATGTTAATAAAATTGTTACTTTAAGGCCTATTGCAATGAGGTGTCACTCTAAAGACGTGCCCTCCCACCTTTGCTTATATCTCATTAATTAATTTCTGCATAACCACGTGTTTCATAGACGGTCCAAGCTTACATTGTTTCTCCCTTATAATCAGGGAATACAATTCTTTCAACTCAGGAGTGAGTTATTTCTAGGTTTCACGAAAGGGAAACTTGCCCCATTAGTCTCGTGATTCCTAATTAAACATAGGAAGTCTAGAACCTTCCTTTTGACTTTCTCTTCAGGTTTCACAGTAAGTGACCTGCCCTCTTTTGTATAATTGTAATAAAAGTAATTCTGCACAAATATAAGAAGTTATAGGAACTTCTATCTTATTCTTCATGTTTTCTTATTGTTATTTTCGAAGTGGTTACTTTCTCTAGAATGTTTTCTCAGAAATTTCTTATAGTACACACCTTGTACTCTATTTATTGTTAAACTTTAATCACCTTAATTGTATTTAAATTTTGAATTTTTATCTTCGCTATTTTAAATCCTTGCTAGGATTTTATAAAGGTTTGAAACCTAATAAATTGTTAATTGCCTGGAGCAAACTTTAAATGTTAGGAGGTCTGCGACCCCAAATTGTTACTAAAAATTGAAACTATATACTTGTCAAATTTATTAGACTTTTTTGCATTGTTAAATAAATTCAAACTTTCCTTTTCGACTCATCATTTCTCTAATAAAACGGTCAGGCAAGATCCTGTCTTCCTTGGCTCTTCCTACTCAATGCCATTAAATCTATTGATAGGGCTTTCACCACTCGTTGCATTTGAGCAAGAACTCTTAGTGGTAATCTCGTTAAAGTTTCTCTTAGCTTTAATAGCTAATTCTAACTGGCCAGTAAGGCAAGTACAGCTCGCTACGCCAGCTACCTGCTTGTGGGGATCCTCTCCGAAAACGTATGGTTGGTTTTCCAAAAGATAAGTGTTTCTCTTTGTCTAAACTTTTAGCCGGCTCCTTGCTGAGTAAAAGCTTAGCCATTTCCAAATGCAACTATTGGTTCACTTACCAAAATTACTCCCCAAGGTATAATTTTTTTATCACAATCCTTCTTGGAAGCACTTGGTCGCTTTTTAGGAACTCCACAACTTCGAAAACTGGAAATATCAAAATCGATGCAAATTATTGGCATTCTTCGAATTACTTGGTCAAAAAAGAATTCCTTTGAACAGATCTACAATAAGTCTGTTACTATCTGTCTTGCCAGACCATCACCCTTCCCCATAGTACGCATATGCATGCTTGAGAGGGAATACTCTAAAGCCATTCTCTTGCAAACCGCCCAAGTCCTAGCTGCGGTTCCCGTTAGCTTCGACCAGGTCCTTACCCATTTTAGGTATCAGAGAGCGGATTTGCGGTGGCAACCACCCTTGAGTGTATTTAAGGTTAAATTTACAACTTTTGTGGGACTCTCCTCCTATCTTTCTATCCATTTTCTCCAGTCCGAAACCCACCTCCTTTTCTTTATCATCTTCCCTTGGTGGTTAGGTTATTCCTCAGCAAATAATCTACCCAAAATTTGGTACCAGAAACCCGGGAGAGTCCGTTTGTCATTTTTTCTGTTTAAAAGATTATTTGACAATACCTTGAAAATTATTAATACCTGCTTTGAATCTTTCAGCTATAACTACATCGTGCAAAGCCTGTGAAGGGGAAAGAGGCCGCTCCTGTCTCCTTTGGTGTGTCCCTTACTTTCAACTTACTCGCTGCTGCCAGCCTGACAGCATTTCCAAGGTTCCACAGTTTCGTGAGTTACATGTTAATCTATTTTCCTTGACATGGCTCCTACTGAAAAGGATAAGGATGAAAAACTTACTTCTGAACGAGCATCCTCTAAAAAGCAAATTACCCGATTCAGAAAATTCATTAAAGAGTTAGATCCCTCAGAAACGCAATTAGACTTGTTGAAACATCGTGTAAGGGATTTTGAACGTTCCTATGCAAATTATTGCAACATCCAAACTGAAATAGAAACTTGTATGCTCAATCAAACCGAAGATCGAGTCGAAGTAGAAAACCAATATTACGAAGGCATAGGTTCTGCTTTCAAAATAAAACGCCAAATCGAAGAGGAGAAGAAAAAGGACGCTTCTGTTTTTGGTTCCCTTCACGAACCACAAACTTCTTTCCGTGATGGTACTTACAAGCCCAAACCAATTTTACCTAAAATTGATTTACCCCATTTCTCTGGAGATGAATCTACTTGGGATTCTTTCTATGAATTATTTTGCTCCCTTGTTCATGACAATGAAGACATTCAAGTCATTTACAAGTTTCATTACTTGAGATCTATCCTCCGAGGTCAAGGCCTGCAGTTAGTTGAAGCACTCCCTTTAAGCGCCAAAAAATACCCCATTGCCTTTAACTTATTAAAAGAAAGATACGGGAATTTACGGTTACGTATTCAATGCCATATGAAAGCTCTATTCAACCTACCTGCGTCACAGCACAATGACGTCACTAGTTTGCGTACTCTAGTTGACACTACACAACTTCACGTTAAGGCTCTGTCCCAATTAGATCAACCTACTGAACACTGGGATACTTTCCTAATACATTTAGTGGTTTCTAAAGTTGATGCTGCTACCCTCAAAGCTTGGGAAATTGAACTTTTTAAAGAAGACGACTACTCTTACGAGCATTTAGTCACTTTCATAAATGCCAGATGCCAGCTCTTAACCGCTTCAGCTAATCAAAGTGAACCCTCATCTCCTAGTTCTAAATTTGAATTAATGTCTATCAAACCTAAAAGCGAACGCTTAGCGTCTAGTACCCAAAAACCTGGGTCCAGCTCATCTAAATTTAAATCAAACACCACTGGTTACCCAACTAGGTCTAGTGAACGCCGTATTACTAGCTCTCTCGTTTTAAATACTCAAAGCGAACCTCGCAAGAGTTTAAATGAACCTTTAAAGTGCATACTTTGCACAGATTCCCATGCTTTATATCTATGCAAATCCTTTAAAGAACTGTCAGTCGACGACAGAAGAAAATTAGTTGCTCAAAACAAACATTGCTTCAACTGCCTAGCGCCCACGCATTCTGCTTCTAATTGCAAGTCCACAAGACTTTGCTACCATTGTGAAAAGGCTCATCACACTTTGCTACATCGTCATGATCAGGCAAGGTCATCGACAGCATCTACTTCTCCGAAAAATGATAGTGCTAACAATTCCAATGCTTCATCGTATATTCAAAATGCCAAGTCCATTCGCCGTGCTCAAGTATTTTTGTCTACTATCCAAATCGAAGTTCAGGATAACTTTGGCAACTGGGTCCGTGCACGCGGTCTTCTTGATTCAGCGGCAACTCATGATTTTGTGTCTAATTCTTTGATTAGAAAACTAGGCCTACCTGTAAACCCCACTTCTATTAACGTATCAGGCATTAACAGCTTAAAATCACAAGCTTTACAGTTCTCAAAGCTAACCAAGAGAGATATTTGTCACAGAAACAACTTTCTCAAACTGAATTGTCTAATTCTCAATAGCATTGAAGAAGACACTCCAAGTCACTCTGTGGATATTTCAGGGTTAAACATTCCCTCGCATTTAAGGCTAGCTGATCCTTTGTTCAACATGCAAAACCCTATTGACATACTCTTTAGTGCCAATGTTTTCTGGAATTGCCTTCGTAAACAGGTTCGCAAGTTATCCTCAAACGTGGTCGCCAGAGACACTAATTTTGGATGGATCGTCACAGGTCAACTTCCCCATTATTCTCCCCAACCCGCATCGCAATGTTACTTCTCCAATACTGATCTGGAACAGTTTTGGAGGCTTGAAAGCGTTGATACTCCTAACGTAACCTCTTCAGAAAATGAATTCTGTGAGCAACTTTTTTTGAACACCACCACTCGTTCTTCTGATGGCCGGTTCGTTGTTCAAATGCCAAGATTACATAATCTCCCAAACTTATTAACTCTCAACCCAAAGCTCGAAAAGCTCTCTTTGCTATTGAGAGCAAATTCAAGAAAGAACCTCTCGTTAAACAGCAGTACACTGATTTCATGGATGAGTATGAAAGCTTAGATCATATGGAGGTTGTCAACAAATCTGAAGATGAATTGCACCCCCCAATTGAAACGGTTTATTTAAATCATCATCCCGTGTGGAAAAACCCTCTTGTAAAGGATAAAATCCGAGTTGTTTTCAATGGTTCATCACCCGACGTTAATGGCAACAACCTTAACGACACTCTTTACTCTGGTCCTGCTATTCAGTCAGATCTATCTGCTATACTCTTAAACTTTCGATTATTTCCCATAGCTGTTATAGCTGATATAAAACAGATGTACCGTCAAGTTTTACTTCAGTCTGAACAACGAGATCTCCAAAGAATCTTGTGGCGCGACGAAATTAGTAAGCCCATTAAGGTATTTCGCTTAAAAACGGTTACTTATGGCTTATAACCTTCCGCATTCCTTGCTATCCGTTCCTTACACTTGCTAGCCTCTCAATATGGTCATTTATTTAATTCCAAAGCTTCTGAAGGGCTAACCACGTCATTTTACGATGACGATTATTTGCAGTCCTTCCCCACTCTGGAGGAAGCTTCTCTCGTGTCGTTAGAACTTCAGGCATTGCTAAGGAATGGAGGTTTCCCACTTCATAAGTGGAATTCCAACTCCCCTGAGTTTCTCGCCCAGTTTCCGATTGAAGACGTTGATCCCTCCTCTGTCGAAATTTGTGGAAACTCCGAATCCATAAAAACTCTAGGAGTTCATTGGTACACCAGCACTGACACTCTCATCTACAAAGTTTCGCTCACTGAAGAGCTCCCCAACACGAAACGACAAATTCTCTCTGAAATTGCAAAAATTTTTGATCCGCTTCAATTTCTTGCCCCAGTTATCGTTATAGCCAAACTTTTCATGCAAGAGCTGTGGTCACTCAAATGTGAATGGGATGACACTGTTCCCCTCTCATTTCTTAACAGATGGCTTTCTTTTCGCAGCAATTTGCTGGATCTTTCCCTTATTGAAATTCCTAGGAATTTAATTAGCTCTCATTCTAATGCATCTTTTTTTCCTTCATGTGTTCGCGGACAGTTCCGAAAAAGCTTATGGTTGCTGCGCATATTTAGTTTATCGTGGTTCATTAAATGGATCTTCAGTTTCCAATCTTGTTTGTGCCAAATCTAAGGTCGCTCCTCTTAAAACTATCACTTTGCCTAGGCTTGAATTGTGTGCTGCACTCATGGCCACAGAACTTGTTAAGAAATTACGAGAAGTTTTAAAAGTCGAATTCTCGCAAACCTATCTCTGGAGCGATTCCATGATCACCCTTTCTTGGATCGCCAAGAACCCCGCTCACTGGCAAACTTTTGTTGCAAACAGGGTTTCCAAAATTCAAACTCTTTCTTCTGGATGTCAATGGAGGCATGTGCCCAGCGCTGACAACCCAGCCGATATTATCTCTCGTGGATGTTTACCCTCTCAATTGGCAGCTTCCCAGTTGTACTGGCATGGGCCCTCGTGGTTAATCGAAGACTCTTCTTCTTGGCCTTCTAAACCTCCAACTTCAAACTCCAACGTGCCTGACGCCAAAGTACCTCTATCTATTGCTTCGTGTCTTGTTTCCAACGCTTCTCAGCCCTTGCTGTCCCGCTATTCTTCCTTTCATAAACTAATTCGAATTGTTGCCTATCTCCTTAGATGGAAATATTTTGTGGTTGACCAAACTCTTCTCCACAAACCACACCTTACCAATCATGAATTGAATCTCGCTACCATTAAGGTTTTACAACTGACACAGCAAGAAGCCTTTTCTTCTGAATTGTCTTTACTTTCTTCTAAAAGGGATCTTCCCAAATCCAGTCGTCTACGTGCTTTAGCCCCGTTCCTTGATGACGATAGGTTACTCAGGGTAGGTGGTAGGCTCGCTCAATCTTTGCTCTCTGAAGACAAAAAGCATCCCGTTATTTTGCCTTCCAAACATCACGTAACTTCCTTAATTATACGTGACTTTCATTATCGCAATCTGCATGTTGGTACACGCTCTCTGCTTTGCCTCTTAAGGGAAAAGTACTGGATTATAAATGGAATTCACGAAGTTTCCTCCGTAATTCACAAGTACATTCCTTGTTTCAAAGCGAAATCTAAGGTCAATACTCAACTAATGAGCGATCTGCCTTCCTTTCGCTCTTCTCCTATACGGCCATTTGCTTTAACTGGTGTGGACTATATGGGTCCGTTCCAATATCAACGAAATTCCTCTGAAGCTAAACGCAAATTGTTTGGTAAGCTCTATGTTTCTCTCTTTGTTTGCATGGTTACTGGCGCAATCCATTTGGAACTAGTAACGAATGCCTCTACTTCTTACGTTTTATCAGCTGTCTCTCGCTTCACTTCTAGGCGTGGTGTTCCTTCAGAGATGTTCTCTGATAACGCTTCCACTTTTCAGGGCGCAGCTTCCCTGTGGAAGAAAGCTCTCACTTCTTCTCCTGCCATGGAACAAATTTCTAATTTTTCCTACTCAAAGGGTTTCAAATGGCGCTTTATACCTCCCTACGCTCCTCATCACGGTGGTAGGTGGGAATCTTGCGTAAAACTCACTAAACGTCATTTAAGAAAGGTCTTAGGTAATCGAATTCTGACTTATGAAGAATTCAATTCACTGTCCGTTCTGATTGAAGGTGTTGTTAATTCTCGCCCTTTAACTCCTCTTTCCAATGACCCCGATGACTTGCTTCCACTCACACCTGGTCACTTCCTTATCGGCACTTATCTTTCTGCCACTCATCCTCTTCCCAATTCTTACAGGGATTCTAATTTACCTATTGTTTGGCGTAAACTTGAAGCCCTCCGCAATTCCTTTTGGAAGAGGTGGAACTTGGAATATTTAACTTCCTTGCAACGGAGACAGAAGTGGTTTCTTTCCAGTCCCGACATCAAAGTGGGGGACTTGGTCTTGGTTAGGGATGTTTCTCCTCCCCTGGTCTGGATTTCTGGTAGAGTGACCGAGTGTTATCCTGGAAGGGATGGGAGAGTCAGGGTGGTCAGAGTCTTGACCACTAATGCTCAGATCACAAGACCACTGTCTTTAATTTCTCCATTACCTTTAAATGTTTAGCTGTTTATTTTGTTCTCTGTTGGTGTTTAATCCTCCCAGTATGGTGTATTCTTGGAATACACGGTAAGAGAGAATACAAAGTTTAATGCTCTCTTCCTCTTCCTTTTTTATCAAACACCAACAGTGATCTTCTATTTTCTCTTTGTTGGTCATGTCTCCTATGTTCTTTGTGAGTCTGTTGTAGATATATATCTTCCATGACCCACCTAGCGTCATCTAGCAGCGAATCTCAGAAGCTCCTCAATTCTTCCTGGTGCAAGAGGACTTCCTTATCCATCTGGCCACCAGTTCTCGTTGCCATCGCCAGCTATTATCTCCGTGATCAAGAGAACTTCGTCTACTCTTTCACCCACCAGGCTGTGCTAGTATCGCCTGCTATCAACTCTTTGAAGACCATTTCCTCAAGAGAATTTAAGTTTACAATAATGGTCATGCTTATATGTTCTCCTTTTGTCTCCTACCCCCACTCTTTTCCCTTCCTTGGACCCTCCGCGCTTCGCTGAGTGGGTCTCACTTGTAAGTCGGCAGTTGACTCGGTCAGTCAAGGCTCAACTAGAGCCAGTCTCCTCAAATCAAGAGGCACTCTCTACATTCTACGCCATGTTGGCACATTAAGTATTCGTCAAAGGGAATTTCACCTTCGACATGCAACCAAGATAAGTACAGACTTAAGGTTTTAACCTCATCTACATGCTTTTATTGATCATTTTATAGACAGTGTGAGATTACTTATTTGGGGCGGTAATCATTCTTCGCGGGATTTGCCATGTTGGGCTTTTGTCTGTCTAAGCCAACCTTAATAGAACGTAGCTTTTCTTAAGCTATTTAAATGAGAGATCTTCTCACAACGTGGGATATTATCTAATACCCGCTGTCCATAAAATATTAAGCTCGTTCCACCGCTGGATTAACTTTGGCCCCATTCTTATATTAGGATTGTTCTGGAACCTTCCAGATTCTGTACTCTATCTACAAGTCTTGCCGTCATGTATTTTTTACTCACTTGTGGGAATACTATTTAAAATGAGGAATCTTCCTTATAAATTACTGCAATAGCTAAATTTTCTTCCACCGTTGGAATGTTCTATGGCGCATTTAATTGTAAATCACAACTTTCTCAAGCAATAGACTCTCGCCTACCTAGTGCAACCAGTTATTTTTCATCATTGCAATAACTTTCTTTCCCATAAACTTTCGTGTTACTACAGTGAACTTTTCATCCATTCAACAAACTATAGTGAGAACTAGTGCTTGTTCAACATCCATGAACATTTATCCTAAATCCCAATTGATCTTTCCTAAACCTTCTACTAACAAACCATGTTAATAAAATTGTTACTTTAAGGCCTATTGCAATGAGGTGTCACTCTAAAGACGTGCCCTCCCACCTTTGCTTATATCTCATTAATTAATTTCTGCATAACCACGTGTTTCATAGACGGTCCAAGCTTACATTGTTTCTCCCTTATAATCAGGGAATACAATTCTTTCAACTCAGGAGTGAGTTATTTCTAGGTTTCACGAAAGGGAAACTTGCCCCATTAGTCTCGTGATTCCTAATTAAACATAGGAAGTCTAGAACCTTCCTTTTGACTTTCTCTTCAGGTTTCACAGTAAGTGACCTGCCCTCTTTTGTATAATTGTAATAAAAGTAATTCTGCACAAATATAAGAAGTTATAGGAACTTCTATCTTATTCTTCATGTTTTCTTATTGTTATTTTCGAAGTGGTTACTTTCTCTAGAATGTTTTCTCAGAAATTTCTTATAGTACACACCTTGTACTCTATTTATTGTTAAACTTTAATCACCTTAATTGTATTTAAATTTTGAATTTTTATCTTCGCTATTTTAAATCCTTGCTAGGATTTTATAAAGGTTTGAAACCTAATAAATTGTTAATTGCCTGGAGCAAACTTTAAATGTTAGGAGGTCTGCGACCCCAAATTGTTACTAAAAATTGAAACTATATACTTGTCAAATTTATTAGACTTTTTTGCATTGTTAAATAAATTCAAACTTTCCTTTTCGACTCATCATTTCTCTAATAAAACGGTCAGGCAAGATCCTGTCTTCCTTGGCTCTTCCTACTCAATGCCATTAAATCTATTGATAGGGCTTTCACCACTCGTTGCATTTGAGCAAGAACTCTTAGTGGTAATCTCGTTAAAGTTTCTCTTAGCTTTAATAGCTAATTCTAACTGGCCAGTAAGGCAAGTACAGCTCGCTACGCCAGCTACCTGCTTGTGGAGATCCTCTCCGAAAACTTATGGTTGGTTTTCCAAAAGATAAGTGTTTCTCTTTGTCTAAACTTTTAGCCGGCTCCTTGCTGAGTAAAAGCTTAGCCATTTCCAAATGCAACTATTGGTTCACTTACCAAAATTACTCCCCAAGGTATAATTTTTTTTATCACAATCCTTCTTGGAAGCACTTGGTCGCTTTTTAGGAAATCCACAACTTCGAAAACTGGAAATATCAAAATCGATGCAAATTATTGGCATTCTTCGAATTACTTGGTCAAAAAAGAATTCCTTTGAACAGATCTACAATAAGTCTGTTACTATCTGTCTTGCCAGACCATCACCCTTCCCCATAGTACGCATATGCATGCTTGAGAGGGAATACTCTAAAGCTATTCTCTTGCAAACCGCCCAAGTCCTAGCTGCGGTTCCCGTTAGCTTCGACCAGGTCCTTACCCATTTTAGGTATCAGAGAGCGGATTTGCGGTGGCAACCACCCTTGAGTGTATTTAAGGTTAAATTTACAACTTTTGTGGGACTCTCCTCCTATCTTTCTATCCATTTTCTCCAGTCCGAAACCCACCTCCTTTTCTTTATCATCTTCCCTTGGTGGTTAGGTTATTCCTCAGCAAATAATCTACCCAAAATTTGGTACCAGAAACCCGGGAGAGTCCATTTGTCATTTTTTCTGTTTAAAAGATTATTTGACAATACCTTGAAAATTATTAATACCTGCTTTGAATCTTTCAGCTATAACTACATCGTGCAAAGCCTGTGAAGGGGAAAGAGGCCGCTCCTGTCTCCTTTGGTGTGTCCCTTACTTTCAACTTATTCGCTGCTGCCAGCCTGACAGCATTTCCAAGGTTCCACAGTTTCGTGAGTTACATGTTAATCTATTTTCCTTGACATGGCTCCTACTGAAAAGGATAAGGATGAAAAACTTACTTCTAAACGAGCATCCTCTAAAAAGCAAATTACCCGATTCAGAAAATACATTAAAGAGTTAGATCCTTCAGAAACGCAATTAGACTTGTTGAAACATCGTGTAAGGGATTTTGAACGTTCCTATGCAAATTATTGCAACATCCAAACTGAAATAGAAACTTGTATGCTCAATCAAACCGAAGATCGAGTCGAAGTAGAAAACCAATATTACGAAGGCATAGGTTCTGCTTTCAAAATAAAACGCCAACTCGAAGAGGAGAAGAAAAAGGACGCTTCTGTTTTTGGTTCCCTTCACGAACCACAAACTTCTTTCCGTGATGGTACTTACAAGCCCAAACCAATTTTACCTAAAATTGATTTACCCCATTTCTCTGGAGATGAATCTACTTGGGATTCTTTCTATGAATTATTTTGCTCCCTTGTTCATGACAATGAAGACATTCAAGTCATTTACAAGTTTCATTACTTGAGATCTATCCTCCGAGGTCAAGCCCTGCAGTTAGTTGAAGCACTCCCTTTAAGCGCCAAAAATTACCCCCTTTGCCTTTAACTTATTAAAAGAAAGATACGGGAATTTACGGTTACGTATTCAATGCCATATGAAAGCTCTATTCAACCTACCTGCGTCACAGCACAATGACGTCACTAGTTTGCGTACTCTAGTTGACACTACACAACTTCACGTTAAGGCTCTGTCCCAATTAGATCAACCTACTGAACACTGGGATACTTTCCTAATACATTTAGTGGTTTCTAAAGTTGATGCTGCTACCCTCAAAGCTTGGGAAATTGAACTTTTTAAAGAAGACGACTACTCTTACGAGCATTTAGTCACTTTCATAAATGCCAGATGCCAGCTCTTAACCGCTTCAGCTAATCAAAGTGAACCCTCATCTCCTAGTTCTAAATTTGAATTAATGTCTATCAAACCTAAAAGCGAACGCTTAGCGTCTAGTACCCAAAAACCTGGGTCCAGCTCATCTAAATTTAAATCAAACACCACTGGTTACCCAACTAGGTCTAGTGAACGCCGTATTACTAGCTCTCTCGTTTTAAATACTCAAAGCGAACCTCGCAAGAGTTTAAATGAACCTTTAAAGTGCATACTTTGCAAAGATTCCCATGCTTTATATCTATGCAAATCCTTTAAAGAACTGTCAGTCGACGACAGAAGAAAATTAGTTGCTCAAAACAAACATTGCTTCAACTGCCTAGCGCCCACGCATTCTGCTTCTAATTGCAAGTCCACAAGACTTTGCTACCATTGTGAAAAGGCTCATCACACTTTGCTACTTCGTCATGATCAGGCAAGGTCATCGACAGCATCTACTTCTCCGAAAAATGATAGTGCTAACAATTCCAATGCTTCATCGTATATTCAAAATGCCAAGTCCATTCGCCGTGCTCAAGTATTGTTGTCTACTGTCCAAATCGAAGTTCAGGGTAACTTTGGCAACTGGGTCCGTGCACGCGGTCTTCTTGATTCAGCGGCAACTCATGATTTTGTGTCTAATTCTTTGATTAGAAAACTAGGCCTACCTGTAAACCCCACTTCTATTAACGTATCAGGCATTAACAGATTAAAATCACAAGCTTTACAGTTCTCAAAGCTAACCAAGAGAGATATTTGTCACAGAAACAACTTTCTCAAACTGAATTGTCTAATTCTCAATAGCATTGAAGAAGACACTCCAAGTCACTCTGTGGATATTTCAGGGTTAAACATTCCCTCGCATTTAAGGCTAGCTGATCCTTTGTTCCACATGCAAAACCCTATTGACATACTCTTTAGTGCCAATGTTTTCTGGAATTGCCTTCGTAAACAGGTTCGCAAGTTATCCTCAAACGTGGTCGCCAGAGACACTAATTTTGGATGGATCGTCACAGGTCAACTTCCCCATTATTCTCCCCAACCCGCATCGCAATGTTACTTCTCCAATACTGATCTGGAACAGTTTTGGAGGCTTGAAAGCGTTGATCCTCCTAACGTAACCTCTTCAGAAAATGAATTCTGTGAGCAACATTTTTTGAACACCACCACTCGTTCTTCTGATGGCCGGTTCGTTGTTCAAATGCCAAGATTACATAATCCTCCCAAACTTATTAACTCTCAACCCAAAGCTCGAAAAGCTCTCTTTGCTATTGAGAGCTAATTCAAGAAAGCACCTCTCGTTAAACAGCAGTACACTGATTTCATGGATGAGTATGAAAGCTTAGATCATATGGAGGTTGTCAACAAATCTGAAGATGAATTGCACCCCCCAATTGAAACGGTTTATTTAAATCATCATCCCGTGTGGAAAAACCCTCTTGTAAAGGATACAATCCGAGTTGTTTTCAATGGTTCATCACCCGACGTTAATGGCAACAGCCTTAACGACACTCTTTACTCTGGTCCTGCTATTCAGTCAGATCTATCTGCTATACTCTTAAACTTTCGATTATTTCCCATAGCTTACCAATCATGAATTGAATCTCGCTACCATTAAGGTTTTACAACTGACACAACAAGAAGCCTTTTCTTCTGAATTGTCTTTACTTTCTTCTAAAAGTGATCTTCCCAAATCCAGTCGTCTACGTGCTTTAGCCCCGTTCCTTGATGACGATTGGTTACTCAGGGTAGGTGGTAGGCTCGCTCAATCTTTGCTCTCTGAAGACAAAAAGCATCCCGTTATTTTGCCTTCCAAACATCACGTAACTTCCTTAATTATACGTGACTTTCATTATCGCAATCTGCATGTTGGTACACGCACTCTGCTTTGCCTCTTAAGGGAAAAGTACTGGATTATAAATGGAATTCACGAAGTTTCCTCCGTAATTCACAAGTGCATTCCTTGATTCAAAGCGAAACCTAAGGTCAATACTCAACTAATGAGCGATCTGCCTTCCTTTCGCTCTTCTCCTATACGCCCATTTGCTTTAACTGGTGTGGACTATATGGGTCCGTTCCAATATCAACGAAATTCCCCTGAAGCTAAACGCAAATTGTTTGGTAAGCTCTATGTTTCTCTCTTTGTTTGCATGGTTACTGGCGCAATCCATTTGGAACTAGTAACGAATGCCTCTACTTCTTACTTTTTATCAGCTGTCTCTCGCTTCACTTCTAGGCGTGGTGTTCCCTCAGAGATGTTCTCTGATAACGCTTCCACTTTTCAGGGCGCAGCTTCCCTGTGGAAAAAAGCTCTCACTTCTTCTCCTGCCATGGAACAAATTTCTAATTTTTCCTACTCAAAGGGTTTCAAATGGCGCTTTATACCTCCCTACGCTCCTCATCACGGTGGTAGGTGGGAATCTTGCGTAAAACTCACTAAACGTCATTTAAGAAAGGTCTTAGGTAATCGAATTCTGAATATGAAGAATTCAATTCACTGTCCGTTCTGATTGAAGGTGTGGTTAATTCTCGCCCATTAACTCCTCTTTCCAATGACCCCGATGACTTGCTTCCACTCACACCTGGTCACTTCCTTATCGGCACTTCTCTTTCTGCCCCTCCTCCTCTTCCCAATTCTTACAGGGATTCTAACTTACCTATTGTTTGGCGTAAACTTGAAGCCCTCCGCAATTCCTTTTGGAATTCCTCTTTCCAGTCCCGACATCAAAGTGGGGTCTTGGTTAGGGATGTTTCTCCTCCCCTGGTCTGGATTTCTGGTAGAGTGACCGAGTGTTATCCTGGAAGGGATGGGAGAGTCAGGGTGGTCAGAGTCTTGACCACTAATGCTCAGATCACAAGACCACTGTCTTTAATTTCTCCATTACCTTTAACTGTTTAACTGTTTATTTTGTTCTCTGTTGGTGTTTTCCCCTCCCTGTATGGTGTATTCTTGGAATACACGGTAAGAGAGAATATAAAGTTTAATGCTTTTTCTTGTTCATTTCTTCCTTTTTTTATCAAACACCAACAGTTATCTTCTATTTTCTCTTCGTTGGTCATGTCTCCTATGTTCTTTGTGAGTCTGTTGTAGATATATATCTTCCATGACCCACCTAGCGTCATCTAGCAGCGAATCTCAGAAGCTCCTCAATTCTTCCTGGTGCAAGAGGACTTCCTTATCCATCTGGCCACCAGTTCTCGTTGCCATCGCCAGCTATTATCTCCGTGATCAAGAGAACTTCGTCTACTCTTTCACCCACCAGGCTGTGCTAGTATCGCCTGCTATCAACTCTTGGAAGACCATTTCCTCAAGAGAATTTAAGTTTACAATATTGGTCATGCTTATATATTCTCCTTTTGTCTCCTACCCCCACTCTTTTCCCTTCCTTGGACCCCCCGCGCTTCGCTGAGTGGGTCTCACTTGTAAGTCGGCAGTTGACTCGGTCAGTCAAGGCTCAACTAGAGCCAGTCTCCTCAAACCAAGAGGTACTCTCTACATTCTACGCCATGTTGGCACATTAAGTATTCGTCAAAGGGAATTTCACCTTCGACATGCAACCAAGATAAGTACAGACTTAAGGTTTTAACCTCATCTTCATCAGTTTTATTATCTACATGCTTTTATTGATCATTTTATAGACAGTGTGAGATTACTTATTTGGGGCGGTAATCATTCTTCGCGGGATTTGCCATGTTGGGCTTTTGTCTGTCTATGCCAACCTTAATAGAACGTAGCTTTTCTTAAGCTATTTAAATGAGAGATCTTCTCACAACGTGGGAAATTATCTAATACCCGCTGTCCATAAAATATTAAGCTCGTTCCACCGCTGGATTAACTTTGGCCCCATTCTTATATTAGGATTGTTCTGGAACCTTCCAGATTCTGTACTCTATCTACAAGTCTTGCCGTCATGTATTTTTCACTCACTTGTGGGAATACTATTTAAAATGAGGAATCTTCCTTATAAATTACTGCAATAGCTAAATTTTCTTCCACCGTTGGAATGTTCTATGGCGCATTTAATTGTAATTCACAACATTCTCAAGCAATAGACTCTCGCCTTCCTAGTGCAACCAGTTACTTTTCATCATTGCAATAACTTTCTTTCCCATAAACTTTCGTGTTACTACAGTGAACTTTTCATCCATTCAACAAACTATAGTGAGAACTAGTGCTTGTTCAACATTTCTACCGCGTCGCGATCGTCCGATTACCATAAATAAGGCCATGAACATTTATCCTAAATCCCAATTGATCTTTCCTAAACCTTCTACTAACAAACCATGTTAATAAAATTGTTTCTTTAAGGCCTATTGCAATGAGGTGTCACTCTAAAGACGTGCCTTCCCACCTTTGCTTATATCTCATTAATTAATTTCTGCATAACCACGTGTTTCATACACGGTTCAAGCTTACATTGTTTCTCCCTTATAATCAGGGAATACAATTCTTTCAACTCAGGAGTGAGTTATTTCTAGGTTTCACGAAAGGGAAACTTGCCCCATTAGTCTCGTGATTCCTAATTAATCATAGGAAGTCTAGAACCTTCCTTTTGACTTTCTCTTCAGGTTTCACAGTAAGTGACCTGCCCTCTTTTGTATAATTGTAATAAAAGTAATTCTGCACAAATATAAGAAGTTATAGGAACTTCTATCTTAGTCTTCATGTTTTCTTATTGTTATTTTCGAAGTGGTTATTTTCTCTAGAATGTTTTCTCAGAAATTTCTTATAGTACACACCTTGTACTCTATTTATTGTTAAACTTTAATCACCTTAATTGTATTAAAATTTTGAATTTTTATCTTCGCTATTTTAAATCCTTGCTAGGATTTTATGAAAATGAAAATCCACAGCCTGCTTCCAGTCTCCGACCGGGTCAGGAATGAAATGAATGAAGCCCCTATCTAGCGGCGAGGATATGAACTGTGCCGGCTGCCGAGGCCTGACGCACTCCTCTGGGGCAATGATTAAATGAATGACACATGAAATGAAATGATAGTGGAGAGTGTTGCTGGAATGAAATGTTGACAGGGAAAACCGGAGTACCCGGAGAAAAACCTGTCTGCCTCCGTTTTGTCCAGCACAGATCTCACATGGAGTGACCGGGATTTGAACCACGGACCCAGCGGTGAGAGGCCGGCGTGCTGCCGCCTAAGCCACGGAGGCTTCCTGCTAGGATTTTATAAAGGTTTGAAACCTAATAAATTGTTAATTGCCTGGAGCAAACATTAAATGTTAGGAGGTCTGCGACCCCAAATTGTTACTAAAAATTGAAACTATATACTTGTCAAATTTATTAGACTTTTTTGCATTATTAAATAAATTCAAACTTTCCTTTTCGACTCATCATTTCTCTAATAAAACGTTCAGGCAAGATCCTGTCTTCCTTGGCTCTTCCTACTCAATGCCATTAAATCTATTGATAGGGCTTTCACCACTCGTTGCATTTGAGCAAGAACTCTTAGTGGTAATCTCGTTAAAGTTTCTCTTAGCTTTAAAAGCTAATTCTAACTGGCCAGTAAGGCAAGTACAGCTCGCTACGCCAGCTACCTGCTTGTGGAGATCCTCTCCGAAAACTTATGGTTGGTTTTCCAAAAGATAAGTGTTTCTCTTTGTCTAAACTTTTAGCCGGCTCCTTGCTGAGTAAAAGCTTAGCCATTTCCAAATGCAACTATTGGTTCACTTACCAAAATTACTCCCCAAGGTATAATTTTTTTTATCACAATCCTTCTTGGAAGCACTTGGTCGCTTTTTAGGAACTCCACAACTTTGAAAACTGGAAATATCAAAATCGATGCAAATTATTGGCATTCTTCGAATTACTTGGTCAAAAAAGAATTCCTTTGAACAGATCTACAATAAGTCTGTTACTATCTGTCTTGCCAGACCATCACCCTTCCCCATAGTACGCATATGCATGCTTGAGAGGGAATACTCTAAAGCCATTCTCTTGCAAACCGCCCAAGTCCTAGCTGCGGTTCCCGTTAGCTTCGACCAGGTCCTTACCCATTTTAGGTATGAGAGAGCGGATTTGCGGTGGCAACCACCCTTGAGTGTATTTATGGTTAAATTTACAACTTTTGTGGGACTCTCCTCCTATCTTTCTATCCATTTTCTCCAGTCCGAAACCCACCTCCTTTTCTTTATCATCTTCCCTTGGTGGTTAGGTTATTCCTCAGCAAATAATCTACCCAAAATTTGGTACCAGAAACCCGGGAGAGTCCATTTGTCATTTTTTCTGTTTAAAAGATTATTTGACAATACCTTGAAAATTATTAATACCTGCTTTGAATCTTTCAGCTATAACTACTTCGTGCAAAGCCTGTGAAGGGGAAAGAGGCCGCTCCTGTCTCCTTTGGTGTGTCCCTTACTTTCAACTTATTCGCTGCTGCCAGCCTGACAGCATTTCCAAGGTTCCACAGTTTCGTGAGTTACATGTTAATCTATTTTCCTTGACATGGCTCCTACTGAAAAGGATAAGGATGAAAAACTTACTTCTAAACGAGCATCCTCTAAAAAGCAAATTACCCGATTCAGAAAATACATTAAAGAGTTAGATCCCTCAGAAACTCAATTAGACTTGTTGAAACATCGTGTAAGGGATTTTGAACGTTCCTATGCAAATTATTGCAACATCCAAACTGAAAGAGAAACTTGTATGCTCAATTAAACCGAAGATCGAGTCGAAGTAGAAAACCAATATTACGAAGGCATAGGTTCTGCTTTCAAAATAAAACGCCAACTCGAAGAGGAGAAGAAAAAGGACGCTTCTGTTTTTGGTTCCCTTCACGAACCACAAACTTCTTTCCGTGATGGTACTTACAAGCCCAAACCAATTTTACCTAAAATTGATTTACCCCATTTCTCTGGAGATGAATCTACTTGGGATTCTTTCTATGAATTATTTTGCTCCCTTGTTCATGACAATGAAGACATTCAAGTCATTTACAAGTTTCATTACTTGAGATCTATCCTCCGAGGTCAAGGCCTGCAGTTAGTTGAAGCACTCCCTTTAAGCGCCCAAAATTACCCCATTGCCTTTAACTTATTAAAAGAAAGATACGGGAATTTACGGTTACGTATTCAACGCCATATGAAAGCTCTATTCAACCTACCTGCGTCACAGCACAATGACGTCACTAGTTTGCGTACTCTAGTTGACCCTACACAACTTCACGTTAAGGCTCTGTCCCAATTAGATCAACCTACTGAACACTGGGATACTTTCCTAATACATTTAGTGGTTTCTAAAGTTGATGCTGCTACCCTCAAAGCTTGGGAAATTGAACTTTTTAAAGAAGACGACTACTCTTACGAGCATTTAGTCACTTTCATAAATGCCAGATGCCAGCTCTTAACCGCTTCAGCTAATCAAAGTGAACCCTCATCTCCTAGTTCTAAATTTGAATTAATGTCTATCAAACCTAAAAGCGAACGCTTAGCGTCTAGTACCCAAAAACCTGGGTCCAGCTCATCTAAATTTAAATCAAACACCACTGGTTACCCAACTAGGTCTAGTGAACGCCGTATTACAAGCTCTCTCGTTTTACATACTCAAAGCGAACCTCGCAAGAGTTTAAATGAACCTTTAAAGTGCATACTTTGCAAAGATTCCCATGCTTTATATCTATGCAAATCCTTTAAAGAACTGTCAGTCGACGACAGAAGAAAATTAGTTGCTCAAAACAAACATTGCTTCAACTGCCTAGCGCCCACGCATTCTGCTTCTAATTGCAAGTCCACAAGACTTTGCTACCATTGTGAAAAGGCTCATCACACTTTGCTACATCGTCATGATCAGGCAAGGTCATCGACAGCATCTACTTCTCCGAAAAATGATAGTGCTAACAATTCCAATGCTTCATCGTATATTCAAAATGCCAAGTCCATTCGCCGTGCTCAAGTATTTTTGTCTACTGTCCAAATCGAAGTTCAGGGTAACTTTGGCAACTGGGTCCGTGCACGCGGTCTTCTTGATTCAGCGGCAACTCATGATTTTGTGTCTAATTCTTTGATTAGAAAACTAGGCCTACCTGTAAACCCCACTTCTATTAACGTATCAGGCATTAACAGATTAAAATCACAAGCTTTACAGTTCTCAAAGCTAACCAAGAGAGATATTTGTCACAGAAACAACTTTCTCAAACTGAATTGTCTAATTCTCAATTGCATTGAAGAAGACACTCCAAGTCACTCTGTGGATATTTCAGGGTTAAACATTCCCTCGCATTTAAGGCTAGCTGATCCTTTGTTCAACATGCAAAACCCTATTGACATACTCTTTAGTGCCAATGTTTTCTAGAATTGCCTTCGTAAACAGGTTCGCAAGTTATCCTCAAACGTGGTCGCCAGAGACACTAATTTTGGATGGATCGTCACAGGTCAACTTCCCCATTATTCTCCCCAAACCGCATCGCAATGTTACTTCTCCAATACTGATCTGGAACAGTTTTGGAGGCTTGAAAGCGTTGATCCTCCTAACGTAACCTCTTCAGAAAATGAATTCTGTGAGCAACATTTTTTGAACACCACCACTCGTTCTTCTGATGGCCGGTTCGTTGTTCAAATGCCAAGATTACATAATCCTCCCAAACTTATTAACTCTCAACCCAAAGCTCGAAAAGCTCTCTTTGCTATTGAGAGCTAATTCAAGAAAGAACCTCTCGTTAAACAGCAGTACACTGATTTCATGGATGAGTATGAAAGCTTAGATCATATGGAGGTTGTCAACAAATCTGAAGATGAATTGCACCCCCCAATTGAAACGGTTTATTTAAATCATCATCCCGTGTGGAAAAACCCTCTTGTAAAGGATACAATCCGAGTTGTTTTCAATGGTTCATCACCCGACGTTAATGGCAACAGCCTTAACGACACTCTTTACTCTGGTCCTGCTATTCAGTCAGATCTATCTGCTATACTCTTAAACTTTCGATTATTTCCCATAGCTGTTATAGCTGATATAAAACAGATGTACCGTCAAGTTTTAATTCAGTCTGAACAACGAGATCTCCAAAGAATCTTGTGGCGCGACGAAATTAGTAAGCCCATTAAGGTATTTCGCTTAAAAACGGTTACTTATGGCTTAAAACCTTCCGCTTTCCTTGCTATCCGTTCCTTACACTTGCTAGCCTCTCAAGATGGTCATTTATTTAATTCCAAAGCTTCTGAAGCGCTAACCATGTCATTTTACGTTGACGATTATTTGCAGTCCTTCCCCACTCTGGAGGAAGCTTCTCTCGTGTCCTTAGAACTTCAGGCATTGCTAAGGAATGGAGGTTTCCCACTTCATAAGTGGAATTCCAACTCCCCTGAGTTTCTCGCCCAGTTTCCGATTGAAGACGTTGATCCCTCCTCTGTCGAAATTTGTGGAAACTCCGAATCCATAAAAACTCTAGGAGTTCATTGGTGCACCAGCACTGACACTCTCATCTACAAAGTTTCGCTCACTGAAGAGCTCCCCAACACGAAACGACAAATTCTCTCTGAAATTGCAAAAATGTTTGATCCGCTTCAATTTCTTGCCCCAGTTATCGTTATAGCCAAACTTTTCATGCAAGAGCTGTGGTCACTCAAATGTGAATGGGATGACACTGTTCCCCTCTCATTTCTTAACAGACGGCTTTCTTTTCGCAGCAATTTGCTGGATCTTTCCCTTATTGAAATTTCTAGGAATTTAATTAGCTCTCATTCTAATGCATCTTTGTTCCTTCATGTGTTCGCGGACAGTTCCGAAAAAGCTTATGGTTGCTGCGCATATTTAGTTTATCGTGGTTCATTAAATGGATCTTCAGTTTCCAATCTTGTTTGTGCCAAATCTAAGGTCGCTCCTCTTAAAACTATCACTTTGCCTAGGCTTGAATTGTGTGCTGCACTCATGGCCGCAGAACTTGTTAAGAAATTACGAGAAGTTTTAAAAGTCGAATTCTCGCAAACCTATCTCTGGAGCGATTCCATGATCACCCTTTCTTGGATCGCCAAGAACCCCGCTCACTGGCAAACTTTTGTTGCAAACAGGGTTTCCAAAATTCAAACTCTTTCTTCTGGATGTCAATGGAGGCATGTGCCCAGCGCTGACAACCCAGCCGATATTATCTCTCGTGGATGTTTACCCTCTCAATTGGCAGCTTCCCAGTTGTACTGGCATGGGCCCTCGTGGTTAATCGAAGACTCTTCTTCTTGGCCTTCTAAACCTCCAACTACAAACTCCAACGTGCCTGACGCCAAAGTACCTCTATCTATTGCTTCGTGTCTTGTTTCCAACGCTTCTCAGCCCTTGCTGTCCCGCTATTCTTCCTTTCATAAACTAATTCGAATTGTTGCCTATCTCCTTAGATGGAAATATTTTGTGGTTGACCAACCTCTTCTCCCCAAACCACACCTTACCAATCATGAATTGAATCTCGCTACCATTAAGGTTTTACAACTGACACAGCAAGAAGCCTTTTCTTCTGAATTGTCTTTACTTTCTTCTAAAAGGGATCTTCCCAAATCCAGTCGTCTACGTGCTTTAGCCCCGTTCCTTGATGACGATAGGTTACTCAGGGTAGGTGGTAGGCTCGTTCAATCTTTGCTCTCTGAAGACCAAAAGCATCCCGTTATTTTGCCTTCCAAACATCACGTAACTTCCTTAATTATACGTGACTTTCATTATCGCAATCTGCATGTTGGTACACGCACTCTGCTTTGCCTCTTAAGGGAAAAGTACTGGATTATAAATGGAATTCACGAAGTTTCCTCCGTAATTCACAAGTGCATTCCTTGTTTCAAAGCGAAACCTAAGGTCAATACTCAACTAATGAGCGATCTGCCTTCCTTTCGCTCTTCTCCTATACGCCCATTTGCTTTAACTGGTGTGGACTATATGGGTCCGTTCCAATATCAACGAAATTCCCCTGAAGCTAAACGCAGATTGTTTGGTAAGCTCTATGTTTCTCTCTTTGTTTGCATGGTTACTGGCGCAATCCATTTGGAACTAGTAACGAATGCATCTACTTCTTACTTTTTATCAGCTGTCTCTCGCTTCACTTCTAGGCGTGGTGTTCCTTCAGAGATGTTCTCTGATAACGCTTCCACTTTTCAGGGCGCAGCTTCCCTGTGGAAGAAAGCTCTCACTTCTTCTCCTGCCATGGAACAAATTTCTAATTTTTCCTACTCAAAGGGTTTCAAATGGCGCTTTATACCTCCCTACGCTCCTCATCACGGTGGTAGGTGGGAATCTTGCGTAAAACTCACTAAACGTCATTTAAGAAAGGTCTTAGGTAATCGAATTCTGACTTATGAAGAATTCAATTCACTGTCCGTTCTGATTGAAGGTGTTGTTAATTCTCGCCCTTTAACTCCTCTTTCCAATGACCCCGATGACTTGCTTCCACTCACACCTGGTCACTTCCTTATCGGCACTTCTCTTTCTGCCCCTCCTCCTCTTCCCAATTCTTACAGGGATTCTAATTTACCTATTGTTTGGCGTAAACTTGAAGCCCTCCGCAATTCCTTTTGGAAGAGGTAGAACTTGGAATATTTAACTTCCTTGCAACGGAGACAGAAGTGGTTTCTTTCCAGTCCCGACATCAAAGTGGGGGACTTGGTCTTGGTTAGGGATGTTTCTCCTCCCCTGGTCTGGATTTCTGGTAGAGTGACCGAGTGTTATCCTGGAAGGGATGGGAGAGTCAGGGTGGTCAGAGTCTTGACCACTAATGCTCAGATCACAAGACCACTGTCTTTAATTTCTCCATTACCTTTAACTGTTTAACTGTTTATTTTGTTCTCTGTTGGTGTTTTCCCCTCCCTGTATGGTGTATTCTTGGAATACACGGTAAGAGAGAATATAAAGTTTAATGCTTTTTCTTGTTCATTTCTTCCTTTTTTTATCAAACACCAACAGTTATCTTCTATTTTCTCTTCGTTGGTCATGTCTCCTATGTTCTTTGTGAGTCTGTTGTAGATATATATCTTCCATGACCCACCTAGCGTCATCTAGCAGCGAATCTCAGAAGCTCCTCAATTCTTCCTGGTGCAAGAGGACTTCCTTATCCATCTGGCCACCAGTTCTCGTTGCCATCGCCAGCTATTATCTCCGTGATCAAGAGAACTTCGTCTACTCTTTCACCCACCAGGCTGTGCTAGTATCGCCTGCTATCAACTCTTTGAAGACCATTTCCTCAAGAGAATTTAAGTTTACAATAATGGTCATGCTTATATGTTCTCCTTTTGTCTCCTACCCCCACTCTTTTCCCTTCCTTGGACCCTCCGCGCTTCGCTGAGTGGGTCTCACTTGTAATTCGGCAGTTGACTCGGTCAGTCAAGGCTCAACTAGAGCCAGTCTCCTCAAACCAAGAGGCACTCTCTACATTCTACGCCATGTTGGCACATTAAGTATTCGTCAAAGGGAATTTCACCTTCGACATGCAACCAAGATAAGTACAGACTTAAGGTTTTAACCTCATCTTCATCAGTTTTATTATCTACATGCTTTTATTGATCATTTTATAGACAGTGTGAGATTACTTATTTGGGGCGGTAATCATTCTTCGCGGGATTTGCCATGTTGGGCTTTTGTCTGTCTAAGCCAACCTTAATAGAACGTAGCTTTTCTTAAGCTATTTAAATGAGAGATCTTCTCACAACGTGGGATATTATCTAATACCCGCTGTCCATAAAATATTAAGCTCGTTCCACCGCTGGATTAACTTTGGCCCCATTCTTATATTAGGATTGTTCTGGAACCTTCCAGATTCTGTACTCTATCTACAAGTCTTGCCGTCATGTATTTTTCACTCACTTGTGGGAATACTATTTAAAATGAGGAATCTTCCTTATAAATTACTGCAATAGCTAAATTTTCTTCCACCGTTGGAATGTTCTATGGCGCATTTAATTGGAAATCACAACTTTCTCAAGCAATAGACTCTCGCCTACCTAGTGCAACCAGTTATTTTTCATCATTGCAATAACTTTCTTTCCCATAAACTTTCGTGTTACTACAGTGAACTTTTCATCCATTCAACAAACTATAGTGAGAACTAGTGCTTGTTCAACATTTCTACCGCGTCGCGATCGTCCGATTACCATAAATAAGGCCATGAACATTTATCCTAAATCCCAATTGATCTTTCCTAAACCTTCTACTAACAAACCATGTTAATAAAATTGTTACTTTAAGGCCTATTGCAATGAGGTGTCACTCTAAAGACGTGCCCTCCCACCTTTGCTTATATCTCATTAATTAATTTCTGCATAACCACGTGTTTCATACACGGTTCAAGCTTACATTGTTTCTCCCTTATAATCAGGGAATACAATTCTTTCAACTCAGGAGTGAGTTATTTCTAGGTTTCACGAAAGGGAAACTTGCCCCATTAGTCTCGTGATTCCTAATTAAACATAGGAAGTCTAGAACCTTCCTTTTGACTTTCTCTTCAGGTTTCACAGTAAGTGACCTGCCCTCTTTTGTATAATTGTAATAAAAGTAATTCTGCACAAATATAAGAAGTTATAGGAACTTCTATCTTATTCTTCATGTTTTTCTTATTGTTATTTTCGAAGTGGTTACTTTCTCTAGAATGTTTTCTCAGAAATTTCTTATAGTACACACCTTGTACTCTATTTATTGTTAAACTTTAATCACCTTAATTGTATTTAAATTTTGAATTTTTATCTTCGCTATTTTAAATCCTTGCTAGGATTTTATAAAGGTTTGAAACCTAATAAATTGTTAATTGCCTGGAGCAAACTTTAAATGTTAGGAGGTCTGCGACCCCAAATTGTTACTAAAAATTGAAACTATATACTTGTCAAATTTATTAGACTTTTTTGCATTGTTAAATAAATTCAAACTTTCCTTTTCGACTCATCATTTCTCTAATACAACGGTTAGGCAAGATCCTGCCTTCCTTGGCTCTTCCTACTCAATGCCATTAAATCTATAGATAGGGCTTTCACCACTCGTTGCATTTGAGCAAGAACTCTTAGTGGTAATCTCGTTAAAGTTTCTCTTAGCTTTAATAGCTAATTCTAACTGGCCAGTAAGGCAAGTACAGCTCGCTACGCCAGCTACCTGCTTGTGGAGATCCTCTCCGAAAACTTATGTTTGGTTTTCCAAAAGATAAGTGTTTCTCTTTGTCTAAACTTTTAGCCGGCTCCACGCTGAGTAAAAGCTTAGCCATTTCCAAATGCAACTATTGGTTCACTTACCAAAATTACTCCCCAAGGTATATTTTTTTTTATCACAATCCTTCTTGGAAGCACTTGGTCGCTTTGTAGGAACTCCACAACTTCGAAAACTGGAGATATCAAAATCGATGCAAATTATTGGCATTCTTCGAATTACTTGGTCAAAAAAGAATTCCTTTGAACAGATCTGCAATAAGTCTGTTACTATCTGTCTTCTATTATTTAAACTAGTTTCCATGATGGTTCCGTATTGACGTACTAAATAGTTTTAACAACAAATTGTATATCCGCCTTAGTCAATACATAAACGAAAATAAATTATAATTACACTTGCTCCTGGTACATGTTTCGGGGATTAATTGCTTTTATCCCCTTCATCAGCCAAGACAAATATCCGAAGAAAGATATAATATAGCGTAGCACTGAAAAAATAAATAGCTATTTAACTTAATATGGTGCACCATATAAGTAGGTCACAGGAAATTGTTGAGCAATACTAAAAACATATATGTAACAGCGATGATATTCAGCCATCAAAACACAGAGAATCAGTGGACAGTTAACACGTAAATCCACTCCAAAACACTGGTCGAAGCTTGAATTGGCAAAAATCACAATACTTCACCATATGGACACAACCAATAAAGATGCCTTATGCTCAACAGGTCCAAAATCAAATGCCTGCATACGAATTAGACGAGCGTGGAAGGAACAACTTCAAATAGCAATGAGGTTAACTTGAAGTAAGTTCTTCGAATATTATTAAGTTTGCATTCGTTCTATACCATTATAAATTAATTTTTACAGTTTTTCATAATTATTTCAGTCTATAAATTTCCCCTTGGTCCCTTTTATTATGGTGTTTGTTTTTCCTTTGCTTCTTTCAGGTTATGCATTGAGCTAACCTCATTGCTATTTGAAGTTGTTCCTTCCACGCTCGTCTAATTCGTATGCAGGCATTTGATTTTGGACCTGTTGAGCATAAGGCATCTTTATTGGTTGTGTCCATATGGTGAAGTATTGTGATTTTTGCCAATTCAAGCTTCGACCAGTGTTTTGGAGCGGATTTACGTGTTAACTGTCCACTGATTCTCTGTGTTTTGATGGCTGAATATCATCGCTGTTACATATATGTTTTTAGTATTGCTCAACAATTTCCTGTGACCTACTTATATGGTGCACCATATTAAGTTAAATAGCTATTTATTTTTTCAGTGCTACGCTATATTATATCTTTCTTCGGATATTTGTCTTGGCTGATGAAGGGGATAAAAGCAATTAATCCCCGAAACATGTACCAGGAGCAAGTGTAATTATAATTTATTTTCGTTTATGTATTGACTAAGGCGGATATACAATTTGTTGTTAAAACTATCTGTCTTGCCAGACCATCACCCTTCCCCATAGTACGCATATGCATGCTTGAAAGGGAATACTCTAAAGCCATTCTCTTGCAAACCGCCCAAGTCCTAGCTGCGGTTCCCGTTATCTTCGACCTGGTCCTTACCCATTTTAGGTATCAGAGAGCGGATTTGCGGTGGCAACCACCCTTGAGTGTATTTAAGGTTAAATTTACAACTTTTGTGGGACTCTCCTCCTATCTTTCTATCCTTTTTCTCCAGTCCGAAACACACCTCCTTTGCTTCATCATCTTCCCCTGGTGGTTAGGTTATTCCTCAGCAAATAATCTACCCAAAATTAGGTACCAGAAACCCGGGAGAGTCCATTTGTCATTTTTTCTGTTTAAAAGATTATTTGACAATACCTTGAAAATTATTAATACCTGCTTTGAATCCTTCAGCTATAACTACATCGTGCAAAGCCTGTGAAGGGGAAAGAGGCCGCTCCTGTCTCCTTTGGTGTGTCCCTTTCTTTCAACTTATTCGCTGCTGCCAGCCTGACAGCATTTCCAAGGTTCCACAGTTTCGTGAGTTACATTTTAATCTATTTTCCTTGACATGGCTCCTACTGAAAAGGATAAGGATGAAAAACTTACTTCTAAACGAGCATCATATAAAAAGCTAATTACCCGATTCAGAAAATACATTAAAGAGTTAGATCCCTCATAAGCTCAATTAGACTTGTTGAAACATCGTGTAAGGGATTTTGAACGTTCCTATGCAAATTATTGCAACATCCAAACTGAAATAGAAACTTGTATGTTCAATCAAACCGAAGATCGAGTCGAAGTAGAAAATCAATATTACGAAGGCATAGGTTCTGCTTTCAAAATAAAACGCCAACTCGAAGAGGAGAAGAAAAAGGACGCTTCTGTTTTTGGTTCCCTTCACGAACCACAAACTTCTTTCCGTGATGGTAATGCCCCCGTAAATTGAATTATATTGAGACCACGATGGCTGTATTGGCAAATATGAATAAAGTTATGGATGTCATAGTTGTGACGTGGATATTCATGACGTAGGCACGGATGACGCAGATTTCATGCAAGTAGGCTGGTTGAGCTGAGATTCTTGGTGACGTCATGATTTTGTTCGAGAAAGATCTGAAATTTACGACGCAGTCGCAGGGGTATTGTGCTAAGGAAGAAGTCACGCTATTGGAGGAGAGACTCGAACCAATGAACGATAGTTTGGAAGGAAGACGGAGATTGCTGAAACTACGATATTTGATTACTTTTGGCATGCAGATTTGTGGAAAACTATTTTCAGTTATGGCATTGATTTGGAATTTTGAAGAAATTAATTTTGAATTTTTGAAATTTGAAAATCCGTCAAGTATAGCCAAAGTTAAAACTTCTAGCAATGACGGAGGAACGAACTATGGAAGGGATGGATACGCCCCTTAAGAAGTTGATAAAAGGTCGTGCACAGGATAGAGGAGCTCTCATATCTCTCATACCGCTGATAACGCATATATATTTCAGATGTCATAGAGTCATTTTCGAGTGAATAAGTGAAGCAAGTTGTCTTTAGCGTGTGGTTAAAGCCCGGCGCATCGAACGAACACGGAGCAGTTCCATTTTACGCTGTTCGAAACTAGGTGAAGTTGAAACGCTCACATTAACGTTTCTACCAGATAAGATATAAAGAGTTAACTTCTGCCTTCATTATAATTCAATTGGGCAGTACAACATTGAGGTGTGTAGAAGATTTGAACGATTTCACAGTTATACTTTGAAAGATATTGGCACTTTAAGGCTGCCAACAAAAGTGATTTTCTCGCCACATGAGAAACACTTTTAAAATTCCACATTATACACTACGGCTGACACGTGTTACAACCGTGATATTGGAGAATACGTTTGGTGTTACAACGATACATTCTACTATGGAACATTATAATCTTGCAGTGCTTTCAATGATTATAACAGAAGTTGAGATGGAAGGCTAAGGCTTTAATGCAATTGGGACATATATCGATGGAGTGAAGTAACAGCATGGAACTTCGTTAATCGTCATTCTACAAAAGCGAGCATGTAGTGAACATCCAACTACACTCATGCATCGTGAATCCATCGCTGAATTATATCAAATGACAGTGGAAATATCATCATACTCCACGATTATGAATATTTCTGCGGAAATAACTGCAATAAACTTCATGGCGAATTACGACTGGAACTTCAGGGAACTTTCAAGAGAGGCCAGGGAGGACCCGGCTCACAAAGAAGAATTTTGCCAGAAGGATGTCTTTCGTATACATGGAGCAGTGCAATTTCCGGAGAAGGAAGCAGTTCGATTCTCCGAGGACGCTGATTCCAGGTTCGAGGTCGGAGCACATCTTCACGCTGGTGAAATGGAACCAACAGCAGTTTTCTTTGAAAACGTTCCTCTAGAACTTCAATCAACAGATAAGGTAGTCGTGAACGTTTCTTGTATTATTTGAGTCATGTAGCGATATCTGAGCAACCATTCTTCCCATATTTTCTGTCCCATTTATTTTTGCCCCATTTTCTTGATTAATATTTCTGTACTCAGTACACTCCGATGATTTATGCCTTTTTCTACGATTTGTTGAGACATTGTTATGTCATTGGCATACTTAAATAATTTTGGATCAGTTGAGACTGATAATTAGATTCTTTCAATAATTTGCATATTTTTGTAGTCACGATTTGACTGTAAAGTTAATGATTTGCTATGGCAGATTTGAATTCAGACAGCGTGTCATTTTATTAAAGTAATTCTATTCAGTAAATTACTTTGACCAATTTTCTGTCATCCTCAAGAAAGAAGAATGATTAAAGATTTTAGAGCGTTAAAATCTAATACGTTATCGACGATCTTTGAAATACTAGTCGTCTTATGAACATGATTGCAACATAGACAATTATCATTGCATTATAGACAATTTTATGAAATATGAACTTTGATTACGATTTATTGAATACACTATAGTAATGAACATTTGATAGAAATTTTTCTCAATTATAGATTGGAACAATAATGTTTGCATTCCACAATCTAATTGTATTCTATTCGACTATTTATGCAGTTTAGATGAACTTTGATTGAAGATAGTATTTTTATACTGCGTTACTTTGAAGATATTAATCTCAATTTTGATAGACCAGGGAGGAGTGTTTAATCGTATTTGCTATTAAATTTATTTGTGATTGGCAAATTTTTACTTCATATCGATTCATGAATGAAACCCACGAAGGTTGAATAATAACAGACATTAATACAATTGATGAATATAAGAATTTTTGAAGAGGAACAATGGATGTATAATCGTTAGTTCAGTGGACCTGTAAAAGTCGCTGATGAGTAATGCCCTTGAATAATGAAGGAGGTTCCCACAGTAATAAATGAAGTTGTTGAATTTATGAGTGGAGGTTTTTGTATGTAATTTGGAAGATTTTGATGCCATATATATGAAGATATATGATGAATTCTGGGCCTATTGTTGAGCAATTTTGTGCGTTTTGAGCGAAGTATTTTTCCACTGAATGTATTGTCCTGGTTCTTTGAAAGTTATTCATGTGAAGATACTGTTAAAGTTAACAAGAGTGTTAAATAATTTGAGATGAAGATTTTGAATGGAGATTACCGTCACAAATATTAGTAATAATTATTAAACCTTATTAAACCTGAATTTGACATTTAAATATAACTAACCTTCATTGGTCGATTATATCAACACAATTTGAGTAATTATCAACCGGATAAACGTGTGGTTTAATGTATTTCTTGTATAAATAATATAAACAATATAATATTGTAAATAATTTTGTAAATATCTTTGATAACAATTTGTAATGAAAGGGATTAATAGAGGCGTATATAAAATTTTTAATTGTCGATTGACATTGTTATAAACAATTTATTATTGTTATAAATAATTAATGAACTTTTGTTATTAACATTAAGAGTTTTGTTATTATACTCTAAACAACGCTAATTAAACAAGTGGATTGAACAATTAAATATGATATAGGATTATTGGAGTATTCCACTGGTGTTTGAATGGAGCATTTAAAAGATTTGCGTGATAATATTTCAGTTGAGATGTGGACATTTAACGTGTTTTGAAAGGGAGAGCTAAGCTATGATGTAACTCGCATATGCTAGGGTTGAACGGAGGGGTGAGTCCACTTTGACGATGCAGGTGCATTGCAGCTGGCCCCGGCAACTGTATGATAGAGGCCAAGGACGTCTCCATAATAGCCTTGTGGCTATAAATAAAATGTGATGTGTATAAACACGCAAAACAATTGCTATATGTGTCTCGTCCCAAATCCCGTTTCCATTCCAAGTGCATTATTATTTTTACGTTATTTGGAGCTTGAGAAAGCTGAAACATTGTATGTAGAGTATACAAGTCCGACAGGAGGACATGGTTATGTGGTCGATGGCTTCTGATTGCCACGTGGATTTTGTTGTTTTATTTTTGTTAAATTCATTCTTTATGTGAAATAAATTATTGTGCAGTTTTAAGTTTCTCGTCTTCGTTGTGGTTCATTTTAAATATCATGGTGTAGGTTATTGTGTGGGCATACTTTAAGTGATCCAGTTGACAACCCAGTCCCCGAGATAAATTTAAGAGGTAAGTAAAGGTAAGTATGAACCCCCGTATATTTTGGTGTGTTCCACAATAATTTCTTGTTAACTATTGTGCTCTAATCTCGATAGTATCTGTCAGTGCCATTTTCATTGATGTAGCTGTGCCGGTGCGTTTGATTATTGGCAATCCGATTGAGGGGGCGGATATCTGATAGCCTACTATCCTGAGATCGGGGACAGTAGGATTGGCGCAATCAACGTGTGGGGCTCGATCGACTGAATAACATTGGATTACCAAGTTATTGCAGTAGAATTGACACCGCAATTTTGTGGAGTGTTCGAATAACATTGGATTACCAAGTTATCGATGTCAAAGGGATTGTGAAGACTCAAATAAAGAGGTTGATTCTTTGTTAGATGTCTTAGCCAATTGTAGAATTTGAGAGTGTGATTATATAGGAATAAAATGTTGTGTTGTATTAGGAAAATTACACTCAGAAAAGATCAGATCTTATACAACTTGAGAGAGGTTAAATAGGCTGGAAACTTAGAAAAATCGCCTATGATCTGGAATCTTATTTTATTTGACCGGCTTATGACATGTGTAGTCATATTAAAGATAAAATTAAACTATTTGGATTGTAAATGTAAATTATTTGTGTTAGGATATTTTAAAATGAACCAAAGAAACTTGAACATGTGCTTGAGTTTATTTCAACATGAAGTGTCTACGAAGGTTAATTATAAGGTAATTATAAGTTAGATTTAAGACAGAAAATTGCTCAAAACTTATATATGGTGAAAAATGTTGCTCAGATGTTGTTATTTTGCTCTGTTTGATGTATGTCCCTAAAGCAGTTTATTATTGAAATATTATTGAAATGGCAGATGAGAGTCTGAGAATGATGTTGGAGGAGATGTCTGCTAACTTGAAAGCTAGCATGAACGAAAGTGTGAGGGAAATGGAAGCTAGGAATACGAGTCGAATGAAGGAGAATGCTCGTAATTTGTCTACTAGGATGGATGAAAATTTGAAAGTTATTCAGACCAGTTCTGCAAACTTAGAAAATAATGTGTCGCGTTTACAGATCAGTACCCAGGGAATCGAGAATGCTGTAAGTGACATTCACAAAGATGTGTCTGATGTTAAAATAGATGTTTCTAAAGTACAGAAAGATCTTACTATGTTGAATCTTGATGTTGCTAATGTCCGGGGTGACAGCGGCGCCAACTGTATGGTCGAAGTCTAGCGGCCGCTAGACCTCAAAGTGGGTGGGTGGGTGGGTTTGGGTCGGGGAAAGAAAGCAAGAAAGAAAGAAGGAAAGAAAAAAGAAAGAAAAAAAGAAGGAAAGAAAAAAGAAAGAAAGAAATAAAGAAAGACGGAGAATAGAACTTAATGACTAAATAGATCGTAAGGTCCTAGCACGAACGGTCAGTACCGGCCACAAAATATTGTTACTGAGTTACTGTATTGTTCGTTCGTTTAAACATAAAATAAAAGTTTCATCATTATTCACCGTCAGCTGAATGTTCATGATGGTTAATTGGGATTTACATACAAACAAATAAGCGAAACATCAAATCCTCTAACCCAGGGGTTCCCAACCTGGGGGGCGTGGGGCTTTATCAAGGGGGGCGTGAGGTGATTTCCGAATTAAGTTTTTTTTAACTCGAATAATATAATTTTGTGTAATAAACATTTTTCGAATCTCTCCAAGTGATTGTCGCGTCAAGTCAAACGTTCAAAACACTGGTAATTGCCAACTATCGGCACAAATCTCTGCGGAGCCGCGAGGTTGGATGTGAAATAAGGTATTTGCTGTGTTGTAAGGAAGAGTTTAGTGCTTTTCAGTCGGTCAACACGAATGTACCCAAAAGAGATGGGTTATGCCCTAATCCTGAAATAAATTACATGAGATTAATAAAACACTAGGATGACCAGTTTCGATCGTCAAGCGATCATCATCAGATCCAATACACTTAGGCTATAAAATCTATGTTTGAAATACAGGTGAAAATATTTACAATATGTACAATTATTTAGTTGCAGTATTGGTACTGCAACTGTCAGTGTATGCTAAATGCAGTATATATGTTAGGTGAAATGCTAAATGGTGATGGCTATCCGGAGATTGTACTTTAGAGAGATTATATGGTTGTAAACTATGGTTAAACTATACAATTTTAGGCTAACTACTTATCTGATTGTCTTCCGTACTACAGCTATTCGCAGTTTCCGTGCTC
Source organism: Meconema thalassinum (assembly GCA_946902985.2). NCBI lineage: Eukaryota > Metazoa > Arthropoda > Insecta > Orthoptera > Tettigoniidae > Meconema > Meconema thalassinum. The sequence continues at coordinate 297,751,533 of OX336391.1, read as the reverse complement.
ACTTGAACTCGCTGTGCGGCCGACTGCGGTGGTTATCTTAACGACTGGTTTTTCCCTGCCTTCCCCCCCTGTCCCTACGTGCTGTGTGGAGTGATCGCGATGTGTTTATGTGAGGTGTTGCCAACCTAGATAAGATGTATGTTATTGAATGAGGTGGATCTACAACTATTAAAGACCGTGGATTAGTCCTCGCCACGCGTGGAGCATAACCCATTCGAACTAAGCGTTGACGGTCTTATGAGGACGTCCCGGCACCTTCGAATGGGTTATGCTCCACGCGTGGCGAGGACTAATCCACGGTCTTTAATAGTTGTAGATCCACCTCATTCAATAACATACATCTTATCTAGGTTGGCAACACCTCACATAAACACATCGCGATCACTCCACACAGCACGTAGGGACAGGGGGGGAAGGCAGGGAAAAACCAGTCGTTAAGATAACCACCGCAGTCGGCCGCACAGCGAGTTCAAGTGAGCACGGAAACTGCGAATAGCTGTAGTACGGAAGACAATCAGATAAGTAGTTAGCCTAAAATTGTATAGTTTAACCATAGTTTACAACCATATAATCTCTCTAAAGTACAATCTCCGGATAGCCATCACCATTTAGCATTTCACCTAACATATATACTGCATTTAGCATACACTGACAGTTGCAGTACCAATACTGCAACTAAATAATTGTACATATTGTAAATATTTTCACCTGTATTTCAAACATAGATTTTATAGCCTAAGTGTATTGGATCTGATGATGATCGCTTGACGATCGAAACTGGTCATCCTAGTGTTTTATTAATCTCATGTAATTTATTTCAGGATTAGGGCATAACCCATCTCTTTTGGGTACATTCGTGTTGACCGACTGAAAAGCACTAAACTCTTGTTTACTAAGGCAACACTGAAAATATGGCTTCAAACACCACAATGTGTTGTAAGGAGCAAAATCAATGCCAATTTTATCGTCTCATTGGCATATCTTTGTGATTTCTTTGAAGTTTTGAACAGTTTGAACTTAAAGCTTCCAAGCCTGCTTATGATGCCATCAGAGCTTTCCCGAAAAAAATGCAGTTATGGAAACGCAGGCTTCAGTTGAACAACTTCTCATCCTTTCACCGCCTTAACGAAATTTTGCCGAAAAATGAACGTGATTGTAAAAAACTTAAGGTGCGAATTCAGTCACATTTGGATTCCCTGGCGCAAGAATTCAACTTCTACTTTCCTTATACCTCGTCGGATGAATGGTCATGGATGTTAACAACAAATCCGTTTGCCATTGACATTGAAGCACTGCCAGCACAACTTCAAGAAGAAGCCATAAATTTGAAGTGTGATTCAAAGCTAAAAGATGATTCCAAAATATAAGGATTGGGTGACTTATGGGTAAACTGTCCTGCAGTGTATTCTGAAATAGCCGCATACCGAATATTACCAAGAGAAAACAGTGTCAACCCTCTCACTGGCATTTGTTGACTAATTAATTTCAGGATTTATTGTAAAAGTGTTTTCATTGTATTGTGCTACCCCCCCCCCCCAAGGGCTCACATCTAGAGGGACGTGAGTTGGCAACCACGGGACCCCTGCTGAGTCCGGCATTGCTTCCATTTACTTGTGCGGGCTCCTCTCCGTCTTCTTTCTTGTTCTTTTCCGACCCCGACGGTATTAGGGTATCCGTCGCCTAGGGAGTCTTTCACTTTCCCGCCTTAATTCGCCCTAGTCTCATCTTTCCTTATCCCGCATTCTTCGAGGGGTCTGACTTGTTTTCTTTTTATTACATTTCCTTTTCTCTTTAAGATTCCCGCACTGTTTTTGTTAATTGGCTCCCCGTATATCCAAATTACCTTAAGCAATTTCTTTAAATCTACACTACATTTTGAAGGTATTTTCAATCTAAGTTGCATTTTGTAAGTCTTTTCGATCTAAATTTCATTTTGCGAGTATTTTCAACCTCAATTTCATTTTGTAAGAATTGACAATCTAAATTGCTTTTTTGTACGGTACGTCTTTCAATATTTTGACTTTGAATTGCATTTTGTAAGTATTTTCAATCTACAATGCATTTTGCATTGTGGGAATTTTGTAAGTATTTAGATTTTCAATTGTATTTTGTGAGTATTTTGAATCTAAATTACATTTTGTACGTATTTTCAATCTAAATTGATTTTGTAAGTATTCTCACTCCAACTAAGTTGTTTGATTCTACCATACATTTAGTAAGCATTTTCAATTTCAATTGCATTTTGTAAGTATTTTGAATATCAATTGCACTTTGCGAGTATTTTGAATCTGAAATGAGCTTTTTCAATCTAAATTGCATTGTGTATTTTCAATTTCAAGCGCCTTTTTTTTTAAGTATTTTGGACCTTAATTGCATTTTATACGTATTTTCAATCTCATTTGCATTTTGTAAGTATTTCGACTCTAAATTGCATTTTGTACGTATTTTGATCTAACCTACATTTTGTGCATGTTTTTCAATCTATTCCTTTTGTGAGTATCTTCCTTCTAAATTACCGTACCTTTTGTAAGTATTTCCTCTCTCCATTTTGTAAGTCATTTCATTCTGAGTTCCATTTTCTACGTATTTTAGGTCTCACTTAATTTTCGTTATGTTATTTATTTCATTGTCATTTTCGCTATCACCCAGATCATTAGGGGCCGATAACCAAGATGTTAGGCCCCTTAAAACAACAATTATCATCATCTAATGTATTGTGATAAAATGAAGTTAGTATGTAACAGATATTAAGCGCGTACTTCATATTATTTTTTCAGAAATAATTATTCCATTATGTAGTGTTATTAGGTTAGGTCTATATCCTCAGCGTCAGTTTATCGAAGAGGTTATAGAAGCGACGAGTGGAGGGGTGGGGGGCGCGATGACCACCCGTATCTGAAAAGGGGGGTGTCAGCTGCCAAAGGTTGAAAACCACTGCTGTAACCTAACGTATGAATCGAATATTTCTACCCAACCTAGCGCTTCACAGGAACGTAACATTAATGCCTTTGCCGAGTCTTCCCAAGCAAGCTCGTTCAAAGTATCGCTTATCGTTTTGTGAATGTGTAAAAGCTTCGGACTTCTCTGTTCGAAATGCGCACCGTGGTTTTAGAAGTGGCGCGAGAAACGCCCGAGCCCGCTTGAGCCTGCACGAGCCCGCCTCAGTAGTCTATCAGCGAAGGGGGAAACGGGGGCTGTGCGGTGAAGAGGAGGGAGTTGGGTTTGTGTTGATGTCGCTGTGTCGTGCGTCGTGTGCTGTTGTTTGTTGTTTGATTCCGTTAACTTTGCCTCAAGTTGCGGTGGTAGCGGTACCTGCACTCCCGGCTCTTCCAGCTCTCACTTGACTGATAACCAGGACTCGCTTCCCACGTATCCTTCCAATCATCCCCCTTTAGGTCCTAGTGCGAATGGAACTGGCATCCGAGTAGCGACAAGTGGGGATTTGGGGATAACTTCCGATCCGGCAACGTTTTGTAATCTGGAGCATATGACTCCGGCAATGGTTAAGTGCATTTGAGCAAAAGGCCCTTCCCAACCAAACCGAGAGCTTGTAGGGGGCTTCCCCAAGGACAAAGAGGGAAGATCATGCCATGCAGCTTGGTACCGCAAAATGTTTCGGGATGGTGGTGCGGTCCAGCGCGAGTGGTTTTCGTACTCGTATTCAAAGATAGGCTTTATTGTCTTCACTGTATCCTCTTCGGTATTCAGTCGAAGGTAAAGAAAGAGTGGACACGCCACGGATTCCGTACTTGGTCAACTGGTACAAGCTCTATTCTCCTACACGAGACTAGTGTACAACATGTTGAGGCGTCACTGAAAGCTAAATTAGAAGATTTATCCGTACCGTTAGTCCCTTCTTTCGAAGAAGGAAGAAAATTAAAAATAGCCGAAAACAGGGAAATTGTCAAAGAATTAACAGACGTGATTCTTTATTTAGGTAGACGGAATCGAGCTCTGCGCGGACACCGAGAAAAAATGAATGAAGAACTAAAAGGGAAATTTAAAGACTTAGTTGTGCTGTTGGCAAAGTACTCCCCACCAATGGCTGCGTATTTAGCTTCTTTGGAGGCTAACCCTAAGCGCAAGAAACGAAACTATCTTACCTGGAATAGACAGAATCTAATGATTCATGCCATCTCTCGAGTTATTAAAAATGAGATTCAAAAACAACTGCTTGAAGGGAGGTTCTTTAGCTTGACAATGGATACTACTTTTGATTTATCGAGAAAAGTACAACTGTCTTTCGTTATCCGGTACGTCGATGAAGAGACAGGGAAAGTGCATCAACGGCTTGTTGCGTTAAGGGCATGTGCGACGAAGAACCTATTCAAGATGCTCGAGGACATAAGCAGAGAACTTAATCTAGACTGAAAAAACTTGCTTGTCGGACAATCCTATGACGGTGATTTTAATGGTCTCAAGGCTCAAGTTCAAAACGAAAACCCTGCGCCTGTTTACGTTTGGTATTTTGCGCACAGAATGTATTTGGTAATGGTTGATACGGTAATGGCATGTTTAAACACAAAAGATCTGTTTTCGATTTTTTTAAACCTTGCATTCATCTGTTCGTCAAAAGGCCGAGTAACACTTTTCGAAAATTACCAAACAAAATGGTATCCGAAAGAGCGAGTTCGTCGACTAAAACGAGTCAGCTCGACACGTTGGATGACTCACGATTATTCATCACTGTCGCTCTGTCAAGATTTGCTGCTCTAATCGACACACTGCTTCATGTAATTCAGACACCACTGCGAACCCTTGACCGTGAAGACCCACCCAACAAAGTTACACCAGCCGAAAAATCAGCTGCCTCAGAAGCGCAAGGCCTTAAGATACTTGCTATCAGAACGCTTTGTTCTCACAGCGCTCGTCTTTACGAAAGTCTTCGAAAAGGTAGGATCTGTGAGCAAGTTTTGCAAGGTGTTGATATCGATTTATTCTCAGCTGTAAGTGCAATCCAGCATACGTTCATAGAAATGGAGCACCTTCGAAACGAGAGAGCCTATGAATGTATTCTTGAAGAAAAAGAAGATTTTCTCAGAGGATTTCCCGTCTTTTAATTCCAAAATCTGCCCGATCCCTTGAAGCGGCGAAAGAAGATGATGGATGGTGAGGATGCTGCAGATGAGCCAATTGATGAGTCAATCAAGAAATTTCGAATCGAGGCCTACAACGTTTGCCTGGACGTCATAATTTCTCACCTTGAAGAAAAATTCGGCAGCACAACTGTTGGGTTATACCGCGATTTGGCACTCTTCTCGCATCGTCGTCTACTTGGGGTAAACGGTCGTAGAAACGTTCTTCCTGATGATGCATTCGATCACTTCTGTCAACTGTATGGAAAATTCACGGACAAAATTCAACTCTTAGAAGAGTAGGCTATACTGTTTTTCCGAAAGTCTGCCCCCAAATCAAGAAGGCAGCTTCATTGCCCGAGAAACTGCACAAGCAAGACATTTTTGCCGATGAATACTCTGCTGATGACGATTTCGCGAAGACCGACAAAGGCGAGGAGGAATCAAAAACTGAAGAAGGAAGCTCTCTAGAAGAGGTTGAAGACAGGGATGTTAACCCAGATCGAGCGGAACCCGGTAATACTGGAAGCTTAATGACTGTATTTCAAATTATGCACTCAGCAGGCTTGAAAAGTGTGTACACCGCACTGAAGATTGCAGTGACAATCCCGGTAGCAAGCGCCACACCCGAGAAAACTTTTTCGAAGTTACGCATAAGCAAAAACAGGCTACGTACGATTATGGGTGGTGAGCGATTGGAAGACCTCATGATAATTTCTTGTGAAAACGACGCAAATATTAAATACGATAATATCATATTAAAGTTCGCATCATATAGTAGTATTCTTTTGAAACAGTTACTGCACTAAGAAATAAGGTGATGTAATGAAACCTTTTCATATAGTCTTTTGTTCGGCCGAATATATTCTCAAAGTGGTTGGAGCGTGACAGTCATGTCTAAAAGTATCGATTTTTCAAAGTGCTCTAATAGGGCCAAAAAGAGTTTAGGAGTGGTGTGGAAGGTCAAAAGTATAATTAGCTTAAAATGGACATTTTAGGGCGAATTTTAATATTTTGTTAGTTTTTAAGTGTGTTCTAGTGAATAGATTCCGGCCAAAAACTCCAAAAATAACGATTTCAACGCGATAAAAAAGAAAACGTTAAGAAATACCGGTGTCACCGGACATCTAACAGAGAAAACGAAGGTCAAAGGCCGTTTTTTCCGCAAAAAAAAACCACTAAAACCAATGTTTCTGCCATTTTCAAAGCCCTAAAGCTTCTCTCAGTTAGCAGTTTTCCAAAGGATTTAGTATTGGTATTATACTTTGGACCTTCCACAACACTTCTAGAATAATATAGGCTAAGTCTAGAAGGCATTGAATTCGAAACGGAGACGTCTTGTTGATGTGTGCTGTTTTTTGTCAAATTGGTTCCTCTTCAAGACGTATTTGAACAAAAATACTAGTCTGGATGTGAGTATTGTGACCCAATGTAAACTTTGAGCACTGGTCTCTGTATAGTGTCATTTATTAGGAGTGAAATCCATTATTTTCTGTTTTGCGTGTGGAAGACATTCAACAAACGGTTGAACATCGTAATTCAGCGAGGCTCCAAAGTCTTTCACACTCAAAGTAATGACTTCTTACCAAGGAAGTCAGACCGTACCTAACCTTACCGACAGTTCTACCCACAATGTACCCAAGATATCCCAGAAAAGTTATGCTTCTGCAATACAGTTAACACCGAATAAAGAACAGGCTATTATTATTGACGCACACGACGGAATTCCAATAAAAGATTACGTCCTTGCTGTGGGGAAATTAACAGATCCAGCTAACATACGATATATATCCCGCATTTCGAATTTAAGAATATGCATATTCCTAACAAACAAAAACACTGTTCAGGAACTGTCACTTAATCACCCTGTAATCCGAATCAATAATATTGATCTCACCCTCAGACCGTTAATCGTTGCAAATAAGAGAGTGATATTATCCAACGTATGTCCTATATTACCCAACATAGTTATTGAAGAACACTTACAGCAACAGAGCATTAAACCAATGTCGTCTATATCCAGCCTAAAGACAGGAATTAATATTCCGGGATTCACACATATTCTCAGCTTCCGCCGGCAACTATCCATTAAACCTGATGATTTCAATAAGATACCAAATGCATTACAGATATGCTATGAAGGAACTAATTATTGGATATACACTCCATCAGATGCTCCCACCTGTTTTACTTGTAAAGAAGAAGGTCACCTGACTCGAGTTTGTCCCCAACTACCCAAGACTCTAGAAGAAAACAATCAGACACCTAATCATCTTCCAATTTCCTCCAAGGAGGACATCTCCATTCCAATAAATGCAACAACGGACTCTCATCAAACTATGGTCCCTCAGCAAACTACTGACCCACAACAACTTCTTGAAGATTCTAATGACACACCTTCTCTCTCTAAAAATCCGCATCAACAGAATGTGTCCTGGAACTCGAACGATTCAATCCCAAACTATGAAGCAAATAAAGAATCACTCCTAATTAAACCTCACGGGATAAAACGACCCATACCTTCAAGCGACTCCTCAAATTACACTTCCAAGGCTGATAATTCCTTCTTAGACAATTCTTCTATCTCGGGAGATGATAAAACATATGATGAATTTCCTGCTCTAGGACAACAAAAAACCCAAGATATTAAACAGCCTAAGAAGAAACTAATGATATCGAATCATCTCGACCTTGAAGAACAACTTCTTCCTGTCAAGAAAGTAATAGAAGCTAATCCCTCAAACTTTAGTCTTAACTTCATTCGACTCAAAAGTTTGTTTGAGAATACTAAAGGAACATCCGCAACAAATATCTTACATATTGCAATATCCTACACTTCCCGCGTTGAAGACCTCATCGAGACCCTCCGTAAACTATACCCCTATTATCAAGATAAACACATTAAAAACCAGAGCACCAGGCTTGTAAAGAAACTACTCACTGTCATTAATGAAGAAAGTAATACCCCAGATCAGACACTCCCAGTAACCGATATGGATCACGACTACGCTAGTAAACACATCTCTTAAAAACCATCATGGATTCGTGGATACTGCAGTGGAATATTAATGGATATTACCCTCAATACGAATATCTACAACAACTCATAAATGAACACCAACCTGAAATAATTTGTTTACAAGAAACTAACTTTCGAAATAACTATGTGGCTAATATGAGACATTTCACAGCATACCACAAAAATCGTAATAATCCTATTCATGCAAGTGGTGGGGTTGCTACTTACATTCACAAAAATATTCCTCAAAGAGAAATACCACTGGAAACAAATTTGGAAGCAGTAGCAGTGAGAGTCTTTCTAACATTTTCCCTATGTATCTGTAATGTTTATTTGCCCAGTAGCCAGAACATGGACCTAAATGAATTAGTGGATCTGACAAATCAACTTCCTAAACCATTCCTCCCCTTAGGGGATTTTAACTCCCATAACACCCTTTGGAATTGTCTTTCTACTAACAAAAGAGGAAGAATAATTGAATCACTACTAGATTCTGAAAATTTGATCCTAATAGGCTCGAATGGCCCTACACATTATGATATTCAGCATGGAACTTTTAGCACCATAGATCTGTGTCTGAGCACTCCAGATGAAGCAACAATATATACGTCGCTAGCGAGTAAAACCCTCTTTGGAAGTGATCATTTTCCAGTCATAATAAGCGGAAACAACAAGCCCCACCCACAAGTCTATTCAAATAAATGTAATACCACACTTGCCAATTGGCAGGAATACAAAGAAAATATCAAGGCAGAGTTATACAGATTACCTCCACCTACCCTCTTCAAAAATTACAACATTAACTATATCGTAAGAGAATTTACTAACACCTTAATTAAAGCCGCAGACAATACTGTTCCAAGGACTAACGGTGTGACTTACAGAAAATCAGTTCCCTGGAGGAATGACTCCTGTAAGGATGCAATTAGGGGGAAAAAAACCAAAGCATTCTACAAATATAAACGCCACCCCACTCTACAGAACAAGTTAATGTTCCAAGAAAATCGCGCCACAGCTCGAAAAGTCATAAAGAGAGTAAACGAGCTTCATGGTTAACATACGTATCATCTCTTTCTCACCAGATCCCACAAAACACAATTTGGGAACACCTGCGTAAAATAAGAGGGCTTAAAAAACCCTCACGTATCATAGCTCTCAACATATCACCTGGATCAGTTTCAACTACACATCATGACATTGCAAATACATTAGCAGAAAACTTTGCAAAAATTTCAAGTGATTCCAATTATGAACAAGAATTTCTATCCTCTCGTGATGATTGTCTTGATCTAGAATCGGACATCTATTTAAATACTGACCAATGCTACAACGATAAACTCAATATTTAACGGAGCAAGTTAGATCTGAACCTTCCAATGCACATGTGCGTCCACGTGCATTACGTCATCCCCCCGCCAGGATTCCTTGTCAACCAGTGAGCGCATACTTCGCCACGCGCTAGTTAGATGTTGCCAAGTAGTCATTCTTCCCAGAACCTTCGCAGTGTACAGATGATGTCAAGGCATGCGATGCAAGACGGAGCGGTTCTGTTCTTTGACAAGCACGGCAACAAGCTTGCTGTCAGCAGTGTGTGCAGTTGGTGCGCTCTCAGTTCACCACGTGCTACCTTCTTTGAGTTGAGTTGTGTTGTTACAGCAAAGAGGGGAAATCGCGCGCGCCTAGTAATCCCACCACTTCCCCGCCTTGACGAGACTCCGCCATGACAGGCCAGGTCTAACCTGCCACGCTATACTGAAGTACTACTTGAAATCAAAAGCTGCCGAAGTACAAGCCGAGGTCCAGATGATATTATATATGACTTCTTGAAAGAACTTCCTCCTGAAGGCATAGTATACCTCACTGAAATATTTAATTTCATTTGGTCTCAGAAAGTCTTTCCAGCTGCTTGGAGAAAATCTATAGTAATTCCAATACCCAAGCCCGGATGTGATCACATGTTACCAGACAACTATCGACCAATAGCTCTAACTTGCACAATGTGCAAGATAATGGAAAAAGTAATAAATAAAAGACTAAAATGGGTTCTAGAACAGCAGAAGTTCTTCACCGCAGAACAGTGTGGCTTCCGACAGTTCCACTCAACAGCTGACACGTTAGTAGTTTTAGAGTCTGAAACCCTGGATGCCTTTCACAACGGTCAACACCTCCTTGCAGTCTGCCTAGATATTCATAAAGCGTATGATATGGTGTGGAAAACTCACGTTATCAAAACTCTACTGCAACATAATATTAAGGGTAATATGATCAGTTTTATCTATAACTTCCTTCAAGACCGACGCATTCAAGTTCGAGCCAAGCAACGGTGTCCTATCCCAAGAAGTCAATTTAGAAAATGGTGTCCCACAGGGCTCAGTTCTGAGTGTAACTCTATTCTTAGTAGCTATAAATGGCATCACTTCATGTATTAACCCTCCGGTAAAGGCCTGTCTCTTTGCTGATGACATGACTATTTTCTGCAGAGGTCGCAACCTGTCAACCACCCAAGAAATCATGCAAAGCTCTCTTGAAGATGTTGCCAAATGGGGAAATCACACAGGCTTCACATTTTCTTCAACCAAGACCAAATGCATTTTATTTTCCAAACAAAAGAAAGTAAATAACTGTCCAGAACTGTATCTCAAGGGGAATAAAATTGAAGTAGTAACTGAAATAAGAATACTAGGAATGACATTTGACAGAAAATTAACATGGAACTCCCATCTAAAAGGAGTGAAAAAAGATTGCCTACATCGTGTTAATGTGCTCAAAGCATTGGCGGCTAATAACTGGGGAGCAGATCTTCATGTATTAATGTGCACCTACAAATCCATAATTCGCACCAAGTTGGATTATGGTTCTATCATATATAATTCAGCCACAGCATCCTCACTGAAAATCCTTGACCCGATCCAAAACACATCTCTCAGGATTGTCTTGGGAGCATTCAAAACTAGCCCGATTTCCAGTTTATTAATGGAAGCTAATGGACCCCCGATCAGGACTCGCAGAAAACAACTGACTATCAACTACGCGGTAAAGATAGCAGCTTCTCCGCACTCCAGAGCACATGCTTATATTTTTTCCACGCAATTCGCCTCAACGCTATCCCCTGCAACAAAAGAGACATATACCCTTCCACATTCGGCTCTCACAATACTTACATGAAATTAATTCTACAGTTCCTCCGATTGCACCAAGAACTAAAAGAGACACCACATTCCCTCCATGGAAAGAAGAACCACCACCTATTATATTAGATTTAAGTGAATTCAATAAAGAAACAACCGACAGTACCGTATTTAAAAGAATGCTATCTGAGAAGTGCGCAAATTTGCCCCGACACACTCCTATATATACTGATGGCTCAAAGACTGAATACGGTAGTGGCTGTGCTGTTGTCTATCCTGATCACACGATAATGTATGCTCTACCAGCTACATGCTCCATATTCACATGTGAACTGTATGCCATCTTAAAAGCTATGGAATACATAAAGAGTTCCCCCGAAAATGATTTTTCTTTAATCCTCTGTGACTCTTTATCAACAGTAAAACTTATTCAAAATACATCATCCCTAAACACATTAGTTCAAGACATACTGCAGACCTACAATACTGTGAAAAATAATGGACAGCAAGTTACCATAATATGGATTCCCTCACATAATGGAATAAAGGGCAACGAACAAGCTGACATAGCAGCTAAAGAAGCAACTCGTCTACCTCTACACGATCCAAACGTTCTAACTCCCCACTCAGATGTTGCCTCTTTTCTTACTACAAAGATCCGTAAAGAATGGTTAACCGAATGGACACGCACACAACCCACAAGGCTTCATGATGTCAGACGAGGATCTACAGATAAATTTGATGTTTCATTCCTTCAGCGTCGAGAACAAGTGCTCATTACTAGAATACGTATAGGCCACAGCAAACTGACTCATGTGCATCTCTTCTCTAAGAAACCTCCACCAGTATGTGATACCTGTAAAAAAAGAAAAACTGTTGACCACATTATACTCGAATGTCACCTATACGATCAACAAAGACTTTTGTGCAAAATCAATCAAAACAATAGCGTAAGTGACATCTTGAATGAGAATACTCAGTGTAAAAACATTATCGAATTTTTTAGGCAAACGAATCTATTCAGCAAAATCTAATCTTTATCTGATCAAGATATATTGTTATTTTATAGTTTTTTCATAAATGTATCTCTATGTAATTAATATAGAAAGTGTAGTATGTAAAATTCTGAATGTCGCGATATGACTTACTGAGTTAAAGCGACAATAAATAAATTTATATATTAAAAATAACACTTCTAGACTCTTTTTGGCCCTATTTGAGCACTTTGAAAAATCGATAATTTTTGACGTGACTGCCGCGCTCCAACCACCTTAAGCCCAAAGCATTGCCGCTTGAAGACAACGCATGATGCGAAATGAAAACTGTCTGCCGAGGAGTAATGTTTGTTTTTAGACTTCCCTTATTTATCTTTTATCTAAAACTAAGTGAGCAGTATTTTGATGTTGGACACTTTTTACCATTCAAATTTTGAGAATATCATAATTCTGTAAAAAGTACTGGTTTTCCTCCTAATTGAATTAAACGCTTACCGGTACTCGATGAGAGTGTTTTTTTGTTTTTTTTTTGTTTTTGTTTTTTCAGCTCGACTTACCGCTAAACGTTTCTAAGAATATTGAGAAGTCTGATTAGATTTTGGAAACGGGATAGTTGTCGGCACTGGTAAACAATATGTGTGCGTAACTCGTGTGAGAGGGGGGGGGGGTTGGAAGGGGTGGGGGGTGTCTAAACTGTTTCGCTAGACCTCAGAGAAATGCTATTGGCGCCACTGCGGGGTGATATTTCATGTGCTAGAGCTGAAGTAATTGTTGTTAGGAATGATGTTGCTACTGTACAAGACAAAGTAGAGGAAGTTCAAAGAGAGGTTAGAAATGCTCGAACTGATGTGTCAAATGTTCAAGTTGACATCAATAATATTCATTCAGATGTTAATGATATGCAAAGCGATATCAATAAGATACAAGTAGAAGTCAATACTGTTTTTGTAGACATTGCTAAAGTTCAGACTGATGTTAACAAAGTTAGGGAAGAAATTGAAACTTCAGAAACCCTTTGTACTCGTAACATTAGTGCATTAACAACTCGGTTAGTTGACGAGTCTGTTAGGACAACAGCTTCTTTAGCTGGCTTAAAATACGATGTAGAGGTCATGAGAACCCAAGTATTAGATCACAATCGTTTACTTAAGGAAGACATTGAGGTAGATATCGCGGAAATGTTAACTGCAAATGTAACGGTGTGGAAAGATGAATGGAACAGGTCAAGTGGGGAACATGTAGATCAGATTCAGGAGCGAATTGAAAGAAAACTTGCCAGTACACAAGTAGACATTAATAATGAAGTAGTTCAGATTAGGAAAGACTTGAATGTAAGGATGGATTCGCTATCCGAAAAGCAGGTAGAGGATAGAACTCAAATAGGTCAGGACGTGCAAGCATTAAAAACTGCGTTAGAGGAACAGATTCATAAGGTTGTCTCTGATGTTACTGAAACTACGAGCAAACTGCAGAATTTGAAACTAGGAGAAGCTAGCATGATGGAAACCTATAAGGAAGAGTTGATTAGGAAAGTCATCACGGAAATCACAGACAAGGATACTGAAGGATTGACTGGTGAAGAGGATAGAAATTACGTGAGAAGATGTAACCTCGCTACAGAAGAGAGAGATATTAGTCCTGAGGAACGTATATCCAGATTCAGGGAAGAAGAGGAGGATAGAAATATTGAACCTGAATGGAAGTATCGTGATAGTGGGAAACATTATATGGATTCATATCCGAGAAATGTGACAGTCATCCGGAATTTTGAAGACAAACCTCAAAAATTTAGCAACACTGATAGTCTCACACCGATCGAATATATCAGGAATCTTAAAGACTATTTCATAGAAGCCCACATTCCTAGAGAGAGAGAGATGAGAATCGTAGAAAGATTTCTAGCTGGAGGACCCCTCGAATGGTTTAGAGCATTTCGGTACACTTTCAGCAATTTTGACGAATTTGCAGAGGCACTGATTAAACGATTCTGGTCAATAGAAGCTCAGAATTCATTAAGAGCTGAGGTATACTCGAGGAAGTATTCAGGTACTCTTCCAACACGGTACGCTGATTTCTTCACGAGTCAGTTATCACGCTTGAGATTTTTGCAACCCCCATTGTCAACAGAGCAGTTGATAGATGCGATTTCACGTATGCTGCCTGTGGAGGCAAGAAGACTGATCATATCGTCAAATATCAGAGATTTGACAAGTATGGACGAATTATTGAGAAGGCTTGACTACACGAGTCCAATGCCAAATTTGGTACAAAAAGGTCAGAGGCACGAATTCAAAGACGTTAATACGGTCTACATGGATCAAGTGCAGCAAACTGATAAGCCTGAGGAAAAAAAACTGAAAATGTAGGTCCTCACAGGAATAATTCTTTCCGCAACAACAGATCCCAAGGTTACCGTCCATATCAGCAAAGACGAGGCTGGAATAATAATAGAGGGAATTATAACAACGGAAGAGGTAGATACTACAACAATGGTTATAATAGAAACTACATTCGAAATAACCAGTACCAGAATCAGAATCAGAATTCTCAAGGTCAGGTTATGACACCCGACAAGTATCAAGAGAGAGAGAAAGAAAGTCAGCAGTATCTGCAGGAATTACGAGAAAAGGAAGCTGAAAACCAAAAGAAAAGACAGGATGTAGTGATCGATCCTGGTCCTTCTACAAGTCAGCAGAACTTGGAAAACAGAAATTCAGGACAGAAGAGAAAGTAGAAAGGAGTGAATGCATTAGCCACACACAACCCAGAGAAGAAGAGACTTATGATTAAGGAACATAGAGGAAATATCATATAAGAGTAAGCCAATAATAATTCAATTTCGTGTTCAAGTGAATTGAGATATTTATAACACAGAGTTTAAAAACAATTTGCAACTGTTTTTAAAACGGGGTGAAGGGAGAATGCCCCAGTAAATTGAATTATATTGAGACCACGATGGCTGTATTGGCAAATATGAATAAAGTTATGGATGTCATAGTTGTGACGTGGATATTCATGACGTAGGCACGGATGACGCAGATTTCATGCAAGTAGGCTGGTTGAGCTGAGATTCTTGGTGACGTCATGATTTTGTTCGAGAAAGATCTGAAATTTACGACGCAGTCGCAGGGGTATTGTGCTAAGGAAGAAGTCACGCTATTGGAGGAGAGACTCGAACCAATGAACGATAGTTTGGAAGGAAGACGGAGATTGCTGAAACTACGATATTTGATTACTTTTGGCATGCAGATTTGTGGAAAACTATTTTCAGTTATGGCATTGATTTGGAATTTTGAAGAAATTAATTTTGAGTTTTTGAAATTTGAAAATCCATCAAGTATAGCCAAAGTTAAAACTTCTAGCAATGACGGAGGAACGAACTATGGAAGGGATGGATACGCCCCTTAAGAAGTTGATAAAAGGTCGTGCACAGGATAGAGGAGCTCTCATATCTCTCATACCGCTGATAACGCATATATATTTCAGATGTCATAGAGTCATTTTCGAGTGAATAAGTGAAGCAAGTTGACTTTAGCGTGTGGTTAAAGCCCGGCGCATCGAACGAACACGGAGCAGTTCCATTTTACGCTGTTCGAAACTAGGTGAAGTTGAAACGCTCACATTAACGTTTCTACCAGATAAGATATAAAGAGTTAACTTCTGCCTTCATTATAATTCAATTGGGCAGTACAACATTGAGGTGTGTAGAAGATTTGAACGATTTCACAGTTATACTTTGAAAGATATTGGCACTTTAAGGCTGCCAACAAAAGTGATTTTCTCGCCACATGAGAAACACTTTTAAAATTCCACATTATACACTACGGCTGACACGTGTTACAACCGTGATATTGGAGAATACGTTTGGTGTTACAACGATACATTCTACTATGGAACATTATAATCTTGCAGTGCTTTCAATGATTATAACAGAAGTTGAGATGGAAGGCTAAGGCTTTAATGCAATTGGGACATATATCGATGGAGTGAAGTAACAGCATGGAACTTCGTTAATCGTCATTCTACAAAAGCGAGCATGTAGTGAACATCCAACTACACTCATGCATCGTGAATCCATCGCTGAATTATATCAAATGACAGTGGAAATATCATCATACTCCACGATTATGAATATTTCTGCGGAAATAACTGCAATAAACTTCATGGCGAATTACGACTGGAACTTCAGGGAACTTTCAAGAGAGGCCAGGGAGGACCCGGCTCACAAAGAAGAATTTTGCCAGAAGGATGTCTTTCGTATACATGGAGCAGTGCAATTTCCGGAGAAGGAAGCAGTTCGATTCTCCGAGGACGCTGATTCCAGGTTCGAGGTCGGAGCACATCTTCACGCTGGTGAAATGGAACCAACAGCAGTTTTCTTTGAAAACTTTCCTCTAGAACTTCAATCAACAGATAAGGTAGTCGTGAACGTTTCTTGTATTATATGAGTCATGTAGCGATATCTGAGCAACCATTCTTCCCATATTTTCTGTCCCATTTATTTTTGCCCCATTTTCTTGATTAATATTTCTGTACTCAGTACACTCCGATGATTTATGCCTTTTTCTACGATTTGTTGAGACATTGTTATGTCATTGGCATACTTAAATAATTTTGGATCAGTTGAGACTGATAATTAGATTCTTTCAATAATTTGCATATTTTTGTAGTCACGATTTGACTGTAAAGTTAATGATTTGCTATGGCAGATTTGAATTCAGACAGCGTGTCATTTTATTAAAGTAATTCTATTCAGTAAATTACTTTGACCAATTTTCTGTCATCCTCAAGAAAGAAGAATAATTAAAGATTTTAGAGCGTTACAATCTAATACGTTATCGACGATCTTTGAAATACTAGTCGTCTTATGAACATGATTGCAACATAGACAATTATCATTGCATTATAGACAATTTTATGAAATATGAACTTTGATTACGATTTATTGAATACACTATAGTAATGAACATTTGATAGAAATTTTTCTCAAGTATAGATTGGAACAATAATGTTTGCATTCCACAATCTAATTGTATTCTATTCGACTATTTATGCAGTTTAGATGAACTTTGATTGAAGATAGTATTTTTATACTGCGTTACTTTGAAGATATTAATCTCAATTTTGATAGACCAGGGAGGAGTGTTTAATCGTATTTGCTATTAAATTTATTTGTGATTGGCAAATTTTTACTTCATATCGATTCATGAATGAAACCCACGAAGGTTGAATAATAACAGACATTAATACAATTGATGAATATAAGAATTTTTGAAGAGGAACAATGGATGTATAATCGTTAGTTCAGTGGACCTGTAAAAGTCGCTGATGAGTAATGCCCTTGAATAATGAAGGAGGTTCCCACAGTAATATATGAAGTTGTTGAATTTATGAGTGGAGGTTTTTGTATGTAATTTAGAAGATTTTGATGCCATATATATGAAGATATATGATGAATTCTGGGCCTATTGTTGAGCAATTTTGTGCGTTTTGAGCGAAGTATTTTTCCGCTGAATGTATTGTCCTGGTTCTTTGAAAGTTATTCATGTGAAGATACTGTTAAAGTTAACAAGAGTGTTAAATAATTTGAGATGAAGATTTTGAATGGAGATTACCGTCACAAATATTAGTAATAATTATTAAACCTTATTAAACCTGAATTTGACATTTAAATATAACTAACCTTCATTGGTCGATTATATCAACACAATTTGAGTAATTATCAACCGGATAAACGTGTGGTTTAATGTATTTCTTGTATAAATAATATAAACAATATAATATTGTAAATAATTTTGTAAATATCTTTGATAACAATTTGTAATGAAAGGGATTAATAGAGGCGTATATAAAATTTTTAATTGTCGATTGACATTGTTATAAACAATTTATTATTGTTATAAATAATTAATGAACTTTTGTTATTAACATTAAGAGTTTTGTTATTATACTCTAAACAACGCTAATTAAACAAGTGGGTTGAACAATTAAATATGATTTAGGATTATTGGAGTATTCCACTGGTGTTTGAATGGAGCATTTAAAAGATTTGCGTGATAATATTTCAGTTGAGATGTGGACATTTAACGTGTTTTGAAAGGGAGAGCTAAGCTATGATGTAACTCGCATATGCTAGGGTTGAACGGAGGGGTGAGTCCACTTTGACGATGCAGGTGCATTGCAGCTGGCC
Source organism: Meconema thalassinum (assembly GCA_946902985.2). NCBI lineage: Eukaryota > Metazoa > Arthropoda > Insecta > Orthoptera > Tettigoniidae > Meconema > Meconema thalassinum. The sequence goes on along the minus strand of OX336391.1, from coordinate 297,733,126 downwards.
CCGGCAACTGTATGATAGAGGCCAAGGACGTCTCCATAATAGCCTTGTGGCTATAAATAAAATGTGATGTGTATAAACACGCAAAACAATTGCTATATGTGTCTCGTCCCAAATCCCGTTTCCATTCCAAGTGCATTATTATTTTTACGTTATTTGGAGCTTGAGAAAGCTGAAACATTGTATGTAGAGTATACAAGTCCGACAGGAGGACATGGTTATGTGGTCGATGGCTTCTGATTGCCACGTGGATTTTGTTGTTTTATTTTTGTTAAATTCATTCTTTATGTGAAATAAATTATTGTGCAGTTTAAAGTTTCTCGTCTTCGTTGTGGTTCATTTTAAATATCATGGTGGAGGTTATTGTGTGGGCATACTTTAAGTGATCCAGTTGACAACCCAGTCCCCGGGATAAATTTAAGAGGTAAGTAAAGGTAAGTATGAACCCCCGTATATTTTGGTGTGTTCCACAATAATTTCTTGTTAACTATTGTGCTCTAATCTCGATAGTATCTGTCAGTGCCATTTTCATTGATGTAGCTGTGCCGAAGCGTTTGATTATTGGCAATCCGATTGAGGGGGCGGATATCTGATAGCCTACTATCCTGAGATCGGGGACAGTACTTACAAGCCCAAACCAATTTTACCTAAAATTGATTTACCCCATTTCTCTGGAGATGAATCTACTTGGGATTATTTCTATGAATTATTTTGCTCCCTTGTTCATGACAATGAAGACATTCAAGTCATTTACAAGTTTCATTACTTGAGATCTATCCTCCGAGGTCAAGGCCTGCAGTTAGTTGAAGCACTCCCTTTAAGCGCCAAAAATTACCCCATTGCCTTTAACTTATTAAAAGAAAGATACGGGAATTTACGGTTACGTATTCAACGCCATATGAAAGCTCTATTCAACCTACCTGCGTCACAGCACAATGACGTCACTAGTTTGCGTACTCTAGTTGACACTACACAACTTCACGTTAAGGCTCTGTCCCAATTAGATCAACCTACTGAACACTGGGATACTTTCCTAATACATTTAGTGGTTTCTAAAGTTGATGCTGCTACCCTCAAAGCTTGGGAAATTGAACTTTTTAAAGAAGACGACTACTCTTACGAGCATTTAGTCACTTTCATAAATGCCAGATGCCAGCTCTTAACCGCTTTAGCTAATCAAAGTGAACCCTCATCTCCTAGTTCTAAATTTGAATTAATGTCTATCAAACCTAAAAGCGAACGCTTAGCGTCTAGTACCCAAAAACCTGGGTCCAGCTCATCTAAATTTAAATCAAACACCACTGGTTACCCAACTAGGTCTAGTGAACGCCGTATTACTAGCTCTCTCGTTTTAAATACTCAAAGCGAACCTCGCAAGAGTTTAAATGAACCTTTAAAGTGCATACTTTGCAAAGATTCCCATGCTTTATATCTATGCAAATCCTTTAAAGAACTGTCAGTCGACGACAGATGAAAATTAGTTGCTCAAAACAAACATTGCTTCAACTGCCTAGCGCCCACGCATTCTGCTTCTAATTGCAAGTCCACAAGACTTTGCTACCATTGTGAAAAGGCTCATCACACTTTGCTACATCGTCATGATCAGGCAAGGTCATCGACAGCATCTACTTCTCCGAAAAATGATAGTGCTAACAATTCCAATGCTTCATCGTATATTCAAAATGCCAAGTCCATTCGCCGTGCTCAAGTATTGTTGTCTACTGTCCAAATCGAAGTTCAGGGTAACTTTGGCGACTGGGTCCGTGCACGCGGTCTTCTTGATTCAGCGGCAACTCATGATTTTGTGTCTAATTCTTTGATTAGAAAACTAGGCCTACCTGTAAACCCCACTTCTATTAACGTATCAGGCATTAACAGATTAAAATCACAAGCTTTACAGTTCTCAAAGCTAACCAAGAGAGATATTTGTCACAGAAACAACTTTCTCAAACTGAATTGTCTAATTCTCAATAGCATTGAAGAAGACACTCCAAGTCACTCTGTGGATATTTCAGGGTTAAACATTCCCTCGCATTTAAGGCTAGCTGATCCTTTGTTCAACATGCAAAACCCTATTGACATACTCTTTAGTGCCAATGTTTTCTAGAATTGCCTTCGTAAACAGGTTCGCAAGTTATCCTCAAACGTGGTCGCCAGAGACACTAATTTTGGATGGATCGTCACAGGTCAACTTCCCCATTATTCTCCCCAACCCGTATCGCAATGTTACTTCTCCAATACTGATCTGGAACAGTTTTGGAGGCTTGAAAGCGTTGATCCTCCTAACGTAACCTCTTCAGAAAATGAATTCTGTGAGCAACTTTTCTTGAACACCACCACTCGTTCTTCTGATGGCCGGTTCGTTGTTCAAATGCCAAGATTACATAATCCTCCCAAACTTATTAACTCTCAACCCAAAGCTCGAAAAGCTCTCTTTGCTATTGAGAGCAAATTCAAGAAAGAACCTCTCGTTAAACAGCAGTACACTGATTTCATGGATGAGTATGAAAGCTTAGATCATATGGAGGTTGTCAACAAATCTGAAGATGAATTGCACCCCCCAATTGAAACGGTTTATTTAAATCATCATCCCGTGTGGAAAAACCCTCTTGTAAAGGATAAAATCCGAGTTGTTTTCAATGGTTCATCACCCGACGTTAATGGCAACAGCCTTAACGACACTCTTTACTCTGGTCCTGCTATTCAGTCAGATCTATCTGCTATACTCTTAAACTTTCGATTATTTCCCATAGCTGTTATAGCTGATATAAAACAGATGTACCGTCAAGTTTTAATTCAGTCTGAACAACGAGATCTCCAAAGAATCTTGTGGCGCGACGAAATAGGTAAGCCCATTAAGGTATTTCGCTTAAAAACGGTTACTTATGGCTTAAAACCTTCCGCTTTCCTTGCTATCCGTACCTTATGTGAGCTTGCATTCACAAATTCTCATAGTGTGGTTCTTTTGTTTTTGTATTTCTCATAGTGTTCTTCTTTTTTTTTGTATACCGTACAAGTCAAATGTACTTTTTTGAATATAACCGTCTGTTTCCGGTTATGACCAATGGATGTCGGTGTTTGTTTCTTCTCCCATCAATTTGGAGTTTAGAACTGTATTTAGTAAACCCTTTTTGCTAATTATTTTATGACAGGTTATGAGCCCAGTTAAACGCTTATTGCTGTTAATGTGTGGACTTTGTGATGGGAGAATGTCGGTCGCTAAAGGGTGTTGATATGTGCGGCGCACATGTGGACAGTTAAGTGTGCATCCAAGATAGTTTTTGGTGAATTTTGTGGACGATTTTTCTATTGTGAGGACTATTTGTACGCTTTATTTTAAGTATACATACTAACATGGATTCAGCTACGGAAAGCAGCGAGCGAGTAGTTGCAATAGTGAGGTTACAGGACGACAATTGGGAAGCGTGGAGCACCCGAACAAAGGCATTGCTTCAAACAAGGCGTCTGTGGGACGCGGTTCAAGGTTTCCAACGAAAGACCGATACAGGAGAGGTAGAAGATACACCCGTTGAAGAGTACTCCGAGGCCCAACTGGGCAAAGATCAAGACGCGAAAAACTTGCTTATAGGTTTGGTCACCGACCCTTTCCTAGGTGATATCAAAGAAGCGGAGACAGCTAAGGAAGCATGGCAGAATCTTCTGACTTCATGTTGCGATACCGGAGTCCTTCAAATTGTGACGAAGTTAGACGAATTGTGTCTTTTTAAGAAAACTAGTGACATTAGCATGCGTACATTTGTTGATAAAGTGCTCACTTGGTGTGCACGGTTGGACGATGTAGGTATAAAATTTACGGATAAGGCCAAAGCTGCTTTTATTCTCAGAGGACTGGAAAAGCGGGAGTACGAAAATTTGATACGTTCATTGGAAAGCAATGAAGAAAACTTAAGTGTAAAGGTAGTGCGAGCCAAACTATTGTTGGAGGAGAGAAAGAACAAGTTGGACAAACTAAAGATGGAGCGAGAACAGGAGACTTATGCGAGGCTGAAGAAGGAAGAATCTGAGGGTGAAAGCGTGAAGGCAATGGTGGCAGCCATGCGCTTAAATTCCAAGGGGGTCGTCAACAGCAGCAAAAGTGTCAACAAGCCAACAGGTAGTGGTGGATTCATGTGCTACAAGTGCCAAGAACAGGGGCATATTGCGAAGTTCTGTGATTTAGTTCATGAAGCAAGAAAGAAAGGTTCAGTTTTGTGTTTAATTGTGCCAAGATAGGTCATACTTCCCGGAATTTTAGTAATGGACGCAAGGAAAATGTTAAGGTTAAGAATCGTGAGGTTATTGCCACGGTAAAGGACGATGAGGCGGCAAACGAATGTGTTCAGGTTAATGCTAGTAGTGTTAAGGTAAAGGCTTATGTGACAACTGAAAGCAAGGATGATGCATCTGATTGTGTATGCAGGTGGTATGTAGATTCAGGAGCCACTGAGCACCTGACACCTTATAAGGATATTCTGTATGATTACACCCCAAAGGTTTCTGGTAGTGTAGACACAGCTGATGGATCCGTGGTTAGTGTATGTGGTATGGGAAGTGTGCTTATGAAGCTATCTGACAAGTGTGGAGGTTCTTTTCTGAAACTGAAAAGAGTGTTGTATGTCCCAGGTCTTCAAGACAATTTAATATCTGTAGGTCAATTTGACAGGAAAGGTGCAGTCGTAACCATTAAAGATAGCAAAGTTGTATTGTCAGATCATGAGGGTATATTCCTTACGGGTGAGGCTGTTGGAAATATGTATGAGGTAAATTGTGATTATTTTATGGTTGAACAAGGGAAAGAATTTGCTTGTAATGACGAGGTGGAGGTTGTGTATGCTAAGAGCAACAAAGCTGTAACTAGCGGAATATGGCATCAGCGTTTTGGGCATGCTCTGAACATTCCAGATCGTGATTTTATATCCAAAGAAAAGAATCTTGATTGTGATACTTGTAAACAAGGTAAAATGAAAAGACTTAAATTTAATGAAAGAGATCATGTATCTCAGAAGCCATTAGATGTTGTGTTCTCTGATGTATGCCAGTTAGAGCACCCATCGATTGGAGGTAGCAAATATTTTATTACATTTACTGATGATTGTACCAGATTCTCATATGTAAGGTTCCTTAAGCATAAGAGTGATGCATTTAATGAGTTTCTCAAGGTTAAGGCCCTAATGGAGACAGCACAAGGGACCAAGTTGAAATCTTTCCATTCAGACAACGGTGGAGAGTATTTAAGTACAGAGTTTTGTAAATATCTTGAAAAGGAAGGTATTGTTCGTAGGTTAACAATGGCTTACTCTCCCCAACAGAATGGCGTTGCTGAACGCCTCAACCAGCAACTTCTCACCACTAGTAGGTGCATGCTCATTCAGTCAGGCATGCCAGTTCAATTTTGGGGGGAAGCCATCAACACAGCCTGCTATATAAAGAATAGGTGTGTGTCATCAACTGTAAAGAACATCCCATTTGAACTGTGGACGAGTAGAAAGTTGTCAGACCAGGAATTGCTTATGTTAAAATCATTTGGTTGTAAAGTTTGGATCCATAAACGTAATGTGGAAAAGTTAGTGCCAAGGGCAAATGTTGGTGCAATGCTAGGGTACCCCGATGACTCGAGGGACTACCGTGTATGGGACATCGAAAAGAAATGTGTCATTAAATCCAGGAATGTAGAATTTGTTGAAGATGTATTTCCGTTTTCTGTAAAAGCCCAGGTAAAACCTGTAACTCAGATAGATTGTGAACCTAGAACAGTTGGAGAAGTGTTTGTCGAGCAGAAAGATTGTGGAGGTGACGTGTTTGAACACGAAGTAGCCGAATCAGGAAATGAAAATTCTGTAACAAGTGATAGTGATGCCTCTTTGTCAGATTCTGATGTCGTAATAGACGCTCCATTACAGCCTGAACACACAGTATTACGCAGATCGAGTAGAGAGAGAAAACTTCCCAGCAAGTGTGTATGTTGTAATGAAGTCAAGGTCAAATGTCGCATTGTCATGTTGAGGTCAGAATATAACGATCCGGTGTCTTTTCAAGAAGCCACCTCACGAGATGACAAAGATAAATGGTTTGAAGCAATGAACCAAGAGATTGCCCTCTTGGAAAAACATAATGTGTGGACACTTGCAGAAGATTCATGTGGCAAGACTGTCATAGGCACCAAATGGGTGTATAAAACTAAACGAAACCAAGAAGGTGAAGTACTTAGGTATAGAGCACGTTTAGTAGCTCAAGGTTTCAGTCAGATAAAGGGTACAGATATCCTTGAATCCTACAGTCCTGTGGTAAAAAGGAAAACTATTAGGACCCTTATAGCCATAGGAGTAGAGCGTGAATGGGATAATTGTCATTTGGACATTGTATCGGCATACCTTAATAGCAAAATTAAGGAAACTGTATTTGTAAATCAACCAGAAGGTTTTCGCAGTGTAGAATACCCAGAACATTTGCTAAAACACAACAAGAGTATTTGCGGTTTATGTCAAGCTGGTAGAGATTGGCACAATTGTATCACTGCACAACTTGTCAAGCTTGGCTTAAATCAAAGCAATTGTGATCCGTGTCTGTATGTTGCCCTTTGCTACCATACAAGGAATGATATGTAAATGTTTGTTGTTAGTGTAAGGCTAGTTATGTTTTTTTTTTTTTTTTGCAATTTGTGAATGGGGGGAAGTGTGAGTTTGCATTCACAAATTCTCATAGTGTGTTTCTTTTGTTTTTGTATTTCTCATAGTGTTCTTCTTTTGTTTTTGTATACCGTACAAGTCAAATGTACTTTTTTGAATATAACCGTCTGTTTCCGGTTATGACCAATGGATGTCGGTCTTTGTTTCTTCTCCCATAAATTTGGAGTTTAGAACTGTATTTAGTAAACCCTTTTTGCTAATTATTTTATGACACCTTACACTTGCTAGCCTCTCAAGATGGTCATTTATTTAATTCCAAAGCTTCTGAAGCGCTAACCACGTCATTTTACGTTGACGATTATTTGCAGTCCTTCCCCACTCTGGAGGAAGCTTCTCTCGTGTCCTTAGAACTTCAGGCATTGCTAAGGAATGGAGGTTTCCCACTTCATAAGTGGAATTCCAACTCCCCTGAGTTTCTCGCCCAGTTTCCGATTGAAGACGTTGATCCCTCCTCTGTCGAAATTTGTGGAAACTCCGAATCCATAAAAACTCTAGGAGTTCATTGGTGCACCAGCACTGACACTCTCATCTACAAAGTTTCGCTCACTGAAGAGCTCCCCAACACGAAACGACAAATTCTCTCTGAAATTGCAAAAATTTTTGATCCGCTTCAATTTCTTGCCCCAGTTATCGTTATAGCCAAACTTTTCATGCAAGAGCTGTGGTCACTCAAATGTGAATGGGATGACACTGTTCCCCTCTCATTTCTTAACAGATGGCTTTCTTTTCACAGCAATTTGCTGGATCTTTCCCTTATTGAAATTCCTAGGAATTTAATTAGCTCTCATTCTAATGCATCTTTTTTCCTTCATGTGTTCGCGGACAGTTCCGAAAAAGCTTATGGTTGCTGCGCATATTTAGTTTATCGTGGTTCATTAAATGGATCTTCAGTTTCCAATCTTGTTTGTGCCAAAATCTAAGGTCGCTCCTCTTAAAACTATCACTTTGCCTAGGCTTGAATTGTGTGCTGCACTCATGGCCGTAGAACTTGTTAAGAAATTACGAGAAGTTTTAAAAGTCGAATTCTCGCAAACCTATCTCTGGAGCGATTCCATGATCACCCTTTCTTGGATCGCCAAGAACCCCGCTCACTGGCAAACTTTTGTTGCAAACAGGGTTTCCAAAATTCAAACTCTCTCTTCTGGATGTCAATGGAGGCATGTGCCCAGCGCTGACAACCCAGCCGATATTATCTCTCGTGGATGTTTACCCTCTCAATTGGCAGCTTCCCAGTTGTACTGGCACGGGCCCTCGTGGTTAATCGAAGACTCTTCTTCTTGGCCTTCTAAACCTCCAACTACAAACTCCAACGTGCCTGACGCCAAAGTACCTCTATCTATTGCTTCGTGTCTTGTTTCCAACGCTTCTCAGCCCTTGCTGTCCCGCTATTCTCCCTTTCATAAACTAATTCGAATTGTTGCCTATCTCCTTAGATGGAAATATTTTGTGGTTGACCAACCTCTTCTCCCCAAACCACACCTTACCAATCATGAATTGAATCTCGCTACCATTAAGGTTTTACAACTGACACAGCAAGAAGCCTTTTCTTCTGAATTGTCTTTACTTTCTTCTAAAAGGGATCTTCCCAAATCCAGTCGTCTACGTGCTTTAGCCCCGTTCCTTGATGACGATAGGTTACTCAGGGTAGGTGGTAGGCTCGCTCAATCTTTGCTCTCTGAAGACAAAAAGCATCCCGTTATTTTGCCTTCCAAACATCACGTAACTTCCTTAATTATACGTGACTTTCATTATCGCAATCTGCATGTTGGTACACGCACTCTGCTTTGCCTCTTAAGGGAAAAGTACTGGATTATAAATGGAATTCACGAAGTTTCCTCCGTAATTCACAAGTGCATTCCTTGTTTCAAAGCGAAACCTAAGGTCAATACTCAACTAATGAGCGATCTGCCTTCCTTTCGCTCTTCTCCTATACGGCCATTTGCTTTAACTGGTGTGGACTATATGGGTCCGTTCCAATATCAACGAAATTCCTCTGAAGCTAGACGCAAATTGTTTGGTAAGCTCTATGTTTCTCTCTTTGTTTGCATGGTTACTGGCGCAATCCATTTGGAACTAGTAACGAATGCCTCTACTTCTTACTTTTTATCAGCTGTCTCTCGCTTCACTTCTAGGCGTGGTGTTCCTTCAGAGATGTTCTCTGATAACGCTTCCACTTTTCAGGGCGCAGCTTCCCTGTGGAAGAAAGCTCTCACTTCTTCTCCTGCCATGGAACAAATTTCTAATTTTTCCTACTCAAAGGGTTTCAAATGGCGCTTTATACCTCCCTACGCTCCTCATCACGGTGGTAGGTGGGAATCTTGCGTAAAACTCACTAAACGTCATTTAAGAAAGGTCTTAGGTAATCGAATTCTGACTTATGAAGAATTCAATTCACTGTCCGTTCTGATTGAAGGTGTTGTTAAAACTCGCCCTTTAACTCCTCTTTCCAATGACCCCGATGACTTGCTTCCACTCACACCTGGTCACTTCCTTATCGGCACTTCTCTTTCTGCCCCTCCTCCTCTTCCCAATTCTTACAGGGATTCTAATTTACCTATTGTTTGGCGTAAACTTGAAGCCCTCCGCAATTCCTTTTGGAAGAGGTGGAACTTGGAATATTTAACTTCCTTGCAACGGAGACAGAAGTGGTTTCTTTCCAGTCCCGACATCAAAGTGGGGGACTTGGTCTTGGTTAGGGATGTTTCTCCTCCCCTGGTCTGGATTTCTGGTAGAGTGACCGAGTGTTATCCTGGAAGGGATGGGAGAGTCAGGGTGGTCAGAGTCTTGACCACTAATGCTCAGATCACAAGACCACTGTCTTTAATTTCTCCATTACCTTTAACTGTTTAACTGTTTATTTTGTTCTCTGTTGGTGTTTTCCCCTCCCAGTATGGTGTATTCTTGGAATACACGGTAAGAGAGAATATAAAGTTTAATGCTCTTTTCTTGTTCATTTCTTCCTTTTTTATCAAACACCAACAGTGATCTTCTATTTTCTCTTTGTTGGTCATGTCTCTTATGTTCTTTGTGAGTCTGTTCTAGATATATATCTTCCATGACCCACCTAGCGTCATCTAGCAGCGAATCTCAGAAGCTCCTCAATTCTTCCTGGTGCAAGAGGACTTCCTTATCCATCTGGCCACCAGTTCTCGTTTCCATCGCCAGCTATTATCCCCGTGATCAAGAGAACTTCGTCTACTCTTTCACCCACCTGGCTGTGCTAGTATCGCCTGCTATCAACTCTTTGAAGACCATTTCCTCAAGAGAATTTAAGTTTACAATATTGGTCATGCTTATATGTTCTACTTTTGTCTCCTACCCCCACTCTTTTCCCTTCCTTGGACCCTCCGCGCTTCGCTGAGTGGGTCTCACTTGTAAGTCGGCAGTTGACTCGGTCAGTCAAGGCTCAACTAGAGCCAGTCTTCTCAAACCCTGAGGCACTCTCTACATTCTACGCCATGTTGGCACATTAAGTATTCGTCAAAGGGAATTTCACCTTCGACATGCAACCAAGATAAGTACAGACTTAAGGTTTTAACCTCATCTTCATCAGTTTTATTATCTACATGCTTTTATTGATCATTTTATAGACAGTGTGAGATTACTTATTTGGGGCGGTAATCATTCTTCGCGGGATTTGCCATGTTGGGCTTTTGTCTGTCTAAGCCAACCTTAATAGAACGTAGCTTTTCTTAAGCTATTTAAATGAGAGATCTTCTCACAACGTGGGATATTATCTAATACCCGCTGTCCATAAAATATTAAGCTCGTTCCACCGCTGGATTAACTTTGGCCCCATTCTTCTATTAGGATTGTTCTGGAACCTTCCAGATTCTGTACTCTATCTACAAGTCTTGCCGTCATGTATTTTTCACTCACTTGTGGGAATACTATTTAAAATGAGGAATCTTCCTTATAAATTACTGCAATAGCTAAATTTTCTTCCACCGTTGGAATGTTCTATGGCGCATTTAATTGGAAATCACAACTTTCTCAAGCAATAGACTCTCGCCTACCTAGTGCAACCAGTTATTTTTCATCATTGCAATAACTTTCTTTCCCATAAACTTTCGTGTTACTACAGTGAACTTTTCATCCATTCAACAAACTATAGTGAGAACTAGTGCTTGTTCAACATTTCTACCGCGTCGCGATCGTCCGATTACCATAAATAAGGCCATGAACATTTATCCTAAATCCCAATTGATCTTTCCTAAACCTTCTACTAACAAACCATGTTAATAAAATTGTTACTTTAAGGCCTATTGCAATGAGGTGTCACTCTAAAGACGTGCCCTCCCACCTTTGCTTATATCTCATTAATTAATTTCTGCATAACCACGTGTTTCATACACGGTTCAAGCTTACATTGTTTCTCCCTTATAATCAGGGAATACAATTCTTTCAACTCAGGAGTGAGTTATTTCTAGGTTTCACGAAAGGGAAACTTGCCCCATTAGTCTCGTGATTCCTAATTAAACATAGGAAGTCTAGAACTTTCCTTTTGACTTTCTCTTCAGGTTTCACAGTAAGTGACCCGCCCTCTTTAGTATAATTGTAATAAAAGTAATTCTGCACAAATATAAGAAGTTATAGGAACTTCTATCTTATTCTTCATGTTTTTCTTATTGTTATTTTCGAAGTGGTTACTTTCTCTAGAATGTTTTCTCAGAAATTTCTTATAGTACACACCTTGTACTCTATTTATTGTTAAACTTTAATCACCTTAATTGTATTTAAATTTTGAATTTTTATCTTCGCTATTTTAAATCCTTGCTAGGATTTTATAAAGGTTTGAAACCTAATAAATTGTTAATTGCCTGGAGCAAACTTTAAATGTTAGGAGGTCTGCGACCCCAAATTGTTACTAAAAATTGAAACTATATACTTGTCAAATTTATTAGACTTTTTTGCATTGTTAAATAAATTCAAACTTTCCTTTTCGACTCATCATTTCTCTAATACAACGGTTAGGCAAGATCCTGCCTTCCTTGGCTCTTCCTACTCAATGCCATTAAATCTATTGATAGGGCTTTCACCACTCGTTGCATTTGAGCAAGAACTCTTAGTGGTAATCTCGTTAAAGTTTCTCTTAGCTTTAATAGCTAATTCTAACTGGCCAGTAAGGCAAGTACAGCTCGCTACGCCAGCTACCTGCTTGTAGAGATCCTCTCCGAAAACTTATGGTTGGTTTTCCAAAAGATAAGTGTTTCTCTTTGTCTAAACTTTTAGCCGGCTCCTTGCTGAGTAAAAGCTTAGCCATTTCCAAATGCAACTATTGGTTCACTTACCAAAATTACTCCCCAAGGTATATTTTTTTTTATCACAATCCTTCTTGGAAGCACTTGGTCGCTTTTTAGGAACTCCACAACTTCGAAAACTGGAAATATCAAAATCGATGCAAATTATTGGCATTCTTCGAATTACTTGGTCAAAAAAGAATTCCTTTGAACAGATCTACAATAAGTCTGTTACTATCTGTCTTGCCAGACCATCACCCTTCCCCATAGTACGCATATGCATGCTTGAGAGGGAATACTCTAAAGCCATTCTCTTGCAAACCGCCCAAGTCCTAGCTGCGGTTCCCGTTAGCTTCGACCTGGTCCTTACCCATTTTAGGTATCAGAGAGCGGATTTGCGGTGGCAACCACCCTTGAGTGTATTTAAGGTTAAATTTACAACTTTTGTGGGACTCTCCTTCTATCTTTCTATCCTTTTTTTCCAGTCCGAAACCCACCTCCTTTTCTTTATCATCATCTTCTTGGTGGTTAGGTTATTCCTCAGCCAATAATCTACCCAGGGTCAATGATATGATGGATGTGAGATCTTGTATCCATGCTATTGAATCTACCCTTCACACTGGAATTATCGCAGCTTCGAGCCATGGAAACGTCGAACTAAGGAATGAAGTGTAAGGTCCAGATTTTTTTCTAGGAACCAACTTCAAGAGCCAGGTGAAGAAGGACATGTCACGGATTCTGTCCTCGTACCGGAGCTTCCCGAACACGCCCTTGCTATATTTGGAAACCCCGTTGAAGGTACATTTTTAACCTGCCCATTTATTTTCATTGCATTGCGTTTTTATCTAAACACGATTACGGTATTTAACAATTTGGTTTTATTTTTAGAAACTCCAGCTATTGCATCCTTCATAGCAGTAGGAATGGTGGCAGGCTACATAGTGCGCGTAGCAGAAGAAAATACCAGCAGTGAAGGTTGTTTGCAACATATTTCTCTTCCTGCGAGTGAAAGCCCGGTCCTCAGCCTCATACGATTTCAAGATCGCGGAGGACTGAGGTACCCTAAAACATCATATGTGGTGTTGCTAGAGCAAATTATGCAATGCGTATTACGTGCAGTCCAGTATCTGCCGCGGAAGAACTTACTGAGAAACTGCACACTTTTATTAAAAGTAAAGTTCTGTCAAATAATTAAGTGTGACCAGTGCAACGATTCTGAACATCCATTTCTCCTTTTGAAGAAGTTCACGAAACCGCTCCTGGACAACCTAGCCTTCAATCGCACGAGCAGGAATGAACGATTTTTACAGCTTCACAATAAGCCTCTGAACAGGAGCCACACTTTTGTAAATGTGCATGAAATAGTCCGGTTATTATCTCATCTCAATACTAAATTCATATAGTGCACTCATATTGAGGGTGTTACAATGCGATCCTAGCGGCAGAATGCTGAACTCAGTGGTCCCCCAGTCGCGGTGAGGCATCTCCCGGCCTTGTATTATAACGTAGGCAACGGGCCATACCCTGCCCCTTACCACCCCTTCTTCCGATGCGGTTTGAAATGATTCGCAAGACGGCCACTAGATGGCAAACAGGGCACCACCTTGGTGTCATTAGTTCCAAGGTTACGTAAAACGAAAACGAATGGAAGAATATATCTCCCCCTTCTCAAATCTCAATTACTTAATGTTTTGTTACAACAATGGCAGGATTATACACGCACGAAAGCCAGGTTATATTATAGAATTCCACCTACCATCCCTAGACACCCATAGTTTTATAATGGATCTTACACTCGACATCATATTATTACGATTATCCGTTGACGTTTTCATCATGCATTAACTCCGGTATATATGGCCCGCTGTCTTCGTCCTTCGGATCTCTGCGACTGTTCTATGGCAATCGGTACTATTAATCATTTAAGTTTTTCAATGCCTTATTTATGACACTCAACGTGCCCCCTTTCTATACACGTTACGTTCGTTAGGTTTCCCCCTCCCTCTCAATATTTCTGTTCTGCTTCATTCTACTATTCCTTCTGTTATCCATGCCTTCCTTAGATTCCTGCAAGAATGCCCCCTTAAGTTTTAAATTCCATACCCCTTAAGTGTGACGATATCATGTTTGTGTTAAAGTAGTAAGCCACTAAGGTACGTCGCTTGGTGTGAAGATTAGAACCTTTCTGTGTCCTTGTATGTATGTGTTACATTTTTCCAGTAGTTTTTAGTTCAAATTAATATTGGATACTCTTCACGTGTAATAGTATTTTTCGGGCTGTGACTGGGTTCAGAGCACGAGTGCTGTGCCCATTACCTAACCTACAAAAAAAAAAAAAAAAAAAAAGGAAGATTACTTCAAATGGTGCAGTGACAAAATCATTCATACCTAGTGTCAAGGATAGGTTAAAAAGAAACTTCCCATTAACAAGCAAAGTAAATACTTTCTTAATAGGACATGTTAAGATAAATTCGTATTTCTTTCGTTTCAAAATAAAAGACAGTCCATTGTGGGCGTGTGGCAACGAAGAACGAACAGTTTATCAATAATTTGTTATTTACATGCGTGAAACTGGAAAAAGAAATTGGTTGGTTCCTTAGTTTAGGGGCTGCGACAACGCGGTCATGTAGCCCCGTGTACTTTGGGTGTGTGTAGAATATGTCTGATAACCGGTGTTAATTGTGATGACTGTATTAGTGTGTGTATCTGTTTTTTAATTCAAGTAGGGACTGCAACTTTGAATTTTCAAATAGTTCCTACTTTTGCCGCCAAACGCCACCGTCAACGACTACTAGGCCTAGTTCAGAACTAGCTACTAGACGCCACCGCAGTCGGCTCTTGGCAACGAACGTAGCAACCTAAGAGCGTTGTTTATATTCTTAACCTATCCAATTTAGTTTCACACAGGTGTAATTAGTGGAAAGATCTTTAACATGCCATAAATCTATGACATGGGACCGCCGGCTTTACTTCCCCTCCGAAGGAAGGCATACTGAGGGATTTTTAACGCTCTTAAAAAATCCGACGGCTTCGGCCGGGTTTGAACCCGCTATCTTGGGCATAGAAGCTCAGCATGCTACCAACTACGCCACCGAAGCCGCCGGAAAAAGAAAGATAGATGTATAAGGACAATATGGTAAATAAACATTGAAAATGGACGTTCGAAAAAATTAAGCTAATGAAACATTATATAATTAATTTTATATTTTAATTTAATAGATTTAGAAAAAATGTCAAGCAGTTGAACAGATTCTTAATATTGGTGTAACTCATAAAAACAATAAGTTAATAGATATAGACAGTTCTTAGAACAATATATGACCAAACAAATAGCCATAGAACAATAATGAATAATACATATGTAAATGTATGTTAATAAAATTGTAAACATTTTGTAAACATAGCATGTAGTATTACTTTCATTGTAATGGAACATGCTGTTAAAAATAAATAAATAAATAAATAAATAAATAAATAAAAAACGTTACGTAAAGAGGTCTCTTCTGAAATTCTGTGACAAGTGTTACCAATTAAATAATTTAGTTTTTCGCCTAGGCCTAGAGTTTTTGACAAATGTCTTAGTGATAGGATATTATAAATTTCGAATTAAATAGCGATTTAGAGGGTCATTTAAATTATATTAAACGTACAACATAACATTTTCCCTAATGAGACAAAATTTAATGGATGTTGGCTAGCGTGCTAGCGAGTAATTTTTACAGTGCATGATAATTTATTGGGTGTGCCCTCCCAAGCTCTAAGAACACCAGCCGCCGCTGGATCAAATCGAAACGACCAAGACAGCTCACCTGTGGGATCATAGGTGGGTTGCACGAGTCGGGGATGGGGCGGGCCGATGCAAGTGCCATCTATTGCCTCTTTCGGGAAACAAAGCGTCCGCCATATTGTTGTAAAAGCCGGAGTAAATAAGTGTGGTAAGAAGCGTGGGAGCATCAACTTCTAGTGATAAAAATGCCTTTTGTGGAGAACTATTTGTCAAACCTGACTCTACCCCTCAAACATCCGACCAAAAGGTTGGATTTTTGTTCACTGCCTGAGATTATATATTGAGCTGACGCTGTTCGAACGAGGTATGGTGGTTGGTGCCTGACGGATGTGAAGTGCGGGAATTCGGCTTAACACAGTCAACCATGTCCAGGGTGTATGGTGAAGGGTTGAATGTGGGTGTCACTGGCCGTCCAGCTACCCTCGATGACCGTGACGGGCGACATCTGAGACGGATTGTCAATAGTGATAGAAGGGCAACATTGCAACAAATCACGGCTCAATTCAACGCAGGCCGTGCTAGACGCGTCTCTCAATGGAGTATCCGTAGGAACATGGGTTCCATGGGGGGTATGGGAGCCAGCGCCACACACGGGTGCCACTGTTAACCGAATGCCATCGACACAACGACGCGCATTTATCGCCAATCACCAGGGGTGCACACTGGAACAATGGCGTAACGTGATATGGTCGGACGAATCATGATTTCAATTGCACCATGCCGATGGGAGGTACCGTGTGTGGCGCAGCCCACATGAATCGATGGATCCCGCCTCGAAGGTGTGGTACAGGGAAGTGGTGTCTCTGTTATGGTCTGGGGTGCATGTTCTTGGTATGAAATGGGCCCCCTGGCTGTTCTGGAAGAGACTTTGATGTTCTGCGATATGTTGAGCTGCCAGAGGCCCCTCATGCTAATAGGTGACTATCCCACGACATTTCTTAAGTCAGTGTACTAGCTAACGCGGCAAAAATCATCGATTAGGATAAATATTATTGATGAGTAGTACCGTATGCGCGGGGTTGGCAATATCGTATGTGTCCCATAATTCACGTGTATTAACTTATGGCGGACACAACTGGAATTTTACTGTATAAGTCGTGATCTAAAAAGGGGATGGTGGGTGGGTTATAGACAACGGAGGAGAAAACATCTATTACCACAGCATTTCTACAATATTATTTTCCATTAAAAAAGGCATTTCGGCTAATTTAAGTAGTTTTGTAGAATGTTCACCACTTCTGAACTGTTACTAATTCCATTATGGCCCTCGTGCGGTCGATTGGTCTTCATGCCAGTTAACACACACTATAGAATAATATTTTCACTCATAGAATGACTTATAACACCTCCTCAGAATGACACTTAGCCGCGAATTCCTACAGCGTCCCGATAAGAAAGAAGAACTCGTGTTCCCGTCAACCGTCCTGCAATACCAAAACAGGTCACCTCGCGTTCCGACCTACTACTGCCTCAAAAATACCACACGAGTCATACCTAGGCCAATATGTTTGACCTTGTGCTGGGTTGGTCAACATCCCTAGGAGGCAATTTCAAAAGCTGGAGCGTAGAGCTTTCTCGCTTCTTTGTTGTGTTGTTGTTGTTGCACAAGGGCTGTGACATCGTGGTCATTTGGGTGTGTTCGTGTGGAATTTGTGTGATAATCTGTGTTATTGTGATGGCTGTATTAGTGCCTGTATTTGTAAATTGGGAACAGGATCAGGAAGGAGGTGGGCGTGGCCTTAAGTTCGGAATCATCCCAGCATTTTCCTGGAGTAGACGTGGGGAAACCACGGAAAACCACTTCCAGGAATGCTGAGGAGGGAATCTAACTGCACATTACTGCAGTTACCACAGTGACACAATTTATCAGACAAATTCAACATACACCCAAATACATGGGGCTGATGACCACGATCTCTCAGGTCTTACCGATTTATGCGAGAAAGCCACAGTGCTCGGCGTCTCTCGCTTCGTTTCTTCGTGAGTTGGCATTGGTTCTTTATCACTGACGGTATGCTGAAGAAACGTACACCCTCCTTGTGATCAGCTCTATCCTTGTTAGTCCTCGTGTGACAAGCAACAATTGCACAGCATACCATCTCGAATTCAACGATGAAAAGGGCTACTTTCTACGATTTATCACCCAAAATGCAAGTACCTCCCTATTGTTTACCAACTGGCCTTTACAACAAGATGGCGAACAGGCTGTTTCTGAGTACGGCGCATAGATGGCGTTAGCTTTACAGGAGTTAAAGTAGGCAACCCACACGGCTCGTGCAACCCACCGATTCTGCTCCATGCCAATGCAAGTCTCCATACAGCCATCGTAGTCGAGGAAATCTTGCGGACATTCAATTGGGAGGTCCTCAGTCACCCTCCATATAGTCCGGACATGTTTCCTTGCTACTATGCCATTTTTGGTGAGCTGATGAAGGCTCTGTGAGGCAAACAATCCATCTTGGACGACGACGTCAAGCAGTACGTTCGGAACTAGTTCACAACGCACCCCATGAATTTTACGAGACGGTCATTCACCGCCCTGCGTCCAAGTGGGACAAGTGCCTCAACAGTGCAGGGCAACACTTTTGAAAGAACAGTACGAGTTTTCATTTTATAGCCCCTGGCTCGTTTCTGTTTGAATGGCCCTTATATAACAGCAATGATTTTCATGATTGATGATGATAATGATGATTGTTTGTTTAGGGGCTGGATCGGCGAGGTCATCGTAAGAAACATACTCATATTTTCTTCAAATGATATGAAAATTTAGTAAAATGCATTTTACTTTCATATAAATAAAAGAAAAACATTCAGCTCCACAATTAGGATCACTTCAAATACTGAAATCTTATTCAAATAGTTCTAACTTTGTTATTTGTACGACTAGGGGCTTGATGCTGCTACGGATTCATTTGCATTCATGAATCTGTCACTAAGTACAACATAATGAAAAAATGAACCAAACGTCGCCTAGGAACATGTCTGACCCCACTATTGGCAACATTTGATACAATAAACCACTAGAAAATCACTTCCAGCGCTAAATAATAATAATAATATTATCGTATGGCCTCGGGTGCCGGGTGCAAGCTTTGTTAATTGACACCCAAAGGGTAGCTTGCATGTCGAAGAATAGCATTGTAATTCCAACAAGAAAAAGGATCGGCGAAAAAACACCACTATCGCTGTTGTTGTTGTTTGAGTCTTCAGTCATTTGACTGCTTTGATCCTGGTCTCCATGCTTCCCTGTCCCGAGCTAATCGTTTCATCTCTACATAGCTACCACACTTATATCCCAGGCAATCTGTTGAACATATTGTTACGTGTTGCTCCTAGTGGCAACTTCGTTAACTGGATTACGTTGGGTAGAAGCACAACACAATTGTTCCGTAAAGAAATGTTAGCCTTATTGCAGGTCAGAAATATACACCGTACAATAAGCCAATAGAAACAATTAGCTGTCTTACAGAAGCTACCTCCTTTATGGAGCTCGAATCACCCTTTCACTCGGTCTTGCAGTTAATCCTCTCGCTAATGAGGTAGACCGAGTCCTGACTGGAAATAACTGCACTCAGTCTGTCACTCACTGTTTCTGAATACCGTACTACACACAGCTTCGCAATTCACCACAATGACCTCTGTCGCACTGGAAAACACACACTCTTCAAATACACAGTCCCTCCGTATGATTCACACTCCTTCGCTGTCAAGAGAATCAGCCTCACGTGGGTTTCGTAATTTCGCACGTCACGTCACCAACTACTGTCGCACTTGCTCAAGAACACTGTCCCTCCCTCGCTGGCCAGGTCGCTTTATATAGCGAGGCTGGCGACTCAATGGATGTTTCCAGAGTTGACCAGGGTTCACACCTTCTCGAGAATTCCAACACCAGTAGGGCCACGAATATTCGAGACGGTCTCTTTGTACTGCATGCCTTCTTGTTGCGCAAATCGCTGGTAACACACAGTCAGGATAGCCTGGGGCGGCCTGAGTCACGCGCGGGGCGACGAAGCTGTCTAGCATTCGTAACACCATCCCCTTCCTAAAAAGGCTGATCATCCCGATCAGTCATTCGTCCGTCTGTGTCCCTCCGTAGGCTGCCAAGCGATCTCGATGCACGATCTTCATCTTCGCCCTCGAGCTCCGCTGGATCCTGTAGACGACATCGTTGATCCGTTTCACGACTCGGTACGGACCCTCCCAGGACTTCTGCAGTTTGAGTGACAGGCCTTTCTTCCGTTATGGGTTGAAGAGCCAGACCAGGTCGTCCTCGTGGAATCCGCCGGCATCCGTCTGCTGGTCGTATCGGGTCTTCATTCGGTCGGTCTCGATCCGCAGTCTCCTCCTTGCGAACGCGTGCACGTCCTCCAGTCGGTCGATCAGTTCTTGACAATACTGGCTTACCGGGACCGGAACGTCCCCAGGTCAGCCGAAGGCAAGGTCGACAGGTAGACGGAGTTCCCTCCCAAACATGGCCCGGGCTGGCGTGCACCCGGTGGCTTCATGCATGGCGGCGCGGTAGGCCAGGAGAACTAGTGGAAGGTGTCTGTCCCAATCCCTCTGGTGTTCGCTGATGACTATCCGGAGATGGTTCTCGGTGGTGCGATTGAATCACTCCACCATTCCGTCGGACTGGGGGTGTAGTGGCGTCGTCCTTGTCTTCCGGATTCCCAGCAGCTGGCATAGGTTCTGGAACACCTGTGACTCGAAGTTCCTCCCTTGGTCGGAGTGCAGCTCCAAGGGTACTCCGTACCGGCTGTAGAATTCCTTCACCAGGGTCTCTGCGATCGTCGCGGCTTCTTTGTTAGGGAGTGCATACGCCTCTGGCCATTTGGTGAAGTAGTCGCTGACGACCAATATGTAACGGTTCCCTGCCTCGCTCAACTGGAATGGCCCAGCAACATCGATGGCCACTCTCTCCATGGGGCCGCCCACGATGTAGGTCTTCAGTGGGCCCCGTCGTCTTCGTACTGGGCACTTGCTGGCTGCGCAATCGTGGCACCTCGCACAGTGCTTCTCCACGTCTGCTCGACGTCCGATCCAGTAGAACCGCTCTCTCAGCTTCTCCAGGGTCTTCTTTATCCCTAGGTGTCCACCAGATGATCCTCCATGGACTTCCTTCAGAACTTCCTCCGTCATAGCCTTTGGAACGACGACTTGTTCCCGAGATGTCTTCCCGTCGGTGCTCTCCCAGGTACGGCAGATGAGGCCATCCCTTACAATCAGCGAGTCCCACTGCGCCCAGTAGGACTTGAACTTTGGACTGCAGTCGCTCACAATGTTCCACCCGGTTCTGGGAACACTGGCCCTCTTCCATTCGGAAATCAGTCCCATGTCATCATCTTCTGCTTGTGCCCGCGGTTATTAGCTCCAGCTCCCTTGAAGTTCCACGGTAGTCCTTCAGCACTGTATCCCGGTGTTCTCCTCCCTTCTGGCACAGAAGGTGCAGTCTTCGGGGCACGGTTCTCGTGACAGGGCGTCGGCGTTAGAATGCAGTTGGCCTTTCCTGTGCTGGATCTCAAAGTTGTATTGTTGAAGGCTCTCTAACCACCGCGCGAGTTGACCCTCGGGCTGCTTGAAGTTCAGAAGCCACCGCAGGGATGCATGGTCGGTCCTGATGAGAAATTCTTGCCCGTACAGGTACGTGTGGAAGTGCGCAATGGTATTCACGATGGTGAGCAGTTCCTTCCTGGTGACGCAGTAGTTACTCTCTGGCTTTGACAAGGCTTTGCTGAAATATGCCACCGACTCTCTCCTCGCCATCCACTACTTGCGACAGGACACCCCCTATACCAAAGTCGCTGGCATCGGTATCGACGACGAACCTTGTTCCAGGTCTGGGGTAGGCCAGAATAGGTGCGGTGCACAGAGCCTGCTTGAGTTGTTCGAAGGCTCTGTGGTATTCTGCTGTCCACGTAAAGAGTTGGTCCTTCTCAGTCAGTCGATGCAGTGGTTTGGCGATGTCGGCGAATTCTATCACGAAGCGATGGTAATATGTGCAGAGTCCCAGGTAGCTTCGTAGTTGGGACTTGTCCTTCGGAACTGGCCACTCCCTCACAGCTGCGGCCTTCTCTGGGTCTGTACGCACCTCTTCCTCGGAGACGATATGCCCAAGGTACAGGACCTGTTTCTGGAAGAGCTGACACTTCTTGGGGCTCAACTTCATCTGGGCAGCCCATAGCTTCATCAAAATCTCCTTCAGCTTGCTGTAGTGCTCCTCAAAGCTCCTCCCCAGAACGATAACGTCGTCTAGGTAGACCAGGCAAGTCTTCCACTGTAGTCCCCTCAGGATGGACTCCATTAGCCTTTCGAAGGTCGCAGGGGCGTTGCACAAACCGAATGGCATGATGGTGAACTGCCCGAGTCCGCTGCCCAAAGAGAACGCCGTTTTCTCGCGGTCCTTAGGGTCGACCTCAACGTGCAAGTAGCCACTCTTTAAATCCAAGGTGGAGAACCATCTTCACCCTGATATGGTGTCTAGGGTATCGTCGATCCGGGGTAGAGGGTAGTTGTCCTTCTTCGTGACGTCATTCACCCGCCTGTAGTCCACGCAGAACCTGGTGGAGCCGTCCTTCTTCTTCACTAGCACGACCGCAGAACTCCAAGGGCTATGTCATGGCTCGATCACCCTCAGCTTCTCCATTTCTTCCACCATCTGGTCGACTTCAGTTTGCTTGGCGAGCGGGACACGTCGGAACGGGGCCCTAATCGGTGCACTGTCCCCAACGTCGATTCTGTGCTGGACCAGGCTTGTCCTGCCGAAGTCATTGCTCCCCATGGAGAAAACGTCCTGGAATTCGCGAAGCAGGTCCTGAAGTTGGCGTGATTGCTCCTCGTCTAGAGGGTCCTGGGATCCTTGGTACACCTTCTGTAGTTCTTCCGGTAGGGCGCGTCTTCTTTGGTTGTCCGTCTGCAGGTGTCCGTCCGTCGTGTCTGTGATGCGGGCAATACAGGTAACGGGCTCGCAGAATCCTAGGGTGGTGTCCCGGTGAACCGTAATGTCGTAGTCGTTCAGGTTGAACAGGCGGACGTACGGCCGAGACGTCGTGTTGATGAGGGTCTTGGCAATTAGCAATCCTTTTGTCTGGATGGCCTCTTATTTTGGCTCGATGACAGCCGCCACTCCCTCAGGAGTTCCGTCGACAACCACGGCAGCGCTGACCTCCGTCCTGGTGGGAAGGATGACGTCCTCTCTCAGTCTTACTCGTCGTGCGGTGATGGCCTCGTGTGCTGGTTGCAAAGCAAGTTCTACACCTCCATAGCGGAGAGTGTTTGTACTCATGTCCAAGATAATATTGTTCTGGTCCAGGAAGTCCAGTCCGATGGTCACATCGTTTGCTACATCAGCCACGAGCACTGGATGCTTCACCGCCCGTCGACCAATGACGAACTCCAGTGATGCTTCGCCATGTACCGGTGCGGTCTCTCCAGTCGCGGTTATTAGCTGGAGGTTCCTTTGTGTGGGTTGCACTCTCCACTTCGGGATCACGGTGGGATTGACGATGGTGCTCGATGCTCCCGTGTCGATCAACATGGGCCAGCAAACTCCGTTGACGACTCCGTCGACCATCAGGCTGCTATTGTCCCTCCGTAACTTCGTCACACGAACTTGGACTGCCGGGTCATGATGACTGTCACAAACCGACCTTTGCTCCCCAAGGCTGGCTGATACTTGCTTTCCTGGGCAGCGCGGTTTCCCTACGACTCACTTTCCCGACGGAAACCCTTGGCGGCGGCGATCACCTCAGTCCTTGCTCAGGTGGCCTCTCTTACGGCAGGTCCAGCAGGTCGGTAGTCCTCTTCCGGGCCGCCTCTCCGGGAGTCTTTCGGCTGCGTCGTTGTTGGTGGCGCCGCGACTATTGAAGAAACGGCCTAGCGCCTCCATCAATTCATCGGCCAGGGGCTTAGTCTCGTTGGTTTTGGCCGGTTCGTCGACGTCCAATGACGCACCCGCGCGTGCATTCTAGATGCCTGTTTTGCCGTCTCGAACTCAAGTGCGGGGCTCAGCACATCTGCCAAAGCTTATTGCGCGCGAGTCGCAGCGCCTGTTCAGTGTCCGAGTCCCGTAGCCCGTCGGTGAAGGTCTGCGTCGCAATCTGTTCCAGAAAGTCGTCCGGCGCTGGTGGATAGGCGAGCCTTACGAGGCTTGCGATGTCCATCTCGAACTCATGCAGGGTTTCTGCGTTCTTTTGTACCCGGGTCCGGAGCTGCATCTGGTAGGCCTGCTGAAGATGGCTATCTCCATATCGGGACTCCATATGGGCGACTAGTGAAGCGTAGTCCTGAGATTGGGTTGGGATGGCCTGAAGGACGTTAAGGGCGTCCCATCTCAGCGCTACACTTGCTTGCCACGGTGGGTGAGTGGTTATAGTGTCGGACTACCAACCCCAAGATTGCAGGTTCGCCCCTGGCCGTGGTAAGTGATTTTTGAAAGGCGACAAAAATCACGATACTCATGTCATACGTTGTTGGCATGTTAAAGAACCCATTTGAATTCAGTAGGCCGAGTTCAATGGCAAAATTAATCTCGGGATTTTCCGCCAACACGAAGTTCCTCCATTCTCTACTTGAAAGCGCTGTAGTGTCAAGGAGTTTAGATATCTAACTTCCTTGACTTTCATAGCGTTCAAAGGAACGACGAAATTCGACATGCAAGCTACCCTCTGGGTGTCAATTAACAAAGCTTGCACCAGGCACCCGAGGCCATACGATATTATTATTATTATTATTAGCGCTACACTGAGAGCTGTAGCCTTTTCGTGCTGTTCCAGTTGTTTATGGAACATGCCACCTCGAACTGACGTAAATAACTGCTCCACGCGACCTTCCCGTCGAAGGTTGAGGGCGTCACCCTGCTCTGTCCCGTCCCTGACGTTCCCGGTGTAACTGGGGGGCGGGCGTCGGCGCAGCTCGGCAACTTCCTCTTGTACGGATTTGAATCTCTCTTCCATCCCTGTCGGCGGGTGTCGGCGCAGCTCAGCAAATTCCTTTTGTAGAGCGCTGAATCTCTCTTCCACCCCCTGGGTTCGATTCCCGGTCAATGCATGTGAGATTTTCGAAGTGAAATGCCATGTCCTGTGGTTCGGATTCCACGTAAAAAGGAGGTCCCGTGGCTCATGATCTCAAGATTAACGGTCACGTTAAACTACAAGCTTCCTTTCCTTCCTCTTCCACCCCCGTCAGCGGGCGTCGGCATAGCTCGGCAATTTCTGCTTGTAAGGCGTCGAACTTTTTTCCACTGCCGTGACGTCCTCACGTAGATCCTGGCAGACTGTGTTGACTTCCGCCCGCAGACCCTGTTCTAAATTCTTCAGGTCCTCTGCTAACTTAATCTGGCCGTCTTCCATCTTCTTCTGGCCGTCCTCTATCTTCTTCAAGTCCTCCGCTAACTTATTCTGACCGTCTTCTTCTAATTTGGAAGTTAGGTCCTCGGCTAAACTTTTCTGTCTATCTTCCATCTTCTTCAGGGCCTCTGCTAACTTATTCTGACCGTCTTCCATCTTCTTCTGTCCATCCTCTAATTTAGAAGTTAGGTCCTTCTGGCTGTCTTCTATCTTGCGACTTAACTTTTCTAGCAGTAGTTGTAATTGCGCATCCATTTTAGTTGTTTGTCTTGTAATGAGCATGCACTCACAGGAGAATTAGAGAACTGTGGTAAAGTGACCTACTCGAGTTTTGAAACCAAGACCTTCAGGTGTTGTGCTTGGGTTCGTAATCCGGCTTCTGACTTGTTACGTGTTGTCCCTAGTGGCATGTTCGTTAACTGGATTACGGTGGGTAGAAGCACAACACAATTGTTCCGTAAAGAAATGTTAGCCTTATTGCAGGTCAGAAATATACACCGTACAATAAGCCAATAGATATAATTAGCTGTCTTACAGAAGCTACCTCCTTTATGGAGCTCGACTCACCCTTTAACTCGGTATTGCAGTTAATCATCTCGCTAATGATGTAGACCCGAGTCCTGGCTGGAAATAACTGCACTCGGGTCTGTCACTCACTGTTTCTGAATACCGTACTACACACTGTTTCGCAATTCACTACAATGACCTCTGTCGCACTGGAAAACACACACTCTTCAAAAACACAGTCCCTCCGTATGATTCACACTCCTTCGCTGTCAAGAGAATCAGCCTCACGTGGGTTTCGTAATTTCGCACGTCACGTCACCAACTACTGTCGCACTCACTCAAGAACACTGTCCCTCCCTCGCTGGCCAGATCGCTTTATATAGCGAGGCTGGCGACTCAATGGATGTTTCCAGAGTTGACCAGGGTTCACACCTTCTCGAGAATTCCAACACCAGTAGGGCCACGAATATTCGAGACGGTCTCTTTGTACTGTATGTCTTCTTGTTGCGCAGATCGCTGGTAACACACAGTCAGGATAGCCTGGGGCGGCCTGTGTCACGCGCGGGGCGACGAAGCTCTCTAGCATTCGTAACAATATTCTAAACTTGGTCTACCCCTACAGTTCTTATCCTCGACCCTTCCTTTCATACCCTTCCTTACATTTATTAATTTTCATCATGAATTCTTTCCTCAAGGCAGAATCCATACCATTTAAAAACTCATTCAAATCCTCTGGTGTATCGGCTAAGATGACGATGTCATCAGCAAATCTCAGAGTTGAAATTATTTCTCCTTCAATCATTACTCTTACTTTGTATTGTATCATATTTCTTTCATTGCTTGCTCAATGTATAGATTGAAAAGTATGGGTGATAAGTTGCAGCCTTGCCTTACACCTTTCTGAATACTATCTTCTTTCACATGTCCTTCGGCTCGATGGATGTCTGGTTTCTGTATAGATTATAGAGCACTGTCGATAATAGTTGATTATTCCTATTCGAGAACGGCATGTTGGTATGGTAATATGGGCTATGTTGTCATTACTAATTATTATTGTGTTCCCTTCTTGGGCATTGCGACAATGGTTTGCTTGAAGAAATTGATAAAACAAAGTAGGCCAGTCTGTAATAATACGTTGTATTATTCTTACAGTGCATATAACAGAACTTATTCAAACTGATAGGCCTGTATCACGTACCGTATGTGCGTCTTGAAAAATAAATAATGATTGATTCAATTGCATTTCAATAGCTGGTTAAAAATGAATAGAACAGTTAGATATATGCCACATACTATTAGGGGTAGATTTTGATAACTCCCTGCTTTCAGTGACACAACACACAAGCAGCGAAAGAGTGTGCGGCAACGATGATTAATTATCTTGACCGGCTGCATTAACCTGCCAGCCAATTTAACACTCAAAGGCACACATTTCCAATACGTAACAGAAAGCTGTTATCTGTTTAATCCTTGGTGTTTATTGAATAAACGCAATGTGCTGAGCACGAATATAACATTAATTTTTACCAGATGTCGATACTTTTCGATATTTTATCGATTAAAAAAAGGAAATTTGCCGCTTTATCTTGTACTAGCAGGTACCCGCGGCTTCGCTCGCGTCATAGTCGTTGTTGGATATCGAGATATCATTTGTAAGTATGTTCCTTCATGTAACAGCTATCTTTTTCTTGTTTTTTTTTTTTGTTAGTGCTCTTTGTATGCATTCTTTGGAAGAGTATTATTCTCTGTAATCCATGATGGAAGCATGTATGCTATAATACAATCTATTGCACTTAAAACTGTTTAATTACACAAGTAAAAAGAATCTGAGAACGCCGGGTAGGCTTTTAGAACCAAGATATGGCGACCATGACAGAATTATTTTGTTAAATTGTGGGTTGCATATTAGCGCAACATATATCGGGAAGTGTTTTATCCAGTTTGTGAAACGTAGTCAATTGGTCATGGATACATTGAAAAAGAAACGTACGGTAGTGCGGGCGGCATTTACTCGCGTGTATAACAACTTGGAAGAAAGAAGAAACTCAAGAGTGAACACAGAAAAGCAAGATGATGTGGAGGTTATGGCGGATCTGGAATTACTACGCGAGAAATTCGAGGAGATGGCGCGTTTGGATGCAGAAATTTTGGATTTGCTACTGCAAAATGCGGCTATCAAATCGCAGGATTTGGATACAGAGGTACAGACCGCTGATGAATACTCAGGCAAGCACAAAAGAATAAGTATTTACTTGCAAAGGAGCCTAAACCCTGTTGATGATAGTATGACTATGTCAAACATAACCAAGAGAAAATTTAAACTACCCGTTCTTGAGTTAAATAAATTTGGAGGGGAAATCAAGGACTGGTTAACCTTTTGGGGTCAATTTAAGAAAATTAATGACGATTCTGACATAGATGATTCTGACAAATTTCAGTATTTGTTACAAGCTATGGAGCCAAACACTAGAGCTAGGGAAGTGGTGGAAAGTTTTCCCCCCACAGGCAGTGACTATAGCAAGGCTATTGAATGCTTGAAAGCTAGGTTTGGTCGCGAAGACATTTTGGTAGAATTCTATGTCAGGGAATTGCTCAAACTGACTCTAGCGATGAATTCGAAGCATAATCAAGTCAGTCTTTCCTCCCTATATGATAAAATCGAGACACAGTTAAGGGCTTTGGAAACTTTGGGAGTAGCTACAGATAAATATGCTGCAATGCTATTTCCACTTGTTGAGCCATGTCTCACTGAAGAAGTTTTGAGAGCTTGGCAGAGAAGCTAAAACACCAGTTCGGCTCAAACTGATGGTAAAACCAGACTTGATAGCCTCATGAATTTCTTGAAATGCGAGGTTGAAAATGAGGAGCGAATTTGTATGGCAGTCCAAGGCTTCAAGATAGGAAACCACTCCAAGGGTAGCATGAAAACATTAGGAGCAGAATCAAACCGTCATAACACCGGTACTAATGTTCCAACTGCAGCTGGCCTTGTCAATTTTAAGCCAAACCAAAAAGTGTGCGTTTTTTGTGAAGGTAATCACTCAAGCGATGCTTGTTTTAAGGCCCAGAAAATGGAGCTGGATGACAAGAGGAACATTTTAAAAAGAAGGAACTGTTGCTTTTCTTGTCTTAAGATTGGTCACATTAGTAGAAAATGTAAAACACTGTTAAAATGTATTATTTGTGAGGGTAAGCATGTCCCAGTTATGTGTCCCAGAAGTCACAGGCAGCAAACTCCAAAAGAAGGGGGAACGGTTGAGAATTCTCTATCAAATGTGAACTGTAGTCAGGTATTTTTACAAACACTCATGGTGACCATTAGAAGAGAGCAAGAAAAATAAGTCCGTGTCCTCATGGACCCAGGCTCGCAACGTTCCTATATTAGGAAGGACACTGCTCAGTGTATGGGATATGAGCCCATCGGTGAAGAGACACTGATCCATGGTTTGTTTGGGGGTAAGGTGTCTAATCCAAAACCACATCTTTGTTACAAGGATGAAGAAAACATTTGTTCTCGCATCCCTGTCATTGAGCCTGGGCCATGGTTGACTGAAACTACTGAACAAGGTATACAGCTCTTCGATGAAGATAAACGAGTTGAAGTTTTGGTGGGAGCAGATATATATGGAAAACTTCTCACTGGCAGAAGGGAGATTTTACAATGTGGGCTTGTTGCAATTGAGACTTATCTGGGATGGATTGTCACAGGAAAGATAAAGGGGCCCAAATCTTCCAATTCTATGACAGCACTTTCAATGCTTGTTCATACGGAACCTGTAAGCAAACTTTGGGTGCTGGATGCACTCGGTATTCAAGATCCAGGTGAAAGGAAGAATAGAGAAGAGAGGGAACAGGCAACACATGATTACTTTATG
The DNA here is from genome assembly GCA_946902985.2 of Meconema thalassinum. Taxonomy (NCBI): domain Eukaryota; kingdom Metazoa; phylum Arthropoda; class Insecta; order Orthoptera; family Tettigoniidae; genus Meconema; species Meconema thalassinum. Next base: position 297,703,690 of record OX336391.1, on the reverse strand, counting down.
GATACTGTTAGGACAAATGAAGAGGGACGCTATGAAGTTAGGTTGCCATGGATTGAAGGACACCCACCAGTTCCAAGAAATTTCAATTTGGGGAAAAGAAGAATGGAACACACCATCAAGAAACTGAAAGAATGTGATTCCAAAGAAATATATGATGAAGTTCTGAAGGACTGGACACAAGAAGGAATCATTGAAGAAGGTACCTGTGTCACAGTGGGATGAAGGCCACTATTTACCTCATCGACCCATTTTTAAAGAAAACAGTACAATGCGAGTTCGACCTGTTTTCGATGCTTCGTCTAGAGAGCGGGGCTCTCCATCGCTGAACCAGTGTTTAGAGAAGGGCATTAATCTAATTGAAATTATACCTACAGTACATTACTTCTTCGTTTTAGGCTCCACCAAATTGGAGTAATAGCAGACATCAAGAAAGCATTCTTGCAAATCAGCTTATGTGAAGAGGACCGGGACTTCCTTAGGTTTTTGTGGGTTGACATTGAGGGAGATTTGACAATATTCCGCCATACACGTGTTGTGTTTGGAGTGACTAACAGCCCGTTTTTGTTGGGTGCAGTGATCAATTTACATTTGAAACTAAAAAAGAGTTTTTACGTGGATAACTGTGTAACCAGTTTACAATCTACTGAGGACTTGCACCGTTTTCAAGAATAAGCAATAAGCATACTGGCAGAAGCTAAAGTTGACTTGCGAGGTTGGGAATATTCAGATTCTAACCTAGAAAATAAGACAACTACTCCTGTTCTAGGCCTTATTTGGGACAGAAAATTCGATACTCTAGCTGTGAGTGGCTACAAGCCTATGGACATTAAGGCCATCACTCGAAGAACTATATTGTCAATAGCACAGAGAGTGTTTGATCCAATTGGCTTCACATGCTCTGTTTCGCTATGTCCAAAGCTTTTGTTACAGCAGTGTTGGGTCATGAAAGGGGGATGGGATGAAGAAGTTCCAGATAGTGTGAGAAATGCATTCTTATTATGGTTACAAGAACTTCCTGCACTTGAAGATGTGAAGATGTGTGTGATGGGAGTTAGCGATAGTGTAATAAGGAGCTCGGTTCATACCTTTTGTGATGCCAGTAAGCTTGTCTATGCCGCAACAGTGTTCTTACGCTTGGAATACAATTCTTGTGTACATGTACAGCTGATACAGGCAAAGTATAGAGTGTCACCGCTCAAAGGAATGACTATTCCAAGGCTAGAATAGTTAGCTGCAACCATTGGAGCTAGTTTAATGGCATCTTTGAAGAAAGAATTTGAAGAACTACATCCAGATTTCTTCTTCTGGACTGACTCGACTACTGTCCTCACATGGATACAGCGGGAAGATCATTGGGGAGTCTTTGTAAAGAACAGGGTTCAAGAGATCAAGCGTCTGACAGCGAAGGAAGCTTGGAGGCACGTACCAGGCAATATGAATCCTGCTGATCTTCCTAGTCGTGGATGCTCTGCTGAACAATTGCTGGAGTCTAAATGGTGGGAGGGGCCACCATGGCTGAAGCTGCCACAGGGAGAGTGGCCTTCAGAAGCACCAGAACCGGATGAAGAAATGGTAAGGCTGGAGAGTAGGAAAGCTATCACCTCGGCACTTCTATGCAACGATAGCGATGTGGGTCAGTTCTACAATTTCTCCAATGATTATATGAGAAAGTTGTAAGGGTCATTGGTTGGATACTGCGGTTCAGTAATTCATGTAGAAAGAAATGTGTAGCGGGTCAAAGTGAGCTACAACAGAAGGAATTCAACGTAGCAGAGAAGTTTCTCATACGATTGGTGCAAAGGGAGACTTTTAGGGGAGTCACAGATGTTGACGAAAAGTACAGCTGCCAGCTAGATTCCAAAAGTGATTATGATTTGATTGAATGATTGTTATTTATTGTTAATATTGTTATTCATGTACTGTGTTCTGAATTGTTGTTTTAGTTCGAGTCGTTGAGAATTTAGTCTTGACTCGAAGATGGGAGTATGTTGGATATCGGGATATCATTTGTAAGTATGTTCCTTGATGTAACAGCTATCTTTTTTTTTTGTTAGTGCTCTTTGTATGCATTCTTTGGAAGAGTATTATTCTCTGTAATCCATGATGGAAGCATGTATGCTATAATACAATCTATGGCACTTAAAACTGTTTAATTTCACAAGTAAAAAGAATCTGAGAACGCCGGGTAGGCTTTTAGAACCAAGATAGCGTCTTGAAAAACGAATAATGATTGATTCATTTGCATTTCAATAGCTGGTTAAAATGAATAGAACAGTTAGATATATGCCACATACACATAGATTTTGATAACTCCCTCTTTTCAGTGACACAACACACAAGCAGCGAAAGAGTGTGCGGCAACGATGATTAATTATCTTGACCGGCTGCATTAACCTGCCAGCCAATTTAACACTCAAAGGCACAAATTTCCACTACGTAACAGAAAGCTGTTATCTGTTTAATCCTTGGTGTTTATTGTATAAACGCAATGTGCTGAGCACGAATATAACATTAATTTTTACCAGATGTCGATACTTTTCGATATTTTATCGATTAAAAGAGGAAATTTGCCGCTTTATCTTGTACTAGCAGGTACCCGCGGCTTCGCTCGCGTCATAGTCGTGTCATATTGTTATTCAATGAAATGCAGGTTTAACCCCGTTAACACCCCTTTAGAACCTAAATATCCAAAACTCCCTCCTTAGTAAACGTTTTCGACACACAACAAACATATCTCAAAATATAATTCTTTTAACTTGAATAGTTTTGGTTGGTCGATGTGAGTGAACATCCAAAAATCCTTCCTTAGTGGACGTTCTTCTTCCAGAATTTCACCCCTCCCCATAGGCCCCTTAAATTGGATTTATGAAGAAACGGTCGAACACCTAATTATTTTATTTATTTATTTATTTATTTATTTATTTATTTATTTATTTATTTATTTATTTTGAAGCTGATTGATTTCTCCGAGTTTCAAACTCCTCGCCGATGTCGTTTAAGAGATACACGCTCCGTTAGGAATCTTTCAACCCTCACTTTCATAATATACACCACATCGAAAAACCATTAGACATGTGTCAGCTTATTTTTAATGATTAGTATATATGCCAAGTATCACATCCCCAAATGAAACCACTCGTGAGACATTGTTGTTCAATGAAATGCACGTTTACCCCCCTTAACACCTCTTTAGAACCTGAATATCTAAAACTCTTTCCTTAGTGGACGTTTTCGACATACAACAGACATATCCACAACATTTCATGTTTCTAACTTCAATAATTTTGGCTGGGCGATGATGAGTGAATGAGTAAGTCAGGACATTTTCTTTCATTTTTTCAGAATTTCGCCCCTCTCAAGAACCCCTTAAATTGGATTTATGAAAAAAAAAAACGGTCCAACACCTATTTACTTATTTTTGAGCTGTTCTTCCCCCCTGAGTTTGATGAGTGAGTGAGTTAGGACACTTTCTTTCCTGTATTTTTTCCCAGAATTTCACCCCTCTCCAAGGGCCCCTTAAATGGAATTTATGAAAAAACGGTCGAACACCTATTTACTTATATTTTAAACTGTTTTTCTTTCGCTGAATTTCAAACTTCTCGCCTATGTCGTTTAAGAGATACACGCTCCGTTATGAATCACTCAACCCCCCATTTTCACCCCTTTCACCTCATAATATACACCACATCGATAAACCTTTAGACATATGTCTGATTATTTTTAATGATTAGTTTATATACCGAATATCACATCCCAAAAGAAACAACTCATGAGATATCGTTATTCAATGAAATGCACTTTTACCCCCTTAACACCTCTTTAAAACCCGAATAAACAAAAATCCTTCCTTAGTTGACGTTTTCGATATACAGCGAACATATTCGCAAAATTTCATGTTTCTAATTTATTAGTTTTCGCTGGGCGTGATGAGTGATTGAGTCAGTCAGGACATTTTCTTTCAATTATTTTTACCAGAATTTCACCCCTCCCCATGGGCCCCTTAAATTGGATTTATGAAAAAACGCTACTTACTTTACTTTCCGTGTCCGGGAGACACACTAAATTCTTCCTTTCCAGAACTCTGCAGCTCTTATCCCTCGGTCTGTGGCCAACATAAGGTCTTCCTGGCTGCAGGTTTCATTAAGATCTTTGCACGTGAGCAGGTGTTGTGGAGTCTGGATTTCTCCACAGGCACATCGTGGATCTTCTGCATATCCCCACTTCACAAGGTTGCTACGACACTTAGGCACTCCTGTTCTCATCCGGTTTAAGGACCTCCAGGTGGTATAAGGCAAATGACTACCACTGCTCAGTTCTTCTTTAGGGGTAAACCCCTCTGGTACTATTTGTTTCCAGAGTGACACACGCCGGACGTCTGGCTTAGTATGGAGGGGTACTGTTCTCTTAATAAAACTCTTTCTGGATCTTAGGCGAGGAGTGGTCACCTTGTGGTTGAACATAGAATGTCTGGGATCTGTTTCAAGCTTTTGTCTCTCTTTCTCTGCTGCCACCCTGCGTCGAATAACTGGAGGTGCAATGCCAGCGAGTGGGTAGATCTTCTGCACAGGAGTAGGTCTCAGACATCCAGTGACAATACGTGTGGACTCGTTAAGAGCTATGTCCACTTGCTTGGTATGGGCAGATGCTCCCCACACTGATGATCCGTACTCTCCTGCTGCAAAGCAAAGTCCCAATGCTGTTGAACGTAGAACGTGAGGGTTCGCTCCCCATGTTGAACCTATCAACTTCCACATTATGCTATTTCTTGAGCTGATCTTGCACTTCAATTCTCTACAATGTTTCCTGAAGCTGAGGGTACGATCAAGCTTGATTCCCAAATATCGAGGCGTTTCACAGCTTTCGAGTGTCACTCCTTTCCAGACAACATTCAACTTTCTCCGGGCCTCTTTGTTGCGAAGATGAAATGCGCATACTTGTGTCTTTCCAGGGTTAGGTTTCAGGTGATTCTGGGTGTAATAATTGTCTAATCTCTCAAGAGCATTGGACAGTTTTCCCTCCACCTCCTCAAAGCTCCTACCCTGTACAGCAATAGCGGTGTCATCCGCATAAATAAATCGCCTGGCCTCTAAATATTCTGGCTGGTCATTTGTATAAATGTTGAATAGTAATGGGGATAACACACTGCCTTGAGGTAACCCGTTTTTCTGGTTCCTCCATCGACTTTTATTCCCTTGAAGTGTAACATAGAACCTTCTGTTCTGGAGCATCCCACGTATGACATTTGTTAGATTCATGTCCTTAGTGATGTTGTACAGCTTGGCTATGAGCTTCTTATGGTTCACTGTATCATATGCAGCACTGAGATCTATAAAGGCGACACCAGTGATAAGTTTATTCTCATAGCCATCCTCGATATGCTGTGTCAGGTTCAGAATTTGGCTGGAACATGATTTTCCTGGCCTAAATCCAGCTTGATCTTGAATTAGCCGGTTATCAATGAATGTTGCAATTCTTTCAAGGATCAACCTTTCAAATGCCTTGTATAGGTGGCAAAGAAGAGAGACAGGACGGAAGTTCTTTGCATCCGTTGGTTCCTTGCCTGGTTTTAGCAGTGCGACCACATGAGCTTTCCTCCATAGCTTTGGTAAGTGCAGGGTCTCGATACATCTATTCATCATATTCACCAGCCACTGGATTGTTCCTGGTCCAAAGTTCTTGATTTGTTCTGTCCTGATGTCATCCGGGCCCGCAGCTTTGTTGACTTTCATCAGCTTGATGGCATGTTCTAATTCTGCTGATGTGAAAGGACGACCGAGAAAATTATTCTCATCTTCACTAGGCTTCAGCTTCACAGGCTGAGTCTTCGTGATGGTTTTCCCGTTACGGAGCAGCTGATGAGCTATTTGATTTGGTGTAACCTTGGTGAGATCCACTGGTGGACTCTTAGGGTCGTTGCTCAAGTTTTTGACCAGCTTCCATGCTCTTCTACTGTTCTGGGCCATGTCAAGGTTTGCTAGTAAGTTCATCCATCTTTCCTTTCTTCCGTCAGCGATGCTCCTCATGAGTTCTTCACCCGTCTGAATGGTGTCATCTGCAAAAGGGTCTGTCTCGTATTTCTCCTGATAATCTTTTAACAGATCCTTAGAATCAGCATTGAGGCCAGAAATGAACTGGGTACGGCAGCCTCGGGGAATATGTCTACGAGAGATCTTCTTCACAAGGTCAACAAAGTCTTCATAATGACTTGGCTCTGGTTGTAAATTGGACAGTTCCTCATCCAGCTCAATGGAAAACCCCTCCCAGTTTGCCTTTTTAAAATTGAAACGTCGTTTAAAAGGGACTTCCTCAGGGCTGACCACTCCTCGAACTGAACATGTGATTGGGCTATGTTGTGTCCTAGGGATGGGTTCCTCCACCGCTTTAACTACATGTTTTATCACTTGCTCACTTATGAAAATGTTGTCAGGGTTGTAACCTCTATGCCATCTACCGCTGTTGAAAGATGGTTTCAGTTTGGGGTTGTGAATCAATCTCAATCCTTCCCTCTCTGCCCATTGCTCGAGTTCCTCCCCATTCTTGTCTGTGATATTATATCCCCAACTGATGCTCTTACAATTAAAATCCCCCAGGACAATTTTGATATTCTGCTTGTCAAAGTTACTTGGCCTTTCAAAGAAGAAGAGTTCATTGGGTGGTTTGTAAATGGATGTTACAGAGCAGGATTCCAATTCTACAGTCAAGATTTCTATATTGTTCCTGAACGTCATTTGAGATGACTTGACATTAATCTCTGGTCTGACAAAAACAGCACTGCCGTATTGTTCATGGGGTCGTTCGACAACCAGTCGCATTCCTTCTATTTTGGGTCTGTTGTTGTCGATCCCTCTGTGAGTTTCTTGCATCACTAGGATGTCGATCTTTAGTCGGTTGCACATGTCAGCGAGTAAGAGTGCTTTATCTCTGGATAAGCCTTCGATGTTTATTGAAGTTATTGAAAGTCTTGAAAAAGACTGGTCGAAAATGTAATATCTCCCGGTGGTTGAAGGATCAGCCGCTGGCCTATGGCCACCGTTGCCCAGGGTACGCCCGATTGTAGTATTCATAATTTGTGCTTATCTAGCAAATATTAACAATCTTCGGGGAGGCTCCTTCAGGAAAAAAAAAACCGCTTGAATACCTATTAACTTATTTTTAAGCTGTATTTTTCCCCTGAGTTTGATGAGTGAGTGAGTTAGTCAGTGAGTTAGGACACTTTCTCTCCTTCCCCCCCCCCAGAATTTCACCCCACCCCATTGGCCCCTTAAATTGAATTTATGAAAAAACGTTCGAACACCGATTTACTTATTTTTTAAGCTGATTTTTTCCGCTGAGTTTCAAATTTCTCGCCTATGTGGTTGAAGAGATGCACGCTCCATTAGGAATCCTTCAACACCCACCTTTCACCCCTCTCACATCATAATATACACCACATCGAAAAACCCTCAGACACGTGTCTTCTTATTTTTTAATGATGAATTTATATGCCGTGTATCACATCCCCCAATGAAACCAATCGGGAGATATTGTTATTCAATGAAATGCAGGTTTAACCTCCTTAAGATCCCTTTAAAGCTGAATATCCGAAAATCCTCCCTTAGTAGACGGTTTTGACATACAATGAACATATCTCCAAACTGTCATGTTTCTAACTTCAATAATTTTGGCTGGGCGATGATGAGTGAGTGAGTGAGTCAGGACATTTTCTTTCAATTTTATTTTTTCAGAATTTCACCCCTCCACATGGGCCCCTGAAAATTGATTTTGAAAAAAAAAACCTGTCAAACAGCTATTTACTTATTTTTAAGCAGTTTTTCCCCCTGAGTTTGATGAGTGAGTCAGTCAGTCAATCCGTTAGGACACCTTCTTTCCTGTGTTTTTTTCCCAGAATTTCACCCCTCCCCATGGGCCCCTTAAATTGGATTTATGAAAAAACGGTGAAACACCTATTTACTTATTTTTATGCTGATTTTTTCCGCTGAGTTTCAAACTTCTCGCCTATGTCGTTTAAGAGTTACACCCTCCGTTAGGAATCCTTCAACCCCTACTTTTCACCCCCTTCACCTCATAATAACCGGGTGAGTTAGCCGTGGTGGTTACGGCATGACTGATGGCAGTCGCTCACATCCGGGAGGCGAGGAGGTTCGAATCCCCCCGCCGGCAACCTTGAAGATGGTCTTCTGTGGTTTCCCATCTTCCTTCCAGGCAAATGCCGGGGTTGGTCCCTAACTATAGGCCACAGCCGCTACCTTCCAACTCCTCGTCCTTACATTCCAACTTCCCTCCTTCCCTCCCCAACGGTACTTGTAGCTCACCCATTGGGTGTCCGTCTCGAAGCAGCTACAAAACTGGCGAGCCGAACATGTCCTCGGACACTCCCGGCACTAAAAGCCATACGCTAAAAAAAAACCTCATAATATACACCACATCGAAAAACCCTAAGACATGTGTCTTCTTATTTTTAATGATGAGTTTATATGCCGAGTATCACATCCCCCAATGAAACCAATCAGGAGATTTGCTATTCAATGAAATGCAGGTCTACCCCCTTAACACCTCTTTAGAACCTGAATATCCAATAATCCTTTCTTAGTGGGCGTTTGCGGTCCTTGAGGAAGCTGCTTACCAAATTTCGTTCCAATCCGTTCGGTGGTTTCTGAGATTTCGTGATGAATGAATGAGTGAGTGAGTGAGTGAGTGAGTGAGTGAGTGGTATTTGACAAATATATAGTAGATTCGTAGAAGATCAATGTAATTACCGGTAGATGGCTGCAATGTAAAGTTTTACCAAGACGAACTACAATACTCAGACCTTAATGCAGGTCTCGAAAGTGTGAAAATGGCGTATGCTGAAGCCCCGGCATATTGTTTGTTTACATTCGTTGCTGGGATACACTGTTTAGCTTTGACTAGCTTCGTTTGATGAAAGTTAGGATAAACTGTCGCTCATCTGTAATTTTTAGTCTTCTGTATGTCTGTAAAGTCCAGTTCGCGTTAATGTACTGCAATCGGGTGTAAATATGTGATAATACGTTTATTATGGACTAGTTCGTTTGTGTGATGATTGTTCAGTCGACCGATGGCATTGTGTCATTTACTGCAGATGTTGAAGTACCTAAGACTAAAGCATTAATAGAAGTGTCTCAAGAGTATACACCGCAATGATTTGCTAGTTAGTGACAATATAATAATAGCTTAGTACAGTTCAGTAATGTCGAACGTAAAGGGAAAACGCAATGAGCATCTACGGCTAGACCAAACCGTTGACGTTGAACGTTGAACGCTTAGCAACATGTGCCTCCGTAAATACTTACCAGTCTGGCAGATGATCTACACTGCCTTCATGCCTTGTATACACGCCAAATAATACAGTGAACCTTTTTTATTGTTTAAGGAAGATGATTCCTCTGTGCCAAACAGTGAACTCATTGTGTTCCGTCATTATTCATACTTTTGTGATTCTTACAGCTTGCAAGTTATTTTTAATTATGATGTGTGTAATAAAGTGTTGTGAGTAACTTGCCAATTAGCCTATGTACTCATATTGCGAGATGGTGTGCCGCGATAATTCCGTAAGAGGGAGATAGTAGTGAGGACAGCACTACTAATGTCATGCTACAATTGTGTCTTGAGGGCCTTACACCATATCTTGTCAAAATAATAAATCTTTCACTGATGACTGGTATATTCCCCGATGCCTGTAAAGTCTCTAGGGTGGTCCCGATCTACAAAAAAGGAGACAAAACCCACCCATCAAATTACAGACCCATTAATATTATATCTGCCATCAGCAAGGTTCTAGAAAGCGTTGTTAAACGAAGACTTATGAATTTCTTCATGAAAAATGATTACTTTGCAAACTGCCAATATGGGTTTATTCCAAATAGAGGAGCTGATAGTGCTATATTTGAAGTAGTAACTGATGTAGAAAAGGCATTAGATGAAAACAAACTAGCTGCTGGTGTACTAATTGACCTTCAAAAAGCATTCGATCTGGTTAACCATAAGATTCTCCTTAATAAACTAGAATTTGCAGGCATCAGAGGAGTGGCACATGATTGGTTCAAGAACTACCTCACTAACAGAAAACAATATGTTGCAATCGATAATGTAAAAGGGTCTCAAATGAGAATTGACACAGGAGTACCTCAAGGTTCTGTCTTAGGACCAATTCTTTTCTTGGCCTATATTAATGATATAGTATTATTAGAATTGAAAGGCAAGCTTAAACTATTTGCAGATGGTATTTTTATACTCTATCTGGGAACATCTGAACAGGAAATTATGCTAAATATTAATTATGATCTCAATAAGCTGGTGGATTGGTTGAGAGCACACAAAATGGTTATCAATATCACTAAAACAAAATATTTATTCTTCCATAAACCATCATACAAGATTGAGACCACAAACATAGTCAACATAGCCAACAAAGAAATAGAAAGGGTTAAATCGGCAACATACTTAGGTATCACACTAGATAGTACACTAACCTGGGAAAATCATGTAGAAAATGTAAAACATAAAATCAGCCCTTTAATTGGTATTATTTTCAGATTAAGATATAGCTGTCTTACTAGCCAACAATTGAAAAATATATACTTTGCTCTGATACATTCACATCTAATGTACATGAATTTCATATGGGGATATTGTAAGAAGGAGCTGATAAAAGAACTTGAGATACTCCAGAAACGTGCTATAAAATCTATCTTTGGACTTCCTTGGCTCACACCCTCAAATGAATTATACTCAAGAACTAAAATTATGCCACTGCAAAAACAAATAGCTATGTCAGCAACAGTATTTGTATACAAATTAGAAAACAAATTGATACATACACACATCCATTTTACCCATGCAAATGACATTCATCATTATGCAACAAGAGGAGTAAATCAAATATTCACCAGCCATTCCCAATCCATTAAATTTGGAACTAAAGGAATTATGTCCTCTATAATAAAAGAATACAACTCGCTACCATTAGGCATAAGGGAAAGTTTCTCTATAAAAACATTTAAGAGGAAAACAAAAGACTTCCTATTAAGGAATGAATAGCCCATGTACAATAGCCTTAAGCAATGCAATGTATCATACCGAATTATCTCTGTAAAATTAGTCACTAGCAATATAATATAAGTTACTATTAAATTAAACAATAATGTTACAAAAATTATATATATGCCATGCTGTAACTATGTTACTTGATTGTCCCTAACACGAGCTCAGGCTCATTGGGACCTATGTAAATAAATAAATAAATTTAAAAAAAAATACTTTCCTACCTACATTACTTTACTAAATCAACTATTTCCAGCGTACAACTATTCCAAACGGCAACAGCGAATGTTGAATAGGTTAGTTGGTAACATATTATCGTGTCCTTTGTGTATGGTAATCTCCATAATTATGTTCAGATATCCGCACGACGACTTGTTTGCATATTTCAATCAACTAATTCGGTGTGATGTTTTAGCCGAGATTTTAGACAATCCTACGAGAGGTCTTAATTGAATTGCATCTCTATAGCGTTGGTTCGATTATTTCAGGCAACTATTCTCATTCCGATTGTGTACGCAAATACTCTGCATGTGCTGGGACAGCACTTCAGTAACCGGGTACTTTCTTCTCTCCTACTTCAGAATTTGTTTGATTTTGTGCTAATAATATTAATCTATAATTACGGAACTTAAATACAAATCGTGATAACTCGCCAAAAAGCTTCTTATTCAACCACAGAAACAGTGAGACTATTGTAGCTAACCCTTGGGTGAAGACGAAGAAACCTATAATTCAAGGCCAGCACTATATAGATAAATTAATTCAGGTGAGTCTAAATTGTTAATGCATATTTCTTTGGAACCTAGTCTCGTCTTGTGATACCTTTTATGCTCTTAGGTGAGCAAAAATTATATTTTACACGAACCGAGACAAGCCTGATGACACGATCTTAGTTATGGGTAGGGAAACCATCGCCGCCATGTTTTTTCTACATTAAGGTCTGAGGATTGTAGCAAGACCAACTACAATCAAGACCAACTACAATACTCAGACGTTAATGTAGAAAAAACATGGCGGCGACGGTTGCCCTACCAATAGCTAAGATCATGTCATCGGGCTTGTCACAGTTCGTGTAAATTTTTATTTTTACTCACCTAAGAGCATAAAAAGATATCTCAAGATGAGACTAGGTTCCGAAGAAATATGCATCAATAATTTAGACTTACCTGAATTAATTTATCTATATACTGTAGTTCTGGCCTCGAATTATAGGTTTCTTCGTCTTCACCCAAGGGGCAGCTACAATAGTCACTGTTTCTGTGGTTGAATAAGAAGCTTTTTGGCGAGTTATCACGATTTGTATTTAAGTTCAGTAATTATAGATTAATATTATTAGCATAAAATCAAAGAGATTCTGTCCCAGCACATGCAGAGTATTTGTGTACACTAGGAATGAGAATAGTTGCCTGAAATAATCGAACCAACGCTATAGAGATACGATTCAATTAAGACATCTCGTGGAATAGGGAACATGCATGATCCGGGTTTTTTATTTAAAATGCGCTAATCTGATTCAAAATGTCATGCAGAATTCAAAAATGTGGTCAGAATGTACGAATAATAACTCCAAACATGATAAAATCCGAAATAAAATACGCAAAATGTCACGTGACGCGAGTACACGATCTTATTGGTCTGACATCATCGTTTATGTTGGTGGTGTTTGAGGCGGGATAAACAGATGTTGTGCTTTGAGACACAGTACTCGTATTTCTGTTATATTTTAGTGACCAGTAAACTTCGGTTCAATCTGCATTGCGTTGAGTAATTCTAAGTGTGAAGTTTTGTACTTAACATGAATTCAACGCAGTTAGTGAGGCAGAAAGGTTATAGGTGGTGTATAGTTCCAATGTGCACTATACATCGCATGCTACTCCAGATAAGTTATTTATCAATGTTCCAAAGGACCCAAAAACTAGGAAGAAATGGATTTTGGCGTGCCGGAGAAATGTCAGTGATATATCGGAGAAGTCTACAGTTTTTTGCTGTGAAGATCATTTTAATGTAAGTTGAATTAGTTTGAAAGGACTCTTGATCATTTAACCACGTCTGCTTTTCTGGTGATTTTGAATTTGAATCTATGATACTTGAATTAAATTTTGAAATATGAAAGTAATGAACAGTCCATAAGTTAATGGAGATTATTAAAATATTCTCCAACCTTACCTAACTTTTAGAGTTTTCCATGTCCCTAATAATAGGCCTAAACCAAGGTTTCACGATCCAAATTGATTTCTCAAGTTATACCAATTTATCTTGGCATGTGACAGTTAGGTAAGTAGTTATTGAAAAGCTTACTTTTGTAAACACATTTAGGCTACAACAAAATACCAGTAGCCTACTCTAGGGCCTTTAGGCCTAATGTAACAAAAAGCAAAGTAGGCCTATGTACAGCATGAAAATTTTTTATAAAGAACAAGTGTAGGCAACATCTGTAAAAAAAACAATGCTTGTCAGTTCGGGTGGTCTCAAGTCTTATAAGTGAAATATGCTGATTAATAATAATAACAATAATGAATTACAATGATTTTTATTAATTACACAGCACAGTAATTTTAACAAAATACATATTCCTACATTAGGCCTACCATACTACAAATAATGGTGATGAGTTAAAAATATTGTCCTAACTTAGTTCAAGTTACAAGATAAAAAGGGTAAATCAATAAATAAAATCACAGCACCCAAAGACATTCCTATATTATGTGACTTAATGCCACCAAGACACTGTTCTTGCTTGATATGCTAAAACTGTGTGAAAAGCTAGATGAAGTCAAATTCATCTTCAGAAAAGTAGAACATGGTCAGCAAAGCTTGTATCATTTATGCATGAAAACTTTATTAGGATTTTTACATTGTGCTAATCCTGTTTTTCCAGCTGGAAAATGATATGGAAAACTGGGTTAAATTCAGAATCATTGGATGTCCAATTAAAATGAAGTCTGGAGTCATCCCCCATATATTTCAATGCCAGTCAGACAGGAGGAGAACAATGATTCATTCACCAAGGCCTGCTGCTGCCAAACGTTTGCGAGCTGAGGTGATTGAAGAAGCACTTAGGTCAAAGGAAACACAAGAAATACCCCTATCACAGAACGTAGCTATGGAAAGTGATTTTGAGGGTGTAGAAGTAGATACTGGAAGTACCTTGTCTTCACAAAACTACGAAAAGTGCACACTAAATACCAGTAGGCCTACTGGTAGTTCAGATGTTGGAATTCAAGTAAACCTAGTTCCTCATTTTAGAAGTAAGGCTATTCAAACTAAATTCCCTGTGACAAGTACTGCCTCATCTCCAATTAAATTTAAGTGTCCAATTCCACCTCCAATTGAAACAGACACTTTCGAGCAAAGCTGTAGTTCTGACTGTGAGAGTAGGGACTCCGATTTTAAAGTCGCAGATGGTGACAGTGACGTAGAACTAGATGAGGAACTTGCACTTGAAATTACGTTATTAAACAAAAATGAAGTAGTCAAGGGTCGACTTGAAGTAATAATTAAACGTAATACTAAATTGTATCTTGGTTTGCCAGAGCAAAGTTTATATGTACTGGATTTACTTGTCAAGCAAATGAACCTTGAAATGAACCACATTTTACTAACACTAAAAAAAAAATTAGGCTAGCTGAACCATTCTCAATTTTCGCAGATGACTTTGGAATCTCAGCCAGTTGTGCTAGTCGCATATTTTGTAAAACTGTCCCATTATTAGCACTGTGTCTTAAGGAGTTAATATTCTGGCCTGAAAGAAAGAAAATTGTGTAACTTTTGCCCATGCCTTTCAGAGCAAGATACAGTAATGTCCAGTCTATTATTGACTGTCTAGAAATAGAAATTGAGAAACCATACAATTCAATGCACCAAGCACTTACTTGGTCAGAATATAAGCACTGCAATACTATTAAGTAACTTATATCTTCCACACCAGATGGTTTCATTAATTTCATTTCTGAATGGTATCGTGGTCGTATAAGTGATTCCCACTTGTTTGAAAGATGTGACTTTCTCAAAAAGCTACCTTCTGACTGTGCAGTTATGGCTGACAGGGGGTTTAAACATGTGGAACCACTTCTGATACAAAATAGATGAGGCGGCTTCGGTGGCGTAGTCGGTAGCATGCTGAGCTTCTATGCCCAAGATAGCGGGTTCAAACCCGGCCGAAGCCGTCGGATTTTTTAAGAGCGTTAAAAATCCCTCAGTATGCCTTCCTTCGGAGGGGAAGTAAAGCCGGCGGTCCCATGTCATAGATTTATGGCATGTTAAAGAACCTTCCACTAATTGCACCTGTGTGAAGCTAAATTTGATAGGTTATTGTAAACAACGCTCTTAGGTTTCTAAGTTCGTTGCCAAGAGCCGACTGCGGTGGCGTCTAGCAGCTGAGTTGTGAACTTAGCCTAGTAGTCGTTGACGGTGGCGCTTGGCGGCAAAAGTAGGAACTATTTGAAAAATTCTAAGTTGCAGTACTTAAATTAAAATGACAGATAACACACACTAATACAGTCATCACAATTAACACCGGTTATCAGACAGATTCTACACACACCCAAAGTACACGGGGCTACATGACCGCGTTGTCGCAGCCCCTAAACTTAAGAACCAACCAACCAACCAAAATAGATGCTCGCTGGTTCGACCACCTAGTGTAGGTAATGGAGAAAAAATATCAAAGGAAGATGTAATGCAGACCAAGAGAATAGCCAGCTTAAGAATTCATATAGAACGTTTAATTAGAAGACTAAGAGAATTCAATATGTTGAAGCCTCATGCATGTGTTGACCATAATATAATACCAGTGATTGATGAAGTTATTGTAATAGCTAGTGCAATGATTAATTTGCAAGCACCACTGCACAGTGGGTCAAAATCGAAATCTAGGAGGACAAAATTATTTATTTTCATAATTAAAAAATCAAAATTTATTACTTTTACAGCATTCTCATATGATTGCCGCTCACTATTCCAGGATATAAACGCATCTCAGTGTAAATGTGACACCACTGTTCGAGCTGGAATCTAATCTTATCTCCTCCGCTGAGCTTGCGTTATCTCGCAGTCTGAATTGGAGGGTGAATGTAAGTGGCTGTAGTTTGGTTGTCTATGTGGTTAGAGTGATGCTTTAAGATGGAACATGCAGCTGAAGGTATGATCTTTACATTTGTAACGTGTTTCAGTTATTAATAGGCGTAATTGTTCCGTAATTTTAGCCCTATTTGTATTATATAATATTTAACTATTATTTTTAAAATTATATTTTCACTTAGATTTTTAGTATGCCGCGTCACTCTGCGTCACGTTCTGCTTAATGTTAAAATGTAGATAATGTCTTGTAGTTTACGCCTGTTATAAGTGTTTTTGCATCTTCTTGCAACTTACTTAGTTATTTTACGTTTTAGGAGATGCCGCGCAACCAGTTCTCACACGTTTACAACTGTTTGAAGCACTGGGTTCGAAGACTGTGTGAAAGTGGAACTTTGTGAGTTTGTTAAAAGTAAATTAGGGGTAGAAAATTGTTCTGAAGAAATAACTGAATGCTTACAAGGAGATTTAAAGGATTTTGTTGATAATTTTACCAGGCGGTGGAAGCAGGTTCATAGAAATAAATCAAAATTCATTTCAAAATATCCTTATTGGTTAAAAGAGGAGATAACATTTTCGAAAATTGTGTATGATTCTAAATTAACAGAAAATTTAAATCATCCTACTCCATCCACATCGAAAGTCGGAAGGCCTACGAAGCTTTTTCATGAAAGTAGTGAAAAATCAAAGAGACGAAAAATTCAACCGCTACTCTCTGCACATTCAGTACAAGAACTTATTCATGCCACACAAGTATCACTGCACATGTCTGGAAAACGAGATGCTGCAAAAATGGTTCAAGAAACTCTTAAGTCCCCACATAGAGCTACTAAAATTAAAAAATCCTATATATCACCAGCTGTAAAACCTGTACCACTTACCGGCGAAGAGGCTCTATCATTCCTTGTAGATAACAATTACAGCAAAAGCCAATATATGAATATGCGACTTGAATGCAAAAATAGGAACTGTAATATTTTCCCACCTTACCACATCATTAGAGAAACAAAACAGAAAAGCTATCCACCAAGTGAATCAATAACAATAACGGAAACATCAGCCACAATAACATTGCAATCACTGGTCGACCATACAATTGAGCGCCTTGCAGTAGTTCAAGAAGATGTTTTGAAGCAGTCTATCTCTAGCAATGATACAGTTCATATTATATTAAAATGGGGGTGTGATGGTTCAAGCGGACATAGCCAGTATAAGCAGAAATTTACAGATAATGACGGCAGGGACTCTGATATTTTTGTAGTTTCAGTTGTTCCATTACAAATGTATTCTCTAAATGTAGAAAGCAACAATGAAAAGAAAATTCTATGGCAGAACCCACGACCTTCTTCGACACGATTTTGCAGACCTCTTAAATTATTGTTTGAAAAGGAGACTGTCGAATTGACTAGGCGAGTGGTTCAATTAGTTGAAACTGAAATAATGTCCCTCCAACCAAGTAAAATAGAACTAGGTGATCAATACATATATATTAACCAAACTCTATTGCTGACCATGGTGGATGGAAAAGTCTGCAATTCTATTACAGGTTCATCAGCACAGAGGTGTTATGTGTGTGGTGCTGGTCCCAGAATTATGAATAACACACTCCCAAAAACAGTTTGTCCTGAGGAGAGCTATAAATTTGGATTATCTACCCTCCATTGTTGGATCCGATTTTTTGAACGCCTGCTACATATATCTTACAAAATAGAAATTAAGAAATGGCAAGCAAGAGGGGATGAAGATAAGAGAAAAAAGAAAGAAAGTAATACAAAATGAATTTCGATCAGAAATGGGTCTGCATGTTGACAAACCAAGATCTGGAGGCGTCGGAAATTCGAATGATGGCAACACTGCTCGCTGTTTTTTTTTTTTTTTTTTTTTTTAGGATCCAGTCTTGTCTTCCAAAATTACAGGTATAAATGAAGAGCTAATCAGACGTTTTTCTACAATTTTGTGTGCTCTTTCTTGTCAGTTCCCTATAAATACACTCGCTTTCAAAACCTACACCCAGGATACAGCAACATTCTATCTAAATCTATATCTATGATATTATATGCCAGTCACTGTGCATAAAGTATTAATGCATGGTGCAAATATAATTGATTTTTGTATTATACCTATCGGGCAATTGTCAGAAGAAGCCCAAGAATCATGTAACAAAGATTTGAGAAAATACAGATTTGGACATTCTAGGAAATTCTCACGAAAACATACAAATGAGGACAAATTACATATGCTTCTGATATCTTCGGACCCCGTAATATCTCATAAAACTAAAATTCAACATAAAAAGAGAAGATCCTTATCCAGTGAAAGAACCAGATGTACCGGCTCATCATGAACAGCATGAGGCAGTGAGTGACGATGATGCTCCAGATGACACATGTGATGAGTCATCAAGGTCAGGGTCATCGAGTGATTAATGATAGTGACTGAAGTGCTGTCTGCAATTATCCAAAACAGCAGTCTTCCAAATTAAAGGTAAACTGAGTACAATCTATTGTAGTTTAGTCTCCATCCAACTCCTAGTCATAGACAATTTCTTGCATTTACACGTAGATATAGCTTAAAAAAGGGCTTAACTGATGATTATTATGAAGTAAACGAATTATATACGTTGCTTTCACTCTAATTTCATGATTAAAACGTAAAAATAATTTTGTCCCCCTAGATTTTGATTTTGACCCACTGTGCACTGGTAAGGTATTAAGACGAGTAACTTAGATTCATTGAATCAATGAAACCATTCGTATATAGTCAGTCTGTCCATACTGTATATACCTACATGTAGGCTTACATATATATGTGTATGTAATTGTAATTGTATTTACATTTTGAAGTAAGTTAAGCCTACTTACTTTATTTTACATATTGGTGTTAATGGCACAATCTTATTTAATTTTTCTTAGGAATGTTTTCTGTGGAGCCTTTTAACACACACATGTATTACACGAAGAACAGTTTAGGCCTATTATTCTCATGTTAATCCATTTTAGTATATGGTATAATCTTATAGAGTACATATGGGGAAATATAGTAGGCCTATTTTACTACAAAAGGAACTTCATAATATGAATCAAAATATAAACAATGATCAGCCTACTAACCACTTAGGCTATGGGCTTAACACTCCTCATTAGTACTGGAAATATGCATTCTTTCCAGAACTTTTCAGCTTCATTAATGGCTCTAATAGCCAGTTCCTCATCGTATTCTACCCAAAAAATAGAAATACGCTTTGTTGCTTCAAAACTTGGATCAGCAACACAAAAAACACCCTTTTCCATTTTTGAAAAATGCATCTGCATTTGAATCTGCAGTAGGAACTAGTCACTTATTTTGCCATTGTTGACATAATTTCATACTGAAGCTTCTCTAGCTGGAGACTTAACTTCCACAACAAAGTCCTTTCCAATGCCATCTGGTGAAGCTCCCATTACAGGATGTGATGCAGAAAGCAGGAGACCACTCTTTTGTATTTTGGTGCCAAGTAGGGCTTGTAAAGTGGCTATGACTTCAGTTTCAAGTGTACATCCCCTTTTCATTGCTTTAGTCTGTGTTGTTTTCACAGCACCGATCACTCGTTCCACAAATGTCCCATCAGATGTTCTGCACCTTCTGTAGTTGCTTCATGGAGCTTGGAGGCTGTGATTCTCATATATCTGAATTCATGCCAAGCTGGATCATTATGTTGTTTCAAAGTTTGCCTTTCTGCCAACTTAATAGACTCGAAGTCCATGTTCTCTTTTAAATGTGAGAAAAGAATCACTATCTCCACCTCTTTCTGCAAATTTAATCGCAAGATAGTGCAATGACAGCTTCTTGATGCAGTCACTTTCAGTGAAATACCTGCACAGTTGGTTTTCAATTTTAAGCTCTTTACCTGCAACAACTACAGCATTTAAGAAGCTGCCATTAGAGGAACTACTGTCAGTTGTTACCTCAGTACTTTGCTTCTTTTTACCCAAGTCCTTTGCAGTGATAAATTTCTTCGATGTCCCAACAGCAGATAGCTCTGATTTTTTCCAGTAGCACTTCACAGATGTCGTGGCTTTCTCCTCACTTCGATGATGCACCCACATCAGAAATGCTATTGCATGTTTACAACCACCTGTATGGAAAGAAATCAAAATGACAGCACCTATGGATTTACATATAAATGGGCAAAGGGAGAGAAACCCATAGGCTGTGTTTGTATATTGAAAATAATAACAATAAAAATTATAATGTACGAAATGATGAAATAATAAGATAATAATACAAATAATAGTATGACAGAATTTTATATTTTCCTCTTTGGTTGTTTTATGTAGGCCTACATACTGTAGGCTATCTTCTTTTTTTCTGTTTATATTATAATTTTTCAAACTTAAGATTACCAGTACTTGCAATTATTATTGTTATCATTTTATTTTCCTCGAAGGGGTCTACTCCTTAGCATAAGAGTTAAAATTTTTAGGCCTAAATATGCTGTTTATCAAGTTTATATAGGCTACTCACCAGATTATGCAGCACAGTCATGGCATTCTACACTATCTATGCAGTACTGTTCCTCATCTACAATTAGTGTGACTGTATAATTTTTGGATCTGACCTTGTGCTCAGGACATATTTTGCATTTTATTATGCATTTCCCACTTTGTCGCTTCACTTGAACATACCCTATAGCGCTGTCACCATAATTTTCTCTGCCAGCACTGTAACAATATTATATTTTATTGTACAATATAGATGCAAGGAAATTAACTGAAGTTACTTAATGTTTCCTTTTCATTGGCCTTTGGAGGGGGAGGGCAGTTGCCCCAACTAAAAATCTACCTATTTTCAAGATTGATAGATTATAGAAGCATTTATTTTTGAAATTGTACAATAATTGTACTTCTAAGCATAAGAATTATGTTTAAAAAATTTTTAGGCCTAAATTTGCGTTTTTTATGTTAGTTTTAGGCCCGTCTTTGATCCGTACCATACCTTGGTAATGGCATAACGAATAGAATATTATTCTATTCGTTATGGTAATGGTGAAAATTGATTGTATTTTCTAACATGTGAACCAATCTAGAAAGAAATATGGGAAATGGGACTTAAGTGATATGTTTCTTTTCACGTTCCTTGTTATCCTAACACTAAGAGTTACAGAACGTATATACAAGATCCCACTTACCTATTTGCTTTTGATCCGCGAATTTCTGCAGCCACAAAACAGTCATTAGTTTTCAAGAATGATGCTACCATGAAGGCATTGTCAGACTGTGCTCTTTTAAAGCCTTCTTCTGTCATTTTGAAATCAATTGTGTTTTTTTTTCGCAATCACGAATAATGATTATTCGGCTTTTAGTAGCAGCAGATGCACGATGGCTGGCGAAGCTTCATGCGGTGCTAAACGGTGACGTCACATCCCGCCGCTTACATCACAGGACGTTTTACTCGCCTTGCGGAAAGAGACTTTTAAATATTTTTTTAAATGACAGAAAACAAAGCAACTTATCACAATGCAATATGTTTCCATACTATTTAATGGGTGTACTTTTCAAAAATTATTTTTTTGAAAATTACGCATGTTCCCAATTGTCTAAAATCTCGGGTAAAACATCACACCGAATTAGTTGATTGAAATATGCAAAGAAGTCGTCGTGCGGACATCTGAACATAATTATGGAGATTATCACACACCAACGACGCGAAATGTTACCATCTAACCTATTAAACACTCGCTGTTACCGTTTGGAATAGTTGTACGCTGGAAATAGTTGATTTAGTAAAGTAATGTAGGTTGGAAAGCACCATCTCCCTCTTACGGAATTATCGCGGCACACCATCTCGTAGTATAAGTACATAATTGGCAAGTTACTCACAAGACTTTATTACACACATCATAATAAAAAATAACTAGCAAGCTGTAAGAATCACAAAAGTATGAATAATGACGGAACACAATGAGTTCACTGTTTGGCACAGGGGAAACATCTTCCTTAACCAATAAAACAGAAGTTCACTGTAGTATTTGGCGTGTATACAAGGCAGTGTAGAACATCTGCCAGACTGGTAAGGATTTACGGAGGCACATGAAGCTGAGCGTTCAAGATAACGTCAACAGTTTAGTCTTGCCGTAGATGATCATTGCGTTTTCCCTTTACGTACTTAAGTTCGATACTACCGGTACTGAAGTGTACTAAGCTATTATTATATTGTCACTAACTAGCAAATCATAGCGGTGTATATTCTTGAGACACTTCTATTAATGCTTTTGTCTTGGGTACTTCAACATCTGCAGTAAATGACACAATGCCATCGGTCGACTGAACAATCATCACACAATCGAACCAGTCCATAATAAGCGTATTATCACATATTTACACACGATTGCAGTACATTATCGCGAACTGGACTTTACAGACATACTGAAGACAGTAAATAACAATTACAGATGAGCAATAGTTTATCCCAACCTTCATCAAACGAAGCTAATCAAAGCTAATATTGTATCCCAGCAACGAATGTAAGCAAACAATATGTCGGGCTTCAGCATACGCCATTTTCACACTTTCGAGACCTGCATTATGGTCTGAGTATTGTAGTTGGTCTTGATTTTACCAAGACCTACTACCGTTACATCAAAACAAAGATGGCGGCATATTAGGGGGGAAATTGTTGACGCCAGCAGACATAACACAATCGTGATAGCGGCAAATTCAAAGCAGACTTTCTCATAATTGATTAAATTCCACCAAAACTAATAAGTTTCACGTAATAATGCACAACCTCCCTATGAAATAGCGACGAACAACGCAAATGAGTTGTAGTTTCGTTTGAGGAGCTTGGGCATCGTTGTCATTTAGCCCCGTGTACTGGGTTGAGTGTGATAACCTGTGTTATTGTGATGGGTGTATTGGTGTGTGTAGTTGTAGTTCAGATGAGGATTGTGAAGGAGGCGGCCGTGCCCTTATATTAGGGCCATTCCGACATTCGCCAGGAGTAGAAGTGGTAACCCACGGAAAACCACTTACTGGATGGCTGAGGTGGGAATTGAACCCGCTTCTTCTCAGTCTTACCTCACGGGGCTGAGTATACCCCGTTCCAGCCCTCTGCCCAGAATTAAATTCATTGGCAGAGTCAGGAATCGAACCCGGGCTTCCGCGATGACAAACAAGAATTCTATCCACTGCGCCACGAGGTGGTGGTCTTTATAATGGAATTAAAGAATAACAAAACAATAGTGAATTTAAAAACTTATAAATAATAAGTTAAATATAGTAACGAAATATATATTAAACAATTATCGGTAAATAATAAATCAATAAAGAAATAATTTAATGAGGTGTTACATAAAAAGATATAAAATAAACAATTGCCAATATATAACAAATTAATAAAGAAAGATAATACCAAAAGAGGTGTTTCAGGTCGTGCTATTAGGTCGTGTTGTGTACAAGACGTCTTTGAAGTCAGTGTGGCGGCTTCAGTGGCGTAGTTGGTAGCATGGTGAGCTTCTATGCCCACGATCGCGAGCCTAACTCATCTGATTTGTTAGAGCGTTAAAAGAACCTTCCACTAACTACAATTGTGTGAAGCTAAATTTCTAGGTTAGATTTGATTAACGCTCTATAAGTTCCAACGTTCACCACAAGGTGCTCGTTGCGGTGGCATATAGTAGCCAAGTTCGCGGCTAGGTGTCGGTAGCATTTTGGTAGCGAAAGTAGGAACTACTTTAAATTGATCGGCTGCAGTCCTTACCTGAATTACAGATAACACTCACTAATACAGCCCTCACAATTAACACTGGTTACCAGACAAATTCTACACACACCCAAAGTACACGGGGCTACATGACCGCTTTGTCGCAGCCCCTAAACTGAGGAACCAACCAACCAACCCTTTGGCGAACACAAACTGTTGTCAGACTGAGAAATAAAGAAATAAGTAACTAAAAGTTTATACAGTACAAAAGTAACGATGTGTTACTTCAGCCATTGTAACTGTAACGCAGTTACTTTTCGCAAAATGTAACTATGGTTCCTCAGTTTAGGAGCTGCGACAACGCCACCATGTAATATTTGGCAAGTAACGGTAACTATAAATTCGTTAGACCTTAGCGGCTTCGGTGGCGTAGTCGGTAGCATGCTGAGCTTCTATGCCCAAGATAGCGGGTTCAAACACGTCGGATTTTTAAGAGCGTTAAAATCCCTCAGTATGGCTTCCTTCGGAGGGGAAGTAAAGCCGGCGGTCCCATGTCATAGATTTATGGCATGTTAAAGAACCTTCCACTAATTGCACCTGTGTGAAGCTAAATTGGATAGGTTAAGAATGTAAACAACGCTCATAGGTTTCTACGTTCGTTGCCAAGAGTCGACTGCGGTGGCGTCTAGTAGCTAAGTTCTGAACTTGGCCTAGTAGTCGTTGACGGTGGCGATTGGCGGCAAAAGTAGGAACTATTGAAAAATTCTAAGTTGCAGTACTTAAAATTAAAAAACAGATAACACACATTAATACAGTCATCACAATTAACACCGGTATCACAGATTCTACACACACCCAAAGTACACGGGGCTACATGACCGCGTTGTCGCAGCCCCTAAACTTAAGAACCAACCAAACAACCAGACCTTTTTGGCAAGTAACGGTAACTGTAATTTCGTTACTACTTTATTAAGTAACGGAAACTGTAATTTAGTTACTATTTTTGCAAGTAACGGAAACTGTAATTTCGTTACTACTTTGGCAAGTAATGGAAACTGTAATTTAGTTACTATTTTGGCAAGTAATGGAAACTGTAATTTAGTTACTATTTTGGCAAGTAATGGTAACTTAAACTTAGTTACTTTTAAAAAATAACTTACCCAACCCTGTTATTATTATTATTATTACCCAGAGATTACAACTTAATTATTATTTTCTGGGAGAATAATAATAATATAGGTTGTGGGTCACTGACGGATAATATTGTGAATGAACAATTTTGCTCCACAAAACTGGTAAATTTAGTTGCCCCATCACTGCACTGTGTTTTAACGTATCAGCTGACCGCCCCCTCCCACTTGCTCTTTCTTGAGTCATGGTACTTAGCATGGCAATGTACGAGATCGGTTGAGTTCGTAAAGCTTCGGGTCAGTTCGACTTGCCCCGCTGGTCTGTCTCTAAGCGCTAGTGTAAAATAACAAAACAGAAGAAAAATCTTCATAACCTCAGTTAATGTAGGCTTACTGTTATTTATTCTTAAAAGTTAAGTATGAGTAACGATGATCTAATTTACAATGTTATAGTACGTCACAGAAGAGGTTTCTTTTTTAAATGTGATTATTTCCTTCCAACAGTTTACAGTGGATCCATTTCTACGGGAATACCACACCACTCTGCAATGAATGTCAACACATCATTGACATTAGATGTAGAATTTTCTCTTGCAGCATCTATCACTCTTTGCCAGACATCCCTATTTGCAAACGTGCCGCGTTTTTTAAATTGAACTGGTTTCTCTCCATGATGCTGAAGCACCGGAAAGCCTGATATTATGCATGGAGGACATGGATCACGACCTGGAATGGACTGCTTCACTATCTCATCACCTTCATCCTCCTCTTCCACGTCTTCATGGCGGGGTTTCAGCGAAGCTGGCAAAAGCTTTCGGTCATCGAGAAGAGCTCCCATGTTCATCTTATTGTCTATGGACTGGGAAAGAACCCAATCTTTCACATCTTCGTACAGCTCATCTGATATAAATGTTATTTTTGGCAATTGTATTTCTAATGGCAAGTCAGTGTACTCCAGGTAACTTTGCTCAATGTAGTCCCAAGTGCCTTCCCGTATCGCCTCATACATATCAAGGTAATAATTGAGATAAAAGAAAGCTTCTGCTTCTTGACCACACAAACGACAATCAGCTCCTGCTTCAAAGAAAGCTCGATCTACAGGTATCACATCAACGTATCTCAAAAGTGAAGCAGATACTTTGGCGACCAGGGACTGGAGGCGGGGTTCAAACCTAAATGCCTCTCTAGCTGCCAAGTAATGGATTACCAACAGCATTCTCTCAAATTCATTATAGCCACCAATTCCAGCCTCTGAGGATGGATCCTGCAGATTATCTACCAAACGAAGTAGTAAATTTCGTAGGCTAGCCCATTCTCTGTAAGAACCATGTACTGACCATGTGATGTCATACATTATGGCATTCACCAATCGTTTATAAACATAGTGAACGTTTTCATTGGCTGGAACACCATATTTTAACAATAAATCCAGTGCTTCATGTGGTGATCCAACCTTGATTAGGTGCATGGCATATTTGGCCACATATTGTTCTAAACAGTCCGTTCTATTCTCTTCGGCTATCTCTAAGCACTTCTCCCATTCATTCTGTTGCACTAATTCATCAAGTCTAGTTTTAATTTCTTTCTGTGCCTGCTTTTGTTCTTTCAATTTCTCATCACCACCGTGACTCATTGCCTCCCTATAACAATTCTCTACATACGGTACATAGCTCGTGTCAATTTCATCTGCGATTCTTTTTGCTCTTTTCCAATCTCCTACCGAAATGTATGTATCAATAGCCTCCTTGAGCAAATTTCCAGCCAAATATATCTGTACAGCAAGCTTTGTCTGATTCATTTCCTTCAGTCTAGGACCTAATGCTTTGGATACCTCAGCAGATTCACGTTCATCTAGAAATCTAGTAGTAAGATCCGCTGCGTTTTTCCATGCCTTTAATAGAATATCCCTATCATCGGTAATGTGCTCGTCCACTTGCAAATAGCAGCGAATAGCATCCCCATGCTGGTTCCGCTTCTCATAATCCTGGGCCTTCATAAAAAGTTTCTCAGCTGCATCTTTAACTACAACTTTGTTTGTAAATACCTGCTCATATTCCAGTTGCAGGTCGTCTAGTAGCGTGGGAAGAGAGTCATTGCATACTCTCAAAGCTTCTTTCCACATTCCTGCTTCCTTGTATGTTTTTACAATCAATTCTGGTTCTTCTGCCATCAACAAGAGTCTTTCAAAGAGGTTATATCTTTCCTTAGCAAATGCTGTTCTAGCTTGAGTTTTCAGAATCTCACCCAAAGAATCTGGATCGTAGGTCCTTGTCACACGTATGGCATTGGTCCAGTCATGATTGTGTATGTACATGAGTACAGCTTCATTGGCTTTATTTGCTTTAATAAATTCAACTTCAGCTTTTTCGAACTTGCCATCATCTTCTAGAGCCATGGCAAACTTGTAGTGTACTTCAGGGATTTTAGATCTCATTGCTCCTTGAGCCACATTGAGTGCAAATTCAAACTGATGGTTCTCACATGCAAAGTCAATACTGGATTCTACAGCATTTAGATTCCTCAGGAGCTTCACACGCGCCATGCCAATCCGTTCTTTGGCCCAAAGGTATGCAACTTGGGCGGCAGTCCGCGAGGTAGAATATTTCTTCGCTATCTTGTAAGCTTCTTCCCATTTTCCAATGCTTTGATACATCTTTATCACAGAGTTATAGTCATCAATTTGCAAAAAATGATATTTTGCTTGTGTATAATTACCCTCACTTTCCATTTGTTGAGCTAGGTGGAAATGTGTCGTCCTCAGCAAGTCAGGGTGATACTCATTCACCATTCGTATCATATCTTCATACCGACGATTTCCTTTATACATGACTATGGCTGAATCAGGATCTCCCACGGCCACATAGAGTTTTTCGGCTTCTCCTAGTTTGCCTTCTTCAGCTAACATAGCAGCCCTAGCAGTAAATAATACAGTAATTTGCCTATTATCCATATATTTCATGGCCATTCGTTGAGCACGATCCCATTCACCAGCACGTTGGTACATATCAAGTGCGTCTTCCCACAACCCAGCCTTGACATAAAGATCTTCTGCATAATTATATTCCTTAACTGATACAAAGTGCTGAGCAGTCCTCCGAATAGCAGGAGTCACAGTTTGGATGTCATCAAGAACTCTTATTATTTCAGCAGACTTCTTCCACTGGTTGGCAACCAATGCTGCGTCAAGAGCCTTGTATACCAAACCAGCTTCAATATAATGGTTGATGGCTGCATCTGGTTGCTGGCGAGCCATTAAATGGTCGCCCCACTCTTCCTCAAGCAGTACAACTTCTGCCGGAGACAGTTTTCGGGCAAGTTCAATAGCCTTGACAAAATCTGCAGCAGAATGATACATCTGAAAAGCTAATTCGTTTTCGTTAATTTGTTCGTATAGCTCCCCAGCTACTTGATAGTGTTTCTTCTTCTTCAGAGCAAATAGTGTCATTTCGACTAGTTCTCTATTATCCATCAGTTGCCTTTGCTTCATCATTAACCTGGTGGCTACTACAACACTATCTGCCTTGAAGTAGTAAAAGAAGGCAGCAGCAAGTTTACCTTCACTTTCAGTTACCTCACCTGCTCGACAATAATGCCTGTGCTTTGATAAATGTTCCATATATACCACCCGAAATTCATCCAACTTCATGTAGCCCATCCTCGAAGCAAGTTCATATGCATTATCCCATAATCCGTATCGCTTATACAAATTCAAGGCATTTTCAAGCTGATACTGCGTTATGTAGAGGTCTATGGCTGCCTCTATGTTTTGATCGAAAATGGCTTGTTGTATTCTAATCTGATTATCTTTATCCGAGTAACCTTCAGAATGTTCATTCTCAGTCATTGCCAGGAGTTCATTAACGAAACGTATACAAGACACATCCTTGAGCTTACCATAGCACTCTCTGGCAACATATAATTTCATTGCTTTTACTGCAGTTCTTCCAAGAACATGCCACATAAAATCTACGTCAGGTTCAGATCCTGCTTTCAATAATATTGTATAAGCCCGCGTTAAATCTAAGCTACCAAGAGCAGTTTCAAAATCCAATCGGAGTCGATTCAAGTCAAAACAGAAGTGTTGATCAGCTCCTTCTGTGATCACCATTACTCGATCATCTTTAACTACTACATCGTTAATCGTACCAGTAAGGTTGTAACAGCTCATATGTTCTGTATTATTGGCGTTGTACCAAACATGTAGAATATTGCGAGTCTGTGCAACCACCGCATTACTTCCCTCAATCCACTGCACAAAAGAACATTCAGTAACGAGATGAGTACATTTATTACTATCTGTGTCCCATAAGAACACTCCTTTCTTCCGGTCTTGAAATATCACTTTGTCGCCTGTCTCGTTAAAATCCAACCAGTCAACTCGAGTATGGTGCTGGCGTAGTCCCACTGTTGTACAGGACTCAAGATCCACAACTCGGACTGTAAACATATCTAGCATATAGGCAAGTCTTTTGCATCCAACGTTCTCATTAGGTCTTCTTTCATTAATCCGCACACTGATTAATGAAGGAGTCACCATCTCCGTACTTACAGTCATGGACGCATTCGAACCATATTCCACAATTGTCAACTCTGTTGGACGATAAATAAGGCATACTGACGGGTACCTAAAGATGAATTTTTTTTCAGGGTTAGCCGAAGCCCATGGTATTTCACTCAGAAGTTCCTGTTCCAAATTTGCCAGTATTAGAGTTTCAGATGTACGAGCAATAACATATTGATCATTATTCCCCATAACGTGCACCTCCTCAATCACTTTACCAGATTTTGAATTGATAGCAACTCCTGTACTTGAAGGACTTAGAGGCTTGATCACCACTTGACTTGGCCCTACATATTGAATTTCAATTCTGTGTTTAAATATCGTACGCCTTAGAGCAGACATATATATATCACAGGCACCAGACGAAGTTCCAACTGCCAATCGGGTTCCATCTTCCTTCCAAGATAAGCATATAATATCTTCCAAATTTTCTATTATCTTGACATCATTTTCTACCCATATCTTCCTGAGAGGTTTCCAGCTGTAACAACGCAACCCATCGTAACATCCAAAAACAACTATCTGGCCATTGGGACTGGCACATGCCACAAAGAATACCTCATCTGTTTCATCATCTGTATAGTCATACACTTTATAAAGTTCGCCATCACTCCTGAATATTAATACTACAGGATCCGTTCCTGCAGCCATGAAGAAGTCATTAGCCCATGCCAATGCAAATGGTGGATCTTTGAGACGTGTTACGACACCTTGTTCGTCAGGTTTTGGATCAATTTTGACGTAATAGCGAAAAACGCTACCATCCATATGTCCCGATAGGAAGCCAGTACTATTATTATTTGGTGCTAAAGAAACCACTTGTGAGTTTGTAGTATAAAGGGTCTTTGATTTATTGGCCTTTATATTTGCTGCTCGCACTCGCCCATCAATCAAACCATATATAATTGGGCCCTCAAAGAGCCAATGAAGACATGTTACAGCACGCTCCTGGATAAATTTATTACAAATTACTTTCTTTTCACCCCACTCATGACCGATCTTATAGACGAAAATTACTCTGTCAGACTGTCCTACTGCTATCTTACAAGAGTCATTCGAGAAGGATAATCCTGTTACGCTAAAGCTTCTCTTACCGTAAATAGCGTCAACAGGCTTGAGAGAAAACTTGTCCTTTTTGTTACCCAAATCATCAAAGAGGTGTATTACATTATCAACAGTGGCTGCAGCTAATTTTAAGTTGTTATGAGACCAGGCAAGTTTTACAACGGCCAAGGTGCTGGTCTTCGTTTCATCGTGGAAACGGTACCACTTGAAATCATACGATCCATACTCTAGGTCTGGTACGATTGGAAGACTCCAGATTGCTCGTCTGTCTTGGTGACTTGCTCTTGTAGACCATGTGGCTTGAGAATTCCCGATGGGAAGCGCTTCAGGCCACCACAAGTCAATCAGTGCTTCCCAATCGATGGTCTGCAATCCGTCTGGCGTTAACATTTCGATAATTAATAAGGCACGCTTACATTAATTTTAAGTGACAAGGAGATCTATTCGTTGTTATTTCAATATATTGACGTAAGTGATGGACTTAAGTGTGTGCTGCTACAAGGGCCATTGTTCAATGTTATCCATAGCCATGGCCATTGATCTACACAGCCTCGTTGATACATAAACTTAAGAAGACAGCTGAGTGTAGCGTCACAGAACCAAGAACACAGATGTGCAGTTACACATCGGCAGTGGTGGAAGAGGGACAGAAGGCAAGATATACACTTTGCCGCCATGTTGCCTTAACCCATTTCCCTCACAGAACACCTGTAGTATAAACCCAGACTGCCTGCCCATTCAACACTCAGAGAGGTACAAGATAGATTGCAGCACAAACCCACTGAGATCACCGCGGCTTTTTCACTGCCAGCTTCATCGCATCCCTCCTAGCTGCTTTCAACTGCCTGCCCATTCAACAAACACTTGGAGGCGTACAAGATATAAGTTATTAATCACTGCCGGCTGGATCGCATCCCTCCTGGTTGCTTTAAACTGCCTGCCCATTCGACAATTACAGCATTGGTTAATGCGTACAACCTCGTTTTGAAATAAAGTTGCTAGGAGCAGCACCAAGTCACTGTGACGAGGTTGTACGCATACAGTAAACCAATGCTGTGATCGTTGAATGGGCAGGCAGTCTAAAGCAGCCAGGAGGGATGCGATCCAGCTGGCAGTGTATAAACCATACAGTAAATAGTATACAGAAAGTAGCCATATTGAAATCACGGCTTATTGGACGGTATAAGTGAAGTCAAATATAGTTAGTTACTGCTTTTTTAAGTGGCAGAACTAAAAATTCTCTCTCTACTTAATCTTTACTTAGTATAAAACAAAGTCCCCGATTCTTGGATGTTACGGGTAAACTCGAGAACCACTTGATGGATCTTGATGCGGGTTTCACCATTCTGTAAAGGATATCTCGAGGATGATGTCTGCAGAAAATAATTTATTTATGATCAAAGGAAGCCGAGCAGTAACGATTTAAGTGGAAAATTTGAAGAAAAAAAACCTGGCGTCCGAGCGCTTTGTAAGCTTACGCTGGGAAAACCGTTAAAATATGTAAATACTATGTGTGTAAGAATTGTTCAGCATGAAAAGTTCTACAAGGAAAGTCCGCGAGAGCATTTGTCTATCTTCAATACATCGCCCACTATAAGTGCTTTTACGTTTTAATTTCTTCCAACCATGTCCATTCAACTACTGAGGCGACAGTTCACGAGCTAGCTAAGGGAGAGTCTGGTTGGTTGGTTCTTAAGTTTAGGGGCTGCGACAACGCGGTCATGTAGCCCCGTGTACTTTGGGTGTGTGTAGAATCTGTCTGATAACCGGAGTTAATTGTCAACAACAACAAAAACGAAGTCAACCCCTGGCACTATACAGCCCATGCCAGGCTAAGGCCGACCAAGCGACCGCTGCCCAGCCATTTGGCCTGCAGATATTGGGGTGACGCGTGATCAGCGCGTCGGGTCCCCTCGGCCGTTAATCTTGGTATTCGTGATCGGGGCGCTGCCTCTTTGTCAGACAGCTACTCAATTGTCCTCACGAGGTTGAGTGCACCCCGTTCCAACCCTCACGTCAGTTTTAAAATCCCTGACGGAGCCGGGGATCGAACCCGGGGCCTCCGGGTGAGAGGCAGGCGCGCAACCCCAACACCACAGGGCCGGCGGTGTTAATTGTGATGACTGTAATAGTGTGCGTTATCTGTTTTTTAATTTAAGTACTGCAACTTAGAATTTTTCAAATAGTTCCTACTTTTGCCGCCAAGCGCCACGATCAACGACTACTAGGCCAAGTTCAGAACTTAGCTACTAGACGCCACCGCAGTCGTCTCTTGGCAACGAACGTAGAAACCTAAGAGCGTTGTTTACATTCATAACCTATCCAATTTAGCTTCACACAGGTGCAATTAAGGTTCTTTAACATGCCATAAATCTATGACATGGGACCGCCGGCTTTACTTACCCTCCGAAGGAAGGCATACTGAGGGATTTTTAACGCTCTAAAAAATCCGACGGCTTCGGCCGGGTTTGAACCCGCTATCTTGGGCATAGAATTTCAGCATGCTACCGACTACGCCACCGAAGTCGCTAAGGTAGAGTCTATCATCCCTGTTACAGCCTAGCTTGCGGGCGAACCTATTGCCCCAGATACAGCCAGCAGTAAACCGTTGAGTCGTGTTGAGTTAAGACTTCTGAGAAGGGTGGTTGTGTTTAGAGTTTCCCTGAAAGTGCAACTCGGGTTGTCTTCATTTCGCCTGTGAAACACAGTCAAGTTATGATTGGACAGAAGGGAGGTTTGGGTTTCTTTCACCTTGCCATTACCTGGAAGTGCAACTCTCATTTCGCCTGTGAACTTTCCGTTCCGCAAAATTCACAGTCAATTTAAGATAGGACGGAAGGGGGATTATATTAAATTAAATTATACTGATTGGCGTTATATTCTCTACTTAGTATAAAACAAAGTCCCCAATTTTTGGATGTCACGGGTAATCTCGAGAACCACTGAATGGATTTTGATGCGATTTTCACCACTCTGTAAAGGATATCTCGAGGAAGGTTTCTGCAGAAAATTATTTATTTATGACCAAAGGAAGTCAAGCACTAACGATTTCAGTGAAAAGGTAGAAAAAACTGGCGTCCGTGCGTTTTTAAGCTTGCGCTGGGTAAACCGTTAAAAAAATCTATATACCACGAGTGTTAGAATTGTTCAGCATGAAAAGTTCTACAAAAAAGCCCGGGAGAGCGTATCTCTATCTTCAATACATCGCCTACTATAAGTGTTTTTACGTTTTCAATTCTTCCAACAATCTCCATTCAGTTACTGAGGCGACAGTTTACGAGCTAACTAGGGGCAAGTCTATCACCCCAGTTACAGCTTAGCAGCGGACGAGCTTATTGCCCCAGATACAGCCAGCAGCAAACTGTCGAGTCGTGTTGAGTAAACACTTTAGAGAAGAGTGGTTGTGTTTTGAGTTTCCCTGGAAGTCCAACTCGGCTTTTCTTCATTTCGCCTGTGAACGTTTCGTTCCGCAAAATTCACAGTCAAGTTAAGATTGGACGGAAGGGGAATTTGTGTTTCATGCATCTCGCCATTCTTAAATTACGTCTGACAAGAAATTGTTGCACATGCATCTCCATGATAATATAATTAATAATCCAGTCAGTGATTTTAACCCATCATGCCGAGACGTAAAACGGATATTGGTCGTTTTGATTGCCATTGAAAAAAAAAGCGCTTATCACGTAATGCTTTCATAACAGTTCCCGGGCGAAGCCGGGTCGGGTTGCTAGTAATTAGTATGAAACAAAGTCCCCGATTCTTGGATGTCACGGGTAATCTCGAGAACCACTGGATGGATATTGATGCGGATTTCACCATTCTGTAAAGGATATCTTGAGGAAGGTTTCTGTAGAAAATAATTTATCATCAAAGGAAGTCAAGCAGTAACGATTTCAGTGAAAAATGTGAAAAAGAACATGGTGTCCGTGCGCTTTTTAAGCTTGGGCTGGGCAACCCGTTAAACATAATTATCAATATACTATGAGTGTAAGAATTGTTCAGCATGAAAAGTTCTACAAAAAAGTCCGAGGAAATATATGTCTAGCTTCAATACATCGTCCATTATAAGTGTTTTCAAGTTTTCATTTCTTCCAACAATCTCCATTCAATTACTGAGGCGACAGTTTACCAGCTAGCTAGGGGCGAGCCTATCACCCCAGTTACAGCCTAGCTAGCGGGCGAGCCTGTTACCCAAGATACAGCCAGCAGCGAACTGTCGAATCATGTTGAGTTAAGACTTCAGAGAAGAGTGGTTGTGTTTGGAGTTTCCTTGGAAGTGCAACTCGGCCTTTCTTCATTTTGCCTGTGAACTTTTCGTTCTGCAAAATACACAGTCAAGTTAAGATTCGACGGAAGGGGGATTTGTGTTTCATGCACCTCACCATTCTTAAATTACGGCTGACAAGAATTCGTTGCACACGCATTTCCATGATAATATAATTAATAGCCCAGTCAGTGATTTTAACCCATCATGCCGAGACGTAAACGGATATAGGTCGTAGTTCATTTACATCGAAAAAAAAAGAGCGCTTATCACGTAATGCATTCATATCTGTTCCTGGGCGAAGCCGGGACGGGTTGCTAGTTAATTGATAAAAATGCGCACAATGTGCATGTATATACATAAATAGATACATTACACTATATAGTTCAGATATCTAAACAAAACTGAGTCAATGATACAGTTCTTTTAGATTACGTTAGAACATGGTACTTATCACACACTTTCCACATAGCTCACAAAATAATGCACTCATCTGTTGCTTCATGAAAGGTCTTCAGTCTACAAACGCGGTGGTGGAATCCATGTGTTGCCAGGCGCGTCACTATGTCTCAGCTCATATTCTGCCTGCATCCAATCTCTGGTTTGCATAGCCGTAGTGGCGTAGAAATCCTCTTCTATGCTATCCCTCTTCGCTTGTAGTTCCAGTGTCAATTCCTCGTAGGCTGCTGTAGATGGCAGTAGCATTTGTAATCTCAGATCATTTATTAGAAACGTTTCTCTGACTAGAACGTAAGTGTATCGGGACTTTGTATACGGTATTTCGAGAGCCCAAGTACCGTACCTTTTTCAGAAATCTCGGCTTTAGACTTTCTATTTCCCCTAATTGCTTTTTCGATAAATGTGCCCAAACTAGTTCCAATCCATAAGGAAGTACTGGCATGACATTTGATTGGAAAAGCTTCATTGCCGTGGTTACTGACATTCGAGATATGTTGCGTACATCACTTATCCTTTTTATAGCCGCAGCAAGTCTTTCCTTTATATGTATTGAGATGGCCGTCGCTGTTACTTGAAAGGTGATTACCCAATATTCGAAATGACTCTTGGGCTGTAGCAATAGTCCCTTGCACGTGATTACTTCATCTCTGGTCAATCTACCTCCTTTCCTGTGCACGACAAACTCTGTTTTCTTCATTTCAGTTCAGTTCATTTTCTATTGCCCATTCAGTAATGGAGTTTATTGCCCTCTGCAATTCCCACAGGTTCTCTGCGGTGCACGCCATATCATCCGCATATTATGTAAATGTTCGTGTGTCACGGCTCAACAGATACGATGCCTGACGCTAGCACAACTTGCAACTCGAAAGAGAATCCACTCCAAAACGCCAACCTCTGCCGCATCTGTGAACGAAAAGTAGAAGATGAGATGGCAGTTGAATGTGACGGTACGTGCAAGAGATGGCACCACATTTATTGCTCAGAGCTACAACGGGGTCAATCTAATGCGTTAAAAGAGTCCAACAAAAAGAAATCGAAACTTCTATAATAATAAATTTTATTTCAGCCAATAGCCATACAAGCTATACAAGCTCATTCGGTACAAAATGTTGTAAGAGACACCTGAAGTTCGCTGTATGTTAATACATGATATCTCTCACATGATCTCTTAGCCTACATCAAATACACACGCAATTTAAGTTTGGCTGTTTTTTTTGTTTTCTTTGTAGCGTATGGCTTTTAGTGCCGGGAGTGTCCGAGGACATGTTCGGCTCGCCAGTGTTTTTGTAGCTGCTTCGAGACGGACACCCAATGGGTGAGCTACAAGTACCGCTGGGGGGGGGGGGGGGGGAGGAGGGGGAAGTTGGAATGTAAGGGCTAGGAATTGGAAGGTAGCGGCTGTGGCCTATACTTGGGGACCAACCCCGGCATTTGCCTGGAATGAAGATGGGAAACCACAGAAGACCATCTTCAAGGTTGCCGGCGGGGGGATTCGAACCTCCGCGCCTCCCGGATGTGAGCGACTGCCAGCAGTCATGCCGTAACGACCTCGGCTAACTCACCCGGTAGTTTGGCTGGTGATAGCCTACTTCTTTTCTGTGCAAACTTTATAGTGAAAACCGTGCACTGCAATTCGTGTTATCATATGACGGAGTTCATAATTTGAGTTCATCCATTCACAAGTCGTCATGGCATTGTACAGTAGAAGTCACTCCAAATATATTTCCTCTTGTCACGAAGTTCACTCAATAATGTATCATAATATGCTCCAGTGGCGGGCAGCATCCATTGATTTCTTAAATCTTCGATATAAAATATTTCTTTGGGCAATACATATACAAGGCGAGAGGATGTGTATTTCGAAAGATTGAGTAACTTTTTAAAGTATACTGCCTTCACTCTTTCCATTTTCATCAGGTCATCCTTTGTGAGGTGTTCCCATATATTTTCCAATGCATATGCAACTATGGGAGTAATTTTGAGCTTAAATAGCGCCATGCCTGTATCAAGGGACAATTTTCCAAGTTGCCTTATGTCATTCATTGCTACAATATTGCTGTCAACTTTGTATTGTATGTGCTTCGTAAATACAACTCCCTGTGTTTGGAATATTACTCCTAACGTCCTAAGTACTTGAAATTGTTCACTAATTGTAATATTTAGCCTTTATATTCCAAATGATGATTATCTGACAGTCTACCTCCTTTTCTGAAGGCCATGAACATTGTCTTGTTTTCGTTCAGTTGAAATTAATTTTCGTCTGCGAACAGGATTTTGCCTTGTATAAAGCAAACAAAAACATGCAGAAAGAAATTGAATCACTAAGAATAGATGTGAATGCAAAGTTAGAATGCACCAGATCAGACTAAAGAGCTTGAACAGGAGAAAAAAGCCATCTATGAAGATTGCGTTCCGTACTTTAGGGAGAAATACGGAGATAGGTACAGGAATCACACCTTCAATGTGTGAGGAATGCTGTTCGTGAAGTTGTGGAACTGTTCCAGAAGCTCGGCAAAACCTGTTCACTCTTGCTGAGGATATCATTGCTGACTGTGTGGCCATATTGCAGCACCATATTTACAAGAGTGTCAACACCTGACATTTCTGATAAGAAAATACCACTGGATTTTAAATTGTAAAAGGAATGCTTAATGAATTGTCCTAACAAGGATTGAGGGGTATGCTGTGCCTTAGGCATCTTGAGGAACCCAAGCAGCTCCAGATTTTTATTACTTTGTGAATAAAACTCTGTTAAGTAAGTACGTTTTACCACATGCGCTAAATAAAATACAAAGAGATATGTCAAAAAAGAATCAGAAGGAAACAGTCATCCAAAGTGATCAGCATCCAACTTTTCAACAACCAACTAGAAGCACAGAGAAATCAGAGGAGAAATTAAGAGCAAATACGCAGATTATTTTGACACAGGAAGAAGAAAAACAACATGATATTACAGTCACTTTTTTAAGCAATAGGCCATCAGAGGGCCCTACAAATAGTCATACACCCGTAAGGTCAGGTGATGAACAAAGTCAGGAAATATCCACCGGGTAGACAGGGAGTTATCAAGGACATCACCGATCCAAAATCATAATAGGATCGGGAAATTTAAATGACAGCATTATAGAAGCTGGGTAAAGAAGAGCATGGACGGCTTTCTCCACATACAACCAGCTAGAAAATGAGTAACTTCCTAGGTAGTAAGGGCATTGATCAACAAAAGATTATTTGTGAAAAACTCAAAATACAGGGAACAAATAAAGCGTTTAAAGTAGGAATTCCACTAAATAATTTGGAAAGTACAGAAAACCGTGATTTTTGGTCTACTGGAGTTTTGATAAGTCCTTTTCGTCGCCCATATAGAAGACCGATCTAGATATTCCAGGGAGTGGACTTGGAATAGCGTTTCAATCATGTTATGGAATGTTAAAAGTCTTAATAGTGTAGTTTGCTTCAATCCGACAAGTTCATTCACGACAGATATTGTAATCTTAACAGAAACTATCATAACAGAGGATATAAATGTAGAAGGATATTACAACAGTCACATGCTTGCTGTGCAGGGGGACCGAGGACGCCCTAGCGCAGGGGCGGTCGCAGCCAGAACTTTTGGAGAGGGCCCTAAGCCCATAAGGAGGGGGAGGGGGGGGGGGGGGGAGGCATCCGTCCTATTAGGTAGATTTCATTAGAAAGCTAACTATTGCAATGGGTACCATGTTTCCACTTCCGGAAAATTTCGACATATCTTCGCGTTTCACATCCCCCAGACCCCAAAACCACCGTCAGTTCAAAAGTTTATATATATATATATGTATATCAGTTTCTTGTGGACACGATAACTGCCGTAATTTTGCACCAATCACTTTGAATTTTTTACCGAATATGTATACCTATACAATCTCGGTCGAGTTCGTTACTGGGCTAAATCGGTCGAAGGGGGTGAAAATGGGGGGCTTTTTTTTTCGAAAAAGTGAAATATTGCTATAACTCTCTTAATATGTGAAATATCGAATCCGTTCAAAGTTCATACTATGTGTCGGATAAAGCCCAAAAATTTATGTTTGAAGAGTTTTTTATAGCACCAACCATTGACCAAAGGGGTGGGAAAAAGTGGGTTTTTCGGGAAACATTAATCATACCTCTCTTAATAGGCACAATATCAAAACCGTACAAAATGGACAATATTCCCCTAATAATTACCTAAAACTTTTGTCTGAAAGAATCTTTGATATGACCCATCATTACGCCAAGGGATGAGAAAAATGATTTCGGAATTAAAAGAAAATGCCAAGAGCTATCAGTGGTTGCCATGGCAACACTACTAAATTGATGAGGGATGAGCCATAAGACGTCGCCACGACAACGCACTTGCACGAGATCAGATTCAGATTTCCATCTGACTAATTGTGAAGCGTCTTCGGTGACGTAACTGGTAGCATGCTGAACTTCTATGCCCAAGGTCGCGGGTTCAAAGCCGGCCAAAGTCGTCAGATTTTCTAAGAGCGCTAAAAGTCCCTCAGTATGCTTTCCTTTGGAGGGAAAGTTGCAACGTTCGTAGCGAGTTGCTGGTTGCGGTGGCATTTAGTAGCCAAGTTCACTGCTAGGTTTCGTTGACGGTAGTATCTGGTAGCAACATTAGGAACTACTGCTTGAAATTGACCGTCTGCAGTCCTTACCTGAATTACAGACTAATACAGCCATCACAATTCACACCGTTTATCAGACAGATTCTACACTCACCCAAAGTACACGGGGTTACATGACCGCGTTGTCGCAGCCCCTAAACTGAGGAACCAACCAAAATCTCTGCGGGAGATATAATTTTGCGTGAAGAAGTAACAGACCGTTACATAGTTACACATCAGTGTCGAAACCTTGCATAAGGACTGTGTGACCACAAGTATAAAAATGGACTCCAAATGACAAGAAGGTTACCGTCATCATAAGACAATAAAATGTTTAAAATATGCATAAAATGACGAAAAACAAAGTTAATTAATCTCCGATTATAAAATACTTTCTCGCAATAAATGAGGTCTGATCCTTCTACGAAAACCTGTATATTCTGCCCATTTTCGCCTACCCCCAAGTTTGTCCGGTGAAATCTACCTCCGCCTTCCGGCGTGCAGAGAGGAATCTTTTTTATATACAGTAGGCTATCTTTAATTTTTACTGGTAGCATGTCGCATAATATCATAAGGACTGAAATTCGTATAATTGTAACGTTTTCGCTTACGTTGGGATGACAAGTGAAACGGTATTTACTTTGCTCCACGTTGAGCGTAAAAATGAAATGGTTTCTTTAGCCCTCACTTTTGCGTGACAAATATACTGTTTTCTACTAAGATATGTTGTTTTAATGGGCGCCAAGACCTCAACGCTATGTTGAAATCTAAATTTGTATTTAACAACACCTAGCTCTGGTAGAACACCTTCAAGAATCTTTACTCTCAGATCGTGGTATGATTGTATCATTAACCCAAAAAACAATTGTATCAGGAGAAGGAATTGGTCTATATCTAATGCTACCTACTGAAAACAAAGATTGCATGGTTAAAAGAAATGAATTTATTGTATAAAAAACAAGTATAGCAAAATTAATAATAATTATAATAAGTTTGAATTTAAATTGGAGCGTTGCGATTTAAATATTACCGCTAGAAAATTACGTGAAAACGGAGTCGGATAAATTACTGAATTTACTCTTATTCCCAAGCTATGAATTTACTGAATTACTGAATATGAAACAAAGAAAGACGAGAGATTGCGTTGTTATGTGTCATTCGCGCTTACCACTGGAAATTGCCGAAGCATTTCCCTCGTACTGGATGTTGGAGTGAGCTTCCCACAGCCTCCTGGATGTCGCCATCTTCTTCGTTGTTGATGATATATTTGTAGATATGAAGATTTATGGTCCGTACATCGGAACCAACACGTACAACCACCACGGTTAAGTTTCACAAAGATAGTCGCTAACTCCACTGAACATCGGAGCCACTCACTCGTGCAACCATACTGGTTAAATTTTATAACGATAGTTCTTAACTCCACTGAACATCGGAGCCACACGCTCGCGCAACCATACTGGTTATTTTTTTTTAACGATAGTCCTTGCTTCCACGGCGTGCCAACCATATATGCACCCGCCGCATCCCCACTCTTCAGCCGGCTTCTAGCTTACGTGGTCTCCACTGATTGGCTGCTCCCCACGCGCTACATCCCCACTCTGGCTCATTACACTCGGCAGGAGGGTGAAGTCATTTTCCGTTCCATACATCCGCCTTTTCGTTAAGCTGCAACGCAGGATTGCGTCATGCTTCCCGACAAGATTAAGCCTGTATTTGAATTCCCAGTGAGTCATGTCTCTCAATATACCCTAACTGACGAAACTCCGTTAAATTCCGTAATCACATAATTTTCAATGATATTGACGTTCGTAATAATTTGCTTGATAGTGTTTTCTAAGACATAGAAAACCTATCTGTATGCTTATAATTTTATAAAATGCTCAAAAAAATACCTTAATAATAATAATTATAATAAATTAATAATAATAATAAATTAACATGAAAAATTCTCTTGGCTGAACAATTTGCCGCGTAAATAAATATAGAATGGCTTCCTACTGACTTATGCCTGTGG
This sequence comes from Meconema thalassinum, assembly GCA_946902985.2. Taxonomy (NCBI): domain Eukaryota; kingdom Metazoa; phylum Arthropoda; class Insecta; order Orthoptera; family Tettigoniidae; genus Meconema; species Meconema thalassinum. Next base: position 297,661,752 of record OX336391.1, on the reverse strand, counting down.
CATGAAAACCCCTCGAAAAACACGTTACATATTCGCCTCGGATCATCGGATGATTTACCGTGACGACGGTCCATTATCCGATTATCCCAGACACGTTAATAATCCCCATCCAAAATACATATTACATAAATGAAATCACCCTAAATTACAGATATATACACTCATAATTTTTCTTTACGCACTTTGCGTCAAAGTTTGTTGTCACTATGGATTGCACTTTGCAACCAGTCCAATGTTTTTCACATAGAATAGTGTTCCACGGATATTTCCGCCTCTCAAATTTCTCTATGTTGGAAAAATAGACATAATTACTGTGTGAGCACTATGTATCTGAGATGTCACATCACACGCATCAAGGTGTTCTGATATAGGTATATCTCTCTAAAACTTTCTAATTTCACTGGAGGTTCCTTCCTTATTGTGAAATTAATCCCACTTATCACTGAGCACACGATCACACTATTGTGGCAGCGCCTCGTGACCATAATACTTAATCTCTCTTTAAAGTAGATTAAATTAATATTGACTTCTGAAAAAAAAAACAGTAAATGCGCATTACATATAACACCAAATATTTCTGTGCCGTAATCGCCCTGTCTTGTTAAGTTCCCGTAGACCATATTCTACTTAATACTAGTTCTCAACACAGACCAGTTCTCCTCACACAAATAATACCTTTGTACAAATTACCTTAAATTACACACTTACAAATCTTACATGGCGAGGCCGTAAACAGAAATCACGTGTGCTGATATGTATGAGTTTCATGAAGGACTGTCTCGCCTTCTGATGGCCCATCTTTTGCCTCGTGGACGCCTTAAGCAAAAATACCCTGTCCAAGCGCTCACCCATCTCTTGGAGGCAAATGGGAATTCACCAGCGCTACCAAATTCTGGCCTTGGTGTATCGAGACATTTTAGTGCTCAAGAGCATCCGACAATCCCGTCATATTTCCCTGTACCTTAAAAACTCTCATTTACTTACATACTACCCCCCTGTGTGACTTCTGATACGCCTGCCTTGAAGACCAGATCTTCCACGCACCAAATACCACACTTACTCATTTGATAGGCTGGCTCGCCAGCTAAACACACTCGCTTTATGACACATATTTTCGTAGACTATGTATATTATACGTCCCGTATAATCTGTTTCCCTTACTATCCTCCAGCACATATGCTGTTTTGCCAATACGTTTGGAAACTATAAATGGGCCCTCGTAGAGATAAAAAGAACTTGGACATGACTTTCTCTAGCTTATTTGACTGTTTCGGCACTCTAAGTAAGACTCTGTCTCCCGGCTCGAATAGGTCAAATTTAGTTTCTTTTTGTTGGCGAATTCTCTTTTGTGCTGACTTAGATAAATTCTGTTTCGCCAACTGGACAATGTAATCCATCCCCGGTTGCTTACCCTCATTTAATCCCAACACCCTCGCTAGTTCATTTTGTGGTCTCTTTCCGAAGTGAACCTCGTATGGCGTCAATTTTGTGCTCTCATGCTGGACAGAATTCAGCCAAGTCTCGACCTTGGGAAGATGTCCAACCCAGGCCGTATGCTTGTCATGCACTAGAGTCCGAAAAAGACGAGCCACTTCCCTTAATGGACGCTCTGCAGAATTACCCTGAGGGTACCTTACAGAGGAATGAACGTGTGTTATACCAGCTTCCTGCATACTGGTTCTCCATTTCTTTGCAGTAAACTGTGGTCCACTGTCAGATAGTATCCTGAGAGGAAGGCCAAACTCAGGTACATACTTATTAATGATCAGACGGCTACACGCTAGTCCCGTGGCTTTCCTTAGCGGATATAGCTTGACATAATTACTAAAAGCGTCAATAACTATAAAAATGTACTCGTAACCGTACTGTCCTTTAACAATCGGGCCAAATAAATCCACACACAGTAGTTCGCCGGGACTACTTGTGAGAACTGCAGATCTCTCCCCCACTAAATATTTAACTGGATATTTACACCTTTGACAGGTGTCACACTTAGCTAAAATCCTCCTAACATCCCTTCCCATTTTTCTCCAAATGAAGTCACGACCTATTTCATAGAAGACCTTGGCAGCACCAAAGTGTCCTAATTCCCTATGAATGAACCAAATTAGCTCCTCCCGCAAAGTGGCAGGAACACATATTGCCCTCCGATTATTCCTACATTTCCGTGCAAGAAGCCCATCCTGCATCTTGTACGTGAACCGTCATACTTTCACATATTCTTCTTCACTTACTTCCAACCTAGCCAGTGGCTCCCCTAACTTAACGTCATCACGTTGCTCCACTAGCATATTTCTCAGTGTCTGTAACGATGCCCTGTTGCTACTGTCCACACATGCACATATTAAAATACCGTCCTCTGCTTTAACCACAGGATAATCCCTACATAAATTAGTGTCCCTTGATAGCATGTCTGCAAGAATGTTATCTTTACCTTTAATATATTTTACTGTGAATTCGTATTCCTGCAGAGCAAGAATCCACCTACTAACTCTGTTAGAACTGAGTTTACAAGTCCTCATATACAGTAATGCATGGTGATCTGTATGGATCTCATATTTCCCCCCTACTAAATACATTCTAAATTTCCCTAAAATGAAAACAATACCTAAAAGCTCTAACTCAGTAATCGTGTATCTTTTCTCTGCTGCAGTTAGTCCTCGCGAGGCTAAAGATACAATGCACAGATTACCCTCATCATCTTTCTGACATAACACTCCAGCAATGCCTATATGTGAAGCATCTGTCATAACCACATATTCCTTATCTTTTAACGGATATTTCAGCACTACAGCTTTCTCAAAACCTTCCTTCAGCGCTCTAAATGCATGATCATGCTTGGACTCCCATCTCCACCGAGTCCCACTTTTAAGCTATTCCCTGAATGGTTCTACCAACCCTGAGTATTTAAGAACAAATCTCCTGAAAAAGTTGCAAATTCCCAGGTAAGTTTTTAACTGTTTAACATTCTGTGGCACCTCTGCGTTAAGAATCTTATTAACCCTACTTTCCTCTGGTGTCACACCTCTACTCGACACTCTATGACCTAAAAATGTCACTTCTGACTGACAGAATGACGACTTAGACAGCTTCAAAGTGAACCCTGCCTGATCTAACTTCAGAAAAACTATATCTAAATGACGTAGATGCTCCTCAAAACTGCGTGAACTAATTACCATATCATCAATGTAAATGTTACAAACTCTCCTGTGTCATCCCCTAATGCGATGTTTAAAGCCCTAATTAAAGCTGCTGAACTACTCTTTAACCCATAAGGTGTTCTACAAAATTGATAAAGATTATATTTATGACTAAAAGCTGTAAATGGTCTATCTTCGTACATAAGTGGCACTTGCCAAAAACTGGAACTCAAATCTACACAAGTGAAATACTTCTTCCCCTCTAATGTTTGCATTAATTCCTCTATTGACATAGATTTCAGCTGATCTGAACTAATTCTACTGTTAACCAAACGAGCGTCTCAACAAATACGAACTGTGCCGTCGGTCTTGGGTACCGAGATCAAAGAATTAACATATGGACTGTTAGAGTGCTCAATAATCCCATCTTCAAGCATCTGGTTAATTTGTGCCTCAACTGCACTCTGATAAGCGAAAGGTACAGGATATATATGTCCTGTGAATACTGACCTATCAATAACGTTCAATGAATGTGTATAGCAATTGGCCATACCAATGCGATCCTCAAAAACTCTCCTATTACACAATAACACATCATATTGCCGAACACACTGTTCCACCTTTATATTTCCCTGAAATGCAGCATCACGTAACGAGTCCTCTAGACTTCCGTTCGTAATCACACTGCCCACTAAACATGGAGAACCCCGCTCTACGGCTGGCGATATCTCATTTAAAGTACAAATCACACCTACATTACTACTTCTCTGAATTTGGTCATTGAACGCTACTTCTACTTCAGAATCTCCCCATTTAAATTTCAAACTCCCTACATCATAACATAAGTTACCAGACACTCTACTTAGCCACTCTGAACCCAAGATAACACTGAATACTAAATTTGGAATTACAAGACAAATCTGCTTTTCTATATGAATATTAATTTTAATGTCTACTAAAACTTGCTTAGAAATTACTTTAGACCTCTTTCCAACAGCTGTGATAACAAAAGTAATTTTAATTGGCATCTCCTCAAAATTTACTCCAGTTCCTTTCATTTTATCATAAAATGCACTACTTATGCAACTCTTCATACAACCACTATCAATTAAAACATCTGTGTACGCCTCGGACACGTTAAATTTAACTATGGGGCTCTTACTAGCCACTTCCTGAATAATACCTTCATCATTTAGTTCACGTAATAATTCATTTCTTACATTTAGGTCATAGGGTTCCTGTATAAGTGTATGGACAGGGCATGTTATAGACTGAGATTCTGACCTTACATCGCAACCTGGTTCGTGTTAAAATATTGCTACCGCTTGGTGTAGTACTACTGACTACTGCACTGGTCTGGTTGTTCTGGGTTGTATTAACGGTATCTCTCTGTCCGTTATTACCATTGGGCTGATTCCCTCCTTGACCCCTGTTCTGGTTATAATTATTATTATTATTATACCGCCCTTGGTTACCCCTATAATCGTTATTTCGGCCTTGATTTCCCCTGAAATCATTATTTCTACCTTGGTAGTTCGTACCATACCCATTTCCTCTGTACTGGTTATGCTGATTATTATTATTACTATTTTGGTTCCCCCTATTTTGAACGCTGGCCCCTTCGCCACTGTTCCCTTGAACTTCCTGGTTCCTATTCTCATTAGGCCTGTTATTATTGTTACCCTGGTTCCTACCGAAATTCTCCTCGTAACCTCCTCTTCCCAGAGCATCGAATGTACTCAATAAATTCTCCACTTGTGAGATAGATTTAACATTTTGGATACAGGCAGCTTCTTTGATTCTGTATGGAAAATGTCTTAGTAATAGCCTGACTACATCACTCTCCTCCTTCAAACCATCCAGATATTTGCACGTTAATACCTGTCCTAAAAAGTACTCGGTCATAGTGTAGTTGCCTCTCGGGTGATATTTCCCACACACAATTCCCTCACGATGCTGAGACTGAATAACCTCATTCCAAAATTTCTCACAAAATTTAACTTTGAAATCTGTAATATTCTCAAAATTGTCTCTGTAGACAGCAAACCAGTTTCTTGTCTCCCCTACAAACGCTTGCTCTAAAATTTCAACTACCTGGCACCACTCAACACTACCATCTTCCAACCTCTCCCCGAATTTATTTTCTATAGTATTCATGAACTCCATTGGACAACCCTGCCGATTACTAAATTTGCCTAGTTCTATTTCCCTGTGTGTGCTCTTCACATAAACTGGCCTTCTCTGGCTATTTTCCTGCCTAATTCTAGCTTTCAACTTCTGTTCTAATTCAGCAATTTTCTCCTCAGCTTTTCTTTCGATATTAGTTACAGTTAACCTCATGCTCCCTTCCGATGCTTCAACTTTACCACTTAACTGAGCTTGTTTCTCACTAATCTCATTAATGCTTTCCTTATTCCTCTCCCTTAAAGTATTAACTTCAGTGATTATTTCTGCATGTACTTTATCAATTCTTCCCCCCCAGCTGTTCTTTAACCTCTTTTGTTGCTACCTGAATCTTATAAATTTCTCCCCCCAATTGCTTTTTGACCTGCTGTGTTTCAAGTTGCACTAGTTCTTTTAAATTTTCAGCCTGTGTACTGATTGTACTTTCTAACTTCTCCTGTACTTTTCCTAATTTTCTGTCTACATCTGCAATAATCTCTTTAGCCTTCTCTTCCATCACCCCTCTGATCTCACCTCTAATCAGCTCAAATTTATCACTAATTTCCCTACTGTTTTGTTCAAGTCTAGCATTATTTTGTTCGAGTTTAGCGTTTAAAGTTTCAGTACTCTCTTTATTTTCCCTACTATTTTGTTCAAGTTTAGCGTTTAAACTATCGCTCAATTCCCTATTACTCTCTTTATTTTCCCTACTATTTTGTTCAAGTTTAGCGTTTAAAGCATCAGTACTAATTTTGTTTTGTTGCATAAATTGGAGAAGCAAACTCTCTAACCCTGCTTGACTGTTTTGATTACCCCCCTCAGTATCGGGATTTACCTCCGACATCCCTGTACTGCTTTCATTTCCAAGACTAGCCATACTGCTCGTATCTTCACTATCCAACTGGTGACCACTACGCAACTTCATCTCTTCCTCAACACTACCCATGCTGATACACACCGATAAATGAAAAACCCCCAAAATACAGGCACAGAAATATATACCCTTCTCCTTCCACAAATGTTATTAGGTTTTCAGCCCCAAGTTGGTAGCGACAAATGTAACGTTTTTTGGCTTGCTTTGGGATGACAAGTGAAACGGTATTTACTTTGCTCCACGTTGAGCGTACAAATGAAATGGTTTCTTTAGCCCTCACTTTTGCGTGACAAATATACTGTTTTCTACTAAGATATGTTGTTTTAATGGGCGCCAAGACCTCAACGCTATGTTGAAATCTAAATTTGTATTTAACAACACCTAGCTCTGGCAGAACACCTTCAAGAATCTTTACTCTCAGATCGTGGTATGATTGTATCATTAACCCAAAAAACAATTGTATCAGGAGAAGGAATTGGTCTATATCTAATGCTACCTACTGAAAACAAAGATTGCATGGTTAAAAGAAATGAATTTATTGTATAAAAACAAGTATAGCAAAATTAATAATAATAATAATAATAATAAGTTTGAATTTAAATTGGAGCGTTGCGATTTAAATATTACCGCTAGAAAATTACGTGAAAACGGAGTCGGATAAATTACTGATTTTACTCTTATTCCCAAGCTATGAATTTACTGAATTACTGAATATGAAACAAAGAAAGACGAGAGATTGCGTTGTTATGTGTCATTCGCGCTTACCACTGGAAATTGCCGAAGCATTTCCCTCGTACTGGATGTTGGAGTGAACTTCCCACAGCTTCCTGGATGTCGCCATCTTCTTCGTTGTTGATGATATATTTGTAGATATGAAGATTTATGGTCCGTACATCGGAACCAACACGTACAACCACCACGGTTAAGTTTCACAAAGATAGTCGCTAACTCCACTGAACATCGGAGCCACTCACTCGTGCAACCATACTGGTTAAATTTTATAACGATAGTTCTTAGCTCCACTGAACATCGGAGCCACACGCTCGCGCAACCATACTGGTTATTTTTTTTTAACGATAGTCCTTGTTTCCACGGCGTGCCAACCATATATGCACCCGCCGCATCCCCACTCTTCAGCCGGCTTCTAGCTTACGTGGTCTCCACTGATTGGCTGCTCCCCACGCGCTACATCCCCATTCTGGCTCATTACACCCGGCGGGAGGGTGAAGTCGTTTCCGTTCCATACATCCGCCTTTTCGTTAAGCTGCAACGCAGGATTGCGTCATGCTTCCCGTCAAGATTAAGCCTGTATTTGAATTCCCAGTGAGTCATGTCTCTCAATATACCCTAACTGACGAAACTCCGTTAAATTCCGTAATCACATAATTTTCTATGATATTGACGTTCGTAATAATTTGCTTGATAGTGTTTTCTAAGACATAGAAAACCAATCTGTATGCTTATAATTTTATAAAATGCTCCAAAAATACCTTAATAATAATTATAATAAATTAATAATAATAATAAATTAACATGAAAAATTCTCTTGGCTGAACAATTTGCCGCGTAAATAAATATAGAATGGCTTCCTACTGGCTTATGCCAGTGGCATGAAAACCCCTCGAAAAACACGTTACATAATAACCTATTAGTTTTATAAAAATCGAGGAGAGGGTCGAATAGACTCTAGAAAGAGAACACACATAATAAAATTTAACTCTGTTTATTGTAGGTATCTGATCAAAGAACAAAATCCAATCGCCTTGTCTTCATTTTGGCAAACCGATCAATTACTTTCTCCACACTGACTTTCGTTGACCGATGGCAATGTAACAGAGCCAGTCCGGTTAGCCTTTCTTCCGGCATTCGGGACCGTAGCCAGTGCTTCAGCCGTCGCAATGTCGGGAGTAGCGTTACTCACAGGCAACGTCACCAAAACCTGCAGGAGAGTGTTGACTGTAGAAGCAGCTACCATTGATTCAATTGCAGTTGATGGCAATTTCTTCCCTGTCGACTTCAATCTCAACCATCGCTGTCTCCATACAGCATACTCTCCCTGCAAGTGGCGCCCGTCGGAAATTAGCAAAGGCTGATACTTGATACGAAGAGCCTCCAAACATTGCACCACTGTTGGGCCTTCAGCTGGTTTGTCAACGCAGATTGCAGGCATCAAGTCGAATGCGGCCAATGATTAATTTGGAAATTGTTCCTTGAGATCCTGCACCACATGCTCGATCAGCGGATTGAAGACAGATGGGTGGTAGAACTCTTCGGGTGCGTCAATGTCAGCTGGAACGTTGGACCGCTTCCTCCTGCCTGCTCTTCGGGGCAACGCCACCTCAAACTCCAGTTCTTCCGCAAAATATTATCTCGAAGTACGGTTCAGTATTCTCACGTGCAGTCGAAAGCGCCTCGATGGTGTCCATGACACCCGTGGAAGCCATCACCAAGTCCAATGAATCGTCCTGACGAAGAAGGCTCAAAGGCCGGGTTTTAACTAGGACGTCGCACAGACACAACATTGAAACCACAAATTGCGTATCACACAATGATTGAATGAGGGATTCAGCTGCACTCGATGTGTCGCTGTCCTCCCATTCTGCTATGATTTCTAAAGTTCGAATTATCTTAACTAAGAGTCTCTCGAACTGTAAATGGCCATCATGTTTTTCACTCCACCTCGTTTCACACAGTTTGCCAGAGTCTTCGCCCAAAACTGGCAAAAAAAAAAAGCTTTGTATCTTTTAGGAGATGATCTAGCAAAGTTAATTGCATTTTCCTTCAATGCAGTACCATTACGAGTGGGCACTACTTTTGAAGTTTTCGCTAAGCTGCTGTTAAGGGCGGGATTGTAGCATGGACACCTAGAACCGCAAGGTGCCACTTTCAAAAGTTCCTGTACTGCACCTTTTGTTTCCGATGACATCACCGAACATTTATCCGTGCCTACCCCAACACAAAGCTTAAGATCGAGTGAGAGCTTTGTAGTGAGATCTTGTACAACGTGACCAAGAGCAAAGCCTGACAATTTTGGTTCCCTGCCATGAATATCGTCGTCCCTAATAGACTCGTAGGCGTCCGCAAATGTCAAAATATCTTCGTGCACCTTCTCTTCGTGGACGTTGCGAAGTGACAATGCAAGCTGTTCTTTTAGCAAAATATCTGATGTCTCATCGAATATGACGGAAAACATGCTGCTACTTTCACCTTCCGAACAATGTCTTCTTGGATTTCCTCACGACAGCACTTAATCAGTTCATTTTGTGTTCTATTACTAATATACGTAGCCCGTGCTGATGCATTTTCAAGGTGGCTACGAAGAGTTTCGTCGCCGCTTTCGACTCGAAACTGAAGGAGTGCACCGAAGTTTCCTTCATTTTCTAAGGGGTCTGGAGGGCTGGTCTCACTCTGACAGGCAGGTCCTGTGATGTCAAAATTGGAACTGTCAAGTCAAACCTTTGCTCTCTTCCCTCTCTCTCCTCTGCCTTTCTCTTTCTCATTTTCTTTTTTTTTCTTTCTATTTTTGAAGACCGTTGGGGGGCGGGGGATGGACCCCCTGCCCCCCCCCCCTTGGGACCGCCCCTGCCCTATCGGAGGAATATCTTGCGTATTAAAATCGTGGTTAACTCCGCATAAAATTACTTACAAATCCACAAATGGTTTAGCAATTGCTGCAAAGCATCTGAACATTATAGGCGCTTATTTCCAGCCATTTTACACAGCACAGGATATAATTGAAAACAAGACAGATATGCTGAAGAACATCAAACAGGATATAGTTACCATTGTAGCAGGAGATTTCATTGCCTCATAGATAATGAAGATTCCAAAAGCAGAACAGTTATCGACTACATGGAAGGAGAAGGATTCATCTTACACAATGAAACAAAGACTATATATATATATATATATACTAGCTGACCCGGCAGACGTTGTCCTGCGAATCAAAGAAAGTGTTGTAACTTTGTTTCTTGAAGTGCTTTTGGATACACAATATTGTTTTCAATTTCTGTTAACTGCCTCTAAACCATCGTGAATTGAATTAACTAATTTAGAAACATTCGTTGGAGCGTGCACAACAACTCTCCAAAGTTTCATCGCAAACGGATAAATGGCATTTAACGCATACGGGATTTGGTTTAAATGATTCGTGCGCTGTCACTCATTTGTTGAATCTACTCGTGCTCTACCAACTGTGAAATGGATTTACTAAGTTAGAAAGCTTCACGTAAGTGTACACAACAACTCGTCAAAGTTTCATCGCAATCGATGAATAGTATATGAACGCATACAGGATTTTGTTGGAAAACTTCGCGCGTCGTCACTCATTTGTTACATCTACTCGTGCGCTACCAATATTGTAAAATGGATTTACCAAGTTGAACACCTTCCCTGACGTGTACACAACAACTCATCAAAGTTTCATCGGAATCGGATGAATGACATATGAACGCATAAGTGATTTTCTTTAAACGATTCGCGTACCGTCACTCATTTGTTGAATCTACTCATGCGCTACCTATTGTAAAATAGATTTACTAAGCATGAAACCTTCTCTGGCGTGTACTCAATGATTCACCAAGGTTTGATCGCAATCGGATGAATGATATATGACAGCATACGGGACATTGTGGAAACGATTCGCGCGCCGTCGCTCATTTGTTGAATCTACTCGTGCGCTACTTATTAAAAACTGGATTTATTAAGACAGAAACATTTCCTGGAGTGTACACAACAATGCACCAAAGTTTCATCGCAATCTGATAAATGGTATATGGCCGCATACGGTACTTTGTTGAAATGATTCGCGAGCCGTCACACATTTGTTGAATCTACTCGTGCGCTACCTATTGTAAAATGGATTTATTAAGCCAGAAACCTTCCGTAGGGTGCACACAACATCTCACCCAAGTTTCATCGTAATCGGACGAATGGTATTTGAACGCATACGGGACCTTATTGAAACGCTTTGCGCGTCGTCGCTCATTTGTTGAATCTACTCGTGCGAAACCTCCTGTGAAATGGATTTAACTAAGTTAGAAACCCTCACCTAAGTGTACACAACATCTCACCCAAGTTTCATTGCAATCAGAAGAATGGTATATGAACGCATACGGAACTTTGATTAAAAGTTCGCGCGTCGTTGCTCATTTGTTGAATCTACTCGTGAGCTACCTATTGTAAAGTGAATTTACTAAGTTAGAAACCCTCACGTAAGTGTACACAACATCTCACCCAAGTTTCATCGCTATCGGACGAAAGGTATTTGAACGCATACGGGACTTTGTTGAAACGCTTCGCACGTCGCCGCTCATTTGTTGAATCCACTCATGCGCAACCTCCTGTGAAATTGATTACTAAGTTAGAAGCCTTCACTTAAGTGTACACAACAACTCATCAAAGTTTCATCTCAATCTATGAATGGAATATAAACGTATACGGGATTTTGTTGAAGCGCTTCGCGCGTCGTCACTCTTTTGTTGAATCTAGTCGTGCGCTATATAATGTGAAATTGATTTACTGGAGTGTACACAACATCTCACCCAAGTTTCATCGCTATCGGACGAATGGTATTTGAACGCATACGGGCACTGCCATCGTAAGGTACAGGCCGTAAGGCTCCTACTGTGACGTCACGCCTAGGGTCGTTATAGTCGCAGCAGCAGTCAGATAGCTCCTTTCACACGCAGTCTCTTCAAACCTATTTTATAATATAAATTACGCTCCCGCTTCAAGACGTAGAAAAATAGCAATGCTATTTAGGGCTGATTGGTACTTCCATCCGTTACCACTACATACGACTAATTATCGCTCCGCTTGTTCGAATCCGGCCGATGTAGTGAACAAAATGGTACATTGCCGGTCCATTTACTAGGACGTTCAAACACACAAACAGGAATAAATTGCAGTATTTTGACGTCGTGAATAAGATCTATTCTTGGCCATTTTCTCGTTGTTCACCGCTTTGAAAAGGTTTATGGCAGATGCCTGAGAAAACCCCACATCACTCTTGGCTATTCAACAGATCACGTCCTAAACTGCTCGTGGATGGCAAAGCACAATGTAATCCATCTCTAACTGTAATAAATTCACAGGCCACCCTCGAGGTGACTTAAACAGGGCCTATCCTAACAGCACTTATTTTCTATGACTCAATCCAACTTGTTTCTTGCATCAGGACTTTACAATGGGTTGTAATTTTGGAAATCAGGTATCAAGAACCTACAGTACATACACCAGGTGCTAACAATCCCATTAATGTAAATACAGTAGCCTACACAAATGCTGCCACGAAAACATTACCATATTCACTTGAGCTTGATCGAGAGACCATTCTCACAAATAATGTAACTTGGACTGACTTCAGTAGACACTGAATACTGGATATCGCTTCTCTGATTTACATACGGTAAGTAACTTGCATTATCATATTAGAAATGTTTCCAGTCCTAGCATAGGCTGAAGTTTGGGAACTTCTTACAATAATTGAAACCATATTAACTAACATCCTACCATCAAGGCGATTAGCTCTTCTCTCCCGAAGAAGGGTATCTTACTTTCAGGGAAATGTTAACACACACTCTTGTATTCCCCGTAATGTACCTACCAATAATTTATAGGAATGTTGTGTATGCATTGCTTTCTTAAATTGTCGTGGTGGGGAAGGAGAAGCAAGCCACATTATAATTTCTTTCATAATACCGGTAGTTGCTATAAACAAACTTTTGACATACCTGCGACCTGGGAAGTAGGTTTCCTGAACTAACAACATTTTATTACCATCCAAAAAACCTTATATGAGTCGAAATAATAAGTGATATAGAGGTCCTAACTAAAACATAACCTTCTGTGTGATGGCAAACATGCAACGCAAAATTTGCGTAGATACAATAACCTACCTACAAAATGAACATTTGTTTCAGAAAATAAATAATCCTCATTCTAGATGACGTAAGTAGAAGCGTTCTCAAGTATCACATTTAACGCGGATACTCATTCATAAAAGATATAAACAACACAGCACAAAGCAAAATGGTCGTCATCTCTGCCCCCGCTGCCCCCTACCGATCAGCTGACAAATCGTTAAGAATCGCTGCATGATTACGATGGCAGTGATACGGGGCCTTTTTGAAACGCTTGGCGCGTCGTCGCTCATTTGTTGAATCTATTCGTGCGCTATCTATTGTAAAATGGATTTTCTGAGCCAAACACCTTCCATGGAGCTCACTCAACATATCACCCAAGTTTCATGGCAATCGGAATAATGGTATATGAACGCATACGGGACTTGGAAACGCTCTAACGTGCAGAGACAAACAGTAGAATTCGACATCACTGCCACCTTTGGTATAAAACACAACTTTTCGCCACGGGCGGAGTGTATGTAATGGCGGTAGTTGCACAGGCTGCGACCAGGTGGCTCTAACGTGCAGAGACAAACCGTCCAAAGACATCAGCTTTCACGAAGGCCAAGGCTAGTTGTTTCCATGACGACTGTGTTTGTATATTGTGGTTCTAAAATTGTGTGTAAATTGTGGTTCTAAAATTGTGTTCATTCCACCTACCGGGTCAGATTGTGAATCTAAACCATACATGGACCCACCCTAATATACATACCAAATTCCATCAAAATCGGTTCAGTCGTTTAGGAGGAGTTCAGTCACATACACACGTGTCGAAGAATTATATATATAAAGAAGATATATGATGTCATAATGGGGTGAGTACTGTGCCCGAATCTTGCATAGCCACGACCTACAGTATATCCGCAGAGATGGAAAGGATTGTAAGGACTTCGATACCCAGCCAGATAAATCAACACTTCCTTACTAGGTGTATGACTAGGAAACCCTCGGCGCATACCGGTCTTGCAATAACGCTACTAATTAGTTACACATTTACTAGCAAAATTAATATCCATAACAAGATGGTAGGACGAGAATCTCGGATCTCGAGCGTGAACGGTGAATTTGAGACTAAGTGAGTTGTAGTAACTAACTGGCAGTATTATCGCACGTCGATTGCGAAATAGGGAGGCAGGCAAACAAAATGGTGCCCGTGAATTTAGTAAATAAAATGATTACATGACATTATAAATGTCCCTATCACAAATAAAATAATTGAAGATTGAAAATAAAATATTTAAATCAGTAGATAGTCCTTCTATCTGTTTAATAACTTTCTATGAAAGTTCTAGTTACACAAAAGTAATAATTCAAGAATAAGAATTATGAAGTTACGCTTGATAGTCACCCTGAGACTCGGTTACACTTAGCAATCTGATCAAAATCAGCTGTTCTCAAAAAGAATGTAATTTACAATAAACACTTATCGATTTAAAAATATTAACGTTGTAAGAATAAAATTATTAAACTATTAAAATTATTAAAATATTTATACAAGTTGAAATTACCATGTCCAGCACGGTATTCAATGAACATATTTACAAGATCCTTCGAGATCTGACAATCTTAATGCGTTTCCTTTTCTCTAAAACAATAATTTAACACTAGTTCACAAACAATGTCTTTACTGGTATATTCTGGTTTCTGTCATAATAAATAGAACTTTAGTAACGAACGATCAAATTAATTACAGCTCTGGAATGTCATGTCAATGAATAAATTACAATAAACTTGAAGAACGATGTGGGACTACTCTGTTACATCAATGAACTTCGTGGATTTCGTAATAACACTTTCTGACATGTACAACACAAATGCAAACCCTAATGTCAGTTACTTCTATAACATACTGTATCAAATACTTTGCTCCAATCGGCAATACACTTATTAACTTTCGTATACGGTGAACAACTTCTTAAAATATCGTTAGCTACGCTTCCGTATCTCGACACATTACATTCCTTTCCTGTTTGTGCCTCCCTATTCTTTGATTGTTAGATTGTCTTTTGTTTAGTTCATGTTCTTAGCTACTTCTATGGTCAGTCTCAGTCTGGTTTTTATTAAAACGAGCATCTAAGATATGAGATCCAGTGATCCACGCCGCGTTTTATTTTAATATACAGTTCACTTGCACAGCATCATGGGTCAATCATTCATTTTTGGTCCTCCTGCGGTCAGGATGTTCGTTTTATTTAAGAAATAGAGATATATTTCATCATATGCGAAACCAACACAACAGATGTCTGGTGTGCAAATGGTTACGTCTTCACAACAAGGCAACATTAATTTGGTGCATAGGAGCCAAGTCTTCTTATCACATCATTAGTGTACATCATTCTGAGCACGAAAGACTCAGGAAGAACTGTAAGCAGTACCATACAGGTCAGAATTCCTTCCCTATACATTCCTTAACTGTAAAATGGATGCAATTTCGAAGCTTGTTAAACAAAGAGCAGTGATAAGAGGCAGAATCACAAGAATAAGTAATTTCGTAGAATCATTCAATAGTGAGCATTCAATACATGAAATCAGAGCTACTTTACAACATTCTAAAGACTGTTTTACAAAATTCTCATCTAGGTTGGATAATTTCTGGTACATGCCCACAATCCAGCAACAGAAATGCAATGCGCAACACAGTCACTTCTCTTTTCATCAAAAAGGAAGCCACTCTTGACATTCAGCTTAGGAAATTCTGGGAAATAGAAGAATTGCATACCAAACCTGAAACTCCAGAAGATCAGAAATGTACATTTCATCTCAAAAATAACACTACACGTACTTCTGAAGGTAGATATGTTGTCAAGTTGCCTCGAAAGGAAACTCTGTCATCTTTAGGCAAGTCCCGTGATATAGCACAACAAAGATTTTACCAATTTGGAAACTAAATTCAGAAGAAATCCAGAATTGCAAGAGCAGTATTCACAATTCATGTCAGAGTATGAAATGTTGGGTCACATGAAGGAAGTAAGTGCGATAGATGATTCAGAACACTACTACATGCCACATCACGCTGCATTCAAACAAAGCTCAACCACATCCACTAGAGTAGTTTTTGATGCATCAGCCCAAACCACCACAGGAGTATCACTCAAGACACATTGTTAGTAGGGCCAACTGTACAGCAAGATCTGTATTCGATTGTGTTGAGATTCAAAACCCATAACATTGCATTTACTGGAGACATTTCAAAAATGTATAGACAAGTTCTGGTTCACAAGGATGACACTTGATTACAAAGAATCATATGGAGGGAATCTCCCCACACACCTGTCAAATTGCTACGAATTGCTAACAGTCACATATGGTACAGCGTCAGCTCCATATTTAGCAACTCAGTGCGTCAACCAACTAGCTGAAGATGAAGCAGCTTCTTTCCATCAGCTGTTCTACAAAGAGATTTTTATGTTGACGATGGTCTATGTGGTGCTTCAAACATTTCGGAAGCACTACAGTTGCAAAATGAACTCATTACTTTACTCAACAAAGGAGGCTTCCCCATTAGAAAATGGTGCTCGAACCATCCAGCAATACTTGAAGCTGTTCCACCTGAAGACAGGGAAATGAGTTTACCGTTCCAGTTTGACGATAACGATACAATACAAGCATTAGGTTCAACATGGCATCCCACATCAGACAAATTTTTAATTGCAACTAAAATCAAACATGTTCCTGCAAACAGCAGCATTACTAAACGCACAACAACATCCACAGTGGCATCAATCTTTGATCCATTAGGCCTCATTAGCCCATTAGTAATACCCTACAAAATATTCCTCCAGAAATTGTGGTTACACAAACTTGATTGGGATCAGCAATTACCTGATGACCTATCCTCAGAATGGAAGGCACTCCAAAATCAGCTAACACACCTTGAATCACATTCAAGTGGACAGACATGTCTTAGGAACAGGAAGGTGTAGTGCCATTCAAGTACATGGTTTCTCAGAAGCATCTCAAACAGCATATGGAGCATGCATCTATCTTCGGTCTGTCGATCAACAAGGAAAAACTTCAGTCAAGCTGTTGTGCTCAAATTCCAGAGTAGCTCCAGTCAAACAAGTTACACTTCCTCGTCTTGAATTACTTGCAGCCACGTTGTTGGCACACTTGATTCAGAAATCCATTCCAACCCTAAATCTAGAAATAAATAAAAACCAGACTGACCATAGAAGTAGCTAAGAACATGAAGTTAACAAAAGACAATCTAACAATCAAAGAATAGAGAGGGACAAACATTTCCTTTCAACAATAATAACAATAAATATGCACGGTATTCCTTCAATAAAATGCATCTTAATACACTACAAACGTGTATAAGAATTTGTGACCCTACTAAGTAAACACGAACCTGTGAAATACTGTTCATGGTGCACTCCTAACAAAATCCTCTCCAAACTAATTATCTTCGTGCTCCTTAAATAACAATAACATTTTTGTTCACTTCAATTCAACTTGTACAATATTCCACTTGACTTTGATTAACGCAATTCGTTAATAAACTTTCACAACATAATGTTTTTCCACGTTACAATAAAATATTAGTATTAATAGACCATAGTCCGCTCGTCTTCGCTTTAAATAACAATAATGCATTTCCTCCCTTTCTGGTATACTTTAATGAATCAAATATTCATTTATAAACGTGTTTCATTACATACAAGACCTCAGGTAGATCTATAAATCACCTGGTCTGTGGTTTCGTTATCACCAATTATATCAATATAATTGTTGCTAATTATAGGCATCATTTGACCTTACTGTCAACAATATGATCATAATTCATATATAAATTCGTTATAATAATAAAATTATGAATGACTATATTAATGTCATATTACAGTAACACTCCGAAATTTGAATTGTTATACTACATGAATATTTTTATAAATGTTGCATTTATATTCTGACACAATAAAATATTTTAAAGAATGTTTAAGCATAATACAATAATGCTTTCTCTTCATAACAATGCAATCTAGCAATATTGACGCATTCTGTCGTTTGTTACGCATTCTTGTCGATCGAAGCAATCCAATTATAAAACAGTCTCGTTTCAAAGTGAGCATAATTAAAACGTTTCCTTAACATTCAAATATAAATGAAATTACGTCAAAAAACGACACACGCTCACGTATAATAAAATTTACAGTTAAATCTCTAAAATAGACAGCATGGGTTATGGGTAAAGAAAATCTACATATAAGTTGGTCACATCTGAAATACCATCAAAAATACATCAAACTACTGAGATACTAGAACAATCAATTATCTACCTCTCTGAAGAGTTGCTGTTGTGATACCTGGTCTGATATTCAAGATGTTCCTCTCCAGGATTGGCACGCGCTCAACGTCTGCCTCGAAACGAGTTCCTGCTGGCTGCTTGACAATCTGCTGAGCGGCTTCCTCCCGTGTCGTGCTGCGAACACCTGGGCTTGCTGGCTCGCATCATGCTAACGGCTCTTCTCGTTTCTCGACATATAGTCTGGCAACCCGTACCCGGAACAAACGAACTCCCCTGTCCGCTGGCCTCGTGTAGCATCTCGACATCATTGTAGGTTTGAAAGTCTCTGGTTGACATCTTCCAAGTTGGTAGTGGACATTTGTAGAAGTATTGTTGCAGGCAAATTCAGAATACTGCATGGTGGACTAGCAGTTATAGAATCATCGATCCATGGTCGTCAAGATCACTCTGAATTCCCACTCCGTGAGTGTAGATTAACCTCCTTCCATTGTTTAGTGCTTCATGATAATCTCCTTAATAATTGTAGAATGGGAACTTCCCCCCTGACTCGTAGACTTTATCATCGTAAATTCGTGATGAATATTCTGTAGAAATTATGTTTCGTTGTAGTAGCCGGTGTATACTATGCTACTACTGGTTCTGTAGAAGTATACAGTTGTAGTATTGAAATCTTCTAATAAGCGTTGAAATATAAAGTGCTGCTTGTAGTTGCAAGTTAATGCTTTTCGATGTGTGCCGGCTTCTCCTATTCTTCCTCGGGGATAGCGGTGTCTCCTCTCTGTCCAGACCAAGTCTCCTGGCCGTACTTCAAAAACAATGGTCAGCTCCCCTGGGACGCTCGGTGAACCAGGTCTTCTCTTTACACGTCGCTAAGAAGGAATGAAGTCTGCGCTCTTGACAGTCGCGCGCGTGCCAGACTAGAATGGTGTTCTAGCCTCGCACAGAGTCCTAATAAACTGTATTTCGCTTATATCTTCACTTCTGTCCATAAATATATAATTCTGTTTTGATAATCAAATTTCATTTTCTCTTCTGCAACTGTGGAAGTGCTAATATAGCTTTATATGTGCAAATTAATATAATAGCGATTCCCTCAAATATTGTGTGATTCATTCTGATTGGCTGTTGAGTTATCAAGAAAAACTCATTGTTCTAGCCTCTTATCAGCGTGTCGTGTGCACGATTTTGTTATTGTCACTTCGGCCAACCAAAACCGGTCCTAGGCTTGCTAACTTGAAGCCTTCGTCATATTCCAGTGTCTGAAGATTGGACTCTCCCTTGGTTAAAATATCATTCACTGAAATATTCCCAAATTTAATTCTTTCAAAATGCTCCAAAATTTTCCAAAAAGTCATCATTATGTTTCATTCACTTCCTATAATACTTGTGTGAATAAAATATTATTCCAATTCCAAATTCCATTTCTTACATCATCGGGCTCACAAGTCGGTTCGATCCTCGGCTCTGTCAATGCCTGAAGCTGGGCTGAATTCGAGTTCAAATCCCCTCCTGACTCGTTAATTAAAGTATAACATGAACTTTATTAATCACTCGACTTGTTCATAACTGGAACCGAATTCATCCCTTAATGTATTGTAGGGTACCTGAGAGGGTAGCCTCTACAAAGTATTAATCTAAGGGTTGAAATAAATGTGTTTAGGGGGAATGCTTGGCAATAACGTGTAAGAGGTAGTGATTAGCTAGTGGCTTGGGATCGTCAGTACGATCTGAAAGGAGAACTCCCCAATGTACTGCTTGGCGGGGTAGTGCAGTGTGTGAGTGTGGAAGGAAGGGTGGTTTACTTGGTGCTCTGTGCGCGATATCGGCGCTAAGTAGTCTGATGTGAATCGTAATCAGGCGAGTTGGGAGCGAGCCTGATGGTGTCAGCGCTTAGTGCTCTGTGCGCGATATCGGCGCTAAGTGGTCTGATGTGAATCGTAATCAGGCGAGTTGGGAGCGAGCCTGCTGGTGTCAGCGCTGTGGCTGTGACACTCTGCTGACATCTCGAAGCAATTAAATAACAGTGCTAATACTAGATCCTACCTAGCGGGGAAGCTAAGAGGGTAGGATATTATCAACTAATTAAATAAATGAAAGGACCAATGGCTTCTACTATGTTTGAGATTAATGAGTACTTCGGATTTGAAGTACTCCTGTAATTAGCAGTGCAGTTAATAAAAATAAGTAATTATCACAATCCAAGCACAGGGGGATGGGAGTGTAATTGAATGTGTGTAGTGATCCCTTAAGACACTTACCCTTCGGCTTCCAGCAGCGATTCGGCACGCTGGTAACACTGAGACAGACTGATCCGGAGGCATGACCTCCCGGAGTTTTTATAGGAGCGTCGCACTTCGTTTGCGGAATTTGCACATTTCTCTCATGGCATAGCCCTCCCTGGGGTCGTTGGGCTTGGACACGAGGCTACCTGAGTTCATTGAGGTAATAATTTGTGTAGATGTGTAATTATGTAGATGTAGTCGTTGATTCTTGAAGTATGTATGTGGCATTTGGTTTTCCCGGGGTGTTATTGTTAGGGGATGATGGTGGCGTACTCTAGGGGTACAACAGTATCCTGGGATAAAATCTTTTTAATTTTGAATGGTTGTACTTTCCAATGGGACGATCATATTCTATCCTCACGATTTGATAACAATTATTTCCATACACTCTTCCTACTTTGAATGGACCCTTAAAGACATTAGAGAACTTAATATATATCCTCTTCTATACGTCTGCTTTAACTGGAATTCTAACCAAAACTTATTCTCCAAGTTCTAAGTCTGCTGAATCTCTTTCCATGCACTCTCTTCAGTCTCTTCTCGGCTTGCTTATTCAAGTGCTCTCTTGCAATTTCTATGCGTTGTTCCATCGATGGTTCGTCATCTTCCGGAATATTGAAGATTCCGCCCCATGGTCTCACTGGTTTCTCATCATAATGGAGTGTCACTGGAACTTCGTTCGTGCTTTCATGCCTCGTGTTATTGATGCAAAACTCCATTAGTGGTACTACGGTTACCCAATTAGCACGATTCTCTGAGCTATAAAGGCGTATGTACATGGAACACTCCAACATTGTTCTTTCAATCGGATTCGTCTGTGGACTTCGGATTGAACTGAATATATGACCAATCTCTAGTCGTTCCATAGCTCGTTGGAATTCCGTAGAAGTATACTGCGTTCCATGGTCTGTCAGCAGTCTTTCAGGCTTTCCTAACTTAGGAATAATGTTTTTCTCCGGATGATACAATACAGTCTTCGTAGTTGCTTTCGGCATCAGATTCATCATGACTATCTTAGAGAAAACGTCCATTGTGTCTAGTAAGTATTTGTTACCCCTACTACCTTTTGGAACTGGGCCAAAAATGTCCTGACGGAACAATTCTAAAGGCTTAGTGGGTATAAAGACTTTAGTTTTTCCTTCAAAAGCTCCAAATTATACTTATTTTTCTGACATAGTTCACATGACCTGATTATGACTGTAATAGATCCTCTCATATTACTCCAATAGAACTTTTCTTGTGCAGTACTGTACGTTTTATCAACCCCTCCGTGTCCAATGCTCTTGTGCACCAACCAAACTACTGGCACTCTCAACCTTGGTGGAATTACAATCCTCACCTTCGTGTGGTTAGCATTGACGTACTTGCATACTATGCCTTCTACTAGTACATAATGAGTGGCTCTCTTCCTAGTCTCCTCGTAATCTTCATCATCATTCTGCATTTTTCCTGACATGAATCTGTATAAGTTCCTCAAACTTGCGTCTCTCTTCTGACTGATAGCTACTCTTCTCAGTCGCTCCAGCGTTGCCTGATCTTCATCGTCCATCTCCACTACATGAATTTTCACACTGTTGTCTGCTGTAGGATTTCTGGATAGTATGTCTGCCAACAAATTTTCCTTACCAGGAACATGTACAATCGTGGCGTTGAATTTTTGTAGGAACAACGTCCACCTAGTCATCCTATCACTCGATAAGTCTGACTTGAGCATAAATTTCAAAGCTTTATGGTCTGTTCTTATTATGATCTGGTGTCCTATTAAGATCTTCTTCCAGTGATGTAAGGCATTAATCACGGATAAAGCTTGTAATTCCATGGTGAAGTAGTTTACCTCGTGAGACCGTAGCTTTCTACTATTAAAGGAAATATAGTGGTTATTTCCATTCTGGTCTTTTTGATAGAGAACTGCGCTGATTCCGACTTTAGAAGCGTCCGTCTCGACAATAAACGAACGTTCAAAGCCTGGATACTCAAGCTTGATGTTATCTCTGAGCATCTCCTTAGCCAAAATAAATGCGTTCTCTGCTTCAATACCCCATTTCTTTAATAAGTCATGAAGTGGTGCCATAATTTCAGACTAGCGAGGACAATGGCTACTGAAAAACTGGCACAATCCCACGAAGGCTCTCACATCTCTAATTTTCTTCGGTTTAGGAAACTTTAAGATGGCATCAATTTTGTCTTGGTTTGGATAGTAACCAAATTGATCAATTGTGTACCCTAGGAAATTAATCCTTTGCTGGAAAAAGTGGCATTTGTTGAACTTTACTTCGATGATTACTTCTCTCAAGTTCTCCAGTAAGTTCCTTATATGAATTAGATATTGCTCGGGATTTTCTGATGAAATGATTAAGTCATCCACGTAGCACATGACATTCGCTTTCACCTCGTCTGTGAGCTTGCTATCTAACGCTCTTATCAAAGCAGGGCTTGAGTTTATAAGTCCGAGTAGGACCCTATCATAAATATAGCTAGTTTGATCGAATAGGAAGCCTGTATAGCATTTGCTATCCTCAGTCAAATCAATTTGATAAAAAGACGAAGTTAGGTATATTACAGAGAAACATGACTTCCCCTTAAACTTCCTAAGTAGCTCTCTGATTTTAGGCGGCCGGTCATATTCTTGTAGCAGTAAACTATTGAGACCCCTGGCATCTAGGCAAACCCGCAGACTTCCGTCCGCTTTCTTTACAGCTGTTATTGGGTTCAAATAAGGAGTTGCTTGCTTGCGGATTATACCATCCTTTTCCATGCCTTTTATTAGTTCAGCGACCTCTGCTTGATATTTCTCAGGAATGGGATATAACTTCCTTTGAAATGGTGAATTGTCCTTTAATTTAATCTGGTATTTAAATCCTTTTATTAATCCTGGCTTGTCTTCGAAAACATCGGGATAGTTCTGGATTAATCTTGCTAATCTCCCTTTGTAAGCCTCGAAATTCTCAATTTTCAATCCACAGTGTCCTGGTTTTTCTAATTCCACTTCTGAAATAATTATTTCCAAATTCTCCTCCGGAATTTCATTTTCTATGAGGTACTCATTTTCTTGTCCTTCAGCTTCATTGCTCCTTTCGTTAAATTTAATTATGCCATTCCTTAGGTCTATCACGGCTCCTGTTTTAGTAATGAAGTCTATACCCAGTATAGCATCAAAACTAATCTTGTTTAGAACAATAAATATCTGTTCATAAACATGACCATTTATCGTGAACTTCATCAATGCTTGGATCCGACATTTCATGGTCTTATCGTTAAATACTCCTCGGACTTTTATAGATGACAATGGCATAGATATTATCGACTTTCCATCCTTTAATTTATTGCAGCTTTCTGATAATATCGATGCATTAGCACCAGTATCTAGAAGTGTTCTCAAACTCTCTCCTTCTGTCATAATCTGTAAAATAAGCAATCTGGCTATTTTTCCTCTCTCTGGCTCCTCTCTTTCATAAAGTAAGTCGTCATCCGATACCTGGTAAAACTCATTTACGGCGATCTCATGCCTGTCGTTTGTGAACAGTGTTCCTTCTTCTACTTTCTTTTTCCAAACGGAGTTTTTTTTGGTCCCCCACTCATGTTCGGTTCTTGGCCTTGTCCTGAAGTTGAGATTCGATCTCTTCACTCCTCTGGTTATTTCATTCTTCATTTTCCCTCTGATTATTTCGATACTCTTGACTTTCCCTATCTCGGACTTGATAATATCTCCTCGCATTATCATTGTTCCTCCAACCTCGATTTTGTGATTGCTGTTGTTGTTGTTGTTGTTGTTGTTGTTGTTGTTGTTGTTGTTGTTGTTGCTGTCTAGGTTGTTGTTGCTGTTGCTGCCTTCGGACGAAATTATCGTCGTTCCAAGTCTTGTAACGGCGATAACCTCCTCCATTACCTCTGTTGTCCCTATCATAGTAGACATTTCTTCTTATTTCATTACTTCTATGATAGCCTGTTCTGCGTTGACCGTTATTCCAGTATCTGGCTTGATATGGTCTTCCTTCCCTAAAACGTCGATAAGGCGGTTCGTAGCGATTCCTGCCATACTCGATCGTTCGAGTTGGACCTGCTCTACTGCGGTTATCCTCTGTTTGTTGGGTTTGGTCCACTAATACTGTATGGAGGTCTCTATGTTCTTGCCTCTGTATGGTATTATTGCTGGGGATTACGTTAGGCGTAGAATTTGTGTGGTCTAGTCTACGAAGGATTTCTGCCATTCCCTCTAACGTTCTGACCTCAGCTGAGAGAAGATGCCTTCTTACGTCATTTGACAGCTGTCGTGAAATTGCATGTATTAATTCCGTTTCAGCCAATGGGGGCTGTAAATATTGGAGTCGGGCGAGCTGTGATGTAAAAAAGATTGCATAACGCATAGGAGTTCAGTGCACATACTTCTTCGAGTAGATTTCTGCCCTGATATCCTGTTGCAGTTCTTTACTCCAAAATCTCCTTTGCAATGCGTCTGCGAATTCCTCAAAATTAGTGTAGGTGCCAAACAAGTGCTTCAGACTCAAGGAATTTCTCTACCATTCTCATCTCTCTGTCCCTAGGTATTCAGTTGTCGTCCAGGTAGCATCTCATATCACGTAAGAACTCAACTGCTGTTATGTTTCCTACTCCACTCCACTGAAACGTGGCGGCTTGTCGTCAATGTTTTTCAATATTATGACGTTCTGATTGTTTCTTTGGCCTCCCTGATCATATAATCCTCCTAGGCCTCCATATTCCCTATGAATACGTTCCGTGCCTTGAGCTAGGTGCTGTCGATCCTGCATGCGACTATAGATGCTTTCCCTGTCATCTTCGGATCTATCTTCTTTAACTTCGAATTTCCCTAGCTCTTCTCTGAGCTTTTCATCCCGATTCTGGAAAAACTCCGCCAAATCTCGTCTCATTGCTAGACGTACTTCCTCCTTAGGACCTTCATGATCACATGGTTCTACGATAGAAAGTGACTTGATTTTGTTGCTAATATCCAGTAATTCTTTCTCCTGTCCTGACTTAACTTTCGCGAGCTTTACATTAATTTCATTAACGGTGTTCTAATGACGTTTAATTCCTCACTTTTTTCCGAATCTGCTTTATCTACATATCCCTTTATTTCGATAATGCTCGATTCTCGAATTTCATCAATACGCTTATACAATTCCAGCTTAAGACTATCCCTATTTGCTTCAGCATTCGTTTCAATATTGTTAACATCTTTCAGCATCTTACTATGTAATTCACGCATATAATCTCTATTTGAATTTATCACCTCCTCTTTCAACTCATTCACAGATTTGGATATACAAGATGCAATGTCAACATTTATACCCTCACTGATAAGTTTTTGTTGCTCTACCAACTTACCTTGCAGGTTGCCAACAATGCAATTTAAATTGTTGAGCTGATCGGTAAGTTTCTTCTGGGAACCTGTAACGCTATCATTGTGTTTTCTCTGTTCTGAGGTGGCACTGCTAATGCGTTTCTGTATCTTTTCTTCTAACTGTATAATGTTTTCGCTACAATGAACCTTAGCTTCCACTACTTTTTCGTGACGTCTGCTCTAAGTGTGCTCATTTCTGTTTTGGTAGAGGCCATATCCTCTTTCACCTGATTGAAAGCTGATTTGGTCTCTTCCAGAGCTTCCCTACTCTCTTCTACCGAAAATCTACTTTCTGCCTGGGCTAATTTGCTTTGTTCTTGGGCAATTTTTCCTTCTTCTTGGGCTTTCTCTAAGGCTTTCTTAATATCTTCCTGAGTTTGTCTAGCCTCCTCTTGTATTTGTCTAGCCTCTTCCTGTGCTTTCTCCTGTGATGTTTGGGGCAGATGACCTCGTAGTTCCACCCCTTAAAACAAAATGCCTTGCCTGTGCTGTCTTTGCATCTTCCTGTGCCTTTCTAATCTCTTCTTGCACTTTCCTAGCTTCTTGTGCTTTTCTAGCTTCTTCTCGGACTAATCTATCCTCCTCTCGTGCCTTTCTCTCCTCCTCTCGTGCCTTTCTTTTCTCATCTTGTACTCTTTTACATTCCTCCTGCACTAACGTAATACTAGCTTTAGTTACTGACTGTGCTACTGCAAGTTCTGCCTTCATTTCTGATTTAACTGTGGCAGTTGACTGCTTAATCTCTCTCTATCTTTTTACTATTATCGTGTGTAAGTTTGTGGAGGGTATTCAAATCCCCCGGCAACTTCTTCTGGTTCTTCTGCATCATTTACAAGATGGATTTGATCTGGGTCAAATCTCCCGACGACATATTTTATACACTTGATAAAATAGGAGGTATCATCTACACTACATTGTGGAAATTTCAGTGACCAACTCATACTGTTTATAATAATGGAATACTCCGACAATCTTAAATCAAAATAATAGACTGAAGTCTAAAATCCTACCTAATCGTAATCTAGCAAGCTGATCCTCTCTCATTCGGCAATCCCTAACTAAATTAATTTACAACAACGTGAATTTAAATATCTCTTTACTGTTACATAACCAAAATGTCATCAGCTGGTTTAACAAATATGACTCTTAATCATATCGTACTCCTCAAATTTGTCCGTGTTTATTCACTTAAACATCTTTGCAAAATTTAGGATTGGCATTTCTAAATAAATTCTATAATCCACAAATATCTTCGCAAAGTTGTTGTTGAACACGCTAGTGTCCCAACACAATCGATGCCGAACACATTGGGCGCC
The DNA here is from genome assembly GCA_946902985.2 of Meconema thalassinum. Lineage (NCBI taxonomy): Eukaryota > Metazoa > Arthropoda > Insecta > Orthoptera > Tettigoniidae > Meconema > Meconema thalassinum. Next base: position 297,634,468 of record OX336391.1, on the reverse strand, counting down.
AAATAAAATACCAGCTATATGTGCCCGAATCTTGCATAGCCACCACCTATATCCGCAGAGATGGAAAGGATTGTAATGAGCCCGAAATTACATCTGCCATGTGACCTCTATTGCTCATGAGGAATTTACCATCCTTGAGAGAAGCAGAGACTTCCAAGGAGAAGGCATGAGTAGCGCTCATTTGATTTATATGAGTTGCCGCGCCGTAGATGTATATAATTTTGTGTATTTAATAAGACTGTATTTATTAACCACTATTGCACATATTTTTGATGCACCGGAGATTGATTTGATTTATTATGTAAAGGAAACATGAATGTTAAAACCCGCAGATAATGCCATAAATATTTCACAGTCGCACATTTGACTGATGGCTAGATAGTGCATCCGGCTTCTTGCTAAGCGACTCTCTTACAGTAAGCATGGTCTTGATATAACGTATGACTCTTACTGCAGGCATGGTCCTGTGACAACGTAGAAATTGTGCTCGTCAAATTCGACAAATATCTGTCGAAGCTAACTTAATCCAACGAACTGTGATACGCTTTTGCGTGCAGCAAAGCTGTTAAGTGGAATTGAGATAATTAGTGAAGGCAAATTGTGGATATTTGTGATATTGTAATAACTTTTTCCACGCTGGCATCGAACACGCTGCCAACCACGTCTTTCTAAAGTGCTACGAAATTACCAGGTACAGTGCAATACAGTAATGAACAAATCACGTGTGATTTAATTCACCAAGTTTTTAGTGTGCACAGTAGCACAAGCTGCTGAGATTAACATCTGTGAGCGGAGAAAATCCATGGCCATTATTATTTGCTTACCCACTGATACAAGTGTAGCTTCAGTGTGAAATTGCTAATTACAATCTTACGATAAATTCAGTGCAAACCAACGAATACGACGTCATCATGGCATTACTCATACACATTTTACATGCCGAAGAAATGCCAAATTATTCCTTGTATAATGGAATTGGGAATGGAGCAGAAACCCAAGGATGGCGGGGTTCAGTGATGGCTGGATTACACTATAAAGGAAGGCACGTGTATCCAAGGCAACTTACCACCATGCCTTACTTGCAACCTAAACCAGGCAAGTCATTTCACTGAGGAAATGTGAAGCACACACGTGAGTCTGGCTGAAAGCCGAAACATCTTTTTATGTACGATCCCGTAATGGGGATTAGATTAGTAAGACCTTACGCCGCACATTCTTAGGTTGTTGTTTGAGTCTTCAGTCTTTTGACTGGTTTGATGCAGCTCTCCATGCCTCCCTGTCCTGAGCTAATCGTTTCATCTCTACATAGCTACCACACCCTACATCCGAGGCAATCTGTTTAACATATTCTAACCTTGGTCTACCCCTACAGTTCTTGTCCTCGACCCTTCCTTCCATAACTAAGCTTGTTATTCCTGGGTGTCTTAGTATGTGTCCTACCAACCTATCTCTTCTCTTCATTAGCCGTCGCCAGAAACATCTCTCCTCTCCCACTCGCCTTAATACCTCTTCGTTTGTAACCCTATCTACCCATCTGATCTTCATCATTCTCCTGTAACACCACATTTCAAATGCCTCAATTCTCCTCTTTTCTGCTGCACCAATAGTCCAAGTTTCACTTCCATAGAGCGCCACGCTCCAGACAAAGGCTTTCAAAAATGACTTCCTAATACCTAAATCTATATTCGATGTCAACAGATTCCTTTTCTGTAGAAAGGCTTTCCTTGCCTGAGCCAACCTACTTTTATATCCTCTTTGCTTCGTCCATCACTGGTTATTCTGCTTCCTAAGTAACAGAAGTCTCCTACTTCCTTCAGCTTTTCACCTGCCAATTTGATCTCCATAGAGGTTTCTGATTTATTTCGGCTGCATTCCAGTATTTTTGTTTTACATTTATTAATTTTCATCATGAAGTCCTTCCGTAAGACGGAATCCATACCATTCAAAAACTCATTCAAATCCTCAGGCTTGTCGGCCAAGATGACGATGTCATCAGCAAATCTCAGAGTTGAAATTATTTCTCCTTGAATCTTCACTCCCACTTTAAATTTTTCTCCAATTTCCTTCATTGCTTGTTCAATGTAAAGATTGAAAAGTATGGGTGATAAGTTGCAGCCTTGCCTTACACCTTTCATAATACCAGCTTCTCTCTCATATCCTTCAGCTCGAATGACTGCTGTCTGGTTTCTGTATAGATTGTATATCACCCTCCTATCCTTGTACTTTATTCCAATAGATTTCAAAATTTTAAACAATTTAGTCCAATCAACGTTATCAAAAGCCTTTTCTAAGTCTACAAATTCCATGAACGTTCTCTTATCTTTCCTTATTCTACCTTCCAAAATCAGCCTAAGACTTAGTACAGCTTCCCTTGTTCCTACATTTCTCCTGAAACCAAACTGGTCTTCACCCAACTCCGTTTCTATCTGTCTTTCAATCCCCTTGTAAATGATTTTAGACAGGATCTTTGAAGCATGAGTAATCAAGCTGATTGTACGGTAATCTTCACATCTGTCAGCTCTTACTTTCTTTGGTATAGGGATGATAACATTCTTCTTGAAATCAGGGGGTACCTCACCTGTCTCATAAATCCTACACACCAAGTGAAATAACCTGATCAGACCTTCATCTCCTATGCAGCGTAGCAACTCAATCGGTATATCATCTATGCCTGGTGCTTTGTTCCTGCCTAAGTCCTCTAATGCTCTGTCAAATTCTGATCTCAATATTAAATCTCCCTTTGCATCCTCATCAATTTCCTCCTCCCTTTCCATTACATGATTCTCAATCTCCTTTCCCTTATACAAGCACTCTATGTAAGCTTTCCATCTCTCAACCTTTTCTTCCCTATCTGTTAGAGGCTTTCCATTTGTGTCCCTAATATTACAGCACTTAGTCTTCTTTTCCCCAAATGTATTCTTAATCCTTCGATAAGCTGTGTCTACTTTTCCTAATTTCAGACACTTTTCTATACCTGTACATTTCTCTTTCAACCATTCTTCTTTCGCTTCCTTGCACTTCTTGTTAACCTCATTTCTCAGACGTCTGTATTCTGCTTTCCCCTCTTCATCTCTTAGATTCTTGTGTCTCCGCCTTTCATCCATCAATTCTAGTATATCCTGAGTGATCCACGGTTTTCTCCCTATTCTTTCTTTCCTACCAATGTTTTCTTCTGCCGATTTTGTTATTTAATTCTTCAAAAGTGCCCATTCGTCTGCAATTGAAGTTTGTTTAGGGGTTTTGATTAGTCCTTCCTTTATACTCTTCTTGAATCTTTCGTTCACATCCTTTACTTTTAGTCTGTCTATTGCCCACCTTTTTGTCTTTTGACTTTTCTTCAGTTTCTTCAACTTTAATCTGCATTTCATTAGGTAGGATTAATTATTAACATGTATTCCTAGTGGTGAAGCAACCACAAGTCATGTCGTATCATTTGCAATAGCTTGGGACAAACGCTTTTGCCAACGTTTTTGTAAATAAACATTTTCTAGTTCGATAGTGCATCGAACCCACACTCTTTAACGTGCAGGATTTTTGTTATATAATCATGTCTGAATAACTGCATTTTTACTGGGGCAGTAAACCCAGTGACCACCTGTTGGCCGTGAAATAAGTCAATGTCATATTTTTCTTTTATTTATTGACATTGTAAACGCGACTACAGTGCACTCTTTTCTTAAAATAAATTTATTTAGAAGACTGTGAGTGGAGTGAACACTAGACATTACTGCATCAAAACCTGTTTACGATATGTGGAGACGTGAAAGAGTAACTTTATAAAATTCGACATTCAGACGACTACCAAACAAGCTGTGAACTGTAATTTTGTAAGATGAGCTGAGCAGGCTATCTTCAGTTCGAAGTGAGGGGTCATTTTAGGACTGTAAACAAAAGACCCAGGTTTATTAATACAAGTTATCCCAGAGTTAGGATGTCTGATATATGAGCAAATAATGCACCTTTCTATAAGTTCAGAAAGCACAGCTGTTATTACAACAGAGTTAAATCTTGTCCTCAAGCTTGGATTGTATAAATTTAGTCAAACCCATGTTATGTTAAAACGCACTACATAGGTAGGATATGATTACCCTTAGTTGCCTAGTACAAGTTTTGGTACTATATGAGCTGATAACGTGAGCGACTTTTGTCTCGTTATTGCAGCAGATGATCGATGGATCAGTGGTATTGATCAGCACACAGATATGCTATTTGATGTTAGGAATTGATTTTTCTTCCAATGATGTGTTTGATATTGGATGCTTTGTTACACCAATTTTTCACACTTTACCAAATTAACATGGTCACTAAACAATACAATGAAACTTATAGAACTGAACTAATCTGTTAAATAAGAAAGTGACATTCAAATATCAGGATTTTCCATTTAAAATGAACATAAACAAAGAACTAGGAAGTCTAATAAAACGTAAATAAACCTATAAACTTAAATGAACCTTGATGACCATTACTTAGACTGGATTCTTCGACACACCTAAATACAAATATAGCTATCCCTATTTAGAGACGACGATCAGTTAGTTACGTGTTTAAACGCGGTAGCTAACCTGATAATGCGGCGTTAGACATGTTTTACTAATGCAGTCGCCAACCTAACTTTCCTCTCCCCACACAAATCATGACCCAATTTCACAAACAGTGAATTTGCGATGAAGGTAGGCAGGATCAGTGGCGCCCATTGCGCAGTAATTTAACAGGGTTACATGCCACTCATTTGTGTTGTTAATTAGAATAGATTTTCATGCGTTCTGTTAGGTCCAGAATGTGCATAGCTTTTGCTTGGAAATGGATTTAGGATGAAACGCTTCTCGTTTACATCATTGTTATTATTAACGTACGATAGGTATTAGATTAAATGACTATAACGTTAAATGTTGGAGATGACACCATCATAGCGTAGCTTTAGACTTATTATGCTGTAAATGTAACTGAAACCTTGCATTGTAAACTAGTAAATAACTTTCTTTGCTGTAGAGTCATGCTTGTACTATCATTATTGAATCTCCGAAGTAATTGTATAGGGAAGAACTACGTGTCATTCTCTTATATTGCATTCTTTGATATTCCATTTTTGCGTACGACTTCGAGAGGCTTAAGTTATTAGGATTTTCGCCCGGAGACAAGTTACATTATTATCAACATTGTTTAGCACGGATTAGCCGTTTTCACCTCTCTGAAGTAGTTAGGGGTCTGCCTCTTTTTTGGAATAAACTGAGTGCGATTTAAATGAAAGCCTTGCCTCTTTATAGTATTTGTTGTGTTTGTATTCCTCTGGACTGGTAATTTCACCTCTTATTACACCCGACACCCCCGAGTACAGATTCTTGAGTGCTTCCCAGTGCAAGAATGCATTCCTTCCCGTCCTATATGTCTTCCTGGGAGATGGGGTTTTCGGAAGGTTAATTTAAGGTGTATGGTTCCCCGAAATTCTCGTCAAACGGGCACAGTAAGGACGTCGATACCCAGCCATATAAATCAACACTTCCTTACTAGGTGTATGACTAGCAAAACCCTCGGCGTATAACGGTCATGCAATTACGCTACTAATTAGTTACCCATTTACAAAAAAAAATATCCATAACAAGATGATAGGACGAGAATCTCGGAACTTGAGCGTGAACGGTGAAGTTGACACTAAGTGAGGTCTAGTAACTAACTGGCAGTATTATCGCACGTCAATTGCGAAATGAAAAGATGATCAGTTTCTATAAAAATGGGCAGGTAACAAAATATTGTTGTGAATTTATTAAATAAAATGATTATATGGCATTAAAAATCTCCCTATCACAAATAAAATAATTGAAGATTGAAAATAAGATATTTAAATCAGTAGATAGTCCTTCTATCTGTTTAATAACTTTCTATGAAAGTTCTAGTTACACAAAAGTAATAATTCAAGAATAAGAATTATGAAGTTACGCTTGATAGTCACCCTGTGACTCGGTTACACTTAGCAATCTGATCAAAATCAGTTGTTCTCAAAAAGAATGTAATTTACAATAAACACTGCCCTAAATGATACACTTATCGATTTAAAAATATTAACGTTGTAAGAATAAAATTATTAAACTATTAAAATTATTAAAATATTTATACGAGTTGAAATTACCATGTCCAGCACGGTATTCAAAGAACATATTTACAAGATCCTTCGAGATCTGACAATCTTACTGCGTTTCCTTTTCCCTAAAACACTTCTTTAACACTAATTCACAAACAATGTCCTTACTGGTATATTCTGGTTTCTGTCATAATAAATAGAACTTTGGTAACGAACGATCAAGTTAATTACAGATCTGAAATGTCATATCAATGAATACATTAGAATAAACTTGAAGAACGATGCGGGACTACTCTGTTACATTCAAAGAACTTCGTGGATTTCGTAATAACACTTTCTGACATGTACAACACAAATGCAAACTCTAATGTCAGATACTTCTTTAATATACTGTATCAAATACTTTGCTCCAATCGGCAATACTCTTATTAACTTTCGTATACGGTGAACAACTTCTTAAAATAGCGTTAGCTAAGCTTCCATATCTCGACACATTCCTTTCCTTTACTTTCAACAATAATAACAATAAATATGCACGGTATTCCTTCAATAAAACCCATCTTAATACACTCCAAACGTGTATAAGAATTTGTGACCCTACTAAGTAAATACAAACCTGTGAAATATTGTTCATGATGCACTCCTGACAAACTCCTCTCCAAACTAATTATCTTCGTGCTCCTTAAATAAAAATAACAGTTTTGATCACTTCAATTCACCTTGTGCAATATTCCACTTGACTTTGATTAACGCAATTCGTTAATCAACGTTCACAACATAATGTTTTTCCACGTCACAATAAAATATTAGTATTAATAGACCATAGTCCGCTCGTCTTCACTTTTAATAACAATAATGCATTTCCTCCCTTTCTGGTATACTTTAATGAATCAAATATTCATTTATAAACGTGTTTCATTACATACTAGACCTCAGGTAGATCTGTAAATCACCTGGTCTGTGGTTTCGTTATCACCAATTATATCAATATAATTGTTGCTAATTATAGGCATCATTTGACCTTACTGTCAACAATATGATCATAATTCATATATAAATCCGTTATAATAATAAAATTATGAATGACTATATTAATGTCATATTACAGTAACACTCCGAAATTTGAATTGTTATACTACATGAATATTTTTATAAATGTTGCATTTATATTCTGACACAATAAAATATTTTAAAGAATGTTTAAGCATAATACAATAATGCTTTCTCTTCATAACAATGCAATCTAGCAATATTGACGCATTCTGTCGTTTGTTACGCATTCTTGTCGATCGAAGCAATCCAATTATAAAACAGTCTCGTTTCAAAGTGAGCATAATTAAAACGTTTCCTTAAAATTCAAATATAAATGAAATTACGTCAAAAACGACACACGCTGACGTATAATAAAATTTGCAGTTAAATCTCTAAAATAGCATGGGTTATGGGTAAAGAAAATCTACATATAAGTTGGTAACATCTGAAATACCATCAAAAATACATCAAACTACTGAGATATTAGAACAATCAATTTTCTACCTCTCTGAAGAGTTGCTGTCGTGATACCTGGTCTAATATTCAAGATGTTCCTCTACCGGATTGGCACGCGCTCGACGTCTGCCTCGAAACGAGTTCCTACTGACTGCTTGACAATCAGCTGAGCGCCTTCCTCTCGTGTCGTGCTGCGAACACCTGGGCTTGCTGGCTCGCATCCTGCTAACGGCTCTTCTCGCTTCTCGACATATAGCCTGGCAACCCGTACCCGGTACAAACGAACTCCCATGTCCGCTGGCCTCGTGTAGTATCTCGACATCATTGTAGGTTAGAAAGTCTCTGGTTGACATCTCCCAAGTTGGTAGTGGACATTTGTAGAAGTATTGTTGCAGGCAAATACAGAATACTGCATTGGAGGACTAGCAGTTGTAGAATCATCGATCCATGGTCGTCAAGATCACTCTGAATTCCCAGTCCGTGAGTGTAGATTAACCTCCTTCCATTGTTTAGTGCTTCATGATAATCTCCTTAGTAATTGTAGAATGGGAACTTCCCCCCTGACTAGTAGACTTTATCATCGTAAATGCGTGATGAATATTCTGTATAAACAATGTTTTGTTGTAGTAGCCGGTGTATACTGTGCTACTGGTGGTTCTGTAGAAGTATAAAGTTGTAGTATTGAAATCTTCTTCTAATAATCGTTGAAATATAAAGTGCTGCTTGTAGGTGCAAGTTAATGCTTTTCGATGTGTGCCGGCTTCTCTTATTCTTTCTCGGCGATAGTGGTGTCTCCACTCGGTCCAGACCAAGTCTCCAGGCCGTACTTCAAATACAATGGTGAGCTCCCCTGGGACGCTCGGTGAACCAGGTCTTCTCTTTACACGTCGCTAAGAAGGAATGAACTCTGTGCTCTTGACAGTCGCGCCCGTGTCAGACTAGAATGGTGTTCTAGCCTCTCACAGAGTCCTAATAAACGGTATTTCGCTTATATCTTCACTTCTGCCCATAAATATATAATTCTGTTTTGATAATCAAATTTCATTTTCTCTTCTGCATCTGTGGAAGTGCTAATATCGCTTTATATGTGCAAATTAATATAATAGCGATTCCCTCAAAAATTGTGTGGTTCATTCTGATTGGCTGTTGAGTCATCAAGAAAAACTCATTGTTCTAGCCTCTTATCAGCGTGTCGTGTGCACGATTTTGTTATTGTCACCTCGGCCAACCAAAACCGGTCCTAGGCTTGCTAACTAGAAGCCTTGGTCATATTCCAGTGTCTGAAGATTGGACTCTCCCTTGGTTAAAATATCATTCACTGAAATATTCCCAAATTTAATTCTTTCAAAATGCTCCAAAATTTTCCAAAAAGTCATCATTATGTTTCATTCACTTCCTATATTACTTGTGTGAATAAAATATTATTCCAATTCAAAATTCTATTTCTTACATCATCAGGTTCACAAGTCGGTTCGATCCTCGGCTCTGTCAATGCCTGACGCTGGTCTGAATTCGAGTTCAGTACGTTTGATCTTATACGAAGTACGTCCCGAAAGTAAGTTCCGTTTGGTAATAACATTAAATTGTGTACAGATACAGAAAAATTATTTATTGCACAAAATTCTACAACCCTTAAACTACTTTTCCACATAACTGCCGAAATGTTGCAGGCACTTCGTGGTGTGGCACGAATTTTTGTATACCTTCTTCATAGACGTGTACCGCCTGTGTCTTCAACTAGTTGTACGTTCCGCTGCAGCGCAGTTCCGCATATGCGTGGTAGACGCTCTGTATCAAGGAGAAGAAACGTGCGCCATTTGGAGAGCGCTGTCAGCCACGTACGCCTTGTTGTGCATGTTTACTCGTACAATGTCGGTGTTGATTGAAAATCCCACCGCTTGTGAAATCAGATCTGTGATTCGTTTTCTGAATGCTAGGAAAGTGAATCCAATTGAAATTTATCTGCAAATTTGCGAAGTGTATGGACAAAATGCGATGAGTGATTCAATGGTGAGAAGATGGGTCCGACAGTTCAATGAAGGACGTAGTGAAGGGCACGATGAAGAACGAAGTGGGCGTCCATATTTGGTTTCAGAAGAACTGGTTCACGCGATTGATGACAAGATCTGGGAAAACCGCAGGTTTACAATTAGTGCTCTCGCTATGGAATTTCCCCAAATCTCATGATCACTAATTCATGAAATTGTTACCGAAAAACTGAACTTTCGTAAACTTTGCCGACGTTGGGTACCAAAGATTCTTACGGAGCAACACAAAACAAAACGGAGGGGTAGTGCACTTCAGTTTTTGACCCGTTACAATGAAGGCGGCGAAGAATTTCGGACACAGATAGTCACAGGAGATGAAACTTGGGTTTCTTACGACACCCCTGAAAGTAAGCGGCAATCAATGGAATGGAGGCACACTTCATCCCCAGCAAATGTTAAGCCGAAACATATCTTGACACCTCAGAAAATGATGTGCACAGTGTTCTGGGACTGGAAAGGCATCTTACTCATTGATTTCTTACCGCGTGGTCAAACAATCAACGCAGATGCCTACTGCGAGACACTTAGGAAATTGCACCGCGCAATACAGAATAAGCGCCGAGGGATGCTGTCAAAAGGTGTTGTTTTTCTTCACGGCAACGCACGACCACACACTGCAAATGTGACGAAAAACCCCCTACAGGGATTTGGCTGGGACGTGTTTGACTACCCTCCGTACAGCCCTGACCTCGCTCCTAGTGACTTTCATCTGTTCACACATCTCAAGTCTTTCCTTGGCGGTCAACACTTCAACAATGACGACGAGCTGAAAGAAGATGTTTCCCACTGGTTGAAGACACAGGCGGCAAACTTCTATGAAGAAGGTATCCTAAAACTTGTGCCCCGCTATGACAAATGCCTGCAAAAGTTCGGCAGTTACGTGGAAAAGTAGTTTAAGAGGTGTAGAATGTTGTGCAATAAATATTTTTTCTGTATCTGTACACAATTTAATTTTATTACCAAACGGAACTTACTTTCTGGACGTGCCTCGTATTCAAAAGTACTGCTGTCAGGGTTTTGGAAACAAAGATACTTACCAAATCTGACGTGGCACCTCTAAGGAAGCACCTACCAGTTATGGCTATGTTCCCATTCAATTGGGCTCGAGAATCGGGATAACATGTGCCCGAACTTCTGGCACTTATAACACCTCATTGGCGGAGGGATGTAAGGCCGTACGTCACAACGGTAACTTGTAACGTTAACTTTCTCCGGGAGCACCGAAAGCTCAAAGGAAATAATGAAAGCACCAGTATCCACGATTTGACCATTGACCTTGCGCGTAATGCGCCGGACATCAGTCACGTGACGGTGCTGCATATCCTCCTTGAGCTCCTCGTCAGTGTTCAGAATCAGATCCCGGTGGAAAATAACTCCTCGGACCAGGTTCAGGGACGTGATACAAGGAGGAAACATTCAAGCAGTAGCTCTAAAAGCCTCAGGGGAGCTCAAAAGATATCAACTTGGAAGGAAAGAAAATCCCAGCCTTGGTTTGACGCAGAATGCTATAAAAGAAGATTTCAAGTTCTTGAACTTCTTCATCAAATTAAGAACACGAAGATGTTTGAACTTCTGATGCCATCCAATCGACAAAGAAGTAGTTATAAGAAGCTGTTAAAAGAAAAACAAAAATTGTGGGTGGCAGAGGAGAGTAAGAAGATAGAGGGAAAAAAATCAGAATACCATTTCGCTGCATTGAAGATAAGACAACCTAACTTCGCACATTCGATTGGGATGGAAACATGGGAAAATCACTTCCAGAAACTTCTAAATGACGGAACCATGTCCCTGACAAAGAACGCACAATAAATAGACGATTTCTCGAGAATTACAGTGGAGGAGGTAAGAGGAACAGTAAAGAGCCTGAAGAATCATAAAGCGTCAGGTGCAGACGAAATATTTAATGAACATTTAAAAGAAGCTCTACCTTACCTGGAAGGAATATGGTCGTCGCTATTCAACAAATGCTTAGAAACAGCTACAGTACCGTCCAACTGCAAGACTTCTACGCTGAAAATATTATACAAAGGCAAAGGATCCCCTGACTCTCCAGACTCCAACAGGGGAATAGCGTTGGAAAATAATTCTTAAAGTATTCAGCACAATTTTATCCAACAGATTAGCAAAAGAGACGGTAATCTTCACACCGGATCATCAATTTGGCTTTAGAAAAGGCAGATCTACCCTTCAAGCAATCAGAAATTTGATGGATGACATTAACGAAACATTTAGACATAAAGGAGAAAATTCCACACCATATTTATAGACTTCAGGAAGGCCTTCGACCATCTAGACCGCCACATTATCACAAACAAACTCCAGCACTTACTTGGAAACAACAGCTACCTGGTAGAGATATTTTATGGAATTTTACAGCATAATACTGTGATTATCAGAGACAACCTGCAGACATCAACTCCCATAGTGCAAACTAAAGGAGTCTTACAGGGTGACCCATCAAGTCCGTTACTATTTAACCTGACTACTGCTGACGTGGTGGGAATTCTTGAAGTCTATGAGGAACGAGTTTCCTTCTACGCTTATGCAGATGACATGTTGTTAGGGTCTTCCAATTTGGAAGTTCTACAGGAGTGTTGGCATAAACTGGTAGTATGGGCAGAAAAGAACAATCTACACTTAAATAGGGACAAAACAGTCCACATGATCTTTAGAAAGGGTGGTAGAGTTGCAGCCTGTGACAAAATATAAAATCATAATGAAGTCCCGTTGAAAATAATTAATCATTTTAACTATTTAGGAATTACATCACAGACGTCTGGGAACACATTTACGAAACACATTGAAAATCGAACTTCGGCAGCATTAATTGCAATGACTGGTCAAGTTTCTCAGAATGATGTCCATATAAACGGCCATGACGGTATTCTATAGCAAAATAATGCCCATCGTGACCTACGGAATTGAGTTATTTTTGGGATCTCATGAATAAAAACAACCTCAAGAAAATTGAGAAAGTTAAATCGACTTTCCTAAAGAAAATTCTTTGTGTATCTAGATACACACCATCAGGCTGACTTATGAGCTTACTAGCAGACCTTTTCTAATAGAACAGCTCCGAATGAAGAAGTTACTACCATATACCGGAGCCTATCAGGAATTAATGGCCGAACTTAAAGAAAAGCGTGAGGCAATTCGGATGGAATTTTACGGAACTGAAGCGATGCTGAACCCAGAATGGAAAGGACCAGATTATGAACTGCGTCACACCTGGACACGCTACGCAGTGCACGCTTTCCACTTCAGAATGTGCGTGAGACCAACTTACCACACTCCAAATGGAGAGTGTATTATTTTGTAAGATGTGTAGGAAGCATTGTGCAAGATGCTACACTGTGTTGTGAACGGCAGTTATCACTAAAGATTTTGAGTAGTGACCAAGAACTATAGATCAGGGTTGTGGATAGTCAATTTTATGTTTTATTCCTTGCACACTGTGTGCAATAAATTATTATTAAAATTTACGATCAGAAATGAAGGCAAGATTAAAGCTTGACAACAGCTACTTCTGGCTTTTACACCTTTACATGGCAGATTATGAAAATATATGATTCACGTTCTACCGAAGGCAGGTGTATAATAAGTAGCGTATAGTTTAACATCTATGGGTGAATACATGTGTCCTCCTCCATCTATGACTGAAGGAATTTGGCGGCTTCGGTGGCGTAGTTGGTAGCTCCTTAGCTTCTATGCCCAAGATCGCGGGTTCAAACCCGGCCGAAGTCGTCGGATTTTTTAAGAGTGTTAAAAATCCCTGAGTATGCCTTCCTTTGGAGGGGAAGTAAAGCCGGCGGGCCCATATCATAGATTTATAGCATGTAAAAGAACCTTCCACTAACTACACTTATGTGAAGCTAAATTTCTTGGTTAGATTTGATTAACGCTCGATTAGTTCCAACGTTCGCCGCCAGGTGCTGGTTGCGGCGACATCTAGTAGCCAAGTGCACAGCTAGGTGCCGTTGACGGTAGCATTTGGTAGCAAAAGTATGAACTACTTGAAATTGATCGTCTGCAGTCATTACCTGAATTATAGACAACACACACTAATACAACCATCATAATTAACACCGGTTATCAGACAGATTCTACACACACCCAAAGTGCACGGGGCTACATGACCACGTTGTCGCAGCCCCTAAACTGAGGAGCCAACCAACCTTACTGAATGAAATGAAGTCCTATACATCCTCAGAACAGGTTAAGAGGTTCTTAAATAGAACACAATGTAAGACTTGTAATGCAGATTTAAGAATATAGCCAATAATTTCAATTCGTTTTCTAGAATATAATGGAGAAAAGCCCAAAAGACATGTTGTCAAGTAATGGATGATAATATTTAATAAATCAATATTTACCATACAGCTGAAATTTTACACAGGGAACTTAGTAAATAAAAACATTTTCTTCCATACCGGTACCCATAATCCTCCCTTTTTAATTCGGCAAATTAGTGTTATAAAATTTAACTTGCTGATGTTCTCTTCGCTACTATTATTATATGGCTTTTGTTAAGCAGTAATTAATTAATCTGCATCACGATAATTCATTTCAGTTTGCTGCCTCGTTGTCCAATGGGTGATTCCTTTGCATTCCTTTTTGTTTACTTACAAAATTCAGTAAGTCTATTGTGTATCTACGCTATTAGTGTCCAGTGCAAAATATAATAAAATGATTATGTGCATTTGGATGGTTAATATGTAAGTTGTTAATTATTGTTGTTTTAAGGGGCTAACAGCGAGGTCATCTGTCACAATTTGTAAGTTGTGTCAAGCATTATTAGGTGTGATCGGTAGTTGAATGAAAATCTATCAAGGGTCTGCATTCACTTCTAACCTTTTCAGTCAGCATAATTTGGGGATATTCTTTTTTCTTTTTCTTTTTTATTTTTTTATTTTTTCGTAACCGAAGAATGATGTAAGCAGCAGTGGGATTTGCATGCTGTGACTGTATGTGTTACTTCAGTTATATTAGGGTTTCGTATCGACAGTGTTATGAAAACGTATTCAGCTCCGAAATCATGTGGGGAATCTCTCATATGAATGGGAGGTAGTGAGTTGAGTACATGTTGGAATGGACAGCCCTGACCACCCAAGCACTCAAGGCCGGTGGGAAGAAGCTGCACGCCCCACCTCGCTACTACTCCGAGTGCTACAGGGATGTGCAGCCCTTCCAGACGCCATGCCTGCGTACCTGGATCAGGTACGATTTCGGAGCCTTGCAGTTCAATCTGGCAGCTGATTTTCCGCACGTTGTCCTCTTATAGTACAACGATTGCGTCCAAAAAGTTTCAAGATAGGTTTCGACCTGTCTTCCCTTGTAAGTAATGTCATCGCGCCAGGAGATGGCAGTTCAACACACTGCCAGGGCGAACAAAGTAATAAGTGGTGGAACTTCCGTATGAGTCAATGGTTAAGATGAAGTAGTTCTAAATTTCAACACCACGCGCCGCGCTGAGCATATGGTCGTAGCAGATGCCGGCTGCCAAGCAGTGATGCATTACCGTTCGCTAATTGTACTTACAATACAAGTACGTTTTAACTGCAAAATTAAATCAAGACCCTTCTGAGAGGTATTTTGGACTTAACGAGGTTTAAGCAGTGACCATCATCCTACTTCTACTGACTTCTTTCGCCCCCATTTGCTTCAGTCTATATACTGTACATAGGCCTACCAGTGAAAGAGGTCCTTCCTTCACAAGCTAATTATGAGGACGTTATTGACAATTAGCTTTCTTCTCTTAATGAATAGTCAATGGCGAGAAATGAAATACATACGAGCAGAGAGGTGAAGGATAACAATTGCCAGCAAATTAAAGAAACTATTACACTAACAGAAATGTAACCCTATAATCCTATCAGTTAATGATGAGAGTTCTGAGAGAGCAGGCGATAACGTTGTTTATTATTTGAGTGGTTACCTGATTCACACAGCAGCAACGAAGATTGTGATATGTACTTCCTGCATTTGGTCATTGGAAAGTGATTCCGAAACATTTAATGCTGTTGGTGATGCTGAGAGACTTTGGCGGAAGTGAATCTAAATTTCTCAAATACCCGTCTTTATCTTTATTTCACGTGATGAAAAAAAATGATCGTGGCCTCCTGAGAGGCCGAGTGCAGGCCTTTCTAATTGATACCCGTGGGCGACCCGTGCGTCGTAATGATGATGAGGTTATGATGAAGACGGCACATACACCCAGTCCCCGAGCCACGGGAATTAACCCCAAGAGATTAAAATCCCTAATGGCCCGGCCAAAAATCGAACCCGGGACACGGCGAACCAAAGCCTAGCGCGCTAACCTTTTAGCCACGGAGCCGGACATTTAATGTGATGAAACGTGTTATGAAACATGTAGATGCAGTAGTGGAGGCAAAGTTGGAGCAAGAAGGCGCGTTGTGGGGCGATATCTTTTCAGATTGTGTGGATATGATCTGTGAACTTCCTGTGTTACGAAATGTGTGCTGCTCAGAGGATCAAAATAATAACCCCTGGCACTACAGCCCTTGAAGAGCCTAGAGCTACCAAGCGACCGCTGCCCAGCCATTTGGCCTGCAGATATTGGGGTGACGCGTGGTCAGCGCATCGGGTCCCCTTGGTTTTCGTGACTGGGGCGCTGTCTCACTGTCAGACAGCTACTCAATTGTCCTCACGAGGCTGAGTGCACCCCGTTCCAGCCCTCACGTCAGTTTCTAAAATCCCTGACGGAGCCGGGAATCGAACCCGAGGCCTCCAGGTGAGAGGCAGGCACGCTACTCCAACACCACAGGGCCGGCGCTCAGAGGATCATCTGTTACTACATTTCCCTAGAATAGTGCTTCATTACATTAAATGCCGGTTCATTTTCCGGGCGAAATAAATGTCCAGGGAACTGAGATCCAGATCATCTTCAAAATAAGCGAACAAAATAATGAAAGTCTCTTCTGTTTAGAGGTAAGCTCTATTCTTCTTAGAAATGTATTTTAGTGTGTTCTGGATAGTATTTTAATATGTTCGTATTCCCTTGAAGATTTGTTTCTGTTATTCACGACTTGCTTAGTATTTAGTGCAATACTTATTTTAATAAACAACTAGCAACCCGCCCCGACTTCGCCCGGGAACAGTTATGAATGGACAAGGAATTCCTGTCAGACGTAATTAAGAATGGCGAGGTGCATGAGACATAAATCCCCCATCCGTCCAAACTAAAAACACTTATAGTGGGCGAAGTATCGAAGATAAGAGATATGCTCTCTCGGACTTTTTGGAGAATTTTTCATGCTGAACAATTCTTACACTCATAGTATATTGATATTTTTAACGATTTGCCCAGCGTAAGATTAAAAAGTGCACGGACGCCAGGTTCTATTTTTGACCTTTTCACTGAAATCTGAAATCGTTACTGCTTGGCTCCCTTTGACCATAAATACATTATTTTCTACAGAAATCTTCCTCGAGATTACCTCCACAGAATGGTGAAAGCCGCACCAAAATCCATCCAGTGGTTCTCGAGATTACCCGTGACATCCTAGAATCGGGAACTTGGTTTTATACTAAGTAGAGGCGAGCCAGACAGGCAAGCGGAGGCCAAGTTACGCTAGTACCACCTAGCGGCGGAAACGGTCAATTACCGGAGTTCTTTCACTTATTACTTTACTAGCAACCCGACCCGGCTTCTCCCGGGAACAGTTATGAGTGCATTACGTGATAAGTCCTTCTTTTTTCCAATGTCAATGAACAACGACCAATATCCGTTTTACGTCTCGTCATGATGGGTTAAAATCACTGAATGGACTATTAATTATATTATCATGGAGATGCATGTGCAACAATTTCTTGTCAGACGTAATTTAAGAATGGCGAGGTGCATGAAACACAAATCCCCCTTCCGTCCAATCTTAACTTGACTGTGAATTTCGCGGAACGAAAAGTTCACAGGCGAAATGAAGAAATTCCAAACACAACCACACTTCTCTAAAGTTTTTAACTCAACACGACTCGACAGTTTGCTACTGGCTGTATTTGGGGCAATAAGCTCGTCCGCTAGCTAAGCTGTAACTGGAGTGATAGACTCGCCCCTAGTTAACTCGTAAACTGTCGCCTCAGTAACTGAAGGGAGATTGTTGGAAGAAATAGAAACGTAAAAACACTTATAGTAGGCGATGCATCGAAGATAGAGATATGCTCTCCCAGGCTTTTTGTAGAACTTTTCATGCTGAACAATTCTTACACTCATAGTATATAGATATTTTTAACGGTTTGCCCAGCGTAAGCTTAAAAAGCACACGGACGCCAGTTTTCTTTTGACCTTTTCACTGAAATCGTTAGTGCTTGACTTCCTTTGGCCATAAATAAATAATTTTCTGCAGAAACCTTCCTCGAGATATCCTTCACAGTATGGCCAAAAACCGCATCAAAATCCATTCAGTGGTTCTCGAGATTACCCGTGAGATCCAAGAATCGGGGACTTTGATTTATACTAAGTAGAGATAATTTTGCGGAACGAAAAGTTCACAGGCGAAATGAGAGTTGTACTTCCAGGGAATGGCGAGGTGAATGAAACTCAAATCCCCCTTCCGTCCAATCTTACCTTGACTGTGTTTCACAGGAGTAGTGGAGTAGTAGGAGTACTAAATAGTGACACGAGCCACTCGGCTACGCTGAACTATTATGTATATTTCATGAAACCATGGGCATACGACATATCGTTGGACTCGGGCTGACGTCCTCTTTCCTATGGACGATGCATTATATTTTTCAAAAAATGTTTGAAATTTTTCGTTTTTGAAATTAGGCGATAGTTTGAAAACTAAACATGATAGAACGTTATGCCATGGCACAAACGAATGGTCTTTAAGACCTTTATTTTTCGTAATAAAACTATTTTATTTTTTATGTTTTTTTGAAAACACTCGAATTTTGAAAATCCTATATTTTGGAAACTAGGAAGTCTAAAAAAAAGTTTGTTTGACATAAATGAAAGGTCCCTACTCCCTCTACCCCCAAAATAAATTTCAGGTCTCTAGGATGAAAACCTGACAGTAGTGCGGTAAGGGGGAGCTGTCTACTAACTTATTGAACCCTCCTCGTACCGGCCCCGAACTTGATATTTCGCTAACCAAACATGGGATTAGAACCTACAGGGTGTCCTAGCACTGTTAGTAATGCCCCCTACTTTCCTATAGCCTCTTTATTTAATTAAAAGACCAAAACTAAAAGGTTATTCGCTTTTAATATTTCACGAACCAATCATGCTAGAGGCGTGTACGAGGGGTCCAAGGACTCGGGCTGACGTCCTCTTTGCTAAGGACCACTCGTTGTAATTTAAAAAACAAATTGGAAACGCGATTTTGGGGTAAACACGTGTTTTTGTGATTTTTGCCGATTTCTCACGAACCAATAACGCTAGAGACGTGTACGAGGTGTCCTAGGACTCGGGCTAACGCCCCCTTTCAAATGTGGTAGATATTTTTTCCAAAAAATAATTCACAAAGGGCCTAACGCCATACATGTTGAAAAAAAACTGTTTTTTTTCTTTACTTGTTTATAATGTCCATGAAGCGTGGTGGTTGAGAGAGACGATACGGCTGGGTGTGTGTGTTTCAACGAACCTGTCGATAACCACAAGGACTATGCTTAATAGAACAATTGATATTTCGACGGGTCGGTGTATGACAGAGCGAGGGTGCGTTTTTTCACACATTTTACCTTTGACGTGTAAACGGTGATAAGAACTTGGTTCTATCTTGGTCGAAGCGAGTAGAGAAAACAAACTTGCAGAGGAGCAGGAGGTGAATGTCATTTGAGCTTATTGGAAGGCGTTGATCTGACTTGACAACAGGTGCAATGGAAAAATGACCATGACGCTTGAAGGTGAAATAATCTGACCATCGTGGTGGCAGGGAAGAGCGAAAGGCATGTGAACACATGTGAAACCACATGAGGGCTAAACCAGTTACATCCTGTTTGCTTCGTACGTGACAAAATGCAAGTTGACGTGAAATTTGATCTGCCACAGGTGTTCGCCTGGGACGTTAGCTGTCCACGTGCGCGATAACTGTTAACAAGTTACATCCTGTTTTGCTTCGTACGTGACAAAATGCAAGTTGACGTGAAATTTGATCTGTCACAGGTGTTCACCTTGGACGTTAGCTGTCCACGTGCCTGATAACAGAATGTTCAAAGCGTGGGAATCGCTGAATCAGTAAAAAGTATGATGCAACTTGTCGGAATGATGTCACAACCAATAGATAGGCAAGAGCTGCGAACAGCAGTGGTGGGTGGTGAAGGGAGGGAGAGGGGGAGGGGTAATGTAAGAGAGAACACAGGTGGAAAGAAAAAGAAATATCTGGAGCTGAGGACTGTACACATAGAGCTATAAGTAGTGTACAACATGTGTGAATAAATAAATTAAAAATTGCACAGGTTCACACAACATGTAATTTATTGATCCAAGAATTAAACGTAGAGTTAAACCCTAACCATTTGACATAGAGTTTATTTCCTTTTTGTTTCATCACTTTTTCCACAAGATAATGCTGAGGAAATGCTGTTTTCTGAAGTTCATGGAGATAAAATCTACCTTTTATGGGTTGGTGGTTGAGGTCCTCGAGTAAATAGGTGACTGGAGTGTCCAAGTTGACTTGACGAATTCGAAATAGTTCAGTCCCCCACTGAGGCGTGTAGCCCTTATTGAAGGCAGACTTAAATTTGCTCACACGAACAAAATCCCCAATTTTCAGTCGGTGACGTTTAGGATCGGCTGTTTTTATGGGGTTAAACAGTTTATCCAATCGCTGAATATTTTTGGTCACGAGGCGTGGCTTGGTCCCAATCGTTCTATGTTTGCTGTCATTGTGACGTGACACTAGCTCAGGTAACATGTCCAACCAGCGATACGTGCCCTGAGCGGTAAACGTTTTCCACATATGGGTTTTCAATGTTCGATTGAACCGCTCGACCACACTGGCTTTGAGGTTGCTGTACGTGGTGTAATGGTGAATATCCTTAGATTTGACAAAACTGGAGAAATCCTTGTTGAAAAATTCTTTCCCCTGGTCAGTTTGTAGCAGCAGAGGTTGACGTTTGGAGTGTTGAATAATATGTTGAAAGGCCTTGGTAACTAGTGGACCAGACTTGCGACGCACAGGTTCAACAAAGGCCATTTTGGAATAGACATCAATGACGGTCAACATATAGCGTACACCGTCGTTAACGCTAGCATAGGGTATCATTTCAACCAAGTCAGCCTGCCAAAGTTCATCCACACCTCGTGAAATCACCTTGAGTCGCGGATAGTGACGCCTAGCTGGGCGATGCAACTCGTGAGCAATACCCATTTTAATGGGTGAGGGCTTAAACAATATTTTTGGCATTTCGAAGTTCTTGTTCAAATTCTTGAATTTCCCAATCATGACCGGTATGGCCAGCTTGACGTGAAGCATGCAACAACTGTAGTCGCTGGACGAGCTTGTTGGGATTGTGCCAGTAGGTAACATCCACAAGGGGTTTTAATGGTTTAAATGTCACTCCCGAAGCGGACGCTTTACGACGAGTACTTTGACTGGTGGGAAACATTTTTGCAATGATGGTTTTATATTTTTGAGATATATTGGCATTCACTTGTTGAGCTGGATCATACTGTCTTTTATATGCATGGGTATCCAATAAAATGGATTTATATTTGTCAAGATCCTCTACGTGTAATCATGGGAAGAGGGGGTCCGAGAAAAGAGCAGCTTTAACAGTCCTGGCGTTAATTTATAGTTGATGTTTTTAATGACAGCTTTAGTACGAGCAAATTTAATGGATGAATCGCCAATTTTAAAACTATCATCCTCTTAGCGAACACCATACGTGGTATCAGTGTTTCCAATAAATAGATCGGTGAAATAGGGTTCCAATGTTGATCCATAATATTTTATTAAAATGGTTCTCAGTTGAGCTTTATGTTGAGGGGTGGCCAAGAGTTGTGAAAACGGAGACGCTCTGGAAGGGCAAGGTGTATCGACCATGGCCAAGGATTTCTTTTTTCTCAAAAACTCTGCAAGGGGTGCGGCCTTTATTTGAGGCGTAAACACTTGTTCCTCCTCATCCTCAACTTCGCTAACACTAGTCAAATCTCCCTGTTCCTCTTCCTCTTCCTCAGGGTCCTCGTTCAGCGTCTGCGTGGCTTGTGAAACGGTGGGTAGCGTTTCAGCTGGCTTGAAAGCATGATTTGCACGTGATTGTTTCAATTGACGACACTTTTGACGAATAGTATTTTTGCTCTAATAATATGCTTTTTCAATTGACTCACTGCTAACGCCATGGTGTCTTGACAAATGACTTGACGGAGAATGAGACAGGGTCTTAAATAGCAATAAAATGATCAAACCCTAAGCGATACCGTCCTTGGTTGAGTTCACTTTGTTTGTCAATCACTAAACAGGCATGACGTTGAGTATTCCAGCACTTGGCACACAATTCAGTAAACATTTGAAAGGTCATATCCGGATTCACATGTTCATTATAAATGTGACGACTGTTCCTCTCGTCCTGACGAAATAAAACAATGACATTGGCATTGTCACGAATCAACTGTTTGGACATTTTAGAATACGTTTGTCCAAGATAGAAGCAATTGATATGTTTGTGACGACCCATGCTGAAATAGCTTTGAATGATGCCTTGACGTTCAGTGGATACATCATCGAAAATCATGAGTGAATCAGGCTTTACCTCATCCGGTGAAATCACATTTTCATGCATGGAAAATGTAAAATAACCCATGTTCTCTTTTTGTAATCCAGACATGATTTGATCCAGAAACACGTAGAGGGGTTGGTAGAGAGATTTTGCAAAAATATAAATATTTTGAAAACGCAGACCATTGGGCGCTGTAATGAGCGTTAGCAAAAGATTAGTCTTTCCACAGCCGCAAGGCCCCACAATGATGCAACGAATGGAAGATGGAAAGAGTGAACCATGGCGTTGTTCACGTGATGTGGGACAGAGATGGGAAACCATATCCCCCACGGGGAATGACTCTTGCTGCTTAATTATCTTCATTTCAACTAAGGCTTAGACAGGCTAGCAGGCTGTCTATATACAGGACACCGAACCTTGTCATAGAAAGAGTAGACTGGTACTACAGGTTGACGATGGATGACTTTGGACGTGCGTTGATGGCCAAAGCTAGGCCTGTCCCCATACAAGATCCTAAACAGGAAACAGATCCTGCTAATAAACACTATGTGGATAGGTCGGTAGTGCCACGCACAAAATAGGGAAATTATGACTTTAAGGGAAAGCGGTTAACCCATTTAAAACATCCTCAAGTGCCTACAGACGTTACTACGAAAAAGTATGTGGATAACAAAGTGTATGAGTTTTATGACAAAGTGCCCCAGCTTACGGTGAATGGCTATAGCGCTAATCATCATCGGATTATTCACGTGGAAGACCCACAAGACGAAGAAGATATTTGTACCAAGCGTTACATGACCTATGAGATGAAAAGGCTTTATAAATTTATCCCATCTGTATTTTTAGTGTATCTGACAAATGAAAAAACTTTAAATGACAGAAACCATTTACCGCTAGTCCATGATCAGCACTTGACCTATATGCTTGCTTCGGGTTAAACCACTCTCGATTACACTATAATGGAACCATTCACATAAAATATGCCATACCTAATGAGAACCATTTACAAATAAAGATAAATGGTCATAGGATGTTGATCCATAACCATGAAATGGTCAATGCAGGTGACGAATTATCATTTCATCTCATGTTGACATGGGATGAAAAGCAAGCGGGAAAAACCATAAACGATTTCCCACTTTATGTGGAATTGGAATATACAGCCATGAAATAACCATCTGATGTTAGTTGTGATTTAAACTCTCTTGTGAAAGGTTGTTGGTCATTATCATCATGGTGAAACAAAGGTATGCGGTGAGAAAGACTAAAAAAAGGACTTTGTCCTTGGCAAAGCCTGGGCTTATGACATTCGTGGACAAGCCCTTGCGAAAGAAAAAAAGAAAAAAATAATGTATTGACCATAAGGAAAGCCTTTCGAGCAGCACACAAGCATGTTATTCCAAAACGTCGGCGACAGGTTTCAAACCAAGGGCGAGTGATTCCCGTCCCCAAACGTGCGGGATTTTTACCTGCTTGATTTGCCGGTCTGGCTGCTCTAGGTTCACTTTTGGGCGGTGCCAGTGCAGTGGCGAAAACCATTAAAGCCGCGCAGAAGGGCAAGCAACAACTCAAAGAAAGTCAGCGACACAATGAAACGATGGAAGCGATTGCCATGGGGGCTAGAAATGCCAATTTAAAGCCAGCCTTTTATCAACAAGGATTTGGGATTTCACCATTTCGAAATATTAAAAAAAAATTAACCTCAGCCATAGCAAGACATGCCCTGACGCATCAACAAGTGGAAAGCTATGCTAAACAACTAAAGATTTCTCATTTTCGAGGTGTGTTTATGCGAAACCAATTACCCCCACGACCCTGGAAACAGGAATGTGCTGTTGTCAATTTGGATGATCACCGAGGACCAGGAACACATTATGTAGCTTATGTCAAAGAGGGATCCACTGTATGGTACTTTGACAGTTTTGGGAATTTGCCTCCGCCCATGGAACTAGTGACCTATTTTGGAAACAGGATCAAGATATATTATAATGTGAAGCGAGAGCAAACGTTTAACAGCCAACAGTGTGGACGTTTGTGTTTAATTTTTTTATATAAGACGCAGCATAAGCAAAAACGCCACCAGTATGTCGGCAGAAAGTAAAACGTTTACACTGCATGGACGTGGACCTGAAGTCAGCCTAGACTTTTACCCGCCTATCGAATTGAGTGAAAAACCCTATGGTTTAGGACTTGTTTCTCTTGAAACGTACAATCGAATATACAACATACGTGAAAATGTGAACAACAAGTTTTACTATGATGATTCTGTGCTCACCTTGAACTCTGGTGGATACACGATCGATGACATGTATGAACACATTTATGTGGTGTTGATCAATGAGTAAGGTTTAAAGTCATTTCTCGATGGAACGCACAAGTTTGAACTTGTAGGCAATACCAACACTCATCGCTGCAGTATTTTCTCTACCTTCAGCATTGACTTTAAAACACACCCCGATTCCATTGGTCCATTACTAGGATTTAAACCACGTGTGTTGGGGCCCAACAAAAAACATGAATCGGACCATGAAGTGAAATTCATTGAGGACCATCATGTGTCGGTGACATGTAATATTATTAGCCAAGTGTACACCAATCAAGAACCATCGCATTCACTTTATGACTTTATTGTGACATCGCCCAATGGCTATATTATTCGTGAAAACCCTCCAGTGGTGCTTTTTCATTCTGTGGCTGTCGATAGTATTAGTAATATAACATTAAGACTGATCAATAGAGAGCAACAACTCATTGATCTAGATTCTACCACACCAGTGACTTACAAGTTGGTGCTAAAGCCACTATGAAGTTTGTGTATAAAGCAACAACACCGTCTAGGAATGATGTTAGTTGTTTGCCACGTGAATACACGTTAACATCTCAAGACAAGCAGATTTTACAGCATTTGGGTTACCACGTCAACCCTCATAATGAATTCTATCCTAGAGATAGCGAACCGCATCGAGGAGCAACCAGGAGTGGTAAGAATTGATCTCCATTCCTATCAAGCTCAAACACCTGGTCTCAATAACAATGATGAAATTCAATTTGTTATCAACAACCAAGATATTTACACCTTACCGCATGAAAGTGTCATTCAGATTGAAGGTCGGCTCACCAAAGCCGATGGCTCTACACCCACCACATCCAAGTTGGCCAACCATGGTTTGGCCTTTCTGTTTTCTGAAGTGCGGTATGTCATTAACGATATCGTGGTGGATAGCACTCGAAATGTGGGCATTTCCAGTGTCATGAAACTATACCCCTCTCATAGTGAGGAAGAAGGTAAAACACTTTGCATGGCAGGTTGGTGTCCTGACTCGACCAATGACTGGATGGTACACACCGATGGGACCTTTACTGGATATTTACCTCTTAAACTGATTTTAGGCTTTGCCGAAGACCACCAGCGCATTGTGGTCAATGCAAGGCAAGTGCTTTATCTGGTGAGAGACAGGAGTGATAATAATGCACTCAAGGGAGCCGACAATGCCCCCATCGATTCAAAAATTCAACTACAACGCTTGCTATGGAAAGTCTCCCATGTGACCCTTGAAGATAGCAAAAAACTGGACATACTCAAGATGGTAAAGAGAGATATGCCTCTACCCATGGAATTTAGAAGCTGGGCACTCCATGAGTATCCGCTATTGCCCACCACCAACACACACAGTTGGTCTGTAAAAACAGCTCGCTATACAGAGAGACCTCTCTACCTGATCGTGGGGTTTCAAACGAATCGCAAGTATCAACAAACCAAAGATGCCACGCAATTTGATCACCTGCAATTGAGAAATGCACGTCTTTTCCTCAACGGAGCCGTGTTTCCCTATGAAGGACTGGATTTGGATTTTTCAAAAAATAAGTTTGGTCCCCTGTACGACTTGTTTTCTAAATTTCGATGGTCGTATTGTCAAAAAGAGAACGGCCCCATGCTACTACCCCAAGCGTTTAAGGCAAGAGCGCCACTGATTTTCTTTGACTGTTCATACCTGGAAGAGTCTGTCAAGCCATCCAATATCGACATTCGACTAGATTTTGAAACGCATGACAATGTACCAGCCAATACGACGGCCTACTGTTTGATTATTCATCACAAACAAGTCAACTATTATCCACTGTCCAACCAAGTGACGAGTGTATAAATAACAGGTCAACCCACGTCAAGCCGCTCAGTCATGTCTTGCTTTAAAGCCTCAAGAGACGTTACATCCATGAATTTAAACTCTGAGGAACAACGTTTCAAGACGTTTGCCACGTGGCCGGTGCCTTTTATAAACCCTCAAACCTTGGCGGCCGCTGGATTCTACTATTTAAAAACAAGAGATGAAGTGAAATGTGCCTTTTGTCCCATCATCATAGACCAATGGCAGGAGGGCAATGAACCCATGCAGAAACATCAGCGCTGATCACCCACCTGCCCCTACCTGTGCAGAATGGAAGTGGGAAATATACCCTGTCATTCAAGCTATCCCTCACTTGTATCTCTGGGTGATGAAAAAAAACAAGTTACGATACGTGTGGACCGTATGGTGTCCATGGTGCTTCGGTGAGCAGCTCACCATCAAAAACGCCTAGTTTAGAGACATTGGGACATCATCGGTGTTATGGACGTTACAAACACAAGAGACTATATTGTTGTATCAGTTGCTATCGTCCTTATCCCAAAATGACAAAAGCCTGTAAGACGTGTTATGATAATAAAATGATGTAATTCTTAAATTCTTATTTTTGCATGTTCCTCTGTCCTACCCTAACCTCAATTTGAAACTAGCATGGCAGGTAAGCCCATGCCATGATCACACCTGATCGTCAGTCGTCAGTTGAACTTGGTCCAGGCAAGCGTCAACATGTTGCGCACACTCATTGTGGATTGCCAAGGGTTTAAAATTGGTGACAAAAAATTTATATTTAAACAAGTGGCCATGATCGATTGTACCACGTTCTGGATATCGCAAGCTACGCATTTGCTATTTAAACCACCCCATGGTTTTGATTTGTTTTGTGAAAAAGACCGTAAACAAACCCAGTGGATTGAAAATCATAGGCAACGAGACTGGAATCAGGGAACCATTTCCTATAAATATTTGGACATGGTCATGAAAGCACACTTGTCCTCGGCCAATGTGGTATTTGTGAAAGGTAATGAAAAACGTCAATGGTTGCAACCATTTTTGGCGTCTTACTGCCAATGTATCGACCTCATGGAGTTGGACTGCCCCTCCCTGCAAACGCTCATGGATACTTGTTCCTGTGGCAACATTACCAATACAGCCCTATCGCATGCGTGGCATCTCTTTCATTGGTTAACCACCCATGCCTGCTGGGAGTTGTTGAATAAAATTATAACTCAAGATTTACCTGTGAATGACGCCAGTGAGATTTCTACAAGCGACGTGTAAACATCTACAGCAAGTGATACCATGGAGAAAGGCAATGCTACGGAGAAAGCCATCTGCAAGTTCTTTGTGTGCAGAAAGAAACTAGACAGTTTTACCAAAGAGGAACTCTTGGCGCTGCCCAAGTCGTTCATTTATTATGTGGCCGCCAACGCGGTCAAAGAAATCTGGCAACATGTACCAAAATCATGGACTCAAGACCCTGTGTTGAGTGAATTGCAACCCTGTACGGATTACGATCACCATAAGCAAGTGGCCATGGCAAAAATACCGTCTATGCGTCAGTGTGCGACTTGCCAGCTAGTGAAACTGTATCACGGTCATAAAAGTCCGTGTAAAGACTTTGTTGAATCATTCCACGGGTCTCATGGCGAGAAAAAGCAACAACAACAACAAACACAAACATCGTCCACAGAAGAGGAGGAAGACCAAACCTTTTTACCATCGATGGAAAAGGATATGCCAGACCTGTACTGGCAATGGCGTCATTGACAAAGTGATTCAATACTTACCTTTCGAAATCCATCTTCCAGGTTATCGTTTTTGCGGCCTTGGAACTCGTCTCGAAAAACTTTTACAACATGGTGATGTACCCATTAATCTTTTGGATCAAGCATGCAAGGAACATGACCTTTCCTATCGCCATAGTCATCCTGGTTTAAGGCATGTGGCAGATAAATTGTTATTGAAGAAAGCTAAACAACGTTTCACATCCAGTGATGCCTCAGTGGGTGAAAGGATGGCAGCCCTGATTGTCATGTCTGCTATGAAAAGAAAGTTGATGATGCATGGACATAAACATTGAGGAGTGAGGAATTGGGATTTGTTTGTATTCTATTTTTCTTTTGTCAATTCACTATGACTATGAAATAAAAACAAAGGTTTACCAGAGCACGACGATTTGTTATTTTTAATTTTAAGAAATCGTGATGTTGATGGCTTATGTTTCATTTTACACATTTCACACATGATGAATTCCACACACTGCCATTTGTCATTTTGCAATTTACAGTTTTTTAAAATGTTCGTTTCAAGTTTTGCGTTTTTGATGATATGAATTTTTCCAGTTTGCTGATGACACTTTTTAAACAATGTCCGTTTGAAGTTTTTGAATTTTCATATTTCACACATGGCCATTTCCAGTTTTTTAAAATGTCCGTTTTAAGTTTTGCGTTTTTTGGTGATATGGAAACATGGATTTTCCATTTTGCTGTTTTCACATTTTTCCATTTGGCGTATGTCGAAAGTTGAGATTTGACAATGATGTTGATGCAAGTGCTTGACCTTGATAATGCTGCAATGTGTTTATGGGTGTTTGGAGAAACGTCGAGGTCTACGACTACTGCAGGTAAGACTGTTTTTACAAAAATAATGTCTATTGTCTGCCACATTTCAATGAAAAAACAAAACTATTGAAAACAAAATGAGTATATAAGTGACCATTTACCCCCTCCCCACCCACCCACCCTACCTCACCGTGTTTGCTCTGGTCAACCATACACACCAGCTTTCTCTCTCCACTCATACATTCACACCTGTCTTTGGGAACAAACACAACCACCTTATTTATTCCCAAAAGCACATTCTCGACATGCACACTCATCCCAAAAGAACTTTTTTAGTTAACAATTTTACCATTTCAAAAAAAGAAAAAAAGCTACCAAAAATCTTACTTATTTCATTTTTTCGAAAAACACAACTTTGTACAGCGTTAAAAGAATCACACTATTTACCACTCAAAAATAAAATAAAACAAGTAGTTCCGTGAAGAAATATACAGCCTATTTTCATATATCCTACTTATGTTAATTGCCACTATCAACATACACAATTTCTGTTTGATTGCTGTAATAGATTCGTAGATATTGAGAACCGACTAAATATTTCGGATGGTCGCCATGTTGGATTTTATATATGTAGGTCCTAGAGTTATGTACTGTTACATGCAGAATATTGTGAACGTGTAGTATTCAAAATTCAATCGCATAATTTGGACACGAGAAAAAACAAGGAGATTTTAAAATTTTGCACAGCTGCCATCTTGAGGTTATGGAAACAATTGAAATAAATTAGTTGCCAGTGGATTAACATTCGTATAAGGATTTACTGTACCAAGTTTCATTGCACGCGGATGGTTAAATTGCGAGAAACGTCCATGTGAATATTTATAATTCGCGTCACCGCCATGTTGGACTTGTGATCACCAGGTTATTTAAAGTCCTATAGGTGAACTTAAGTTCATAGCCCCTATGAACATTAAAAATGCAGTTTGATTGCTAAAATAGATTCGTAGATATTCAGTATCGTCTAAATATTTCGGATGGTCGCCATGTTGGATTGTTAAATGTATAGGCCATAGAGTCATGTACCATTAAAGGAAAATTATTGCGTAGGTTCATTATTCAAACTTTCACTTCGATCGCATGACTACATCACAAGAAATAAAAACTTAATTTTAAAATTCGCACTGCCGCCAACTTGAGGTTATGTAAACAATTGAACTAAATTAGATACCAGTGGATTACAATGTGTATAAATATTTCCTGTACCAGGTTTCAGTGCGCTTGGAACATTAAATCGCGAGAAAGGTCTACTTAAAATTTTCAAATTCGCTTGGCCGCCATGTTCGTTTTGTAGTCAACCGGTTTTTGAAAGTCTTATAGATGGACTTCCAGTAGTGCCCTTTATCTCCGTACAAAATTTTAGGGAGATACCGCTAATAGTTTCAGAGATACAGAATGCCAGTGAAATATTTCGCACATCCGCCATCTTGTGATTATGTGAACAATTGAACGAAGTTAGATGTCGGTGCATTACAATGTATATAAAGATATACTGTACAAGTTTCATTGCGTTTGGTTGGTCAAATCGCGAGAAACGTCTATTTAAAAGTCGCAAATTCGCTTGGCCTCCATGTTGGTTTTGTAGTTACCAGGTTTTCAAAAGTCTAATAAGTGAACTTATATTAGTTCCCTCTATCACAATAGAAAATGTCAGGGTAATATCGGTAACAGTTTCGGAGATATTGAATGCTGGTGAAATATTTCGCACAGCCACCATGTTGGATTGGTGAGTCGTAACAAAATTTGAAGGGCGCGGTCGAGGTCGCCGGGAATAGTGCTATGAACTTTCCGAGTTTCATTGAAATCGCTCCTGCCGTTTATATTTTATTAGGGGACACACACACACACACACACACACACACACACGCACGCACACACACACACAGACAAAAGGTGATCTCATAATCCTATTTTTTCAAAATTGAAAATAGGCTAAAAATAAGGTTGCATAGAACTTTTCAAAGAGCAAAAGGTCCAAGTGGGTTGCCGCTATTTACAAAATCTACTATTTACAATGACAGAAACCAATATTTACAAAATACTAAATCTACAAGTTACATAAAGCTATGTCCCATAAACGATTAAACAGTGAAATCACACCTCCTCCTCCTTGCGATCATAACCCCAGGGCAGGCTGGTGAGCAGGTCATCAGCCCACACACGTTTGTTATCAATGGAGGCGGGGGTGCGTTTTCTCTGTTCCACAAGATACAAATGATGGTTGCTGGATTGTATCCTGCACTGTGTATGAGACATAGCTTTTCCAGTGCGTAAAACCGCTAGATAGTCATCAACACGTAGCGATTTTACCACTGCCATACCTACACCTTTTGCTCTTTTGGCTTCCTTACAGTCGAGTGTGAGATAAGCATACATTTTTGAGGCCAAACCTACGAATTCCGTCATAATGGAATCGCCGCATTCATCTTTTAAAACGCCCATTACCTTCTTGTTTTTTATGGACAGCTGAAACATGTCGTCAACGCTATAGCAAGAGGTGTCGAAACAGTCACTATGTTGCCTCATGACGTCATAGGGGTTGCAGTGGCGAATGTGGTAAATGAATGAGTCCGTATCCATATACAAAAGAGAGACGTTCTCAAAATGGCGTTTGGCAAACTCATAGTGGAATCGATACATGACCGATTTAGAAAAGTCTAAAATGACTTGACCAAAGTAAATGGGTTTATCCATGGTCACGCTGGTCTTACTCATTTCAATAGTAGCCAAATCCTCATCGATAATGTTGATCGATTTGAAATTTGGCTTGGCAATGTACCGCCGGGCACCCCACCGCCCCTCCCAGACTTACACCAAGTTAATGTCACGGTATTTGCGGACATTCTCCATGGACTTGCCATAGATGCAGTTGTTCATTAATAAAAAAAAAAATTCAAACTGCTGTGTTGTCATTTGTCGGTGCTCTGTGTTGAGTTGCATGTATGGCTTGAGCCATTCTTTTTGAGCAAAAGAAATACCCCTGTGGATTTTCTTCAACGCCAAGCCTTGGGCGAGGCATTGCACCAACATTTGGATATGTAGCACATACCGATTTTTGTTGTAAAGTGTGCCCATGAGTTTTTCAGTTTTCACTTTACTGTCAGGGGGGACCATTTGCTCAAGGCAGAATGGGAAATCGGCATGTTCATCATACAAGGATGAGGGATATTCAATATCCACTTCTAGCACATATCCACGGCCTGTTTCTTGGCTAGCCATGTTCACATCAAATTCTGACACTTGTTTGTCTGTCAGCCAAGCAAACTTCCCATAGGGCAAAGGCTGACTCATGGCGTAACCGTACAAATTATTCACGTCATAGTACATTAAGTACGATTCTGGTTTGTCCGGTGAATAATCAGGCATGTAGACATTGTTCGCTTCGGCATGGCGTTGGTTAAGCGACACAAAGCCGCCACGAATGCCCTTTTCAAAAAATAGAACCACCATGTCTACGTCAGTGAGTAAATCCAATTCCACTTGAGTGTATTTCAAAGCGGCATCAAACGAGAGCCCAGGACTCGTATAATAGTGAGCCGGGTCAAGACCGTAAATGTGTTGACACACGTTACGGAATTTTTCAAACACATCAGTGAGCAGCAATACATCCAGTTTTAGGTAATGCAAAGCAAATTCACTTAGCGTCTTCATGCCAAACACTCGCCAAACTTGACATGCATGTGCATAGTCTTCATCGGAAACGGTACTGCGTGTTAGTTTCGAGTAAAATTTCTCTTGAGGTGGGAGTTTTCTTTGCTTTAAAACGTCCCAGCTGTTGCAGAAATCATACGGGAATATACCTTTCCGAATGCACAATTGAAATTGCTCAGGATAAATAAATTCATTCTAGTATATTTTAATTCCTCCTCATTCAAGCCATTCACAAGGCTGTCTAGCGAGGATGCCATAAACTTAAAGGAATCTAAAAATCGAATGCTAAAGTCGCTCAACCACCATTTCAGGGCTGTAAAACGCTCATGGTTTTGGGGAATAATGGTAAACGGGCCCTTGTTGACATGACCCAATTCACGAATCAAAAACTGAATGTCATAATTTGCCAGATTGTGGAAAAAGACACTGATGAAACGAGGAGCTGGAAAGTTCAAGTTGCATTTACTATGCGCAGCTCCACGAAACTCCCCTGTAAAGTGCGAGTGATCACGAACGGTGTCTTCAGCACTGATCAGTGGCTTTTCGCAAATATGGCATGTCGTGGCATGCTCATACCGCTGCTGCTGTTCTGGAGATAGGCTCATGGGTACTGGGTGGTCCAGTAATTCCTGTACATGGTCGGCCAACTTGACAAGTTCATCCAAGAACCATCTGGCACAATCTGGCCCCTCGCGGTATTTGTAAACGGATTGTGTGGGGTCATAGGCACACACCACATTAAATCCTATGGCAAAGGGCTCATGTTTTTGAATGGGTGTGGTTGAGCTCATGGAGGGATCTGGTTCACATCCCGCCAGGGGTGTGGTGAGTGCTTCGAAATCTGCATATACCACATAGGGGTCAGTGTCACGCTTGTGAATATCCTTAAACTTTAACACAGCCTTGTCCCCTTGTGGCGATATCAATCTCACCGCTTCCTGAGTAACACAATCTACCCTATGACGTTGTAAGAGCGTAGGGGTTTTAAAATATTGCAAGCAACGATCACAAATATGCTTTTTACCATGTGCTTTGGACATTTGACTGCTTAGCAATCTACTCAGGCTTTTAATCAGGCAATAGTGATTCACCTCTCCTACAGATAAATATAAAAGATGAATGTGGTGTCGTTTCGGTTCTTTTGTGGCATAAAGAGGACCCACAATCTCATCACCATCAAGGCCATACACCATGAACGAAAAGTCCTGGTTGTCTTGTTCAAACCTATGGATCTCGGTTAAGTCCATAGGGAACGACACTCGAGTTAAATTTAAAGTTTGTTTCAATTCATCAAACTTGGTCCTGTACATTCCTGGCCAACAACCATTATGTTGTACAGGCTGCAAATAGGCAGCCACACACCACAGGAAGCAATCATTGTCATGATTCTTTATATTTACCACTGCCTTTTTCGAAGCTATTGCTGGTGGTGTTTCAATAAAGCTAGACCCAGCATTCAACGGGTTGAATTGACAAATGTTGATTTGCAAATGATGAATTTTGTCTAACGCTAAACCACTGGGTCCTTGTTGCAGTTTATCTAATTTTGATAGCAAGGCATTCACCACATGGCTTTGATACCACTCGTTCAGATTATCGGCTATCAAAAGCTCTTGCATTTTACTGCAAATATAAAATGTCTCTTTATGCTCTACGTCCTTCTTTTTATATATGAAATCGCACACCAGTTCTGTATTCACCTTTAAAGCCGTATGCAACCTTTGCACTGTACAAATTTCAATTTTGAAATTTTCAAAACAAGATTCTAAAAATTCTTTGGGAATCAAACTTTTTCTAACATTCACTACGCGGCCAGAGCACACACGCGATTTAAAACAACTGTTTAGGGGTTCCCAAGTTAGGCTATCGGTAGCAGTAGCAAAAGACAATATTTTGAAAGAACACTCTCACCTGAGTTTTCAGCTGTAGACTGCTGAACAATGGCCTCAAACACACACGTTCCTGGTTATCAACAGTGGTCAAGCGTTTTCCAACACTCTAGAAATAAATAAAATAAACCACCATAAGTATATCCATTCCATATAGTTTATGCACGTCATAAACAAAAGAAAATCAAACAGGTTATATTATATAACAAAAACAAATCTCACCTTGACGTGTAATGCTTTGCTTTATTCCCGTCTCGTGGGCTAGTGTGGAAATGGTTTCCGTCTCTAGTTGTCTGTCTTTCTCTTTCATTAATATATTTCCCACAGACACACGACAGGTAGGCTATACACGTTATCTGCAAACAAATAAATAAATAAAATCATTAATTACCTAATCAATAAATAATTGCGTGTATTTATATAAAAATCAATAAATATATAAATATATACCTACCCCACAACAAGGTTAAGTATTTTCCATCAACACCAAAACTGTTAAACAAGACCAGGGGGTTTCATGCAACGCAGTGTGTTCAAAGGTAGTCACCTAAGTGAGAGTGGAAATGATAACGACATGTCTTTATATATGTTACGTTGCATGTATAATCTTTTTTTCCCCACGCTTTGAACATTCTGTTATCAGGCACGTGGACAGCTAACGTCCCAGGTGAACACCTGTGGCAGATCAAATTTCACATCAACTTGCATTTTGTCACATACGAAGCAAAACAGGATGTAAATTGTTAACAGTTATCGTGCATGTGGACAGCTAACGTCCAAGGCGAACACTTGTGGTAGATCAAATTTCACATGAATTTGCATTTTGTCTCGTACGAAGCAAGACAGGATGTCACCGGTTTAGCCCTCATGTGGTTTCACATGTGTTCACATGCCTTTCGCTCTTCCCTGCCACCACGATGGTCAGATTATTTCACCTTCAAGCGTCTTGGTCATTTTTCCATTGCACTTGTTGTCAAGTCAGATCAGCGCCTTCCAATAAGCTCAAATGACATTCACCTCCTGCTAGTCTGCAAGTTTGTTTTCTCTACTCGCTTCGATCAACATAGAACCAAGTTCTCATCACCGTTTACACGTCAAAGGTAAAATGTGTGAAAAAACGCATCCTCGCTCTGTCATAAACCGACCCATCGAAATAGCGATTGATCTATTGAACACAGCCACCGTGGTCAAGGACAGGTTCGTTGAAACACACACACACCCAGCAGTATCGTCTCTCTCAACCACCACGCTTCATAAACATTATAAACAAGTAAAGAAAAAAACAGATTTTTTCAACATGTATGGCGTTAGGCCCTTTGTGAATTATTTTTTGGAAAAAATATCTACCACATTTGAAAGGGGGCGTTAGCCCGAGTCCTAGGACACCTCGTACACGTCTCTAGCGTTATTGGTCCGTGAGATATCGGCAAAAATCACAAAAAACACGTGTTTACCCCAAAATCACGTTTCCATTTTTTTAGAAATATAACGAGTGGTCCATAGCAAAGAGGACGTCAGCCCGAGTCCTTGGACCCGTCGTACACGCCTCTAGCATGATTGGTTCGTGAAATATTAAAAGCGAATGACCTTTTAGTTTTGGTCTTTTATTTAAATAAAGAGGCTATAGGAAAGTAGGGGGCATTACTAACAGTGCTAGGACACCCTGTAGGTTCTAATCCCATGTTTGGTTAGCGAAATATCAAGTTCGGGGCCGGTACGAGGAGGGTTCAATACGTTAGTAGACAGCTCCCCCCTTACCATACTACTGTCAGGTTTTCATCCTAGAGACTTTAAATTTATTTTTGGGGTAGAGGAGGTAGGGACCTTTCATTTATGTCAATCAAACTTTTTTTGTAAACTTCCTAGTTTCCAAAATATAGGATTTTCAAAATTCGAGTGTTTTCAAAAAAACATAAAAAATAAAATAGTTTTATTACAAAAAATAAAAGTCATAAAGACCATTCGTTTGAGCCATAGCAGAACGCTCTATCATGTTTAGTTTTCAAACTATCGCCTAATTTCGAAAACGAAAAATTTCAAACATTTTTGAAAAATATAATACATCGTCCATAGGAAAGAGGACGTCAGCCCGAGTCCAACGATATGTCGCATGCCCATGGTTTCATGAAATATACATAATAGTTCAGCGTAGCCGAGTGGCTCGTGTCACTATTTAGAACTCCTACTACTCCACTACTCACAGGCGAAATGAAGAAAACCCGAGTTGCACTTCCAGGGAAACTCCAAACACAATCACCCTTCTCAGAAGTCTTAACTCAACACGACTCAACGGTTTGCTGCTGGCTGTATCTTGGACAATAGGTTCGCCCGCTAGCTAGGCTGTTACAGGGTTGGTAGACTCGCCCTTAGCTAGCTCGTAAACTGTCGCCTCAGTAGTTGAATGGACATGGTTGGAAGAAATTAAAACGTAAAGCACTTATAGTGGGCGATGTATTGAAGATAGACATATGCTCTCGTGGACTTTTTTGTAGAACTTTTCATGCTGAACAATTCTCACACTCACTGTCTACTCGGTTTCCTTTGATCATAAATAAATTATATTGTACTGAAATCATCCTCGATATATCCTTTACAGAATGGTGAAAACCGCATCAAAATCCATCCAATGGTTCTCGGGTTTACCCGTAGAATAACATCCAAGAATCGGGGACTTTGTTTTATAGTAAGTAGAGATTCACCCTGACACTGCGACGGGGTGCGGGAGGACTTGCGGAATGTAGGCGCGACCCTCCTATTTCAAACCTAAATATATCGGCTTCGCGCATACCAATAGTTGTTATCGCAGCAGACAACAAGCAAGTGAGTGAAAGAAGGTAAGTGCTGAGTTAGTGAAGCAAGTAGTTACCAACTGAATGTTTTTGGAATGTGCGCCACGCAGTGAGCGAGAAGACCAGTTCAAACCCAACTGCCATCTCCAGGCGTGATATCAATAGCAGAAGTCTCCTACTTCCTTTAGCTTTTTACCTGACAATTGGATGTCAATAGGGGTTTCTGATTTCTTTCGGTTGCATTTCATTATTGGTCTACTTACAATTTACGTGAAAAAATGGACGTAAAAACGACAAAACCGAATTGAACTAAATTGGGTACAGAAGCATTAGCAAAGGGCACCACAGTGTCATGTTTTGTATCGCCGCCATCTTAACGGAAACAATATGGCGTCCAACCTTATCAGTGCCGGATTAAGGTAAAATGAGGCCCAAGCCCCTCAGATTTTTGGGGCCCCCTTTTTTTTTTCAAATAATTTTTATTTTTTAGCACCTGTACATTTAATAAAGTATTGTGCCCGTTTAGGAAAACGGAAATACAGGTCATCATCCGACTAAATGCTCAGCTCAGGGCGTGTACAGTTATTCCCACTGTCTGACCATGTACTCAGAATGTGAACTATAGGATGGACAAGCACAAAAGGACTATAACACTAACTACTTTAAATTGATATATTTAATTTACTCAAATATTTCCAAATATAAAGTCACAACATAAATATATTGGTTGAAATTACCTTCAAACATAATAAAAATATAATGACCCTTAGTCTATCTTGCTTCATTTCCAATGGATTCGTCAGGATCCATCTGCTTACACTGATACTTTAGTCTAGAGATTCCCAAAAATTTAGGGTTTACAGTCACTTCAACTGAGTTCCGCCTGGTCAGGCTCGAACTCAGGATATTTACTTTTATTCTTAAAATGCCTTCATTCGACTATAATCTGAACTTATTTTTCTTCACATTTATTTATCCTTTTAAATCTCTTTTTCCACAAATTTCAAACACAAATTATCCCCCAAAAAAACACAAACAACATTATTTACATATGAGTACCAATTACTTCTGCACCTCCATGCCAATTATATTTTATTGCAGCCATTGTGTCCCTGAGAACTGGATGTTCAATGGAGCCCGTACTCCCCGAAGTCCAATTCTGTGATTTTTTATCTTATTCTTTATATTCATCATTTCAATATTATTATTATTTGCATTCAGGATGTGCAATCCATGAATAATAATCATCTTTGGCAGGTATTACTTCTGCGACATTTTAATCCTTCAAATAAAACCACGATGTCTTCATTAAGATATTATTTACCACAGTGACAGTTTAATGGCTTGGTCTGCGTGTGGCGCGACCGTCATTAGTCTCCCCTCGCCTCGAGCGAGACAACGAACCTCTTATAAACAAACCTGTATCTTGACCTAGCTCACACTCTAACCATATGTGTTTAACATTCAAAGACAGACCACCTCTCCATTGAGACTCCAAGCATTTTTATTCTATTCTTCATACAGACTGCGATCAGTCTAATTATTCACATTTATTCGCGCTTCTTTTTGGGATAATTATTCTCTGCTATTAGGATGACAAACAAACGTATTATTATTATTATTCTGCTGTGATAGGCATTCCAAATACAAATGCTAGCCAATCTAGAAACGCCATGTTCTACCTGGCTGCAGAGGTCCGCCTAGCTCGCAAGAGGGAATCAATTTCACCCTACATCCGGCTACCCACCTGGACAAAAATCATCTATCCAGTCTTACGATACATTTTCATTCATGTGCTCCCTGGGATACATGAGAATTACACAATACGTGAGTGAGCATTAATTCTTTCACTCGAACACATAATATGACTTTACCTTAGTCAACCGACGAATTTCCCATAGACTATAACAATTATCCGATACTTGCACGTTAATTCAATATTTCAAGCCCTAGCTTACATTTGGTCTAGCCCATTTTGGCGACAATAATATGTCTTGGATACTCAATTCATTATTAATGTGGTCCAGATATCCTGCTGAGGATAAATGAATTCACTTTTCATTATTATATTTTATTCCCTTTTTTATTTTGGGATCTTTTGTTATTACTCTTATTTTCGTTAGGCCTTTCATTGCCTTTACTCGTGTTGCTGAGGTCATTTGCAATTACTTTTAATTTATATCATTTAACCGTATAAGGTTTGTTATTATTTTATCACTGACTTGGATCTTCATAGCATTACTTTAAATTTCATTAGTAGGGGGGCAAGGCGGGTTCTGCTTCAACCATTTTATTTGTACCCGACTGTACATGTTAAATCATTAATATCTGGTGAACGCATGGTCAGTTGTTGGCAAATGAGGTGTCGTTGGACTCGAGCTGGCGTCCTCTTTCCTATGGACCACCCGTCATATTTTGAAAAAAAAAATTTGAACATTTTTGTTTTTGAAAGTAGGCGATAGTTTGGAAACCAAACATGATAGAACTTTGTGCCATAGTTGAAACGAATGGTCTCTATGACCTTTATTTTTATAATAAAACTTTTTTATTTTTTGAGATTTTTGAAAACACATAAATTTTGAAATTTTTATATTTTGGAAACTAAAGAGTTTACAAAAAAATTTATTTGACGTAAATGAATGGCCCTGACCCCCTCTACCCACAAAATAAATTTCAAGTCTCTAGGACTAAAAGTGTGCAGTAGTGCTAGAATGGGGGTTCTGAGTCGCCCCCTACTTTCATATAAACTTTGCCGATATCTCTCGAAGGCGTGGTTGGATTTTAACGAACGAGGTATTGTTGGCGTTGGGATGACGTTCTCTTGGCTAAGCATGTGTGTTGGTATTTTAATTTTTTTTGTAAATTCTTGTTTCTTTGATTGGCACTATTTTGGAAACGGTAAATCGGAAAAAAGTTTGTTTGACGTAAATGAAAGGTGGGTATGCCCTCTAGGTGGACAGCAAGTTTCAAGGGTGTAGGAGGAAAACGAAATGATAGCCTTCTTTCTCGCGAACATTGGTGATCATTGGCGAACGGATGGTCGGATTTTAACATATGAGGTGTCGTTGGACTCGAGCGGACGTCGTTTTTCCTATAGACCACTCATAATTTTTTTAATTTTTTTGAAAAATTTTGATTTCGAAAGTAGGTGATAGTTTGAAAACCAAACATGATATAATGTGATATAATGTTGTGCCATAGTTCAAACCAATGGTCTCTATGACCTTTTTTTATAATAAAACTTTTTTATATTTTGAGATTTTTTGAAAACCCTTAAATTTTTAATTTTTACTATTTTGGAAACTAACATGTTGACAATAAATTTTGATTGACATAAATGAAAGGTCTCTACCCCCTCTACCATGAAAATAAATGTCAAGTCTCTAGGACAAAAAACTAGGCATTTTAATTATTTTTATAATTTTTTAAAAATAAAAGCGTGTTTGTAGACAGAGAACCGGTAGCGCTTGACGTATGTTACAACGAGGCTATGATTGGCCATGGTGGATATGGGAAATGACTATTTCGACGGGGGCGATGTATGGCAAAACGAGGGGTCGCTTTTCGATTTTCTTTTTTCCTATGACGAACGAATGAAGGCGAATATTTCGAAACTCCCTCATGACGATCTTTAAACATGTTGGTAAACACTGACCAGTGACCAGACAAAATTCATAATGGTATGAGGTGAAGTTGTTAACAACAGAACTTGTTTTTTTTTCTATGTCTGACTGGCAGCCAGAATGGGAAAACAGAAT
Organism: Meconema thalassinum; assembly: GCA_946902985.2. Taxonomy (NCBI): domain Eukaryota; kingdom Metazoa; phylum Arthropoda; class Insecta; order Orthoptera; family Tettigoniidae; genus Meconema; species Meconema thalassinum. Next base: position 297,593,343 of record OX336391.1, on the reverse strand, counting down.
ATCTGCTCGAGAGGCCAGCTTGGAGCCTGGCTAGTTGGCTAAGAGAATGGAATGTGGGTGAGAGATGACAACATCGGTGTAAAATGATAACAGGTTGGTACCATGTGGCAACTCTGTAAAAAAGTGATAACGGCTAGCCAGGCGAGCAGCAGCAGCAGCAGCAGGTAGGGGCCCCGGAGAGAGGAAAGGGGGAAAGAGGGAAGGGTGAACACAAAGAGAGAACAGGAAATCACGTGACCACTGTAGAGTGGAGAGGGGGCGGGGCCAGAGAGCCGGAGGAGAGGTGAGGGGAGGAGTGGGAGAACCCATGACAGCCAATAGCTGAACGAGTAGTATGTCATTATGGAGTGAAGGAGTGAGACGCGGGTGTGGAGAAAGAGAAACATGTATGGGCATGTTTGAAGCGTGGAGCGCCGTACACAGAGCTCTCGTACAACACGATTCAATAAAAAAAAGTGCACAGGTTCATACAACATGTAATTTATTGATCCAAGAATTAAACGTTGAGTTAAATCCTAACCATTTGACATATAGTTTATTTCCTTTTTGTTTCAACACTTTTTCCACGAGGTAATGTTTCGGAAATGCTGTTTTTTGAAGTTCTTGGAGATAAAATCTACCTTTTATGGGTTGATGGTTGAGGTCTTGAAGTAAATAGGTGACTGGACTGTCCAAGTTGACTTGACGAATTCGAAATAGTTCAGTCCCCCACTGAGGCGTGTGGCGTGTAGCCCTTATTGAAGGCAGACTTAAATTTGCTCACACGAACAAAATCCCCAATTTTCAGTCGGTGACGTTTAGGATCTGCTGTTTTTATGGGGTTAAACAGTTTATCCAGTCGATGAATATTTTTGGTTACGAGACGTGGCTTGGTCCCAATGGTTCTATATTTGATGTCATTGTAACGTGATACTACCTCAGGTAACATGTCCAACCAGCGATAAGTGCCCTGAGCGGTAAACGCTTTCCACATATGGGTTTTCAATGTTCGGTTAAACCGTTCGACCACGCTGGCTTTGAGATTGCTGTATGTGGTGTAATGGTGAATATCCTTAGATTTGAGAAAACTGGAGAAATCCTTGTTGAAAAATTCTTTCCCCTGGTCGGTTTGTAGTAACTGAGGTTGACGTTTGGAGTGTTGAATAATATGTTGAAAGGCCTTGGTAACTAGTGGACCAGACTTGCGACGCACAGGTTCAACAAAGGCCATTTTGGAATAGACATCAATGACGGTCAACATATAGCGTACACCGTCGTTAACGCTAGAATAGGGTATCATTTCAACCAATTCAGCCTGCCAAAGTTCATCCACACCTCGTAAAATCACCTTGAGTCGCGGATAGTGACGCCTAGCTGGGAGATGCAACTCGTGAGCAAGACCCATTTTAATGGGTGAGGGCTTAAACAATAGTTTTGGCATTACGAAGTTCTTGTTCAAATTCTTGAATTTCCCAATCGTGGCCGATATGGCCGGCTTGACGTGAAGCATGCAAGAACTGTAGCCGCTGGACAAGCTTATTGGGATTGTGCCAGTATGTAAGATCCACAAGGGGTTTTAATTGTTTAAATGTCATTCCCGAAGCGGACACTTTACGACGAGTAATTTGACTGGTGGGAAACATTTTTGCAATGATGGTTTTATATTTTTGAGATATATTGGCATTCACTTGTTGAGCTGGATCATACTGTCTTTTGTGGACATGGGTTTCCAATAAAATGGATTTATATTTGCCAAGGTCCTCTGACGTATAATCATGGAATGAGGGTGTTCGAGAAAAGAGCAGCTTTAACAGTCCTGGGGTCAATTTATAGTTGATGTTCTTAATGACAGCTTTAGTATGAGCAAATTTAATGGATGATTCCCCAATTTGAAAACTATCATCCTCATAGCGAACACCATACGTGGTATCTGTGTTTCCAATAAATAGATCAATGAGATAGGGTTCTAGTGTTGATCCATAATATTTTATTAAAATGTTTTTCAGTTGAGCTTTATTTTGAGGAGGGGCCAAGACTTGTGAAAACGGAGACGATCTGGAAGGGCAAGGTGTTTCGACCATGGCCAAGGATTTCTTTTTTCTCAAAAACTCTGCAAGGGGTGCGGTCTTTTTTTGAGGCGTAAACACTTGTTCCTCGTCATCCTCAACTTCGCTAACACTAGTCAAATCTTCCTGTTCCTCTTCCTCAGGGTCCTCGTGCAGCGTCTGCGTGACTTGTGAAACGGCGGGTAGCGTTTCATATGGCTTGAAAGAGGGTTTCAACATGGCTTTTAGCGGAGGTGCTAAATGATGTTGAATAAACAATGCATGATCTGCACGTGATCGTTTCAATTGACGAAACTTCTGGCGAATAGTATTTTTTGTTCTAATAATATGCTTTTTCAATTGACTCTCTGCTAAGGCCATGGTGTATTGACAAATGACTTGAGAGGGAATGAGACAGGGTCTTAAATAGCAATAAAATGATCAAACTCTAAGCGATACCATCCTTGGTTGAGTTCACTTTGTTTGTCAATCACTAAACAGGCATGACGTTGAGTGTTCCAGCACTTGCCACACAATTCTGTAAACATTTGAAAGGTCATATCCGGATTCACATGTTCATTATAAATGTGACGACTGTTCCTCTCGTCCTGGCGAAATAAAACAATGACATTGGCATTGTCACGAATCAACTGTTTGGACATTTTAGAATACGTTTGTCCAAGATAAATGCAATCGATATGTTTGTGTCGACCCATGCTGAAATAGCTTTGAATAATGCCTTGACGTTCAGTGGATACATCATCGAAAATCATGAGTGAATCAGGCTTTACCTCATCCGGTGAAATAACATTTTCTTGCGTGGAAAAGGTGAAATAACCCATATTCTCTTTTTGTAATCCAGACATGACTTGATCCAGAAACACGTAGAGGGGTTGGTAGAGAGATTTTGCAAAAATATAAATATTTTGATAACGCAGACCATATAGCGCTGTGATGAGCGTTAGCAAAAGATTGGTCTTTCCACAGCCGGAAGGTACCACAATGATGCAGCAAATGGAAGATGGAAACAGTGAACCATGGAGTTGTTCACGTGATGTGGGACCGAGATGGGAAACCATGTTTTTCAGTATGTGAGGGGGCTCTGGGTCTTTCTATTTTAGTTTCGACCCACGGGGAATGACTCTTGCTGCTTAATAATCTTCATATCAACTAAGGCTAAGACAGGCTAGCAGGCTGTCTATATACAGGACACCGAGCCTTGTCATAGAAACAGTAGACTCATACTACAGGTTGGCGATGGATGTCTTTGGACGTGCGTTGATGGCCAAAGCTAGGTCTGTCCCCATACATGATCCTAAAGAAGAAACAGATCCTGCTAATAAACACTATGTGGATAGGTCAGTAGTGCCACGCACTAAACAGGGAGATTATGACTTAAGGGAAAGCGGCTAACCCATGTAAAACATCCTCAAGTGCCTACAGACGTTACTACAAAAAAGTATGTGGATAACAAAGTGTATGAGTTTTATGACAAAGTACCTCAGCTTACGGTGAATGGCTATAGCGCTAATCACCATCGGAGTATTACGTGGAAGACCCGCAAGACTAAGACGATGTCTGTACCAAGCGTTACGTGACCTATGAAACGAAAAGGCTTTATTAATTTATCCCATCTGCTTTTTTAGTGTATCTGACAAATGAAAAACCTGTGAATGACAGAAACCATTTACCGCTAGTCCAAGATCAGCACTTGACCTATGTGCTTGCTTCGGGTTTAAGCCACTATCGATTACACTATGATGGAAACATTCACATCAAATACGCCATACCTGATGAGAACCATTTACAAATACAGATAAACGATCATAGGATGTTGGTCCATAACCATGAAATGGTCAATGCAGGAGACGAATTATCCTTTCATCTCATGTTGACATGGGATGAAAAGCAAGCGGAAAAAAACATAAACGATTTCCCACTTTATGTGGAATTGGAATATACAGCCATGAAATAACAATCTGACGTTAGTTGTGACTTAAAATTTCTTGTGAAAGGTTTTTGGTCATTATAATCATGGTGAAACAAAGGTATGTGGTGAGAAAGACTAAAAAAAGGACTTTGTCCTTGGCAAAGCCTGGCAATAAGGCATTCATGGACAAATCCTTGCGAAAGAAATAAAATAAAATAAATGTGTTGACCAAAAGGAAAGCCCTTCGAGCAGCACAGAGACGTGTTATTCCAAAACGTCAGCGAGGGGGTTCAAACCAAGGGCGAGTGATTCCAGTCCCCAAACGAGCTGGATATTTATCTGCTTTATTTGCTGGTCTGGCTGCTCTGGGTTCACTTTTGGGCGGTGCCAGTGCAGTGGCGAAAACCATTAAAGCCGCGCAGCAGGACAAGCAACAACTCAAAGAAAGTCAGCGACATAATGAAACGATGGAAGCGTTTGCTATGGGGGCTAGAAATGCCAATTTAAAGCCAGTTTTTATCAACAAGGATTTAGGATTTCACCGTTTCGAAATATTTAAAAAAAAACTCAGCCATAGCAAGACATGCCCTGACGCATGAAAAAGAGGAAAGCTATGCTAAACAACTAAAGCTTTCTCATTTTCGAGGTGTGTTTATGCGAAACCAATTACCCCCACGACCCTGGAAACAGGAATGTGCTGATGTCAATTTGGATGATCACCGAGGACCAGGAACGCATTATGTAGCTTATGTCAAAGAGAGATCCACCGTATGGTAATTTGACAGTTTCGGGAATTTGCCCCCGCCCATGGAACTAGTGACCTATTTTGGAAACAGGACCAAGATATATTATAATGTGAAACGTGAGCAAACTTTTAACAGCCAACAGTGTGGACGTTTGTGTTTATTTATTTTTTAATATAAGACGCAGCATAAGCAAAAACGCCACCAGTATGTCGGCAGAAAGTAAAACGTTTACACTGCATGGACGTGGACCTGAAGTCAGCCTAGACTTTTACCCGCCTATCGAATTGAGTGAAAAACCCTAAGGATTGGGACTTGCTTCAAACGTACAATCGAACATACAACATACGTGAAAATATGAACAACAAGTTTTACTATGATGATTCTGTGCTCACCCTGATCTCAGGTGGATACACGATCGATGACATTTATGAACACATTTATGTGGTGTTGATCAATGAATATGGTTTAAAGTCATTTATCGATGGAACGCGCAAGTTTGAACTTGTAGGAAATACCAACACTCATCGCTGCAGTATTTTCTCCACATTCAAAATTGACTTAAAACATGTCCCGATTCCATTGGTCCATTACTAGGATTTAAACCACGCGTGTTGGAGCCCAACAAGAAACATGAATCGGATCATGAAGTGAAATTCATTGAGGACCATCATGTGTCGGTAACGTGTAATATTATTAGCCAAGTGTACACCAATCAAGAACCATCGCATTCACTTTATGACTTTATAGTGACATCGCCCAATGGGTATATTATTCGTGAAAACCCTCCAGTGGTGCTTTTTCATTCTGTGGCTGTCGATAGTATTAGTAATATAACATTAAGACTGATCAATAGAGAGCAACAACTCATTGATCTAGATTCTACCACACCAGTGACTTAAAAGTTGGTGCTAAAGCCACTATGAAGTTTGTGTATAAAGCAACAACACCGTCTAGGAATGGTGTTAGTTGTTTGCCACATGAATACACGTTAACATCTCAAGACAAGCAGATTTTACAGCATTTGGGTTACCACGTCAACCCCCATGATGAATTATATCCTAGAGGTAGCGAACCACATCGAGGAGCAACCAGGAGTGGTAAGAATTGATCTCCATTCCTATCAAGCTCAAACACCTGGTCTCAATAACAATGATGAAATTCAATTTGTTATCAACAACCAAGATATTTACACCCTACCGCATGAAAGTGTCATTCAGATCGAAGGTCGGCTCACCACAGCCGATGGATCTACGCCCACCACATCCAAGTTGGCCAATCATGGTTTGGCCTTTCTCTTTTCTGAGGTCCGGTATGTCATTAACGATATCGTGGTGGATAGCACTCGAAATGTGGGCATTTCCAGTGTCATGAAACTATACCCCTCTCATAGTGAGGAAGAAGGTAAAACACTTTGCATGGCAGGTTGGTGTCCTGACTCGACCAATGACTGGATGGTACACACCGATGGGACCTTTACTGGATATTTACCTCTTAAACTGATTTTAGGCTTTGCCGAAGACCACCAGCGCATTGTGGTCAATGCAAGGCAAGTGCTTTATCTGGTGAGAGACAGGAGTGATAATAATGCACTCAAGGGAGCTGACAATGCCCCCATAGATTCAAAAATTCAACTACAACGCATGCTATGGAAAGTGCCTCATGTGACCCTTGGCGATAGCAAAAAAACTGGACATACTCAAGATGGTAAAGAGAGATATGCCTCTACCCATGGAATTTAGAAGCTGGGCACTCCATGAGTACCCGCTATTGCCCACCTCCAACACACAGAGTTGGTCTGTAAAAACAGCTCGCTATACAGAGAGACCTCTCTACAATATCGTGGGTTTTCAAACGAATCGCAAGTATCAACAAACCAAAGATGCCACGCAATTTGATCCCCTGCAATTGAGAAATGCACGTCTTTTCCTCAACGGAGCTGTGTTTCTCTATGAAGGACTGGATTTGATTTTTTCAAAAAATAAGTTTGGCCCCCTGTACGACTTGTTTTCTAAATTTCGATGGTCGTATTATCAAAAAGAGAACGGCCCCATGCTGCTACCCCAAGCGTTTAAGGCAAGGGCGCCACTGATTGTTTTTGACTGTTCTTACCTGGAAGAGTCTGTCAAGCCATCCAATATTGACATTCGACTAGATTTTGAAACGCATGACAATGTACCAGCCAATACGACAGCCTACTGTTTGATTATTCATCACAAATAAGTCAACTATTATCCACTGTCCAACCAAGTGACGAGTGTATAAATAACAGGTCAACCCACGTCAAGCCGCTCAGTCATGTCTTGCTTTAAAGCATCAAGAGAAGTCACATCCATGAATTTAAACTCTGAGGAACAACGTTTCAAGACTTTTGCAACATGGCCAGTGCCTTTCATAAACCCTCAAGCCTTGGCGGCCGCTGGATTCTACTATTTAAAAACAAGAGATGAAGTGAAATGTGCCTTTTATCCCATCATCATAGACCAATGGCAGGAGGGCGATGAACCCATGCAGGAACATCAGCGCTGGTCACCTGCCTGCCCCTACCTATGCAGAATGGAGGTGGGAAATATACCCTGTCATTCAAGCTATCCCTCACTCGTGTCCCTGAGTGATGAAAAAACAAGTTACGATACGTGTGGACCGTATGGTGTCCATGGTGCTTCAGTATGCAGCTCACCATCGAATACGCCTAGTTTAGAGGCATTGGGACATCATCGGTGTTATGGACGTTACAAACACAAGAGACTATATTGTTGTATCAGTTGGTATCGTCCTTATCCCAAAATGACAAAAGCCTGAAAGACGTGTTATGATAATAAAATGATGTAATTCTTAAATTCTTATTTTTTCATGTCCCCCTGTCCTACACTAACCTCATTTTTTTTTCAAACTAGCATGGCAGGTAAGTCCATGTCATGACCACACCTTAGTCATTGATTGTCAGTCAGTCGTCAGTTGAACTTGGTCCAGGCAAGCGGCAACATGTTGCGCACACTCATTGTGGATTGCCAAGGGTTTAAAATTGGTGACAACAAATGTATATTTAAACAAGTGCCCATTATCGATTGTACCACGGTTTGGATATCACAAGCTACGCATTTGCTATTTAAACCACCCCATGCTTTTGATTTGTTGTGTGAAAAAGACAGCAAACAAACCCAGTGGATTGAAAATCATAGGCAACTAGACTGGAATCAAGGAATCATTTCCTATAAATATTTGGACGTGGTCATGAAAGCACACTTGTCCTCGGCCAATATAGTATTTGTGAAAGGTAATGAAAAACGTGAATGGTTGCAACCATTTTTGGCGTCTTACTGTCAATGTATCGACCTCTTGGAGTTGGGCTGCCCCTCCCTGCAAACGTTCATGGATACTTGTTCCTGTGGCAACGTTACCCATACAGCCCTAGCGCATGCGTGGCATCTCTTTCATTGGTTAACCCCCCATGCCTGCTGGGAGTTGTTGAACAAAATTATAACTCAAGATTTACCAGTGAATGACGCCAGTGAGATTTCTACAAGCGACGTGTAAACATCTACAACACGTGATACCATGGAGAAAGGCAATGCTACCGACAAAGCCATCGGGAAGTTCTTTGTGTGCAAAAATAAACTAGACAATTTTACCAAAGAGGAAGTCTTAGCGCTGCCCAAGTCGTTCATTTATTATATGGCCGCCAACGCGGTGAAAGAAATCTGGCAACATGTACCAAAATCAGGGACTCAAGACCCTGTGTTGAGTAAATTGCAACCCTGTACGGATTACGATCACCATAAGCAAGTGGCCATGGCAAAAATACCCTCTATGCGTCAGTGCGCGACTTGTCAGCTAGTGAAACTGTTTCACGGTCATAAAAGTCCGTGTATAGGCTTTGTTGAATCATTCCACGGGTTCCATGGCGAGAAAAAGCAACAACAACAAACACAAACATCGTCCACAGAGGAAGAGGAAGGTCAAACCTTTTCACCATCAATGGAAAAGGATATGCCAGGCCTGTACTGGCAGTGGCGTCATTGACAAAGTGATTCAATACTTACCTTTCAAAATCCATCTTACAGGTTATCGTTTTTGTGGCCCTGGAACTCATCTTGATAAACGTTTGCAGCGTGGTGATGTACCCATTAATCTTTTGGATCAAGCATGCAAAGAACATGACCTATCTTATCGCCATATTCATCCTGGTTTAAGACATGTGGCAGATAAATTGTTATTGAAAAACGCTAAACAACGTTTCATAGCCTGTGATGCCTCAGTGGGTGAATGAATTGCAGCCCTGATTGTGATGAGTGCTATGAAAGAAAAGTTGATGATGCATGGACATGAACATTAAGGAATTGAGGAGTGAGGAATTGGGATGTGTTTGTATTCTATTTTTTTCTTTTGTCAATCCCTATGGTTATGCAATAAAAAACAAAGGTTTACCAGAACACAATGTTTCATTTAATTTAAAAGAAATCATGATGTTGATGGGCTGTTTTTACATTTTCACATTTTCACACATTGATATTTGCCAATTTGCAATTTACAGTTTTTAAAAATGTCTGTTTCAAGTTTTGCGTTTTTGATGATATGGATTCTCTATTTTGTTGATGACACTTTTTAAAAATGTCTGTTTTATGTTTTTGAATTTTTATATTTCACACATGAGCATTTCCAGTTTAAAAAAATGTGTGTTTTAAGTTTTGCATTTTTGGTGATATCGAAGCATGGATTTCTCATTTTGTTGTTTTGTCATTTTTCTATTTGGTGTATATCGAAAGTTGAGATGTGTCAATGATGTCAATGCGAGTGCTTGACAATGATGATGATGCAGTGAGTTTACGTGTGTATTGAGAAACATTGAGGTCTACGACTACTGCAGGTAAGACTGTTTTTTTACAAAAATAATGTCTATTCACCGCAACATTTCAAAGAAAAAAAACTATCGACGAAACAAAATGAGTATATAAGTGAAAATTTCCCCCTCCCCTCCCACCCTACCTCACCATGTTTGCTCTGGTCATACATACACACCAGCTTTCCCTCTACTCATACAACCCTACCTGTCTTTTTGGGAACAAACACAACCACTTTATTTATTCCCAAAAGCACATTCTCGACATGCACACTCATCCCAAAAGAACTTTCTTTTAGTTTTACATTTACGATTTACATTACAAAAAACAATATAACTACTAGTCATTAAAGTTAATAAAAAATACTATTACTCATTTCATATTTACAAACACTACAACTTTGTACAGCTTTAAAAGAATCACACTATATACCATTGTCCAATTCCCAACTCGGTTAAATTTAAAATTAAAATAAAAATAAGGTTGCATAGAACTTTTTTTAAAGAGCGAAAGGTTCATGTGGGTTGCCACTATTTGCAAAAAAATACTATTTACAATGACAAAAACCAATATTTACAAAATACAAAATACTATATCTACAATTTACAAAAAAAAAAAAGATGTCCCTAAACGAACAAACAGTGAAATCACACCTCCTCCTCCTTGCGGTCATAACCCCAGGGCAGGCTCGTGAACAAGTTATTAGCCCACCCACGTTTGTTATCCATGGAGGCGAGAGTGCGTTTTCTCTGTTCTACCAGATACAAATGATGGTTGCTGGATTGTATCCTGCACTGTGTATGGGACATAGCTTTGCCAGTGCGTAAAACCGCTAAGTAATCGTCTACACGTAGCGATTTTACCACTGCCCTACCTACACCTTTTGCTCTTTTGGCTTCCTTAAAGGCTGGTGTGCGATAAGCATACATTTTCGAAGCCAAACCTACGAATTCCGTCATAATGGAATCGCCGCATTCATCTTTTAAAACATCCATTTCTTTCTTGTTTTTTATGGGCAGCTGAAACATGTTGTCAGCACTATACGAAGAGGTGTCGAACCAGTCACTATGCTGCCTCATGACGTCATAGGGGTTGCAGTGGCGAATGTGGTAAATGAATGAGTCCGTATCCATATACAAAAGAGAGACGTCCTCAAAATGGCGTTTGGCAAACTCATAGTGGAATCGATATATGACCGATTTAGAAAAGTCTAAAATGACTTGGCCCAAGTAAATGGGCTTATCCATGGTCACGCTGGTCCTACTCAATTCAATAATGGCCAAATCCTCATCGATAATGTTGATTGATTTGGAATTTGGCTTGGCAATGTACCGCCGGGCACCGTAACGTCCTTCCCAGACATTCACCAATTTAATGTCACGGTATTTGCGGACATTCTCCATGGACTTGCCATAGATGCAGTTGTTCATTAATTTGAAAAAAATAATTTCAAACTGCTGTGTTGCCATTTGTCGGTGCTCTGTGTTGAGTTGCATGTATGGCTTGAGCCATGGTTTTTGAGCAAAAGAAATACACCTATGGATTTTCTTCAACACCAAGCCTTGAGCGAGGCATTGCCCCAACATTTGGATATGTAACACATACCGATTTTTGTTGTAAAGTGTGCCCATGAGTTTTTCAATTTTCACTTTACTGTCAGGGGGAACCATTTGCTCTAGGCAGAATGGGAAATCGGCATGTTCATCTTACAAGGATGAGCGATATTCAATATCCACTTCTAAGACATATCCACGGCCTGTTTCTTGGCTAGCCATGTTCACATCAAATTCTGACACTTGTTTGTCTGTCAGCCAAGCAAACTTCCCATAGGGCAAAGGCTGACTCGTGGCGTAATCATACAAATTAATCACGTCATAGTACATTAAGTATGATTCCGGTTTGTCTAGTGAATAATCAGGCATGTAGACATTGTTCGCTTCGGCATGGCGTTGGTTAAGCGACACAAAGCCACCACGAATGCCCTTTTCAAAGAATAGAACCATGCCTACATCAGTGAGTAAATCCAATTCCACTTGAGTGTATTTCAAAGCGGCATCGAACGATAGCACAGGACTCGTATAATAGTGAGCCGGGTCAAGACCATAAATGTGCTGACACAACTCACGGAATTTTTGAAACACATCGGTGAGTAGTAATACATTCAGTTTTAGGTAATGCATAGCATATTCACTTAGCGTCTTCATGTCAAACACTCGCCAAACTTGACATGCATGTGCATAGTCTTCATCGGAAACGGTACTGCGTGTTAGTTTCGAGTAAAATTTCTCTTGTGGTGGCAGTTTTGATTGCTTTAACACGACCCAGCTGTTGCAGAAATCATACGGGAATATACCATTCCGAATGCACAATCGAAATTGCTTAGGATCATTAAAATGCATTCTGGTATTTTTAAATTCCTCTTCATTCAAGCCATTCACAAGACTGTCTAGCGAGAATGCCATAAACTTAAAGGAATCCAAAAATCAAATGCTAAAGTTGCTCAACCGCCATGTCAGGGCTGTAAAACGCTCATGGTTTTGGGTGATAATGGTAAACGAGCCCTTGTTTACATGAGCCAATTCACGAATCAAAAACTGAATGTCATAATTTGCCAGATTGTGGAAAAAGACACTGATGAAACGAGGAGCTGGAAAGTTCAAATTGCATTTACTATGCGCAGCTCCACGAAACTCTCCCGTAAAGTGCGAGTGATCACGAACGGTGTCTTCAGAACTGATCAGTGGCTTTTCGTGGCATGCGCATACTGCTGCTGCTGTTGTGGCGTTAGGCTCATGGGTACTGGGTGGGCCAGTAATCCCTGTACATGTTCGGTCAACTTTACAAGTTCATCCAAAAACCATCTGGCACAATCTGGCCCCTCACGGTATTTGTAAACGGATTGTGTGGGATTATAGGCACCCACCACATTAAATCCTATGGCAAAAGGTTCATGTTTTTGAATGGGTGTGGTGGAGCTCATGGTGGGATCTGGTTCACATCCCGCCATGGGTGTGGTGAGAGCTTCGAAATCTGCATACACCACATAGGGAACAGTGTCACGCTTATGAATATCCTTAAACTTTAACACAGCCTTGTCCCCTTGTGGCAATATCAGTCTCACCGCTTCCTGAGAAACACAATCTACCCTATGACGTTCTAAAAGCGTAGGGGTATTAAAATATTGCAAGCAACGATCACAAATATGTTTTTAACGCTTGTCCTTAGACATTTGACTGCCTAGCAATCTACTTAATCTTTTAATCAGGCAATAGTGATTCACCTCTCCCTCAGATAAATATAAAAGATGAATGTGGTGTCGTTTCGGTTCTTTTGTGGCATAAAGAGGACCCACAATCTCATCACCATCAAGGCGATACACCATGAAGGAAAAGTCCTGGTTACCTTGTTCAAACCTATGGATCTCGGTTAAGTCCATAGGGAACGACACTCGAGTTAAATTTAATGTTTGTTTTAATTCATCAAACTTGGCCTTGTACTTTACTGGTCTGTTAACATTACGATATTGAGCTGGCTGCAAATAGGCAGCCACAGCCCACAGAAAGCAATCATTGTCCTGGTTCTCAATATTCAACACCGCCTTTTTCGAAGCTATTGCTGGAGGTATGTCAATAAAGCTAGACCCATCATTCAACGGGTTGAAATTACAAATGTTGATTTGTAGGTAATGGATTTTGTCTAACGCTAAACCACTTGGTCCTTGTTGCAGTTTATCAAATTTTGATAACAAGGCAATCACCACATGGCTTTGATACCACTCGTTCAGATTATCGGCTATCAAAAGCTCTTGCATTTTACTGCCAATATAAAATGTTTTTTTATGCTCACCGTCCTTGTTTTTATATATGAAATCGCACACGAGTTGTGTATTGACCTTTAAAGCCGTATGCAACCTTTGCGCTGTACAAATTTGTTCTTTAAAAATTTCAAAACAAGATTCGACAAAGTCTTTTGGGATCAAACTCTCTCTAACATTCACTATGCGGCCAGAGCACACATGACTTGAAACAGGACTCGAGCGGCTCCCAAGTTAATGTATCTGTAGCAGTGGCAAAAGACATGATTTTTATAAAAAGAACAATCTCACCAGAGTTTTCAGCCGTAGACTGCCTGGTAAGCAATAGCACCAAACACACACGTTGCGGGTTTTCAGCAGTAGCTGTAGTGGAAAAGCCTTTTTCCAACACACACTAAAAAAAGAAATAAAATAAATAAATCACCATGAGTATATCTATTTCAAATAGCACCTTTCATAAACAAAAATAAATAAATAAAATAAAAATAACAGTTTTTTTTTATATATAACAAAAAAATCTTACCTTGCTTTGTAAAAAGCCCTGCGTTTGCCTTGCCCTAGGTTCGAGTGGAATGGGGTTTCTGTCTCCCAACACCAGGTATGCCAATTATCTAAACCCAAAAAAATAATACACCAATCAAATGTTAAACCAATAATGGTTGCGTTCACGGTAGCAAACAGTTGATGAACTGTTGAAGAAAGTACGCTGTGAACGCGGTGTGATGGAGCGCTCCCTAAACATGTTCCAAGGAGCGGACGCCATTTTATGGAGCGTAGAAAAACTTCGCTCCATCCACGGAACATGTTTAAAACCAACATGGCGTATAGCATGAAGTAGATTTGAAAACAAATGTAAACATTGTGGAAATCGCTCAAAATAGTTCCTGAACTGATGAATACTGAAACAATAATGAAGAACACAACATCACGGTCCCTCTATAGCCTATAAAATGACCTGCATTGTGTTCAATTCGTGATATATCTTTATTCCGATTTTCGGACCGCAGTTGCGACAAATTTTAACCTATGTGTGAAACAACATAACCTGATATATCGGATGTTACAGCCTTTCTTTTGTTCCAAGTATTAAAAATTATATGAATTCAGGTGTGTGGTTTCCTTTTTAGTGGCAATGTGCATTTCTAAATTTTTAAATCAATGTTTCAGCGTTTTTTCATCACTTGTCTGGGGTAATTTGGTCTGAAAATACGATTTTAACCTATGCTTTGGGCTAAATACTGTACCTCGACGAATATATTGTTGTGTAGGCAGTATAGAGAGAATCAAACTTCTAGGCTACCGATACTGTATAAAAAATACCTTTCATTTGGAGCAAGCACAGGCTACCGGTACTGTATAAAAATATCTGCATTGTACTGGGCCTACCCCAAATTCTGAATTATTTCAATACCGTAGGATACCGGTACTTGTTGGGTTAAGGATTAGTATGCAATAGGATATAAGAATTACCGTAGGTCTGTCTGTGCCTGCATTATTAGGTGATTCTTCCAATAGAAAACTGAGTGTTTGACTGATCAGAATGTAATGACTGGGAATTACTAGTAGCCTATCAGTATTTTTCTTTTCATGGTATTATCAGACTTATCTTAACAGTTCTCTTGCTTCTTGGATGCTGTTTAGGTCTAGATTAGCCCCCCCCCCCTGGCTTTCAGCTTGGACTGAATGAAGTTAATTTGGTCATGTATAGGCCCTACCCTATAAATATGTTTCTATGTTTGAAAGAAACCAGCTTCCCTTGGTAAGCATTTCAAGTACCAGTACCCATTAGTCTACTTTTCTTTTCATGGCATTAGCAGTCTTATCTTAACAGTTATCTTGCTTCTCGGTTGCTGTTCAGGTCTAGATTAAACATCCACATGCCTTTAAATGTAATGAATATTACCTACCGTACTGGTACCATTGGCTATAATTGGGCATGCTCAATAGCCAATGTTCACTGCAGTAGGCTACCAGTACCATACATCAAGAAGCTGGGAATGATTATGCACTGAAACTCAAGATATATATATATATATATATATACTGTATATAAATTTCTTTTCTTACACAAGGAGAGAAAATTAACCACTCTTCAACATACAGTAGCACCTACCCAGTTTGTCCTTTATTTCCTTCACTTACGGTATCTCAACATGCCTGAGTATTAACATTTTGTGACAATTATTGTATGCACATACTGTACTTTGTCCATGCTTCAACTAATCCAACACCAAAATTTCCATCCTTGACTTCCTTTTGTCAAACGAGCGATGATTTTCTCTCAGGGGACAGGTTAGGTCTCTGTACTCAAATAGGAACTGACTATTAAGCAGTGACGGATCCAGAGGTTCACCTCGGAGGGGGCACTCTAGAATTTCAGAGTAGCTACAGAAAATATGTAATAAAATTACTAAATTTATATTTAATCTACACACACTACACATAACATCCAACCACCAGATTTTATAATTCTACAAGAAATTTATTATATTAAAATGGTTTATTGGTTTCAGTTTCAAGTCATTGTCATTATGTAAAAAAAACTTTTTAATTCTACAAAATATGTACAATTCCACATTTTAATGCACATTACACAGTCAAATATGTATTAAAACATTTGCAATCACAGTGACTATCTGAAGACAATATACAAGTCTACTACCCAAATGTTACAAGATATGTGCATAGTACCTACATTGTCGGTCACTGAGTCACAAGGCCTACTAGTCACATAAATATAAATACAAAAACTAGTGTATTGAATACTGATTGGGATTCTATTTGGTGACTATCCTAGGCAAAATACATGCCTATTACAAAATAACATCCAGGCGAGCATTCGTTTACCCCCTTTAGATAAACGTTCTAGAACTTTTTCAATGTCAACATTTCTATCACGGTGAACAAATAACAGACACGGGCCATTCAACCTTTCCTCTGTCATTCGCGTTCGTAGCCATGATTTACCAAGTTGCAGGCTGCTAAAAATTAACGGCGTTGCCATTACATACTATATGATAGCAAACATTGACCACATTCATGAATGCAGGCAATACAGCAAAGATTTTACTTGCAGTGCAGTTTGGAGAGACAATCATTTTTATCGGCAATATGAATGTAGCAGACAACTGGTTTTTCGGGGGGGGGGGGGCACTTGCCCCTGGTGCGCCCCTCTGGATCCGCCACTGCTATTAAGTAAAATGCATTATGAGATTGGATTTAGAAATTGTGACATAAGGCTAATTTATTTTACTCACTCTCTTGTGTGTATGCTACTTATTGATCTATATTTTAACAGTAGCCTAGGCTACAGGATACATTTCAAAATAATGTGGTGTCAGTAGTAGTGCATGTATTTTTAACTGAGGCTAGGATTGGGAAGGAGGCTTTAAGTTACAAGCTTAGTAACCTCTAAAGGAAATTGTTAGTAAAATGATAACTTAAAGGGAGTGAGGTTTCATGAATATTGCCTACTAGTACTGTACAGTATAGGCTACAATTAGGCAAGCTCACTAGCCTAGGTTCACTGCAGTAGGCTACCAAGAAGCTGGTAATGGCTAGGCCTATGTACTGCAACTCAAGAAATATAATATATTTCTCTTCTTACACAAGCAGAGAAGATTGAGCACTGTTCAACACAGCACTTACCCAGTTTGTCCAATATTTTCTTACCTTATCACAGCTTGCCTGAATTTTAACACCTCAATACAGTGATGCTTCACTTTATAATCTGCATATCCTATCACACAGCAGTATTTGCTGCTGACCAAAGAAGACCTGATGTTCTTGTACGGTGACTGAATGAACTATGTTTGTTACAAAACTACACCTATAGTTTTGCTGTACTGTAGTTCATTTGTATTCAATCTGGTAATGAGCCTAGGTGGAAGATATTACTTCTTTTAACATTTAGTTTGCTGATTCGTTCCAACCATCTCTCTACCAGGCACATATTGAGCAACAAAGGGAATTGTTAGTAACCAAGTATCAATGCCTTTAAGAGAGTGATGAGTCATGAATGTTACCTTCGGTAATGGTATGTATTTGTATGAGCCCACTAGCCAAGCCCCAATGAAGTACCAGTATCGTACATCAAGCACCTGGTAATGATTATGTACTGAAATTCAAGATAAAATGTAGTCATTGCTGCTTTTCGGGTACAAAATTATAAATATATAAACACACTCCTGGAAAAAATTACATGTATTAGTTAGTTATCACACTTAAATGGGCAATGGGCAACTAATACATGTAACTGTTTCCAGGAGTGGGTTTACATAATAATTTTGTACCCCATGTTAACCGACTGAGAAGCAGCAAAGACAATCTGTATAGGCAACACTGAAAAAAAGAAAAAGAATGGCTTCAAATTATCACAGAAAAGATGTATTCCTTAGCACTGCTTCATTTATCTTTGTTCCTAGGTGTCATTCATCCTGGTACTTTCCTGATTTTTATATCTTATTTTTTTCAGTTTATATTTTTGCAGTGTAGTTTCCTCTACCTCATTCTGTACTGTCCAGACTTAGGTAGCAATAATTTTAAAATGTCCTATTTTTTAATTCTTTCTATGTTAGTGGACCATTTGATGACATGATCTTTTAAAAAATAAATGGTGAAAGCATCTTTTAGACAACTGTTTTCAACCAAAAATCTGTAGCCTAACATTTTTCATTTTCATTAGATGAACAGTAGCATATAGGGAAAATGGTATGGAAACCAGTTGTGTATTGATAGGAGGAGAATGGACTGCCAAGTAAGAGACTAAGTTAATCCATCAACAGTTCATGTTGTGCCTTTCTCCATAAGTACTAATATTGGGGTGTAAATAAGTAAGGCATAACAAGGATAATACAGGCTCATACCATGATTTCCTTTGCTTTAAATGAGGGACCCAGAAATGTTATTTCTAGATGCTGGTTATAATTTTAAAGGGTGGAACCTTGAGGTCATCTGACCTTATTAGATAGGGGAAGGGTAATGGTCCAGATAAATACCTCTAGTTGACAGGTAGGGACAATGTGATTTATATTCTTGTAATGTTTCAAATTAATTTTGCTATCTAAACTGATTTTTTTGTAAATACAATTAATTTTTATAGTACAGTAACTAACATCTGTATAGCACAGTTAAGCTGATGAATAAATCCAAAAGTTTCAAATCCTTGAGAAGAAAACTAGAGTGAAAAAGAAAAGATATAAGAAGCAGGAAAGTATCAGCATGAAGGATACCTAGGAACAAATTAAATAGATGAAGCAATGCTAACAAATAATGAAGTCATCATGTGTGGATGACTGGTAAGAGGTTTACTGCTTGACTTACAGATTCTTGACCCTTCTCATAGGTTATAACCCTACATTAATAAAATCAAAGCTATATTGATATTCTTGAATAAATATTCGGTCTATTGAGACATAGGCCTAACCTACCTTGTTCAATTTGAAGGGATTAAAATTACTTCAATTATCATAAGTCTCGGGATATACCACCTTAATATACCGTTAACCTTAATATACGTTAAACTGTTAAGTTTTTTTTTTACCGTAGCCGAACTAGCATAACACAATAAATGCCGTATCAGAAAGGCAAGAAATTCACGTACGTAGGCCTAATATTATCGGGAGCAAGGTATGGTTTGATACATGTTCACAGCCTTCGGTACATAGTTTCAGACCAATCTCGTTCCGAGTTGCAAAACTAAAGGTAAATTAGATACTGATCTAATATCAGCATTCACTCTCACAAGATTATCTGATCATTTCAACATTGCAGGCTCGAGGATAGTACATCGCCCTTGTCCACTTTCGAACAACGCGCGCTGCTACAGATCAGATGGAGCAAACCGTTCACAGGTACACGTAAAACCTGATCCCGCTCCCGATGCATCAGCTTTGGAGCAGTTGATCAACTGTTTGCTACCGTGAACGCAACCAATCATTTAATCATTGATTAGCATAAAATAAACTAAACAGTGTTATTCCAACACTTATCTCAAATATATAATGTATCCAATATAGTAACCAACAGGGGTTGAGCACACGAATGCAATTAATTTTATACACATAAGACACAGCCTATGTTTACACTGCAAGGCTTAAAACAGTAATGACTGACTGTGTGTCATAACATGATCAACACTCTAATACCCCCCTGCCCTCCTCTCCTCGCCCAGCCCCTCGCCCTGTATTCCTCTTACCACAGCTGTTAACATCGCTCTTGCCCTGCAATTGGCTATGGCAATGGTAGGGAGAGGAGTTATACTCGCTTACTGCATTATTTCTCTGACATCGTTGCGATATTGTTCGACTTCCAAGTGACCTCTACGTCACGGTAATTTTCCATTGGCCTGTTGTCTGCTCTGGCCAGGGGCGGCCGCTCCTTATGTGCTGAAGTGCTGCAGCACACTGCTTTATTTGAAAATAAATTATTTTAATAGTAGGCTTATTATCTACAAATACAACGCTTTAAAAAAGACGTCAAGCAAAGAGTAGGAAATATTTATACTCCCCTCACTACGAGGTACAGAACAGATACGGTACGAGGTATCTAGGCGTGCGCTCCACTCCGTGCACGGCGTTAGCTGTGCAGATCACAGCCCAGCGAGAATTTCCAAGTTTATTGGCAGCATACGTGAATTTTGTCTTCTGCGCATGCGCGCCCAACTTTTCCCTTGTGTTCTGGATGTGCTGTTGGGACAACAGCTAAGACCAGTCATCACAGCGATTCTTTGTTCGACCACAGAGAGGCAGCACTGGTCACAAGGAATGTGAACGTGGCCAGTGGCACTATCTGGACACAGCAATATGATTTAAGAGGGAATCGCTCAAAGAAAATGGGGTAAAAAAGCAGAGGAAGCCATCAGCTGTTCCCGCTAGCAGGTCTTTTTCAATACACCCAACTTAATTATTCTATAGCCACATTTTGTAAATCGATGTACTATAAAAATTATAATGTTTATGTCGTCAAAATAAGGACATGATTATTGTGATGCCTAGTTCATAAATTTCACTATTGCAAAATAACCTGTGACTTTGCATTACGGCGTTGCTGGTTTCATTTTAATGCTTTTGGTAATACTGAGTAGTACTGTTTTTGCGCGGTCACACCAAGTGTTTCGTGAATATTTTGTAATTGCAGGTGTTATTACCATGTACAATCAGTTGCAGTCAAGAACAGCTGATGCCGTGAAGATAAAATCCGCTGTGTCACGAGAACACACGAGAAGCCCACGATCGCTTCCAAATCTTGGATCACCTGGAAGCAGCAAAACTGTTAGATTCCACCAACTTTGAACGATTTTCCAAAACGTTTCCAGATAAAAAAAAACTAGGTGTAACTGTTCATGCCTATAGCATGCTGGAAAAGAAAAGGCTCAGAACAGAACTATCGGTTCTGTACTGTAGGCCAGATTTAGGAATATTGGTGGGGCAGTCCCTCTTCTGCACTTCATAATATCCAGTAATCTGCAAGGTACGTTCTGCCAAACAAGCAAGCTTCTGAGGATATTAGTAACAACACCCATGACTAATTCAGAGCCTGAGAGGTGTTTCTCATCGCTCAAGAGGATCAAGACCTTTCTGCGGAACACCATGGCACAAGAAAGACTAAGTGCCTTCTCTATGCTCTCCATTGAGAAGAAGACGGTCTCGAGTATAGAGGGGTTCAATGCCAGGGTGATTGACAAGTTCTGCAGCAAGAAGGAGCGACGTATGGACTTCATTTTTCGTCACTGAGTGAGTGTTTCTATATGTTTATATTTAAAAAAATGGAGGGAGGGTCAGGCCTACAGCACACAACTAATGTTCTACACCAGCCGCCACTGGCTCTGGCCACATTCCTGAAACGCGATAACATGTCACATCCTGTCACCCAGCCAGCCAAGCTTCTAGCAGGCCTCTCGAGCAGATATTCTGTTTTTTTCATTCTGGCTGCTAGTCTCATTCGTCTCATAGCATTATGAATTTTATTTGGTTACTGGTCAAGTTTTTACTAACCTATTTTAAAGATCATCATAAGAGATTTTCGAAAATATTCGCCTTCATTCGTTCGTTATAGGAAAAAAAATATCGAAAAGCGACCCCTCGTTTTGCCATACATCGCCCCCGTCAAATAGTCATTACCCATATCCACCATGGCCAATCATAGCCTCGTTGTAACATACGTCAAGCGCTACCGGCTCTCTGTCTACAAACACGCTTTTATTTTTAAAAAAATATTAAAATATCTAGTTTTTTTGTTCTAGAGACTTGACATTTATTTTCGTGGTAGAGGGGTAGGGATCTTTCATTTATGTTAAACAAAATTTTTTGTCAACGTGTTAGTTTCCAAAATAGGAAAAATTAAAAATTTAAGGGTTTTCATAAAATCTCAAAATATAAAAAAGTTTTATTATAAAAAAATAAAGGTCATAGAGACCATTGGTTTGAACTATGACACAACATTCTATCAAGTTTGGTTTTCAAACTATCGCCTACTTTCAAAAACAAAATTTTTCAAAAAAACATTCTAAAATATAATGAGTGGTCCATAGGAAAGAGGACTTCAGCTCGAGTCCAACGACACCTCATTTGTTAAAATCTGACCATCCGTTCGCCAATGATCACCAATGTTCGCGAGAAAGTAGGCTATCATTTTGTTTTTCCTCCTACACCCTTGAAACATGCTGTCCGCCTAGAGGGCATACCCACTTTTCATTAACGTCAAACAAACTTTTTCCGATTCACCGTTTCCAAAATAGTGCCAATCCAAAAAAACAACAAGAATTTTCAATTTTTTTTAATACCATCACACATGCTTAGCCAAGAGAACGTCATCCCAACGCCAACAATACCTCGTTCGTTAAAATCCGACCACGCGTTCGAGAGATATCGGGCAAAGTTTATATGAAAGTAGGGGGCGACTCAGAACCCCCATTCTAGCACTACTGCACAGTTTTAGTCCTAAAGACTTGAAATTTATTTTGGGGGTAGAGGGGGTCAGGGCCATTCATTTACGTCAAACATAATTTTTTGTTAACTCTTTAGTTTCCAAAATATAGAAATTTCAAAATTTAAGTGTTTTCAAAAAATCTCAAAAAATAAAATAGTTTTATTATAAAAATAAAGGTCACAGAGACAATTCGTTTCAACTATGGCACAACGTTCTATCATGTTTGGTTTTCAAACTATCGCCTACTTTCAAAAACAAAAATGTTCAAACAATTTTTCAAAAATATGACGAGTGGTCCATAGGAAAGAGAACGTCAGCTAGAGTCCAACGACACCTCATTTGTCAACATCCGACCAAGCGTTCACCAGATATTAATGATTTAACATGTACAGTCGGGTACAAATAAAATGGGTGAAGCAGAAAGATTAAATTATCTTTCAATTTCCTAATTATTTATTTTCGCATGAACTTAAGTTGTGTTCAACTTCTATTGCGTTTACTTTGCATAACAAACGTCACTGATTTCAATTATTTAGTTTATTTCTTTCGACAATACTTTGGTTCCACCCCTTTATTAATTACTTTATATGCTTACATGCACTTGGGTATTTTCTGTACAATATTTAATTCGTTACTGGGCCTCATTTTCACGGCCTTCCTCATTAAAAAGTGACACTTTAAAGCACTATTCACCATTATCACTTTATCGTTAATCATTTCACAATAATACATTTCGAATTATGGGTCCACAATGGCTCAATATGTTTAATTCATTTTGGTACTAACCAACCCAGGATCTGCCGTTGTGAAGAATTTCACCCACATGATTGTGACTAATACATTTTCACAACGATATGGCAAAACATAACACACAAGATATTTAGCTGATGTGACTTATTGATATTTTTACACATAATGATTCTTGATAAAAACACTTTCACAAAATTTATATTAATTTTTAAACAATTACCCTATACTTTTTCACACGTTTTCACTTTATCACTTATTTACTCTGTGACAATTCACACGTGTTAACCCTTGGGTTATGTCCTATTTTAATATCTATTTACAATTTCTTTACACACTGTGTAATAGTTCTTGTCGTATTTCAGAACGCAAGCGATGACTTCCGATTGGTCCCCCTGATGACGACTTCTCACCTCGATCTAGTTGCACGATCTGTACTACGATGACTTCTAGCTCGGACCCCTAGGTCTTGAATCAAAGTTCTGTCGTTTATCCACGGTTTAAACACACCGGTTTATTAACATAGCCTGGCTTCTCTTTTAACAACGTTATGTTGTGAAACGATGTCATTATCGACCTGTTCTTTTATTTCAACAAGGCTCGAAATGTTCCTTTTATTTGACAATGTCCGGTCCTTTCCAATTTTTACTGCACCTTAATTTTTTAAACTGAAACGCGACTCTACTTTTACTTTCGGTACGCGGTCCTGTTGTCTTACTGGCTTTTATTTAAAAACCCATAGATGATGCTAGCGATACTTGTTTCTAGCGATCGTGTTCGGACCTAACTTTCACTTCTGTTGCGTACTGTTCATCTATCCTCACGATTTTATATAGGCGGAGTTCCTTCTACTTTCAGTAGCTTCTGCCTGGTCTCGAACCAGCTGACTTGTATTCTTGAAGATTAATAGTTCTTTCCGAAGCTACATGACGTTGTCCTGGGTGAAATTGTCCTGAATACTGTGAACCAGTACCGTGCTCCTTGGCGCCTACGGTAAACTGAATATACTGAAAATTGTTCTTTTCGCCCTGATCGGCCCAACTTGGCTCACTGACGATTCGTACTGGCGGTCTAGATACTGTGATCCAGCGTCATGTCCGAATGGACTGACAAAACTGCAAGTACTGTGATGTAGCACCTCCGTCCCAATGGACTGAAAAACTGCCTACGATGTGATGCAGCACTCCTGCACTTGGAGTCCACTGTAGACTGCATGTACTGCTGAACTACTTATTTCCTAGTATGACCTCCCTTGAGGTCCATACCACGTGCTTCAGCGCTCCTACACTCAGAGTCCGCAGTAGACTACGTCTGATACAGCCTCACACCCCACTGGGCTGACGAAAACTGCATGCCTTCTCCCTAGAAGCTCGGCTATATATTGGGAACTTGCAAAAATAAACTAATTTGGTCTTCTTCTCGGAGCTATCTTTTGAACTAGACGGCGCACGTTTTTGAAAAAATAACCACTATGTTCCCTATAATCTAAATGTTACATTCTTCTTTCGTTTTCCGAAAATCGATCGTCTACTATTTTTTAAATTAAATTTACAAGGCTCCTCAGCTGCGTGGGCGAATTGGTTTTATTTTCTCCTTCCCAGGACCTCTTCATAGCCCCGCCTAATGACGTAACTGCTTCGTAAGCGCTTTTAACCTGTATCTAAATTACTCGATTTTAATCTTGATTAATTCGTAACTCCCTGGATTGTTCTGATTGCCATAACAATATTTATGTGATTTTGCGTTATTTCCAAGAAAACGGTTTATTTCATAAATCTGCGGTGTTGGGATGCAATCCAGGGTTGCCATAAAACGCTGATAACAAACATTCGCATTGGTTCCCCTGCCTACCTGCTCTGATCGTTTCCTCACAGCATGACTATACTCGTGATTCATACACGGCTTGCATCTTCTGACTTCAGATAAGGCTGTCAATGCTCTGCGTCATTGCCTGAATCACTTCATATTTCCTCATGGCTAGCTTATGCGTAACCGAAAGTCTTACAGCTATTTTACATTTATCAATTTATAATAACGTAGGTTCGAACCCTGCACCCCTCGATCGGGCTCAGTATATACAAGAGATTTTTTTCTCAAGATGAATAATATACTTTTTATTAAATCATATATACTGTGCCCAAATCCACTTGTGCAGATTGGTGATCACAGGCACATATTCGAAGTCCCAGGCGCAAGGTTTGAATAGCGCGCGACATTTGTTCTAGATTTGAATCGAAGGAATATGCAGGCAACAGAAAGGTTAGTGACGTGTGCCACGCCATCATCGAGGCTATATTTAAATTAAATATTTCCCGATTGTATGGAAACTTGGAAGGCATACCATTTTATTGGCACGGGAAAAAGAAGAAGAATGAGCTATATCAGAAGAAAATCGGATCAGTGGAAGCCGAGATATGAGCAGTTTAATGATAGAGCACTTACTACGCTGTGACGTCAGATGAGAGCTCTGTACAGTATAAATTGTGGGCCCAGCAGCACTCTATGTTCGCTTCTTCGCAGCGCACTGTCGCTGAATCTTCGTGCATATTCACTTCTTCGCAGCGCATGGTCGCTAACAGTGCCTATTCACGTGTTCGAAGCGCATGGTCGCTAACTTTTCGCTGATAGTTCGCCGAGTGAATCTTCGAACAGTACATGGTTACTGGTACTACGTTACTTTATACTATGAAATATCGGACCAAGTGATGGTCGAAAGTGTTAGTTATTTTTTCTGACAGTGGAACATAATTTATTTTTCAAAGGTAACATTTCAACTGATAGAAATTATCATGCAGTCAACACTTGGTAAAATCCAACTGCAGCCGGACATATGGTAGACTTAGTCTACACTAGCCACATTTATTATTTTAGAGTATTTTTACTTCCAACTACCAGAGGCAAGCTTTGTCTTGATAACAGAAAGAACAACCACGACATCATATCAGTACTTTACTAAATACCATTCTTGCTTGGTAAGATCACTTAGCCGACGTTGGGACCAGCTGTGCCTAGCGCTGTCTGGAGAATGCATAACTCCACCCGGGGACAACAAGAACATCAGATCTTTTACCACAGCTGAATAAGATTGTAAGAGTATTGAAATCGTACTGAATGTGTCACTGTTGCTTCTATGTTACGTCTGGTATTTCTTACAATGGATCTTAAAGATCAAGTCCCTTTCAAGCTATTTGAGCTTTCAACATGAACAGTATTCTTCAAGGCAACGAAGAATCTAGCCATTATGTCTTGCTAGACATATTGCGGGTAGAAAATGGAGGCCGATACCACGATTTAGGTACGGGTCCATATGGGACCGAAGAACGGAATAGTCTGGTTCTAACCAGATTTTCATCGTCAACATCTACAAGAATGTAAGCTACATTTGAATTATTCTTATTCTTAGTCATTCGGAATGCTCCATTTCTACAGATTTATCAACACAATTTTTATTTTGTAATTTGCTGTCGCAAATTAGGCTTCGAGGCATTGGCGGCCTAGGTCAGGACATTTCCTGTGTTCAGATATTTGGATTCGATGATTTGAATCTATGGACAAGCATCATGAGCATTTTAGTTTGATTTGGTCATTTTTCTAATCGCGGTCATCAGCCGTCGGATCTGTTAATATTTTTTTTAAAGGTTGAGGAATGGATTTTTCCTATTTAAGAATTCGAGCTTGATCGTTTCTCGAATTGTTTTGTGAAGCTAATTCCAGTTTGGAAATAATAATAATAATAATAATAATAATAATAATAATGATTTAATAATAATTATTATTATTATTTTCATTTTCTGAAATATTAAAAATAATAATTTGGTAACTTCTAATAATCATGTCATGTTATGTGGATTTATCAGTGTGATATCCGAAACAGTTAACTACTTCGCATCCTTGTTTTTCCTAAGGTTAGTGGTTAGACGCACACCCACATTCTGAAACAACAGAATAATATTGGAAGCATTTAATAATTGCGTTATACAGTCAAATCATGTAGAGACACGGAAGGTGATCAAAATGGGAAGTAAAATGAATGTATAAATTAGGGTTTGCTAGAGTTTATATAAATAGTCAATTATTTGGGTAACGTCATTTGATGAAACGTTTGACCATGAGTAGATACGATATAAAAATACTAAGATTTAATGTGATGGTGAAATTTGTAGTAAACTTATTTGAGGAGCTTACTAGCTTCCTAGTCTTCCAGTTAAATAACAAGCAATGGCTTGGTTATCATAATTGAGAGGCGTGCAGATGTTAGTAGGACGCGGACCATGAGACCTTATCGAGTCTACTCACACATCTCGAACTGGATGGAGAATCGACCGCGAAATGAATACATTTTTTATTAGAGCTTGAATAAAAATTTAATAAACAACAAAGCCATAACAAAGGGGACGTGAGTAGCGCATGAAATGATAGAATGGGGGGTGATGGGGCTGGAATAAAGGTACACATAGTATCAAAAAACAAATAAATTGAAGTATACAAATAAACCAAGTAGTAAAAGAGAAGAATTCCGAGATGCCTAACGTATTCTAGATTGGAGATCGTTCTAAGCTAAACTCAAATTAAAAACGGGGTACTGCACTCGAAATCATGTCTAGTGGAGAGGAGAAGACAGGATGAGGTATGAATCAAGGACCACCTCAGAAAAATGGCATATTTTAAATTTGGAATTTTCGACTAAATTAGCAGTCCAGATGGAAGAGAACGTTAATACAAGCATTTGGGAAAATTTTCGTCTGAAGAAATATTTTTATTTCATGCAATAATGGAGATTTTAAGATTTTTTAAATTTTTAACCATGAGTGAATGATAGAAATACTGCACTGGAAGTCGACACTTTTAGCAAGGTTCGTGGTGAGAAACCAGTTTTTGATCCGAGGGGAGAGCGAAGGTGGACCAGAGGTCCGACACACGCCAGTATCAAGAGTGGGAGAAGCCAACGCGTGTCAGAAGCGCGCCACTTTTAGGCGAGAACCAATAGGAAAATAGTTTGATTACTGACGAAAGAACAAATATTAAAATCTTTATTTTAATATTTTATAAGAGTGTTAGATATTGAATTCACCAGCAGAGAAAAAGAAATTTAATTGGCAAAACAGATTTTAAATTAAAAGACTGAGAGAGAAGTTATGTATGAATTTGTTAATATTCATAGCGGTTGGAGGCTAGTTGATCAGATTTACGAGGGAAATCTAACCGAGGAGGCTAGGAGACGCTAGCAGACGAGTCTCTTTAGACATGGGCCGTCGAGAACACAAGACGTAAATTGTATTCACTCTTCAGAAGTATTAGACAAAGGTTTTGTGAACCGGAGACTTCAAGATGAAGCAAGCAGTATTGGAAACGAACAATTAATATTACAAGTCAACAGTATTGAAAAATGTTATTCATCATATTTTATGATAATGATGATAATTGTTGTTTTAAGGGGCCTAACATCTAGGTTATTGGCCCCTATCATATTTTAAAGAAGAAATCTACGACGAGATAAAACACTGCAAGTTACAAACTGAACGTCGAACACATAACTACGTGGAAGGAAAGTCTGAAGAAGGGAGACTTAAACTATTGGAAATTCAACAATCTAGACAAGAATGAGTTAGAATTTAGGTCGTAGGGGAGATATTACGACTACAAACAATTGCGCGGTGAGAATGATGTTTTAAATTCACCATGATGGGAAGATAGAACTATACTGAACCGGTGAAATCCAGAGATGACCAGGATGACATAGCAGTATGCATAGCGAGCTGCAAACCACCGCAGTTTTCGCTAACACAACATTGCAAGCTACTACAAGGGAAATTCACGACATGGAGGTGATTTTTCATGATGGAAAGAACTATGCAAACTACCGACTTCAAAGAACATCTAGATATGAGAAGAAGAAGACGAGCGGATGCGTGATGGAGACGACGAGGAACCTAGGACTGATGGACGCGAGGCAAGCAGAGCGGAGGCGAGGTCGTGTCATCATCCTGTACGAGAGGAGTGGGTCAACAAGCGGGAAGCCAGCTGGTAACCTGTTTTCGAGACAGCACACCAGGTCGTTCAACTTTACTGCAGTCCACTCAAGGCCAAGGTGACACAATGCAGCCAGATTGGAGCAGCACGTAGCATTCCAGAAACCACACGGTGATGTTACGAGGACACAGGAGTCATCAGGTCTATCACCAACGATCTCAGAAAGAAGGTAGAAGAGTGCATTTTTCATATATGTAGTTAGACTTTGTTCACGTTATTCCAGAATATTGACCAACATATTTGCATTTATAACCTGTGTTATCATTGTATTAAAAGTTTTAGTAAATTTTAATAATTGCGATAGTTATTTTCATACGTCACTTGGACGTAGTTTGAAGTCTTGATCGATGATATTAGACATCGTTAGTATTTTTCATTGCCATTTTTAGAGCGTTAAAATTTCACTTACGAAAGATTTCGTTGCGATTGCGAACGTATATTCCGTAGATTTGTTGTAACATTGGAGAACTCCGTAAATTTGTTGTAACATTGGAGAACTCCGTAGATTTGTTGTAACATTGGAGAACTCCGTAGATTTGTTGTAACATTGGAGAACTCAGTAGATTTGATGAAATATTAGAAAATTGTGTATATTTGTGGAAATATTGAAGAACTATAACATATATGTATTGAAACAAGAGGAATGAAGCACAACTTTGGGAGAAATAAATAAGTAATGTAACCGAGAAAGAATATAGTCATGTGTTTGACGAAAGTAAATAGTTTACTACTTGAAGTGAGGAAAGGGAGGGCAGAGAATCCTATAAGCGAAGAGTTTATTCATTTCAGGAACGAAATAAGATGTATAAAACGAAATAGTTGACAGGGGTATTCAATATTGTATGCAAGAAATGTAGTGACATTGTAAAACCCAGAATTTTGAGGTATGAAAAAGAACAGTATGCGATAGTAGAAGGCATAACTGAACGAGAAACGTTATTATAAAATGTTATGGATGTGTATTTATCATAAAACGATACTGTAAGATGGAAGGAGAGATATAAACATTTATTATGAACATAAACGTGAGGGAAGGTTATTGTTATTTTTATAACAGACACAAGCAGACTTGAAATTCAGAATTAAGCGATAGATTGTAACAAAGTAATATGTGAAGCGAAGGAGGAAGTATGTGGAAAGTATTTGGACATAGCACAAGATGTATAATCGATAGAGGAGTTTGTAGGAGGAAGTGAGACGTATTCATGAACGTTATTGCAGTAGTAATTTCTAGTAGGAATACTAAATATCATACTTTGATGAAAGTAGTTGATATGGAACGGTAGAAGTTTTGTGAACGTGCTAAGAGAAGAAAGGTTGATGAAATGCATTTGTATTGATGAAGGCGTAACTAGAGACGCGATAATATGCAACGTGAGTTTATGAAGAAAGGTTTTGTAATATTTTGTGGTGAGTAAGAGAAGTCATATTTTGTATTTGTAGGAGAAAGGAGTGTGGGAGTGAGGATTCATGCCACACACACTCGATTTTTGGTTGAAGAGCTTATCTGAACAGTCGTGCATTGTAAGTTTGTTTTATTATTAATTATTGAAATACCAGAGCTGTACACTTTAGTGATGAAATATTAACTTCACTGTTCGTATTTATGATTCACATGGAATGGACACCCAAACACCTTTGTTGACTAGTTTATTGTGTGAGATACGCAGAAAGATGGTGATAAACGTAAAGAAAGATAAGACAGGAGGAAAGAGGTGAAATGAACTCTAATAAATTAGAGACAGTTGTTTTTATATCGTGCGGGACGCGATCATGTATAATATGTAAATACGTCATTAGTTTAGTCTTAATTATTGCTTTTATTATTATTTATGAACTTGAGATTTAAACTTGAAGACTTTAACGATTGCATTATGTAGGGAGTATGTTTGTTGCGATGAGCGTTAAAGCCTAACTTCAGTAAACAAGTAGGACAGACACTACTGTCATTAATTAAACTATGTGTATGTGTAAATATTATCAAGCAAGAGATACATGTTGTATTCGTATAAAGATGCAAGAAAGACACTTACTAAGCGCATCAGGCCTAAGTGTGGCACAGATAAATATTTTATTTTATTATTGGTGAAGGGAACATAATTTTTGTCATGTTATATTTTATTATTAATAAATGGCAAGAACATTTGTATTCTTGCTGAGTTTTTTAGAACTATTTCTTTGATTCAACGCTTAATTACACTAGAACGATACCGCTAGCTAGATGCAGACAGATGTTCGACGACTTATCTTAACGCCCGAGAGCCGAGTTGCTCGTCAGTGCTCTACTTTTATTTGTTTATATTTTCTGTACTGTATGCAACTAGTTAGTAGTATAGTTAGAGATGTATATGTGTGTTCCTAGGGTTCCCTAGTAATCAGTCCGGTGAAGGTTGTTCAACTCATAGCCAGGTGTTGACATACTCACGATCCTTTTACCATCTGTGCGGATTTGGGACTGTGCTCTAGAGGAATTCGGGCGCAGTACCAAAAAACAAATTAACAATAGTGTAAATAGTACTTTTCTTCCCACCACAGGCTAACTACAAATCGTAGTCAGGAGAGATATTCTAGGAGGTTTACGAAGTCAAGAGCAGAATACCCCCTTTAAAACTAGTATGTCACTTCCAAGAACACAACCATGGAACAAACGCAAAACTCAACGCATATACAAATGCTAATCGCGGCTACGGTGGCGTAGTCGTTAGCATGCTGAGCTTCTATGCCCAAGATAGCGGGTTCAAACCCGGCCGAAGCCGTCGGATTTTTAAGAGCGTTAAAATCCCTCAGTATGCCTTCCTTCGGAGGGGAAGTAAAGCCGGCAATCCCATGTCATAGATTTATGGCATGTTAAAGAACTTTCCACTAATTGCACCTGTGTGAAGCTAAATTGGATAGGTTAAGAATGTAAACAACGCTCTTAGGTTTCTATGTTTGTTGCCAAGTGCCGACTGCGGTGATGTCTGGTAGCTAAGTTCTGAACTAGGCCTAGTAATCGTTGACGGTGGCGCTTGGCGGCAAAAGTAGGAACTATTTGAAAAATTCTAAGTTGTTGTACTTAAATTAAAAAACAGATAACACACACTAATACAGTCATCACAATTAACACCGGTTATCAGACAGATTCTACACACACCCAAAGTACACGGGGCTACATGACCGCGTTGTCGCAGCCCCTAAACTTAAGAACCAACCAACCAACCACAAATGCTAATCAAATCCAACCTAACGTTACTCCATCGCAAGATTACAGGTACATATGACATGCAATTCCTTTAAACAAACGCTTTACCAGTGACAAGATCAACAGTGTTACGACACACCAAAAGAAACGTAAATATAAAATGATTTCATTCACTTCCTGAATAAATCTCCTTTTCGGAAGAAAGTGCGAGACTCGGTTATCTTACGGAAGACAAGATGAGGGTCCACTGCAGTCCCGGGTACGCACAATGCACTCACATTATATCATCTCGAAAGGATAACCCATACGTCTCATTTAATAAGGGTAATGAGTTCACGTGTTGTTTCTCGACTGAAGCCACGCAAAAACAAGCACAAACTAACATGACCCTAGGCGTTCAGTCGAGCCCACTTAAGCGAATAACTTTAACCCACCCTTAACATAAGAACACTGCTTATACGAAAATGACCAGAAGGATGGCGAGGCTCTAAATCATTTACCCATTACACAAATAAATAACACAATACAACAAACAATAAAACAGCTCACGGCATTAATTCATCGTGGCTTCTTCATCATCAACAACATAATCATCATACACCTAACGTCATCACCTCCAGGTAACGCCCGAAGTCGCTTCCCATGCTCCTAGTCATTTAATTATTCAGCAAACAAACGTAAAACACGCGTAGGAGAAAAAAATACCAAAGGAAATGTTAAGACAAATATCAACAAGAGACCCTAAAACGATTAACCCCAGAACCAACACGATTCCTCAATACGTACATCTACGCAAAATGTAAGAACAAAAACACAACCAAGATAACGTAAAATAAGAAACACGATCTCCAATCTAGAGAGGGACATATTACACTGAAGGTTGGTGGACAAGCATTCCTAACCAAATTTCTTGTTACACCTTTCCCATGCATATAGACACTTTAAATAAACATGGAACTTAGCATTCTCCTGAGACGGTCTCGACGACAACTGCAAATACATATCCTTTTTAAACCTGTATTCCGTCCAAGATAGCCATGTGTACAGTTACCATCGAAAGGACGAAACGTAAGAACAATATAAGATAGGGATTTAAACACATATTGGATAGGTATCTTTTGCTTCTTATCATCATGGCTCTCGGCTCCATTCTCCTGTATAACAAAATCTGACGACGGTGTTGTTGATTTTTTTAGTCCCTTTGATTGAGATCACACTCTCCATAGCGGGCGCGTTTTCCTTTTCCACAAGATCTAAGGTCGGTTTAAATGTTAACCAGCAGATGGCAGTCTTTATAATATCTCGTTACTTGTCGACCCGTTTATAAAATAGAATCGGGTCAAACTCCCACCGCCAATTTCGGACATAGTTTTGCGAAGTCCAATAGGAAATGCAAATGTCAAACGCCAGGTAATGTTGACATAAGTATCAGCTGATATGGCAATCGCCAATTGTGTAAGTCACGCGTCGTTTCGGGCCCTGATACGACACGGAGCAAAGCATCGTGGATGTTATCAACGGCAAGACGTCAGAACAAGTCACAGCTGATTAGCAATACTTGGCCAAAGAGATAGTAATAAAGTCAGGACGGAGTACATAGAAGCAGATTTCAATGACGTTAAACATTTCAGATGGTAATCGTCGTATCTATTGTCGAATAGAGAATGTTCACGACTAAGTTCCTAAATTTGTACAATTCTCAGTTACTGTTGTTTGTAGGTTAAGTTCTCATTACTTTCTTTAGTAGTTCACATTTCCAGCTATCTAACGTATGATAATCAAATCAACACTAAGTGCCAAACTGAAGGTGGGACAAATGTTAGGACAGCTCTGAATAGAAAGAAATTTAAGGGGAAAATGGTCATAACAACCAATACACGAAAAATGCAGTCATCACATGATCAATCTCCCAATGTTCAAAATGTGAAAGCGCTACGATCTAGCTCTGCTACCAATAATGAACTGACACGATCATCTAAAAACAGGAGATTACAATAATACAGAAGAACAGTACGCTACCATACAAACAAAAAGAAAAGATCAATTAATAAGTGGAAAGAGCGTGAAGGACAGTATCTAACCCAAAGTAATTAGAGACTTAAAATACATGTCTACTGTGAACAGAGAACACCAAGAAAATACTCTTAGGGTATCAAATATATTTTAACATAATTTACAAATTACAATGGAATATGACACAAGGCCACATGATGAACAACAAATTAATTGTCTTAAATAAGTGAAGAATCCAATGAAAATCCATGTGTGAAATTAAAATGGTAGACTGGTACCGAACCAGACAAGATATGAAAAATCCATGAAGTTAATAATAATTACATTAAGAAAATTGGTAAAATCATATATTACCTTCAAGGTGGTGGTAACCACAAAACCAAATCAATTAAGTTCAAGATGAGACCAAAAATCAAGAAGAAAATAATTAAATAAGGTCGATAATACGGGAGCAGTTTATCAGTCTGACTAGTTCAAGTCAAATCAAAAGTTCAAGTCCCAAATCAGAATAAAAAAAACATGACTTTAATAATGATAAACTAAGAACAATGTCAAATGGTTCACATGGTAACGAGACCAGCAAAGAAGAAAGTCCATCAAGAAGATGGTAATTAAGCAGCATTCCAAGCAATATTCTACATGTCCTATCCGAAAGAAAAGTTATTAATAAATTAATAAATTAAATTTAGAGGTTATTAAAACTCAGATAGGACAGTCGCAAAAATGAATGACAGTTGACCAACAGGACTGCACGCCTGGGTATGACAAATAAAACCTTCACCAATTACATGCATAAAAATAAAATATAAGTAACTGAATTATTACAGTCATAAACTGACACTACGCAGTATTGCTCGATCCAAGCATGGTACCTTAACCAACAAACACACAACTTACATCAGAGGCACGATAAAACTGGTAAAAACAGCACCACTTAAAAAAATATAAAGAACGAGCTCCAAACTTTTTTCAGAGGTTATCACTAATAAAACAAACCCATGTGGAAACCACAAACATCACTGCGCAAATACCAGTTACTTCCATAATAAATTCAACTACTTATTACATCTTCAAGTTACATACCTCTTATGTTGGCCGAAACATATTATTTAAATAAATCCCCCCCCCCCTTAAAATTATATAAGTTCTCCCACGAAACCGATCACATTCCGTTGGAGATATCTTTTGGAGCTCTCACATCTCGTGGCTTTTCTCGTCGTAGATCAGACAATAATAATTCCACAACACTTACACTCGAAGGGTAACCAACAGTTACCAGGTCGATTGGTAGTTCCAATTATATCGCAAAACACCAAGTCACAATTACAATTTATTTTACAATAAACATTCAGGCGGCCATGTTTGACTCCCAAGGAAGAAATGCAAGGTCCTACGGCCGACACAGAGCGCACCACCATGCAGGTACAGAAGCGGAAGTAACACACCGTAGTTCGCATTTAAACTCACAGATGGAGCAGTGTTATCAATCATGTACAAGACAGAGTTTATAAGCGAGTATTCAGTCACGTATCAATAATAATGTATAATATGAGGAGAAATGTTGTGTGTGGAAATAGTTGAATTTTGTTATTCAAATTGTGGAATTAAGTCGCAGGAATGAAATCGTCGTTACGTGAAGCATCAACCATTGTGAAGGTTAGATGGCTTTTATAAAATATGTTGGAAAAATATGGAAGTTAAAATTATAATTACAAATCACACTTTCGTCGAGTTAGATAACCAATGGTTATTTCATGCAACCATCACAGTTATATTTCATATTTGATTCTCGTGTTCTACAGATATTTTCCCAGTAATTGTCAACCCGATTTTATTGTAGATAAACCTTTAATTTCAACGATACCTTGCCGTTTGTCAAATACAAAATGTAATCAGGTGACTATTGACACATTAATAGAATGGGCCGGTGCTAAAGTTTATATTGTTATTTAATGAACAGCCACTACCATTTAAAGGATATGTGTGATCCTCTTGAAGTTATAAATATTATAAAATATAAAATTTTGTTAAGATTAATATTTTTATATTCTGTTGATGAATAACAATTTGATGATAATATTTGTTACTATTTTGATGACAATTTTCAGAACGATATTTTCAATTATTTGAAGGCTTAATGTTTGGATGTTTTAGTTAACATTTGGAGTAATGTTTTGGTTAATATTTTTGAACCATGAATTTCTAGTTGAGTCATGCACTCATAGTTATTATTTTCGGATCGAGAACAGATGCTGTAATAAATTTTCTGCTCAACATCGAAGTTCTTCGAATCCACGCTCATAGTGTTTAAACATTGTTGTTTAATGATGCTCAGATGTACTACAAATCGATATTTTTGTGTTTAACTCATTGCTATGATATCTAATGTACAAATTTTGAATGATGATTCCTGGAAAGTGATAGTTTTTCGTTTAAAGAATTTAACTCATAAACAAAGTAATTTTGACAACAAGTGAAACAGTTAAATATTAATTTTCTTTCAACAAGTGAATACTAGTCAAGTAGGATTCAGGCTGGACGATTTAATTTGCCCGGAATATCCTACCGTTGTACATAAAAAAAATTGGACAAAGCTAACAGGACTGCTATTATGGCTTTTGTTCAAATCCAATAGTGTTAATGTGTTGATGATTCTGTTTTTATATACAAAATGTATGGACCTTTTCATGCATTCTCAATGCTTTTATGGCGTTATTTTAGAGTCAAGTTTTAAATTATGAATAAAATGAGATTATTTTAGGAATTGTGATATTTTCAAAGTCTCCCTTCTATCCTTATTGTTGCATCGAGCCGAAAATCAGTAAATCATTTTTTGATCTTGTTTATTGTTATAACTAGCGCTCGGATTCGAGCATATTTGCATTTTTTTCCCCTAAATAGTACACATTGAAACAAACCTTTCGGTGGTATTTTCACCTCTCTGGGACCAACAGAATCGAAATTTATCGAGTATATAAATGCATAAAGCCGCGGTTTTCAGAGTAGCGGCATATAAATGCATATTCTTGTGGTTTTCGTCTAAATAGTTTGATTTCCTTCGAATTCCTCCTCCCCCCCCCCCCTTCCCCGAATTCGGGCCCTGACCATCCTTAAGGTTCGAAAAAATAAATAATTATCGAAAAGCCTATCTGGTGCCAATAATAAAACCGCAGTTTTTTAACCTTTAGTGAGGTCGTTATCGACATTGAAACTTTTATTGACCGATTTAAGAAAATCATTAAAAACTGAAAACATAGAAAAATTCTTATTGTACAGACCAATGCAGATCTACTTCATTGACTCGCCTAATTTTGAACATTTTGTAAATGAACTTTTAAACTGTAACTTTTATAAGAAAACTTCTCTTATATATACATGAAACTTGAATGCGAGTATATCGCAGTGTATCATACATACAATTAGAAAATAAAGCCCGTATATAAAGATATGGTATTGGTTTTTTCGTTTCACTTTCCTTCTATAGTTTTAACGGTGTTTTTCGAGCATATTCTGCATATTTAACCGCATATAATGTTTTTTCGAGCATATCTATCGAGCATATAATGTTTTTTTTCGAGCATATCTATCGAGCATATAATTTTTTTTCGAGCATATCTATCGAGCATAAAACACATGGTTTTCGAGCATATCTGGAGATTTTTTCAAGCATATCGATCCGAGCCCTAGTTATGACTTTAACCCATATGGCGCCCTGAGATGTTTAGATTCTCGTGCTGACTGATTTTTGGTAAAATGCATATGTGGTCGTTGGACTTCGGTCTAAACGGGCACAATACATACATTTCAATTGAAACGATCATAGTTATTTGAAAACATTTCAGATGATTTGATGAACAATTTAACAAGTCGTACTATTTTTTTTTTAATTTTTTTTAAATTTTTTACTTTTTGGGCGGCCCCAGATAATTGGGGGCCCTAAGCCTGGGCCTAGTCGGGCCTAATGGGTAATCCAGCACTGACCCTAATGTCCAAAGTTTAAATCAAATTACGACTAATCTAATCAGCGGATATCTATAATTTTGAAAAATATACCTTCATGTGGGAAGCGACCGACACTCAAACTACAAGGTCATTAGCTCAACGATTTCAAGATGGTGGTCGTGCGAAACATGCAATTATTATAATCAATAACTTATGTTTCAATGAATCAATGTTCACAGTATTTGGCATAAAGATAGTTTTATATAAGGACATGATGATGGCTTCGGTGGCGTAGGCGGTAGCATGCCCAAAATCGCGGGTTCAAACCCGGCCGCAGTCGTCGGATTTTTAAGAGCGTTAAAATCTTTCAGTATGCCTTCCTTCGGAGGGGAAGTAAATCCGGCGGGCCTTTGTCATAGATTTATGGCATCTTGAAGAACATACCACTACAATATTGTAGTGTGTAGCATATTTTGTAGGTTATATTCGTCTGGTTAGAAACGCTCTATCAAGTTCCAAAGTTCGCCACTACGTCTTAGTGGCAGTAGCATCTGGTAGCCAAAGTTGGAACTACTTGAACTTGAAATTGAACTTATTGGGAGCACACGGGCGTTCAATTAAAATACCTTGCTATGGCCATTCGGCTACAATTCATATACGGTATAATATAAGGACATGATAACTATATGAATGTATTTTACGCGCAGCCACCATCTTGAAATTATAAAATATAAAAATAAATGACTCTCAACACTTAAGAGCTACAGTAACGAAAATTAGTGACAAGGTAGAACCATAAGACAACACTTTTACGTTGGGAAAAGAAACTGTTGGCTACAGGTAGCGTGAAGGACAAACCAAGAAGTGGTCGACCATCAACAAGAGAGGAACAATGCCGAGAAGTCGCGGAGTTAGTGGAAAGATCACCAACGAAGTCAACTCGTAAACGATCCGCGGAACTGGGTACACCCCGGTCAACTCTGCGCAAACACATGAAACATGACTTAAAGTTGCACCCATATCGACCAAAGAGTTGTCTTTTGAGGAGGCTGTCGTCCGAATCGCTGCTCAAAATCAGTACGCACCTGTTCCAACGTTTTCCCTGTTCTTGGTCTCTCATGAACCATTGATTATATCTGAAATAGAAAATGTTAAAAAAAACAATGTATTTCCTGAAATGTATAGGGGTAACGGGACTTTGTGCCCACCCGTGTAGTTATATGCAAAACTTAATTGGCAACAGGTACAACAATGTGTTAGTTATTTTTCGACATAGGCACCAAACGAACACATGCCATTGCGTGGTATCAACTTTTGTAGTCCTGTCATAGAAGTCTGCCGTCCGCCCAGCGTGTGACCGTCGTCTTCAGCTCTTCGTCGTTGTGAAAACGCTCCCCGGAGGACAGGCATTTCTTGAGATGCAGGAACAGATGGAAATCACTGGGAGCAAGATCAGGACTGCATGGTGGATGATCAAACACCTCCCAACCGATATCCTGCAGAACAGTTGTGTGCCAAGCCGTATGTGGACTAGTACTGTCATGGAGCAGCACAACACCTGCATTAAGTATTCCACGCCTCTTGTTTTGAAGTGGCACGTCGCAATTTTCGTAGTATTTCACAGTAACGGTCAGCGTTAACAATTGCTCTGCAGGAGTTCGGCTGGAAAACCATACATAAAGCTAAGAACAACAAGGTTGCAGGGCCTGATAATATTTACAATGAACATACACAAAAGCTTCTACTGAGATGTTGCTACCAATATGGACCAGGTCATTACAAGTGCATAGAAACAGGAACAATACTCGAGCAATGGGGAAATTCCAAAGATAACGGAAATGCAGAAGACCCCAACAAATACAAGGGTATTGTTCCGGAAAAGGGTTCCTTTATACTATTCACAAACATAATAACACAAAGAATAAATGGCAAGCTAATTCCTGAAGCTCAATTTGGATTCAGAAACAGTAGATCTAATGGCAGTAGAATTACTACTAGATAACATCAATGAAGCACTTAGAAAGAAGGAAAAATTCTTGACAATAATTTTCGATTTCACAAAGACTTTTGACCTCCTGGATAGATAATTATATCGAAACTAGAGAATGCTCCTTAGGAGCATACAATGTAGGCCTATGATCCAGAATCTTCAAAACAATAAATACTCTCATACAATGAATAAAAGTATCGGAAAGTCTCGTCATATATTTATGGCATGTAAAAGAACCTTCCACTGAACTAAAATTGTGTGAAGCTAAATTTGTAGGTTAAATTTGATTAACGCTCTATTAGTTCCAATGTTCGCCTCCAGGTGCTGGTTGCGGTGGCATCTAGTAGCCAAGTACACAGCTAGGTGTCGTTGACGGTAGAATTTGGTAGAAAAAGTATGAACTAGCCTACTTGAAATTGATCGTCTGCAGTCCTTATCTGAATTACAGATAACACACATTAAAACAGCCATCACAATTAACACAGGTTATCAGACAGATTCTACACACACCCAAAGTACACGGGGCTACAAGACCACGTTGTCACAGCCCCTAAACTGAGCAAACAACCAACCTATCTTCGACACAATTCTACAGACGGCGTGCTCCAGGGTGAACCTATGAGCTCATTACTGTTTAATCTTACATCAGAGGAAATCATAAGAATCGACCAAGGCAGAAAATACATCCATATCTACGCGTTCGCAGACGACATAGTTCCACCAGTCTACACAAATTACGAATTGCGACAGATATCGTAAAATTGTGCGAGGAAAATACATTTTTCATAAGCCAGTCAAAATCAAAAATGTTGATCTTTAGAAATGGAGGAAAAATACCCACTGGAACCGAAATCACTATTTCCAACACTAGATTTAACATAGTGAATCAATTTAAATACGTAGGTACACCCCAAGGTTCGTATATAAGAGGTTGTCTCGTTCCGCGCGCATGCGCTCTACTCCCCCGGCTGATGACGTATTGCTCAGACCCGGCAACAGCCAACACCACAGTCTCCAGTAAGCTGGCAGCTTCAGCTATTCTTTATGGTGTTGTGTTGATGTGTTTATCTATTCTCGTTACGTGTCATTATTTAGTGGTGTTTGATAGTGCTTCATTAAGTACTGCTCTACACGTTTCCCCTAGTAATAGGTAAGTGCTCGGTAAATGAAAGAGCCATTTGTGTATCATTAGCTTCGTGGTACGACCTGATAGTTTTGATGTTTTTTTTATTTCTTTCAGTTTTCTACGATGCCTGGAATGAGATGCACGGTGGCTTTGTGTACAAACAGTCTTATTAAAACGAAGCGGGATCCCGGGAGTGCGCATATAAAGTATCATTCATTCCCTAAAGACAATTTAATTAGGCAAAAATGGGTGCTGTGTACTAGAAGAGACGGGAAGTGGAATCCGAATACGGTACTTCACAAATATGCTCTGAACATTTTACGGAGGATGACTATGAGAGGGACCTGAAAGCAGAATTATTGAATTTAATTCCTAAGAGAAAACTAAAACAGACTGCTGTGCCTTCACTTAAATTAGGAACTGATATACCCGAAGAAACCCAGGTGCAGATACGTGAACGTGAAATACGTAGTGAGAAGAGAGAAAATAAAAGAACTGTGAATCAAATTTTAGAAAGCTCGTACTCTGTTCAAGAAGTGTGTGATGACGTCCAAACTACAACGGAGGAAAATCAAATAGATGTTTTGAAGATGGAAAATGAAAAGTTGCGACAAAAGAACGCAGAGCTGGAGGAGAGAATCGTACTGAAAAGCCAAGAAATTGGCAGGCTTAAAAGAGAACTTTGTAAAATGAAGAGAAAAAGGATTGATGAAACCAGAGTGCGTAAAAAGGCTCGGGAAATACTCGGTTCAGTTTTCACCGAAAATCAAATAGACATCCTTTTAAGTAAGAAAAAGAAAGTTAAATGGACAGACGATGAAATATCTCTTGCATTTTCCCTGAGATATATTAGTAAGCGTTCATATCTTTTTCTGAAGAAGAAAATGAACATTCCTTTGCCTGGACTGTCTACACTGCAAAAATGGGCATCAACAGTCGATATGAACAATGGTGTTCTCCAAGATGTTTTCCGCTTTCTGTGCGTTGCTGGTTCATCTCTGAGCAAGAAAGAAAAAATTACGGTTCTTCTTTTTGATGAAATGAAAGTTAAAAGCGTCATGGAATATGACCGGAAAGGAGATGAAGTTATCGGGCCACACTCCAATGTGCAAATAATAATGGCTCGGGGACTTTTTTCTCAATGGAAGGTGCCTCTCTTTGTTGATTTTGACGTGAAAATAACCTGCGAGATTTTAAACTCTATTATTTTAAAACTTTCCGATATAGGGTAAGGGTACATTGTAAAAGCATGTGTTAGCGACATGGGGGGGGGGGGGGGTGGAAATGTTGGACTTTGGAAGGAACTAGGAATTAGTACTGAAAAAACCTGGTTCACTCATCCCTCTACGGAAGAAAAAATATACATGTTTGCTGACGCGCCACATCTTCTGAAACTAGTGCGGAACTGGTTTTTAGACACTGGGTTCCAGCTAAAGAGCGGACAGATTGTAAATAGAAATCCTATCGTAGCATTATTAAATGATCAGAAGAAAAGTGATCTCAAAATGTTGCATAATCTGAACGAAAGTCACATCACTGTGGAAAAGACTCAGAGACAAAATGTGAGGAAAGCGTGTCAGTTATTGTCGCACAAGACAGCTACTGCTCTGCAATTTATGAAACCGGGAGCTGATCCTCAGCTGGCTGAAGAAACTGGAAAATGTATTGAAATAATTGATAGGTGGTACGATGTGATGAATACATACACTCCCAAACCTTCAGGTAGACCTTCCAAGAACCCATATGGAAAAGATCTGGAATCTCAAGACGTAATTCTCAACGACATGCTTGAATTAATTGAAACAATGAGATGCTGTGGCAAGAAAAATATACAGCTTTTTCAGAGAGGAATCATCACATCAATTAAATCTTTGAAGTATCTTCTATTAGATTTGAAGAGTGTCCATGGTATTGAGTACATACTCACCCACCGTCTCAACCAGGACGCTTTAGAAAATCTGTTTTCTCAGATTAGGACGAAAGGGGGTCTGAATGATCATCCTTCTCCTTTAGACACATTATATCGTTTAAGAATGATTATTTTAGGGCGAAATCAAGGACTCCTTCAAAATAATTCTAATACAGGAACCGAAGATGATTCCGAATATATTCCAGCCAAAGTGCTTCGAATGTCTGGTGTATTATGCAAGAAGGAAGAGGATAATCCGGAGAAAGATAGCGAAATAGATGTCACCAAAGAAATGATTG
Source organism: Meconema thalassinum (assembly GCA_946902985.2). NCBI lineage: Eukaryota > Metazoa > Arthropoda > Insecta > Orthoptera > Tettigoniidae > Meconema > Meconema thalassinum. The sequence continues at coordinate 297,549,826 of OX336391.1, read as the reverse complement.
CATCTTCTATTCCTGAAAACGAATTGAGCACCCCCATAACTGAAATGGAAGCCAATGCATTGTTTTACCTTTCTGGGTGGGTAGCAAAAAAGCTTAGATCGACATGTCCAAACCTTGGTAGCTATACATTTACTAGCTCTGAATCGCAGACTATGAATCCACAAAATGCAAAGTTTGTCGTTCGGTGGACTCGTAGAGCCTTCTGGAAGCTGGAAAAAAGAGGCAAAATTGCTAGAAGATGAATTTAAGATGTACCATGGTCTCAAGAGCATAAAAAGGGGTAAATTGGGCATTACCAATTTGGTTGAATCTCTTTACAAGAAATATCCTGAAATAAATCGTGTAGTGGTAGAGACATTCGTTCGACAGAAGACCTTCATACGAATGAAGTTCATGAATGCACTGAAGACAACACAGGGGAGCTACAAGAGGAGTAATGAATGTTCAGTCTCTCATGACAAAATATCCAAGAAGATGAAAAAATACACCAGGTGAATGTATTTTCAGGCTTGAACGCTCGATTGAGTTCGTGAACAGTGAGCAAATGTACCGGTAATAGTTTTCCCTACTTAATCTCAACAGTATAATTGAGCATGAATTTTAATAGAATTAAAACGGCGCTGTGTATTGTGCATTATGTTGAACTTTATCAATTATGACTCAATTTTGAAGCTTCAGAATTCTCGTTCTTTGTCGATTCGAATAACTTTTATATTTAATTATTCATGATGATGATGATGATAATTGTTGTTTTAAGGGGCCTAACTCTAGGTTATCGGACCCTAATGGTTTGGGTGATAGTGAAAATGAAAGATGATCAAATGAAACCTACACCTATAACTACTCTCTTACAAACTAGAAGAGGAAATGGTAAACAAAAAGTGTATTTACACGTTCTGATTATTTAAAGCTCTATTATATTAAACTGCATTTATAGCTACAAGTATCACGAGTTCTTATGTTGTACATCAACCCCGTGGTTACCTTCTGCAGTAGTGCAAGGCTAGCCGTAACAGTAGTCCCAGCCGCTCAGCGCGGGTCGGCTGATGACGTCACGCAACAGGGGAGCGCTGTTACCACAGACCTTATGAGAACGAGGCAACCTGTTCTCTACAAGCCTTGGGTACACCCTACAACCCAGCAGCAATTGAGGAGCCTAATCACAGGCGTAGCGTAATTGGCGAAATTGTCTCCGAAAATTGAACAAATGGTTAATTGTTCCATCGTTAATTGTGGTTCCCGTTCAAATCGTGATCATGTACTGAGTGTAAAATTTTTCTGTATACCGAAAGTCATCATAAACAAGTGTGATTTAACGAGATCTAGATAACCATTTTTATTCTTCTGGGGTAATGACAAAAGTTGGCCATTTAATTTATAACGTGCTAAAGTTCCCGAGTTCTTTACGTTTATAATTTGATCAAAATGACTCTTTACTTCATACATTTCTTTAAGGAGTATTCTTGTGGTGGCTGAATACTTTCAGATGAAAATGGAAATGTAAGTTAATGCTCAGTGATCATTATCTTGAAGTTAAAGAACAACCAGAGATAAAGAAAGAAAAAAAGGAGAGTGGATGAATAACTCAAACCAAAGTAAATTAATAATCAGTTGGGCAAACTAAATTCCACGGATGATGATGATGCTTGAAGTTTTAAGGGGCGGATCAGCGAGGAGATTTTCTTTTGGGGGGTTAAAATGTGCAAGCTTAATACCGTAATACGAATATGATGTCCCAGGTTGAATAATAATGGAGGGGCTCGGAATACCTTGTCCTAGGGCCCGTTGTCGCTCTCTACGGCCCTGGGTTCATCTTATGTGTTGGCAACTAAATAATTATAGTAATATTATTAACTGGGGAGAGATTTACAAAATTGAAAAAAAGTTCAGGAAGAAATTGTAATTTATTTAATAAAAGACCGTACAATGTACATAGGTTACCGGTACTCAATTTCTTTGCTCGATTAAGTAAATTATTCTCTGGTACAGAAACCCACCAACCTGGGCCCAATGTTTGGGAAGCCAGGCTCTGCCTGTCACAAGTCAGGACAAAGGGCGAGTGATAGAGGAGTAACACCTCTTAAAAAGAACCTGGGACCAGCTGACCCGGCTGGTAGTACCTTGCAAGGGTCCCTTGCCAGGGTTGCGGTGAATTCCACAACGGCAGCTACAGTGGAGAGGATAATCTTCGGTACAGTGTAGATGGTGGAAGTGGCAGCCTAGTGCGCGGGATTAATAGAGTAAAATGTATCATCCTCACTCCAAGGATAGATATCAGTTGTAGCGTCTGACCCGGAGCGGGCGGCTACGAACGGCGTCTGTACCCCATGTTAGGGGCGGCCGAATTTATATGCTGGCAGTAGCTTTAAAATGCTAGGCGTCAGACTCAGCGACAAGTCGTCCGAAATTTAATTGTCGTATCATGATGCACCAAGTAAATTATAGTATCCAGGCTAGGACATCCCCCGCAGGCGACGTGCTCCGAACCCGCCCGATCGGGGTGGGAAATGGACGAGTGCTACCTTCCCAAGGCCGGGGCAGGTTAAAGAAGCAAGGCTCGATTACTAGATTTGAGACAATCAACGTTGGGGCATTAACTGGGCGCAGTCGTGAGTTGGCTGAATCACTCCACCACCGCAGAATTGATGTAGCCTGTATCTAGGAAACAAAGTGGAAAGGCGCAAAGGCGCGTGATATTGGTGATGGTTACAAGCTCTTCTACAACGGCAGATCGAAATGGTGTGGCAATTGCCATCTGTGAACGGCTACGGAATAGTGTCAACAGAGTAAGCCGTATCTCTGATCGCCTGATGAGCATCCAGATAATTACCGACGCAATATCACTCCATATCGTCTCATGCTATTCACCACAGACTGGGTGCCAAGCAGAAGAACAAGACAAATTCTGGGGTGATCTTGAGGCATTAATACATTCAGTTGATCCTAATGAGTCTTTGCTTATTGGTGGTGATCTCAATTGTCATGTTGTTAGATCACGTGATGGTTTTGAACGCGTACATCGTGGTTGTGGTCATGGGACGCGAAATGCAGCTGGTGTGCGTATCTTAGAGTGTGCCGAGGCTTGTGACCTAGTGGTGGTGAACACCTTCTTCAAGAAACAGTTATCACATCTCATCACATATAACAGTGGTGGCCATCAAACTCAAATTGATTACTGGATGGTGCGTAGAAGAGAACTGAAACTGGTGAAGAACTCGAAGGTCATCCCTTCAGAAAATGTTGCTTCCCAACATAAGCCCTTGATATTAGACTTTCATATTACTCTTCGTACTCCTTCACGACCTATCACCAATACTGAACGTATAAAGTGGTGGAAACTACTTGCCCATGAATTACAACTTCTAGATACTATTGGTCCTCTTCCTGACAACATTGATCAACTAACATGGAATGAATTCACCTCAAACATCCAGGCAAATGCAAAGGAAGTAATGGGTATGACAAAACTGGGACGACAATTTGTTGATAAACAAACTTGGTGGTGGAATGAAGACGTGCAGCGAGCTGTGAAGTCTAAGATAACTGCTTCCAAAGAGTGGCTTAGAACAAGAACCGATGCTGATATAACTCAATATCGTCAGCTCAAAACTGATGCAAAACACGCTGTTGCAGTTGCTAAATCCAAGCAAATAAATACATTGTATGAACAATTAGAGGATTCTACTGGGGTCAATAATATTTACAAGCTAGCCAGATCTCGTCATCCTGACACAGTTGACATAGGACATGTCATGCATATCAAGGATACGCACGGGCATCTTCTAACAAAACCAACAGAGATCCTTCAACGATGGCATGAACTCTTCAATAAAAAAAAAAAAGTCAACCCCTGGCACTATCCAGCCCATGACGGGCTAAGGCCGACCAAGCGACCGCTGCCCAGCCATTTGGCCTGCAGATATTGGGGTGACGCGTGATCAGCGCGTCGGGTCCCCTCGGCCGTTAATCTTGGTATTCGTGATCGGGGCGCTGTCTCACTGTCAGACAGCTACTCAATTGTCCTCACGAGGCTGAGTGCACCCCGTTCCAACCCTCACGTCAGTTTTAAAATCCCTGACGGAGCCGGGGATCGAACCCGGGGCCTCCGGGTGAGAGGCAGGCGCGCTACCCCAACACCACGGGGCCGGCATGAACTCTTCAATGCTCTCTGTAATGAGGAGTTCCCGCACCCACCAATTCCATTAGCCGAACCTGTACAGGGTACAGTTCCACCTATCTATCACACCTGCCGAGGTCAATACTGCAATCCACGCCATGAAAAATGGCAAGGCAACAGGCCCTGATGATATCCCTGCGGAGCTATGGAAGCAGTTGGGTCATTCCTCGCAGAGTTCCTAGCAGAGTTCTTTAACAAATGCCTTGCGAGCTACCAGATCCCGTCAGCTTGGCAAACTAGCGTCACAGTACCAATATGGAAAGGCAAGTGCGATGTAACTATGTGTGCCAATTACCGTCCTATTGGTCTCCTAAGCCACATAATGAAGATTCTATAACGTGTGATGACACTCGCTTACGTAGCATTGTTACCATCTCGCCTAACCAGTGTGGGTTCATGAAAGGTGGCGGAACAACTGATGCTATCCATGCAATGTGGCTTCTGATAGAAAAGTATATGGAGAGAAGAAGGACAATTCACATGGCTTTCCCGGATCTGGAGAAAGCTTTCGACCTAGTTCCCCATCAGTTTATATGGTATTCTCTTCGATCTCATGGCGTACCAGAAGCTTATGTGCGTTGGGTCCAACTCCTCTACAGTAATACAACTAGCTCTGTACGCAGTGCTGGTGGCCCCACCAAACAGTTCGATATTCGAGTTGGGGTTCACCAGGGATCTGCAAAATCTCCACTCTTGTTTATCCTATGTATGGATACAGTGACTGCCGATTTGCAGAGGCAACCACCATGGACATTACTGTACGCCGATGATGTCATGCTTGTAAGAGAGACCCGTAATGATCTAGAACACTTGACCAACCTCCGGAATTCGAGGCTCTGTGATTTAGACTACGGCTCAACCTTTTTAAGACTGGGGCCGATAACCTAGATGTTAGGCCCCTTAAAAAAACAATTATCATCATCATCATTTTTAAGACTGAGTACCGTACCTTTAATGTGGATCCCAGACAGATGGGACCATCATAGTAGATGGCACCCCACTACCAAATGCTTCACATCTCCGATACCTTGGCTCCGTTGTGAGACCTGATGGTGACACAGTCTCGGATGCCAGTGCAAGAGTGAATGCTGCATGGATTAAGTGGTGCGAGGTCACAGGCGTTCTCTGTGACCGCAATATCCCTTTGCGCCTCAAAACTAAGATATATCAAACGGTCGTTTGTGATACGTAACTACATGATAACGGACCGATGAGGAACTCGACCTGTATTATTGCGATATCGAGAGGCTTTGTTAACGGGGAGATGAATAAAAGTCGGCAGACATGACGGACAGTATGTAAAAAGGGTCTTTGAAAAGTTGATTTCACCGTGCGAGATTATAATATTTAAATGACTGAAGATGTTATTGGAGATATGACAAGATGTGGGTGAGATTCTGATGCTGGGATGAAAATGTATGTGCAATTTATTATGTAATATATCCTGAGATCTTCCAGAACGTCTCCCAGAGCTAAGTGGTTTTATATTATCTTGGTGAAAAGCAAAGGTTTAAGAAGTACCTTTTCTATGAAGGAATAACATCATGTCCTCCCCTTTTCAGTGTTAAACTGTCCCAGATTCTTCGATAGTCAAGTTAGATTGGAGATTGTCTTGCTTGTTTGTTTATTAATTTGTGTCCTCCTTCTTTTATATTCACGTAACGTAGAGATGAATCGTGTTGTTGTTTGGGTTGTATTTAATTATGTTTTGTTCGTTGTGGTTCATAGTTTCTTATTAGTGTTATTTTCTTTTCGTGATTTTGTTTTGTCCGTCATGAAACGTGATCGTAATCCATGGGCGGTATTTCTTATTAACCTCTACCCTTTGTATCAGTATGGGATGCTACTTGGACATTGAGGGGTTAGTAATGTTTGTGTTTAATTGTAATTTGAGCCTAGACGTAGGAGTGTGTGGTGTGCACACATTGGCTGACTTCGTCAGTCTTAATACTGAGAACACACAATGTTGGTTGTTGTTTTATTTAGGGTTTTACGCTATGTCTGTCTTCTGTGCTCCCTTATGGATAACCCTCTGTTTTTTTTCTTTCGTCCTTAAGGGCTGGGCAGACATTTCTTCGTAAGCGTTTTTGTTTTTGTCTTCTGTTCGGTCGACCAGTGCTCCTTGGAATTTCCCTCTTTCTTTCGTTTCCCATAGGGAGTGGACGGACAGTAGAACCTGTATGTACCGAAAGGCTTCTCATATTATTATCACGTTTCCAGACATGTATTTAAGGGTGGGTTAATGTTTTGTTTACGTGGGAGCTTGACTGAAAGTTGAGGGTAGTTCTTGGGTTTTATTTTGTAACTTTCAGTTGAGAAGCAACAAGTATTCTCTCTTACGTTTATTAAGGAGGTTTATCAGGTTGTCTTACTGTTAGTGACGTGGATGTTTATGGCATGGACCCGGGCCTGTTATCTATGTTTATTTTACTGTTGGTAAGACGTCTGAATCTTATACTTCGTCCGGATAGAAGATTTATTCAGGTGGTTTATGAAGTTGGGTTATGTTTGATCGAGGGGTTGTTGTTATTTATTTAAGGGTTATGTTTGTATCTTCATCTTATTTTCTTGAGAATTTCTTGTTTTGTTGGTAGCGTTCTGTAGTCGTTTTAATGATTCATTTTGTTAATCTTGTATACCTTTATTACAGCCCCATCAACACTCATTCTACCATTCCATGCGCTTCTCACGTCCCTTATTTTCTTGTTTTGATATTAAATTCTGTCTACTACCATTACTCGAGAGATGTAGTCATTTAGTAGTCGTATCTCCATCTAGTTCAAGGTGCGAAAGAAAGGTACACAACTGGGTTATTAGATCCATGGCCGGTCCTTTACCGCGCATGCGAGAAACCTGTTTGGTTTCTCAGTCTGGCCATCGACTGCGTGCGTGGGGTGAGTTTGTCTCATGGTAGCAGAGCGTGGTTGTGTATATTTCTCATCTTGAATAATGGGAGATCGATTATGTGATTACTGCATTTCCCGTGTATTGGTTGTAATTTGTAAGTTTATATTTTAGGGTAATTTCAGAGAAGTCCTAATACCGTTTGTATTAATACTGGATCTCCCTCGAGCTTCTTTACATTAATAGCCTGCTTCGAATACTATCCACGATATTTTAATAAACTATATCCTTCTGGCAACCGTTAAAACTAAATGTCATGTCTTTCACCTCTGTACGCTTTGACGAGATATGTTGATCTGCTGTGATTAATTTCTGCCTACTCTCTTTGACATCTCCCTTAATGCTGCTCAGTATGAGTCAAGGGCCCGACGATCACGTGATGCAGACATATGACGATCTAGATTACAGCTGATCTTTGTGTCAACATTCCATCTGTAATGACATCTAAAATAAGTTGGACAGACGCAAGCTATGTCCAAGTTTGGCAGCCGGGAGTATGATATGTAACTACATGATAACGGACCTATGTGATTCGAGAAGTTGTTAGCTATGCCATCTATTGCTTTGTATTTGAGGCGCTACTCGTTCTAGAGAAATGAAACGCACCCGCAGTGGAGTAGAAGAGATGTAATTGAGGAACTCGACCTGTATAATTGCGATATCGAGAGGCTTTGTTACCGGGGAGATGAATAAAAGTCGGCAGACATGACGGACAGTATGTAAAAAGGGTCTTTGAAAAGTTGCTTTCACCTTGCGAGATTATAATATTTAAATGAATGAAGATGTTATTGGAGATATGACAAGATGCGGATGAGATTCTGATGCTGGGATGAAAATGTATGTGAAATTTATTATGTAATCTATCCTGAGATCTTCCAGAACGTCTCCCAAAGCTAAGTGGTTTTATATTATCTTGGTGAAGAGCAAAGGTTTAAGAAGTACCTTTTCTATGAAAGAATAACATCATGTCCTCCCCTTTTCAGTGTTAAACTGTCCCAGATTCTTCGACAGTCAAGTTAGATTGGAGATTGCCTTGCTTGTGGTTTGTTTATTAATTTGTGTCCTCCTTCTTTTATATTCACGTAACGTAGAGATGAATCGTGTAGTTGTTTGGGTTGTATTTATGTTTTGTTCGTTGCGGTTCATAGTTTCTTATTAGTGTTATTTACTTTTCGTGATTTTGTTTTGTCCGTCGTGAAACGTGATCGTAATCTATGGGTGGTATTTCTTATTAACCTCTACCCCTTGTATCAGTATGGGATGCTACTTGGACCTTGAGGGGTTAGTAATGTTTGTGTTTAATTGCAATTTGAGCCTAGACGTAGGAGTGTGTGGTGTCCACACATTGGCTGACTTCGTCAGTCTTAATAGTGAGAACACACACAATGTTGGTTGTTGTTTTATTTAGGGTTTTACGCTATGTCTGTCATCTGTGCTCCCTTATGGATAACCCTCTGGGTTTTTTCTTTCCTCCTTAAGGGCTGGGCAGACATTTCTTCGTAATCGTTTTTGTTTTTGTCTTCTGTTCGGTCGACCAGTGCTCCTTGGAATTTCCCTCTTTCTTTCGTTTCTCATAAGGAGTGGACGGACAGTAGAACCTGTATGTACCGAAAGGCTTCTCATATTATTATCACGTTTCTAGACATGTATTTAAGGGTGGGTTAATGTTTTGTTTACGTGGGAGCTTGACTGAAAGTTGAGGGTAGTTCTTGGGTTTTATTTTGTAACTTTCAGTTGAGAAGCAACACGTATTCTCTCTTACGTTTATTAATGAGTTTTATCAGGTTTTCTTACTGTTAGTGACGTGGATGTTTATGGCATGGACCCGGGCCTGTTATCTAGGTTTATTTTACTGTTAGTAAGACGTCTGAATCTTATACTTCGTTCGGATAGAAGATTTATTCAGGTGGTTTATGAAGTTTGGTTATGTTTGATCGAGGGGTTGTTGTTATTTATTTAAGGGTTATGTTTGTATCTTCATCTTATTTTCTTGAGAATTTCTTGTTTTGTTGGTAGCGTTCTGTAGTCGTGGATGCTTTCTACGATTTTCCTTTACTGCAGTTTTGTTGGTGATACCTTTTGTTTTTAATTTATTAAGGGGTTTATTTAGTTTGTACGACTTCATATGCTAGTTTGAATATTTCTTCTGGTTACTTCTGTAATCAGCCTTTGGTGGGACGAAAGTATTATTTCGTATTTATTAGTTTTAGCTTTCCCTTGTTTTCATTCTGTAATTTTGATGCGATCTCCAATCTAACCAGTGTTAGGCTTCCCTGTTCGTCTTTTATATCTTTTTATTGTGTGTTTTATATATTTTAATGATTCATTTTGTTAATCTTGTATACCTTTATTACAGCCCCATCACCACTCATTCTACCATTTCATGCGCTTCTCACGTCCCTTATTTTCTTGTTTTGATATTAAATTTTGTCTACAACCATTACTCGAGAGATGTAGTCATTTAGTAGTCGTATCTCCATCTAGTTCAAGGTGCGAAAGAAAAGTACACAACTCGGTTATTAGATCCACGGCCGGTCCTTTACCGCGCATGCGAGAAACCTGTTTGGTTTCTCAGTCTGGCCATCGACTGCGTGCGTGGGGTGAGTATGTCTCAGTTTGCCCTGTTGCTTTGTATGGAGCCGAATGCTGGTCTAATACAAAGGAACATGATCAAGCCTTGCACTCAATGGAGAAGCGGATGCTACGATGGTCCTTGGGAATTACACGGCTGGATCATATTAAGAACGAAGACGTCCGCAATACCATGCCCCTATTCCAGCCAAAATGAGTGAGACTCGGTTGCGTTGGAACGGGCATGTAGCCCGAGCAAATACAGAGTCCATTGTAAGGAAGTCACTTGCTCTCGAGCCTGATGGACAAAGACCTCCAGGGCGACCAAAAAGGCGTTGGATGGTTACCCTACACGACGATATGCGCATCGTAGGTCTTCGTCCTATATATGCAGCAAACTGCAACAAATGGAGAGCGAGGAGCAGAGTGGCGGACCCCAAAATATAATATTGTGAACAACGCAAGGAAGAAGAAGATTCTCTGGTACAGTACTCTGTAAGGGATACTTGTCTTTTCCCGCGCTCCTTGATGTGGTAACAATCACAAAGCAGGTTGCAGAGTTCACAAACACACTGTTCTCCTGGGTCGTGGTGCTTCTTGTTGCTACAGCATTTGAAGTGAAATCCGTGTATAGCGAACCTTGTCATCAAGTTAGTGTCGAAGGTCGTAGTCGGCCTTCAAGAAAAACTTCAAAAAAAAAAAAAAACAGGCGCCTAGTCGCCCCATTTCCAGACCACATACTTCACTCACTATCCAATGTTTCAACTGCCAGCGCCTGAACCATACTTCATTTGAATGTAAATACGAAGCAAGGTGTAACCGATGCGGTGGATCTCATCGACATACGGTGTGCACTGTGTCTAAAGAAAGCGCCACATGTGTAAATTGTGGAGGTGGACACGCCGCCTCGTACCAGGGTTGCAGGCACTAAAAGAAAGCTATTAAAGAAAGCAGTTGAAAACAACCAACAACAGTAACAACTCCAGAAAACCATCCCTTCACTTCTCTCCCTCTCACTAACACTTTCCCCAGGTAATCCCAGTACTCTACATCAAATTCTACAGCTTTTAATCACGCTAGCAGCACAATAAACTTCATAATATCAAGAAACGGATCAGACCAAAAAACTACACTTTAAGCTAAACCAAATACACTTCTCAGCTCGACATAAACCATAATACAACTTAAAACCTATACAAAACATACTCTCTTTACTGTTTTACAACTATTAAACTAACTATTCGCACTCAAAACTGAAAAACCCTGAAATGGGAACTAATTTAAAAACGCGATTGCCTTGCCCGATTATGTCTCCTGCAGCATTACTGCGAAAGTATAACTAACTTCACAATAACTTCAAAATTACGGCTAAGTGACCTATCTGCCTGAGTAGTAAAGGTGTTACCGGCTTTGCTGGGATGATGGGTCTCCAAACCGGTACTTAAAACTAAGATTTTACGCTTTAATTAACCAAATTCAACAGGAAGGAGATCAAAGCCAAAACAGCACTTTAAGCCAAACCAATTTTACTCTTCTATTCCACACAAAACTTAACACAACTAAAAACCTACTCAATACATACTCTCCCCCAAAGTTTTACAACTATTAAGCGAACTATTCGCACCCAGAACTGAAAACCCCTGAAATGGTAATTGGGAACTAATTTAAAAACGCGATAGCCTAGCCGATTACGTCTCCTACAGCCTTACTAATTTATGTATACTTAACTTCACAATAACATCAAAATTACGGCTAAGTGACCTATCTGCCTAGGAGGTAAAGGTGTTACCGGCTTGCCTGGGATGATGGGTCACCAAACCGGTACCTAAAACTCAAATATTATATTAAGCTTTAATTAACCAAATTCAGCCCATTATACAATTACAAGAAACACAAAATATTCGCCCTCCCACAACCAATTACAGCGCTTTGTTACCTACAAGCATATTTAACTACTAAATCCAGGTACAAACTACTAAAAAAAAAATATCATTCCTCCCTGGAGCAATTCAGGCTTATTTCCACTATTCTTATGAATTACTTCAATAACTACAACCTACTATAGGTCTTTAAAGTACTTCAAACTGCCAAAACCAACCCACTAGTGGTCATTCGATCTTCACCTTCTTTTTAAACTATTATAACAACTTAAAATACTATCAAAATACTTATTAAATACTGAAGCTGCTACTGTCACAAAAATGAACTTAACACCTAGGCCTATGGTCGCTGGGCGGTCCATGCGACACACATGCCCAGATACTGTAGGTCTACCCATGGCGAGCCAAATATTTAAGCATCAAGCAAGTCTAGATAACTTCAAAATCCAGCTACTTAAAAACGCAACTTAAACATTTAATTTCGGCGGCTTCGGTGGCGTAGTTGGGGCATGCTGAGCTTCTATGCCCAAGATAGCGGGTTCAAACCCGGCCGAAGCCGTGGGATTTTTTAAGAGTGTTAAAAATCCCTCAGTATGCCTTCCTTCGGAGGGGAAGTACAGCCGGCGATCCCATGTCATAGATTTATGGCATGTTAAAGAACTTTCCACTAATTACACCTGTGTGAAACTAAACTGTATAGGTTAAGAATGTAAACAACGCTCTTAGGTTGCTAAGTTCGTTGCCAAGAGCCGACTGCGGTGGCGTCTAGTAGCTAAGTTCTGAACTAGGCCTAGTAGTCGTTGACGGTGGCGTTTGGCGGCCAAAGTAGGAACTATTTGAAAAATTCAAAGTCTGCAGTCCTTACTTGAATTTAAAAATTCCTCTCGGCACGCCGGAAGGCGGAGGTAGATTTCACCGGGCAAACTAGGGGATAGGATATAATAGGCAAAATAAGCAGGTTTTCGTAGGAAGATCAGACCTCATTTATTGCGAGAAAGTATTTTAAAATTGGTGGTTAATTAACTTTTTTTTCGTCTATGCATATTTTTAACATTTTATTGTCTTATGGGGATGGTAACCTTCTTGCCATTTGGGGTTCATTTTTATTATACTTGTGATTACACTGTCCTTATGCAAGGTTTGGAACTAATGTGTAACTATCTAACAGTATGTCACTTCTTCACGCAAAATTTTATCTCCCGCATAGATGTTGGTTGGTTCCTCAGTTTAGGGGCTGCGACAACGTGGTCATGTAACCCCGTGTACATTGGGTGTGTGTAGAATCTGTCTGATAAACGGTGTTAATTGTGATGACTGTATTAGTCTGTAATTCAGGTAAGGTCTGCAGACGGTCAATTTTAAGTAGTAGTACCTAATTTTGTACCAAATACTACCGTCAACGACACCTAGCTGTGAACTTGGTTGCTAGATGCCACCGCAACCAGCAACTTGCAACGAACGTTGTAACTTCCCCTCCGAAGGAAAGAATGCTGAGGGATTTTTAGCGCTCTTAGAAAATCCGGCGACTTTGGCCGGCTTTGAACCAGCGACCTTGGGCATAGAAGTTCAGCATGCTACCAGTTAGCCGCTTCCCTCATAGTCAGATGGAACAAGAAGTTCCGTGACGAACTAAAGAGCCTAATTTTCTTAAAATTAAGATTCATGCCAATGATTAATCTACAGTATATGAACCTATCTAGAATAATGACGAAATTAAGTTGGTAATATCGAAATGTCTTAATTAGTTCGAAATACTGTATACTAGGCATAATGTAGCCTAATAGAGCAATACAGTTGGCAGCCCTGGTGACTGAATATATTCTTAATTCCATCTCTTAAGGTACAGAATACAAAATGTGGTTGAAGTCCAAAGGACGTTACATGGAGTTAGACATTGGATCTATTAGTACACGTAAAAGCATGTTGGCAACAATGTCATGCGAGTGCTGGTCAGAAATAATCTGAAATATTATGATATCTTTTTGTGCCAATTTTGGATGAAATCCATTTGTTGGTATAGAAGTTACATGTATTTTAAAATTGGAGCTATCATCAGGCATAGAATCATGCTGGCAGCACTGACTTATATTAATTACTCCAAATTAATCTAGAATGTCAGCTGCTATACGTGTGCAAAGTATAGAGCTGTTGGCTTGCTTACTTTCTGATATATTGATATAAGGGTAAAAATATAGACACCATTTATTAACAGTTGGCAGCCCTGATTGCTCTTAAGAATACTCATAGTCATATCTGTTATGTTACACATAGCACATACGAAATTTGGTTGAAATCCAACTGACAGTATAGAAGTTAAATGTATTTAAAAATTGGTCCTATCAGCAGGCTTAGAATCATGTTGGTAGAACTGACGTATATAAGTTACTCCAAATTAATGTAAAATGTCAGGTAATATACGTGTGCATAGTTTAAAGCTGTCGGCTTGCATACTTTCTGATATATTGGTATTTGGATAAAAAAATAGAGAGAGCAATTATTAACAGTTGGCAGCCCTGGTGGCTCTTAAGAAGACACTCAGTCATATATGTTTATGTATACATATTACATACAAAATTTGGTTGAAACCCAATTGATAGTGTAGAAGGTATATGCATTTAAAAATTTGACATATCAGAAGGCTTAAAATTATTTTAGCAACACTGTCATGTATGGCCTCCTGGAAATTAAACTGAAATAGTATTATCTACATGTGTGCCAATTTTGGAATAGCTCCCATGTATACCTTCCAAGATATCCAACATGGAGCTCACATTTCTAGTGCGTTTTTTTAGCAGTTGGTAGCACTGACATCTTTTTCAAATATGGGCCTGAGATATTCCGATATACATCTTTACTCATATTAAATTTGGTTTCGATTGCTGCAGCCGTTTAGGAGTTGATAGGGGGGGGGGGGGACACACACACAGCCAGACAGACAGAGGGACAGACAGACAGACAGACAGACAGACAGAAGGACAGACAGACATTTTCCCGGATCGATCTCATAAGTCTACTTTTTCCTCATTTTTGCAAAGTGTGAAAAGTAGGCTAAAAATGAATGTGATCTCGTCAATGGCGTTGTCTTGGCAACCTCTGATAGCTCATCCCTCATCAATTTAGAAGCGTTGTCATGGTAACCTCTGATGGCACTTGGCATTTTCTTTAATTCCGAAATAATTTTTCTGATCCCTTGGCGTAATGGTGGGTCATATCAAAATAAAATTCAGACAAAAGTTTTAGGTAATTATTAGGGGAATATTTTCCATTTTGTACGGTTTTGATATTGTGCCTATTACGAGAGATATGATTAATGTTTCCCGAAAAACCCACTTTTTTCCACCCCTTTGGTCAATGGTTGGTCCTATCAAAAAACTTATTTGACATACATTTTTGGCACTTATCCGGCACATATTATGAACTTTGAATGGATTCGATATTTCACGTATTAAAAGAGTTATAGCGAAATTTCACTTTTTCGAAAAGAGCCCCCCATTTTCTCCCCCTTCGACCGATTTTGCCGATTAACGAACTCGACCGAGATTTTAATGGGATACTTATTATGTAAAAATTCAAACTGATTGGGGCAAAATTACGGCAGTTATCGTGACCACAAGAAACTGATATACATATATACATAAATTATATAAAAACTTTTGAACTGACGGTGGTTTTGGGGTCTGGCGAATGTGAAACGCGAAGATATGTCGAAATTTTCCGGAAGTCGAAACATGGGACCCATTGCAATAGTTAGCTTTCTAATGAAATCTACCTAAAAACAGATACGCACACTAATACAGTCATCACAATTAACACCGGTTATCAGACAGAATCTACACACACCCAAAGTACACGGGGCTACATGACCGCGTTGTCGCAGCCCCTAAACTAAGAAAACAACCAACCAACCAACCAACCAACCAACCAACCAACCAAAAATTTAAATACTTCAAAATAAAAATTTTCTCCCCTCAATATCAAACGAGGAGATAAAATTTAATAAATTGACTTTCATAAAACTACCTATTAAAGGCTAAAAGGAGCACCATTAGGAGCACCAGTGCCTGACACCATCCCATGGGCACAAGGTCGCGCTCCCAGCGCCAGCTAGCGCGAAGCGCATTTCTTTTAATAATAAATGTAAGTGAAACGGCAGTGGGTGAGGGAAGGTTACTATTTCTACAACAACAGCAAGAACCTGACGTCTCACAATCTTTTTGGTTTATACCGTATACAAAATGGAAATAATCCTAGAAAAAAAAGAATTGGAGGAAAGGTAGAAAGCCAAATAGAGGAGGAGCAGTTTGGATTTAGAGGGGGCAGGTCAACAGTGGAACCCATTTTCATTCTGAGACAGAACATTGAAAAGAGTTGGGAATATGGGAAGGATATAGTAATGACTTTTATTGATCTAGAAAAGGCCTATGATAGCATCCCTAGCACAAAAGTTTGGGAAAGCTTAACAAATAGGGGGATAGGCAAGGAACTGAGAGACATGATAAATGGAATATGCATGGATTGCTACAGTAGTCTGAAGACTAGAGTCGGGACATCGGAATGGTTTAAAATTGACACTGGACTAAAGCAAGGAAGTGTGTTGTCACCCTTATTGTTCTTAATGGTGATGGATGACATCAGGAAGGCAGCAATGAAAGACTATAGTAGGGCAAAGATGAAGATAATGTTGTTTGCAGACGATGTTGTGATCTGGGGCGAGGATGAGATGGAGGTACAAGAACAGTTAGACGTAATAAATGAAAAGTCGAGCAATGGGCATTGAAGATAAATGTGGAGAAGAGTAAAACAGTGGTGATGAGTAGAGCTAATTTACTTATTTAATCGTGTCAGAAGCAACATCAGTCTCAAGAAAAAGTACATCATACATGGTATTTAGCTGGTACTATATACAATCTCATCAAAACAGTCAGTGAAACTATATACTACTGTTATCTTACTATGTGACCAGTGTTTTGCCACATCACGTGCTTCAGGTGTTGCCTCCATCAAGTCCTGCATCATGCACTTAGCAGGAGATAATCTGCATACAAGAAGGTGATCCATGGTTTGTTCTTCCCCGCACTCGCACATGGTGGTGTCGGAAGAGTATCCCAATTTCTTCAAATTCACCTTGGACCTACCTACCCCACTTCGCAACCTGTTCAGTGTTCTCCACGAAACCCATCCATTGTCATGTCCCGGAGGTAAACTTTCATGAGGGATAATCCAGTTTTCAAGGTTTTTAACTCTCCTTTTCAATGATGTTAATCTAATATTTCCAGGCGGTTCCGTGAGGCTTTTTGCTGAATGGAGGAAGCTTTTCCTTGACTTGAGCCTTTGATTTGATGGTGTGCACCCATATAGAGGATGGGTTTCTGAGTTGTCTGCCTTTGTTCTTTCAACTCTGGCTGCCACTTCACGTCTGATATCTGGTGGGGAGATTCCGGCTAAGCAGTCAACTTTTTCTGTTGGCGTAGGTCTTAGGCAACCGGTGATATGTCGGCAGGTGTCGTTCAGAGCGATGTCTACTTGCTTCGAGTGACTAGATGTATACCATACAGGGCATGCATATTCTGCAGTGGAGTAGCATAGAGCCAAGGCAGTTGTTCTAAGCGTGCTAGGTTGTGTCCCCCATCCGGTACCAGAGAGTTTACGTAGGATATTGTTTCTTGCCGATACTTTCTGTTTCCTTTTCAGGCAGTGGGCTCTATAGGTAAGAGTTCGATCTAGAGTAACCCCTAGATATTTAGGGGTGGGGGAGTGCTCAAGTTGAATTCCTTCCCACAACACATTTAGTTGTCTAGTTGTCTAGCTAATAAAAAAAGGAAAAGGAGTAATCAAAGTCGGAGATAAGGAATTGGAAATGGTGAAACACTTCAAATACTTGGGAAGTGAACTGACTGAAGATGGAAGACTAGATTTAGAAATTAGCAGAAGAATACAACTCGGGAGTGCTTTCTACCAACAGGTACGGGGACTAGTATGGAACAAGGATATGCCAATTAAGGCTAAAGAAGTTATGTACAAAGGATATTATGTTCCTATAATGACATATGCAGCAGACACTTGGACAATGACTAAGAGAGACGAGAGCAGAGTACAGGCAGCTGAGATGAGATTCCTGAGAAGTATGGTCCAGCAAACGAGGAGAGATAGAGTGAGAAATGAAGATATACGGAAAGAACTGGGAGTACAGAAACTAAATGACAAACTGGAGCAAAACAGATTGAGATGGTTTGGACATGTCAAACGGATGAATGAAGAAAGGCTACCAAGACGAGCACTGGAACGACGGATGACAGGGAAGAGAGGACGAGGAGGACCAAGAATACGTTGGATGGACTCGGTGAAGTATAGCATTAGAAAACGGAACCTGGATTGGAACACCGTGTCGGAAGAGGAATGGTGGAACGACAGAACAAAGTGGAGAGGAACCATATTTGCCCCCACCCAGTGTCAGCTGGAAAAGGGGGAAAAGAAGATGATGATGATGACAAAATTATTATATTGTATAGGTATACTCATTCATTGATAACATTTAAAAAAAAAAATTCTTAGCCCTAAATGCATTATCGAATTCATTCATCCATTTTCATTTGAGACTGTCTTGCCTTTCATTTTCCAGTCTAGTCTGTTCGCAAACATGTCGCCTCCATTTCCCCTATTAGCAGTTAGCACTACGGCCTCCTCTGCTCCTTCACCTCTCATTTTGAAATCGGTTGAATCTAACCATATTCGGTCTACTTCTGCTTCTCGTACCCTCTTTAACCTATTAAGTAATCTCTCCTTCCTCATTCTCATCATATGAGTCCACCAACTGAATGTCTCATACGAACAGATGACATACGAATAATTTGACAGGTAATGCCAATCAGGATCCTATCCTTACTGAGACACAGCAAATTCTTCTGAAACATCTACAGGGCTACAAAAACAGTATTTCAGTTGGTGTAGTTCTGTTGACGGATCAAGAAATATGCATTCCTTTAAAATGAAATATTGTTAAATTATAATCATTAATAAGTGTTTTACTTAATTCCACATGGTGACGAAATTATGAAGTCCTGTTAACATTACAAATGGTTGAAAAGCAAAGGAAGCTTGTATTTTTACGTGACCGATAATCTCGCGATCATGAGCCACTGGACATCCAGCTTGACGTAGAATCCGAAAATCTCACATGGATTGACCGGGAATTGAATCCGGTTCACCTTGGATAGATGCAAGCAGCTTGAGCATTGCACAACAACGCCCCTCTAAAAATGGTTGGAAAATCTGATGTGGATGATACCTAACATACCGTTTGATGATTGTTAACCTCGTTGTGGATTTACCATTCATCCATCCCCACGATATTTTACCGATTAGCTCGTGGGATCAGCTGCGATCTTGTTGTTTATCCGTGTTTGTAGTAATTCCTTAAAGCTTATTAGAACTTGTTCGAACCTACTTTCAGCACATAGTCGCATAATCGAACATATTAACATGTGGCTACCAAAACACATAAAAATGGTGGGAAATGAGTTAGCGGATCAAGATGCCAAAGAGGCGGTAAAACTACCACCTCAACCAATGAAGTACCCGCTAGAGATATTCGCTATCAGTTACACCGACAAGTACTGGCATTCTGGAAATCTCAGTGGCTAGCTGGCTCAAACGCCCAGTAAACTGAGAGCGATAAAAGGAACTACTTGCGTGTGGGGGATCTCTTTCCGGTCACGGAGGGATTCTGTTATTTTGTGCAGTACCCACTCGTACTCGGCCACGGTGGCCGAGAGCCCTAACGCGCTAGCTCGTGACTTGCTGGCATCGGGAGAGCGTGGGTTCGAATTCCAACTAGACCGTCCTGAAATCGATTCTCGTGGTTTTTCCCCACCAGGCAAATGCCGGGACAGTTCCTTTCAACAGGCCCAAGACCGACATCCTTCCAAAATCCCTTCCTTAATTCGACCCAAGTTAGCTGTCGCCTGGACGATTGACCTGTCACTATCCCCAGTTGTATCTGCTGACAAAAAGCGTTCAGCTCCCAGACACCGATCTTGCGACGGTAGACGAATGATCACTCGCAGAGTCTGTGAGTGAAGCCGAGATGGGAGGATAAGCGGTTTTAAAAAAATATCTTAAACTAAGTAGAACATTCCAGTGTGACAAAATATTTTCTGTTTAACCATTTGTTCCTTATACATTTCAGCAAATGTACACTGTCGAACAGAAGAAATAGTGACTTGGAGGTATTAGCTGGATTTGTAATGTAGGGTTTTAGAGTACCACCACCCAAGAACTCAAACATCTTCCTATTCATGCTGTGGTTATGTGATACCAAACAGACTACATGAAATTGAAGCTCATCCATCAAGGTGAAGACGTCAATGGTTAGAGTCAGTAGAGTTTTTGCATTCAGGTTTCTCACTGGGAAATGGCCTGTTATATCTTTACTGTCTGAACGTAAAGAGGAAAACGGCCGAGAGAGTGGCCTACTCTGCTCCTGAGCTATTTTCAGCCCTCCCTATTATTTTCCCTCCCTTATACGTGAGTTTGGAATTTTCGTATCTCATCCAGCAAAACAGACCTTCTCTTCGCATTCAGGAGCTTGCATTTTTCTTTCAAAAAAGATTTTTGCAAAGGCCCAACACCTGAACTGTTTGGACCTATTTTGGACAAGAATTGCCTGAGATAATCATGGTGAGGTAGTGTCATTTGTTTGTTCTTCTTAAAGATTATTAAGCTCCAGGGTGTGAGGAAGAGAAATTTACGACCCTTATTAGGAGGTCTGATGAATATTAAATCTGACAAGCAAAAGCAAGCTACAACTGTTCCCTTTTACCTTGCCAGCCCTCTCTACATTCACATCAGCTTCAAGTTGCAGGCCCTCCTTTGTACCATTTATCAATGACGTTCAGGGGCGGTTCGATTGGGGGTGGGGGGGGGTGGGGGGGGGGTGTCTCACCCCCCTCAGGTATTTTCTCAGTCGGCAAATACGACATCAGTCGGCAGTCGGCAAATCCTGAAGGATCCGTAACATTTCCCAAAACAGCATTTAAAAAGCAAAACGGGGCATGGCCATATACGATTTGGTCCGATTAAAAAATATAAAAAAATATATTATACTGACAGTCGGCATTTTACCGACGGACGCTGCAATGATTCCATACAGCCAGGCTATAGCCCAGTGTAGCAAGGGAAAGAGTCAGCAAAATAACCATTTTAAAAGTTTCACTTCCAATCCTCGGTGCACCGGCTGCCACTTGCCATTTCGTTTCTCTGTATGGCAACTGAAGAAAGAATGACAGATGAGCAAAATGGGACCAAAGACAAGGGATGAACTCATCGGCACGTTCCTTGGAGGGTGTAACGTCCCGCGTTCATTATGCAGAGCGACTCAGCTACACAGCGAAGCGAGCCCAGCATCTGTGCCATGTGGCTAGACAAAAGGTGTTGGTGTGCGCATTGATAACTACAGGTCAGGCCAACTCATTGAGATGTTGTCGGAGGAATGTTATGACCTGCTACCGCTTGTCTCAGCGCGTCCTCACATATCCGCGCTATTGTGACAAAATTGACAGGTTTATGGTTCCAAGGTTCCTCAGGGTTGGGGTGCTCACTAAGTTTAGTGCAGTGGTCGCCGAGAATGAGAGAAAGCAGTCGTTCCTGAACCAGCAACTTTTACAGTGATAACTAGGTGCAGATACAGTGGCAGTGGGACGTGAGTTTTCGCCGACATGGAACATTTTCACGGAGCATCGCGTACCCATCAAACGTAAGTAATAATAATACAATAATTACATGCGTATTTTCAGCCATGTTTATGTTTAATGGTGTTAACAAGAAAAAAGTGAAGAATGATCGCACGCTGGAGTACGTCAGTGGCACAAACTGAAAAGTCGCGGAAAGAAGAAAAAGGGCAAATTACAAGAACACTTCACTTCAGAAGCTCATCAAGCAGCGATGGCAGATTTGTGCCACTTTGTTAATGGAAAAGGCCACGAAGACGTTCGTTCTCCTTGATAAACTTTTACGGACGATCAGAATTGAGGAAGAACAAGAAAAAGAGCTCCACAAAAAAAGTTATCCATATACTTATTAACACAGCAAGAACCTTTTGTCGGCAAGGTTTGACTTTCCGAGGTCACGAGGATGGAATCACTCAAGATAATGGAAACTTCACGCAAATTGTGAAGTTACTTTCACGGCATAGTCCGGTCATGAATAGGTGGTTGGAAGAAGTGAATACGCGGAAGCACAACGTTACGTATATGAGGAAGGACCCTCAAAATGAATTCATCCATCGACTTGGAGAGAAAACTCGTGAAATAATTGCAGAAGAGATCAAGAACACTGGTATGTTCTCCGTTATAGCAGATACTACTCCCGATATGTCACATAAAGTCCACCTCTCGTTGAATATCCGAAACGTCGTCGAAAAAGATGAAGAGCTCGTTCCTGTGGAGCGTCTTTTAAAAATAGACGCTGTTTTAATTTTTTTTTAAGACTGGAGAGGAGTTGGCTGAAAAAAATATGTTTAATTCAGAAGAACTTACTTCCACTCGATAAACTAGCGTTTCAATCGTACGACTTTGCTAGTAACATGTCTGGTATATACAACGGCACTCAAAAAAATATCAGAGAAGTGCATAATAGATATTCCGTACGTTCCATGCCAAGTTCACAGGTTAAACATTTTCGTAGAGACAGCTTGTAATGCTAGCGCGCTTATCCGAGAGTTTTTTGACACTCTTGAAGCATTGTACGTTTTTTCGGGTAGCACGAAACGACATTTAAGATTGCAGAAAGAGCTGGATAAAATTGGAAATTCACTTCAACTTAAGAATTTACCAAAAACAAGGTGGACTGCATGCGCCGAATCGGTGAGAGCTGTTTCTTCGTCACATCATTGGAAACAATGAAAACCTCATTCGATTCTGAATTTGACAGTAAAACCCGAACTTTTGCGTCAGACTTGCACAAAAAGCTTCTAGACTTTGATTTTATCTGCGGCATATACTTCACGAAAAACATCATGTTTAAAGTTAAGAAGGTAAACGAGTTTTTAGAAGCGTAGGAGCTGAATGTTGTGGACGCGATGCATCTGATTCAGAGCGCTTTGAAGTCTTTTGAAGATATCAACGACGAAGGCAAGATGAACGCTTTGATAAAGAGTGCATCGTCATTTGCGAAAAGTATGCAAGTAAATGCGGAGGAAGACTTCTTAAAGCACCGCAGGACCCGGCGACTTGCAAAGAAGTATGACGTGCACCCTGAAACGACAGCAGAAATTTATTTCCGTACATTCTACAGAAATGAGTTCCGAATACTTGTGCATGTATTTACTACAAGCGTGCAAGACAATCTCGCAAAACTAATTTCTTTGCTAGAGTCATTCCACATAATTTTCAAGATACCCGCTGACAGAAAGAACTGCACCATCGAGAGCGTCCTATCTATAAAGCAATCACACCCGAAAATCACCCTTCAAGATGAAGAAATTGTGCTGGCTGAGATTGAAATCCTGCTTGAAGCCAGTAAACAGTGCTCATCTCCTAAATGGATCGCAAAAGTTGCTGTTAAATTAAAGAGGATTATCCCGTGTGGTTATTAAGTAGTTCGACTGATTTTAACATCCCCAGTGTCTTCTGCTTCTTCCGAGCGGTCCTTCAGCAAGTTGAAGCTCATTTTCAATCATTTGAGGACATCGATGGGTGACGACCGCTTATACTCCCTCATGATGTTGTTTTCAACGAAAGATAAGGTTGACGACATTGAAATTACGGAGATAGTGGAGAAGTGGTCCTTGTTAAAACATCGTAGAGTAGGGATTTAGAAAGAATAACTAGATTTTTAGCCTACTTTCGATTTTTGCAAAAAATGAAAGTAGACTTATGAGATCAACACAGGGCGAAAAAAGTGTGTCTGTCTGTGTGTGTGTATGTGTGTGTGTGAGTCTGTGTGTGTGTGTGAGTCTGTGTGTGTGTGTGTCTGTGTGTGTACTCTGAATGTTTGTCCCCCCTATCAATTCGAACACGGTGAATGCGAATTGAACGAAATTTGGTACAAAGGTAGCACTAGCAAAGGACACCTCAGTGTCATGTTTTATATCGCCGCCATCTTGACGGAAACGCAATGGCGGCCCCACAAATGTTCAAAGCTTAAATCAAATTACGACTAACCTAATCATCCGATCTCTACCAAATTTTGCAACAACATACCTTTATGGGGGGAGCATCCTTTGACCAAACCAATAGGTCATCAGCGTAATAGATTGCAGATGGCGGCCATCTTTGTGTGAAAATCGATTCCCCCTATTAATTCGAACACGGTGCAACCGAATGGAACGAAATTTGGTACAGAGGTAGTACTAACAAAAGGCACCTCAGTGTCATGTTTTATATCGCCGCCATCTTGACGCAAACGTAATGCGGCCACACAAATGTTCAAAGCTTAAATGAAATTACGACTAACCTAATCATTTGATCTCTACCAAATTTTGCAACAACATACCTTTACGGGGGGAGGATCCTTTGACCAAACTAATAGATCATCAGCCTAATAGTTTGCGGATGGCGGCCATCTTTGTGTGAAAATCGATTCCCCCTATTAATTCGAACACGGTGCAACCGAATGGAACGAAATTTGGTACAGAGGTAGTACTAACAAAATGCACCTCAGTGTCATGTTTTATATCGCCGCCATCTTGACGGAAACGTAATGGCGGCCACACAAATGTTCAAAGCTTAAATCAAATTACGATTAACCTAATCATCCGATCTCTACCAAATTTTGCAACAACATACCCTTATAGAGGAAGCATCCTTTGACCAAACGAATAGGTCATTACCCTAATAGTTTGCGGATGGCGGCCATCTTTGTGTGAAAATCAAACACGGTGAAACCGAATGGAACGAAATTGGGTACAGAGGTAGCACTAGCAAAGGGCACCTCAGTGTCACGTTTTATATCGCCGCCATCTTGGCTGAAACGTAATGGCGGCCACACGAATGTTCAAAGCTTAAATCAAATTACGATTAACCTAATCATCCGATCTCTACCAAATTCTGCAACTACATAGCTTTATGGAGGGAGCATCCTTTGACCAATCTAATAGGTCATTCGCCTAACAGTTTGAGGATGGCGGCCATCTTTATGTCAAAATTGATTCCGCCTATTAATTCGAACACGGTGGAACCGAATGGAACGAAATTTGGTACAGAGGTAGCTCTAGCAAAGGGCACCTCAGTGTCATGTTTTATATCGCCGCCATCTTGACTGAAAAGTAATGGCGGCCACACGAATGTTCAAAGCTTAAATCAAATTACGATTAACCTAATCATCCGATCTCTACCAAATTTTGCAACTACATACCTTTATGGAGGGAGCATCCTTTGACCAATCTAATAGGTCATTCGCCTAATAGTTTGCGGATGGCGGCCATCTTTGTGTCAGAATCGATTCCCCCTATTAATTCAAACACGGTGAAACCAAATGGAACGACATTTGGTACAGAGATAGCACTAGCAAAGGGCATCTCAGTGTCATGATTAATATCGCCGCCATATTGACAAAAACGTAACGGCGGCCACACAAATGTTTAAAGCTTAAATCAAATTAGGACTAACATAACCATCCGATCTCTACCAAACTTTGCAACAACATACCTTTATGGAGGGAGCATCCTTTGACCAATCTAATAGGTCATTAGCCTAATAGTTTGCGGATGGCGGCCATCTTTATGTCAAAATTGATTCCCCCTATTAATTCGAACACGGTAGAACCGAATGAACGAAATTTGGTACAGAGGTAGCACTAGCAAAGGGCACCTCATATTCATGTTTAATATCCCTATAGCACGTTGTATTTCAAAAAGCTACTACAACCAACATTCAATCATACTCCTTGAAAAGGACAAAGAGTTATAACAATACCCATGCATTTAGGAGAAAGTAGGCTATATGTTCTTTACTGAACATCTTGTTTTTATTCTTGTTATATTTAAACGCTTATTTTGTTCATTATCAAATTTTCCTGCGATTCAAAATTCTGGAACTAATAAAACAAATTTTAAATGAAAGCCGGTAATTAAGTATATTTGCCTTGTGTATTGTTTGCCGCCACTGACGCCCCCCGACAGCAGTGGCTACGCTGGCTAAAGCGCAGCGTTAGGTCATGGGGCCAAGCTCTCTGCTGACTCGGTAGACGCGTGGGTTCGAGCCCCACCGTCGGCCGTCCTTGAAATGGTTTTCCGTGGTTTCACATTTTCAACACCTGGCAAATGCTGGGCCGTTACCTTCTGATAGGCCACGGCCGCTTCCTTCCACATCGTTGCCAGTTTCATTCATCCATTCCATGTCTCATCCCGACGCGCAGGTCACCCACGGGCGTCGAATAGAAAGACCTGCACTCGGCCCCCAAGGAGGCCACATGACAAAAAAAAATCTTCCCCCGCCCCTCGCCCTCTCCCTCACCTTGCTCAGTTTTCAAGCGAATAGTCGGCAATGTTAAACAGCCAGTCGGCATTTTTTGAATGCTCACCCTCCCCCCCCCCCCCCCCTAGATGTACAAGGTCGAACCACCCCTGATGACGTTACCCTTTCAATGAGAGATACAGATTCATCATTATAGTTGCGAGAGAACTCACCAAATTATCCAGCTTGCTCCATCTGTCACATTTATATGCCTTACTTCCGTTGCACTCCATGATCCAGTTAAGCTTTTCCGCTGGTAAGCACAGATTCTTGTAAAACACATTTACATCTAAATCACTCGACACTTTGAAACACATTGACACTGATCTAACATCACAATAAGCATTATCATCTATTTTAACACGATTGTTATAAATTGATTTATCGGCCTATTCTTAACTTCACTTATGAAAGAGTGGAAATTTGCAATGGTATCCTGTTCACAACATTCATATAAGTTATCCAAATCTCTCTGTAATATCTGCTGCACACGTTCTTCAGGATCTTTCCTTTCTTTACTAAGCCTAACTATTAGATAAGAGGGTTGATTATGGAAAATTGTGGGGTAAGGATCATCGCTTAGTTTTGGAGTTTTTCGAGGAACACGAATAGGTTCTCTATTTACAACAGGGACACGTCTTCCCTAACCACAAACTTATCCTTAAAATGATGAATGCATACTACTGATTTATCACTGACCACAAAATTGTCACGATGTATAGGCTACTTATAATCCATTTTTGTCTTATGTTGTTTCCTTAGGAAACTTAAAAATAGTTGTATGAGAGGCATTGCCGTAGTTAGAATTACAACCCGGTACACAGCAAGAGCGACCCATTTCATAACTTCAAAACAAACATTCCTACGTCATTGCGTATAATTACAGAACTAAATATCAACTGACTCACAAATTCACTCTCACGCACCAATATTCTACAAGGAAACACTACTTATCGCCAAGTATCATCGGTAGCAAACTGAAACAACGTATGTAAACAAACCCACGTTTTCAACAGGCTAGGGCCTCGCGAATCGCCATTTTGAAGCAATCGAGAGTAGCAGTATTAAGATCTGAGTATTGCAGCAAGACCAATACAACTACAATCCTCAGACCTTAATGTAGAAAAAGCATGGCGGCGATGGTTGTCCTACCAATAGCTAAGATCATGTCATCGGGCTTGTCACAGTTCGTGTAAATTAATATTTTACTCACCTAAGAGCATAAAATATATCACAAGACGAGACTAGGTTCCGAAGAAGTATGCATCAATAATTTAGACTTACCTGAATTAATTTATCTACATAGTGCTGGCCTCGAATTATAGGTTTCGTCTTCACCCAAGGGACAGCTACAATAGTCTCACTGTTTCTGTGGTTGAATAAGAAGCTTTTTGACGAGTTATCACTATTTGTATTTAAGTTCAGTAATTATAGAATAATATTAGCGGCTTCGGTGGCGTAGTCGGTAGCATGCTGAACTGCTATGCCCAAGATAGCGGGTTCAAACCCGGCCGAAGCCGTCGGATTTTTTAAGAGCGTTAAAAATCCTTCAGTATGCCTTCCTTCGGAGGGGAAGTAAAGCCGGCGGTCCCATGTCATAGATTTATGGCATGTAAAAGATCCTTTCACAGACTAAACTTGTGTAAAGCAAAATTTGTTAGGTTAGATTTCGTCAGAACGCTCTATCAAAGTTCCAACGTTCACCACTAGGTATCATTGATATCTGGTGGCGAAAGTTGGAACTACTTGAAATTGAACGGAACTTGTAGCTCACCCTTTAGGGTATCCGCGGGAAGTAGCTACAAGACTTAGGCGAGCCGAACATGTCCTCGGACACTCCCGGCACTAAAAGCCATACGATAAATAAATAAATAAATAAATAAATAAGAATAATATTATTAGCAAAAAATCAAAACAGGTTCTGAAGTAGGAGAGAAGAAAGTACCCGGTTACTGAAGTGCTGCCCCAGCACATGCAGAGTATTTGTGTACACAATCGGAATGAGAATAGATGCCTGAAATAATCGAACCAACGCCTTAGAGATATAATTCAATTAAGACCTATTTAGCCTACCAAAAGATCAGGGAAACTACCAAGAAACAAAAAGGATTCCGCACTAGACAGTTCCGTGATACACATGGGAATCCTATATCAGACCTTAATTACAAGAAGGAACACTGGAGGATGTATGTTGAAGATCTATACGCAGAACCAATTCCATTCGTTTTGCCAACACGTGGCGAGGAAGACAGGTCAATTGCAGAAGATAGAATTATTAGATCAGAGTTCGATGAAGCTCTAAAATCAATATCCATGGGTAAAACACCAGGTATTGACAATGTTCCTGCCGAACTAATCAAGAATAGTGGGGATAGTACACTTGAATGGATATTCAAATTGGTAACAAGAATTTTCGAAGAAGTTAAATGGCCTCAGGAGTTTTACACCAGCGTCATCATTCCAATTCCAAAGAAGACTGTACCAGTTGAATGTAGTGACTATCGGACCATTAGTCTCATCCCTCATGCATCAAAGATACTTCTGCAGATTTTAAGGAAAAGGATGGAAATATACATCGAACAGTATCTAGACAACTCTCAATTTGGTTTTCGAAAGAATATGTCTACACGTGATGCTATCGGGTCCTTGCGATGTCTTGGAGAAAAGATGTTAAGTGTAATCAGAAACCTTTACGTGTGCTTTGTGGACTTCGAAAAAGCATTTGATAAAGTCAGCTGCCACAAGCTGTTTCCTCTTCTGAATCAAATAGGATGTCCCCATCGATTAATCAGATTAATATTTGATCTGTATATAAATCAAACTGCTGTTGTTCGGCTTGGAAATGACGTATCAGAACCCGCTAAGATCCGCAAAGGTGTGCGACAAGGTTGTTTGCTGTCCCCTGGACTGTTCAATGCCGTCGCTGAAGCTATAACGAAGTGGTCTTTTAAAGGTTCTAATATGGGAGTGAAAGTTGGTGGAAGACTTATCCAGAATATTAAATTTGCTGATGATCTGGCATTACTTGCAGTAAATCCGCATACATTAACAAACATGTTGCCATGTTTAAATGATACAGCTACAGAATACGGAATGAAAATCAATTTTAAGAAGACCAAGATTCTGGTGATAGGTAGCATCAACACCAACTAAATATAATCATAAATAAAGAACCAGTACAACAGGTCAGTTGTTTTAAATACCTTGGTCAGATCTTCACAGAAGACCTACGATGTGAAGTTGAAATCAAGAGCCGTATAGCCATGGCCAAGCAGGCATTCCGTGAAAAGCATTCTCTAATTTGTCAACACTCGATGTCCCTCAGCCTTAGAAAACAACTGGTTAAGACCTACATATGGCCAGTTGCAATGTACTGCAGTGAGACCTGGTCAATGAATAGAGGTGACATTAAACGACTTGAAGCGTTTGAGATGTGGTGTTGGCGCCGAATGGAAAATATCAGCTGGGTAGAGAAAATGACGAACATAACGGTGCTGGATCGAATAAAGGAAAAACGGCAAATGATCCGCTATATATATAGAAGGAGGTCCACATGGCTTGGCCACAGGTTACGACATGGTGGCCTGATGATCGACATACTAGAAGGCAAAATACCTGGAAAACGCCCTCGCGGGGGGCCACGGAACACTTTCATGAGATCTCTCCTAGATAGCTCTGGCCTACGAAGTTATGAAATGGTCAAAAGGACAGCACAAGACCGAACAACGTGGAAAAGACTCATTGTAGGGGCAGACCAGTCGCTTGACTGAAAAACATGATGATGAAGACCTCTCGTGGAATTGCCTAAAATCTCGGGTAAAACATCACACTGAATTAGTTGATTGAAATATGCAAAGAAGTCGTCGTGTGGATATCAGAACATAATTATGGAGAATACTACACACAAGGGACACGATAATATGTTACCATCTAACCTATTAAACATTCGCTGTTACCTTTTGGAATAGTTGTACTCTGGAAATAGTTGATTTAGTAAAGTACTATAGGTTGGAAAGCACCATCTCCCTCTTACGGAATTACCGCGCCACACCATCTCGCAATATAAGTACATAATTGGCAAGGTACTCACAACACTTTATTACACACATCATAATAAAAATAACTTGCAAGCTGTAAGAATCACTTAAGTATGAATAATGACGGAACACAATGAGTTCACTGTTTGGCACAGGGGGAACATCTTTCTTAACCAATAAAACAGAAGTGCACTGTATTATTTGGCGTGTATACATGGCAGTGTAGAACCAAGACCAACTACAATACTCAGACCTTAATGCAGGTATCGAAAGTGTGAAAATGGCGTATGCGGAAGCCCGAGATTTTGTTTGTTTACATTCGTTGCTGGGATACAATATTAGCTTTGATTAGCTCCGTTTGATGAAAGTTGGGATAAACTATTGCTCATCTGTAATTTGTAGTGTCTTCAGTATGTCTGTAAAGTCCAGTTCGCGTTTATGTACTGCAATCGTGTATAAATATGACGTGATAATACGCTTATTATGGACTAGTTCGTTTGTGTGATTGTTCAGTTGACCGATGGCATTGTGTCATTTACTGCAGTTGTTGAAGTACCCAAGACTAAAGTATTAATAGATGTGTCTCAAGAATATACACCGCAATGATTTGCTAGTTAGTGACAATATAATAATAGCTTAGTACACTTCAGTACCGGTAGTGTCGAACTTAAGTACGTAAATGGAAAACGCAATGATCATCTACGGCAAGACTAATCTGTTGACGTTATCTTGAACGCTCAGCTTCATGTGCCTCATTAAATCCTTACCGGTCTGGCAGATGTTCTACACTGCCTTGTATACACGCCAAATACTACAGTAAACTTCTGTTTTATTGGTTAAGGAAGATGTTTCCTCTGTGCCAAACATTGAACTCGTTGTGTTCCGTCATTATTCATACTTTTGTGATTCTTACAGCTTGCAAGTTATTTTTTTATGATGATGTGTGTAATAAAGTGTTGTGAGTAACTTGCCAATTATGTACTTATATTACGAGATGGTGTGCCACGATAATTCCGTAAGAGGGAGATGGTGCTTTCCTACCTACATTACTTTACTAAATCAACTATTTCCAGCGTACAACTATTCCAAACGGTAACAGCGAGTGTTTAATAGGTTATATGGTAACATATCGCGTCCTTTGTGTGTGGTAATCTCCATAATTATGTTCAGATATCCGCACGACGACTTCTTTGCATATTTCAATCAACTAATTCGGTGTGATGTTTTACCCGAGATTTTAGACAATTCCACGAGATGTCTTAATTGAATCGTATCTCTATAGCGTTGGTTTGATTATTTCAGGCAACTATTCTCACTCCGATTGTGTACACAAATACTCTGCATGTGCTGGGACAGCACTTCAGTAACCGGGTACTTTCTTCTCTCCTACTTCAGAATCTGTTTGATTTTATGCTAATAATATTAATCTATAATTACTGAACTTAAATACAAATCGTGATAACTCGCCAAAAAACTTCTTATTCAACCACAGAAACAGTGAGACTATTGTAGCTGCCCATTGGATGAAGACGAAGAAACCTATAATTCGAGGCCAGAACTATATAGATAAATCAATTCAGGTAAGTCTAAATTATTGATGTATATTTCTTCGGACCTAGTCTCATCTTGTGATATCTCTTAGGTGAGTAAAATAATAATTTACACGAACTGTGACAAGCCCGATGACATGATCTTAGCTATTGGTAGGGCAACCGTCGACGCCATGTTTTTTCTACATTAAGGTCTGAGTATTGTAGTTGGTCTTGGTAGAACATCTGCCAGACTGGTAATGATTTATGGAGGCACATATTGCTGAGCGTTCAAGATAACGTCAACGGTTTGGTCTAGCCGTAGATGTTCATTGCGTTTTCCCTTTACGTACATACGTTCGACACTACTGACGTGTACTAAGCTATTATTATATTGTCACTAACTAGCAAATCATTGCGGTGTATATTCTTGAGACACTTCTATTATGCTTTAGTCTTAGGTACTTCAACATACGAAGTAAATGACACAATGCCATCGGTTGACTGGACAATCATCACACAAACGAACCAGTCCATATTAAGCGTATTATCGCATATTTACATACGATTGCAGTACATTAACGCGAACTGGACTTTACAGACATACAGAAGACACTAAAAATTACAGATGAGCGACAGTTTATCCCAGCTTTCATCAAACGAAGCTAATCAAAGCTAAATAGTGTATCCCAGCAACGAATGTATACAAACAATATGCCGGGGCTTCAGCATACGCCATTTTCACACTTTCGAGACCTGCATTAAGGTCTGAGTATTGTAGTTGGTCTTGATTGCAGTCGGTCTTGTTTAACTTATACCACTACAGACTCACTCTCGTATATGTTGTGTTCAATCTACCTTGGTTCTGACCAAAGCAGACCAGGTAACTTTCGTAACAGTGATAATCGAATGGTGGCATAGCTGACAGGCAATAATTGTTGTTGATTCATTTAGGGGCTTTGCGGCATAGTGGTCATGTAGCCCCGTGTACTTGGGTGTGTTTGGAATTTATCTGATTACCTGTGTTATTGTGATGTAATTCAGAAGATGTGGGAAGGAGACGACCGAGGCCTGAAGTTAGGTACCATTCCGGCATTCACCTGGAGTAGAAGTGAGGAAACCATGGAAAACGACCACCTCCAAGATGGCTGAGGTGAGAATCGAACCCGCCTCTTCTCACCTTTGCCTCACGGGGCTGATATACCCCGTTCCCCAATACATACTACTACAAACTCCACAATAACACAGGTTATCATAAAAATTCTAAACACAACCAAGTACACGGGGCTAAATGACCATGATGTCCAAGCCCCTCAAATGAAACAACAACAACAACCGATTACTAGTGTAGTGTTCAATGTACACCATAGTCATAGGTCCGATAAATGAATAATAAGAAAAAGACTCTGCTCCTAATCCTTTGAAAAAATAGGGTGCACGTCTACCCTTTATTATTCCCGTTTACAATGGGGTCGGAGATGAGATGATACGAAAGTCTATGTGGCGGGTGGTATTTACGACTGGATACCCTTCCTGACGCCAATCTCATGGGAGGAGTTAATGAGAGATGAAATGAATGAAGATGAAGGAAACTGGGCAAGGATGTGGAAGGAAGCGGCCGTGGCCTGTCAGAAGGTAACGTCCCTGAATTTGCCTGGAGTTGAAAATGGGAAAGGCCGACGGTGGGGCTCGAACCTACGTCTACCGAGTCTGCAGAGTACTTGGCCCCATGACCTAGAGCTGCGTGTTAGCGAGCGTAGCTACCGCTGTCGGTTCTTAAAAGAATAGTGTATTCAGATGAAAATACTAACATGCCAATTACCATAGTCCCTGCAGTTTCAAACGTTTTTTAGACCATTATCAATGATCAGATTGTTTCCTATTTTGAAGATAATAACTTGTTCAGCAACTCTCAATTTGGTTATAGGGCTGGGCTAGGTACAGTGAAAGCTGCAACCTCCTTTGTGAGCAATTGTCTGAGTAAGTTAGATAATCGGCATCCGTTGCATGTTAAACTTTATGATTTATCAAAAGCTTTTTACCCTGTGTCTCATAAACAACTGCTAGATAAACTTCGATTTTTTGGTTTTGAAGAAGATTCTATTTTACTTATTCAATCTTACCTGTGTGTCAGATTCCAGTACGTTGTATTAGGAGATAATGAATCTGATTACTTGCCTGTCAGTCATGGTGTTCCACAGGGGTCTATTCTTGGTCCAATCCTATTTATTATTTATACTAACGATCTGCCGCCTTATAACATATCTGGTCCTAATGTAGATAGCTATCTATTTGCTGATGATGTAAATATTTGCATAAGTCCGCAATCCACACAGCTTTCTGACCATGGAAATGGACATATTTCAGAAACTATTCAAGATAGGTGTACAGCTAATCTACTTTGCTTGAATGTTTATAAAATTCAAGATTTAGTACTCCAGTATGATCATGGAGGAGAAATTAATGGCATGGGTACAATTATATTTCTTGGTTTCACAATTGATTCTGAACTGAAATGGGAGAAACATATACAAAATACTGCATCTAAGGTTTGCAGAGGAATTTATTTGTTGAGAAAACTTAGGTCATGCATCAGTACCACTGTTTTAAGAGTAGTGTACTTTGCACAAATTCATAACCATTTGCCCTATGGGATTTTACTTTGGGGTCACAAGCATCAAGCAGAGAAATTGTTTACTTATAAGTTACAGAAAAGAGCTGTGAGAATAATTTGACCTTCCTACTAAAGGCCACTGTAGGCAAGCATTTGTTGATTTAGGTATCATGACTCTGCCTGCAGTGTTCATTTTCCAATGCCTTTTTTATATCAAAGAAAATTACAATAACTAATATGAGGAGGTGGGTCTGTCACATTCATACAGCACAAGGAGTAGGAACTTAGGTATTTTCAGATGTAGGTTGGTTGGTTTAGGGGCTGCGACAACGCGATCATCTAGCCCCGTGTACTTTGGGTGTGTGTAGAATTTGTCTGATAACCGATGTTAATTGTGATTACTGTATTCGTGTGTGTTATCTGTGATTCAGGTAGAAGGACTACAGACGATTATTTTTTTCAAGTAGTTCCTACTTTTGCTACCAAATGCTACCGTCCACGACACATAACTGCGGACGTGGCTACTAAATGCCATCGCGGTCACCACCTGGCAGCGAACGTTGGAACTAATAAAGCGTTATCAAACTGACCTACACATTTTAGCTTCCACTAGTGTAGTTAGTGGAAGGTTTTTTTTCATGCCATAAATCTATGACATGGGACCGCCGGCTTTACTTCCCCTCCGAAGGAAGGCATTCTGAGGATTTGTAACACTCATAACAAATCCGACGACTTAGACCAGGTTTGAACCCACGATCTTGGGTTTAGAATCTCAGCATGCTACCAACTACACCACCGAAGCCGCTGATTTAAAAAAAAATCAGATGTAACTTCAGTAAAACTCAGAAGACATTTATTTATATCTCTTTAAAATGTTTCAATTCTCCGCCACCTACTTTTAGGCAACTGCATTTCATTGTATACAAAACAAAGATTAAGGGTGTGCTCACTGATAACAGCTTATATAAAATTGATGAATTTTTTGAAGTCTGTAAATTAGTTAGGCATGAATTAGTTTAAAATTGTTATCTTAGTACAGTATTATGGTTTGCTTCCTTTTATGCAGGTGCTTTATGTTGACCTTGTCTTGTAAGATAGTTATTGTTGTTTCAAGGTGCAAAAATACGAGGTCATCTGCCCCTGCCTTGTAAGATACATTTATAGTGTAAATACTGAACGTGTCATAGGGTGTCCTCGCTTTTGAGTAACATATGTACATTGTATATTCTAATTTGTTCGACGACTGCATTACACTTGATGTTCTCCTGCGTCTCTGCAATAAACGATATCTATCTATAATGAAAAATGGCAATCGAAAGACACTCCACTCCTCGAAAATCATGCATGTCTGGGCTAGAATAGAACAACTGATTTCTAAGGAAGGTCGGACGGAAATGAAGCATAATCATCACGGATCCCCGTGTTGACATCGATGCCATAGCCTACTTGTTTTAATTCCCTCAGAAAAACCGACTGTATTGCTTCGTTATTTAGTAAACTGTATTGTATCCCTTTACCAACCATAGATTTTTCAGGAAATTTCACTCGTATTAGCAAACTTCAACCCCTACCCTCAATAATTCCTAGCTACAGTCGGATGAGTGACCATGGCTGAAGGTAATGGAACTGACCTCCCTTCCCAGTGGCGTCATGAGCTACCGTCGCAAGAGAAGCCAACAATTCACCCGGTTGCCTCATGTTTGCTGTTCTAAATATGTCACACTGTTGAACTACCCTATAGATTAATGATTTTGATCTTGGGTTCATACTCCAACCCTCACACCCTCCATACCCATGTACGCAGTTGCTCCGGTCAAACCACTCTGATAACGCCTCATATGAACAGCTCTAATCAATGCCTCTGATGTTCAGTGATGAACATGACGGTTGATATGGATATCTGTTCATTGCTGCAGCTGAAGTTAAAGAGTTAAACTGGAGTTCAGTCGTCTGAATTATAATAATAAGTAATTTGCGTGTTGTTATCTACCACCTTTTCTCATACCCACTCAAAGTGAAGGCAATTAACTTTCCAAGAATGTATACAGTAAATAGACTATGCGTTTGGTCATATCTACAAAAGAGAATATATTTCGAATAAATGTTTCAGTGTGAACCTTCAGAAGACGATGAACAGCAGTCTACTGTATCTTCTACAACTACCTGTTGATAGATTTTGAATATTTCTGACAAATGATACTGCGTATTTTAGGTCAAGTATCTTCAAGAAAAAATGGAGGAACAGAGTAAGGATCTCACTCTCATTCGTAAGAAATCGAAGCAGCCAATAGAGGATGCTGAACGTCAATGACAAAACCAAATGAAGGGTTTGGTTGAAAAATGTCTTGAATTGGAGGTTTCAAAGATTGAGAAGAGAAAGCAGCTCGAAACACTGAGGAGAACCATAAAAGGCCTTGAACTATTCAGGTAATTATCTATCCTTTATTAACATCATCTACCTTATGAAAAATGTTAAGGAGTTTAATAGCGAAACTACGTAATTTTAGGACTATTGATTCTCTTTATGTATGACGCTGGGACATCATTGTGCCGGCAGGGTATTTATACGAGGTCCATCCAGAAATTGTTTCCCTATTTTCTGAATAAAAAGGAAACATGGCTACATGAAAAACTTTATTGGCACCATATACAACAATGTTTGAGCTATTTTTCGACATAATCATTACCCGAATTGGGATACCTGTCATATCGTGGCATCAACTTTATATTCCTGTCTCGAAGAAGTCTGCCACCTGAGACATTCGTCTTCAGCTTTTCGTCAGTGGAAAATGCTGACCGAGGACAGGAAAGTGAGCAACCCATATATCATCACCCGTGACGATCTTGTCGAGGAACTCGTCGCCGTCATCATGGGTAACTGGGCGTATTGTAAACCATATTCCCACCGGGATTTAGACAGTTGAACTTAAGGGATATAGGACGGCGGTAGTAGAGAGAATGAGGAAGGAAGTTAGGTGACTGATCAATTTCGTTTTCACAGAAATAGAATTGCATTTCATTAAATGGTAAAACAGAGTATACATATTTTAAGTTATAGCCTAGGCCTAACAGTATAACAAGAGTATAAATATTTTATGTTATAACAAGGTGGGTATAACTTGCGTGAGCAATGAATAAAGCTTAAAAGGCAATGGAGTCTTGCATTGGAATTTAATTAGAAACTGTCGTTCTAAAAACTGCGCCCTCGAGGCATATAATAAAAACCAACTCTTGTACCGGTAACATTATTTTTGGTCTCACAGGACCGAAGAATGTTCTGTCGAAGGAGAAAAAATTCTGATCCAGTTGATTTTATAGTGCTGTATCCCAGGCAAATAAAATGAGGATTCGATCCAGGATGCTTTAAAACTTGATTAAAATGTTGCCTTAGCAAGAAAACATGCAGACGTGCGCTACAAGATCATGTTAAAGGTCTCAGATAGGGAAGCGGAGGGTAGCACCTCCAGCCTCAAGAAGATCTGGAGAGTGTTTAGGTGTTGCAGAGAATACTGTAGACGGGCAAGAGCTAAGAGCAGACTCAGGCACCAGGTTAAATAGCTCATAAAGCGTTACGTCATAAAAAAGTTCGAGAGAATTCTCGACGTGAGGAGACCACAGTAACTTATAATGGACGTGCTTGTTGAACACTGGTTTCCGATATGACTCTGGTATTACTTTAACTTACAACACTACAGACTCACTCTCGTATATTTTGTGTTCAATCTATCTTGGTTCTGACCAAAGCAGACCAGGCAACTTGAGTAACAGTGATAATCGAATGGTGGCATAACTGACAGGTAATAGTTATTGTTGATTCATTTAGGTTCTTTGCGGCATAGTGCTCATGTTGTCCCGTGTACTTGGGTGTGTGTGAAATTTATCTGATTACTTGTGTTATTGTGATGGCTGTATTAGTGTGTGTGTTTGTAATAATTCAGAAGAGAATTCGGGAGGAGGCGGCCGTGGTCTGAAGTTAAGTACCATTCCAGCATTTGCTTGAAGATGTGGGAAACCACGGAAAACCACCCCCAAGATGGCTGAGGTGGGAATCAAACCCACCTCTTCTCACTTTTGGTTCACGAGGATGAGTATACCCTGTTCCCAATAAACACACTAATACAGACTTTCTAAAAATTAACTCCCATGATTCGTTACAGAAAGATGCCATCACGCGGGAGGAGTATAATTACCGGTACTGAAGTTATGTTGCTGCTGAAGACCGGATAGGGTGGAGAGACCGACCAGGAGGAAACCTGCCATCAGCCAGATAAACTGATGATGATGGTAGTAGTGGTTTTGTAACAGTTCTAATGCCTCCTACGGCTTTCCTCCTACAAGATGGCGGCGGCGCGATTTCTCGAGAACCCATGGTTGGATTTTAACAAATGAGGTGTCGTAGGACTCGGGCTAACGACCCCTTTCCTCTGGAAAACTTATTTCCACCCCAAAATAAAACCTACCCCTACTAGGGTGTGAAATAGTTAATTTTATAGGTAAACATTGCTTTCCATGTAAATCATGTATGCGGTTCAATGCAATGATGAAATAAAACGTTGTTCCACACAAGAGACATGTGTACAGTGGAATGCCGCTATGATTAAACATTTTAGTTTTTTGTTTTTACGCATGCGTTTTTTGTAAGAGGTTGGGCTTTTTGAATAATGATTTATAGATGAGTTATTTAAAAAAAAAATAACCAAAAGATCCAAAACTAATAGGTCATCGGCTTTTTAATATCTCATGAACCAATAAGGCTAGGGACTTGTATGTGGGGCCGTTGGACTTGGGGTGACGCCCTGTTTTTGAATGTATTATTCATTTTTGTCAAAAGGGCCTAACCACACTTACGTTAATATCTCGCTAACTAATAATCAGAGAGAGTCAAGTGAGGTGCCATAGGACTCCGGATGGCCAACCCTTTTCCATGGCCAACGAATTTACCCAAAAGACCCAAAACAGCAATGTCATTGACCTAAGATTTTATAAACTAATAATCAGACAGGGTCAAGTGAGGTGTCATAGAACATAGAATGGTTAACCCTTTCCATGACCAATGAAATTATCCCAAAAATCCAGAACAGCAAGTTCATTGTCCTGAGATTTTATAAACTTATCATTGGAGAGGGTGCAAGTGAGGTGTCATAGGACTTAGAATTAACCCTTTCCCATGACCAATGAATTTACCTCAAAGATCCAAAAAGAGCAAGGTAATTGACCTGAGATTTTATAAACTAATAATCGGATATCGACATGTGAGGTATCATAGGACTTAGAATGGTCAACCCTTTCCCATGGTTAATGAATTTACCCAAAATACTCAATACATCAATGTCATCGACCTGAGATTTTATAAACTAATAATTGGATGCGGACATGTGAGATGTTTACCGTGAGTGATGAAACATAGCTAGGTAGAGAAAGAATTATTATAGACTACATGTATGGTGACTGACAAGTCTTTCACCATTGGAACTTGTTTTCAGATCAAACTGCAGTACAGAGAGAGTAAAGGTTGCAGGTATGGGTTAATAAATAACAAACGGTGTACACAAAATCTGATTTATCGATTCAAGAATTAAGAGTAGACTATATTTGATTGATTGGTTAAAGAGGATAGCTAAAACACAAAATGGTGACTACATCGAACTAAATTAATCCAAACTGAATCAAACCCCACTAAACCGAACTAAATCGAACCAAACCTAATCAAAAACAAGCCAAGGGTTTAAGTGTAAAACTTGTGGGGGGATGTGGTCATTGGTGATGTTAGAAAGGAAAGGGATAATGCTCTTACCTATGGAGGGTAAGGTAAAGCTAGTGCATGGTGCTAATGCACACACCCAAGTACATGAACCACACACAACTATCCTATGCTGCTTTTATGGGTTGACTGTTAAAACTTGCTCAGTGGTTACTGGGACAAGATGGTCGCTACACACGACAAGCTTTAAATACTTGAGGCTAATAATCTATACTCACACACTCGCTTGTTCTAAACTAAACTCTCTTGCTGGCAGTGCTCACACAGTAGGCAGATGACAGAAATGCTTGGCTGACAGAAATACAATCATTTTCGGTTGTCTAATGTTACCAGCTAACCATTTTGTGCTGCAATGGCAAGCACTTGTGCCTCTTGCACTGGAGATCTTAACTCGATTTCCAACTCTAAAGCTTAGAACGAATCAAACTAAGAAAGAAGGACAAGGTGGCGCAGTGGATAAGCCGTTAGCCTTTCACTAAGGTAGACTAGGGTTTGATTTTAGGTTAATAAGCATGTCATAAACATATAAAAAACGGAGATAATGTTTAAAATCGATTACACTTGTCTCTTTTCAAATTATTACTTGGATTACAAATACAAAGGTGAACTGATTTGATATACAGTTAATGCTGCCTATCGCACACTAAACTGTAAGGAAGCCCCCCCCCCCCAAAAAAAAAGCAAAAGGCGTAGGTAGAGCAGTGGTAAAATCGCTATATGTAGAAAACTACCTAGCGGTTTTATGAACTGGCAGAGCTATGTCGCATAAACAGTGCAGGATACAATCCAGCAACCATAATGTGTATCTTGTGGAACAGAGAAAATGCACTTTTGCCCTGATGGATAACAAATGTGTGCAGACGAATGATCTACGCATTAGCCAACAATGGGGTTATAACCACGAGGAGGAGGTGTAATTTCTATATATTATTGTTTAGAGACATGGCTTTTTGTAACCAGTAGATTTAGTAGATTTAGAATTTTGTAAATATTCATTTTTGTAATTGTAAATAGTTATTTTTTTGTAAATTGTGGGAACCATTTTTTTGTAATGGTAAATGTTAAATGAATAACTAAAAGTTCTTTGGGAAGAGTGTGCATGTCGAAGTTGTTTTTGGGGATAAATAGAGTGGTTGTGTTTGTTTTCAAAGACAGGCATGGTTGTGTAAATGTATGACTACACAGAAAGAGAGAGAGTGAGTGTAAAACAGCCTTACCTGCAGTAGTAGTAGTAGACCTCTATGTTTTGCAAACACATAGACAGACTGTATCATCGCCATGGTCAAGCACTTACTTTAACACCATTTACAATAACTTAAAATGAAAAAAAAAATCATGTTTCGCAAATATGAACTTTTGACATATACAAAATAAAAATAAAATGTGTAAACAACAAATTGGGAAATCCATGTTTCCATACCATGAAATTCAAACTGGCATTAAAAATGCAAATGGAAAAATGACATATTGTAATGTGTGAAATGTGAAAATGAACAAAAGCTATCATTATAAAAAAACACATGGTGCTGCATGACTGAGGTGTGAATCAAACCCTCTCTACTTATTTGGACCACCCGAGACTGAGTAGACTTGTTTTAGTACACATACCACTTTTAAAATTTTGTGTAAAAGCTAGGAATTGAACCCAAGAGCTTGTAGGTGAGACCAAGGTTAGAATATGTTAAACAGATAGCCCACAGGGTGTGGTAGCTATATAGAGATGAAACGATTAGCTCGGGACAGTGAAGCATTGAGATCTGCATCAAACCAGTCAAAAGACTAAAGAATCAAACAACTACATGTAAGCTCACCAAAATAATATTGTGTAACGGTAAATGTTAGTCAACGAACAGTAATGCATTACTAAAACCCATTACACGATACCTAAGAGCTTTTCTAAAATTATTTTAAAATACCTTTAACCCTATATTAAACACCCAGTTCACAAGACTCATAACTGCAACATAATGGCGAAACAAAACAAAATCTATATTTCAAAACAAGCAAGTGGTTTAGTCAATGTACACTGGGAAAAGTTTTGTAAACACTCAAGTCCACAAAACTAATTAAATTAGGAACTGCCAGGTTGGCCAAGTGGTTAAGGTGTTTGACTTAAGATCAAATTTCCTGTACAAGGAAGCAAGGGTTCGAATCCCTTACCTGGCATAACTATTGCCTTAACATGGCTTGGCCACACTGTATTATTATGATACTCGGTACACAAACCATAGATAGAATGTATTGCTTAAGGCCACTCTCTTTCTGAACATAGTCAGAGACTGTTGATTGTTAACAATTGCATTAATAGTGGGACATGGGGATAACAATTAAGAAAAAACAGACAATTGGCAACTCAAACTAAACACTTGGGGCGCTGAGGTCGGTCTGGATAAGTAGGGTAAAAATACTCAATAACACGCGTTTGATATGGAACACTTTTTATTTTTCGGTTATAATCAGTAAATGTGAACCCTAAAATAAGGACAGTGTTATTTTTAATTGTATATATGTATAACTGTGCAATACACGTGATCTAATTTGTGTGTTCCACTGGATTTTATGTGTCAATTGCATATTATCAAGCATGGGTTGTCTGCTGGCATTTGTTTCTGAGCAGTTCGAGTAATGGCGCTGTTACGTTTACAAGCTACCGTATATTTGAGTTTGCTCACTGGACCATAGACTCTAGAAATTATTTGCTGCTTGGTAGGGCGAAGGGATGAGTTTAACTTGTATTAAAACTCGGGGGAGACAGGAATTGCTTGATTTGTTGGATTGTTGGCAGGTAGGTTTGGTAGCAGGTTCTTGCAGAGTAGATATTTACCCTGCGAAGTCAAATTAGGCCTATATGACTCGTAGTGAAATGGCTCGGATATCGCAGAGCGATGTGCTGGTGGTTGGTAGGGTTATTGGAAATGAACTAGGGAGCGGGGAAGGATACCTGACTGATGAAACTTGGCTGTCCTCGGCTGGTGTAGGCTTGGCTGTCTTGGTACGGCTTGGCTCGGCGATACTGTACTTGGCGGTCTAGGTGCGGCTTGGCTCGGCGTAACCGTGAACAACCCGTCCTGTCGTCAGTGTGTGTAGTGGCGAGTGGTCCAACCCGCTCCTGTTGACCGTATTTATTTGGTATCGTCACCTTTCGGCTATTGCTATTTGCATCTTTTGGAAAGTGATGGAAACTTATATCCGCAGCCCTCTTATACATCGACTTACAGCCGTGAACTGAGCAATATACTTTGCTTTTACTCATTTTGCACTCTATCAACGAGCAAAACTTATTACTTATGTATCAAGACACGAAGAATTTACCACGATCTGCTTACCAATACAAGTAACCATATACAAACAGTCACCACGTGACAAATGTACCTTACTTGCTAAGTTTCTCATTTTTACCGCTAGATGTCATATCAGATAGCTGGAGTTGCCAATACCCATACAATATTTTTATTCATTTAGTTTTTTTTAATAGTTACACACTGAATACAACTTTTTGTCTCTTTACCATTGTTTGATAAACAACGTTTGTTGTAGATACTTTTATAACTTTCTCTAGGTACTCTTGTTCTTAAAAACTGGGGAAGCCGCAATGGTTTTATAGACATAAAACTCTCATCCTCTTCATTTTCATCATCATCATCATTATAAATATTATCGTCATAATTATTATAGTCATTGTCACCATCATTATCATCATCATCATCATCATCATCCTCAACATCACTAGAACTATCCAATTTGTTTCTTTTCAACAGGGACCTCTTGAAGAGTCTGTGTTGCTTATGATAATGTTAAGGGTTTTTTGAACGTTGACATGACTTTTGAGGAGATGATAAATGCTTTTCAACAAACAATGCACTATCTTGAGCAGCAATATAATTTTCTTGAGCTCGCTTTTTAGCATTTTCATGATAGTTTGTTGACAGCAACGGTGTTTTATCTGGTACACTAAATTGATTATTACCCACACTTAAGAACTTACCATTTTTACTTTTTAGATGACCTAGACATTTTGTTGCTCTTTGTTTTGAGCACTGCCAAAATATGATTCCATTCACATTTTGCCTTTATAGTTATAAGAGTAGCCATGATACAGAGCACGTGGTTTACCTTTATTGGTTATAGTATATTCCATAGTATTAACTGGCTTGTAAAGTTGATCTACCTACTACAGAGGTCAGAACAATTCTGGTGAAAGAGTGATTTTGTGTTGACGTTTTATATAGGACTAGTTGTTACCCGCGGCTTCGCCCGCAATAACATTTGGAATCCCGTTATAACAATAGTTATATGGATTTTTCCTGTAGTTGAAGATAATGACGGCAACATGGATCATTGAAATTGAAAATCAGGTGCAATATAAGACGGGGAGGTTTGATTTAAGGCAGGTCCCCTAGCCTACTTCCATGTCTATCGAGAGTGTTCTTAACGCCTAAGCA
This sequence comes from Meconema thalassinum, assembly GCA_946902985.2. NCBI lineage: Eukaryota > Metazoa > Arthropoda > Insecta > Orthoptera > Tettigoniidae > Meconema > Meconema thalassinum. The sequence continues at coordinate 297,505,461 of OX336391.1, read as the reverse complement.
CTTCTCGGTAAACTACATTTCTGGTCTTTCTCTCAGGCTGCACAATGACTAAACCACCAGAAGAACTGACTGGAGCATGCCACATACAACTGACCATGTGCGAAACAGTCACTTCTCAGATCCACACCAGTTACTTTTAAACTCTGCCCCTGAGCCTTGTTAATTGTCATGGCGTAGCAGACTTTCAAAGGAAACTGCAGACGTTTGAATTGAAAATGGTAGTCTGATGGGATTAGAGGAATGCGGGGTATGAAGACAGTTTCGCCTTGGCCATCAACTGTAAATATGGTGGCTTCAATCACAAATTTATGCAGAGCTTTAACCTGCAGCCCGGTTCCCCATTTACTGCATGCTTTACTCATTGCATCCTTCAGGTGCACATATTCCTCAATTCTCAACTTTTTCTGATTGATGCGAATCCAAAGTAGTCTCTCTGTCTCCTCTGCATCCCTATTTTCTTCTGGGTGGCTCTTTGTATATTTGGCCACTGCATCCCTATTGACTTTCTTATTGCTTTCAACATACTTCTTAAATGCCCTAAAGAGTATTAATATTTAGCAAAAGTTCCACCTAATCAATACCTTTATTGTATTATATATAAATGATCACTTAGTGGTCATTGGTACATGTTTCGGGGCCTAATTGTTTTGGCCCCTTCATCAGCCTATATAGATAAAAAGTCAAGGCAAACAGGTGGTCGGATAGCTAAACACTCATAAAACATTCCCTTCAAAAAAACCTATTATGGTGCACCATAATGAAAGGTGAAAGATGTTTATCCAAAGAAACATAAGGAAATAAAATACATAAATAAATAAAGAAAGAATGAAGGAAAGAAAGGGATAAAGAAATAGTTGAAATTTGAAAAAAAAAAAAAAAATATATATAGTGTGAACACACTCTAAAATTTCACCCTTTCTTGTTGATCACAGAAATTGTGCACTCTTCATGTAGTCCAAATCTTCTTAAATACAGTATGTGGACGACAATAACACATTTGAAATAAACCATACGCTATACCGTGGCTTGCTGATGTCAACGAAAATACAATAGCTCAGCTTTGTGGCAGTTCCAAATTACTGTGGCCTGTAGATGCTAAACGAGACATAATCTGCTCCGTGGCAGCATTCCAAATTAAATTAATATGCCAAATACAATCCACCAGTGATAAATTTCATGGGTCACAATACTTCACCATAGATGAGCCCCTCAAAAAAAACCATGAAGCTGCAGTGCCGAAACATCATCTTGCCAGAATGCTTTGGAATAATTAATGAAGGAACAGGCCTCCAGTTTGAGATTAAACCATTAAGAAAGAATGGAATATGTCACCTATAAGTCTATATCTGTGATGATATTTAGAAATATGTCAATTTACTTTAGGTTAAACGATAAGTTTATGTCGGCTATGGCTTGTCTTTTGTTATACGTTATTGTCTTCGAGCATACAATAGGATAGAGAGGCCTTTGCCAGCGGAACATGGGGCCAGAATAAGATCAGCTGATGTTGGTATAAAATGGCGCCTATGCCCAAGTTGTCAGCGTGAGCGTAAAGATTATACTTAATTATCGATAAACGAGCCCATTTTTGCTGTATAATATATTACAAATTTATAAAATACGCATTTTCCTTTATGTAAGAGGCTGAAAGTGAAGTTATATAGCGAAATTGGTTATATCTTGCGCTGTTTACAATTGAGGTCAGAAGTTTGAAAAGGGAACAGGGTATCTTTTCACGGTTAAGAATTAAAATATATGACCTAAAATACACAGACTTCATTACATACATTTCCCCAATACAGCTGGCACCCAGCGGCGTAGCCGTGCTCGTTAAATCATGCAGCACGCTCTGATAACGCAGGTCGAATCCCACTGACTGTGGCTATCCCGAGTGTGGTTCACCCCCCAGGTTTTCCACACTCCCTCCAGGCAAATCCCGAGGCACTTACCTCATTCCTGTCCCTAATAAAGTTACACACTACTACAATCATCACATCAATACAGGTTATCAGACAAATTTAACCCACACCCAACTACATGGTGCTGATGACCAAGATGTCACAAGCCCCTTAAATGGATAACATCCACCAATGCAGCTATACACACTACTGCAATCATCACAGAAATTTAAGTTATCAGACAAGTTCAACACATACTCAAGTACACAGGGCTGATGACCCGGAAGTCCCTAGCCTCCAAAAATGAATTTACTAAATATGGAGGGGAAGGGGATAACATTAGGATATTTGTAAGATTTATTGCTCTAGGTGATTAATATTGGGAGTGGGGATATCATTGGTTTTCTTTTTAGATGCAGTGCTGGATATCACTTTCTACACATAATTAAATGTATTGGCTTATTTCAGCTTCCCTTCAGACCCTGAATTGCTAAAGCTATGGACCATAAATATGAAGAGAGAGGGATTTCAGCCATCGAAATATAGTTAACTTCGTTCAAAGCATTTTGAACCTAGCTGCTTTGATAAAGAGAGGTTTGGTCATCCATTTCTTCTGGAAGGATCAGTTCCAACTAGTTTTGAATTTCCAGAACACTTGAGCAAATTTCAAATTTTAATTGATGATAGTTATAATCAGGTTAATGGATCCGATCGGGTGATTATCGGCCAACTTTCTTGATTTATAAAGCAAAACCAGCATAATAGAAGCATAGAGCCTACATGATACTAAAAAAGTATGTTAGTACTAGTATGCTTTGTAGAGTTTATTATTTTAGATATGTAAAAATATTACAAATATAACCAAGTCAGACAATTATTACGGATACAAATTATACGTAAACATATTTTATTCACCATTTTATAATTTCCTAACCATGTAGGCTCTACACATGTCACCTATGCATTCTAACACTGATATGTCAACACACCAAAATATCGCATATAACTATTATACTTCACACTTTTCATACAATAAAGAACAGTAATATTCAGAAGGAATTGTAGTTATTGCCACCTTCAACAGAAATAGTCTGTTAATCACAAGAAATACGCTTGAATCGGGATTTTAAGTCACTTCATAATGCTATTGTTATGGGAGACATCTTTGTTTTGCCCAACATCAGCTGATCTTATTTTGGCCCCACGGTCGGCCGGTAGAAGCATATAGCTGGCGCCCTCTCTATCCTATTGTATGCTCGAAGGTTATTGTCAATTTTATGGGCACAGCATTAAATCATTACTCAGATATATAGTTTATTAAATCATTGTAAAGCCAATTATGGCATTGAACTGGGCGTAGGGTTATGTTATTAATAAGAAAATTCTCTAACAGTAATATATTCGCAAAATTTGAAAAATGTAGGAATAAGATGGAAAATTAGGTGGCTCTTATCAAATTAGAATTTTTTAGAGAAAAAGAATTTAAAATACTTATGGCTTCATGCTTAAAATAGCTAAAATGCTTAAGGGAGTTTATTTTTGTTGTTGATTTTTATCGTTATGTTGTCTGTGAGGGTATCAAACAAAACGTTTGAGTCAAAAATTATCTCATTGAGATTTTTAGGGTCTGAAATTTTATGCGCTGTGTTGATTTCTATGGATTCTAGTATATTCATCAGGGTTCCCTCTTTTGTATAATGTAAAATTTTCAAATCTTTTTTTTTATATTTGTAAATTTATGACCTGGCTCTTCTATATGTGTAGCCATAGCTGAATATTTTATGTATTTTGTGGCGTTTATATGTTCATTATATCTTTTAGAAAAATTTCTTCCGGTTTGGCCTATGTTGTTAGTATTGCATTCATTGCAAATCAATTTATATATACCAGATTTGCTGAATTTATATTTCTTATTGATTGTATTAGAATTAAAAAACAGGTCATGATTTGTATTATTGGTTTTATACGTTATCTTCATATTCTGCTTTTTAAATTTGTTGGTGAAACCATATGTAAATTTATTGAAATATGTGAAAGCTGCGTATGTTGACTTTTCCTTTTGCTCCAGTTGGAGGTGCGTTGCGGGTTTATTTTTTAATTTATTAATTATATTTTCAATGTATGGATGTTTGTAGCCATTAATTCTGGCGATCTGATGAATTACTTTAATCTCATTATTAAAATCTTGTTTGGATAAGGGTAATTTCATAGCTCTCTTTATAAGGCTGATGAAAGTGGCTCTTTTATGACAGCCAGGGTGGTTTGAATCGTGTCTTATTGCAGTGTGGGTTTGTGTTGGTTTTCTGAAAACTTGATAGTGTAATCTGTTGTCTTTTTTAATGATGGTTGTATCCAGAAAATTAATCTTATTATTTACGGCAGATTCCATAGTAAATTTTATGTTATTATCAATGTTATTAAGTTGGTCTAATATTTGTTCTATTGTTTGAATATTGTCATCAACTATGATGAAAACATCATCTACATAATGCCTTTTATTTTCCCTTCTATTTTTGTTTTTTCTAAATAGTCGAGGTAAATGTTGGCGATGATACCTGATAGTGGTGAGCCCATGCCTAACCAATTTTTTGTCTGTAAAATTTGTTGTTAAATGTGAAATGACTATTGTTTAGGATGAAACTTAAAATGCAAATGAATTCATCTATTTCTACTTTCGATAATTTGCAATAAGACACGATTCAAACCACCCTGGCTGTCATAAAAGAGCCACTTTCATCAGCCTTATAAACAGAGCTATGAAATTACCCTTATCCAAACAAGATTTTAATAATGAGATTAAAGTAATTCATCAGATCGCTAGAATTAATGGCTACAAACGTCCATACATTGAAAATATAATTAATAGATTAAAAAATAAATCCGCAACGCACTTCCAACCGGAGCAAAAGGAAAAGTCAACATACGCAGTTTTTACATATTTCAATAACATTACATATGGTTTCACCAACACATTTAAATAGCAGAATATGAAGATAGCGTACAAAACCAATAATACAAATCATGACCTGTTTTTTAATTCTAATACAATCAATAAGAAAGATAAATTCAACAAATCTGGTATATATAAATTGATTTGCAATGAATGCAATACTAACTACATAGGCCAAACCGGAAGAAATTTTGCTAAAAGATATAATGAACATAAAAACGCAACAAAATACAGAAAATATTCAGCTATGGCTACCCATATGGAAGAGTCAGGTCATAAATTTACAAATATAGAAAAAGATTTGAAAATTTTACATTTTACAAACAAGGGAACCCTGATGAAAGTACTAGAATCCATAGAAATCAACACAGCGCATAACATTTCAGACCCTAAAAATCTCAATGAGATAATTTTTGACTCAAACGTTTTGTTTGATACCCTCACAGACAACATAACGCTAAAAATCAACAACAAAAATAACCCCCCTTAAGCATTTTAGCTATTTTAAGCATGAAGCCATAAGTATTTTAAATTCTTTTTTTCTAAATCATGCACATATTGCAGCAACAAATTCCAATTTCATAAGAGCCACCTAATTTTTAATCTTATTCCTACATTATTTCAAATTTTGCGAATATATTACTATTAGAGAATTTTCTTATTAATAACATAACCCTACAACAAAAAAAAAAGTCAACCCCTGGCACTATCCAGCCCATGACGGGCTAAGGCCGACCAAGCGACCGCTGCCCAGCCATTTGGCCTGCAGATATTGGGGTGACGCGTGATCAGCGCGTCGGGTCCCCTCGGCCGTTAATTTTGGTATTCGTGATCGGGGCGCTGTCTCACTGTCAGACAGCTACTCAATTTTCCTCACGAGGCTGAATGCACCCCGTTCCAACCCTCACGTCAGTTTTAAAATCCCTGACGGAGCCGGGGATCGAACCCGGGGCCTCCGGGTGAGAGGCAGGCGCGCTACCCCAACACCACGGGGCCGGCCACATAACCCTACACCCAGTTTAATACCATAATTGGCTTTCCAATGATTTAATAAACTATATATTTGAGTAATGAGTTTGTGCTGTACCCATAAAATTGACAATTACGTGTAACAAAAGACGAGCCATAGCCGACATAAACTTATCGTTTAACCTAAAATAAGTTGACATATTGCTAAATATCATCACAGATATAGACTTATAGGTGACATATTCCATTCTTTCTTAATGGTTTAATCTCAAACTGGAGGCCTGTTCCTTCATTAATTATTCCAAAGCATTCTGGCAAGATGATGTTTCGGCACTGCAGCTTCATGGTTTTTTTTTTGAGGGGCTCATCTATGGTGAAGTATTGTGACCCATGAAATTTATCACTGGTGGATTGTATTTGGCATATTAATTTAATCTGGAATGCTGCCACGGAGCAGATTATGTCTCGTTTAGCATCTACAGACCACAGTAATTTGGAACTGCCACAATGCTGAGCTATTGTATTTTCGTTGACATCTGCAAGCCACGGTATAGCGTATGGTTTATTTCAAATGTGTTATTGTCGTCCACATACTGTATTTCAGAAGATTTGGACTACATGAAGAGTGCACAATTTCTGTGATCAACAAGAAAGGATTAAATTTTAGAGTGTGTTCACACTATATTTTTTTTCTTCAAATTTCAACTATTACTTTATCCCTTTCTTTCCTTCATTCATTCTTTATTTATTTATTTATGTATTTTATTTCCTTATGTTTCTTTGGATAAACATCTTTCACCTTTCATTATGGTGCACCATAATAGGGTTTTTTGAAGGGAATGTTTTATGAGTGTTTATTTATTTATTTATTTATTTATTTACATAGGTCCCAATGAGCCTGAGCTCGTGTTAGGGACAATCAAGTAACATAGTTACAGCATGGCATATATATAATTTTTGTAACATTATTGTTTAGTTTAATAGTAACTTAGATTGCTAGTGACTAACTTTACAGAGATAATACGGTATGATACATTGCATTGCTTAAGGCTATTGTACATTGGCCATTCATTCCTTAATATGAAGTCTTTTGTTTTCCTCTTAAATGTTTTTATAGAGAAACTTTCCCTTATGCCTAATGGTAGCGAGTTGTATTCTTTTATTATAGAGGACATATTTCCTTTAGTTCCAAATTTAATGGATTGGGAATGGCTGGTGAATATTTGATTTACTCCTCTTGTTGCATAGTGATGAATGTCATTTGCATGGGTAAAATGGATGTGTGTGTGTATTAATTTGTTTTCTAATTTGTATACAAATACTGTTGCTGACATAGCTATTTGTTTTTGCAGTGGCATAATTTTAGTTCTTGAGTACAATTCATTTGAGGGTGTGAGCCAAGGTAATCCAAAGATAGATTTTATAGCACGTTTCTGGAGTATCTCAAGTTCTTTTATCAGCTCCTTCTTACAATATTCCCATATGAAATTCATGTACATTAGATGTGAATGTATCAGAGCAAAGTATATATTTTTCAACTGTTGGCTAGTAAGACAGCTATATCTTAATCTGAAAATAATACCAATTAAAGGGCTGATTTTATGTTTTACATTTTCTACATGATTTTCCCAGGTTAGTGTACTATCTAGTGTGATACCTAAGTATGTTGCCGATTTAACCCTTTCTATTTCTTTGTTGGCTATGTTGACTATGTTTGTGGTCTCAATCTTGTATGATGGTTTATGGAAGAACAAATATTTTGTTTTAGTGATATTGATAACCATTTTGTGTGCTCTCAACCAATCCACCAGCTTATTGAGATCATAATTAATATTTAGCATAATTTCCTGTTCAGATGTTCCCAGATAGAGTATAAAAATATCATCTGCAAATAGTTTAAGCTTGCCTTTCAATTCTAATAATACTATATCATTATTATAGGCCAAGAAAAGAATTGGTCCTAAGACAGAACCTTGAGGTACTCCTGTGTCAATTCTCATTTGAGATCCTTTTACATTATCGATTGCAACATATTGTTTTCTGTTAGTGAGGTAGTTCTTGAACCAATCATGTGCCACTCCTCTGATGCCTGCAAATTCTAGTTTATTAAGGAGAATCTTATGGTTAACCAGATCGAAGGCTTTTTGAAGGTCAATTAGTACACCAGCAGCTAGTTTGTTTTCATCTAATGCCTTTTCTACATCAGTTACTACTTCAAATATAGCACTATCAGCTCCTCTATTTGGAATAAACCCATATTGGCAGCTTGCAAAGTAATCATTTTTCATGAAGAAATTCATAAGTCTTCGTTTAACAACGCTTTCTAGAACCTTGCTGATGGCAGATGTAATATTAATGGGTCTGTAATTTGATGGGTGGGTTTTGTCCCCTTTTTTGTAGATCGGGACCACCCTAGAGACTTTACAGGCATCGGGGAATATACCAGTCATCAGTGAAAGATTTATTATTTTGACAAGATATGGTGTAAAGCCCTCAAGACACAATTGTAGCATGACATTAGTAGTGTTGTCCTCACTTATATTGTTTTTGTGTTGTAGGGAGTTTATAATTGATTGTATTTCATTAGCATCAGTAGGTAACATAAAGATTGTCTTAGTGCTAGTAGTATTTTTATAGCTTGTAATGCCCGAGGTAGAACCGTTTCCTTGATTTTCCCATATACTGTTAGCAATATTGACATAATATTTATTAATTTCATCACATATATTTTCCTTTTTTTCGACATTTGTGCCGTCGACTATAAGTTTGACAATTTCATTTTTCCCCTTCTTTGGTCTATTTAACATCTCATTAACAACACTCCACACTTCCCTCTGATTATTTGCATTTTGAATTTTTTGGTCAAAGTAGTTTCTTTGTAGGTTTCTCTTAAGTTTTGTAACTTGGCTGCTAATAATTTTATATTCTTCTAAAATTTCTGCAGATGGATTTTTTACTTTGGTTTTTGTATATATCTTATCTTTCCTGTGTATTAGTGCTAAAAGATCTTGTGTGATCCAGGGTTTTATTGGTGGAGCACTTGGCTCCTTATTCGTATATTTCATAGTACAGGCTTCTATTCCTTTATTAATAAAATCACAGAATTTATTGTAGTAGTCATTGATGTTAGTTTCATTGCATACAAATTCTTGAGTTATTAAATTTTTATGAAGTTTTTTGTAGTTTATTTTATCCTTTTCTATTGGCCTATCATCACATATTGAGTTCCTGTTTATCTTTTTGTTTCTCATTTCACAGATGAGTAAATGGTGATCACTCAAATCATTATCAATATTATAGACATTACATATTTTGTCACAGTCGTTCGCCAATACATGATCAATTAGAGTAGAGCTAGTTTGTGTTACACGAGTTGGATATTTTGTATTACATAAGACTAGACCGTATGATTTGACTAGGTTAATATAACTACTAGTATATCTGTCCCCAAATAATAGATCGATATTCATATCACCTAGTATTATAACAGGATTCGTTGAGTAAGAACTAATAATTACTTCGAGATCAGTTAGAAAGTGTGGAATGTTGCTTTTATGAGGGTTATAAGCAGTGATTATATTGTATTCTTGATGGCCTTTTCTCACAGTAATGTGCAGTATGCTGTGGGTGGAATTTATTTCCTTTACAAGGGTACTGCTACATTTGTTTGAAATATACAAAGATACTCCCCCGCCAGTTTGCTTTCTAACTATGTGATATGCAACATATTTCTTAATATTGAAAAACATTTTTGTTTGTTCTGTTAACCAATTTTCTGAGATTACTAGGACATCTACACCTTTGATTCTGTCTAACATTATTTGGATATCATCGAACTTGTTTTTTATGCTATGTGCATTTATGTGTACGCATTTTAGTGTACTGGTATCGGTTATTATCTGTTTACTATCCTTAATCTTATAATAATCGCTAAGTGTATTACAGTTACACTCGGTTAATTCTAGTGTATTATTATTAGCATTACCTAAAAAATTTAATTTCTGTAATTCTAGTTCCATATGGGATAATACTTAGTAGATATCTTACTATTACATTGATTTTAGTTTGAGAGGGCGAGTTCATCCAGTATTTCAGCACTTGATATAAGCTTTGAGGGTCCATTTTGATTTTTCCGAATGTATATTTTGCAGTCTCTGACCCAAGTTGCAAAGATTTTTCCCTGTTGTCTCAATTCACGGCACTTTTTGGCGATGGTTTCATTTCTTGGGGTCAGGTGTTCATTGATATATATATTACCACCATCACTGTAACCAATTTCACTCGTCTTCAGGGTCTTCTTTTGTCTTCTGCTACTGAGAATCTCTTCCTTCTTCCACCTATTATTTAATTTCACAATTATTGGTTGAGGCCCAGGCTTTGTTGACGGGAGGCGGTGAGCTGCGTCTATGTTTGCCCTGGTGATTTCAACTCCTAACGTCTTGCCAATGTCCGAGATTTTGTGAAATACATCCTCCTCTCTTTCCGTGGGTATTCCATACACTATCAAGTTGTTCTTGCGCTGGTACTGTTTTAGTTCCTCCAATTCGTTGATAGCTCTAGATGCTGCCATTTCTGCGTCCTTGACGGTTTTTCTCTCTTTCTTCAGAGTTTCAATTTCCCGGTGGAGTTCATCATACTTTTCTGATAAGAAAGTTGCTAGTTTTCTTACCTCGTGGTTTTCTTCTCTCATCGCCGAAAGGGATTCCTCAAGTTTTTGGGAGAAAGATGCCATAACCTCTTTGAGGTTAGGTTGCGGGAGGCAGTCTTCCCGATTGCATGACCATTTGAAAGTATCATCTTTCCGGAATTGTTGGTACGTGTCTTTACTCATTTTCATGCATGTTACATGAAACCAGCGTCCACACTCACCATCACATCCTACAGCCTGCTGATTGTTCTTGATCTTTTTGCCGCATGGAGCACAGTTGACCGTCATGATATTAAATGTTATATGACTTCTCTTTTAGCAAGTTATGTATTGTATTTCTCTTACGTATTTTACCTACACTGTTCACACAATATTTAACACTTTAGTCACTCGCGTAATCCTCGGTAAACCTGCGTAATTTCTTAATTTTGCTTACGTTTAGAATATATACCTTTTACATATCCGCCATTTTGACTAGTCATTTTAGCTATCCGACCACCTGTTTGCCTTGACTTTTTATCTATATAGGCTGATGAAGGGGTCAAAACAATTAGGCCCCGAAACGTGTACCAATGACCACTAAGTGATCATTTATATATAATACAATAAAGGTATTGATTAGCCGGAACTTTTGCAAAATATTAATACTAATTGTTGTATCAATACGGAACCAGAATGAACCATTCAAATACTAAAATAAATGCCCTAAGGTTTACTTCAGGGTGCTCTTTCGCGTATTTGTTTACAAATTTATTTAATTGTTTTTTCTTTACGGATGTTGTTAATAAATCGTTTTCTACGTTTATTTGAACCTCTATTTGACTTAGTTTTGAGGCACTGACTCGAGGAGGATTTTCGCGGTAGAAGGAGAAGATGTTAATGAAGAAGGCAGAATGAGAAGCGGGTATTCACATTGTAAAATTGTAGGCGTGAATGGCTCGTAAACATCAAAATGTCCCTGCGTGAACTCTCCCGTAAACCTAAACCTTTTAACGGAAGCTGCAGAACCATACGTATTTCCAGTTCGGAGTACACAATTACAGTAGACCTGGAATTGGAAAGGAAAAATCTCTGCCGCTACTTGCAATTCGAATGATGTACCATATGTGTAAGGCATAGACATAACAGATACATATTCAGCCTTGTTTATGTAAGGCTGGCAATCTCGTGTCATAGAATACACCTGTAGTCTTTACCAGTTGTTAGAGGCGTGTCTGACAATGTCAGCACGCACTGTACGTGCATGTGATATGTTGCAATACATTGCGTAAGATAGAGCAGAGAAGAGACAGGCACCATCTCCGGGAATTTTATAGACTTGGTGGGGAACTTGGGTGCCATCTACCTCTAACATTTCTACTGCAGCCATCGTGAAAACAATCAATGAACAGCAAATACAAAAAATAAGAAGAAGAAGAACCTCCTTTGAGTAATAAAAAATGGAATACACCTAACGTAAAAACAAATCTCTATTTAAAAACCTGATAAATGGAATAGACCTAGCCTAACTTAACAAAATTAACGTTGGTAGAGGCAATTTTCTTTTACCAAAATCCACTTTTCAATATAACTAACTATGTACTACCAAGAAATGATGAAAAACGCCGAACCTAATCCAACAAACAAAGGAACTCAACAGTTAATTCAACTAAAGGCTAATATATAATGCAACATGGTGATTATGAAGTGATGGTGAAAGTACGAAGTACAAACAGAAATGAACTGCAATATGATGATTATGAAGTGATGGTGAAAGTACGAAGTACAAATAGAAATGAACTCGACAGTTACTTCAACTATAAGCTAAAATGATTATGAAGTGATGGTGAAAGTACAAAGTACAAACATAAATTACAGAGAAGTACTGATGAAGAGAGAGAATGGGTAAAGGTCGGGAGCGCAGACAACAATGACGTGCACGTTATGACGGTAAAGAACACACTGAGCATTGCCACACAGCACACTGCCAGCAAATCACCAGAACTCTGGTAGGGGCGACGTGATGCAGCCCGCATTACCTGGCAACAATACAGTAGACTTAGGCATTATTGAAGCTGTTAATATAATCGCGGTTTTCGCGGTATGACCATGACCCCGAATGAAAATTTTGAAAACCTTTCTTAGCGAGCACCTACGGTCCTTGAGGAAGCTGCAAACTAAATTTCATTCCAATCCGTTCGGTGGTTTCTGAGATTTCGTGATGAATGAGTGAGTGGTATTTGACAAATATATAGTAGAAATCGCGGTTTTCGCGGGTTGACCATGATCCCGAGTGAATTTTTTGAAAACCTTTCTTAGCGAGCACCTACGGCCCTAGAGGAAGCTGCATACCAAATTTCATTCAAATCCGTTCGGTGGTTTCTGAGATTTCGTGATGAATGAGTGAGTGGTATTTGACAAATATATAGTAGAAATCGCGGTTTTCGCGGTTTGACCATTATCCCGAGTGAATTTTTTGAAAACCTTTCTAAGCGAGCACCTACGGCCCTTGAGGAAGCTGCAAACCAAATTTCATTCAAATCCGTTCGGTGGTTTCTGAGATTTCGTGATGAATGGGTGAGTGGTATTTGACAAGTATACAGTAGAAATCGCGGTTTTCGCGGTTTGACCATGATCCAGAGTGAATTTTTTGAAAACCTTTCTAAGCGAGCACTTGCGGCCCTTGAGGAAGCTGCATTCCAAATTTCATTCAAATCCGTTCGTTGGTTTCTGAGATTTCGTGATGAATGAGTGAGTGGTATTTGACAAATATATAGTAGAAATCGCGGTTTTCGCGGTTTTACCATGATCCCGAGTGAATTTTTTGAAAACCTTTCTTAGCGAGCACCTACGGCCCTAGAGGAAGCCGCATACCAAATTTCATTCAAATCCGTTCAGTGGTTTCTAGGCTTTCGTGATGAATGAGTGAGTGGTATTTGACAAATATATAGTAGAAATCGCGGTTTTCGCGGTTTGACCATGATCCCGAGTGATTTTTTGAAAACCTTTCTTAGCGAGCACCTACGGCCCTTGAGGAAGCTGCATACCAAATTTCATTCAAATCCGTTCGGTGGTTTCTGAGATTTCGTGATGAATGAGTGAGTGGTATTTGACAAATATATAGTAGAAATCGCGGTTTTCGCGGTTTGACCATTATCCCGAGTGAATTTTTTGAAAACCTTTCTAAGCGAGCACCTACGGCCCTTGAGGAAGCTGCAAACCAAATTTCATTCAAATCCGTTCGGTGGTTTCTGAGATTTCGTGATGAATGGGTGAGTGGTATTTGACAAATATACAGTAGAAATCGCGGTTTTCGCGGTTTGACCATGATCCAGAGTGAATTTTTTGAAAACCTTTCTAAGCGAGCACTTGCGGCCCTTGAGGAAGCTGCATTCCAAATTTCATTCAAATCCGTTCGTTGGTTTCTGAGATTTCGTGATGAATGAGTGAGTGGTATTTGACAAATATATAGTAGAAATCGCGGTTTTCGCGGTTTTACCATGATCCCGAGTGAATTTTTTGAAAACCTTTCTTAGCGAGCACCTACGGCCCTAGAGGAAGCCGCATACCAAATTTCATTCAAATCCGTTCGGTGGTTTCTAGGCTTTCGTGATGAATGAGTGAGTGGTATTTGACAAATATATAGTAGAAATCGCGGTTTGACCATGATCCCGAGTGATTTTTTGAAAACCTTTCTTAGCGAGCACCTACGGCCCTTGAGGAAGCTGCATACCAAATTTCATTCAAATCCGTTCGGTGGTTTCTGAGATTTCGTGATGAATGAGTGAGTGGTATTTGACAAATATATAGTAGAAATCGCGGTTTTCGCGGTTTGACCATTATCCCGAGTGAATTTTTGGAAAACCTTTCTAAGCGAGCACCTACGGCCCTTGAGGAAGCTGCAAACCAAATTTCATTCAAATCCGTTCGGTGGTTTCTGAGATTTCGTGATGAATGAGTGAGTGGTATTTGACAAATATATAGTAGAAATCACGGTTTTCGTGGTTTGACCATGATCCCGAGTGAAGTTTTTGAAAACCTTTCCTAGCGAGCACCTACGGCCCTAGAGGAAGCTGCATACCAAATTTCATTCAAATCCGTTCGGTGGTTTCTGAGATTTCATGATGAATGAGAGAGTGAGTGGTATTTGACAAATATATAGTAGATTATGTTGATTCATTCATTCATTCTTTCATTCATTCATTCATTCATTCATTCATTTGCAATTGGGGGGGGGGGTCCCCCGGTGGCACATTTTATATACATAACAAATAAATAATTATACAGAATAATTCAATAGCAATTATACAACAATTAAACTGGAGTATTTACACAAATAGTCAGTCTTTTCTTAAACACACCTATATGTTTGGGAAAAGGCTCTAAGACTGCGGCAGGTAGAGAGTTCCAGTTATCAATGGCACGGTTTACAAAATAATATTTACCATAATTTGTTCGCTGTGGTCGGCCCTAAACTTTGAAAGGATGATCGCTCCTACACATGTAAGTGGGCTTTCCCAATCGTTTGCTAAGCTCACCCCATGCTGGTTGATTTGTATACGTGCTGTCTAGATTTCATCCTCCTAGCCTCCAGTGATTCCCACCCAAGTTTCTTTAACATACGGCTCACTGCTCCTGGGATTAAAGTCACTGAGCACAAATCTAGCGGCCTTTCTTTGTACCATTTCCAACTCATTGATGAGCCCTACTTGATATGGATCCCAAACCGCCGAGGCATATTCCAGAATAGGTCTTACAAGTGACAAATAGCCTAATTCTTTAGCAGAGGTACTACTTCCTTTTAATACCCTCATTACAAAGTGCAGGGATTTGTAAGCTTTTGAAACTACACATCCTACATGACTACTCCATTTCATATCATTTCTTACGTGAACGCCCAAATATTTGCAAGAATCTTCTTCTACAAGTATTTCCGAGCCAATGTTATATTGAAAATCCTGCCTTCGCACTTTCCTTATTTTTAAGAGACTACATTTTCTTGTGTTTATTTTCATTTTATTTACAATCGCCCACTTATAGACCAGGTTCAGGTCCTCTTGAAGCACTGCATTGTCTTGTGAGTCATGTATCTTTCGATATATTACACAATCATCCGCAAACAATCGACAGCCACTGCGAATCCCATTTGGTAAGTCATTTATAAACGCCAAAAATAACAAAGTTCCAATTACGCTGCCCTGAGGGATACCCGACGTTACGGTAATTTCATCCGAGAATATGCCCTCGACTTTCACTTTCTGGGAACGACCCGTCAAAAATTCTTGGATCCATAAAATTACTCTTCTATCAATCTTCGTCGAAGCTAATTTATGGAGTACCGTAGCATGTCATGCGGCACGACATCAAATGCCTTTGCAAAATCTATAACCACGGCGTCGACTGATACTCCATTGTCTAACGATTCGCTAATGTCTTGAAAAAGTGATAGCATCTGACTCTCGCATGAGTAACCTTTCCGAAATGCATGTTGCCTATCATTAAACCATGATAATGTTTCCCACTGTTCCCTCAAGTAGTCGCAAATAAGATGCTCCATCTGTTTACAAACGATGGACGTAAGGCTAACCGGCCTGTAGTTGCCCAATTCAAGTCTGCTCCCTCCCTTAAATATTGGGACTACTGTAGCTCTTTTCCAGTCATCTGGGATTTGCGCATTGTTTAAACATCACCTCCAAGTATCGTGCCACGGCCCTACCTCCTAGTTTAAGTGCTTCACTAACAATATTATCAGGACCCTTTGATACATTGAAACATAGTTTTTGTATTAGCTTTACAATTATTGCTGACTGGTTTATTTGGAACAGGGGAGCCCCTGATTCGTCGTTAAGGTCTAACACACAGCTATTGGATTTATTGAACACACTACCGTAAAAGACATTTAATTCATTAGCAATGGCCTGTTTCTCAGTAATTAAATTACCGTCACCGGACATTATCATCGACAAATTATTTGAATTTCCCTTTCTTCTCCTAACATAACTGTAATTTTTTTTTCCACCCATCACCTCCCGAACCAAGTAAACCTTGCATATAACTGTCATGAGCAGCCCTCTTTTTTAAGACGAGCTCTCTTGACAAGGACTTAAATTTCAACATATACTTGTCACTATCATGTCTTTTATTGTATAATTTCCTAATTTTCCGTTTTAGACTCCCAATTTCTCGTGTGTAATACTCAGGATCTGGGTTTTGTTTCAGCAATTTAAATGGGACAAATTTATCAACAGCGCTATTTAAAATTTTCAAAAAGTTAGTCCACGGGATATTAATGTGATTTCCTTCCGATGCCCATCCTACAAATAGCTCATTCAAATACCCCTGAAACTTGCCCTGATCCGCCCTGCGATACTGGAATATGATCTTTTTTGCTACATCAGAGTCTAATTTTGTAATGTCACCATATCTAATATTTAATTCAACCCCAGGATGGTCACTAATTCCTGGTACTTTCAGACAGTTAATATACAGCTCTACAGGCCTTACGATATAAACATCTAAGGTATTATTGTCTCTAGTTGGGAAGTCAACTACTTGGGAAAATCCCCCCTCCCTTAAGAATTTATTTGCAGCGCTCTGAGCTTGACCACAGCTAGTTGCCTCACCAGACCAGTCTACTTTGGGGAGGTTTAAGTCTCCAGCAATTAGTATGCTCTTTTTCATAGCATTACCCGTACAAGTTTTATCATACAGTGTTTCGAGGAGAGAAAAGTTATCTTTCGGTGCTCTGTACGCCCTATCACCTGAAGAGGGAATTTATTTCCTTTATCCGAAATTTGTACACATAACATTTCATGATCCATATCAGCCCACTTTAAGAAACTAGCTATATTTTTGCGCACACAAATAAATAGCCCACCACCTCGCTTCCCCCGATCCCTTCTGTTCATTTCGTAGGCCCCTTGAATTATTTCGCTACTATTTATGTCCTCATATAACCAAGATTCAGTTGCAATGACAATGTCCGGAGAATACGTCTCTACAACATTCCAAAATTCAATTAATTTATTTCCTAAACTCTGACAATTAACCTGCAGTAATCTTAGAGTCTTACCTCCGCAGCAAATAACTCGAAATAGCTCCTTCTGTTCCCATCGGCTGGCAACCTCTGGACCTGCTCCTCCTCACAAAAGCCGGCACGAACCGATGACCCTGTCATGTAGGCTCCCTAGGTTGAATGCGCCCCGTCGATTTAGATGCAGCCCGTCTCGGGCGAAGTCACGGCCACCAATCCAGCAGTCAGCTTCTACGTACACAAATCCCAGTTGTGCACATACCCAGTCCATGCGGTCATTTACAGTCTTAACTCGCCTTAACGGATGGCTTATGCTGGTGGCTTATGTTGGTGGTTTATGTCGGTGGCTTATGTTGATGGCTTATGTTGATGGATTATGTTGATGGCTTATGTTGATGGATTATGTTGATGGCTTATGTTGGTGGCTTACGTTGATGTCTCATGTTGGTGGCTTATGTTGATGGCTTATGTTGGTGGCTTATGTTGATGGCTTATGTTGTTTGCTGATGTTGATGGCTTATGTTGGCGGCTTATGTTGATGGCTTATGATGGTTGCTTATGTTGATGGCTTATTGGTGACTTATGTTGATTGATTATGTTGATGGCTTAGCCTAACCTAACAAGATGGTGGCCGTAGCTTAACTTAACTGTCCAAACAGTTACATTGATCCATTACACAATAATACCAGAATAACGAAGTTCATCTTTTATTTCTAATAGTTCTTCCTCATAACTAGTATGTCCAGCCTGTTTAGAAGCATACAAAAAGCCTATGGGTTACCATGGCTGGTTGTTGATACCTTTATATCGACTGATAAGCACGAACTGAACTCTAGTGAAGTTAACGCAGTAATAAGTGAGAGTGGGATAGAGGTAAATGTATGGGTTAACATATGACATTTTTGGATTTTAGTTTAAACATATAACCTACTTTCGCAATTTAACTTATACAAAATTTGAAAATATATTGTTTTGACTAGGTGTCGGGATAGAGTTTGGAGTAAAAGTTGAGAGTCAATGATTTACCTTAGAGTACTTTGGACCCAACAGATACATCAAAAATTATCGAATTATCCATATGGATCAACAACAAGAAAATAACAATGTTCTGTGTTTACAGTCCTCCAAACAATAAAAATCTGAATCTTCACCTTTTAGAAATCAAAACAGCTACTATTTTTTATAGGAGACTTCAATGCAGCCCCTCCAGTCTGGGGGCTACAACTGCACAAATTCAGCTGGTAAAACAATAAAAGACCTTATAGAGAGTAGCTCTCTTGAGCTATTATATAGTAACAAAGATCCAGCAACATTCATTCACCACTCTGGTCTCAACAGATCTTACAAATCACAGTCATCGATCAGTACTCGAAGATCCAGGCAGTGGACATAGAATGTCCCTTCTTACTATTACATCATACAGTGAATCTGCTCAAAGTGCAGACCAGAAGATTCGGTGGAACTTTAAAAAGGCAGACTGGGAAAATTTCTAAGCAAAATTGAAACTAAAAAGTCGGAAATTTATATTGATGCACCTCCTAACATCATCCTGAATAAATTTACTACAGCCATAAAAGACATAGCCAATCTGTGCATACCCAGAGGTGCCCAAACAAAATATAAACCTTTCTGGTCAGATGAATTGAACAATCTTAAGTCCGCTAGAGACAAAGCAAGAAGAACAGCTCAACTTACTCAGTATCAAAATGATGTACGGAAATGGCGACAAGCAACAGCAAAATTAAAACAAGCAATAACAATATCAAAAACAGAATCTTGGAACTCATTTCTAACAACAGTTGACTATAGGACAGACAGCAATAAAGCTCACAAACTTATCAATTCTCTAAACAACAAACACGTAGTCACTCCTTTGAATCCTATTATGATAAATAATAAGGAATTTACAGACTGTCATAAAATAGCAAACCACTTCTGTAAACATTTCACTTCAATTAGACTATCAAAACGGAAAAAGAAAGAAGACAAGACTCTCAAAAAAAATAGTCAAAAAAATCATGAATAATGCAGACGATATCCTTAGCAATGAATTTTCAATGGTAGAGTTAATGTTAGCAATAAAGAACACACAAGTCACAAAACAACCAGGACCTGATGAGATATTCCCAGAATTCATAAAAATCTAAGTCCATCTGCTCTAAACATACTGCTACACATATTCAACAAATTTTGGACATCAAATGATAACCTACCCAAAGACTGGACTAAAGCAACCATCATTACAATCTTAAAACCAGGCAAGCCAAAAAACGAAGTCCCCTCGTACCGACCTATAGCACTTACCTCCATTCTGGTAAAAAAATCTAGAAAGGATGATTACAAATAGACTCAATTGGTACTTGGAAACAAAATCTCTTCTATCAGAAGAAAAAGCAGGGTTTAGACAAAATAGGTCCTCCTCCCACCAAATAATGAGATTTACACAAGCTGTTAAAGAAGCCTTTAACAAAAGGGAAAGTGTTCTTGCAGTTTTCATCGATTTTAAAGGAGCCTATAATACTGTATGGCGAAACATGCTGCTAAAGAAGCTTATCAACTTCAAAGTAAATGGATGTATGTTAAACTGGTTTTCAAGATTCCATTCACAAAGAATGATCAATGTTCTTTATATCAACAAAACTTCAGGTTGCAAGCAATCAAAACTAGGCCTCCCACAAGGAGCTGCATCAAGCACAACTTTATTCAATGTGTACATCAACGATCTTCCAAAACAATAAAGGAAGTAGGTAATGTGAATATCAGCATGTTTGCAGACGATGTTATCATTTGGGCCATAGAACGTAACAGCCCAAATCAGCAAATGCTTCTTGAACACAGAATGAACCAACACTTATAAAACTAAAAAACTGGACTAAAAACAATAATATGGAAATCAATACTACCAAAACAGTATACCAGTTTTTCTCCCTGAGACACCACAATCCAACTTTCAGTCTCAAATTTAGTAATCAAGACCTTCCAAAAAGTGAAAGTACAAAGTACCTAGGTATCATCATGGACAAGAAGCTAAACAGGATCAAACACATACAATATGTGGAGGATAAGGTAAGCAAACGGATGAAATTACTGAAGAGACTAGCAGGAGCTACTTGGGGGAGCACTCAAGACACACTCTACAAAACCTACAATACTTACATCAAACCTATCATAAAATATGGCAGTGAAGTACACTCTACAGCACCCCAGCCAAATATTGATCGCCTCGAGAGGTGTCAGAATAATGCCCTACGAATCATAACAAGCGCAATAAAAACCACACCTATAACCGACTTGCAATTATATACCCACAACTTACCAATAGAAGAAGAGATGAAACATCAAACAGCCAATGCATATCTCAGTATACAAAGACTACCTCAAATGACATGGATCAAAAAACCAGTTTCTAGCCCCAATCTTAAAACACAAAAAGATCCCTTAAGTCTCGCCAAAGAATATATCAATAAGAGCAATCTGCAAATAAAACTTGAACCACTCTGTATGCCAGTGAACCCCATTGAATATATACAAGTGACTACAGATCTTACTTTGCTAGAAGAGGTCTGCGAGAAACAGCACATGATCTAAAACAACTGGCCCTCTGTACAATAGAAGAAAGATATCCGTCTAATCAATGGCTAAAAATATTTACAGATGGCTCACAAGACAAAGAAAATAGAACTGGAGCAGGAATACATTCATCTCTCTTCTCACTCTACTTCCCAGTAGGCCAAAACAAAACAAGCTTTGATGCTGAGATAAGAGCAATTTCACAAGCACTCCATCAGTTATTAGGCAGAAACATTGATTATCAAAAATGTGTTATCATTACAGATTCAAAAGCAGCCATCCAAGAAGTCTCGTCAAATTATAAGCCTCAAAATAAAGAACTGAAATAAATTTTTGGTATGATAAAAACCCTTCAAAGTCTCCACAAACAGATCTCATTTCAGTGGATCCCTTCTCATGTTGGAATAGCAGGTAATGAATAGGCAGACAGATTAGCAAAAAAGGTAGGTACCACACTACAACAACCTGTCAGTCAGACTGATTTTATGTCAGCAAAAAGGATCTTGAAAAATACTATCAAAAAACAGGTATGAAGAAATGGCAAAGAAAAACAGCAGATACCAAATTATAGAAGGACATTGATGCTAAATGGGATCAATATAAATTAACACCAAGAAGAGAAGCTGTAGCCTTCTTCAGACTTAACACTGGCGATGACTGCCTTGCAGCTCATCTGAAACGAATCAACATCCTGAGATCTGAAGAATGCACTCTTTGTCACGAACCTGGAAGTAAAATGGATAAGGGGCACCTGCTACATTGCAACATACTTGAAGTGACTGCTAGAACTTCAGGAAACCTCACACAACTCTATTGGAACGCAAGAAAGCTGATGGATTGGAATCCGGGCTAGCCAAGGAAACAACAACAACAACAACAACAACAAAAACTTTGGATTTTTGGAATTATAGTCTGCTGTTGTTGCTTATAAACATGGTGGTAAGCATTATGTTGACATAAAAAGGGCTGAAATACTTTCCAAGACCAAGAGAAAAATCCACTAAATACATTGACAAAAATTACTTGTCAAATAAACCAACACACAAAAGCCAATATATAAACCAACACAAAAGCCGATATAAAAGCCAACATAAAAGCCAATACAAAAACCAACATAAGAGCCAACATATAAGCCAATACATAACCCAACACAAAAGCCAACATAAAAGCCAACACAAAAGCCAACATAAAAATCCAACACAAAAGCCAACATAAATGCCAACATAAAAAGCTAATACGTAAGCCAACAAAAAAAGCCAACATAAAAAGCCGACACATAAACCAACACAAAAAGCCGTTGTTTTAGGTGAAGTAAGGTAAAGTTTTGTTAGATTAGTTAGGTTAGGTACACAAGATGGCAGCTGTGCACAACCACTTACATGACGCGCTTTTGAAATAAAGCTGGTGAGCATAGTTCAACCTAGTCTAGTCAAGCTAACCTAGTATGGTCTACCTAACCCGAATCGAACCGGAACCATCGAACCAGAATCGAACCGAACTGGAAACCGAACCGAACCCGAACTGGCTAATCTATCAACATAATTCATCAACATTAGCTACCAACATAAGCCACCGACATAAGCCATCAACATAAGCCACCAACATATTCCATCAACATAAGCCATCACCATAATCCATTAACATAAGCCACCAACATAAGCCACCAACATAAGCCATCAACATAATCCTATATAAAACGTCAACACAAAATCACTTTTCGCCAGAATTGTTCTGACATTTGTAGTAGGTAGATCAACTTTACAAGTCAGTTAATACTATGGAATATACTATAACCAATAAAGGTAAACCACGTGCTCTGTATCATGGCTACTCTTATAACTATAAAGGCAAAATGTGAATGGAATCATATTTTGGCAGTGCTCAAAACAAAGAGCAACAAAATGTCTAGGTCATCAAAAAGTAAAAATGGTAGGGTCTTAAGTGTGGGTAAAATCATCAATGTGGTGTACCAGATAAAACACTATTGCTGTCAACAAAATATCATGAAAATGCTAAAAAGCGAGTTCAAGAAAATTATATTGCTGCTCAAGATAGTGCATTGTTTGTTGAAAAGCATTTATCATCTCCTCAAAAAGTCATGTCAACGTTCAAAAAAACCTTAACACTACCAAAAGGAACACAGACTCTTCAAGAGGTCCCTGTTGAAAAGAAACAAAAGGAATTGGATATTTCTAGTGATGTTGAGGATGATGATGATGATAATGATGGTGACAATGACTATGATAATTATGACGATAATATTTATAATGATGATGATGATGATGATAATGATAATGATGATGATGAAAAAGAAGAGGATGAGGGTTTTATGTCTATAAAACCATTGCGGCATCCCCAGTGTTTAAGGACAAGAGTACCTAGAGAAAGTTATAAAAGGATCTACAACAAGCGTTGTGTTTAAAAATGTTATCAAACAATGGTAAAGAGACAAAAAGTTGTATTTAGTGTGTAACTATTGTAAAAAAACTAAACGAATAAAAATGTTGTATGGGTATTGTCTGATTATGTTAATTGTTATCACCATGTCCCACCATTAATGCAATTGTTAACCATCAACAGTCTCTGACTATGTTCAGAAAGAGAGTGGCTTTAAGCAATACACTCTATCTATGGTTCGTGTACCGAGTATCATAATAATACAGTGTGGCCAAGCCATGTTAAGGCAATAGTTATGTCAGGTAAGGGATTCGAACCCTTGCTTCCTTGTACAGGAAATTTGAACTTAAGTCAAACACCTTAACCACTTGGCCAACCTGGCAGTTCCTAATTTAATTTGTCTTGTGGACTTGAGTGTTTACAAAACTTTTTCCAGTATACATTGACTACAACACTTGCTTGTTTTGAAATATAGATTTTGTTTTGTTTTACCATAATGTTGCAGTGAACTGGGTGTTTAATATAGGGTTAGAGGCATTTTAAAATAATTTTAGAAAAGCTCTTAGGAATCGTGTCATGGGTTTTAGTAATGCATTACTGTTCGTTGACTAACATTTACCGTTACACAATATTATTTTGGTGAATATACATGTTGTTGTTTGATTCTTTAGTCTTTTGACTCATTTGATGCAAATCTCAATGCCTCACTGTCCCGAGCTAATCGTTTCATCTCTATATAGCTACCACACCTTGTAGGCTATCTGTTTAACATACTTTAAACTTGGTCTCCACTACAAGCTCTTGGGTTCAATTCCTAGCTTTTACACAAACTTTTTAAAGTGGTATGAGACTAAAACAAGTCTACTCAGTCTCGGGTGGTCCAAATAAGTAGAGAGGGTTTGATTCACACCTCAACCAAACAGCACCATGTTTTTTTTTAAATAATGATAGCCATTTGTTCATTTTCACATTTCACACATTACAATTTGTCAATTTTCCATTTGCATTTTTTTTAAATGTCAGTTTGAAGTTTTTGAATTTCATGATATGGAAACATGGATTTTCCAATTTGTTGTATACACATTTTATTTTTATTTTGTATATGTCAAAAGTTCATATTTGCGAAAAATGATTTTTTTTCATTTTAAGTTATTGTAAATGGTGTTAAAGTAAGTGCTTGACCATGGCGATGATACAGTCTGTCTATGTGTTTGCAAATCATAGAGGTCTACTACTAATACTGCAGGTAAGGCTGTTTTACACTCACTCTCTCTCCATCTTTCTGTGTAGTCATACATTCACACAACCATGCCTGTCTTTGGAAACAAACACAACCACTCTATTTATCCCCAAAACATCATTGACATGCACACTCAACCCAAAGAACTTCTAGTTATACATTTAACATTCACCATTACAAAAAAAATGGTTTCCACTATTTACAATTACAAAAATGAATATTTACAAAATACTAAATCTACTGGTTACAAAAGCCATGTCTCTAAACAATAAAATATAGAAATCGCACCTCCTTCTCGTGGTTATAACCCCATGGTAGGCTAATGCGTAAATCATTCGTCTGCACACATTTGTTATCCATCACGGCAAACGTGCATTTTATCTGTCCAACAAGATACAAATTATAGTTGCTGGATTGTATCCTGCACTGTTTATGCGACATATCGTTGCCAGTTCATAAAACCGCTACATATAGCGATTTTACCACTGCACTACCTACGCCTTTTTTTTGGCTTCCTTGCAGTTTAGTGTGCGATAGGCAGCATTAACTGTGTATCAAATCAGTTCACCTTTGTATTTGTAATCCAAGTAATAGTTTGAAAAGAGACAAGTGTAATCGATTTTAAACATTATCTCTGTTTTTTATATGTTTATGACATACTTATTAACCTAAAATCAAACCCTAGTCTACCTTAGTGAAAGGCTAACGGCTTATCCACTGCGCCACCTTGTCCTTCTTTCTTAGTTTGATTCGTTCTAAGCTTTAGAGTTGGAAATCGAGTTAAGATCTCCAGTGCAAGAGGCACAAGTGCTTGCCATTGCAGCACAAAATGGTTAGCTGGTAACATTAGACAACCGAAAATGATTGTATTTCTGTCAGCCAAGCATTTCTGTCATCTGCCTACTGTGTGAGCACTGCCAGCAAGAGAGTTTAGTTTAGAACAAGCGAGTGTGTGAGTATAGATTATTAGCCTCAAGTATTTAAAGCTTGTCGTGTGTAGCGACCATCTTGTCCCAGTAACCACTGAGCAAGTTTTAACAGTCAACCCATAAAAGCAGCATAGGATAGTTGTGTGTGGTTCATGTACTTGGGTGTGGCTTGCCACGGTGGGTGAGTGGTTATAGTGTCGGACTACCAACCCCAAGATTGCAGGTTCGCCCCTGGTCGTGGTAAGTGATTTTTGAAGGCGACAAAAATCACGACACTCATGTCATACGTTGTTGGCATGTTAAAGAACCCATTTGAATTCAGTAGGCCGTGTTCAATGGCAAAATTAATCTCGGGATTTTCCGCCAACACAAAGTTCCTCCATTCTCTACTTGAAAGCGCTGTAGTGTCAACGAGGTTAGATATCTAACCTCCTTGACTTTCATAGCGTTCAAAGGAACGACGAAATTCGACATGCAAGCTACCCTCTGGGTGTCAATTAACAAAGCTTGCACCAGGCACCCGAGGCCATACGATATTATTATTATACTTGGGTGTGTGCATTAGCACCATGCACTAGCTTTACCTTACCCTCTATAGGTAGAGCATTATCCCTTTCCTTTCTAACATCACCAATGACCACATCCACACACAAGTTTTACACTTAAACCCTTGGCTTGTTTTTGATTAGGTTTGGTTCGATTTAGTTCGGTTTAGTGGGGTTTGATTCAGCTTGGATTAGTTTAGTTCGATGTAGTCACCATTTTGAGTTTTAGCTATCCTCTTTAACCAATCAATTAAATATAGTCTACTCTTAATTCTTGAATCGATAAATCAGATTTCGTGTACACCGTTTGTCATTTATTAACCCATACCTGCAACCTATACTCTCTCTGTACTGCAGTTTGATCTGAAAACAAGTTCCAATGGTGAAAGACTTGTCAGTCACCATACATGTAGCCTACAATAATTATTTCCCTACCTAGCTATGTTTCATCACTCACGGTAAACATCTCACATGTCCGCATCCAATTATTAGTTTATAAAATCTCAGGTCGATGACCTTGATGTATTGAGTATTTTGGGTAAATTCATTAACCATGGGAAAGGGTTGACCATTCTAAGTCCTATGACACCTCACTTGCACCCTCTCCAATGATAAGTTTATAAAATCTCAGGTCAATGACCTTGCTGTTCTGGATTTTTGGGATAATTTCATTGGTCATGGGAATGGGTTAACCATTCTAAGCCCTATGACACCTCACTTGACCCTCTCTGATTATTAGTTTATAAAATCTTAGGTCAATGACCTTGCTGTTTTGGGTATTTTGGGTAAATTCGTTGGCCATGGAAAAGGGTTGGCCATCCTGAGTCATATGACACCTCACTTGACCCTCTCTGATTATTAGTTAGCGAGATATTAACGTAAGTGTAGTTAGGCCCTTTTGACAAAAATGAATAATACATTCAAAAACAGGGCGTCACCCCAAGTCCAACGGCCCCACTTACAAGTCCCTAGCCTTATTGGTTAATGAGATATTAAAAAGCCGATGACCTATTAGTTTAGGATCTTTTGGTTATTTAAAAAAATAACTTATCTGTAAATCATTATTCAAAAAAAAACCCCTCTTACAAAAAACGCATGCGTAAAAACAAAAAACTAAAATGTTAAATCATAGCGGCATTCCACTGTACACATGTCTCTTGTGTGGAACAACGTTTTATTTCATCATTGCATTGAACCGCATACAAGTTTTACATGGAAAGCAATGTTTACTTATGAAATTAACTATTTCACCCCCTAGTAGGGGTAGGTTTTATTTTGGGGTGGAAATAAGTTGTCCAGAGGAAAAAGGGCTTTAGCCCGAGTCCTACGACACCTCCAACCATAGGTTCGCGAGATATGGCGCCGCCGTCATCTTGTAGGAGGAAAGCCGTAGGAGACATTAGAACTGTTACAAAAACACTACTGATGATTGTAATGGTGTTAGTGGAGATTGTTTTAAGGAGTAAAACAGCAAGGTCATCTACACCACTTTTCTATTGCATACATCGTAATTTATGCATTATACGCTTGTTCTTATCTGGAGAGGAATATGTTTTACTGTGTTCTATTGAGCCAGCCTCTCGGTAACTTGATACACAAGTACGCAATTTTGTAGCGTTTAAAGCTTCATTGAGTAACACATACTGTATTTTTCAGCGCTAGAGGTGTGTAGACGTGAGTTATCTGGAGAAACGATGAAAGCTTTGAAATAAGACAAGGCATGCACTTGTACCATAGTAAGATGAGTATGCTTTCTTAAAATATAATTTTTGTTTCTTGTCTAAAATGACTAAAACTTATGGATATCGAGTTTCTTGCTTTATACTTTATCACAATGTAGGTCGTGTACCAAGAATTATTTAGTATATCATATTAGATGTTT
Source organism: Meconema thalassinum (assembly GCA_946902985.2). Taxonomy (NCBI): domain Eukaryota; kingdom Metazoa; phylum Arthropoda; class Insecta; order Orthoptera; family Tettigoniidae; genus Meconema; species Meconema thalassinum. Next base: position 297,477,421 of record OX336391.1, on the reverse strand, counting down.
TAAAGCGGCAATGAAATGTAACGCTTGATTAAATGTAACTCAACTGATTTATTTAACACAAAATACATGAACTGTTTAAATGCGTTGTGCCGTGAACATATCATAAAACGAACTGTTTGAAAGTTAGTTGAGGACGCTAGTTGCGCCTATCGATCAGGATGGAGGTCGATACCGGCAGGTGCCGATCTCACCAACACTTCCCCTCGACCAACAGCCGGAGTCATCCTGGTGCATGTGGTCTCAAGCCAATGCTTTGAGCACATTTCTCGTGCTTGGGCCTTGACAATCCTTTTGTCAATATGTCGGCAGGCATCTCATCCGTTGGAGTGTACTCCACCGAAACCACCTTTTTGGCCACGGCATCTCGGACGAAATGGTGTCTGATGTCGATGCGCTTCGTCCGTGAATGAAACATAGGATTCGACGTCAGCTTCTGCGCACCTTCATTGTCGTTCTTCACTGGGACAACATCTATCGGTTTTCCGAAGTCTTTCAGAAGTTTCCTCATGTGTAGAGCTTCCTTGGTTGCTTCTGTCAAGGTCGACGACAGGGCCACAGTAGGCAGCTTCCTGGACTCCCAACTCACTGCAGCGCCGTCTAGGGTGAACGCGTATCCGGTGTACGATTTTCGATCCAACAGGCAGTTTCCCCAGTCAGCGTTCACGTACATCACCGCTGGACCGTTGGATTTGGAGTACATGAGACCGAGATCACGTGTGTTAGCAAGGTATCGCAAGACACGTTTTGCAGCCTTCCAGTGCTGCTGTCTGTGACAGTCGTTGAACTGAGAGAGAGAACTGACTGCATGGGATATGTCTGGCCTCGTTCCCACTGACAGGTACATTAGAGCTCCTATCAACAGTCGGTAGGGGACGCTCTCCGCTTGTTCGCCAGGGTTCACGTCTTCCATCTGCAGCTTCGTACCTGGATCAATGGGAGTGCTGACAGGCCTGCACTCTGCCATTACGAATCTCTCCAGGACCTCGTCTATGTATCCTTTCTGGCTGAGTTTCATCTGGTTGGCGCTCCTCTCGAACTCCAGCCCCAGACAATATCGCACGTCCCCCAAGTCCTAGATCTCGAACTTGGTATTCAGGAAGTCTCTCACTACGTTGATCTTCTTGTCGAGCCACGATCATCATGTCGTCGACATAGATCATTATATAAATCCTATCTTCGACCGGACCGATGTGGTACATGCATGGATCTGCATCCGAACGAGTTGCCTTGAGATATTTCATCTCTTCCTCGAGACGGTGATACCAAGCGCGTCCTGCCTGTCGCAGTCCATGCAACGCTTTGTTTAGTGAGCACACCACGTCACGATTGGTCAACTTCTCCAGCATCTCATCTGCGGTCTTTCGCACAGTCTCGTCAACCGACTCGTCTTGAAAGGTATGGGCAAGAACGTCCTCGAAGTGGTCCGGGGCCTCCATGAAGATTTTCTCCTCGACATCCCCGTTCAAGTACGCCGTCTTGACGTCTAGCTGTCGTATCTTTAGATTATCTTGTACAGCTACCGCCACCGCAGTCCTTATTGTGCTCAGCCTTGCGACTGGAGCGAACGTGTCGTGAAACTCTATGCCTGGTCTCTGCGTGAAACCCCTCGCTACCACGCGCGCCTTCCGCTTGTTGATAGTGCCGTCAGGGTTAAACTTATTCCGGAGAACGAATCTGCTTCCTATCACACGTTGCCCCTTGGGACGGTCGACCAGCTTCCACGAATTGTTCCGAATCAGCGAAACTGCCTCTTCTGACATTGCTTCGATCCACGCAGGTGATTCATCTCCGGAGATAGCCTGGCTCACTTGGATTTCAGCGACGTTAGCCGCTGCCCCTTGTCGATCACCGTAGTCCTTGCGGGGTCTCCCAGGTTTTCCAGTTCTAATGAAACGAGGCCGTCCGCCTCTTCTCCTAGATGATGCCACTTGTTGCTCATCGGGTTGGATCTCCGGATCAACAAAGTAATCGTCGGCAGGAAAGCCTATGAAGCCATCGGGGAATTCTCTTTCAGCAACATCAGGTCGGTTTTCTGCCAGAACTTCGTCTCTCGACACCAGCTCGAACTCCAGTTCAGGGATCGGATCCGCTGGTTCAATGCGAACATTGTCCGGAGGGTCACGTGGGAACAGATCATCGACTGATTTCTTAGGCGCGGTCATTTCCTCACGAAAAACAACGTCTCTCGTGATCTCGATCTTCTTCGTTTCAGGAATCCAGATACGGTAAGCCTTCGACTGCTCCGAATATCCAACAAAGATTCCCTCTTTTGAGCGAGGGCTAAACTTCCCCTTGTTTGGGGCCTTGTCCAGTCAGAACACCTTGCTCCCAAAGTCCTTTAAATGGTGTGCAGTCGGAGTTCTGTCGAACCAGCGCTCAAATGGAGTCTTCCCGTTTAGCTTTTTGGTTGGACATCGGTTCCTCAGATAATTTGCGGTGTTGATCGCCTCCGCCCAGAATGTCATTGGTAAGCCAGATTGCAGGAGTAAACATCGTGCTGCCTCTTTAAGGGTCCGATTTTTCCTCTCGGCCACACCATTTTTTTCAGGCGTACATGGTGTTGTCAGACGGCACTCGATCCCCTCAGATTTCAAGAACTCGTCAAATTCCCTGTTGACATATTCACGTCCATTGTCGGACTGTACACACTTTATTTTCAGACTGTGCTGCTTCTCGGCGAAAGCCTTGTACTCTCGGAACAATTGCAACGCCTCGCACTTCGTCTTCATAAACCGTACCTCTGTCCATCTCGAGTAGTCGTCCGTAAATATGATCAAGTACTTGGATCCACCGTTCGACACAACACCCACAGGGCCGCAAACGTCTGTGTGAATAACATCGAGCTTACCGGTCACACGATTTGACTCTTTCGGGAAAGGTATTCGAGTCATTTTGCATTTTGTGCAAATGTCACACGTTAGATCTCCACATCTCCCTTTCAGTTGCACACCTCGAATGGATCCGCTCTTCACTGCCGTATCGAGATCACGAAAGTTGACGTGACCCATCCTTCCGATGCCACAGCTGCGCCACATTCTCGTCGCGATTGTCTTCTGAAACTGCGTTTTGACATTTTTCCAGTGGGGTGCCCTGTACATAGTACAGATTGTCCTTGCGCTTTGCAACTAACCTCGTGTACAGCCCGGGGGCAGTACCCCTAAGACCTGACACACCCCTTCATATTTCGCCCATAAAACGACCCTTAAAGGGCTATGCCATAAGCCACATACATTTCCTTAAACACAAGCGGGCACAGCGAGCTAGCTGTTGGCCAAAGCTTACATCATACACAAACAACTTCACTACCAACGGAATCTGGAGCACCGACGTGACAAAACGCCAAGTCAGCGGGCGGGAGACCTTAAAAGGTTATCCCAGGAAGACGACAGCAGCCAAGTTGCCGACTGTGCATGTGAGCTCGCCTTCGCCCGCTCACAATCAATTGGTAAGTTAAGTAATAGCTCTTTCTTAAACATTCATCCCCTAACGACTAGACGCACCCCGTAGGAACGCACCCCATTAGCTCACATCCTCTCACCAACACATTACACTAGTAGTCTCCCCCAATTACGGGAAACTACCCCTTTTCGGAAACCACCCCAAAAATCATACATTCACACACACCTGTTCATCCCTCCCCCAACATCGGGATAGAACACTCGTCAGTCCATTCTGGTCGAAAACGTCCGCCTTCTCTTTGCCAAAAACAACCGAGAAACCACGGTCTGTCATCTTCGAGACTGATAAGAGATTAGTCCGGATCTCAGGAACGTGCAAAATCTCATTGAGAGTAACGTTGCAAGTTTTACCGTCTACACTTGTTGCAAATTTTGCAGTTCCTCGGGCCTTTATCTCTGCGGTTGCGCTGCTCGCTAACTTCAGCTTGACAGTCTCGCCCTTGTCCATCTCTATAAACACAGTCGCATCGCCGCACAGATGAGACGTGCACCCACTGTCGAGACACCACAGGTTTTCGACACTGCTCGTCGTGATCTGGCACGTATCTGGTTCCTCGACTGATAAGAGTGACGCGTCCTACAGCTGGTTTTTGTTGACCTTAACATTGCAGTCCAATGCCTTATGTCCCTTGATTCCGCACTTCGAGCATTTGAACGGAAACGATTTCTCCTTGTGACTCTTGCCACCGGGGTAGCCGTGGTTTTTGTTTTGAGGCTTCGGCTGCGGTTTCCTTGAAGGACCTTTCTTCTTCACGTACATGGCGCCTTGATTTTCCATCGGTGTTGACGAGGCAACTCTGGTATCATGTTCTTCGATTATCTTCGTACGTAGATTCTCAGGCTTCGGTAGATCGTCCCGGCTCTCGATAGCAATTCTGAAATTTTCAAAACTTGCCGGCAATCTGTACAGCATCATGATGGTAAGCTGGTCTGGGTTTATAACTACGTCCATGTCAGACAACTTGTCGACACAGTCAAAGTAGTTGTTGAGGTGCTCAGGGATGTCGCCACCTTCAGTCATCTTTTGCAAGGTTAAACCCTTCAACAACGTGGCCTTGCGAGCCGGCCCCTTCGACTGAAACGTATCCTCAAGTTTCTGCCATATCTCACTTGATGACCTGCAGTTCTTCACCAACTTCAGCTGGCTTGGTCCGATGGACAGGATTAGGTCTGACATGGCCTTTTCATCCCCAGTCGTCCACTCGGTCACTTGGGCTGCATTGTCCTCACCCGGCTTGGGTTTGACGATATGGCGGTTAACATAACCCCACGCGTCATTCTTTATCAGAATGGCGCGCATTTGCATTTTCCAGATGTCGTAATTATCGCGCCCTAAGGCCTCGATGCGCACTACACCGTTTGAATTCATTGTCTCACTTCAATCGTGCCGCGTGTTAATGTCCGGAACACTCACGATTGTTCACAATAAATTCGCTGTGCCGCGTGTTATTGTTTGAAACACTCACAACCGACCATACACTTTGCGTTACGTGCTATTGTCCGGAACACTCGCAAATAGGCCTAAGAAATCTCGTGACGTGCGCGTTTGTACACAACTCGCACGATAAGCACGTTTTCTTGCGTCACGTGTTATAGTCCAAAACACTCGCAATAAGCCAAAACTCGCGTCGCGTGTTATTGTCCGAACAATCGCGATTGGCTTTTTCACTGTTCACTCACGATCAAGCACACAATATTCGAGAAGACGGCGTTTGTTCCTTCTCGCTTCCTCGATGTCTAGATGTTTCTCGAAGAGAGCAAGATGTCTGCCGACTCGACGCGTTCTTCTCTGTGTGTGTCCGTTTGATCCCGCTATTTCCAGTTTTCAGTTAATTTAAATCTGCACCAATCGTTCTGGGCCCATAACCTATTAGAGGTTTTAAAGCGGCAATGAAATGTAACGCTCGATTAAATGTAATTCAACTGATTTATTTAACACAAAATACATGAACTGTTTAAATGCGTTGTGCCGTGAACAGATCATAAAACGAACTGTTTGAAAGTTAGTTGAGGGCGCTAGTTTCGCCTATCGATCAGGATGGAGGTCGATACCGGCAGGTGCCGATCTCACCAACACATCACTTGGAAAATCCTTTTAATAGAAGGGAGAGATTTTAAAGAAAAATACCATTAGAATATATGAAAATAGGCTCTTTAGATGTTCACGGAACTATTTATTTTTAATTTTCTTCGAATCCTAGTAAAAATACATAATATGTTATTACTAGATTAAAAAGACCGTCTTAGTTATTTGAATACAGATAAACCAATTTCTAGTGTGAGATAAGTGTAATTTCCACCTCACCATTGACGTTACTATAGGAATACCTCACCTGGTACAGGTAGGCATTTAGCTTTATCATTACCACCGAAAAAAAAATTGACTTTCGGGAATTTTTGCTTTCATCGGTGCAGATTGCCCCATTATTGTGAAGTCTTGCGTTTATCTATTTCACTGATAAGCCGTCTATCAACGCACACTTCGTCTCTCTACAGCTTATTACGCCATCCGAACCGAGCTTAACCGAGTCGTCCAGAACCAAAACGCTCGTCCGATGTACGGTGCACAGAACCTCTGCACCTCGCTTTGCACGACTATTTTCCAGTACTTTTGCAAGAGTGCGATAAACACTACCTTAAGTTAGACAGAATATCGGTATTGACTGTGAATTCTTACGTGAATTCATCTGTAAATCCTATAATTTCAAAGTATGTAAGCCTATACATATTATAAAACAAAGAAGTCACCAGTAAAAGGTGCTAACATACAAAAAACTGTCTGCGATTTTGTCAGTAGCGTAGTCAAGATCTACCAAGGGGTGTGCAGTGATTTGGTGATGCAGACACAAATCAAAACCATACCGATTTCCGACATAGAATCAGTTATGAACTCATCAAGTGACATTATTTCATTTAAGAAATGTTTATTTAGCTTATTGTTTACCATCAGTTTTATTCGTATTTGTTTGTTGACATTTTTTAAGCGGGGGGGGGGGGGGATGTGTTCCTAACCTCCTCCTGGCTACGCCACTGCATTACCGTATGTGTAGGTAACTCTTTCTGCAAATAATGTCAACCGTACAAAACTTAAACTCCCAACATCGAATATGCATCTTGACCATGCGACGGTGTCCCCTGATAGGCTTCCTCCAGATGCATATCTCTTGTTCTTGACATTGCATTATCACGTTAGCCAAATTTGTCAACACCTTTTGCTGGTGACCCATTGTACTGTTTGAGACAGAAGATTAGAGGAAAGACAGTTGAAGGAGATACGAGACTTGGAGACAGAGATTCAACAGCTGAGTAAAAATCAAGAGAGGGAGAGAGCGGTAACGAGGACAGTATTTATAAGATAAGAGCTTTATAAGGAAGTGTTAATTTACGAAACTGCTAAAGTTGAAACAGTCCAAAGTCCGCCACCAATGGTCGCTGAGGAGAGGCGAGTCCAGGGCGAGTCTACACTCTCCACTCCCCGTAAAATAAAATAAAATATATCTAGATATCTTTCCCCCTTGTGCTATGGCGCGCATCAGATATGTATTTAAAATGAGCTTAAACAAAAGCGACTTAATAGCCTGCGGACTTTTGATTTAGGCCTACTTCCATTACAAATTTATCTACGGTATAGGCCTATTCACTGAACCAAGTATATTTTCCTATCATGAGTGGATCATCCCTGTCGAAACCCGAGGCGCCAATGTTATTAAAAACGAACTCTCTTTCAAATTCAACGCGGGCCGAATCAACACTGTACCGGTACATCAAGTACCTATTCCACTGTCCACTCTAGAATGTCATCCCTCAGACTGCAATATACATTTAATATAAGTTAATTTTTTGCACTTCTTGCTTGATTTGTACCTATTTCTATTGCCTTTAAAGTATCTTACAGGTGATTCAAGCTTTAAAGCAGCATTTTAAACCCGCCAACTTATAAAAGCCATTTTGTACTTCCTGTCATCGTAACGGTCGAGCCAACCTTTGAACTTGCTTCATCTAAAAATCAGCTGCTCTTTAGTATAAGTGGGATGAATATAAACAAGGTTTACAGCAAGCGAAATGTTTCATCGTTGTTGTTGTTTGAGTCTTCAGTCTTTTGAGTGGTTTGATGCAGCCCTCCATGCATCCCTGTACTGAGCTAATCATTTCATCTCTGCATACAGTAGCTACCACACCCTACATCTGTTTAACATAATCTAATCTTGGTTTACCCCTACAGTTCTTATCCTCGACCCTTCCTTCCATAACTATGTTTGCTATTCCTGGTCTTAGTAAGTGTCCTACCAACCTATCTCTTCACTTCATTAGCAGTCACCACAAACATCTCTCCTCTCCCAGTCGTCTTAATACCTCTTCATTTGTCACCATATCTACCCATCTGATCTTCATCATTCTCCTGTAACATCACATTTCAAACGCTTCAATTCTCCTTTCTTCTGCTGGTCCAACAGTCCAAGTTTCCCTTCCAGAGAATGCCACGCTCCAGACATAAGCTTTCAAAAATGACTTCCAAATACCAAAATCTATATTCGAAGTCAACAGATTCTTTTTCTGTATACATTTTTTCCTTGCCTGTGCTAAGCTACTTTTAGCCTATATCCTCTTTACTTTGTCCATCACTGGTTATTTTGCCTCCTAAATAACAGAAGTCTCCTACTTCCTTTAGCCTTTCGCCTGCCAAATCGACGTCTATAGGGGTTTCTGATTTATTTCGACTGCATTCTAATATTTTTGTTTTACATTTATTAATTTTCACCATGAATGTTTTCCTCAAAACAGAATCCATACCATTGAAAAACTCATTCAAATCCTCTGGTGTGTCGGATAAGATGACGATGTCATCAGCAAATCTCAGAGTTGAAATTATTTCTCCTTGAATCATTACTCCTACTTTGAATTTTTCTCCTATTTCCTTCATTGCTTGTTCAATGTATAGATTGAAAAGTATGGTTGATAAGTTGCAGCCTTGCCTTACACCTTTCTGAATACCAGCTTCTCTCTCATGTCTTTCGGCTCGAATAACTGCTGTCAGGTTTCTCTATAGACTGTAGATCACCCTCCTATCCCTGTACTTTATCCCAATCGTTTTCAAAATGTCAAATAACTTACTGCAATCAAAGTTATCAAAAGCCTTTTCTAATAAGTCGACAAATGCCATGAACGTTTTTTAATAACGTATAGCGGATATGACCGTGTTATATGGTCGGCGCCGCTACTAAGTGGGGTGAAGTGATTCCCGCTGTTTCTATGCTGTGGTCGCGAGTTTGTTGAAATGTAATATAACTTAATATAAAATTCATACTGAATTACTCGACCATCGTTTCACATACGGTACAATTAAAACCTATATTCATGCACAGAAATCTTCACACGGAAAGCAAATTGATAACGCTACTAATAACATGAAAAATTCAAATATTTACTCAAAGTAAATTCTGAAAAGTAATCTAGCCAGCTAATAGAAACAGTAATAGGCGCAGAGAAATCTTGTACTCCGACAATAAGCAGTGAAAGTGGGAACTATATTCTCATTGCCGGTTGCAGAAATATATATTTAAGTTACGCAATATCTGCCCTCTCGACCGCTTGAAGATTCACGCCCTCGCGGTTGGACACGGAGAAATAGCTCGATGTCACGCAATAGCTGCCGCTCTAGGCGTTTGACGAGATTCACGTCCTCGCGCTCGGATACGGAGAAATATCGCGATGTTACACAATTGGCGACACACCCGACCATTCAACATTCCCGCAGTCCTTGCAGAGCGGCGGTCACAAGTTCGAAGCTTGGTATGGTTAAAACTCACGAGCGGATATGACCGTGTTATATGGTCGGCGCCGCTACTAAGTGGGGTGAAGTGATTCCCGCTGTTTCTATGCTGTGGTCGCGAGTTTGCGGTGGATTACGAGGCGAATGAGTATCGCGATGCTTAACTGTCAATGCCGTTTTCCAGTGGGTTCACGCACTTTTCGCTATCCGTACGCTTTTAAGTTCACGGTCGGGCACGGGGAAATGTCGTGAGTAGGTTTCGTAATCGGCGCCCACTCTTTCGCGACAAGATTCCCGCAGTTACATGTTCGTGAACGGGCATGGAAAAATATCATGATTTTACGCAACCGGCGCCGATCTCTGTCCGTTTGACGAGGTTCCCGAGCCGTCTTGAGTAGCCGACTTTGCTGTCTTCAAAAATACACAGTTATAATGCTGCTCGTAATAACTTCATCAGTTTGTGCATAAAATACAACCAATCAGCTAATCCGCCGTCTCGAGTTCCCACTTCCCAGCTAAGCGAGGGATGACTACAAAAATTACAACTTACAAATGAAATCAAGGTTTCGCAAACCATAGATGCATTATTATGAAATTGTTACGTGCCACCCCCCTAGTGGCACTTTTGTTAACTGGATTACGGTGGGTTGAAGCACAACACAGATTGTTCCTTTAAAGAAATAATTAACTTTATTGCGGCCAGAAAGATACACAACTCAACAGCAAATACAAGCAATTAGAACCTTACTCCAGTTTCCTCAAGTCTCTTCCTTGAGCGCTCTTGCCCCTTTCACTTAGGCATGCAGCTAATTCTCCACTAATGAGACCCGTGGGATACCTGCACCTCTTCCTTATGTACACAAACTACAGTTACTTACGATAACCTGCTACACGCTGCTTCGCTGTCCACAAGCTGGGGAAACAATGTCACTGGATTTCGTAACTCGCACGGCACTTCGCCACAATACCTCTGTCGCTCAGTGAAATCACACTCGCTCAAAACACAGGCAGTCCCCTGTATGCTTCTCACTCCCTCGCTGTCAAGAGAATCGGCTTCACTAGGGGTTTCGCAAGTCACCACACTTCTGTCGCTCAGGATAAACGCTCGCACTAGCTCGAAAAACACACACACACGCTGCTTGACAGGTCGCTCTTATATAGCAGGCCGGTGACTCAATAAATGCTTCTAGACCCATCCAGAGTTCACAGCTTCTCGAGGTTTCCATCACTGGCTGAGTCACGAATATTCTGGACCATCCCTTTGTCCTAGTAGTCCTGTTGCATAAGGCGCACGCAATACACTGAGGCAGAGCACAGCCCAGCCCGGGGGCAGTTGTGACTCATGCGGCGAGCGATGAAACAAACTCACAGCCGTAACAATATTCTCCTTGAGAATGGGAATTATTTGCACCGACACTTTTTTTATTTGTACAATATACCACTGGAGTGGGGTCGAAATTCAGAAAGTTTCCGAATAAATGGGAAGAGTTGGCATGTATGTATTACGCTAAAGAGACGAATGGTTTAGTTTGATATTAAGGCCCACCGAGACGGGGGACAAATGCATAGGGACCCATAAGCAATGAGGGCCCGTTAGTGGTGCACGTTAGTTTCAGTTTATGTAATGTACCTTATTCTACCCCATAAGAGTATTATATTCTATACTAGCAGGTACCCGCGGCTTCACCCGCGATCAAGACATTGGGGACGATGCATTATTGCTGATAATTGGTCTATTCTATTACAACAATCGCGGCTACAGGTGGGTCCATTCTAATTCTGAATATTCTGAAACATACAGTATATTGATATGAGCAGCAACGTGGGAATTTTATAGAGTTGTGAAAGTCTGCAGGGTTCGATGTTACATTATGTTAACACATTTTAAAATTACGTTTTTGGTTTTGCCATCTTCTGCTGAGACATAACGATTTTGTTGTCCGGATGCCATCGAGCACGCCACATACAGTTGCCCATGGGAAAAAAAGGTTTTGTCTAAATGTACACGTGCTACTCTTGAGTGTGTGTCATTGCGCTTTGTTAAAGAAATTGCGAATATTGTTTGAAGAGGGAACTGCACTCTTGCACACTGGAATGGCATATCTATCGGAATATGGAGAATTAAAAGTATTCTTACTTAAGCTATTCTGGATGTAATTTGGTCATACTTATTGATGATTTGAACGTCAACATATCGCTATTAATAGACCTATAGTTAAATAACTCTCACCTTGGCCGCTGATGTACATAATGCAGTCTCTTCCAGTGTTACATCCCAGGGATTGAAATTCTCCAACAACCCTTTTGCCTCACATGCCTCTCTAAGTAATTAAAATTCCTGATTGTTGTTGTTTGAGTCTTAAGTTTTTTTAACTGGTTTGATGCAGCCCTCCATGTCTCCCTCTCCTGAGCTAATCGTTTCATCTCTACATAGCTACCACACCCTACATCCGAGGCAATCTGTTTAACCCTGGTTTACCCCTACAGTTTCTAGTCCCCGACTCTCCCATCCATAACTAAGCTTGCTATTCCTGGGTGTCTTAATATGTGTCCTACCCTCCTAACTCTTCTCTCCATTAGCAGTCGCCAGAAACATCTCTCCTCTCCCACACATCTTAATACCTCTTCATTTGTTACTCTATCTACCCATCTGATCATCATTCTCCTGTATCACCACATTTCAAAAGCTTCAATTCTCCTCTTTTCTGCAGCACCATTAGTTCATTAGTCCAACTCAGCAACTTTTCTAGATTTAAGCCGTGCCTTTTGCGGGGATACAATGGCCGTGAATGACAAAATAACAACTTTATTGAAATAAGTTTGCCCAATTCCTCAGTAAGAGTAATTAAGAAAAAATAATAATTTAACGTGACAGCCGGTAGAATACGACACATTCGTCTGTGAATATGGGTTGCTGATCATGGTAAAGAACGAAAAAGGGCCGATCAATATTGGCAAACAAAAATATTCAGTTAACAAAAAACAAATTTATAAAGAAATAGAAAGCATACCGTGCAAAGTAGAAAGCACCTTAACATTGCAAATTAGAGTAAAGATCTGAAAGCTAGTTTACAATAACCAGCTCAAAGAGTATAAAATTAGACTCAAAATCACGATCGTATCCGACCCCAAAAACCACCTCTATAAATAAAATATATCTCATTTTGCGCGTATCAATGCGAGGAGCAATGTTCGTGGTTTCCACTTCTATGACGTGGGAACTGAACCCCGCGTTTTAAGGCCCTAAAACGAACGGTTTTCGAGATATTGCCAGAAAACTATCCCCGGTCTGCGAAATTTCAGCGGTTGCCATAGTAATGTTAATCTGTTTCTCAGAGGGAACACAGTTATTTGGGAATATCTCCGAAACCGTTTATTTTAGGAACTTAAAAAGTGTGTTTCGGGGTCCTTATAGGACCTCCGAGTATTGTTTTTCGTATCTGGCGGCTTAAAATGAGCTAAATCCGACTGTCCTTGCTCAGTGCCAAAGGGCCGAAAAAAGTCACTTATAAATTGAATTTTCAAAAACCGTTTCTTAGTGAGCCTATACATACTCGGATGAACCAACATGCAAAATTTCAGCTTTCTAGGTCTAGTGGTTTGAGCCCTGCGTCGATGAGTTAATTTTGGATGCTCAATGCCAAAGGGCCGAAAAAAGGCACTTACAAATTGAATTTTCAAAAACCGTTTCTTAGTGAGCCTCTACATACTCGGATAAACCAACATGCAAAATTTCAGCTTTCTAGGTCTAGTGCTTTGAGCCCTGCGGTGATGAGTCAATTTTGGATTATATATAATAGATAAGATAAGATTCTGAATTAGGAATAATGTACTATAATTTAGTGTTGAATCTGCTATCAAACTAATGTGGAGTTTTAAAATGCTACTTATTTTTCATTACGTGCTGGTAATTAAAGTGAAGACTAAATACTTGATTTGTTACGTAGAGTGTCCACATTGTGTTTGTAAAGTAAAGTCATGATTTTGATGACGTGTTTGTAAGAGTAAATATTGAAACAAGTCACCAAGAGTTTATTCAGATAGTTTGTGTAGCCTGATTTTGTAAGTATGAGTGCGTTAACGTTCCAATGACGTGTACGTCATTATGGGTTCGTCCATGTGACATGAGAGTGAAATATAGCCAGGAACGGAGAGATATGATTTGATATCATGAGTATATAATCTGCCTGTACCAAATTAATATATCAGACCTGAAATTTATATTTGAGTTATGTTCTATGAAGAGTGGAGTAGGCTACTAGAGGCTTATCACCCATTAGCATTGTGGTAACCCGATAGTCATTGAGGATTGACAGCAGTAGTTACGTGTGGTAGGGAGGTCAGAAGGTGACTTTTGAGATTTTTAAGGCGAGCGAATGTAAGGGCGTTATCTCGAGTGGTGATGTTGCTGATCTGATAAGGGGGATTTCCCGCCGAGAATGGTTGAATTATTTTGATTCACTCCGCAGGCGTTGAAGCTAAGTAGGCCTATTCTTCCTAAATGTGCTAGAGATTTTGTGAAGGGCTGTGTTCCCAAGTTTGATTCATTGGTTTCCACCGAGGGTAGCGAGCCGCGGGCCGCGCCAGGCTAGTGAGGTAATATTGTCTGCGTGTCCATCGGAGAGGCCGGCTAATTGAGCGCTCTGCCGAGGGGATAAGTGAGTCTAGAACATTGTTCCGATATTGTTATGATGAGATCACCTATTGGGTAATTGGATTCTGTCTTGCTGAAGTGAAGTTATTTGTTCTACGTGAGTAGTGTAGTGGTATTGTGGGGATTCTACAGCCTCTACCTCGACATTCCTCCACACAAGATGGCAGCCGCGCGCAACCACTTACATGGATGGTGCGCTTTTCAAATAAAGATGATGACTACAGCTTAACAAAACCTAGCCAAACCTAACGAGATGGCGGCCATAACTTAACTTAACCTAACCTACGAGGTGTGATTAAAAAGTTTTAAAATGGTTATCAATAGCGTAACTTAACCTAACCTACGAGGTGTGATTAAAAGTTCCAACATGGTTGTCAATAGCTTAACTTAACCTAACCTCACCTACGAGGGGTAATCAAAAAGCTCCACTTACATGGATGGCGCATATTCAAATAAAGATGGTGACCGTGGCTTAACGTAACCTAGCCTAACCTAACGAGATGGCGGCCATAGCTTAACTTAAACCTAACCTACGAGGTGTGAACAGAAAGTGTTAAAATGTCTATATGCTTTAGCCAAAATATATTCTTTTTCACGTATTGATTACGATATCTGTGCATCAGTGTCCAATTTACAATACAATGTTTTTATTCAACAACTACTCCAACTAGGAGTAAAGTGGAGTAATTGATGAATAAAAACATTTTATTGTAAAGTGGACACTGTTGCACAGGTATCAATAGGGGGTATCAAAAAGCTCCAAGATGATGGCTATACTTTAACCTAACCTAACCTAACCTACTAGGTGTCATCAAAAAGTTCCATCATGGTTGTCAATAGCTTAATTTAACCGAACCTAACGTACGAGGTGTGATCAATAAGTTCCAAGATGGCGGTCATAGCTTACCTTAACCTAAGTTAACCTAACCGACCTGAACCCCAAGATGGTAGCCAATTATTGAATATTGATTTAGCAATTAATAATCAACTACTAGATCATCTGCCTGAGATTTCCGAAAATACCCGATATTTCGCGAAAAAATAATCATAGAAAGTTGTGTTAGGGTTCAAATGAAAGGTCTCTATTCCCATTATACAGGGGCGTGGTGGCACAGCGGTCAAGCTATTGGCCTCTCACCAAGGTGGACTGGGTTCGATTCCCGGTCAATGCATGTGAGATTTTCGAAGTGAAATGCCATGTCCTGTGGTTCGGATTCCACGTAAAAAGGAGGTCCCGTGGCTCATAATCACTAGATTCACGGTCACGTAAAACTACAATCTTCCTTCCTTCCTTTTCCCATTATACATAGAACACATCATTTCCGCCTTAAGATAAAAACTACCCCAACCCGCGGGTGAAATAGTGCTTTTTAGTACGCATGTGCATTCGCGGCTCTTGGAAGTCGGCGACCAAAACCAACCATCCAGATCAAAAAGCGACCACGTTCCAAGATAGTGACCATAGCTTAACCTAACCGCCGGCCCCGTGGTGTAGGGTAGCGACGCCTGCCTCTCACCCGGAGGCCCCGGGTTTGATTCCCGGCTCCGTCAGGGATTTTAGAAACTGACGCGAGGGATGTAACGGGGTAAACTCAGCCTCGTGAGGACAATTGAGTAGCTGTCTGACAGTGAGGCAGCGCCCCGGTCACAAAAACAAAGATTAACGGCCGAGGGGACCCGATGCGCTGACCACGCGTCACCCCAATATCGACTGCGAAATCTGGAAGCTTCTCTTGGAGGAATTGCTTCAGACATTTATCGTACAGTTTAAACCTTAACAAGACGAAACTTTTAACCAGATAGCGATCTAAGTGGGAGCTCTTTGGCAAAAAATAATCAAGTCTTTCCCGAAATGTGAGTCCTAAAATTAACTTTTTCTATTATTTTCTAAGTTTTATGTGTCAGTTATGTAGTAATTTTCAATATCATCCTGATCAGTAGGGCAAATTACCTAGATGTTACGCCCTCAACGTCATTGGGGGAAAATGACCTAGATTTTAAGTCCATTATATTTCTAATCCCCTCCACATAAAGTCTTCTACGACTGAGATGTCACGAATTCTGGGACCGCTAACGACATGTCTTGACTCGGACTGAAGACAAACATCACGAGAATGATTATTATTTTACAGAGCCTTCCCATAGTGACTTAAGTATAAACATTGTCACTGGGTTTGATAATGTAAGAAATGAATACATAAATATAATTTATGACGTTGAGTGTTAAGGAGACAGAAATATTATCATCATTCCTCCGGGCGAAGCCGGGTACTACTGCTAGTTATATATAAGCTAGCCTAACCTAGATACATATAAAAACCTTAACTACACTATAATGAGGCATACTATGCAATCTCGCATATCCCTACCACCATAATGTTATCGCATGCCGCTTTTATTCGGTAATCGCCGAGGATGAGTAAATTACACACACCCAAATACATAGGGCTGATGATTGAGATGTCCCAAGGTCCTTACTATACAGGATTGATGATGACTAGGACCAGACATTTATGCACTGAAAACGATTAAACTATGCACTAAAAATGCATTAAAAT
This sequence comes from Meconema thalassinum, assembly GCA_946902985.2. Lineage (NCBI taxonomy): Eukaryota > Metazoa > Arthropoda > Insecta > Orthoptera > Tettigoniidae > Meconema > Meconema thalassinum. The sequence goes on along the minus strand of OX336391.1, from coordinate 297,460,981 downwards.
TGAGATATATGCACTTAATAAGCCAATCTTATTCACTCACTTAAGTACAGTACATATATCATTCACTGCAGAAAAAAGCATCACAATAGATGATTGCAAGTTTTTCAATGCTTTCATGAGACAAATTACGTCTATTTTAATCGTTTTCAGTGCATAAATGTCCGGTCCCTACCCATCAGTTGAATAATCACTATTACCTGACACCCACTGTTTTAATAAATACTTTCTGCTGCTCTTCTCTTTAGGCATTTTGAGTTAAGGATATGCAGGCTAAGAATAATGTACACATTAACTGAAGAAACTCCTCACAAAACTAACCCCGCGCTACTGGCTGTCGAGATGTTGAAAGAAATTGTCCCACTCCATTCCCTTCTTCAAATATCCAAGCAGCATTGTGTAAAGTACGAGTACTGTCATCTCGTTATCTGTTTCTCAGAAAGTTGCTTACAAGGGATACTGCCCAGATGGTGAAAGGAATGTCCCACCCCATTCCCTTCTTGAAATAACCAGGCAGCATGCTTGGGTAAAATATTACTTATTAATCTGTTGTTCAGAAAGTTGCTTACAAGAGATGTCCAGCACGCAGGCGAAACCTATTTTGTTCAAGATGTTTTAAGTTATTCCTAATTTCAACTGTGTATGCTAAAATATGCTGTTATGTTCAGAATATGCAAGGAATCCAATAAACCCTCAAAATATGCATTTGCATATGCGCATATGCATTATCAAAAAATCCGGTCCCTAATGATGTCGATGTCACATGTACAGTCTGTAGCTCACACAGTGCGAAGGTCGAACGTGTGTTAATGTAGAGACTGACATTCATGGGTGTCGGCCCGAAGGTCTGGGTTTGATTCACGGTTCTGAGGGCTAGATCGGAGAACACTCAACCTGGTGAGAAAAGGTGGGTTCGATTCATACCTCAACAAGTGGTTTTACGCGATTTCTTCGCTTTTATTGCAAACAAATACTGAGATACAGACCACGGTCGCCTCCTATCCGCATCCTACCTCCATTATAAATACACACTCAGTAGTATAACCATTACAGTGACATAGGTTAGCAGACAAATTATATACAAACCCAAGTACACGGGGTTGATGACCATGACATCTTAAACCCAGGTTATCAGACACGTTCATCACAAACCCAAGTACAGAAGACCCCGACTACGTTTCTCCCCAAATTATAAATACACTGTTCGGGGATCTAAGGCTCTAATCCATGCGCTGACAGTGGTTATACCGAGTATAGTTTCTTCTCCACACTCCATTGCGACAAATGCTTGGATTATACTATACCATACTATAAGTTCCCGGAATCTTCTTATATTAGGCTAAGTTAAGCTACGGACCCCTCCTCCCAAGATGGCGGCCTTAGCTTAACTTAACAAGATGGCGGCCATGGCTTAACTTAACCTAGCCTAACAATATGGTGTCCGTAGCTTAACTTAACCTAACACGATTCCGGGAACTTGTAGTAAGGTATTGTACTATCAAAGCATTCATCGCGATGAAGAAAAAACTGGCGGCCAAGTACACAGGGGCACCGGCTCCCACTCGCTCCCCATAGTTTCCCTTGCGAAACAGACGGTGGATACGACCCACAGGGAACTGCAGACATACACGGCTGGAACGAGATTTGGACTTGCCCTTCACCTTTCTACCTTTACCTCGTTGCTATGCTATCGTGTAGGGTCCGCTTCGCAAAATGATACGCTAACCAGGCTGAGCACCAGTTTTGTACCCGTGCAGATTCTGCCGGCCTGCGAGTCGGCCAATGGAGCTGCCGGTGCGCTCTGTCAGCGCTTGGATCAGTGGCGGCTGATGAATAATTGTTCTGGGTGTGCGCTATTTTCATTAAGGGGGGGGGGGGGGGGTTAAGTTGGTACATGGGCACCCGCAGTATTTTTTCAAGGGTGGGGGAGTAATATGTTGATCATTTCATTACCTCGTCACTAGGTGTTATTGAGACGTACACCCCCGCGCAATTTTCGTTTCATTTCTTACTTGCTTCGTGATATTCATTATTTGGCTGCTCTTAAACCGTTGGGTACATGATCTTTATGGCATGAATGGGAGGAATATTTTTTTTAGTTAAGAGTTTTTGTCCATAGGAGTTCTTTGTGAATCATCGTCATAAATCATTTATTTTAAACAGGCAAAAGTAGTTGTATCACCATGTAGGCCTACCGACAAAAATAAAAATCAAGCAGTTCATTAAAATGGTAATGTTAATCCAGTTCGCCGATTTTCTAAATAACTGAAGATATTCTCAAATAATCCAAAATTTCTAAGTTAAATAAAACTGTGGAATTATCCCTACATGCAAATCAGTTAACCATCAGTAACTTCAATTTATGAAATAAACTGGTGTGACAATGAACAATTTCAGGGGGGGGGGGGCACGGCGCCTCCTTGTGCCCCCCCCCCCCCTCCTGCGAACGCCCATGAGGTGATAGGACTGCTTGATATCGGAGAAAACTGTATTCAACTGCGCGGTAAAACCGATGTACCGGTACCTCATTCATAACGAATGCCGCAGTTCAGAGACATCACATTTTCATCGGATTAAATGGAATATAAGTTAGTCTACATGAAAACCTTCATGAGAACAAAACAATGTAAGTTATATACGAGGGTGAGTATCACAAGTACGCCCAACATTGCAAAACATAGTATCGGCAGTTGACGGAGCATCTCGGATGTCTCCGGCCGCGCCTCGGCTTCCTGGTTGCAATGAGCTGGCAACGACTAGCCGTGTTAACTGTTGGGATAGGACTTACCCGATCTAGCATCTCTGCCATACCCTTCACTATTGAGATCTGGTCGGTGCTTGGGGCTGGCAACGACCAAGCGGACGAGCGCTCCTAGACGGCTGGCGCGCTTCGCTTTCTCAGTCAGTTCACAATACTGTAACTTACCATGAGATTTCCTGAATTATTAAAGAACAGAATTATGAACTTCTATACATATAACAGGAAACATACAGCTTTTAATACTAAAAATATTATCGCGGTAATTGTTTTTCATGAATTAATCTGGTCGTTGTGCAACACTGCAACCTTATTACCGGCCGCCACTGGCATGGATTAGAACCTCAGATCTCTGAACAGTGTATTTATAATTTGGGGGGAAAATGCATGGCTTGAGAATTGTAGACGGCGATGGTGTATCCCGTCCCAACCCTAATTTTATTTCTAGGCAAAGCCGTGAATCTAACCCAAAACCTCCTGGTTGACATCCAAGAACGCTAGCCGCTAGACCATAAAGTTATCGGTTTAAATTTTCCGAACTCCACTTGTGGTGTAACAACGCAAACCATAACTTACCCAATTAGCATCGTTACAATACCATAGCCTGTATGAGGTAGTGTAGAGGGTTATAAATAGCCACCTCTTCCATAGCTCAGGCGGTATACTGGTGGGCACAGTTAACAAAATCTGTGGTTCAAATATCAATAATTATCTACCTGTGCCACGTATCGTCAAGGTCAAGAGTTGTCTCAGCTCATGGGTGGTCATCCTTCAGGTGGTGGTATTTTGCATAGACAAACTCCAGAAAACGACTTCTAAAAATAGCTAACCTTATTTTCTATAACGTCATATGCTATCTCGAGACAGGATTCAGCTTGTCATTGCAAAAACCATGTTTCTCACACATGCTTTCTTTACCTCTACACCTCACTTCCTGTTGGATCAGCTTGTTTGTTCAACCCCCTACTCCTCCTCATTCAATGTAATGATCGCACATCGCAGATGCTTGAGGGTCGCTAGGTGTCTAAGATAATCTGTTCAGCTTATTCGAAGCTTGACCTACTCTGAAGTTCTTAGCCTCGGCCCTTCTTTCCATAACCATGCTTCCTATTCCCATAACAAATTAAAATCCCTAAGATTAAACCCAGGTCCCTTAAGACCAAAGTCTAGCATGCTAACCATTTAGCCACGGGGCTGGACTTCAGGGGCTTATACGATATAGTGACCATTTAAACCCATGTACATGATGTTTGTGGAATCTGTCTGATTACCTGTGTCATTGTGGTGTCTGTTGCAGTTTATATATTTTGTAATTCAGGTGGGAGTTGGGAAACAAACAATTCACCTATCCACCACTTAGATTGCTAGTTGTACGAAGTACGTCCAGAAAGTAAGTTCCGTTTGGTTATAACATTAAATTGTGTACAGATACAGAAAAAATATTTATTGCACAAAATTCTACAACCCTTAAACTACTTCTCCACATAACTGCCGAAATGTTGAAGGCATTTGTCGTAGCGTGACACGAGTTTTTGTATACCTTCTTCATAGACGTGTGCCGCCTGTGTCTTCAACTAGTTGTACGTTCCGCTGCAGCGCAGTTCCGCATATGCGCGGTAGACGCTCTGTATCAAAGAGAAGAAACGTGCGCCATTTGGAGAGCGCTGTCAGCCACGTACGCGTTGTTGTGCATGTTTACTCGTACAATGTCGGTGTTGATTGAAAATCCCGCCGCTTGTGAAATCAGATCTGTGATTCGTTTTCTGAATGCTAGGAAAGTGAAACAAATTGAAATTTATCGGCAAATTTGCGAAGTGTATGGACAAAATGCGATGAGTGATTCAATGGCGAGAATATGGGTCCGACAGTTCAATGAAGGACGTAGTGAAGTGCACGATGAAGAACGAAGTGGGCGTCCATCTTTGGTTACAGAAGAACTGGTTCACGCGATTGATGACAAGATCCGGGAAAACCGCAAGTTTACAATTAGTGCTCTCGCTATGGAATTTCCCCAAATTTCACGATCACTAATTCATGAAATTCTTACAGAAAAACTGAACTTTCGTAAACTTTGCCGACGTTGGGTACCAAAGATTCTTACGGAGCAACACAAAACAAAACGGATGGGTAGTGCACTTCAGTTTTTGACCCGTTACAATGAAGGCGGCGAAGAATTTCTGACACAGATAGTCACAGGAGATGAAACTTGGATTTCTTACGACACCCCTGAAAGTAAGCGGCAATCAATGGAATGGAGGCACACTTCATCCCCAGCAAAGGTTACGCCGAAACAAATCTTTACACCTCGGAAAATGATGTGCACAGTGTTCTGGGACTGGAAAGGCAACTTACTCATTGATTTCTTACCGCGTGGTCAAACAATCAACGCAGATGCTTACTGCGAGACACTTAGGAAATTGCGCCGCGCAATACAGAATAAGCGCCGAGGGTTGCTGTCAAAAGGTGTTGTTTTACTTCACGACAACGCACGACCACTCACTGCAAATGTGACGAAAAACCTCCTACAGGGATTTGGCTGGGACGTGTTTGACCACCCTCCGTACAGCCCTGACCACGCTCCTAGCGACTTTCATCTGTTCACACATCTCAAGTCTTTCCTTGGCGGTCAACACTTCAACAATGACGACGAGCTGAAAGAAGATGTTTCCAACTGGTTGAAGACACAGGCGGCAAACTTCTATGAAGAAGGTATCCAAAAACTTGTGCCACGCTATGACAAATGCCTGCAAAAGTTCGGCAGTTATGTGGAAAAGTAGTTTTAGAGGTGTAGAATGTTGTGCAATAAATATTTTTTCTGTATCTGTACACAATTTAATTTTATTACCAAACGGAACTTACTTTCTGGACGTGCCTCGTATATCAATCTTGTCGAATAAAGTTGTGGGAGTGTAAGAGATTTTTCTTGGTCATCGACACCATATAGTTGGGTGTATGTAATCACAATCACCAATTTCCTAGCAGTTACCAAAGAAAGGCAAATGCAATAACTTTATAATGGTTAGAATATGCTATATTGCATAGTATGCCTCATTATAGTGCTGTCTTAGGTTCCTATGTATATCTACCGACCTAACCTGTAGCGGTATTTTTTTAAAGATCCAACCCGCCTCTGGGTTGACTACCTTACAGAGAACGTGTAACCGCCATTCCGGAATTTCAATAGTCCAACCACAAAAAACCAACCTCTAAAAATAGATAATGTTGCTTCCTATTACGTCATATGCTCCTTTGTGACAGGCTTTAGCTTGTCTCTACAAAAATGACACCTCAGCGTTGGGTTATACCCTTGGGCAAAAATGGAAAAATAACCTGTCCTAGAAAAAGAACACGTTACGCCCTTTCGTTTGAACCGTTAAACATAGGTTAGGTTCAGTCGGCTCGGGCAAGATTCATGTTTCTCACACCTGTGCTCTGTAAGTTAACTTACTCCAGCGGTAGAGCAGTGGTGATTGGCATTATAACCCCACACAAGTTAGATTAAGCTATGGCCGCCATCTTGGAACTTTTTGTTCGGTTCGGTTCATGTCGGTTTGGTTTAGTTCGGTTCAGTTTACTAAAGTGTGTAACCCCTTTCGTTTGTACCCTCGCACAACTTTCCCCGATTATTGGCTTGAGAAATCTCGTGTCAATGATCTAGTTGTTGATCAAATAATCGATAAATAATCATTTCATAAAGCTCGCCGACTTACTAGAGTCGCGAATGCACATGGGGCAGTTTTTATCATAGGGTGGAAATAAAGACCTTTCATTTGAACCCTCATACAACTTTCTATGATCATTGGTTCGCGAAATCTCAGGCAGATGATCTAGCAGTTGATTATTAATTGCTAAATCGATAGTTAATAATCAATAGTCAATATAAATAATAATATCCTATGGCCTCGGGTGCAAGCTTTGTTATTTGACACCCAGAGTGTAGCTTGCATGTCGAATTTCGTTGTTCCTTGAAGCACTATGAGAGTCAAGGAGGTTAGATATCTAAGCTCCTCGACACTATAGCGCTTTCTAGTAGAGAAATGAGGAACTTTGTTTTGGCGGAAAATCTTGAGATTAATTTTGCCATTATGAACACGGCCTACTGAATTCAAATGGGTTCTTTGACATGCCAACATCGTACGACATGCGTGTCGTCATTTTTGCCACCTTTCAAAAATCACTTACCACGGCCAGGAGCGAACCTGCAAGCTTGGGGGGTTGGTAGTCAGACACGATAACCACTCACCCACCGTGGCAGGCATCAACAGTCAATAATTGACTACCATCTTTGGGTTCAGTTCGGTTAGCTTAAGTTAAGCTATGACCGACATCTTGGAACTTTTTGATCACACCTCATAGGTTAGCTTGTAAAGCTATTGACAACTATGTTGATACTTTTTAATCAGACCACGTAGGTTAGGTTAAGCTATAACCACCATCTTGGAGCTTTTTGATTACCCCTCATAGGTTAGCTTAAGTTAAGCTACTGACAACCATGTTGAAACTTTTTGATCTCACCTCGTAGGGTGGTTAATAACCACAATCTTGGAGATTTTTGATTACCCCTCATAGGTTAGCTTAAGTTAAGCTATTGACAACCATGTTGAAACTTTTTGTTCACACCTCGTAGGGTGGTTTATAACATCCATCTTGGAGCTTAGACTATTGACAAGCATATTGGAACTTTTTGATCAGACCTCGTAGGTTAGGTTATGTTAAGCTATTGATAACCATTTTAAAACATTTGATCACACCTCGTATGCTAAGGCACGTCATCCATGTAACTGGTTGAGTGCGGCCTCCATCTTGTGTGGAGGAATGTGGAGGCATTAGAACCCCCCAAAAAACCATTACCCACTGCAATATGATGTGGGATCACTGTTCTGGGCTGTTTGTGTTTTGAGATTGCTGCTGCCGAGTGGTCAGCTGGAAGTGACGTTTGGTCATACACACATCAAAAAAAGTTTTGCATCACCTCGGTTCCAAGAGTTCCGGAACCGTTAAATGCAAAGGGAATAGAGATCAACACAAACAACATTTCAGCTCGTTTTATTGCTCATGAGACCCACACATTGCATGTTGTACCATCATACAGCTAGACTTTCAGCATTTGTGGTCCAGATTGCAGTACACACCACTACCTCTAATACCCAGTAGCACGTCCTCTTGCATCGATGCATGCCTGTATTCGCCGTGGCATACTATCCACAAGTTCATCAAGACACTGTTGGTCCAAATTGTCCCACTCCTCAACGACAATTCGGCGTAAATCTCTCAGAGTGGTTGGTGGGTCAAGACGTCCATAAACAGCCCTTTTCAACATATCCCAGGCATGTTCGATAGGGTTCATGTCTGGCGAACATGCTGGCCACTGTAGTCGAGCGATGTCGTTATCTTGAAGGAACGCATTCACAAGATGTGCACGATGAGGTCGAGAATTGTCGTCCATGAAGACAAATGCCTCTCCAATATTCTGCCGATATGGTTGCACTATGGGTCGGAGGATGTCATTCAGGTATCGTAAAGCCGTTTCGGAGCCTTCCATGACCACCAGTGGCGTACGTCGGCCCCACATAATGCCACCCCAAAACATCAGGGAACCACCACCTTGCTGCACTCGCTGGACAGTGTGTCTAAGACGTTCAGCCTGACCAGGGTGCCTCCAAACACGTCTCCGACGATTGTCTGGTTGAAGGCATATGCGACACTCATCGGTGAAGAGAACGTGATGCCAATTCCGTGGGGTCCATTCAGCATGTTGTTGGGCCCATCTGTACCGCGCTGCATGGTGTCGGGGTTGCAAAGCTGGACCTCGCCATGGACGTCGGGAGTGAAGTTGCGCATCATGCAGCCTATTGCGCACAGTTTGAGTTGAAACACGACGTCCTGTGGCTGAACGAAACGCATTATTCAACATGGTGGCATTGCTGTCAGGGTTCCTCCGAGCGGCAATCCGTAAGTAGCGGTCATCCACTACAGTAGTAGCCCTTGGGCGGCCTGAGCGAGGCCTGTCATCGACAGTTCCTGTATCTCTGTACCTCCTCCATGTCCGAACAACATCGCTTTGGTTCACTCTGAGACGCCTGGAAACTTCCCTTGTTGAGAGCCCTTCTTGACACAAAGTAACAATGCGGACGCGATCGAACTGCGGTATTGACCTTCTAGGCATGGTAGAACTACAGACAACATGAGCAGCGTACCTTCGTCCTGGTGGAATGACTGGAACTGATCGGCTGTCGTACCCCCTCCGTCTAATAGGCCCTGCTCATGCATGGTTGTTTACATCTTTGAGCAGTTTTAGTGACATCTATGAACAGTCAAAGAGACTGTATCTTGGATACAATACACACAGTCAACGTCTATATGCCGGAGATCTGGGAACCGAGGTGATGCAAAACTTTTTTTGATGTGTGTATTTGATGTTGGCACTGGTCTAAATAATGTTGATATGGGTTCGTTCAGAGATTTTTGATATGTCTGATGAGAATGTGTATCAGCGAGGTTACGTGTGATCAGGCCCAGCCTTGTACTGTGAGTTATGGTTAGTTTTGGTTACGTTAGAATTACGTCCGCGTGAGGCAGCGATGCTCAAGAGAGTATTTTGTATGAGGTGAATCATATTCTAGATTTGTACTAGCGTTGACTAGGAACCCAAGTGTTTAGGGTTATCACGGATATGGGATATGTTTGTTGTAATGAATGCCTGCCTGTGAATATTCATTCTGATATGGATGGAGTTGTAGGGTAATGGTAATGTAATTTAATATGTAATTTTTCCCCAGTGTACAGGACAGACTAACGCCCAATTTTACGGTTATGACAACAAGGCACGGCAATATTAAATCATACTTATGCAGATTTAAATGTATAGATAGTCCAACATGTATATGCAATAACATTCACCAGACTGTGGATCACTTACTATATGAGTGTAAGTTATTAGGGAAAGAAAGATATATATTAATAGCACATGTTTTAAGATCAGGAAACTGGCCTATAAAGATAGATGAACTTGTTAGACCTTACCTTGGGGAAATCATTAGTTTTGCAAACTCTATCTCTTTTGAAACACTAATAGTTAATTTGTATTTATATTTTCTTAACTGCTAATGTTGACAGGTATTATTTTAGTGACACAAATTTCATTTAACAGGCCATGGATATTTCTATAATATTAATTGTATAATTTTAGTCTGAAATGATTAATAAGTAATAATTAAGCATGTAGTATTACTACATTGTAATGGGGCATGCTGTAAATAAAATAAATACAAAAATAAAATAAATATGTAAATGTGTACTCGTGATCCACCAGCACAATAACACGAGATCGCGTCCAAACACATGTTTTGTTTAGGAAATGGACTCACCACATGAAATCATCTCTATTTCTGAATTTAATTTATGTTCGACGATGTCGAAATGTAAATATTATATGTCAGAAAACTTTATCATAATGAGGGTCATTATAGTACTATTCTTCATTATGAAACAGTTTCTCCAGCCAATCAGAGCTCATTCATTGACCTATTAGGTAAGGATAGCTTCGCGCATGCTCTCAAAATCCAACATGTCGGACATGAATTACATGATTTGAAAGTTCAAATTGGATATTGGATCAACCATTGTAGTTACAATCCCTAACACAAAGACAAAATCAGCACGAACCTTTACGGGAACAAGAAAATACTATGACATATGCAAGAAATTTATGAATCTACGTCCAGAAGTTAGCAACACAGCATCCTTCTATATAAATTACCGACATGGAAAGTGCACCGTCCCATATGTTAGCTTAAATAAACTGGCGAATTTGAGACAAGAAATAGCACTGTACCTTAATATCCCCAACTCCAATTTTTACACAGCGCATTGCTTTCAAACGACTTCGGTGACAATATTAGTGAATGCTAGTTCTGATCGGCACTAGACATCATGCAGGCTGTAAACAATAGCATTGCCAAGCAAAGTAAATGATCTCTGCTTTCGAAATTATTTGACCCACGCATGCGCTCTGTTCAGTCAGCAAACCACCCAGCGCGCTCTGTTCACTAACTGAAGTTACTGAATCCCACAGATATTTATGAATAGTTATGTTAAAACATATAATAAAGTAAAAAATATCGTCGAACATAAACAGTCGTATGCAACTCACCTAAAATGGTAATTAAGACACACGCTACGCTCGTTTTATAAACATACTCGTGTCTTAATTATTGCCATTATAGGCTCGTTTATAGACATATTCATTTTCAAATTAGAAGAGAAATTAGACAAGTTTAACAGAATTGGATGAGTGAAAATTGTAAAATAATAGAGAATCTTGAAGGAAAACATGATACTTTTAATATGCATAAAGTCATCAAGGAAATAACTGGGGACTTCAGACGAAAGATGCCCCACGTTTTAGAAGATAACTTAGGTAAACCTATTATAAATCATCTTGATAAAGTCAAAGCATGGGAAAATATGTTGCAGACCTCTTTTTTGATCACCGACCACCAGTCAATGCCAATAATGAATATACTGATGGGCCAACAATTTTGAAATCGGAAGTAACTCATGCAATAAATTAATTAAAGTTCGATGAAATTTCAGCTGACGTTATCAAACTTATAAATGAAAACAAATTGTTAAGATAGTTAGTTATTGTTGTTTTAAGGGGCGAAACTACGAGGTCATCTGCCCCTATTGTTAAGATGGAAGACCTCTTTAATCTATATATATAAAGCTCAATGTTTGTCTGTCTGTCTGTTTGTTATTTATACAAATCTACACCGTTTCACCGATCTGAACCAAAATTTGTACACTTACCCTTTGGTACCCTGCGGGTAACCCCGTCTACATTAAATTTCAGACAGACCACTCCATTCCCTGCATTTATGCCCTTTGTCAAAAATCCACACCGTTTCACCGATCTGAACCAAAATTTGTATTGTTACCCTTTGGAAACCGACGAGTAACACTGTCCACTTTAAATTTCGGACAGACCACTCCATTCCCTGCATTTAGGCCCTTTGTCAAAATCTACACTGTTTCACCGATCTGAACCAAAATTTGTTTACTTACCCTTTGGAACCCTGCGGGTAACACTGTCCACTTCTAATTTCGAAACCAACCAACCCCATTCCCTGCGTTTAGCCCCTTTGGCAAAAATCTACACCGTTTCACCCATCTGAACCATATTTTACATACTTACCCTTTGGAACCCGAAGAGTAACACTGCCTGCTTGAAATTTCGGACAGACCACTCCATTCCCTGCATTTAGGCCATTTGACAAAAATCTACACCGTTTCAGCGATCTGAACCAAATTATGCATAGGGCCTACTTACCCATTGGAACCCAACGAATACTACTCACTACTTGAAATTTCGGACAGACCACTCCATTCCCTGCATTTTAGGCCCTTTGGCACAAATCTACACAGTTTCACCGATCTGAACAAAAATGTGTATACCTACCCCTTGGAACCCTGCGGGTTACACTGTCCACTTTAAATTTAGGACAGACCACTCCATTCCCTGCATTTAGGCCCTTTGGCACAAATCTACACCGTTTCACCGATCTGCACCAAATTTTGTATACTTACCCCTTGGAACCCAACGAGTACTTCGGTGAAACTGAGCGGGACCAGAAAATCACGTTTTAAGGCCCTTGAACCAATCGTGTCAGAAGTTAAGCAACAACACATTCTTCCCCGCCTGTGATTTTTAAAATATGTATTTCTATTAGTTTCTAAGTTTGATGAACCAGTTCATTAGTAGTAGTCATCTCACCACATAAAGTCTTGCTCAATAGTGGTAGTGTATGTATGTCCCCTATGCGTTCATATACCATTAATCCGATTGCGAAGAAACTTGGGTGAGTGATGTGTGGATTGCAGCGAAGGTTTCTGCCTACACATTATTTATGTAACACAAAAGGGTGAAAGACTTAACAGGACGTTTTAAATACCATAGTAACCCAATTGCACAATTCCGTGGATTCCAGGGAAGGTTTCTAGCAACAAATTTATGTAACACAAAAGGGTGAGAGGCTTAACAGGAAGTTTTAAATACCACAATAAGCCAATTGCACAATGCCAGTTGTGATGATGATGATGATGATGATAATTGTTGTTTTAAGGGGCCTAACATCGAGGTTAGCGACCCCTAATGGTTTGGCGGATCGTGAAATTGAAACTACAACTAAAACTAACTACAAAACTTACTGGCTAGAAGAAGATAAGGACAAAAGAAAGTTATAAGGGAAATAAAAGACAGGAGGAAAGGAAATGCCCTCAAACCTGGATAAATGAGAATTGAGGGACTTGGAAGGAAGGAGAGTCACGAAAGGCAGATAGGAGGGGGAAAGAGGAGAGGGTCCGCCCCAAAGGCAATGGAAAAAGGGGTAAAACCAGACCCAGCACAGGAATCCCTCGGGGTTGCCAGCTCCCGAACTCACTAGCCATGAGCCCTTGAGGGTGTAGCACTATCTAGGGTGCACCAGAAGTGGTGGAGCTACACACACCATGCCTCCTTGAGAGCCTTGAACAGAAGACAGGAGATATTATAAAAAGAAAAAGAAAGCTGACCCCTCGAAGAATGAGGGTGTCAGGAAAGATGAGACAAGGGCCAATTAAGGCGGGAAAGTGAAAGACTCCCTAGGCCTCGGATACCCTAATACCATCGGGGTCGGAAGAGAACAAGAGTTGGCCAAGGGAGGCCGACATGAAAGAGAACTGAAAGGAGCCCGGCACCTGTAAGTGGAAGCAATATCGAACTCAGCTGGGGTCCCGAGGTCACCAACCCACGTCCCACAAGTTGTGAGACCCTGGGGGGGACAGTTGTGAGAATAGCTTGCTGATTCATCGCGAGGTGACATGAGAAGACTGTCCAGAGCCCGCCGTCTTATCTGGTATTGCTGACTATGCTGATGTTCATACAGGGCAGTTGCTCAAACCACTGTGATGTTACGAAAGATTGAGTGATTCACCGGTACGATCCTCTCAGGGCAGTGCAGTTGGGACCCGACCAGTACGTCATAAGCTCTTTCACTATAGTGCGTCTCTGCCTTAAAAGACAGTATGGAATTAAATGTAGTATTTGCCTCTCACTCGCAATCCTATGTTCTGCAATTAGCTTCGTCCTTTTCTACCCCGGCGATGTTGCCGTTTCCCAATGATTGAAAGTGACAAATCGAAGAAAATGTTTCCGTATTCTTATAGAGAATTTTTCTAAGGCACTATGCGATAAAAGACGACACTATTGATCTGTACTTTTACAACAGCCAATGAGATACAGTCCCTAGGCAGTCTTTGCTGTTTCACATACTCCTCATTCTAATCATATTTTTTCAATTCGTTTGTAAATTACATGTGTCAGTACCGGTACTGTAGTTAATAAATAGCCGTTTCCCTATTCATTATTATCATTATCATTACGGGAAAATGACCTGAATGTTATGTCCATTATACTGTACTACTTATCACCCCACTACCACCACCATAAAAAGTTATATATTTAAAATATTTTTTGCTTTTAGTTTAAGTATCATGTGCCAGTTCTGTAGTAGTATTCATCATCATCCTTAAAACAAGTAAATCTACCGGGCGAAGCCGGGCACTACTGCTAGTAACATATATAACTGGTGAAATACCACAAGACTGGCTATTATCTACATTCATTCCTCTGTCAAAACAATCAACTTCAAAAAGTTGCAATGAATATCGTCTCATTAGCCTTCTGAGTCACTTGCTGAAAGCCTTCTTGAGAATTATACATGGTCGAATAAGAAGGAAATGTGACGAGCAGATAGGAGATACACAGTTTGGATTTCGAAATGGTTATGGAACTCGTGGGGCTCTTTTTTGGACTAACAACTTTACTCCAAGAATGCTGGGACCAACAGAAAGATGTATACGCCTGTTTCATAGATTATGAAAAAGCATTTGATAGGGTTAAACATGCTGAGCTCATAAAATACTTCAACGAATTGGAATCGATGGTAAATATATAAGAATCATCGAAAACCTATATTGGCATCAATAATTAAGCTGTGGTTAAGATTGAAGATGATACATCACATTCTCTGGACATCAGACGAGGTGTACGACAAGGCTGTATTTTTCCCCCATTATTATTCAACATCTATTCGGGAGCTGTTTTTCGGCCAGTAGAAGATACAGAAGTGGGAATCAAGGTCAATGGGGAATTAATACGCACACTTAGATATGCTGATGACACAGTACTTCTTGCCAGTAGTATTGAAAGTCTACTACTGTACATTGATAAGCTTAATATAGTTGGAGAAGAAATGGGTCTGATGATCAACACCAAGAAAACGAAACTTATGGTTTACAGTCGACGAAGAGATAAAGTAATTCTGACACTGAAAGGACAACACATCCAACAAGTTGATAAATTTAAGTACTTTGGTTGTCAGAGGATTTGAATCCAGACCTTGAAATTAAGACACGTATAGAAATGGCAAGATCAACTTTTAAGAAAATGAGACCTTTATTGTGCGATAATGCCTTAATTTAGAACTAAGACAGCATATTGTAAAATGTTTTGATTGGTCCATTTTGCTTTATGGAGTAGAAGCCTGGACTATGAGATCGTCCATCATTAAGAGGCTCGCAGCTCTGGAAATGTGGTTTCATAGAAGGATGTTGAAAGTCTCGTGGATAGATCATGTGTCTAATGACCAGGTACTGCAGAGGGCAAATTCTCAAAGAGAGCTACTGACCACCATCAAATGCAGGAGAATTGCATACCTGGGTCATGTGTTGCGTGGTGAAAAATAGACAATATTACATCTCATTTAAAAAAGGCAAAATTGATGGGCAACGAAGAGCGGGAAGGAGAAGGACGTCTTGTCTTCGGAACCTTCAAGATTGGACTGGAACAAGATCTATTGAACAGCTCTACCGCTCTGCTGAAGATAGACAAACACTATCCACATTGATCGCCAACGTCCTGGAGACTGGGCAGGGCACATAGAAGAAGATAGGCTCGTTGCATAATGCACTATTATAGTACCACACAATAGTCATTGTAGGAGGTTGACAAAGTTACATTAAAGGAAATTGATTTGCATTCAATGTCAAGTTTGAATACTAGAATCATTGTGATAAATTTGTGTGGACTGGATATTAAAAAGTTTGTTGTTTTATGGACCGGTTTCCCTGTGTCAATAGTGTCCCGGGTACGACCTGGTGAGGGCGTATTCCTAGGGCTTATGAGGGATTCATCGTAGTAATTTGAACCAGTCAAGTAATAAGGGTGAAAGAGTAGTTATTTTGTTTTGTACAGTTGTTTTAGTTAGTAAATTTCTTGTTTAAAGATATCCATGTGCATTCACCATATTGATCTCCAAGGAATTACCTAGGACTGTTGTGTAAAGTTAAGCTAGTGGACTGAACACTCCCTGAATGAGAGTCCTGTCCAAGAAGACCCAGGTTTGAAAAGGTACAATGCCGAGTACAAGGGATGCATTTAGTCACATACCGATACACCAAATTCTTGAAGACCATCCAGGTACTTTCCAACTTGGTGATATCTTTCACCGAGTTATTCTCCCATACCTGCCAACTTTCAAAAATAGAAGTCCAGAAGATCCCAAAGCGCAAAAATTTAACGCGTACATGCGTCGCAAGGTCTTAAAAATAGCGAGAAAAGAGTACAGGGAAAGAGATTACAAACTATTGATGATGTGAGACTATCTAATTCATTGTGCCAGTTTCCAAAAATTCTGAAGAATATGCCTCCCTGAAAGACTGATGATATCGTTCCATACTCTAAATCATCACGAAAACACTAAATTGCACAAAAAATTATCACACAATTGAACGAATATAGAACTACAGCAAGCACTGCTTAAAGCCAAGCTTTCCCGCTCACAAACAGTCGAAACAGAAAGAGTAATATAAATGCAGCGATAATCTGCGATAAGTGATTATCGATAGACAGTTCTATCGACTTTCAGCGTAATGCCAAACCAAGACCAACTACAATACTCAGACCAAGACCAAGTACAATACTCAGACCTTAATGCAGGTCTCGAAAGTGTGAAAATGGCGTATACTGAAGCCCTGGTATATTGTTTGTTTACATTCGTTGCTGGGATACACTATTTAGCTTTGATTAGCTTCGTTTGATGAAGGTTGGGAAAAACTATCGCTCATCTGCAAGTTTTAGTGTTTTCAGTATGTCTGCTAAGTCCAGTTCGCGTTAATGTACTGCAATCGGGTGTAAATATGTGATAATACGCTTAATATGAACTAGTTCGTTTCTGTGATGATTGTTCAGTCGACCGATGGCATTGTGTCACTTACTGCAAATGTTGAAGTACCTAAGACTAAAGCATTAATAGAAGTGTCTCAAGAATATCCACCGCAATGATTTGCTAGTTAGTGACAATATAATAACAGCTTAGTACAGTTCAGAAGTGTCGAACTTAAGTACGTAAAGGGAAACGCAATGAGCATCTACGGCTAGACCAAACCGTTGACGTTGAACGTTGAACGCTTAGCAACATTTAATTAAATATTTAATGCAGCCAATGGCCATACAACATGTGTCCCCGTAAATCCTTACCAGTCTTGCAGATGATCTACACTGCCTTGTATACACGCCAAATAATACAGTGAACTTTTTTATTGGTTAAGGAAGTGAAGAGTGAACTCGTTGTGTTCCGTCATTATTCATACTTTTGTGATTCTCACAGCTTGCAAGTTATTTTTTATTATGATGTGTGTAATAAAGCGTTGTCAATTATGTAGGCCTACTTATGTTGCGAGATGGTGTGCCGCGATAATTCCGTAAGAGGGAGATGGTGCTTTCCTACCTACATTACTTTACTAAATCAACTATTTCCAGCGTACAACTATTCCAAACGGTAATAGCGAATGTTTAATAGGTTAGATGGTAACATATTATCGTGTCCTTTGTGTATGGTAATCTCCATGGAGCACTTAGTACTGGAATGTCCTCTCCGAGTTTTTCCAGGAAGTCTGGAGGACCTGCATTCTGCTACAACTGAGGCTGTCAAATGGATCAACGAGTTGGACGTTGATTTATAATTATTTTTTTTGTCTGCTTTATAATTTATATAATTTGTTAGTATTATTGCTGTGTTATATGAATCTGTATTTATGTAGGTGACTGTGTTGTGTTAACATCATACGATAAATAAAAATAAATGGTAATCTCCATAATTATGTTCAGATATCCACACGATGACTTCTTTGCATATTTCAATCAACTAAATCAGTGTGATATTTTACCCGAGATTTTAGACAATTCCACGAGAGGTCTTAATTGAATTGTATCTATAGCGTTGGTTCGATTATTTCAGGCATCTATTCTCATTCCGATTGTGTACACAAATACTCTGCATGTGCTGGGACAGCACTTCAGTAACCGGGTACTTTCTTCTCTCCTACTTCAGAATCTGTTTGATTTTATGCTAATAATATCAATCTATAATTACTGAACTTAAATAAAAATCGAGATAACTCGCCAAAAAGCTTCTTATTCAACCACAGAAACAGTGAGGCTATTGTAGCTGCCCCTGGGGTGAAGACGAAGAAACCTATAATTCGAGGCCAGCTCTATATAGATAAATTAATTCAGGTAAGTCTATTATTATTGATGCTTATTTCTTCAGAACCTAGTATCTTCTTGAGATATCTTTCATGCTCTTAGGTGAGTAAAAATAGTAGTTTACACGAACTGTAACAAGCCCGATGACATGATATTAGCTATTGGTAGGGCAACCATCGCCACCATGTTTTTTCTACATTAAGGTCTGAGTATTGTAGTTGGTCTTGCTCAGACCTTAATGCAGGTATCGAAAGTGTGAAAATGGCGTATGCGGAATCCCGAGATATTGTTTGTTTACATTCGTTGCTGGGATCCAATATTAGCTTTGATTAGCTTCGTTTGATGAAAGTTGGGATACACTATTGCTCATCTGTAATTTTTAGTGTCTTCAGTATGTCTGTTAAGTCCAGTTCGCGTTTTAATGTACTGCAATCGTGTGTAAATATGTGATAATACGCTTATGATGGACTGGTTCGATTGTGTGATGATTGTTCAGTCGACCGATGGCATTGTGTCATTTACTGCAGATGTTGAAGTACCTAAGACTAAAGCATTAATAGAAGTGTCTCAAGAATGTACACCGCAATGATTTGCTAGTTAGTGACAATATAATAATAGCTTAGTACACTTCAGTACCGGTAGTGTCGAACTTAAGTAACTTACCTAGAGGGAAAACGCAAAGAGCATCTACGGCAAGATCAAACCGTTTACGTTATCTTGAACGCTCAGCTTCATGTGCCTCCGTAAATCTTTACCAGTCTAGCTGATGTTCTACACTAGTAGTGGAGTGATGAGAGTTCTAACCCACAAGGTGTTCAAAAAGTTAGTGCATACTTTTTTGCTTATTTATATCTGGCCAACCTATGGTCGGATGTTGACAAATGAGGTGTCGTTGGACTCGGGCTGACGCCCTCTTTTCAATGAACAACTCATTTCAACACCTAAATGAAACCTACCCCTACTAGGGGGTGAAATTGTAATTTTTTTTAGTGAAAGTCTCTTTTCAAATGCGACATGTATAAGGTGCGCTGCTAAAATGAACTTAAAGGTTGTTGCTCATATAGCGCATGCGATTTTCTGGCCGCCGCTATGGATCAACGTTTTTGTTTTTACGCATGCGCACTTGGGATTTTTGTAAGAGGGCGAGCTCTTTGAAAAAAATGATTGATAAGAAGGGGTTTTGGTGGTGAGGAGAGAACCAGATAGTCGCCTACTTTCCTACAAAGTTTGCCGATATCTCTCGAACGCAAGGTCGGATTCGGACGTGTGACGTGTCAAATCGCTTGTCTCGAAACCCTATATATGTTATTAATAGGTTAATGTTTTGAGAATGAGGGAAACAGGTTTTTTGGGGGTAAAACCATGATTTTAGACATTTTCCGATATCTCACGAATGCATGGTCGGATTTGGTCCTGTGACGTGTCAAATGGCTTGTCTCGAAACCCTCTTTATTTTGGTAATAGGTTAAAGTTTTTGAGAATGAGGGAAACAGAATGTTTTGGTGTAAAACCATGATTTTAGACTTTTTGCTATATTTCGCGAACCAATGATGCCAGAGGCGTGTACGACGGGTCCAATGACTCGGGGTGACGTCCTCTTTGCTATGGACCACCCGTTATAATTTTTAAAAAATATTGGAAACTCGATTTTGGGGTAAACACGTGTTTTTTGTGATTTTTGCCGATATCTCACGAACCAATAACGCTAGAGACGTGTACGAGGTGTCCTAGGACTCGGGCTAACGCCCCCTTTCGAGTGTGGTAGATATTTTTTCCAAAAAATAATTCACAAAGGGCCTAACGCCATACATGTTGAAAAAAATCTTTACAGTTACCTGTTTATAATGTTCATGAAGCGTGGTGGTTGAGAGAGACGATACGGCTGGGTGTGTGTGTTTCAACGAACCTGTCGCTGACCACAAGGACCATGCTTAATAGAACAATCACTATTTCGGCGGGTCGGTGTATGACAGAGCGAGGGTTCGTTTTTCTGATATTTTACCTTTGACGTGTAAACGGTGATGAGAACTTGGTTATATCTTGGTCGAAGTGAGTAGAGAAAACAAACTTGCAGAGGAGCAGACGAGCAGGAGGTGAATGTCATTTGAGCTTATTGGAATGCGCTGATCTGACTTGATAACAGGTGCAATGGAAAAATGACAAAGACGAAATAATCTGACCATCGTGGTGGCAGGGGAGTGCGAAAGGCATGCACACACATGTGAAAGCACATGTACGCTAAACAAGTTACATCCTGTTTGCTTCGTACGTGACAAAATGCAAGTTCATGTGAAATTTGATCTACCACAGGTGTTCACCTGGGACGTTAGCTGTCCACGTGCGCGATAACTGTTAACAAGTCACATCCTGTTTTGCTTCGTACGTGACAAAATGCAAGTTGACGTGAAATTTGATCTGCCACAGGTTTTCACCTTGGACGTTAGCTGTCCACGTGCCTGATAACAGAATGTTCAAAGCGTGGGAATCGCTGAATCAGTAAAAAGTATGATGCAACTTGTAGGAATGATGTCACAACCAATAGATAGGCAAGAGCTGCGAACAGCAGTGGTGGGAGGTGAAGGGAGGGAGAGGGGGAGGGGTAATGTAAGAGAGAACACAGGTGGAAAGAAAAAGAAATATCTGGAGCTGAGGACTGTACACATAGAGCTATAGGTGGTGTACAAAATGTGTGAATACATAAACTAAAAATTGCACAGGTTCACACAACATGTAATTTATTGATCCAAGAATTAAACGTAGAGTTAAACCCTAACCATTTGACATAGAGTTTATTTCCTTTTTGTTCGAACACTTTTTCCATAAGATAATGCTGAGGAAATGCTGTTTTGTGAAGTTCATGGAGATAAAATCTACCTTTTATGGGTTGATGGTTGAGGTCCTCGAGTAAATAGGTGACTGGACTGTCCAAGTTGACTCGACGAATTCGAAATAGTTCAGTCCCCCACTGTGGCGTGTAGCCCTTATTGAAGGCAGACTTAAATTTGCTCACACGAACAAAATCCCCAATTTTCAGTCGGTGACGTTTAGGATCGGCTCTTTTTATGGGGTTAAACAGTTTATCCAATCGCTGAATAGTTTTAGTCACGAGGCGTGGCTTGGTCCCAATCGTTCTATGTTTGGTGTCATTGTAACTTGATACTAGCTCTGGCAACATGTCCAACCAGCGATAACTGCCCTGAGCGGTAAACGCTTTCCACATATGGGTTTTCAATGTTCGGTTGAACCGCTCGACCACACTGGCTTTGAGGTTGCTGTACGTGGTGTAATGGTGAATATCCTTAGATTTGAGAAAACTGGAGAAATCCTTGTTGAAAAATTCTTTCCCCTGGTCGGTTTGTAGCAGCTGAGGTTGACGTTTGGAGTGTTGAATAATATGTTGAAAGGCCTTGGTAACTAGTGGGCCAGACTTGCGACGCACAGGTTCAACAAAGGCCATTTTGGAATAGACATCAATGACGGTCAACATATAGCGTACACCGTCGTTAACGCCAATTCAACCAAGTCAGCCTGCCAAAGTTCATCCACACCTCGTGAAATCACCTTGAGTCGTGGATAGTGACGCCTAGCTGGGCGATGCAACTCGTGAGCAATACCCATTTTAATGGGTGAGGGCTTAAACAATAATTTTGGCATTTCGAAGTTCTTGTTCAATTTCTTGAATTTCCCAATCGTGACTGGTATGGCCAGCTTGACGTGAGGCATGCAACAACTGTAGCCGCTGGACGAGCTTATTGGGATTGTGCCAGTAGGTAACATCAACAAGGGGTTTTAATGGTTTAAATGTCACTCCCGAAGCGGACGCTTTACGACGAGTACTTTGACTGGTGGGAAACATTTTTGCAATGATGGTTTTATATTTTTGAGATATATTGAAATTCACTTGTTGCGTGGGATCATACTGTCTTTTGTGGGCATGGGTATCCAATAAAATGGATTTATATTTGTCAAGATCCTCTGACGTATAATCATGGGAAGAGGGGGTCCGAGAAAAGAGCAGCTTTAACAGTCCTGGAGTTAATTTATAGTTGATGTTTTTAATGACAGCTTTAGTACGAGCAAATTTAATGGATGAATCGCCAATTTTAAAACTATCATCCTCATAGCGAACACCATACGTGGTATCTGTGTTTCCAATAGGTGAAATAGGGTTCCAATGTTGATCCATAATATTTTATTAAAATGGTTTTCAGTTGAGCTTTATGTTGAGTGGTGGCCAAGAGTTGTGAAAACGGAGACGCTTTGGAAGGGCAAGGTGTTTCGACCAGGGCCAAGGATTTCTTTTTCCTCAAAAACTCTGCAAGGGTTGCGGCCTTTTTTTGAGGCGTAAACACTTCTTCCTCCTCATCCTCAACTTCGCTAACACTAGTCAAATCTTCCTGTTCCTCTTCCTCTTCCTCAGGGTCCTCGTGCAGCGTCTGCGTGACTTGTGAAACGGTGGGTAGCGTTTTAGATGCTTGAAAGAGGGGTTCAACATGGCTTTTAGAGGAGGTGCTAAATGTTGTTGAATAAACAAAGCATGATTTGCACGTGATTGTTTCAATTTACGAAACTTTTGGCGAATAGTATTTTTTGCTCTAATAATATGCCTTTTCAATTGACTCTCTGCTAACGCCATGGTGTCTTGACAAATGACTTGCCGGGGAATGAGACAGGGCCTTAAATAGCAATAAAATGATCAAACCCTAAGCGATACCGTCCTTGGTTGAGTTCACTTTGTTTGTCAATCACTAAACAGGCATGACGTTGAGTTTTCCAGCACTTGCCACACAATTCTGTATACATTTGAAAGGTCATATCAGGATTCACATGTTCATTATAAATGTGACGACTGTTCCTCTCGTCCTGACGAAATAAAACAATGACATTGGCATTGTCACGAATCAACTGTTTGGACATTTTAGAATACATTTGTCCAAGATAGAAGCAATCGATATGTTTGTGACGACCCATGCTGAAATAGCTTTGAATGATGCCTTGACGTTCAGTGGATACATCATCGAAAATCATGAGTGAATCAGGCTTTACCTCATCCGGTGAAATCACATTTTCTTGCATGTAAAATGTAAAATAACCCATATTCTCTTTTTGTAATCCAGACATGACTTGATCCAGAAACACGTAGAGGGGTTGGAAGAGAGATTTTGCAAAAATATAAATATTTTGAAAACGCAGACCATTGGGCGCTGTAATGAGCGTTAGCAAAATATTAGTCTTTCCACAGCCGGAAGGCCCCACAATGATGCAGCGAATGGAAGATGGAAACAGTTAACCATGGCGTTGTTCACGTGATGTGGGACAGAGATGGGAAACCATGTCCCCCACGGGGAATGACTCTTGCTGCTTAATAATCTTCATTTCAACTAAGGCTTAGACAGGCTAGCAGGCTGTCTATATACAGGACACCGAACCTTGTCATAGGAACAGTAGACTGGTACTGCAGGTTGACGATGGATGTCTTTGGACGTGCGTTGATGGCCAAAGCTAGGCCTGTCCCCATACATGATCCTAAACAAGAAACAGATCCTGCTAATAAACACTATGTGGATAGGTCAGTAGTGCCACGCACAAAACAGGCAGATTATGACTTTAAGGGAAAGCGGTTAACCCATGTAAAACATCCTCAAGTGTCTACAGACGTTACTACGAAAGATTATGTGGATAACAAAGTGTATGAGTTTTATGACAAAGTGCCCCAGCTTACGGTGAATGGCTATAGCGCTAATCACCATCGGATTATTCACGTGGAAGACCCACAAGACGAAGACGATGTTTGTACCAAGCGTTACATGACCTATGAAATGAAAAGGCTTTATAAATTTATCCCATCTGTATTTTTAGTGTATCTGACAAATGAAACAAGATGTTCAGTAAAGAACATATAGCCTACTTTCTCCTAAATGCATGGGTATTGTTATAACTCTTTGTCCTTTTCAAGGAGTATAATTGAATGTTGGTTGTAGTAGCTTGTTGAAATACAACGTGCTATAGGGATATTAAACATGAATATGAGGTGCCCTTTGCTAGTGCTACCTCTGTAAAAAAAATCATTCAATTCGGTTTCACCGTGTTTGAATTGATCTGGGGAATGGATTTGCACACATACATGGCCGCTATTTGCAAACTATTGGGCTGATGACCTTGTAGTCAGTCATAAGATGCTTTCCACAAAAAGGCATGTTGTTGCAAAATCCGGTAGAGATCACATTATTAGGATGGTCGAAATTTGATTTAAGCTTTTAACATTTGGGTGGCCGTCATTCCGTTTCCGTCAAGATGGCGGCGATATAAAACATGACACTGAGGTGCCTTTTGCTAGTGCTACCTCTGTACCAAATTTCGTTCAATTCGGTTTCACCGTGTTTGAATTGATAGGGGGAATCGATTTGCACACATACTTGGTCACCATCTGCAAACTATTGGGCTGATGATCTAGCAGTTTGGTCAGAATATGCTTCCCACATAAAGATTTGTTGTTGCAAAATTTGGTAGAGATTAGATTATTAGGTTGGTCGTAATTACATTTTAGCCTTTAACATTTGGGTGGCCGCGTTTACGTTTCCGTCAAGATGGCGGTGATATAAAACATGACACTGAGGTGGCCTTTTCTAGTGCTACCTCTGTACCAAATTTCATTCCATTCGGTTTCCCCGTGTTCGAATTAATAGGGGGAATCGATTTTCACATAAAGATGGCCGCCATCCGCAAAATATTAGGCTAATGATCTATTAGTTTGGTCAAAGGATGCTCCCTCCATAATGGTATGTTGATGCAAAATTTGGTAGAGATCGGATGATTAGGTTAATCGTAATTTGATTTAAGCTTTGAATATTTGTGTGGCCGCCATTACGTTTCCGGCAAGATGGCAGCGATATAAAACATGAAACTGAGGTGCCCTTTGCTAGTGCTACCTCTGTACCAAATTTCATTCCATTCGGTTTCACCGTGTTCGAATTAATAGGGGTAATCGATTTTGACACAAAGATGGCCGCCATCCGCAAACTATCAGGCTAATGACCTATTAGATTTGTCAAAGGATGCTTCCTCCATAAAGGTATGTTGTTGCAAAATTTGGTAGAGATCGGATGATTAGGTTAGTCGTAATTTGATTTAAGCTTTGAATATTTGTGTGGCCGCCATTACGTTTCCGTCAAGATGGCGGTGATATAAAACATGACACTGAGGTGCCCTTTGCTAGTGCTACCTCTGTACCAAACTTCATTCCATTCGGTTTCACCGTGCTCGAATTAATAGGGGTAATCGATTTTGACACAAAGATGGCCGCCATCCGCAAACTATTAGGCTAATGACCTATTAGATTTGTCAAAGGATGCTCCCTCCATAAAGGTATGTTGTTGCAAAATTTGGTAGAGATCGGATGATTAGGTTAGTCGTAATTTGATTTAAGCTTTGAACATTTGTGTGGCCGCCATTACGTTTCCGTCAAGATGGCGGCGATATAAAACATGACACTGGGGTGCCCTTTGCTAGTGCTACCTCTGCACCAAATTTCATTCCATTCGGTTTCACCGTGTTCGAATTAATAGGGGTAATCGATTTTGACACAAAGATGGCCGCCATCCGCAAACTATTAGGCTAATGACCTATTAGATTTGTCAAAGGATGCTCCCTCCATAAAGGTATGTTGTTGCAAAATTTGGTAGAGATCGGATGATTAGGTTAGTCGTAATTTGATTTAAGCTTTGAACATTTGTGTGGCCGCCATTACGTTTCCGTCAAGATGGCGGCGATATAAAACATGACACTGGGGTGCCCTTTGATAGTGCTACCTCTGTACCAAATTTCGTTCCATTCGGTTTCACCGTGTTCGAATTAATAGGGGCAATCGATTTTCACACAAAGATGGCCGCCATCCGCAAACTATTAGGCTGATGACCTATTAGTTTGGTCAAAGGATGCTCCCCCCTTAAAGGTATGTTGTTGCAAAATTTGGTAGAGATCGGATGATTAGGTTAGTCGTAATTTGATTTAAGCTTTGAACATTTGTGTGGCCGCCATTACGTTTCCATCAAGATGGCGGCGATATAAAACATGACACTGAGGTGTCCTTTGCTAGTGCTACCTCTGTACCAAATTTCGTTCAATTTGCGCTCACCGTGTTCGAATTGATAGGGGTGGGGGGGGGACAGACATTCAGAGTCCACACACTCTCTCTCACACACACACATACTCACACACATACACACACACAGACAGACACACTTTTATTTCGCCCTGTAGTGATCTCATAAGTCTACTTTCATTTTTTGCAAAAATCGAAAGTAGGCTAAAAACCTGTGAATGACAGAAACCATTTACCGCTAGTCCAAGATCAGCACTTGACCTATGTGCTTGCTTCGGGTTTAAGCCACTATCGATTACACTATGATGGAACCATTCACATCTTATATGCCATACCTGATGAGAACCATTTACAAATAATGATAAATGGTCATAGGATGTTGATACATAACCATGAAATGGTCAATGCAGGTTACGAATTATCCCTTCATCTCATGTTGACATGTGATGAAAAGCAAGCGGGAAAAACCATAAACGATTTCCCACTTTATGTGGAATTGGAATATACAGCCATGAAATAACCATCTGACGTTAGTTGTGATTTAAACTTTCTTGTGAAAGGTTGTTGGTCATTATCATCATGGTGAAACAAAGGTATGCGGTGAGAAAGACTAAAAAAAGGACTTTGTCCTTGGCAAAGCCTGGGCTTAAGACATTCGTGGACAAGCCCTTGCGAAAGAAAAAAAGTCCTCTCGGCACGCCGGAAGGCGGAGGTAGATTTCACCGGACAAACTTGGGGATAGTCGAAAATAGGCAGAATATGCAGGTTTTGGTAGAAGGATCAGACCACATTTATTGCGTGAAAGTATTTTATAATTGGAGTTTAATTAACTTTGTTTTTCGTCATTTTATGCATATTTTAAACATTCTATTGTCTTATGATGACGGTAACCTTCTTGTCATTTGGAGTCCATTTTTATACTTGTGGTCACACTGTCCTTATGCAAAGTTTCGACACTGATGTGTAACTATGTAACGGTCTGTTACTTCTTCACGCAAAATTATATCTCCCGCAGAGATGTTGGTTGGATCCTCAGTTTAGGGGCTGCGACAACGTGGTCATGTAACCCCGTGTACTTTGGGTGAGTGTAGAATCTGTCTGATAAACGGTGTGAATTGTGATAGCTGTATAAGTCTGTAATTCAGGTAAGGAATGCAGACGCTCAATTTCAAGCAGTAGTTCCTAATGTTGCTACCAGATACTACCGTCAACGACACCTAGCTGTGAACTTGGCTACTAGATGCCACCGCAATCAGCAACTCGCAACGAACGTTGGAACTTCCCCTCCAAAGGAAAGCATACTGAGGGATTTTTAGCGCTCTTAGAAAATCTGACGACTTTGGCCGGCTTTGAACCCGCGACCTTGGGCATAGGAGTTCAGCATGCTACCAGTTAAGTCACCGAAGCCGCATCACACTTAGTCAGATGGAAATCTGAATCTGATCCCGCGCAAGTGCGTTGTCATGGCAACGTCTGATGGCTCATCCCTCATCAATTTAGTAGTGTTGCCATGTCAACCACTGATAGCTCTTGGCATTTTCTTACAATTCCGAAATCATTTTTCTCATCCCTTGGCGTAATGGTGGCTCATATCAAAAATTCTTTCAGACAAAAGTTTTAGGTAATTATTAGGGGAATATTGTCCATTTTGTTCGGTTTTGATATTGTGCCTATTAAGAGAGATATGATTAATGTTTCCCGAAAAAAACACTTTTTCCCACCCCTTTGGTCAATGGTTGGTGCTATCAAAAAAACGTTTCAAACATAAATTTCTGAGCTTTATCCGACACATTGTATGAACTTTGAACGGATTCCATATTTCACATATTAAGAGAGTTATAGCAATATTTCATTTTTTCGAAAAAAAAAAAGTCCCCCATTTTCATCCCCTTCGACCGATTTAGCCCAGTAACGAACTCGTCCGAGATTTTATGGGTATACATATTCGGTAAAAAATTCAAAGTGATTGGTGCAAAATTACGGCAGTTATCGTGTCCACAAGAAACTGATATACATATATATATACATATATTACATAAATGATATATAAACTTTTGAACTGACGGTGGTTTTGGGGTCTGGGGGATGTGAAACGCGAAGATATGTCGAAATTTTCCGGAAATCGAAACATGGTACCCATTGCAATAGTTAGCTTTCTAATGAAATCTACCTAAAATACTGCCGTCAACGACACCTAGCTGTGAACTTGGCTACTAGATGCCACCTCAATCAGCAACTCGCATCGAACGTTGGAACTTCCCCTCCGAAGGAAAGCAAACTCAGGTTTTTTAGCGCTCTTAGTAAATCCGACGACTTCAGCCGGGTTTGAACCCGCGACCTTGGGCATAGAAGTTCAGCATGCTACCAGTTCCTATACCGAAGTCGCTTCCCACTGACATATGAAAACTGAATGTGATCTCGTGCAGTGGCGTTGTCATAGCAACTGCTGATGGTCATCCCTTATCAATTAAAAGTAAAGTTGTCATGGCAACCTCTCTTGGCACTTGGCATTTTCTTATAATTTAAATCATTTTGTTCACCCCGTGGCGTAAGGGTGGGTCATATCAAAAATTCTTTCAGACAAAAGTTTTAGGTAATTATTGGAGGAATATTGTCAATTTTGTGCGGTTTTGATATTGTGCCTATTAACAGAGATATGATTAATGTTTCCCGAAAAACCCACTTTTTCCCACCCCTTTGGTCAATGGTTGCTGCTATCAAAAAACTTATTTGACATACATTTTTGGTACTTATCCGACACATATTATGAACTTTGAAGGGATTCGATATTTGATGTATTAAGAGAGTTATAGCGATATTTCACTTTTTCGAAAAAAGCCCCCCATTTTTACCCCCTTCGACCGATTTTGCCCATTAACGAACTCGACCGAGATTTTATAGGGATACATATTATGTAAAAAATTCAAAGTGATTGGTGCAAAATTACGGCAGTTATCGTGTCCACAAGAAACTGATATATATATATATATATATACATATATACATAAATTATATATAAACTTTTGAACTGACGGTGGTTTTGGGGTCTGGGGGATGTGAAACGCGAAGATATGTCGAAATTTTCCGGAAGTCGAAACATGGGACCCATTGCAATAGTTAGCTTTCTAAAGAAATCTACCTAAAAAGAAAAAATAATGTATTGACCATAAGGAAAGCCTTTCGAGCAGCACAGAGAAATGATATTTCCAAAACGTCGGCGACAGGTTTCAAACCAAGGGCGAGTGATTCCCGTCCCCAAACGAGCGGGATTTTTACCTGCATTATTTTCCGGTTTGGCTGCTCTGGGTTCACTTTTGGGCGGTGCCAGTGCAGTGGCGAAAACCATTAAAGCCGCGCAGCAGGGCAAGCAACAACTCAAAGAAAGTCAGCGACACAATGAAACGATGGAAGCGATTGCCATGGGGGCTAGAAATGCCAATTTAAAGCCAGCCTTTTATCAACAAAGATTTGGGATTTCACCATTTCGAAGTATTAAAAAAAAATTAACCTCAGCCATAGCAAGACATGCCCTGACGCATCAACAAGTGGAAAGCTATGCTAAAAAACTAAAGCTTTCTCATTTTCGAGGTGTGTTTATGCGAAACCAATTACCTCCACGACCCTGGAAACAGGAATGTGCTGTTGTCAATTTGGATGATCACCGAGGACCAGGAACGCATTATGTAGCTTATGTCAAAGAGGGATCCATCGTATGGTACTTTGACAGTTTTGGGAATTTGCCCCCGCCCATGGAACTAGTGACCTATTTTGGAAACAGGATCAAGATATATTATAATGTGAAACGTGAGCAAACGTTTAACAGCCAACAGTGTGGACGCTTGTGTTTTTTTTTTTATATAAGACGCAGCATAAGCAAAAACGCCACCAGTATGTCGGCAGAAAGTAAAACGTTTACACTGCATGGACGTGGACCTGAAGTCAGCCTAGACCTTTACCCGCCTATCGAATTGAGTGAAAAACCCTATGGTTTAGGACTTGTTTCTCTCGAAACGTACAATCGAATATACAACATACGAGAAAATGTGAACAACAAGTTTTACTATGATGATTCTGTGCTCACCCTGAACTCTGGTGGATACACGATCGATGACATGTATGAACACATTGATGTGGTGTTGATCAATGAGTATGGTTTAAAGTCATTTCTCGATGGAACGCACAAGTTTAAACTTGTAGGCAATACCAACACTCATCGCTGCAGTATTTTCTCCACATTCAACATTGACTTTAAAACACACCCCGATTCCATTGGTCCATTACTAGGATTTAAACCACGTGTGTTGGAGCCCAACAAAAACATGATTCGGACCATGAAGTGAAATTCATTGAGGACCATCATGTGTCGGTGACGTGTAATATTATTAGCCAAGTGTACACCAATCAAGAACCATCGCATTCGCTTTATGACTTTATAGTGACATCGCCCAATGGGTATATTATTCGTGAAAACCCTCCAGTGGTGCTTTTCCATTCTGTGGCTGTCGATAGTATTAGTAATATAACATTAAGACTGATCAATAGAGATCAACAACTCATTGATCTAGATTCTACCACACCAGTGACTTACAAGTTGGTGCTAAAGCCACTATGAAATTTGTATATAAAGCAACAACACCGTCTAGGAATGGTGTTAGTTGTTTGTCACGTGAATACACGTTAACATCTCAAGAGAAGCAGATTTTACAGCATTTGGGTTACCACGTCAACCCTCATGATGAATTCTATCCTAGAGATAGCGAACCGCATCGAGGAGCAACCAGGAGTGGTAAGAATTGATCTCCATTCCTATCAAGCTCAAACACCTGGACTCAATAACAATGATGAAATTCAATTTGTTATCAACAACCAAGATATTTACACCCTACCGCATGAAAGTGTCATTCAGATTGAAGGTCGGTTCACCAAAGCCGATGGCTCTACACCCACCACATCCAAGTTGGCCAACCATGGTTTGGCCTTTCTGTTTTCTGAAGTGTGGTATGTCATTAACGATATCGTGGTGGATAGCACTCGAAATGTGGGCATTTCCAGTGTCATGAAACTATACACCTCTTATAGTGAGGAAGAAGGTAAAACACTTTGCATGGCAGGTTGGTGTCCTGACTCGACCAATGACTGGATGGTACACACCGATGGGACCTTTACTGGATATTTACCTCTTAAACTGATTTTAGGCTTTGCCGAAGATCACCAACGCATTGTGGTCAACGCAAGGCAAGTGCTTTACCTAGTGAGAGACAGGAGTGATAATAATGCACTCAAGGGAGCCGACAATGCCCCCATCGATTCAAAAATTCAACTACAACGCTTGCTATGGAAAGTGCCTCATGTGACCCTTGAAGATAGCAAAAAACTGGAGATACTCAAAATGGTAAAGAGAGATATGCCTCTACCCATGGAATTTAGAAGCTGGGCACTCCATGAGTATCCGCTTTTGCCCACCACCAACACACACAGTTGGTCTGTAAAAACAGCTCGCTATACAGAGAGACCTCTCTACCTGATCGTGAGTTTTCAAACGAATCGCAAGTATCAACAAACCAAAGATGCCACGCAATTTGATCACCTGCAATTGAGAAATGCACGTCTTTTCCTCAACGGAGCCGTGTTTCCCTATGAAGGACTGGATTTGGATTTTTCAAAAAATAAGTTTGGCCCTCTGTACGACTTGTTTTCTAAATTTCGATGGTCGTATTATCATGCTGCTACCCCAAGCGTTCAAGGCAAGAGCGCCACTGATTGTCTTTGACTGTTCATACCTGGAAGAGTCTGTCAAGCCATCCAATATTGACATTCGACTAGATTTTGAAACGCATGACAATGTACCAGCCAATACGACGGCCTACTGTTTGATTATTCATCACAAACAAGTCAACTATTATCCACTGTCCAACCAAGTGACGAGTGTATAAATAACAGGTCAACCCACGTCAAGCCGCTCAGTCATGTGTTGCTTTAAAGCCTCAAGAGACGTTTCATCCATGAATTTAAACTCTGAGGAACAACGTTTCAAGACTTTTACCACGTGGCCGGTGCCTTTCATAAACCCTCAAGCCTTGGCGGCCGCTGGATTCTACTATTTAAAAACAAGAGATGAAGTGAAATGTGCCTTTTGTCCCATCATCATAGACCAATGGCAGGAGGGCGATGAACCCATGCAGGAACATCAGCGCTGGTCACCCACCTGCCCCTACCTGTGCAGAATGGAAGTGGGAAATATACCCTGTCATTCAAGCTATCCCTCACTTGTGTCCCTGGGTAATGAAAAAAAAACAAGTTACGATACATGTGGACCGTATGGTATCCATGGTGCTTCGGTGAGCAGCTCACCATCAAAAACGCCTAGTTTAGAGACATTGGGACATCATCGGTGTTATGGACGTTACAAACACAAGAGACTATATTGTTGTATCAGTTGGTATCGTCCTTATCCCTAAATGACAAAAGCCTGTAAGACGTGTTATGATAATAAAATGATGTAATTCTTAAATTCTTATTTTTGCATGTCCCCCTGTCCTACCCTAACCTCAATTTGAAACTAGCATGGCAGGTAAGCCCATGCCATGATCACACTTTAGTGGTCGATCGTCAGTCAGTCGTCAGTTGAACTTGGTCCAGGCAGGCGTCAACATGTTGCGCACACTCATTGTGGATTGCCAAGGGTTTAAAATTACTGACAACAAATTTATATTTAAACAAGTGGTCATTATCGATTGTACCACGTTTTGGATATCGCAAGCTACGCATTTGCTATTTAAACCACCCCATGCTTTTGATTTGTTGTGTGAAAAAGACCGTAAACAAACCCAGTGGATTGAAAATCACAGGCAACTAGACTGGAATCAGGGAACCATTTCCTATAAATATTTGGATGTGGTCATGAAAGCACACTTGTTCTCGGCCAATGTGGTATTTGTGAAAGGTAGTGAAAAACGTCAATGGTTGCAACCATTTTTGGCGTCTTACTGCCAATGTATCGACCTCATGGAGTTGGGCTGCCCCTCCCTGCAAACGCTCATGAATACTTGTTCCTGTGGCAACATTACCCATACAGCCCTATCCCATGCGTGGCATCTCTTTCATTGGTTAACCACCCATGCCTGCTGGGAGTTGTTGAACAAAATTATAACTCAAGATTTAGCTGTGAATGATGCCAGTGAGATTTCTACAAGCGACGTGTAAACATCTACAGCATGTGATACCATGGAGAAAGGCAATGCTACGGACAAAGCCATCGGCAAGTTCTTTGTGTGCAAAAAGGAACTAGATAGTTTTACCAAAGAGGAACTCTTGGCGCTGCCTAAGTCATTCATGTATTATGTGGCCGCCAACGCAGTGAAAGAAATCTGGCAACATGTACCAAAATCATGGACTCAAGACCCTGTGTTGAGTGAATTGCAACCCAGTACGGATTACGATCGCCATAAGCAAGTGGCCATGGCAAAAATACCGTCTATGCGTCAGTGTGCGACTTGCCAGCTAGTGAAACTGTATCACGGTCATAAAAGTCCATGTAAAGACTTTGTTGAATCATTCCACGGGTGTCATGGCGAGAAAAAGCAACAACAACAACAACAACAACAACAAACACAAACATCGTCCACAGAGGAGGAGGAAGACCAAATCTTTTTACCATCGATGGAAAAGGATATGCCAGACCTGTACTGGCAATGGCGTCATTGACAAAGTGATTCAATACCTACCTTTCGAAATCCATCTTCCAGGTTATCGTTTTTGCGGCCCTGGAACTCATCTTGAAAAACGTTTACAACGTGGTGATGTACCCATTAATCTTTTGGATCAAGCATGCAAGGAACATGACCTTTCTTATCGCCATAGTCATCCTGGTTTAAGACATGTGGCAGATAAATTGTTATTTAAGAAAGCTAAACAACGTTTCACATCCAGTGATGCCTCAGTGGGTGAAAGGATGGCAGCCCTGATTGTCATGAGTGCTATGAAGGGAAAGTTGATGATGCATGGACATAAACATTGAGGAGTGAGGAATTGGGATTTGTTTGTATTCTATTTTTCTTTTGTCAATTCACTATGACTATGAAATAAAAACAAAGGTTTACCAGAGCACGATGTTTTGTTATTTTTAATTTTAAGAAATCGTAATGTTGATGGCTTATGTTTCATTTTACACATTTCACACATGATGAATTCACACACTGCCATTTGTCATTTTGCAATTTACAGATTTAAAAAAAGTTCGTTTCAAGTTTTGCGTTTTTGATGATATGGATTTTTCCAGTTTGTTGATGACACATTTTAAACAATGTCCGTTTGAAGTTTTTTGAATTTTCAAATTTCACACATGGCCATTTCCAGTTTTTAAAAATGTCCGTTTTAAGTTTTGCGTTTTTTTTGGTGATATGGAAACATGGATTTTCCATTTTGCTGTTTTCACATTTTTCCATTTGGTGTATGTCGAAAGTTGAGATTTGACAATGATGTTGATGCAAGTGCTTGATCTTGATAATACTGCAATGTGTTAATGCATGTTTGGAAAAACGTCGAAGTCTACGACTACTGCAGGTAAGACTGTTTTTACAAAAATAATGTCTATTGTCTGCCACATTTCAATGGAAAAAAACTAATGACAAAACAAAATGAGTATAAAAGTGACAATTTCCCCCCCCCCCCCCCCTACCTCACCGTGTTTGCTCTGGTCATACACACCAGCTTTCTCTCTCTACACATACATTCACACCTGCCTTTGGGAACAAACACAACCACTTTATTTATTCCCAAAAGCACATTCTCGACATGCACACTCATCCCAAAAAAACTTTTTTTAGTTTACCATTTTACCATTTCAAAAAAAGAAAAAAAGCTACTAAAAATCTTACTTATTTCATATTTACAAAAAACTACAACTTTGTACAGCTTTAAAAGAATCAAACTATTTACCAGTCAATTTTTTTGAAATAAGGTTGCACACAACTCTTTTTTTAAGAGCAAAAGGTTCAAGTGGGTTGCCACTATTTACAAAATCTACTATTTACAATGAAAAAAAAACAATATTTACAAAATACTAAATCTACAAGTTACATAAAGCTATGTCCCTAAATGATTAAACAGTGAAATTACACCTCCTCCTCCTTGCGATCATAACCCCAGGGCAGGCTGGTGAGCAGATCATCAGCCCAAACACGTTTGTTATCCATGGAGGCGAGGGTGCGTTTTCTCTGTTCCACAAGATACAAATGATGGTTGCTGGATTGTATCCTGCACTGTGTATATGAGACATAGCCTTGCCAGTGCGTAAAACCGCTAGATAGTCATCAACACGTAGCGATTTTACCACTGCCCTACCTACACCTTTTGCTCTTTTGGCTTCCTTACAGTCGAGTGTGCGATAAGCATACATTTTCGAAGCCAAACCTACGAATTCCGTCATAACGGAATCACCGCATTCATCTTTTAAAACGCCCATTTCCTTCTTGTTTTTTATGGGCAGCTGAAACACGCTGTCAGCGCTATAGCAAGAGGTGTCGAACCAGTCACTATGTTGCCTCATGACGTCATAGGGGTTGCAGTGGCGAATGTGGTAAATGAATGAGTCCGTATCCATAAACAAAAGAGAGACGTCCTCAAAATGGCGTTTGGCAAACTCATAGTGAAATCTATACATGACCGATTTAGAAAAGTCTAAAATGACTTGGCCCAAGTAAAAGGGTTGATTCATGGTCACGCTGGTCTTACTCATTTCAATAGTAGCCAAATCCTCATCGATAATTTTGATCGATTTGAAATTTGGCTTGGCAATGTACCGCCGGGCACCCCACTGCCCCTCCCAGATATTCACCAATTTAATGTCACGGTATTTGCGGACATTCTCCATAGACTTGCCATAGATGCAGTTGTTCATTAATTTTAAAAAAATCAAACTGATGTGTTGCCATTTGTCGGTGCTCTGTGTTGAGTCGCATGTATGGCTCAAGCCATGCTTTTTGAGCAAAAGAAATACCCCTGTGGACTTTCTTCAACACCAAGCCTTGGGCGAGGCATTGCACCAACATTTGGATATGTAGCACGTACCGATTTTTGTTGTAAAGTGTGCCCATGAGTTTTTCAGTTTTCACTTTACTGTCAGGGGGAACCATTTGCTCAAGGCAGAATGGGAAATCGGCATGTTCATCATACAAGGATGAGGGATAATCAATATTTACTTCTAGCACATATCCACGGCCTGTTTCTTGGCTAGCCATGTTCACATCAAATTCTGACACTTGTTTGTCTGTCAGCCAAGCAAACTTCCCATAGGGCAAAGGCTGACTCATGGCGTAACCGTACAAATTATTCACGTCATAGTACATTAAGTACGATTCTGGTTTGTCTGGTGAATAATCAGGCATGTAGACATTGTTCGCTTCGGCATGGCGCTGGTTAAGTGACACAAAGCCGCCACGAATGCCCTTTTCAAAAAATAGAACCTTCTCTACGTCAGTGAGTAAATCCAATTCCACTTGAGTGTATTTTAAAGCGGCATCAAACGAGAGCCCAGGACTCGTATAATAGTGAGCCGGGTCAAGACCGTAAATGTGTTGACACAACTCACGGAATTTTTCAAACACATCGGTGAGCAGCAATACATCCAGTTTTAGGTCATGCAAAGCATATTCACTTAGCGACTTAATGCCAAACACTCGCCAAACTTGACATGCATGTGCATAGTCTTCATCGGAAACGGTACTGCGTGTTAGTTTCGAGTAAAATTTCTCTTGTGGTGGGAGTTTTCTTTGCTTTAACACGTCCCAGCTGTTGCAGAAATCATACGGGAATATACCTTTCCGAATGCACAATTGAAATTGCTCAGGATCATTAAAATGCATTCTAGTATTTTTTAATTCCTCCTCATTCAAGCCATTCAAAAGGCTATCTAGCGAGGATGCCATAAACTTAAAGGAATCCAAAAATCGAATGCCAAAGTCGCCCAACCACCACGTCAGGGCCGTAAAACGCTCATGGTTTTTGGGCAATAATGGTAAACGAGCCCTTGTTGACATGTCCCAATTCACGAATCAATTTGGAATCAAAAACTGAATGTCATAATTCGCCAGATTGTGGAAAAAGACACTGATGAAACGAGGAGCTGGAAAGTTCAAGTTGCATTTACTATGCGCAGCTCCACGAAACTCCCCTGTAAAGTGCGAGTGGTCTCTGACTTTTTCCTCTCCACTTAAAATAGGCTTCTAGCAAATATGGCATGTCGTGGCATGCTCATACTGCTGCTGCTGTTCTTGAGTTAGGCTCATGGGTACTGGGTGGTCCAGTAATTCCTGTACATTATGAGCCAACTTGACAAGTTCACCCAAGAACCATTTGGCACAATCTGGCCCCTCACGGTATTTGTAAACGGATTGTGTGGGGTCATAGGCACACACCACATTAAATCCTATGGCAAAGGGCTCATGTTTTTGAATGGGTGTGGTTGAGCTCATGGAGGGATCTGGTTCACATCCCGCCAGGGGTGTGGCGAGTGCTTCGAAATCTGCATACACCACATAGGGGACAGTGTCACGCTTGTGAATGTCCTTAAACTTTAACACAGCCTTGTCCCCTTGTGGCAATATCAATCTCACCGCTTCCTGAGTAACACAATCTACCCTATGACATTCTAAGAGCGTAGGGGTTGTAAAATATTGCAAGCAACGGTCGCTAATGTACTTCTTACCATTATGCTTGAACACTTGACTGCTTAGCAATCTACTTAAGCTTTTAATGAGGCAATAGTGATTCACTTCTACAGATAAATATAAAAGATGAGTGTGATGTCGTTTCGTTTTTTTTGTAGCATAAAGAGGACCCACAATCTCATCACCATCAAGGCCATACACCATGAACGAAAAGTCATGGTTGTCTTGTTCAAACCTATGGATCTCTGTTAAGTCCATAGGGAACGACACTCGAGTTAAATTTAAAGTTTGTTTCAATTCATCAAACTTGGCCTTGTACTGGTCTCTCACAATGACGTTGTACTGGCTGCAAATACGCAGCCACAGCCCACAGAAAGCAATCATCATCAACATTTTCAATAATCACCACAGCCTTTTTCGAAGCTATGGCTGGCGGTGTTTTAATATAGCTAGACCCAGCATTCAATGGGTTGAATTGACAAATGTTGATTTGTAGGTAATGGATTTTGTCTAACGCTAAACCACTGGGTCCTTGTTGAAGTTTATCAAATTTTGATAGCAAGGCATTGACCACGTGGGTTTGATACCACTCGTTCAGATTATCGGCTATCAAAAGCTCTTGCATTTTACTGCAAATATAGAATGTCTCTTTATGCTCTACGTCCTTCTTTTTATATATGAAATCGCACACCAGTTCTGTATTCACCTTTAAAGCCGTATGCAACCTTTGCGCTGTGCAAATTTCAATTTTGAAAATTTCAAAACAAGATTCTAAAAATTCTTTGGGAATCAAACTTTTTCTAACATTGACCACACGACCAGAGCACACACGCGATTTGAAACAACTGTTTATGGGTTCCCAAGTTAACGTATCCGCAGCAGTAAAATACATTATTTTGAAAGAACACTCTCACCTGAGTTTTCAGCTGTAAACTGCTTGACAATGGTCCAAAACACACACGTTCCAGGTTATCAACAGAGGTCCAGCGTTTTCCAACACTCTAAAAAGAAATAAAATAAACCACCATAAGTATATCCATTCCATATAGTTTATGCATTTCATAAACAAAACAAAATCAAACAGGTTATATATATAAAAAAACAAATCTCACCTTGACGTGTAATGCTTTGCTATATTCCCGTCTCATGGGCTAGTGTGGAAATGGTTTTCTTTTCTAGCTGTCTGTCTTTCTCTTTCTTTAATATATTTCCCACATACACACGACAGGTAGGCTATACACGTTATCTGCAAACAAATAAATAAATAAAATCATTAATTACCTAATCAATAAATAATTGCATGTATTTATATAAAATCAATAAAT
Organism: Meconema thalassinum; assembly: GCA_946902985.2. Lineage (NCBI taxonomy): Eukaryota > Metazoa > Arthropoda > Insecta > Orthoptera > Tettigoniidae > Meconema > Meconema thalassinum. Next base: position 297,421,548 of record OX336391.1, on the reverse strand, counting down.
ATATAAATGAATAAATATATACCTACCCCACAACAAGGTTAAGTATTTTCCACCAACACCAAAACAGTTAAACAAGACCAGGGGTTTCATGCAACGCAGTGTGTTCAAAGGTAGTCACCTAAGTGAGAGTGGAAATGATAACGATATGTCTTTATATATGTTACGTTGCATGTATAATCTTTTTCCCTACGCTTTGAACATTCTGTTATCAGGCACGTGGGCAGCTAACGTCCAAGGTGAACACCTGTGGCAGATCAAATTTCACGTCAACTTGCATTTTGTCACGTACGAAGCAAAACAGGATGTGACTTGTTAACAGTTATCGCGCACGTGGACAGCTATCGTCCCAGGTGAACACCTGTGGTAGATCAAATTTCACATGAACTTGCATTTTGTCACGTACGAAGCAAACAGGATGTAACTTGTTTAGCGTACATGTGCTTTCACATGTGTGTGCATGCCTTTCGCACTCCCCTGCCACCACGATGGTCAGATTATTTCACCTTCAAGCGTCTTTGTCATTTTTCCATTGCACCTGTTGTCAAGTCAGATCAGCGCATTCCAATAAGCTCAAATGACATTCACCTCCTGCTCGTCTGCTCCTCAGCAAGTTTGTTTTCTCTACTCACTTCGACCAAGATATAACCAAGTTCTCATCACCGTTTACACGTCAAAGGTAAAATATCAGAAAAACGAACCCTCGCTCTGTCATACACCGACCCGCCGAAATAGTGATTGTTCTATTAAGCATGGTCCTTGTGGTCAGCGACAGGTTCGTTGAAACACACACACCCAGCCGTATCGTCTCTCTCAACCACCACGCTTCATGAACATTATAAACAGGTAACTGTAAAGATTTTTTTCAACATGTATGGCGTTAGGCCCTTTGTGAATAATTTTTTGGAAAAAAATATCTACCACACTCGAAAGGGGGCGTTAGCCCGAGTCCTAGGACACCTCGTACACGTCTCTAGCAAAAATCACAAAAAAACACGTGTTTACCCCAAAATCGAGTTTCCAATATTTTTTTAAAAATTATAACGGGTGGTCCATAGCAAAGAGGACGTCACCCCGAGTCATTGGACCCGTCGTACACGCCTCTGGCATCATTGGTTCGCGAAATATAGCAAAAAGTCTAAAATCACGGTTTTACACCAAAACATTCTGTTTCCCTCATTCTCAAAAACTTTAACCTATTACCAAAATAAAGAGGGTTTCGAGACAAGCCATTTGACACGTCACAGGACCAAATCCGACCATGCATTCGTGAGATATCGGAAAAGTCTAAAATCATGGTGTTACCCCCAAAAAACCTGTTTCCCTCATTCTCAAAACATTAACCTATTAATAACATATATAGGGTTTCGAGACAAGCGATTTGACACGTCACACGTCCAAATCCGACCTTGCGTTCGAGAGATATCGGCAAACTTCGTAGGAAAGTAGGCGACTATCTGGTTCTCTCCTCAATCTTCTTATCAATCATTTTTTTCAAAGAGCTCGCCCTCTTACAAAAATCCCAAGTGCGCATGCGTAAAAACAAAAACGTTGATCCATAGCGGCAGCCAGAAAATCGCATGCGCTATATGAGCAACAACCTTTAAGTTCATTTTAGCATTGCACCTTATACATGTCGCATTTGAAAAGAGACTTTCACTAAAAAAATTACAATTTCATCCCCTAGTAGGGGTAGGTTTCATTTAGGGGTTGAAATGAGTTGTCCATTGAAAAGAGGGCGTCAGCCCGAGTCCAACGACACCTCATTTGTCAATATCCGACCATGGGTTGGCCAGATATAAATAAGCAAAAAAGTGTGCACTAACTTTTTGAACACCTTGTGGGTTAGAACTCTCATCACTCCACTACTTACACTGTCTTGTATACACGCCAAATATTACAGTGAACTTCTGTTTTATTGGTTAAGGAAGATGTTTCCCCTGTGCCAAACAGTGAACTCATTGCGTTCCGTCATTATTCATACTTTTGTGATTCTTACAGCTTGCAAGTTATTTTTTATTATGATGTGTGTAATAAAGTGTTGTGAGTAACTTGCCAATTATGTACTTATATTGCGAGATGGTGTGCTGCGATAATTCCGTAAGAGGGAGATGGTGCTTTCCTACTTATTTATTTTACTAAATCTACTATTTCCAACGTCTATTCCAAATGGTAACAGAGAATGTTTAATAGGTTAGATGGTAACATATCGCGTCCTTTGTGTGCGGTAATCTCCATAATTATGTTCAGATATCCACACTACGACTTCTTTGCATATTTCAATCAACTAATTCGGTGTGCTGTTTTAGCCGAGATTTTAGACAACTCTACGAGAGGTCTTAATTGAATTGTATCTCTATAGCGTTGGTTCGATTATTTCAGACTGCTCTCATTCCGATTGTGCTGGGACAGCACTTCAGTAACCGGGTACTTTCTTCTCTCCTACTTCAGAATCTGTTTGATTTTATGCAAATAAAATTAATCCATAATTAATGAACTTAAATACAAATCGTGATAACTCGCCAAAAAGTTTCTTATTCAACCACAGAAACAGTGAGACTATTGTAGCTGCCCCTTGGGTGAAGACGAAGAAACCTATAATTCGAGGCCAGCACTATATAGATAAATTAATTAAGGTAAGTCTAAATTATTGATGCATATTTCTTCGGAACCTATGCTCGTCTTGTGATATATTTTATGCTCTTAGGAGAGTAAAAATAATAATTTACACGAACTGTGACAACCCCGATGACATGATCTTAGCTATTTGTAGGGCAACCATCGCCGCCATGTTTTTTCTACATTAAGGTCTCGAAAGTGTGAAAATGGCGTATGCGGAAGCCCGGGATATTGTTTGTTTACATTCGTTGCTGTGATACAATATTAGCTTTGATTAGCTTCGTTTGATGAATGTTGGGATAAACTATTGCTCATATGTAAGTTTTAGTGTCTTCAGTATGTCTGAAAAGTCCCGTTTGATGAAAGTTGGGATAAACTATTGCTCATCTGTAAGTTTTAGTGTCTTCAGTATGTCTGTAAAGTCCCGTTCGCGTTAATGTACTGCAATCTTGTGTAAATATGTGATAATACGCTTATTATGGACTGGTTCGTTTGTGTGATGATTGTTCAGTCGACTGATGGCATTGGGTCATTTACTGCAGATGTTGAAGTACCTAAGACTAAAGCATTAATAGAAGTGTCTCAAGAATATACACCGCAATGATTTTCTAGTTAGTGACAAAATAATAATAGCTTAGTACACTTCGGTACCGGTAGTGTCGAACTTGCAGTAAGTACGTAAAGAGAAAACGCAATGAGCATCTACGGCAAGACCAAACCGTTGACGTTATCTTGACGCTCAACTTCATGTGCCTCCGTAAATCCTTACCAGTCTGGCAGATGTTCTACACTGCCTTGTATACACGCCAAATACTACAGTGAACTTCTGTTTTATTGGTTAAGGAAGATGTTCACCTGTGCCAAACAGTGAACTCATTGCGTTCCGTCATTATTCATAGGCCTACTTTTGTGATTCTTACAGCTTGCAAGTTATTTTTTATTACGATGTGTGTAATAAAGTGTTTTGAGCAACTTGCCAATTATGTACTTATATTGCGAGATGGTGTGCCACGATAAATCCGTAAGAGGGAGATGGTGCTTTCCTACCTACATTACTTGACCAAATCAACTATTTCCAGCGTACAACTATTCCAAACGGTAACAGCGTATGTTTAATAGGTTATATGGTAACATATCGTGTCCTTTGTGTGTGGTAATCTCCATAATTATGTTCAGATATCCGCACGACGACTTCTTTGCATATTTCATTCAACTAATTCGGTGTGATATTTTACCCGAGATTTTAGACAATTCCACGAGAGGTCTTAATTGAATTGTATCTCTATAGCGTTGGTTCGATTATTTCAGGCAAATATTCTCATTCCGATTGTGTACATAAATACTTTGCATGTGCTGGGACAGCACTTCAGTAACCGGGTACTTTCTTCTCTCCTACTTCAGAATCTGTTTAATTTTATGCTAATAATATTAATCTATAATTACCGGTACTGAACTTAAATACAAATCGTGATAACTCGCCAAAAAAGCTTCTTATTCAACCACAGAAACAGTGAGACTATTGTAGCTGCCCCTTGAATGAAGACGAAGAAACCTATAATTCGAGGCCAGCACTATATAGATGAATTAATTCAGGTAAGTCTAAATTATTGATGCATATTTCTTCGGAACCTAGTCTCGTCTTGTGATATCTTTTATGCTCTTAGGTGAGTAAAAATAATAATTTACACGAACTGTGACAAGCCCGATGACATGATCTTAGCTATTGGTAGGGCAACCATCGCCGCCATGTTTTTTCTACATTAAGGTCTGAGTATTGTAGTTGGTCTTGGTCAAACGCAAGGAATTAATGACAAAAGCGCAGCGATAATATGCGAGACGGGATTATCGATAAATTTTACAGGGTGTCTACTGTAAGGATGAAGTAAAAATTAGTTACTTTTTAGCTACCTTTTAGTTAATTTTAGTTACCTTTTAATTCAAGATACGTCTGCGGTCGGCAACCATAGAAGCTCATCGCGCGGTGAAGAAAAACAACAATGAAATGTGTTTAAAGCAGTGAATAAGATTCTCTTATGGTGTTATAAAAATTTAGATAAAAATAAATAATTGATAATTAATATCAAATGAGTTGATTCAGCAAATATGCCGTCTTGTATACAAGAAGTTATAATTACCAAAAAGTTGCTCTGATCTTGGCCGTTAGGGGAGATTTCCTTTGTCCCCGCGGTAGACCACGAAGAAATATATTATGCGACGTTACGTGCTCGTCACCGAATTATGTCTTCGCAGTCAGGTACGGAGAAATATCGAGACGTTACATGATCGGCGCTGGTCTCAGCCGTTTGACGCGATTCGTAGTTTTTAGATAGAACACGGAGAAAAATCACGATTACACAATCGGTGTCACTTAGTCGTTCGACGAGATTTTTATTGTCCTTGAGGTCGGGCACGAAAACATATGGTAAGTTATTGTTACGCAATCGGCACCGCTTGCTGTCCATTTGACAATAATCCAGTTGTACTCGTCATCGAATGCGGAGAAATATCGCGATGTATCGCAATCGCTGCCGCTCTCGGTCGTTTTATGAGATTCACGTTGTCCCCGCGGTTGCACAATGAGAACGCGATATTATGCAATCGGCACCGCATCCGGCCGTTCAACGATTGTCTGCCTGCCTATCTATCTGTTCTGGCAGAATGGCGGAGGCGAGCTCGAGGTTGGGCATGGCTAAAATTCACGAGCATTTATGGACATGTTGTATAATCGGCGCCGTGATTCCCGCTGCCCCTATGATGTGGTTGGAAGTTCACCGTGGATCACGAGAAGAAATGAGTATCGCGATGCTACGTAGTCTGTTATTTCTAAGTGGCTTGATGCACTTCTCGCTTCCCGTACACTTTTAAGTATACGGTCATGGGAAAAGTGGCGAGTAGGGTTCAGTATGTTTCGTGATGGGATTCCCGCAATCCTCGAGGACACAAGTCCTCGGCCGGGCACGGGTTTTTATAATTTTACGCAACTGGCGTCGATCGTGGTCCGTTTGACGAGATTCCCACAGGCAAGTCGTGCTGTCAGCCGGCCGTCTTGAGGATGTGATTTTGGAGGATGAACGTTCGAAGTAGGCATCGGTTATTATGAATTATTCAGAGAGGATTGCACGAATAATCCGACAAGAGGGCACATTCGAATTCAAATTATACAAGTTTTCGAGATAGCCCGATTAGATTATATAACCAATGGAACCATAGTTCGAAGGAAAAATAGACATATACGGTAATGGAGTTTCGAATTAACCACACTTTATATCGCAAATTCACTAGACGGATAGATTTTAAAAATATAATCTATGTATTTCGAAGCAGTTTTGCGATTATTTTTTGAAACAGTATCATTTCGCAAGATTGCGACAACAAATTATTTCGCGTTATTTCTGAACTTCAATTTGAGACATACAAATGTAGAGGCCAATATCAGAAATGAGAGGGTTCTGTCGAGTTTCGGAAGTTATTGCGAATAAACGTCTCGCAAAAAGTCAGGTTTCCGATTAATACAGAAACATATTTCACTCAAAACTAAACTCTTCTCGATGCCGAAAATAAACGTCGAACCGATGTATACAGTACCACTGAAGGTATCCTCAGCATGCATTTCCTTGAGGTCGTGCACGGGGAAATATAGCTTACGCAATCGGCGCCGCATGCTTGAAACTCGCTTCATCGATCTGCGAGCCTAGCGGCGCGAGTTTAAACGATTTTAACAGACCTCGGTAAATTTTCGTTACCTCCAACTATCCAGACATAAGAATTAGCTACGTTTCGTTACCCATTTGTAAAATTAGCTGCTTTTTCGTTACTTTCGTTACCGGTAGACACCCTGAGTCTTATCAGTCGATATTCAGTCAAATTTAAACACTTGCATCTCAGAATAGCAACTATTATCGAAAATCAAAACTGAAATGCGATTTGGATGCAGAGAACGGAAACAAGCTAGGGAGTTAAAAATCCGGACAACCGAAAAACACCCCAAAAATCCGGAAACCTTCCGGGAAACCCGGAAAAATTGGCAGGTATGTTCTCCTATTGTCAAAATTGAAGAGAAAACTCGTTCACGCAGGGCAGCACTTGTTAGTCCACTTGTGATGCATTTATGAGCATTGGGTCAGCAAAACTATAGGTGTTTCACATCTTCCATAATTTATTTGAACTATTAGCACTAGTGCTAGATACCGTCCTGCTGTATTTTAAGCATGTCCTAATCTAGGAATTTTTAATATAGGATGGAAAAGCAAGTAAGAAGACTGGTTAGTATGAAAGTGAATCAAATTATTGAAGCAGCAGAAAAAAATACTGGTCCAACACTGGTTGACAAGTTCTCGCAGACGTGCAACTCAAATGTTGAGCTGCAGAGAGAACTGAACAAGTTAAATACACAACTCAAGTCTTTGAAAGAAACACAAGAAGAAATGGAGAAACATCGAGATTCTCTGGCAATACAAAACAAGCAATGAGAGTGAGCTTAATAAAACATTCCTGGTTTTTTCCCACTCAAAAGCAGCGAGTAATACATGATTTACCTCTTATTATAACTCTTGAGTACGTATTTGCTTTAATTGATCACTTTTAGAAACCACCATAATTTGCTGTTAATTGTTCTGTACATATTGTACAACGAATAACTGAAAAGACAAACAATACCAAAATTAGTTAAGCCGCAGTTATCTTGTTGCTTAGTCAGGATTCAAGAAACAGTTTTACAGTAGACTCTCCGACAGAGTTCCCTCACTGAGGTTCTCAGTGAAATCTCTTGCAGAGAAACCATCTGATATCGACAATCACAAAACTGGACAATCAAACAAGACAGTAAGTGGGATGTGTTGAATTTCGCAATCGCCTGTAACCCCCCATATATGGTGCATGCCCATAATGCTTACATCTCTATAATATTCAACCTGTGGGGTCGACACGTTAACAAGCTGAGCTACATACATATGAAAATGTACCAGTTCTATGCTTTCATTTTAGGGGATATTCCGGTTTAAACTGGAAACATATATAAAGACGTATTAAACCGGAAGGTTAAAGGTAAGCAAGCACCAATACAAAATTGAGTTACGGTATTGAAGTTTTCCTCAAGTTCAGATTAAAGTTGAAGAAACTGAAGAAAAGTCAAAAGCCAAAAAGGTGGGCAATAGACAGACTGAAAGTAAAAGATGTAAACGAAAGATTCAAGAAGAGTATAAAGGAAGGACTAATCAAAACCCCTAAACAAACTTCAATTGCAGACGAATGGGCACTTTTGAAGAATGAAATAACAAAATCCGCAGAAGAAAACATTGGTAGGAAAGAAAGAATAGGTAGAAAACCGTGGATCACTCAGGATATACTAGAATTGATGGATGAAAGGCGGAGACACAAGAATCTAAGAGATGAAGAGGGGAAAGCAGAATACAGACGTCTGAGAAATGAGGTTAACAAGAAGTGCAAGGAAGCGAAAGAAGAATGGTTGAAAGAGAAATGTGCAGGTATAGAAAAGTGTCTGAAATTAGGAAAAGTAGACACAGCTTATCGAAGGATTAAGAATACTTTTGGGGAAAAGAAGACTAAGTGCTGTAATATTAAGGACACAAATGGAAAGCCTCTAACAGATAGGGAAGAAAAGGTTGAGAGATGGAAAGCTTACATAGAGTGCTTGTATAAGGGAAAGGAGATTGAGAATCATGTAATGGAAAGGGAGGAGGAAATTGATGAGGATGCAAAAGGAGATTTAATATTGAGATCAGAATTTGACAGAGCATTAGAGGACTTAGGCAGGAACAAAGCACCAGGCATAGATGATATACCGATTGAGTTGCTACGCTGCATAGGAGATGAAGGTCTGATCAGGTTATTTCACTTGGTGTGTAGGATTTATGAGACAGGTGAGGTACCCTCTGATTTCAAGACGAATGTTATCATCCATATACCGAAGAAAGTGGGAGCTGACAGATGTGAAGATTACCGTACAATCAGCTTGATTACTCATGCTTCAAAGATCCTGTCTAGAATAATTTACAAGAGGATTGAAAGCCAGATAGAAACGGAGTTGGGTGAAGACCAGTTTGGTTTCAGGAGACATGTAGGAACAAGGGAAGCTGTACTAAGTCTTAGGCTGATTTTGGAAGGTAGAATAAGGAAAGATAAGAGAACGTTCATGGCATTTGTAGACTTAGAAAAGGCTTTTGATAACGTTGATTGGACTAAATTGTTTGACATTTTGAAATCTATTGGAATAAAGTACAGGGATAGGAGGGTGATATACAATCTATACAGAAACCAGACATCAGTCATTCGAGCTGAATGACATGAGAGAGAAGCTGGTATTCAGAAAGGTGTAAGGCAAGGCTGCAACTTATCACCCATACTTTTCAATCTTTACATTGAACAAGCAATGAAGGAAATTGGAGAAAAATTTAAAGTGGGAGTGAAGATTCAAGGAGAAATAATTTCAACTCTGAGATTTGCTGATGACATCGTCATCTTGGCCGACAAGCCTGAGGATTTGAATGAGTTTTTGAATGGTATGGATTCCGTCTTACGGAAGGAATTCATGATGAAAATTAATAAATGTAAAACAAAAATACTGGAATGCAGCCGAAATAAATCAGAAACCTCTATGGAGATCAAATTGGCAGGTGAAAAGCTGAAGGAAGTAGGAGACTTCTGTTACTTAGGAAGCAGAATAACCAGTGATGGACGAAGCAAAGAGGATATAAAAAGTAGGTTGGCTCAGGCAAGGAAAGCCTTTCTACAAAAAAGGAATCTGTTGACATCGAATATAGATTTAGGTATTAGGAAGTCATTTTTGAAAGCCTTTGTCTGGAGCTTAGCGCTCTATGGAAGTGAAACTTGGACTATTGTTGCAGCAGAAACGAGGAGAATTGAAGCATTTGAAATGTGGTGTTACAGGAGAATGATGAAGATCAGATGGGTAGATAGGGTTACAAACGAAGAGGTATTAAGGCTAGTAGGCGAGGAGAGATGTTTCTGGCGACTGTTAATGAAGAGAAGAGATAGGTTGGTAGGACACATACTAAGACACCCAGGAATAGCAAGCTTAGTTACGGAAGGAAGGGTCGAGGACAAGAACTGTAGGGGTAGACCAAGGTTAGAATATGTTAAACAGATTGCCTCGGATGTAGGGTGTGGTAGCTATGTAGAGATGAAACGATTAGCTCAGGACAGGGAGGCGTGGACAGCTGCATCAAACCAGTCAAAAGACTGAAGACTCAAACAACAACACTTTTCTAGAAGATAAACCACCTTGAGTACCCAAAAATAAGAGTTGATCTACTTACGAGGGAACCCTTTGAAATGTGGTGCAACTTCAGGATTCCCTTAGTTAAATACAGGTGTAAACAGCGATATAAACGCACCCAACTGGATCCTTTCCATAATCGGGTGAACACATTAATGTCTATCACAGTGCAAACCAAAGAAAGTCAACTGTCCCACCTTGCAAAACAAGAGTAGTCTGATAGGGGGGACTGCTCGGAGTCAATTGTGTTACAATGATGTTTGACAATCATCGCTAATGCTAAATTTCACTTTCTTTTAAAGATATGCTGTACACCAAACGACTGTAAGCTTTAATTTGAGACTATTTTGAGCCCGATAGGTTTAACCATTCCTTCAGACAATTCGTTGCAAATTCTTGTAACCTCTACAGTATGAACAATATTTGAGTATCTTGGCGAGTGGGCATCGAATGTATCTTAACTTGGGATCAAACCCATAAGCTATTAATAGTGAGGCATTCTGTTTGTGAGTGAGCGAGCTGGAGCAGACAGAGGACTACTACAATAAGTCAAAATAAGTGATTCAAGTGTTCGTACTCAACAAAGTCACGTACTCCACCTGTGAGAAAGTACAGAATGTTCAGAATGGGGTGCGATACAATACGCCATGACTAGCAAGGTTGGCCTGTTGACTTGAAATGGGTGAACAGGATCAGTAGCGTAGCCAGGATCGGCCGATGGGGGCGGTTATAGTTACTCGAAGCCAAATTCTAAAAGCATTTCGTCCCGCGGCGTTGCCACGCTCGTCAAACGTGCACCATGGCTGCGAGGGCAGCTGCAGTAAGTACGGATATCGTAGGTTCGAATCCCGTTGCTGACAGCGGTTATCCTGAGTGTGTTTTTCCCGGGTTTTTCCACACTCTCTAAAGGAAACTGCCGGGATTGTGTCTTACTTCAAGTCCCGGAGCGTCTACCCCATCCCTGTTCCTCATACATTTTACACACATTACTACAATCATAGCAGCAATACAGGTTGCCAGACAACTTCAACACACACCCAACTATACGGGGCTGATGACCAATATGCCTCAATCCCCTCAAATGAATTAACAACAACTATACAAATATTTCCAGTTCTCAATGAGATATTATTACACAAAAAAAAGTTTCATGTATTTTGCTCCATAAGTTTTCGAGTAATACGAGGGCTGTTTAAGTAAGGGCCATTTTTTAAAATTTAAATTAACCAAACATTATATTTTGAAATCACATTTATTTTTAGGTTTTACATACCTTCCTCTATTTTTCTGCCTTGTTTATTTAGGCACTTGTCATACCTTAAAACTAAGTTTTGAAATCCCTCTGCATAAAAGTTGGCCGCCTGCTCTGACAACCAAGAATGCACACTTGAGGACAATCCATTGATAGAGTGGTTATCATGAATCTTCGGTCCTCGTGAATTTTCGTGTCAATTGCAGTCACCAAGTCATCTGTGATCACAGACCTGAGCGTTCATCGTCATGAACATTTCCACGGCCACTTTTGAACTCGCGTACCCATTTTTGCACTTTACCTTCCGTCATTGCATTATCACCATACATCTCACAAAGCTGACGATGAATGTCTGCAGCCGACATGTTTCTTGCACTCAAAAAACGTATCACAGATCGTACCTCACACGCAGCGGGCGAATCAATAATCTTGAACATTGTAAAGATGCACAGTTCAGCGTACAGGTTAGCTACACAGCTGCAACTGATTCCTGCTTGTTTGCAAAGGATGCCGGGAGGCAGCGCGCACGCTTTTTGTGGCGTGCGCACTAACTACGGGCTTTAAAAGAAAAACAGCCCTCGTACAATATGCACAAAAGTCAACAACAAACAAAACAAGAAAAAAAACAGTTCTGTAAACAATGAAGTTAATTTGCGACTGAAATGGTAAATCTAGAACATTCCTATTCCCCTAACAGGAACAAAATAAACTCGAATCTATCTGTGCTACCAACATGAAGACGGCGTATCTCTCAACAAGAGAAAACATTTACAGAAGTCTCAACAAAGGTAGGCATGTCCTCTCACGGTGTATCATGTTGATTTATGAGTTATACAATAGGCTACTCATTTTTATGTTTATTCAGTTTTTTCAACAAGATCCTCTGCTTTATGTTGCAATTAGCCCTGAAAGCCCAAAATATCATTTTCAAAGTTTTTTTTGTCACCTAACTTACAGTAAGTCCATTTTACCTTACAAATGCTATATGCAGCCGGAAAAAAAAGGTTCAGTTGCTTACACTACACATGCAACAAATTTCACTCATTCGTAACCGGGAAATAACCGTAATTCGGGGAATTGTTGGACATACAGAATACTGTATTAACGTTATATGAAGCAACTCTGCTGACGGCGTCCTCATGCTCAAGAAGTTAATAACGATCCCACAAATAGTGTCATTGTACCCAAAGAATTTTCTAAGTTCTTGTTATAACACCTTATTTTTAATAAAAACTAGATTAATTTACATATAACTTATCTCCCTCCAAGAAAAGAAAAAAAAGCTAATATTGTCCCGCTATGTGGGATTCAAAATTATTTGGCACCAGCGGGGGAAAAGTTAGATTGGCAAACCTGGGAGGCTGGAGTTGTATTACCACAGTCAAAAATACAGAGTCACGAAGCTCGCTGCGTTACGAAATTGCATCCTTTTGGTAGATGGAGCGACACTCTTGAGCGCGTTATTCGCGGAACTGATGATTTCACTTTTGTAGGGGTTTTATGAATTTTAACTCACCTGAGTGATTATTTCCATTGTAAACATAAGTCATGTCAAATCACAATGTTGATATACTGTACACTTTTAATTCATAGGAACATAAAAGAAATGATCTGTTTTTATTAGTTCAGTCCTCTACAAGTATCCCTAGGTACAGTTGTATGACGTATTTAAGGAGTCTTACGTAGAATTAATGGCCCATACTAGTTATACATTCATGTATTTGTTTCAATGATAGTCGCGGGCATCTCGAGATACTATAGTATAAAAATTTCCTCTCGGCACGCCGGAAGGCGGAGGTAGATTTCACTGGGCAAATTAGGGGATAGGCGAAAATAGGCAGAATATACAGGTTTTCGTAGAAGGATCAGACCCCATTTGTTGCGAGAACGTATTTTACAATTGGAGCTTAATTAACTTTGTTTTTCGTCTCTTTATGGGTATTTTTAACATTTTATTGTCTTATGAGGACGGTAACCTTCTCGTCATTTGGGGTCCGTTTTTAGCCGATTTTCAATTTTGAAAAAATAGGCTCATGATATCACCTTTTTTCCGTGTGTGTGTGCGCGTGTGTGTGTGTGTGTGAGGAGTGTGTGTGTGTGCCCCCTAATAAATTCTAAACGGCTGGAGCGATTTCAATGAAACTCGGTAAGTTCATAGCACTATTCCGGACAACCCCGACCGGGCCCTTCAAATTTTGTTACGTCTCACTAATCCAACATGGCGGCTGTGCGAAATATTTCACCAGCATTCAATATCTCCGAAACTATTACCGATATCACCCTGGATTTTTTTTACGGTGATAAAGGGAACTACTAGAAGTTCACCTATGTGACGATTGAAATACTGGAAACTACAAAACCAACATAGCGGCCACGCGAATTTGCGACTTTTAAATAGACGTTTCTCGCGATTTAACCAACCTAACGCAATAAAACTTGGTACAGTATATGTTTATACACATTGAAATGCACCGACAACTAACTTGGTTCATTTGTTTACATAACCACAAGATGGCGGATGTGCGAAATATTTCACCGGCATTCTATATCTCTGAAACTATTAGCGGTATCACCCTGAAATTTTGTACGGAGATAAAGGGCACTACTGGAAGTTAATTTATAAGACTTTAAAAAACCGGTTAACTACAAAACGAACATGGCGGCCAAGCGAATTTGAAAATTTTAAATTGACCTTTCTCGTGATTTAATGTTCCAACCGCAATGAAATCTGGTACAGGAAATGTTTATACACATTGCAATACACTGGTATCTAATGTAGTTCAATTGTTTACATAACCTCAAGATGGCGGCTTTGCGAATTTTAAAATTAAGTTTTCATTTCTTGTGTCGTAATCATGCGATCGATGTGAAAGTTTGAATAATGAACCTACGCAATAATTTTCCATTAATGGTACATGACTCTAAGGCCTATACATTTAACAATCCAACATGGCGACCATCCGAAATATTTAGACGGCTCTGAATATCTACGAATCTATTAGAGCAATCAAACTGATTTTCTTTATGTTCATAGGGGCTATGACCTTAAGTTCACCTATAGGACTTTAAATAACCAGATGATCACAAATCCAACATGGCGGCGACGCGAAGTATAAATATTCACATGGACGTTTCTCGCAATTTAACCATCCGAGTGCAGTGAAACTTGGTACAGTAAATCCTTATACGAATGTTAATCCACTCGCATCTAATTTATTTCAATTGTTTCCATAACCACAAGATGGCAGCTGTGCGAAATTTTAAAATCTCCTTGTTACGTCTTATTGTGTCCTAATCATGCGATTGAAGTTTGAATGCTATACGAACACAATAATCTTCATGTAACAGTTCATAAGTCTAGGATCTACATATGTAAAATCCAACATGGCGACCATCCGAAATATTTAGTCGGTTCTCAATATCTACGAATCTATTGCAGCAATCAACCTGAAATTTTGTATGTAGATAGAGGCAATTAACATAAGTTGGATATATGGAAATAGGCTGTATAGTTTTTCACGGAACTACTTGTTATACTTGTGGCCACACTGTCCTTATGCAAGTTTTCGACACTGAGATGTTGGTTGGTTCCTCAGTTTAGGGGCTGCGACAACGCGGTCATGTAGCCCTGTGTACTTTAGGTGTGTGTAGAATCTGTCTGATAAACGGTGTTAATTGTGATGGCTGTATAAGTCTGTAATTCAGGTAAGGACTTCAGACGGTCAATTTCAAGTAGTAGTTCCTAATTTTGCTACCAAATACTACTGTCAACGACACCTAGCATTGAACTTGGCTACTAGATGCCACCGCAACCAGCAACGGACGCTGGAACTTCCCCTCCGAAGGAAAGCGTACTGAGCACTCTTAGAAAATCCTACGACTTCGGCCGGCTTTGAACCCGCGACCTTGGGCATAGAAGTTCAGCATGCTACCAGTTACGTCACCGATGCCGCTTCCAACAGAGTTAGATGGAAAACTCAATGTGTCCTCGTGCAATGGTGTTGACATGGTAACCTCTGATGGCTCATCCCTTATCAATTTAGTAGCGTTGCCATGGCAAACTCGGATGGCTCTAGTTTTTTTCTTTCAATTCCGAAATCATTTTGCTCATCCCTTGGCGTAATGGTGTTCATATGAAAAATTATTTTAGACAAATGTTTTAGGTAATTATTAGTGGAATATTGTCCATTTTGTACGGTTTTGATATTGTGCCTATTAAGGGAAATATGATAAATGTTTCCCAAAAACCCACTTTTTCTCACCCCATTGGTCAATGATTGGTGCTATCAAAAAACATTTCAAACATTAATTTTTGTCCCTTATGCGACACATAGTATGAACTTAGAATGGATTCGATATTTCACATATTAAGAGTGTATTAGCAATATTTCATTGTTTCAAAAAATCCCCCATTTTCACCCCCTTTGAACGATTTTGCTCATTAACGAACTCGACCGAGATTTTATAGGGATACATATTATGTTAAAAATTCATTGTGATTGGTAAAAAATTGTGGTAGTTATCGTGTCCACAAGAAAGTGATATATGTATATATATATATATATATATATATATATATATATATATATATAAACTTTTGAACTGAAAGTGGTTTTGGGGTCTAGGGAGGATGATAGGCGAAAATATGTCGAAATTTTCCGGAAGTCAAAACATGGTACTGCACTCGAAATTATGAGTAGACAAGAGAAAGTAACTGACCGAGATTCGAACGGAGAGCCTGAGAAAAAATGTGAATACAATTTTTCGTTATTTGAATTATTTATACGCATAAAAAGGCAGATTATGTGCAAGGAAGCAATTTGTAAAATTTCAGCCTGAAGAAAGATTGTTATTTGGAGAAGAAATGGAAATTTTATAGTTTGGAATATTTTAACCAAGGGAGTGCGATCAGAACAGCGACCAGGAAAGTGCACAGTTTTGTGAAGTTAACAGAGACAAACCAGTTTTGGTTAGCGAATTGACTTGGCAAGGAGACTTGGAGGTCAGACACGCGCCGAGAATCCTTGGGTGGGGATGGCTCGTGGACAACAAATTTGATAACATGGAAGCAGCCAATCACAATGAAGGAAGATTACGAGGGATTATATAATACTAGCGGACCCGTGCGAGAAATCTCGCATGTTTATAAGTCATACTTTCCCCAATAGGTTTATAATGAGTGACTTAAGGAGAAAGGTTGTTATGTTTTTATTTCAACCAAACGATTATAGAACACTATTTACATTTCAGTTAGAATTCCAAGCTCTACGTTCTCTACCTTAAGAAGGCAATCACTGAAAATTGGATCATCATAACACTCACCAGTTATTCGATATTTATGAAAGCATCTTGGTCCAGATTTCCTGCTTTATCTTGTTGGCTGAGGAGCCTCTTTCTCCCTTATCAGGACAGCCCTCATGACATCTTCATGCCCCGCTTACAGCGAGGCTTCCTTGTTCCTAAGTGCAACGATCAGCGTTAAACGCCTTCACACACTGCCTGCAGGGCAGCTTTCCCGTTCCTGTGTGAGGCGCTCAGCGCTAAACTCCTTTGCATGTTACCTACTGGGGTGCTTTCGCTTTCTTGTAGCGTCAGCATGAGAGCGTGCTGGGGCTGGTATCTTTCTGTGAGCATTGTATACTGCTTCCTTGATCTGATTTTCCATGTTTTCCTGAAGTCGGGTGTTTATGTATTGTGTTAGGTCCTCGACCTTTTCGGCAAGGGCGGCTATTACCACCCTACAGGATTTATTCATGTCCAGTGCCTCAGGTTTACATATTTCACACAGCCATATCAGTTTCCTGTTCTTTCTTTCAAGGTCTTTGACTTCCTGACCAATGAGGCAAGTAAAGTTCTCGTGGGTCTTTTCTCTGCACTTATCGCATTCGATTGTGCTGTCCTCATTAGTGCATTGCCTCTGACATATCGGACAGAATTCCTTTTTGTTGCTTCTGGGTACACTCAGGGCAGAAAGCATCTTGGTCAAGATTTCCTCCTTTATCTTGTCGGCTGAGGAGCCTCTTTCTCTCTTATCAGGACAGCCCTCGTTGTAAAACTTCTACACGCCCCGCTTACAGTGAGTCTTCCTTGTTCCTAAGTCCAACGATCAGTGTGGCTGGTTTCTTTCTTTGATATTTATGAAATTAGAATGCAAATCGTCACTGTTAATGCCATTTGTGTGCTGAAACCATTGATTGACAGTTTAGCCGTAACACTCTCCGGTTATTCGATACGTTAACTTTCAGTCAGAATTCCTAGTAGTACGTTCCCTAACTTAAGAAGGCAATCACTGAAAATTGGATCATCATAACACCGGTTATTCGATATTTATGAAATTATACGATTTGAGTACCCAATCCATTGATTTACTAATTCTGAAAACCATGGGATATGATAGAAGATAGAGGAGAAACATGTAAAAGAATTAATTTTTAATAGTTCTAAGATTTTAGACGCCATAACACTCGCCGGTTTTATGATTTAGAGTAAGGCCTACTCAATCCAATGATTTGCTGTTCTGAAATCCATGCGAAATGATAGAAGAAAAACTGTAAGGGAATTAACGTTCAATAGCACACTTCTTACAACAATTAATAGGCCTATGTATGAAATTAGAATGCAATTCGTCACTGCTAATTTATGAGCCCTGTATGATGATGATAATGATGGTTTTAAGTTTTTAGACTACAAGTCATACAGTATTATAGCATGATACAGCAAGAGTATTTGCAAAAATCACACTTCTTACAATAATCGATATTTATGGAATTATAATGCAGAAGAAAAACCTGTACCCAATCCATTGATTTACTGATTCTGAAAACCATATAGCAAAAAGCAAAATTCTTACAAAAATAGATATTTATGGAATTAGAATGCAGAAGAAATACCTGTATCGCGACATATTAACAAACCTGGAATTTAATAAATCCATTGTTGAGACGGATGAGCTTAAATCATGTGTGTGCTGAGTCCATTGATTGAAAGCTTAGCAGTAACACTCGCCGGTTATACGATTTGAATACCCAATCCAATGATTTAGCCGACTGATTCTGAAAACCATGAGATATGATAGAAGATAACGTGTAAAATAATTAACTTAATGTTTAGACGACGTAACACTCAGCGGTTATACGATTAGGGTACTCAATCCATTGATTTACTGTTCCTGAAAACCATTCGAAATGATCGATATTTATGAAATTAGAATGCAGAAGAAAAACCTGTACGTTTAATAATTTTAGGCATTTAGACGACAACTCATAATTGCAGTTTGTTAGAACATTAGTATTTGAAAATTGCACACTTCTAACAAAATTTTATATATATGAAATTAGAATGCAATTCGTCACTGCTAATTTATGAAATTATACGATATGAGTACAAATTCCTTTGATTTACTGTTCCTGAAAACCAGGCAAAATGATAAAGGAAAGACCCTAGAATGTTAAAATGACATCAAACAGGCGTCACAGCGGCCAAAATGTAAAGTGGAAACCAATTATGGAGGGTATCTTCCTGCAGCAACAGTAACTGCAAATCGCACACTTAGTACCGTACAGTTTTTTTTAAGTCATTTTTTAAAGAAATTATAGATATTTACGAAATTAGAGTGCAATGCGTCACTGGTAATGTATAATCTCTTTCATTTGAATGCTCATTTTTTACGATCGATCGCTTGTGAGCGCCGCAGGAGGGATGCATACTACTGAAATAATATATATGATTATTAAAATTATTATTTTAATATTATAATGGATTGTAGTATATCAAATTTACAAGGAAGAAAGAAGAAATTTAATTGGCAAAACAGAAATTAAATTAGATGACTGTGATAGAAGATATGAGCAAATAAGTGAGTTTATAGACTAGCGAGAGGCTAGCGCGCCAAATTTGAGAGGGAAACTGAACTCAGGAGGCTAGCAAAAGACAAGGTACGAGTTTCTTATTACTCAAGTATTCAACGAGTTAACACGTATGGAAAATCGCTCTACAATTTGTATGAAATGGCAACTAAGAAAAGTAATAGACTTCAGAAGGTAGAACTACAATATTAATAAGGAACTACAGAGTAAATGAATAAATATCGGAAACAAGAAGAAATATAGAAAGAATTTACAGAATTTATCTACAGAAATTTAAGAAGCAGAATTGAAGAAGGGACACGTTGAGATACTCAATAAATTTTCACTATCCCATTAGTGAAATTTCAGCCTGACACACTACAACGCAGAAGAAAATAATTATCATATACAGCAACATATTAGAAAAACATCTACTACATTCAAATAAGATGCCTTCAAGAATAGGTCAGAGGGGACAAGTAACAACTAGCAACTTTAGTGAACGGAGGATGATGTTCTAAATTCAACATGACGGGAGGTTAAATCTACACTAACAAGCGAAGTCCAGCGATGATCATAGCGATTCAACAATGGAACTTAACTGCAACAATATCCGCAGTACGCTCGGAATCCATAAACAGTCTACTACAACGAAAGGAAAGTTACCTAAGGAGGTGATTCCTCATCGTAAGCATAATCACTACCTACAATTAACATCAGGAGCTTCGAGAGAGCGGCCGAATGAAGAGTTTGTCCAGAAAGAAGCGTATGCAGAATCTAGGTCACCTGACCGTGAAACAAGAACATTCGAACGCGAGTGAGGGTCATTGGCAGCAGGCATGGACACAGGGTGGCGCGGATCAGTTGTAAACTAGTCTAGGCAGCAATCTCACCTGCACGCGGGAGAGCGGAGAGGAACGTGAAGAATGCAGACGCGAGCTAGACGGCGCGTGGCGCATTCCCGGCGCACGTGGGCGGAATCCTCAGCTACCCAGGTCCTCAAAATCTGTTTCAAGCGTTCCAGACTCAAGGTAGAACAGTGATCTTTTAACACCTATGTAGTTAGCACTTTTTATGGCTTATTCCAGTGTTTGACCAACATCTGATTATTTTATTCCTAGTTCATGTTATTGTTGTTGCTATACATTTTGAAATTTTTCTACAAGTTAACGAATTTCGTTTGTGACGTATTTTTTTCGAACGTTTATTGTTAATATTTTCACGTTAAAATATTTTTCACTCTGGTAAGCTAATGTTTTTAGATTTTTTATTCATATAATTTATAACGGTGAGTGAAGTAATTTCGTTAACGTGGCACAACAAATGAAAGTAAGTCGCAATGAGTTGTAACAAGCGAAGCTTTGTCATAATTGCAATGAGAGATGCAGAAAGGATATTGTTATCCAAAGTAAAGCTAATTCATTAGAAGAACGAAATGAAATGTAAATAGAAACGTTAACTATTGTCAGGAGTGTTCAACAATGGCGTTGGAGACACTCAACTACAAGTAAAAGAATATTGTAAAACCCAGAATTTTATTTTGACAGTATAAACTGTTTGCGTTATTTTAAAGCATAGCTGATGAGTAAAAGAAGGAGAAATGTGATATTACAGATCAATCTTTTGTCATAAAAAAGTCTTGAAAGACTACAGTAAAGATATTTCACATAAGATGAAATTAATGAACGTGAGGTAAAGGGTATTTTTATTAACGAACACGAGCAGACTTAAATTCAGACAGAAGCTAAATTGTAACAGAGATGTATAATTAAAGTAAAGGAAGGAAGTATGGCATATTTATGTGAGTAAAAATGTAGAGAAGTACTACGAAAGTATTGTTGTGTGGAACGAATAACTAAAGTATAGCACGGAGGTGTACTATTGATAGTATTGATATTTGGGGAGGTAGTTGTATCCATGAAAGGTATTACAGAAGTAATATTTAGTAGGGATACTGATTCTCTTACTTTGTCGAAAGTATTTGAGATGGTTTTAGAAATTTGAGAACGTGCTAAGTAAGAAATATATGCGAAGAGGTATTGTTGAAAGTAGTGTAGTAAAGACACGTAAATGGTATTCACAGAGAGTGTGAGATAAAGAAATTACAAAGAGAAAATATGGAAATACAATATGTCAGTAAAGTAAGTTGGAAAATGAGGTTGTGAGGAATTGCAAGTATGAGTAGTGAGGGTTTAATGCCACGCAAATATATATATAGCTATCTGAAAGCCTTGCGTCGTAGTTCATAATATTTATTACAGTTATTAGAAACCGGAAATGTAATTAAGTGAAATAGTAATGAACTTCACTGTTTGATTCACATGTTCACATGGACGTAACGATAATATATTATATATTCATGATAAAATTAAAGTGTTGTGTGAGATGAAGAGTGGAATGAACTTTTTAAATAAAGCAGGAAGACAATCGTGCAGGACGCGATGTTGTATATATTTAACAGTTGTAAATAATAATAATAATTTTATTAATTTTTTCTAAACACGATTAGTAGATTTGACGCTATAATACGGTATAAAATAATACTATGTATTATGTATGAGAACGTTTGTAAATTACTATAGCATTTGAAGTAGATTATTTGGAGATTAGACACAGGTTGTTTAATAAGTGTTTTTAATTTTTTTAATCTTTCTAAGAAAGAGCATTCGTAGTGAAGATAAGTTTTGGTGCAGGGAGACTTTTTAAAGTCGCATCTTATGTCCAGTGGAGACATATAATTTTTATTTGAGTGTTTATTTTATTTCTATTCAGATTTTTAGGGGCATATTATGTATTGTCCTAATTGAATAAATTGCAGGCACTTTTTAGTTTGCCTGCTCCGTTTTTTATAAGATCTGTTTTTCATTCAATGCTGAATTACGCTATAACGATACTACTAGTTCGATGCAGGCAGTTCTTTTCGACATAACTCTACCTTATAAGTGTGCTCAATTTTGTTTTTAGGCTGTTCTGTGTGCAACGAGTATGGTTAGATATGCGTTATGTGTGTCAAGGGTTCCCTAGTCATCAGTCCGGTAGGAATATGTTGATTTTCTAGCCGGGTATTGACATCCCTACAATCCTTTTTCCATCTGCGCGGATTCTGGACGTTGACGTTGAGGAATTCGGGCGCATATAGAGCATATTTAATTTAATGGTCGCCCAACTGGTGTCAATTGCATGGGTGTGTCAAATTTGTATATTTGAATTCCCAGAGGTGAGTGATCATCGGTAGTGTCGAGATTGTTACGCCAGGTGATATTCCGTAATCACGGCTATTTTAAGCAAGTTTGATGTAAGACACAGTCGAGTTATTTGAAATTTGTAAATGCCGATCCCAATTTGATAATAGTGGAAGTGAATTCACATTGTCAGATATGAGGAGTACGTGTAGTTAAGAGGCATACTTGTATTGCACCGGCAAATAACAAGTTTCGTCAAGTAATAGAAAATGCAAAGTTAATGTGATGATTAAGTTGGATTTTGTTAGAAATGAGCGTTGAATTAAAGTCAGTATCAGCAACATAATGAAGTAGATATCGTCTATTGTAAGTTTAGGTATTTTAATATATGTAGGATAGGTTATTGAAATGCTTCACTGCCCTAAAATAGATTATCTGTTGGTCATGCTGGAATTTCGCCATGTTAGTGTAGTAATACTTCCCAGTTTCTCATATATCAGAAGAATATGTCGACGGCTGACATGACCTACATCAGGTCAATGTTGGAGCAGATGAAAGTGAAACAGACTGAATTAACTGTTGATATGGAGGCCCTACACAAGATAACACATGATAACATTAAAACGATAGGTAGAAACATTAAAGACTCATTAGACACTGTCAAGTCCGAAGTAAAAGCAGAGTTAGCGGTAGCCCAATCCCTTACTAAAACTAATATTAACCTAGTTCAGGAAGAATGTAAGAGAGCACAAGATGAAGCTAGGAAGGCACAGGAAGAAATCAGGAACGCTCAGGAAGAAGCTAGAAAATCCCAGGAGGAGACTAGGAAAACCTTAGAGAAAGCACAGGAAGAAGCTAGGAAAGCACAAGAAGAAACTAGAAAGACGCTAGAGAAAACACAAGAAGAGACTATAAAAACACAAGAAGAGACTAGAAGTTCCTTAGAAAAATCCCAAGAAGCTGAGAAGAGACATGCAAAGCTACAGAAAACTTGACAGAGTAGCATAGACACTATTAAGGTTGACAACAGAAACCACTTTGAAACTATTTCAGGTTCCCAAGGTGAGCTACAAAATCAGCTGACCACTTTAAATGGTAGAGTTGATGAACTCCAACAGAAGCTGACAGATCAACAAAAGTTAATTACCGAGGGTATAAATATAGATATAAATAAATATATTGTTGATGCTGTGTTGAAATTGAAAGAAGAGGTACTTAAAAGTAGTAGTGATCATATATGTGAAATGCATGGTAAAAATATGAAGGAAGTTAAAGAAATAGAACGTAAAGCTAACATACATGCAACTGGGTTAAGAGAAGAGTTAACGAAACGTATAGATGAATTAGAGGAGTCTAATGTTACCACACTTAGCGAAGTTACTAATAAAACAGATAGGTTAAAAATAAAAGAACTGAAACAAATTAAACAGGTTGTTGACGAGATTAACACTGAGATAGCTAAAATGAAGTCGACCCAAGAGAAAGATAGAGGAGAAATTAACGAACGTATGAAATCACTATCAATCAGGGATACGTCTACCATGAAACAGACTTTAGAAGAGTTCTTTAAAGAAAGAGATAACAAACTAAGTGGAATTAAACAAGTTAAGACTTGGACAAGATGGGTAGGAAGAAGACAAAGAAAGTATTGACAGTCCAATGTTCAGTAGACCACCCAATATATTTGGAACAGAGCGATCAACGAGGGAGTCAGATACGATTGGAAGTACATATGATCAGGGCATGAATAGGACCAATCCTAATGTCGTAGTCATAAAGAGCCATGAAGAAAAACCTGACAAGTTCACAGGTGAGGGAAATGTCACTGCAGTGGAATTTTTGCGTGGCATGCGATACTACCTAGATGAAAATAGGATTCCTAGAGAACGAGAAATGAGAGTCGTAGAAAAGTATCTAGCATCGGAGGCATTAATTTGGTACAGAGCTTTCCGATACACGTACAACAACTTTGACGAATTTGCGTATGCACTTTTGAAACGATTCTGGAGTAAAGAGTTACAGCACGGTATAAGAGTTGAAATCTACTATAAAAAGTACCCATACTCAGTACCGACACGTTATGCGAGCTACTTTACGAACCAATTAGCCCGCCTCCAACATCTTCAAACCCCATTAGCTGAACCGGAGCTGATACATGTCATATCCCGACAGTTACCACCCGAGGTTAGAAAGCATTTGATCTCATCGAACGTGAATACATTAGAATATATGGCTGAAATGTTGAGACGTTTGGACCATACTAGTTTGGTGTCAAATACTGAAGGACAGAATCAAACAGGCAATCCACGTACAAGGTAAGATCACCGGGAAATACACACAGTATTGGTTGATCAAACTCAGCAAACTGGTGTGAACCAGGACAGGACAGCTCCCATAAAGCACAATAGCTTTGGCAGGAATAGATATGAGCCAGGCTATAATGGAGCTAAAGAAGGGAGGCCTTATCAGAACAGGTTCTGGAATAACAGGCAAAGACGAACTGGACATCATTATTGATACGTGACTGTATCATGACTTAGAAACTCTTCGTACAGATTTGATTACCCTGCTCTATCTGTGAATGAATATTTGAACTACGTCGCGCACGTGCGTAGCCTGGTGATATTATATGTAAACTCTGTATGTAGTACCCCTTATCCCTACCAGAGGGCGTGCGGTGTTCTGTTCTGCTAGTATTGCCGAGTTGCGCTGCTCCATGCGTGAAAACTATGAAATTGGTTACCTCTTATCGCTACCAGATGGCGGGAAGAGCACTTCCTCCCAAGTGTCTGCTTGGTGGTGCACTCTCTGTGTCGGCTGTCGGCCGTAGGAACTAACTTTTCTACCTCCGGAAGATACAGTACTTAGCCGTCTAAATGTTTATTGACAATCTATTGTAATTATGTCTTGGTGTTAGGATGTAATTGAACTATCGATCAACCTAGTTATTGAAATTAACAACTTAGTTGCCGAACACACTACTAGAATTCTAACTTAGACGGTCGTGAAGACGTCTTAAATTGACTGGCAAAAGAACAATTAGGAATGAATCGCTTAACTGTTGGTTACTATTCGAGTGTAAGTGTTGATTTGTATTATTGTCGGAACATCGACGAAGAAAGGCACAAGATGTAATAGCTCCAAGAGGACAGTTCGACATGGATTGTAATATTTGTGATAGCCTCTGTAAAAGTTTAGTGCTCTTTCTTCCTATTTTCTTGGTGCTGGTTTGTCCAGTTGAATTGTGTCCCTGAGGTAAGTTTTGTATTTGTTGGTTAGTGTACCATGTTTGGATCGAACAAGGCTGCGTAAAGTCAGGTAATGACTGTAATAAGGCAGTTGCTTATATTTTATTTTATTGCATGTAATTGGTGAAGTTTTTTTGTCATACCCAGGCGTTATGCCCTGTAGGTCTACTGACATACATTTTTACGATTGTCCTATCCGAGTTTTTATAACCTTTACTTTTTATTTATTAATGTTTTTATTTAACTATAATTAACTTTTCTTCCGGATAGGACATGTAGTATATTCCTTGGAATACTGTTTTATTACCGTCTTAGTGATGGCAATTCTTCTTCCTGTCAGGTTACCACTTGAACGATTTGTCATTGTTCTTAGTTATCATTATTAAAAGGTGATGTTTCGTTTATTTTTCTTACTGATTGGACTTGAATTTGAGATCTGACTGAAACTAGTCACACTGATAAATGGCTCTAATATTATCAACCTTCTTTAATTATTTTCTTCTTGATTTTGGGTCCTACATTGACCTTATTTAATTTGGTTCTGGGTTACCACCGCCTTTAAGGTAATTTATGGTTTTACCAACTTTTCTTTGTTTTAATTTTAATTAGAATTAACTTCATTGATTTTCTGATCTCTTGTCTGGTTCGATACCAGTCAGTCTTTTAATTTCTCATATAAATATTAATTGGATTCTTCACTGATCTAAGACAATTTATTTGTTCATCAAATGTCGTTGTGGCATATTCTATTGTAATTTTGTCAAATTACGGTATGTTAAAATATATTGGTTACCCTAAGGGTGTTGTCTTGGTGTTCTCTATTCACATTTAGTCATGTATTTTTAGTCTCTTATTACTTTGGGTAACATTTGGTCCATCGCGCTACTTCTATAATTTACTTATTCTATTTTCTTGTTTTTAAATGATCGTATCTGGTCATTATTGTTTACAAGAATATGAATTAGGACGTTTACCCGTTGCATACGCTTCTAAAACATTGAACGATGCCGAGAAGAAATACTCAGTGTATGAGATAGAGGGTCTAGCGGTGATGTTTGCCTTGGAAAAGTTCAAGCTTTATGTGGAACATGTTCAGTTTGATTTAGAGACCGATAATCAGGCCTTAAGTTGGGTTCTGGGTAAACCTAGGAAGACCGGTCGGATAGCCAGATGGGCTACTCGCATCCTTTCTTTCAAGTTCAATGTTAGACATATAAAAGGATCTAGTAATGTTATTGCAGTTTGTCTGAATAGGATGTATGGAGAAAATGATGTTGATTTGGTAAATTCTGATGAAGATGATAACATCCATAACAATCTTGCTAACATTATCCTTTCTAACTGCCCTAAATTATTCCGAGATGTTTCGGAATACCAGAGAGAAGACCCGGTCATCGGTGAGATTAATGGTAAACTGGAGAGAGGAGAAGTAGTAAAACCTTACTCTTTGAAGGCTAATGTTCTGTGTTGTAAAGCTCGGAATGATAAACTTCCGAAAATTGTCATTCCATCTGTCTTAATTCCTGTGATCTTCAAATACTTCCATGAGTCTGCGATTTGTGGACATTTGGGTGTTTTCAAAACGAGAGAGAAAATTCGCCAAAATTTTATCTGGAAAGGGATTGATCAAGATGTGCGCAAAATGGTGAGCAATTGTGATACATGTAAGAGGGCTGAACCCCTTAATAACTCGAAAACTGGTTTGTTGTCATCTGATATTGCCAAGGTTCCTATGGAAAGAATTTTTGTCGATTATGTAGGACCTTTTCCGGTATCGAGGTCAGGAAACCGCTTTGTGTTGGTATGCACTGACGGATTTTCTCGTTATAATTGGTTATTCCCTACCAAAGCTGCTACTACTCAAACGGTAGTCTCTTGTCTTAAACAAATCTTCGGTCCGTGCCAAGTTTTGGTTTCCGATAATGCGAAGTGTTTTACTTCTCATGTTTTAAAGACTTTTTTGTTTGAACTCTCCAATTTCTCACGTCACTAGTACGCCCTATTACCTGAAAGGTTCGTACGCCGAAAGGGTGAATATCAATTTACGGGCTGCCCTAATTGCTTTTCACCAAAAGGGCCACTGTCTTTGGGACACCGGTTTACCTAGGCTAACATTTTCCTTTAACTCTGCTGTTCATGAGTCACACAAAACGACTCCCTTCTCTCTAATGTTCTCCTTCGGACATAATTCTCCAATCTCAAACTTATGGTCCTTAAATCAACTATTGCCTGACCAGTACACCTTTAATGATGTAAGAACGATCTGGAAGAAGGCAAGAAGTAACATGAAGTTGGCTCACGAAAGGTTAAAGAAAAGATATAACGCTGGTCGAAAGCCTTCATCGTTAAAAGCCGGTGATGAGGTTTACATTAAAAATTTGACTTGGAAAGAAGTTGGCCCTAAGGAATCGGGTAAGTTACGGGAAAGGTTTCGTGGCCTTTGTAAGCTAGTGAGATATCTGACACCCGTCACTCTTTTGTTATGCGACTCGGTAAAGAGAAAGTTTTTCAGAGTCCATTTATCCCATGTGAAGAAAGGTACGGATTTGCTCAATAGTGAGAGTAAATAATTTTCTAAATTGTGTAGCGCAAACTGTATGTCTGAGGCATGAGTGAGTTTGGTGTAAATGTGGTAAGTTAGCTTTGCATTTGTAATTGGATGGGGAATTTATTTGTTGTTCTGATATCAAATAAGTTTAGGTTTTGTCCAAGTTATCGTTTAACTCTGTTTTGCGTTGATACCGAGTATATAAATCACTATTTCGTTGAAATTCTTCTTACGATCCTTATTATATTCTGGTATTGAACTAGTGTTTTAAGGTGACATAAGGTAATGCACTGAATACAAGGTACCTTAGGAAAAGGTTCCCATATGTTATCCAAGCTGGTGTACGTAAGTCATCTTTATTGCTTGCTTGATCTGGGAGGTAAAGCTTATCGTAAGTATGGTTTGTTATGTTTTGGTAATGTTTGTAAAAGAAGGATGTTTGATGCTAAAAAGGTCCATGGTGTTCTTTCTAGATGCGTTCTTTTAGTTCGTTTTATTTCTGTCTGAACTGGGTAAGCATAGTGTGAAGTCAATGTGTAAATTAATTAAATGGTGAAAGGGAAATGCTAATAGGGGTCATTTTGGTTCTCATGAAGTACGTGCGGTGTACGTTTTTAGTTAATTCTGTTTGATCCGAGTCAGCATTTAGTTATGTAAAAGTTGTGTTGTGCAATGGAATTTTGATGAATAATGATTTATATTCTGGTAGATTTGTTGGGAATATTTTCTTTGTGGGTGGTAAATTGTAATTAGTAATCTTGGGGTTTGTGAGGTTATGTGTGAGTGTATGAAAGATTTGTGTATTTGGGTTTGTCTGCACGTGTGATCGGTTTCTAATCTTTCTGGTCTTTTAATTGTTGTTTCCGGTAAAATTATATTTGTCCTTTCCTTGTGTTGGTTTCTGTTCCTCATTTTCTCGAACAATTATTTCATTTCTGTCGTTTTTGGCATATTGAGAATATTTCATGGTTTTGGCTTAATCATTTTCTTGGTTTAAGGTATTTTTTTTCCATTATATTTTGGTAAGGGTTCGGTGTCGTTAATCAAGTAAATGGGAGTAATTGTTTGGTCGAATTTTAGACTTATTGTCGTCTGTTTGATTTTTCCTGGTTGTCATTTGATTTTGGCCTTTCTTATCGTCGATTGTCGTTTTGGGCCTGATGTTTTCTAGTAAGTTAATACAAGGTACAATAGGGTTCTAATGTCTAAGTCTCTATCAATTTGTCATTTAAGTTTGTTTTAAATAGATGCTCTTGCCATCTAAGAGTTTTGTTCTTGAGATCAGCGAGGCTTTCATGACCCATCTCTTTTTTTTGTTGTTGCTTACCTCTGTTTCTGTTTTCTTCTGGTTTATGATACCAAGAGGATGTAAATATTCTCAATATTTGTTTTGTTTAGACCATGAATTGTGAAGTTAATCTGACATTTATGTAAAAGTGATGAATCTTTGAGCTTATTTGTGTATTATCTAATTATTTTAATGGCAATTAGATTATTGTTATTTTATGTTGGTCTTTTCGTAAAAAAAAAGAGGGTAAACATGTTATTTGGGTGGGTAATGTAAAATATTCTGTTCATGACTTGTCATTAGTTTTAAGAAGAAACCAGGACATATTCTGTCGCAGTCCATATTTGTTAACAGTGGAAGATCTGAAGACTGTCCAACCTGGTCAATGTGCAGAACCATTGTGAAGATCAAAGGACCCGGAAAATCATGATGGAAGCAGCAGTCTCTCTCTGATCGTACTCATCTTCGCTCTACTGGAAAACCATAAATATACTCAAATATAATACCATTGTATTCAAGAAGATCTGTTTCCATGTATTTGACAAAAGTAAGAAGTTGTTCTAAGCATGTCTGGGATCTCGACAAGTGACTGTTAACGATCTGTTGGGCGTACTCATGCATGTTAATTGTGGATGAACTTTATTAGGATATCCACCTACTAATTTAACTACCTCAAGTTACCGTGTAAATTCTCTATCTCCTCTTCTGAACTTGAACGTGTCCAAAATTGTGGATTGTCACCAGGATTCGAAGGGAGGGAGTATTGATACGTGAATGTATCATGACTTATAAACTCTTCGTACAGATTTGATTACCCTGCTCTATCTGTGAATGAATATTTGAACTACGTCGCGCTCGTGCGTAGCCTGGTGATATTCTATGTAAACTCTGTATGTAGTACCCCTTGTCGCTACCAGAGGGCGTGCAGTGTTCTGTTCTGCTAGTATTGCCGAGTTGCGCTGCTCCATGCGTGAAAACTAAGAACTTGGTTACCTCCTATCTCTACCACATGGCGGGAAGAGCACTTCCTCCCAAGTGTCTGCTTGGTGGGGCACTCCGTGTCGGCCGTAGGAACTAACTTTTCTACTCCGAACGATACAGTACATAGCCGTCTAATTGTTTATTGAAAATCTATTGTAATTATGTCTTGGTGTTACGATATAATTGAACTATCGATCGACCTGTTAACTGTTGGCTACTATTCGAGTGGAAGTGTTGATTTGTATTATTGTCGGAACCTCGACGAAGAAAGGCACAAGATGTAATAGCTCCAAAAAAGGTAGCTCCAAGAGGAGCCTAGCCTCGCGGTTAGGCAAGTGAAATTGGCCTCGTGGAAGCTTGATT
Organism: Meconema thalassinum; assembly: GCA_946902985.2. Taxonomy (NCBI): domain Eukaryota; kingdom Metazoa; phylum Arthropoda; class Insecta; order Orthoptera; family Tettigoniidae; genus Meconema; species Meconema thalassinum. The sequence goes on along the minus strand of OX336391.1, from coordinate 297,390,971 downwards.
CTATTGAAGATGTAACCGACTACGTGGGAGGGCTTATTTTATTTTAAAGGGGGGGGGGGATTTATTTAAATAATTTGTTTCGGCCAACATAAAGGTATGTAACATGAAAATGTACTAAGTAATTGAATTTATTATGGAAGTAACTGGTATCTGCGCAGTTTTATTTGTAGTTCGACATGGATTGTATTATTTGTGATAACCTCTGTAAAAGTTTAGTGCTCTTTCTTCCTATTTTCTTGGTGCTGGGTTGTCCAGTTGAATTGTGTCTCTGAGGTAAGTTTTGTATTTGTTGGTTAGTGTACCATGTTTAGATCGAACAAGGCTGCGTTATGTCAGGTAATGACTGTAATAATTCAGTTGCTTTTATTTTATTTTATGTAATTGGTGAAGTTTTTTTTGTCATACCCAGGCGTTCTGCCCTGTATATCTACTGACATACATTTTTGCGATTGTCCTATCCGAGTTTTTATAACCTTTACTTTTTATTTATTATTTTTTATTTAACTTTAATTAACTTTTCTTCCGGATAGGACATGTAGTATATTCCATGGAATACTGTTTTATTACCATCTTAATGATGGCAATTCTTCTTCCTGTCAGGTTACCATGTGAACGATTTGCCATTGTTCTTAGTTATCATTATTAAAAGGTGATGTTTTTTTCTTTCTTTTTCTTACTGATTGGACTTGAATTTGAGATCTGACTGAAACTAGTCACACTGATAAATGTCTCTCATATTATCAACCTTCTTTAATTATTTTCTTCTTGATTTTGGGTCCTACATTGACCTTATTTAATTTGGTTCTGGGTTACCACTACCTTTAAGGTAATTTATGGTTCTACCAATTTATCTTTGTTTTAATTAGAATTAACTTCATGGATTTTCTGATCTCTTGTCTGGTTCGATACCAGTCAGTCTCTTAATTTCACATATAAATATTAATTGGATTCTTCACTTATCTAAGACAATTTAATTGTTCATCATATGTCCTTGTGGCATATTCTATTGTAATTTTGTCAAATTACGGTATGTTAAAATATATTGGTTACCCTAAGAGTGTTGTCTTGGTGTTCTCTATTCACAGTAGACATGTATTTTGAGTCTCCTACTTTGGGTTACATTTGGTCCATCACGCTCCTTCCATAATTGACTTATTCTGTTTTGTTGGTACGGTGGCGTACCTTACTTCTGGATTATTTTATTTTCTTGTTTTTAAATGATCGTAACTGGTAATTATTGGGTGGTGGAAACCCAGAACCAAATTAAATAAGGTCAATGTAGGACCCAAAATCAAGAAGAAAATAATTAAATTAGGTTGATAATATGAGAGCCATTTATCAGTGTGACTAGTTTCAGTCAGATCTCAAATTCAAGTCCAATCAGTAAGAAAAAAAACGAAACATCACCTTTTAATAATGATAACTAAGAACAATGACAAATCGTTCACATGGTAACCTGACAGGAAGAAGAATTGCCATCACTAAGATGATAATAAAACAGTATTCCAAGGAATATACTACATGTCCTATCCGGAAGAAAAGTTAATTAAAGTTAAATAAAAATAATAATAAATAAAAAGTAGAGGTTATAAAAACTCGGATAGGACAAGCGCAAGAATGTATGTCAGTAGACCTACAGGGCAGAACGCCTGGGTATGACAAAAAAAACTTCACCAATTACATAAAATAAAAGCAACTGAATTATTACAGTCATTACCTGACATTACGCAGCCTTGTTCGATCCAAACATGGTACACTAACCAACAAATACAAAACTTACATCAGAGACACAATTCAACTGGACAAATCAGCACCAAGAAAATAGGAAGAAAGAGCACTAAACTTTTACAGAGGTTATCACAAATAATACAATCCATGTCGAACAACAAACAAAACTGCGCAGATACCAGTTACTTCCATAATAAATTCAATTACTTAGTACATTTTCATGTTACATACCTTGATGTTGTCCAAAACAAATTATTTAAATAAATCACCCCCCCCCCCCCCTTTTTTAAATAAAATAAGCCCTCCCACGAAGTCGGTTACATCTTCAATAGAATCAAGCTCCCACGAGGCCAATTTCATTTGCCTAGCCACGAGGCTAGGCTCCTCTTGGAGCTACCGTTTTGGAGCTATTACATCTTGTGCCTTTCTTCGTCGAGGTTCCGACAATAATACAAATCAACACTTACACTCGAATAGTAACCAACAGTTAACAGGTCGATCGATAGTTCAATTATATCGTAACACCAATACATAATTACAATACACATTTAGACGGTTATGTACTGTATCTTCTGGAAGTAGAAAAGTTCATTCCTACGGCCGACAGCCGACACAGAGAGTGCACCACCAAGCAGACACTTGGAAGGAAGTGCTCTTCCCGCCATCTGGTAGCGATAAGAGGTAACCAAGTTCATAGTTTTCACGCATGGAGCAGCGCAACTCGGCAATACTAGCAGAACAGAACACCGCACGCCCTCTGGTAGCGACAAGGGGTACTACATACAGAGTTTACAGAGAATATAACCAGGCTACGCACGAGCGCGGCGTAGTTCAAATATTTATTAACAGATAGAGCAGGGTAATCAAATCTGTACGAAGAGATTATAAGTCATGATACAGTCACGTATCAATTATAACAATAACGAATTCAGAAGAAATGGATGCTTTGATCAACAAAATGGAGAAAATTCCAGAGGATATGCCAGATATAGGAACTCGAATAATGAGAATCAACAACAAAACCAACGACGTCCTCAACAAAAACAACAACAGAACGAATATCGTAGGAGTAGACGGAGAAACGATAACAATGTGCAGGAATATTATGAAGACAGAGAAAGGGAAAGCCGAGAGTATAGGATGAACCTGAGAGAAAGAGAAGAAAGAAAGGAACAACCCCAAGAAGAAGATAGTGAACACAAACCAACAAGTCGTGAAGGACAAAATCATGACAGGAACGGACAAGGAAATACGAGAGATCAGAAACGGAGGTAGAGAAGAATGTAGATCACACAATACTGATGCTTGAGATCGCCATAGATGAATGAATATACCAAGATCCAATAAGAAACACAATTTCGATTACATGGTGATTAAGGAACAGCATGTATTAAGAGAAAGTCCATTCTCAACTTTCTATTGAAGGTCAAAAGGGGAAATGCACTCGAAATTATGAGTAGCCAAGAGAAAGTAACTGACCGAGATTCGAACGGAGAACCTGAGAAAAAAATGTGAATCAAATTTTTCGTGATTTGAATTACTTCTACGCATAGGAAGGCAGAGTATGTGCAAGGAAGAAATTTGTAAAATTTTAGCCTCAAGAAAGATTGTTATTTGGAGAAGAAATGGAAATTTTATAGTTTGGAATATTTTAACCAAGGGAGTGCGATCAGAACAGCGACCAGGAAAGTGCACAGTTTTGTGAATTTAGCAGAGACAAACCAGTTTTGGTTAGCGAGTTGACTTGGCAAGGAGACTTGGAGGTCAGACACGCGCCGATAATCCTTAGGTAGGGATGGCTCGTGGACAGCAAATTTGATAACATGGAAGCAGCCAATCACAATGAAGGAGGATTACGAGGGATTACAAAATTATTATTTTAATATTATAATGGATTGGCGTATATCAAATTTACAAGGAAGGAAGAAGAAATTTAACTGGCAAAACATAAATTAAATTAGATGACTGTGAGAGGATATGAGCTTATAGTGAGTTTATAGACTAGCGAGAGGCTAGCGCGCCAAATTTGAGAGGGAAACTGAACTCAGGAGGCTAGAAGAAGACAAGGAACGAGGTTCTTATTACTCAAGTATTCAACGAGTTAACACGTATGGAAAATCGCTCTACAATTTGTATGGAAAGGCAACCAAGAAAAGTAATAGACTTCAGAAGGAAGAACTACAATGTTAATAAGGAACTACAGAGTAAATGAATAAATATTGGAAACAAGAAGAAATATAGAAAGAATTTACAGAATTTATCTACAGAAATTTAAGAAGCAGAATTGAAGAAGAGACACGGTGAGATACTCTTATAAGTTTTCACTATCCCATTAGTGAAACTTCAGCCTGACACGCTACAACGAAGAAGAAAATAATTAGAATATACTGCAACATCTTAGAAAAACATCTAATACATTCAAATAAGATGTCTTCAAGATTAGGTCAGAGGGGACAAGTAACAACTAGCAACTTTAGTGAACGGAGGATGATGTTCTAAGTTCAGCATGCCGGGAGGTTAAATGTACACTAACAAGCGAAGTCCAGCGATGATCATAGCGATTCAACAATGGAACTTAACTGCAACAATATCCGCAGTACGCTCGGAATCCATAAACAGTCTAATACAACGAAAGGAAAGTCACCTAAGGAGGTGATTCCTCATCGTAAGCATAATCACTACCTACAATTAACATCAGGAGCTTCGAGAGAGCGGCCGAATGAAGAGTTTGTCCAGAAAGAAGCGTATGCAGAATCTTGGTCACCTGACCGTGAAACAAGAACATGCGAACGCGAGCGAGGGTCATTGGCAGCAGACATGGACACAGGCGCGGATTCAAGGGGGGGGGGTCACGGGGGTCATGACCCCCCCCAAACGGAGACCAAATTTTTTTGCAAACTCAAAAAACGAAAACACAATTACCAGACAAATAAAACTTAACGAATTTTAACTGAAAAACAGTTTTTTTTTCATTTTATTCAATACTGAATTATCTTTATTGGAATTATTATGTTCTGTTACAACTGTACATATTTACAACTTCAAACCTCTTGTATAAAAACTATTAGTTAAACAACAAAATCAACTCGTCTATTTTGTTTAGCAAACCTTGTGATTACCGAATCGATGTTTATAGTGATGTCACGATGAATGTGCAGCAATGCACGGATAGGAAACTGGGGCTTTTTTTTCGCACCAAACATTTTTGCCGACCTCCAAACCGCAAGCTTGGTTGGCAATATAAGCTGTGACTTTCTCCCTTTGTCTGTACCAACTCGACTTGCCGAAACTGTAACGTACCTTGATCCTTTTCTCGAAGCTCGATGTAAAAGTCGCAAAACACGCCGTTGCAATTTGTACGAATATTTTTGGTGCGCTAAACGCATCAAATTTCTATCCATGTAGCTTGCAAAAAAATTGGTCTGGTTTTGTACGTTTGGTTATTTTGTGATTGCGTTTTTAGTGATACCATTTTTCTTAACAATTTCGATTCTCTGACACCCCCCCCCCGCAAGGCCAAACTCTAGATCGATTCTCTGACCCCCCCCCCAAAACCAAACTCTAGATCCGCGCCTGCATGGACACAGGGTGGCGCGGATCAGCTGTAAACCAGTCTAGGCAGCAATCTCACCTGCACGCGGGAGAGCGGAGAGGAACGTGAAGAATGCAGACGCGAGCTAGACGGCGCGTGGCGCATTCCCAGCGCACGTGGGCATATTCCTCAGCTACCCAGGTCCTCAAAATCTGTTTCAAGCGTTCCAGACTCAAGGTAGAACAGTGATTTTTTAACACCTATGTAGTTAGCTCTTGTTATGGGTTATTCCAGTGTTTGACCAACATCTGATTATTTTATTCCTAGTTCATGTTATTGTTGTTGCTATACATTTTGAAATTTTTCTACACGTCAACGAATTTCGTTTGTGACGTATTTTTTCGAACGTTTGTTAATATTTTCACGTTAATATATTTTTCACACTAGTAAGCTAACGTTCTTAGAATTTTTATTCATATAATTTATAACGGTGAGTGAAGTAATTTGGTTAACATGGTACAACAAATGAAAGTAAGTCGCAATGAGTTGTAACAAGCGAAGCTTTGTCATAATTGCAATGAGAGATACAGAAAGGATATTGTTATCCAAAGTAAATCTAATTCGTTAGAAGATCGAAATGAAATGTAAATAGAAACGTTAACTATTGTCAGGAGTGATCAACAATGGCGTAGGAGACACTCAACTACAAGTATAAGAATATTGTAAAACCCAGAATTTTATTTTGACAGTATAAACAGTATGCGTTATTTTAAAGCATAGCTGATGAGTAAAAGAAGGAGAAATGTGATATTACAGATCAATCTTTTGTCATAAAGAAGTTTGAAAGACTACAGTAAAGATATTTCACATAAGACGAAATTAATGAACGTGAGGTAAAGGGTATTTTTATTAACGAATACGAGCAGACTTAAATTCAGACAGAAGCTAAATTGTAACAGAGATGTATAATTAAAGTAAAGGAAGGAAGAATGTCATATTTATGTGAGTAAAAATGCAGAGAAGTACTACTGTGCCCGTTTAGATCGAAGTCCGGACGACCACATATGCATTTAACCAAAATCAGTCAGCACGAGAATCAAAATATCCCGGGGCGCCAGATGGGTTAAAGTCGAGTAAAAAAAAAAAAAAAAAAGCTTAACTGATTTTCGGCTCGATGCAACACTAAGGATAGAAGGAGATTTATGAAACGGGTTTCATAGTTTATATACACAAAATACAATGTCGCCAACACATGAACACTAAAAGAGTTGAGACGAGAGGTCCTGTTGACTTCGTTCAACATAATTATATACAGGGGTAGGGTTTTATCAGGGCAAAGTCAATCGTCTATACTGATCCCTAAATCATTTAGCATTCACACGTTGAAGATCAATAAGGAAAATTATCACTTGTTGAAAAATTTATCACTTTTCACTGTTCTTTTCTCAAAAATATCGTAGCAATTTTTGACCAACACTTTCAGGATGCAGTAATATCAGGGTTGGTTTAATTACAAAGTTCTTTACTTCAAATAACATTTTCAAATAACGCACAATAGGCTGTTACAAACCCTTTAAAATAAAAAGTAAAAATTTATCGTAGTATCATCTTGCCATTCTTCAAGTTCGATGCGCATAGAATGCCAATGGTATACGGTACTAACCAATGGAGTCCCTCGTAGACCAGTCGTGACATCTAGTGGAGAAGTATCGAACAATATAACCCTAACAGGGCGAGTGCATTCTAGTGGCCATAATAAGAAACTTTTCAATAAAATCTTGAAGTTAATAAGTAGGCCGGCGTGCAGTTACCTTTTTGGCTGCTAGATGTCTCGAGCAAATCTGCAGGTGAATTATGTTTTAATTACATATATATTTTCCACCGTAATATGCACAATATAACGCTTAATTTTAAAACGTCTGAATCATTACAAAACAATAAATATATAAAATGTCAAGCAAAAAAAAAAACTCTGATGGGGTTTGAACCATAGGCATATGAGTGATAGGCCACGCTTTACCACGGAACCATTTGTGCCAACGAACATCGTTCTATATAAAATGACTTACATATAACTTGTTAGCAAATAATGATTTAGACTAAACGATTTCATCAGTGGAGTATATTATTTATTTATAAAGCATTTCATACAAAGTTTATTTATTTTGTATCAGTACGCTATATTGCATGCAATACTCAAATTAGTGAAATATAAGTCAGGCACAAGATATCCGCTGCCATCTTGTCTTCTTACCGAGACGGCTCAGCTTTTTAAAATCACTTCTGCACTATAGTATTACAAAATAAACTTTTAATTTCGAACGTGCCTGTTCCTTTAGAACAGTTAAATCGATTCTCGGCTCGATAATCGGAACTGGTGGGTCCCATGATATGGATTATAAAGTTTGCATAATTCGCACGGCCGCCATGAAATGGTACGGCGGATGACCTTGTAGTTTGGTCACAAGACGCGTCCTATATGAAGGTATGTTATTACCAAATTTGGTAGAGATCGGATAATTAGGTTAGTCGCTATTTGATTTTACGATTTGTACGTTTGAGTGGCCGCCGTTCAGTTTTGGTAAAGATGGCGGCGATATAAAACATGACACTGAGGTGCCCTTTGCTTGTTCTACCTCTGTACCAAATTTCGTTCAATTCGGTTTCACCGTGTTCGAATTGATAGGGGGGGGGGCAGACAATCAGAGTACACACACACAGTCACACAATATTTGGCCCTGTAGTGATCTCATAAGTCTACTTTCATTTTTTGCAAAAATCGAAAGTAGGTTAAAAATATCAAAATAAAATAAATGCTCGTTCTGCTCGTCCATAAATGTCGAATCATTGAAGTCTGAGTAAAACAACTCAGATCCAAGCTCAAATCTCGAAAGAAAAATATTTGCAATAGCAAATAAACATATCGATGACTAGAAAAAAACATGTGTTGGCAAGACTGTAGAAAATATGAGAAAATCCAACTATCTACGCATAGAAATAATGTAAATTGCAGCTTACAATCTTGTAGGTCTTGATGTTAGAAGTCTGGACTGAACCAGATTATTCAGTCTTCCTGTTGTCTGTCCCATTAGGACGCGTACTTATAATCTCGTATCGGCTTCCATTTCATACCCACAAGCTGTCTACACAGACATAGTGGCGTTCATAATATCTTGCAGAGAAATGTTGGCAGCTTCAAAAGCTGAAGTGAAGTTGACGGGGATCTGATCTAAACGATCCATGTTGAGAATAATTACCATGACCCAACTGTGATATAATCAGTATTCTAGTACGCTCACAATTTATTCAGCACAATTACGAATTCTGTCGAGTTGGTTGGGCAGAGCTTCTCACTCTTCAGGTCACACAAGGCAAACCTGTATTCCCATCATCGGCTTTTGAATTGTAATATGCAAGAATGGTATTAAGATTGCTGACTTATCTTGGCTGGTCCAACGAACAAGACTAAAACTTGTCCCTAGACTGTTGGATATAAATAATCCAGCTATAAGTGATTGTGGAATGTAGAAAGAAATATAGACAAAGTCTATCATATGTCCAAGTTGTAGCGGTAAGAAATTACCAAGTGCCACAGACTTATTTCACCTCGGTGAAAACGTAGGAAAGTTCGAAACTCACTTGAAATGTTTAACACTTTCAGTAACCAAGTAGTGTAGAAAATTTCAAAGTCCACAGCTTGTGCTGTAAATCGAAGATTAAAGCAACCATGTGCTTGGCGATAGTAACGATGTTCGTAGATTGTCGAGAGTTAAGCGGCTAGAGCGCTTACGTAGAGTAGCACGTCCAAGGCAACGGAGTGCTGATGACGAAGTGAACATACATGTGCCTGGGAGACACGCCTTATATACTCCTCGGCTGGCCGGTTCGAGGTCAATGCGGAGAAAATGCTGAAACTAAAACAGCTCATAACTCGGCTTCCGCTCGATCAATTTCTTTGAAACAAGAGCTCATTCTTCTTCCCTTGTCCGTGCCAGTAATCTGATATAGGTTTCATGTTTCCATCTTATCGGAAAATATTTAGTGACATATAGCCTCGACTATGATGCTCTCGTCCTACGTCACTTACCCACTTCTTGGCTGTCAAAACCTTCGAAAAGCTTCTAAGAAGGTTCGGCGCGCGCTATTCAAACATCCCATTCTGGACTTATCATCGTGGCCTGTTCCCTGAAATCTAGGCTCACGGCTTGTACCCTTCAATCTAGGCAACTGGATTTGGGCACACTACGAAAGTATTGTTGTGTGGAACGAATAAATAAGTATAGCACGGAGGTGTATTATCGATAGGATTGATGTTTGCGGAGGTAGTTCTATCCATGAAAGGTATTACAGAAGTAATATTTAGTAGGGATACTGATTCTCTTACTTTGTCGAAAGTATTTGAGATGGTTTTAGAAATTTGAGAACGTGCTAAGTAAGAAATATATGCGAAGAGGTACTGTTGAAAGAAGTGTAGTAAAGACACGTAAATGGTATTCACAGAGAGTGTGAGATAAAGAAATTAAAAAGAGAAAATATGGAAATACAATATGTCAGTAAAGTAAGTTGGAAAATGAAGTTTTGAGGAATTGCAAGTGTGAGTAGTGAGGGTTTAAGGCCACGCACATGTATAAATTATATATATAGCTATCTGAAAGTCTTGCGTGGTAGTTCATAATATTTATTACAGTTATTAGAAACCGGAAATGTAATTAAGTGAAATAGTAATGAACTTCACTGTTTGATACACATGTTCACATGGACGTAACGATAATATATTATATATTCATGATAAAATTAAAGTGTTGTGTGAGATGAAGAGTAGAATGAACGTTTTAAATAAAGCAGGAAGACAATCGTGTAGGACGCGATGTTGTATATATTTAACAGTTTTAAATAATAATAATTTTATTAATATTTTCTAAACATGATTAGTAGATTTGACGCTATAATGCGGTATAAAATAATACCATGTATTATGTATGAGAACGTTTGTAAATTACTATAGCATTTAAAGTAATTATTTGGAGATTAGACACACGGTGTTTAATAAGGGTTTTTTCTTTTTTTTGTTCTTTCTAAGAAATATAATTTGTAGTGAAGATAAGTTTTGGTGCAGGGAGACTTTTTAAAGTCGCATCTATGTCCAGTGGAGATATATAAATTTTATTTGAGTGTTTATTTTATTTCTATTCAGATTTTTATGGGCATATTATGTATTGTCCTAATTGAATAAATTGCAGGCACTTTTTAGTTTGCCTGCTCGGTTTTTTATAAGATCTGTTTTTTATTCAATGCTGAATTACGCTATAAGGATACTACTAGTTCGATGCAGGCAGTTCTTTTCGACATAACTCTACCTTAGAAGTGTGCTCAATTTTGTTTTTAGGCTGTTCTGTGTGCAACTAGTTAGTAGTATGGTTAGATATGCGTTATGTGTGTCAAGGGTTCCCATCAGTCCGGTAGGAATATGTTGATTTCTTAGCCGGGTATTGACATCCCTACGATCCTTTTTCCATCTGCGCGGATTCTGAACGTTGACTTTGGGGAATTCGTGCTCAGTACCTATTGCTTTCTAATGAAATCTACCTAACAGAGTCCCCGATTCTTGGATGTAACGCGTAATTTCGAGAACCACTGGATGGATTTTGATGCGGTTTTTACCTTTCTGTGAAGGATTTCTCGTGGAAGGTTTCTGTAGAAAATCATTCACTTGTGACCACAGGAAACCGAGCAGTAACGATTTCAGTGAATCGAGTCGAAGAAAAACCTGCCGTTGGTGCGCCATTCAGATTGCTCTGGATAAACCGTTAAAATATCTATATAGGCCTACTATGAGTGTAAGAATTGGTCAGCATGAAAAGTTCTACAAAAAGGTCCGCGACAGCATATCTCCATCTTTAATACATCACCCACTATAAGTGATTTTGCTGTTTTCATTTCTGCCAACAATCTCCAGTGAAAATATAGATTACTAGCTTCGGAGCGAGTTTATGAGGTAGGGAGTAAGTCTATCACCCCAGCTTCGGCCAGCATCAAATTTCGAGTCGTGTCGAATTAAGACTTCAGAGAAGAGTATAAGTGTTTGGAGTCTCGCTGATAACCTCGGCTTTTCTGAATTGCGTCTGGTACCTGCCGTCCGTACGCCTTTCAAGCTAAACCGTTAAAGATACCGGGCGAAGCCGGGATGGGTTACTAGTATGGGTATAATTGTAAATAGCTATGCTATATCAAATTCTTAACCATATCAAAAGCTAGTTCTTCCGTAAAATTTAGTAACATTATAATTAATTTAAAAAATATCCCTGTGATTTGTGAAACGAAATGTATAAAAAGATCTTAAGTCTTAAATGGGTCAATTGTAAGTACTTCGTATTTTTTGTGATTTTGAAAACTTTCATTCCTAAATTTGAGAATATAATACAATGTCAATTTTACAAATAATTTCAGCAATTGTGTACCGTACCGTACCTTCACAGCAGTCATGTGGGAGACCAGGTATTTCATAAGAGAATTAGCAAACAGTGTACCACATCTAAGTTTGTGAGCATTATCCTAACGATACAAATTGTCTTACTTCGAAACGATTCGAGAAAAAGTTTATATTATTGTATAAAATAGTCTACGTTTTTATTTATTAAATCAACTCTCTGACTATTTGAAAGCCATTTTCTACACCTGAAAATTAACATATCGGCACGTGTTTCAGATGACATCATTTACGTTAAATTTTCAAAATTCATTGATATTATTTATATTTGAATTGCAGCCAATGGCCATAGCAGGCCATTTCAATTGAACGCCCTTAAGCTCCCCAATTTCGATTAGTTCCAGCTTTGGCTACCAGACGCCATTGTCACGGACACCCAGTGGCAAACGTTGGAACTTTATAGAGCGTTTCTAACCAAATAACCTACGAATTTTGGGTACACACTACCACTGTAGTGGTAGGTTCTTTTACGTGCCATAAATCTATGACATGGGCCCGCCGGCTTCACTTCACCTCGAAATGAAGGCATAGGCTACTGAAGGATTTTAACGCTCTGAAAAATATGACCACTTCGGCCGGGTTTGAACCAGTGATCTTGGGCATAGCAGTTCAGCATGCTACCGACTATGAAGCCATGTATAGATATCCTACCGAGACATGCTTCTGATTGATAACCGAATGGCTGCGTGGCTCAGCGGTAACACGCTCTCCTGCTGTTCCCAAGGTTGCAAGATCTATACCTGGCATTTGAGAGTGCGTAAATGCAAGAGACCCATGTCTGTAGATTTACTGGCACGTTAAAGATCCCCTTCGGGGGAAAATTCCGGCACCCAGGCGTCTCTAAAAGCCGAAGTAGTTAAAAGGGACGTAAAACCAATAACATTATTATTGATTTCTAACCAGTTTAAGACCTAGTTCCGTTTGTTTGAAAAGCTTTATAATACTAGCCTAAAAACCATAGCTCAAGTCGCACCTCTTAGGGTCCTTTTGAAACACGGGTGTCTTCTTATTGTTATTTGAACAGTCTATATTAAAAAGAATGACTTCCCAGTTGGTCAACATGAATACACCCAATTAGATGGGCGAGGAGTAACAATTATTTTCCCTGTGTAATTCATAATACAATAATTATGTATACACTTAATAAAACGATTCTCACACAACCCCCTCCCCTCCCTTTATGCGAGAAATGTTTTAATAAGTGTACTGTATAAACAATTCATGCATTTTTATTTCAGGCACTAGGAGATAAATTGTCACTCCCCGCCTAATCTAATTTGGTACCGTACACTCGCGTTGACCGACTGAAAAGCGATCCTATAGGTTACTTAGCAACACTTTATTTAGCATATGGCATTTAGTGCCGGGACTGTCCGAGGACACTTGCCCGAGGCTGTAGCTGCTTCAAGCGGACACCCATGGGGTGAACTACAAGTTCCATTCAATTTAAAGTAGTTCCAACTTTCGCTACCAGATGTCACTAATACCTAGTGGTGAACGTTGGAACTTTGATAGAGCGTTTCAACGAAATATAACCTAGAAATTTAGCTTCACACAAGTTTAGTTAGTGGAAGCATCTTTCACATGCCATAAATCTATGACATGGGTCCGCCGGCTTTACTTCCCTCCGAAGGAAGGCATACTGAAAGATTTTAACGCTCGTAAAAAATCCGACGACTTCGGCCAGGTATGAACCCGCGATCTTGGGCACAGCAGTTCAGCATACTACCAACTACGCCACCGAAGCCGCTACTTAGCAACACTGAAATATGGCTTTTAATATTTGATCTGTTGACTGCACTGCACATCTCCTCTTGTAAAACACATGATTCAAGATATAACTGTTACACAATTTGTGTTTAAATATATAATGGCTCAACGGACAATACATATTTTTCTTTTGAAAATTATATATTCAATGCCAAGGTAAGGTTATAATTGCTTTGGAGTGGAGTTTCGACTCCCATAGTGCACTGGCTTTGCTCGTGACGTGGATACACATGTATCAAATACGTCTTGCAATGGCCTTCCCAGTGTGTACTAGACAGTGTCTTGGTGAGGCGTGCTTTAACCAACTGAAGAGCCCAATGGCACTCCGGGGCGAAACGCTGCCATTTTGCTGAGTTATGTCGGAACATTTAGCACAATTTGTGTTTAAATATGCTAACATACAGTAAATCCAGCAACAATAACATTCACCTACACAGCGCGGTCGGCACATGATTGGTGGCTGCGTAAGAGCACTGTTGCAGCGCGATGCGCGCCGGTAGAAAATATGAGCCAAGCTTCACGACTGTGTAGATAAACTTTGGTTATACATTGTCATGAAGACGTGTCTAGCCTAAGTGTGGAGTCGGGCCGAATGGCGACAACAGTACATCACCAAGTAGCCGGCGCGGTGATGAAACAGACACAAATCACAACCATGCCGATTTTCCAATGCATGGGGTCAGTAGGGTAGCCAGGATTTTAGTTTGGGGGGGGGGGATTAGGTCCACATCTATTACCGCAGGAGTTCATATACTTTAGCCTATTTTCATGTGTGTACGTTTGTCTGCCCCCCTCCCCACCTACTCTTAATTAAATCTAAAGGACCGGAGCAATTTCAATGAAATTCGGTACTACTACCTCGTCCAACCTCGACCGTGCCTTTCAAATTTTGATACGTTTCACCAATTCAACATGCGGACCATGCGAAATATTTCACTGGCATTCTAAGCCTCTATCTCCTGAACGGTAACATATATCACCCTGAAATTTTGTACAGTGATAAAGGGTACTACTACAAGTTTACCTATGTGACTTTACAAAACCTGTTAAGTACAAACCGAACATGGCGGTCAAGCGAAGTTGAACAATTTTAATGGATATTTCACGCGATTTAACCATCCGAGCGCAGTGGAACATGAAACGGTAAATGTTTATACAAATTCTAATCTACCGACATCTAATTTTGTTCAATTGTTTACATAACTTAAAGAAGGCGGCTGTGGGAAATTATAAATTAAGTTTTTATTTCGTGTGTCCTAATCATGCGATCGAAGTGGAAGTTTGAATAATGAACCTACGCAATAATTTTCATCTAATGGTACATAATTTTATGGCCTACATATATACTCATCCAACATGGCAACCATCCGAAATATTTAGATGGTTCTCAATATCTACGAATCTATTGCAGCATCAAACTGACATTTTGTATGCTGATAGAGGCTATTAATATAAGTTCTCCTATTGGACTTTTAATAACATGGTGAGCACAACACAAACATGGCGGCCAAGCGAAGTTAACGCATTTAAATGGAACTGACTCGCGATTAATTATCCGAGCGCAGCGAGACTTGGTACGGTAAATGTCCATACAAAAGCTACTGGCATCTAATTAAATTCAATTGTTTCGTAACCCCAAGATGGCGGTCGTGAGAAATTTTAAAATTGACTTTTTATTTCATGTATCCTAATCATGCGATCGAAGTGAACGTTTGAATTTTTTTAACCTTCTGAGAGGCCGATTGCAGGTGTTTCTAGTCGAGTTCCGTGGGCGACCTGCGCGTCGTGATGAGAGATGGAATGATGAAGATGAATGAAACTGGGCAAGGATGTGGAAGGAAGCGGCCGCGTCCTAGCAGAAGGTACCTTCCCAGCATATTCCTGGTGTTGAATATGGGAAACCATTTCAAGGGGCTTGAACCAATCCGTCTATCGAGTCAGCAGAGAGTTTGGCCCCATGGCCTAACGATGCGCCTTAGTGAGCGTAGCTACCACCGTCGGTTGTTTGAATAAACCTACGCAATAATCTTCATCTAATGGTGCA
Organism: Meconema thalassinum; assembly: GCA_946902985.2. Lineage (NCBI taxonomy): Eukaryota > Metazoa > Arthropoda > Insecta > Orthoptera > Tettigoniidae > Meconema > Meconema thalassinum. The sequence continues at coordinate 297,375,410 of OX336391.1, read as the reverse complement.
TAACTCTATGGCCTACATACAGAACAATCCAACATGGCGTTCCTTTTCATAGGCGGGAGAATTTTTTAATAAAGAAGACCAATAAGATATATGAAAATAGGCTATATAGTTCTTCACGGAAGTACTTGTTCTGATTATAAGTACTTTAGGGTTCACTGTTAGCTTCGGACAAAAATCTTCGGTCTGTTCATGTTTGTCTGAATTCCACCCTTCATTGCTTTGTTTTGAGGCAGCTCACAGCTGTGTCACTGTCTATATTTGTATGCTCAGATTTTCAATTATCAGTTATCAGAATACTACTATTATGGCATATTCACACGTTTCAGTTCAGAATGTTCTTTACATTAATACCGCACTATGTCTAGGTGTTTTTAAATAGTTTATTTACCAGAAATATTTTTTGTCAATTGAATGAATGTCCAAACCAAACCCATCAGGAGTAGATAACAGGAAGAAGGGACACTCAAAGGCATCAAGCAAAGAAGGTAGGTTGCAAAACATTTAGGTCTATTATTGTTAGTGTTGTTTAAAGGTAAGCCTAACGGTCCCCGTGGACCTCATTCGAGTTTATTATTATTATTATTCAGATGAAACTGTGACACCCTTTAAATAATAATAAATAAATACGAGCCTTTTAAAAAGATCGAATAACTTGACATTTTATCAGTGAACAATGCGTCTTTCTCGTGCTGTGCTTATATAATGAAATGGGGCCTCGATTTTCTACACCTACAATAAAAACTTTTCATAACTTACCGAACGTGTATCCAGTTTTGCCTTCTTTACGACAAAGCGGTCGATCTTCTGAACACTCGCTAATGTGACAAAAAGAAGAAAGAAAAGAGCAACTATCAAATAACTCCCGACTCTTCCAAAATACAAACTGTATATCTCCTCTCGTACAGACACACAACCACCGTATATCACGACAGTGGCGACAATCAACCACGCTGCGCCAGTATTTCAGAGTGGGACATTTAAACACTGCTATTCCCAGGAAATGGAAATTAAAAGCTGACAAGCTGGCCCCCTCCAGATAGGTCTCTTGTTAATTGGCAATCTCCTAATTTCTTGGTAGACTTTTTTCATCATCACCTGGTTGTATTCCCAGTACTGAGGCACCTACTATTCTTTTCGTTGTAGGTTCTAAATTTGTTTGAGCCGTAAGAAAATATCTGGAATTATTTGGGCTACACCACTGCGTGGGGTTCTAACCCCCTGTAACTCCCCTTGGCTACGCCACTGAACAAGGTTCATCACATCTTGGATGAAGCATTGCCTGTGAGGGAATTTTCATTCCCTGTAACCAATAAGACATAATCAGAATGAGCGGCTTCGGTGGCGTGGCGGGTGGCATGCTGAGCTTCTATGCCCAAGATCGCGGGATCAAACCCGGCCGAAGTCGTCGGAATGTTTTAAGAGAGTTAAAAATCCCTCAGTATGACTTCCTTCGGAGGGGAAGTCAAGCCGGCAGGCCCATATCAGATTTATGGCATGAAAAAGAACCTTCCACTACCTACACTTGCGTGAAGCTAAATTTCTAGGTTAGATTTCACTAATGCGCTATTAGTACGAACCTTCACCGCCAGATACTGGCATCTAGTAACCAAATTCACAGCTAAGTGTCGTTGATGGTAGCAAATACTTGAAAATTGATATACTGCAGTCCTTACCTGAATTGCAGATAACACACACTAATACAGCCATCACAATTAACACCAGTTATCAGACAGATTCTACACACACCCAAAGTAAACGGGGCCACATGACCACATTGTCGCAGCCCCTAAACTAAGGTACCAACCAACATAATCAGAGTGAACAGGAGTATAATTATACAACTCATTGTGTGAAGAAAGCTGTTGTAAGGAGGGGTCTTTTCAAAACCAGGGGCAGATGACCTCGCAGTTCCACCCCTTAAATCAACAATATATAACTAACTTTTCAAAACCCAGAAGTCACAGTCCATATGAGTTAAAGAGTTTTGATGTGTGCACTCTAGAGTAAGGGTAGTTAGGAGAGGGGAAGGAACTGCTGAATAAACTGCATAGAGAAACTCAACAAAATATAAGCTATCTTGGTGGTGGAAAAGATTGGCATTATTTGATCCACTTGCACCTACTGACTCCGGGACGCAAGTTCCCTTTGAAGAAAGAAGATTCATCCATCCAGCTGCAAAAGAACAGAAAAGAAAGCTTTTCTGCTCAGCCTGTGACCAGGTCACAACAATATGATTCTTATTCATAAATGCAAAGTTTTAATTCATCAGGTTCTATCGAGAGCTTCTTCCACACCATAAACATACCAGTCTGTATTCTCCCTATATCTGCTATGAACCTACACACCAGGATTGCAAGGGGGGAGCTGAAGAGATCCAAGGATATTTACTAAAGAACAAGTGTATTTCTTTCCTTCTAAACTTCACCAGATTTCATACAAAACTGCTCATCGCAAAACACCTATCTAGCAACTCCTGTGGGGGTAAACCAAGTAAGGTAATCAATAAACCTACAAGCATTGTACTGAAAAGCAGTTTATTTGACATGTTCTAAGTAAATAGTATATAGGTAGTTTGTTTGGAAAGCAAATTTCCAAAATGATATTTCTCTGCATTGCAATTATACAAGCATTTTGGTTGAACTGTATACATATTATACTTCATCTTGCATTAAAAAATACAGGAAAAAAGTAGTAAGGGACAATCACAGATTCCTGGGGAATCTTCCATCAGATTTCTATGTTTATCCCCTCAAGAAAACAGGTATATACACTGATGAAAAATAAAATTGCAACACCCTGAAGCATAATGTCAATTTAGATGTAGGCACAGCATGAGCATGTCAATACATTAGTTAGTTATTGTTGTTTTAAGGGGTGGAACAGAGAGGTCATCTGCCCCTGAAGGTGATACATTAGTGATGCTTCAGTTTAGATATCAGTAGTCACTTGATATATGCTTTTATCTTTCGACATAGGAATACTGTATTTATGTTAGCCACTATGCAGCGAGACAATATCACTCCTTGGTCAACCAGTTGAGGCTTCCCTTGCATCAGAACACTCATCAACAGTGGGGGGAGGCGATGAGAGGGGACAAATCTGTTACTATGCTTTGTGTCAGCATTAAATATGAACAAGAGCATCAGGTTTAAGGTTCCGTCGTCTCCTGAGCCTGAAATGATTTAATTTACCAAATTCAGTCAGAATCGGGGAGGCAGAGCTTTCGAGTCTTGTAGAGTACCGGTACACTGAATATGTTCTCCGAGAGATTTATCCATAAGCCACCATTTTGTCATTTTCGAGATAATCTCACATTGTTCGTCAAACCTTCCTCTTTGAAGGTACTCTTAAGGCGATTCTTGATTTTACAATCCATGACAGCAAGTGAGAGAAAATTCTAGACTGTTCTATTTTGTAAAAATCTCAGGAAATACATGGTCCCAAGTCACATCAATATGGCATCCATCCGAGGACAGATCGAAAAATTATATGACTAACAGTTTTGTGTGAAATATTTCAGTTATCATTCATCTTAAAATAATAGCTCAAGATTAGTATGAAGTTCCATCACAAGGTGTAGAAAAAGAAAGAGTTGTGACCAACAGCCTTCTTCTTCATTTCCCGTTTCCAGTTCCCTGGGTCGGGTTGCGAATCAAGAACCTCCACAGTTGTCTATCCCTCCACCATTCGTTTCCTTTTTTCAATACTTCTTTTTCTTTTATTCCTCTCTTCTCTATGCTTTCCTTCACCGTATCTATCCACCTCTTTCTGGGCCTCCCTCGTGACGATCTTCCTGGTATTTTTTCCATATGATAAAACCTTAATCATAACTAAAATTTCCCCCCTAACAGTGCACATAATTTTGCATTAAAGGATGAAAGTAATAATTTCTCCAAAGAACATTCTTACTTCAATACTAGCACCAAGATCAGCAAAAATTTGGTGAAATGAACTGTCCTAAAGGGTGTGTGCTTTCCTTGAGGATTAGACCAATCCTTCTACTGGTATATGAATTTCTTGATCCCTGCACTGGTGGTCAGTTGAAACCATCTCTCCTTATTCTTCATGCAAAGATATGCTTGGGGCAATGACCTCACTGTTCCACCCCTAAAACCTCAATAACTAACAAAAATATGCCAAACTCTGCAACTTGTCCGTATTACAGACAACTGGGTCCGGAATGAAATCCATCATTCTATGTTTATGTAGATTAATCTTATTAATTCCATAGAGCTAATACTGACATTGAAATTTTCAACTGATGGTAACTTTCATCAGCGAGAGTTGGAGAGCGACTCGTCGTCGGCAGCTTTAACTCGTTTCCGAGTATAGATCTTCTTCCAAAACAGTCTAATATAATCTAAGGTTGAGGTCTGTGGGCATGTTTGCGGTGACTGAACAGCCCAATGTATGCATGAAACAAGCGTCCACACAGAACTGTTGGTGGAGGGCGTGGCTGTGCTGCACGGAGCTTTCGTGCTTGTCGCTTGGCCTTAACAAGTCTACTACATTCTTCTTCAAACATTTTGACAGCAGCCGGGATGGTCTGGCGCCAAGTTGAAATGTCTTTAGCAAGCTGGTCCCAGGTTTGTGGATTGATATCTGTCAACTTCAAATTCTAGAAGAGACATCAACAGCGCCAATGCAGTCCAAATGAAATGTCTCTGGAGCGTAGCAGGAAAACCACAGGGGAACAGCCGCATTCGAGAAAAGCTTGACTTACCATCGATGGAGAGGATAATCGAAGATAGATGTCTTGGTTTGGCCACATGAGAATGGGACAGGAAAAGAAACCACAGCTGTACTTGGAGGCAAGTGCACAGGGCAGACAACCCATAGGAAGATCCAGAACATGGGAGGAGACAGCGACAGATTGCAGCCAGTCGAGGGAAGACTATGCAACAGCTCTGGGGCCTTGTCGGGAACAGATGGATCTGAGGACATCCCCAACACTACGGCAGTGGCACAATGGGGAAGAGAAAGAAGGTAACTATCACAGAAAACTTTGAAGACTTTTTTCAGCATTGCCTTATTAACAATTGAATGTTAACTTTCAGTTGGTCAACATGAATATATGCCCAATTAAATTGGCTCGTAAATTTGTGCTTCCACCTGAAAAAAAAAAAGCATTTTTTTCCTTCTTGGGGTGCGATCTTCTTACGAAGGTTGGCGATCATCATGGCCATTTGAGTTTTGTATACTGCCATAGGGAGAAGTTCACCCATGGTTGTCTGGTACCAGTCTTCGAGGTTCTTAAACCAGGAAGTTCTTTGTCGGCCAGGTCCCGATACCCTACTATTTTTGCCTGCATCACCAGTTGTAGGATCCTATACTTGTCATTCAGCATCATGTGTCCAAAATATGCAAGCTTCTGTCATTTAATGAATACCCGAGCTTCTGTACTTTTTACCAAGCCTATCCAATACCTCGGTATTTCTTACTTTGTCTGTTCACAAAATGCAAAGCATTCGCCGGTAGACCCACATTTCAAAGGGTTCCGACTTCTTGTACCGGGCCTACATGTGGTTGATAATTAATTCACCAATTACAATAGGAGGGGGCATATATTCAAGTTGATTAGCACATTTTATCTACGACATCTACGCCACCCCTTGTCCCGTTGTAGCATGTCATAATTGTAGGTTTGGCATGTTCTCCAGTTTCATCATCAATCGAGTCGTCATCTAAGTGATGACTGGAAACGAGCAAGGCAATTCAGTTTTTCTGAGGAACATAGGATACCTAAGTGGCATGTTCATTGAAACCAAACATTGATGACTTACTGTTCTTTGTTTCACATTCATAAGCTCAGCTGGCAGACATCTTTTATTCTTTCTAATGGTGCCGACTTAAGATAATCTCTTCTTCTTCTTCAAGTCGATGTATGTGGACCAATTATCCGCCGTAATATTACGACTGTGTTTTAGATAGGCTGTGCCAACCGCTTAACAACATCTGATGGTTTATTACTGATGAAAACCGGCTGTTTCCCTGGGTAAATTTCCAAATTATGACAATAGAAAGTCTTTGCATCGATTGGGGCCTATATTTTTATCCCGTATTTGGCTGGTTTTAATGGGATGTACTGCTTAAACCAGCATCTTCCACAAAAGGCTTCAAGCTTCTCGTCTATTGTTATGAACGCTCCAAGGGAATAGTTCTTCTAGCAGTTGTCAAAAAATTATTGATATACTTCCCGGATAGCTGCCAAGTTGTCCAACTTCTTACGCTCCTTTCTTGTAACCCTGTCATCGATACAAAAGCAACGAAGCAAAAATTTAAAACGCTCCGAATTAATAACAAGACGGCATTTTTCCACTCCATTGCCGTCTGTGCCCCACAAGTCCTCCAGCATTATTTTGTTGGCATGTAAAGTAACTGCCAAATATAAAAGTCCTAAGAATGCCTTTATTTCAATAATATCAGTCACTTTTGCATCTCTTTCCCTTTGAAAATGTCCTTTTAAGTGTTCTATATAATGATTTGTATATCGAATGACATTATGTAACATTTCGTCAGATATAAACAATTTCCAACAATCACCTTCAACGTTCACATGGCGTGAATCACCATTAACTCCTGGCAGTCTGGTAAGCAAATTATGTGGGGGCGTTTCCTTCCTACGATTAGATTCAGGGTGCTTAACCCCTTTTATGTTTCCATCCTTCCCTGCATAAAACAGGATGACCCTGAGAAGAGGTTCACCTTCCGCTTCACTTTCCTCAGTATCAGAGTTGTCTTCTCTGCTCTCAGCCGGAAGATCTTCAGCATCAGTATTGCTGTCCTCTTCACTATGGTGCTCTTCGTCAAAATTATCAGGACGTAAACTGTGCACTAACTTTAAGTCACTAGGATTGTTTAAATCGAAAAAACTGCCAGTTACCGACCATACTAAAAACGCGGACGGTTTAGGCCACGTGGCATCAGGTAGGCGCCAACGTTCAGTATCCCACCACTAGTGTTATAAAAAATGACAACTTCTCAACTGTTCAGTAAGACACTGGCAGCAATGAAGATACTGGGAGTGCAGGTTCACCAGACGCATGCGCTGTGAAGTAGGGCGCGAAAAACTAGCGCTGGTGCCGTCAGATGCGGTGCGACATACGAAGGGTTAAGTGAAAATTTTCATCACTTAAATTATGACGTTTGATATCAATGAATTGTTTTAAAATAAGTGTTTTTCAAGTGACGTTGCAAACAGGTGAAGAAGGGTTCAATTCAAAACCGAAACATATGCTGATTTAAACAAAACAAAAAGAGACACTGTATTGGCAGGGGCAGAATAAAAAGTATGCTTATTCATAGTAGTGCATTAGCAGCACCATACATTGCGTAGACAGAAAACTCCCAAGGTACGAGAAGTGATAGACTTGGTCCAAAGATGTGCCAGATATGGTAATATCAAAATCTGGGAGATTCCAGGAACAGGTTGAGCTAATACTTTGGTCTTCTGAATGTTTATGGTAAGGCCAAAATAGATCACAATGTGTGTAAGTCATTTAAGTCAATACGGAACAAAAAAAGAAAAAAAAAGTTTTAATCATGTCAACTTATGTATTTTCAATACAAAATTAAAAGACAACAGAATCCTTGAAAATAATAATAATAATAATAATTTAAAATAACAAGCACTTCCATCAAAATAGTTGAAAAACTTATTGGATGTAAGCATATTTTGCTGGAAGTATTTGACATTTTCATTTATTTTAAAATAAATTGTATTTGAATCGAAAATACATATTTTGTGAGTATTTTGCTCAACTCTGGCTGAAAGATTTCTAGAGAGGGGGTATGTTTCAGCTTATAAGAGAGAATGCATATGAGGTTGAGTATGGCGAGGATAAACTGGGGCCAATTTGATGATTCTTGACAAGTTCAACTATGTCAGTGGAACAGTAATAGGATCAAGTATTCCTTTGTATTGTACCCATGTGGGGGGCCCAAGGTTCGAATCCAGGATCTTTTAAGTAAAGAAAGGAAGAAAATATTAAAAGATTTCAGTACAGTTTCAAGCTAGCAAGAGGGCTAGATGAGATCACCTATGCATGACGCATGAACGATGAAGCAATATCTGAGTTACAACTAGCAAGCCGCATATGAGATCACCCCGGCCTACGTGAGTAAAACCGCTTGCGTTGGGAGATGCAATCGCAGGAAGAAACTTTCCATTGAATAGACAGAGAAAGAAGATTCTCTTAAAAGTCCTGACGTAGCAATAAAACGGCAACACTGATCGAGGGGCCGAACCAGAAACTGTGGTGAAATACTGAGATTGGCAAGAAATATGCAAAAATCTTAAAAGATCTCACTGGTAATGTCAATCATTCTAGAAATTAGAATTTTAAGAGTGATAAAATTGTATAATAATTGTATAGTATAGAAACACGGTGTCAGCACTACGTAATGGGGGATTCACCTAGCCAGCATCTTAGAGCGAGGGATGAAAAGTATGTACACCCACATACTACAGGAGTGCATTTTAATTTTTTAATGAACTTTCTCACAATCTATTTTTGGAAATTTTAGTATCATTGAGACATTTAGGTCGTGAGGAACAAGGAGGTAATTTTTTCAAAATGTATGACGTTTATTTTGGAAAGTAGTAAACTAATTTACTTGTAGGGGATTTGAATAAATAAGCAGCCAGCCTTAGGGTAATCATGCAGTCTTCATTAGACCATGAGTGGTCACGCTGTGTCACCGTACATCGAATCCTCGTTAGAAGGAATCTATCGTCGTGCTGCGAACAGTTATAATCAGTCGTTGTACTTTGGCAAAGGGATGTACTTTGGCCCAAAAATATCTTCAGCCGACGTAGACGTTGTAAAGCCTCAGTTAGAAAATCAGTTATTGAAGACAATACCGAAACATTTCGACAGTGAACGAGACTTTAAAGAGTAGTGAAACTAAATTTATCCTGTTCGTTAAAGAACCGTATCAGGGTCAAAATGTAGGATAACAGCCTAATCTTCCTGTGCTTAGGAGATTAGTGCTCAAGTGACGCTGCCAGAGAAATCTAAAGCAGGGCAGTAACTGCTTAGGGAAAGAGTGAAAACTTCATAAATCGTCCCACGATTAGAATACGATAGTATTCACAAATAAAGTCCAAACGTGGACGAAAGCAAAGACATGATTAGAGCGCATAGTAACAGTAAACAGCGACTCTAGGACCGAAGCAAGTAGAGACTTTCTGCAAGACATTAACTTGCAAATTGATCGAGGGTAGTATCGTGCAATAGACTGACAAAGTGCCGATTACTAAAGGAAACAGGATTAGGAGAAAATTATCCGTACCAGTCAAGGGAAGGCCGCAAACGAGACTTTCAATCAACCCAGCTAGGAGTCAGATCTAGGGAAGGAAAAAGCTAGTATCGGCACCTTAGGAGGAGGAAAGAAGGAAAGTATGAAAGCGTGTGAAGTAGGAAGTGTAACCACATTGTGTGAAAAAGGCATTGTGGCATGCCTCAAGTGAAAATTTTGTATATAAATATTTGTCAAGTGTTAACAATAATTTTTCAAGTGTTTTATAAATGTTTAATGTTATAAAGTGTTAAATATAAATATGATTTTTATATTGTCATTTATACCTCAAGTAGAGGGTATCAGTGTATTAAAAATGTTAAATATTACGAAAGAATCAGTGTATACCTCGAGTTTTGTGAATGATGAAATGATGGCTTAAAACCCAAAGATGTGGGCTATAAGGCTAATTCATTGGGAGCCTGGCGCCAGCAGCTCGGGAAATCATGTAAGTAGAACAATTTGATTATGTGTTGTTTTGGAGGGAAGAGTTCGTGCAAATAAATATATGAGAAAGTATTCTCATATAAACAGGGATAATGAAATGAAGTGTATAAAATGAAGCATACGGTTTTCTGAACGATAACTTAATCATGAATTAACTAATTAATAAGTGTTAAATGTATAAATACTCAGTGGAGTTGTATTCTTTTGAAATCACGTTCTATGGTGATGTAATGTAAAGTAACATACAGTACTTTTAAAGCAAGAAATAAAACATAAAACCTTCAGTAATGAAGTAATTGTTGAATAATGGTAATGAAAGTTGGAAGCCGTTAAGGTTCCATGAATAAATAATAATAAATGATTGTTGAACAATAAATGTTCTAATGAAAGTAATGTCAAAGATGAATTAATAATTAATGCCCGCAAATTATAAGTGCAAATAATGTAATAAGACGGAGATGATTTTGTGCCGGGTTTTAATTGATTGCCAGGTGTAGTTGGGCGCAGTTATGTTGAAGTGAATGTGTTTGCATTGAGGCAAATTTGGAAAAGAGTGCTGTATATTTTGTGTCAAGCTCAGGGGACAGTGCATTGTGGCCGCTCAGAAGTCGCTAATTAAGGAGGATTGGTGTTAAATGATCCCATTCCTGTATCAATGTCGGTAAGACAGACCTCCCAAAATGGAATATAGCCTAGGAGGCGGACTTATTTTATGAACTCAAGTTCATCTACGCTGAAAGCCCCTTTTATTATTGATATATGAATGTTATACCCACCAACGAGGACACTTCGCAATCAATGATTTCACATGAGCCAGTACAAGCGGATAAATATGGCCGCGTAATTTAATGATGAATAGAACTAGTGTGTGTATTTTTCGAGTTTAAAGAAATGAAGCTTGTAGTAGCCAGTTGTTTGAAGTTAGGAACATCCCGTCTGAGAGGCCATACGACCCTCGCTCGTAGATAAGCGTGAAGCACTTTGACAAGCACTGAAGGTCGCCACTAATTGCTTTGTGGTAGTCCCGGGACAGCCCTCATTTATGCGATGTGGAAGTTATAAATGTTTGAGATAATCCGGTCATCAGCGCCGAGATCTAATTATTACTATTTCTTGCTGAGAACCATTCAGAAACCGTGTAAGCTAAAATAATGGATATAAGATTACTATAAAAATCCCTTATTGTTGATAAACACATAAATATTGCTCCCGAGTAAATGGAAATATTAAGATAGTCTGGTGAGTTTCTTAATTTGAATTATTCAGTATTTTCCTAAACTCAAGGTATGCACGAGTTCTTTCCGGCAACACCAAGTTAGTAGAATTGTATGGAGAGGGATGATGATTTTAAAACTCAAGTGGACCCAATGAAATGTAATTGTTATAAACAAATTAGCCCAAGTGAAGTAAAAACTCCAAATTGCGAGTTAAGAGTGCTTTATTTTGAAGACGAATAACTGTGTAAATATAAATTTAGAGCCATGAGGAGCTCATATGTGTAGTTTAAGGAACCTGCTTTATGGAAGTGAGAATTATGTTGATTTTTGTCAGGTTCGTTTGGAACCTTAATTATTGATTTTTGTGGTTCAGTTTTATGATTCCTTGTCCATTTAAGGGCAAGCGTGAACATTTCATTGAAAATTTATGTGTTGTAGCGCCTAATTTTGATTAAAATTAAATAATTTTTATATTTTGAATTTGATATTCATTTGAGTGTTATCCTATGTTTTGATCCAAAATACGTGAATCATAGAGTGGGAGAATGCACCATGCCCCAAAAACCATGAGCTAGCGGACTATGATTACGTATTTATTGTACGCAAGGGTACAGTATGGAGAGGGGAAATAGAATGGTAATTTATGTTGACCAACTGAATAGAACTAGGAAACACTGAAAAATGGCTTCTAATACTTCAAAATAGAATGGAACCATTGGTCAGGGGACAATTTCAGTCCTATGCCTCCTGTACTTATTTTGTATCATTTTAAAAATATATTGTTATTATTTGTGATATTTGTTTTTAGAGAAAATTGACCCGCTTTACATTATCTTAGAGTACATATTTTGATTGTACTTTTACTACATTTTTGCCACAAGGGACTAATTAGTTTTATTGTAAATTTGCTATCCAATCCCATGTTCAGATTTGCAAATAAATGAAATGAAAATGAAAAATGAAAATCCACAGCCTGCTTCCAGTCTCCGACCGGGTCAGGAATGGAATGAATGAAGCCCCCATCTAGCGGCGAGGATATGAACTGTGCCGGCTGCCGAGGCCTGACGCACTCCTCTGGGGCAATGATTAAATGAATGACAGATGAAATGAAATGATAGTGGAGAGTATTGCTGGAATGAAATTTTGACAGGGAAAACCGGAGTACCCGGAGAAAAACCTGTCTGCCTCCGTTTTGTCCAGCACAGATCTCACATGGAGTGACCGGGATTTGAACCACGGACCCAGCGGTGAGAGGCCGGCGTGCTGCCGCCTGAGCCACGGAGGCTTCACTGCAAATAAATAAATCTACCAATATCCATTTATAGGTTGCCAACAAATTATGCAAACCTCTCCATTTTGCAATCACCACTGGTTCTCAACAATAGTAAAAATTTGTTTTTAATTGCCTGTAATAACATTAATAGCCTATATGAACACGTAGTTCCATGACGAACTAAAGAGCCTACTTTTTTTAAATGAAAGATTCATACCAATGATTGACTTATATACAACTATTTACCAAGGTAGAATAATGATGAAATTAACTGAAATATACCTGAAATATTGTAGCCTAATAGAGCACTACAGTTTGCTTGAAATAGTTTCTTTCCATGCATTCTGAGATACCGAGAGTCTACGAATCAAATGCATACAGAGAGTTATTAGGTAGTTATAGGTCTGCTGCCTCTGAAAATGCGCACTATTATATCCCTTACAGCAGTAGTGGCCAACTTTGTATGGACTGAAGGGCCACATTATTGAAGGAAACATGTCGGCGGACCAAAACTCCCAATTTATTCAAATCTGACGTGATGATTTCAGAAGTAGGAATAAAACATATATGACTTACGTTTGTTGAAAGGTTGCAGGCAATATTTATTGAATAAAAACACAAACAATTTATTTTAATGCGAACAATAAGGTTTTTCAAAATGTTGTAACAAAGATTTGAAGTCTACTTCCATGTCTGATGTAGCAACTCTTAGTGCATGGTGCAATACAGAGTCAGACTTAATATGTTTCATAGCTGAAAATGTAACCTGTATGTGCTCCCAAAAATTGAGCACTGCTTAAGAGTGGGTAGCATTCTGGAGACAACAATTTCCAGAACTCGACCCCAGTGCCCCTGCGTAGTTGAGAGATGGTCACACTGAAACTCGCACAACTCTTAACTGCAATTGTGAAGATTGAGATTTCACAGTACTCTTCGTAGGGTTATTGAAGAGTTCCATTTCTGGTCGCAGCTTCTCAAAATCTTGAAATCGGCGGTTAAATTCAGATAGCAATAGCTCAATATTTTCAATGTACTTATCAAACACAACTTCCTCTTCTCTGGATAGTTTTTCACAACATGGTAAATGAAACAGCTCATTCTTAGTTAACGCAGATTTAAAGAGTTGTAACTTCCTCTTAAAACCATCAACATATCCCATCATTTCAAAAATAGTCTGCTTTTTCCCTTGAAGCTACAAATTCAAAACGTTCATATGTTGGGTGATGTCTGTTAGGAATGCTAAGTTCTGTATAAAGTCAATGTCTCTGAGCTTATGTTGGAGATCAGCTGAGTTAGGATCATGCTGATGTAGAAAGGCAAGCATTTTATGCCTCAGTTCCCAAAATCTTATTAAACATTTCCCCCCACTGAGCCACCTTATGTCAGAATGAAGCACGAAGCCCCAGTAAGCACTGTCAAGTTCTTCTAAGAGAGAAATGAGTTAGAGACCTGTTTCCCCCCCTCTTATTACATTTGTGATTTTAGTCACAGTCGCCATAGTGTCACATAATTTAACATATTTTCCACACAGGGCCTCTTGATGAACAATACAATGGAAAGCTGGCACATTACCTTGTTCTTGTTTTAAAAGACAGATAAAACCAGTACTAGATCCAACAATTGCCTTAGCACCATCTGTAACTACAGCTGTCAACTTACTAAATCAGTCACTCTCTTCTACAGCTGACTGCACTGCGGAAAATATGTCATGTCCTTTACTTGTCCCATGCAAAAAGCACACATTTAGCAATTCTTCTATGACGGTAAAGTCGTTCTGAATTAATTTCATAGAAACCAGGAGCTGATTTGTGTCTTTTATGTCTACACTCTTATCTAAAGCTAGTGAAAAATATGGACAGTTCTCAATAGTTGATTTCAGGTTAGTAGACAAATAAGTACTGATATCTTCCATTCTTATTGTCACAGTTGTTTTCGAAAGTGGTACAGACTGGAATTCTTTTAAAACTTGATCTTCCTTGAAGGCTTCAGCAATTCTTAGATAACATTGTTTAACGGTCTCGCCATCCGTGAATGGCTTCTTAGCTTTGGCGAGCTCATAACTGACCATGTAGGAGGCTAAAACAGCAGATTCCTGTATTTTAGTCACACCACTGAATAAGTTTTTTTTTTTTTGCTGAGTTAACTTCTTTCTTGGCTGCTCAACCACTATTTTACGAGATTCACGTGAGTGTTTTTCATATTTCTCTCGGTGATTTGTCATAAGCTTATAATGTCTTTTGAGATTATATTCTTTTAACACCGCTATCACTTGTAGACACACCAAACATTGGGGTTTGTTGTCTTTTGAAAGTGTAAAGAGATAATCCAACTCCCATTCTGGTTTGAACGTACGGTTTTGAGTGTCCACATTTTTATGTTTTGAATAAATTTTGAATTGCTACACAATATGCATACTTCTTCAAACGTAAAAACCACTGAATAACCTGTAAACTGGCCAGTGTGCGGCAAACTAACAGTGCCAGCGTTGCCAAGTCTCATTCACGAAAAACCACTAACAAACATTTCAAAATCCGCTGAAGTCCTATGGATGTTTTCAACGTAAAAACAAGAAGTTCCGTGATGAACTAAAGAGCCTTCTTTTCTTAAAATTTAAGATTCATGCCAATGATTAATCTACAGTATATGGATCTATCTAGAATAATCACGGAAATTAAGTTGGTAATATCGACATTTCTAATTAGTTCGAAATACTGTATACCTGGCATAATGCAGCCTAATAGAGAACTACAGTTGGCAGCCCTGGTGACTGAATATATTCTTAGTTCCATCTCTTAAGGTACAGAATACAAAATTTGGTTGAAGTCCAATGGATAGCATGGACGTTACATGCAGTTAAACATTGGATCTAACAGTGCGCGTAAAATCATGTTGGCAACAATGACATACATATATTGGTCAGAAAAAATCTGAAATAATATGATCTATTGTTGTGTCAATTTTGAATGAAATCCATTAGTTAGTATAGAAGTTACATGCATTTAAAATGGGACCTATCAGCAGGCTTAGAATCATGTTGGCAGCACTGGCGTAGGCCTATATTAGTTACTCCAAATTAATCTAGAATGCCAGGTACTATGTGTGTGTGCAAAGCTTAGAGCTATTGGCTTGCAAACTTTCTGATATATTGATATTAGGGTAACAAAAATAGAGACAGTATTTATTAACAGTTGGCAGCCCTGGTTACTCTTAAGAATCGGCATAGTCATGTGTTATGGTACACATAGCACACGCGAAATTTGGTTGAAATCTAAATGATAGTATAGAAGTTACATGTATTTAAAGTTGGACCTCTCAGCAGGCTTAGAATCATGTTGGTAGCACTGACGTATATAAGTTACTCCTAATTAATATAGAATGTTAGGTACTATACGTGTGCAGAGTTTAAAGCTGTCGGCTTGCATACTTTATGATATATGGGTATTTGGATGGAAAAAAAATGTGAGCATTTATTAACAGTTGGCAGCCCTGGTGCCTCTTAAGAATACGCTCAGACATATCTGTTTATGTACACATAGCACATACGAAATTTGGTTGAAATCCAATTGATAGTGTAGAAGTTATATGCATTTAAAATTTGGACCTATCAGCAGGCTTATTAATCATTTTGGCAACACTGCCATGTATGGTCCCCTGGAAATTAAATTACAATATTATCCAGACGTGTGCCAATTTTGAAATAGGTCCCATTCATACCTTCCAAGATATCCAACATGGAGCTCAAATTTCAATTGCGATTTTTCAGCAGTTGGTAGCACTGACATCATTTTCAAATATGGCCGTGAGATATTCAACCAAATTTTGTTTCGATTACTACAGCCGTTTAGGAGTTGATAGGGGGGGGGACACACACACAGCCAGCCAGAAGGACAGACAGACCGACACACATTTGCCCGATCTCATAAGTCTACTTTTTCCTCATTTTTGCAAAATGTGAAAAGTAGGCTAATAAGATGTCATTCCGCTGTAGACAGTTTGAAAGCCCCTAAACCTCTATCACCATAGTTTTTTTTTTCTTCCATTCTTCCCACCAACGTGATCCATTGAATTTGTAACACTGAACATTGCTTGGCTTCCTCGATCCCAACCTTTAACCCAGCTTGCTACGTAGAGGAATGGAACAATTAGCCGTGTACCTACTTACCGGAAGAACGTGAAACTATTTCAATATAATGTTAGTTGTTAGTATGGAAGCATAGTATCGGGTGGACAGGCAGGCAGTTTGAAAGAAAATATATAATAAACAGAGAATTTTACGGGGGCCGCTCAAATATTATTTAAGAAAATATATTGTGTGTTTGAGTCTTCAGTCTTTTGACTGGTTTGATGCAGCCCTCCATGCTTCCCTGTCCTGAGCTGATAGTTTTATCTCTACATAGCAACCACACCCTACATCCGAGGCAATCTGTTTAACATATTCTAACATTGGCCTACCCCTACAGTTCTTATCGACCCTTCCTTCCATAACTAAGGTTGCTAATATTACGGGGGCCACCAGTTGGCCACCACTGCCTTAAGGCATTCACACAATATTTTGGCCTTACCATAAACATTCAGAAGACCAAAGTATTAGCTCAACCTGTTCCTGGAATCTCCATCCCAGATTTTGATATTACCATATCTGGCACATCTTTGGACCAAGTCTATCACTTCTCGTACCTTGGGAGTTTTCTGTCTACGCAATGTACGGTGCTGCTAATGCAGCGTTTGGACGTCTCTCTCGTCGTGTATTCCAGAACAAAGATCTAAGAATATGTACAAAACTAATGGTATGCCAAGCAGTTGTCATTTCTATGTTAATCTATGGATGTGAGACCTGGACCCTATACCGCCAGACCATCAAAAAACTGGAACGCTTTCACCTGCAGAAACTCCTCCATTATGCACATCAAATGGGATGACTATATAACAAATGCTGCATTTCTCGAGAGAGCAGAGATGAAGAGTATAGAGACCATCATCATTAGTCACCGACTCAGATGGATCGGTCATGTCCAACGCATGAATGAAGACAAACTCCCTCGGCACAGGCAAGAGACCTCTAGGAGCACCTCGGAAGAGTTACAAAAACCAGCTTAAGCAAACCTTGAGGAGTGTAACCATTAATCCAGATAATTAGCATAAACTTGCAGAAGATCACACACATGGGCGTGCAGCCACCTCAGCTGGTTTTTCACATTTTGAAGAACGCTGAAGACAGGAAATGGAAAATCGTCAGAGGAGAAAGCTGCGCCAGATATTACCACGTCCTCCACCTTCCATCACATGCATTGTGTGCGGCTGTATGTTCTATTCCAGAATTGGTCTGTTGAGTCACCAGCCACATCACTATCAAGTGGTTCCAAATAATTAGTATTGAAGGAAAGAAACTCACTCTTGGATACGAGTATCAGCCGGCGACGACACCCAATATATAAAATTAATTTGTTAGTTATCTATTAATCTGGCAATGTTCAGGAAGTTGTATGCAGTTAAATATTGACCTATCAGCACAGGTAGAATTAGGTTGGCAACACTGTCGCAAATGGGTTGCTCACAATGAATCTGCTAACACATCGTTTATAAACATGTGCCAAATTTTGAACGGTTTTCCTGCATACATTGAAACTAGGGTTCAAAATTACTAGTTGCCTTATGAAACATCAATTAATTGACAAAATATGCATGTTTAAAGTCTTTTTTTAAATGATGTTCACCCGATGACAATATTCACATCTGTATAGTAAGGCTGAAGAAGGGTTGTTTTTGACCCGAAACATGTCCCTAACTTAATTCAAGTTTTGTGTTTATCCAAACACTTTTCGTATTGATTGGGAGGAAAAATGACAGTACCCTTTCAAATTAATTATTATCAATACGGACCGCAATGGATGTTAATTCTAATACTCTTAGTTCCACCTCTTACAGTATACAATGTACATACAAAATTTGGTTGAGGTCCAATAGATAGTATGCATGTTACTAGTATTAAACAAAGAATCTACTAGCATGCATAAAATCATGTTGGCAACACTGCCACATAAGGGATACTCAAATATAAATTGAAATATTATTATTGTGCATGTGCCAATTTTGGAAGAAATCCATTTATCAATATGGAAGTTACACGTGATTAAACATTAAACCAATCAGCACGCGAAGAATCAGGTTGGTAGCACTGTCTTACATCGGTTACTCAAAATGAAGCTACATTTGCAGGCACTATATGGGTGCAAAGTTGAGAATTGTCGGCCTGCATACTTTGATGTAATGGAATAAGGATAAAAATTTATAAAGTTCATTTTTCAATATTTGGCAGCCCTGTTGACTCTAAAGGAAAGGCATATTCATGTCTGTTCGGATGCACAAATCACATACCAAATTGGTTGAAATCCAATTGAATTGCTCGTTGTTGAAAGGCATGAAGTCCACAGTTTTGACAAACGCTTTTTTTTGCGATTTTGCATCCTAGGAAGCAAGACGCATGCTTTGGTGTTGAATGGAACCATGTCCTGGCAGCGCTTGTGCTATTACCACAGCCGTCAAGTTAGTTATTTCGTGATAAAAGGAACTTAGTCCAGCAGTTGGTGCGTTTCAACACGGAATGTCTACCAGCACCAACCAATCTCTGGAGAGAGCGCTGCGCTGTTTCGGATGTAAAGATTGGGGCGCTTTTTTCTCTTGTTTACATAGCTGTTGAGTGATTGTCCTTGACGATATATCCTGTGTGGTTGTTTATCTGTGTATAATATAAATCTTTTTCTTGCTGTGTTAAACATATTTTTGTCATGTACAAGGAAGTTATGGTTGGAAAGAAAGGAAAGGATTTTGGTGTCTTCAGGAGACAAAGTAAGTGCTGCGATTGAATCTACACACCAAAAGAATATTGTACAATCATTGTTAATGCAAAAAACGATGTTACAATAAAAATGGTGGAAGGATCTGACATTGTTGATGAGGATGTGTGGTGGCCGAGGCATTATCGGAAAACAACTCTGAGCGATGAATCGAGAGGGAAGAACGTTCCTAGAAGTCAAAGGTGAGTTTGCTCCTTCATCGTTCTCCAAATTCTAGTACTGTATTCTGTAGATCATCCTGGCAGAGTGGTTGCTCGTCCCTTTATGGGGAGCATCGTCCATCACACATTCCATTTGTCTCAGCCTGGGCCACGAAATGATTCTCTTATGAATCAGTTAAGGAAGGCCTATGAAGATAGACGAAAAATCCAGATGGCTCGGCCGGAATCGAACCCGGGACCTTTTGCGCCCAAGCCTAGTGCGCTAACCAATTCGCTGTGCAGCCGGACACTAACAACTGATAACATGAATGTTTAAAACACTAATATGTTACCGTATATGTAATATATAAACATAAGGTAGTATGGAACGTTCATTTTCTTTGTGGCTGTATTAAATAGAATGCCACAAATCACCTGAAATGTGTATAAGGCAAGTGTGTCAACCATTTCGGAGTGTTATCCAACTGGTCAAGTTTCAATGGAGTGGCAGGCAGTTTACACTCCCAATAAACAATATTCGTGCTTAGTGTTATTAATATAACCTATAATTTGCACTGTGATTTTACAGTTTCATAAAAATGCCCAAGAAGCATAACAACGATAATTGGCTGACAATTGTTGTTGTAATAAGTGGAATATGAGGGTCTTTTCCTTTTCGTTGGAGAACTTAGTTATTTTAAATCTTTAATCACTTAGTTTTGTTAAATTCAATAACTTAGGGTCTTTTAACTTTAATAACTTAGTTTTTTTAAACTTGAAACACTTATCGAAATGTAATGTAGTTCAGTTGGTCAACACGATTGTACCCAAGAAACAATATTTGTGCTTCTGGAGATGGTCCAATGGAAATTCGGGTTATTCCACTGGCAAGTTACCTTTGACAGGAAATGGCAAGACCTGTCCCAATTCTGCACCTACTACCAACAACTTTTGTAGAATTATTTCAACAGATTCAAGGAAATATTCACCACCTGTACAATAGTTGAGGCTGATGGTCATGATGATCCTGAAGTAATGAACCATTCCAAGTTCAATATAGAAAAACTGAATACTGATGAGGCTGTTACCAGATAGTATCCCCGATTCCAGGGCAGCTATCCTTATCGGATTCTCTCTCTCAATGTGTAATGAATTAAGCAAAAGTTCTGTTAGCTACCTCTTTAAGGGAACCTTGATCTGCAGTGGTAGAGTGTCCACCTTATGATCGTAAGATTCCTGGTCGAGGAAGAGGGAATTTGCAGGGCGGGAAAACATCACAACACTCCAAGTTGTACAATGTCAGCTTGCAATGGATCTCTCTCATATCACATTTGGTGTTTACAAGACAAAATTATTAAAATCTCAGCCAAAGGTCACCCAGATAGCAACGAAAAATGAAACATTGACATTGGAGAGTAGAGCTACTAAATGACTCTAAATCACAAGATCTACACCAGGTAGCTGAGGCATACAAATATTATAATTATTATTATCTGCATTATATAATGTTACTGTAACCACAGTATAGTAATCATATAGTACAGCATGGACACATCAGGTCTTTACCAAGTAATTATTCCATCATGGTTTTGAAACTGCCGTCACCGGAAGCACCGCACGCACGCGTGACGGCGACGGTTCACCTGTATCCGCGAGAGAGCAGTCTACCCTTATTCATCATTGAGTGCGGCGTGTCCATTTTGTCTGAAGAAAACATTGCATGTAATTATTAAAAACAACTCAGAAATATAATTTTGCAATTTAACCAATAGCAGAAATGTGAGAAACCAACATTTGTGCGGTATTTTTTTGCGTAGTTCTTATCACACCGGACATACCAGCATTCCGGTTTCCTCGGGCATTGGAGCGGTAAATACAAACATCAAACGTTACACCGACTGATTCTGGTTTTAATACCCATGAAATATCAGTCCCTCAAACACGTATCCATTAATTCACAAAACAAAAGCCACATTTCCCCCACACTTTTCAATATATCATGTTATTTTAACACATGGAAGACGGGCCCCGAGAAATCTCGTAGTACGCTCGCCAGCGGTAGATGACTGGCCCCGAGAAATCTCGGTTTTATACACGTCATTGTTTTCGGTCTTACTGCGACATATCTTGACCATGTATTGAACTATTTCGGTCTAGCACATTGAGAAGGATATTTGTAGATGTATAAGTGCCATCATCCGTCTATTCATGGCCTTCTTTTATTCTTTGATTTTGTTTCGAAACATCGAACTTCCTTCTGTTGGTTCAATCAATGACAAGATGGAGGACTTGGGCGATGTAATAACAACCAAAGTACATACTGTACTTTGATTGTTGACCAATCTAACCTCAAATATACTCCATCTGCTCTTTCTGTAAGCCGCCACTGCACATTGTGTTATGTTTCCAAATACATCACCCCCTTGAGCACTACTAGGGGTATGTGTATACTAATATCAACTAGAAAGATAATATCTAGGTTATTTCCACAATTATGTACTTTTTATAAACTAGTGCACTGGAGTATTCTCAGTAGCAAAATGTCCAGTCCACATGGGATGTGACATGTCCAGGCATCCGGTCACCAATGTGTTAATAATTTAAAACATATAACCTTTCATCGTTACGATGCAATCACATTGAGACACCACAGGACTGAAGGAATGTGGTGTTAAACATTAAATTACACACTTCCTAGAATTAAAACTCTAGTAATATTAACACGTTCTATTTTCTTAAAATACGGTATCTGATCGTTAAGAGAGCTAGTGTGTTGAAATCTAGTTAAATAAATTATATAAAATATACATTCAGCACCCCGCTGTTTATCATGTGTTTGTCCATAGGTGGTGCTACCAAGCGGCTTACAGGTGAATTGGTGCTGCCCCTTATCAATTGTTTCTTTGAAAATCCATTCTTCCGTTTTGCCTAAGTGTCCATACTGTGATATCTATACTGTGCTGTAACCCAGCTCTATTAAATGTCTGGGTAAAATAAGGTTAATTGAACACGTCTTCAGGGCGTTGCAATTTAATTCTCCATGATCATTGTAAATTAATACCCTAGTAAAAAATATACATAACACATAATAATACTGTGGTTTAATTTTGGAGGAACTAAACAAATATAAGGAAAAACTTATTTAAACAAATTTTGATAATTTTCAATAATGGTACAAAGCACAAGGACAACTTCTTTATAAGAAGCTGGTACCTATGAATATTAACAACACACAAGAATAAAATTAAATTGATATATTGCACACTTCAAGATGAAAGAACAGGTACAGTCCTACCTAGAACAGCACTTCCCGAATTTCCTAGATAACTTCAGTATAAAATGTGTGCTGGGAAGATCCATTCTAGGCTGTGAAAAAAGGTTCAACCTAGATCCTCTCTACATTAGTAATTTCAACAATATCTTTCCAGATCCTAGAATTTCTCTTCTTCAATTTCACTAGCTTATGTTATATATTCAGATATAACAAATCAAATTAACAACAGACCACAGAATAATGTTTATTAAAACTGGAAGTGAAAATACTAATAAACCTATTTTATAAACACAGCATGACTATGAAACGCATTTCCTATAATTTTACACTAATTTCAGTACAAATCAAGCCAAAAGACATACACACATAGAAAAAATACTATGATTACATCTTTGCATCAGATCATTTATACATAACCATTTATACGTTTGACTATTTTCGTATACATGCACACGTACATATCGATATAACTCATTTTTACACTTTAGGCATGTATTAAATACCATATATCACACAAATTTGAACACTCATCCTTTGTCACATATTCTTCACACAATCACACATTGGCACTTATCTTGTGGGCAAATATATATTTACACTTGACTCTTGAGATAGTTCAATTTCAAACATCCAGGCAGTTAGTATGGAGGGGAATGTTGAGTAGAACCTGCACAAAACAAATATCAATTACTGCCAATAACATCATAATACACAAACATCTCCTCAATTTGTGTTTAAAAGGATTTTTATATTTGCAAGACAGCCAATTGTGGAGTTGAAGAGCAAATTCATCCAATGTCATAAACTCAAAACTTTTCAGCACATGCAGACAATAACCAAACACATCACGTGCCATAGCACTTAATGTTACTGTTTCTATTAGAAGCTATAGCCATCATTGGCAATCAGGCCTAGGTACTTGTATGCATGTATGTCTGATGACCAGTATTGCTGTTTAAGAAGAAGCATGTTACCTGGAATATATTTTTGTAAGAAGATAATAATCATTGGAAAAATTAGTTTTATTAAAATGTTATAAAATGTAACCGAAACAAAATACTGAATAGAAACAAAGAGTTCCTATGGGTTTGCTGCATATGCACATTAAAAAATTAACAATAAAGCTTATGCTGCCTAATAATATACTGTATATATTATTTTGAGAAGCATGTTTACTTGCTACCCGAGCAACACAAGGCTGATGACCACGATGTCCCAGTCCCTAACTGAGTGGAGTTTGTAGTTTATACCATTAAAAAAGAACCATGAATAGTAAATGGCTCCCCCCCAGTTATCAGCTTCAGTGTTTTGTAACATCTACCACATTCTTTTTAAATTTAGTAACAGATTTTATAACAAAATGATTAAAAAAGTAAGTCTTTAATATTATATTTTGTATTAAAATTCTATAATTTCATCACATAACATTGTTCATATTATACAATCACCTAAGAATAAGTTGGTTTTATTTGAGGGGTTGCACATTGTAGTCATTTAGCACGTCTTAGAATTTATTCCGATAACCTGTGTTATCGTGTTTCTGTGCCTGTAGATTGTGTGTATTTGTAATTCTCGTGAGGATTGGGAAGGAGGCAGCCATGGCCTGAAGTTAGGAACCATCCCAGCATTAGCCTATTTGCTCGCATATAAATTGCACTTTTCTTACTGATAATAAGCGAGAAAATCTTCGGTGCGAGATATATGCAGGGATTTGTGAGGAAAATATCTTATTACAAAAAAAAAAAAAAAAAAAAAAAAAACACACGTAAAATTTGCATTATTGAAACAAGACTACTGGAATTGTCAACTGCCGTCGCTGCTGCCAAACTCCGAGCAACTCTCGCGTGCATCGTCTTAACTTCCATCCAATGCATTTGCGATGCCTATCTCCAAGAAGCTCTTAATAACGTCTGTCAACACCGTAACCCATATCCCTACATCCAATCATGGAAGAGTTAAACTGACGGCCTTCTTTATTTTGTCTTCTGCCATCAGCTTATCATGGCTAACAATACCAGATCTCGACGTGTTCTAACCTAACAATTACTTATTATTAGCGTGTGAAGCACCGGGTGAGTTAGCCGAGGTCGTTGCGGCATGACTGTTGGCAGTCGCTCACATCCGGGAGGCGAGGAGGTTCGAATCCCCCCGCCGGCAACCTTGAAGATGGTCTTCTGTGGTTTCCCGTCTTCCTTCCAGGCAAATGCCGGGGTTGGTCCTTAACTATAGGCCACAGCCGCTACCTTCCAACTCCTCGACCCTCCCTTCCAACTTTCCTCCCCAACGGTACTTGTAGCTTACCCATTGGGTGTCCGTCTCGAAGCAGCTACAAAACTGGCGAGCCGAACATGTCCTCTGACACTCCCGGCACTAAGAGCCATACGCTTAAAAAAAAAAAAAAAAAAAGCGTGTGGAGCGCCAACAAAACAGCTCAAGATTAATTGGAGGATTATCCATTTCACAAGGTCCGTATTGACGTGTACAATAACGATTCTAATGGGTTGAGGGGGTCTCCGCCCAATCAATACAATTTAATATTGGCAATTATTAATTTATTGCCTTTGGGGACATGTTTCGGGCCTCATGGGCCCTTCATCAGCTGCAAAAATAAGTACACATTCACATCCATCATATTACTTACACACAAATCATGCATATTTTAAGAAAAAACATTAAAATTAAACTCTAAAATTAATTCTAAAATATCATCTATCATGCTTCAAGAAATAATTAAAAGTAACATTCGAAAAACTAATTCTAAAATATCATCTTATCCATATTATAAAAGGAGAAAAAAGCACAGCTAAAAAAGACATGTGGTCTTGGTGACCTTCTTAATGTTTTGATCTAGTGTAATGTTAATTAATGCGCCATGTTGGTAGCGACAAATGTAATGGGATTTGTTAAGCTCCACGTTGAGCGAACAAATTTAATGTGTTTAACGCGCGAAGTCGGTAGCGACATGTAATGTTTTCTACCTGGGCGGACTATTCACCAGAAAATACTACTGCTAAGTTTGATCTATGTTGGGCGCCAAGCTGGATACACTGTGTTCCAAGCTAAATTTATATATTTAATATCGACCCCTAGCGTGAGTAGAACATATGAGAGACTCAATGACTAGGCCGTGGGATGATTGAATCATCAACCCAGACAACATTTGATTGTGGAGAAGGATGAGGTATTATAACTATTGCTACCTACTGGAATTAAAGAATCTACTTGGTAATAATTGAATTTAATACATTCAGAAAATATGATGGCAACATGAATAAAATTAACACTGTTAACGGAACACACTACTTTAAACATTGCCACGAACAAAATTACTTAATACGCCGGTCGGGAGATTAACGTGAATTTAACTTATTTCCAAATTAATGCTTGAAGAATTTACATAGCCCTATTGAAAAACAGAGAGTGTGTGTCGTAGATTACTTGTGCTTACCAACGGAAACATTGTCTCCACGTGGTTGAAGTCTCTCATCGTCGGATGCTCTGCTTTGGTGTTGACGGCGTCAGATTCTTCCTCGTTGATCAAAAGTAATCGTTACAGCTTGTGGTGGAGTCTATTCCATGAACCACAGCACGTCGTCTCGCTAAACACTGCAAGACGCGTGGAACTCATGATCTGATGTGATCAGCGGAATTAGCGTGAATAAAATTGTCCCACTTGGGACTAACGAACAAAGTACCTCCTCACTGCTCCAAGCGTAATGTCTTAATGAATGTCCTCACTCACACCGAGCGTCCACTATATCTTCAATCTTCTCCCACCAGGGTCTAGGTTAATACCGCGGCCTTGCTGCTTTGACCAATCCGCGTGCGTCACGTATGTCGCCATGCCCGTGCTTCGTTGCTTCTTCTTCCTTGATTGGCTGGTCACCTCAGGTGGCTATTCCCGCCATGAGGCTGCCTCCCCGTAATTATATTTCCGTATCCGGGCAAGACGTAGATCATACACGTTTTCTTGCTTTGAAGTGTTCCCTCGGATTTCGTAATTTTATTGTACTCCAATCTATTCTTGCATTGAAATACCCAGTGAGTCACACACCACTCTCTCTTACCCCTAATGAATAAAATCCCGACTTTACGTATGAAATGATTTGCCGTGCAATATTATATTGGAATCATCCAACATAGATACGGATTTCTACTAGTAGAAATCCTATCTGTAATCTTCCAAATTTAAAAGCTCCAAAAAATGACGTTATAAATATTAATAATAATAAAAATATGAAATTGAATAAACTGAAATAATTTAACTTGGCCGGATTATTGCCGCGTTTAACAAATATGATATAGTCCAACTAACTTGTGTTAGTGGCATAAAGCCCCCTAGAAAAACATGTTATACTAGTAGATGCCCTATTCAAAGTGCTATTAAAAAAGTTAGTTAAAAAGTTTAAAAAATATATTGGAGGTGGTTAGAATGTGAACAGTGGGCTTATAGGCTCTCCATTTGTGATTCGGGGTGCTATTTTAAAGCCAATCTTCATGTTTTGGCTTGGGAAAATGTTTTGCACCAAAGCTGAACCGTTGTCACTTTCTTTGATGCTGGATTGGGTGGAGACATTACATTTTTGAAGAAACTTCATTCGGAGCCTCTGAAGGGGTGAACCAGCCAGAGGGTAAGCCTGCTGTCCCAACTATAAAGAAATAAAATGGGTCTTTGAAAAATGAATACGTCAGAAAAAACTCAGGCTAAAACGGAAAAATGTAGTAAAAACTTACTAAGCTCGAATTAAAGGAATAACCGACTGTCAGCTATCCACCTGGAGGCTGTAATGGGAAGAAAAAGAAGTAACAATAAAAACGCCTACACACATGAACATGTGAGAGGATGACTCATGCGCCGGATTGCTTACCTTTACTTAGTAGTTTGAGGTACAGATTGTGTTATGTCTGACGGCACGTTGCTGTGTGAGCTAAGCTGGCCCGACCTTGTGGCAGGTCAGGAACTGAGAGGAGGGGAGGGGGAGGGAGGAGATGTGTGTGGGGGTAATGAATGACATGATGCAAAGCGGAATTTGTCTTGGGTTTGTGGCCTAATTGGCAGGCTAAGTGTGTGGGGGGCGTGGAGGTGTCTTAACTTGGGGAGGAGAGATAAGCAAGGAAGCTAACGAACGGTTCTGAAATTGCAATAATTATGTTTGTGTTTTGACTGCTATGATTGTTGAGGCGATGGAAAAAATTTATGAATTATCCACTACGTCAGGAAAGGACCTCTCATGAATATACTGGAGCAAATTGAAATAGATAACGCACAGCGCACCAATCCGATGCATAATTTAAACGAAATCAATTTCGATGCCAACATACTTTTTTTAAATATTCATAAATTTTTTCCGTCACCTCAACAATCATAGCAGTCAAAACACAAACATAATTATTGCAATTTCAGAACCGTTCGTTAGCTTCCTTGCTTATCTCTCCTCCCCAAGTTAAGACACCTCCCCGCCCCCCACACACTTAGCCTGCCAATTAGGCCACAAACCCAAGACAAATTCCGCTTTGCATCATGTCATTCATTACCCCCACACACATCTCCTCCCTCCCCCTCCCCTCCTCTCAGTTCCTGACCTGCCACAAGGTCGGGCCAGCTTAGCTCACACAGCAACGTGCCGTCAGACATAACACAATCTGTACCTCAAACTACTAAGTAAAGGTAAGCAATCCGGCGCATGAGTCATCCTCTCACATGTTCATGTGTGTAGGCGTTTTTATTGTTACTTCTTTTTCTTCCCATTACAGCCTCCAGGTGGATAGCTGACAGTCGGTTATTCCTTTAATTCGAGCTTAGTAAGTTTTTACTACATTTTTCCGTTTTAGCCCGAGTTTTTTCTGACGTATTCATTTTTCAAAGACCCATTTTATTTCTTTATAGTTGGGACAGCAGGCTTACCCTCTGGCTGGTTCACCCCTTCAGAGGCTCTGAATGAAGTTTCTTCAAAAATGTAATGTCTCCACCCAATCCAGCATCAAGGAAAGTGACAACGGTTCAGCTTTGGTGCAAAACATTTTCCCGAGCCAAAACATGAAGATTGGCTGTAAAATAGGACCCCGAATCACAAATGGAGAGCCTATAAGCCCACTGTTCACATTCTAACCACCTCCAATATATTTTTTAAACTTTTTAACTAACTTTTTTAATAGCACTTTGAATAGGGCATCTACTAGATCAAAACATTAAGAAGGTCACCAAGACCACATGTGTCTTTTTTAGCTGTGCTTGTTTCTCCTTTTATAATATGGATAAGATGATATTTTAGAATTAGTTTTTCGAATGTTACTTTTAATTATTTCTTGAAGCATGATAGATGATATTTTAGAATTAATTTTAGAGTTTAATTTTAATGTTTTTTCTTAAAATATGCATGATTTGTGTATAAGTAATATGATGGATGTGAATGTATACTTATTTTTGAGGCTGAAGAAGGGCCCATGAGGCCCGAAACATGTCCCCAAAGGCAATAAATTAATAATTGCCAATATTAAATTGTATTGATTGGGCGGAGACCCCCTCAACCCATTAGAATCGTTATTAACAAAACAGCTGACGATCATACCCCGTATGTGTGTGGTTATTGGTTTCTAGCGTCTCTTTCTGTCGACGCCAGTAGCGAATATCAAATTCATTCACAATGAATTCTCGACCGGCAGCTCTATTACCATTGTTGTCTGCATATTTGATAATTTTGAGTTTAAATTCAGCCGTATAACTTCCGCGTTTTTACATAACGAAAAGATTGATTTCCACAAGAAAACAATCACACTTAACAAACAAAAATAAAACGTGAGGACAATGCTGCTAGGCCTACTTGTCGACAATGCAACAGACAGACAACAAACACCGTGAAAGAAAGGAAAGCACCGCCACAAAAACGAACAATAACATTGCAGTCAAGAAGTGTTTTAAAATTACTACGATCATCTACTGTATATGACGGCGTCAGAAATTAATGCGAGGAATACTTTTTCCTGCAATTTCCAATTTAATAAAAATGTGGTGCGAGATATATGCGAGCAAATACGGTATTAGGGGAGAACCCTTCCGGGATGGCTGAGGAGGGAATCAATCCCACCTCTTGTCGTATATGTCAGATATATAACCCTTTTGCTGTTTTGAGGGACGTCCTTGCTAACACTGTTCCTGGATAAATCTGCTCGTCTCCCCAGATCATTTATTTCTGTTTCTTCCATCTTCTTGTATTATGCTTCCCAGATACTTGAAACTCCCCACTTTCCTCAGTTGTTCCCCACCAATTGTTATTCCTGTCGTGACTCTCTCTCTCTCCTGGTTGTGGTCATCATCTCACTCTTACTTATGTTAAATTTCATCCCATATCCTTGTACTATTTTTTCCCATACGTCCAACTGCTCCTGTACTTCCACCGCCTTGTTTCACCAAATCGTCTGCAAATATCATCTTTCTTTCAGCAATTACTTGTGCCACTCTGGTCATTATATCATCCATCACTATAATGAAAGTAATGGTGAAAGTGCACTTCCTTGCCTCAAGTCAGTCGTCTGTCTCCTCCCACTTTCACACAGCTCATACTTCCGTTATACCATATCAATACGACAGTG
Organism: Meconema thalassinum; assembly: GCA_946902985.2. NCBI lineage: Eukaryota > Metazoa > Arthropoda > Insecta > Orthoptera > Tettigoniidae > Meconema > Meconema thalassinum. The sequence continues at coordinate 297,345,315 of OX336391.1, read as the reverse complement.
TGGTGAATAAGAAATACTATGGTAATTCAAGAGAGGACGAGACGAACCTGTTTAGAATTTGTGCAATTCAAGGATGCTTGAGACAAGTTATTTGATGTGTAAGATACTGACCTACTATGTTATGGGCATCAAATTGTGCAGGACATAAGTTACAGCAATTTCAAGGGGTCTAGTAAATGATTCCACAACTTCAAACAGAGCTGCAGAATTAGAAGACGTAAGTAAAGGTGGCAACTTGATGATGCACAGGATTGGCCCTACCGTTTGCAGATGAGGTAAATAACCTTAACCCAACATTCAGTAAGGAATTTGTTTTCAAAACTGACCAATTGGGATTTGAAGAAGAAATTTATTCAAAGGCACCCTGGCAGTTCAAGGTAGCAAAAGAGTTATAGCACGACCAACGAACAATAATGCCCTAATGCATTCCTGTACAATTATTCCTACTTTTAGTCTGGATGGCAAATTGGATGGGAAGTTATTTGTTGTGTTGCGAGAAGTTGGATGTCCTCTGCCTCCCAATAATTCTGTTTTATGTCAGGGACCTAGCAAAGACAGTAGGGAATGTTTATGTCACAGCAAACAAAGAGTGGAAAAGTGGGCTTACCACAACTACAGCTATGGCATGAATCCTGCTTAGGTCCATAGTTAGTGAAAATAACTGCTGTTGCTTAACTCCTAACTGTGGTAACAGAAAACCATTCCTCCTGGGAATTGTATGACATCAACATACCACCTGGAACCATGGGACAAATTCAACCGGGTTGTAATTTATTCTGTGCCTACAAAACATCATACCATCTGTAGCTATGCCAAAAAGGTAAGCCAGTTTCAGAATCAACTGGCACAACAGACTAGTTCACATTTGGCTGCATTCCATCATTTTTTTCAGCTCCTGTCACTAGATTACATCAATATGATTATCCATGCACTGTAAGAGTGAATACCTAGCTGATCGTCCTAAACGGTTTATAAAACCCAAGGCGTTTGCTTTTGATCTTGCTGGCGCTAATTATTGTGATCACTGTGGAATACTATTTTTTATTCGGTACTCGTGGTGAAAGTTTGTTTTGAATATTTTGCAAAGTAGGCTATATCTTATACATTCCATAAAAAATTAATCTCAGCACTGACCAGACATGCATTTGGTGTTGCCCTCCAATGCACATGAGGAGTCATAAGCAGCTAATATGGTTTCCTGTCACAATTGTTACTACAACACCTTCAAGTGACCCTTAATAGAAATCACACTTGACCTTTTAACTGCTATGTATTTCCAGATGAATAAGCACCTGTGTGCTGAGTAATTTTCACACATCTTAGCCCCATTTACATCAAGACCCTAAATCAATTTAACATATTCCCCCTTCTTGTCCATCATCATCATCATCAAATTTCCAGTCCAGTTTCCCGGGTGTGGTTTATGAGCGCTCTCCATTTTAGCCTTAAAGACTTCATCCCAGTTGATTCCCTTGGATGTGATATCTTCCTTCACTTGGTCCAGCCACTTTCTCCTAGGTCTTCCAACAGGTCTCTTTCCAGTAATCTCAGTATGCAACCCTTGTTTTGCAATTCTTCTTTCTGTCATACGTTTGACGTGACCAAACCATCGCAAACATGCCCTAGTTATGGTCTCCTTCAGGGACTGATTTATTCCAGCTGTTTCTTTAATCTTCTCATTTCTTACTTTTATCTTTCCTAGTTTTTTGAAGCATGCTTCTTAGAAACTTCATTTCTGAAGCCTGAAGTCTACAGTCATCTTTTTTGGTAGTTGTGCACGTTTCCAACCCGTAAGTCAATATAAGGACAAAGTATGTTCGAAACAGAGTTTGTTTTGATCTTAGTGGCACTTGCTTATTCCAGAGTAGATATCGAACTTGCTGATAGAATTGACTTGATTTCTGAATACAGTTATTTCATTCAAGCTGTATTCTGTTGTCACTTAATATTATGCATCCAAGATACTGATACTGGTTTACTGTTTCCAATTGTATGCCCTCCAGCATTATATTATCTTTACTTCTCTGTCTGTTAACAGACATTGCAGCAGTTTTTGTAGCACTTACTTTCAGTCCATATTTTTCAAATGATCATTCCAGACGTTCAGGCTTTCCTGGACTTCCATCTCACTATTTCCCCAGATAACTATCATCTGCAAAAGCGAATGCTTTAAGATTCATATTGGTGTTCTGCATCACTTCTTTTATGATTTCATCCATGATGCTGATTAATAGTAATGGTGAAAGGTCACTGCCTTGTTGCACTCCTCTAGATATCTGGAACCAATCTGAATATCCATTTCCTACTTGAACACAGCTGTAGCAGTTATCATAAAGCATTTTTACACCCAAAATGAGTTTCATAGACACATTCTTCTTTTTAACTCCCTTATAGTCCTAGGGACACTATCGAATGCTTTTTCGATGTCTAGAAACACAAATGTCAAGTAACAATCTTTCTCCCAGTGGTTTTCTAATATAATTTTCAGTGTGAATATGAGGTCTATAGTTGATCTATCTTTCCTAAATCCATATTGTTGTTCTTGCAGTTGGGGTTCAATAATTTTCCTTAATCTTTTCTCAAGAATCTTCTCAAATATTTTTAAACCCTGGGACAGTAAAGTAATCCCTCTATAGTTGTTGCACTTTTTTCAACTTTGTTTCTTAAACAGGGGGCCCATAACCCCCTTCTTACAGTCATCTGGTATTATTTTAGCCTTCCATATTGCCCTTATCACTCTGTATAGCCATTGAATTCCTTGTGGGCCAGCAGCTTAGTTCATCAAAGCCAGTAGCTCGTTCATTGCGCATACTTTTAAGGGCTGATTCTACTTCATTCCAAGTTGGGGGTGTTGCTTCAGATATATTATCACTTGACTGAATCTGTGTATTAGGACTGGAGTCCTTCTTTATACCAATGTATAAATTCTCAAAGTATAATTTCATCATTTCTCTTAATTCTGTGTCTTTCCTAGTGATGCTCCCTTCTCCTAGTGGTTCCATAAATTATGTATTATAATGGGTTACATTTTGAACATATGTACTCAAATAAGATTTCTTCAGGGGGCATACCCACAAAATAATTTTGGGGGGGTTAGTTGAACTGGATGTAGGTAAAGACTGCCATGTAGCGACTGGCTAAACGGCCTTTCACTAGGGGCGATAAATCAGACTTTTAGGGGGAGATATATCCCTTGTGCCCCCTTCTGGGTACGGTTAACGTTTAGAATCGCCACTACTCAAACTACTACTAGGTCTGTTGTCAGCCATTATGGCAAACAGAAGTCAAACTTTTCCATCTCTTTGAACAAATGAATAGCGTAATTCGCATCACCACAGAGATTAAAAGTGTAAAGTACCGTAAATGGTTCTATGGACTATCACCAAAGAGCAGGTAGGTCTACTTTCAAATAACCAAATAAAATTGCCTCAAACAGCTGGAATGTGGAATTAAAAAGCCACGCGTGTAGCGACCAAACTGTTTTGTCATTAGCACCACCGCGTGGCAGAAATGGTGACTAACAGTTTCGTTGACAGCACTCCGAAGGTCAAGACTTGGCACTCATGAGGGTCACTTGTAAGATGCTGGATATTTAGGAACAATGGTTAGTATTAAACCAATACAGACAGTGGATATGGATTGTTTTTGCTTTAAACTTCTTAATAGGCCATGCTGCATGGACACACACAAGACTTGAATGTATACACCATTAGTAGGAAAAGACTATTAAATTATCCATTATTGATGGCAAATACAATAAATCTGCATTTACAGGCAGCTGTTTTTCGCCAACTAATGGTAACTGCATGTTTCTTGTTTTGAGAACTATTATCATAGACAACTTGTGCTCACTAAAAATCTCACTGTAAACTTAACGTTATAGGATTACACAAAACAGGAAGAGTATTCAAAATACATCATTTTCTGAGAGCACTGTCATTATTATTTCCAGCAAAATATTTATTTTAGGCACCATGCTCCTGAATTTGGTTACAAGATTTCTAGAAGAAACAATGGAAATGGCGATACCAGAAATGTTTGTACTAAAATAGTTTTTAAGGAAATGGTCCTGAAAAAAAAAAAAAAATTATAATAATAATAATAATAATAAAATGAAAAAACCTGGTAAAGAACGATGCATTCAGGAAAAGCATGTAAATACTGTAAGCAAAATAATCAGAAGTAGCCTACACTTAAAAGCTGATAAACATGTTTCATATTATCACACGAGTTCATTAAAGCTAAAGGTAAAATATAGCTACATTAAAAAAAAAAAAAAAAAAAAAAAGATTTCAGCAAATCGTCCTTCCACATAAGCAATATACATTGGTGTTTAAGCATGACAACCCTCATTATATACAGTAGTCTAAGCACAATTAAGCACTCCACACAAAGCACAAAACCACGTTCCAATACCAGCACACACCATAATTCTATTTCTCATAGCAATGTTAACACCAATTCAGTAATATGCAGAATATTTTCATAAGAATGGGCTTGACTAAGGCTATCTGAGGGATCTCCATCCAGCAAATCTACATAATTCTTTTACAATAACAGCAACACGTTTATGATACACAATATTTCTCGAATTGATAGGTTCTGAAAATTTACTCTACTTAAAATTACCTCATTACTATTGAATTGCTTCACGTAGTAGAATATTCTAGGCAAGGAAAGTTTCGAGGGTACAAGAAAACAAACAATTCAAGCACAAGAAACAAGCAAAGCAAGCCAATATGAAATTCACAGGAAAAGTGAAATAATGAGTAATTTTTTTATTTTTTTAAAATTATCTACTCATAAAGGGTGAAAATTATCATGTTATTCATTATTGTTATTATTTCAAAAGCAGCTAAAAATATTTACATAAGTATCTATTAGATAGTCACTCCAGAGATTGGTTGGATCCCCAAGAGCACTACCATAGTTTCTGGGTGGGTAGAAGTTCCTAAGATCCAAGGCAACTATAATGAGGCATACTAGGCAAGATCAGGAGTAAGGAGTGAGGTAATTTGCCTTTCCATAGGCATATCAAAAATTGATACAGAGCGAGCTGTAAAAGAGTAAGTTATGTCTGACTTGTAACATTCCTATTTCCATGGGGTCATGATGAGGTGACATGAGTTAACTACAGGTATGTCCTACCTGATGTCAACCTAATGAAAGGAATTTTTAAGAAATTAAATTAACATAAATGCAACTGGGCAAAGGGCTAAAAGGAAGCAACTATGGCCTATATAAAACATGAGTGCAGGATATGAATTAGAGTAATCTCGAAAGGTAAATGTGAAGCTGTAGTTAACACCACAGTCAGAGTTGTAAGGAAATTACTTTTAAGGACATATAAATAACGGCACGAGGCTTGTGAATTCTACTGCTAAACCATGAGATTAGCATTCTGAATAACTTTAATTACAGGGAGAGACATACAGTGTGAATTGTTACCATTTGACTACCCAAAGCACACACAAATATTGCCAATTGAAATGAGCGGATGGATATTGATGACAACGTTGGAAGACTCTTGGAAGGAGATGCCATGTTTGAGAAGCCAGAGTTCAACAACACAGACATCAAAGAGGGAATCGCAGAATTAGGTGGCTAAATTTTTACGCTCAAGGGGAGACGCCAACTACAGTAGTGATGAGGGTCGGAAGGATGCAGCATGGGTATAAAAAGGAGCAGAACCAGTAAAATCGTGGAAATCTGATGCAATTTGCTATGTCGTTGGAGAAAGGTTGTAGTTCGCTTTCAACAGGGAAAATTAAGACTCCTTGAAGCACAGCAGATTTAGGTAGGGTACACATAGTACAGTACAAAATAAACGAATAGATGAAATATTGGCATTTGCATACCAAGAGTCTGCTGATGAGCCAAACTTGGTACACCTGCGCGAAACCCTGCAACAAACACGGTGAAACCTAGAAGACTTGCTGGAGTTCAATTATACATATATCCAATAATGGTATAGATTTTATATCCCTTCAACAACCTGTGACTTTTAGATACGCCATAGTACCAGTATTTTGCTTTGAAGGGGATCTTTTACATGCCAGTAAATCTAATGATATGGCTCCCTTGCATTTATGTAACGTCATCAAATGGTTACAACCTTGGGCACAACAGGTGAGAATGTTACTATTGCATCATGCAGTCAGCCTTAATTATAAAAGAATGCTCAATCAAAAAACATTGTAGATTTAGTCCAATTTTGTAGAAATGTGTGAAATATTAGTGAAACCTCAAGGCCACAGTCATATTAATTGAAATTATATATTGTGTATATGAAGGAGTTTTGACAGACAAATTGATGTCCCATTGCTCGAGTTGGTTCATAGCATTTAAAAGTACGAAATTTCGTATTTTAAATTCCGAATTTAGCATTTTGTAGTATCTAGGATTTTCAAACTTAGCACTTTGTTGTAATTTGGTTAAGAATAAGGGTTTTGACTGATATTATAATGTTGCAATTAAGACCGACCCTAGACCAACGTTACCGTAACTGTGTATTGGTGCTTTATAAACTTAATAGTCTATATTGTAGTAGAATATTAGTAGTTTTAAGAGAAAATTAATTAGCATATCTGTGAATTTATTAAGTTTTCTTTCATATTAATAGTATGTTTACATATTATATTTTGTTATATCAAAGCCGGGTATGGTAGCTAAGGAAAAGAGTGAACTGAAAACAACAGGGCGCGGAATCGTATTTCGAGGTTAGTCCTGTGAATTGGAATCTATTTTACGGGGATATTTCGAGAAGGATAGAGATAATGGCTGCGATATCACTGGTGTGGAGCCTCTCATATCGTAATACTTATCTTCCTTTAAAATAACAAGTTGGAAATAAATCTACAGCCTACCCTTCAACTAGATTTCAGGAATATCGGTCTTGGTGGTCACCAGTCATCTAGCTACTAGTAGAAAAGTTCTTCAAGCTATCCTTTAAATGGTAAGTTTTTTTAAACATGATTTTGCTTTCTGTAACAACTTGCCCTCTCCAAAGTTGAGGCATAGCATAGCTTAGACATTAAGTGAAGTAGCTGACTTGAATCTTAATGATGATTTTTTTTTTTTTTTTAGTCTTCAGTCTTCTGACTGATTTGATGCAGCAATCCATGCCTCCCAGTCCTGAGCTAATCATTTAATCTCTAAATAGCTAGCACACCTTACATCCGAGGCCATCTGTTTAACATATTATAACCTTGGTCTACCCCTACAGTTCTTGTCCTCAACCTGTCCTTCCATAAGTAAGTTTGCTATTCCTGGGCGTCTTAGTGCATGTCCTACCAACCTATCTCTTCTCTTCATTAGCAGTCGCCAGAAACGTTGCTCCTCTCCCACTCTTCTTCGTACCTCTTCATTTTTTACTTTATCTGATCTTCATCATACTCCTGTAACACCACATTTCAAATGCTTCTATTCTCCTCTTTTCTACTTCGCCAACATTGTAAGTTCCACTTCCATCGAGTGCCTCAACCCAACAAAGGCTTTCGAAAATGACTTTCTAATACCTAAATCTATATTCGATGTCAACAGATTTCCCTTCCGTAGAAATGCTTTCCCTGCCTGACTCAACTTAATTTTTACACTGGTTATTTTGCTTCCTAAGTAGCAGAAGTCTCCTACTTCCTTGAGCTTTTCACCTGCCAATTTGACATCAATAGGGGTTTCTGATTTGTTTCAGCTGCATTCTATCTTTTTTGTTTTACATTTATTGATTTTCACCGTGAATTATTTCCTCAAGATGGAGTCCATACCATTTAAAACCTTATTCAAATCCTCTAGTGAATCGGCTAAGATGACAATGTCATCAGCAAATCTCCGTGTTGAAATTATTTCTCCTTGAATCTTTACTCATAGGCCTACTTTAAATTCGTCTCAAATTTCCTTCATTGCTTGTTCAATGTACAGATTGAAAAGTATGGGTGATAAGTTGCAGCCTTGTCTTACACCTTCCTGAATACCAGCTTCTCTCTCATGTCCTTTGTCTCGAACAACTGCCGTCTGGTTTTTGTACAGATTGTGGATCACCCTCCTTTCCCTGTACTTTATTCCAATCCTTTTCAAAATGTCTAACAACTTACTCCCATCAAAGTTATCAAAAGCCTTTTCTAAGTCTACAAATGCCATGAACATTCTCTTTTCTTTCCTTATGCTAACTTCCAAGATCAGCCTAATGCCGGTATTACACTATCAAAGAAATTTGTCAATCTTTGATGAAAGATCTTTTATAAAATATAGGACAGTGTAATGGGGAAATCTTTTATAAAAGGTGGTCTTATAAAATTTCTTTTATAAAATATAAGAGCACCTTGCTATATTTCATAAAAGATTCAAATGAAAATGGCGGATCATAACAGCTGGAATATTACCACAACAAAGATGCTCATATCAGAGTGAAATGCATGAAATGGTACATAATATGTTACATAATGAATGGTAGACAATGTAAAACATAAATAATAGATAGAAAGTGTAGGTAAAAATAGCCGAGGCTGTAAGTGCTGCACATAAAGGGTGCACATTTCAGGATATGAAGAGAAATTTAGTTAAATAGGCTGAAATAAGCCGTGAATAGTATTTTATTATGTTATAATATTTATAATTCGTCAATTTCACTTATGATATTACAAGAGAGTGTAAATAAGCACTTTGTCTTTACCGGTAGGTAATACATGTAGGCCTAACTAACAGTATCAAGTGTCAAGTTGGCGGAATGAGTAGAGCGCTCTACTCCTCTACGAGAGGAACAGGGATCGAATCCCACGTAATACATTCTTATTTTACTTCGTATGTTTGAATTTTATTTGCTTGGGCAGTGATTGTTTCGAACCTCATCATTATTCATTTCATCATAACTACTAATAATTAAATATTAATGTAAAGTCTTCAAGTCCACGCACTGCAGCTTGTTCACCAAGATTTTACTCGTATAAAAATAATTCTTGTCACATGGGCGACTAATTCTTGTCACATGGGCGACCCAAGGTTTAACCCATAGACGTTTAATATATCTATCCGTTCTTTTTTTTTTCTATACCGGTATTGCCACTAAAGACAGTAAAGTGAACAAGGAACAGTCCTTCATCCATTTTGTTGAAATAGGATAAAATATTTGATGCAGTGTAATGGTGTGATTATTGCTTTGTGTAACTTTTATAAAAGTTCAGTTTTATAAAATATTTTATAAAATTTCTTTGACAAATTTCTTTGATAGTGTAATACCAGCCTAAGACTTAGTACAGCTTTCCTTGTTACTACGTTTCTCCTGAAACCAAATTGGTCCTCGCCCAGCTCAATTTCTGTTGTCTTTTCATCCTCTTGTAAATTATTCTAGTCAGGATCTTTGAAGTATGAGTAATCAAGCTGATTATTTAAATTTTTATTTAAACACAAATGGCTCAACGGACAATACATATTTTTCTTTTGAAAATTATATATAAAATCAAGCTGATTATACGATAATCTTCAAATCTGTCAGCACCTGCTTTCTTTGGTATAGGTATCATAACATTCTTCTTGAAATCAGAGGGTACCTCACCTGTCTCATAAATCCTACATACTAAGTGAAATAACCTGATTAGCAATGTAGCAACTAATCGGTATATTATCTAACGCCTGGTGCTTTGTTCCTGCCTAAGTCTTCTAGTGCTCTATCAAATTCCGATCTAAATATTACATTTCCTTCTCTTCCTTATCAATTTCCTCTTCCCTTTCCATTACATAATTCTCAATCTCCTTAGCCCTATACAAACACTCTATGTAAGCTTTCCATCTCTCAACCTTTTCTTCTCTATTAAAATATTTCCATCGAAGTCCTTAATATTAGTCTTCCTTTCCCCAAAAGTACTCTTAATCTTTCGATAACCTGTATCTTATATTAATGATATCACCACGATTAACTTATTGACAGCATTATGACTCGTATGTATAGTAATAATGGTAGTGAGAGCTGATGAAATGTAGAGACCTTCTACTACAAACATACGGTGCATAATTAACAGTACAGTAATTTAAAGCTTTTGAGTAAATCTTTCTTGGGTTTAAGTGCAAAACTTGCCTGAATAATTCTATAGCTTATCACTGAAATAATTATTAAATATATATTAAATATATAGAAGTGAGAAGTTTGGCAACCTTGTTCTCAGACCACACGGCCAGTTAAGAAATGTCAATCACATTCTCCCAGCTTATAGAGTATAAGCATGGTGATGGCAAAATTGTAATGTTAATAATTTGTTGCTTGTGTGAATAAGTAGGTTAGAAATTCAAGGAAATAGTGGAAATACTAGCAAAATAAAAGCTAATGATGGTGGTGGTGATGATGATCATGATGTGATGGTGATAGTGGTCGTAACTAAATTATTTGCAAGATAGAATTTTTATAAGGATGTAAGAAATTATTTGGTTGTCTAAATAGGAAATAAGTGAAACAGTGTGAATTAATAAGATAAAACTATCTTAGGATAAATAAAATAATTAAAAATATATACCGAATATACCCCTTAGGGAGAGCGTGCAAACTTGAGCCAATCACAGCTTCACTTCCTTTTCCTCTTCTCTTTTCTTCTCTAAACCTCTTCATTAATTCACTGTGTTTTTTCTTCCTTTCCTCTGTCCATTTTTTCCCTATTTTTTTTTTCTTGAGACTTGTTCAAATTTCTTGTTTCTGAATTGATTTCTGTCCTTAATAGAGTCTTCAGAGATTTTGAATCTATGACCTGGTACATGCTCAATGTTCACCTCCTGTGCCCAATGTTGCAAGTTTGAGTCCTGGCACAGTTGGCTGGCTATTAAAAATACTTAAATATGTGAGTACTGACATAGTTGGTTGACTCTTTAATAAGCTTAAATGAGGGAGTCCTATGTTAGTAGAATTCCAGCTCCTTGTCATCTCGAATTGTACTATAGATCAACGAGAGGGGACGGTAGGGAGTTATCGGACTATATTAATTGCCTATATTAAAACATCAAATTAAGAGGTTATAATATTTATCAACATCTGAAAAATGGAGGGTGGTATAGGATGGTCATTCTTTTCAACAAAACATAGGTGTTTCCACATTCGAAGTTCAAATATATTAACGTTTAGCTATTTTGCAAATGTTACACTTATAAAATAAAGCTTTCCCCTCAAGATTTGCAGTTTTCATGAACCTAAGATGTCCGATACCATCCAAACAACACACACATGCAAAACAGGAACTCAACCGAGAACCTTCGAAAATAAAGAGATTTTAAATTTATAGATTACAGAGTAAGGAATGCCATTTGTACTTTTGTACTTACAACTCAACACAACTTACCTTTCTAGCTACTACTTCTTGTTAAAAGGTAAGTCCATTCTGGGCAAAACACACACAAGGAAACACAATCACCCACAAAAAAAACCTGCCTCTCGACTGATTTATGATATTCCTACCCTTCCCACCTGCCAGTGGACCCATTAATTCTATAATAGTTCCTGCAAACAAAGAAATCTGGGCCTGTCACATACCACCTGGCCATCCCCTGTGCCAAATTAATTTCATTTCATGTTACATCCGTTGCAACTGTCACATACACCACTGTAATAAGCTTCTATACAACTACTGTATTGTTATTTCATTACACTGCATTTTAAACAAATTTCAGCAACTGCTTTGCGTGGGACAAACCAGATCCTCTAGGCACATCGTGAAGATCATTATTCCTCTATTCCTTCAAATTATATAGCTCAACATTTTTGGTACTGATAATTATTTATAAAATTTCTAGCCTTTTTTCTTTTAGAAAATCCTGCTGAAATTTTAGAATTGTATATTCTAACATCATGGCAAATAAAAACATGTAACAGTAATACTGCAATTTTTATGACAGATGTACAGCCGCTTAAAAAAAGAATAAGCATTATAAGTTATTTAATAAGTTTCTCTCAAGTACATCTGCACATATGGAGTCTATCGAGTGTGGTTTACATGCTCTAAAAATAGTTCAGCTGAAAGGCTATTGTTGTTAAGATTATTCTGGGCAATGAAATTACTGAATTTAATGAATTCAAGCTTGCATTAGCTTTTTAATCTGTTCTTCTCTTTAGTGTGTCATCTAGCAATCCTAGTTTTGGAGACTACACCTTGTACCAGTCCAAGTTTTTCAGTCAAGATGATTTAGGACTACGAGGTTTACATTTTCCCACGATACCTACGATCAATCTTTATTTGAGCAAATACACCTAATGGAAAGTTATCTTTAATTTGTTAACAACCCATGATTAACATTGTAGATCTCATTCATGGTTTGAGTCAACTCTGCTTCTCATTTTAAAAATACGTTTTTCAGTTGTTTCAGTAACTCACAATTTATTCAGTGAGAAATATGGATCTAAGATAATGAGGAAAGTAGTTGCTAACTTCTAAGGTGTAAGATTCGAAAGAAAACAACAAACAAACAAACATAACTCCACTGAAGTTATTTGCTGCAAGCATCTGGTTATTTAGATTCATTCATTCATTCCATTTTCTGTGACATTACAAAAAAATGCAATTCTAGCATAAAATCGGTTAGAGAAATTAATCTAATGGAGTTTTTCAAGTACCTGGTCACTCCCAATTGTTAAAAGCTGTAGATTTGGATTAGAATTTTAAAATTGAAGTACACATTATCAGCTACATTACGATATTATACTTTAAATATGGATAATTCTGCATTCATTAGAAAAAGCATTTAAAATGCCATAAGCTAGCCAACACAAACAACACAATAGTAAACGTAAGCAATTAAATTAGTGAAGTTTAAGATGTTCTTTTATCTTTTTTACATAATAGTGAAAATTTCACAATGAAATGATACGAGTATAACAATGAAATGGTTTCAATACAGATCAAGACTGTCCTATCAAAGACAACGCCACCAAATGCTTATTGCTGAAAATTAAACCAACACCAGTATAAAGGGAAGGTTCTTATACTGCAAAGCATGGCACCTGATATTTGGGCAACTAGATCAACCTGAGTAGTACAGTAAAAATTAATAATTGAAAAATCTCTTTGGCATTGCAACCAGGAAATTCCTAAAAAATAAAATTAGTGTGAAGGTCTTATTCACCATATCCAGAAGTAAATACAATCTGCCAGTTTGAATGGTGGTGGAAATTCACTATTACGGTACTTAATTTAGGTTGCTGCTGGAATATTCTTACAAGCTGTTTGCAGTAGAAAAAGGGTCAATCCACCATCATACAGTGAAAAACTGATGAACAGATATGTAAAGGCAAAGTCCAAGATAGCAGGTTCAATTCCAGCTCAGTTCGATGGCATTTAAGGGTGTTAAAATGTAACAATCTTCTGTCGGTAGATTTACTGGCACATTCAAGATCTGTGAGGTATCTGTTCTCTGCCAATATATCTGATAGAAGAAAAATAAACCATCTTGAAGTCTGTGAAACTTTCCATAGATGTTTCAAAGTCGATTGATAGTTCTCACAATGCAGTAAGCATCTACTATGGGAAAGCTAAGTACATGTGTTTTTAATTGCAATGTAATACATTTCTGTTATTTTAATAACATTTACAATGTAATCGCTTAATTGGTGATAATGGATATGTACTGAATTGTTAAGATCATTGGTTTCATACCCCTTTCATTTACTCAAGTTTCACAAAACGTTCCTCCGCATGATTACATGTGAATCTGCATAGGCTGCCATTTACCGACCAATCTTGACCTTGAACGAGACCACCGTTTCTTGACCGATCTCTCAGTTGATATTTATCCATTTAAAAACAGCTTGTCGGGAACATGAGCCGACCTCGTGGTGTTGGGGTAGCAAGCTTGCCTCACACCCGGAGGCCCCGGGTTCGATTCCCGGCTCCGTTAGGGATTTTAGAAACTGGCGTGAGGACTGGAACGGGGTGCACTCAGCCTCATGAGAACAATTGAGTAGCTGTTCGACAGTGAGACAGCGCCCCAGTCACAAAAACTGAGATTAACGGCTGAGGGGACCCGATGCGCTGACCACAAGTCACCCCACAATCTGCAGGCCAAATGGCTGGGCAGCGGTCGCTTGGTAGGCCAAGGCCCTACATGAGCTGTTGTGCCACAGGGTTTGGTTTGTCGGGAAAATATTAACAAAAAACTGTACCTAACTCTGGCTGGTGTTGACAAACATCGGTCATGCACTAGAGTCTTTTTTTTTTGCAGTGTAAGAGGGGAAAATGCAGAGAAAAATTAGCAGAAATTTCAAGAGTGCACGCTTCTTTACAAATGTAACTCATCACAATGCCCTCTTACCTGAAAGGGAATGGAGGTATTGGAACAGTGAAAATTGATCATCAGTAGATATTACAGATGCCTGAACACCTATAACAGAGCAACTATAATGCTGTACTTCGGAAGAAAAATAAAAACACAATATAAAAATGTGAACTTGATACATCACTCAAGTATATTATCAACTAGATTTCATGTATGTAATAAATGAGAAGCACATATGGAAGTGTGGTTGCTGGAAAAGGTTTGTTATCATTTTATGTCAAAAAACAGGGAGAAACTGAAGTAAGCTGAAATAAAAATAAAAATTTCATGACTGTACGAAAAGTATAGTGGTTTCGAAGACCAAAAAATTAATGCATATCTAGAGTAAAAAAGGAACAACTGATATCTTGCCACAACATAAGACTTTGCTTCTTAAATAATAATAATAATAATAATAATAATATTGGAGATACCATTACTGATTACCCATTTCATTTATTCAAATTATAAGAAAGAAAGAAGTATTATGGCAGTGAATGGTATTCTCGATTTACATTCATTTCACTTTGACTAAGAAGCTTTAATGTACATAGTATTCCACCATAGAAATTGAGTGCAAAAATCCAGTAACTTCAAGCTTACATGCATTGCCAAGGAAAATTCAAGCTTACATTCTGGAGCACACTAACTTAACCCAGTTATTTTTAAAACCTCCAATCCTTGGACTATCAGTCACATAGAACTATTTTGAGGAGAAAATGGCCATATAACACCCATGATCTCAGAACAGTCTGGAACCACAACACTAAGGTCGACCAAAATTTTATGTGCACTCGAGTTTGAAGGTTGTTTGTGAAGTAACCAATAGACACCTACATAAAATCTAATAACATAATTTTCGACGTTAGTTCATGTAGGTTTGGAATTTTTAATTTATAATTTAATATTTTTTTTATCTCAGTTGAAACACAAAAAGTGCCCGTTTTTAAGCGTGTCTCAACCATGCGTCACATTTAAGAATTATTATCTCAAACCCGTCATCAGATCGAATCCAAATTTTAACACAATATGCATTGGAATGTTGTACAACTGGTTAATTAATTTCAAAATTTTGTGTGTTCAAGAACGAAAGTTTTTATCATTTTTGTAAGGTAACTTTTTCTCGGCTCGGGGTCGTTGGAAAATATAGTTCTTGGTTGCGTTGTAATCCTTACACATAAAAAAGTTATGCTGTATGACTGTGAAATACGTAAATTAATTCACTTATTTTATATCGGTTTGTATTTGTACGGGGAATTAAGACATGGTTCACCAGCTAGCCGCTCCGGGAAATGCTGTACAGCGTTGCTGATATGGAGCCCATCACTTCCGAGAGAGGCACGCCATGACGCGCGATGGAGCCCATCTTGGCAACGCTGTACAGCTTTCACAGGAGTGGCTAACTGGTGAACTATGTATTAATTTCCCGTACAAATACCAACCGATATAAAATAAGTGAATTAATTTACGTATTTCACAATCGTACAGCATACCTTTTTGATGTAAGTTATAAGGATTACAACGCGACCAAGGACTACATTTTCAAACCACCCCGAACCGAGAAAAAGTTACCTTACAAAAATGATAACTTTGTTTTTTGGACACACAAAATTAATAAACCAATTATACAACATTCCAATGTACAGGGTGTTTATAAATGAATATCGGGGTTTTAACTCTTTATAATATTTATTACATTAAACTTACAGTTATAAATGATATGTCAAATGAAAAAGCAACTCAAACAGTTTATTTAGTTGGCACCAGTGCGCATGTGCATGCAATGTTTCTGCCGCAATCCACTAGACAGCGGCAGTAGCAAAGATGGTGACTAGTGAACAGAAAGCCTTTTGTGTTTTGCAGTTTGCAAAGACCGAATCTCTAGTTACTGTGCAACGTGCGTTCCGCATTAAGTTCGGTTGCGATCCTCCTTGTGATAATAACATTCGTAGATGGTATCATCAGTTTGAAGATACCGGCTGCCTTTGTAAAGGGAAGAGCACGGAACGACCAAGAGTTAGTGAAGAGACTGTTGAGCAAGTGAGAGAGTCGTTCACTCGTAGCCCAAAGAAATCAGTCCAGAAGGCTAGTCGTGCATTACAAGTTCCTGTGTCGACTGTTTGGAAAGTTCTAAGAAAACGCTTACGGCTACGTCCTTACCGTTTACAATTATTACAGGCTCTAAAGCCGACAGACCACGGATTACGTGCCAACTTCGCAAAGGACATGTCTCATGACGATGACGATTTTATGGATCGTGTCGTCTTCAGTGATGAATCGACCTTTCACCGTAGTGGACATGTTAACACTCATAATGAGCGCATCTGGGGTTCAGAAAATCCTCACAAGATGGTACAAATGCAACGAGATTCCCCTAAAGTGAATGTTTTTTGTGCCTTATCCCGGCGAAAAGTTTATGGGCCTTTCTTTTTTGGTGAACCTACTGTAACTGGCACTTCTTACCTTGATACACTAGAGCAATGGCTCTTCCCTCAGTTGGAAGAAAATAAGGCAGAGAACTTCATTTTCCAGCAAGATGGTGTGCCACCTCACTGGCATAACGAAGTACCTGATTGGTTGAACGTCACTGTACCCGAGGGCTGGATAGGCCGCAAGGGCCCCAATGACAGGGCTTGCTATGCATGGCCTCCACGTTCTCCTGACCTAATGCCATGCGATCTTTACCTTTGGGACTTCATCAAGGATCGTGTGTACGTGCCTCCGCTACCAGCTGACCTCCCTGAATTAAGAAACCGGATTGTAGCAGCTGTTGCTACAATTACTGAATCCACATTTATCAACGTTTGGGAAGAACTCGGCTATAGACTTGATGTGTGCCGTGTGACAAATGGTAGTCACATTGAACATTTATAAGGTAAAACTGTTCGAGTTGCTTTTTCATTTGACATATCATTGATAACTGTAAGTTTAATGTAATAAATATTATAAAGAGTTAAAACCCTGATATTCATTTATAAACACCCTGTATATTGTGTTAAAATTTGGATTCGATCTGATGACGGGTTTGTGAGATAATAATTCTTAAATGTGACGCATGGTTTAAACACGCTTAAAAATGGGCACTTTTTGTGTTCCAACTGCGATAAAAAATATTAAAATATAAATTAAAAATTCCAAACCTACATGAACTAACGTAAAATAGAATGACGAAAATGATGATGTTATTGGATTTTATGTAGGTCTATTGGTTACTTCACAAACAACCTTCAAACTCGAATACACATAATATTTTGGTCGACAGTAGTTCTTATACATTCTGCCCAATTGTAAGTGAAGATAATCAGTATGACCGAGGGAAGCACAGAATAGAAGGTCTGGCCCAAAGTCACTGCAATATGAGTCACAGACCCACCTTGGACCATCTCCGAATCAGCTTTACAAGAATTCACTATTACCTGTATGAGATGACCTATATTTCACCCCCAAAAATTACACAAGAAACAGTAAGCCTACTCAGGGTTTGGAAAACTGCGATATTAATTTCCTATCAAAATGAAGCACCAGGAAGCGATTAGTGTCAACCACCAGTAATTCAGTATTCCGGAGGTGTAGAGTGTGCGGGCTACTAACGCACTACCTATTTATATCTAAATTCCTTGGGGGAGACCAATGAATGTGGTATATTCCCCTAAGTATATAGAGCATTTCATCCTAACTCAATTTTTTGTTTATATTACATTTATCCAACTGGCATCTAAATCTTCAGACTATAAGACTTTCCATTAAAATTGTGCTAAACAAGATAACCTGCACCTTCTGTAACTTAAAGCAGTATTCTTAACACCCTAATTTTAATGAAATAGACAACCTAGGTATTCATACAAGGGGCTAAGTATCCACTTTCCCTTAATTTCTTCTTTTTTGTGTATGCACTGCTGAACCTATCTTTCTATTCAAATTGAAACATATTTTCAACACTTACTCTGTGATTAATAGTTTCATTCAGCACAAAACAAAAATTTTAAATCAATCATAAGTTTCTTTTTTACAACAATGTTCACAAATTAATTCACAAAATATGAATTTAAAATTATCATACATACCTGACTGAGAATTGTGAGCATTTGATTTGATTTGATCTTGCGTATGCAATAAGGAAGAATTTGCAGTTGGTGGCAATTTTCTATCACATGGATTGGCAGTGATTGTTACACCAGTACTGTAAATGAAATCAAAGCAACATATATAGATTTCATCCTCACAATTTACCCATATATAGGAAAAAATGGTATAGAGAGAGGTAGAAATATTTGAATGTGATGCATGTCCAGGATACATTGTGAACACAGATTATGAATAATTATTTAGCATAGTAAATTGCTCTTTATGGCACTTGGAACTTTTCCCACACCAAAAGCCTCCCCCTTACTTTTGCTAGTTGTTTCTGAAATGTATTCCCTCTAGAATTAACCCCGCTTCTCTCTTTCAAGTAATTTCTATAAGTTTCTTCCTGTCTAGAATTTCTACATATAAACAGTCCTGGGTCCTTTGCTCACATTCCTTGCTTAGGTGCACAATACTACTATCTTTTATTACAGTACATAAAGCAAACGTCAGTTTATTTGTCGGTTCCCTATACAAATCCAGACTGTTCCACCAATCTGAAACACATTTTTTATACTTACCATTTAGGGTCCTGCAGATAAAACTATCAGCTTGAAATCTTGACTTTTTCTAGTTTTGGCCATTTTGCACAATAGCATACGCTAATATAAACAAGATATAACATTTGTTGTAGAACCAGGCAAAGCTCACTTTAAGCCTCACGACTCAAGAAACAGAACTCGGTAGGTCCAAAGGGACACCGAAAACCATGTTTTAAGTTCCTAGAACCAACTGTTTTTGAGGTTTATTCTCACACCGAGAAATCTCAAGAAATGGCCAGCCATTACCATGGCAACAGGGTACCGGTACCCGAGTTCATTCAACATTCCATCCGTGGGAGAGCGACTCTTCATTCTCTTGCAGCATGTCGTTTTGAACATCTTATACAATAATGTTCTTACTTTCATGAATTAATATGCACGAAGTCTATTTCAAATGCAAATAAAATCACTAATATACTGTAATTGTTGGTACTGTAAGAACTGTGGATACCCCTCTGTTTGCTAAATCATTGCGTCCCATGCTATTTCACTGTATTGTTCAGCTAGGCTTAGAAATATAGTAGTTAACCTTCAGTTTACTTGAGCAACATCAGAAGTAAAGCAAGCTATGATCTTAGGTCAGTTACAGTAGTATGGGCTTGGAATATTTTGGTTATCAGCTCTGTGTACTTAGGGATTGTATCTGTGCTTGTGGTGGCCAAAATAGTGTGTGGAAGCTGTAATAGTCTGAGTCAATAAGTTGCTATATAACACTACAAACATTGTGATTTAGTGTAATTTTTGCTGTTGGGTTGCCTCTCATGTTTCAAAGTCACCATGTTTGTAGACCACTTGTAGACACAAACTTGAAAGTTGGCAGAATGGGCTGATCTTCGTCTGTCTAGTATGACATTCAGGATCGTCAATCTTCACATAGCAAGCTAGATAACCTATAATGCAATGCCTATTGAACGCTGATACATTCTCACTTCATGTAGCCTAAGCTGCATATTCTATCTGATTAGCACAAGATTATGTCATCCATCATGGACCTACTGTCATGTTAATGCAGCGTGACTTTACGACGATTATGGCAGCATTAAATCGTCCAACAAATACTCCTCAAAGAAAAAAAAAAACTTTCTTCTTAATGGCTAAAGTAAGACAACTCCGACTATATTAGGAATGGAGTAGATTGCCCTGGGACTTTCAATAAAAGCAAAGAAATAAGCTTCTAGTTTTACGTTAATCTCGTGATAATGAGCAACAAGACCTCCTTTTAACATGGGAGTACAAATCAGCAAACGTGACAATTCACCTCGAAAATCTTGATTGCATTAACCAGGAATCAAACCCAGTGCCTTGGTGAGAGGCATGCAGCTTGACCATTGCATCATCAAGAGTGATATGAAGTACCCTTCCAGGATATGCCTTGAACGAGTGTGGAAAAATTTGAGGAATCGCCAACACTCAGGATCGTCACAGTCAGTGCCAGGATTTGAAACTTAAATCTCTGGACTTGCAGCTCCCCATTGCAGTCATAGAAGGTAAGTCAATTCGCTCGGCTAAGTACTTTGAGGATGTGTGGAGATTGTTCTTGTCCCTTTAGTCCACAGTCCACAACAGCTTGTCCTTCCTCTATAAGGTATATCTATTCTTGCTTTTCCTGTCCAATGATTGTTAGTAGGCAAAACTAACGAGATATTTTACTATCTATTTAAGAAAAATCAAATACTTTAAACAAACAGGGTTTTCGCATTCAATGCAAGGAACTATATTAATATTGGAGGAGGGGGAGGAGAAACCTGGTGTGGGTAGTCGGTGAAACAGAGTCAGTCTGAGTGGAGCAGTCAGTTATGCATCAGTTTCCAAAGCCAAAGATAGAAGGTTCAATTCCAGCTCAGTTCGGTGGCATTTGAGGGTATTTAAATGTAACAATCTTCTGTCGGTAGATTTACTGGCACATTCAAGATCCCTTCCAAGGGTTAAAATTCCAACATTCGGCATATGTGCAGCTATAACCTTTAAAAGGTACATTAAAATCACAATACTATTCTAGGTGAAACTTAATGGGGTCAGCAACTACCCTTTTAGGCCTCATAAAACAACTATCATAACCATCACAATAAATGTTAGAAATACTGGAATGTAGGAATGTAGTAATACTTTCAAGAACGAAAAATTAGGAGCAGCAAGAGGGGAGAAGAATTGATTATTCGAAATGAAGTGTTATGGGAGACTGATGAAAATTAGATAGGTTGAAAGAGTAACAAATGAAGAGGTATTTAGTCAAGTGGAAGAGGCAATTTTTGATGGCTCCTGGAAATAACTTACTGATAAGAATAAGTGGAGGAAGGTCAAGGTTAACATAAAGACAGATTGTCCCAGATGAAAAGTGCAGGAGCTATGTGGAGGTGATTGGTATAGGAAAGAGGCAGAGGGAGCAGACTGTTGACTCACACAACAAACTGTGTCGGGAGGAGTTAACCTCACCAGCACCATGATGAACACCAGGGAATGCAACATCAACATCATCATCATCATCTGGAGATGTCCAATCCATGTTGCATCCCCCATGAAATTCAGTTCATATTACAAGATGGAATAGTACAGATTTTGGTTATTACCTGGGAAGTTTTGAATAGAGAGAACTGGAATTTGAATTAGAACGGCTCCCAAACTGTGTGCTGCTGATGACAGATGCAGGCTCTGCAAATAAATTATTCAGTATCTAGAATCAACTGGGCAAGGACTTCACTGAAGAAAACATAATTTTAACACACCATGAAACATTCCACCTACAAACTTATAAGTAGACATGATTTTTACTCAAATGTATATACAGTTTGCTTTCATATACCATATGGAACTAAAATACTATGTAATGCTTTCCCCATTCTTTTTGCTACTTTATTTTTAGTAAGCAGATTTAAAATGATATTATATCCCACAATACCAGTATACAGACATGATAAATCATGGTTCAGCAGTCTTGAAATTGTCTGCCTGTCGATACTTGAAATAATATATACTGGTATACACAAGAACCTCGTTTATCCGGCCCTCATTAATCCGGATCTCCGGTTTATCCGGATCGAAAATAATAACATTTTATTTTTACTGTATAGTATTTCTTTTACGGGGTCGACTCTTCTTGCACGTCTTTTCTGCCAAGGATAGTTCAGGACAGGAATTGGAAGTAATTCGGCCACGGTCTATCAAATGTACCATCCCGGCA
Source organism: Meconema thalassinum (assembly GCA_946902985.2). NCBI lineage: Eukaryota > Metazoa > Arthropoda > Insecta > Orthoptera > Tettigoniidae > Meconema > Meconema thalassinum. The sequence continues at coordinate 297,323,193 of OX336391.1, read as the reverse complement.
TTCGCCTGGAAGTGAGAACTGAGGTTAGTAAAACGTCTTCGTAATAATGCTGCGCGGAAACGCAATACAAATGTAAAACAGAAAAAACTCGCACATTAATTTAGTGCATAAAACTGAGTCGTAAATGTAAGAAAAGTGTTCTTATTTCTTTTTGTACTATTGAAAAAACAGTATTACAACTTATGTTAATAGATTATAAAAGCATGTATTTTTTTTTAGTTCCTTCCGGATTATCCAGATTTTCGATAATCCGGATCAGTTCCGGTCCCACTTAATCCGGATAAACGAGGTTCTTGTGTATATACACATACTTACAGTAAAACATACCTTTATTAAACGGAAACGTGTCTTAAATGGAAATATTTAGACAGTACCGTGAATTTAGGGGTGAAAAGCGTGTTAAATAAATTCTCTTTATTAAACAGAAACCATGTCATGCAGACAACAAAAATCAAAATATGCATTTAATGCAAGGTTTCCAAGTTCTGGAATGCAATGTTTAGAAAAATTTCAGGCATGCTGTGAAAGCCTACCTTGACTGCAGTAACGGTTGATTCTGTAGTTAACAAGGAATGTGCAAATAGGTCTTCCTTCGTTTATTCTACAACTTACACATCAAAGTGTATGGCTAATTGCCTGTTTCTTGTTGCCCAAACCTTTCTCAATACTCACTTTAATGAGCTGCCAAGCAACAAATGGCTGTCTTTGTCTCAACCCTAGTCAATCAGCTTAGAATTCAGCTCATAACTGAGCTGTTTTATACGGAATCCCAAAATTAAAACCACTTAATGTTAAAACTTCACATACATGTCACATCAAAACAACTGCTTAGAAAATTATATTCAAGACAGATTCACCATTGTGTCCTCTTTTCACATGTTGTAAGGGTCCACTCTACAGTGGTTGGGACATACCCTTCACTTATATCTGCTTGGAAGAGGGAAGGAGGTGAAGAGAATGGCAGGTGCAGTAGCTGTATATGGACTGGGTAAAAACAGCAAGTACTTGTGTTTAACATGTACTAGCGTTATGTAATATATTTATAAAGTGTTGACAGGCAGACAAGTTGTGTGATCAATTTACATCCCACAGCGGTATGGAAGATTTATTCAAAAAAAATTCTTAAGATCATCAATTGAATAATAAGATTGTAAGTGATATAACAATAGTAATAATTATTTGAGATTCTGGATATTTAGAGCATACTACAGTACTGTTTGAAGAAAGTGAAACGCCCATAAGAAATGGTCGGAGACACTCCCAGAACACGGGTCGTGTAGGCCTGCTGTACCATACTAAGTGATTGAAATCGCAGAGAGATGGCATGCACATTGGCCCACCAGTGTCCTCTGTCATGGGAGCGAACAGGTCAGTGTTCCGCACAGCTCTGTCGGCCTCGCCGACATCACAGGATGGACTATCAGCATGTGAGTGCGGTTGAATGGGGCAGAATGCTTCCACTCCTTTCTCAGGGTGCCTACCGATAACAAAAGTAGCTAATTCTACAAACAAGTAACGACAAGTAGCAAATTTTTATGTCTTCATAGTTGCAGGTAACAAAAATTCGCAGAGGTCGGTTTAAATCATTTAAATTCGCACCGCTAGGCTCACAGACTGCAATGACGCAAGTTTCATGCAAGTTGCGCCAATTGGGTAATATAGATTTAATTGTAGCCAATGGCCATTAGTAAAAATACATCACCCAATATAATATAATGAAAAAAAAAAAAAAAAGGAGGAAATCCACAGCTGCTTCCAATCGACCGACCGGGTCAGGAATGGAATGAATGAAGCCCCCATCTAGCGGCGAAGATATGAACTGTGCCAGCTGCCGTAGCCTGTCGCATTCCCCTGGGGCAATGATTAAATGAATGACAGATGACCATTTCTTCAGGTCACATTGCATCGTCCTGTACCCTGTCGTCGCTGTGTACGGCCCTCCTCTCTCCACTGGATCCACATACGCCTTACTGTTGACGCAGCGTACCCTGTACGAGCCGCAATGTCCCGGAACGACAGACCCGCCTCCCGGAGCCCAAGCAGAGTGGAAGAACTATATAAGACTTCCTCTTAATCCCCTCCCCCTATACAAATAATTTGTAGATTGGTTTTCTTTCAGGGATACCTTCTACTTGAATATCAATTTTAATGTCATTCCCTCCGTAGTTTAGAAGCCAGCCCATCAGACAATGATTAAACTGAACGTATTTGGTCATTATACACCTCACGGAATAAATATTGGATTTAGCGGATAATTCAATAAGTACAGACACTCTTTATATATGGAGATTATTTCCAGAAGTAGTGGGATACTCTTCATCTAAGACTTGGAAATATGTGGCCTGCAATTGTGTGAGTGGATAACCTCCTGGATTCGGGAAAAAAGATATATATTTTCATGATCAAAAACGGAGAGAAGTTAAAAGTAGAGCCCTGCGCGGATAACTAAACCTTATCACCATCCGCCCCGCACGGCTGTTATCCGCGTCCGCCCCGCTTTCGCACGACTTATCCGCAACCGCATGTTTATCCGAATCTACTGGCATTACAATAATAATTTTAATTAGATAGAGTATTAAAGCAACACATTTAGACATTTGAGGAGGAAGTCGTTCCCTTAGGCTTTGTATTTCATGTGCTATATTAAAAATGAATTTTATAGGGGAGACTTTGATAACTCCGCAGTACAGCTAATTACGCAGTACTTAGAAATATACTTTCTCTGCAGAGATACCCCAGCTCAAGAGACAAGTTCATCTCACCAGTTGAGTTGACTCAACTATTCCCTTGGCTATGAATTTCGTAACGACAAATGCTACTTCTTCTTGTTCTTCTTTAGTTCCCAGTTCCAGTGATCTGGGTCGGGGCGTGAATCAAGGACCTCCATCCGAGACCTCGACTCTCACAGTATCATATTTAGGCTATTTGTACATGGGTTCGCCATACCCAAAGGTTGCTACTACCAGGTGGTAAATCATGAAAACTTGTGAATCATCTCATATTTTTTGGTGATGCATTTATGCGGTAGCGCTAACTATTATGCTTATCATATTGGGGATTTAGACAAGGCACCACGAATTTAGCCCATTACCACTAGCATCAACCAAAAATCCCTAAAAATTTACTGCATGGTGTGGCTTTCAGAAGCAGAAGGCAGGGGGTCCTGAATACCACCACAAGAACTCACTTCCAATGGCTATTCTAAATGCCATTAAACCTGTGTATAAGGGATTGTGTAATGACACTCTACTGTCTAAGTGCTTGCATGGTGGCACACAGAATGTCAATGAAAGTTTTAATCACTGTATCTGGCAACGTATTCCAAAAACTGAATTTGTAGGTTTTAGAACCCTCCAGATAGGTGTGCTGGATGCAGTGATATGTTTCAATGATGGCATGATGTCAAGAAAATTTGTTTTAGAAGAAATGGGGATTAATCCTGGGACAAACATGTTGAACGCGTTGAAAAAATTTGACATTGACCGTGTGAAAAAAGTTGAAAAAGCAAATGCAGAATCCACTAAAGAGGCTAGAATTGCAAAAAGAAACAGAAAAAGGAAGAGAGACGATGATAGCCAGCAGCAAGAAGAATATGGTCGTGGAATGTTCTAGGACATGGGTGAGAGAAACAAAAACTTTAACTTAAGTTTCCCAAAAAGTCCCTTTTTTCACATTTAGGTACACATAGCTCCTGAACTATTTTAGCTACACATATGAAATTTTGCACACTCATTTGTGACTATACTGTGATACTGAAACTCTAGAATTTTTGATGTATCTATTAAATTGTGGTATTTATAAAACATAATATGTTGCTAAAAAGTATATATTTTGTAATCAAAATTTCAATTTATCACTGAATGATTAAATATTTATCAAACGTCAAAATTCTAGAGTTTCATATAGCTAGGAATGTATTTAAAACATGGAAAAAATTTGGAATCAGTGGTATGAATACTTCAGCAGGAACGTGTACCAACATAATGGCATGTTTCAGTAACATTTTGAAAAATTATATAATTTTAAAAAATTGCTAAGAGAAAACGAGAAGTCTAATTCCAATAAATTTAAATTCATTGGAGCCACCAGAGCTTGGACTAAACATGGTAAAAGTTTTGCAGTTCTACCTGCAAAATTATGGCAGAAACGGCAAGAAATGTTATGGTAAGTTTTTTGCATTATTTCATGGTGTGATCACGACCTTCTGTCCTTCAGTAATTGGGAAACTTTCCTTTTTACCACATTTTCAAGACATCGCAAATGCTTTTCGCGCCTGAAATGTTGTTGTACATTGAACCGTTTATCTGCAGCAACTTCAATTTCGCCCACTTTACAGAACAAAATAGTTTGATCAGTTGAGAATATGTTTTCACCGAAATCTGACACATACCGTTTTAAAAGGCTTGCAGTCGACTGCTTTTGTTTTGGTATTTGAATTGCACTGCACAACAAAACATCCCACACCTACAACACAAACACACCTTAAAAGTCCTATAGTTGCAGAGTAACTGAGTGAACGATCAGAGGACATAGCTGCGTCAGAGTTGTCAACACTTCTAATAAAGATTAACTCGACACACACACCACATGGCGCTGAGGGGATTACCCCGTTATTTTTTTCCCTCTCAGATTGACGTGCACGTGAAGAAATTGGTGATGCAAACTGTACACACAAATGCATCATGGTCAAGAAAAATTAAAACTGCTGCGTAGATAAAACAGGTAATGAAAACAGATGAGCGCTGCAGAATAACAGTATATGGGTTAGTCAAAGAATGTTAACTCTGACATGTTTAAAAATACAGATACTAAAAAATAACTTAAAAATGAGCATTATGTGATATTCGATTAAAAAAATTAAATAAAAATACAAACATATAAAAGTATAACACATGAAAAATGACCTAAATGTTAGAAAATTACTTTATTCTGGAAAATGTAGGAAAAATGCATTTTGATAACCTTAACAAAATTCATATATCTAACATATTTATTGCAGAATACACTTATTATTGCTAAGCATCGTCTCCATGTACAAAAAAAAAAAAAAAAGATGACTTTTCATCAGAATCCGGGCTCTAGTTATAACTTTGAAACAGTAATGTTGATTATCGGGTTTGAAGCAATTTTTCAGCGTTGCCTTAGTAATCGAAATTAATTTACTGTTTTTCAGCCGGTCAACAAGATTATACCCAATTGTAATGGGTGGTTCTCTAATTCTTACCAGTTTCGATCATCAGTGTAATGAATCTGATGATCGCTTGATGATCACAAAATCCAAGTGTATTTATTAATCTCGTATAAGAATTTTCAGGATTACGGAACCACCCATTACAATTGGTTACAATCGTGTTGATCGGCTGAGAAACATTCAATTTCGATTTAAAATTGTTTGTTGAAATAAAAATAAAAAATGCATATAATTTGCAGTCAACATCATGTTGTAAAATCTGAGCCATCACACTTAAACTACTGAAAAGTAAGTTATTTAATCTTTGAAGAAAATTTTAGTTCAAGACAATGCTGCTTACATAGATATTTACTTTCGTAATCATCGTAAAATCATACTGCATTAACCTAACAATATGTCTATGGCATAATCTTGGTCAATCATATATATCAGTTCCAGTGTTTGCAAACATGGTGGCTTTGAAACATGAGTGGCAACAATGAATACAACCCTGACTCCACCGAACAGCAAGAAATTATACTACAAATCACCATGTTTTTTGTGAAGGAGAACAAATGGTAAGGTTTCATTGTTAGTAACACATTATATTGACATGGACTATACAAGTTTTATAATATCAACTCATCTGCAAGCTATTATTAGAAACCCCGCCTGCATTTTAATGACCATTGACCTTGAATACCTTGTAACACACATGCAATATTGATGGGGACTTCTTGCTGCTTTACTAAGGCATCAAAGGTTTAGCAAAATTTCAGCTCACAGGGAATTTTTCCTCAGATTAGTCATTTTTTTTTTTTGACTGGACTCAGAACATATTACAGTATGTGGAGGAATAGACCAAGTATGAAATGTTGAATAACTACCGAGTACTGTGATGATAGGTCTCATGGTCGTTAAAAAAAAAAGAATTAACCACCTTACTAGAATGGTGAAATGAAATTTAAAAATACATTTAAAATAAAATCTACAGCTCATGCAACACTTAAAACAATGCGCTGTGGCCCTAGATCTTGTCCAATATTCTATGCTCGGTAAGTTACTAATGTCAGAGAGCATGCTTAATTGGTACAGAGTTGTATATGCCACCAGTACAAACCATTTTGAATGGCTACATACCATGTAAAACCAGCTAGTTACAGAAAAAAGATAACCACTTTATCGAAAATTCATACAATTAAAGGGAAATATGAACACATTCAGTGAAATTCTTCTCATTCTAGGATTACGGATTCAGACCATTTGCCACATGCTTGTCCCCATCCACTGCATCACTCTTCCCTGCCACTCCTGCGCATGTGCGGGAGTGTTCTCATCTATTTGCATGAGCTGTAGAAAATAAGAAAATAAATAAATGAATACAGATAACATGATTAAGCTGCTTGTAACCACCCCACTCTTCTTTTCTTCCTCAACACTGACACAACTCATTTGAAATGTTTGTTTTATAATATTCCATTCATGCTAATGCCAGTAAATTTAAATTGAATAGTACAATGAGAAATGCTACCAAAATAAACCTAGGTAATGTGTAAAAGCAACACACCACATTTTGATTAAAGCAGAGTAACTATCAGTAAATGTACACTACGTACATGACCTATTACCGGTATGAAAGATTTCACAAAGAAAGTTTTGACTACATTTTTTTCTTCTTTCCTAACAAGCCCACACAAGTTTTATACAGTTTTCCTCGAAACCTAACTGGGTGGATATGTTTACATTCCATGTCTGTGGGGAGCCGAAGCTTTCCCAGCTCGAGGCACAGTGTTGTCAATTCTCCACAGTAGCCACCAAGAGCAAGCAGCGAGACTGAACAGGACTGTGCAACACTGGAGACATAACACGCGAGCAGGCAGTCAAGATTGGAGTCTGCACTTCACGTGGAGAAATAGAGGAAGCATGCTATTGGTCAGCAGCGAACAATGATTATTGTTGGTGCATGCTACTGCCTAACGTTCGAATCGCCGCTCATTAATGAGGAAAGTATTATTATTATTAGCGTATGATGTTACAATTGACAATCGGATCACAAAATATATAAATATATATAGGAAAACAAATAAATGTGAAAAAGGCTTTGGCAATGTCGTAGCCTCTCCCAGACGTATGTCCAGTCTCTCCAACCAAGTGATTGCGTCAGGAGTTAAATGATGGAGGTCTTCGAATGATCCAGAGAATGCCTGCAAAGGGCAGTCCTTCACAATATGCATGATGGTTTGCACTTCAGAACCAGTCACAAGCAGGAGACTTCAGCCAACCCCACTGGTGGAGAACAGAAGCACTTCTTCAACCACCACAGTGTATCCTGTTAAGTTTGATCCAGGTGGAGCGAGGGAGATTGAACCCAGCCAGTTTTATTGTTCGAACCCTGATAGAAATGCCGGACGAGTATGATTGAGACCATTCTTGTTTCCATGCCTAAGTCTGAAAGGAACTATATCAGCTATATATGGGCTGGGGGCAGGGTTACCAACTCCTTTGCCAGACATGTCCTGCTTTTCATTCATTTTTGTTATGTCCGGCCGGCATTTCTAATTTATGGAAAATGTCCGGCTTTTTTCGTTACAAGATTGTTTATTTAGGTTTTAGGCTGAAGACAGCATGTTATTGTATCGTACATCAACTCCTTGTGATCAGGGCACTACTTCCGAGGGTAGAAATAAGTTATCAGAAAGAAAAGAATCAGTGAAAGGAATGTGAAGTTCAATTTCAAAGATACAGTATGACCTGTGAAGAATTTTATACATATGTGCTTCAAGAATATAATTCTCATCTTTTTTCAAAAGTAGGTTCTGTTGAAAAATACGGCTTCAAGGTAAAGGACTGCAGCAAGGACTAATCAGTAAGGTATTTAGTTTTGTAAAAAGGAATGTGTAATACAGTACCGATATATGAATAATTTTGCTATCGATTAAACTTGTCAGGCATTTTTCTTAAATGTCCTGCTTTTTGCTGAGCAATGTCCTGCATTTGGATATTTTCAGTCGGTAACCCTAACTGGAGATCAATAAAAAATTTGCATAATATGACTTAAAAGTGTGACGGTCATCTAGGCCTATATCAGTAGCAGCTATTCAGGTGAAGAGGGTGAAGAGCCTCTTCACTAGCCATTTCGTAAAATAAACATTGTTATCTTATTAAAATTAAAACCTAGCTACCGTTCAATGTAGTGTACTATAATTTCTACACTCCATTGTTAGATGGCACTGCATGGTCAGATTGCCCTTGCCCCAGCCTTGTCCTGTATGCGGTCTTTGTGTCAGTTGTAGACGCTGTCGCTAGATGGTATTAATGTCGTAGCGTGGAAAGAGACCTGCAGATGACGAAGTAACTTGTAATATCAGCAACTTCGTCTAGTTGCCATGGTAACCTAACACAGTGGTGACGTCATTACATGCCGTTATACAGAGAGGGATCGTACGGGTGAAGAATTTGCTGCCTCTGCAAGGTACTTCGTCTAGTAGCCTGTAGTTGGTGAAAGTTGTCATCGCGCCAGGCTAGTCTTTCTGTTACGTTGAAGCTTGGATTTATATTTCCGATGAATAGTATTTACTTAATACGTTACATACCCTTGTGTTGATGAAAAGTGGCGGCTTTTAGTGTATACCGTAATGTTTCCATTGAAAGACACTGTATTAATTTTATTAGAAACTCCCTTCAGTAGGTGGAAAGACGAAGACAAAAGGGATTTATTAAATTGTGGACGTCCAAAGGAATTAATAGAACTGTGCACTAAAAAAGAAATCAAGAAAACCTGTAAGTCCTACAGCCTTCATTGTAAGGGATCTTGGTTCGAACAGCTCACATGGTTGTGCAGTAGTTTTATTCTTAAAAAGCTGTTCCGTTGGCCTTGCCTACTTTTTAGTAACAAATGTGGTGTCTGGAATACACAAGGTTTCGGTGATTTCCAAAACATTACGCGCGGGTTAAACAAACACAAAGACAGTGAGGAACATTTGAAGTGCCAGTTACAACTTAGAACATTCGAAAGGAACACAAACACAATATCTGACGCTTTGAGAGAAAACGCAAGACTATGTGTACTTGGATATAATGAGAATGTGACTTTAAATAGGCAGATACTGAGGCTTGTGATTCGAGTTGTTCAATTCTTAAGTTTACAGGAACTCCCTTTTAGAGGTCATGACGAGAGTAGGACCTCCTTAAACCGTGGGAACTTTAAGGAATTATTGAAGATACTGATATCTGAAAAGCCCTTAGAACTACAAAATCATTATCAGAAAATTCAAAGTGTGTTCGCTGGTAACTCAAAAAGTATACAAAATGAAATAACTGATGTAATATCAGAGTACATCAAAGATTACATTAAGAATGAACTTAACAATGTTCCATTCTTTTCAATCCAAGTCGATGATACCACAGACATTTGTCAAAATTCACAGTGTTCTATTATTGTTAGATTTGTGAATAATGAGAGTATCCCAGTGGAAAGATTTTTAGGATTTTATGATGTGAGTAAGGATAGATCAGCTGGAAATTTGTTTGAGTTGTTGGATGGCATTTTGAAAGAATTTTCTTATGAAAGTAAATTAGTTGCACAGTGTTACGATGGTGCTGCTGTAATGTCAGGGAATTTAAATGGGTTGCAAAAAAAGGTTAAAGATAAGGCACCTCAAGCTGTCTTTGTTCATTGCATGGCCCATCGTCTCAATTTGGTACTACAACAGAGTTGTAAGAAGATTTCCAAATGTAGGATATTTTTTGCAAATGTAAGTGGAATCCCAGCATTTTTTCACCACTCAGCGAATAGATCACACGCTCTTGTGTCTAATGCAGTCAAAAGAATTCCTACTGCTGCGGAAACTCGTTGGTCGTCCAACTCAAGACTTCTAAACGTTATTGTAGAAGAATGGGACAGTTTGAAACAGGTGTTTGAGCAACTTATGAATGACGAAACAAGTGAGGAAAATACGATTAGGTCGTGTAAAGGATTCCTGAACGAGTTCAATGATTTTGAATTTGCTTTTCTGGCATTAGTATTCAACGATATTTTGGTTTGACAGATGTTCTATTTGACATATTGCAGAAAAAATCTTTGGATATTAATTATTGTGTAACCAAGGTTAAAGACATGCAAGTTTTACTAGCAAATAAGAGGAACAAAATTTATTTAGGTGAACTTATTGAGAAAAGTAAGCAGCTGACAAACATAAACATTCGTAGGGGGCGTAATGACTTGACATTGGAAGATGAGTGTCGAGGATATCATATTTTGTATTACGAAATCATTGATACTATTTTGATGGAGATCCAAGTACGATTTAATGATTGTGATAAATTACAATTCCTAGGTCTTATAGACTCGAACAAGTTTGAGCTGTATAATAAACATTTTCCAGTCACATCCCTGCAGAACTTACGACAATGCTATCCACAAATATTCACTAATACCCCACGTTTAAGAAATGAACTATCACTCTTTTATGCTGACGAATCATACAAAGGAAAAAAATCGGGAGAAATACTTCAAGAACTTCATGAAAATAAAGATATTTTTGAAGAGACTTACAAACTTTTTTCTTTAGTAATGACAATTCCTTCTACTAGTGCATCAGTGGAACGTAGTTTTTCTTTTTTGAAAAGACTAAAAACTTTTACAAGAAATACAATATCTCAGTCCAGACTTACATCATTGGCTGTCATCACCATACATCGTGAATTGTTGCTGAAACTAATTGAAGACCAGCCCTTCTACGAGGACATCATAGATAAGTTTGCCAACCTTAAGGAAAGGAGGATTGATTTAATCTATAAAAAACAGGTGAGTTTGACTGTTTAGTACCGGTGATTTATAAGTATTAGCTTTTTAGCAGATATTTAAGCATTCAAATACGAAAAGAAATATGTTAATATTCACAAACGCTGTACCACTGAAATTGAGTTTGGCTCTTCACCTACATTCTCATCTAAGAGCCGGCACTGGCCTATATGGTTGCCAAGGCAACAAGTATCCATCATATAAATCTGAAGTGTAAAGGCCATCTAGGCCTCCTATATGGTTACCAAAGCAACAAGTATTTATCTTAATCTGAAAAACATATCTATGATTCGATGTTTGGTTCTTACGTTTAGGGGCTACGACAACGCAGTCATGTAGCCCCGTGTACTTTGGGTGTGTGTAGAATCTGTCGGATAACCAGTGTTAATTGTGACGACTATTAGTGTGTGTTATCTGCTTTTTAATTTAAGTGCTGCAACTTAGAATTTTTCAAATGGTTCCTACTTTTGCCGTCAAGCGCCACCGTCAACGACTACTAGGAAAAGTTCAGAACTTAGCTAATAGACGCCACCGCAGTCGGCAACGAACGTAGAAACCTAAGAGCGTTGTTTATATTCTTAACCTATCCAATTTAGCTTCACACAGGTGCAATTAGTGGAAGGTTCTTTAACATGCCATAAATCTATGACATGGGACCGCCAGCTTTACTTCCCCTACGAAGGAAGACATACTGAGGGTTTTTTAACGCTCTTAAAAATCCAACGGCTTTGGCCGGGTTTGAACCCGCTATCTTGGGCATAGAAGCTCAGCATGCTACCGACTACGCCACCGAAGCCGCCCTGATTCGATGTTTCTCAGTGTAGCAGCGGAGGAACTTCAATTAAAAGCATACCTGCCAACTTTCATAAAAGGTCTTTCAGTAAAACTCACGTTGTAACGTGTTTTTCAAGGGGTTTTATGCAACTGGCATAAGTCAGTAGGAAGCCATTCTATATTTATTTACGCGGCAAATTGTTCAGCCAAGAGAATTTTTCATGGTAATTTATTATTATTATTAATTTATTATAATTATTATTAAGGTATTTTCGGAGCATTTTATAAAAATTATTAGCATTCAGATAGGTTTTCCATGTCTTAGAAAACGCTATCAAGCAAATTATTACGAACGACAATATTATAGAAAATTATGTGATTACGGAATTTTACGGAGTTTTGTCAGTTAGGGTATTTGAGAGACATGACTCACTGGGAATTCGAGTACAAGCTGATTCCTGTCGAGAAGTATTACGCAAGGCTGGGTTGCAAGGTCTAGCAAAGGCGAATTGTTGGAACGGAAATCGACTTCTCCCTCTCGCGCGCCGAGTGTAATGAGGCAGAGGAGGGGAACTAGCGGCGTGCTCAGCCAATCAGTGAGGACGACGTAAGCTAGATGTCGGTACCATGGTGGGGGAGCCAACGTGTGGATATATCGTTCGACGCGCCGTGAAACGAGGGCTATCTGTGAAATACTTGCGGAGTATGGTTATACGCGGGGGACGCTCCGATGTTCCGTGGAACGAACAATCTGTGTAGAACTTGCAGAGTACGGTCGCAAGTGCGTGTCGCTCCGATGTTCAGTGGAGTTAGCGACGAACTTTTGTAAAACTTGGTTGTACGAGTGTTTGGGTCCGAGGTACGGACCATAGAATTATCTAATCTACCAGAATATCATCAAATTCCGACGGAGATGACGACGTCCAGGAGACTGTGGGAAGCTCACAACATCATCAAGAACGAGGGAAATGCCTTGGCAATTTCCAATGGTAAGCGGAAATGACGCAGAAATACGCAATCTCTCATTTTTCCTTGTTTTATATTTCATATTTCAGTAACTTCATAGCTTGGAAATAAGAGTAAAATCAATTTATCAGACTCCGTTTTCACGTAATTTTCTATCGGTAATATTCAAATCACAACGCTCCAATTTAAATTTTGTACTTATTATTATTATTAATTTTGCTATACTTGTTTTATATAATAAATTCATTTCTTTTACAATGCAATCTTTGCTTTCAGTAGGTAGCATTAGATATAGACCAATTCCTTCTCCTGATACAATTGTTTGTTGGGTTAATGATCAAATCATACCACGATCTGAGTGAATAGAGTCTTGAAGGTGTTCTGCCAGAGCTAGACGTTGTTAAATACAAATTTAGATTTCAACATTGCATTGAGGTCTTGGCGCCCATTAAAACAACATAGCTTAGGCAAAGGTAAACAGTTACATTTATCACCCAACAGTAGGGGCAGCCAAAACGTTTCAACGTGCGGCAAAAAACAACTTTCAACGTACCCCGGCTTTAAGCAATAATCCTCCTGGGCTACAAAATACAGTAATTCATGCTTTAAACAGGATATTTTCAATGAAATGTTACCTACTTACATCATAAGCCAATTATTTGTAGACGAGCATGACCCTCAAAAAGCAGCACGTGTGGTGAATTTTGGCTTGGAGCATAAATATAATAGGATTTCCTTGAAATAATATAATACACTCAAGTCATCACTCACTGGAAATTACTTGCACTTTAGTCAGATTTTAAATTTATAGCTGTGGCATTTTTAGCTTCCTGCAAAAGGTCTGGAGAAAAGGTGCTGGCATAACAGGAATCAGAACTCCTGGTCGTCAAACTTGAAATAGACTCCCGAGATTCATTTGACATGGATGATCTGAACTGTGTTCTATTTTCCTTCACCAGGCTGAAGACACAATATAAAGAAGAGTATTTCATTTTACGTTGTCAGAAGCTACGATGTCTGTAGTACAAGTTACCGAGATTCTAGGAGCGCGAAGGAAATCCGTGCACGGTCACGGCCACAGCTACGAAACACTCACATCCCGTGTATGGTCACTGACACATCTATGAAACTCACACTCCGTGCATGGTCACGCTACAATCTTCGTTTAAGCATATTGAGTGCTAGTAAGCAATTATTCTACGCGGAAGTTCTGAAACTTATTGTCAGTTATTATCGCCGGACCAAGTCATGGTCAAGTCTTCAAGTGATAGAATATTTTCACGATGTGAGGAACTTAGAATATTTTGTGAAGCGACATTGAGTGTTAGGCTTCGTGTACAGTTGACACTTAGTCAATTTTTCATCGCTTAGGACATATGGTAGACTTGATCTACAAGTCACATTTTATATTTATGGAACTTAGTTGTTTCCAAGTTATCAGTGACGAGCTTTTGTCTCGGTAGATTGCAGGATTAGCCACGACCACATTACAAAATTCTACGGATACCAGTCTTGCATTTTGGTCAGATCAAATTAGACGACGATAGGGACCAGTTGTGCCTGGCGCAACTCGGGAGGTGCATAATCTCACCCATTAGGAGCTTAGGGGGGCCCCATCTGTATTTCTATGGATGTGTGCTGGGGACTACCCATTACCCGAACACAGGACTTAGCCGACGAGGGACCAGCCCGTGTCTAACGCGTGTCTGGAAGGTGCATAACCTTACCCGTTAGATTATTTATAATAGGAACTACAGGTCTGAACCATTTGCATTAAGATTGTACGAGTATCAAACAAATTGTATGGGTCACAGCTGCATCAGAGCTACAACTGATTTAAATATCATGGATCTTATGGATCGAACCCCTATTCTTCGAATAGCACCAGCTATAAAGACATTCAACATGAACAGTTCAGTACGAGTGTATTTTGAATCAGCTATAGGACTAGTAGTCATGAGTTGTTAAACAAAAAGAGGGTAGATATGGAAGCGGATACGAGGTTTTATGTACGCGTCCGATGGGACGGACGAATAAAGACACTTCTGGAAATAGAACTGTAATGGGACCGGCCAGGAGGCCTACCTCTACAAGAACTTCGACAATGTAAGCTACATTTCGATTTTTATAGCTTATGGTATTTGGAAATTTTCTTTTTGAAGAAATATCAACACACAAATATTTTCAGTTCACTGTGGCAAACTAGGTTAGACTGTTATAGCGTTCAGGAACGCTAATTATGCGATTTGAGTCTATGGACAGCATCCTGCGCATTTTATTTAGATTTTCTATTTTTTTAAATCACGGTCCTCAGCCGTAAGATCTTCATATCTTGGGTATTTATTTTGAGAAATGGACATTTTTTTTTAATCCATGGATTCGAGCTTGATTATTTTCAATTGGTATTTGTCCATAAATTCTAGTTTGGAAAACTGACAATGATGATAATAATACTAATCACATTTTCTGATTTGTAATAATATCTTGTGAGCCATAATAAAATAATAATTATTATTATTATTATGTTTTGGAACAGTTTGAATAATGGTTTAGGAAGTTTGGAACGGCTTAATTTACATTTGAGGATTTATTTATCCAATGGTTAGTGGTCTTATGCACAACCTTATCTTACAAAGATATCATGAATCTTTCGAAGCGTTTTGCAATTGCGTTAAAGGATTGGGGTATTTTA
The DNA here is from genome assembly GCA_946902985.2 of Meconema thalassinum. Taxonomy (NCBI): domain Eukaryota; kingdom Metazoa; phylum Arthropoda; class Insecta; order Orthoptera; family Tettigoniidae; genus Meconema; species Meconema thalassinum. The sequence continues at coordinate 297,307,788 of OX336391.1, read as the reverse complement.
TGACGCGGAAGGCCATCGAAAGACCACAGAAAGCCTGTATAAAATAGGGTATTCTCAAGTTTATATAAATAATAAACAATATGGCAATGTCACAATATGACAATTTTGAGCAGGGTAGATACGATATAAAAATAATATGGATTGCTGTGATGGTGAAATTGGTATAAATTTATTGGAGGAGCAATGAAGCTTCTTGTTGAAACAAGCTGTGGCTTGATAAAAAAAAAAGTGATGAATAATAATAATAATTGAAAAAAATATGTTGAAGTTAGGAGTGAATTTTTGTCATTCAGTAGTGAGATGAAATCACACGAATCAACATGGTGTTATGTGTAGTGTCAGCCATGGTGTTGGTTAGATAAAAGAAAGAAAAAAAATGATGAAGAAAAAGGTATAATACCGTTAATTATGAATAACAATCTTGTTGAAGCGAAGAACCAAATGGTTATTTAATGCAATCATCACAGATAAAGTTCAGTAAAGATTCTCTCGTGTCTTGCATAAATTACACTCTTATTTGTTGATCCGTTTTGGTTATAAACGAAAACTTAGTTTTTTGACGATGCCTTACCGTTGGTCGAATATCAGGGTTGATACGCTTTCAGGATTTCAAATTTCGTTTATTTCCCTGACTTTTCCCGATTTACCAGAGCAAAGTATAGAAAATTCATTAACCACAGGGACGACATTTACCTCGATGTTCCTTAGGGTTTCCAAACCTAGCAAAAGTGCATTTACCTTTAGGAAACGTTCTTCTGTATGATCCATTAAGATTAAGTTAGAAAAACTGATTTTAGACTAATTATTTGTGCAAGGCTATTCTTAGACACGAGGAGAAATGTTGTAGTAGATGAAAATAACAGTGATAAAAAAATATCCGTATGTAGCTCTCGTATAAATTAATGCGTTTCCATAACGAATAGAATAAGAAGTGATATCACTGGCCTAGTACGCCTGGTCCGCCGCAGCGCAGCGCTGGCTCCGATCTGTGATGTAAGTTAGCATTTGCGCTTACGAGACTTTTAAAACCTTGCGACCTGTTTTACATGTTAAAACACCGCAAGATATCCTCATAGGCGCTAATAAGTTCGACATCTCCACTTACGTTACTGTGCCCAATTATAATTTAATAAGTCGTCTCCTGTAATAGTCCAGTTTCGACAATAAGCGAAGACAGAGAGCAAGTTCAAAATGCAATTAGTTTTGCCAGCTATCGGTAAATTAAAAAAAAGAACGGAAAAATTAACCTCGCTATCAGAAAGGATTTCTTCACTTTGTTACAAATTTTACATTCCCTTAACAGACTTGCAACACAGAAAAAAAGCCGTACGTACGCAACTTTCAACTTTACCGTAGATTACTATAAAATTCAATAATAACCATAAATTTCACTCCACAAACACCAAAATCAGTAAACTACCATCATTTCAGAAGAACTTAACATTAAACAGACATAGAAGGCATAGTCAAGACCCCTTTATAGAGTAGGCTATTGTCTAAAACTGATCACGTCTCCTTCAGCATTACGGTACATATATTTATTCTCATCCCTTTCTTCACAGAAGTAGTCTTTAATGGCATCAAGAGCATTTTTATTTACACCATACTGGACAAATACTTAAGCAAATTAGGAAATACATGTGGAACAGAATAGTCTTTCAATCGCCAGTTGGTTCTTGGGAGAAGTAATACTTCCTTCCCTTCTATCACAAATTTGTCAAATTTAACAATTCAATCTTCTGAAAAGTGAGCATCACAGATGTAGGACTTTTCAGTAAGTTCCCTATCCTTCCCTGGTATGGCCCCTTTGCACTTGATAAAACGTTCCTTATCTTTAGGAGGTTTGAAAAACCGTCTGACCTCTTTACAGTCCCCATAGCTAGATCTGCATCCTGGTACAAAAGAGCAAGGCATCTTCCCTTCTCACATTAAGCACTCATGAAAATGTAAGGGCTAAACTGCTGTTTACTTACATTAAATAACAATAAAATTAACACACGAAGATAACGTGAACACACGACAAGAAATTAAATTCCATTTCAGTTAATGCTTCCTACAATAGCATTTCAGGTATTAATACTATGAAGTAATAGTGTAAGCACTTGTACATCAATAAACGATTGCACAGAACACCACCAAACCACTCCGACTGATTAAATACTTAATATATCGCATATAGACACATAAACATATGTGGAAATCAACAATCTCAAGTCGACTGTAGCGCTGCGTAGCGGCGAGTGCCAACCCGATCCGTATTCATTACATGCTATTGAGGGAGAAGAGATCACACTTTATATTCTATTCGTTATGGCGTTTCTTTAAAAGTATAAAAACAAATAACAAAAATAAATTTTAAAAATACAGTTCTTTACTGTAATAAATAACGTTTGTTACGATAAGAACAGGAACACATTTTTGCAATAAATGTTAATTTGCTAACATAAATTTTAAAAAAATAACTGAAGAAAGGAATCAATCACCAATTCTTACTTTCAAGTCAATCACAATAAAAGTATCTAGAAGCTGTCAACTGATACATTTTATTCCAACATTAGATATTTAATATCAAATGAGTTGTTTCAGTTAATATGCCGTCTTGTGTACAAGAAGTTATGATTACCAAGAAGTTGCTCTGATCTTGATCGTTTGGGGAGATTTCCTTTGTCCCCGCGGAAGATCACGAAATATATGCGACGTTACGTGATCGTCACCGAATCGTGTCTTCGCAGTCAAGTACGGAGAAATATAGAGACGTTACACGATCGGCGCTGGTCTCTGCCGTTTGACGCGATTTGTAGTTTTCACGATCGAACACTGAGAAAAATCGCGATTTACAAAATCGGTGTCGCTTTTAGTCGTTCGACGAGATTTCTATTGTCCTTGAGGTCGGGTACGGAAAATATAGTAAGTATTATTACGCAATCGGCGCTTGCTGTCCGTTTGACAAGAATCCAGTTGTACTAGTCATCGAATGCGGAGAAATATCGCAATCGCTGCCGCTCTCGGTTGTTTTACGAGATTCACGTTGTCCTCGCGGTTGGACACTGAGAACGCGATATTATGCAATCGGCACCGTATCCGGCCGATCAACGATTGTCTGCCTGTCTATCTGTCCTGGTAGAATGGCGGAGGCAAGCTCGAGGTTGGGCATGGTTAAAATTCACGAGCAGTTATGGACATGTTGTATGGTCAGCGCCGTGATTCCCGCTGTCCCTATGCTGTGGTTGGAAGTTCGTGGTGGATCACGAGAAGAAATGAGTATCGCGATGCTACGTAGTCTGTTATTTTTAAGTGGGTTGATGCACTTCTCGCTCCCCGTACACTTAAGTATACGGTAATGAAAAAAGTGGCTAGAAGGGTTCGGTATGTTTCGTGATGGGTGCCCAACCACCTTTGACAGGATTCCCGCAGTCCTCGTGGACACAAGTTCGCGACCGGGCACGGGTTTTATGACTTACGCAACGGGCGTCGATCTCGGTCCGTTTGACGAGATTCCCGCAGGCAAGTCGTGCGGTCAACCGGCCGTCTTGAGTATGTGATTTTGGAGGATGAACGTTCGAAGTAGGAATCGGATATTACGAATTATTCAGAGAGGATTGCACGAATAATACGACAATCTGAGGCACATTTTCTTTCGAATTCAAATTATACAAGTTTTCGAGATAAACGGTTAGATTATATATCCAATGGAACCAAAGTTCGAAGGAAAAATAGAAATATAACGAAGTTTCGAATTAACCTAACTGGATGTCGCATACTGTATTTACGAGACGGATAGTTTTTAAAATATACAGTCGTCTATGTATTTCGGAGCATTTTTGCGATTTTCTTTCGAAACTATCATTTCGCAAGATCGCAACGCATTATTTCTGGACTTCAATATGAGATATCCAAATTTATAGGTCAATATAAAAAATGAGAGGTTTCTGTTGAGTTTCGGAAGTTACCGCGAATAAACGTCTCGCAAAAAGTCAGGTTTCCGAATAATACGGTACAGAAAAACATTTCACAAAAAAATTAAACTCTCTTCTTGATGCCGAAAATATACTGTACGTTGAACCGATGTAGACAGTACCACTGAAGGTATCCTCAGTATGCATTTCCTTGAGGTAGTGCACGGGGAAGCCTACGCAATCGGCGCCACTTGCGTGAAAATCGCTTCATCACAATCTGTGAGCCTAGCGGCGCGGGTTTAAATAATTTAAACCGACCTCAGCGAATTTTCGTTACCTCCAACTATCCAGACATAAAAATTAGCTACTTTTCATTACTTTTCGTTACCGGTAGACACCCTGGTATACCAACCAAAAATTACTTTATTTCCCTTCTTTTTTTCTCTCTTTTTCTTTACAAAATTCCCTGACTATTCCCGGTTTTCCCTGACAGCAACAAAAATCCCTGACTTTTCCCGGTCGCGTATCAACCCTGAATATGATTAAAATCTAGGTGAAGTTGAACGCATTAGTAAAATGAGCAAGGGCTGAAATAAATATTGTAATAGTTGATAAATGAATAGCCATTCATATCACGGATAATTTTGCATTTGAACAAGTTTCATAACTGAATAAATGATTAAAATTTTGTGCAAGTAAATATTTTTGAATTTAAATAAATATGAATAATTTATAAATGATGATGATAATTTGTTGCTAATGTTATATGGTGAAAATGAATAGATTGATCTTGTCAATGATGTAAAAATCAAGATAAAAAATATTTGAATATTTGAATTTGTGATCTAATCATCTGATGAATATTAATGATTTGGTTAATTGTTTAATTATTGGTGGAACATTGATGAATATTTTAAATTAATGGTCTAGTGGATCATATTATTTAATGAGTGAATTTTACGGATCAAGAACGGATGTTCTAATAAATTTTCATATGATCAAAGTTCTTTGAATCCTTGCTTGAATGTCAAAATGATGAACAATAATATTTGCTCATATGTCTGACAAATATTTATGTTTCTTTCAATAACTCAATGCAATGTTAAATCAGATATAGATTAGGACAGTGAAATTTATGATTTTTTGGAAAGTGAAATAATTTATTAACAAGTGATAAGTGTTTATTAAAAATGTAAATAGTCAACGACGTGTAAATAATCAAAGTAGGCATCAGGATGGATGATTCATTTTGCCCTGAAAGACCTACAGTTGTAAATATTACTTACAATTAAGAACGATGCCAATGGACTGATAATTTTGGCAATCGATCAATTACATAGTGCTTTTATTAATGTGTTGATACTTCTATTCTTGTGTATTTATGTATGAAAACTCTTTTCATGCATTACAGTGCTTTTTTTTGCATCTTAAAACTTCAATGAGATGAGATTTTTAGAAATTGTGGTATTTTCCCTTCTCCCTTCTATCATTATTGTACATCGAACCGGAAATCAGTGAAGCAAGTTAGATTAAAATTTTGTGTTTGTAATTCACCTGGTTTGGCGACCTGAGATATTTTGAGTCTCGTGCTAGCTGATTTTCGGGAACATGCATACGTGGTCGTTGGACTTCGGTCTAAACGGGCACAGTATGCTATGTGAATTTAGCTGCGATAACATCAGATTACTTATGGTTCGCCCTGTTGAGTCCCATCTAAGGATGGTATGGATAGCACAGTGCTCACTATTTTATCCTGCTGAGTATCATAGAATGTAACAACAATATGATTCAACTTGGTATTCGTATCATTGCTTCCATCCGTTGCCAAAGAAAATGGCCTATTCCGAAGACACTTAACTTCAGATGTTGCATTTTTGCCATTATTTTTACAATGATAGTAGTTTTTTCCTGACCACAGCCATATTTCTTCACGACTTCTGATGTCTGAAACATCTTAAATAAAGTACCAGTATGATCAGCTGCACTTAAGGGCACATTGTGTTCCACCAAAAAGGAAGTGAACAGACACTCTGATCTAATTGCGTCACAGTCAACATTTCTAGACTTGGCAAAAAAAAAAAAAAAAAGGTGTTTATTTTCTTATTATCTTCCTTCGATTTAACATAACTTGCTTGTTTAGCACACTTCACACGATTACTTAAATCGTTCCTTCCACCATGTGAATATTAATGTCACACGAGCATACTGTGCAAAAGCCAATTTCTCGATTTCAGTAAGCACAGAAAATCAACGGAAGATGTTTCTTTAAATGTCTGGAAGTAATGTTTTTTGGTAGATTTATTCATTATTCATACAATAGGATTATAGCGTACGAAAATATCTAAGTACAAATGTCTCAATATCTACTGAAACATTGAAAGGAACACTGAAAACAGCACAGCACACAAAGTTGTAAAACCATTAAATAAACACGAAGCTACACTCGGGAACAAAGAATAATACGCACGTGATAAAAGATATCGCATACGAAAAACGAACTTAATTAGACAACATAGCGTCGAAAGAAACACGGTAAACTATGGAGCACGAAAGTTATAACACAAAAACTCAAAACATTCCCTAAACCAGCGGTTCCCAACCTTTGCCAGCTGACGCCCCCTTTTTAGATACGGGTGGTATCCTCCCCCGTCGCTCCTATAACCACTTCGAAAAACTGACGTGGAGGAGCCGGCAAATACCTAACCTGTGGTATGTATGCCAAATGAGAAGTACAATCTCAACTATTAACGAACAATCTCTTTCCTGCCTCGTATAAATAGATAACAAAGCAAGAGTTTGAAGAAGCAACAACAGGTGGCGCAGGCTGCTTGTAGGCTAGCGCTATAGCACAGTACACAAAACCACACTAGAGCACAGCACTATAGGTAGGTGGTAGCCAACGGACATCACTTCTTTTAGTCCCAAGCGAGTAGAGAACTGGAGAGGACGTATAGGACTCAAGTATCATATTACAGATACGTTTAAATAACATTTTTCCATTTGAGTGCTGTGTATAATTTGTGCATTATAACCACACACAATAGGCCACCAATTTAAATAGGAACGGTTGATTTAGAACATAATTAACAAAATAGTGTAGACATCATTTCTGAATCAGGTCACAATAATAATTCAATAGAACACAGGTTCTTTGGAATACGTGATGAGGGAATGTAGAGGGAAAATCCCAGGATCATATGAATTGGAACCAAGAGAGATCAAATACACTCAAATTGCTTGGGATTCGCAGATGACAGTGTTACTGGCTAATTATATTCAAGAAGTCAGAAATCAAATGATAAGCCTACAAAATATAGCACAAAAAATTGGACTTCAGATAACATTTGAAAAGACTGAGATAATGGTAGCAAATCCACTTGTACTCAGCCATATAACAGTAAATAACAAGAAAGTTAAAATAGTGAAGCAATTTAAATACTTATGAGGAATTATAACTTACAACTTGGATGAGAAACCTGAATGGTAAGAAAGAACTAATAAAATGATAAAAGCCCAAAAATGAACATGGTCTACATATAAAAGAAAATGTCTATCAGTCACAACAAAATTAAAATATAACAAGACTGTGGTTCAACCAGAGGTGACATATGGAAGCGAGATTCCTTCCAAGTTACTCAGAAAAACAGAATCGACAAATATCTAAAAGTAGAAAGAAGAATACTTAGAACATGCATAAATAAAAAATATCAGAAAGATGGACAATGGCGGATAGTACCAAATTAAGTGGTATACAGATACTGATACTATTAGGAAGAAACGGATTTCTTCTTTTGGTCACATTATGGGGACACCGGAAACCAGATTATCTAGAAAAATTGTTGAGAAACTTTTGAATATTAAACAACGAGTAGGATGGATTAAGGATTGACTTTGCTTGTAGATGCGAAGTGACCAGTTGGACGTCCTAGACAGCGATGGCTTGAAACACTACATGAAGACCTTAAAATTGCTGGACTCCATCCCGATATGGCCTAGGATCGTATAAAATGGCGACAGAGAGTCAGAATAGCAGACCCTGCCTGTGTGTGGGACAAATGCTAGGAAGAAGATAGAAGACTTGAAAGAATTAGAAATAACCTTGGATGACTTGCAAAACAAACAAAAAAACTTTAAAAAAAAAACCTCAAAGACATAAAATTAAGATTTTAACCAAAAATAGACAAACAGCATACAGTAAAGAGGGTATTTACAGATGAGGAACACCTGAGAAGATCAGAGCGAATGAAAAGCATCTGGGCAACTCGGAAAGAAGACTCACTGAAGAAGAGGATCAAGAAATGATAGACTGAAGTGGTCCAATGAGGCCGTAAAAGCAGAAGAAGAAGACAGGTTAACATATTTAAAATACATTAATGTTAATGCAGCAACTGTAGTAGTGAACATCATCAGTAAATAAGATTGACATCGTAATTAATTAAGCCTAAGTAAGCAGAATCTGAGGATGAACGCTTTATGTTCCAAACACGTCGTCCTTTTTAAGTACACCAATTTTTGTGCATAAAAGAGTGTTATTTTGTGATAAATAACTTATGTAGTGTTTTCATGTTAGGACATATAAATACTTGTTTCCCCGCCTAATGTAATTGGGCACAAAAATTTGTGTTGACCGACTGAAAAGCTTATTAGTGTAAGAAGAATAGGGTAAAGTGTGGAAAATTAGTTTATCAAGCTAAAAATTGGTGGAGAGGTTTCTTGAATAGCCTGGATCAAAATACTAAAAGTCCCTAAAAATCCCTCATGGGGAACATGCCGCCATCTTGGAAAAATGTCCGCCATCATGGATTTCGTATCCAGCATGGCATTGAACGTCATAACTCGGTACCTAAGGGTGATAGGGACATGCGGTTTGGTCAAGATAACTTATCAGAATGTAGGCTATCATTTTGACACTACTTAACCTAGATAACAATCGAAATAGTTATTATAAATCACTTAAACAAACTCTCATCGTATTCGTTGTATTTGAATATGATTCCCATGCTGTAGGATAGACTATTAATCAAGAGTTGCAAAAAGGAGTAGGCCTATCAGTAATTGTATGTTTCCATTGGCCGCAAGGTTTGGTCTTTTGGGATATTTTGGTTAAATCGAAAAACTGTAATTCGAAGTCTTATTTTCTTTCTGTCCCAGTCACTTCGAATTAACCCTTTGGCTTTCAAGGTAACGTATCGGTACCCATGGGTCCTGCGAAAACTGACCGGGTAACGATCCATCATTACCCATCCTTTTTATTATTAGTTCAATTATTTTCGCGCCAGATAGCACCATTCTTGCACGGAATGAGAAGTGTATAGTTGTATCTCACGTTGTACTCCACGGGAACTTCCGGCTATCCGTATTTATCCATCATCTTAGAGTCTGAAACATTTGCTCACTGGAGTTCCGAATCTTGTTTATATCATGGTCGCCGGCAAACTTCCGTTCATTTCTCTTGTGTTTTCGTACGCGATTATATAGTAAAATTAAGTTATATCGTAGGCAATATATTTATTTAACGTGTTAGTTCATTATTTAAATAGTTTTCTTAGGTAATTAGGTGCATAGTGATAGTGAAATGGTAGATATAGTTCAGTTAGATTAGGCCTAGTTATTTGCCGTGTGTGAAATTGCGGAAAGATTTCATTTAGCTGAAGATGATATCACTGAATATCTTGATAATTATTCAAGTGATGATGATGTTACTCTGTCCGAATCAGAAAGTGTAGAGGATAATGATGATCCAGCAATATCTTCATAGGTGAGTGCTACATATTATTTATAAGAAATCTGTGTTTTATTAAAAAATGGCTGACATCTTTCAGTGTTACATCATTTTAATTTATCCTTGGATCTAATGCACATAGAATCTTGTACTATGTACAATATTATAGCCTTCCACTGACATGAATAACAAACTTGGGCTGTAAATACCATTTTCTAGAATTACTTCCAAACTTTCAAAATCTGAAACTTGTAATTTTGATTTAACATTAAACCCTTTTAGTTTAGAGACATGACTTACTCACGGTAATAATAATTGATATATACTCTATAAGTTCACCATCTTTCATGATATCTTCATTGGTGTGCCTTCCATGTAATTTTAAAAGAAGTGTGCATAGTGTGGTAACTATGGCTGTCAGTTTTGACACATACATCAGCTGAGAGCTTGAAAGCAAAAGGGTTAACAAGGTTTCACTGTATACAGTTGCACAAAGCATGAGGCCCATTCAAGTGGAAACACACCAAACGTTTGCGTAGCAAAATGTTGAATGGGTTTACAACACAATAATGCACTGACAGGTGGCTTTGCGATCATGTAACAAGAGTAGCAGATTGCCTTTGTTCATTATACCAAAAAAAAATCTTGGGAAACCTTCGAAATTGCCTACAATACAGGAACTCCTGTATTTAGCAGATTGCTGTTATGTGAGCATCAATCGATTCTACTGTATGTAGAAACATCGACACTTATAGGGAACAGTTATTGTTAAAATTACCATAGTCACCTATAAAGATAAGAACTGGCATCAAATACGAGAACAACAGTTATGGATGGACAGGACAAATTGGAGACGGCTCATTTATAAACGCACCCGGCTTGCTGGAGCGAAGAAACCATGATGATGATGATGATGATATGACCTACTAAGCAGAGCGGCAATGCCACACTCCAGGCCATATGTGGCGAGTGGTAAACAGGGTGATGAATGGTGAAGAATAGTGCTGAACGTGCGATTCCATACTAACTTAAATTGCATATATTTTTAACACTGACATGTTTTACAATATTTTTTTTTAATCATCGTATGGCCTCGGGTGCAAGCTTTGTTATTTGACACCCAAAGGGTAGCTTCATGTCGAATTTCGTTGTTCCTTGAAGCATTATGAAAGTCAAGAAGGATAGATATCTAAGCTCCTTGAACACTATAGAACTTTCTAGTAGAGAAATGAGGACCTTTGTGTTGGTGGAAACTCCCGAGATTAATTTTGCCATTATGAACATTGCCTACTGAATTCAGAAGGGTTCTTTGACATGCCAACATCGTATGAAATGGTGTCGTAATTTTTGCCGACTTTCAAAAATCACTTACCACGGCCAGGAGCGAACCTGCAAGCTTGGGGTTGGTAAACCGACACGTTGACCACTCACCCACCATGCCAAGCTAATAGTGTTAAAACTAGACTAATGATCTGGTAAACGTAAGTGCAGCTCCTGACTCAACGTCGTTATTCTATTATTAATCTTGATTGGTCACATTGGACCACTTGAGTCATTCCACAATGACTTCTTCTTTGAAGGTAGTACTGCTTGGTTCTTGCGCTCTTTCCAGTACTTTTTCATTCTTTCAGATCGGAATTTTCTCAACTCATCTGAAATCTCCATAGGCTTTCTATGTGTCATTTCTGCAGAAAATTTGTGAGTTTTAGGAATGGTGTTAATTTTATTTTTCTCCTCGGCATCTGTTATCTTGAGTCCAACTGCTTTGAGATCTTGTTATTCTATAATAATAAATAGTAGTAAGCTCTCAAATCTTATTACACTTGGTTGCTCTTCTGCATTGTTCCAAAGCTTCTTGCATTGAAATGAAAATCCACAGCCTGCTTCCAGTCTCCGACCGGGTCAGGATTCCAAAGCTTCTTGCATTATGATTTGTAAACTTCAGACACTTGGTAAAATTTAAATGTATGGTTTATTGTAACTTAACCCTGTAACAACAATCGTTGATACCTGTGGGGGTCTGACAATCAGTGGCATAACAACGGGAGGTGATCAGAGGGATCTATCCCTCCCCTAGAGCCAAATAATAAAAATATTAAATTTGTTGATGATTTTAATTTTGAATAAAACCAATCTTCGGTTTATTGGATTGGATATAGAGGTAAGGGTTATGGTGTTGACAGACGTTATTAACAGCTTCTTTAAGACCGGCATCGCAAATGCATTGGACGGAAGTTAGGATGATGCACGCGAGAGTAGCTCGGAGATTGGCAGCAGAGACGGCAGTTGACAATTCCAGTCGTCTTGTTTCAATAATGCAAATTTTACTTTTTTTTGGGAGGGGGAATAAGGTATTTCTCTCACAAATTGCCGCATATAACTCCCACCGAAGATTTTCACACTCATTTTCGGTGAGAAAAGTGCGAGTTACATGTGAGCAAATAACGTACTTGATTTCATTATGTCCGAGTCCTTACCCCTCAATGTAATTTTGACTCAGCTCATCCCCTTCCAGAAGCAAACACTAGTTATGCCACTGCTGACAATCCTCGTCAATATTTAATAATTTTGATCGATCATGACATAAGATAGCTACTTTTCTCATGTCCATGTTGGCATTTAAGCAGTGTTAAGTAAAACAGATACACATAAATCATTGATATGGTTGTACTAATTAGTCAGTAGAAATAGATAGCGATTTATTGCATGAGGAAGTGGTTTTTTTTTTGACACAGCTATGCGTCACATCGTTGAAGACACGTGTATCTGTGGCAATAATTGCAATCGCATCAAACATTCTTCTCAGCAATTACAGACCCATTGAATACTACAAATGAAATTAAGAAACTTGAACTGTTAATGTGTTGTTTCCTATGGCTAGCCCGGATTCCAATCCATCAGCTGTGTATCTGTGGCAATAATTGCAATCCCATCAAACATTCTTCTCAGCAATTACAGACCCATTGAATACTACAAATGAAATTAAGAAACATAAACTGATAACACTTGCACGAGGTATTTATTTGATTCTCGCCATGTTCTTGTATTTGATTATTGGTAAATAACTTACGGTACATCAAAATCTCCTTTTGTCACCTACTGTATATGCACCTACCCCCGTCCATACATATTAGTGAACTTCTTCCCAATTATCCAATATCAAATTAGAATATTAAGAGACAGGCTAGGCGCTCGGCCGGAAGTCGTATTAAGACGGAGTTGCAATTCGGTCAGGCCATGGCCTGGTTATACATAGTGTCCACAGAATTTTCAATGTCAATTTTCCTGACTTTTCCTGACCATTTTTCAACAAAATTCCTGACTCGAGAAGTCATCGTAACATCGGAAAAAATGGTTTATTGAGCAAATATACAGTATATATAATTATCTCTCTTATTTGCAGCCTCCACCATCCCCATAGCTGCCCAACGCTCGCCTCTTTATTCATTTAAAATACAAAATAAAGTAAATTATAATGCAATAATACGTAAATCAAAGTACTTAATAAGAACCTAAACTATAGTGATGGGGTCGCCACATCCATACACCAACGTCAAAAAAGCGTACAAAAAATAGGTAATAGAGGTTTAATGGAAATTTACCATAATGTCCAGTGAGTTACAGTGGAATCTCGTTAGCACGTTCTCGGTTACGACGTTTTCCCGCTTAGCGCGATGATTTTCTCAAGTCCCAGTCCCAATTCTACAAAATACATGTTGATATATCCCCTTAATACGTTCTCTATTCCCGCTTACGACGATCAAATTTCCGTTGTACTATTTGTACGCGAACCGGATTTTATTCTTATTTCATTTTAAAATTCGGCTTCTGGAAAACACGACGCGATATTGCCTCATATTCTCTGATAGTTATTGACAGTGTAGATGATTTCATTGTGTTTGACGGCGTAGAAGTGGCTATAGCAATGACGCAACACAGGTGACGTGTGTCTCTCCCGCTGCCCTTTCTCTCCTTTCTCAAGTCCCTATCCTACTAAATTCATGTTGATATATCCCCTTAATACGTTCTCTATTCCCGCTTACCACGATCAAATCTCCGTTGAACTATTTGTTAGTGAACCGTATTTTATTCTTATTTCATTTTAAAATTCGGCTTCTGGAAAACATGACGCGATATTGCCTCATATTCTCTGATAGTTATTGACAGTGTAGATGATTTCATTGTGTTTGACGGCGTAGAAGTGGCTATAGCAATGACGCAACACAGGTGACGTGTGTCTCTCCCGCTGCCCTTTCTCTCCTTTCTCAAGTCCCTATCCTACTAAATTCATGTTGATATATCCCCTTAATACGTTCTCTATTCCCACTTACAACGATCAAATCTCCGTTGAACTATTTGTTAGTGAACTGTATTTTATTCTTATTTCATTTTAAAATTCGGCTTCTGGAAAAAACAACGCTATATTGCCTCATATTCTCTGATAATTATTGACAGTGTAGAGGATTTTATTGTGTTTGACGGCGTAGAAGTGGCTATAGCTATGACGCAACACAGGTGACGTGTCTCTCTCCCGCCGCCCTTTCTCTCCTTTCTCAAGTCCCTATCCTACTAAATTCATGTTGATATATCCCCTTAATACGTTCTCTATTCCCGCTTACAAAGATCAAATCTCCGTTGAACTATTTGTTAGTGAACCGTATTCTATTCTTATTTCATTTTAAAATTCGGCTTCTGGAAAACACGACGCGATATTGCCTCATATTCTCTGATAGTTATTGACAGTGTAGATGATTTTATTGTGTTTGACGGCGTAGAAGTGGCTATAGCTATGACGCAACACAGGTGACGTGTCTCTCTCCCGCTGCCCTTCACCCCTTCCCTTTGTTTATTTCTCACGTAGGCACATTATCGTCTTCGTGTTCCGCACTATTGTCTTCTAGTTCTTAGTGTTCACGTCCAGTTATGACCTATTTTATTGCGTGTTTCATAATGGATAAGAAGAAAGTACGGCAGATAACTAATGACGAGAAGATTAAATACATTCGAGACGTGGACTGCAATCCTCACATGAAGCGTGTGGATATAGCGCGAAAGTGGAACATTCCTCCGTCTACACTGAACACGATTCTCGGCAAAAGGAAGGAAATTGAACGTGCATTTGAAGAAAGGGTGAGTGACAAAAGGAAACGTGTGCGAGAGGGACAGTTTCCTGAACTAGAAAGCGCTTTATTGAAGTGGTTCAAGCAAGCACGTGCTTCAAACATATGCGTGCGCGGTCGCCGGCGATAGAGCCGTCACTGGCAGAGCGCGAGTGCGAGAATGTCCTTGCTGATCAAGTATAAAGAAAGACCCTGTATTATATGTGTTTGGAAGCGGATGGGGAACATTTTCAGCATCTACTGTAAATCATGGCCAGTAAAACTGCATGGTAGGCTACTGATTTTAAGCACCGTATTCAGCCGTAGGCCTACATATGCGTGCGCGGTCGCCGCCAACAGAGCCTTCACAGGCGGAGCGCGAGAATGTCCTTGCTGATCAAATATAAAGAAAGACCCTGTATTATATGTGTTTGGAAGTGGATGGGGAACATTTTCAGCATCTACTGTAAATCATGGCCAGTAAAACTGCATGGTAGGCTACTGATTTTAAGCACCGTATTCTGCCGTAGGCCTACATATGCTTGCGCGGTCGCCGGCAACTGAGCCGTCACTAGCGGAGCGAGAATGTCCTTGCTAAGAAAAAATAAAGACCCTGTATTATACTGTAGTGTAGAGGTACAGTAATTAATTTTTGTTATTTATTGAGTGTAAGTTACTGATAACCTATGTTTATGTCGTGACTGTAGTAGTGCATACAATCACTTACTAAGGTCGGCGATTGAACGTCCATATATACGCCGCGTTCTTTCTTATACGTTGTAAATGCAGTATGGCGTTTTTCGGTAGTACGTTTTCCCGCATATGACATCCAAATTTTTCAGTCCCTTGAAAAACGTACTAACGAGATTCCACTGTATTGATTTTTATCTTTAGAGATTAGTTGAACTAGTAACATCAAAATATGGCTGTAAAACACAAAATACTGTATGGTTAATATAAAATTTCCTGACTTTCTAATACTTTTCGCCATTTTTTCACACTTTTTCCTGACTTTTCCTGACCAAAATCAAAATTCCTGACTTTTCCTGCCTGTGGACACCATGCTATAGGGGGGCTATGAAATTACCCAAATACCTGAAATTCAAGATTTCTAAGTGTACAATTTGTGAGTCTTTTACTTTAGATATTTCAGTAGAATATATTTTCATTAACTGACAATTGAAGAACAAGGCAACATTCCATGAAAAAAGGAAAATCTGGAAATCTTTAAGGCTACCCAGATTGCTGTGGTTAGCAGATTACTGTTATGTGAGCAGCCTGAAGGAAGAGGTAAACATTCACCATCCAGATTGATCTTCCACATTTTCCTGAAGCTTCAAAAACATATGCGAGGCCAAACAAGCTATTTTTGGAAATGGGTTCTACTAAAAAACCACCAACCAACAACAGGCATCATAGATAAATGCCTTGTGAGCCACACAGATTATTCCTAAGGTTAAACAACTAAAGAACAGAACTTGAATAATTTAAGCTAGCAAACCTTATTACCCAAAACTGATATCCAGATTATTTACCTTCAGATGTAGAACTTGGATTGTCCTTTGCACCAGATGAAACAGGGTAAACAGCTTTATTCTTCCCGAACTTATAACTAATAGGTTCCACCTCTCTTGGAATATCCTGAAAAAGATGTTTTTGAAACTCCTCCTGAAAACCAGTCCCTAACGAAGTTCTTCTGGCCTGTATTCCAGTTTTACAAGTTGCGTCGGGATCTTTAGCACCTTTTTGCGGCTGCTGACTAGGGCGAACATTCCCTACACTGTTGACTGGAACGACAGACACAGAGGAGGAAATTTTAGAAGAAGAATATTTCACACTAGTTGTTTCAGGTTCGTTTTCACCACTCATATGTCCCTGGAGTTCTCTTAGCTCTTTCATCACACGATCAACTTCTAACTGTACAGATTCCTCAGAATTATCAGGCTGGGGCAAGTCACACTTCAATTTATCACTTCCCAAATCTTTGTCTTCCTTAGCACAGGAATCTTTTCTAACCGATACCACAGGGGGAGTAGGAGGCGGGGGAGAGACAGTCTTCTGAATAACCGAATGGAGTTGAGGTATAGTCTTATTGTCTATATGATACCCTTCTCTAGTACTAGAATTGGGTATAGCAAGAGACTCATTAATTATCTGACTCAATAAGTCAGTTGCTGCAGCAGTCTCTTCATTTAACTTCCTTTCTGCATCCTTATCCGTGAAAGCGGGAACTATAGATTTTCTTACTTCAGGAAGAGGTGGAACAACTGCAGAAATGTCTATCTCTTTAGAGTTTTCCACCTTTCTCTTTTTGAACTCAGTCTTCAATTTTCCAGGAACATCAGTACCAGCACTCCGCTGCTTCGCACTCCCAGCATCTATCCTCAAGTTCTCTGCCACAATTTCAATGACTTCAATGCCTTCATCCTCTAGTTTTTTCACTGGGATTGGTGTATTTACAATACTAGAAGAATTTGAACGCTCTTTGGCAGCGTCATGGAGAATGCGTTGCTTCAGACTCACAGGTTTAGGCGTTGCAGTGACTGTTACATTTGCTGTTGAAATAGGGGATGAAATAGAAGGAGTTACACTAATGCAGTCGGGAATGTTAATCATGGTAGGACTACTCTTACCAGATACACTAGGAGTCTTCATAGAAATTTCACCGGGTTTTGTTTTCACAGGATGCACAGGTATTGGAGATTTCTGCATAGAACTTGACGAGGTAACAGGCAAAGGAGTAATGCTCACACCAGAGCTACTTTTAACTTTAATCGAATTGCTAGGAACTGCACCACTATGTTTCAAATCAAGAACCTTGGCTGGAATTCTTTCTGTGCTGTTCTTCACTTTTGTTACACTAACGCCTGATACAATCTGTTTCTCTAGGGGCATGGTAGGACTACTCTTACCAGATACACTAGGAGTCTTCATAGAAATTTCACCGGGTTTTGTTTTCACAGGATGCACAGGTATTGAAGGTGCTGAAGGTTTACTGGCACCAGGAACAGGGGACACGTGGATATTTCCACTCGGAGTACTCTGGGAGATGCTTATCGTAACACCATTAGATGGGGAGTGGACACGCGCACTTGGATTAACAGTAATAATAGAAGGAGCTTTAGTTCTTGGAGTGGCATTGTAGGTCACTTCCGACGACTGTTTAGGCTTGGCAGAGGTGGGTAGCCGACTTTTAGCCATCGAGACTGGGGGGACAATTGAAGGACTGTTTGCAGGTACCACATATGGAGCACTCTTTGGCACTCTAGCAGCCATGTTGATCACACCAGCTGAAGTGGGAAGTGTAGGTGTACTGGAGGGAACAGCAGCAACAGGACCAGGCAACACAGGCACAGATGGTAACGGTTTCTTTAGAACATTTGTCTTCTTCATCTTTGCCCTAGAACAAGAAAGAAAAGAAAAGTGCCCAAAGCAATTATGTTAAAACAAAGAAAGCTACATGAACTACAAATTTTCACCATTTCATTACGACACAAGAAATGAAACTCGAACAAAGAAAAATGCCTTCACAAACTGAAATTAAAATATCCTCAGGAAGAACACTAATATAAAGGAGATGGTTTCATTTTGCATTAGGCTAAACGTAGTGTATTAAGTAAAATAAATAATTATTGAATGTTTATACAGTATATTACATTTCATTTTTCTTTCTGCCTATTGACATGTGTTTACAAGAAACTAATAATAAATAGTGGATGTTTTAAAGAACTTTCTCCAAAGTAAAATTGTTTATGAAATGTTTATTAAAGAAAATTACTTTATATTTAACCACTGTATCTCATATACCCAGCAAAAAATGAAGTGGAATATGTTAAAATCTTGTGTAAAATCTTAATTTATTCCACTAAAATGTATCAGTTTTTCATTAATTTAAATTTTACAAAAGCTAGAAATTAAGCTACAAAAAATACCAAAACACATTTTACAACACATATTGACTAACAATTCTTCTTACATTTTGCAAATCTTGAAATTTAAAAAAAAAATGTCATTCACTGCCATTAGTGACCATGTCTAACGACTGTTGCACATTCATAGAAGCCTTCTTTGCAGCCCAGTAATGTTTCATTCTTTCCCTGGCAGCCTGTCTCAGCTTGCCTTCTTCATGAAAGCCCTTAAAGTTATAGATCGCCTGCCTGTACTTGATAAAGTTATAGATCTCCTGCCTGTACTTGATTCTATTAGTGATGTCTTCGTGCTTAAAACCTTTTTCTTCCTAGATCCTTCCTGACTTCTCTGAACCACTTATTAGAGGTTTTAGGTCTGCCATCAAGTATTGTGAAGTCAACCGCGTTTCATCCATTATAAATAGGAGACCATAGAATTTGAGTTTTCTCCTCTTTATGGATTCCAACAGTCGCTCGTTCACTTACTTTACTTCACTTCACTTAATTCCTGTCGCTCCTTCCGGAGCATATGGCCTTGGCGAAATTTCTCCACACAGTATGGTTCCTGGCCATTCTCTTCACTTCACTCCAGGTCTTGTCTTTCGATCGTCCTCTTCCAGGTCTTCTTAGTTCGACCTCGCTTCCTGGCGCCTTGAGGATTCCAGTCTAGCGCTGCCCTCTCAACAGCTCCGTACGGCTTCCTTAGTGTGTGCCCAATCCAGCGCCATTTCCTCTCCTTGATCTGGATGCTAATCGGTTGTTGATTGGTGATGGTCCAAAGATCTTCATTTGAGATGTGTCCGGCCACCTCACATTCATGATGCGACGCAGACATCTGTTAATGAACACCTGTAGCTGGTTGTTGATCAGTTTTGTGACTTTCCATGTTTCACAGCCCAAGAGAAGAATAGACTTTTCATTGCTATTGAAATGTTTCTATTTCTCCAGATGGGGTAGAGCTGGACAAACGCACCATTTGCCTTCCTGATAAGGCTTCGAACATCTTCCTCTGCTCCCCCCATCATTTGTGACTATACTTCCAAGGTAGAGGAATGACTCAACTCGCTCAATTTCTGTTGATTGTTAAGCTAGTCCTGCACTGTAACCATTCTGGTTACAGAGTTTATTTTATAGGCTACTAGCTGTTACCCGCGGCTTCGACCGCAATAACATTTGGAATCCCGTTATAACATTAGTTAAATAGATCGATAAGCATGGGTCCTAGTGGAAAATAATTCTATCACCTGAAACCAAAAATGCATGGGACGGAAAAAAAAAAAAAATATATATCATGTTGGTTTCGGACCCTAAAAGACGTGAAAATATATAATAAAAGTATTAAAAAAACTATTTTTCGAAATTTCATTCGAATCAATTTTTATGTCATTTCTGGAACTTAGAAAATTCCGGCCAAAAAGTACAAAATCATTAATAACTCCCTAAGTATTCGTCGTATGATGAAATAGCAAGAGACAAAAAAGATGTAATGTGTTATTGTCTACAACATAGGCCATGTATAATTTCACACTCAGACATATTACATCCCCCCCCCCCATAATTTCACCCCTCCCCATGGGCCCCTTATATTGGATTTATGAAAAAAACGGTCAAACACCTATTTTGTTATTTTTTATGCTGATTTTTTTCCGCCGAGTTCCAAACTCCTCGCCTATGCCGTTTAAGAGATACACGCTCGGTTAGGAATCCTTCAACCCCCACTTTTCACCCCTTTCACCTCATAATATAGGGCTACACCACATCGAAAAACCCTCCAACAAGTGTCTTCTTATTTTTAATGATGAGTTTATATGCCGAGTATCACATCTCCCAATGAAACCAATCGGGAGATATTGCTATTCAATGAAATTAAGGTCTACCCCCTTAATACCCCTTTAGAACCTGAATATCCAAAAATCCTTTCTTAGTGGGCATCTGCGGCCCTTGGGGAAGCTGCATACCCAATTTCATTCCAATCCGTTCGGTGGTTTCTGAGATTTTGTGATGAATGAACGAGTCAGTCAGTCAGTGGTATTTCAGCTTTGTATAGTAGATTATTTATAAGAGTATATATAGGGTTCGAGCCTTGGAGGCTGGATTTAGACAGCTCCTTAACCCGGTCCATGAGGCAATTTTAATTGGCTACATGGATAACTCTTGCCAGGCGCGTCCACGTCGCGGGGGTGGGCAACGGTACTGTAATATACCATGGAACTACAGTACCGGCTAAGTTCTGGTGAGGACCCAGTCCTATGGGGTATAACATAGGCCCCGTGCACAGGGTTACGTGCGAAGACCTCAACGGAATCTGCAGCGGAGAAGATGGACTTCGGAACGGTGGAGATTGCGGAAGAGGCAACCCAGTACTCAGGGAATAGTAAGAGTACAGCATCAATCGGCAGCGTCTGTTTCCCAGGTTAGGGGCGGCTGCAAGGGCGTCTGTTTCCCATGTTAGGGGCGGCCTGTATAATAGCTGGCAGTAGCTTCATAAAATGCCTTTGGGAGTGGCGACCCCATCGTAATAATAGCCTAAAATGGAAATGGCACTTCGAATGAATCGGAAAAGGTTAGGGCGTACCCTGCAGGCGACGCGCAGTTCTTTTGGTACTGGGGGAACTGTGAGAAATGGGCGACCAGTAACCGAAATGAAAGTGGGAATCATGAATGTCATGACCCTGACAGGCAAGGTGGAGGAGGTGGTAGACTTCATGGAGAGGGAGAATGTTGGATTGATGGGGCTGAGTGAAGTGAAATGGAAAGGTAAAGGAAGGAAGAAATTGAGGAAAGGATATACATTATACTGGAGTGGTGGCCAAGAGGCCAAAAATGGCGTGGGACTGATAACCTCGAAACAACTGGAGGAGTATGTTGAAGTGGTCGAGTGTGTGAGTGACAGAATAATGAAAATTAGAATGAAGATGAAAAATGACGTGATGGACTTCATACAAGTGTATGCACCACAGACTGGAAACAGAGAAGAAGATATTGAAGTATTCCTGGAGGATGTAGAAAGAGTAATTTCAGATGTAGAAGTGGTGATCATGGGAGATATGAATGCACAAGTCGGAAACGAGAGACAAGGAAAGGAAGAAGTCATTGGACCATATGGATATGGGAAAAAGAACCGGGAAGGAGAGGAACTTGTAAACTTTTGTGAAAGGAATGGACTGATAGTGGGTAATTCATGGTTTCGGAAGAAAAACAGCAGGAAAATTACGAGATATGGTTGGGGCGATAGAAGAACAAAATCAGTAATTGACTACTTTCTGGTGGAAAGGACTAATCGCAGAAAGCTGATAGATGTGACAGCTTTACCAGGAGAAGCATTTGATGGGGACCATAGAGCTGTGGTGGCAAAATTTAGATGGGAAAAATTGGAAAACCTAAAGGAGATCAGAGAAAGTAAAATAAAAGTATGGAAATTGAAAGACAAAACCGTACAGGAAGATTTTCAGGAGAGATTGAAGCAACAAATCCCAGTTACTGAAGTGGAAAACATAGAAGAGGAATGGTCTCACTTTAAAAAGGCATTTGTTAGTGCAGCAGAGAGTGCTTGTGGTAGGACGTCAACAAGAGTGAAAGAGAAGGAGACACCATGGTGGAATGAGGAAGTGAGGAAAGCAGTGAAAGAAAAGAAGTCTGCATGGAAAGAATGGAACCGAGATCAAACAGAAGAAAGCAAAAGGAAGTATCACGACAGCAAACGGAGGTGTAAGAAAGTGGTAGGAGAAGAAAAGAAGAAAAGTTGGGAAGAATTTACACGAAGAATGGAAACAGATGTAAGTGGCAGTAAAAGGATGCTGTATGGGCTTCTAAGAAGTAAGAGGAAAGAAAGAGTTACTACAAAGCTAGTGAAAAAGGAAGATGGAGAGTTGTTAACACACCCAGAAGAGATAAAGGGACGGTGGAAGGAGTATTTCGATAAGCTTTTGAATGTGAGCAATGGTACTGGTGAGATGGAAGTGACACAACCTGACGACTCTATAACAGAAGATGATATAACAATGCTGGAGGTGGAATTAGCAGTACAGAAAATGAAGATGGGAAAAGCAACAGGGGTGGATGAAGTTAGTGTAGAAATGATAAAGGCTGCTGGACCTGTTGGTATGCAATGGCTGTATCGACTGCTAAAGTGTGTGTGGGAATGGAAATGTGTACCAGAAGACTGGAAGAAAGGGCTAATAATACCAGTGTTTAAGAAGGGGGACAAGAAGGTGTGTGATAACTATAGAGGGATCACCCTCATATCACAGATAGTAAAAATACTGGAAAGGATATTAGAAAGAAGAATGAGAAGAAAGGTGGAAGGAGAGTTGCAAGAGGAACAGTATGGCTTCAGGAGTGGAAGATCCACAGTGGACCCAATCTTTAGCTTGAGGCAGGTGATGGAAAAGAACTGGGAATATGGAGAGGATTTGATCATGACTTTCATAGATCTAGAAAAGGCATATGATAGTGTCCCCAGAGAGAAGGTATGGGAAACCATGGTTAAGAAGAGACTGGGAAGAGAAATGTTGGAAATGGTGCAAGCAATGTACAACAACTGTGTTAGCAGGGTACTGACCCCAGTTGGAAAGACAGATTGGTTTACGAACAAGACTGGACTAAGACAGGGGAGTGTGCTGTCACCTCTCTTGTTCATAATGGTGATGGATGAAATAGTAAAGGAAACAAAGGAAGCATATGAACATAAAGAAATGAAGTTACTGTTATTTGCAGATGATATTGTGGTCTGGGGAAGGAACACCGAAGAAGTGCAAAAACAACTAGATGCACTGAACGAAAATATTCAGAAGTATGGCCTGAAAATCAGTATAGAGAAAAGCAAGACCATGGTGATGACAAGAGGGGAAAGACAAGGAAAGGGCACTGTGAAAATTGGAAGTCAGAGTTTGGAAATTGTGGACACGTTCAAATACCTAGGAAGTGAATTGATGCAAACTGGTAGGTTGGACATGGAGATTGGCAGGAGGGTACAGCAGAGCAATGCATTCTATCAAAGTGTAAGAAAACTTGTTTGGGATAAGGAAGTACCAAGGAAAAGCAAGGAGGTAATGTATAAAGTGTATTATGTACCCATATTAACTTATGCAGCTGAGACTTGGACCCTGACAAGCAGGCAAGAGAGTAGAATCCAAGCCAGTGAAATTAAATTCCTAAGAAGTATGATAGGAAAGACAAGGAAAGACAGAGTGAGGAATGAAGATGTTAGGAAGGAAGTTGGGATGGGAAAACTAAATGAGAGAATTGAGAAGAATAAACTAAGGTGGTTTGGACATGTAAAGAGGATGGAGGAAAATAGAATACCAAGACAGATGCTGGAGGCGAAGTGCAACGGTAAGAGACCAAGAGGAAGACCTAGAACAAGGTGGATGGATTCAGTGAAGAACGGCGTAAGAAAAAGAAATCTGGACTGGGACAAGATCGTGGAAGAAGAATGGTGGAAGGAAAGAGGAAAGTGGAGAAGTGCCATAAATACCCTGACCCGGCAGGAGCTGGATAAGGGGAAATGATGATGATGATGATGATATAGGGTTCGAGGCATGGCCACCTTTTACTG
The DNA here is from genome assembly GCA_946902985.2 of Meconema thalassinum. Classification (NCBI taxonomy): domain Eukaryota; kingdom Metazoa; phylum Arthropoda; class Insecta; order Orthoptera; family Tettigoniidae; genus Meconema; species Meconema thalassinum. The sequence continues at coordinate 297,283,606 of OX336391.1, read as the reverse complement.
TTGGGACATAGCATTGTAGACCTTAGCGTCTCAGATTAGGTATTCTTTGGAATGGTTCAGCAGTAAGGTAGGAAGTGGCCATACCTAATGAAGTTTCACATCTGTGTATATTTTTTATTTTATTTTATATATTTTTATATATTTTTATGGAGTGCATTTCTTAGGAAGCTAGTTGTTGGAGAGATTGGTTGAAATTCTTTGCAGACGAGTGTGGGTGAAGATAAAATAAATGGAGTATATGTTGGTTAAAAGTTTCCCCCTCATTGTGCAATAACAACCACGGCCCTGATTGAGGACAGTTATATTATAAGGTGCATTCAAAAAGTAACGAGCCGGAGGCTGGAATGAGCAAACCAGTGACGAAATCGGCTAATTGTGGCGTGTGTTACGAGGTGCGATTCCGACCAGAGCGTGGAAGGCCACGGCCCGTCGCTAGAGGGCACGCGTGCACGTCACGCGATGATACAAAGCGAGCAGCAGCATGCATCAATCGTCCAATGCTGCCAGTCGCATTGCAAACAGTGACATGGAGGCGTCAAACGAAGAGCAAAGAGGTGTTGTTCGGTTTCTGACAGCGGAAGGAGTAGGGAGAACGGTCATTCATCGCCGAATGTCACAAGTGTACGGCGAACACTGCATGTCCCTTGCAAAGGTCAAGGCGTGGCACAAGCGCTTCAGGGAAGGACGGGTGTCGTTAGCCGAAGATGCCCGGTCTGGGGCACCCCCCCTGCATTACCGATGACAATGTCCTGCTGGTTGATGCACTCATTACCCAGGACCGCCGAGTGACAGTGAACGCCATAGCCGCCATGGTCGGATTGAGCGTCGGAAGTGTAACCGAATTTATTTGGCTACAGCGTTCACCCTCACGATTTCGGTTTGTTTAATGTTGTATTTAGGTTCGGTAATGGCTACCTCTTGCTCGGCACTGCAAGGAGTCTTATACTTGTGTTTATTGGATTATTTGTGGTGTCCTAGCAATGAGGTAATAGGGGGGGCTTTGCCCAATGAAGTTTCATTGCAGGATATATGTTCCTTTTATGATAGTCAGTTGTTCAGATTTCTTCTTGTTGAAAAAAAGATGACATGGCATGGTTGCCATGGTGATATGGTGTTTTAGAGGATGTTGTGTGGCAAGATGGAGGCCAGTTGGTTTATTTTAGGATGATGCCAGGCAAGGAAAATGGAGGCCTGCAGAGATGTGTAAATAATGATTACCGTATTTGCTCGCGTATATCTCGCCCCCGCGTATATCTCGCACCCCATTTTTTTAGTTGAAATTTCAGGGGAAAATAAGTACTCTCATATATCTCGCATTCATTTTTGACGCCGTCATATAAATGACCGTAATAACCTTGAGGTATAAACACGTTCGATTTAGCGCGCCACAAGTCGTCATTGAAAAAGACGTTATAAGCTCGTTAAGGATGATTGAAGGCAGAAAAGGAACTCCAGCATTTATATATATATTTAGAATTTGGCCAATTATAGACCGCTTTGAACCTAAGACTACGGTACATTGTTTCGTTTTTTTCTTTTCTTCCCAAAACTTCTTCATACGTTGGCTGATGGCCTGCCTCTGTTCCGTTTATAACACTCTCCGTGGTTGATGTGGAACTTGCAGAATCGAAAAATCTGCAGTAGTGATCAGTCGCCGGAATTCCACCCTATTAGAAATGATGTTGTTTGTGATCTTCAGTTTTTGCAGATCACACCGTATCTCTTCCAGCCATCTAGTGGTGTTTTTTAATTTGGAGATGTAGTAAAAATTTTCTTAGTTAGCCTGCTGCTATCCATTCTATGAAGGTGACCATAAAATTGTAGTCTCCGTCTTTTAATTGAGTCTGTAATTTTTTCCACATTTCGGGAAAGGTCTTCATTTTTTCTCTTCATCCAAATATCTTTATTCTTTTGGGGACCCAAAATTTTCCTAAGTATTTTCCTTTCTTTCTTTTCCAGTTCCTCTTGTTCACCTCTTTTGTTCAACGTTAAACATTCTGATCCGTATAATACCTCTGGTTTAATTACAGTTGTGTAGTGCCTGATTTTTGCCTGGAATGAAATTGATCGTTTGTTGTATCTATGTTGGGTGAGTTTATAGGCATTTTCCATCTTTCTGAATCTCTCCTTGCAGGATGTGTTATCAAGTCCATTTGACTGGATCCATTCTCCCAAATATTTAAATTTATCAACTCTTTGAATCTGTCCATGTTGAGTTGTTAGATATTTTTCTCCATTGTGTCTGTGTTCAATATATTTGGTTTTTTCATACGAAATCTGAAGACCAGTTTTTATTGCTATTTCATGTAGGGTTTCAACCATTATTTGCGCTTGAAATCTGTTTTCTGAAATGATTGCTATGTCATCAGCAAAGGCAAGACATTTCACTTCAAATCTTCCTTTTCCTTGCCCCAAATGGACCCCTTCAATGTTTCTTTCGCATAATTTAAGTTCCCATTCCTTCATGATTTTGTTTAATATCAAATTAAATAGAAGTGGTGAAAGCCCATCACCTTGTCTAACTCCAGCATTTATATTGGATACGATCGAACATCTTCCATATCGATTCCTCACTACATGTACGAGCGAGCTCGATCTTACCCGACCGCGGCTGAAGACACAATGTAGGCCTAAAGCGTGCTAACAGTCACGCCGGCGCCGCATCACATGCTTGCGCAAGGTCTGTCCGAGTTTGTACGTTCGTAGCGGCACTACAGTATAGAGTCAGTTTACGCAAGTTTGCATCAGTTCGTGTGTTATGGTTATGTGACAATAAGAACCTATGAAAAAGACGTCATGAGCTCGTTAAGGATGATTCAAGGCAGAATTTAGAGCGCAGACGCGTAGCGATCGATACGATCGATATCTTCCATATCGATTCCTCGCTACATGCCCGAGCGAGCTCGAACTTAGCCTAGCGCGGCTGAAGCCTGTTAACACCCACGCGGCGCCGCTTTACATGCTTGCACTCGGCCGAGCTCTGAAGCAACGCAATACGTAAAGACGAAATCATTGAGATTCGAGAAGACTGAACTGCGTTTCTCTGCGATGTAACAGTAGGCCTACTTGCGCAATCTTCGAAACATACGAGCATGTTGGCGCGAGTGGTATAGCACAGATTTCCTTATCTTCAAAGCCCAAACATTACAAGAGGAATACGGAAATTCCCCGCGTATATCTCGCACCGACAAATTTCACTCGTATTTTCGGCTCGCGTATATCTCGCACCCCATTTTTTTTAGTTGAAATTTCAGGAAAAAAAGTGCGAGATATACGCGAGCAAATACGGTATTAATAAATGTGTATGTTTAATGGAAGTTGGTGTCCTGTGTCTTTGTGTGGATATTTAAGCAAGTATATTGCCCCACTATCCTGAGGTGGCTAGCTCAGTATGATAGATATTACATTGGCGCCCAAAGTTTGAGCAAGAATTTATGAATCACACAAGACAGGAGCACGAATAACGAAATAAGAAATATGGGGGAAAACAAGTTAAGTTTAGAAGCTGAAGCTGAGATGATAGCCATAATGAAGAAGATCTTAGAGGTGCAGGATAGGATGATCAACCGGCAGAAGGCTGCGATGGAGAAAGAGAAGTTGGAGCAGGAGAAGAAGGAGAAAGGCAAGTTGGAAGAACAGAGAGTGGAGGTCATGTGTGTTGTAGAAGAGAAAGTTGAGATGGTAGAACCTGTGAGTGTAGTTGTGGAGAAGAATGAGAAGAAGGAGCAGGAGAAAGAAAAAGGGAAGTTGGAAGAACAGAGAGTGGAGGTCTTATGCATTGTGGAAGAGAAACTTGTGATGGTAGAACCTGTGAGTGTAGTTGTGGAGGAGAAGAATGAGAAGAAGGAGCAGGAGGAAGAAAATGGGAAGTTGGAAGAACAAAGAGTGGAGGTCATATGCATTGTGGAAGATAAAGTCGAAAGAGTAGAATCTGTGAGTGTGTCTGTTGAGGAAGAGGAGAAGATATATGAAGTACTTGATGATAGGGGGCATATGAAAAATAATCCAGAAGTGGAAAAGATAAGGCAAGTTTGTAGAGGTATATATTGGAGAGACCATAGCAGGCGAAGAAGAGAGCAGTTGTGGGGGTAGACACAGAGGTCGCCGCCAACGTAACAGAAGAGGACGTCAAAAGAAAGATGAGATAGAACATAATGTGAAGAAGCGTAGGAGGAGAAAGATGAGGATACGCAGGAGAACAAGTTGGAGGAAGAAATGGACCAGATGGAAGGCAAAGAGAAGGAGTAAGAAGAGGAAGAGATGTCAGGCAGATCGAGATAAGAGAGTGAAGGATCAGAAGAAGAAAAAGGAGAAGATAAAAGGGATCAAGGCAAAGAGAAAAGAAAAGATAAGAAGAAAAGAATTGCTGAGCAAGATAAGGCAGATGAAGAAAAAGAAGGGAAAGGAGAAGGAGAGAATGAAGGCTGAAGGCAAGTGGCTGACGCACATGCAGAAGACAGACCGTTCGCGTGCTCAGGCTTGCATGGCCCATGGCCCATGGCATGGAGCTGCCTGCTGCGGACGACCGCAAGTTTCCTCGACCCGGCACCAGGATACGGTCCAACAAGACCAAGCAGCAGCTAGCTATTGCCAACCAAGGAGAACGTAAGGTGGAGGTGGAGATTGTGGATCAGGTCCCCCTGCCGTCAGAGGGCAGCATGGAACACAAGAAAGAGGCAGCCAAGATTGAAGCAGGAGACGATGCGGAAGGAGACAGACCAAAAGAAGAGATAGAAGAAGAAGGAAAAAACTCGATGATGATGAAGGCGAAGATGATTATGATGACGGCACAGACAGGTCTGATGACGATTCTGCTATTTCTTCTGACCATGATATTGTTGTCGGATTTTTCCGAAGCTGCATGAAGGTCTGATAGACTCGATCAGATAGCTTCGGCTACTCTATCAGAAGAAAATATTCATGCTGGTGTTTCTGGCGAACCTAGAATAATTGTTTCTGCGATGATGGTGTCAATGGTTTTTCTGGCTTATCATGTATATTTGTTCAGTTTGTGATTTTTGTCTTAGTGTTTGCTTCTTTTTTGTATTCCTTTTTAAATTATGTTTGGTGTGCATTTGTTTTAGTGTTATGTACTTGTATGAGGGTCGAGGATGAATCTATAACCCTGAGTTAGAGATTTATTCTCGAGGGGGCATTCTGTAACCGAATTTATTTGGTTACAGCGTTCACCCTCACGATTTTGGTTTGTTTAATGTTGTATTTAGGTTCGGTAAAGGCTACCTCTTGCTGGGCACTGCAAGGAGTCTTGTACTTGTGTTAAATGGATTATTTGTGGTGTCCTAGCAATGAGGTAATAGGGGGCTTTGCCCAATGAAGTTTCATTGCAGGATATATGTTCCTTTTATGATAGTCGGTTGTTCAGATTTCTTCTTGTTGAAAAAAAGATGACATGGCATGGTTGCCATGGTGATAGGCTGTTTTAGAGGATGTTGTGTGGCAAGATGGAGGCCAGTTGGTTTATTTTAGGATGATGCCAGGCAAGGAAAATGGAGGCCTGCAGAGATGTGTAAAATAATGATTATTAATAAATGTTTATGTTTAATGGAAGTTGGTGTCCTGTGTCTTTGTGTGGATATTTAAGCAAGAATATTGCCCCACTACCTGAGATCATAAGTGGTTAATGATAGCCCAACTAGGGGTAAGTTTCCAGAATTATTATTACAGAAGTGTGCACACCATCATGAAGGAACGACTGCACTAGCGCAAAGTGTGTGCCCAACGGGTGCCCCAACAGTCTTCAACCACACCAGGAAGCATGTCGAATGGCCCCACTGTCTTGGTCATCTGCAGCGCTATGCGAGGGAAGGGTGTCATCACTTCGAACCAGAATCCAAACGACATAGCCTCCAGTGGAAGCATCCAGGGTCACCACCACTCAAAAAAGGCAAGGCCATCCACACGAGTGCAGGAAAGGTAATGCTGACCTTCTTTGACCAAGATGGCCCCCTTCTGATACATTTCATGCCGCACGGGACAACAGTGAATGCCCAGCGTTACTTGCAAACCTTGACCACCCTTCGCCAAGTGATCAAAATAAAATGACCAGGCAATCTCACCCGTGGGGTCATTCTGCTCCACGACAATGCCCGACCTCATATGGCCAACACAGTCGCGGCACTCCTGCAGAAATTCAAATGGGAGGTTCTTGGCCACCCTCCATACAGTCCAGACCTCTCTCCCTGTGATTACGCCATGTTTGGTCCCCTGAAAAGTGCTCTGCGGGGCCAACGATTCACCTGACGTCGACGTCCAGCTGTACGTGCGGAACTGGTTCACATCGCAGCCCAGGGAATTTTATGAGACAGCCATTCACCGCCTCGTGTCACAGTGGGACAAGTACCTCAACAGCCAGGGCCAATACTTCTAACATACAGGTACTGGTTTCTGTAATTAAGCCTCCGGCTAGTTACTTTTTGAACGCACCTTATATGTCGCACCAACGAGGGGCACGAATGGGGGATATGAGCACTAATTGTTTGGTCAAAATGCTCATCGAGCAGATGATGAAGTTAAGTGAGAAGGTGACTGAACATATGAGCAAACGAGAAGCCAGCATGAACAAACTGGAGTCTAGCATCGATAAGTTGAGTGTGATAGTAGAATCTGTGAGTGTGGCTGTGGAGGAGGAGGATGAGACAGAAGACAAGGTGAAGAAAAGGGTGGAGGATAAGATAAAAGAGGAGGAAGTGAATAAGATAAGTGAGATTAAGGAACAGGAAAATTGTCAGAGGGGTGGGGGGCGTGTAGAAGATGGTAACAGAGAGAAAGGAAATGAGAAGAAATGAAAGAGGAGAAAGAAAAGGAGCAGGATAAGGAGAAAGGGAAGTTGGAAGAGTAAAGGATGGAGATTATGTGCATCGTAGAAGAGAAAGGAGAAGCAGATGAGGTTGGTCACGAGGAGGACAGCTGCAGTCAAAAAAAAGAGGCTAAAGATGAGGGTGAAAGTGCAGGAGTGAATCATGAAGAAGATAAGGTGAAGAAGAAACGGTGGAGATGGAAGATTAGTACAAGGTGCAGAATGACATGGTGGAAGAGGAAAAAGACGAGATGGAAGGCAGTAGAAGGAGGAAGACTAAGAAAAGAACAAAAGAAAAGTAAGAACGAGGAAGGAGGTAAGAAAGAAGGTGGTATGGAAGAAACTGAAGGAGAGGAAGATGATGAAAAGTGTGGAGATGGTATGTCCTTTTCAAATAAACTCATTTCTTCCTGTTCTTCGAGACTTAATATTGGAAAGTGGATTGCAGCTTGGTGATGGGTTGGATTCAGAATATTTAGTTGCTGCCTCAGGGATGCTCATACTAGGTAGTCAAGGGAAAATGTCTGTGGAACAATACAGAAAGAGCCAGCAGTTGTTACAGATGACGTTTACACTATTGGCGAAGATAGTACTAATGGTTATTCTGAAGAGGATGATAATTTATTATGTGTTTTACTTTGTGTGTGATATTTCTTAGTGTATTTGTGATATGTATTACTTCTTAATTTATGTATTCTTTATGTATGTGATCCTCATATGCTTCTCACTTGAGAATCACATAGAGGGGCGATTGGAACCATTGTGGTTACAGAGTTTATTTTATAGGTTATTTTTTATAAGAGTATATATAGGGTTCGAGGCATGGCCACCTTTTACTGATGGGCCATTGCATCGTAGGCCTTAGCGCCCGAGATTAGGTATTCTTTGTAATGGTTCGGCAGTAAGGTAGGAGGGGGCCATGCCTAATGGAGTTTCACATCTGTGTATATATACTTTTTTATTTTTATTTTGATATGTTTTATGGAGTGCTAATCTGATAGATATTTCTTAGAAAGATAGTGGATTGTTTCTGAAGCTAGTTGTTGGAGAGATTGGTTGAAATTCTTTGCAGATGAGTGTGGGTGAAGTGGAGTATATGTTAGTTAAAAGTTTCCCTCATTGTGCAATAACAACCACGACCCCGATTGAGTACAGTTATCGCACGTTCTGCTTCTCTGTGCAACCTCCCCAGCTTATCTTCGATGTCTCGGTACCGTTGTGCCCTAAGACAAATGTCATCTGTGAAATCCACAAATCCAACCCCTCGTCCTTGTCGTGGGAAACGTAATGAAGTAGGGGATTGCCTGTAGGGGAGAAGTATAGTGGGTACTTTGTGTGCCTCAAGACCGTTACGGTAGCTGTGAAGGCCCTACAGGAATCCTGAAGAAATTACGGCTAACGGGGCTCTGGTGAAACAACTGCTGCCTAGTAGTTTCGAGTTGGTTCTTCAAAGGCTAAGGGAAGAAACCCTGACAGAAAATCAGCCTGGTGCCTCAGGCTTAAGGTGGCAGCCCCTCCAAGGCACTCTGAGGTAGTGGCTTAATCACTCGTTCCTCTTAAATAAACTGACTATGGAAACTGAAGCAAAATTACAAAACCGGACGGATAACCTGATGACTTTTGGCATTGGCATCAAGAGGACTACGAAAATCGGTTTCTGGAATGTGAGGATCTTAATGGAGAAAACCAGACTGAACCAAGTGACAAGGGAGATGAAGAACTATGGGCTGGATATCCTACGATTGAGTGAGGTGAGGTGGCCAGGATTCGGTGAAATACAGACAACAGATGGAATTACATTTCTCTATTCTGGGGGCGATGATGAAGAAATCAGGGATTGAGTATGGTTGCTGCTAAAGATAAATGCAAAGAGAAGCCTTATGGAGTGGAAGCCAATTTCTAGTAGGCTTATGATAGCTAGGTTCAAGACAAAGATCAGGAATGTGATCATCATCCAATGTTATGCGCCTACAGAATCGGAGCCGGAGAAGAATGAAGAATTCTACCAAATGCTGCGATATATCACAAGACAAACAAGTAATAAGGACATTCTCATTGTTATGGGAGAATTCAAAGCGAAGGTGGGCGCAAACAATGAGGGGTTGGAGCAGATCATAGGGTAAACACGGCCTTGGTGAGCAGGGTGTCTACCAACTCATCTTAAAAGAATTCTCTGAATATTTCCTGATTTTTCCAGGATTAATGAGATAATTCCCTGAGTAAAGACTGCTACACATTCGCCCGAGAACAGGAAGTGTGATGAAATGCACGCTATTATTGGGTTCGTTTTAAGCGCTCTCCAGGATCAAGAAGTAAAATGTAATCCAGGAAAGCAAATGGAAAATAGGATTAAGTTGTATATTTCCTGTTCCCGAAATTCCAGGAGCCAAACAGATGTGAGCAATGGCGGCATAAGGGAAAAAGTTGTGAAAATAAATTTATTTCAATAGAATATATTAAGTGAACTTATTGTCCAGTAAAATAAGCAAGGTTTATGAAGTCATGCTGCTTTCACTACGGTAAATCCCCCCCAATAAAAGGGACAACGGGAGGTTGAATACACACATCAAGGTGTGTATCATACGAGTGTGATCATCTTAGACTAATATTTAATTTGTAAAACCATTCATTACCATTGAAATCCCTGATCCTACGTCGCAGGAATGATGATATTCGTTATCATAAGTCTGAATATAGTCCTACTCAGTAATTTACATGGTGTAACTACAATGGTGAGGCGGATCGCTCCCTCTCTCTCGTGCGGATAACGTCACAACGGGGGCAGCCGTGACTTGTGGCTCAAGGCGGGAGTCTGGCGCGTGAATCCGCAGTCGATTGAAATAATGATGTTAATGTCGACAGGTGTGTACGTTGCTAGTGAAAGTATTGTATTTCAATCTGTCAACGGCATAATAAGGAATGTGTCTTCAATCATCCAAGCAACGGTTCCTTAAAGGTGTTTGTGTTTGCAAACCTTCCTCATTTATTGAAACTTGTGAGAAATCATTTGTTAGATTTGTCCGTAATTAGATCAAGGATGTGTACTGCTCAATGGGAAAAAGGTGAGCAAGGAATGTTTTGGAACTACTAATTTCTATGTCTTCTTCTGAACTCACTATTGCGCACAAAATTAGCAGATATAATTTAGGCTTAAAGGGATCAGAGAGACAAAAATTTCGGCCTGCAGCTCAAGTACTATCAAACCAGGTATCAAAGGCTCTTGAATGGTGTGGAGGGAAAGGTTTGATGAAAAACATTGACTGAGAAGAAGCTGCTAGATGTATAAAATTAATGAATGACTGGTTTGGCTTACTCACTGCTAAAAACAAATTTGGGAGTCATTCTGAAAGCCCCCAGGGGATCACAACTTGTGGGACGTGGGTTGGTGACCACGGGACCCCAGCTGAGTCCGGCATTGCTTCCACTTACTTGTGCCGGGCTCCTCTCCATCTTCTTTCCTGTCGACCTCTCTTGGTCAACTCTAGTTCTCTTCCGACCCCGACAGATTTCCGAGGCCTAGGGAGTCTCTTCCTTTTCCGCCTTAATTGGCTCTTGTCTCATCTTTCCTGATACCCTCCTTCTGCGAGGGGTCAGCCTTCTTTTTCTTTTCATGTTCTCTCCTGCCTTCCGCTCAAGGCCCTCAAGGAGGCAGGGTGTGTGTAGCCCCACCACTTCAGGTGCATCCCTGATATTGCTACACCCTCAGGGGCTTACGGCTGGTGAGTTCCCGAGGGATTCCTGAGCTGGGACCGTTTTGTCCCCTTTTACCACTGACTTTGGGATGGGCCCTCTCCTCTTTCCTATCCGCCTTTCATGGCTCTCCTTCCTTCCAAGTCCCTCAATCCTCATTATTCTTGGGTTGAGGGCATTTCTTTTCTTCCTGTCTTTTATTTGCCTTATCCTTTGTTTGTTTACCATTTCTTCTTCTAGTATGTAAGTCTAGTTTGTATTGGTTATAGTTTTCATTCTCATCTCATCTTTCACTATCACCCAAACCATTAGGGGCCGATAACTTAGATGTTAGACCCCTTAAAACAACAATTATTATCATCATCATCATTCTGAAGGAAATGCATTTGGTACTGATTTAGACAAGCAAATCAGTGTGCTAAATAATGTCAATGAGTTGATAACGTCAATGAAAGTTGACCGACATAAAGCCTTACTCCCATTTCGAAAAGGAATTCTACTCGGCAACACGTATCTAGTTAACCTTTTTAGATGCTTGAAGCCGATGTACCAAGTCGAGTACATAATAACTTATCGTCTAAATCAAGATATTTTGTAGAACCTTCTCACATATATTAGAGGAATGGGAGGCTCCAATGATCACCCAAATCCTCTGGATATTAAATAAACAGTATATTGAGATGGTACATTTTGGATAAGCCCTCTGCTTCAGTGTTTACTTTAAATATAAATACAGAGGAGGATATTGACGAAAAGTGTCTGATTAAACCAGTGGAAACAGAAACCGAAAGGCCTACCTGTTTCTCGCAGACTGCGTTAGTGAATGTTGCCAAACATATTCCTGATATCGTGGATGCTCCTGACTAAGAAAAACTAGTTTCCAGTTTATTTATTGAATCAAATTACGAAACTGCGGAAATGAATATGAGTTTGTTTAAAATGACTGATCATCAGAATGAATTGTTGGATGAATTTGATGTCTCAGATTTTAAAGATGAAATGAACCATGAAGGTTTAAAATACAGTACAGGATATGTAGCACATATATTCAGGGATAAGTACAAAAATTTGCGAACATTATCTCAAGAACATTGGTTGGTTCCTCAGTTTAGGCGCTGCGACAACGCGGTCATGTAGTTCCGTGTACTTTGTATCTCAAGAATTTTAACCCAGTAATGAAGGCCCAGATTGGCTCCAGTTTATTTCAAGGGGAAATCGTTTGTATCCCTCTAATGAACATATGGAAGTTGAAACAACACTGGACGCTGAGTTTCATAAATTTCATGACATTTCGCTATCAAATGATATGTTTATATTCAATGAAGTAACCAGCAGGACCTTGAAAAAATTGTCTCATATTAATATTGCATATGAGGTTATTCACTGTTTAGATCGAACCCGAACATATATTAGGTTGCTTGGCTTAAACAGAAAAATAAGTTTCGGCAATTCACAGAGAAAATTGAATCGCAAAATGTGGTAAATTCATCAATGTAAGAATATAGTTGATCTCGTTATTGGACTATTAATATTATTTAGAGGTACGGCGCATTCATAATTACCAACATTATTATCATTGTTTACAATACAAAGTATGTTGAGTGTTATAACACATTTTATTTATTAATTATGCCTTCAACTTAAGACCAGAGCCGTGTCAAATACATGTACTTCGTCCTGTGTCACCGAACGCAATGCCCCCGTTGTGACGTCATCCGCACAAGAGAGAGGGAGCGATCCGCCTCACCATTGTAGTTACACCATGGTAATTTACACATATCCAAGGGACGACGGGAGGCATATTCCAAGTTCTCACTCTCAATTAGGTCCACCTCGTCATGACAGAAGTAATTGAGTTAATCAATTTATTAATTTATAAATACATTTAAATGAAGGAAATCATTATGAATGATGTTTCAACAATTTATTAATTTATAAATACATTTAAATGAAGGAAATCATTATGAATGATGTTTCAACAGGCCAGAACACACTATTATCAGTCTAAAATAATTTAGGTTGCTTGGTTCCTCAGTTTAGGGGCTGCGACAACGCGGTCATGTAGCCCCGTGTACTTTCGGCGTGAGTAGAATCTGTCTGATAACCGGTGTTAATTGTGATGACTGTATTAGTGTGTGTTTCTGTTTAATTCAAGTAAGGACTGCATACTTTGAATTTTTCAAGTAGTTCCTACTTTTGCCACCAAACGCCACTGTCAACAACTACTAGTTCAGAACTTGGCTCCTAGACGCCACCGCAGTCGGCTACCGGCGACGAACGTAGGAACCTGAGCGTTGTTTACCTTTTTAACCTAATTTAGCTTCACACAGGTGTAATTAGTGGAAGGTTCTTTAACATGCCATAAATCTATGACATGGGACTGCCGGCTTTACTTCCCCTCCGAAGGAAGGCATACTGAGGGATTTTTAACGCTCTTAAGAAATCAGACGACTTCGGCCGGGTTTGAACCCGCGATCTTGGGCATAGAAGCTCAGCATGCTACCAACTACGCCACCGAAGCCTCTAAAAATAATTTAACCAAGTCTGCTTGATAATACAAGGTAAGAGTTTGAAAGGTGTTGCAAAAACATTTCCTGGGCACAATTAAAAACAACATTGGACATAAGTTCTCGCCTAGCTAAGGAACGTAGGAGCAGACAATAATCAAAGAATACCGGGATGGAAAAACCGTGCAAACAGTATTGTCAACCCAGGTCTAACACATTGTTACCCGGGCGCGCGCTACTCTATTCCTTACTGCAGACCGGGCAACTGAAGTACACCTAGCATGAGAAGTAAGATGGAACATAAATACGTGTAATTTTACTTACTTGTCCATCCATCAACCTCATCGTCACTACTTTCACTGTATCATTGTCAATTTCACTCTTATTATTATTGTCAACAGACTCGTCTGAAGTGATTATCGCACTGTCAGTTCCACGCGCGCCATGCTAACACTTGACAATACACGCGGTAACTGAGTGTTATAAAACGTCACTTCCAGTACTGAAAGCATTATCAAGACAACAATCAATCTGCATTTCGTTGAACAAAGACCTTAGTTCGTAAATAACACGTAGTATTTTGATTAATGAACGGCAGAGAGGAGAAAATTACACAAGAATGAAGCACTGTAAGAAAACGTTAATTTACGTAGCCGGTTGTCCGCGCACCAATACAAAACTACTTAAATTAACGTAGCCCGTCATTATCCAGTAGTAGTCAAAAATCGATCGCTAACGGGAGTTTAAATAGTCCCTGAATCTCTACTTAGTATAAAAAGAAAATACAGTAATTTATTTATGTTCAAAGGAAGCCAAGCAGTAACGATATCAGGGAAAAAGTCGGAAAAAAAATAAAAAATAAACAGGAGTCCGTGCACTTTTTAAGCTTATGCTGGGCAAACCGTTAAAAATATCAATATACTACGAGTGTAAGAATTGTTCAGCATGAAAAGTTCTACAAAAAAGTCCGCGAGAGCATATCTCTATCTTCAATACATCGCCCACTATACGTGTTTTTCGAGTGGACGGGAGGGGGATTTGTTTGCATGCACCTCGCCATTCTTAAATTACATCTGACAATAATTCGTTGCTCGTGCTATCTCCATGATAATATAATGGATAGTCTAGTCAGTGTTTTTAACCCATAATCCTGAGACGTAAAACGGATATAGGCCTAGGTCGTAGTTCATTGACATCAGGGGAAAAAAAGTCACGAAATGCACTCATAACTGTTTCCGAGCGAAGCTAGTATAAACAATCCTAAAATTAAAATATTTTATCGCTAAAGTTGCTACATCTACCGACAAACTCGCTAAATTGGCAATACTGATCGCAACGAACAAAATGCCTAAGGCCCACTAAAATGGTGTAGTTTGCTCCTGCGCAGAAGGCGAACGGAAGGTTGCCACATTATGCGTTCAGTTGAGCTTGAGAAGGCACTGCTCATTGGCTGAGCGGTCATCAGTAGCGAGCGATAACTTCCCGCAAAATTCGAAAGTATTGCTTCCACTTTTACGGGATATAGCCAAACTGAGAAAAATCCCTGATTAACAAAGAAATTCCCTGTTTTTTCCCTGATTATTCCAGAAATTCATAATTCCTTGAGAATTCCCGTTTTTTCCGGGTTGTAGACACCCTGGGTGAGATGAATGACAATGGGGAGAAATTTAAGGAATATTGCGCCAGTCAGGATTTGGTGATGGGTGGTACAGTGTTTCCTCATAGGCGGTGCCACAAGGTCACCTGGGTCTCTCCTGATCAAGTCACAGAAAATCAAATTGATCACATCGTGGAGAACAGGAGGTTCAGAAGAAGCTTGGAAGATGTTAGGAACAAGAGAGGAGCGGACGCTGGTAGTGACCATCATCTTGTGATTGCCAACTTCCGCATGAAGATCGTGGCATTCCGCCAAATGTTTCACGACACAAGTCGCTCGTTACTTTGATAAAATTCCATGCTTCCTCACAACCTGTATTGTCCAGCCACAATCTTCGGGCTCATTATATTCCTAAGGATCTTTCTCGCAAACTTCTCTGCTTCCCTCAAACCAGCCTTTCCAGTAATTCGAAGGCATTTACTTCCATAGACACCGTATTGTAATGTCTGAGTTTAGCTTGCATTGAGATTGCCTTTTTCTTCTATAAGTTGTGTATTGAATGAAACACTGCAGTCATTATATCTCATCTATTGTTGCTCACTTCTCTTTCATTGGTTCCCAACTGTACAATCTCACCAAGGTAATTGAAGCTATTGACTGCCTCGTCTTTAGGTGTTGAGGAGCTGCCAAGATGTTCGTTAAGTACTTCGTTATTTCGAAGGAAATCTGGAGCCCAGCTTTTTCTGACCATTCCTTCGAAAGATTTACCTGTTCAACAGCTGCGTCTGTGGTTCTAGACAGGATCGCCAGATCATCACCGACGGCCAAGCCGTTGATCTCGACACCATTCTTGGAAACTCCAAATGTTGGTTCACGAGATCCTCATTTTGAAGTTCCTTTTTCAGCTGGTTATTGTTGATTGTTATACATTTTATGGCCAAATAAAACCAAATTGTTTATACTGCTCATGAGGCACTGGTCACTAAAAATGGGTTTTTCACCCCCTAGTGTCCTTGACGGTTTGTACATGTTCAGGCATACCCTTCACAAATTGTTGGATGGCCTCTGGTGGGACATGATCCCACTCTTCCAGCAATGATTTTTCTCAATTGTTCCAAGGTGGCGTTGTCCACGTTTTCTGATGTTCCCTCCAAGCACATCCCATATGTGCTCAATAGGATTTATGTCAGGGCAATGTGCTGGCCCATCCAGCATTCAAATTCCAACTTCCTCCAGATCCTGCACATCACAGTGACTGGTATGGAAGTAGGCATAATCATGCATCAGCATGACAATCTGGCCAATGAAAGGTACAAAGCTTACAGCAGGGTTCACCAGGATCTGTTCGCTGTACCTCCGAGATCTCGCGATTGATGAACACGAACTCTGTGAGCTGCATCGTTGATGCCACCACAGACCATCATCGAGCCACCTCTAAACAGAGTACTTGAGGAGAAAGCAATGACACCGTATTTCTTTTCCAATCCTCTCCACACTATCTCTTCCACCATAAAGACATACTGTACTTCTCTGTGTTGTCGTTCGAGTAAAGGTCCACTTGCAAGTCTCCTGGTAAAAAGATATAAGCTTCCTGTAACCTCCTCCTTACTGTTTGCTAACTCACTCTCACATGTCCAACATTCTTACCTGGACTGCTGTGGTATGGCAATTGGCAGAACTTAAAGGGTAAGAGACCTGTCATCCCTGTCACTTATGCTCTTTCTTCAGCCTGAACCTTGTCTCCAGTCATATGTTTAAAGTTCTCTGTACTGTTGCACTGCACGGTAAATGCTACCGAGAGATGACCCAATGGCCTTGATGACATAACGGAAGCTGCGTCCATCTCCACCAATGCAACTGCCCTTGCAGCATCTTCGCCACTAAGAGGAATGTTTTACTGAGAATTGCACATGGATAATCATTTGAAATGTTAGCCAATGATTGAAAAATCTTAAAACAAATGTTGTCAGGTATCCCCAGATCAATGATAAGCAAGCCACAAGACTAATAATAAAACTTTCATTGCATTGCATAAAATCAAAAAGAAAAGTGCTTTGAAGATTGGGGGTAATACACCTCCATAAGGATGGTCACATTCACAATTTCTTTTCAGAGATACTTCTGAGGGATGTTGTAATGTGGGTCAAGTTTTTAAAATATGAATAGATCTCTTCAATGGCTAATTTTATAGCAATAACATTAATTTTCTTAAGTGCTCCATATATTATTATTAATAGCAGACCCGTGCGAGAGCTCTCGCATAATGGGTTGTGTGCACCCCATGTGTACACACTACCCCCTCCCGGCTCTAGTGCTATGCGGGCTGTACGCGATACAGTTCTAGCAGGGGCCATCGTCTTGTTTATTTGTTTAAAAGCACTTTATAAACAAATATATTTCCGTCAATTTTTCAAGAAATGCAAGATTTTCCCTGTACTATTGAGACGATTTGGAAGATTTGGGTATGAACCACACCTTTCAACTCCCTCTGGTTTAGGAGCTTGAGTTTTGTAAAATATACACCTTAGCGTATTATATATTATTATTACATACCTGCCAACCTCTCAAAATGAAATATCGGGAGATTCGACGCGGCGGCGATGGGGGGGGGGGGGGGGCATGATACAACATAATACATACACAGGCTAAGACTAACATGATATGATATCCCAGTTTACAAATGTACTTAAGACTGAGTAATTTTAAATTCTAACTAGTCTATCAAACAAGCATACCTTTCTTTCGACCACACTCAGGCATACAAAACTAGTGACGTATCGAAGATCATATTATTGGTCGTTGTTGCAGGCGACTGTGGCTGATTTTGCCCTCTTCAAAAAAGGTCTTGCTATATTCTTGCTCAAAACACTTCCCTTTCTGAATCTACTTCCGAGTTATAAGTTTGTCCTAAGTCTTGTCTGAGAGAGATGACCTGAACTGCGTTCTTGGTTTTCTGACAAGACTGAACATCCTCTCACACTCTGCATTACTATGCGGAATGGTCAGAATGGAAAGCATAACTTTAGACAATTTGACATACTCTAGTTCTGGCTGAGCCATATCTCCCGGCAATTTTTGAGTCTGGGAACATCATCCTAAATAAAGGACCAGCGTGATCGGAACAATTGACAGGGAGGTTATGTTCAATAATAAACGATGTGAACAATACATCAGCACGTGTTATACTGTCAGTGTCTTCCTCCTTACACTTGAAATAATCAAGTTTCTTGTTTTTCCCAACACATTGTACATTGTCTTTATGTTTCTTTGAGAACACATGTTTTAAAATGTCTCCCTTTCCACCATGTGAGATACTGAAATCACACCTGAAATCACAAAATGCAAATGTTGCGCCTCTTCTTGACTCAGTTATATGCGGAAAGTTATCTGTGTACACACTTTTAAATGTCACATCATATTTCCTCGCCATATTACCGAGGAACGGACGCAATCACTCAGATCGAAAAATCACAATAGCCTACGGGCATATTAACGCCAACAACATCTAACTAAGTTATACATAAATCATATAATTGCACGTGTGAAACAGATACAATATTCCGCAGCGCACAACTACCTATCACCCACAGGTCATTATGCAAAACAATTAGGAACAAGCGCTGAATTAACCATCGACCATTTCAAACAAAGATGTATTCGAAGCGAACCTTTTATAACAGCAGGACGTGACGCGGGAGTTAGTACGCAGTTGTCTATTATCGATACAGAGCGAAACTGCGGTATCGAGATATAACTTCAAAACACGTAAAGTCGATCCGTTCCATAGACGACTGGAGTGTCATCTCGCACATTAAATCAGAGATAACTGGAGATAAATGAGAATTGACAGAATAATTTTCTGTCATGTTTGTTTTTTCAATTTCCATAGGCCAATGAAAAATGTCTTCCAGTACACCATCACTGAATTTCATTACCAAAAAATATGATTAATATAGCTACACCAGGATAACAACTTGTGACTTACAAATAGGCAACGCATATTAACATACAAATGGCAATGGAAATTATTATAGAAAGTCTGGCTAATAACAGTGTTATAAGCGATAGAAAGCCATATTAAGAGAGAGAGAACATTTTAAATTTCTGAAATATGATTGATTTTCTCCTTGGATAAACCTCTCTTGAGAATGAGGTAATAACTGCAGTGTGATCTATTCATGAAAGCTCAGTCCTTATTTTACAGTAATAGTAATACTAAAACTCTACATGTCCTATGAAAAGCAGCAACAGACCACAACTTAAATCGTTTGAATTGTATCCGTATCAAATTTTCTGGATGGGTGCCTTTCTATTAATGTTGTAATATAGAAAGGCAAATTAAGAATAATTTTTCTTGAAATACTGAAACAAGATAAAAATTGTTTCCACCAAATCAACACTTAAAACCACACACTTATAAGCGGGACATGTTTTGGTAGCCGTGTTATAGCTGTATTACATCAAAAGTTCAAAGAAACACCACTCGCACACATTAAAACGTTCAGGTAAAAAAAAATATATATATATATATATATATATATACACACACATCAATAGTTAAAAGAAGCACCACTCCCATACATTGAAAGTCAAGGTACAAATTATGTTCCAACATTTCTAGATGTAACTAGCACCTTACTTTTGTTTTTCTTTCTTTCCTATTTTGATAAGTTTCTATATAACAGAGGGAGATCATGGTGACAATACATGACTGATCTTCACCAACTACAAGAACTGGGTGTGAATCAGGGCAGTGTGTTCATGTAAAATGTAAAGTGCTGCAACTGTGAAACTTTTGAAACGGGTGAAGAACAATATGACTCTTTTCTGAAACACGTCCTACTATTAAATGTCTTTATTTATTTATTTATTTGTTATTGTGTTCGAAGCCATTTTTCAGTGTTGCCTTAGCAATCGAAATTTGTTTTTCAGTCGGTCAACACGATTGTACACAAATTGTGTTGACTAGATGGTAATATCTAATAATTTGAAGAAAAATTATTCTTAATTTGGTTAAGTTAACACAGACCAATGAAAGGCAAACATTGTTTGTTTTATGTCTATGTATGATAGAAAAAAAGAAAAAAAAAAACTCGAGTTAGTATGAACGTGGGAAACCTTGCCAGTTAGGTGGTCAATAAACCATCGCGATGCATTATTACACTGCCCCAGAACCTATAATAGCCTATCTGCTTTCCACTTTCACACCTGATATTGAGTGCGTAATTCTAGTTTTTATCAACTTGACATTTTTCTAATATGGAATGCCATCATAAGACTTACACAGCATTGTTGCGGGCATCCCTGCTTTCTCTCAATAGAATTGTAACCTTCATCCAACCAGGAGGCCATAGAGCTTTTACTTCCTTATCCAAATAGTTCCGAAGGATTTCATCCGAAGTCTCTTTGCGGGACTTCTGTAGGTCTGCACACTGTAGTTTAATTCGAACCACTTCCTTCAGTAATGCCCTGTTACGAAAAGCCAAATTAGTAAAGAAACATGTCTGCTTACAGAAAAGGCCTCTTAATTACACTGATGTGCAATAAATACTTAGGATGAAACAGGTTTTGTTCTATAGTGAATTATACAAAGCAAAAATCATACCAGAAATATGTTGTAATGGTTAGGAACAATTATAAACAGATAAGTTTACAATCATCCTTATTCATTGATGGTTACATAACAGTTCCTCAAGACTAGAGATGTACTTGAGTCAGAGGTGTAAAGAAAGGAAGTAGTCTTCATTCTGCCATACAATTTTCTAAATGAATATGAAACACAATTCATTATAAGGTAATTATTATTAATATGGATTTGACATCCCTTTTAATTACTGAGGTTTTTAGAGACACCGGGGTGCAGGAATTTTGCCCGAAGAGGATCATTAACGTGCCAGTAGATTTACTACTGGCACAGCTCCCTCGCATTTAAGCCCCCTCAAATGCCCACTGACTGTACCAGGATTCGATCCTGCAACCTTGGGCACACCCGACAAGAACATTACCACTGCACAATGCAGCCAGTCATTGTCATCATCAACATCATCATCATCATCATCATCAACAGAGTGAGTCCATATGAGAAAGGTACCAGTTTCCAGCTTCTAACTGAAGAGATAATCCAATATTTAAAGTGCAAACTGTAATCCATTCATTACACATAATTTGTATTCTTTTGACTCTGAACTAGACACAGACTGCATGAAAAGATAAGAACTAACCCCCAGCATACAAAACTAATTGGACAGATGACCTCGCTATTCCACGCCTTAAAACAACAATAATTATACTAAACTTTGATATTTAAGTTAATATTTTTTTATTTTTTTCTAAATTATATGACTTAATGGAAGTTGATTTTCTAGAAGGTAAACAATCTTAAATATCAAGAACACTAATTTACTACTAAAATACAGGTGTATAAAGCCAGAAAAGTCTTCATCCAATACCCAATAACTGGGCCTTTTTCATATGCTGTACATGCAAACATATGGGCTAAATATCTAAAATAAAGTAAGTTTTCTGTCAGAACATTTTGAATTTTTGGCTCAAACTTCGTATTTATCTCGGATGAGGTGTATAATAACCAAATATACCCTCAGATACATTTTTGTTTGTTTGTTTGTTTGTTATGGGTTGGCATTAAAACTACTCGAGCGAATGCCACGAAAATTCCTATGTAAGTAGAAGACACCCTTAAAATAAAACTAAGCTAGAAATTATTTGTGTAATTTATTTATTTATTTATTTATTTATCGTATGGCTTTTAGTGCCGGGAGTGTCCGAGGACATGTTCGGCTCGCCTGAGTCTGTAGCTGCTTCCAGCGGATACCCTAAAGGGTGAGCTACAAGTTCTGTTCAATTTGTGTAATGCAAAGGGTCGACGGAAATATTAGAAGCCATTTTCTGTGTTGCCTAAGTAATCTATTGTTAGAAGCTTTTCAGCCGGTCAACACAAGTATGCCCAATTAGATTGGATGGGAAGTTACAATTAATTTCCTAGTGCCTGAAATAAAACACATGAATTACTTATACACTCAATAAACACTTCACACAAAAATGGGCTTAATTGGACGACGACTAATTTCGTTAGTCAAGCTAACATCATCAAATCCTCCCCACTTAGGCTTAATTTAGGTTCAGCGGATATGTATATAACACTTATAATTTTATTAATGCAGCCAATGGCCATGTATTTTTCTTTTCAGGACAGGTCAGGGAAGGAACTATGAAAGGAAATCGGCCATGGACCTATTGAAAAGAACCGTCCCGGCATTTGTCTGGTAGTGAAAATGGGAAACCACGAAAACCATTTTCAGGACGTCCGAGGTGGGATTCGAACCTACGTTCTCCCGATGCCAGCGAGACACGAGATAGCGGGTTAGCGCTCTCGGCCACCGCAGCCGGTTATATAACACTTATGTACAACAGTATTTACTAATATTGAGCTACAAAAGTTTTTGATTAAACTTCGTAACAAGTCGCATAATTTACTAATTATTTTTTATTCAGTTAGTCTATCACTAAGCCTCCATGGCTTAAGCGGCAGCACACCGGCCTATCACCTCTGGGTACGTGGTTCAAATCCCCGTCACTCCATGTGAGATCTGTGCTGGACAAAACAGAGGCAGACAGGTTTTTCTCTGGGTACTCCAGTTTTCCCTGTCAAACTTCCATTCCAGCAGCACTCTCCACTATCATTTCATTTGTCATTCATTTAATCATTGCCTCAGAGAGTGCGACAGGCTTCGTCAGCCGGCACAGTTCATATCCTCGCCGCTAGATGGGGGCTTCATTCATTCCATCCCTGACCCAGTCTGTCGACTGGAAGCAGGCTGTGGATTTTCATTTTTGCATAGTCTAATACTATCATTAACCCCTCAAGCCGGTTCGCTGTACACTGTACGTCTGCAGGATTCTACTCATTCAGCCTGTTCGACGTACCACAAACGGCCGGTGCAGGCGGAAGTTCGAATGCCTATTACGCATGAAACACTGTCGCTTCGGCGGATCTCTTTTCACCTTATGAATCGAGAAGTTATGTACTTTCATGCCATCTCTGATTCGTAATTGGAACTAATACGAAATTGATCGACATCCGTTACTTTTGACTCATATCAATCAGAGAAAGAACATCAAATGTGCTCTATTGAGTTTCAAGTTAGTTGCTTTAGAACGTACTGCGTCCGTTCCTGCCATCTCGAGAATGTTTTGTAAACTATATCTAAGTTGAAATTCTTGCCACTTATGAAGGGGAAACTCCGAAAGCAAATACCTCACAGATAATTTTTTGCTTCGCAGGCTAGAGGCAACTCGGTCACAGAGGAATGGCACAGTGATTATTCGTTTGATAGATGACAGTAGTGGAAGTGATTTATCGAGAAGCGATATTTTCGGTAGTGACTAGGCACAGCATGAGGTTACTGGAGAAGTGGCAGACAGCGCAGATGAAGAAATAGCTTCAGCTGTAATAAAATTGTCCGCTGTTCAGTGGTCGTGACGAGAGGTAGATTTCGTCATGAGCACACAAAAGATCCCTTTCACGGGTATGCCGGGTACATGAAAGTATTTTACATCTGTCTTAAGACGTTATTTTGCTGTTTTTCGACGATAAAGTGATTGAACTCATTGTTCAAGAAACAAATAGCTACGCGGTAGAATGTATACTTGGCGCGCAATTGAAACAAGGTCGTGCGCCAGGAAATGGGAGCTAGTGACAGGAGAGAAAATTTATGTGTTCTTAGGGCTTGTAATGTTGATGGGGATAATGCAGAAACCCACCCTGAAAAGCTATTTCACCAGGGATGGATTTTTAGAAAACCATATATACCCAATGGCAAGAGACAGGTATGAACTAATATTGCGGCATTTACATATTGTTGACAATTCTACATGGAAGGGGGCCTAAACAGCTTTTCAAAATTCAACTCTTCCTGGAAATTATACATGAAAAATATGTGAATTTGTAGATTGAGTATTATCATGTAAATATCTTGATTTCATTGCAAATTTATCTGAAACAAGTACCACAAGTGGAACTTATCCTAATTATTTATTTTAGTAAATATTGCGTTTGATTATGGACAACCCTGAACAGCAGTCGTCACATTTACTGCTGAAAAACATTGGACACGATCTCGGTGATTAGTCCTCAAATTTTCATTGCGTTATGTTTTGTAGATTTAACATTATTAATTTTTTAACTTGATGGTATCTAAACCTCTGCTGAGCTTCCATTTAAATACCACCGGAGAAGTGAACAGCCAGCCTGAGGGGTTAAGTGTTGCATTTTTTGTTAGTACTTTTTTGTGTGTATAAATGTGCATGTATCTGGTCCGCAGTGAGAAGTGAAGTGGCCGTCAGTACAGGAACTTCTGCTCATCAACTAAGTCTACAAAACCACATTGTCAACTCAGTAACATTTAATTATTAACTAACTACAAAAGCTCATTATGTAAATAAGAAATTTGAAAAGTAACGGTTAATAACAAAACAGCCTAGAACACAATCACTTCAAAAGATCAATACGATATAAGTTTAAGATTCAAAAGGATTAGCACATTTATGCACACAGAGTGCTAACAAAACAGGCAACGTAATAGAAGATTACATTTTGGTTTTAAAAAAATTAAAAGAAACAAAAACAGACTTATTACAAAGTTTAATTAAAAACTTAATGTAGCTTAATAACTGTAGTGCCGTTGTGATATATCCATATCCACTGAACCTAAATTGAGCCGAAGTGAGCAGGATCTGTCCCTTGTCATCCAATGAAGCTCCCCATGTGTGTAAGAAGTACCGTATTTCCTCGCATAATCGTAGCACCCCACTTTTCAAACACTAACATAGGTTTATAAAATTTCATCGCATAATCGTCGCATAGCATGATCGTATTTGTGCGCCAGT
This sequence comes from Meconema thalassinum, assembly GCA_946902985.2. Lineage (NCBI taxonomy): Eukaryota > Metazoa > Arthropoda > Insecta > Orthoptera > Tettigoniidae > Meconema > Meconema thalassinum. The sequence continues at coordinate 297,259,089 of OX336391.1, read as the reverse complement.
CAGTTGCAAATGCTGCCGCGACTTTATAACCTGGCGCGACTTTGTCAGACGAAAAATATCTCGTCTTTATGCCTGCGGGCTATGAACTATGACGCGAACGGCAAGCTTCGTCACTTAGCACATTCCGCAAGCGCATTATCTGGCGTGATCTTGTCAGGAGAAAGTAATCTCGTATTTATGCCTGCGGGCTATAAATCGCGATGCGAGCGGCCAGCGCAAATTCCGCGAGCTTATAGGCCTAATTTGGCGTGATCTTGTCAGGAGAAAGTAATCTCGTATTTATGCCTGCCGGCTATGAACTGCGACGCGAATGGTCAGCGCACATTCCGCGAGTGTATAGGCCTAATTTGGCGTGATCTTGTCAGCAGAAAGTAATCTCGTCTTTATGCCTGCAGGCTATGAACTGTGACGCGAACGGCCAGCGCACATTCCGCGAGCTTATAGGCCTAATCTGGCATGATCCTGTCAGGAGAAAGTAATATCGTCTTTATGCCTGCCACTATGAACCGCGACGCGAACGGCCAGCGCACATTCCGCGAGCCTCTAGGCCTAATCTGGCATGATCTTGACAGCAGAAAGTAATTCGTCTTTATGCCTGCGGGCTATGAACTGTGATGCGAACGGCCAGCGCACACTCCGCGAGTTTATAGGCCTAATCTGGCGTGATCTTGTCAGGAGAAAGTAATCTCGTCTTTATGCCTGCGGGCTATAAACCACGACGCGAATGGCCAGCTTCGTCAGCACATTCCGCGAGCGTTAACCTGTCGTGACCTTGTTAGAAGAAAGAAGCCTGTCTCTGACTGCAGGCTATGATTCACGCTACGCGAATGACTGGCCCGTGCAGCAATATACAGTATATTCTTTGAACCCAGCTTTTTCCATGAATTTTTGGCAAAAAAAGTGCGACGATTTTGCGAGGAAATACGGTACATAAATAATGTATTTATTTCAGGCACTAGGCAATTAATTATAACTCCCCATTCAATCTAGTTGGGCACACTCGTGTTGACAGACTATAAAGCTCCTATATACAGAGTGGTTCACCAGCCCCTTTTTATTTAGTTTTATGTTTGTGAAACCCAACTAACATTACAATTCTCCAGTTGGTCGATGTTGTTCTGCGCCCTGCCTGTGTGACAGCCATATAAACTGAGCCATGTACCTGCAAAGGAAAAACGACCGTAATCACTTCCGCGCCAAATACTAAGGACCATTCTACGAACATGTGATTTATTGCTCCATGAAGAACACGCGTACATGTAATACAATCGAATTAATAGGTTACGCAATGTGATCTGCAATAGTAGAAATTTAAATGAACACTATAAGCCATGATTGAAGACTTGGACAAAGATATTAACGATTGAGGTGGAACAGCCATAGTTATAACTGCCTCAGAACTAATTGACCTTTGTGAAAATCTAGTAGGAAGCTGAAGAGGGAGTCTGCTTTTCTCAGCCTGCTGGGTTGTGACCGCTGCGTCACCCGCCAGAAGTACAATCTGTTCCCGCAGCAACTATCACTCACACACACGATAACAACCTTTATTTTATTTCACTTGTTACAAACTGTATTGGAGGTGATTAGAATAATTAAATGATATTAAAACTTGGAATGGAATAATATAGAAACGAAAATATGATGACTATATAGTTCAGCACTGTACTATTAATAATCATCCATAATTAATAATTATAATTAATTAACCAAGCAAATTGAAATGCATTTTCAATATTCACTTCAAAATCAATCACCGGGGAATATAGTTGCCTCAAAGAACAACCCGTTACAAGGTGGGGAAGAAGGTTCAGTTTTCTTTAATTCACATTCCACGTCAGTAGGACTAAGTTCATGAGCCAATGTACACGAGAATTTCATTTTGCTGTTCTTAGCAGCGTCAATATTTGAGGTTTCTATTTAAACTTCGGGGGCTTTGACATCATGATCATCACATATTTGTGTGTGTTTAAATTTGTCTAATAATCTGTTTTATTACAGTGTTGGCAGTAGTTTTGTGCATTAGTAAATGAAGGTAGGAGTGTTAAAGAAGTGGCAGAGGTCTTTCAAACATTCCCAGCCTTTTATCTGGAGTAGTAGTAGGATACCGCGGAAAACCACTTCCAGGATGACTTAGGTTGGTCTCGAGCAGATAAGGATTTAAAAATCAATTCCACAAGCACACTAAACACACTTTAGTTTAATTTTTCAGGTAGGATTATTTTTATACAAATATTCAGCGGGCTCTCATTCAGTTAGTAGCTTTCGCTTCTGATAATTTCAGTTTCTCTCTTACCATATTTTAAGAAAGAAAAGTCATGTTAACGAATGAACTCAATATGATCAGTTTCTTTCATAAGTGGATCAATTAATACAGTTTTATATTTGTCGAACGTAAGAATGACGAATGGTTTAAATCCCGGGGTTACAGAGGGCTTTGACGAGACACGCGCGGTGGCCTGAGCGAGTCTGATTTTCCCGTGAAACCAAGCTGGTCACATTTCGAACATTTGATACCCTGAATATATCGGGTACCTTGCTTTCGTTCTTCAGATCAATATGTCGTCGTCCAACCTGGCTACATACCATCGGTTAAACACTGTCCTTTTCAGGACCATACAAAAATTTAAAAAACACTCGGAACTAGTAGATATGCGGCCATAGTACATCCACTGTAAACAGTATTATGCGAAAAAAATTGTACCAGCCAGGGGATCGAACCTGCTACCAAGCAGCTTGCCTGTTGCAAGAGCAGAAATGCAAGATTTAGCCACCTTATCTACCGAGAGCCATGGTATGTTGCTGGCACGTATTGAATCTATTTGTAGACCCCATAGACACCCGTCCAACCATAAGGTGGTGTTATTCGGAGCTGCAATAGTTTTAAACAAGCATTATAGTGGAGGTCATTGAAATAACACTGCTGCTAATGATTTCTACTATATTTGTGAGCATGAACTAAACGGTGAAGTTATACTAAGGCCGTAAAGGAGCAGGATGACTGTGATATACACGTTAGTTGGGTTGCCTCTCTCCAAAAAGAATAAGTGGCTGGTGAACCACTCTCATACCTGCCAACCTCTCAAAATGAAAAATCGGGAGATCGACGCAGCGGCGATTTTTTTTGGGGGGGGGTTAAGACATTACAGTAAATATATAAGTTACACTATTAAACTGTACATGATATGACATCTTAGTTTACAAATGTACTTAAGACTGAGTAATTTTAAATTCTAACTAGTCTATCAAACAAGCATACCTTTCTTTCGACCACACACAGGCATACAAAACTAGTGACGAATCGAAGATCATATAATTGGTCGTTGTTGCAGGTGACTGTGGCTGATTTTGCCCTCTTCAAAAAGGTCTTGCTATATTCTTGCTCAAAACACTTCCCTTTCTGAATCGACTTCAGAGTTATAAATTTGTCCAAAGTCTTGTCGGAGAGAGACGACCTGAACGGCGTTCTTGTTTTTCTGACAAGACTGAACATCCTCTCACACTCTGCATATCTATTCGGAATGGTCAGAATGGAAAGCATAACTTTAGACAATTTGTCATACTTGAGTACCCCACCACTACATTTCATTTGGCCTACCAGTGCCCACTTCACATCAATTCTCTCTTCTTCCTCAATAGATGTCACATCTTCAAGTTGGAAGTTACAGAATTGGGAATGCACATTTCTGCAAGGATGGCCGATGTTTTAGTTCTGGCTGAGCCATATCTCCCGGCAATTTTTGAGTCTGGGAACATCTTCCTAAATAAAGGACCAGCGTGATCGGAACAATATTGACAGGGAGGTTATGTTCAATAATAATAATAATAATAATGTTCAATAATAAACGATGTGAACAATACTTCTGCACGTGTTATACTGTCAGTGTCTTCCTCCTTACACTTGAAATAAACAAGTTTCTTGTTTTTCCCAACACACTGTACATTGTCTTTATGTTTCTTTGAGAGCACATGTTTCGAAATGTCCCCCTTTCCACCATGCGAGATGCTGAAATCACACCTATAGACACTACAAAATGCGAATGTTGCGCCTCTTCTTGACTCAGTTATATGCGGAAAGTCATCTTTATATAAACTTTTAAATGTCACATCATATTTCTTCGCCATATTACCGAGAAACTGACGCAATCACTCAGATCGAAAAATCACAATAGCCTACAGGCATATTAACGCCAACAACATCTAACAAAGTTATACGCAAATCATATAATTTCACGTGTGAAACAGATACAATATTCCGCAGCGTACAATAACTCTCACCCACATGTGATCATGCAAAACATCTAGGACCAAGCGCTGAATTAACCATCGACGATTTCAAACAAGGACGTATTTGAAGCCAACTTTTTATAACAGCACGACGCAACGCGGGACGCGGGAGTTTGTACGCAGTTGTCGATTACCGGTATCGATACAGAGCGATACTGCGGTATCGAGATATAACTTCAAAACACGTCAAGTCGATCCGTTCGATAGACGACTGGAGTGTCATCTCGCACATTCAATCCGAAATTACGCGTGGGATTTTTGAAAAATCGGGAGATTTAATACGTTAAGCGGGAGGGCGGGAGAAATGGTCTGAAATCGGGAGTCTCCCGCCTAAATCGGGAGAGTTGGCAGGTATGCACTCTGTATATATTTCCACAAGGACATCTGCCTGACATTCCAAGAGACCATAAAGATCCAAAATAATATAATTATTGGTACATTGTTGGCTCTACAATATACATTATGATACACCATATAAATGATTATGCAGCATCTGAATTAAGGCTCTCAATATGCTTAAGGAGATTTTTTCAAGATTATTTTCAATGATGCCAAGTTCTTTAAAAATGTTCACGATTGAGCTAGCTGGACCATTTTATCATATTACTAGCTGTTACCCGCGGCTTCGCCCGCAATAACATTTGGAATCCCGTTATAACATTAGTTAAATAGATCGATAAGCATGGGCCCTAGTGGAAAATAATTCTATCACCTGAAACCAAAATTGCATGGGACGGAAAAAAAAAAACATCAAAATATCATGTTGGTTTCAGACCCTAAAAGACGTAAAAAATATAATAAAAGTATTAAAAAAAAACTATTTTTTGAAATTTCATTTGAATCAATTTTTATGTAATTCCTGGGACTTACAAAATTCCGGCCAAAAAGTACAAAATCATTAATAACTCCCTAAATATTCGTCGTATGATGAAATAGCAAGAGACAAAAAAGATGTAATGTGTTATTGTCTACAACATAGGCCATGTATAATTTTACACAGACATATTACATCCCCCCCATAATTTCACCCCTCCCCATGGGCCCCTTAAATTGGATATATGAAAGAAAAAAAAGGTCAAACACACGTATTTACTTATTTTTTATGCTGATTATTTCCCGCTGAGTTCCAAACTCCTCGCCTATGTCGTTTAAGAGATACACGCTCCGTTAGGAATCCTTCAACCCCCACTTTTCACCTCTTTCACCTCATAATACACACCACATCGAAAAACCCTCAGACACGTGTCTTCTTATTTTTAATGATGAGTTTATATGCCGAGTATCACATCCCCCAATGAAACCAATCTGGAGATATTGCTATTCAATGAAATGCAGGTCTACCCCCTTAACACCCCTTTAGAACCTGAATATCCAAAAATCCTTTCTTAGTGGGCGTTTGAGGCCCTTGAGGAAGCTGCATACCAAATTTCATTCCAATCCGTTCGGTGGTTTCTGAGCTTTATATAGTAGATTTGATAATACATCTGCTCAAACGGAAACTAAAATCATGTTTCCTTCAGGAATATTCGAAACCAAATTGGATTACCAAAGTAAGATTATATTGCTTTTGTGAAAGGGAGTTTGTCTCCCGTAGCACATTGGCATTGCTCGTGATGTCAATACTACAGGTATTTTGGGTCCTGCAATGGCCTTATCAGTATGTGCTAGCCAAGCGTCTGGGTGAGGTGTACCATACCAACTGACAAGCCCAATGGTACACAGGGGCGAAACGCTGGCAATTTATATTTGAACTAGCTGAACATTTTATATTATTTGATAATACATCTGCTCAAATGGAAACTAACATCATATTTCCTTCGGGAATATTTGAAACCAAACTGTTCACGATGAACTTGAAGGATGTTCGTTGAGCTCCGAAAAGGAGGCCATTCACTTTCCGTGCATTCTCAGGTAGAAGGGGCGAGAAGGGTTAAGAGGAAGCCTCAAATTATGCCAGCAAGTCAGCTGCCCAAATCATATACATCTCTTGACGTGCAACTGTAGGCTCAGTCATGATTTCATGGAATCCACTCGGGTTGGCTGCAAATCACTCACTGCTTCCGCAATGAGGCGTAAAGCAAATTATGCTGACATGAGTGTGTCTTAATGGTGCATTTAAGAAGTAGCAAGGTGTATCTATCATCCATCGGACCATAGGGTGATATACATCCTGTTCATCCTGGTAAAGTTAGCCCATACGCATGCTACTTAAACTGTCTCCGATTAGAAGTTAGAATAATAGATTGTCTCCATAGCTACTACTTCACGCGTTTTATTCAACGTTTTCTTGCTATAGATTTTAATGCCAGTAAGTACAAAACTCTAAATATAGTTCAATAATAAAGTTGTGCCGGCCCCGTGGTGTAGGGGGTAGAGTGCATGCCTCACATCTGAGACTCTAAGTACGATTCCTGGCTCCGTCAGAAACTGGCACGAGGGCTGGAGCCTTGGGTTGAACAGTTGTCTGATCAGCGTGGCAGCCGCCCCAGTCAAGAAAACCAAATGTCACCCAGTAATCTTTAGGTCAAATGGCTGAGTAGGAGTCACTTGGTACACCAAGGCCCTTTAATGGGCTGTAGTGCCACAGGGCAATATGAAATCACTCTCAATACATATATTTTGTATTGACTTTCCATTTAATCATTAACCGTGAAAGAGATTCTCCCCAAAACAGTTCACCCAAAAGAAAATTAATTTTAGCCAACAATTATACATTTCTAGCATTGTTACTGTTCTTGCACAAGTGTATAACACTACTTCATTTAAAATTTTGTTGAAAGTCAAGAATATCACAATTTTGCAGAAAACAATATCGCTTTTGAGCCAATTTTGCATTTTCTTCGCTAATTAATGACTGCTAAACCACTCGTATGCATCACAGCACATGAAGATACAGGATGTGATGACTTTTGGACAAGATTTGCAATTTATTTTCATTTATAGTCAGTATGGAAACTGGCTCAATACACTTCTGAAATAGGGCCAGATGACCAAGCTGTTCCACTCCTTAAAGCAACTAACTAAGCTTCTGGAAAAATGTTAAGCACAACGGCAAGCCAGCAGTAACAGATAGTAGCAGAAGATCATCAGTAGAAACTGGATAATATGTACAGTATTTGCATATTTAGCCCCTTTCACCGGTTATTGCATATTTGAACTAAAAACTGGTGATGATGCATATTTTAGGGCCATACCGTATTTCCTCGCATAATCGCCGCACATTTTTAGCGTAAAATTCGGGGGGGAAAAGCAGGGTGCGACGATTATGCGAAGAATATTTAAGTTCAAAGAAGAAAACCACAATTTTTAAATATATACTGTACCATTATTTGCTGCAAGCTTGTGCACTCTCTTATTATTATTTGCTTATTATGCAGCCCCTGATATTTCACTTGCATCAAGATCATCGTACAATTGATGTATTTTCTCATTTTGGACACCAAAGCGTATCACCACGCACGGGTCTCTTTTGCGATGTTTTCACGGAAGTGGCTGATGCTAGACTCGGCTAGACTGGCACGAAGTGTCCCTTGCGTAAGATTCCGCCATTAGCAGTCGAGCCTGTATTAGCGTCGGCGAACTGGGACTAGCAGCGCTTCATATGTCAGCTTATTGAATCTCGTCATTCCAAGGCCAACTCACGGAAGCGACAGGTCCACATAAGTTTCACTCCCCTGGCCCTGGAGTTGCGTTGAGCGTGATCGTTGGTTAGCGTGCCGTGGGCCAGTCGTTCGCGTAGCGTGAGTCATAGCCTGCAGTCAGAGAGACAGGCTTCTTTCTTCTGACAAGGTCACGACAGGTTAAACCTCGCCGCTCACGTTGCAGTTCATAGCCCACAGGCATAAAAACTAGACAACTTCTCCCGACAAGATCATGCGAGATCATAAGCTCGCGGAATGTGCTAAGTGACGAAGCTGGCCGCTCGCGTTACAGTTCATAGCCCGCAGGCAAAAAGACGAGATATTTTTCTTCTGACAAAGCCGCGGCAGCATGTGCAACTGACTGGCGCACAAATTCGAATATGCTATGCGACGATTATGTGAGGAAATACGGTTTTTACAATATTTTAGAAATCTAAAAGAGCGGGCTCAAGCTCGATCTCGTTTTGATGGTTTATAGTAACCGCAACATATAACTGCGTACAGTATTCATAAAAACATTGCTGTGATTAGCAGACATTTTTCCCATATACCTGCGAGTATTATAAAGCTCGAAATTCTACATTTGGTGTTACTGAATCTATTCAGGTAATGAATAAATTTCGTCTAGTAAACTCCTCCTTTCCGGAGGTATGCCCAAGGAAACTTAAGAAAATATTTTGAACCAACACCCAGGCTTTGAACCTTTGTGTCAAATTGAGTTTTATTAAAGGGACGGGTGAACTTTTGCCAGAAACAATAAGTGCCAATACAGCACCCGAATTGAAATAATGTCCAGTTACGTAAGTTGATGTAGAGTAGCCTTTTCTGCTTATAAATTTTTTTTGAGCGATCGACGACACAATCATACTAGGCTACTGAACATTTGGAACAGTACCTACTCGTTTGTTTACCATAGTAGCAAAATATAAAATAATTTGTAAACAATACTTTCTTCTGATGAAGTAAATAATAAAAATTGTCGATTGTATGCTGTTTTTGAAGTAATATAACTAATCATTTTTTTATTTTTTTTTATTATTATTGGTGTTGCATATTTGGACACTTTTCATGCATATTTGCATGCATATGTCGAGCTTTTTATGTAGCATATAATCCGGTCTTGAAATCAGTATAGAACAAGAGGATAGGGACAATACCTTAATTCCCTTGTCCATGGAAAAATTCTTTTTGGAATTTTAGGATTTCTGGTGGTTATCTTGCTATTTTCTGAATGAACTTCATTGTCACTGATAGATTCTTCAACATTCCTGAAAAATAAAATATGCTTATAGTAAAATTCAAAAATTCCATTTTCAGTTCATTTAAGGGGAAGGAAAGAAATACTGAAAACTTGACATTTCATGGATGCAGAATAGAATGCAGCTGTATTTAAAGTTTCTTAGAAACCTGTTAAATCAATTTATATATGGATACATACAGAATGGCATTAGAGAATCATCCTTACCAATTCATGTGATCTTACTTCTACCATTGTTTTCTGAAATATCTCGAATTGAACAAAGCATAAAGAAACATACTATCATGACCACAATATAGCTCTGATCTTTACAAATTACTTTTACCCAAAAAGAACATCCTGTATATTTCATACCTTTGCCCATACCAGAAGTTGAAGATCATAATGTGTGCAATATGGAAATTAATATGAAAGAGATGATTTAAGCTGAGATGGGATCTTGAAATTAAGACACTGTTAAGAAGAAAAAAAACCTACTCAAACACTCAAGTTTTATTACGGTGTGCAAGTACGCTCCCTGGCCAAGTTATTACACTCAGAAATACTTTAGAACTAAAATGTAAAGTAAACTTTACTACAGTGTAACTGGATAAAATCTTCTCTCTTTATAACATACTGTACAACCAAACTAGTAACCTCTTACCAAGTGAGCATATTACATCCAATACTATTTTCATCAATCTTAATGAGCATGAAAGCAGATGTGGTGCTCTGTGTCACCTTAAATTATTAATTTATTAAGAGTGTAACCTTACCATTTGTCCCCAATCTTCTTCTTCATATCCCGGGTCCAATGATCTGCATCGGGGCGTGAATCAAGGACCTCCATCCCAGGCCTCGACTCACACACTATCATATTTAGGCTTGCGTACGATGGGTTCGCTACACCCAAAGGCATCACTACAACCATGGTGATTGTTGTTGTTTGAGTCTTCAGTCTTTTGACTGGTTTGATGCAGCTCTCCATGCCTCCCTGTCCTGAGCTAATCGTTTCATCTCTACATAGCTCCGACACCCTACATCCGAGGCAATCTGTTTAACATATTCTAACCTTGGTCTACCCCTACAGTTTTTGTCCTCGACCCTTCCTTCCATAACTAAGCTTGCTATTCCTGGGTGTCTTAATATGTGTCCTACCAACCTATCTCTTCTCTTCATTAGCAGTCGCCAGAAACATCTTTCCTCTCCCACTCGTCTTAATACCTCTTTGTTTGTAACCCTATCTACCCATCTGATCTTCATCATTCTCCTGTAACACCACATTTCAAATGCTTCAATTCTCCTCTTTTCTGCTGCACCAATAGTCCAAGTTTCACTTCCATAGAGCGCCACGCTCCAAACAAAGGCTTTCAAAAATGACTTCCTAATACCTAAATCTATATTCGATGTCAGCAGATTCCTTTTTTGTAGAAATGCTTTCTTTGCCTGAGCCAACCTACATTTAATATCCTCTTTGCTTCGTCCATCACTGGTTATTCTGCTTCCTAAGTAACAGAAGTCTCCTACTTCCTTCAGCTTTTCACCTGCCAATTTGATCTCCATAGAGGTTTCTGATTTATTTCGGCTGCATTCCAGTATTTTTGTTTTACATTTATTTATTTTCATCATGAATTCTTTCCGTAAGACGGAGTCCATACCATTCAAAAACTCATTCAAATCCTCAGGCTTGTCGGCCAAGATGACGATGTCATCAGCAAATCTCAGAGTTGAAATTATTTCTCCTTGAATCTTCACTCCCACTTTAAATTTTTCTCTAATTTCCTTCCTTGCTTGTTCAATGTAAAGATTGAAAAGTATGGGTGATAAGTTGCAGCCTTGCCTTACACCTTTCTGAATACCAGCTTCTCTCTCATGTCCTTCAACTCGAATGACTGCTGTCTGGTTTCTGTACAGATTGTATATTACCCTCCTATCCCTGTACTTTATTCCAATCGATTTCAAAATGTCAAACAATTTAGTCCAATCAACGTTATCAAAAGCCTTTTCTAAGTCTACAAAAGCCATGAACGTTCTCTTCTTTCCTTATTCTACCTTCTAAAATCAGCCATGGTGATTAATATTGTAATTTCTTACTGTTAGGTTGAATCATGGGTGTATTCATTGTCGCAACTGATGTTACTTAAGTTTTGTTTGGATTGCGACCCAGTTAAGAACGTCTGTATTATGCTATACCAACCAAGAGCCAACCGGACACTTGGGATAAAGTCATATGAGAGTTACTTTTGTCATATCTCCCCTTGAAGTAGGCACTGATTTGACTACTTTCAACAACATATGATCTAATTAGCATTTGGTACACATAACCTAACGGCGGTACTTTTGAGGATCCAACCAGCCTTCGGGCTGATTACCTAACAGACATTCTGATAGACCTTCATACCACAGGCTTTTCATGCAATTTTACAGCGTTAAGTGTGGTAGGCCTATAGATCTTGGGATCAAATTTGAGACCATTATAAACTCTTGTATAATATGCAGTACTAGACTAACTCGAGTGACCACAAGAGATAGGTCATTACTTATTTCTAGGTCTATCACAATAACAAATGCTAAATAGATCATATCTTGTTGAAAGTAATCAACATGGTGGCGACAGACTTTGCCTGACAAATTTCCCTGATATTTCCCTGATGTTGCCACAAAATTCCCCATATTATTTAGCGGCTGAAAAATAATTCACTCGCTCGATGCAAAATTTGCTGTATTTTAGATTTTCTTTTGACTTTAAGTTTCTTCAAATTTCCCTGATTTTTTCTACACTATTGCCAAATTCCCTGACATTTCCTTGATATTTCCAGAGAGACAAATTTCCCTGATATTTCATTGATTTCCAGGTTCTGTTGCCACCATGATCAAATCAATGCCTAGTTCCAGGGGAAATAATGACAAAAGTAACTCGCATATGGCTTAATCATAAGTGTCTATAGAGCGTCTCTACCTTAAAAGACAGTATGGGATTAAATGTAGTATTTGCCTCTCACTCGCACTCATATGTCCTGCAATTAGCTTTGTCGTCTTCTACCCCGGCGATGTTGCCATTTCCCAATAATGCAAAGTGATAAATCTAAGAAAATGTTTACGTGGTCTATTTGATGATGAAAAATTAAGCGCCACAAGTAATTAACACATGGCCCAATTTTCACAATTACGATATTTTAGCACGAATCTATTTTTATGCACATATAAAACTTATCACGCCATAGCTAATGAAGTAATGATCACAACAGATTAAGAATTTATTTTTATATTGCCTGATGTTGGTAGAAGATATCCTATTTCTCAGGGCAGTAATTTGTTTCAAAATATGAAAGTTGTATTTTTTTTTTCTTAAGAGTTACTTGAAAATTATAGGATGGTATCACAGAAAAGTTAGCTAGCGAGAAACTTTTTTTGCTCTTGACTTTGCGTCTGTGACTAAACGAGAAGAAATGTTTATTAATGTTTGACATAGTTTTTAAAACAAACCAAAGCTCGCTATCAGATAGCATTCATAAGTTATCGCACTTAGCGTAAAGTCCCCGCTCGGCACTAACTGACGCCGTGATATTTTGTTTATTCAGGCGGGTTCGTTCGCTGTGATATTTTGTTTATTCAGGCGGGCTCGTTATCTTCACAACTGCGTTTCACGAGTGTAGGAAAAGATTCTGTGCTACCCCAGAGCTCAGTGTTATTAAATTTGTTGTGGTGTGAAGTTTAACTGTTAAGTGAAGTGGTCCTTGTGTCTTTTATAAATTGTGTTAATTTTTATTAAGTTATTATATTTATTTTTGTAATATTCACTATGAATACAGCAACTAGAAAGTGGTGTAGTATTGGCAAATTGCACAGTAGAGAATGGATTATAGTGCTGTTCTTAAAGAACATGAACGTTACCGAGGCAGTTGAAAAGACAGCAGAAGCTACTGGGTGTTCAAAAAGTTTAGTATACAGAATAAGAAAGGAAAAAAAGGAAGGTCCTCTGAGAACGCCAGCGAAATCTAAACCTAACAGAGCGAGTGATTAGAAAAAATAATTGCTAGATTAATAAAAGTATGATGGAATAGTACAAATTGGAGTCCGTTGCATGGTTCATTCATTGTTCTTTCAAAACATACCACGAACATTGAATATAATTTTGAACGGGGTAAACAGTGATGATACACTGTCAAATTTTTCGAGGTCCACTTTAAATAGATTTCTTCATGACATGGGGTTTAAATATGTAAGAAGAGCCAACAAATGTGCCCTGATTGAAAGGGATGATATAATCAGGTGGCACCATAAGTTCTTAAGGACTTGAAAAGATTTAGGAATGAAAGCAAATCTATTGTTTTTACTGACGAGTCTTGGGCGAACATGGGCCACACCGTGACAAAAGAATGGAGAGATACTAAAATTAAAAGTGCTCGTCAGGCAGCAATTGAGGGCGTTAGAACAGGTCTTCGGCCACCTAGGGCTCGTTGGTCGAGGTTTGCCTTGGATCATGCTGGGAATGAACAAGGGTTTGTTAATGGTGCCGAGTTAACTTTTCTGTGTCAAAAAAACACGGCAGACGCCCACGATGAAATGACAGGTGAACTGTATGAAAAGTGGTTTGCCGAGCAATTATTGCCAAATGTTCCCAAAGGATCTATCCTAGTAATAGACAATGCAGGCTATCAGTCGGAAAAGCGAACTTTTACCCACAACGCCATGGAGAAAAGACCGGATTGTAGACTGGCTCACTCAAAAGGGGATACCTTTTCGAAATGATATCTAAAGCGGGAGCTTCTTTTTATTGTAATTAAAAACACAGAGAGATATGATAAATAAATCATTGACGAGATGGCCAAATCAGCAGGAAAATATGTTCTTCGCTTGCCATAATACCGCTGTGAACTTAATCCCATCGAAATGGTATGGGCGCCAAGTGAAGAACTATATAAAATTGAACAACTTCTCATTCAAAAAACAAGACATGAAGACTTTAATTTCGGCTGCATACCACCATGTGACCACACAAAATTGGGCAAACTACGTGAACCACACCAAAAGAATCGAAAGTGAACTGTGGAAAGCAGATGAGATTCAAGATAACGGGGAACAATTTTTGATAGGCTTGTCATCTTCATCTCCTTTATTTCGATGGATCGCCTACTGGTTCTGATTCAGCTGAAACTGGACCATCCAGGGACACGGAGGAATTTATGGATAGGTTAACTCCACTACCAGAGGATAGTGGGCAGGCCTGAAGGTATGTAATTTGTTCTTTTAACTTTTAATTTTCTGCTATTATTATATTCGTGGAAAATGTCGTATTATAATTTATTATAACCTACTGTATGATATTCGAGAAAATGTAATATTATAACATTATCATAATTATTCATGAATAATTATAATGTGTGCATTAAAATTGCGCTGTGTGGTTTGGTGTATCATATCTAAATTTTGTACCATCGTTTGCTGCAAGGCATGAGGTACAGTTATATACAACAAACAAATATTTCGGAAATTTCGAGAGTTTTGCGTAAAACCATGGCGGTATACGAGTTATGATAACAGCATGTGCCTGGCCTTGGAGAACTTTGTATATGCAGAGCACCCCATTAACGCGTACTGTCTTTTAAGGTAGAGACGAACTATAGTCAGTTTGGTGGCAACGTCCTCACTCCTAGACCCTGAAATTCAAGACTCCAAACTCGTAACAGTGTCTCATCTCCCCCGCCATTATTTTAAATTTACAATCGCTCAATTTTACAAAATTATCAACATCAAATCACTCTTTCACAAACACGAGTTTCAAAGACTGTCGCATTACAGCCAAAACCAGTCCCTCGATCTGCATCAACGTATAAACAATACTCTGAATCCTTACATGTATGTACATGGTAGTGTCGTATTCTGAGATTTTGTGCGTCATTACCTAAGTCTAATACCATGCATCAAACAAATAACTTGAATATCAAGTTATGACTACC
The DNA here is from genome assembly GCA_946902985.2 of Meconema thalassinum. NCBI lineage: Eukaryota > Metazoa > Arthropoda > Insecta > Orthoptera > Tettigoniidae > Meconema > Meconema thalassinum. The sequence goes on along the minus strand of OX336391.1, from coordinate 297,243,967 downwards.
ACTGTTTATCTACTACAAGCTTGTTTCTCCCTTCTCATTAAAGGGAGAGCCATACTTATTTAATGTCTCCCTCTAAGCATTAAAAATGGAGTATCTTGTAAGATAATTGATATTTGGGAAACTGAAACAATGGCAAATAACTATGGAGAGAAAAGAACTGCATAAAATTCTGCATCCAAATAAGGAGAGGGAAAACTTATCATTAAATGCAATTATATGCAAACTGTTAGGCATCTTTCACACCCGAACATACACGACATACGGTACATAGCACATGATAATGCAACATGCTTGTTCACTTGAGAAGACTATGTTCATGTGTCATTCAGTATGGAGCTGACAGATGCTGAACTGCAACTTAAGTATGTAATTATAAGACAGCTGAAAAAAAGCATAACTTTTACTCATTTTCTCTCGTTCCAAAATTATAACTGTCACTGAGTTAGGAATGTTTTACTCGCAAAGATAGTCAATATCTATACAAACATAATACACAGTCTGACACAGCATCTTCAATGAATTAAAGAACCTTCCAGTAATTAGACCTGTGTGAAGCTAAATTGTAGGTTAATTTTGAGTAACGCTCTTAGGTTCGAACGTTCGTCGCCAGGAGCCGACTGCAGTAGCATCTAGTAGCAAAGTGCAGAACTAGTTGTTCATTGACGGTGGCGTTTGGTAGCAAAAGTTGGAACTACTTGAAAATCCAATGTATGCAGTCCTTACTTGAATTAAAAACAGATAATGCACACTAATACAGCCATCACAATTAACACCGGTTATCAGACAGATTCTACTTATTATCACAATTAGGACATAGATGCATAAAACAATTGCATATCTGCCAACTTTACAAAACCAAAAATCAGGACATGCAAATAGTGCACATTAGCTCAATTAATTGGCAAACTATGCTTCAAAATGAATGATGTAAATAAGTATTCGGCATTTATTATCACTTCACTTTCAACACGTGTTGTTTTTTTTTTGCTACACACTTCATTTTTATTTCTTCTTTCTTCCCACGGGTTTCAAAATTCACATTTTCCAACACGTGATATAAAAACATAACATCGACAAACAAAACAAAAAAAGGAAAAATGAAACCTTTGTTGGATTCAATCATGCTCGGAAATTGTTACAAAAACTTGTATTTTGTATTTTTTTGCCATAGTGAAGTCAAACACTGACCAAAAACACTAGAATGACGAAAATTGTTGTAGCAAGATCAATAAACAACTGCTTGCACTGAAACAAAACCCATTTACAAATTTAGGAACCCACTATATACACCCCCCAAAAATACTGGAAAATGATTGAAGTTCTCCAATAATTTACAAAAAATCGGGAGGATAACTTGACTAATCTTGAGGCGGGAAAATCTATGGAAAATGGGCAGTCTTCCGCCTAAATCGAGAAAGTTGGCAGGTATGGAATTGTAAACATGTTTCCTCATTAAATTTAAAAAAAATATGTTTTAATAGTGCTGACAGACTAGTTTAATCTTTACAAATGGAGGCTTACAGCTATTCAGTCATTTACATGAAATTATAATCTCTGCCCCATGTGGGACTTGATCGTGAAAGCCAAGTTCTTGGAATCTAGCCCACAGTGGGAAACAATCACACTAGCACAGGCTAGTGTTCATAGATGCATCTCTTGCCACGAGAATTTAAGCATATCTCCTATCAGCTCAATCGGTACAGCAGCTAAGGCCAAATCTGAAGACGTGGGTTTGAATCTCACATTGGGCATGCATTTTAATTCTCTTCCTTCCATCCATCTAAATCCCTTGTACTATTTGTATAATCCACAACTTAATAGATGAAAGCCACCATTTGTTATCAATAGGGCTCGGATTCGAGCATATTTGCATATTTTTTTCCTGAATAGTACACATTGAAAGAAGCCTTTCGGTGGTATTTTCACCTCTTTGGGACCAACACAATTGAAATTTATCGAGCATATAAATGCATAAAACCGCGGTTTTCAGAATAGAAGCATATTCTTGTGGTTTTCGTCTAAATAGTTTGTTTTTCTTCGAATACTCCCCCGAATTCGGGCCCTGACCATCCTTAAGGTTCGAAAACAGAAATAATTATTGAAAAGCCTATCTGGTGCGAATAATAGAACCGCAGGCTTTTAACCTTTTGTGAGGTCGTTCTCGTCATTGAAACTTTTATTGACCGATTAAAGAAAATCATTCAAAACTGAAAACATAGAAAATTTCTTGTTGTACAGACCAATGCAGATCTACTTCATTGACTCGCCTAATTCTGAACATTTTGTAAATGAACTTTTAAACTGTGTCTTTTATAAGAGCACTTCTCTTATATATACTTGTAAAACTTAAATGCGAGTATATTGCAGTGTATCATACATACAATTAGAAAATAAGGCTCGTATTTCAAGGTATGTTATTGGTTTTTTCGTTTCACTTTCCTTTCTATAGTTTTTAACGGTGTTTTTCGAGCATATTCTGCATATTTAACCGCATATAATGGGGGTTTCGAGCATATCTATCGAGCATATAATGGGTTTATAATGTGTTTTTTTTTTTCGAGCATATAATGGGTTTTTCGAGCATATCGATCCGAGCCCTAGTTATTAATATAGTTGTGAAAATAAAATTCTTAGTCTCCAACATCAGCAACATAATATGGTGTTCATGTTTTATAACAGAATGTTTTGAATCTACTGCATCTCTGTCCAAGCCTGTTGAATTACGTTCTCAGTTTGAATGAATAACTAGTCCCTGTGGTAGTCAAGACAGGATCAAAATTTAACAAATTCAATAGTAAGTTTCTGATCGGGCCATACAATCCAAAACAGTATATGCAGTTATTCACATTGCTTTTAACTCAATGACTACTGACAAGGATAAAGCATGTCATAGAAGCAGTACGTTTTATCTTAGCAATGGAGGACAGTCCAATGGAGCAGGAATGCACTATCCCCACTATCTTTATGTAACCATCACTTATTGAAAGGCTCAATGCGATAGTGGTCTAGCCTACTTCTTAAAGAGTAATTCAACCTCTAAGTTGCAGTATGTTGCATGTGCTGTCAATTGTCTGGACTGAATGAAAATACTTGAAATTATTTATTTTATGCCAATGCCAGTATCATAATCTGTGTGTGCCGTCTGGTGTGAAACAGGCCTAAAGCATTTAAAAATTGAATATATTAATGTAAATGAAAATTGTAATATACAATGAATATGCAACACATCTCAACATGTCTTGGTGAAGCAAACAAAAAATTACATGCAAAAACAAAACAAAAGAATATTAGAACCCATCACCAGGAAGAAAGCAAATTGTATTACAGAATCACAGCAGAAAGATGAGAAACTTTGCGGACAGAAATAAGCAGGAGTGAGCTATCCCCATTATCTTACAAATTTCCTCTATACATAATCACCACTTATTGAAAGGCTCAATGCAACAGTGGTCTAACCCACTTCTTATAGAGTAATTCAACCTTAAAGATGGAACAACCCTATTTTTCACTGTGTGAAAGAAAGCAGGATTTCTGCCCAATATAAAACCATGCATTACAGGAAATAATTCTGACCAAATTTAAGAAGTTAATTGTACTTTTATATGCATGTCATGAAATCCTCTGGTTTAAACCACTGTTGACTTGAATACCGTATTAAGCAGCCCAAAAAAATGCAACACTGGGGCAATGTATATTTTTTTTTTTTAAACCCAAGCTAATTTTAGGTTAGTTTTGCATGTGAATTAAGATGAAAGTGCCAGAACTAGATAATAACCAGATTTGAATCTTTGAGAAATCCAGAAAAATCATCCACACACTATGAAACTGACACAATCCAATATCTCTTTTCATATACTTTAGGTTGAAAACAGTTCTCTCTCTCTCTCTCTCTCTCTTCACAGATTGTTCATATACAAATATGAAAAGGAGAGAAAAAAAACGAAAGCAATAATAATAATAATAATAATAATAATAGACAAAACGCAAGATACACCCAGATCTTGTAATTATTATTCGAAGTTTAGAAGAAAAGTCTAATGCCAATTAATTGCTCAAGTATGAAAATCATTGTAACATCACTTTATTAAATAAATATAGATAGCTTTGAAACTATTATCAGTATACTTTATTGAAAATTGATATAGTAATTTTTCGTAGAAAATCTGAAAACTTTTCAATAGCTAAATGCTTCTATAAAAACTCATGAAATTCAAAGAATTAATCTTCAGACCAATATTTTGGAAGGGTTTCTACATACAGATCTATTTACATCAGAATTGTCAACACATTAATAGTAGACAAGCTTGCTACGGTAGGCGAGTAGTTATTGCGTCGGCATGACGAATAGAAGGACCTAGTGTGAGGACTCCGCCATTATAGAACGGTAGTTTGTGGTCCCGCCGCTACAAGCACTTCAAGCGATTATGTCCAAGACGTGTCCTGTTGTTCCGTCGAACCGGGTCATAGAAAAGTGCTGTGTGAGATATTTGTGTGAATTAAATTGAATTTTCTTTGCTTTCAGTTCTTAAATTCAGTTCATTGTGTCTTGTGTACATCAGCGTTTTATGTTTTGTGAACGCCTACTTCAAACATATTTCTTTGTTAATATTACTGTTTTGTGCCATCATCATACAAAGTCCAGCATCCAAGCAAACTGCACGCCACTGCTTAAGGCTCCGTCTTCTAACGCCAATTGACGAAATCGATGATCCGCCAGCCTTTCTACCAAGCCTAGTCCTCGCTATCGCCTCGACTTCGATATTTCAAGCCATTCTACTACGTTCCTATAGGCTTAATTTGCATTCCCCGCAGTAACAGTGCAGATTAAGTCACTCCTCTACCATTCAAATATCCAACACCATACCCACCCTATAACCATCTTAGTCAAGCAACTCTTGTCTCCCTCGAGTTTTAATACAAGTTTAGCTCATCCCCTCACCCTACCAAGCAGCCTAAAATTAATTATTTAATTAATTATTTTAAGCAACTTCAAATTTCATCAGCACACTCAACGTCACAGCTCCAACTGTATTTAAACTGGATAACTTTTTGTGACTGGTAAATTTGATTTTCTCTTTCCTTATTCTCGGGTCGACCAAGGTATTTGACCACTATCTCTCATCACCTCTTACTCATTTCACGCACTTATACACTCACGAACACAAACATGTCGCGCACTGACACTAATCCTCGCACATTAACGTACCAGGGCATAGCATTCCTGATAACTCAGGACTCTGATGACCCTAAAAGCCCAAATTATACCCCTGTCAATCCAAAAACAAGAATTCCGAATGGGGCTACCCAAAAACGAGATGGTATACTCGTTCCACTTAAACCAGCTTCACCAAAATTAGATTCCTCACTCACTAGCTCACCTCCTCCCTCACCGGGCTACGTCTCATTCCCGAAATTTGATTTCGAGAAAGAGCTGTGGTACGCTTCACCCAATGGCAGTAACCTTCAGACCACAATGGTCCTCATCCACCCACCTATTGGTATTAGCCTTTGTAAATCAGTCAGGCAAGCGGTAATTAACGCGCTCAATCCCATAGCACAATTTATTCCCCTCATTGAGGAATTAGGTAATCACCACATAGACATCACTCCCTCCGAGGATAGCCATCTCAACTCTGTCACTAGTGCTCTCAAGAGCCGCTCTGCCATTCCCCCATTTTTTCATTAATTAGATTCAGACCCACAAATTCACCTTCTTTAGTCTCTCAATCTGAGGAAACTAAATTGCCACAACAAAAAACAACAAAAGTAACAGTCTGTATAGCCTACTCCAGGAATCTGTGCTTTCCGTAACATGTAATGGAGACCGTACAATACAATACAATACTCTTATTTCCAGAACCTGCATCATACAGAATTGGATACGTGACACAACATACTCAGAGTTAAATTTACATATTTACAACTTTTCTTTTACATAATTAAACAGTTACATGTTTCTTTAAAATTCACTTAAAGAATACAACACTTTCTGGGCTAGGTATATCTTAAGAGACTTTCTGAACCCAGTTCCAGTCAAAGATTTTAAGTGGTTTGGAAGCTTATTGTGGTATATAGCTCCTTTTTTGAAAGGATCCTTTTCTGCATATTGTTTATTTACCCTCTTTTGAAAATAGTCATTCTGCCCTCTGGTTTCATGATTGTGGACATTGTTGATTGTGACAACTTTATGTTGATTTTCCCTTACAAGCAAGATAACTTTGAAAATATACAATGAAAATATTGTTAAAATATTATGCTTCTTAAATGCAACTCTGCATGATTCTCTCGATTTCAACCCAAACAAGTATCGTATTACTCGTTTCTGCAGTTTAAATATTCTCTCCATATTCCTATTTGCTGCCCCACCCCATATCTCAATACCGTATATTGCAATTCTCTTTAAAACGAAGGAGTTAATTTTTTACAGATTTCATTTATATGCTCTTCCTATGATAATTTATGATCCATTGTAATACCCAAAAATTTTGCTGAGGCTACCTGTTGAATATCATCAGATCCACAGTAAAGATTTCGATCTACTTCTAAATTAGTTCCCTCATGCTTGTTAAATATTACAAAGTTGGATTTCGAAGGGTTTGCACTTAACATTATCTCATTAAAATATTGAGTGACAAGATCAATACTATTTTGAGTTTCCGTGAATTATATTTTCCATTGTGCCCTGCCGTGTTATTTTAATTATAATCGCTAATTACTTTTTAAAAGAGTATCAGTTACAAAGTAATTCGTTTCCGTTGGCATTATCCCTAAGAGCAGCTGACCGGCAGCGTGGAACTTGCCCACTCTAGCGCTGCCGGGTGGGGCGCGCTTGAACTTGAGGAGTCCTCTCACTTTCTCTTTCATTCGTCATGGCGTCGGTCTACCAACCCCAAGCTTGCAGGTTCGCTCCTGGCCATGGTAAGTGATTTTTGAAAGGCGCCAAAAATCACGACACGCAAGTCATACGTTGTTGGCATGTTAAAGAACCTATTTGAATTCAGTAGGTCGTGTTCATAATAGCAAATTTAATCTCGGGATTTACCGCCAACACAAAAAAGTTCCTCAATTCTCTACTAGAAAGCGCTCTAGTGTCAAGGAGTTTAGATATCCAACCTCTTTGACTTTCTTAGTGCTCCAAAGAAAAATAGAATTTGACATGCAAGCTGCCCTCTGGGCGTCAAATAACAAAGCTTGCACTCAGCACCCGAGGCCATACATAATGTTATTATATAATAGTAGACGGACACTGTTTTGTATGTTGTAGTTATAGCTTCTTACCATCATCACAGCAGAGTACTCTTGGGCCATTCCCGAATATTAGTTCACAATTCTACAGTACTTTAGGGCTTATTGTATCACAGCAATAGTAGCTACTCCTTCATAGATTAGTTGGTGGAGGGAGACTGTTGATGGGATCGTCATTTCTCAGTCTTGCAACATTTAAAATAAATAGTACTTTTTTCGGATGCTTAATACCTTAATATTTATCAGTAATAGTTGTCACACTTTTATAGTTTTCTGATGTTTTTTTTCTCTGTGGGTGTCGTCATAGGTTTGGTAGTGTTTTGCAGAGCGATTTTGTCTTGTATATTTGGATCTGAAGACGCTCGCATGGTGAGAGAAACATGTCAACCTTTAGTTTTCTCCCTCTTCGATAGTCCATAACATATATAGGCCTATATATTTTAATCACATTACTTTTTTCCAGTAATTTTTTCATATATTCCAGTAATTGGTATTATATTGTGTTGACCAACTGAAAAATTATGATATCATTTATTAAATAAGGTCACTTTCTAAACTGAGGAACCAACCATATAATACTGGGTTTCTATACTTGGCATTCTGAATTGTAAGCAGCAAAAAACATGCAGTTCTTTATTGACTATCGTCTTGAACAAGACAGTAGTGGCATTGATAGTTCTGGTCATTAAGAACCTTGGGAAGCAAATATATCAAACTTAAAAAGTGATCAAATGCCCTAAACAGGGTGTCGAGCGATGACCTTTTTTCAAATTCCCGTATTTCCCGTACGAAAATCCACCAAATTCCCGTATATTTTAGAACTCTCTAAGACTTCGAGTTCGCATACCGAATGGCTGAAAAATGAATCTTAAAGCGCGAATCAAGATTTTCTGGCGTAAGTGTAACTGCATTTTTGGAGATACTTCCGCAGCCCACGGGTTATGGCGAGATTTAGGTCTAATCCGTAGCGTGAGCAAAGCGCGCGTGCGCGAGTGAATTCTCTCGCAGATACCGTTTATCTGAGGATAGCTGATATAAATGAATGTTTTCCTGAGGAGGGTTGAGAGAGTAGAGAATAGAAGTGTCACATAATAAATGTTTACGGTAAGTGACTGAATTGTATGTTACCGTAACCGTATAGAGCTTCCACGAGTTCAAATGACACCGAAGCTTAGGCATAGGGAACTTCCGGTCCGCGAATCTCCATTTGATTTTCATTGGCAGTGAATCGTTCGTTCGCGATTATCTTCTTTATTATTTCGGATAGTGGTTTTGTTTTTAGGCGTTCAACTTATGAAATAAGAACTGGAGGGTTGGCCTTTCATGAATATTCCAAAGACAAGTGTCTCCTAAAAGAGTAATTAGTAAAACTTCGCATCAAAGACGACCATAACAAACAGCTTGCCTACAAAGTGTGCGATTTGCACATTTCAAACGGCATTTCTTAGACTACAATATTTAAGTTGGTGCAAATTAAATATGTTATATGTGAGAATATTATTATAATTTGCTATCCGGTTGTTATATTAGTATATTATACATTAACGTGACCCGTTTAAATGCTAAATTGTGACGGAAGCTACGAGTTATTGGCTATTCGCCGTACCGGTAGGCCTAATATTTACTAACGCATCATTTCTTCTTTAATATTTATTTAATCATTATAATTATAATAGCCTATCTTCAACACTCATTTAACCAAAAATCAGTTTATAATTCTATATATATTCCAGGTATTTCAAGAAAGCGATATTTGATAGCACATGCGGTTCCACCTTAAAATCCAACCGTGCCTAGTTTTCAGTATCTATGGAATATATTACCGTAAGTTAATAAACCAAACAACTGGCGACAATTTTTTTTAAATGCTCATTTACATCTTCACCCTAGTCTACGTAAAGTACCATACGGTAATCACTGAAAGGGTAGGGGGGTTATGACCTCAATTTCACAAACGAACGAACCTCATTTTGCATGAATTGTGGAACCCGAATCCTAATGGAGGTATGGATTGTCTGCATTTAGAAATATGTTAGTCAATAATTTAAAACAAGATGCCAGAAAACTAAATACAAAAATCTGCGTGCCTACTACGGTGTAAAGTTGCTCCGTGAAAAAAATACACCTCGCCAAGATTACACGACGTGCATACAGTTAAATACTATCATCCAATTGGAGAAACACTTTCTCTGTCATGATCTTATAAGCAATTCAAACATAAACTGCTGTAATTTACGGGAAAATGGGCAACATTTAGAGACTACGAGTGTTGTATGTGGCACAACGTTAGCTAACATTTCGCGTCATTAATACATAAGGAATGAACACATGCAGAGCTTTCTCACTGCACACAGCTGAAGATCATATTCTTGGTGCATTTTACGTTCTCTTAATAACAATAATTTGCTTAGTTACATGCAACGAAAATTGTAGTACACAGTTCCCATTGCTTCCAATACCTGACTACTAAACCAGCAAATGGTAATGCATAAACATACGCCAGTGGCGCGTCCTATGGCAAATGAAAGATCGAAAGAAAATGTAAGCTCTATTGACGTCCGAAACGGGGGAGGAGCTTACGGTCAGCTGTTTGCAATATGGCGGCGATATAGTGACGTAAAGTAATTGGGTGTGCGTTTGTTATGGCTTCTAATTTATGATGGCAAAATACTACATATTTCCTTTCATTGATAGAAATATTTTTATAACCAATTTAAATGGAGTGCCTAATTACTACCAGTTAAAAATATTACCCACATGTAGATAGTTAATTTACTGTCTGCTGTTACATATATGAAGCCTGTACTTGGGAGCCTAGCGGTATCGATGTTTTTATTAATTTCACAATATATCTCACATAACACAAAGGACGACTCCCTGATAATAAATTGAATCAAGCAACCCTGAATTTGCATGAATGTTTTGGGTTCAAAGAAGCGTTACTTGGGATGCTCAAATCATACTTCAATATTGCAAATATTGACCTACATACTTGCTGTTCAAAGGCAGGAATGTTAATTTATTAATCTCTTACCACAGGCAAGTTAAAATGGAGACATCCTCTTTATCAATATAATTAATTAAATATTTAAAATACAGATATTTAACAAAGCTGGAGTCTCCATTTGAACTTGTCATAAGCAAACGGAACAGATCAAAAACTACACTATAAGCCAAACCAAATTCACTCCTCAGCTCGACATAAACCATAATACCAATTAAAACCTATACAAAACATACTCTCCTTACTGTTGTACAACTTTCAAACCAACTATTCGCACTCAAAACTGTAAAACCCTGAAATGGGAACTAATTAAAGTTAGAATAGCCTAGGCCGATCCGGTCTCCTGCTACATTACCGCATATGTATATTTAACATCACTATAACTTCAATATTACGGCTAAGTGACCTATCTGCCTGAGTAGTATAGGTGTTACCGGCCTGCCTGGGATGATGGGTCACCAAACCGGTACTTAAAACTAAGATTTTACATTTTAATTAACTAAATTCAACAGTAGGGAGATCATAGCCAAAAACACAATTTAAGTCAAATCATACTTCAATGACCTACATACTTGCTGTTCAAAGGCAAGAATATAAATTCTCTGGCAAATTAAGGTTAGGAACAGCATTTTTCTTAAGTTTTCTAACCATTCGGCTATTGTCAATCGGAAGAACCCCTAAAATAAGTTTACGAAGAGCGGATTACATTCTTTGTACGGCACAGAAGTAATAGGCTATAAGTTTATCAGTATTTTTGATGTAGCTAAATCCATGTGAATACAAATTAGAGACAACAACTGTCAATAATCAACAGTGGAAAGAAGTCGTCTTCACAAAAATGCAGACTGCACACTGTCATGTAACATGTAACACGTTTTCCAATTGACAGCGCCGAAGCCCATCTTTCTCTCTGAACTTTTTGTACAGGAAAGTAGTGAAGATATTTCGTAGCCGTTTTATACGATTTGCAACCGTATACAGAGCAGTACCTCCTCGAATTTGACAAATTTCTTTCTGTTTCCATCACGACGTCAATGCTTCACCATCTAAATAAATCTCACCAGTCACAATGTTACAGCTTCAACATTCTGCCGCGTGGCTGCGCCATCTAACTTTTCTGACGAGAACAAGACGATACGATTTTCTACTCTACTGAAAATAGTCAAAATTCCCTTTGTAATAATGACTAATAATCCTGGGGTTATGTAGTAATAATAATGATCGTGTGGCCTCCGGAGAGACCTAGTGCAGATCTTTCTAGTTGACGCCCGTCGGCGACCTGCGCGTCGTAATGAGGATGAAATGATGATGAAGACGGCACATACACCCAGTCCCCGAGACACGGTCGTTAACCCCAGGAGATTAAAATCCCTGATGGCTCGGCCGGGAATCGAACCCGAGGCACTTTGGGCCAAAGCCTATCGCGCTAACCATTTAGCCACAGAGCCGGACGGGTCATGTAGTAATAAGATGTAACCCACCCACTATCCCTTTTTAGATCACGACTTTTATAGTAAAAGTGTGTCCGCTATTACACGCGTAAATTATGGGACAAATACAGTATTGCTAACCCCATGCATTCAGTACTGACAGCCTTCCTGTCACTATGCCCCGCTTTTCCTCTCCGCAAACCACGGTCGCCACATAACAAGACCCTACGTCCAACCGCCACACGGCAAGAATTCTGAGCATGCTTCTCACCTACACCCTGTATTTCGAAGGAAACAACGCGAAGGATATGCCGGTATATTTAATATATTTTAAAAGACGATCCTGAGTCAACGCCGAGGACATTCATACAGAGAAATACGATACTTTTAGATGAATAAATAAATTACACACCGAAGCTATGATACCTTTATCATTGGTATCGGTACCAATTCAATAAAAACGACAAATAGGGCAAACACTCTACAGCTAATGAATTTAAAAACACTCACCATGCAATAATTATCCTTTAACATGAAACAAGAGTCTGAGCGGAGGTCGTTCACAGCTTACTACAGTAGTTGACAGATGCACACTCTCTGAATCGCGACTCTCTACGGTTAATATTAGCTTTTGTGATAATACAAAAGTAAAGTTAAGGTAAATACATATTTAGCACTGAGCACTCAAACAAGCCGCTCAGTGGCGATATTATTGCCGTGGTTTTATATTGTCGAGTTGTAGGCTATTGAATGGCAGACGGTATTTTGAACACTATGATGGGAAACAATAGCCTGTGGTCTATTATCGATTGACGCAAGCGAACTGACGCCAATAAATAACTTATCCTCAGTCACTTGGCAAGGATTTCTTTGACACCCTCCATCCCTTCACTGTCCCTATCATCATCACCACCATCATTGTCTTCGTCAGAGCTTGATGAATTGCCGATGTTAATAATCATTTCATCCACCGCGATATCCAGATCGCTTTCAGTATTTCTTTCTGCACATGCTGTACGGGATGTATCCAATCCTCGGGTCGAACTTCGGCGAAGTAAAAGTAAGGAAACAGGCAGTGGTTAATAAGCGACTGAAACAATGCCTGCCCATACGAGAAGAATTCTGTCACGTGTTTTGTGTATTTTGTAGCCACATGTTGGTGACGGGTGTTTGATAGTAAAATGTCGAGAGCTGTGAGATATTGTTTGTAGTTTTTGAAATTTATGCATGTGTGACGCATTTGGATTGAGTGTTTGCACGGACTTGAAAACAATTTGGTAGGCTATGTGCATCTCCCCTGCGAAAGAAGATCATGGAAAGGCTAAAAACAGTAACATTCCACACGCGACACGCCGCGAATACCTTTTAATTCAGATTTATTTTATCAAAGTAGATAATAGAAAGTAAAATAATGCAAAACGAAATTAAATAAGTCACTTTGACAAATACAAGATTGTTACTAGGAACTTCAGTTATACACAGCACAAAATTAAGTTCTTTTGACAATACTATTTTTTTCTCCAATTCCTGGAGATCTTTCGTGGCTTTTCTTTCGACTGCCACCTTAGCCGTCGATTTGCACCTGTTTTGCTTCCTTGAACACGGCGTAGGAGTTTCGGGCAGTATGGACTCTTGCTCACGGTATCTTTTCTACTCCACCAGCTGCCATCACAGCGTCCTGAACGGTATACGCATGCCAATCAGACTTGCTTCTTTGTGATTGACGATCATGCACTCCTTGTTCAGGGAGAAACCTCTGTCTAGAGCTGCATTGTTGTGATACAAAATCAGTATCATTTTAACGAAGCTTGAGAGATAGGGTTTTTTTTTTTTTTTTTTTTTTTTTTTTTTTTTTTTTTTGCAGGAACTGCTGAAGTCACTATTTCAGACCACAGCACGTCGAGCCGTGGCTCTTTTCCGTCGAACTGGTTCAAACGCGCAGTGACGGAGGGCAGTCACAGAAGTTCGGAGTAGCTGCTCTTGAAGCGGTCAGCCATTGCGCCAGAAAGCAACTTCTTCTGATTACAAAGAATTTCCAGGGCAATGACGATCCTAACTTCTTCCAACTTAAGAGTCTCAGCGACCCCTATACGGTCCAGGCAGGAAATAGTACGGGTCTCTTGTGAGCAAGAGTTGACCTCTCTGATTTTTTCAGCCATAGGATACCAATGTACAATTTTCGGCAGTTGGTGCGAAATTGCAGCACATACGCGTTTGGAATTTTCTGAGATCTTAAGCTGTTAACTTCTTTAAGGGCTGCTCTTGTCGAGAAACCCAGGTCTCCTCTGAATAACAATGCGGACTAACTCCTGCATGTCATTGTCAGCAACCAGCGCGGCGCGCGGAGAGGGTACGGCCGGCGGTCGGCCAGGCAAAGCATGCATTCGACGTTGGCTGGGTTCTCATCCCGCTTAGTGCTCTATCGGTGACGCAAATTGCGGGTGGCAGCGCAGTCTGCTGGCGAAATAGAAGACTGAGCGGGAGGACTCTACCGAGCGTTCGGGGGCTAAGAAGTCAGGCATTCTGAGACTTTTGAAGATTTCCCGTATCAAGTGCGAATTTCCCGTATAATTCCCGTATTTTTCCCGGGTCACTAAAATTCCCGTATTTCCCGTATCGCTCGACACCCTGCCTAAACAATAAGTTTGGAATGCAGAAATATTAGCCAATAGCAAGTATAATTACTATAATAAGTCACAACCAAAGGCTTATTTTCCTCAGGTGTGGTCACTATCTGTTTCTTGCACTTGGATCTTTAAATGATGAAGAAAATAAAAATGGAAAGGAATAATAAGACTACATGGCAAGGTTACTAGCCTGAAAATCAAAACATTACTGATACTATCCAAGGTGTAGGAAAATGTAATTGAAAAGTAGACAATTGGCCAGCACTCATGTCTTTTAAATTTGAGATTTTCACTCACACTAGACATAGATCCCTGGACTTAAGAGCCATCAAGTTCCTTCAAGATTTATACAACTTCAGAACAAAATCTTTGCATGGTACTTGCACAAAGAATTCTAAATAAATTATTGCAATAATTCAAATTCAGTTCAGATCAGCTTAATGACACTATTCATTCAAAACAGTTATTACCAAGGCAAGTTACATACACAGCACTTTAAGAGTGATCTGAGCGATGGAGGTTCACATTGAAATGTCATTCCCGGTGTCCTCTCACGAGAGTTGTAAAAGTGCATCAAAATAGACAAGTCCGCTTTTAAATGAGCAATATACCCTAGACTACATGAAAGTTGCTTTTCTCTCTGTCCGTCAAGGAAGTCCAATTAGGGGCAGATGACCTCGTAGTTCCGCCCCTTAAAACAACAATAACTAACTTACTAACTAACTGAAGTCCAATTACCCTCACCTTTTAATGGTAACAATGCATAAACTGGGCATGATCACCAGGAGCCAGCTGATGAGCCTGACTTGGTGTAATTAGGTGAAATCCCGCAAAAACCTATAAGAATTGCTGGCTCTTAATTACTTGGATGTGAAAGCCAATATGTCATCTTTTTAAGAAAAAACATGTCGATGCAAAAAAAATCTGATACAGTAAACCCTTGATTCAACGGACTTCAGATTTAACAGAATTAGACCAATCAAGATTTTTTTAAAACTTCACGCACCCACGCACGCACTTTTACAACAAAACTGCACGTGAGTTTTTATTTTTAAAAGTACAGTAAATACTAATTACAGTAATATGACAAAGGGCTCTTTCATTTCTGATCAGTCCTACTTATGATATTTATGTTTACATTATAGGCCTACCTAGTCCTAAATTGTCAGAATTGAAAGACCATATTGAAAACATTGTATCATACATAGATACGTCATGAGATCCGGAAGTGTTGGTTTATTATGAACATTTTAGGCAGTTTCCATCATTAATTAAAGAAACAGCATTCAAGGGGACAGCAACTGAAGCTTGATGCATTTTTTCAGCCTTATAATTGACTGTTATAAGGGCATTTCTGCAACTCATGTGGTATGTACACTTACTTCACAGTATACAGTACAATTTTTAGTGTCATTTTATTTTCAATCGTGATTTAACGGATGAACCTCCGCCCTAATTAGTCCACTAAATTAAGGGTTTACCGCACATAGATGTTAAGAAAATCTCTCTTTATCCACTTTCAAAATATAATCAATATTCTTGAAACAATTTAATAGAGATTTTATCCCATTTATCTGCCGCAATGCTGCTTTACAAAATCTAAATTTGATATACTGTAAATCATTTTACTCATAAAATTGATTTCTTATTAAATGTTATATTGGGCTCTTTGACAATAACAACTTGGTATGAACTTTCTTAAAACAAATAATCTTAGGGCCTTTTCACCAACTCTTTATTAACAATTAGTAAATTCCTATTTAACTTAAATACGAGAGATAATGCATGGTTATTCTCATTGCATTTCGCAAGGCTATTCGGGTTCGCAATTACTTAAATACGCTTTCCCGCTCTCACGCATGCGCAGACTCGGATTCACCATGGAGAAACATACTGGACAGAACAAGAAGCTATACTGGAATGTAATTATGAAGGAAGGAAACACAGAAGACCTAATTCAAGACAAGTTTAAATGATAAAATAAAATAAAAATATATAAAAAACATTGAGGAAAACTGGCAGTTGCATGTATATACAGGTATTGTTTACCTATCTAAATAGTACATTCTCTTTCTATAGTCTTCGTAACGTAAGTGGTAGCATTGCAGGCACTGAATTCGTTATGTAGAGCTGAAGTATTTCGAATCCCAGCATGAATGAAAATCCACAGCCTGTTTCCAGTCTCCGACTGGGTCAGGAATGGAATGAATGAAGCCCCCATCAAGCGGCGAGGATATGAACTGTGCCGGCTGCCGAGGCCTGACGCACTCCTCTGGGGCAATGATTAAATGAATGACAGATGAAATGAAATGATAGTGGAGAGTGTTGCTGGAATGAAATTTTGACAGGGAAAACCGGAGTACCCGGAGAAAAACCTGTCAGCCTCCGTTTTGTCCAGCACAGATCTCACATGGAGTGACCGGGATTTGAACCACGGACCCAGCGGTGAGAGGCCGGCGTGCTGCCGCCTAAGCCACGGAGGCTTTTCCCAGCATGAATATGTTTTTTTATTATTATTATTAATATTTCTTGGTATTAGTAACACGTATAACCTTATAATTTCATTCTCATGAACATATTTTATACTCATATGGATGAAAGTTCGCATGAAAGTTGGAAACAAACCAATTTTGTGATAAATAAATTACTATATAACGCACCTCAAATGTCATACTATAGTTTTATTTACCTCATAGTGCAAAATACTTTTTTATGTTCGACGATGTCGAAATGTAAACATTATATCTCGGAAAACTGTCATAATAAGGGTCATTATAAAACTATTTTTCATTATGAAACAGTTTCTCCCACTAATCAGAGCTCAAGAAACAGTTGTGTGACCAATTACGTAAGGATACCTTGGCGCATGCGCTAAAATCCAACATATTTCTGTATTGGCAAGCAAAGTGAATGGTCTCTGTTCTCGGAGTGCCTTGGCCCAAGCATGCGCTCTGTTCAGTCAGCAAAGCCGCCTTGTTCACTAACTGAATCCCACAGATATTTATGAATATTTATGTTAAAACATATACTGTAATATAGTTATAATTATCGTCGAACATAAACAGTCGTATGCAACTCGCCTATAATGGTAATTAAGACACTCGTAAAACGAGCGTATGCGACAGGACAGACCTACAATGCGCAAATCGTCGTGTAGGGTATCCATCCAACTCGTGTCTTAATTATTGCCATTATAGGCTCGTTGCATAATGTACTATTATTCGATACCTTCTAGATTTCTGACATTTCTGAAACAGTAGCCTACTGTACAATGCAACACGTAGTTGGCTGCTTATTTCATTTTTACCAATACCAAGAAAGAGGAATATGGAAATTTAAAAGAAAAAACATATCCGAGGTGGGATTTTCCTTCCAGCTCTGCATAATGAATTTTGTGCCTGCTACGATACCACTTATGCTACAAAGACAAGCTAGGGCACATGTACCACTTAGCTAACTAAAAGGACACGGTGACTAAAATTGCCAAATCACACAATCGAGGGGATAAACCAGTATGTAATTTTACGGGTAGGCCTATTGCACTTTGAAATTTAACCTTTAAAGTAGGCTATGGGTACTCCAGGCAAACACAAATTCCTTTTTGGGCTTTTATGGCTGGAAAAAGTCTGGCTTGTATTTGTGACATCTCCCAACTCTTAATTTAAATGCATTTGCCTTTGATTCACAGCATAGTAAAGAAAATGTGTAGGGGAAAACAACTTCATTCTTCTTCTTCTTCTTCCTGGCGTTGTTCCCAATTATTTTTTGGGGTCCGTCACTCTGCACCTCGCCCTCCATTTGTTGCGGTTTGCTGCATCTATAGAACAGACCTACAATGCGCAAATCGTCGTGAAGGGTATCCATCCAACACCTTTTTGTTCGTCTTGGAGATCTTTGTCCATCAGGCTCGAGAGCAAGTGACTTTCTTACAATGGACTCTGTATTTGCTCGGGCTACACGCTCATACCAACGCAACCAAGTCTCCCTCATTTTGGCTGGAATAGGGGCAATTCCACGAGTATTGCGGACGAGTTCGTTCTTAATATGATCCAGCCGTGTAATTACCAAGGACCATCGTAGCATCCGCATCTCCATTCAGTGCAAGACTTGTTCATCTTTCTTTATATTAGGCCAGCATTCAGCTCCATACAAAGCAACAGGGTGGACGACTGTTTGATAGATCTCAGTTTTGAGGAGCAAAGGGATCTTGCGGTCACAGAACTCAAAATCCTGGCACCACTTACATTCACGCAGCATTCACTCTTGCACGGCCATCCGAGACTGTGTCACCATCAGGTCTCACAACGGAGCCAAGGTATCGGAGATGTGAAGCCTTTGGTAGTGGGGTGCCATCTACTATGATGGTCCCATCTACCTGGGAACCACATTCAAAGTACTCAGTCTTAGTAAGGTTGAGCCGTAGTCCAAATTCACAGAGCCTCGCATTCCAGAGGTTGACCAAGTGTTCTAGATCATTGTGGGTTTCGCTTGCAAGCGTGATATCACCGGCATACAATAATTTCCATGGTGGTTGCCTCTGCAAATCGGCAGTCACTGTATCCATACATAGGATAAACAAGAGTGGAGATAGTGCAGATCCCTGGTGAACACCAACTCAAATATCGAACTGTTTGGTGAGGCCAGCAGCACTGCGTACAGAGCTAGTTGTATTTCTGTAGAGGAGTTGGACCCAACGCACATAAGCTTCTGGTACGCCATGGGATCGAAGAGAATACCATATAAGCTGATGGGGAACCCGGTCGAATGCTTTCTCCAACTTCAATGTGGTCTCAAATATCAGTCGAAGCAGCCGCTGATGTACCATTACTGTACACTTGTTCCCTCGGTCTTTACTGATCTTTAAGGAGTCGAGTGGCCAAGAATGAGCAGTTAGCTTAATGATATATTTGCCAAAAGTTAATGAGAGACTTGCTCTGGTGAAATGCATATGCTGAATTATCGACGGATTAAGAGTTAATGTATGTTGGTGAAAATAGCCCCTATAGATAAAAGACTGTTTCAATCCAGATTCATGACTAACAAAAGATTAATAAGTTTGCACATAGCACAACAATTTAGACCATTTTACCTTAAAACACTGCTGGAACGCAGCAGTGAATATTCATTAAGTTCATGTTCCCAATTTGCAACATATCCCACTCTTATATTATGGGTTAGTTAGTTAGTCGTTTTAAGGGGTGGAACTACGAGGTCAGCTGCCCCTGTAACATGTTTTTCTAGGGGGTTTTATGCCACTAACACAAGTTAGTTGGACTATATCATATTTGTTAAACGCGGCAGTAATCCGGCCAAGTTAAATTATTTCAGTTTATTCAATTTCATATTTCATATTATTATTATTATTAATATTTATAACGTCATTTTTTGGAGCTTTTAAATTTGGAAGATTACAGAGAGGATTTCTACTAGTAGAAATCCGTATCTATATTGGATGATTCCAATATAATATTGCACGGCAAATCATTTCATACGTAAAGTCGGGATTTTATTCATTAGGGGTAAGAGAGAGTGGTGTGTGACTCACTGGGTATTTCAATACAAGAATAGATTGGAGTACAATAAAATTACGAAATCCGAGGGAACACTTCAAAGCAAGAAAACGTGTATGATCTACGTCTTGCCTGGATACGGAAATATAAATACGGGGAGGCAGCCTCATGGCGGGAATAGCCACGTGTGGTGACCAGCCAATCAAGGAAGAAGAAGCAACATAGCTGGGGCATGGGGAGATACGTGACGCACGCGGATTGGTTGAAGCAGCGAGGCCGCGGTATTAAGCTGGACCCTGGTGGGAGAAGATTGAAGATATAGTGGACGCGCGGTGTGAGTGAGGACATTCATTAAGACATTACGCTTGGAGCAGTAAGGAGGTACTTTGTTCGTTAGTCCCAAGTGGGACAATTTTATTCACGCTAATTCCGCTGATCACATCAGATCATGAGTTCCACGCGTCTTGCAGTGTTTAGCGAGACGACGTGTTGTGGTTCATGGAATAGACTCCACCACAAGCTGTAACGATTACTTTTGATCAACGAGGAAGAATCTGACGCCGTCAACACCAAGACAGAGCATCCGACGATGAGAGACTTCAACCACGTGGAGACAATGTTTCCGTTGGTAAGCACAAGTAATCTACGACACACACTCTCTGTTTTTCAATAGGGCTATATAAATTCTTTAAGCATTAATTTGGAAATAAGTTAAATTCACGTTATTCTCCCGACCGGCGTATTAAGTAATTTTGTTCGTGGCAATGTTTAAAGTAGTGTGCTCCGTTAACAGTGTTAATTTTATTCATGTTGCCATCAGATTTTCTAAGTGTATTAAATTCAATTATTACCAAGTAGATTCTTTAATTCCAGTAGGTAGCAATAGTTATAATACCTCATCCTTCTCCACAATCAAATGTTGTCTGGGTTGATGATTCAATCATCCCACGGCCTAGTCATTAAGAGTCTCTTATATGTTCTACTCACGCTAGGGGTCAATATTAAATATATAAATTTAGCTTGGAACACAGTGTATCCAGCTTGGCGCCCAACATAGATCAAACTTAGCAGTAGTATTTTCTGGCGAATAGTCCGCCCAGGTAAAACACATTACATTTGTCGCTACCAACAAGGGGCATTAATAAACATTACATTTGCCGCTCAACGTGAGGGCTAATTAATAAACATTACACCCCTAAATATATTAAGGGTGATTATACATATGATATATTCTGAATACCGTTGAGCATTCGGAATCGGCTTAAACCCTTTTGCACAAACTAAGTTATGACAATTACCTAATCTCAGTTTTGGTATTCTTTGACTAATACTCTTTAGCCCTAACAAGAGTGGTTTGTTTGGGAAATAATAATTATTATGAGTTTCAAAAATTTGAGTAATCGATGTTTTCAGCATATCATTTTAATCCCAACTGCTAAATGTAATTCTGCACATTATTTCCAACCAATGTGCTGCAAAATGCTAAATTAGAAAAATGGTAACTTTCTTTAATGCTACAAACCATGAATGTCAGTCCTGAAGGTAATAACAATCTTACAACAAAACATTTTTCATTGTGAATATTGAGAAATCAAACAAGGTAATTGTGTGTCCTCACCAAAGAAATTAATGCACCAGAAGGTTATCATTGGTGAGATGCAATGATACAAATTTATGCCCTGCAATTTTTTATTTAAATATCAAGCACATATTGACGAAGTACTCCGCAAAATAACTGAAATAATAACACAAAACAAAATTAAGTTGCATCACAATTTTCAAGATGCTCAAATTAACAAATTATTTGAGATTATGTGATATATTTCCAAATCAATTTATATTTGATTTTTTAATATAAAAAACCGTTTCATTATTTCAAAACTTTTAACACTTGTGACAGTATACGGATGTAATTTGCCTATAGTTAGCATCATTATATCTCGTTGCACTGTATCTTAAAAATAAGAACTCTGCAAAAGCATTTTCAAATTCAACTGGCTTTGGACATCTTTGCTACAAGCTATCATACCCCCAAGCACCGTAACAATCTATCGTATCCCTAAGCATCATAATATCCTAACGCCTACTCCGAAGATCAACAAGGCTCTGTCCTAATGACAGCTGGCGGAGCACACTTCATACCATAATCTTGAGAATTTAGAGGCAACCCGAGAGCACTGCCGACCACATCTACAGGCATTTGAACCACAATGTTATACCCAAAAGCTTTAATTTGAGAACATTCTGAACCTGATAGGTTGAGTCGTTCCTTCAGATGAAGTGCTACAAAAATGCTGCTTGTTATTACAAATACCAGTAAGCTAAACAGAGCATAAATATCTGCTAAAAAAAAATATAGGAAAACAAAAGTATTTTTTATGGACAATTAATTCTGGAAAACCTGTATAAGAATCAGTTAAACTTTATATCGGCTATCCAACCCTCCCCTTCTCCTTAGAACAACACGTATACAAATTTTCAGTCAGAAAAAAGGGATACTGTACAAAAGCAACCAATGTTAAGCAGTTGATTAGGATACCTTCTCCAGAATTATGAACATATATTTCTTCACAAGGATTCCAACCAAGGATGTATTGCATGTAAGTAAATATTTTCTTATACAGAAAAATTGGATTTTTTTTTTTGCTAAAAATTATCTCCATAAACATTTTGTCCAACATACAAATGGTCTCCACTGCCATTTCCATCCTTGGGAAATATTAATCCAATAATATTATGTGGAACAGAAAATGTATGAAATACCGTTTTATGATGTTTGAAATGCAAGGCAAATTGAACTTATTCAGTACTGAATTAAACATTTTTTTCCATAGTAGCAATAGAAGCCAATCTGCATTAAATTTTAAGATAAAGAGAAATGGAACCTCGGTGGTTAAGAGCTCATGCATGTCAAAGCATGAATTAATTCAATACACTTTTACTATGTATTTTGAAATTTATATGGATTAGTGGTGCTTGATAAACCAGGGAAAGTTAACCCATGGCATACAAGCCACATGTCTGAGTAGCACAAGCATGTTCTGTCAGCTGTTGCATGCCCTGCATATTGTATGAATGTAAAATATCTTTTTTGTTACAAAAGGAATGAGTGTCTACCTTAAGAAAGAGTATGGAATTAGATGTAATATTTGCTTCCCACTCACACTTTTGTGTTTTGTAGCCTAATTATCCTCGATATTGTCCATTTCCCAATAGTGCAAAGTGATAAATCTAATCAAAGATTTGTTTGTGTTACAAATTACGTACTCAACAATAACTACTGTTCATAAATACTTTCTATTTAATTACTATAAAATTTATTTACAAATTCCAATTTATTTCCAATTGTATAATTTAATTTACCTTAATTTCCTAAAATAGTTTTTAAGTCAATGTATGCTTCGATATCTAGATACATTGTTTTCTTGGTTTTTAAGATCATATAACTTTAAGATTTTAATATTTATTGAGGCTTGAAACATGTACAAAATTATAATAGTTTTGCTACATTAAACAATCGGATTTTATTATTGTTAATACTTTGCAAGTCAATACAGGAACTATTCATAAACCAATATGGTCAATATCTTTGCTTATTATAGGAAATTATATATTTAGAGGTTGACCACTTAAGACATGTTTCATCACATGTGCCTGCCCTTGCCTTATGTGCAAACTCTATTTAATGTGTGCTGTCTGTTGAGGTACAGGTGCACTATACCTTACAACTATATAGCTTGTATTCAATGCATGCAACACAGTTTAGTAAGTGAATGCCTCCTTGGTTCACTAATACTGGTTAATTGTCAAGGCGGAAGACTAACTAGGTAAATTAACTACTGAGCAAAGACGGCAGTGAACCAATTTGCAAATTAGACAAACTAATATGTTTATGGACAATATGAAATACTCATCCTTAAAAGGTGGACTAAACCATCACAAATGGACTTCACAGCAGGGGGAAGTCACAGATTCAGTGTCATTTCGTATTTTAAGTAAGGTAATGCGTGTAATTTTTCCTGAACAGTATTCCATGTCCTCCACATCCTTGGCTGTAATCCCTGCTGCCCCCACCTCAACAGATTCCAAAAGTGCACCTAGAATTTTAAATTGAAAGGGGAAAAACAAAACAGCACCACTGGTGTGAAAGCCCCTCTTGCAAAGATTTTGTAAAAGTATAATGGGGTCTCTTACCAGTAGTACCTACACAACTCCATGTACATTTGTGGGCTGTTCAAAAGATAAAAACACATGTCAGCAAATCCCAGAAAAGAAAGAGTACAGTAAAATAGCCTATATACTAATTAAAGGGGATGTAGAAAAATGTTAGAAAATTGCAACAATAATTTACAAATCAATGTGAATGATTTGCAACCACACACATGAATTATTATTGAAAAATATGAGAACTGAAGTACTCCGAAATTGGAATGTAAAAAAAAAAAAAAACATAGGTTAGACACATAGAGTAGGAATGGCTTGTCATGAAGGATAGCATAGTGTACCGATAGGTCTTCGATACAATGTCAGTGTCTGACCTCCCTAGGCCAAACTAAATTTCGAAAACTGGAACTATCAAAATAAACGTGGTTTGAGCTCTTGCTTCGTGTCTACAAGCGGCACATATTTGGAAAAGTAGGTGTGTTCGAAATGTGACTGTATTGAGACTTAAATAAATTCATCCATTTCGATGTAAGGGCGTAGCATCAAGCATGCCAAAACCAGTGGAAACGATGTATAGGCTACGTGCAAGCCATAGATAATTGACTGGATATTTTCCATCTCATTATTGTCACCATTTCTTGTTGAAGTACGAACATTAATCTTTCCCACGTTTAAAAATCTACTGGCCACTCCAACAACAATAACAAAGTTTGAACCCTGAACATATAAATATTTAAACGCATCGCCATTGTTTATGATACAATACTATTTTATGATACTTATTTCGACGCTATTTCCATCTAGCGTTAATTGCTCGAAATACTAAGAGATTGAATTTACCGGCTATCTCTCGTAAATATGAAATGCGCCCCAATGAGAATGTTAGCTTGACCAAAGGAACTTGCAACAACAATATAGAGATCGGTGATTGTCTCTACGAGAAGATGACTGAGAACACCATGACCGGTTTACAGTCTAGAAGATATTAAAATGTTTTAAAATTAAGTTTCGAATTACCTTGTTACGATTTAAACCTTCTCCTTTTGGATATCAGTGTTCTTCGTGCTCATTTGAAACGACACCAAGATTGAGCATCGATATATATATTTTTAAGCTGTCGCCTAGAACGTCTAGTCATCTCATCAAAGCTAAGTCCTTTACCGTTTGAAGTATCATGCATGAAAATATAATTAGAAGTTGCCGACTAAGAAAAACATCCTCCAATCTTTGGTGTTAGCATGACCCTTTATTATATAAATAGGTTCGGAGATCTTTCTGGTTTGAGGTTAAGTTGTTAACTTGTGTAATTGTTCCCTTGTTATTATATAAACGTAGTGGGCGATCGCGTTGGTTTTATTTTAAGGGGTTTGTATCTTTCGGGTTTTGTAATTTTGCCTTTTCACTCGCGTGTTGTTGCGTTTTGTTATGCTGGATAATGGAATGTTTAAGAGTGAATGCCTAGTGTTTTATTTTGGCGTTCTGCCATGGGGTTAGCTCACTGTTTACGTGGATCTACCATGGGGTTAATTCCACGTGTTGTTGTCGGTTTCGCTGGATGATAATTGAGGGTTATTTTGTTGTTTCATGTATTTGTGTTTTGTGTATTTAATTTAAGACTACGTATTCCTCCTTAACATTCCATTATAAGCTCGTGTTCTTTCCTTGTGGGTGGGTAGATATTGTTTGTTTAACTTGGGTCTTGACAGGACAGTGGTTCCTGTGTATGTTTCCTTGTGTTTCTTTTAGTCCAGTCAAGAAACGACGCGAGAGCTCGTTATGTTATTAAATGAGATCTATCGGTTATTATTTCGGGTGGTAGTATGTGTGCTTCTTACATCTGTCCGGAGGTTGTGATTGGTGCTCATATCGCCTCAAGTTATGTAACTTAATCTTATACTTCGTTCGAGAAGAAGTCTTATTCTGGAAGTTCATGAAATCATTTTTGTTGGTTATTAATTTTGGGATTGTTATTTGTTTGTTTCTTATCGTGGTAAATGTTTGAACTGATCTATGTTTCGTAAGGGGTTTGTATGTCATGTCATCATTTAGTGAAGTTCGGGTACATTTTGTTATGTTCTCTGTGATGTCATTTGTTCTTGTACTGTTTTGTTTCTTGGGTTGTTTGTATATGATGTGACATACGTTATAGTATGGGTGGTCGGATAGACAGTTCTTGGGAAATGTGATTTCTTAAACCTCTCAGAATATTCCTTCTAACTACATTTATGTAGTTAGCCTGTGGTGGAACGAATGTATTATTTAATCTATTGTTAACTTGTTATTCTTTATTCCCCTTTTTCTTAAGTTGAGTATTTTAAGAAAGATCTCCAGCCTTCCGGTATCTTGAGTCATCTCTCAGTCAAGCTCTTATTTTGATATGTTTTTGTTTTGTTTTTTTGTTTTGTTTTGATAATATGTGTACTTTATTCCAGCCCCATCAGCCCTCATTAAATCATTTCATGCGCTCCTCACGTTCCCCGTTTTGATATGTCTCTTTTCATTAAATGCTATTTTGCAGTTTTCAAACGATACTTTAAACATGTCTCCCATAAGTCCAACCCCTCGTCCACGTCGTGGGAGACGGGCAACGGCACAAAGTAGGGGATTGCCTGTAGGGGCGAAGTACAGTGGGGACTTCGTGTGCCCCGGGACCGTTACGGTAGCTGTGAAGGTCCTACAGGAACCCTGAAAAGTGACGGCTAACGGGGCTCTGGTGAAGCTACGATAGGCCCAGCAAGCCAGTAGTGGATAAAACCAAATGCTTTCAAAAATGGAACGAGCCTCGGACAGGATGGATTTAATAGACGACGACACGGCTGTACACACGGACTAAGATTTGGAACTTTAAACCTAAGAACGCTGACGGGGAAGGTGGAGGAGATAGTGGATATGATGGAAAGAAGGAAGTTGGATTTATTGGGATTGGCAGAAACAAAGTGGAAAGGGGAAGGAAGGAGAGTACTGAGAAAAGGCTATAGACTGTACTGGAGTGGGAACGAAGAGGGAAAGAGGAATGGAGTGGGAGTAGTAGTACGAGATGGTTTAAAAGAAGAAGTGAGGAGAATAAGTGATAGGATGATGAAAGTGAAAGTAGCACTGAGGGGAGAGACCGTAGAAATAGTGCAAGTGTATGCTCCACAAGTAGGCTGCGCTTCTGAAGAGAAGGAGGAGTTTGAAGAGGAATTGCAGAAGCAGCTGGTAGGAAGAAATATGATTGTTATGGGGGACCTCAATGCCCATGTAGGAAGAGAAAGACAAGGTTATGAGAGTGTTCTAGGACCAGAGGGTTGGGGTGGAAGAAATGAGGAAGGAAAGAGACTGTTGGACTTCTGCCAGAGGAACAGCCTGCTAGTTGGGAACTCCTGGTTTAAGAAAAGATATGTAATGTTATTGGTTTTACGTCCCTTTTAACTACACTGGCTTTTAGAGACGCCGGGGTGCCGGAATTTTGCCCCGAAGGGGATCTTTAACGTGCCAGTAAATCTACTGACACGGCTCCCTCGCATTTAAGAAAAGAGAGAGCCACACAATCACATGGTACAGTGATGACTTGACCAGGAAGTCGGTGGTCGACTATATACTGTATGAGAAAGAACTAAATAAGAACATCATGGACATCAAGGTTATACCATCGGAGAACCTGGATAGCGACCATCGATTACTGGTAATGAACCTGAGAGGGAGTAAGGAGAAGAAAGGGACTGAGAACCAGGAAAGACGTATAAGGATATGGAAACTGAAAGAAGGGGATAGAAGGGTCGAGTACCTCAAAATGGTAAAGGAAGGAATTCCAACAGATGAAGAAAGAGGGGTGGAAGAGGAATGGGCTAGATTTAAGAAGACACTAGTGGGTGCAGCAGAAGCAGTATGTGGGAGGACAAGTAGTAAGAAGAGGTGGAAGGAAACACCATGGTGGAATGAGAAGACAAAAGATATTGTAAGGGAAAAGAATAGAGCCTTTAGGAGGTGCTATCAAAATAGGACGGTAGAGACAAGGGAAGAGTACCAGGAAAGAAAGAAGGAGGCGAAGAGAGTGGTGGCTGAGGAGAGAAGGAAGTGGATGGAAGAGTGGACAAAGATGATGGAGGAGGATAGTGAAGGTACAAAAAAGGTCCTGTATGGGATGGTAAAAAATAAGAGGCGGAAGGATCCTACGGATTTTGTTAGAATGGTGAACAAAAGGGGACAAGAGATAGAAAATAGGGAAGAACTGAAGAAAATGTGGAAAGAATATTTTGAAGAACTTCTGAACCCAAATGGAAAAGATGGTGAGGAGGAAGAAATCGGGGAAGAGGAAGATGAACTGCAAACAGAAAAGGACTTAACATGGAAAGAAGTGGAAGATGCAGTGAACAAGATGAAAGGAGGGAAGGCACCGGGTGTGGATGAGTTGAGTGTGGAGATGGTGAGAGCAGCAGGAGAGGTGGGGATACAGTGGCTGTACCGAGTGATGAGGACAGCATGGAAGGAAAGGAAGACCCCAGAGGACTGGAAAAAAGGAATCATTGTCCCGATCTTCAAGAAAGGTAGTAGAACAGATTGCAGAAACTATCGGGGAATAACACTGATGAGTCATTGTGCAAAGATCTTCGAGAAAGTTTTGGAAAAGAGAATTAGGACAAGGATAGAAGGAGGGATGAGGGAAGAACAACATGGCTTCAGAGCAGGAAGGTCCACAGTGGATTTGATTTTTGCTGTAAGGCAGTTACAAGAACAGCACTATGAGTATGGAACAGATCTACTGATGGCCTTCCTGGACATTGAGAAAGCATATGACAGTGTATGCAGAAACAAAGTATGGAAGTCCCTGGAGGATAGAGGAGTAGAGAAATGGACTATAAAGAGGATAAAGGAGATGTACAAGGGAAGCGTGAGCTGTGTGAAAGTGGGAGGAGAGAGATCTGACTGGTTGGAACAAAGAAACGGCCTGAAACAAGGAAGTGCACTGTCACCGTTACTTTTCATTGTGGTGATGGATGACATAATGACCAGAGTGGCACAAGTAATTGGGGACGGAAAGATGAAAGCAATGGTGTTTGCAGATGATTTGATGATTTGGGGAAACAAGGAGGAGGAGGTACAGGAACAGTTGGACGTGTGGGAAGGAATAATACAAGGATATGGGATGAAATTTAGCATAAATAAGAGTGAGATGGTGATCACAACAAGGAAGAAGGAAAGAACCACAACGGGAATAACAATTGGTGGGGAACAGCTGAAGAAAGTGGAGAGTTTCAAGTATCTGGGAAGCCTGATACAAGATAATGGAAGAAACGATAGAGAAATAAATGAGCGGGGGAGGCAGGCAGAAGCATTTCGGAGGAGTGTGAGAAGCATGTTATGGAGCAAGGATGTCCCTCAGAACAGCAAAAAGATCATATATCGGACGTACTATGTCCCTATCCTGACGTATGCCTCGGAGACCTGGGTTATGAAAGGAAGGGAGAAGAGCAAAATACAGGCCAGTGAGATGAGGTTCTTGAGAAGCAGTATTGGAGCTACAAAGATGGACAGAATAAGAAATGAGAGGACCAGAGAATTAATGAAGGAGGAACCATTACAGGATGGTATAGAGAAATCTAGACTTAGATGGTTTGGACATGTAAAACGAATGGAGGAGAAGAGGATACCCAGGAGAGTACATGAGACGAAGTGGGAAGGAAAGAGACCGAGGGGAAGACCGAGAGACAGGTGGCTGAAGGGGGTGGAAGAAAGCGTGAAGAAGAGAGGAGAAGACTGGACAAGGGTGGAGGCTGAGAGATGGTGGGAAGACAGAAGACGTTGGAGAGGCTTGTGTTCCAAACAGACCCGGCCAGTGGCTGGAAACTGTGCAAGATGATGATGATGATGATGACTTTAAACGTGTTTTCATTTCATGATTCGTCACCATCTAATTCTAAATGTGAATATACTCGACACTGGTCGAGGGTCCACGGTTCCCTCTGAGTGAGTGGCAGTCCCCATCCTGCGAACATGTGGGAGCTCTTTACGTTCCCACCGTCTCGACACCGACTGTGTGCGTGGGTGGTTAAATCCCGATTGCACAGTTTAGTGTGGCGGCCCTGCTCGCATGACTCGGGACGCAACAAGCAAAAATTTGGTGGTGTTGATAAAAGGGGACTTGCTTCGGGTTTCTTAAAGAGAAAGGAAGTTTCTCTTTTTTAGGTGTGCTCCGACACGGGGAGGCCTTTCTTAATATTTTAACTGCTATGTATTTCCAGATGAATCAACACCTATGTGCTGAGTTATTTTCACACATCTCAGCCCCATTCTACATGAAGGCCCTAAATCAATTTTCCATGCTCTCCCATCTCCTATTGGTTCCATATATTACATTGGGTTACATTTTACACACATGTACTCAAATTTGCTTATGGGGCGCACCCAGAAAACAATTTCTGGGGGGGGGGGGATAGTCGATATGGATATGGATGTAGGTAAAATTTGCTTCATGTAGTGACTGGTTGAGTGGCCTTTCACTAGGCATGACAACTCAAGACTTTAAGGGGGGTGTTCGCATTTGCAAATAAATAAATAAATAAATTAATTTTGCAAGTTTTGTGAAGTGACTAGTCAGACATTTTTATTTATTTTTTTTATTTTTTTTTCCGTAACCTATATTCTGGTCACCACTTGTTCGTGACATTTGGTTTTGTAAGAATTCCTTTATTTAAAATCAAGTACTTTGTAAATTACTTACAAATTTTTTCATTAGCCCTTCTCGCTTTAAGACAGTTTTCCAAGCGTTCTAGTAATGTACTACGGTTGTTCTGCACGCATTGAGACCTCGTGGTCATCTGGTCACCATTAGCTACGCACTCATTGGTCCGCCGCCATGCTTGGGCCTAGCTCCAGCCAATCACCGCACGTCTTCTTCAACACGTCACCATAGAACCCACGAGAACATCGTCAGAACGGCTATTTAAGCGACCAGCTGGCTGTCCACTTTGTGCTTTCTTTGACAGACACAGAGCTGTCCACCAGTCTTGCATACCGGACTTAAAACTTCATCTAGATCTTCATGTAACACCATAACCTCTGCATCAAGAAGTGATATCCACGCTTCACAATGTCTTTACGACATTTTAACTTAGTCATCTAATGTGGATCACCTTTCTTCATGTTTCTACGACAGGGTTGAAAACCAACATTTTTGAACTTCACATGTTTCGTGCTACGGAAAACTATTCTTGTACGCACTCTCTACAAAGTGAAAATTCCTACCTAGGACTTGGTCTTCAATGGCTTACTCTAAAGCTCTGATTTTTGTGAATGCTATTCTACTTGACATAACTAATGTCATCTTTACTTCGCACTCAAGTGTTCTACGTGCCATATATATTGTCTTCAAACATTTAGGTTGCTAACCTACTCCAACATTAAGATAAGTAATCTGTTGTTTATAAATAACCTGTGTTTTGAAAAGTGTAAATTACTGTTCAACTTGATCATGTTACTTCTTTCCAAGGAAAGATTCATACCGGCTTGCTTTAGAAGTTTTCTCAATTTCACGTATCGGCTTGCCTTTGACAATTTTGGAAAGTTAACATTGCGGCTTGCTTTAGCAATTTTTCTTTTATGAACAATTTCATGGTTCACTTTCTTTGGAAACATTTCATGGCTTACTTTTTTTTGTGCATTTTGCAAATCATATGACTTTCCTTTCATAAGGTACGGCAGGATTCAGTCCCTGACCGCTATTAGCCCCTTCTATAGGCTATGTAGCTATACTTTTCTTTTCAAGTTCAAACTAAGCTGTGCATTAAAGCACTTAGTGTATCGAATGTTTAAAGATCAATTAAATGATTTCTTCTTTGTTAGTAAAGCAAAAGCTTCTGAGCATTAAATAATGTTTCAAGTTGTGCTAACCTGTTTAGCCTAAAACTTATGTTTTCTAAATTGTGTTTTGGGTTGAAAAAAAAAAATTTTATATATATATATATATATATGTTAAAGCTACCTGCTCTCTCTTTCTCTTTTCTTGTGTCACATATGCTAATATTGTTCCCAAGTTCCTAAATACTCAAACTTTGTTCGGTTCTGAATTCACTCAGAATTCTGTCTGGTAATGGAGTCCTTTAATTGGTTAATCCAATGGTTAGTGATAGTTAATCACACCAGGGGGATATATCCCCTATGCCCCCTCCTGGGTAGGAGAGACTTTTAGAATCACCACTATTCAAACTACTATGTACTTGGTCTATTGTCAGCTATTACAGCACACAGAAATCAAACTATGCCGTTTCTTTGAACAAATGAATACCATAATGCATATCGCCATAGAGATTAAAAATGCTAAGTAAATGGTTCTATGTACTATGACAAAGGAGCAAGTAAGTCACCTTCAAATAATACCACCTCAAACAGCTGGAATGCGAAACTAAAAAGGTGCATGCGTAGGGACTAACAGTTTCGTCAATAGCACCACAACGTAGTAGAATTCATGACAAACCATTTCATCACTAGCACTTTGAAGGTTAAGGCCCCCCCGGGATGTATTGAAGATGACTGATATTGTAGATTGTAGCGTAAGGTAGGGTGCGTGTAATATTAATTTAACTCATTGAAATTGTTTTGCCGTGACCATGTGTGTTAACTTCGAAGGCATCACTTCATATTTTTGGGTAAGCATTAGTATATTTTACTGGGATACGTGCGCTTTACTTTAATGACTGGACCTTGTGTTAGAGAAAAATATAAGGGAATAGGAAGTTTTATTTGAGCCGTATTCTTGTGAGAAGTCATTTGGGTAATTTAAATTGCTATTGTCGAGACTTAAGTGGGGGGATCTGACGATTTGCTGATGTTGCATCTTTTTGTGTTCATAGTTGGATCATGGGAACCTCTGTGTGGATATTGTGCTAACTCATTGCTTGACTTAAATTGATATGGTCGATTAATCCTGCTTCGTTTTTCAGTCTTGTAGTGTCATTCTATTTGGGTCTATTTTATTGTGTTTGCTGGGATGCTACATTGGAAGTTGTGATTTGGGTTATGTTTGGGTTCTTATCGAGGATGCAACTTTAGTAGTTGTTTTGAGATTCCTCAGATAAGCTTGTTGGTGGCATGATTGTATTTGGTGCGACCTGGTTCTTTTGGTTCGGACCTTTGCACATCCACTTAACATACATTTTGTTCTTGAATATGAAACCTCAGGGTACCAACTCGTCAGGTTTATCCCCTCAGCGCCGACCTCTATACGTGTTATAGACCCTCTTCTCTTCCATAGCTGCCGACCTCTATACATGGTATAAACCCATACATGGCTTCGCATTTACGGTTGTAGCGTGAAGAGTTTTGGAGTTATCAAAATGCAAATGGTTTTGATTTCAAGAAGAAATGTTGGGGTTTACCAGTATTGTAAAAAAAGAATTGTAGTTCGTTAAAATAACGTAGTTTGTGCAATGATAAAAAAGAATTCAAGCAAGTCTGAGGAATAATCTCTCGTTATGTTTGCTTCATTTTTTCCACAGAATAAAATAAATAATTCAGGAGCCGATAAGTTTGCCTTTTCGCGTGATGTTCTTTGCTTTATTTGTACACTGAGAGAGCTGATTATTTTATTGTATTGATCTTTTTTCTTGGCTTGAAATATTCCCATAAAATTCTACCAGCGCTATGTGTAGGTATCAGTTAGTGCTGCTTTCTGTCATACGATCTCGTTTCAGAGACGATGTCTCGATCTTTTATATGAAATACGTGTTGGGGAACGAATGGAAATGCCACTTATGGTGTATTCTTTGGAATACACGACTCGTCAGAGTTAGCTTTTGCTGCTCTTTGCTTTCTTTTTTATTAGTTTCATTTATTTAATTTCCGTTCTTGCAGACACCAACAGCAACCCTCTGTATTCCATTTTTTCCAAACATGTTCTCAAGTTGTTTATAAGTTTGTTCCAGATGTGCATCTTCTACGAAATTTACCTAGCGGCATCTTGCGGCAACCCGAAGTTCTTCGAGCTCAAGAGGATTTACATACCACTCCAACAGGCTTCGCCGCTGTCTTCAGCTTTCATCTCCCTGAAGACTCTACTCCAGTAAGATAATTTCTATGTATCAAAGTTCGAAATGATGAATCTTTATCTTTTTAATGTGTCCCACTCTGCTATATGCTCCTTTGTTTTCTTCCCCTTCCCCCTCGCCTATCTAGCTCCCCCTTGGGCTTCTTCGTTCGTTCTCACTTCTCGTCCGGACTTTTAAATGAACAGTTCAGTCTCCTCTCAGAGGCTCTTTTCCTCTTCAAATGAAGAAAATTTAAATTCGACGCCATGTCTGATTTCTGCTTATAACCGTCGAAGGAGGCTTCAATCTTCAAACCACCATGGAAAGCTAAGTACAAATCTTAAACGATTTTCACCATTTTAGACGGTTTTTAATCAACATTTCGAATGCTTTTACTAAAAGTTATAGGCAGTGTTGGGATTTCATAAAATTGTGCAACATCTGCCCCTCTAGGAAATCGCTTTTCTTAGCTAACAAAGCTTTCTACCAGTCATGAAATCTAGTATTTTCGACACCAAGTAAGGGAATACTTTCCCGCAACGAGGGATTCATTTCAATTTAACCGCTGTTAAAAATCTCAACTTGTTTCCGCCGACTTAAAATAAGCCCTCATAAACAGCCATTGTTCCATTCACCAGAAGAAGAAACCTGAAGGAAACAAGTTCCCTGCTTCTAAAAGGTGAAGAAATTAAAATGAAAGGAGAGGTTAAATACTTGGGAGTAATTCTTGACTCCAAGTTAACCTAGAACCAGCATTTGAACAAAAAATACAATAAATTTGTAATCTCCTCCATGACTGCGAGGAGGAAGTATGGAAATACGTGGGGACTAAAACCTAATATGATACACTGGTTGTATACCAGGGTACTGAGACCCTCGGTAACATATGGTGCACTGGTATGATGGACAAAGGTGCAAAATAAAACATCTCTGGTACAACTGGAAAGAATTCAAAGACAAGTCTGCCTAGCAATTACTGGAGCATTTAAAACTACCCCCACAGCGGCTATTGAGGCCTTACTAGATCTGGCCCTGCTTGACATTCTTGATACGGTACAATTTTAAGATCTGTTCGACGCTATTTCCATCTTGCGGTCACTAGAGGACATCTGAGAGATCATAATTTCGGCACGTTTTGAAAAGGAAAGCGCCCGCGATGGAGAAACCATCTTAGACTAAGGAACACGACTTCGGCGATTGTTATCAGACCTAAATTGTTATGACGGAGAGAAAAAAGATGGTCTGACGATATAACCACATCTGCCTGCAATTCTAATAAATGTTCCGTGATGTCCATTATAAAATGATTTACGAAGCTATAAATGTTGGGGAGAAACTGCGAGATTCAGGCTTTGTCTCATAGTTGAGAATTCTTGAAATATGAAATTATGATAAAATAATATAATCATCGGAGGTCTTCTAGAACGTCTCGAGGCTATCAGCTAAGTGGAAATGATCATTTGTAACTCTGTATAATAGTGCTTTGAAGAAGATTATTATCAATGTATTTTCCCCAGTTTCAGTGTTAAAAGGTCCCTTCATTTAACTTGCAAAAGGTAGGGTTAAACTAGAGATCGCTCATGTTTTTCTTTGAGGTTATTTGATGTTTATTTTGGTCCCTAGTTATTCGTTATATATACGTAAGTAGTGCAGAATTGAATTGCTTATTTATGGGTTTATTAATTTAAATGGGTTCTTGTTGTTGTCGTTTTATTTTATTTATCTTGTAGAGTTTTATTTTGTGCGCGTGTTCTTCCGGTTTTTGGTGTCATGAAACGTGATTGTATTTCTGAGAGATGTTTCTTACCAGTTCCTAACCCCTTGTAAAAGTATGGGATTTTTCGAGGACCTTTAGGGACTGGTATCTTTAGGTTAGTTTCGCGGTTTGTGCCTTGACAAGGGTAGGTGTGTTCGTTCAATTGCCTTGGATATTTCTTCTGTATGGTCAGAACGCACATCAAGTTTATTTAAATGTTTTAAGGGATTAATTTTTCAGTGTCTACATTTGTGCAACTCTAAGGATGGCCGTATAGGTTTTCTTTTTATCCTTAGAGACTGGCAGACACTACCATGTATGCGTCTGAAATATGTCTCATTTATAATCACGGTTCTGGACATGTTAAGGGTGGGTTTATGTTATTTGTTTAAGTGGCAATTTGACTGAAGGCCAAGGGTCATGTTTTGTGCTGTTCCATTTTGTTGTGGCTTTCAGTCAGCAAGCAATGTGTGATGCCATTTACGTTATTAAATGAGGTATATTGGTTACTCTTCCGAGATTATGGAATGTGTGTTCGTTGTATGTGTCCGGGACTACAATTGACGCTCATTTGGTATCTCGTAAGGTAACTGAATCTTGTGCTTTCGTTCGAGAGAAGTTTTATTCTACCAGCTCATGAAATCTTTTTGTTTTATCTTTATTTGGGAGTATGACTTTGTTTATTTTATTGAACCGATCTATGTTTCTTGCGGGGTTTGTATGTCACATCACGTCATGTTTGGTGAAGTGTTGTCGTTTTGTTTTGGTGAAGTCGTGTATTTAAGTTGTGTTTCAAGTTGTGACATTTAAGGGTCATTGTTATTGTATGTGTTTGTTTCTTTGGGTAGTTCGTTGTGACATACATTTTAAATATAAGGGTGGTCGGATCGACGGTTCGTGGGATACACGTTTCCATGTACTTCTCAGGATGATGCTTCTGACTACCTTCTTGTAGTCAGCCTGTGGTGGAACAAAAAGTACTATTAACACTATTATTAATTTCTGCCCCTCTACTGAACGATCTCCAGTGACTTAGGCACCTCGTCAACATCTTCTCTTTTATAGTTCTATTTTCCGAGTTTTATATTTTATTGTTTACTTTTTTATAATTACATGTACATAAATTTTATTTCAGACCCATCATCCCTCATCTTACCATTTCATGCGCTACTCACGCCCCCTTTTATTTCTCTTGTTTTGATATCAAAATTTTATTCTACAACCTCTACTCGAAAAGTGTAGTCATTGGATGGTCGGTGCTCCATCTAGTTCGACATGTGTTGAAGGTCTCGATAAGGTCTCCAGGTCCGCGTCCTATAACATCTGCACGCCTCTCAATTCTAATCAAAGGGGAAGTAATGATGGCATTCCATAGGCTGAAACCGGGTCAAGTTGGAAGTATTCCTAACTCACAATCAGGAATATCATCAATAATAAAAACTGTAGAAGATTCCATACTTGATATGCGATCAGACTACACTCCTACACAATATAACTTCAATAAAACATTTGAAGTAATAATTGAAACAGACTCCTGGAAGACAGGACCCGAGCATCCTGAGGAAACTTTGATCTGGTTCACAGACGGGTCAAGAGACGACTCAGTGGTATGCTCGGGAGTATACGGAATGAGACCAGGAAAAATCATTAGCTTTCCCCTGGGAAAATATCCCACGGTATTCCAGGCAGAAGTTTACGCAATACTACAATGCATATATGAAAATATAAAAAGATCTTATACCAATAAGAAGATTATTATATACTCAGACTGCCAGGCAGCACTGAAGGCCCTAAAGTGAACTCAAAGACTGGTGGAAGAATGTCTTAATGCCCTACCTAAACTGGGGGAACATAACTTCAAATTGATATGGGTCCCAGGACACAAGGGCATTGAAGGAAATGAAAAAGCCGATGAACTCGCTCGAAAGGTATCGGCAACAATCTTTCCTGGACCAGAGCCGGCTCTAGGAGTACAGTGGAATCTCGTTAGCACGTTCTCGGTTACGACGTTTTCCCGTTTAACGCGTTGATTTTCTCAAGTCCCATTCCTACTAATTACATGTTGATATATCCCCTTAATACCTTTTTTATTCCTGCTTACGACGATCAAATTTCCGTTGTACTATTTGTTAGGAAACCGGATTTTATTCTTATTTCATTATAAAATTCGGCATCTTGAAAACAAGATGCAATATTGCTTCCTATTCTCTGATAGTTATTGACAGTGTAGACGATTAGTGTGTTTTGACGGTGTGGAAGTGGCTTGAGGTATGACGCAACACAGAAGATAGCTGACGGTGTAGAAGTGGCTTGAGAGCTATGACGCGACACGGAAGATAGCAGACGCGTCTCTCTCGTGCCAGTAGAACATGCTACCTATAACACGTTCTTTGTTTCGAAATACACCACAGATTGGCGTGCGTATGCCGGCCGACCACTAGTGTTTTGTCCTTCCATGAATGCGGCAGCGTACGTTTGACGACCGGCCGTCCCGTCATCTGTCGCGTAGCATGAGTTATATAGCCCGTGAGCACAGAACCTTCAAGGTCACGTTGCATATTTTGCCGTGCATCGCTTTAGTACGATCGCATTTTCGTCAGCACACAGAATCGCTTTCAATACGATACGCGTTTATGTTCCTGAACACCAGTTGGGATACGATCCGATCCCACAATTTTACCGTATAGACCTTGAAACTCAATACGATCTGATTCACGCAAATACGCAGTACACTACCGAATTTTGTTGCGTCGTATTGAAATAATGAAGGTGGCGCTCCAAAGTAGGAGAACCTTTATATAATCCTCACCTTAAGCGCGTGGAAGTTGTTTTTTTTTCTCTGTACACGCGAGAGCATGTCTAACCTCAAAAAAACTTCGGTTATATCCAATCGTTCACACCAAAGAATACGGCACTTCTTTTCCACAGAATATCAAGAAAAATATTGTAACGTTATATGTCTATTATTAGAGGGTGGAGTTAATTATTAAAACCATAAGGGAATTGTACCGTGATTTTCACGTTACAATGCCTGATGTTTCTACAACTTACCTATGTACATGAACTTAACCTAGAAATCCAACCTACATCAATGAGATTCATCTCTCCATGTATTTCCCACAAATCTTTCAAATATTATCAGCTGTGGCCAATGAGATCGCGTTCCTGAATCTTTCGAATATTATCAGCTGTGGCCAATGAGATCGCGTTCCTGTCGAACGGTGATTGGCTATTGCCATTTTGCAAGTGCCGACAACTGTTAAGCAATAATAATTGTGACCTTCTAATAGTCAAGTTTTGGCCTAGTCTGAGGTTGTTGGCAGTTCCGAATCAACA
Organism: Meconema thalassinum; assembly: GCA_946902985.2. Taxonomy (NCBI): domain Eukaryota; kingdom Metazoa; phylum Arthropoda; class Insecta; order Orthoptera; family Tettigoniidae; genus Meconema; species Meconema thalassinum. The sequence goes on along the minus strand of OX336391.1, from coordinate 297,204,894 downwards.
CTGAATTAAGGTAAACAATTTAAACAAAAAAACATCGACACTCCATCTTGGAAGAGTTTGCACATCTGATGTAATTTTTTTTTTAAGGATTTATCGGGGGAGGGTTTTACTTGCATCGGAACCCCGAAGAGTTAGTATTGTACTCATTACACTAAAGCGAAATTTATCACTTAATATGAATTATAACCTGCAGCAAAGGCAATGTTTGTATGTTTTAAGATGTACTGTGAGTGAGCAGTGGGATGGCAGATTTGTCCGAGACCCAATACCTATTTCTCGGCTTTCGATCAGCTTTAAGATTTATCTGTTACTCTACTTGTTTAATTGTAAATGGTACGGAACCTTGAGTTTTATTTCTGTTGTACCTAATTTTGCCTTTTATTTTATTTGAGTATCTTTTGCTTTGTTCCTGTGTCTAATCACTAATTACTTGGTTCATATGTCGTATTTCCTTCATAGATTAATTAATTGTGTTTGCCTTGTGCTACGGCCTGAGAGCCGTTTTATGTCATTTGATTGAGATCGGACAAAATCTGCCAAGTCCTTGTAAGCCTTACGAAGTACCAAACCTACGCCAAATTACATAACCTAAAATTGTGCGATCCACAGCTCTCATATTAATTATTCATTTATTTTCCTTTTATTTCTTGGCCTTCTGATGGTAGTAATTCTCTTTTATAAAATTTTGTTTCGCTATTATTGTTAGTTTCCTGGCGACGGTCGCCATAATTATTTTTTTTCTGACATATTGTCATAAGATTGAGATGAAAGCAGTCAATCGAGCTGTAATTTGATCCGCTTCATTACGTATTTGGTTTAATATTTCGAGCGGATAAACTTCTATTTGTCATTCGTGATTTGATTTCGACCTTCCTTGCGAGGTTTACTATATTTGAAACATAACATATCGGTAATTACTGCTTTAACCTTCCTTTGGGTAATCTAACTTTTGCCGAATCTTTCGACCTCTTAAGAGGGGTTTGGTTTTGCGATATTCTTCCCCTGTCCTTTCTCCTTTTAACTTGATTAATGAATTATGATTATTTTTGGGGTTTGTAATAAGCCTTACCTGTTGTAATTGATGTTATTACCTTCTTCTTCCTTTGATGTATTTGGTGTTGTTTGGATGTAATTACTAACCTAATTAACTTATTAACTCTTCCTTGATCTGTTCTTTATTTGTAATTTGATTTTGTTCTTACATTATATTTGTTTTGCAAAGACCTTGTTCTTTATTTCCTAGTTAAGATATGATCACTATAGCTTCTAACACGGTTCTGGGCTCTCTTTCACACTACGGTCTTCTTTGTACCGGTACAGGAATATTTACTTAAACATATATTTACTACTCTTTCTCTTTCTTCTTCATAGCACAATAACAATCCACTTTCATATTCTACAACCAACTCCCTAGCGATTATCATTTTTCTCTTCCAAAACAATCAACAGACCTAACACTATCTAACCAAATCTTCTTACAATCTCCATAGATAAAACTCCACAGATACTCGCTCATAAAAAGAACATAAAAGAATTTAAAAAACAATACATCATAAAAAGGAATATAGAAAAGCAGCCTGATTGGCAAGGCCCCCCATCACCTCACTGCTAGACACTACAGCAATGAATACCTAAGCTCAGGCGCCAAGGCCTTCACTGACACGAGCAAAAGTTAGCCATGCTTTTAACCTAAAAGATCAAAAATAAACAGTAATATAAAAACACTGTAACCTCATAGGGTTACAACATGTATTTCAGCCGAAATCAATTATAGAAAACTAAATATTTCAACTCGTACTACAGTACTTCAATCACGAGTACGGTACCGGTATAGGGTAGTACATTTTTCTCTTGTTTTCATTGCTCTCGTTTCTCTGTGCTATATTAACTAGTTCTGTAATACAATAATTCTGTAGGTTGTTTAAAATTGTATATTCGATAGTACGTACTTCCGATTATCATGCTTTTTTACTTTTCCCCTCACTGAAACAAGTTAATGAGGTTTAATTATCATTTTTCATTAGTACGTTTTCCCACTTTTTCCATTCAAATTTTTCAGTCCCTTGAAAAGCGTACTAACAAGGTTCCACTGTATCTAAATGCTCCATAAGAGAAGCTATTAAAGACTGGATCAAAAAGGAACATAGGCATGGATGGAAAACTAACCCTGGCATTAAACATGGGAAAATGATCATCAACGAACCATGTAAGAAAATAGCTGAAAAATTACTCAAACGTAAAAAAAATTCAGGTAAGATACATAGTGGCTCTTCTCATGGGCAATGCTCCCGTGAAAAGGCACCTAAACAAAATGGACATAATCAAAGGAAACCTAACCTGCAGACTATGCGGGAAGGAAACGGAGACAGCCCATCACATAATCTGTTCTTGCGAAGCTCTAGATCGCAGAAGATTAAATCTTTTTGGGAGATTGACAATTGAACCAAAAGAAATTAAAACCGAGTCCATCATGGAACTGTATTATCTTATTAAAGACACACGGATAATGGACTGGTGCTGAGTACACAGGGTAGTACAATAAGCCTCAAGGCTGCAGTACATCTGGAGCTTAGCTGACAGGCCCTTTGGTATTAAAAAAAAGTTTCGTCATGCTGCTTTAGGTCGCGCCGTGCGCAATGACATCCTCGAGCCGTGATTTGGCTGACAGTAACATGCTTGGAATATTGTATAATTCAGATGAAAGTTTAGTCTCTAATAATATTTAGGGAAATGACAGGGCCAAACATTATGCAATTATCTTATCTTATCGGGTTCAGCTGGTGGAAGGTTTGTTTACAAAATACGTTCGCTCGGGCAAGGAACGAAATATTCATGGCTGGCGCGCATCAGATAATACAGTTCCAAGGTTACAGGAAATATATTTTATAAGAAAATTAGCACCCAAAACTGAGAAATCTAAACCTCAGAGATTGTGTGTCATGTGTTCGAAGCACGGTAAAAGGAAGTCATTGGTATAGGCTACTGCTGCCAAGAATATGACGTGGTTCTCTGTCTCGAGGAGTGCTTCGAACTTTATCACACCAAGCTGAATTACGAAGTGAATATGAAATGATTATGTAATTATGTGCAGTACAGTGCACTCTCGGTAATTCGCGGTAATTAATGCACGAAATTCCGCGAATTATTGAAATCCGCGAATTATCCGCAGTTAGTTTGGGTAAGCCTAGTAAAAACATAACTATTGATTAAAATAATGAAATATGCTTGAAACGCAAAATAATAATTATAACACTTGATTGTAGTGTCTTATTGCACATACAGACTAGAAACCAAGAAGCAGATAATAGAACAGGACAAGATCTCCAATCATAACGGCACGTGTTTAAATGTTGGCGATTGACCAAGTCAAATGGACTTTCAGAACTTTTAATATGTGTTTTTTGATATGTTTGTACAGTTTTAATGGAACGTTTTAATATGTGTTTTATGAATGTATTAGTGTGCATGCATTTTTTTGGTATTGTTCAGTGTTTTTTGATGTGTTTGCCATTCATGTGAGAGGCTGATGAAGGACCGATCTTTGTATGGTTCGAAACATGTACCTTACTTAGCGCACTAATAGCGCAAACATAATTTGTATTGATTCGGCGGAAAGTTTCAAACTGATTAAATAATTTATATACGTCAATACGGACCAGAAATGGCAACTAGTATTCCCACTGCTTACAAGACATGCTAGGCTAGAGGCAGGCCTATGTGGAATATGCCTACAATAATATTTAAAAAAAAAAGTCATCCCATTTTGTTTCTAAGATCGTTTATTCTAATTTTCGAGTGCACATTTCCGAAGGAAACAATGAGAACGAAAATTCATTTTGTTTTTCTATATAAGAGATAAGTGTGACTAGAGACTGTGGGAAACTTTCGGGATTTCCGTTGCATCACTCCCGCACTTGATATCAAGTGGATCTCAGTTTTCCCCACCAACAGTCAAATTCCGTGGTATTTCATCTTTGCTTTCATGTCTTAAAACATAATCGTCTTTTTCGGCAAGTGCTTGCTTTTGTAGCGGTATTTTTCTCTCATGACTGGTTGACTGCATGAAGAGCGTCCAATAAACACGCTCTCGGTCTCGCGAAAGTTTATGTCATTTCGCAATAATCGCTGTTTACCGCTGTCCGCGCATCCACCCTTCACAACTCACAGGTCAGCGAACTTTGAGTGTGGCTGTTAGGAAAGGGAGGGTAGGTTCCCAGTGAAAGCGCATTCCTCTTGTATTGTTTGGGCTTCGAAGATAAAGGAAATCTTTGCTATACCACTCGCGGCAACCTGCTCGTATGTTTCGAATGCGCAAGTAGGCCTACTGTTCCATCACAGAGAAACGCAGTTCAGTCTTCTCAAATGTCAATGATTTCGTCTTTACGCATTGCGTCGCACGAACATACTTTTAAATGACGGAGAGATTGTTTTACTTAGCATGATGATTAGTTGCCGTGAGAATTTCTATGTAAAAATATATTTGGAGGCCTGCGAATTAACCGCAAAGCGAATTATCCACACGCGAATTATTGGGAGTGCACTGTATATAATTTTTTCGTAAGGAATTCCAAATTTCGTAAATATCGGGCCACTCTTATACCTGTGGTAATGTTTTAAGTGAATCAATGTATTTCAGTCGCGAGTAGTTGAAATCTCCTACGGCCATGTAGGCTCTTTAAATGGCTACAACGCTGAGGGGTTTAAGATATAATTTGATAGTGGGATTTTAATATTTTGCTTTAAGTATTATGGGGTAATATTTGTCGTCTGGGTAATGTGCAGTTATCTCTTACCTTTGCTTTGGTTATATCATGTGTCCCTTCTGTTTAATTTGGGGTAAGATCCCAGGAGGTGGTAAATATTGTGTGTGTCAAGTATGTAAGGGATTCGTCTGCCAGCAGTTTTTCTTATTATTATGGGGTTATGGATGATGTTTGCATTTTGTACTTCTGTTAAATTTTGAGTGACTACTAGTATTTATCTGTTTTTTATTTATTGTGCCAATGCCTAATTGGCTAATTTCATTTTGTATTCAATTTGTCCTTGTCAACAGAAAATTTTAACTCTTTTATCTATTAAGTTATTATCCTTAGCAACCACTAAACACTGTAAATACATTTATATACTGTATTGTATACCTTCTTTGTATTATGAAGGACTTTTGACAGCATGTTATAACCATGAACACTTCAAAGAAATGGACTCAAAAATGGAATGTCTTGAACATTAACTCCTCTTTTCTCCAGATAGGTATCCATGTAAGATTAAGCATCTAACAAATGGAAGCTCAACATTTGCAGAACTTTCTTAGATAGCTGCGCTACTGGGGAAAAGCCAAACCACCTTAGAAATCCCAAACAGCTTGTATCTGAACCTCTGATCTTCTACGATTGCCTGCACAAACAGCACTCATTGTGCAAGAGTAATCTGTCCCCGAGTGCAGAACAGGGGAGGTACCCTGGCAGTTTCTAGTGAACACAGCATTGCATAGCCGATAATGTATCTCCCCACCTTTCCCTCTATTGCTATAGGCGAGCGCAGCAGCAAATGCATCCTGCTCGTGAGTCAGCTTGGTAAGCAAATTTCTTGTGCAGGTCTGTTTGAAGACATCCAAGATATTTGTGCTGGAATGTAGTCGTAATACATAGTTGCATAGGTGTAAGTAATGATTGAACACAGATGTATGGCACACCACATTAGTTTCCGAGTGGCAGGACTATTGAGCTCTAAGCAAATTCTTCATTCTGTGGCCTACGTAAAATTTGCAGGGTGGCCAAACCGTTGTGTACAGTCCAGCTAGCCTGTATGATATGTGTAGCTACTCACATCATCTCTCTTTCTCAAGGTAAGTCAAGCTGACCTGTGGCTGAGAACAATAAATACAATGTAGTGATTTTTTTTCACTAGCTCTATGGTTTTAAATAACTATTAGCAACAAGTTATTATAAAATTTCTGCTCTTTTAAATATGGATTTAGAAAGCTTTAAAACCTCTCCTTGCTATAGGTATAAATATTTCCAGTGATCATTTTGTTATAAATTCAGGGTTTGTATAGAAATTAAAACTGACTACCCAGAGTATGTGGGAACTGGTGTTGGTTTTTTGTCACCCCATGGATGGCATATATTTGGAATTATTCCATTCATCTTCAGACATTAAAAAAAAGCCTTCGTAGGCCAATAGTCCAATTTCGGCACAATAGGACATGATCATTATTGATTTTGTATTCTGCTGTTTGCATTTTATTTTTTTTGAGTCGTTTCGGCCATCAATGGACCACGATGTTCTTCACTCATATGATCACTGTAAAGCTTGTTTTCTTGTCTGCCAGTAGATCTTCATTCTTGACGAATGTTCAGCTCTCCTTTCTTCCGTCCACTTGCAGTGAGGGCGAGGCATCACAGATGTTAAAGGGTGTAGATTACTGGTTGATTTAACCGCCTTTCTGAACAGGTTCCTATCCCAAACCAGAGCTTGATTGATTCGAGCTTCTGTTAGGTCCTTTTTAACTTGCATAGACCATTTACAATAGGATTTTTTTTTTTAGAGATTGATGAGTGGATTCGATATGAAAGTCGATGATGCTCCATCCGCTCCAAATGTCCAAAGAAAGACATTCTCCTTTTTCTCATCACCCTCACCAAATCTTCTATATGTTCAAATAATTCATTGTTATGTCTTCTTCTGTAAGTACCATTATCATTAACAGGTCCTAATATTTTCCTTAGAATTTTCCGATCCTTAAGTTCTAATTTTCTCAATGGGCCTTTGTTTGTCATCTGTAAGCATTCTGCAGCATACAGTGCCGACGGCCTAATTACTGTATTATAATGACAAAGTTTGACATTCCGGGACAAGCTTTTACTTTTGTAAATGTTTTTGCAGGTTTGAAAGGCACCTTCCAATTTGTTACATCTGCTCTCAATGGCAGCTATTTCTGAATTATTAGGGGTCATCCATTCGCCTAGGTATTTAAATTTTCGGACTTTTTTGATTTTTTGCAGACCAATCGTGATGAATTTTGAGGCATCTTTGACATTTGTGATAAAATTAGTTTTATGGAAGGCCACTTTAAGTCCAGTTTTAGCAGCTATGATTTGTAGTTTATTAAGTTGGTCAGTGGCCTCTTCCATTGAATTAGCGAACAAAGCAATGTCATCTGCAAAAGCGAGACAGTTTATATTCAGGTCTTCTTTTTTATAACCAATTCGAATACCATAATTATTTGGTAAGATTGTTAACCATTCTCTTATAATTTTTTCCAAGACACAGTTGAACAGCATCGGTGATCCCAGATCACCTTGTCTACAGCCAGTCTTGATTGCAAAGGCTTCGGACAATTCACCACGAAATTTGACCTTAGAAATTCTGCTGTTTGCATACTATACAGTAGTTGGAACTCTATATTTTGAAACAATGAAGAATACAGCAAGGAGTTTTCACCTGTAAATTTATAAATTTCTATTTTCGTTGGTTTATTTATTTGCCCTGAGTCTTAAGTGTACCTAAATATAAAACTGGAAGTAGAGCAGGGCTACCACCAATATACTGTTTTAGATCCCTTATTTGGGGGTGGATCTAAAAGGGAGAGTTGCTGTACTAATTTATGAGTTTGTGCCTAAATAAGGGTAGCTCCCCTTGACAGGGCAAGCTGACCAGTGTAGTGTGTTGTGGTGTGCTAGGAACTAGGGGGCGTTCCTATAAAGACTGTAAATGTGGTTTAAGGGATGTAGCCTTAGCACGCGGGTCGGTGTACTAGTCGCCCAGCCGGCTACTTATTATATAATCACCTTGCTAGTGTCAGCGGTTCGGCACGCGCTTCAATTGAGCACGCTAGCCGCTGTGAGGAATACAAGGACGTCTGAGTTGGCGTTATTGCTACGGTGTGTCACGTCCGACTGTGACGGGAGTAAGGAAGGACGTGGGGACGTGAAGAAGAGTGTAGATCAGTAATGCAAGTGTAAGAGACTGACCAAGTGTTTATTGGTCAGCAATGAGTAACTGTTAGTCCCTTTTAAGGGATCTTGCGATGTTATAATGTGAGTACAAACTGTGGGTGTTAGGTTACAAAAATAGGATTCTGAACACTGACTGACTGACTCACCTCGGTTGACACTGTCGTTAGCCTCCGGCTGTCTCGTCGAAGCACTGGTGATGGAGATATCCTCGTGACCCACTTAAGGCACCTTTTATACCTTTAGCCTCTGTTCTGTCAGCGCGTTGTGGCATAGTTGAACCAGTTTGTAGTATGTCGCTGTGTGTCATAATTACGCAAGGGTTGAGCTGCTTTATGGAGTAGCCAGCTGCCCTTATAGTATTGATGGATATTGGGTAGGCTTTTAAAGGGTTGCCTTTTATGAGATTTAGACAGATGATGGGGGGGATGATCTCTAAGGGGTACATACCCCTTGGGTATTGTACAAGCCTCTTCCTCCATTTGGTCGCGTCCTCGCGACCGGGAAGGGCACTTGGGGTTGGGATGTTGTCGTAGTAGTTTTTGAATCCCCCTCGTCTCTTCTGGTGGTGGCGTCGTAAGCGTCGTCGTATGGAACGGGTGTCGTCGTGCAGAAGTGTAGGTGTGCGGTCAGCCCGTGTTCAGAGGGGAGGGTTATGGGGTGTACATAGATATATATGTATATAAATTTTACATTGCATGGTGAAATGTGCATTAACATCGTTGAATAAAGAAAATAATTGCTATTGAGGCACAATCGCCATTGCCGTTGTCGGCATAAAAAAGAAAAAAAAACATGGTTATACATGGTTACATAGTTGTGCAGGGAGGAAAAACCCAGGGCCGAACGGATGATTGCGTCGTCCGCCCTATCTTGGGGAAAAAGTGCTCCCTGCAATAAAGAAGATAGGAGAGAATAGAAAGAAAATGGGTGTTCCAGGGTATAATTTAAAGGAAATATTCAAAAGTATTTATTTGTGTGGGAAAAACGGAACACCCTGACAAATGGGGAAGTTAGAAGAGAGAAAAATGAAAAAAAACAATTCACAGACATTGGTTACGTGTTACCTTAGCAAACGAAACAAAACAAAACAAAAATATAGACATCGTGTACACGTGAACTTGATAAACAGACAAAAATATATATAGAGTTTAATGTATCATGTTGCGATGCTGACATTTAGGAATTTCAATTGGAATAATTGCCCGTGGGCGCATGAATATGTATGTAGTTTACTCTTTAAAATTATGAACTACAATGACCTTATGTCTACTTAAGCGCGCTAAACCCTTATAATTCTAGTTTTTGTTTGGATCCTCGCGTGCACGCTACCTGTTTGTACGTACGCTTGCCGTATCACGGCTGATCCTATACGGCCACCTCTTGGCACGGTTTGAGTGGTCGTACCGCTTGCAGTGTATTCTTAATACCTAGTCTGTGAAGCATCCTCTGTGGGTGAATGCTTGCACACTTGGCCATGAGGGTCGCCGCCACATGCCGGTTGTCTGTAAAGATTTGGTGGCCATTTCTGTGCCGCCTACACTATGGCAAATGGGCTGTGTGTTTTTCTATGCGCAACCCCTAGTATACCTTCCTGCGAGGAGTTTGCTTATTTTTGCCCTCTCCTCGTAGTGTAAATTTTGAAGATATAGGGTTCTTAGGTTGGCTATGAATGATTCCGTGCAGTGTGCTTTGGGAACTGTCGTCTGTAAGGCTCGCAGTTTATACTGCTGAGTATGAGGGTGTCGGGTTGCAATGTCTTGCGCGCTCGCTTGTTTATTTGTTCCGATAACGCTGTGTATCCGAACATGTGTTCTTAATCAGCCTGCTTTTCTGTTAGTGCTCTTCGCATTATAAAAAGGCAAGAGGGGAATTTTGTGGTTTAACGTGACCATTTCTGGAGATCGTGTGCCACGGGATTTCCGTTTTACTTGGAATCCAAACCACAGGCCATGGCATTTCACTTCGGAAATCTCATATGCATTGGCCGTCTGCAAAAGAACCTCCCATTGACTACACTTGTGTCCCCGAGTGTTGTGTTATGTATACCTATGTGTAAAATATATATATAGTTTATTTGGCCATTTTTCTTTCTTGGGCTAAATGTGTGAAACAAAAAAAAAATTATTTATGCCCCGCTCTGCATTAAGAGAGCACATTGAAAGAAAATAATAGTAGGTGGCGTTAGTCTCTAAAAATTATGTCGTGAGCACTATGTGTTTGAAAAAAAATGGTGATTGGGACCTGAGTGTAGTATTTACCAATTTGGTAACGTGAGTACTACCGTAATCTGGTTACGTCTCAGGGGAATCTACCGACACTGTCTAGTACACCTTAGGAAGGCCATTGCCAGACGTAACTGATACCCTTGTATCCACGTCCCGAGCAAAGCCAGTGCACTGTGGGAGTCAAACCTGCCTATCAAAGTAATTGTAACTCACCAAAATGACAGTGTCTCATCCCGGTGTGCAATTGGGCTTTTTAGTTGGTTAAAGCACACCTCCCAAAATTTTTTTTTTTTTTGAAACTAGTTTGAGATTCTTAATTCTTGCCATGCTTACGTTTTTTTTTTTTTTTTTTTTTTTTTTTTGCCCGCAACAAGAGAATCTGTCAAACTGTGGAACCATAATGTAGAACGTCTAGTCATTTCTACTTAGAAAGACTCCCTTAAGCTCTATGCTGTGATTTTATGCCTAAGTTGTGTTCAAAATATCTCTTTCCGGCCTTAAGCCTGATGGGCTTTCACTTGGCTTAGTGATGGCCTGATAGAAAGATGCCATGGTTCCCAAAAAAAAACACAGAAGGATTTAAAATTACTCACTTCTAATTTGGCCATGTTGCCCTGTATATACATAAAATACGAGAAAGAAAAAAAAATGCGCAGTTTATGTTTACTATGTAATTGTCGGTCTATTTTCTGATATCTCCCGCGTGAAAGAACTTGTGTGGCCATTTATGATGGGGGAAGTGATGTTATTTTATTTCTTTGGCCTTGGTGGAAGTCGTTATCGTCTTTCGAGCTTCAGTGCTCAGAAAGGTGAAGGGTTTTGCCCTGTTACGATATTATAGGCCTCTGAAATCCATTGAGGTGTTTCTTTGCTGTTTTCCGGCGGAATTTCTAGCAAAGTAAGCCTTGCCCTACTTCCACCGTAGCGCGTGTTTCTAGGTCTAAGTGTACCTGTATTTAAGGGCGTTATTGCGCTTGGCGCTATCTTAGCAGATTTTACGGGAGTGTATGTATGTTTGACTGCGAGGTTTTGTGGGGTGGGTAATAATACCTTTCCTAATCCCCGTGTATTGTATGGTAATGCCTGTTTAATCTGTATGTGCGTGTACCGTGCATCCTGAGGGACTAATGCCGGTGTTCGCCTCCGTTCTGGCAAATTTGCCCTTTGAACTGGCGGTGAAGGCCGCTTAAGTGCCTGTTTTTGTCCTGCCAATGTGGTGTCGTGTAGCCTGTCCGCTTTCTGGCCCGTGGCCACGGCAGACTCCTGCCACTGTGTTAGCCTATCTGTGTGAGTGTATGTAGGCTTTATATGTGGTAGGTCAGGCTCTACGTCGTCAGCCCATGACGAGGTTACCTCCTGTTGTCCCTCTGTCGTATTATGTGTGATTGAAGGTCCTGGCTTCAACTCCCTCTCGTTCATCCGGTCCGAGGGGATTGTTCTAGGCTCTTCCCCTCGGCTTGGCAAAATTGCCTTCCGATCCGGAGCTGAAGGACGTGTGTCTGTGTAGGATGTATTCTTTAGTATGTTGGAGCCTAACCTGGCCGTCTCCCGGACTGTGGCCACGGCGAACTCCTTCCATTCTGTGGCAGTACGTGGCGAGAGGGACATCCTCGCAAATTGTCGAGTTAGCGTATCTACGCTTATGTCCTCTCTCGGCTGGGCTGGTGGCCCTACCATGAACTCAAAAATGGCCTTGTTGGTTTGGAGTTCACGGTATTCGTCCCAAATTTGGGTGTACTGCCTATTGAGGCATATGGCCTGTTTGCAAGTGCTTATGTGCGCATCTTAATCGCGCTGTCCTACCCTCTGACGGAGTGTATGGCTGTTTGCCCTGTATTGTCCCGATTTTCTGTTTTGAGTGTCCGTATTTGTGTTTGCCTGATCTGTATGTGCCTTTGGCATCTAACCAATAATGCTACTAATATTGGCATACCCCTATTACCTTCATGGCTTGCAATCTCTTCATGAGGTGCCATTCTGCCTGAAGTGTATGGGCCTAAAGTAACAATAGAGAGAAAAAAAAAATCTGTGCGTGTTTGCCAGTGTATTCCTATATCTCTCTGGTTCTGTATGGGGCTAGGGGGTTGGTTTATCAAGCCTTTCCCTTGTGTAGCTAGTTTAGAGCACCAAAAAAAAATATGGTGCTTTCTGTCTGGGGGAAAAATTTTCTCACTAATTTGCTTGGCTTTTTGCGGTACGGAAGGGGTCGTTTTACCTACGAGGGCTCGTTGGTTGAGTCCCTTTTCTCTATGCGTAGGACCCCGCCTCCACCAGTGTTTTAGATCCCTTATTTGGGGGTGGATCTAAAAGGGAGAGTTGCTGTACTAATTTATGAGTTTGTGCCTAAATAAGGGTAGCTCCCCTTGACAGGGCAAGCTGACCAGTGTAGTGTGTTGTGGTGTGCTAGGAACTAGGGGGCGTTCCTATAAAGACTGTAAATGTGGTTTAAGGGATGTAGCCTTAGCACGCGGGTCGGTGTACTAGTCGCCCAGCCGGCTACTTATTATATAATCACCTTGCTAGTGTCAGCGGTTCGGCACGCGCTTCAATTGAGCACGCTAGCCGCTGTGAGGAATACAAGGACGTCTGAGTTGGCGTTATTGCTACGGTGTGTCACGTCCGACTGTGACGGGAGTAAGGAAGGACGTGGGGACGTGAAGAAGAGTGTAGATCAGTAATGCAAGTGTAAGAGACTGACCAAGTGTTTATTGGTCAGCAATGAGTAACTGTTAGTCCCTTTTAAGGGATCTTGCGATGTTATAATGTGAGTACAAACTGTGGGTGTTAGGTTACAAAAATAGGATTCTGAACACTGACTGACTGACTCACCTCGGTTGACACTGTCGTTAGCCTCCGGCTGTCTCGTCGAAGCACTGGTGATGGAGATATCCTCGTGACCCACTTAAGGCACCTTTTATACCTTTAGCCTCTGTTCTGTCAGCGCGTTGTGGCATAGTTGAACCAGTTTGTAGTATGTCGCTGTGTGTCATAATTACGCAAGGGTTGAGCTGCTTTATGGAGTAGCCAGCTGCCCTTATAGTATTGATGGATATTGGGTAGGCTTTTAAAGGGTTGCCTTTTATGAGATTTAGACAGATGATGGGGGGGATGATCTCTAAGGGGTACATACCCCTTGGGTATTGTACAATACAATTCAAATCCTGGTCAAGTACTTGAAAAATACGCTAAACAACTGATATACCGAGAGAGGAGAGGGGGGAAAGACACATCAATACGAACAATAATGAAAAATCACAAAAGTTTATTTTTATCCCTTACAATTATATAAAATGTTTTTGCACCCTGTTCTTTTAAGCAACAATGAATTTTATGAAATTTTGGAAAAATGGCTAATTTACGGGTGATAATGCTGTCAAGGAGTAGTCTTGTAACAGTAAAAACCGTTTAATTATAAACGGAACAATTTAAAATATCACGATACCGTAACTCAAAAGTTTCTTCGAACTTAAGCCCCTTCAGATTCATGTGGAGTCATATTGAAAACCTGTATAATTCATTCATCATATGAAAGAAAAATGTGCCTTTTCATGATAATATTCAATTTTCCCCTTATAGTATGAAATATTAAGTGCCTACATACTTCTAGAGTCTACCTGAAAAATGGCATCTTAAAAACGATCATGTTCAGCTTGACGTGCCTACAACTCGTCACCGCAGGAGAATCTTATCCAATGGGCCGAGAGCAGCGCACCGATTGTAAAACCAACTCAAGACTAAAAAAAAAAAAAAAAAAAATTTAATAGGACAGTAGGATTCTTGTCGAACGGGACAGAGAAAGCTGCACCTGGCAATTGCTACAGCGCTCTTTGCCACTAGGCAGACGACGAAGATACTACCCATAGCTTTGCATTGTGTGCCATTCAAAACAGCACAATATACTCTTTCATTAACTTTATATCATTGAAACCGAGATGAGAACTTAATCGTCTGGTTTGGACCTCCCTTATTCTTTTTCAGCTTCCTCCCAAATTATTGAATACATTCATGCGTCTTATTTTCTTGTATGTTATTTTGGTGGTAACGAGCCGAGCTTAATAAGAATGGGAGGGGGAGATCCTTGCATTATTGTTCTTTGTTGAGCTGCATTGTCGCTATGCGCCCATTGTCTTGCTCATCGAGCTTTGAACCGAGGCAGACATGCCATATTTTTGAGTGTAATTCAGGTTTTCTGATGATCCTAAGGGAAGTTATTACTACCTTATATTGCTGAAGTGATTGCTACATTTTCTTTTTACTCCGAGTCTCGAATATTAACTTGGTTTTCACCATCTGAGGTGATAGGTTTTCTCAGCACGTGTTGGTGCTGGTTGATCTGCGGGCTTCTTGTGGCGTTGCCTACTGTTCTCGGATTTTCATCTGATATTATTTCTTATTGTACCGATGGTACAGCCAGCCACAGCAAATTGAGGCTATTCTTCAATTAAATCCCATGGAAACATTTAGAAGAAAATATGAACTTCCTTTACCCCAAAAATAAACTTACATAACCTAAAACTGTGACAATTCCCCAATTTTTCAATGTTGTGAAATCATGTGGTAACTAACTTTGTGTTACACCCGGTACCGTACGTGTTGACCTTGCCTCGTGCAAATTAAGACTGGAAGTTCTGTCTAAAACTGCTGTTTCAGCTATCTTCCAGCGCTAGTGTTGGTCCAAGAGCGGTTTCAAGTGAATGAAGTTTGGAGCAATGAGTGGCTGACTTCAAATCCAGACAGATTAGGTCTTATCTCGGATCCAGTTTCGACCTTCCAAGGAAAATCTGAACGTCGCTAAACCATATAAGAATCCAACACGGTAGATGTCAGTTCTGGAAGCACAAACGGAAAATTGCCGAGAATCCTTTCTGCAACTGTGCAGATGTGACTCAGACCATCAGTCACATTGCTATGGATTGCTCACTCCTAAGGTTCAATGGTCCAATGAAGGAGATTCATCAAGCTAGTGATGAAGCTTTAGAATGGTTAGAGAAATTAGATATCCAGCTCTAACAACACTGAAACTACTTGCAGATCAAGGTCTCAATCTTTATATATTTGTAAACACTGTATAATGTAAATAATTGTATATTGCATCTTCATGCCATACGAAATCATCATCGGCTTTAACTCGAATCCGAGTATAAATCATCTTCCTTCAGTCCAGTTTGTGGATGTGTTTACGGTGACTAAAGAGTCCAATCCTGGCATGGAACAAGCGTCCACACAAGTCACATAGTATTGCTGGAGGAGGACGTGGTTGGGTTGCTCGAAGTTTCCAAGCTTGACGCCTGGCCTCTTCATGTGTGTGTCGATACCTTTCAACCGTTTTACAGTATCCGAGATGGTACGGCGCCAAGTTGAGCGGTCTTCAGCCAGCATGTAACAGGTTTGTAAATCAAGACCTGTCAATTTCAGGGTCTGCTTAAATTGGTCCTTGTAGCGCCTCTGAGGACCACCATGAGGTCTGGTGCCATAGCATAACTCACCATATAGCGTTTGACGAGGTAATCTCACATCATCCATCCGATGGACATGACCAATCCATCTCAATTGGTGACCTATTATGGATGAATCTATGCTGTTGATTTGAGCCTTTTCAAGAACAGCACTATTGGTAATGCGGTCATCCCATTTAATCCTCATGTTTTGCTCGAAGTTTTTGGAGGTGGAAGCGCTCAAGATTCCTAAGATCACGTTGGTAAAGGGTCCACGTTTCACAGCCATACAACAATGTAGAAATGACTACTGCTTTGTACACCATAAGCTTTGTACTCATGGACAGATCTTTATTCATGAAGACCCGGTGCGCTAATCGTCCATATGCTGCATGGGCTGCGCCAATTCTCTTATGCTACTGCCCAGGTACGAGAAGTGGTCTACCTGTTCTAATGGCAAATTTGAGATGGAGATATTGAACTGAGGAAGAGGTGTACCTGGTGAAGGTTGTGCCAAGACTTCAGTCTTATTGACATTTATAGTACAAAATATATACCGTATTTGCTCGCGTATATCTCACCCCCGCGTATATCTCGCACCCCATTTTTTTAGTTGAAATTTCAGGGGGAAAAAAAAGTACTCGCATATATCTCGCATTCATTTTTGGCGTCATATAAATGACCGTAATAACCTTGAGGTATAAACTCGTTCGATTTTGCGCGCCACAAGTCGTCATTGAAAATGACGTTATAAGCTCGTTAAGGATGATTCAAGACAGAAAAGGAACTCCAGCATTTATATTGGATACGATCGATCATCTTCCATATCGATTCCTCACTACATGTACGAGCGAGCTCGATCATACCCGACCGCGGCTGAAGACACAATGTAGGCCTAAAGCGTGCTAACAGTCACGCCAGCGCCGCATCGCATGTTTGCGCGAAGTCTGTCCGAGTTTGTACGTTCGTAGCGGCACTACAGAATAGCGTCAGTTTACGCAAGTAAACATCAGTTCGTGTGTTATGGTTATGCGACATTAAGAACCTATGAAAAAGACGTCATGAGTTCGTTAAGGATGATTCAAGGCAGAATTTAGAGCGCAGGCGCGTAGCGATCGTTACGATCGATATCTTCCATATCGATTCCTCGCTACATGCCCGAGCGAGCTCGAACTTAGCCAAGCTCGGCTGAAGCGTGCTAACACCCACGCGGCGCCGCTTTACATGCTTGCACACGGCCGAGCTCTGAAGCAACGCAATACGTAAAGACGAAATCATTGAGATTCGAGAAGACTGAACTGTGTTTCTCTGCGATGTAACAGTAGGCCTACTTGCGCAATCTTCGAAACATACGAGCTTGTTGGTGCGAGTGGTATAGCACAGATTTCCTCATCTTCAAAGCCCAAACAATACAAGAGGAATACGGAAATTCCCCGCGTATATCTCGCACCGACAAATTTCACTCGTATTTTCGGCTCGCGTATATCTCGCACCCCATTTTTTTTAGTTGAAATTTCAGGAAAAAAAGTGCGAGATATACGCGTGCAAATACGATATATATAGTGTTCATATTGCATAATATGTAGGGATTGCGAATTTTGAGAATTATTAAATGAAGTAATACACAGGTGGTAATGTGTTTTAATAACCCTAAAAATGGTTCTTGAACCAGCGAAATTTCGCGAATTTCACATGAATATGCGAATTTTGCATGAAAACACGGGTTTTAATTTTTTTTCTTTCGTTTTTTTCTTTACAGTGCACTTCTCATAATTCGCGGCAATTAATGCACGAATTCCCGCTAATTATCCACAGTAGTGTTTTTAAGCCTAGCAAAAAGAAAACTATTGGTTAAAATATTGAAATGTATTTTATGAACATGCAAAAAAGAAATATATATAATACTTTATAACATAGTATTGTAAGACACACTATGTGGATTATACCAATATTGAAAACTTGGTTATTTTTTCTAATTTTAAGATTGTACAATTCTGAAGAAAACAATATATGAGGACGAAAATTAATCTTGATTTTTTATATAAGAGGTAAGTGTGACTATAGACGCACAAGCTTGACTGTGGGAACATTCGGGATTTCCGTTGCATCACTCCTGCACTCTATATGTACTGGGTTTCAGTTTACCTCACCGACAGTCAAATTCCGTATAATATCCTCATCGCTTTCATGTCTGAAACCCTGATGGTTGTCTTTATC
Organism: Meconema thalassinum; assembly: GCA_946902985.2. Lineage (NCBI taxonomy): Eukaryota > Metazoa > Arthropoda > Insecta > Orthoptera > Tettigoniidae > Meconema > Meconema thalassinum. The sequence goes on along the minus strand of OX336391.1, from coordinate 297,187,059 downwards.
GAAGTCTAACTACTGGATGTTACTTTCTTCTGCATCTTGACATTCATCCAGGTGTTGCCCTTATGTCATCGTAGCAAGACCACCTTGCCCGTTTAAAATATCGTCGTCACAGAAGCCGAGCAGTTGGAGGGTTGTGGAAATGTGTTAAAAAGAGGGAAAATACATTCAGTTTTAGTTAACGCTGGGTCCCATGCTCTTGGAAAGTTAATCAGCTTGAGATCCGTTGACCCTGGGAACAAGATTTACAAATGTGTGCGTTTGATCCAGCAGAAATAGTGCCAATGAACATCAATGAGGACATTGCAAAGAAAATTAAGACGTTGCCGTTCTGTAGAACACTGGAAGAAAGTGAGGTGTAAAGAGGATACAAAGAACTGCAAACTTTTATCAAGAAGCAGATGCACGACAGGACCAAGACAGACATTGTTGGAGTTTTGCAAGGAATGACATTTGTATTTCCAAAGTTCTCAGAATCTGTGTTGAAAATCATTTGGATACCCTGTTCAAACCCTGTGAACTTTTGTTTTTCAGCTTACACTAGCACCTTAAGTGATATGCGTCACCGTTTGTCACGAGAGAATTTGGATCTCTTCACTGAAGTATACTTTGAAGGATGACTGAAATGTGTTGTGTTATGTTATGCATGTTATCCATGATATTCAAAAAATCCCGCCTAAAATTTATGATTTTGAAAGTACCGAAAAGTGCACTAGAAAACACCGAATTTGCCACTTTAAAATACTGCTTTCTTCACTCGGAAATCACCGAAAAATTCCAATCCAATGTGACCAAATTGCCAACTTCCAAACAATAAAAACTTATGATGGTTTATGGCCATATTTTAGCCACATTCAAACTTGTGGTGGTAGAACTGACTTGTCTAAAATGGAGAAGGCTGGCTCTGATGGTAAGCGCTAAGGACCAGTGTCTTTTATCTCCAGCAACGAAGGTAGGTGGGCAGAATGTAGCATGTGCGTCAAATATGGGGGGCTCGGATCCCTACCTGCTGTAAATGAAGAATGAACTGAATTTAACATATCTCATTTAACTACAGTCAAATTACGAACCGGACTATACCTTCTGTTGATTTTAAATTGTGTACTCGTAATAATGGGATAAATGTTGGTAGGCGTTAACGTGGTCGATGCGATTTATATATGTATTTTGAGGTTAAGTTTTATTAATTGTTTGCATTGAAATTCTTTGGGAGTTGATATGGTTTCCTGGTTAAAAGTAAGTAAAGTGTTGTTTCCGCAAGTTTGAAAATAGGTTATTGTTCGTTGTTGCGACCATGTGCGAACATCGTGAAGAACACCAAGTTGTTTTTAAATATTAAATATACGTTTAAGTAATATAATTATAAACTAAATATGGTTCTCGATTGGTTTTGATGGGGGTTGATTGGTTAATTGTGGGGGTTCGTAGGTCACCATTTTTGACACGAGGTCGACGTGTCCGTGTGTTGTGTCCTGGTCTATCAGTTATTGTCGGCGTGGTACTTGCTTGGGCTTTTAGAGGCCCAAACAAGTAAGTGATGGATCATTTTGATTTGGGTTTTTTATTTGCCTTCAAGGGGGATTTGAGATCATATGAGGATTGGGCGTCAAGTTTATAAGACCTAATGTTGAGTGTGCTAGTGAGGTTATGCAAGTTCTTGGCGTCAAGTTTGTAAGACCTGGTTGTTAGTTAAGTTGGTTCATTTGACCGCTGGCAAGAAGCTTTGTGCTTTTTCATTCATATGAACTTGCCAGGACGATTTCTTCTTACAATTGTGTACTTGAGAATGTGATCTTTTATGTTTTCGTGCGGGATTTCTGAGATGACAGGTCATTTAATATGAAGGTAACCTTTAACCCCTGCCGACTGTTTCTGTTATTCCTCTATTCAGACGCGTGGAGCGTTTAACTCTTGTTCGATTTTCGTCATCTATTGATTTATTGAATTCGGGGGGAGGGGGTTGTTTTCCATCTTGTTGGGGTTTGTCACTAGTTAATTTCTGTTGAACCAATATTAGTTTAGTGTATGGTGTGAGTGTGTGTATGCCGGCCGTGCAAATGAGTTTTCCTTTTCAGGTTAGGTTAAGTTTTGCACCTTGCTTAAGCAGTATTTCATTTTAATCGTCGAGTCTTCGTAGTTATTGTTCCAGGAAGCGTACCAATATATAAAGCAAGAAATTTAAAATACCAAATTAAAGTAAAACTAATGTAAATGGGCACGACATAGGCTAAGGTTCTTTTATTTGTAATGTTTCTAATATAATACAGTATAACCCCGATTTTGCGTTACCTCGATTTAGCGTAATCCCGCATTTAACGGAAAAAATTTCAAGTCCCGAAAATTATTCCTTAAGTGCAATGCAATTTTATATTCGATTTTACGTAATTCGCATTGCGACAAAACCTTCATTTAGCGTTAGGGAATTTTTAAATTCTCAAGTATTTATTTCTATTCGTTTTGGTAAAGCGACATTAAGAACCTATGAAAAAGACGTCATAAGCTCGTTAAGGATGATTCAAGGCTGAAAAGGAATTTAGAGCGCAGACGCTTGGCGATCGATACGATCCATCATCTTCCATATCGATTCCTCGCTACATGCACGAGCGAGCTCGAACTTAGCCGACCACGGCTGAAGACTAACGATGTACAGCGTGCTAACACTCACGCGGGGCCAAGCTCTGATGCGACGCAATGCGTTAAGATGAAATCATTGAAATTAGAGAAGACTGAACTGCGTCATAAGCTCGTTAAGAATGATTCAAGGCAGAAAAGGAATTTAGAGCGCAGACGCTTAGCGATCGATACGATCGATCATCTTCCGTATCGAGTCCTCGCTACTTGCACGAGCGAGCGAGCCAACCGCGGCTGAAGACTAACGATGTAGGCCTACAGCCTGCTAACACTCACGCGGCCGAGCTCTGATGCGACGCAATGCGTTAAGACGAAATCATTGAGATACGAGAAGACTGAACTGCGTTTCTCTGCGATGTAACAGTAGGCCTACTTGCGCAATCTTTGAAACATACGAGCATGTTGGCGCGAGTGGTATAGCAGAGATTTCCTTTATCTTCGAAGCCCAAATAATACAAGAGGAATGCACTTTCACTCGGGAGAAAAATACCGCTACTACGCTCGTACCTTGCCGACTTCTGTAGCGACGATATTTCGAACGGGCAAGTTAGACATCGATAAAGACTATTATGATTTAAGACATGAAAGCAAAGAAGAAATAGCACAGAATTGACTGTTGGTTAGGAAAACGGAGATCCAGTCGATATCGAGTGCGGGAGTATGCAACGGAAATCCCGAATGTTTCCCATAGTCAAGCTAGTGTCTCTAGTCACACTTATCTCTTATATAGAAAAAACAGATGAATTTTCGTTCTCCTATAAAGTTTTCTTCTGAAATGTGCAATCGAAAATAAGAATAAACGATCTAAGAAACAAACAGAGATGACTTTTTTTTTTTAAATATAAATGTAGGCATAATCCACATAGGCCTACCACTAGCCTAGCATGTCTTATAGGACACTACAATCAAGTGTTATAATTATTATTTTGCATGTTCAAGCCTATTTCAATATTTTAACCAATAGTTTTGTTTTTACTAGGCTTAACAAAAATAATTGCGGATAATTCGCGGAAGTTCGTGCATTAATTACCGCGAATTAACGAGAGTGCACTGTATGTGGAGAGAGTGCTGCAGTTAGTGATGAATCCTATCGAAACCTCGATTTAAGGTAAACCCCCATTTAAGGTTAAAAAATACCGGTCCCTAGAAAAACGTTAAATAGGGGTTTAACTGTATATGATTGTATGTTAAACTTGAAATCTCTTTTAGTTAGCGACAATCCCTAGGAAGCCCATTTTCCTCCTTCCGGACCTCTGAGATTAATGCCCAACTTCCACCAACGAGCTAGTCTCGATATTTCTCATTCCGTCCTCAGGTAGCAGAGTAAATTGCAGGACATACAGGAATGGGGGTTACAAAAATGGTAGGAGAGCATGGTTTTGATCCACAGACCTCTGATGCCTATGACTTACTTACTTAACCTCAAATCCCCCCCCTGAAGGCAAATAAAACAACCCAAATCAAATGATCCACCAAAGTAAGTCATAGGCATCTATAAGACCTATGTATATGTGTATACTAGTGAGGTTAGGCAAGTCCTAGGCAGTGGAAGCGTGCTGGGCCCATAACCCAGAGGTCCGTGGATCAAAACCCTGCTCTGCTACAATTTTTGTACCTCCCATCCCTGTATGTCCTGCAATTTACTCTGCTACCTGAGGACAGAATGAGGAATATCTAGACTAGCTCGTTGGTGGAAGTTGGGCCTTAATCTCAGAGGTCCGCCTTCGTGTGATCGTTTGTTTTCTATGTACTGGTGTAAGCCTGACAGCATCTGTTATCCTGATTTTGAATATAAGTATCCTACATTAAAATATTTCATTTTACAACCAAGTATCCCTTTAAGTTTTACCCAGCGGGTCTCCAGGACTGTGTGTCTGGCCCAGCCTGATGCTCCAAGGATTTAATCCTATTTTCCTAATCCTGTCTCCCAGGTAGCAGTGTTTGAGGTAGGAAAAGAACACTGCAGTCTTTGCTTGTGGTTCAGATGAACTTCTAGCCCAAGTAGTGGTGCACATTGCATTGTAAGAAAAGAAGTTTCTCTCCTCTCTAAAGGACCTCTTGTATATCCTGCACACAGTACATTTCTTTCTTTTGCCCGTAATTCCATCCCTTAAAACAACAATAACTAACTTCCTTTCGCCGTAATGTCATAAGTGTTCACTGTGAGCACCACATATCTCGCATAGTAATCCGTGGGATAAATAATTTAACGGATATATTTATTTTTTAATCCACAAATGAAATCCATCATATCAACATTCTGCAAAAATGGCGAGCATGCTACAGAAAGTGACAATATTTTAAAATCCAAGGACAGTTTGATTCCTATGGAGGAAAAATTTAAATATTCCTTGATCCTCTACAACAGAACATTTGATGTGCAGCTCTCAAGCAGGACCAAAGTTTAGGAGAAGATTTCTATAAAATAATAGGGGTATGGGTTTTCTTTATAAGCAAAAATGAAGGATAGCTGTGTACTACTTTCCACAACAAGTCTTAAACTTGTTCAGTTCTCTTTTATCAACAATAATTCACTGTAGTTGCTCTCATTATCCTGTAGAAATAATGACTTAGTAAACAAAAGGTAAAAAGGAAAGAACTTTTAAAGGAAGCAAATACAATAATTTATAATTAATAAAATAAGTTATTTCATCTGATTGCTAATTTAAGCTATCCTATCCGTAACTTGCAAGAAATGCACTAAAAATTCAACACTTCATTTGATTCAGAACCCTCGTAAATAAATTAAATAAAACTTAAAATAATTTTGTCTTGGAAACTAGATTCAAGAAATAACACAGAGAATTAAACATCAAGAGAAATACAAGCTAAATGTGGGTACAAAACTACTTACTTTTCTTCAGCAACTTTCTGGCAGTCTCTAGAATATCTCTCTAAAACAGTAGGCATCACTTGACTAACAGCCTCTCCCAATCTGCAACAGATTAAAGGCAATAAATAACTAGAATATATTTTTCTGACAATTGTATTACAATCATTTAAGAAATTTCAATTACAAATAAGTTACTAAAATAACTGAACATTGCAGAAAGTGATGATCAGTTTACACTATACATCTCTACAAATCTTCTGACTGCACAGAATTTCTAGCTATGAAGTGTTTCTTCATCTAATAGTGCATGTCACACACACACACACACACACACACACACACACACACACACACTCCCTTTCCACTACACCACAGAAAAACAGGTAATCAAACTCAACACACACCCAAGTATATGGGGGTTGATGACCTCAACCCTAAAATGAATTAACAACAAAACAAGCTTACTAGGTAAATTGACTTGAATTTAGCAAGTAATTATTCTCACTGTGGTACATACAAATTCAGTGTTTCCCTCAGCATTCCATGGCTGTCTCAATCATCTGGTAGCATTTCAGTCCTAATTCCACCAGATACCCTTCATGGCTGAATTTCTCTCCTCAGCCAGTCAATTCAGTCGAAGATAATGTATGGATATCGATGAACTGGCATGAATACGTTGTATTATTCATCTATTGATGTGTTTACAAACTCTGAATGATATTTACAGTAATCCTATATAATTATTCAATGCTTTTTACCTCTTCACCAAATTAGGTGGCAACTCTGTTAACAGACAGGTAGTTCAACATGTTTAGTTAGTAAAGAAACGAGAAAAGAGAATTTTGAAATAGTGATTTCATAGCATTTTAATTTTGAAAGATAGCATTTTGTAATATTTTGAATTTTAAAAATTAAGAGTTTTGTAGCATTTAAAAGTTGTCACCAGGTATGGTAAAAAAAAACAGCATAAGCATTTAAAAAATTAATATGAATCATGCATTTACTTAACTTACAGTAAATACCATACAACAAATAACTAACTAAACAATGAAATGTTTGTTTACCTCTCATTATTCCAATTTCAACAGGGTCAAGGATGAGGTGCATTAAATTTCTACTTGCCGGGTGGTTAATGATCAAATGCAATTCTTGATTTCAACCTCATAAGACGAGTTATATAAATAAATGAATGGAACTTGGCAAGGAAGCAGTCGTGACTGCAAAAATGGGAAACCACAGAAAAGGATTTTGTAGACATCTCACAGAATTTGAACCAATTCGTCCACCAGGACAGCCGGATATTGTTGTCATTCCCACAACAGCTGCTACACGGTAAACATCACAAGACTAACATTGTAGCCTGTCCACTGCCCGCTTTATTCTAACAATCGGCATTTTGGTATCAGTGAACTAATACAACTCTCTGCCAGCCCTCGATGTTCTCTCCAACTGGCCTTGTGGGGCTGCCACCGCACCAATAACACCAGCAGCTCAGGGTAATTTGAGTTCCTGCACAACACCTGATATTGTTGACTGCATAATGAGAACATGACCTTTGGTCGTTAAAGCATAGCTCAGATTCCCTCGTCTCACATCACACAACCAACCGACAGCACTAGAGCTCAATCTTGCCAAGTAGCCAGGCTGAAGTGTTTACTTCTGGTATGTTTCGGATAGATGATTTGGTGTCAAGTTTCTTTAATACTGATATTGGGATTTTAGCACTTCCAACACTTCAAAAACAAGACCACAACAGGAGACTTAAAGCTTTTTCACTGCCACTAATGCAACTTGCATACACTACTGTACTGCTGACAATACTGTGAACTTAGTTACGCATCTTTCATGTCTACTCCCAAGACCAATGCTGACATTTTATCAATTTCAAAGGTTTTCTTGAGTTAACCATTAGCACTCCATTATTTGTGAACAGTATTTCCTCTTCAGCTCCATTTAAATGAATGCTAGTGGCAGGTCATCAGACCACATGTACGTTTGTGATGTGAATATAATAGTATAATGTAATATAATACAATACAATTAATTACTACAATAAACTATAACATAATACAATATATCAGGCACACTGTTCTGTATTTTACACTCAGGATGTACCTGTAATTAGCGGTAATTGCATAACCTTCTGAACCGGCGGCACTTATTAAGTTCAGGTGGTACGGATAATTTTTCTCGAAATTTGATTATTTTACATTAATATTGGGTAAATCAAGGGTGCTGATCACGAATATACTGTTAGTTTTGCACCCTCACCTAACGCCCTCGAGAAACGAGGGTTCGATTCCCCTCCCAGGTACTAAGTCATAAAATCGAATTTGCGGCGTGTAACCCGGAAAGTTACGGTGTTATGTTCATAAAAATAGTATGGATATGTTTCTTACATTGGCTGTGCGAAAAGTCACACCTAACGCTCTTGAGGGCCGAGGGTTAGATTCCCCTCACAGGTACCAAGTCATAAATTCGAATTTCCGATGAATGACCTGGAATGGTACGGTATTGCGTTGATATAAATTGTATGAAAAAGTTTCTTACATCGGATATGCGAAAAGTCATCCGTAGCGCCCTTGAATGTCGGAGTTCGGTTCCCCTCCTAAGTACTCAGTGGAATAATCGAATTCGCGATCTCTGGCCTGGATCGGAACGGTATTGTGTCTATAACATATGATTATATAAATAATTACCCTTTTATTATGGAGCCGCCTAGTCAATACTAATCCGGGCCATACATCGCAAATTTGAATTTATGACTTGGTACCTGTGAGAGGAATCGAACCCTCAACCCTCAAGCGCGTTAAGTGTGACTTTTCGCACAGCCAATGTAAGAAACGTCTCCATACTATTTTTATGAACACAATACCGTAACTTCCCGGGTTACATGCCGCAAATTCGAATTTATGACTGAGTACCTGGGAGGGGAATCGAACCCTCGTCCCTCAAGGGCATTAGGGTTGGGTGCAAAACTAATAGCATATTCGTGACCAGCACCCTCGATTTACCCATAATTAATGTAAAAAATCACATTTAGAGAAAAAAAATCTGTACGACCTAAACTCCATAAGCAACCATCATTTGAGGTACCAGCACCGTCATTATGAAATGTTTCATCATGAACGAACTCTTCGTCACTAAATTCACCAACACCATCTAATTCTGCATGATCTTCCGCACCACTTAATTCAGTATCAGTTCCACTATTGCTAAAATCAACGTCACTTTCATCCACATATCCCGCTATTTGCTTCTCGCAATCTTCTTACATCGCCATGTTGCTACGCAACAGTTCATTTCAAACTTGCATGGCCTTCAAAATACCTCACCATACGGCCTGTTTCCAAAGAGAATATAGCGTAACGGTAGTGCATAGTATCGCCAGAAGATAGGAGAAGCCCAGTATTGCTGATATTTTGTTGGGTGTACCTTGACAGCGAAGTTATAGGCGGAACAAATCGATGTCGGGTGTGACCCGACAAGGGATCTATGCGAGATATTTTCGTTGTCGGGGCTCCCCCGCCGCGTGAGTGCTAAGGGTTAAGTTAAACAGAATATTTTTTTACTAAACCTAAAAGTTCTCCATAAGGAAAGCATACAGTAAAACCTCCATAATGGGATGGAAAAAGAGAGAAGAATTCAAATTACCTGAAAAAAAAATATAAAAAAATAAACACCCACCACTCAAAACTGCTCAGAGATTGGTAGCAGTGACGGCAGAAACAACAGGGAAGTATGCCAGTAGTCTTGTTTTAATAATGCAAATTTTAAGACTTTTCGGGAATAACGTCTTTCCCACACAATTCTCCGCATATATCTTGTACTGAAAATTTTCACTTATTTTCGGCCAAAAAGTGTGAGATAAGTGAGTAAATGCAGATATTTAAATTAGTTGGTTCCTCAGTTTAGGGGCTGCGACAATGCGGTCGTGTAGCCCCATGTATATTGTGTGTGTGTAAAATCTGTCTAATAACCGGTGTTAATTGTGATGGATGTATTAGTGTGTGTTATCTGTTTTTAATTCAAGCAAGGACTGTAGACATTCAACACTCAAATAGTTCCTACTTTTGCCACCAAACACCACCGTCGACGACAACTAGTTATAAACTTGGTTACTAGATGCCACCAGTCGGCTCCTGGTGATGAACGTTGGAACCTAAGAGCGTTAGTCAAATCTGACCTATAATTTAGCTTCACACAAGTGTAATTAGTTGAAGGTTCTTTTACATGCCATAAATCTATGATATGGGACCGCCGGCTTTACTTCCCCTCCGAAGGAAGGCATACTGAGGGATTTTTAACGCTCTTAAAAAAATCTGACGACTCCGGCCGGGTTTGAACCCGCGACCTTGGGCATAGAAGCTCAGTATTCTACCAACTATGCCACCACGGCTGTCATATTTAAATTCATAACAACATGGGATTGGGTACATTTTTTAATTCAAGTCTCAGCAGGAGAGCCATGAATATAAGTCACGTTACCACACCACTGTCAACCCAGGTTAGGTGCCCAACCATAGAATGCTTATTATGGTACTGTAAGCGTTTGGGGAGACGAGACAGAAAATTATACAAGTAGTGGAAAGTTTTCTAAATTAGCCCATGTTAAAATTTATCGATGCTGGAAGCGAACACAAAACTGGTTTGGTTAGAGAGTGAATTCGGCCGGCCAATAGCAAATTAGTAGTCGCAAGGGGACTCGGAACAAGCTTCGCTAGGATGACTAAGAACCCGAGCAGTCACAAGGACGCCTGAGTGAAAAAGAATGGCAAGAGAAAGAAGAGGGAGCCGACGCGAGACCGACACGCGACTATGACCAATGGGAAGTCGCCTATTAAAATTAACACCAACAGAGTAATTAACATATATAATTACTAGGACAAAGTTATTACATTAAACCATCATGAAGAGTGTTAAATGATAATTGAGAACGATTGAATATAACTACAGCAGAGTTCTTAAGTTATTAATGAAGAGTTTGATCAATTAATATAAGCAACCAATCAGAGCCATGGATTGAAAAGGACGCGGTTTTTGGAAAAGAGACGCTGAGAAAAGACGAGAGGAAGCAAGGCTCTTATCAACCACGACTTCGAAGTAGAAGGACGTTACAACGAACTAGTCTTCAAGTTGAACGAAAGAGATAGAATTATTCATCGAAGGCACTCAGTAATGTGCATGTAATATTAACATAGATATTCAGCGAGGAAACAATATTAAATTTATACGACAAAGCTACAGCTTCAAGATGATAAAAATTCAAAAGTTGAGGGAGGAATTTCATGAAGATTCTACAGGCGTCGTGATGAACGCTTAAACAATTATGGGAACAACGCTAGGATGGCATCAAGAACATCCGAAATGACTTAACATCAACATCTCGGGGGAGATTAACATCTCATCTCTCCCGTAATAGAAAGTCTACAATCATCAGTCATTTTACCATCTCAAATGACGATCTACAGGGAACTATGGGGGAAGAAGACTGCAAGTTATTCATGTACGAGGGCGACCAGGGAATTACCCGGTGCCGAAGAGAGAAAGGGCTATCCCATCTCAATCAGAAGAGTCATCGGCGGAAGGAGGAGACAGCACGATGATAGAGTTCGAATCCCAGTACCTGACCGCACAAGATATTCGGAGGGAGATTTGGACAAGAATGCTGACCACCACGCAGTCTTAAGCCGCTAGAAACATTCCGTTTCTAATGGGTAACCAAAGGGAGTCCACTTCATGTCAACTCTAACCCAGCACAAGGTAGTCCAAGGACCAACGCTAAATATCCCACTATGTAGAATTGTAGATTTTGAATATCCGACAACTATTGTTGAATGCCATTTTTCTATATTGTTTATTAGTTTATTGCAGTTTTCAATGTTATATTTGTAAAAACATCATGCGGATGTTTGATAGTATTTTTCGACGACTTCGGAATTTTAGGGATTTTTCATTTCGATTTTTGTGATATTCGAAATTTGAAGGGAGATTTTATAGTTTAATTCAGATTTTATACTTTAGCTCAGGATTTTATAGTTTGTTCAGAATTGTTATTGTAAAGTTCAAACGTGTATTAAATTGAACGATATCTATGTTTTATCAATAAATGTAATAATGGAAATGTTTTCCAAGTATGTGAAAGGAAGTATAGGTCAAAGAATGTAATTACGAAAGATCTATTGTAGAGATCTAGAGAAGGTCACGAACTGAGAAATAATGAAACGAATTTAGTGAAGAAAGTTTGTAAGTAATGGTTTTTTGTTGAATTTGTTGAACAGACAGTAAAGAAAGAATTTATGAAGTATTATAATGTGGAATTAACAGATGCGAACGAGAGCATACTTTGAAACAAGAAATAACGTAATGATGAAATGGAAGAAATGTTACAGTTTGTTGAAAGAATTTTGAGAAATGTGAGTGAAGTCAAGATATAAGATTTTATTTAAAAATTATCATTTTATCGCATTACCTATTAAATTGAGGCAGGGAGAGAACCAGTATTTTTATTATATGTTCATTAAGATTGTGATGACTGAAAGAAGAGTTTATTGGAAAGTGTAGAGAAAGAAATGTTATGGAAGTTTGCAAAGTATCTCGATGGATGAGATTTATTATTCCCATTGTAGACGGAGGTATTTGTTGTGAGACAATGAGCCAGTAGCCATTGATCTATTTTTGAGGAAATGTCTGTAGGAACAGACGCATGTATTTCATGAAAGTAAGAAGTTATAAGAGAATTGTTACGGAAGTTGAGTAATTGTGGATGTTATTGAAAGTCTCAATAGAGTTGAAACTCCTTGAAATTCACAGGACAGCGGATCCTGGATGAAGTTAAATCGGATAGAAATTATAGGGTTTAATGGATCTTTGTTGAAGCTAAGAGTAAACCGAGATCTTTTAAATGGTTCTTATCCTAATGTTTGTCATTTATGGTAATTATTCAACGAGTGGAAATGTGTATTTTTATTAAGTATTTTTGTTACATGAACAGATAGGTTGTAGGAGGTTTTTGAACTAGTCTCTACTTAATTGTATGGATTATGGAATCCCAGATGTTAACGTAAAACACGAATAAGACTAAGTAGAGTGAAGTAATATTTTTCTGAAGCCCGTTGAGATTTAGAAGTACTGTGGAAGGACAATTACATGTTGTATTGTCGGGAGAAAGGAAATGTAAATATTTTATTTCTAAGTAAGTAATTGACGAACTACGACGTGATTATTTTCATCGTATAGAATGTTATATTAAATATATTTCAGATAAATTCGTAAATAGATTTAGGAGTGTTTTATGTTTTAAATTCAAACCTTAAAACTTTGTGTCGAGATTTTGCGCTTCTTAGAGGAAGAAATATTAATATTAGGGTGCGGGAGATGAATTGTATAGAGTAATGATTAGTATTTGTAATGACGGGGATCTACGTCATGAGTAACGTCATTTATTTTTGGGATTATTTAAATTTTTAACTTATAACATTTTTCTTGTTATAAACTCCCGTCACCTAGGGCACAGCAGTTGTTCGCTGTATAGAAGCTTATTTAAGCTTACACGTAACAATTTTTACGGTTTCTTAGCGAAACAATTTGTACTTGTATATGGATTAATGACGCTTAGTCATATATTTTATTTCATGGTTTATTTTCGAGAGCATTTAATCAAAGCTCGGTGACACGAGATGTGTATTGTTTTTTTAAAATAAATAGACGGATTCGTGTTGACGATTTCCTGATTGTTTTATAGGAAACTGGCATTATACTTGTAGCTAGATGGTAGAGGAATGTGCTGTAGGGTGGAAGTTCCCGAGGGACCTAATCCGTATCCTTACGCCTGAGATTTTTATAGTTATTTTTCTTTATCCTAAGTAGTTAGATGACCCTACTGTTCTGTAGTTAGATACTGCAGAACATTCCGTTTGAGAAAATACCTGTCCCTTATTCTGAGTGTTTTCGCCAAGTGGCACCATGTCGTTTTTAGCCGGGGCGTCAAGATGCTACAATCCCCGATTATTTCCAGCCGGAGGATATTGGTGGATCATCCAGGTATAAGGGTACAGTACCTAGGAAAAAACATTCACCAATACAATATTTCATTGCAAATACGAGATGTTAGGAACTTACAGCTACTGTCCAAAACAAAATCCCTTTAACATCAACCCCCAACTTTTAAATTCCAAAGGTTGTAGGGATAAAACCTTGCCTTTCATTCGGGTGGATACAGTAAATCATATCTTGCAACTGCTTACCGAAATATATTTAAGTGACAAAAACTTGCGACATCTCCAAGATAAGATGGTACAATGAACTTACTTTCTTAATGGCTCCTTGATCTTCACTTCTTCAGCCAAAAGGACCAGCTTTTTAGCTCTCTTCATTAAAGTATCCTTGGTACAAGGAAGGTAAAATGCAAGGTAACCGTACACCATCTGACGACTAGTGCAAGGAAGTGACTGACATTTCTTCTCCACACTAGAGGGTAGAAATCAAACAAAAAATCACAACATTAACAGACATTTTATTACAATTTATAAAACATGGTATGTGATTAACTGAATTGTACATTACATGGCCATATGAGGTTCTTTGAAAGTTCCCAACATAAAGAAAATAGTTTAGAATCTCACAAAGGACTTTTACCTAGATTTATCTCCACCACCAATCATATTCGCTTGGATGTCCTTTCTTGATTGCTATAGAATGCAAATACATTTGTCATTATTGCAAATTGTTTGTTGACATCCGTATTGATAGATGTTTTCTTTAGTTCAAAATATACGCCAATCAATAGTTGAATTAAAATATACCTATTCGATATAAGGTGCATTCAAAAAGTAACGAACCGGAGGCTGGAATGCGCAAACCCGTGACTACATCGGCTAACCGTGGTGTTTGTAACGAGGAGTGGTTCCGACCAGAGCGTGGAAGGTCACAGCCCGTCGCTAGAGGGCACGCGTGCACGTCACGTGACGATACTAAGCGAGCAGCATCAATCGTCCAACGCTGTCAGTCGCATTGCAAAGTGTGACATGGAGGCGTCAAACGAAGAGCAAAGAGGTGTTGTTCGGTTTCTGACAGCGGAAGGAGTAGGCAGAACGGATATTCATCGCCGAATGTCACAAGTGTACGGCGAACACTGCATGTCCCTTGCAAGGGTCAAGGTGTGGCACATGCGCTTCAGGGAAGGACGGGTGTCGATAGCCGATGATGCCCCGTCTGGGGCACCCCCCTGCATTACCGATGGCAACGTCCAGCTGGTTGATGCATTCATTACCCAGGACCGCCGAGTGACAGTGAAAACCATAGCCGCCGGGGTTGGATTGAGCGTCGGAAGTGTGCACATCATCATGAAGGACCACACCACACCACACCAGGAAGCATGTCGAATGGCCCACTGTCTTGATCATCTGCAGCGCTATGTGAGGGAAGGGAATGGGTTCCTGGCACGAGTGGTGGCTGGAGATGAGTCATGGTGTCATCACTTCCAACCAGAATCCAAACGACAAAGCCTCCAGTGGAAGGATCCAGGGTCACCACCACCCAAAAAAGGCAAGGCCATCCACACGAGTGCAGGAAAGGTAATGCTGACGTTCTTCTTTGACCAAGATGGCCCCCTTCTGATACACTTCATGCCACACGGGACAACAGTGAATGCCCAGCGTTACTCGCAAACCTTAACCACCCTTCGCCGAGCAATCTAAACAAAACGACCAGGTAATCTCACCCGTGGGGTCATTCTGCTCCACGGCAATGCACGAACTCATACGGCCAACACAGTCGCGGCACTCCTGTAGAAATTCAAATGGGAGGTTCTCGGCCACCCTCCATACAGTCCAGACCTCTCTCCCTGTGATTACACCATGTTTGGTCCCCTGAAAAGGGCTCTGCGGGGCCATTCATCGCCTCGTGTCACAGTGGGTTAAGTGCCTCAATAGCTAGGGCCAATGTTTCTAATATACAGGTACTGGTTTCTGTAATTATGCCTCCGGCTCGTTACTTTTTGAACGCACCTTATATTAGGTGGCGGAGCGCAGAACTTACAATGTAAAGATAATACAAACAGATGAGGTGGAACTGTTCCTGAAAAGGCAAAGATGGAAATTGGGGATGGTTAATCAGGGTGTCTACTGTGAGAATGAAGTAAAAACTAGTTACTTTTTAGCTATATTTTAGTTACCCTTTAGATAATTTTAGTTACCTTTTAATTCAAGAAACGTCTGCGGTCGGCAAGCATAGAAGCTCATCGCGTGGTGAAGAAGTGAATAAAATTCACTTATGCTGTTATAAAAATTTAAAAGATAAAAATACATAATGGATATTTAATATCAAACGAGTTGTTTATGCCGCCTTGTGTACAAGAATTTATGATTACCAAGAAGTTGCTCTGATCTTGGCCGTTTGGGGAGATTTCCTTTGTACCCGCGGTATATCACGAAGAAATATATGCGATGTTACGTGATCGTCACCGAATTATGTCTTCGCAGCCAAGTATGGAGAAATATCGAGACGTTACACGATCGGCGCTGGTCTGGGCCGTTTGACGCGATTTGTAGTTTTCACGATAGAACACTGAGAAAAATCGCGGTTTACATAATGGGTGTCACTTTTAGTCGTTCGACGAGATTTATATTGTCCTTGAGGTCGGGCACAGGAAAATATAGTATTATTACGCAATCGGCACCGCTTGCTGTCCATTTGACAAGAATCCAATTGTATTCGTCATCGAATGCGGAGAAATATCGCGATGTATCGCGATCGGTGTCGCTCTCCGTCGTTTTACGAGATTCACGTTGTCCTTGCGGTTGGACACCAAGAACGCGATATTATGCAATCGGCACCGCATCCGGCCGTTCAACGATTGTCTGCCTGGGAGAATGGAGGAGGCAAGCTCGAGGTTGGGCATGGTTAAAACTCACAAGCAGTTATGGACATGTTGTATGGTCGGCGCCGTGATTTCCGCTGTCCCTATGCTGTGGTTGGAAATTCACGGTGGATCACGAGAAGAAATGAGTATCGCAATGCTACGTAGGCTTCTAAGTGGGTTGATGCACTTCTCGCTCGTCGTACACTTTTAAGGATACGGTCATGGGAAAAGTGGCGAGTAGGGTTCAGTATGTTTCGTGATGGGTGCCCAACCACTTTTGACAGGATTTCCTCAGTCCTCGAGACAAGTTCCCGACCGGGCACAGGTTATTTGATTTTAAACAACTGGCGTCGATCTCGGTCTGTTTGACGAGATTCCCGCAGGCAAGTCGTGCGGTCAGCCGGCTGTTTTGAGGATGTGATTTTGGAGGATGAACGTTGAAGTAGGTATCGGATATTACGAATTATTCAGAGAGGATTGCACGAATAATACAAGATGGCACATTTTCTTTCAAACTCAAATTACACAAGTTTTCGAGATAGCAGGTTAGATTATATATCCAATGAAACCAAAGTACGAAGGAAAAATAGACATAACGGAGTTTCGAATTAACCACACTGGATATCGCAAATTTACGAGACGGATAGATTTTTAAAATATAGTCTATGTACTGTATTTCGAAGCATTTTTGCGATTCTTTTTCGAAACGGTATCATTTTGCAAGATTGTGTAACTTGTGGTTACAAAGTTCACTTTCTTCGAATTGTCACAGTACATTTTCTTAGGTGACTTTTAGGTTAGGATCATGGCTACTCTTTGCTGGTGGGATATTTTATAGCAGGTCTTAGAGCTGATCATAGAGATTCCTTGAAATAGTACATGAGTGAGGTGGAAGAGGGCCATGATAAATTAAGTTTTATATCTACTTAGATTTTCTTTTTACAGGAGTGTTTTTTTTTTTTTTTAATAGGAGTGTAGCTTTTTGATTGGAAGTGAAGTACCTGTTTAGAAAATCTATGGAGTTTATTGTTTGGCAAGAGGTAAATTATATTGGCTAAGGAGTTGGTTGTTGAATGAATGAAAAAAAAAAAAAAAAGATTATGTAGGGAATGTAGTACTGAGTTGGATGAAGAAGAATGGAAGTGGTGATATGTTTTAGATTATGAGAGTGGCTGTTAGTTGTGATATAAAAAATAAATTGAGAAAAAAAGGAAAGGAAGCTTGTAGTTTAACGTGACCGTTAATCTTGAGATCATGAGCCACGGGACCTCCTTTTTACGTGGAATCCGAACCACAGGACATGGCATTTCACTTCGATAAATTGAGAAGAGAAGATAATAAATGTTCGTAGTAAAATTCCCTTATGGGGTTAATTACCACAACCCCCCGAAGTGAGAGGATTCGTAATGTTACATATGGTGCTACAACGTGAGGCACGATCAAGGGAGCAGGATAAAGGAAAATACTTTTATTTTTAATAACAGTGGAGTTTGGCCTCATCATGCATAAAAATACTAATAGTATGGAATTTATTTTGGTACGAATACTCATGGAGGAACTAGATGAGGTAGCAGAATCAAGGAACAAGAAACTAGACGAGATAGTAGAATCATGGAACATGAAAATAGAAGAGTTGCCGGAATCAGGGAGGAAACAGGCAGAGTCGGTGAAGGAAGCAATGAATAACAGCGTAGAGTCTGCGAGTGTGGCTGGAGAGGAGGAAGAAGTGGACGAAAAATGTGAAGTATATTATGCTGGAGTGTCTGAAATAGAAGGGTTAGAAGGCCATCAACTTCAACTTCAACAGCAGGAAAATGTGGGGGGCGTGAAGAAGAAGAAGAGAAAGGAGAAGGTGAAACAGAAGGGCGTGAGAAAGCAGGTGATTTGGAAGAAACTGAAGGAGACAAAGGAGGTGAAAGAAAGGAAAAGGAAGAAGAGAAAGGAGAAACGGATAAGGTGAAACGGAAGAGCGTAAGAAAGCAGGTGATATGGAAGAAACTGAAGGAGAAGCAGATGAGGTTGGTCATGAGGAGGACAATAGCAGTCAAGAAAAAGAGGCTAAAGATGAGGGTGAAAATGCAAGAGAGAGTAATGAAGAAGATAATATACTGGAAAAAGATAAGGTGAAGAAGTGTTGGAGAAGGAAGATGGGGATGAAAAGGATGAGATGTAAGACGAAGAGAAAGGAGTTGTTGAATAGTATGAGACAGACAAGAAAGAAGAGGAAGAAATGGACCAGATGGAAGGCAAAGAGAAAGAGTAGGAAAGAAGATGAGATGTCAGGTAAATGAAGATAAGAGATTGAGAAGGACAAGGTGGAAGAAGAAGAAGGGAAAGGATAAGGAGAAACAGGAGAATCAGAAGAATGAGGAAGAGGATGAAGATGATTGTGAAACTGGAAACTTGAAAATGACATTTGATTAATGTTAGATATGTTTAGTAATTTATTTTTTGTATTGTATTTTTTTTAGGAATGTGATCCTCACTTGAGAATCACACTGGGGGGGGGGAATTGTAACTTGTGGCTATAAAGATCACTTTCTTCGAATTGTCACAGTACATTTTCTTAGGTGACTTTTAAGTGAGTATCATGGCTACTCTCTGCTGGTGGGATATTTTATAGCAGGCCTTAGCGACGATCATAGAGATTCCTTGAAATATTACACGAGTGAGGTGGAAGAGGGCCATGATAAATTAAGTTTTATATCTACTAAGATTTTCTTTTTACGGGAGTGTCTTGTGTTTTTTTTTTTTTTTTTATTTTTTTTTTTTTTTTTTTTTTATAGGAGCGTAGCGTTTTGATTGTAAGTGAGGTATCTGTTTAGAAAATCTATGGAGTTTATTGTTTGGCAAGAGGTAAATGATATTGGCTAAGGAGTTGGTTGTTGAATGAAAAAAAAAAAATTAAGGTTATGTAGGGAATGTAGTACCGAGTTGGATGAAAAAGAATGGAAGTGGTGATATGTTTTAGATTATGAGAGTGGCTGTTAGTTGTGATATAAAAAATAAATTGAGAAGAGAAGATAATAAATGTTCGTAGTAAAATTCCCTAAAGGTGTTAATTACCACTACCCCCCGAAGTGAGAGGATTCGTAATGTTACAATTGCGACAATAAATTAATTCGAGCTATTTCTAGACTTCAATTTGAGATATCCAAATTTAGAGGTCAATATCAGAAATGAGAGGTTTCTGTTGAGTTTCGGAAGTTATTGCGAATAAGCGTCTCGCAAAAAGTCAGGTTTCCGAATAATACAGAAACATATTTCACGCAAAACTAAACTCTCTTCTTGATGCCGAAAACATACGTAGAACCGATCTATACAGTACCACTGAAGGTATCCTCAGTATGCATTTCCTTGAGGTCGCGCACGGGGAAATATAGCTAACGCAATCTGCGCCGCTTGCGTGAAATTCACTTCATCGCATCTGGGAGCCTAGCAGCGCGGGTTTAAATTATTTAAACCAACCTAGGCGATTTTTCGTTACCTCTAACTATCAAGACATAAAAATTAGCTACTTTTCGATACTTTCGTTACCCGTTTGTAAAATTAGCTAATTTTTCATTACTTTTCGTTACCGGTAGACACCCTGTTAATGGATGATGATTATTCTCAGAAATTTACCGCTCCAAAATCTCATTAACTTTGACAGAAGTATCACAAATTATTTTAAAAGAACCATACATGTATTTGAAAAACTTATTTTCAAAGGATGCAATCAGAAAACTGTTATTGTTTGATGTGCATACTTTTGATTAACTGATTTATGTTTGGAAATGACATTCTTAGCTTACTGCTAAATAAGACCAATGTAGGATTTCTTTTAAAATTATAATGGTGGTGGTGCCTTTTGTAACAGGGAGTGAAATATACTGGGACGCTAACGTTCTTTGCGACACGCTAGCAGACCAAATAATTAAAACCAAACTAAAATAAACATCCTAGTTATAATGACATCAATCCCAAGAACATATTTGCTCATTTTTGCACAGGTAGCGGCCACAGTAGCAGCTACTTTCCTTCCTCCCTCCCGGCCCACCTCCCTACCAGCCCCGTCTCCCGCCCTTCGTACTGCACTTGTTCCCAGCCGCGCTCCGCACACATTTTACGAGGCAGCGCTATCACATGTGTTTGTATTAAGTCAGTGACCTCCATACAGACCACATCGTACTGCAAGGTAAGCACCGCGCGTTGTTCGGATTGTTCTCGAGCATAGGTTCATTAATTTAATATTCTTCAGTTCTTCCCGCAATGTTCTATTCAACATCTTCAATTCTTTTCGTGGTTTTAAGACAGGAATCTTAAGGCGACTTGGAATTGGTCATCAGGCCCGGTTCCTTCCTCTCCCGTACATTGAACGTAAGCCAAATTAGTCAAAATCATTACAGTTTTGCATTTTGAGATCTCAGATAATTTTTTCTAATCTCTGTCCTTTTCATCTTTGGACAGACTTGGCACAAGGAGAGCACACCTTATTTCACAGGCCGTTCCAATAAAGAAGAAATCTCTGTCAAACATTCCTTAATAAAGAGCAAGCCCAATCAGGTCACATCATATAATCAAACTCACATTGAGACGTACAAAGCGTCATCTTCATGAACCATACTATATTTAACATGATGCAATAGTCACAACAGATGTGTTTTATAGTGCTGTTAGTGACTAATATTTTTATGTGGCAAAACTGCCCCATTAAAGAAAAAATGTAATAGAGAATATGTCATAATCAATGACACAGCATACAATTAGCTTACATTGTAAAGAACAAGTCATGTTTGAATCACGCTTCATCAAACTTGACACAGCAATCTTAACAGTTATTTCATGGCGTTTTTTAGTGTGTTTTTAGAGTGTTTTTAACATGTTTGTTTGCAGTGTATATTTGCATGCATTTCATTTGATGAAAGAAGATGTATAACGATTGATTGTTTAATTACTATTTAAGTCAGGGCTGAAGAAGGGCTGAGAAAAATAGCTCAAAGTATGTACCCTATCTAACTGTTTTTGAAAATACAAGGTATTGATTGACGGAGTTTTCCTCAAATTGTGGCATAACAGGGAGTGAAACGTCAAACTTACCCATTTGTGAAGAGCCGCCTTCAGGAAGTTGGTTAATCCACAGACTGGAAGGCTTGCACATATGCATCCAGACCTTATTTATGATCTGAACACAGCGACCCTGGTTTTCTGTACAGTAAACTGATACAGTGGAATCCCATTAGTACGTTCCTCAGTAACACCTATTCCCACTAATCACGTCAAATTATAAAAGTTCCGGTTCCAAAGCACTAAATTGTATGTAAAATATTGCTTTAGCACATTTATGCACTCCTGTTCAATATTTTGGCCAGCCCTTGCGTATTTGTCAGTCCAGTTGGACTTCGGCCAAGGTTAAGTGATTGCGTAAGCTTGGCGCGGTAGCGGTAGGGCTCAGCTGAGTGTCCTTCCTGTAGTGTCATCTATTCATTCAGTGGCAATAGCTTGCCATATAGTGTTCTTGGCTATTTTTATCTGGGCCTTATTTACGTGTTTGAAATGGAGAAGAAGAAAGTGAGGCAAATAAACTGTGGAAAACTACAAATCCCTCAAGAAGTGGATCGGAATCCAAGTACCGTATTTGCTCACACATAACTCACACTTTTCTGTCCGAAAATAAGTGTGAAAATCTTCGGTGCAAGATATATGCGGGGATATGTGAGGGAAATACCTTATTCACGAAAAAACGTAAAATTTGCATTATTAAAACAAGACGAATGGATCTGTCAACTGCCGTCGCTGCTGCCAATCTCCGAGCTACTCTCGCGTGCTTCTTCATCCCATACTGCATCATCCTAACTTCCGTCCAATGCATTTGCGATGCCAGTCTTCAAGAAGCTCTTAATAACGTCTATCTACACCATAACCCATACCCCTATATCCAGTCACTCAAGAGTTCAACTGACAGCCTTCTTTATTTTGTCTTCTGTCGTCAGCTTATCGTGGCTGACAGTACCAGATCTCGACGTGTTCTAACCTAACAATTACTTATTTAGCAGGTGGAGCGCCAAATCACGCAGGAGTTCAACAGACGGCCTTCTTTATTTTGTATTCTGTCGTCAGCTTATTGTGGCTAACAATACCAGCTCTCGACGTGTTCTAACCTAACAATTACTTATGTAGCATGTGGAGCGCCAAGAAAACAGTTGACCATCACACTCCGTACTGCTGTTTTACCGAGTCGCCATATTTGAAAACACCTTACATGTTTGGTTATTGGTTTCTAGCGCATCTTTCTGTTGACGTCGCTAGCGAATATCAAATTCATTCACAATGAATTCTCGACCGGCAGCTCTATTACCATCGTCGTCTGCGTATTTGATCACCGAGTTTAAATCCAGCCGTATAACTTCCGCATTTTTACATAATTAAAAGATAGATTTCTACAAGAAAGACGAACACACTTAACTGAGAAACAAAAATGGAACGTGAAGACAATACTGGTAGGCCTACTCATCGACAATGCAACAGACGGACAACAAACACCATGGAAGAAAGGAAAGCACGGCCGCAAAAACGAACAATAAGAAATAAGATCGCGGGCAAGACGTGTTTTAAAATTACTACGATCATCTTTGTGACAGCGTTAGAAATTAACGTGAGATATATGCGAGGAAAACTTTTCCTGCAATTTCCAAAACTTATTACAAAAGATTCATTTTTACATTGTTATTTATTCCCGCTGTTAGTTACTGACAAATCTATGTTTATGTTGTGACTAGTAGCGCATTAACTAATTCTTAGAGCCGGCAATTTTATGAGCACATCTATGACGCGCTTTTTTTAAATTATTTTTATACGTTGTAAATACAGTATACGATTTTCGGCAGCATGTTTTCCCGCTTTTAGCGTCCAATTATTTCAGTCCCTTCAAAAATGTACTAACGAAGTTATACTGTAGTTCAACCTCTAGCATTCCTAACTGTAGTGTACAGGTACTAGCGCACCAGATTCTCACTTATGAGGCCCCAATTTCAATTGCCAGCTCCATCAGGGATATTAGAACATGGCACAAAAGTTAAATGGGGTACACTCAGCCTCATGAGGTCAACTCATCAAACTATGCACAATAATAAATGACATACTATATTTGTTCCTGAGAACCATATCCAAATCCATAACTGGAGCAGGTTATTTAATGCTAATTTTTCATTACAGAGTGTCATAAGAATTATTCACAAGTATGTTTTTCAGAAAATCAGTCTGGCTCTCGGGTACAAATATTTCAAGTATTGAACAAATACAAGGCTTCATAGCCTGCACTAGTAATTGAGGCTAAGATTGGGAAGGAAGCCATATCCTGAAAGCAAACTTAAAAATAATTGTAATGCAGCGTGTTTTGTGAAATATGTTGCACGCTTGGTAAATAAAAGTGTCATTTTTCAAGTAACGTTATGTTTGTTTG
Source organism: Meconema thalassinum (assembly GCA_946902985.2). Lineage (NCBI taxonomy): Eukaryota > Metazoa > Arthropoda > Insecta > Orthoptera > Tettigoniidae > Meconema > Meconema thalassinum. Next base: position 297,163,296 of record OX336391.1, on the reverse strand, counting down.
GATTATTCATGTTTTTCAGTTATCCGTGCGATCTCAAATCTGCATTTAAATCATCGTACACAGTCAATACTCAACTGTATTAAAAAAAACTTGATTTTAAGTTTGCCTCAATTTACTGTAATTATTGATAACTTTTCAGTCCGACGAAAGAAATGACCTCCCCAAATTCTAAACATAGTTCAACATTATGTTGCAAGTTCGTATATGTGGCTGCCTGAACCTCTGGCGTCAATGCCTGCATTTCACAGTACTGTAGATGTTCTACCATAACTCCTCGAGGGTGCATGGTTTGTTCCTGTAGACCTTTTCTTGAAGGTTACCCCACTCTTCTGCAAGGAGTAGTGGCTAGCACTCCCGGCTGTCACCGCGGAGGCCAGAGTTCGATTCCCGGCAATGCAAAGAATAAATAATTCTGGTCCGAGAGCTGGAACGGGGTACACTCAGCCTCGAGAGGCAAAACTGAGAAGAGGCAGGTTCGATTCCCACCTCAAACATCATTCCCACCTCAAACAACCTGGAAGTGGTTTTCCATGGTTTACCACTTTTATTCCAGGCGAATGCCGGGATGGTTCCTAAATAAAGGCCACAGCCACCTCCTTCCCAATCCTCATCTGAATTACAAACACACACACTAATACAGCCATCACAATAATACAGGTAAATTATCAGACGAATTTCACACACACCCAAGAACACGGGACTACATGACTACGATGTCACAAAGCCCCTAAATGAATCAACAACAACTCTTCTGCAATAATGTTGAAATACTTTGAGAATAGAAAACCCAACACCTGATTTCTTACATCACCCACTTTTGCTACAGACAATTGAAGAGCTTATTTCCAAAGTGACGTTATTCCATGAAATGCAAAACTTCAGAAATCGTGTTTTTGTTTCTTCGTATAATTAAATTCAGGTATGATTATGAATGTAATGTAATTTCATTCATTACTTTTATGCATATCCTGACACTGTGTTTTAAAAATCTCCTATCAATGGAAATGGTGGTAATAGTCGCCTGTAAGTTGGAGTTAAGTTTTGGAAATAAATCATATATTGCCATACGCTTTGTGTGACATTTATGAACATTCAAATGGTTTAAACACAACCATGTTTATCAGTTATTACAGCACTTAAATGAACAAAATACATTTTTAAGTAATGTTCAGAACATGGAGTACATTACATCATCATCAATCTCTGTCACTATCATTATTAATATTGCCAGTTAGAGCAAACACATGTTGATAAAACGGCACTGCAGGCAGTTTCTCTTCGGCTCTTCCAAATACGCAGTCAAAAGGCAAATAACTACAGTACAACCCCTGTAATCCCTCGCCTTTGAGACTGAGGGTATGGTCGGAACGCCAAAAAAGGTCGGATATCAGAAAGTACAGAAAAATACGGATTTACATTAAAATAAGCAATCTATGAACTCAAGATATCAGGGTTCCTTTCTTTCTTGGTAGAATCACATCCACAATGCGTTGTCAAGCAGTTCAAGTTTAGGCTTTTTCAATGTTTTGCCATTCTGAAGCGAGTTTTCACCATTTATCCTCACTGAACATGATTCAATTTCTTTCCAATTTCTTCTCCTATCTTTTGTCGTAACACCTACATTGAGTTCCTGGGCAATGTTTTTGGAGTGATTCCCCTTTGTCCAGTCTTCATAGCACTGATAATTTTTCATTTAATGAAAGAGTAACGTGGTTACGTTTCACTCCTGACATATTGAAGAAAAAAAAACACACAACTGGACAGTACACACAATGCACAGTAAACAAATTACTGTACAGTACTGAAACGAACACAGAAGAACAATGTTGTAAAACCAACGAACAGTAAGCAGTGCAGTACCGATACTGTACAAAACACGGACGACAGAAACGATACGAGAGATGACGGAGCACTAAAACGAACAAGTTATAACAACAAGTACCTGTAAACAACACTGGCGCGACAAGTAGTGAGTCACCGCTACGAGTAGGGGCAAGTTCGGCTTGAGCACTGTCGGATCAACCGGAGCAGCGGACATGCCGAGGGCGGACGTGAGGGGCTCTACTGTATGCCCCTCCACAGGGAATGTTATGTTAATAGTAATGGAAAACTGATCAGACACTTTGCTAAGCATTGCTAGCGTAACAAAATTTTTATTCTGAGCACCGCATCCATCACAAAATAGATTCAATAATTTAATACGTGTGCGTGCATATGAAAAGGGACCACATATCGGGCATTAGAATAAAGGTACTGTCGTGTTCCATAATATGTAACTAATATCATGTAATTGAATTGAATACCTCCGAAAGAAATTGAGGCCTTAACTTAGCACGTAATGTTGCAACATAAGATTTCATAACTTTTTCAGTAGAGCCGTTTAAAAATTTGGTTACGTTATGACACAAATAACTACTATACTATTTGGAGGTTACCCTGGTGTTTACATTTTCATGTTCACCTGTATTCTGATGTAGAAGTAGATTTTTTAGCCTATTTATATTTATGAAAAAAAAAATAGACTTATGAGATCACCTTTTGTCCGTGTGTGTATGTGCCCCCCCCCCCCCCCCCCCCCCCCCAATAAAATCTAAACGGCTGGAGCAATTTCAATGAAACTCGATAAGGTCATTGTACTATGTTGTCCGACCATGACCGTGCCCTTCAAATTTTATTAGGTCTCACCAATCCAACATGGCAGCTGTGCAAAATATTTCACCTGCATTCTATAACTCCGAAACTTTTACTGATATCACCCTGCAATTTTGTACGGTAGAAGCTTACCTATGGGACTTTCAAAAACCTGGTAAGTACAAAACGAACATGGTGGTCAAGCGAATTTGAAACATTTAAATAGACTTTTCTTGGGATTTAACCATCTGAGCGCAGTGAAACATGGTACAGCAAATGGTTCGACACATTGTAATGCACTGACATCTCATTTAGTTCAATTGGTTACAAAGACACAATATCAAATCCGTTTAAAATGGTCAATATTCTTCTAAAAATTGCCTAAAACTTTTGTCTAAAAGAATTTTTGTTATGACCCACCCTTATCCCAAGGGCACAAAACGCTTTTGGAATTATAAGAAATGGGACTTCTCGTATGCTATGTGTGTGGAATTTTTGTAGGTATCGATACCATGACGCCAGCTCACGTGTTGTTGATTATTTTAGGGGCTGCAACATCGTGGTCATATTGCCCCGTGTACTTGGGTGTACTTTGCCCAATGCCGAAAGGGATTTTTATGACCTGCGGAAGGTCAGAGATGACAACTAATTGCAACACTACGGCCTTTAAACGTGCCCAGCTAGGGTTTATTTATCATAAGATAAGATATCCGAGTCCTCTTATGTTTGCGCAGCTGTGAGCGCAAACGACTAAGTGTGTGGAGCCTCGCTTACAATGCGAAGAGTGGTCCCTTATCTTAGTAAAATAAACCACGAGTTTTAGTAGTGATTATTGTCAGAGGGCTTTTAAATTCACTCAGTGAGTAGATGACTGTCTAAGCAATACATAGGTATCAAAAATGAAAATTCAACAATTTACACCCTTGAGTGGTGTTTAGATTATCTCGTGAACTGTTGACCGAGAAGTGGTCCTTTTTCATAAGCACGCACACATATGTAGATCATCAGCACAAAAAAGTGTTTCTGCGTCATATCACGTGATGTCCAGAGCGCCAGCGGATTGGTTAACATGGATATAAAACACATTGGAAATAAATACACATTGGAGTTACATCACTTTGAAAATAAACTTAGTTTTTAGAACTCTGTTAATATGGGATATAAGACGTATTATGACTTCAAACCTTCGCTATACATTGGGAAAACCTATAAACTTGCTTATAAAAGAAAAAAACTGAAAAACCGTCAATTTTGGATCTACGTCACTATGGAAATAACCTCTTCAATTGTGCCGGGCACATCGAACAATGTTCCATTGGTCTCCAGCTTCCTCACTAAATGAGGCAGGGAAATCAAAAAACCCACTAACTCCAGTAAACCAAATTTTACAGGAGAGAGAAAAAACTGATTATCTTCCTCACTGATCTTAAATCTTATGGGTTTATGTGATCATATTAAGTAAAAGTATATTCTTTATCAATTAAATACTTCATAACCTAAGTGTTTATATTATTTAAGGCTACAATTTGAATTAAATAGTGGTGGAGTTAGGGTTGTTTTGACTTCCGGAGTGTATGAAATATGAAATAGGCAATCAATATGACAGAAAAGGTTCTAATGGATCATAACTACCGTATGAAATGATAGAAAATAAAATTTCATTATGAAAATTAGCATTTCACTTTTTGAAATTTAAATTTCAAAGGTAGCCTACAACGCAAGTCTGAAATCCAATCTAATCTAAATTATTCCAAAATGCAGAAACAAAACCACAAATGAACGTAATTCTTTACTTTCTTCACTCTGATTTGTGGTACAGATATTCTGTTTCACTTTCACTCTGTTGTTCAATCTGTGACTCAGGGTTACTACTGCCAGCAAATAGAGTTTTGTAATACATCAGACTTTCTTCAGAAATTAACGTCATTAAATTTTGCAAGTCCTTTTGCTTTTCTATTTTCAGTGCCAAGTGTGAGTTGTACTTTTGTTGAGTGGGAAAATATGCAGTTGTATTGGGTCTCTGGATGTTAAATCGACTCCATATTGTACCTTTCATAGTTTTACTCACATGGATTTTATTTTTGTGGGATGCCGAATATCGTATCACTTTACTTTCTAATATGAGGAATTCCTCGGTTGGACTATGCTTAGTTTCCTTAGTACTTGGATTTTTCTTGAATATTTTGGAGAAATGTTGAGTATAGTCATATATCATACTTTGTTTGACCTGTACAACATATCCAACTGAACTTCTTACAATGTAAAATCACTGGCTGGTGTTTCCTCAGTTTCTTGTTTCTTTTTGTGACTCTCAATATGACCAAAATCACGGTCATTTGGTAAAAAACTGTATCCTCTCATGGGATAATGTTGCTGTATATAATGAAAGCGCCCCTCCTGTATCAAGGTGTAAAAGAACTGGACCATCAATCTCTGCTCAACTGGTTAAGCGATGGTGTTGCCATCTACCGGTAAATAAAGCATGGAAAGCAAGAACACACTAATTCCATGGAATAAGAGGTGTTTTGATTTCCATGGATTTTAAAACAACCTCCTGTATGCAAACTAATGACGGAATCACAGTATTCTTGCCTTCCATCCATGCTGAACAACCTAAAAAGACCCATCCACCTAATAACTCAATTTCGCAAAAAATTGAAGTTAGTGGGTTTTTGATCTCCCTCTCAAATTTTGTATATTATGTTCAGACAGTCTTGGTCACCGTTCAAAAATACTATTGCTGGCATGTCTTAAAGCCACCACTAACCCAAAATTGTTTTACAACAAACACACAATCTTCAACAGAGTAATAATACATCGAGACAAACACTAGCAAGAAAAACACTTTCTTGTGGCTCCTGCTATGTTAGACCATTCTCCACGAGTTAGTAAGATTTTATTAACGTTGGAAAGTATGAAGTTTGAAAATGCAAACTTTGATCTACTGTTTTTGTTGTGGTCTTTCTTGTTTCGAAGTTCAATTAACTAATTTTTAGGAGACACTTGTCTTTGGGTTGAACATGAAAGGTCAACCCACTATTCCATATTTCATTGGTTGAACTCCCAAAAAAAAAAAAAAAAAAAAAAAGAACAGACATAATAAAGAAAATAATAATAGGACGATTCAAACTCGGTGAAAGTCAAATGGAGACTCAAGGACTGAATATTCGATATGCACAGTGCTCGGGGCCATTTTGTTTCTCAGAATCTCCATTTAATGGGATATTAATGGGAAATCTACACTATTATGAGATTTACTACAAATGTGTTGCGGAATGTTCCAAAATATGCTTCCAGGATCCACTCCTTTGAAAAGTGGTGGTATCTGCTGTATTGTTTGGGCATTATAGGAAGTTCTGGATATTAAAATGGCATTTGTGCATAAAATACATTGTCATTATCCTTAAAAGCTACCTTTAGAATTGGTTATTATGAATGAAAAAAGAAAAAACACCCAGCATTATGCTAAATTGTGGGACAATATTATAAGTAATAGAAACATTAAACTATGTACGGGCATGTGATGTCGGACAAAGCACAATTGCTGCTCAAAATTTTACAACATTTACGTTTAGCCATTTCTAATCAGTAGCAAAGTACTGTATGAGTATTACAGTTATTAAAATGTGAAACTTACTTAAGAAGCATTGTATTGACTTGTGGAGAGAAGAATTTACATTTCCCATCCGCACAAGTCTTAGCTGCTGTTCTGAGACCCATCGCTAGCTCCCGTATGTCATCGCTCACATTATCAGGCAACTTTATTTCTTCCTTTGGAATATTCTTTTCTTTGTCTTCTTCCACTTCAGCATCTCTGTTTTCTTCAGTATCAGTTGACACAGCAGAACCTTGTGAAAAATTAATTCATTAAGTGAAACATTTCATTGGCAAAATAATCACACATACAATGAACAGGATAGGCCAAAAGTCACGTTAATCCTATAATGTTTTGTGAATAATTCTCGCAGAGGAGAAGAAGAAGTGGATGGTAAAGTGGACAGAGATGATGGAGGAAGACAGCAGAGGAAATAAGAAAGTACTTTATGGGATGGTCAAAAGTAAGAGAAGAGGTCTGCGAGAGGATGTGGTAATGATGGACAAAAACGGAAATGAGGTACACAACAAAGAGACACTCAAGACAGTGTGGAACGAGTACTTGGAGGATTTGCTGAATCCAAATGGTCATAGGGAGGAAGACAATGTATTGGAAGATGGAGAAGACAACACAGGAATGGAAAAGGACCTGAATTGGAGAGAACTGGAGATGGCTATAGACAAGATGAAAGGAGGAAGGGCACCGGGTGTGGATGAAGTGAATGTTGAAATGGTGAAGGCAGCAGGGGAGGTTGGGAAACAGTGGCTGTAACGTGTGTTGAGGGTGATATGGAAGGAGAAAAAGACCCCCAGAAGATTGGAAGAAAGGATTAATTGTCCTAATATTTAAGAAAGGAAGCAGAAAGGAGTGCAGAAATTACAGGGGAGTCACACTCATACCTCACTGTGCCAAGATATATGAAAAGATATTAGAAAGTAGAATACGAGCCAAAGTGGAGAGAAAATTGAGAGAGGAGCAGTATGGATTCAGACCTGGGAGATCAACAGTGGATCTCATATTTTCAGTGAGACAGCTCCAGGAACACCACTACGAATTTGGAGAGGATCTGTTGATGGCCTTCCTGGACATCGAAAAGGCCTATGATAGTGTGTGTAGGGAGAAGGTTTGGAAAGCAATGGAAAACATGGGAGTGGAAAAAGAGACTGTAGGCAGAGTGAAGGAGATGTATTGTGGAAGTGTGAGTTGTGTGAAAGTTGGAGGGGAAAGAACAGACTGGTTCAGACAAATGAGTGGCCTGAAACAGGGTAGTGCGCTATCACCTCTTCTCTTTATTGTGGTTATGGACGAGGTAATGACACGGATAGCAGGAAAGATAGGAGAAGATAAGATGAAGGCAATGGTGTTTGCAGATGATCTCATGGTCTGGGGAAACAAGGAGGAAATTCAGGAGCAACTGAAGGCTTGGGAAGAAACAGTGGGAGAGTACGGATGGAAGTTCAACATCAGTAAATGTGAGATCCTGTTAACGACCAGGAAAAAGGACAGACCAATGAGTGGGATAACACTTGGAGGTGGACAGCTGAAGAAGGTGGAAAGTCTCAAGTACTTGGGAAGTATAGTGGAGGAAAATGGGAGAAATGACAAAGAGATTACGGAACGTGGCAGACAGGCAGAAGCATTTCTGAGAAGCATTAGGAGCTTAGTGAGGAATAAAGATGTCCCACAAAAAAGCAAGGAAGTGTTATACAGAAGCTACTATATCCCGATACTGACCTATGCTTCAGAAACGTGGACAATGAAGAAAAGACACATAAGCAGAATACAGGCAGGTGAAATGAAGTTCCTGCGAAGTAGGATCGGAGTAACAAGAAGAGACAGGGTGAGGAATGAAAAGGTCAGGGAATTGGTGAAAGAGGAGCCCTTGCAAGGTAGGATTGAGACATCAAGACTGAGGTGGTATGGACACTTAAAGAGAATGGATGAGAAGAAGATTCCCAAGAGGATACATGAGATGCAGATGCAGAAGAAACGACCAAGGGGAAGACCAAGAGATAGATGGCTGAAAGGAGTGGAGGAATGTGTCAAGAAGAGAGGCGAGGACTGTACCAGAGTGACAGCGGAGAGGTGGTGGGAAGAAAGAACTAAGTGGCGAGGCTTATGTTCCAAACAGACCCAGCCTGGGGCTGGAAACTGTACAAGATGATGATGATGATTAATTATGGTATTCTTAAATTCTACAAGAAAAGTGACAGATTGTTGTGGTTAACTTGAAACCATTTTGTTATAAACCATACTCAGTTTGAACAAGAACACTGATCCACGTAAGTGGATATTCTGACGAATAGCAATTAATTGCCACAGTGCAGGATCACAAAATACCCGGTTATCAAGACACACGTTATAACTCCGTTTGTGATGCAGTTTGGAGATGTGTCGCCCCCAAAAGACATTATGATGAGAAAAGAGTGTATTTGAAACTGAGTGAGATAGATCGGGCGTGAAGTGGAAGACCTGTGACAAGAATGGAAACTTGTTCCCTCTTCTGTAATCCTATAACACGCTCTCCTTATTCGCATGTAATTTTTTTCAGGTTGTTTTTCACATTTACCAGCAATTGGGATTATACTGTGATGACAAGACTGAAAAATTGTGAATTGTCAATAAAGCAACATTGTAAAAATTGGCTTCAAAGCTCTCTATATCAGTGGCGATGTCTCCATCCATACGGAAACTGCTGAACTTCCACACAACAATGCGACGCCATAAAGAAAACGATTTAGGTCTAAGGCCATTTCGACCTTTGTGTTATTGAATTGAGTAATGCTGATTATGATGCTCGGTGCAATGCTTGCACTGCACTTCTTCAAAGATTCCCTCGGGATGTGAACCCAACATCATCATGTTCACAGATGAGTGAGGAATCTATTGAAATCAGATTTCACAACATTGTGTTTTGGACTGAGGACTATATATTTCACACAAGAATTGTTAGTTATTGTTGTTTTAAGGGGCGGAACTACGAGGTCATCTGCCCCTCTTAACACAGATTAAAGAATACAAATTTTGAATTGAATTTAAAATTTTGAGGTGGACATCTAAATTTAAAAAGACCAAAAATTAATAAAACAAAAACAAACAATTAAATAAAAAAATAAAATAAAATTATAAAAATAAACAAAAATTACGGAAAAAACAAAACATTATCATTCAAAAACGAACAAGTCGTCGAGTCAAAGTTCACTGGAAAATTTAGATTGCTGGCCCTAACCCACTCTCACTTATAAAGCGGATAACGCGATCAGCAGCCACCGTGTCATCGGCTAATATAAGTTTGAGTGTCGTCTGCAAACCAAGGTTTCTTCGTAAGTCAGCAAGATCCACAAACTCGGTGAAAATGTGGGCCACGGTGAATACGGCTCCACAGGTACAAAGTGGGGGGTCTTCCCTTCTCATTAGGTACGAGTGGGTGGATCTTTTATGACCTATCCTTAGCCTACACAAAATGACGGACTCTCTCCGGGCCCGGAAGGAGCTCCGCCAAACGCGAGTAGTTCCCTTGATCGCTCTCAGTTTACTGGGCAGTGGGTCAGCTAGCCACTGACTCTCCCAAAAAGCCAGAACTTGTAGGCGTAACTGAGAGCGAATATCTCTAGCGGGTACCTCCATTGGTCGAGGTGGTAGTGATACCGCCTCTTTTGCAGCTTGATCTGCTAACTCATTTCCCGCAATTCCCATGTGGCTCGGAAGCCACAGAAAGGTGATTCGAGTGTCAGCGTGGCACAGCCCGGCTAGTAGGTCGTGGATTCGCTGCACTAGGGGGTGTTGCGGGAAACATGTAGCAATTGACTGCAACGAACTCAAAGAGTCGGTACACACGAGAAAGTGGATTCGAGCATCCTGTAGTGCAAACTGCAGAGCTTCATAGATGGCAACGAGCTCCGCAGTAAACACACTACAGGCCTCAGGCAAAGAGATCTTGGTATTTGCACCATCAATAACGTAAGCACAACCCACCTTCTCGTCCACCTTCGAACCATCCGTGTATAGAATGCCAGCGTTTGGAAATTGGTGAACTATGCTGTGGAACTGCCTCCGGTAAACGGAGGCATCCGTGTTCACCTTAGGACCTCGGTGCAGATCTAACCGAATTTCCGGACGCGGGATTTGCCACGGAGGCACCTCGCTAGATGTCCGGATCATACAGGGACCTACAGCCACTCCTATTTCAGTACACGAGCTATCAAGTCTAATACCAACCGGCCGAGTGGCACGAGGCCGGTTGGCGTACCCCTGGTGGTTTTGGGTACCGAAGAGAGCTTGATAGGTCGGGTGTTGCGGCATTTGACGCACATTGGCAGCATATGCTAAAAGCATATGTTGGCGTCTATAATTTACAGGTGGAACACCCGATTCGGCGAGTAGGCTGGGTATCGGGCTGGTCCGGAAGGCACCGGTAGCCAGCCTAACGCCACTATGGTGGATACTGTCCAGCATTTTCAAGGTTGCCGGCCTTGCTGAACCGTATGCCGCAGAACCATAGTCTAGCCGGGACAGGACGAGGGCTTGGTAGAACCGTAGCAGCACCGCACGGTCGGCCCCCCACGTAGTGCCACTAAGATACCTGAGTATGTTCAGTTTCCTGAGACATGTCATTTTCAATTGCCGTATATGGTGCAGCCAAGTTAACTTGCTGTCAAAATGGAGCCCCAGGAAGCGATAAGTGTCAACCAACGGCAACGCAGCATCCCTGAGATGTAGTTCAGGGTGTAAATGTAGCCTCCGTAGCCGACAAAAATGGACGACGGAGGTTTTCGCTGCTGAAAAACGAAAACCCCGGTCTTGAGCCCACCTGTCAACCCGGTTGATGGCTAGCTGCAATTGTCGTTCCACGACTGCCATACTTCCAGAGCTGTAATGCAGAGCTAAATCGTCTACATACAGCGATGGAACTACCGAGGACCCGGCGGCGGCAACAATGCCATTAATGGCAATCGCGAACAAGGTGACACTCAGCACTGAACCCTGAGGAACTCCATTTTCTTGGGTATAGTATTGCGATAATGTCCTACCGACCCTTACACGGAAGAGTCGGACAGACATGAAATTCGCAATGAAAGTCGGTAAGTTACCACGGAGTCCCCACTTGTGAAGGGTGGCAAGGATCCCGTAGCGCCATGTGGTGTCGTAGGCTTTCTCGAGGTCAAAGAAAACCGTGACTAGGTGCTGCTTTCGGAAAAAAGCCTCCTGTATGGCGCTCTCAAGTCGCACCAGATGGTCAGTGGTGGACCTATGAGAGCGAATCCACATTGGTACTCAGACAGGAGACCTTTATCCTCCAAGAACCACACCAGTCGACGGTTCACCATCTTTTCGAGCAGCTTGCATAGGCCATTTGTCAAACAAATGGGCCTATAGCTGCTTACAAACTTGGGATCCTTTCCAGCCTTAGGAATCGGTATCACGATCCCCTCTCGCCATTGAGATGGAAACTCCCCTCCAATCCATATACGATTGAAGAGGATCAACAGTTTTTTTATACTGGCTTCGCACAGATGTTTTAACATTTGATTATGTATGTTGTCCGGTCCAGGAGCCGTATCCCTGCACAGTGCAAGCGCACTGCGCAGTTCCCATTCAGAGAATGGTACATTATAGGACTCCGAAGCAGCAGTGGCAAAGGACAAGGGGCGAGTCTCTGCCTCCCGCTTCAGAGTCAGAAATGTAGGATCGTAACTCCCGGAGCAGGATACATCGGAGAAGTGCGAGCCAATGCTGTTGGCAATGGCGAGATGGTCCGTGATTATGTCTCCATTGATAGACACTCCGGGTATCGACAGTGATGTCGGGAGTCCGGAGATCCGACGAAGCTTAGTCCACACTTGAGATGAAGGAGTATGCGCCGTCATGGACGACACTTTTCCCACGTCGTTTTCTTACTCTCCCGAATCAGATATCGGGCTCTAGCACGCATCCTTCTGAAGGTGATAAGGTTGGCCATAGTGTTTTGCCTCAGATAGCATTTGAAAGCACGTCGACGATCTTTAATGGCTGCTGCAATCTCGGCTGTCCACCAAGGGACAAGCTACCGGCGTGAGTTGCCGGATGAGGAAGGTATCGTTTCCTCAGCAGCAGCCAAAATAGCATTCGTTATATGAATGGTATGATCGTCGACACTCTCAAAGGTATCTTCGGCAAACACCGCACGTGCCGTGAATGTTGGCCAATCAGCCCGACGGAGAAGCCATCGACTTGGTAACTCGATGGCTCTCTGGTTCGGAAGAGTAACGATAATTGGAAAATGGTCACTATTACAAAGGTCATCGTGTACACCCCACTGTAGCAGGGGAACCAGCGCACGACTGCACAGGGTAATATCGATACTTGAATAAGTACCGTGTGCAATAGAGAAGTGCGTAGGCTCCCCTGTGTTCAACAGACACAGGTCCAGCCGCCTGATCAGCCTCTCAAAATCTCTCCCTTTACCGCTAGTGGTAGCGGAGCCCCAGATGGTGTTGTGGGCATTAACATCTCCCAGAAGGAGGAAAGGAGGGGGGAGCTGAGAGACTAGATCCACCAGCTGGTCGTAATCCGGCTGAGAATCAGGCGGGATGTACATGTTACATACTGTTGCCATTACTGGCAACGAAGTACGAACTGCAACTGCCTCTAGCTGAGTACGCAACGGCACCTCTTCACTAAAGAGGCTAGAGTGGACGAGAGTGCAGACGCCACCAGCGGCCACAGCTCCGTCCACCCGGTCTTTATAGAAGAGTTTGAAGTGACGCATTGTTGTCTCATGTCCAGGACGAAACCTGGATTCCTGAAGACAGACAATGGTTGCCGAAAACGAAGATATTAATTGTCGTAACTCAGCGAGATGGACAGAATAGCTATTACAGTTCCATTGTAATAGTGCCATGGTGTGGACTTAAGTAGAAGTGGGTCTTCTACTTATGCTTGACCGTTTGCCACCCTTCCCCATCTCTAGCTGGAGATGATGGGGCAGGAGAGCACACCTCAATCTCCACATCTCCGTCCGAAGACGAAGAAAATGGAGCGGGAGCTCTCTTGGGTTGCGCGCGGTCGTCGTCGGACCTCACGAGTCTCGCTCTTGGGGAAGAGCGAGAGCGGTGTCGAGGGACTTTCCTCCGGTCCGAAGACTGGGTGTCTGTCCCCGACACGTCCCGAAGAGATTTCTTCTTGGATCGGCGCCGACGTGTGTTTGGGGAAGTAGATGGTCCCTTCCCCACAGACGCCGGGTCCTTATAAAACAAGGTCGCTCCTGCTGCCACCGCTCCACTGGTAGTGGTGGGAGCGGGATGGCCAGCAGATACGTGAGCAGCCCTGCCTTTAGGAGAGGAAGAGAAACGGCGCTGAACCGTTCCCCTCTCCTCCGCCGATCTATTTTCTTTTCTATAGGGGAGTTCCTCCATACGGACGGGCTTGGCTTCAGCAGGCTTCGCTCCCTTGATGGTAGTGGGAGCGGAAAGGCCAGCAGAGACAGTAGCCACCCCGTAAGCAGGAGGGCGAGAGAGATGGCGACGAACCGTCTCCCTCTTCTCCCCTATATTTTTCGTATTAGGTGGGCTGGAAGAAGGACCAGCCCTGGTCGGCAAAGTCTTCTTTCCCCCTTTAACTGGGGAAGACTTATTCGCCGACCGTTTCGGAGAAGAAGATGACTTCTTCTCCGATTGCACCGGTTTAGATGGTATAACCGGCGCCTTCTTTTGCTGGGCCGAAGAAGGTTGTTGTACCTCCTTCGGGCTGACATTTTTCGCTGGTACTGCGAGGGGTGATTTTAATACTGCTGAAAATTCGGGCGTCGAGGGTACTACACTCGGTAAAGATGCGGCAGGGGTGAATGAGGGCGTCGTTGCAGCTGCAAACGATACCCGAAATTCGGGGGCATTCATATCACGGTACCTCTTGCGAGCGTCTTGATATGAAAGCCTATCAAGAGTTTTTATTTCTTGAATTTTTGCTTCCTTACAAAACTCAGGGCACTGCTTCGATTGTGGAGAGTGGCTTCCTTGGCAGCTAGGACAAATCGGGGGAGGCGTACACCTCTCACCCTCATGTGTCCCCTTGCCACACTCTCTACACACGGCCTTGGCAGTGCACCTGGCGGAAACATACCCGAATCTCTGGCATTGATAGCAGCGCATAGGTGGAGGGATGTACTGTCGAACATCGCAGTGGTACGATGTGACCTTCACCTGCTTAGGTACTACATCACCCTCAAAATGGAGAATAAAAGTGCCGGTATCGACGCTGTTCTCCCCAATCTTTCGGGTGATGCACCTAATCTTGGTGGCGCCTCTCTTCCCCAGATCCCGCAACAATTCCGCATCGCTATTTAAAATGAGGTCACGATGGAAAATAACTCCTCGGACCTCGTTCAGCGTTTCGTGTTTTGAGACCTTAAGGAGAATTTCGCCGAATTGCGTGCATTCCAGCAACGCTTCAGTTTGCTTCCGATCAACGGTGTGCAGCAGCAGCTGACCGTTCCGGAGCTTGGAAATCCCGCTTAGGTCCCCAAATTTCCCCTCGATTTCCTCAGAAAAAATTATTGATTTTACTAGTTTAAAATCACCCCCGTCAGTCCTCGTAGCTACCAGGTAGCTAGGAGACTTATCAACGGGGAATCTTCTATTAAAGGCTTCATCCCAAGGCGTATACACCTTGGGATTAGCTCGACACTCAAGAGACGGCTTTTTAAGGGTGCCACCCTGTACAGGTGTCCGTGATCGCTTTGATGGCATCCCGGACGAAATCCTCCCCGAATACTGCCCACTCCGAACGGGGGCTATCACTGTGGGCGCCACCCAGCCAAGGCAATTCCTACCAGGCATAGCAGATATTGCCCGGGGTCCCAGTGCCTCGAACAGGCACTTCCCCCTCGGCATGCACAGGATTTATGCAGCTCCAGTATTCGGCCATGCAGGGACCTTCGTTGTAAGGCAGATACTACTGTAGGGTACATGGCGCACCCACCTGACGGGATGGGGCATACCGTCTAGGCTTTCTGGCCAGATGGCCAAGCTGGTGGCCCTTCCCCTAACAGCATGCATGTTTGTTTCTATTGGTCAAACCAGAGCTGGGACCAGAAAACCAAAATCGACCTTTATAAGGCCCCCTCTAAGTCGCCTTTTACGACAGGCAGGGGATACCGTGGATGAATTCTGCCCTCCCCATCCACAGGGGGTCGGAACAAATCAAAAACTGGCAAGTTATTCGGCCATGTCGGCCCTATTAGTCGCCTCCTACGACAGGCAGGGCATACCGTGGGTGTATTCTATCCCACACCCCCACGGGGGCACACAAGAATTGGACAACCATACATCACACGTCATGATTTGGGCTAAACAATAGACTCCAGATAGGGGGCTGCGTGGTGCAGTCGGTACAGGCGCTGAGCTTCTAACGGAAAGGGAGTGGGTTCGATCCCACCCAGGTAGTGGATTTTAGAACAAAACTACCACTTTCGGAAATGCAAATAGCCCTGAGGTTCACTCAGCCTACACCAGAAATGAGTACCCCATGGCCTGTACGGATTTGGCTTTGCTTTTAATAGACTCCAGATAATTCTGCAACAAACTGGAGGTGTCTTTAAGGGGTGGAAAATGGGTGTCTTTAGCCAGAATTAATTTTGCAGAAAAACAAAGAAGGAACTTCTTAAAAAGAAAATTATAATACAACAATGCTTCAAAATGGCAACAGAAACAGGGTATCTTAGAAAAGGGCAATGATACCACTCTTTGAAGACCACAGGTATTTGTAGTTCACACAAGGACAAGGCATGAAGAACCAATATTAGGCATAACTGATTTGCACTCTCTCCTACTTTACATCTATCAGGGGTTGGCAGAAAAATGTCAATATGCATGATTGAACAGTAATAGTAGATCTACTGTAGATAATCCAAGCAAATTAACAGTGGCAGCCTATGGTTTCTTTCCCTGGTGAGACATTGCAAATCAACTCTCTCTCCTTTTAGTGCCTGCGTCTGGTATGCTGTTACTGCCTGAACTGTTTTCTACCCGATGCCATCCTTTGTAAACCCTGCAAATACTCCTTACACTTGCAAATCCCTTCTCAAGAACAATTCCATATTTTAGTATTTCAAAATTCACAGTAATGTATAATGGATTTTGTATCTGAAATAAAGTGCAACTGAAACAAGAATGTCTTACCATAATTAATAGTTTCCATGCACATTAATTGACAAATTTATCATTTCAAGGGCTGTAACTCACAAGAGACAATCATATAGGATGGATGATTCATATAGTCCAATCCATCCAGTTAGGGTGCCCATTGTGAACTCTGTACTCGACCCTCGGCTGTCCCCACTCTCTCCCAATTTCCCTCACCAGTCAGGAGAGGCTTGCTCCAACTGCCGCACGACATGATAGAATGGAACAACACTAGGAAGTGAAGATCTCATAATACCAATGGTTATCACTTTCTAATTTCGATCTTCAGCTGTTATCCCTTACTACACTCTGGCGAGTAGGGCAGCACAACATCATGACAAAATGTCGTGGCATTAAAATATTATGTATGCTAAAATTAGTGGTTAGGCAGTAACTTTCGAACGCATTTGAGATAACGGTTTCCTATGATTCCGAATTGCCTACGTTGCGAGAAAATAACATTATTAGAATATTTTTATCTGCGGGCTACAGGATTGTAGCCCGTTTACCACTCCCTTTCGTCACACCGGTGTTAAAAGTTGAGCCAGAAGAAATATCAGAAGTAGATATTGTGTGGTTATGCAATCTACGTTGCTTGAGAACTTGATGGTCAGTCAAACAGCTGACACAGGCATGCAAATAAATTACACCAGGTTATTGTCATTGATGCCTTCAACTACTAAGAATTGCTTCCATAACGACATCTCTACAATAGTAATATTAAGCTTGTTTACGGAAATCAGAATAAATAGGCTGTTGACAATACCCTAGATATTTTAACAAAGAAAGAAAAGACATCAATAGACGTATTATATTCAATATTTTAAATTCCGACCAGTCACATTGGACAGGCTGTTACAAGGGAAACTATGATTTGAAGGAACAATTACCGGGATTTTAATACATAACCACAAGGTCTGAAGAAAGAAGATTAAGTGACTCAATATTTTATTAGTTAATAAGAGGGCCTTAGGATTTGATGTAGGTTTTAATATTTAATTGATAAATGCTGAAGTTGGGCTGGAAAAAGAAGGCCTGAAACATGTCCAAATTAAATAAAAAATATGATAAATAAAATGTATTGACAGGGCGGACAGACCAAACATATTGTTTTATTGCTATAAAGAATTGACAGGGTGTCTACTGTAAGGATGAAGTAAAAATTAGTTACTTTTTAGGTACCTTTTAGTTAATTTTAGTTACCTTTGAATTCAAGTTACGTCTGCGGTCTACAAGCATAGGCGCTCATCACGCGGTGAAGAAAAACAACAATGAACTGTCTTTAAAGAGGCATTTTATTTATCGTAAGGCTTCTAGAGCCGGGAGTGTCCGAGGACATATTCGGCTCGCCTGAGTCTGTAGCTGCTTCCAGCGGACACCCTTAGGTTGAGCTACAAGTTCCATTCAATTTCAAGTTGCTACCAGATATTAATGATACCAAGTGGTAAACGTTGGAACTTGGGTAGATCGTTCCGGCAAAATCTAACCTAACAATTTAGCTTCACACAAGTTTAGTCTGTGGAAGAATCTTTTACATGCCATAAATCTATGACATGGGACGGCCGGCTTTACTTCCCCTCCGAAGGAAGGCATACTGAAGGATTTTAACACTTTTAAAAAATCCGATGACTTCGGCCGGGTTTGAACCCGCTATCTAGGGCACAGCAGTTCAGCATGCTACCAACTACACCACCGAAGCCGCTTTAAATGAAATTCACATGATGTTATAAAAATTTTAAAATAGTGAATATATACTAGATATTTAATATCCAATGAGTTGTTTCAGCTAATATGTCGTCTTGTGCACAATATGTTGTTATAATTACGATACTATGAGGTTGCTCTGCTCTTGACCATTTGGCGAGATTTCCTTCGTCCCCGCGGTAGGTCGCGAAGAAATGTATGCGATGTTACGCGATCGTCACCGAATTCTGTCTTCGCAGTCAAATACGGAGAAATATCGAGATGTTACACGATCGGCGCTGGTCTCAGTTGTTTGACGAGCTTCCCGTAGAGTTCACGATAGAACACTGAAAAAATCGCGATTTAGATTATCAGTGCCACTTTTAGTCATTCGATGAGATTTCCATCGTCCTTGAGGTCCGGCACAAGAAAATATAGCATTATTAAGCAACTTGCTGTCCGTTTGACAAGAATACAGTTGTCCTAGTCATTGAATGCGGAGAAATATCGCGATGTATCGCAATCGCTGCCGCTCTCAACCGTTTTACGTTGTCCTAGAGGTATTGTGCAATCGTCACGCACCCGGCCGTTCAACGATTGTCTGCCTGTCTATCTGTCCTGACAGAATGGCGGAGGCAAGCTCAAGGTTGGGCATGGTTAAAATTCACGAGTAGTTATGAACATGTTGTTTGGTCGGCGCCGTGATTCCATTTATCCCTATGCTATGGTTGGGAGTTCATCAGTTCAGGGTGGATCACGAGGAGGAATTAGTATTTCGATGCTACGTAGGCTGTCATTTTTAAGTGGGTTGATGGGTTGATACACTTCTCGCTCCCCGCACGCTTTTAAGCATACGGTCATGGGAAAAGTGGCAAGTGGGTTTCGTTGACAGGATTCCCGCAGTCCTCGTGGTCACAAGTTCACGATAGGGGACGGGTTTTATGATTTTACGCAACCAACGTCGATCTCAGTCCGTTTGACGAGATTCCCGCAGGCAAGTCGTGCAGTCAGCCGGCCATCTTGAGGATGTGATTTTGGAGGATGAACGTTCGAAGTAGGTACGGTAACGAATAATACGAATTATTCTGAGAGGATTGCACGAATAATACGACAAGAGGGCACGTTTTATTTCGACTGAGAACCACGAATTATCTAAAAGTTATCGAAATAATCAGTTAGATTATATATCCGATAGAACGAAAGTTCGAAGGAAAAATAGACTTTTAACGGAATTTCGAATTAACCGTACTGGATGTCGCAAATTTGCTAGACATATTTTTTAAATAAGTTATATGTATTTCGAAGATTTTTCGCAATTATTTTTCAAAACGGTAACATATCGCAAGATTGCGACATTGAGTAATTTCGCCTGGACTCAATTTGACATAGTTTCCAAATAACAGAAATGAGAAATTTCTTTTTAGTTTCGGAAGTATTCGCGAATAAACGTCTCGCGAAAAGTCAGGTTTCCTAATACAGTAACACAGAAAAATATTTCACACGAAACTTAAGTCTTCTTGATGCCGAAAATATACGTTGATCGATGTATAGCCTACCACTCAAAGTATCCTCTGTATGTATTTCCTTGAGGGCGGGATATAGCGTGCGCAATCGGCGCCGCTTGCGTGAAACTCGCTCTATCACAATCTCTGAGCCTAGCGGCATCATCATCATCATCATCATCATCTAGTACAGTTTCCAGCCCCAGGCTGGGTCTGTTTGGAACATAAGCCTCGCCACTTAGTTCTTTCTTCCCACCACCTCTCCGCTGTCACTCTGGTCCAGTCCTCGCCTCTCTTCTTGACACATTACTCCACTCCTTTCAGCCATCTATCCCTTGGTCTTCCCCTTGGTCGTTTCTTCTGCATCTGCATCTCATGTATCCTCTTGGGAATCTTCTTCTCATCCATTCTCTTTAAGTGTCCATACCACCTCAGTCTAGATGTCTCAATCCTACCTTGCAAGGGCTCCTCTTTCACAATTTCCCTGACCTTTTCATTCCTCACCCTGTCTCTTCTTGTTACTCCGATCCTACTTCGAAGGAACTTCATTTCACCTGCCTGTATTCTGCTTATGTCTCTTTTCTTCATTGTCCACGTTTCTGAAGCATAGGTCAGTATCGGGATATAGTAGCTTCTGTATAACACTTCCTTGCTTTTTTGTGGGACATCTTTATTCCACACTAAGCTCCTAATGCTTCTCAGAAATACTTCTGCCTGTCTGCCACGCTCTGTAATCTCTTTGTCATTTCTCCCACTTTCCTCCACTATACTTCCCAAGTACTTGAGACTTTCCACCTTCTTCAGCTGTCCACCTCCAAGTGTTATCCCACTCATTGGTCTGTCCTTTTTCCTGGTCGTTAACAGGATCTCACATTTACTGATGTTGAAAATATTCAACCCGCCTTCAGAACATTTTCGTTACCCGTTTGTAAAATTCGTTACTTTTTCGTTACTTTCTTTACCCATTTATAAAATTCGTTACTTTTTCGTTACTTTCATTACCGGTAGACACCCTCATTGACAATTGTAGAAAATTTGCTCTCTCACAGTAAAGATACAAATTCATGATATATTTTCCTGATATTTTATTGTCTATTCACTGGATTAAGTTACAATGAATATAGGCCTGCCATAAAATTTCAGAAAATAAAGTCAACTAATTTTGTCTATTTAGGTTTTTTTTACCACCCTGCGCCCTTCAGTCTGGACCCCAGGGTTGTAACATGTTTGCCCTCCCCACCCCCCTCACGACACGCCTGAGGGTATTGTGTTGTTATGCAATTGATGCAGTTTGACAACTTTATGGTGAGAGCATTACAACAGTACAAGAATTCAAGTACCTTGAGAGTGTAGTCTCAAGCAAGGGTGGAGGAGGGCAAAAAGTACTCAATACAGTGGCCAATGGGCCTACATTCTATAACCTCATCCACCTGATCGGTGACAAGAAGGTACCTCTACAAAACAAGGTGACCTTACATAAATTGAATCTTATTCCCATACTCTCATATGATGATGATGATGATCATCATCGGCTTTAACTCGAATCCGAGTACAAATCATCTTCTTTCAGTCCAGTTTGTGGATGTGATTACGGTGACTAAAGAGTCCAATCCTGGCATGGAACAAGCGACCACACAAGTCACATAGTATTGCTGGAGGAGGACCTGGTTGAGCTGCTTGAAGTTTCCTAGCTTGACGCTTGGCCTTTTCATGTGTGCGTCGATCCCTTTCAAACGTTTTTACGGTATCCGAAATGGTACGGCGCCTAGTTGAGTGAACTTCAACCAGCATGTCCCAGGTTTGTGAATCAAGACCTGTCAATTTCAAGGTCTGCTTAAATTGGTCCTTGTAGCGCCTCTTAGGACCACCATGAGGTCTGGTGCCATAGCATAGCTCACCATATACAGTGGAATCTCGTTAGCACGTTCTCGGTTACGACGTTTTCCCGCTTAGAGCGATGATTTTCTCAAGTTCCAGTCCCAATTCTACAAAATACATGTTGATATATCCCCTTAATACGTTCTCTATTCCCGCTTACGACGATCAAATTTCCGTTGTACTATTTGTACACGAACCGGATTTTATTCTTATTTCATTATTAAATTCGGCTTCTGGAAAACACGACGCGATATTGCCTCATATTCTCTGATAGTTATTGACAGTGTAGATGATTTCATTGTGTTTGACGGCGTAGAAGTGGCTATAGCAATGACGCAACACAGGTGACGTGTGTCTCTCCCGCTGACCTTTCTCTCCTTTCTCAAGTCCCTATCCTGCTAAATTCATGTTGATATATCCCCTTAATACGTTCTCTATTCCCGCTTACAACGATCAAATCTCCGTTGAACTACGGTATTTGTTAGTGAACCGTATTTTATTCTTATTTAATTTTAAAATTCGGCTTCTGGAAAACACGACGCGATATTGCCTCATATTCTCTGATAGTTATTGACAGTGTAGATGATTTCATTGTGTTTGACGGCGTAGAAGTGGCTATAGCAATGATGCAACACAGGTGACTTGTGTCTCTCCCGCTGCCCTTTCTCTCCTTTCTCAAGTCCCTATCCTACTAAATTCATGTTGATATATCCCCTTAATACGTTCTCTATTCCCACTTACAACGATCAAATCTCCGTTGAACTATTTGTTAGTGAACCGTATTTTATTCTTATTTCATTTTAAAATTCGGCTTCTGGAAAACACGACGCGATATTGCCTCATATTCTCTGATAGTTATTGACAGTGTAGATGATTTTATTGTGTTTGACGGCGTAGAAGTGGCTATAGCTATGACGCAACACAGGTGACGTGTCTCTCTCCCGCTGCCCTTCCATCCCATCCCTTTGTTTATTTCTCACGTAGGCGCATTATTGTCTTCTAGTTCTTAGTGTTCACGTCCAGTTATGACCTATTTTATTGCGTGTTTCATAATGGATAAGAAGAAAGTACGGCAGACAACTAATGATGAGAAGATTAAATACATTCGAGACGTGGACTGCAATCCTCACATGAAGCGTGTGGATATAGCGCGAAAGTGGAACATTCCTCCGTCTACACTGAACACGATTCTCAGCAAAAGGAAGGAAATTGAACGTGCATTTGAAGAAGGGGTGAGTGGCAAAAGGAAACGTGTGCGAGAGGGACAGTTTCCTCAACTAGAAAGCTCTTTATTGAAGTGGTTCAAGCAAGCACGTGCTTCAAACATGCGTGCGCGGTCGCCGGCGATAGAGCCGTCACTGGCGGAGCGCGAATGCGAGAATGTCCTTGCTGATCAAATATAAAGAAAGACCCTGTATTATATGTGTTTGGAAGCGGATGGGGAACATTTTCAGCATCTACTGTAAATCATGGCCAGTAAAACTGCATGGTAGGCTGCTGATTTTAAGCACCGTATTCAGCCGTAGGCCTACATATGCATGCGCGGTCGCCGCCAACAGAGCCGTCACTGGCGGAGCACGAGAATGTCCTTGCTGATCAAATATAAAGAAAGACCCTGTATTATATGTGTTTGGAATCGGATGGGGAACATTTTCAGCATCTACTGTAAATCATGGCCAGTAAAACTGCATGGCAGGCTACTGATTTTAAGCACCGTATTCTGCCGTAGGCCTACATATGCGTGCGTGGTCGCCGGCAACTGAGCCGTCACTGGCGGAGCGCGAGAGCGAAAGCGAAAATGTCCTTGCTAAGCAAAAATAAAGACCCTGTATTATACTGTAGTGTAGAGGTACAGTAATTAATTTTTATGTTATTTATTGCGTGTAAGTTACTGATAACCTATGTTTATGTCGTGACTGTAGTAGTGCATACAATCACTTACTAAGGTCGGCGATTGAACGTCCATATATACGCCGCGTTCTTTCTTAAACGTTGTAAATGCAGTATGGCGTTTTTCGGTAGTACGTTTTCCCGCATATGACGTCCAAATTTTTCAGTCCCTTGAAAAACGTACTAACGAGATTCCACTGTAGCATTTGACGAGGTAATCTAAATTGGTGACCCATTATGGATGATTCAATGCTGTTGATTTGAGCCTTTTCAAGAACAGCAATATTGGTAATGCGGTCTTTCCATTAAATCCTCAGGATTGATCGAAGGTTTTGTAGGTGGAAGCGCTCAAGCTTCCTAAGATCACATCGGTAAAGGGTCCACGTTTCACAGCCATACAACAATGTAGAAATTACTACTGCTTTGTACACCTTAAGCTTTGTACTCATGGACAGATCTTTATTCATGAAGACCCGGTGCGCTAATCGCCCATAATGCTGCATGGGCTGCGCCAATTCTCTCATCCACATCCTGCTCACAGGTACAGCTCACAGAAATGGTACTGCCCAGGTACTAGAAGTGGTCTACTCTCATATAAATTTGTATTGAAAAGTGGACGTTATATTTGTGAATCTTGAACTCAATATGGGAAAAAATAAGTACAGGGTCTTATCTATGTGCCCCGATAAACACAGCAAGCTAAGCCAGCTTTGGCGCAGATCGCGGGCGCGCATACACTGTTCATCCGGTGGTTGGAACGCTCCGTTGACTCATATCATTAGTTCACACGTGTTTTGTTCTTCATATTGACGTGTATCTGCAAAGCTTAGACGATAGTGTTGCATGTTTAGCGAGTACCGGTATTGTGATTACTGTGATTGTTGGTCATGCCTAGACACCAATTCACATTGCACAAACGTGTATATTCATAATTCGTATATGAAAAGCAGAAAATCTTGTTCTGAAACAAGACGAAAATTTTGAATCAAGTTTCTAGGAAGATCTGTGCCTAACGCCAATGCAATTAGGAGGCTCACTAAACGATTCAAGGAAACAGGCTCCGTAAATAATAAAAGAGTTGACAGACAACGTTGTATTCTTACAGAACAAAAATTAGATGATTGTTGTCCATTCTTTCATCAGAAGATGTCAGGTGTGTGTTACACGAGAGGGAGGACATTTTCAGCAACGGCTATGAGCAATGTAAGTACACATTATTGAACATGTTTGGTAAAAGTGTGAAAGTGCATGCCAACCACCGGGCGAACAGTGTATGCACGCCCGTCCAAGCCGGCTTAGCTTGCCGTGATTATCGGGACGCACATAGATAATGACCCTGTAGATCAAGGCCAAGGTCATGGACATACATTGGAATAGCTATTTGAGTATCCTGGTCTCTGGTAATAGTGATATGTGACAGAAAAAAGAAACTCTCCTTCTCCTCATTGTATCTATTATTGACTCAGTTTCCTGGTATACAATTTCATTAGGTAGTAATTGCCATTGGCCATCTACTTGGTGTTTGTTTAAAATTGTTCTGAGGATTTGTCTATCTATCTTCACTGCAATCTAAAATGAATGTTTGTTTGTTCGTTCGTCCCTAATGCGTGCATGAGCCATTCATCCGATTGCGATCAAATTTTGGTGAGTTGTTGCGCACATTCACAGGATGGTTATAAGCATAGTAAATACAATTTACAATAGATAGCGCCTGAGTAGCTTCAACAAAGCTCCACATGCGTTCATATGCCATTCATCCGATTGCGATGACATTTTGGAAAGTTGTTGTGTACACTCCAGCGAAGGTTTCTGACTTAGTAAATGTAATTTACAATAGATCGCGCATGAGTAGTTTCAAGAAATGAGTGGTGACGATTCGTTCATATACTATTCATCCGATTGCGATAAAATTTTGGTGAGGTGTTGTGCACACTCCTGGGATGGTTATAGACAAAGTAAATCCATTTTGCAACAGGTAGCGCACAAGCAGTTTCAACAGTGACGGCACGCAAATAGTTTCAATAAAATCCCGTATGCTTTCATATACCATTCATCCGATTGCGATGAAACTTTAGTGAGTTATTGTGTACACTCCCGTTAAGGTTTCCGACTTGGTAAATCCATCTAACAGTTGGCAGCGCGTGATTTTATACAACAAATCAGTAACAGCGTGTGATTTTATTCAACAACGTCCCGTATGTGTTTACGAAGCATTCATACGATTACGATTAAACATTGGTGAGTTGTTGTTTACACTCCTGCAAAGATTTCTGACTTAGTAAATCCATGGTACAATAGGTAGCGCACGAGTAGATTCAACATATGGGTGACGGCGCGTGAATCGCTTAAACTAAGTCCTGTATGCGTTCATATACCATTCATCCCATTGTGATGAAACTTTGGCGAGTTGTTGACCACGCTCCCACAAATGTTTCTGAGATAGCAAATCCATTTTACATTAGTTTAGAGGCAGTTAACGGAAAAGAAAGAGTTATTGTGTATCCAAAAGCACTTCAACAAACCAAGTTACAATGCCAACACTTTCTTTGATCGGCATAGCAACGCATGCCGGGTACAGCTAGTCATAAATAAATTTAAAAAATTGTCAAAAATAGCATGCACTAGAAAACTCTATTTGTAATGTTTACTTAAGTAGGATATTGCCACACAGCAGTGTTATCTTTTCGCCTGACTCGCCACTATTGGGAGGCGAGCTTCACGCCCAGCTTAGTCTGCTTGACGTCATGCGCGACATCTGTTATCGGAAGTTGTAACTGAGGTTGGAATGACTTATCGTAACTGAACCGAACTGACTGAGGTTGGAATGGCTTATAGAGAAGTGTATGTTATGGATTCTGTAATTGTTTTCATTACTATCGCAGGCCATTATGCTGTCTGCCACAGCAATGGCACCTACCCATTTTGGCTGCCACCCAGTCTAATAGACGGTTATAGGACCTTATAGGACCCTGAGAAACTACCTAGATTCAGGTCTTGGTTTGTTGAAAGTATGACACAGTGCATCCTCCTCCTAGAACATACTTCCCAATTATCCCTTCCCGAATGCATTCAATGAATCATGTTGACCGACTGAAAAACATCAAATTTCGATTCTAAGGATACACTGAAAAAGGCTTCAAACACCATAATTATTTATTACTGTAAACTGAAGACTGAACTGTAAAGATATTACCTGATCCAGACTTGGAGACCACACTGCTACTGTCCTTGCTAGACTCTTCTCCCCCTCGAGCTGCACTCACTACAGACTCTATGACATCAACTATTGATGTAGTTGCAGACTTGGGTACAGAGTTCACAACATTCTTCTTGAGATCTTGCACGTCCTTTACATCTGTAATAATAAATCAATGGCCAATGTAAATCAAACTTCTATTTACAAATGCCAGAGTTGGGAAGGCAAGCTATATGCTTTATTTAATGGCTTACGATATGCAGTATTCAGAAATTGTAAATTTTAACAGAATTTATTACTGTAATTAAATAATTGGATCAGTACAGTATTTTGCCTCAACACAATGTTGTAAGAGTCTTCTTCAGCTGAAACATTTCGAAGGTCTACTTGCTACATTAAAATAGTTGGTAGATGAAAAATGGAAATGCATTTAGGAAAGATGATACTGCAATTATTTAACTCTTATTATTAATTTTAATCATGATCATAGGTGTAGATGACCTTGCTGTTCCACTCCTTAAAACAACAATAGCTAATCATGAACATCTTTTCTAAATGAATTTCTATTTCCAATATAACTTTTAATGTAGCAAGCAGACCTTAAAATTGTTTCAGCAGAAGAAGGATCTTCCAGTAGTGAAACATTTACCAATCTAATTATTGCATTGAATAATTTACAATTTCTGAATACTGTATACTGTAGTGTTGAGCAGCATGGTGTTAACATTTAAAATATGACAGCTGGAAAAATTCAAGTATACACATAAGAAGATTTTGGAGCTAACTTAATGTTCATTTTTTGGCTACAAATTCAGAGTTCTGGGAAAATATTACATCAGTGCAGGAGTCAAACTTTAGGCTGGGGCTCTTCTAATATTCCCATGCAATCATATAGCTACCAAAAAAAAAAACTGAAGTCCAAAGTACATACCGGACCTCGCTGTTCTGCCCCTTAAAACAATAATAATTAACTGTTGTACAGAGAAGCCCTTCCCTATAGAACGGAGGCTTGCCAGAGCCATGTGACGGATGGCGAACGGCGAGTCAGTGCCAGTTGACTAACTTCTACCGTTACACAACAGCGGGTCGGGAAGTCTTAGCTCGATTACATTCCCAGCTGGCAAGTTAGTTGAGAGAGTTAAAACTTGTGGTGAAGTACTGTAGCCTATCTCGTATCCTATGAACATGGTTAGGTATACTGTAGAACAAAACATTGAATTTTCCTAGTGGAAACTCATCTTCTCAAGAAGTCTTCCAGTAAAAGTGCCCGTACGTTTCAGTGCCGTGCAATTTTTACTTGTGGGGGAACCTCAAACAAAAGGTATACAGAAAAAATCCACGTCCTCTGGAGACTCTCTAGAATGAGATAACTGCACTGATAAGAAATATCAGTGACGAATTACAGGGAGTGCACCAAAAAGTCCTGCGTTGGTGCAATGTGTGTTTAGAGAATGAAAGACAGCATTTCCAGCAACTACTCTGAAATTAATGTAAGTAATTATGATTATTAAATATGGTGTCAGTTGGAAATGGGGAAATGAAGATGATGACAATGATGATGAAATACGTTAAATAATGAAAATGTGTAGAACTAGTTAGGCTCTACGCTGCTGCTAGCACCTTGCTCGACAGGTGACTAGCCTTGGCCGACACACGGCGAGATGCAAGATTCCGTTCTGTAGAGAAGGCTCTCCACTGTATAACCTGAAGTTAATAAAAATAAAATTGGAAACAAGTAAAATTAAAACTATATATAATAATACATTTCTTTTATAGATTTCAAGAAGGCCTATGATAGTATTCATGTACTGACAGTGCTAAAAATCCTCAGATCATACGGTCTCCATCCTAAATTGATAAAAATCATTTAATTAACATTAACAATCACCAATTCTAAAGTTAAATTTAGAGGAGAAATATCAACAGCTTTCAAAGTAAAAACCGGTCTCAGACAAGGTGATGGATTATCCCCTCTGCTTTTCAATATGGCTCTTGATTACATCATGAAGGTTTGGCAAAAGAAAAACCCTCCTTAGATCAAAATTGGAACAAAACCATCAATAAAAATAAACTGCTTAGGATTTGCAGATGACTTGGCTCTTTTAGCACTAGATAAGTCTCCTAGTCTCCTAGAAATTGCTCAAGGGATTACAGATATCCTTTGAAAAAACTGAGATCATGCCTATGAAACCCTTAGATATAAATAAAGTCTATATACATGATCATAAAATTAACCTAGTTCCTCAATTTAAGTATCTTGGAGAAATTATCACACATAACTTAAACGAAAAAGTAACTTAGATAAATAGAACAAATAAAATTAAAAATGGCACTATCTCTAACCTGGTCAACATATAATAAAAAATGCCTATCAATAGCTACTAAGATCCAACATTATAAAACTGTAACTCTCCCTGAAGCCATGTATGCTTGTGAAACACTGTTCCAAATTAAAAATGAACCAAGAACTGATCAGCTCCTCAAAACGGAAAGAAGAATCATTAGAATGTGCATAATTAAAAATGATCAGGTTGAGGGAGTCTGGAGGATTCTCCCAAATGAATCTGTCTATCATGAGATTGATCCAATCACTAGCACAATGAAGAAAAGAATTTCATATTTTTTTCACATCTTACGGCTTCCAGAAAACAGAATTGTACGCCAACTAGTGATGAGAAACCTAGGAAAGAAAACTGGAGGAAAATGGATCCAAGAAATCCAACAAGATCTCATAGCAGTTGGACTCAAGATAACAGATGCCGAGGAGAAAAATAAAATTAACACCATTCTTAAAACTCACAAATTTTCTGCAGAAATGACACATAGAAAGCCTATGGAGATTTCAGATGGGTTGAGAAAATCCCGATCTGAAAGAATGAAAAAGTACTGGAAAGAGCGCAGGAACCAAGCAGTACTACCTTCAAAGAAGAAGTGATTGTGAAACGACTCAAGTGGTCCAATGTGATCAATCAAGCTTAATAATAATAATAATAATCCATTTCCGAGTACAGTACATGAAAAAAACATTGATTAAGAAATGTGGACTATTTCAACCAATATTAATTTGTGGAACAAGATATTTAATTGTAGATAAAGTAGCCTTAAAACTCTCAGATTATAATCTGTACCAAACCTTAGAAAATTGCACCATATAATTGTAGAAACAGTAACTTAAAAACATTAAAAATAAAATTTATATAAAAATTGAGAACACATAAAACAAGGAAAAATGAACATTAATAACTTTATACAAATTTTAAACATGAATTACTTTTATATTCAAATATATTCATATGCCAATATGGGAACCAGAAGGAGAAGGTGGAGGTGTCGACCAGGATTCTGAAACTGAGGAAAAGCATGAAAATAGTGAAAGAAAAGAAATATTAAATAGTTGAAAGAAATTGCAACTTACCCTTAAAAGAAATACGAGATGGAATAACATATATATCTTAACAGTTGTCAATTATGGGATAGTATGGACTACTATGGTTTGGCATTAACCTTTCTGCAACAAACATGTGTCCTTCAATATTGTTGTATTAAAGATTGTGTTTTAATTTGTGTTTTAAAACTGAAAAGTAAGGGATTAGAAATAATCTATAATACTACGTAAATGAGAGTTCATGAAATGTAAATGGGGACTTACCCCATACAATGGGAGGAGAGTAACATGTAATATGCCATTTGTTCAAGAAGAAACGTTGATATGTGTTTTGTAAAACAAAATACTTCATTCAGTGTATTGACGATTATTATATCGAAGTCATTACCAAGAATTGATTGATGCAGAAGGAATATATTTATTATGAAGCAGTGAAAGAAAAGGAAAGGAAATATATTCCATTCACTTAATCTGAAGACCTCCCAGTCCCAAATTGCTTCGGATAATTGATCCTGTACTGTATCAAGAAAAGCGCTGAAGTAGAATAAAATCACGGAAGCACATTACCACCGAAACACATGGTGGATTGTGCACACTAAATTCTAGTCTTCAGGTTACTTTTCTAATATCATGGTTTATTCCAGGTATTGGCCAGGTACAAATGCTGTTCAGTAAAAAAAGAAGAAAGAAAAAAAGCATTTTCCAGGTTGGATGGGCACCTTGTAGGGAGACTGACATTGTGGTCATCAGCTCCATGCACTTGGATAAATGTGGAATGTCTGAAAGCCTGTACTACTGTAGTTGTAGTAGTACTTTACTTGCTGTTAGGGTTAGGATTAGGAACGGGACAGATGGAGGCCTTAGCAGAAATTAGAACAAGTCTTGAAGGTCTCTGCATTATTGTTGTCACTTTTATGTGAAACCAATTTGGGTGGTGAAGAGAAAAAATCCAAAAAGATTATTATATCCCACATTGCAACCCCACCAACCTGGGCCCAATGTTTGGGAAGCCAGGCTCTGCCTGTCACAAGTCAGGACTAAGGGCGAGTGATAGAGGAGTAACACCTCTTAAAAAAAAACCTTGGGCCAGCTGGCCCGGCTGGTAGTACCATGTGAGGGTCCCTTGCCAGGGTTACGGTGAAGACCTCAACGGCATAGACAGTGGAGTAGATGGACTATGGAACAGTGTCGATGGCGGAAGAGGCATCCCAGTGCTCGGGAGAATAAGAGTAAAAGGTAGATGGCAACCATATATCAATTTAAGGGGACGACGGTTCCATATGTTAATGGCGGTACCCCGACAGCGTCGTGGCGGCTGATTTTATAACACTCAGAAGTGGAACTCTGAGTTTATCCGACTGACTGGTCAGTCAAAATTTCAAAACCTCAATTAAATCAACATGGACAGTGCACTTTCTAAAGCAAATATTTACCCCAGGGGTTTCAGTCCCCAAGTGGTCTATTCGGATTCTGGGGAGACCACTGATGAGTGCATGGAGTACTTCAAATCCCCATAGAAACAAGGTTAAAGCAAGATCTCAAATTTGGCTCATGACATTTAATGTCAATTCTCTTTTGAAAGTGGGAAAACTTAAACATATCCTCAATAAATCTAAAGAACGCAACATTAAAATAATTGCATTCCAAGAATCACGCTATACTGATGAATACCCTTTTGATTCTGAAAACTATAAGATATTCAAAGGAAAACCGGGTGAACGAGTTATGGATCACTGTCCGCAGTTTGGGACGGGCTTTATAGTGGATAAGTCAATACTTGGCTCAGTTGTGACATTCGAGTCTTATTCAGGACGTCTTTCAACCTTAACGATAAAATCGGGAAACAAAATTTATTCTCTAGTGAATGGTCATGCTCCAACTAACATTACGAATAAAGAAGCACCTGACAAAGCAGAGCAGTTCTGGAATCAGCTAGACAGTGTTTTACAAAGAATTCCAAGTCATCATGTCAAAATCCTTATGGGCGACTTTAATGCCCAAATAGGAAAGGAGAAGAAATATCGATACTGGGTTGGGAAATGGTCCGGCCATGCACAAACCAATAAGAACGGCATACGACTCATTAAGTTATGCATCAGCCATGACTTGTTTTTTAAATCTACCTTTTTCAAGAAAAGCCCTCCTAAAACTAAGACTTGGGTCGCACCTAATCCCTTATTAGGTGAATATCAACTGGATCATGTGCTGATTTCCCGCCTGCATACATCTGAAATCGTGAAACTCAAAGTTCTGAAAGGACTGGATTTAGACTCTGATCATTATCCAACAAAATTTTCCCTGGATATGATCCCTGAAAAGAGAAACTTTATGAAGCGAGCTCCACAACGAAAGTACGACACAGCAGGTATTAAAAGCAATGAAGACTTTAAGAAAGGTACAGAACAGTTAGATCCACAAAATTGGACACAAATTAAAACTGGACTCTTACACACAGCCGAAACTACAGCACCACTCAGAAGAACAAGAAAACACCCTTGGTGGACAGATGAATGTGACGAGTTAATACAACTTCGACAAAAAACTTGGCATGATTGGTCATGCAATAAAACTCCAGCCACTTTTCAAGAACTTCAAAATGTTAGAAAGGTTGTTACTAAATCAATAAGGAAAATTCGTAAACTGAGTGAGGATATGAAATTACAGTCTATAGAAGATGACTTTAAACAACATAATTCAAGGAACTATTATAGAACTTTCAAATAAAAGTTAACCAAATATTCTCCTTCAGCACTCCATTTTGTCAATCATAAAGGAGAAATGGCTTATACCACTGATGCTAACTGCAAAATCCTCGCAGCATACTTTTCTAAATTACTTAATAGTGAAAGCCCTCTGGAAAAGTTTCAGTTCACTTCTAACCAAATTAATCAAGATTCAGCCCCACCAACAGTTCAGGAAATTATAGAAACAATTCAATCACTAAAAAATAACAAGGCCACAGGAGAAGATCAAATAACTGCAGAACTTTGGAAAAATGCAGGGGAAAATTTCATCAAAAAACTTCACGACATTATGCTGGACATGGCAAACTGAAAAAATACCAAAGGATTGGAAGATGGCAATAATACACCCCATACATAAAAAAGGAAGCAGGTCTGATCCAAACAATTATAGAGGTGTTTCCCTTCTTCAAGTCACATATAAAATTCTCCTAAAAATTCTACTCAACCGTGCAGAGAGTCAACTTGACCAAAGAATTGGTGAATACCAAGGTGGATTCAGAAAGGGGAGATCCTGTGCTGAGTAAACTCTGAACCTGAAGAATACTATATCATATTTTCGGAACACAACAAACAAAAATTATGTCATCACATTTGTCGATTTCAAAAAGGCCTATGATAGTATAGATCACATGTCACTTGTTAATGTTTTAACAGAATTTGGACTTGATAACAAAACAAGAAATATTATTAAAGATACACTAACTGAAACGAAGGCTAAAGTTAAATTTATGGGTGGTTGTAGTGATGAGTTTGAAATAAACACAGGTGTCCGTCAAGGGGATGGGCTCTCCCCTTAACTTTTCAATTGTGCTCTTGAGAAAGTTGTCAGAGAATGGAGGAAAGTAGGTGCACCATCTCACCGCCTGGGCCCAAAGATTAAGGGTATTGACTTAGATTGTCTAGAGTTTGCTGATGATTTAGCACTAATTGCCAAAAACGTCGCTGATGCACAGAAACAGCTTGTTATACTGGAGGAGCAAGCAGCCATAATAGGACTAAACATCTCCTATGAAAAAACTAAATTTATGACAAATATTAAGAATGGTCCACCTGAAATTGTCATTGGTATCAATAAGATTGCAAGAGTGAAATAATTTAAATACTTAGGTGAATGGATCACTGAAAATGGCAATGAAAATAAATCTGTAGCATCAGAAATTCAGAAAATGGAAATTGCTTTTCAACACACAAAGAATGTTTATAACAAAAAAAAAGCTTGTCCTGGAACAACAAAATTTGTCATTACTGTACAGTGATTAAACCTGAAGCTCTATATGCTTCAGAAACGCTCAGTTTACATCGTAAGACCTTAAAGGAAAAATTAGAGATTAAAGGAAGGAAAATCATGAGGAAAATCTTTGGGCCCAGAATTGTAAATGGCATACACTACCCCAAACCAAACTCTGAAATTTATAAAAGAGTTTCTAAATTAACTGATACAATGAGATTGCAATGAATTCAGTTTCTAAGCCATTTGGAAAGAATGAATCCTACCAGACTCACTTATCGAATCCACAAATTTCTGCAAATCAAACGCACAAGACCAAAATGGTATAAACAAGTAGAGAAAGACCTTAATGAATTGGGTTCACCAAATTTACAAGATAGAAATATGATCCGGAAAATTGTTCACACAAGGGGATTTGAGGAAGATGAGAAGAAACCACAGCGACGTACCTGGTCGGAGGAACAGAAATTACAGCAATCAGTGAAAATGAAGAACTATTGGGCAAGGAGGAAAGCTCAGAAAATTTTGATTCCGCGTGGTCCTAAGTGACCCATTCGCGAAGAGGTAGAAGAAGATCCCACATTGCTCGAGTGTAAGAATTTACGCAGAAGGTGTACGAGTGCAGCTACTCAAGATGTAGCCTACAGCTTACTGAGATGTCACATCATCTGTCTTGCCATTTCTGTAGAGATAACCGAAATGCCATCTCATAAATTCCTATTTATACATTCCATATGGGAAAGACTCCACACTGAAGTTCAAGACCTATCGCTCTCTGTACAGCAAACAATGTGATCGAGCATACCATTTACTCAAAAGTGAGCTGCATCTTTTTTTTATTATTATTATTTTATTTTTTTCATGCAGTGCCTTTAAGGGTATTTCTTGTGTATAGAGCCAACTGCTAAACAAATAAAAATGTTGAGAAGTTTCACATTAGCACAGTTGTCAAGAATATTGGTATCAAGCCAGTCATCAGTGCAGTGAAACCTGTCAAATTTCGTATCAGTCCAACACCTGCAGTGCATGTATAGGATCACAGATAACTTGGCAAGGAAGACAGCTCACTTCGAAAGAAATCATTCTAATTCCAATGAGCACCACTTACCTGCTACAGAAGAGGCTTCTAATGACTCTCTCTTCTCCCTCAACAATTCCTTCACTGTAGCAGCTTTCTTCTTCACGAGATCTTCAATTGCGCGTTTCTTTTTCTTCTTCAGAATTTCCCTCTCATGCGATACAAATTTCCTTTTCTTGATTAGATCCAAGTTTCTTTTGTCTGGTAACTTTGGTTTCTAAGCAAAACATGTCAATATTAAGTACATGTGATATTTTGCAATATATATTTATACAGTATATATAAATAATATGTACACATCTATGCAATTACACTTGTTCAACCATACTATCAATACCATGCAACAAAATCTAACAGCTACACTAAAACAAATATGATGTATCAATTAGAAATAAGTCTAATTCACTAATAAAAACCAACGAACAACCCAAAAATCAAAAATTACTGCAAGCAGAGAAACAATTGAAAATAGTAAATTGGCAGAAAATCGAATTGACAGAAAACTTTAATTTAAAAAGATTTCCATGAAAAGATATAATTATTGTTACCACAAATAACCATGTACTGGATATTGTGGACAATCATGGCTGATTTATTGCAGACTGAAAATTCTTTAACTTGTAGTTAAGACTGACAATACAGAAGTACAATTAATATGGATACATATTAGTGCAAAACTTCATTATAGATTGAATATGCAATGTAATGTCTTTACTTCCTACATAAGCTTTGGATAGGAGTGTAAGAAAATAGCTGTGTGAGCATCTGGCCTGTCCTAAATGTAGCTTTAAAAAAAACACATACACAAACACATGCGCACGCACACGTGCACACATACACACTATCTCTCTCTTTATTAAGCATCCAGTCTAGTCTGCATTGTGGCTTCCTCTGCTTCTACACATCTCACTTTGAAATCATTCAACACTGAATTTAACCATCACCTACTAGGTCACCTCTGCTTTTCTTACCTTCTACAGCCTAACTCATTAACCTCTCAAGAAATCTCTCCTTCCCCATTCTCTTCACGTGACTCCACCAATTGAGTAGGCTCATACAAACAGCTTTATCTAGCATGTCATTCCTAACTTAGCCTTTATCTCTCCATTACAAACACCATCCTGCCATTGCCCCATTTATTTGCCCCAGCAATCACTTGTGCTACCCTCTTACAGTTACCTCTAGTTTATGTAACATTACGGAGAGTTTCGTCACTATACTCTCTTCCTTCTTGCAGAATGAAGCTAAAATAAATAATGAAAAAATAACAACCAGTTCTTCTCACATTTGTTTGATGTAATCATCCTGAAACCACACTTTGATTGTATAAAATGAGGATTTTGATGCATTTGCTCCGGCCTTTCTCTGATGATACGTATGTCTACCCCTTATTATTCCCGTTTTCCAAGGGGGAACGGGATGCGATTGATGTCTTTGTGGCGGATGGTTCCTACGGTACGAACCTCATGAGTAGAATGAGGAGTTAATGAGAGATGAAATGAATGATGGTGAATGAAACTGGGCAAGGATGTGGAATGAAGCGGCCGTGGCCTGTCAGAAGGTACCATTTCAAGGACGGGCGACGGTGGGGCTCGACCCCGCATCTACCAAGTCCGCAGAGAGCTTAGCCCCATGGCCTAGCGCTGCGCGTTAGCGAGCATAGCTACCGCTGTCGGTTTCTCAGATCATATGCCAGAAATAATTGTGTTAAGACTAGAAGAGTGTTCTGGTTGCGCATGCAACATATATTAATTCATATACAAGTTTCTGCCACATGTGGCCTTCCTCAGCTGTGTTGTTAAAAACTAAATTAATTGAGAGCAATGCATCAATAGTATAATTCAATATTGAGTTGTTCAAAAAACAGGAACAAAATTAATTTTATTCATAATGTTGAATTTTGGGCTTATGCCGTGTTTTATTATACTAATATTCGACGCGTTTCGAAAGAAACCATGTCTTTCATCGTCAGGAATAATCTGGAATACGACAATGTTGCTAAGAGAAAGCAACGAAGAGCATATAGAAGGTGCCCAAAGATGGACGCCATTATAGCCCCATGTTAGGGACAACGGAAAGCAGCAGTGAATTACTTTCTCAGGGTTCTGATAATAGGTAGCCAGGATTCACTGAGATTGTAGCCGGTGTCGCGGTTGAAATTATCTGGGTGTTTACGTATTTCAACCGCCTCCCTGATGATTCTGGGACGATATTGCTTTATACGGGCAAGAACATCCACTCCTTGGAACATGACATCATGGCCAGGTGTTAAAGCATGATCGGCAACAGCTGATTTATCAGGTTGAATGAGCCTGATACATCTATTATGTTCCTTAATGCGAGTGCATATTGTTCTCGAAGTCTGCCCGATGTAAACCTTGCCACAAGTACAGGGAACTCTGTAGATACCCGGTTGTTGCAATTTAGGCAAACTGTCCTTAGTTGGTCGCAGGAGTTGCCTAATCTTAACAGAAGTTCCAAATACAGTCCGTATGTTGTACCGACGTAGGATTTTAGCAATACGATCCGTTGTGTTATGTATGTACGGAAGGTAAGCAGTTCCTCTTACATCTCTTTTCTCAACTGACGTCCTATTATTATTTGTTGGTTTCAGAACCGTAGAAATCAAAGCCTTGCTATAACCGTTGCTCTCAAAGGTGGTTCGCAGGGTGTTAATTTCTTCTTGTAAAGAAGACACTTCACAAATCCTCCTAGCCCTGGTAGTTAGAGTTGTAAGGATACCATGTTTCTGGGCAGGGTGATGGTGAGAACTTGCGTGGAGATATCTATTGGTGTGTGTTGGCTTACGAAAAACGCTGTGTCCTAAAGATCCATCCTCTTTCTTGGTGACGAGAACATCTAAAAAAGGTATTTTGCCGTCAGATTCCTTTTCCATGGTGAAACAAATAGATGGGTGCTGGAGATTAAGGTGATCCAGGAAATGGCTAAGATTTTCGTTGTTTGGACGGAAGGTGAGGATTTATACGGTTCTGAAACCAACAAATAATAATAGGACGTCAGTTGAGAAAAGAGATGTAAGAGGAACTGCTTACCTTCCGTACATACATAACACAACGGATCGTATTGCTAAAATCCTACGTCGGTACAACATACGGACTGTATTTGGAACTTCTGTTAAGATTAGGCAACTCCTGCGACCAACTAAGGACAGTTTGCCTAAATTGCAACAACCGGGTATCTACAGAGTTCCCTGTACTTGTGGCAAGGTTTACATCGGGCAGACTTCGAGAACAATATGCACTCGCATTAAGGAACATAATAGATGTATCAGGCTCATTCAACCTGATAAATCAGCTGTTGCCGATCATGCTTTAACACCTGGCCATGATGTCATGTTCCAAGGAGTGGATGTTCTTGCCCGTATAAAGCAATATCGTCCCAGAATCATCAGGGAGGCGGTTGAAATACGTAAACACCCAGATAATTTCAACCGCGACACCGGCTACAATCTCAGTGAATCCTGGCTACCTATTATCAGAACCCTGAGAAAGTAATTCACTGCTGCTTTCCGTTGTCCCTAACATGGGGCTATAATGGCGTCCATCTTTGGGCACCTTCTATATGCTCTTCGTTGCTTTCTCTTAGCAACATTGTCGTATTCCAGATTATTCCCGACGATGAAAGACATGGTTTCTTTCGAAACGCGTCGAATATTAGTATAATAAAACACGGCATAAGCCCAAAATTCAACATTATGAATAATAACACGGGCCGTGAAAGTCTAAATGACAAAATTAATTTTAACTAACATTTTTTTTTTTTTTTTTGAAATATGTTATAACTTAAGATTGTTGATAAGAATAAAAAAATTAAAAAAGTATGTAAATGAAAAAATTCAAACTTAAAAGCTAAGAACCCTAAAGGTTGACTTATATACCTGTATGTTAAAGTTCTAATAATGAAAAATGAAAATCCACAGCCTGCTTCCAGTCTCCGACCGGGTCAGGAATGGAATGAATGAAGCCCCCATCTAGCGGCGAGGATATGGACTGTGCCGGCTGCCGAGGCCTGACGCACTCCTCTGGGCCAATGATTAAATGAATGACAGATGAAATGAAATCATAGTGGAGTGCGTTGCTGGAATGAAATTTTGACAGGGAAAACCGGAGTACCCGGAGAAAAACCTGTCTGCCTCCGTTTTGTCCAGCACAGATCTCACATGGAGTGACCGGGATTTGAACCACGGACCCAGCGGGGTGAGAGGCCGGCGTGCTGTCGCCTAAGCCCGGAGGCTTTAAAGTTCTAATAATAATAATAATAATAATCTAGGAAAATACCTTATAAAACTATTAAAAGCGTATCTGTTAAAAATGTTGACTAAACTTTGACTTTGTTAAATGTCAATTATAATCTTATTGTGAAAAATAAGGATAAATAATGTTGTTTAAGTTAAATATCTATGAACAAAAACTTTAAAAAAATTCTAAATGACACATGTATAAGTAGTATATATTATTTATTCCATGATAGTCTAAAAGAAATAATGGTTTGAACATAGTCTAAAAAATATGTCTTGAACATGTCGAAAAAATTATGTCCAGAAGCAAATTAACCTCAGGTTAAGACCGTCAACAAAGCATGAAGTATAAAAATATATTCTTCACATTACAAAAGATCATAAGGGAATATTGCTGGCAAGTAAAGTAAGTTGTCATGATAAACTTATAATCACGATTCGTTCAAGAAAAGAAGTGAAAAATGAATTAAAGATTATGTTAAATAGGAAGAAAAAGAGGAATAGATATATGTAATTATAACTTACATAGGTTGAGCAGTGAATAAATATTTTTGTACCCATGGAATTCTTGAGAGAAAATATTCCCATGACAATCTGTTGAGTCATATACAGTATAACCTCTTTAGTATAATCTTCTTCATTAAATTGTAATGTTGAATATATTGTAATATAATTTCAATTTTACAAATAATTTTAGTAATCTTCACAGCAGTCATGTGGCAGACCAGGTACTGTATTTCCATAAGAGAATTAACAGTGTACCACATCTAAGTTCGTGAGCTTTCTCCTGCAGGCAAATTGGCTTGCTTCAAAATGATTTGAGCATAATTTTATGTTATTGTACAAATAGTCCACATCTTTATTCATCAAATCAGATCTCCTACCATTTACAAGCTATGTCTGAGATGACAACACAATTTAAATTAGCTTATAAGGGCTGTCTTAATTTTCAAAATGCATAGATATCCTACCAAGATATGCTTCTGGATTTATAACCAACTAGCAGTAGTGCCCGGTGGATTTATTTGTTATATGGATGATAATGAATACTACTACAGAACTGGAGCGCTGAAGGATAAGGATGGGAAAGCACCAACGCTTATTGCAGCTGATAACCTCAGTATACTGCACCAACACCATCGCCCTTATACAGAGGCATACTATTATCATGATAACTGTTTTAAGGGGCCTAAGAAATCTTTTTGCACTAATTACTCCCCATGACTGCAATTTATAAGCAGCTCGCAATTCTGCACCAGAACACTGGTAGGGGCGACACGATGCAGCCCGCATTGCCAGGCAACAGTAGACTTCAGTATTATTGAAGCTGTTCGGGAGCACTTATTCTTCCGACTTTATGGTTACCTGAGATGTGTAGCCTAATGCTACATAGCCTTAACTATTCCTCTTGAATCTGGCTATCATATACAAAAATAATTTTCGAATCCGACAGGTAGTTCCAGAGATTAGCGTGTTTAAACACACGAACAAACAAACTCTTCAGCTTTATTATATTAGTATAGATTAAAGACCTGGTTCTGTTGTTTGTTTGAAAAGCCTTATAATATTAGCCTAAAATCCATATCGTGGCTTAAATCTAACCTTTCTGGGGTCCTTTGGAAACCTAACATGGGTGTTTTCTGGTTATTTGAACAGTTTACATTAATAGAATCTCTTTTCAGTCTGTCAACACAAGTGCACGCTAACTAGATTGGGCGGGGATTAATAATTAATTTTTGCTAGTGTCTGAAATGAATACATGAACTATTTATACACTTCTCACACTAATGGGGATTGTGTGACAAGTGCTTTAGTAAGTGTATAAATAATTTATTTATTTTAGGCACTGGGAAATTAATTTTTATTCCCAGCCCAATCTAATTGGGTATACTCATGTTGACCGACTGAAAAGCGATTCTATTAATAGATTTAGTGGATTACTTAGGCAACTGAGATGAGATTCCTGAGAAGTATGGTCCAGAAAACGAGGAGGGACAGAGTGAGAAATGAAGATATACAGAAAGAACTGGGAGTACAGAAACTAAATGACAAACTGGAGCAAAGATTGAGATGGTTTGGACATGTCAAACGAATGAAGTAAGGCTACCAAGAAGAGCACTGGAACGACGGATGACAGGGAAGAGAGGACGAGGAAGACCAAGAATGCGTTGGATGGACTCTGTGGCGAAAAGGGGAAATGAAGATGATGACTTAGGCAACTTAATGGCTTCTCATATTTGAACATATTGCACTGAAAACATCCTCTTGTAAAACCCATGGATGTTAATTCAAGATATACAGTAACTTTTAAACAATGCTAACTTCATAAAACCAGCAACAGAAACATACACCAAAACAACACAGTCGACCATGCCGCCCACTGCTGGTACCTACTTGCAGGTCACGTAGTATGGAAAAATGAGCCAAGCTTCGCGACTGTGTATTTAGACACAAAACTACCGTCTGCTTTGAGAGCTATAGTGAACAGCCTGCCAATGTTGACATAGAAAAACTACAAATCTATGAACCTACAATTCCCTATTAACGGATGAAGTACAGTACAAACTGAACGAAAGAACTGTCATTGGTATGACAATGGGAGCATGTGAAACCATCCCAGTTGTAATTGTTAATAAGACAACACTGAAAAACGGCTTCTGAGCAGGGACCCGCAACGGAACTGAAATGCGTTACGTACCGATGTGTTCCACGTTACGTTATGTATACCATACCGCGGCCCGAGCTGACTTGCGGTATCTCCGTACCACTGTAACTTGGAGTTCGGTACGAGAATGTGGAACGTTACAGCAGTATCTAGACTCCCAACTGTACCGAGCATCAAGGCACGTGTTAGCGGAACGTTTGAAACAGTACATGACTGGAACTATTCCTCAGCGTTATCAGTTGACAAGTGACTCTGCGTACTGTTCTTGGTTCTCGAAATAGAATAAAATTTTTACCAAAGTCAGTTACACTTTGCACCATTCCAGGTTCTACCAACCAGCCACCCGGTTTCTATGTGTATCGTTCCAGGTTCTCAGATAAAAACCTGTTCCAAAGGAATGTGGAACGATACAGAGCTGGAACAGTACAGCAGCATTTCCCAAAAAGTATGTACAGACTATTACACAGTTATTACACTGGCTATTACAACTACATATCTGCCAACCTTACAAAACCAAAAATCGGGAGATTTTGATATGAAAATCAGGAAAATCCAGGAGATGCAAATAGTGCATATCAGCTCAATTAATTGGCAACTATGCTACAAAATGAAAGATAAGCATTCGCCATTCCCATCACTTTCACTTTTAACACGAAAGTCATTTTTAAAATTCTTTTGCTACACTCCTCATTTCTTTTGTGCTTCTTTCTTCCCCCGTGTTTCAAAATTCACATTTTCCACCATGTGATATAAAAACATAACGTCAAAATGCAAAATAATTGACCTTTGCTGGATTCAATCATGCACGGAAAATTGCTTCAAAAAACAGAATTGTATTTTTTGCCAAAGTGAAGAGTGAAACACCGAGCAAAGACTCTACAAAACCAAACACTAACAAAAATGATGCAGCAATATGAATAAACAACCGCTTACACTGAAACAAAACCCATTTACCAATCCAGGTACCCAAATAACCTGCCCACTATAAACACGTTAAAAAGAGATACTGGAAAATGTTTGGAGTTCGCCAATAATTTACTAAAAATCAGGAGGATAACTTGAGTAATCGTGAGGCGGGAAAAACTATGGAAAATGGGGAGTCTCCCGCTTAAATCGGGAAAGTTGGCAGGTATGCAACCATTATGGCTATTACACTAAATTTTTTATGTAGACTATTACATTACACAGCAATTGTACCACAGCATTTATTACGCTGTTGCGCTGATTATCACAAACTATCACACATAATAACCTAATTACACATTAACTACATCAAATTACATTCCGGTAATCTTATCTAAGGGCATTTCTTTTAGGATATCGTAATATATCTAGCCTAAGTATATTTTTCAGTATCTACATGTATGTTAATAGAGGCAGTTAAGATAAGTAAGATATATGAAAATAGGCTGTTTAGTTCCTTACGGAACTGCTTGTTAGTAAGAGGATTAGGTTTTTACCATATGTTTTTATGTTTATAGTGTAGCAAAAGGTGACATAAATTCCGCAAAGCTTAAAATTAATGCCTAATTGTGAGTAGACAATCTGATAGCAACAAATGTAAATATTTGAAATAACGATATGTCTTTTATCAAATTATCACCGAAAACTTGACACTTTTACGGAATATTTGCTCTACTTAAATATGGTAATTATTCAAATCAAATAAAACCAAGGATGTTAGAG
Source organism: Meconema thalassinum (assembly GCA_946902985.2). Classification (NCBI taxonomy): domain Eukaryota; kingdom Metazoa; phylum Arthropoda; class Insecta; order Orthoptera; family Tettigoniidae; genus Meconema; species Meconema thalassinum. The sequence continues at coordinate 297,119,720 of OX336391.1, read as the reverse complement.
GTGATTTCCACACTCTAGCTCATTTAATTAATTTTGTTGATTTAGAATATAGGATTCTTGGAAATAATAAGATATTTATTCCCACTTTCCTGGCAGTAAATAACCAAACGATAAGATATAAGCTGATAAGTGCTGAAAATATTTGAATTTTCGGGCAGATAGTGTTTATTCCTAGTTCTTGTTGTTGGAAAGAAATCCTATCTTCTCATTTACTTTAAAAAATTATGGACTAAAAATTCAAATATACTACAATAAATGGAACAAAACTGCAATTAGGTATTTGTAGGTACAGGCATATCATTCAGTCTTTTTAGGTACTACAGAATTCATGAATATATGGCTCTTTTGAGTGTGATTCGGGGAAGTAATTTTGTATTTAGAAGTATGGAAAAAATGGGTAAAAACCTAAGAATCCGGTCCCTAATAATAACTATGTGGAATTTATTTTGCCTGATAGTATTGGGTAGATTCTCTGTTGCTGGAAAGTGAATGTTTGTACAAACTCAATTGTCTACAATAATAAAAAATATAATAATAATAGTGTTATAATAATAATCATAATAGTCTAATAATTATGAAAATAATAATAACATAATAATCTAATGATAATAATAATAATAATAATAATAATAATAATAATATTAATAATAATAATAATAACAATAACAATAGTCCAATAATAAGTCTTTCGCTGTCCTCTTGGAGTGACGATGTGGGTAATATCGCCATCGCGTCAGTTCAACACGCTGCGACGGGGTGCGGGGGGGGACTTGCAGTAAGCATGCGCGACCCGTCTATTCCAAACTTCAATATATCTGCTTCCCGCACGCCAATCGTTGTTATTGCAGCACATGACACACAGCCAGTGAAAGAAGGAATGTGCTGAGCGAGTGAAGCAAGTAGTGACCAACTTAATGTTTTGGAACGCGTGATACGCAGTGAGCGGGAAGACATCTGCAGTTCAAACCCAACTGCCAACACCTGGCGCGATATCAGTACATATAGCCTCATTTTGAAAGCGGAGAAAAACAACCTAATGGTTTTATGATTGTTCATGATATGCAAACCGACCAAAATGTTATTAAACTAGAGAATCGTCTGTACTCGCCTCTCCAACTCCAAGCAGGTTGAAATTTATCAATTTTATATTTGGTCTCAAGCCTCATGTCTCTGTGATAATCAACGTTGAAGTACAAAACACTATTCCCGCAACTTAGATTGGCGATGCACGAGGGGGGCAATGAGAGGTGTGTTATATATACGGAAAAGGTGCCACTGAACCGCTTGATAGCACTGGCATACCTGCCAACTATCAAAAAGGGCTTTCAGTAAAACTCGCGTGCGCCAAAAAATCTAACAAATTTCGACATACTCCGGCTTGAAACAATAATCCTCCTGGGCTACAAAATACAGTAATTCATGCTTTGAACACCATATTTCAATGAAATCTTATCTACTTCCATCATAAGCCAATTATTTGTAGACGAGCATGACCCTCAAGAAGCAGGTGTTGTGAATTTTGGTTTGGAGCATACATACAAAAGGGCTTCCTTGAAATAGCACACCTAAGTAATACACTCATCACTCACTGGAAATTACTTGCACTTTTAAATCCATAACTGTAGCTTTTTTAGCTTCCTGCAAAAAAGTCTGGAGAAAAGGTGCTGGCATAACAAGGACCAGAACTCCTGGCCTTCAAAAGACTCCAGAGATTCATTCAGCACAAAATTCATGTATTTTCTTCACTTAAAATTACGAGTTGAACAGAATTAATATAATACACTTCAGTAACAGATGACATTATAAGGGTCTGATTTAATAGCTTAAGTTGTGGCTTGCTTTGTTTTCTTCAGAAAGTCAATAGAATGTGTGTTTGAATTGCTTCAGAACTTCTGGTCTTCAAAATGGAAATGGCTTCCAGAGTTCCATTGGACATCGATGACCAGAACTGTCCTGTTCTTCTTAATCAGGGTAAAAATTTGTTCACATTCTGTCTTCTCAGTCAAATATGGAGAAATATCGAGATGTTAGACGATCGGCGCTGGTCTCAGCCGTTGCACGGGATTCCTGTAGTTTTCACGATAGAACACGGGGGAAAAAATCGCGATTTACATAATCTGAGTCACTTTTAGACATTCAACGAGATTTACAATGTCCTTGAGATCGAGCACGGGAAAAATATTGCAATATTACGCACTCGGCGCCACTCTCTGTCCCCTTGACAAGAATCCAGTTGACCTAGTCATCGAATGCGCCGACACATCGCACGATGTATCGCAATCGCTGCTGCTCCCAACCGTTTCACTAATTCACGTAGTCTTCGCGGTTGGACACAGAGAATGCAAAATATGCAATCGGTGCCGCAACCGGCCGTCCTCGTGATCACAAGTTTGCGATCGGGCACGGGTTTTATGATTTTATGCAACTAGTGTCCATCTCGGTCCGTTTGACGAGATTCCCGTAAGCAAGTCATGTGGTCAGCTGGCCGTCTTGAGGATGTGATTTAAGAGGATGAACGTTCGAAGTAGGTATCGATTTTACGAATTATTCTGAGAGGATTACACGAATAATACAAGAGGGCACATTTTCTTTCGAATTCAAATCACGAATTACACAAGTTTTCGAGATAACCGGTTAGATTATATATCCGATGGAACCAACGTTCGAAGGAAAAATTGACATATAACAGAATTTTGAATTAACCATACTGGATATCGCAAATTTACGAGACGGATAGATTTTTAAAATAAATTTATTTCAAAGCCTTTTCGTGATATTTTTCTAAATGGTATCATTTCGCAAGACATTAAATTATTTCGCGTTATTTCTGGACTTATATTTGAGAAAGTCTCTAAAGTTAGAGGTCAATAACAGAAATGCGAGGTTTCTGTTTTGTTTCTAAAGTTTTCGCGAACAAAAGTGTCGCGAAAAGTCAGGTTTCCTAATAACAAAGAAAAATATTTCACCCAACACTAAAAACTCTTCTTGGTGCCGAAAATATACGTTAAAGCTATGTATACCATTCAAGGTATTCTCAGTATATATTTCCTTGAGGACGAGCCCGGGGAAATATAGCTTACGCAATCGGAGCCGCTAGAGTGAAACTTACTCAACGCAATCCGTGAGCCTACTGGCGCGAATCAAACTAATCAACGCATTGAAGAACCAGCAAACCCAGAGGTTTCATTCAACACAAACAAATCAATATCGATCGACTGAATATAGTTCAGGGCAATGTATCGAATGTGCGCTGGTCACACAGCAGCAATGTATCGGCGGCATGCGGAAGCTCGTTCTGGTTCGAATTTTAAAAAAGAAGATCTTGGTACGTAAATCCGTAAATTATTATAATTCATCCGTAAAACACTGTTTTTCCGTAAATTTTACGGGGAAAAAAAATAAAAATAAAAAGTTAGCAGGTATGCACTGGGCTTTGCTCACTTTGCCCTAGATCACAACGAGGGGACGGAGTCGCGCATCATTCTTCTTTTGGGGTACAGGATCTCTACATTAGCTGAAACAGAAGGTCGGCGACGTGCTGTGACGTGAGCAGGAAAATGGTATTGTGTGGTGACAAGAAAGGAGTGAGTAAATGCATGCGCAGTGTTTGGATGTGATTTGACCACTAATAGGCCAGGCGACAGGTAGTTCAATAAGGAAATAATTAGTGGAAAGCTGAAAATTGCTTTAATCGCTTTATTTTGACCCAGATATTACTCTCCCTAGTTTTCCCCCTCGAGCGAAGTCGGCGTTGGCCCTTCTGGCCCTAAGAAGGTACCATTTTTCCTTTTTTTTTTTTTTTTTTTTTGCAAATATCTCCCAAACCATCAACTTTATCATCAAAATATCTATTATAAAAAATAATCTTGAGTATATTTCCTACAAAAATGTTCCGTACCATTTGTCTCTAATGTGAACCGTTACGATGCTACGACCATTCAAAGTGGAGCCCTTTTTGATTCTTGCGGAAAAGCTATGGGAATGATATGCCATATCAGGGTGTCTACTGTAAGGATGAAGTAAAAATTAGTTACTTTTAGGTACCTTTTAGTTACCTTTTAGTTACCTTTGAATTCAAGTTACGTCTGCGGTCTACAAGCATAGGCGCTCATCACGCGGTGAAGAAAAACAACAATGAACTGTTTTTTAAGAAGTGTTTTATTTATCGTATGGCTTTTAGTGCCGGGAGTGTCCGAGGACATGTTCAGCTCGTCTGAGTCTGTAGCTGCTTCCAACGGACACCCTTAGTGTGAGCTACAAGTTCCGTTCAATTTCAAGTTGCTACCAGATATCAATGATACCTAGTGGTGAACGTTGGAACTTTGATAGAGCGTTCCGACGAAATATAACCTAACAATTTAGCTTCACACAAGTTTAGTCTGTGGAAGAATCCTTTACATGCCATAAATCCATGACATGGGACCGCCGGCTTTACTTCCCCTCCGAAGGAAGGCATACTGAAGGATTTTTAACGCTTTTAAAAAATCCGACGACTTCGGCCGGGTTTGAACCCGCTATCTTGGGCACAGCAGTTCAGCATGCTACCAACTACACCACCGAAGCCGCTTTAAATGAAATTCACATGATGTTATAAAAATTTAAAAAATAATAAATATATACTAGATATTTAATACCCAATGGGTTGTTTCAGCTAATATGTCGTCTTGTCCACTATATGTTGTTATTATTACGGTACCAAGAGGTTGCTCAGCTCTTGACCATTTGGCGAGATTTCCTTCGTCCCCGCGGTAGGTCGCGAAGAAATGCATGCGATGTTACACGATCGTCACCGAATTCTGTCTTCGCAGTCAAATGCGGAGAAATATCGAGATGTTACACGATCGGCGCTGGTCTCAGTTGTTTGGTGAGCTTCCCGTAGTTTTCACGAGAGAACACGGAGAAAAATCGCGATTTAGATAATCAGCGTCACTTTTAGTCATTCGACGTGATTTCCATTGTCCTTGAGTTCGGGCACAAGAAAATATAGCATTATTACGCAATCGGCGCCACTTGCTGTCCGTTTGACAAGAATACAGTTGTCCTCGTCATTGAATGCGGAGAAATATCGCGATGTATCGCAATCGCTGCCGCTCTCGGCCGTTTTACGTTGTCCTCGAGATATTATGCAATCGTCGCGGCACCCGGCCGTTCAACGATTGTCTGCCTGTACAGGGTGTTACAAAAAGGTACGGCCAAACTTTCAGGAAACATTCCTCACACACAAAGAAATAAAATATGTTATGTGGACATGTGTCCGGAAACGCCTAATTTCCATGTTAGAGCTCATTTTAGTTTCGTTAGTATGTACTGTACTTCCTCGATTCACCGCCAGTTGGCCCATTTGAAGGAAGGTAATGTTGACGTAATGTTAGAGCTCATTTTAGTTTCGTTAGTATGTACTGTACTTCCTCGATTCACCGCCAGTTGGCCCATTTGAAGAAAGGTAATGTTGACGTCAGTGCTTGTGTTGACATGCGACTCATTGCTCTACAGTACGAGCATCAAGCACAAAAGTACGTAGCATCAACAGGTTAGTGTTCATCACGAACGTGGTTTTGCAGTCAGTTCAATGTTTACAAATGCGGAGCTGGCAGAAGCCCATTTGATGTATGGATTAGCACGAGGCAATAGCCGTGGCGCGGTAAGTTTGTATCGAGACAGATTTCCAGAACGAAGGTGTCCCAACAGGAAGACGTTCGAAGCAATTGATCGGCGTCTTAGGGAGCACGGAACATTCCAGCCTATGACTCGCGACTGGGGAAGACCTAGAACGACGAGGACACCTGCAATGGACGAGGCAATTCTTCGTGCAGTTGACGATAACCCTCATGTCAGCGTCAGAGAAGTTGCTGCTGTACAAGGTAACGTTGACCACGTCACTGTATGGAGAGTGCTACGGGAGAACCTGTTGTTCCCGTACCATGTACAGCGTGTGCAGGCACTATCAGCAGCTGATTGGCCTCCACGGGTACACTTCTGCGAATGGTTCATCCAACAATGTGTCAATCCTCATTTCAGTGCAAATGTTCTCTTTACGGATGAGGCGTCATTCCAACGTGATCAAATTGTAAATTTTCACAATCAACATGTGTGGGCTGACGAGAATCCGCACGCAATTGTGCAATCACGTCATCAACACAGATTTTCTGTGAAAGTTTGGGCAGGAATTGTTGGTGATGTCTTGATTGGGCCCCATGTTCTTCCACCTACGCTCAATGGAGCACGTTATCATGATTTCATACGGGATACTCTACCTGTGCTGCTAGAACATGTGCCTTTACAAGTACGACACATGTGGTTCATGCACGATGGAGCTCCTGCACATTTTGTAACGTGTTTTTCGAGGGTTTTTTATGCAACTGGCATAAGTCAGTAGGAAGCCATTCTATAGTTATTTACGCGGCAAATTGGTCAGCCAAGATAATTTTTCATGTTAATTTATTATTATTATTAATTTATTATAATTATTATTAAGATATTTTCGGAGCATTTTATAAAAATTATAAGCATACAGATAGGTTTTCTATGTCTTAGAAAACGCTAACAAGCAAATTATTACGAACGACGATATCATAGAAAATTATGCGATTACGGAATTTTACGGAGTTTTCGTCAGTTAGGGTATATTGAGAGACGTGACTCACTGGGAATTCTAATACAAGCTGATTCCTGTCGAGAAGCATGACGCAATCCTGGGTCGCGAAGAGGCGAATTGTTGAAACGGAAAACGACTTCTCCCTCTCGCCCGCGGAGTGTAATGAACCGGAGGAGGGGAACTGGCGGCGTGCTCAGCCAATCAGCGGAGACGACGTAAGCTAGTTGGGACTGAAGAGTGGGGGAGCCGACAGGTGAATATATCGTTCGACGCGCCGTGAGACGAGGACAATCTGTGAAATAATTGACGAGTATGGGTGCGCGTACGAGTGGCTCCGATGTTCGGTGGAGTTAAGGACAATCTGTGTAGAACTTGCAGTGTACGGTCGCAAGTGCGTGACGCTCCGATGTTCAGTGGAGTTAGCGACGAACTTTTGTAAAACGTAACCAGTGCGGTTTTACGAGAGTTTGGGTCCGATGTACGGACCATAGAATTATCTAATCTACCAGAATATCATCAAATTTCGACGGAGATGACGACGTCCAGGAGACTGTGGGAAGCACACAGCATCATCAAGAACGAGGGAAATGCTTTGGCAATTTCCAGGGGTAAGCGCTAATGACGCAGAAATACGCAATCTCTCATTTTTCTTTGTTTTATATTTCATAATTCAGTAACTTCATAGCTTGGAAATAAGAGTAAAATCAATTTATCAGACTCCGTTTTCACGTAATTTTCTATCGGTAATATTCAAATCACAACGCTCCAATTTAAATTTTAAACTTATTATTATTATTAATTTTGCTATACTTGTTTTATATAATAAATTCATTTCTTTTACAATGCATACCTGCCAACTTTTGAAAAGGGCTATCAGTAAAACTCACGCGCGACAAAAAAAATCTAACGATTTTCGACATACCCCGGCTTGACGAAAATAATAATACTTCTGGGCTACAAAATACAATAATTCATGCTTTAAACAGGATACTTCAATGAAATCATATCTACTTACATGATTTGTAGATGAACATAACAATCAAGAAGAAATCCATGTTAATCAGCAGCAGGCGTGGTGAATATCGGTTTGGAGCAGACATAACAGGACTTCCTTGATAGATTAAGCTGATATACGATAATTGAAAAAGGCTTTAAACAATAAAACTTGTTTAACGTAACACAGGCAAGAAATAATATAATACACACTGCAAATCACATGCTAGTTCGACTTTTAAGTCATGGTTGTGGCCTTTTTAGCTTCCTGCAAACAGTCTTGAGAAAATGTTTTGTCATAACAGGGACCAGAACTCCTGGTCTTCAAAATAGAAATAGACTCCAGAGATTCATTGGACATGGATGACCTGAACTGTGTTCTATTTTTCTTCACAAAGCTAAAAAAAAACATTCACATTCTGCATAGCTATGGGGTATGGTGAGAATAGAGAGCAATACTCTAAAAATTCGGTTATACTTAAGAAGTCCATCGGCTCCACGAATTCTTGATATTTGTGCCCAACTGGAATCACTTGCAGCATCTTGATGTGCAGCCAAAGAGTCATCTACCTGAAGAGCTGTGAACTGCCTCTGAAGCACATTCACCACCTCATCTGTAGTTTCATTCTCTTCCTTGCATAACATGATAGGAAACTTTTCCAAGAAAAAACGAATGGAAGATAAGTGTGAATCTTCAATTTTGTCTAACCTAGCAACTTGAGCATTCTTTAACACGTCATCCTTGAGTGGAAACTTGTTGATGATGTAGTCACAGGCAGTATAAAAGTAGTTTCTCACTGATGAAAAGAAAAGGAATTTATCTGTATCCGGTCCGTTCTGAAGGCACTTAACAACTTCAGATGATGCATTTTTGCCATTTTATTTACAATACATGTCGTTTTCGTGCGACCACAACTATATTTCTTTGCAACTTCTGATGTGGGAAACATCTTCTTAAATAAAGCTCCAGCATGATCAGCCGCACTTAAGGGCACATTGTGTTCCACCAAAAAGGAAGTAAACAGACACTCGGCCCTAATTACGTCACTGTAAACGTTTCCAGACTTAGCAAAAAAGGTGTTGATTTTCTTGCTATCTTCTTCGATTTAACATAACTAATGTGTTTACCGCACTTCACATGATTACTTAAATCGTTTTTTCCACCATATGCAATATTAATATCACACCCACATACCGTGCAAAAGGCAAATTTTTATCTCTTTCTTGATTTTAGTATGCACGGAAAATCAACCGAGTATGATTCTTTAAATGTCTGGAAGTACTGTTTCTTGTTGGATTTGTTCATTCTCGATATCTACTAAAACATCGAAAGGAACCTGGATCACTGAACGTCACATAAAATTATAACATAAAACAATTAAGACAGCCAACACTTCATTAAAACATGTCAAAACACACCAACCATTAAATGAACACGACGCCAACCTCGTGAAGATAGAATATGCACATGGTAGAAAAAAATAAACACACACACACGTGGAACGAATGTAATTAGTCCAAGGAATACAGGAAACTGCGAAGCACGAAGTTATAGCCAAAAACTCGAACGCTTCATTAAAATATGCCATAACCTTAAAAGACGAAAACATTCAAGGAACGCCAACTTCGCGAACAATGAACAACTAACGTGGTCAAAGAATATGGTTTAAATCGCAACGAGCGAACGGAGCGGAACAAAGAATATGCGAAGCAGAGCCTGTCAACACCTAAGATTCACATGCAAGAACGGTTATCCCGGCTTCAAATTCAATTACGATGACGACACAGCCATCACACGGTTAAAAGTACGAATCATATCAAAGAACGAGTTATCGACTATCGTGGACTTGCCTTCGACCCACGCAAACAATCGATTGTACGGAAGTGGGCGGTATTATCGAATGTAAATTATCGTTTCAAATTTTTGTCCGCGAAATCGTAAAATGACACCGTTCGTCCGTAAAACCGTAAAATGCTGCAATTTCCGTAAATTTTACGGATAAACCGTAAAAGTTGGCAGGTATGACAATGCAATCTTTGCTTTCAGTAGGTAGCATTAGATATAGACCAATTCCTTCTCCTGATACAATTGTTTGTTGGGTTAATGATCAAATCATACCACGATCTGAGTGAATAGAGTCTTGAATGTGTTCTGCCAGAGCTAGACGTTGTTAAATACAAATTTAGATTTCAACATTGCATTGAGGTCTTGGCGCCCATTAAAACAACATAGCTTAGGCAAAGGTAAACAGTTACATTTCTCTCCCAACAGTGTGGGCTAGCGAAACCATTACATTTGTCGCTACCAACATGGGGCGCTAACTAATTAACGTTACATTTGTACGCTCAACGTGGAGCAAAGTAAATACCGTTTCACTTGTCATCCCAGCCTAATTAACGTTACAATTTCAGTCGAAGTGTTCGTACGCTTCTCAACAACAGATTCGGTGACCGATGGATTGGTAGAGGCAGACCAATTCCATGGCCTCCACGCTCTCCTGACCTCAACCCTCTTGACTTTCATTTATGGGGGCATTTGAAAGCTCTTGTCTACGCAACCCCGGTACCAAATGTAGAGACTCTTTGTGCTCGTATTGTGGACGGCTGTGATACAATACGCCATTCTCCAGGGCTGCATCAGCGCAGCAGGGATTCTATGCGACGGAGGGTGGATGCATGTATCCTCGCTAACGGAGGACATTTTGAACATTTCTTGTAACAAAGTGTTTGAAGTCACGCTGGTACGTTCTGTTGCTGTGTGTTTCCATTCCATGATTAATGTGATTTGAAGAGAAGTAATAAAATAAGCTCTAACATGGAAATTAAGCGTTTCCGGACACATGTCCACATATCATATTTTCTTTCTTTGTGTGTGAGAAATGTTTCCTGAAAGTTTGGCCGTACCTTTTTGTAACACCCTGTATATCTGTCCTGATAGAATGGCGGAGGCAAGCTCAAGGTTGGGCATGGTTAAAATTCACGCGTAGTAATGAACATGTTGTTCGGTCGGCGCCGTGATTCCCTTTGTCCCTATGCTGTAGTTGGGAGTTCATGAGTTCAGGGTGGTTCACGAGGAGGATTTAGTATGTCGATGCTACGTAGGCTGCCATTTTTATGTGGGTTGATGCACTTCTCACTCCCCGCACGCTTTTAAGTATACGGTCATGGGAAAAGTGGCAAGTAGGTTTCGTGATGGGTGCCCCGTGATGGGTGCCCAATCACCTCTGACAGGATTCCCGCAGTCCTCGTGGTCACAAGTTCACGATAGGGGACGGGTTTTATGATTTTACGCAACTGACGTCGATATCGGTCCGTTTGACGAGATTCCCGCAGGCAAGTCGTGAGGATTGCACGAATAATACGACAAGAGGGCAAGTTTTATTTCGATTGAGAACCACGAATTATCAACAAGTTAGCGAAATAATCGGTTAGATTATATATCCGATGGAACGAAAGTTCGAAGGAAAAATCTACTTATAACGGAATTTCGAATTCATACTGAATGTCGCAAATTTACTTGACATATTTTTTAAATAAGTTATATGAATTTCGAAGATTTTTCGCATTTTTTTCGAAACGGTAACATTTCGCAAGATTGCGACATTAAATTGTTTCGCGTTATTTCTGGACTTCAATTCAACATAGTTTCCAAATAACAGAAATGAGAGATTTCTTCTTAGTTTCGGAAGTATTCGCGAATAAACGTCTCGCGAAAAGTCAGGTTTCCTAATACAGTAACACAGAAAAATATTTCACACGAAACTTAAGACTTCATGAGGCCGAAAATATACGTTGAACCGATGTATACCGCTCAAGGTATCCTCGGTATTTATTTCTTTGAGGTCGGGCACGGAGAGATACAGCTTAGTACTATGCAATATGCACGGCACCGCTTGCGTGAAACTCGCAATCTCTGAGCCTAGCGGCGCGAGTTTAAATGATTCAACCCGCCTTCAGAAAATTTTCGTTACCGTTTGTAAAATTCGTTACTTTTTCGTTACTTTAGTTACCCATTTGTAAAATTCGTTACTTTTTCGTTACTTTCGTTACCGGTAGACACCCTGCATATCAAAGTTTCTACATGTTATAAATATTTGTCAGCATTCCAGGTGCACAAGCTGTTAACTTGTTACAAGTATAATAGCTTTTCAATGTAAACATCTATGGCAAAGTACCTACCATTAGTATTATTATAGCGTAGTATTGGCATAAAATCACTCTTTTTCCACACCACCTGGAGGTAGAGTAAATGGCGCGTTTTTTTTAAGTTATGTCCCCAGGAGGCCTAATCCACTGTTCAAATGTCAAAGTTAGTCGATTTTAAACCGTTTTATTGAAGGTTGGCAGTCTTGATCGTCTGCCCCAATTTCTCCGTCATAGCTTTCATCGTCTGTATCGGTGCATTTGTCCGACGTCACAGGGCGCTCAAGATTAACATAGATGATGTGGACTTGAGAAAATTCGTTGGATGGTTATAAACTCACGATCCCTTTCCTCGTGGACAACACATTGCAACGTTAAGCACAGGAGTTGTCGGGGATGGACAAGTCACTTCTCATATGGCCTATGAAATTGGAATAGCAGCACAAAAAGGCATAACCGGCAACAACTTTCGCGATGGGAAGTTCCTTAGAAAAATCGCATGATGCCTCTCCCCGCGGTAAATTCGAAAATAAAAATCCGCAACATGGATATTCCTGTTGATCCTCTTGTGCTTTTCCAACGCATTTGCCTTGCAAAGAAATCCGATGCAGAATTGAAACAATATTTCCAATTTGAACTAGCTCCGTATCCGGTTGCGATCTTTGATGAAGCGGGAATGCGTAAGACGCAAAAGTCTGTGTTCTATAAATTATTCCATCCTGTTACCGATGAGCCCACATTTGAGGACCTACATTATGTTCCCGACGGAGGATATCTGCTGCACCATGTAATTTGGCACCAAGCCGATACTTTTGTCAACATTAGTGCCAAATATGTGAATTACGTTAAAATATCCTGACGACCCAGCAGCTTGCAGTACCAAGTCCGCTGAACGTCTTCGACGATCGCACAATCATGATGCAGCTAATGGTTTTTTTATGAGTCCATGACGGCACCTATGCCACAAGCAAAATTTTTGTCTAATGACACAAACTAACTAAGATTGATCGACTTGTGGCGTGTCAAATTCGAAAGCGAAGGAATCGAAACCAGACAAGCTCCAGAAGATGTCGATGTGCTCATCGTTACCACCGCACTCGAGTTATCTCGGCCCGACAATTCGGTCATTATAGTGGCTGAAGATATAGATATCCTGGTCATCTTGGCCGCTCGTGTGTCACCCTCCACGAAAATGTATTTTATGAAACCCGGCAAAGGTTCAACCAAACAACAACTATTTTGCACAACAAGTTTCAATCTTCCGCCATGTGTGCAGGAAAACATCCTCTTTTTGCATGCGTTTAGTAGGTGCGATATAACGTCTTCGTTTCACAGGCAGGGCAAAATCAAATTTGTAACACTGCTGAAGGATAATGAGAAGACAGCTGTTAGGGTTTTCCAAGACGTGAACGCAAATCCCGATGAAATTGACAAGGCGGGCCAGTTGGTTTTGGCTAGGCTTTTTGACAACAAAACCACGGGAAATACCCTGAATGAGTTGCGGTTCCAACTGTCTGCAAAATCTCTAAGCAAACATCGATTTAATCTCGCAAGCTTACCTCCCACTGAATCAGCGGCACGTGTGCACTCTTTAAGAACGGAAATGATACAAATCCACTGGATTGGGGATGGAAAAATTCTCAATGAGGTTTGGCTCCCATATCTACGACGAGGGGATCCGGCGCCACAAACGCATCTAAACACAGTGTCCTGCAAATGTTCGAAAGGATGTTACGCAGCGAGTGGTTGCAGGAAAACGGGCTTCCAATGCTCCAGAATCTGCATGAAATATTTGGGACGGTCATGTACAAATGCTGCCGAGGAAGATGATATGGTTGATTGGGACGGAGACATCGATGTTAATCTTGAGCGCCCTGTGACGTCGGGCAAATGTACCGATACAGACGATGAAAGCGATGACGGAGAAATTAAGGCAGACGATCAAGACTGCCAGCCCTCATCAAAACGGTTTAAAATCGACTAACTTTGATATTTCAACAGTGGATTAGGCCTCCTGGGGACACCACTTTTAAAAAAACGCGCCATTTACTTTACCGCCAGGTGGTGTGGAAAAAAGAGTGATTTTATGCCAATACTACGAAATAATAATACTAATGGTAGGTACTTTGCCACAGCTGTTTACATTGAAAAGCTGTTATACTTGTAACAAGTTAACAGCATGTGCACCTGGAATGATGACAAATAATTATAACATGTAGAAACTTTGATATGGCATATCATTTCCATAGCTTCGTAAAGGTTCACATTAGAGGCAAAAGGTACAGAACATTTTTGTAGGAAATTTACTCTAGATTATTTTTATAATAGGTTTTTCTTTCCCATAAAGTTGATGGGTTGGGAGATATTGGAAAAAAAAAATGGTACCTTCTTAGGACCTTCTTAGGGCCAAAAGGGCCAACGCCGACTTCGCTCGAGGGGGAAAACTTGAGAGAGCATTATGTGGGTCCAAATAAAGCGATTAAAGCAATTTCCAGCTTTCCTCTAATTATTTCCTTATTGAGGCTTTTTTTTCCGGCCTGTCGCCTGGCCTATAACGCTGTCGTGCCAATAAAAATAAGAGCTACATCACACCACTCCTACTTGACCTTGAGACGTCATAATGCAGCCTTGTAACAATACCATCCCATTAAATATGTACCGTTCCGTTTTCATAAGCAGAACTATCCGAATTGTAACTTATCGGATATTCCTCTAGGGGCAGATGACCTCGTAGTTCCGCCCCTTATAACAACAATAACGTTCCGCCCGGCTCCAATCTGTTGTACCAGTACAGGCTCGGCCAACGTTCCACTGTTCCAGACTCTCTTTCTGTTCCAGGACAGGTAACGTTACGAATTGGAACAGACAGCGGTAACATTATAACTCGGAAATAACCCTGGAGATAACGGAATTCCTCCGTTCCACATTGACAAGAGTTCCGTACCGCATTACGTTCTGTTCCGGGTCCCTGCTTCTTTAATTTAAACCATCCCAATACGACTCGCTGAATTATGGAGACTTTTTTCCCCTCAACCAAGGAATTAAATCGCAGTGTAGGCCCTAAAAGGATCTATTTCCATCTTCCGTAATCACTGCTACTGAGGAGAATTATTTATATATATTTTTTATGTTTTCCATAGAGAGGATGTCCTAGAGGGCAAGGCCCTATAGTAGGACTATACATTGTTATATATTATTATTATTAACTTTATTGGCCACATTGGACCACATGAGTCTTCCATATACACTTTTCCTTTTAAGGTTTTATTGCTTGATTCTTCTTATCTGCCCAGTACTTCTTCATTCTTTCTGATCGCAGTGTTCTTAATTCGTCTGAAATCTCTACAGGCTATATGTGCATCATTTCTGCCGAAAATTTGTGATTCTTAAGAAGGGTGGTAATTTTATTCTTGTTCTCTGCATCTGTAATTTCGAGTCCAACTGTTTTGAGATCATCTTGAATTTCTTTGATCCAATACCCTCCAGTCTTATTTCCCAGATTTCTCATCACTAGTTGTCGTAAAATCCTGTTTTCTGGTAATCATAGGATGTGAAAGAAATAAGAGATTCTTTTCTTCTTCATCGTGCTGGTAACTGGGTCAATCTCTCGATAGACTGTTTCATTGGATAGGATTCTCCAGACTCCTTCCACCTGGTACTTTTTATTTATGCAGGTTCTGATAATTCTTCTTTCAGTTTTGAGGAGTTGATCAGTTCTTTCATTTTCAATTTGGAACAAGGTTTAGCAAGCATAAGTGGCTTCGGGCAAAGTTACAGTTTTGTAGTGTTGGATCTTAGTGCCTATTGACAAGCATTTTTTGTTATAAGTTGACCAGGTTAGAAATTGTGCTATTTTCGTTTTGTTGGTTCAATTTATCCATGTTGTTTTTTCGCTGAAGTTATGCATACTGATTTCTCCAAGGTATTTAAATTGTAGAACTATGTTAATTTTTTGATGACTTCCTTTATGTCAAGAGGTTTCATTGGCATGATCTCAGTTTTCTCAGAACATATTTGCAATCCTATTTTTAATGAAATTTTCTGGAGACTGGTGATCTGAGCACTAACTTCTTCCATGTCAAGGGCTAAGAGAGCTAAATCATCTGCAAACCCTAGGCAGTTTGTTCTTATTGAGGGTTTTGCTCCAATTTTGATTTTAGGTGGGGTTTCTTTTTGCCAAATTTTCACGATGTAATCGAGAGCCACGTTGAAAAATAGTGGGGATAATCCGTCACCTTGTCTAGGGCCTGTTTTTATTGGAAAAGCACTTGACATCTCTCCCCTGAACTTGACCTTTGAAATTGTGTTGGTTAAAGTTAGTTCAATCATTTTTGTTAATTTAGGATGAATGCCATATGATCTGAGAATTTTTAGAAGAGTAGGTCAGTGTATATTATCATAAGCCTTTTTGAAATCTATGAATGAATATTTGTAATATTCCATTATTAGTTTCAGGCTGAGAATTTGGTCTGGGCAACTTCTGTATGGTCGAAATCCTGCTTGGTATTCTCCAAGTTGTGGTTCCAGAATGTTTTTTATCCTATTGTATCCTATTGTAAATTATGCGGGAGAAAATTTTGTAAGTGCAGTCCAGAAGGGTTATTCCTCTGAAATTGCCTGGATTAGTTTTATCTCCTTTTTTGTATACTGGATGAATTACACCAGAGGTCCAATATTCTGGGATTTTCTCTGGGATCCACATTTTGACTAGATGCTGATGTAGATTTATGATTGCTGGTTTCCCTGCATTTTTCCAGATTTCTGCAAAGTTTAAGTCTTCACCACATGCCTTATAATTTTTTGGTTCCTTAATTGCTAGTTCTGCCTCATATATATTAGGCGGATCAATTAGATCTGGGGTGGTTAAAATGGGTGTGTCAGTATTTACTTCCAACGTCTCCAGTGGGTCATCACAATTTAAAAGTTTGTTGAATATCTCTGCGAGGATCTCTCTGCATTTTCTTGATTACTATGAGCCAACCTTCCAGATTTATAAAATAAAATATAAAATATTATTTAACATACAAAAACTAAGTTACAAAATATTTTACAATGACAGTACTATTCAATGTTTTATTAAGTTTATAAATTAGGAAGTATCAGAGTGTAGTTGTGAAGAATTATTTGCAGACTTTCTTAAATTTTAAGACAGGATTTATTGATTTTATATGTGCTGGGAGAGCATTATAATCCTTTATAGCCTGGGCAAATATGCTTTTGGTGCCATATTAGGTGTAGACCATGGGAATTGCAAGGTTCTTGGAATTTCTGGTGTTATACTCATATTTTGTCCTTTTAGAGGAAACTTTATTGTGCCTTTATATGAAAGTTCTTCACGCTTATGTATGAACAGAGAAGCCGATACTTCTATACAGGTTTCTAGAAGGGGGATTCCTGAGATTAGAACCAAGTCTGCTGTATGGGTATGTAAGGGAAGGGAATAAACTGATTTAATTGCCCCTTTTCTGGAGTGTACTTACTTGATTTAATAATGTGGTAGTGCATCTTCCCCAAATACTGCACATATATGTTATATGGTTATGTAGTAGACTGTAATACAGTTTTTTAATAATATGAGGTGGAAGAACATGTTGTAGTTGCTCCTATTGCAGGAAGAATGTTTTGCTTTACTTTGTATATCTGTTCTTGCCAGCTCAGATGTTCATCAAAATTCAGGTCGAGATATTTCATTGATGAGACCCTTTCAATTACTGTATTATGTAGTGTTACAGGAGTCATGGTTCCTTTGCCGTTGCGAGGTTTAGTGAAATCTATACAGTATAGTTCGTCTTTTTTGTACTAGGCAGCAATCCATTCAATTTACACCAGTTGTCCAGGACTTTTAAATCATCATTTATTTTTGTTGCTAGTTCTGGTTTGGATTTTGCACTATATATGAAACTGATTTCATCAGCAAATAGTGTGGAGTGGCCCTGTAGCAAACAATTATTGATATCATACACATAAATTATGAAAATTAGAGGGCCTAAAACTGATCCTTGTGGTACACCACTGACGCTCTTAGTAAGAGAGCTTTTAACGTAGTTTATTTGTGCATACTGATATATGTTACTTAGGTAATTTTTGATCCAACTATGCGCTACTCCTCGGACACCTGCATCATGCAGCTTATACAATAATGAATTATGATCGACAGTGTCAAATGCCTTCTGTAGATCCACAAATAGACCTGCTGTTATATTGCCTTCGTCTAGCGATTTCTCAAAATTTGTGACAATATCAAATAAAGCATCAAGTACACTTAGAGAGTCCTGGAAACCATACTGGTGTTTAAAGAAGTAGTTGCATTGAAAGAAATATTTCACCAGCCGCTTTTTATAATTTTTTCCAAGCTTTTTGACAGATCAGGCAGAATAGTTATAGGCAGTGCTTTTCTTCTCAAAACAATTTAAGGGGTACTCTCAGTTTAGTCGACAAAACATCACGATCTAGAGATTTTCGGCAATTTGTAGAGTCCCGTTATTACTTTTCGGGCTGACATGTTAAATGAAAGGTTGCATTGAGTTAATTTATTTGTGGCCAACATGTCAAGGTGGAAACTGCACTTAGTATTTCTAATCATTTTACATTTTAAAATTTAGTGAAATTAATATAAGCACTGGGGTAGTGTCTCATTTTGCTGTCCTGGTTACAGTAAATTCCACACTGGTAAAAGGGGCTGATCACTGCCATCTTCACGTTTCCTCTGCTTGATTTTCGTGTCGGTCGCCAGATGTCTAACCACACGCACAAAATAACAACCTATCCCGCCTCCAAACACTAGCCTGCGTGCTTATAAGAACGGAGTGCCGAGTTACCGACCAAAAGAAACTGATTCGACAGATCGATTTAAATCGAGAATTATTCGAAGTCTCCTCCAGCTGTTAAGAACAGAGCGTTGATGCCAGCTGATCGATGAACATTCAAGTCGGAAGTTTTATTTTCCGGACTAGATACAAATGAATCAATGTTGTTTTCTTAAACAGTGTTCAAATGTTTAAGGGGTACGTGTACCCCCGCGTTCTTCCTAAAAAAACTGGTTGTATGTCTATAGTTGTTGGGATCATCTTTAAATCCCTTCTTATGAACAGGAACTATTTTACCAATTTTCAAAGGATCTGGTAAGATGCCAGTTTCCGAAGACTTATTGATCAAATCTGAGATAGATTTGGCTAGTATCTGTTTGCACATTTTTAGTACCATGTAGTTTATATCATCATTTGGGTTATTTATGGATTTTAGAGAATCAATTATTTTTATTACTTCTTCCTTTGATGTGGGAGTAAAATTATGCAGTCTACCTGCATTGTTTATCATAGATGTTTTGGGACTGTGTGGGTCTACTGGCCTTAGGTTGGGTCCTATATTTGTAAAGAATTTGTTAAATTCATTAGCTATTGATTCTGATTCGATCATATCTTTGCCATCAATTGTTAGTTTATTACATAATATAGACTCTGGTTTTGATTTGTTATTTAGTGCTTCATTTATGACTTGCCATGTTTTTCTTGTATTGTTATAATTATTTTTAACTTATTGTTAAAGTAATCTCGTTCAAGTTCTCTTCGAAGTGTTGTTACTTTATTATTACACTTTTTATACTCTTCTATGGTGAGTGGATGACACCAAGTTTTTAGTGTCTTTGCATATAGGACACTTTTTCTGTGAGTTAAGTTAATGAATTCATCTGTAGCCCAAGGTGGGAAATAACTTTTTTTTGGTTGTATGATAGTTAACTTCAAAACATTCCTAAATTTGTTTAATGCCGTCATTCTGCACACTTCAATTAGGCTATAAACGGTATACCTCGTCTTCCAGGCAACCCAGACATCTGGGAGGTACAGTGTCAAATAAAGCTAATATTATTAGGGGTATTTCTTATTTCAGCAATAGAAAGGTTATGACAGATGAGATGGGTTTTCAAGTACGCCCACATATTTGTTACCTCTCAACTTTTATTGCTTCATGCATGAAATATCAAACAATCAATAATATACCAATATGCCAATAACATACCCATAGAGATACTCTATCACATACATTAGACAATACTGAATTGATGTTTGAGCAATCCTAGATCTTGATGAGTAACATCACCAAGACACATTAGGTTCCACAATTTCTACCCATGCCAGCATGCCACAGCAAACATATCCACCTGATATACTCATTTACAATGGTGCGTAATTGCAAAACCTTAAGAGGTAAAGACCATTCTTTCCCATGTCCATATGATTTTATTCTGTAAGAAGTTGGAAGAATGGCCAATGTCTCCACTCTTTATTTGAAGCAAATTTTTTCCATGACATGAATGTTCTTTGTTTTCCAGATGTTAGATTTTTCCCGACTTGAAAATGTGTTGTCCCCATGGTGCAGAATCTTCGCCAGCAGAATAATTCTTACTTACATTCTAACTGAAGAACATTTTTCAATTGTTCCAAGAGTTTTCCTAATTTTGCAGATAACTCGGAACACTTTGTAAATTCTAGATAATAGAAACAGTGTTTGTGACAAGATCCTGTCTGGCACATTTTAGCATCATCAGGTGGCGGCGAATATCTTATTCCTAGAGTTCATGGTTTATAGCATTTCTAAATTCTGAATTTAACATTCTGAATGGTACATTTAACATGTTGTAGCATCCAAATCTTTGATACAGCATTTTGTAGAAAATAGATTGACAATAAGAGTTACATGCAATATTACAAATAGCAATTCGGATAAAAATTATAATAAAAATGTAATCACATAATACTTCAACAGGTAATTTACAAAATACAGTTCTAATGAAGTTAAAGACAGAATGTAAATGAGCTTGTCCAACGCAGTGAGGAACGTGAACACACACCTACAAATATACAACATATCAAGACGTACAGTGAATGAATAATAAAAAAGTTAGCCTTCAATGACCTGATGCTTCTCATTAGAAACCCCAAAAATCAGCCAGCCCAAAATGGAGGATTTCTTTCACTGAGGAATGCATATTTTGTACATTTTTCTTGTTCTTAACAAAGGAATCAGGTACTTTCTTTCCAAGCAAAGCAATTAGTTTTGCAGAAAACCAAAATATTTACATCTTTTTAGCAGTAAATTTAAAATTTCACTTTCGATCCAATTTCACATTTTATCGCTAATTTAAAACCCCAAACTCCGTCAGCCCAAAATAGAGAATATCTTTCATAGATTAATGCATATTTTGTAAATTTTTCATGTTCTTAACACAGGAATTTGGTGCTAATAATAAAGAAAGCTCATAATACATAATGAGTTATTAATTTAGTTTTGGACAAATTTCGCATCTATCGCTGAAGCTAAAAACCATAATATCTACTATTACAGTCGAGCCCAAGGGACGAAAAAGGAATTTTGAATTTGATAAGTTTCACTAAAACGTTTGGATTAACGAAGTTCGTCTGTGCTTCACACTTTCACTCTTACTTTCACCATGCCACTGCAACTCACAATTTGGGTTGAACGACTGCAACTTTAGCCAAGACTCACATGTGCTTCAAGAGACACACAGCTCGTTGAAAACGAAGTCCAAAAATAATTGCAAACTATTAGCCCAATATTTCAACTCTCTTCTTAACTGTGAACCACCTCAAGTAAAACTTGACTTCTCCCCTCCGGTATTCATACACTTGGACTCGCAAGCCCCCGACATTGAAGAAATTACGGAGATAAGCAGACAACTCTAAAACAACAAAGCACCAGGGGAAGATTGGACCATAGCTGAACCCGGGAAACTGAATGATTCCCACACTGACGCGGAAACTCCATTCCATTATTTCAGATATTTGGACAACGGAGCAATTACCAGATGACTGGAAATGCGCTCTGATTCACCCGTTGTACAAAAAGGTCGACAAGACGGACATCAACAATTATAGAGGAATCTCCCTGCTCCTGGTTGCTTATAAAATCCTTTCCAGAGCACTTTTGAACAGGTTAGAACCCCAAATGGATCCACAAATTGGCGACTACCAGGCTGGAATCAGAAAAGGGCGATCATATGCTGAACATGTCTGGTGTCGAAAGACGATCTTACCATTGAGGCAATGTAGAAATACCGTGATTGCATTCATCGACTTCAGAAAGGCATACGACTCTGTTGACTGTGACACCCTCTTTAAAATCATGGAAGAATTTGGGATCGATCTTAAGACACGCAAAATCATAGAACAGACACTTGCAGGAACAATATCCAAAGTGAAATTCATGGGCGAAATATCAGAGCCCTTCGGAATCAAGACTGGAGTCCGACAGGTGGATGGACTATCTCCAATCATCTTCAATATGTTCTGGAGAGGATAATTAGGGAATGGGAACCTCTTGTAAAGGGCATTCAAAAAAAGAGAACAGAACTAAAGTCAAATGTCTCGCTTTAGCCGACGATATTGCAATTGTCACAGATAACAAATCGAAAGAGACTTACACAGTGGAAAAGCTCCCTGAGATTGCACAAAAGACCGAATTACATCTCTCTTACGACAAGATCAAATATATGGAGAGAAGGCCAGATACTAAATCCCCTTTAAACACCAAATACGGTAAAAATTGCCCAAGTCTGCACTTTTAAATACCTTGGTGAAATTATAAAGCCCTCAGGACTTAATTGAATCGCCAATGAAGACAGAATCACTAAGCTCCAGAAGGCCTGCAGGCTAATGTGGGCCCATTACAACAAGAAATGCATTTCGACGAATGCCAAATTACGACATAAAATAGTTATTTTTTCAGAAGCAACATATCCCACTAAAACATTAGTAATCGATGGTCATTCCAAGAGAAGGGAACTGGAAAGGCAGGAGAGAAAAATTCTCCGGAAGATCTACGGAGCAATAGACAGTAACGGCATTTGGATGACGAGACCTAGTAAAGAACTCTATCAAAAGACCAATAGGATAACAGACGAATTTAGAAAACGCAGAGCCAAATTTTACACTCACATCCACAGGATGGCCTCCTCCAGATTGCTAATTAAACTACTTGGTATCATAACACAGTAAATGCGGCACAGAATGACTTAAAGAGAGACTTACAAGTAATCACCAAAGAAAATTTCGAAGACCGAACTGAGTGCCAAACAAAAATCGCGAATATTAAGTTTGAGCCAAGATCATTATGACAACCTGGGAAAAGTTGGACAGATGAGGGAAAGAGGGAGCATTCTGCGAGAATGAGGAGATTTTGGGAGGAGCGAAGGAGACACACCTCCAAATGACATCATGTTATCAAGTTTAATCGCGCCCCTGTAGGGGAATTTTCGCTTAAATAATAATAACATTAAAAAGATTTATAATTACTGTGACTTTTAGAGATGCCAGGGAGCCAGAATGTTGCCCTGAAGAGATAAATCTACTGGTACTGGACCCTCAAATGCCAACTGACTGCACCAGGATTTGATTCCACAACATTGGGCACAAGTTAAAACGTTACTGTTGCACCACCCCTCGCATGTAATAAGAAGCGGTCAGAAATTTTAGGGGACTACTGTACATTATAATTATGTCTATATAATATAATTTTATTTATGATGATGGTTAGTGATGAGGGGATCAGTAGTGTCATAAATAATTTTAAAGTAAAATAGTGGCAGTAATTACTTATTAATCTCACCAGATACAAAATTGTACCATCCAAGTTCACACCTGAATTAATTTCTTCCCCACCAACAACTATTAAATCTAATTTATTTTAGGGTGACTGGAGTGTACTTTCCTGCTACCTAAGCAACAAAAACCTAAAAAGGTACTATTTTACCCAAAATGAAACATGACCGAAATCTAGAGGAGAAATAAATGCACAATAGATGCCCGATGAAAGTACTAGCAGTATTTTTTTTACTGTCGAC
This sequence comes from Meconema thalassinum, assembly GCA_946902985.2. Classification (NCBI taxonomy): domain Eukaryota; kingdom Metazoa; phylum Arthropoda; class Insecta; order Orthoptera; family Tettigoniidae; genus Meconema; species Meconema thalassinum. Next base: position 297,096,132 of record OX336391.1, on the reverse strand, counting down.
TTGAGCCTCTATGGACTGCGTGTTGACAACCACTCTCATTTCAGTGTCTGCGTCTTGTTCGTTAGCTTGCCAGTATCTCTTGAGCCCATCTATCAGCTTGTTCTTCCGCTCCTCTGTCAAAGGGCCTCTTCGTCTTCTGGGTTCCGCCTCCACCATATAACCCCAATCGCTCTTCACCATCCTTCTGAAACTATTTCTGTCTTTGATTTTATCTTCCGTAATGCCCACCTGTCTCATATCTTTCTCACACTCTTGGAACCATTTCAAGAAAATTCAAGATTTTCCTTGTGAGCCGGTCATTATTCATACGGAAGATGTGTCCATAAAACAGCAATCTTCGTTTTCTAATTGCTGTTGTTATCGGTTCAATCTTTCTGTATACTTCTTTATTTGATATCAGTCGAACCTGTCCGTCAACCCATCTGTTGCCCAAGATCTTCCGTAGTAGTCTGCGTTCTCTTTTAAGTAGCTGATTGATTTGTCCTGTCCGATTCATACACAGGGTCTCAGAAGCATATAAACCTTCTGGTTTGACAACAGTGCTGTAGTGCCTTAGTTTGGCTCCTATACTTAGCGCCTTCTTATTGTAGATGTTTTTAGTCAGTTGGAACGCTCGCTCTAGTTTCAGGATGCGGATATTGGTCGCTTCTTGTTCTAGCCCATTCTCTTGGATTACTTCACCAAGGTATTTAAACTTCTTGACTCTTCGAATCTTTCCATTGTCTGTGAACAACCATTCTGGACCTTCACGGATGTTAGTCATATATTTCGTTTTCTCAAATGAAATTTGTAGTCCTACTTTCTCTGCTGTTTCTTTCAGATGGTTTATCTTCCTGATTGCTGAACTGGTGTTGTTTGCAAATATGGCTACATCGTCGGCAAACGCCAGACAGTCAACATACCCTCCTTTGTGTTTGGGGCCTAATCGAAACTGATCATTTCCTTTTTCTTTGTTCAGTGATGTTCTCCATTCTCGAATTACCTTTTCTAAGATACAATTGAAAAGAAGTGGAGAAAGTCCATCTCCTGGTCTGACCCCGGTTTTTATCACGAAGGGCTCTGAGATTTCATTCTTGAATTTTACCTTAGATATTGTGTTGGTGAGAGTCTGTTTAATCAAATTTCTGGATGAATCATCCACACCAAACTCTTCCAGAACATTCAATAATAACTCTCCATCAATCGAATCATATGCTCTTTTGAAATCCACGAATACGACCACATTTTCAAACCCCCCAGTTTTCTTGTATCTGATGATGTTCTTCAGATTGAAAATTTGTTCTGGGCAGGATCGGCCCTTGCGGAAACCAGCCTGGTATTCGCCAATCTGTTGATCAAGATGAGTTTCGATCTACAGTAACATTTCTAAATTGTTTGAACTACTGCCACAAACATTTATCTGCCAAAATATGAGTTCTGAAGCTATTAAGTAGAGTCCTATGTAGTGCTAAACATTCTAAAAAAGTGGATACCTTTTTTCATTTTATTATTACACCATAATCAAAATCTTGTTTATTTAATATGTGGCTTTGTCCATGAAGCTTAGAAAAGTCTAAAGAGCTTCACTTTCACTCATTTGAGTAGATATAAGGCATTTGAAATACAATATTAGAAAGGACACATGCTCCCTCAACCAACCCAGCTAGTCATTCACTGTATTCAAATAAGCATTCCTACCATCTACCCTCTTAAAAAAATCATACTAAAATGCATTTGGCGTTCTGCCTATCAGGTCGGCCCCATTACTTGGAAGTATCTTGTAAATTTGAAGAAAATCCACTCATATATCCCAATGCTTATAAAGTAGACCACATATTCAACCCTCATTTCTTACTTTCTCGGGGCTACGAAAAATTTTAAAAATTCCAGTCTGATCCATCAATGTCTGATATCTAAGAAGAACATATTTTTATTCCCAAGATCACGAAACCCATCCATTATCATGTCCCGGAGGTAAACTTTCATGAGGGATAATCCAGCCTTCAAGGTCTTTAACTCTCATTTTCCATGATGTTAATATAATTTTTCCGGGCGGTTCCGTGAGGCTTTTGGCTGAATGGAGGAAGCTTTTCCTTGACTTGAGCCTTTGATTTGATGGTGTGTACCCATATAGAGGATGGTTTTCTGAGTTGTCTGCCTTTGTTCTTTCAACTCTGGCTGCCACTTCACGTCTGATATCTGGTGGGGAGATTCCGGCTAAGCAGTAAACTTTTTCTGTTGGCGTGGGTCTTAGGCAACCGGTGATAAGTCGGCAGGTGTCGTTCAGAGGTAGGTCCAAGGTGAAATTGAAGAAATGGGGATACACTTCCGACACCACCATGTGCGAGTGCGGGGAAGAACAAACCATGGATCACCTTCTTGTATGCCGATTATCTCCTGCTAAGTGCACGATGAAGGACTTGATGGGGGCAACACCTGAAGCACATGATGTGTCGAAATACTGGTCACTTAGTAACATATAGTAGTATATAGTTTCACTGACTGTTTTGATGAGATTGTATATAGTACCAGCTAAATGCCATGTATGATGTACTTTTTCATGAGACTGATGTTGCTTCTGACATGATTAAATTAATTAATTAATTAAGTCTTACTAAAGTACAGTTGGACATTACCCTTCTTCACTCTTAAGAAGACTGTTTCAGGGTTGGTGAATGAAAAAGGCTTTGGTATTCATACTCTGTAAAAGGCTATTTATAACCCCGTTCACAACTGGATATGGTACCATCCAAAATGATTTTTCCAGACACTCCTCAAGAAACCATTCAAAATTATATAATTAATCTGGGAATGATTACGAAAATTTCAAATATTATTTGAGCTGCAAATTCATCACAATCTAATGGCATCATATTTCAGAAAACTTGTTTTGTGCCCTTTGAAGAAAAGAAATGAAAATGAGACTGCTCTTTAAACTCAAATCCAATTACCCTGCAGTCTGGGCACTACTGCACTACAGCACATTCACTTGTCTCATACTGAGTAACATGGCTTTGAACCCTCTACTATAAGAGAACATATACCCTAAAGACTGATGTACTGTATATAACGAACCAATGTCCAGTTCAGATTACAGTTGCTCAGAGCACATGGGCATCACAAAGCATTAGACTTTGTCCAGCAGAGCATTTCATGGAACAATTGAAGGGTTTGAGTCCTAGGAACTCTTCATGAGAAAATAGAAGAGGTAGCGATTTCTCTTTTATATCCATTTCTATTATTCCCCCCAAAATATCATATTATACAACCACTGTATATATTGTCATACTTATTTTAGAGATTTGTAGTGGTAATTCGAACCTTGATTACACCATACTAAGAAAGAACATAGCCTGCCAAAAATGAAGCCAGAAACAATTGCAAATTATTTTTCACAAAAGCAAGCAATTCTAAATAACTATAGCGTGATGTGCTGGGAACTCTTTTTCTCAAATTCAAAATACTAGTAAATAGTTCCACAGATTTTTATAAAATCTATGAGGACAGGACAATGTGCTCTTGATTGTGATTGAAGTCAGACCATTAGCTGCTACTACAGAACAAGTGCTTTAACATCCTCCAAACGAAATGTTCTGGGAATAATTTACCTATAATAGGCCAGGCCCTTTAGTAAAGGTATGACGAACAGTGACCAGTAAATCCTTCATAGGAGGGTTACAAAAGCTATCTCCGGATGGTGAGTATATTTCAACATACTATACCACGTAACACATCCTAAAAGGTGAACAAAGAGACATTCAAGTGCCCTTTGGCCAAGCAATATGTCGGATATCAACCACCAAGTAAAATTAATGCACCGTTTGTAAGAAGAGAATGGCAAAAAAAGAAAGATCAACAAAAATTGTTCATCGCGGTGAGTGTAACAATGATGAGAAAAGGAATATTTGTTCAAAATTGGTGGAATTCGTGCCAAAATGGGTCGGTGGTGTTTTTAAGACGAAAGAAGGAATTAAGGGATAAATTGAATCGGCCGGGGCTGAAAAGTCAGTTTTTACAACTTTTCAGCAGACAGGTAAAATGTCATTGACAGAACAGAATTTATACACACTATATTAGTCATCTATGTTGTGAAGTAACTATTCAGGTTATATTTGGGTTAGTGGAATATTAATTTTAATTTAATAAACATATTTTTCAAAACAATTTTTGAAATGTGACTTAATGCCTTTCAGCTCCATGGACAGTTTAGTGCGGCATTAAAGGCTTCCAGAATGAATATTTCACATGATATTTTATTTTAAAAAATGGATTTGTAATATAAAACCACCTTAACCATGTACAAATGTAATTTACAATAACACTGTAACACACGGGAATCTTGCCTTGCGACCAATATTAAGTACGGAATACAACACTGAAAGGCAGCAAGACATTGACTTAATGCTTTTCAGCTCCGACCAATTCAATTTTAGCAATTGCTGATCTGATTTTCAGTAGATTTTACAACTTTTATTTTGCCTTGGATTTTCGAACCCAGTTACAAAGTCTAGACCCGGAGCATACCTTCAACCACTCATCTAAGTCAGTGGGTGAGAGAGAGGGTTAAGAAGAAGCTGTAAAAATTATCTCTACCTTATTTTAAAAATGGCTAACTCATTTCCAAAAATGTATCGAGCAGAATCATTGGAAAAAATTTGTTCAGTTGTGGTCATACAAACATTTCGACAGAAGAAATCCTGACAGACAAACATTCGAAAAACGGTTCGGGAGAGGAGGGAAGGAATATTCCAAGTCTGAAAGGGTGGTCCCTAATCAATCAGTCGATACTACCTGCCGCAATCTCGAACATCCACCACATCTGCTCGCACTTAGTTTGGCACTGGAGGCACACTCTTCTGTATGACTTTCCCTTAAAGCATGACGTGTTAATCCTTAACTCGCTTTTTATGATTAATCGAGTGTCCCCCCCCAATTTATACCATGATTGTTTTAACCAGCCACAAACCAACCGTGAACACTTCTTAAGTCATGGAAACTTTTCTTTTCTCTCCCAAAAATAAGCTATCACTGGAAATCTAATCCAATACAGCATACAATTGTAAGTGTATGACTTCACAATAATGCACCAGAATAGGGATATACCCAATCTGGATGTGATCACACTCCCAATGTCGCGAGTTTGGTGACAACAGTGCAATACAACTGTAACATCCCCTTAGCGTAGGGTACAAGGTATTGGCACAGCCCACTCTTTTCCTCCGATCCTAGTCTGTGTGGCAAGCTACCATATGAGAAACACTTTGACAATACACAAGAAATCATAATTGTATGTAATAAAACATGATCTCAAGCATCATGTTTGTCCCATCTTTTGAAAACATTGCAATGAATACATCACACGCTTCCAAACTTCCAGAGTTGGCACATTTTTTGGGCAATATAAAACTAATTGTCATTACTTATTAACCAACCCTTACATATCCTCAACATGGACCTGTGTAGACAGAAGTTAATATGCAGGGTGTTTCCGTAGTAATGATACCGACTGGGGGATGCTAGCGTAGGGTACAAGATTAAGATAGGGAATTCTGGTCCAGAAATGCCTTGTGTGGCATTTCAGATGCCCATGTGGTTTTGGGATACAACACTTCACAAATCACTGTATGGACTGTTATTTACATTTACTCCCTGCGAAGACATGTACTGTGCACGTCAACCATCAGTCATATAATAGCCTATATTATATGCTTGTTGATGGTACACTTACCATGCGACCAAGTAATGGCTTGATTAAGGCTGGGGGATAACAGCTATTGAAAATGTCTTAACAGCATGGGATTTTAGTGACAGTAAATTTTCTTATTACTACATCTGTACACAGATTCGTAAGATGTTGTATCTCACGCCCTTATGGGCATCAGCCAGGTGACGGGAGCATTTCACGACTGAATTTCCCTAGCTCTTAATTCTTGTCCCCATTAACAACATCCCTGAGTTGGTATCATAGCCACTGAAACATGCTGAAATATTTGGAAAAAGCTCAGCATTCAATAGAATTCTGAATGAAAAATATAATGTATGTCCACCCCTTATTATTCCCATTTCAACAGGGTCAAGGAAGAGATGAACTTATGTGGCACATGAATTATAGGGCCCAGTGGCGGATCCAGAGGGGGGCACCAGGGGCAAGTGCCCCCCCCCGAAACACCAGTTGTCTGCCACATTGATATTGCCGATATAAATGATTGTTTCTGCAAACTGCACTGCAAGTAAAATCTTTGCTGTATTGCCTGCATTCATGAATGTGGTCGGTGTTTGTTATCATATAGTATGTAATGGCAACACTGTTAATATAATCGCTACATCGACATACAATTTTTTATGTTTAGGACAGGTAGAAGTAGAAATATATTTCATAATCCTTTGTGCCATGGAGAGCCTTCCTATACTACTTAACTATCTAACTGGCCGTGGCCGGTATTTTTATTATTTATGTGACTAGTTGTGAGTCAATGACTGACAATGTTGGTACTATGCACATATTTTGTAACATTTGTGTAGTAGACTTGTATATTGTCTTCAGATAGTCACTAGGATTGCAAATGTTTAAATACATATTTGACTGTGTAATGTGCATTAAATTGTGGAAATTTACAATTCTATAGAATTAAAAAGTTTTTTTTTTTTACATAATGACAATAACTTGTGTTATTGAAACTGAAACCAATAAACCATTTTAATATTATGAATTTCTTGTAGAATTATAAAATATGGTGGTTGAATGTTGTGTGTAGTGTGTAGATTAAATACAAATATCGTATTAGCCTACTTTCGATTTTTGCAAAAAATGAAAGTAGACTTATGAGATCAACACAGGGCGAAAAACAGTGTGTCTGTCTGTGTGTGTGTATGTGTGTGAGTCTGTGTGTGTGTGTGTGTGTATGTGAGTGTGTATACTCTGAATGTGTGTGTCCCCTATCAATTCAAACACGGTGAACGCGAATTGAATGAAATTTGGTACAATGGTAGCCCTAGCAAAGGACACCTCAGTGTCATGTTTTATATCGCCGCCATCTTGACGGAAACGTAATGGCGGCCACACAAATGTTCAAAGCTTAAACCAAATTACGACTAACCTAATCATCTGATCTCTACCAAATTTTGCAGCAACATACCTTTATGGGGGGGAGCATCCTTTGACCAAACTAATAGGTCATCAGCCTAATAGTTTGCGGATGGCGGCCATCTTTGTGTGAAAATCGATTCCCCCTATTAATTCGAACACTGTGAAACCGAATGAAACAAAATTTGGTACAGAGGTAGCAATAGCAAAGGGCACCTCAGTGTCATGTTTTATATCACCGCCATCTTGACGGAAACGTAATCGCGACCACCCAAATGTTAAAAGCTAAAATGTAACTACGACCAACCTAATAATCTAGTCTCTACCAAATTTTGCAATAACATATCTTTATGTGGGAAGCATATTCTGGCCAAACTGCAAGATCATCAGCCCAATAGTTTGCAGATGGTGGCCAAGTATGTGTGCAAATCGATTCCCCCTATCAATTCAAACACGGTGAAACCGAATTGAACGAAATTTGGTACAGAGGTAGCACTAGCAAAGGGCACCTCAGTGTCATGTTTTATATCGCCGCCATCTTGACGGAAACGGAATGACGGCTACCCAAATGTTAAAAGCTTAAATCAAATTACGACCATCCTAATAATTTGATCTCTACCAGATTTTGCAACAACATGCCTTTTTGTGGAAAGCATCTTATGACAGACTACAAGGTCATCAGCCTAATAGTTTGCAAATAGCGGCCATGTATGTGTGCAAATCCATTCCCCATATCAATTCAAACATGGTGAAATCTAATTGAATGATTTTTTTTACAGAGGTAGCACTAGCAAAGGGCACCTCATATTCATGTTAATATCCGTATAACACGTATTTCAACAAGCTACTACAACCAACATTCAATTATACTCCTTTGAAAAGGACAAAGAGTTATAACAATACCCATGCGTTGAGGAGAAAGTAGGCTATATGTTCTTTACTGAACATCTTGTTTTTATTACATATTTTCTCTAGCTACTCTGAAATCCTAGAGTGCCCCCTCCGAGGTGAACCTCTGGATCCGCCACTGATAGGGCCCGATACCCTTTCTGGTGTCAGCCTGTTCAGAGGCGTTGAGTAATGAGCGACTATGAATGAAATAGGGAAAGGAGTTAGAAGGGAGTAGCAGTGGCCTATTATATTGTCCTCCATTGGCCTAGAGTTGAAAATGGGAAACCATTTCAAGGATGGCAGACAGTGGAATTCGAACACACTTGGCTACAGAGCTTAGAGACAGCCTGGACCCCATGACCTTGGACTTGTGCATAACTACCACAGATAAAATGTAAAATTAGCAAATATTAATCTCTGACTAACATCAGAGCTGAACTATGATGCAATTTCTTTTACATGCTATATTATAAGAAAAAAATCATTCCTCTTAAAGATCTCAATAAGCACCATTTTCAATAAGCAGTTTACAGAAATACAGCATCTCACCTCTTCCCTAGAACGGTACTTGCACGTAGTTTCAGGTTAAGCTGGGGTGGTGGTGCACGCACACACTAGAGCAAACACTCAATTCAGTGCAGGACAAGTGAATTCTAAATATATAGGCAGAAAAGCAGGTTAAACAAAAGAAGTGCCTCAAACATACAAGATGAAGACAATGTACAGTATGCATAAGGACAAAATTATATTTTTGATAAATGAGAAGTCTTATACCGGGAAGGGATTTCTACACAATATTATACAAAACTAATTTGGAGGTAAGCTTTTGAATCCTTAAAAAAGAGGTTAACACTTGAATTAAGTTATAGCGCAAATACAGCGTGGGTGGAGTTTAACTGGACAGGCGGGAACATTATTCCTTAAGTCAGGACACGCCGAAAGATGTGAAAAACGTATACTGAAAGGTGCATGGTTGAGCGGTGAAAAAAATTGGTTTAGTGACATTTTTTAAACATATCTAGCAGGCGAAACGTTGGTCCTATGTCTTGGGAGATTGAACCATGCTGTGCAGCATAAAAAAACTAAGTAATAATGTCTGGGGTGGATCCGCATACTGCGAGCGATTCTCAAACAATTCCATGTTACGACAATCGCTTTCAGGAAGGCTATTTGCCATGTCCAGGCCGGCCATATCGCATCAGCTGTTGTGTGTACATGTCATATCTTAGAGGGGAAGGGAAGCGTTTTCGGAACTCTGTTGTTCCTAGTCTGTGGGAACTGATTGGGCAAGTTACCTCCTCTCTGTGAAACTGACCTTCCCTTATCAGTTGTCTGCGAGACCTACCCAGGTGAATACCAGTTGTTCTGTCAGTCCAGTGGCACTTCCTCGATCCGGTCTTGTACACAGTAGCAAGCAGTGTTGCCGAGAGTGACTTACTTTTGATCCTGTTTTCTCCAAAACCACACCCCTTTTACTATACTTTCCCACATGTTTCGATGCTTCCTGACCAGGGGAATCATATGTTCTCAGATAACGGATCCGATTCCACCCACCCTGTATGCTGAACTGATGAATAAACTAACATATTTTGGGTTGTTTTTAAGTGATTATGTAGTTTTGACATGTTATATATTCCCCTCATTTATGTGTGAAGGTAGGTCATTCTTCAGGAGCTATCAGGGATCTGCTGCACAGCATGTGCCAATGTCTATAAGCTGTTACTAACTATTGACACTGGAGGAGGCCAGGGAGCAAGCAGAACATCTCACTCTCATCCGCACTCGTGCATGATGTCACGTGGCAGATACAAGCGGTCACTTACCACTGTCACTTCAATCTTCAATGATAAGAAAAAAATTTTTTACTGGCACTCGAGTCTCATTAAATAATTTACATGGATCTGTGGCAACAGCAGGGTGTATGGGGAGGTTAGAACATTTCTGAAAGCAATTGGCAAAGTTTTGTTGTACTGCATTTGCAAATATGTCTATATGGCCATGATGATTCACTAATTTGAGCAGCATTTCAGAAGTGTTGTAACAGAGCTTTGGCTTGTAGGTATGAGCGCGCTGGCAGACATCGACACTTGATGTATAATAAGAATTATGACCGTTATAAGAGAGGCGAACGGGGTGTTTCAAGAGTGTGTAAACATAGTGTAAGACAAACGGAATAAATAATAATACTCTCTTCTTATTCATGACAATATTGTATTCATATTCTGCCTCACTGGGCCTTCAGTTTGTTGCTATGCGAAGAGACACAGCTCACGAGTAGAATTTTGCTTTAACATCACACTTCCTGTTGTGTCTTTATTCGTTTGTTACAAATCTTGCATTGCATATTTGTCATGTCAGCATTGTACTGACTTATTTCAAATCCCAGAGCATCTACTCCAATAATAGTCCTTCCAAATTACGATTATACACATCACTACATCCATGTCAAATGCTATATACAAACATACACAGGCATGATGACCAAGATATCCCAATCCCCTGAAGAAAACTAAGAATTAAATAACACTGTAGTGAACATACACAATGCTATCATTAATAAGAGTAATATTTAAAACATTCATGTGCACAATTACTGTATTTGCATGAATGGAACACTTGCGCATTTTCACAACTATATATGACATCATCTTTTTGAGTTTTTAATCCGTTGGAAAACAAAATTATTGAATTTTGCTGTAATTTCTGTATTCATACAGGGCATAGTGAGACATTTAACTTAATCCAACTAATTATTGAAATGACTATGAGCATTATTCACTTGCCATGTGAAGGAATGGTGCAACTCTGCTTGCTATCTGCCAGGCGACATCACACGGAAAAGGCAATAACCGTTACTAGGGTATGTGAGATGGTGTTGTGTCCGTTTTTGCTTAAACAGAAAGTGTTTAAATGTGCCAGTGATGAGAAAAGTTATAATTGGAAGGTTCTTAAAATTGTTTAAAATGTGACTTTTATATCTTTCTTGTTGGTTTTTTTTTTCTTAAATGAATATTTTATCCACATAGCCTGATTTTGACAAACCGGTATTAGATCTGTCATTAAAACATGTTTACTGAAATTTAAAAAAAAAAAACAAGATATGGAAGTGAACAATTTTTTTTATGATTAAGTCACAATTCATAGGAACAATTTTTTACTAAAAAGAACATGGGGTCTAAAGATAATTTTTAGAAACATTTGGCTACAACACATTCATTCCCTTAGATTCTTAATATTTATGCTATACTTCATCTACTCAAAATTGAAGTTATTCTGGCAGACCACTTATCAAAGTTCCGAGTTATAAAAGCAGACCATCTATTACCAGATTCAAATCTATGTATACTCGAGTTTAAACCTCAATAGATAATGATAATAGTAATAATGTTATTGGTTTCCCTTTTAACTACAGTACTGCGGCTTTAAGAGACGCCGGGGTGCTGAAATTTTGCCTATAGGGGATCTTTAATGTGCCAGTAAATCTACCGACATGGCTCCCCTCAAACGCCAACTGACTGCACCAGGATTCAATCTGCAACCTTGGGCACAGCAGGCGAGAACGTAACCGCTGAGCCACACAGCCAGTCAACAGATACTTAAGAATAGAATTGCATCAGCTCTCTATCTACAGTCCTCATATCTGTCAATCTTACAAAACCAAAAATCAGGAGATTTTGAAATGAAAATCAAGAAAACTCAAGAGGATCAAGTAGTCAATATTGCTTAGGTCTTTGTCAGTACATACTTTCTTCTAGCACAAGCTCCATGTGCCATGCTGTCAAATTCATGTTTTATTAAACACACTTCCAGGGAAACTGTTGGTGGAATCCAAATCACACTAGAATGTATTTGTATACAGTTACACCTAAATATACAGCAATATAGGAATATTTATAAGAACATGTAAGGTTGGCCCACCTTCCATCTTAGTGATATACAGAAGCTTACAGGAAATTCTTCTAGGTATTATGCCATGTCTGTTGGGGTTTCCCCAGATGTACTGATTGGGCTCATCACCAGACAAGTTGCTATCCCATAAGGGGTCCAGACAGGGTATGCCGGTCTGCTAATGAAACAAGGCACACAATACCTAGAATAATTTCCTGTATTTAATTACCCTGGCCGCAAAAGCCAAAACATTCCATACAGCAGTAGAAAATTGCAAAATAATCATTTTAAAGTAATAACATCAGACAGTTATTAGAACACACAGCATTTTACTTATAAAATACAGAAAAACCTGCCTAAAGTGGAACACAATCTTTCAGTTTTCATAGGCTTCCATTTTACGAAGACAAAATACACTGCAAAGAAATACTGTATTATCACATTGGATTACAGTGAAATAATAATTTAAAATATAGGTCTGTAAATAAGAAAGAGAATAGGCTCACATGTATTACACAGTATTTTCAACTTACGTACAAAAATTCCAGTTTCTCTGCTCATCTCTTTGTTTCCACATGTCTTTCAAAGTGCATTGTCACAACTTCTTTACAAAAGAACGTTGTATGATCTCCTTTGCATCCTGCATTAACTCCAGGAGTTCAGGAACATTCTTGGAAGCTACAAATTCCTGAAGGTCACTCATAACAGGTAGTGCTTCTCCAAAAGTGTGAACTGTATTTTCAACTCCCTTTCCTTGCCTACATCATCGTCCATTTCTTCCATGAATTCACACCTGCTGTTTTCGGCAGCAATATCAGCTGCACTTTGAATGTCTTCTGTCGTTAATGTTTCCTAGAACTTCGGTGTCAGTACAGTCACACTCAAAATTTAGTACTTTACATTTTGTATTATGGGTAAGATAATCCGTCTTAGTCAGGTTATTTACGCCTACAGTTCCGGAATTTCTTTCCGTTTCCACATTAGACAGTTTGCCGGTATACAGTGTCATTTTACATAGGAAATACCTGTGTTCCGAATTTTGTTCTCCATTTGTCCATGTTTCCGGTATAGGCAGGTTTTACTGTAATAGGATACTAAAAAGTTAATTTGTATTATGGTGCTCATTTAAGGAAAAGTATCTATTGCATTTTGATGACTGTCTAACAGCTCAAAAACATAATTCCCCTCCATTATTATATCTAACACACAGAATACAGAACATGTACTGCTCAAGTCCGAACTCTGTGAACCTGAGAGGAATGTGGATCGTGGATGAGGACAGATGTGGGGGGGTTCCCAGTCCGTGCGTAGTAACAGAACCAAATACATTGGTCGGTCACATACTCAGTCATTCGCAACACCACACTGGTTTAGGGCTGTTGACAAGCCCTTCTCTTCCTGCCTCCTGGGTCACCTCACCCTACAAGTTCATAGAGCTTTGACTCTATATCATTAGTAGCACCTCTTCTCTCTTTTTTTTCTTTTTTCTTCTTTTATTTCTCCCCCCAACCAATAGATGACCTAAACTATGTGTTTTTGTCACTGACTAAATATTCTTTCACATTCAGTGTTACTGTGAGGTAGTTAAAATACCAAACATGACATGAATTACCACAATCTTAATTTTTCTATTAGAGACCATTGTATATCAATTTTCTTCCATTAAGATCTTATCTGATATATCATGTATCTGAAATGCAAAGAACTGGGACTGTAATTCAATGGCTTTATGCTCTTTACCACCATATGCATATAGACTCCAGGGTACCCCACAGGAAATTTTTAACATGCCAGCAAATCTACCGACACGACTCCCTCGCATTTAAGCACTCTCAAATGCCAACTTGACTGTGCCAGGATTCGATTCGGCAACCCTGGAAACAGCAAGCAAGAACCCTGTGCTAAAGAATATACATTTTGAGCTCTTGCCATCAGATGTTGGTAAATGTTACGAAGAGAAATCTTAACGAGTCAGGATTCACTGATACCAGCTGTAAAATACGTGGTCTATTAATATATTAAAGAAATATATTGTTACTAGGGAACCTGTACGAGAAATCTTGCATGCTCATCAACCACACGCCCGGGTTTACTGTTATGCAGGCTTCTATAAATATGTTTATTTGTTTAAACAAATTGTCAATATTTATGAAATCAAAGTGCAATTTCTTCACTGCTGCGGGGAATTCAATTTGAATATTCTTTTCAATGCACAATGGGCTGTGTGCGCCCCATGTGTACAGGCTACCCGGCCGGCTCTAGTGTTATGCGGGCTGGACGCGACTCAGTTCTGCCAGGGGCTACCGTCTTTCAGGAGGTTGAGTTTCTTGTCAGATGAACTTAGCGTATTATACAGGGTTATTCAAAATGATTGTCGGTATGACAAATATTCATAACACACAGTACAAATGATGTAGGAAGATGAATCGTGTTTTATTGTGTACTGTAACTCAAAAAGTTATTTTACATGCATTACAAATGCTCGATATGTGCGCCTCTGGTCACTCTACACACCAACTCGAAAGTCCTTCTCTTCCCACACACGCCCCAACATGTCAGTGGTGATGGTGTCAAAGGCAGCTCGGATACGCTGCTGCAGAATATTTGCCGGTAGAGGAGGAACAAATACCTGATTTTTGACATACTCCGACAGGAAGAAGTCACACGGTGTTAAGTCTGGTGACCTTGGTGGCCAGGGTAAAGAGCATCTGATGATGTTCCATTCCACATCCGATCCATCGTCTTGGAAGTTCTTGATTTAAAAATGCTCTAACTTCCCCATGGAAATGAGGTGGTGCACCATCCTGTTGCAGCATGTAATCGTCCTTGTCGTCACTTAATTGGGGTGACAGGCATTCAGTGAGCATGTCCAAGTAAATCAGCCCTGTCGCTGTCTTTTCAAGGAAGAAGAAGGCGTCGTAGACCTTAGTCTTGGAAATGGCACATAACACATTCACTTTTGGCGAGTCGCGCACGTGTTCCACATAACAATGGGGATTAGTTGTCCCCCAAATTTGAACGTTTAGTTTATTCACCTTTCCAGTCAGATAGAAAATTGCTACGTCACTGAAAACTAGCCTGTCACGAAAATGACTTTTTCTTCTCCTTCTTCAAAATGTTGTTGCAGTTCCATGAAAAATTCCAGCATAGGACTTAGTCATTGCCTGTTAAAGCTTGACGCAGTTGTAGGCAATATGGCTTTACATGCAGACACTTTCATAACACACACCATACGGTGGTTTGGGGAACATGCAGTTCCCTGCTGCCTCTAATAGTCGATATCTTAGGACTACGGAGATTAACTTCCCTGATCCGATTCAAGTCTGCTTCTGACACGCGGGGACGGCCAAGCAACGGACACAAGCAACCGGTCTTCACGAATTGCGCATACTATCTGCCAATAGAGTTGTCGGAGGGAGGGTCTTTCCCGTACGTCGTACGAAAATGGCGCTGGACTGTGGTAATGGACCGGTGTTTATGAAATTCGAGAGTACAAAACGCCTTCTCCTTACCGCTGACTGCCATTTTGCCAAATACTGCTGTTACTGCCAACTGGTGGTTATACATGGTACTAAATCGATGTAGAACAAAACTTAGAGAGTTAGTGTAACAGTTACTGCAACAATAACAATAGTATGTTGTCCACTGTTTCTACAAAAAATTCACGAAATCCCGACAATCATTTTGAATAACCCTGTATAATAGATACAGTACTACGTACATATTTTTGATACATCTCTTCATTGCTGTTTTGAAATCTATTTAAAAACATAAACTACAAACATATGCCTGAGCAATGCTTGAAATAATGTGTGTTTATTTACTTTATCTCAAACTGAAATTAACTTAAAACATTCCAATCGGGTTATAATAAACACTGTTATATTTACAGCAGAGACAATAATTACAGTTATAAACCACATATTTTATAGTATTCAATATTAATTTAACAAAGCACATTCCAAAAAAGAGTCAAGGTCTACAAGTTAAGTAAAACAAAGAATGTTGCAACAAGGTTGACTGATATGCCATTTAGAAATACACATCATGGAAAATGATTTGGAGAAGCACATTTGTAAAATATTTGTACTTGGCCCCAAAGAAAGAGTGTGCTAACCACTTCCTGTACTCCAACTACGTCTTTCCTCAGCCTTCTTCAATGCTGATAAAAAATATTATTTACACAATACAAATTGGTTTCAAGAATATAATGACTCCAGTTTGTCAGCTTTGGTGACAAGTTGATAAATTTCATCGCCTTCAATATTATGACTCATCTCTAGCTTTTAAGTCAACTATGGTCTAAATCTAGTACTTCGTTTCTTACATTCTGTTCAACCGATGATTGTCACAAGAAGCTGCTTTCATTTTACACACTTGAATTGCAGGACCTTCACTTTGGCAGTATTTCAGAACCCGCTTCACTTTAATCGGCTCTGTTGGAAGTTCTCAGTGTCACTTCACAGCCATCAGGAGGTACCAATGGGAACACTGTCTCAATTTCAAATAATGTTGAATACTGTGACCCAGCTGCTTATTCATCTGCTCCATTCCTGTATTTTCTTCCTGTAGGTTTGTTCTCTGTTCTGTTTGTGATCCTGCCATCTCATTCTTTGATTCATTGGGAAAATTTCCTTTTCTTTCTTCTGAGTCATTAGTGCCTACATTTTCAGTGCATGACATTGTTTCCAAATCATCTTCAGTATTTACATCGTTAACTAAATCACGTGGAACTACAGAGTTCACAATGCCCATGTTCATTAGAACACCAAACATAGCTTTATATTATGAACATCTGATCTCTTCATGATATGACCTGTTCATTCTTTGCACAAGACTCAAGCCTTCATCAGACCACTGTGAAATTGTATTGTTTCCATCCAAGTTAATAACATATTTTCAATGTCCTGGTTGGCACATTCCACTGATCCCTGAGACTGGCTGTGCCTCAGATTTCCATGGACTGTATATCGTACCACATAACTTGGTTACAGGACCCTCTATCAATATCAGAATGAAGGATATTCAGTTCACCAGAAGTGGTGGAAGAATCCAAAATACCGTGCCTTTTTCAAACTTAGTGCTCGAAAGAGAGCAAATTTGGCAAACAAACACAATATACCAGTATGAACATCGACACATTGTCTGGGTTGGCCTGCAAATTGATCAAGTCAATTTGGCATTGCTGTGTAGGATGGGCAAAACAAATGTAACAAATAACTTCTTTTCCTGTAGACACTGGTGCTATGAATTTCTCTTGACTTCTGATGTTGATGCTGATGTTGCTTTAATCCTGTATATAGAGCTTCACTGAACACAATATTATATTGTTGTTGTTAGTGAAATAAAAATTATTGTCCTTTCACTTATTCAATGATCCACTTAGAAGTTCATAAAATCTGTTATGCATGTCAGTAATTCTGATGCACCAAGAAGCAGGACAGAAAACTGATGCGAAAAGACAATACCAGATAAAAACCGAGCCTCTGCAATGGAGAGCAGCCTTAGGGTGCATAAGCATGGTACCGGACAGAAACTGAGCCTCTGCAGCACAGGGTAAACGAGGGGTGAGGCTTGGAAAACAGTTGAACCTTCACAAGAGAGGTAGCCAGGATTCTTCATTAACATTCACAAATTGTTCCAAAAACGGTTTCAAGGAAACCTTTTTCTTTGTCATAGTAAAGAATAAAACACCAAGCAAAAATACTAGAATATGGAAAAAATATTGCAGTAAAATTGATTAAAAACCACATACACTAAAACAAACCCTTACAGCGATTTAGGTACCCAAATAACATTCATTACCAACTAACCCGCTATAAAGACTTCAATAAATACTGACCTAAGTAAACTTCACTTGAACCCATACATATTAATAAGACAGAGAGATCACTTAGGGGCAATGTCCTCGCTATTCTGCCCCTTAAAGCAACAATAACTAACTAGGGAGTTATCTTTTCCTAGTCTCTCAAGGCTGAGTTATCTGAATAAAGTACAAAATATAAAAGGGGGGGGGGCACATTATTTTAATTCCGACCAAAATATCTTACGCAGTACAAAAAATACTGTCTACTACTCCCAAACTCAGAGATAATGTACCTAAATACTGATGTAATTCTATTTGAGGTTGACCCAACTCGTTTATTTTCTATTAAGAAACTGAAGTATTCATAGATCGGAATCCTATAGTAGTCTCCCATAGATAAGAACAAGTGGACTAGCATCTAGACCAACACACTAGGAGTGATGCATCATGCTACAAATATGGTTGAAATCTGAGTGATAATACCATGACTAGTTCTAACTTACAGATAATTATGGACAATTTAGATTTATATACTGACCGAGTAATCAGACAGAAAAAGGTGGGGAGGAGAAAGGACACATTCAGGAGGAAGAGCAAGTGCCTGGACTTAATGTTTCACCTTTGTCCTTACTTAACTTTATCACCAAGCTGCGAAAGAACAATACAAAGGTAAGAATTCAGCATAAGTAAGCAAAGCCTTGTGTAAACAACTACCACTAATACTGAAAAATTGCTATGACAACTACCTCACCGTATCTAGTACACCTCATAATAACAATGCCTTGGGTTTATGGGGTTTCTACTGATATAGCCCATGGTGGGGCCGTTTTTGAGATCTGATCAGCCTTCGGACTAACTACCAACAGACAGATGACAACATAGACACTTCTTCAGTTCAAATTGCTACTTAGGTCACAGTTCTCAGGATAAAACAGTGTTAATTCCTGATGTTTTGCCCATTTTGAGATGCAGCTTCTCTATACAGCACACTATAAGTATAATCAATCTGTCGACAAACAAAGTGCCCATTCTTGAATTCTGCTAGTACATTCTCTATCCTCATGATCCCTTCTACCACCTGTTCCACTCACACTCCCATGCCACGAAGTAAGTCTGTAATGCATGGTATTCGGGAATGAATGTTACACAATCACTCAATTCGAGATCCATGGAAGGAACATAATGCAATATGCATTCTTACGAATATCATTACACATTTAGAACTGGTCTCCTGGTCTTGATTATTATGATCCATCTGCTTGTCCCTGTAACATACTGCTGAGATTGAAAAGACAACAATGTCCATTGAATCCAAAATCCCATTTATCCATTATACAATGAAAACCAAATTCATGAATGAATATTACTTTTTCCCAGCGCTTTTTTTTTTCTCTAGATAAAATGGTCCCAGACACATCAAGAATAACTATTTGCATTGGAAAATGAGACAGTAATTCATTGCCAACTCATCCCTTTCAACATCAAGAGTGAGAGAAAGATGTTGAAACTGCACACCACCAAAAAAAAAACCCCTGCTATTCAAAAAGTGACTATCTTGCCAGCCAATCCATGGAGTTGTGATTTACTGTAACTAATTTCTCACTGATGTTGGTGATTAATTTGCATGAAAATTAGAAGAATACCATTTTACTCTAACAATAATGGTATAATAAAATTTCTCATTTTACATGAAAAAGAAACAGTACAAGATACATTATTTAAAAAAGGACTTGGCTCTATTGGTTAACCAAGAGTACATTCTTCTTCTTATTATTCTTCTACTCCTCAACCGCTAGGTTGGTGGGTAACATGCATGTGTTCCAAAACGTAAGAGTACATTAATATCTTGAAAAATAGAGTTATCAATTCTGAGTACTCCTAGCTTTGTCACTTATGTCATATTCTCTAATTTCACAACACTTAAGTGTCAACGATGAGCGACCACAGAGACTTACGGATTGTGTGCAAGCAACTACTGTAGATAGGTAATCCATTTATTTTTATTTGTAAATGGTGGTGTATGAGGCCTAGTACAGTTCTTTCGAATTGACAACCTGCAGTTATGAAGAGAATGAAATTAATGATGAAGATGTCACAAACACCAAGTCCCTGATCAGGGAAAATAACAGTGAAAAATGAAAATCCTCATGACCCAATCAGAAATTGAACCTGGGTCCCCTTGCATCAACATCCAGTGCTCTTTCCACTTGGCCAAGAATAAGAAATAAATAATACGGTAATAATTATGTATAGCCTCAGCTACCTTGGTGTAAATCTTTTGAGTTGGGGAGACGATCTATGAGATTTTAAAATATCTTCCCAAGTCCTATGTTCTCCTAAGCCCAAGGTCGCGGGTTCAAACCCGCCCGAAGTCATCGAATTTTTTAAGAGCGCTAAAAATTCCTCAGTTGCCTTCCTTCGTAGGGGAAGTAAAGCCGGCAGTCCTATGTCATAGATTTATGGCATGAAAAAGAACCTTCCACTAACTACACTTGTGTGAAGTCAAAATTTGTAGGTTAGAATTGATAATGCTATATTAGTTCCAACGTTCGCCACCAGGTGCTAACTGCGATGGCATCTAGTAGCCAAGTCCACAAGCTAGGTGTCGTGGGTGGTAGCATTTTGTAGCAAAAGTAGGAACTACTTGAAATTAACATCTGCAGTCCTTACTTGAAATAAAACAGATGGCACACTGATACAGCCATCACAATTAACATTGGTTATCAGACAGATTCTACACACACCCAAACTATACTGGGCCACGTGACTGCGTTGTCGCAGCTCCTATACTAAGGAATCAACCAGTCTTACGTCAATTTAAACAAAAACTTGTGTCATAGCAAGTCTACATATTCATGTGCACTAAAAACATGAAAATATACATGCAAAATGCTCTAGAACATACACCAAAACTAGAAAAATTTGCACCAACTAAAATACATTTATTTTACACAAAGAAGTTTCCTGCACGAGTTTAAAGTATATACAAATGAACAATCAAACACTGTTGCATGAAAAACTTTAGTCCTGTTTGGGTATTATGGTTATTGGGTGAGGCGATACAGCTACAACCAAAAAGAAAGCAACCAATTTATTGTTAGGCACTTTCCTAACAAAATGCTAATGTCAATACATAATGCTTGTTGATCTATTAGCATAATTGCTTTTCAGTTGTCAACATAAAGTGTACCCAATTAGATTGGGTGGGAAGTAACAATTATTTTAACACCCTCCTACCTGAAAGAAATGTTACATGAATTTATACAAAATTGCTCAACAAAACACTACTAAAACTCACAAAGCCAACCACGAACGGTTGTGGCCCTAGCACACCAACCTGCTAAAGGCACGAAAAAATATTAAAAACTGCAGATAGAAGTTTCGTCATTTTCATGGCTGATGAAGGGACACAACACTGCCCCAAAACAGGCACCATTACATGAAGGTAATTATTTACGCATTGACAAGACCGATTACAAAAATTAACAGAATGTTTTCTAACTACGTAGTTACTATTGTCAATACAGGAAATAAAAATTACAATGAATAAGACTCCTGGTATCATTAACATGTACAGCCACTCAAACAAAGAATAAGCACTGTCTTGCTAAATGTACTAGGTACATTACTCACTTTAACAAATTAAAAAGAGCCAAAAAGAACTCAAATTTCGCTTTCGCTATCATTTTACCCTCCAGCGTAGGCTTTTCCCACGGACTAAGCGAGGGATCCCACCTCTACCGCCAATGAGGGCAAAGTCCTGGAGCTTGAGACTTTGAGTCGGGGATACAACTGGGGTGTGTGAGCAGCACTATGTCCAGGCGACCTCACCTGCAAAGCGAACTGGGGCCTGATGACAGGATGGGAAGAGTGGGAGGGTTAGGCAAGGAAGTGGCAAGGAGGCGGCCGTGGACTTACGGTAGCTAACATCCCGACATTTGCCCGAAGACGAAGTGGGAAACCACGGAAAACCACTTCCAGGATGGCTGAGGTGGGAATCGAACCCCCTCTACTCATTTGGACCACCCGAGGCTGAGTAGACCCCATACCAGTCCTCATACCACTTTTCTAATTTCGTGGCAGAGCCGGGAATCGAATCACGGACCTTCAGGGTGGCAGCTAATCACGCTGACCACTACGCAACGGAGGAGACTAAATCAAATTTAGGACCTAATAAACAATACTCTATGGACTCCCACAAGCACAGATGTGCTTCCAGAAACTTGTAAAATACAATATGATCGTTCTTTTTTAAAGCAACTGTATATTTCATCGTTAACCTCAGCAGAATTCTATAACCAATTTCCCCATACATATCTTTCACATGGATCACATTCTATTAGCTTTTTCTTTTTTGACACAGCCTTTCAGCCTTCCATTACAATATGACTTTTAATCACGTGTTACTTCCATCAGGACTTCTTCTTAATAAGCCTTTTCAATTTCGTCATTTCCTGAACTGGTAGGTACCGGTATGTAGAATACGCTCGAGCAAAGAATTATCACATGCTAACTGTTTTTCATAAGCCACAACAGCAGTCATTCCTCAGAGTTTTGAAAGAAAAAGGAAGAAAAATTATGCAGTTACCAGTGCTCTGTTTGAGCAATTGTAGAAGTCTCGTGTTTACCCTGGTGGAAACAAACCATTCACATCAGTGTTCATAGATTTCGGGCCTCCATTTCAATTTGTCATCATTTGGACATTGCCATGTTGGCCATTGACTGATTTGTTCTTTTATCTTTCAAAACACAGAGTTAATTTGAAAGAATATACAGAGTGGTTCACCAGCCCCCTATTTTTGGATAAAGGCAACCCAACTAATGCATCTATCATCTATCAGCAGCAGCAGCTTCTAAAGGCTAAAAGCTTTGTCGTTGCAGCCATTTCTTACGGTCTTCAGCAGTTCTCTTCATATAGGCATCCGAGTCACAATTCACAATACGATTGTCTTGGTCGTCCCCTTTGCCTTTTCTCCAAAATTTTTCCTTCTAAAATTACCTGGAGGAGAGTGTCATGTCTGAGTATGTGTCCCATGAATTTAGTTTTCCTTTTCCTGATGGTGTTCAACAGGCATCGATTCTCCTGAATTTGGTTCAGAACAACCTCAATTGTCTCTCTTTCCATCCAGCTTTTTCGGGTCATTCGTCTCCAAAACCTCATTTCAGCTGCGCGTCTTATCATAGTGATCCTAAAAACATTAGTACCTGCTCCTTTACAGCCTTAGTACAACTTTGCCATTGAGTTCATGCTCGGGAATATAGTAGAAATCATTAGCGGCAGTGTTATTTCAATGACCTCAAATATAATGCATGATTAAAACGATCACAGCTCCGAATAACTCCACCTTACGTTTGGACAGGAAGACAGTGTCAACAAATAGATTCAATACGTGCAAGCTGATCACCTTCGCTCTCAGTAGCTAAGGTAGCTAAATTAAGCCTTGCTGAAGTAACGTCAGACAAGCCGTTAGGTAGCAGGTTAGAACCATGAGCTGGTACATATTGGTTTGCTTTATGTCGTTTATAGTGGATGTATTATGGGTGCGTATCTACCTGTTCTGAGTGATTTTTTATTTGGTCCTGAAAAGGACATTTTTATCCAATGGTACATAGCCAGGTTGGACGACAACATGATGATGTGTAGAACGAAAGCAAGGTACTCGGTATATTCAGGGTAGCAAGTGTTCGAAATGTTGACCACCTTGGTTTAAAGGAAAACTCAAGACTCACGTGTAGCGTCAAAGCCCTCTGTATCCCATGATGCTCAGGTAGCTAGCACATGCGATCGAGCAGGTGGTTGCTGCACATTTCAAAGCCATCACATCAAAAGAATAGAACATGAACATTTTTTTCTTATGCCTGACGAATAAAGAAAACAAAAGAACCGATAAGAAAGTTTTATACACACATCAAAAAAAGTTTTGCATCACCTCGGTTCCCAGATCTCCGGCATATAGACGTTGACTGTGTATATTGTATCAAAGATACAGTCCCTTTGACTGTTCATAGATGTCACTAAAACTGCTCAAAGATGTAAACAACCATGCATGAGCAGGGCCTATTAGACGGAGGGGGTACGACAGCCGATCAGTTCCAGTCATTCCACCAGGACGAAGGTACGCTGCTCATGTTGTCTGTAGTTCTACCATGCCTAGAAGGTCAATACCGCAGTTCGATCGCGTCCGCATTGTTACTTTGTGTCAAGAAGGGCTCTCAACAAGGGAAGTTTCCAGGCGTCTCAGAGTGAACCAAAGCGATGTTGTTCGGACATGGAGGAGGTACAGAGATACAGGAACTGTCGATGACAGGCCTCGCTCAGGCCGCCCAAGGGCTACTACTGTAGTGGATGACCGCTACTTACGGATTGCCGCTCGGAGGAACCCTGACAGCAATGCCACCATGTTGAATAATGCGTTTCGTTCAGCCACAGGACGTCGTGTTTCAACTCAAACTGTGCGCAATAGGCTGCATGATGCGCAACTTCACTCCCGACGTCCATGGCGAGGTCCAGCTTTGCAACCCCGACACCATGCAGCGCGGTACAGATGGGCCCAACAACATGCTGAATGGACCCCACAGAATTGGCATCACGTTCTCTTCACCGATGAGTGTCGCATATGCCTTCAACCAGACAATCGTCGGAGACGTGTTTGGAGGCACCCTGGTCAGGCTGAACGTCTTAGACACACTGTCCAGCGAGTGCAGCAAGGTGGTGGTTCCCTGATGTTTTGGGGTGGCATTATGTGGGGCCGACGTACGCCACTGGTGGTCATGGAAGGCTCCGAAACGGCTTTACGATACCTGAATGACATCCTCCGACCCATAGTGCACCCATATCGGCAGAATATTGGAGAGGCATTTGTCTTCATGGACGACAATTCTCGACCTCATCGTGCACATCTTGTGAATGCGTTCCTTCAAGATAACGACATCGCTCGACTACAGTGGCCAGCATGTTCGCCAGACATGAACCCTATCGAACATGCCTGGGATATGTTGAAAAGGGCTGTTTATGGACGTCTTGACCCACCAACCACTCTGAGAGATTTACGCCGAATTGTCGTTGAGGAGTGGGACAATTTGGACCAACAGTGTCTTGATGAACTTGTGGATAGTATGCCACGACGAATACAGGCATGCATCAATGCAAGAGGACGTGCTACTGGGTATTAGAGGTAGTGGTGTGTACTGCAATCTGGACCACAAATGCTGAAAGTCTAGCTGTATGATGGTACAACATGCAATGTGTGGGTCTCATGAGCAATAAAACGAGCTGAAATGTTGTTTGTGTTGATCTCTATTCCCTTTGTATTTAAAGGTTCCGGAACTCTTGGAACCGAGGTGATGCAAAACTTTTTTTGATGTGTGTATGAAGAAAGTCAAGTGTCCAACACAAAACTTTCTCACTTTCTTTGTGTAGAGTGTATGCATCCATGGCTGAAATGATAACACGTGGATTGCCGATTGAAAGAATTGGGGTTCGATACTTGTTAGGGGGAGAGTTTTATCATTTGTTTTCGTAGCGTTTCAACATCTGTGCCGACCGCTTTACCAGTGTCTTACGACAAATATGATACAAGAGGTCACAGTTACCGTAATTATTGAGGATGGGGCACTAGTAATATAGCAAGCAGATGCATTTTCAGGTTGGATTCCATGAACATTACATAGTGTTCGAATCCGGCATTACACAAAACATCTTAATATGTACACCTCAAATAGAGTTGTCATCTTTTGTTAGAATTTAATAACAAAAGAATACGAAGGGAAATTCTCAGGAATACGTATACTGGCGATCAGAATCTTGGTTGGTTGGTTCCTTAGTTTAGGGGCTGCAACAACGCGGGCATGTAGCCCCATGTACTTTGGGTGTGTGTAGAATTTGTCTGATAACCGCTGTTAATTATGATGGCTGTATTGTGCGTGTTATCTGTGATTCAGGTAGAAGGACTGCACACGATTAACTTTTACAAGTAGTTCTTACTTTTGCCAACAAATGCTACCATCCATGACACCTAGCTGCAGACGTGGCTACTAAATGCCATCGCAGTCAGCACCCGGTGGTGAACATTGGAACTAATAGAGCGTTATTAAACTAACCTACAAATTTTAGCTACCAAAAGTGTAATTAGTGGAAAGTTCTCTTTCATGCCATAAATCTACAACATCGGACCGCCGGCTTTACTTAACCTCCGAAGGAAGGCATACCGAGGGATTTTTCACACTCTTAAAAAATCCGATGACTTCGGCCTGGTTTGAACCCGCGATCTTGGGCATAGAAGCTCAGCATGCAACCAACTACGCCACCGAAGCCGCTGATCAGAATCCCCTTCAATATGTTGTGTTTCATTTGAGGGGCTAGAACATCGAGGTCATTTAGCCCCATGTATTTGGGGGGTGTGTGTGTAGAAGTTCTCTGATAACCTGTGTTATAGCAGTGCCTGTATTAATGTGTATATTAGCATTTAAGGTGAGGATTGGGAAGGAGGCGGTCGTGGCCTAAGTTTGAAACCGTCCCGGCATTAGCCTGGAGTAAAAGTAGGAAACCACAGAAAACCACTTCCAGGGTGGCTAAGGTGGGAATCGAACCCACCCCCACCTCTTCTCAGTTTTGCCCCACGAGGCTTAGTGTATCCAATTCCAGTTTTTAGTGAAATGAAAATCCACAGCCTGCTTCCAGTCTCCGACCGGGTCAGGAATGGAATGAATGAAGCCCCCATCTAGCGGCGAGGATATGAACTGTGCCGGCTGCCGAGGCCTGACGCACTCCTCTGGGGCAATGATTAAGTGAATGACAGATGAAATGAAATGATAGTGGAGAGTGTTGCTGGAATGAAATTTTGACAGGGAAAACCGGAGTTCCCAGAGAAAAACCTGTCTGCCTCCGTTTTGTCCAGCACAGATCTCACATGGAGTGACCGGGATTTGAACCACGGACCCAGCGGTGAGAGGCCGGCGTGCTGCCGCCTAAGCCACGGAGGCTTACCCCAGTTTTTAGTGCAGCATTCAATTTCTTGGCAGAGCCGGGAATCGAACCCAGACCTCTGGAGCGACACTTCGATATGTTATGTTAATATCCATCTCAGATGTTTTAGCTTTCTGCCATTAAAGCTCACATGGCATAACGTGCTGATTCAATCGTATTCTCTTTATAAATCGGCAAAATTCAACATACTATTCACAGGAATACATCGTAAGTTAATAAATGAGGCAATGTGACTTAGTAGGTGTGGCTTAATATTACATCCACACTAAAATAGAGCGCGGGCTCTCGCTTAAAAAAGTATGCTTACGTCTGGATTCGAAGTACCTTTCTACCCGTTCTCACCCACCATGTCCGGCCGGAACTATTACCGATTCAGCCATGACTACAACATGGATACCACGCGCTGCACGTGTATTAGTCACAGTGGCCATCCCACCTCAAACGTTACTATCCATGTCAAAGTCTTCAATCATGGCTTATAATATTGATTTAACTTTCTACTATTACAGATCACTTATCGTAACTATTAATTCGATCGTATTACATGTATGTGTGTTCTTCCAAGGAGCAATAAATCACGTTAGTAGAATGGTCCTTAGTATTGGGCGCAGAAATCTTCATGGTCATTTTTATCATTTTAAATGATCTTGTCGACTTCGTCGTTACGCTGGGGTCTGGCGATGCGTTACGGTGACGGGACGAAATGTACCCAGATGCACCGAGGGGTGTGACGTCATAGTACCGCTTGGTGCATGTGTTCCCCGACAATCTCTACTTCGTTAGTATAAGACAAAAATCCCCGATTCTTGGATGTCACGGGTAATCTCGAGAACCACTGGATGGATTTTGATGCGGTTTTCACCATTCTGTAAAGGATATCTCGAGGAAAGATTCTGTAGAAAATAATTTATGTATGATCAAAGAAAGCCAAGCAGTAACGATTTGAGTGAAATCGTCGAAAACAAACTTTGCGTCCGTGCGCTTCTTAAGCTTATGCTGGGCAAATCGTTAAACGTATCAATATACTATGAGCGTAAGAATTGGTCAGCATGAAAAGTTCTACAAAAAAGTCCGCGAGAGCATATCTCTATCTTCAATACATCGCCCACTATAAGTGATTGTAGACTGGATGGAAGGGGCAAATCCCCGTGCGCTCTAGTGAGCATGACGGCATCCCGCGCGCTTGACCTTGCTTTGCCCTTGGTTTGCACTAGCAGTTCGTGAGTAATTTGAAACAAGGTAAAGTATTATAAAGCAAGATAAGTATTATGCAGATAATTTTCTAGCATGTCAAGAGTCTTTGGCTTCGAGCGAAGCGAGAAGCCTCCAGCCTTCCTAACATTTTTCAGCATTTGTAGCATTTAAAATGATACAAAGTCTAGTCTTTCAGACAGACTGTCACTTTTTCTTTGATAGACCCATGGCTCAAATTACATTGCTGTCGCACAGGCAGAGCGCAGAGCATTATCGACCATCGGGAGAAATGTGATGTTAGTTGTGTTTCATAAAACTAAATAATAATACTAGCCGCGGTAATAGAGCGCTAATGCTCTACCACGTGGTTCGCTGGCATCGAGAGAGCGTGGGTTCGAATCCCACCT
Organism: Meconema thalassinum; assembly: GCA_946902985.2. NCBI lineage: Eukaryota > Metazoa > Arthropoda > Insecta > Orthoptera > Tettigoniidae > Meconema > Meconema thalassinum. The sequence continues at coordinate 297,067,897 of OX336391.1, read as the reverse complement.
CGGCCGTCCTGAAAATAGTTTTTGTGGTTTCCCATTTTCACCACCAGGAAAAGGCCGGGACGGTTCCTTTCAATAGGTCCATGGGCGATTTCCTTCCAATATCCCTTCCGTGACCCGTCCTAAAAAGTAAAGTATAAGCCCATTGGCTGCATTAATAAAATTGTTATGAAACTAAATAAGGGGCTGGTGAACCACTCTGTATATAACCCTCTGCATCTGACACTAGATACTTCACAAATTGTCAAATCTAAAATCCACAAAAGAAATAAGAATGAGAGAAAGGTGGAAGTATGGTTTATAAACCAAAGGGAAAAATTGCTTATTATGGTAAATTTCACGGATACAGGCCAATCGAAAATTTGTGAATCTTTTACAAGTAAAATATGACTGTAATAGTCTCAAAAGCCTAAAAAGTATTTCCTTCTATAGCAATACCAACAATGCTCATGTAGGCATACTCCAGCATTAAAAAAAAAGCATACTTGTTACAATACAAAACATTTTAAAAATTACAACTGCCATGGCTCATAACAGTAAAATAGTTTTATAAAGGAATTTCTTTAATGTAAGTATTTCATAACATATCATGCAGCTATGTAAATTCATGCTAAATGACAAGTAAGAACTCACCTTCAGCCGTTTCCTGATCTTCAAATCCTTGATCTCCTCAATGTCAGATTGATCAGAAACCTCTTTAAATTCAAGAGCACCACAATTAATATAGAATCCACCATGAGCAGTGGTTATCTCCTCGGGTACAACTTCATCGTACTGGAGAAAGGAAAGTTCATTATAGAAAGGTATATTAGAACATAAGATATTGTCAGTGTTGCCTTAGTAACCTTGTGATTCAGTTGATCAACATAAGTGAGCCCAATTAGATTGCCACAATGTTTTGTTCTATTGAAATTCAGGCAAAACATTTAGGGTATTTTAATAATTTTTACATGGCATAAGCCCTACGAAAGGATAATATAAATACATTATCACCCAACTATCTCAAAGAAATGCTACATGAATTATGTATTATACACTTATTAAGACACCTCTCTAACAAATACAGGGCTTCATTGATGATATGTTTCACTCATCAAGTGAGCATCATCAGATCCAAATATCATCATCATCATCATCATCATCATCATCATCTTGTACAGTTTCCAGCCCCAGGCTGGGTCTGTTTGGAACATAAGCCTCGAAACTTAGTTCTTTCTTCCCACCACCTCTCCGCTGTCACTCTGGTCCAGTCCTCGCCTCTCTTCTTGACACATTCCTCCACTCCTTTCAGCCGTCTATCTCTTGGTCTTCCCCTTGGTCGTTTCTTCTGCATCTGCATCTCATGTATCCTCTTGGGAATCTTCTTCTCATCCATTCTCTTTAAGTGTCCATACCATCTCAGTCTTGATGTCTCAATCCTACCTTGCAAGGGTTCCTCTTTCACCATTTCCCTGACATTTTCATTCCTCACCCTGTCTCTTCTTGTTACTCCGATCCTACTTCGCAGGAACTTCATTTCACCTGCCTGTATTCTGCTTATGTCTCTTTTCTTCATTGTCCACGTTTCTGAAGCATAGGTCAGTATCGGAATATAGTAGCTTCTGTATAACACTTCCTTGCTTTTTTGTGGGACATCTTTATTCCACACTAAGCTCCTAATGCTTCTCAGAAATGCTTCTGCCTGTCTGCCACGTTCCGTAATCTCTTTGTCATTTCTCCCATTTTCCTCCACTATACTTCCCAAGTACTTGAGACTTTCCACCTTCTTCAGCTGTCCACCTCCAAGTGTTATCCCACTCATTGGTCTGTCCTTTTTCCTGGTCGTTAACAGGATCTCACATTTACTGATGTTGAACTTCCATCCGTACTCTCCCACTGTTTCTTCCCAAGCCTTCAGTTGCTCCTGAATTTCCACCTCCTTGTTTCCCCAGACCATGAGATCATCTGCAAACACCATTGCTTTCATCTTATCTTCTCCTATCTTTCCTGCTATCCGTGTCATTACCTCGTCCATAACCACAATAAAGAGAAGGGGTGACAGCGCACTACCCTGTTTCAGGCCACTCATTTGTCTGAACCAGTCTGTTCTTTCCCCTCCAACTTTCACACAACTCACACTTCCACAATACATCTCCTTCACTCTGCCTACAGTCTCTTTTTCCACTCCCATGTTTTCCATTGCTTTCCGAACCTTCTCCCTACACTCACTATCATAGGCCTTTTCGATGTCCAGGAAGGCCATCAACAGATCCTCTCCAAATTCATAGTGGTGTTCCTGGAGCTGTCTCACTGAAAATATGAGATCCACTGTTGATCTCCCAGGTCTGAATCCATACTGTTCCTCTCTCAATTTTCTCTCCACTTTGGCTCGTATTCTACTTTCTAATATCTTTTCATATATCTTGGCACAGTGAGGTATGAGTGTGACTCCCCTGTAATTTCTGCACTCCTTTCTGCTTCCTTTCTTAAATATTGGGACAATTAATCCTTTCTTCCAATCTTCTGGGGTCTTTTTCTCCTTCCATATCACCCTCATCACACGGTACAGCCACTGTTTCCCAACCTCCCCTGCTGCCTTCACCATTTCAACACTCACTTCATCCACACCTGGTGCCCTTCCTCCTTTCATCTTGTCTATGGCCATTTCCAGTTCTCTCCAAGTCAGGTCCTTTTCCATTCCTGTGTTGTCTTCTCCATCTTCCAATACATTGTCTTCCTCCCTATGACCATTTGGATTCAGCAAATCCTCCAAGTACTCGTTCCACACTGTCTTGAGTGTCTCTTTGTTGTGTACCTCATTTCCGTTTTTGTCCATCATTACCACATCCTCTCGCAGACCTCTTCTCTTACTTTTGACCATCCCATAAAGAACTTTCTTATTTCCTCTGCTGTCTTCCTCCATCATCTCTGTCCACTTTACCATCCACTTCTTCCTCTCCTCTGCGACAATCTTGTTTGCTTCTTTCTTCTTTATCTTATAATCTTCCCTTGCCAGATCAGTTCTTTCCTGGAACCACACTCTGAAAGCCTTGTTCTTCCTTCCCACAGCTTCTTTTACTCTCTCATTCCACCATGGTGTCTCTTTACACCGCTTTCTGTTGCTTGTTCTTCCACATACTGCCACTGCAGCTTCCACCATTGTGTATTTGAATTGCTTCCATTCCTCTTCCCCTGTTTTAGGATTGTCTGTTGGCATCCTTTCCCTTATTATCTTCTGGAATTCTTCCTCGACTTCCTTTTCCTTGAGTTTCCATACTTTGATTCTCCTTTCCTGGTACTCTGTCCTCTTGCTATCCTTAACAACTCCCAGGTTCATTACAAGTATTCTGTGGTTGCTATCTAAGGCCTCTGATGGTATTACCTTTTTATCTCTGACACTTCTCTTCATTTCCCAGTCGTACAGCATGTAATCTACCAAAGATTTCTTTGTTAAATCACTGCTGTACCACGTTACCTTGTGGCTTTCTTTCTTCCGGAACCAGGAGTCGCCTACCACTAAACCGTTTCTCATGCAAAAATCCAGCAACTTTCTCCCTTCTTCATTCCTGCTACCCCATACTTCTGCTCCCAGTACATTTTCATATCCTTGCCTTTCACTTCCTACATGTGCATTCAAATCTCCCATGACAATGATGCTCTGACCATTCAACTGCTGTTGTAGCTCCTCCTCAAAGTCTTCCTTCTCTTGAGCTGTACATCCAACTTGAGGGGCATATACCTGGGATATCTCCAGGCTTCTTCCCTTTACAGTTACTCTGATCTTCATGATCCTGTCACTTATTCCCTTTACCTCTTCCTTCATTCCATCTCTCACAACAACTCCTACTCCGCTGCTCCTTCCTTCACTGTTCCCACTCCAGTACAACCGGTACCCTTTCCTCAGTTCTCTGCGACCTTCTCCTTTCCATCTTGTTTCTGCCAAGCCCAGAACATCCAGTTTTCTTCTCTCCATCACATCTACAATCTCCTCCACTTTTCCTGTCAGTGTCTGTATGTTTAATGTCCCAACTCGTAGTCCATAAGCATATCAAGGTCGTCGTCGTTTGCATCCATCCTTTCCGAGGCCTGTTCCTGGTTTGAGAGCAAATATGATAGACAAAATTGTTCTAAAATAAAAACACTACCAAAATCCACAAAGCCAATCATGAACTGTCACAGCACTCCAACACTAACCCGCTAAAGATGCAGCAAAATTTTAGAAAGTTCGGCTAGTACTGCTGTGAAATACTGAAGTGGTAAGCCCCCTGAAAGAAAGAACCATTTATTTTAATATTTATTTAAAATCACAATTCCACTCACAGTCTCCCTCCACCAATTAATTCATGAAGGCGTCCTACTACTGTGACAGATTTTGGGGCTCATCACTTAAGTACATCGCAACAGTTGTAGCTACAACTTCATGGGTTAGTCGGTAGGGTCAGACAGTTTGAGCGTGGGATTGTGATATCGCAATCTCGCAGCCTTGTTATTATATTTGAATTGCAGCCAATGGCCATAACGGAGTACTTTAATCGAACACCCGTAGGCTCCCCATCAAGTTAAATTTCAAGTAGTTCCAACTTTGGCTGCTAGAGATGATACTGTCACCGACACCTAGCGGCAAACGTTGGAGTTGGAACTTGATAGAGGGTTTCTAACCAAATAACCTACAAATTTAGCTACACAGTACCAATTGTAGAGGTGGGTTCTTTTAAATGCCATAAATCTATGAAATGGGCCCGCCGGCTTTACTTCCCCTCCAAAGGAAGGCATACAGAAGGATTTTAACGCTCTTAAAAGTCCGACTATTTCTGACGGGTTTGAACCTGTGATCTTGGTCATAGCAGTTCAGCATGCTACCGACTACACCACCGAAGGCAGAGAAAGTTAAGTTACGTTTCAATAGCAGGCGCTGCCGTATCCTGCCCAGCGAATGGGTTGCATATATTCACCCTCGCCCACACTTCATGCTACTTAACTTTTGCTTTAGATTTAGAGTTTAATAACTCAGGTAAGCACAATAGACTCGCACAACCAAGTACTGTACATTTTCACTAATATGAAGGATGGGTAACCAGCTACTAATTCATGAAACATTTCTTTCAGGTAGCAGGGTGAGTAAATATTTGTTATTCCCCACCGTATTTATTTGGGCACACTTGTGTTGGCTTACAGAAAAGCAATTCTGTTAATAGTTTACTTTACAAAGGCAACACTTGAAAAATGACTTCCGACATTTCAATATTGCTTCATAACTCCATCTAGTTCACAACCAGCCATTCACAGTTTGAATTAGCAGCGAGACGGATTGTAGTGTTTTTGTACATACCACTACTATCGGATTTTTTATTATGGATACTCTAGTTTAGGCCTTAATTACAACCAAACCAACAGTCCTATTGAAAAACGAGTTATACCAATATTTTCCTTGTTTAATTCTGCGTTAGACTATATAAGCCAATTATTTTCAAGTTTATTAATTATTTATTTATTTGTGGTTGTATGAAAAATTGTCCGTGTTTTTGACGTCTTTTCTAGGAACCGCTCACTTAAAACTATATACATGGAAAACTACTTGGCTGAGGGTAATGAAATTTTTGTATGTGATAGGCACAAGTATTGGTAGTGCAAATCTCAAGTTTCAATATTTTTCAACTACCCGATAAAATGTTCTTATACTTTTTCTGACGCAACATATTCTCAGCCCAGGATAAACGTACAGCAGGAAACTTGGTCTTATTTTGAAGCTCTCATTCGTGATTATCGGAAACTACGACCACTGTAAACGTACAGTGTGATGAATTTATGAAGAGTAATATTAATGAGAGGTTTAGTGCGTTCCGGCCCGTGTGATTAAAAGCGGGCGAGTCGGTGAATTTGAGTGCAGCTTTGCCGGGCAGTTGTGTAATGGAATGCGAGTCACCTGGCTATGTACACATGCTATTTTCAGTCATCCTGTTTACTACTTATATGCCACATCACATCACATCCAAATGCCTCAGAGACCACCGTTGTCTGAGGGCGAACTTGCGCTAACATATTACAAAATGGTAGAAGTATGGAAGCAATGAATGCTTTATGCCGAGAAGCCTTGCTTACCGTTGCTTCTGAACTCTGGAAACAATGTATTAAAAACGCTAAAAGAATTGAAGACCACTACTGGGAGATAGATGGCCCGTCTGAAAATGTCCCTCATTTCGAGGAGGTCATAATTAACATGAATGCCAGCAGTTCTGATTAATCGGAACAGAGCCATTCTTCAGACGAAGAATTAAATATTGTAAAGATATTATGTAAATAATGTAGATAGCCCTTTGTAAAAATTGTGTAGTCTGACATTTCCAAATTAGGAGGACAAACCACTTTTAAACCTGCCATTCAAGGTCTAAAGCCCTTATGTGAAAAAGGTGATGGAAAATGAAATTTGTACGAGGAAAGAAAATAAAAGGTTAAAAGGAAACTTAAAGCAGTGTTCGTTCGTAGCAAGCCGCAACGACTGCAACTTAACGCGGCAACGCTGCACCGGATTTTACAAGTCCGCTCGCTTTTACTCGCACGGGCCGGAACGCACAAAACCTCCCATTAATATTCCTCTTCAAAAATTCGTCATCACACTGTTCAATTACAGAGGTCGTAGTTTCCGATAATCACGAATGAGAGCTTCAAAATTAGACCAAGTTGCCTGCTGTACGTTTATCCTGGGCTGAGAAAATGTTACGTCAGAAAAAGTATAAGAACTTTTTATCGAGTAGTTGAAAAAAATTGAAACTTGAGATTTGCACTACCAATACTTGTGCCTATCACATATAAAAATGTCATTACCCTCAGCGAAGTAGTTTTCCATGTATACAGTTTTAAGTGAGCGGTTCCAAGAAAAGACGTCAAAAACACGGCCAATTTTTCATACAACCACAAATAAATAAATAATTAATAAACTTGAAAATAATTGGCTCATATAGTCTAACGCAGAATTAAACAAGAAAAATATTGGTATGACTCGTTTTTCAATAGGTCTGTTGGTTTGGTTGTAATTAAGGCCTAAACTCTAGTATCCATAATAAAAAAATCCGATAGTATATCTACATGTTCAGTTGTATTCATTGAAAAGGACAACATTGTTACAACGTCTGAAGAAACACTGTCGATCAGTTAAAAATTAAAATATTATACCCTTATTTACTCGGCTATAGGTAAAGCCCTGCGCATTTTTCGCCAAGCGGATATACTTTGCATAGCTGTGCGGATAGCGGATAAGCTGCGGATAATGTTTGGAGTAAATTTGCGGATAGTTTTTAGAATATAATCCGAACTTGTTGAATATCATGGGGAAAGTTGAGTAATGTACGCAGCGGGTAATCGTGCGCACCTATGTTTTTCGAGTTGGTAGTACAACTAGCAACTCAGTTCACTCCTACCCTCAAGCTGTCATCGTACCTATCAGATAGGGACAGTCAATATGATGTCAGTTGCTATGTGATAACCATGAGGCTTGGATGAAGAAACCTAACACGTTGCATCTTATTTTCTGTAGCCAGCAAATAAGAAGGTAAGCCTACAGTTGTGATTCAATTATTTAAAATTAAATGTAGTTTTAAATGCCAGTGTTTACAGTGGTTTTGCATGTATTTATTTTTCAATATAATAGATTAGTTTACCGGGATTCAGTGAGTTACCTTTTAAAAGCAGAGTGGGGAAATGGTGCGCAGAACATATATGATACAAGTAAATACAATGCGACATTAATGGCAAAATATTTCATGTTTGTTCACCAGATGCCAAGAAATTATACGAGGAAAACAGAGAAAAACTCCTACCCAGCAGAAAATGTGCAGAAAGCTCTACGTGCAATTAGGGATGATGGGAGGAAAATAAGGGAAGGGGGGAGAAGTTTCAACATTCCCCAGTCAATCCTACGAAAGTAATTGCTGCAAAATTGTCTTGCTTCTCCTCGTCTAGTCCGTAAAGCTGTTTTTACCAATGAAATGGAGACATAATTATCCGAATACCTTTTGACATTGGCAAAATTATTTTACAGCATAACGCCCACCAAGCTTGTCAGACGGTTAGAGTTCAAGTTTGCAGAGGAGAATAAGTTTACCCATAATTTCCATAAAGTTAAAAGTCTAGCAGGCAAAGGTTGGTTGTATGAGTTCTTGAAGGGATATCCTGCATTAACGTTGAGATAACCTGAAGGAACAAGCTCAAACAGGATTGCCTCCTTTCATGCTGACGTAACATTTTATTATAATATGCAAAACGGCAGAATTTTAGTATCATTGCATTGTTATGCTATTGTAAAATGCATTGGAATATTCTAATATTAATGCTCAGTGCAAGTTTCAGCCAATTCACATTGTATTATTATGGCTTTCCAACACTCATCCCATGCGAACAATTCCCCAACCCATGCGCAGGATTACTCTGCAGGGTGGGTAATCGTGCGCAAATGCACATTTGCGAGATTTCAAATTATAGTCCACCAAATGTATTTTTGAATTAAATTTGTTTCTGCACATCGAATATAGAGTTACTAAGGCTCCCTTATTCATAACTGCAGTTGTGTTATCTATTATTTCATCATCACAAGACTGATTCTTGCTTAAGTGCGCACAATTCCCCCACTCTCCCTTACTAGGGCCCGGATGTTTATGACATATCATATTTTTCCGTTATGTTTTTTCATGACAAATGTAAGATGATGATTTACGCTAATCCCATTCAAATTATGTCATTAAGCATAATCAACACTCCGAACTGGAAAGGGTTGCAATTCTGGCTATGTAACATTCATTTTAAACATAGCACATGACATACAGTACATAGCCTAAGGGTTCGACTTTCTGCTCAAATTTCTAAAAGATAAAGTATAAAGCAACACATTGAAAATATTATTGTAATGCCAGTACATTCGGGTAACAAACGTGTGGATAAAAGTAGCGTGGATGCGGGGCGGATGCGGATAACAGTCGTGCGGATGCGGGGCGGATGCGGATAACAGCCGTGCGGATGCGGATAACGTTTTGTCTATCCGCGCAGGGCTCTAGCTATAGGACCCCCTCGCCTGTAGTAACCCCCTTAATTTTCGAGCCAAAATGCAAAATTCTTGGAAATTGACGAATAGTTAAATATTTTTTAAATTATAACTGAAATTCATCCTTTTTTATGACAAAAATATTTTTCTTGTTACATTATCATTTTTGTTATTCAAACAATATGACCTCCATTTTGCGTACATGTACGCGATTGGACAGGATATCGAATTGTGTAGCCAATAGGCTTCACCCGACATCCAATAGAAGACGTCACACTATTTGCAGAGTAGAAGCGCCAAGTTTAAAATCCGCCAATGTGAGTTATGAATTCATATCTTGCCTGCATTCTTTGGTATTGTTTGTATTGTGCTTCAAAGTGGTGTTTACAGCAGCCTCTTCTTCTCAGTTTTATTTTAAACACATTTCATTTCCTGCAAGAACTGTCGGCTTTTGTGTGACACGTTATTGGTATATATTAATGTGAAATATGTGAATAATATGTACTCGGTTGTGTTTACAAATGTTAGTGAGATGTAATCGTTCAGCATCATCAGACATTCATTAATTAATGCATTCTCCCTCCATATGTTCGAATAAAGTTTGCATTTCCGTGTCAGATACTTTGTCCATTGCATGCTATTTCTTTGATAGTAAGATGTTTGCTTAGCAAGTGACAATAGTGAAATTCATTGGGGGCCAGCCGGGAATAGTGGTCGATAAGTGAGGTTATCGCAGTCTCTTAGGGGACTGATTGAAGAATAAACATGTGAACTTTGTTTATTTTGATTAAATATATATTGTACTATGTAGCAACAACATGAAATGAAAATCCACAGCCTGCTTCCAGTCTCCGACCGGGTCAGGAATGGAATGAATGAAGCCCCCAATCTAGCGGCGAGGATATGAACTGTGCCGGCTGCCGAGGCCTGACGCACTCCTCTGGGGCAATGATTACATGAATGACAGATGAAATGAAATGATAGTGGAGAGTGTTGCTGGAATGAAATTGACAGGGAAAACCGGAGTACCCGGAGAAAAACCTGTCTGCCTCCGTTTTGTCCAGCACAAATCTCACATGGAGTGACCGGGATTTGAACCACGGGCCCAGCGGTGAGAGGCCGGCGTGCTGCCGCCTGAGCCACGGAGGCTTAGCAACAACATAAAATAGCTTATTTTTACTCTCTCCCTTTCCCAAAATAATGGATTTTTGCGAAGCTCGAGTCTAAAGTACCCCCCCATTTCTGAACTAGAAATTTAGAGAAAAAGGGGGTCCTATAGCCGAGTAATTATGGTATATATCAGATTGTAAAGAATATAATTTATCAACTGACAGTAAAACATTATTTTGTCATTGTGTCTGTGTACAGTGACATGTACTGTACTCAAGGTTACTGGTGCAGCAACATACAGTATTCCAAAAAGTAAACATCAGGCTAACTAACAACAAAATTTCAAACAGAGACAATTGTTTCTAACATAACCAACAACTACTGTGAGTGTAAGGACAGAGTTCTGCCATGCTCTCATCTATGCTGACATCCCCCTCTTCAAACTGAATAATCAATGCTTTAGGGAATTTCTCAAGAACTATAGTAAACAAATTATCCCCGATGGGAAAATATAGAAAAGGAAAAAAACAGCCAGAGGCATTAACTTATCTGTTGTATATCCTAACATGACTCATTTAACTTGTGTAGTACATGCCTTTCATCATATGGGAGGAGTGTTAGAGTGAAAATTTGTTGATTCTCATTGGAAAAAGTTTTTCTCCAATCCCACATCTTTTGAATGAATTGTACTCAAAAATTCCAATGCCATCTACTGTAAGCAGATTCTAACTAGGTGGGATACATGGCTGCAAGTGACTGAATATTAGGTTATATAGAGACTGTAAGAACATTCGCATGCATGTACTCAGAAGATGCAGCCTCAATTGAAGCCATACTTATTTGACACAAGTGTGAGTAATGAGACTCGAGTCACATTCAGCAAAATGTTTCATGCACCACAAAAGCACTGAAAAGGCTCCAAAACTCGCATCGAGAAGTTTCAAACTTCTGAATAGAACTGTGAAGCAACTGAATCGTGGTGGAGTTGCAGATGTAGTAAAAAGATGAAAACCACACTTCCGAAGATTTGAAGACAAGTTGAAGGTTGCTGCAATACTGTGTGGAGATTTAAGTGTGAAGTTAAAGTTGGATAAGTTTTCTGCAATGCTGTGTGGAGATTTAAGTATGAAGTTAAAACTAGACTTAACCCCAAATTCAGTCAATATACAGTAAATCAGCCTCATGAACAATAGAAGAAGATTCACTTTCCAGAACCAAGGGTATGTTAAACAGATTGACTCTGATGTAGGGTGTGGTAGCTATGTAGAGATGAAACGAATAGCTCAGGACAGGGAAGCGTGGAAGGCTGCATCAAACCAGTCGAAAGACTGAAGACTCAAACACAAAAAAAAAATGTTTGTTTTGGTAACAGTTTTTTTTTTTTTTGTTTCATCAAACTTTAATATTTAATAGAAATTATCATTTTAGCCTATTTTCATGTATGAAAAAAGAGGCTTATGAGATCACCTTTTGTCCATGTGTGTGACTGTGTGTGCATCCGTGTGCCCCCCCCAATAACTTGTAAATGGCTGGAGCGATTTCAATGAAACTTGGCAAGGTCATAGTACTATTTTGGCCAACCCCGACCGTACCCTTCAAAGTTTATTACGTCTCACCAATCCAACATGGTGGCTGGGCGAAATATTTCACCAAAAGTAGCTAACCTGTATACCCTCCCTTAGAGCACATGATCTCATCCATCCCTTCCCCCATTCGTAAGCGGTGGTGCCTGTTAGATGAGTAGTTGAGGGCAAGCGCTTGCGCAAGACGGTCGTATTGTTTTCGAAGCAGGAGCAGAGAGCGTGGATAAAAATTCAGTGTGCTAGGGGTCGCATGGCTCGAGAGTGCCAACAAGGACTGCAAGAGGCATGCAGTGCATCTGTGTTACCTTACAGAACGGTAGCAAGATGGGTTGCAGCCTTTCGAGAAGGATGCGAACGTGTGGAGGACATGCCTCGATGTGGTCACCCACCAGTAAGTGATGAAAATATACAGATGGTATGAGCGTTAGTGGAGGCGAATCGGAATGTAATGCTTCATGAATTAGCGCAAGATACAGGACTGGTGAATTCGACTGTCCTCCACATCCTGAAGGACTGCCTAAAAATTAGGAAAATTGCATCAGAATGGGTTCCGCATGACTTAACGGACATGCAGAAATGGCTGCGATATGACGCTTCTCGTACGCACTTGCAGCGTTATGAGCACGAAGGAGAGGACTTCTTACGGCGTATCATAACCATTGACGAGACGTGGGCCAAATCTTATGAGCCACAGTTGAAACGCCAATCGAATGAGTGGCGGCACCACGGATCACCACGAAAACAAACAGTTCGACAAACCCCCACCAATGTGAAGATAATGTTGATTCTTGCCTATGATTGGGATGGTGTGATCATAAAACAAACCGTTCCCCCAGGGCAAACCGTTAATGCGGCGTACTATTGTTCGTTTCTGCAAGACCATCTCCTAGCAGCTCTGAGAAGGAAACGGCGACACCACATCGATACTCCGCCCATCGTTCGGCATGACGATGCAAGGCACAAACAGCAGGAGTTGTGTCTGCATTGTTGAATCGCTGGAACTGGGAGGTGCTCTATCTCCCGACTTTAAGTCCCTGCGACTTTGATCTCAACCCGAAGATAAAGGAGCCACTGCGCGGGAACCGCTACCCTACAATTGGAGATGTTGTGCAGGCTGCCGAGCGCTCTCTTCGCACTATCGATAGATTGGGCACAGCCAACTGAATCCAGCGGCTTTAGCCTCGCTGGGAACACGTTGGACGCAGTGCTGGAGACTACATCAAGGGACTATGAAACTTGGAACCATATAAGTGTGTTATTTATCAATTTATAACATAGTTGCCAAAACTAAAAAAGCAACCTATGTATATCTCCGAAACTATTACTCATATCATCCTGAAATTTTGAATGGTGATAAAGGGCACTACTAGACATTCACCTATGTAACATTCAGAAACCTGTTAACTACAAAACGATCATGGCTGCCAAGTCAAGTAGAAACATTTAAATAGACTTTTCTTGCGATTTAACCATCCGAACGCAGTGAAACTTGGTACAGCAAATGACTATACAAATTGCAATGCACTGACATTTAATTTAGTTCAATTGTTTACATAACCTCAAGATGGCGGCTGTGCGAAATGTTAAAATTAAGTTTTTATTACTTATGTTCAAATCATGCGATCGAAATCAACGTTTGGATGATGAACGTACACAATAATCCTGGTCTCTAGTACATAACTCTATGGCCTACATATATTAAATCCAATATGGCGACCATCCGAAATATTTAGACGGGTCTCAATATCTATTAATCTATGACAGCAATCAAACTGAAATTTTGAAAGTTTATATAGGCCATAAACATAATTTCACCTATGGGACGTTCAATAACCTGGCGAGCACAAATCCAACATGGCGGCACCGCGAAATTTAAATATTCAAATGGTAATTTCTCGCGATTTAACCATCCGAGTGCAGTGAAATTTGGTATATGCTTATATAAATTAATCCACTGGCATCTAATTTATTTACAATATTTTCATAACTACAAGAAGGCGGCCGAGTGAAATTTTAAAATCTCGTTTTTATTTCTTGTGTCCTAATCATGCGAATGAAGTTTGAATAAAACACCTACACAATAATCTTCATGTAATAGTACATAATTCTAAGGCCTATATATAAAAATCCAACATGACCATCGGAAATATTTAGACGGTTCTTAATATCTACGAATCTATTACAGCAATCTAACTGAAAGTTTGCATGTTGATGAGCCAACAATATATGAAAATAGGCTATTTAGTTCTTCACGGAACTACTTGTTATTTACTTTTTGTGATTTTAAGTCCATATTTAACTCAACGTTCAAATAAAAATAAATATACACCGTATGTACATATTTCATTAATTATTGTTAACACTGTCCATATAAATCTTGTTCCCTGACTACTGTTCCAATATATTGAGACCTTAAGGCATATTGCATATCCATCTAGTCTCTCTAGTTTATGTTTCCAACATTAATTCTATACGCAGACCGGCACAGCAGATGCAGAGTACAGAGGCGGCAAATACTTTTATTAGAGAGGTGCAGAAACATGAACGAAGAATAGCAGGAGGGATGAGTGGTCATAAATGCACTTAGCAGGATTCCAGGGAGTGCCGAGGGTGTACGTGTACCGTGAGAAGATGAGTGAGGATTAGGACGGCAGGTCGTTGAACGCAAGAATCTGTGTGGGAAAATTGCAGTTTTGGCAAGGACACAGCTTCAAGTTTTGGTACCGCCCAGATGCGACCTACTTAAGAATTAATGACCGGAGAGCAATGAGAGTTGCATATATGGAAGCGGGAGACACTCTGCCTCCCAGAAATGTAATTTGGTGCAATTTGGATGTAAGGCTGATTTAATTCAGTATAAAATGCCTGATGTGGGGGCGTTTCAGCGTCAGCCAATGAGAGGATAAGCGTCACCAAGCCGTGTTTTGCGCGTCAATCGGCAGACAATGAGGGATGATTACCGAGTTCAGTTGATCAGTAGCCCACGATCGATTCTTGGAAAGGTCATCACCAATGAGACGTTGGGATTTCAACGAGTTCAGTGATATAAGTCAATTCGGGACAGAGCTATTAATTTGGAAATAAATCTCATATTTCCCCTTCCTACGACCAGTTATGCTTCAAACACTTAAATAGCTTCATCTGGGAGAGTGAAGTCAGTCGATTTTGTGATTCTGTTACAGACGCTTCACGTCAGTCGAGTTCGTGATTTGGACTCTGTTGTTTTACATGTCCAGTGGTAAAAATTGAGGCAGTGTGGCGCTGCTTTTGAGATCATGTCTAGATCCTATAGCATACGAGTGCGAGTTCTTGTCAGTGTCGAGATAAGATATTGATATGCGCGCTAGTTCGTGGGTGCAAGTTCGGCTGAGAAATAGGCTAGCCACTGCGCTAGGTAAACATATAAGTTGTGTCGATAGGAGCTACGGCGGACAATCTGGATGAATTGAGTAGTTCAGGTGGTAGCTTTTTAGGAGAATGATAGGGTTATCGGCTCGGAACAGTGAGTGCGAGTTACCTTCTTGTAAGCCGCATTAAGTAATTGTGTATTCTGTGTTCATCCTTACCATGAGGTACCCGAAGCAAGAAGAATCTGATGCTGCAATTGGAACAATGGGAGGATCTTCAAACTTGGAATTCGTCATGTGTGAAATGATGGCGTAAACCAAAACCGTGGGGCACGCTGCAATGATGGAGAGGATCTGGGACCCAGGAATAGTGATAAGTACAGCAAATTATCTTGCATAATTTAGTTAGGGGTGTATGGGTCAACATGAGTGCAATGGCAGTGTACATATTCATTTCCTAATGTTAGTTGTGTTTTTGTTGTTGTGGTTGTTTTGTTTGTTGATACAACGTGCGTGTTAATATGTATCGTGAGGTCAAGGGTTTCAGTAGTTTGGGGAGAGTAACATTCAGGGGAAATCTGGCCATCAGCTTCTGTCACTGTAAATATGTTTTCAGTTGAGAAGGTGGGGAAGAGTTTGTACAGTGGTCGTAAGCAAACCAGAGCATATTGAATATTTTTTTGTGGTAAATAAGGTTCTTGGATCGCCTGTGGTAAGTTCTACCAGGTAATGGTTTTTTTTTGCAATCTTCGATCGGTGACTGACAAGGCAGGCAAACCCGGCGATTTAAGGTATATAAATTGGAGTCTGACTGGATGTACTAATGCATATCGGTAAGTCGTGGATGTGCCCACGTGTATTTGGTTGAGTTGGTGGAGGATGGTGCCCACCCATATTGGTAAGTTGTGGATGTTCAAAACCACGTAAGTATTTTGATAATTCCGTGGACGAGGTAATTCCCACGAGGTAAAAATCACGGCTGTGATGCTGGGGTCGGTCTGACGCCCGCAGGCAGCGTGCTAAGTCACGATTCTGCGAGGCTTGTTGAATTGAGCCATATTGAGCACGTGCTTCAGTCAGTACACGTCAGCTGTGGATGTAGTGAAAGCAGGTAGCCACTCCTCGCCGCGGGGTGCTTTTACTTGGCCTTGAGTCTGTCCTAGGTTATTTGGTAAAAGTTAAATGGCTGGTTTGTTTATATATTTTGTTGTTATTGATTCTGGGATTCCGGTTTGTTGTGCTTTTGATTTTATTGTGGACCCACGTTACTACTGTCGACCAAAATATTATGTGCACTCGAGTTTGAAGGTTGTTTGTGAAGTAACCAATAGGTCTACATAAAATCCAATAACATCAACATTTTTGTCGTTCTATTCTACGTTATTTCATGTTGGTTTGGAATTTTTAATTTATATTTTAATATTTTTTATCGCAGTTGGAACACAAAAAGTGCCCGTTTTTAAGCGCGTGTCAACCATGCGTCACATTTAAGAATTACTATCGCACAAACCCGTCATCAGATCGAATCCAAATTTTAACACAATATACATTGGAATGTTCTATAACTGGTTTATTAATTTCAAAATTTTGTGTGTCCAAGAAACAAAGTTGTTATCATTTTTGTAAGGTAACTTTTTCTCGGCTCGGGCTGGTTGGAAAATGTAGTTCTTGGTCGCGTTGTAATCCTCATAAATCAAAAGGTTATGCTGTATGACTGGAATACGTAAATTAATTCACTTATTTTATATCGGTTTGTATTTGTAAGGGATAAGAAGTCATCGTTTAGCAGCTATCCGATACAGAGAACGCTGTACAGCGTTGCCGAGTTGGTGCCCATCTCTGCCAAGCGAGGCACGCCATGACGCGTGGTGGGCTCCAACTCGGTAACGCTGTACAGGGTTCTCTGTATCGTATAGCTGCTAAACGATGACTTATTATCCCTTACAAATACAAACCGATATAAAATAAGTGAATTAATTTACGTATTCCACAGTCATACAGCGTAACCTTTTGATTTATGAGGATGACAACGCGACCAAGAACTACATTTTCCAACCAGCCCGAGCCGAGAAAAAGTTACCTTACAAAAATGATAACAACTTTGTTTCTTGGACACTCAAAATTTTGAAATTAATAAACCAGTTATACAACATTCCAGTGTATATTGTGTTAAAATTTGGATTCGATATGACGACTGGTTTCTGAGATAATAATTCTTAAATATGACGCATGGTTGAAACACGCTTAAATACAGGCACTTTTTGTGTTCCAACTGCGATAAAAAATATTGAAATATAAATTAAAATTCGAAACCTACATGAACTAACGTAAAATAGAACGACGAAAATGATGATGTTATTGGATTTTATGTAGGCCTATTGGTTACATCACAAACAACCTTCAAACTCGAGTACACATAATATTTTGGTTACAGATTTTATAACCTCTGGGTGGCCGCTAGACGGTTATAATTGATGTCTTGATAAATGTTTCACACGAGAACAGTTGTATGTGAATGAGGTAGGCACGTTGTATCTTAATGTAGTGTTTGTGTTGCCGCACTGCATGCTGACCGTGCACGACCCTAACGGAGGTCGTGAAGGGAGTTCTGTTTGCCAAACGGAACGATCTCGTCTGTACGATTCACTTTTTCCAAATAGAGAGAGTTAAAATGAGATTCCAGCTTGTGAAATTTAATTGATTTGATGCTCCGTTGGAGTGTATAGTGTTCTGATCTGATTAACGTAATGATTCAATTCTTATGGCATTAATTTAATCTTTTGATGTTGCATTTTGAACTCACCTGGGGTGAGAGCGCGCCACTTTGATTTTGATTTTATTTTATTTGGAGTTCCATGATCCTGCAGTGTCTGGTTAGGGGAAGCTGAGGCTTTGCCCGAATTAATTAGATTACGGTACCCTGGTCGTACCATCTCTGTGGACTTTATGGCAGAGAAGGATAGTGATGATGCAGTTTATTTTGTTGTGGTTCTACGTTGGTTTTGGGTTGTTTATTAGGGGATTGGTTTCTTTTTCGTCTTGTAGTACTTCTGAGAATAAATTTTGTTTCCTGTTCCCCTGGCATATGATTTATAGTTTTAAGTTCCCATGATCCAAATTTCGAAATTCCTAGGATGTAAAGTGTTAATTAGCCACCGAACGAGCCACGCCCGAGATAAGATTCAGCATCCTAGAGGGCCTTCGGAAGGGTATAATATATACATAATTATATTTATATAATTAAATAATTGTAAGCATATTATATATTATTTTAATAAACAGACAGAAAAAGGAGGATAGAAATGCTTAATAAAAGACAAACAAAATGACAGGCAGATGTAGATGGAGGGAGATTCAGCACCAGTTCTTCTGTTGATCAAAAGTAAGAAGGTAATCTTACGAGTATAAATTCCTTCCACCCAGTCTTCCTTATGCGTTGGTCCAAGTCTCACTCCATCCTACATCATCCACTTCAAGACAGAAGATCTCGCTGAAGAATCCCTCCGCTAAGCACAATTTTGAGCAACGTAAGAACTAGTACGCTGCCCACCTTATTGACAAGACTGGGAGGTCAAACCGAGCTCGTCATGAACTATAGCAATGAAGAGCTCTTCATTGGATTGATGGTGTGAATGACCACCTTTGAAGATGTCGGCATGTCCAAGTGTAGAGATTGGCCTTGTCCAAATTCTTTTATTTGTTTTTATCCCTTATATCTCTCCTTCCACAGGTATCTGTCAGCAGTGTGTTTGTCCTTTCTCCAGGTTTCTATCCTCCTTTTTCTATCCATTTACTGATGTATGCCCACTTTGCTAGGTTTTCCTATTTAGATTATATTATTAATAACTTCAATCCTGTAATACACTGACTGGCATGAAAAACGCAACACTTCAATTTCTTACAAAAACTGAAATTTATTTTAAATTTATGACACTCTTATGGCACTAATCTACTATATGATGATGAAATATTGTAGTACGGTCCCATGTAGGTGTCTAACAATGAAGGAAATGACAATAATAAACAAATTTAACAAATTAAGCCAGAGATACTTCAAGGAAAGAGCGCTATAAGCGCGGGAAATTTTGAGTAAGCTCCTAAAGGTAATGCACTTCTTCTTTGATTTTATACACCTCACACTTTACTTCACAGACCTCGGAGATGATCTCGGAGACCTCTGTTCGCAGCTTCAAAAGCGCATATTGCCAGCTCTTGCACCAATGATGGCATTCAACCTTTCAGGGATGCTCCTGATTAATGCTGTTGAGGAATCATCTCCCATTCTTCCAGGAGGGCATTCCGCAGGTCCTGTATGGTCTCTGGATAGCGCTGACGGGCTCCTCTCCCCACCCGGTCCCAAACGTGCTCAATAGGATTCAAATCAGGGCTTCGAGCAGGCCAAGCCATAGCATGAATCCCAGCTTCATCCAAGAACTCGCACAACATGTGGGCGTGCATTGTCTTGCATTGGTGTGAAATCATCACCAATAAATGGAGCGAAAGGCACAACATGCTCCAGAAGGATTTCCTCCACATACCGATGTGCGGTAAAGCTCCCATTCTCCACGATGACCAAATCCATCCTTGCAGCCATACTGATTCCTGCCCACACCATCACAGAACCACCCTGAAAAGGCGTCCTGGATGAGAATGTGCAAGGGAAATATCTTTCCCCTGGCCTTCTCCAGACCCTCTCTCTTCCGCCAGGTGATCGGACGCCAAATCGCGACTCATCGGTGAATAACACTTGTTCCCATTGTTGTACTGTCCAACCATGATGTTTCCTTGCGAAACGTAGTCGAGTTATGAGATATTCTCTGGTAGGTTCTGGGTCTGTAACTGGTCTTCTAGATTGATGATTGGCTTCTTCCAATCTTCTTCGGACGGTTCTCTCACTAACATCGACCCCTTGAACTTGGTGGAGTCTATTTCGTGCTTCAATGGCGGTGGTGTGACAGTCGTGGAGAACTTGAAGTTTTAAGAAGCGGTCATCTCTCTCCGATGTTGCTCTTCTCGGACATGTTGCTGGTCTCCTTGCAAAGCCTCCAATTCCCTTGTACCTTCGTACGGTTCTGGAAGTCGTGGAAGGTGTAGTCCTCAACACTTCTGCAACGTGATGCATGCTGCGACCATCTTCTCCAAAGCAACAGCTTTTGCAGCTTGTTCAGGGCTTAAGGGCATGTTTGCTCCAGAAAGCTAATTACGACAATCACAGAAAGATCCTACAAACACATTTGATTGAGAAGGGAACAATTCAAAGTACAACAATAAGCGCTATAAGAGCGGTAACACATTATTGGCTCACATTCAGTGATGTGTTTTCCAGATTGCGCAGGGAAAAAACAATTGAGGCTGGTGCAATCAACAATCGACACCTCATTGTTTGCTCGCAAAACAACGCCAATATCATACCCCATCTAAAAAAATAGGTTTAAGTGCTTCACTTTGATTGAATAGATAATTACACAATAATTACACTTCATTTGTTGTGTGTTGCGTTTTTGGTGCCGGTCAGTGTATAAGTTATTTATTGTGTGCATTGTATATTGTCAAGATTTGTGTAAGCTAGGTAACTGTCCTGCAAGCCCAACAGCCTGTTTTGCTCAATTGGTTCCTTGTCAGTCACAAAACACTATTTACAAACTTATTTTGTTGAGGAAAGACGTTATTTAGAACTTTGCTGTTCTTTTGTTTGTGTGTATTCTGGAAGTGCCGAATGTGTCTCTGAAGTGAACATTACCTAAGACTATTTAAGGGGTTAAGGTGGGTACAGATACCCATCATTTGGCTATGAGTAAGTAAGGTCTTATTATGTAGAGTTACAGTTAAGGTTGTTATCCGTTTTGCTGAGGATATATATGTGATTAGATAAGGAGCCAAATGAAAGTATTCTTTACTTTGATGTGCAATTATTATATAACAAAGTTATTCATTTGCACCAGAATGTATTTGCATTGAGTGATCAGTGAGGGACCTGTATATGAAGTTTTTAGTTAGCCGCAATCAACCTGGTCTTCTACTACAGTATTATCATCAAGCAGCAAACTAGTATTTTCTTGGCATCTTTATGGTAATTTCATTTAAAACTCAAACCATCATAAAATTGAAAGATTGGTAAAAATGTGAGTACTTGCATGTCCCAGTTGCTTTTTTATTATTTGTGCAGTATTATTTTTGTGTGCATGAGTATTGCTGTGATTTCTGGTCAAGTCCAAATCAGTAGTGCACTGAGCAACCCCAAAAGAAACAAATTGTTTATAACACCTAATTTTATTAAGGTATCAATCAATTATCTGACCCAAGGCATAACATCTGGGATTGCCGACTGATGCAGAACTGTACACAATCAATTTTTCTTAAATAAATAAATAAAAATTTAAAAAAAACACACAAACAGTTGAAGACTACAAACACATGCAGGCTGCAGAAGCAACAAGCTATGTACGTAATACAGATGGTGTCACAGCACTATGAACGGAATATTTTATATTTGTCACAACTTTATCTTGCAAGTACTTGTCCCATATATACAGTATTTCTGCCCTTAAACTGCAAACAATTGTGAAAATTTAAACAAAATCAATCAAAATAGTTCCATCAACCCTAATTAATTTAATAATAGATTCCATTTCACATTAGACTCCACTATAATTTGGCAACTGCACAAGTTGTATAATTTACAGTTGTTACAATGAGTTCTTTCAAAGTGTTTCATTATACTAGTATTATATTTTAACCGTATGAGAATGGTACAAGTGACTGATACACAAATACACAATATAGTTAGGTAGATTTCATTAGAAAGCTAACTATTGCAATGGGTCCCATGTTTCGACTTCCGGAAAATTTCGACATATCTTCGCGTTTCACATCCCCCAGACCCCAAAACCACCGTCAGTTCAAAAGTTTATATATAATTTATGTATGTATATGTATATATATATATATATATATATGTATATCAGTTTCTTGTGGACACGATAACTGCCGTAATTTCGCACCAATCACTTTGAATTTTTTACATAATATGTATCCCTATAAAATCTCGGTCGAGTTCGTTAATGGGCAAAATCGGTCGAGGGGGTGAAAATGGGGGGCTTTTTTCGAAAAATTGAAATTTCGCTATAACTCTCTTAATACGTGAAATATCGAATCCATTCAAAGTGTCGGATAAGTGCCAACAATTTATGTCAAATAAGTTTTTTGATAGCACCAACCATTGACCAAAGGGGTGGAAAAAAGTGGGTTTTTCGGGAAACATTAAACATATCTCTCTTAATAGGCACAATATCAAAACCGTACAAAATGGACAATATTCCCCTAATAATTACCTAAAACTTTTGTCTGAAAGAATTTTTGATATGACCCACCATTACGCCAAGGGATGAGAAAAATGATTTCGGAATTATAAGAAAATGCCAAGAGCTATCAGAGGTTGTCATGGCAACACTACTAAATTGATGAGGGATGAGCCGTTGCCATGACAACGCACTTGCACGAGATCAGATTCAGTATTTCCATCTGACTAAGCCGGCCCCGTGGTGTTGGGGTAGCGCGCCTGCCTCTCACCCGGAGTCCCCGGGTTCGATCCCCAGCTCCGTCAGGGATTTTAAAACTGACGTGAGGGTTGGAACGGGGTGCACTCAGCCTCGTGAGGATAATTGAGTAGCTGTCTGACAGTGAGACAGCACCCCGATCACGAATACCAATATTAACGGCCGAGGGGACCCGACGCGCTGATCACGCGTCACCCCAATATCTGCAGGCCAAATGGCTGGGCAGCGGTCGCTTGGTCGGCCTTAGCCAGTCATGGGCTGGATGGTGCCAGGGGTTGACTTTGACATCTGACTAAGTGGAAAGCGGCTTCGGTGACGTAACTGGTAGCATGCAGAATGTCTATGCCCAAGGTCGCGGTTTCAAAGCCGGCCGAAGTCGTCGGATTTTCTAAGAGCGCTAAAATCCCTCAGTATGCTTTCCTTTGGAGGGGAAGTTCCAACGTTCGTTACGAGTTGCTGGTTGGGGTGGCATCTAGTAGCCAAGTTCACAGCTAGGTGTCATTGACGGTAGTACCTGGTAGCAACATTAGGAACTACTGCTTGAAATTGACCGTCTGCAGTCCTTACCTGAATTACAGACTAATACATCCATTACAATTCACACCGTTTATCAGACAGATTCTACACTCACCCAAAGTACACGGAGTTAGATGACCACGTTGTCGCAGCCCCAAAACTGACGAACCAACCTGAGGTAGATTTCATTAGAAAGCTAACTATTGCAATGGGTAGGCTACCATGTTTCGACTTCCGGAAAATTTCGACATATCTTCGCGTTTCACATCCCCCAGACCCCAAAACCACCGTCAGTTCAAAAGTATATATATATCAGTTTCTTGTGGACACGATAACTGCCGTAATTTTTCACCAATCACTTTTTACCGAATATGTATACCTATAAAATCTCGGTCGAGTTCGTTACTGCGCTAAACCGGTAGAAGGGGGTGAAAATGGGGGGCTTTTTTCGAAAAAGTGAAATATTGCTATAACTCTCTTAATATATGAAATATCGAATCCGTTCAACGTTCATACTATATGTCGGATAAAGCCCAAAAATTTATGTTTGAAGAGTTTTTTTATATCACCAACCATTGACCAAAGGGGTGGGAAAAAGTGGGTTTTTCGGGAAACATTAATCATATCTCTCTTAATAGGCACAATATCAAAACCGTACGAAATGGACAATATTCCCCTAATAATTACCTAAAACTTTTGTCTGAAAGAATTTTTGATATGACCCACCATTATGCCAAGGGATGAGAAAAATGATTTCGGAATTATAAGAAAATGCCAAGAGCTATCAGAGGTTGCCATGGCAACACTACTAAATTGATGAGGGATGAGCCATCAGACGTTGCCATGACAACGCACTTGCACGAGATCAGATTCAGTATTTTCATCTAAGTCGGAAGCGGCTTCGGTGACGTAACTAGTAGCATGCAGAATGACTATGCCCAAGGTCGCGGTTTCAAAGCCGGCCGAAGTCGTCGGATTTTCTAAGAGAGCTAAAATCCCTCAGCATGCTTTCCTTTGGAGGGGAAGTTCCAACGTTCGTTGCGAGTTGCTGGTTAGGGTGGCATCTAGTAGCCAAGTTCACAGCTAGGTGTCGTTGACTGTAGTACCTGGTAGCAACATTAGGAACTACTGCTTGAAATTGACCGTCTGCAGTCCTTACCTGAATTAAGACTACTACAGCCATTACAATTCACACCGTTTATCAGACAGATTCTACACTCACCCAAAGTACACGGTGTTAGATGACCGCGTTGTCGCAGCCCCTAAACTGAGGAACCAACCAGAGGTAGATTTCATTAGAAAGCTAACTATTGCAATGGGTACCATGTTTCGACTTCCGGAAAATTTCGACATATCTTCGCGTTTCACATCCCCCAGACCCCAAAACCACCGTCAGTTCAAAAGTGTATATATAATTTATGTATGTATATGTGTATATATGGGAGCCTCCGTGGCTAAGGCGGCAGCACGCCGGCCTCTCACCGCTGAGTCCGTGGTTCAAATCCCGGTCACTCCATGTGAGATCTGTGCTGGACAGAACGGAGGCAGACAGGTTTTTCTCCGGGTACTCCGGTTTTCCCTGTCAAAATTTCATTCCAGCAACACTCTCCACTATCATTTCATTTCATTTCATCTGTCATTCATTTAATCATTGCCCCAGAGGAGTGTGTCAGGCCTCGGCAGCCGGCACAGTCCATATCCTCGCCGCTAGATGGGGGCTTCATTCATTCCATTACTGACCCGGTCGGAGACTGGAAGCAGGCTGTGGATTTTCATTTTCATGTGTATATATATATATATATATATATATGCATATCAGTTTCTTGTGGACACGATAACTGCCGTAATTTTGCACAAATCACTTTGAATATTTTACCGAATATGTATACCTATAAAAACTCGGTCGAGTTCGTTAATGGGCTAAATCGGTCTAAGGGGGTGAAAATGGGGGGCTTTTTTCGAAAAAGTGAAATATTGCTATAACTCTCTTAATATGTGAAATATCGAATCCGTTCAACGTTCATACTATGTGTCGGATAAAGCCCAAAAATGTATGTTTGAAGAGTTTTTTTTATAGCACCAACCATTGACCAAAGGGGTGGGAAAAAGTGAGTTTTTCGGGAAACATTAATCATATCTCTCTTAATAGGCACAATCTCAAAACCGTACAAAATGGACAATATTCCCCTAATAATTACCTAAAATTTTGTCTTAAAGAATTTTTGATATGACCCACCATTATGCCAAGGGATGAGAAAAATGATTTCGGAATTATAAGAAAATGCCAAGAGCTATCAGTGCTTGCCATGGCAACTCTACTAAATTGATGAGGGATGAGCCATCAGACGTTGCCAAGATAACGCACTTGCACGAGATCATATTCAGAATTCCATCTGACTAAGTGTGAAGCGGCTTCGGTGACGTAACTGGTAGCAAGCATGCTGAATGTCTATGCCCAAGGTCGCGAGTTCAAAGCCGGCCGAAGTAGTCGGATTTTCTAAGAGCGCTAAAAATCCCTCAGTATGCTTTCCTTTGGAGAGGAAATTCCAACGTTCGTTGCGAGTTGCTGGCTGTGGTGGCATCTAGTAGCCAAGTTCACGGGTAGGTGTCGTTGACTGTAGTACCTGGTAGCAACATTAGGAACTACCGCTTGAAATTGACCGTCTGTAGTCCTTACCTGAATTACAGACTAATACAGCCATCCCTAAGTACACGGGGTTACATGACCGCGTTGTCGCAGCCCCTAAACTGAGAAACCAACCAAAATCTCTGCGGGAGATATAATTTTGCGTGAAGAAGTAACAGACCGTTACATAGTTACACATCAGTGTCGAAACCTTGCATAAGGACAGTGTGACCACAAGTATAAAAATGGACCCCAAATGACAAGAAGGTTACCGTTCCCATAAGACAATAAAATGTTTAAAATAAGCATAAAATGACGAAAAACAAAGTTAATTAAGCTCCAATTATAAAATACCTTCTCGCAATAAATGAGGTCTGATCCTTCTACGAAAACCTGCATATTCTGCCTATTTTCGCCTATCCCCAAGTTTGTCCGGTGAAATCTACCTCCGCCTTCCGGCGTGCCGAGAGGACTTTTTTTTATAGAATAAATATTCATGCAATCTGTGGGTTATTCTACTCAAAAAGTAGGTTTTGAACTCCAGGTACACAGAAATATAAAAATAATAAACCA
The DNA here is from genome assembly GCA_946902985.2 of Meconema thalassinum. Lineage (NCBI taxonomy): Eukaryota > Metazoa > Arthropoda > Insecta > Orthoptera > Tettigoniidae > Meconema > Meconema thalassinum. Next base: position 297,041,579 of record OX336391.1, on the reverse strand, counting down.
TTCCATTATATACTCACAGCATCCGTATTGTCGATGAATGGATCATTCTCATCATATCCAGCACCAAGGTCAACATAGTCTTCAAATCGGCTGTGCTTCTTTTTACTGCCACCCTGCAACAGATATTAGCTACTGTTGAGAATTTATCTTAATATATATACTAAACTGTTTAAGGGAACCAGGCAGTAAAAACCCATCAACTTCATGTTATTTTCATTATTGCCCATCTTGTACTCCAGTCTTCCTATGTATGGTTTTTATATATTTTCTGCAATGTAATGGGTAACAGAGAGCATTTTCTAAACAATGACATTTCTGCCAAGCGCCTTGTGTAACCAACTTTCATTCATCAGTGTTTATCCTGCCTGCAGTAGGCATACCTTGGCTTTACTGTATTTATATTCAGCATGTGGTAGAACAAAAACAGTACCAAGGGCTTGGCATTGTAAATCTTGAATGTGTTGGCCATATCCAAAAGCGTTTCAGCACGAGATTGAGGAAGCAGTGAAAGGATCTGAAGGGAGGAAAAAACTTTCAGATTGTAAGGGAATATCAGGTCATGGCAGGCTAACAGATTCTGAAATTGACCTCCATCAAACAGATTATGGACTGACAATAAGAAGAAATGCTAATACCGTAAGTTAGAAGAATGAGAAAAGATGTTTGGGCCACCTTCTTTCACAGGACTTCTACAAGCGAGAACCCTTGCCATTATTTGTATCTAAATGCCCCCTAGTCATGGTGTAAATATTACAGAGCTAGCTAGGGTAACTGATGACATACATGACCATCCCCTCCCGAGGTCAATTGGAGAAGTTTCTGTCTATAGGAACCTGGCTAGTAGAAACATGGGAACTCAAAATCCAAATTGAAGCTTCATCAATAACTGTGAGTGGGAACGCTTGCCCATTTGAGTTTCAACGATGGGTCAGTCAAAAGGAAGAAAGTTATGAGTGATATGGGCATTGAATCTGAGGTGAACATGAATACATTTCTATCAATTGACAAGCTGAGGGTAGGCTACAGGAGGTTGAGAAAAAGTTCCCTCCATATGACAAAGGAGGCCAGAATGGTAGCTATGGGCCTGGCGAATTTTAACAACGAATGAAAGTTTAACGGATGGAATCATAAACTTTAAATGTATTTTTCCAAAACTATGAATTTTTCAGCTTGGTGAATGCTTTTCTCAGACACAAATTAATAGCTCTCTAGAATGAAATTTGGTAGAGAGTTCAGGCATTGTACTCGTAATAAAATGTACTAAATTTAATACAATAAGAATCAAAATGTCATATGTAGACATTTTTAAGAAAGAATATCAATTTGTTTTGTTAATATAAAGTTATATCTATTTCTACTCACATATGAATGTTATGTTATTATCATAACACTTTGAAAAAGATATGATACCCCATTTATGATTAAATTTTTATCCGATTTCAACAGTTGGTTTCTGACAAACATGTATAAATATTAGTATGGTAAACTATAGAAAAATCACTCACTGCCAGGTCCCCATAAAATCCAGAACAGAATATCCACTGTCTGGACATGCTCACTTATTGGTATAAACGGCGGCAGCGTAAGTGGCAAGAGATTCAGGTCCAAATCTTGGCTACAGTCTCATTTTCGAGTCTTAATAAAAGAGTTATGACCGCTCTCAGAGGGTCATTTCTATTATTGGAAATGACTTTGCAACTCAATAAATGTGCACAGTATAATATTAATTATAATATTGAAGTATGGCTGGAGCTGGATAAGGGGAAATGATGATGATGATGATGGTAAGGAGCCAGACCTTGCTGAAAAATTCCATCACCATCTGGAAACCTCTTCTTCAGATCAACAACTCTTAGCAGTATTTGGATGTACTGGTCACATTTCATCATCCCTTGAAATTGAACAGAACTTTTAGCTCACCCCCATGGGTGTCCGCTTGAAGCAGCTATAGCCTCAGGCGAGCCAAACATGTCCTCAGACACCCCTGGGACTAAAAGCCTACGCTAAATAAATAAATAAATAAATAAATATAAAATCAACCCTTCAACTGGTACTCAGGGTCCCAATCCTTGATGGGTGAAACACCCCGAGAACATCTTCTGCACAGGGTGTTTTACAGTCTATTGCAAATGTGCTGAAGTTGATGCCACATCATTCGCTCGGCACACATATTTAACCCTTTGCCCCTGCACTTGAAAGTGCCTCATCAGACAAAGAGCTTTCGATTATCCAGTCCTGACCACTATGCCCCCGATCGTCATCTCAAGAGTGTAAAATGCGTAATAGAGATTACGTCTGACATCACATAGAATCACGCGGACCATCAGTTACGGACTCTTGGTTCCAGTGATTCTTGTTGGTCTCAAAGAAAAAGTGTCAGCTCAATTAAAGTCACTTCCACATGGAAATGAACAGCACATTGTGTCAAAAACAGCTCACAAGAATATGGGTGCAAGATTAAGATGCTCAGTTATTCCATGTTTATGCACGTAGGTTTAGATCAATTATGGATTATGATTTAATTCAGGTTTATTGCACAACGTGTATAACATGCTTATATCCGCACTTGAGATGCTAATCATGGTGTAACCCAATCATAGAAGGGGAAGTCAAGGAAGTAACACTGCCGTGAAGAGGAAATCAAAAGGAGACGATACCAGAAGACCACATGTTGAGGTATTTCAAGAGGAAGAATAGGCTAGGACCTTAGAGCCTAATTATGGAACCTTATAAACCCTCCTATAGAATGGAGTTGTATAACCCCTCTTTTCTGAGAGAACACGAGATGAACTACCAATTACATCCACTGTGAGTCTGTATCCTCATTACTGTACAGGGTGTTGTCCGGGTAGATTTAGTTTATTAACCGAACTCGATAGATATCGACCACATAGGCAGTTGTAGTTACAGTTAATCTATGTCTTTTCCTTCCTCTAAACTGGTCATTGTGAGACACCCAGTACCATGCTTGCATAGGGGTGCATCTGTATTCATGTGACACCAGTGTATTTCCCATTAATAGGACCCAGCCATGGAGAGCTGCATTTTCAGTCAGTATTAACCGACATTGTAGGACGATGAAGGTACATCCCGTCAAAATTTCTTGAATCCATAAAATTACTCTTCTATCAATCTTCGTCGAAGCTAATTTATAGAGTAGCATGTCATGCTGTACGACATCAAATGCCTTCGCAAAATCTGTAACTACGGCGTCGACTGAAACTCCATTGTCTAATGATTCGCTAATATCTTGAAAAGGTGATAGCATCTGACTCTCGCATGAGTAACCTTTCCGAAATCCATGTTGCCTATCCTTAAACCATGATAATGCTTCCCACTGTTCCCTCAAGTAGTCGCAAATGAGATGCTCCATCTGTTTACAAACGATGGACGTAAGGCTAACCGGCCTGTAGTTGCCCAATTCAAGTCTGCTCCCTCCCTTAAATATTGTGACTACCGTAGCCTTTTCCAGTCATCTGGGATTTGCGCATTGTTTATGGACACATTAAACATCACCTCCAAGTATCGTGCCACGGCCCTACCTCCTAGTTTAAGTACTTCACTAACAATATTATCAGGACCCTTTGATATATTGTAACGTAATTTTTGTATTAGCTATACAATTGCTGACTGGTTTATTTGGAAAAGGGGAGCCCCGATTCACCGTTAAGGTCCAACACACAGCTATTGGATTTATTGAACACACTACCGTAAAAGACATTTAATTCATTAGCAATGGCCTGTTTCTCAGTAACTAATTTACCGTCACTGGACATTATCATCGACAAATTATTTGAATTTCACTTTCTTCCCTTAACATAACTAATTTTTTTTCCACCCATCGCCTCCCGAACCAAGAAAACCTTGCATATAATTGTCATGAGCAGCCCTCTTTTTTAAGACGAGCTCTCTTTATAAGCACTTAAATTTCAACATAATACTTGTCACTATCATGTCTTTTATTGAATAATTTCCTAATTTTCCACTTTAGACTCCTGATTTCTCGTGTGTAATACTCAGGATCTGGGTTTTGTTTCCGTAATTTGAATGGGACAAATTTATCAATAGCGCTATTTAAAATTTTCAAAAAGTTAGTCCACAGGATATTAATGTGATTTCCTTCCGATGCCCATCCTACAAATAGCTCATTCAAATACCCCCTGAAATTTGCCCTGATTCGCCCTGCGATTCTGGAATATGATCTTTTTTGCTATATCAGAGTCTAATTTCGTAATGTCACGTATCTAATATTTAATTCAACCCCAGAATGGACACTAATTCCTGGTATTTTCAGACAGATAATATAAAGCTCTACAGGCCTTACGAGATAAACATCTAAAGTATTATTGTCTAGTAGGGAAGTCAACAACTTGGGAAAATCCCCCCTCCCTGAAGAATTTGTTTGCAGCACTCGAAGTTTGACCACAGCTAGTTGACTCACCAGACCAGTCTGCATTGGGGAGGTTTAAATCTCCGGCAATTATTATGCTCTTTTTCATAGCATTACCCATACAAGTTTTATCATACGGTGTGTCGAGGAGCGAAAAGTTTATCTTTCGGTGCTCTATACCTATCAGCTGAAGAGGGAATTTATTTCCTTCATCCAAAATTTGTACACATAACATTTCATGATCCGTATCAGCCCACTTTAAGAAACTAGCTATATTTTTGCGCACACAAATAAATAGCCCAACACCTCGCTTCCCCCGATCCCTTCTGTACATTTCGTAGGTCCCTTGAATTATTTAGTTACTATTTATATCCTCATATAACCAAGATTCAGTAGCAATCACAATGTCCGGAGAATACGTCTCTACAAGATTCCAAAATTCAATCAATTTATTTCCTAAACTTTGACAATTAACCTGCAGTAATCTTAAGAGTCTTACCTCTGCAGCAAATATCCCAAAATAGCTCCATCTGTTCCCGTCGGCTGGCAACCTCCGGACCTGCTCCTCCTCACATAAGCCGGCACGATCCGATGACCCTGTCATGTAGGCTCCCTAGGTTGAAAGCGCCCGTCGATTTAAATGCAGCCCGTCTCGGGCAAAGGCATGGCCACCAATCCAACGGTCAGCATCTACGTACACTAATCCCAGTTGTGCACATACCCAGTCCGTGCGGTCATTTGCAGTCTGTTGCTGTGTGCAACGTGCCGTCAGACATAACACAATCTGTACCTCAAACTACTAAGTAAAGCCTCCAGGTAGATAGCTGACAGTCGGTTATTCCTTCAATTCGAGCTTATTGGGACAGCAGGCTTACCCTCTGGCTGGTTCACCCCTTCATAGGCTCCGAATGACGTTTCTTCAACAGTGTAACGTCTCCACCCAATCCAGCATCAAAGAAAATGACAATTCAGCTTTGGTTCAAAACATATTCCCAAGCCAAAACATGAAGATTGGCTGTAAAATAGGACCACGAATCAAAAATGGAGAGCCTATAAGCCCACTGTTCACATTCTAATTACCTCCAATATATTTTTAAACTTTTTAACTAACTTTTTTAATAGCACTTTGAATAGGGCTTCCAATAGATCAAAACATTAAGAAGGTCACCAAGACCACATGTGTCTCTTTTAGCTGTACTTGTTTCTCCTTTTTATAATATGGATAAGATGATATTTTAGAATTAGTTTTCGAATGTTACTTTTAAATTTTTTCTTGAAGCATGATAGATGATATTTTAGAATTAATTTTAGAGTTCAATTTTAATGTTTTTTCTTAAAATATGCATGATTTGTGAATTAGTAATATGATGGATGTGAATGTGTACATATATTTTTGCGGCTGAAGAAGGGCCCATGAGGCCCGAAACATGTCCCCAATGGCAATAAATTAATAATTGCCAATATTAAATTGTATTGATTGGGCGGAGACCCCCTCAACCCATTAGAATCGTTATCGAAGTGATGACACCATGACTCATCTCCAGCCACCACTCGTGCCAGGAACCCATTCCCTTCCCTCGTATAGTGCTGCAGATGGCCATTTGACATGCTTCCTGGTGTGGTTGAAGACCATGGGGCACCCATTGGGCACACACTTTGAGCAAGTGCAGTCGTTCCTTCATGATGGTGTGCACACTTCCGACGCTCAATCCGACCATGGCGGCTATGGTGTTCACTGTCACTCGGCGGTCGTGGGTAATGAGTGCATCAACCAGCTTGTGACATTCGGCGATGAATGTCCGTTCCCCCTACTCCTTCCGCTTTCAGAAACCGAACAACACCTCTTTACTCTTCGGTTGATGCCTCCATGTCACTGTTTGCAATGCGACTGGCAGCGATGGACGATTGATGCATGCTGCCACTCGCTTTGTATCGTCACGTGATGTGCACGCGTGCCCTCTAGCGACAGGCTGCGACATTCCACGCTCTGGTCGGAACCATACCTCGTTCCACACTCCACGATTATCCGATGTCGTCACGGGTTTGGGCATTCCAGCCTCCGGCTCTTTACTTTTAGAACACACCTTATATAGAGAGATGTAAAAGAAAAACTCCTCCCAGGCATAGTTATTTTCACACATCTTAGCCCAATTCTACATGAAGGTGCTGAATCAATTCAACATATTCTCCCTTCTCCTATTTCTTCTATAATTGGGTTACATTTTACACACATCACTTAATATTAGGTACAGCACTTTACTTATTGTCACATCACTTAAGTTTCCTTCAGGGGCACACCCGGAAGCTAATTGCGGGGAGGGATTTGAATGTAGAAATAGACTGTCTAATGTGGGGAGTAACTCTAGGGCCTACCATAGGGAGACTCTTCCCCCCCCCCCCCTGGCCAAGATCACACTGCTAGCTTTATTCTACACAAAACCCTATAGTGAATTTAACATGGTCTCTCATCCTATTGGTTGTATATATTCACTAGCCCATATTTTATACATATGTACTGAAAATAGTTTCTTTCAGAGACATTCTCAGAGAATAATTTCAGGGGGGATAGTTGATTTGGATGTTGACTGATTCAACGGCCTCTCACTAGGGGTGCCTTATCAGATATTTAGGGGGATATATCCATTATTCCCCCTCTCCTGGGTATGGTAGATGTTTAGAAGTGCCACTACTCAAACTACTACATGGTCTGTTGTCTTGTCCATTGCAGTGCACGGTAGTCCAACATTGCCATCAGTTTGAACAAATGAATAGCATAATAGAAAAGGATTTAAATGTCCACCTTTTCATTACAACTTTAGGACAAATATACAGGTACATGTAAACCTCCGAAACATGTACCTGTAAATTTGTCATCAAGTTGTTGTATTGAAAAGGCGGACAATTAAATCCTTTTTATAATTAACAAGCTGTTCCCGGCATGCGTTGCAATGCCAATCAAAGAAAGTGTTGGCGTTGAAATTCTGTTTCTTGAAGTGCTTTTGGATACACAACATGTTAACTGCCTCTAAGCCAGAAACCTTCCTTGGAGTGTCCGCCATATTTCACCCAAGTTTCACCGCTAACGGCAGAATGGTATATGACCTTATACGGGACTTTGTTGAAACGCTTCGCGCGTCGTCCCTCATTTTTTGAATCAACTTGTGCGCTGCATATTGTATAGTGGATATACTAAGCCAGAAATTTTCCATGACGTGTACACAACATCTCACCCAAGTTTCATAGCTACGGACGAATGGTACATGAATGCATACGGGACTTGGTCGAAACGCTTCGCGTGTTGTCGCTCATTTGTTGATTCTACTCTTGCGCTACATATTGTAATATGGATGTACTCAGCCAGAAACCTTCCCTGGAGTGTACACAACATCTCACCCAAGTTTCATCGCAATCGGATGAATGGTATGTGAATGTATACGGGACGTTGTCGAAACGCTTCGCGCGTAGTCACTCATTTGTTGAACATAAACGTGCGCTTCGTATTGTAAAATGGATTTACTTAGCCAGAAACCTTTCCTGGAGTGTACACAACAATTCACCAAACATTTATCACTATCAGACGAATGGTATATGACTTTATACGGGACTTTGTTGAAACGCTTCGCGTGTCATCGCTCATTTGTTGAATCTACTGATGCGCTACCTATTGTAAAATGTATGTACTAAGCCAGAAACCTTCCCTGGAGTGTACACAACATCTCACCCAAGTTTCACCGCTATCGGATGAATGGTATATGAAATTATATGGGACTTTGTTGAAACGCTTCGCGCGTCGTCGCTCATTTGTTGATTCTACTCGTGCTCTACCTGTTTTTAAAGGGATTTACTAAGCTAGAAACCTTCCCTGGAGTGCACACAAAATCTCAGCCTAGTTTAATCGCTATCGGACGAATGGTATATGAACGCAAACGTGACTTTGTTGAAATGCTTCGCGCGTCGTAGCTCATTTGTTGAATCTACTCGTGCGCTGCCTATTGTAAAGTGGATGTACTAAGCCAGAAAATTTCCCTGCAGTGTACACAACATTTTACGCAAGTTTCATAGCAATCGGACGAATGTTATATGAATGCATACGGGACTTGGTTGAAACGCATTGCGTGTCGTCGCTCATTTGTTGAATCTACTTGTGCGCTATCTACTGTGAAATGTATTCACTAATTTTGAAACCTTCACGTAAGTGTACACAACATCTCACCCAAGTTTCATCGCTATCGGACGAATGGTATATGAACACATACGGGACTTTGTTGAAACGCTTTGCATGTCGTCGCTCATTTGTTGAATCTACTCGTGCGCTATCTACTATGAAATGTATTCACTAATTTTGAAACCTTCACGTAAGTGTATACAACATCTCGCCCAAATTTCATCGCTATCGGACGAATGGTATGTGAACACATACAGGACTTTGTTGAAATGCTTCGCGCATCGTCGCTCATTTGTTGAATCTACGCGTGCGCTACCTATTGTAAAATGGATTTACTAAGTCAGAAACCTTCCTTGGAGTGTACTCAACATCTCACCCAAGTTTCATCGCAATCGGACGAATGGTATATGAACGCATAGGAGACATACATACCCACCCACAGACAAACTATCACGTTACATTGATTTTTATATATATAGATAGACTACATCAATAAGGACCATTACAGCCAATATAATCCATAGGGCCACGTCTGGGTGGAACAAATGGCGAGAACTAACAGGAGTTTTATGTGATCTGAAAATACACGCAAAGGGAAAGTTTATAAAACTGCCGTAAGGCCAATCCTACTCAATGGTAGTGAAACATGGGCTACCACAAAGGCACATGAGCAAAAGCTACATACCACTGAAATGCGTATGCTACGTTGGGCAGGTGGAGTCACTTTCAAAGATAAAATCCGTAATGAACATGTGCGGGGCAGTTTCAAAGTAGCACTTATAACAGAGAAACGTTTAGAGTCCAGGCTAAGGTGGTATGGACATGTTATGCGAAGACGGGAGAATCATGTAGTGAAGAAGTGCCTTTCCATAACTACGCAAAAGAGAGGGAGCGGCAGACCTCAAATGACATGGATGATAAATGTCCAGAGGGACATGAGAGTACTGGGCCTATCTGCTGACGATGCTTTACAAAGAAATGAGTGGCGCCTCAGGATTAAGAAAGCCGACCCCGTGTAACGGGGAAAAGGCGAGGAGGAAGAAGAAGAAGAAGAATAAGGACCATTATGGAAGCGAATAACACTGAATAGCATGATTCGTATCACCGACATTGTGGCATAACAGTCACCGACAAGATTCAAAAAATGTTAAGTAACTGGCTCTATTCAAATGACATGCCTGAAACAGTTGGAATGAGGCACTAAAAAGGAACGCACGTAGCGACGAACCACTTTGTTAATAGCACCACCGTGTGGTAGCATTATTGATAAACAGTTTCATCCATAGCAGTCTGAAAGTTAATGTAGGCATAAATTCTATCCCATTTCATCTTAACAAACTGAAATCTCCTAATGTAGGAGAGTTACTATGAAGTACAACCATGACGGATAGAAATAAACAGTGTCATCACTCCACTCCTTAAGCATTGTAGTTCATAGTCCAGCCAGTGTGTGGCACAGACGTCACGCCAAACCATAAGCACTTGTGACAAGTAGCCCACGAGGTTAGTACTCTTAATATCCTGTGCATGAGAAGTCATATTATGCGAGGGAATTTGTTTCTTCAGTTTACGAATGTCTGTGCAGTGCTTAGTGTGCGCAAACAACTAAATTTTCTACGTTTCGGCAAAATGTTGTATTGTTTTGTTCCTGGATGTACATCCGGTTACGGACAAAAATCTGATGGTACACATTTTCTCACACCGCAAAAAGCAAAATGGGCGAGAGTTATTCCGCGGAAAGATAAGCATTTGTCAGTCAAAAGTACATGCGTTGGTTTTTTAGTTTTGGCACCAATGCTTCAGTGCCAAGTTGGAACAATGTTGGGCGCTGCCACTTTTACCGACGGTTGCTGCCCTGCATCCCCTCCCTCAGAGCACAGGACCTCGCCCGTCCTCACCAACGCTCGTGCGCAGTCGCACCTGTTAGATGTGTAGTGTGAGACCAGCGCTCGTGAAAGACAGTCGCAATGTTTTCCAAGCAAGAGCAGGGAACGTTGATAAAAATTCAGTGTGCTAGGGGTCGCAATACTAAACAGTGTCACCAACGATTGCAGGAAGCGTGCGGTACAGCTGCATTACTGTTCAGAACGGTAGCAAGATGGGTTGCAGCCTATCGAGATGGGCGCGACGTGTGGAGCACATGCCTCAATCTGGTCACCCACCAGTAAGTGATGACAATGTACAGATGGTGTCCGCGTTAGTACAGGTGGATCAGAACGTAACGATTCGTCAATTAGAGCAAGATACCGGACTGGCGCATTCAACTGTCCTCCACATCCTGAAGGACTTACTGAAAATGAGGAAGATTGCGTCCAAATGGGTTCCGCATGACTTAACCGACATGCACAAATGGCTGCGATATGACGCTCGTCGTATGCACTTGCAGCGTTATGAGCGCGAAGGAGAGGCCTTCTTACGGCGTATCATAACCATTGACGAGACGTGCGCCAGATCTTATGAGCCACAGTTAAAACGCCAATCGAACGAGTGGCGGCACCACGGAAACAAACAGTTCGACCAACCCCCACCAATGTGAAGGTAATGTTGATTCTTGCCTATGATTGGGATGGTGTGATCATTCACCATACTGTTCCCCGAGGGCAAACCGTTAATGCGGCGTACTATTGTTCATTCGAAGAAGAATCCATTGCAGGTTCCGTGTTGATGTTTAGAATTGAGTACTATTGTTCGTTTCTGCAAGACCATCTCCGAGGAGCTCTGAGAAGGAAACGGCGCCACCACATGGTTACACCGCCCATCGTTCTGCATGACGATGCTAGGGCACACACAGCAGGCGTTGTGTCGGCATTGTTGGATCGCTGGGGCTGGGAGGTCCTCTATCACCCCCCATATTCTCCCGACATCAGTCCCTGCGACTATGATCTCATCCCGAAGATGAAGATGACAATGCGCGGGGAGCGCTTCCGTACCATTGAAGACGTTAAGCAGGCTGCCGAGCGCTCTCTTCGTACCATCAATAGATTGGGTAGTGCCAACGGGATCCAGCGACTTCCGCATCGCTGGGAACACGTACGCAACGGTGGAGACTACTTCGAGGGCCTGTGAAACTTGGAACCATCTAAGTGAGTTATTAATCCAGTTATAAAAAGGTGCCAAAACTAAAAAACCAACCCATGTATAATATGTGACGTGCGTTTTTTGGAAGATTTAAGTATTATAAAGGCAGACTGTTTCGTAGTGAGCTGTGAGAACATGAAACTTCCTAGCGTGAAGTGGAAATTAAAACCAGGATCAGTACCTCACATTCTTCAAAATTTACCAAAATATCTATACACAGAGATAAAATCACGACAGGCACCCAGTAGGATACCGAATGAAGGCAGCGTTCCATGGTTACTTATTCTACTTCATGCCATCCTTACCTAAAACGAAAAAAATATCTAGTCCGTCTTAATAAAAATAGGCCTCAAATAATAATAGTTGTCGATTCTTTAGGATCTTTGCGACATTGTGGTCATGTAGCCCCGTATGCTTGGGTGTGTGTAGAATTTTTCTGATAACCTGAGTCATTGTGATGTCTGTAGTAGTGTGTGTATTTGGAATTGAGGTAGGATTTGGGTAGGAAGTGGCCGTGGCCTTCAGTTAGGTACCATCCAGGTATTTGCCAGGAGTAGAAGTGGGAAACCACGGAAAACCACTTCCAGGATAGCTGAGGTAGGAATCGTACGCGCCTCTTATCAGTTTTGCCACTCGAGGCTGAGTGAACACTGTTCCAGCCCTCAGACCAGAATTAAATTTCTTGGCAGAGCTGGGAATCGAACCCGGGCCTCCACGGTGATAGCCAAGAATGAGACGGACATATAATAATAATGGCCAACCTGCCAATAAAATAAACGGCCATTCAATTCTTTGCTTCCGTTACCGTCCTCCTGATCAATATCATGGTCAGTATCCGATTCTTCGGATCTTGTTTCAACTTTGTCTTCAGTATCAGTCACAAATTCCTTTGAAATTACTGAATCATGAACTAGAGATTCGTTATCTTTCAGCAGAAGGTGACACACTTCATCTATATCCTTAGGTTTTCATAAGGCATAATCTCTTTACTAAGCCGGCCCCGTGGTGTTGGGGTAGAGCACCTGCCTCTCACCCGGAGGCCCCGGGTTCGATCCCCGGCTCCGTCAGGGATTTTAAAACTGACGTGAGGGTTGGAACGGGGTGCACTCAGCCTCGTGAGGACAATTGAGTAGCTGTCTGACAGTGAGACAGTGCCCCGGTCACGAAAACCAAGATTAACGGCCGAGGGGACCCGACGCGCTGACCACGCGTCACCCCAAAATCTGCAGGCCAATTGGCTGGGCAGCGGTCGCTTGGTAGGCCTAGGCCCTTCAAGGGCTGTAGTGCCACGGGGTTAGGTTAGTTTATAATCTCTTTACTGATATTGACTGAGGTGGCGTACCAAGCCAAATAATCAGTATAACAGCACACCTGCAACTCACTTACATCATTGGGCACACTGGAGCTATCAATGCCACGCTGACAAAATGTTACACGTGTAGAGTTATTTTTAGGCTTGTCATTTCACAACTCCAGGAAAATGCTTACTAAGGTATGGTATAAGATGTCCCGAGACGATAAGATCATAACTTGAACTGTTGGCTTGATATTTAAACTAAAACGAACCATGGAGCTGTCAGACCAATGCGCGAATAACGGAGGGTTTTAAAAGATAGTTCTATATGGGGACTGAGAATATCAATAACAACATATTCGCTATATAATTCATAAGTCTAAACAAACAATTTGTTGTAATCAGCATAACCGCAGCCTTCGTAAAGAGCTTTATGTAGTCCAGCGCGTATTCCATTTTTGAACAGCTGACAGTGTAGCGTTGGGGTCTGCGCCGCTAGCGCTAGCCAACAGCGGGGCGCGCTTAAACTCTGTCAGTGATAACTAATAGGTACTACAAATGCAACATATGCCTCTTTCAAGTTTAATACTTGTTTATTTTCTCGTAAGGTTGGCGTCAGGAGGGCATCTGGCCGTGGAAACTATCAGCCTCGTGGAATTTCATCGCATCTCATCCCCCACCCCATTGGAAACGATCTTAATAAGGGGTACACATAGACTTCTTTCTGTACAAGTCGCTTTTTCATAATCATTTGCCGTTGGGCTGTAATGCGCAATCATAAAGTGAAATCTGAAATGGGTGGTACTTTGGTACTTCTATTGGTCATGACATTAAATCTTGAAACTTTCACATGCAGGGAACAAACCCAAGCCACGAGAAGAGAGCAAATAGACTTATCCAAACCCAGCCCTAGCAACTGTCTTATTACCTCCATTTCATAATCAAATCATTACAGTGAACAATAAGAATTCCATAAACAAAGCACAAAACAACTTGATAAACTCACATATTTTGCTTCAAACTGCCTAGCAATTTCTTTTAATTTATCGTCATCATCTTCAGCCAAAGGATCCACTCCATTCACATATCCATCTTCTTTGAGCTTGTTTTTCCGCTTCTTCTGCGAATAAAAAAAGTAACAAACCAATTAAACAAGTGAATTTGTTCAAGATATATAACATTTTCAAGGTGTATAAATATATATATATATATAAATGACTTGACTGGTACAGTATAAGACTTTCAGCTATTATTAGATCATGAAATGTTCATGGAATGCAAGCTTAAGTATTACAAAGCATGACCAAGAATTGAGCAAGAGCCAAATTCATCAAAAATGAGTTTCAGCCTCAAAACATTTCTTATCCTCCTCTCACGTCAACTAGTGGCATCTGCTGGGGAAAATTGGTGGTCAGTTCCAGAACGTTGCAGGCGAGTAAAAAAATGGCCAAGCCAACACACGTGTCACCAGTGGGTTCCGTGTTTAATCATGCAAATAAAGGCAAGAAACAGCGTTTTAACTACTAAAACTGGAAATATGTTACAAGGAATCAATTGTGGAACAGTGTGAGTGCTTATTCGTTACCGTTCGGAAAGCAGGTCGGTGGTAAAAAAAAGTCTACTAATATGGTAAATATCAAAACGTTGCACATCCCTTTTGTTTGGCTTATGAATTACAATGGTAAGTTTTTATACCTCAAAATTAACTTGCGAAAATTAATTTATTTCCATTTAAAAAGCATGAATGCCGAAGGTTTATTATTGAAAACTAAAAGTTCACGGTAACTTATATTTACTCTCTAAGTAAATACATCATTGTTGATCCTCCTACTGCATGTAACCGGTGAACTGTGGCGATTAGGATTAACCCTTTAATACCAGTCGCTTTTACACTCGTATGCGAAAAAATATCAGGCTCTTTTTTTTTTTTTTTTTTTTTTTTTTATGAAATAGGCCTACCATTGACTCAAGAAAATCTTCATGACTTCTTTATTTCGGAGGATAATAATGGTGGAACATTTGTTTAAAGTACAAAACAAGTCCTTGAAACACGAACATGGTCACGTACTACGAGTAGGCGTATGTTACATACATATGTACTACCAGCCATTTTTTTTTTTTTTTCCAAAACAAGATTAATGAAATGTAAAATGAAAACACAAAATTGAAAGGTAAAAAATCATAAATGAAATCTCAAATCACACATTTATGAGCTTTAGTGTTTTAATCTACATGTTGAATCACTCTAGAAATTTTCACTTGTCAGCAGTTTTTTATTATAATAGGTGTAGATAATTAGAGGGTGGGGCATGCTTAGGACCTGGACTGTTGAGATATATAGCGGACAGGGCTCGAACCTAGTGTCGTTTCCTACTATACTTCACAGAACACTGTATTGTTATTTACAATGCTATCATAGCTGCTGCCTACACGTCCGTCTTTATTTCCATCACTCTCCGAGTCAGCAAAACTGTCACTGATACCACCACGAGGTTGGTGACCCCGCAGAATGTCATCGTCACTTTCGCCTCCCACAACAACATTATTTGACAACCCAGATGCTGTCACATATTCAGTCTCTTGCTCTTGCACCATGCACACTCCATGAATGAGTTATGTCTGCCATGTGCACAGATCTGTTATTAGATGTATGACCATGTGAACTATCTGGCAGTGACAATGCAAACATTTTATTTTATATAAAAATTTTATGATTGTTTGAACGATATAAGAAATTAATACTTTCCTTTACATCTGTGATCTTAGGGTTGTGTCTTTCAGTCTCCCGCAATCAATAATGAGAAAAATCAATTTTGGCAAAACGTTACAAGTAGTAAAACAGGAGCAGTGTAGTACAATATAAGAACGTTGCACGTACTGTACCTACATTGCAATGTTGTTTGTATAAGGGAAAGGAGATTGAGAATCGTGTAATGGAAAGGGAACAGGAAATTGATAATAATAATGATAATTGCTGTTTTAAGGGGCCTAACATCTAGGTTATTGGCCCACAGGAAATTGATGAATATGAGAAAGGAGATTTAATATTGAGATCAGAATTGGACAGTACAATGGAAGACTCAAGCAGGAACAAAGCACCAGGCAGAGATGATTATACCGATTGAGTTGCTATGCTGCATCTCATTAGGTTATTTCACTTGGTGTGTGGGATTTATGAGACAGGTGAGATACCCTTTGAATTCAAGAATAATGTTATCATCCCTATACCGAAGAAAACAGGAGCTAACAGATGTGAAGAATACCGTACAATCAGCTTGATCACTCATGCTTCAAAGACCCTAACTAGAATAATTTGGGTCAAGATCAGTTTGGCTTCAGGAGAAACGTAGGAACAAGTGAAGCTGTACCAAGTCTTAGGCTGATTTTGCAAGCATGAATAAGGAAGGATAAGAGAATGTTCATGGCAGTTGTAGTCTTAGAAATGGCTTTTGATAACGTTGATTGGAGTAAGTTTTTGAAAACGATTGGAATAAAATACAGGGATAGGAGGGTATTCTACAATCTATACAGAAACCAGACAGCAGTTATTCGAGCCGAAAGACGTGAGAGAGAAGCCTGGTAATCAGAATGTTAAGGCAAGGCTGCAACTTATCACCCACACTTTTCCATCTCTACATTGAACAAGCAATGAAGGAAATCTAGAGAAAAATTCAAAGTAGGAGTAAAGATTCAAGGAAGAATAATTTCAACTCTGAGATTCGCTGACACACCAGAGGATTTGAATGAGTTTTTAAATGGTATGGATTCTGTCTTGAGGAAAGAATTCATGATGAAAAATAATTAACGTAAAACAAAAATATTGGAATGTAGTCTAAAGAAATCAAAAACCCCAAAGGATGTCGAATTGGCAGGTGAAAACTAAGGAAGTAGGAGACTTCTGTTACTTAGGAAGCAAAATAACCAGTGATGGACGAAGCAAAGAGGATATAAAAAGTACGTTAGCACAGGCAAGGAAAGCATTTATACAGAAAAGGAATCTGTTGACATCGAATATAGATTTAGGTATTTTCATTCTTGAAAGTCTTTGTCTGGAGCGTGGCACTCTATGGCAGTTTAACTTGGACTGTTGGAGCAGCAGAAAAGAGGTGAATTAAAAGAGTTTGAAATGTGGTGTTACAGGAGAATGAATCATACGGGTATATAGGGTTACAAATGAAGAGGTTTTAAGATAATGGACAGAGGAGAGATGTTTGTAGCGACTGCTAATGAAGAAAAGAGAAAGGTTAGTAAGACAAATACTACATAAGACACCCATAAATAGCAAAGTTATGGAAGGAAGGGTCGAGGATAAGACCAAGGTTACAATATGTTAAACAGATTGCCTCGGATGTACGGTGTAGTAGCCACGTAGAGATGAAACAAGTCAGTTCAAAACAGGGAAGCATGGATTGCTGCATCAAACCAGTCAAAAGACTGAAGACTCAAACAACTACACCAAGTACATTTGTAATTCTTTTAAATTGCTAAAATGGATTTTAGAAACTGACGCGAGAGCTGGAACGGGGTGCACTCAGCCTCGTGAGGACAATTGAGTAACTGTCTGACAGTGAGGCAGCGTCCCGGTCACGAAAACCAAGATTAACGGCCGAGGGGACCCGATGCGCTGACCACACGTCACCGCAATATCTGCAGGCCAGGGGCTAGGCAGCGGTCGCTTGGTAGGCCTAGGCACTTCATGTGCTGTAGTGCCAAGGGTTATTATTAGAATATAAATTTACGGTTCCATAGAATCACGTTCTGCAATGTTATAACAAGTTTGGAATAGAAGGCTATATAGCTTGGACGGCAAGGTCACAGTGCAGTATGAGTGGTGACGACCTAGACACCCCTCACGTAGCTGCGTCGAGCTCAATTCGATTGCATGTACATCATGCAACATGTCGACAGCACGGCAGACGAAGGGTGATGCGGCCGCTGTTCCCCCACCACTGGAACGTATTGATATCGCACCAGGAGATGGCAGTTGCAGGGGGATGACAGATCATAGGGAGCGCGTGGGGTTCGATAAAGCTCCGCTATAGATGTTCTGCCAACCAATGAAGAATTAATTTCAGTACTATGTTTCCGTAGTTGGCACTCACCCAACGCTCACAGCAAACAGACTGACGGAAGCGGGAATAGTGTGTTTTGATTGATTTTCCTCGTGGTGGTGTTGGTTGTTTTGATTTGTTGGGTATTTTGATTATTTATTTGAATTAAATTGAGAGTCAATCATGCCACTGCAAGGGAGGAAAAATTGCCAAGCACCGGGATGTAAGAATTATAATGATAGTAAGAACAATACGGCAATTTTCATCTTCCCGGAGTTGACCACGTGTAATACTAGTGGACAATATGGACTATTCTCGAATAAAAATATATAGAGAGAAAAAATGTGTGCATTTCATCTCTTGTTTGTTTTCCTACCCATTCTCCTTTGCATTACAATAAAATTTGTGGTTTAGGGCTACGGGAAGGGGTGGGTGGCAGCCGGCATGCTAGGCAAAAGTGAGGTTATGTCAATATAGAGTGTGCATTTGGACAGTTTTCTTTATATTCATCGGATATCCCAACACTTCTGTAGAGTAGGAGAGCAATGTTTAATTAGCCTAAAGGTGAATTAAGCTCTAGAACGGCATAATTCTATCCTTCGTGACAAATCTTTTGCCAACATTGATTATATCAAAGAGTACTATTTTCCTATCAGGACGTACATTTCTACACCTAGCGAAAGGCGCAGTTATGTTTGTATTATTTTCAACAATAATCAATAACTCATCGCAGAACATACTGTTCAATTACGTGTAATAAAGGCTACATTCATATGGCTTTTTACGTTTTATGTTGCCAGACTTGGTATAGCGGAACATAGCCTCAGGCGGTGCTCTCTCTCGGAAATTCTACAACCAAAAGTGACGAATCTCTTATAGTTTACATGGTCCTTGGGCAGTTGGGTTTGAACAGCAGATGTGTTCCCACTCACTGCGTATCGTGCATTCCAAAAACATTAAGTTGGTTAACACATTCCTTCTTTCACCGGTTGCGTGTCGTCTCCTGCGATAACAACCATTGGCATGCGGGAAGACGATATATTGAACTGGCGCGATGACAATAGCTGGAAACCTGCCTTCCTAAAGCAGTCAGTTTGATCTTGAGGCTTCACCACAAACCCAAGCTATAGCAGAAATTTTCTCCCATCACACCACGTAGTTGCTAAATTTCTAGGAAGAAAAGACGAGGAAAGGGGGTGTATAATGAAAAGTTCACGTGAAAACTTGTGTAATAAAAAAAACTAGCAGACCCGTACGCGACTCCCGCATAATGGGTAATGTGTGACCTATGTGTACAGACTACCCGCCCGGCTCTAGCTCTATACGGGCTATACGCCGCACAGTTCTGGCAGGGGCTATCGGCTTGTTTATTTGTTTTAACACACTCTATAAACAAATAAATACATTTCCGTTGACTTTTCAAGAAATGCAAGATATTTCCTGTACTATTGAGAAGATTGGGAAGATTTGGTACAAACCGCAACTTCTAACTCCCTCTGGTTTAGGAGCTTGAGTTTTGGGAAACATACACCTTAGCGTATTATGTAATAAGATAATTGGCATGCACTATTGACCAAAATTGACAAATTATGTTAAACCGAATATCTCTGAATGTACAAAACACGGCATGTAAAGATATCAAATTTCCCTAAATAAGCTTATCAAATATACTGCTACGTTTTTAGGGTTCGTAAAATAATATTAGTCAGGCATGTAGTACGCTATAGTGCGGGACAAACCATTGCAAGCCTCAAGGTCACGCGTAGTCTGTGCGGTGTTGTCCTGTACGTTCTTGCATCCAGCACGCGACTGAAGGTATAGTTCCCTCACTTTCCTGGTTAACGAGCGGCGACTCAATCGTACGGCAGTAGCACGCGCCGACAATACCCATTGTTCGCTAGTGACCAATAGAATGCTTCCTCGTGGACTCTTAAGTCCCGCCCTGCTGGCTAGCTTGCGTCTCCGACGGGTATCTGTCCAATGTTGCACATCTGCACATAGTTCTGTCCAGTCTCGCTGCTTGCCCTCAAGTGTCTACGGTGGACATTTGATAACGCTGTTCATCAAGCTGGGAAAGCCTAGGCCCCAGGTGTCATGGAATGTAAACATATCCACCCAGCTAAATATCAAAGGCGAGCCGCACGTTAACCAGGAAAGTGAGGATACCATACGGTGCAATAGAATGGCAACACCGCCAGGCGCGGGGAGGAGAGCCGAGCGCAGGACCCGGCGACCTTCAGGCTTGCAATGGTTTGTCCCGCACTCTAGTTGTTTATTTGCTATAATAACTTACACCAATAATATCATTAATATACATTTGGCCTAGTCGCGTACGCACACACTTCATAAACATATTAGTCACTGGATTTATTTACACCGTACTTTGAGAGAAAATGTATCTTCAGTAGTCACGTCTACTGTATTTCCACACCACAGACTTCGATGTATCTTCCCATTTATCTTCACTCTATCCGTGAGTCGTCAGTGTCAACGCTCGTCGGCCACGGTCACAGCTTACACTTGCACGTATAGTCTACACAGATTCTCTACAGCCTCGTACCAGCCACTTCACTTACTATCACTATCAATGTCGCTGCATAGTTCCGCACTCACTGTCTGACCTGACTGCACTCCCTCCCTATGAACTCTTCTTGACTGTCAACTCCCTACCCCAGTCCTGTGACGGGACTTCTCGTAACTTCCGTCTTCCTATATTCTGTGAGGCCGATAACCTAGATTTTGGGCCCCTTAAAACAACATATAATATGTGAGCTGCCAGAAAGGGATTGACAGTTCTCGTCTCGCCATGTGGTCTGAGAACGAAGTTCCCAAACTGTACACGCCTGGGATACAGCTGACCAGGCACTGAAGCACGTGGGCTGTAATATTGCAACGCCGAGTATTATGACATCTACTATGCGAACATGGATGGGTCAAGAGGCAGAGGGGTGATGACTGACGGGGAATTACCGGCCAAATGGCAATACCATTCTGGAAGCTCACAGAGTATAACTGCCCGGAAGCCGCCCTTTCTCCAGCTGCTTAATATAGAACGATCTATATACTCTGCTTTACAAAAGATGAACGGTGAAAGCTGTCATCCGCTTAAAGGGTGAAGTGAGGAGTGGAGACGAGAGGGGTAACTGTCTCCATAGCAACAGCGAGCAGTGTTGCAATGTATGCCGACAAATCAGTGAGCACATGGTTTGACGCAGTGTTCTATTGTGCCTTGCCTCGTCACGGTCATTAGACCGCCAGGCAGGGGGGCTAACTTCCCCAGTATTTGTTCTCCCTGAAAGTCTCTTGGAATGTCATGGGTCATGATCTGCCTCAGTGGCAACGCAGCATTTCCCCACGTGCTAGCTTTGACGGCTGTTAGCGATCATTAATGGTAATACAGAGTATAGTAGCCTGAGTCAATGGCATTGCAATGACACACAGGGGCTTCTTATTGTTCTGGCCAGTGCGGGGAGCGAGATGGGAACGTGCCTCGGAACTGTCTGGCCAGCCGATGGATCTGCCGTACCGCCTCCTCCCAAGAGCTCGCGGCGATACGTTACAATCCTGTTCCAACCCGCACGCGGAACGGCTTCTCGCTGCACGTTGTGTGCAGAAAACCACAAGCTGGTTCGTTCATGTTGGAGTGTATTGCCGTATAGTTGCTTCACTTTCCTGGTTAACGTGCGGCTCGCCTTTGAAATCTAGCTGGGCGGATATGTTTACATTTCATGGCACCTGGGGCCAAGGCTTTTTCAGCATGAGGCACAGCGTTGTAAACATTTCATGGCACCTGGGGCCAAGGCTTTTTCAGCATGAGGCACAGCGTTGTAAACATTTCCACCGTAGCTACTGAGGGCAAGCAGCGAGACTGGACAGAACTATGTGCTCTTGTGCAACATTGGACACTGATACTTTTCGAAGACACAGGGCAGGACTTAGAGAGTCTGCGTGGAGTGATAGAGGAAGCATTCTATTGGTCAACAACCGTCAGCTATTGGTCACTAGCGGACAAAGGTTATTGACGGCGCGTGCTACTGCCTTACGTTTGAGTCGCTACTCGTTAACCAGGAAAGTGAGGGAACTGTGCACGTAATAAATAATAATGACTTGTACATTTACACTGATAATTTAATGACTGTATTGAACCCATGTACCGTTGGCTCAAAAGGGGTCGAATCCGTGTATATTTGTGAAAGGAAGGAAAGAAATATACAGTCTTAAATGGAACATAGAAAGATTTCAAGCAATGATGCTAACATAACGTTGCGTAAGAAGTTAGACCCAGGTGGCCGAGAAATGAGATCATGCCTGACTCATTGATAAAGAGCCAGTCACGAGTATAAATAGACTGAGTGGAAAGTTTCAGCTGTATGAGAGAGAAGCACGTTTCGGAAATCGCCCTTACTTTGCATTAAAACGGCAACAGCGCAACTGTGCCAGAAGAAGAATAATTAAATTTAACCCATTTGCAAGAATAAAAGTAAGTAAATAAATACAGTACTGTGAATCATTTCGGATTAGAGATTTTTGTGTAGAGAAAAAGCTTTTAATAATTGCCCAGGAGAAAAGTGCAAACGTAGCATACGTCATCGGGGATTTACTGAGACCCGAGGAGTGGGGAATTTAAAAATCAACAGCAACACCCACACAGCTGAAGACTAAAAATTACTTAATATCTCAGAAATGCACGATCGATTTTCATGTGCAGTGAGGTCATTTGACGTTTAGAAAACGAGCTTTCTGGAGATATAATTTTTATAATTGTGCGACAATTATTTCAAAAGTTGATCACGAAAAGGACTAGGATTTTATCTTTTTTTGACTAAATAGTATAAAAGTCCAGGCCAAGCCAGCCCAATCATGCAGTTCACGACAGACTCCGTGAGGGGAGGTGCTGTATCACATCACGCAGTCATTGTCAGCCTGCGGGCGTGACACTGTGTCACTATCATCGTTAATGCAGTTATTCCGAGAGCCCGAGAGGGGGGCGTCCGGCTGTATCAGTTCATGCAGTTTCAAACAGCCCGAGGGGGCGTCACTGTGCTACATCACATCATGCAGTTTTAGTCCGTCCAGGGGGCGTGACGCTACATCACACATCGAAAGCAGTTACTAGTCAGCCCAGGGGGGCGTGACGTTGGAGCAACATCATGCAGTATTATTCCGTCCAGGGGACGTAAAGCTACATCACGCCGTATTCAAACGTATGAACTTCAGGGGAGGTCATACCGTACTACAAGTAGAAGCAGTAAATGCAGTTTCCGATAGCCAAAGGCGTCGTGGTATCAATAACCAACGTGCATCCGTAAGGAGTAACCAAGAAGTATTATTACAGTATCGCCGTGTGGAGAATTAGGAAAATCCTAGTTACAGGATTTAGTTCCGACAGTATAAAGTTTACAGTGAAAAGTTCAGAAATTACAGTCAAAGCAGGCTGCGAACTTAGAGCCCCGGGCGATAGGTCTTAAATTAAACGACCAAAAGTATCATAACGTATTGAAGTAACGTAACAGCGAGATAAACATTCTATCAACTTTAAAGAACCCAAGTAGGGACGGACAGAACAAGGTTCGCAAGGTATTCCGGAAAGATAGGAATTCGAGAACCGAATAAGCGGAAAGGAGAAGGAAATTGTAGACATTGCTTCAAGAAAGCAAACGAACTATTAAAAAGCACTAAGTTACGAGGAGTATTAGTTGCTAGAAATCAATAGGTCACCGATAGTTTATTTGGGGGGCCGTCGACAAGATAGACTTTCGCTAGACCAACCAATAGGGTCTAAAAGGGAGCCGTTCGAGTCAGAGGTAATAGCAGATCGTCAGGAAACGGGATTTGAAGGAGAACTATTCCAGGGAGGAAGTAGATGGTTCGAGACTTTCACATTCTGACAGGATAGGAAGCCGACATTTACTAAATTTCACCCTTGGAGATGGGAGGTCAAGAAATCACGTGTGAAAGGCTGAATAGCAGCCTCAGTGATTAGAATCTGTGAAGTGTAAATATATAAAATTTGTGTTAAACGGAAATATTTTCAGTGTTTTTATCGTGTATTCTAAACGGATACACCAGTGTATTTTAAAAATGTTATCAGTGTTAAATGTATACGAGTTAAATGTGTGTCAAGATATGTCAATACATGAAATGAATTTGTACAAGATGGAGTAATTACAAAATAGTGGGCAAAAATGAAACATCGCAAGAAAAAGGAAGGTCAGGGACCGACCTATAACATGTGAGTAAAGATTTTCATTATGTTTTGTGTTGGGAAAGTGTTTGTGTACAATCCACCGGAGTTTGAGATAGAGGGATGTTTCTGAATAACAAATAACAGTATAGGAGCGCGGTCTGAACAAATGAAATTTGAGAAATTATAAATAATTATGTGAAATGAATAAATCCTGCAGAGGAAATGTATGAAATAATATGTCAGTGTATTTGACAAATGTTACAAAGGCAAGAGTAATAAATAATAATAACAATGAAAAGAAATATAAATAAAGATTAAATTGAATGATATGAAAGTAAGAGCGTTTGAGCCTTAATAAAGTGTAAGACATGGTGTTAATGCATGTTCTTAAAATATAGCGATTATTGTCAAGGGAAAGGATTAATATAAAAATTGAGATATGGATCAATTGTTAATGTGGAATTTATCAGTTCTTTGGAAGACGCTAGGCCTTAAAATAATGTATAGCGCAATGTAGCGCATTAAAGTAAAATGTCACGCTAGGGATGCGTAGAATCTAAATGTACTTGGTAAATTACTTATGAGGGGTAGTTGATTGCGGTAATTGAGCCATATTAAAGTCCTCCAATAGTGACGTAGATCACGAGGCCATGTGTGTTATAATAGGGAGCAAATGTATGGTATTATGAGCGCAGGTAATATAGGCCACGGCCGACCCTAAGTCGCATGTGTAAGTCCTCCAATATGGGAATGGTTCCCGAGGCATGATAAGAGAGTCGAACCTAGACTCGTCTAGTTGTTGAAGCCCCTAAGTATTCGTCGTTGTATGTGAATTACTCTTCCCAATCAATGATGACCCTTCATAATTAATAAATGCCAAGGTTACGAAAGTGGTTAATGAACCTAATAATGTTGTTGAAAGTAAATGAAATCAGTAAAACGCCAGGTCTCCCCAGAGAACTGAAGAAAAGAAAGATCTGTTTTAAAAGCATTGAGTATAGCTGCCACGCGTGGGCTAAGCAGGAGGTTCCCCTCTCAGCCATAAATCTCGCCCAAGTGATTACGGTCCAACCCTTGTTATTGTAAGCTGTGCTAGGTCGGAAAGGAACGTATGAGAGAAGTAGTAACACGCCGTGAGTGTTTAAAAGTTGTAAATGACCCGGGGTTTGAACCGAGGTCCATGTAGATGAAAATATCGCTGCCAGTTCAGATCGTAGCTTTCTTATGTGATAATGGTCTTATAAGACAAATAAATAAATAAAAATCCCTAATGTAATGTTGTATGGATGTAGGATTCCATGAGTTCAATGAAGATAACTAGATTCCGGGAGTAATCATAGTTTTTGACATTGTCAAGTAATCTTTTGTAACTCTGGAGTACACAGGTATTTTCCCGATCACGGTAGTGAATTTGTGAAACGTGAGAGAGATGGTAATGTTGAGAACATTGTTGAATGCCCAAACATTTAAGTAGAGAAGTACTTTAAATATGATTATATATTTGTTTGATGATAAGAAACTCATAAAATAGTTATTGAGGTGTATGAAAGGATGACACCGTTATTATTGGAAAGTATCGAGCCATTGGAGCTCGTGATTATGTTGAACTTTAAGATAGATACTTTATGGAAGTGAAAATAATTATGAATTGTTGGTTTGAAGGAAACCATGTATTTTAATACAATATTTGTTTGATTTTTACATATTCCTTGTTCACTTTGAACAAGTAGAAGGATTGGGTCAATAGTTTATTTGTTTGTAGCGCCATAATTTTGGTTAATTAAATGTTTTAAATAGGAGTTGATTTTGTTGTTATTTTTGGAAGTGTATCCTCTATTTAATCCAAAATGTGTAAGTCACAGAGTGGGAGAACGTACCAAAACCCCGATTTGAGCATTGCTGGCATACTCTGATTTGCATATTTCTTGCTGGAAGGGCACAGTATATACAATTTATACAATGCATATGCGTATCACTATGATGGTGTTCGATGTTTGTATGCACACGAGGCATGAAAAAACAGGCCGTGCTCAACAGAACAATGCTCTCAGCGGCTATACCAAACGCAAAACAACTGTGAACATGGGCTCGACCAGTAGCGCGCGTCCTGCTGAGTGCCGTTGTCGCAATGAGACTGACGAGAGATGGCACAGCTCTACCTCGCAGTATACACTTGACGTTACAGACAGTTAGGAACAGGGCTCCGAGTGAAAGCCGAAGTTAAACTATTGACATCGCGTTGCCACATGGTAGCTTAACTGTTGGTTGCGAAGTGAGAAGCTTATTATCCTCTCTGTTTCAAAATAAATCATGTGATTGGGCCAGAGCTTATCTATATTTACGACACGTTACTAAATGTTAAATACTGTAGTGTAATATTCAACATATCATATTCTCAGAATACATTACATTGAAGTAACTCCATTTTCTGCACACTGCACGTCGCCCTGCTGGTCTAGGGGTAGGAATCCTGCTACGGGAGCGAGGTCACGGCTTCAAACCCCGGAAATGGCGACCTTTTTTAATTTTGTTTTATCTCTTGAAAAGATTCAAAAAGTGTATAAAAGAACCTTAGGTATGTTTTTTTTTTTCGTGCGAGACTTGTACTTGCTGTATGCCAGTAATATAAATACATCCCAGGACATAGCCCTGTGTTTCAACTTCTTCGCACCAAGCGGCCTCACCTGCAAAGCGAACAGGGGCCTCATGAGGGATGGAAAGCGAGGGGAAGATTGGGAGGGATAGGCAAGGAGGGTGGCCCCACCTCCCCAGTGGTATCCCTAAACCAGGTGTTTCAAGCTCCAGGACACTGCCCTCGCTGAGTCCAAGGAAGGGTAACGGATTTGGTGGCGTAGTTGCTACATGCTGTTCAAACCCGGCCGAAGCCGTCGAATTTTTTAACAGCGTTAAAAATCCCTCAGTATGCCTTTCTTCGGAGGGGAAGTAAAGCAGGCGGTTCCATGTCATAGATTTATGGCATGTTAAAGAACCTTCCAGTAAATAAGTCTGTGTGAAGCTAAATTAAAGGTTAAAATTTGGATAACGCCCTTAGGTTCCAACGTTCGTTGCCAGGAGCCGACTGCGGTGGCGTCTAGTAACCAAGTTCTGAACTAGTAGTTGTTGATGGTGGCGTTTGGCGGCAAAAGTAGGAACTACTTGAAGAAAAAAAAAAAAACAATGTCTGCAGTCCTTATTTGAATTAAAAGCAGATAACACACATTAATACAGCCATCACAATTAACACCGGTTATCAGACAGATTCTACACCCACCCAAAGTACACGGGGCTACATGACCGAGTTGTCACAGCCCCTAAACTGAGGAAGCAACCAACAAACCAACCGAAGTCCGAGGGAAAAGCCAACCTGGAGGGTAAACCAGCGAAAATAAAAATAAAATACCTCAAACTATGTATTTATATTACCGGTATAAGTACAAGTCTCGCACGAAAAAAAAGAACGTTCCTAATGTTCTTTTATACACCATTTGAATCTTTTCATGAGATAAAACAAAAAGTAAAAATGCTCGCCATTTCCGGGTTTGAACCCGGAACCTCTCGCACCCGAAGCAGGAATCATACCCCTAGACCAACAGGACCACGTGCGCTGAGCAGAAAATGGAGTTACTTCCGTGTAATGTATTCTGAGAATATGATATGTTGAATATTACACTACAGTATTTTACATTTAGTAAAGTATCGTAAATATAGATAAGCTCTGGCACAATCACATGATTTATTTTGAAACAGAGACGATAATAAGCTTCTCACTTCGAAACCAATTGTAAAGCTACCATGTGGTGATGCGAAGTCAATCGTTTAACTTCGGCTTTCACTCGGAG
The DNA here is from genome assembly GCA_946902985.2 of Meconema thalassinum. NCBI lineage: Eukaryota > Metazoa > Arthropoda > Insecta > Orthoptera > Tettigoniidae > Meconema > Meconema thalassinum. The sequence continues at coordinate 297,013,575 of OX336391.1, read as the reverse complement.
CCCTGTTCCTAACTTTCTGTAACGTCAAGTGCAGTATACACGACCTTCCCCTGAACACAAGGCGCTCCGAATGTAAGTGCGTGTACGAGATGGAGGGCAAAATCCTACGAATAGCTATGCTCACAACGGAGTGCGCACATTTGTATGATTGTGATATGAGACTTTGTAATTGTGATATGAGGCAGATATACGATATCACAAACGTTAATCGTGCACGTGCCCACCTCCTGGTGTAGTGACCAGTATTCTTGGCTCTGTCACCCAGGAGGTCCGGGTTCGATTCCCGACTCTAGTTTGAGGACTGGAATGGGGTACGCTCAGCCTGGTGAGATAAAACTGAGAAGAGGTGCATTCGATTCTCACCTCAGCCAACCTGGAAGTGGTTTCTAATTTCTACTCCAGGCAAATGAAACAAATGCTACACACACCCAAGTACACGGGGCTTAAGTACCAAGATGTCCTAGCCCCTCAAATTAAACAACAATAACCACATTATTTCACGTGAAATCTACACGGCATGTCATTCTAAGTAGCGTTGTCTGTGGACTCTTTCTAAGGTAATAGAAATACAGAAAACAATTTATTGGTATCAGGTTTTGTTTATTGGGGACCGCCTAGCACACTTTGTCCATTCTTGGCTGTGACCGTGGAGGCCCGGGTTCGCTTCCCGGCTCGACCAAAAACTTTAATTCTCCACTGAGGGCTGGAATGGGGTACACTGCCTCGTGAGGCAAAACTGAGAAGATGTGGGTTAGATTCCTACCTCAGCCATCCTGGAAGTGGTTTTCTGTAGATTCGCACTTATATTCAAGGCAAATGCCTGGATGGTACCTAACTTAAGGCCATGGCCGCTTTCTACCCAAATCCTACCTCAATTACAAATACACATACTAGTAGACATCACAGTGACATAGGTTAGACAAATTCTACACGCACAAATATACGGGGAAACATGACCACGAAGTCGCAAAGCCCCTAAAACAATAATGATCAATTACAACAATTACCAAAAACACACAATTGCCGACACCACAAAAACACAGATTATCAGATTTTGCGTTTATCACGTACTTCTGTATTCGAAAGCTTCTTTAAAAGATCATATACCCTGAAAATTATATTTCTTGCCTGGCTGTGTAAACTGCTCGGCTGCCACTCGGCTTGCTAAGGACCATTGTTATGAATGCCTAGGCTTGCCATATTTTTGGTGAGTGAAACCGGGACACATTAATTACCGGGGGAATACCCCCCAGAATAGCAAAATGGTGAGTCTTAAGCCTTCTTTTTAAGCCTCGCAAGTAATGGGAGGGGGGAATCTGGCAACCTAAATTGTTAGTTCTACACACCTTTCAAAAATAAAAAAGGAATTTTTGCTGCATAAAAATATATAATTTTTCCTTTTTAATGATATTTTTTTTCTGGTGCCTGAAACACAAACACATTACAACAACAAAATACGCACTAAAATCTCAAAATAAAACCCACACTACTTTTTTTTTTTATATAAACATAAACAACACAACTAAAAGATTCGCAGATAGTGTGATAGAATAACGTTTGCGGGCGTTGTCTGCACTCAACTATTCTTTCTTTCCGTACTCCCCCGACTGAGACAGCAATAGACTCGCTCAGCCAGAGAGTAGAGGGGGCTGGCAGCGCTAGTCAAATAGTTCCGGCGTTTGCTCACAGGTTACACTACCCCCGCAACGCGCTGAATTAGCAGTTTGGGCTATTGTTTTGTGTCATTCGTTTGAATTCTTCTGACCTCTTCAACGCTGCGCGCGATAGTCAACGATGTTGATTGTTGAAAAGTAACCGATTCATAAAAAAATCTTAAACACATAAAGTCATTACTTTTTACATCCTACAGCCGTATTCCGGGACATTGACAAAACCGGGCGGGACACCGGGACAAGAGCAAAATTCCGGGACTGTCCCGGTCAAACCGGGACGTATGGCAAGCCTATGAATGCCCAACTTCAGATCACAGTACTTCTTAAAGCTTCACCTAAAGCATTCTCTCTTTAATTATCCCTTCAGTTCAAGCAAGGGCAGATGTTATCTCCCGAAAGGCCGGTCGTAGCGCCACAGGGTTTGGACAGACAGCTTCAAAATGTTTAGCTCTGTAGCATAGGGTCATCAAAATAAATGAAGAATTAATTATTTTCGTGGGCGGAGAGAAATAAAGATTTCGTACGGCACAGCGAGCCTAGCGAGTTATCTAGGCAACGCCACGCTATGCTATTGCCTGGCGCGGGTCCCTCATGATCCCAGTGTTGTTTAGCGGTGTTTTTTATTTTTTAAATGTAGTAATAACAGTAAAAAACGTGACGCGTGCAGCGCCGAAAGCAGTCTAAGACATTGTCACCCGAGACGCCCGAGAGGACAGGACGGGCAGAGTGGCTCTTACTATAATAGAGGCCAATGAATTAATCACCAAGAAGTGCCCTATTTGAATACAAGTGCGAATACATAACAGATATAACTTCCAATATCTAGCAGGTAGGGGTTGTTATGGTTAGACTTTGAACCTTTAGGCACTAATGTTATGGTCGTTAAAAATGTATGTTCAAAAATAATAGACATGAGGTTGCATAATATTATAAATCACAACAAAATTCTATTTTGTACTTAGATCAATAGTACATATTTTTTGTAGTAACAGTTTTCTCGCATATTTGAATCACTGATCACCATTTCTAGAGTTGGTGAATCAATACGACACAAGCAACTTTTCCAAATTCTGGAGCAAAACTGTATGCCGTTCGTCAGTTTACGGGCTGAAAATGAGCGCTATAAGTTTTCAAATTCAGGAACGGTTGCTAACTTGAACAATGAAATCACTTGTACATCAAAACCTCCCGGGATGCCATCTTCATTGTCACTCAGAAAGTTTGATATGGATTTCAATGTATTCTATCAATAGTATCTTCCATAAAGGATAAGTTTTCTTGATATTTGAGTGGCCACTCGCCCTGCAATGTCTTCAATAGTTTTATTGAGAAAGAGGCAGGCTCTAGATGGAAGCTTTCAATTTTCAACTGCCTAAACAGAAAGACTTGAATGTACTGTAAGAGGCCCATTCAGGAATTAAGTTTCCCTATTTTTTTAATAAAAAGGAAACATAGGAAACTTTATTGGCACCAGATACAGCAATGTTTGAGCTATTTTTCGACATAATTACCACCAGCAATTGAGATCCCTGTCATACATGGGATCAACTATTGTATTTCTGTGTCGTAGAAGTGGGCTGCCTGGGAATGGAACCAGCGTGTAACATTCGTCTTCAGCTCTTCATCAGTGTTAATGCTGACCGAGGGCAGGAATTTCTTGAAGTGAAAAGAAAAAGATGGCACCGTAATCGCTAGCAGCAAGATCAGGACTGTGCGGTGGATGATAAAACAGATTCCGGCCGAACTCCTGCAGAACAGTTGCTTTGCCGAGGCGTATGTGGACGAGTGCAATCATGGATCAGCACAACGCCTGTGTAAAGGCTCGTGCGGGATAATAAAGTGTGGCAGTAAAGGAAGCTATTTAATGGTGATATGTCATCATCCAGAGAAATTTAGTTGGGCTTAAAGATCATTCGTTGGGACACGTCATGTTTCAAGAGTCTCTACGCTTCGGCAAGGCGTACAGCTAAGACAGAAGAAGGCTTTTTAGCCCGAAGGGTAGTTTGCAGGTCCCAAGAGGTGGTCCTGAGCTCGAGCTTACCTGCGGTAGGGTGGCCAGTTCCTTTCCACTCCTCTTCTTCCCTCCACCAACAGCACATGATCCTCAAGAACCGGTAACCCATCCGAGATATGGCCACGCCCAATGTTGCTTAACTACGGGGATCTCGCGGGAACCGGTGTATGAACACGGCTAAGCCGTTGATTGTACACGTAATCCAAGTGGTAAATCCAACCCAGATGCTCTTACACTTTGCCGAACGCATGGAAATCGCATGGCACAAGACCGACTCTTCGAAGATGTTGAAGCAAAGCGTGTGTTATGCGGTGTAGCATTGTGGTGAATGAGAGCAAAGTTATTTGTTTTGCGTCCCATTTAACTACTGCGGCTTTTAGAGACGCCGGAGTGCCGGAACTTTGCCCCGAAGGAGATCTTTAACGCACCAGTAAATATACTGACACTGCTCCCTCGCAGTAGCACATCCTCAAATGCCAGCTGACTGCGCCAGGATTCGATCCTGCAACCTTGGGCATAGCAAGCGAGAACGTTACCACTGAGCCACACAGCCAGCTGAATGAAAGCAAGAAATAGATTCCAATCATCATGGAATTCAAACATAGGTAAATCATTCAGAGCGTAGTTTGCCGAGACCGGATGACAGTCGAAAAATAGTGAGGTGTATTACACTTTCCAATGTCATGCGTTTAATTAAAGAGAATCGACCACGACCTGCCAAAATCATGCGCAACATACGTCTTGAATGCCCCTCGTTCTTAGTACGGCAAATGCAGCGTTAGTATCCATCTATTATTAGCTTTCCGTACCCGCTATTGACGTGTTTGTGCTATAGGTGAACAAAAAATAGTTGACTCATTGCCCTCAACGCTCGCGACCTCGAGTTACAGAGGATTCTGCGCATACCTGTGTTATTGTGATGGTATCATTAGTGTGTGTATTTGTAAGTCTGAGAAGATTGGGTAGGAGGCGGCCGTGACCTCACGTTAGGAACCATTCCGGCATTTGCCTGGAGTAGAAAATGGAAACCACAGAAAATCACTTCCAGGGAGGAGGTGGGAATCGAGCCCATCACTTCTCAGTTTTGCCTCACAAGGCTGAGTGTACCACGTTTAATGGTATTTCCTGGTGAAAACTAAGACTAATAACGAATCAAGCGGACCTTTAAGAATTATTTGCAAAAGTGGGCACCAGAAAGATTCAATACTTGCATGAATCATAACATACGGCCGGCTAGAATGATAGAAATAGTCGTGTGCTTGAAAGAGCTCCTTTATTATTTTAAAAATCCCTCTCGGTACGCCGGAAGGCGAAGGTAGATTTTACTGGGCAAAGAAAAATATATTGATTTCACTAAATTTGCCAATTGTTACCTTCAATCGTTCTACGTGTTTAGCATACGAGAAACCACATCTTATAATTCCGAAACATTTTGCTCTTAGCGTAAAGATGGGTCATATCAAATATTCTTTCAGACACCACTACATTTTTAGGTAGATTTCATGAGGAAGCTATGTAACTGTTAGAATATATTGAGAATTTTAAAGGGTTTTCATATTGTGCGTATTAAGGGAGGTATTATTCCCCCCCCCCCCTCAAAAATCCATATTTCCAACCCCTTTGGTCAAAGGCTGGTGCTATCAAAAACCTTCACTGAGAAGAGGTCATCTGAAGAATAGTAGCTACCTCATTAAATCTACCTAAAAATGTAGTGGTGTCTGTCACTCTTTCACGCAAAAACTGTCCAGCCAATTAAGCTGAAATTTTGCATCAATTTTGATTCCTAGATCAAACATAGGACTATGTAAGTTTCAAAATATAGCATATTATTCGGATTTTCGCCATTTTTGGCACTCTGGCAAGCTAAATGAAAAGGCAAAATATTGAGGTTTTTGTAGAAAGACCAGAAACATCTCATTTTATACCCCCTCATTGTGGGAAACTTTTACAATTTGAGCTTAAATCTTTTTCGTGTTTTATGCATATTTTTAACATATTATCGCCTACCTTTCAGTCATTTGGGGTCTATTTTTATACTGGTGTTCTTATGCAAGGTTTCGACAGTGATGTCGAAGTATCTAACGGTATGTTACTTCTCCACGCAAAATGTTACCTCCCACAGAGACAGGTGGAGGTTGGTTGGTTCCTCAGTTTAGGGGCTGCGACAACGCGGTCATGTAGCCCCGTGTACTTTGGATGTGTGTAGAATCTGTCTGATAACTGGTGTTAATTGTGATGGTTGTATTAGTGTGTGTTATCTTTTAATTCAAGTAAGGACTGCAGACATTCAATTTTCACGTAGTTCCTACTTTTGCTACCAAACGCCACCGACTAGTTCTGAACTTGTTTACTAGATGCCACCGCAGTCGGCTCATGGCGACGAACGTAGGAACCTAAGAGCGCTTGTCAAATCTAACCTATAATTTAGCTTCACACAAGTGTAATTAGTTGAAGGTTCTTTTTACATGCCATAAATCTATGACATGGGCCCGGCGGCTTTACTTCCCCTCCGAAGGAAGGCATACTGAGAGACAGATGGAAATCTGAATGATTGTGATCTCGTGAGCTGGCGTTGTCGTGGTATAATAATAATGATCGTGTGGCCTCCGGAAAGGCCTAGTGCAGGTCTTTCTAGTTGACGCAAGTAGGCGACCTGCGCGTGTTGTCGTGGTGACCTCTGCTGTCTCTTCGCTCATCACTTTCGCATCTTCCTATGATTCCGAAAACATTTTGCTCATCCCTTGGCATGACTGTGCGTCATATCAAAAATTATTTCAGGCAGAAGTTTCAGGTAACTTTCAGAGGACTGTTGACCATTCCAAACTGTTTTCATATTGTGCCTATTAAAGGAGGTATTATATTGTTACGGCTGTGAGTTTGTTTCATCGCTCGCCGCATGAGACACAACTGCCCCCGGGCTGGGCTGTGCTCTGCCTCAGTGTATTGCGTGCGCCTTATGCAACAGGACTACTAGGACAAAGGGATGGTCCAGAATATTCGTGACCCAGCCAGCGATGGAAGCCTCGAGAATCCGTGAACCCTGGATGGGTCTAGAAGCATTTATTGAGTCACCGGCCTGCTATATAAGAGCGACCTGTCAAGCAGTGTTGTTGTGTTTTTCGAGCTAGTGCGAGCGTTTATACTGAGCGACAGAAGTGTGGTGATTTGCGAAACCCCTAGTGAAGCCGATTCTCTTGACAGCGAGGGAGTGAGAAGCATACAGGGGACTGCCTGTGTTTTGAGCGAGTGTGATTTCACTGAGCGACAGAGGTATTGTGGCGTAGTGCCGTGCGAGTTACGAAATACAGTGACATTGTTTCCCAGTTTGTGGGCAGCGAAGCAGCGTGTAGCAAGTTATCGGAAGTAACTGTAGTTTGTGTACATAAGGAAGTGTTGCATGTAGTTCTGTCAAGGCCACCAGACTCATTAGGACGGATTAACTTCTGTGGTCTGTTGACAAGTGAAAGGGGGCAAGAGCGCTCCATAAGGAAGATACTTGAGGAAACTGGAGTAAGGTTCTAATTGCTTGTATTTGCTGATGAGTAGTGTATCTTTCTGGCCGCAATAAAGTTAATTATTTCTTTAAAAGAACAATCTGTGTTGTGCTTCAACCCACCGTAATCCAGTTAACAAAAGTGTCACTAGGGGGGTGGCACGTAACAATATTTTTCACTCAAAACTCAATTTTTCCAACCCATTTGGCTAATGGTTGGAAAGTTGGTGTGGAAGTTCTGGGTAAGACGTCTGGGAAAGGCGCTCCACTTGATAAAGAAACATGGTGGTGGAATGATGAGGTCCAGGATACGATCAAGGCGAAAAAACAAGCCAAGAAGGTCTGGGAAGAATCTGGAATGACCAAAGACAGAGAACACTACAGACAAGCAAACAAAGCTGCGAAAAGAGCAGTTGGAAGAGCAAAGGCAATGGCATGGAATGAAGTCTACGAAAATCTAGAGACCAAAGAAGGCGAGGCAAAGCTCTTCAGAATTGCTAAGGCACGGGACAGAGCATCAAAAGATCTTACCCACAACAAGCAAATAAAGAATGAACAAGGAATGGTAATTCGAGATGAGAACCAAATTAAGAAGAGATGGGAGGAGTACTTTGAAAAGCTGCTTAATGAGGAGAATAAAAGGCTTGTGTTTGAAGATGGTATTCAAAATTATAATTTAACAACTAACATTTGCAGGGTAGAGATTGTAACTGCTATGAAGAAAATGAAAAGTGGAAAAGCAACGGGCCCCGATGAAATCCCCGTAGAGGCCTGGAAATGCCTGGGAGAAGAGGGAATAGATATGTTGCTGAGCCTATTCCAACAAATATTTCAAGAGGAAATAATGCCCAACGAATGGCGGAAGAGTACCATAATTCCCATCTATAAAGAAAAGGGGGACATTCAGGATTGTGCAAATTACAGAGGAATAAAACTCATGTCGCACACTATGAAGATCTGGGAAAAAGTCATTGAAGGTAGGCTTAGGCAAGAGACAACAATAGCAGAAGAACAGTTTGGATTTATGCCAGGGAAAGGAACCACAGATGCCATTTTTTCTCTGAGACAGCTCATGGAAAAACACAGGGAAAAGAAGAAAGAATTGCATATGGTGTTCATAGATCTAGAGAAGGCTTATGATCGTGTCCCCCGTCAAGAAGTATGGAGATGCATGAGATTCAAGGGAGTACCAGAGAAGTATGTGCGCATTATCCAGGACATGTACCATGGGGCAAAGACGCAAGTTAGAAGCAGTGTAGGGCTAACGGGAACCATACCAGTTGAAGTTGGTCTCCATCAAGGATCTGCACTGAGTCCCTATATCTTTGATCTGATAATGGATGTTATCTCTGAAAGCCTTAGAGAACCTGCTCCTTGGTGCATGCTATTTTCAGATGACATTGTACTATGTAGCACTAATCAAGAACAACTCGAACTTAAACTAGAACACTGGAGAAAAGCATTAGAGGACAGGGGTCTTAAAATCAGCCGGAATAAGACTGAATACATGTGCCTCGGTGGAAAGGGAAATGACAGTGTGAAGATGGACGGAAATCAGCTCAAAGCAAGTAATAGTTTCAAGTACCTTGGATCAACGGTATCTGACGATGGCAATCTAGACCTGGAAATTACCCACCGAATTCAGGCTGCCTGGTTAAACTGGAAAAGGTTGTCTGGTGTCCTCTGTGACAGGAGACTAAATGTCCAAGTAAAGGGGAGAGCCTATAAAAGTGTGGTGAGACCTGCCATGCTATATGGAGCAGAAACTTGGCCAATAGTACAGTCGCAAAATAAACGGCTGGATGTAGCCGAAATGAAAATGCTGAGATGGATGTGTGGTGTTACTAGGAAAGACCACATCAAGAACAGCTTCATACGAGGAAGTGTCAAGGTAACCCAAGCATCAAGGAAAGTTCAAGAAAGGCGGTTGCTCTGGTATGGTCACATTAAGCGCAGGGATGAGACCTATGTGGGAAGAAGAGTGCTGGATCTTGAGCTGGAGGGCAGGAGGGAGAGAGGCAGACCTAGAAGAAGATGGATGGACTGCGTGCGGGAAGACTTCGCAGAAAAGCAGTTAACCGAAAACACCATTTGGGACCGAGGGAAATGGAAAAGACTTGCCAAAAACGTCGACCCCGCATGAGCGGGAAAAGATGAAGAAGAGAAGAAGAAGATGATGATTTGGCTAATGGTTGGTGATATCAAATCCCTTCACAGAGATAAGGTTTTAGCCCTTATCTAAAGAACAGTATATACGAACTTTGAATGGATTCGAGTTATCACATACGGTATCGTATTAAAAAAAAGTTATAGCGATATTTAAGTTCGGTGGTTTTGGGGTCTGGGGGATATGAAACGCGAAGATATGTCGAAATTTTCCGGAAGTCGAAACTTGGTATCCATTGCACTAGGTAGCTTTCTCATGAAACCTACATAAAAGGCCCTATGAACCTTACCCTAAGGAATTATATGCCAAGTACACAACAAAGGGATTGGAATGAAGCAATAATTGTGCATAGAAAAAATCCAGCCTGCTTCCAGTCGACTGACCGGGTCAGGGAATGAAATAAATGAAGCCCCCATCTAGCGGCGAGGATATGAACTGTGCCGGCTGCCGAAGCCTGTCGCACTCCCCTGGGGCATTGATAAATGAATGACAGATGAAATGAAATGATAGGGGAGAGTGTTGTTGGAATAAAATTGTGACAGGGAAAACCGGAGAAGAACGAAGAAAAACCTGTCTGCCTCCGCTTTGTCCAGCACAAATCTCACATAGAGTGACCGGGATTTGAACCACGGACCCAGCGGTGAGAGGCCGGCGTGCTGCCGCCTAAGCCACGGAGGCTCCTAATTGTGCATAGGCAGTTGTAAAAAAGCAAGCAACATTAAATAACAGCAGGACTTTTAGGCCTACACAACAACTCATATTTTAGGCCTAATTTTTTGCACAAATAAATATGAAAATTATTCACCAGGGCAATGTCCTTAGGGAAATCAATAGGTCTGCCTTTTTTTTACCTTCAAAAAGAGAAATAAAATAAATACCTTGAACAAGAAATTCCGTATCTGCTACAGACTCGATGGTCAAAACAAAGATGTCCGAACTGAAGACCTCTCAGGCTTCATATTTACTCAAAATTTAAGATAACCACTACAAATGTATCTGAAAAGTGAACACGCGTTCAAATGGAAATAATACTTGCAGGTGAATTTGCGCAATATTATCAATTATAATTAACTTATTATTATTTAATATAATTATCACGTTATTTGCACAGGCGGATGAACACTGTAAAGCGTCCATTACCAACCGCACATTCATGCCACGAGCACGTGGTAGTTCAGTTTGATAATGCAACTTTTCAGTCTGGCCGACGAAATTATGTGCTTTTTAAGCTTACGCTCCGGGGCAAACCGTTAAAAATATCAATATACTATGAATGTAAGAATTGTTCAGCATGAAACGTTCTACAAAAAAGTCAAGGAGAGCATATCTCTATCTTCAATACATCGCCCACTATAAGTGTTTTTAGATTGGACGGAAGGGGGATTTGTGTTTAATGAACTTCGCCATTCTTAAATTACTTCTGACAAGAATTCATTGCACATGCATCTCCATGATAATACTATAATTAATAGTCCAGTCAGTGATTTTAACCAATCATGCCGAGAGGTAAAACTTATCTAGGTCGTAGTTCATTGACATAAAAAAAAGAAGCGCTTATCACGTAATGCATTCATAACTGTTCCCGGGCGAAGCCGGGGCGGGTTGCTTTAAATCCCTTTGATCTGGATGTCTCCATTGTACAAATGCGGTCCAGGATAGCCTATCATTCTGCACTGCTGAACGAGTTCTAGTTAAACAAAAGCCCAGCTGTGTGCTTGTTATGAAAGCCGGATCTAAAGATCCTATAGGCTTTCATATAGCCGTGGTATGTGGGAAAAAGTCTGTCTGTATGTATGTGCGTGACGTTTTTGCGTTTAGCAAAGTACAGGTCGCAATTTTCAAGATATCAAGCTGAAATTTGGTACGGTGTAAAAGTTAGGGCCTGTGACGAACCCTATTGTTGGGCGTTAAAATCGGTGCAGGGCCCGATCTTTTTTTGGGGCCCTGAATGTTATCCCTTTTTTTTGGAACCACTATATCTCGGAAACGGTTGGTCGTATCGAAAAATGTTAAATGTATAGGTGTAAGATCTCCGCGGTATGCAACTTTTTTACTCAAAACGATTTTTTGATATCTCTCACCGTTTTCTTTATTTGGGGCCCTGAAAATGTCCATTGTGCGTGACATTTTTGCGTTTAGCTAAGTACTCGTCGCAATTTTCAAGATATTAAGCTGAAATTTGGTACGATGAAAGAGTTCGTGACTGTGACGAATCCTATTGCTGGGCGTTAAAATCGGTGCAGGGCCGGATCTTTTTTGGGGGCCCTGAATTTCAAACTTTTTTTTTGGAATCGATATATCTCGGAAACGGTTGATCGTATCGAAAAATGTTAAATGTATAGGTGTAAGATCTCCGCGGTATGCAACTTTTTTACTCAAAACGATTTTTTGATATCTCTCACCGTTTTCATTTTTTTGGGGCCCTGAAAATGTCCATTGTGTGTGACTTTTTTGCGTTTAGCTAAGTAATGGTCGCAATTTTTAAGATGTTAAGCTGACATTTGGTACGGTGAAAGAGTTAGTGACTGTGACGAATCCTATTGTTGGGCGTTAAAATCGGTGCAGGGCCGGATCTTATTTGGGGGCCCTGAATTTCTAACTTTTTTTTGGAATCGATATATCTCGGAAACGGTTGGTCGTATCGAAAAATGTTAAAAGTACAGGTATAAGATCTCCGCGGTATGCAACTTTTTTACTCAAAACGATTTTTTGATATCTCTCACCGTTTTCATTTTTTGGGGCCCTGAAAATGTCCATTGTGTGTGATTTTTTTGCGTTTAGCTAAGTACTGGTCGCAATTTTCAAGATATTAAGCTGAAATTTGGTACGGTGAAAGAGTTAGTGACTGTGACGAATCCTATTGTTGGGCGTTAAAATCGGTGCAGGGCCGGATCTTCTTTGGGGGCCCTGAATTTCTAACTGTTTTTTGGAATCGATATATCTCGGAAACGGTTGGTCGTATCGAAAAATGTTAAATGTACAGGTGTAAGATCTCCGCGGTATGCAACTTTTTTACTCAAAACGATTTTTTGATATCTCTCACCGTTTTCTTTTTTTAGGGCCCTGAAAATGTTCATTGTGCGTGACATTTTTGCGTTTAGCTAAGTACTCGTCGCAAGTTTCAAGATATTAAGCTGAAATTTGGTACGGTGAAAGAGTTAGTGACTGTGACGAATCCTATTGTTGGGCGTTAAAATCGGTGCAGGGCCGGATCTTCTTTGGGGGCCCTGAAATTCTAACTGTTTTTTGGAATCGATATATCTCGGAAACGGTTGGTCGTATCGAAAAATGTTAAATGTACAGGTGTAAGATCTCCGCGGTATGCAACTTTTTTACTCAAAACGATTTTTTGATATCTCTCACCGTTTTCTTTTTTTGGGGCCCTGAAAATGTCCATTGTGTGTGACTTTTTTGCGTTTAGCTAAGTACTGGTCGCAATTTTCAAGATATTAAGCTGAAATTTGGTACGGTGAAAGAGTTAGTGACTGTGACGAATCCTATTGTTGGGCGTTAAGATCGGTGCAGAGCCGGATCTTTTTTGGGGGCCCTGAATTTCAAACTTATTTTTGGAATCGATATATCTCGGAAACGGTTGGTCGTATCGAAAAACGTTAAATGTACAGTTGTAAGATCTCTTCGGTATGCAACTTTTTTACTCAAAACAATTTTTTGATATCTCTCACCATTTTCTTTTTTAGGGCCCTGAAAATGTCCATTGTGCGTGACATTTTTGCGTTTAGCTAAGTACTGGTCGCCATTTTCAATATATGAAGCTGAAATTTGGTACGGTGAAAGAGTTGGACCCTGTGAGGAAACCAGTTGTCGGGCGTTAAAAAAGGTGCAGGGCCGGATCTTTTTTTTGGGGGGGGGGGGCAGAATTTCAAACTTTATTTTTGAATCGATATATCTCGGAAACGGTTGGTCGCATCGAAAAACGTTAAATGTTCAGGTGTAAGACCTCCGCGGTATGCATCTTGTGACGTTATTCACGCCACTTAGCTGACATAAAAATATACCTAACCTAAGATATTCTTTCCTGCCAAATTTACCCGTCCCTGTATTTCCAGTTGGAGCGAACGCTTCATAAATTCCTTCACTTACCTAAATCTGAAGAACATTGTGGCCTATGCAGACAGTCGCAAATTCGACCTGTGAAGACCTTGTAAAAGAAATCTTCATGTATACAACATCGCACTCGCAGTCTAACACGCGAGGTACTACTCTTGACCTGATGTGCACTGGTTCTGGAATTAATGTGTTCCCGGGGGGTTACACATCTTTTTTACTCATAACGATTTTTTGATATCTCTCACCGTTTTCTTATTTTGGGGCCCTGAAGATGTTATTAAATGTTTTTGGTTTTTGAAAAAAAAATGGGGCCCAAATGTATATAATAGGTAAAAATTTAAACGATGGTCTAATTGAATTCTACGGAAAATTATCTATAATAACCCGTTTTCACCTTTTCAATAAGTTAAATAATGTATTTACAGCTGTAATATACTTTCCATTTCCCAGGACGTCCGGCTTTCATAACCACGTGATGGTGTCAGCATTGCCTAGAATAACATTTTATAATTTTCCTACATTACCACACAATTGGGCCAAAGGCCCAAAATGCTAAGCATCAGGCCTTGCCGCCAACGAAGTTGTTGTTTGAGATTATAACCCCTCTTGCTGGCCCCTTGCTGCTGCGCCACTGTCTCATCAAAAGCAGGTCGTGCTGCGGGGACTCCTACTTGTTAATATAATCTGTTTCATAGAAATGGTAGTATGCTACCATAATTACATGATATGACATTTTTCTTACACTTTCCTGGATGAGGGAGTTGTACGATACTTTGGTTTGAAACACGATACGTTTGAATAGTTGGTTGGTTCCTCAGTTTAGGGACTGCGAAAACGTGGTCTTTTGAATCGTTGTTACAATACATTTCTCGCGGGTTGCTGGCTACAGTGCCCATTGTTCAGTTGCCCGCAGTTGTTGTAATAACGTTGTCAGTGTTGCGTAGTAACAGTTTGGGTTGTCTCTAATTATCATGTTTCTTCACAATTTCATCGTCATACTGTGTAGTGTTATACACTGACGACAATGGAAATTGCAACACCCAGAAGGAGTGGTGCTACATTGCTGCAATTGAACATGCAGGACGAGTGTTCGGTTGTGATTCGATGATTACACTTTCAGGACTCTCTGGCCGCAAGTTTGGACAACAATCAATACAGGATGTGCCCACCACGAGCTGCAATACATTGATGAATTCGGCGAGGCATGGAGTCAATAAGGCCCTGATCGCTTCCTGAGGAATTGTGGCCCATGCTTGCTGCACTGCACGGGCCAGTTGTTCCATAGTTGTGGGTGGCTGAGGACGGTTGGCCAGTTGTCGACCCATCATGTCCCACACATGCTCAATAGGACTGAGGTCCGGGGATCTGGCGGGCAATTCTAAGGTTGTGATGTCGTGGAGAGCTTCTCTGAAGATGCGAGCAGTGTGAACCCGGGCATTGTCCTGCTGAAACACCCCATTAGCGATGTTCGCCATCATAGGAACAACCACTGGATTGAGTACCCTACCAACGTACTGTCGAGCAGTCATAGTGCCCTCAACAAGCACTAATTGTGATTTCACATTAAAGCCAATAGCTCCCCAGACCCTAATGCTAGGTGTTGGCCCTGTGAGCCTCTCGACAATAGGGTCTGGGCGGCCCCTCTCCCCGGTACGTCGGCGCACACAATTCCGGCGATCACTGCGGGCAAGACAAGCGCGATTCATCACTAAAGACGACCCTATGCCATTCATCGGCCCAAGTCGATCGTTCTCGACACTAGGCCAGCCTTACACGTCGCTGTTGTAGGGTCAATGGAACACCTTCTGCAGGGACACGGGATCGTAAGCCAGCTGCACGCAGGCGATTACCAACTGTTTGTTGTGTAACATGGGGTGCCACAGCTGCTCGAATTTTCGCTGCTGTTGCATGGGGTTCTATCCGGGCCATCCGAATGATGCGGCCATCCTCTCTCACAGTCGTCTGTCGCACTGGGCCTGTGCCAGGTCTATGGGTCTGGGGACCTTCATTTGACCACTGCTGCCATACACGTTGTACCGTAGATGCCTGTCGGCCAACACGTGCAGCGACAGTCCTTAGCGATAATCCAGCCTCACACAGCCCAATTATCAGAGTCCGCTCAAACGGCGACAGTTGTTGATAGCGTGCTCCTCTCTGGCGTCGAGGCATATTTGACGGGGAACACTTCACTGCACAGACTGCAAGTCAACTACGCTACACCAGAGTCCGCATACTGGAGTTGATTCCTACGCGACCAATTACGTGGGGAGACCTGTAACAACAATCCAATGGGTCTGAAACTTTCATCGTTTACATACCTACATGACCGTTCCACATCTTGAAAATCAAATGTTTTCCTACGTAGCTACCTCTGTAACCAGTCATGAAGAGTCCCCAGGGCTCCCATCCACTCACTCGTCCAAAAATAGTGAAATAGTGAGTTTCTTTTTTCAAAAAAAGTGAAAAAAGGTGAGTTTTTGTATGAAAAAGTGAGTAAATAGTGAGTAAATTCATAGCATTATTCGCATTTATGGCCATATATCTGGTTCATAATTTTAACGTTCGTTGATATCTGTAGTCGCAATTATGGGGGGGGGGGGCTAAACTCCCCAAAAACCAACCATAGCCCCCTAAAAATGTGACAAAAATGTATTGAAATAGACAAAATTTTTAAGAATGTGTATCTGAAAAATAAATTAGCCCCCCCCCCCCCAAAAATGTCGACCAAATTGCGCCTATGTTAATATCTCTGAGTACTGTTTGTCATTTTTCATGTAGTTAGAGAGGACACTTGGAAATAATGGATTGGAAAATCAATGCAACACTCAAGAAATTTAAATCGTAAAACAAAAATATAAATGTGGAAAACAAAACAATGTTTATGTTATAATAGACTTAAGACTCCTTACTAGAAAAAAAAACACACCTAAAACAAATAATACTGTCATACTGCCACATAAAAAGAAAAGTAGATATCATCAGTCTTAAGATAAAATTCACAAGTTATCAGTCTTAAAAATAAATTCAAATGTCAGGGTCATCTGGATCGTCGCTGTTTTCATCGAGCCGTCGTTTACCATGATTCTTGAAGAGCTTTTCAAGTAGGGTGGAGGTGCATTTCTCGACTTTCTTCCTTAGTGGCTCTGCCTGCCTTTTGCGGAGATCTTCGGCCCAGGATCGCATGCTGCGGGCACCTTCTAGCATACCTTGGGCAATTTTTGCACTTTTCAGATCACCCTTTACCAAAGCAGCTTTTAGCTTTTGGTTGGCCTCATCAATTAGGTAATCAGAAGCTTGTCTCTCCTCTTCTTCCGCTTCTTTTGCCTTCCTGAACTCTTCCTGTAATTTTCCTATCTCCTTTCTTTCTGTAACTTGAGTTTTTTCCTGCTCTTCTTGCTTGCGCCGAATGTCCTCCACCTCTTCCTTTTTCCTTTTCTCTTCCTCTGCCTCCTTGCGCTTAGCCTCTAAATAGTTTTCATATTTGCTGCGAGCGCCAGCTGCCGCTTTCAGAAGCGCCTTTGTGATGGGAACCGCTTCAGCCCGCCCACCGAACTCTCTCATACCGTCACGAATGTTCAGTCGAGCATTCAGGGTGCGCTCTTCCATTGCGGCTCTATCTGCCGGAAGTTGATTTCTTGATTCCGAAAATCCACGTTCCACATCTGTGCTTCCATGAGCTGCTGGTAGGATGGCTTTCACGACTTTGCTCACAAGCGGATATTTTGCCTGCCCACTAAAGTCTAAAATTTCAAAAATTTGATGCCAATTATGGTCAATCCTTGGACTTTCCTCAAAATGTGGGAGATTTTCTAGCTGCAACAGCTTCCATTCATCGCGAAGCTTCTCTTCGTACACATCTTTCAAAGGCAGCTGCAACATTTTGTAAACAAAGACAATGCTCTTCAGAGACTTACTTTCTTTGATGGACTGAGGCTGCAAGCATTTCAAGTGCTTGGCATACTTTCCAGTACTAAGGATAGACTTGTTAAGTACGTACTTCGCCACCTCTTGATGAAACTTCAATACTTGCAGTTCACTACAGCTCTTATCGATCAGGAGAAGTTCAGCTCTCTTCCCTATGTCAACATTTTTCAATTTTTTGATTGCAGTAATTTTTCAGCATCCTTTCCCTTTTTAAGTGGCAGAACTTTCAGAAAGTAAGTAGAGAGTGCTGGCCACTGCTCTTGTAATCTTTCAGCTTCAGGACCTAGTGTAAGCCATCTAGAACACCCATGTTTTAAAAAGGCATGACATGGCACCTTATTGTCTTCTTGAGATTTCTCATAAACTTAAAATCTACTCAGATAGTCCAAAAAATTGTACACCAAAATTGCAAGTTCAGATACATCAGACCCTATAACACTTAAGCCACGTCCAAACGCATAGTGCAAAATGTGCAAGTTACAAAAACCTATGTTTAATAGACCCCTGTCACACTCAGTTTTCATTTTGTCACGGAACCTGTTATAAATGGCTTTATTTACATTTGGGCCATCAGCTGACAACATCAACATTTCCCCTGGGTCCAAAGCAGCGCATTCTATTGATTTGACCAACAGATTAAACAGAATGTCAGCTGTAGCTTTTCCAATAAAAAATGTCTCTAGATGATGAAACACCACTTCTTTTCTTTGAATAGAACCTTATCCCTACTTGCAGTTCCTTTACGCACTTCTCATTGGTAGTTTCATCAAAACATAGTATAGCTAACTGCTGAAATAGCATCTTCCAGCATCAACTTATGAAAATAAGGGCCCAGAACCTCAGTCCACAAGTACGTCGTCTTGGTCCTGCCTAAAGTCATATTCCTAGGGACATGCTCCTTCCCAAACATTTCTCTAAAAACCTCTACGATTCCAACAATCGAAGCGGCGGAAAAACTAGATTGAACGCCTATCATGGCCCAGATGAGCTCAGCGCGCAGGGCACCGGGCTGCCGTAACATCAGGTGAAGGGGAACAAGTTGGTCCAGCACTGCGGGAGGGGTTTGCCCAGCGGCGCCAGCTGTAGACTGGCCGGCGGGCTGAGCCGCTTGTCGTGCAGCTAGCACTAGTTGCCACGGGTTTAGTTGGACCTCCGTGGCAGTCTTATGCTTCTTCGTCCTGACATGCTGTTGGAGGGCCTGGAAGCCCTTCTGATCAATGCTGAACATGCAATTACAAAGCCTGCACGAGATGGTAGTACGGCTGGCTCGTGCGGCCCACACAGCGTACTTGTGTCCCAGTTCGTCTTCTTTGTTGAACCACTCGTCCCGCACCGAGCATTTAGCCGCCATCTAAGAATGAACAAGAATAAAAAGAAATCCCTAGCCGCAATGCCACGAACAAAAGGCGGAAAATAAAAAATAAAATAAATACACGGACGGATTTTCCGACAGTTTTGTTCCGTCACGGACTAAAAGTGGTTTCAAACGACGCGATTGTTCAACTGGCGGACGTGATTTTCAATTGCCGCTGTTTAAAATGGCTCATTTTATTTCGGTTTCATACGGGGCGATTAACTGTTCGATGCAAATTATTTGCGATCATTATTTCCTATCAATTTTCAAATCAAACAATCTACCTAGAATTTTACATTTTAGTTGTGCCAACATCGTGGTTGTTTACAGTTTAAAATAATATTTTAATAATATTATTATATTATTTTAATATTTTCTGACCGGCCAACGTACGCACGATACGAGAGATGCCGACCGGTCGTCAAACGCACGCTGCAGCATTCGCATAAGGACGAGACGCTAGTGGTCGGCCGGCATACGCACGCCAATCAGTGGTGTATTTCGAAAAAAAAAAGTGTTATAGGTAGCGATTTTGTATTCAGCCTGCATGTTCTACTGGCGCGAGAGAGACACGTCGGCTATCTTCTGTGTTGCGTCATAGCTCTCAAGCCACTTCTACACCGTCAGCTATCTTCTGTGTTGCATCATACCTCAAGCCACTTCCACACCGTCAAAGCACACTATAATCGTCTACACTGTCAATAACTATCAGAGAATAGGAAGCAATATCGCATCATGTTATCAAGATGCCGAATTTTATCGTGAAATAAGAATAAAATCCGGTTACCTAAGAAATAGTACAACAAAAAATTGATCGACGTAAGTGGGAATAGAAGACGTATTAAGGGGATATATCAACATGTATTTGGTAGGAATGGGACTGGGACTTGCGAAAATCATCGAGTTAAACGGGAAAACGTGGTACCGGTAACCGAGAAAGTGCTAACGAGATTCCACTGTATTGAACACAGTTGGAAGTGTGTGTTATTTATGCATTACACAAATACGTATAATAAATGATTTTGAAAATATGAACTTGATTTGACAAACGTATTGTTTACTACGATATATATCAACAATATCGATCAAAACTACGAACATTCGCGCGGTGTGGATAAACCCATTCAAAACAAAGCAATTGTTGATTGCCATTAAAAAGCACGTGGGAAACCAGCTAAAATCTGTGGTGTAGGAATTTTTGTGTATGTGTATATTATGGACCGGAAATGAAACTTTCTTTACGATTTGAAGATTTTTGCGCAACGATAGCCATAGGCACCTATAATTGCAATTTTTGTTTTATTTTTATACATTTTAAAAGTGGTGAATAAAAGGTAATACGTAAAATTATAATAAATAATAATTATAATATGCAATTATTTAATTTTTAATTAATAATTAAAGGTTAACTTAAAAATAAATGGTTAAGATTTTCACGAATCGAAACAAGTCACGCGGTTTATAATCGTTCGGAATTGCAAAAAATATTTCTTAAATGTCGAGAGACCAATGGACAAACCATAATCACGGAAAAGTAACCAGATTTGACCATATACCTACATATCAAATGTTGGAACTATTCAGCAGATTTGGAATGGCGGTGTATGAGTTGAAAAAGTTTTGTACGGTGACAGTCCAGATCGGTGGGGTTGGTATGTCATTCTAAAACCGATGGAAAATTCATCAGTGTAAGGCCAACTATTAACTTACCTTTGATAAATTGTGAAATACTAGAATATACGGCAACGCCACGCTCCTTTCCGTCACAACACTTTTGTTAAAAAACGCATTGTTCAAGTTTTCGTCGATCGCTGCACGGCTCCGGCTGTGGTATTGCACCATGGAAGCTTTTTATGTTCCTGGCCGCCTGGCTCACTGTCGGCAGCACGCTCAGGCAGTGGTGGCAGAAAAACGAACTACCCATTCATGGGTATATTTTGGGTAATTTCTAGCAATCTGATTGTGCATGAGAACATTTTTAAAGCAGAATGTGACCAGTTTTGTAAAAAAAAGTGAGAAAAGTGAGTAATTTTAGCAAATAGTGAGAAAAGTTAGGCTGCTTTGAAAATAGTGAATAATAGTGAGAAAAGTGAGTCGCTGGCAGCCCTGAGAGTCCCCCCTGCAAGCAGAATATAAAATAGGGAAATCCCGTTGGGCGCCAACTCAAATACAAATGTATTAGAGTAATATACTTTAGTTCAAAACAAGATAAACACGAGGTCTCTATATCAGGGTGTAGGGTAAAAATATATACCAACCCGGATACAATCAGTTTGGGAAGTAGTTCTGATATTCATTGTAATATACAAGCATTTGCTGAGAATATTACTTACGGTTCAGTAGTAGTAATATGATACATAATATATGTAATACTGCAGTGTAATGAAGTGATGTTATAGTATTTTTTTTATTATAAGTACTCTTCTTAGTTAGAAGATTTATGGGATTATTATAATCATGCACCTAGACACCTTCATACAATTTATAATCACTTCCAGTTTCCTTAATACAAGACCTCATTACTTCGTTTAAGATCCAATCCTTTTTTAACTTCATATATAAACAACTATCCACTTACTTCCTTTGTCTTTAATACCTTTTTCTCTGCCTTCTAAAGATATGCCACACGAGGCTACCTAGTGTTGGATCCTCTTCTATGGACTCCACAGATATGCACACACAAACACCTAGTTCATTATCTCGAGCGCTCTTATTACATACCACATACAAATAGCAAACATGGCTTCATAAAAATGTCACATTCGCCCCCAGAAATCTTTACAACAATGTTATTTTGGAGGGATTTCTAACACACATTTTACCCAAAATCCATCATTACATAAGATACTACGTCCAAGACCATATAGATTTGCATACACTGTTTCACCGAACACTCCACTGTAAAATACTTGGCAGCATTCAGTCTCCAGGAAGAAATAGCAGTTACTTTGCAAACCAAATGATATACAAGGTTAGTTCGTGCAAAGCCAGAAAATTGCCAGAACCATAATCATAATCTCCATCACAGAAGAACATATTTTCCATGGCAAGCAGCAACTCAACAAGGCCTACGCTTCCAGATTCCTCCACATCTTCTTTGTAAGACCAAAATGTTCGATGTCCCAACCAACTTCCTTGAGGGCAGGCTGCACATCCAGATTACCATAAACATGAACAATCTCTTCTTCTTTTGATCCTTTCCAAGAACTCCTAGTAATTCAAGTGGATGACCAAGTTCCTCACCATAATATAGGGTCTTAAGGTATTTTTCTTGAAAATCTACACTTCTGTAGATGCCAACTTTTATAGTACATTCCACAAAACTGGTGTATATAATTTCCATCATGTATTTTGTAATTGAAATACAGATGCTACATCCGTCGCTCTGATACAGATTCACACTTGTCTATGATAACCAATCTTCATTTCTCCATATAGACTTCTTGAATCCAAAAACTAAGAAATCATATCTCAATTAAACAAAATTACAGAACAAAATCAAATAATTAGATGCAAAAAACAAGTTCAAATTACGGTCAAGAGAAGAGTCAAAATCAATGTATTGACAAAATAAGAAAGTTAAATAACATTCTCATTAAAATATATGTACATTACAGCAAACCAACAAATGTACATTGTGCAAATGTATCCTAGGATAGATCACAACACAGACATAAAATGACTCAAAAAAATATAATCTATAGTAATAACGAAGTCGCGTAACACGCCCCCTACACATTTAATTCCAAATATACATCCATCACATTCACACTTCTTACACACATACGAATATACATGAATAAAATAAATTAAATCATAAACTCTGCATACATAATACCTATCTCTAAATGCCAGGCATATATGTTCAAATTCTTCCTGTCTCCTTTTCTCGTGCTTCCTTTTCTTTTTTTCCTCCGTCTCCGTTCTTTTTCTCTGCTTTCCATCTCGTCTTTCTCTTCATCCGCCATGTCATTCCGTACCTCGTACTCCTCATCTTCCATCTCCACCGTTCCTGTCTCCTTCCCTTCCTCGTTTTGTTCTTATTATTCTTCTGATCCTTCACACTCTTATCTTCCATTGCCTGACATCTCATCATCTTCCTACTTCTTTTCTTTGCTTTCCAACTCATCCTTTTATCTATCCTCCTGGTCCCCCTTTTCTTCATTCTCAACCACTTCTTTCTTGTCTTCGTTTTACCTCTCATTCTTCCTTCTCCAACGATTCTTCACCTCATCTTTTCCCATTTTGTTGTCTTCTTCATTATTCACTCTTGCACTTTCACCCTCCTCTTTAACATCTTTTTCTTGACTGCTACTGTTCTCCTCATGACCAACCTCATCTGCTTCTCCTTTCTCTTCTTTAGTTTCTTCCATCTCACCTACTTTCTTACTTTCTTCCATTTCACCTTCTCCGTTATACGTTTCTCCTTTCTCTTCTACCTTGCCCTCTATCTCATTTTTTCCCCGTCCTCAGTTTCGTTCTCCTCCTCCATTTGACGTCCTCCTTCACCTTCTTCTCTCTCTTGTCCATTTTCATGTTTTATTTGAGACCTTAATCTCACTTCCATATCTAATATCCTCTCACCAGTCGCCTTTTCAACCTTCTTAATTTTCTCTAGAATATGTTCCTGTACCCTTTCCAATTTATTATCTGTTTCTATAGTCATATCATTTAATTTTTCTGGTATTCTCGCTTCCATTTTCTTCGATTTCTGATCATCTTCATTTATAATTGCTTTCGCCTTTTCTTCCACCATACTCCTTACCTCTCCTCTAATCTCTTGTCTCATCCCCTCAATACTATGCTGTAACAATCCATACTTCCCATGTAACTCCTCACTAACATGCATTACTTTATCTAATTTCTTACTCAACTCCTAATTATTCTTATCACATTGTAACGTGTTTTTCGAGGGGCTTTTATGCCTCTGGCATAAGTCAGTAGGAAGCCATTCTATGTTTATTTACGCGGCAAATTGTTCAGCCAAGAGAAATTTTCATGTTAACTTATTATTATTATTATTATTAACTTATTATTATTATTAATTGATTTTTTGGAGAATTTTCTTACAAAATTATAAGCATACAGATAGGTTTTCTATGTTATAGAAAACGCTATCAAGCAAATTATTACGATCAACATTAGCGTAGAAAATTATATGATTACGGGATTTTACGGAGTTTCGTCAGTTAGGGTATATTGAGAGACATGACTCGCTGGAAATTCAGCTACAGGCTTAATCTTGTCGGGAAGCATGACGCAATCCTGCGTTGCAGCTTAACGAAAAGGCAGATGTATGGAACGGCAAACGACTTCACCCTCCCGCCGAGTGTAATGAGCCAGAAGAGGGAGTAGCGCGTGAGGGGTCAGCCAATCAGTGGAGACCACGTAAGCTGGAAGTCGGGACTGGAGTGGGAGACCGACGAGTGCATATATGGTTGGCACGCCGTGGAAACGAGGACTATCGTTATAAAATTTAACCAGTATGGTTGCACGAGTGAGTGGCTCCGATGTTCAGTGGAGTTAGCGACTATCTTTGTGAAACTTAACCGTGGTGGTTGTACGTGTTGGTTCCGATGTACGGACCATAAATCTTCATATCTACAAATATATCATCAACAACGAAGAAGATGACGACGTCCAGGAGGCTATGGGAAGCTCACTTCAACATCCAGTACGAGGGAAATGCTACGGCAATTTCCAGTGGTAAGCGCGAATGACACATAACTACGCAATCTCTCGTCTTTCTTTGTTTCATATTCAGTAATTCAGTAAATTCATAGCTTGGGAATAAGAGTAAAATCAGTAATTTATCCGACTCCGTTTTCACGTAATTTTCTAGCGGTAATATTTACATCGCAACGTTCCAATTTAAATTCAAACTTATTATTATTATTATTAATTTTGCTATACTTGTTTTTTATACAATAAATTCATTTCTTTTAACCATGCAATCTTTGTTTTCAGTAGGTAGCATTAGATATAGACCAATTCCTTCTCCTGATACAATTGTTTGTTGGGTTAATGATCCAATCATACCACGATCTGAGAGTAAAGATTCTTGAAGGTGTTCTACCAGAGCTAGGTGTTGTTAAATACAAATTTAGATTTCAACATAGCGTTGAGGTCTTGGCGCCCATTAAAACAACATATCTTAGTAGAAAACAGTATATTTGTCACGCAACAGTGGGGGCAAGAGAAACCATTACAACATTTTTCATTCATTTGTCTTATCATCTCCTGATTATTATCACATTTTTCATTCATTTGCCCTAACATCTCCTGATTATTCTAATCAAATTTTTCATTCATTTGCCTTAACATCTCCTGATTATTCTTATCAAATTTTTCATTCATTTCCATTAACATATTTAGGATATCCTGCACCGGCATTAACACATCCTGTACTGGCCTTACAACATCCTGTACTAGTACATCAGTCATCTCTCCTATCACACTGCTGCCAGTCTCATTCCCATCACTCTACAACATGCACACCACCCCATTTTCTCCGTTCATCTCTATCCAGCTACAACTCACTCCATTCCCATTCATTATTCTCATTCGTTCATCCTCCATGTAAATACGTACACAATAACCTATCCCTCAGATAGCACTTGCACAATTCACACTCTCCTACTCCCACACTGATGCATCCTGGTTCTCGATCCACACGTTGGGCGCCAATTGTAATGTTTTCCTACGTAGCTACCTCTGTAACCAGTCATGAAGATGATGATGATGATAATTGTTATTTTAAGGGGCCTAACATCGAGGTTATCGGCCCCAGATGAAATGAAATGGCGTGAAATGAAAGGATGAAGATAAAAAACAGCTCACTGCTATGGATGAAACGAAAATGGTTTAGATAAAATAGACAGTGAGCCCCAACAACTATGCCCTATGTAGCTGGGAAAATACTTACAAAAAGGAACTCAGATTGAAAATACTCACCAAATGGAGAGCGGTAATACGTACATAAGGGAATTTCGAACGAAAATACTCTCAAAAGGAATAGATTGAAAAATACGCACAAAATGTAGGTTAAGTCCAAAATACGTACAAAATGCAACGTACAGTCGAAATACCTACAAAATGCAAGTGAAATCAAAATACTTACAAAATGCAAATGAGATTGAAAATACGCACAAAATGTAATGGAGATTCAAAATACCCACAACATTGCAATTGAGACTTAACTACTTGAACAAAGCGGGGTAGGTTGAAAATACAAAATGCAATTGAAATTGCTTACAAAATGTATGGCAGATTCAAACTTCTCATTAGGATAGACAATACTTACAAAATGCAATTTAGATTGAAAATAATTACAAAATGTGTAACGTTTCGCGGCTAGTGCACAGCTTGCCCCATGC
Organism: Meconema thalassinum; assembly: GCA_946902985.2. Classification (NCBI taxonomy): domain Eukaryota; kingdom Metazoa; phylum Arthropoda; class Insecta; order Orthoptera; family Tettigoniidae; genus Meconema; species Meconema thalassinum. Next base: position 296,987,506 of record OX336391.1, on the reverse strand, counting down.
TTGGGTGACATGTTGTAACGTTTCATAGCTCGTGATAGAAAATGAGTGCAGTAAATAGCTCGGTTAATAGGGCGCCAATCTCCAACAGACGGTTGTGAGATAAATTTATATTTATTAAATTGAGATTCTTTACTTTCGGGGGAGGGGTAACAGAGGCTAGCTGCAAAACACCTTATTCTATTATCTTGACCTCTGGGAAGTCTAGCATGGGGTAAATATTGACTGAAAGTCATAGAAGTTAAAAATAATTTATTAACAAACAGGATGAGATGAATGACGTCTTGCGACCTTTCAAACGGATAAAATACAAAGGGTAAGTTATTTCTTTAAATTATTGAAGTTAGTAGTATTTACGTCCGACTTGCAATTGACAAATATGCATGAGCTCACCGGCTTGTAGATCTTCCTGGGCGATGTTGGAGGAGGTATCTCGTTCCTGAAGTAGACATCTCGCGTAGTCTTCCATGGTTCCCAGTACCAATCCTACCTGATAAAGCTATCTGCCCACTAATTGCACAGATGCTGTCGCCTAGCTGAGTGAATGGAATGGTTTCACTCGTCTTCGATATTCAGCGCAATGTTGGAAATATCCTAGTTAGATCTCCACTGAGTTTACTAGTTGAACTTTATGAACTTTGGTAGTTGAATCTCAACAAGTGAGGTCCAAGTTTAGAATTTGGAGTGTTTTCAAGTGAAAACATAATATTCTTCCTCTCCATACAGCTCTGTCCCGGCTTATATATGGCAATTATATCTCCCACCAGCAGTAGGGGATCTGCCAATTGCAATATCGAAGTATTGTCTACAGAAAGTGACGCTCCTTCCTTATTGGCCGAAGTAAGTCCTTTGTCACGCACCAAGTGGCTATATTGGGGTGAAGGTCTCTCCCCCAATGACACACTTCCATTTTGGTGTCATGTAGCGGTATCTTCCTTAAAAATCACAAGGTTGCAGTTTTCTCGTCGTAAAACAATTTATTCTAAAAAACTGTAGGGTCCATTGTTCCGACATCTTTTAGAATTAGCCTGTTGGCTACCGATGGTCTCTCCTGTTTGGGACTCCCTTTCCACTCTTCCGGCCTCTTCATAAGCTGTTTATGACGGGTCGAGCGGTATCTTTTGTCAGTTGTTAGTTCCACAAGTGAGCTCAAGAAATATATTTATTGGGGGAGGGGTTGTAAATTTACGGTTTGAAATCTCGGGTCGACGTCTAATTACAAGAATGGATGAAAATGAACATATGATTTTATATTACCCTTAAACACAATAAATATATACATACACTATCGTTGCAATTGCACATCAATATAGTACTCTCAGTTCAATTGTTTTGGGTGTGGTGTACAAACACCACAAATGTAATTTAGATTCAAAATACCCACAAAATTGCAATTGAGACTTAACTACTTGAACAAAGCGGGGTAGGATGAAAATACAAAATGCAATTGAAATTCAAAAAACTCACAACTGCCCCGGCACGGATACTGAAAGACTTACTAAAAAGCAATTTAGATTGTCAATCCTTACAAAATGCAATTGAGATTGAAAAACACTCACAAAATGCAATCTAGATCGAAGAGACTTACAAAATGCAACGTAGATAAAAAATACCTAGAAAAAGAAAATGCTAAAAGGGAATTTAGATACACGGGGAACCAAGTAACAAAAACAGTGCGGGAATCTGAAAGAGAAAAGGAAATATAAGGAAAAGAGGAGAGGATTGGAGAGGAGAGGGGACGGGGGAGAGGAGAGGGTCCGCCCCAAAGGGAAGGGACAAAAGGGGGGAAAACGGACCCAGCTCAGGAATCCCTCGGGGTCGCCAACTCCCGAACTCACCAGCCGTGAGCCCCTGAGGGTGTAGCATTATCTAGGGTGCACCAGAAGTGGTGGGGCTACATACACCCTGCCTCCTTAAGGGCCTTGAGCACAAGGCAGGAGGTAAAAGGAAAAGAAAAAGAAGGCTGACCCCTCACAGAAGGAGGTTATCAGGAAAGATGAGACAAGGGCCAATTAAGGCGGGAAAGGAAGAGACTCCCTAGGCCTCGGATACCCTAATACCGTCGGGGTCGGAAGAGAACAAGAGTTGACCAAGTGAGGTCGACAGGAAAGAAGACGGAGAGGAGCCCGGCACAAGTAAGTGGAAGCAATGCCGGACTCAGCTGGGGCCCCGTGGTCGCCAACCCACGCCCACTAGAAGTGAGCCCCTGGGGGGCAGTCATGAAGAGTCCCCCCAGCAAGCAGAATATAAAATAGGGAAATCCCGTTGGGCGCCAACTCAAATACAAATGTATTAGAGTAATATACTTTAGTTCAAAACAAGATAAACACGAGGTCTCTATGATATCAGGGTGTAGGGTAAAAATATATACCAACCCGGATACAATCAGTTTGGGAAGTAGTTCTGATATTCACTGTAATATACAAGCATTTACTGAGAATATTACTTACGGTTCAGTAGTAATATTATGATACATAATATATGTAATACTGCAGTGTAATGATATGATTTTATAGTTTTTTTATTATAAGTACTCTTCTTAGTTAGAAGATTTATGGGATTATTATAATCATGCAGTCTAGACACCTTCATACAATTTATAATCACTTCCAGTTTTTTAATACAAGACCTCATTACTTTGTTGAAGATCCAATCCTTTTTCAACTTCATATATAAACAACTATCCACTGATCGAATCGCCAGGCTGCTAAAGAAACACAATGTGACAACGGTGATGCATCCAATAAACAAGCTGACGCAAGTGGTGCGTAAATCAACTGAGATTAAGCAGCCAAACCAGGACGCAGGTGTTTACAAAGTGCCTTGCTCCTGTGGACAGGTTTACATTGGACAAACTAAAAGACGCGTTTCTATTAGGATTTCAGAGCACATTCGAGACACGAAACAGATAAACTACAGATCTGCAATAGCTGAACATGCTGACGTCACGAGACCAGTGGCGGCTGATGGATAATTGTTCTGGGTGTTGCGCTATTTTCATTAAGGGGGGGGGGGGTTAAGTTGGTACTGTTAAAGTTTTATGTTTTTATAGTACAGGTGATATGGGACAATCAGCTGGTACGCCATTTGCAATGAGTAAAAGAATTTATTGTTGAACAAATTACAATATGCAGTAATGCCAACATGTGAATTGCGTATCAATAAAGATTTTGTTGTTACCAACATAATTATTTCTTAACAGGTACATGGGCACCCACAGGATTTTTTCAAGGGTGGGGGAGTAATATGTTTTTCATTTCATTACCTCGTCACTAGGTGTTATTGAGACGTACACCCTCGCGCAATTTTCGTTTCATTTCTTACTTGCTTCGTGATATACATTATTTGGCTGCGTTTAAACCGTTGGGTACATGATCTTTATGGCATGAATGGGAGGAATATTTTTTTTTAGTTCAGAGTTTTTGTCCATAGGAGTTCTTTGTCAATCATCGTCATAAATCATTTATTTTAAACAGGCAAAAGTAGTTGTATCACCATGTAGGCCTACCGACAAAAATAAAAATCAAGCAGTTCATTAAAATGGTAATGTTAATCCAGTTCGCCGATTTTCTAAATACCGTAACTGAAGATATTCTCAAATAATCCAAAATTTCTAAGTTAAATAAAACTGTGGAATTATCCCTACATGTAAATCAGTTAACCATCAGTAACTTCAATTTATGAAATAAACTGGTGTGACAATGAACAATTTCAGGGGGGTGGGGGGGCACGGCACATCCTTGTGCCCCCCCCCCCCCCCCTCCTGCAGACGCCCATGAGGTGATAGGACTGCTTGATATCGGAGAAAACTATATTCAATTGCGCGGTAAAACGGATGTACCGGTACCTCATTCATAACGAATGCCGCAGTTCAGAGACATCACATTTTCATCGGATTAAATGGAATATAAGTTAGTCTACATGAAAACCTTCATGAGAACAAAACAATGTAAGTTATATACGAGGGTGAGTATCGCAAGTACGTCCAACATTGCAAAACAATAGTATCGGCAGTTGACGGAGCATCTCGGATGTCTCCGGCCGCGCCTCGGCTTCCTGGTTGCAATGAGCTGGCAACGACTAGCCGTGTTAACTGTTGGGATAGGGCTTACCCGATCTAGCATCTCTGCCATACCCTTCACTATTGAGATCTGGTCGGTGCTTGGGGCTGGCAACGACCAAGCGGACGAGCACTCCTAGACGGCTGGCGCGCTTCGCTTTCTCAGTCAGTTCACAATACTGTAACTTACTATGAGATTTCCTGAATTATTAAAGAACAGAATTATGAATTTCTATACATATAACAGGTAACATATAGCTTTTAATACTAAAAATATTATCGCGGTATTAATTGTTTTTCATGAATTAATCTGGTCGTTGTGCAACACTGCAACCTTTTTACCGGCCGCCACTGCACGAGACATGCCATCGAATTTGATAAGGTCGAAACTGTTGCTAAAATTTCTGGATATCAAAACAGGTTAATTGGAGAGGCAATTGAGGTCGTGAAGCATCCCAATAATTTCAATCGCGAAGATGGTTTCAAACTGAGCAACACTTGGAAAGTGCTCCTAGCGCGCAACTGCCAGCAGCGCGGACCAATCAGAGAGCAGCGTGACGACAATGCAGGCCAAGCAAGCACCTCTGTCTGGCATGACCGTTAGTTTGAGTACGGACACCAACTCGTACCTACCCATGATTAAGGCTGCTGCAATGTCAGCCGTAACGTCGGGAAATAATCACCGATATACGACGCGGCTCCATCCTGTAAGCCCAGATGATTAACTATCCACTTACTTCCTTTGTCTTTTAATACCTTTTCTCTGCCTTCTAAAGATATGCCACACTACCTAGCGTTGGATCCTCTTCTGTGGACTCCACAGATATGCACACACAAACACCTGAGCGCTTTACATACCACATACAACTAGCAAACATCTTCTATGGCTTCATAAAAATTTCGCAATAGCGTGCTCTTCTCTGGCGTCGAGGCATGTTTGACGAGGAACACTTCACTGCACAGACTGCAAGTCAACTACGCTACACCAGAGTCCGTATACTGGAGTTGATTCCTACGCGACCAATCACGGGGGGAGACCTGTAGCAACAATCCAATGGGTCTGAAACTTTCATCGTTTACATACCTACATGACATCGTTCCATATCTTGAAAATCAACACAAACGACCAACTATAAGCGTAAGTCAGGAGCTAAAAAGCGCAAGGAAAGAAATAAGAAATTGTACGGTATTAATAAAAGAAGTAGAACATTGTTTGAGGTCGGTGTGAAATTCAATGTCGATAATGAAGGTACTGAAGTAGTAAAAACTGAACAAATCAGAAGCTCGTCTGCTCTGATTAAAGGGAATAAAGACATTTCACATTCAGAGAGGAATGATGATTGTGATCATTTAAAAAAGAACTGATGACAGCAATGACGCATTGGAAGAAGCGAACAATGGTAAAAAATGGTGAACAATCAAGAAACTAGGAAAGTGTAGCTCCCAACTCAGAGTCGTGGCAAGTAACATGCGACCTTGGAAAATTAGAACCCGGTAGGCCAAGTGTAATAAGTCATATTGAAGATATTGTTCGAAGAGGTCCCCCCTGTACTGCCTAATAACCTTCCGAGAAACGGAACAAGAGCCTTCACGAGAACAGTTTTATTATCAAAACTACAGAATGGAGAATGAGTTCGTAGTGTCTGGTTAGTATGGAGTGATACAAATCGATCATTGTACTGTTTTCCTTGCAGATTATGTGGTCGAAACTCAGTTCCATAAGTCAGTTTTAGTAAGTGACGAAGGCTGAAAAATGGATCTTCTTGGCGTAGGCCTAGGCTGTATAATAAGCTGCCAGCTCATGAAATGAGTGCTAGTCACTAGAGGACTAGTCTAGAGGACTAGAAAGAAGACTTCAACATGGAACTGACATTCAGTCTCATTTGAATTTTGAAATTTTCTCGAAACTGAAATATTGGAGGGATTTATTTCACAGGATTCTGTCTGTTACTTTATTTCTTGGTGAGAGGGGTATGGCATTTCGGGGTTCTTCTAGCAAAATAGGATCATCTGACAATGGCAACTTCCTCGGAAGTATTGAGCTGTTCGCTCATAATGATCCGCTGTTACGTGAACAACGTGGCGAAAGTTCAAGAGTCACAGCAAGAAGGGAAAAGACTTCATGCTCACTATCTTTCAGCACATTCCCAAAACGACTTCATCGCAGCATGCAGTAACAAGATCCTTCAGGCTGTAGCCTACTCTCAGAAAGGGACAAATCTAAGTACTTTGCAATACAAGCTGATGCTACTCCGGATACTTGGCATAAAGAGCAAATTACATTAATTTTGAGATATGTTCTGGACTGTGATTATTCATATGAAGTAATGGAGTGGTTTATAAGTTTTGTACAGTGCAACAAGAAAACTTGACGAGACATTGCTAATGCAATAACTGAAGAATTAGATAATCACAAAATCCCTTTAATAGATTGCAGAAGGCAGGGATATGACAATGGAGCGAACATACCTGCCAACTTTCAAAAATAGAAATCCAGAAGATCCCAAAGCGCAAAAATGTTACGCGTACGGTACATGCGTCGCAAGGTCTTAAAAATAGCGAGGAAAGACTACAGGGAAAGAGATTACAAACTCTTGGTGATGTGAGACTATCTAAATCATTGTGCCAGTTTCCAAAAATTCTGAAAAATTTGCCTCCCTGAAAGAGAGATGATATCGTTTCTTACTTGAATTCATCATGAAAATACTAAATCGCACAAATATTTGTCACACAATTGCACGAATACCAGAACTACAGCAAGCACCGCTTAAAACCAAGCTTTCCCGCTTACGAACAGTCGAAGCACCAAGAGTAATATAAATGCAGCGATAATCTGCGAGATGCGATTATCGATAGACAGTTCTATCGACATTCAGCGTAAAGTCAAACGCAGGAATTAATGACAAAATCGCAGCGATAATATCTGAGACGGGATTATCGATAAACTTTACAGGGTGTCTACTGTAAGGATGAAGTAAAAATTAGTTACTTTTTAGCTACCTTTTAGTTCATTTTAGTTACCTTTTTAAGTCGGCAACCATAGAAGCACATCGCGCGGTGAAGGAAAACAACAATGAACTAAAGCTAAAAATTTAGATAAAAATAAATAATGGATATTTAATATCAAATGAGTTGATTCAGCAAATATGCCGTCTTGTGTACAAGAAGTTATGATTACCAAGAAGTTGCTCTGATCTAGGCCGTTTGAGGAGATTTTCTTTGTCCCCGCGACAGACCACGAAGAAATATATGCGACGTTACGTGATCGTCACCGAATTATGTCTTCGCAGTCAGGTACGGAGAAATATCGAGACGTTACACGATCGGCGCTGGTCTCAGCCGTTTGACGCGATTCGTAGTTTTTTAGATAGAACACGGAGAAAAATCGCGATTACATAATCGGTGTCACTTTCAGTCGTTCGACGAGATTTCTATTGCCCTTGAGGTCGGGCACGGAAAAATATGGTAAGTTATTATTACGCAATCGGCACTGCTTGCTGTCCATTTGACAAGAATCCAGTTGCACTCGTCATCGAATGCGGAGAAATATCGCGATGTATCGCAATCGCTGCCGCTCTCGATTGTTTTACGAGATTCACGTTGTCCACGCGGTTGCACAATGAGAACGCGATATTATGCAATCGGCACCGCATCCGGCCGTTCAACGATTGTCTGCCTGTCTGTCTTGGCAGAAAGGCGGAGGCGAGCTCGTGGTTGGGCATGGTTAAAATTCACCAGCAGTTATGGACATGTTGTATGATCGGCACCGTGATTCCCGTAGTCCTCGAGGACACAAGTTCGTGGCCGGGCACGGGTGTTATAATTTTACGCAACTGGCGTCCATCGAGGTCCGTTTGACGAGATTCCCGCAGGCAAGTCTTGCTGTCAGCCGGCCGTCTTGAGGATGTGACTTTGGAGGGTGAACGTTCGAAGTAGGCATCGGTTATTATGAATTATTCAGAGAAAATTGCACGAATAATCCGATAAGAGGGCACATTTTCTTAGGAATTCAAATTGTACAAGTTTTCGAGATAACCGGTTAGATTATATATACAACGGAACCATAGTTCGAAGGAAAAATAGACATAATCGAGTTTCGAATTAACCACACTTGATGTCGCAAATTCACTAGACGGATATATTTTTAAAATATTGTTACGTGCCACCCCCTAGTGGCACTTTTGTTAACTGGATTACGGTGGGGGTACAAAGCACAACACTAATTACTGCTTAAAGAAATAATTAACTTTATTGTGGCCAGAAAATTACACTAGTCAGCAAATACAAGCAATTAGGAGCCTTATTCCAGTTTCCTCCAGTCTCTTCCTTGAGCGCTCTTGGCCCTTCCACTTGTCAACAGATCACAGAAGTTAATCCGTCCTAATGAGTACGGTGGCCTTGACAGAAACTACCTGTTCCTCTCATATATGTTCTCCGACCACAATTACTTACGATCACTTGCTGCAGGCAATTTCGCTGTCCACAGGCTGGAGAAACAATGTCACTGGATTTCGTAACTCGCACAGCACTTCGTCACCACACTTCTGTCGCACAAGATAATCGCTCGCACTAGCTCGTAAAACACAACAACAACAACAACTGCTAGACAGGTCGCACTTATATAGCAGGCCGGTGACTGAATAAATGCTTCTAGATCCATCCAGGGTTCACGGCTTCTCGAGGTTTCCATCGCTGGTCCAGTCACGAATATTCTGGACTATCCCTTTGTCTTAGTAGCCCTGTAGCATAAGGCGCGCGCAATACAGGAGGCAGGACACAGCCCAGCCCTGGGGCAGTTGTGACTCATGCGGCGAGTGATGACACAAACTCACAGCCGGAACACCACCCCCTTCCTAAAAAGGCTGATCGTCCCGATCAATCATTGGTCCGTCTGTGTCCCTCCGTAGGCTGCCAGGCGATCTCGATGCACGATCTTCATCTTCGCCCTCGGGCTCCGCTGGATCCTGTAGACGACATCGTTGATCCGTTTCACGACTCGGTACGGGCCCTCCCAGGACTTCTGCAGTTTGGGTGACAGGCCTTTCTTCCGTAATGGGTTGAAGAGCCAGACCAGGTCGTCCTCGTGGAATCCGCCGGCATCCGTCTGCTGGTCGTATCGGGTCTTCATTCGGTCGGTCTCGATCCGTAGTTTCCTCCTCGTGAACGCGTGTACGTCCTCCAGTTGGTCGACCAGTTCTTGACAATACTGGCTTACCGGGATCGGATCATTCCCAGGTCGGCCGAAGGCAAGATCGACTGGTAGACGGAGCCCCCTCCCAAACATGGCCCGGGCTGGTGTGCACCCGGTGGCTTCATGCACGGCGGCGCGGTAGGCCAGGAGAAATAGTGGAAGATGTTTGTCCCAATCCCTCTGGTGCTCGCTGACGACTATTCGGAGATGGTTCTCGATGGTGCGATTGAATCGCTCTACCATCCCGTCGGACTGAGGGTGTAGCGGCGTTGTCCTTGTCTTCCGGATTCCGAGCAGCTGGCATAGGTTCTGGAACACCTGCGACTCGAAGTTCCTCCCTTGGTCGGAGTGCAGCTCCAGGGGTACTCCGTACCGGCTGACGAATTCCTTCACCAGGGACTCTGCAATCGTCGCGGCTTCTTGGTTAGGGAGCGCATACGCCTCCGGCCATTTGGTAAAGTAGTCGCTGACGACTAATATGTAGCGGTTCCCTGCCTCGCTTAACGGGAATGGCCCAGCAACATCGATGGCCACTCTCTCCATGGGGCCGCCCACGTTGTAGGTCTTCAGTGGACCCCGTCGTCTTCGTCCTGGGCCCTTGCTGGCTGCGCAATCGTGGCACCTCGCGCAGTGGTTCTCCACGTCTGTTCGGCATCCGATCCAGTAGAACCGCTCTCTCAGCTTCTCCAGGGTTTTCTTTATCCCTAGGTGTCCACCAGATGATCCTCCATGAACTTCCTTCAGGACTTCCTCCGTCATAGCCTTTGGAACGACGACTTGTTCCCGAGATGTCTTCCCGTCGGTGCTCTCCCAGGCGCGGCAGATGAGGCCATCCCTTACAATCAGCGAGTCCCACTGTGCCCAGTAGGACTTAAACTTTGGGCTGCAGTCACTCACAATGTTCCACCCGGGTCTGGGGACACAGGCCCTCTTCCATTCGGCTATCAGTCCCAGGTCATCATCTTCTGCTTGTACCCGCGTGAAAGATTCGCGGCTCCAGTTCCCCTGAAGTTCCACAGTAGTCCGTCGGCACTGTATCCCGGTGTTCTCCTCCCTTCGGGCACAGAAGGTGCAGTCTTCGGGGCACGGTCTTCGTGACAGGGCGTCGGCGTTGGAATGCAGTTGGCCTTTCCTGTGCTGAATCTCAAAGTTGTACTGTTGAAGCCTCTCTAACCACCGCGCGAGTTGACCCTCGGGCTGCTTGAAGTTCAGGAGCCACCGCAGGGATGCATGGTCGGTCCTGATGAGAAATTCTTGCCCGTACAGGTACTTGTGGAAGTGTTCAATGGTCTTCACGATGGCGAGCAGCTCCTTCCTGGTGACGCAGTAGTTCCTTTCTGGCTTTGACAGGGCCTTGCCGAAGTAGGCCACTACTCTCTCCTCGCCGTCCACTACTTGCGACAGGATTCCCCCTATGCCAAAGTCGCTGGCATCGGTATCGACGATGAACCTTGTTCCAGGTCTGGGTTAGGCCAGAATAGGTGCGGTGCACAGAGCCTGCTTGAGTTGTTCGAAGGCACTGTGGCATTCTGCTGTCCACGTGAAGAGTTGGTCCTTCTCAGTCAGTCGATGTAAAGGTTTGGCGATGTCGGCGAATCCTCTCACGAAGCGACGATAATAAGTGCAGAGTCCCAGGAAGCTTCGTAGTTGGGACTTGTCCTTCGGAACTGGCCACTCCCTCACAGCTGCGGTCTTCTCTGGGTCGGTGCGCACCCCTTCCTCGGAGACGATATGCCCAAGGTACTGGACCCGCTTCTGGAAGAGCTGACACTTCTTGGGGCTCAACTTTAGCTGGGCAGCCCGTAGCTTCAACAAGATCTCCTTCAGGTTGCTGTAGTGCTCCTCGAAGCTCCTCCCCAGAACGATGACGTCGTCTAGGTATACCAGGCAGGTCTTCCAGTGTAGTCCCCTCAGAATGGACTCCATTAGCCTTTCGAAGGTTGCAGGGGCGTTGCACAGACCGAATGGCATGACGGTGAACTGCCAGAGCCCGCTGCCCACAGAGAACGCCGTTTTCTCGCGGTCCTTAGGGTGGACCTCCACCTGCCAGTAGCCACTCTTCAAATCCAAGGTGGAGAACCATCTTGATCCTGATATGGTGTCCAGCGTGTCGTCGATCCGGGGTAGAGGGTAGCTGTCCTTCTTCGTGACGTCGTTCACCCGCCTGTAGTCCACGCAGAACCTGGTGGAACCGTCCTTCTTCTTCACTAGCACGACCGGAGAACTCCAAGGACTATGTGATGGCTCGATCACCCCTTGCTCCTTCATCTCTTCTACCATCCGGTCGACTTCGGCTTGCTTGGCGAGCGGGACACGTCGGAATGGGGCCCTAATCGGTGCGCTGTCCCCAACGTCGATTCTGTGCTGGACCAAGCTTGTCCTGCCGAAGTCTTTGCTCCCCACGGAGAAGACATCCTGGAATTCGCGTAGCAGGTCCTGAAGTTGGCGTGATTGCTCTTCGTCTAAATGGTCCTGGGATCCTTGGTACAGCTTCTGTAGTTCTTCTGGCAGGGCGCGTCTTCTTCGGTTGTCCATCTGCAGGTGTCCGTCCGTCGTATCTGTGATGCGGGCAATCCAGGTAACGGGCTCGCAGACTCCTAGGTTGGTGTCCCGGTGAACCGTAATGTCGTAGTCGTTCAGGTTGGACAGGCGGACGTACGGCCGAGACGTCGTGTTGATGAGAGTCTTGGCAACTAGCAATCCTTTTGTCTGGATGTCCTCATATTTTGGCTCGATGACAGCCGCCACTCCCTCAGCAGTTCCGTCGACAATTACGGCAGCGCTGACCTCCGTCCTGGCGGGAACGATGACTTCTTCTCTCAGCCTTACTCGTCGTGCGGTGATGGACTCGTGCGCAGGTTGCAAAGCAAGTTCCTCACCTCCGAAGTGCAGAGTGTTGGTACTCAGATCCAAGATGATGTTGTTCTGGTCCAGGAAGTCCAGTCCGATGATCACTGCATTTGATACGTCAGCCACAAGCACTGGATGCTTTATCGCCCGTCGACCAATGACGAACTCCAGTGATGCTTCGCCATGTACCGGTGCGGTCTCTCCGGTCGCGGTTATTAGCTGGAGGTTCCTTTGTGTGGGTTGCACTCTCCACTTCGGGATCACGGTGGGACAGACGATGGTCCTCGATGCTCCCGTGTCGATTAGCATGGGCCAGCTCTCTTCGTTGACGACTCCGTCGACCATCAGGCTGCTATTGTCCCTCCGTAACTTCGTCACACGAACCTGGACTGCCGGGGCTTGACGACTGTCACAAGCCAACCTTTGCCCCCCAAGGCTGGCTAATACTCGTTTCCCTGAGTCGCGCGGTTTTCAGACGACTGATTTCCCGTCGGATACCCTCGGCGGCGGCGATCACCGCAGTCCTTGCTCAGGTGGCCTTTCTTACCGCAGGTCCAGCAGGTCGGTAGTCCTCTTCCGGGCCGCCTCTCCGGTTGCCTTCCGGCTGAGTCGTTGCTGGTGGTGCCGCGACTATCGAAGAAACGGCTTAGCGCCTCCATTAATTCGTCGGCCAGGGGCTTGGTCTCGTTGGTTTTTACTGGTTCGTCGACGTCCACTTGACGCACCCGCGCGTGCATTCTGGATGCCTGTTTTGCCGTCTCGAACTCAAGTGCGTGGCTCAGCGCATCTGCCAGGGTCTTATTGCGCGCGAGTCGCAGCGCCTGTTGAGTGTCCGAGTCCCGAAGCCCGTCGGTGAAGGTCTGCGTCGCAATCTGTTCCAGGAAGTCAGCCGGCGCTGTTGGATAGGCGAGCCTTACGAGGCGTGCGATGTCCATCTCGAACTCCTGCAGGGTTTCCGCGTTCTTCTGTACCCGGGTCCGGAGCTGCATCTGGTAGGCCTGCTGAAGATGGCTATCTCCATATCGGGACTCCATATGGGCGATCAGTGAAGCGTAGTCCTGCGATCCAGTCGGGATGGCCTGAAGGACGTTACCTCTCAGCGCTACAATGAGAGCTGTAGCCTTTTCTGTGTTGTTCCAGTTATTTATGGAACACGCCGCCTCGAACTGACGTAAGTAGGTGCTCCACGGGACCTTTCCGTCGAAGGTTGGGGGCGTCACTCTGCTATGTCCCGTTCCTGATATTCTCGGTGTAACGGTGGGCGGGCGTTGGCGCAGCTCGGCAACTTCCTCTCGTAGAGCGTTGAATTTCTCTTCCACCCCCGTCAGTGGGCGTTGGCGCAGCTCGGCAACTTCCTTTTGTAAGGCGTTGAATTTCTCCTCCACCCCCATCAGCGGGCGTTGGCACAGCTCGGCAACTTCCACTTGTAAGGCGTTGAATTTCTCCTCCACCCCCATCAGCGGTCGTTGGCACAGCTCGGCAACTTCCACTTGCAAGGCGTTAAATTTCTCCTCCACCCCCATCAGCGGGCGTTGGCGCAGCCCGGCAACTTCCACTTGTAAGGCGTTGAATTTCTCCTCCACCCCCATCAGCTGGCGTTGGCGCAGCTCGGCAACTTCCACTTGTAAGGCGTCGAACTTCTTTTCCACTGCTGCGACTTCCTCACGTAGGCCCTGTTCTAATTTCCTTTGGCTCTCCTCTAATTTCGTCAGCAGACACTCTTCCAGATTTTTCTGGCCATCCAGAAATTTGGCGGTTAGGTCCTCTGCTAACTTATTCTGGCTGTCTTCCATCTTCTTCTGGCCGTCTTCTAGTATGGCAGTTAGGTCCTCGGATAACTTCTTCTGGCCGTCTTCCATCTTCTTCAGGTCATCCTTCAGGTCCTTGGCTAATTTCTTCTGGCCGACTTCCATCTTGGTTTCCATGCCATTTAACTTCTCTAGCAATGCTGCGAATTGCTCTTCCATTTTAGCTGTTTGTCTTGTAAAGGGCATGCGCTCACAGGAAAATTTAAAAAAAAAATGACCTGCTCGGGTTTTGAAACCAGGACCGTCAGGTGTTGTGCTTGAGTTCGTAATCCGGCTTCTGACACCAGTTGTTACGTGCCACCCCCTAGTGGCACTTTTGTTAACTGGATTACGGTGGGGGTACAAAGCACAACACTAATTACTGCTTAAAGAAATAATTAACTTTATTGTGGCCAGAAAATTACACTAGTCAGCAAATACAAGCAATTAGGAGCCTTATTCCAGTTTCCTCAAGTCTCTTCCTTGAGCGCTCTTGGCCCTTCCACTTGTCAACAGATCACAGAAGTTAATCCGTCCTAATGAGTACGGTGGCCTTGACAGAAACTACCTGTTCCTCTCATTTATGTTCTCCGACCACAATTACTTACGATCACATGCTGCAGGCAATTTCACTGTCCACAGGCTGGAGAAACAATGTCACTGGATTTCGTAACTCGCACAGCACTTCGTCACCACACTTCTGTCGCACAAGATAATCGCTCGCACTAGCTCGTAAAACACAACAACAACAACTGCTAGACAGGTCGCACTTATATAGCAGGCCGGTGACTCAATAAATGCTTCTAGATCCATCCAGGGTTCACGGCTTCTCGAGGTTTCCATCGCTGGTCCAGTCACGAATATTCTGGACTATCCCTTTGTCTTAGTAGCCCTGTTGCATAAGGCGCGCGCAATACAGGAGGCAGGACACAGCCCAGCCCTGGGGCAGTTGTGACTCATGCGGCGATTGATGACACAAACTCACAGCCGTAACAATATAGTCTATGTATTTCGAAGCATTTTTGCGATTATTTTTTGAAACGGTATCATTTCGGAAGATTAGACAATAAACTATTTCGCGTTATTTCTGGACTTCAATTTGAGATATACAAATTTAGAGGCCAATATCAGAAATGAGAGGTTTCTGTTGAGTTTCGGAAGTTATCGCGAATAAACGTCTCGCAAAAAGTCAGGTTTCCGATTAATACAGAAAAATATTTCACACAAAACTAAACTCTTCCTTGGTGCCAAAAAATAAACGTTGAACCGATGTATACAGTACCAGTGAAGGTATCCTCAGTATGCATTTCCTTGAGATCGTGCACGCGGAAATATAGCTTACGCAATCGGCGCTGCTTGCGTGATACTCACTTCATCGCATCTGCGAGCCTAGCGGCGCGGGTTTAAATGATTTTAACATACCTCGGCGAATTTTCGTTACCTCCAACAATCCAAACACAGTAAGAACTAGCTACTTTTCGTTACCTTTATAAAATTAGCTACTTTTTCGTTACTTTTCGTTGCCGGTAGACACCCTGAGTCTTATCAGTCGATTTTAGTCGAATTTGAACACTCGCACTTCAGAATAGCAGCTAACTCCGCCACTGTCGGTCGCAAGCCCGGGGCCTCATTTCGCATGTGATGAGGAAGGAGGAGCGGGAGGAGTATCAACCTCGTAAAAAAACAGGGTCCATCTGGCTCCGGATGGTAGCACTCTGTCATAGGGCCCCTACCTAGAGTTGCTAGGCGAAACCTGGTCAACGGTCTCAAAGGCGGAAGACGAATTTCATTTCCCAACGGCTGAGAGGGCGGAAGAACCTAGTGGAGTCAACCACGAAAAATAAATGAATTCAGACTGTCAGTCTGATTTTAAAATCCAAGAGCAACTGTTCCCATATTGGGCGGCCTTTGGCCAGCGTCTGTCTCCATGTTAGGGGCGGCTGTAAATAATCCTCCGGAGTTAACAACCTCGGTTGTAAAAATGGTGGCTCTAGAAGTCACCTCCAAAACTAAAAGAATTATCAATCATGGAGCGGTGTGATGTGAAACTATTTACCTCAGGTGGTCAATCCACAAGCAGACATTCGGATTCTGGGGAGTCTGCAATGTCACACAAAGACGAGTCGGAGCGTCTTGGAACTTCGAACACAATAAAATACGGGAAAATAAACTACCTAGCCACTTTCAATGCAAATTCACTTTTGAAAGTGGGGAAACTTAAGACTCTAACAGACACACTAAATGAACATAGAATTATCATAACGGCTGTGCAAGAGACCAGATTCCTAGATGAGAACAGCTTTGAATCGGGAGGATTCAGGATACTCAAGGGGAAACCAGGGGCCAGAGTAATGAAGAATGTTCCTCATCTTGGGACAGGATTCATAGTTGACAAGGAAACACTAGACTCCATCATAAGCTTCGAGTCCACCTCTGAAAGGCTATCCACACTCACGTTCCAGTCGACCAACAAAGTTTATACAATTGTGAATATTCATGCCCCTATAAACATCGACAACAAAAAGAATAAGGTAAAAGTAGAACTTTTCTGGGATAAACTAGACGATACGATCCAGAAGATCCCAGACAAAAATAACGTCATCCTTTTAGGGGATTTTAACGCCCAAGTGGGGAGAGAAAAGAAGTTCAGCCATATAGTGGGATGCTACCCGGCACATAACAGAACGAACCAAAATGGTATCAGGCTCATTGAATTATGTCAGGCACATAACTTGGTCTTAAAATCGACTAGCTTTAAGAAAATGCCGAGAAAACAGAAGACATGGATATCACCTAATCCCCTCCTCGGAGAATTCCAGTTGGACCATGTTGCAATGAAGCGGAAGTTTCATAAGGAAATTCAAAATGTTAGGGTTCTCCGAGGAGCTAACCTTGACTCAGACCACTACTTGTCAAAAGTTAAACTGAAGATTATTCCTAGGAAGGAGTAACTTTCAAAGGAACAACCGTATACGAAGATGATATGATCCAAACAAAATTAAGGAGAACATGGAAGAATGGGACACATTAACCAGAGACCTAGAAGGCCAGGACTGGAGGCAGATGGAGAAGTCTTCTAACCAAGGCAGAACAACTTGCTCCTGTTACAAAGACGAAGAAGCATAGATGGTGGAACAACGAGTGTGATAGAGTACTTGATCAGAGGAAGAAGGCGTGGCACGTTTGGCAAACCAAAAAGGACGAAAGTACCTGGCAACGCTTTGTGGAAACCAGGAAGATGGTGTCCAAGGAGATCAAGAAAGTAAAGAAGCAGCACGGCGACCAACTACTCAGGAAGATAAATGATGACTTTGCGAAGAACAATATGAGAAACTATTATCGGGTGTTCAAGGAAAACCTAAGCAGATATGACCCCCCAACTCTCCAACTTCAGACGAAAACGGGAACTTGGCATATAGTAACAGGGGCAACTGCAAAATTCTAGCCGGCTACTTTAAAGAACTCCTAAATTGCGATGAACCACTCCAAAAGATATATTTCGATTGTGGACCAAAATCGTCTCCCAAACATTATTCTAAACCCCCGTCTGTAAGAGAGATTCAGAAGATACTGACTCGTATGGAAAATTCCAAGGCATCTGGAGAAAATCAGATAACAGCTGAATTATGGAAGTATGCCAGTGAAGATGCGATTGGCTCACTCCAAAAGCTTTTTGAGGATATATGGAAGACAGAGATCATTCCAGTGGAATGGAAAATGGCCCTGATACACCCTCTTCACAAAAAAGATTCGAAATCGGATCCTAGCAATTACCGAGGGATCTCACTGCTGGACGTGACATACAAGATATTTTCAAGAGCGTTATTAGAAAGAGCAGAACCACAGTTGGACTGCAAACTAGTGGAGTATCAAGCCGGGTTTAGAAAGGGAAGATCTTGCACTGAACAAATGTTAAATCTCAAACATTATAGCGTACCAGAAGCAGAGGGCGAAACCGTATATAGTGATCTTTGTGGACTTCCAAAAAGCTTACGATTCCATCGACAGAGAGTCGTTGCTCAATATTTTGGAAGAGTTTGGCCTGGACAGGAAAACCCTAGCCCTCATAAAGGAGACGCTCACGAATAGTTAGATTCATGGGCGAACTGTCTGAACCATTTGAGATCAGAACAGGGGTCCGGCAGGGGGATGGACTCTCCCCCTGTTGTTCAACTGTGCACTTGAAAAAGTTATGAGAGAATGGAATGCGAAAACACGAGGGGGAATACGTCTAGGAACAAAAAACAAAGGAATCACGATTAAGTGTTTGGCCTTTGCTGACGACTTGGCGCTGCTCGCAGAAACATGGGAGGAAACCAAAGAACAAATCACAGAATTACAAGAGATGGCGGGGAAAATAGTATTTAAAATTTCCTTTGAAAAAAAAAAACGAAAATTATGTCAAATAGTTTAGATGTGCCCAAGAGAGTTACAGTAGGAGCTAATAAAATCGAGGTGGTTAATAGTTTCAAATACTTAGGAGAATGGATCGACTGGAATAACCTTGAAGGAAAAACAATGGGGGCGAGAAGAATCAAAATGGAACTAGCCTTCCAGAAAACCAAAAATACATACAATAAGAAAACCCTCTCCTGGAACACTAAAATCAGGCATTATAAAACCGTAATTAAGCCAGAGGCACTCTTTGCAGCAGAAACACTAGTCTTGAGGAGACAAGGGCAAATGGAAAAATTGGAAATCAAAGAGAAAATTTTTGAGGAAGAACATAGGTCCTAAATTCCAAAATAACAAACAAGTTTTCTATAGGAACGACGCCCTGTATGTGAAGTCGGAGAGAATTTCAGATACCATACGGAAAAGGAGGATTGATTTCTATGGACACATCTGCCGGATGAATCCTGCCCGATTAACCAAGAAAATCTATGACTTCTTTTCCAAAAAGAAGATCATACCTAATTGGTTTACGGAAGTGGAAAAGGACCTGCGAGAGCTTGAGATTACTGAAATCATGTTGATGAATGGTACAGCCAAAACCGTGACCAAAGACAACACCAAGAAGTTCCAAGCCAGAGCCGTCTCCAGAAAACCAAAAGCAAGGAAGGAAGCTTGTAGTTTAACGTGACCGTTAATCTTGAGATCATGAGCCACGGGACCTCCTTTTTACGTGGAATCAGAACCACAGGACATGGCATTTCACATCGAAAATCTCACATGCATTGACCGGGAATCGAACCCGGACCGCCTTGGTGAGAGGCATACAGCTAGACCGCTGAGCCACCACGCCCCCCATCCAGAAAACCGATGCAGATATCACAAGAGGAAAGAAAGAGGAGATCAGAGAGAATGAAGAAGTATTGGGAGAAAAGGAGAGCACAAGTATCTAAGAAGTGATTGATCAGACGTACCCCAAAGTGGGTGATTCGAGAAGAAGAAGAAGAAGAATAGCAGCTATTATCGAAAATCAAAACTGAAATGCGATTTGGATGCAGAGAATGGAAAAAAGCTAGGGAGTTGAAAATCTGGAAAAACCTATGTTAATCCGGACAACCGGAAAACACCCCTAAAATCCGGAAACCTTCCGGGAAAACCGGAAAACTTGGCAGGTATGAGCGAATATGGCTGGTGCATTAAATGGCGCGCATTTGCCACGTTTAGTAACTGCGGTGCACACAGTCTAAATGTGTGTGGTGTGAATGGTAATGAATGCTGTGAAGATATAATTACGTATTTTGGTATGGTTCAAAAAACGTATAATTTATTTTCAAAATGTCCTCAGAGATGGGAGATACTAGAGAATAAAATAGGTAGTTCCTTGCATGTCCTATCAAAAACAAGATGGCCAGCTCCTGTTGACAGTGTTAAAACATTCATCAAGTATGCATTAAATGAATGCAAGAATTTAAATCTCTCAGCTGAGTGTAAAACGGAATGATGGGAATAAAAAGATACCTTGAATCATTTAAGTGCACTTCGATGGCAACCATCTGGTTTAAAATTCTCTCAGCAATTGATATTCGCAACTAAGTTCTACAAGCTCGTGATGCAACTCGTGATGTGGAGGTTGATAACATTCGTGAACTAATCCAGGAGGTGAAAAAACTGTGTGATAAATGAGATCAGTTATTAGATGAAGCAAAACTAGTGGCCACTTCATTATCAAATGATCTTCCTGCAAAAACTGTACTTCCTAAGATGAGAGTGAACGAAAGAAAAACTTCCTTGGGCAAAATAAAGGAAGATCTTCTAGAATTTCGTGGGAGTGAAGGTGAAGCTAATGAAGAACGGGAGTTCAGAGTGTATGTGTTCTATAGAGTAATTGATTCAGTTGTTTGTGGACTTACGAACAGTTTCATTTTAGTGGAAAAGGTAAATTACATATTTAGGTGTTTATGGCAGTTTCCAAACATTGAAGAACATGATCTTGAAAATATGGGTGCTATTTTGCATGAAAAGTATTTTGAAGATATTAACAGAGAGATCAGTGATGAACTGAAATATTTAAAATCAATTCAAGCATCTAATTTAGGGCCATTGAAACCTCAAACTTTTAAACGGTCTTAGAGAACTAAAACTGGACAGTTTATTTCCAAATATTCGTATAGCGATTCGATTCTTGTGGCAGTTGCTGGAAGACCCTTCAGCAAACTGAAAGATGTAAAAAAAAAAAAACAGATCAACAATGTGCCAGGAAAGACAGAGTAACCTTGGTTTGCTTTCCCTGGAGAGCGACCTTGCTAGGTCCTTAAATTATGATGATGTAATTGATCACTTTGCAACAATGAAGTCAAGGAAAGTTATTTGTTGACATTTCGATCTATAAGTTAGAAGTTATAATTGTTTAGAAACCAGGTGGTTTAAGTTGCATTGTTGAATCTGATCAAATTAATGCGGAGTTTTAAAATGCTACTTATTCTTCATTATGTACTGGTAATCAAAGTGAAGACTTACAGAAAGACAAATACAGTATATTTCCCTGTGCATTTAAAAAAATCATAAAATACATTCTAAAATGTTTTCTATGAAATAAGATTTGTATGTTTTTAAATTATGACTGCATCAGATGCTTTTCTCAAAATGGCATTGTCTTTCCAGAATAACTGGTAGTGGATAGAAATAATTAAATTCATTTAAAGAGGGGGTAGGGGCCCTGCTTCTATTGATTCCATGTACTACATTGGGTTACATTTTAAAGACATGTACTCATAACTTTCCTTCGGGGGGATAGAGGATCTGGATGTAGGTAAAGACTGTCTTATGTAGCGACTGGCTATACGGCGTGGCTCAGCGGTAACGTTCTCGCTTGCTGGTTCGTATCCTGGTGCAGTCAGCTGACATTTGAGGGTGCGCAAAAGCGAGGGAGCCGTGTCACTAGATTTACTGGCACGGTAAAGATCAGGGCAAAATTCCGGCACCTCGGCGTCTCTAAAAGCCACAATAGTTAAAAGGGACGTAAAACCAGTAACATTATTATTACTAGGGGTAGCAAATTAGACTTTTAAGGTGGATATACCCCCTATGCCCACTCCTGGGTCCGGGAGTCTTTAGAAGCGCCAACACAGTACTCAAACTACAACTTGGTCTGTTGTCAACTATCACAGCGCACATGTCAAACTTTGCCATCTCTTTGAACAAATGAACATAATATGTGCGTCGAGATTAAATATGCAAAGTAAATGGTTCTATGGCCATTAGCAGCGCAGGTATGTCTACTTTCAAATAACATCGCCTTAAACAGCTCGAATGTGAAACTGTTGATGATAATTGATGTTTTAAGGAGCCTGACATCTAGGTTATCGGCCCCTAATGGTCTGGGTGACAGCGAAAATGACAGTGAAATGGAAACCAGAACGAAAATTATGTGAGACTGAAAATGCTTACAAAATGTAACTCAGATTGAAACGACTCACAAAATGGAGAGTGGTAATACTAGCTCGTCGGGTAATACTTACAAAAGGGAATTTAGAAGGAAAATACCCACAAAAGGAATAGATTGAAAAATACGCACAAAATGTAGTTTAGATTCAAAATACGTACAAAATGCAATGTAGAGTCGAAATACTTACAAAATGCAATTGAAGTTCAAATACTTACAAAATGCAATTGAAATTGAAAATACACAATGCAATTTAGATTGAAAAACACCCATTTCAGATCCAAAATACTCACTAAGTGCAATTGAAATTCAAAATGCTTACAAAATGCAATTGGAATTGAAAATGCTTACAAAATGCAATTGGAATTGAAAATACTTATAAAATGTAATTTAGATTCAAAATACCCACAAAATGCAATTTAGATTGAAAATACTTGCAAAAAGCGGTTTAGGTTGAAAATTCTTACAAAATGCAACGTAGATTGAAAATACCTACAAAATGGAGTGTAGATGCAAAAAATTCGCTAAAGGTTTAGATACACGGGGAACCAATTAACAAAAAACAGTGCGGGAATCTTCAAGACAAAAGGAAAAGAAAGCAAGAGGTCTGACCCTCGAAGAAAGAGGGATCAGGAAAGATGAGACAAGGGCCAATTAAGGCGGGAAAGTGAAAGTCTCCCTAGGTGTCGGATACACTAATACCGTCGGGGTCGGAAAAGAACAAGAGTTGACCAAGGGAGGTCGACAGGAAAGAAGACTGAGAGGAGCCCGGCACAAGTGGAAGCAATGCCGGACTCAGCTGGGGTCCCATGGTCGCCAACCCACGTCCCACTAGATGCGAGCCCCTGGGGGAGAATGTGAAACTAAAAGTGCGTGCGTAGCAACGAACCACGTGCGAATCGGGACGCGCGATATTTCTTGTGGGAGAACCTCAAACAAAAGGTACGGTATACAGCAAGTAAACAACCCGCGTACTCTGGTAGCTCTCGAGAACGAAATAGCTTTTTTTTGTCGTGTGGCCTCATGAGAGGCCGAGCGCAGGTCTTTCTATTCGACGCCCGTAGGCGACCTGCGCGTCGGTATGAGAGATGGAATGGATGAAGATGAATGAAACTGGGCAAGGATGTGGAAGGAATCGGCCGTGGCCTATCAGAAGGTACCGTCCCAGCATTTGCCTGGTGTTGAAAATGGGAAACCACGGCAAACTATTTCAAGGACAGCCGACGGTGGGCCTCGAACCCACGCGTCTACCGAGTCAGCAGAGAGCTTGGTCCCATGACCTAACGCTGTGCTCTGAACTGATATGAAATATCGGTGAGAATAAATTACAGCGAGAGTACCAAAACATCCTACGCTGGTGCAACGTTTAGAAAATGAAGGACAGCATTTCCAGCAACTACCGTAAGATTCATGTAATTATGATTAGCAAGGTTCGGATGTTAAGGAAAAGTCATATTTTTTTCCTGAGCTCATTTTACCCGAAATCTGAAAAATAAGTTTGAATTACGGGTCGCTGACCACGTTTAAAGCAATTTGATGTTGCCTATAAATGCATATTTCGGCCATTTTTATTGTTTTGGTCATATTTTAGTGATATAAGGTCATATTTGGTTATAATTTCAGCATGTTTGTTTAAATTGGGGCGTCGTTAACAAGGTACGTGTTATCTGCATCAAGTTTCAAACACAGGATTTCCGAATAGTGTAGTAGATATATTTTTCTTTCTTTTCCCGGAACAGGCAGATAGCAGGTTTAGAAGACCTGATTACAAGAAGGCGCTCTTCTACGGACGTCTTTTATCACATCTTTCTAGACAAGCTAGATTGCGGCACTGTACGCATGAGGTCACGGAACATGACAATAAGTGTGCTTGCGCCTTTCAATAGGATGTCACTTCTCATAGATATATTTAGCTCGGAAGCAATTAGCAAACAAGGAAATGCCATGTCATATATCGCCCAGTTCTTCCTTTCAGGGCCGAGTGAAAGCTCCCTTGCTCTTTCACTACCAACGGATTTCAACAGATTGGTCACACTTGTAGTACTGCAGTGAACCCCATCATGCCGAAAGTGAAGTGTAGTGAAGCTGTAAAGTTCAGAAAGTATGTGAAAGAGTTCGTTGAAGAAACGTTCAGTACTGACGGGACAATTATTTTTTGTAAAGCATGTGAAGTTAAGGTAGCGGCGATAAAGCGATTTAATGTGCAACAGCACTGCGCTACGGCTAAGCATAAAAGCTGCGCGATTCGAAAGTCTTCTGAACAGAGCAGGCAGGCTCTCTAGTTTGATACAGCGAAGTCTTCGTCAACCAAACTTTCCGATTTCTCAAAAGACCTGTGCAAAATGTTGGTATCTACCAATATTCCGCTTAACAAAGTGAACAACGGCGGCTTCGGTGGCGTAGTCGGTAGCATGCTGAGCTTCTATACCCAAGATCGCGGTTCAAATCCGGCCGAAGCCGTCGGAATTTTTTAAGAGCGTTAAAAATCCCTCAGTATGCCTTCCTTCGGAGGGGAAGTAAAGCCGGCGGTCCCATGTCATAGATTTATGGCATGTTAAAAAAGCTTCCACTAATTACACCTGTGTGAAGCTAAATTGTATAGGTTAAGAATGTAAGCAACGCTCTTAGATTCCTACGTTCGTTGCCAAGAGCCGACTGCGGTGATGTCTGGTAGCTAAGTTCTGAACTAGTAGTCGTTGACGGTGGCGTTTGGCGGCAAAAGTAGGAAGTACTTGAAAATTGATCATATGCAGTCCTTACTTGAATTAAAACAGATACACACACTAATACAGTCATCACAATTAACACCGGTTATCAGACAGATTCTACACACACCCAAAGTACACGGGGCTACATGACCGCGTTGTCGCAGCCCCTAAACTTAAGAACCAACCAACCAAAGTGAACATCAAACATTTCCTAAAATTTTTAACTAAATACACAACACATTCAATCCCGGACGAGGCAACATTGCGAAAAAGTTATTTGCCCACCTATTATGAAGACGCACGAAAAATTAGAAGTACCGTAGGCAACAATAGCGTCTGGGTATCCCTTGATGAAACTACGGATGTTTGTGGTAGGTATGTTGCGAATGTTATTTACTTCATTCGGAGGTTCTAGATGCAGCTAACCATTCCACAATTATAATACTTTTTGACACTGCCACGAAGCTTTTGTGGGATGGTGAAGTTAAGCGGGAACGAATCTTGCTGTCACTAACTGCACCAAGCATGGTAAAAGCAGCAAGGGGACTTAGGTACTTTACCCAAAAATGGTCCATTTAACGTGTCTCGCTCACGGATTGCACAGAGTTGCTGAAGAAATACGGCAGAATTTTCCTAATATTGACCGGTTGATATCAAACTTCAAGAAAATATTTGTGAAGGCTCCACTGAGGGTGGCAAAATTCAAAGATCACGCGCCTTCGCTTCCTCTTCGGCCAGTGCTCACCCGATGGGGAACGTGACTTGGAGTACTACTGTGGACACTACGAAACTGTGCAAGAAATTGTTTCTACTTTTGACAATAGTGAGGCATCGTCAATAAAAATTGCACAGGAACTGTTTTCCAATGATTTGTCGGGACAATTAGTATATAGCCTATTTCTTCAAATTATAGAGATCTATCGAAAACTATCTCTCGCCTAGAAACTGCTGGTTTCGAATTATGTGAGAGTTTGGGAATAGTAAAGGACATGGTACCCAAAGTAGAACAAGCAAGAGGTACAGTGTCAGTTGCAGTGAAGAACAAACTTAGTAAGGTGCTGAGTGCAAATGAAGGATACGCAACAATGTGCAGAATTTGTGCCATTTTAGAGGGTAATGGGTCTGGTTTAGGCGAAAACGGCCCGGAGCTAAGCAGCAGTGAACTGACTATGTTTAAATTTATGCTCCTGTGACATCATGTGACGTAGAAAGGAGCTTCTCCCAGTACAAAAAAATGTAATCTACTGTAGCTCTCTGTCAATTTGTATGATTAAACGTGTCTGGTGTAGCTGATCACGTTTTGGCACTTGAGACGTTTACTTTATGGTAGTGATGCTCTACCTATCCCAAAAATTCATGCCATATTTTATAGTTTTTAGGTTATATTTAGCTAGTTTTTAGGGAATATTTGCTTGCATATTTTGTACTTCTTTAGGTCTTAAACTTCCGAACCCTAATGATTAGTAAATATGTTAAAAAGTAAAATGTGTTAAACAAGTTGGGCGCCACACTGCCGTTTGCGGCAGTGCTACAGGCTGCTACCTACAGTGGCCTAATAGTCGCACGGCTCCGGCGAGGTTTCGTTCTATAGAGAAGGACCTCGCCGTAGCATCTGGAGCCTTGTAGGACGAGGAGAGGACACAGCGATGACTGAGTGCAGTCTCGGCATAAGGCAAGCAGCATTGCGCATGCTACTTGTGTCAGAAGTCATATTGTGAACGGAAAAAATAATAATGGCGAATTAAGAATTGTGCGTTTCTGATTGTTTCGCAACAGCACAGTTAAGCATTACAGGAACTCATGTCACCATGGAGAGTATAACGATTACTGAGGCTACTGGAGCTGAGTGACATCATACCCGCACGACTGCACCTGTCAACCAAGCAGGTTGACAGTGTGACACAAGTAAACGAATAGTTCCCATCTCAGCCGCCGTCAGTCGTATCTTGAAATGGCAACAAAAAATAATATGTTGTAGTGTAATGTTCTTCCAGATATGCCTACCACAGGTCTCTCTCAGACACCGTCGACACCGCTTCGCAACACTCCCGCCCGCTAACAGCGAACGATCATCATAGCCAAGGCCAGACAGCTGGAGAATGCAACGACCGGTATGCGATCTCCGCTGTTGCGGGTTCTCCCTTCACATTACTGAGCCGAGGGCAAATCCTTAGCTCTTGTCGAGGAAAACCCTGTACCGTACTTAAATTTCTAGTTTCATGCACTCCACCCATTACGTCATGCCAGAAGTTAAAAAAATATACCACTGGCCGACTGAAACTAGACATTGTACTCTTCATCCGATATAAAACAAAAGCTTCAGCAAAATATAAAAAATGTAGGTTAGACAATAACTATTTGTTGTGGTTATCGGGGTAAACACACGAGACAATTATTAATTAATCAATCACTGTCAGATCATGGGGAACGTTCCGAGTGTCTGAACTGTAGGCTATTACGTCGCTCGGTATGTGAAATTATTTCATGAACTCAAGCACAGAACACAATCCTACCACACACAAAATCGATAATACATAACTTTATATTACCTAAGCAGAGACTATCGTATCCTAACCTCGTTTGTTAAATGGGTAGAGATGCAGCTCCTCATAACCTGACAACAATAATACTGTAATACCGTACCTTTCAATGTCAGGATGACAGAATCTTGCCCTGAAGGGGACCTTTAAACGTACTTGCAAGAGACACGTATCATAAGGTTCCTCACAGGAAGGTCTAAAATGCCAACCGGCTGCCCCAGGATTCCTTCCCGCAACCTCGGATTCAGCAAGCGCCATATCGACTACAACATTACAGCCAGCCGGAATAAAATATAATGCCGCTGAGGGAGCATGCTGTACACGTCTCATCCGTGAGCCAAGTGGCTGTCATCCCCGGATGTGTGCGGTCTTAAAGAGTTGACTGGTCCATAAGAATTAACGCACAGACACATGAATAGACGATAGGTTACGCACCGTAACTCGACGACTCCAGTTGGACAAATATTTTGGATGAACAGCCCAGTTTCAAAAGCAGGATTTCTTGGCTTTGCTACCAAATGCTAACCTCAACGACACCTAACTCCGAACTTGGCTACTAGAGGCCAGCGCAACCAGCACCTGGCGGCGAACGTTGGAACTTAATAAAGCATTAATCAAATCTAACCTACAAATTTAGCTTTATACAATATTGTAGTTAGTTGAAGACTCTTTTACATGACAAAAATCTATGACATTGGCCCGCCAGCTTTACTTACCCTCCGAAGGGAGGCATACTGAGGGAATCTTAACACACTTACAAAATCCGACGACTTCGGCCGGGTTTGAACTCGCTATCTTGGGCAGAGAAGCTCAGCATGTCACCAACTATGCCACAGAAGCCGCCATCAGGATTTCTTAACTTATGGTTCGCGGTCCTAGAGTCGAATGGTCCATAAGAATAAACGTACAGACACATGAATATACCAAGATAAGTTACGCACCGTAACTCGACGGCTCTTGTTGGATAACTATTTCAGATGAATAGCCCAGTTCGCAACCCAAACACGGGTCGCCGTGGCTTTCGAAATGGGTCACCATAGGTAAAAGCGGCTTCGGTGGCGTAGTTGGTAGCATGCTGAACTGCTGTACCCAAGATAGGGGGTTCAAACCCGGCCGAAGTCATCGGATTATTTAAGAGCGTTAAAATCATTCGGTATGCTTTCCTTCGGAGGGGAAGTAAAGCCGGCGGTCCCATGTCATAGATTTATGGCATGTAAAAAATCCTTCCACAGACTAAACTTGTGTGAAGCTAAATTTCTAGGTTAGATTTCGTTGGAACGCTCTATCAAAGTTCACCACCAGGTATCAGTGACATCTGGTAGCGAAAGTTGGAACTACTTGAAATTGAACGGAATTTGTAGCTCACCCTATGGGTGTCCACTTGAAGCAGCTATAACCTCTGGCACTCCCGGCACTAACAGCCATACGATAAATAACCATAGGTAAAGCCCTGCGTGGATATCCGCAAAAATTTTCGCCATGCGGATATAGGCCTAGTTTGCATGGCTGTGCGGATAGCGGACAAGCTGCGGATAATATTTGTGGATAGTTTTTAGAGTACAACTAGAATAGAACTCTTTGAATATCATTACTAGGACACGGATGTTTATGAAAAAACATTTTTCCATTATGTTTCTTTTCATGACAAATGTAAGATGTCTTACGCTAATCTCATTAAAATTATGTCATTAAGCACAATTGGACGGTGTTATGCATAACTTGACCAAGCTCCAAATTGCAATTTTGAGATATTGACAAACGCGTAAGTTACAATATAAATTCGAGTTTTGAATTACATGCCGGATTTCTTTCACCAGAACAGGGATAAGTTATTTTCTTAGTCCAAACACCAATAGCATAGCAAGTTGGTAAGTGCCACATGCTTTATAAAATGTTGCTTAGTCAATTTACACTTGGAAGTTAATTCCCTGTTCCTATTTCGCATCAACTGGCCAAGTGACAATTATATCTCTTGGTCATTTGATGCTCATTAATGTTATGCTTTTACTTATGTTTTACATTGGAGATTGTAACTATGAGAGATTTCTATTCTAGGCAAATAGACTTAAACAAAATTAAATAAGTAATGTTGAGCAAAACACACTTTTAATGTTCCATAGTAGGCTACTATTAAAATACATTCAAATATACTGTACATACCATAATATATTATGATAATTTTACCTTTGCAGATTGGTTTCTTTCACACATAATAGCACAATAAGAGAAAGTTGAAAGAACATTCGGAGTGCACAAGCTGATGCAGGAATGGAGACCATCTTCAGCCTCTTTTAAGATTCCTCTTCAACGAAATCAAGTTCCTGGCAGTAGTATCCATCGATATCGTCTTCGATGCCTGGATTACTGCAGAGTTTATGATAAGACGGCCCCGGCGTCTTTTTAAACAAGTGACATCAAGGAGCGAATGTCACCGATTATGATATTGCTTCGGCCACAAAGATGACGACACATTGCTAAAATAGTTGGTCACATATTTTTTTGCACAGGACGCTCAATAGCTGTCTTTTCTGTATGTGTATTTCAACTGGCTGGTCTTTATATTCCTGCATATGCCATAGCTAGTCTTCGTGTAGCTGTATCTTTTTACTTTCAACCAGTTTATCTCGTCTTTAAGAATTTGTCTCACGATTCATAATTTGCTTATCGAGTGACTCTGCTTTTAAGGTCCTCAGACTTCATTCTATGAACACATGGGGGATTTCCCTTCCTACACAATTTCATCACAGTCGTGTAGTCGTCTGTTGTGTCCTGGTACAAGGAAACGCTGGGTGATATTCTTCACTGTTGGATGTTGCTCTTAAATAGTTTTTAAAATCAAAACAATTTCAATATTTTGATTCTGTCCTCCACAGGAATCTGACCACAAGATTACTTCTTTTAACAGCTGGCAGCTGATCTATGAAATACTTTAAGCATGAGGATACCTCCTGTGTCCCTCTGCCTGCCTCACCCTCTAACCAGACGTAACATCCGCTCTCATTCTTACCGCTGCATATTCCTAAGTTATATAACCATAACTGCTCTTTGTAGAATACTGTATTTGTAAGAATTCTGGGCAATGGCAAAGTTATCTCCTGGTAGAAGCAAAGAACTTCAAGGGTAGCATCTTCTTTTGTCATATCCATATCCAATGATTTCATATTTTGAGCAATCTTGGCCTGTTCAAGAGGATTTCCCATAGTTTTCAAATTATCAACTTCACATTCAGTTGTGTTGAGGATCTGAACCTCGAAGGCGTCATATACATTACATGTGTCCGTTTTCAGCGGTTTCCGTTTGATATTGAACTTCGAAAGGAATATCTTCTCATAGCTCCCTTGTGATACAGAATTTGGAACGGTGTTCTTGTACATTTTTAAACGAAATTGAGTGTTATTTCAGGGGCAAGAAAATCACGGAAAAACTCCACTGTTGTCGTAGGAAATAATGAACCACAGAAATAAAAAGTAGGGATAAAGCAATACGCATTACATGACCATGCAACCGTGAAATGTCGTTTAGTCAAATGATGCGAAATAAACCAGAATGAGAGTGCACTTGGTCAGTCGATGCAGAAATCCCCACAAGCAATATTTAGATTGGCGCTTGGTCCTAATCTATTTAAATAACGTTCGAGAGCCAGAATATTTTTTTAGTTTGAAGTCTTGCCCATCTAAAAAATTGAGAATTGGCGCTTGGTCAAGTGTTGCATAAACATAGTCCAATTAACACTCCGACCTAAAAAGGGTTGCAATTCTGGCTGTATAACATCAATTTAAACACAGCACATGGCATATATAGCCTAAGGCAACGACTTTCTCCTCAAATGTCTAAATCTGTAGCTTTAATGCTTTATCTAACTAAAAATATTATTGTAATGCCAGTAGATTCGGAAAACAAACATATGGATGCCTGATCCGCGCAGGACTCTAACCATAGCTTCTCGAATAGCAAGCCGATACACGCCTTACATCACAGTTTCCAATAGCAAATGGAGTCACCGTTCGTATTAGACAAACCATACTTTTCTACACTTTTCATCAAGATTTGAAAATGTCTGCAACTTGATCATGTCTTTAGGTGGTCTCTTTAAACCGACTGGCTGCGTCGCTCAGCGGTAACGTACCCGCTTGCTGGGCCCAAGGTCGCAGGTTCATATCCTGGTGCAGTCAGCCGGCATTTGAGGGTGCGCAAATGCGAGTCAGCAGTGTCGGTAGATTTACTGACATGTTAAAGATCTCCTTCAGGGCAAAATTCCGGCATCCCAGAGTCTCTAAAGATCGGAATAGTTTAAAGGGATATAAAACCAATAACATTATTATTGCTCTCTTTAAAAATAACAATCCAAGGTTAATAAATCACATTAATGGTTCTTTGACACTTAGCTTTTAGAAATATATGCACGATCAATCACATGTTATGTGTGGTTATTAACAATATAATAATTAAGGAACGGATTTTGAAGTAAATATATCTTTTACTTATAGATAAATGACTAACGACAGAAATTCATGCCGGGGTAGTGACAATATAAGATTATGAACCCCGTTGGTAAAGCTATCCGTGACCTACTGTTAGATCTGACTACAATGGGAAAATATCTCAATATAATCACAGGAAATGAACTTAAATATTTGGTATCTTTCTCATTCCAGTAAGAATTGAAGGAACGTTTTTCGAAATATGCATTCGACATATTTGAAAAAAAAAAATTATGACGTTCTTAGTAAAAAGTACCTAGGTACATACAAAAACACATTAAACCGTATGTTATAACTGTGTCTGTCATAAATCGCATACAACAAATTGAACACATTTCCAAGGAAACACTGACATCTTTACTATCGGAAACAAATTTCTGTCTTTTTGAACTGCTAAGGAATAATCTTCCATCAGGGATGGTAAAGTGAGCGTAATTTTATATTTCACTCCGGAGCAGGAGCCATTTCGATACTATTCCGGCATAGAATTAAACCTGGAGTCAAACACAGAATTTCACTCCAACAAGGAATTAAATTAGGAATTAAATATTGAATTCTGTTCCTCTCAGACATTATGGGGTTTGAAGCCATTTTTTCAGTGTTGCCTTGGTAAACAAAAGTTTGGTGCTTTTCAGTCGGTCAACACGAATTTACCCAAGAGAGTTGGGTTATACCCTAATCCTGAAAAAAATTACATGAGATTAATAAATACACTAGGATGACCAGTTTTGATCGTCAAACGATCATCATCAGATCCATTACACTTAGGCTATAAAATCGATGTTTGAAAATACGGGTGAAGTTATTTACAATATGTACACTTATTTAGTTGCAGTATTATTAATGCAACTTGTCGGTATATGTTAGTTGTAATCTATATGATGTTTGGTGAAATGCTAAAAATGGTGATAGAACTCCGGAATTTGTCTGTATGGAGTGATTCTATGGTTGTTGTGAATGGTCAATTTTGATTGTACTGTATAATATAGGCTACCTATCTGATTTGGGTGTCTTTCGTACTACAGCAAAGAGCAGTTTCAACTTCACTCGGGCAGTTGTAACAGGCGACTGAACGAGTATGTTATCTTGTTGAGCTGGTTCCCCCTCCCCTCCGCATTCCTATGTACTAAGTGCATGCGTACTCGAGGTGTGTTGCCAAGCCTAGACATGATGTATTTTTTTGTATTCAGGACGGTCTTCAACTATTAAAGACCGTGGAACAATCCTCGCCACGCATAAACTAGTAGTCCTATACAAGTGCTGCCGGTCTATGAGAATGTCCCGGCACCTTTCATACTGCTGCAATGCCGGCCTAGCTTTATTGAAGAAAAAAGTACATCGTACATCCTGATCCAAATAACATTTACGTATTATAAACCCCCTATTTTTATCTAGCTTGACTGTATCGCTATGTTGTGTCTTGTTTCCGGCAGGTTGGTTTTTTTAGTAGAGTGTAGAGGGGTGAGCTCTCCATGCTAGTGTTCATTTAGATCGTTGGGGTTGTTTCTTTTGGCTAGGTGTATCTCGATTGCTTCTTTGATGTGAAGAGCTCTGCCTTTTGGCTCGTGATGAATTATTTTTAAGTCTGTTTCAATATTGGTGAATCTGTATCCCGCGTCGCACATGTGTTTGCATACGGCTGAGTATGTCCAGTATTTTTATCGCAATTAATGTTCATGGTACCGTGTATCTACTCTTCTTCCACTCTGTCCGATGTAATTAGCTTGACAATCGGTGTCTTGATACATAATAGAATATACCCCTGACTTTGAATACGGGTCTTGTTTTATAATAGGTAAATGTTATTTGGATCAGGATGTATGATGTACTTTTTTCTTCATTAAACCTAGGCAGGCATTTACGGCACTATTAAAGGTGTCTGAACATTCTCATAGACCGGCAGCGCTTGTATAGGAGTACTAGTTTATGCGTGGAGAGGATTGTTCCACGGTCTTTATTAGTTGAAGACCATCCTGAATACAAAAACATACATCATGTCTAGGCTTGGCATCACACCTCAAGTACGCACGCACTTATTACAGAGAGTACATAGGAATGTGGAGGGGAGGGGGAACCAGCTTAACAAGATAACATACTTGTTCAGTCGCCTGTTACAACTTTCCGAGTGAAGTTGAAACTGCTCGTTGCTGTAGTATGAAAGACACCCAAATCAGATAAGTAGCCCACAATCAAAATTGACCATTCACAACAACCATCGAGTCACTCCATACAGACAAATTCTGGAGTTCTATCACCATTTTTAGCATTTCAACAAACATCATATAGATTACAACTAACATATACCGACAAGTTGCATTACCAATACTGCAACTAAATAAGTGTACATATTGTAAATATTCCCCCCCCCCCCCCTTTTTTCAAACATAGATTTTATAGTCTAAGTGTAATGGAACATCTGATGATCGCTTGACGATCGAAACTGGTCATCCTAGTGTATTTATTAAACTCATGTAATTTTTTTCAGGATTAGGGGAGAGTCAACTCTTTTAGAGTAAATACGTGTTGACCGGCTGAAAAGCACCAAACTTTTATTCCTCTCAGAATGAAATTCAATTCAATTCCGCCGGGAGTGAAATAAATCCATTGAAATGCATCAAGGATTTTTATCTCCTGAGGTTAATTTGCATGGGTCAGGGGCTGGGTGTATGTGACGTCTTCATCATCATTATGGCGCGCAGGTCGACCACGGGCGTCAACTAGAAGGACCTGCACTCTGCCTCTCAGGAGGCCATACGATCATCATCATTCATTGGATTGAATAAGACAAACTCTTCATTGAGAGTGCCATTCTGCGAGGAATAAACCGTAATTCTATGGATTGATTTTTGCTTCATATTTACATATTAAATTCTATGGATTTATTTTATTCACATCGGAATAGAATAAAATGCTCTTTCTTGCAATCCGAGTTCAAGAAATATTTTCATTCCAGATTTAATTCACTTAAAAGTTTCACTTCATGCATTTTGTTCCTTTTTATTACGAATGGAGTTTTATTATTCACATTTCATTCCTTAATTTCACTCTAAATTTAATTTCACTTCGAGTTTCATGAAAAAGTTTAATTCCAGATATAATTTAATTCCGAATTTCATTCCTTTTAATTCACTAAATGGTTTCGCTTCACTACTTGCATTTAATTCCTCACATTCTATTCCTAATTTACTTCCTCTTCGAATTTCATTCACTAAACCACCTTCTCTTTAATCTAGTTCAACGAATCGTGCTTAATTTCGTTTGTTTCAATACTGTTCCAATTAACATACTTTTATTCTAATTCACCTTCACGTATAATTTCATTACAGACTTCTGTGTGTTTAAACCATCTAATTTCACTCCTTTTTATTTTAATTTATTTCTCTTTACCATCCCTGTCTTCCATGTTTATAAGAATTTTTTAACTTCCCTTTTTCTCAAGTGTATGTTTAACCTTCAGCTACAAATTGTACCGTACCTCACTCAGAATAGTAGTCGCACGCATTCCCATAGCACAGAAGTTGTTTTTTTTTTTCCTTTAAGCTCTTAGAAGAGAATCGCATGGCCTGCGTTCCTTCCTGTAATCAGCAGTATTACGTTACTCCTTCATTTCACTAGGAGTAGTGCAGCTGTTCTGGAATTGCGGTCTTATAGTCCCGCATGAGCCATGATGTAGGAAATAGTCAGTATAGCCTCCATTGAGAAAAATAGGAAAGGTGTACTATTATAGTTTATTTTCAAGGGTTTCTTAGTACCAAAATACTGTACATATTTTGTTAGGATAAGGTAAGTGATTAGTTTTACTAATACTTCTTTGTAGAATGAATGAGTGCCAGAAAGGATCAGAAAGTCGGTTGCTGTTGAATTGGCAGTGAGTGACCATGAATGAAAAAAAAAAGGAAGCTTGTAGTTTGATGTGACCGCTAATCTCGCGATCATAAGCCACGGGACCTCCGTTTTACGTGGAATCCGAACCACAGGACATGGCATTTCACTTCGAAAATCTCACCTGCATTGACCGGGAATCTAACCCGGTCCACCTTGGTGAGAGGCATACAGCTTGACCTCTGCGCCACCACGTCCCCGAACGTGAAAAAAGTGAAGATAAGGGACGAGAGCAATTTAAGAACTCTTGATACAGAACCAGGGGTATCTGATGTTAAAGACTAAAGAGAATTTCAAAAACAGCCAGTTGATGTTGAAAAGATCTGGTTACAAAATGGAAAAAAACATGTGCCTCCAAAAAATATTACAATCAGATCAGTCTGGGTGTCAAACCTGCAGTAAAACAACCATAAACTCCACTTGAAATTTGGAAGCACTGATGATATAATCAGCATAATACAAGAACTTGTGTAGAGATTCCCAGAGAGGTAAATTTTCAAGAAACATGGAATGTAAAGCAACCATTGCAAGTGAAATTCTAGCTCTGATTAGTTTTCTGTATTCGGCTGCAATTATGAAAGTTAACCATCTAAATGCAGATGATTTATGGAAGACAGAATGATAGCGTAAGGATTTTGGCTAACCATGTCACTAGGTTAAGGCTAGTTATTGTTTTATGGGGCAGAACTACGAGGTCATAGGTTAGCTTTATTTATACTGTATGTTTTTTTGCAGAATGTATCCCTTATGAAAGAGTGTCATGCATAAAAGAAATTTTATAACTTAATGATTGTTCAATTTTTTTTATTTCAATTAAGTTATAAGAAAATTCTCATTGTTTGGACTTTCAAATTTTAATGAATCTTGTACGGTTTAATATCTTTTAGAAAATCTTCATCACAAGGGATCCCTTTATATTAAATAGGTGTGAAGTGTATAACCTTAAATTTTAATAAGTATTTGTATCCTTAATTCGGATATAAGTTACCTTTGATATATAGTAATAATGAGAAGCTGAGGAAGGGAACCAATATTTCACTTCAATTGATATAAATAACCCCTGGCACTACAGCCCGTGAAGGGCCTAGGCCGACCAAGCGACCGCTGCCCAGCCATTTGGCTTGCAGATATTGGGGTGACACGTGATCAGCGCATCGGGTCCCCCCGGCCATTAATCTTGGTTTTCGTGATTGGAGCGCTGCCTCACTGTCAGACAGCTACTCAATTGTCCTCACGAGGCTGAGTGCACCCCGTTCCAGCCCTCACGTCAGTCTGTAAAATCCCTGATGAAGCCGTGAATCGAACCCGGGGCCTCCGGGTGAGAGGCAGGCGCGCCACCCCAACACCGGCTACTTCAATTGATAAGTCACTAATAAATTATGCATTGACTAGGCGGAATTCAATTTAATTGGGGTTGCACACTGATTTAACCAGTTACCATGTCACTATCAAGATTCCATTTCCTTCTCAGACATCTAAGATCTGACGACAAGTCAACAAGAAATATGACAAGCAAGCTCCAATATTTTTTTGACAGTTTTGTTCAAAATTGCAAAACAGCATATTTATATTCCCTTTGAATACTTCACAATTGTGTCGACCAACTGATAAGTTGTAATATCATTTATCAATAAGGCAATACTGACCAAATGGCTTCTGAGCTATCTATCATTTACACAATCAACCTATTCATACGGCAGGTATCTTATTTAATTGAGAAGTTAGCGGCATCTGGGGGTTTAGGCAGTATATATACCATGAAGGCCGAACAAATATAGAATAAAGATATTTGCTCTATGCGACGCCAAGATGTAGTATACCATGTAGGCTATATAGGCTATCAAAGGAGCTGGCAGGAATATCACAGTGGATAACTAGTTTACCAGTTTTCCATTGGTTGAAAACACTGAAAACCGAGTATCGGCTCTCTTTGCTAGAAACCATTAAAAAAAAATTTTTTTTTTAAATGCCACTTCAATTCACAAAAGCAAGAGTCCAGAGGGTTCAAATATGTTTGCCTTTAGAAAATCTTGTTCTCTAGCTTCATATATTCCTAAGAATTACAAAATGTGTTACTTTTATCCAGTCTCCACCATGGTGGCACAGTGTTGAAGCCAGGTAAAGGAGGCATAGACTTGTGTGACAATGGCCTATAGTTATATTTTACATTCTACTGAATGTAGGATATATCAATTCTGAAGTGATTCATGCTGCTAAAAACTGACAGCTGCATTCGAAACTCTCAGTTTATCAGCTTGCTTCAGAATATGTGCGAAGCTGAGCTGCCGTGAGTAACTCGGCAACGAATATTCTTTCAAGGACTTACAATATCTTTCAAATTTAAGCCAAAGAAAGGCCCAACAACATCCTAACAGAGGGGCTGTTATGCATATTGTGACCGAACAGACCTATCAGGTACAGTTGCTGCAAATGTACAAGGGCTGTTTTTTAAGTAAGGGCCGTATTTTTTTTTTACTAAGCGAACATTTTATTTTGAAACCACATTTATTTTTAGGTTTTACATACATTCCTCTATTTTTCTACATAGTTTCCTTGTTTATTTAGGCACTTGTCATACCTTAAAACTAAGTTCTGAAATCCCTCTGCATAAAAGTTTGCCGTCTGCTCTGACAACCAAGAATTCACGGCTGTTTTCACATCTTCATCGTCAGCAAAGCGCTTCCCACCAAGATGACGTTTCAGCTGCGAAAAGAGGTGGAAATCTGTGTTTGGAGCATGCAAGTGTTGTCTGTTCTGTTCAGAATGTTTGAAAAGTGAAGACTGTGACTGAAATGTACAATTTAAAGCACTGCAGTAACCAATGTGTGCATTTTATTCTGTTTCTGATATTAAATATAAATATTTCTATGTGAATTTAAAGATAGTTAACTTATAACTTAGTTATTGTTGTTTTAAGGGGAAAAACTACGAGGTCATCTGTCCCTAATTTATTTAAAGATATAGTGGCAGCATACGTACAGTATTGTCTTGGATTAAGGAACTTATAATTTCAGTAGAATTGGACAGAATTTAAAGCTTCCACTCAGTACAAGTTTGCTATCTACCCCATACTGACCCTCATACGGGAACCGAACCCGGACCACCGCTAGCCACTACACCACGAGGTCATCATTAAATAAGACCCTAATGAAAGTAACATCATCAAGAATTGTAGTTCAGAAGAGCATATGAGCAGTATCTTTTTGAGCTTGCTACGGGCTGACAATTCATGAATACCCCGGGATTTGCAAATCCTCATTTATCTCCAAATAAAATGGCCTACCTCAGGGATGCGCCCTGGCTCCAATTCTCTTCAACATCTATACCAACGAACAGC
Source organism: Meconema thalassinum (assembly GCA_946902985.2). Lineage (NCBI taxonomy): Eukaryota > Metazoa > Arthropoda > Insecta > Orthoptera > Tettigoniidae > Meconema > Meconema thalassinum. The sequence goes on along the minus strand of OX336391.1, from coordinate 296,948,839 downwards.
CACTGTCCCCAGACACAAGAAGCTTCTTGTATGCAGACGACCTAGCCCTTGCGTTCGTTTTGAATCAGTGGAAAGAAATCTGACATCTGTCCTGAGAAATCTATCAAGCTATTACAGTTTGAAACAACTCAGACCAAATCCATCCAAGAATGGTCAGGTATCAGATTGCAGCATTTTATCACACCCCTGAATTCTTGGGAGTAGGCTAACCCTTGATAGAGCTCTTACATTCAAGACCCACTGCAAGAATAACAAAATGAAAATCTCCTCACGAAACAACCTGATTCGCAAACTAGTGGGGACACAATGGGGCTCACATCCAGAGACTATTTGCACTTCTGCAATGGCATTGTGCTTTTCTACTGCAGAATTTGCTTCCCCAGTTTGGTACAGGTCATTTCATGCCAGACAGGTAGATACAGCTCTGAACGAAACCTGTAGGTTATATAGTTATAATATATATAGTATATATATAGTTATAATATTAGTAATATTAGTCTGTTAGTTCTTTTATTTTATAGATGTAAATTCTGACATGTCCTATATCAAAAATGTATTGAATGCATGTATTTGATCAAATGGAATTAATAAAAAACTATCTATCTAACAGATTGCTTAAAACCTAACCCCAACAGATAAGCTCTACTACCTGGCTGGAATAGCACCACCTTGTGTACGCAGGGAGGTGGCTGCCAACAGGGAGAGGCTGAGAGTGGATGAGAACAGCAACGGTTGAGGTCCCGAAAGAGCTTCCCGAGGACATCTGAGATGCTTACCGTCTCACCGAAGAAGGCAAGGCCGGATAAATGGAAGAAGTCGACCCCTCACCCATGTGGTTGGATGCCAGTAGCTGAAGAGCTACCACCCGAACACAACGAAAGCCAGTTGGTGTGGAAATCTCTAAACAGGTTACGATCAGGAGTTGGAAGATCCCGAGACAACCTGAGGAGATGGGGCCTCAGTTCATGCGACATGTCTTGCGAATGTGGACACTCCGAGCGCCTTGGATGTTGCTCAGTATTGGGCATGTGTTATATAATTAGACAGTTTTACCCTTATATGTAGGCTATAGCAACTGTACATTTTTAAGTTTCCAACACGGGAAATTAAAAACTAAAATCTCCAAATGGAAAAGCTAAGACTTCATCCTTCAAAGTGTAACAGCCAGATTAGAAGTGAAATGGACCACACTCTAAACAGAGACAGATCATCGAGACGCAGCGTGCCACCCAGCACTGTTTCAACAATACTCCTCCTACTGCACAAATACAGTAGTGCCCCTCAAGTATCAGTGCTCAGCGGGAGAACATAATGGAGTTACCTTTTACTTGCTGTAGCTTGTGTGCATCTACTGCATATAATGGACGGCCTTTAACGTATGAAAAGTGATCCATCACCAGTCTTTGGTAAAACTGGAGGAAACCAAACTATAAAGGGTGATCAAAAAGTTTATATTTGAGGGCTACCGGAAGGTCTACAACCAGTGATACCCCAGGCATTGAATGCCGAACAAAATGCACACCGGATGACTGCTTGCCTGCAGCACCTGATGTGTTTCAATGTTGAAGGCAACACATTCATGGAACATAAGTTATTGTTGCAGGCGACGAAATCTGGTGCCATCTCGAACCTAAATCTAAAGCGTCGACGATGCTGTGATGCCATCCATCGTCCTCTCGTCCCAAGAAGAGCAAACCATCCGCTGGAAACGTGATAATCACCATGTTCTTTGATTACCGAATCCCATTGCTTAATGATTTCCAGGAACCTGGTGTCTCCATCACTGGGGAACGGTACTGCACAATACTGGAGAAATTACGGCGTGCAATTAAAGCGAAACATCCGGGCAAACTGCGACAAGGGATGCTGCTTCATGATAACGCACGTCCCCATACCTCAAGGTCGTAACGCAGAAGGTACGCCAACTCAAGTAGGAGACACTCGAGCACCCGCCCTTTAGTTATCTCTCCCCATGTGATTATCGCGCCTTCGGCCTATCCTGTCGGACGAAGATGTGCAGCAGGCGATTACGGACTTTTTCACGCAGCAGGACACGGTGTTTTACCACACGGGGATCTTCAACCTGGTGCGTCGGTGGGATTGGTGCCTCAATGCTCACGGCGATTTAGCCCGATTCGCATACCGATTCTGACTGTACATCCTTTAAACGGAAACTTTTTGACTACGCCTTATACAGTATATCAAGTTCAGTAAACGGAAATAAAAATGTTTAGCTTAACGCAACGTTTTTCCGTTTAATACAAAACCTAGTATTGACACGCTGTTAAATCCAAACAAAAAGGAATCAAGTTTTCTTATGCATAATAAATTCTTCGTGTATTTACGGTATATTTAAATACAGGGTCATCCATATATTGTGTCTCCGCAGCTGAGGCGGGATCCTGATTGACCGATAAAACCTATAGTTGCCAGGCCTTGAATAAACCAACTATCGCCGCAGACTGCTCACTTCCCCCCGCACAAACGCTGCCCCGACAGGCAAGAAGCGATAGCCACTGCAGCGGAGAAATATGGATGACCTTGTAAAATGTGGCTTCACCATTTTTCATTGTTCTGAAGATCCTACTCTTGAGACAATGGCACAGAATTCTCCTTTGACAACCAACAACAATGCAGTCAAAACCATGCATTCCCCACCTTCCGTGAACACCGCAGTAAAAAGCGCGCCTTACCCATTCACCCTCCAATGAAAGTGAGCGCGCCAGCAAAAACCAGTTCCGTCCACGAACCGTTCGACAATCTCTGAGAATGATATTGTGCTGGTTATGGTCCTCAAGAAGAGATTCCGTTAGCATACGAATGTTGTCGCACAACGGATTTGCGGTTTCTGCTCAAATGATCTTCGCTCATATCTGTACCTGCCCTAGGCACCGGATACAGCAATACCATCGGAAGAGGGGGGGGGGTCCACTATCACTCGGCATGGGAGATCTGAACGGGGAAACATACGCTGTTAATAGGAATAGTAGTTTTAAAGGAATAAAATATTAAGGATATCAGTCCCTCGTAACAATTGCGCATAAAAGCAGAAATATTAAAATATTATCTCCTCATATTGTCGAGGTGACCAAGGGAGGTCGGACAGACATGAAAGCGCGGAGCACGACAAGCATAGACCACTAATTAGCGGGGACAAAAGTTGCCAAACCACATGTCGCAACCTCCGGGAGGGTTAACTTGCGAGTTTCTGGGAGAAGGGCATCAGATAAATCTAGGAGCTTTACATAAAAAATATCCTTCAAAATTTAGGGGCAGATGACCTCGCTGTCCCGCCCCTTAAAACAACAATAACTAGCCTAGAAAAACGGAATAAAAGCATTATTATCTTATGCCGCCAGAACATCAAACCTATTTTAAAATAATACAACTCCGGTTTTCAAGAAATATTTACATTAAAAAATACGTATTAACATACCGTAGCTTATAAAAAACATTCGGAAGAATATCTAAATCGCGACACATACTGACAAATTTACGAAATAATTCAAATAACGTCCACTCTTATTGAAACAAATACAATTGGGACAAATCTGACGCGAAGTCGCTACCAATATGTTCAAAAATGGATGAGCTGTTTTTAACCTTATGTTTCTCGTTTAACCCCCGCATAGGTCTTCCTAATATCCTCTACACTTTAATTATCAATAGTTGTTACCTATTAACTAATGCCAACTCTCCTTCCATAAGCATAAAACAACATGCATTCTCGCCATGCTGCACTAATCTAAATGACCGTGAACATGTCGCTTCCTTTCATCTCCCACGCTCTTTCCCACCTCATATGGCCAGCCGCGGGGCGAGAACATGCTCTACCGAGTCAATAAAACATGAACGCAAGCATCAAATCTAGCTTTCCGCGCGAGACGAACTATCCCGTTCTTCCTCACACGCTCACTCACTAGCCACCCTACCACGTCCAGTGAGAGAATCACCCGCCACCCGGAATGACCTCAAATATGTCCGCCCCCTCTAAATTCCGATGGCTGGTTCCTATCGTCTCCCTTCAAGGTATTATGTCTGCCGAGCAAATCACTATTCACGCCAGCAAACTCACTTCACAATCCAATTGACGTAAAACCATTTCGGGACGTGCGCGCCGTCTACTGCAATAGGTCGGTAACCTCGAGATCAGTCACGAATATGTCTCTTCACCGACCGACACCTTCACATATCCCTCATTAATAGCATTGTTTACATTTAATACAAATTTATAACCTGCCGGCGTAACAATGCCGCATCACGAGAGACCAGCACCGAAATAGTGAGCGTACGTAAGATTACAACGCCGTATTCATTTATTGGTCCATTATGCCTCTTAATCTCAAAAAATAATCATTCGTAAGTACACATTGATTTCCGACAAACCAAGGTCATTCAATATGTACGATGGAAAAAAGGCCGTCATCTTCCCGCTCTTTATACTTCTCCGTGTGACCTACTGCCCCACCCCTGTCGGCATGCGAGATCTCAAAATGTCGCCAGTATTATTAGGATGTACTTCAACAAACCAGATTTAACACGTCCGAGGTCATGAATCATACAATAAATCTATTCTACCTTTCCACCCATACGTAGAAACGTGTACGTCAACTCCTAATGACACGTGCGCATGTTTAATACAGCGCCGGATCCATTCCGCGTTATTTTAAGTTATTAAAAACAATTAAAAAATACATGAACGCATATTACATGATTTTTATATTCTCTCACAACCTGTACACACAACCAAGTTATAACCAACATGCTGGTGGCTAGCCGAACTGCACAATCATTTATATGCATTATGGTAGTATAGCTATAAAATTCACTGGGTAGGTAGGAATGACAATAATATTAATTAAATCTCTCTAAAATAAAACAATAAATGCACACTAAACGCTAATTCTTTACTGGTCACAATAGTCCTACGTGTACTATAGACACAGAGGTATACGTCACAATAAATTCTATGCTCACTAAAATGAGTCGCCTATTCTAGTACATATTCTTCGAAAATCGAATCAAAAGTTTCCTCACTAATTTTATCATATTTTGGGAAAAGTGAATTAAAGTGCCAGGAACACTATACAAATAACTGTCCTATTCCACACCGGGGTGATCACTTTGGGCGCGCCACCCAGTTTATGATAAAATCAGATCGATCGCTGTAATAGGAAATGCTTTTAAATACTGCAATATACGAGACATTAATCAATTATTCCACATTTCGTGGCTGTCAAAAAGAATAATCCACCCAAAAGTAACAGAGCTCAATCTAAAGGCACATCACTTCGGAGTGTCCCAGTTTATCTAGGATTTCTGTCAACAAAAATTATTCTATTTCACTTCAAATATGGCGACTCCACTCTCGAATCTTCATAGCATGTAATTACAACTAAAATACAGCATAGCCTCTCCTCAGAATACAAATAGACGGCTTAATAAATGATACAGGGCTTCAAACGTGAGTCGCACAAAAAACATAATTTTCTTCACTTAATGGAAAGAAATCCCTCAAGCTGAGTCAATTCTACAAGAACAGACGACACATCACCAGTCTGATGTCTTGGCTTCGACGAACGTGACCATTTTCTGTGATAACTTACCTCTGCAGAACTCAGGAGAACTCGATAGTTGAACTCAGGACATGCCTCTTCATTCGACTCGGGAAGAGGTAGTGTAAAACGCACAGTTCTAGATGAATCCTTGGATTTCTTCTCCTTTTTATTCGTTGCAATTGATGTTAAACTGTTCCTTCTCTGATCTGACATTATACACTAACTGTACGCACATATAGCACAAAAATATTTCCAGTTTGCCGTCAACATATTTGAACACACTGCTAGCACAACGCCATCTTGTACTCAACTGTTAAATTGTGCGCGAGGAAGTCGTGCGCAATAAACATTACATTGCATTATGGGTACAGAGCATTAGGGTACGTTCTGAAGGAAATCTGAGATGTGATGTTAAGTATTCTATGAAAGACAAAGATGTTATACAACTACGCCATTGTATAGCCTACAGCGCCTACAGCGGAATGGATTGATACCAAGCAATCATGTCTCAAAGTAGTAATTGTAATAAAATAAATACAGGTATTCGCACAATGTGCATATTATATGACTAATTTCACGATTTAGGCCTAGTTGGCGTAAAACATTGTCAGTGTTTCAGTCCTTTTTTTTTTGCAAAACATCGCAAGGAATCTGCCACATAACCCACCAAAGCGCTTCCACACACATTCCAGTCCCGGCGGGTGAAAATTTTCTCTCGGACATATCAAGTGATGAAAACTATATACCGCAAACCTAGTCACTACATGTTTGAGGTAATAAAACCCAGGTCCAGATTTACAGTATATTCACTAAAAGTCTACACAAGGATTGTTAACGCGTGCGAAGCATGCTGAAATCTCAGCTGTTTGAATAAACATTTAATGCAGCCAATGGCCATAGAAATACACAGTAAATACAACGGAATCAATCCCCTTAAGATTACATATCCTGGTCGCCACACAATTCCTTCAGCGACAACCCTCGCTTACATCTCAGTGCGTGATATCTGTCACCATCTTCATGTTGCCCGGTATTCACCCGAAGATGCTACTCTTGAGGATTATGCTACTAGTCGAATAGATTATAAGAATCTAATTAAGCTTCAAAGGTGGAGTACTTTTAGAACATAGGCAAAGTACAAATTGAAAAAGCTAAAAATCAACCTTATAGTGCACTCAGACCAAGAATCCCGAAATTCCCCCGCGACATTCCAATGGAAACTTGGGTTGAACACTTCACTCAAGATTTTCGACCCAAGGATACAATACCTGTTAGGAGATCCGATAGGACATTGGAAATTGGTAACTCTCTTATATTTACACAAAAGGAAGTAAAATATGTAATCAGCAAGCTGAAATTAAAGAAAGCTTGCGGACCGGATAACATTTACAATGAACACATAAAGAGTGCGGCTCCTACTCTTCTGAAATCGTGGACATTTCTATTCAATGAATGCCTCCAACAGGGGTGTATTCCGGATCAATGGAGGACTTCTACTCTAAAGCTCTTGTACAAGGGGAAGAGGGATCATAGTGATCCGGACGCTTATAGAGGCATCGCCTTGGAAATGTACTCTTCTGAAAATATTCTCCAAACTTACAACAGTCAGGCTTAAAACTATAGAAGAAACTTTACTTCCAGAGGAACAATTTGGCTTCTGGACAGGTCGTTTGACTATACATGCAATTGAGTGTTTCCAAAATGATATTTATGAGGCTCTCAGATTTAAAAGAGGAAAACTGATTACGGTGTTTGTGGATTAGCGTATACAAAAGCTTTCGACACAATTAGCAAAGTAAAACTGATGGACAAATTATCAAAGTTGTTAGGAGAGGATAACCCTTTAGTACCCCGTACTCATAATTAACGATATTTTGGCTGAAAACAGACTACAGATTGACGACTCGGTCCCCGCATCTACAGGCATTGAACAGACAATTGGTGCATTACAAGGGGATCCATTGAGTCCTATATTGTTCAACATTGCTACACATGATGTAATAAAAGCAATTATGACAAAAGAAGTTCAAATCTATATCTATGCTGATGATAAGGTTCTGGCATCAGTTTCAAGAGTTGCACTTCAAGAAGCCTTCGACAATTACTAGCTTGGGCACGAATAAACGAATTGACTATCAATAAGAAAAATACAGTAATGATGACATTCAAAAGAGGGGGGAAGCGCACTGAGTCTGAGATTATTACATGCGAGGGAGAAGAACTGGTTGCAGTAAACAGATTTAAGTATTTAGGCATAATATTTCAACCTCATGGAACTACCTTCACTTTACATGTAAAGGAGAGGTTATCGGCAGCAATTCTGGCAATTAATGATATTCAACACCTGCAAAAATTATCCTTGAAAACTGCACTAGAGCTATTCCAGATGAAAGTACAACCAATAATTACCTACGGCCTTCATCTGATTTGGGCACATCTTACAAAATCAAATTTGAAAGTCATCGAAAAGCTTAAGGCTACGTTTCTGAAAAGGGTGTTAGATGATGTTACTCCATGTTGTGTGTTTCCTTGACAACATGCTTATTCCGTGAACTTGACCACGGAATTCAACCAAACCCCTGTGTGCCTTGTTGTAAGCTGTTATGAATGAATAAAAGAGGAAGAATAAAAACCTGTAATCTTGCTTCTGTCCTGACATTCTTAAGGGACACTGGGACTGAGTTTTAAGCATATTTTATTAAAAGATTCAAATTTTCGATTTTGACATATTATTGTACCCCTGACCATAACGGATCAATTAGCGGTATCATTTTCCACATTCCGCCATTTTTTGAGGTACGGCAAGACGTTTAAATGCCGGACGCACTGCCATTAAAACACCCCTTTCTCTTGGTACATTATCCTGTACAAGCATTTATGCATTTTTTTTACCGGAGTAGTTTGAATACGGATTTGAAATTCCCTGTGTACTACTGGCTCTGCATTGTGCTACTATCTACCGTTGAATATTGACACTATTTACTACGTAAGCTTTACAAATACTTCAAATGTTTGAAAATAAAATAAAATAAATAAATAAATATCTCAAACGGTCGACATGATGAAAGTTTGCATTTATATTGTATTTTCTAATTTCATGAGAATTTCTAGTCGCTTATAAAATGACAGTAGATGCACAATTTGTCTTTATTTGATATTTGTGTATAGGCATGGTCTACCTTTGTTTATAAGCAAGTTATTGGACGCTAGGCTAGTACTTTTTCGAAATTTATTGTGTTTGTGAAGTTTTTAGGGTGGAACACACATCACACAAGACCAAGGTCACAAAGATGAAGGAGGAGGCTGCAAAACAGAAGAAGGAAGGTGTTACTTATGCTGCAGGAGAGTTCTAATGGGTATGTTGAGTGGAAATATTAAAATATATGCATGTTTTTAGAAAAATGCAGTTTTCTCAGTTTCACATTTTCTGATGTATAATATCTAGTACGCGTTACAGATGTAATGCAATTTTCTTGTAAATTAACATGCATGTTCCTTAGTACTTTATCCACAAACGTGTGCAATACTTTTTGGATTGGAATTCTGCTTTTCTTGTAAAAAAAAACTTCAAATTTCAAGAATTTTACAAAAAAATAAACTTCATTGGGGAAAAAAATTATATCTTCATAGTAAACAATACAATCTCAAATTCGATGCACTATTTTATTTGTATAAGAATAAGGTACTAGAAAAATAAAAAAGCATTGTGCTATCTACATTACTTTGACGCGCTTGACATTTTGAATAGGCTATTTGAATAATTTGCATATAAATATTGGAAAATAATTAATTTCTATGCAACTAGTGAAGCTGCATTGATGAAATTTGGCACACGTGTTTATGCTACCGCATACTAACACCAAACAAAATATCAAGATTGTACCTTAATATTTACAGGAATTAGAAAACTCAGTCCCAGTGTCCCTTAAACCAAGAGGAAAAATAAAACGGGTAGTTTTATGTCTGTCCTGACATAGTGGTGACCCCTGACGTGATTAAAAGCCGGTATCGGTAAGTCGATATTCTTACATTATTATCATAGCAAAAAGAAATTCGCAAGATGATAGCAGCCGTGAAAAGACGCAAAGCAGTAAGAACAATTTTTACTAAGAATTACGACAAGTTTATTGAAGAAATTGACTGTGAAAATCCCGATAGAGAAGTTGTGAAAACGAAGTTTACGACTGTGGAGAGGTTAGCGGCTGACCTACACAACCTAGATGATGCCGTCATTTCGTTCATGCTGGAGGATGAAAATGCTAACTTTGAGGTCGAGATTTCAACTTCTGAAGAATATAAAGAAAAGATGGATCGTGCAAGAGTAAAGATGGAGAATTTTATTGAGGCTAATCAGGTACAATTCGTAAGTGTGGCGCAATCAAATGCTTCATCACCGAATGCAAATAAGAGAAAATTAAGGCTTCCGAAAATAGAATTAAAGACGTTTAGCGGCGAGATTACAGATTTTCTAAGCTTTGGAGTCAGTTTAAGAGAATACATGAGGACGAAGAGATGGAAAATGAAGACAAGTTCCAGTATCTGATCCAAGCAACTGTCGAGGGCTCAAGAGCGCGAGAGATTGTGGATAGTTTCCCTGCCATCACGGAAAACTATGAGAATGCTATTGAAAGTCTGCGAAATCGATTTGGTAGAGAGGAACTTTTAACGGAATATTATGTGCGGGAACTGCTGTCATTAGTGATTAAGAAAGCTGTCGATGCAGAAAGCAAGAACGTTCGCGACCTCTCTCGGTTGTCTGGCAACTTAGAAGCTCACCTGCGTGCGCTACAATTTATCGGCATTACATCGGACAAGTATGCAGCCATGCTGTTACCACTTGTAGAATCTTCCATCCCAGAATATATTCTGAAGATCTGGTTACGAAATCAGCCAACAGATCGTGAGGAAATTAACGATGATGGAAGTCGAGTCTATGGAGATCGCTTAAAACATTTGATGTTATTTCTGAGGAAGAAAATAGAAAATGGAGAAAAAATCTCGCTGGCAAGGGCTGGATTTAAATTAAGTGAAGACAAAGTCCAAAGAAACAGGAAAAAGGACATGCCCCTGGTCGAAGCCCCTGCAACTGCAATGGATCTACTCTCCTGTGAATACAAGAACACTAGAGTTGTCTGTATATTTTGCGACAAGTGTCATGAAAGTAAAGAATGCTTCCAGGCACAAAGATTATCGCTGGAGAAAAAGCAAGATATCTTGAGAAAGAAGAACGGATGCTTCGTCTGCTTGAAGTCAGGGCATTGAGCTAGGGATTGTAAACACAAAGTAAGTTGCATTGTTTGTTACAGGATTCATCATACGATTGTATGTCCCCAATTGGAAGACAAGCAGAAGCAAACCTCAGAAGAAATAGCGGCGAAAATGCAGAACGTTTCACTGTCAAATCAGTCGAGTTCAGAGGTAGTTCTTCAGACCCTTTTAGTGAATCTTGAGAACGAGGGAAAATTGCGTACTGTAAGGGCACTTGTTGACACTGGCTCCAAAAGATCGTATATATTGAAGAGAACTGCGGAGGCACTGGGATATAGAGCGGTTGAGTCTGAAACCGTGGTGCATGCACTGTTTGGGGGAGGTTTAACGAAAAAAGCGGAACACAAGCGCTACAACATTAGATTGAAGAGTTTGACAGGAAACTTTTCATGCGAGGTCCAGATGTTGGATCAGCCCCTGATATGCGGTGGTATTGCCCGCCCTAAAGGTGGTTCCTGGCTTGAAGAACTGAAAGCGAAGGGGGTTCACCTCACTGACCTAGGAGTTGGACAGCCACCTGTTGAAATACTGTTAGGAGCGGATGCGTTAGGAAAATTGTACACTGGTACCGTAAAGGAACTGAAGTGTGGCCTTACTGCTGTGGAAACGAGACTGGGATGGGTTGTGATGGGCAAGTTTATTACGGAAACCGAGTCTATAACCCATGCCACTATGCAAATTACGCTCCTCACCCACACCTATCGATTACCAGATCTTTGGAATTTGGATGTCTTGGGTATCACAGACCCCTGTGAAGGGCGAACAAAGGAAGAGGTAGAGACTGCAGTACAAAACCATTTCATAGAAACTGTGAAAAGAGATCCTGACCGAAGATATGAAGTGAAGTTCCCTTGGATAAATAGTGTCGAAGAATTACCTGATAATCGAGGGGTGGCAGAGAAGAGACTGATCTCGACGACATCAAAACTCTATGCTATTGGGAAACTTGAGAGCTATGATGAAGTGTTACAAACTTGGCTAATGGAAGGAGTAACACAAATCGTTCCAGAAGATGAAGTGCACAGACCTGGACATTATCTACCTCATCGTGGGGTGTTCAAAGAGAACTCGACAACAAGTATAAGACCAGTGTTTGATGCTTCTTGTAAGGCGAAGGGAAGGCCTTCATTAAATGACTGCCTGGCTAAAGGGCCGAATCTGTTAGACGTAATCCCCTCAATCCTTCTAAAGTTCCGTCGAGGGAGGATCGGTGTGATTTCGGATATCAAGAAGGCTTTTCTTCAAATCTCTGTTGACGATCGGGACAGAGATTATCTGAGGTTTCTTTGGAGGGAGAATCTCGAGGAGAAGAAGATAAGAGTCATGAGACACTGCAGAGTAGTTTTTGGAGTGAACTGCAGCCCATTTCTTCTGGGAGCTGTCATACAACACCAATTGGATCAATGTAAATCATCTCAAAAGGAGGTGGAAGAGAAACTGAGTGATTCATTTTATGTCGACAACTGCGTTATATCAGTTGATTCAGAAGAGGAACTTAAGACATTTGTGGGACAATCTGCCAGGATCATGGCTGAAGGTAAATTTGAGCTGAGGAGTTGGGAGAACACTTCCTTACTACCAATCTAAGAAGACTCAAGACCGGCACAAGTCCTTGGACTCTTGTGGGACAAGAATGAAGGTAAACTGTTCTGAAGTATTGATGGATTGAGCAAGCCTGAAGGAGTAATAACTAGGAGGACTATTATGTCGATGGCGCATAGAATATTCGATCCCATCGGATTCAGTTCTCCCGTCACTCTCTTCCCCAAATTACTCCTGCAAAAAATCTGGAAGGCCAAGTTGAGTTGGGACTCCGAGTTAGGAGAAGAATTAAAGTCAGAATTTCTGAAATGGGTTGAAGAACTACCTATTTTGAAGAATCTACGAATCCCTAGATGGACCTCACTGGCAAATGTTGACTCCTGTTCCTTACACATCTTTTGCGATGCTTCAAAATTATCCTATGCAACGGTTGTATTCCTGAGGTGTGAAAATACACAGCAAGTAACTGTAAGTTTTCTACAAGCAAAGTCGAGAGTTGCTCCACTCAAAAGTATAACCATTCCTAGGTTGGAATTGTTGGCGGGTCTAATAGGAGTACGTCTAGCCATGCAAGTGAAGAAGGGGTTGAATGTTACAGACATGAGGATGTATTATTGGACAGATTCAACTACTGCTTCGCACTGGATCACTAGAGAAGGGCAATGGGGAACATTTTTTATGAACAGGGTGAAAGAAATCTGCACCAACTCCAACCCTAGTGACTGGGGCCATACCCCTGGCCAAGAAAACCCTGCTGACCTACCTTCCAGAGGCTGTAACACAAAAAAACTATTAGAGTCGCGATGGTGGAAGGGCCCAAACTGGCTCAAACTTTCTGAAGAAGAATGGCCAAAGTCCGAATCTGTTGTAAATCAAGAAGAGGTAAACCAGGAGAGAAAAACGAAAGATGTTTTATCGTTGGCTACCTCCTGTAAGGAAGAAGAATGGTACTTAAAATATTTCTCCTCATACAACAAGATCCTTCGAATGGTAGCGTGGATGCGACGGTTCGTTAACAACGAAGACGGTTACTGGAGAATTGTCTGCTACAGAATTAGATGCTGCAGAAAGGAATTTAGTAAAACTCGTCCTACAGGAAAGTTTCGGTTATAGGAAGGAATCGTCTTGAAATAAATTTTACGTTCTAGAAGATGCAGAGGGTGTTCTCCGTTTGAAGACGCAGGTGATAAGGCGTCAAGATGAAGAGAACTTCAGATTTCCAATGCTTCTGCCAAATGATCACAAGCTGGTTGAACATATAATTGAAGACCAACACCTAAGGATTAATCATGCTGGATTAAATTTTGTGCTCACAACTCTCAGGGAAAAGTTTTGGATCATAAAGGGAAGAAAGACTGTGCGGAAGGTACTATCTAAATGTGTAAGATGTAAACGCCATGAGGTTAAGAGAATTCAGGGATCTCCGGTACCGTTAGCTGAGGACAGGGTGAGAGATGCCAACATATTCGAAGTTACTGGTGTGGACTTGACTGGCCCATTGGGGTTGAGAGATGGCAGTAAGTGTTGGATCGTGCTCTTTACGTGTGCAGTGTATAGTGCTATACATCTTGAACTGACTGCATCTTTGTCAACGAAGAGTTTTTTAGGCGCTCTTAGGAGATTTATAGCAAGACGTGGAAGACCTAAGGTTGTCTACAGTGACAATGGGACCAATTTTGTTGGAGCCAACAATAGCTTTCAGTGCATTGATTGGGGGAAAATCGAGGTGGAAGCTTCGACCCAGAGAATCCAGTGGAAATTCAATCCACCCACAACTGCATGGTGGAGTGGATGGTGGGAACGCATCATCCAAATGGTGAAGAAATTGTTGAGACGAGTCTTAGGATCTGCATCCTTACGTTATGAAGAAATGTCTACAATATTGTGTGATTGTGAAGCAACAATTAACTCAAGACCTTTGACATATATTACTGAAGGTCCAGATGACCCTGTATCACTGATCCCTGCAATGTTTCTCCAGGACATAGCAGAAGTAGGTGTACCCGATCTTGACCACCTGGACCAAGTTGATCTTAGTAAGAGGTATCGTTACTTACAAAGGCTGAGAGATGAATTTAGAAAGAAGTTCAGGTCAGACTATCTGAGTCAGCTGGTCCAACGACTTCAAGGAAAGCAGAAGGGACGACATATGTTACAAGTTGGTGATACAGTTCTTCTCGAAAGTGTAGAAAAGAAGAGGACTTTTTGGCCCATGGCCCGAGTTGTTGAAACTTACCCTGGTAAAGATGGTTGTATCAGGGTTGTCAAACTGAAAACTACGCGCGGAGAGATGATCCGTCCTGTGCAGCGAGTTTTTCCTTTGGAGATAACAGAGCCTGCTGAAGTACTGACGGAGGAGAAGGTTGCTCCAGATCAGCTGTTAGCCAGAAAAGGGGATTATAAGACTCAATATGGGAGAAGGAGGTCCCTCGCAGACTGTTGGACTAAAGAGACCTGAAACCAGGGAGGGGGAGTAACTTAGATGTGTTGTGTTGTTTTGATTCTTTTAAAACCAATTAAGTTATCGATAGAATCAAAAGGTGGGAGGATGTTAGATGATGTTACTCCATATTGTGTGGTTCCTTGACAACATGCTTATTCCGTGAACTTGACCACAGAATTCAACCAAACCCCTGTGCGCCTTGTTATAAGCTGTTATGAATGAATAAAAGAGGAAGAATAAAAACCTGTAATCTTGCTTCTGTCCTGACATTCTTAAACCAAGAGGAAGAATAAAACGGGTAGTTTTATTTCTGTCCTGACAAAGGGTGTTATGCGTCTCTAAATGGACTCCGTCTTGACTGGTATATGAATTGTGCAGAGAACCTATGTTCTTGGAAGACCGACGCATATGCCTGTCACTGCCATCTACACCGTCATATCAGGAACTATTGCGAGAGCATCATCAGAAGAAAGCAGAGATTTGGAACGATTTTTACCCTACTGACGCTATGATAGACCGTGATAGACAGAGAGTGGTCAGTTGCCAACTACGAATTGCATCAACTTGTTACCCGATATGTGGTACACGGTTTTCACCATAGACTTTGCCGCACATTACAGTTTCTCATACCTAACATAAACTGTGTGTGTCCTCTGCGAGAAACATGTGAGCGTTATCACCTTGCTACTTGCATGAAGAGGAATAATTAATCTTTGAAGGAAATTTGTAGTGAATAGTTATGTAGTTATGGTTCTTATTTTTCTTTCCTTTGACCATTGGCTGTAATAAATATATTATTATATCTGTCACAGAGCCTCCCACACAACCGACAGATGCATTCTTCGTCTGGAACATGGAAATATTTTGTCTCAAACACTCTAAAGTGGAAATCATGTACAGCAAATCGTGTCCAGGTGTGGCGGAGCTCATAGTCGGGGTCTTTCCACTCAGAGTTTGCCATAGCCTCTGTTGCAAAAAAAGTTCTCCCAAATAGCCTCACGCTCATCTTGTAGCACGTCCAAAAATTCACTAAAGGCACCAGTAGCTGGCAAGAGCATCATCATTTGTAGCTGTTCTAAGAAGAAGGGTTCACCAGTAAGCACATATGTGTCTTGAAGTGGTGCATTTAGATATGCAGAGAATTTTCTTGACAAAAGCCGATTTAACTTGCTCAATTTTCTTGAGGTTGTTTTTGTTGAGATGGTCCCAAATCAATTCAATTCCATAACACACAATAGGAATTATCTTGCTGGAGAATGTGTCCATTGCAGTATGTATGGAGATTCTTCTGAGCAGTTTGCTCTCATTCATCGCTATTAATGCAGCCATTGTTCGACTTTCTATATGTTTCGTGAATGTATTGCCAGACGTCTGTAATAGGCTATAATTCCCAGATGGTTAAACATATTGACTATTTTCAACGGCTCTTCTTCATGGTACAGCTTCTCACAGGCTGCTACTCTGCCTAACTTCCTGAATATCATGTGGGTCGTTTTATCCCTATTTAGTTGCGGTTTGTTCTTCCTTGCCCATAATGTCTGTCTAGAATCTAGTCCAACATTCTTGTAGAACTTCAAGGTTAGATGACCCAAGCACCATGTCGTCGGCGTACGCATAAGAGGAGACTTGTTCTTCGTAGCCTTCAAGAATTTCCACTACATCCGCAGTCGTCAAGTTAAAAAGGAGCGGGCTATCTGGGTCTCCCTGCAAGACTCCCTTTGTTTGCACAATTGGGACTGATGACTGCTGGTTGTCTCTGATGATTACTGTATTATGCTGGGTTCACAATCTCTGTTAGGTATCTGCCATTTCCAAGTAGCTTACGAAGTTTATCTATGATAATTTGACGGTCAAGGAGGTCGAAGGCCTTCCTATAGTGGTTGTGATAATTAAAATAAATTTAGTGTAATTTGGTGTAAACATATAGACTACCGTAACTTAGATCTCTAGTATGGCGTCAGTGTTAGTGTCTTGTCAGGTAGTGTAACCGTTACGGATTTATGCTCGTATAAAAGTAAAAAAAGGCAAATAAAATTATCACAAGATCTCGGTTAAAATTGAATGAGGAGAAAAGTGAAGCAGATTGTCGTAATGTACCGGTCACGCGAATGTCATAATCTGAGAAACGAACAGTCCTCAAAAGATGAAATTATAAAGCTGCTAAAGGAAGTTATTGCTCAGTTAATGGAAGAGTTGATTAAATTAAAAGAGAACAGAGAAGAAAGCAAGGAAACTTGGTCGACAGTGGTTGCTGGTAGTGTATGATCGAATAAGCCTAGACCTAAAAATGAACTAACTGAAATTCCCGTCTCAAATTCATTTGGAGTGCTCGTCGAAGAAAAGAAGAGAGTGATAAAGAGAACGTCCAGGAATATGCGGATATTTACGGATAGTGTAATATAATAGCATCTAGTGTAAATATTTGATAAAAGTGGTAAAATATTATAACAGAAGTTTAAAATATATTAAGTCCCTTTTCTTAGGTCAAGTGAAATACGGAATATTGATAGTATTTAGAAATTCTTATCGATAATTTAATAAACTTAAACTAAGTTGTGGGAACGTGTATCTAAAGATTCGGTGACTTCTTCAATCACTGTTTGTACTGTACCCGAAATACCTACCATCAAAATGTTGTAATCCCTCGATGGTAACTGGGTCGTAGAACCTGAAAACCCCAGCTAGAAAACCCCCAGATTCTACCCAACATGTGACGAGGATAATGGGGTACAGGAATTCCTAACTGAGACTACGTTAAGAAAAAACATGGTAAACCACTAAAGGAAAGCTCAAAAGCACGAGAATTACGAACAGATGTAACCTCTGGTGTGTGGAAAACCACTGAAATACCCACCACTGGCCTTCTTAACGTGTTCTCTTATCGTTTCTATAAAGTACCACATTTCGAAGATTTAAAATGAACTAAAAATGTATTCAAAAATCAAGGATATAGTGAGAACCACTATATTATAACTAAGGTAAAGTGCCCAACTTCCATCTGAAGTTTCACGATCATTGGGAACAAATGCTAGCCCATAGTCACCACTGGAAATGACTGCATTTTACCCAAATATATACAAGAACAATTTATACAGTCCAACAGAGATGTTGGAAGACGATGAAATCATTTAAATTGAGTCCCTAAAAATTTCATATTTATAATACACACAAATTTAAAACTTAAAAAAGGAAAATAGTTAATGTTACAATACATATGTACAGCCAAATTGTAACACTTTCTTAGTGTTCTTCGCGAGATTCAGAATTGACACCTTCCATAAGTGTCTTACTAGATTCGTGTTTGCTGTGTTATTCTGATTTATTCATTTCATCTGGGCAAGCAATTAAGCTAAGTCGAATTTAATTTATTTTACATTCACCTAAAATGAACTCTCATCACCAGATCGGAGTTAGGGATGATTATAACACCTGATAAGCGTTGCAGTGATACAAAGATTCGAAAATCTACCAAATAGATTTAATTCTACATGCCTGAAATGCAAGATTCCCACAACAGACTATTAACGTGAATAGATGCTGAAATTCAATGCCTTAGGCCATAATTACTCTTACTTTCATAATCCATCTGAGTGTATTGTATTTCATATTACAACTCGGAATATTCCATTGAATATCCTTTCAACAATAAACGGCACTAGCCTCTACATGGCTTTACCATCAAATATCATGCTGCACTGAGCATTCATATCACTATTTATATTGCACTACTATAACGTAGTGCCTCAAACAATCACCTCCCTTGGTGAACGAAGAATTCCATACTAGGCTTATTTAACAGATCAAATACACATTAAAATAGTGTTGCTAAAATTATACAAGTTTCCTTACATTTCAATTAAGCAATGTTTAATTATTGTGTCATTTACTCTTATATTATTATTTATAACGATCAATGCGCGTTGCTTTCAATAAGTGTTAATTACAATCACAAATCTGACGATAGATCTGCCTCCACATAAATCTAATCTGGGATTCACGTTGATAAATAGGATGAATGTTTGCAAAAAGCCTTCAAACTTCAAACTGTGTATAAAACACCTGTATTGTCCATCTCCAATAGATCTTATACGTATCTAACGAAGCGATCGTATACAAAATCTCAATAGGTTACTGAAGAAATAAATTGGATCAAGTCAAAGGTCGGATTAAATCTACTCGAATGGTTTCAAGAACGACAAATAGTGTCCTACAACACCGGTCTGGGTGATCATAACAATCAGCTCTCCAAATGATCGGTTAGAAACACTAAAAGCGTCTATCTTCCAGAAGAGCAGAATATAAATTCCTAGCAAAGCAAAAGAATCCACTTTCTTCACTGAAATAGCTTCAAAAACTTGCTGCAATATTTAATAATCAACCTGAATACTGAAATTCAACTTTCAAGTGTATAACAGTTTTTTGTAGTCGAACTATAGTAGAAACTCAAAACTGAGTCTACCCAAAATTGAATAATGTCATAACTAGACATGTAATGAGTGTTCATTCACTATATAAAACACGTGGAATGACGAATCTTGGCCTAATGTTCCTCTTCTCTACATGAAATAAATTCCCAATTAAATAAACTTGAATTTACAGTTACCAAAAATTTTTAACAACAATACATTTAATCACAATGGGTACATCCTTTAGTAGGATCAAAACCCTGTCTAGAATAGAATCAGTCTTAACACTAAGATCAAGCCTAAACTCTACCCTTAGACATTCTACAAAAAACTATAAAATGTGGCAATGTGGCAACGTTAGAATAAACATGCTTTACTACGATTGATGAGACTTTTTCAGTACCCTTGATGATTCTCGGAGCTCATGAACGAACAATGGCATGTCCTTCATGACTATTCCTTCCATATATGAGGTAGTGGTCTCGATTCTCCAGGAAGACAAGAACCGAATACCGGGTCTCCAGACATCCCTCCCCTGGTTCCCTTTGGTCCTCAGGATATCTCCCATCCTGGCAGAATTGTCAGCCCCCACTCCACTGAAAATTCCTTCCATCACAGGATAACGTCCTAACAATCGCAGCACAACGATGTCCATTTCGGCTTGAGTTGTAAGTTCAATAACCTCGCGAAATTGGGTCATTGCGTAACACACTGTACTCAATAGCAACAGCTGTGTCCGCCGACACTCAAAAGCGCGAACAGCTATGCCGGTTGCATACAAAATGATCGTGGCCTTGCCAGAATAGTGACACTTATGCTTGCTGCGTCTAACCGCCCATAGTTAGATTAATAAAACACATAATAGTCTTTCCTCCTGACATCCAATTACTCAACATGGTTGTGATGTCAGACAAGCATAATTCAGGCTTTATAAATGATGAAGTAGTTGCAATATCCATGCACTTGTATACAGAAATGCTTCTCGAATAATAGCACTCACTGTCCTCAATATACACAAGATGTGTGCCTTATAATAGCCAGTTCCAATACGGTGAACTGTGCCTGCATGTGCAATATGTCTTTAAGCTTGTAAAAGCAAGTATAAACTTTACAAGAACAGTACATGGCTTGTCTATAACGAACAGTTGTCTGACCTGACAAACTCATTGCTACTTCGTCCGCAATAACATATGCGTATATGAAATTGGAGTCCTGTTCGACACCAGGAATCTCCACGCTGTACAGTGCTTGTACAATTTACGCAGCGCGAACTTTCACTTTCGGTTCACGTGATCTGACACTACGGTCACCGGTCCAACTCTGTATGTATATTCAAGAGTGATACAATCCGTTCTGAGCTCTCAGTCGAGCAGGCAAACTCGCGTCTCCGGTAGCACTGACCGCCGCGCTACCTGTGCTCAAAATTGGTAATCATAATATACAAATATCTTATTTTCTATATTCCTGGGATTTCAATTACTTGAAAGTAGTTG
The DNA here is from genome assembly GCA_946902985.2 of Meconema thalassinum. Lineage (NCBI taxonomy): Eukaryota > Metazoa > Arthropoda > Insecta > Orthoptera > Tettigoniidae > Meconema > Meconema thalassinum. The sequence goes on along the minus strand of OX336391.1, from coordinate 296,928,129 downwards.
ATAATCCGTCGCCTGCTATAATTACAGATATGTGATGATACACCAGAAGCTTTTATTCCCGTTTTATGGGCGTGATTTATCTCTTTGTGGTGGTCGATATAATAATCAATATCACTGACCAACCAGCTGTGACGTTAGTTTTGCCAACGCATGCGCCATGCTTCGCTCGACCTGACTGCTCTCCATAGTCAGCTAGTGGGCCGCGAAACATATGATCCTGAACCGCTCTCCGTGTATATTACCTTCTAATAAAAGCATTCTGGTCATGAGAATGAGGGTACATATTCCTCCTTGACATCCTACATCAAGTCGGAACAGACTTTATGTATTCAAAAGACATATCTATAAAGATAATGGAACATCATTCTCATAAATTCATGTTATCTTATTGTAATTTTTCATAATGTTCTTCGCGTTAAAGCGCCCAATGATTTCTCTCCCATCCAGACTAGTAACTTCGTAGCAATTATTGCCAAAAACTTGTGAAATGCTATGTGGGCCGTGGAAGACATAAGTAAATTTCGTGTACATTTTCCTGAGCACATCTGCTTTCGTGGGACTTCTTATCAAGACTAAGTCATTCCTTATGAATGGTGGACGATAGCACTTATTTCTAATACGCTTATGCCGTTTCTCGGCCGCATCCATGAGATTTTCACGAACAGAGTCTATCCTCTCCTCCCTGGTTAGTTCTACATCTCTGGGAATATAGTTGGGGATTTCGCTCCATGCTCTGACGGGTTGTGTATTGAACTGCACAGTCATAGGCACATCTGCAATACTTTCGTGGAAAGTAGAGTTCATGCACTCTTCCATTAGTGGCTCGAACTTAATCCAGCTCGCATGATCTTCTGGGCAGTATATGCGGGCGTACTTGGAAATTTCTCCCATTATACGTTCCGAGACGTTCGACTCAGGGTAACGTATACTGGAGAACACATGCCTTATGCCTAATCTTTCCATGGCCGTCTCGAACTCCTGAGACGTGAACTGAGTTCCATGGTCCGATAACAATGATTCGGGCTTCCCGACCTTAGGAAAAACTCTCTTCTCCAACCGACTAAGGACCTGTGTAGATGTGGCTTTCTGTATGGGATCAAGGGTCACGTACTTGGAAAACACATCGACAGTAACTAGGAGAAATTGATTTCCCCTAGCCCCCTTCGGACAAGGACCAAAGAGAGAACATGCCATCAGCTCTCTCGGCCATGAAGGAATGATGGCTCGAGGTTCCTCCTTTGATAAAGCTGAGGGGTATTTCCCTCGTTGGCACTCCTGGCATGTTTTTATCACGTCTGCTACGGATTATTTCATCCTGTTCCATATGAAGGTTTCTAATAACGTTCTAAACGTTTTATCCGCCCCCGCCCCCATGTCCAGTGATGTTATGAGCTAACCATATTAGACTCGTGGTGATCTTTGGAGGGACTACAATCCGAACTTTCATCCTCTCCCTGTCGATATATTTACACACAGTACCATTACATATCAGATACCTAACAGAACGCTTTCTGACCTGATGATAGCTTGGATCAGAATCTTCCATATACCCTTTCAAAAATCTGTACATAAGTCCAGTTGGGTTGTGTCTCTTCTGTGACACTGTTATCTTCTTTAGCTTTTCTAGGGTAGTCACATGTTCCCTCTACAACTGTACAGTGTTAATCTGGATATTATTTGAAGGATTTCTTGAAAGGGCATCAGCTAACAGGTTGTCCTTACCAGGCTGGTACACGATGGTGGCATTGAACTGTTGAAGGAACAACGTCCATCACGCCAACCTGTCACTGGATAAGTCTGTTTTCAGCATAAACTAAAGCGCTCTGTGGTCAGTTACGATAACCACTTGATAACCCATCAGTACCTTTTTCCATTTCTGCAAAGCAGAAATGAAAGCAAGTGCTTCCAACTCAGTAGTGAAGTAGTTTCGTTCATGGTTCTTCAACTTCCTACTATGAAAATCTAAATAGTGCTTCTTGCCCTCGCTATCCTTCTGATAGGGCACTGCACTTATGCCTATCCTGGACGCATTAGATTCGATGTATAAAACTTTGTCGAACTTCAGATATTCTAATTTAATGCAATTTCTTAACATGTCCTTAGCCGCTTCGAAAGCTTGGTTGGTTTCTTCTGTCCATTTCCATCGGTTATTCCTTTTGAGGACTTCGCAAAGTGGTGCCATAGTCACTGAATAGCCTGGACAATGGCTAGACAAAAATTGGCACATGTCTAGGAACTCTCTTAATTGTTTGATTTTCATAGGCCTGGGGAATTGAGTAATCGCCTCAATTTTTTAGTGTTGGGGTGGTTACCATTCTGGTCTATAGTGTGCCCCAGAAAATGTATGCACTCATGCATGAACCTGCATTTATTATAATTCAACTTGATATTGGCCTGTCTCAGATTGTCAAACAATTGTCTAAGATGTCCTAGATGTTCCCGAACATCAGCAGAAGATACGATGATGTCATCGATATAACAAATTACGTGTTCTTTCACAGCATCGGTTAACTTGTTGTCAAGAGCTCTTATAAGTGCCGGACCACTGTTAATCATTCCGAACGGAACCCAACAAAACACATACGTGGTTTGATCGAAAAGGAAAGCTGTGTATTGGCGACTGTCTTCCTCAAGTTCTACTTGGTAAAATGACGCAGTGAGGTCTAATACACTGAAACAAGCTTTTCCTTTAAATTTCTTCAGAAGTTCACGAATCTTGGGTGGACGGTCTGTCTCCAAAAGTATTCTTGTGTTAATTTTCCGTGCATCGAGACATAATCGCAGTTGTCTATTCGCTTTCTTCACTACCGTGATCGGATTTAGGAATGATGATGCCTGTTTTTTAATAGTGCCTTCTTGCTCCATCTTCTTAATGATGACCTTAACTTCATCATAATATTTATGCGAAATTGGGTACAATTTTGCCTAATATGGAGACTGATCAATTAACCTTATCTGGTATTTAAAATCCTTAATAATCCTGGGTTTGTCGTCAAAAACGTCCTGATATTTCTCTATTAATTCTTGAAATTCCTGTTCAACGTCCTCAAATCCCTCGGCTTTGAGTGCATACTGCTCCCTCTCTTGATCGACTTCATTGACAACGTTTTCTAGGATTTCCAATCTAGGGTGATCCTCATTAATTTTATCAATCTCTTGATTTTCTGTTGCCACCTCATCTGTAGCATCTTCATGAAATTTGATTAGTCTTTTATCCATATCAATCACGGCTCTAGCTTTAATAATAAAGTCCATCTCAATAATTAAATCGAAGTTGATGTTTCTCACCACGACGAATATATTTTCATATAGCTTATTATTGATTCGAAATTTCATCAGAGCTTGAATTTTGCATTTCATTGATCTGTCTTTAAATATTCCTTTAACTTTCATAGGAGAAGCTGGCAATATGACAAAAGGATCTTCCTTCTTCAGTCTTTCGAAGCAATCCTCGCTTATGATCGAAATCATAGCCCCTGTGTCAACTAAGGCTCCACATAATTGCTCTCCTAGTTGCACCTGAATCACCAGTAGTTCAATAGGTTTTCCTTCCTCTCTCCCTCCTTCTTCATATAGGAGGTCCTCATCTGCTACGTTGAACATTTCATTAATAGTTATCTCATATGGAAGTGTCAAATTCTGAATTCCTACTTGCGTTTCGAAAGTGGTGTATTTTTCCTTCGTCAGGAGTCTGTTCGTTGCTCCCCTGACGACTAGTACTGGGTCTACTTTCTCTCTCATCAATTTCTGGATTTTTCCTCTTCTGAATTTTTTCGTCTACTATTGTTAGACTTTTCTTGCTCACTTCTGAGCCTTTCTTTCTCCCGGTTACGTTCAAATTCCTCAGTTCGGTGGTTCTTGTACCGGCTATATCCAGAGCGTGGTCTATAATTGGAATTGTATGGGCTATCACGATACTTATTCCGATTATATCAATTATCACGACGGTAGAAATTTCGTTGCCAAGGTTGTTCATTTCGTTCCGCGTATCGATCGTTCTGTCGATCGTCCCTTCGGTAATTGTTCCTATTCGACACTGGTTTATCATAATTCATGTTCTCTGGTTTGACTTGGTCAGTTGCTGTGTTCTGTCCATGATGATCGTATTCACGGATCTGTGTTCATGTCGATTGTTTCTCGCGACTGTGGGTGTCGTAACAGCACTCACATAGTCCAGGCGTCTCAACAGATCGTCCATGGCGGCTAAGCTCGTGATTCCGGATGAAATTATGTTCCTCTTTACGTCAACAGGAAACTGTCGAGATATCGCCTCGATCAATTGTTCTTCGGTTAACGGAGAATGAAGAAATCTCAATTTCGATAACTGACAGGAATAATACTCAGAGTAACTGGTCGGGCCTGTACTCAAGTACTTGCTCGAATAGATTTCGGAGCGAACGTTATTCTGCACTTCTGTGCTCCAAAAACGATTGATAAACGCTTCGGCAAACTCCTCGAAATCGTTAAATGTGTATCTAAAAGCTCTGTGCCACTGAAGCGGAGCGTCGGAAAGAAAACGCTCTACCACTCGCAATTGTATTTCCCGTGGCACGTGAGATTCAGTAAAATAATCACGCATACTTCGTATAAATTCAATAGGTGTCGTCCCATCAATATTATTGAAACGGCGAGGCTTATACTCAAAATTCCTAATAATCGTAAAGTGGCCTGCCCCATTTGATGGATTCAGATTGTAGGCTCCTACTCCTGTATGTGTCATAGGTGACGTATATGTTTGGGCACGTGGATTAGCTCAGTTCAAATTTGGATTGATCTGATACTGTGGACTACTATTTGCCATAGGAGTCTGATATTTATCACCTCCTTCCCTCTCATGCGAAGTCAAACTAGTCTCATTAAGCGTAGCTTGAAAATCGGCAATCCAATTTGTACTTAATTGGTCCCTTAACGTATCCACATTTATACTATCGCCTAACGTTAGACCCTCAAGTTGGTTTCTGATTTGGTTGATTTCACAAGTCCTTTTCTCGTGCATTTCGATTAATTCCGTTTTTCCTTGATGAAACTTTACTTCTAAAGTTTGAATCCTATCCTCCATGCTGTCATGGTTTTCAGTTTGGGTGGATTGAATAACATTCAACCTTTTTATCAGGTCCTCCCTTACATCTGTAATTTCCTTGCTAGATCTACTTTCGCCTTCTACAATTTTCTTATTGACCTCCAATTAGAATTCTTTAAAGTAATCTTCAATTATTTTAGTCATCTCTTGCCTTAAAATGACTACATTGTCGTTTATGATTCGCTTTATATCGACATCAAAGTCGTCCTTAATAATGTTATTGTTGTCCCTAACTTGCGTTTGCAACAACAATAACTCGTCTATCAAATTTTCTAGAGCTGCTTGAGTATGAATTGTGTCATTTGACACTTGTAACTGAAGAGCTTCAATATTATGTTTAGATTCTCTCTTATTATTGGATAATTCTAATCTCATTTCTAATTGAAAATCTTTATTAAATTGTTCAGCTTCATTCAACTGGACCTGTAATAATTTCTGACTAGCCTCTACTATGTCTATTTTAGTTTGTATATTTGACTGTGTAGATTGCATTAGATTCTGTGTTGCTAGCATATGACTTTGTGTTTATTCAATTTTAACGATCTTTGTTTCTGTCTTTTCCAGACTAGTTTTTATACTACCCTGGTTAGATTTTATTTTACCTAATTCCAGTTGAACATTATCCTGGTTAGATTTAATTTGCCTAATTCTTTTTCCATATTATCCTGACTAAGTTTAACGCAATCCTGACAGAATTTAATGCTATCCTGGCTAGATTTGACTTTACCTAATTCCAATTGAAGATTATCCTGGCTAGATTTGACTTTACCTAATTCCAATTGAAGATTATCCTGGCTCGATTGAAGCTTATTGCCGCATGATTCTAGTTTCATTTGACCAGTTTGAACTGCGTCTAAGTCAGCTTGAACTTTATGAATATCTGTATGAGCTTGTTTTACGTCCTCTTGGACCTCATATACTGTTCCATCTACCCTATTCACTTTGGCTTGTACTCTTTTAGAACTATCTTGTAATTTCTTTTAAGTGCCTTGGATCCCAGTAATCTCTCGCCTAAGACTATCAGCAACGATATCTTTTATAAGACTTTTATTTGTAGTTGTCCAATCCTCATGTATGCCATCGATTTTACTTTGTAGCATACAGTACAACGACATAAGATCTACAACTTCATCTTCTCCAGACATGCTATAAGTAATATTATTCACTTAAGACAAACAATATGAGTATCACTATAACTAAGCAAAGCACGAACATTCCAATGAAATCCATTGCAACATCGGAATTTATTTAAAGTATTGCATTACATTATAACTAGGCTAACTTAAATATTACTAATAATGAAGTCAGCTATAAATGTGAAATTTTCCACTCCTAAGCGTGTGATGCCTTATATCAACGATAAATGTTTAAAGCTCCTAATTTGACCATAATTTAAATGAATGAAAACCATCCTAAATTACGATGAGTTCAAAAATGCTCATCAGCCGGATTTAACTACATCTAGCAATTTGTATGCAGCTCAAACGTGAACTACATCAAATGCCCCAGTCGACTGAACACGTCAGTAAAGATTCCGAAGTATTTCTTTCAATGTTCATGCTCTAGTCGTTTATTTATTGCAATATATTGTAGCACCACTATTAAAAGAAGCAAAGTCTATTAATGGTTGCGTATCTACATGTATGCCAAGCAAATTGAGTATTCTCATAAACGCTTTGCTCACAAGTGAATTCCAACATTTTGTGCTAAAAATGTCAGTATACCATTACTTTCTGACGTTCCTTCAAAGAATTCGCAATGATCGATGTAATGGCGTCAGAGTATACCAGTTCATGAAACCTTCCACGTGGTTGACAGCAATGTCAGACACTAGCATGAAATGGCGTTATTAAACCAGCCTATAGGACCATCATGGAGTATGACATCTCTGTCGAAGTCCCCATAGTCTATGGCTCTCTCTCTGGTATTCCAGTTATATTATCGCCCAAACATTGGCCTCAATAATTCCATGGAATTTAATGGTATTCCAGTAAATTCGAGCCACAAATCGATGGTGTGCCATAATTCTAAGTACCCGAAATACCTACCATCAGCATGTTGTAATCCCTCGATGGTAACTGGACCGTAGAACCTGAAACCCCCGGCTAGAAAACCCCCAGATTCTACCCAACATGCTGATGGTAGGTATTTCGGGTACAGTACCAAGTAGAGCAGTGGTGCTTTTACCAGATTTCACCCGATTGGAAGATATACGTATTTCACATTCTTCTTTATCAGTAGGTAATTAGATTAATTCATTTAGGTGAAACTAAACAGGTCTTACAGCAGTCTGCTCTCTCCGTTACAGAAGAGTTAACCAAATGGTCAAAGGATAATCGTCTCATAATGAACTTTTAAAAAATATCTCTAAATTTCCTCACTATACAGAATAGGAATCCTGCGACGCTCAATATAACATTAAATGATCATCAAATAGAAAATAAACAGAAACACAGTCTTTAGGACTATGGACACAACATGACTTGAAATGGAAAAAACATATACAATATCAGAATACTAAACTGAACTTGATGTGCTTTGAGTTACGTATTTTGAAAACTTGCACAAGCATGCACACATTAAGAAATATGGTACTTATTTTGCTTATTTCCATTCATACTTAAGATATAGGGTCATATAATGGGGTATGTCACCAGATGTACTAAGCACGTTTAGGATACAAAAGAGGGCGATTAGAATTATGGCAAATGTTAACACTAGAGAAGCACGTAGGCCTCTGTTTAAAGAATTAAACATTAAACATTATTATGTTTTTTAAAAGAATTTAATGAATAAAGACGTTTTTCTTAATACAAACAATGATGTACATAGGCATAACACAAGACAAAATCAAAACATTCATATTTCACACACACACACACACACACACACACACACACACACACTCACAAGCATATATCAAAAAGGAACTTTTCACACAGGAGTTAAATTGTCAATAAACTACCCCAGTATATACAATTTGCCCCAAAAATGAAAACCTTTGACAGAATGTTGAAAGCTTATCTGCAGTGCCATTGTTTTTACTCTGTAGTTGAATATCTTAGAGTATAGGAGCGATGAAATCTATAATTATATTTTACTTTTCTATTTAAATTGTAATACCTACCTGTAAGTTGTTGTATTTATAGAATTAAGTTTTCATATTGTAATAATAGAGTAAGGTGTAACTAGTTGTCCAATAAGATTGTATCTCTTAAGATCAATTATTATAACAAGTTATAAATAGTTATTGTATTAGTAATATATTCCTGTAAGTTCTTTTATTTTATAGGTGTAATTTCTGACGTGTCCTATATCAAAAATGTATTGTATACTGTGCCCGTTTGACCGAAGTCCCACGACCACATGTGCATGAATTTCAACATCCGCCGAGCATAAGACTCAAAACGTCTCCGGGTCTATCTGGGCAAAACAAAACAAAACAACGCTAGCCTGACGGGTACCGAAATTCACACTCCTTCAAGAATGGAAGGAAATGCAAATAATTCGTGAACGACACCAGTTTGTTAAAAATATCTCAGTTTAATTTAACTGTCCACACACCCTGTACCGAAAATACAAAATGTTTCCCCAGGGAGAAATCTAAAATTCAAGACCTGAAAACAAAGACATTCTACGCTCCCCCTGGGACCCCCATTTAACTATATTAGCCATATAAATCCAATAAATAAATAGCCATTCTATTATAAGCAAAATTTTTAAACGAAGAGCACAATATTCACATGATGATGCCTGGGAAATTTTCAGTCTATCCCAACATCATTTATTTATTATATTATCCAAACTGTGCAATTTATCCTCGATGTGCAGAAAATTGATAGTCCATTCTGACATCTGGATTTGCTATTTACAAAAGTATCACTGTATTTCATATTTCTACAACAGTTATTTGTACATTTTCACATATCACAAACGTGAAATCTCCTGTTCCCAAAACGGTGTAAAATTCTAAATTTTAAACTCCCTAATCAACCATCCCTAATTATTTCAAAACTCAGAAAATTATCAAGACATTCTTTCAAATATTACACTATTTAACTCACTGCTTATTTAAAATAAGTACTCTCAGAGTTGAACATTAATCAGAATTATTTACATATCAACAAGATTTTATAATCGATATCGGATCATGTAACTCATGTTCATTTCCATATAATTATCTTATTTTATTTTATTCCTGATGAAAGAATTATTTTGTCATTACCCAACTGGGGTTTTAAAATTTTAATGGATCAGAAATATTTAATCAATCATCGGCATGATTCTTTTAGGTTTCTCCACCATCTCGATAAATGCCTCTCATAATTCAATTATTTTGAACGGGATACGGCAAAACGTTCAGCAAAGCTAAAACGTTTTTTGCATGAAATACGAAGTCCTTTATTAAGTGGCTACACCAATGTTGACAATTATACTGCAGTTTCAGAATGTAGAATTTTTCTGATGACAGGCGTCACTGGATTTATATGTGAGCGACTATAACGTCCTCATCCGTCAAATACATGAGCATGGGGCAATAATTCAACCCTCAAAACTCGAATTATACATTTTTCCAATACATTTATTCACAATATTAGGCAATTATTTTTCAACGACCCCTCAGCTACACAGTCTGGACTCACTGGCTCAATATAACTACCATATGGGACCATGTCACACCCATGTAACCCCATCAAAATCTCCATTATTATTACTGCCAGGTCCATCACATAGGTGTAATTAAAAACTCAATGTCTTCTCTATTACACTCCGAATTTATGCAGTATTACTTCATACACATAATTTTCCTGCATTACACAAACATCGGTTCCATAAACAACTTTCCATTCCCAAAATTTATTTCTCCAAACAATCATGCTTCCGGCATATCATTATAATCAAAAGCTCCGATGTTCTTAATTAGAATCCAATATTAAACAATTATTATTATCCATTAATTATCACCATTATTATTATTATTATCGGAACAGGTTCCAAACATGTTATATTTTCTAATTAGTTACAATATTCGACTATCAGTCGTAATGCATTCGGGTATCACATATTATACAGAATTATATCACATTATTTCTTTCAGATACGATTATATAAATTAACAAAATTATTATATAGTCACTCCGCCATTGTCCGGTCCCAAGTCCGGAATGAGAAAGGAGGAGGGTTGGTTGGTTTAGGACCCAGCTGGAATACTGCTAACGCCGAGTGTTAGGCGGCGTCAAATGACCTAACTCCCTAAAGAGGCCAACGGCTTTGGGCGGATGAGCTTCTTTAGGTGGGAGCTAGACCCGTCAGTGGAGGAAATGCCACTAAAATCTAGCGAGCAGTGTCTGTTCTCCAGGTTAGGGGCGGCTGCTAAAGGTGTCTGTTCTCCAGGTTAGGGGCGGCCTCAAGAAAACTCTGGGGCTTACAACCTCAGTTTTAAATCCGAGGACTGGACTTCGCTCGTCCTTCCAATTGTTTCCAACTTAAGGCATGATGGAAACACTTTTGGTAGAAACTAATCCAGGAGGTAATCGGAAACGTAAATCCTCCACCGCTATGAGCGGTGCAACCAGGCCTTCGGAGTCTGGAGAGCCTGAAACATCAATTAGGGAAGAGTCAGAGCTTCCCAGAACTTCAACACAGAAGGTATGACCCAAGCGAAAAAACCTGCTTGGAACGCTAAACATCCAAACACTTCTGAAAACAAGAAAACTAAAACAACTGATCAATGATTTAAAGGACCGGAATATCAGCATACTGGCATTGCAGGAGACCAGATACATGGGCGAGAACTCATTTGATTCTGAAGGATTCAGAATATACAAAGGAAAGCCTGGAATAAAAAATAATTCCAACATAACGATCTTAGGAACAGCCTTCATAGTCAAAAGGAACATCATTGAATCCATAATCAATTTCACCTCCCCATCAGAGAGGATCTCACTACTTTCCATTCGATCTGGAAATAAAGCTTATACGTTTATCAACGCACATGCCCCAATTAATGAAGATAACAGGAAAAACCCTGAAAAAGTGGATGACTTCTGGGAGACTCTTGAAGACGCTACTTCCAAAGTCCCTCAACATCATGTTAAAATATTGCTTTGTGACTGCAATGCTCAGGTGGGAAGAGAAAAGAAGTATAGAAAGGTTGTGGGGGACTATCCAGCCCATAAAAGAACTAATAGAAATGGCGAAAAACTTGTCGCCTTTTGTAGACAATTCAATCTGAAACTAATGTCCACATACTTCAAGGCACTACCAAAGAGGAAGAAAACTTGGGTCTCTCCCAACACGATGCTTGAGGAGTTCCATATTGACCATGTCGCAATAACAACCCGAAGTCAGAAAGAAATCCTGAACGTCAAAGTGACGAAAAGTGCCAACATAGACTCAGACCATTATCTTTCAGAGATCAAAGCTAGATTCCAGCCAAACAGACCTGTAATGTATCAATCTGACTGCATGTTTATTATCAACTCTTCATTCTCTTCCAATCAATACAACACTTCAATTGTTTCCCAAAGAGCTCACTACACAAAGAGCTCTCTACACTACATCCCTCCCTTTCCGGGAAGTTAAATAGTCCTCTAGTCTCTTCGGCAGTTTGGTGATTCTAGACGATCTGCGAAGAGGAGTTGGGTTCTCTGGTAGACGCGAAGTATCAGTATTTGAATATACACTGCCTTCATTGTCTCTAACCTCCTCTCCAGCAGGGGGTGCAGATTCTGAGGAGTATCCTGCTTCTAGTGGGAGCTTCTTGTACAGGGAAGAATTCCTTACAACTTGTCGGTCTGATCGTTCTGCTGTTACCTGGTTTCCAGTTACAGATACTACCTTGTAGGGGTCTGGATCATAAGCCAGAGTAAATTTGTTTAAAGGTTGTTGCTTCAATAAAACTAGGTCATTAGGTGCCAGAGAATGATACCTTGCGTTCCTCGATGTATTTGCGTATTCTGCTTGTTTTGCTTTGTTTGAAGCATCTGCCACTCTAACATCCCAGTCTTCCTCTGCTTCATCAATAGGGGGTAAGAACCCAACATTGAGAGGATGCTTGAAGAGTAACTCAGATGGACTCTTTCCAGCAGTTGCATGAGGTGTAGCTCTATAGTTGAGAAGATAGCCATCCAATTCATCTGTCCAATTCTTCTTCTCGAAAACGGCTGCCTGGATTGTTTTCTTTACCGTTCGAATAAACCTCTCTGTGTTCCCATTTGCTTCTGGCCAATAAGGTGTTATATGGCGGGATTTTATACCCATTGCTTGAAGAAATGTAGAATATTCGTGGCTATTAAAAGGCGGTCCATTGTCAGACTTCAACATTCTTGGAACTCCAAACTCGGAAAACCATTTCTGTAAGATTTTTATCATGGAAGAAGCATTAGTTGAAGATACTGTCTCTGCCAGGGGAAACCTAGTATATTCATCTATAATGACTAATAGGTATTTATTATCAGGGAAGAGACCAGCAAAATCTATATAAAGTTCAGTCCAAGCTTGGTTAGGTAGGGAAGTGGATCTGATTGGATCTCGCTGATTAACTGCAGTGGTTGCCTGGCAAGCTATGCAACTGTTGATTTTCGTTTCAACTCTCGAGTCCATACCAGGAAACCAACAGCGATTACGGAGGAGCTGTTTAGTTCTCACAATGCCTGGATGGCCCTTGTGTGCGAGATGTATGACCTTATGTAATGGTTATGCTAGCCCACACGTTGAGCGACAATTGTAACGGTTTGACTGCCCCTAACTGTTGGGAGATAAATGTAACTGTTTACCTTTGCCTAAGCTATGTTGTTTTAATGGGCGCCAAGACCTCAACGCAATGTTGAAATCTAAATTTGTATTTAACAACGTCTAGCTCTGGCAGAACACCTTCAAGACTCTATTCACTCAGATCGTGGTATGATTTGATCATTAACCCAACAAACAATTGTATCAGGAGAAGGAATTGGTCTATATCTAATGCTACCTACTGAAAGCAAAGATTGCATTGTAAAAGAAATGAACTTATTATATAAAACAAGAATAGCAAAATTAATAATAATAATAAGTTTAAAATTTAAATTGGAGCGTTGCGATTTTAATATTAGCGATAGAAAATTACGTGAAAACGGAGTCTGATAAATTATTGATTTTACTCTTATTCCCAAGCTATGAAGTTACTGAAATATGAAATATAAAACAAAGAGAAACGAGAGATTGCGTATTTATGCGTCATTCGCGCTTACCACTGGAAATGGCCGAAGCCTTTCCCTCGTACTGGATGATGCTGTGTGCTTCCCACAGTCTCCTGGACGTCGTCATCTCGTCGATGTTTGATGATATACTGGTAGATTTGAAGATTCTATGGTCCGTACATCGGACCCAAACACTCGTACAACCACACTGGTTATGTTTTACAAAAGTTAGTCCTCCACTCCACGGAACATCGGAGCGACTCCCGCGTACAACCGTACTCGTTAAGTTCTATACAGATAGTCTTCGTTCCACGGAACATCGGAGCGACCCCCGCGTATAACCATACTCGGCAAGTTCTACACAGATTGTCCTCGTTCCACGGCGCGCTGAACGATATATGCACCCGTCGCATCCCCACTCTTCATCCGACTTCTAGCTTGCGTGGTCTCCACTGATTGGCTGAGCACGCCGCTACTTCCCCTCCTCTGGCTCATTACACACGGCGCGCGAGAGGGAGAAGTCGTTTTCCGTTCCACATATCCGCCCTTCCTTGACGCTGCGACCCAGGATTGCGTCATGTTTCCCGACAAGATTAAGCGTGTACTTGAATTCCCAGTGAGTCACGTCTCTCGATATACCCTAACTGACGAAACTCCGTAAAATTCCGTAATCACATAATTTTCTATGATATTGTCGTTCGTAATAATTTGCTTGATAGCGTTTTCTAAGACATAGAAAACCTATCTGTATGCTTATAATTTTTATAAAATGCTCCGAAAATATCTTAATAATAATTATAATAAATTAATAATAATAATAAATTAACATGAAAAATTCTCTTGGCTGAACAATTTGCCGCGTAAATAAATATAGAATGGCTTCCTACTGACTTATGCCAGTGGCATAAAAACCCCTCGAAAAACACGTTCCATATTCGCCTCGGATCATCGGATGATTTACAGTGACGACGGTTCATTATCCGATTATCCCAGACACGTTAATAAACCCCATCCAAAATACATATTACATAAATGAAATCACCCTAAATTACATATATATACACTCATAATTTTTAGCCTATTTTCAATTTTGAAAAAATAGGCTCTAGAGATCACCTTTTGTCCGTGTGTGAGCGTGCGTGTGTGTGTGTGTGATTCGTGTGTGTGTCCCCCCCCTAATAAAATCTAAACGACGGGAGCGATTTCAATGAAACTCGGAAAGTTCATAGCACTATTCCCGGCGACCTCGACCGTGCCCTTCAAATTTTGTTACGTCTCACCAATCCAACATGGCGGCTGTGCGAAATATTTCACCAGTATTCAATATCTCCGAAACTATTACCGATATTACCCTGACATTTTCTATGGTGATAGAGGGAACTACTATAAGTTCACTTATGTGATTTTTGAAAACCTGGTAACTACAAAACCAACATGGAGGCCAAGCGAATTTGCGACTTTTAAATAGACGTTTCTCGTGATTTGACCAACCAAACGCAATGAAACTTGGTACAGTATATGTTTATATACATTGTAATTCACCGACATCTAACTTCGTTCAATTGTTTACATAATCACAAGATGGCGGATGTGCGAAATATTTCACCGGTATTCTATATCTCTGAAACTATTAGCGGTTTCTCCCTAAAATTTTGTACGAAGATAAAGGGCACTACTGGAAGTCCATCTGTAAGACTTTCAAAAACCGGTTAACTACAAAACTAACATGGCGGCCAAGCGAATTTGAAAATTTTAAATAGACCTTTCTCGCTATTTAATGTTCCAAGCGCACTGAAACCTGGTACAGGAAATATTTATACACATTGTAATCCACTGGTATCTAATTTAGTTCAATTGTTTACAAAACCTCAAGATGGCGGCAATGCAAATTTTAAAATTAAGTTTTTATTTCTTGTGATGTAGTCATGCGATCGAAGTGAAAGTTTGAATAATGAACCTACGCAATAATTTTCCTTTAATGGTACTTGACTCTATGGCCTATATATTTAACAATCCAACATGGCGACCATCCGAAATATTTAGACGATACTGAATATCTACGAATCTATTTTAGCAATCAAACTGCATTTTTTAATGTTCATAGGGGCTATGAACTTAAGTTCACCTATAGGACTTTAAATAACCTGGTGATCACAAATCCAACATGGCGGTGACGCGAATTATAAATATTCACATGGACGTTTCTCGCAATTTAACCATCCGAGTGCAGTGAAACTTGGTACAGTAAATCCTTATACGAATGTTAATCCTCTGGCATCTAATTTATTTCAGTTGTTTCCATAACCTCAAGATGGCAGCTGTTAAAAATTTTTAAATCTCCTTGTTTTTTCTTGTGTCCTAATTATGCGATTGAAGTTTGAATACTACACGTTCACAATAATCTGCATGTAACAGTACATAACTCTAGGACCTACATATATAAAATCCAACATGGCGACCATCCGAAATATTTAGTCGGTTCTTAATATCTACGAATCTATTACAGCAATCAAACAGAAATTGTGTATGTTGATAGTGGCAATTAACATAAGTAGGATATATGAAAATAGGCTGTATAGTTCTTCACGGAACTACTTGTTCTTCACGCACTTTGCGTCAAAGTTTGTTGTCACTATGGATTGCACTTTGCAACCAGTCCAATGTTTTACATATAGAATAGTGTTCCACGGATATTTCCGCCTCTCAAATTTCTCTATGTTGGAGAAATAGACATAATTAATGTGTGAGCACTATGTATTTATGATGTCATATCACACGCATTGAAGGTGTTCTGATATATTTATATCTCCATAGAACTTCCTAATTTCACTGGAGGTCCCTTCCTTATGGTGAAATTTAATCTCACTTATCACTGAGCACACGATCACACTATTGTGGCAGTGCCTCGTGACCATAATACTTAATATCTCTTTAAAGTAGATTAAATTAATATTGACTTCTGAAAAAAACAGTAAATGCGCATTACATATAACACCAACTATTTCTGTGCCGTAATCGCCCTGTCTTGTTAAGTTCCCGTAGACCATATTCTACTTAATACTAGTTCTCAACACAGACCAGTTCTCCTGACACAAATAATACCTTTGTACAAATTATCTTAAATTACACACTTACAAATCTTACATGGCGAGGCCGTAAACAGAAATCACGTGTGCTGATATGTATGAGTTTCATGAAGGACTGCCTCGCCTTCTGATGGCCCATCTTTTGCCTCGTGGACGCCTTAAGCAAAAATACCCTGTTCAAGCGCTCACCCATCTCTTGGAGGCAAATGGGAATTCACCAGCGCTACCAAATTCTGGCCTTGGTGTGTCGAGACATTTTAGTGCTCAAGAGCATCCGACAATCCCGTCATATTTCCCTGTACCTTAAAAACTCTCATTTACTTACATACTACCCCCCTGTGTGACTTCTGATACGCCTGCCTGGAAGACCATCTCCTCCCACGCACCAAATACCACACTTACTCATTTGATAGGCTGGCTCGCCAGCTAAACACACTCACTTTATGACACATATTTTCGTAGACTATGTATATTATACGTCCCGTATAATCTGTTTCCCTTACTATCCTCCAGCACATATGCTGTTTTTCCAATACGTTTGGAAACTATAAATGTTACTGCGTCACCTGCTTCCAACCTTGCAAGTGGCTCCCTTAAATGAACGTCATCACGTTGCTCTACCTACCTATTTCTCAGTGTATGTAACGATGCCCTGTTGCTACTGTCCACACATGCTAACCCTACCTTCCTATGGTGTCACACCTCTACTCGACACTCTATGACCTAAAAATGACACTTCTGACTGACAGAATGACGACTTAGACAGCTTCAAAGTGAACCCTGCCTGATCTAACTTCTGAAAACCTATATCTAAATGACCTAGATGCTCCTCAAAACAGCGTGAACTAATTACCATATCATCTATGTAAATGGTTACAAACTCTCCTGTGTCATCCCCTAATGCGATGTTTAAAGCCCTAATTAAATCTGCTGAACTACTCTTTAACCCATAAGGTGTTCTACAAAATTGATAAAGGTTATATTTATGACTAAAAGCTGTAAATGGTCTATCTTCGTACATAAGTGGCACTTGCCAAAAACTGGAACTCAAATCTACACAAGTGAAATATTTCTTCCCCTCAAATGTTTGCATTAATTCCTCTATTGACATAGATTTCAGCTGATCTGAACTAATTCTACTGTTAACCAAACGAGCGTCTAAACAAATACGAACTGTGCCGTCGGTCTTGGGTACCGTGATCAAAGAATTAACATATGGACTGTTAGAGTGCTCAATAATCCCATCTTCAAGCATCTGGTTAATTTGTGCCTCAACTGCACTCTGATAAGCGAAAGGTATAGGATATCTATGTCCTGTGAATACTGACCTATCAATAACGTTCAATGAATGTGTATAGCAATTGGCCATACCAATGCGATCCTCAAAAACTCTCCTATTACACCATAACACATCATAGAGCCGAACACACTGTTCATCCTCTATATTTCCCTGAAATGCAGCATCACGTAACGAGTCCTTTAGACTACCGTTCGTAATCACACTGCCCACAAAACATGGAGAACCCCGCTCTACGGCTGGCGATATCTCATTTAAAGTACAAATCACACCTACAATACTACTTCTCTGAATATGGTCATTGAACGCTACTTCTACTTCAGAATCTCCCCATTTAAATTTCAAACTCCCTACATCATAACATAAGTTACCAGACACTCTACTTAGCCACTCTGAACCCAAGATAACACTGAATACTAAATTTGGAATTACAAGACAAATCTGCTTCTCTACATGATTATTAATTTTAATGTCTACTAAAACTTGCTTAGAAATTACTTTAGACCTCTTCCCAACAGCTGTAATAACAAAAGTGCTTTTAATTGGCATCTCCTCAAAATTTACTCCAGTTCCTTTCATGTTATCATAAAATGCACTACTTATGCAACTCTTCATACAACCACTATCAATTAAAACATCTGTGTACGCCTCGGACACGTTAAATTTAACTATGGGGCTCTTACTAACCACTTCCTGAATAATACCTTCATCATTTAGTTCATGTAACAATTCATTTATTACATTTAGGTCATAGGGTTCCTGTATAATTGTATGGACAGGGCATGCTACAGACTGAGATTCTGACCTTACTTCGCAGCCTGGTTCGCGTTTAAAGAACCGCTACAGCTGGCCGTAGTACTACTAACTACTGAACTGGTCTGGTTGTTCTGGGCTGTGTTGTCATTGTTTGGCTGTATATTACTACCACTAGGCTGTCCTCTTCCTTGACCCCTATTCTGGTTGTAATTATTGTCATTATAATTTCTCCCTTGATTTCCCCTGAAATCATTGTTTCTCCCTTGATTTCCCCTGTAATCATTGTTCCTCCCTTGATTTCCCCTGAAATCATTGTTCCTCCCTTGATACTGATTACCATAGCCATTTCCTCTGTTCTGATTTAGCTGATTATTATTATTATTTCTAATTTGAGCGTTGGCCCCTTCGCCACCGTTCCCTTGAACCTCCTGATGTCTGGCTTCATTAGGCCTATTATTATTATTACCCTGGTTCCTATTGAAATTGTCCTCATAACCCCCTCTCCCTAGTGCATCAAATGTGCTTAACAAATTTTCTACTTGTGATATAGTCTTTACATTCTGGATACAAGCAGCCTCCTTGATCCTATAGGGAAAGTGCGTAAGTAGCAACCTCACCACATCACTTTCCTCCTTCAACCCATCCAGATATTTACACACTAATACCTGTCCTAAAAAGAATTCGGTCATGGTGGAGCTTCCTTTAGGGTTATATTTACCACACACTACTCCCTCACGATGCTGCGACTGAATAACCTCATTCCAGAACTTTTCACAGAATTTCATTTTAAAATCATTAATATCAGTAAACTTGTCTCTGTAGACAGCAAACCAATTCCTCGTTTCCCCCACAAACACTTGTTCTAAAATTTCAACTACCTGGCACCACTCAATACTACCATTTTCCAACCTCTCCCCAAATGTATTTTCTATAGTGTTCATGAACTCCATTGGGCACCCCTGTCGATTGCTGAACTTACCCAGTTCTACCTCCCTGTGTGTGCTATTCACAAAAACTGGCCTATTCTGACTATTTTCTTGCCTGATCCTAGCTTTTAATTTTAATTCTAACTCTGCGATTTTCTCCTCGGCCTTCCTCTCAATACTGTTTACTGTTAATTTAATGTTTCCTTCTGATTCTTCTACTTTATCATATAGCTTTGCTTGTTTCTCCTCAATCTTGCTAATGCTCTCTCTATTACTCTCTCTTAAATCATTTACTTCTGCAACTATTTGCGAGTGGACTTTCTCAATTCTACCCCCCAGCTGTTCCTTAACCTCTTTAGTTGATACTTGAATCTTGTCAATTTCTCCCCCCAATTTCTTTTTAACCTGCAGTGTTTCTAATTTAACTAATTCCTTTAAATTTTCAGCCTGTGTGCTGATTCTACTTTCCAACTCCTCCTGTACTTTTCCTAATTTCTTGTCTACATCTGCAATGATCTCTTTAACCTTCTCTTCCATTACTCCTGTGATTTCTCCTCTAATCTGCTCCATTTTCACACTAATTTCCTTGTTGTTCTTATCTAATTTTGCATTATTCTGTTCTAATTTTTTATTTAAAGCTTCTGTACTTTCTTTATTTTCCCTACTGTTTTGTTCTAATTTTGCCTTATTCTGTTCTAATTTTGCATTATTCTGTTCTAATTTTGCATTTAAAGCTTCTGTACTTTCTTTATTTTCCCTACTGTTTTGTTCTAATTTTGCATTATTCTGTTCTAATTTTGCATTTAAAGCTTCTGTACTTTCTTTATTTTTCCTACTGTTTTGTTCTAATTTTGCATTATTCTGTTCTAATTTTGCATTTAAGGCATCACTACTAACTTTGTTCTGATACATGAACTCGAGAAGTAAAGTTTTTAATTCTGGTTGGCCGCCTACACTCCCTGTTTCAGTATCGGGATTTACCTCCGCTACCCCGGTACTACCATCACTCGACATACTGCTCGTATCATCACTCTCCAGTTGATGACCACTACGTAACCTCATCTGTTTTTCTTTCTCATCCCCCATAATGATATACACTGATAAAGACAAATAACCCCCAAAATACAGGCACAGAAATATATACCCTTCTCCTTCCACAAATGTTATTAGGTTTTCATCCCCAAGTTGTCGGCGACAAATGTAGCAGGTCTCCTTAGCCCGGGATGACAATTGAAACGGTATTTACTTTGCTCCACGTTGAGCGTACAAATGTAGCAGATTTCCTAGCCCACAAGTTGAACGTCAAGTGTAGCGGTTATTAATGTCCCATGTTGGTAGCGACAATTGTAGCAGTTATGCTAGCCCACACGTTGAGCGACAATTGTAACGGTTTGACTGCCCCTAACTGTTGGGAGATAAATGTAACTGTTTACCTTTGCCTAAGCTATGTTGTTTTAATGGGCGCCAAGACCTCAACGCAATGTTGAAATCTAAATTTGTATTTAACAACGTCTAGCTCTGGCAGAACACCTTCAAGACTCTATTCACTCAGATCGTGGTATGATTTGATCATTAACCCAACAAACAATTGTATCAGGAGAAGGAATTGGTCTATATCTAATGCTACCTACTGAAAGCAAAGATTGCATTGTAAAAGAAATGAATTTATTATATAAAACAAGAATAGCAAAATTAATAATAATAATAAGTTTAAAATTTAAATTGGAGCGTTGCGATTTTAATATTACCGATAGAAAATTACGTGAAAACGGAGTCTGATAAATTATTGATTTTACTCTTATTTCCAAGCTATGGAGTTACTGAAATATGAAATATAAAACAAAGAGAAACGAGAGATTGCGTATTTCTGCGTCATTCGCGCTTACCACTGGAAATGGCCGAAGCCTTTCCCTCGTACTGGATGATGCTGTGTGCTTCCCACAGTCTCCTGGACGTCGTCATCTCGTCGATGTTTGATGATATACTGGTAGATTTGAAGATTCTATGGTCCGTACATCGGACCCAAACACTCGTACAACCACACTGGTTATGTTTTACAAAAGTTAGTCCTCCACTCCACGGAACATCGGAGCGACTCCCGCATACAACCGTACTCGTTAAGTTCTATACAGATAGTCTTCGTTCCACGGAACATCGGAGCGACCCCCGCGTATAACCATACTCGGCAAGTTCTACACAGATTGTCCTCGTTCCACGGCGCGCTGAATGATATATGCACCCGTCGCATCCCCACTCTTCATCCGACTTCTAGCTTGCGTGGTCTCCACTGATTGGCTGAGCACGCCGCTACTTCCCCTCCTCTGGCTCATTACACACGGCGCTTGAGAGGGAGAAGTCGTTTTCCGTTCCACATATCCGCCTTTCCTTGACGCTGAGACCCAGGATTGCGTCATGTTTCCCGACAAGATTAAGCGTGTACTTGAATTCCCAGTGAGTCACGTCTCTCGATATACCCTAACTGACGAAACTCCGTAAAATTCCGTAATCACATAATTTTCTATGATATTGTCGTTCGTAATAATTTGCTTGATAGCGTTTTCTAAGACATAGAAAACCTATCTGTATGCTTATAATTTTTATAAAATGCTCCGAAAATATCTTAATAATAATTATAATAAATTAATAATAATAATAAATTAACATGAAAAATTCTCTTGGCTGAACAATTTGCCGCGTAAATAAATATAGAATGGCTTCCTACTGACTTATGCCAGTGGCATAAAAAAAAACCTCGAAAAACACGTTACACTTACTCTGAAGAGAACTAGGAATGATTATCCTGTTACCTCTTAGCAAAATACCATCTTGAGTGATGCAGATCTCGGGAAGTAATGGAATGTAAGGTTTGATTATATCTGAATTCTTCAATTATGCAAGAATTAGCCACCACAACTTGCTTTACTAGGCTAAGGGCTTTATCTTCTTCCGTGTGCTTGGCAATTAATTCCCTAGACAATGCAGTAGGTACAGCCTGATTAGCAACAAAATTAACGTACCTCTCAGCACTACTGGATTTGCTCGGAGGAGAGAATGGATGACGAGAGAAGTAAAAAGAAGGATTAGAGGCTCCTGGGCGATAATTTAAGATGAAATCGTATCCTTGAAGGCGAAGTCGTAATCTTTCCAATCGAGGGGTGGTGGACTTATCAGTCGACAGTATTCCAAGCAATGGTTTGTGGTCAGTTATAACCTTGAAGTAGGCACCTAGGAGATAAAGGCGAAAATGTTGCCCAGGTTATGGCTAATAACTCCCGTTCAATTTGAGATAACTTCTTCTCTGTTGCGCTAAGAGACCGACTAGCATAAGCTACCACTCCTGGGTCTGAGTCTTTAGGCTGAGCGAGAATAGCTCCTAGCCCTTCAGGTCCAGCGTCAACAATTACTTCTGTGACTTGATTAGGGTCAAAGTAGTTGTTCCTCAACTTTTGGCTTAACTTATTTTTAAGGGAGTTAAATGCCATTTTTTCCTGATGGCCCCACTGCCATGGAACATTCCTCTTTATCAGTCCCCGTAATGGAGCAGAGATCGTGGTCAGATTCGGCAGGAATCCGGCACAGTATGCAACTGTTCCCAAGAAGCTACGCACCTCAGATACTGATTTCGGCTCTGGAAGGCTACTAATGGTTTCATGTTTCCTGGGATCTGCCCGGATACCATCTTTAGAAAATTCATATCAAAAGAAGCTAAGTTTCCCAACAGAAAACACACATTTTCCTCTATTTAGCGTGAGGCCAGCATTTAATAATCTTCTCAGAACTGCTTCCAGGGCTGCATCATGTTCAGCCTTTGATTTCCCGAAAATTAGAATGTCATCGGAAATATTCCGGGCATTTGTGATGTCCGATATCAGATTTCGAATGCAACTCTGAAACATCTCTGGGGCTGAAGATATTCCAAACATAAGTCTTTTGTATCTCCATGAGCCAGTATGGGTGTAAAAAGTGGTAATGCTTCTAGAGCCCTCGTCTAGTTCAAATTGGTGAAACCCATCATTCAGATCGAGCTTAGAAAAAATCACTGCTCCTCGCAAAGGCACAATTAGCTCATCGATAGTCGGCAGTTGGTGTCTCTCGCGCAGAACTGCAGTGTTTGCTGCGCGCATATCGACGCAGAAGTGCAACTTTTCGGGATTTTTTGACTTGGGTACTAATACAATTGATGATACCCAGGTTGTTGGGTCAACGATTGGCTCAATGATGTCGTGCTCTTCCAAGCGACGAAGCTCTTCTTCAAGTTTAGGCCTGAGATGGAATGGTACTCGATTGTGCATCTGTACTACTGGAGGGACATTAGGATTAATATGCAGTTTAATCTTGGCATATTTGAATTTGCCTGTACCGTTATCAACAGATGGATAACGTTTCTCCACTTCGTCCGAAGAAATGGCACACAAGACTTTAATACAATTCAGGTCTTGTGCAGTTTGGTAGCCCATCAAAGATTCACCATGTCCTTCGACTACATAAAACTTAGCTAAAAAGGTAGCTTGTAGTTTAAGGTGACCGTTAATATTGAGATCATGAGCCATGGGACCTCCTTTTTACGTGGAATCCGAACCACAGGACATGGCATTTCACTTCGAAAATCTCACATGCATTGACCGGGAATCGAACCCGGACCGCCTTGGTGAGATGCATACAGCTAGACCGCTGAGCCACCACGCCCCCAAAACGTAGCTAAAGAGGAATGTGATTTGTAGGTTAACGTTGCAGAGAACTTTCCCAACACTTTCAATTTTGTCTTCGATTGGTAGGGAAATAAGCGTTTCTTTGTTTCCGTTAACGTAACGGGTTTCAGAGAACCAAACGTTGCATAATCAATTATGTTGACAGAACAGCCTGTATCCACAACAAATGAAATTATTTTATCCAAGAGGGAAATTTTTACTCGGGGAGGTGACAAGCTGTAGCCGGACACTCTATTTATGCTGTTAGAGTGAGTTGAGGAATCTGAATCTGATGAACTTCCATCAATATAATCTATATTGTTACCAGTATCAGTGTAAGTTCTATCCTTATTTGCTTAGTGCTCTTGCAAACTTTCTCAAAGTGATTAGTTTTATTGCATAATTTACAAACATAACCCCTTTCAGGACAGATTTTTCCTTGTGAATGAGGCCAATTTCCATCACAATAAAAGCATAAGCGGCTATTTGAAGGCGCACGTTTCGTTTTATTTCTTACTGTCTTAACCTTGTTTACGTTTTGATTCATGTGCTTGTCCTGAAAATCCAAAGCTTGAGCCGCGAAGATTTCCTCATTCCGGCCGAACTCTAATGCGGCAGTGAAACTAATGCCAGACTTGGACAGTATGTGCTTTTGTAAAGATACTGAATTTGCACCCACTAATAACTGCATAGTTAATTCGAAATCCAAGCGTTCTTTAAATTCACACGTAGAAGCAAGATTCCGTAATCTGGCCGAAAAATCAGTAATTGTTTCATTACGGTTCTGGTAGGCCTTACGAAAAGAATATGACTCATAAAAAAGATTCTTCTTTGGCTGGAAGTGGGAATTACGGGAAACTAAAGCATCTGAATAAGTAACCCCTGTATTGGGCAAGCTATCGAATATATCTGATACTTCATCACCAGCGAGATTGAGCAGAAGCGCTTTTTTGCGTATTTCATTCGTAATATCATTTGCCACAACGTACCTTTCAAAACATCTCACCCATTTCACCCAACGTTGTCCTAGCGATGATGGATCAGAATGAGGGTCGAAAATTGGAGGCTTGTTAATATTCATGTTTTTTTGGTAGCGCTACAGGAGAGGAGACCAAAAGTATAAAAAAATTTAGGAAATGAAATTTGCCAAAGTACCTTTAGTAATGGTATCCAGAGACGTTAATATAATAGATGTTGACTCGTCCGCTGCCATAAACCCACCCAACCGTCCCAAATATATACACGACTTATATAGCAGAAATGAAGTCTTTCGGCGCCATGTTGCTCACTAATTCCGGAATGCCAACCCCACGCATTTGGTACTATTTCACATCGGGTATAGAACGAGTAAACAAAAAAGCATCGATAAAGTAATGTAATGAAAAATTATGTATTTATGATGTTTTACATACAAAAACAGACCTAACCTGGGGCTTACGCCCCAGACCCCCTTGCTTGCTTGTGGTACTATTTGGGTAGTCACCTATCAACAAATGCGAACATTGACGCTGAGATTCAACACCGCCTCCAATGTGCCAGTGCAGCCTTTGGTCGTTTGCTCGTTCGCGTGTTTGACAACCACGACATTAGCATTCTAACAAAATTATACGTTTATCAAGCTGTTGTAGTTCCCACTCTGCTTTATGGCTGCGAAACCTGGGTTACTTACAGAAGGCACCTCGTATCTTTAGAAAAATACCACCAACGATGCCTTAGGAGAATTCTTGGTATTAAATGGCAAGACCGGCGCACTAACACAAGTGTTTTAGAGGAAGCTAGCACTATTAGTATAGAGGCTCTCATTATAAAACACCAACTTCGATGGACAGGACATGTAGTTCGCATGCCTGAGTCCCGCCTCCCAAAACAAATCTTATATTGCCAGCTGAATGTCGGTCAGAGAAAGCAGGGTGGGCAACAAAAACGCTACAAAGATGTTCTGAAGACCAACTTGAAGAAATGTCAAATTGATACAGGTAACTGGGAAGCTGTCGCATCCGACCGATCAGAGTGGCGCCGCAACGTCCATCAAGGCCACTTGTACTTCGAACAAGAGAGAAGAAGGCTTCTGGCTGAAAAAAGAAATGCCAGGAAAGAGCGCATGATTCGCAGAATGATCAACCCCCAAGATCCATTGGCTGCTCAAGACCTTGTGTGCCAATATTGTGGAAGAGTCTGTGGTTCTCGGATCGGACTGTACAGTCACCAAAGAACTCACGCAATATGATTAGGCCTAATGTTGGATTACAGCGAAGATTTACATAAATGTAACTTGGAAGACAATCATACTCGTATCACGAGTGATAGCCTAAATAATAAAATAATAGCAGTAATTTTCGACCAGGCAGTACCTAACCTAGTAGCGGACATAAATTCTATCTTATTAATGTTTTACATACAAAAACAAACCTAACCTGGGGCTTACGCCCCAGACCCCCTTGCTTGTGGTACTAGCAGTAATTTTCCGCAAGACAGTGCTTAACTTAGTGGAAATTTGTAACAATTTCAAACTTTACGTGTCATATGGTGAATGTTGTATTTGACATGTTGGTGACGTACTCAGATGTTCGTTTCTCGGGTGTCACATGACGTATGACGTAGTGTCCAAGATGGCGTCCATAGTTAAATGAAGACAATGCTAAAACATTATTTTCGTAAATAATCAATTAAAAGGAATTATTCCGGTGCAGCAGTGGCAATTGAGAAAGTAAAACGACTCCCAACATCTCCGAGAAAGGTTTGTCAATCATAAATACTATATTTTCAGTAATATACCTTGTTGAATGTTACGACGGCTCGGTCTCCTCTCCTGTAGTTTTAATGTTTTTTTTAACGTAAGTTCGTTCTCGTCGCCAATGTAATGTATCAAACTGACTGCATGTTTATTATCAACTCTTCATTCTCTTCCATTCAATACAACACTTCAATTGTTTCCTAAAGAGCTCACTACACAAAGAGCTCACTACACTACAAGACCCAGACCGAGAAATAGGAAGAAGCCCAGAATCAATTCAGAGACGCTGAAGAAAAATAAATATAAATACCTTGAAAATCTTTCTTCGATGGAGATGAACAGTTGGGAAGAGATTAGAGATTCCTTGATCAAAGCATCCGAAGATTTGGGAAAACCTCCAAGGAAAAGGAAACACGTGTGGTGGAATGAAAGTTGTGATGAAGCACTAGAAAGAAGATTAATTTTCTGGAAAGTGTGGAATTCCAACAAATCCGAAGAAAAATGGGAAGACTTTAGGAATCAAAGGAAAGAAACAGCCAAGATCATACGAGCCGAAAAGAGACGATATGATACATCTCGAGTGGAGAAGCTGGAAGAAGAATTTTAAAAGAACACCACTAGAGAATTCTATCGCACCTTTAAAGAGGAACTGCACGGGTATCAACCACCGACTCTTTGCTTTAAGCGTAACGATGGTAGCATAGTTACGAACAATAAAGAGAACTGCGAGCTCATGGCGAATTATTTTAAAGGGCTATTAAATTGCGAAGAACCACTTGCTAGACTAGACGCCAAAACACAAATTCACGAGAACCCAGATTCCAAACCACCAGGGCTTGATGAGGTCGAATTGGTAATCAAGGAGCTCAAGGATAATAAAGCACCAGGGGTAGATGGTATTTTGGCTGAAATGTGGAAGATTGGTGGAGAGATCGCTGCAGGAAAAGTCCATCCCTTATAGAAGAAATATGGAAAACTGAGTAGATTCCAAAGGACTGGAAATGTGCGCTCATTCACCCTCTTCATAAAAAAGGCACTCGAACAAACCCAAATAATTACAGGGGAATTTCTCTACTTCCAATCGCATAAAGATACTCTCTAAGATTTTGTTGAGCAGAATTGAATAACAAGTTGATCACCTCATTGGAGAACACCAAGCTGGTTTCCGAAAAGGCAGATCATGCGTTGAGCAAATTTTTATCTTGAAAAGTATTCTGCGAACAAGAGCTTTAAGGAGCCTGAACACTGTGGTCATCTTTGTCGACTTTCGAAAAGCATACAACTCGATTGACAGACAAACTTTATTTAATACCTTAAAAGAGTTTGGAGTTGACAAAAAACAGTGAAATCATTAAACAAACACTTACGCATACCATCTCGAAAGTAAAGTTCTCCGGAGAAATTTCTGATCCATTTGAAATTAGGACTGTGGTCTGACAGGGAGATGGATTATCTCCAAATCTCTTCAACATCGTCTTGAAAAAAATAATGAGAACTTGGGAAGAGGATTTGAATGTGAGAGGAATTGTAGGAATACACCTGGGGAGGGGAAAACAGAATCTTGAAGTCAAGTGTTTAGCTTTTGCTGATGACTTTGTTCTCTTAGCCAACAACCGAGAAGATGCTCGAAAGATGCTTGGCAGTCTTCATGAAATAGCTCGAAGAACAGGTCTTCAAATCTCGTATGAAAAAACGGAATATATGGAGTGCAGACACCAAAATGAGAAATATATGGAAGTAAATCATGGGAAGATTAAGAGGACAGAGAAGTTTAAATACCTGGGGGAATGGATCCAACCCAACGGACTGGATAAGGAAGCAATCAAAGGAAGAACCAGAAAACTGGACCTGGCCTACAAACTAACCCAGAATAAATACAACAAACGAGCTTTATCATACAAGGCCAAAATCAGACACTACAAATCGGTAGTACAACCTGAAGGATTGTACGCTTCAGAGTGTCTTATTTTAAGTAAAAAGGGAGAACTTCAAGTACTAGAAAAGGGAGAAAGGAAGATTCTGAGAAAAATACTTGGACCACAGAAGTCTACTGATGGAACATGGAAGAAGAGGAAAAATGAAGAACTTTACAAGGGTACTGAAAAGATAACAGACGTAATGAAGAAGCGGAGGCTAAAGTTATAAGGACATTTACTACGAATGGATGAAGGCAGGTTGACCAAAAGGATCTTCAGCTACATCATGGGGTTAAAGGTTACATCTAAATGGGTAGATGAGGTGAAGAGGGATGCAGCGGAAGTTGGAATTACTCCACCGATGGCCTACGATAAAAGACAGTTCCGCAGTCGAGTTGACGGAGTAAAATCATTTCAAGAGAAACCACCAAGCAGGAGGCCCAAACGGATCATTTCCGAGGAGGAGAGAAAACAAAGAAGTGACAGGATGAAGAAATTCTGGGAAGAGAAGAGAAAGAAAGCCAATAAGTCTTGAGTTCCTTGTGGTCCATAGTTGGCCAAATTCGATAATAAAAAGTCACAGAAAATTGCGTTCCTATTCTCAAATTATTCCTCTGGAATATTATATTCAGACATAAAATGGATGTCCGCTTTCATCCTTGACAAAGCTAATTCAACAAGAAAAACTCCTAATAAACGTGTCGGAAAAAATTAATTTACATTAACAAATAATGTAAATAAACTCCCTTAATATTTAAAGCTCTCCTTCATCAAGGAAAATTATTAGGTATACAATGGTTCAAATACCATCTACATCGTTGTCTAATGTCATGGCTGTGATCATCCGGCTAGATTCCAAAAATGAAGATTTTCCATCAGAAGCATTCCACAAAATAAATTGGCTCTGCAAATCCATGAGTGTGGCTATAGCTTCCCAAAATATAATAAATCAGTAGAATCCTAAGTGGTAGACATTATAGTTGAAATTGCGAATAAAATACACTAGCTACTATAGTAAAGATGTGACTTACATTCCGACGATCTCGTAGAAAGGCTCCTTCTTACATTGCATTTCAGCGACCATGTGTTTGCAAGCACACTAGCCCACAATCATATGTTTCAGCTGTGCTCCCTGCCTGGCCTCCATCATCGTAGACAGCGTTTCCAGATATCTCCCGACATCTCACCTCCGTTTCGCTTAACGACACATGACGACGGTTCGGTTGATATTGTTGTTATAAAAATAATGCATATCTGGCACCTTAATGTTAACAATCATGTTCCAACTTTCACACTTGTAGCTTTTGTCACTTCAAAATCACCTATCTCGACTATGCACTGTCCGGGTTCTAGAATATTAACTTCGTGATTCAATTACAATTTGACTGTCTCGACCGTTTGCTCAAATTATCTCGTACTTGCTATAGACTCTCAATATCTGGAGCGATACACTAAAATTCTTAAGAGCGGTTTCCAAAGTACTCAGTACCACTGCTATCCATTATGCTATCAATTTCCACGATGCCTGTGTGAGTACAGAGTATTACTCCCCACAGATTTGCACACACAAAATCTGGGCTCGCCTACGATGCCTAGCATGGTTATTGGGTTTTCAGTCCAAACCATAATCGTTGGCTAAGTTCCCTGCTCTTAGAAATATATCCTCAGATCTGAGTCGTCCAGCTTGACCAGATCGTACGAGACGCAGATCTAAAGTTATTCTCTCAGTTGTCCGCACACACCTGTTGCTCGCTACTCGCCGCCTCACCGTCCACGTGGTGAAAATAGTACTTGCGTCAGCCGTTTACATAGATTTTTATATCTTTTGACTCGGTTAATGGATTTTCATGATTCCTTCGGCATAATTCCTGTAAATACATTCTGCGTATTCCCACGATGTTTCGGTGGTTCAATCTCTTCATATTTATAACCATCTCTATTTCTTCCTTCTTTCGTCACGGCGATTCTATAACCCAAACTCTGATCCGCGCGCTCTTCAAAACTCGTGGCTCATAAAAACAACCTGTGCAGTTCATCAATATGGGTACATCCACCCCTCATGCAGAAAAAATAAATATAAATGGACACTTTTTTTTCTCCAACTAGTTTTTTTTTTCTGAATTTCTAATACTCTGGCTCTTGAATAGTATTTATTGAAGCAAGCAGCATTAAATGTTCCCACGGCGTTTCCAGTTCTAATGTCAGTGATTCTATAGCTTTCGTTATCTAGGCTCTGTGATATCCTCAAAGGACCGTGGTACAGGCTTGCAAACTTCGAGTACACTCTTCTACCCACATCTGATGGAATAGGCTTGCGAATTAGGACTAGTGTTCCTTCTCTCGGGCTCCCTGAACTTCCTCCCTCGCACTCTTCTATTCCTTTTCTCAGCTTGTCTCCGCAACATTTCTAAGGCTTCATTCTTTCGTTATCTTTTGCTTAGCTCTATCTCCGGTGGTATCGTAACTACTCTGTCCCATGGGCGTTCTAGCTTCCTTCCATGATGCAACAACACGGGTATCTGCCCGGTACTCTCGTGTACTGTGGAATTGATTGATTGTGCTGCGATAGGAATCACGTCCATCCATCTCCAAAATTCGGATGAACAATATAGACGACAAGATTTTGATATCTCTGCCATAATCCTCTCAGCAGGATTACTTTCCGGGTGTCTCACGGAACATAACACATGTTGAATACCCAATGCTTCCATGGCGTTCCTAAAATCTACTGAAGTAAATTGTGAACCGTGCTCAGAAAGAATAAACTCTGGGTTCCCAGCCTCTGGTATGACACCTTCTCAAATTCTCTTCAAAAAATACTTAGAGTTGGGCTTCTGAATGGGAT
Organism: Meconema thalassinum; assembly: GCA_946902985.2. NCBI lineage: Eukaryota > Metazoa > Arthropoda > Insecta > Orthoptera > Tettigoniidae > Meconema > Meconema thalassinum. Next base: position 296,896,621 of record OX336391.1, on the reverse strand, counting down.
GAAGCATTGTATATTTGCTAAAAATATCCACCGTAACCAGAATGTATCGGTTTCCACGTTTAGACTTGGGTAAAGGCCCAAAAATGTCGACAGCAAACATCTCGCCGGGTTTTGACGGTATTATTGGTCTTAGTACTGTGCCCGTTTGGATCAGGATCAAAATGACCACATTTTGAAAAATACCGAAATCAGATAAGCACGAGAAAATCTATCTCAGGGTCTATCTGGCATCCCTGATTTCAGTAATTCTCAAGTAGGTAAGGAGTGAAATTATTTTTGGAAACACACACCTTCTTAAAATATCTCAATTTATTGAAAATTAAAATTGACTTTGTCTGGAAAAAAATGCAAAACACAAACAAACAACACAATCATTTAAAAAATCAATCTTCCTATCATTCACCATTTCGCAAAAATTGATAATCAGAAATCAAAGTCCATCTGATATCAAGAGTTTAAAAAAACATTTTTTTTTGCATATTTACACTAGATAGTCACTTTCATTGAAGAGTCCGAGTGATTCATCCTATTTACATCTCTCGTTGCTCATTACTAAGATTCATCGTTCGTTGAAGACATTAAAATATATTTATACACTTTTCATTTTTCTTCTTAAAAAAACAATATATCTGTTTTATATATATTATTCTGTTGATTCATTGCTAACTCTGTCGTATGAACCTCATATTAAGATTCGGCTTAACAAAGTCGGATGTTAATACGGTCATTATTTTCAAAAATTTTGTTTCAACAATAAACAAAATTTATGAAATTTTCATCAAATTGAAAATTAAATTATATCTCATTTATCTATAAGTCTCTTTGTTCCAAATGAACAACGTTCAAAAATAGGAATTTCATCATTTGAAATTTATTATTCATAATTGACATTTATTTGTTATTAACAACAAAATTGTTGTAATTTATTCTCAGTTGACTGAGTTTCTTGCCACAACATCTTCTCACTTAGAAAATCTGTGCAATGTTTCACAAAAATTTAAATTATAAAATTCTCTGATTTTTTTTTATTATTTCAATTCTCTTAGAATTTTATTTATAACAGGGTTTCACTTTTTAACGGGTGAATATTAACTGCTCATATCAAAGAAAAATTCTTTTTATCAATACTCAAAGCACAAAATATAAATATTTAATTAGTTATCTTGTTAATCTTTGCATTTTCCAACTATTTTTTTTCTTAGATCAGGTTCCTCAAAATCTAAACTCATACTGTTCAAATATTTAGGCATCAGGTTTGGAAAATTGACGTTGATCCAGACAAAATTTTCATTTTTGAAACTGACAGGTTTAGTGGGATTAGACTAGAAATATGGGGCGGTCTAATAATACCTTACCCTTCTTTTACAATTCAGAGCCCATATGCTCTTCATAAACATTCACATGACACACACGCATATCCCTGTGTGCGCAAGACAATGGGACTCAAAGCCCTCATGGACGACCCATCTGGCCTCTTCACCAAACTTAAGTGTTGACAATTATATTCACACACTAAACAATTATATTTGACTTCATCTATTATATTTTTCTTCTTTTTTTTATCCACCAAACACTTTTATATATTTATCTCTTTGTAATATTCTGTCTTACTACTCTGCGTTTTCCCACATTTTACTTTTTTTTTATAATAAAAGATGTATTTATTATGGTCAACATTTCCTGGCCTTCCCTTTTACATAAATTCTGCCCTAGATTTATACATATAAGTACCTGCCTTATTGTTTTGATATTCGTTTATTGTTTTTTTCTTGGAAAATTTTACTGAGCTCAAAATTGATTATATTTCACCTTCATTTACCAACTCATTCTACCTGTTTATAAATTTCAACTTATATTTCACAATAAACAAAAGTTGTCGCATTTAAAACCTTCAATTTAAATAAATTCCTTCACAAGTTATTATTATTATTATTATTAATGGAAAAATGGCAAAAAAATGTTTATTTAATAATGCTTTACTATTACATCATAAGGATTATTAATGCCCTGTTTCACTCCTCAACAATTATCTAACTCCTTGTCGCGTATTATCTATAACACTTTATTATTATTATTATTATTAATGTAGTATTATTTAATGCGGTAATCATTTAACTTTATTTAGTTTTAGTAAATGGTGCTATTACCAAATTATATTTTACACCGTTAAATAGTGTTTCAATCAATAACATTATGAAATTATTTTTTTCAGATTTGATATTATTATTATTATTATTATCTTTGTTTTATGTTTATGTTTATTTATTTATTTATTTTTATAAAATTAAATTATTTAAATAATCCAAGTTGTAACTTAAATTTCTCATAAGAATTTACTAAGATTCTTCCTATCCTTTGGAAAAATGTTATATCTTTCATGTTGCAGAAAACATGAACATGACTGTAGTCTGAACGAAATAGAAAATACGGCAAAATAAATTGTCAGACTTTCATGTCGCTCCATTTGCCATCCTGGACAAATATGATAATCAAAATAAACGGTGGTGTTGATTTCTTAAAATGACTCAGTAAAAAGGATTCTCAAAATGCTCTACTAAGCTAGTTGATAGTACATGAAATAGCTCTTACTTCATTCTTGCTGTGCTGGCGATGCGTGTCCTTCAGTAAACGCTATACCCATAGCGTCTCCCATGGTCATCTGCAATCCATTTCAACTTCGTTGGTCCCACGTCACACCTATCCTTAATTCGTTTAACGGCGCATGTCGATATGATGATCGCTCGTTTAAAACAAACACTCCCGTATTCTTCAACACAAGGTAACATTTTAAACTGTAGAAATAGTTCCAAATGAATGTGTTACTCTTGCAATTTCGTTTCTCGGAACAAGTCCCACGTTTGAAAATACTGTTCTGATCGTCTGCTCGCATAGGAACACCTATTAGCAGTTGAGACTGAACCTCAAGTTCACAGTCTGTCCTGTCTAAAATTTGAAGTGCCTTGTACAGTTTCACAAATAGAAACAACAAATTATTGTAGGCGACTTCAGTGAATGGTTTATCAAATAACCATCACTTGTAGAGTACTTGTAAGAATATCTGACTCTAGAGTCCTCTAATATTCCAAGTCCGTTGTTGAAAATTTCTATCACTTTGAACATAGCCCCAGCCCACATGGCTTACTTGGTGGCAAAGTTCCTTCGGCGTGTAGTATGACGTAGTATTCACTGTTATGAAGCGTAGCGGCGAGTTCCTCCCAAGCAGTTGCTTGCTAGGAATGACTTGACTGTCTTGAAAACCTGGCTCTTTATATAGGTCAGCCAGCAATCCTTCTCGAAAGTTCCATTTCCAGATCTCGGCTCTTGGTGTACGGATTCTTCTGCTCAATAGCTTAAAATTCTTCTCTTTTCTGTGCCAGAAAACTGTGCTACTTTTTAAGTCGCTAATCCGTCTCCTTGAGTAAAATTTATAAAAGTTTCAACTCATGACGTAGGCAAGCTTCCACGTCACGCCTCCGCGTCACTCACTCCTGTGTCTATATGCTTCCCTCGACACTCTATCCTCCGAGCGCGTTATTCAAACATCATCAGTTTTGTTGTCTCTCTGGACTAGCGTTCGTTCGTTACCATCAGCTCGTCATTATGTCACGGACGCTTGTAAGATCCGGGGACAGTACCTCTTTTAACAAGTGTGAGTTATGCTTGTTTCTCTGGCACAAGTCACAAGTCCTTTAAGTATCTCCAACTGTATTCCTTAGATGTTTCCATGTAAACCTTTCTTGGATCAAAACTGGGGTTTTATCGACTCCTGCATGACCTGCAATTCGGTGAGCTAACCAGATTATAGCGGTTTGCAAACTTGGTGGTACGGCAATCCGTAATTTGGTATGTTTAGGATCTAGGAATATTATTATATACTAGCAGGTAACCGCGGCTTCGCTCGCGATCAAGACAATGGGGACGATGCATCATTGCTGATAATTGGTCTATTCTATTACAGCATCGCGGCTACAGGTGGGTAAATTTTAATTCTGAAAATTCTGATACATACAGTATATTGATATGAGCAGCAAGGTGGAAATTTCATAGAGTTGAGAAAGTCTGCAGGGTACGATGTTGCATTATGTGAACACATTTGAAAATTAGGTTTTTGGTTTTGCCATCTTCTGTTGAGACATAACTGTGACAGTTTATTGACTGCCACTTATTTCGCCCCCACCCCCTCTCCCCCGGTTCTGTCATCCCCGGGGAGAGAGCCCAAAACTTGGAACATTTCTGAATCTTGAATTTCCCGCTTCCTCTTCCCCCTCTGCCAATACCCAGGATGGGGCAAAAAAGAAGTTCGAGATTGTTCGGCGATCTTCCGATGTTCTGAACAAAATAGCATCGGCATGGAACTGTGGAGAAAATATCAAGCTGCCACCCCAAAATCATTTATTTCGTGTTTAACAAGCACCGCAATGCATCGCGCATTTTGAATGTGTCAGTTGGCATCGCGATCGTCACTTGTTGGCGATCGGGCGCGTTCGGATTCCTTCGCGGTCGAGGAAGGGCATTCTTGGCGTCAAACGCGATCAGTTGAACTTGGAACCATGTAGGGTAAAGAAGTGTTCTGGTCGGCTTCTCGGAGGTCGGCCAACAGTGAAATTAATTGGCAAATGCGCCAATAACCAGGTACTGTGCGCTGTTTTATTTCAAGAGCCTTGAGCTATTTCTTAAATATATATTTTACTCCCGACGGAGTTTTATTTAACTTAGTGCAGCTTCAGTGCGGGGGAAGCCGTGTGTCCTAGACTTGTAACTTTGTGAATCCACTAAATGATCAGATACGTCGAATTCAAAATTATCCCTTCTGCTACATACGAGAAGTTATTATGGCCAACATTCTGATATTTATCGCTTCTCGTTCGTTTGCATTTTCGCTGCTCATATTCCCTAATGCTTGGGCCACTGCATGTATGATGTGATCACCAAATGGACGCCTGCCTAACATTTCGCGCTTAATTGAATTTTAATCTTTAACCTTAAAGGCCTTTATTTGCCTAATTGAAATATAATCAAAATGTAATTTTGGTGGGCAATTTAGTTTATTTTACGGCGGCATTCCCTTCAATTGGCGCCCGCTTTGGTCTTTCCATTGTTGGCGTGTTATTTCACGCAGGCCATTGTTAGGCCTAAGTTTGATCTCTTCATCGCCTTGCTTGCAATGTTTAATTTCGAGCCTTTGGCTCGGCATACCTTCCTAGGTGATTTTATTTTAAATTTATTCCCTTGGTTGCATCACTTGTGGTGATAGCTATTTTTCTTCTGTGGTTTTCTGACGCCACGTTTTGACGCTTTCCAGTCCTTCTGATGGGCATTTTTATTTAAGATATTTTGCTTCGCTCTCCTGAGCTATTTTACACTCGGGCCTCGTGTTGCCCTGGAAAGACCAATTCATTTAATGGGGACCTCCAACCTTTTTCTTAGGACCAGTGCTTCTATTTATATGTGCCCCCGCCTTCTGTTGTATCCCTTTATTTTTAAATATACCTTTGTTTTATTTGTTTTCTAATTTGATTACATGACTATTTCTTTTGGCCAGTAACTGAAAACCACCCTCTAGGTTAACCAACCCAGCCCTCCGATCATGATCACTCTGATCAAGCCCCCTCTTTCCCTTTGTCTTCCAGGTAGCCTAAATATTTAGACCTTGGGTCACTAAGAGGGGGCTGTCCTGTCTTCTTTTCGGGGGAGTTTCGGGGCGGTAAGTTGTATCAGAGGCGTGGTTATCGATTTATTTTCACTCCAGTACTACAGTGGTAGTACCAGAGGGTTAGTTATCGAAGTGCCAACGTGCTGATGCTACCCCGTGTTCTCTTGAATGGATATTTTGGTTACCTAACCTATTTATACTTTCCTGTAGTCATGTTTTTTATTGCTTGGGCAAGTAAATGTAACTTATGTAATTTAAAATCAGTAAGACTAGGAAACCCTGTTATGTTGTTTGTGTATGACTTGTGCATTGTTTAATCATTGTCTGTTTCCTTGTTTTCATGGTCTCGTGCCAAAATGGTGTGCCACAAATGCCTTTGGCAAAAGCTGTGAAGCTTATTACATCTATTATAATGATGTGTAAATGAGGAAGGTCTCCCTAGAGCGTGGTGAGCTCGGTGGTTGCTGCTTTCTTTCTTTCTCTGCTGAGTTGCTTCTGCAACTGAAGACCTCGCCGTGGTGAGTCCAATATAGTACTAGTAGTTTTGATGTAACCTTTAGACTGTTGTACCTAGTTTCTACACGGTTAACAAGTATTGCGCTCCACTCCTCTCCTGTGTTTTGGTGTGTTCATCGTCTTAATGCTTATCTGCGTGTGAAGTGGTCGTGCTGTCGCCCTGCAATGCTACGTGCTACGTTCTGTGAAATTAAGTGATTATTCTGGCCATGATATCAATTGTGATTTAGTGGAAAGATTTTTCTGGCCATGTTGCCATTTTTTGGAAGTTGCAGTAATGTTTCTGCAGTTATCGAGCTCTTTTAAGCTTAAGTTTCAGTCTGTGTAGCCAAGTGGCTGTGTTATTGCCAAAGTTATGACCGTGTGTTGTCAATATATTTTATCTGGAAGTTGTGCCCAGATGTATCGCGGATTGCGTTGTTTATTGCAATGTTCAAATGTTGACCTTGTTGTCACAGTAGTTTTACTGGCAGGTACTTCAATTGAAAGCCGTACCTTTATTATTTTCTGGCAGTGAGCCAATTGAAAGTTGTTTCAGTGCATTTTCTGGCGTGTTGCCTCCAGAAACGTGAAAGCTATGTTTTGGCAGTGTTGCCAACTGTTTAAGGTTATCAGTGGTAATTGTTCTGGCTGCATGCCATATGACAGAAGCTGTAGTTATTCTTAGCACACCGTTCTGTATTGTGGAATATTTTTATTCGTGCCATCCGCATAATTTTATAGGCCAACTTTAGTTTAATTGTAGTGGTACTCCTGCCATAACTAACGTAGCGGTTGCCAGTAGTTTTTGATCCTGTAGATCTTGAAGTAGACCCTTCAGCTGTTGTTTGCTGTGTCAAACGTTTATATTACAGGGAACGTGAGTGTAATTTGATTATTTGTGTACATTCCGTACACCTGCCAGCCAGCAGTGTCGATGCTGTGTTGAGAGCTACGAAGTGCTAACTGCCTTGGAATTGTAATATTTAATGCTGATGTGTTAAATCCTTCTTTCGAAAATGTCGAATCTCATACTCATGACCTCGTGTGAGGTTATGTTCAACGTGAACCTTGAGTACCAAGAGTGTCGGTTGTCTTATGGTGAACCAGGTCTGCCAACTGTAACATGGAAGCGCATTGTGTTGCTCAGAAACGTGTGCGTGCTAGTTAGTTTTGCTTTGTTTTCTGGGAAAGCAGAAATTGGATCTGCGTTGTTATGTCAATTCTGGGGAAATATCTTAGGTCGAAATTCATTAAAATTTTATTTCAGGTTTTGATTGTCTTGGATACGTCGGTATGATATTGTGCTCTCGCTGGAATACCTACTGTGGTTTGGGTCGACAGGGTCGTGTGACTTTTCTGTTCGATTCCAGGCGCAGGGTGTACATAGTGTGTGTTACCTGATTCGGGTCTCCTGAAGTGGCATGTTAGGTTTCTTCGATGTAAGGTGGCCTATTGATGAAGTTCTGTTTTGTGTCGAGGCTACAACTTCGTGTTGTTTGTTATTGGTCTCATTTTTAGGGTTGAGCTTCTTTGTGGTATTTTGGCGAATCATAACTTCATCCTGTAGTTCCGTTATCTTACTTTCAGTGGGAGGTTTGTTGTAATTCTGTTTTCGATCGTTATGGGTTATATAACTGGTGCACTTGGGTGTGTTTTGAGACATGATTGGAGTATGCTACGTGTGTGAGCCGTTAGTACGAGTGTTCCTGCCTGCTATAAGTGATGCAGATATTGTCAAGTTGGTACTTCTGAGTTTTTCTACCTTTGGTCTTGAGTTATTGTAAACTTTTCCTGTTAGCCTGACGCAGTGCCGGCGAAGAAGTGTTGTTGCTTTCGGTCGTTCTATTCCGGGTTTTCTTTCGTGGAGCCCCGTGAACTTTGGAGCTGACATCTTCCTTGACATGATCGGTAGTCGGCACGACGTATGCTGGTGTCCTGTTCCTGCTGTGTGCAGAGTGGACGTGAGTTCCTGTTCTTTCGAATTTCTTGGGCGTAGAAAATTTATTTTTATTTTCAGTCGGTGACACATGGAGTTGAGTTGTCTAAATATTTTTATTTCAGCGGGCCGCATTTTCTGGAATTTGGACTTGTTTGGGGAACTGTTTGGAAGAATGCGCTGGGACCTGGTGTGTGTGAATGGTTGTTGCTGTTGGTTATTTAGGGTTTTATCTTTGTGTTTTTGGACTTACCGTGTGCTTCCTTGGGTAAGTACCTGTCTCCGTTTGGTACTCCTGTGTCCTCCGATTTCTTGGAGTCTATCCTTTTGGTCGACTGGCTTATTGCGTCCTTGTTCGGTTATGCTCGGCATGAAGGATTCTCCCCTCTAGTGTGTAGGTGTCGGGCCTTGTTCGATCATTCTGTTGTGGTTCCTGTCGACAAGCGTCGATTAGTTGTTGGTACCAGTGTTGGAGTGTTGTTTATGTTTTAGGGTTATTGTGTTCTTGTGTTTTTGCGCTATTATTGGCTCCCATCGGCTAATGTCGATTTGTGTGTTGGTGCCATTGTTCTTGATGTTTTCTGTGTTTGAATAAGCCAGGATGGTGTTTCCCTGTGCTTTGGTTGAGGCGTGTTAACCATTTCAGGATGATTCATTCCCTGGTTTTGGTTTTGGAGTGAGTAAGCCAGGAGGGTGTTTCCCTGTGTTTGCTTTGGTCGTGTTGGCCAGTGCAGGAAGGTTGATTCCCTGTCCTTTTGTTTTATCCCAGGATGGTCCATTCCCTGAGGTTATCTTGTGGTTCAGGATGGTTATTCCCTGACCTTTGTGGCCCTTTGTTGGTCGTGCGCAGGATGCTGAATTCCCTGTCGAAAGTTGATACCCTTGTGAGGTCTATTGTTGAGGTTAGGATTGCCTCTTATGGACGTCGTCACTGGATGCCCCTGTCATGCTCCAAGGTGTGAGCTATTTCCCTTGGCAGGCTGACATACCTAATTGGGTTGATTTTAGAATTCTCTTGTCGTTGGAGCATGTGGCAGCTGTTCCAGACCTACCGAGAGACGACTGGATTATGGCTAGGTTCGGAATTTGTAAGGTCTGATTGTCGAGGCAACTTAGTCATGAAGGCTGGAGTTTAAAAGGAAGTTCCTGGTCCTTAGGAAGGTGCAGTTTTGAAGTTGGTTAGACTTGTGGTTTTTCTTTAATGGGGGAAATCTTGATGACGTTGTCTTGCGTCAGTACTTCTGGTAAGAAGTATTGTCATTGTTGGATCGTAGAGGTCGTACTTGGTCGGTGTGGTGAACCGTATCGAGTAAAGTGTTGATAGTATTGCCTGAGTTGCTCGGTAATTCTTGTGGTGATTTAGTGTTGTGATCGTGTGGCCTGAGTGAGCTCGGCTACGCAAGATGTCTATGGAGCAGTTCGATGGTGTTTCAGTGTTGGTGCTGATAACGCCTAAGTGGATTTTAACCTAGCGGGAGTGGTCAGTATTTGTCTACGTAGAATTCTGGTGCTCTGCAGTGAAGGTTAGAGATGTCGTGTCGTTCCATGCTCTCTCTGACGTTTGATGTTGTTTGGGATGGAGTTTCACGTACATTGATATTTGTGTTTCAGGGTAAATTTTGAATTTTATTTGGTGTCCTGATATTGAGTGGTGGTCCTGGAGCGTTGCTTTGGTTCTTTCTAAATTTTATTGCCTTATAGGTACTGGTCCTGAGTTTCCGTTATATTTCGAGCAGCATTTCCTGATTTTGTCTTTGGGTCTTGTTGTATCTCCTTTGGTTTCTGTGCCCTCTTGATTGGCGTTCCTTGGAGTAAAGAGCCTGCTTGTTGTCAGTGCGTTTGAGACAACTCTTTTAATTAAATGTAAATGACTGTACTATTTGGGCCACTCGGCAGGCATGTTGGTAAGTGACCCTGTGTTGGTCTACCGTAATGAGAGTCGAGTCACCCTGTCACTCTGGGAGCTTTCTGTATTTTTCGTGGCGCATCCGCTAATTTCTTTTCGGATACTTAGCATGTGAATCTCAGGATTTTGGTTGGGTAAATAGCTTGGTCCTTCAGACTTTTAATTTAACTTGAGGTTTAAAGTGGGAAGTTCTCCATACCCCTAATTGATAACATTTTAATGTTTGATCCTGAAGTTTTAACTGGTGTTAATTTCTTAACGTTAAATTGTAACTTAACCTTGCTCAAGCGGTGCGTGCGTGTGCTTTGGTCATGCCAAGTGGTCACCCCTAATAGTGATGAGAGAGGCCTTCGTCTCAAGTGAGCACATAGTGTGCTATGCCCTCCTTCCGATAAAGTGTTGTTCCCAAGTGAGTTCTTCGAGTGGCCACGTGCACCTGTGACCCTCCCCCTACTATCTCCGCTCCTGCTTGTGACAGCAGGAGTTCGTCTCGACTTGTCCTGCCGATTCGCCTGCTGTGTGGAAGCAGTCTGCTGCTGGTTTTTGGTTTGTTTCAGCAGTGGTCCTGTGTGAAGGGTGCAAACTTCACACTTATGGGGGTAGTGACCTGAGGACAGGGTCTCTGTCGGCCCCGACGATTTTATTCATCTGGTAGTGGATTCTGACGGCTGCTGGCGGTTCGGAAGAGGATACCTACCTGGTCGTCCTGGCCCTGCTGGGCATCTTGAAGATAAGTACTGGACTGGTACACTGGTATAGCAAGCAATTTGGGAGGAACATACTATTGTTGGTGGTGCATGCGTTACATGAGAACATCTGCGAGTGTCTACACTACTGCTGTGTGCAACTATTGAAGTGTACTCTAGGGGCATGCCCCCATGTCAGCGCCCTCCCCTTCCACCCCCTTGGTTTTCGTTAGCAGAGGGGAAGCTGTGACAGTTTATTGACTGCCACTTATTTCGCCCCCACCCCCTCTCCCCCGGTTCTGTCATCCCCGGGGAGAGAGCTCAAAACTTTGGAACATTTCTGAATCTTGAATTTCCCGCTTCCTCTTCCCTCTCTGCCAATACCCAGGATGGCGCAAAAAAGAAGTTCGAGATTGTTCGGCGATCTTCCGATGTTCTGAACAAAATAGCATCGGCATGGAACTGTGGAGAAAATATCAAGCTGCCACCCCAAAATCATTTATTTCGTGTTTAACAAGCACCGCAATGCATCGCGCATTTTGAATGTGTCAGTTGGCATCGCGATCGTCACTTGTTGGTGATCGGGCGCGTTCGGATTCCTTCGCGGTCGAGGAAGGGCATTCTTGGCGTCAAACGCGATCAGTTGAACTTGGAACCATGTAGGGTAAAGAAGTGTTCTGGTCGGCTTCTCGGAGGTCGGCCAACAGTGAAATTAATTGGCAAATGCGCCAATAACCAGGTACTGTGCGCTGTTTTATTTCAAGAGCCTTGAGCTATTTCTTAAATATATATTTTACTCCCGACGGAGTTTTATTTAACTTAGTGCAGCTTCAGTGCGGGGGAAGCCGTGTGTCCTAGACTTGTAACTTTGTGAATCCACTAAATGACCAGATACGTCGAATTCAAAATTATTCCTTCTGCTACATACGAGAAGTTATTATGGCCAACATTCTGATATTTATCGCTTCTCGCTCGTTTGCATTTTCGCTATTCATATTCCCTAATGCTTGGGTAACTGCATGTATGATCTGATCACCAAAAGGACGCCTGCCCAACACTTCGCACTTAATTGAATTTTAATCTTTAACCTTAAAGGCCTTTATTTGCCTAATTGAAATATAATCAAAATGTAATTTTGGTGGGCAATTTAGTTTATTTTATGGCGGCATTTCCTTCAATTGTCGCCCGCTTTGATCTTTCCATTGTTGGCGTGTTATTTCACGCAGGCCATTGTTAGGCCTAAGTTTGATCTCTTCATTGCCTTGCTTGCAATGTTTAATTTCGAGCCTTTGGCTCAGCATACCTTCCTAGGTGATTTTATTTTAAATTTATTCCCTTGGTTGCATCACTTGTGGTGATAGCTATTTTTCTTCTGTGGTTTTCTGACGCCACGTTTTGACGCTTTCCAGTCCTTCTTATGGGCATTTTTTATTTAAGATATTTTGTTTCGCCCTCCTGAGCTATTTTACACTCGGGCCTCGTGTTGCCCTGGAAAGACCAATTCATTTAATGGCGACTTCCAACCTTTTTCTTAGGACCAGTGCTTCTATTTATGTGTGCCCCCGCCTTCTGTTGTATCCCTTTATTTTTAAATATACCTCTGTTTTATTCGTTTTCTAGTTTGATTACATGACTACTTCTTTTGGCCAGTAACTGAAAACCACCCTCTAGGTTAACCAACCCAGCCCTCCGCTCATGATCACTCTGAACAAGCCCCCTCTTTCCCTTTGTCTTCCAGGTAGCCTAAACATTTAGACCTTGGGTCACTAAGAGGGGGCTGTCCTGTCTTCCTTTCGGGGGAGTTTCGGGACAATAACGATTTTGTTGTCCGGATACTCGTGATCACGCCACATACAGTTGCCCATGGGAAAAAATGGTTTTGTCTACATGTACACCTGCTGCTGTTAAGTGTGTGTCATTGCGCTTTGTTAATAGAAATTGCGAATATTGTTTGAAGAGGGAACTGCATTCTTGCACTCTGAAATGGCAAATCTATCGGAATATGGGGAATTAAAAGTATTTTCCTTAATCTATTCAGGGTGTAATTATGCCACAATTATTGATTTTGAACGTTAATATGTCGCTATAAATAGACTTATAGTAAAATATATCTCGCCTTGGCCGCTGATGTACATTATTCAGTCTCTTCCAGTGTTACATCCCAGGGATTGAAATTCTCCAACAACCATTTTGCCTCACTTGCCTCTCTAAGTAATTAACATTCCTGATTGTTGTTGTTTGAGTCTTCAGTTTTTTGACTGGTTTGATGCAACCCTCCATGCTTCCCTCTCCTGAGTTAATCGTTTCATCTCTACATAGCTACCACACCCTACATCCGAGGCAATCTGTTTAACCTAGGTCTACTCCTACAGTTCTTGTCCTCGACCCTCCCATCCATAACTAAGCTTGCTATTCCTGGGTGTCTTAATATGTGTCCTACCAACCTATCTCTTCTCTTCATTAGCAGTCACCAGAAACATCTCTCCTCTCCCACTCGTCTTATTACCTCTTCATTTGTTACCCTATCTACCCATCTGACCCATCTTCATCATTCTCATGTAACACCACAATTCAAACGCTTCAATTCTCCTCGTTTCTGCTGCACCAACAGTCAAAGTTTCACTTCCTTATAGTTCCAGGCTCCAGACAAAAGCTGTCAAAATGACTTCCAATACTTAAATGTATATTCGATGCCAACAGATTCCTTTTCTGTAGAAATGCTTTCCTTGCCTGAGCCAACCTACTTTTTATATCCTCTTTGCTTCGTCCATCACTGGATACTTTGCTTCCTAAGTAACATAAGTCTCTTACTTCCCGTAGCGTTTCACCTGTCAATTTGATGTCCATAGAGGTTTCTGATTTATTTCGGCTGCATTCCAATATTTTTGTTTTACATTTATTGATTGTCATCATGAATTCTCTCCTCAAGACGGAGCCCATACCATTCAAACACTCGTTCAAATCCTCTGGCTAATCGGCCAAGATGACGATGCCATCAGCAAATCTCAGAGTTGAAATTATTTTTCCTTGAATCTTTACTCCCACTTTAAACTTTTCTCCCCTTTCCTGATTATTGTGTTTTTAGAGATCTTTGAAATGCATTGCCCTCGCTCATGGTGTAGATGCATTGTCAAAGGAAAACATCCCATCTTACGAACAAGGGCCGCATAAGCTGTACCGAAAGCTTCTGCAAATTTAACACAAGGCCTATTCTGAACAGCAGTTCCTTGAACTCATATTTGCCAACATTTTATTGTATCTTTCCATGTGGTATATCTCTGTACCTCAACATACAGAAGAGTGGTTTCAATATCCCGTCCTATATACATATTGGAAAAGGTAGTGAGTGTGGTTTTTGGCGAAGTGGATACTCGCTCGTAGAAATTATTTTCAGTAAAATAGACTGGTTCACAATTTTGTAAGTGCACATTGAGGTATGTGACGGCGGGATGCCTTTAGTGTTACGGAAACGGATATAGCCACCACAGAGCTTCGTTGCTACTCGCATAACGACCAGACTGATATTTGTACTTAGCTATACGGGATTTGTGAGCCCAGTGTTTATGAAATTGAACGTAGCTATATCGCTACCTTTATTTAGTAGCCGCTACTGTAGTGTTTAAAAATTAAAGGTGGTATTAGAAGGCGCTTCCCCTAACTTTTTACTCCTGGCACTACAGCCCATGAAGGGCCTAGGCCTATCATGCAACCACTTCCCAGCCATTTGGCCTGCAGATATTGTGGTGACGCGTGGTCAGTGCATCGCGTCCCCTCGGCCGTTAATATTTTTCTTCGTGACCGGGGCGCTGCCTCACTATCAGACAGCTACTCAATTGTCCTCAAGAAGCTGGGTGCACCCCGTTTCAGCCCTCACGCCAGTGTCTAAAATCTCTGAAGAGCCGGGAATCGAACCCTGGGCCTCCGGATGAGAGGCAGGTGCGCTACCATGTTCTTATTGTGTTTATATATATCTATCTTGAAAAATATAATAAATACGATTGGCATTGCCTGTTACAGGGATATATAGAAAATCGGATGCCGTACCTTGAGGTAGTGTTGCCATGGAAACGGACTTGCGAGTAGTTCATCAATCAGAGCGAAGATAGATTTCTGGGAATATCTTTGAAACTGTTGGTTTTAGGGCCTTAAAATGTGGTTTTCGGTGTTTCTCGCATCGAGGGGCGTAAAATGAGCTATGTCCGGTATTTATACGACAACTTCGATATTTTGTCCCATTTAAGTATAACAATAATGTAAAATCACATTTCACCCCTTTAAAATCGGAATTTTTTAAAATCCTTTCTTGGTGCGCATCTACACTACTTACTTACTTACTTACTTAATTCCTGCCGCTCCTTCCGGAGCATAGGGCCTTGGCGAAATTTCTCCACGCAGTACGGTTCCTGGCCATTCTCTTCACTTGACTCCAGTTCTTGTCCACCTCTGCAATTTCATTTTCGATCGTCCTCTTACAGGTCTTCTTAGGTCGACCTCGCTTCCTGGCGCCTTGAGGATTCCAGTCTAGCGCCGCCCTCTCAATAGCTCCGTCCGGCTTCCTTAGTGTGTGACCAATCCAGCGCCATTTCCTCTCCTTGATCTGGATGCTAATCGGTTGTTGATTGGTGATGGTCCAAAGATCTTCATTTGAGATTATGTTCGGCCACCTCACATTCATGAAGCGACGCAGACATCTGTTAATGAACACCTGTAGCTGGTTGTTGATCGGTTTTGTGACCTTCCCTGTTTCACAGCCGTAGAGAAGAATCGACTTTACTTTGCTATTGAAAAGGTGGAGCTTGGTCTTCCTGGAAATGTTTCTATTTCTCCAGATGGGGTAGAGCTGGACAAAGGCACCATTTGCCTTCCTGATACGGCTTCGAACATCTTCCTCTGCTCCCCCATCATTTGTGACTGTACTTCCAAGGTAGAGGAAGGACTCAACTCGCTCAATGTCCTTTCCGTTGACTGTCAAACTAGTCGTGATGTCAGAATTTATCCTCATCTCTTTGGTCTTGTTGGTGTTGATCATCAGTCCTGCACGTTCTGCTTCTCTCTGCAACCTCCCCAGCTTATCTTCTATGTCTCGGTACCGTTGTGCCATAAGACAAATGTCGTCTGCGAAATCCAGATCTTCAAGCCTGTCATTTATACCCCATTGAATACCCCTCTTCCGTCCTCCCATTACCTTCTTCATCACACTATCCAGGACCAACAGGAACAGAGTGGGGGAAAGGACACACCCCTGTCTCACTCCGGAACTGGCCTTTATCTTTTCTGTTAATTTGCCTTCGTGAAGAACCTGGCACTCATACCCTTCGTACATCTCTTCCATGATTCTGATGATCTTTGTTGGAATTTTATATTCCTCGAGGGTCTTCCACATGATACTTTGATTTACGGAGTCAAAGGCTTTCTCGAAGTCAACAAATGTGAGGTAAAGGGTATTCCACCACTCCACACTCTGCTCCAGGATGATTCGGAGGGTGTTGATGAGATCCACACAGCTGCGATGTTGTCGAAATCCAGCCTGTTCCTTCCGAAGCCTTTTTTCTACGCAGTCTTTTATACGATTCAGGATGACTCTCGCCAGCACTTTGCTTGGAATGGACAGCAAGGTGATACCCCTCCAGTTGTTACAGTTTGTGGTGTCCCCTTTCTTCGGCAACTTGACTATCAACCCCTTCTTCCAGTCGGTTGGTATTTTCTCCTCCTTCCAGATCTTCTCCAACAGCGGGTGCAGCAGATCGATCGTAATATCCAGGTCTGCTTTCAGTACTTCCGCTGGGATATTATCCAGGCCTGGTGCCTTCCCGCATTTCATCTGCTTCAACGCTGTCCGTATTTCGCCCCGAGTTGGGGAGTCGAGGCTGATGCTTGGGTCACTTTCTGCTTCCTCTTCATCTTCTCCTCGTTGCTTACTTTCTGGTCCTCTATCTCTATTAAGAACCTCCGCAAAGTGTTCTCTCCATCTTGTCAGCTGCTGTTCACACGTCGTGAGGATCTCGCCCGTCTTGCTCTTCTCAGGCATAGTTTTATTAAAACCTTTCTTCGAAAGCATCTTTGTGATGCCATAGAGCTCCTTAACGTCCCCCCTTCTTGTCGCTTCTTCCGCTTTCTCCGCCTGTTCATCAAACCACCTCCTATGATCCTTTTGTACACTCCTCTTTACCTCCCTGTTTGCTGTTGAATACTTTGCTTGTGTGAGAGCCTTCTGCTGCCTAGTCTTGCAGGTGTTGAGCTTGGCCTTAATCTCCTTCCTATAATTTATCTTGTCCCAGGTCTGATCGGATATCCATTCTTTCCGCAGGTAGTTCTTGTACCCGAGCTGCATCTAACTGGTTTCCACGAAGATATTCTTTACCTCGCTCCATACAGTCTCCACGTCCTTCTCTGTCTCGGAGTCCAACACCTGGAATTTATTTCTGAGCTCCAGTTTAAATTGGTCCAAGCTCTGCTGGTTCTTAAGCTTGCCCACATCAAACTTGTTGTGCCGAGAGTTAAACTTTCGGCGGACTGCGATGATCTTCATGCGGAAGTTGGCAACCACAAGATGATGGTCACTACCAACGTCCGCTCCTCTCTTGTTCCTATCATCTTCCTAGCTTCTTCTGAACCTCCTGCTCACCGCAATGTGATCAATTTGATTTTCTGTGACTTGATCAGGAGACACCCAGGTGACCTTGTGGCATCGCCTATGAGGAAATACCGTGCCACCCATCACCAAATCCTGATTGGCGCAATATTCCGTAAATTTCTCCCCATTGTCATTCATCTCACCAAGGCCACGTTTACCCATGATCTGCTCCAACCCCTCATTGTTTGAGCCCACCTTCGCGTTTAAGTCTCCCATAACAATGAGAATGTTCTTCTTACTTGTTTGTCTTGTGACATCTCGCAGCATTTGGTAGAATTCTTCCTTCTTCTCTGGCTCCGATTGTTCTGTAGGCGCATAGCATTGGATGATGATCACATTCCTGATCTTTGTCTTGAACCTAGCAAACATGAGCCTACTAGAAATTGGCTTCCACTCCATAAGGCTTCTCTTTGCATTTCTGTTGAGCAGCAACCCCACTCCATCCCTGTGTTCTTCATCATCGTCCCCAGAATAGAGAAATGTAATTCCATCTGTTGTCTGTATTTCACCAAATACTGGCCACCTCACTTCACTCAATCCTAGGATATCCAGCCCATAGTTCTTCATCTCCCGTGTCACTTGTTTCAGTCTGGTTTTCTCCATCAAGGTCCTCACATTCCAGAAACCGATTTTCGTAGTCCTCTTCATGCCAAAAGTCGTCATCAGGTTATCCGTCCGGTTTTGTAATTTCGCTTCAGTTTCCGTAATCAGTTTATTTAAGAGGAGCGAGTGATTAACCCACTGCCTCCGAGTGCCTTGGAGGGGCTGCCACCTGAAGCCTGAGGCACCAGGCGGATTTTCTGTCAGGGTTTCTTCCCTTAGCCTTTGAAGAACCAACTCCAAACTACAAGGCAGCAGTTGTTTCACCAGAGCCCCGTTAGCCGTAATTTCTTCAGGGTTCCTGTAGGGCATTCACAGCTACCGTAGCGGTCTTGAGGCACACAAAGTCCCCACTGTACTTCACCCCTACAGGCAATCCCCTACTTAATTACGTTGCCCATCTCCCACGACGAGGACGAGGGGTTGGATTTGTGGGAGACATCTACACTACGGTAGGAACATATCTTTAATGTTTCATGCAATTATCTCTAGTAGTTTTTGCTGAGCGAAGATTATCAATCAGTCAGTCAGGACATCTTCCTTTATATATATATATATATAGATATGCATATTATATATTCTCTTGTTACCTTCTACATAAGTGGATAATTCGCATCAGCAGGATCCATATCCCTATGTAAAAATCGATAAACGTTCCTTAAAGGTCCATAACGTGTCTGGGATTGTGAAAAATTTACCAACTATCTTCAGGTCTCTTCGTCCTCTTGTATCAACCTTACTGGCATAACTTGGAATGTCGGTTCTACTGCTCGACTCAATAAATCAGCTCCTACATTCGACTTTCCAGTTCGATGTTCTATCGTCAGCTTGAACTGCTGTATAAACAAAGCCCATCTCGTTATACTTTCACTAGCGAAGTTGGTCTTGAGTATGAACTCTAAAGCATGGTGATCGGTTCTGATTATCACTGAATGTCCTATCAGCAGCTTCTTCTACGTCTCCAGCGCAAGAATTACAGTATTGCTGAGGCCTCCAGTTCTGTAGTATAATAATTCCGCTCCGATGGTTTAAGTTTTCTACTAATAAAAGCGATATAGTGTCGGGTATTATCATCATCCTCTTGAAGCAATATGGCACCTAATCCAACCGTCGACGCATCTGATTCAATGATGAAGTTCTTTTGAAAATCGGGGTACTCAAGCTTAATGCTGTTCATCAACAATGCTTTCGCTTCTTTAAAAGATCGCTCACAAGAGTCGTCCCATTTCCACCTATTTGCCTTCTTTAGTAATTCTTGTAACGGTGCAACAATGACAGTGTATCGGTGACAGTGTCCAGCAAAGAACTGACATGTAGGCTACCTAGAAATTGACGAACTTGCTTCACTCTAGTGGGCATAAGAAAATTAGCAATAGCTTCAATCTTCTGTTCGTTAGGTTTGTAACCTTGACCATCTAATTCGTGTCCTAAGAACTTAATCTCCGTAGGAAAAGACTGACACTTCTTAAGGTTAACCTTGAAGTTAGATTTTCTCAAATCTAGGAACAGTTTTCTTAAATGCATCATGTGTTGCTCTTCCGTCTCAGATGCTACCAAGATAACGTCAATATAACAGATAACTGCATCCTTAACTTCCTGGCTCAGATTTTATCTAGGGCTCGAATTAGTACAGATCCCGACGTCTTCATACGGAATGGACATCTTTTGAAAACATAAGTCTGCCTCCCGAACATAAATCCAGTATAGTTTTGCGAATTCTTGCTTAGCTTGATGTGGTGATATGAAGAAGTTAGATCGACTGTGGAAGACCACTTCTTCCCCCTTAAACTTTCTTAGCAATTCCCTTATAACTGGTGGCCTGTCGTATTCTGGCAACAATTTTGCATTTAAAAACTTTGCATCGAGCCATATCCTCAAATTCCCGTCAGGCTTCGGTACTACTGCCAACGGATTCACATATGATGTTGCATATTTTTCGATAATGTCATTATGTTTTAGATCCTGAATAATTTATTTAGCCTTTCTCCGATATTTTTCAGCAATAGGATACAGTTTAGCTTTGTAAGGAGTATCATCACACACCTGAATATCACATTCGAAATCCCGGATCACCCCTGGCTTTGTATCGAAAATATCATCAAACTCCAGTGGAAGGCTAGTCATTTCGGGAGGATGAATGATCTCTTCTTTAATATCCATAGATATCTCTAAACTCTCGAAATCGTTTGTCCAGCTAATTTCTCCCTCGGTGCATTTCTCTTCTTCCTCAAAAGGAACATTTCCGGCATGATATAACTTTATAGTGTCTGACTCCATTTCAATCACAGCTTTATACCATTTTATGAAATCAGTTCCCAAAATCATATCATGAGCTATATCTCGCATGACGACAAGTACGTATTCAAATAGACATTCTCCAATTTTCACCTCCAGATACAATTGAGTTTTGCATTTGGTGACTTTATTTGGGATTATCCCCTGGATTTTTATTCCTGAAACTGGGATCTCCTCTAAATTTTCTGTCAGCTTCCATGTGGCACACATTTTTTCGCTTACCAAATATACGGTAACATGGCTCCAGTATCAATTAATGTGTGAACCGGTTTACCATAAACCTAACAGACTATTATTGGTAACATAGTTCTTGATCCTCTCTCTACTCCTTCATTATCCTCTCGAATCAAATCTTCGTCTTCCGTTTGCCATTCTACAATTTTGGATACATGTCCAGTGATACTTCAATTTTGCGTATGTTTTCATGTATAATCAGCGTTTTTTCTGATTGATCTAATGACTTGTTTATCCTCGAAGTACTAGGATGGTTTTTGGTTTCATTGAGCTCTTGCAAATATCTCTTACTCTCTTCATGCCTCTGCTCGATGTTCTGTCTTTGTTGATTCGCAAATTCTTAATTTTCTTGTCTTCCCTCTTGTCTTTCTTGGAATGGTCTGTTCCAATATCTATTTCTTCTCCACGGATTCTATCTGTTTTCATATCTTCCTCTTCTGGCGTATGGCTGTGTATTCCAATTTCTTCTATCCCTCGGTGACTGTTCTTCCCTGCTATGCTCTGGTGTTGTCTGGCATTGTCTGCTACAAGTGCATACACGGCTGGATTATCATGCCTTGTGTTTCGTTGGTGGAAAACCTGTGTGTTGGAGTGATCGAGACGTTGGAGTACTTCGCCGAACTCCTCCACATTTCCTACTGCAGCTATAAGAGTCCGTTGCACCTCTATCGGAAATTGACGAATTAAGGCAGTTATCAGTTCGTAGTCGGGCATAGGCGGATCCAAGTATTGCAGTTTTGCCAACTGTCCTGTAAAGAAGTTTGAGTACTTAGTCGGTAGTGAAGTGGAATATCGCTTTACGTACAACTCCGATCTAATGTATTGTGTTTCCGGCGAACAATTTTTTTTAACAGAGCCTGTGAAAATTCCTCGTACGTTCTCAAGTTACAGCGAAAAGCTCTGAACCAACCAGAACAAGACCGTCTAAAAACTTGCTAATCACCCTGATCTCACGTTGCTTCGATATCTTAGCGTCTTCCAAATAATCCTTAACTTCACACAGAAATTCTACCGGCGAAACAACTCCCGTTCCTGTGAACTTATTCGGCTTGTCTTCAGTATTCTTTAGGACTGTGTTAGACGTAGAAGTGTAAACAGTCTGACCTTCCCCTGTTTTTCCTATCTCCGGTGATTTTTCATGAATTCTAAGGGTATCTTCCGTTACCTCAACTGACCTCTTCTCCGTTTGTGATTTATATTTCTAAAATTCGTATCCTAACCCTTCAACGATCTTCTTCACGTTCTCTACTTCGTCCATACTAGCACCTTCAGTCTCTTCCTTACCATTTTCCCTTAATTCTTCTATCATTGTTTCCTGATTTTTCCTAGAAGTGCTTAATTGATTCTGTAATTTTTCAATATTTTCTTGTGCTGATTTAATATCCCCTGTGATTACTTTTATTTCAGACGAAAAAGCAGTCCTCACATACTGAACTTCCTTCTACGTGTCCTATATAAACTGTTCCTTAATCTCAGTTACTACAGTTTCCTTCAAGCTATCCAGTAAATCCTTAAACACCCCTTCTTTTAATTCACCCCCAAGGATGTCATGAAAGTCCTTCTCTACTCTTTCTATTACTCGCGTAGAATTCAAAGTACATTCCTTTAACACGTTTATTTCTAGTGTCGCAAGATCATCTGCAGTCTTCCCAGCATTATCCTCTAGCTTATTCTCGAGTGATCGCACTACCTTCTGCATGTCATTTTAAGATTAGCGAGATCCTCCTTCATTAATTTCCGACTATCCTGAGGACTTTCTCTCATATCCCCATAGTTCGTAAAAAGATTACCCCTCATGTTCTTTCCATTATCAACTATCCGTGCTCCTAAACTCAGAAAATTTTCTTGTGTTCTCCTGTCATTTTCTTTAATCTTCGTTTCAAGACCAACGAATCTATCTTATATTTTAGCATCTATCGATATTGACATTCTAGACTCTAATGCTTCGATATATTTCGCCATTCTATACTCTAATGACCCTATCTTATTAGACATATCAGATTTAAGCGAATATGAATTTTCTGTGATTTTATTTTCAAGAGAAACAGATTTCTCTTTAATTTGATTTGAAATTTCAGTTTTAAGAGAAACAAAATTTTAAGCATTGTCTTCCCAAGTTCATCCATCAATTGCTTGACCTCATCCATCACAAACACAAACAATTCAAATGGAATTAGATGCCAGTCAACGTCCAGATACTTATATCTAGATCACTAGAGTACTGATTCTGCAATTTCAACCTTAAACTGAGATGTACCCTAATCATGATATTAAAATTCTAAGTTACACTTACATTTACATTTATATTAAAGAAACAACAACAAACAAATTCCAAAATATTTCAAATTCAAATACAAAGCTATGAAACTGAGCATTCACCAACTTTTGCATCCTACCATCAACTTCCATCTCCAATTTTGATCCTTATTCGAAAATCCAAACCAAGACCGAAAATCGAAATCGAACAACTACCAATCTACAAAATATCAATGTCCCTACGTTCCTGGCATAAACTTTCCTTCTCCTCTATGTGCCCGTTTGACCGAAGTCCCACGACCACATGAGCATGAATTTCAACATCAGCCGGGCATAAGGCTCAAAACGTCCCGGGGTCTATCTGAGCAAAAGAAAACAAAACAAAGCTAGCCTGACGGATATCGAAACTCACACTTCTTCTAGGATGGAAGGAAATGCAAACAATTCGTGAATGACACCAGTTTTTTTTAATATCTTAGTTTAGTTTAACTGTCCAAACACCCTATACCGAATATACAAAATGTTTCCCCAGGGAGAAATCTAAAATTCCAGACCTGAAAACAAAGACATCCTACGCTCCCCCTGGGACCCTCATCTAACTATATTAGGCATATAAATCCAATAAATAAATAGCTATTCGATTATAAGCAACATTTTTAAACCAAGCGCACAATATTCACATGATGATGCCTGGGAAATTTTCAGTACCTACCAGCATCATTTAATTATTATATTATCCAAACTGTTCACTTATCCTCGATGTGCAGTAAATTGATAGTCCATTCTGACATCTGGATTTGCTATTTACAAAAGCATCACTGTATTTAATATTTCAACAACTGTTATTTGTATAAATTTTGACATATCACAAACGTGAAATTTCCTGTTCCCAAAACGGTGAAAAATCAAAATGTTAAACTCCCTAATCAACCAACCCTCATTATTTCAAAACTCAGAAAATGACCAAGACATTCTTTCAAATATTACACTATTTAACTCACTGCTCATTCAATACTCTCATAGTTGAACATTAACCATGATTATTTACAAATTATCAAGATTTTGTGATCGATATCGGATCATGTAACTCATGTTCATTTCCATATATCTTATTTTATTCCTGGTGAAATCATTATTTTATCGTTACCAAACTGGGGTTTTACAATTTTCATGGATCAGAAATATTTAATCAATCATCGGCATGATTCTTTTAGGCTTCTCCCATTCCTTCCATAATTCAATTACTTTGAACGGGATCCGGCAAGGCGTTCAGAAAAGCTAAAACTTTTTTGCATGAAATACCAAATCCTTAGTGGCTACACCAATGTTGACAATAATACTGCAGTTTCAGAATGTAGAATTTTTCTGATGACAGGTGATGGTTTGTTACCATAAGGAATTTCGACAGGATTGGGTTTTCGGGCACAAGAGGTGAATTTCATTTGATGGTTGGTATATTCTATGGAGTAGAGTTAGCAGTCACTGGTCTTTGCTTTTCTTTCTTTTAATTAGTTATTTTATTTCCCTTCTCGCAGACACCAACTGTGACCTTTTATGTATTCCCGTTTCTTCCCAAGAATTGATTCCTCGTCCTTGTTGCTATCTACAAGCTCCATGAAGACGTTTATTCTATGTATCTAAGCTGTACAGTGAATATTTTCATTTTTGTCATGTTTTCTACTCTGTATATCTTCTCTTGTTCCCTCTTCCCTTCCCCTTGCTGTTATGGCTACACGAGTGTCTGGATATCTCTGTCATTCTTTCTGCGGTGCCATAGTGTGACAGTCCTGCTCTCTTCTCAGGAGAAGCTTTCTTCTCAACCATGTGTTGAACAGTTTAAATCGACGCCAAGTCGTAAAAGTCTGTGTAACGACTAGCCGGGAACCATCAATCTACGCTACAATGAGAAGTTAAGTACATATCTAAAGTAATTTTAAACCTTGTTTTAAAGGTTTTAATAGTGTCCAGAAGCTTTTATTGAATATTACAGGCAGTGTTTGAAATTTCGCAATATCGTGCAATCTTTCTAACTGCCCTCCGTGCGAATATTCTCTGTCATGCTTAAGCTAACTAAGCTTGCTACTAAAAGTTATGAAACCTAGTACTTCTTGTACGAAATAAGGGGATACTTTCCCTGCATCGAGGGATTTTTGCTAAACTAATAGCTGTCTGAGAAATAACTTTGCTTCCTGCGTGGGATTCTTGCTTGCCCTATTCAACTGTAATTACATCTCTGGAAATTTCCATTCGCAATAGACATCAAACTATAAGAACTATACTCAACTACGTCAAATTACTGCAAACTTCCAATTTAAATTGAAATATAAACCGCAATACTGACATTTCTCTCATGTTCTACAAACTTGTCAGTGCTTCGAAAAAGTCTGTGTGGCTACCGGCTGCGTCGCGTTTCGTTCGATCCAGTAAAATCAGCCAGAACTTTAATTCCCAATTTTCTATACTTCCAATTTTCCCTTACTAACGCTTTGGGTAATTTAAACTATTTTCTTGCAATTCAATGAGGCTTGGTCTATAAATAGGCTCCCTCCCATTTTAGCCTACTTTCGATTTTTGCAAAAAATGAAAGTAGACTTATGAGATCTACACAGGGCCAAAATTTGAGTGTATGTGTGAGTGTGTGTGAGTGTGTGTGTACTCAGAATGTCTGTCCCCCCCCCCTATCAATTCGAACACGGTGAAAACGAATTGAACGTAATTTAGTACAGAGGTAGAACTAGCGAAGGGCACCTCAGTGTCATGTTTTATGTCGCCACCATCTTGACGGAAACGTAATGGTGGCCTATCAAATGTTCAAAGCTTAAATCAAATTACGACTAACCTAATCATCCAATCTCTACAAAATTGAGTAAGAATATACACTTATATGGCGAGCGTCTTTTGACTAAACTACAAGGTCTTCAGCCCAATAGTTTGCAGATGGCAGCCACGTATGTGTGCAAATCGATTCCCCCTATCAATTCAATCACGGTGAAACCGAATTGAACAAAATTTGGTACGGAGGTAGCATTAGCAAAGGAAACCTCAGCGTCATGTTTTATATCGCCGCCATCTTGACGAAAACGTAATGGCGGCCACCCTAATTTTAAACATTTAAATCAAATTACGACCAACCTAATCATCTGATCTCTACCAAATTTTGTGACATTATACCTTTATAAATGAAAATTATTTTGACTAATCTACAAGGTCATCAGCCCAGTACTTTGCGGATGGTGGCCATGTATGTGTACACATTGATTCCCCCTATGTATTGAAACACGGTGAAACCAAATTGACAAACTTTGGCACTGAGGTACGGTAGCAGTAGCAAAGGGCACCTCAGTATCATGTTTTATATTGCCGCCATCTTGACCGAAACGTAATGTCGGCAACCCAAATGTTGAAAGATTAAATCAATTTACGACCAACCTAATAATCTGATCTCTATCAAATTTTGCAAAAACATACTTTCATGTGAGAGGCATACTGTGACCAAATTACAAGATCATCAGACCAATAGTTTGCAGAGGCGGCCATATATGTGTGCAAATCGCTTCCCCTATCAATTCAAACATGGTGCAACCGAATTGAACGAAATTTGGTACAGAAGTAGCACTAGAAAGACCTCGTCATTGTCATGTTTTATATCGCCGCAATCTTGACGTAAACATAATGGCGGCCACCCAAATTTTATCAGTTTAAAACAAATTACGACCAACCTAATCATCTGGTCTCAACCAAATTTTGCAACTTTATACATTTATGTCTGAAAAATCTTTTGACCAAACTACAAGGTTTTGCCCAATAGTTTGCAGATGGCAGCCATGTATGTGTGCAAATCGATTCCCCCTATCGATTCAAACACGGTGAAACCAAATTGATCGAAATTTGGTACTGAGGTAGCACTGGCAAAGGGCACTCCCGTGTCTTGTTTGATATCGCCGCCATCTTGACGAAAACGTAATGGCGTTAACAGCTTAACAGCTTGAATCAAATTACGACCAACCTAATCATCTGATCTCTACCAAATTTTGCAACATTATACCTTTATGTATAAAGAATCTTTTGACAAAACTACAAGGTCATCAGCCATGTTCGCTTTTGCGAATAGTTTTGTTAGTAGTTAGTTTCCCTTTTTGGTTTGAAACTTTTGTTCGTTTTTCTGCCCTATTTTCAACTTTGCAGTACTTGCAGTAGGAACGCGGATCCAGTTTATTCTGTACGTATCATTGATATTTCAATTGTATTTATGTGTTGCAATTATTTATGATTCTTTACTTACCCTATCTGAAGTGTGTTCTTTAGACTACTTCTCTTGCACACTGTCACCAAAGCACTAGCCACCCCCGGCCTGCTGATCGTCCGTCTTTTCCCGGTCTATGTGCTGATTGGTTGCCTGCCTTCCCCCTCTGGTCTGGTATCTGCATCTTGCCATGACGTCACACCTACTATTTAATCGCTGGTCTACGGGCCTTCTGTGCAGTCACCCGCTGCTCCACTCCTGCTAGGGGTTATTGCCCTCTTGGCTAACTCTACGCTGCCAGATGCCATGCTCTACGAACAAACACGAATACCGCCTGCATAGGCGAACCCATACTCCGGCTCACAGCTGAGCCATATTCTGCAACGCTGCTCCCAGCCTCAGGTCATTGTTATGGAAAAGTAACTTCACTCACCAGTTGAGATGTTATTACCAAGAGACATCTCTCCGCTTGTCTACCCTCGTCAGAAAGACTAAAATTCGCCAAACTCTTGGATCTTTTCAATGCAATTTTATTTATGCTTTTAAAGTTTAACCCCTTATAACGGAATTTATCTAGCTCTTTTTGTTTCCTGGAGAAACTAGTAATTTGGCATTACTATCTTTTTAATTGTCAACTTCTTCAGATCATATTTCTTAATGCAACTTCATATGCTATTCAGAAATGTAATAAACGTAAAGCTAAAACTTTCATATTTGGCCTCTTACATCCCAATCCTGTGAGATTCCATTCTTGTGCCTGAAACCTATCATTCTGTCGAACTCCCTAAATAGTTGACCCAACAATTTCCATGGCGCCTCAAACCCGGGACTACTTTCATAGCACCTTTATCCCGGGATCGTACCCATAATCTTTGCCCTGAAACCACATAATTATATACTCAACAAAAGCTGTGTAATCTAATATGTATCTTGTAAATTTCAGTTTACCGTGGCTAAACCCAGGAGATCTGCCACGAGACGAGAACAATCCCACCTTACAGTATAAACAGACTTATTTCCGGAAAGCGTGTCTTAGCCTAGCGCTGCAAGCAGAGTGGTGAGTGAGTCATTCCAACTCCCAGCCATGCCGATATCAATAGATGATAATTGATAAGTTATTAAATTCCCGAGCTGCCTAAAAGGGCCAGCTTACCCGTTTTCAAAAATATCTAGCCTCCTTACCTAAGGATGAACAAAATATGGATATCATATCGCAGCGCTTAAAAGCTTACGAACAAGCTTACGAGAAATATGAACTTGTACAGCTTGAAATTGAAATTAAAAGTCCAGAGCAGCAATTAGATAGAGAAGATGTTGAAAATCATTATTTTGAAACACACGCTCAGGCCGTAGCCCTAGTTCGTGCTTTGACCATGGCGTTAAGGGCAGAAGAAACTCTAGGGAGTGCTAATAATGGTAACAATATAAAACCATTATTACCTAAAATTGAAATTCCATGCTTCTTTGGGAAAGAAGACATGTGGCAATCATTTTTTAAATTATTCTGTTCACTAGTGCATGACAACGCGGCAATCCCAGAAATTCAAAAATTTCACTATTTAAAATCTGTGTTAGAAGGCCCACCCCTCCAACTTATTAAAGAACTTCCCTTAACAGCAGAAAATTATAATATAGCCATAGATATACTTAAAGGTCGATATGGCAATGAAGGATTATGCATTCAAAGACACATACAGGCTTTATTTAACCTACCTTCCATGCGTGCTGACAATCTGTCAACATTACGGGCCTTAGGGGATAGAGCTCAGTTACATGTCAGAGCATTGGCAAGATTGAAACAACCAGTCGAGTTTTGGGATCTATTCGTAATTCATTAATTACTTCCAAGTTTGATCCGGCAAGCCTAAAAGCATGGGAGATTGAAATAGCAAATACTTCATCATATTCCAATGATTCTTTACTTACATTCATAAACAACAGATGTCAAGTTCTCTCGGCCGTAGCCTGTCATACCTCAGGTAGTGCAGATAACAAGTCTAATGGTGTCAAACCAGTCAGTACTAACGTATACAAATCTGCTGTCTTTACAGTTCAACATAACTCAACAGATTGTATTCTCTGCAAAAAACCACACAGGTTATATTCCTCTGTTGACTTTAAAGCTGTTTCTACCGTAGAAAGACGCAAAATGATAACTCAAAAGAGATATTGCTTCAACTGTCTGTCAGATAGGCATATGTTATCTAATTGTTTATCCAAAAATACGTGTTTATATTGTAAGGCTCATCATCATGCCTTGCTTCACAGTTTTGATAAGCCACGCCAGGCTCCTTCCCCGGAGGTTCCAAAGGTATATTCCCAGTAGCCAATGCGCAATCTTATACCAAGACCTCTAGCTCGATTCGTAGTTCCCAGGTGCTGCTGTCAACCGTATTATTGAAGGTTTAAAATTCTCCTGGTAGCACGTGCCTTAGTGGACAATGCCGCCACTCACGACTTTATAAGTCAGCGTCTTATTAAAAACTTGGTCTTCCAAAGCAACCTACTTTGATTCAGGTTATTGGTATTGACCCACTACTAAAGTAATGGCTTTGGGAGGGAAGGCACTGGACCATAGTAAGTTCATACTCAGAGGGTAATTGTCTGAAACCATCTTCGAACCCCGGAACCCAGAAATAATACTAAGGTGATCGGGTAAAAACATAATATATTCACAATAAACATGCATACAATATAAACAAAACACTTACAAATCAAGATGTGGATTCTGACATCAAATATTTGTTCCTTCCAGTTGACTGTAATACATATTTTAGTAATCCAGCCAAAGTTGTTACGATGAAGTAAATAAGCGGTGCTTTCAACCAATCATCTGTTGTCATTAGTGAGAATCCAAGCCAAATATCAAGAGGATGACGAATTAAATATTCAATAGCTTCATTATGCCCCTGCATAATGCATCATACCGTATTTCATACATTTCCACACAAATAAATAATTAATTAATTCCCGAGACAATACATGTCACAAAGCCAGGCCTATGCATGTTACAATATCCAATATAATACGTTGCCTAAAACTGAAGAATTAATGTCTTCCAACACAAAATATACGGAGCTAATTCAATTTACGTCTTTTCACCTCAATGGCTACCAAAAATCTCTTAAATATTAACAACAGATGATCACACATAGTTAAAAACAATACGACAGTAGCCATCATGAAAAACAGAAGAAAAACGATCACCGTACTAGCGCTATCGAACATCAAAACAAGTCCTACATTAATAAATTTTCCACAGACCATAAGGCATACTACTTGTAATTAAAATGCATTTACAAATTAACAGAAAACAGAAAACAAAACATTAATTACGCAAAACAAATATGAGTGTCAGTTAGCCTACCAGTGTGAATACACGAGGATGACATTAAGTTTGAATGTATAACCTTGAAGGGCCCTATCATGCAACGTAAGATAATACAATATAAATACATTTACCTTGCCAGTCGTTACAGTCACAAGTACTTACGATGACAAAATAGCCTACCATAATTCCATAATATACGAATCATATCCTGACGTTTATCTCCAGTAAGATTACAAATAGCAACCAGCCAATAACTTGACGAAGAGGGATAATATCATTCAATATTTTCACATACCGTAGAACTTCAGTTTACTTCTTATGTATTTATAAAACCACGTAGATCCATGATGACTGGCCTAACAACATCAGTACGAGAATCATACATGTCTCGAAAAATCCCAACCTTCCAAAACCATTAAAGTCAACGTCGAGATGGAGAAATACTTGTCGCTAGAACATAGCTCTTCCTATCGGACAGAGGGAGAAACTACAATCCCTGTCCAAGGCAGCACCGGCAAGATATGCTATCTATCGAGGCCAGCCACAACTAACTCCGCCGCTCGATTCAAATGTTTATGCCAAAGTATAAATTGTACGTTCGATCAGAGATTAGTGCCAAAGTAACGGCACAGACTCCCGGGCCCCAAACTTGTCGATGGTTCGCAGAACAGAGACGACGTAAATGGTACAAGTGTATCAACATGCATAATCAAGCAAATCTTTAAGCATAAAAAAGTTTTTGCCAATTATCACAAACACAGTAGCTTCCGAATGTGAAATACTTAATTAAAAGTTCATTTCAGTTTTCATCAGCACCATAACCACCAAAATATGTCATGCAAAGAACATAAACAAATACTTAAGTGTAGAATACATCGAGTAGGTTTTCTTTGTACAATTTCCACAACATTAATACAAATGGCATCTTGAATAAACGATGGCAGGAACAGTTTCATCCGAAGGTTACATAGATTGGTCCAATATCCTGGCCAGAGACATCTTCTCGCACTGCATAACACTCCAAACGCAGAATAAGACCTCGAAGAAATTAGCTGAAATCAAATTTCGACTGCGACAGTAATGTGTAAAGGAAAGCTTAATATCTAACGTTGACACTCATTTACAAAGAACAAATTACAATCAAATATTACATGATGGCATCAGATTTTACAACAATAACCCAGTACTATCAAGAATCCACATCTTTACAGGTGAAATGTTTAACAATGACCCTCAATTAACACAGAAAATTGCATGCATGTTTTAGAAAATTACAATATCCCGAAAATATTACAATAATAACAGTATTTTCCGAAAATAAGTTGCAATAATAATGCTGAATGGCACATGAGCTCTCGTATTCACATTTTAAAAAAAAAATCCCAAAAGGCGAAGGCAAAAGTCCCACATTGCATATCTGTTCAACCGACTTGTCCAAAATACAGTAAAAGAAAATGCCAAAAGAAACACCCAAAGCAGGAAAACACAAGAAAATTCCAAGAAGTACAATAGAAAGACCCTATTATCAAGCAAATAACAGGACACACGTGCATACCAAAGCAGAATCACACCACAACCTTACACCATGACACATAACCTTAAAATCCCCAGAAAAAATATTACAATTACAACCCTCAAATAATTAATAAACAACAACCAGAATATGAATTAGCACTTGTCAACACATCCACACAAAACACAAATACATAAATACCCTATCATATACAGACCCAGACCAAACAGAAACTAGGAAAACGAGGCGAAGCACGCATTTCATGAGGCCTATAGTGAGTCGCCGTATATTGACCAAATACCACAAATCAATTCATCATATCACATCACATTACTTAACCTAAAGTATTTATTTCTCAGTCAGACAGCAAAAACAAATTGAGCCCACTCAATCAACTGAAGACTTAGGAGAATAGTCTATAAATACTTACCAACATATTCAACTCAAATCTAAGCAAATGAACCCCCATAACATTCATCTGGTAGACTTAAGTTGACAGATGCGTCAACAAAATGCTAATTTACATCCACGATCCTAAGTAACATGCAATGACCTTTTACCCCTTAAATTAATATACATCCACACTTATCTGGACACCCACAAAACAACAACAAGAAAACCAACCCAATTACAAAAACAAAACAAATCACACCACATTTATACTTTCTGAATGTCCGACTTTGGAAATGCACAATTTAGACAATAACATAAACAATACAATTATTCACTCTTGACATAGCTTAGTATATCAAACTAAGTAAGCAATATAGCGAACAAGACCAAAACAAGAACAGACTCGACAGAAATACCTCAATAAATGACCAACAGAAGACCCTAAATGAAAGAAGATCAACTGACCACTCGTGCAGACCACCAAGCTACAAACGTACCCAAACATTCTTTGAAATCATACGACCTTACAAACTCCCAAAATTAATAAAACCATTTACTACCCACAAAATCCCCATAATTTTCCAGAATATAAATTGACACACCGTTAGGACATCGACATACACAAAATAAATAATAACCCTTAAATAAAACACACTGAAATCAACATGTCATACTAGCCGCATTTTACCCTGGCATAGCATGATTTCCCATCACCAAAACACATTTCGGCAAGTAGTTACCTTCATAAATCAACAAGCAGATAAATGACTAAGTCATCACTCGGAGAACAGAAGAGGTTTGTAATTACTTACCTATGATATCCCAACATAGTATCATTTTATACGTACGGCGTATTTAATTAAATTCAATTATAAATTAAGCAAAAACAAACCCTAACCTTAATTCACCTTAAGAAATAACCAAGAGACCCACCCGATTATAAAACAAAACTAATAACAATCACCCACACTCATGCACTCAAATACATTTACACAAGTTTGTCACTTCAGACCTAACACAATTTAGACAATAACAAACAAGAAGAACCTATATAGATTTGCACAATCTAGCAGAATGTGCACCACACGTGTAGACAAATACAAGCATCAATAAAACACACAACTAATACATGTCCTGATGACCAGAATTCATCTACACAATTTTGACAATTACAAACAAGAAGAACAATTATAGATTTGCACAATCAAGCAGAATGTGCACCACACGTGTAGACAAATACACACATCAATAACACATGCATGTCCCGATGACCAGAATTCGTCTACACAATTTTGACAATTACATATACACCACAACGAATATCAACTTAAATTATCAAAATCTGATTCGCACCATCGACTAATGTGGTCATACGAGCCACAAAAATCACATCTCTTGCCTTTGCTGGCTCTACTCCCATTAAACCTCTGGTCAGCACGCCCCTGAAATACATGGCCTTGAACATTAGTAGGCATGAACTCACGCCTTCCCTGTAAATTCTTATAAGGAACAAGACTACTA
Organism: Meconema thalassinum; assembly: GCA_946902985.2. NCBI lineage: Eukaryota > Metazoa > Arthropoda > Insecta > Orthoptera > Tettigoniidae > Meconema > Meconema thalassinum. Next base: position 296,862,922 of record OX336391.1, on the reverse strand, counting down.
TAATTATCCACATGCTGCATCTCTCCAAGTGGCTGAAAATAATTAATACCAGAACCATCCCCTAATTCCACTAATTTCTTCAAAAAATTCACAAATAAATTAATATCAGTGCCATAGCACACATGAAAATCTGTCAAAATTAGAGCTAATGGGTTAGGATGGCAAGCAAAATTAACCTGACCATCAGTCATAAGTTTATTTAGAGAAACAACGTTAGTCGAGGCTCGATTATCAGAAAGATTAAGCCTATTTACTCTATCTATCACATCACATTCACCAAGTAAGCTATCAACAGTTTGTATTTCCTTATCAGTCCAAGTACGGTGAGATCCTAACCTGTTCCCAGCACTACCAACGTCATGGCAAGAAACTGAACTAGAAAAATCGTTACATCTTTTATCAGAACGTGAATTACCAACAGCATTCAAATTACTAGGGCTCGACATGACCTCAGGTGTATTTCTTGACGAGCCTATTTGTTTATCTACCTCAGTAGTATTATTAGTTTGCAAAGCGCCTAACATATTTTCATTAATCTCCATCGACACTGATTCAAAATTACCAAAATATTTACTATTATTCACAACGCCATCACAAGAATCACTAACATATGAACAAACGCTTTCAGAACATACAACAGGTTCACAATATTCTCAGAAATATCACTCGAGGACAACCGATTAAAACTATCTAACAGCTTGTCACGAAGCCCAACTAACTTGGTTGAAAAAACAATATCACACTTGGACCAATATTCAATTAAACTCACTAAACGATTAATCCAGTGTATAGAACGAAATTTTAATTTGTTCACACGATATGCCGAAGGTTTGGCAACTTGCTTTAACTCATCACAGGACACTAATAGGTTTGAAACAGATATCACAACATCAGACCTACCTTTTGTCCCATAAGAATGTTGATCAGTCAGACTAACAACAGGAGCTGACTTTAACGATTTGAGAAGAATAATATCCAGTTCACGATGAAAATTAGGGTTGCCATTCCTTATTTGAATTTCATAAGCCAGTTCCTCTTTAGATAAATAAGATGCAGCTTTTAAAACGCTCTCGTCCATTCAGTAAATTATCACATGAAACATAAATAACAAGAAAATATTATACAAAGATAATAACAGTAACAACAAACATAAAAATATCACACTTTAGGCCCAATCATACTTCCATGCCCCAAGATCCAAAGACAAGCCCCAAACAATTACTGAATGTGGTACAAATCTAACCACGCTACTGCTATAACACATTTAACCCCGTAGTAAAGTAATGGCTTTGGGAGGGAAGGCACTGGACCATAGTAAGTTCATACTCAGAGGGTAATTGTCTGAAACCATCTTCGAACCCCGGAACCCAGAAATAATACTAAGGTGATCGGGTAAAAACATAATATATTCACAATAAACATGCATACAATATAAACAAAACACTTACAAATCAAGATGTGGATTCTGACATCAAATATTTGTTCCTTCCAGTTGACTGTAATACATATTTTAGTAATCCAGCCAAAGTTGTTACGATGAAGTAAATAAGCGGTGCTTTCAACCAATCATCTGTTGTCATTAGTGAGAATCCAAGCCAAATATCAAGAGGATGACGAATTAAATATTCAATAGCTTCATTATGCCCCTGCATAATGCATCATACCGTATTTCATACATTTCCACACAAATAAATAATTAATTAATTCCCGAGACAATACATGTCACAAAGCCAGGCCTACGCATGTTACAATATCCAATATAATACGTTGCCTAAAACTGAAGAATTAATGTCTTCCAACACAAAATATACGGAGCTAATTCAATTTACGTCTTTTCACCTCAATGGCTACCAAAAATCTCTTAAATATTAACAACAGATGATCACACATAGTTAAAAACAATACGACAGTAGCCATCATGAAAAACAGAAGAAAAACGATCACCGTACTAGCGCTATCGAACATCAAAACAAGTCCTACATTAATAAATTTTCCACAGACCATAAGGCATACTACTTGTAATTAAAATGCATTTACAAATTAACAGAAAACAGAAAACAAAACATTAATTACGCAAAACAAATATGAGTGTCAGTTAGCCTACCAGTGTGAATACACGAGGATGACATTAAGTTTGAATGTATAACCTTGAAGGGCCCTATCATGCAACGTAAGATAATACAATATAAATACATTTACCTTGCCAGTCGATACAGTCACAAGTACTTACGATGACAAAATAGCCTACCATAATTCCATAATATACGAATCATATCCTGACGTTTATCTCCAGTAAGATTACAAATAGCAACCAGCCAATAACTTGACGAAGAGGGATAATATCATTCAATATTTTCACATACCGTAGAACTTCAGTTTACTTCTTATGTATTTATAAAACCACGTAGATCCATGATGACTGGCCTAACAACATCAGTACGAGAATCATACATGTCTCGAAAAATCCCAACCTTCCAAAACCATTAAAGTCAACGTCGAGATGGAGAAATACTTGTCGCTAGAACATAGCTCTTCCTATCGGACAGAGGGAGAAACTACAATCCCTGTCCAAGGCAGCACCGGCAAGATATGCTATCTATCGAGGCCAGCCACAACTAACTCCGCCGCTCGATTCAAATGTTTATGCCAAAGTATAAATTGTACGTTCGATCAGAGATTAGTGCCAAAGTAACGGCACAGGTATCAACAATAGCAATGTTAAATCTTTGCATTTTGTTAGAATTCATATCAAAGATGTTGTTCATTGTAATACAACATTACAGTTGAATTGTCTTGCCATTGATATCATTTGCAGTAATATCCCTAGCACTTCTTTTGAAATTAGAAATTGGCAATTTCCTCATGACTTTCAGTTGGCAGTTCCAACATTTAATACAAGCGCTCCAGTAGTCATTCTTCTCAGTGCCCATGTATTTTGGCAATGTCTCCCTTACCTTTAAAGTTAAGATATCACCAGGAGTGTTCGCTCATCATACCAAATTAGGCTGGTTAGTAACGGGTCAAGTCCCTCGTAAGTCATATCAAAATTTCTCACAATGTCATTTTGTTAATACAGGTCTTGATCAAAACTTTAAAAGAATTTGGAAAATTGAAACTATAGATTCAGTTTCACCTTCCTCAGTTGAAAATGAAATGTGTGAAAAACTGTTTTGCAAAACAACTACACGCACTTCAGAGGGTAGATTTGTTGTAACTATGCCCCGCGTGGATAATCCACCTCTTCTACTTGAAACATCCCCTAGAGCTCTTAGAGCACTATATGCTGTTGAAAGCAAATTAAATCGTGCCCCTGTTGTCAAAATTCAATATTCTACATTTATGGAAGAATATGAGGCGCTTGATCATATGGAAGTTGTTACTAAGAGAGATGATGCTTCATATACTCCATCTGAAGTCATTTATCTTAATCACCATCCTGTTTGGAAGAATGAAATGTTAAAGGAACACATAAGAGTGGTCTTCAATGGCTCTTCTTGGATGCCAACGGAACTTCTCTGAATGATACTCTATTACCTGCCCTCCAATTCAATCTGACAACTCTTCCGTTTTAATAAATTTTCGCTTGTTTCATATCGCAGTGATATCCGATAGCAAACAGATGTATAGGCAAATTTTGATTAATCATCAACAGCGCGACCTACAGAGAATTCGTTGGCGCGACGAGCCTACTAAGCCTGTCAAGATTTTTCGGTTAAAAACACTAATATATGGACCAAAGCCTTGCCTTCCACCTTTTTAGCCATACGCACTTTGAAATTACTTGCTGACCAGGATGGGCCGCTGTTTTCTCTTAAAGTTTCTGAAGTGTTAAAGTCATCATTTTACGTTGATGATTTCCTTCATTCATTTAAGTCAGTATCCGAAGCGCTTCAAGTCTCTAAAGATTTGACAGTCTTGCGTTTGGGAGGCGCATTTTCCCTGCGTAAATGGAACTCTAATTAGGAGTAATTCCTTTCTAAATTTCCGTTAACTTCAGTCTATAATGACTCAGTAAAACTTCTTCAAGAAAGTAATTCTATCAAAACTCTAGGCATCTATTGAAGTCCTCGAAAGGATTTTTTCTTTTAAAATTTATTTTGGTGATAACTAAGCGGCAAATCGTGTCTGAGATTGCGAAGATATTTGATCCTCTCCGTTTTTAGCCTATTTTCAATTTTGAAAAAATAGGCTTATGAGATCACCTTTTGTCCGTGTGTGTGTGCGTGTGCGTGTGTGTGTGTGTGTGTGTGATTCGTGTGTGTGTCCCCCCCTAATAAAATCTAAACGGCAGGAGCGATTTCAATGAAACTCGGAAAGTTCATAGCACTATTCCCGGCGACCTCGACCGTGCCCTTCAAATTTTTTTACGACTCACCAATCCAACATGGCGGCTGTGCGAAATATTTCACCAGCATTCAATATCTCCGAAACTATTACCGATATTACCCTGAAATTTTCTATGGTGATAGAGGGAACTACTATAAGTTCACTTATGTGACTTTTGAAAACCTGGTAACTACAAAACGAACATGGCGGCCAAGCGAATTTGCGACTTTTAAATAGACGTTTCTCGCGATTTGACCAACCAAACGCAATGAAACTTAATACAGTATATGTTTATATACATTGTAATGCACCGACATCTAACTTCGTTCAATTGTTTACATAATCACAAGATGGCGGATGTGCGAAATATTTCACCGGCATTCTATATCTCTGAAACTATTAGCGGTATCTCCCTAAAATTTTGTACGGAGATAAAGGGCACTACTGGAAGTCCATCTATAAGACTTTCAAAAACCGGTTAACTACAAAACGAACATGGCGGCCAAGCGAATTTGAAAATTTTAAATAGACCTTTCTCGCGATTTAATGTTCCAAGCGCACTGAAACCTGGTACAGGAAATATCTATACACATTGTAATCCACTGGTATCTAATTTAGTTCAATTGTTTACATAACCTCAAGATGGCGGCAGTGCGAATTTTAAAATTAAGTTTTTATTTCTTGTGATGTAGTCATGCGATCGAAGTGAAAGTTTGAATAATGAACCTAGGCAATAATTTTCCTTTAATGGTACATGACTCTATGGCCTATACATTTAACAATCCAACATGGCGACATTCCGAAATATTTAGACGATACTGAATATCTACGAATCTATTTTAGCAATCAAACTGCATTTTTTAATGTTCATAGGGGCTATGAACTTAAGTTCACCTATAGGACTTTAAATAACCTGGTGATCACAATTCCAACATGGCGGTGACGCGAATTATAAATATTTATATGGACGTTTCTCGCAATTTAACCATCCGAGTGCAGTGAAACTTGGTACAGTAAATGCTTATACGAATGTTAATCCTCTGGCATCTAATTTATTTCAATTGTTTCCATAACCTCAAGATGGCAGCTGTGAAAAATTTTAAAATCTCCTTGATTTTTCTTGTGTCTTAATTATGCGATTGAAGTTTGAATATTACACGTTCACAATAATCTGCATGTAACAGTACATAACTCTAGGACCTACATATATAAAATCGAACATGGCGACCATCCGAAATATTTAGTTAGTTCTTAATATCTACGAATCTATTACAGAAATCAAACAGAAATTGTGTATGTTGATAGTGGCAATTAACATAAGTAGGATATATGAAAATAGGCTGTATAGTTCTTCGCGGAACTACTTGTTTTTTTTTTGCGCCAGTCACCGTCACGGCAAAGCTTTTCATGTAAGATCTTTGGTCCTTGAAAACTGGTTGGGATGAACCAGTTCCTTCAGTGTTGCAACGAAATTGGATTACTTATAGAAATCGTCTGGAAAACCTTTCCAGTGTTATTATCCCGCGAGTGATTATCCCCTTCCCCTCCCGCGGGGGATATGATCTCCATGTTTTTGCTGATAGTTCCTCAAAGGCTTATGGTTGTTGTGCCTATATTGTTTGCCGTAATTTTGTTCAATCATATTCCTTTTTCAATTTAATTTGCGATAAGTCTAAAGTGGCCCCTCTTAAAACATTATCTTTGCCAAGACTGGATCCTGGCGCTGCCCTTCTGGCAGTTGAATTATCAGTCAAAATCAGTCAATCTTTAGAAGTTCGATTTATCAAAACCTACTTTTGGAGTGACTCAGCCATCACGTTGGCATGGACTGCCAAACCTCCATTTCACTGGAGTAGTGGAGTGGTGGTGCTTCTGCCCCACTTCAGAACATACATGCCGTTACTACTAAGCCTCAGGCATTTGTCGATATCTCTCGAACCCATGGTCGGATGTTGACATACGACATATCATTGGACTCGGGCTAACGCCCTCTTTCCAATGGACCACTCATTTCATCCCCTAAATAAAACCTATCCCTACTAGATGGTGAAATTGTATTTTTTTTAGTGAAAGTCTCTTTTCAAATGCTATATGTATAAGGTGCGCTGCTAAAATGAACTTAAACGTTGATGCTCATATAGCGCATGCGTTTTGCTGGAAGCCGCTATGGATCAACATTTTTGTTTTTGTTTTGTACGCATGCGCACTTGGGATTTTTGTAAGAGGGCTAGCTCTTTGAAAAAAAAATGATTGATAAGAAGGGGTTTTGGTGGTGAGGAGAGAGCCAGATAGTCGCCAACTTTCCTAAGAAGTTTGCCGATATCTCTCGAACGCAAGGTCGGATTTGGACGTGTGACGTGTCCAATCGCTTGTCTCGAAGCCCTATATATGTTATTAATAGGTTAAAGTTTTGAGAATGAGGGAAACAGGCTTTTCGGGGGTAAAAACATGATTTTAGACTTTTTCCGATATCTCACGAATGTATGGTCGGATTTGGTCCTATGACGTGTCAAATGGCTTGTCTCGAAACCCTCTTTAATTTGGTAATAGGTTAAAGTTTTTGGGAATGAGGGAAACAGAATTTTTTGGTGTAAATCTGTGATTTTTGACTTTCTGTTATATCTCACAAACCAATAATGCCAGAGACGTATACGAGGGGTCGTAGGACTCGGGGTGACGCCCCCCACACTACTCCCCCTTTCGAATATAGTATTTATGTTTAAAAAAAATTGCAAAAGGCCCTAATGACACTTTTGTTGAAAACATTTTAGTTTTTAAAACTTTTTTAAAATCCGTCTAAAATGTTCATGAAGAGTGGTTGTAGATAGAAAGAGATGATACCACTGGACACGTGTTTCAACGAGGCTATTACTGGCCACGGTGGTGGTATACCAATACAGTATTTGCTATTTCGATGAGACGGCGGGTCGAGGGTTCGTTTTACGATTTTTCCTATGATGGAATTCCTAATTCCTAAACCCCCTGAAGGGGGTCTTTAACATGTAAACGATTATGAGTAACATGACAAATGATAATTCCTTGATCAGATGAAGTTGGCTTTAGATAGAACAAACAGAACTTGGTTATATGTTGCTTGAAGTGAGTATAGAAAATAAACTTGCTGGGTCAGACTGACAGGATGTGGATGTTATTTGAGCTTATTGGAATGCATTGACTTGACTTGACAACAGGGCAATGAAAAAAGCACAGAGATGCTGAGGACACTTGAAGGTCAAACGATATGGCAACCATGGTGGGAGGGGGAAGCGAGGATGATGTCGCCGATCATGTTCAATGTTCAATGGATGAATTTATATTTTGAGAAGCATTGTTCGGAGAGGGTCAAGGGACGAATTGTTTTAAGGGTATTTATTTTTCCGATCTTTCCTAAGGTGGACTCATTGATTGAAATAATCCAAAACTGCTAGGGCATGGCCTTGAGATTTTATAACTTATAATGTGATTTTGACATACAAGGTTCCCCCAGAACTTGACATGATGTCATTCTTTTTATAGCTTATGAATTTCCCCAAAAAAGACCCAAAACAACAAGATTATGGACTTTTGCTTTTCTTAATATATTGCAAACCCATAATGTAAGATGTTTACTGTGAGTGACGAAACCTAGCTAGGTAAAGAAAGAATTATTGTAGGCTACATGTATGGTGACTGACACGTCTTTGACCATTGGAACTTGTTTTCAGATCTAACTGTAGTACATACGGAGTATAGGTTGTAGGCATGGCGTACACAAAATTCAATTTATCGATTCAAGAATTAAGAGTAGACTATCATTAATTAATTGGTTAAAGAGTGTAGCTAAAAATAAAAAATGGTGACTACATTAAACTAAACTGAACCAAGTCGAATCAAACCCAACTGAACCAAACCAAGCCTAAAGCAAACCAAACCTAATCAAGAACAAGCCAAGGGCTTAAGTGTAAAACTTGTGGGGGAATGCAGTCATTGGCAATGTTCAAAGGAAGGGATAACGCTCTACCTCTAGAGGGTAAGGTAAAGCTAGCGCATGGTGCTAATGCATATTCCCAAGTACATGAACCACACACACACACAACTATCCTATGCTGTTTTTATGAGTTGACTGTTAAAACTTACTCAGTGGTTACTGAGCAAGATGGTCGCTACACACAACAAGCTTTAAATGCTTGAGGCTAATAATCTATACACACACACACACTCGCTTGTTCTAAACTAAACTGTCTTGCTGGCAGTGCTCACACAGTAGGCAAATGACAGAAATGCTTGGCTAACAGAAATACAATCATTTTCGGTTGTCTAATGTTACCAGCTAACCATTACATGCCATAGTGGTGAGCACATGTGCCTCTTGCACTGGAGATCGTAACTCGATTTCTAGCTCTAAGGCCTAGAACGAATCAAACTAAGAAAGAAGGGTATGGTGACGCAGTGGTTAAACTGTTAGCCTTTCACTAAGGTAGACTAGGGTTTGATTTTAGGTTAATATACATGTCATAAACAAACAAACAAACAAACAAACAAACAAAAAAGAAGAGATAATGTTTAAAACTGATTACACTTGTCTCTTTTCAAATTATTATTTAGATTACAAATACAAAGGTGGACTGGGTTTGATATACAGTTAATGCTGCCTATCGCATACTAGCCTGTAAGAAAGCCAAACAAGCAAAAGGCGTAGGTAGAGCAGTGGTAAAATCGCTGTGTGTAGAGAACTACCTAACGGTTTTATGAACTGGCAATGGTATGTCGCATAAACAGTGCAGGATACAATCCAGCAACCGTAATTTTTATCTTGTGGAACAGAGAAAACATATATATATATATATATAGAGAGAGAGAGAGAGAGAGAGAGATAGAAAGCTTGTGTATGACTGGGTAGCACTGATTGTTTGACCAGAGAAAATACGGTGAGGTAGGGTGGGGAGAGGGAGAATTAACACTTATAATATGAATGAATGGTAAATACTATTTTTTTTCAATAGTTTTGTTTTTCAAATGCAGTGGTAGATAGCCGTTAGTTTGTAAAACATTCTTACTTGCAATAGTAATAAGCCTCTACGGTTCCGCTAACACACATAGACAGACTGTACTATTGCCATGGTCAAGCACTCAAATTAAGATCATTTACAAAAACATAAAATGAAAAATAAAAAATCTTATTTTAGAAATATCGTTTTTCAACAGACACAAAATAAATTAAAATGTGTAAACAGCAAAATGGAAAATCCATATTTCAATATAGACAAAATTTAAAAACCTTAAAAGAACATTTAAAATATATATATATAAATGGGAAATTGACAAATGTGTAAATATGAAAAAGGAAAATCCATGTTTCCATATCATGAAATTGAAAAAACCTCAAACTGTCATTTTAAAAAATGTAAATGGAAAATTGACAAATTGCAATGTGTGAAATGTGAAATTGAACAAATGGCTATCATTATTTTAAAAAAAATAAAAAAAGCACAGTGCCTTATGGTTGAGGTGTGAATCAAACCCTCTCTACTTATTTTGGACCACCCGAGACTGAGTATACTTGTTTTAATCCTCATACCACTTTTAAAAATTTTGTGTTAAAGCTAGGAATTGAACTCAAGAGCTTGTAGGGGGAGACCAAGGTTAGAATATGTTAAACAGATAGTCTTAATTATAGGGTGTGGTAGCTATATAGAGATGAAGCGATTAGCTCGGGACAGGGGCATTGAGATCTGCAGGAAACCAGTCAAACGACTAAAGACTCAAACAACAACATGTAAGCTCACCAAAATAATGTTGTGTAACGGTAAATGTTAGTCAACGAACAGTAATGCATTACTAAAACCCATGACACGATACCTAAGAGTTTTTCTAAAGTTATTTTAAAATGCCTTTAACCCTTTATTAAACACCCAGTTCACAATATTCATAACTGCAATGTTATGGTAAAACAAAACAAAATCTATATTTCAAAACAAGCAAGTGGTTTAGTCAATGTATACTGGGAAAAGTTTTGTAAACACTCAAATCCACAAGACTAATTAAATTAGTAACTGTCAGGTTGGCCGAGTGGTTAAGGTGTTTGACTTAAGATCAGATTTCCTGTACAAGGAAGCAAGGGTTCGAATCCCTTACCTGACATAACAATTGCCTTAACATGGCTTGTCCACACTGAATTATTATGATACTTGCTACACAAACCATAGACAGAGTGTATTGTTTAAGGCACTCTCTTTATGAACATAGTCAGAGACTGTTGATGGTTAACAATTGCATTAATAGTGGGACATGGGGATAGCAATTAAGAAAAACAGCCAATACCCATACAATATTTTTATTCATTTTTTTTACAACAGTTACATACTGAATACAACTTTTTATCTTTTTATCATTGTTTGATATAGATTTTAAACACAACGCTTGTTGTAGATCCTTTTATAACATTCTCCAGGTACTCTTGTTCTTAAAAACTGGGGAAGCCGCAATGGTTTTATAGACATTAAACCCTCATCCTCCTTTTTTCATCATCATCAGTATCATTATAAATATTATCATTATAATTATTATAGTCATTGTCACCAACATCATCATCATCATCATCATCATCCTCAACATCACTAGAACTATCCAATCCCTTTTTTTCCTTTTCAAAAGGGACCTCTTGAAGAGTCTGTGTTGCTTTTGATAGTCTTAAGGGTTTTTTGAACGTTGACAACTGTCCTAACATGACGCGAAGCAGGCGCACACGCCAAAGGCCAAAGGCGTGAGCGTGCGAGGGAACATACGATTACGTCAGCAAAACATGAACTCACTTGTCTGTTGTATGAGTATCACTTTTGTAGTGGCATCAGGCAGCAAAAGACGTTTACTTACACAATCCATCATTATGGTAAGCTCTTTTTTCTTATCATTATGGAAAGATCTTAGAATAAAATGTTATATATAGTGGTTCTGGTCACTTATAGCTAAACTGTATTAGACATGACTTTTTTTGGTTTCTTTATAGGCTACTACAATAAATATTCTCAATGCTATGGGGCAGAACTGCGGATTAGAGAGAAAAAAGCTCACTTGATCATTGGTAATTGATAGTTTCACACATGAACAAAAAATTCAACATGTCGGACAAGTTTGGACTTGCTTTAAGACTGGCTATGATGTCATAAATGAATGGAACAAATACATTATATAACAAAGAATGACATCAAAATAAGCTACCAACATAAGGCATTAAAATAAGCCACCAACATAAGCCACCAATATAAGCCACCAACATAAGCCACCAACATATGCCATCAACATAAGCCACCAATATAAGCCACCAACATAAGCCACCAATATAAGCCACCAATCTAAGCCACCAACAAAAGCCGCCAACATACGCCACCAACATAAACCATCAACATAAGCCATCAACATAAGCCACCAACGTAAGCCACCAACATAAGCCACCAATCTAAGCCGCCAACATAAGCCACCAACATAAGCCGCCAACATAAGCCACCAATATAAGCCACCAACATAAGCCATCGACATAAGCCACCAATATAAGCCATCAACATAAGCCACCAACATAAGCCATCGCCATAAGCCACCAATATAAGCCACACATATAAGCCATCAACATAAGCCACCAATATAAGCCATCAACATAAGCCATCAACATAAGCCACCAACATAAGCCACCAATATAAGCCACCAACATAAGCCATCGCCATAAGCCACCAATATAAGCCACCCATATAAGCCATCAACATAAGCCACCAATATAAGCCATCAACATAAGCCACCAATATAAGCCACCAGCATAAGCCATCGACATAAGCCACCAATATAAGCCACCAACATAAGCCGCCAACATAAGCCACCAACATAAGCCGCCAACATAAGCCACCAACATAAGCCACCAATATAAGCCACCAACATAAGGCACCAACATAAGCCACCAACGTAAGCCATCAACATAAGCCACCAACAAAAGCCATCAACATAAGCCACCAACATAAGCCACCAACATAAGCCATCAACATAAGCCATCAACATAAGCCACCAACATAAGCCGCCAACATAAGCCACCAACATAAGCCATCAACATAAGCCACCAATATAAGCCACCAGTATAAGGCACCAATATAAGCCACCAACATAAGCCACCAACATAAGCCACCAGCATAAGCCACCAACATAAGCCACCAGCATAAGCTACCAACATAAGCCACCAACATAAGCCACCAGCATAATCTACCAACATAAGCCACCAACATCATCCTATATAAAACGTCAACCCAAAATCACACTTTCATCAGAATTGTTCTGACCTTTGTAGTAGGTAGATCAACTGTACAAGTCAGTTACTACTATGGAATGTACTATAACTAGTAAAGGCAACCCACGTGCACTGTATCATGGCTACTCCTATAACTATAAGCGGCAAAATGTGAATGGAATCATATTTTGGCAGTGCTCAAAACAAAGGACAACAAAATGTTTAGGTCATCTAAAAAGTAAGAATGGTAAGGTCTGAAGTGTGGGTAATCATCAATGTTGTGTACCAGATAAAACACTGTTGCTGTCAACAAAATATCATGAAAATGGTAAAAAGCAAGTTCAAGAAAATGAAATTGCTGCTCAAGATAGTGCATTGTTTGTTGATAAGCAATCATCTCCTCAAAAAGTCATGTTAGGACAGTTGTCAACGTTCAAAAAACCCTTAAGACTATCAAAAGTAACACAGACTCTTCAAGAGGTCCCTTTTGAAAAGGCAAAAAAAGGGATTGGATAGTTCTAGTGATGTTGAGGATGATGATGATGTTGGTGACAATGACTGTAATAATTATAATGATAATATTTATAATGATAATGATGATGATGAAAAAAGGTGGATGAGGGTTTAATGTCTATAAAACCATTGCGGCTTCCCCAGTTTTTAAGAACAAGAGTACCTGGAGAATGTTATAAAAGGATCTACAACAAGCGTTGTGTTTAAAATCTATATCAAACAATGATAAAAAGATAAAAAGTTGTATTCAGTGTGTAACTGTTGTAGAAAAAACTAAATGAATAAAAATATTGTATGGGTATTGGCTGTTTTTCTTAATTGCTATCCCCATGTCCCACTATTAATGCAATTGTTAACCATCAACAGTCTCTGACTATGTTCATAAAGAGAGTGCCTTAAACAATACACTCTGTCTATGGTTTGTGTAGCAAGTATCATAATAATTCAGTGTGGACAAGCCATGTTAAGGCAATAGTTGTGTCAGGTAAGGGATTCGAACCCTTGCTTCCTTGTACAGGAAATCTGATCTTAAGTCAAACACCTTAACCACTCGGCCAACCTGACAGTTACTAATTTAATTAGTCTTGTGGACTTGAGTGTTTACAAAACTTTTCCCAGTATACATTGACTAAACCACTTGCTTGTTTTGAAATATAGATTTTGTTTTGTTTTACCATAACATTGCAGTTATGAATATTGTGAACTGGGTGTTTAATATAGGGTTAATGGCATTTTAAAATAACTTTAGAAATGCTCTTAGGTATCGTGTCATGGGTTTTAGTAATGCATTACTGTTCGTTGACTAACATTTACCGTTACACAACATTATTTTGGTGAGCTTACATGTTGTTGTTTGAGTCTTTAGTCGTTTGACTGGTTTCCTGCAGATCTCAATGCCCCTGTCCCGAGCTAATAGTTTCATCTCTATATAGCTACCACACCCTACAATTAAGACTATCTGTTTAACATATTCTAACCTTGGTCTCCCCCTACAAGCTCTTGAGTTCAATTCCTAGCTTTAACACAAAATTTTTAAAAGTGGTATGAGGATTAAAACAAGTATACTCAGTCTCGGGTGGTCCAAAATAAGTAGAGAGGGTTTGATTCACACCTCAACCATAAGGCACTGTGTTTTTTTTGTTTTTTTTTTAATAATGTTAGCCATTTGTTCAATTTCACATTTCACACATTGCAATTTGTCAATTTTCCATTTGCATTTTTTAAAATGACAGTTTGATGTTTTTTTTCAATTTCATGATATGGAAACATGGATTTTCCTTTTTCATATTTACACATTTGTCAATTTCCCATTTATATATATATTTTTTAAATGTTCTTTTAAGGTTTTTAAATTTTGTCTATATGGAAACATGGATTTTCCATTTTGCTGTTTACACATTATTTATTTATTTTGTGTCTGTTGAAAAATGGTATTTCCAAAACAAGATTTTTTATTTTTCATTTTATGTTTTTGTAAATGATCTTAATTTGAGTGCTTGATCATGGTAATAGTACAGTCTGTCTATGTGTGTTAGCGGAACCATAGAGGCTTATTACTATTGCAAGTAAGAATGTTTTACAAAATAACGGCTATCTACCACTGCATTTGAAAAACAAAACTATTGAAAAAAATAGTATTTACCATTCATTCATATATAAGTGTTAATTCTCCCTCTCACCACCCTACCTCACCGTATTTTCTCTGGTCAAACAATCAATGCTACCCAGTCATACACAAGCTTTCTCTCTCTCTCTCTCTCTCTCTCTCTCTCTCTCTATATATATATATATATATATATATATTTTCTCTGTTCCACAAGATAAAAATTATGGTTGCTGGATTGTACCCTGCACTGTTTATGCGACATACCATTGCCAGTTCATAAAACCGTTAGGTAGTTATCTACACACAGCGATTTTACCACTGCTCTACCTACGCCTTTTGCTTGTTTGGCTTTCTTACAGGCTAGTATGCGATAGGCAGCATTAACTGTATATCAAACCCAGTCCACCTTTGTATTTGTAATCTAAGTAATAATTTGAAAAGAGACAAGTGTAATCAGTTTTAAACATTATCTCTTCTTTTTTGTTTGTTTGTTTGTTTATGACATGTATATTAACCTAAAATCAAACCCTAGTCTACCTTAGTGAAAGGCTAACAGTTTAACCACTGCGTCACCATACCCTTCTTTCTTAGTTTGATTCGTTCTAGGCCTTAGAGCTAGAAATCGAGTTACGATCTCCAGTGCAAGAGGCACATGTGCTCACCACTATAGCATGTAATGGTTAGCTGGTAACATTAGACAACCGAAAATGATTGTATTTCTGTTAGCCAAGCATTTCTGTCATTTGCCTACTGTGTGAGCACTGCCAGCAAGACAGTTTAGTTTAGAACAAGCGAGTGTGTGTGTGTGTGTGTATAGATTATTAGCCTCAAGCATTTAAAGCTTGTTGTGTGTAGCGACCATCTTGCTCAGTAACCACTGAGTAAGTTTTAACAGTCAACTCATAAAAACAGCATAGGATAGTTGTGTGTGTGTGTGGTTCATGTACTTGGGAATATGCATTAGCACCATGCGCTAGCTTTACCTTACCCTCTAGAGGTAGAGCGTTATCCCTTCCTTTTAACATTGCCAATGACTGCATTCCCCCACAAGTTTTACACTTAAGCCCTTGGCTTGTTCTTGATTAGGTTTGGTTTGCTTTAGGCTTGGTTTGGTTCAGTTGGGTTTGATTCGACTTGGTTCAGTTTAGTTTAATGTAGTTACCATTTTTTATTTTTAGCTACACTCTTTAACCAATTAATTAATGATAGTCTACTCTTAATTCTTGAATCGATAAATTGAATTTTGTGTACGCCATGCCTACAACCTATACTCCGTATGTACTACAGTTAGATCTGAAAACAAGTTCCAATGGTCAAAGACGTGTCAGTCACCATACATGTAGCCTACAATAATTCTTTCTTTACCTAGCTAGGTTTCGTCACTCACAGTAAACATCTTACATTATGGGTTTGCAATATATTAAGAAAATCAAAAGTCCATAATCTTGTTGTTTGGGTCTATTTTGGGGAAATTCATAAGCCATAAAAAGAATGACATCATGTCAAGTTCTGGGGGGACCTTGTATGTCAAAATTCCATTATAAGTGTATTAAACCTCAAGGCCATGCCCTAGCAGTTTTGGATTATTTCAATCAATGAGTCCACCATAGGAAAGATCGGAAAAATAAATACCCTTAATACAAGTCGTCCCATGACCCTCTCCGAACAATGCTTCTCAAAATATAAATTCATCCATTGAACATTGAACATGATCGGCGACATCATCCTCGCTTCCCCCTCCCACCATGGTTGCCATATCGTTTGACCTTCCAGTGTCCTCAGCATCTCTGTGCTTTTTTCATTGCCCTGTTGTCAAGTCAAATCAATGCATTCCAATAAGCTCAAATAACATCCACATCCTGTCAGTCTGACCCAGCAAGTTTATTTTCTATACTCACTTCAAGCAACATATAACCAAGTTCTGTTTGTTCTATCTAAAGCCAACTTCATATGATCAAGGAATTATCATTTGTCATGTCACTCATAATCGTTTACATGTTAAAGACCCCCTTCAGGGGTTTTAGGAATTAGGAATTCCATCATAGGAAAAATCGTAAAACGAACCCTCGACCCGCCGTCTCATCGAAATAGCAAATACTGTATTGGTATACCACCACCGTGGCCAGTAATAGCCTCGTTGAAACACGTGCCCAGTGGTATCGTCTCTTTCTATATACAACCACTCTTCATGAACATTTTAGACGGATTTTAAAAAAAGTTTTTAAAACTAAAATGTTTTCAACAAAAGTGTCATTAGGGCCTTTTGCAATTTTTTTAAAACATAAATACTATATTCGAAAGGGGGAGTAGTGTGTGGGGCGTCACCCCGAGTCCTACGACCCCTCGTATACGTCTCTGGCATTATTGGTTTGTGAGATATAACAGAAAGTCAAAAATCACAGATTTACTCCAAAAAAATCTGTTTCCCTCATTCTCAAAAACTTTAACCTATTACCAAAATAAAGAGGGTTTCGAGACAAGCCATTTGACACGTCATAGGACCAAATCCGAGCATACATTCGTGAGATATCGGAAAAAGTCTAAAATCACGTTTTTACCCCCAAAAAGCCTGTTTCCCTCATTCTCAAAATTTTAACCTATTAATAACATATATAGGGCTTCGAGACAAGCGATTTGACACGTCACACGTCCAAATCCGACCTTGCGTTCGAGAGATATCGGCAAACTTCGTAGGAAAGTAGGCGACTATCTGGCTCTCTCCTCACCACCAAAACCCCTTCTTATCAATCTTTTTTTTTTTTCAAAGAGTTTGCCCTCTTACAAAAATCCCAAGTACGCATGCGTACAAAACAAAAATGTTGATCCATAGCGGCTTCCAGCAAAACGCATGCGCTATATGAGCAACTACGTTTAAGTTCATTTTAGCAGCGCACCTTATACATATAGCATTTGAAAAGAGACTTTCACTAAAAAAAATACAATTTCACCATCTAGTAGGGATAGGTTTTATTTAGGGGATGAAATGAGTGGTCCATTGTAAAGAGGGCGTTAGCCCGAGTCCAATGATATGTCGTATGTCAACATCCGGCCATGGGTTCGAAAACTTTAACCTATTAATAACATATATAGGGCTTCGAGACAAGCGATTTGACACGTCACACGTCCAAATCCGACCTTGCGTTAGAGAGATATCGGCAAACTTCGTAGGAAAGTAGGCGACTATCTGGCTCTCTCCTCACCACCAAAACCCCTTCTTATCAATCTCTTTTTTTTTTTCAAAGAGTTTGCCCTCTTACAAAAATCCCAAGTACGCATGCGTACAAACCAAAAATGTTGATCCATAGCGGCTTCCAGCAAAACGCATGCGCTATATGAGCAACTACGTTTAAGTTCATTTTAGCAGCGCACCTTATACATATAGCATTTGAAAAGAGACTTTCACTAAAAAAAAATACAATTTCACCATCTAGTAGGGATAGGTTTTATTTAGGGGATGAAATGAGTGGTCCATTGGAAAGAGGGCGTTAGCCCGAGTCCAATGATATGTCGTATGTCAACATCCGACCATGGGTTCGAGAGATATCGACAAATGCCTGAGGCTTAGTAGTAACGGCATGTATGTTCTGAAGTGGGGCAGAAGCACCACCACTCCACTACTCACTGGCAAGTGTTCGTAGCTAATAGAGTGTCCAAAATTCAACAGTTATCTAATCTTGAACAATGGCATCATGTGACTGGCAAGGAAAATCCTGCAGGTGTCATTTCAGGGGGATGTTCCCTCGCATTGGCTAACCTGAAATTATACTGGCACGGTCCCAGTTGGCTTCTTCAAGATCCTTCCACTTGGCCAAATTTTCCTCTTCCGGAATTATCAGACTTGCCGGATGCTGGGAAGATTACAGGATCCTCTCTATCGTTTCTGACTCTCCCCTTCTCTTTCAGCGATATTCCTCTTTATATAAATTGGTAAGGGTTATGGCTTATCTACTTCGATGGGAATATTTTGTAGTAGATCAACCTCTTCTTCCTAAACCATATTTAACCCTTTCTGAGCTAGGTTTAGCCACTATAAGACTGTTATGGCTTACTCAAAGGGAAATATTCTCTGACGAATGTCAGACCTTGTCTCAAGGTCAATCCATTAAGAAATCGAGTAGGCTTTCCTCACTCGCCCCTTTTTTTGGATGCTGATGGTTTGCTAAGAGTAGGGGGACGTTTATCTTTGTCTGAACTTTCCGAGGATAAGAAATATCCCATTATTCTTCCCTCAAAGCATTATGTCACCTCCTTAATTATTCGCCAGTATCATTGCCAGCATCTTCATGCTGGCACTCGCACATTACTTTCTGTCATTCGTGAAAGGTATTGGCCCATAAACAGAGTGCATGAAGTCACCTCTGTTATCCGTAAGTGTATTCCATGTTTTAAATCCAACCCTAAGATTACCGCTCATGGGTGTTCTTCCCACGTTTCGATCTGCACCTGCCAGACCTTTTACCTTTACGGGGGTGGATTATTCCGGTCCCTTTGTTTATAAAAAAATCTCCGGAAGTTAAAAAAATGTGTTTCTGGAAAATTATATATATCGCTTTTTGTATGCATGGTTACCGGTGCAGTTCACTTAGAACTGGTTACCAATGCCTCTACTCTTTACTTTTTGGCAGCCTTTGCCAGATATTCTGCCCGTCGGGGTCTTCCTTCAGAAGTGTTTTTGGATAATGCTAAAAATTTTGTCGGAGTTTCTGAACAAATGAAGAGAGCTCTTACTCATAATTCAGCGTTAGAAAGATTACTTACTATGCTCACCAGAGAAATTTCAAGTGGCATTTTATTCCCCTTATGCACCACATCAAGGTGGGCGTTGGGAGTCTTGTGTTAAACTTACCAAGAGGCACCTTAGAAGAGTTTGTGGCCACACCCCCCTTTCTCATGAAGATTTTAATTTCTTAATTATTTTTATTGAGGGCATAATTAATTCTAGACCTTTATCTCCCTTATCTAATGACCCTTCAGATCTTCTGCCATTGACGCCGGGCCATTTTCTTATTGGCGATCCATTGACCGCCTCCCTCCTTTATTATATTCTAATTCTGAATCTTCTTTAGCCATTTCTTGGCGCAAAATTGAAAGTTTGCACAATAGTTTTTGGCGTCGCTGGAGGTTGGAATACCTCGGTTTGTTTCAGCAGCGTGGAAAATGGCGAGTTCCTTGCTCTAACCTTCAGGTAGGGGACTTAGTGCTTATGAAAGATCCCAGTCCCCCTCTTGTGTGGAATTTGGGTAGGATTGTTGAGTGCTTTCCTGGCAGAGATGGTAGGGTCCACGTGGTGAAGCTAAAAATTGCAGATGGTCATTTTCTCAGGCCAATCACTACGATAGCTCCTTTACCACGCGAAGCCTAACTTCTGCGCTTTCTTGCTGCAATTTTTGTCGCGCCCCTCCCACCATGTTCGCTTTTGCGAATAGTTTTGTTAGTAGTTAGTTTCCCTTTTTGGTTTGAATGTTTTGTTCGTTTTTTCTTCCCCATTTTCTACTTTGCAGTAATTGCAGTAAGAACGCGGATCTAGTTTAATCTGTACGTATCATTGATATTTCAATTGTATTTATGTGTTACAATTATTTATGATTCTTCACTTACCCTATCTGAAGTGTGTTCTTTAGACTACTTCTCTTGCTCAATATCACCAAAGCACTAGCCGCCTCGGCTTGCTGATCGTCCGTATTTTCCCGGTCTATGCGCTGATTGGTTGTTGTCTGCCTTCCCCCTCTGGTCTGGTATCTGCATCTTGCCATGACGTCACACCTACTATTTAATCGCTGGTCTACGGGCCTTCTGTGCCGTTTCTTCATCAGCAGTCACCCGCTGCTCCACTCCTGCTCGGGGTTATTGCCCTCCTGGCTAACTCTACGCTGCCAGAGGCCATGCTCTACAAGCAAACACGAATACTGCCTGCATAGGCGAACCCATACTCCGGCTCACAGCTGAGCCATATCTGCAACGCTGCTCCCAGCCTCAGGTCATTGTTATGGAAAAGTAACTTCACGCACCAGTTGAGAAGTTATTACCAAGAGACATCTCTCCGCTGGTCTACCCTCGTCAGAAAGACTAAAATTCGCCAAACCCTTGGCTCTGAACCCGGACGTCTGGAGTGTGTGTGTGGATTGACCTCGGTCATCAGCCCTGTGTGGGCAACTCAACTGCTACCTTTGTCATCAGCCCTGTGTGGGCAACCCAACTGCTACCTCGGTCATCAGCCCTGTGTGGGCAACCCAACTGTTCCTAGCTACTGGTTTGCTGGCATACCTTGGGATGGTTTTGTATGGATGAAACTTTTGTATTTGATAACACATCCTTGTCTGCATTCAGCTTTATTATACTTAATCCATGGTGGATCTTTTTAATGCAATTTTAATTATGCTCTTAAAGTTTAATCCCTTATAAGGGAATTTATCTAGCTCTTTTTGTTTCCTGGAGAAACTAGTAATTTGGCATTACTATCTTTTTAATTGTCAACTTCTTCAGATCATATTTCTTAATGCAACTTCATATGCTATTCAGAAATGTAATAAACGTAAAGCTAAAACTTTCATCTTTGGTCTCTTACATCCCAATCCTGTGAGATTCCATTCTTGTGCCTGAAACCTATCATTCTGTCGAAGTCCCTAAATAGTTGACCCCAACTATTTCCGAGCTCAATAATTTGCGGATGGCGGCCATGTATGTGTGCAAATTGATTCCCCTATCTTTTAAAACACGGCGAAACCGAATTGAACGCAATTTGGTACAGAGGTAGCACTAGCAAAGGGCACCTCACTGTCATGTTTTGTATCGCCGCCATCTTGATGGAAACGTAATGGTGGCCACCCAAATGTAAAAAGCTTAAATCAAATTTCGACCAACCTAATCATCTGATCTCTACCAATTTTGCAACAACATACCTTTGTGTGAGAAACGTTCTTTGAGCAAGCTACAAGGTCATCAGCCCAATAGTTTGCATATGGCGGCCATGTATGTGTGCAAATCGTTTCCCCCTATCAATTCAAAAACGGTAAAACCGAATTGAATGAAATTTGATACTGAGGTAGCACCAGCAAAGGGCACCTCAGTGTCGTATTTTATATCGCCGCCATCTTAATGGAAACGGAATGGTGGCCACCCAAATATTAAAAGCTTAAATCAAATTACGACTAACCTAATCATTTGATCTCTACCAAATTTTGCAACAACATACCTTATTGTGGGAAGCATCTTTTGACTGAACTACAAGGTCATCAGCCCAATAGTTTGCAGATAGCAACCATGTTTGTGTTCAAATCGTTTCCCCATATCAATTCAATCACGGTGAAACCGAATTGAATGGTTTTTTTTACAGAGGTAGCACTAGCAAGGGGCACCTCATATTCACGTTTAATATCCGTATAGCACGTTGTATTTCAACAAGCTACTACAACCAATATTAAATCCGCCATTGCTGGTCACAAACCCGATGAGAAAGGAGTAGGGAGAAGTCCCCAACGGTACCTAAGGCGGAGGATCAGTGGTCCGGTACGGCGAAGGTGGCGGAAGGGACAGCCTGCAGACGAGGTAAAACGGTCGGAACCCACTGCCTTGTAGGTAGAAGATGGATCGTCTGAAGGTTAAGGGACCCACCCTGACATCAATGGGCAGCTATCCTGAAAGCTGTGAGGGGCAGCCCTCCAGAAGGTTGTGCGTAGGACTAGCTTCCCTACCACAGGAAATTAACTTGCAACGAAAACTACACTACAGAAGAAAAACCGGATGGATATTTTCATTTCATTTCATATTTAATTATCAGTGCCGTACACTATATTTACATTACACTGAAGGGAGTCTCTGAAAAGAGCAAAGCCCCACTTCGCATTCAGGATGCGTCAGAGCCCCCAATATATACACCGGGTTATATTTACATATGTACACAAGATGGCAATTAGTGAGAACCGAGCAATGATTACATTATTTACAGTATGCATTAGTTGGATGGTAAATGAACATTTATATAGGATAAGGGAGGAACAACAAGAGAGATATCAAATAAATATTGCAAAAGAAGATACACGGGAAACACTAGCACAACAAAGAATCGAGGCATAATTTATGAAGAACAACCTACTTGTTGAACAAATAATGCCGCAGCTTCCTCTTGAACTGAACGGCATTATCGTTGCTGGCCTTCAGAGAACACGGTAGGCTGTTCCATGCACAGACCGATCTATTTACAAAACCCAGTTTGTATGACTCAGTCCTGGGAAGTGGGGCGTAGCCTACAGCGTAACTCCGCGGCCCTTCTGAGCTGATCGGTAGCCAAGGGAAATTTTGTCTAAAATAGCAGATGAGTCTGTATTATTAAAAAGTTCTCGCAGGTATAACAAATCAATTTGGGTAAATAGGTTTTCAATAGATGGAAGGCTACATTTTTGGCGTCTGATTTTTGAGTCTACGTCGGAGTTTTTCGAAAGAATGAATTTAGTGGCACGATTTTGTATCTGTTCTAGCTTAAGGATATTTCCCTTGGTACCGGGGCTCCATGAATGGCAGGCGTGAATTAGCAGCGGTCGCACTAGGCTCAGGTAGGCGGTCCTCTTCACTTCCATATACATGGAATACGACATTTTCCTGGACATGGAAATGCTTTTTGGATTGGAACCTGATACGTCCTAAGCCTGCGCCGGATCGGAGCCTTTGCAAATCTAACTGACGAGCTTGAGAGATATAACATCTCTCTCATGGCACTTCAAGAAGTACGATGGAAGGAGGCTGTAAGTATAACCAGAGGGAAATATACTCTATTTTACAGTCGTGGCATGAAGAGTATAAGTGTAACTGGTTTTGCTGTGAGGAAGGAATGGATAGGGGCAGTGACAAAATTTACACCAAAGATTGAGCACATGTGCTCGCTACGATTGAAGGGCAAGTGCTTTAATATCATCTTTATATGTGCCCATGCCCCTACGGAAGATTCCTCTGAGGAAGATAAAGATGACTTCTACGAAAAGCTTGAGTCTCTATATGAGGAGGCATCGACACTTGACATCCAAGTGATCCTGGGTGATTTAAATGCCAAGGTGGGGAAGGAAGCGTACTTACAACCCACTATCGGAAGAGAAAGCTTACACGATGAGAGCAATGATAATGGAATGAAGCTGGTGGACTTCGCATGTGGCAAGGGAATGGCAGTTAGCAGCACATTTTTCACCCACAAGAACATAAATAAAGCTACCTGGTGCTCAGCGGACGGCATCACACGGAATCAGATTGATCACGTCCTTATAGACACGAGGCATGCAACATACATCCTGGATGTACGTACATGTAGAGGGGCAGACGTCGACTCAGACCATTTTATGGTGCGTGTGAAGTACAGACAAAGAATTAGCCAACTAAAGAATGTCAGAGGGAGTAAGCAGAAGAAGTTTGATATGGACAAACTGAGTGGGGGAAAAGTTGCAGAATATGAAACAAATGTCAAAGAATTGACGGAGGAAGGAAATCCTGAAGACTGGCAATCTATCAAGACGTCTATATTTTGACCACAGAGCAAACCTTGGGGTTCAAGAAATTTCAAAGGAATGATGGATGGTTTGATGAAGAATGCAAAGAAGCTCTGGCAGATCGGAATAAAGCAAGACAAAAGGCGCTGCAGAGGGAAACCAGGAGCATGAAACAAGATTTCATTGAAGCACGCCGAGAAGCAAAGAAGACCTGCAGGAAGAAGAAGCGCCAGTGGGAAAATAGGAAGATCGAAATCATCGAGGAATGTGCTGAGAAGAAAGATGTGAGAGGAATGTATTCGTGCATCAAGAGAGAGAAGGAAGTCTTCCAAGCGCGGACTACCATGTGCGAGGACTCAGAATGCAATCTGGTGACGGAAGGGAGATGTATTCTGGAGAGATGGGCTGTATACTTCGAGCATGTCCTGAACGAACTCAGTGAGAGTGAGGGTGGGCAGGATGAGGACATCTACCAAGGGGGGCCCGACCCATTAGTCGAGGTACCTTCCAGGGCTGAAGTAAGCGAAGCCATCAAGCGTTTAAAGAACAACAAGGCGCCGGGCGAAGACTTGATCACGGTAGAGCTGTTGAAGAAAAGTGGCAGCTATCTTCATGGACAGCTCTATACTGTGATAAAGAAATTTTGGGAAGAAAAGATGCCTGATGAGTGGGGGATAGCCATCGTATTTCCTATACACAAGAAGGGTTCGAAGCTGAGATGTGACAACTACCGAGGTATCTCACTCCTCAACAGGGGTTACAAGGTGCTAACGAGTATCATTGCATCGAGGCTACAAGAGTTTGCAGAGCAATGTCTTGGGGACTACCAGTGTGGTTTCAGAAGGTATCGCTTAACCACGGACCACATACGTATTTACCATCCGATGCACTCTGGAAAAATTCTATGAATTTAACATACGAGTCCATCAGTTGTATATCGACTTTCAAAAAGCATACGATAGCATTAAGAGGAGTTTTCTGTATGAAACATTGGACCATTTTGGAGTGCCTAAGAAGATCATCAGGCTAGTACGGATGACACTTACGAACACTAAGTGTAAAGTAAAAGTTCAGCAAGAATATTCACGTGAGTTCAGTTTCAACCAAGGCTTGAGGCAAGGTGACCATTTCTCCTGTGTGTTGTTTAACCTGGTATTGGAGAGGCTTATTCGAAATATCACTATAAGTGATAAGGGTAAAATGCGCAGTTTCGTTGGATATCAGAGTGAAGCGGCAGGAACACTGTTCAATAGACCGATCCAGTGTCTTGCATATGCGAATGATGTTGCTTTGCTGGGAATGACATCAGGATATGTGATGAGGGCATTTGTTGAATTAGACCAGATGGCTTCAGGAGCTGGGCTGAGGGTGAATAGCACGAAGACAAAGTATATGACCACCGTGAGGCAGGGTGAGGTACCTCAGGAGCTTGTTATTGATAGTAATAAGACTTTCGCTAAGACCAGCACTTTCAAATATCTTGGATCCACTATTAGCCCAGTAATTTGGTGCTCAGAAGAGCCTGTTTCAAAAAAAAAAATGGGTAGAAGGTTTCTCGACGGATTCTTATGTTTTTCGGTGTGCTGAATCCGAATATGAAGTTTGCCAACAACAAAATGACGGCTTCACAGTGAAAATCGCAAAAAGAAACTAAAAATTTCGGACTTTTTTCACAAAATCACTTATAAGTTGAAAAATATGCAACCTAATGAATTTCTCATTATTTACAAAATTAAAGTGGGCAAAATTTCTTTCATTATGCACTGGTTACTTTTAGTTTTTGAGCGCAGGGTAAGAGCGCGCTGAAAAAGAGCGACGTTTCGGCACTTAGGCAAAAACGAGAGAAACTCAGCCCTAACTAGCCCCAGACACTTTCTAATCGTGTTTCCTCCATGAATACGTGTTTTATTCATGTTATATGGTGGTAACATGATTGAAAGTTCGTTGGAAAATAATTGATAAATTAATATATTCAAGTTAAGGTAAAGTGTGAAAGTGATGAGGTGAGTAATGTAAAACAGTTTTTGTGAATTTTCGCTCAACATCTCACCATGTCACACATATCTCACACATTCCTAAAGCGATAGATAACCCGGACACACTGTTCCAGAGGATGTGCGTTGCAAAACATTCAGAAGTCGAACTGAAAGAATTTCTGACGTTCGGTATGAGCTATCGCCATATCCCCTGGTTCTCTTTGATGGCTACGGGATACTAAGAAAAGGAACCAAATTGACCTGATACAAGGCATTTCAGCCAATGGCCGACACCAAATTGGACAAAAATATGAGATACGTTATAGATGGTGGGTTTATGCTGCATCGGGTTGTCTGGACAAAGGGGCAATCATTCACAAACATCTGTAATGCCTACATCCGCTTTGTTCAGACCAAGTACGGTGGAGGCTGTGTAGTTGATTTCGACGGGTATCCAGAAGGACCGGACGGTACTAAATCAATGGAGCGGTTAAGAAGGTCGAAAGTGAAGCACTCAGTAGAAGTTCAGTTTTCACCAACTATGGCGCCGACAATGTCGCAGGAAAACTTTCTTTCAAACGACAAGAACAAGAGTAGATTCTTAGAGCTCCTCAGGAGTAGACTGAGTGAGGCAGGGATTAAATCACGGCAAGCCATTGAGGATGCTGATGCCCTCATCATAAGAACGGCTCAATCCATAGCTTCCAGGCATGGCACAGTTGCAGTGGTGGAAGAAGATGTTGACCTTCTCGTCATCGTGATAGGCACCCGCACTTCTCCTAAAGTGTTCTTCTTGAAACCAGGAAAATGACCACTGACGCAGTATAGACCTGGCAGATCGCTAGAGGAGCCTCTGAGCCACCATATTTTATTCCTCCACGCTGTCAGTGGTTGTGACTCCACATCCGCCATGTTCAACCAGGGTAAGACGAAATTATTGAAGACCCTCAAGAAGAACCCAGATCTTTTAAACTACCTTGAGCATTACATGGACCCCACAGCACAAGTCGAGGAGTTAGATCCCTCCCACTGAAGCTGCAGCCCGTGAGCACTTTCTGCGAGTTTACCACCAGATCCAGCAGTGGCTCGACAATCAGCTCAACCCAGAACAGTGGAGGTGGAAGTCGTCGAGGAACGGCCTCATCCCTACGAGAACAGCTAAGACCCCAGCTCCTGGAAAGCTTCTCCGCAAGGTCTCTTGGAAATGCAAAGGCGACTGTCTAAGAAGCTGCGGTTGTCGACGTGTGGGTCTATATTGCTCTTGGCTTTGTACCATCTGCGAGGGAAACTGTCTGAACGTTGACAACTCATGTGACATCGACAATGAAGGTGACCCTGATGACCCTCCTACGGTCGAGTCACCACCTACAATCCTGGAGACATCAGCACAAGGTAAATAGCTTGTTTGTACACCATCTTATTCCAATGGGGTTTGCTTACTTTACCCTCTAATGTATTCGTACGATTTATTTTTAGAGGTGTCCGAGAATCCTGACGATTCCATCCCGGTCGAATCACCAACGACGATAGCGGAGACTTCAGCATAAGGTAAACTGCATGTTTGTAATACACCCTATTTCACTGGGTTTTGAACAGTTTTCCAACTAGACACCTGAAAGTATTGTGTACAATAATATGTACAATTCCTTTTCCAGTGGAGTTACCGACCGATAGCGATCAACCGGGGCCTTCTGATCGGCAACCGGAGGCTGCTCCATCGAGGCCAAAAAGGAGGAAGCTCAATTAAACAATTGAAATTAATTGTAATGTATTAATAGTTAATTGTTATTACATTCCTTTTCATTATATTCATTTCATTTCATTTCATTTAATTTTTGAAATAAATAATAAAACGGCTTGATCGGTCCTTTATGAATTCCTACCACTCCGTGGGCAATGTTTTTCAAGGGCTCTGTAATCTTGTAACCACCATAGAACATGAATAAAACACCTATTCATGGAGGAAACACGATAAGAAAGCGTCAGGGGCTAGTTAGGGCTGAGTTTCTCTCGCTTTTGCCAAAGTGCCAAAAGCTGCACTTTTTCAGCGCGCTCTAGCGGCGGTGCCCTGCACTCAAAAATTAAAAGTAACCAGTGAATTTTGAAGGAAATTTTGGCTACTTTAATTTTGTAAATAGTGAGAAATTCACTAGGATGCATACTTTTCAACTTATAAGCGATGTTTTGAAAATAGTCCGAAATTTTTAGTTTCTTTTTGCTATTTTCACTGTGAAGCAGTCATTTTTTTTGGCAAACTTCAGATTCGGATTCAGCACACCAAAAAACATAAAAATCCGTCGAGAAACCTTCTACCCTAATTTTTTTTTGGTCAAAACTACCATTTGACTGGGCTATATCACCGAGGGATCTGACTGTCTCGAGGTATTCAATGAGAGACCGCGCTCCGGGAACCGAAGCTACTTCAGTCTCTCCCATCTGCTGCGATCAAGAACGTTATCACGGAGTTGTAAGAAAACTATCTATAAGACAGTCATTCGACCTGTTGTCACCTATGGGTGTGAGACATGGGTGTTGACTAGAAGGAATGAGGATTTGTTGAACAGGTGGGAGAGGAAGGTACTCCGTAAGATCTATGGGCCTGTGTGTGATCGTGGAGTGTGGCGCCTCCGCACCAACAAGGAGATATATGATCTGTATGGGGACCCTACTATTGTCGCAGAGGTCAAGAGTTCCCGAATCCGGTGGCTCGGACATGTCGAGCGAATGCCTGATTCAAGGATGGTGTATCAGGTCTTCCATGGGCGACCCACTGGGAAGCGAGGACGGGGGCGACCGAAAAAGCGCTGGCTGGACGATGTCGAGGAGGATCTCAGGATGCTACGTATCAGAGCTTGGAGGAGGCGTGCACGGGATAGGAAAAGCTGGAAGACTGTGTTGGAGCTGGCCAAGGTCCTTCATGGACTGTAGTGCCACGGGGTAAGCTAACTACAACCAATATTAAATTATACTCCTTGAAAAGGACAAAGAGTTATAACAACACCCATGCATTTAGGATAAAGTAGGTTATATGTTCTTTACTAAACATCTTGTTTCATGTATCGCATTTTGTACTTACTGCTTCAATAATCTATGTGGTTATAAATCCACACTTTAATACGCCTTTGCGTTTTCCTGCTGCGTTCAATAATTTTGAATTTGTTATTTCCTAATTGTTAAAACGATTGTATTTATTCTTATATAATCCAGGTTTCACTAATGTGACCTGTACTAATTGAATTTAGTATCTCTTAATTTCTGCATAAATAATCTAAGTGGTTATAAATCCACTTCTTAATTCTTTTTTTAGCCTATTTTCATTTATGAAAAAAATAGGCTCATGAGATCACCACTTGTCCGCTCGTCTGTGTGTGCGTGTGAGTGATTCGTGTGTGTGTGTGTCCCTAATAAAATCTAAACGGATGGAGCGATTTCAATGAAACTCGGTAAGTCCATAGCACTATTCAGGACGACCCCGACTGTGCCCTTCTAATTTTGTTACGTCTTTCCAATCCAACATGGCGGCTGTGCGAAATAATTAACCAGCATTCAATATCTCCGAAACTATTACCGATATTACCCTCGAATTTTGTACGGTGATAAAGGGAACTACTAGAAGTTCACCTATGGTAACTAAAAAACCAACATGGTGGCCAAGCGAATTTGCGACTTTTAAATAGACGTTTCTCGCGATTTAACCAACCAAACGCAATGAAACTTGGTACAGTACATGTTTCTACACATTTTAATGCACCCACATTTAACTTAGTTCAATTGTTTACGTAACCTCAAGATGGCGGCTATGCGAAATATTTCACCGGCATTCAATATCTCTGAAACCATTACCGCTACCATCCTGACATTTTGTACGGAGATAAAGGGCACTACTGGAAGTTCATCTATGAGACTTTCAAAAACCGGTTAACTACAAAATGAACATGGCGGCCAAGCGAAGTTGAAAGTTTAAATAGACTTTTCTCGCGATTTAATGATCCAAACGCAATGTAACATGGTACAGAAAATGTTTATAGACATTGTAATGCACTGGTATCTAATATAGTTCAATTGTTTACATAACCTCAAGATGGCGGCTGTGCGAATTTTAAAATAAAGTTTTTATTTCTTGTGTCATAATCATGCGATCGAAGTGAAAGTTTGAATACTGAACCTACGCAATAATTTTCCTTTAATGGTACATGACTGGTTGGTTGGTTCTTAAGTTTAGGGGCTGCGACAACGCGGTCATGTAGCCCCGTGTACTTTGGGTGTGTGTAGAATCTGTCTGATAACCGGTGTTGTGATGACTGTATTAGTGTGTGTATCTGTTTTAATTCAAGTAAGGACTGCAGACGATCAAATTTCAAGTAGTTCCTACTTTTGCCGCCAAACGCCACCGTCAACGACTACTAGTTCAGAATTTAGCTACCAGACGTCACCGCAGTCGGCTCTTGGCAACGAACGTAGGGACCTAAGAGCGTTGTTTACATTCTTAACCTATACAATTTAGCTTCACACAGGTGTAATTTGTGGAAGGTTCTTTAACATGCCATAAATCTATGACATGGGACCGCCGGCTTTACTTCCCCTCCGATGGTACATACTCTATGGCCTATACATATAACAATCCAACATAGCGACCATCCGAAATATTTGGACGGTTCTCAATATCTACGAATCTATTACAGCAATCAAACTGAATTATCTTATGTTCATAGGGGCTATGAACAAAAGTTCTTCTATAAGACATTCAATAACCTGGTGATCACAAATCCAACATGGCGGCGACGCGAAGTATAAATATTCACATGGACGTTTCTCGCAATTTAACAATCCAAGTGCAGTGAAACTTGGTACAGTAAATCCTTATACAAATGTTAATCCACTTGCATCTAATTTATTTCAATTGTTTCGATAACTACAAGATGGCAGCTGTGCGAAATTTTAAAATATCATTTTTACTTCTTGTGTTCTAATCATGCGAGTGAAGTTTGAGCACTACACGTACACAATAATCTTCATATAACAGTACATAACTCTAAGACCTACATATGAGTCACCTAGATCCAAAAGTGTCCGTGTCTTCCATAAATGGTTTTGATAAATAGTGGAAAATGTGTTTCTTCTGGGTGGAGTGGTATAAGCCTACACTGAATGTCATATAAATAATTATGAATTAGTACAGATCTACTTGAGCTATTAACATAAATCAGGAACGCAATACTTGCAAGATATAAGCAAAATAAAAATGGACATGGACACTTTTGCATACAACTGTGATGGACATGGACATGCGCTGTTTTGAAACAGACTAGGTATATATGAAGAGAATACATGTGATGATCATAATTCTAAATTTTTGTATTCAATTTTTATTTCTGAAGGTACATGTGAGGAGAGGATATTGAATGAACATAAATCTAAATTTGTGCATTCTTTTTGAAGGTACATGGTGTAATATCCGAAAATCTGCCACGCACTTAGTACATCATACCTGGAACAATGTCTTCGACCTCTCCTGCTAGCCTAATAATTTCATGTACTATGACAGAGAGTCCCTCCAGGACTGACCATAGTGTTTCTCGAGGAGGTTTGAAACATCTTCCGGTTTCTTTTCATTAATGGGCACGGGAGAGTTTGTTATGCAGCTCGGGTTTATTTGTTTATAGTGTATTCCCCGTTTGCATACACCCATTGATTCATTGATGTCAGACCTATAATAAGGCTCGCCCTTGGACGTGAATAACATTCTGTGAATTACGGATGATGATTCTTTTTACTTTTGTTATCTGTAAGGGGAATGATGCTGCGGATTGTTTGACGTTTTGAATGGCTCCTTTCCAGTCAGCTACCTCCCAGTCTCTCCCTAGTTTGTGGAGGTCCCATACTCTTCCAAGATGCTATGATTGAAACTATCGTTTCTCGTCTCTGCAGTTGCCTTTTGATGAGCCCAATCACTCTATCGCGAGGCATGAATGAATGCCCAGTAATGGGATAATTCACTTCTATTTTGTTGACGCTTGATGCGTGTTTGTACATCCAGTGGCACAGCATCTAGACAACTATTGTGTTATTATTTTTCCCAGGGCACCCATCGGCAATTAATCTCAAAGTTAGTATGTTGCTTATGTCTGTATGGCATAAACGGTGGTAGAGAGCTGAGTCTCAAGCCATGTGTACATGAAGACATTATTAGCGGTTAACCTTGATTTAGAGGAACATACTACAATGGCAAGATTGTATAGGTATGATTGCCTACTGTAATATACACTCTGATTAGAAGTAGGGGGGTAGTGGCGCTTCTAAGCCACCCATTTTATTTGTACCCGACTGTACATGTTAAAATAATTAATATCTCTCGAACGCATGGTCCGATTTTGACAAATGTGGTGTCGTTGGACTCGAGCTGACGTCCTCTTTCCTATGGACCACTCGTTATATTTTTTTTTTGAAAATTTTTGTTTTCGAAAGTAGATGATAGTTTGAAAACCAAACATGATAGAATGTCGTGCAATGGCTCAAACGAACAGTCTCTATGTCCTTTAGTTTTATAATAAAACTTTTTTATTTTTTTACATTTTTTGAAAAAAGTGTAATTTTGAAATTCCTATATTTTGGAAACCAGGAATTTTACAAAAATTTTGTTTGACGTAAATGAATGGTCCCTACCCCCTCTATACCAAAAATAAATTTCAAGTCTCTAGGATAAACACTTGACGTAATAGTGCTAGGTTGTAGGTTCTGCTGCATTTAGGATGTTGTGAGCCCCTGGCGGCCTTGGGAAGGAAGGAGTAATGCTAGGAGGGCGTGCTTGGATTCGTTTTTTTTTTTGCCTCGTTGTGCTCTTTACGGGAATGTAGGTGTTGAAAAGGTGAAATGCTGAAAACATGTCTTTTTGGGGTAAAAACGTGATTTTAGACTTTTTGTTATATATCGCGAACCAATCATGCCAGAGGCATGTACGAGGAGTCCAAGGACTCGGGGTGACGTCCTCTTTGCTATGGACTCTGTATTATATTTTTATTTTTTTTGGAAAATGTTTGTTTTTGAAAGTAGGCGATAGTTTGAAAACCAAACACGATAGAACGTTGTGCCATAGTTGAAGCGAATGGCCTATATGACCTATATTTTTTATAATAAAACTTTTTATTTTTGGAGATTTTTTGAAAACACTGAAAATTTGAATTTCTACTATTTTGGAAACTAGGAATTGTACAAAAGTGTTTGACATAATTGAAAGGTCCCTACCCCCTCTAGCCCTATATCAAATTTCGAGTCTCTAGGGCAAAAACTATGCATGTTAAAACTTTTTAATTTTTTTTAAATAAAAGAGTGTTTGTAGACAGAGAGAGAGCCCGTAGCGTTGGGCGTGTGTTACAACGAGGCTATGACTAGCCATGGTGAATACAGGAAATGGCTATTTCGAGGGGACGACAAAAGATAGAACGAGGGGTCGCTTTTTTCAGATATTTCCTATGACGAATATTTCTTTTAAATAAAAGAGTGTTTGTAGACAGAGAGAGAGCCGGTAGCGTTGGGCGTGTGTTACAACGAGGCTATGACTGGCCATGGTGAATACAGGAAATGGCTATTTCGAGGGGACGACAAAAGATAGAATGAGGGGTCGCTTTTTTCAGATATTTCCTATGACGAATATTTCAAAAATCCCTCATGGCGATTTCGATGACCGTGCCCGGAAGAAATGAATTGCTATTTTGGCGGGATGGCTGGGCAGCTTATGACGGTTGGTTTTGTGATATTTCCTATGGCGTATGGAGGCGAACAATTGAAAATGTGTGAAGCAAGCTAAGAATTTTTTACCCCTGAAGTGGATCTTTAACATGCTAGTAAACGGTAACAAGCGAGACCACTGTCTGGCAGAGCGAATGGTTGTAGAATATGGAAACCTATAACATTCGCTCGACCAAGTCATGTGCATGTACGCAAAGAGCGAAAACGGTAAGGTCATTGGCCTGATATGTTATAAACTAAATATTGAACTGGGTAAAGTCATGTGTTTAAGGGTGAAAGTATGTGGTTAACATGGATCATGTTTGAGGATGGCCGCTTGCAAGTAATTATTATTACAGTAAAATGTTTAATAATAATAATAACATTAATAATAATAATAATAATAATAATAATAATAATAATAATAATAAGTCACACACGTTTTGAATGCTACAGAACTGTGTTGCTTGCTCACACTCAATACACGACCTGGCCAGGCCTTGTCAGAGTGTCTGCTGATAACACACGAATGTCTATAGTGCGTCTCTACCTTCAAATACAGTATGGAATTAAATGTAGTATTTGCCTCTCACTCGCACTCCTATGTCCTGCGATTAGCTTCGTCCTCTTCTACCCCGGCGATGTTGCCATTTCCCAATAATTGAAAGTGACAAATCTAAGAAAATGTTTGCGTGGTATTATAGAGAATTCCCCGCTCTTTATGATGGTGTAAAAATAAAAGCCATAAATAATTAGCACATGGCCCAATTTTCACAATTACGATATTTTAGCGCCAATCTATATTTTTGTATTTATAAAACTTATCACGCCATAGATAATGAACTAATGATCGCAACAGATCAAGAATTTATTTTTAGATTGCCTGATGTTGGTAGAAGATACCCTACTTCTCAGGGCAGTAATTATTTTCATAATAAGAAAGTTATGATTATTTTTCTTAAATGTTACTTGAAAAATCTGGGATGGTGTCACATAAAAGTTAGCTAGCGAGAAAGTTTTTTGCTGTTGACTTTACGTTGGTGACTAAGCGAGAAGAAATGTTCATTAATTTCTGAAATAGTTTTTAAAACATACCAGAGCTCAATATTAGGTAGCATTCATAAGTTACAGCACTTCGCTTAGTCCTCCCGCTCAGCGCTGACACACCGGAACCTGGTTTACTAATGTGGCCCGCAGGCCATCTTCCCCGACTACGTTTGAAGGAGGGTAGGTGATGATGTGAAGTAAAACTATGAAATGAAGTGGATTTTGTGTTCTTTATAAATTGTCCGCCTCGTTGCGTTCTTGGCTGTCACTGTGCTGTCACCGTGGGGGCCCGGGTTTGAATCCCGGCTCTGCCAAGAAATGTAATTCTGATCTGAGGGCTGGAACGGGGTGTATTCAAATCCATGAGACAAAACTGAGAAGAGGTGGGTTCGATTCCTACCTCAGCCATCCTCGAAGTGGTTTCCGTAGTTTGTCTTTGTTAGTCCCGGGAATTAACAAGGGTTCGTTAATGGTGCAGAGTTAACGTTTCTGTGCCAAAAAGAACACGGTAGACACACACGACAAAATGACAGGTGAAGTATATGAAAAGTGGTTCGCCGAGCAATACTGTTGCTCAATGTTCCCGAAGGATCTAGCCTAGTAATAGACCATGTAGGCTATCACAGCAGAGAAATATGTTCTTGCTTGTCATCTTACCACACCACAGTGAACTTAATCCCATCGAAATGGTATGGGCGCAAGTGAAGAACTATATAAAATTGAACAACGTCTCGTTCATGAAACAAGAAATGAATAATTTAATTTCGGCTGCATACCCCCACTTGACCACACAAAATTGGGTAAATTACGTGGACCACAATATTATATTATTATTATTATTATTATTATTATTATTATTATTATTATTATTATTATTATTATTATTATTATGTCATATTATAATTTATTATAACCTATGATATTCGAGAAAAAGGCTTTATCATATTCATGAATAATTGAATAATTGAAAATTATAAATTATTATAATGTGTGCATTAAAATCGCGCTCTGAGCTGCGGTGTATCATAATCTAAATCTTGTACCGTCTTTCGCTTCAAGGCATGAGGTACAATTATATACAACAAACAAATATTTTGGAAATTTCCCGAGTTTTGCGTAAAAGCACGCCTGTATACGAGTTATGTTACACCATGTGCCTGGCCTTGCAGAACTTTGTATATGCAGCAGATCTGGCATCAGCGCGCTAAATTTAATGCGTACTGTCTTTTGAGGTAGAGACGCACTATTCATGGGCAGGAAGTAAAGGGTCAGGTTACTTGGCTGGTAGAGGCTATCAGGTCTGTCGTTTAAACAGACCTGGTAGAGGCTAGGAGGTCTGGCGTTTAAACAGAGAGACCGCCATTTTGGTTCCTAGACAGCCGTACTACCGATGTATAAGAGGCAGCCATTTTGGTTCCTTATAAAAAACATGAAACTAGTATAAGGTACACGAATCTTATTCAGATTGAGGAATAAAGAGAGGCGTGGGAACACGTGTGAGAGAGACAACATTTCAAGGTCAAAATGCTGAGAAAATGCAACTCTCTCTGTTGCTAGGCTAACTGATAACG
The DNA here is from genome assembly GCA_946902985.2 of Meconema thalassinum. Lineage (NCBI taxonomy): Eukaryota > Metazoa > Arthropoda > Insecta > Orthoptera > Tettigoniidae > Meconema > Meconema thalassinum. Next base: position 296,826,443 of record OX336391.1, on the reverse strand, counting down.
ATTGCGTTAGTGATGCACTTGCCATTTTAGCAAACGGACATATACAGTAGAGCTCTGAACTGAACTTTGGAAGAAAAAATCCTTTTATTTTTTGGTAAGTATCTATGAATGATTATTTTAATAATGTAAAGATAATGAACCTTAAATTTGTAGTTATTGATAAGGTAATTAATGATTTTATTTATTTGTTTGCAGATCACCGGTATACCTTACATGTCTGCAATACAAGAAACCATTGCACTTTGGACCCCACTAGAAGGTAACAGCAACAAACCAGTGCAAGTGAAGGTGAGATTTTTTTAAAAACTAACTTGTTTCATTTTTTGTTTGATATTATTTTATTTTATTTTATGAAATGTATTTGTTAACCTGAATTTAGGTATTTAAAGTGGTTTATTTTATTTATTTATTTTTAGAAACTTGGACAGAAAAGCTTTACCGCCGTAGCAGTGAGTGAAAACCCGAGACACAGTAGAGTGCAACCATTGTTTACAGGCAGTGGACTATTGAAAACTCAGGTAAGTCTAACTTAAATAAGCTATTCCATTTTACCACTAATGAAAAACCCCTAGACAAAAAAATATTCATTACCTGTACATGACTGGGACAATGATTGCTTTCTTGATTAATGGCTATGTAATGGGAAACGGTGTAAGACCATTGACCGGAAAAAGTACAAGGCCATATTGGATTTTCTAAAAGCAAAAATTTAAATTTAATTTATGGGCGGTTCCCTATGGAATCATCGAATATCCACAGGTTTAAACAAAATAATTTGGAAAAAACGACATGACATTCTTTTTTGTTGTTTATATATTGGTTAAAGGGGGATGTAAATGACTGCAGCTTTATAAAAAAAATGAAAATAAGTACATGGGTTACTGTTAGTGTCGACATACAGTTTATTTTTGTAATGGTGTTTTGATATATTAATGCCAAATAACGTTAACGTTTTATTTACAAGTATTGATTGATTGATTGATTGATTGATTGAGTGATGGGGTTATTATGTTTGTTTTTATAGGTGTAGTCATGGACCATTAACATAGTGAACAGACAGTGAAAAAACCATAAATTGAGCTTTAAAGTACTCTGTGCAACGTTAATAACTTACAATATGAAAAAGTTGTATTATAACACATGGCGTTAGTACCAAATACCACAAGTGAGCAAGTTGGTTTACCACGAGGGTTAAATTTAAAATTAGAACACGATCGTTGGTTAACATTTGAATCCTGGCCTGTAGGCTTTTTGTCAGCACATAAACTTGCAAAAGCCGTTTTTTTTTACTTGAACCGAGAAGATGTGGTGCGCTGTGTGTTTTGTCGTATTGAACTTTCACACTGGGAAGAAGGGGATGATCCTTTTCTAGACCATTTGCGATGGTCTCCTTGTTGTCCTTACATTCTTGGAAAACAAGTGGGTAACCTACCAGTGTATCCATTTTACCGAACCACAAGGCCATTGGCTACTACTTACGTTGCTGAATCATAATTAAATAATAATAATAATAATAATAATAATAATAATAATGTATTACCAGCCAACAAGGGTAGTGTCCATATGCCATAGACAGTGTTGAATTGGCGTGTGCTTTTGAAAAATTGGGAGTTTGCAAGACTAAAGCACTAGCACCCCCAGAAAAACGTTTAGTACCGTATCTTATAAAAATGCTTGGCCATTGATATTAAAACACCTTACAAAACAGCTAAGTGAAGCTGGATTTTTTTATACTGGTGAATGGGACAAAACAATATGTTTTTATTGAGGATTTGCTTTAAAGGATTGGCAAATGACTGATGACCCTTTTGTGCAACACGCTCGTTGGTTACCTAACTGTAGATACATGGTGTTGCTTAAAGGTCAGGAATTTGTGAACACTATTCGTAAAGAAAACGTGATTGCAGCACAAGAGATAAAAGTGCCTTTAGAGATAGAACACGCGGAGCAAATACATGAGGCTAAAAAAAAAGACTTGTCTCACGAACAGATACAAAAGTGTGACCAACAATTTTGTAAAATTTGTTATCAAGACGAACTAGGTGTTGTATTTTTGCCTTGTGGACACATGATAGCATGTGCCAAGTGTGCATTAGAACTTAACACTTGTGCTATATGCAGAAAAGTAGTATCTGCTACAGTTAGGGCATTTCTTGCATAAATAGAATAATTTATTAGCAATGCATAGTGCAAAATACCTATATGCAAGATATTATTACAAGCTGTTTTAGAGTGTAATAGATATGCTTTTGTTTTGTTTATAGACTACCACAATGAATGTTTTGAATGCTGTTGGACAAGCATGTGGCTTAGAGATAAAGAAGCTCAGCGAATTGCCAACGCATATTCCATTTCGGATTATCAAGATTCGGAAATTGAAAACAGCTTATGGTGATCGTGTACTTTGTGTATGCGAAAATTTTGAGACATTTCTGCCTACACGGTTTAATGATATGACGGAGAGTGTTTTTGATGAGGTGAATAATGCCGTGCAACCTGTACCCTTAATTTATGAAGGTTTTAAAAGCAATAGGTGCATGGTCAGTGTTAATTAAATAAAAAACAAATGTGAAATAATAATGGAAAAATAAAAGTGATGAAAATAGACTGAAGGAAAAAAATATGTGTATAGAATAATAATGTTTTTGTTTTAGTATTGTCTTTAAAAATATTAGGATGAAACCAAAAAAATGTACTGTATATAAAATTTGTAAATAAATTCAAATGATGTTACAATGCTGTTTTATTTTCTACAAAGTTACAATATTTAACATTGCAAAGTATACATGATTATGACAATAAGTGCATACTTAATACAAGTCTTTGCCTTTACGATAGTGTGTTATAGTTTTACAAACAAAGCATGTTGTAGATCTTTTTTCCACGGCGAACAATAGGTATAAAAACGTCATTATCACTATTATAATCATAAGCAGCATAATTATTATCCTCAACATTATCCTCAACATTACTAAAACCAGTTAAATATTCCTGTTCCTCTTCCTGTTCCTGTTCCTCTTCCTCTGCATCTACAGTGTCCTCATGTAGAGTCTGCGTGGCTTTTGATAAAGTTAAGGGTTTTTTGAACATTCAATTATTTTCAGTAGTAATATTGTTTTATAGCACTTGCTGTTTAGCATTTTTATGATTTTCTGTTGGCAGCAATAATGTTTCATGTAGAACACTACATTGATGATCACTGACACTAAAAACCTCACTATTTTTACTTTTTAGCTCACTGCGACATGGTTTTGAACGTCGTTTTGAACAACGCCAAATAACAGTTCCATTTTTATTGGTTCGTTTCACAATATATGAATATCCTTTATAGAATGCATGAGGCTTACCATACCTAGTCACTGATACTTCCATATCAACTGTCAAGCATAGACTAAGCTCTAGTAAAGACAACTTGGTAATAAGAACTGAGACGCGTGCAGATGGAAGCGGACCTGAGACCTAAATTGAGACCTTTAACACATGTCGAACTAGATGGAGCACCGACCATCCAATGACTGCACTTTTGGAGTAAAGTTTGTAGAATAAAAATTTAATAACAGCAACAAAACATAAAAGGGGAAGTGAGTAGCGCATGAAATGACATAATGAGGGGTGATGGGACTGAAATAAATAGTACACATGATTATAAAACAGTAATCAATAAAATGTAAGACACACACACTAAAGGTCTATAAAAGAGAAGATGCTGACGACGAGGAGGTGCCTAAGTCGCTGGAGATCGTTCAGTAGAGGGGCATAAATTAAGAATAGTGTTAATAGTACGTTTCGTTCCACCACAGGCTGACTACAAGAAGGTAGTCAGAAGAATCATTCTGAGAAGTACATGAAAACGTGTATCCCGCGAACCGTCTGTCCGACCACCCTTATATTAAACTGTATGTCACAACAACTACCCAAAGAAACAAACCCATACAATAACAAAGACCCTTAAATGTCTCGTCAAGAAACACAAATTAAAACACACGACATCAAAACGAAAACTCTTCACAAAACATGACGTGATGTGACATAAAAAACCCGCAAAGAAACATAGATCGTTTCAATAAAATAAACAAAGACAAACTCCCAAATGAACATAAAACGATTTCATGAGCTGTTAGAACAAAACTTCTCTCGAACGAAAGCACGAGATTCAGGTATCTTATGAGATACCAAATAAGCGTCAATTGCAGACTTGGACACATACAACGAACACACATTCCATAATCTCGGAAGAATAACAAATATACCACATTTAACAACGTAATGGGATCACGCGTTGCTTGCTGACTGAAAGCCACAACAAAACAGAACAACACAAACATGACCCTCGGCCTTCAGTCAAATTCCCACTTAAACAAATATCATAAACCCACCCTTAAAATAAGTCAAGAGCCGTGATTGTAAATGAAACATATTTCTGACACATACATGGTAGTGTCTGCCAGTCTCTAAGGATAAAAGAAAACCTATACTGCCATCCTTAGAGTTGCACAAATACAGACACTGACAAATTAAACCCTTAAAACATTTAAAAAATACTTGATGTGCGTTCCGACCATACAGAAGAAATATTCAAGGCAATTGAACGAACACACCTACCCTCGTCAAGGTGCAAACCGCGAAGCTAACCTAAAAATACCAGTCCCTAAAGGACCTCGGATAATCCCATACTTTTACAAGGGGTTAGTAACTGGTAAGAAACATCTCTCAGAAATACAATCACGTTTCATGACACCAAAAACCGGAAGAACATGCGCACAAAATAAAACTCTACAAGATAAATAACATAAAACGACAACAACAAGAACCCATTTAAATTAATAAACCCATAAACAAGCAATTCGATTCTCCACTACGTACGTATATATAACGAATATCTAGGGACCAAAATAAACATCAAATAACCTCAGAAAAACATGAGCGATCTCCAGTTTAACCCTACCTTTTGCAAGTTAAATGAAGGGACCTTTTAACACTGAAACTGGGGAAAAAACATTGATAATAATCTTCTTCAAAGCATTATTATACAGAGTTACAGATGATCATTTCCACTTAGCTGATAGCCTTGAGACGTTCTAGAAGACCTCCGATGATTATATTATTTTATCATAATTTCATATTTCAAGAATTCTCAACTATGAGACAAAGCCGGAATCTCGCGGTTTCTCCCCAACATTTATAGCTTCGTAAATCATTTTATAATGGACATCACGGAACATTTTAATAGAATTGCTGGCAGTAGTGGTTATATCGTCAGACCATCTTTTTTCTCTCCGTCATAACAATTTAGGTCTGATAACAATCGCCGAAGTCGTGTTCCTTAGTCTAAGATGGTTTCTCCATCGTGGGCGCTTTCCTTTTCAAAACGTGCCGAAATTTTGATCTCTCAGATATCCTCTAGTGACAGCAAGATGAAAATTAGCTTCGAACAGATCTTAAAATTGTACCGTATCATCTCTCCTCGGCCCCAATCTTGGACGCAGTTTACAAGTCCAACGTAGAATGTAAAATGCAATCACTACATGGATTCATGTTGACATTAATCAGCTGGTAACGTGACTGTCATTTGTCGGCATCACGTGAGAGTCGGGCCCTGACATAACACGGAGCAGAGAGAATTGTGGGTTGTATCAATGGCCAGACGTCAGAATAGGTCACAGCTGATTAGTAATAGCTCGCCATTGAGATAGTAAGGAATGGCAGTACGGAGTCCATAGACGTAGATTTCAAGGAAGGCAGAATAACGCTTTTAATAGCAATTATATGTATTGTCGAGGCAGAGAATGTTCGTGTCAAACAGTTCTTACGCAGTTTAGTAGTTTAGTCTCCCACTACACTTGCTAGTAATGCACGTTTTTATTAAACACAAGGTATAGTAATACGTTCCGCTCAAGTTAAGTAACTGGAAATACAGGGTGACTTAGGACATCTCCGAAAAGTAAACTAACAAAATTAAATGTAAGATAAAACGGTCAACACAACCAATAAAAGAAAAATGCAGTCATCCCATAATCAATCTCCCAATGTTCAATGTTCTGCTACCAATTGAGAGGCGTGCAGATGGACGCGGACATGAGACCTAAGTCGAGACCTTTAACACATGTCGAACTAGATGGAGCACCGACCATCCAATGACTACACTTTTCGAGTAAAGCCTGCAGAATAAAAACTTAATAACAACAACAAAACATAACAAAGGGGACGTGAATAGCGCATGAAATGACATAATGAGGGGTGATGGGACTGAAATAAATAGTACACATGATTATAAAACAGCAAACAATAAAATGTAAGACACACACAATAAAGATCTATAAAAGAGAAGATTCTGACGACGAGGAGGTGCCTAAGTCACTGGAGATCGTTCAGTAGAGGAGCATAAATTAAGAATTGTGTTAATAGTACGTTTCGTTCCACCACAGGCTGACTACAAGAAGGTAGTCAGAAGAATCATTCTGAGAAGTACATGAAAACGTGTATCCCACGAACCGTCTATCCGACCACCCTTATATTAAACTGTATGTCACAACAACTACCCAAAGAAACAAACCCATACAATAACAAAGACCCTTAAATGTCACGTCAAGAAACACAAATTAAAACACACGACATCAAAACGAAAACTCTTCACAAAACATGACGTGATGTGACATAAAAACCCCGCAAAGAAAACATAGATCGTTTCAATAAAATAAACAAAGACAAACTCCCAAATGAACTGCGCCACTAAAGGTCTTGGTAATAATAATAATAATAATGCGCGTCAGAGTAGCAGTGGAAGATAAAATCAACAAGGTCGCAAATGGACGGGGGAAAAGACGTCTTGCTCGACCCGGTGCTGGGCCCAAGGTTTTCGGAGCGAGCAAAAGATGATTTCCAAAAACCAAATGGAAACAAATAATTGCTTAGTGCAACAATCAAAAGTGCAAAAACGAGATTCCCATAAAAATAATTAAAGAAATCCCAGAGGCGTGTTAATCGTGCCTTTGTTACATCACAAAGACAAGATTGACGAAATCGAGATGAAGATAAGGAAGGGGAACTTAAATATAAGAAATGAAAAGACAATGGAGCTATACTACTTGAAATATAAAAATGTATTAAAGATAAAAGAAAGAGCGTGTACACGAAATAAACAAATTATTTTAGACAAAGAAAAAGGCAAGCTAAGACAAGATCAATAATACAAAAGAAACCCAATACCAAGAATAAAGACTTAAAAAACTAAAAAGCTCGACAGAACCTGAGTTCAGCTCAACAACATGAATCTAACGAAAATATACGAACATGGAATAAAATAAAATGAAACTTACGAAAGCCAGAGAGAAACGCCAAATTGCAAAAATTCAAAAATCGAACGTTAACGAGACGCGAAGTTTTTCATGATGTTATGTAAACATACCGGAGGGGGAGGAGTGAGGGGGAGTAAAACAAAGGGGAGAGAGATCTCACGGAGATAGGAGGAAGGAGAAGACAAGGGGAATTATTATTAAGTTATGTAATACGGCGAAAATCAAAATAGGAAAACAAAACAAAAGGAAAATGAAATATACAGAGATACATTACATTACAATTGATTTGGGACGAAAGAGACCGGTAAAAATCGAAATCACGCTATAAAAAATAGGCTTATACTCCAACATAATGCCGCACCAACGCGACATATAAAAAAAGAATAATATGACATCGGAGCTGGAGAAATCCCAGTTAACGACCGTCACATATATTCTATAAACAATAGGGACATGTATTAGTGGGACGTTGGACATAAGTCCCGTTACCTCACACATACTGTCCGCAAACAAAGGTCCAATTGCTACCAATCAAACGAAACATTTGTGGTACAAAAGAGACACCGACGCAAAAGACGAGCACCATGGCCCGACCCGACAGGAAATATATTTAAGCCAAGACGCAGAAACGCAATACTTTCGAATCTTACAGGTGTTAACCAAAATAATAAAACTGTGAGGAGGGTACATAACAGAAGCAACAAAAAGAACTCCGCCGTATGACATTACGCAAGGTCTCGGAGATCTGGTTCAAGGATTATAATACTAACAGTAACATCTTGAAAAGGAAAGAGAATTAAACAAAAGAAGAAACATTGAACAAAAACAATTACATTGCGTTAGATAGAAATACATTGAGCCGTAATCACATTCCGCTGCGCCATGAGGGTGGGTCTCTGCCCGAATACACACGTTCGCCTTACATCTCGGCACGTCTAAGACTGAATAAGCTTCTGTCCCCCAGAGAGGAGGGAAGCCTCTCAGAAATATAAAATGCGTAGTTTGGGAGTGGCACCAAACTCCCGTCAAATATTGGCTGAGCCAATAGCAGAACAAATTGCACAACAAAATGCAAGGTAGCAACAACACTAGCCAATACGAGAGAACTAGGTAGTATGTAGCCAGAGGTTGCACAACGTTAGACAGAGAGATACATACAGACAATCTGCGCACTTTTAAACACTCGAGGCGTAATATAGAGATGTCACAACACATGACAATAATAATAATAATAATAACTATAAATTCATGAAAAGTGGTTCAAGTTCCACCGCTTTCTCCCAACAATTTTCTTTTATATAACAAAGGCATAAAAGAAAATTTGTCCTTCACTCAACAAAATTATATACAATAACATTCTTAGATTAGATACATTCGAACAGGGCGAAGGAAAGAAATTACATCATGTACACTAGATACACACATGAGAAACATAGACATAATAAAATGTTCTCACATTTCTCTTATTCATATGACGCAGCTTAATTAAAAGTTCTTTGAACGTCATAACTTCCATAAAAGGCTTGACGAAACGCAAGTCTCTTTTCTCATACACACATATATTTTCATACACACGTTTTCACGATGATGTTCACTGATGAGGAAAATTATTCCTTTTTGGTACGAAAGAAAAAAAGACTTTAAAATGAAATTAAAACAACAAAAATTGAAATTATATAAAGGATCAGTACAGGCGTGAAATAAGGGCGGTACCTACCCCTACTGCACGTCAATACGTCACACATATTAAAAATGGATGTACCAAAAAGAAAATAATAATAATAAAACGGTCAATCTTGAGCTAGACTCTGCCAGATGACGTGGAGAAAGCGAAGGCTTCTTAATGGCGACCTTCTGGAAATCAGCCAATTTTCTAATAATAAAAGAAATAAAAAGGTTAAATCATGATCACATAAAAAAATTACAAATGGGAGCACACTGTATACAAAATAGGGCATGCGTCAGGGGAAATATTTGGTGTAAGAGTGAAAGTGGATTCTCTTTTGCCAGCTGGAAAGTAAAGGTATGAATAGACAGGGTCGTCAGACCAAATGACAGAAGAGAAACGAGCCGTGAACAGGGTCTAAAGGATACACCGGCCACTTCTCAGGTACTTGGAGACTAGCTATCGCCACCGAAAACACTCTCCTAATATATGACAGATACCGGAAAATAATACACATTATCTTAGAGAAAACATATTAGATTGAAATGATTTATAAAAACATGATTTCACAAACACGTAAAACAGAAGTTACGATAAATAGTAAACAACTATATCAATAAACAAATCACTGTCACTACAAGAAAAGAATGTAAGTCAACAGACCATCTCAGGCACTGCCGAACAATAGCAAGTCGTGTCTGCAGCTTGGACAATGGGCCGGCCCGGCTCCTTACAACAAAAGCAGGCAGGTACTGGAAATCGCCTTAGGCAGAAGTATAGTTCAACACACCTTTCGAAATCCTCCGTATAACTCAGGCGGCCACGGGTGTCTCCTGCCTAACTTGATACATAGAGGGAGTAAAGGGGCAAAATATACTAATAACCTTCATCAAAAGACATTAGATACTAACAAATAAAAAGGAATAATAACTCAAAGTAGCTGTCGAAACAAAAAATACCATCCCGGACAGAGAACGAAAAGCCAAATAATTACGTTACAAAATACCTTCCAAAAAAGAACTGACTGAAACCTCGCATAAAACCTATGAAGACCAGACATACAATCAATCAAACACGAAACCCAATAATAAATATTACCAACCCACAAAAATAAAATGGTTACTGCGTCAATATACGGGCCGAAGACCTCAGAGGTACCGCATAAAAAATTAAAGACAGAGGGTATGGCCTATCCCATACAAATATAAGAAAATTGGGTAATGCACGCCAGAGTAGTTCACACGAACATCAATGTCCCATACCACGGATGCCGTAGACCTAAAATGGTTGGTATCAGTGAGTAATACTTATCGTATATTTGGTTTGCCAATAAAAACGAATAAATAGTTCGTACGTAATATATATAGTTTAAATTGAATAGGGTATAAAATCAAAATTGAACTAAATTTGAAACCACTCACAAATAACTATTGATACAAATTCATTAAACTCATTGACACACACATTCATCTCAAAATACAACCAACAACACTACATACATACTCCTTCCCATAAACAAATCAAAATTTCCCCATTACATCAGAATGCTAATATGAGTCGTTGGAACACCATGGAAACTCAAATAACGGACTACAGGTCATCGTGACAAACTTCATCCCATACCAAAGATTGACGAATCGTGTTGAATCTATGTACATCCTAAGTGGGCGTCGAAGCCGTGGGACAGGTCCCATACCCTAATCCCGACGGAGACCTCACCTAGCAGGTTTCCCAAAGAAATACACACTACCATACTGAACATATAGTAACATCAAGCTTACCGTATATAAACAATTTTAAATGAAAACCTACATTGAAATTCCCCTGACAAAAATAAAACAATCACCCTCCCTAATTATGAAACAAACTCAACTCCCAATCATAACACACATAATAGCTCAACAGACCATTCATAACTGAGACAACAAACACTTTACTAACACCAAACGTTAGTATAATTACGCGAGGCTCAAGGTTGGTCGGGGCGACCGTACGATTTAAAGAGACGGTTCCCATAAGTGGGCCTACCTTCATTGGGGAAAGCTTCGGAGAAAGAGGGGCGGGGGTTTTAGGCTGCTCGGTAATGACAAGAAACCTGGCAGCAGCTGTTTCAGACTGAGACGTATGAAGAGGTGAGGCGAGTTCTGAGAAATATCACAGATAACTAAGCGACTATTTACAACAAAGGTAAGGACTCAAACCCTTGAGAGAAATGCATTGTCTACTTCACAGAAAGTAAAATAAAAACGTCCACAACACTGACGAAATGAAATGGAAGAGAAAGTAAACAAAATTTTCTGTCGCCTTAAAATCACCGTTAACCAAACAATGTCTAATAGAGGAAGCAAATACATAAAAGCAGGTAACAATACCGTGATGTGTCGTGTTCGAGCGATGCAATGTACTCACTGATATGTTGCCACTGTTCACCTCGAAGCTGGGTCTTTTGGATGTCTTGTTTACTTGAGGGACAAAACCACCTTTCCTTGGAGATGGGTTTCCTGGATGCCCGTAGTTCACACAGAAAGTAACTTCACCCTTTCTTCAGGGGTGGGGGAAAACAATTCACTGAATTCCTTAAACTCAAAGAAAAACAAATTTTAATACAATGTAAATGAAGAGAAAAGTAATAAAAGATCAATAACTTGAGAGGGGGGAAGGGGGGAACGATTTCGCACGCAACCATGCGATGTGCTACCATTGCGCGACTAAAGGTCTTGGTAATAATAATAATAATAATGCGCGTCAGAGTAGCAGTGGAAGATAAAATCAACAAGGTCGCAAATGGACGGGGGAAAAGACGTCTTGCTCGACCCGGTGCTGGGCCCAAGGTTTTCGGAGCGAGCAAAATATGATTTCCAAAAACCAAATGGAAACAAATAATTGCTTAATGCAACAATCAAAAGAGCAAAAACGAGATTCCCATAATTATAATTAAAGAAATCCCATAGGCGTGTTAATCGTGCCTTTGTTACATCACAAAGACAAGATTGACGAAATCGAGATGAAGATAAGGAAGGGGTACTTAAATATAAGAAATGAAAAGACAATGGAGCTATATTACTTAAAATATAAAAATGTATTAAAGATAAAAGAAAGAGCGTGTACACGAAATAAACAAATTATTTAAGACAAAGAAAAAGGCAAGCTGAGACAAGATCAATAATACAAAAGAAACCCAATACCAAGAATAAAGACTTAAAAAACTAAAAAGCACGACAGAACCTGAGTTCAGCTCAACAACATTAATCTAACGAAAAGATACGAACATGGAATAAAATAAAATGAAACTTACGAAAGCCAGAGGGAAACGCCAAACTTGCAAAAATTCAAAAATCGAACGTTAACGAGACGCGAAGCTTTTCATGATGTTATGTAAACATACCGGAGGGGGAGGAGTGAGGGGGGGTAAAACAAAGGGGAGAGAGATCTCACGGAGATAGGAGGAAGGAGAAAACAAGGGGAATTATTATTAAGTTATGTAATGCGGCGAAAATCAAAAGAGGAAAACAAAACAAAAGGAAAATGAAATATACAGAGATACATTACATTACAATTGATTTGGGACGAAAGAGACCGGTAAAAATCGAAATCACGCTATAAAAAATAGGCTTATACTCCAACATAATGCCGCACCAACGCGACGTATAAAAAAAAGAATAATATGACATCGGAGCTGGAGAAATCCCAGTTAACCACCGTCACATATATTCTATAAACAAAAGGGACATGTATTAGTGGGACGTTGGACATAAGTCCCGTTACCTCACACATACTGTCCGCCAACAAAGGTCCAATTGCTACCAATCAAACGAAACATTTGTGGTACAAAAGAGACACCGACGCAAAAGACGAGCACCAAGGCCCAACCCGACAGGAAATATATTTAAGCCAAGACGCAGAAACGCAATACTTTCGAATCTTACAGGTGTTAACCAAAATAATAAAACTGTGAGGAGGGTACATAACAGAAGCAACAAAAAGAACTCCGCCGTATGCCATTACGCATGGTCTCGGAGATCTGGTTGAAGGATTATAATACTAACAGTAACATCTTGAAAAGGAAAGAGAATTAAACAAAAGAAGAAACATTGAACAAAAACAATTACATTGCGTTAGATAGAAATACATTGAGCCGTAATCACATTCCGCTGCGCCATGAGGGTGGGTCTCTGCCCGAATACACACGTTCGCCTTACATCTCGGCACGTCTAAGACTGAATAAGCTTCTGTCCCCCAGAGAGGAGGGAAGCCTCTCAGAAATATAAAATGCGTAGTTTGGGAGTGGCACCAAACTCCCGTCAAATATTGGCTGAGCCAATAGCAGAACAAATTGCACAACAAAATTCAAGGTAGCAACAACACTAGCCAATACGAGAGAACTAGGTAGTATGTAGCCAGGTTTGCACAACGTTAGACAGAGAGATACATACAGACAATCTGCGCACTTTTAAACACTCGAGGCGTAATATAGAGATGTCACAACACATGACAATAATAATAATAATAATAATAACTATAAATTCTTGAAAAGTGGTTCAAGTTCCACCGCTTTCTCCCAAAAATTTTCTTTTATATAACAAAGGCATAAAAGAAAATTTTTCCTTCACTCAACAAAATTATATACAATAACATTCTTAGATTAGATACATTCGAACAGGGCGAAGGAAAGAAATTACATCATGTACACTAGATACACACATGAGAAACATAGACATAATAAAATGTTCTCACATTTCTCTTATTCATATGACGCAGCTTAATTAAAAGTTCTTTGAACGTCATAACTTCCATAAAAGGCTTGACGAAACGCAAGTCTCTTTTCTCATACACACATATATTTTCATACACACGTTTTCACGATGATGTTCACTGATGAGGAAAATTATTCCTTTCCAGTTTCAAAAATTTTGTCAAAAAATATTATTATCTCTGAATCAACACAAATTATGTACACATATTAATAACAACATCTGAAAAGTATCTGACCCTTGAGCATAGCATCGAAGAACTGTGCGAAGCACAACAACAATTAATTGTTCTTCTGACATTAAACATTCGAGAAGTGACTCGATTATGAACTTCAAGTTCCAAACAAAATACATGATTTCTGAATCATCAACTTGATCAATAAACGGTTGAACCATTCAACTATCCACTTGGAATCATTATTATAAAAATATTTATATTCATGGCCATTTTTAGCAACTTTCACAACTTGCAATTCTTCGACAGAATGCGAAAATTAGAATTGTAGTTTTATAATGAATTCATTTAGTTCATGGCACTAGGATTGAAAATATCCTTCAAATTATTCGTGGTTAAAGAATTATTTTAAATTGGCAGTGGCCCATTCTACTATCTGTGTAAGAACACCATATTACAACAACAACGGCAAAGGTCTTCCTCTGAAGAAGAATAAACTACTATCATGACAAATCCGGGTTCTAGCAAAATCAAAGTCTAAATGGAATTCGTAAACAAGGTTGAAATAAGAACTGATGGTTTTAAAGAAATAACCTTCGGGTTATTCATACGACGAAATGTGTGGCTCCAATACTCCTACTATAAACCTGAGCCATCGAACCTGCTATTTGATTGATGCTCGAAAAAAACTTCATTCCTGCGACTTAACATGCGCACCTGGGAATGGCATTTCAACTACTCCACACACATAAATTATCTTCCCAAAATTTATACAATAAATCAAGCCTCTGCTTGTTATCAACACTGGAAGATTAATAAACTTACAAGTTTATTTTATTTTACCATTCAGTTCAACCCGTGAATTTACCATACTTATGAAAATCTTTAATTCACTTTCGAGTGTATTTACGTCATGATTTTATATAAATACAAAAATATCCTATTTGATACAAATATCATTTGCTTCCCGTTTCATGCCTCTCCGTGTTATCTGAAACATATACTTTGCTCATTGCAAATATCAACTGTTCAACCAGAACTGAAATGTTGGTTGAATGCGGGCTTGCGCTAACCACTCTCCTTCGGAAAATCTCCTGTTCCAAACTAGAAATGATTAAACTACTTCATAGGCTCTCTCTCAATACATATGATTATTAGAAAATATAATATCCAAGAATTATTTAGAAAAATTATAAAAATTATTATTATTATTATTATTAGTGGATTATTATTATTATTATTATTATTTGTTATATCATTTTAAATGTGTTTAATTATCATCTCATTATGTGAGAATCCACATGTTCGAACCTTCGAATATGGAAAAAATATCCATTCCTCAACAAAAATAAATTTAACTTTTACAGTTACATCGGGGGTTTTCCGTGGTTTCCTTAAAATATGAAAAATTCAAATAAATGCTCGAAATGCTCGGTCATCGATCCTAAACTGTTCTGAGTGCTGAAAATGCTCAGAATAACTCTAACAAGTCTTGCGTAAATCATTGCAAGATTTAAATACGACGAAAAAAATGTGTTGGTCATCTGCAGAAAAATAGTTTGTTCCAATTAGCTAAGCATAATATAATTCAAATGTGGCTTACATTTCTTGATGGTCTTGAAGTGTAGTAAACCTGGTCTATACCAGATTTATCCATAGACATGCCCTATCGGACAAGCACGTATAATCCTTGTATCGGCCGCCATTGTAGACCCACAAATCGTCTAGTCAGACATAGTGGTAGTATCTTTCGACGTTTGAATAAACTGTGGTTCCATTTTAATATGGGCTTCTATCAAAGCCATAACAGTTTGTTTAAATAGGGTCAGATCTAAGTGATCTCTTCTTAAATATGTCAGTTGTAACATAACTCACTGTAATCTCATCAGTACAAGAAAAACATTGACAGTCTAAGCAATTAACGGCTGTTCTGAAGATCGTTCCCTGGGCATGGTTTGTATATCACCATCTGCCATGCGCTAAGCAACCTGCAGTTTCCCTTGCGTAGACTAATGAACGCCACCGTTATAGACTAGTCTTCAGTGTACTGACAGATCGAAGTGGTTAACTAGTTACAAATATGAAAACTGACTTGAAATGGATTTAAACATCCAAGTATTAAGTTACTACTGGACTGTGACAAAATACTATTTTCTAGACAAAGTCTAGCATATGTCCTTTTAGAAATATAAATATTTCCACCAATGTCTGTAGAAATATCAATCACCTCAGTGATTCTCCTCACCAGAAACTTACTAAGTTCCAACTCGTTTGCGCAGCACTTCTCGTGACTATCACGATTTGAAAAGAACTTCTGCGTAGATACGGCAACCATGTGCCTTGGCTCAGCGTAGACGCAACTTGCTTGCCAAGTGCTTGTGTTGAAGTGAGCTGACCATGCCTGCTCCAGCTGGCTTTTATTCAAAACGGTCAGGGTCACGCGTCATCGCCTGATATCTAGAAATCCTCATATCTCTTGAATCCCTGGTCCGATTTACTTGATACTAATTGCATTCTCTTTCATTTGGCCGTGCCAGTAATCTGATCCCAGTCTCAAGTCTCTACTCCATAGTTAACTATTTAATCAATAAATAGCCTCAACCTCTGCTATTACTCGCTACGTCACTTGCCATCCAACTATCGGTAAAATCCTTCGAAATGCTTCTCGAAGCAATGTAGCGCGATATTCAAATATCTGAACTTTCAAAAGCGGCTACAGCCTTTCCCTTGATATCTAGGTGTCTGAATCTTGGAATACCCATTCCTAGAGTTGGGCACAGTAAAGCCGTGCAGTTGGCCACATGGCATTCTTTTCGATATCAGACCATGGGGAGAAGTACAATTATATTAAAATTCAGATCAGGACTTTGACATTGCCTGTACTTCGTCCTAAGTAAATGTAACTTGTCTTTTGCATGCTTGTTGTTTTAGTGTTCATGTAGAATCTTTTTGACTTCGAATCCAGCAGTATTCGTGAATGTTTGTTCAGAAAGGCAAACCTTCCACCATGATCATTTCCTTTTTGTAATGCTAGTTGGATTGAGACGTCTCCTTCTTTTCTCATATTGAATTCTTGTATTATGGAGGAGGAGGGATTTCGTGCGTTACTGGACCAGACGATGGCCCAGATGAGCGCTAACATGGAGGTGAGTATCGCCGCTTTGAGAGGCGATCTAAATGAAAATACTCTAATGTTGAGGGGCGACTTGGACTTAGTCCGAGGCGATTTGACAGATAATACTAATGTTTAGACTCGTGTTAGAGGTGATCTAACCGACGTCAGGGATGATCTTACAGATGTAAACGCAACTTTAGATAGAAATACCACAACATTGAGAGATGATTTAACCACGAATATTGCCACTCTGTATGTAACTTTGGCTAATGTGAGAGGCGACTTAACTAATGTTAGGGGTGATTTAACCACGAATTATGCCACTAATGCCACTTTGGTTCTTAACAGCACACTAACCGAGCTTAGACAGGACATAGAAACAAACCGTGCGGAAGCTAATAACAACTTGTTAGGAGGTTTAGCTACTGTTCGTTCCGACATGATTAGAAATCAACAGTAAGCCAATGAACGCATACAAGCACTGTCTACCGACATAACCGCAAGCAGAACAGAAATGCAGACTCGACTCGACACCATAGACGAAGGTATAGAGAGCATTAATGACAGAATCGACGAAGGGAAAACGAGTTGCAGATGACTATAGAGAATGTTAGGGCTCAACTTGATCTTACAGTTTCAGCCGTCGAGGGAAGGATTGAAGAAACTCAAGGCTTTACTGAAGGAGTAACTATCATTAACACCAGTTTGAAGTTTATGAGAGGGGTCGCAGTCATGGTTCACCACAATGTAAAGACGATTTCGAAAGACATGGTCAGATTTCGTGACGAACTGACAGACAGCACCAGAATCGTTGCTGAACTAAGGTTGAATGTTGAAGAGCTTAAGGATCAGGTGCACGAGAACCATAAAGAGCTTACTGTCGACATAAATAACGTTAAAAAGGATATGTCAGAACAGAAGGCCAGCGTTGAAAGCAATATGACAGAAATGAAAGATGATGTGGATCATCTAAGAAAAAGGTTAGTGGAAGTCACGATTAAAGAGAGGTTTGAATCTTCGAGAGATGTCAGGAAGACCGTCCAGGAAGTCGACGATTGTCTTCGTGGGAAGATCGAGAGTTTAGAGTTGCAGGTGAATACTCTGAGTGCACCAACGATCCGCTGAATACTCCAGATATTCAACAGCTTGAGCAGCGGTTGATGGAGAGGCCCGAGGCTCAACCTGAATCAATATCTTTCACGACAACACCTACTTTCGCACCAGTGACTTCGTCAACGATGAACCAGAACATGATTTTGACTACTAAGGCATGTCCTGCAGCCCAGTACGTCCAATTACTGGTCAACCTTTTCACAAATTACTTCCACCGCTGGAACAGGCTATTTAGTTCTCCTTATTTACTTCAAGAACATCTGAGGTAGTGTATTGTACCTACACATTGTACTTCGAGATAACAGTAAGAAGTCGTCTGATTGATTTTATGCTGGAAATGGGAACCTCATTGGAGTACTGGGTCTCTCCTGTTAGTTGGAAAGAAAAATAAATAATATGAATCTGAGAAAGAGATCATTCTATTTGAAGTATGTCTGCTGGATGTTGGAAAGATTCTTGTTATTATTTATTAATATGTGTCAAATCGGCACTGAAGAAGTTGGTTTTCAAGAAGTGGATATATATATATATATATATATTGGCAAGTCGCTCGTTTCGAAGAAATAGATGTGGTTTGTTTATGAAGATGGCTCTGAAGTTAATACAATGTTTTGATGAATGTTCCGTGAATATGGGAGTTCAATGTCCGTGTGTTCATATATTTTAAAAGTCGCCCTCGTAATGTCTTGCAAAGTGGTAGGCCTGCAACTTGGAATGTGGATTTAGGTTTTTAAATAATTTGTTTTATTTAAATGTTAATGTCGCTTTCCTAATCCATATGTAGAATGTCCGCCGGGACCTGAAATATTTATTTTTAGCTTTCACTTTGTTTTGAGTACTCAAGCAATACGGTTCGCAGTTTGTTTCGCTTTTGTTTTCCTTTTAATCTAACTGAAGTATGTCAACCAGGCTAGATTGTCAGCTGAGGGTGAACAACAGAGAAACGCGGGAGCCATTGGCAGAAATGATATGACTTGGAAGTTGCTCACCATATCTTCACGATTTATAAATGTATTTAATTATCTTATTTGGTTAAATACGGGTTATGAAAGATAACGGCATCGAGCTAAAGCAGTCTGAAGTCATACTATTAAATGTGGTATCATTATAGATGAATGTAAGATCGATGGAAGGATTACTAATGGTAGTAGGCTATTGCTATATGTTTGATAAGCCTACGTATTAAATGTGGAAACTGTTGGTACGATTACGGTACATCCCAAACTATTGCCCACGTCACTTGTAAGTAGATGGTAGTACATCTTTTCGCACCTTGTTTAATCTTGTGTTGTTATTGTTTATATTTATGTATATTTTGTGTTAATTGTACTCAGATTTGGTTTGTTAATAGATGTTGGAATTCCCTGAGTACCGTGTGTTAATTCTAAACGTAAGCTCGTCAACATAGCATATTTATTAATGGTGGGCCTCTGCGGTAAAGATGTGGGTTCAGTCGTTTCCTTCCCAAGTCTTTTCCAAGTAATTATCGTAGCCGAGTTGAGTGGTAGTCGTGATTCATGGGTCCGCTTGCTTTTTGGGGGGTGTTTGTAGGTTGCAATAATAATAATATATGTTATCGTCCACGTAATTTATCCAATTTTGTGTGGACAAGTGGTGGTATGCAGCCGAAATTAAATTTGTCATTTCTTGTTTCTTGAATGAGACGTTGTTCAATGTTATATAGTTCTTCACTTGCGCCCATACCATTTCGATATGATTAAGTTCACTGTGGTATGGTGGCAAGCGAAGAACATATTTTTCTGCTGATTTAGCCATCTCGTCAATTATGAATTTATCATATCTGCCTCTGTTTTGAGTCACAATAAAACGAAGCTCCCGTTTTAACATACGAAGTACGTCCAGAAAGTAAGTTCCGTTCGGTAATAACATTAAATTGTGTACAGATACAGAAAAAATATTTATTGCACAAAATTCTACAACCCTTAAACTACTTTTCCACATAACTGCCGAAATGTTGCAGGCGTATGTCGTAGCGTGGCATGAGTTTTGTGTACCTTCTTCATAGACGTGTGCCGCCTGTGTCTTCAACTAGTTGTACGTTCCGCTGCAGCGCAGTTCCGCATAAATGCGCGGTAGACCAAGGATCATGTAAGTATAAGAGATTCGTCACTTTTGGTTATAGAATTTCCGAGAGAGAACACCGCCTGAGGCTATGGATTGTACTGCCAAGTCTGGCAACATAAAAAGTAAAAAGCCATATGAATGTAGCCTTTATTACACGTAAATGAACAGTATGTTCTGCGACGAGTTATTGATTATTGATGAATATAACTCAAACATAACTGCGCCTTTCGCTAGGTGCTGAAATATACGTCCAGATAGGAAAAGAATAAATTTTGATATATATCAATGTTGGCAATGGATTTGTCACGAAAGACACAGTTATGCCGTTCTAGAGCTTAATTCACCTCTAGGCTAATTAAAAAATGCTCTCGTACTCTATAGGATAGTTGGGATATTCGATGAATATAAAGAAAATCGTCCAAATGCACACACTACATTGCCATAACCTCACTTTTTGCCTAGCATGCCGGCTGCCACCCACCCCTCCCCGTAGCCCTAAACCACAAATTTTATTGCAATGCAAAGGAGAATGGGTAAGAAAACAAACAAGAGATGAAATGCACACATTTATTCTCTATATATTTTTATTCGAGAGTAGTCCATATTGCCCACTAGTTTTTCACATGGTCAACACCAGGAAGATGAAAATTGCCGTATTGTTCTTACTATCATTATAATTCTTACATCCCGGTGCTTGGCAATTTTTCCTCCCTTGCAGTGGCATGATTGACTCTCAATTCAATTCAAATAAACAATGAAAATACCGAACAAATCAAAACAACCAACAACACCAGGAGGAAAATCAATCAAAACAGACTATTCCCGCTTCCGCCATTCGGTTTGATGTGAACGTTCATGAGTGCCAACTACAGAACCTTAGTGCTAAAATTAATTCTTCATTGGTTGGTAGAACAAACAGTACAGGGCCTTACCCCGACCCACGCGCTCCCTATGAACTGTCATCCCCCTGCGGTAGACGCTCTGTATCAAGGAGAAGAAACGTGCGCCATTTGGAGAGCGCGGTCAGCCACGTACGCGTTGTTGTGCATATTTACTCGTAAAATGTCGGTGTTGATTGAAAATCCCTCCGCTTGTGTAATCAGATCTGTGATTCGTTTTCTGAATGCTAGGAAAGTGAAACCAATTGAAATGTATCGGCAAATTTGCGAAGTGTATGGACAAAATGCGATGAGTGATTCAATGGTGAGAAGAATGGGTCCGACAGTTCAATGAAGGACGTAGTGAAGTGCTCCATGAAGAACGAAGTGGGCGTCCATCTTTGGTTACAGAAGAACTGGTTCACGCGATTGATGACAAGATCCGGGAAAACCGCAGGTTTACAATCAGTGCTCTAGCT
The DNA here is from genome assembly GCA_946902985.2 of Meconema thalassinum. Classification (NCBI taxonomy): domain Eukaryota; kingdom Metazoa; phylum Arthropoda; class Insecta; order Orthoptera; family Tettigoniidae; genus Meconema; species Meconema thalassinum. Next base: position 296,804,886 of record OX336391.1, on the reverse strand, counting down.
ATGGAATTTCCCCAAATCTCACGATCACTAATTCATGAAATTGTTACCGAAAAACTGAACTTTCGTAAACTTTGCTGACGTTGGGTACCAAAGATTTTTACGGAGCAACACAAAACAAAATGGATGGGTAGCTCAGTTTTTGACCCGTTACAATGAAGGCGGCGAAGAATTTCTGACACAGGTAGTCACAGGAGATGAAACTTGGGTTTCTTACGAAACCCCTGAAAGTAAGCGGCAATCAATGGAATGGAGGCACACTTCATCCCCAGCAAAGGTTAAGCCGAAACAAATCTTGACACCTTGGAAAATGATGTGCACAGTGTTCTGGGACTGGAAAGGCATCTTACTCATTGATTTCTTACCACGTGGTCAAACAATCAACGCAGATGCTTACTGCGAGACACTTAGGAAATTGCGCCGCGTAATACAGAATAAGCGCCGAGGGTTGCTGTCAAAAGGTGTTGTTTTTCTTCACGACAACGCACGACCACACACTGCAAATGTGACGAAAAACCTCCTACAGGAATTTGGCTGGGACGTGTTTGACCACTCTCCGTACAGCCCTGACCTCGCTCCTAGCGACTTTCATCTGTTCACACATCTCAAGTCTTTCCTTGTCGGTCAACCCTTCAACAATGACGACGAGCTGAAAGAAGATGTTTCCAACTGGTTGAAGACACAGGCGACAAACTTCTATGAAGAAGGTATCCAAAAACTTGTGCCACGCTATGACAAATGCCTGCAAAATTTCGGCAGTTATGTGGAAAAGTAGTTTAAGAGGTGTAGAATGTTGTGGAATAAATATTTTTTCTGTATCTGTACACAATTTAATTTTATTACCAAACGGAACTTACTTTCTTGACGTGCCTCGTATCATTTCGAAAAGGGACCCCTTTTGAGTGAGCCAATCTATAATCCGGTCTTTTCTCCGTTATAGGTAAAAGTTCGATTTTCCGACTGTTGTAACCTACATTGTCTAATACTAGGATAGATCCTTCGGGAACATTGGGCAACAATTGCTCCGCGAACCACTTTTCATACACTTCACCTGTCATTTCGTCATGGGTGGCTGCCGTGTTCATTTGGCACAGAAACGTTAACTCTGCACCATTAACGAACCCTTGTTCATTCCCGGGACGAACAAAGGCAAACTATGGAAACCACTTCGAGGATGGCTGAAGTAGGAATCAAACCCGCCTCTTCTCCGTTTTGTCTCATAAAGTTGAGTACACCACGTTCCAGCCCTCAGACCAGAATTAAATTTCTTGGCAGAGCCGGGATTCAAACCCGGGCCTCCACAGGGACAGCACAATGACAGCCAATAATGCTAGCCATAACGCAACGAGGCGGAAAATTTATAAAGAACACAAGCTCCACTTCATTTCACAGTTTAACTTCACCTACCCTCCATAAAACGCAGTCAAATACGTTCGCCGTGTCAATGCTGCGCTGGGCGGGAGGACTACGCAAAGTGCGATAACTTATGAATGCTATCTGATATCGAGCTCTGGTTTGTTTTAAAAACTATTTCAGACATTAATGAACATTTCTTCTCGCTTAGACACTAACGTAAAGTCAACAGCAAAAATGTTTCTCGCTACGTAACTTTTTTGTGACACCATCCCAGATTTTTCAAGTAACATTTAAGAAAAAAAAATCATAACTTTCTTATTATGAAAATAATTACTGCCCTGAGAAATAGGGCATCTTCTACCAACATCAGGCAATCTAAAAATAAATTCTTGATCTGTTGCGATCATTAGTTCATTATCTATGGCGTGATAAGTTTTATATCTGCAAAAATATAGATTGGCGCTAAAATATCGTAATTGTGAAAATTGGGCCATGTGTTAATTATTTATGGCTTTTATTTTTACATTATCATAAAGAGCGGACAATTAAGACCACGCAAACATTTTCTTATATTTGCCACTTTCTGTTATTGGGAAATGGCAACATCGCCGGTGTAGAAGAGGACGAAGCGAATTGCAGTACATAGGAGTGCGAGTAAAAGGCAAATACTCCATTTAATCCCATACTGTCTTTTCAGGTAGAGACGCGCTATAGAAAGGTCGGAAGGTTCAACCTGACAACACTGTAGCTTCGGCTATTGTCAGTCATACTTCGTCACGAGCGGCTGAACAACTGTTTGCTAGCAAGGGAGGCGACATAAACTACGGAATTAATATTGGGCAAACATAATGTACATGTTTAGCAAAACATCTGATTATTTTTATTTGCACAAAACCAGTGTTACAATCGGAAATAAATGAATAATGTGCATATAATCGTGAATAGTTGTTATAAGAGCCAAGCAGCTGATATTAGGCATGAGTGACACGGAAATTTACCAACATAAAAGTGTTTAGCAAAATAAAGACAATTCTTTTGGTTTCTTTTCGAATTTTACTACTCTGAAGTATGGTAATGGAACCAATGGCGGTGTTATAATAATAATATGATGTAAGAACATGCAATTGAGGGTTATGTGATGCAAAAATGTAGGTTATCTTCCATAAAATCTGTTAGAATGTCTTATTATCATGAAGATAATCAATTGTTCTGTACAACTTTAGTTTTTAATTTTAATTCATAAGTATGTTGATAATGCTTGTTTTGCACTATGTTTTATTTACAGTGACTTTATGATGACAAGGCTGTGACTTCCAGTATGTATTCTTTGGTGAATATGTGTGTACTCAATCATGTCGAAATGTGCCAAAATACATCTAGTATTCAAGAATCAATCTGTGTGCCTTTTAATTAACTAACAGGTTATGAGCACAGACCGGACTAATAGTGCGTGATTGAAACTAATATTCAACGTCACTCAGTGAATACTGAGATACGGTGTAGCCTATTTACACATTATGGCAACAGCGAGTGAATCAAATGCCTCAACCACGTTTTCCGCATCGACTTCTGTTATCTCGGGGATTACTGTTTCATCACCAGTGCCTAATATAGAGAAACTAGAAGGACAGCAAAATTATGGAAGCTGGAAATTCACAATGAGAATGTGTCTTATGCTAGAGGGATTGTTTGGTTATGTCGATGGAACAATTCCCGTTACTTCACATGTGGACACAATTCGTGACCAGAGTGCGCTGGTAAAAATAGCCTGGCTGTTAAACCTTCTTGTAATATTCACGTACATAATGCTACCAACTCGAGGGATGCCTGGAATAACCTCAAAAAGGCCTTCGAGGGATGTAGTATGGCCACAATGTTCGAGCTGACCCGGAAATTTTTCAACATGAGGCAAGAAAGTAGCACAATGGAAGAGTTCGTCAACATCATCATGATGACCGTGCAGAAACTCGCCGATATAGGTGAAACTATTGAAGATAAATGGGTCTTATTCGTTATAAGGAATGGTGTCTCAAACGAATACGAAAATTTCGTGGCGGCGCTGACCCAGCAGCTGAAGGAAGATTTCACTTCAGAAGATGTAAAGGTTGCTCTTCTTGGTGAAAGCGAGAGGAGAAGAGTGAAGGGAGAATGTGAATCATCATCTGCCACTGCTTTGTTCTCCAATCAATGCAAGAAGAATTATAACAAGAGAAAGCCAGGCGATCCAGGATTTAAATGTTACGAGTGTGGCAGCCCTGAACATGGTCGACCCAATTGTCCGAAGTTGAAGCAAAGCAAGAAATTTCAATCGAACCGTGCATCAACTGCTGACCGAACATCAGGCGGGCAGAAGACTCTCCTCACCAAGGCGTTGACTACCAAGGTGGCTTCCTCAGCATGGGTCATCGACTCAAGTGCAACGTCCCACATGACCAAGGAAAGGGCATCACTGCAAGATGTTGACTCAAGTGTTCGTACGTCAATCAGCGTTACAGACGACTCTGAGCTATTGTCTGAAGGTGCCGGTAAGGTTGTGCTAAATCTTGGTAGTGATAATATTAAAACAGTGACTGATATACTTTATGTTCCAAATTTATCTACAAACTTGCTCTCAGTACATAAAATGACAGAAAAAGGTACAATCTTGTCTTTGACAATGAGTCCTGTAAAGTCTTTAATGGATCAAATTTTTCTGTTGATGGAAATTTAGAGTTTAAGTGTGTAAAACAAGATGGTTTATACTCAATAGCTGAGTGTTCACAGGAACTAGTGAGGGCATTGTCCGCTGAAAGTATCTCTGATGGGGAACTGTGGCACAAAAGGCTGGGTCATTTAAATCGTAAAGGTATGAAAGAACTACTACATATGGTCACTGGCATGAAGTTTAATCAAATCAATCAAAATGCTTGTGTTACCTGCCTGGAAGGTAAGCAAGCAGTAAAGTCATTTCCTAAAAAGGGGAGCAAAGCTAAAACTGTTCTAGATGTTATTCATAGGAATGTGCAAGGTCCCATGGAGGTGCAATCGTGGGGCGGAGCCAGATACTGTTTGATTTTTTTCGATGACTTCACCAGGAAAGTCTTTGGATATGTGATTGCTTCTAAATCTGAAGTTTTTTCTAAATTCCGCCTCTTCAAGGAGATGGTAGAGAACCAACTCAATAAACGCATTAAGTGTCTAAGAACCGACAATGGTGGAGAATATACTAGTAAGGAATTTGAGTTGTATTTACAGGAGAACGGAATTATTCATCAAACCAGTATTCCATATAGTCCTCAGCAAAAGGTATTGCTGAAAGGACTAACAGGACCTTGGCAGAGAAAGCTCGCTGCATGCTGTTTGAGTCAGGTCTAGAAAAGGGATTCTGGAAAGAGGCTATGAACACTGCCATCTATCTCAAGAACCGATCACCCACAGTTGCAGTGAGGGATCTCGTACCAGAGGAGGCATGGTCTGGGGTAAAAGTTGATATTTCCCACCTTAATTTTTTTAGCTGTAAAGCACAGGTTCATGTCCCTGATGTTAAAAGGCAGAAGTTTGACAAGAAATCTGATGAGATGATATTTGTAGGTTATTGTGAAAAACAAAAAGGATACCGCCTTGTAAGGAAAAGTGACCCAAAGCGTATTGTTGTAGCTAGGAGTGTTGTTTTTCTTGAAGGTCCATCATTCCAAGTGAATGCAAATAATCCGGTAATTAATGCTGTAAATGACATGTCAATATTGTCGGTGCCTGTAATTAATACTTTTGTTGATCACCATAATGTTGATGTAGATGTTGATGTTATGAGCGATGAAACTGAAAGGGTTGTGAGTGTGTCCAATGACACTACACCAGCTGAATCATCTGATAGTGATAGAAGTTTTGACATTTCTAACCTCTATATTGGTAGTGATGATAGCTCAATTGAGGACAATGTTAGTCTTGAGCCTGGTCCCCAGCATGACCGTCCTGATACAATGGGGGGGCAGATATCCCAAGCGTACCAGAACGGCCAAGAGGGATGAGGATTATGAATACTCTTTTATGGCCGTTGGGCCACAAGAACCTAAAAATTATTCAGAAGTGTGTTGGAGGTCAGATCAGAAGCTGTGGAGAAATGCCATGCGAGAGGAAATGTTGTCGTTAACTAACAATCAAACTTGGAGATTGGTCGATAGACCATCAAATCACAATGTTATTCAGTGTGAGTCTACAAACTTAAGAAGCGCTACAAAGCAAGACTTGTGGCTAAAGGATTCACTCAGGTCCAGGTAGAGACTATGATCAGACTTTTGCACCTGTTGTCAGGCTCTCATCGCTAAGAGTCCGCCCTCGCTGCCGAGTCAGACTGGGAAATAGACCATGTGGACGTAACAACTGCTTTTTAAATGTTGATTTGTCTGAAACAATTTACAAGGAGCAGCCGAAAGGTTTTCTGAAAAAAGGCAATGAAGGTGAAGTGTGCAGATTGCAAAGAGCTTTATATGGTCTCAAGCAAGCTGCCAAATCCTGGAATGATAAAATTCATGATTTTCTTATTCAACATAAGTTCCAGAATTCAGAGTATGATGCATGTGTCTACAATAAGAACGAAGGTAAAACATGTGTAGCGATTGGCTTGCATGTTGATGACTTCTATATTTTCTCAAACTGTAAGCAGGAAACTAAGAAACTTAAGGAAACTATGTCTAAATGTTTTAAAATAAGGGACTTGGGTCCTGTAAGTTAATGTCTAGGTATGAGAGTGACAAGAGACCGGAAATCTCATTCAGTTAAGTTGGATCAAGAGAGCTATGCTCTCGATATTGTCAAAAACTATGGTATGGAAGAGTGTAAACCAGTGAACACGCCCCTAGCACTTGGTGTAAAACTTGTCAGGCCAATGAATTCTACAAATCATCCACTGTATCAAAAATTGATAGGTGCCCTTATGTATCTGGCGGTAGGTACCAGACCTGACATATGCTTTGTTGTTAATTATTTAAGCCAGTTCAACAGTTGCAATGATGATGAACATTTCAATGCTGCCCTGAGAGTGGTTAGATACCTGAAGGGTACAATGGGCTTAGGGCTAAAATATTGTAAAGGAGGCTGTAGTTTAACTGGTTATGCAGATGCTGATTTTGCTGCTCGTGCTGTTGATAGAAAATCTGTTACTGGCTATGTGTTCAAGCTAGCAGGTGGAGCCATTAGTTGGCAGGCAAGAAAACAAAGATCTGTAACTATTGCAGATAGCACAATTTTTGCAGAGTATGTTTCTACTAGTGAATGTGGTAAGGATGGTGTGTATTTAAGAGGTCTTCTTGTGGAATTATCAGTCCCAATCAAATGTATTAAAATATTTAATGATAACCAAGGAGCTATTAATATGTGTCTGAACCAGTCATCTGGCAGCAAAAGTAAACACATTGATGTCAGGTTCCATCAAATAAAAGGAAGGAAGGAAGATTGTAGTTTTACGTGACCGTGAATCTTGTGATTATGAGCCACGGGACCTCCTTTTTACGTGGAATCTGAACCACAGGACATGGCATTTCACTTCGAAAATCTCACATGCATTGACCGGGAATCGAACCCGGACCGCCTTGGTGAGAGGCATACAGCTAGACCGCTGAGCCACCACGCCCCCCATCAAATAAAGCATTGGGTGAAATGTGGTGTTGTGAGTGTACAATAGGCTACTTGTCAACTGAACAGATGATTGCTGATGTGTTAACCAAAGCACTTTCAAGAGCAAAACATGATTTTTGCATTGCATCTATGGGGATGACATATTAATTCATTTTTTTTTTGTGTACAAACAATCGATTAAGTGAGGGTGTTAGAATGTCTTATTATCATGAAGATAATCAATTGTTCTATACAACTTTAGTTTTTAATTTTAGTTCATAAGTATGTTGGTAATGCTTGTTTTGCACTATGTTTTATTTACAGTGACTTTATGATGACAAGGCTGTGACTTCCTGTAGTATTCTTTGGTCAACATGTGTGTACTCAATCATGTCGAAATGTGCCAAAAATACATCTAGTATTCAAGTATCAATCCGTGTGCCTTTTAATTAACTAACAAAATCTTCACTCAGTAGGCTTATAATCCCTCGATTCCGCCGCACATGTATGTAGATAATTTACTACCATTATAGAAATAGTCTGTTGCTGCTGGCATTCCATAACTGGATCATATTACTTCTGTGTCCTTCCGAAAGTACTGCAAATTTCTCTTCCCATAACCAAGTGTGCTGACATCAACAGCATCATTCCTTGCCTGTGAATAATTGTTTAGCAATACAGTGGCAATAACTGAAAGTATTTTATCACTTAATGGACTAATTTCCACTCCACAAAGGCACTCATCATTTGTTAAACCATTATCACCCAACAGAATTGTTTTAGACACAACTACTAACACCCTTTTTGATCTTGACAGTTAAGAACATGTCATCAGCACAGCTAGCAGTGTCAGCAATGTGGTACACTAGGTCTGATGGAACAGTGAGACCACCTCTGTCAAAGAATATGGGTAAGAACGGTTACTCCGGGTTTGAATTCAATTCCGATTACGCCCACCGCCCACACGCTGCGGCGCACGCTGCATGGCAGCGCTACCTAAGGCCATGACAGGAACTAAAATTTACGCACGGGTAATTTGAACCGTAACCTGCGGCCAGATGTAGCCCCCCCCCCCTTTACCCCACCCACCCCCTTGGTGTATTCTTTGGAATACACGGTAAGATAGAGTAAGGTTTTGCTTCTCTTTGCTTTAGTTCATCCCTTCCTTTTTTTTCAAACACCAACAGTGATCTCCTGATTTCTCTTTGTTGGTATATGTCTCTCATATTACCTGTAAGTCTGTTCTAGATATATATCTTCCATGACCCACCTAGCGTCATCTAGCAGCGAATCTCTGAAGATCCTCAATTCTTCCCTGTACAAGAGGACTTCCTTATCAATCTAGCCACCAGATCTCGTCGCCATCGCCAGCTATCATCTCCGTGATCAAGAGAACTTCGTCTACTTTTTCACCCTCCAGGCTGCGCTAGTGACTCCTACTATCAACTCTTTGAAGACCATTTCATCATGAAGATTTTTTAAACTGTTAAGTAGGCTATTCTTATATGTATTCCTTTTGTCTCCGACCCCCACTCTTTTCCCTTCCCTGGTCCCTCCGCGCTCCGTTGAGCGTGTCTCACTTGTACGTCGGAAGTCGACCCAGTCAGTTTGAGCTTAACTAAAGCTCGCCTCCTCAACTCTAGAGGCAAACTTTTAAATTTCGACGCCATGTTCGAATTTTAGTATCAACCGTCAACAGGAACATCGCCTTCTTCATGAAGCAAAGATAAGTACCGACTTCAGGTTTTAACCTCATTCTCATCGCTTTTTAAAGGCTCAATGCTTTTATTTGGATTTTATAGACAGTGAAAGTTGCTATGTGAAAATAACTGCTTTCAAGAGATCTTCTTGATCAAACTTAAACTATCAAGTCTAACTTTCAATACGAAAGATTTTCTGAGATGCTATCTCACATCGAGGGATATTTCTAAAATACACACTGTCTATATAATCTAGCTTTCCACCGAGGGATTCTCTACTCAATTCAAACAACTCATCATTGCTCTGAAACCTTCCAGAACCTGCACTCTATCTACCAGTTATACTGTCATGTACTTTCCACTCACATATGGGAATACTTTTTCAAACTAAGGAATCTTCCCTATGAACTGCTAATCAATATCTACTTTTTCTTCCTCCGTTGGGATTTTTCTTGTGCATTCAACTATAACCTACAAGTTTCTCAAGCAATAGACTCTCGCTAATCTAGTGTAACCAGTTATTTTCCACCATTGCAATAACTTTCTTTGCCATCAACTTTTTGTGCTATTGCAGTGAACATTTCAACTATATCAACTGACTATAGTGAAATTGTGCCTGTTCAACTTTTCATCCGCGTCGCGCTCGTCCGGATACAATAAATACGGCCATGAACACTTTTCCACAATCCCATTTGATCTTTCCCAAACCCTTTACTAACAAACCAAAATAATAAAATTGTTACTTTAGGTCTTTTTTCAATGAGGTGTCACTCTCAATAAGTGCCCTCCCTTACTTGTTATACGTACAACGAATTAATGTCTGTAAAACTTCGTGTCTAGTACACGCCTTAACTTATATTGTTTCTCCCTTTTAATGAGGGAATCCAATTCTTTCTACTCAAAAGTGAGTTATCTCTAGGTTTCCCGAAGGGGTAACTTGCCCCATTTTCTCGTGATCCCTACTTAACATAGGAGTTCTAGAAACTTCCTTTCAATTATTCTCTTCAGATTTCACAATAAGTGACCTGCCCTATTTGTATAATCCAACCAAGTATTTCTGTATCAATACAAGAAGTTATAGAAACTTCTATTTTATTCTTTGTTGTGGTGTTTGAAGCCATATTTTCAGTGTTGCCTTAGTAAACAAGAGTTTAGTGCTTTTCAGTCGGTCAACACGAATGTACCCAAAAGAGATGGGTTATGCCCTAATCCTGAAATAAATTACATGAGATTAAAAGGGAGAAACAATATAAGTTAAGGCGTGTACTAGACACGAAGTTTTATTAATCTCATGTAATTTATTTCAGGATTAGGGCATAACCCATCTCTTTTGGGTACATTCGTGTTGACCGACTGAAAAGCACTAAACTCTTATTTTATTCTTCCTGCTTTTTTTGTTGTTACTTTCGAAGATGTTATTATTTCTAAATCCTTAAAGTACTCACCTTGTACTTGATTTATTGTTTAACTTTAATTACGTCAGTTATCTTTAAATTTTCAATTTATTTATCTTAGCCATTTCAAAATCTTACGAAGATTTTGAAGCATATAGCCTAAAAGGTTTAAAACCAAAAGAGGTATCAATTGCCTGGCGCAGGCTTTAGATATTTTCGGAGGTCAGCGACCCCAATTGTTTATAAAAAATCAAAATTATACATTTGTTACAAAAACTTCTTTCCTTTACATTGTTAAATAAATTAAATATTTGTTTTTCGCTTTATCATTTCTCTAATATAACGGTTAGGCAAGATCCTGTCTTCCTTGATTCTTCCTATTTAATAAAAACAAATCTATTGATAGGGTTTTCACCACTTGTTGCATTTGAGCAAGAATTCTTAGTTGGTAACTTAGTAAAGTCTCTCTTAGCTTTAATAGCTAATTCTAACTGGCCAGTAAGGCAAGCATAGCTCGCTACGCCAGCTTCCTGCTTGTGGAGATTCTCTCTAACACTTATGGTTGGTTTTTCAAAATATAAGTGTTTCTCATTGTCTAAACTTTTAGTCGGCGCCTCGCTGGGTAAAAGCTTAGTCATTTCTAAATGCAACTATTGGTACACTAACCAAAATTATTCCCAAAGGTATAATTGCTTTATCCCTATCCTTATTGGAAGCATTTGGTCGCTCTTTAGAAATTCTACAATTTCAAAAACTAAAATATCAAAGCTGATTCAAATTATTTGCACTCTTCAAATCACTTGTTTAGAAACAAACTCCTTTGAACAGATACACAATAAATCTGTTACTCTTTGTCTTGCCAGACCACCCCCCTTCCCCATAGTAGGCATATGTATGCTTGAGAGGGAATACACTACAACAACTTTCTTGCCATCAGCCCAAGTTCCAGCCGCGTTTCCCGTTAGCTTTGCCCAGGACCCTACCCACTTTAGGTATCTGAGAGCGGATTTGCAGTGGCAGTTGCCTTTGATTATTCTCAAAGTTAAAATTATAACTTCTTTTGGACTCTCGTCCTATTTCTCCATCCTTTTTCTCCAGTCCGAAACCCACTTCTTTTTCTTTATCATCTTCCCTTGGGGGTTAGGTTATTCCCAAGCTAATAATCTACCCAGAAATTGGTCCCAGAAACCCGGGAGAGTCCGTTTATGACATTTTCTATTTGTCAAGGGTTATTTGACTATATTTTGCAAATCATTAATATCTTCTTTGAATTTTTCAGCTATAACTACACCGTGCAAAGCCTGTGAAGTGGAGAGAGGCCGCTCCTGTCTCTTTTGGTGTGTCCCTTTCTTTCAACTTATTTGCTGCTGCCAGCCTGACAGCATTTCCAAGGTTCCACAGTTTCGTAAGTTACACTTTAATTTACCTATTTTGTCATGGCTCCTACAGAAAAGGATAAGGATGAAAAACTTACTTCTAAACGAGCATCCTATAAAGGGCAAATTACCCGATTCAGAAAATACATCAAAGAGCTAGATCCCTTAGAAGCTCAATTAGATTTGTTTAAACATCGTGTAAAGGATTTTGAACGTTCATATGAAAATTATTGTAACATCCAAACTGAAATTGAAACTTGAATGCTCAATCAAACCGAAGATCGAGTCGAAGTAGAAAACCAATATTACGAAGGTATAGGTTCTGCTTTTAAAATAATACGCCAACTCGAAGAAGAACAGAAAAAAGATGGTCCTGTTCTTGGTTCCCTTCACGAACAACAAACCTCTTCTCGCGAGGGCACTCACAAGCCCAAACCAATTCTACCTAAGATTGATTTATCCCACTTCTCTGGAGACGAATCTACTTGGGATTCTTTTTATGAACTATTTTGTTCTCTTGTTCATGACAATAAAGACATTCAAGTCATCTACAAGTTTCATTATTTGAGATCTATCCTCCGAGGTCAAGCTCTGCAGTTAGTTGAAGCACTCCCATTAAGTGCCGAAAACTACCCCATTGCCTTTAACTTGTTGAAAGAAAGATACGGTAATTCACGGTTACGTATTCAACGCCATATGAAGGCTTTATTTAACTTACCTGCGTCACAGCATAATGACATCACTAGTTTGCGTACTCTCATTGATACAACCCAACTTCACGTTAAAGCTCTATCCCAATTAGACCAACCCACTGATCACTGGGACACTTTCCTAATACATTTAGTGGTTTCTAAAGTCGACGTTGCTACCCTCAAAGCTTGGGAGATTGAACTTTCCAGAGAAGACGATTACTCTTACGAGCATTTAGTCACTTTCATAAATGCTAGATGCCAACTCTTAACTGCTTTAGCTAATCAAAGTGAACCCTCATCCCCTAGTTCTAAATTTGAATCAATGTCTCTTAAATCTAAAAGCGAACGCTTAGCGTCCAGTACCCAAAAACCTGGGTCCAGTTCATCTAAACTCAAGTCAAACGCCACTGGTTACCCAACTAGGTCTAGTGAACGCCGTATTGCTAGTTCTCTCGTTTTAAACACCCAAAGCGAACCCCGCAAGAGTTTAAATGAAACATTAAAGTGCATACTTTGTAAAGATTCACACGCCTTATATCTATGTAAATCTTTTAAAGAACTGTCAGTCGAGGACAGAAGAAAATTAGTTTCCCAGAATAAACATTGCTTCAACTGCTTAGCACCCACGCATTCTGCTTCAAATTGCAAGTCCACCAGACTTGTGAAAAAGCTCATCACACTTTACTACATCGTCATGATCAAGCAAGGTCATTGACCGCATCTACTTCTCAGAAAAGTGAAAATGCTAACAGTTCCAATGCTTCATCTTACATTCAAAATGCCAAGTCCATACCTAGTGCCCAAGTACTATTGTCCACTGTCCACTCGAAGTTCAGGATAACTTTGGCAACTGGGTCCGTGCACGCGGTCTTCTTGATTCAGTAGCAACTCATGATTTTGTGTCTAATTCTTTTATTAGAAAACTAGGCCTACCTGTGAACCCCACTTCTATTAACGTATCGGGCATTAACAGCTCAAAATCGCAAGCTTTACAGTTTTCAAAGCTAACCATAAGAGACAATTGTCACAGAAACAACTTTCTCAAACTGAATTGTCTCATTCTCAATAGCATAGGAGAAGATACTCCAAGTCACTCTGTGGATATTTCAGGTTTAAACATTCCCTCGCATTTAAGGCTAGCCGATCCTCTGTTCAATGTACAAAACCCCATTGACATACTCTTTAGTGCCAATGTTTTCTGGAATTGCCTTCGTAAACAGGTTCGCAAGTTATCCTCAAACGTGGTTGCCAGAGACACTAATTTTGGATGGATCGTCACCGGTCAACTTCCTCATTATTCTCCCCAACCCGTATCGCAATGTTATTTCGCTAATACTGATTTGGAACAGTTCTGGAGGCTCGAAAGCGTTGATTCTCCTAACGTGACCTCTTCAGAAAACGAATTCTGTGAGAAACTTTTTCTGAACACCACCACTCGTTCTTCTTATGGCCGGTTCATTGTTCAGATGCCCAGATTACATAATCCCCCTAAACTTATTAACTCTCAACCCAAAGCTCGAAAAGCTCTCTTTGCTATCGAGAGCAAATTCAAGAAAGAACCTCTCGTTAAACAGCAGTACACTGATTTCATGGATGAGTATGAAAGCTTGGATCATATGGAAGTTGTCAGCAAAACTGATGACGAATTGCACCCCCCAATTGAAACGGTTTTCTTAAATCATCATCCCGTGTGGAAAAACCCTCTTGTAAAGGATAAAATCCGAGTCTTTTCAATGGTTCATCACCTGACGTTAATGGCAACAGTCTTAACGATACTCTTTACTCTGGTCCTGCTATTCAGTCAGATTTATCTGCTGTACTCTTAAACTTTCGATTATTTCCCATAGCTGTTATAGCGGATATAAAACAGATGTACCGTCAAGTTTTAATTCAGCCTGAACAACGAGATCTCCAAATAATCTTGTGGCGCGACGAAATCAGCAAGCCCATTAAGGTATTTCGCTTGAAGCGGTTACTTATGGCTTAAAACCTTCCGCTTTCCTTGCTATCCGATCCCTACACTTGTTAGCCTCTCAAGATGGACATTTATTTGATTCTAAAGCTTCCGAAGCACTAACTACATCATTCTATGTTGACGATTACTTGCAGTCCTTCCCCACTCTGGAGGAAGCTTCTTTCGTGTCACTAGAACTTCAGGCATTGCTAAAGAATGGGGGTTTCCCACTTCATAAGTGGAATTCCAACTCCCATGAGTTTCTCGCCCAGTTTCCTATTGAAGAGGTAGATCCCTCCTCCGTCGAAATTTGTGGAAACTCCGAATCCATAAAAACGCTTGGAGTTCATTGGTGCACTAGCACTGACACTCTCATCTATAATGTTTCGCTCGCAGAAAAGCTCCCTAATACAAAAAGACAAATTCTCTCTGAAATTGCAAAATTTTTTGATCCGCTTCAATTCCTTGCCCCAGTTATTGTTATAGCCAAACTTTTCATGCAAGAGCTATGGTCTTTCAAATGTGAATGGGACAACACTGTTCCCCTTTCCTTTCTTAACAGATGGCTCTCTTTTCACAGCAATTTGCTTGATCTTTCCCTTATTGAAATTTCCAGGAATTTAATTAACGCTCATCCTAATGCATCTTTTTTCCTTCATGTGTTTGCGGACAGTTCCGAAAAAGCTTACGGTTGCTGTGCATATTTGGTTTATCGCGGTTCATTAAATGGATCTTCAGTTTCCAATCTTGTTTGTGCCAAATCTAAGGTGGCTCCTCTTAAAACTATCACTTTGCCTAGGCTTTAATTGTGTGCTGCACTCATGGCCGCAGAACTTGTTAAGAAATTACGGGAAGTCTTAAAAGTTGAATTTTCGCAAATCTATCTCTGGAGCGATTCCATGATTACCCTTTCTTGGATTGCAAAAAAACCCGCTCATTGGCAAACTATTGTTGCAAACAGGGTTTCCAAAATTCAAACACTTTCTTCGGGATGTCAATGGAGGCATGTGCCCAGTGCTGACAACCCTGCCGACATCATTTCTCGTGGATGTTTACCCTCTCAATTGGCAGCTTCTCAGTTGTACTGGCATGGGCCCTCGTGGTTAATCGAAGACTCTTCTTGTTGGCCTTCGAAACCTCCAGCTACAAACTCCAACTTGCCTGACGCTAAAGTATCTAAATCTACTGCTTCGTGTCTTGTTTCTGTCATAAAAAATTTGTAAAAAGGGTTTACTAAATACAGTTCTAAACTCCAAATTGATGGGAGAATAAACAAACACCGACATCCATTGGTCATAACCGGAAACAGACAGTTACATTCAAAAAAGTACATTTGACTTGTACGGTATACAAAAACAAAAGAAGAACACTATGAGAAATACAAAAACAAAAGAAACACATTATGAGAATTTGTGAATGCAAACTCACACTTTCCCCCATTCACAAATTGCAAAAAAAAACTTAAAACCAAAAAAGACATAACTAGCCTTACACTAACAACAAACATTTACATATCATTCCTTGTATGGTAGCAAAGGGCAACATACAGGTCATGATCTGGGCTAAAATACAGACATGGATCACATTTGCTTTGATTTAAGCCAAGCTTGACAAGTTGTGCAGTGATACAATTGTGCCAATCTTTACCAGCTTGACATAAACCGCAAATACTCTTGTTGAGTTTCAGCACATGTTCTGGGTATTTTACACTGCGAAAACCTTCTGGTTGATTTACAAATACAGTTTCCTTAATTTTGCTATTAAGGTATGCCAATACAATGTCCAAGTGACAATTATCCCATTCACGCTCTACTCCTATGGCTATAAGGGTCCTAATAGTTTTCCTTTTTACCACAGGACTGTAGGATTCAAGGAAATCAGTACACTTTATCTGACTGAAACCTTGAGCTACTAAACGTGCTTTATACCTAAGTACTTCACCTTCTTGGATTCGTTTAGTTTTATACACCCATTTGGTGCCTATGACAGTCTTTCCACCTGAATCTTCTGCAAGTGTCCACACATTATGTTTTTCCAAGAGGGCAATCTCTTGGTTCATTGCTTCAAACCATTTATCTTTGTCATCTCGTGAGGTGGCTTCTTGAAAAGACACCGGATCGTTATATTCTGACCTCAACATGACAATGCGACATTTGACCTTGACTTCATTACAACACACACACTTACTGGGACGTTTTCTCTCTCTACTCGACCTGCGTAATTCTGTGTGTTCAGGCTGTAATGGAGAGTCTATTACGACATCAGAATCTGACAAAGAGGCATCACTATCACTTGTTACAGAATTTTCATTTCCTGATTCGGCTACTTCATGTTCAAACACGTCACCTCCACAATCTTTCTGCTCGACAAACACTTCTCCAACTGTTCTAGGTTCACAATCTATCTGAGTTACAGGTTTTTCCTGGGCTTTTACAGAAAACGGAAATACATCTTCAACAAATTCTACATTCCTGGATTTAATGACACATTTCTTTTCGATGTCCCATACACGGTAGCCTCGAGTCATCGGGGTACCCTAGCATTGCACCAACATTTGCCCTTGGCACTAACTTTTCCACATTACGTTTATGGATCCAAACTTTACAACCAAATGATTTTAACATAAGCAATTCCTGGTCTGACAACTTTCTACTCGTCCACAGTTCAAATGGGATGTTCTTTACAGTTGATGACACACACCTATTCTTTATATAGCAGGCTGTGCTGATGGCTTCCCCCCAAAATTGAACTGGCATGCCTGACTGAATGAGCATGCACCTACTAGTGGTGAGAAGTTGCTGGTTGAGGCGTTCAGCAACGCCATTCTGTTGGGGAGAGTAAGCCATTGTTAACCTACGAACAATACCTTCCTTTTCAAGATAGTTACAAAACTCTGTACTTAAATACTCTCCACCGTTGTCTGAATGGAAAGATTTCAACTTGGTCCCTTGTGCTGTCTCCATTAGGGCCTTAACCTTGAGAAACTCATTAAATGCATCACTCTTATGCTTAAGGAACCTTACATATGAGAATCTGGTACAATCATCAGTAAATGTAATAAAATATTTGCTACCTCCAATCGATGGGTGCTCTAGCTGGCATACATCAGAGAACACAACATCTAATGGCTTCTGAGATACATGATCTCTTTTATTAAATTTAAGTCTTTTCATTTTACCTTGTTTACAAGTATCACAATCAAGATTCTTTTCTTTGGGTATAAAATCACGATCTGGAATGTTCAGAGCATGGCCAAAACGCTGATGCCATATTCCGCTAGTTACAGCTTTGTTGCTCTTAGCATACACAACCTCCACCTCGTCATTACAAGCAAATTCTTTCCCATGTTCTACCATAAAATAATCACAATTTACCTCATACATATTTCCAACGACCTCACCCGTAAGGAATATACCCTCATGATCTGACAATACAACTTTGCTATCTTTAATGGTTACGACTGCACCTTTCCTGTCAAATTGACCTACAGATATTAAATTGTCTTGAAGACCTGGGACATACAACACTCTTTTCAGTTTCAGAAAAGAACCTCCACACTTGTCAGATAGCTTCATAAGCACACTTCCCATACCACATACACTAACTACGGATCCATCAGCTGTGTCTACACTACTAGAAACCTTTGGGGTGTAATCATACAGAATATCCTTATAAGGTGTCAGGTGCTCAGTGGCTCCTGAATCTACATACCCCCTGCATACACAATCAGATGCATCATCCTTGCTTTCAGTTGTCACATAAGCCTTTACCTTAACACTACTAGCATTAACCTGAACACATTCGTTTGCCGCCTCATCGTCCTTTACCGTGGCAATAACCTCACGATTCTTAACCTTAACATTTTCCTTGCGTCCATTACTACAATTCAGGGAAGTATGACCGATCTTGGCACAATTAAAACACAAAACTGAACCTTTCTTTCTTGCTTCATGAACTAAATCACAAAACTTCGCAATATGCCCCTGTTCTTGGCACTTGTAGCACATGAATCCACCACTACCTGTTGGCTTGTTGACACTTTTGCTGCTGTTGACGATCCCCTTGGAATTTAAGCGCATGGCTGCTACCATTGCCTTCACGCTTTCACCCTCAGATTCTTCCTTCTTCAGCCTCGCATAAGTCTCCTGTTCTCGCTCCATCTTTAGTTTGTCCAACTTGTTCTTTCTCTCCTCCAACAATAGTTTGGCTCGCACTACCTTTACACTTAAGTTTTCTTCATTGCTTTCCAATGAACGTATCAAATTTTCGTACTCCCGCTTTTCCAGTCCTCTGAGAATAAAAGCAGCTTTGGCCTTATCCGTAAATTTTATACCTACATCGTCCAACCGTGCACACCAAGTAAGCACTTTATCAACAAATGTACGCATGCTAATGTCACTAGTTTTCTTAAAAAGACACAATTCTTCTAACATCGTCACAATTTGAAGGACTCCGTTATCGCAACATGAAGTCAGAAGATTCTGCCATGCTTCCTTAGCTTTCTCCGCTTCTTTGATATCACCTAGGAAAGGGTCGGTGACCAAACCTATGAGCAAGTTTTTCGCGTCTTGATCTTTGCCCAGTTGGGCCTCGGAGTACTCTTCAACGGGTGTATCTTCTACCTCTCCTGTATCGGTCTTTCGTGGGAAACCTTGAACCGCGTCCCACAGACGCCTTGTTTGAAGCAATGCCTTTGTTCGGGTGCTCCACGCTTCCCAATTGTCGTCCTGTAACCTCACTATTGCAACTACTCGCTCGCTGCTTCCCGTAGCTGAATCCATGTTAGTATGTATACTTAAAATAAAGCGTACAAATAGTCCTCACAATAGAAAAATCGTCCACAAAATTCACCAAAAACTATCTTGGATGCACACTTAACTGCCGTCCACATGTGCGCCGCACATATCAACACCTTTTAACGACCGACATTCTCCCATCACAAATTCCACACATTAACAGCAATAAGCGTTTAACTGGGCTCATAAACTGTCATAAAATAATTAGTAAAAAGGGTTTACTAAATACAGTTCTAAACTCCAAATTGATGGGAGAAGAAACAAACACCGACATCCATTGGTCATAACCGGAAACAGACAGTTACATTCAAAAAAGTACATTTGACTTGTACGGTATACAAAAACAAAAGAAGAACACTATGAGAAATACAAAAACAAAAGAAACACACTATGAGAATGTGTGAATGCAAACTCACAGTTTCCAACGTTTCTCATCCCTTGTTGTCCCGCTATTCTTCCTTTCACAAATTAATTCGAATTGTTGCCTATCTTCTCAGATGGAAATATCTTGTGGTCGACCAACCTCTTCTCCCCAAACCACACCTTACCAATCATGAATTGAATCTCGCTACCATTAAGGTTTTGCAACTAACACAGCAAGAAGCCTTTTCTTCTGAATTATCTTTACTTTCTTCTAAAAGGGATCTTCCCAAACCCAGTCGTCTTCGTGCTTTAGCCCCGTTCCTTGATGACAATAGGTTACTCAGGGTAGGTGGTAGGCTCTCGCAATCTTTTCTTTCTGAGGACAAAAAGCATCCTGTTATTTTGCCTTCTAAACATCACGTAACTTCCTTAATCATACGTGACTTTCATTATCGTAATCTGCATGTTGGTACACGCACACTGCTTTGCCTCTTAAGGGAAAAGTACTGGATTATAAATGGAATTCATGAAGTTTCCTGTGTAATTCACAAGTGCATTCCTTGCTTCAAAGCGAAACCTTAAGTCAATACTCAATTAATGAGCGATCTGCCCTCCTTTCGCTCTTCTCCTATACGTCCATTTGCTCTAACTGGTGTGGACTATATGGGTCCGTTCCAATATCAACGCAACTCCCCTGAAGCTAAACGCAAATTGTTTGGTGAGCTCTATGTTTCTCTCTTTGTTTGCATGGTTACTGGCGCGATCCATTTTGAACTAGTAACGAATGCCTCTACTTCTTACTTTTTATCAGCTGTCTCTCGCTTCGCTGCTAGGCGTGGTGTTCCTTCGGAGATGTTCTCTGATAACGCTTCCACTTTTCAAGGCGCAGCTTCCTTGTGGAAGAAAGCTCTCACAACTTCTCCTGCCATGGAGCAGATTTCTAATTTTTCCTACTCAAAGGGTTTCAAATGGCGTTTTATACCTCCCTACGCTCCTCATCACGGTGGTAGGTGGGAATCCTGCGTAAAGCTCACTAAACGTCACTTAAGAAAGGTTTTAGGCAATCGCATTCTGACTTATGAAGAATTCAATTCGCTGCCTGTTCTGATTGAAGGTGTTGTTAATTCTCGCCCTTTAACTCCGCTTTCCAATGACCCTGATGACCTGCTTCCACTCACACCTGGTCACTTCCTTATTGGCACTTCTCTTTCTGCCCCTCCTCCCCTTCCCAACTCTTACAGGGATTCTAATTTACCTATTGTTTGGCGTAAACTTGAAGCCCTCCGTAATTCTTTTTGGAAGAGGTGGAATTTGGAATACTTAACTACCTTGCAACGGAGACAGAAGTAGTTTCTTTCCAATCCCGACATTGAAGTGGGGGACTTGGTCTTGGTTAGGGATGTTTCTCCTCCCTTGGTCTGGATTTCTGGTAGAGTGACCGAGTGTTATCCTGGATGGGATGGGAGAGTTAGGGTAGCCAAGATCTTGACCACCAATGGGCATATCACAAGACCATTGTCTTTAATTGCTCCTTTACCTTTAAACTTTTGATTTTTATGTCTTCATTCTCTGTTGGTGTTTACCCTCCCAGCTTGGTGTATTCTTTGGAATACACGGTAAGATAGAGTAAGGTTTTGCTTCTCTTTGCTTTAGTTCATCCCTTCCTTTTTTTCAAACACCAACAGTGATCTCCTGATTTCTCTTTGTTGGTATGTGTCTCTCATATTACCTGTAAGCCTGTTCTAGATATATATCTTCCATGACCCATCTAGCGTCATCTAGCAGCGAATCTCTGAAGTTCCTCAATTCTTCCCTGTACAAGAGGACTTCCTTATTAATCTAGCCACCAGATCTCGTCGCCATCGCCAGCTATCATCTCCGTGATAAAGAGAACTTCGTCTACTTTTTCACCCTCCAGGCTGCGCTAGTGACTCCTACTATCAACTCTTTGAAGACCATTTCATCATGAAGATTTTTTAAACTGTTAAGTAGGCTATTCTTATATGTATTCCTTTTGTCTCCGACCCCCACTCTTTTCCCTTCCCTGGTCCCTCCGCGCTCCGTTGAGCGTGTCTCACTTGTACGTCGGAAGTCGACCCAGTCAGTTTGAGCTTAACTAAAGCTCGCCTCCTCAACTCTAGAGGCAAACTTTTAAATTTCGACGCCATGTTCGAATTTTAGTATCAACCGTAAACAGGAACATCGCCTTCTTCATGAAGCAAAGATAAGTACCGACTTCAGGTTTTAACCTCATTCTCATCGCTTTTTAAAGGCTCAATGCTTTTATTTGGATTTTATAGACAGTGAAAATTGCTATGTGAAAATAACTGCTTTCAAGAGATCTTCTTGATCAAACTTAAACTATCAAGTCTAACTTTCAATATGAAAGATTTTCTGAGATGCTATCTCACATCGAAGGATATTTCTAAAATACACACTGTCTATATAATCTAGCTTTCCGCCGAGGGATTCTCTACTCAATTTAAACAACTCATCATTGCTCTGGAACCTTCCAGAACCTGCACTCTATCTACCAGTTATACTGTCATGTACTTTCCACTCACATATGGGAATACTTTTTCAAACTAAGGAATCTTCCTCATGAACTGCTAATCAATATCTACTTTTTCTTCCTCCGTTGGGATTTTTCTGGTGCATTCAACTATAACCTACAAGTTTCTCAAGCAATAGACTCTCGCTAATCTAGTGTAACTAGTTATTTTCCACCATTGCAATAACTTTCTTTGCCATCAACTTTTTGTGCTATTACAGTGAACATTTCAACTATATCAACTGACTATAGTGAAATTGTGCCTGTTCAACTTTTCATCCGCGTCGCGCTCGTCCGGATACAATAAATACGGCCATGAACACTTTTCCACAATCCCATTTGATCTTTCCCAAACCCTTTACTAACAAACCAAAATAATAAAATTGTTACTTTAGGTCTTTTTTCAATGAGGTGTCACTCTCAATAAGTGCCCTCCCTTACTTGTTATACGTACAACGAATTAATTTCTGTAAAACTTCGTGTCTAGTACACCCCTTAACTTATATTGTTTCTCCCTTTTAATGAGGGAATCCAATTCTTTCTACTCAAAAGTGAGTTATCTCTAGGTTTCACGAAAGGGTAACTTGCCCCATTTTCTCGTGATCCCTACTTAACTTAGGAGTTCTAGAAACTTCCTTTCAATTATTCTCTTCAGATTTCACATTAAGTGACCTGCCCTATTTGTATAATCCAACCAAGTATTTCTGTATCAATACAAGAAGTTATAGAAACTTCTATTTTATTCTTCCTGCTTTTTGTTGTTGTTACTTTCGAAGTTGTTATTATTTCTAAATCCTTAAAGTACTCACCTTGTACTTGATTTATTGTTTAACTTTAATTACGTCAGTTATCTGTAATTTTCAATTTATTTATCTTAGCCATTTCAAAATCTTACGAAGATTTTGAAGCATATAGCCTAAAAGGTTTAAAACCAAAAGAGTTATCAATTGCCTGGCGCAGGCTTTAGATATTTTCGGAGGTCTGCGACCCCAATTGTTTATAAAAAATCAAAATTATATATTTGTTACAAAAACTTCTTCCCTTTACATTGTTAAATAAATTAAATATTTGTTTTTCGCTTTATCATTTCTCTAACATAACGGTTAGGCAAGATCCTGTCTTCCTTGATTCTTCCTATTTAATAAAAACAAATCTATTGATAGGGTTTTCACCATTTGTTGCATTTGTGCAAGAATTCTTAGTTGGTAACTTAGTAAAGTCTCTTTTAGCTTTAATAGCTAATTCTAACTGGCCAGTAAGGCAAGCATAGCTCGCTACGCCAGCTTCCTGCTTGTGGAGATTCTCTCTAACACTTATGGTTGGTTTTTCAAAATATAAGTGTTTCTCATTGACTAAACTTTTAGTCGGCGCCTCGCTGGGTAAATGCTTAGTCATTTCTAAATGCAACTATTGGTACACTAACCAAAATTATTGCCAAAGGTATAATTGCTTTATCCCAATCCTTCTTGGAAGCATTTGGTCGCTCTTTAGAAATTCTACAATTTCAAAAACTAAAATATCAAAGCTGATTCAAATTATTTGCACTCTTCAAATTACTTGTTTAGAAACAAACTCCTTTGAACAGATACACAATAAATCTGTTACTCTTTGTCTTGCCAGACCACCCCCCTTCCCCATAGTAGGCATATGTATGCTTGAGAGGGAATACACAACAACTTCCTTGCAAACAGCCCAAGTTCCAGCTGCGTTTCCCGTTAGCTTTGGCCAGGTCCCTACCCACTTTAGGTATCTGAGAGCGGATTTGCAGTGGCAGTTGCCTTTGATTATTCTTAAAGTTAAAATTATAACTTCTTTTGGACTCTCGTCCTATTTCTCCATCCTTTTTCTCCAGTCCGAAACCCACTTATTTTTCTTTGTCATCTTCCCTTGGGGGTTAGGTTATTACCAAGCTAATAAACTACCCACCCCTCCTCTTCCCGGAATATGTTTTGTTTTTACGTTGGTTTACGTTATTCTCATTTATTTCTTTTGGCTTCGTAGAGTAAACTTTCATAATCAACCTGAAGGTTGGCCCTTGCCTCTGAAGAATACAAGTTAATATACACTGTTATAAACAGATTGGGAAAAATCACAGCAAATAAATGAATATGAAATAAACCATCACCAATTTAAAATACACCCAAATGAAATACTCAAAGGAAATCAGGATGCAAATAAGGAACTTAGGAGTAATAAAATAAGTACAAAAATAAGTCCATTTACAGTAGTAGGCTATATATTATACTTTTCTCATTTTTACAAATATAGCCTACATTCCAGAATACTGTATGTAATTTCATCAAACTAGTGCTTCAATTTCATTTGTCATTTCAACGCACTGCATCCGCACATTACAAACCTGCAAGTAAAAAGGGGTAGTATAACCTGACATGTCAGTCTCAACAACAAAGTACAGCATTCCTAAGGGAAAAATAAATGAGACACAATTATTGCAGTAACATGAATATTGTTCACTCGTATTCAGAGCATCTATTTTGTACCTCAAACTGAATTTTATATGGTCTTTGGCCATTACATTCCAATAGGTCACTCACCTATGCATCTAACACAGGATTTACAGTGACAGCCGTAGGCAGTATTGAATCCCCCTTTTCGCTCTGATATTAGTCAATCCAGCCTAAATTTAATTCATGCACTCAGACAAAACACAATTTTCACATCGTTCCCAGTATTTACAATAGTTAAGACACAAGGGGAATGTTGATTAGAACATTATAATTAAATGATTCAAGTAGCCTGACAAATTGTGTAGTTATTTATAATTATTTGTAATGTAATTCTACATTGAAGTAAATAAAAGAAATTCATTGCTTGTGGACTATTATACCTTAGTATCCAGTTTAGAAAGCAAGACTTTATAAATAAACACACAAATAAACCTCCATGTGATTAAATGACATTTGGGTATTCACCCATGTGGCTCCGGGGTAGTCCTTCTCTTCCCAATTTAGTTGTAAAATAGTTTTAGCCTTCCATTTGCACAAGGTTGATGAAGCTACATGATCAAAAATTTAATACCAGTATCACATAACACTAGAAAGACAGGGTGACCCAATCAGCCCTTTGCTCTTCATCCTAGCAGCGGAAGACATAATGAGAATAACTCAAAAGACAGATATTGTATCATATGCGTACGCTGATGACATTGTGATCGGATCACATAACATCATAAAACTACAAAACATTCTAAAAGACATGGAGGAATGGTGCACTGAATATAATTTTGACATCAACACATCTAAGACACAAATGATGGTGTTTCGACAAGGAGGAAAGGTACCGACCGGAACAGAAATTTTCATACAGGAAAGAAGAATAAATATAGTAAAAGAATTCAAATACCTAGGCATCACTCTACAAACAAGTGCAAAATGCTTTACAAAACATGTGACAGAAAAAATTACACAAGCGGTTCGGGCGATGCACGATATAAGATATATAAGAACACTCAACCTCGAGACAGCAATGGCATTATTTAAAAATAAAATAATGCCAATATTGACATACGGAATAGAAATCATAAGGCCTTTCCTCACTGAAAAGAATCTATCATCACTTGAAAGTGTTAAAGCATTGTACATTAAAAAAGCTATTGGAGTTTCCAAGACGACCAAATCTCGGCTAGTCTACCTACTCGCGCGAGAAACATTCCTAATTGAAGACTTTAGAACGCTTCTAGTATTACCTAGCACAATAGGTGCGGAAAACCTATTAACAACTCTCAGAAGGAAGAGAGAAGAAATCCCACTGGAATTTTATGGAACGGGGGCCATGGTTGACCGGGCGTGGACATCTGCTAGCTTTGAGATGAGGCACATGTTCACACGCCTGGCAGTTCATGGTTTTCACCATTTGATTTGTACAAACAAAGCATACCATGATCCGGATGACACATGTGTATGTCAACTATGCGGACACATATGTGAACGCTACCATATTGAAAAATGCAGCAAAAGAATAAAGTCCATAAAAGACTATGCTACCCAAGGCGCAGGTGCGCAAACATAGTATATTTAAATGTATTTAATGGCTGTTTAGCTGCAATAAAAGTATTATTATAACACTAGAAAATGGTGGTTGACATTTAAGTTACAGACAAGATTTCTGTTCTCCACCTACTGCTAGGGCCAGATGACAGAAATTCTCTGCCACAACTCCCCCCCCCCCCTCTCGGCTTAATGGCCATGGGCCACCCCACCCCTTTTGGCTCGCAAAAGTTATTTATTAGTAGGCCTATGTCAATTTACAAAGTCTTGCATACTAAACTGGATACCGGTACTAAAAGGCATAACAGTCTACAAACAATGAGAAAGGTACTGCTTCTCACTTTTCTTTGACCTGTGGTATGAATATGAATAAACACAACCCTATGGGCAGATGACCTCACTGTTCCACCCCTTAACACAATAAGTAACTAGGGAACTAAACAAAACTCTGTGTGAGCACGGGGCCTCAACCAGCCATTGCTCCCAGAGGAAATCCTTTATGTACTAATATTTTACAGTCGACCGAGTTGACCAGATATTACACCTAGAAGCTAACATTTTTGGCTGTCGCCCTGGAGGTCCGGGTTAGATTCCCGGCTCAGCCAAGGAAGCTGGAACGGGGTCAACTCAGCTTCGTGTTGCAAAACTGAGAAGAGGTGGGTTTGAACCCCAGCTCTGCCATCGTGGAAGTGGTTTTCCGTGGGTTCCCACTTCTACTCCAGGTGAATGCTGGGAACTAAAGACCATGTCAGCCTCCTTCCCAATCCTCACCTGAATTACAAATAGCCTACACACACTAATACATCCATATTCCATTTGTGAATCTAACGCCTTGCATGCTATAAGTCCCCAGGGCTCTTACATAGCTTAAAAAAATTATGTAAAATAACTTACCTTCAATAAGAGTGGGTTCGATGTGCTGCAGTTGAGCATTGGTTATGTTCCTCATTACCTGTGAAACAAAAATAAACAGGCCACTGGTATCTATTGTGTTTTCCCACCCTCATATTATGCTGGTAAAACTACAGTATGTCCGGACAGAGCCCTGGTGAATAAATACAGCCATATTACTTGCATATTTAAATCACATTGAGGTACAGGTAGGTTTTACTACTCAAATACTATATATTTGAAGGAATTCTTACCGTATTAGAGAACAATCCTACGAAATATCGCCTTTGTATCATTAAACAGCTGATGTCAAAATATACACATATACACAGAACTGAGTTCAAATCAAACAGAGTAACGCCATGTTGGAGTATCTAACCAATAGCAGAGAATATGGACTGATAGCCAATAGCAAGCCAGGCTTGACTTCACGTGGGCGAACCATGGCTAACAGCGCCTCGTTAAGGCCACGTCAGGAAGCTCGTCATTCCAAGCCCGCTCTCGGAAGCGACGGATCCATACAAGTTACACCCCACTGACCTCTGTTACCTCTTAGGTTTCTACGTTCGTTGCCAAGAGCCGTCTGCAGTGGCGTCTAGTACAGGGCCGTGGAGAGCGGCGACAGGCCCCGGGGCTGGAATCTCCCGGGCCCCCAAGATCCAAAAATTAATCAACGGGAAGTTCAGTTCACTGAACTGCATGTTAAAATAGGTGGAAAGGGTATACTGTACACTGTGCAGTACTACGGCCTCTGTGACATATGACGTAATCTCTTTTCATAATGAAAACATGATTTTTACACAAAGTCAAGACGTATTTTTAAAATACGTTTTACATATAGGGTGTTTATGTTGACATTCTTAAAACTTGCTGCCTTTGAAGAATCACGCCCTTGGGTCTAACCCTAAACATTGGTAAGTGTTTTGGTTGAACTGCGATCACACATCATTGTACATTAAACAAAGCAAAATATATTTTCATAATTAACCACAGGTATACTCACACGTAAGTCAAGTTATTTATTATGTGCTATAAGCAGATTGCAGTTGATCAGGGATTGTTTTCACAAAAGAAGAAAATGTGAATTTGTTCTATATTTTGTAATTTGCAGTCAGTGGACTTCTTATAATTTAATATTGCTTTGCAGAAAGAAAAGGAAGGAAGATTGTAGTTTAACATGACCCTGGATCTTGTGCTTATAAGCCACAGGACCTCCTTTTTACGTGGAATCCGAACCACAGGACATGGCATTTCATTTCATTTCGGGGGCGTGGTGGCTCAGCGGTCTAGCTGTATGCCTCTCACCAAGGCGGTCCGGGTTCGATTCCCGGTCAATGCATGTGAGATTTTCGAAGTGAAATGCCATGTCCTGTGGTTCGGATTCCACGTAAAAAGGAGGTCCCGTGGCTCATGATCTCGAGATTAACGGTCACGTTAAACTACAAGCTTGCTTTGCTTTTGCTTTTCATTTCATTTCGGGAATCGAACCCAGTCCACCTTGGTGAAAGGCCAACAGATTGACCGCCCCGCTTTGCAGTAAGAAAACCTAGAGCCAGGTTCTCCTAAAAATCCCCAATCCTATCTATGACTGGTGACCATCGGGGGCGGATTTAAGCCAAGATTATGGGGGAGTAGACACACCGGGGATCTGGGGGTATGGAATATCACCAAGCTCAAAGTGGGGTCCGTGGGTCCTCCTCAGGAAAATTTTGCAAAAATTCGGTCCAAATTATTGAGTTATAGGCCATTTGAATGATTATTTCTTTTGGTGACCATTGCCATTTCGTGGCTATAGAAAAGACTCTCCGTTATTGAAGTAAAAGCTCCTGAACCTTCAAATAAGACCCCACGGTGTAGCTCACCAATGACCGTGATAGGGGTCTACAGCAAGTCTGTAGATCAGAGGTTCGAATCCCGGCGCCGACAGCGGCTATCCTGAGTGTAGTTTTTCATACTCCCTCCAGACAAATGCCGGGATAGTACCTTATTTCAAGTCCAGGGACACCTACCCTACTCTTAACCCTAATAATTACAGTATTAGTCGCGACAGGCAATGCATTCTCATTTTTCCCAGTCGGCAACTAGGAATACGGAATGCGATTGATCATGTCACAGAGGCCATAGCACAACACAGTGTATAGCCTACCCTGCGTTTCGTCCAGCAGTGGGTGGTTTTAAGCGGGTCTAAGTTTCTACTCTCCAAGACAAATACTGTAGTTACGACAATGTTGCCAATACATCTCTCGTATTATACAACAACCACTAGCCTCCCCTTCAGTCTACACAACTCACACGTTTCTTGGTTTTCTATTTTGTTCGCTGTTTGAGAATCTTATAATTTACTTCATTAATATTTGTGAAAACTGCTGCTTTACAGTCAACTTCATTCAATAATGTGGAGGCCTTCAGAAACAAACCGGAAAATTAACGCGTCAGCAAATAATGAAATATAGGCTATCTACAGTACTAGTTGATGCAAACGATTCCCAACCGAGCGCCAATGGCGCATTGCCCGCCAGTGATACTAGACCTACTAGCTACCAAGTACACGGGCTAAATGTCGCAAGCCCCTAAATGAATTAACAACTGTAACGACAAATAGGCCTATTATTAACTGTTGAGTAAGACTACGAATGACAACGCAGTCGGTAAGCCGAAGCCTGCATTTCTGTCGCGGCTTTGCCAGGACCCGGAGTCATTTCCAATTCATAGATAAAGGGAGCAACTCCTTTTATGTTTAACGGTACTGAGACGTTAAAGCGTATCGTGATAGGGCAAGGGAAAATATCTCTTCGCGTCCTGAAAAATAAGTGCTTTGCAGATCGATGCTGCTCTTTGGAATAAACGGTGGAGAAATGTCCAATAATAACAACAGTCTCTGCACCAGCTCAAAACAAAGTTGTATTTATATAATATTCGACAAAACTTCATCTTAATTTTCTTCTAAATTAAGCCGAGTTCAATATTTGATCTTAGAAAAGTCTGCGCGGTTGCCTACATGCAATATATTAATTTCTCCATCGCCATGCACACCACTGACGTTACTTATTGTTGTTTTATAAGGGGAAACAGCTGCTGTAGATCATCTGACCTTACCACTGACGTCCCATGAGAGGAATTGGAAAACAAAGTTGAGTCATTTTTCTCCTGATTAATTAAACACTCAGTCCAGAAAAAATATTGGAATGTTACTTTAGTTTCAGTCTTTGGATACATTTCTCAACTCCAGTACCAATAGTAATATAGGTTTTCAATAAATCCCTTAATCAGAAATGATTTGCGAACGAACCCAAGTACCTAGGATTGTATATTGTATTGAACGAATCACTTATAATAATAATTATACTGCACCTAAGCATACAGATTATTCAAATGTTAGCATTGTTTTCTCAATTCAGTATACGAGAAGATTAACAAATACGCATCCATTCCCTCTATCTATGTTTGACAGCAGAATCATCCCACCCTTTCGCAATATATTTAGCCAGCAATGATAATTTTTCACATAGTGCGAAAGTGAATTACTAGGGAACGATAACTCGCTGTTCTGCCCCTTTAATCAACTATAAAGTGAATTACTTTGTGGACGCTACTTTAAAAATGTATTTTAGTTACCTGCCTGCACGGCATACGATACGTCTAGTTAGACAATATATTCATTTCAGACACTATCACCTCTAAATATCTAAGCTGGATGTGACGCGACAAATTTGAAACTCTTGAGCTAGCTGACCAAACACACCAGAGCAGCCCAGGCTCTCGTGGCCTTGGCGAAATAAGTGAAGGGATGAGAAAGTTATTTGAAGGATTGGTGTACAAGCCGAATAAGCTAAATTTAGACTAATGGAATGCTCTCTCTGTCTTCAGGTATATTCTTAGAACAATACATAGCGAAGCCCCTTCGCCTAAGTTGACCACTTTGAGACAGTTGTTCTTCCCACAAGCGCTTTGTAGAGGAAAATATTGTCCACTTGACATAATAAGTTTCTCAATCCTTGTAACATTGTTCACAGACAGTTCATTGCATTCACTAAATGATTGCCAGTAGCTAATTCAAGTCACATAAAGGCAATAATAAATCAATGCCCGATCGGGCCTAACCTCCTAGGACGCCGGGCCCCCCTGGGAGGGTCGGGCCCCGGGGCACCAGCCCTGCCTGACCCCCCCCCCCTCTCGTCGGGCCTGGTCTAGTAGCTTAGGTCTGAACTTGGCCTAGTAGTCGTTGACGGTGGCGCTTGGCGGCAAAAGTAGGAACTATTTGAAAAATTCTAAGTTGCAGTACTTAAATTTAAAAAATTTCCTCTCGGCACGCCGGAAGGCGGAGGTAGATTTCACCGGGCAATCTAGGGGATAGGCTATAATAGGCAAAATATGCAGGTTTTCGTAGGAGGAACAGACCTCATTTATTGCAAGAAAGTATTTTACATTTGGAGGTTAATTAACTTTTTTTTCGTTTTTGTATGCATATTTTTATCATTTTATTGTCTTATGGGGATGGTAACCTTCCTGTCATTTGGGGTTCATTTTTATACTTGTGATCACACTGTCCTTATGCAAGGTTTGGAACTGATGTGTAACTATCTGACAGTCTGTTACTTCTTCACGCAAAATTTTATCTCCCGCAGAGATTTTTGTTGGTTCCTCAGTTTAGGAGCTGCGACAACGTGGTCATGTAACCCCGTGTACATTGCGTGTGTGTAGAATATGATAAACGGTGTTAATTGTGATGACTGTATTAGTCTGTAATTCAGGTAAGGTCTGCAGACGGTCAATTTTAAGTAGTAGTTCCTAATTTTGTACCATATACTAACGTCAACGACACCTAGCTGTGAACTTGGCTACTAGATGCCTCCGAACCAGCAACTTGCAACGAACGTTGGAACTTCCCCTCCAAAGGAAAGCATGCTGAGGGATTTTTAGCGCTCTTAGAAAATGCGACGACTTTGGCCGGCTTTGAACCAGCGACCTTGGGCATATAAGTTCAGCATGCTACCAGTTAGCCGCTTCCCACAGAGTCAGATGGAAAAATGAATGTGATCTCGTGCAATGGCGTTGTCTTGGCAACCTCTGATAGCTCATCCCTCATCAATTTAGAAGCGTTGTCATGGTAACCTCTGATGGCACTTGGCATTTTCTTTCATTCCGAAATCATTTATCTCATCCCTTGGCGTAATGGTAGGTCAGATCAAAAATTCTTTCAGACAAAGTTTTAGGCAATTATTAGGGGAATATTTTCCATTTTGTACGGGTTTGATATTGTGCCTATTAAGAGAGATATGATTAATGTTCTCCGAAAAACCCACTTTTTTCACCCCTTTGGTCAATGTTTGGTGCTATCAAAAACTTTTAATACATAAATTTTTGGCACTCATCCGACACATATTATGAACTTTGAATGGATTCGATATTTCACGTATTAAGAGAGTTATAGCGATATTTCACTTTTTTGAAGAAAAAAAAGTCCCCCCCCCCCCATTTTCACCCCCTTCAACCGATTTTGTCCATTAACGAACTCGGCCGATATTTTAAGGGGATACATATTATGTAAAACATTCAAAGTGATTGGTGCAAAATTACGGCAGTTATCGTGTCCACAAGAAACTGATATATATGCGTATATTTACACACACATATATATAAACTTTTGAACTGACGGTGGTTTTGGGGTCTGGGGGATGTGGAACGCGAAGATAAGTCGAAATTTTCCGGAAGTCGAAACATGGGACCCATTGCAATAGTTAGCTTTCTAATGAAATCTACCTGAAACAGATAACACACACAAATACAGTCATCACAATTAACACCGGTTATCAGACAGATTCTACACACACCCAAAGTACACGGGGCTACATGACCGCGTTGTCGCAGCCCCTAAACTTAAGAACCAACCAACCACCTCTGTTAGGGTGTCAAAGTAAGTATCATTGGTAGAGGCTTCTTTTCCTACTAAACAATCAACACAACGTGAACAATCTATCTTTAAGGAGACCTGGAATGGAGCATAACCTGTTATATGCAGAAGACAGGAAGAGTCAACTTGAAAGTCAAAAATATTTGCTTTCTGAACAATGCTTAAAAATGGGGCTACATTTGCAGAACCTGTCCCTACCGTATTTACATTTTGTAAGTCTTTGTAAGTGTCAAAGGACCATTTCAGAACACCATACTTGGCAGATTTTGTGCCGAAGAGAGATTTCAATCTCAGTTTCTTTTCTGCCTCTAAAACTTTAAGACAAGAAATATTGTTATCTGTGGAATCTTCTGAAAGTTGCACTGATACATTAACTACACTATCACAACTGGTATAAATACACCAATCCTTGAACAGCTGTGGTTGATTGTGAATGCTAGCAGCAAATGAAGGAAACTCTCTAATAGTGTGCTTCACCAAAAACTCTTGTGCTTTCAATTCAAGAACTTCACCCAGCTTTTGACTTTTCTGTCCTCAGGATCCCTTCACATCCTGGTTTCAGGAATACACAATTCAGAGGGCAAATATACACACATCAAAAAAAGTTTTGCATCACCTCGGTTCCCAGATCTCCGGCATATAGACGTTGACTGTGTATATTGTATCCAAGATACAGTCCCTTTGACTGTTCATAGATGTCACTAAAACTGCTCAAAGATGTAAACAACCATGCATGAGCAGGGCCTATTAGACGGAGGGGGTACGACAGCCGATCAGTTCCAGTCATTCCACCAGGACGAAGGTACGCTGCTCATGTTGTCTGTAGTTCTACCATGCCTAGAAGGTCAATACCGCAGTTCGATCGCGTCCGCATTGTTACTTTGTGTCAAGAAGGGCTCTCAACAAGGGAAGTTTCCAGGCGTCTCAGAGTGAACCAAAGCGATGTTGTTCGGACATGGAGGAGGTACAGAGATACAGGAACTGTCGATGACAGGCCTCGCTCAGGCCGCCCAAGGGCTACTACTGTAGTGGATGACCGCTACTTACGGATTGCCGCTCGGAGGAACCCTGACAGCAATGCCACCATGTTGAATAATGCGTTTCGTTCAGCCACAGGACGTCGTGTTTCAACTCAAACTGTGCGCAATAGGCTGCATGATGCGCAACTTCACTCCCGACGTCCATGGCGAGGTCCAGCTTTGCAACCCCGACACCATGCAGCGCGGTACAGATGGGCCCAACAACATGCTGAATGGACCCCACGGAATTGGCATCACGTTCTCTTCACCGATGAGTGTCGCATATGCCTTCAACCAGACAATCGTCGGAGACGTGTTTGGAGGCACCCTGGTCAGGCTGAACGTCTTAGACACACTGTCCAGCGAGTGCAGCAAGGTGGTGGTTCCCTGATGTTTTGGGGTGGCATTATGTGGGGCCGACGTACGCCACTGGTGGTCATGGAAGGCTCCGAAACGGCTTTACGATACCTGAATGACATCCTCCGACCCATAGTGCAACCATATCGGCAGAATATTGGAGAGGCATTTGTCTTCATGGACGACAATTCTCGACCTCATCGTGCACATCTTGTGAATGCGTTCCTTCAAGATAACGACATCGCTCGACTACAGTGGCCAGCATGTTCGCCAGACATGAACCCTATCGAACATGCCTGGGATATGTTGAAAAGGGCTGTTTATGGACGTCTTGACCCACCAACCACTCTGAGAGATTTACGCCGAATTGTCGTTGAGGAGTGGGACAATTTGGACCAACAGTGTCTTGATGAACTTGTGGATAGTATGCCACGGCGAATACAGGCATGCATCAATGCAAGAGGACGTGCTACTGGGTATTAGAGGTAGTGGTGTGTACTGCAATCTGGACCACAAATGCTGAAAGTCTAGCTGTATGATGGTACAACATGCAATGTGTGGGTCTCATGAGCAATAAAACGAGCTGAAATGTTGTTTGTGTTGATCTCTATTCCCTTTGTATTTAACGGTTCCGGAACTCTTGGAACCGAGGTGATGCAAAACTTTTTTTGATGTGTGTAGAAAAAATGTAGGCAGGGCTCCTGATGCCAATTTTCAATCCATCCATCGGGCGCTCTTCCATTCTCCAGATGAGTCCTTATATTTCTCTGCTTTAATAATATGACCTATTTGAAAAAGATTTATGCAATCTACAGACTATTTCGAAGGTTCCCTAATCCAGGCCTGCCGCAGATTTTCGTCACTTGGGAACCTAAACACTGGTGTGTAGCCTCCCTTAATTGGATAATTTCCGTTACAGTTGGGGATAAAACATTTATCTGGCATTGATACGGTGCCGAAGAAATCCAGGAAAAACAAAGTTTAAAACATGAAGTACGATATGTGATAATTCCATGTACCGTAGGCATTTAAAAATACCATATTGCCAGATACAAAGCACACTCGCCATTGTGTTCTCGATTAGATTACAGTTTTAAAAAACTTACCTGGAAGGGTAGAATAAACGCTACCGGTACTATAAAGCGTATAAAGGTACAAAGCGTAAGAAACAAAATTTAGAAGGAAATATCCCTTTGAGATAAACACTGAACGTTCCCTTCGTGTTCCCGCCTGACAAGGGTATGACTGATAAACATGTTACCAAGTCTCAGCCTTCCGACCTAGCCTATCTAGAGTCGACCGTGCGCAATACCTAAATTCTTATCTAGAACACCTCCAGTACTTCACTGCGAGAGCTAAACGCTCAAACAGTCTTTCACCGCCCTATAAAGGCTTCCAAAATGATTGTATATTGAATTTCAGGGCCAAGCAATTAAAACTCAGCAACTTTTCTAGGTTCACGCCGTGTTTTGTGCGGGGTTTCATTGGCCGTGAAAGACAAAATACCAACTTTATTGAAATAAGTTTGCCCAATTCTGCAGTAAGATTAATTATGAAAACTATATAAACTAATGTGACAGTCGGTAGACTTCGACACATTAGTCTGTAAATTTGGGTTTCTGATCACGACAAAAAGCAGATAAATATTGGCCAACAGAAATATTAAATTAACAAAAAACAAATCTATAAACAGCAAGAAATCATACCGTGCAAAGTAGAAAGCACTATAACATTGTAAAACAGCGTTTCTCAGTAAGCCCCTACAACCAAAGATCAACCAACATGCAACAATTCAGCTATCTTGGCCTTGTGGTTTGAGCGCTATAGACTAACATAGCTCGGCGTTGACCGTGTTATATAGCACAAATTTAGGTTTTACCGTACTCGAAAACCGTTGGAGATACACGAAAAGTGATAAGGATCTTTCGGATAGAAAATTAAATTTTAAACCTCGTATATGCCATCAAAAGTTCGCTATTTATTAGCGTTCTCTTTTTATTTGAAATGGAAATATGAAATTTTGAAACCAAAGGGTGTAGTTAAGTCACTAAAATGGTCACCATTTTTAAATAGTGCTAAATATCGAAATCAAAAGTAGCCTGTATGTTAACCAGGTAAATCAGATACATCCATGCAAAATTTCATTTAAATCGGACCAGTGGTTCTTGCGTGATTGAGTAACACACAGACACACACCATCTCATTTTTAGCCTATTTCATTTTATGAAAAAAAATGGGCTTATGAGATCACCTTTTGTCCGTGTGTGCGTGTGTGTGTCCCCCTAATAAATTCTAAACGGCAGGAGCGATTTCAATGAAAGCGAAGTCGAGACTTTTAAATAGACTTTTCTCGCGATTTAACCATCCAACCGTAATGAAACATCGTACAGCAAATGTTCATACACATTGTAATGCACTGGCGTCTAATTCAGTTCAATTGTTTATATAACCTCAAAATGGCGGCTGTGCGTAATATTTCACTGGCATTCAATATCTCCTAAACTACTTATGATATCACCCTGAAATTTCGTACGGAGATAAAAGGCACTGCTACACGTTTATCTATGTAACTTTCAAAAACCTGTAAAGTACAAAACGAACATGGCGGCCAAGCGAGTTGAAACATTTTAATGGACTTTTCGCGTGATTTAACCATCTGAGCGCAGTGAAATGTGGTACAGTAAATTATTATACAGATTGTAATGCACTGGCATCTAATTTAGTTCAATTGTTTACATAACCTCAGGATGGCGGCTGTGCGAAATTTTAAAATTAAGTATTTATTTCTTGTGTCGTAATCATGCGATTGAAGTAAAAGTTTGAATAATGAAGCTACGCAATAATTTTCCTTTAATGGTACATAACTCTATGGCCAATATATATAACAATCCAAAATGGCGAGCATCCGAAATATTTTGACGGTTCTCAAAATCTGCTAATCTGTTACTGCAATGAAACTGCATTTATTTGTGTCCATAGAGGCTATGAACATAAGTTCACCTATATGACTTACAGTAACCTGGTGAGCACAAATCCAACATGGCAGCGATGCGAAGTATAAATATTTAAATGGACGCTTCTCGCAATTTAACCATCTGAGTGCAGTGAAACTAGGTACAGTAAATCCTTATACAAATGTTAATACACTGGCATCTAATTTATTTCAATTGTTTCCATAACCACAAGATGGCAACTGTGCGAAATTATAAAATCTCGTTTTTACTTACTTGTGTCCTAATCATGCGATTGAAGTCTGAATACCACAAGTACACAATAATCTTCATGTAATAGTACATAAATAATAATCCAACCTGGCGACCATCTGAAATATTTAGACGGTTCTCAATATCTACGAATCTATCACAACCTTCAAACTGAAATTTTGTTTGTTGATAAAGGCAATTAACATGAGTAGGATATATGAAAATAGGTTGTATAGTTCCTCACGGAACTGAAAAATGAAAATCGACAACCTGCTTCCAGTATCCGACCGGGTCAGGAATGGAATGAATGAAGCCCTCATATAGCGGCGAGGATATGGACCACAGATTACCTACTACTACAGATAGTCGACAGCCATGCTAATTCTTGGCACCTTATACTTCAGCGCTGTCTGGTGATTGACTGCGGTACAGCTGGGACGCTCGTTTTCGGACACTGGCGGTCACCTGCGCGGTAGAATATAGCTGTTCCGCGAACCTATGCAAGCAGCGCACGCGCATAGCTGTTCCACAGCCAGTAGAGACGTGTCTGTCGCCTTATGAGCTTCGCTGTTCTCGGTGTGACAACTGAAAACTCTCCTTGTGACGCTTGCGTGTATTTCTTGTTCTACCGGGAAATTTATGAAAGTAGGCTACGTAGCGCTAGTGCTACAAATTAAAAGTTAATTGCATTGACTAAAGCTCGGTATAAACCAGGCGCGGATCTAGAGTTTGGCTTTGGGGGAGGTTCAGAGAATCGAAATTGTGAAGAAAAATTGTATAACTAAAAACGCAATCACAAAATAACCAAACGTACTGTCCCCGTTTACCTGGATAGTAGGCTGTCAGATATCCGCCCCCTCAATCGGATTGCCAATTATCAATCGCACCGGCACAGTTACATCAATGAAAATGGCACTGACAGATACTATCGAGATAAGAGCACAGAAGTTCACAGGAAATCATTGTGGAACACACCAAAATAGACGGGGGTTCATACTTACCGTTACTTACCTCTTAATTATCTCGGGGTTTGAGTTGACAACAGGATCACTAAAAGTCTGTTCACACAATAACCTCCACCATGACATTTAAAAATGAACCACAACGAAGACGAGAACTTTGAACTGTACAAAAGCTTTATTTCTAATAAAGGGTATGATTTTACTAACACAACAAAAACAACGTGGCTATCAGTAGCCCAAGTCAATCTGACTACGTCCTCCAGTAGGACTTGCAAAAATTATCATACAACATGATATAGAACATTTTAGCTCTCAAGAGCTCCAAATAACGTAATATTCATAACACTATTGGATTGGAAAAGGACGTCAGGGTGTGACATATATAGAGCATTTGGTTTCCTTTTAATAAACATGAGAATGGTATTTATAGTCGCAAGGCCAGAGTGTGTACGACCTCACTCCCTGAGAACCAGATGTTGGCACAGCTGCGGGCTACCCTCCAGCCTGTTGCATACTGGTCAAATGCACTCCCTTCTCACGTGCTAAGTTACGTAAGAATACAGCTTGTTCTCTCAAGCTTTTAAATGTCTACGAGACAACTCACATTATATTTACGCAAATCTTTCAAGTACTTTGCTCACATCCTATTGGATCATTATGTTAATTCCTTAAACTTGTTAACTTCAATCCAAATGTTTAAATAGCTCTTAAATGTTTATAACAAAATCACATAAATTATTTATAACAATTAGAAATTGTTTATAATATTTGTCAAAGACAATAAAAATATTATAAGCACGCCTTTAACATCACTCTCGTTCCACATTATTTTCAAAAATATTTACAGCAATTATTTACAATATTAACATTTAAATTGTTTAAATAATTAATTTAAGAAATACATTAACCACATGTTCATTCGGTTGGTAATTTTCATAATCGTGTTTAATATAATCGACCAATGAAGGTTAGTTATACATGTTAATGTCACAATCTGGTTTAATAAAGGTTTTAATAATGATTTGTGACGGCAACCTTCATTCAAAATCTTATCTCAAATTCTTTCAAAACTCGTGTTAATTCTAACAGTAAATTCACTTGATAAATTTTCAACGAACTATGACAATCTTACTCCAGCGGAAAATCCTTCGCTAACAAGTTAATGCACAATCTGCATTAAAAATTTAGGCCCAAAATTCATCATATATTAATCTATATGGCATTAAAAACTTCCACATAACTTACAAAACTTCCACAAATAATTCTTTAACATTTATTCCTGTGGGAACCTCCTTCATATTCAAGGGCATTATACCTCAGCGACTTTCAACACGCGCTGCACTAGCGATTATACATTTATAGTTCCACTTAAAAAATTTTATAATCATTAATTGTTTCAAAACTGTTTTTTATTTAACCTTCGTGGATTTCATTCATGAACCGAAATGAAGTCAAAACTTGCCAATCACAAACAAATTTAATAGTGAATACGCTTATATACGCCTGTCTGGTCTATCAAAATTTAAGATTAACATCTTAAAAGAAATTGTAGTATGAAAATACTATCTTCAAATAAAGTGCGACTAAAATGCAAAGTAGTCGAATAGAATCCAATTAGACTGGGGAATGCAAACATCGTTATATAAATCTCTAATTGAGAAAAACTCCTAACAAAAGTTCTTGACTTTAATGCATTCAATAATTCATTATTAAAGTTACTCTTTCACAAAAGTGTCTATGATGCAATGTTCATTCATAACTGACGATAAATGTCTGTGTTGCAATCAATTCAAATAACGACTAGTATTTCCAAGATCGTCGACAACGTAAGAGATTTTAACGCTCTAAAATCAATTAAATGTTCTTCCTTCTTGATGATGACAGAAAATTGGTCAAAGTAATTAAACTGGGGTAGAATTACTTTAATAAAGTGACACGCTGTCTGAATTTAAATCTGCCATAAAAATCATTAACTTACAGTCAAATCGTGACTACAAAAAAAATATTAATTACAGAAAAATCCAAATATCAATCTCAACTGATTCAAAATCGTTAACTATGCCCATGACATAACAATGTCTTAATAAATCGTCGAAAAATGCAAAACTCATCAAGATGTACTGAGAATAAGAATCTCAACAAGAAAATAGGGCAAAATACATGAGGATAAAAATATGGGAAAAATAGTTGCTCAAACATCATTAGTAAACTCAAATACAATAAACGTTCACGACTACCTTATCTGCCGATTGACGTTCCAGAGGAAAATTCCCCAAAGAAGACTGCTGATGGATCCATTTCACCACGTTAAAGCTGAGCTCCATCCTCAAACTAGGAAATAGCACCCTCGGAGAATCGAACTGCTTCCTTCTCCGGAAATCGCTCTACTCCTCGAAGACGAATAGACATCCTTCCGGCAATAATCTTCTTTGTGAGTCGGGATATCCCTGACCTCTCTTGAAAAATTCCCTGAAGTTCCAGTAGACAATCGCCATGAAGTTTTGTAGAAATTTCCGAAGAAATTATTCATATTCAGAGTATGAAATTGTTTCTATGGCTGTTCGATGGTATTCAGCCTTTAATTACGAAACATGGGTGTAGATGGTATTCACCGCATGTTCGCTTGTGTGGAATAGCAATTAGCGAAGTTCCATGTCGCTATCTTACTCCGTTGAAGTATGTCCCAATTGCAATAAGCCCTTTTAGCCTTCCATCTGCTCTTCGGTTGTAGTGTCAGAAGAACAAACTGCCGTATTCAATTGCTCCATTATACTGTATCGTTCTGTAACCAAGCAATCTGAAGTCTTTCTATTCCACTCGCAGCGTCAGCCGTTGCGTTGATTCTGGCTATACAAAAGTGCTTCTCTTGTGGCGAGATAATCACTTTTGTCAGTCGTATAAAACTGCTAATATCTTTTAAACTAATCGGTCGAAATTGTTCAGCTTTTCTCTATAACTTTATGAAGCACAGCACAATACAATTAGCTTATCGGTGACCGCTAACTGTTCGAAGCTAAACTTGTAGAAGCTTTCTAAGGTCCGTTTCAACTTCACCTAGTTTGACCTGAATCTCGTTAATATAGTGGCCTCGCCACGCGTTATAAAGACGATTCTTTTCACTGCTGTTCACTTCGACGTCTCACTATAATGAATGTATAAGAAAAGAACTTTCACAATAGACTTCGATGATCTGAGAATGAGATCTCAGAATGATCAGAGAACGAAAGAGACTCCTCTCTTCTGCGCAAGCCCTTTTATTAACTTCACGAGGGGCGTTTCCATCCCTTCCAAAGCGTGATACTGCGTCATCGCTAGAAGTTCCAACTTCGTTAATACATGACGGATTTTCAAAATTCAAAAACTGAAAATAAATTTCACTAAAATTCCAAATCAATGCTTTTACTGCAAATGGATTTCCACAATTCTGCATTCCAAAAGTAATAAAAATACCATAGTTTCAGCAATCTCCGTCTTCCTTTAAACTATCGTTCATTGGTTCATGCCTCTCCTCCAATAGCATAGTTTCTTCCTCAGCAGAATTCCTCGTTTCCTGCGACTGCGTCGTAAATCTTGGAACATTCTCGACTAAATGCTGACGTCACTGAGAATCTCAGCTCAAGTAGCCTGCTGGCATAACATTTACGTCATCCGTGCTTACGTCATGACTACCCACGTCATAACTATGACAACCATAACTTTCCATATAATTTCAAATATAGCCACCGTGGTCTCTATATAATTCAATTACGGGGGCAGTACAAAACCAGACCAATTTTTTTGCAAGCTACATGGATAGAAATTTGATGCGTTTAGCGCACCAAAAATATTCGTACAAATTGCAACGGCGTGTTTTGCGAGCTTCGAGAAAAGTATCAAGGTACGTTACAGTTTCGGCAAGTCGAGTTGGTACCGACAAAGGGAGAAAGTCACAGCTTAAATTGCCAACCAAGCTTGCAGTTTGGACGTCGGCAAATTTTTTTGGTGCGTAAAAAGCCCCAAATTCCTATCCGTGCATTGCGGCACATTCGTCGTGACATTACTATAAACATCGATTCGGTAATCACATGGTTTGCTAAACAAAATAGACGAGTTGATTTTGTTATATAAATAATCGTTTTTATATGACAGGTATGAAGTTGTAAATATGTACACTTGTAACAGAACATAATAACAGCAATAAAGATATTTTCAGTATTGAATAAAATAAAAAATAAAACTGTTTTTAGTTAAAATTCGTTAAGTTTTATTTTTCTGGTTATTGTGTTTTCGTTTTTTGAGTTTGCAAAAAAATTTGGTCTCCGTTTAGGGAAGGGGGGGGGGGGGTTCGTGACCCCCCACCCCCTTGGATCCGGGCGTGGTATAAACATTGAGCAACTGCAATGCCGACTATTCTATCGAAGCTTTCTTCAAAAACACTGCACAGCCAAACGCGCGAAGTGGTGTATAATCTATATTAACACTTTCATGAAAAGTGAAGCAGTGGCTGGTACTGTGTCCATACCTTTAAAAAGGTACAAGAGCGAGTGGCAAAAGCGACAGGTATATCGAAAACGACTGTTAGGAGAATCATCAAAGAAGTTTCTCGGTTCGAGGAGGAAGGTACCTCCTTTAGTACATCTGGTAAACATCACCAGGTTCCTAAAACAGTGACAGCCGTAGATGACTTTGTCAGGTGTGTGATTCGGCGGACTGTGTATGATTTTTACATTCAGGAAATGTCTGTAATAGTGTGTGTATTTACAATCGAGATAGGATATGGGTTGGAAGCGGAAGAGGATTGGACAACGTGGTCATTCAGCCCCGTGTACTTGGGCGTGTGTATTTGGAATTGAGGTGAAGATTGGGAAGGAGACGGCCGTGGCCTTAAGTTAGGTACCATCCCTGCATTTGCCTGGAGTAGAGGTGGGGAAACCACGGAAAACCACTTCCAGGAAGGCTGAGGTAGGAATCGAACCCACCTCTTCTCACCTTTGCCTCACGAGGCTGAATGTAGCCCGTTTCAGCCCTCAGACTAGAATTAAATTTCTTGGCAGAGCCGGGAATCGAACCCGGGCCTCCGCGGTGACAGCCAAGAATGCTAGCTACTACGCAGTGAGGCGGGCGCAAGTAATGTGATGCATAATTCTCAACATATCGTAAATTTAAATATTACCTGTATTTTATATAGCTTCATTTTTTAATAACTTGTAATGTTTTTATAGCCTATTTTAAGATAAATTATAATAAACCGTCTCTGGAAGGAAAAGAAAACACATTGATTGTCGTTACTAATTCACTAAGCTTCACCTCCCTAAACTGGTGTTTCATAACCTGTATAATTCTGTAGGAGTAGTGATATAGCCTAAGTTAATTATTTGGGATTTCATAATTTGAGAAGAGGGTATTTTACTGTGCTTTCTTGACGTTTCCGCGGAACGCAGCGTTATTTGATATAGGAGAGTGGATAGTAGTGATATGTATTATATGCACAGAATTATGACAGTCGCTATTTAGCATAACATGCTCGCAACACAGCGCAGTACTCCTCACCATTCCATCCAACGTGCCAATCTGACAGTGAGAGGCAGGGCGGCGCACTACCCTACCCTGATGTTACTCGAGGGCTAGACTCGTTCTCATGCGCGGCCTCCCAAGGTCAGTAACCAAGAAATCCCGTCAGGCCTGTACTAGTCGACGTGTAGCACGGCCGTGCGGGTAGCCTATCCCACCCCTTCCCCTCGTTCCGCTAAATATTGTCGTCCTAAATGCTCTGCCCACTTCAATGTTCCGAAAATCACAATCTTCCCAATACTTATAGCACGTTTTTAAGTGTGGAGATAAGCATATGATCTACAAGAAATAAATCACATTCAAAATACCAATAACATTTTTTAAAATAATACCAAAGTGGGAAATTGTGAATTCCAGAACTCTGAAATGAACAATCACAGCAT
The DNA here is from genome assembly GCA_946902985.2 of Meconema thalassinum. NCBI lineage: Eukaryota > Metazoa > Arthropoda > Insecta > Orthoptera > Tettigoniidae > Meconema > Meconema thalassinum. The sequence continues at coordinate 296,760,832 of OX336391.1, read as the reverse complement.
TTAGGACATGTTAGTTAGTTAGTTATTGTTGTTTTAAGGGGAGGAACTACGAGCTCATCTGCCCCTATTTTAGGACATGGCCTCATCAATAATTTACATGTTTACATTTCTTTCAGTTGCAATTGGAGCATATTGCATTGGTGACAAGAATTAGGCTACTAAAAGGCCTGCAGCATATTGTTACTCACCTTAAAAAAATGGTCCCTTCCAATTAACCACAGTAGGCCCATTTAGGCCTATAACCAATTAGTTATTAGAATAAACTGCAAAGGAAAGGTACTGGGAAGGGAGAATATTCATATCTTAAAATGCTTGATGCTGTTAGGAATAACAGTAAAATGTTAAGAGAGAATGCTAAGGAAACAGGTGGTGTAACCAGATCACACTAAAATTGTTAGTGCAATTAGTGCCAAATTCATTAAGAGACTGAAATTTCAGAAAAATAATTGGATATTGCAAAATTTCTATACAGTAGTTAATTTCATATTCCCTTTAAAATATATCCAGTTCACCAATTTTTGCAGGGTGAAATACAGTAAGTACATCAAAAAAATCATCGCACACTAATACAGTAAATTCTATGACATGCTGTGAAGGGGAAAGGAGAAATAGGACTTTCAATGAAAAAAAAAGAAAAACACTCAATACTGCTAGAAATCATCATGTTTTATTTAAAAAGTTGTCAACGAAGAAAAATAACAGCGAGAGTCAAGATCACACTTAGGAAAAATACAGTAATCAAATCTGGTCCTCCTAAAAGTACGTGTTGAGGCATGTTCCTTTCTTCTTTATTGCCAAGGCATAACAGTAGGCTATAGCACAGGATAATGAACCTCTTCCCTCCTTTATGCCATGGCTAACACTGATGAACAGCAAATTCCTACAACACATGCAAGTTTGTATGTTGAAACAGTAAACTTAATAAAATATGTAATGCTTCAAATGGAGAACTTCAATTTGCTGATTCGTGTATGGTTGCATCTACTATAACTACATTTTAAAAGAATCTCTTATTGTACAATCATAGTGTTGTCGATATTAATTCATTTAGGGCTTTTGATAACATTCATTTAGCCCCGTGTACTTGGAAGTGTATAGGATTTGTATGATAATCTGTGTTATTGTAGTATCTGTAGTAGTGTGTACTGCTCGGGTCTAAGCTGCGTGAACCTAAGAGGAATGTGCATCGCAGACTATGAGAAGTGGTGTTGACGAGTGATGAGGTTCCTCAGTCCGTGCATAGTACAGAACCAAATATATTGGTCGGTGACTCACTCATTCATTCGTAACACCACAGTGGTTTGAGCAACGGCCCTATGTAAGCATTATTGGAATAGAAAGGAATACCAGATATCACGGCGGGTTGTTGACAGACCCTGACCCTTCCTTGCTCTTTCCCCTCACCCCGCAAGTTCACAGAGCTTGGACCCGAGCAGTATAGCCTACTTTTTGTAATTCAGGTGACGACTGGAAAGGAGGCAGCCATAGTCTTAAGTTAGGATCAATCCTAGCACTAGCCTGGAGTGGAAGTGGGGAAACCACGGAAAACCACTTCTTGGATGGCCGAGGTGAGAATCGAACCTACCTCTTCTCATTTCTGGCTCACGAAGCTGATTGTGAGTCGTTCCAACCCTCTGACGAGAATTAAATTACTTGGAAACTAGCCCAGGACCTCAGGAGTGGCAGCTACCCCACCACAAGGTGGTATTATAGTAGCACTGAATGAAAGTAGAACGAGTGATAACATTCTCTATAAGGGGCAGATGACCATGTAGTTCCGCCCCTTGAAACAACAATAACAATAACTCACTACCTATAGGTGTATTTTCCAGAGTTGGAATCTGACAGTTCTGCACCACTGGGCAAAAACAGTTGACGACTAGATCGCTCGCATAGCTTGTTGCCATGGGAACTATACAACGCTGCCAATTTGAGTGATGCTATTTGACCACGTGCTTGTCGCCGATCAGTCGCTTGTTTGGTTACCTCCAGTGCACACTCACCTTGCTGCGTTTCATAATCTGTTGTTTTTATGAGTTATAATTGTTTGATTTAATTAGTTAATTACTTTTTGTGTAGGATTTACAACTTACTTATTTATACTTTATACTTATAATTCATTAGAGATAAATTTCATACTGTTAGTTACCATGCCAATAAGAGTTTGTTATCTAGACCTCCTATACGGTTACCTAGGAAACAAATATTCATCATCTAGGCCAGGGGTTCTCAACCTGTGGTACGCGTACCCCTTAGGGAGTACGCGACAGGCCATCCTTCTACTCGATCCACATGCGCAGTGAGCTTCGTGTCGTGACTACTGTGTGAGGTATTTACGGCGCGTGTATTTGACTTCCACAAAGAATTGCATATTTTCTTTACCGAGCACAATTCTAATTAATCATCAGTACTCAATGATTTTGGTTGGCTTTTAAAATTGGCCTATTTAAGTGATATTTTTGAAAAACTGAACATTTGGAATAAGTGTATGCAACATAGTGTTTCTGATATGTTCTATGTTGAAATGAAAACTAACGCAATGATTGCAAAAAAATCACCCTTTGGGAAAAGGAACTGAAAAACAACTATATTTTGTTTTATTAAAATATCTTTCCTTATAAAATTACAAAGGTTAAACCATACTAACTAAATACCTTTTACATTTTTAATAACCATTATTACTGCCTAAGAAAGGTTAGTAGGGGGTACGCAGGATGTTAAATTTTTTAAAGGGGTACGATGGTTGAAAATGGTTGAGAACCCCTGATCTAGGCCTAAAAACATCATGTTTCTCAGTGATGTGAACGAACTTCATCTGTATTATGCCTATTATTTGGAATGTTATTCGAAGAGAAAATTCTGTTTATTAAAACTGATTGAGACGAGAACCTTCATTTGACCTTCATAACTTGGTTTATACGGATGTGTGACTATCCCCACTTTGCGTGGCAAAATTCAGGGTTGCTTATATGGCTATCACGGTACCTATTAATTGATTATTGTTCCAGGCCAAACCCATTGGTCTAGAGAAAGATTTATTGATGTGTGACTATTCGCACTGTGTGTGACAAGAACTTGGGTTGCATAGGCTGCACTATCTAAGTTAGTAATATTTGGTCGAGGCAAATACTTAAAAGTTGTTGCATCTAGACCGTCATTGGAGTTGCGATGGACTGTGGTGAAATCGTTAACATGATAGAGGGAGAGGGATTGGGATTTCTACGTTCAATATCTGCCATTGCTAAACTATTTGCTGGCTTATTCTCGTTGTAATTGTTCGAATAGCTACATATTAAGTAAAGAGCTTTGTGGAGTAAATAAATATTTCTTTTGGAGCTATTTGACCAACTACAAAGAGAATAAGCCAGCAAATAATGGTGTGGCAATGGCAGATATCGAACATAGAAATCTCAATTCCTCTATCGATGTTAACAAAATCACTACAGTCCATCGCGACTCCAATGGCACAGTCTAAATGCAACAACTTCTAAGTATTTTACACTAAAATACTATGGTATATCGCTGATCCAGTTTTGAAGAATTTGCTAACACCCAAAATACGAACCAATAAGGAACTTTTAATTAAATTATTAAAGGATATCAATTTCTCTTAACACTTGGTAACCTAGTTCATAATCCATTTACGCTGATGCTGAAGAAGGTACAGTACCGGTATCAATGTAATGCCAAAACATGTAGCCTACATCGTTTAATAAATATTACATCATCATAGTATTGACAAGGCAGTGGTTCATCAAATGTATCACCAGCCAATATGGTTAACTATTATCACAATAAAATGGTAAATATATACGCATTCTAATACTGTATTTGTCCATAATTCACACGTAGGCTATAATGGTCGACACAGCTGGAATTTTACTATATAAGTCGTGATCTAATAAAGGGTACGGTGGGTTATAGATAGCGGAGGAGTAAACTAAGTTACCGTACATAATTTCCAGATTCAATTTGTATCATTACAGAAGGTAGTTATTTTGGCTAATATCCTCCGCAGTCTATAACCCACCCACCTTTCTCTTTTTAGATCACAACTTATATATATTCCATCTGTGTCAGCCATTATCCGCGTGAATTATGCACAAGTACAGTATTGCCAACCCCACGTATATGGTACCAATAATTACTAGATAGCACGGACTGAGTTAGCTATGTATGCAACCCCGGTTTTTTGTCACGCATAATCTTTTCTATTTTTTATTTTTTGTTAATCTTTTCTAGACCAATGGGTTTTGCCTGGATCGATAATTACTAGGTAGCGCGGGCAGCATTAGCCATACATGCACCCCTCGCTTTTGTCACACACAGTGGAATTAGTCAATCATATGACCGACCTCATGACAGGTGTATTTTGTAGGCCTATCTTACATGTTGGCAACACGAACGTGACGTCAATGTATGCACCTAGGTAACAGTTGAAGAGACCTCATGCGCTTGAGGAACATGGCTGCCATCGTTCAATGGGCAAGAAACAAAAGCACAAATTTCCAGCGCACTAGTGATAATGGACAGCAATTTCAATTGGTATTGTCCCCTAGATTATGAATATAAGGTATGAAAATCATGTATTATCCGTATTAACGAAGTTGAGTGTTTCATAGAGGCAGGTTCTCATATCATTCACTATTAATATAATTACTAGGTAGGACGGCGTTAGCCATATATGCTCCCCTAGTTTTTGTCACGCACAGTGGGAGAGTCACACAGGCAAAGAAAATTTGCAAATGAAGAGTTTAAAAAATATGTTAAGTGTTATACCGGTATATTTCCACACGATACTGCAATTTTTGTAGCAAGAGTATCGTTACTCCACTTTTAATATTGCCTGCAGGACGACCTATGTTATCGGTAAGGTTTACATTTCGGGACGGGTGTCTCTGTGTCCAGTAGCTAGCTTTAACAGTAGGTCTATCTTTTGACAGGAACTGTAGAATTTGTAACAATTTGAAAAGCCACACCGAAGGATGCATGCAGGTACTGCGCCAGAATTTATTTAAGGCCATTACCAAAGAACCAATCTGGATAGGAACCAAGACCCAGGAAAAATAAAAGAGTGGATGCAAATCTTTCATTCATTAAAAATTCGAGAAATATGGAAAAATCTGTATGGAAATGAGTGAAATACTATACATCTTATGCAATTATGAAAGGCAAGAAAGAAGGAATGATTTAAAGATGGATATATATTCTATTATATGAATGTGGGAGGTCTACATTGCGAGAGACATCACGCCACTTGAAGCTAGAGTTACGTCATGAAAGAGGGGAAGAGACGAAGGTCGAACTACGGACTGAAGTGAGGAGAGGTGGTAGAAGTTACGTCACACCACGAGAGGGGAGGCAGAGACTGCAACTTGCCGAGCGCAGAGAACGGGACTAGAGAGTTCTTTCCAATTTGAGATTTCATCGAGTCAAGACCTCGAGAAGAAGCCAGTATTATTATAACAGTGCTACGTTTTATCAAAGTTGGAAGTGAAGAAGAGTGTAGTACAGCAAGACTGTAACTTGAGGAGCAAGCTACATTTATCACGCAGAATAGAACAGTATATAGCCGAGTATTACAGTGTTTAATACAAAGTTGTTTTTACATCGCTTATATAAATACATTTCGACAAGAAGATATTCACTATAACTACGTTTGAACGCATACTTGAACATTACATTAAAAATGCAAGTTACAAAGCAGCAACGGGGAAGTCTTAAATATATAATCAGTGAAATGAGAATTACCATGTGCTAAGCTAAAGCATAGGGAAGTGGAAACTACAAAGATGTACAGTCGAATTCCAGAATTCACTACTACGGAAGGCGCAGCAGAACATCCACGTGATGCGCAAAATCACCGAACAAACCTCTACTTTTCTACAAGAGTTCTAATACATCTTGAATACTCGCAAACGCTTGTATGAACGACAATTTTCAACCTGAGACGAGATGTCAATTCTGAAGAAACCGAGATGTCAATTCTGAAGAACCGAGATGTCAATTCTGAAGAAACGAGATGTCAATTCTGAAGAGATGGGGAGTCGAAGCCAGACGACTTGCAGTGAACGGGAGACGGAGTGCAGGCAGAGTGGGCTGTTTCACGGCGAGGTCGTTCACCGAGGACGTCACCGACCTTGTTCCACTGGGGGAAGAGGCCAGCTGGTTCTGACACAAACCGGTCTTCATAGCTGTGGGCGAGACGATGAGCTCCGAGACACGTTTGGTTTGGCAGGCGAGACGAAGGTATTCTCCAGACCAGAGTCAACTCAAAGTAGAGAAGGATTGTTTTATATAATGTAGAATTGCAGTTATGTTCTGTGATTATCCAATTGACCAACCGTATAATTTTGTTCGTATTATTTCAACCGTATAATTTTGTCAGTATAATTGAATTATGTAATTTTTGAAGTAGTAATTTTTCGTATTTTTCTTAGGAGTTATTTTTTTTCTTGTTCTTGAAAATTTCAGTCACTTGGACGAAATTTTGCATAGCGCTGCTATTAATGCTAAAGTCATTTCAGAGTTAAACCGTGTAGAATTTTTCATATTTGCGTTAGATTTGAACTAATTAAATCCGTTTTATCGCAGCGATGGAATGTAGAATGAACTATTTAAAGGAATGTAGGGTGAACTATTAAAAGAATGTAGAGTGAACTATTTAAAAGGAGTATAACGTTGAACGAACTAAAGAAGGAGCATAATTGTAAATGAAGTAAAGGAAGTTTATTGAAGCAAATTTAAGTACCGCATATTTAAGAAGTTATGTCACGAAGTGTAAAGAATATTTCGACAACTCATGATGTTGATTCGAGTGTCAGAAATTTTTCTTCAACTAATTATGAACGAAAGTATTACGAGAACTCTTACACACATATGTCTAATGAAATTTGGAGCATTAAAAAAAGCATAGATGAATTTGTTAAACAAATATATTCATGGAAGGAAGTCAAACTTATATCATTTGTTAAAAATATGAATTCTTACTGATATTTCTTTAAAGGTTGTAATTGAATGTAAAACTGAATTTAAACACGTGAAAAAGAAAGTTAACAAAGTTAAATCACAGGGTGATCAGAAAGTGAAAGTACAGATATTTGTTGCAGAAGTGGAATTGTAAGCACGAGGTGAAGTTGTATCAGGATAGAGAAGAATGTTAAAGTTAGGAAGAAAGTGTATTGAAATGGAAGTTTAAAGTTGAAATACCGTGCAAAGTAAGGAGATATAGACGTAAATGAGTTACGTATTTTTACGAGAGGAGGCTGAGGAGTCTCAAGTTTTTCTAGTATTGATCGCAGTGATTGTGAAGTTATTTGAGTGTATTAAAGGAAGATTCTGTACAGGGTGTTTAAGAGATGAGGTAATTATATAATTTTGAAAGAGGAGTGTGAGAATGAAGGTTAATGCCATGCACTTCTAGTATTCACGTTTATCAGAGAATTATTAACACAGTAAAGAATTTCAGAAATATTTCAGTATTTTATAATGAATAGATAAAAGAAACAGTGCTTAGCTTAAATGTTTGTCACTTATGTTCAATTGATTAAGACGAGTATTTATTACATTCAACACGATAGTTGCGGTGTATGTTTGTTATTTGATTGTTAAGGAAGTAGAGTAGATAAAAGACTCATTGAAAGATAGACAATTTAATCTTTTCGACACAATAGAGAGTATAATTTGTGCGAACCATAAATGAATGTATATATGCACATAGTTAATGAATGATTTTGCTTAGATATGGAACTACGGTTCAGAGTTGAAGCGGATTTGTATAAAGTAGGGTAATGCTTAGTATCACACCGTTTCACATTTCTTATTACATCAGTGCCACGTGCAAGTTTATTTTTGGAGTTTATTTTTGTGAGAGTGTCAAGGGGACACCATATTCAGGCAGGAAGCCAGTTTTATTGTACTTGTTTCAGCACAATAAACGGCTGGCGCTTTTTAGCGACTCAGTCAACTTTTATCTTAACTGACACCGTTTTCATTGTCGTCATCGTCGAAAATAGTACTGCGAGGTATAGATACAGGCGCTCACTATAGATTAGACTTTATCACCCCTCGAGATTGGAGTTTCTCGATTTGCTCTAAACGTAAATGATAGTAGAAATTTGTACCTTGGCTGGTAGTACTATTTTCATACGAATAATATCTATCCTGTATGTTCCTGAAATTCCCAATTTTACTTAGTAGGCATGGTAAGTTTGTGAGCTGGGTAATTTACATGTCTGCAATCCTTTACAGTGCAGCGGATATAAGTACTGATGGGTTTATTCGGGCGCAGTACACGTGGAAAATAGCAACCACGTAAGCCTAAAATGCTTGTCGATAATATATTCAATGGTACACTGGCATTCATAGGTCCATGGATTTTGCCAACTTGTGCTAAATTTCAGCATTCCTCAGAGCATACGTACAGCTATTGTGAATCACCAGTTAGTCATGTTTCTCCACTTTGTTATAAATCCAATTATAAACATGCAATTTTTTAAAATAAATATAGGCCTACTGTATATATACATATATTTTGTGCACTCCTTGTTAAACTGTTTTGCCTGGGGGAAAAATGCAAGCAGTTTACTTGTTTCATGTCACTGTGTTCAAAAGAGGAGGACATTAGGTTTTGAAATCAATAACATCAGGAGAAGCAAGGCATGCAACACTGTTTAAACTTAAGTTATTGGGGGTAAAATGGTACAGGCTAGCTCAAATTATCTTGTTTTGCCATTTTCCATACCGTACTCAACAGCAGTGAGTTCCTGAGTTTTAGCCTCATGTAAAATCTACATTATGTTGCAGATTGCCATCTGCAGTAGGAGTTATTGCACTTGAATTGATTGATGCAATGCAAACATAGACTTCTTACCTGGTCATTTGTCAGGAGAGTAATTGCCACATTCCTCTGCTATTTCGAGAACAGCAATTTAAGATTTGTTCACAGAATTGGTAGGCCTACCTATGGGATAAATAAGAGTGAAAGTTAATTGATATGTCAAGTAGAATATCACCTGTAAACTGCTTCAAATATCAATTCAAAACTATATTTTTCACACGCAATACAGAAACACGTTTTAACTTAAATTCTTTAAATAAGCGTACTTACTTGTCGTAGCAGAAGAAGAACTGTTCACTTCTCATTACCACGAAGAAGATTTGATGTAAGAAAGATGAGAAAGAACACAAGATTAGCTTATTTAGCTTATTTATATACGGCCAATATTATTACATGCAACACATAAACAGAGCCGCCATGGCATGGTCAGTGCCGCCAACCCAGTAGAAATAATGTTTATTTAATGATAAGTGCCGTAATTATCGTCTGTGAGCAAGATAACTACAAGGAAATGTCGGTTAAGACTTCAGAGTATATTCAGTAAATGTATTAACTGAATATTGGGATATTTTGTTACTTTTAATTTCAACGTTGTATCATGCATATGTTGGCAAGACGATATACAGCGCTCCATACGACTGGCACGCGCTACTACACCGATGGTGCCAGATGATACCTACCTGGTTGGCACCCCCTGATTAGGACTGTGTCGGCTGCCGAGGCCTGACGCACTCCCCTGGGGCAATGATTAAACGAATGGCAGATGCAATTAAATGATAGTGGAGTGTGTTGCTGGAATGAAATTTTGACAGGGAAAACCGGAGTACCCGGAGAAAAACCTGTCTGCGTCCATTTTGTCCAGCACAGATCTCACATGGAGTGACTGGGATGTGAACCACGGACCCAGCGGCGAGAGGCCGGCGTGCTGCCGCCTAAGCCACGGGTGCTCTAGTTCATCACGGAACTACTTGTTTATATATTAGTACTGAACACGAGGGGGTTAAGCTGACTGGTATCGAACGTGGATCTCAGAGACTGTGAGCTCAGAATGAAGGTTACACCTAGGAACGAACCCGAGATCTTTTGAGGGAGTTTTAGCTGTAAAAACCCCTAGAGGAAATTATATATGAAGTCACTGTTGTAATATCAACTGAGGCTGACATTTATTAATATAATGCAGGCAAAATGAGTGGAATACAGCATTATTGGGCTGTAGGAAGGAAGCTATGCTGCATTCGAGCACAGAAGTTGGGGAGTTTGACATTTTACTAATAGCCCCAGAATTGTGGGAGGAGACTCGTGGAGCCGTGTCACTCTCGCTGACCTACTTATGTCGTCTGGAGCAAGCCAAGGGGCTAACTAATGATCTAGTTCTTCCCCGTTTCAGAAAAGAAATGTGAATAGGGTGGGAAGATCCCAGTGAAAATCATTGATTACTCGTGATTGGAGCAACGCAATGACATGAGAGTTGCACACATGTAAATGTTTAGCTGGGAGGCTAATTATCAAGCCTTTAAACTGTGAAATCGAGGCATATTTAAGGGACTGCGCAAGAACACAGGATTCTGGATGTTAGCGGAATGTTATAACCATGTCGCCGGGGATTTTACAGGACGCCGCGTACGCACGCCATGGCAAAGGCAATTAATATTAATTAATTGGCCGATCGATCCTCGAACACGCATTCAGTTTTGTGACCAGCGAGGAAAAAGGAACATATGAACAGTATTTCAAGACCAGAATCATCCTGGGAGAGGAGGTGATACAGCGAGGGAATCCTAGGTCTACTTTTTCTTGTGAAACGAATATAAGAGAGTGGACTCAGGTCAGAGAGGACAGTCGTACCAGAATCTAGCGCGGAGCGTATGTCGCTCTGGTCCAGAAAAGGGACGCGCACACAAAGACTTGAACATTTTCTAATGTTAATCAGTATATTCGCCGTGTACTGTAATGCACAAATTAAGTCATGAAGTAATAATAAGTACTGTAATCAGTAAACTTTATTAGGCGAAATGCGCGTTACCGAAGTCAAGGAGTGATGCTCGGACTTCAGTATGAGAAGCCGTGCAGTAAACATTTATAATCCTCTTTATTAAGGACTGTCGTGCTGTATGTGTATAGTCGGCAGTACGAGAAATTGTTAGTGTTCACATAGGAAGTACCGTGTGATATAATTTGCAGAACTATTGAAAGTAATAATTTGTATAAATAAAATGTACTATGTTGAGCGCAGTGTGTAAAATATTGATTGGACATATATTAGTATGCCGGGCTGCGCAAGAGATAAACTTTATGATGCGTTTGGTGAAATGTCATAAGAATACCAAATAGTAACGCTCAGGACGAAAAGTAAGCATATTCATGCAAAGCAGGAAGTTTATCGTAGGATAATGGATCGACAGTTGGTGAATCCGTAGGCAGATAATCGAGACTTTCAGTCAGGATGTGGAGAGGAGCGAGGAAGAGTCCGTCAACACCTGCAGTTCTGATATCGTGCCAGGGAAATTCAACCAGTAAGAAATGTAAATAGTGACGTGTGTTTTTTAGTGTTGATCTGTGAAATATCTATAAATTTATTGTTGTAACAAGTGTTATACAGTGTTATGTGCCTCAATATGGAAAGGAAAAGTGCCGTGTGTTTCGGGAGGCAAAGGTTTTATAACATGTGTATTATCAGTGTGGAAATGCCTCGCTACGTATGCAAATGGCAGGGGGCACTGGAAGATGTGAGTGATTGGAGCCACCTGGATAGCCTACAGTATGTAAGTACCCAAAAACCATGATGTTATAGTAGCTATAGTCCACTGTATGTTACGTGATTTCAGAATTATAAAAATGTGCCAGTAAGAATCAATATTAGGAGGTAGAACCTCAAATGTTTATTTATTGTTGTGTTGATTTTAGTAGAGTTGAGACGCTGTTATACATTATTGAGTGGATTAATCGTTACCACTATTATTAAAAGAATGGCAAATCAGTTATGTAAAAACTTAACGTAACGCACACGGATGTTCGATTATTATAATGGTTACCTTGTGTCGGGTTATGGTAATTTATTTCAGTAATAATAATAATAATAATAATAATAATAATAATAAAGGGGATAAATGAATACATCAGGGTAAAATGTTGTTGCAAGAAATATTTAAGCTAATTGGAATATTTATCTATCCAAGCAGTAAGATAATACCTTAAGGGCTGAGAAAGCAGTTTATATATCAGAATATATTGTGTTAATGGGAATATAATTATGCAAGGAAATGAAAGAGTTTAATAGTGAATTGAATTTGTAGCTTGTGAATAAGCTTGTAGAGTAATGGATAGAGTTCTCTTACTAATTAAAGGACGAGATCAGAGCATCGGGTCATGGAGCCAGGTAATCTGTTCGACGTGTGAAATCTCGTATAGCCTTGTGCATACAGAGATATTTATTTTGTGCCAGAGTGTATTTAGTGTTGTACCCTAACTCTGATGATGGATATGGAATGTTCCGGGTTCGAATCCTGTGGTAGGTGAGAGGAGAACAATGGAAACCTCTGCACCATACCTGATCGACCGAGAACTTGTTATTGAATGATTCGGCTCTTGTGAAGCGAATCTTATTGACGGCAGGTTGTGACTGACCATAGCATTTATTAAGATACCGGCTATCCAACTCGACCTGTGTTTATGAATCTTGTGCCTTCATATCATGAAATGGACCTATTGAGGCCAGTTATTAATATCCTAAGGTTAGGAATAAATGTATAGACTCGTCCAGAACCTAAATTGCATACCATTCAGTTTAAATCATATGGGATCATGTGGGTCAGTGTGACCACGCTATTGTATTTAGAATCTTGTTACTGCTTGGGGATAAAAAAAACAGAAGTCAGAAAGCGAGGGATGGTGCATGTGCTTTAACCACTCCACTCCGCTCTATTGTATACGAGCCGCTCTAAAGGGGGCTGAGTTGTAAAACGAACCGTGAAAGTTAACGTTTAGAAAGGACAGATTTGAGACCCCGTTTGTACTGAAAGGTAGCATTGTTATATTGTGTAATGAATTTATGTGCTTTAAAAACACATTGGTAATCATAGAGCACCCTGATGATTTAAATTTTAGCAATCTTACGAATGGTCGGAAGATGCATTTTGTAGTGACACTGACACGTATTTATGAAGTTGGGCATTTGATGCCATGGGCTACGCTCGCAAGGGTAGCTTAATAATACCATCCGACACAGCGATAACGAAAGTTTTGGAATTGAAATCACAACGGCATGCAGTGGAACTATAAAAAGGGAACTTTAGGGGTATATTTACATAATTGTGGAGTTGCAAGTAGATAACCAGTGCAACCCATGAATTGGCTAATGCATGCTAAAGCATTTTGGTGGGAAGAGAGATACAGAACACAGAAGGCACTCATGATGTAAAGTAAAACACAGAAGGCACTCTTGATGTAAAGTAAGATGTGTTTTGAGAACATAATGTAAAGTAAGATGTGTTGTGAGAAATAATTATTCTTGGGGAAATTATATGTGCATCAGCGCACTAGAGTGAATGTTGAAGTCAACCCAAGGGTAAAGGATTGAAGAATGATGTGAATTTCATAGGATAATTTGTGAATAATTAGTGGATTGTGCGAGTAATTTTGTTTGATTTTGTATTATGTTTGTTGGGATTGTGTCCTTATATTGTTTGAAGCCATGATTTAATGCTGAATTAAAGTCTTTAGAATAGAGTTGTGCTTTATCATTGTAGAGTTGATACCTTTTAGTCTCAAATCAAAATTATGCAACTGCTCAGTGGGAGAACGGTACACGCCGAGAACTGAAGCTAGCTGGAGGCAGGAGCATATTTGCCATGGAGATTACTCACATGGGTACATGGAGATTGATGTCCTGTACAGTGATTTGAGCTATGGGTACAACTAAAGTCGGTCTAGATTTAGTACAAACAACTCTATTAAAGGAACGAATAACATGAATTAGGGGATGACCGCACCTAACCTTAGCTAAGCTCCAATACAAACAATATAAATTTTGATAAACACCTTATTTACCATGATCCAGGTAACAGGGGGCGGTATTATTCTATCGTGGAATCGCCTCAGTAGGGCAATATGTATATCTTGGCATTGCAAGACCTGATACTTCATATTATTATCATGGACAAAGCTCATTTATTTATCATTGCGCTGGTATGTGGGCCAGTTTAAAATACAGGTCACCATAGGCGCAGAGGTGTATTCAATTATCATGGCAAGGCCCAAGTGGGGCATTCCACAGTACAACCGAGTCCTTGGATGGTTGATGCGATGTCTTACGTGGCCAAACCATCTATTAAATTATCATGGCGCCCAACGTGGGGCATTCGACAGTACAACCGAGTCCTTGGATGGTTGATGCGATGTCTTACGTGGCCAAACCATCTATTAAATTATCAGGGCGCCCAGGTTTGTGGAGTTTATGGGATTTAGGGAAACCCCATAGATTTTTATGGTATTTCATGGGGAAAACCATAGTAATTATTTTTTTGCCTCAAACTGTGTTTGAGTGATTTTTGAGTTCAGTAGGCTTTTGACGTAACGCAGAATCTCTCTATTGAGAAGAGAATTACCCAAGGGTATGAGTGCTACACACCCAATCCACAATTTATCCTAAAATTCAATGTTTTAGTACAGCCTTGCAATATGGGTGCAGTGTCTTGTATCTCTCTTCAAAACGTATCCACACATGTTTCCAGGAAGCCTGCCTGTATTTCAAAGTGTATTAGTGTAAGAATGGCTGGTACAGAGGAGATTTTGCAGGTGATTGCAGGGTTAAGACTGCATTTTGACGCTGTTAATGAACAGAATAAGCTGGAAGCCAAGGCTTTCCAGAATGAAATAAACACTCGTTTAGATGCCAATCAGGAGGCAATCAATAATAATCAGATTGAATTGAGTAATCGTTTAGATGCCAATCAGCTGGCAATTAATGCAAATCAGGTTGCAATGAATGCAAATAAGGTTGAATTAAATGATAAGCTAGGTCAAATGCAAGAGACAATTAAGACCGAAGTAACAGAAACCGTTGTAAGCATTATATCAGAAATGCAGGTTAAGACAGATAAACGTTTCGAGGCTATAGAAGCCACGCTTGAAAGTAATTTACAGGCGTGTAAGCATGCGCAGGATGAAACCAACAGTAGGTTAGATGCGCTGTCTAATGACATTAAGGATATTCAAATCCAAAATGAGGCGAATCTCGAACGCCAAGCGAAACAGTTTTCAGAATTTACTAGAACGGTAGATCAGAGGTTAGAAGAGAACGACAATAAATGGGACGATAAATTGATCAGCTATGCTAGAGCAATTAACGGTGATCTAAAGAAACAGGATCAGAACATATTAGATCAATGTCAGGAAATAGGAGAGATTAAGGCTATCGCTAATGAAAGTAAAGAGCTGGTAGGCAACATGAAAGGTCAGATGAGCAAAGTTCATCAAGAATTGGACCAAATTCACAGTGACATTATCATCGTTAATAAAAGGCAAGAGGAGAACAGAGGTGAAATTATTCAGGTCCGAAATGAAATGCCAAAGGTCAATGGACATATCCAAGAGGAAATTAAAGGGTTGAGAGAAGAATTCGAAGTAAGAGAAGGCCAGAAGACAGAGGCAAGCGACAAGACCCTTGCTCAAATAAAGGAAGATGTAGAGGATCAAATCTCCCATATCAAGCCAAGCCTGAAGGAAGATAAGAAGAAAATATTTCAAGTGGCCGAAGAGAATAGAGATAGGCTTACCAGAATCGAAAAAGAGGTAATTACTCGACTGGAAAGAGCAGAGATGCGCCACAATCAAATGGAGACTAGGATAATCGCACAGGAGGAAACCCTGATAAAAGATCCTAAGTCAAGTGAAGGCAGTGAGGAAGATATGAGGAAAACTAGGTGGGCAGAGTTGGAAACCCAACCTATAATAAGGAACGCTACAGGCCCAGGCGAAAGTACTTATATGACGCCAGGTGCACCAGTTGCAGCCTCTACGCCACATGAAAATGCTATGCACACCCAGGTGATAAACGTCATTAGAGCAAGCGAAGAGAAACCAAGGAAATTCTCAGGTAGCCACTGTAATATGACACCGAAGTATTGGCTGAAAGAAGTGTCTGAATATTTGAATGATGCGCGGATACCACAAGAGCGCAGGCTACGAGCCATAGAGAAACTAACAGAGGGAGAATGTGCGTTATGGTTTCGCAGCTTCCGTTATACTTTCGATACTGTAGAGGAGTTTCGGGAGGCCTTTTTGAAACGGTACTGGGATCCAATGACACAGCAGAATTTGCGATTGGATTTGTATTCAAAAAGATACAGCACCAACAATCCAACGAAGTACGCAGAATTCTTCATCTCTCAGATGTGTCGGTTCAAAGAACTGGACCAAACACCTAGCGAGCTGGAGCTATGTATTGCTATCGCCAAACAGCTTCCTTACGAAATCCAAAGGCTGCTGATTTCGGCAAATGCAAAAACCGCTATGGAAATGGAGGCAGTTCTCAGGCAACTAGACCTCACAACATCAAATACTATGCGTCAGAATCGAACCGTGGAACAGGTACACGTGACCAACACGCAGACTGACCAGTACCAAGCTCCGAAGAACAACAAAGCTACTAGCACTGAAACGTTAGATTCCAACGGACGTCAATGGGAACAGGAACCCAGAAGATGGCAGCCGAAGTACAAAGGGAATGCTGGTAGAGGAAGAGGATGCCGAAATTCTTGGAATAAACCGAATACCAGGGGTAGACCGTACCAAAACAATGGAGGTAACAATGGCCAAGAAGGCAACAATAGGAATTGGAGACCCCAGGAAAGAAGACGTAACTTCGATGACGAGGTAGAGGAACGATATCACGCTTCATTGCAATACCTCGATGAAAGGGGAGAAGAGCCCCAGAAGCAACAGGTCCGCTGGCAAGAAGCTATGCAGAACAGGACGTCGCCAGACAGATATGGAGTCGGAGCCAAGAGTTTGGAGTTACAGCGCAGCGAACAAGAGAGAAGAAACTCTAAGGGGACTGGCGCTGTAGAAAAAAAAACTCCAAAATTAGAAGAATTCGAATATGATGGATGGAAGACGGTCAACATCATCAATTGGATAGCCAAACCAGAAGAGTTAATCGAGGATACAGGAGGATCACAGGTCATGGTCAAGAGAGAATTGCCTATTATAATAGTAAGAGTGGCAGGGTTGAAAATAAGAAGTCTGTTAGACACGGGTTAAACAGTGTGTCTTATGACACAAGCTTTGTATAATGAAATAGCCCAGAGAGAGAGAATGTTTTGAAAATACCTATCTCAAGTGTCAAAATAAAAGGTGTAATACCAGACAGAATGATGATATGCAAATATCAGGTATTCCTAGATTTACAAATAGGAGGCTCTATATTCTCACAGAGTTTTCTACTAGTAAACCAACTGCCTTTTAACCTACTTATTGGGGCAGAATTTATAAGGGAATACAGAGTGGTAATAGACCTATCACAGGACAGAGTTATGTTCCATGTGAATGAGGAAGCCGAAGGCTTAGAGGTCTCACTCAATCAGAATGAACCAGGGACAGATGAACAAGTATGGCATACATACAGAGACGTGGCTGAGGAAGAAGTGTTAGCTATTGAGCAGCTAGAAGATGAACTGAAAACACTAGCCGCAGACATGGAGAAGGATCTGGAACCCGAACTGGAAGAACATATTTCGGAAAAACTAGAAGAAGCAAAAATTGGGCCAAGAGAGAAAGAAAATTTAAAGAAATTATTATTGGAACAGAAGGAAGTCTTTGACTCGAGACCTAGTCGTATAAAGAACTTCACTTATGCTTTCCAAGTTAGTGACTGGACACCATTTAGGCAGAAACCCTACCCTATAGCCGAAAAGCACTATGCTAAGGTCAAAGAGGCAATTCAGGAGATGTTGGAGGCCGGTGTTATTGAGAAAACACCTACGCCTTATGTAAGCCCATTGGTAATCGTACCTAAGACAGACGGGACTGTCAGAGTATGCCTGGACCTGAGACACTTAAATATGAAGGTAATTCCGGAGTTCGACCAAGTGCCACCTATTAAAGAAATCCTCAGGAAATTTAAAGGGAAGACCATATTCACAAATTTAGATATCACTTCAAGTTTCCACCATCTTGAATTAGAGAAGAAAACTAGTCTGTTGACAGGATTTATGTTTGATCGACATACATACACATTTTTAAGGCTACCTTTTGGTTTGAAAACAGCTGGTTCAGCCCTGATAAGAGCGTTAGATCGCAATCTATCCGATGATGTTAGAGTACCATCAGATACGTAGACGACATTCTACTCACATCAAAATCTCTGGAGGAGCACATGAGAGACCTGAAGAAGTTGCTGGATGACCTTCGAGAAGCTAATTTTAAGGTTAATATCAAGAAATCGCACTTCTGTCAGAGGGAAGTTAAATTCCTAGGGCGTGTTATTGATGAAAGTAAGGTTAAGCCAAACCCAGAGAAATTAGAGGTAATTCGAAATTTTCCTCGACCCACGAAAGTAAAGCACGTCCGACAGTATTTGGGAGTAATTGGATTCTTTTCGAACCACTGCCCAAACTATACTACGACTGTAGCACCCCTGCAGGATCTATTGAAGAAAGGCGGCAGGTGGAATTGGACGGAGCAATGTCAAGAAGCATTCGTGAGGTCAAAACAAATGCTTTTGGAATATGTGAAGCTGGGATACCCTGATTATACCCAGAAATTCATCATACAGACGGATGCATCACTTGGGATAGGAGCGATGCTATTCCAAGAAAATGTTGATAAGCCCGAAAGGAAAGCCTTTATTGCCTTTATAAGTAGGAGGTTGAAAGCCCATGAGAAAAATTACACGATAACAGAGATAGAGTTGCTCGCAATTTTGTACGCGTTGCAGTACTGGCGCAAACTCGTGTATGGTTTTCAAATAGTCCTCAGAACAGACCATAAAGCTTTAACATTTTTGTTAAAAACGGAGGTTGACAAGATGGTCCCTGTATATTCAACAGTTCAATGTGGAAATAGAATACTGTCCAGGGAAAGAAAATCTAATACCGGACATATTAAGCCGATATCCAAGAGAAGAGGAAATTCTAGCTGTCCAGATTGAGAATCGAGATCAGAAGACCTTGGATGACTTGAAGAATCTTACCAACCTTCAACGCGAAGATCCGTGGTTGAAGATGATGATTGATTACTTCGAGGGACGCTTAACAAGGGGAACTGCGATATACAGAGAGGCAGAGGCATTATCAACAGATTATGTATGGTACAATCAGATGCTACACAAGTGGGATGATGTGGAGCAAACGCGTCAAAGAATTGTTATTCCTGCATCTTTGCAGAGGAGATTGGTATGGCTAGCACACAGAGCGTTTGCACATACCGGGATAGACAAAATCACTGCTCTACTGAAAGAAGCATTTACTTGGCCAAAGTTGAGAGAAACTGTGAGAAATGCTATTAGGACATGCGATTTGTGCCAAAGGGTAAAGCCAAATCCCTTTTTAACGAGGCAACGACCTATTCCGTAGTTACCAGAAAAGCCAAGGCAGCTAATGAGCGTAGACAATTTGGACCACTGCCTAGAGCACGTAGAGGCAATAGACATATTTTTGTAGCCATGGATGTATTCTCAAAAATGGTGGTATTATGCCCCATACAGAAGACAAGCTCAAAGCAGGTATTGAAACGCCTGAAAGAGAGAGTTATTCCGATACTTGGGAAACCGGATAACCTACTCTCAGACCATGGGAGCTGCTTCACTAGCGCAGAATTTCGTCGGGAATTGGAAAATTTAGGAATTAGGCAGATTTTATCTACCATTCGCCATCCTGAGGCAAGTCCTGTTGAGCCCGTTATGAGAGAATTACAGAAGTACATGGAAATTTACTGCTCTGAAGAGAACTGGAAATGGATCGATTTCCTGGAAGTAATAGAATACTGCATAAATAATACTGTGCATGAAGCGACAGGTCAGGTGCCCGTGACTCTACATTTGGATCAGAGACCGGAGAGACCGTGGACTGGTGTTATTCCATTACCGGTAGACGCACAGCCAGGACGAGAATTGAGGATCCAGCGAACATTCGAATATCTCCAAGCACAGGCAGAGAGACGCCAGAGAAGAAATCGTGCGAAGCGATATCACAAACCGCTTTTCATTGGGGAAAAAGTTTTAGTCAGAAAACCAGCCAGTTCAGATCCAGAAGCACGGAAGTATAAAAAGTTCAATTTCGGTTATCACGGCCCGTTCGAGGTTATCAGAGACCTACAGAATAATGCATACAGAATAAAGCATTTAGAAACAGGAAACGAGGTCGTAATAAATGCAGCCAATCTCAAAATTTATTATTCGCCAGAAGAATTTGACGAACAAGAGGAAGCTTTAGCAGCACACACCCAACTGGACGTGGACAGCAAAGTCAGGCCTGAAGGTTCGCGCGGCGAGATGGAACGAGAAACAAGCAGCTTGCACAGTGAAAGGAACGAACGGCTAGAATGCCAGTGTTTGCAAGAACTTTACAAAGAAATGGTCGAAGCGGCCAGGGAAGTTGAAGCAATAATAAGACCCTCCGTCTAGAGAATGTACAGCTTAGGACCGAGCGCAGAGTGGACGGGGGAACCAGACAAACAGACTCGCAGCCAGACGAGGTGAAGGACCCCTAATGTAAACACAGACAGAGGACAGTCAGCTGATTACTTACAGAAGGTCACTTGCAATTGACTTCTATAAGTTTTGCAAGGGGAATATGAACCCGAGGGGGTTATGCTGACTGGTATCGAACGTGGATCTCAGAGACTGTGAGCTCAGATGAAGGTTCCACCTAGGAACGAACCCGAGATCTTTTGAGGGAGTTTTAGCTGTAAAAACCCCTAGAGGAAATTATATATGAAGTCACTGTTGTGATATCAACTGAGGCTGACATCATTTATTAATATAATGCAGGCAAAATGAGTGGAATACAGCATTATTGGGCTGTAGGAAGGAAGCTATGCTGCATTCGAGCACAGAAGTTGGGGAGTTTGACATTTTACTAATAGCCCCAGAATTGTGGGAGGAGACTCGTGGAGCCGTGCCACTCTCGCTGACCTACTTATGTCGTCTGGAGCAAGCCAAGGGGCTAACTAATGATCTAGTTCTTCCCCGTTTCAGAAAAGAAATGTGAATGGGCTGGGAAGATCCCAGTGAAAATCATTGATTACTCGTGATTGGAGCAACGCAATGACATGAGAGTTGCACACATGTAAATGTTTAGCCGGGAGGCTAATTATCAAGGCTTTAAACTGTGAAATCGAGGCATATTTAAGGGATTGCGCAAGAACACAGGATTCTGGATGTTAGAGGAATGTTATAACCATGTCGCCGGGGATTTTACAGGACGCCGCGTACCCACGCCATGGCAAAGGCAATTAATATTAATTCATTGGCCGATCGATCCTCGAACACGCATTCAGTTTTGTGACCAGCGAGGAAAAAGGAACATATGAACAGTATTTCAAGACCAGAATCATCCTGGGAGAGGAGATGATACAGCGAGGGAATCCTAGGTCTACTTTTTCTTGTGAAACGAATATAAGGGAGTGGACTCAGGTCAGAGAGGACAGTCGTACCAGAATCTAGCGCGGAGCGTATGTCGCTCTGGTCCAGAAAAGGAACGCGCACACAAAGACTTGAACATTTTCTAATGTTAATCAGTATATTCGCCGAGTAGTGTAATGCACAAATTAAGTCATGAAGTAATAATACGTACTGTAATCAGTAAACTTTATTAGGCGAAATGCGCGTTACCGAAGTCAAGGAGTGATGCTCGGACTTCAGTATGAGAAGCCGTGCAGTAAACATTTATAATCCTCTTTATTAAGGACTGTCGTGCTGTATGTGTATAGTCGGCAGTACGAGCAATTGTTAGTGTTCACATAGCAAGTACCGTGTGATATAATTTGCAGAACTATTGAAAGTAATAATTTGTATAAATAAAATGTACTATGTTGAGCGCAGTGTGTAAAATATTGATTGGACATATATTAGTATGCCGGGCTGCGCAAGAGATAAACTTTATGATGCGTTTGGTGAAATGTCATAAGAATACCAAATAGTAACGCTCAGGACGAAAAGTAAGCATATTCATGCAAAGCAGGAAGTTTATCGTAGGATAATGGATCGACAGTTGGTGAATCCGTAGGCAGATAATCGAGACTTTCAGTCAGGATGTGGAGAGGAGCGAGGAAGAGTCCGTCAACACCTGCAGTTCTGATATCGTGCCAGGGAAATTCAACCAGTAAGAAATGTAAATAGTGACGTGTGTTTTTTAGTGTTGATCTGTGAAATATCTATAAAATTATTGTTGTAACAAGTGTTATACAGTGTTATGTGCCTCAATATGGAAAAGGAAAGTGCCGTGTGTTTCGGGAGGCAAAGGTTTTATAATATGTGTATTATCAGTGTGGAAATGCCTCGCTAAGTATGCAAATGGCAGGCGGCACTGGAAGATGTGAGTGGTTGGAGCCACCTGGATAGCCTACAGTATGTAAGTACCCAAAAACCATGATGTTATAGTAGCTATAGTCCACTGTATGTTACGTGATTTCAGAATTATAAAAATGTGCCAGTAAGAATCAATATTAGGAGGTAGAACCTCAAATGTTTATTTATTGTTGTGTTGATTTTAGTAGAGTTGAGATGCTGTTATACATCATATAGTGGATTAATCGTTACCACTATTATTAAAAGAATGGCAAATCAGTTATGTAAAAACTTAACGTAACGAACACGGATGTTCGATTATTATAATGGTTACGTTGTGTCGGGTTATGGTAACTTATTTCAGTAATAATAATAATAATAATAATAATAATAATAAAGGGGATAAATGAATACATCAGGGTAAAATGTTGTTGCAAGAAATATTTACGCTAATTGGAATATTTATCTATCCAAGCAGTAAGATAATACCTTAAGGGCTGAGAAAGCAGTTTAATATCAGAATATATTGTGTTAATGGGAATATAATTATGCAAGGAAATGGAAGAGTTTAATAGTGAATTGAATTTGTAGCTTGTGAATAAGATTGTAGAGTAATGGATAGAGTTCTCTTACTAATTAAAGGACGAGATCAGAGCATCGGGTCATGGAGCCAGGTAATCTGTTCGATGTGTGGAATCTCGTATAGCCTTGGGCATACAGAGATATTTATTTTGTGCCAGAGTGTATTTAGTGTTGTACCCTAACTCTGATGATGTATATGGAATGTTCCGGGTTCGAATCCTGTGGTAGGTGAGAGGAGAACAATGGAAACCTCTGCACCATACCTGATCGACCGAGAACTTGTTATTGAATGATTCGGCTCTTTTGAAGCGAATCTTATTGACGGCAGCTTGTGACTGACCATAGCATTTATTAAGATACCGGCTATCCAACTCGATCTGTGTTTATGAATCTTGTGCCTTCATATCATGAAATGGACCTATTGAGGCCAGTTATTAATATCCTAAGGTTAGGAATAAATGTATAAACTCGTCCAGAACCTAAATTGCATACCATTCAGTTTAAATCATATGGGATCATGAGGGTCAGTGTGACCACGCTATTGTATTTAGAATCTTGTTACTGCTTGGGGATAAAAAAAACAGAAGTCAAAAAGCGAGGGATGGTGCATGTGCTTTAACCACTCCACTCCGCTCTATTGTATACGAGCCGCTCTAAAAGGGGCTGAGTTGTAAAACGAACCGTGAAAGTTAACGTTTAGAAAGGACAGATTTGAGACCCTGTTTGTATTGAAAGGAAACATTGTTATATTGTGTAATGAATTTATGTGCTTTAAAAACACATTGGTAATCATAGAGCACCCTGATGATTTAAATTTTAGCAATCTTACGAATGGTCGGAAGATGCATTTTGTACTGACACTGACACGTATTTATGAAGTTGGGCACTTGATGCCACGGGCTACACTCGCAAGGGTAGCTTAATAATACCATCCGACACAGCGATAACGAAAGTTTTGGAATTGAAATCACAACGGCATGCAGTGGAGCTATAAAAAGGGAACTTTAGGGGTATATTTATATAATTGTGGAGTTGCAAGTAGATAACCAGTGCAACCCATGAATTGTCTAGTGCATGCTAAAGCATTTTGGTGGGAAGAGAGATACAGAACACAGAAGGCACTCATGATGTAAAGTAAAACACAGAAGGCACTCTTGATGTAAAGTAAGATGTGTTTTGAGAAGAACATAATGTAAAGTAAGATGTGTTGTGAGAAATAATTATTCATGGGGAAATTATATGTGCATCAGCGCACTAGAGTGAATGTTGAAGTCAACCCAAGGGTAAAGGATTGAAGAATGATGTGAATTTAATAGGATAGTTTGTGAATAATTAGTGGATTGTGGGAGTAATTTCGTTTGATTTTGTATTATGTTTGTTGGGATGGTGTCCTTATATTGTTTGAAGCCATGATTTAATGCTGAATTAAAGTCTTTAGAATAGAGTTGTGCTTTATCATTGTAGAGTTGATACCTTTTAGTCTCAAATCAAAATTATGCAACTGCTCAGTGGGAGAACGGTACACGCCGAGAACTGAAGCTAGCTGGAGGCAGGAGCATATTTGCCATGGAGATTACTCACATGGGTACAGTACTAGCAAAAGTACCCATTCTTCGAACAGTCTTCGGTATTAATAACCAGACGTAATCAATTGAGCTACTGTTGCAATGGTTAGAGACTTGGAATCTGTTTGTCGACAAAGAAAAATGATTAGTTAAAATATGCTCTGAAACTAAATGTACCTAACGTGTACTTCCTGACGTGAAAATAAAATTGGAAACCTCGTAGACGAAACGCAATACACGTCAAATAAAACTGACCTTCACTGTTGTGTCAAGTCCCCATCCAGAGGAAGATACCTTTAATAAATTATAAAGGTTTGTGGTGCATGAAAATTCAGTTTTTTTAGCCTCCAATGGCCCAAATTCCTAAAAGAAAAAAAAAATTAAATAAAGAGAACTATTTCAATTCAGGAATTTTTGAAAATAATGTTTCTGTTTGGAGATATAATAGACCTTCTGTACGACATAGCCTAACGCACATTTAAGTCGTGTGAAAAAAATCTAGGGTACCCCTTGATCCCCTTATGTTGCTGTTTGCCATCTGCAGTAGGAGTTATTGCACTTGAATTGATTGATGCAACCCAAACATAGACTTCTTACCTGGTCATTTGTCAGGAGAGTAATTGCCACATTCCTCTGCTATTTCGAGAACAGCAATTTAAGATTTGTTCACAGAATTGGTAGGCCTACCTATGGGATAAATAAGAGTGAAAGTTAATTGATATGTCAAGTAGAATATCACCTGTACACTGCTTCAAATATCAATTCAAAACTATATTTTTCACACGCAATACAGAAACACGTTTTAACTTAAATTCTTAAAATAAGCGTACTTACTTGTCGTAGCAGAAGAAGAACTGTTCACTTCACATTACCACGAAGAAGATTTGATGTAAGAAAGATGAGAAAGAACACAACATTAGCTTATTTAGCTTATGTATATACGGCCAATATTATTACATGCAACACATAAACAGAGCCACCATGGCATGGTCAGTGCCGCCAACCCAGTAGAAATAATGTTTATTTAATGATAAGTACCGTAATTATCGTCTGTGAGCAAGATAACTACAAGGAAATGTCGGTTAAGACTTCAGAGTATATTCAGTAAATGTATTAACTGAATATTGGGATATTTTGTTACTTTCAATTTCAACGTTGTATCATGCATATGTTGGCAAGACGATATACAGCGCTCCATACGACTGGCACGCGCTACTACACCGATGGTGCCAAATGATCCCTACCTGGTTGACACCCCCTGATAAGGACTGTGTCGGCTGCCGAGGCCTGACGCACTCCCCTGGGGCAATGATTAAATGAATGGCAGATGAAATTAAATGATAGTGGAGTGTGTTGCTGGAATGAAATTTTGACAGGGAAAACCGGAGTACCCGGAGAAAAACCTGTCTGCGTCCGTTTTGTCCAGCACAGATCTCACATGGAGTGACCGGGATGTGAACCACGGACCCAGCGGCGAGAGGCCGGCGTGCTGCCGCCTAAGCCACGGGGGCTCTAGTTCCTCACGGAACTACTTGTTTATACACACATCAAAAAAAGTTTTGCATCACCTCGGTTCCAAGAGTTCCGGAACCGTTAAATACAAAGGGAATAGAGATCAACACAAACAACATTTCAGCTCGTTTTATTGCTCATGAGACCCACACATTGCATGTTGTACCATCATACAGCTAGACTTTCAGCATTTGTGGTCCAGATTGCAGTACACACCACTACCTCTAATACCCAGTAGCACGTCCTCTTGCATTGATGCATGCCTGTATTCGCCGTGGCATACTATCCACAAGTTCATCAAGACACTGTTGGTCCAAATTGTCCCACTCCTCAACGACAATTCGGCGTAAATCTCTCAGAGTGGTTGGTGGGTCAAGACGTCCATAAACAGCCCTTTTCAACATATCCCAGGCATGTTCGATAGGGTTCATGTCTGGCGAACATGCTGGCCACTGTAGTCGAGCGATGTCGTTATCTTGAAGGAACGCATTCACAAGATGTGCACGATGAGGTCGAGAATTGTCGTCCATGAAGACAAATGCCTCTCCAATATTCTGCCGATATGGTTGCACTATGGGTCGGAGGATGTCATTCAGGTATCGTAAAGCCGTTTCGGAGCCTTCCATGACCACCAGTGGCGTACGTCGGCCCCACATAATGCCACCCCAAAACATCAGGGAACCACCACCTTGCTGCACTCGCTGGACAGTGTGTCTAAGACGTTCAGCCTGACCAGGGTGCCTCCAAACACGTCTCCGACGATTGTCTGGTTGAAGGCATATGCGACACTCATCGGTGAAGAGAACGTGATGCCAATTCCGTGGGGTCCATTCAGCATGTTGTTGGGCCCATCTGTACCGCGCTGCATGGTGTCGGGGTTGCAAAGCTGGACCTCGCCATGGACGTCGGGAGTGAAGTTGCGCATCATGCAGCCTATTGCGCACAGTTTGAGTTGAAACACGACGTCCTGTGGCTGAACGAAACGCATTATTCAACATGGTGGCATTGCTGTCAGGGTTCCTCCGAGCGGCAATCCGTAAGTAGCGGTCATCCACTACAGTAGTAGCCCTTGGGCGGCCTGAGCGAGGCCTGTCATCGACAGTTCCTGTATCTCTGTACCTCCTCCATGTCCGAACAACATCGCTTTGGTTCACTCTGAGACGCCTGGAAACTTCCCTTGTTGAGAGCCCTTCTTGACACAAAGTAACAATGCGGACGCGATCGAACTGCGGTATTGACCTTCTAGGCATGGTAGAACTACAGACAACATGAGCAGCGTACCTTCGTCCTGGTGGAATGACTGGAACTGATCGGCTGTCGTACCCCCTCCGTCTAATAGGCCCTGCTCATGCATGGTTGTTTACATCTTTGAGCAGTTTTAGTGACATCTATGAACAGTCAAAGGGACTGTATCTTGGATACAATATACACAGTCAACGTCTATATGCCGGAGATCTGGGAACCGAGGTGATGCAAAACTTTTTTTGATGTGTGTATATTAGTACTAGCAAAAGTACCCGTTCTTCGAACGGTCTTCGGTATTAATAACCAGACGTAATCAATTGAGCTACTGTTGCAATGGTTAGAGACTTGGAACCTGTTTGTCGACAAAGAAAAATGATTAGTTAAAATATGCTCTGAAACTAAATGTACCTAACGTGTACTTCCTGACGTGAAAATAAAATTGAAAACCTCGTAGACGAAACGCAATACACGTCAAATAAAACTGACCTTCACTGTTGTGTCAAGTCCCCATCCAGAGGAAGATACCTTTAATAAATTATAAAGGTTTGTGGTGCATGAAAATTCAGTTTGTTTAGCCTCCAATGGCCCAAATTCCTAAAAGAAAAAGAAAAGAAAAAAAAACTATTTCAATTCAGGAATTTTTGAAAATAATGTTTCTGTTGGGAGATATAATAGACCTTCTGTACAACATAACACACATTTAAGTCGTGTGAAAAAAATCTACGGTACCCCTTGACCCCCTTAAGCGTATTGATGAATTGTACAGTTTTAGTTGATTCCGTAATAACCTTATAGCCATTTGCAAACATTCACAGAAATTTAATAAATGGAGTGGCTTTACTTCTTGCAAAAATAGATGGAAAGTTGGATGTCACCTTTTGAGATACTGTTGTCATGGTTACTGGCTTGCATTCCTCCATCAGTTTATTAAATGAAATTAGTTTTCTGCGAATATCTCAGAAACTGTTGGTTTTAGAGCCTTAAAATATAGTTTTCGGGGACCCTTTACGGTTATTTAGAGACACCAAGGGACTGAAAATAAGCTTTGTCTCATCGTTGTAGGCCGTAGTATAATAATAATAATGATGATAATAATATAACAATATAGGGATAGGGATATAATAGACCTTCCGTACCACACCCGCACGTGTAAATCGTGTGAAAAAATCTAGAGTACCCCATGACCCCCTTAAGCGCATTATACGACATTGATGAATTATACAGCTTAATTTGGTTCCGTTATAACCTTATAGCCGTTTGCAATCTATCTCAGTGATGTAATAAATGTAATTGTATTGAGTCTTACAGCAATAGATGGACCTGTGAGATTCCGTTGCCATGGTTACCGGCTTGCATTATTTCGTTATTGTATTAAATGAAATTAGTTTTTCTGGAAATATCTACCGACAGTAGTGGCTACGCTGGCTAAAGCTCAGCATTAGGTCATGGGGCCAAGCTCTCTGCTGACTTGGTAGACGCGTGGGTTCGAGCCCCACCGTCGGCCGTCCTTGAAATGGTTTTCCGTGGTTTCCCCATTTTCAACACCAAGCAAATGCTGGGACGGTACCTTCTGACAGGCCACGGCCGCTTCCTTCCACATCCTTGCCCAGTTTCATTCACCATCATTCATTTCATCTCTCATTAACCCCTCTCATGAGGTTGGCGTCAGGAAGGGCATCCGGCCGTAAAAATTATCGCCACAAAGACTTCCATCGCATCTCATCCCCGACCCCGTTAGAAAACGGGAATAATAAGGGGTAGACATACATAGTTTTCTGGAAATATCTCAAAAACTGTTGGTTTTAGGGCCTTAAAATGTGGTTTTCGGGGGCCCTCTCGAGTCTAGTTTCTCACATTGAGGGGCTGCAAATGAGCTTTGCCTCGCCCTTCTATGCCTATTTCAGCAAGTATTTTAAGGGGTAGGCCCCCTTTTATGAGAGGTACAGAGAAGAGTTACATCAATGATTAGTGTCGTGCCTCTGAAGGATATCTGTACCAAATTTTACGTTGATCCACCCAGCCGTTCTCGAGTTATAAGGGAACAACTACTTTGTCCACAGACAGACAGACAAAAAAATTATTTTCTCGCGCATCCGTCATAAAACAGTCTGAAACGCGTACATAACGCAAATTTCCGTAGAAATTCAGAAAAAACAGACAAACTTTCATTTTTATATATATAGAGATGGATAACGTTGATCTGTTTCTCAGAGGGAACACAGATTTTTGGGAATTTCTCCGAAGTCGTTCATTTTAGGACCTTAAAAAGTGTGTTTCGGAGTCCATAGGGGACCTCCGAGTATTATTTCTCGTATCTGGTGGCTTAAAATGAGCTAAATCTGGTCTTTGTACTTTTGTCCATGCTCAGTGCCAAAGGGTCGAAAAAACTCACAAATTGAATTTTCCAAAACCGTTTCTTAGTGAGCCTCTACAACCTAGGATCAACCAACATGCAAAATTTCGGCTATCTCGGTCTAGTGGTTTGAGCGCTATAGACTAACATCGCTCAGCGTTGACCGTGTTTTATAGCACAAATTAGATTTTACTCGCTAACTGTTGGAGATACACGGAAAGTGATACGGACCTTTCGGATAGAAAATTAAATTTTAAACCTCGTATATGCCATCAAAAGTTTTCTATTTCTTATTAGCGTTCTCTTTTTATTTGAAATGGAAATATGAAATTTAGAAACCTAAGGGTGTAGTTACTTCACTAAAATGGTCACCATTTTTAAATAGTTCAAAATATCGAAATCAAAATAGCCTGTATGTTACCTGGTAAATCAGCTACATACATGCAAAATTTCATTTAAATCGGACCAGTGGTTCTTGCGTGAATTGAGTAACACACAGACACACACCATCTCATTTTTATACACTGAAGAAAATGGAAATTGCAACACCCAGAAGAAGTGGTGCTACATTGCTGCAATTGAACATGCAGGACGAGTGTTCGTTTGTGATTCAATGATTACACTTTCAGGTCCCTCTGACCACAAGTTTGGACAACAATCAATACAGGATGTGCCCACCACGAGCTGCAATACATTGATGAGTTCGGCAAGGCATGGAGTCAATAAGGCCCTGGATCGCTTCTTGAGGAATTGTGGCCCATGCTTGCTGCACTGCACGGGTCAGTTGTTGAGTTGTGGGTGGCTGAGGACGGTTGGCCAGTTGTCGACCCATCATGTCCCACACATGCTCAATAGGGCTGAGGTCCGGGGATCTGGCGGGCCATTCCAAGGTTGTGATGTCGTGGAGAGCTTCTCTGGAGATGTGTGCAGTGTGAACCCGGGCACTGTCCTGCTGAAACATCCCATTAACAATGTTCGCCATCATAGGGACAACCACTGGATTGAGTACCCTATCAACGTACTGTCGAGCAGTCATAGTGCCCTCAACAAGCACTAATTGTGATTTCACATTAAAGCCAATAGCTCCCCAGACCATAATGCTTGGTGTTCGTCCTGTGTGCCTCTCGACAATATGGTCTGGGCGGCCCGGCCCCTCTTCCTGGGTCGTCGGCGCACACGATTCCGGCAAGACAGAAGCGCGATTCATCACTAAAGACGACCTTATGCCATTCGTCTACCCACGTCGATCGTTCTCGACACTAGGCCAGCCTTACACGTCGCTGTTGTGGGGTCAATGGAACACCTTCTGCAGGGACACAGGATCGTAAGCCAGCTGCACGCAGGCGATCACCAACTGTTTGTTGTGTAACGTGGGGTGCCACAGCTGCTCGAATTTGCGCTGCTGTTGCATGGGGTTCCATCCGGGCCATCCGAATGATGCGGCCATCCTCTCTCACAGTTGTCTGTCACGCTGGGCCTGTGCCAGGTCTACGAGTGTGGGTACCTTCATTTGACCACTGCTGCCATACACATTGTACCGTAGATGCCTGTCGGCCAACACGTACAGCGACAGTCCTTGGCGATAATCCAGCCTCACACAGCCCAATTATCCGAACCCTCTCAAACGGCGACAGTTGTTGATAGCGCGCTCTTCTCTGTCATCGAGGCATGTTTGACGGGGAACACTTCACTGCACAGACTGCAAGTCAACTACGCTACACCAGAGTCCGTATACTGGAGTTGATTCCTCCGCGACTAATCACGTGGGGAGACCTGTAGCAACAATCCAATGGGTCTGAAACTTTGATCGTTTACATACTTACATGGCATCGTCCCATATCTTGAAAATCAACACAAACGACCAATGCCTTCATGGTGTTGGTATTTCCATGTTCTTCAGTGTATATTAGTATGGAAAACTTTGATCTGTTTCTCAGAGGGAACACAGTTTTTATTTTTGGGAATATCTCCGAAACCGTTCATTTTAGGACCTTAAAAAGTGTGTTTCGGGAATCCCTAAGGGACCTCAGAGTATTATTTCTCGTATCTGGTGGCTTAAAATGAGCTAAATCTGGTCTTTGTACTTTTGTCCATGCTCAGTGCCAAAGGGCCAAAAAAAAATACTTACAAATTGACTTTTCCAAAACCGTTTCTTAGTGAGCCCCTACAACCTAGGATCAACCAACATGCAAAATTTCAGCTATCTTGGTCTAGTGGTTTGAGTGATATAGATTAACATCGCTCGGCGTTGACTGTGTTTTATAGCACAAATTTAGGTTTTACTCGCTAACCGTTGGGAGATAGGCCTACACGAAAAGTGATAAGGACGTTTCGGATAGAAAATTAAATTTTAAACCTCGTATATGCCATCAAAAGTTTGCTATTTCTTCGTGTTCTCTTTTTATTTGAAATGGAAATAACAAATTTTGAAACCAAAGGGTGTAGTGACGTCACTAAAATGGTCACCATTTTTAAATAGTGCAAAATATCGAAATCAAAAGTAGCCTGTATGTTAACCAGGTAAATCAGCTACATCCATGCAAAACTTCATTTAAATCGGACCAGTGGTCCTTGCGTGATTGAGTAACACACAGACACACACCATCTCATTTTTATATATTAGTATGGATTTATACATGGCTTTGTGACAGTAAAAACCCCTGTTGTGAAATTATGGGGCTAGGTCTCCCAAAGGGAAATCTAAACTCAGTAATTATGATAAGAGCTGAGATAAGAGGAATGACATGGACACAAGAAAGCTTTCAAATAATACATTTGAACTGTCATCATAAAATTTAACTGTGAGAGTAAGGGTGGTGCTATCATGTGGGTGGAATAACTGTATTTACGAGCATGTTGTGAAGCTCTCAGCCTCCATTTTGTCTTGGGAGATGATTTCTGCAGTTTTGAGTATTTTGTCATCTTAGTATTACAAGTGGAGTAGATAATCCGGATACTCCAATGATAATGCACTGAGGCTTATTGAGTTTGCTATAAGCAATGCAATGGTGATTAGGAGCACATAGCTGAAACCAAACAATGCGAGGAAGGTTAGGCTACCCGGTGTTCACCAGATGGCATAACACAGAATCAGATCGACCATGTGCTGACAGAGAACATGCCTCTGATATCCTGCAGGTGGATAGTTTCCGAGGTGCAGACTGTGATTCAGCCACTATTTGGTTCATAAATGTCCAAAAGGATAGTCATATACCATATCGAGTAAAACCAGTTGATAAGATACAGCAAAGGTATGATAGCGGCAGACTTAAAACTGATGAAGCAGAAGTAAAGAACTTTCAGTTGAAGATAACAGATTAATTTCAGGAAAAGGAACTATTTTGGCAGCATCAAGATATAGAAGGGAAGTGGGCGATTATAAAAGAGGTATTGCATAATACTGCAGAGGAAGTTTTAAGCATAGAAAAGAAGTCTCGAAGACCTGGATGGTTTGATGAAGAATGCAGAAGAAAAGTAGATGATAGAAATGTAGCACAAAAGAGGATGCTCAGTAGAAATACTTGAGCGAATGAAGAGGAATATAAACCGAAGAGAGTAGAAACCAGTAGGTTATGTAGACAGAAAAAGCTAGTATGAAAGAAGATGGATCATGGAACTTGATTCACAGGACAGTAACAACGAAGTAAGGAAGTTCTATTACCAAGTCAAGGATATTAAAAATGGTTTTCAACCAAGGGCAGTATTCCGTCAAGATAAGCAAGGCTACCTAATAGGAGGCAAAAACGAGATCCTAGATAGATGTGCTGAATACTTCATGGAACTACTTAACCCTAGTATAGGATGTAGTTAGGTTGTATTAGACAGTGGAATAAAGGCCGAATTGTTAATGTTAACAAATATTTAATTTAAATAAACAGACACTGATACACTGGCACACTCCATTATCACAACGGTTCGCAACACACTGACGAACAAGAACGTGTGGTAGCGCCACAGTCGCGCCAAAGGGGCAAATCACCATAAGCAAAACAAAGAACATCATAACACTGAAATTGCTGACAACCTACCAGCAATAACAACACCTCCCCTTTGGCAGTCATTTCAGTGCTCAAACTGCACACCAATACACAGAAGAACAACACATTTAAATTACTAAATTCAACCAATCAAACAAACATAAATCAACACTTCCAAACACTAATCAGACATGCCAAGCATTCCAACACATTCTGCAGTCCTTGGTCCACTCAAAGATTTCGTAAATAAATCGGCCAAATTCTCATTTGATGGAACATATTTGAACAAAATCATCCCACTCTTAACATAGTGCTGTAAAAAACATAACTTTACATCTATGTGTTTGGAGCGCTCTGAATCCAAACCATTTTCACTCAGAAATATCGAACCTTGATTGTCGCACTGAATAACAATTGGTTTACTCATAAACTTGCATTGCCCTAACTCTCTCAGGATCATGTCTAACCATAACACCTCTCGAGTTACCTCACACATGGCATTGTGCTCTGCTTCAACTGTAGAGAGTGCAGGACACGTTTGTTTCTTAGTACGCCAAATAATTGGACCAAAAGCAAATTTAATTACATATCCTGTAATTGACAGCCTCTCTGATTTGGTGTTAGCATAATCTGCATCACAAAAAAATTCCACTTTACAATCACTTTGGTCTCTAGTAGAATATACAATTTTCATTTCCTCTGTATTTCTTAAATATCTCATCATATGCGTTACATTATTCCAGTCTTGTTTATTAGGCTCCTTACATCTCTGACTTACTTTACATACCACAAAACTGAGATCTGGTCTTGTCGATGTCGACAAATATAGTAACTTTCCTACTGCATTTTGAAACATTTTTTGGTCTACTTTCTCCTCCCCTGATCCTGGTTTATCATCACTACTGATAGCTAAGGGTGCTGACCTCCCTTTTGCAGAACTTAACTTACAACTCAACAGTATTTCTTTGGTTTATTTACTTTGATCAATACAAATTTTTTCTCTGTCTTGTGTTACATTCATTGACCGAAAATTGGTCATTTTCCCTAAGTCTCTTAACTCTAACATTTTCTTCAGCTCAGATTTCACCCAATTCACATTTTCTGCACTGCCCCAAATACCCAAATCATCCACGTACACTCCTACAATCAAATCTTTTGTCTTATTGACATAAACACACTGGTCCTTTTTAAGAGCAATTAGACCCAGCTCATTCAGCACACTATTAATTTTATGGAACCACTCTTTAGCACTCTGCTTCAGTCCATATAGACTTTTCACAAACTTCCACACTTTATTTTTTCCTTCTTCAACAAAACCTTCTGGCTGTTCACAATACACTAATTCATTAAGAGGGCTATTAAGATATGCGGTCAGAATATCCACATGATGCCCTTCCCACCCATTGACTGCTGCTAATGACAATAAAAGTCTAATTGTTTTCTTGTGCATTACAGGTGAGTATGTTTTATCATAACCAACCCCTTGTATCTGGGAAAAACCTCTAGCTACTAACCTGACCTTAAACCTTTCTACTGTACCATTTTGGTTTTGTTTCAGTTTAAACACCCACTTATTTCCCAGTACATTGAGGTTCTTCGGTCTGTCTACCAACACAAAAACACCTTTCTCCCTAAGCTGACACATCTCCTCCTCCATGGCAGAATACCATGAGCTTGCATTTGGACTTTCTAAAGCTTCTTTGACAGTCTTTGGTTCATGAGAAACATTTAACAAATTGGTATCACAATCACAGTCAGTATTAAACATGACAAGACTACACTTTGAACATTTCTTTCTCTTTCTTATTATCTGTGATCTACGCAACTCCATCTCATCTGTGTCAACAGGTACATTCACATGCATAACATTTTCCGACTCGTTACTATCCCAACCAAGGATTGGTTCATTATCGCTACTCTCAGTAATGCTACTCATATCAAAGTTTTCATCAATGTCTTCTTCCTCAAATAAGCGTAACTCATCATGAAAATCAAAATTTGGGGTTTCATCATCAACATTAACGGGACATTGTCATTCAATGGTACTTTAGATCTGGCTCTAAGATCTAAAAGAGATGGGGTTGTCTCGCTAACACTATACTGAACGTAAGGGAACACCTTTTCTTCAAATTTTACACTGTGTGCTATCTGGAACTTTCTTTGTGATGGAATCCACATTTTATAACCCTTAACATTGTCCCCATACCCAACAAATACACTTTCAACAGCTCTCTCATCAAACTTTGATCCCTTATTACAGTAGATCCACCCTCTACATCCAAACGGTTTAAGATAATCATAGTCTTTTACATTTACTGGAGTGCCCCTCCATAGGGCAAGTGGTACCTGTTTGCCTACAGCCCTAGAAGGAGACAGGTTCCTAACATGACATGCTACATTCATTGCCTCTGCCCAGAAACCGATTGGAAGATTAGAATGAATTAGCATACACCTCACACTCTTGGTCAACGTCCTATTCTGCCCCTCTGCTATGCCATTTTGAGCAGGTGAGTAACTTACAGTTTTTCTATGAGTAATACTGTGCTTGCTCAAAAATTTATCAAACTCCTTGCTCACATATTCTCCTCCTCCATCTGTCTGCAAAATTACTCAAGAAATACACAAATACAAATCGAGAATAATCGTCAATAAAAGTGACTACATATTGTGAACCTCCCAGCGAAACTGGTAGTTTGCCCATCACATCACTATGGATAAGATCTAATGGTTTGCTGGACACCCTATCACTAGCCTTAGGAAAACCTTTCTCTGTTGAATTCCCTTTAAAACATGCTATACAAGGCTCTTCCAAGCTACCTTGAACTTTGATAGGAATTATTTTCTTTATTGCTTCTTCATGTAAGTGCCCTAGTTTTAAATGCCAATCTGACACACTCTTAAGAGCTACAGAATCTACAACAGTGTTTACATCACTTTCAGTCACAACACACGAAGCATTTATGTCTTCAACAGTATCCAAAAAATGTAATCCCTCTCTTACATAACCTCTGAAGATTATTTCTTTCCAATTATTCTCATCTCGGCCAATACAACTCTCTTTAAGAAACTCACACACAACTCCTTTGGAACTAAGTCTTGAACATGATATCAAATTACATCTAAATGAGGGTACATATAATACATCTGACAAACCCAATGTCCATCCACCACA
Organism: Meconema thalassinum; assembly: GCA_946902985.2. Taxonomy (NCBI): domain Eukaryota; kingdom Metazoa; phylum Arthropoda; class Insecta; order Orthoptera; family Tettigoniidae; genus Meconema; species Meconema thalassinum. Next base: position 296,724,083 of record OX336391.1, on the reverse strand, counting down.
CTTTGTAACGTGTTTTTCGAGGGGTTTTATGCAACTGGCATAAGTCAGTAGGAAGCCATTCTATATTTATTTACGCGGCAAATTGTTCAGCCAAGATAATTTTTCATGTTAATTTATTATTATTATTAATTTATTATAATTATTATTAAGATATTTTCGGAGCATTTTATAAAAATTATAAGCATACAGATAGGTTTTCTATGTCTTAGAAAACGCTAACAAGCAAATTATTACGAACGACGATATCATAGAAAATTATGCGATTACGGAATTTTACGGAGTTTTCGTCAGTTAGGGTATATTGAGAGACGTGACTCACTGGGAATTCTAATACAAGCTGATTCCTGTCGAGGAGCATGACGCAATCTTGGGTCGCATCGTCAAGGAAAGGCGAATTGTTGAAACGGAACCCTCCCGCCGAGTGTAATGACCCAGAGGAGGGGAAGATCGCGTGGTGGAGCAGCCAATCAGGGAGGACCACGCAAGCTGAAGCCGGCTGAAGAGTGGGGGAGCCGACAGGTGAATATATCGTTCGACGCGCCGTGAGACGAGGACAATCTGTGAAATACTTGACGAGTATGGATGCGCGTGCGAGTGGCTCCGATGTTCGGAGGAGTCAGGGACAATCTGTGTAGAACTTGCAGTGTACGGTCGCAAGTGCGTGTCGCTCCGATGTTCAGTGGAGTTAGCGACGAACTTTTGTAAAACGTATCCAGTGCGGTTTTACGAGAGTTTGGGTCCGATGTACGGACCATAGAATTATCTAATCTACCAGAATATCAACATATAACGAAGAAGATGGCGACGTCCAGGAGACTGTGGGAAGCACACAGCATCATCAAGAACGAGGGAAATGCTTTGGCAATTTCCAGGGGTAAGCGCTAATGACGCAGAAATACGCAATCTCTCATTTTTCTTTGTTTTATATTTCATGATTCAGTAACTTCATAGCTTGGAAATAAGAGTAAAATCAATTTATCAGACTCCGTTTTCACGTAATTTTCTATCGGTAATATTCAAATCACAACGCTCCAATTTAAATGTTAAACTTATTATTATTAATTTTGCTATACTTGTTTTATATAATAAATTCATTTCTTTTACAATGCAATCTTTGCTTTCAGTAGGTAGCATTAGATATAGACCAATTCCTTCTCCTGATACAATTGTTTGTTGGGTTAATGATCAAATCATACCACGATCTGAGTGAATAGAGTCTTGAATGTGTTCTGCCAGAGCTAGACGTTGTTAAATACAAATTTAGATTTCAACATTGCATTGAGGTCTTGGCGCCCATTAAAACAACATAGCTTAGGCAAAGGTAAACAGTTACATTTCTCACCCAACAGTGTGGGCTAGCTAAACCATTACATTTGTCGCTACCAACATGGGGCACTAATACACGTTACATTTGTCGCCGACAACTTGGGGGTTAAAACCTAATAACATTTGTGGAAGGAGAAGGGTATATATTTCTGTGCCTGTATTTTGGGGGTTATTTGTCTGTATCAGTGTATATCATTATGGGGGATGAGAAAGAAAGACAGATGAGGTTACGTAGTGGTCATCAACGGGAGAATGATGATACGAGCAGTATGTCGAGTGATGGTAGTACCGGGGTAGCGGAGGTAAATCCCGATACTGAAACAGGGAGTGTAGGGGGTCAACCAGAATTAAAAACTTTACTTCTCGAGTTCATGTATCAGAACAAAGTTAGTAGTGATGCCTTAAATGCAAAATTAGAACAAAACAGTAGGGAAAATAAAGAAAGTACAGATGCCTTAAATGCTAAATTAGAACAAAACAACGCAAAATTGGAACAAAACAACGCTAAATTAGAACAAAACAGTAAGGAAAATAGAGAGAGTACTGAAACTTTAAATGCTAAATTAGAACAAAACAGTAGGGAAATGAGTGACAAATTCGAACTGATTAGAGGCGAGATCAGGGGGGTGATGGAAGAAAAGGCTAAAGAGATTATTGCAGATGTAGACAGAAAATTAGGAAAAGTACAGGAGGAGTTGGAAATTAGAATCAGTACACAGGCTGAAAATTTAAAAGAACTAGTGCAACTGGAAACACAGCAGGTCAAAAAGCAATTGGGGGGAGAAATTGACAAAATTCAGGTAGCTACTAAAGAGGTTAAGGAACAGCTGGGGGGTAGAATTGAGAAAGTCCACTCACAAATAGTTGCAGAAGTAAATGATTTAAGAAAGAGTAATAGGGAAAGCATTAGCAAGATTGAGGAGAAACAAGCAAAGCTATATGATAAAGTAGAAGAATCAGAAGGAAACATTCAATTAACAGTAAACAGTATTGAGAGGAAGGCTGAGGAGAAAATCGCAGAATTAGAATTAAAATTAAAAGCTAGGATCAGGCAAGAAAATAGTCAGAATAGGCCAGTTTTTGTGAATAGCACACACAGGGAGGTAGAACTGGGTAAGTTCAGCAATCGACAGGGGTGCCCAATGGAGTTCATGAACACTATAGAAAATAAATTCGGGGAGAGGTTGGAAAATGGTAGTATTGAGTGGTGCCAGGTAGTTGAAATTTTAGAACAAGTGTTTGTGGGGGAAACGAGGAATTGGTTTGCTGTCTACAGAGACAAGTTTACTGATATCAATGATTTTAAAATGAAATTCTGTGAAAAGTTCTGGAATGAGGTTATTCAGTCGCAGCATCGTGAGGGTGGTAAATATAACCCTAAAGGAAGCTCCACCATGACCGAATACTTTTTAGGGCAGGTATTAGTGTGTAAATATCTGGATGGCTTGAAGGAGGAAAGTGATGTGGTAAGGTTGCTACTTAGGCACTTTCCCTATAGGATCAAGGAGGCTGCTTGTATCCAGAATGTAAAGACTATATCACAAGTAGAAAATTTGTTAAGCACATTTGATGCACTAGGGAGAGGGGGTTATGATGACAATTTCAATCGGAACCAGGGTAATAATAATAATAGACCTAATGAAGCCAGGCATCAAGAAGTTCAAGGGAACGGTGGCGAAGGGGCAAACGCTCAAAATAGAAATAATAATAATCAGCTAAATCAGAACAGAGGAAATGGCTATGGTAATCAGTATCAAGGGAGGAACAATGATTTCAGGGGAAATCAAGGGAGGAACAATGATTACAGGGGAAATCAAGGGAGAAACAATGATTTCAGGGGAAATCAAGGGAGAAATTATAATGACAATAATTACAACCAGAATAGGGGTCAAGGAAGAGGACAGCCCAGTGGTAGTAATATACAGCCAAACAATGACAACATAGCCCAGAACAACCAGACCAGTTTAGTAGTTAGTAGTACTACGGCCAGCTGTAGCGGTTCTTTAAACGCGAACCAGGCTGCGAAGTAAGGTCAGAACCTCAGTCTGTAGCATGCCCTGTCCATACAATTATACAGGAACCCTATGACCTAAATGTAAGAAATGAATTATTACATGAACTAAATGATGAAGGTATTATTCAGGAAGTGGTTAGTAAGAGCCCCATAGTTAAATTTAACGTGTCCGAGGCGTACACAGATGTTTTAATTGATAGTGGTTGTATGAAGAGTTGCATAAGTAGTGCATTTTATGATAAAATGAAAGGAACTGGAGTAAATTTTGAGGAGATGCCAATTAAAAGCACTTTTGTTATCACAGCTGTTGGGAAGAGGTCTAAAGTAATTTCTAAGCAAGTTTTAGTAGACATTAAAATTAATAATCATGTAGAGAAGCAGATTTGTCTTGTAATTCCAAATTTAGTATTCAGTGTTATCTTGGGTTCAGAGTGGCTAAGTAGAGTGTCGGGTAACTTGTGTTATGATGTAGGGAGTTTGAAATTTAAATGGGGAGATTCTGAAGTAGAAGTAGCGTTCAATGACCATATTCAGAGGAGTAGTATTGTAGGTGTGATTTGTACTTTAAATGAGATATCGCCAGCCGTAGAGCGGGGTTCTCCATGTTTTGTGGGCAGTGTGATTACGAACGGAAGTCTAGAGGACTCGTTACGTGATGCTGCATTTCAGGGAGATATAGAGGTGGAACAATGTGTTCGGCTCTATGATGTGTTATGGTGTAATAGGAGAGTGTTTGAGGATCGCATTGGTATGGCCAATTGCTATACACATTCATTGAACGTTATTGATAGGTCAGTATTCACAGGACATAGATATCCTGTACCTTTCGCTTATCAGAGTGCAGTTGAGGCACAAATTAATCAGATGCTTGAAGATGGGATTATTGAGCACTCGAACAGTCCATATGTTAATTCTTTGATCACGGTACCCAAGACCGACGGCACTGTTCGTATTTGTTTAGACGCTCGTTTGGTTAACAGTAGAATTAGTTCAGATCAGCTGAAATCTATGTCAATAGAGGAATTAATGCAAACATTTGAGGGGAAGAAGTATTTCACTTGTGTAGATTTGAGTTCCAGTTTTTGGCAAGTGCCACTTATGTACGAAGATAGACCATTTACAGCTTTTAGTCATAGATATAACCTTTATCAATTTTGTAGAACACCTTATGGGTTAAAGAGTAGTTCAGCAGCTTTAATTAGGGCTTTAAACATCGCATTAGGGGATGACACAGGAGAGTTTGTAACCATTTACATAGATGATATGGTAATTAGTTCACGCAGTTTTGAGGAGCATCTACTTCATTTAGATATAGTTTTTCAGAAGTTAGATCAGGCAGGGTTCACTTTGAAGCTGTCTAAGTCGTCATTCTGTCAGTCAGAAGTGACATTTTTAGGTCATAGAGTGTCAAGTAGAGGTGTAACACCAGAAGAAAGTAGGGTTAATAAGATACTTAACGCAGAGGTGCCACAGAATGTTAAACAATTAAAAACTTACCTGGGAATTTGCAACTTTTTCAGGAGGTTCGTTCTTAAATACTCAGGGTTGGTAGAACCATTCAGGGAATTGCTTAAAAGTGGGACTCGGTGGAGATGGGAGTCCAAGCATGAACAGGCTTTTAGAGCGCTGAAGGAAGGTTTTGAGAAAGCTGTAGTGCTGAAATATCCGTTAAAAGATAAGGAATATGTGGTTATGACAGATGCCTCACATATAGGCATTGCTGGAGTATTATGTCAGAAGGATGATGAGGGTAGCCTCGCGAGGACTGACTGCAGCAGAGAAAAGATACACGATTACTGAGTTAGAGCTTTTAGGTATTGTTTTCAGTTTAGGGAAATTTAGAATGTATTTAGTAGGGGGGAAATTTGAGATCCACACAGATCACCATGCATTACTGTATATGAGGACTTGTAAACTCAGTTCTAACAGAGTTAGTAGGTGGATTCTTGCTCTGCAGGAATACGAATTCACAGTAAGATATATTAAAGGTAAAGATAACATTCTTGCAGACATGCTATCGAGGGACACTAATTTATGTAGGGATTATCCTGTGGTTAAAGCAGAGGACGGTATTTTAATATGTGCATGTGTGGACAGTAGCAACAGGGCATCGTTACAGACACTGAGAAATATGCTAGTAGGTAGAGCAACGTGATGACGTTCATTTTAAGGGAGCCACTTGCAAGGTTGGAAGCAGGTGACGCAGAAACATTTATAGTTTCCAAACGTATTTGAAAAACAGCATATGTGCTGGAGAATAGTGAGGGAAACAGATTATACGGGACGTATAATATACATAGTCTCCGAAAGTATGTGTCATAAAGTAAGGATGTTTAGCTGGCGAGCCAGCCTATCAAATGAGTAAGTGTGGTATTTGGTGCATGGGAGGAGATGGTCTTCCAGGCAGGCTTATCAGAAGTCACACAGGGGGGTAGTATGTAAGTAAATTGAGAGTTTTTAAGGTACAGGGAAATATGACGGGATTGTCGGATGCTGTTGAGCACTAAATTGTCTCGATGCACCAAGGCCATTTTGGCAGCGCTGATGGGTTCCCATTTATCTCCAAGAGATGGGGGAGCGCTTGAATAGGGCTTGTTAGCTTAAGGCGTCCACGAGATAAAAGATGGGCCATCAGAATGCGAGACAGTCCTTCATGAAACTCATACATATCAGCACACGTGATTTCTGTTTACGGCCTCGCCATGTAAGATTTGTAAGTGTGTAATTTAAGATAATTTGTACAATGGTATTATTTGTGTGAGGAGAAATGGTCTGTGTTGAGAACTAGTATTAAGTAGAATATGGTTAAAGGGAACTTAACAAGACAGGGCAGGGCGATTACGGCACAGAAATATTTGGTGTTATATGTAATGCGCATTTACTGTTTTTTTTTCAGAAGTCAATATTAATTTTATCTACTTTAAAGAGAGATTAAGTATTATGGTCACGAGGCGCTGCCACAATAGTGTGATCGTGTGCTCAGTGATATGTGGAATTAAATGTCACCATAAGGAGGGGACCTCCAGTGAAATTAGGAAGTTCTATGGTGATATAAATATATCAGAACACCTTCAATGCGTGTGATATGACATCATAAATACATAGTGCTCACACATTAATTATGTCTATTTCTCCAACATAGAGAAATTTGAGAGGCGGAAATATCCGTGGAACACTTCTATATGTAAAACATTGGACTGGTTGCAAAGTGCAATCCATAGTGACAACGAACTTTGACGCAAAGTGCGTGAAGAAAAATTATGAGTGTATATATCTGTAATTTAGGGTGATTTCATTTATGTAATATGTATTTTGGATGGGGTTTATTAACGTGTCTGGGATAATCGGATAATGGACCGTCGTCACGGTAAATGATCCGATGATCCGAGGCGAATATGTAACGTGTTTTTCGAGGGGTTTTATGCAACTGGCATAAGTCAGTAGGAAGCCATTCTATATTTATTTACGCGGCAAATTGTTCAGCCAAGATAATTTTTCATGTTAATTTATTATTATTATTAATTTATTATAATTATTATTAAGATATTTTCGGAGCATTTTATAAAAATTATAAGCATACAGATAGGTTTTCTATGTCTTAGAAAACGCTAACAAGCAAATTATTACGAACGACGATATCATAGAAAATTATGCGATTACGGAATTTTACGGAGTTTTCGTCAGTTAGGGTATATTGAGAGACGTGACTCACTGGGAATTCTAATACAAGCTGATTCCTGTCGAGGAGCATGACGCAATCTTGGGTCGCATCGTCAAGGAAAGGCGAATTGTTGAAACGGAACCCTCCCGCCGAGTGTAATGACCCAGAGGAGGGGAAGATCGCGTGGTGGAGCAGCCAATCAGGGAGGACCACGCAAGCTGAAGCCGGCTGAAGAGTGGGGGAGCCGACAGGTGAATATATCGTTCGACGCGCCGTGAGACGAGGACAATCTGTGAAATACTTGACGAGTATGGATGCGCGTGCGAGTGGCTCCGATGTTCGGAGGAGTCAGGGACAATCTGTGTAGAACTTGCAGTGTACGATCGCAAGTGCGTGTCGCTCCGATGTTCAGTGGAGTTAGCGACGAACTTTTGTAAAACGTAACCAGTGCGGTTTTACGAGAGTTTGGGTCCGATGTACGGACCATAGAATTATCTAATCTACCAGAATATCAACATATAACGAAGAAGATGGCGACGTCCAGGAGACTGTGGGAAGCACACAGCATCATCAAGAACGAGGGAAATGCTTTGGCAATTTCCAGGGGTAAGCGCTAATGACGCAGAAATACGCAATCTCTCATTTTTCTTTGTTTTATATTTCATGATTCAGTAACTTCATAGCTTGGAAATAAGAGTAAAATCAATTTATCAGACTCCGTTTTCACGTAATTTTCTATCGGTAATATTCAAATCACAACGCTCCAATTTAAATGTTAAACTTATTATTATTAATTTTGCTATACTTGTTTTATATAATAAATTCATTTCTTTTACAATGCAATCTTTGCTTTCAGTAGGTAGCATTAGATATAGACCAATTCCTTCTCCTGATACAATTGTTTGTTGGGTTAATGATCAAATCATACCACGATCTGAGTGAATAGAGTCTTGAATGTGTTCTGCCAGAGCTAGACGTTGTTAAATACAAATTTAGATTTCAACATTGCATTGAGGTCTTGGCGCCCATTAAAACAACATAGCTTAGGCAAAGGTAAACAGTTACATTTCTCACCCAACAGTGTGGGCTAGCTAAACCATTACATTTGTACGCTCAACGTGGAGCAAAGTAAATACCGTTTCACTTGTCATCCCAGCCTAAGCCGAAAATGCTACAACTTGTCTTTCATTTTAATCTCTACTGTTCCAATACCTAGGACTTCTACTTTGCCCACTCCCATTTATACTTGCAGGGTGTAAATTTTTAAACTTCTCTTTCTCCACACAAATGTGATCACAAGCTCCTGAATCTATAACCCATTCTTGCATTGACGAAGTAATGAATGATTTAGCTCCGACACATGCTTTGTAATTATTCTGGCTTTGACTAATCTTACCTTTGTCTGTTCTACTTTCACTTATCCGCTCTGTACAATCTCGTGCTAGGTGTCCTGGCTTCGTACACCGGTAACATCGCATCTTGGCTATGTGACCCCCACTGATCACTTCTGTAGCACTTCTGTTGATCTTGTCGATGAACAGTCGCCTCCCCTGGAGTAGCATTCCTTGCTTGGTTACTGCCGCTGTTACCGCCTCGTCCTCTGTCGCCACATCAACCTCCTCATCCATAGAAAAATTCTCGGAAATCGCCGCGTCCTCGGCCAGCTCCCGATAATGACCTAAGCGCCCCGCTTACTGATCCAGGTGTTGGAACAAAATCTTCTCTCAGGAGAGCAGCCTTCACTCTTTCGGTCGTTAGTCCCTCCTCACCACCGAGCAGCGCTATTGTTACTTTATATTTATCCCTGGGTAAACCATTGAGCAATTGTCCAGCAAGTTGAGTGTCATTAAATTCAAGTCCACAGTTTTCGCTCTTAATTACTCTGTTGAGGGATTGTACTTTAGCCATGTATTGATGCATCGACATGTCACTCGTCTTCACCACGTTCACCATTTCCTTCAATTTATCCAAACACTGAGGTAGGGTATATGAGAAATGAATGTTCTTCAATTTTATCCACGCTGCTCTTGCTATTGCTTCCTCTCCAATGTCTTCCAAGTACGCATCAGTAACATACTTGAGAAGAAATGCTAAGGCCTTTCTGTTCGTTCTCGCTTGAATTTCATTATAGTTATCCATTTCCACGTTGAAACCAGGTTCTATTGCATTCCAGCAATTTCTTTCGATAAGTTCAGCTTGCGCTCTTCTTGACCATGCATAGTAATTATCACTTCTCAATTGCGGCACACCGTCACTTCGTTTGTCGTCTGCCATTTTGGGTATAGGCCTACTTCACACTCACTGCTCTCGACTTTCTTCATTCAACTTTCACTTCTCTTCATTATTCGGACTTTAACTGTGATCTGGGCCCATAACCTGTAGTTAGGTTGTATTAGACATCTAATAAGATTTATACTATCACAAATGCCCATGCTCCCACTAATGATAAAAACACTTCCCCCAAAGACCGTGAAGAAACAGAAGAATTTTGGGACCTACTGGATCAAACCATAGATAACATCCCCAAACACCATGTTAAATTATTAATTGGCGACATTAACGCTCAGCTAGGTAGAGAAAGAAAATACCGTGACATCATCGGAAAATGGCCAGCACACAATAGAACAAATAAAAATGGAGAGCGACTAGTTGACCTGTGTCGAAACCATAACTTAATCTCAAAATCTACATGTTTTAAACGAAAACCTCAAAAACTTAAAACATGGAAACACCTCTGATTACACTAAGGGAGAATGGCAACTGGACCACGTGTGCATGGATAAACACCACCATAAAGAGATCTATAACGTCAAAGTCCTCCGCGGAATTGACACAGGTTCTGATCACTACGTAGTCAAAATTAAAATCACGCCCCAGAAGAGACAACAAAGGAAAACCCCCAAAACTAAACGAACAATAGATCCTATCCAGTTAATCAACAGTGAACAGTACCAAAAAGCAACTGGAAACATTAAAATAACTGATAAACTCGAAAACTTGGTTCACAACCTACAACGAATAGCAGAAGACCTGGCTCCAATTAAACCGCGGAAAAAACATCAATGGTGGAATAATGAATGTGATGAGATGATTGAAAAACGACACCGAGCGTGGTTATTACACCAATCCCAAAAATCTGAAACATCTTTTCAAAATTTAGTTACACAACGAAAAGAAACAACTAAAACTTTAAGAAGAATAAAACGGCAATATCATACTGACACCCTACAAACAATTGAAGAGGAATTCAAAATTTCACAATCGCGGAATTATTACAAAATCTTTAAACAACATCTGAAAAAATATGAAGCACCTACCTTATTGTTAAAAGATGAAAATGGTAAATTGGCCCACAACAACTAGGATAATGCACAAATTATGGCTAAATATTTTAAGACACTCCTAAACTGTGAAGAACCCATAGAATTTCTCCAATTGGATGTTGACACTCCAATAACAACACCACCGGAGAACATTAACCCGCCCACATTAGAAGACGTTTACATAGCACTGAATGAGATGAAGAATTTCAAAGCCCCTGGAGAAGATCAGACTTTTGCAGAGATTTGGAAGTATGCTGGAAATTCGGCAAAAATCGCTCTTCACCAACAACTAGTCAACATCTGGATTACAGGAAAATTCCCTGAACATTGGAGATCAGCTATCATCCATCCACTACATAAAAAAGGGGATAAGACAGACTCTAACAATTACCGAGGGATTTCACTCCTGGATGTTACCTATAAAAATTTTTCTCGAATTCTTCTCAATAGAATTAAAGTACAACTTGAAAATGAATTAGGAGAATAGCAAGGAGGTTTCAGGCCCTGGAGAAGTTGCCCAGATCAAATTGATAATGGATTATAATAGAAAAAGGAATAGAGATATGGTGATAACATTTATCGACTTTAAAAAAGCATATGATTGTATTCATAGAGAATCTTTATTAAAAATTCTAAGACACATGGGATTACACCCCAAATTGACAAATCTCATAAAACTAACTCTTACAGGCACCAAATCAAAAGTTAAATTCAGAGGTGAATTCTCTGAACCATTTGAGGTCACAACCGGTTTACGACAGGGTGATGGCTTATCACCATTACTATTTAATTGTGCATTGGAAATGGTAATGCGAGAATGGTCTAAGAAATGCCCTCCAAATATAAAAATAGGGAGAAAAATTCAAACAAACTGTCTTGGTTTTGCAGACGACATGGCATTATTGGCGAAAGATTTAAAGGAAGCCAAAACACAGATATCAGAGCTTCAGACAATTGCAAATAAAATTGGCCTTAAGATATTATTCGAAAAAACAGAAATCATGCCACAAAAACCAACACCATTAAAGGAAATACAAATTAATGATACAAAAATTAAAATTGTAACACGATTCAAATATCTAGGAGAGCTAATAACAAACAATTTAAATGAGAAAGCGTCAATTCAAATAAGAACCAACAAGTTATCTAGGGCACAAAAATTAACATGGGAAACTTACAAAAAGAAATGCTTATCAATTAATGCAAAAATTAAACATTACAATACAGTCATAAAACCGGAAGCCACACATGCAGCAGAAACATTATTCCATCTAAATGAACATTCTAAAACCGACAGATTACAGAAGATCGAAAGGCGAATTGGAAGAACTTTTATCAATAAAGGATATAAAAAAGATGGGCAATGGCGAATAATACCTAACAATATGGTCTATAACAACCTAGAACCCATTACTGATACCATGCGAAAGAAAAGACTAGGATTCTTTGGGCACATCATGAGAATGCCAGATTCACGTCTTCTAAAACAACTAGTGCAGTACAATCTTGCTTCAAAAAACACAACAACTGGATGCCGATGGTTAAAAGAAATCAGAGAGGACTTGAAAGAAATTGGCCTAACAACAGAAGATGCTGCAAATAAGAAAAGTTTAACTACAGCACTTAAAAATATGACGTTTCATTTTCCACTCACAAAGAAGAAAATTCCTAAAAGAATATTTTCCGCCGAAGAACGGGCAAGACGATCAATACGCATGAAGAAGTACTGGGAGGACCGCAAGGCTCGTACAGTTCCTACAAGTCGACGAACTAATGGTTGGGTAAAGTGATCCTTTGTGGTCTCAAAAGAGGAAGAAGAAGAAGACAGTGGAATAAAGGCCGAATTGTTAATGTTAACAAATATTTAATTTAAATAAACAGACACTGATACACTGGCACACTCCATTATCACAACGGTTTGCAACACAATGACGAACAAGAACATGTGGTAGCGCCACAGTCGCGACAACGGGCCAATCACCAAAAGCAAAACAAAGAACATCATAACACTGAAATTGCTGACAACCTATCAGCAATAACAACATAGGATATGTATATCAAGACCTCGGGTTGAGTGAGAATCAGAAAGTTTTGGATATTAATGAGGCGACAACAGGAACAGCTCAAACTCATCATCATCATCATCATTTCCCCTTATCCAGCTCCTGCCGGGTCGGGGGTATTTATGGCACTTCTCCACCTTCCTCTTTCTTTCCACCATTCCTCTTCCATGATCTTGTCCCAGTCCAAATTTCTTTTTCTTATGCTGTTCTTCACTGAGGAACAGCTCCAACTATTGAAGTGAACTGGCCAAAAAATCACTTAAAAATAACAAAGCTCCAGGAATAGATAACATTACTGCCGATATACTCAAGAATGGGGGTTTCCAACTAGCTCAGTTTTTGCACCAGTTAATGTGTGAAATATGGGAACAAGAAAAGATGCCGAAGCAATATAGTCTTGCAGTAATCTTCCCCATACATTAAAAAAAATGATAAAACCTGTTGCAATAATAAATCGGGGCATCACGTTGCCAGAGTATGGTTTATAAAGTGTTTGCCAAGGTACTAGCAGGGAGATAGCACCACTTACAGAAAGGATTGTAAGGGACTATCAGTGTGGTTTTAGACCAAATAGATCCACCACAGATCAAATTTTCTTAGTCCGTCAAATTATGGAGAAATGCTATGAATATAATTTAGATATTCATCGGCTATTTGTGGACTTTCGACAAGCCTATGATAGTATAGCTAGAGGAAGGAAGGAAGAAAGGAAGGAAGAAAGAAAGAAAGTAAGCTTGTAGTTTAACGAGACCAATAATCTCGCGATTATAAGCCATGTGACCTCCTTTTTACGTGGAATTCTAACCACAGGCTATGGCATTGCACTTCGAGAATCTCATATGCTTTGACCAGGAATCGAACCCGGTCCACCTTGGTGAGAGGCATAAAGTGTGATCGCTGCACCACCACATCCCTATAGGTCTATATAAGTATAGGAAAGCTGCATGAAAGAACTTGGAACCCCATGAAAATGATCCGACTGGTAAGCATAACATTGAGGGATTCAAAATGTATGGTTAAAATCTATGAAAATCTTACCAAGGAGTTTGCTGTGAATCAGGATTTAAGGCAAGGAGACGTAATGTCTACAGTTTTGTTTAACATAGCACTTGAAACGGTCATGAAGAAAGTGGCAATTAACAACCCAGGAGGAACCCTCCTCAATCGCTTGAGCCAGAATCTGGTCTACGCAGATGATATAAATATGATGGCTCGAAGATTTTAGTAATTAGAGGATGGCCTGGCTGGGTTTGAAATCGCAGCAGCAGAAGTAGGACTTACGGTACATCAGGACAAAACCAAATACATGATTTCATCTCTGTCTAAGGAAATGACAGCAGACCCCCCCATGGTTCAACTAAATGGGAAAAGCTATGAAAAATTTAAGAGTTTCAAGTACCTTGGAGCACTGGTTATTTCAAATAATATCACAAGAGAGAATATCGAATCTAGAATAGCAGCTGGTAACCGTAGCTATTTCTCACTAGCAAGGGTCTTCAAAACACGTAATCTTAGCAGGAATCTGAAGACTAACGTGTACAGAACTGTAGTGAAACCAGTGGTAACATATGGCTCACAGACATGGACTCTTACTGTGGCAGATGAATTCCTCCAGAGATGGGAGAGAAAAGTATTAAGGAAAATATATGGTCCAATATATGACAATGGGAAATGGAGAATAAGGAATAATGAAGAAATTTGGAAAACCATTGTTTCTGAAATAAAAAGCAATAGATTTAGATTGTTAGGACATGTGGAAAGAATGCCTGGAGAGAGTGGTTAAGAGGTATATCAGGGAAAGCCAGGCGGAAGACGATTGAAAGGAAGGCCAAGAAAAAGTGGCTAGATGATGAGGAGGACCTCAGGAAGATGGGTGTTAGATGGAGAAGCAAGGCAATGGACCGAGGAAAGCGGGCTGATACTGTACGAGAGGCCAAGACCTTCACGGGCTATAGTGCCAAGAAGTAAGTAAGCATGATGTATTATTACCTATTATATAAAGATGAGCGCTGCGCTCAATAGTGAATAACAGCGCACACAAAGACCTAGCGATTAATGCTGGGTTAAAGCTTGGCAGAATTCATCACATGTATATGATCTCAAGGATGTACCTTAAAAGAACCTGAAGGAGTTTACAGAAAACAGAACATAACTTTTATGCAATTAATAGAAAAAGCTCCAAGTTTTTGTAACATTTAGATGAATGTTCTTCTTAATGCAATAATTAAAATGATAAACGGAGAAAGTACAAACAGTTCCTTAAAAATAATAATTATGCATTGTCATCCACAGCATAAGTGGCGCAGCATAATTTGAGCTTTTCAAGTTTCCTGCTGGAAGCATTCTGCTCCGCAGCCATTTTGCATTTTGTGTGCTTACATATTTACATGAGTTTTGTAAGATGATACTTTTGATTGCTTTAATTGTTAAAAGTCCATTAAATATGGATCGTTGGTTGAAGAGTGGATCTTTAAAACGCAGAAGGCCCACTGCTACAGATAGTGATGGAAAGAAAACTGTGGCCTGCTGCCTCTCTTTAGCCTAGCCATTGAAAGAGTAAGCCTACTGCAAAAAGTAGGAAATACGACATAAAATATTGGAAATTGGCTTTACGTATTGTGGATCTAAAGATTGTCCTAAGCCTCAATGCGTGATATGCTTTGAAACCCTTGCCAACGAGAGTATGAAACCTGCAAACCTCAGGAGGCATCTATAAGGTACGTTCAAAAAGTAACGAGCCGGAGGCATAATTATAGAAACCAGTACCTGTATGCAGGGGGGTGCCCCAGACCGGGCATCATCGACTAATGACACCCGTCCTTCCCTGAAGCGCTTGTGCCACGCCTTGACCCTTGCAAGGGACATGCAGTGTTCGCCGTACACTTGTGACATTCGGCGAAGAATGTCCATTCCCCCTACTCCTTCCACAGTCAGAAACCGAACAACACCTCTTTGCTCTTCGGTTGACGCCTCCATGTCACTGTTTGCAATGCGACTGGCAGCGTTGCACGATTGATGCATGCTGCTGCTCGCTTTGTATCGTCACGTGACGTGCACGCATACCCTCTAGCGACGGGCTGTGACCTTCCACGCTCTGGTCGGAACCACACCTCGTTACACACGCCACAATTAGCCGATGTAGTCACCAGTTTGCGCATTCCAGCCTCCGGCATGTTACTTTTTGAACGCACCTTATAGATACCAAACACTCAGAGCACAAAGGTACAGTAAATCCATTCATCATCATCATCTTGAGCAGTTTCCAACCGCTGGTCGGGTCTGCTTGGAACATAAGCCTCTCCATCGTTTCCTGTCCATCCACCATCTCGTCATTTACTGTGTCCCAGCACACTCCTCTTTCCTCCACACTCTTCTTAACTCCTTTTGTCCATCTGTCCCTTGGTCTTCCCCTTGGCCTCCTTCCCGTCATTTCCATTCCAAACATCTTCTTCGGTATCCTCTCCTCTTCCATCCTCCTCACATGTCCATACCATTGTAGCCTAGATCGCTCTATTCTATTTTGCAATGGTTCCTCTCTTACCATCTCCCTGACTCTCCCATTCCTTACTCTGTCCATTCTTGTCACTCCTACCCTACTCCTCTGGAACTTCATCTCCACTGCTCGTATTTTATTCTTGTCCCTTTCCTTCATCACCCATGTTTCTGAACCATATGTCAAAATTGGCACAAAGTAGGTCTTGTAGATGATTCCTTTACATTTTTGTGGTACATCTTTATTCCATATCATCCCCCTAACACTCTTGAAAAATCCATCTGCGCACCTTCCCCTCTCATTTATTTCCATCCTATTGCCTCCCTTTTCTTCAATTATGCTTCCCAAGTACTTGAAGCATTCCACTTTCTGCAACTGCTGTCCTCCAAGTGTTATGCCCATATCCAGTCTGTTCTTCTTCCTCGTTGTGATGACCACT
This sequence comes from Meconema thalassinum, assembly GCA_946902985.2. Classification (NCBI taxonomy): domain Eukaryota; kingdom Metazoa; phylum Arthropoda; class Insecta; order Orthoptera; family Tettigoniidae; genus Meconema; species Meconema thalassinum. The sequence goes on along the minus strand of OX336391.1, from coordinate 296,707,764 downwards.
TCACTCTTTTGTGCTGAGAACTTCATCCCAAATGATAACACTACCTTCTCCCACTCATCTAATTGCTCTTGTACTTCTTCCTCATCCTCTCCCCATACCAGAAGGTCATCAGCAAACAACATTGCCTTCATTTTCCTTTCCCCAATGTTATTTACCACTTTTCGTATGATTTCATCCATCACCACTATAAATAACAGAGGTGAGAGGGCACTTCCCTGTTTCAGACCACTCTCCAGTTGAAACCATTCCGTTCTCTCTCTTCCCACCTTTACACAGCTTTTGCTTCCCTCGTACATTGCTTTCACTCTTGCCACTGTCTCCTTGTTCACTGCTTTTGCTCTCATTGCTTCCCATACCTTGTTTCTATTAATACTATCATATGCTTTCTCAATATCCAAGAAGGTCATCACCAGATCTTTCCCATATTCATAATGGTGTTCTTGTAGCTGTCTTACTGCAAAGATGAGGTCAACTGTTGACCTTCCTGGCCTGAATCCATACTGTTCTTCCCTCAGCCCATCTTCAACTTCTGTCCGAATTCTTCTCTCCAGTACCTTCTCAAATATTTTGGCGCAGTGGCACACGAGTGTAATTCCCCTGTAGTTCTTGCATTCCTTCCTACTTCCCTTTTTAAATATGGGTATTATTATCCCTCTTTTCCAGTCCTCTGGTATTTTCTTCTCCCTCCATATCACTTTCATTACTCGAAAGAGCCACTGTGTTCCTATCACCCCTGCTGCTCTCACCATCTCCACACTCACTTCGTCTATTCCCGGTGCCTTTCCCCCTTTCATCTTCTTTAATGCTTCCTCCACTTCTTTCCATGTCAATTCCTTCTCTGAAATGTCTTGGTCACTGTCTGTTTCTTCCTCCACAATGTCCACTACGCTGGTTTTAGTTGGATTTAGGAGTTCCTTGAAGTATTCTCTCCAGATAACCTTTACTTCTTCCATATTTTCGACCTCCTTTCCATTCTGACATTTTCCCCTGTATCTCTTCTCTTTGCCTTTATCATTCCATACAACACTTTCTTACTGCCATCACAGTCCTCCTCCATCATTTCTGTCCATTTCTCCAGCCATTTCTTTTTCTCTTCCTTCACTACTTCTCCTGCTTCTTTCTTCCGCTCTTGGTATTCTTCTCTTGTTCTGTCTGTCCTCTGTTGGAACCATTTCCTGAATGCTTCATTTTTCTTTTTCACTGCTTCCTTAGTTCTGGGGTTCCACCATGGTGTTTCCTTCCACCTTTTCTTTCCACTAGTTCTGCCACACACGACTTCCGCTGCTTCTACCAACACGTCCTTGAACCTATTCCATTCTTCTTCACCTGTTTTCAGATCATCCTTCGGTAATTTGTTCCTCACTAATATCTGGAACTTCTCCTTATTTCCATCCTCCTTCAGCTTCCATGTCCTTATTCTTCTTTCTTGGTTCTCAGTTCTCCTCTTTTCCTTCAGTCCTCTCACCTTGGCGACCAGCAGACGGTGGTCACTGTCCAGGGCTTCTGAAGGTATTACCCTTATATCCGTGATACTCTTCTTTGTCTCCTTCCCGCATAGAATATAGTCCACCACTGATTTCCTAGTCAAATCCCTGCTGTACCAAGTAATTTTATGGCTCTCTCTCTTCTTGTACCATGTGTTTCCAACCATTAGCCCATTTATCTTGCACAGTTCCAACAATCTCTCTCCTTCCTTATTCCTGTTTCCCCATCCTTCACCACCAATCACTTCCTCAAAACCTCTTCTATCAGTTCCGACATGGGCATTTAGGTCTCCCATGACTATCAGGTCTCTCCCCACTAACTGCTTCTGCAACTCCTCTTCAAACTCGTCCTTCTCGCCTTCTGTGCATCCCACCTGTGGTGCATAGACTTGCAGAATGTCCAGGTTTCTACCTTTCACAGTGATTCTGGCTCTAATTATTCTATCACTTACCCTCTTTACTTCCTCCCTCAGCCCTTCTCTCACCACCATTCCCACTCCATTTCTCTTCCCCTCCTCATTTCCTATCCAGTATAGCTGCAAGCCATTTCTCAGTTCTTTTCTTCCTTCCCCTCTCCATCTGGTCTCTGCCAGTCCGAGTACATCCAGTTTTCTCCTCTCCATCATATCCACAACCTCCTCCACTCTTCCCGTCAATGAAGTTATATTCAAAGTTCCGATTCGTAGTCCATTTCCATAGCCAGGTCTGCTTCCTTTAGATCTGTCCTTTCCGAGGCCCGTTCCCGTTTTAAAAGCAGTTTCATATCCACTACTGGCTTGCTAGGCCTAACGTAGCTTCACCATAACCCTGGCGAGAGGCCTGTTTTTGGTCCGCGAGAGGTATTTTATTTCCCTCAAACCCTCCGGACAAGTCCGGCGAGCCCCCCTATCTGCCACCTGGGACGCGCCCGATCGAGGAACAGGCTGAAAGTAATTACCAAAAATGCTGATGCAAATGTGAATGAAAATGCAACAATTGAATCCTACGAAGTATTTCAGCTTATTGCAAAACGTGCCAAAAACCATACCATAGCTAAAGAGCTCATTCTACTGTCAGCAATTATTTTGTGCAAGAGAATGCTGGGCGATGCTGCCGCAAAGCTTACAAGTACCGTCTCGCTGTCTAACAATACTGTGCAAAGGCGAATTACAGATATGTAAGGCAATATTGAAGAGACGTTGTTGGCAAGGTTCCACATGTGTGACATGTTTACTCTGCAGTTGGATGAGAGCACCGGCATATCAAAAAGGGCGATGTTGGTTTTTGTATGTTTTTTTAATGTCATGACGAAATATACCATATAAAGATTTTCTTCTTTCCTAAGATTTTGGACCAGGGGGTATGTGCTTACATAACAATCGCTTCAGGGGTCTGAGAAAAATTCCTAATGAATGATCTAGAATAAAATCAGTTTCTATGAGGTGTGAAAAAATATCTATTTTCTGCTGTGCTTTTCGGGGTATTGAGTTTCTAGATAAATAAGGCAACAACATCTTTAAAAGCCAAATGCATCTAATACAAATTTCCCTGTTCTTCATAATTCAAGGATGGTGCGTAGTAGTGCATATTCTGAATATATTACTTTTTCAAATACTGTATCACTCCGCTGATATGGTAGGCTACTCAAAGAACAGGAAAAGAGAAAAATAAAAAGAACTGCATTCACATAGTACACCAAATATAATGTTCACCCGTTTCCCATCTGCAGTAATAATAATAATCATCACATGGCCACAACTACCTAGTGTAGATCTCGTGAATTGGAGCCATTTGGATGACCTACTCTTCAATATCGAAGTTCCATTTATCACTACCATTTGGTAGTGAAACCAGAACTCTACATTTTCTTTTCATAGACAACACTAGCAGGTACCCGCGGCTTCGCTCGCGTCATAGTCGTGTCATATTGTTATTCAATGAAATGCAGGTTTAACCCCATTAACACCCCTTTAGAACCTGAATATCCAAAAATCTTTCCTTCGTGGACGTTTTCGACATACAACGAACATATCCCCAAAATTTCATGTTTCTAACTTCAAAATTTTGGCTGGGCGATGATGAGTGAGTGAGTCAGTCAGGACATTTTCTTTCATTTATTTTTGAGAATTTGACCCCTTCCCATGAACCCCTTAAATGGGATTTATGAAAAAAAAACGGTCGAACACCTATTTACTTATTTTTTAAGCTGATTTTCTTCCTCTGAATTTCAATAATAATAATGTTATTGGTTTTACATCCCTTTTAACTACACTGGCTTTTAGAGACGCCGCAGTGCCGGAATTTTTCCCCGAAGGGAATCTTTAACGTGCCAGTAAATCAACGGACACGGCTCCCTCGCATTTGCGCACCCTCAAATGCCAGCTGACTGTGCCAGGATACGAACCTCTGAATTTCAAACTTCTCGCCACTGTCGTTTAGGAGATACGTGTTCCGTTAAGAATCCTTCAAACCAAAATTTTCACCCCTTTCACCTCATAATATACACCATATCGATAAACCCTTAGACATTATGCCTGCTTATTTTTATTAAATAATTTATATGCCGAATATCACATCCCCAAATGAAACAACTCGTGAGATATTGTTAATCAATGAAATGCAAGTTTAATCCCCTTAACACCCCTTCAGAACATGAATATCCAAAAATCCATCCTTAGCGGACGTTTTCCACATACAACGAACTTATCCCCAAAATTTCAAGTTTCTAACTGCAATAGGTTTGGCTGGGGGGTGATGAGTGAATATCCAAAGAAACCTTCCTTAGTGGACTTCTTTCCCCAGAATTTCACCCCTCCCCATGGGCCCCTTAAATTGGATTCATGAAAAAACGGTCGACCACATATTTACTTATTTTTTAAGTTGATTTTCCCCCCTGACTTTCATACTTTATGCTCTGTCTTTTAAGAGATACTTGCTCCGTTAGGAATCCTTCAACCCCCACTTTTCACACATACACCTCATAATATACACTACATTGAAAAACCCTCAGACACGTGTCTTCTTATTCTTAATTATGAGTTTATATGCCGAGTATCGCATTATCCAAGGAAACCAATCGGTAGATATCGTTATTCAATGAAATGCAGGTGTACCCCCTTAACACCTCTGTAGAACCTGAATATCCAAAAATCCTCCCTTAGTGTACGGTTTTGACATACAACGAAAATATCCCGAAAATGACATGTTTCTAACTTCAATAATTTTGGCTGGGTGATGATGAGTGAGTGAGTCAGGACATTTTCTTTCAATTTTATTCTTTCAGAATTTCACCCCTCCCTATGAACCCCTTAAATTTGATTTATGAAAAAAAAAACTGTCGAACACTTATTTACTTATTTTTAAGCAGTTTTTCCCCCTGAGTTTGATGAGTGAGTCTGTCAGTCAATCAGTAGGACACTTTCTTTCCTGTTTTTTTCCCCCCAGAATTTCACCCCTCCCCATGGGCCCCTTAAATTGGATTTATGAAAAAACGGTCCAACACCTATTCACTTATTTTTTAAGCTGATTTTTTTCCCCGCTAAGTTTCAAACTCCTCGCCTATGTCGTTTAAGAGATACACGCTCCGTTAGGAATCCTCCAACCCCCACTTTTCACCTCAATATACACCACATCGAAAAACCCTCAGACACGTGTCTTTTTATCTGTAATGATGAGTTTATATGCCAGTATCACATCCCCCAATGAAACCAATCGGGAGTTATTGCTATTCAATGAAATGCAGGTTTAACCCCCTTAAGACCCCTTTAGAACCTGAATATTCGAAAATCCTCCCATAGTGGACGGTTTTGACATGAAATGATCATATCCCCAAAATTTCATGTTTCTAATTTCAATAATTTTGGCTGGGCGATAGTGAGTGAGTGGGGCTTTTTCTTTCAATTTTCTTTTTTCAGAATTTCACCCCTCCCCATGAACCCCTTAAATTGGGTTGATGAAAAAAACTGTCGAACACCTATTTACTTATTTTTAAGCAGTTTTCCCCCTGAGTTTGATGAGTGAGTCTGTCAGTCAATTTCTTTCCTGTCCCCCCCCAGAATTTCACCCCTCCCCATGGGCCCCTTAATTTAGATTTATGAAAAAATGGTCAAACACCTATTTACTTATTTTTTAAGCTGATTTTTTCCGCCGAGTTTCAAACTCTTCGCCTATGTCGTTTAAGAGATACACGCTCCGTTAGGAATCTTTCAACCCCCACTTTTCACCCCTTTCACATCATAATATACACCACATCGAAAAACCCTCAGACACGTGTCTTCTTATTTTTAATGAAGAGTTTATATGCCAAGTATCACATCCCTCAATGAAACCAAGCCGGAGATATTGTTATTCAATGAAATGCAGGTGTACCCCCTTAACACCCCTTTAGAACCTGAATATCCAACAATCCTTCCTTAGTGGGCGTTTTCGACTTACAACGAACATATCCCCAAAATTTCATGTTTCTAACTTTAACAGTTTTGGCTGAGCGATGATGAGTCAGTCAGGACGCTTTGTTTTATATAATAGAAGAAGAAGATATGAGGGAGATTTAATTACTTCTGTCTTTTAATCAGCAAATGCGATACCTGAGCCAATATTGTACTATGTGCATTTAGCCACCCTTGAAATATCAGACTTCTGTGGCTAGGAAATGAACCCGTGATCTTCTATTCATGAAGTGGACATATAATCACTGATCCACCAAGGAAGTCTCCCAACTGCGGCTGTCACCAATTCATTGTATGGACATCCTTAAATAGACTTCATATCGATTAGAAGAAGTTGTTGGTTGTTAATTTATTTAGGGGCTTTGCGACAGGGTGATTATACAATTTGCCTGATAACCTGTGTTATTATTTAGGGGCAGATGACCTCGCAGTTCTGCCCCTTGAAACAACAATAACTAACCTGTGTTATTGTGGTGTCTGTAGCAGTGTGTGTATTTGTAATGCAGGCGAGTATTGAGAAAGCGGCGGCTGTGGCCTTAGTTAGGAACCATCCCGGCATTCGCCTTAAGTAGAAGTGGGATACAACAGAAAATCACATCCAGGATGGCTAAGATGGGTATCAAACCCACCTCTCCCCAGATTTACCTTACGAGGCTGAGTGGACCCCGTTCCAGCTCTCAGACCAGAATTAAATTTCTTGGCAGAGCCGGAACTCGAACCCGGACTTCTGAGGCGAGAGCCAAGAAGGCTAGCCGCTACAACAGGAAGTGGACTGATTGGAATAAGATTAAAAGTATAAATTTGGTTGAAAATCAGGGAAAATAGGACCTTGCTGTTCCGCCACTTAAAACAACAGTAAGTAACATTAATGCCATAGATTACATAATTGATATTGCAACTTTTCAGTCGGTCAACACAATATAATTCCTATTACTGTGAGTGTCCAGTCTGGACTGCAAAGCCTCTGAACAAATCGCATACATTATCCCCTATTAGAATACGCGCAAGAAGAGCTTGCCACAGAATCCTGAGCAGATCTTCGGCAATGTTCGGTGGGCTCGGTAGTGGCAGAACACGCTCCTCCCACTTCGCTTCAGTAGTTCGCTGGCAACTGTTCTGAAGGGACTGTCTGCCCAGCCAGAGGTTTGGCATGCTAAACTGTGACTGGTGTTCAAGTGAGATCTCAGCGAATGTATGTAATGATTTACACAGTATTGATATTGCACCAGGAGATGACAGTTCAACACGCTGCGATCGGGTGCGGGGGTTCGTGCAGTACGCATGCGCAGCCCGCCTATTCCAAACCTAAATAAATCGGCTTACCGCACACCAATGGTTGTCATTGCAGCAGATGACACGCGGCCAGTGAAAGAAGGAATGTGCTGCGTGAGTGAAGCAAGTAGTAACCAACTTAATGTTTTTGGAATGCGTGATATGCAGTGAGCGGAAAGACAACTGTAGTTCAATCCCAACTGCCATCTTCTGGCTCGATATCAATAGTTATTACCTGAGCCTGGACACAGTAACCTATACCATAATTGTTTGCTGCTTCCTTGCACTCTACGCTTGAATTACAGTTGTAGACGTCTCACAGCGAGCCTGCAGGGTTGAAGAATGCATTGAGCAGTGAGCCCGGTAGTAAGCATTCGGTGGACACACAGGAGCCCCGCAATGAGCATTAAACTACCCCAATTGATATGGGTCTCCGCGCATCGTTGAGTTTCGGCAAGCTCTTCTTGAGGGTATTTTAGCAGTAATTGGGATTATTGTATTGACTGACTGAAAAGTTGATATATCAATTGTCAACAAGGCAACACTGAAAAATGGCTTCAAAGCTCTCTATAGATTACATAGTCGACAGCTACACTGTTTAGTTGCCTATGCATTTACATGTAGACTCGCATCACTGCTGTCTTTAGATATGTCTGGTGGTTGGAGTTTTGCCTTTGGAAGGCACCTTAAACGTGCTAGCAAATCTACCAACAGATGGTTGTTGCATCTCTACACCCTTAATTCCATTGGGCTGAGCTGGGTTCGAACCCTCTATCATGAGCTTTGAGCTTGCATAAACAATCTACAATTTAATTTGAAATTGTGGACAAAATGGTTTGAGTAATTGAATTTTATATTGTCATCAGCGTTGTCAAAGTTACATTTGAACATTAATGCTAAGAAGACCAAGGTGTTAGTTGTGTGTAAACATCCTGAGAGCATTCACAAAAACATTAGCTTACGGACAATTTATTGGAACAAGTCACCAGTTTCTCTTATTTGGGAAGTCTAATCACCAATGACAACAGGTGTGGTAAAGAGATTAGAAGGCGGATAGCGCTCGCAAAGCAGGCTTTCAATAATAAGGAAAATCTTTTGATTAATGCAAATTTGGATATTGCAATTAAAAAGAAATTTGTCATGTCCTTTGTGTGGAGTGTGCTTCTGTATGGATGTGAGTCTTGGACGATCAGAGGTCAGGATTGGAAGCGACTTGCAGCGTTTGAGATGTGGCTCTGGCAGAGAATATTACGGGTTAAATGGATTGAAAAGAGGACTAACATCAGCATCCTGCAAGAAATTCAAGGGAAAAGAGAACTGAGACCAACTATTCATAAAAGAAGAGCTAAATTCACAGGCCACATCTTGCGACATAACGCTTTCCTAACTAATCTCCTAGTAGGAAAGATCACAGGGAAGAAAGGCCGAGGTCGACCAAGAAAATGTTTCCTGCAATACATCACACTAACTCTTCAATATGGTTCCTACTGTGAGTTGAAACGAGGTGCTTAAGACAGAGAGCAATGGTTGCGGAGACAAGGTATCACCTTTAGAAGTCGATGATGAATTGAATTTTCTGGCAGCATTTTGAGTTACAGATTTGAACAACTTGGGGAATTTTTAAAATGGAGAGATTTTTAAAATGATCTCCACTATACCTTCAAATCAAGAACACAAACAGATTTCTACCATTGGTAATGTAAGGTGAACTGATTAAAAATTGTGAAAATGAATATCTTGGTTTCAATTTCATTATGGCAAAAAATGAGAAAAGAATGAATGCCTCATATTTAAGCTGAATCTGAAGGACACGTAAAGTGAATAAATTGTACATTTTATTTTACCCTGTAGCTCAATTACTTTGTATCCATATGGTATAAACTGTAGCAGTTCCCATAAGCAAAAACATCACATTTATACTATAACATATATCATTATCTAAACGAATTTCAATGCTTTATTTACAGCAAAACACAACATATTATTTACAGTGAATTACATGGATATTTAAACATTGAATATTGTTTGCATGAAGTCATGCATAACCTTTGGCAGTTCTTATCTTCAATGAAGGAGATAACATAATTCTAATACAGAAATCATAACTTTAAAACCAAATATTTTTACAATGAATACAACAAGTATAAAAAGATTAAGAACAAAAAAGTGTAGTCATCTCAAAAAAGTTTCCTGTCCAAGCAAAAATAAATAATTAGAACATCATTTAATTTAATATCACCTGGTAATAATATAAATATGCTTCAAGACAAGTATTGGCACCTGAAGAAGTGATTTATACATATCTTGCTGACTGCTGTACATTGAAGTACAAATCTACGGACATATGTCAGAAAAGAAAGCAAATATTTGTGCAGTTGAAAAACCTTAATAAACTAAATAGGTGACAAGAATTCAGTAATATAACTTAGGATCACATTATAAATAGCAAAATCTAAAACTTATTTGAAATGACATGCATTGCTTAACAGATTGAGGAACCTATACATTAAATTAAACATATCACATGAGAGTAAAAACAATACAATTCCTCTTAAAATGATTCACTTCCATAACAAAATATATCACAATCAGTGCAACAAGATAATCACAGAGATAAACATAAATAACATTAAAAAAACTCTTCATATACCGCACTGTTGCTTCCACTCAACTAGTATCTTTACTGATATCTGTATTGCTGCCAAGTAGCCGACATGCTCTGCAAGAAATTAACTCCTACAAGCCTAGTTGCCTGTTTGTTTTTCTTTTACACTGGGTGTTTCAAAATGTTTATAAGGAAACATGGCAGAAGGATCCGATGTAAGACATCAGTATGTACTTTATTTGGCCAAAATACAATCAAGCACTGGAACCCATTCCCATCCATTCTTGAAGTAATTGAGAAAAAAACACTTGAACAGCCTATAACTTCAAAAATTGTCTACTGGTGGAGTGCACTATATTCATACAAATTTTGGTATAAAAAGTAAGAAAGTTATGGTGTTTCAGAATATGGTTTTATTCATCTATTTATATTTTAAGTATCTCGTATGCTTCAACGAGTTGGAATTACGTGTGCTTGCACTTGTTGCCATGGTACTATGTGTTGGAAATTTGTTGCTGCAACATGATTTAACGAGTGAGAACTATAAATGCGCTTGCACTTGTTGCCACGCTATACCAGGCCCAAAACAACTGTGAACATGAGGGAGGAGCCAGATTCACGCGCTCACCCGCGCCAGCCAATTGCATAGCGCGGCGTTGCCTAGTTAACTGCGCACTCTGGGCTCGCTGCGCGGTACGAAATCCCTATTTCTCTCCGCGCACGAAAATCATTAATTATCCAATTATTTAGATGAACCTATGTTACAGAGCTAAACATTCTGAAGCTGACTGTGCAAACCTCATGATGATACGACCAGCCGTTCGGGAGATATCATCTGCTCTTGAACTGAAGGGATAATTAGAGCGAAGAATGGTTAGGTGTTGAAATATTTAGTTTCGCTGGGGAAGATAACTAAGAGTGACAGCATTGCTGTATCAATTCAGTAGTGGAGCTTATAGAAGTTAGTGCTGTGAGCTGAAGTTTTGAACTCATAACAATGTTCCGTAGCAAGCCGAGTGGCAGTTGAACAGCGAGGCAAGAAAAATAATTTTCAGGGTATACGGCCTTTTAAAGAATCTTTCGAATACAGAAGTACGTGAAAACACAAAATCTGATAACCTGTGTTGTTGTGTTGTCGGCAATTATTTTTTCTTTTTTAAAATTGAGTCGAATAAAACTCACCTCTTCACAGTCTTACCTCGTGAGGCATAGAGTACCCGGTTCTAACCCTGAGACCAAAATTAATGTCTTGATTGAGCCGTGAATCGAATCTGGACATCATGGGTGACAGAAAGAGTTGTTGTTGTTGTTGATGATGATTGTTTTAGGGGCTTTGCGACATCGTGGCCATGTAGCCCCGTGTATTTGGGTGTGTGTGGAATTGTCTGATAATCTGTGACACTGTTATGTCTCTACTAGTGTGTATATTTGTAATTGAGGAAGGATTTGCGTAGGAAGCGGCCGTGGCCTTACGTTAGGTACCATCCCGGCATTTGCCTGGAGTAGAAGTGCGAATCCACAGAAAAACCACTTCCATGATGGCTGAGGTAGGAATCCAACCCACATATTCCCAGGTTTGCATCACGAGGCTGAGTGTACCCTGTTCCAGCCCTCAGACCAGAATTACATTTGTTGGGAATCGTACCCGGGACTCCGCGGTGACAGCCAAGAATGGAGAGCAATGTGCTAGCCAGTACACCACAAGGTGGTCTCCAATTAACAAAAACTTATCCCAACAAATTGTATTCTCTGTTTCTATTACCTTATAAAGGGCTAACAAGCAATGTTACTCAGAATGGCTTGGGATGTAGATTACGTCAGGTGATATAATAACGTTGTAATATTGTTATATTATTTGAGGGGCTTGGACACATTGGTACTCTAGCCCCGTGCACTTGTCTGAAAATCTGGGTTACTGTGGTGTCTGTATTAGAGTGTGTATTTGTATTCTGGTGAGGACTGGGAAGGAGACGGCCGTGACCTTAAGTTAGGAACCATCCTGGCATTTGCCTGGAGTAGAAATGAGAAACCACTTTCAGGATGGCTGAGTTAGGAATCTAACCCACATCTTCCCAGCTTTGCCTCACGAGATTGAGCGAACCCTGTTCCAGCCCTCAGACTAAAATTAAATAGCTTGGCAGAGCCGGGAATCGAACCCGGACCTCTTGGGCGACAGCCAAGAATGCTGGCCGCTTTACCAGTAGGTGCTCACTTGCACGAATAACGTTTGTGTGACATCTTATATCTGCCTCATATCACATTGTGTGCAATCCGTTGTGAGGATAGATGTTCGTAGGATTAGGTCCCCCAGCTAGCTCGTACATGCACTTACATTCGGAGCGCCTTGTGTTCAGGGGGAAGGTCGTGTGTATAGTGAGAGTGTAGAGCTGTGTCATCTCCGCAAGTCACACTGTGGCAACAGTGCTCCGCTGGACGCACGCTAATGGGCGAGCCCACGTTCACAGTTGTTTTGGGTCTGGTATAATTCCAGATACACTCTCAGCCCAAAAATATATCCATGCTAATACGGTCAGTCATTTGTGTTTTTCTTTCCTTTTTTCCCCCCTCCAAGGATAACTGTAAGGTTAGTTCAACCTATTACATAGCCGATTAGTAACTCTGAAACAACCTGAAACTTTACATAGCCCATTAGTAACTCTGAAACAACCTGAAACTTAAAACAATCATGTATTGGTAATGCACACTGTTCCTACAAATTTTGGTGAAATTTGGAGCAGTTGTTTTCGAGTTGGTACACCCTATTACTAACAGTTGGCAACTGTGATGTTATGAAAAATATCAAAACATGGATGTCTGGAAGCAGTATTACCACACACACACAAACAAACAAAAAAATGCTTTGATCGGAGTAGCTGTTCAGAAGTTAATAAGAGGGTACAGACAGACAGACACAGCCCATTAGTGTTCTCTTAATCCTGGTTTCTACACATTTTTATGAGAGGATAAAAAATAATTATATAGTGATATGATTAAAGTATGTACTATTTCTAGATATTATTAATTCACCTGAGTTTGCTCACAACTCTAAATGAACCCACATTACTCTATCCTCAAAACAGTTTCTAGATGCTGCAGAGTCACATTATGTCTAATTTGACCAGTCAGTGGCCAGCTACTTGGCATACATTACAGAGTGTCTGGGTTATGACTAGGCACCTGAAGACATATGATTCTCCAGGTCAAGAAGCACTTAAAGACGTGAAAACAAACAGTAAAAGTAGAGTGGTTGAGAGGAAACCAGGAAGAAAAGTACACCACACTCAGCAACACTGCTTTCTATTGTGCGTTAAGACTGGAACTAGGAAACGCCACTGGGATGAGTCGGCAATTACCTCACGATAGTCATGAGAGGAGAGGCATGATAAAATGGTTTCGTGAGTAAACGTACAAATAAACAAATCTGAGAAAAGTAAACAAGATAACATGCAACCTGCTGTTATTAAGGTAAAGGTCAACCAGACAGGTTGTGAAGGCTGGTTTCGTGGAGTTGGGAAAAACGTCCAATTGCATGCTTGGGTGCTCGCACTTTCGACACTTGTGACACTGTACTGGAGATAACCACTTGCCGAATGCAGATCCACACTGGACCTCATTTCGTTGTTTTGCTATGCTGCACAACACTGTGCTAACACAAAGTCTATAGGTTGTACGAGTAATCTGCTAGACAGGGTTAAATACTGTAATAAAACCATCTTTTCCTCCTGTCAAGCCAAGCACATAAGTTTTTGTAGTCTTTCGATGCTTCCTGACCTGGGGAAATGTATGTTCCTGGCTGTCTAGTCATACCCCCACAACCCTGCATATCATCATGTTTGAAAATATTGTCAAAAAGTAAAGCTAAATAGTTTCACAGACTCACAAGAGAGTTTGAAGGGGAAAAGTAGGAAGGTCAACTATTTGATTGATGTCACAACATTCCATAAGGAGAATATGGGAAAATAGTCTCATGTTGAGAAACATACTACAAGAATGCAAGTTGTACTGAATATTGAACACCAACTCGAGCTTTTCACACAACTAAAACCACTGAATTTGCAATTACATCCTGAACTGCAATGCAAAGTGATTTGGAAGACTAACCCTGCTATGTCTTAGAAGCAGGGAAGAAAGAGAATACTACAAGAGCAATATTGTGGTATGATACATACCAAATACTTTTTATTATAAGAAAAGAGAGCCACATCAAGCATAGAAACTACAAAAGTTGAGTTGGAGTTTAACGACTAGAACAAGTCTCAAGGAAGCTTGTAGTTTAACGTGACCGTTAATCTTGAGATCATGAGCCACGGGACCTCCTTTTTACGTGGAATCCGAACCACAGGACATGGCATTTCACTTCGAAAATCTCACATGCATTGACCGGGAATCGAACCCGGACCGCCTTGGTGAGAGGCATACAGCTAGACCACTGAGCCACCACGCCCCCGAACAAGTCTCATTCCCTTGTTATGCATGTCATGTGTTTACAGAAGTATTATGCCTATGCTTTCCACCACTGCATCTTTGAAGGGAAGTGTCTTCTCTGAATGAAAAGAAGTCAGTTTCATTATTAAAAATTGTGTTTGGGATCCTATACCTATAATTAAAAATAAAAAAACTTCGAAATTCCTTGTATTTGATAACGAAAACATTTAATGTTTTAAAGCATCCTTGAACTGCGGTGGTTTTAGATATGCTGGAATGCTAGAATTTTTCATTAGAATACAACTTTTAACATGCTAGAAAATCTCCTGACATGGGTCTCTCGCTTTGAAGCACCCTCAAATGTCAACTGTCTGTGTCAGGATTCAATACTGCAAGCTTGGGCACAGTAGGCAAAAGTCTTATCAACGAAGCCACAAAGTCAGTCACCAGATATACAAGTAACACACTATTTGGCTTGATATAATATAATTTGGGATAAAGGCATACCACTGAAGGCTAAAGAAGTGATGTACAAGACCTATTACTTATCAGAAACTTGGCCAATGACAAGGAGAGATGAAGGTAGAATACAGGCAGCCGAAATGAAAGTCCTGGAGTATGGTACAGAAGACTAGGAGAGATAGAGTGATAAATGAAGACATTCAAAAGGAAGTGAATGTACAGAAGCTGAATGATAAGCTAGAGCAGAACAGATTGAGATAGTATGGACATGTGAAAAGGATGAATGATGAAAGAATTCCGAAACAAGTGATGAAGAGACAATGACTGGAAAGACAGGACGAGGAAGACCAAGAGTACGGTGGATGGATTTGGTGGAGGACAGTGTGAGAGAACGAAACCAGGAGCGGAGTTCAGTGGTTGAGGAAGGATGGTGGACTGACACGAGTAAAGTGGAGGGGTGTCATATTTGCTCTGACCCGGCCCAAGCTGGAAAACGGAAATTGACGATGATGATGTTGACAATATTTCTGTTTAATGAAACACCAGGTATGTTCATTTATCAGGTGTGTGAACAGTTGGTACCAGTACCTTTAAAGGAAAATATTTACAAAATATTGGTGACGGCTATCTTGAATGGTTACCCCAGGCTGTTATGTCATCGGTTTACACGTGAGCAAAACCTAAATACAATTGAGACAGGCACAATTCTTGTATTGATGGAACACACTTTCCCTAATCATCCTTGGGAAATTTAGCAGTAAAAAGAAAAGTACCATATTTTTCTTATTTACACAACAGATACGTGTAGAACACTCTTGTACATTAGCCCTGTTTACTTCAAATATCGGAGGCGTGGTGGCGCAGCGGTCAAGCTATTGGCCTCTCACCACGGCAGACCGGGTTCGATTCCCGGTCAATGCATGTGAGATTTCCAAAGTGAAATGACATGTCCTGTGGTTTGGATTCCACGTTAAAAGGCGGTCCCGCGGCTTATGATCTCGAGATTAACGGTCACGTAAAACTACTATCTTCCTTCCTTTACTTCAAATATCTATTCCCAGCAGAAATAGGTTTGTTTGCTTTGACTTGCAGACCAATTAAAAAATTCATTGCATCATTATAGAACAGGCCATTTATATTGTAATATTTTATAAATGCAAATAAATAAAAAGTATCAGGTTGAGGGAGTCTGGAGGATTCTCCCAAATGAAACTGTCTATCGTGAGATTGATCCAATCACCAGCACAATGAAGAAGAAAAGAATTTCATATTTTTTTCACATCTTACGGCTTCCAGAAAACAGAATTGTACGCCAACTGGTGATGAGAAATCTAGGAAAGAAAAATGGAGGTAAATGGATCCAAGAAATCCAACAAGATCTCAAAGCAGTTGGACTCAAGATAACAGATGCCGAGGAGAAAAATAAAATTAACACCATACTTAAAACTCACAAATTTTCTGCAGAAATGACACACAGAAAGCCTATGGAGATTTCAGATGAGTTGAGAAAATCCCGATCTGAAAGAATGAAAAAGTACTGGAAAGAGCGCAAGAACCAAGCAGTACTACCTTCAAAGAAGAAGTGATTGTGGAACGACTCAAGTGGTCCAATGTGACCAATCAAGATTAATAATAATAATAATAATAATAAATGCAAAGTAGCATGGATAACCTACAATATAATAACCCATTCCTTTTCTAGACGGTTTTGTCTTTCAGCATACGATCTTGTCTGCAAGCCTCTGTTTTGAACGATATGCCTCAATGATCCCCTAGTAACAGTTATATTGCCGTTCCTTCTCTTACCCTTTATAGCCGAGTTCGTTAACCTTTTAGGTAATCTCTCCTCCCCCATTCTCACCATATGGCCCCAACATCAAGTTGACTCATACGAACAGCCTCATCTAACATATTCATTCCGAACTTACGCTTCATTATGAGTACTTCAAAGGGTAAACCAGTGAAATATATGCAATGCTCATTAGATAATACTGAACAGGGTTGAAATATTGTAGCATTAAGTGCACACTGAAACAACAACAAACTTAATAACGGTGCACGACTTTCTCTAGATATTTTTTTAAAGAATTCACGAAAGAGAATATGACATGGCTCAAAAAAGGTAAATATGAAAATGCTACTTAATCAAATATTGTAAATGGGAACTGCATTAAGGTCATTCTACTGTACAGAATCCCTTGATAATCTCATTGCAATGACTGAACTTCTCTTCTTAAACCATCTTCTTTTAACCAATTTAAAACAACAAACATATTTTGATGAATTAACAAGCTCACTATACTTAATTTTACAACCTAAAATAGGTTTTCAATATCACTTTCGTAAGACAGATACATTACGACTCTTCTCTTCATTTGCACATCCGTTACTTATCATTCACAACAAGATCAAGATTTAAAATCAACCTTTTTTTTTGGTATCATAATTGATGTTCATACCAATTCCAAACTATCAGTACTGGGACTGGAAATAGTACTACTGTGATTTAATGACAACTTGAATATTACTTGTGAGGAGAAAACCCACACTTATGGTTTATTGCAATCTTCTGCAACCCAAGCTTAAGTAATCTTCAATAAACTTTTAAGAATTAAAGAACAGTCAACTGAAAGCCAGATATTACAACACATAGAAAACATCAGGAAGAATTATTATAATAGAACCATTTATGAAAATGATTAGACATTGCTAAAACATAAATAGGATATTGCACAATTCTGAACAATCTACATTTCAGCAGAAAAAAAAAGGGAAATTTAAACACTGACACAGAACAGTAAAGATGTTTCAAATAGGGGTTTGGACATTGTGGTCATTTTAGCCCTGTGTACTCGGGTGAAAGAATTTGAACAGAAATAGAAAGACATAAAGCATATACATTATTAACAGGTAGATAATACAATGTATCATATTTACAAATGTTAATTTGGTTAAAGCATAAGTAATGAAAACAAAAAACCTATCAATTTCTAAATGAGTAAGTGATGATTATGGTGATGATAGTAGTTGTTTAAAGGAGCCTAACATCTAGATCATTGGCCCCAAAAATGCTGAAGTGCCATTTAAAAAGGGGAATAATAAAGTAGAAACTTAGCGAGCAAATACAATAAAAAAATAGTATATAACTTCATGGCAGCCAAAGCTATTGTATCTATAACGCTAACATGAGGTGGGTAGAGCAACAGATGGGATATAACACTGAGATTCTCAAGTTATATAGGAACTGATCCCAACGCTCACCGGTAACTTTATTTTAGCCTTCATTCTACCAAAAAGTGCTAACGGGAAAGGAGGAGTGGGGAAAGAAAGGGGGCAAGAGATATCGAGGACATCAGCCTTGAAGAGAGCGAGACACCATATGTGTTATGTTCATAGGCTCTGTGCATATACTGTATGTACCTACACTTTCCATTTGCTCCTTTATCATAATGCACCCACGCATTCACCACCTCCACCCAGCTAGAAGGCGCAGTAAACTTCTGTGTTGTTAAAATCACAGTAGTATATTTGATATAAATAAAAAATAAAAAAAGAACTATGCATCTGGACATTAGAACAGCAAATAATAAGCATTACAGAATCGGAAGGCAAATTCATATCCTGAAAAATATATATCTGACTTCCATCTTCCAAGAAAAGCAAGCCTATTGCAAATAAATTCTTTTAATGGCTAGCATATTCCTAAAAGATCTACTGTTAACTTAGCTCAGTTCTGATCTCTCTTCCATACTTCTCACAATAGAAACACGTAAAATATTGGAGTGTTCATAGCATCAAAAGAAAATTTTCCTTGCACTTATCTGATAAAAAAAATTTAAAATAAATAATATACTAACAATGAAAATTGTTTAAAAAAATATAAGAAAGGAATGAAAGCTAATCAAGGTATACAACAGAAAAAAAAAACTGAACTTGCAATTTTTTCCCTTATAAAATGCATGATATAAATCGAAACAAAACCATAATCGCATACACTAGTGTCATGTAACAAGAAGAATAGACTCAACATGTTTGGACCATTATGAGAAGAAAATACAATGAATACAATACTCTTCATTCCAGCCCCTAACAAAAATAGCAGGAATGAATGCTCACATTCCCGTTTATTATTTCCTTAAGAAATATTCTGAAATAATGCTCATTTGTCTTATTAAAAACACCCAATTGAGGACAACAGAGATAAATATGGCAGGAACAGACAAGCCAGTAGTAACTCATTAATGCACCAGCACATGCTACTAAGATTTTGAGATCTCACACATTACACAGAAATAAAGGTTCCATGTTTCAAAAAGCATAGCTCGAAAAATATCTTACGAAGAAAATATACCACTACCTCTTACCAGAAGATTCCTGCCGTATTTACCAGTCCATTACATTACATTAGCCGCTATTTTATATTAGCCTTCTTATTCCATATTTTATGTTAATAACTTCAAATGGTTTACCATATGAAAAGGTAATGTATTCAATGGTGTTACACACATAAATATTGAACTCTTAATGTCAGTTTATTTGTTTTTGACCAAATATCTTCAAACATCGAGTAATATAAACTGTTGAATGTTTGCACAGCATAAAAAAATCAACACCTATGTTCTAGATCTTCAGAATATTAATACATTTTCATAGCAAAAGAGGATATCTAAAACCAACTATCCACCACTTTATTTACACACATAATATGATTTTTCTTCTTCTATTTGTACCATGATTTCTTTACATCTGTGATGTATAATGGACACTACCCAGTTCTGCACTGCCACAAAAGAGAGTATGTGATATGTTTCACAACGGCTAGAACTCTATTCTGGTAAGTTAAAATGAATTCTCTTCAATATTATTCAAAGGAACTATTTTTGATCAGGATAAAAGTTGGATGTGTCCCATTCTTGTAGAGAGCAATTATATTAAAAATGTCTCTTTAAAATATTTTTTTTGTTGTAACAAAAATGCAGAAATTTAAAAAAAATCATAACAAAAAAAAGCAAGCAAGCATGGAGACAACGTTAAATTTAGCAGGTTCATTGCAAAACAAAGCCTCCCAGCTGAACCACTACAATACAAAATAGGTATCATCTTGTAAACTAAAAATAAAATGTTTGCTTTTACTTTTTTGAAAGATTTGATGCTTTTTCTTCCCTTCTGAAAGCTATTCAAGAAAAAACATTTCTGGTGGTCCCCTCAACTCTTATTAATAATAGAGGCTTCCTTATACACATGTACAGGGAGATCCAAATAAAACCATACTCAATGAAACATAACATTATAATTATACTTCTTTATTACAGGTGGCAACAATCCGACTGTACCTGGTGGGGATTAAGGGACCCTAAACAACTTTTCCATGCTTTGCCTTCATACATGTTCCCTTCACTGGGTATAGTTTTATTAGGGTCACCTTGTATAATCCAAGAAAATTTAAGGAAATCTCATTTCTGAAAAATGTATATAGTTTTTTTTATAACTTGATAATAAATTATGACACTTTGCACTAGTAACACTTGAATACGACAAGAAACAACAGTGAGTGGGGCATGGATATGCTCCACAAATCCAGAAAAAAGAAACACTAATATATCAACAGTTGTATCTTTTACTGAAGACATGCCTGAATTTTCTCTATCCATTCTTGCGCAGTTGCTGCATCACTTGCACAAAAATTGTACGTTCTACGACTTGTCCGCAGCTGGGAACACACAATAAAAATAAAATAAAATATTATGGTTATTAAAACTTTAGGAGGCAACATGAAAAACAAAACAGTAAACTCTCGATTATCCATGTTAATGTGGACTTGAGATCACACGGATAATACAAACACACATAACCTTACCTGAAAATGACACTTCTATTTACTAAAGATGCAACATAAGAAACACAAAACCATTGCATTACAAATTTGTCTTGGTTTGGTTTCGGGAAATCATTAATTATTTTTCTGCCTGTTTGAATCATTTCTTATAACAATCCTAATTTACTGGAGCGTTAAAAGGTCCATGTAGTCTAAAGAGTTTTGCCATAGAGTATAAATCAATAACTTTGATGCCTTGGTGTGTGTGGGTGATCGGCAATTTCTCGATCATCTTCACTCCATCGCTCTTCCTCTGATGTGCCTGTGCTTACTCTGTTTACAATGAAGTACATGCACCACTCAGCTGTTCGAATTCTAGTTCACCTGCATCACTGTTCAGCCACGAACGAATGTTTTTATCACATTTGGCACCGATCTATCATTTTCTAACATATCTGTCATTTCTAATTTCTTCGCGATAGATAGAACAACATATTCATGCTTTTCTGCCATGTCTTGCTTCTAATAACTTCAGTCACAATAACCAATGCGATACTGAATAGTGTTCGCAACAACTAACCCAAAGTAAATAATACGTGGCGACTAACCAGACAATTGGCACAGTGTCTGAGGCATGGCAAATGTGATCAACAATGCATTCTTATCGACGCCATTTAATTATAAGTTTTTGTTGGGAAGGAGATTTATTTGAATTAGCACAGATATACATTTTTTTTTTTGCTGAACCACACACGGATAATATGCAAACCAGATAATCAGTGCCTGGATTATCAAGAGTTTACCGCACTTCACTTCCAGTAGGGGTGATGACGATGAGTTGACATGGTTTATGCACAGTTGTTCACAAGTCTTTATAAAGTTGTTTACTTAAGCATATTTTTATCCCAAACTTAACAGAACAAATTTCCTCTATAGGTTGATAACGGCTCATCACTAAGCTGGAGATGGTAAAAAGGGAGGCTGCTAGGTTTGTGCTCAACGATTTTAATCCTAGAAGTAGTGTAACTCAAATGATAGAAAAAATAGGGTTGGAATCTCTGGAAGATGGACGAAATCCAGACTACAGTAAAACTTATTTTATACGTTTCACACTTACACGTTTTCTACACTTATACGTTTTTTTTCCCCCCTGGTCCCGGCAAAATCCCTATACTTTCCATGCTAATTTATTTCCGATACACGTTTTACATTTATTCGTTTGTCACGCTTATACGATCATATTTTAAATCCCTTGCAAGATAAAGCATCATTTATACGCTGCGTGTTCTTGCGTGTTACGTATGCTTGAATGCGAACATTTTATACAGACTGTACTTCCGTTACATCGCTCGGTGGAAGGAATGCAGGGCTCGCTATTTATGTTACGATGACTTTGAGCGACACTCACAGCGTGTTGCGTAATAATTAGTAGCGAGCGCTATGTGTGTTAGCCAAGATGTTGATCTCTCAAAATACAGGAAGCAGCCATAGAACACAGACAGCTTCTGAAGCTTATTTTAAGATTAGCGGAATAAAGCGGAAGTGTGTTGCGATCGTTAATTTATTTCCGATATACGTTTTACATTTAATCGTTTTACATGCTTATACAATCATATTTTAAGTCCCTTGCAATATAAAGCTGTCGTAGCAGGCGGAGAGGTGATACTCCGACGTGGCGCGTCCCAGGTGGCGGATAGGGGGGTCCTCACCGGCATACCGGCGGACTTGAGTGAAATAAAATAGCTCTCGCGGACCAAACACAAACTTCACAATCTCATTAATCACCAATCCATATCTCACCAATCACCCTTTCCAGATCACATCTGGAATTGTAAACCCTGGCCTCGGTCAGAACTGTTTCGATCGTCAAGATCAGACAATCAATCAAACATGAAGAGTCTTCTAACGAATAAATCCACCGGCTTGGACATGCAACATCGAAGATCCAAGCAAGGCACCATTCGGAATACGGTGGGGTGCCACGTAGAAGATCAAGGCGAGTCGGAGCGCCTGAAAGCCCAACAGAAGAAACTTAAATTCAACAAGAAAGGAAAGTTTTCATACTTTGCGACATTAAATATTAACTCACTACTGAAACTTGGTAAGTTGAAACACTTAACAGATATAATGGATCAACATAAAATCTTAATAACAGCGCTTCAAGAACTTCGAAATACAGATCAGGATCCAATTGAATCAGGAGGATATCGTCTATATAAAGGACCCCCAGGGAAAAGGGTAATGAAGAATGTCCCGCAATTCGGAGTGGGATTTCTGGTTCATATTAGTATAATAGACTCAATAGAGGACTTCTCCTCGAGCACGGCGAGGACAGCAACCTTAACAATTAAAGTTGAAAACAAAACCTACACCTTGATAAATGTACACGCACCAACAAATGATAAAAACAGAAAGGATAGAGAAGAAGTGGACAAATTTTGGGAGGAACTCGACCATATGATATCAAGCATCCCTGATGCACATGTTAAAATCTTGCTTGGGGATTTTAATGCAAAAATAGGACGAGAAAGGCGATACCGCCCAGTAGTAGGAAAATGGCCAGCTCATAAATTAACAAACAGGAATGGTCAAAGGTTAATTGAACTTTGTACAGACCATGGATTTATTTTGGAAACTACCAGATTTAAGAGGCGACCACACAAATTAATGACCTGGAAATGTCCTAACATAAAATTGGGGGAATTCCAAATCGATCATGTTGCCATGGATAAAAATTATCATAAGGAAATTTATAATGTCAAAGTTCTCCGTGGAGTGGACATCGATTCAGATCATTACATATCCAAAATAAAAATAAAGCTAACACCTAAGAGAAAGCGTAAGCCTGCCCAATCCAATAGGAAGAAAAATTATGACCCCACTTATTTAATGAACAATAAAGTATACTTGGAGAGATCTAAAACACAACTAAGTGATGACTTAGAGGTGATAATTAATAAATTGAAATCAGTAGCTGAAGAACTTGCTCCCATTAAAAGGAGGAAGAAACATGCTTGGTGGAACGAGGAGTGCGATAAAGCAATTCAAATGAGGCACAAAGCATGGTTAAATGATCAACAAAGGAAAACCGACGAATCCAGAACAGAACTAACTAATGCTAGAAGACAAGCAGCTAAAGAAATTCGAAGAATTAAAAGGAATCATCAGAATGAAATGCTCAGAACAATAGATGAATCATTCAAGCAACATAAAACAAGGGATTATTACAAGTCGTTTAAACAGTATCAGTCTAAGTATACCCCACCTACACTTATGCTGAGAAATGAAAATGGGAAAATGGCACATAACAACCAAGACAATGCAAATATCTTGGCAGTCTACTTCAAAAAATTACTCAACTGCGAAGACCCAAGAGAAAATCTGGAATTTGACCCCAAACCTAAAAACAAAACACCACTAGAAAAGGTTATTCCACCAACATATGAGGAAGTGATCAAAGCCGTTAACTTGCTCAAGAACTATAAAGCAGCAGGAGAAAATCAGTTGGTTGCAGAATTATGGAAGAATGCAAATGATCAAACTCTACGAAACCTACATAAACGTATTATTGACATATGGAACTCTGAAAAAATGCCAGAGGAATGGAACACTGCAATAATCCACCCCCTACACAAGAAAGGTGATAGGTCAGATCCCAATAATTATAGAGGAATATCCCTTGTTGATGTCACATATAAGATCTTTTCAAAAATTCTTCACTCAAGAATACAGGAACAACTGGACCAAGAACTTGGAGAGTACCAAGGAGGATTTCGGCCAGGCAGAAGTTGTCCAGATCAAATCATCAGTCTTAAATGGATTATGAAGCATCACAGAGCTCGAAGTAAGAACCTAGTCATCACTTTTGTTGACTTCAAAAAAGCTTATGACAGTATTCATCGGAAGTCATTACTAAATACTCTTCAAGAATTTGGTGTTCACAGGAAATTGATCAACCTTATTGGAATGACTCTCAAGAACACTAAAGCAAAAGTTAAATTTAGAGGAGAATTGTCAAAACCATTTACAATCACAACCGGCCTTCGGCAGGGGGATGGTCTCTCACCTATTTTGTTTAATTGTGTACTGGAGAAGGTCATGAGAGAATGGAGAAAGAAATGCCAACCAAACATCAAGATTGGTAGAAATATTAAACTAAACTGCCTGGCATTTGCAGACGATCTTGCACTACTGGCAAATGGTGTGGAAGAGGCTAAAGTCCAAATTGAACAACTGGAAAACATTGCAGAAAAAGTGGGATTACAAATTTCATTTGAAAAGACAGAGATTATGCCAACCTTCGAGGTGGACACTCCTGTCCTTCAACTAAATGATAATAAACAAATTAAGGTTGTAAAAAAGTTCAAGTATCTTGGGGAAACTATAACTTGGAACCTAAATGAGAAAGCCGCAATAGAGTACAGAACAACAAAACTGAGACAAGCACAACGAGTCACATGGTCAACTTATAAGAAGAAATCTCTCTCGATGAATGCCAAATTCAAACATTATGGTTCAGTAGTTAAACCTGAAGCAACTTATGCAAGTGAAACCCTGTTTAAGATGAATACCAAAGCAACAACAGATAAAATCCAAAAAATAGACAGAAGGATCATCAGGACAATTATCAATAAAAAACATCAAGTAAATGGACAATGGAGACTGCTGCCTAATGAAATAGTCTATCGGGAAAATGAATCAATTGTGGATACAATGCGAAAAAGGAGACTTGCTTTTTTCAGCCACATAGTAAGACTACCAGACACCAGACTACTGAAACAATTATTCAATTTCTTTTGGAAAAGTAAAACCAAGAACAACTGGTTCGTTGAGGTCCAGAATGATTTAGACGAGCTAAATATTACAATGGAACAAATTGCAGAGAGAAAAGAGAAGAGGATTCTGAGAAGTAGGGATACAAGATTGAAATTAAAAACAGTCAAACGAAAACAGTACACCATTACAAAT
Organism: Meconema thalassinum; assembly: GCA_946902985.2. Classification (NCBI taxonomy): domain Eukaryota; kingdom Metazoa; phylum Arthropoda; class Insecta; order Orthoptera; family Tettigoniidae; genus Meconema; species Meconema thalassinum. The sequence continues at coordinate 296,682,306 of OX336391.1, read as the reverse complement.
GAAGAGAGGGCGGCCAGGTCGGAGAGATTAAAGAAGCTCTGGGAGAAGAGGAAGTTGAGAAGCCATTACAACTCTAATATTGTAAAGACTGTAGTGTATATGGATTGATTTAAGTGCTCCAATGTGGGCGTAAACTATGTAAATAAATAAATAAAGCATCATTTATACCTTGCGTGTTGCGTATGTTTGAATGCAAACATTTGGTACAGACTGTACTTCCGTCACATCGCTCGGTGGAAGGAATGCAGTGCACGCTATTTATGTTACGATGGCCTTGAGCAACACTCTCTTGTCAGTGTGTTGCGTAATAATTAGTAGCGAGCGCCATTTGTGATAGCCAAGATGTTGATTTCTAAAAATACAGGAAGCAGCCATAGAACACGGACAGCGTCTGAAGCTTTTGTTAAGATGAGCGGAAGAAAGCGGAAGCGTGTTACAATCGCCGATATATTAAACATTTTAATATTTCCTCTTTTATAATTCTTATTCGTGTTTTTTTTTAGGACTTCTCGTCAAACCATTAAAAATACGTGATTGATTGAGTCTTAAACAAATTAAAATTCATAAATTAATTTACACTACGGTATTTTATTAATGACAATGACGAAGAGCTGCAGTATAATACAGTGGATTTTAATGATGCTGTCAATGCTCTATGGACTATCAAACAATTTGTGACGTGCCATAACGTTTCTGAGGAAATAATGGTTCTAGCTCTTTGTTGGTGCTTTCTATATAAAACTAGAAAGAAGTGGATGTAAAAGATGTAACGACAAAGGTGAAATTTTTAGGACTGAAAACTGTCCGTCTTGAAGAACCTGCTGTAAAAGACACACCAGTGTATCAGATGACACAGGGAGTTATCCAATGGTGACTGGGATGGCACCTCAAGATTGTTTTAAATACAATGTTTTATATAGAAAGCACCAGCAAAGAGCTAGAACCCATTACAAATACTATTCGTAAAAGGAGACTGGGATTCTTTGGACACATTATGCGGATGCAGGAATCGAGACTCCTAAAACTACTAGTGCAGCACAACCTTATCTCAAAAAATACCGCAACAGGATGTGCATGGATAAGAGAAGTGAGAGAGGATCTGAAGGAGATAGGCCTTACAACAGACGACACCACAAATAAGATAAAGTTGAAGACAAAACTCAAGATTACGAAAACCTGCTTTACCCTTACAAGAAACAAGCCCACAACATGCACATTTTCAACCGAGGAAAGGCCAAGACGATCAAAACGTCTTAAAAAGTACTGGGAGGAATACGAAGCACGAACAATCCCTTCAAAGAAGATTTGAACGATGGACTGACTACAGTGATCCTATGCGGTCATAAAAGAAGAAGGAAAAGAAGAAATAGAAGAAAGGACCAGAATTACACCACAACTTTGTGATTTATCATAATAGTGTAAGAGTACTATTTGAAAAATATTTTGAGACATCACTTGTTTTATGTAATGCAGCTGTCTGCAGCACGCCATTGTATTCCCTGTGGCCCAATACATTTTTCTATGCCGCACAGTCCCTTCCCATGACCTTCGTTACACTACTCCATCACACCCCTCTGACATAACATAGGACAATTTCATGTTATTCACAAGTTAGAGAGATGGGATTGATGTATAGGTGAACATACCAGAAGACAATGGCCACAGTAGTTGCATTGTTGTCAGTTGGCAGGTCGTTCCAGGAAAAAGCTAGTGCTATAAGTAAAAGTCTTTGTTAGTGCAGCTTGAGTTTATAAATTCTGTTTCAGTTTCTTCATTATTGTCATTAAATATTAATACTGTAGTTTAGTTTAAAGAGAAAAAAAAGGAAGGAAGCTTGTAGTTTAACGTGACCGTTAATCTGTAGATCATGAGCCACGGGACCTCCTTTTTACGTGGAATCCGAACCACAGGACATGGCATTTCACTTCGAAAATCTCACATGCATTGACCGGGAATCGAACCCGGACCGCCTTGGTGAGAGGCATACAGCTAGACCGCTGAGCCACCACGCCCCAAAGTTTAAAGAGAAAGGAACAGTTTGGTAGTAATGGATTCCACACAAAAGTGCAAGATTCAAGAGGAGCATTGCTGCTTTCAGGAGAGGTGGACAGAACTATATGATTTTGTGAATTAAGAGGTAAAAGAATCATGTTTAATTTGTAACGAAACCATCAATGTCTTCAAAGGGTACACATGAAAAACTATTACGACACAAAACATGCAAACAAATATTGTGAATTTAGTGGACAAATGAGGAAAGTGAAAGTGCATGTTTTGAGAAAATCCCTTGCATTTCAAAGAATCATTTCTATTCAAGTGAATTATGATTCACAATTAGTTGTGAAAGCAAGTTATGTTGTAACCATTATATTAGCTAAAAGATTGAGCCATTCAAAGACGGCGAATAGGTGAAGGAGCGTGTGAACAGTGCTGCCGACATATTATTTCCCAATAAGAAATCTCTGGATTCTTAAGTGGTCCTTAATCGTATGACAAAAATAGAACCGATGTTGAAACTTTAAGAATGAAGTGTTCTGAACTCGAGCGGTTTTCTGTAGCTCTTGACGATAGAACGGACATTTCAGATAATGCACAGCTTTGCATATTTTGTTTGTGGCGTTGACAATAGTTTTAATGTAACTGAAGAAAAGTTGTCTATAGAACCAATGAAGTACACGACTAAATATTCATATATTTATAAAGTGGTCATTGAAATGCTCAATAAATTTGAACAGAGTTTAGAAAAGCTGTGTGATGTGTCAACTGATGGAGCACTGTCAATGATTGGAAGAAACAACGGCTTTGTTTATTTCTGAACATGGACTGTGCCAGGTACGATTACGATTCCATTGCGTCATTGCATGATCATGATAATGAGAAAAGATAATTGTTCTATTAAAGGTGAGGCACAATACACCAGGAACATCTATGTGCAAAATCCATTAAAATGTATCCTGTAAAGAGGCCAGTGGTTAAGTTAGTGAACTACAGTGTGCGCACAAAGTCGTATACCCCTACTCATTCTTCTTCTTCTTATTTATTTCTATTGTCAGTACATATACTCATTATTTATTTATTTCTACGTAGATTGTCACATACCCATTGTAAGATGTAAGCCTAAATGTATATGTATACGAAGTGACAAATAATAAGTAGGGGTATGCGGACTTTGTGCGCACACTGTACATTCGGGCAAGGGGAATGACTCCTGGTCAGTCCAAGGAGTTCTTGGCTAATTGCGATGCAGATTATGGTGATGTCATAATTTTCACTCAAGTTCGCAGACTAAGTGCAAGTAAGAGATTGAATCAAACTTCTTGAGGAAATTAGGCTGTTTTCGGAAGATCAGAACTCCAAGATAGATGATTTCAACAGTAATGACTGGATGTGTGATGTGGGCGACATGACACAGAACCTAAAGGAGCTGAATATTAAAATGCAAGCCCTAAGCATTGTTCATTCTTTAGGGGCTTTGCGACATCGTGGTCATCTAGTCCTGTGTACTTGGGTGTGTATAGAATATGTCTGATACCCTGTGTCACTGTGATTTCTGTACTAGTGCATTTGTAATTGAGGTAGGATTTAAATATGAAGCAGCTGTGGCCATAAGTTAGGTACTGCCCCCGTAATTGAATTATATAGAGACCAAGGTGGCTATATTGGAAATTATAAAGAAAGTTATGGCTGTCATAGTTATGACGTGGGTAGTCATGACGTAAGCACGGATGACGCAGACGTTATGCCAGCAGGCTACTTGAGCTGAGATTCTCAGTGACGTCAGCATTTATTCGAGAAAGATCCGAGATCTACGACGCAGTCGCAGGAAACGTGGAATTCTGCTGAGGAAGAAATTATGCTATTGGAGGGGAGGCTTGAACCAATGAACGATAGTCTGAAGGAAGACTGAGATTGCTGAAACTATGGTATTTTTATTACTTTTTGGAATGCAGAATTGTGGAAATCCATTTGCAGTAGAGGCATTGTTCTGGAATTTTGGTGAAATTTATTTTCAGTTTTTGAATTTTGAAAATCCGTCATGTATTGACGAAGTTGGAACTTCTAGCGATGACGCAGTAACACGCAATGGAAGGGATAGATACGCCCCTCATGAAGTTCATAAAAGGCCTTGCGCAGAAGAGAGGAGTCTCATTCTCAATCGTCAGATCTCAAATAGTCATTTCGGTGAAACGTCGAGTGAGATTATTAGTGAAAAAGTCGTCTTTATAACGCGTGGTGAACCCACTGCATTAAAACGAGAGTCGAACATACAAGCAGTGCAGGTTTACTGTGTGTAAATCTAGGTGAAGTTGAAACGCACATTATAACGCGTCTACGAGATTAGCTGTGAACAGTTAGCGGTCGCCTATAAGCTAATTCTATTGTGCATTGCTACAGTAAGGAGTGTAGAAAAGTTGAACAATTTCGAGTAATTATTTTGGAAGATATTAGCAGTTTTAGACGACTGACAAAAGTGATTTTCTCGCTACATGAGAAGCACTTTGTATAGCCAGAATCTACGTTACGGCTGACACGGCTAGTGAAATAGGGAGACTTCAGATTGCTTTTGTGACACAATGCTACAGTATTATGGAGCAGTTTAATATGGCAGTTTGTTCTTCTATTACCATAACTGAAGAGAAGATGGAAGGCTAAAGGACTTAATGCAATTGGGACATATTTCAACGGAGTAAGATAGCAGCATGGAACTTCGCTAATTGCTATTCCACACAAGCGAACATGTGGTGAACAAACATCTACACCCATGTTTCGTGATTAAAGGCTGAATACTATCAAACAGCAATGGAAATGATTTCATACTTTCTGAATATGAATATTTCTTCGGAAATTTCTACAAAAACTTCATGGCGATTTTCAACTGGAACTTCAGGGATTTTTCAAGAGAGGTCAGGGTGGTCCCGACTCACAAAGAAGATTATTGCCGGAAGGATGTCGTTCGTCTTCGTGAAGCAGTTCGATTCTCCGATGGTGCTGTTTCCTGTTTCGAGGATGGAGCTCAGCTTTAACTTGGTGAAATGGATCCATCAACAGTCTTCTTTGGGGAATTTTCCTCTGGAACGTCAATCGGCAGATAAGGTAGTCGTGAACGTTTATTGTATTTGAGTTTCTTAGCAATATTTGAGCAACCATTTTTTCCCATATTTTTGTCCTCATGTATTTTGCCTATATTCTTGTTTGAGATTCCTATTCTCAGTACACCTTGATTAGTTATGCCTTTTTCGACGATTTATTAAGACATTGTTATGTCATGGGCATAGTTAAACGATTTTGGATCAGTTGAGACTGATATTTAGATTTTTCAGTAATTTGCTTATTTTTTTTTGTAGTCTCGATTTGACTGTAAGTTAATGATTTTTATGGCAGATTTAAATTCAGACAGCGTGTCACTTTATTAAAGTAATTCTACCCCAGTTTAATTACTTTGACCAATTTTCTGTCATCATCAAGAAGGAAGAACATTTAAATGATTTTAGAGCGTTAAAATCCAGTACGTTGTCGACGATCTTGGAAATACTAGTCGTTATTTGAATTGATTGCAACACAGACATTTATCGTCAGTTATGAACGATCATTGCATCATAGACAATTTTGTGGAAGATGAACTTTAATTATGAATTATTGAATGCATTAAATTCGTGAACTTTTGTTAGGAATTTTTTCTCAATTAGAGATTTATATAACGATGTTTGCATTCCCCAGTCTAATTGGATTCTATTCGACTATTTTGCAGTTAGTCGCACTTTGTTTGATGATAGTATTTGTATACTACAATTCTTTGAAGATGTTAATCTTAAATTTTGATAGACCAGACAGGCGTATATAAGCGTATTCACTATTAAATTTGTTTGTGATTGGCAAATTTTTACTTCATTACGATTCATGAATGAAATCCACGAAGGTTAAATGACAACAGTTTTGAAACAATTAATGATTATAAGAATTTTTAAGTGGAACTATGAATGTATAATCGATAGTGCAGCGGACATGTTGAAAGTCGCTGATGTATAATGCCCTTAAATAAATGAAGGAGATTCCCACAGTAATTAATGATGATAAAGATTGTGTTAGTGGAGGTTTTTGTAAAGTCTGTGGAAGATTTTGATACCGTATATTTTAATATATGATGAATTTTGGGCCTATTTTTAATGCAGTGTGTGCATTATTTTGTAAGCGAAGTATTTTCCGCTAGAGTATATTGTCATAGTTCGTTGAAGATTAATCAAGTGAATTTACTGTTATAATTAACAAGAGTTTTGAAAGAATTTGAGATAAGATTTTGAATGAAGATTACCGTCACAAATAATAATAATTATTACAACCTTTATTAAACCAGATTGTGACATTTACATGTATAACTAACCTTCATTGGTCGATTATATGGAAACGATTATGAAATTACCAACCGGATGAACATGTGGTTCAATGTATTTCTTAAATTAATAATTTAATTAATTTAAATGTTAATATTGTAAATAATAAATGTAAATATCTTTGACAATAATGTGGAACGAAAGTAATGTTAAAGGCGTGTTTAAAATTTTTGTAATTATCTTCGACAATATTATAAACAATTTCTAATTGTTATAAATAATTTATGTGATTTTGTTATAAACATTTAAGAGTGTGTTTTATACTCTAAACTATACTTATTAAACATTGGGATGATAACTTAACAAGTTTAGGGATTGTCAGAATAATCCAGTGGTATGTGAGTTAAGCATTTGAAAGATTTGCGTCAATATATATGAGTTGTCTTGTAGACATTTAAAGCTTTGAGAGGAAGCGGAATTCTTACGCAGTGTGGGGTGACAAGTGAACCCCATTTGACAGGCATGCGCCAGATTGAAGAGTAGACCAGCTGGCTCGACATCTGGTTATCAGCGGGCGAGGTCGATACTCTGGCCTTGCGCCTATTAATACAAGTGTGATGTTTATTAAAAGAAACCAAATGCTCTATATATGTCTTATCCTGACTTCCTCATCCAATCCAAATGTGTTTTGAATGTTACGTTATTTGAGCTCATGGGAGCTAACATATTGTTTGATAACTTTGCAAGTCCTTTAGGAGGACATAGTCAGGTTGACGTGGGCTACTGATAGCCACATTTATTTTGTTGAGTTTGTTAAAGTCATACCCTTTATTTGAAATAAAGCTTTTGTACAGTTCAAAGTTCTTGCCTTCGTTTTGGTTCATTTTTAAATGTCATGGTCAAGATTATTGTGGGAGCATACTTTAGAGATCCTGTTGTCAACCCAATCCCCGAGATAATTTTTAAGAGGTAAGTAAAAGTAAGTATGAAACCCCCGTCTATTTTGGTGTGTTCCACAATAATTTTCTTGGTAACTTCTGTGTTCAAACCTCGGTAGTATCTGTCAGTGCCATTTTCATTGATGTAGCTGAGCCGGTGCGATTGATTGTTGGCAATCCGATTGAGGGGGCGGATATCTGACAGCCTACTATCCGGGTAAACGGGGACAGTACCAACCCAGTATTTGCTTGGAGTAGAAGTGGAAAACCATGGAAAACCACTCCCAGGATTGCCGAGGTAGAAATCGAACCAGTTTTGCCTTCGAGGCCGAGTTTACCCCGTTCCAACCCTCGGAGCAGAATGAAATTTCTTGGCAGAGCTGGGAATTGAACCTGGGCCTCCGCAGTAACAGCCAAGATGCAAGCCACTATGCAATGCAAACTCAGTTTGATCCACAACTTGTTCAATTCAAAAGGATCCTCTGAAAGAAAACTTGCAGTTTGGTAGACACAGTTACATGATGGGATACTGGCAAATTTTCCAACAATGAACAGTATACCGTATTTCCTCGCATAATCGTCGACACCGCATAATCGTCGCACCCCACTTTTCAAACACTAAAATAGGTTCATAAAATTTCATGGCATAATCGTCGCATAGAATATTCGTATTTGTGCGCCAGTCAGTTACACATGCTGCCGCGACTTTGTCAGAAGAAAAATATCTCGTCTTTATGCTTGCGGGCTATAAACAGTGATGTGAGCGGCCAGCGCACATTCCGCGAGCTTATAGGCCTAATCTGGCGTGATCTTGTGAACAGAAAGTAATCTCGTCTTTATGACTGCGGGCTATGAACCACGACACGAATGGCCAGCGCACATTCCACGAGCTTATAGGCCTAATCTGGCATTATCTTGTCAGCAGAAAATAATCTCGTCTTTATGCCTTCGGGCTATGAACTGTGACGTGAACGGCCAGTTTCGTCACTTAGCACATTCCGCGAGCTTATAGGCCTAATCTGGCGTGCTATTGTTAGGAGAAAGTAATCTCGTCTTTATGCCTGCGGGCTATGAAGTGTGACGGGAGCGGCCAGCGCACATTCCGTGAGTTTATAGGCTAATCTGGCGTGATCTTGTCAGGAGAAAGTAATCTCGTCTTTTTGCCTGCGTGCAGTGGCGGATGCAGGCCTTGCGGGGCCCTGGGCGATATGATGAGGTGGGGCCCACAACAATAGGAAATAAAAATAATATCAAATCGAAAATAGTTTTATAATAATAAAATAAATAATAGTTACAATATGCTGAATACACTACAGTACATTTTTTTTATAATATGAAAGAAACCTTTAAGTCCCCTTGAAGAAGATTATGTAAACTATGAAATATTAAAATATTACTTTGCGACATTTTTCCCGGATGAAGTCTTTTATCATTTCACTGAAATCCAAACTTGCCAAACGTCACGGGAGGTCATACCTGCACTGAAAAGAGAATATGAATTATAAATTAATTTGAAAAGTTTGAAAAGTATAATTAATTAATCAATTACATTTAAAACAATCCATGGCGAGGGGCCCCCTGGACCGCGGGACCCTGGGCGGTCGATCTCCTCGCCCTCCCCTAGATCCGCCCCTGCCTGCGGGCTATGAACTGTGACGCGAGCGGCCAGTTTTGTCACTTAGCACATTCCGCGAGCTTTAACCTGTCGTGACCTTGTTAGAAGAAAGAAGCCTGTCCGACTGCAGGCTATGACTCACGCTACGCGAATGACTGGCCGTGCTGCAAATAACGTTACAGTATATCCTTTGAACTTATATATTCTTCGCACGATCGTCGCACCCTGCTTTTTTCCATGAATTTTAGGCTAAAAAAGTGCGACGATTATGAGAGGAAATACGGTAAAACTACCTATTTAATTGATTTTGTAAAATATGTAATCTCCTGAAAATCTTAAAGATGAGTTTGACACCAAATTTCAGGATTTTCGAAAAATAAAATAAATAAAAATTGAATTATTTGCATTGCTCATTCACATTGATATTGAGACAGTCCCCACGAGTTTTCAGATGGAACTCATTGATATTCAAAGCAACACTGAGTTGAAGGGCTGTGCAGCCCTGAATCTAATGCAATATCCATCTGAATTTGCTGAGAAATATAACCGAGACAAACTTGAAGTGCTAAAATTTTCCAGACCAATAAAACATTCTGGACTGTTTACGATAAGTGAACTTCAAAAATCATTTGGCTCAGCTTTACAATCGAAAATGGCAAAAACTCTTGATAATGAAGCCCATTCATCCTGTCTTCAGAGAGCAAGTGAATGAAAGCCACAAAACTGAACACACACATCTGTTTCTCTTGCATTTTATTATATACAGTAGAACGTCGTTCATCCGGACGTCAAACAACCGGAACGTCAATTATCCGGACGAGCAAAACAAAAAACAAACAAAAATGGAGCCTACTGTTGTGATGCGGAAGTGCGCGCTGCCTAAAGTAGCGAGTCGGTTCTCGTTTTCAATTGTTGTCTCCTACCGTTTGTTTACTCTATAATGTTTCAACGTATTACAATATGTGAGTTGGGGACAGATGACCTCGTATTTCCGTCCCTTAAAACAACAATAACTAGTGTAACTAACAATATGGGAGTGTACTGTAGTACGTTGTGAAAATGGCTTCTACGAGTAGCAATAAGAAAAACCGAAATCGCAATGTTTTATCGATTGAGAAGAAGGCGGAGATCAATAAACTGGACAACGATAAGAGTGTGCAGTCTAATTAAAACTTACAATGCTGGAAAATCCACAAATTATGATTTGAAGAACCGAAAAGGTGAAATTCTGAATTATGCATCGAAGTTAGATAGTGAGGAAGGGTCTAAAAAGAGGGAAAAAAAACCACGGGTGAAAAAGTGGAAGAAGTGGCGTACTTATGGTTTATTCAGACATGAAGTAAGGGAGGTCCCATTTCTGGACTTTTGTTATATGAGAGTGTGTTGCAGCTAAATGAGAAGCTTGGTGGTTATTACTATAATGCACTGTGCATGTTTTTTCCTATGCAATAAACGCATGTTTGATTATCCGGAACACTTTCGGTCCCAATTAGTCCGGATAAACGACGTTCTACTGTACTTGAATCTTCTCCTGTCAGCAGTACAATTGTTATTCATTTCCTATTATAGATAGGACGATTTTTTAAACATTATCCTTGTGGTTGGACGAAGTATTATTACACACATATATTACTTAAATACAGTCACGAGTTCCCTGTGCTGCGCCCCTCTTGCTAGCCACAAGACTGTCTTCGCAAACATAAACCCTGGTATATACCGTGCAGACCCGAGATGGTTTGGCTTCTAGGAAAGGCTGGGGCGAGTGCCCACAAGACTGTTCGGCACAGATCATCGTGGAAGAGCTCTGGAGTAAGCGAGAATTTGCTGGAGAGACCACCAGCAGGTATAAAAAAGCCTGCGAAGCAAGGGACGGACAGTTCAATTGAGTTCACTAGGCAGTGGAGTTGGCAGTTCGTGACAGCGGTAAAAATCCAGCAACAGGTACATTGTGTATTGGAGAAGGGAAGCACTATGTCTGTGAATGCAAATGTCGTGCAACGGAAAGCAGGCAGTGCTGGAAATCTTTAATTTGACGCATGGGTGGGCAGATATGGAGGCTACAGGTGGAACTCGAGTGGGAGCTGCACGGCAGAGAATCACCGAGCGGAGACTGTGAACTTGGCAGCCGGCTGCATGAGAACTGTGTAAATAATTGTACAGTAGACATAATAAAATTTAGTGGTTGGTAACGCATGGTACCAGTTGTGTTTTATTTAGTGAACAAACCCTGATTCCCATTACACTAAAAAGCAAAAAAGTTTTGAATTTCACATGCGAGGGTGCAGAAAAATTGCCTGGGGATTCTCAGTGTGCCTGTAAATCTACAGACTCAATGTGTTTGCAATTAAAAAATAAAAAAATAAATAGCCTTACAAATCCCATAAGGGCTATGGCCTCCTGCTTTGCAGGGAATTGCTCAGTTTTAACTCATCAGTTTTAAAATCCCATTAAATGACACTGAACTGAGCCAGGACCGAGCCTATCACCGATTTTTAGGTACATAACTGGCTTTGTCACTCAGCCCGACAATGAATAAATAGAGTGAGATTTATTAAGCTTTTATGCCTGAGCACACTGGTTTGATTTTTCTCTTCTTACTGTACCCGTTCGGCCGAGGTATGCGATGACCCATCTGCTATTACATCGCATTCCTGGATTTCCAGGACAGAGTGGAGTTAAATGAACATGAAGTCAAATAAGGAATGTGTCGGAAATTCAGTTGAAAATTCACAAAAGCAGAGGGTAACACGAGATAAAGTATCTCCAGGGTCGTTACGGGCTTAAATTTAATTTTAAAAAATACAAATAGAAATGGGCGCCATCAACTGAATCCCTAGCAAACCACATCCTTCCAGGTTAAGCCTTAATTAAGACAAGGAAAGGATTAGGAAAACCACATAATCATCAGATCACAACTAAGATAAAAACAAATTTATTCAAACTTTGATAGTCAGACAGAAATATTAAACACTCATCCTACCTAAGAGTATGGTCGAATGCCACCGTTAGATTGTCATTGTCCTGAAAATCGAACCATCTCCATGCTATTCAAAAGTGTACTTCATCCACATACAATATGAAAATGTGCTAAAGTTCGCTTGGGTTCTCAGGTTCACCGTAGCACTATGTCTATGCGTCACTGACATTCGTGATTCCTGAGACCTAACTTCTCTTTAAGTTAACATCATGAATGTGGATGTCAAAAAAAAAAATGAATCTGTCTAAACAAATTATTCTAATAACACATATTTACCGTATATACCCGAATGTAAGACGACCCCGAATATAAGACGAGGCCTAGTTATCCACTGCCTCTTACAGATTTTTACAAAAAATTACTCGCTAACTCATAACTTGCACAATATATGCCCTCAAGGTCGTGCTTTCATTTTTATAACGTCTCATGTTATCGGAAATCCCTCTGCCCGCTTTTCCAAGACATACTCCATAATTTCTTTGTTCAAGAATGGGAGACTCAAATTAAGATACGTTGTTCACTCAATTACTGCTCGTAAAACTGACTGGTTGTTCTTGTAAAGATTGTTTTAAAACATATTTCCGTATGCTTTCGAACATATAATTTATCCGCTTAAAATGACGTGTATGCGTAAATCCTAACCTCAAAATGTACGCTATTCGTATATGCATGGTAATTAAACGTAACAAACCATATTTTAAACTTCATTAACACATTGATTTGTTGCGAGTTACAAGATGCCAACACCACATACTACTTTGCAAATAATTATAATAATTTAATTTTTTTTAATACCCTGAATATAAGACGACCCCAAATTTTTATAACACAAAAAGTGGGAAAAAACCTCGTCTTACATTCTGGTATATACGCTAAATATCAACTTATTTTATGGCTTGAATGGCATTATTCACATGCTGAAAATCTCAACAAATGCTCCAATAAATCTAACAATTAATTTACACTATATTTACACTGTCACTAATTATTGCTTGTTTGTGAACCAAATAAACTTCACTAATCATTGGTTATCATCATCATCATATCAAAATTAAATATCTCTCACATTAGTTTTCATCTCAATATTCATTATATTCAAGTCAGAATAATTAATTCATTACTATCAAATCATTTGAATGACTATTATATTATCAATTCATTATATTCTCCAATTATCTACACACTCTTATTTCAATATCTCATTCAGATTAAATCATCTCAATTCATCCATTTAAATTGTTTAATTCATTAATTCAAGTTGCAATTCATCAAATTATTTAAATCATATTTCTTATTTAAATTTATTTAAATCCATTTAAATTGTATTAATCATCAGCTTCTTTAATTAATTATCACCTTTTAATTCAGTTATTCATCAACTGTTTAATCACCTATTAATTTATTTAAATCAGTTAATTTATTCAATCTTTAATTCATTCATTTATTTAATTCATCGATTTATTCAAAATTTAATTCATCAATTTATTCAAATTTTATTTCATCTATTATTTAGATTTTTATTTCATCGAGTCATTTAGATTTTATTTCATTGGGTCAGATCATTAATATGCTTAAACTTCAGATTATTATTTTATAAATTATTATTATCAGAAAATCTTGTATTATCAAAATTATTTATTTATTTAATTTCCTAACAAATTGTTTAATATAGGTTATAGAACGTTGTCTTACAGTTTTATCACTTCCAAGTTATATCTCGTATTTAATTATCATGCCAAAAAATTATTATTGCCTTCACAAAATCACGTTGGATCTCACTATCCAAAACTTCATCATATACTCTCACCTTATCAAATACCACATTTGAATACCATAATTATTCCACATAACACCATAACTATTCCACATAACACCATAACTATTCCACATAACACCATAACTATTCAGCGCACAGCATGAATCTCAAAAATATGCTAGACTGGGTTCAACAACCTCATGTCTGCCTCAAAATACTCATTAGCAATATTGCAACTTCCACTTGGCAACTTCCAAAAAATATACCTATCACAAACTTCACTTAATCACGTTGCATGATCTACAAAAATATATAACTGGCTTCAAATTATTAATGCACACAATCTCCAAGAACTGTAATTAATCTGATCATATCTAGACAACTTCTTAAACAATAAGGAAAAATTACCTTAGTAATCGTAATCCAATTCAAGATCTGCTTTTAAATAGAGCATAAATTCTCTTAAAATTCTCAAAATTCACTTCAAAGAAAAATACCAATGTGTTATAATATCTCACATCAAAAATATGTAATACTGATCTGCCTCAAAATAAATCTGACCATAAATGATTCATCTTACAAGATTCAATTACTTGAAATCCTTCTCAAAGGTATCAAACTACTCACAAAAGAGTATCAAAAGTATCAGCTGTTAAATGAATGTACTCTCAAAAGAGTATAGCAACAAAATATTGGATTGGCAAACAAGAATTACAAAATGTAACCCTGCTGACATTTATTTTTAATTTATTTGACAAAATTCGACTGATGTGTGACTAGTAGTTTCTTGTTTAATCCTCTTACGATCTTAAGTACACTCGGATGATAAAAATGAGGCCCTCGACTGGCAGGTAAGGTGTGTGCCACCACGCAATCGCCTAAATCGAAAGGCCCTGCCCCGTAGACTACCATGATAATGCCCTAGACGATGGGTCAGGTGTGTGCCACCACGCAATCGTGTAAAACGACAGGCCCCATCTCATAGACTGATGAGTGAGTGTACCAGATTGGAATCAACAAGTCTCTAGTTGTCACATAAAAGCGATATTCATTCACTTGAGTGAATAAAATTTTAATATCTCCAAACAATCCAATAGAAAAAAAAATCCCTACTGATGAATTATACATACTCGCTAGTATGCAATGAACTGACGAAATAATTTAAATTATCAAATTGCAGATCACGAGTTCGAAATACTCGCCACAAAAAAATCTATCCAAGAAATACTATCCTTACTGAAAAAGATCAAAAAGACCAAACTTCTGCCTAATAAAGCCAACCAATGGTGAGAACGTCGTATAACGGTGCCTGCCATATTATATGGTAACACCATATTCTAGCAAATGGAGCAAAAATTATCTAAGCCATTTCAAAATAATCGTAGAACTCCTACTAGAAATATATACAAGTATGCCCAGTGTTCATGAAAAATCATATCAGGAAAGTCATAACTCTTACAATACCTTCTTATTTCTGCTGTTAATATAATTCAAAGATCGCCGATAATCCTCGTGTGTGCCACAAATTTCTCGAAAGATCGACGAAAACATTGTATCACCCACTGAACTAACGATTGACTTCATATTCCAAGTGAATCTGATGTTGGATATCCTCTTCTTCAGGAACCGAATCCATCGCTCTGTGGTGCCATCACGTCTCCGTATTCGCCTAGCCCGGCATGATGAATTCAATATTATCCATCACGGATATTGTCCAAACTCTTCCATAAAAGTTCAAAAATGTAGAGTACCCCATACTCTTCCAATATGTCACGCCACTGTCCCATACAATGTTCGGTTTGCATATGACAAAGTTAATCTCCACAGCGGCTGAATTTCACTAGTAGAAAATAAATATTTTAGAAAAGTGTATTGATTTCTTAAACACACTGTATCTGTGTTCGTAACTGATATTTCATAATTGTTCATGAAAAACAACTATAATGCTGCACGTGCCACTGTTCACAAAGTGCATATTCTCGTAACTGTTCATCTGCCTAAAAGCAGTAATGTTGGACCGACCCCATGGTCGCCTTAAATATTCCGGTCTAAAATGCATCATCTAACATGCCATAATACCGTTGAAATATGTCTAAGTCCATTTAGAAGTTCACAATAGCAGTATATAATTGCTATCTGCCTGCACAATTGGACTGTCGAACACAAGTCCAAACTTATTAAGTTTGACAAAATGTCGAAATAATGTTCAGCTGCTTGCATGTCGCCTGCTTGTAAAATGTCGGCCCCAGCACGACCTGTTCAGCCTCACTGTTCTCGTATAATGCGACGCTGAAAACTGGCCTCATTATATCACTTCGTTGTGCTGTTCTGTATTAAGAATGTAGCTCGAAATAATGTTCTCAGTTCTATCACAATGCTGCGTATTACTTTAACGAACTGTAACATTGGAAAAGCATTGCTGTTTCACATAATTGTAACCACGATGTTGAAAATACATCTGCCCGAACACCGGCTTTCTTTCACTTCCACGGCTTGTGTAACTTGCCTCACTAACTGTTTCTCGCACTGCACACCGTGCTCCGCTCAACTTAACTGACTGACCTACTTTCGTTCTCCCAGCGCACGTTGCTCTGCTCAGCTTGACTGGCTGGACTCATACTGCTCTTCTCAGACGGTGCGATGAGCTCCGCTCGGCTCTATCACGTGACTTACCCCTTTTTTCTGCGGTCATACGTCACAACTATAATCTCGACCACAATCATATCGGCAATTAAGTTATAACATAACTTAAGGAGTTATCTGCCTTTCTTCAAGTTATCACCATAGATTTCTTGATATATTTCCTTCTCTTCTGAGATAATATAATATTATATTCCATATAGATCTTTATAATACTCCAATATTCCTCCCATAATTCTATCTGCTTGACTGGTAGTACCTCCTTCATCCTTGGCCTCCTACGTCATTTCCTACCACTCTTCTTGACTCGATCTGAGCGCTATCCTTTCTTCTTTTCCCATAAATCTCAACTATGGCTCCATCTCAACTGGCGTAGCCGATAGCCTCAACTATGTATCGGGTACATTACTAAGACATATTCTTCTTCTGCTTTTACGGCCTCATTGGACCACTTCAGTCAATCATTTCTTGGGCCTCTTCTTCAGTAAGTTTCCTTTCTGAGTCGCCCAGTAGCTTTTCATTCACTCTGATCTTCTCAGGCGTTCCTCATCTGTAAAATACCCTTTTTACTGTATTACGTTTGTCTATTTTAGCCTGAAATCTTATTTTTATATCTCTCAATTTTTTTTATTTTTTTTGTTTTGTTTTGCAAGTCATCCAAGGTTATTTCTAATTCTTTCATATCTTCTCTAATTTCCTTAATCCATCCTACTTGTTGTTTCATATTCCAAAGTTTCACTACAATTTTTCTAGATAACCTGGTTTCTGGTGTCCTCATAATGTGACCAAAAAAGAAATCCGTTTCTTCCGAATAGTATCAGTGATGGGCTCCAGTTCTCTGTATACCACTTCATTTGGTACTATCCGCCATTGTCCATCTTTCTGATATTAGGTAGATTACATAAGAAAGCTAACTATTGCAATGGATACCATGTTTCGACTTCCGGAAAATTTTGACATATCTTCGCGTTTCACATCCCCAGACCCCAAAACCACCGTCAGTTCAAAAGTTTATATATATATATATGTATATATATATATATATATATATGTATATATCAGTTTCTTGTGGACACGATAACTGCCGTAATTTTGCACCAATCACTTTAAATTTTTTACCGAATATGTATACCTATAACATCTTGGTCGAGTTCGTTACTGGACTAATTCGGTCGAAGGGGGTGAAAATGGGGGGCTTTTTTTGAAAAAGTGAAATATTGCTACAACTCTCTTAATACGTGAAATATCGAATCCGTTCAAAGTTCATACTATGTGTCGGATAAAGCCCAAAAATTTATGTTTGAAGAGTTTTTTTTATAGCACCAACCATTGACCAAAGGGGTGGGAAAAAGTGTTTTTTTCGGGAAACATTAATCATATCTCTCTTAATAGTGTACCCGATACCTAGTTTAGGCTATCGGCTACGCCAACAGACATTAAGCCGTAGTTGAGGTTTTGGGAAGAGTTAAGAAAAGATAGAGCCCAGATCGAGTCAAGAGGAATGTCAGGATGACGTAGTAGGTCTAGGATCAAGAAGACACTGACATCCGTAAGAAGATGGAATTATGGATAGAATTATGAAGCTTTATTAAGATCTATATGGAATATGGTATTTAAACATCTTAGAAGAGGATATATAACATGCATTATATGTGGAAATAATTTAAAGGAAGTTAGATAACCCTTAAGTTATTTTATAACGTAATAGCCGAGATGATGAGGGTTCGAGATTATAATTGTGACGCGAGAGCATAGTGGTGGGGTGAACGCCACGTGTCTGCGCCAGGCAGATAAGAGTAAAGACAGTGCGGACACATTCAGTGGAGCTCTGTCAGCCGAGCAAGCAGGGTCGAGCTCAGTAGCGCAAGCCAAACGCATGGTGAAGGTCGCGTAGCGAACCGAAACTGTCACGGCAAAAGTGTAGGCGACAGTTTCAACATCACCGAGCTGCGAACGACAAGCAGGTCAATAAACCGGGCGGACTTGCCGAGCAAGCAAGCATAGACGGCCGGGATGTTAGAACAGCATTGCGAGTAGTTGGAGAACTTTATTCTAAGCTGCATTTCAACGCAGTCTGAACACAGTTTTTCTGAATAACATTACGACTATGCTTTTCATAACGCATTCCAAGTAACATTAACAATTTCAAGCAAACGGAATGTTGTAAGCATATGCACTGATGAACATTAGCTCGTGCATTAATGCATTTATTTCTTATACAGTTTTATAAATTACCGAATATGAACACAACTACAGGGTGTTTCATAAACTTAGACACTCTCACATAAAATTTTATTTTACGAAAGTGAGACTTATCAGTTATTGGAGATTGAACTTTCGACACTCAAACTGAACATTTAATGGAACAGTGGCGTAACGTAGAAGAGGAATAGGGGGTCCGCTGTTTCCATGAACTTTTTCGAGAGGATTTGGACAATATCTGCTATGGGTAACCAGAAGTTCATCATGTCGGAGTAAACGCAGATAGAGACACGATGGCACCGCAGAGCGATGGATTCGATTCCTGACGAGAGGGAGAATTGGCTTTATCCAACTTGTGGGGCTTCGATTTTGTTTATTCTATGGAATCACATCAGATTTAGATTACTGAGAGATTGATCTCAAGTTCATTTAATTGTGTTACAAAATTTATTAAACTTAGTCAGACAATATACTAGTGTGCCCATTCCAGTGTTCATGTTAATCGTATTAGTATTATATCATGTTAGTTATAAGACATTTTTTCCTATACCCAAGTGAATGCAGGAATTGAGACATTGTGATGTGTTGTTGTCTAACGTCTCTGAATAAAACGTATATTGAAAATATAATTATGTTGCCGGAAGATTTAGCTAAGGTGTTAGGAGAGTTACAGACTGGTATGTCTGGTATTGCAGAAACTATTTCTAAGATGGAAACGGAAGTTAAAGAACAGATAAATAGTTCAGAAGCTAGATTAGAAGCTAGATGTAAAGAAAATGTACAAGCATTACAGGCTAGTAACGAAGGCAATCTGAACGACAGTTTAAAGTCATTAGAGACTAGGTTACAATCAACTAGTGAGGATAATTTAAAGTCATTAGAGACTAGGTTACAATCAACTAGTGAGGATAATTTAAAGTCATTAGAGACTAGGTTACAATCAACTAGTGAGGATAATTTAAAGTCATTAGAGACCAGATTACAAACTAGTACTGAAGAAAATTTAAAATTATTACAGTCAAATAGTAAAGATGAGTTGATGTCATTAGAAACTAGATTACAGACCAGTACTGAAAACCATTTGAAAGCTAGTGAAGCTAACTTGAAAGATAGTTTTAAATCATTAGAAGAAAGGTTACAGTCAACTGGTGAAGAAAATTTAAAATCATTAGAAGAAAGATTACAGTCAAATAGTGAGGATAATTTTAAATCATTGGAAGAGAAATTACAAGCGCGTAGTGAAGAAACTAACACAGAGTTAGAAAACAAGTTAACTAGATTAGAGAATAGATTAACTTTAAAGAATAATGAGATGCTTAAAACTTTACAATTAGATATAATTGCAGTAAATATGAAAGGAGAGGAAAATGTTCAAATATTAAGAAAGAATATTATTGAATTAGAAAGTAGAGGAGAAGAAAACATTTTTACTTTAAGAACAGACGTTATGTCCATACAGAAAGACATTAAATCGGATGTATCGAAGTTGAGATTCGACATCGATGGTTTAGTGGCAGATGTAGGCAAAATTCAAGAGTGGTCTACCGAAGTATCTTTCGAGACTAAAATCAAAGGTCTAGAGATGAATCTAGGTAATGAGATTAAAGATTTAAAGTCAGTAATTGGGACCATTAAAGAGGAAGTCTTAGGAGAGGTTAATTCTAATTTAAAATCATTAGAGAATCAATTGCAGAAAGATATTAGGAAGATGGACGATGATATAGAGCAAAAGGTTAATGAAAACTTAGCTTTATTCAAAAATAGAGTCGGTGCAATCGTGGAAGAACGGTATAGTGAGGTCGATGCCGAAGCAAAAGAGAAACGTGAAGGATTAGATGAAAAATTAATCGCAGGTATGGCAAACTTAGAAGCGAGGTTTACGGAGAACAAGGAAGCGATGAAGATAGATTCAACTCTATTTAGAACAGATGTTGATCTGTTAAAGGAACAAGTCGCGTCAGTAAAGAATACGTGCGAAGACAAGATTGACAAGTTGAAAAACGATTTAGACGAGAGTAACAAAACGCAGAATGTTACGTCGCTAGATGAGTTGAAGACTCAGGTCAAGACCACGGAGAAATTGGCAGAAGATAGGATAACTAAACTTGAATCTATGTTTAACAGTTTCACCAGTCAGAATATTACATCAGGGGAAACATTGATAAATCAGACAGCGATAGACCGCAGTATGAGTAATCAAGAAGTTAGCATGGGAGAAGACCGTCAAATGCAACCGAATGTGACATTCGAAAGGGCAAGTTCAACCCCTCAGGATAATCCAAGTTCGAATAGGAGTACGTTGGATACAAGCGAACGATACTCAGGTCCAGTTACCATTATTAGAAATCTGGATGACAAGCCGAGGAAGTTTTCTGGAAATACAGGAGTCACACCAGTCGAATTTCTGCGAGATATTCGAGACTACATGGCGGAACATAGGGTAGCCAAAGAAAGGGAGCTAAGGATAGTCGAACGTGCCTTAGATGGGTCTGCGCTAACTTGGTTTAGAGCATTCAGAAGCAATTTTGCGAATATGGAGCAATTTGCAATCGCATTCTTGAGGAGATTTTGGAGTGCAGAGGATCAACTGAACGTGAGAGCAGAAATGTACTCGAAGCGTTATTCTACGTCACATCCGACGCATTATGCCAATTATTTTACGTCACAGCTGGCTAAATTGCAGTTTCTGATTCCTCCATTGCCAGAAGAAGAGCTTTTGCAAGCTATAGCGAGACAGTTACCGATTGAGGTACAGCGATCACTCATAGCGTCGGGAGCCAACACACTTGAGCACTATGACGACATTTTACGGCGATTGGACTATACAAGCGCTCAAGTTACGCCTAGAAATACAAGAAACGACAATAGAAACACGCAAGAGGTGAATGCGGTAGTCGTTGACAACGCAGCTCAAACGGACAGAAGAGATTCCTGGGAAAACAGAAGGAACGAAGGAAATCGAGGAAACATCCGTAACGTTCGAGGAAATGATCGATATAGAGGACCATATGAGAGGCCATACGATCAAGAAGCAAGAGATAGCCGATATAGAAATTATAACCAGAATTCCAGATATCAAGACAGGAATCGATACAACAATAGATATCGTGGCAGAAATAACTGGAGCCAAGGTCAACAGTATAATGGGAACGACAGGCAGGATGGCCGAAGAAACGATCCTAACGAAAGACGAGATAATCGTGGATATGAGAGGTCGAGGCAAGAAGATAGACAGCCAAGTGCACCACTCGAAGAGACAGTCAGAGATGTCAATCGAGCAAGCACGAGTAGTGAAGGAAGAAACAAACGTCAAAGTAATTCAGAATCAAGATGCTAATCATTGGAAGTCAATCATCATTGTTGAGAGTTAGAAAATACCATCATGCTGAGTAAGGGAATTGTAGAGCTATCGTGTACATGTATTATATATAGAATGCCTGAGAGTGTATTTTTTTTTTCTCAATCCTGATAAAAAAAAAAGGAGATGTACGGGAGAGATGTACCCGATACCTAGTTTAGGCTATCGGCTACGCCAACAGACATTAAGCCGTAGTTGAGGTTTTGGGAAGAGTTAAGAAAAGATAGCGCCCAGATCGAGTCAAGAGGAATGTCAGGATGACGTAGTAGGTCTAGGATCAAAAAGGCACTGACATCCGTAAGAAGATGGAATTATGGATAGAATTATGAAGCTTTATTAAGATCTATATGGAATATGGTATTTAAACATCTTAGAAGAGGATATATAACATGCATTATATGTGGAAATAATTTAAAGGAAGTTAGATAACCCTTAAGTTATTTTATAACGTAATAGCCGAGATGATGAGGGTTCGAGATTATAATTGTGACGCGAGAGCATAGTGGTGGGGTGAACGCCACGTGTCTGCGCCAGGCAGATAAGAGTAAAGACAGTGCGGACACATTCAGTGGAGCTCTGTCAGCCGAGCAAGCAGGGTCGAGCTCAGTAGCGCAAGCCAAACGCATGGTGAAGGTCGCGTAGCGAACCGAAACTGTCACGGCAAAGTGAAGGCGACAGTTTCAACATCACCGAGCAGCGAACGACAAGCAGGTCATTGATCCAGGCGGACTTGCCGAGCAAGCAAGCATAGGCGGCCGGGATGTTAGAACAGCATTGCGAGTAGTTGGAGAACTTTATTCTAAGCTGCATTTCAACGCAGTCTGAACACAGTTTTTCTGAATAACATTACGACTATGCTTTTCATAACGCATTCCAAGTAACATTAACAATTTCAAGCAAACGGAATGTTGTAAGCATATGCACTGATGAACATTAGCTCGTGCATTAATGCATTTATTTCTTATACAGTTTTATAAATTACCGAATATGAACACAACTACAGGGTGTTTCATAAACTTAGACACTCTCACATAAAATTTTATTTTACGAAAGTGAGACTTATCAGTTATTGGAGATTGAACTTTCGACACTCAAACTGAACATTTAATGGAACAGTGGCGTAACGTAGAAGAGGAATAGGGGGTCCGCTGTTTCCATGAACTTTTTCGAGAGGATTTGGACAATATCTGCTATGGGTAACCAGAAGTTCATCATGTCGGAGTAAACGCAGATAGAGACGCGATGGCACCGCAGAGCGATGGATTCGATTCCTGACGAGAGGAGGTCCACCAGCTGATTCACTTGGGATTTCGAATGCAATCGTCATTTCATGGATGGAATGATATTCACGCCGATCTTTCGAGAAATTCATTATATAGGGAAAATCGACGATCTTGGAAATGTAATAACAGCTGATTATGAAAAGGTACTGTAAGAGTTATAATTACCTGATACGATTATTTTCATGAATACTGGGCACACATGTATATTTTTCTAATAGGAGTGATACGATTGTTTAAGACATGGCTTCGACTTTATATGCTTCGAATTTTTGCTAGAATATGGCGTGACCATATGATATGGCAGGCATCATTATACGAAATTCTCACCATTGGTTGGCTTTATTAAGCAGATGTTTGGTCTTTTAGACATTTTTCCAGCAAGGATATTTTTCATGAATAGTTTTTTTTTGTGTGATGAGTATTTCGAACTCGTGATCTGCAATTGATTATCTAAAATTACTTCGTCAGTTCATTGCATACTAGCGAGTGTGTATTATTCATCAGTCGGGATTTTTTTCCATTGGATTGTTTGGAGATATTAAGATGTTATTCACTTTAGTGAATGAATATCGCTTTTATGTGACAACTAGAGACTTGTTGATTCCTATCTGGTACATTCACTCATATAGTCTTCGAGATGGGGTCTTTCGTATTTATACGATTGTATGGTGGTTACTCATCTTACCCATCGCTTAGGGCACTATCATTATTAGTCGACGGGGCGAGGTCTTTCGTATTTATACGATTGTACGGTGGTTACTCATCTTACTTGCCATTGAGGGACTCATTTTTATCATCCGAGTGTACATGAGATTGTAAGTGAATCAAACAAGGAACTACTAGTCACATATCAGTCGAAATTTTGTTAAATAAAGTAGAGATAAATGTCATCAGGGTTACATTTGTAATTCTTGTTTGCCAATCCAATATTTTGTTGCTATACTCTTTTGAGAGTAATTTCAGTTTAACAGCTGTTACAGCTGATGCTTTTGATGATTTTTATAATTGTGTTGGATACCTTTGAGAAGGACTTAAAGTAATTGAATCTTGTAAGATGAATCATTAATGGTCAGATTTATTTTAAGGCAGATCAGTATTGCAGATTTTGATATGAGAGATTATAGCACATTGGTGTTTTTCTGTGATGTGAATTATGAAAATTGTAAGAGAATTTATGCTATTTGAAAGCAAATCTTGAATTACTGAGGTAATATTTTTTCCAATTGTTTAAGAAGTTGTCTAGATGTGATCAGATTAATTACAGTTATTGGAGATTGTGTGCGTTGATAATTTGAAGCCAGTTATATATTTTTTGTAGATCATGCAACATGGTTAAGTGAAGTTTGTGATAGGCATTTTGTGGAAGTTGCCAAGTGATAGTTGCAATGTTGCTAATGCATTTTGAAGCAGACATGAGGTTGTTGAACCCAGTCTAGCGTAATTGTTGAGATTCAGGCTGTATGTGCTGAATATTTATGGAGTTTTGTGGAATAATTGTTGTATTCAAATGTGATATTTGAAGAATTGAGGATATATAATGTCGTGGATAGTCAGATCCAACGTGATGTCGTGAAGGCAATAATATTTTTTGGCATGAAAATTAAATACGAGATATAACTTGGAAGTGATAAGACTGTAAGACAACGTTCTATAACCCATATTAAACAATTTGTTAGGAAATTAAACAAATAAATAAAGTTGATAATACACGATTTTCTGAGAATAATAATTAATGAAATAATAATCTGAAAATTAAGCATATTAACGATCTGACCTAATGAAATAAAAATCAGAATGACTAGATGAAATAATGAAAATCTAAATAACCAGAAGAATAAAATTTAAATAAGTTGATAAATTAAATTTTGGAATAAATCAATGAATTAAATAAATGGTTGAATTAAAGATTGGATGAATAAACTGATTTAAATAAATTAATAGATGATTGGATAGATGATGAATAACTGAATTAGAAGGTGATAATTACTTAAAGAAGCTGATGATTAATGAATTTAAATGGAATTAAATAAATTTAATTGAGATATAATTTGAGGAATTGCAACTTGAGTTGAGGATTTAAATGATTTAATGGTGATGAGTTGATGATTCTGACAGGAATATGTTGAATTTTGAAATGAGAATTAATGTGAGAAATATTTAATTTTGATGATGATGATAATGATGACCAATGAGCCGTAAATTTTCTGTAATTCACGAACAAGTAATTATGAATGACAATGTAAATAGTGTAAATTAATTATTCGATGTTTAGGAGCATTTGACTAACATGTTCAACATTTAAATTATGCCATGCAAGCCATAAATTACGTGATGTTTAAAATATGTGATTATAATATGTGTATGTTTAGACAGATTAATAACTTTTTCAAATCCACATTTATGATGTTAAATTAAAGAGAAATTAGGTCTCAGGTTTCACAAATGTCAGTGACGAAAGACATAGTGCTACAGTGATCCTGAGAACCCAAGAGAACTTTAGAGATTTTTCTGTTCTATGTGGATGAAATAATTTTTGATTAGAAAAGAGATGGTTCGATTTTTGGACAATGACAATTTAACGTTGGCATTCGACCATACTCTCAGGTAGGAGTTATATTTAAAATGTCTGTCTGACTATCAAAGTGAAATAAATTTGTTTTTATCTTAGTTGTGATCTGATGATGGTGTGATTTTCCTTTTCTTTCCTTGTCTTGAGTAAGGCTTAACCGGAAAGGAAGTGGTTTGCTAGGAATTCAGTTGATGGCGCCCATTTATATTTGCATTATTTCTATTAAACTTAAGCCCGTAACGACCCTAGAGATACTTTGTCTCGTGTTACCCACTGCTTTTTCGATAACTCAGCTGAATTTCCGACACATTCCTTATTTGACTAGAGGTTCATGTAACTCCGCTCTGTCCTGGAACTCCAGGAATGCGATGTTATAGCAGATGGGTCATTGCATCCCCAGGACGAACGGGTACAATAGGCACAATACCAAACTGTACAAAATGGACAATATTCCCCTAATAATTACCTAAAACTTTTGTCTGAAAGAATTTTTGATATGACGCCAAGGGATGAGAAAAATGATTTCGGAATTATAAGAAAATGCTAAGAGCTATCAGAGGTTGCCATGGCAACACTACTAAATTGATGAGGGATGAGCCATCAGACGTTGCCATGACAATGCACTTGCACGAGATCAGATTCAGATTTCCATCTGACTAAGGGCCGGTTTCACCAGTTCCGTTTAACGAACTAAGGGTGGTTTAAACTATCCTCAAGGATGTGGCCCGTTGCACCAGACCACAAGCAATGGCTTAAACTAGGCTTAGATTGAGCGGCCGTGCTCGGTGGTTTAAGACTTAAGGATGGTTTAATCCGTTCACTCATACGCCAAAATGGCGGCCGGCCCCATTGTGTCTGATCCATATCTCAGTAGGTTGGAGGTGTTGTTATAAAATGTAGTGAACGAAATAATAAAAAAAATATTATTAAATGGTTTATAATGACGGCACAATACACTTAAGAGATATTTACTTCCGTGTGCTCATTTGCTAAGCATTAGTTCTATACCTGTTGATAAAACCGTAAAGTATATCGTCATCTATGGTTGAGTGGATAACATTACAGACTCCCGCCCAGAGTGCCGGGGTTCGATTACCAGCGGGGAGGAATATTTTTGCTTGACTTTTATTGTTTTTATTGTTTTATAATTACTCAGTCGTTATAATATAAAGCATACATAGTGTGGATTTTGCGATGAAAATTAAATATATACGTATAACATTCTTTCAAACGCGTTGCCACAGGGATTTCCTTCACATTCCTAAAATCGCGGTAGCTTGTACTAGAGACATCATAGCTTTTGACAACGTAAAATGAAATACTCTTCTTTATATTGGCAGTAACGCAATGTACATTTTTGGTTGTTAAATTAAATATTAGCCCAGGGACGGATGTAGAAATCCTTAGCCAATGACGAACTAGCCTATTGTGGATGCTTGCAATAAAACATGCTGTGTCATTCGTATACACTTACTGTATATATATCATTAGAAAATACACACTATTTGTGCTTAATGCTATAATGTATGCGTATTCATAAAACAAGATATATAATGAAAACCAAGTAAGAAAACATAACCTTCGCAAGATGTGACCATCTCAATGTCGGGTGTAGGCAATAACAAGTTCAGGAAGTACCGTAATGATAAGGAAAAATACACTGCATTATAATTATTTCAACACGGTTTTCCCAGCGTCTACTACAGCTGATGCTCACGTCTCGCAAACACAGTAGGCAATTCTTTCTACAACTAGTAATGTATTTTATGGTTGCCAACCCCAAAAGTAGAACAGCTGTAGTCCTGGAAAATTATTGCGACGGCTAGAAACAAATGATAACCGTGACCAACATACAAAATCAATCTCGGAGGATCAATACTGCCGAAATTATTTCATATTATATGTATGATGCGAATACAATAATAGCGTTCAAATAGCTCCCTAGATACTTAAGTTGTCATTCTTTCCTTATATTGCATATGATCGTTATGCAAGTAATTCTGCACGGCTGAGATTCTGTTGGCATAACGGTAAGACGACATGTTCTTTGCTGCAGGGAGCATTACTCACGCAACGAAGATCTTTGACTCCCACCGTAAACTCAGTTCACCTAAGCGAAGTACGCGACAGGCTGGTGCAACACCCAGCCTTAAGCCGTGGTATTTAAGACCGCTTAACCGTAAACCACCCTTAGCAAAGCAGGGTTTAAGCGGCCTCGTGGTGCAACCGGCCCTAAGTGTGAAGCGGCTTCGGTGACGTAACTGGTAGCATGCTGAACTTCTATGCCCAAGGCCGCGGGTTCAAAGCCGGCCGAAGTCGTCGGATTTTCTGAGAGCGCTAAAAATCCCTCAGTATGCTTTCCTTTGGAGGGGAAGTTCCAACGTTCGTTGCGAGTTGCTGGTTGTGGTGGCATCTAGTAGCCAAGTTCACAGCTAGGTGTTGTTGACGGTAGTATCTGGTAGCAACATTAGGAACTACTGCTTGAAATTGACCGTCTGCAGTCCTTATCTGAATTACAGACTAATACAGCCATCACAATTCACACCGTTTATCAGACAGATTCTACACTCACCCAAAGTACACTACATGACCACGTTGTCGCAGCCCCTAAACTGAGGAACCAACCAAAATCTCTGCGGGAGATATAATTTTGCGTGAAGAAGTAACAGACCCTTACATAGTTACACATCAGTGTCGAAACCTTGCATAAGGACAGTGTGACCACAAGTATAAAAATGGACTCCAAATGACAAGAAGGTTACAGTCCCCATAAGAAAATAAAATGTTTAAAATATGCATAAAATGAATAAAAACAAAGTTAATTAAGCTCCAATTATAAAATA
The DNA here is from genome assembly GCA_946902985.2 of Meconema thalassinum. Classification (NCBI taxonomy): domain Eukaryota; kingdom Metazoa; phylum Arthropoda; class Insecta; order Orthoptera; family Tettigoniidae; genus Meconema; species Meconema thalassinum. The sequence continues at coordinate 296,653,796 of OX336391.1, read as the reverse complement.
CTTTCTCGCAATAAATGAGGTCTGATCCTTCTACGAAAACCTGCATATTCTGCCTATTTTTGCCTATCCCCAAGTTTGTCCGGTGAAATCTACCTCCGCCTTCCGGCATGCCGAGAGAACTTTTTTAAAAATTTATGCATGTTCTAGCTATTCTTCTTTCTACTTTTAAAATTTTGTCGATTCTGTTTTTCTGAGTAACTTTAAAAAGAGTTTCACTTCCATATGTCACGTCCGGTTGAACCACCGTCTTGTAATGTTTTAATTTTGTTGCGATTGATAGACATTTTCTTTTATATGTAGACCATGTTAATTTTTGGGCTTTTATCATTTTATTAATTCTTTCTTGCCATGCAGGTTTCTCATCCAAGTTGTAAGTTATAATTTCTCCTAAGTGTTTAAATTGCTTCACTATTTTAACTTTCTTGTTATTTACTGTTATGTGATTGATTACAAGTGGATTGGCTACCATTATCTCTGTCTTTTCAAATGATATCTGAAGTCCAATTTTTTGTGCTATATTTTGTAGGCTTATTATTTGATTTCTGGCTTCTTGAATATTATTAGCCAGTAACGCTACGTCATCTGCGAATCCCAAGCAATTTAAGTCTATTTGATCTTTCTTGGTTCCAATTCTTATGCTCCTAGGATTTTCCCTGTACCATTCCCTCATTACGTATTCCAAAGCACAATTGAAAAGTAGAGGCGATAAACCATCTCCTTATCTTAATCCTGTTTTAATCGTAAACGGTTCAGATATTTCTCCTCTGAATTTTACTCTAGATTTGCTGTTTGTTAGAGTTAGTTTTATAATTTTTATTAATTTGGGATGAAGTCCGAAATTCCTTAGTATTTTCAGCAATGAAGATCTATGTACGCAATCAAAAGCTTTTTTGAAGTCTACGAAAGTTACGACTTGCTGTTTTTGTCTACGTTTGTAGTAGTCCATTACTAATTTTAAGGTGATTATCTGTTCAGGGCAGCTTCGCCATGGCCGAAATCCACCTTGATTTCCACAATTCTGCAAATGTTTGATCTTCTCCACTCGCTTTGTAGTTTTTGAGCTCTCTCAGAGCTTTGTAGACTTCTCGGATTGTGGGTGGATTTATGTTTTCTGATGGTGTTTTACTAGTGGTGTCTATATTTATTTGAAGCAGTTCTGGTGGATCTTCGCAATTTAGCAACTTGTTAAATGTTTCTGCTAGAATTTCTGTATTTCTTTTATTCTTATGAGCTACCTCGCCATTTTTGTCTTTTAACATTAATGTTGGAGGTTCATATCTTTGTAGTTGTTTGCTAAAAATGTTGTAGTAATCTCTTGAGTTTGTTTTCGCGCTATTTGTTTCGATCATCAGAAGTATATCCTTTTGGTATAGCCGTTTAACCCTTCGTATTATTTTTTGAGTTATCTTCCTTTGTTTTATGAGATCCAAGTGTGATTCATTTGTTTTTTGACTCTGATACCGTAACCAGGCTTTATGTCTATCTTCCACTGTATTATCACAATCATCGTTCCACCATTGGTGTATCTTCCTTAGATTTATTGGGGCTACTTGTTCAGCTATTTGTTTCAATTCGGGAACTATTTCCTCTAGATCATCTGTTATTTTAATATATCTAGTTCGTTCTTTGTATCCCTTGTTATTTATTAGTTTATGAGGGTTTAGGTGAGTTTTTTTCTTTGTCAACGGAGTAAATTAAATTTTAATCTTTATCGTGTAATGACCCGATCCAGTATCTGTTCCTCTCAGAACTTTCACATTGTAGATCTCCCTGTGATAGTTCTTATCCATACAAACATGATCTAGTTGCCATTCACCTTTTTTCCAATCTGGATGTTTCCAAGTTTTGAGTTTATTTGGTCTTCTCTTGAAGTAAGTTAATTTGGAGATCATATCATCGTTCCTGCAAAATTCCACCAGTCTTATGCCATTCCTGTTTGTTTTTCTCTGTGCTGGCCATTTTCCTATTATGTCTCTATATCTTTTTTCCTTTCCTAACTGGGCATTAAAGTCTCCAAATAAAATTTTGGTGTGACTTTTATTTATGTTTGTTGCTGTATGATGTAAAATCTCCCAAAATCCCTCCACATCATCTTTGTGTTCTTTCTTATTATTTTTATCCTTAGTTGGGGCATGGGCATTTAGAATGGTATATGTTCTATTTGCAGCTTTTAGAGTTAGTGTCGAGAGCCTAGGGGATAATGCTTTAAATTCTATGATGGATTCAATTATTTTGAGATTGACTACAAATCCTGTTCCGAATTGTGGACATTGCTTCATTACTCTTTTTCCTGGTATTCCCTTGTAAATTCTATACCCTTGTGATTCTATTGGTTCCTGATCGGTGTTTCTCATTTCTTGAAGCCCGGTTATTAGAATCCCATTGCGATCCATTTCGTCTGTCAAAATTTTGAGTTTTCCTGGCTGTATGATGGAATTTAATTGTGTGTTGCTATATAGTTTATCTGTCCTATCTTCAGTCTAAATTTGGGTTTTCTATCTGTCGGGGGTATTTTTAGATGCTCCGACTCATCTAGGGTATCTTTCAGATGACTGCCCACCGTATCCGAATGCAGTCTCGGTGGATTATTCCTTAAAGGATTTCCTTCCATGTTTGACTTTCAAAGGTAGTCAACCTTGTATGGAGCAAGCTCCGAGTTACAACTGCGGATGTTAATCGTAGAGGTTGTTGTGTGTTTGGTCCACGACAGCTATTTTATTTTGCTCAAGTCCGCCGGCAAGCCGGTGAGGGCCCCCCTATCCGCCACCTGGGACGCGCCACGTCGGAGTATCACCTCTCCGCCTGCTACGACACCGTAGTAGGTTCTCATACATATACTACTTTTCTAAAAATAAAAAATAAACTGATTAAAAAAAGGACTAGTAAGAATAACACTGAAATGTTCTTACAAGAAAGTGTACTTACATCAAAGAATGATTTGTCATCAGTCTTCTTAGGTGGGCCTGGGGTAGGAGCAGCTGGGGTTACTGACATAACCTCAGCTAAATCTGGTAACAAAAGACAAATACTACAGAACAAAAGACCAGAACATAGCAAACACAAATCAGTACATTGGCATTGAACTTGCAACACTACATATTTGATGATGCTATTCCTTTCCATTTTTCTTTACTGCTGGTCACGTCTTCCACCATAAGTAGATATGCCCGTCTTACACAACAATGAGCAAGCATAAAGAAAAATAAACTTAATTACAGTATATTATATGGAGCCTCCGTGGCTCAGGCGGCAGCACGCCGGCCTCTCACCGCTGAGTCCGTGGTTCAAATCCCGGTCACTCCATGTGAGATCTGTGCTGGACAGAACGGAGGCAGACAGGTTTTTCTCCGGGTACTCCGGTTTTCCCTGTCAAAATTTCATTCCAGCAACACTCTCCACTATCATTTCATTTCATCTGTCATTCATTTAATCATTGCCCCAGAGGAGTGCGTCAGGCCTCGGCAGCCGGCACAGTTCATAACCTCGCCGCTAGATAGGGGCTTCATTCATTCCATTCCTGACCCGGTCGGAGACTGGAAGCAGGCTGTGGATTTTCATTTTCACAGTATATTATATGAATGTGTTTGCATGTTGTTAGGCACTCCTACAGTACAATGTATGTAAGTCTTTCTTTGTACATATACACAGGAAAAGGAACCTAACGAACTGCATATCTTCACATTGTTGAAAGGCATGATCAGTCATAGTTGGGGAAAAGAGCGGTTTCTACTCACTATCTAGCCAGGTATTGGGAGCTAACTTAGAGCTGAATCAAGCCATACAGCTCTCATCCCCCCTATTTGGGTAGCCATGATATGTAAGGGGTTATAGTGCACTCATTTTTGGTGGAGATGAAAATTAACATTGTTAAAAGCATTTGTTAAACTTTCTTAGATAGTGGGGAGGTTAAGACGAAAATCAATGGGGTACCGTTCATTTTTTGATAGAAGTATGAGACTTGGCACACTTATAGTTAGGACCATAAACTTTCGATCTGAGACGGTAGCCACTTCCGGAAGTCGCGCCGAGTGCCTGTTTTGTAAGGTTGCCTACCCACCCGGAGTGAACTATGAAATCTACGCTTAAGTCGATTACAAATGCCGTTTCTCATTTTCAAAAACTCGCCAATGTATTTCTTATGGGCCCTCGCCTCTATTGGAGACCGAGAATCAGACGAGTCGGCTGATGAAGCGAGATGCAGAAGTACGCGTGACGTCACACGCTCCTAGTCTCTATGCAGCTTGACGCGGGTAAGCGACGCGACGCTACCACCGGGTATTGTTGCGGTCAGTAACGGAAGCTTGGTGCTGGTGCTGTGTTGTTTTGCTGTGTTTGGGGAACTGATTTCTTGGAGATAATTGTGCGTCATTTATCCTGTGCATGCGAATATATTGATAAGTACATACACGGTAAATATTTTCTTTTCTTTTAAAGCTGTTGTCCCTCTTATATTTCGACTATTCATTACATCCCTGTGTTATAGGTTATGTATACTTCTGAGGACCACACACCAATTTCAATGTTTAGTCCTTTGTTGTTTTTTCTTCTTCCTCCAGTGCTCCTTCATCTTTTCGCCGAGTGTCTTCTTTCTCTCTTCCGACCGTTTTGAGCCTTCTTTCTTATATTGCCTTCCTTGGAGTCCTTCCATTCCCAATACCTATTTTTGAAAAATTCTCTCTCTAGTGCACAGGTCGGCAACACGTCGATCGCGATCTAGGGTAGATCGCGTGAGTACTGTGAGTGCAGGAGAAAAATTATTGAATAAAATGGACAATTGTTTTTCGTGGCAGAGAAAATGCGTGTTCGTTCGAAACAAGTTTGTAGAACTAGTAGCAACATCTATCTTGAACCTCAGATTGTTTTTCTCGCATTAGTTTAAACAGCCGCTACTTGCGCGCCACTTGTCTCACACTGTTTCATTTATCGTTGTGCAATGTGTTGTATTGCTTCGGTACGTGTCTGGAGAAGGCGGTGTGTAATTTGAAAGAAAGCTTCTTCCAAATTAACAGGCGACGAGTTTCGTGCCTCGTGCTGTTTATTGTGGTTACAATATTAACTTCTTTGGTGTCGTTACTGTGAACTGCTAACTTTCGTCTTTTTATAGTGTGTGGACGAGATAGCTTGTGACTATATTCGAACGTGATCTTGTATAAAGAACATAATTGCGTACGTAGTGCAACGACACTTTACGCATAATGAGTAGCGTATTAAAAAATCGTAAAGTTTATAATTTTCATTCCGAATGGGAACACGAGTTTTTCGTAGCGGAAAGAAATGGCACATGTATTTGTTTGTTGTGTCAAGCTACAATTACATTCGTGAAAAAGACAAATATCTAGAGACACTTCAAAACTATGCACCCATGTGTGAATGCAGAGTTTCCTTTAAGCAGTGAAATGAGGGAAGAAAAAATCAAGAAACTTAAAAATCAGTTAAGTATTCAGCAAAATATTCACTGAACTAGTGGATAGAAGTGTTGCTGTCACCCTTGCTTCTTATCGTGCTTTGAATGTATCGGCGAAACGGAGCAAACCATCTGAAGACGGCGAATTCATAAAAGAAGCATTTCGAGAAGCTGCTGACGAGTTGTTTCAAGAACAAGTCTGAAATAGTGGCTGCCATCGAATCGCTTCAACTTTCGTCAAGAACGGTCACAAGAAGAGTTGAAACAATGTCTCATGATGTTTTCTCTCAATTGAAAACAGACTTGGAGGAGTGTTGTTATTTTTCATTGCAGTTAGACGAATCCATTGATGCAACAGGTACTGCACAGTTGGCAGTTTTTGTAAGGATGGTTTTTAATAACTTTACTGTCGAAGAAGAACTTTTGAAAGTAATTTCTTTGAAAGGCCATACAAAAGGAGAAGATTTATTTTTTGCTGTGAAACAACTCATCTTGTCAGAGAAAATACCTATCCAAAAGCTTGTAAGCATTACCACAGATGGAGGAGCCCCAGCTTTAAGAGGTTCTAAAAATGGTTTTCTTGCTCTGTGCCAAAGAGATGAAAGTTTTCCACAGTTTTTAACTTATCACTGTATTTTACACCAGCAGTGTCTGTGTAGAAAGTTTTTAAATTTAAATGAAACCATGAAAACGGTTGTGAAGATAGTGAACTAAATTAGGTCTCATTCTCTTCAAAGAAGACTTTTCAAAGATTTGGCAGACGAATTGGAACTGCAATATGGAGATTTACTTCTCCATACTGAAGTATGCTGGCTCAGTAAGGGAAAAGTACTTGAACGTTTCCACATGGTTTTACCAGCTGTCAAACGGTTCCTGCAGGAAATAGAAGAGAATAGCCTATTAGCTTATATTGAAGATCCTCTCTGGCCTATGCATTTTGCTTTTTTAGTTGACTTAACAGAAAAGCTTAACGAACTAAATTTGAAATTTCAGGGCAAGGACAAAGATATTGCTGAAATGATATCTGAAGTAAATTCTTTTACTGAAAAATTGTGTTTATGGGAGTCCTGCCTTAAGAGAGGTGAGTTAAGACACTTTCCAACTCTGAAGACCCAAGTAGAAGAATGTGAGATACCCTATGATAGAGGATGTTATGTAAACATGATCTCCACTTTGAGGGATGATTTCAAAAATATGTTTTCAGATTTTCAAAAGATTTCTGTGGTAACCCAGTTTGTATCTTTCCCTTGGGCTAACCTTGAACTATTGAATGTATTTTCTTCCATTGAAAATGTTTTTGACATAGATGGGACAGCTCTTGAACTTGAAATCATATCATTAAAAAAATGATTTGTATCTCAAAACTATTGCGGAAACTAAAAACTGTTGGTCTTTAATTTCTCAGGAGAAATATCCTGTGTTAGTTGACGTTGCACTTAAAATAAAGGCCTTGTTTGCTTCTACTTACCTGTGTGAATCATAGTTTTCAAATATGAATTTTATTAAAAATAAACACAGAACAAGGTTGACTGACGAACACCTTGACTCGTCTATTCGACTAAGTGTAACAAGTTATACACCTAATATCCAAGACATTGTTAAACGAACATCTCCTTAAGTTTCACATTTAATGTAAATTTTTGTATTTTCAGCAAAAAGTGAATATGAAATAGTTTCATTGTTAAATATAGTTGTTTCACAGCATTAAAAAATTAAAAATGTAGTAATTACTATTTTTTTTAAAGAAGTAGATCACTTTGATCGGTGGTATGAAACAGTAGATCGTGAAGGCTTTGTGGTTGCCTACCCCTGCTCTACTGCATCTTCTTCTCTTACATTGTTTCTTTCTAAATCTTTCTTTACTTCTTGAAACCAGGCTGTTGTCAATTTCTTTTTCCAAAGATATTTAAAAATCTGTTTGGTTAACCTGCTATCATTCATTCTATGTAATTGTCCGAAATATAACAATCGCCTCTTCTTTATTGTCTCCGTTATGTTTTCAATGTTCCGATATATTTATTCGTTATTTCTTAATTTCCAAAACTCTGTAGTTCTTAATTAACCGAGAATTTTGCGTATAATTTTTCTTTCTGATACTTCTAATTTATCCAATTTATAATTTAGTATTAGACGTTCACTGGCATATAAGCATTCTGGTTTAATTACTGTTCTATAGTGCTGTATTTTCAATTTCTTAGAAAAACATTCTTTGTTATAGATATTCCTGGTTATACCATATGTTCTTTGAATCTTGTGCACTCTTTCTTCTACAGCAGATTTTTCTAAGCCATTCTTCTGAATTATTTCCCCCAAATATTTGAACTTGTCTACCCTCTTAATTTGACCAATTTTTGTTATTAGAGTTTCTGGAGCATTTTTAATATTTGTCATAAATTTTGTTTTTTCTACAGAAATCTTTAAACCTGTTTTCTTGGCTATCTCTTCTAATAGATTGATTTGCACTGTTTCATGAGCTACGTTTTCAGAAAGTATGTTAAAATCATCAGCAAATGCCAGACAATTTACTTTAAAACCAATGTTTTGTCTCCCTAGTGTTATAGGTGATATATTCTGCTCCTTCAATTTCTTATTCCAAATTGGAACTATTTTTTCCAGGATACAATTGAATAGGGGTGGAGATAAACCATCGCCTTGCCTTACCCCTGTATTTATTTAGAATGGTTTTGAAATTTCTCCCTGAAATTTTACCTTTGAAATAGTGTCTGTGGGGGATTCATGGATTAGGTTTGCCAGTTTAGATTTAACTCCAAATTCTCTGATTACTTTCTTTATCTAGAGTTTCCCTGTCGACAGAATCAAAAGCCTTTTTAAAATCTATAAAGGTCACTATTATGGTTTTAAAAGATAAATTGTCTGTGTTGAATTATGGACTTTAGGTTGAATATCTGTTCTGAGCAAGATCTGCCTTTTCTAAATCCACTTTGATATTCACCTAAATGACTGTCAATTATTATTATTCATTCAATCATTTTCATTTGAGACTTGTTTCGCCTTTCGGCGTCCAGTCTAGTTTGCAAACTTCTGCGATCAAGTAGTCTTCATGATCCCCAGTTAGCAGTAAGCACTGCATCCTCCTCTGCTTCTACACCTGTCACCTTGAAATCGTCAAGCGCTGAATAATGATAATAATATACACGATGTATATAACATCATTTTACATTAACATAGTTTTAGATACGAATAGGCACTGGAATTTGATTGGGAACGAGACAACGTGCTAGTGTATCTTCATATGCAGATACTATACCTCCAATGTAAACACCCTTAAATGTGAGTTGGCGGCGGCGGTACTCGTATCCGAGTTTACGTTTCTTGCCTGCAGTTCCATAATCCTTAGTCCAGGCGATGAAGATGGCGCTGATGGCTTATCAGACCAATTCTTGCATAAAATATGCGACCATATATGTTGCATCCGATGGAGGGTGGAGGACGTGGTAGTGTTTGATGAATTTTCTTCCTCTGGCGAATTTCCTCTTCCTGTCTTCGACATTCCTGCTCAAACTGTGCAACTGCAGCTGAGATGGTAGCAAGCCAGAGAGAGCGATTCAGTGCAAGAGTATGCCAAGTATTTGGGTTTACCTCTACTCTTCTCATTGTCTGCTTAAGTTGGTCTTTATATCGCTTTAAAGGAGTACAACATGGCCTCTTGCCAGTGTTGAGTTCACTATACAGGATTTGCCGAGGGAGTCTGCTGTCACTCATACAATGGATATGGCCTGCCCATCCAAGCCGATGACCAACAAGGGAGGCTTCAATACTGTTAGCATTGCTCTCTCAAGGACTGCAATATTAGTTATACAGTCATCCCATTTGATGATCATGATGGATCTAAGTTTTTGTTGATGAAAGCGATCCATTTTCTTGATGTCCCGGCGATATAGGGTCCAGGTTACACATCCGTAGAGTAACGTAGAAATAACAAGAGCTTGGTACACCAATACCTTCGTACAGATACTTACTTGATCTTTGTTAAGAAACACACGATGTGAGAGACGCCCAAAAGCCACATGGGCAGCCTGTATTCTGTTTTCACGTCCTTCTCAGAGATACAGTTTGCTGATAGAATACTACCAAGGTACGAGAAGTGTTCCACCTTTTCCAGAGCTGAGCCAGCTATGTTGACATTAAAATCTGAGGGGATGGTTCCAGGAGCAGGCTGAGTTAGCACTTTGGTCTTCCGAATGTTGACTGTCAGACTAAAACGTTCATAAGCTCTGTTGAAACAGTTGACAGACTGCTGAAGCTCTTCTGGTGTGTGGGCTGGAGAAGCATTGTCATCTGCATATTGCAATTCTGTGACCCGAGTGGAATAGGTTAATCTTTTGGAGCGGAGTCTGACCTGGTTGAAGAGCCCCCCATCATACCGATATTTAATTTCCACACCTGAGTTGTCTGCAGGCGATGTCTCATAAAGCATAGCTGCCAGGTACAGGGGAAAAAGTGTAGGTGCAAGTACACATCCTTGCATGAGTCCATTTGTAATTGGAAATTCCTCTGAGATATCATTCTGATAAAGTACCTGACCAACCATGCCATCATGGAGAGCTTGGATCAAACTAACAAAATATTTGGGGCATCCCAAGCGCCTCAAAACCATCCACATAGCGCTACGAGGAACCGTATCAAAGTCCTTTTCAAGGTCATAGAATACTAAGAACAGACGTGTCATTTGTTCTCTGCACTTCTCTTGGAGTTGTCTTGCGCAGAAGATCATGTCGATTGTACCACAAGAGGCCCGAAATCCACATTGAGATTTAGGTAGTAACTTCTCCGAAACAACCTGAAGTTGATTCAGTAAGATTCGAGCAAATATTTTTCCAGCTATGGCAAGCAGGGAATACCACGGTCGCTGCCACAGATACCGCGATCACCTTTCTTGAAGGTTGTAACTATTCTGGAGTTTTTTAAGGTAGCAGAAACATTTTTGGTTTCCCAGATTAGAAGAATCTGATAGAAAAACCTGGTTTTTAGAGGTAAGCCTCCACATTGAATGAGTTCAAGAGGAATGTTGTCTGATCCTGGAGCCTTCCCTGTTTTAATTCTGCTGAGAGCTTTGAAAAATTCTTTGAAGTTTGGAGAAGTGTCCATCCAGGGTTGGGGAGTATGTTGAGGAACATGCTGAAGAAAATCGTTAGCAGCAGCAGAACTGCGGTTCAAGAGTGAAATGAACTGCTCTTTCCATCTTTTCAAGATGTCCTGGCTGTCTGCAAGAATGATGGAGTTATCAACAACTTTCAAGGTCCCTGATGATGATCGGACCAGTCCATACAGCTTTCAGTCCAGCGTAGAAGTTGCGCAAGTCCCTGCTATCTGAGAATTTCTGAAGTTCCTTAGCTTTTTGCTGCCACCAGTTGTTCTTTATTTCCCTGATTTCGGACTGACACTGCCATTTTAGTTCTTGAAAACACAATTTCTTCTCTCTGGAGGATGTATCTTGAGAAACAGATAGGCATCCCGTTTGGCTTTGATGAGATTTCCTGATTGTTATTTTCAAACCAGTCTTGTCTCTTCCTTTCCTCATACCCAATGACCTTCTGTGCAGACTGTGCAATGATATTTTGAAGTGTGGTCCATTCACATTCTACATCCTTTGTGTTGATTGGATTGTGAATTAGTTGTTCTAGAACAGAGTTTTGGTATTCTGTGGCAAGGCTATCAAGTTGAAGCTTAGAGGTGTTGAACTTCTTCCTTGTTTGATTCATGAAATGGGTACATGGCTTTTTATGGATAGAAATCCTGAATCGACTAATTAGAAGTTTATGATTTGTCCAGCAGTCATCAATATTCCGGGCTGTTTTCGTGATCAGGACATCACTCTTGTAGCACTGTCGGGTAATGGCATAATCAATCATATGCCAATGTTTAGAGCGTGGGCGCATCCATGTGGTCTTGAAGCGATTTGGCAGTTGGAACTGGGTATTGGTGATAAAGAGCTCTTGCTCAGCACACAGGCCAAGAAGAAACAGACCATTGCATTGCAGTTCCCAATTCCATGTTTACCCACGAGTTTCCCCCTTAAGAGGCTATCCCTCCCCACTCTGGCGTTGAAATCTCCTAGTAGTGTAAGCTTGTCTGTAGCAGACACCTTAGTGAGGACTATGTTCAGTTGGTTGTAGAAGCGGTTCTTAGAATCCTCGTCATCAGTAAGAGTAGGGGCATATGAAGAGATGAGAGTAATGGACCTGCCTCCTTGAAGAGGTATGCAGAGAGTCATGAGTTTCATTTACTGCAATGGGAACGAGTCGATCATTCACCAATTTGGTCTTTACTGAAAAACCCACACCAAGGATGTGTCGTTCATTTTCCTCCTTTTCTTTCCAGAAGATGGTGTAGCCTGATGAAGCCTCAATAATTTTTCCTTCACCCGCAGATCTGGTTTCACTCAGGGAAATGACATCAATGTTGAGTCTGTTCATGGCTGATGAGAGCTATTCTCCTTTCTGGTCTGTTATCGTTGTCTAATAATGTTCTGACGTTCCATGCACCAATAGTGATGAACGTAGATATCTTTCTTGATTTCGACCGCATGTTGGGGTAACCCTCTGAGTGCGGTTTCTCAAACAGGTTTTGGAAGTGACTACCGATGTTTAGCCCACATTTTCGAGGGCCTTCCCCATTCAGGGTGGGCAGTGGTAATCCTCTATAGGCCTGCCCAGTCACAGATGCAGGACCGGATCCCTGAGTAGTCACAGGTCTCAGGAAGGCGACCATCACACATCTGCCGCCAATGTGCAGGTTTAGACTAGAAGCCTCCAGTTAACCCAAACCTGCTTCCGTCATCCTTATCCCATCGCCATTGGACTTGTGGAGAAACAGCAGGAGAGAATGCCATAGGCATGAATTTGTTTAAGGTGGATCTCAACTTGCCAGGAAGTGACCAACACACTATGGTCCTATAGCCATTCACTGCGGCACACATGCAGTTTCCAGCTCCAGAACTGCAATGGAACGCCACAGACTCAAATACAATTGAGTTGCACCTTTACAGCCAATCCATCTGGCATGACCTCTTCCACCTCCAAAGCCATTGGGAACTTAAGAAATAAAAGGTTCCTTCTCCGCCTTTTTTGCAGTTGGGTCGCAACACATTGGATTTCAGTGGCATTTTCTCCACTGGGGGGCCAATACCCAATCCCAAGGAGGCTCATCCGTCTGAAGCCGTTGGCCTACCTTAGGGAGTTGAGTTATTATTTATTTATTTATTTATTTATTTATTTATTTATTTAGCGTATGGCAACACATGGTAAAACACAACAATATTCAGAATACATACTGTACCAGCAAAAATACTAGGACATTATTACAATAAAAGCAAAACAGAGAATATTAGTGTAACCTTCAGTCACAATTGGTACTTATAATGCAAAATTTAAATTGCCTATCCACTTAACAGCATCTAGAGTCATGTTCCAGTAATTGGAATTATTTTGTGCTGACTGACTGAAAGTTACAATATCAAATGCGCAATGGTGTATCCGCACACAGCAAGTTTTCATACGTTTGTGACCCAAGTGGATGAGGTGCGCAATGTCTCCTCATACAGTGAAAGCGTGTCTTGACTCCAGTCTCATTGTTCTACTCTGTCATTGTGCAGACCATCCAGACAACAATGTAATGTGAGAGTGCCAAGAATGCTGACAGACGACGTGCTGTGCGCATGAAGACGGACACAGATGTCCAGTAATGTTATGTAGACTCAATAAAAAAATCTCATGTGCATCTCTTTGATCTTAAGAAACACCAACAATGAATGGATTGCGAGCAGGGAGTAAATGTTTACATGTATTTGTATGCAATGATAATTACTTTTCTTACATTTCTGAATGATTGCACTAACTCGTGTGATCAATTTATGGTGCATGTACCCAAATTTGCTTCTTATAATGTTAGTTAGTAGTTGTACTCAGAAATCTGCAATATCACTGTGTGATATAAATATCCCTGCTTAATACTGTATATACCCGAAAATGTTTATAAAAAATTGGAAGTGAAAAATTGGGGTGCAGGTATTACTTGAGCCATCCGAATTTTGAGATGTCATTTGCATGCCACACATGATACACTGTGTTGTGAGTATCCGCCAGATGGTACTAGTGTGAGTTTTCTTGGATCTGTTCAGTTATCGGACTAGGGTCCAATATTTTATTAATAAATTCTATAATATCCTTTCTCACATCGCAACCGATTGTAACAGTTTGGCTTTCTCTGCTAGCATTCGGTTACTCAAAGTCACAGTATGTCAGCTGTCTGTAACATCAAGTGATAGCACAGTATTGATGGAAGCCAGAGAGTAGCGTTACACAAGGAATGAGGCCTAAAAGTGCCTCTCACACCTATCCCCTCGCTTACGTCAACAAGCTTCTGTATATGCCTACGTTTCGCTAGTCAACTCTTCATCTCTCATCAATACACATGTCAGCTTTGTGATTGCATGGCGCTAGAATGCTGTGAAGAAACCTAATTGAAGGTTGTCCAGAAACGTGGACAATGAAGAAAAGAGACATAAGCAGAATACAGGCAGGTGAAATGAAGTTCCTGCGAAGTAGGATCGGAGTAACAAGAATAGACAGGGTGAGGAATGAAAAGGTCAGGGAAATGGTGAAAGAGGAGCCCTTGCAAGGTAGGAATGAGACATCAAGACTGAGGTGGTATGGACACTTAAAGAGAATGGATGAGAAGAAGATTCCCAAGAGGATACATGAGATGCAGATGCAGAAGAAACGACCAAGGGGAAGACCAAGAGATAGATGGCTGAAAGGAGTGGAGGAATGTGTCAAGAAGAGAGGCGAGGACTGGACCAGAGTGACAGCGGAGAGGTGGTGGGAAGAAAGAACTAAGTGGCGAGGCTTATGTTCCAAACAGACCCAGCCTGGGGCTGGAAACTGTACAAGATGATGATGATGACACCGCAAAAGAAAAACTCCACATCATCGAAGACACAGAAGAGATAGGAAACTGTGCTGAGGGAAGAAAATATGACGTGGATAAGAACCGTATACATGACTGGAGGAATATAAAACTTGTCTGGAATAGACGAGCAGCAATCACTGGGCATTTTATGGATGAAAATCAAAGTTTACAGAAATGGAAGAGCGACTTCGTGCCTGTATAGACAGTTTGGTTATGTGGTTATGAGTGAAATGTGCCAGTTTTAAGCCATAACAATAACAAAGGCACCTGGAATTAGGAAGTGAAAAAATGCAAAATGATTTTTTAAAAAATCAGTCCTAAAATTAGGAAGATATACGGAAAGAACTGGGGAGTACAGAAACTAAATGACAAACTGAAGCAAAACAGTTTGAGAAGGTTTAGACATGTCAAACGGATGAATGAAGTAACGCTACTAAGACGAGCACTGGAACGACGGATGACTGGGAAGAGAGGACGAGGAAGATCAAGAATGCGTTGGATGGACTCGGTGAAGAATAATATTAGAAATTGGAACACTGTGTTGGAGGAGGAATGGTGGAACGACAGAGCAAAGTGGAGAGGAACCATATTTGCCCCCACCCAATGTCAACTGGAAAAGGGGAAATGAAGATGATGATGATATGGTAAAATCTGAAAATTAGATATCACATGAGAAACAGGGTTCAACAGGTCTATCATCCCATTGAGACCTCGCTCAAAAAAAAAAAAAAAAATTCTTACCTAAAATAGTTTTGCTTGCAACAAATCTGACACAAAATGCCAGCCTGGTTAATTGGCAAATATGTGCGTGCTGTGAACCCACAATGCCCACAGCTTATTAGGAATTCATAACAAGCACATATTTATGTTATTTCACTTACCTATGTACCCTTTACAATGCGAGTCTTCCATAGCATCATAATAACGCAACTGATGCTTAATGGAATCAAGCACAAACCAGCGTTGCTTCCAGCCCTTCAGCAATGCCCCTCGTTTGTACAGGTAACCTTCATGCGTTCGATTCTCAGCTACATTCGAAGAGAAGTGATCGTAGTACTGAAGACTAGATGTCTGAATTGTGGTTACACCTGCAAGAGAAAAACAGGAAATGATGTGGAATTATAAACAGACATGAGAGAGCTCACTGTTGCTTCAGTGACTTTGGCTATGAAGCCTGTCCTAGAAATAAATCGAAATGTGGTGCTTCATACCACCACATAAGCTAGAATGAATGACTACATAACAATAACATTAAGAAAATGACAAAGGAAAACGAACATTCCTTCGCTGTACACAACTAATTTTGCATACACTGATAAAGAAATGAACATGAATAAATTAGTGTATAGACCAGGAATTTTTTCAATTTGATTGGATGTAGGATGAGTTACATAAAATATTCAAAAGGAAGCAGTTGCAGTTTGTGTGAAAGACACCTCTTAATTTGTACCCTACGGTCTTCTAAACCAAGGCCTCGGCAGCTAGCAGCTTACTGCACTAAGATCAATAATTGGTCACTAAGAAGTAGTATTTTAATTTTATTGATGCAGCCAATGGCCATTTATTTTATTTTCAGGACGGGTCAGGGAAGGGATTTTAAGGAAATCGGCTGTGGAGCTATTGAAAGGAACCATCCCGGCATTTTCCTGGTCAGTTTGACATGTTCAATTCCATGTGTTAATAAGTATTTGCATACAAACATAAACCTAATCTGGGACTTATGCCCCAGACCCCCTTGCTTGCAGTACAAGCAGAAATTTTTGGCCAGATTGGTAGCAGCTAATGGTTTTGTTTTATCTTGGCGTTAGACAAGTGAAGTACAACTTTAAAATTAAGTAATTGACATTCACTATTCTTCTTCTTCTTCCTGGCATTCCCAATTACTTTTTTGGGTCCGCCACTCTGCTCCTCGCTCTCCATTTGTTGCAGTTCGCTGCATCTATAGGACAAAGACCTACGATGCGCATATCGCCATGTAGGGTATCCATCCAACGCCTTTTTGGTCGTCCTGGAGATCTTTGTCCATCAGGCTCGAGAGAAAGTGACTTCCTTACAATGGACTCTGTATTTGCTCGGGCTACATGCCCATACCAATGCAACCGAGTCTCCCTCATTTTGGCTGGAATAGGGACAATTCGAAGAGTATTGCAGACGTCTTCGTTCTTAATATGATCCAGCCTTGTAATTCCCAAGGGCCATCATAGCATCCACATCTCCACTGAGTGCAAAGCTTGTTCATGTTTCTTTGCATTAGGCCAGCATTCAGCTCCATACAAAGCAACAGGGCGGACGACTGTTTGATAGATCTCAGTTTGGAGGCGCAAAGGGATCTTGCGGTCACAGAGAACGCCTGTGACCTGGCGCCACTTCATCCACGCAGCATTCACTCTTGCACGGGCATCCGAGACTGTGTCACCATGAGGTTTCACAACAGAGCCAAGGTATCGGAGATGTGAAGCCTTTGTAGAGGGGTGCCATCAACTATGATGGTCCCATCTGTCTGGGAACCACATTCAAGGTACTCAAGTCTTAGTAAGGTTGAGCCATAGTCCAAATTCACAGAGCCTCGCATTCCAGAGGTTTACCAAGTGTTCTAGATCATAACGGGTCTCGCTTGCAAGCATGACATCATCGGCGTACAGTAATGTCCATGGTGGTTGCCTCTGCAAATCGGCAGTCACTGTATCCATACATAGGTGTTTAACGTGGGAGTACGTTACTTAGAACTTTGCCAGCAATTGAAAAACAGGCCCTAATGGGTATATTAATTTGAAATAACATGAGATGGATGGTAGGACGCATGATTGCACTGGAGTTTTATTAAGGATATTTTAGAAAGGTTTGTAACAGATCGTTATCATTCTTCTTCTTCCTAGCATTTGTCCCGCACATAGGCAGGGTCTGCTATTCTGGCTCTCTGTTGCCATTTTATACGATAGGCCATATCGAAATGGAGTCCAGCAATTTTAAGGACATCATGTAGTGTGTCAAGCCATCGCTGTCTAGGACGTCCATCTGGTCGCTTCGCATCTACAAGCAGAGTTGATCCAGTGCTTGCAACTGTGTTTTTGTCCGCTCGAAGCACATGACCATACCAGCGCAGACGGCTTTCCCTCATCTTCTCAATGATTGGTGCTACTCCATATCACCTACGGATGTCATCATTGGTGACATGATCGTGAAGTGTCAGACCAGATATCCACCGAAGCATCTTCGTTTCCATGATAGCAAGTCTTCGTTCTTCTTCCTTTGTAGTGGGCAAGCATTCTGTGCCATATAGGGCGACTGGTCGCACTACGGACCGATAGATTTTCGACTTGAGGCGGTCTGGAATCTTCTTATCGCAGAGAACACCAGTCATTGTCCTTCATTTAAGCCATGTGCTGCTCACACGGTGAGCAATCTCGAGCCTTACGGTTCCATCAGCAGCAATAGTTGAGCCAAGGTACTTGAATGACATTGCCTTTGGTAGATCGACACCATTGATTTGCCTTGTTCAATTTGATCTGTTGTTATGTATTGTCTTATTAACATTGAGCCGTAGTCCAAATTTTCCTAGGCAGTCACTCCATGCTTGGACTTCTTGTTGAAGATCCATCTTATCATCGGAGGCCAGAAGCACATCAGCAGCATAAAGCATGGTCCAAGGGGGAGATTTCGGCAGGTCCCTGGTGACGGTGTCCATGACAATGATGAATAGGAGAGGTGAAAGAGCAGATCCTTAATGTACACCTACAGAAATAGGAAATTCACCAGATAGTACAGCCACCGATTGTATGCGACCCTTTGGGTTACGGAACAACAGTTTGACCCAATCTATTAGTTCTTCAGGGACTCCATGGTCACGAAGAGGAAGGCAAATCAAGGCATGTGGAACACGATCGAATGCTTTTCCTAAGTCTAGGAATTAGGGATACTTTAGTAAGGTTTGTAACAGATCGTTATCATTAATAATAATTGTGTAACCAATATTATTATGTAGTGCGCTGTAGTTTATAGCTGTCAGTATTTTATTATTATTTACTTTTTATGGCCTTCATTGGACCACTTTAGTCACAGGATTTTTGATTTTTCTATCAACGCAGTGCTTCTTCATTAAGTCGGATTGCAGTCTTCTTTGTTCATCTGAAATCATCCTTCCTATTATAAAGTCTTGAAGCCATTTTTTCACTGTCTGTGTCACATAGGAGATTTTGCTTTACTCTGTGGCTTGAGCTCTGAACTGTTTGGTGTGTGTTTTGCGGTATTCTTATGAGTGGTCGATTAGTTCAGTGTTTGCTGTTTGGGAGGAATGTCCAATAGTCAGTACCTTTCATTAGCCTGGATTATTGTGTTCTGAATGCATTATCACTGCATGCGAAACTGCCATACATTATTATGTCGATTTAGTTTCACTGTATTATGATAAAGTGGCTTCTCAACTAAGAATATGGAGGGAATTTAAGTGCATTGCAATACAACTTCAAAAGTCAATTATTAGGCCTACTGTCGCAAAGCGATGCATAGCGAACGATTCATTCTAAATTGTGCCTTCTCTCTCTCAGAATGCTTTCACGAGGAAAGTACGGTATATGGTGCAGATGATCCAAGGGCAGAATAAACAAAATACCAGCAATACTGAGACAATGACATAAAGCATTTTACATGAAGTATAACAAATTTCTCGCCAAATCAATACTTTACTTACATTAAAAATACTACAGGTACATGTTTCGGAAAACTAAATGTTTCCTTCCTCAGCCCACTTTTTGGTGTATATCATCATACTACATCGAAAACCTCACCAAATAACAAAAAACATTTCACATTTACTCTCTCATTCTTCTTTTGTTAGGCCTGTGTCATTAGACACATTTATGTCACTCACGGAATAAACACTTATTAGTTGAAGTATTGAATATGGAGCGAGGAACATTGACATATTTGCTCCTTGTTAGTTTCAACGTGGGTTGCCGAACTGTACACAAGCATCTGAAGAACAGAACAACGGTAAACGCCGGAATCGTACAACCTTGTCAAAAGCGGAGAGACATTAACTAGCACCAAGGTAGGGTGATTGGGTATGGCGTCAAGACCGGAAGCAGGAAATTGACATTATATATCAAATAGCTAAACTCAATGGTTACAACCACAATTATGTCAGCAGATTAATTTACAAGTTAAAAAACAGACCCTCAACAAAATTAGTTAGAGAGGACACAACAAAGAAAACTTATGCCACCTTCACCTACATGGATCGAAGCGTATACACAGTAACCAACATCCTAAAGAAACACAAAATGAACATTGCCTTTAAAACCAATAATTCAAATTTCAACAAATTTTTCAATTCCAATAAATTTAACAGTATTGATAAACATTTAAAATTGGGAGTTTATGAGCTCAGATATAATTTTTGCAAATCAAATTACGCAGGACAAACTGGTAGGAGCATACGTACTCGTTATGCTGAGCATGTTTCGGCCATAAAACACAGGAAGTTTTCAGCCATGGCGGTACACATGGAAGAAACGGGACATAAGTTCACGGACATAAATAATGACATCAAAATTTTGCATTACGCATCGAAGGGCAGCTATATGAATATTTTGGAAAATATTCATATCAATACTTATCAGAGATCAAAGGAATGCAATAATCTAAACGAGATTAATTTTGACTCTAATTAATTATTTGATACATTAGCAGATCATTTGAATAATAAAAAACGCAAACTGCCTCCTCAACCCCGCCACAATACATAATTTCCAACATATACCCTGAATCGATCAAATTTCTTGTCGCCATACCCAATCACTAGGGACCTGAAAAAATCGCATTTGCGATAAATGCGAATTTTTAAATTTCGTACAGAATCCAAGCCTATGTGAATTTTAATGTTAAAAAAAAAAAAAAAAAAAAAAAAAAAACCAAACATTTTTAAGCGTAAATCAAAGTGCGACAAAATGCGAATTGTGACCCAAAATGCGAAAATACCAGATAAGTGCGATTTTATAGCGAAATTACTTTAAATCTGCTAATTTATTGCGAATTCGTTTATTAAACAAAAGACAAGGTGGCCTAATCGCTCGTTAGCGATACCTCATCTCGGACTCGCAGTGTGCTACGCATATTGGTCGATATACCGTATATACCCGAATACCACCCGCACATTTTTATACAAAATCGGACGTGAAAAATTGGGGTGCGGGTATTAATTGTGTCATCCAAATTTTAAAGATTTAAATTGCCCGCCACGCGCGAGTATCCGCTATTATGGTGCTTGTTCGGGTGTACCGTACTTGTTTATTTCCGTCTAATGGCTTGACCGGTCGCGCAAGCCAAACACAAGCGTCAGTTTCGTCAGTTGCGTGATAGCATGGCATCAGTAAAGGCTCGTTCAAACAGGAAGCGGGTTGACCGCGCAAACTCTGTATTGTGTAAAATTGCTTCATCCTGGTTAAACAGGAGGCGATCTACCGCGGTGGGTAAGTGAGTAGTTGTGATTTTCCACAAAGTCCGCACCTTGACTTGTCCGTATTCAGTTTGACCACCCCAGTCCACGACGGTCTGCGGTCGTTCCGTTCGCGCGGGCTGCCCGTGTCCTGTTTGACCGAGCCGAATTCGGCGCACGCACTGGAATGTTTAAACTTCGCTGCGGTTTAAACCATACCAGCAGATCTTGTTCTACGTCGTCGTATTTTCCGATTTTAATTTTCTTGCAGTTTGCGGAAGTATTCCCGGCAGAAGCCAGTATTTTCCTTATCTCCTCACACATGTTTCAAGGTTAACACTGTCCAATGAGCTGCTGCTGTCATGGCGTGACGTCATGTAGCCTTGACGTAGTTCGCCCGGTCAGATGATCCACTGGAGACCCGCGGACACTCGGAACTGCTATATTCTTTCACTCGGAACACCGGAAGTATCTTTCACGAAGATTGGCGAGATTTGATTCAATTGCGGGAACGAGAATATAGGACGTCTTAAGTGGAAAAACTTTTTATGCGGGAACTTCTTAACCGAGTTTTATTGTATTACAGTGTTAATAGTATACATTTTTGTTTAAAATAAAGTGTCAAAAACAAACAACAATGACAAAGAAACCGATATTCAAAAACTTCCGGGCTTTACAAACATTCCATGTCATGAAATAAGGAAGGGCTACGATTCTTTCAAGGATATTATTGAATCGCAGTTAAAACAAAATGAGGAGTGTGAAGTAGTATATGAACATTTTGCAAAGAGTTCTTTAGATCTTTTGTGGACAGTGAGCGTGTTTTGTCGCACTACAATACAGTTGTTACAGACAGAAGGTGTAACTTGAAAGAGTGCAACGCAGAGTTATTTACAATGCTTTCATTTGAACATTAAATTGTATCTCAAGTGTCGCCAATAAAGTCATATAGTCCGTAAGAATCCAGAAAAAAAATAGATGCTAATTTTCAAAAAATAGATCTTAAATAGGGAAAAAATAAATGCTAATTTAAAGGAAAATAGATGCTAAATTTTCAGGTCCCTACCAATCACCCTACCTTGGTGCTAGTTAATGTCTCTCCGCTTTTGACAAGGTTGTACGATTCCGACGTTTTCTGTTGTTCTGTTCTTCAGATGCTTGTGTACAGTTCGGCAACCCACGTTGAAACTAACAAGGAGTAAATATGTCAATGTTCCTCGCTCCATATTCAATACTTCAACTAATAAGTGTTTATTCCGTGAGTGACATTAATGTGTCTAATGACACAGGCCTAACAAAAGAAGAATGAGACAGTAAATGTGAAATGTGTTTTTTGTTATTTGGTGAGGTTTTCGATGTAGTATGATGTTATACACCAAAAAGTGGGCTGAGGAAGGAAACATTTAGTTTTCCGAAACATGTACCTGTAGTATTTTTAATGTAAGTCAAGTATTGATTTGGCGAAAAATTTATGTTATACTTCATGTAAACATGGTCAATACAGAACCTGGAATGAGTGCTGTTCCTGTTATACAGCATTTTCTCAAAGACACTATAATGTTCGAACTAGGTCCCGAGCTTACTGAATTATTAAATGTTCCAGTTCACGAGACACAAAATGTTAGTGAAGTAGGGGATATAGTTGAGGAAAACAACCATGTAAACAGTAGCTGTGACAGATCAAGCAATTCAAACATCTGTCAATGATAAACTTGGTTTACAACTTGAAGTTAATGGTGAACTGTGTGTGGAAGATTCTCTGGAAAATGAACATCTAAATGAAGGGTGTGGCATAGAAGAAAGAAATGAAAAAGATTCAACAGGGAAAGGAGAAAGAATCCGTGATGCAGAAGAAATGGATACGGAGCACTGTGAGGACGTTGACAATCTAAGCATTATAGAATGTGGTATGAAGAGGAAGATAAATTAAAAACAAAAAAGACACAAGGGGCTGGAATACCTAGGATTTCAGAAGACTGAGGATAAGGTGGTTCAAAATCGTTTAAGGGAATCCAAACATGTGCAACGAATTTTTTTGGTTGGTTCCTTAGTTTAGAGGCTGCGGCAACGCGGTCATGTAGCCCCGTGTACTTAGTGTGTATGTAGAATCTGTCTGATAACCGGTGTTAATTGTGATGACTGTATTAGTGTGTGTGTTATCCGTTTTTAATTCAATTAAGGACTGCAGACGATAATTTCAAGTAGTTCGTACTTTTGCTGCCAAATGCTACCATCCACAACACCTAGCTGTAAACTTGGCTACTAGATGCCATCGCAACCAGCACCTGGCAATGAACGTTGGAACTTAAGAGCATTAATCAAAACCTAACCTACAAATTTTGCTTCACACAAGTTTAGTTAGTGGAAGGATCTTTTAAAATGCCATAAATCTATGACATGGGCCCGCCGGCTTTACGTCTCCTCCAAAGGAAGGGATACTGAGGGATTTTTAACACTCTCAAAAAATCCGATGACTTCGGCTGGGTTGGAACCCACAACCTTGGGCATAGAAGCTCAGCATGCTACCAACTATGCCACTGAAGCTGCCAAATTCTTTTCAGACGTAATTTAAGAATGGCGAGGTGCATGGAACACAAATCTCCCTTCCGTCCAATCTTAACTTGACTGTGTATTCTGCAGAACAAGGCTGAAACTGGGGTGTTAGGCTCGCTCGCTAGCTAGGAAGCTAGTTATTGAATGGAGATTGTTGGAAGAAATGGAAACGTAACCTTATAGTGGGCGACGTATTGAAGATAGAGATATGCTGTCATGGACTTTTCATGCTCAACAATTCTTACACTCGTAGTATATAGATATTTCCAACGGTTTACCCAGAGTGAGCGTAAAAGGCGCACGGACGGTACGTATTTTTAAGACTCTATTCACTGAAATCGTTACTGCTCGGCTTCTTTCGGTCATAAATAAATTATATTCAACAGAAACCTTCCTCGAGAAATCCCTTATAGAATGGTGAAAACCGCATCAAAATCCATCTAGTAGTTCTCGAGAGTACCCAGAACATCCAAGAATCGGGGACTTTGTTGTATACTAACAAGGGGAAGATACGATGCATGGGTCACCGATTCGAACCATCTTTAGTTCACTTGTAAGGCATGACCAGGCGTATACCAGGTGCAAGTAGTAAGAAGCGCTTCTCAGCCGTTTCCGAGTAATTAATTCATTGCAATTACAGTGCGGCGTCTATGTACGTTGTACGCTAGTAAGAGTCCAACGAGCGCGTGGTGCAGCGGTAAGAGCCCTGCTTCGTAAGCACGGGATTGCTGGTTCAAATCCCACCGGTGAGACTTTGCAGTGTGCCCGTCTTTTTTTTTTTTTTTGTAACCATGGTCAATTTCCAACCAATACCCATAGCAAGAGTCACTGCTTACGGGGTGGTCTGCTGGTTTACAGATGTGCAATGAACGGAACAGACTGGGCCTTCAACGTATAAATGTATACATATGATAGAATACACCTGACCGTGTGTAATACCAATGTATTTGCAATGCTCCGACTGTACATTATGTAATGTCACAAACGTTGACCCCCCATACGATGATTTCAGAATCCCTTTTCACGCTCACAAAACACTTTATTACAATCGACTGCAAAATGAACATTATTCACGACACCTACAGTTGTACAAATTGCCTATGTTTACAAAAAAAAAAAAAAAAATACAAAAGGGCTCTCCAGTGGGATTCGATCCAGTAATCCCACGCATACGAAGCAGGCTACTTACCACTGCACCACGTGCTCCATGGCTTCTTGTTAAAGTACAGCGCACATGAACGCCGTACAGCAATTACGAATAATTTATAGTTAATATCTCGGAATCGGCTGAGAAGCGCACCTTACTACTTGCACCTGGTATACGCCTGGTCATGCCCTACAAGTGAACTAAAGATGGTTCGAATCGGTGACCCATGCATCGTGTCCTCCCCTTGTAAGTAGAGATTTTTAAAAGTCTTTATCTGGAGCATGGCACTCAATGGAAGTGAAACTTGGACTGATAGTGCAGCAGAAAAGAGGAGAATGGAAGCATTTAAAATGTGGTGTTACAGGAGAATGATAAATAGATGGGTAAGAGTAACAACTAAAGAGGTATTAAGGGGAGTTGGGAGATGTTCTTCGCGGGTGTTAATAAAGAGAAGAGATAGGTTGGCAGGGCGCACACTTAAGCACCCTAGAATAGCAAAGTTAGTTATGGAAGGAAGGGTCGAGGACAAGAACTGCAGGGGTAGGCAAGGCTAGAATATGTTCAACAGATTGCCTCAAATGTAGGGTGTGGTAGCTATGTAGAGATGGGACATGAGGAATGGATAGCTGCATCAAACCAGTCTAAAAGACTGAAGACTCATATACACTGATACTCAGGAATTGGCTCCTATTTCTTATTAGGACAATTCTTAACGACATCTATATTGCTTTGCTATAAATACTGTCACAAGGTTTACAATGAATTAACATAAGATGGTAAAAAATGTTAAAATCCCAATAATGTGTGTTACATGGATATATGAACACTATCACTAACCACAGATCAAAATGACCATCATTTACAGTTCGTAAAACTTACTTGAACTGACTGAACCACTATCACCGCCACTGCGAGTGAGAGTCTGCGAAGTGAGATTCCCATCAGCCACAGCCTTATACTTAGTGCAGTTTTTAGGAACACTGTCCACACATTTCTCATGGCAGCTGTATCCACAATCGACGCACCGCATCCCTGTCTGAGAACAGAGACGATACTATTTAAGTACAGGTCGAAAAGAACATGATAATCACAGAGTAATGTACAAACAACTGACCTTCACTGGTCCCCAGAGAACGTTAGTACATAGATCGCAGTACGTAGGGGTGGTGAAATTATAGCGCTCAAAACGATGAGGATGAGAATATGCAGGTGCTGATTCAGCTGCTCCAACCATCTTGCCCCGCATTAATATCTCTAAAGTGGAACGTTTATGTAACAAGCGCCCGTGTGAACGAACGAGCTGAGTGCTGAACGATGCATGACGCTGAAACAAAAGAAATGTTTGTCACTGTAATTGAAATGAGATGGAAGATATCCTAGAATAAGGAAATTTAATATAACTAAATGCAACATAATATACAATTTTGAACACTCTGAAAGTGTACAGGAACCACACTCTTCAAAAACTGCACGAACATGTATGCATTGGCACCTGAAATTTCAGAGAATTAAAAGAACTGCTTGACAATTTAAGCAGTCAGTTTATGGATTAACCACAGTCCTAGGGGCAGATGATCTCGCTGTTCTGCCTCTTAAAACAACAATAATTAACAAACAGTTCCATCGATCAGACATAGTTAAACCGCTCGTTAGGTTTGCAAGATGAACAGCAAAAATGGTGAGAAAAATGTAGAAGCAAACTTAGCATAAAATAATCTTTTAAAAAGTTTGAAAGCCACTTTTCATTGTTGCCTTATCAACAATTGATATTTCTGGGATTACTTGAATCCATTTCTTGGTCCATAATGACAATATTAATTGGTAAAATATATATGTGACTTTTCTGTCAATCAATACATGATTTATTATTGATTGACGGAAAAGTCACATATATATTTTACCAACAATTGATATTGTAACTTTCAGTCGGTCAACACGTGTACAGGCCCAATATTATTATTAACTTTATTAGGCTTGTACTTGTGCTGAATGACTGAAAAGTTACAATACCAATCAAATATTGTTTTAGCGAACACGTTCTCCATTGATTGGAATAAATCAAATATTTGTCTTTTGTGATTTCTCTATTCACTTACTGTCCTTTAAACTATTAGAGAAATAGCACCTGCAATACCGGAGATTTGGATATGAATCCTGAGGGCAAACGAGTCAACACGGGAGGGTTGATGTTTTAGTTACGTTATTTTTTTATATATTTTTTATTGAGGGCAGATGGCCCTCTATAATGTCTCGTACCTCATTCAAATTTTGGTACTCTTTGTCTCCATCAGCCTGTTGTTACTTCAAGGAGAATACAAAACAAATAGTTAGTGAGTTTAGTCAGTGTATTTACAATAATCGATCACCAAGACTGGTGTCCAAAGAATGTATCTGTAATGATGAAGAAAGTACAACAAGGTACGTATCTGTAATGATGAAGAAAGTACAACAAGGTACAGAAATATAATTACAATTAATTACAGTAATTTCATCACTCCCCTTGCAAAAGTAACAATTAACTGTTTTAATTTTGGACAATTTGACTGAGCAGACTGACATTAGATTTTTTTTCATAAGAACAAAGATTTTGAAGGAAGATTCTTCTTCGATTCTAAGTGAAACTGCTATTGCAATTAAAGCCTAACACGACTTTCGGACCGAGTCCTCATAGAAAATGGAGAGAGATTATTTTTACTCTACATCTCATGTCAAAAGATGTACTAGATAGCTTTGAAGCAATTTATCAGTGTTGCCTTATTTACTTATTTCTATTCTGGGGGCTTATTGCTTAATCCTCAAGCACGCGTCAAATTTTAGGACGCAGACACACGCGTGGGGTGTTTTCCATCCCACAAGTTATTTTATTGTAATTTATAAACTACCGCATTAATTCACAATTTTACCTAATATTATGCAAGTTTGACTCGTTCTCCATTACTTACGGGGACATTTTCTTTGAAATTCTTCCTCTTGTATTTATAAACTGGATCATTCTTTAATGTTTTTATGTTGTCTAGTTTGCATGTTTCTGTAAATATCTTCGAAATCATATTAAATGAATAATAAACGTACCTTGGAGCTTATATATGCGATGAAAGGATTAGTAAATATATATTTTATATATTTTAGGTATTTATTTAAAAACAGTGATATATGGGAGGTTGAACTTTCACTAAAAAATACTTATCTTAAAATATGAAAAAAGTTCCTCCCTAAATAAACACACCAAATATCAATATAAATCAATTACCGGGGGATTTCTTTACTTGATATCACATATAAGAACCTGTCTAGAATTATCCTCGCAAGAATTCAGGAACAGCTTGACCAAGAACTTGGAGAATATCAGGGGGGATTTTGACATGGAAGAAGTTGTCCCGACCAAATCATCAGCCTTCAGTGGATTATGAAACATCAAAAAATGAGAAACAAAAAGTTTTGTTATCACTTTTGTTAACTTCGGGAAAGGGCAAGACAGTATCCATCGTGAGCCATTACGAAAATCCTTAAAGAATTTGGATTACACCAGAAACTTATCAATCTGGTTTGTGTTACCCTTGAAAATGAAAATCCATTGCCTGCTTCCAGTCAACCGACTGGATCAGGGAATGGAATGAATGAAGCCCCCATCTAGCGGCGAGGATATGAACTGTGACGGCTGCCGAAGCCTGTCGCACTCCCCGGGGGCAATGATTAAATGAATGACAGATGAAATGAAACGATGGTGGCAAGTGTTGCTGGAATGAAATTTGTGACAGGGAAAACTGGAGTACCCAGAGAAAAACCTGTCTGCCTCCGCTTTGTCCAGCACAAATCTCACATGGAGTGATCGGGATTTTAACCACGGACCCAGCGGTGAGAGGCCGGCGTGCTGCCGCCTATGCCACGGAGGCTCCTAGTGTTACCCTTAAGAACACTAAATCAAAAGTTAAATTTAGAGGGGACTTGTCTGAATCATTTGAAATCCGGACTGGACTTCGACAGGGGGATGGTCTATCATATTACTATTTAACTGCATATTGGAAAAAATCATGCGAGAGTGTTCTAAGAAATCCCGATCAAACATCAAGATTGGCAAAAAAAAAAAATATCACACTTAATTGTCTAGCATTTGCAGATGACCCTGTGCTGCTGGCAAGTAGTGTAGAAGAGGCAACATTAGAATTAGAACAAATATCAGCAAAAGTCAGTCTAAAATCTCATTTGAAAAGACTGAAATGATGCCATCCTTCAAGGTAGAAACACCAACTATCACATTGACTAATAACAAACAAATTAAGGTTGTCAATAAATTCAAATGGCCTATCTTGGGAAGACTATAACTTAGAACTTAAACGAGAAAGTATCAGTTGAAAATAGAATAACTAAATTGAAACAAGCTCAACTTGTCACTTGGCCAACCTGTCACCCCCCCTTCTCTTACTCTTACTTACTTACACTCTCGCTCCCGCTCAGCTCGACAAACTCCCTAGAGGGCCTGCCAACCTGAAGGAAACTTACCAACGGCGACCCCAAGACATCCTTTACGGGACTTGATGGCTTTACCTCGGCGGCCGGTGTTGACAACGCACTCGGGTGACCCCCTCAGATGTACAAGAGAGGAAGCACGTCGTTTTATCCACAAGCTAAAAAAGTGGAAGACTTACCTGGTGAGGATCATTCCACCGCAGCTGTCTTGAGGGTGGGGATGGGACGTTAAAGGCCAAATAAAGTCTAAATCAAAATATAAAAGGGGTCTGTATTATAAAAGTATCAAATATAAAATAGGAACTACACTCTTAGGGACAGAGATTACAATAACAAACTGATTTTATCACATGAATTAATTGCCCTCGAAAGGACGGTCACAAGGTCAGTAACGCTGTGGCACGGCAAACCACTTAACATGCTTTAAGACACCAACCGAATTATGAAATGAACAGGTACACAGAAAGGTAATATCTTGCGATTAGTAATCAGGTACACAAAGTTTGAGCTTGGAAACGCGTGCACACAAATCCCCAGAACAAACATAACTTGAACATACCACCGTGAGGTTGCACAAATGAAAAGGACGAATTACAAAGTTACACACGAAAAGAAAATTAGGATCAACTAACACGCACGAACATACCAGGGATAAACGTAAAAGAAAATGAACAGAAATTAAATGAAAAAACTACATTACAAATGACAAACTCCCGAAAAACGGAGCGGACGGTATCATTCGACCGCCATAGGGCCCGACGCGAACTAGACTCGACTCTTAAAATGGCGGAAGCTAACGGTACACCAAGGTACGATTGCATCTCAGGGCGCTACTCCCAAAATTTGGGATTTGAACCAATCCCAGAGGTGAAACAGAAATACAAGGTATGGGAAATGCAAAAATGGCACGCACTTGGGGCATAAAGGAGGAAAACCAAGGCAAGAGCGTCAAGTAAACTACAACCACCACGTGGACGTAAGGTGATGCAATACCAGGAACAGGGACCCCTTAAAACTAAAATAATAAAAAAACTCTACATGGCTGTAATTGGGAAAATTCAAAGAAGCGTGATCACAGGAAAATAAATAAATAAATTTGGACCCAAACTAAAAGACGCCTACTGTTGCCCAACAAGGAAAAACCACGCCAAAAAACAAGAAAGATTTCCCACTATGAAAACTACTTCCGAAGAAAGAAAAATTGATGAACAATTCAGATATTAAACAGTGGGAGACATCAACCCATTAATTGGCCGAAGGTCAACCTGTTGCGCCATTACCCACGAGGTATGTATTTCCACGACGCAGTTACACAGAAAGAAAAAAACAAGGCCCCAAAATAAGTAGATAAACAACAAATACAATATCACACTTCCTGGAACTTACCTGTGCCACTACATTTTAAGTAAAACTAAACAACACCAAAATAATACCTCCCCATGAGGAGGCTGATACCTGTCCTATATGCCCGGGGTATCCGAATCCCCAGAAGATGTTTCTGTTTTGACAGTCAGGCACCAAGAGAAAGAGTTCGCATGCAAACATTCAACATATATCAAATGGTAGGATAATTTCTAAAGAGCAGTAGTAGCACACATGCACACTAGAATCCCCTGGTTTCTTGAACGTAGTCCGTAAGACACTTCCGTGTTCACTTCTGTGAGAGTTGGCCACACTGGTCGGTCGCTATGCGCTCGTCACTTGTCACCTCCCGGCGGTCGATACATCTCGCGATGGTCGTGGCCGGAACAATCAATACAGGCGATGTTGTTTTCATAAATGCGCAATTCGGAAGTTTATTTTTGAGGTTAGGAAACACTAAATTCCAGAACCAGTGCACATCAGGTCCGGAGTTATACCTCGCGTGTTTAGACTGCGAGTGCGATGTTATATCCAGGAAGTTTTCGTCGACAAGGGGTTCACAGTCCAAATTTGCAACTGTTGGCATAGGCCACAATGTTCTTCAGAGATTTGGTAAGTGAAGGAAATTATGAGGCGTTCGCCTCAACTGGAAATACAGGGACGGGTAAATTTTGGCAGGAATGGAATTTCTTAGGTTAGGGTTTTATTTTTATGTCAGCTAAGTGGCGTGGAACACGTCACACAACCTACAAGAAGAAATCTCTCTCGATAAATGCAAAATTTAAACACTACAACTCCGTTAATAAACCTGAAGCAACCTATGCCAGTGAAACCCTCTTCAATCTGAACACGAAATCAACTACAGAAGATAGACTAATTCTCAGAACAATTTTAAACAAAAAACACCAAGTAGATGGCCAATGACAACTACTAACTAATGAAATTATATACCAGGAAACTGAGTATATAATAGATACAATGAGGAAAAGGAGAGTTGCTTTCTTCTGTCACATATCACGATTACCACGATTATCAGAGACCTGGATACTCAGACAGCTATTCCAATACTTTTGGAAAAGTGAAACCAAAAATCATTGATTCAAAGAAGTCCTAGATCTAGATGAATTAGGCTTGACAAAGCCACAAAATGAACACCGGGAAGAGAAGAGGATCCTGAGAAACAAAGACGTGAGACTTAGTCTAAAAACTTCTACACGCAAACAATACACCATAACGGACGAAGAACGGGCAGCCAGGTCATACAGAATGAAACAGTTCTGGGAGAAAAAGAAGAAGAAGCCAAATTTGTAACTAATATTCCTTAGACTGACTGTATATAGATTGATTATAGTGCTACAATGTGGGTGTAAAATAAATAAAACATCAATTACTTAATCTAAAATGGTACTTGGCAATAATAACGATGAATTCTATAGTTTTAAAATACCGGTAAGATTTCTATCCTGTATGTGCGGAGGGTGGGGGAGAGTTGTGGTGATAAGAGCTTTCACTCAGGACTGCACTCTTCACAGCAAACGACTCTGTGCTCCATGCAAACGAGTTTGTTGGAACTGCTTCACGATGCTTGAGTTTAGTTAGTTATTGTTGTTTTAAGGGGCGGAACTACGAGGTCATCTGCCCCTCTTAACACAGATTAAAGAATACAAATTTGGAATTGAATTTAAAATTTTGAGGTGGACACCTAGATTTAAAATGACCAAAAATTAATAAAACAAAAACAAAAAATTAAATAAAAATAAAAATTATAAAAATAAACAATAATTACGGAAAAACAAAACATTATCATTCAAAAACAAACAAGTCATTGAGTCAATGTTCACTGGAGAATTTAGATTGCTGGCCCTAACCCACTCTCACTTATAAAGCGGATAACGCGATCATCAGCCACTGCGTCATTGGCTAATATAAGTTTGAGTGTCGTCTGCAAACCAAGGTTTCTTCGTAAGTCAGCAAGATCCACATACTCGGTTAAAATGTGGGCCACGGTGAAAATGGCTCCACAGGTACACAGTGTGGGGGGGGTCTTCCCTTCTCATTAGGTACGAGTGGGTGGATCTTGTATGACCTATCCTTACAGTAAGTAAAACCTGAATTTTCCGCCGAATCAATACTTTACTTATAGACAACTCTATGGGTACATGTTTCGGAGACCCTACTGTCTCCTTCCTCAGCCCTCTTTTGGTACTACAAACATCGTATGACACATTCGAAATCCCCTAATAAAACAACACAAAATACACATTACAAATTACAAAGCCACAACATATTAAAAACTACGAGCTTAAAACACATTAATTAAAATTCAACAACAACCATGAATACAGCATGTAATGCTCCTCGCATTTTCAGTCATTCAGTTCTTGTTAAGTTTATGTCTTTGGACACGTTAAAATACTGTTTATGCACAACCTACTGCGGCGGATAGCAGATTACTTAAACAATAAACAACGCAAACCGCCCCCACAACCCCCGCCGCAGTAGGTATTTTCTCATACGTTCCGATTCGTTCAAATTCTGCCAGTTACACACCCACTCCCCTCTCTGTGCAAACTCATTTCTTACCCCCCTCCCCGTCGCCCTTTCACCGCCACCGCGTCAGGCCGATTCACTGCAAGCGAGCAGCTGTGTCATGTCTCAGGCGTTGTTCAGTTGAAGTTGACCTCTTTGAGGGTTGTGATATTGACAAGGTCACATACGTCCGGTGAGTCTTTGTGCCTTTTTAATTTTCCGTAAGAATGTCTTTTTCCATAAATATGGAAACACGTACTAACAAAGGCGTTTTCTGATGTTTTTGTTCTTCAGAATATTTGGAACTATTCAGCTTTCCATGACGAATAAGACGAGGTGTCAACTTGATAATGTTCCTCGTAAGTCTTTATTTTATTTTATTTTTGGTCCGGTTAGATGACTTGATAATTTTCAGATTCTTGGCATTCAATTTCTAAAACGTACTTCATTCATTTCAGGACCAAAACAATAGCAATGAATAATTTTTAATCGATGCCGCCGACCGTCAGCTACCATCATGTAAGAAGCCTTGAATTGACCGTCCTCAATTCTATACTAGCCATCTAATTGGACTGCTATTCATAAACAACAGTCGCTTCACTACGGCATGTTGTTAAGTATTATAGAGAGGGAGCACCATAATATTTGATGCTCTACCTCAAATAATAAGTGTCCTTCGACAATAGGCAAATTCTAGATGCTTTCAATTTAACATAGCCCTACGTACGCAAGAATCTCCATAGATTGACTACATTTATTTTAGAGATTGAAGACACTGTGAACAAAATAAATGGTTGTGCAAAAACAGTATTTTAACGTGTCCAAAGACATAAACTTAACAAGAACTGAATGACTGAAAATGCTAGGAGCATTACATGCTGTATTCATGGTTGTTGTTGAATTTTAATTAATGTGTTTTAAGCTCGTAGTTTTTAATATGTTGTGGCTTTGTAATTTGTAATGTGTATTTTGTGTTGTTTTATTAGGGGATTTCGAATGTGTCATACGATGTTTGTAGTACCAAAAGAGGGCTGAGGAAGGAGACAGTAGGGTCTCCGAAACATGTACCCATAGAGTTGTCTATAAGTTAAGTATTGATTCGGCGGAAAATTCAGGTTTTACTTACTGTAAACACGGTCAATACGGAACCTGAAATGAGTGCTGTACCTAATGACCTATCCTTAGCCTACACTAAATGACGGACTCTCTCCGTGACCGGAAAGAGCTCCGCCACACGCGAGTAGTTCCCTTGATCACTCTCAGTTTACTGGGCAGTGGGTCAGCTAGCCACTGACTCTCCCAAAGAGCCAGAACTTGTAGGCGTAACTGAGAGCGAATATCTCTAGCGGGTACCTCCATTGGTCGAGGTGGTAGTGATACCGCCTCTTTTGCAGCTTGATCCGCTAACTCATTTCCCGCAATTCCCATGTGGCTTGGAAGCCACAGAAAGGTGATTTGAGTGCCAGCGTGGCACAGCCAGGCTAGTAGGTCGTGGATTTGCTGCACTAGGGGTTGTTGCGGGAAACATGTAGCAATTGACTGCAACGAACTCAAAGAGTCGGTACACACGAGAAAGTGGATTTGTGCATCCTGTAGTGCAAACTGCAGAGCATTCTTTGAGGGCAAACGTCACAGTGAACGGAAGTCATCATTTATTTACTTTTTGTGAGGGCAGGAGGCGGTTCATCTTTAGTACCACTGATGTGCTTCACTACTGCCCTGAAATGAATGGTAAGGTTTGGATAGTATCCCAATATGCCATGTGTGCTTTTGTGAGTTTCAAGCTGTAAAAACAACTATTTCAGAAATTCCTGGACACTATCAAATGTATCCATTCTGTACAGGCTCCAAAATATCGTTCATCACTGAAAATAAAATAGAAATAAAATAAAAGTTCCGCTAACAATGACATTAGGTCTACTGTAACACCACCAGACCCGTACATAAGTAAACGGCTGAAGAAAAAACCAAATACTTGCAGTAACAAATACAAACACAGGAAATAAATGCCCATGTTGCTTGCAATTCACATTGGCGTGATTTATTTTACGTACACAAACACACGTGTTGGGGTGGAATCCACCCCAGTCAGTCATTACGATGTACAATGTCTGACTGTCTCACAGGAAATGGTTGGCCTTGAATGAACGCGCGAAGAAGACCTGACGAGGAAGGTACATGGACGGAGAAATAACTGAAAAATTAATTGTACATTTCATAAGGAAATGAAACAGCCTGGGATGGAGATTCAAGGTCACCTCATGTAAGCGCACTTGATTCAATGCCATCAAACTTTCGCAAAAAAAAGGTCTGATACTTTTTCTAATAGACCTCGTATTAGCCCTAATTTGTAGGATTTTGCTTCCGCTTTATGGTTGACATTGTGTTCGTAAAACTATTTCGTCTTGTAGATTTGAACTTTGGGACCTGATGATGCTTGCTTGAGGAGCAAAGCAAGTCATCCTGTAGTTTTTCCCCTTTCTGGCAATCTGTAGCAAATACTTCTTTAATTACATACAATTCTTTTCAAGTTGCTTTCGCATTTCCTAGCAATTGGGACTGTTGTGTAGACCGACTGAAAAGTTGCAGTATCAAAAGATGTCATGCTAACAGAATTATATTTCATTGTTGAAGTCTAACATTCTCACTGGGGAAGATTGTGTTTGGTGCTAACATGTTCACAACATGCAGTTTATGGATATATGTTTTGGGACCAGATATACCGTACTTAGGACTTTTAAGTCAGTAGGCCACAAATTTCCCTGAAATAAGATAACTAAAAGTAAAGAGCCTTTCAAGGTGGCTACACATTGATGGACTGTCGAAGAATGAAAATCTCTCCGTTGATACACTGTCCCACTTCACATTTTCAACAAAGAGGTGGTAACACCCCCAATCCTCAACTAGGCTTGTAAGAATCCGATGACACACTCGTGATGGACTGCTTGCAATATGATATTCGTTGCTACTTAACCAACAGCATATTCAACGACAAGGGAAAAAATATATAGTATCAGTTATTACTTTACGGTACGTTATTGCATTGTCAGATGATGTATTCCACTTGAAAAATATCCTCAAGGTTTGAATTAATAGGGAATGTAGTTATCGAAAAAATACATCATTTTGCATTACCTATATTCTACACAATTTTTACATCACGTTATCTGACGTCATTATTTAAAAGTAATTATTAATTTTGTACCATTGGTACAATCACCCACAGCAAAATTCAAGAAACAATAAAAGTATGAAACCCTTCCAATATTTATAAATGAACTAAAAATCCAAATTGTCCATCTCTACGATTATTTCATTATGTGGTGCAATAGGACTGTGCATCTTCCAAGAGATATGAGAAGGCATCAGGTACACTAAGGTCCACATCATCACATCTACAATTAGAAACAAAACATTCTTACACACTATAACAAATGCAAATGACAATCTCACTAATTTAATGACTTTTGTGGTACCCTGTAGGCCAAGTAAAGAAGTCCCCAAGGCAAGTTCCCAGCTACCGTAGGATAACGAGCCTAATATCACTAACGACAGTAGAAATTAAAAGTTCCCTTCTGTAACTAAGCAGAAGTAAATTACGGAACTACCAATGTAACAAAAACTTACAACTTATGGTCAATCTTTTCATCCTGCTCAATTTATGGTGGCAGACCTGGTTGGTCTAAAGATGAACGTAAATACCTGTGTCTTCTTTCTTGAACAGCCAAGGTAGGTGGACGCAGGTTGTAAATCGGGAGAGACGCCTTTAAGGCGGGCTCGGATTCTCCCGGTCCCTAGGCCTAGTGCTTCAATAAATATAAGTGAATATGAATTTTGGGAAACCCCACCAACCTGGACCCAATGTATGGGAAGCCAGGCTCTGCCTGTCACAAGTCAAGACAAAGGGTGAGTGATAGAGGAGTAACACCTCTTTAAAAAACCTTGGTCCAGCTGACCCTGCTGGTAGTCCCATGTAAGGGTCCCTTGCCAGGGTTACGGTGAAGACCTCAACAGCGTAAACAGTGGAGTAGACGGACTATGGAACAGTGTTTATGACGGAAGAGGCATCCCAGTGCTTGGGAGAATAAGAGTAAAAGGTATATGGTGTCCATATATCAGTTTAAGAAAATGGTCAACGGTCTCTAAGGCGGAAGAGGACGAGTCCCAACGGTTTAGAGGGCGGAAGAGCCGATACAACTCTGGGGCTTACAACCTCAGTTTTAAACCTGAGGAGCAGGCCATGCCTGCCCTCCCTATTAACTTCAACAAAAGGCATGATGGAAACACTTTCGGGAAAGATTACCCCAGGGAGCAGCTGGAAATGGAAATCCCCCACCGCGAAGAGCGGTGCAACCAGGCCTTTGGATTCTGGAGAGCCTGAACACTTATGTGGGGAAGAGTTCCCAGAACCTCACCACAGAAGGTACGAACAAGGCAAAAATATCTGCTGAGAACGCTGAATATCAATACGCTTCTACAAGTTGGAAAACTAAAACAACTGACTAACGTCTTGAAAGAAAGGAAGATCTGTATACTGGCATTACAAGAGACCAGATATCTTGATGAAAATCCAATGGAATCTGAAGGTTTCAGAATCTCTAAGGGAAAACCTGGAGTAAAAAACAACTCCAATGCAACGATTCTAGGTACGGCCTTCATAGTTAAAAGGGATGTTACAGAGTCTGTCATAAGCTTTTCCTCATCATCTGAGAGGAACTCCCTTCTCTCCATTAAATCTGGAAACAAAGCTTATACAATTATTAACGCACATGCCCCAATAAATGATGATAACAAGAAAAACCCGGAGAAGGTAAGAGACTTTTGGGAAACACTTGAAGATACAACCTCTAAAATTCCCCAGCACCATGTTAAAGTTCTGGTTGGTGACTACATTGCCCAAATAGGTAGGGAGAGAAAATACAGAAAAATAGTAGGAGAATACCCAGCACATAGGAGAACGAATAAAAATGGAGAAACACTAATAGGGTTTTGTAGACAATTCAATCTGAAGCTCATGTCCACACATTTCAAGGAATTACCGAGCAAGAAGGAAACTTGGGTATCTCCTAATAAGATGATGGGAGAGTTCCAGATAGACCATGTTGCTATAACAGCCCAGAATTGTAAGAAAATCCTTAATATCAAAGTAGGGAAAAGCCTAAACATCAACTCCGACCACTATCTATCAGAAATTAAAGTAAGATTCCAGCCAAACAAGCCCAAGCCAAGAGCCACAAAGAAGCCCAGAATAAATGCTGATTTTCTTCAACAAAACAAGGTATCGAGAACTTGTATAAGCTTGATATAAACACCTGGAAAGAGATTAGAGTATCAATAACTAAAGCAGCTGACTATTTGGGAAAGCCGTCAAGGAAACGAAAACACAGGTGGTGGAGTGAAAAATGTGATGAGGCTCTTGAAAGAAGACTTCAATCCTGGAAGAAAAGGCACTCAAACAAGACCGAGAAGAGTTGGGAAGAATTTAGGGAAGAAAGGAAAGCGACAGCAAAGATCATAAGAACAGAGGAGAGAAATTATGATAGACGCAGGATAGAACAAATAGAAGATGATTTTAAACAGAAAAACAGCCGGGAATTTTACAGAACATTAAAAGAAGAACTACAAGGAT
This sequence comes from Meconema thalassinum, assembly GCA_946902985.2. NCBI lineage: Eukaryota > Metazoa > Arthropoda > Insecta > Orthoptera > Tettigoniidae > Meconema > Meconema thalassinum. The sequence goes on along the minus strand of OX336391.1, from coordinate 296,615,341 downwards.
ATCAACCACCAAGTTTGTGCTTCAAGCGAAAAGATGGTAGTGTGGCAATGAGTGATAAGGAAAACTGTCAGCTTCTGGCTATTACTTCAAATTTCTGCTAAACAGGGAGGAGCCAGGAGAGAGATTGGTTGCTCAGAATATATCCCAAGAAAACCCTGATTCCCAACCACCAACTCTAAATGAGATCAAGCAAATTATCCAAGAGCTCAAAAACAACAAAGCACCAGGTGAAGATGGGATCATCGCTGAAACGTGGAAGTTTGGAGGAGAGATCACAGCAAAAACAATCCATCATATTATAGAAGAAATCTGGAAAACTGCAAGGATTCCAGAAGATGGAAATGTGCTCTCATACACCCACTTCACAAAAAAGGTAATCGGATGAACATCAACAACTACAGAGGTATCTCTCTACTCCCAGTCACATCCAAAATACTCTCCAAAGCACTGCTGAACCGAGTTAAAGACCAAGTAGACCACTTAATTGGTGAATACCAAGCCGGCTTTAGGAAAGGGAGGTCATGTGTAGAGCAAATATTAAACCTAAAAAACATTCTCAGAACAAGAACTATGAGAGGTCAGAACACCGTGGTCATTTTTGTTGACTTCAAAAAGGCATACGACTCGATTGACCGGCAGACTATATTTACTGCATTGGAAGATTTTGGGATTGACAGGAAAACAAGAGAAATAATAAAACAAACACCATCTCGGTTGGTTCCTCAGTTTAGGGGCTACGACAACGCGGTCATGTAGCCCCATGTACTTTGGGTGTGTGAAAAATCTGTTTGATAACCGGTGTTAAGATTGTGATGGCTGTATTAGTGTGTGTATCTGTTTTTTAATTTAAGTACAGACTGCAACTTAGAATTTTCAAATAGTTCCTACTTTTGCCGCCAAACGCCACCGTCAACGACTACTAGGCCTAGTTCAGAACTTAGCTACTAGACGCCACCACAGTCAGCTCTTGGCAACGAACTTAGAAACCTAAGAGCGTTGTTTACATTCTTAACCTATCCAATTTAGCTTCACACAGGTGTAATTAGTGGAAGGTTCTTTAACATGCCATAAATCTAACGCTCTTAAAAAATCCGACGGCTTCGACTGGGTTTGAACCCGCTATCTTGGGCATAGAAGCTCAGCACGCTACCAACTACGCCTCCAAAGCTGCCATGATACCATCTCCAAAGTAAAGTTTTATGGAGAAGTCTCTGATCCTTTCGAAATAAAATCAGGAGTCAGACAAGGGGATGGTCTTTCACCAATACTATTTAATATCGTTCTGGAGAAAATCATGAGAAATTGGGATAAGGCTTTGGAAGCAGAAGGAATTCAGGGTATAAGTTACATCTTGGGAGGAAAGGACAAAACCTGGGATTTAAAACCTGGGAATTAAATGTTTGGCTTTTGCTGATGACCTTGCCCTCGTAGCTCATAACAAAGATGATGCACGAAAGATGCTGGACACATTGCACGAAATAGCTGAGAAAACAGGTCTTAAGATATCATACGAAAAGACTGAGTACATGGAATACACACACCGGGAAGAGAGACGTATGCTGGTGGAACATGAACTGTCAAAAGAACTGATAAGTTCAAATATCTTGGGGAATGGATACAACCCAATGGACTGGATAAAGAGGCAAACAAGGCAAGAGCAAGTAAATTGGACCTGGCCTATAGATTAACTCAGAACAGGTATAACAAACGAGCGATATCATACAAAGCAAAAGTCAGACATTACAGTACAGTGGTAAAGCCAGAGGGTCTGTATGCCTCCGAGTGTCTAACGCTGAACAAAAAAAGGGGAGCTGAAGGAACTTGAGATAAAGGAAAGGAGGATCCTGAGGAAAATTCTCGGACCATGGAAAGATGATGACGGAACAGGGAAAAAAAGGAAAAACGAAGAACTGTATATGCAGACTGAAACCATTGTGATCACAATGCGTAAAAGAAGGCTACAATTTGACGGGCATTTGATGAGAATGGATGGGAACCGGCTGACAAAGAATTTTTTTTAATACATCATAGGGTTGAAAGCTACTACAAAATGGGTAGATGAGGTCACAATACTCGCCATTGAAGTTGGACTAACTGAACTTGTTATTCACGATAGGAAAACATTTCGAAGCCGAGTTGACAATATCAAGACGTTCAAAGAAAAACCACCACAACACAGGCCAAATTTGGTAATAACAGAGGAGTAGAGAAAGATTAGAAGAGAAAGAATGAAGAGGTTCTGGGAAGAAAAGAAGAAAAAATTGATCAGAAAGCGTTAAGTTCCATGTGGTCCACAGTTGGCCAAAGTCGGAAACAAAAATAAAAATACTTTTGGGACAGGATCGATTGTAGTGCTTTTCAAATCAGGATTTTTATTTTTATTTTATTATCTTGGGATAATTAATAATGGGTTAAATTGATCATTGGTTTTCGCACGTGATCGATGAGATGAATGTTTAATTTTGAGGTTATGTAGTGTTTAAATGTTTGGTGTTAACTGATCTTGGTCTTGATGTATTTGAAGAATTTAAATGGAAGAGTTGTTTCTGATGTTTTTAATGAAGGCAGTCTTGTTTGTTCTGACTACGCGCAAACTCACAGAAGAACACCAATTTTGTGTTAAAAAAATGCAGGTTCTCGATGTGTGAATTGTTGATGGGGGGTTATTTGGTTAATTTTGGTTTTTGTTGGTCACTAATTGTTGATGAGGGGTTGATGTATCCGCGGGTTGTGTTTTGTCTAATTGGAATTGTGTCGGCGAGGTATTTGTTTGGGTCTTTTGGGATTCAAACAAATAGATGGTTAGGTTTGTTTAAATCTGGGTCTCATTTTTACCTTCGGAGGGGATTATGTTGTTGTGTGATTGATAGGCTTTTGGTGATTTGTTTATTTGATATTTGAGAAGTATTGGTAGTTTGATCGTCGTCAAGAAGCTAGTAGGTTTATCATTCATTTGTCCTTGGCGAGGCGAAAACTTCCTAGTGTGTGCGTTAGGAGGAATATTTGTGAAAGGCCTTTTATATATTATGTGCGGAGTTTCCTGTGATGACAGGTGTGTCATTTTTGAGAGAAGAAGTAGAGGTAGCTTTCAACCCCTGCCGCCAGTTTCCATTGGCTAATTCTCTATCGCGTGGGGATATCTTCATCTTGTTGGCTTTGGTGTTCTGTTTTTCTTTGAATTTCGGGGGAGGGGTGTGTGATTTTATTGGTAGATTCTCAGCTTGTTGGTTTTTGAAATCTTTAATTTCTGCTTAATTGAACTTAGTCGAGTGTACTGTGTGAATAAACATGAATGGAAATGTTGATTTCAGGTTAGGTTAAGTTTTGTGCCTCGCTTGGGTGGTACAGATTTAATGATCTTTTGGTCGTCGAGTCTTCATTGCATTTGTTCTTGGCAATGTAACGAAATGTACTTCAAGAAAATGTACAAACTAAATTAACTTCAATTAAATGTAAAGGGGTTTTAAGTAAATTTTGTAATTATTTAAATAGAATATATCTGAGTATGTTCAAATTTAAAATCATCTTTTTGTTAGCTAACAATTCCTAGGACACCTGTATTCCTCTTTTCGGACCTCTAGGATTAGTGTCCGCTCCACTCATCCTGATGGGGTGGTACAGATTTAATAATATGACTAAAAAATACAGCTGTCCCCAATTTGTTTCGTTTTAAATAATAGTGTAGTTACACCCTGCTGGAAGAGCAAAAATTTTCAAGAGAAAAGTATGGTTAGTATTGAGTCCTAAGTCCACTTGTTGCCACTGAATTAAGGGAACCCTGGTTGTGTTAGTGTTGACATGGAATCAAATGCTCCTCAAAATAAGGGAACATAAATATGAATAATTTTTCGGGAAGCACTGCAAGGCTCAGATGATTCCATGAGCAGTGTCAATGTGCACTTTCAAAAATTGTCTACCTGGCAGGTCCAAGGATCTGTCATATGCTCCTGTAATGGTGCTCACAATTGAAATATACGGTAATATACCTGCAAGAATTTGAAGGATTGCTCTCTCTCTCTCATTATCCTCAATGTGATAGTTGGTGGGTAGCATGACTGTCTTCACCCAACGACCTTCTATCTTGAGTCAACTGCTTGATTAGTTGATATGGACGTCGCCCTTTAATGTCATCGAGGAACCCTGCTCTTGGTCGTCCTCTTCTAGCCTTCCCTTCCAGTTTCCCTTCAAACAGTGTGGTGCACCATGATGAATGTCGGAGTAAGTGACAAATCCAACTATATCTTCTTTTCGTTATCATTTTCCCTAGTCTGATTGTTTCTTCAGCTCTCTTGAGGACTTCTTCATTTGTTAGCCTGTCCGTCCAGGGTATTTGTAACATTTGGCGCCAGCACCACATTTAAAATGCATTTATTCATTTCATATCAGCCTTCAACAGAGCCCAGGTTTCAGAGCCATAGGTTGCAATGCTCCAAATGAAGTTCTTAATGCAAAGCTTTCTCACTGGTTAGGATATAGCCTTGGAGGTCAATAGGCTTCTTTTTTATTAAAAGCTTCTTTTGCCTTGGCTATTCGAGAATGGATGTCCTTGTCACATCTCCCATTAGATGTGATGATGCTTCCCAAATAACTGAACTGATTTACTTGAGCCAATCTTTCTCCTTCCAACCAAACATTAACATCCTTTTTACCATCCCGAATACATTTCATTATCTTTGTTTTTATTTTGTTAATCTTCATGTTACATTTTAAATTTAGTAGATCGTTCAATTTCTTTAGTGAAGTCTTTATATCTTTCTTAGTTTCAGCTATGAGAGCTATATCATCAGCGGAACGTATTGTTAGGTAAAGTTGACGATTTATTTTTATTCCATCAGTAGAGGTGGCTGAAAACTCTTTCATTGCTTCTTCTACATACACATTGAATAGTAAAGGTGACAGACTACACCCTTGCCTTACTCCTTAATACTGTATTTCCTCGCATAATCGTCACACTTTTTATGCCAAAAATTCGTGGAAAAAAGCAGGGTGCGACGATTATGCGAAGAATATTTAAGTTCAAAGAATATACTATATCATTATTTGCTGCACAGGCCAGTCATTCGCGTACCTCGAGTCATAGCCTGCAGTCAGAGACAGGCTTCTTTCTTCTAACAAGGTCACGACAGTTAACGCTCACGGAATGTGCTGACGAAGCTGGCCATTCACGTCGTGGTTCATAGCCCTCAGGCATAAAGACGAGATTACTTTCTCCTGACAAGATCTCGCCAGATTAGGCCTATAAACTCGCGGAATGTGCGCTGGCCATTCGCGTCACAGTTTATAGCCCGCAGGCATAAAGACGAATGACTTTCTGCTGTAAATCACGCCTATAAGCTCGCGGAATGTGCCCTGGCCGTTAGCGTCGCGGTTCATAGCCGGCAGGCATAAAGACGATACGGTATTACTTTCTCTCGACAGGATCACGCCAGATTAGGCCTATAAGCTCGCGGAATGTGCGCTGGCCGTTCGCGTCACAGTTCATAGCCCACAGGCATGAAGACGAGAGTACTTTCTGCTGACAAGATCACGCCAGATTAGGTCTATAAGTTCGCGGAATGTGCTCTGGACGTTCGCGTCATAGTTCATAGCCCGCAGGCATAAAGACGAAATTACTTTCTGCCGACAAGATCACGCCAGATTAGGCCTATAAGCTTGCGGAATGTGCGCAGGCCGCTCGCGTCACAGTTCATAGGCCGCAGGCCTAAAGATGAGATTACTTTTTGCAGCATGTGCAGCTGACTGGCGCACAAATACGAACATGCTATGCGACGATTATGGGATGAAATTTTATAAACCTATTTTAGTGTTTGAAAAGTGGGGTGCGACGATTACGCGGTGGCGACGATTATGCGAGGAAATACGGTAGTTTATTCCTTTTTATCTGTGAAATAGTCACTACAACTACTGAAACTTGTGCTTCTGAAAACTTTCAGACTTTGTCGCTTGGGTACTTAACGATAATTTCAAAAGTACTTGTTACATTACCTATGATAATACTGTACTAGCTATTTTCTTATTTGTTTTAAATATGGAGTTTTATGTGCCACTGCAGAACTTGTTTGAAGTATCAAGAAAATGCATAATACTATCATCCCATCCTGCCTCCTAGATTGTATTTTGCACATCAACATGGTTATGTTTCCATACTCTATCTCTGTAGTTTAGTTACCCTTGATGACATCCACCGCTTCACTACATAATACAGTAGCTGAAATAAACATTTGATTATAATTTGAGATTGTCCAAGATTCAAAATAGTGGTAACCTCAATTTACAGCTTCTATTATGACATAGGATTCAGTTTAAATAAATGCAAGCTTACAGTGAGTGAATCAGTGGTAGGAAGCTCCAGTTTATCCCATAAAACTTTCCACTTCTGTGGGAGATGACCTAACTCAGTTTCCAGCCTGTGTATCTCTTCCAACAGATGTGAGAAGGCATCAGGTACACTAAGGTCCACATCATCATATCTACAATTAGAAACAAAACATTCTTACACACTATGACAAATGCAAATGACAATCTCACCAATTTAATGATGGCAAAATGGGAATTGCTATAAACCATAATTACTTCTTTGGGAGAGAGAAAAAAAGACAATGCTTCAGTAGCAAGGGATGAATACCAATATAAAGAACAACTTTAAAATCACATTGATCATAGTAAAGAGAAGGCCCAAACAAGAAACATGGTCAAGGATGACCACCAATAATCTCGCACTATACTAACCATGATCAGAATAATACGTTACTAACGTTAACACAAAGAAAAATGAAGATTAAAGCATTACTGTTAATGACTAAATGTAAGCTCGCACAGAAAATAAATTAATTTGAAAATTATAAGAAGAGGAAGCCTCCGTGGCTTAGGCGGCAGCACGCCGGTCTCTCACCGCTGGGTCCGTGGTTCAAATCCCGGTCACTCCATGTGAGATCTGTGCTGGACAAAACGGAGGCAGACAGGTTTTTCTCCGGGTACTCCGGTTTTCCCTGTCAACATTTCATTCCAGCAATACTCTCCACTATCATTTCATTTCATCTGTCATTCATTTAATCATTGCCCCAGAGGAGTGCGTCAGGTCTCGGCAGCCGGCACAGTTCATATCCTCGCCGCTAGATGGGGGCTTCATTCATTCCATTCCTGACCCAGTCGGAGACTGGAAGCAGGCTGTGGATTTTCATTTCATTTCATTATAAGAAGAGGTGTAGGTTATTTTTTTTTACATACTCATTGAATTAATTGGCAATATGTGATGTTTTGAGTTATTCTCTGGTGCAAATATGTAGGTATCAATATCCAGTTAAACATAATTACAATGGAGATTGAACAAAAACAGTCACCTTCAATAATAGTGAGCAAAGCTCAGTAACAACATTAGTTAAAATAAACTGCTTGCTGCAGGTAAATATTTAATATTTTTCATTGAAGGAAGTTAAAGAAATAACTAAAACCCAATTATCAGACATTGTGTGCCCGAGTTTATGTGTGGTAGGTTGGTCAGTTCCTTTCCATTCCCCCTCCTGCCACAACATCTGGCAGGTTCCCATTTAGCATCATGAAGCTGGGAGATTTCATACCAGACCATACCAATACTTTTATATTCTTGGCAGAGCTGGGAATCAAACCCAGAACCTTTGGGGTGGCAGCCACAATGCTAGCCACTGCACCATGAGGTGGTCTCAAAGCAGAGTTATCTTTTTCAAAACAATTTTGCTATATTGGACACCCTCGTACCCGATTTATAGGTGGAATTTTGACAAATGCAAGAAATCTGTGGGAAAAGGACTGACGATGTTATTATGAGAGCATTAAATTGATGAGAATAGGACCTGCAATGTTTTTTTGTGTGGGCACAAATAATAGCACTAGAGAACAAACAAACTCTTTTCTGTAACTTGAATGGAAGTATGTGTTCAAGAATTCAAAAGCTCTGAATACACTGCAATTTTAATAATTTTTGAATCACATCACTGTGCCAGTTGGCACTCTTGATAGTTTCAAAGCTTCATGTATTCTCCGCTGAGTGCAGGAGTTATATTTTAACTCCTTGAACTGTGCGAAGTGCCTTTCAATTGTCTACACTGTTCACCAATGAAAGTGCGTATTCCTGAGTGAATGATACATACAGTATGTAATGGAACGGGTAAATGAGAAGGAGAAAGAAGATGGGGTAGCTCGAATACAGATTGCTAGCAGATGGGCTTCTGGCCCGTCTTGCTAAGAAGTGGTGAGGTTATTGTGATCTGCTTAAACAAATAGTGTTGTACAAGGTTTCTACGAAAAATCCAGGAATTCAACAAATGACAAATTGCCATGACTGCCATTTGAACTAAAGCTACCAGCATGCTGGAAGTTTTCCATACATTTAATGCTCAAAAATATTTGAAGAATTTCCTGGCTTTACGAATTAGAATTACGAAATGTGATATAGACACTAAGGACTTATTAATTAAGGAAGGTGTCATTACCACAGACTTTTAAAAATATAATAATAATAATAATTTCATTTCATATTTATTCATGAGTGCCTTACACTATATTTACATTACACTGAAGGGAGTCTCTGAAAAGAGCAAAGCCCCACTTCGCATTCGGGATGCGTCAGAGTATGGCCTCGGGTGCCTGGTGCAAGCATTGTTAATTGACACCCAGAGGGTAGCTTGCATGTTGAATTTCATAGTTTCTTTGAACGCTATGAAAGTCAAGGAGGTTAGATATCTAAACTCCTTGACACTACAGCGCTTTCAAGTAGAGAATGGAGGAACTTTGTGTTTGCGGAAAATCCCGAGATTAATTTTGCCATTGAGCACGGCCTACTGAATTCAAATGGGTTCTTTAACATGCCAACAACGTATGACACGAGCGTCGTGATTTTTGCCGCCTTTCAAAAATCACTTACCATGGCCAGGAGCGAACCTGCAATCTTGGGGTTGGTAGTCCGACACTATAACCACTTACTCACCGTGGCAAGCTATAATAATAATATTGTATTTACTCGCATATAAGACCCGTTTTTTATACTAATTTTAATGCTAAAAAATTGAGGAGGGTCTTATATGCGCATATCTCAAAAATGAATACATGGTGGCCACTCAAATCGGTCAATGATTTTCCAGGAGTTTTCCAGGAATTTTCCAGGAGTAATTCACATTTTTCCAGATTTAAAAATAAGCACGAGTGCGGGGAGAGGGGGCTTTATCGGTTGCCAACTTCAAGACCAAAATAAAGCAGCTGTGTTTGGTTTACTTACACAGATGTTGACAAGAATTAGTGGTGATTGCGTTATTGATAAGCAAGTCTACACACAAATGATTTAATTGTTGTTTTTAAAAAGCCTTTGTGACTCAAATATCTGCTTTAAAAAAAAAGAGAAAAGAATGCCGCCTACAATTTTATTGCGGTGAAGTTGTCTACACTCAGTATGTTTCACATAGAAACAGGTAGCCTGAGGAAATTTCTTTCGTTAATGATAGAATGCTCACCCAAAACCGCAGCGGGAGTATGATTTATGATGGAAAGATTTTTATAATTAATTAACAGTGGCTATTTTCCAGGAGTTTTCAAATTTTTCATCATTTTCCAGGAGTTTTCCAGACCTAATATAAATCCAGGAGTTTTCCAGGATTTCCAGGTTTTCCAGGAGTAGTGGCCACCATGTGAATAGCAGATCAAGATATTCAATATTATTATCTCCCATATTGGAAGAGATATTTTGTCATAATATAGCATTGTTCGATGGATTTCCTTGTTGATTAATAGATTGATATCAAGATACCCATTAAATAACTATACATGCCAACATCCTTGAAAATACATTTCAAAACAGAAAATTTATTATTCAGGTTTAAAAGATACAATTATGGACCATTATAAAATATTAGTCTCGTATAAATCTCCCGCGAAAGCAGCAAGTATCGGTATAAGTGCGTGGTAGGGTAGGCCTAATTTTGCCTTCACTGCGTCTGAAATAAACGGAAAATACCGTTAGGGAAATTCTACTTTTAATATTAAAAGTAAAATTAAAAGTAGATTCATTATTATTAGGTGAGAAATATCGTCACTTTCACTGACTACGGTATATACCAGACTACAGTAATTTGACTGAACGACCACTGCCTGATAAGCATATTGACAAAGCCAGAAAAGTGAGAGGGATGGCTGAGCGTGACTGTCTGGCTAGGATAGCTGAGGTGGGAATCGAACCCTCCTCTTCTCATTTTTGTCTCACAAGGCTGAGTGTACCTCGTTCCAGCCCTCATGCCGGAATTAAAATTTCTTGGCAGAACTGGGAATCAAACCCGGACCTCCGGGGCAACAGCCAAGAATGCTAGCCGATATACCACGAGGTGGACATTATAAACATTAGAGCCATCTAAGAATTACTTCTGAAGTATGTATTAACAGAACTACAGGGTCATCATATTTGTGCGCCCCAGTAAACAAGGCAAGCTAAGCCGGCGTTGACTGGCGCTGATAGCGGGTGCGCGTACACGACTCAGTCGGTGGTTGGCGTGCACTTTTACCAAACATGTTCAATAATTTGTACTTTCAGTGCTCATAGTCAATGCTGAAAATGTCCTCCCTCTCTTGTAACACACACCTGACGTCTTCTGATGAAAGAATGGACAACAATCTCATCTAATTTTTGTTCTGTAAGAACACAACGTTGTCTGTTAACTTTTTATTATTTACGGAGCCTGTTTTCTTGAATCGTTGAGCGAGCCTCCTAATTGTACTGGCATTAGGCTCAGGTCTTCCTGGAAACTTGATTAGAAAGTTTCGCCTTGTTTCAGAACAAGACTTTCTGTTTTTCATATACGAATTATGGATATACACATGTTCACGCAATGTGAATTGGTGTCTAGGCATGGCCAACAATCACAGTAATCATAATACTCACTAAACGTGCAACACTAACGCCTAAGCCTTGCAGATACACGTCCATATGAATGACAAACCACGTATGAACTAACAATATGAATCAGCGGAGGGGGGTATTGCGAGGCCAGCCAAATCACGCCATAGTTTACGGCGATTACTGGGGCACACAATGATAATGATCCCGTACATATTATAGCCGTACTTTCAAATTACTGTAGATTGTATGACTTACCCCATTGTAACAACTTTGCGCAAGGATTTGTTTGTTACTCCGTCTGCTGCTTCTGCTTCTTCCTCTTGTTGGGAATCAAGCTGAATAACTTCCAGATCATAGCTGGGTCCATGAGACAGTTCTTCACCCAGATAATATTGCCAAACTTCCAAAGCTGGTAGATGTGACTGTGGTCGTAACACCTGGAAGAGGGAAGATTGATATGGCGGATAAGAAGAGAATAAAGTCAAGAAATAAAATAATGCCACTTTACATTATTGGAATTTCTCAGGCACATGGAGGCTATCAGCTGTTTCAATTCTGGAATCAAAAGCCAAATGTAGGCTAAACAGACCTAAAATTATTTTTCCTGCGTTATCCTTGTGGACAAATATGTAAGGTTATGTTCGCAATATCCACATCAATCCAGCAGTTACAATTATAGCCTGAAGCTATTGTCATTACCAGATTCATCGCATGCATACTAAGCGATTAAATAGCGTACGCTTCTATGCGTCCACCGTGAAGTAGCTGTCGATCCCTAACTTTTATATATTACTTACAATTTTTATATGTAGGCTATGGTTTTTTAATACTTGTTTTATTATAGATAGCTTTATTCTCTGTTATCCCAGAAATTAGTAAAGGGTTAGCGTCAGGAAGGGCATCCGGCTATAAAACAAACTGCCAAAACCGTACAAATATGACAAGTTCTGTAAATTTAGCCTCGGAAACTGCTAGGGCGATCCCCGGAAGCGACGCGCAAGGGTCCTGCCTACCCCTTGTGAGAAATGAGCAAAGGCTACCGAGTCATGGGCGGGCTCGGCTGAAGAAGCAAGTCCAGATTAGAATTGGAACCCTGAATGTTGGATCGATGACTGGGAAAGGAAGAGAGGTTGTGGACCTAATGATGAGAAGAAAAATTGGAATTCTGTGTGTCCAAGAAACTAGGTGGAAGGGTAATAAAGCAAGAGAGCTTGGAAGTGGCTTTAAATTGTTGTACAGTGGAGCAAACAGAGCGGGAAGAAATGGTGTTGGAATTATCCTGGCTAACGATTTGATCCCCTCTCTAGTCAGTGTAAACAGAAGAAGTGATCGCTTGATGAATGTGAAGCTGTGCCTTGGGGAAGGGTTTACCATTGTAAGTGCCTATGCTCCCCAAGTTGGCTGTGAGGAGGAAGAAAAGGATGGTTTTTGGAGGGACCTGGAGCAGGAACTTTCTAGTATATCAACAGATGAAAGGGTATTTCTGGGTGGAGATCTAAATGGACATGTTGGCACCAGTGTGGAAGGGGAAGTAGTGAGGAGAGTGCATGGAGGCTGGGGATTTGGTACGAGAAATGAGGAGGGTGAGAGAGTGCTAAGTTTTGCCTTGGCATTAGATCTAGCAATATGTAACACCTTCTTCAAGAAAAACGAAAGGCAACTGGTGACCTACAAAAGTGGAGGAAGAGAGAGCCAAATAGATTTCCTTTTGTGCAGAAGAATGCATTTGAAGGAGGTTAAGAATTGTCAAGTTATTGTGGGGGAACATGTTACACCACAACACAGAGTGCTAGTTATTGATTATGAATTCACGGGCATTAAGAAAAGAACAGCAAGGAAAATTACTCCAAGAATTAAATGGTGGAAATTGAAAGATCCTATTTTGAGAAGTGAATTCAAGGAAAAGGTGTTGCAAGGAACACGGCCAGTGGAAGGAGTTCAGAGATGGTGGACAGTAAATGCAGAAGCAATCAGGAAAGCAGGTGTAGAAGTTTTGGGGAAGACGTCTGGGAAAGGTGCTCCCCTGGATAAAGAAACATGGTGGTGGAATGATGTGGTTCAGGATGCCATCAAGGCAAAACGACAGACAAAAAAGAAATGGGATGAGTCTGGAAATGACGAAGATAGAGAACACTACAGAAAGGCAAATAAAGTTGTGAAAAGAGCTGTAGGGAAAGCAAAGACAGCTGCATGGAAGGAAGTCTATGAAGAACTAGAGACCACAGAAGGGGAGGCCAAGCTTTTCAGAATCGCTAAGGCACGAGACAGGGCTTCAAAAGATCTCACACACATCAGGCAGATGAAAAGTGAACAAGGAATTGTAATTCAAGATGAAGAGCATATTAAGAAGAGATGGGAGGAATATTTTGAAAAGTTGCTAAATGAGGAAAATGCCCGTCTTGTGTTTGAGGATGGTATCCCAAATCACAACGTAACAACTGGCATATGCAGGGAAGAGGTTGTAACTGCTATTAGGAAAATGAAATGTGGAAAAGCAACCGGCCCGATGAAATTCCAGTGGAGGCTTGGAAATGTCTGGATGAAGAGGGCATAGATATGTTGTGGAATCTATTCCAACAGGTACTTCAAGAGGAAGTAATGCCCAAGGAATGGCGGGAGGGTACCATAATTCCCATTTATAAGGAGAAAGGTGACATTCAGGACTGTGCAAATTACAGAGGAATAAAACTCATGTCACACACAATGAAGATCTGGGAGAAAGTTATTGAAAGTAGGCTTCGGGTGGAGACGACAATAGGAGATGAACAGTTTGGATTTATGCCGAGAAAGGGAAAGACAGATGCTATTTTTACACTTAGGCAGGTCATGGAAAAGCACAGGGAGAAGAGAAAAGAACTACATATGGTGTTCATAGACCTAGAGAAAGCGTATGATCGAGTGCCCCGTCAAGAGGTATGGAGATGCATGAGATGCAAAGGAGTACCGGAGAAGTATGTGCGCATTGTTCAGGATATGTACCGTGGAGCAAGGACACGAATTAGAAGCAGTGTAGGATTGTCAGATACTATACCGGTTCAAGTAGGTCTTCACCAAGGATCTGCACTAAGCCCCTATATTTTTGATCTAATAATGGATGTCTTCTCTGAAAATTTAAGAGAACCAGCTCCTTGGTGTATGCTATTTGCAGATGATATTGTCTTATGTAGCACACACAGGGAAGAGCTTGAATATAAACTGGAATGCTGGAGAAGAGCCATAGAGGACAGAGGCCTTAAAATCAGTAGGAATAAGACCGAATACTTGTGCCTTGGAGGAACTGGAAATGAAACTATTCAGATGGATGGTAGCCAGCTACAGGCAAGGGACAGTTTCAAGTATCTGGGATCCACTGTATCTAACGATGGCAATCTAGATCTGGAAATTACCCACCGAATCCAGGCTGCCTGGTTAAACTGGAAAAGGTTATCTGGTATTCTCTGTGACAGGAGACTGAATATCCCAGTAAAGGGTAAAGCCTATAAATGTGCAGTGAGACCTGCAATGCTATTGGCAACTCCAGCTATCTGATATGACATATAGCGGTAAAAATGAGAAACTTACCAAGTAGGGTACATTTGTCACGTGGTGACTGTTTGTATATGGTTTCTTGTATTGGTAAACAGATCGTGGTAAATTGTTCGTGTCTTTATACATAAGTAATACGTTTTACTCGTTGATAGAGTGAAAAATGAGTAAAAGCAAAGTGTATTGCTCAGTTTACGGCTGTAAGTCGATGTATAAGAGGGCTGCGGACATACGTTTTCATCACTTTCCAAAAGATGCAAATAGCAATAGCCGAAATGTGATGATACCTAATAATACCTAATACCTAATAATAATACCTTTCCACCCCGGGAAGGATCTAACACTTGTCGAGGTAGACAGACAGAAGACCTGCGACGTAAAGCCAGCGAAGGTTATTCAGTTTAAAAATAGCTGTTACGATGGGCGCGCTGGTAAGATTGAAGTTACTTGAATAATTAATTATTGGCTGCTTGGTAGGGAGAAGGGATGAGTTTAACTTGTATTAAAACTCGGGGGGCGACAGGAATTGCTTGATTTGGATGGTTAAAAGGTGGGTTTGGTGTTGAATATTTGAATGGTAGCGGAATCACTCATTCTACAGTGCCCACGGGGAGGCAAATTAGGCCTATATGACTCGTAGTGGAATAGCTCGAATATCGAAGAACTTAGCGATTACGAGGTGTAGGCTTGGCGGAAAGGCTGGCGGATCATCAGTTTGACATCAATTCACGATATAAGTCGGAGCTTGGAACAGTGGCGTCTGGTTTGCGTGGATGCTAGTTTCGGAATGATAAAAGTAGCACAGCTTCGGTGTGTTATTTATTTGTTTATGTACCGTATTTCTCTATTTGAATGTCCTCGGCGTTGACTCAGGATCGACATTTACATTATATTGCGCATAATAGTGCCGAAATAATGTCCGAAGTGTAGCCCTGTGTAAATTTGAATCAGCTGATCTACATCACCCATAAAAACTGATGCTTGATAATATGCAAATGACACCAAAAATCCAGTGGAACACACAAATTAGATCACGTGTATCGCACAGTTATACATATATACAATTAAAAATAACACTGTCATTACTTTAGAGACCATATTTACTGATTATAACCGAAAAATAAAAAGTGTTCCATATCAAACGCGTGTTATTGAGTATTTTAAACCCTACTTATTCAGACCGACCGCAGCGCCCCAAGTGTTAGTTTGAGTTGCCAATACGGAGCAGAAACTTGGCCAACAGTGCAGTCACAGTGCAAGCGACTGGAAGTAGCTGAAATGAAGATGCTAAGATGGATGTGTGGTGTTACAAGGAACGATCGCATCAAAAACACCTTCATACGAGGCAGCGTAAAAGTGACTGAAATATCAAAAAAAGTGCAAGAAAGACGCTTGCTCTGGTATGGCCACATTAAGCGCAGGGATGAGAGTTATGTAGGAAGGCGAGTGCTTGGTCTGGAGGTGGAAGGCAAAAGGGAAAGAGGCAGGCCAAGAAGAAGATGGATGGACTGCGTGCATGATGATCTCCGGGAGAAGCAGTTAACAGAAAACACTATTTGGGACCGAGGAAAATGGAAACGACTTGTCAGAAACGTCGACCCCGCATGAACGGGAAAAGACGAAGAAGAAGAAGATCCTTGTGTTTTCACTGTGTTATTATAATTTTTCTCTGTGTTAAATTTAACCTTTTATTAACACATATACTTTTATAAGGATACTATTTATGTTTTTCTTCAAAACATGAAACAAAATGTATGCACGGTAAATACTTCTATTTATTTATTATAGAACGTAAAATACGTGACACATAGTCTTTTACGACAACTTACTGTATATCTTTCACAAATTAAATAACTTATACGTTTCATAGATCACATTTCAAAATAAACACAATTATTTAGGTATAATATTTAGTAGGTGACTGAATACGTTTGAAGTTCTTATTTTCATTTCCAACTCATGTTGCTTAGTGCACAATTCTTCCTTTTCTTTAGTTAATGCCATTAACACTTCATCCTTTCTCTTCTTCTCGTTCTCATGCCGACTCAACTGCTCTATTTCCCGTAGTTTTCGTTCTTCAATAGCGATTTTTTCCTTAGCCCTAGTCCCACAACAGCTTGGTATACCATTAGTTTTGTACTGATCCTCAGATCATTGTTCTGGAATAAACTCTACATGAGCAGCACGTTGGCTTTCACTACACCATCAATAAACCAAAACTTCACATACTAGCTTTATTTGTTTAACTAGAAGGAAGCTTTCACTGAAAAGAATGGACAGTGCCTTCAGATAATTGGTTTGGATTTCACTATGATACTGCTGTACTAGCAATTTAAGATTAGGGAGGAACTGCAGATAGTATTTAACCTCCCAGCACGACCTCTATACGTGGTATAGACCCTCTTCTCTTCCGTATCCGCCGACCTCTATATTTGGTATAGACCCATACAAGGCTTCGCATTTACGGTTGTAGCGTGAAGAGTTTTGTAGTTATCAAAATGCAAATGGTTTTGATTTTAAGAAGAAATGTAGGGTTTTATCAGTGTTGTAAAATAAGAATTGTAGTTCATCAAAATATAGTTGTTTGTGCACGGATAAAAAAGAATTCAAGCAAGTCTGAGCAATTATCTCTCGTTTTATTTGCTTCATTCTTTTCAAGCACGAGCCGAGAAGTTTGACTTTTTGCGTGATATTCTTTGCTTTATATGTACAATGAGAGTGCGGATTATTTTATTGTATTCATCTATTTTCTTGGCTTGAAATATTTCCGTAAAATTCCACCAGCGCTGTGTGTAGGTAACAGTTCTAGTCCAGTCGACAGGTTGGAAAAAGTGGGGTTAGATGGAAAAAGGTAGGAATTAAATGATGTTCAGGGATGGTTAATTAACATTTTCTCAAGTTTTGGACCTCGAGGACCCTGTGCAAAAAGAGGAGGGGGGTAAAAACTGTAAAAGTTTTGACCTTCCTCCGGGTTTTCCTCAATAACATTTTTTCCTTACATCCTACGGCAAACTCATTTTTATGCTGTTTTGTAGAGCGTTAAATTTCCCACAATTTTGACTATTCAAACATGTATGTACTGTATGCAAACTCGTTACCGAGATATGGCGCATCGAAAAAAAAATGTAATTTTTCAAAATCCGCTAAAAGTGCCCAAAAATGCAGGATTCCACCTTATTTCTTCTGTTATACCCGAATTATGATGAAATGTTGTTGTAATTATGGTTCTTGGTTACAATCACCAACTTTGGAAACCCTCACCCCACACCCCCGCTCCCCCCTTCCCCCACCAATGAAGGTCTGAAAACAATTAAAATAGCGGATATAGACATCAGCTGTTCACAAGGTGCTGTACCCACGCCCGATGACATTGCTTGGCTGTATGGAAAAAACTCTGCATATTCACCATCCGTACCTGGATGGAATGGTGTTATGGCGCTTGGAACCAGTGGTGAAAAGTACTGTGACCGAAATCCACCATGTTGTTCTGCTCCGATTGGGGATGTTTAAATGCCGAGATTCGCAAAGCAACCTTGGAAGTATTTGATGTATGCAAAATATTGAAATGTATTCCAGCATGCATTTGTAACAGACCCATAGCTAAGAAACATTCTTCATATTATTCTAGCTGATATAAATGGAACTATCATTATGGCCTTGAGCTAAAATTTATCACAAGCGAGAGTCGAACATCTTCAACTCCTAATGGCTTTGACAAGTCGTGACGCAATAGATGAGGGGTGAAAACTTCCCCACGCCCCGCTTTGAATCATCAGGTGACTACGCGGTGTGCGCTCTGTCAGTACTAAATCACGGGTCATTCGAGAATTCTCTTTCACTGGCTAAACTCGTGTGCGCGGAAATGAGGTTTCTAGTACGTGCGGAAAGCGTGTATTTGCACTATTTAACTAACCATCACAATTTGGCTGGTGATACGCCGATACTTATAATAATTCTTTACCAGTGTTAAGTAAAGTAAAATCAGTGTTATTCTACTAGTGGCTGAAATACTGTAAGTAGTAATTGAACTATTATTATTCAGTGGACACATCCACATTATCGTGGAACGCATGCCAGTACACATGGATATGCAAATTATAACAACTTGCAAAACATGGCAGACTTTGTCACTTTATGACACCAGATACACAGATAGACAATGTTGTACCACATGTAACAGAATAAGATCAACATTTAATTGGATTGCTAGCAAGTGCATTCATGAATAATGAACAGTATAGCAATTACACCACTTATTCCACACTAATAAAATAGTCGAGCATTTCCCTGTCAGTGGCGTACAACCAATTTTGATTTAAGAGGTAGTATGAAGTCATCCACGATGCCACTTGCAATTAAGAACGGTAACATGGGTCTCCCATAAGTCCAACCCCTCATACACGTCGTGGGAGACGGGCAACGGCACAAAGTAGGGAATTGCCTGTAGGGGCGAAGTACAGTGGGGACTTCGTGTGCCCCGGGACCGTTACGGTAGCTGTGACGGTCCTACAGGAACCCTGAAAAGTGACGGCTAACGGGGCTCTGGTGAAGCTACGATAGGCCCAGCAAGCCAGTAGTGGATGAAACCAAATGCTTTCAAAAATGGAACGAGCCTCGGACATGATGGATTTAATAGACGACACGGCTGTACACACGGACTAAGATTTGGAACTTTAAACCTAAGAACGCTGACGGAGAAGGTGGAGGAGATAGTGGATATGATGGAAAGAAGGAAGTTGGATTTATTGGGATTGGCAGAAACAAAGTGGAAAGGGGAAGGAAGGAGAGAACTGAGAAAAGGCTATAGACTGTACTGGAGTGGCAACGAAGAGGGAAAGAGGAATGGAGTGGGAGTAGCAGTACGAGGTGGTTTAAAAGAAGAAGTGAGGAGAATAAGTGATGAAAGTGAAAGTAGCACTGAGGGGAGAGACCGTAGAAATAGTGCAAGTGTATGCTCCACAAGTAGGCTGCGCCTCTGAAGAGAAGGAGGAGTTTGAAGAGGAATTGCAGAAGCAGCTGGTAGGAAGAAGTATGATTGTTATGGGGGATCTCAATGCCCATGTAGGAAGAGAAAGACAAGGTTATGAGAGTGTTCTAGGACCAGGGGGTTGGGGCGGAAGAAATGAGGAAGGAAAGAGACTGTTGGACTTCTGCCAGAGGAACAGCCTGCTAGTTGGGAACTCCTGGTTTAAGAAAAGAGAGAGCCACACAATCACATGGTACAGTGATGACTTGACCAGGAAGTCGGTGGTCGACTATATACTGTATGAGAAAGAACTAAATAAGAACATCACGGACATCAAGGTTATACCATCGGAGAACCTGGATAGCGACCATCGATTGCTGGTAATGAACCTGAGAGGGAGTAAGGAGAAGAAAGGGACTGAGAACCAGGAAAGACGTATAGGGATATGGAAACTGAAAGAAGGGGATAGAAGGGTCGAGTACCTCAAAATGGTAAAGGAAGGAATTCCAACAGATGAAGAAATAGGGGTGGAAGAGGAATGGGCTAGATTTAAGAAGACACTAGTAGGTGCAGCAGAAGCAGTATATGGGAGAACAAGTAGTAAGAAGAGGTGGAAGGAAACACCATAGTGGAATGAGAAGACAAAAGATATAGTAAGGGAAAAGAATAGAGCCTTTAGGAGGTGGTATCAAAATAGGACGGTAGAGACAAGGGAAGAGTACCAGGAAAGAAAGGAGGAGGCGAAGAGAATAGTGGCTGAGGAGAGAAGAAAGTGGATGGAACAGTGGACAAAGATGATGGAGGATAGTGAAGGTACAAAAAAGGTCCTGTATGGGATGGTAAAAAATAAGAGGCGGAAGGATCCTACGGATTATGTTAGAATGGTGAACAAAAGGGGACAAGAGATAGAAAATAGGGAAGAACTGAAGAAAATGTGGAAAGAATATTTTGAAGAACTTCTGAACCCAAATGGAAAAGATGGTGAGGAGGAAGAAATCTGGGAAGAGGAAGATGAACTGCAAAGAGAAAGGGACTTAACATGGAAAGAAGTGGAAGATGCAGTGAACAAGATGAAAGGAGGGAAGGCACCGGGTGTGGATGAGTTGAGTGTGGAGATGGTGAGAGCAGCAGGAGAGGTGGGGATACAGTGGTTGTACCGAGTGATTAAGACCCCAGAGGACTGGAAAAAAGGAATAATTGTCCCGATCTTCAAGAAAGGTAGTAGAACAGATTGCAGAAACTATCGGGGAATAACACTGAGGAGTCATTGTGCAAAGATCTTCGAGAAAGTTTTGGAAAAGAGAATTAGGACAAGGATAGAAGGAGGGATGAGGGAAGAACAACATGGCTTCAGAGCAGGAAGGTCCACAGTGGATTTGATTTTTGCTGTAAGGCAGTTACAAGAACAGCACTATCAGTATGGAACAGATCTACTGATGGCCTTCCTGGACATTGAGAAAGCATATGACAGTGTATGCAGAAACAAAGTATGGAAGTCCCTGGAGGATAGAGGAGTAGAGAAATGGACTATAAAGAGGATAAAGGAGATGTACAAGGGAAGCGTGAGCTGTGTGAAAGTGGGAGGAGAGAGATCAGACTGGTTGGAACAGAGAAACGGCCTGAAACAAGGAAGTGCACTGTCACCGGTACTTTTCATTGTGGTGATGGATGACATAATGACCCGAGTGGCACAAGTAATTGGGGAAGGAAAGATGAAAGCAATGGTGTTTGCAGATGATTTGATGATTTGGGGAAACAAGGAGGAGGAGGTACAGGAACAGTTGGACGTGTGGGAAGGAATAATACTAGGATATAGGATGAAATTTACCATAAGTGTGAGATGGTGATCACAACAAGGAAGAAGGAAAGAACCACAACGGGAATAAATTGGTGGGGAACAGCTGAAGAAAGTGGAGAGTTTCAAGTATCTGGGAAGCCTGATACAAGATAATGGAAGAAACGATAGAGAAATAAATGAGCGGGGGAGGCAGGCAGAAGCATTTCAGAGGAGTGTGAGAAGCATGTTATGGAGCAAGGAAGTCCCTCAGAAGAGCAAAAAGATCATATATCGGACGTACTATGTCCCTATCCTGACGTATGCCTTGGAGACCTGGGTTATGAAAGGAAGGGAGAAGAGCAAAATACAGGCCAGTGAGATGAGGTTCTTGAGAAGCAGTATAGGAGATACAAAGATGGACAGAATAAGAAATGAGAGGACCAGAGAATTAATGAAGGAGGAACCATTACAGGATGGCATAGAGAAATCTAGACTTAGATGGTATGGACATGTAAAACGAATGGAGGAGAAGAGGATACCCAGGAGAGTACACGAGACGAAGTGGGAAGGAAAGAGACCGAGAGGAAATCCGAGAGACAGGTGGCTGAAGGGGGTGGAAGAAAGCATGAAGAAGAGAGGAGAAGACTGGACAAGAGTGGAGGCTGAGAGATGGTGGGAAGACAGAAGACGTTGGAGAGGCTTGAGTTCCAAACAGACCCGGCCAGTGGCTGGAAAGTGTGCAAGAAGATGATGATGATGATGATGAACATGGGAACACTAATAAAGACTATATTACGATTCAAGATGATGACTTAAACAATCAACAGGGAAGCTTAATGGCCGGGATGAGTCCGAGATCGGGGGGACTGAATTCACGTTAGATCAGACGTCACGACGAAGGATACATTACGCGAGTACCTTAAGCGGCGATCTTGAAAAATTAAGAATAGGACCAAGATTAACCACGTTGTGGGAAAACACATAGGCAACACATTCTCCGTCACCCAGGGCGTGCTTTCAGACCACTGGTCTGAAATTATATGACAAGCCATTACCATGTTATAATAATGTTCCCTCTTCCAGGTGACTGAAATATTTCGAATGAATTCCCAAACTAAAGAGCAAATAATTTATGGATATTAAGAGTAATTTCACACATATATTTAAGATATTTAATAAAATGTTTTATGGTTGAATTCCAATCTTTTTTTTATCAACTTATTCTGAACTTAGTTTCGTTCTTACTCGTGGCGTATTTTACCTTGACGGCGATTGCAAGCGGAACATTAAACTTCTAGCAAGCTATTTTTGAAACTTGATATTAATTCTTGGCACAGTAATTATCATCTGGATTCATAATCTGTGATCCTAAACCCTACTGTAATTAATTCAGATTGTATAAGAATACGAAGCCGATTATGATCGTAAACATTAAGAGATTCTGACCAGTCTTATGATTGCCATTTAACAACATTTATAATGGTTTAAGGATTACTTGACATTATGTCAGAAGGATTTTGGAAATGCATTTTGAATAAAGCACAATTAATAATTAGTTGTAGACACTTTCTAGTGGTCGGTAGCAACGGTTGGAAATGAGATATTCCATTCCAACGTATTAATAGATTAATAATTAATGAATTTCTTCGATGATATAAACGTTTGTGATTATGCCAGGATGCAGGCAGGGTCTATGCAGTCCTAGGTCAAATGGAATTAGTATGTGCTTTATATTATAGTGATATTTATATTTCCAATTCTGGGAAATAGTGCAATGACAGTCTTTTTTTTTCTGTCCAATTTATCGTCATTTTGTGCACTGTTGTTAGGGTTAAATGAGCTGGTCAATTCAATTTAATAATTATGCAGATCATAGGCAATTCTACAGTATTCTAATGTCTTTGAATGTAACTGTTACATTATCGCAATCTGAACAATTTAATTAATCCCATAAGGACACGTTGAATCCAATTTCTTATTTGCGAGTGCCTTGAGTGATTAGAATTCCCTTGTAAACCAATTTTTGAGTGGCTACGATAGAACAATGCTACTTTGAGCTAAGATGTTTTCCATAAGGAAACTTGGAATTATTGTGGTAATATAATGATATTAATAATTTATTTCCTATAATTAATTGAATCCAATTAATTAATTAACGGTCATTAATATCAATCTAATGTATGTAAATATCAGGGATGTGTATAATGTGTGTGTGAATTATTAATTTAGTTCGTTTAAAGGGGGAAAAAAATGTTAAGTTAATTTTTTTTCTACAAAGCTGAAACTGATAGTGAAGTGCTTTTTCTTAAAATTTATATTCAGCTAAACATCGAACTCTGATTAATTTTCTTTTGTGAGAACTTCCCATTTAAGTGAAATAGGGCAGCTCAACAGCACAGATGGACATTATGGATACCTGCATCCCAACCTAATGATTTGCCTTGAGTGATAGGAGTGTTTATATCTTTCTTTTGTCCATCTGCTCTAAAATAAATTTAGGATCTTGATTTTAACAATTTCAAATTATTCATGTAGTTTGAACTTCACCCGAATCAGTGATACTTTTTCTTTTTCTTGTTGGTGAGGTATTTGTCCTGTTGAACCTTGCATACCTATCCCTTTAAACGACCCGAGATATTCGATCTCTTGCCTGCCCGAGCTAGTTGTTATGATTTTTTTTTATTGGACAAATATTTCCAGGACTTAATTTTTTTTTTATCGCCTGTGTCCCTTCTTCGGTTTCTCGTTGAAATCGCTGGGCCAACGTGTCGTCGGGGAAACGGGCACAGCGATTTGGCACCCTAAACGTGAGGGCGACGTTGCGTTAGGCAGCAATTTGATGCCGAGCGTGATTAGCTCGATGGTTTGGTAACTTTCTTTTTGCAGTCCATTATTTTTGGGATAGTTGGTTGGTCAGACGAGTTCTGATATCTAGCAATGTCATTGAATCGGGATTTTTTAAAATTCAAATCTGGATGTTGTTTGTTTAACTTATCAGGTATAGATAAATGTCAGGATAATTGGAAGTTTGAGAAATCGATGTGCTATATTTGAAATGAAAATCCACAGCCTGCTTCCAGTCTCCGACCGGGTCAGGAATGGAATGAATGAAGCCCCCATCCAGCGGCGAGGATATGAACTGTGCCGGCTGCCGAGGCCTGACGCACTCCTCTGGGGCAATGATTAAATGAATGACAGATGAAATGAAATGAGAGTGGAGAGTGTTGCTGGAATGAAATTTTGACAGGGAAAACCGGAGTACCCGGAGAAAAACCTGTCTGCCTCCGTTTTGTCCATCACAGATCTCACATGGAGTGACCGGGATTTGAACCACGGATCCAGCGGTGAGAGGCCGGCGTGCTGCCGCCTAAGCCACGGAGGCTTCGATGTGCTATATTTAATAGACGTAAAACATGTTTGGAATTCATTTGAATATATTCGGTCTCATGGTCTTGGTTCGTTATCTTACTATTAAGTTTCCCTAGTTTTAAGTATATTTATATATTTGTTTAGTTATAATGGCTGGTGCAGCGGAAGCAGAAGGACCCCAGGGCATTATTGCTCAAATCCAAAGGGGCTTTGACAAACTGTATGAGGATTTGAATGTGGTAAAGAACATTTTAGCTGCTGATAAGCAGGAACTTAAAGATAATTTAGCCACTCATAAGCAGGAACTTAATGTACGAATAACTACATTAAATGAAAGTTTAGCTACTCATAAGCTGGAACTAAAAACCAATATTGACAATTTATCAAGAAAGTGCAGTTGATTAAAGATGATACACAGGATTTTCATGCTGATATATTAAATTTAAGAACTGATATATTAAAAGCCAATATGGAAATAGAAAGTATTAACGATTCTATAATAGACATTAAATCAGATATTCAGTCATTAAATACAGATACTCAAATGGTATCTAGCGATGTCCGTTTGCAAATGCAAATTGCGCAAGTGCAGGCAGATGTTAAAAAAGTAATTCAGCCTTAGACAAAAAGTTAGATGCTTGTGATACAAGACTTACCCATAATCTCCAAGTTCTTAGCAAGGAATATTGCATACCCACATATCGGGTCAAGTTAACGCTGTCAAGACACAATTAGTAGACAGATTGCAAGGTTTAGAAAAGAAGTTAACCGACAATTTAGATGGTTTAAGTAAAGATTTGTCAGAACATAATGAGAGAGTACAGCAGAAAAATGAAACAGTAGTTAAGAATTTGCTAACAGTCACGGACACTAATTCTACGGAGATAGCAGATATCAAAGAGAAAGTAAACCAGCTAACAGAGAAATGTAACAACAATTTCGAGCACGTGCGTAATGAGCTACAGACACAGAAGAGGAATAGTGTAATTATTACAGCGGCAGATATGGAAAATAAACGAAGGTTAGAGCAAGACCTGACCATAATTCGGATATCGAATCTGGAAACCGAACTAAGCAACATGAAAAATAATGTTAGCCACACTTATGAGCAATCAGGACAAACATTACAATCAGATAGTCCCAATGTTTAAAGAACATCAGATAGTCCCAATGTTTAAAGAACATCAGATAGTCCCAATGTTTTAAGAACATCAGATAGTCGCAATGTTTCAAGAACATCAGATAGTGCCAATATTTTTAGCATGCCAGATAGTCCTAATGCTTGTGGAACGTTAGATACGGAAGGGAATAGATCCAATTCAACTACGAAGGGACACGTCAAAATAATTCGAAAACATTGATGATCGACCACGCAAGTTTAATGGGGCGTAATAACTTGACACCGATGGAATTCCTGAGAGATATTCGGGATTACAGGGATGAAAACAGGATATCCAAGGACAGAGAGCTCAGAATAGTTGAAAGACACTTGGAAGGAGTTCCTTTACATTGGTTTAGGGCATTTAGATGTTCGTTTATTAATATGGAAGACTTAGTCAATCATTTCTACACCGTTTTTGGAGTTCAGATGAACAATTGGATATTAGCGCGGAAATGTACTCTAAGAAATATGCCACGTCACATCTGACAAGATATGCGAATTACTTTACTGTGCAGCTCGCAAAGCTACAGTTTCTAACTCCACCTTTACCACGCCAGGAACTGATAAGAGCCGTAACGAGGCAATTTCCCATCGAAGTACAGCGCATGCTCATAGTATCGGGAGTAGAAAACCTGGAAGATTGTGATGAAGTTCTTAGGCATATGGATCACGCTACTCTAGGCCAAAAAGGTAGACATGACGGAAAGGAAAGTCGGGAAATAAATGCAGTCTTAATGGATCGGACAGATCAAACAGAAAGACCAGTGCAACAAGAAGAGAAGACATCAAGGGATTCTGACCAACGGCAAAATGATTATCACTACAACCGTAAAAACGATTATAATAATCAGAGAAATACCCCGTGCAATCAAAGATATTCGAGGTATCACAACAAAAGACAAAATAACTGGTACCAATGCGGGAGGTTTAACAGCTACTCCAACCAGAATAATAGATCTCAAGAAGAGAGGAACAAGCACAACAGTAACAATTTGGACACCAGGTATTAGGAAAGCCGAGAATATATAGAACTGTAACTGAATTTATTCAGTTACAGTAGCTCACCCTCGGGTTTTCTACCTTGTGCAGTTAGTTTGGGGTATTTTATTCGTATCTTATTATATTGGGTTAACGTGGGGTTGGAGAGGTGATTTTTATTGTGCCTGTGTGTTTTGTGGACGGATTCATATTTGGATGGTCCGGACAACCTAGGATCACTGTTTATTAATTATCGGTTTTTGGATATTTGATATTATAAAATACGGGGTTTTGCGATTTATTACGTTTTGGGAATAAGGATATATAAGACTGTATTAAGTAGAAGCATTATTTCATTTTGGTTTGGGGTTAATTGCTTTATTTTGACCTAGTAATGTTAAAGGTTAGATTTGTGGCTGTACTATAAAGGTACAAAGAATTGATATTTTCGAGTGCTGGATTTGTGACATACCCGGAAAAGACAGGCAGTAATTCGGCTTGTGTGGGATTACTTAGGCTATTTATGGCATGAACTCCCATGAACTTCGCGTGAAGAAACAACTGTGTGACGTCAGTGTGGATTTTGACTGTCTGATGTTTATGTGTTGACGCGGATGTTCCGCTAGGAGCGGGCTACGCAAAAGTTAGTTCCGGCAGAAACTTTGGGATTATTGGATCCTTACGCGAGTGCATATAATGGCGTGTCTGGCGTTCTGAGCTCGTCTTATTGTTTTATCGGCAGAACATTGATCTACTAACGCCCAGCGTCGTTTTACGTGACATGGTTTCCGTAACGAACAGTTAGAGATCGTCTTCTTGTTTGTACTACGAAGGTCCGTTTGTCAACTTGCAATTAGTGTCGTTATTACTCGATCATGGTATCGTAATACGAACGAGCAGTGACTAATGTTTAGCTATCCACTGAGCTCTTACGGGCTATTGGAGGCTACGATTTTTCATGGGTCCATCCATACCATGGGCTGTCGGTAATAACTTACCACGCCTAAAGGATAATCCAGTCGTAACATTTCATCGAAGTCATGCGAGAATGGAGAGGTGAACGTGCCGTAACAGAAGAAAGTAGAATGAACCAGTCGTAACGTGTGTAGATATTTTGTGTACGGACGGTACAGTGTATATACATAGGTGGCTATTATGCCTGGGTCTGATATGACCGTAGTGTTTTTCTTGCTCTCAGAGCCTAAATTCAGTGGCAAGGTACTGTATAAAGTTTGAGCACGAGTGTATGAAGGGTATTTTTGTTGTATATTTTGTATATATGTGTTTAGTACAGCCAATAGATTATCTTTTTAAAATCCATGTGTGGTTATATTCCTGTCTTGCATGAACCTGGTACATCAGCAAACGCATGCCAAATCCCCTACGCCTGGGATATGGTGTTTCATAGCCGGGGCAACAGTTATTTATCGTATTTTATCCTATTTTGTTCAGGAAGACCCATATGGTCGACCTTGGCGCCCATTCAAAGTCGGGAAGTAACGTTAAAATCACTTGTGGCCTGTATTTAAAGGCATTAAATTCTGTAGGTTTGTGGTAAATGAGGGTAGTTAATTGTAAATCAACTCCAGCGAGGAGAGTGAGAGTGTTTCAGTGGCGCCCAACGTGGGGCCTTAGACATGCTGATGTGTACCAGGACACAGGAATTAAACTGTAGGCATATTTTCACAATTTCACATATTTCAATTAGGGATGGCTACGTTAGAGCCAGGATGCAATTCTGCTTTGTTGGGGGACAGTGCTGGTGAGCGGCAGAATCAGGCAGGGGCTGATAGGCAATTTGCTGTAGGGATGGGGGAAAACAGTAGAGTCAGGGGAGATATGCCAGGGAAGGGGGGAAATGAATTAAGTATGATGGACATGTTGGAGAAGCTCCTGTTTCTTAGTAACAGTTCCGAGGAGAGGATAACCAGTCAGATGGCCTCCCAGATGACTAGTTTAAAGGAAATGTCAGCAAAGATAGATGAGGTCAAAGAGCAGGTGACTATCCTAGACAGCAGTGTTACTCGCCAGTTTAGTGAAGTCAGAGTAGAAATCACTAATCTGGAAATTAAGCTAGGTGGTCGGATTGCTGCTCAGGAACAAAGGTTAGAATCTGAGTTAGATAAGTTGGATGCTCAACAAGTGATGTTGGCAGGGGAGATTTCTAGCCAGGCACTTTTGACTAGCCAGAAATTTCCCAGGGTAGATAGGGTGGGAGAGCAGAAAGAGGAAATTGTAGTCATCGTGGAAGAGAACGTTGTGGTTAGTGATGCGAGTGCTGGGAGAGTGGAGAAGGATGAGAGTGCTGAAGTTATTGGGGAGAGTGCTGGGAGAGTGGAGACGCTTGAGAGTGCTGAATTTAGTGAGGAGAGTGGTGAGGTAGCGGAGATAGATGAGCGAGTCGAGATTAGTTTGCTAGGGAATGGTATGGAGAAGGTAGATGAGAATAATATCCAGGTTAGCGAGATAGTGACTAGTATGGAGGAAGATACTGTAGGTAGAATTCTACGTGGTCAACATTTGGAACCAGGAGGGAGTGACGATTTTGTTAGGAAGTTAGTATGTAATTTCTCTGTTGACATTAGGACTGCAGTGTGCGTGCAGGAGATAGTTGCTATTACAGGCATAGAGAGGTCACTTGGAAGGTTAGGTACCTTAAGAAAGACAAGTAGGCAACGTCAGAGAAATGGGGGTAATCGAAGGGAAGGAAATTATAATCAGGGGAGAGAGAGGAATTGGGATCCAGGTAGAGGGGATAGGTACATTTGGTATGAAGATCATGGGAGAGGAAGAAATAACAATGAGTGTTAGGGGTACGGGAAAAACAATCAACCGGGGAACAGACCACGTGAGGTAGAGCAGGCAAATAGGGGGCGTGGCATGGAAAGGCAGCTTGAGAGGAGCAATAGGCCAGGAAGTTTAAACTTCACCAGGACTCACTATATGGAGCAGGGGGAGAGTCCTTGCATAGTATTCCTGCTCACGCTCTGGAAGAAAAACATAATTTAGAGTATAATGTCAATGTAGGATCTGATAGGTTAGGAGACCAGAGCTGTAAATTAGATTACAGTAAGGCGCTAGTGAAGTTTGGGTGGAGTGAGCAACAGGATTGAGTTAGGTTAGATTATCAGGTTGGTGGTAGAGATTTTGTTAGTGTTGTTGGATGCATTCAGGTGATTAAAGAGGTT
This sequence comes from Meconema thalassinum, assembly GCA_946902985.2. Taxonomy (NCBI): domain Eukaryota; kingdom Metazoa; phylum Arthropoda; class Insecta; order Orthoptera; family Tettigoniidae; genus Meconema; species Meconema thalassinum. The sequence goes on along the minus strand of OX336391.1, from coordinate 296,585,518 downwards.
TCTGAGGAGAAAGAATTAGGTGTCGGCATGGTATCAAGTTGTATTTTGGTCATGAGAGATGATCATGTGATGAGTGATGTTGATCACTGTTGTTTCTGGATCATGGGAGATGATCATGTGTTGAGTGATGTGGATCACTGTTGTTTCTGGGTCATGGGAGATGATCGTGAGTTGAGCGATGATGATCACTGTGTGGAGGCAGTTGTTAAAGATACCATGTTGGACGAGGGTCAGAAGTCAGAGGTGTTTGACGTTCTGAGGGAACACAGGGTGGTGTTCTCGGAGAAACCTTGATGTACTCATGGCTACGGGCAGAGTTTTGACATCGCAGATAGGTCTGGCTTGAGCGGTCCTAGGTACCCTATAGCTCATTCTTACATGGAGGGTGTTGTTGAGGTGATTGGTCAGATGCTGTATGAGGTTATATTTGTGATTAGTAACAGTCAGTCTGTTAGTCTTCTGGTGGTGGTGACCATGTGGGATGGTACCAGTAGGTTATGTTTGGAGGTCGTGGCAGTTAGTAGTTTGCAGGAAGGATTTCTTTTTGTGTGTCTCGCAGGATTTTGGGATTTTCAACCGGGGAAGCTGTACCCTAAGAGATTAAATAAATTGAGGATTATTGTAATTGTAGGTAAGATGGTTTTGAAACAGTAGGGAAGGGAGGGGGTAAAAATTAAGATAGGTGATCTGGTGTTGCGAGCTGAGCATCTGCTGTCGATAGAGCAGAGTTGCATTCTTGAGGTTTTTCATTCGGGTCCAGTTGCTATAGACCGCAGGGTAGGTGCATGTGCCTACAGCTTGATTTCCAACGATGACAAGGTCCTAGGTACATATAACGTTGCTTACCTCGAGCTATATGTCACCTGGAGATCTTGCTCACGATGACAAGACAGGAGTACTAGTGTATTTGTGTGAGGGAAAAGGATAAATCTATAGCCTTGTAGTTTAGAGATTGATCCTTGTGGGCGTTTGTAACCGAATATATTCAGTTACAGTAGCTCACCCTCGGGTTTTCTGCCTTGTGCAGTTAGTTTGGGGTATTTTATTCGTATCTTATTATATTGGGTTAACGTGGGGTTGGAGAGGTGATTTTTATTGTGCCTGTGTGTTTTTTGGACGGATTCATATTTGGATGGTCCGGACAACCTAGGATCACTGTTTATTAATTATCGGTTTTTGAATATTTGATATTATAAAATACGGGGTTTTGCGATTTATTACGTTTTGGGAATGAGGATATATAAGACTGTATTAAGTAGAAGCATTATTTCATTTTGGTTTGGGGTTAATTGCTTTATTTTGACCTAGTAATGTTAAAGGTTAGATTTGTGGCTGTACTATAAAGGAACAAAGAATTGATATTTTCGAGTGCTGGATGTGTGACATACCCGGAAAAGACAGGCAGTAATTCGGCTTGTGTGGGATTACCTAGGCTATTTATGGCATGAACTCCCATGAACTTCGCGTGAAGAAACAACTGTGTGACGTCAGTGTGGATTTTGACTGTCTGATGTTTATGTGTTGACGCGGATGTTCCGCTAGGAGCGGGCTACGCACAAGTTAGTTCCGGCAGAAACTTTGGGGTTATTGGCAACTCCAGCTATCTGATATGACATCTAGCGGTAAAAATGAGAAACTTACCAAGTAGGGTACATTTGTCACGTGGTGACTGTTTGTATATGGTTTCTTGTATTCGTAAGCAGATCGAGATAAATTCTCCGTGTCTTTATATATAAGTAATAAGTTTTACTCGTTGATGGAGAGTAAAATTAGTAAAAGCAAAGTATATTGTTCAGTTTACGGCTGAAAGTCGATGCATAAGAGGGCTGCGGATATAAGTTTTCATCACTTTCCAAAAGATGTAAATAGCAATAGCCGAAAGGTGACGATACCAAATAAATACGGGCAACAGGAGCGGGTTGGACCACTCACCACTACACTCACTGACGACAGGACGGGTTGTTCACTGTTAAATTTACGCCGAGCCAAGCAGCACCATGACAGCCAAGCTTCATCAGTCAGGTATCCTTCCCCCTCCCTAGTTCATTTCCAATTACCCTACCAACCGCCATCACCTCGCTCTGCGATATCCGAGCCATTCCACTACGAGTCATATAGGCCTAATTTGACTTCACAGGGTAAATATATACTCTGCGAGAACCTGCTACCAGTCCGATATTCAACATCAAACCCACCAGCTTACCATCCAAATCAAGCAATTCCTGTGTCCCCCGAGCTTAAATACAAGTTAAACTCATCCCTTCGCCCTATCAAGCGGCAAATAATTTCTAGAGTCTATAGTACAGTGAGCAAACTCAAATATAGCTTTTAAACGTAACAGCGCCATGACTCGAACTGCTCAAAAACAAATACCAGCAGACAACCGATGCTTGATAATATGCAATTGACACATAAAATCCAGTGGAACACACAAATTAGATCACGTGTATCGCACATTTATACATATAAACAATTGAAAATAACACTGTCATTATTTTAGGGACCACATTTACTGATTATAACCGAAAAATATAAAAGTGTTCCATATCAAACGCATGCTATTGAGTATTTTTACCCTACTTATCCACACCGACCGCAGCGCCCCAAGTGTTAGTTTGAGTTGCCAATTGGATCCTTACGCGAGTGCATATAATGGCGTGTCTGGCGTTCTGAGCTCGTCTTATTGTTTTATCGGCAGAACACTGATCTACTAACGCCCAGGGTCGTTTTACGTGACGTGGTTTCCGTAACGAACAGTTAGAGATCGTCTTCTTGCTTGTACTACGAAGGTCTCGTAATACGAACGAGCAGTGACTAATGTTTAGCTATCCACTGAGCTCTTACGGGCTATTGGAGGCTACGATTTTTCATGGGTCCATCCATACCATGGGCTGTCGGTAATAACTTACCACGCCTAAAGGATAATCCAGTCGTAACATTTCATCGAAGTCATGCGAGAATGGAGAGGTGAACGTGCCGTAACAGAAGAAAGTAGAATGAACCAGTCGTAACGTGTGTAGATATTTTGTGTATGGACGGTACAGTGTACATACATAGGTGGCTATTATGCCTGGGTCTGATATGACCGTAGTGTTTTTCTTGCTCTCAGAGCCTAAATTCAGAGGCAAGGTACTGTATAAAGTTTGAGCACGAGTGTATGAAGGGTATTTTTGTTGTATATTTTGTATATATGTGTTTAGTACAGCCAATAGATTATCTTTTTAAAATCCATGTGTGGTTATATTCCTGTCTTGCATGAACCTGGTACATCAGCAAACGCATGCCAAATGCCCTACGCCTGGGATATGGTGTTTCATAGTCGGGGCAACAGTTATGTATCGTATTTTATCCTATTTTATTCAGGAAGACCCATATGGTCGACCTTGGCGCCCATTCAAAGTCGGGAAGTAACGTTAAAATCACTTGTGGCCTGTATTTAAAGGCAGTAAATTCTGTAGGTTTGTGGTAAATGAGGGTAGTTAATTGTAAATCAACTCCAGCGAGGAGAGTGAGAGTGTTTCAGAACAATTAAGAAATACTCGACCTTCAGCACCCACAGAAGAAGAATTAAGCCAGCCTAGTACTAGTGGGCTGAACCAAGAAAAAATCCGGAAATAATTCAATCAATCCCCACGCGCATGGACTTGGCTAGAGAGAGCTTGGAACGCCACGCCGAAAAGATAAAGAAAAGACAGGCAGGAAGAAAATTCAGAGAACCTCTACGGGAAAACGATTTAGTCCGGTTGAGACCAGTATCCTCTAACTTACCTATGAGAGTCTATAACAAATTCGCTAAGCTTTATTATGGTCCAGTAAAGATTGTTAGAGTATTCAGCAACAACAGTTATCGTTTGGCAGAAATACACTCCGACCGAGTGATTGGAAACTACAAATTGTTTAATCAGTTTGAAGCTTTCCGTCGAATCAATACAAATTATGTTTGCGCTATTAGTGCGCTAAGTAAGGTACATGTTTCGAACAATTCAAAGATCGGTCCTTCATCAGCCTCTCACACGAATGGCAAACACATAAAAAAAAACTGAACAATATAAAAAAAAATGCATGCACACTAAGACATTCATAAAACACGTATTAAAACGTTCCATTAAAATTGTACAAACATATTAAAAAACACATATTAAAAGTTCTGAAAGTCCATTTGTCTTGTTCAATTGCCAACATTTAAACATGTGCCGTTATGTTTGGAGATCTTGTCCTGTTCCATTATCTGCTTCTTGGTTTCTTGTCTGTATGTGCAATAATGTCTTTCATTTAGTGAAGGGAGTCCTATTGTCATGTATAAGGAACGGAAATGGAGTAGTAGTCCCATTTGAGTAGTTCCAATATGAAAAAACTTTTAGGTTGCTTCCAGACCGCACCAAATAGTCCTCTGTTGAATGAAAAAAATTAAATTTATTTCGTGAATGGACTTAAGCGAAGATACTCCAATTTGATCAAACAGAAACGACTGCTAGAAAATCCTTACCTCCCAGTGCATGCAGTGAACATGCACGCTTGAATCAGCTGTAGCAACTGAAGTGCTGAATCTAGGCGAGGCGAGGTGAGGTCACGTGAGACATGTAGGGGTGGAGAATACCATTGGTGGAAGCAATGAGCGGAGGGGTGGGGAGGTACTTGGAGGTTGGGTGGTACTACGAACCTAGATCTGTTTATTTATGGAGGTCTTTTTATGTTTGTTGTTGGTGACAAAGTTTGTCAATGTTTCATATAAAACATTGCTATCGAAATTGATTTCATTCAGATTGTGTAACGGGTTGTTTCTCAAGGCCTGGTCTATCTCAAGCTGTTCCAAAATATTAAGCATAATGCCTTTGCTGCAATAATGTAAAATTTCTAAGTCTTCCTCAATTTTCGAAAAGTTGTGGTTGTATTCCTGCATGTGATTATTAATGGCTGAGAATTTTTTGTGCCTCGCAGCGTTGAAATGCTCATTATATCTTATTTTAAAACTATGCCCCGTTTGACCTATGTAATCTGCATCACAGTCCTTGCACTTTATTCTGTAAATACCGGATTTCTGGAATTTGTCTTGTTTGTTGATCGATTTGGAGTTAAATAAGTGTTTCATAGTGGTGTTGTCTGTTCTGTATACTATTCTAACCTCTTGTTTCTTGAAAACGTTCTGTCTGCCTGTAGATTTTTTGGTTGAACGTGAAATAATTGTTTTGTACGGTAAATTTTAACAGGTTAATGAACTCCTTGATTTCACCATGTGACATCCTACTGTGCATTTTTAAATTTTCCTCAGGGCATTACCTAAAACTCATAAGGATAACTTACCGATCAGACCTATTGTAAACTTCAGAGGTAGTCCTGTTTACAAGCTGTCACAATTCCTCCATTTTTTTTTGAAAAAACACTATAAATTTTCGACTAATAATGCAATTAGAAATTCCATTGTTTTCTGTGAACGCACTAAAGTTTTAAATCTAAAAGGCTCAGAAACTTTGCACACTGCTGACATCAGCGATATGTACACGAACATCCCAGTAGGTCCCACTGTAGACATAATAGAGGCAAATTTACAAATGCACAGTAGGATGTCACATGGTGAAATCAAGGAGTTCATTAACCTGTTAAAATTTACTGTACAAAACAATTATTTCACGTTCAACCAAAAAATCTACAGGCAGACAGAACATTTTCAAGAAACAAGAGGTTAGAATAGCATACAGAACAGACAACACCACTATGAAACACTTATTTAACTCCAAATCGATCAACAAACAAGACAAATTCCAGAAATCCGGTATTTACAGAATAAAGTGCAAGGACTGTGATGCAGATTACATAGGTCAAACGGGGCGTAGTTTTAAAATAAGATATAATGAGCATTTCAACGCTGCGAGGCACAAAAAATTCTCAGCCATTAATAATCACATGCAGGAATACAACCACAACTTTTCGAAAATTGAGGAAGACTTAGAAATTTTACATTATTGCAGCAAAGGCATTATGCTTAATATTTTGGAACAGCTTGAGATAGACCAGGCCTTGAGAAACAACCCGTTACACAATCTGAATGAAATCAATTTCGATAGCAATGTTTTATATGAAACATTGACAAACTTTGTCACCAACAACAAACATAAAAAACCTCCATAAATAAACAGATCTAGGTTCGTAGTACCACCCAACCTCCAAGTACCTCCCCGCCCCTCCGCTCATTGCTTCCACCAATGGTATTCTCCACCCCTACATGTCTCACGTGACCTCACCTCGCCTCGCCTAGATTCAGCACTTCAGTTGCTACAGCTGATTCAAGCGTGCATGTTCACTGCATGCACTGGGAGGTAAGGATTTTCTAGCAGTCGTTTCTGTTTGATCAAATTGGAGTATCATCGCTTAAGTCCATTCACGAAATAAATTTAATTTTTTTCATTCAACAGAGGACCACCACTGCTTTTCAATTTGGTCTTGGATAAAGTCATGAGGACGTTTTGGGAGAAGAACGATTCAAGTGCTAAAATTGGTACAAAGAATAAGAACCTCAGAGTCAAAGGTTTAGCATTTGCTGACGACGTAGCGTTGTTTGCTGAATCAGAACAAGAAGCTATTAACCAAATTGATCAGTTAAAAGAAACGGCGGAAAAAGCGGGCTTACAGATTTCGTTGGTAAAAACAGAGATGATGACAAGTGATCAGAAATACACTAAGAAAATGATAAAAACAAATTATGGGAGCACCAGGGTCACTGACCGATTTAAATATCTTGGAGAAATAATTAGTAGCAATGGGACGGATAAATTGGCAATCGAGAACAAAAAAGGGAAATTGGAAAGATTAAATTTTTGTACAAAAAATATATACAATAAAAAGAACCTGTCTATCAATGCAAAATTACGACATTTTAATACTGTTGTTAGACCAGTCATCTTGTACGGCATGGAAACTACAAATATAACCGGAATGGAGAATTTGCTCAAGATAGAAAGAAGAATTTTAAGAAGGATTTATGGTCCTAGGAAAACACAGGAAGGTTATAGACTGAGATCGAATGCAGAAATTTATAGTAAAATCGACAACCTTGAAGTGATGATCAGAAAACGGCGACTTCAGTTCTACGGACATATGGTCCGCATGGATTGCTCAAGGTTAAACAAACAAATTTTTGATAAAATCTGGAACTATAAAGGACAAGGAGGCTATGTAAAACAAATGAAAGAAGAACTTCAAAAATTCAAAATTACTGAAGAAGATTGTCTAAATCGAATAGAGTACAGAGAAAAAATTTTTGGTCTCAAAATTCTTGTCGGGGAGAAGAAAAATCTCAACAGAGGAGAATGGACTGCTGAAAGAAGAGCTGCACAGTCGACCAGGATGAAAGACTTCTGGAAGAGAAAGAAGGAAACTAGACCTATAAAGAAGTGATATTTGCGTGGTCCTTGTTGGCCTGTCCGCGGTGTATATATAGAGGACTATTTGGTGCGGTCTGGAAGCAACCTAAAAGTTTTTTCATATTGGAACTACTCAAATGGGACTACTACTCCATTTCCGTTCCTTATACATGACAATAGGACTCCCTTCACTAAATGAAAGACATTATTGCACATACAGACAAGAAACCAAGAAGCAGATAATGGAACAGGACAAGACCTTCAAACCTAACGGCACATGTTTAAATGTTGGCGATTGAACAAGTCAAATGGACTTTCAGAACTTTTAATATGTGTTTTTTAATATGTTTGTACAGTTTTAATGGAACGTTTTAATATGTGTTTTATGAATGTCTTAGTGTGCATGCATTTTTTTTTTGATATTGTTCAGTGTTTTTTGATGTGTTTGCCATTCATGTGAGAGGCTGATGAAGGACCGATCTTTGTATGGTTCGAAACATGTACCTTACTTAGCACACTAATAGCGCAAACATAATTTGTATTGATTCAGCGGAAAGCTTCAAACTGATTAAATAATTTATATAAGTCAATACGGACCAGAAATGGCAACTAGTATTCCCATTGGAAACTACAACTCAGGAAATCTAAGAAAATATTTCAAACCAGAGGATTAATACTGGACAGACATGTTTGATTTCTTCACATAATCTTAGCATATTGATGTTTTATAAGTCTTCTTACCAAAACTTATAAAAACCAGGAGAGGGGAACATGTGACCGAAATCCACTATTTGCTCTGCTCCGATTGGGGATGTTTAAATGCCGAGATTCGCAAAGCAACCTTGGAAGTATTTGATGTATGCAAAATATTGAAATGTATTCCAGCATGCATTTGTAACAGACCTATAGCTAAGAAACATTCTTCATATTATTCTAGCTGATATAAATGGAACTATCATTATGGCCTTGAGCCAAAATTTATCACAAGCGAGAGTCGAACATCTTCAACTCCTAACGGCTTTGACAAGTCGTGACGCAATAGATGAGGGGTGAAAACTTCCCCACGCCCCGCTTTGAATCATCTGGTGACTACGCGGTGTGCGCTCTGTCAGTACTAAATCACGGGTCATTCGAGAATTCTCTTTCACTGGCTAAACTCATGTGTGCGTGGAAATGAGGATTCTAGTACGTGCGGAAAGCGTGTGTTTGCACTATTTAACTAACACTAATAAAGACTTTATTACGATTCAAGATGATGACTTAAACAATCAACAGGGAAGCTTAATGGCCGGGATGAGTCCGAGATCTGGGGGACTGAATTCACGTTAGATCAGACGTCACGACGATGGATACATTACGAGAGTACCTTAAGCGGCGATCTTGCAAAATTAAGAATAGGACCAAGATTAACCACGTCGTGGGAAAACAAATAGGCAACACATTCTCCGTCACCCAGGGCGTGCTTTCAGACCACTGGTCTGAAATTATATGACAAGCCATTACCACAGGGGGGCTTACTCCCGTCTCCCGCGCGTCTCATCATGTGACATCTTGCTTGCTGGTGACGTCACATGGAGGGAACATGCCGTCACCGTAAGATAGTTGGCTTGCAATAGTAGAATGCATAGTTGCTGAAAATCGCGCGTCTAGCTAGAATACCGTTGCATACTTGATTTGATTTATCGTGCCTTGTGGTTAACCATGAGCAATAGCAGTAAATACAAAGTTAATTGTGCTCTGAGCTGTAAGCGAAGTGACAAATTCAACCCCGATAACGCTCGAGTGTGTTCTATACATTTGTGTCCAGAACACTATGAACGAGATTTGAAAAAATGAACATTTGGGATTACCACAGAGAAAAATATTGCGTGCGGATGATGTTCCGTCTATTAAAGTTCCCGGCTCAAGCAACAGCGGGGCGATTACGCGGATGTTAGGCCCCTTAAAATATACTATCTTCATCATTATCCAGCAACAGCCCAAGCACCTTCGCAGACTAAATTGCAGAACGGGTATTTGTTTAATTATTGAGTGTACGAGTAATTTTATTTGGTTCAATAAATATTTTTATCGGTATTTATAAGAATCTACTATCTCAAAAGAAGCTACAGTACTTATTTGTCAGCCTAGAGTTGATGCAAAATAAAGAGGTACGATTCTCTAGAATTCGATCTAATTGCGGTAATCTTAGTATTTGTTATTTAACAATTTAGAGTTTATTCTCGTACGTGGCGTAAATATCATGAAGTACAACTGTTATTTAAACTCTACAGGTCGCCAGTGACAGAGAAAAGCGTCATGAAGCTAGGAGCATGAGTAAACGGGCACTATCGACTTTGGAGACTTTGTCACCAAAAAGAAAAAACGGAAACTTGATCAAGGAACTAACACTGAATCACTGCAAAATGATGAAATTATACAACACCGAAAACAGGGTTGAGGTTTTGAAAAATATAAACGTGGATTTAAGACGAAGGATGATAATGATGATAATTGTAGTTTTTAGGGGCCTATCATCTAGGTTATCGGCCCCTAATGGTTTGGGTGATCGTGAAGATGATCATGAAATATAAACTATAACTAAAACTAACTACTAACTTATATACTAGAAGAAGAAATGGAAAACAAAAAGAGAAGAAGGCAAATAAAGGACAGGAGGAAAGGAAATGCCCTCAACCCTCGAAGAATGCAGATTGAGGGATTTGGAGAGAAGTAGAGCCATGAAATGCAGATAGGAAAGTGAAAGAGGAGAGGGTCCGTCCCAGAGGTAATGGATGAAAGGGGGGAAACCGGACCCAGCTCAGGAAACACTCGGAGTCGCCAACTCCTGAACTCACCAGCCGTGAGCCCCTGAGGGTGCAGCAATATCTCGGGTGCACCGGAAGTGGTGGGGCTACAAACACCCTGCCTCCTTGAGGGCCTTGAGCAGAAGGCAGGAGATAACATGAAAAGAAAAAGAAGGCTGACCCCTCGCAGAAGGAGTATCAGAAAAGATGAGACAAGGACCAATGAAGGCGGGAAAGGAAAAGACTCCCTAGGCCTCGGATACCCTTATACCGTCGGGGTCGGAAGAGAACAAGAGTTGACCAAGTGGGGTCGACAGGAATGAAGACGGAGAGGGGCCCGGCACAAGTAGGCTAAGTGGAAGCAATGTCGGACTCAGCTGGGGCCCCGTGGTCGCCAACCCACGTTCCAATAGATGTGATCCCCTGGGGGGTTAAGACGAAGGGAAGGGGCTCTAAGAAAGCTCAAACCCCAAAGATATATTGTATCAATGAAAGTACATATGGGTACTCTTAGAAGGGAGATGGTAAAAGCTCACTCCACTTGTTATACTGCAGGGCAGATTCGATGTTTATTATGAGTTAAGAAGAAGGTGAAATGGTCTTCACAGGACATAGCAAATGCCCTCGCACTAAGATCACTTTCGAAGAAAGCCTACGAACATTTGAGAAAACGCAACAATCCGCTACCATGCCGTTCAACACTACAGAAATTGATTCGGCAATTTAAGTGCAGACATGACATTCTGAGAGAGGTGCTTTGTCTGTTGAAAGCCAGAGCGCAAATAACAAGGACTCAGAAAAAATTGCAGTTTTGTCGTTTGATGAAATTAATATTGACGGCTGAATATCCTACGATTCATCAGACGATCGCATATTATGGCCCCACAGTAACGTCCCGGTAGCTATGGTCCGAGGGCTGTGTGCTAAATGGAAGCAGCCCGTTTTTTATGACTTCGATGTGACAGTGATTTCAGAGTTGTTACAAAACATTATTAGCCAGTTTGAGGGTTGTGGCATTCGTATTATCGCAGTAACTAGTGATATGGGAGGGAAAAACTCTAAAGTCTGGAAGAAACTACATGTAAACAGTAATAACAGTTTTCTCAGCAATCCAGTGGACAGAGACAGAAATGTGTGGGTTTTCTGTGATGTGCCCCATCTGTTGAAATTGTTAAGAAATCACTTTCAAGATGCAGGTTTCGTGTTAGACGATGGCTCAGAACTTCAGAAGAAGACGATATAAGACCTACGTCAGGACACGGATTTTAATACAAATACGTCACCTCAACAAGAGACGCAAAATAAAGATCATGGAAAAGTATTCGTTGATGAAGAGACGAATGTGGATAGCTTCGGCCTCCTTAAACAAGTAATAAGTCGGCAAAATGTGAGTTTTAGACACAGTTATACTAACAGCTGTTCTAGTGTTCATAGTGTTCATATGTACGCAGTAGTTAATTCTAATAATATACCTGGTTGTTTTCCCTATTAATACTCTACCTTACTGTATTTATAATTTATTACATGTACAGTTGCGATTATCGTTTACTATCATTGGACCCATAATTTATTGAGGTATTGTGAATTATTGACTGTACCATCCTTGGGGCTACTGTTGAAGTACAGGCACCTGGCTGCTGCTAGCCTGAGGAGCCCTCCCGTCTGCGTCACGCGCGGTGAGCCAATGAGACCGCAGCGGGCGGGAATGACCTACCTAATATACTCTAACTACCTTGCCATTACCATGTTATAATAATGTTCTCTCTTCCAGGTGACTGAAATATTTCGAATGAATTCCCAAACTAAAGAGCAAATAATTTATGGATATTAAGAGTAATTTCACACACATATTTAAGATATTTAATAAAATGTTTTATGGTTGAATTCCAATTTTTTTTTATCAACTTATTCTGAACTTAGTTTCGTTCTTACTCGTGGCGTATTTTACCTTGACGGCAATTGAAAGCGGAACATTAAACTTTTTGCAGAGCTATTTTTGAAACTTGATATTAATTCTTGGCACAGTAATTATCATCTGGATTCATGATCTGTGATCCTAAACCCTTCTTCTTCTTCTTCTTCTACCTTATCCGATACGGACGTTGGCTACCACCATGGCTAACACCTTCTTATCCTGTGCAATCCTGAAGAGTTCCGTGGAAGACAGCCCAAACCACGTTTTTAAATTATCCATCCAAGTTATTCGTCTCCTTCCTGGTCCACGCCGTCCTAAACCCTACTGTAATTAATTCAGATTGTATAAGAATACGAAGCCGATTATGATCGTAAACATTAAGAGATTCTGACCAGTCTTATGATTGCCATTTAACAACATTTATAATGGTTTAAGGATTACTTGACATTATGTCAAAAGGATTTTGGAAATGCATTTTGAATAAAGCACAATTAATAATTAGTTGTAGACACTTTCTAGTGGTCGGTAGCAACGGTTGGAAATGAGATATTCCATTCCAACGTATTAATAGATTAATAATTAATGAATTTCTTCGATGATATAAATGTTTGTGATTATGCCAGGATGCAGGCAGGGTCTATGCAGTCCTAGGTCAAATGGAATTAGTATGTGCTTTATATTATAGTGATATTTATATTTCCAATTCTGGGAAATAGTGCAATGACAGTCTTTTTTTTTCTGTCCAATTTATCGTCATTTTGTGCACGGTTGTTAGGGTTAAATGAGCTGGTCAATTCAATTTAATAATTATGCAGATCATAGGCAATTCTACAGTATTCTAATGTCTTTGAATGTAGCTGTTACATTATCGCAATCTGAACAATTTAATTAATCCAATTAGGACACGTTGAATCCAATTTCTTATTTGAGAGTGCCTTGAGTGATTAGAATTCCCTTGTAAACCAATTTTTGAGTGGCTATGATAGAACAATGCTACTTTGAGCTAAGATGTTTTCCATAAGGAAACTTGGAATTATTGTGGTAATATAATGATAATAATAATTATTTATTTCCTATAATTAATTCAATCCAATTAATTAATTAACGGTCATTATATCAATCTAATGTATGTAAATATCAGGGATGTGTATAATGTGTGTGTGAATTATTAATTTAGTTTGTTTAATGGGGGGAAAAAAAATTAGTTATTTTTTTTCTACAAAGCTGAAACTGATAGTGAAGTGCTTTTTATTTTAAATCTATATTCAGCTAAACATCGAACTCGCGAACTCTGATTAATTTTCTTTTGTGAGAACTTCCCATTTAAGTGAAATAGGGCAGCTCAACGGCACAGATGGACATTATGGATACTTGTATCCCAACCTAATGATTTGCCTCGAGTGATAGGAGTGTTTATATCTTTCTTTTGTCCGTCTGCTCTAAAATAAATTTAGGATCTTGATTTTAACAATTTCAAATTATTCCTTAGTTTGAACTTCTCCCGAATCAGTGATACTTTTTCTTTTTCTTGTTGGTGAGGTCTTTGTCCTGTTGAACCTTGCATGCCTATCCCTTTCAACGACCTGAGATATATGATCTCTTGCCTGCCCGAGCTAGTTGTTATGATTTTTTTATTGGACAAATATTTCCAGGATTTGATTTTTTTTTTATCGCCTGTGTCCCTTCTACGGTTTCTCGTTGAAATCGCCGGGGCAACGTGACGTCGGGGAAACGGGCACAGCACGAATGCTCCTAGTTTGCCTTACGTTCATGAATGCTCCACCAAACGAATATAATACAGTATATGCATCTATTGTATCTGCTTGGACATTGCACATTGGTTAAACAGAAGACTTGCATTGCGACATTTGACCAGCCATTGTACTGGAAGGCACGTGATGTAGTGGCAAATTACACTCAACCAGAGCCGAAGAATGTGGTTGTCAGGTTAGTTGGATTTCACATATTAATGTCTTTTATGGGGGCGATAGGCATAATCATGGATGGTAGTGGGTTGAATGGGCTATTCAGCACACTATAGGCTACCAACAGTGCTGAAAAAATCCTAACAGGACATGCGTTCGCCAGGGCGCCCACATCTCTCGGGCTAAGTGACAGTTCACTTAGCCATGACCAATGATTCCAGTGCTCAGAGATAATATCTCGTGACTCTCGCTTCCGTTTCCTGCTCGTTGAAGATTGCTGGTAAAAAATTAAACTGTCAATCCCCTCACTCTCATTGTCAAAAAATCTGAAGATGATCTTAAAGATCTCTTGAAGTTTGAACTCACACCCTTCCCTATGTCACTCTTCACTGAGGAGGGAATGTGCAAGGGAACGAAGTCTGCAATGTACTCACTCTTCACTCACATAGAGGAAGTCAACATTGGCAATAGGAAATGTAACGTGATTGGTGGAGGATACCTATTATATAAATTGGTGTGGAACAAAACTCCCACAACCACATTCGAGATGCTGTGCTCTATGTACATCAACTACGTGCAGAGACACTTTGGCAGCAATATGATTGTTGTGTTTGATTGATACCCCACTAACGCCGGCTATCGAAGCACCAAAGCCGCAGAACGAGCTTGCCGTTCTGCATTACAATCAGCAACCTAAGTCATGTTCTCCTCATCTACCAAGGTGACCATAGTACAAGAAAAGTTATTGGCTAACGATCACAATAAGAGCACATTCATTTCGATGTTGATGACACGAATGGCGGATGCTAGCATCAAAGTGAAGCAGGCATATGAGGACGCCAACGTGATGATCGTCAATATCGCCATATCCAAGGCCAGCGAATTCGACAGCGTTATCATTACTGCTGAAGATGTGGGCATACTTATTCTGTTGACAGCATTACTGCATTAGGTATGTCCACATAGAACATCTATCTTCAGAAAAGTGGAAGAGGCAGTGGTCCCCGAGTCCTCTACTCCCCAAGTTCCCGCTCCTTTCCCCCCCAAGGACATACTTTTCCTCCACGCAGCGAGTGGTTGTGATACCAGGTCAGCACTGCATGGATTGGGGAAGAACAAAATTTGCAGCACCTACATGAAGAATACCTCCATCTCCGCAGCAGTGGCTCCATTTCTCACACCAAACGCTAGTCCTCAGAAGATCAGCGATGCTGGAGAAAAGTCCCTGGTAGCAGTTTATCGAGGCGGCATTGACAATGACAACCTCAACGACCTGCGGTACAGATTATTCACACGATCAGTGACGAAGCCTAAATTGCAATTACCCCGCCTACTACCAACAAGGGACGCTGCCAAGTACCAATCCCTCCGCACTTACCAGCAAGTACAGGTGTGGTTAGGCAATGAACTTCTCCCATCAGTTTGGGGCAGGAGCCTAACCACGCGAGGGGTACTACCAATCCCCACAACCAGAAATGCTGCACCGGATAACATCCTCCAGATTGTTTCCTGCAAGTGCAGCAAAGGCTGTAGCACCGTTGCTTGCAGCTGCAAGAAAGCAGGTCTTAGGTGCTCAGCAATGTGCAAGCACTGCACAGGCCACTCCTGCGAAAATGCCCCCGCAACGGATTTGAACGAGGACTCGCCCGACATAGTCGACGAATACGACGAGGACGTCATTAATAACCTGATCATTCAGGTGGTCGACGAGCTCTTAGAAGCAGAACCAATGGCTAAGAAATCCCGACAGGAATTGTAATGAGTACAAATGAGTACCTACTATATGTACATGTATATATGAGTACCTTTCAATAATAATCTCTATTCCATATAATGTATGCCTTGTGAATACCTTAATATTATTAATTACATTATTTTTTTTTTTCACGAAAGGACTAAGTCCTTTTTTTACCTGCCCTGGGAAAATTATGTAGTGGGGAGGAGGGGTGCGGGAGGGAGGTCAATCCGAAAAGTAACTAATATCAATAACAACATGATGTGAATATGGTTGGCTTTCATCAGAGAAGAAAATTAGCTTTTGTAAATTGGGGTTGAGTGGGGAAAGGGGGGAGCAGGGGGTGGGGTGGGGGGTAAGGGGGGGGGGGGTTCCAAAGTTGGTGATTGTAACCAGGAACCATAATTACAACAACATTTCATCATAATTCGGTTATAAAAGAAGAAATAAGGTGGAATTCTGTATTTTGGGCATTTTTTTAGGGAATTTTGAAAAATGAAATTTTCTTCGAAGCGCCATATCTCTGTAAGGAATTGACATACAAACATGTTTGAACACTCAAAATTGTAGGAAATTTAACGCTCTACAAAACAGCATAAGAATGCTTTTGCTGTCGGACGTAAGGGAAAAAGTTATTGAGGAAAATCCGGAGGAAGGTCGAAACTTTTGCAGTTTTTACCCCCCTCCTCTTTTCGCACAGGGTCCTCGAGGTCCAAAACTTGAGGAAATGTTAATTAGCCATCCCTCAACAACATCACAACGTTTCATTAAATTCCGACCTTTTTCTATCTGAAACTACCTGTCGACTGGGCTATTAGTGATATTACGAGAACCAGTTACGCATGGTATGTATCTCGTTTGAGAGGTATGACTCTTGTCTTTTATCTGAAATATGTGTCGAGTTGGTTTGTTTCGTAATAAATGTTGTTCTCCTCAGACAGTTTTGTCATGCTGCTTTTGGTCACGTCGCGCGCAGTGACATTCTCCAGCCCTGGCTTGACTGACAGCAAATGTGCTAGAAATATTGTAGGCCTATAATTCAGATGGAAGTTTAGTCTCTAATATTATTCTCTAATAATATTTAGGCAAGTGACAGGGACGAACATTGAGCAATTTTCTTAGCTTATCGGGTTCAGCTGGTGAAAGGTTTGTTTACAAAATACGCTCGCTTGGGCGCGGAACGATATATTCAAGGCTGGCACGCATCAGATAATACGGTTCCAAGGTTACAGGAAATACATTTTATAGAGAAATTAGCATCCAAAACTGAGAAATCTAAACCTCAAAGACGGTGCGTCATGTGTTCTAAGCATCGGTATAGGTTTCTGCTGCCAAGAATATGACGTGGGTCTCTGTCTTGAGGAGTGCTTCGAACTCGAACTCACACCAAGCTGAATTACTAAGCTTATGTAATTATGAGCATGTACATGATTTTTTCATAATTCAAAATGTCTTAAATATCGGGCAACTCTTATTCTTGTAGTAACATTTTAAGTGAATCAATGTATTTCAGTTGCAAGTAGGTGAAATCTCCTCCGGTCGCATAGTAGGAAGCTCTTAATAGGTAAGACGCTGAGGGGTTAATGGAGTGCACAATCACTTCACTGAAGTATCAAATAATGTGTTTTTTTATAGATAGTATTGGAGCATCAAGTATCGTGACAAATTGGGATTTGTCCTATCATCATCATCATCATCTTGCACAGTTTCCAGCCACTGGCCGGGTCTGTTTGGAACACAAGCCTCTCCAATGTCTTCTGTCTTCCCACCATCTCTCAGCCTCCACCCTTGTCCAGTCTTCTCCTCTCTTCTTCACGCTTTCTTCCACCCCCTTCAGCCACCTGTCTCTCGGTCTTCCCCTCGGTCTCTTTCCTTCCCACTTCGTCTCATGTACTCTACCGGGTATCCTCTTCTCCTCCATTCGTTTTACATGTCCATACCATCTAAGTCTAGATTTCTCTATACCATCCTGTAATGATTCCTCCTTCATTAATTCTCTGGTCCTCTCATTTCTTATTCTGTCCATCTTTGTAGCTCCAATACTGCTTCTCAAGAACCTCATCTCACTGGCCTGTATTTTGCTCTTCTCCCTTCCTTTCATAACCCAGGTCTCCGAGGCATACGTCAGGATAGGGACATAGTACGTCCGATATATGATCTTCTTGCTGTTCTGAGGGACATCCTTGCTCCATAACATGTTTCTCACACTCCTCCGAAATGCTTCTGCCTGCCTCCCCCGCTCATTTATTTCTCTATCGTTTCTTCCATTATCTTGTATCAGGCTTCCCAGATACTTGAAACTCTCCACTTTCTTCAGCTGTTCCCCACCAATTGTTATTCCCGTTGTGGTTCTTTCCTTCTTCCTTGTTGTGATTACCATCTCACTCTTATTTATGCTAAATTTCATCCCATATCCTTGTATTATTCCTTCCCACACGTCCAACTGTTCCTGTACCTCCTCCTCCTTGTTTCCCCAAATCATCAAATCATCTGCAAACACCATTGCTTTCATCTTTCCGTCCCCAATTACTTGTGCCACTCGGGTCATTATGTCATCCATCACCACAATGAAAAGTACCGGTGACAGTGCACTTCCTTGTTTCAGGCCGTTTCTCTGTTCCAACCAGTCTGATCTCTCTCCTCCCACTTTCACACAGCTCACGCTTCCCTTGTACATATCCTTTATCCTCTTTATAGTCCATTTCTCTACTCCTCTATCCTCCAGGGACTTCCATACTTTGTTTCTGCATACACTGTCATATGCTTTCTCAATGTCCAGGAAGGCCATCAGTAGATCTGTTCCATACGGATAGTGCTGTTCCTGTAACAGCCTTACAGCAAAAATCAAATCCACTGTGGACCTTCCTGCTCTGAAGCCATGTTGTTCTTCCCTCATCCCTCATTCTATCCTTGTCCTAATTCTCTTTTCCAAAACTTTCTCGAAGATCTTTGCACAATGACTCATCTGTGTTATTCCCCGATAGTTTCTGCAATCTGTTCTACTACCTTTCTTGAAGATCGGGACAATGATTCCTTTTTTCCAGTCCTCTGGGGTCTTCCTTTCCTTCCAAGCTGTCCTCATCACTCGGTACAGCCACTGTATCCCCACCTCTCCTGCTGCTCTCACCATCTCCACACTCAACTCATCCACACCCGGTGCCTTCCCTCCTTTCATCTTGTTAAGTCCTTTTCTGTTTGCAGTTCATCTTCCTCTTCCCCGATTTCTTCCTCCTCACCATCTTTTCCATTTGAGTTCAGAAGTTCTTCAAAATATTCTTTCCACATTTTCTTCAGTTCTTCCCTATTTTCTATCTCTTGTCCCCTTTTGTTCACCATTCTAACATAATCCGTGGGATCCTTCCGCCTCTTATTTTTTACCATCCCATACAGGACCTTTTTTGTACCTTCACTATCCTCCTCCATCATCTTTGTCCACTCTTCCATCCACTTCCTTCTCTCCTCAGCCACCACTCTCTTCGCCTCCTTCTTTCTTTCCTGGTACTCTTCCCTTGTCTCTACCGTCCTATGTTGATACCACCTCCTAAAGGCTCTATTCTTTTCCCTTACTGTATCTTTTGTCTTCTCATTCCACCATGGTGTTTCCTTCCACCTCTTCTTACTACTTGTCCTCCCACATACTGCTTCTGCTGCACCTACTAGTGTCTTCTTAAATCTAGCCCATTCCTCTTCCACACCTCTTTCTTCATCTGTTAGAATTCCTTCCTTTACCATTTTGAGGTACTCGACCCTTCTATCCCCTTCTTTCAGTTTCCATATCCTTATAAGTCTTTCCTGGTTCTCAGTCCTTTTCTTCTCCTTACTCCCTCTCAGGTTCATTACCAGCAATCGATGGTCACTATCCAGGTTCTCCGATGGTATAACCTTGATGTCCGTGATGTTCTTATTTAGTTCTTTCTCATACAGTATATAGTCGACCACCGACTTCCTGGTCAAGTCATCACTGTACCATGTGATTGTGTGGCTCTCTCTTTTCTTAAACCAGGAGTTCCCAACTAGCAGGCTGTTCCTCTGGCAGAAGTCCAACAGTCTCTTTCCTTCCTCATTTCTTCTGCCCCAACCCTCTGGTCCTAGAACACTCTCATAACCTTGTCTTTCTCTTCCTACATGGGCATTGAGGTACCCCATAACAATCATATTTCTTCCTACCAGCTGCTTCTGCAATTCCTCTTCAAACTCCTCCTTCTCTTCAGAGGCGCAGCCTATGTGGAGCATACACTTGCACTTTCTACGGTCTCTCCCCTCAGTGCTACTTTCACTTTCATCATCCTTTCACTTATTCTCCTCACTTCTTCTTTTAAACCATCTCGTACTACTACTCCCACTCCATTCCTCTTTCCCTCTTCGTTCCCACTCCAGTACAGTCTATAGCCTTTTCTCAGTACTCTCCTTCCTTCCCCTTTCCACTTTGTTTCTGCCAATCCCAATAAATCCAACTTCCTTCTTTCCATCATATCCACTATCTCCTCCACCTTCCCCGTCAGCGTTCTTAGGTTTAAAGTTCCAAATCTTAGTCCGTGTGTACAGCCGTGTCGTCGTCTATTAAATCCATCCTTTCCGAGGCTCGTTCCATTTTTGAAAGCATTTGGTTTCATCCACTACTGGCTTGCTGAGCCTATCGTAGCTTCAGAGCCCCGTTAGCCGTCACTTTTCAGGGTTCCTGTAGGTCCTTCACAGCTACCGTAACGGTCCCGGGGCACAAGAAGTCCCCACTGTACTTCGCCCCTACAGGCAATCCCCTACTTTGTGCCGTTGGCCGTCTCCCACGACGTGGACGAGGGGTTGGACTCATGGGTGACATTTGTCCTATCACTAGATTAAAAATAGTATTTTAATCTCAATTGTTCAGTTTAATATTCCACATATAATACAGTATTCAATTCACTTGCTATCTGAATGACATAAATGCAACAAAATATTGATTTTAGAATTGAAGCAATGTGCCGAACAGGGGTCTAACCACCAAAAACTGTGTTATGAGTTAATTGCAAAAAATTGTTAATTGCAAAAAATTGCAAAAAACATACCGTAGTTAAACAAAATGTAGGTATAATTTGTGCCATTATGTGCAGATTGGTAACTATTATGATGACTGACAATGACACAGCCCACGAACTACGTACAAAAGAAATTATTTACAACCTTGAAAACCTTCAAAAGTGAAGTGACAAGCATGCCAGGAAGGAAAACATCCGCTCTTGAAGTCCTACCACTCATTCACATTGTTTGCGTTTTCTAGTTGGATTTTCATGCTTTAATTGCATGTCACAAACAAGGAACTTTGCTCTGCCATCTTGTACAGGAGTTCGATCCCTATTCCGTGTGAGAAGGAAGTTCCCCACCCCCTAGCATCGCAACAAATTCCGAATTCTTCCACATAACTACGCCACATTGCAGGAACATTCATATAGATCCTTATTCCAACGCAACATCATTTTCGGGGAAATGGCGGTAGATCCCTTTTCAATTTTTAATGCAATAACCAATCTATCAATAGTCAAGAATAGGAGGATATTTTATTATTGCACCTTCCTGAATACCAGCTTCTCTCGTATGTCCTTCAGCTCGAATGACTGCTGTCTGATTTATGTATAGATTGCAGATCACCCTCCTATCCCTGTACTTTATTCCAATCGTTTTCAAAATGTCATACAATTTAGCCCAATCGACGTTATCAAAAGCCTTTTCTAAGTCTACAAATGCCATGAACGTTCTCTTTTCTTTCCTCATTCTACCTTCCAAAATCAGCCTAAGACTTAGTACAGCTTCCCTTGTTCCTGTATTTCTCCTGAAACCAAGCTGGTCTTCACCAAACTCCGTTTCTATCTGGCTTTCCATCCTCTTGTAAATCATTCTAGACAGGATCTTTGAAGCATGAGTAATCAAGCTGATTGTACGGTAATCTTCACATCTGTCAGCTCCCACTTTCTTCGGTATAGGGATGAAAACATTCTTCTTGAAATCAGAGGGTACCTCCCCTGTCTCATAAATCCTACACACCAAGTGAAATAACCTGATCAGACCATCATCACCTATGCAGCGTAGCGACTAAATCGGTATATCGTCTATGGCTGGTGCTTTGTTCCTGCTTAAGTCTTCCAATTCTCTGTCAAATTCTGATCTCAATATTAAATCTCCTTTCGCATCCTCATCAATTTCCTCTTCCCTTTCCATTACATGATTCTCAACTCCTTTCCCTTATACAAACACTCTATGTTAGCTTTCTGTGCCGATCACAAGATCGACACACAAATCTATCTTCTGGGAAATGTCTAGTCGGAAAGCCCGACAATGAATTTCGACATTTATGAAACATTGTTGCACTCTGATGAATTATTCTTGTGTGTAACTGTACAGAACTATTGCGGGCTGATTGCTGCGGTAAATTGAACTCTCTCGGCCAATCAAAATAAGACTGGGGCAACCGATTTACCATACCACCATACAAGGTGTATTTACTGAAATATCATATCACTAGCGGACCCGAGCGAGAAATCTTGCACACTTTCCCCAATAGGTTTATAATGAGAGACTTAAGGAGAAAGGTAGTTAGTTATTATTTCAACCACAAGATTATAGAACACTATTTACATTTCAGTTAGAATTCCAAGTTCTACGTTCCCTAACTTAAGAAGGCAATCACTGAAAATTGGATCATCCTAACACTCACCGGTTATTCGATATTTATGAAATTATTCGATTTGAGTACTCATTCCTTTGATTTACTGTTTCTGAAATCCATGCAAAATGATAAAGGAAAGACGTCAGAATGTTAAAATGACATGAAACAGGCGTCACAGCGGCTAAAATGTGAAGTGGACAGCAATTATGGAACATATTTTCAGACAGCAAAAATATCTGCAAATCACACACTTTGTCTACATATTTCTTAGTCAATTTTTAAAGAAATTATAGATATATATGAAATTAGAGTGCAATTCGTCACTGCTAATGTCTATTCATTTGAATGCTCATTTGTCATGATCGGTCGCTTGTGAGCGCCGCAGGAGGGATCTATACTACTGAAATAATATATATGATGATGTGGTTCCTACGAACTATGAAGCGATACAGTTGGCAGTATGTGCCGCGCGAAGTATTTCAAATTATTCAAGAACTCTGTAGGATGAACGCTATGCCTTAGGTGCTCCAGCGAACGTGTGCGTGCATGCACAGTGATGTAGATTCTGAGCTTGCATCAGGACAAAAGCACTTGGGACGCGATTCAGTCGTGCTTCTGAGGCTCAAGTGAATGGACGTTGGTATAGCGCTGGCGCCTTGGCCAGTGCTATTTGGTGATTCTACAGACTAAAGGTACTGTCCTTCCATAAACGCCAGGGCGTTTAATTTATTCTAAACCGTTGAAGTAATTGACTCGGCACATTTCTTTCAGTATTTTTATTTAGTTTTGAGGCCCTAGTGTCGTTAGAAGGTCGCGCTTAGAGACTTTAGTTCCTCGTGGCATCACGAACAACTTTAATTTTCTGCCATCTATTTCTGCCATGGCATGATAATTGTTATGTTCTAAACATGGGCGAATGGTCTTGTAACCGGATCTGAAATTCTTTCTTTTCATTTAAATATGCTTATTTGGTTACTACGTAGGCTAGTATGCTACTATTTCTGGTATAGGGATGCCGCCATCCTAAAGTTAGAGATTATTATTATTTATTCTTTTCAGCATAACCTTGAAATAAATACAAAATCTAAAATGTGATTTATAGGCATTGTCTTTTGGTGGGCAAATAGTTTTGGTAATGTAATAATGGCGGGCGATCCTTTGCTTTTGGTTCACCAAACTTAATGATCTGCTTGGGAGTTTGTTTCTCGACCTCGTGGTCGTCTGTTCTGCTATGAGACGTTTGAAGTTTAAATATGTTTGCTGGCCATGTGTTCAGCTTCTGTAATGTCGAGTATTATTGTGGGTTTCACTTGGTCATTGTAGTCCACCTCGGGGTTTATTTAGATAGGCAGTGTTTGTTTGTTCCTCCTAGTTTCGGCCTACGGGCTTGAAATCCTTCCTCTCAGAATATATTGTGTTCGATATTTAATTCTTTCCTTCGTCGAGACATCGGTGTAACCCAGCACCCACTAACCTCTGTGTTTCCCATCCCAGCCATCCACTCCCTGGATTATTCCGTTTGTACCCTTCCTCCCCTCCCCAGTAGCAGCAGCTTTGGGAGAGGGAAAGGGGCACTGTCCCTTCGTCTCTTTTTTAGAGGCTTTCCATCTGTGTCCTTAATATTACAGCACTTAGTCTTCTCTTCCCCAAAAGTACAGTGAAACCCCGTTATAACACCCCTGCTTATTAAGCTATCCCATTTATTACGCTCTTTTTGTAAGGACCCTGGACGGTTTATACATAAAACCGCATAATTTTACCCGATTATAACGCTTCCATATCCCGCTTATAGCGCTTTTTTCATGTCGAAGAAAAGAGGGAAAAATCCGTATAATGTAAAATAGCACTGTATTTGAGATGTTTTAAAAGGTGTGGTGAAATACTAGTTAGTGTCCCTGTACTGGAGGTCATTTACTTTGAGTAGATGAAAGGAATTCCCCACCCTAAGTGAAGAAACCCTCCGGCCAAGTGTGTTGAAATTTTAACTAACGACTTGCCTTTCCTTGAAAGGGATTTAACACTGATTTGTTAATACAGCTCATTTCTGTCCCTTCTTATTAATCATTTTCTGAATTCGTGTCAGTGTAGTTGTGAATGTTGTAGTGCAAAATGGCAAAGCGTAAATCTTTTTCTATAAGTGAAAAATTACAAATTCTTAGTAAGTACTAGAAAAATTCTACTCTGAATCAAAAGGATTTTTGTGAATCTGAGGGTATCCCTTCATCCACCTTGAGAACATTAATAAAAAAATAGGCACGTTATTACTGACCCAGCGAAGGGGGGTTGCAAACGTAAAAAACTGAGAACTGGAAAATATGAAGACGTTGAGGAAATTCTTATTGAATGGATTCACCAATTCCGGGAGGCTACAATCCCATTAAGCGGCCCAGTCATACAAGAAAAAGCACAGGAAATAGCAGGCAAATTAAACTGTACAGACTTTAGTGCTTCGAATGGTTGGCTTGATAGATTCAAACAAAGGAATGGCATAGTGTATTGTCAAGTCTGTGGTGAATCAGAGTCAGTTAGGGACAGTGATGTTAAGGACAGGCAAAGTGAAGTGCTACCTACACTTACTAAAAATTATGCGCCGCATGATGTGTTTAACGCGGATGAATTCGGCTTATTTTTTAAGTTAATGCCCGACAAGTCATACATGTTCAAGGGGGAGAAATGTCACGGTGGGATATTAAGCAAAGAAAGGGTAACTGTGCTTGTTGGTGCAAATGCTGATGGATCTGAAAAATTGCCTCTGTTAATGTTGGAGAAGGCAGCTAGACCCTGATGTTTTAAAAACATTAAACGTCTTCCATGTGAATACAAAAATCAAGCATGTGCCTGGATGACTAGTGACTTGTTTGTTAATTGGCTCAAATGGTAAAAGCCAATCGCAAAATCCTACTTTTTGTCGACAATTGTTCAGCTCATCCGAAAAATGTGAACCTGAAAAATGCAGAACTAGCATTCCTGCCTCCCAACACAACCAGTAAACTCCAACCAATGGACCAGGAGGTGATAAAAGTGCTCAAGCATTTCTATCGAAAGCGTGTTGTTCTACGATATCTGCAGTGCATCGACAGTGGAGCCGAAAACCACATCACCTTATTGGACGCAATGAATTTCATCTCCGCTGCATGGGAAGGGATCGAAGCACAGACGATCGTCTATTGCTTTAATAAAGCAGGATTTTTTAAGGCAAGATTCTCTCCCACAATCATTTCATTTCATTATTCAATCGTTAATCATTGTCCTGGAGTGCGACAGGCCTCAGCAACCGTAACAATTCCTTTCCTCAGCGCTAGTCACGAGCTTCACTCTTCCTATTCCTGATCCGGTCGGTTGACTTGAAATAGACTGTGGTTTCCAGTTTCTGCATAAATTTTTGTTTCGCCAGGGGATTAATTTGCCTATTTTATTCTTTTAGGGACACAGTATAACACCCAGTGAAACAAATGTCCCTGTAACAACTGATAATGAGGGGGACTGGGCTGCTGTACGGGACAAGTTAGGAGATATTAATTTCGAAGATTTTGTGACAATTGACAATGGTCGACATGGTTGCGGATCATGTTGTCCAAGATGAAGACAGCAGTACAGAAATTGAATCTCCGGATGGAAATGTCCCCACACGAAATGAAGCTCTCGGAGCAATAAATCTGCTTCGAAATTACAGACAGGATATTCCTAGCGGCGTATCAAGTGATGTGAACAGGTACTTAAACCGCATAGAAAATGTGATCATTCACAGTTATAGTACATACAGTTGACAAGCATCAATTGAAGACTTTTTTTAATAGGAAGTGAGATAAAATGTACCTACAGTAATGAATAATAACATGCTCTACTGTAATAATAGTAATAATACAGTAATAATGAAATACATTACTGAAATATTGTTTCTAAATTGTTTTCCCACCTCAGAAATCATTTCCCGTCTATAGCGCTGTCCTGCTTATTAAGCATTTAAACCTCGGTCCCTTGAAGAGCGTAATAACGGGATTTTACTGTATTCTTAATCCTTCGATAAGCTGTGTCTACTTTCCCTAATTTCAGACAATTTTCTATACCTGCACTTTCCTCTTTCAACCATTCTTCTTTCGTTTCCTTGCATTTCATGTTAACCTCATTTCTCAGACGTCTGTATTCTGCTTTCCCCTTTTCATCTCTTACATTCTTGTGTTTCCGCCATTCATCCATCAATTCTAGTATATCCTGAGTGGTCCATGGTTTTCTACCTATTCTTTCTTTCCTACCAATGATTTCTTCTGTGGATTTTGTTATTTCATTCCTCAAAAGTGCCCATTCGTCTGCAAATGAAGTTTGTTTAGGGGTTTTCATTAGTCCTTCCTGTATACTCTTCTTGAATCTTTTGTTTACATCCTTCTCTTTTGACTTTTCTTCAGTTTCTTCAACTTTAATCTGCATTTTATAACAACCAGATTGTGGTCAGAGTTTAAGTCAGCACCGGGATATGTTTTACAATCCAAAATCTGGTTACGAAACCTCTACTTGACCATAATGAAGTCGATTTGGTAACACCCTGTATCTCCTGGTCTCATCCGTGTGTATATTCTTCTATTGTGGTTATTGAACAAGGTGTTAGGTAACGCCCTGTATCTCCTGGTCTCATCCATGTGTATATTCTTCTATTGTGGTTATTGAATAAGGTGTTAGCTATGACCAACTCATGCTCGGTGCGGAATTCCATCAGCCTGCTTCCTCGATCATTCCTTTTACCTAATCCGAAATCTCCTACCATCTTCCCTTCTCTTCCTTTTCCTACCACAGCATTCCAATCTCCCATTACTAGACCATTTTCATCACCCTTGACATACCTCAGATTTTCATCTATTTCTTTGTCGACCTTTCAACATCTTCATCATAAGCTTGACTTTAGGCACATATACTTGTACCACTGTGGTGCAAGTAGGTTTTGTATTGATTTTTGTTACAATAATCCATTCACTATATTGCTCATAATATTCCACCCGCTGTCCAAGTTTCCTACTCAATATGTGACCAACCCCTGCTTGGCTATTGTTTGATTTAGTGCTAATGACCCTATACTCTCCTGACCAAAAGTCCTGTTCTTCCTGCCAGCGCATTTCACTAATCCCAACCAAATCCAACCTCAACCTATCGATTTCCCTTTCTAAGTTTTCTAACCTTCCACCGCCTACCAGACTTCTAACATTCCACGCTCCCATCCGTAGAATGTCAGATTTCCACTTTGTCACTTCTGTGATATTAACTCCCTCTCGAGTAGTCCCCACCCGGAGATCCGAACGTGGGACTAGTTTACCTCTGGATTGGAATTTTACAAGGGAGGAGGCCATCATCACATGTAATTATGCATAGAGAGGTGCATATCCTCGGGAATAGCATTACGGCTCTTGTTTCCCATTGCTTTCAGCCGTGTAGTAGAACGCAGTGTAGCCATTAGTTGGCTAATGTTATCAATATCTTAACTGTCTATAAGACAAGTAAAGAATTGATTTAATCTGAAAGGCTGCTACTCCCTTTCAGAATAAACTAATAGAGCAATTCTACTAACAAAAATACTAACCTTCTACTAACAATGAAATACCAATATTCTACTGTACTAACGAAAAAATACTTAAGTTCCACCAACAACAAAATACTACCACTAAAACAGACTGTCAACAGGCACACTCACATGCACCCTCACATATCACAGTCTAAAGAAACAATGAACTATATCTAATACTACTACTACTACTACTACTACTACTACTACTACTAATAATAATAATAATAATAATAATGTTATTGGTTTTACGTCCCATTTAACTACCCTGGCTTTTAGACGCCGGGGTGCCGGAATTTTGCCCCGAAGGGGATCTTTAACGTGCCAGTAAATGTACTGACACGGCTCCCTCGCATTTGCGCACCTTCAAATGCCAGCTTACTGTGCCAGGTTTCGAACCTGCAAACTTGGGCTCAGCAAACGAGAACGTTACCCCTGAGCCAGACACACTCATATGGACACTCCCCCATCACAATCTAATGAAACAATGAACTATATCTATCTAATAAACAATGCAACTGTCACCAGACACACTCACATACACCCTCACACATCACAGTCTAAAAGAACAATGAACTATCTTATATATATATATAAAAAAAGGATGTTTGTTCGTCTTTAATGCGTTCATAAACCATTCATCCGATTGCGATCAAATTTTGGTGAGTTGTTGTGAACACTTCCGAAATCATTATAGGCATAGTCAATCCAATTTACAATGGACAGCGCGCGAGTATTTTAAACAAATGAGTGTTGGCGATGCGTTTATATAGCCTACAATTCATCCGATTGCGACCAAATTTTGGTGGGTCGTTTGGCACACTTCCGGGATGGTTATAGGCATAGTTAATCCAATTTACAATAGATAGCGTGCCAGTAGTTTAAACAAATGAGTGTTGGCGATGCGTTCATATACAATTCATCCGATTGCGATCAAATTTTGGTGAGTTGTTGTGCATACGCCAGGAAAAGTTATAGGCATAGTAGATCTAATTTACAATAGATGGCGCGCGAGTAACTTCAACAAAATGACGTGCGTTTGTTTCAACAAAGTCCCACATGCGTTCATAAACCATTCACCCCAATGCGATGAAACTTCGGTGAGATGTTGGGTACACTCAGGGAAGGTTTCTGGCTTAGTAAATCCACTTAACAATAGGTAGCGCACGAGTAGATTCAACAAATGAGCGACAGCACATTAATCGTTTCATCAAAGTTCCATATGCGCTCATATGCCATTCATCCGATTGCGATGAAACTTTAGTGAATTGTTGTGTACACCCGAGGAAAGGTTTCTGACTTAGTAAATCCATTTTACAATTGGTAGCGCACGAGTAGATTTAACTAATAAGCGACAGCGTGTGAATCGTTTCAACAAAGTCCCGTATGCGTTCATATACCATTCATCCGAGTGTGATAAAACTTGATGAGTTGTTGTGTACATGCCAGGAAAGGTTTTCAACTTAGTAAATCCATTTTACAATAGGTAGCGTACAGGTATATTCAACAAATGGGTGACGGCGCTCGATTCATTTCAACAGTCCCGTATGCGTTCATATACCATTCATTTCATTGCGATGAAACTTTGGTGAGTTGTTGAGCACGCTCCCTTGAATGTTTCTGAGATAGTAAATCAATTTTATAATAGTTTAGAGGTGGTTAACGGAAAAAGAAGAAAATATTGGGAATCCAAAAGCACTTCAACTAACAAAGTCACAACGCCAACACTTTCTTTGTTTGGCATTGCAACACATGCTGGGTACAGCTAGTATATAATAAACGATGTAAATGTCACCAGACACTCTCACATGACCCCCCCATCACAATCTAACGAAACAATGAACTATATCTAATAAACAATGTAACTGTCACAATCTCATGCACCCTCACACATCATAGATTGTAAAATAAAACTTACAGGATGTTCTGTGTCAGGTGTGTACATGAAGTTGTAGAACAAGGGAGACCTTGCATGCTGCTTCTCGATATAGTCAAATATAGACTGTCCCAAGTTGGGACCAGCACTACTTCCAGCCAAACGTCCACCTGAATGGGAACAATTGAACATATTATTGAAGGTTTCACACTGGCAAATATACAAAATCAATACTCATAACAGAACAGTAATACATGTTGGTGTTTCAGTAACCAGCTTAATGTAAGTAGTAACTAAGGAGCAGATTTTTAGTTTTTTAAACCAACATGTTAGTTTCTTAACTACGTGTAAAGCATGATTCAACAGTCCCGTTGAATATAGGTAACAAGGAATATGCAATGTAAGGAAGTTAAGGTGTTGCAGAACCAAAACATAGAATCATGGGTATGTTTTCATTTGTATTAGAATAAGTATCACCTTGGCCTCGAGTATGGTGACTGCGCACAGCACACTTCAACGAGTGGAAATTAAGTGCGCTTGCACTTGTTGCCAGGGTAACTAGGTGTCAGAAATTTGTTGATGCAAAACTGTCCACTCTAATCCTAGACAGACCCCCAGCCCAAAAACGTATCTACAAAAAAACAAAAACCTCGTTTACTAATGCCTGCACTAGCTGATGCTTAACAGAAAACTTAGAAGCCATTTCTTTACTGTTGCCTTGTTAGATTCTAGCATAGGGGATCCCAATTATCTTGGGCTGTTAATGTTAAATTACTCAACTGAAATATATGAAATAGAACATAATTAGTTTAACTAACACATCAGTGATAGGTATTTACAATATGGTATTATTTACGAACAGTTGGGGCCTGCTTTTACTTTTCTGAAAATTTGAATATCACAGGTTTAGAGTGATAACTTCGATAAGCATTCCGAAAAGAGATCTGAGGGTATACATGAATGTTAGACACCATGTTAAACTGCTGTAATACACAAAACTTATCTGGTTATGGTTTGCTCCTGAAGCTGCACTGTCTGCTCGAATGTACCCACATGGTGGCCACTCAAATCGGTCAACGATTTGCCAGGAATTTTCCAGGAGTAATTCTCATTTTTCCAGATGTAAAAATAAGTGCGAGTGCAGGGGGGGGGGGGCTTTATCGGTTGCCTACTTCAAGACCAAAAATAAAGCAGATGCTGACAAAAATTAGTGGTGATTGCGTTATTGATTCGCAAGCCTACTCACAAATGATTTAATTGTTGTTTTAAAAAGCCTTCGTGACTCAAAAATCCGCTTTAAACTAAAAAGAGAAAAGAATGCCACCTGCAATTTTATTGCGGTGAAGTTGTCTATACTCAATATGTTTTACAAAAATACTATCGCGTGTTTTCACACACAGAAACAGGTAGCCTGAGGAAATTTCTTTCGTTAACCGCAGTGGGAGTATGATTTAAGATGGAAAGATTTGTATAGTTAATTAACAGTGGCTGTTTTCCACGAATAAAAATCCAGGAGTTTTCCAGGATTTCCAGGAGTAGTGGCCACCATGTTGCCACTGAGGGACAAGGACGTGCCTGTGTTATTTAAGTATGTCCTTGACTTCAGTATGCATTACTTTGATGCCTCATACAAGTGCCTTCTTGTGACAGCTAGTTTAACTTTCTCAATGCATTTTGTTCTGGCATCGTGAATGGTCAGAATGTTTTGAAATTCTTTCTTGTCAGTATTCAGCGAGCTATTAAATTGTGGTGTAGCCTATGCTGATAGATTGGGGCATCCCTCGTTGCTACTTTAGCAAGTTCTATTTCACCAGAATATAAGCAAGGGCTCGTGTAAGTTGCATGCAGCACATTGTGATGAAAATCTTTTAAAATACTGCTTGATTAAGGGTTAGGTTTGTTGAAATACTTTAGGGGCATTGCTCATTCTACCCAACAAGTACTTGTCCCTTAACCCATAGCTCCACTTCACATTTGTTACATCATACTCTACATTTAGCTTAGAGTGTTATTTCAACTTGAGATTTAGTAGTGTGAATGGTGGTGAATTTTCTATGAGCAAACATTCATGAGGGGAATATACATTATTTTTGAAAAGGCATGTTAACTTTCGAATACACAAGAAAAACATATTCATTCCCAAATGAGTTTAATTACAGCACTTTTGATCATTCCAGCTGATACATACAGTCATTGTGACCATAAATCGGTTCTACCGTATCCTGGTACACCTGCTGGCGGCTGCACGGGAGATAAACTACCTGCCAGCAAAAGTCCTGACTACTTTGATTGCATGCTGACACGTCTGTGTTAGGGGCTGGAAGCTATCAGGTAGTATACTACAGAAGATGACAAGCCTGCTTTCGTGCAGCAGACGCAGAGCCAATGATGTGGCCTCTATTTCAGATTCCATAAGGCCGCTAAATATATTTCATATAAGTAAGACATGAAATTTCAGAAAACAGCATTTCTATCTTTATTGAAGTATTAGAAGCCATTTTTCAGTGTTGCCTACTTCTATTATAGAAAGCTTTTCAGTGAGTCAACACAAATTGTGCCCAATTACATTAGGCAGGAAGACAAGTATTTAAACACCCTAACCTTGTTACTGTTCATTTTCTTTGGTAATTTTCGGTTAGGAGCATGGCTACTCTTTGCTGGTGGGCCATTGCATTACAGGCCTTGGTGCCTGAGCTAAGGAGATTCCTTGTGATGGTCTAGCAGTGAGGTTGGAGGTGGCCATGCTCATTTGAGTTTCATATCTACATAGATATTCCTTTTACCATAATCAACTGTTTTGAGGTTAGGAAGATGGCACGTAAAGGAACCCTACTCAAATTACAAACAGATTAAGTGAATAACAGAATTTACATTTAACAGAGTAGCAAAGCAAAACTAGGTTATGATGGTACCATTTCCTTATTTACATTTAACGTTAATCAATTTAGCTAAGTTCTAACAATGAATACAAAATTTACGGCGATGACGTCCGTAAGCAAAAACATTAAAATCAAATCTACATGACAGCCAAGAAAAAACATTAATAACACTCTTATGACTATGTGTTCAACACAGAGAAAGGTACATAAGGGATTACACACATGATAAAGAAATAAAGGACTAGACAACAATTCCAAATTATTAAAACCCTGCCTGCACATTTTGGAATACTGTTTGTACCCAAAGTCATCTACGTGACAGTTTGTTAGGTTGGTAATAGCTTAGTTACAACTACGACTTACATTACTTGAGTGTCGTGCTCCACCGAGTACAAACTATTGGTTAAGCGCACTCTGTCGTCTCAAGATTGTGTATTCTGTCCTAAGTCATTCTCGCCAGGAAATGATTCACAGCAAAAGGAGTCTGTCAGCAAGCTCAAGATGTCGATTCCAAGATTATATCAAAACGATTAGTTAATTATCAAATCCATTTACTCTTGTGATTATTAAAACGTAGGTTAAAGTTTTATTGTAGGTTTATGACGATAGTGCTGACGATCCTAGACACCTGGGCTAAGCAGTAATGTCTCCTGCGAGATTATTTACTTGCAACAACATCGACATAAAAGTCGGAATACCTTCAACGAGCTCACAACGCTTGGACATACAATAATACGCGTTGTTAGTGGCGCTCGCCAATCGAAACAATCTTCGGGTAGGCCTGGGAACCACTTCAGTTACACCCCCCCCCCCCCCCCCCCGCAACAACAAGGTCTCAAAACTAAGTCTGGACATCAGTGCTCTACTGGCACGAAATACCATAAATATAGCCTCCAAACAGGGTGTCCTACACTAGTCAATAACAGAAAATAAACCTTATATAAATTTACAACACTTTCAAAACAGTGTTAAACATCGTCGCTATGCAGAGCGATCGAAACATGTGACTTTGGTAGTCATCCATTATGAGAGCATAAACACCTGATTTCACAAAATGGCTTCCAACCATCACCCAAATAATGAAAAACAATCCATTACGAGACCATAAACTCCTGATTTCACAAAATGGCTTCCAACCTTAACCCAAATAATGAAAAACAATCCATAACAGTTATACTATGCTAAAGCATCAGTCGAAGGGTCTACATTAGTCTGTCTCAAAATCATGCGCTAGTGGCTTGTGGGTCAAGCTCACACCTAGTCTGTAACAGAGTTCGCTCCGCGCAAACTACACTCAATACGTCTGGCATTTTGTAACAAACATCACATTCATTTCAGGCAGCAGTTCTCTCAAATGAAAGTCCTAATATGAACTGGCCTCTGGCTTGTGCCAATATAACATTAAATAACATCACAGTTACTACGTGGAAATACACAGTACGATAAGACCTCATGTCTTAAATATCAAACATTAGTAAAAACCAGAAATGTCACTCGCTCGGAGTTCTTTGCATTGACAGATATGTCACTTCAAGTAATAATTGCATTTTCTCACATAACCAAAATCCTGTGTCTAAAATCACTGGACACAAATTATACAATAAACTTTCAAAACCTCACATCTGCTGGGTTTGCTAATGATACGTCATCAGTCCAGGGTTCGATGCTCTAGTAGCATACTAGTTAATCCCTGACTTTGTTCTTCACCAAGAACACAAATGGGGCGTCAAAGCTCACTATAATGAAAATTACAATACAATTACATAACTGATGGCTTCTGCCGGTCATCAACCGATACGACCTGTCTAAGCAAGTCAGTGGCCTGACATGGAAATTACAAAATGAGGTGTCACGAAAATCACTAAGATGACGGCTGTCCATCACCTCAAAGAAAAATAAAATCCCATACTAGGGTTGACTGAAATACCTCAACAGCAACAGTCACGTTCAGGTGGCAATAGACCTGACGTCTCTCTGCGTTCAAAAGAATGCACGGATTGAACCATGTCCAACCAAAAGGTGGCTAACTATCACTGGAATGTAATTACAAAAGCACGAGTGCAAAACTACAAAATCCCTACCTTTCTGGCTGTCAAGATGAGTTCGGTCGATTTAACCAAACTACTCTACCACAACAAGACCCGTACATGAGAGAAGGAACAGACTCACAGTCTATGGCAACTCCACCTCATTCGCTCGGAATTGAGGGGTAAAATATACTCTGGGTTTGAGATATGGGTTTCCAAGCTATGCTTCCAATCCAAGCCTTATCCATCACCAGGTACTTGATGCGTCCTCGTGGTCGACTTAAAGATGTCTTCTTCTCCATAGTAGCGGCTCTTGTACAAGCTCGAATCACGTTCATCATCTCCTCCTGGTCGGCTGGTTCATCCGTCATGTTGAAAACTCTTCCCTCAGGACGGCTCCTTCACATTGTGGGGGTTTACTCTATATCACCCATAGAATATAAGTGTTGAACGAATACACTCCCGTGATCGGTTGAAATATGCATGGTTGAAGATTTACACACGTGGTAATTCACAGCTTCTAGCTTTACACCAATTGTAGATATTAAATAACTCACTGACGTTACACAGTGGCGCCTCCTTTATAATAAATAGGCCATTCACTGTCTGCTCATCACAGATTTTAATTCGCCCACATGGCGTAATCTCCCTGAACTTAATACTTTGCAAATCACTGATAATCTCGTCAATCCATAATCGGAGAATGTTTGCGCTACTGGCAATAATATTTTCTACATCGGTGGCGTTGAAAACAACCACATTAAATCGTTCCAGTTCACAAATGTTGAATAATTTCACGTCACTTGTGGACATAGAATATGTCGGCCTCGTGGTTAGAAATGTGGTGTTCCACGACGTCGAGACAATATGGAACTTTCTTCTCTCTCCACACACTCCTGAGAAGTCTGTATGTCCACTGCAGTCCCACTGGTCCTGCCGCCTTGATAATTTCTATTGCCACTTCCTAGTTTCCCACAGCATTCCCCATCTTCATCTTCCTAACTGCCCATTCCACTTCTGCCATAGTAATGTCTGGTTCTTCTTCTATTTTTTTCTCCACCGTTTTGGCTGTTTGCGTAACTTCTCCGCATGTCTGGCGTCTCACATTCAACAGCTCGCTGAAATATTCTTTCCATCTGTCCATTATCTCTTCTGGTTTTGTCAATATTTCACGTTCTTTGTTTTTCACGAACCCAGTGTTCACCTTTTCATTTCTTCTACTTTTTAAAATTCCAAACAGCAATTTCTTTCCACAATAAATCCTCCCTTATTTCCTGAGTGAATTCTTCCCAGCTTTTCTTCTTTTCCTCTGCAATTACTTTCTTGCAATCTCTGTTTGCTTCTATGCTCTACTTTCTTCAGTTTTTAGTTTTCCATTCCTTCCAAGTTTTCTTCTTCTCCCTTACCTTTTCTTTCACTCTATCATTCCACCATTTTGTCACATTTTCCCATACCTTTCCTGATGTTCTACCACATGTTTTCTCTGCACTGCTTACAAATGCACTCTTGTACTTTTCCCATTCTTGTTCCACATGGGTAATATCCATCCTTGGTATCTGTTCTTCCAATTCTTTCTTAAACTCTTCTGCAACCTCCTTTTCCTTTAGTCTCCAGACCTTAATCTTTCTTTCCCTTTTTTCTGGTAATCTCATAACTTTTCCTACTTTTAATTTTGCTACCACTGCCCTATGGTCTTCTCCAAAGGCTTCCTCTGGCATGGCTGTGACATCCATTAGCTCTTTCCGATGTCTTACCTGCCAACCTTCGGAAGTCAAAAATAGGAAGATTTTTTAAAATTATAGATTTCATCATGCGCAGTATACCATTGCGTGGACGAAAGAGGGTACACAAAAGACCTGCGCGTCTTCATGAATTCAGCATAAAATTCACAAAAATGTAAGCAATCATCAATCATCGAGTAGTACGTATGGCCAATATTTAATCGTAAGAGAACACAATTGTGCATTTAAAGAAAATGCAGACAATCATTCTGATGTATTCGCATTCGCTACCACATATTCACGTTTCGTCATATTTAAGTTAATTACCATGATCAAGGATACAAAAGTGATCCCATATGACAGCGTTGCTCCTCAACACCGAATACTTGTACTAGATGCCGCAGTCCATATAGATTATGTATCTGTGAGGCCAAGCACGAAGATTGAACGTATTAAATGGTGGAGACTATTAGAACATCAAGCTACCATCAAAGAAGCATTGATACCATCGCTTTCAAATTCTACAACGTCATCAGTAGAAGATGGCTGGAACACACTGTCCGAATCCATCAAGACATATGCCACATCCACTCTAGGTGTCACCAAACCAAATCGACGCCTTATTGACAAACAGACCTGGAGGTGGAATGATGATGTGCAGCAGGTAACCAGGGAGAAGAAAGCTGCTTACAAGACGTGGCACCAGACACGCAGCTTGGAGGATTTAGATAGGTACCGGGCTCTCAAGTCCAGTGCAAAACGAGCTGTTGCAATTGCAAAAGCAGCACATTACAAAACCATCTACGACGAACTGGATAAACCTGGTAGCACAAATAGAATCTACAAACTTGCGCGCGCTCGCGAGCGTGCCTCACACGATCTCGGTCATGTTATCAACATCAAAGACAGAAATGGGCTCCTCCTACAAAAGAGACATGACATACTATGTCGCTGGAAGGAGTATTTTGAGGATATATGCAATACGGAGTTCCCTCATCCACCTCTACCGACAGCTGACCCTATCCACGGCCCTGTGCCCATTATCACTACAGAAGAAGTGTCCACTGCCATCAGCAAAATGAAGTCGGGGAAAGCGCCTGGTGCAGATGATATACCAGCCGAAGTATGGAATCTCCTGGGGGAACAAGGTGTAGTATGGCTTACTGACTCCTTCAACAAAATTATTATGGAAGACACAGTACCAGAGGCCTGGATAACCAGTATCACAATTCCTATTTGGAAAGGAAAATGAGATATACTGGATTGCTCAAATTATAGGCCAATCCGCCTCCTATCCCATACTATGAAAATTTTTGAACGTGTTCTTGATGCGAGATTACGAAACATCATCACTGTTTCATCTAACCAGTGTGGCTTTGTTAAAAACAGCGGAACAACAGACGCTCTCCATGCACTTCGTCTATTGATGGAACGACACCATGAGAAAAGGAAGACAGTTCACTTAGCCTTTCTTGATTTGGAAAAGGCGTTCGATAGAGTACCACATGATCTCATCTGGCTGGCACTGAGGCTACACGGTGTACCAGAAGCCTATGTAAACTGGGTGAAACTTCTGTACCGAAAGACAACAAGCTCAGTGCGGTGTGCAGCAGGAATGTCCGATACCTTCCAAATCACTGTTGGTGTCCATCAAGGATCAGCCTTGTCCCCCTTGCTCTTCATATTCTGTATGAACGCCATCACAAATGACATCCAAACCAGGCATCCATGGACATTATTATATGCGGATGATGTCATGATAGCTAACGAGACCCGTGGGCACCTCGAACAGCAAGTACAAGAGTGGAAGATGCGTCTTGAAGAATTTGGGATGAAATTGAACCTGAAGAAAACGGAATACCTGGAATGCGGTGACCAAACTGATGGCACGATCACTGTTGGTGAGGTTCAACTTAATAAAGTGACCCAATTCAAATACCTTGGGTCATGCATCACCTCAGACTGCAGCACGATTCCTGATGTCAAAACAAGAGTCACTGCCGCATGGATGAAATGGCGCCAAGTTACTGGAGTCCTATGCGATAAGAAAATTCCATTACATTTAAAATCTAAGGTATATCGCACAGTGATTAGACCAGTGGCCCTTCATGGATCTGAATGCTGGCCTACAACATCGAAGCACGAACAGGCACTTCATGTAATGGAAATGAAGATGTTGCGGTGGTCCAATGGTATGACTCGACTGGACCATATTAGGAATGATGCCGTGCGGAAGGATTTCAAGGTTGCCCCAATCACAGAGAAAATGCGTGAATCACGTCTTCGGTGGTATGGACATGTGCTCCGTAGCAGTGAAACCTCAGTTGCTAAGACTGCCCTTCAACTAAATGTGGAGGGTCGTCGACCTCGAGGGCGACCTCAAACAAGCTGGTTGGATAGGGTGAGAGATGACATGCGGCTCACTAAGCTCCGCCCCCGAGACGCTATGGATCGATCGAAGTGGAGGAAACATTGCAGGAAGGCAGACCCCATATAAGTGGGAAAATGCAAAGAAGATGATGACCATGGACAACTTACCTAATTATGAATAGGAGATGTATATACATGTGGATGGTAATCTTGAGACTGCTTACTGATTTAATGCAGACCTTGTAGCCAACTTTGCTCTCTTCAAAAATGCCCTGTCATACTGCTGCTCGTAGCAATTTCCACTTAGGCTTGATTTAACCACTAACAACAGATCGTTGAGGTTTTCGTCATTCAGAGATCGGAATTGTGTCCTCGTCTTCTTAACCTGGCTGAACAATCTTTCACATTCAACGTTGCTGTGTGGGATTGTTAATATTGACAGCATTACTCCAGCTATTCTGTCATATTTCAGACACCCATCTCCACCTCGTATATCTCCTATTGCAGACCAAGAACATTCTGCTCTTTTTCCTTCCACAATAGAAGTTGGCAAATCCTCCATTTTGAGAGAACAAAACTGGCATTGTAATGCATCCATTGCTTGGTGCTCATCTTCACCGTCTTTTTTGGCAACACCATTTCTCCTCCCTATCATAACAGGGGCATTGTTTGCACTAAAAGCTACACAGTTTGCCATTGGAATGGCATGCCTTTCCAGAAGACGCAGAAGCAAATTTCCAATGTTAGCACCAGTCGAGTCACCTTCCATATTTTCCATGGATAGCAAACGATTTTCAATCATCTTCGATTCTTTGTTGAAAAATGACACGACGACAGGATACAGCTTACTATCTCTATCATTGCTACCATCAGTGGAGATCGCGAAAGGCCCATATTTTAAAATATTAATAATTTTTGAATCGGCGTCATGTGCCATTCCATGAAAAATGCCGGATGTTTTTGTCCTGCCACAGGCATATTTCTTCGCAATTTCCGAATCCGGGAACATTTTTCTAAACAATTGTCCCACATGATCGGAACATGATAACGAGAGGTTATGATCTACGATAAACGCCGTGAACAAACATTCTGCTCGAATGGCAGCATTGTCTTCATTCCCGTGAATAAAAAAGTTCCTACTTTTTTGTTCTTCTGTAAACAACTAGCACTGTCGTTGTGTTTTAGAGTGTTACTATGTCAGTTTTTTCCACCATGAGAAATATTTATATCGCAACGGCACACGGAACAAAGAGGAAAATGGTTTCCTCTACTAGATTGTAAAATTAATGGAAATTCAGTTTTATAGCTTTCTTTGAACACTTGGAGATAACGTTTCTGAGGTTCTGTCGCCATAACGAGACGAGAGAAACTTAAAACACACGACACTAAACAATCATCGACACAACTCGCTGAAATAATTATCTACCGACGCACACATTAATACCTCAATTAAATGCACTAAAACGTGACGTTAGCAGAGTAATAAACACGTGGCGTCAAACAGATTAAGTCACAATCGCCGCGCGTAGCATACAAGGTTTCAATCCCCTTCTACACAGTCATGTGGCCAGCCTCGACCAATCAGCGTAGGCTTGACACCTGTTTGTCCGTAAAATACCACCAATCAGTATGCGGTAGGCCGATCAGCTGACTCACCATTCCGAGATCGCAGCTATGGAGCTCACTGCCAAGCGAGCAACTTACACAAACTTACACAAAAAACAAGGTTACGCAAATCACAAAAGCAATTACGACTTACGAGAGAATCTCCGTGAGAATGGAAATTATTTGTAGTTCCTTTCTAGCCTATTTTCAATTTTGAAAAAAAATAGGCTTATGAGCTCAACTTTTGTCTGTGTGTGTGTGTGCGCGCGCGCGTGTGAGAGGTGTGTGACCCCCTAATAACTTCTAAACGGCTGGAGCGATTTCAATGAAACTCGGTAAGTTCATAGCACTATTCCGGGCGACCCCGACCGTGCCCTTCAAATTTTGTTACGTCTCACCAATCCAACATGGCGGCTGTGCGAAATATTTCACCAGCATTCAATATCTCCGAAACTATTCCCGATATCACCCTGGAAGTTTTTACGGTGATAAAGGGAACTACTAGAAGTTCAACTATGTGACTTTTGAAATACTGGTAACTACAAAACTAACATGGCGGCCACGCGAATTTGCGACTTTGAAATAGACGTTTCTCGCGATTTAACCAACCAAACGCAATAATACTTGGTACAGTATATGTTTACACACATTGTAACGCACCGACATCTAACTTCGTTCAATTGTTTACATAACCACCAGATGGCGGATGTGCGAAATATTTCACCGGCATTCTTTATCTCTGGAACTATTAGCGGTATCACTCTGCAATTCTGTATGGAGATGAAGGGCACTACAGGAAGTTCATCTATAAGACTTTCAAAAACCGGTTAACTACAAAACGAACATGGCGGCCAAGCGAATTTGAGAATATTAAATAGACCTTCCTCGCGATTTAATGTTCCAAACGCAATGACATCTGGTACAGGAAATGTTTATACACATTGTAATGCACTGGTATCTAATTTAGTTAAATTGTTTACATAACCTCAAAATGGCAGCTGTGCAAATTCTAAATTAAGTTTTTATTTCTTGTGTCGTAGTCATTCGATCGAAGTGAAAGTTTGAATAATGAACCTACGCAATAATTTTCCTTTAATGGTACATGACTCTATGACCTATACATTTAACAATCCAACAGGGCGACCATCCGAAATATTCCGACGGTTCAGAATATCTACGAATCTATTATAGCAATCAAACTGAATTTTTTTATGTTCATAGGGGCTATGA
Organism: Meconema thalassinum; assembly: GCA_946902985.2. Taxonomy (NCBI): domain Eukaryota; kingdom Metazoa; phylum Arthropoda; class Insecta; order Orthoptera; family Tettigoniidae; genus Meconema; species Meconema thalassinum. The sequence continues at coordinate 296,543,903 of OX336391.1, read as the reverse complement.
ACTTAAGTTCATTTATAGGACTTTAAATAACCTGGTGATCACAAATCCAAAATGCCGGCGACGCAAAGTACATGGACATTTCTCGCAATTTAACCATCCGAGTGCAGTGAAACTTGGTACAGTAAATCCTTATACGAATGTTAATCCACTGGCATCTAATTTATTTCAATTGTTTCCATAACCACAAGATGGCAGCTGAGCAAAATTTTAAAATCTCCTTGTTACTTCTTGTGTCCTAATCATGCGATTGAAGTTTGAATGCTACACGTACACAATAATCTTCATGTAACAGTACATAACTCTAGGACCTACATATATAAAATACAACATGGTGACCATCCGAAATATTTAGTCGGTTCTCAATATCTACGAATCTATTACAGCAATCGACCTGAAATGTTGTATGTTGATAGTGGCAATTAACATAAGTAGGATATTTGAAAATAGGCTGTATAGTTCTTCATGTAACTACTTGTTCTTTTACAATACACCACTGGGGCCCGAAATTCGGAAGAAATAATAGTAATTAAGAAGATCGGAAGACGAGGTGAAAATTCGGAAAGTTTCCGAATAAATCGGAAGGGTTGGCAGGTATGCGATGTCCTTTTACGACTAAAACATAGTCTATCAGAGTTTTCGTTCTTCTATCTCCCCCCATCCATACCGCGTTATCTTCCGACTATTTTTCTTTCTGAACCACGTATTCCCTATAATTAATTGGTTCCGCTGACAGAAGTCCATTAAGAAATCCCTTTCTGGATTCTGACTGCCATAACCATGTGGTCCCAAAATCTCCTCTCTTCCTTGTTTGTGTCTTCCCACTTGTGCATTCAAATCTCTCATTACTATTATTTCCTTATCCACTATATATTGTTCCACCTCTTCTAGGAATTCTTCGAAGTTCTCTTCTTTATTCCCCGCTTGTGGAGCATATACTTGAACCAGATTTTTAGTCCCTGTCTGGAACTGTATCCTTCCTATGATCATCCTGTCACTTACCTTCTTCACCTCCTCCACATACTCTAGGACATCCTTTCTTATAATCATTCCTACTCCATTTTTTGCCTCCTGTCCTCCACTGTAAAACAGCATATGTCTTTCCTTCTAGCGTAAGTGTAACTGCATTTTTTGAGATACTTCCGCAGCCCACGGGTGATGGGAAGATTTAGGCCTAATCCGCAGCGTGAGCATTCCACTTGCGAGAGAGTTCACGCAGATGGGATGAGATGCTATGAACACAAATAAAATACCGTTTACCTGAGGAGAGCTGAGATAAATGACTGTTTTACTGAGGGGGTTGAGAGATTAGAGAATAGGAGCGTCACATAATAAATGTTTACGGGAAGCGACTGAATTGTATGGTACCGTAACAGAATAGGAGCCCGGAACAAGAGGATTCAATTTTCTACACTACTAAAAATAGTCAAAATACCCTTTGTGAAATGAATAATTTTGGGGTCATGTAGTAATAGATGTTACCCACCCACTATCCGTTTTAGATCAAGACTTGTATAGTAAAACTGGTGGTGTGTCCGCCATTACACGCGTAAATTATGGGACAAAATAATACAGTATTGCTAACACCGCACATTCGGTACTGACAGCCTTCCTGTCACTTTATCCCGCTTTTCATCTACGCAACCCACAGTCGCCAAATAACAAGGCCCTACGTCTAACCGCCACTCGCCAATAATTCTGAGCATGCATCTAACCTATACCCTGTATTTCGAAGGAAAGAACGTGAAGGATATGTTGGGAGCTTGGAACAGCTGAGCTGTGTTGCCAAGTTTCTAGTGTTGATGTAAATAGACTGATTCGAATAATACACAGCGCTACACTTCAGTCATTATTTCCGTAGAATTATACGCAATATATTTTGAAAGTCGATCCTGAGTAAACGCCGAGGACATTCAAACAGAGAAATACGGTACTTAGATGAATAAATAAATTACACACCGAAGCTATGATACCTTTATCATCGGTATTCAATTCTATAAATACGACAAAGAGGGCAAACACACTACAGTTAATGAATAAAAAAAAAAACACTCACCATGCAACGATTATCCTTTAACACGAAACAAGAGTCTGGGTGGAGGTCGTTCACAGCTTACAGCAGTTGACAGATAACAACATGCACACTCACTGAATCACGACTCTCTACGCTTAAAATTAGCTTTCGTGATAATACAAAAGTAAAATTAAGGTAAAGAAATATTTAGCACTGACCACTCAAACAAGCTGCTCTGTGGCGATATTATTGCTATGGATTTATATTGTCGAGTTGTAGGCTATTGAATGACGGGCAGTAGTTTGAACACTATGACGGGAAACAATAGCTTGTGCTCCATTATCGACTGCCGCAAGCGAACTGACACCAATAGATAAATTATCCTCAGTCACTTGGCAAGGGTTTCTTTGACACCCTCCATCCCTTCACTGTCCTGATCACCATCACCACCATCATTGTCTTCATCAGAGCTTGATGAATTGCCAAGGTTAATAATCATTTCATCCACCGCGATATCCGAAATGCCTTCAGTATTTCTTTCTGTACATGCTGTACGGCATGTGTCCAGTCCTCAGGTCGATCTTGGTCGAAGTAAAAGTAAACGAAACAATGACAATGAAAGGAAATCCGACACAGACAGTGGTTAACAAGCGACTGAAACAATGCCACTTGTGTGGTGTATTTTGTAGCCACATTTTGGTGACGGGTGTTTGATAATAGAATGTCGAGAGCTGTGAGATATAGTTTGTCGTTTTTGAAAATCGTGCATGCGTGACGCATTTGCAGTGAGTGTTTACACGGACTTTAAAGCAATTTGGTATGTGCATCTCCTCTGCGAAAGAAGAGCCGTATGTTTTCCCTGAAGACCATGGAAAGGCTAAAAAACAGTAAAATTCCACATGCCACGAAAACCTTTTAATTTAGATTTATTTTATCAAAGTAAGCAACAGAAAATAAAATAATACAAAACAAAATTAAATAAGTCACTTTGACAAACACAAGAATGTTACTAGGAATACTAGTATACACAACTAGTTATACACAACACAAAATTAAGTTCTTTTGACAGTACTAATTTCTGAATAGGAACTGTAGGCTAGTAATACACAAAATAAAATAAGTTACTTTTGTCAAAATTGGATTGTGGTTAGGAACTTCAGTCACACAAAATAAGATAAAACAAACAATAATCAAGGATTTATTAATTTAAAGCTTCTCTAGGGAACTCTTCTGCTCTTAAATTTACTCTGCTTCAGAATGGGCATCGTTCAATATCTTCTTTTTTCCTGTTGCCAATTTCTGGAGATCTTTCGTGGCTTTTCTTTCGACTGCCACCTTAGCCGTCGCTTCCTTTTCCTCCTAGCTTCGCACCTGTTTTGCTTCCTTTAACACGGCGTAGGAGTTTCGTGCAGTATTGACTCTTGCTCACGGTTCTCTTTTCTACTCCACCGGCTGCCATTACAGCGTCCTGAACAGTATGCGTCCCAAACAGACTAGCTTCTTTCTGATTGACAATCATGCCTCCTTGTTCAGGGAGAAACTTCTCCCTAGAGCTGCATTGCTGTGATACAAAATCAGTATCAATTTAACAAAGCTTGCGAGATAGTTTTTGGCAGGAACTTAGGAAGGTGCTGAAGCCACTAATTCAGACCGTGGCTCTTTTCCGTCGAACTGCTTCAAACACGCAGTGATGGAGGGCAGTCTCAGAAGTGTGGAGTAGCAGCTCTTGAAGCGATCAGCCATTGCAACAGAAAGCAAATTCTTCTGATTACAAAGAATTTCCAGGGCAATTACGATCCTATCTTCTGCCAACTTAGGAGTCTCAGCGACCACTAATAGGGTCTAGGCAGAAAATAGCACGGGTCATCTTGTAAGCAAGAGGTGGCCTCTCTCTGATTTTTTCAGCCATAGGATACGAATAAACAACTTTTGGCAGTTGGTGCGAAATTGCAGCACATCTGCGTCTGGAATTTTCTGAGATCTTGAGTTGTTAGCTTCTTTAAGGGCTGCACTTGTTGAGAAACGCAGGACGAAAAAACAACTCTGTGAATAACAATGCAGACTGATTCCTTTCTGTCATTGTCAGCAATGAGCGCGGCGTGCGCTTCCCCGCGCGGAGAGGGTACGCCCGGCGGTCGGCCAGCAAAGCATGCATTCGACGTTGGCTGGGTTCTCATCTCGCTTAGCGCTCTATCGGTGGTGCAAATTGCGGGTGGCAGCGCGGTCTGCAAGCGAAATAGAAGGCTGAGCGGGAAGACTCTACCGAGTGTTAGTAGGCTAAGAAGTCGGGCATTATGAGACTTTTCAAGATTTCCCGTATCAAATGTGAATGTGTATATTTCCCGCATTTTGACCGGGTCACTAAAATTCCCGTATATTTCCCGCATTTCCCGTATGGCTCACACACTGTTGAGTTATTATTAATGTAGTTTAAGTATGTTAACCTGTGATCTATTGACTAATTATTGTGAAGAACTTCAGGTATGATGCTGTATACACTATTTTATTATTTATGAATCTAATTCAAACGTTCCTATTTAAACTGGTGGTCTTTTGTAATGTGGTTAGCTTGTCAAAGTAACGAGAGCACAAATGATACAATACACGGCATCCATTATCACACACTACTCGTTTCAGACTGGTTGCTGCGAGCTCCATCGGTTTCCTCATTTGAAAATTATGGTGCTATGTACTTGTTATTCTGTATTACTAAACAGCATGTCTAAGTCTAGTGGTGGTGTTATAAAATCTTGCTTGGTTTAATTAGTTTGTGTCTTGATCTGGCAATGTTCTAACCTGTGATGATGTATGCCAATGGTTTAGGACGATCTCACCTATTAACGACCAATCTCTTCCACGCCTTGCTTAAACTAATGCAGCCTCTGTAAGTGCAACTGGTTTATTGGGGCATCTTGAACTCGTTAAAACTGCCTAAACTAGACGTTGGTTTATTGAGAATATGGTACAACGTGCAATCTTCCCGCTTAGCATTTTCCCCACTAAATTGATTATCCCCAATTTTTATTCATTGCCTGAATGCTTTTGTTATGTTGTTTCCTATTTATTGACTCCCGTATAGGATTCACATCTAGTTCAAGTCATTAGTGTGCTGTATGTAAAATTGTGTGAACCGTAATGCGATAAGTGGACCGAGGAAGTGCAATAAGCCAGGATGAGTTGGAATAGAGAAATATTTCATCACTTCTTAGCTGACCTGGGTTATGGCAGTGGCTTCTTAAAACCTTTTCAAAGATACAATGATACTGAAATTCAAATATGCATCTTCGTTTACATGGGAAAGATCTCTAATGGCCACAAAACCATCCATAATAAAACAAACTTTATTTTAAAATCTGTTGAATTGAAACATACCGTATTTCCTCGCATAATCTTCGCATATTTTTAGCCTAAAATTCGTGGGAAAAGGTAGGGTGCGACGATTATGCGAAGAATATTTAAGTTCAAAGAAGAAAACAATTTTTAAATATATACTTTATCATTATTTGCTGCACGCTTGAGCGCTTGCTTAATATTATTTGTTTATTATGTAATTCAGTGTACCGTATTTGCTCGCGTATATCTCGTGCTTTTTTGACCGAAAATATGTGTGAAAATTTTCGGCGCGAGATAAACGCGGGGAATGACCGTATTCCCGAAAAAACACAGAATTTGCGATGTAACAGTAGGCCTACTTGCACAACTGTTGTGGCACACTAATCGCTAATTCGAACGTGTTTCAAGGCGGTGAATTTAGCCAACCGGGGTCGAAGACGCGGCGAACGATGTACAGCGTGCTAACACTCACGCTGCACCGTATGCTTGCACGCAGCCGAGCTCTGATGCGACGCAATGCGTAAAGACGAAATCATTGAGATTCGAGAAGACTGAACAGCGTTTCTCTGCGATGTAACAGTAGGCCTACTTCCGCAACTGACGTGGCACGCTAATCGCTAATTCGAACGTGTCTCAAGGCGGGGAATTTAGCCAGCCGCGGCGAACGTTGTACAGCGTGTTAACACTCACGCTGCGCCGTATGCTTGCACGCGGCCAAGCTCTGATGCGACGCAATGCGTAAAGACGAAATCATTGAGATTTGAGAAGACTGAACTGCGTTTCTCTGCGATGTAACAGTAGGCCTACTTGCACAACTTATGTAGCGCGCTAATCGCTAATTCGAACGTGTCTCAAGACGTCGAATTTAGCCAACCGCGGCCGAAGACTAACGATGTACAGCGTGCTAACACTCACGCTGCGCCGTATGCTTGCACGCGGCGCTTCGATCCCTAATTGGCTCGTATCGAAGTTCGGATCAACTCGTTGCTCGCTCTTCCTGTTACTAACGCTTCGGGTAAGTTCCTGGACAATGACGACTGTTGTGGCGTGCTAAATCGGACGTGTTTCTACCTCAAGGTTATTACGGTCATTTATATGATGGCGTCCGTAATGAATGCGAGTACTTTTTTCCCCCTGAAATTTCAAATTAAAAAATGGGGTGCGAGATATACGCGAGCAAACACGGTATTTCACTGTCATCAAGATCACAGTATAATTCTTGTATTTTCTCATTGCAAACAACATGTGAGTAAAATCACGCATGGGTCTCGTTACGATGTTTCCACGGAAGAGGCTGATGCTAGACAGGCGTGGGGTGTCCCTTGCGTAAGATTCTGCCAATAGCAGTTAGGCATGTTTTAACGTCGGCGAACTGGGGGTAGCAGCGCTTCGTACGGCTGCTTATTGAATCTTGTCATTCCGAAGCCAACTCACGGAAGTGACCGGTCCATACAAGTTTCATTCCACTGGACAGGCGTTGAACGTGATCGCTGTTATAGCGTGCCGTGGACCTGCAGTTCGCGGCGGCCATCTGTCGCATAGCGTGAGTCATAGCCCGTACGCACAGAAACTTCTTTCTTCAAACAAGGTCATGGCTGCCTAGCAACAGAGCTCGCGTACGATTGGAATACAGCAGCGTGTGTAACAGACTGGCGCGCAAATACAAGTGCTATGTGCGACGATTATGCAATGATATTTTATAAACCAAATTTTTATTCGAAAAGTTGGGGTGCGACGATTATGCGAGGAACTACGGTATATATCATTGGGTTACCAAACAAATTCAAAAGTACATGCTACATCAATTCAAACTAATTATATTTGACCATGGGCGGCTTTGGTGGCGTAACTGATAGCACGCTGAGCTTCTATGCCCAAGATCACGGGTTCAAACCCGGCCAAAGTCATCAGATTTTTTAAGAGCTTTAAAAAATCCCTCAGTATGCTTTCCTTCGGAGGAGAAGTAAAGCCGGCGGTCCCACGTCATAGATTTATGGCATGAAAAAGAACCTTCCACTAACTACAATGTGGAAGCTAACATTTGTAGGTTAGTTTGATAACGCTATATTAGTTCCCAAGTTCACCGCCAAATGCTGACTGTGATGGCATATAGTAGCCACGTCCGTAGCTAGGTGTCACGGACGGTAGCATTTGGTAGCAAAAGTAGGAACTATTAAAAAAAAAAAAAAAAAAAACCATCTGCAGTCCTTCTACCTCAATCACAGATAACACACACTAATACAGACATCACAATTAACACCGGTTATCAGACAAATTTTAAACACACCGAAAGTACACGGGGCTACATGACCGTGTTGTCGCAGCCCCTAAACCAGGGATGTCAAAGATACGGCCCGCGATCGCAATGTGTGACAAGACAGAAGAATCATGACTTCACTCGATTCCTCTACGGAAGTTTAAAGTGTGTCCCATTGACAGGTACTACAAGAGCAAATGATATTTATTCTGCAATTGAGCATTTGATAGCAGAATATGAACTCGACTGGAATATACTTAGCAGCACAACTACGGATGGCGCTCCTGCCATGGCTGGCAAACATTCGGGTGTTGTAACTAAGTTAAAACAGAAAACATCAGGGAATTTTGTGGGATTTCACTGTATAATTCATCAGGAATCATTGGCATCCAAACATTTAAAAATGGACCATGTCATGCAACCTATAATTAAAATAGTAAATTTTATAAGGAGCAGAGGACTAAATCACCGACAGTTCAGGCAGTTTTTACAAGATTTGGACGAAAAGTTTTCTGATGTCCCTTATTTCACCGAAGTTCTTTGGCTCAGTCGAGGAGTAGTTTTAGAAAGATTTTTTGCATTACGTGACCCTATTCAAGCTTTCATATTAGAAAAAGGCAACCCAATTGATTATGACAATGACTGGAAGGTTGATTGTGCTTTTTAGTAGATGTGAATAAACACTTGACTGATCTGAATGTAAAGTTACAGGGTAAAACTCTGTCACTCAAATGTATTCATGTATTCAAGCCTTTGAAACAAAGTTGAGGCTGTGGGAAAATCAGGTAAAAAATCAAACTTTGGATCATTTCCCTCATTTAAAATCATTTGGCACGGTGAACCAAAATAAATTGGATCAATATTCTCAACTTCTGCAAAATCTGATCACGGAATTCAACAATCGTTTTGAAGACTTCCACAAAATGAATGAAATGGAACTCCCAATTTTCAACAATCCATTCAATTTTGAAGATTCACAGGCACCAGTTCATTTGCAAATGGAGTTGATAGATCTTCAATCAGTATTTTGAAAGAAAAATTTGAAGAGGTTAACGCTCTTACATTTTATACACAATATTTCAAGAGTTTGGATAACTACCCGCAATTAAAAAAGCATGCAGCACGCATTATGTGCAAGTTTGGTAGCACCTATTTAATGTGAGCAGATGTTTTCCGTCATGAAAATAAATAAGAACAAACATCGCACAAGACTTACGAATGGACATCTCCAATCAATTCTTAAAATAATTACAACGAATATGATACCTGACATCAATGAGCTTGTCAAAAACAAGAGAAGTCAGGTATCTGGATCCTCCAGTTCAAAATAATTACCCTCTTTTATAACTTTGATATGATTTTTAACAACCGTATATTATATACTATATAATTAAGTAAATAAAATGTTATAATAATTCAGTACATTTTTTTAATTTGAATCTGGCCCGCCTACACATTCTAAATTTAATATATGGCCCTCTGCAAAATTGAGTTTGACACCCCTGCCCTAAACTAAGGATCCAACCAACCTATTGGACCATGCTCTACCAATTAATAGAAAGGAACTGGTAGGATAACGACATGCAAAAGAAAGGAATCGAACCTGCCATGACTAGGCCCAGACAGTAATGCTGACCACTATACCACACTGGCAAACTTTGACGCTACCCTTTACAAGTTGTATACTACCAACTGATAACAGGGATAATTCAAATTTTAACCCTATGCAGTTGGCAATAGATTATGGCTAGAGGTGTTAGAAAGTGTTGTTATTTTTTTTGAAGATTTGTTGATTTAAAATTCAAAAGGTGGTGTTTTGTGTTTTTATTATTTTTTCGGGGGATGACATGTTAAAATTTGGAAAGCGATAAGGTTTGTACAATAAGTGCATTTAAAAATATAAACAATTAATAAAACAAAGTAAAAAACAAAACAGCAGGGTAAAACGTTAAACATGGCTATGGAAGAATGAGATAATACTTATATGGAAGTCACATTTTTATTTTACATTCACCATCTCGAAACACATTTCAGTGAATACCTTTTTCAGTTTTATCCAAATACTGCGGTGAAATCACTGGAAGTAGATCATGGTTAAAGTCTCAGCATTTGCAGCTGTCAATTTTCGCCTCCTATCACTTACTATGAGACTGTATTTCGAAAATGACCTTTCAGAATCCACATTTGAACAAGGATACCACACACACTTTAATGCAGCTGTTGCATAGTCTCGGTGAGCAGGCCTTAATCCCATGAGGATCTCTGGAACATTCACATTATCTTCATGACGCAGTTGGTTCATGATTGCAGTCAGGTAAATGCTGTGAGCCTCTAAAAACTGTTGAGACTCCATCTTCGTAAGAAATGGGGCATTCTTCTTAAATTGGAGCAGTTCTGTGGGAGATACGTTCTTAGGTGCATGCCGAGGATCAAACAATGACCCGATGGCTTCTACAGTCTTCCTGGCTGGATCCGTGGTCCTTCAAGTCCTGACTTTCACTAGAGCTGACTGGGCAACACACGTAAGCTTGGACTTAACCTTTATCTGCATCTTTTGAGGAAGCTGTTCCAAGTTCTGGAGGATCGTATGATTGAACATTCCACCATCGCCTAATAGCTTGAGCTTTACCTCAAGGTCATCTAGCTTCCCAGCCAGTAAGTGAATTGTTGGGTACTTAGATCCCTCCAAGAAATTAAGCAAGTCCATAAGAGAGGCACCAACAACAGAAACATACAATGCTTGTAATTGTATAAATTGTATTGTTGAAGTCGATGCTTGTTGGAAAAATTTGACCCCAGAATTTGAATCTTCCAATGTTTTGAAAAATTCTACCAGATCTTCCACATGCGTGGCCATATACATTGCAGCCTTAAACCATGAATTCCATCTTGTACATACAGGCATTGGAAAAGCTAGAATTTCATTCTCTTTTTCTGTGTTTTCATATTTCTCCCTTAGAAATGCAACGTAATTGCTTTTTCTTTTTCGCGTATTTAAAAAGGCATTCTTTGTCTTTACTATAGACATGTTCAATTCGTCCAGCTCGTTTTCAAATACGCAGCAGATAAGATTGACTTTATGAGCCCAGCACTGGACATGACTTAATTCTTCAATCAATCCTTGAAGAGTAGTTACACATTTTGTCATGTAGCATGCTGAGTCCGTAACTACTGCCACGCTCCCGTTCAATTTCATAGGAATTCGAGGTGTCTAATATCGCATTGGAGCAATTTACGCTATTGGCAGAATCTAGAACAACAGAGGCAGCCAGATGGGTGTTCATTTCAGTTGATGGTACTGATAGACGAAAAAGAATGTTGAAAATACACCTACCATTCTTGTCAGTTGTTTCGTCACATAGCAGAAACACGTCTTTGTTTTTTATATCTTCCCTAATTTCTTCCCTCCTTCTTTCGCCAATCATAGGGATGTATTTCTGACGAATCTGATTTGCTGATGGTAAATCTCCACTTCCGCGAACGTACTTATTAAACCAAGTACGGATAGCAGGATTGTCTAGTTTCTCTACTGGTATATTAGCTTTCACAAACGCAGTAGTAGTGTCCAAAATGAACTCTTCTTTCATATCCTTCACACGACTAGCATTTGATAATGTTTCTTTCAAGGTGGCCACTCCAGGAACACTAACTTCAAGACGCGAATTTTCTCGGCGTTTTGAATCTTCTCCGATTTGCAATGTTTGTCTAATGCATCTTTCCTGTGATAATCTAACCGACAATCACAATATTTGCACATAAGAATGCCACAAGAAATTATAAATCCTTCATTCTTATATTCTTTAAGTCTGTCTGTGGCAGAAACAGCTACCTTCGGCATTTTTAAACTCAACTGAGCGATGCCCAGTAACAAACACTGTTATCACACGGTTGACTGTAGTCACACGCCAGTATAAATTCGTAACCACACGCAAAATTTATTTCTGAATTCGTGTCATAATATTTAAATTACGTCGCGTCTCATCTTCCTGTACTGCTAAGTTCGGAACTAATATGACGAACATGTGGTCGCCAACTGATTCACGCAAATAACACACTAGCTTCGATGATTACACACAATTTGTGCACTTTTTATTAAATTATATAGAATTCTCTACTATAATTTACACTCGCTACCGATGTAACAGGAGGCAAACGTAGTTTACATTATGAACAACTATCACATAACCTTTTGGAGGTAGTCGGCCAAACTATTCACGCCGCGATATAACAGCTGTTTACCACAGCGCTAAAATTCGATTATCGGCTTGTGGACAAAAATGTTCGGATTGGTGTGGGGAAAAAAATATGAAAATTTGTTTTTATTTCGCAGATTGCGGTATTTGGGGTGTTATTTACAAAATTCGCGTTATTTCGCGATTTAATTTCACTCCTGGCGGCACGAAACATGTAAATACGTGAAAATAAAACATCCTAACCTCTAAATATGACTTTTCGTTTTATCGCGAATAGGTGGCAAGGGATTGTATAAAATTTAAATTCCATACAACATGTGATCGAAGGTTCAATAATTATCAGACATGAAAAAGAAGAATAAAAACATGTAATTCTACAGTGAGACAGATGGATAGATGATTGGATACTAATCCAATTCTAAATGGAATGCATTCTCGCAAGTATAGCATCACTCTTCGACTCTCCTTCCTTTTAAACTGACAAGAAGTTGAAATATTTGTTTCTTTGCAACGTTCTACTCCCCGATTTGTGTGTCTATCAAGCACCAGTCTTAGTAAGTCACCCTTCCTCACTCTTTTTCTTCTAGCCTCAATAAATTGCCCATATTTTGCCTGTATTTAAAAACCATATAATTGGTTTATCTTTGCACAATGTTAACAAAACTCTTTCGGTTGAAAAAATCATGCATGAAAGATGAGGCCAATAGCTGAGTAAATATAGCGATTAACCAGAGACTTGGTGTACCTTATATGTACCCAACCTCCATTATAGAACAGATTCTATTGCTTACCATCTCAACATTAACCCAAGTTGGACAGATCAAGTGAAAGATGATGTGAACCGGAGAGGACTACAATGGCAGGAAGTACTGAATGATAGAATGTGGGAGAGAAGGGAGGATTAATTATGTTATTTGTAGGGACCGGAAAAATTAGCATCTATTTGTTTCAAAATTAGCATCTATTTTCTTCAAAATTAGCATCTATTTTCTTCAAAATTAGCATCTATTAACAAAGTTAAAAATCATCACATTGTAATATTATTTTAACGACTTCATGGTTATGAAGTGCGGTTATAGTCCTCAAACGAAAGCATTGTCAGTAGTTCAGCATTGCTTTCTTTCAAATTGCACCGTCTGTCTGTAACCACTGTGTTGTAATGGGACAACACACGCTCGCTATCAACATTGTTCGTTGGGGTCCACAAAACAGTATTTACAAATATGCTGAACTCTGTCTGAACTGCAGTTAATGCAAGCATGATATCACATTTTTCACTTTCTTTCATCTGTGTTTGAATTGCATTTAGCCAACTGTGGCCGAAGACGCGGCGAACAATGTACAGCGTGCTAACACTCACGCTGCGCCGTATGCTTGCACGCGGCCGAGTTCTGATGTGACGCAATGCGTAAAGACGAAATCATTGAGATTCGAGAAGACTGAACAGCGTTTCCCTGCGATGTAACAGTAGGCCTACTTGCGCAACTGTTGTGGCGCGCTAATCGCTAATTCGAACGTGTGTCAAGGTGGCGAATTTAGCCAACAGTGGCCGAAGACGCGGCGAACGATGTACAGCGTGCTAACACTCACGCTGCGCCGTATGCTTGCACGCGGCCGAGCTCTGATGCGACGCAATGCGTAAAGACGAAATCATTGAGATTCGAGAAGACTGAACTGCGTTTCTCTGCGATGTAACAGTAGGCCTACTTGCACAACTGTTGTGGCGTGCTAATCGCTAATTCGAACGTGTCTCAAGGCGGCAAATTTAGCCAATCTTGGCCGAAGACGCGGCGAACGATGTACAGCGTGCTAACACTCACGCTGCGCCGTATGCTTGCACGCGACGCCTCGATCCTTAATCGGCTCGTATCGAAGTTCGGATCAACTCGTTGTTGCTCGCTCTTCCTGTTAGTATCGCTTCGGGTAAGTTCTTGGACAATGACGACTGTTGTGGCGCGCTAAATCGAACGTGTTTCTACCTGAAGGTTATTACGGTCACTTATATGACGGTGTCAGTAATGAAAGCGAGATATATGCGAGTACTTTTTCCCCCTGAAATTTCAATTAAAAACAAGGGGAGCGAGATATACGCGAGCAAATACGGTATATCGATCAGAGCGGTTGAAAAAGATATGCGTCATATTTGCAGTATTTCTCATGATTTCGCCGAAATATGTGGTTTTCGCCACTAAAATAACAAATTTTCGCAGAATTCGCACCAAAATCGCATATTTGTGCTAATTTCGCATTTTGGTCAAAATTCGCATTTTGTCGCATTTTGAATTTAGGTACCACAGTGCTTCAGAACACCTTAAAACCATTTAAAAAATGGTTTTAACACATATTACAAAAAATCGCATTTATCGCAAATGCGAATTTTTCCGGTCCCTAGTTATTTGTCTTACATCCCTTTTAACTACTGCTGCTTTCGGAGACACCGGGATGCCATAATTTTGCCCCGAAGGGGATCTTTAACATGCCAGTAAATCTGACACGGCTCCCTCGGATTTGCGCACCCTCAAATGTTATCTGACTGCGCCACGATTCGATTCTGCAACCTTGGGCACAGCAAGCGAGAATGTTATCCCTGAGCCACACAGCCAGCCTGAAGAGAGGATTGGAAGAGGCTCTGTGAATGACCTGCATAAGCAGAAATGTTTTCAGAAGAAGAGAAGATTGCACGCCTTGCTCTTAATAATATTTACTTAAAGGCTTGGTTTCTCAGAACCAAAGAATGCGAGTTGCGAGGCCGACGTTGCATACTTTTGTCGCAATGACGCTGCGAGGCTCAAGGTTACTCATGCTGCGAGGCAGATCTCAGTTGCAGAGCACATATCTTGTCCAATGGATCCCGTAGCCTGTGTGCTTGTCTTGGAAGAGAAAGCGGATGATGAAGAGGAAATTATCCTGCATTGTTTTGGCGGAGAAGGCAGCGATGACTTTAAACTTCCAACTTCAGTGCGATCATTTTTCCATAAGGTGTCTTTAGTAACATTGTTTTTGTAGATATTGTGTTGCAAATTATACAACACTGGGTGGATTCGCACTTCTTCAATCAGTTTCTCATCAATTTCGTCCGTAAAGTTCAATGTGATGCTTATAACAGTGGAAATATAAGAACAGCAACACTGTCGCCTACGCCTCGCACAAATCTGGCGGGACGAATCATTGCGGGGTGACGCTCTGAGGTCTCACTGCGAAGTTGCGCAGACTGCGCAGCGTGAGAAACCACTGCCATAAGCTTGTGTAGTCTGGATAAGTACGAGGACTCGCACCTCGCATGCGTCGGTTCTGAGAAACCAAGCCTTAACATTAACATGAGGTACCTGGATAAACTCCTTCATCATCCGATCCAGTATCAACACTCTTGTGATGAGAAGCAAGGGAGCCACGTTTATCTTCTACAGCAGCAATGCCATACTCCACACGCTCCAATTCGCAATCCAGGAGGAATGTTCGAAACCGACAGGAGACTGAATGATATGCCAAGAATCGCAGGAAATAATCATTGAACTCAAATGCTAAAGGGAACTGTTGATGGATCTGGAGAAAGAAAGAAAAAAAAAAAAAAAAAACAATTAGAAATAATATATATATATAATATAACTAAAGATACGAGAAAATAGCATTTTCAAATTGATTTTGTAGCACTTTCATTTAAAAAAAAAATAGCATTTTGGAGCATTTTGAAATTTAAAAATTAGCATTTTGTAGCATTTAAAAGTTCGTCACCAGGTACAATAAAACATTAACAGGTTCAAAATAATATGCACGGAAACTAATTCAAACATGTGCAGGATTGGAAATATGTGCGTTTCTGATAAACGGCATTTAAGCATTTACCGTATATACCCGAATGTAAGACTAGGTTTTTTCCCCACTTTTTGTGTTATAAAAAATTTGGGGTCGTCTTATATTCAGGGTATTTAAAAAAAAATATATATTTTTTTACCGTAAATTATTATTATTTGCAAAGTAGTATGTGGTGTTGGCATCTTGTAACTCACAACAAATCAATGCGTTAATGAAGATTAAAACATGGTTTGTTATGTTTAATTACCATGCATATACGAATAGCATACATTTTGAGGTTAGGATTTACGCATACACGTCATTTTAAGCGGATATGTTTGAAAGCATACGGAAATATGTTTTAAAACAATCTTTACAAGAATAACCAGTCAGTTTTACGAGCAGTAATTGAGTGATCAACGTATCTTAATTTAATAACGTCTCCCATTCTTGAACAAAGAAATTATAGAGTATGTCTTGGAAAAGCGGGCAGAGGGATTTCCGATAACACGAGACGTTATAAAAATGAAAGCACGACCTTGAGGGCATATATTGTGCAAGTTATGAGTTAGCGAGTATTTTTTTGAAAAAATCTGTAAGAGGCAGTTGATAACTAGGCCTCGTCTTATATTCGGGGTCGTCTTACATTCGGGTATATACGGTAATATAATAATGTGAATCATACATTTACTTAACTTTAGGTAAATATCATACAATGGATAATTAACTAAATAATAAAATGTACGTTTACTCCCTCATTATTTCCTTTTCAATGAGGGCCATTGAATTTCTATTTGCCGGTGGTTTAATGGTCAAATGGCACTTCTTGAATCCAACCTCATAAGTTATTAAAAGAAATGAATGGAACTTGGCAAGGAGTTAGTAGGAAAACCACCACCAAGTCCAGGAGAGCCCGGTATTGTCGTCATTCCACCTGCCACACAGTAAACTTCATAAGACAAGCATTCTCGCCTGACCACAGCTCGCTTTATTCCTACAATTGGCACCTTGGTACCAGTGAACTAATACAACTCTCTGCCGACCCTCAATATTTGAGTTGATGCACAACACCTGATATTGTTGATTGCATAATGAGAACATGACCTTTGGATCTTTTCAGCATAGCTCAGGTACCCTCGTCTCACGTCATACAACCAACCGACAGTACTTGAGCTCAATCTTGCCAATTAGCCAGGCTGACGCCTTTATTTTCAGAGATCTCACATTTCTGAAAAATGTATGGTGTCAAGTTTCTACATTTCTTTAATACTGATATTAGGATTTTAATACTTCTAACACTCCCTCAGTAAAAATAAAAACCACACACACACAACAGGAGACTTAACACTGCTGCCGATGCAACTTGTGTAGACGAATGCTGACAATCCTGTGAACTTTATTGTGCACCTTTCATATCTACTCCAAAGATTTAAATGATCACATCTTATCAGTCTGAAAGGTTTTCTTAAGTTAAACAGAATATGCAAACACGCAATTACTGGTATACCTTTTTGCGACTCTTGACTGACAATCTGTAAAACAGTATACGAATTCATGGAGAAATCGCCGGACGACATGTAACATAACCTATAACTCACACAGGGTAGAGAATACTTTCATCATATTATACAACAATCCCCAAAGCAAAGAGAACGCCTAACAGACATTGTCTATTCATATCACGATACGTACTTTAGAGTTTTCATTTTCATTTCAAATACAAGAAATGAGAGCCGGCGCGATATAAACCTATATAGGTCTAAGCATAACCTTATTGCTCTAATTTTTAAAAAGAATGATTAATTCTTTACGAGAGGGTTTCCTTTCACCACACGACATGAAATAAAAGGCAAAACTATTGGCCTGGATAAAGATTATTGATGCGTGACTTCCCCCACTGTGCGTGACAAAAACCAGGGGTGTTATCTATTAACTAACGCGGCCCTGCTTTGGTCTGGACGAAAATATTGGTCTAGGCAAAACCATTGTGAAACCCTCTTGTGAAGTTTTACCGAATTGGCACAAACGATTGGAATATTCCTTTTATTAACACAACCAAATGAAACTAGGAAATAATTTCTCCAAAAACATCTTTTTATTGGCGATAAACAGTGGATATTATGTGGCAATAACAGCACCATTATCAAATTGATTTTTACCGTAATCGATTGTTTCCACGACAATAATCGATGTTCGTACATATCGATTATTTAGCCGATATTTTCATTGCTGGGAACTCGCAAATTTCAAAGTTGCGGCGCGAAAATGTAATAAAACATACCGTATTTGCTCGCGTATATATCGCACTTTTTTGACCGAAAATATGTGTGAAAATTTTCGGTGCGAGATATACGCGGGGAATGACCATATTCCCGAAAAAACACAAAATTTGCGATGTAACAGTAGGCCTACTTGCGCAACTGTTGTAGCGCGCTATTCGCTAATTCGAACGTGTCTCAAGGCGGCGAAATTAACCAACTGTGGCCGAAGACGCGGCGAACGATGTACAGCCTGCTAACAATCACGCTGCGCCGTATGCTTGCAAGCGGCCGAGCTCTGATACGACGCAATGCGTAAAGACGAAATCATTGGGATTCGAGAAGACTGAACTGCGTTTCTCTGCGATGTAACCGTAGGCCTACTTGAGCAACTGTTGTGGCGCGCTAATCGCTAATTCGAACGTGTCTCAAGGCGGCGAATTTAACCAACTGCGGCCGAAGACGCGGCGAACGATGTACAGTGTGCTAATACTCACGCTGCGCCGTTTGCTTGCACGTGGCCGAGGTCTGATGCAACGCATTGCGTAAAGACGAAATCATTGGGATTCGAGGAGACTGAACTGCGTTTCTCTGCGATGAACAATAGGCCTACTTGTGCAACTTATGTGGCGCGCTAATCGCTAATTCGAACGTGTCTCAAGGAGGCGAATTTAGCCAACCGCGGCCGAAGACTAACGATGTACAGCGTGCTAACACTCACGCTGCGCCGTATGCTTTCACGCGGCGCCTCGATTCCTAATCGGCTCGTATCGAAGTTCGGATCAACTCGTTGTTGCTCGCTCTTCCTGTTAGTAACGCTTCGGGTAAGTTCCTGGACAATGACGACTGTTGTGGCGCGCTAAATTGAACGTGTTTCTACCTCAAGGTTATTACGGTCATTTATATGATGGCGTCAGTAATGAATGCGAGTACTTTTCCCCCCCTGAAATTTCAAATAAAAAAAATGGGGTGCGAGATATACGCGGGGGCGAGATATACGCGAACAAATACGGTAATATTCAACATTAATCTGTCAATTCGGCACTTTTCGCATTTATCGCATTTATGGGAATAATTCGCAAGAACCCTTAGTTATCGCACTTTGTCGCACATTCAGTTTCCCAAATTTTGGGTATACATAGACATATTAGTTACCAGGTTGTTGAAAAAAGGAGAAAAAAGTAAAATTCGCATTAATTGCAATTGCGATTTTCTCGTATCTCTAAATATAACCCTACTGTATATACACATCATTAATTAGGCAACTGCACAACATATATTAATTTTCAATACTGGTTAAAATTAAAAGCAAGATACTAAAATTAACATATCCTAAAATCAGTAGTTCTTCCTAATGTAGACTTAGTACAGCTTCTCTTGTGCCGAAGTTTCTCCTGAAACCAAAATGATCTTCACCCAACTCTGCTTCAGTCTGTCGTTCTATCCTCCCGTATGAAAACTATTTTCATCAGAATTTTTGAAGCACGACACCTGTTTTCTTAGGTATAAGGATGCTACAGTAGTGTGAAGACTAGAGTCGGGACATCGGAATGGTTTAAAATTGACACGGGACTAAAGCAAGGAAGTGTGTTGTCACCCTTATTGTTAGGGACCTGAAAATTTAGCATCTATTTTCCTTTAAATTAGCATCTAATTTTTCCCTATTTAGCATCTATTTTTGGAAAATTAGCATCTATTTTTTTCTGGATTCTTATCGACTATATGACTTTATTGGCGACACTTTATTTTGTTTAAATACACATTAATACCCTAATAACACTTGAGATACAATTTAATGTTCAAATGAAAGCTTCCGTCGTTTGGCACCCTCTAGCCTTTCAATAACAGAGGTTTGTTTGGGTTCAGAAACTGTTGCGCATTCTCGTCGCATCGCAACATGTTTTACCGATGTAATATGTTTCTGAATATTGTCCTTCTTCTCCCACCCAACACGGCAGTTACAATATTTGCAAAATACTGTTGCAGAGTCGGAACAATAAAAGCCATGATTAGCGTACTGCTGTGCTCTTTCATGAGCAGTTACAGCAGTACGTCCCTTTTCTAGAAAAATACTTTGAACCTTGAAGTGCTTGAAGGTTACAAAAAGAATAAGGTTACTATTCAAGCGGCAAGCAGCAAAATTTTCCGTTTAGCGAAGTCCACGCGTTCGACAAACCACCAGTCGCCACCATTGAACTGCAGGTATTACCTAGAGTTCAATGGTCGCCATGATGCGCCAAGTACACAAACGAGTTTCGTTCATCAGCTGTCTGAATAAGTTATAGACAGTCGAAAGTTCGTATCGATACAGAAATCGATAGATTATTTGGAAAGTTTTCCATTCGATACAGAAATCGATTGTTATATCGACCAATATGCGTAGCACACTGCGAGTCCGAGATGAGGCATCGCTAGTGAGCAATTAGGCCACCTACTAAACATTTTCTTTTGTTTAATAAACAAATTCGCAAATAAATTAGCAGATTTAAAGTAATTTCGCTATAAAATCACACTTATTTGGTATTTTCGCATTTTGGGTCACAATTCGCATTTTGTCGCACTTTGATTTACGCGTAAAAATGGTTGGTTTTCACATTAAAATTAACGTAGACTTGGATTCTGTACGAAATTCAAAAATTCGCAATTATCGCAAATGCGATTTTTTCAGGTCCCTACTTATTGTTCTTAATGGTGATGGATGACATCATGAAGGCAGCAATGAAAGACTATAGTAGGGCAAAGATGAAGATAATGTTGTTTGCAGACGATGTTGTTATCTGGGGCGAGGATGAGATGGAGGTACAAGAACAGTTAGACGTAATAAATGAAAAGATTGAGCAATGCGCATTGAAGATAAATGTGGAGAAGAGTGAAACAGTGGTGATGAGTACAGGTAAGAAAGAAGGAAAAGGAGTAATCAAAGTCGGAGATCAGGAATTGCAAGTGGTGAAACACTTCAAATACTTGGGAAGTGAACTGACTGAAGATGGAAGACTAGATTTGGAAATTAGCAGAGGAATACAACTCAGGAGTGCTTTCTACCAACTGGTAAGGGAACTAGTAAGGAACAAGGATATACCAATTAAGGCTAAAGAAGTTATGTACAAAGCTTATTATGTTCCTATAATGACATATATGGCCTGTTCGCCATCTCTTGATGAATACAGTACTTTTGCATTTGTCAGTTGGCACAGGCTAGAGTAAAAGGTGGCTTTTCACCGATGTCTCAGTCTCACTCATGGCTGTGATTATATGCAAGCTACTGAGGTATGGGTGGTGCTTAGTAATGACATTCAGAGCACAGTCAGTGCCTGTAGATGCTGTGAAAGGTTCTACTCATAGGGTTAGGACTACTGTTCTGACTCAGTGAGGAAAGCAATGGCAAACTACCTCACTCCTCTTCTTGCCTAGAACACCTCAAAATAGCGCTGCCTTGGGTTTTTGTGGGTATCTACTCACATAACGTAACGGCGGTGCTTTTGAGGATCCGACCAGCCTTCGGGCTGACTACCTAACAGACAGACATAATGACATATGCAGCAGAAACTTGGACAATGACTAAGAGGGATGAGAGCAGAGTACTGGCAGCTGAGATGAGATTCCTGAGAAGTATGGTCCAGAAAACGAGAAAACGAGGAGAGACAGAGTGAGAAATGAAGATATACGGAAAGAACTGGGAGTACAGAAACTAAATGACTAACTGGAGCAAAACGGAATGAGACGGTTTGGACATGTCAAACGGTTGAATGAAGTAAGGCTACCAAGACGAGCACTGGAACGACGGATAGGGAAGAGAGGACAAGACCAAAAATGCGTTGGATGGACTCTTGTGAAGTACAGCATTAGAAAATGGAACCTGGATTGGAACACCGTGTCGGAAGAGGAATGGTGGAAAGACAGAACAAAGTGGCGAGGAACCATATTTGCCCCCACCCAGTGTCAGCTGGAAAAGGGGAAATGAAGATGATGATGATGGATGATAACATCCACATGGCAAAAAAATCCTTATTAAAATCAGAAGGCAAGTCACCTGTCTCTTAACCAACATACAGTGGAATCTCGTTAGCACGTTCTCGGTTACGAAGTTTTCCCGTTTAGTGCGATGATTTTCTCAAGTCCCAGTCCCTATCATACTAAATTCATGTTGATATATCCCCTTAATACGTTCTCTATTCCTGCTTACAACGATCAAATTTCTGTTGAACTATTTGTTAGTGAACCGTATTTTATTCTTATTTCATTATAAAATTCGGCTTCTGGAAAACACGACGCGATATTGCCTCATATTCTCTGATAGTTATTGACAGTGTAGATGATTTTATTGTGTTTGACGGCATAGAAGTTGCTATAGCTATGACGCAACAGAGGTGACGTGTCTCTCTCCCGCTGCCCTTCACCGCCTTCCCTTTGTTTATTTCTCACGAAGGCGCATTATTGTCTTCCATGTTCCGCACTATTGTCTTCTAGTTCTTAGTGTTCACGTCCAGATATGACCTATTTTATTGCGTGTTTCATAATGGGTAAGAAGAAAGTACGGCAGATAACTAATGATGAGAAGATGAAATACATTCGAGACGTGGACTGCAATCCTCACATGAAGCGTGTGGATATATAGCGCGAAAGTGGAACATTCCTCCGTCTACACTGAACACGATTCTCGGCAAAAGGAAGGAAATCGAACGTGCATTTGAAGAAGGGGTGAGCGGCAAAAGGAAACGTGTGCGAGAGGGACAGTTTCCTGAACTAGAAAGCACTTTATTGAAGTGGTTCAAGCAAGCCCGTGCTTCAAACATAAGCGTGCGCGGTCGCCGGCAACAGAGCCGTCACTGGCGGAGCGCGAGAATGTCTTTGCTGATCCAATATAAAGAAAGACCCTGTATTATATGTGTTTGGAAGCGGATGGGGAACATTTTCAGTATCTACTGTAAATCATGGCCAGTAAAACTGCATGGTAGCCTTAAGATTTTAAGCACCGTATTCTGCCGTAGGCCTACATATGCGTGCGCGGTCGCCGGCAACAGAGCAGTCACTGGCGGAGCGCGAGAACGAGAATGTCCTTGCTAAGCAAAAATAAAAACCCTGTATTATACTTAGGGACCTGAAAAAAATCGCATTTGCGATAAATGCGAATTTTTAAATTTCGTACAGAATCCAAGTCTATGTTAATTTTAATGTGAAAACCAACCATTTTTACGTGTAAATCAAAGTGCGACAAAATGCGAATTGTGACCCAAAATGCGAAAATACCAAATAAGTGCGATTTTATAGTGAAATTACTTTAAATCTGCTAATTTATTTGCGAATTTGTTTATTAAACAAAAGAAAATGGTTAGTAGGTGGCCTAATTGCTCACTAGCGATACCTCATCTCGGACTCGCAGTGTGCTACGCTTATTGGTTGATATAACAATCGATTTCTGTATCGATATGAACTTTCGACTATCTATAACTTATTCAGACAGCTGACGAACGAAATTCGTTTGTGTACTTGGCGTATCGTGGCGACTGGTGGTTTGTCGAAAATGTGGACTTCGCTAAACGGAAAATTTTGCGGCTTGCCGCTTGAATAGTAACATTATTTTTGTAACCTTCAAGCACTTCAAGGTTCAAAGTATTTTTCTAGAAAAGGGACGTACTGCTGTAACAGCTCGTGAAAGAGCACAGCAGTACTGTGCCCGTTTAGACCGGAGTCCGCACGACCACATATGCATTTTACCAATAATCAGTCAGCACGAGAGTCAAAATATCCCGGAGCGCCAGATGGGTTAAAGCAAATCGCAAAAACGACATCAAATTTAAAAAAATGCTTTGCTGATTTTTGGCTCAATGCAACAATAAGGATAGAAGGAGATTTAATTGGGTGAAACACATCTGGTAAAATTATCTCAGTTTATTTTAAAGTTAAAATCTGACTGCAAGAATGCTCAGAGCAGCATCATCCACGTGTGGCGATCCACACACTTATTTACACACAATATACAGAAATCTTCCAAACACATTTGACAATCTTTTTGGAAACACAAGTCCGATTAATAGTCCTGTGGACTGTGTTCCAAAATTATTAATGTTTAATTCCAGTTCAAAATTAATTGTCTATACTGGAAATAACGTAGATCACTGTTTGACTATTTACATGATATTAACACTCGTAGAATAAATGTTTATAGAATTTTTTTTTAGACTTTCACTTGTTTTCCAGTTTTCAAAAATATATCTTCGAAAATATTATTATCATAGAAGCAACACAAATTATTAACACATATTAATAACATCTGAAAAGTATTTGACCTTGAGCATAGCATCGAAGAACTTGTGCGAAGCACAACAACAATTAATTGTTCTTCTGACATTAAACATTCGAGAAGTGACTCGATTATGAACTTCAAGTTCCAAACAAAATATATGATTTCTGAATCATCAACTTGATCAATAAATGGTTGAACCATTCAACTATTAGATTTTCCACTTGGAATCATTATGATAAAATATTTATATTCATGGCCATTCTTAGTAACTTTTACAACTTGCAATTCTTCGACAGAATGCGGAAATTAGAATTGTAGTTTCATAATAAATTCATTTAGTTCATGGCACTAGGATTGACAATATCCTTCAAATTATTCGTGGTTAAAGAATTATTTTTAATTGGCAGTGGCCCATTCTATTTTTTGTGTAAGAACACAATATTACAAAAACAACGGCAAAGGTCTTCCTCTGAAGAAGAATAAACTACTATCATGACAAATCCGGGTTCTAGCAAAATCAAAGTCTAAATGGAATTCGTAAACAAGGTTGAAATAAGAACTGATGGTTTCAAAGAAATAACCTTCGGGTTATTCACACGACGAAATGTGTGGCTCCAATACTCCTACTATAAACCTGAGCCATCGAACCTGCTATTTGATTGATGCTCGAAAAAACCTTCATTCCTGCGACTTAACATGCGCACCTGGGAATGGCATTTCAACTACTCCACACATATAAATTATCTTCCCAAAATTTATACAATAAATCAAGCCTCTGCTTGTTATCAACACTGGAAGATTAATAAACTTACAAGTTTATTTTATTTTACCATTCAGTTCAACCCGTGAATTTACCATACTTATGAAAAGCTTTATTTCACGTTCGAGTGTATTTACGTCATGATTTTATATAAATACAAAAATATCCTATTTGATACAAATATCATTTGCTTCCAGTTTCATGCCTCTCCGTGTTATCTGAAAAATATACTTTACTCATTGCAAATATTAACTGTTCAACCAGAACTGAAATGTTGGTTGAATGCGGGCTTGCGCTAACCACTCTCCTTCGGAAAATCTCCTGTTCCAGACTAGAAATGATTAAACTACTTCATAGGCTCTTTCTCAATACATATGATTATTATAAAATATAATATCCAAGAATTATTTAGAAAAATTATGAAAATTATTATTATTATTATTAGTGGATTATTATTATTATTTATCTCATTTTAAATATGTTTAATTATCATCTCATTATGTGAGAATCCACATGTTCGAACCTTCGAATATGGAAAAAAAATATCCATTCCTCAACAAAAATAAATTTAACTTTTACAGTTACATCGGCTGATTACCGTGGTTTCCTTAAAATATGAAAAATTCAAATAAATGCTCGAAATGCTCGGTCATCGATCCTAAACTGTTCTGAGTGCTGAAAATGCTCAGAATAACTCTAACAAGTCTTGCGTAAATCATTGCAAGCTTTAAATACGACGAAAAAAATGTGTTGGTCATCTGCAGAAAAAATAGTTTGTTCCAATTAGCTAGGCATAATATAATTCAAATGTGGCTTACATTTCTTGATGGTCTTGAAGCGTAGTAAACCTGGTCTGTACCAGATTTATCCGTAGACATGCCCTATCGGACAAGCACGTATAATCCTTGTATCGGCCGCCATTGTAGACCCACAATTCATCTAGTCAGACATAGTGGTAGTATCTTTCGACGTTTGAATAAACTGTGGTTCCTTTTTAATATGGGCTTCTATCAAAGCCATAACAGTTTGTTTAAATAGGGTCAGATCTAAGTGATCTCTTCTTAGATATGTCAGTTGTAACATAACTCACTGTAATCTCATCAGTACAAGAAAAACATTGACAGTCTAAGCAATTAACGGCTGTTCTGAAGATCGTTCCCTGGGCATGGTTTATTAATATCACCATCTGCCATGCGCTAAGCAACCTGCAGTTTCCCTTGCGTAGACTAATGAACGCCACCGTTATAGACTAGTCTTCAGTGTACTGACAGATCGAAGTGGTTAACCAGTTACAAAAATGAAAACTGACTTGAAATGGATTTAAACATCCAAGTATTAAGTTACTACTGGACTGTGACAAAATACTATTTTCTAGACAAAGTCTAGCATATGTCCTTTTAGAAATATAAATATTTCCACCAATGTCTGTAGAAAAACAATCACTTCAGTGATTCTCCTCACCAGAAACTTACTAAGTTCCAACTCGTTTGCGCAGCACTTCTCGTGACTATCACGATTTGAAAAGAACTTCTGCGTAGATACGGCAACCATGTGCCTTGGCTCAGCGTAGATGCAACTTGCTTGCCAAGTGCTTGTGTTAGAATGAGCTGACCATGCCTGCTCCAGCTGGCTTTTATTCAAAACGGTCAGGGTCACGCGTCATCGCCTGATATCTGGAAATCCTCATATCTCTTGAATCCCTGGTCCGATTTACTTGATACTAATTGCATTCTCTTTCATTTGGCCGTGCCAGTAATCTGATCCCAGTCTCAAGTCTCTACTCCATAGTTAACTATTTAATCAATAAATAGCCTCCACCTCTGCTGTTACTCGCTACGTCACTTGACATCCAACTATCGGTAAAATTCTTCTAAATGCTTCTCGAAGCAATGTAGCGCGATATTCAAATATCTGAACTTTCAAAAGCGGCTACAGCCTTTCCCTTGATATCTAGGTGTCTGAAACTTGGAATACCCATTCCTAGAGTTCGGCACAGTACGCTAATCATGGCTTTTATTGTTCCGACTCTGCAACAGTATTTTTCAAATATTTAAAGTGCCGTGTTGGGTGGGAGAAGAAGGACAATATTCAGAAACATATTACATCGGTAAAACATGTTGCGAAGCGACGAGAAAGCGCAACAGTTTCTGAACCCAAACAAACGTCTGTTATTGAAAGACTACAGGGTGCCAAACGACGGAAGCTTTCATTTGAACATTAAATTGTATCTCAAGTGTAATTAGGGTATTAATGTGTATTTAAACAAAATAAAGTGTCGCCAATAAAGTCATATAGTCGATAAGAATCCAGAAAACAATAGATGCTAATTTTCCAAATATAGATGCTAAATTGGGAAAAAAATAAATGCTAATTTAAAGGAAAATAGATGCTAAATTTTCAGGTCCCTAATTATACTGTAGTGTAGAGGTACAGTAATTCATTTTTAAGTAATTTATTCCATGTAAGTTACTGTTAACCTATGTTTATGTCGTGACTGTTGTAGTGCATACAATCACTTACTAAGATCGGCGATTTAACGTCCATATATATGCCGCGTTCTTTCTTATACGTTGTAAATGCAGTATGGCGTTTCTCGGTAGTACGTTTTCCCGCATACGACGTCCAAATTTTTCGGTCACTTGAAAAACGTACTAACGAGATTCCACTGTACTAAGTGAAACAACCTAATCAGATCATCACTAGAGATATGGAAAAATCGCAATTGCGATAAATGCGAATTTTACTTTTTTCTCAATTTTTCAACTATTTGGTTTAATATGACTATGTATACCCAGAATTTGCAATACTGAATGTGCGACAAAGTGCGATAACTAGGGGTTCTTGCAAATTATTCCCATAAATGCGGAAAGTGCCCAATTTACCAAAAAATATTAAATATAATGTTTTATTACATTTTCGCGACGCAACTTTTGAAATTTGAGAGTTCCTAGCAATGGAAAAATTTCGGCTAAATAATCGATAATTACGAGTAATAATCGATATGTGCGAATATCGATTATTGTCATGAAAACAATCGAATACGGTAAAAATCAATTTGAAAATGGCTGTTGTTATTGCCGCATAATATCCACTGTTCATCGCCAATAAAACAATGTGTTTTGGAGAAATTATTTCGTAGTTTCATTTGGTTGTGCTAATAAAAGGAATATTCCAATCGTTTGTATCGATTATTTTTTAAACATTGGAGTAATAAGGTTATGCTTATACCGGTATTGGTTTATATCGCGCCGGTTCTCATTTCTAGTATTTGACCATTATAAATGAAACTGTAAAGTACATATTGTGATATGAATAGACAATGTTTGTTAGGCATTCTCCACTCTTTGGGGAATGTATAATTTGATGCGAGTTATAGTTATATTACACGGCATCCGGCGATTTCTCCTTTAATTCGGATACGCTACTGTTTTACAGATTGTCAGTCAAGAGTCGCAAAAAGGTATACCAATAATTGCATGTTTGCATATTCTGTTTAACTTAATTTAAGAAAACCTCTGAGACTGATAAAATGTGATCATTTAAATCCTTGGAGTAGACATGAAAGGTACACAACAAAGATCACAGGATTGTCAACATTTGTTTATACAAATTGCATTGGCAGCAGTGCTAAGTCTCCTGTTGTGTGTGTTTTTATTTTTTTACTAGGAGAGTGTTAGAAGTACTAAAATCCTAATATCAGTATTAAAGAAATGTAGAAACTTGACACCATACATTTTTCAGAAATGTGAGATCTCTGAAAATAAAGGCACCAGCCTGGCTACTTGGCAAGATTGAACTCAAGTGCTGTCGGTTGTTTGTATGATGCAAGACGAGGGCACCTGAGCTATGCTGAAAAGATCCAATATCAGGTGTTGTGCAGCTACTCAAATTACCTTGAGCTGCTCGTGTTATCGGTGCGGTTCTAACTCCACAAGCGAAATGGACAGAATGTTGAGGGCTGGCGGAGAGTTGTATTAGTTCACCGATACCAAGGTGCCGATTGTTAGAATAAAGTGAGCTGTGGTCAGGTGGCATTGCTCGTCTTACGAAGTTTACCGTGTGGCAGGTGGAATGACGACAATACCTCTGTCCTGAACTCAGTGAACGAATTTGTTAAAATTCTGTGAGATGACTGAAATTCTTTTGTGTGGTTTCCCTACTAACTCCTTGCCAAGTTCCATTCATTTCTTTTAATAAATTGTCTTATGAGGTTGGATTCAAGGGCATTTGACCATTAAACCACCCGTCAAATAGAAATTCAATGCACCTCATCCTTGGCTCTCATTGAAAAGGGAATAAAGAAGGAGTGAACGTACATTTCATTATTTAGTTAATTATCGGTTGTATGGTATTTACCTGAAGTAAAGTAAATGTACGATTCACATCATTATAGTAAATGCTTATGCTGTTAATCAGAAACACCCGTATTTCCAATTCTGTGCAAGTTTGAATTATTTCCGTTTATAATAATTTTGAACCTGTTACATTTTTATCGTACCTGGTGACAAACTTTCAAATGCTACAAAACGCAATTTTTTAAAATTCAAAATGCTCCATAATGCTATTTTTCAAAATGAAAGTGCTACAAAATCAATTTCAAAATGCTATTTTCTCGTATCTTTAGCCATCACCTATGCAACATCGCAACCAACAAGAACAGAGAGAAAGGACAAGGTATAGTGAGCTCCCATGAGCAAAGTAAAGCAGCAAGAAGGCACGTCCCCCCCCCCCCCCCCCCCACCACCACTATACCAAGCAACCAAGTGTTAGCTACGTTCTGAATATTGCACGAAAGTTTTTGCTGTTATTATCACAAAAATTGATGTTCTATTTAGAGCCCTGCACGGATGCAGTTATCCGCAAACATTTCCCCCGTGTGGATCTAGTTTGCATGGCTGTGTGGATAGCGGATAAGCTGCGGATAATATTTGGAGTAAATTTGCAGATAGTTTTTAAAATACAATTCGAACTTGTTGAATTTCATTACTGGGACTCTGATGTTTACGACATATATTTTTCTGTTATGTTTTTCTCATGGCAAATGTAAGATGATTTATGCTAATCTCATTCAAATTATGTCATTAAGCATAATCAATACTCCGAACTGAAAAGAGTTGCAATTTCGGCTGTGTAGCATGAATTTTAAACATAGCACATTACATACATAGCCTAAGGGAGCGACTTTCTCCTCAAATATCTAAATGTGTTGCTTTAATACTTTATGTTTTATCTAATTAAAATTTTTATTCTAATGCCAGTAGATTTGGATAACAAACGTGCGGATGCAGATACAAGTTGTGCGGATGCGGATAACAGTCATGCGGATGCACAGGGCTCTAGTTATATTGACTATAGTGCCAGGTCGGGGTGTTTATGGTCTCATGCTACTCTCATACCCATCTGCAATACACTAAATATGACTGAAAATTTCCACCTTCACTCCAATGCCACTCGTGCCTACTACACATCTTGCTCGCTATCTCACCCAAATAAACTTTACTTAAAAACATTGTAAAACATCAAGCAAAGGTAAATATATCTACCGGTTTCAGACAGTTTATTACTCCAAATGCTTACTTGATGTACTACATCCAAAAACTGAAGAAAGGTAGGTGCGAATCCACCAGCTTGAGAAGCAGCAGCTAAATTACTCCTATGGCTAAATCGATGTCCAAATCCTAACCATTCTTTTTCCACTAGAACGCGGAAACCTTCGAGAGTGCGATAATGTGGATCAAGACACAGTTGTGCCACAGAAGAAACCTGGAAAGAAAAGAAAACTAAAATAAAAAAATACAACATCAACCAATAATGAATAATGAATTTAGGTAGACAGCAGTTTGACTACATGAGAAGGAAAGAAATCAACTGTATACACCAGAAAGATCTATCATTCAATTCTGCTCAGGATATTAAGGGCCATATTCATAGAGACCTCCCATCAATATAATTATAATAATAATAATAATAATGTGGAGACAGGAAAGCGTAGTGGTTCTGCCCATAGTCATTTCTTCTACCCGCATCATCCCTAAATCATTGGCTCGCAATCTTGAAATATTGGGAATAGATCCTGATCTACTTATCACCATGCAGAAGGCCGTCATCTTGGAGACCTGTTCCATTGTTCACTCGTTCCTCAATGTGCCATCCTAAAAGAAGTTGTCATACCGTCTTGCAAACAAGCCGATGATATGTCGATTTGTTCCACTTAAGTGGTGAAACGAATGTAATTACAATAATAATAATGTTGTGCGTTTTACGTCCCTTTTAACTACTGCGGCTTTTAGAGACGCCGGGGTGCTGGAATTTTGCCCCGAAGAGGATCTTTAACATGCCATAAAATTTACTAACACGGCTCCCTCACATTTAAGCACCCTCAAATGCCAATTCACTGCGCCGGGATTCGATCCCAATATCTTGAGATCAGCAGGCGGAACTCTCTTCACACGAGCCTTATACAGTAGCTTCCTTGACTTTTCTAGCCCATGCATCATTTCAATATTATAACTTAATGGGATATCCAATATGCATTGCTTAGAAGCTGATTTGTTGGGAAAGTTGTACAGAACATATTGGATCTACTGCATTTTAATTGAGGCCTCTCTCTTAGATGTGGGAAATCTCAAAAAAAGTATATTAAGCGAATAATAATTTGGGTTTGGATGTGTATGACATGCATACTCTTTCCCTGGTATTCATTTCAGTTGCAGTGTTGAATTAAACAAAAAATGAACACTTCTAATCACTTTTAGATCTATTTTATGTCATATAGTTGCATATATTTTGCAACTTTAGGTGATATTTTGGTTATATTTGTGGATATGATCTTATATTCACGCTTTATGTAATTCCGTTAAGGAGTTCCCTTAACACATTGATGTGTTAATGACATGTTACAATACCTTCAAGAAATTGGCATTACGGGGGAAATTTAACAAGATCGACTCCAGTTCAGAACATTAATCAATGACCATAATTTCTCTGTGAAAATTACTACCAGGACTAAGAAATCATGGACGGAAAAATGGAAGAAGATTATTAGTGCCCAGATGAAAAGATTTCGGGAGAAGAAATAAACATCATTAGCATAATAAGTTCTATCGCGCTCCACAGACTGGCATAATGAGGAAAAAAATTAAATAAATAATAATAATGGTTTAATGACCCTTGGACTACTACAGCCTCCAGATACATCAGGGTGCCAGTATTTTGCTACGAAAGGGATCATTTTATGTGACAATAAATCTATGGTTGTAGGTATCTTGCATTTAAGCAACCTGTAATACAAACTGACTGTGCTTGGATTAGATTTTGCTACCTGGAGCACCTTGCAATAAAACTGTACCATCTACAGAAACAAAGCTGAATATTGGGCTGGGCAATCAAGGATTCTTATTATTTGTATTGTTGCTCTTATGTGCTCCATCCAAGGTTAGGTTATTAGATAGGTATGGGTAGTTCCAATACAGCACAGAAGTCAATGGTATACACATACGTAATTATGAGAAAATATCTTTAGGGGCGGGGAGCGATTTCAAGTGCTATTATGAGCAGAAAAACCTCAAAGTGCAGTTATTTAATGTTCAACACAAAAGGCAGAAGAAGTATATGACTTAATGCCCAAATACACCATACTCGCCTGTGCGGTTATGTCCGAGCCATCTTCAAGACAGATCGTAACAGATGAACCCTGTACATCCAGCAAATCAACAACAGCTCCAGCCAACTGCATGATATTCTGAAGTTGCTGCAGCCATTCTGAAGTTTCAATAAGTCTAAAAATAAAGAGAGAGAAAATTATTGTATATTATAAGAATATCCACTTTACAATACAAATTTTTATCATGTGATGTCCTTATGAACTATGATACATGTTTCGGCTCATTTTGAGCGTTCTTCTGTCAATAGCACAAATTAAATTCTCACAAATCAGTCTAGGGTTGATCAGTGAGATCTCTCAATAAAATTTGTTAGTAACATTTTTATAAGATTTTCACATCGTCATTGTTCCCGGGATAATTAGATCTAAAACAATTAAATTTCAACATATGGCATCCAACTTCAAATGGTGGAAACCATATTGAACGACTGCAGTCAACTGTTGAAAGTAAACACAAGCCCCTTGAAAAGTATGGCACTGTGATGTATCGAATCATGCATTAACTTTTGTCTTCAGATATGAACGGCCAGATGGTGTCGCCTCATGTTGATTAATAGTACCATTCAACGAAATTTATGAGTGCGACAGAGCATGGCATTTGAATTCTGAGTTTAGCCAAGCAAGCTTGTAGTAGCCTTGCAATCATAAACAACAGGACTCTCTTTCCATGCAATCCAAGCCAAACAATTTGAAAATCTCACATACATCAAACAGGAATCAATCCCTGCTTGCCTTGGTAAGAGGCTAGCAGCTTGATGTCTACTCTATCATACTACCCAAATTCTGAGTTATCTCAGGGGTGGAACCATGGAGGACGTGGGACTATAAAGAAAGTTTCTCCTCCATGCCACCATCAAAAAGTGAATTACTCCAAAAGTTATGTAAACTAACACTGATTGAAGAATTACCATTTCATACAATTTGAAGAATAGGGATGGGCACATTGTGTTATTGCATAATTGCACAACTTTGTAAATCTCAGCAGCATGAGTACAATTTGTCCAACAATTCATTTTCAATTGCTGAATAATGCACTTGACACAGAGTCTTGAAAATATATACCAAAACTGTCAATATCATTCGCTGAGGCAAAATTGATGTTTCCGCATGTGTTTTGAAAATTACAACTAAAAAAAAAATGACTGGAAATTCTATGAGTTTTTCTTTCTATATATTTCCTCGATATTTAAAATTAGACTAACTTATTTAGAAGCACTGTTTAATCAAAAACTAAAATTCTGGTGCACAATAACGTGACATTTTAATTTCATGAATTCACGCTTTTGCTTTGTCCTAAAATTGCATCATTCCGTCCTTTGAGTGCAAGAGAACTGTATAATTCTCATGTTTTTTTTCCCACAACATTAACATGAAAATTAGGGAGACTAAGAAGATTAGTGTAAAACCATAGAGATGAAATACTCCAGCAAAAGAATTTTAGTTGAATCAAATATTGATCTGTAGGCCACATACAAACGCAGATACAATACAGGGTACACTTACTTGTGAAAACTTTGTTCGGGCTCAGGATTGGGTGAACTGGGAATACAGGCACGCATTAATTTTTTGAATGCTGCTTTTGTATGTCGCACATCGAAGAACTCCACTGGAATGAAGTCTGTTTTGGGAGCAGATTCAGCTTTTACTCCCTGAAATGAGAAAAATTAGAACTAAAAATATTCCATTCAGTTCTAGAGAAGCATCAACTTAACTATGAGGATGGGTGAGGGGAGTTCCAAAAAGAGATTTTAATATGAAGACTCCTTGGGACTTGAACCCCTGAGATCATGAAGCAGACACTCTACCACTCATTCATAAGAATTAATGCATTTCTGATCTAATGTCATCCAGTGTTCATTGAGCTTATTAATATTACAATAATACTTTCAATCAAGGCATAAAAATTAAAGTTTCCATTGGAAACATAGATATTTTACTTTAAACTGTCAATAGGCAATGTTTTGAAACTGGAGATTTGATCTCCTGTAGTACACTGGCATTACTCATTATTTTTAAATGCCTCACAGTGGCATTCCCAGCATGTACCCAGCCAGTGCATTTGGTTTTGTCTACCATGCCAACTGATGATCCTAATGGTATACTAGGGCAAAATGCTGTTAGTAGATTAAGATGTCTGAAAAGCATTAATTTTTAAGATTTAACAGAGTTTTAAATTGGTGCAATTTCTCTTTTGCCAACCTTGTCTTTTGCTAAATTAAACATAAATTTATATTTATGTGAGGAAAGAAGTATAATTTGAGGTCAAAGGGAGCAACTGACAATCACTCCTCTGTTGCAGCCAATTACACTTTACACCAAAAATTAAATTAATCCCATGGTTAAGTATAGAAGTTGTGTACAGTCCACACCACCGCTTTGTGCTGGTGGGCCCTGGATGTGCATCGAGACACCACACAGTCTGCGATCCTCAAATTCTGGAGCAAGCACGGTAATACTGTGCCCCTTTGTCTAGGACGGTGGTGTGGTAATCCATCCCCATATGTGTCCAACTGTACACAGGAGCCCTCACACATCTGAACTGGATCTTAAGGACAAGATTCTTGTTTCGGGGTGTAGCCGGTATAAGTTGGGTCAAGTAGATTGAGCCCCAGTTTAAAATACATGCTACTCTAAACAAGAAAAATATAAATAAGAAATCCAATTTATGAAAAAAAAAAAAAAAAAAAAACACCAGGATTTATTTCCTGTATCATTTAGATAACAAGAAAAGAATGTATCAGTTACTCTTGCAAAAATAATGACCTATCCTATTCTCCTGTTGGGCAACAAAATTTACATTTACAAAAATTCTAGGTAGTATAACCCTCCTGAAAAAAGAAAAACATCCTACTTGTAAGTCCTAGAAAATTCCTCAGAGAAGTCCTCTCAAACAAAAATAAGCAAAGCTCAATAAGAAGTAGTTACTGATCCTATGGTTCTAGCCCGATTCATAATGTTGGCATCGATGGAACAACTGAATCCAATAAATCTAGTAATAGAAAAAATAACCCAATATGATAACGTGATAGATGAATAAAGACACAAAGAATATTTTGAAGAACTCCTGAACCCAAATGGAAACCACGGCGAGGAGGAAGAAATCGGGGAAGAAGAAGATGAACTGCAAACAGAAAAGGACTTAACATGGAAAGAAGTGGAGGATGCAGTGAGTAAGATGAAAGGAGGGAGGGCACCAGGTGTGGATGAGTTGAGTGTGGAGATGGCGAGAGCAGCAGGAGAGGTGGGGATACAATGGTTCTACCGAGTGATGAAGACAGCATGGAAGGAAAGGAAGACCCCAGAGGACTGGAAAAAGGGAATAATTGTCCCGATCTTCAAGAAAGGTAGTAGAACAGAATGCAGCAACTATAGGGAAATAACACTGATGAGTCATTGTGCAAAGATGTTTGAGAAAGTTTTGGAAAGGAGAATTAGGACAAGGATAGAAGGAGGGATGAGGGAAGAACAACATGGCTTCAGAGCAGGAAGGTCCACAGTGGATTTGATTTTTGCTGTAAGGCAGTTACAAGAACAGCACTATGAGTATGGAACAGATCTACTGATGGCCTTCCTGGACATTGAGAAAGCATAAGACAGTGTATGCAAAAACAAAGTATGGAAATCCCTGGAGGATAGAGGAGTAGAAAAATGGACTATAAGGAGGATAAAGGAGATTTACAAGGGAAGCGTGAGCTGTGTGAAAGTGGGAGGAGAGAGATCAGACTGGTTGGAACAGAGAAACGGCCTGAAACAAGGAAGTGCACTGTCACCGTTACTTTTCATTGTGGTGATGGATGACATAATGACCCGAGTGGTACAAGTAATTGGGGAAGGAAAGATGAAAGCAATGGTGTTTGCAGACGATTTGATGATTTGGGGAAACAAGGAGGAGGTACAGGAACAGTTGGACGTGTGGGAAGGAATAATACAAGGGTATGGGATGAAATTTAGCATAAATAAGAGTGAGACGGTGATCACAACAAGGAAGAAGGAAAGAACCAAAACAGGAATAACAATTGGTGGGGAACAGCTGAAGAAAGTGGAGAGTTTCAAGTATCTGGGAAGCCTGATACAAGATAATGGAAGAAACGATAGAGAAATAAATGAGCAGGGGAGACAGGCAGAAGCATTCCGGAGGAGTGTGAGAAGCATGTTATGGAGCAAGGATGTCCCTCAGAACAGCAAAAAGATCATATATCGGACGTACTATGTCCCTATCCTGACGTATGCCTCGGAGACCTAGGTTATGAAAGGAAGGGAGAAGAGCAAAATAAAGGCCAGTGAGATGAGGTTCTTGAGAAGCAGTATTGGAGCTACAAAGAGGGACAGAAAAAGAAATGAGAGGACTAAAGAATTAATGAAGGAGGAACCATTACAGGATGGTAGAGAGAAATCTAGACTTAGATGGTATGGACATGTAAAACGAATGGAGGAGAAGAGGATACCCAGGAGGATACACGAGACGGAGTGGGAAGGAAAGAGACCAAGAGGGAGACCGAGAGACAGGTGGCTGAAGGGGGTGGAAGAAAGCGTGAAGAAGAGAGGAGAAGACTGGACAAGGGTGGAGACTGAGAGATGGTGGGAAGACAGAAGACGTTGGATAGGCTTGTGTTCCAAACAGACCCGGCCAGTGACTGAAAACTGTGCAAGATGATGATGATTAACACTACATCGGTCCTGGCCTGGTTTACACATGTTGACATCGATGGTACAACTGAACCCAAAAAATATAATAATAACCATAACACCACCTTATTTGATTTACAAAGATTACCACTATCAACATTAAACGCTAAAACTAAATCCTATAATTAACCTATCCTCACCTATCATAAAATACACATGTGATCCATTCATAGTCATAATATCTCCTCCAATACTCTGCTTACATCATATTTACAAACATAGTTGTCATCAATAACTACAGTTTCAACCTTGGACCAAATCATCATAGGCTCTATTCATTTCATCAAGACCATACTCGATCACTTTGAAATATCGTCTAATAATTAAATCTATTTATGGTAATAATTTCCAAGTAATATTAAGCACAGGAAACGGCACAAACCTAGATAAATTGCTGAGTGTTAATACACTGACCGTGAAAGCCAATATACCATCCTTTTGGAAGCCTTCACAGGGAGGTTATGGCTGCTTGAGCTTACAGTTCTCACAGAAAAGAGACACAGGTGTGCTTCATAAGGAGGCAGGTAGCACGCAGTTCGCTACTCATGTGGGGGTCCGGGCGGGGACACCCAAGAGCCTGCCGCCGATGAGCCAGCTTGGTGTCCTAGGTGAAACCCAACACAAGAAACGGCACAAACCTAGATAAATTGCAGAGTTTTAATTCACTGGTCGTGAAAGCCAATATACTATCTTTTTGGAAGCCTTCATAGGGAGGTTATGGCCGCTTGAGCTTTTAGTTCTCGCATAACGAGGCGCAGGTGCGCTTCTGTGCCACCCTAAAGTCTGGCACACATTTCTGCCCCTGCCGCAAGCTCCCCCGGCAGCCTTTCTACAGAACTTCGTGTATTTCTGGAGGGCACATTTGAATGTCCCGCGGCTGAGTGCCGCCCTCCCCTTCTCTCGGCGAGTGGACTGTTCCGGCCAGGCGAAGGTGGTGACCTTTGGCCAGGCGAGACTAACTCTTGGCCGTCTTCTTGGGCGCTATTGGCCCGGTGGTTTGAAAGAGACCAATGGTGTGCTCCCACGTTAACGACTTGCACTATGGGTAAGCCTAGCTCAGGCCTGCCAACTCAAATTACCATCTGGTTAGACCAGCGTGTGGCAAACTGTGACTGTGGGGACCTGCTGAAGTTGGCAGCGTCCATTTCGATATTTCTCCGCAAGGAGTGCGCGACTACTTGTTGCCCGCCAACGAGCGTGCTGTGGTAGAACGCTTCTTACCAGAACCTGCTTAAAGATGTAACGAATAGGTGTGTCTGCGGGCGAGCTCTCGGAGCCCGGCCTTTAGTTCCAGGCCACATGGCCTGTCTGTTGGACTCCGGTAACATTTTGTTCTGATTATAAAAACAGCGATCTGTGTTTAACTATTTCTCGTATCTAGAGAATCAACACAATACTCATGGTGTCGTCATGAGAGAGCTATGTTCTACTCAAACTTCGAATCTAGTCTTTGAACTAACATTTCGAACTGACTAACCGTTAGACTCCATTTTTCAGTCCTTGCCTTATAGAAGGCCCTTAACGTTGCTCTGCAATCAGACCTTATTACTATTATTATTTTGCATGTGAATGCTATGTTAATTGCTGATTTTAATTTAAGTTCTTGTTGTCATGTAATTATATATATTTTTGGAGGGATCCTAGTCAGGACGACAATGGTCTTCATTGTCGAGAACATGGGCTGTTGCTAACGGCTTGCCTCGTGGTGGGCAGTCGAAAGTAACCAGCTCTCGTGCGTTGGCAGCGGTCACGTAAAGACGTGTTGATATGAGCTCCCGCTCTAAGGTTTTGTTATGCCTTTTGCTATGTTCATTTTAACTTCTAGTTTTATTCTTCTGTGCCACGCTTCACATTATTTCAGTGTTATCTTGTGTTGTGATGAAGCTGTTATACTTAATTTCTCCTCCTGAGTTATCGTTCGTTAATTTGAATTTTCTCAAAGCCTCATGGCTTTCCTCGTGTTACCGGAGGGCATTTTGAGTTTTATTTAGGCGTCATGTTTAACTTCAGCCCATGCCTGGGCAAACTATATTCCTTGTCCCCAAGGGATATCCTTCAGTGTTAATAAATTTCAATATTTTCTCGCCAAACGTGACCGTTGGCGTCCCACTCACCATGTTGGGCATAGGTAGGAGTAGGAGTGTTCTTTCACGTTACATATTCTTGTGTTTCCACTTGTATTTCCTTTTATTTAATACATTTTATTTTCTTTAGTTATCAACCATGGACATTTTTTCTTCAGTATGTTGTCTGCCACCCTGTAGTATTTACCAGTCCCTCGCCTCTGTAAAACGAGGCTCAAATCCACATCCCGAGTATTCAACTCGCCTGGTTAGCCATTCTTGTTAATGGTTGCCAGAGTCACGCAACCTAAGGGAACCAACCAGGTTTTCGAAGGGGCGCGACAGTAAGTGTAGCAGAGCCATGGTTGTCGATTTTGTCTGGTTTTGCTACCGATGGTGGTAGATGGAAGCCACGTGGCAACATTGTATACTCTGCCCTGATATTTATCAGGATGAGAATACTGAGGATTGGAATATGTTTTTTTGTAATTGTAACGTTCTACCATGGGCAACTAAATTAAATTTGAGTTAAAGTCTTATGTGGAAACTTAAACCGTTAGAGTTAAGGTGCTGTGAAATTCTATTGTCTAATATTTTTGGTTTTTTCCTTTCATGCTACTGTGATGAAACGTCATGTACCGGATCCAAAGTATTTGGATCATGAAGAAATCCAGTATGAATTGGATATAAGGGGTTTGGAGGTTCCCATGAACACAGAGGTGGCTCGAGCAGTTTTAAAGCCTGCCCTTCAGGAACCTGTATTGTTGCCGAAGCTGTCCGAAGCAGAATTTGCAATTGGTGAGTCACAAATTCTCCAAAAAGTAGAAACTTGTGCTAACCTTATTAATTTGTTTTTGCTTGATGATTATGGTACATCTGCCCAATATAAGAAATTGCGCGCTCGCTTACAGTATTTGTTCACTCGTTGTGAAGATGTTTTATTTGTTTCGTCCCATCGTTCTGATGATGAATTAGCTAATATTTTTGTAATTCAGCGTATGATAGCCGAATGTGCTAATAAAGTTTTTGATGAAAATTCTGGTGGTTGTGATGGTGTGGAAGCTCTCCACGCAGTCAGTGTAGACAGTTCTGAAATAGGTTTTCCTACCAGTGAAATTGATAGTCAGCCTTATGTTCCGACATGTACTGCTAATCTGTTAAATTCAGTTCGGTTGAGTTGTGAAATCTCTAATAATGCAAGTATGTCTCAATCTGTTGGTCGCAACAATGATGTTTTTCTGGTTTCTACTAACAATAGTGCTACAGTAGATAGTAGTAGTACAGGGTTGCCAGTAGTTTCTTTAGCTGAAGTAGACGTTGCTAATCCCTTTTCTTTCCCTCCTGTGGATTATTCTGCTTATGTTTATCGTGAAAGAGCTGCTATAGGCAGGTCACGTACCATGTGAAGGTTGCCAGCCAGTAGTGTCGATGCTGGTGGTAACGCAAGTGTTGTTAATTTATCTACGCAATACCTCCAGGTTACTGAGAGGAAACCAGTCGATAGTGTTTTGGCGACTGAGTTTAGCCGGTTAAATTTTAACCAAAGGTTATCGTCCGACACGAATTTGGTTGAAGTGTCAAACGCCTCATGGATGAATAATTTGGGTACCAATCCTAGTTTTCGTGTACCTGTGTCCGTTCATTCTGTTTCTGCTGTAAACAATTCTAATGGTGTTGTAAATTGTAATCCTTCCGTTTCCGAAATTTTGCAACCGAGTGCTAGAGAGTTGTTCAAGTCAACTGAAATGCCTCGTTCCGTGCGCGACACAACTCCTGTGTACACCACAAGTAACTCCAATGGTGGAGTAACGTTGTTGGGATTCGTATAATGTATAAATCAGTGATCGTGAAACACGGACATCTTACTTAGCAGCCATCTTTTATTACACTAACTTATATCAAAGAGCTTCAAACATAAAGAATAAATACAAGAAATAAACCAAAGTAGAAATACATGAAACAAGCCAAAGATGTCCATCTTCTCAGTCCTCCACATCCTCCCCACCCTGGTCTATCTCGAGAGGGAAGACCAGCTGTACAGGCCGACTAATCTTGGTCCCGTCGGCCATCTGAAGGATGAGGGTTCGCACCTTGTTGTTCCTGCCTGGTCGCTTTTCAGCTATTCGCGCCTTCTGCCACATGTGTCTAGGTCGCATGTCGTCCTGTAGTAGTACTATATCTCCTACTCGGCATTCCTTCGTCTGTCCATTTGGGCGGCGTACTTCGTGGTAGCTTCTCAGATCAAGAAGATACTCATTCCTCCATCTCTTGAGGAAGTCCTCCTGCATTTTCTCTCTAAGTCTCCTCTCCTTCCGCAGGTCTATTCGGGTCGTGGGTTCGGAGACATTGGGCAGGGTAGTCAGCCGTGCCCCAGTCAGGAAATGACTTGGAGTCAGTGTCTCCGAGCCATC
Source organism: Meconema thalassinum (assembly GCA_946902985.2). NCBI lineage: Eukaryota > Metazoa > Arthropoda > Insecta > Orthoptera > Tettigoniidae > Meconema > Meconema thalassinum. Next base: position 296,502,232 of record OX336391.1, on the reverse strand, counting down.
TTGGATTATGGGTCGGGAGTTTATGGCGGCTTCTACTTCTACCAATAGAGTTCGGAGTGTGTCCTCACTAATCAGAGCCTTTCCCAATACCTTTCTAAGGCATCTTTTAGTCGTACCCACCATTCTTTCCCACCAGCCTCCCCACCAAGCCGCCCGTGGGGCTATAAATTTCCACTGGACTCCGTTGTGGGCGAAGTGCTGGCTCGTTCGTGGGTCAGTGAGGACTTGGCTGAGTTGAGTCATTTCTTTGTGTGCTGCCTGGAACGTTCTAGCGTTGTCTGAGTAAATGGTGTTTGGAAGTCCTCTTCGTCCCGCAAATCGTCTGAGAGCCATCAGAAACGTCTCCGTAGTCATGTCCAAAGCCAGCTCAAGGTGAAGGGCCCTTGTAGTCGCACATGTGAAAAGCACAATATATGATTTCTGTACGAGATTCCCCACCTTAACGAGTAGTGGCCCTGCAAAATCCACACCCGTAACTGCAAATGGCGTAATAAGTCGCACACGTTCTGGAGGCAACGGGGCTTCGATCTCGTTACCTTGTTGGCTTCTGGCGATCTTACGTGGTAAGCACGTGTGGATGACCTTCTTGACTGGAGACAGTCTATTCTTAGTGCAGACCAGGTGTATGTAAGTGTTTACGTCGGCAGAAGTTCGAACATACAGTGCAGCTCCGTAGGCCCGCTCTGAAGCGTCGCAGAACACGTGGACATGTGAAGTCTCCGATGTTGTCCTTGATAAACCAATCCATCTTGGAATGACCACACTTGCCAGATCCGTGAGGCTGGTTATCCACAGCTGCCATCGCAATGCAATGTCATGTGGAAGTATTTCGTCCCATGCTATGCCCCTACACCAGGTGTCTTGGAAGAGAACTTTTCCAACTATGGACACCGGTGAAAGTAATCCAAGAGGGTCGTAGAACTTTGCGGTAGTTTTCAATAGCTTTCGTTTGGTTCCTGGATCCTGCGAAAGGTTGTCGGTGATATCTGTATGGTCAAAGAGTAGTGAATCTGATTCTGTGTCCCATCGTACACCTAGTACTCCGGTTTCCCTTTTCGTTTCACGTCCTTCGGCTCTCCATATACCTTCCAATGGCCCAGAATTTGTTGCCCATTTTGCCATCGGCATCCGTATCTGTCGTAGTAGACCTGTCACCTCGTAATATAAGGTGATAACTCTGTTGTCATCTTCAGCTCCCGCAACAAAGTCGTCCATGAAAGTGCTTTGATCCATAAGTGCTGCTGCTGACGGGGAACTGATCCTTGAATTTCGTTGCTAGTTCACGGAGAGTTGCAGACAGAAGAAAGGGACTGCTAGCAAGGCCGAATGGTAGACGAGTGAATCTATAGACGGCTGTATCATCTCTTGCTTGCCATTTTTCAAGTTCATCCTTCTCCACAATGAACCAGAAGAATCTTGTTAAATCTCGGTCTTCAGTATCCAGGCATAATTGAAGGAAAGCTTGAGTTCCATCTCCTACTATGGCTTTGCGGTAAGTTCGGAAGCGGATCAACGTGGACAGTATTTCTGGTAACAGATTAGGGCCAGAACATCATTGAGGGACGGTGCATCTCTCTCGTGGGATGATGCGTCAAAGACGATCCTCCATTTCTCTGTGCCATTTCTCTCTTTCTTGATAGCGTGATGAGGCAGGTAGTATACATCATTTGTAGTTTCCTCTGTAGCGATCAGCTGAACATGTCCCATGTTTACGTAGTCCATCATCTGCGCATGGTACATTTCTTTGTACTGGGCATTAACGGCAAGTTTTCTCTGCAATGTGTGAAAACGATTTAGAGCGTTCTTACGGTTTGAGGGTAAGACCAGATCTTCTTTCTTCGGTAGGGATACTACCCTCCGCCCGTCTTGTAAGTGAAACGAATCGTGGAATTCTTGAAGAATAGTGGCATCTTTCGTTGTGAGGGTCCTTTTCTGATCTTCCCTTATTCCTAGGGACTCTAGATCCCAAAATCGTCGCATATCATCGTCCTCGACAGATGGGTCATTAGCAGTATGAATGTGGTGCACGTTGACGCTGTGGACAGTAATTCCTGACCTATTTCCACTCAGAATCCATCCAAATCTAGAAGGAAGCAGTACTAACGTGTCTGAGAGGCGTATTGGCTTGTCAAGTATCACCTTCCAATAATGGTCTCCACCTATTAGAAGTTCTATAGGAAGTTCATTGTTGTCATCCTTGGGATCAGCAAGTCTCAATTTTCGTAAGCGTGACAGGGACTGGATGTCGAGTGGAACAGTCGGATGTGGCGAGTAAACGTTGTCACTCTCAAATGCAGAAATACGCAGAGCAGCCTCCGTGCATATTCCACTGATGTTGAGGTCAATGAGTCTGCGAGCTGAAGATGTGTGACGAGATGACTCGAATCCGGTAACTGTCAAATCCTTGTGTCCCACGATATTCAGTTGAAGCTGATCTACCAGACTTCGGCTTACGAAGGTTGATTGACTGCCAGCATCCAATATGCATCGTGTACGTTTTCTCAGTCCGGTGGGCCCTGTGATCCAAATATTCGCCGTTTGAAGATAAGTGAACTGCGGCATAGTAACGTCAATCTTCCCCACGGATATTGATGCGGGCTGTTCTCCGGTGCAGATGGAAATGTGATGATTCTTTTTGCACTTTGCGCATGATACCTTACTCTTCTTCATGCAGGTCTTCACACTGTGACCTTTATTGAGACACAAGAAGCATCGGTTGGCAGTTTTTAACTTTTCAATCCGCTCAGCTACATTGCGGATCTTCACACAGTTCTGGGCCCAGTGGCCTTGAGTCTCACAGAACACACAGAATTCGGAATACACTTTCTTTGTGTTCATGCCCGTCCGTTTTGACTTTGTGTTCACATGGAGTGTCGCGGCAGTGCCTGAGAAGGATTCGAGTGAAGTGATATCTCCTCTGATCTTCTGTGTGATCACAGCGCCCTCTACCTCCTCGTTCAGGAACTCCATCAACTTGGTAATGTGACTCTCGGGAATGCTCTCTCGTTTGGAATAAATTATCCAACGGCGGACAATACCTTGAGGGAATGCTCGGAGAATTTTAGGGCATAACATCCGCCCGTAATTATCTACATTTTCCCCTAAGGCCCGTAAGGCTTGTACGCGTCTATTGCATTCTATGTACATGGCATTTAGATTAGAAGGAGTATCGTCTGAAATTGGTTGTAAGGCTTCGAGATAGTCAAGATGGGCCTGAATTATGCGGTCAGTGTTTCCGTAGCGAGAGATTAATATCCGTTTAGTTTCTTCATAAGCATCAGCCGTTATCGGTATTCCATCAACTAGATTCTTCGGCTCACCCTCAAGATATCCACGGAGATAGACGTGCTTGTCGATGTGAGCGAGAGATTGATTGTTGTCAACAGAAGACTGGAATTGCTCCCAAAAACGTGCCCAATTCTCAATGTCACCTGCGAATTTGTCTAATTTTACGGCAGGTAGCTTCACTGTGTGCGTGACGGGTGTTGGAACTGGAGATCCTGGCGTTGGTTGCATACTCATTCCGGCGACCGATGTTGTCAAACTGGAGAGTGACTTAGATTTATTCTCGGCGTGTGATGCTTTCAGAATCGCTCTCTTCGCGATGTCGATGTATTCCTCACATTTTTCGACATCGGCCTCGTATTCTGCGTCGGTCAAACATTCCTGTATACTATCGTCCAGAACTGTGAGATGATCTAAAGCTTCTTGGAGTCTAATGCGATTATATTCGTATTCTGAGATGTCGCCGACCGTAGCACTATTTATTATCGTACTGAATTTAGTTATAGTTGCTCGTTCCGTCTTCCGCTTTCTTTTCAAAAACGCTAGTTTACTCTTAACACTCTCGTCTTGCATCTTGAAGAATGGGTGACGAAATAAATAAATAGTACCGTGCTGCGACAAGTGAAGGTGATTGTCTGATGTCAGCGCATGCGTAATACTCGTGAGATCGTCTTGCAGTGTCCGTGATGGCTACGAGGTATTTAGCTTAGTATCTACCGTAAGATGGCAGCACTTTCTCGTCTATCATTCGTGAATTCAGTTACGTAGTGTAAAGTAATTATATTACAATTCGTGCACAGTTTAGTCGTAGTAGTAACTTTTGCAATAATATTAATAACTGAAATATCACATTAGTATGTGGCGCGTGTAGAAGTTCCAGTATCTTCTTACCTCGTAATCCGGCGTGGCAAGGCGTGGCTGCTTGTACATAACGTGATTGCTGTTTGTAGTGATAGCATCACCAGTTTACTTTGTACACAAGTAAAACACAATTGCCCGTATTCTAATGCACATTTCTACGTAATCTAAAGTTTTCGGCACCAATGTTGGGATTCGTATAATGTATAAATCAGTGATCGTGAAACACGGACATCTTACTTAGCAGCCATCTTTTATTACACTAACTTATATCAAAGAGCTTCAAACATAAAGAATAAATACAAGAAATAAACCAAAGTAGAAATACATGAAACAAGCCAAAGATGTCCATCTTCTCAGTCCTCCACAAACGTATTCTTATTCTAGTGCCTTTTCTCGTCCTACTTGCTCTGTTCTTACGCCCAGTGCGAGGGATGTTCAAGAAGTAAATATCCGTAGTCGGGGCATGTATCCTACTCCGAGACGAAGTGCTCCCCAAGACGTTTCTAGTGGTAACTATCCTCCTTCGTTAGGTATTAAGCCTCTTAATTTCCGTTGGCCTAAAGATAAGGTTTGGTGCAACAAGAATAGAGTTTCTTCTCGTGTAGAACCTCAAGGTTGGGATTTGAATAGCCCGAGTGATGATAGTGGACCTGTTCGTGGTGAACAGAGAGGTCCAGGTTCTGGTCATTCAGTTTTTTCTAACCGTAATTTTGGGAATCTCGCCCACCCGTTATCTGATTGTGTAGCTAAGTTGAAGCACATGAATACTGATACCACTGATGGTATTATTCATTTTCTGCGTGAGTTGGTGGAAGTTTATGAGTACGCGGCTGTATTTGGTGTGAGTTACACTCAGGTGTACCAACTTATGTTCCCGTTCACTTCTGGTATGATGAGAAGTATGGTTGTTGAGGCTATGTCCCGTAACACAGGTATCGAAGTGTTCTGTGAGCAAGTAATGTCAAATTTCATTCCGTATAGGAAGATGGGCACTGTAGTTCAGCGTCATTTGTATCGTGTACAGAAGTGTGGTGAGTCGTTGGATGTGTACATGCAAGATATGCTAAAGCTAGCTAAGATGTTTTCTGTTAACTTCACCGAGCAAGAAATGGTGGAACACATTTTGGATGGTGTGACGCCAGAATATCGTTCATTTTTATGCTTAGGGTCTCGCCCGAGCACCATTGCTCAATTGTGTGCTTTTGCCGTACGTGGCGAGTCCGTGCGTCAGTCTGATTATGGTAGAGGTTCTGTTGATCAACCCTCACAATTTAATTCGTACAAACCGCAAGGTCCTTCTAATCATTGGAACAATGCTCGTTCCCAGGGTAAACAAGGTAATTTGGGAAATCGTAAGCCTCAAGTTGCAGGAGGTCGATGGTCGAATAATCAGTCTCAGAGTGGTCCTGTTCGTAATGAAGAAGTTAGGAACTCTGGTAATTTTAATTCTGTAAAGAATGTCTGCTTCCAAGGTCCTTCAAATAGTAGAGGTGATGTCAGACACCAAGAAGCTACTAACCGTGGTGAAAATTTGAATCGTCAAGAAGCTCAAGGTCGAGTAAATAGTAGTTCTATGAAATGTAACGCTTGTGGTCGTTTTGGTCATTCGGACCGCACGTGTAATTCTCTTCAGGAATGACATCCGGAGACCTGGCATCGTGATGTGAGATTGATGTCATCAGTCGTCAATGTGGACGACCACAGTATGGGAGGCTGTTCGAAAGTTTCTGTGAGTTCTTTATTACCTGCACCTATTGCAGGCATTTTGATCTGTAACGATTCTATCGTCACTCATGATGGAAAAGTTCACAATTTGTGTGGTCTAAACTTCTCTAAGCTCACGTCGGCTCAGTTAGTTCTGGAAGTCGCCACTAGATGGTAACAGCTCACGGTTCTGCTATGATGTTGTTTTTTGACGGACAAGGAGATGGTAGAGCGGAAGCCGTCGAAATCATATGAATGTCTTTTGTCTTGACTTGAGGAATAGAGACCGTTGTTGCGAAAAGAGATGATTAGCAAGATGGTCTGAAAAGAAGTCTGACGTTTTCTCTTGTAGTAATCGGAGCTGGATTACTTCTACTGAAAAGATATTTATTATTTACCGGATGTTGTTGTGACTTAAGTGTTATCAAAATGGCCTACACAGAGACTTATTTTAAAAAGCTTATGGAATTGTCAAATTAAAATTAATTATCTCAGAATATGTCAACTTGTAGACAGGGCCATGATCATGTGAGTTGTATGAAGATTTTAAAACTATGCATTGGAAAGGACACCTCCTGTGGAAATACTTACATGAAGTGTGATGTGTATTGATATTTAAACGTCTCTAGTTGACGTCGTATGACCTTCTAGATACATGATCGTGATTATTATTTAAAGGTCTGGTATGATATTGGAAGAAGTATTGTAAGTATTTATGAAGGAATAAGGTGCGATAATTCCTAAAATAAGTAAGTAAATCTTTATATGTTAGCATGGCATGATTTGGTAATGGCTTTTAACCTTGTTGTCAGATGACTTCTCATACTAGGCGACCTTCAAGTTTATGGTGTGGATAAATGTTTTAATGTTTGGGTCGGTTATTTTATTGTCATTTATTCACGGTAGGATATTCGGAAGAATCTGTTTTAAGATATTTATTATTTAATCGTGGGAATTGCTTGTTACCCGATCTTAGTATTCGGCTGTTCGCTCGTGATTTGTTTTTATTGTAATGGCCTTTGACAATCAGCTGGAAGAAGAAAAAAAAAAGAAAGGGGTGTAGCCATATTAGTTTGAAGAAAGTTTGGAAGTAACGTCGAACCTGTGAGCTAATATTTGGACTTAATTATTATTTAAATGGGTTATTTGTCTTTTAGACATTATGGTTTACGTTTTAAGCATATCAAACTTTCATGACAATAATAAGGGTCCTCTTACTGTCTTTTGAGTACGTCGAATGATTTCCTTAATTGAAACTGATGCTATCTACTCTATTTACCTAACCGGGAAATATGACGATGTCACGACTGTAGAAAATTTATCTAACCCTCATATGATGATGTTTTTGGAAGCCACATCTGTAAGTGTGATACTTTATCGATGCATGTTATACTGTTGGAATATTGACTTGTATTTATATTTGATTTGTCAATAGACGTTAGATGTGTAAAAAGGTAATTCGTGTTTCATTTCCTAGTCATAGATATAGTTATCGGCTCCACGTAGACAGTCTTTGGGTGTTTAATCATGGGTCTAGCCGCTGCACCACAAGGTCTTAAGGGTAGTATTGCTTTTATTAGAGTGAGGGCGTGACAACTGTTAGCTATGAGCGTGGTTTCGTGTGTGTTACCACGTTAATGTTTATTTGGAGCTGGTGATGGTATTTTTGACAGGGAAATGATAGGAAAATTAGGCCTACATTTCATAAATGTGATTGTATTATTCATTGTGTTTTTAATATTTGTTAATTTTTCTGTTTCATGTGAAAAACGTCTGAGAGGTAAAACATTATCCTGATGGACAAAAGAGTTCTTCCCATAATTTTTATTTGTCTAAAGAAGAATTGGGGTATGAAATTGCTATTAGGGGAAGTACTCCGCATGGTCATCGTGAATTGGATATCATATTACTGAGGTCATTAAAACTTGTACCTGTAACTCTTCCTGCTAGAGATGCTGACTTTTGGACATTAGGTAAGTCATCTGTCATTACATGTGTTTCAAGTTTATTAGAATTGTGTGATGCGTTAGTCTTGGTTGGTAACCCTTCTGCGTAACGTATTAATCGTATCAGGTGTCGTGTGTTACATTGGCTACAGCGGTTGGAAGATTTAATAGGCGTTTGGTCGGAAAGTGACATAGTATTTTCTTCTGAATTATCTAATTTGAGGGCTAAGTTATTGGAGTTTTTTTAATCGACTTGTGTCTGATCCCTATGGTGGAAGTAGGGTTAAACCTGTTGAGTTGACGGACTGTAAGTGTTCTTCAGGTAATAATTCGTGTGAAGTGCTGGATGAAAGTAATTCTGCCGAGGATTTGGAAACTGTGTCGTTAATGAATGTAATTCCTAACATGAATAATTTGGGGATTAGTGATTCTGTTGTTGAGAATAGTCTGACTGGGTCACCTATTGACCAACTGAGTGCCAGGTCATGTCATTCTGAGCCTGATGCTATTTATGTGAATAATTTAAGAGAAGGATGTGTCATTGCTTCTACGTCCTTGCATAACGAGAGTGCTGCGTGTGTTCCTTCTAATCTTATGTCTCAATCCTTGTCATGTACTAAGTCAGTACAGACAACCGGAAGTTTGTGCGATGAAAGCGGAATAGTTCAGGGAACTGTTCATCATAATTCCAATACTGATATTTTGCCTCTAAGGTTGGTACCTGGTGAGGTTATGCATGACAGAGATATTAAATTTTCTATGCTCCCCAATCCGTTGGTAACTATTTTGAGGGATTTTCATTCTTGTAGTGGAACTGACGTAGATTTATTAATACAATTTTTAAGAAAATTTATTGAATTGAAAGACAGCGCTGTTGTGTTCGGCCTTTCTGAACTTCAAGTATTCAGAATTGTTTTTCCATGCACGGCTGGTTTACTTCGTGAAATGCTGATTGATAGTATGAGGTCAGGTAAATCTTTAATTTCGTTTCAAAAGGATGCTTTGAACTATTTCATTACTCCACGTACCTTATCTGAGCTGCATCATAATTTTTTGTTTAGAAGTCAACGAATGGATGAATCGTTGAATGATTATTTTGTTGATGTCAGATATTATGCGAGGGTGTTTGCGGTTCAGCTTACTGAAGAACAAATTGTTGATTCTTTAATAGAGGGAATTAATCCTATTTATAGATCTTGTTTATCGATGAAGGCCATGCCTCGCAATTTTAAGGAATTTGGTGAGATGATTCTGTTTGCTGAGAAGATTAAAAGGGCTAATAGTATGCGTATGGGTAATGTTTACCTATCTGGTACCCATGTTCTTGCTTCCAAGGATAATTTTGATTATACAGGTGGTTTCCAACAGATGGGAGCAGTTCGTTCCAAGGACAGACTCTGTGATTCAGGCAGTAATCACAATTATTTACAGGAAAATGTGTCTCAGGAACTGGTTCCTGTTTCTTCTTTAGGAAATGCTTTTCAGGGGCATGCTTCACAGAGTTCCAGTGGGGGTAGATACAGGTCAGGTAAGAGATGCGATTTATGTGGATCCTATTATCACATAGCACGCTTGTGTGATGCTGGTGTAAGTAACAACAACTGAATGGTATTAATAGGTATCGTTTCTTCAAAATTGTGTTAGGTGAATACTATGCTTTTGTCTACATTAGTGTGTGTGTTTGCCTGCACGTGTGATGTACCTTCTGTCGAGAGGTGCATACTCTCTTCAAAATTGTGTGGGGTGAATACTATGCTTTTGGTATACATTTGTGTGTGTGTGTTTGCCTGCACGTGTGATGTACCTTCTGTCGAGAGGTGCATACTCTCTTCAAAATTGTGTTAGGTGAATACTATGCTTTTGTCTACATTAGTGTATGTGTTTGCCTGCACGTGTGATGTACCTTCTGTCGAGAGGTGCATACTCTCTTCAAAATTGTGTTAGGTGAATACCTTGCTTTTTGTCTACATTAGTGTGTGTGTTTGCCTGCACGTGTGATGTACTTTCTGTCGAGAGGTGCATATTCTCTTCAAAATTGTGTTAGGTGAATACCTTGCTTTTAGTGTGCATTAGTGTGTGTGTTTGCCTGCACGTGTGATGCACTATCTTCCTAGTTGTGTAGTATCTTTGACCACATTAAGGTGAGTGGATGGGAGTGTATCTTGTACAATTGTGTTGTTTAGCTTTGCTGATTAAAGGGTGGGTTGTTATTTGTTGTTTGTTGATAAATAAGGTTAGGTTGTTTTCTTTAAATGTTAACTTGTTCGTCATTAATATAATACCGAGTATATACATGGGTGTTTCGTTGAAATGTTTTCTTATTGCTTTACGATCCTTTAGAGGAAGGTGACAAAGTAATTTGTTGTGGAAAGGGTAAGTTCTTACAAACCTCTTCTTAGGTACTCCGAGTAGATGACTTTGGTCATTTGATATTACTTGTGATACTGAAGGTAAGGACTTATGATATAATTTGTGTTGTGTTGTGGTATCGTTGAAGTGAATATCGAGATTCTCATCCGATACTACATATTGGTGTGGTGGTGTTGTGTCGTTGAGGTGAATATTGAGATTCTCATCCGACACTACATATTGGTAAATGTATTGGTGTTTTGTGTAGGCGTTTTAATGGACATCTATGTATATTCTGGTTGATTTTGGGGAAAATGTTAGTGGGTAGTAACTTGTAGTTTTGGTAATTTGGGATTTGAGGTTATGTGTTTTGATATGAAAGTTGTGAATGCGTGTCTGTGTTGGTATGCTTGTGTGGTCTTTTGCTTCTCGGTTAGGGTCTGTTGGTTTTTCATTTTGGGTTTTGTCTGGAGTTCTTGATTTGTTTTGGGTTGGTTGGCGATTTGGGTAGTTTTTTTTTTTTTGGTAATATCAACTTGAAGCTAGTGTGTGATATGTGACATTTGCCTGTGTCCATTAGGGGTTTTCTCTTGTCTTGATTTTTTTTTGTTTCAAACTATAGAACTCATTTGCTGTTTGGGAATAATGTTTAACTTTTAATTTATTATGGTTTTTGATTTGTTTGTATTTTTCCTGTTATTTTGGATAACTTCTTGTAATTTTGTTGTTATTTCATCTAACGTCTATATATTTAATTAAGTTAATATTCTTGTAAAGATGTGGCGACTAAACTTGGTTGGAAAATGTATCTGGTGTCTGAGGGTTTATTTTCACCATTAATGATGCTGTTTGTTGGTTAAATTTCTTAAATGTGTTTGTAAGGCATTCCATAAGCAAAGTACTTTCCCAGTTGAAATTGATTTCAGCTGATGCTTCGATTATTTGGTTCTGCGTTGAAGATTTTGGCGAACTTGAAGATTTTCTGGGCCCGGATTATTGGAAACTTCGTCCAGAAGACTGAAGCGGATGTTGGCGAATCGTATTGTACTAAATATTGATGTGACAACTGAATTTGTAAGATGTACAAATTTTGCATGTATTACCGATTGTGACTACTGGCTAATGTCAGAAATTTATGTTCGACCTGAGTGTGTTCTTGTTGGTGGAAAGATTTTGGAAGGAACTTTCTCTGAAGTATTTCATAGTCATTTTCCTACCTTGTATGCATGTACTTGTAAAAACTTTGGGTTTTGGAAAGATTTGCATGTGCTGCATGTTTCTGTACTGTTCTTCGATTTTATGAATTGTCTTGGTTCTTGAACCGACGACAAAGTTGGGGGCCGGGAGTCTGTAACGATTCTATCGTCACTCATGATGGAAAAGTTCACGATTTGTATGGTCTAAACTTCTCTAAGCTCACGTCGGCTCAGTTAGTTCTGGAAGTCGCCACTAGATGGTAACAGCTCACGGTTCTGCTATGATGTTGTTTTTTGACGGACAAGGAGATGGTAGAGCGGAAGCCGTCGAAATCATATGAATGTCTTTTGTCTTGACTTGAGGAATATAGACCGTTGTTGCGAAAAGAGATGATTAGCAAGATGGTCTGAAAAGAAGTCTGACGTTTTCTCTTGTAGTAATCGGAGCTGGATTACTTCTACTGAAAAGATATTTATTATTTACCGGATGTTGTTGTGACTTAAGTGTTATCAAAATGGCCTACGCAGAGACTTATTTTAAAAAGCTTATGGAATTGTCAAATTAAAATTAATTATCTCAGAATATGTCAACTTGTAGACAGGGCCATGATCATGTGAGTTGTATGAAGATTTTAAAACTACGCATTGGAAAGGACACCTCCTATGGAAATACTTACATGAAGTGTGATGTGTATTGATATTTAAAAGTCTCTAGTTGACGTCGAATGACCTTCTAGATATATGATCGTGACTATTATTTAAAGGTCTGGTAGGATATTGGAAGAAGTATTGTAAGTATTTATGAAGGAATAAGGTGCGATAATTCCTAAAATGAGTAAGTAAATCTTTATATGTTAGCATGGCATGATTTGGTAATGGCTAGAGGTGTTAGTTTTTGTTAATTCGCGATAAAACGAAAAGTCATATTTAGATAGATAGATAGATTTTTATTAATTCCATTTGATCAAATACATGCATTCAATACATTTTTGATATAGGACACGTCAGAATTTACATGCATAAAATAAAAGAACTAACAGGTATATATTACTAAGATTATAACTATTTATAACTTATTATAATAGCAAATCTTAATAGATACAATCTTATTGCACAACTATTTACACCTCACTCTATTATCATAATATGAAAACTTAATTCTATAAATACAACAACATACAGCTAGGTATTAAATTTAAATTAAAAAAGTAAAATATAGTTATAGATTCCATCACTCCTATACGCTAAAATATTCAACTACTGAGTAAAAACAATGGCACTGCAGATAAGCTTTCAACATTCTATCAAAGGTTTTTATTTTTGGGGCCAGTTTTATATACTGGGGTAGTTTATTGTATAATTTAACTCCAGTGTGAAAAGTTCCTTTTTGATATATGCTTGTGTGTGTGTGTGAAATATGAATGTTTTGATTTTGTCTTGTGTTATGCCTATGAACATCATTGTTTGTTTTAAGAAAAACATCTTTATTCATTAAATTCTTTTTAAAAAACATAATACTTTCAAAGATATATATGCAGGGCAGTGGGAGAATGTTTAAATCTTTAAACAGAGGTCTACATGATTCTCTAGAGTTTACATTTGCCATAATTCTAATCGCTCTCTTTTGTATCCGAAACGTGCTTAGTACATCTGGCGACATACCCCAAAATATGATCCCATATCTTAAGTATGAATGGAAATAAGCAAAATAAGTATTTCTTAATGTGTGCATGCTAGTGCAGGTTTTCAAAATACGTAACGCAAAGCACATCGAGTTCAGTTTAGTATTCAGATATTGTATATGTTTATTCCATTTCAAGTCTTGTTGTATCCATAGTCCTAAAAACTTTATTTCTGATTTATTTTCTATTTGATGACCATTTAATGTTATATTGGGCATCGCAGGATTCCTATTCTGTATAGTGTGGAAATTTAGACATACTGTCTTTTTATAGTTTATTATGAGGCGATTATCTTGTGACCATTTGGTTAACTCTCCTGTAACGGAGTCAGCAGACTGCTGTATGACCTGTTTAGTTTCACCTTTTATTACGAGTGTTGTATCGTCCGCAAACAAAATTTCCTTATGTGAATGAACGTTCTGTGTTATATCATTTATATATAGAAGAAAGAGTAGTGGGCCCAAAACCGATCCCTGGGGTACTCCAAATTCAATAATTCCCTCATTGGACAATGTTTCATTAAGTAATTTGGTTCCATCATCCTTGTGTCTCAAGCTTACTATTTGTTTACGCCTTGTTAAGTAAGACTCTATCCATTTATTAGCTAGACCTCTAACACCGTATTGATTTAGTTTGGTAAGGAGGATTTTATGGTCAACTACATCAAATGCTTTCGATAAATCCAAGAATAGGCCAGTTACATGTTCCTTATTGTCAATTAATTTCAGTATACTATTACTACATTCGTAAATTGCTGTCTGTGTAGATTTTTCCGTTCTAAATCCATGTTGTGAGTTTGATAATATTTTATTTTTTTCTATGAAACTTATCAGTCTCTTATACATAATTTTTTCCACAATTTTTGCAATACCAGTTGGTAAGGTAATAGGACGATAGTTATCTAATTCATCTTTTGAACCGTTTTTGTGCACTGGAATTACTTTTGATAACTTCAAAATATCCGGGTAAGTTCCTGAGAGAATTGAACTGTTTATTAAGTGCGTAAGTGGATTTATTATATTTTCTGCACATTTCTTTAAAATTGCATCAGGGATTCCATCAATGCCAGCACAGAATTTATTTTTTAGCTCTTTTATAACTATTCTTACCTCTTCACTTGTGACATGATTTATAAATAAAGAATCACTGCATATATTTATTTTATTATTAGAATTTAGTGTATTTACCTGTGATTTATTTAATAATTTTTGCGGAATTTCCAGAAAATAGTCATTAAAAGTGTTTGCTATTTCCTCTGGATTATTAATCACTTTATTATTTCTGGTCAGTGTAATGTTCCTTTGTATTTTAGCAGATTTTCCAGTTTCTTTCTTTATTACGGACCACATCGCCCTGTTTTTATTAGATGATTGGGAAATAAAATTATCATTATGCATTTTCTTTGCTAGTCTTATTACCTTATTTAATATTTTATTTAATATGCTAGTGTATTTTTTGTAGTATAAATTGAATTCAGGTGTTGTGTGGTATTGTTTATATAATTTGTGTAGAAATTTCTTTCTTTGACATGAATTTATAATCCCTGTTGTTATCCAATTGCTAGTTTTGTTATTTTGAACAGTTCTTCGTTTAAAGGGGAATGCTATTTCAAAATAGTGTTTTAGGGTACTGTTAAATGCATTAAATTTATCATTTACATTTTCTAGTTCATAAATTTCTGACCATGTTTCCTTATTTAATAAGTCATTGAAATATGTAACATTTGATTCAGTGAATGACCTGCACTTTGATTTTACTCCATTATCATTATTATTGATTACTTCGGATACTTCAAAACTCAGTATTTGTCCATGGTGGTCACTAAAACCCGGACAATAGACTTCTATTGAATGGTGATATTTATCTGTATTTATAAAAATTTGATCAGGAGTGGTTTTACTAAATTTTGTTATTCTTGTTGGTGTATTTACTGTAGGTTTCAGTCCATAGGAAATTAGTAACTGGTTTAATAATTCACAATTTCTATCAAGTTTTAAGAAATCCACATTTACATCCCCACAAATTATTATATCGAAATTTACTTTGCTCATGTTATTGAGTAACAATTCTAGTTTATCTATAAATAGAGGAAACTTTCCTGACGGAGAACGGTATACGCATACAATTATTAACTTAAACTGCTGAATTTTTACGGCAGAGAATTCAAAATCCTGTTCCATAATTAGATAATCATAAGCTGTTATCTGTTCATGATCTAAATTATTTCTTAAGAAGATGCAAGTACCACCATGGCTAATATTAGATCTAGAGTATTTACTAGCTTGTATAAACCCTGGGAATTGAATTAATTCGAGTTGTTCCTCTTTCAGCCAATGTTCTGAAATACATAGTGCTGAGATGTCTTTAAGTTCATTTTTAAGCATTAGATTTATGTAATCAATTTTATTATAAAGAGACTGGACATTCTGGTGGTAAATTTTAAATTTGTTACTTTTGCAAGCTTGTGTTGGTGATTTATTTACATTATTATTATCATAATTGTTATTATTATTGTTGCTAGACAAATCCGAAATACCATTGTTGCACTCCGTTAAATTTGACTTTAAAAGATGTGAATGCCAAACCTCACGTTTGGCTTCTTCTACCAGTTTCCCTGCTTCCACTCTAATGATATTACTGTTGAATTATTCTTACCATTTGAATTTACAATTTTGCAGATTTCATCACTAAGATACTCTTTTCCTAATCTATTTAAGTGTAGGCCATGCCGAGTGTGGAACTTCCTGTCTAATTTACTTACATCTACAATTTGGACATTTGGAAAACTCTTACAAATTTTATGAATTTTTCCATTTGTAGCCTCTATTTCTACATTTACACATGACTTGGGAATTAAATCGTGTCTCTGCGATTAGGATGTTTTATTTTCACGTATTTACATGTTTCGTGCCGCCCAGGAGTGAAATTAAATCGCGAAATAACGCGAATTTTGTGAATAACACCACAAATACCGCAATCTGCGAAATAAAAACAAATTTTCATATTTTTTCCCCACACCAATCCGAACATTTTTGTCCACAAGCCGATAATCGAATTTGGTTGGTGTTCAATTCGAGAGAATGATCGATTGTATAGTTTCGCGAGGGGTAATACTACGATATACGTCATATTACGATATACTGTCGATATTCTCGTTACTCATTGGATTTTAGCGCTGTGGTAAACAGCTGTTATATCGCGGCGTGAATAGTTTGGCCTACTACCTCCAAAAGGTTATGTGATAGTTGTTCATAATGTAAACTACGTTTGCCTCCTGTTACATCGGTAGCGAGTGTAAATTATAGTAGAGAATTCTATATAATTTAATAAAAAGCGCGCAAATTGTGCGTTATCATCGAAGCTAGTGTGTTATTTGCGTGAATCAGTTGGCGACCACGTGTTCGTCGTATTAGTTCCGAACTTAGCAGTACAGGAAGATGAGACGCGACGTAATTTAAATATTATGACACGAATTCAGAAATAAATTTTGCGTGTGGTTACGAATTTATACTGGCGTGTGACTACAGTCAACCGTGTGATAACAGTGTTTGTTACTGGGCATCGCTCAGTTGAGTTTAAAAATGCCGAAGGTAGCTGTTTCTGCCACAGACAGACTTAAAGAATATAAGAATGAAGGATTTATAATTTCTTGTGGCATTCTTATGTGCAAATATTGTGATTGTCGGTTAGATTATCGCAGGAAAGATGCATTAGACAAACATTGCAAATCGGAGAAGCATTCAAAACGCCGAGAAAATTCGCGTCTTGAAGTTAGTGTTCCTAGAGTGGCCACCTTGAAAGAAACATTATCAAATGCTAGTCGTGTGAAGGATATGAAAGAAGAGTTTATTTTGGACACTACTACTGCGTTTGTGAAAGATAATATACCAGTAGAGAAACTAGACAATCCTGCTATCCGTACTTGGTTTAATAAGTACGTTCGCGGAAGTGGAGATTTACCATCAGCAAATCAGATTCGTCAGAAATACATCCCCATGATTGGCGAAAGAAGGAGGGAAGAAATTAGGGAAGATATAAAAAACAAAGACGTGTTTCTGCTATGTGACGAAACAACTGACAAGAATGGTAGGTGTGTTTTCAACATTCTTTTTCGTCCATCAGTACCATCAACTGAAATGAACACCCATCTGGCTGCCTCTGTTGTTCTAGATTCTGCCAATAGCGTAAATTGCTCCAATGCGATATTAGACACCTTGAATTCCTATGAAATTGAACGGGAGCGTGTAGTGGCAGTAGTTACGGACTCAGCACGCTACATGACAAAATGTGTAACTACTCTTCAAGGATTGATTGAAGAATTAAGTCATGTCCAGTGCTGGGCTCATAAAGTCAATCTTATCGGCTGCGTATTTGAAAACGAGCTGGACGAATTGAACATGTCTATAGTAAAGACAAAGAATGCCTTTTTAAATACGCGAAAAAGAAAAAGCAATTACGTTGCATTTCTAAGGGAGAAATATGAAAACACAGAAAAAGAGAATGAAATTCTAGCTTTCCCAATGCCTGTATGTCATCATCATCTTGCACAGTTTCCAGCAACTGGCCGGGTCTGTTTGGAACACAAGCCTCTCCAACGTCTTCTGTCTTCCCACCATCTCTCAGCCTCCACCCTTGTCCAGTCTTCTCCTCTCTTCTTCACGCTTTCTTCCACCCCCTTCAGCCACCTGTCTCTCGGTCTTCCCCTCGGTCTCTTTCCTTCCCACTTCGTCTCATGTACTCTCCTGGGTATCCTCTTCTCCTCCATTCGTTTTACATGTCCATACCATCTAAGTCTAGATTTCTCTATACCATCCTGTAATGGTTCCTCCTTCATTAATTCTCTGGTCCTCTCATTTCTTATTCTGTCCATCTTTGTAGCTCCAATACTGCTTCTCAAGAACCTCATCTCACTGGCCTGTATTTTGCTCTTCTCCCTTCCTTTCATAACCCAGGTCTCCGAGGCATACGTCAGGATAGGGACATAGTACGTCCGATATATGATCTTTTTGCTGTTCTGAGGGACATCCTTGCTCCATAACATGCTTCTCACACTCCTCCGAAATGCTTCTGCCTGCCTCCCCCGCTCATTTATTTCTCTATCGTTTCTTCCATTATCTTGTATCAGGCTTCCCAGATACTTGAAACTCTCCACTTTCTTCAGCTGTTGTAACGTGTTTTTCGAGGGGTTTTATGCAACTGGCATAAGTCAGTAGGAAGCCATTCTATATTTATTTACGCGGCAAATTGTTCAGCGAAGAGAATTTTTCATGGTAATTTATTATTATTATTAATTTATTATAATTATTATTAAGGTATTTTCGGAGCATTTTATAAAAATTATTAGCATTCAGATAGGTTTTCCATGTCTTAGAAAACGCTATCAAGCAAATTATTACGAACGACAATATTATAGAAAATTATGTGATTACGGAATTTTACGGAGTTTTGTCAGTTAGGGTATTTGAGAGACATGACTCACTGGGAATTCGAGTACAAGCTGATTCCTGTCGAGAAGTATTACGCAAGGCTGGGTCGCAAGGTCTAGCAAAGGCGAATTGTTGGAACGGAAATCGACTTCTCCCTCTCGCGCGCCGAGTGTAATGAGGCAGAGGAGGGGAACTAGCGGCGTGCTCAGCCAATCAGTGAGGACGACGTAAGCTAGATGTCGGTACCATGGTGGGGGAGCCAACGTGTGGATATATCGTTCGACGCGCCGTGAAACGAGAGCTATCTGTGAAATACTTGCGGAGTATGGTTATACGCGGGGGACGCTCCGATGTTCCGTGGAACGAACAATCTGTGTAGAACTTGCAGAGTACGGTCGCAAGTGCGTGTCGCTCCGATGTTCAGTGGAGTTAGCGACGAACTTTTGTAAAACTTGGTTGTACGAGTGTTTGGGTCCGAGGTACGGACCATAGAATTATCTAATCTACCAGAATATCATCAAATTCCGACGGTGATGACGACGTCCAGGAGACTGTGGGAAGCTCACAACATCATCAAGAACGAGGGAAATGCCTTGGCAATTTCCAATGGTAAGCGCAAATGACGCAGAAATACGCAATCTCTCATTTTTCTTTGTTTTATATTTCATATTTCAGTAACTTCATAGCTTGGAAGTAAGAGTAAAATCAATTTATCAGACTCCGTTTTCACGTAATTTTCTATCGGTAATATTCAAATCACAACGCTCCAATTTAAATTTTATACTTATTATTATTATTAATTTTGCTATACTTGTTTTATATAATAAATTCATTTCTTTTACAATGCAATCTTTGCTTTCAGTAGGTAGCATTAGATATAGACCAATTCCTTCTCCTGATACAATTGTTTGTTGGGTTAATGATCAAATCATACCACGATCTGAGTGAATAGATTCTTGACGGTGTTCTACCAGAGCTAGACGTTGTTAAATACAAATTTAGATTTCAACATTGCATTGAGGTCTTGGCGCCCATTAAAACAACATAGCTTAGGCAAAGGTAAACAATTACATTTTCTCCCAACAGTGTGGGCTAGCGAAACGGTTACATTTGTCGCTACCAACATGGGGCTCTAATTACTGCTACATTTGTCGCCGACAACTTGGGGCTGAAAACCTAATAACATTTGTGGAAGGAGAAGGGTATATATTTCTGTGCCTGTATTTTGGGGGTTATTTGTCTTTATCAGTGTATATCTTTATGGGGGATGAGAAAGAAAGACAGATGAGGTTACGTAGTGGTCATCAGCTGGAGAGTGATGATACGAGCAGTATGTCGAGTGATGGTAGTACCGGGGTAGCGGAGGTAAATCCCGATACTGAAACAGGGAGTGTAGGCGGCCAACCAGAATTAAAAACTTTACTTCTCGAGTTCATGTATCAGAACAAAGTTAGTAGTGATGCCTTAAATGCAAAATTAGAACAGAATAATGCAAAATTAGAACAAAACAGTAGGGAAAATAAAGAAAGTACAGACGCTTTAAACGCAAAACTGGAACAAAACAGTAGGGAAAATAGAGAGAGTAATGAAACTTTAAACGCCAGATTAGAACAAAACAGTAAGGAAAATAGAGAGAGTACTGAAACTTTAAATGCTAAATTAGAACAAAACAGTAGGGAAATGAGTGACAAATTTGAACTGATTAGAGGTGAGATCAGGGGGGTGATGGATGAAAAGGCTAAAGAGATTATTGCAGATGTAGACAGAAAATTAGGAAAAGTACAGGAGGAGTTGGAAATTAGAATCAGTACACAGGCTGAAAATTTAAAAGAACTAGTGCAACTGGAAACACAGCAGGTCAAAAAGCAATTGGGGGGAGAAATTGACAAAATTCAGGTAGCTACTAAAGAGGTTAAGGAACAGCTGGGGGGTAGAATTGAGAAAGTCCACTCACAAATAGTTGCAGAAGTAAATGATTTAAGAGAGAGTAATAGAGAGAGCATTAGCAAGAGTGAGGAGAAACAAGCAAAGCTATATGATAAAGTAGAAGAATCAGAAGGAAACATTAAATTAACAGTAAACAGTATTGAGAGGAAGGCTGAGGAGAAAATCGCAGAATTAGAGTTAAAATTAAAAGCTAGGATCAGGCAAGAAAATAGTCAGAATAGGCCAGTTTTGGTGAATAGCACACACAGGGAGGTAGAACTGGGTAAGTTCAGCAATCGACAGGGGTGCCCAATGGAGTTCATGAACACTATAGAAAATAAATTCGGGGAGAGGTTGGAAAATGGTAGTATTGAGTGGTGCCAGGTAGTTGAAATTTTAGAACAAGTGTTTGTGGGGGAAACGAGGAATTGGTTTGCTGTCTACAGAGACAAGTTTACTAATATCAATGATTTTAAAATGAAATTCTGTGAAAAGTTCTGGAATGAGGTTATTCAGTCGCAGCATCGTGAGGGAGTAGTGTGTGGTAAATATAACCCTAAAGGAAGCTCCACCATGACCGAATACTTTTTAGGGCAGGTATTAGTGTGTAAATATCTGGATGGCTTGAAGGAGGAAAGTGATGTGGTGAGGTTGCTACTTAGGCACTTTCCCTATAGGATCAAGGAGGGTGCTTGTATCCAGAATGTAAAGACTATATCACAAGTAGAAAATTTGTTAAGCACATTTGATGCACTAGGGAGAGGGGGTTATGAGGACAATTTCAAACGGAACCAGGGTAATAATAATAATAGACCTAACGAGGCCAGGCATCAGGAAGTTCAAGGGAACGGTGGCGAAGGGGCCAACGCTCAAAATAGAAATAATAATAATCAGCTAAATCAGAACAGAGGAAATGGCTATGGTAATCAGTATCAAGGGAGGAACAATGATTTCAGGGGAAATCAAGGGAGGAACAATGATTACAGGGGAAATCAAGGGAGAAACAATGATTTCAGGGGAAATCAAGGGAGAAATTATAATGACAATAATTACAACCAGAATAGGGGTCAAAGGAATAGGACAGCCTAGTGGTAGTAATATACAGCCAAACAATGACAACACAGCCCAGAACAACCAGACCAGTTTAGTAGTTAGTAGTGCTACGGCCAGCTGTAGCGGTTCTTTAAACGCGAACCAGGCTGCGAAGTAAGGTCAGAATCTCAGTCTGTAGCATGCCCTGTCCATACAATTATACAGGAACCCTATGACCTAAATGTAAGAAATGAATTATTACATGAACTAAATGATGAAGGTATTATTCAGGAAGTGGTTAGTAAGAGCCCCATAGTTAAATTTAACGTGTCCGAGGCGTACACAGATGTTTTAATTGATAGTGGTTGTATGAAGAGTTGCATAAGTAGTGCATTTTATGATAAAATGAAAGGAACTGGAGTAAATTTTGAGGAGATGCCAATTAAAAGCACTTTTGTTATCACAGCTGTTGGGAAGAGGTCTAAAGTAATTTCTAAGCAAGTTTTAGTAGACATTAAAATTAATAATCATGTAGAGAAGCAGATTTGCCTTGTAATTCCAAATTTAGTATTCAGTGTTATCTTGGGTTCAGAGTGGCTAAGTAGAGTGTCTGGTAACTTATGTTATGATGTAGGGAGTTTGAAATTTAAATGGGGGAGATTCTGAAGTAGAAGTAGCGTTCAATGACCATATTCAGAGAAGTAGTATTGTAGGTGTGATTTGTACTTTAAATGAGATATCGCCAGCCGTAGAGCGGGGTTCTCCATGTTTTGTGGGCAGTGTGATTACGAACGGAAGTCTAGAGGACTCGTTACGTGAGGCTGCATTTCAGGGAAATATAGAGGTGGAACAATGTGTTCGGCTCTATGATGTGTTATTGTGTAATAGGAGAGTTTTTGAGGATCACATTGGTATGGCCAATTGCTATACACATTCATTGAACGTTATTGATAGGTCAGTATTCACAGGACATAGATATCCTGTACCTTTCGCTTATCAGAGTGCAGTTGAGGCACAAATTAATCAGATGCTTGAAGATGGGATTATTGAGCACTCTAACAGTCCGTATGTTAATTCTTTGATCACGGTACCCAAGACCGACGGCACTGTTCGTATTTGTTTAGACGCTCGTTTGGTTAACAGTAGAATTAGTTCAGATCAGCTGAAATCTATGTCAATAGAAGAATTAATGCAAACATTTGAGGGGAAGAAGTATTTCACTTGTGTAGATTTGAGTTCCAGTTTTTGGCAAGTGCCACTTATGTACGAAGATATACCATTTACAGCTTTTAGTCATAAATATAACCTTTATCAATTTTGTAGAACACCTTATGGGTTAAAGAGTAGTTCAGCAGCTTTAATTAGGGCTTTAAACATCGCATTAGGGGATGACACAGGAGAGTTTGTAACCATTTACATAGATGATATGGTAATTAGTTCACGCAGTTTTGAGGAGCATCTACGTCATTTAAATATAGTTTTTCAGAAGTTAGATCAGGCAGGGTTCACTTTGAAGCTGTCTAAGTCGTCATTGTGTCAGTCAGAAGTGACATTTTTAGGTCATAGAGTGTCGAGTAGAGGTGTGACACCATAGGAAGGTAGGGTTAGCATGTGTGGACAGTAGCAACAGGGCATCGTTACAGACACTGAGAAATATGCTGGTAGAGCAACGTGATGACGTTCATTTAAGGGAGCCACTTGCAAGGTTGGAAGCAGGTGACGTGGAAACATTTATAGTTTCCAAACGTATTGGAAAAACAGCATATGTGCTGGAGAATAGTGAGGGAAACAGATTATACGGGACGTATAATATACATAGTCTCCGAAAGTATGTGTCATAAAGTAAGGATGTTTAGCTGGCGAGCCAGCCTATCAAATGAGTAAGTGTGGTATTTGGTGCGTGGGAGGAGATGGTCTTCCAGGCAGGCGTATCAGAAGTCACACAGGGGGGTAGTATGTAAGTAAATGAGAGTTTTTAAGGTACAGGGAAATATGACGGAATTGTCGGATGCTGTTGAGCACTAAATTGTCTCGATGCACCAAGGCCATTTTGGCAGCGCTGATGGGTTCCCATTTATCTCCAAGAGATGGGGGAGCGCTTGTATAGGGCTTGTTAGCTTAAGGCGTCCACGAGATAAAAGATGGGCCATCAGAATGCGAGACAGTCCTTCATGAAACTCATACATATCAGCACACGTGATTTCTGTTTACGGCCTCGCCATGTAAGATTTGTAAGTGTGTAATTTAAGATAATTTGTACAATGGTATTATTTGTGTGAGGAGAAATGGTCTGTGTTGAGAACTAGTATTAAGTAGAATATGGTTAACGGGAACTTAACAAGACAGGGCGATTACGGCACAGAAATATTTGGTGTTATATGTAATGCGCATTTACTGTTTTTTTTTTCAGAAGTCAATATTAATTTAATCTACTTTAAAGAGAGATTAAGTATTATGGTCACGAGGCGCTGCCACAATAGTGTGATCGTGTGCTCAGTGATAAGTGGAATTAAATGTCACCATAAGGAGGGGACCTCCAGTGAAATTAGGAAGTTCTATGGTGATATAAATATATCAGAACACCTTCAATGCGTGTGATATGACATCATAAATACATAGTGCTCACACATTAATTATGTCTATTTCTCCAACATAGAGAAATTTGAGAGGCGGAAATATCCGTGGAACACTATTCCATATGTAAAACATTGGACTGGTTGCAAAGTGCAATCCATAGTGACAACAAACTTTGACGCAAAGTGCGTGAAGAAAAAATATGAGTGTATATATCTGTAATTTAGGGTGATTTCATTTATGTAATATGTATTTTGGATGGGGTTTATTAACGTGTCTGGGATAATCGGATAATGGACCGTCGTCACGGTAAATCATCCGATGATCCGAGGCGAATATGTAACGTGTTTTTCGAGGGGTTTTATGCAACTGGCATAAGTCAGTAGGAAGCCATTCTATATTTATTTACGCGGCAAATTGTTCAGCGAAGAGAATTTTTCATGGTAATTTATTATTATTATTAATTTATTATAATTATTATTAAGGTATTTTCGGAGCATTTTATAAAAATTATTAGCATTCAGATAGGTTTTCCATGTCTTAGAAAACGCTATCAAGCAAATTATTACGAACGACAATATTATAGAAAATTATGTGATTACGGAATTTTACGGAGTTTTGTCAGTTAGGGTATTTGAGAGACATGACTCACTGGGAATTCGAGTACAAGCTGATTCCTGTCGAGAAGTATTACGCAAGGCTGGGTCGCAAGGTCTAGCAAAGGCGAATTGTTGGAACGGAAATCGACTTCTCCCTCTCGCGCGCCGAGTGTAATGAGGCAGAGGAGGGGAACTAGCGGCGTGCTCAGCCAATCAGTGAGGACGACGTAAGCTAGATGTCGGTACCATGGTGGGGGAGCCAACGTGTGGATATATCGTTCGACGCGCCGTGAAACGAGAGCTATCTGTGAAATACTTGCGGAGTATGGTTATACGCGGGGGACGCTCCGATGTTCCGTGGAACGAACAATCTGTGTAGAACTTGCAGAGTACGGTCGCAAGTGCGTGTCGCTCCGATGTTCAGTGGAGTTAGCGACGAACTTTTGTAAAACTTGGTTGTACGAGTGTTTGGGTCCGAGGTACGGACCATAGAATTATCTAATCTACCAGAATATCATCAAATTCCGACGGAGATGACGACGTCCAGGAGACTGTGGGAAGCTCACAACATCATCAAGAACGAGGGAAATGCCTTGGCAATTTCCAATGGTAAGCGCAAATGACGCAGAAATACGCAATCTCTCATTTTTCTTTGTTTTATATTTCATATTTCAGTAACTTCATAGCTTGGAAATAAGAGTAAAATCAATTTATCAGACTCCGTTTTCACGTAATTTTCTATCGGTAATATTCAAATCACAACGCTCCAATTTAAATTTTATACTTATTATTATTATTAATTTTGCTATACTTGTTTTATATAATAAATTCATTTCTTTTACAATGCAATCTTTGCTTTCAGTAGGTAGCATTAGATATAGACCAATTCCTTCTCCTGATACAATTGTTTGTTGGGTTAATGATCAAATCATACCACGATCTGAGTGAATAGATTCTTGACGGTGTTCTACCAGAGCTAGACGTTGTTAAATACAAATTTAGATTTCAACATTGCATTGAGGTCTTGGCGCCCATTAAAACAACATAGCTTAGGCAAAGGTAAACAATTACATTTTCTCCCAACAGTGTGGGCTAGCGAAACTGTTACATTTGTCGCTACCAACATGGGGCACTAATTACTGCTACACTGTTCCCCACCAACTGTTATTCCCGTTGTGGTTCTTTCCTTCTTCCTTGTTGTGATCACCATCTCACTCTTATTTATGCTAAATTTCATCCCATATCCTTGTATTATTCCTTCCCACACGTCCAACTGTTCCTGTACCTCCTACTCCTTGTTTCCCCAAATCATCAAATCATCTGCAAACACCATTGCTTTCATCTTTCCGTCCCCAATTACTTGTGCCACTCGGGTCATTATGTCATCCATCACCACAATGAAAAGTAACGGTGACAGTGCACTTCCTTGTTTCAGGCCGTTTCTTTGTTCCAACCAGTCAGATCTCTCTCCTCCCACTTTCACACAGCTCACGCTTCCCTTGTACATCTCCTTTATCCTCTTTATAGTCCATTTCTCTACTCCTCTATCCTCCAGGGACTTCCATACTTTGTTTCTGCATACACTGTCATATGCTTTCTCAATGTCCAGGAAGGCCATCAGTAGATCTGTTCCATACTCATAGTGCTGTTCTTGTAACTGCCTTACAGCAAAAATCAAATCCACTGTGGACCTTCCTGCTCTGAAGCCATGTTGTTCTTCCCTCATCCCTCCTTCTATCCTTGTCCTAATTCTCTTTTCCAAAACTTTCTCGAAGATCTTTGCACAATGACTCATCAGTGTTATGTGCCTGTATGTACAAGATGGAATTCATGGTTTAAGGCTGCAATGTATATGGCCACGCATGTGGAAGATCAGGTAAAATTTTTCAAAACATTGGAAGATTCAAATTCTGGGGTCAAATTTTTCCAACAAGCATCGACTACAACAATACAATTTATACAATTACAAGCATTGTATGTTTCTGTTGTTGGTGCCTCTCTTATGGACTTGCTTAATTTCTTGGAGGGATCTAAGTACCCAACAATTCACTTACTGGCTGGGAAGCTAGATGACCTTGAGGTAAAGCTCAAGCTATTAGGCAATGGTGGAATGTTCAATCATACGATCCTCCAGAACTTGGAACAGCTTCCTCAAAAGATGCAGATAAAGGTTAAGTCCAAGCTTACGTGTGTTGCCCAGTCAGCTCTAGTGAAAGTCAGGACTTTAAGGACCACGGATCCAGCCAGGAAGACTGTAGAAGCCATCGGGTCATTGTTTGATCCTTGGCATGCACCTAAGAATGTATCTCCCACAGAACTGCTCCAATTTAAGAAGAATGCCCCATTTCTTACGAAGATGGAGTCTCAACAGTTTTTAGAGGCTCACAGCATTTACCTGACTGCAATCATGAACCAACTGCGTCATGAAGATAATGTGAATGTTCCAGAGATCCTCATGGGATTAAGGCCTGCTCACCGAGACTATGCAACAGCTGCATTAAAGTGTGTGTGGTATCCTTGTTCAAATGTGGATTCTGAAAGGTCATTTTCGAAATACAGTCTCATAGTAAGTGATAGGAGGCGAAAATTGACAGCTGCAAATGCTGAGACTTTAACCATGATCTACTTCCAGTGATTTCACCGCAGTATTTGGATAAAACTGAAAAAGGTATTCACTGAAATGTGTTTCGAGATGGTGAATGTAAAATAAAAATGTGACTTCCATATAAGTATTATCTCATTCTTCCATAGCCATGTTTAACGTTTTACCCTGCTGTTTTGTTTTTTACCTTGTTTTATTAATTGTTTATATTTTTAAATGCACTTATTGTACAAACCTTATCGCTTTCCAAATTTTAACATTTTTTCAAAAAAAATAATAAAAACACAAAACACCACCTTTTGAATTTTAAATCAACAAATCTTCAAAAAAATAACAACACTTTCTAACACCTCTAGTAATGGCTTTTAACCTTGTTGTCAGATGACTTCTCATACTAGGCGACCTTCTAGTTTATGGTGTGGATAAATGTTTTAATGTTTGGGTCGGTTATTTTATTGTCATTTATTCACGGTAGGATATTCGGAAGAATCTGTTATAAGATATTTATTTATTATTTAATCGTGGGATTTGCTCGTTACCCGATCTTAGTATTCGGCTGTTCGCTCGTGATTTGTTTTTATTGTAATGGCCTTTGACAATCAGCTGGAAGAAAAAAAAAAAAAGAAAGGGGTGTAGCCATATTAGTTTGAAGAAAGTTTGGAGGTAACGTCGAACCTGTGAGCTTATATTTGGACTTAATTATTATTTAAATGGGTTATTTGTCTTTTAGATATTATGTTTTACGTTTTAAGCATATCAAACTTTCATGACAATAATAAGGGTCCTCTTACTGTCTTTTGAGTACGTCGAATGATTTCCTTAATTGAAACTGATGCTATCTACTCTATTTACCTAACCGGGGAATATGACGATGTCACGACTGTAGAAAATTTATCTAACCCTCATATGATGATGTTTTTGGAAGCCACATCTGTAAGTGTGATACTTTATCGATGCATGTTATACTGTTGGAATATTGACTTGTATTTATATTTGATTTGTTAATAGACGTTAGATGTGTAAAAAGGTAATTCGTGTTTCATCTCCTAGTCATAGATATAGTTATCGGCTCCACGTAGACAGTCTTTGGGTGTTTAATCATGGGTCTAGCCGCTGCGCCACAAGGTCTTAAGGGTAGTATTGCTTTTATTAGAGTGAGGGCGTGACATGATCAATGATGCCAACGTCAAAGCTTTGTTAGATTCTGGCAGTGCTGAGTCACTGATGAGTGAGGAATGGTATAGGGCCATGAAAGGCATTTGCAAATTTCCCCCTCCTCTAAGGTCGATGTTCGTTTAGTTTCAGCTAATAATTCGCAACTAATAGTTCTAGGTGTTGTCAAGTTAAAGGTTAAGATTCATAATTTCGCGTGGAAGTTTCCGTTTTGGATTGTGTCAAATTTGTCTTGCCCTGTGATTTTGGGCGCTAATTTTTTCTCTCATTCCGGTTTGTCGCTGGACATTAAAAGAGAAACCTTCTGGTTTAATTTCTGTCCAGAGTTGAAATTGAAATTTTCTGCTACTGAGAGGTACGATGTTGGCACCAGCGCGGTGGACATCGATGGTGAAGACGTTCCCGAGTTGTCAAGTAGTGTCAACGACCTGGATCTTAGTAATCTTTCTGATGGTCAAGCAACGATTATACGTGATTTGTGTTCCCGTTTTCCGGAAGTTTTTACCGAAAAGTTAGGAGTCACTGATTTGATTTCTTACAAGATTGTCACGTCAGACAATATTCCAGTTAGGCATCCTCCGTACCGACTTAGTCCGCCTAAAATGAAAGAACTTAAGAAGATAATGGATCAGATGCTGTCAGACGGTGTTATTCACCCCTCTATTTCTTCATATTCATCGCCTATGTTTCTAGTGCCGAAGCCGAATGGTGGTTTTAGACCCGTTGTGGATTACCGAAAGCTCAATAAGAAGGTGGCGATGGAATCTATCCCCCTTCCTGATCTTCATTCGTGCTTTTCGTGGTTCAAGGATGCTAAGTACTACAGTCTCATAGATCTGAACCAGGCTTATTACCAGGTTCCCTTAGCCGAGGAGAGTAAACATCTCACCGCCTTCACGACGGATTGGAATCTCTTTGAATTCAATAGGCTTCCCTTTGGTCTCACTACTGGAGGAGCTGTGTTAAGCAGATTGTTAGATAAGGTCTTCGCTGGCATTAAGTTTGAGTATCTGTACCACTATTTGGACGATGTCGTAGTGTACAGTAAGACATTTGAAGATCATGTTCGTCATCTTCGTGAAGTGTTCGAGCGTTTGAAGAATGCTGGGCTGACTGAAGCTTTCTAAAGTATTTTTTGCTAAACCTCAAATCTCCTTTCTGGGGCATGTTATTTCCGCCGCTGGTGTGTCGATCGACAGCTCTCGCACCCAGGGTATTCGTAACTTCAAAAGACCCGTCAATGTCAAAGGCGTGGCTCGTTTCGTTGGCATGGCCAATTTCTTTCGGAAATTTATTCCTGATTTTGCTCGTAAGGCTATGCCCTTAAATAAGCTACGTCAGAAAGTTCTGTTCGAGTGGGGTGAGTCTCAACAGGCCGCTTTTGATGAGTTAAAGGAAGCCTTGTGTAATGCTCCTGTTCTCTCTGTTCCTGATTTTAGCAAGAAATTTATCGTGCAGACTGATGCCTCTTTAGGCGCTGTTGCAGCTGTTCTTTTACAAGAGTGTGCAGAAGGTCATCGTCCTATCGCTTTTGCTTCGAGAACCTTAACTGTTGCCGAGTCTCGTTAATCTGTATATGAGCTCAAAGGTCTCGCTGTCATGTTCGGTTTGGAAAAGTTTAGGATATATGTCGAACACGTGCCGTTCGAGTTGGAGACCGATACCCAAGCCCTGAGCTGGGTCTTGGCCAGACCGAGGAACACTGGGCGTATCGCTCGGTGGGCTACTCGTATTTCATCTTTCAATTTCACAGTTCGTCACATAAAGGGGACAGACAATGTCATTGCAGATTCGCTTAGTAGGATATACGAGGAATCTCCCCTTAAGAAACCGGAACCTGTTCCTGTGGAATCTGATGTTGTTGGTGTTTGTTCCGCCCAACATATGTTGAACAATTCTCCTCTTTTGTTTAAAGATATAGTCATTCATCAAAAAGAAGATCAAGAGTTAAAGTTAATAATTTCTAAATTAGATGTGGGTGAGGTTGTAAAACCTTATTTTCTTAGGTCAGGCGTGTTATGCTGCGTTGCCAGGCATGACAAGAAGCCGAAAGTCGTCTTGCCTGTCCAGTTAGTGGATGCAATGTTAAGATATTTTCATGAGTCACCAGTGGGTGGTCATTTAGGAGTCTTCAAAACTCGTCAAAAGGTAAAGCAATCCTTTACTTGGAAGTGTATGGACCGGGATATTAAAAGATTTGTTTTAGGTTGTCGTAGTTGCAACGTGAGCAAACCTGCTGTCAATAGTAGAGTGGGGTTTCTGTCTTCAGAGCCCGTGTTACGTCCTATGGAGAGGTTGTATATAGATTTCGTTGGACCTTTTCCGAAATCCAGGTTAGGTAACCGTTTCGCGCTAGTCTGTGTCGATGGATTCTCGAGATTTTGCTGGATTTCTCCCACCAGGATGAGCAACACTGCTGCTGTCGTTAAGTGTTTGAAGGTTATTTTTACTTCATTTGGTCCCTATCAGTACCTCATTTCTGACAATGCCCGTACCTTTACTTCTAATCAGTTCCGTAACTTCTGTTTCGAGTACTCAATTTCTCATGTTACTACTACTCCTTTTTATCCTAACCCTAGTTTGGCCGAGAGGGTCAATAGGAATTTGAGAGCTGTATTAATCGCTATCATCGGGACAATCATGCTAAATGGGATTCCTCATTGCATTGGTTGGCCTACGCTTTCAATACGGCTGAGCAAGAAAGTCATGGTAAAACCCCATTTTCTTTGATGCACGCGTTTGTGCCAAATTCTCCGTCGGCAAACCTTTGGTCTCTTAATGAACTTCTTCCCGATCAGCCTAGTCCTGAGCGCGTTCGTGAAATTTGGAAGGAATCTCAGCGTGCTATCAAGATATCTCAAGATAAGTTGGCCCAGAGGTACAATCAAGGTCGTGGTCAGAGCAAATTTAAAGTTGACGATCTAGTCTATGTCAAAAATTTCTGGAGGAAAACTCCTGGTCATCAAGTAAGTGGCAAGCTCATGCCAAAATTCCGTGGTCCGTATAGGATTTTATCCTTTCCTACCGATGTTACTGTCCTGTTGGAGGACAATGAAAGAAGGCGCATTTTTCGAACTCACTTGTCATATTGTAAACGTGCTGGTGAAAGAGAGGCAGAAGAAGTCGAGGAAGCAGAGAACGCAGGATGTGAGGTGTAGTGTGAGTTGTAGAATTTTTCCTGTGCGGTAATGTGGTAACAGTGGTCTCTTTTATTGTATTTTGGTACCGTGTAAAGTCCTTGGAGTCATGTGTGTGGTGCTGTATTGGTATAGCATTGTGTCGACAGACGTGAAGTGGGAGTTGCCGTTGTGCTTCTGTCGTGTCCGATTTGCAGTGATAGTGCAATATCTCCACAAGTACTTCGTGAGTCAGTTCTTCGCCGAAGTATGATTTCACCTAGGGACAGACATAATGGGTCTTCTAATTTTCCTTTTCAAGTTTTCATTCGTGTCAGTGGGACCTGCTTGAGGTCTCTCTACGCCCCTTGTGGCCTATTTCTTCCTTTTGTATTTGGTACTGTTGAAGTGAACATACGATATGGTCTGAGTCGTGGTACTCTTGTTCTGGTGTGTGTGTGGATATCAGGGATTCCTGCATTTGCTCGCAGCCCTGGTGTCGGACCTTTCCTCGTTGAATTTTGACTGCCTCGTTGAGAATAACGTGGAGTTGTCTAGAATGGTTGGTCCATTTATTGTGCGTGGTGCACATTGTGAAGTAGTGTCTGTGCCTAGTTACTTAGTGGAGGTGATGAGGGTCGCCCTGCATTTGCTCGCAGGCGCCTTGGTGTCGCAGGAGATGATCCATTTGGTGGAATTGGTAATTTTCTGTTCTCTTGAGCCACTGTTCCTGTCGTCGTGTGGGTAAGTTGTGAAGGTGTTCGAGGAGAGTGTGTTCCTGTTTTCCTCTCTGCGTTCCGTCTTGGTGTGTTTTCTGTTCTGTGTTCCGTGTGTAAGTGATGTAATATAAAAGGTAAATGTAAATGTTGGAAATTTGTTGACACCAGTTGTAATCTGTGTGGTGACGAGGTAACTGTTTCAGGATTCTCCCCTGTATTATGAGAGCTGAGCTATTCCTGTGGTCGTGGGTCCCCTAAATTTCTATCGTGCGGCCCCATCTCAGAATTTTCTCACTAAAGTGAAATGATGTTTAAAGATTTTCTATTTATTCAATTTAGTATTGTAAACTTAGGATTTTGGTTGGGTACCAGTTCTAGTAGTTTGCAACTCCAGTGAGTGACGCATGAATAAACACTATTTGGCCTGCTAGGCGAACTGAGTTATCTTCAAGAGAACTTGGTGGGGGGCTTTCTTCCTGTCGGCTCACCCCCACTGATGACTTTACGAGGGGGAGGCTGTGCCACCCTAAAGTCTGGCACACGTTTCTGCTCCTGCCGCAAGCTCCCTCGGCAGCCTTTCTACAGAACTTCGTGTATTTCTGGACATTAGAATGTCCCGCGGCTGAGTGCCGCCCTCCCCTTCTCTCGGCGAGTGGACTGTTCCGGCCAGACGAAGGTGGTGACCTTTGGCCAGGCGAGACTAACTCTTGGCCGTCTTCTTGGGCGCTATTGGCCCGGTGGTTTGAAAGAGACCAATGGTGTGCTCCCACGTTAACGACTTGCACTATGGGTAAGCCTAGCTCAGGCCTGCCAACTCAAATTACCATCTGGCTAGACCAGCGTGTGGCAAACTGTGACTGTGGGGACCTGCTGAAGTTGGCAGCGTCCATTCTGATATTTCTCTGCAAGGAGCGCGCGACTACTTGTTGCCCGCCAACGAGCGTGCTGTGGTAGAACGCTTCTTACCAGAACCTGCTTAAAGATGTAACGAATAGGTGTGTCTGCGGGCGAGCTCTCGGAGCTCGGCCTTTTGTTCCAGGCCACATGGCCTGTCTGTTGGACTCCGGTAACATTTAGTTCTGATTATAAAAACGGCGATCTGTGTTTAACTATTTCTCGTGTCTAGAGAATCAACACAATACTCATGGTGTCGTCATGAGAGAGCTATGTTCAACTCAAACTTCGAATCTAGTCTTTGAACTAACATTTCGAACTGACTAACCGTTAGACTCCATTTTTCAGTCCTTGCCTTATAGAAGGCCCTTAACGT
Organism: Meconema thalassinum; assembly: GCA_946902985.2. Taxonomy (NCBI): domain Eukaryota; kingdom Metazoa; phylum Arthropoda; class Insecta; order Orthoptera; family Tettigoniidae; genus Meconema; species Meconema thalassinum. The sequence continues at coordinate 296,468,772 of OX336391.1, read as the reverse complement.
TGCTCTGCAATCAGACCTTATTACTATTATTATTTTGCGTGTGAATGCTATGTTAATTGCTGATTTTAATTTAAGTTCTTGTTGTCATGTAATTATATATATTTTTGGAGGGATCCTAGTCAGGACGACAATAGTCTTCATCGTCGAGAACATGGGCTGTTGCTAACGGCTTGCCTCGTGGTGGGCAGTCGAAAGTAACCAGCTCTCGTGCGTTGGCAGCGGTCACGTAAAGACGTGTTGATATGAGCTCCCGCTCTAAGGTTTTGTTATGCCTTTTGCTATGTTCATTTTAACTTCTAGTTTTATTCTTCTGTGCCACGCTTCACATTATTTCAGTGTTATCTTGTGTTGTGATGAAGCTGTTATACTTAATTTCTCCTCCTGAGTTTTCGTTCGTTAATTAATTTGAATTTTCTCAAAGCCTCATGGCTTTCCTCGTGTTGCCGGAGGGCATTTTGAGTTTTATTTAGGCGTCATGTTTAACTTCAGCCCATGCCTGGGCAAACTATATTCCTTGTCCCCATGGGATATCCTTCAGTGTTAATTAATTTCAATATTTTCTCGCTAAACGTGACCGTTGGCGTCTCACTCACCATGTGGGGCATAGGTAGGAGTAGGAGTGTTCTTTTACGTTACATATTCTTGTGTTTCCACTTGTAGTTCCTTTTATTTAATACATTTTATTTTCTTTAGTTATCAACCATGGACATTTTTTCTTCAGTATGTTGTCTGCCACCCTGTAGTATTTACCAGTCCCTCGCCTCTGTAAAACGAGGCTCAAATCCACATCCCGAGTATTCAACTCGCCTGGTTAGCCATTCTTGTTAATGGTTGCCAGAGTCACGCAACCTAAGGGAACCAACCAGGTTTTCGAAGGGGCGCGACAGCTTCGTAAAGAGGGAGGTAGCGCGCAGTTCGCTACTCCTGTGGGGGTCCGGGCGGGGACACCATGAACCCGCTGATGAGCCAGCTTGGTGTCCTAGGCGAAACCCTACACAAGAAACGGCACAAACCTAGATAAATTGCTGACTTTTATACCACTCACTAATTCGCAATCTCGCGTTGCACCAAAGTCCATGGTTCGTTCCGTGGGCGATATTCAAAACGGTCACAATACGTAAAATACCATCGTCAAGAGTAATGGATCTTCATACAAAACGCAAGTAATAAACATCACGTCACGGTATAATTAAATTAAATGAAGCTGTTGTTGTTGCTTATTTAAGGGCTGTGACATTGTGGTCATATAGCCCTGTGTATTTAGGGTATATGTGAAATTTGTGTGATAACATGAGTTATTGTGATGACTGTTTTTATTTATTTATTTATTTATTTATTTACATAGGTCCCAATGAGCCTGAGCTCGTGTTAGGAACAATCAAGTAACATAGTTACAGCATGGCATATATATAATTTTTGTAACATTATTGTTTAGTTTAATAGTAACTTAGATTGCTAGTGACTAACTTTACAGAGATAATACGGTATGATACATTGCATTGCTTAAGGCTATTGTACATTGGCTATTCATTCCTTAATATGAAGTCTTTTGTTTTCCTCTTAAATGTTTTTAGAGAGAAACTTTCCCTTATGCCTAATGGTAGCGAGTTGTATTCTTTTATTATAGAGGACATAATTCCTTTAGTTCCAAATTTAATGGATTGGGAATGGCTGGTGAATATTTGATTTACTCCTCTTGTTGCATAATGATGAATGTCATTTGCATGGGTAAAATGGATGTGTGTGTGTATCAATTTGTTTTCTAATTTGTATACAAATACTGTTGCTGACATAGCTATTTGTTTTTGCAGTGGCATAATTTTAGTTCTTGAGTACAATTCATTTGAGGGTGTGAGCCAAGGTAATCCAAAGATAGATTTTATAGCACGTTTCTGGAGTATCTCAAGTTCTTTTATCAGCTCCTTCTTACAATATCCCCATATGAAATTCATGTACATTAGATGTGAATGTATCAGAGCAAAGTATATATTTTTCAATTGTTGGCTAGTAAGACAGCTATATCTTAATCTGAAAATAATACCAATTAAAGGGCTGATTTTATGTTTTACATTTTCTACTTGATTTTCCCAGGTTAGTGTACTATCTAGTGTGATACCTAAGTATGTTGCCGATTTAACCCTTTCTATTTCTTTGTTGGCTATGTTGACTATGTTTGTGGTCTCAATCTTGTATGATGGTTTATGGAAGAATAAATATTTTGTTTTAGTGACATTGATAACCATTTTGTGTGCTCTCAACCAATCCACCAGCTTATTGAGATCATAATTAATATTTAGCATAATTTCCTGTTCAGATGTTCCCAGATAGAGTATAAAAATATCATCTGCAAATAGTTTAAGCTTGCCTTTCAATTCTAATAATACTATATCATTAATATAGGCCAAGAAAAGAATTGGTCCTAAGACAGAACCTTGAGGTACTCCTGTGTCAATTCTCATTTGAGATCCTTTTACATTATCAATTGCAACATATTGTTTTCTGTTAGTGAGGTAGTTCTTGAATCAATCATGTGCCACTCCTCTGATGCCTGCAAATTCTAGTTTATTAAGGAGAATCTTATGGTTAACCAGATCGAAGGCTTTTTGAAGGTCAATTAGTACACCAGCAGCTAGTTTGTTTTCATCTAATGCCTTTTCTACATCAGTTACTACTTCAAATATAGCACTATCAGCTCCTCTATTTGGAATAAACCCATATTGGCAGTTTGCAAAGTAATCATTTTTCATGAAGAAATTTATAAGTCTTCGTTTAACAACGCTTTCTAGAACCTTGCTGATGGCAGATATAATATTAATGGGTCTGTAATTTGATGGGTGGGTTTTGTCCCCTTTTTTGTTGATCGGGACCACCCTAGAGACTTTACAGGCATCGGGGAATATACCAGTCATCAGTGAAAGATTTATTATTTTGACAAGATATGGTGTAAGGCCCTCAAGACACAATTGTAGCATGACATTAGTAGTGTTGTCCTCACTTATATTGTTTTTGTGCTTTAGGGAGTTTATAATTGATTGTATTTCATTAGCATCAGTAGGTAACATAAAGATTGTCTTAGTGCTAGTAGTATTTTTATAGCTTGTAATGTCCGAGGTAGAACCGTTTCCTTGATTTTCCCATATACTGTTAGCAATATTGACATAATATTTATTAATTTCATCACATATATTTTCCTTTTTTTCGACATTTGTGCCGTCGACTATAAGTTTGACAATTTCATTTTTCCCCTTCTTTGGTCTATTTAACATCTCATTAACAACACTCCACACTTCCCTCTGATTATTTGCATTTTGAATTTTTTGGTCAAAGTAGTTTCTTTGTAGGTTTCTCTTAAGTTTTGTAACTTGGTTGCTAATAATTATATATTCTTCTAAAATTTCTGCAGATGGATTTTTAACTTTGGTTTTTGTATATATCTTATCTTTCCTGTGTATTAGTGCTAAAAGATCTTGTGTGATCCAGGGTTTTATTGGTGGGGCACTTGGCTCCTTATTCGTATATTTCATAGTACAAACTTCTATTCCTTTATTAATAAAATCACAGAATTTATTGTAGTAGTCATTGATGTTAGTTTCATTGCATACAAATTCTTGAGTTATTAAATATTTATTAAGTTTTTTGTAGTTTATTTTATCCTTTTCTATTGGCCTATCATCACATATTGAGTTCCTGTTTATCTTTTTGTTTCTCATTTCACAGATGAGTAAATGGTGATCACTCAAATCATTATCAATATTATAGACATTACATATTTTGTCACAGTCGTTCACCAATACATGATCAATTAGAGTAGAGCTAGTTTGTGTTACACGAGTTGGATATTTTGTATTACATAAGACTAGACCGTATGATTTGACTAGGTTAATATAACTACTAGTATATCTGTCCCCAAATAATAGATCGATATTCATATCACCTAGTATTATAACAGGATTCGTTGAGTAAGAACTAATAATTACTTCGAGATCAGTTAGAAAGTGTGGAATGTTGCTTTTATGAGGGTTGTAAGCAGTGATTATATTGTATTCTTGATGGCCTTTTCTCACAGTAATGTGCAGTATGCTGTGGGTGGAATTTATTTCCTTTACAAGGGTACTGCTACATTTGTTTGAAATATACAAAGATACTCCCCCTCCAGTTTGCTTTCTAACTATGTGATATGAAACATATTTCTTAATATTGAAAAACATTTTTGTTTGTTCTGTTAACCCTAGAACTGCGGACCGTCTTCCAGGAAGACGGTGTGTTGTTTAATCAAGTGCGACCGTCTCTCTGAAAGACGGTCTTGGAATTCAAATATAGTACTAATATTAGCCTTCAGATGGCACTAATTTCAAGTTATGCTGGTTCCCGATGCTTTTATCTTTCGTAGTGTAAGTCTTTGGCAAACAAATGATAGTATGCAAGCTATTATTTGGGTGCAGAAGTGGAAGTACTTCCATGTTGATATTGAAGTTGCATTGAGCAAAATGGCCGCCAACTATGTAAACGATTCAGAAATTTAGCACTTGATTTTTGACGATTCGTGTGATAGTATGGACGATGACAAGTGATTATTGTGTGGATTCGTATGAAAATGAAGTATTGGCAGTGATACCGGCGAACAGGATGTCACGCAAGTTATGGAAATCCCCATCAATGCAAGCAATGTTTATCATGTTCCGACAGACCCTGTACACATGCCTAATGTTAGTCGTGAAGGGGTAAGTGTGAACTAGACTGATATTCAACCCGAAGAAAGTGACTTTCCAGGTAAAAATGTACCGTTTATCGTTCATCATCCTGGGCCTGTTAACTCGCCTCCCCGTAACCACGCGCCGATTATGTACTTCAAAATCGAGAAATGTCATATTTTGTAAAAATAATTTTCTTTTTAGTAAATAACAGGAATTATTTGAAACTGATTCTTGAATTAGTAACAAAAACCTATGAACTTTTAATTTATGATGGCTCTGACGAACATTTAACTCGGCAATATGGTTTTCTAGAGCAGAAAAGTCAATAATTTTTTATTTTTTATAAAATACTTTTAATGATAAATTCAAAGTGACGAGTCTGAATGATTCACCTATATCAATATAATATAGAACGGTCTTTCAGCTTTATATTGGTGTATGATAAGTCATATTCATGAACACAGCATGCTTACAGATACCAAATTCCTTTAGTGTGTACAATATAGGAATTTACTGCAGCATTTGACAGATAAACCTGCAGCAGTTCTAGGGTTAACCAATTTTCTGAGATTGCTAGGACATCTACACCTTTGATTCTGTCTAACATTATTTGGATATCATCGAACTTGTTTTTTATGCTATGTGCATTTATGTGTACGCATTTTAGTATACTGGTATCGGTTATTATCTGTTTACTGTCCTTAATCTTATAATAATCGCTAAGTGTATTACAGTTACACTCGGTTAATTCTAGTGTATTATTATTTGCATTACCTAAAAAATTTAATTTCTGTAATTCTAGTTCCATATGGGATAATACTTAGTAGATATCTTACTATTACATAGATTTTAGTTTGAGAGGGCGAGTTCATCCAGTATTTCAGCACTTGATATAAGCTTTGAGGGTCCATTTTGATTTTTCCGAATGTATATTTTGCAGTCTCTGACCCAAGTTGCAAAGATTTTTCCCTGTTGTCTCAATTCACGGCACTTTTTGGCGATGGTTTCATTTCTTGGGGTCAGGTGTTCATTGATATATATATTACCACCATCACTGTAACCAATTTCACTCGTCTTCAGGGCCTTCTTTTGTCTTCTGCTACTGAGAATCTCTTCCTTCTTCCACCTATTATTTAATTTCACAATTATCGGTTGAGGTCCAGGCTTTGTTGACGGAAGGCGGTGAGCTGCGTCTATGTTTGCCCTGCTGATTTCAACTCCTAACGTCTTGCCAATGTCCGAGATTTTGTGAAATACATCCTCCTCTCTTTCAGTGGGTATTCCATACACTATCAAGTTGTTCTTGCGCTGGTACTGTTTTAGTTCCTCCAATTCGTTGATAGCTCTAGATGCTGCCATTTCTGCGTCCTTGACGGTTTTTCTCTCTTTCTTCAGAGTTTCAATTTCCCGGTGGAGTTCATCATACTTTCTGATAAGAAAGTTGCTAGTTTTCTTACCTCGTGGTTTTCTTCTCTCATCGCCGAAAGGGATTCCTCAAGTTTCTGGGAGAAAGATGCCATAACCTCTTTGAGGTTAGGTTGCGGGAGGCAGTCTTCCCGATTGCATGACCATTTGAAAGTATCATCTTTCCGGAATTGTTGGTACGTGTCTTTACTAATTTTCATGCATGTTACATGAAACCAGCGTCCACACTCACCATCACATCCTACAGCCTGCTGATTGTTCTTGATCTTTTTGCCGCATGGAGCACAGTTGACCGTCATGATATTAAATGTTATATGACTTCTCTTTTAGCAAGTTATGTATTGTATTTCTCTTACGTATTTTACCTACACTGTTCACACAATATTTAACACTTTAGTCACTCGCGTAATCCTCGGTAAACCTGCGTAATTTCTTAATTTTGCTTATGTTTAGAATATAAACCTTTTACATATCCGCCATTAAAACTATTCATATCCACTTTCACCGTAGGATTATCATGATGATTACCTTTACATAAAGTACACACTATTTTGTCTTGATCTTCCTTAAGAAAAGGAAATTCTTCCTTTAAGACATCCGTGAAATTACACTTTCGTTTCGGCATTCTCAACTATTGATAAAATATTGCGGAACAACTCGTCAAGATAGAGCACAGAAAGACGCGTGCTTGTAAACATTATAAGACGTTAAACGTGAAGTTTTATGTATCAAGCACCATTACTTACAACAACAAAAAAAAAAAACTAGTGTGTGCATTTGCAAATTGGAGATAGAAATGGGATGGTGGCAGCTGTATCTTTAATCAACAGAGGTTTACAATGCTTTAATATTATGGTTTGTATTTCCCTTCTATTTCTCGTTACTTCTTTTAAAAGAACTGTCAATCATGCATAATACACAAGTTAGCTATGTCAATTGTAAGAATAATTGCACATACCTTCATGTGAGCCTTTTCTCCCAGGATGTACAATGCTGCTCTCTGGAAGGTCTGTACACACTCGGTGCCTGAATCAGAATCTGCCGAGTGTCGCTGATTGGGCCTATGAGGAACAGCCAGCGTGGTCAGAGATGCCTGCGAGCTGTGTCTTCGGTCTTTGAGCGATCCCCAGCGGCCGAAACTCTTGGGCCCCTTGCCACCACTGGAGCGGGGAAACATACTGAAACACCAGCCATGCTCAACAACACCCAACCACCACCCCACTGCCACCAGTCACTATCTCACCAATACACAAAGATGATATGAGATAGCAATCAATCTGCCAGAATGGAACTTAATATTCCATTTAAGAAAATTTGCATAAGATACAGTAGAACCTCATTAATCTGGACTAATTGGGGCTCAAGGTTGTCCAAACTAATTAAAGTCTGGATTAAACAAAATAACCTATGAAATGAGCCAAGGTACATATTTAAACACACTGTTCAGTACAGAGTTTTTTAATTTAAGAAATCAAAGGATATTTAGTACACGAGATATAATGCAACACAGTATTAGGCCCCTTCATTGACCACACTTGGCACGCTTACTGGTTTGAAGAAGCTGATGATCTTTTATGGCTTCTTTTGAGATTAATTTCATTAGTAATTAACTCGCGCAAATGCCTCATATGTTCGTAATATGCAGATGTGTTTTCATCTTTATCGTCAACACATTTAATGACAATGTTTAGAGGTCTTTAATTACACTAAGTTTTGGCTTAGGGTTAATAATTAATATATTAATATATTAATTCGTTTCAGAGCTTTCTGCAGTGATCACACTTTCAACGATCTCCACCTCTGTTAAAAAGTGATAATCTGGATTTTCTGCTTCTAGCCACAATTCAATTACTTCCAGTTTTGCTAAATTTTCTCCGCCTTGGTGGAGTGTGTTGTGAAAATTCTCAGTTTTCAATCCAGCCGTATCTGATTCAACCTCTTCATTTATTAAAAGTTTCTTTCACAAGTTAATCAAAGTTGATAGTTTTATATCACTGACAGCCGACGCAAAATTGAAAATCATCATATTAAACGGCTGTCCGGATTACGCAAAGTCCGGACTAATAGGGTTTTACTGTACTACTTCAATGATTCAAGTCACTGCAGAGTTGATCATAAAAGCATTCCTTTACATTAAAAAGTTATCCACTTATCAAAATGTAACAATCAAATTTTAATAGAAAGGAAAGCACAACATGTACATTTAAGGGTTTAGAATACCATGGTCATCAGCCCCATGTATGTGCGAATAAAATCTACCTAATAAGTAATAATTTATGTTACTGTGATGTTAGTATTAGTGTGAGTATTTGTAATTGGGGCTAATATGGAAAAGGTGGCCAGAATTTGAGTTAAATACAATCCTGGCATTTGCTTAGAGTAGGGCTGAGAAACCACAGAAAACCATCCTAGAAAGACTGGGGTGGGAATTAAATCCACCTTTTCTTATTTGTCCCCAAGGGAGCTGAATGAATTCCATTCCATTCCTTAAACTAGTTAAATTTCACAACAGAACAGGAATTGATTCCAGGACTGAAGTCTCAATAAGGACCCCTAGACTTGTAGTGTTACAACATCTGATGTACAGACTTTCCCTCTCCCAAATCTCATCTTCAATTTACCACTGTTTATTCATCTGGACTTTCGCCCTGGAAACCTAACCTCAAAACTATGTTCATCCAACTCGCCGAGAGATGTTGCCAGTGCAGATGGGTTGATCTATCAACTTCTGCGTCTTGACATTGACCTTTGCGCACCAATCTAAACATTTCTGAATGTGCCTTAATGGTTTGATAAGTGCTTGAAGTGGTTGGCTTAGCATGGACTGGCAGCTGTGGAGACGAGACTCCAACAACCGAACATGTAGGGGGCAACAAATAAGTGCTCTGCAGAACCTATGCAGGCGAGTTCCTTTGTTTTGTATTTTTGGATGTGGGTAATTAATCTACAAGAAAAAGTAACAATACGAACATGTAAATGCTAACTGCAATTGATACATCAATGGAATAATGTCAAAATAAGTGGTGTTTGAAGCCATTTTCAGTGTTGCCTTGGTAAACGAAGTTTAATGTTTTTCAGTCAGTCAACATGATTGTACGATAATGATTGCTTGACGATCGAAACTGGTCATCCAAGGGTATTTATTTATCTCATATAAATTTATTTCAGGAGTAGGGAATAACCCATCACAATTGGGCACAATCGTGTTGACCGACTGAAGAACATTAAACTTCGTCAAAATAAGTGTTCTGTATTTGTGCATTTCAGACCTACATGCATGTCTGTTAGTTAAAAATGTGAACCATTAATTCCAGTAAGTTAAAAGATTTTGCTTTTTGTAATTGTGTTTGCCTGGCATTATGTTCATTGTTCCTTTGGGCTTGGGACATCTCTTGGTTAGATGCTTAGTGTTTCTTCTACCTGGTTCCCTCCTTTGAGTTTTCTTTTATTAATTTAACATGTAAATGTAAGGGATTTTGTGCTTGTGCACATGCAACTGCTTGGGCAGTGAATGAGTGTTCCTCCAAGATCTAATGCAATCCTGACTCTTCCTCCATGCAATAATTACATTTATATTAATCCAACGTTGATACCTGGGAGTGCTACTTGTTTGCGTGAAACGGAATTTTGATATTGTAACTTTTCAGTCTGTCAACACTAACTAGTACAATCTCAATTATTGGGAAAGGTGACACAACCTGAAAAAAATTACACAGATTACGAGAAGAGGGGGATTAAAAAGGAAGATAAGTTTTGCTTGTCAAGCTAGCATCGTTAGACCTCAAAAGGTTAAATCTGCAAGACAAAATAGCTCTACAAAACACTACTAAAGCCCAGAATGTCAACCATGACGACGCGGCCGTCCAACACTCACCAAGGAGCGACAAAATCTTAATAAAAATCAGCTAGTACTGCTGTGAATAACTGAAGTGTTAACCTTTTCACTGCTAATATTGTGCGAGACTGTCAAACCCCTCCATGCTGAATATTTTTTTAAAGTATGCTATTCAGATGAAGTTGCCGATGAGATATCTCGGGCGCAGCAAGGACGTGACGTTCTACCGCACCCGAGATATCGCACCCGAGATATCTCGGGTGTAGCAGTGTAAAGGTTAAGTCCCTAAAAAAGAAATATTTTTTTCTGCTTAGAATCACTTAAAGCAATAAGCCCCCACAGTAGAAATATAAACACAAATAAGAAGTAAATGTCTATGGGTGTAATTGCCCCTGTTCAGAATGGGGTAATTTAATTTAGTGAAGATTATGTTAATTAAATATAATTTGTCATATTTTTAATTGAAAGTCCCCTATGGTTAAATAAGCATCATCTTAGGTTAAGTTCATTTCACCTCATTTATCTCCATCCTCTTAGTGTAAGCTTCATTAGTAAAATTTAGTTCCAGTATTAAATGCAAGTTAAACATTTCTCATCCTGTTTGCTCAAGGCACTTTCCCAGTGTTTTTTCCACCTCTTAAAGGCCCACTCCTCCATTTTCCCCAGCTGGGTCTGGTAATTATACTGTGCAGCACACACGCAGGTGTGAGAGGAAGGTACAGATCACAGCAAGAGACTAGAGCATCAATTGCATTGAGAGTATATTGATAAATGTTTCTACATTTGATTTGCTTCCAAGACGAGAATTGCTGATATTAAAAATTCCCACAGCACTTGACCTAAAAAAAAAACAAAGAGGCTTACTGTAATTTATCACCCTGATAAGTGATGGAGTCTGAATCCTCTTGAAGCGTACTGCCAGGCATAATCCAAATCTGGCTGACCATTCATTCCATAATATGTAATCTCTCAAAGGCAAAGATACCTTGTGTCCACTGTCCACAGAATATTCCGGGAACTATGTGGTCTTCGGCTTTGTTTTCTTATTATGATACAGAGTGTAACATGGTGTCGGTGATCCATTAAAATACCATCAAACTTGATAGCTCATTATTACATACATGTACCACTGATGATAAACAGAACTATCTGCACGCACACTCGAAACAACAACAGTACAACATAGCCACTTCATAACTACTGCTATTACTAAGGGGCGGCAGATATTGCTGAAATGTCTTCGTATTTCTTTTCACATCAAACTAAGCCCAATAGTATGAAAATCTATTCTACATCATAGTGGGGAGTAATAACTTTTTATATTCCTTTCTTTTAGCCAACTTAGGCCATTATAAACTAATATGATGGATGTTTAAACCATTTTAATGCATTATATTTTTCATACATGCAGCTGAAAGTGCTGCGTATCCTTCACAGCCAAATTAAGACATGTAGGTCAACTAATGTTATTGAAAGAGAATAAGGTTGAGGATGAGTTGGTTTTGTACATTGTTAGACAAAAGCAGCTGACAAATGTCACTTACTGAATAAAAGAGCCATTTAGGGAATTAATTACAATATACTGCTGCATTAAATTACTCTTATGGTTCCGATTTATATTTTTTTATCAGGAATGCTTGTTTAATACAAGTTTCTCATTTAGACCTGAAGTATGTAATGTCACCATTAAAATTGAAAAAAAGAAATTATTTCCAAATAAAACGCCCACAAAGCAAAACAGCTAAACATTTGGTGGATAAAATAATATGTAGCTGGAACTTGATGCATTAATACGAATGTCTACAAAGTTAATTTAGAGCAATTCTGCTTCGTGCCTCATGAAGGATTCAGAACACCAAATTAGATGATATGATGGGCGGACCATAGTCCATGTAATTGTTCTGTTCTTGGGCTAAGATTGGAAAAGGTGCCAGGGGCTTAACATAACAAAGCACATGTAAAAAAAGACTATTTTTACTGTGTAAGATATGTAACTATTAGCAGTTTGTTGTGTGGAAACAAAACTACGGTACCTTTAAGATTTGAATCCAGCTACTGTATTTCCAATATAATGAAATGAAATGAAATTCAGGATACATACAAGATCGTAGTGTAAAAGTTGATTTAACTTCTTATAGTTTCCATATCGCGGACTTGACAGCTCTGAGTACATTGTGTGCTTGGGGCTTGAAATTAGATACAAGTACAGCATCTACCTCCTGGAGAAAGGGCAAAAATCCATGATAAAACTATCAAGCACGATGATTGGTGTTAACATTCAAACTCAGACCTCTTGAATGCAGCTTACCAGTCTGATATTCTCCTCACCCTAGCGATAACAGTGAAGGAAAATAAGAAGTATAACCTTAATTTCATCATAGAGTTGTGTAGCATAACAGCAAGTACAGTACATCATGTTTTATAAATCGTTCACAACAGCTCAGCATATCGAAATGCCAGTCAATGCAGCCAAGTATGCAAGACTCGAAAGAAAGGTAGGTTGAAATTCCACTGCCAATCATTCATTAAATAATTTCAGTGTTTTACAATGTCATCTCTTAGCAAGTGCTGGAATGGTGCTTATCTCAACATGATCTCTTTCATAATCCTAGCTCCAGTTAATTACAAATACAAATATCAAATACAAACACCATGACACTATAATTCTGCAAATGATCAGAATTCAGGAGTACATGGGGGCTGAATATGGCAATATTCCAAGACCTTGAATAATGTAACAGCAGTATGAAAATTAAAAATGAAAACATAGAGGGCAATGATGATCAACATACCTAGGATGTTCACCTTTTTTAAAATCAAAAACAAAATGAAACAAAAAACCTATCCTTAAAAACAAAATCACAAAAACCAATTGATAAAAAACAAATAAACAAGACTCAAGGAACAAAACTGAGAGGAGGCAGAAAATAGCTGCTGTTAACCAAAGGAGACCTACATATATCCTGAAGCAAGGACAAAGTAATAATGAGACAATCTGCTAGCAGCTTAGAGGTCAAAGGTGCTAATAAAGCTTCAGAAGTAGGAGGAATTCACACACTGTCATGAACTTGCCGACAAAGAACACCACTTACACTGAAGAAAACTTCTATCAACATTCACAGTTTCAAGATGCATTACTTGACTCAAACAATACCAGACGCCAGATTAGTTATAAGTAGGGATAGGAAAAAAATCGCAATTGCAAATTTCGCGAATTATTAAATGAAGTAATACACGAGCTGTAATCTGCTTTAATAACCCTAAAATTCGCAGAAAGAATGGTTTTCAAACTCACAAATTCCGCATGCAAACGCAAATTTTAGCTGTTTTATCGTTCTCTCAATTCACTCACGATTATTTGTGGCAATTAATGCATGAACTTCCGCGAATTATCGAAAACCACAAATTATCCACAATTAAGTTTTTAAGCCTAGCAGAAACAAAACTAAGGTATTGGTTAAAATATTGAAATGTATTTTATGAACACGCAAAGAGAAAGAAAATATCACACTTTATAACATTGTATTGTAAGACACAATACCACTTCTGTTTATTCTCTGCATGGATACAATAACATCAGATATCCAATCGCAACATTCATGGACGCTTCTGTAGGCTGATGATGTCTTATTGGCTGCAGAAGAACGCAATGTTCTTGAAGAGAAACTGCAGGAGTGGAATACGAGGCTGGCTGAGAATGGACTGAAGCTGAATGTCCAGAGAACCGTGTATATGGGGTGTGGGTCACCGACGCCTGGCACCATCCTTGTAGGTAGTCAAGATCTTCAAAGAGTCGACCAATTCAGGTATCTTGGCTCCTTGACTCGTTCAGATGGTGACACCCTCCATGATGCCCGAGCTCGTGTGAGTGCCAGTTGGTTCAAATGGAGGGAGGTAACTGGAGTCCTCTTTGACCACAGGATACCCACCTATCTTAAGGCCAAGATTTACAAGTCCGTCGTGCGCCCAGTCGCCCTCTACGGTTCTGAATGCTGGCTGGCCTCTATTAAACACGAGCAAGCCCTGCATATTATGGAGATGCGCATGCTTCGTTCAGAGCTTGGTCTGACGCGACTTGACCATATCAAGAATTGCGATGTGCGAGGAAGGATGGGAGTTGCAAACATACAGGATAAAATGCGGGAGGCTCATCTACGCTGGTACGACCATGTCATACGTAGTCACGAACAATCAGTGGCCAAAACTGCCTTGTGCCTCAACCCGGATGGCCAACGACCTAGTGGGCGACCTAAGAAGAGGTGGCTTGATCGCCTTAGAGAAGACATGCGTCCAGTTAATCTGTGTCCGCATGATGCCCTTGACCGACAGAAATCGAGATTGGCATGTAAAGTAGTGGACCCTGCTCCATAGCGGGACAAACGCTAGGAAGATGATGATGATTATTGTAAGACACAATAGACACAGATCAAAATGTGCCACTGTTTCCTGAACTAGTCATAACCAGGTGGTCTTCTTGGTTTCATTCTGTAGTGTACCTGTCAGAGTACTTGAAAGATATTGTGCAATTTATGAATGAAGTAGTAGGGGCTGATAACTCTGGTGTTGATTTTCTCAACAGTGTTTCGCATGACGAAATACCTGTGCTTGAGATTCAAGTACAGGCCATGTTCATCAAAGAATTTGGCACAGACATCACTGAACTCATCGCTTTAGAAGGCCAGCCTTATCCAACTGTTCACCTTCTAGATGGACATCTCCAGAGAATTAAACAAGCCCTTAAACTTGCAGTTTCTGGAAATTACGGTACCAACATTAAGGAGTACAGTAGTTGAAGGGTTGTGGAAATGTGCAAAAAGAGGGAAAATACATTCAGTTTTAGTAAATGCCGAGTCCCATGCTCTTACAAAATTAATCAGCTTGAGATCCGTAGACCCTAGGAACAAGTTTTACAAATGTGTGGGTGTTTGATTAAGAAGTTGCCGTTCTGTAGAACACTGGAAGAAAGTGAGGTGATAAGAGGATACAATGAACTGCAAACTTGAATCATGAAGCAGATGCATAACAAGACCAACACAGACATTGTTGGAGTTTTGCAAGGAATGACATTTACATTTCCCAAGTTCTCAGAATCTGTGTTGAAGACCATTTGGATACCATATTCAAACGCTGACTGAATGGTTTTTTTCAACTTACACTAGAATGTTAAGTGATATGTATCACTGTTTGTCACAAGATATTTTGGATCTATTCACTGAAGTATACTTTGAAAGACTGGGAAATTTGTCGTTAGTGTACAGTATTTCAATATTTAATGCATATCTCCATGATATAAAAAATAACCTGCCTAAAACTTACCATTTTTAAAGTACCGAAAAGTGCAATCGAAACCACCGAATTTTACACTTTAAAATACCGCTTTCTACACTTTGAAAGCACTGAAAAATTCCTATCCCTAGTTATAAGGAACAACATAATAAGGAAACAGGGAAAGAATAGACAGTTGAATAGTAAAACGACAAAGTAGAACATTCATTTTAATGAAGAACATTGGTTATTTTGTAACTCAGAAATATTTTTAAGAGGGACAAATAAAATATCAATGTCGCAATTTTCTTTTGTGCCAGGAAGGTAATACAAAGCTAAGTGCTGCTGGATCATAAAGGTCTTCACACAATTGTTTGCAGGGCTGTGTGGTACTATTGTTACTGGTATCAGTTGCTTTAAAATCCTGCATTAGGGACAGATGACTCCTATGTTCCACCTCCTAAAGCACCACCACCTAATCCTGCATTAGTCATGCACAATTCTAACACATTTCATCATTCGCTAAAAGGTATTCCACATTCACATAATTATTTTTAAAAATAAATGATTTTAAGGACTGTATTATTATTATTAACTTTATTGGCCACATTGGACCACTTGAGTCTTCCATGTACACTTTTTCTTTGAAGGTTGTATTGTTTGATTCTTCCTATCTGCCCAGTACTTCTTCATTCGTTCTGCGCAGTGTTCTTAATTCGTCTGAAATCTCTACAGGCCGCCTGTGCATCATTTCTGCTGAAAATTTGTGATTCTTAAGAAGGGTGGTAATTTTATTCTTGTTCTCTGCATCTGTATAATATTAAGCCACTCACATTAATATCTTACTTAAAAGACCCCAGAAATTCTGTACCATGAAACCAACAAAAATGCATTCAAGAGAGGCATCCTAAAAAAAATGATCTAGGATATAGTTCCATATTATAACAAAAGGCCCCACTTCTATAATCACTTTACACAAAGCAAGAGATTCATATTGATGAATTGATGAATAATGCTTTATACTAGCACACAAACATGTACAACTTTATGTATGAAATTTTAATTTGGGATAAAGACATACCACTGAAGGCTAAAGAAGTGATGTACAAGACCTATTACTTACCAATAATGACGTTTGGAACAGAAACTTGGCTGATGACGAGGAGAGATGAAAGTAGAATACAGGCAGCCGAAATGAAATTCTGAGGAGTATTGTACAGAAGACTAGGAGAGATAGAGTGAGAAATTAAGACATTCGAAAGTGAATGTGCCGAAGCTGAATGATAAGCGGGAGCAGAACAGATTGAGATGGTATGGACAAGTGAAAAAGATGAAAGAATGCCAAAACAAGTGATGGAGAGGACGAGGAAGACCTAGAGTACGGTGGATGGATTTGGTGAAGGACATTGTGAGAGAACGAAACCTGGAGTGGAGTTCAGTGGTTGAGGAAGGATGTCATACTTTCCTCTACACTGGTTTTCATTTCCCATTTCTCAATATCTTCCTTCAGTACATCCAGCTGTTCTTGGACCACATTCTCATTCCCTCCCCAAATCGGTTCACCATCAGCAAATAGGATTATACTCATTCTTGTACCTGTGTACACTTCCTTTTGTTGCCTTTAGTGTAACATCCATCACCAGTAAAATAGCAATGGTGAGAGTACACTCCCTTCTTTTAATCCATGTTCAATTTCAAACCATCCTGTTTTACCTACTTGAGTCTTGACACAGCTGCAACAATTACTGTACATCGCTCTTATCATTTGTATTATTTCTTCTCCAATAGCTTTTTGTTTTAGGCTTTACCAAACTCTGCCTCTAGGGACATGCCTTTTCTAAGTCAATGAAGGTCATTATCATGTCCTTTCCATATTCCCAGTGTTTTTCCATAGTTTGTCTTACAATAAAAATAGGCCCCTTCTGAACCCAAACTGTTCCTCTTGAATTTGGTTTTCATAACACAAATCTGACTCATCTACACTAGAGCAAACATAATTATGTCTTGGTTGTAGATTAAGAAAAGCTATTGCAAAATCAAAGCCACAATAATTCATTAGAACTAAAACATAATCATAAAAATAACCCCGTATTAATCTTTGTCAGAACAAACAGAGCTTTAGAGCGGGGGCTTGTTTTACAATGCTTGAATGACTAATAATACAACCAGAATTGTGTAGGTAAAGCTTACGATGTTATTTTCCACAATGAGACACTTGCTACACTCATCCTACAAGTATAAGAGTAAGTAGCTATTAGTGACTTCACAAGTGTTCAGTTCCACAATATATTGGGACCGGTATTGTAGTATTATATATATCTTTGCTTAATGGCACCAGCATGATATCTGTGATTATTAATGTTCTCCATTGTTATCTATTCTCTCCTTGTGAATGTGAGAGTTTGTGGTTGGCTTTATTTTGGGTTAAATATGTTACAAAATTTACGGTAGGAAGCTGATACTAAGATCTTTGGGAAGAGGATCCACTTCCCTCTGGAGGCATGCAAGTGCCTCCGAGTTGACCTTCCACCTGGTCCATTTAGTGCAGTCTTTTGGAAACATCAAAATCTTTGAGGGCAGCTTTACCATTCTAATGATAGAAATTTTATAGCATATTTGTTGAGTTCAGCTTGTAACCAAACTTTAGTAGGTTACAGAGCATGCTTTCTTTTTTGCAATTATGTAAAGTATGTATTTTTATCAGGTTGCCAGCCATGGCCACCTGTTGATGGAGCACCATGGAGAATCTTGTGTGTTCTGCCTATTGGATTCTTTTATGGTGGTCTACCAATGGGTGGCTTTGCTTATGGCAAGGTGGCTTTGCTAATGGCAAGGTAACCATAGGGATGGGTATTGATTTTAGGATGCCATGAGAAATGGAGGCTTACTTTTGTGAAGGTGTGATGTGGGGAGTTGTGTTGTGCTCTCGGGTCTGGAGATTGGTGTTGGGGGTTTAAGGATTGTGTAATTATTTTTTTTTTTGAGGGTCTGGTGTTGGTTTTGGGAGAGAGGAGTGATCGTTGTGGTGGATGCTCTGCAAGAGATGCAGGTGAAGTAAACCTGCTTATATGTTTGACAAAAAGGTATTGATAGTTTTTGATGGTCAGAGAATGACCAGAAATGAAGTACTTGTAAGTGGAGAAGAATGAGAGCTGTTGTGAATATTGGGTGAGAGATCCAGGTAATGGAAGCTTGCTTTTTATGAATAAATGTGTGTATTAGTCAAGTCGTTGTGACTGTCTTTTGTGTGATGTCGTTTAGCGAGTGTATCGCCCCACGACCCTGAGGTGGCTAGTTCGGATTATTATATTTATTACAATGGCGCCCAATGTGAAAGCTCGAAGAATTCAATGAATCACACAAAGACAGGAGTAGGGATGGGGGAAAATAGAAGAAATGTTGAAGCTAAGATGATGGCAATGTTGGAGACGCTTCTGCTCCGATGAGAGGAGGAATAAGATGGAGGAGAGGATGACATGCTTGATGAATGGCATGGCAAGCGGGATGAATAGCATGGGAGTTCGGATGTGCAGCCGGATGGATGGTATGGAGGCGAGAATGTCTGAGAAGCTTGACAAGGCCAAAGAGCAGGTGGCTAGCATATGCATCGTAGAAGAGAAAGCTGAGATGGTAGAATCTGCGAGTGTGGCTGTGGAGGAGGAGAAAGAGAAGAAGGAGCAGGAGAAGGTGAACGAGAAGGAGAAAGAGAAGAAGGAGCAGGAGGAGGAGAAAGGGAAGTTGGAAGAGCAGACAGTGGAGATCATATGCATTGTAGAAGAGAAAGTTGAAATGGTGGAATCTGGGAGTTTGTCTGTGAAGGAGGAGAAATGTGAAGTGCATGATGCTAGGGGGAGCAAAGAAAAAAATGAAGAAGTGGAAAAGATAAGGCGAGGTTGTAGAGGTATATATCGGAGAGACCATGGCAGGTGAAGAAGAGAGAGCAGTTCCGGAGGTAGACACAGAGGTCGCCGCTGACGTAACAGAAGAGGACGTCAAATGGAGGAGGAGAATAAAACTGAAGAAGGAAGATGAGATAGAAGATAATGCGAAGAAGCATTGGAGGAGAAGGATGAGAAGGATAGGCAGGAGAACAAGGTGGAGGAAGAAATGGACCAGATGGAAGGCAAAGAGAAGGAGTACGAAGAAGATGATATGTCAGACAGACGGAAATAAGAGAAGGGGGGATCAGAAGAAGGAAATTGAAAAGATAAGACGAAAGGAATTGTTGAACAGGATAAGAAAGATAAGGATGAAGAGAAGGAAAATGAGGAAGAGAAGGAAAGAGAAGCAGGAAGGGAAGGTGAAGAAAAACAAGGAGAAGAAGGAGACAGACCAAAAGAAGAAGAAGAAAGGAAAATATGATGATACTGAATCGGAGGAGACAGACCAAAAGAAGAAGAAGAAAGGAAAATATGATGATACTGAATCAGAGGACACAGACCAAAGGAAGAAGAAGAAAGGAAAATATGATGATACTGAATCAGAGAAGACAGACCAAAAGAAGAACAAGAAGCAGAAGACAAACAAAGGAAAATATGATACTGAATCAGAGGACACAGACCAAAAGAAGAAGAAGAAGAAGGAAAGGGAAAGGACTTGATGATGATGATGATGATGATGATGATGAAGACGAAGATGATTATGATAACGGCACAGACAGGTCTGATGACGATTCTGCCGTTCCTTCTGATTGTAGTATTGTTGTCGGATTTTCCGATGGAGCAGGAGTGTCTGATCGACTCAATAAGATAGTTTCGGCTACTCTATCAGAAGAAAATATTTATGCTGGTGATTCTGGTGAACTTAGAATAATTGTTTCTGGCGATGATAGTGCCAAAGGTCTTTCTGAAGATAATATCGCCATTGAAATGGAAGATGTCGATGCCACAATTGGCAAAGATGATCCTGTTATCTTTTCTAAAGAAGATTAATATTTGTTTCACTTTGTATTTTGTTTTAGTCCTTTTAACCCTTACCGTGTCTATTCCAGAATATTCAGCGACGCAATTCCAGTTTTGCGTGTCACATAAGGAATATTCCGCAGGCTATTATAAGTTTGTATTTCATTACAATAGGAAGGTATTAGACAACCCTAACGAACTCACCTCGCACCGGAAAAGACTACGTGAATAATTTCATCTACATATTTCAGGGTTGGTTAGATAAGTACTTGAGTTTGACAGTATCAGTATTTGTACAATGTAAACAGTGAAATGGGGGGAGGACTATTACGATAATTGAACAAGTTCTTGAGTTTGACAGTATCAGCTGATGTACGATGTAAACAGTGAAACGGGGGGAGGACTATTACGATAATTGAACGAATTGGACAATGAGTACAGTGGATTTGAAGACAGTGTTGAAGACATTCAGGGTTTATCAAGAGTGACAATGAAACTGAGAGCAGTTTTAATTCAGATACAAGTGTGGCATTTCAAGGTTGCCTGCTTTCCACGATGTAAACTCCATGGTTCACAGACCCGATTCACACGTTTCCTCTTTTCAAATATATTTCCAAACAGTATAAAAATGTAAAAACAATAATCATATCTTAAAAATTTTCCTTGTAAAAATGATCACTCAAAGAATAGTAGAAAATATATCAGTGACACTGGAAGGGTTAATTTATGTACAGTATTTGGGTCGAGGGTTGAGAAAGAATCTCTAACCTTCGGTTAGAAATTCACTCTCAAGGGGGCATTTCTGTAACCAAACTTCAGTAGGTTACAGAGCATGCTTTTAGTTTTTTTTTTTTTTTACTTTTTTGTTGGTAGTAATGATATATTTTTATCAGGTTGCCAGCCATGGCCACCTGTTGGTGGAGCACCATGGAGAATCTTGTGTGTTCTGCCCATTGGATTCTTTTATGGTGGTCTACCAATGGGTGGCTTTGCTTATGGCAAGGTGGCTTTGCTAATGGCAAGATAACCATAGGGATGGGTATTGATTTTAGGATGCCATGCGGAATGAAGGCTTGCTTTTGTGAAGGTGTGATATGGGGAGTTGTGTTGTGCTCACTGGGCTGGAGATTGGTGTTGGGGGGTTGAGGATTATGTGATGTTTCTTTTTGAGGGTCTGGCAGTTGGTTTTGGGAGAGAGGAGTGATCGTTGTGGTGGATGCACTGCAAGAGATGCAAGTAAAGGAAACCTGCTTATATGTTTGACAAAAAGGTATTGATAGTTTTTGATGGTCAGAGAACGACCAGAAATGAAGTACTTGTAAGTGGAGAAGAATGAGAGTTGTTGTGAATACTGGGAGAGAGATCCAGGTAATGGAAGCTTGCTTTTATGAATAAATGTGTGAATTAGTGAATTCGGTGTAACTGTCTTTTGTGTGATGTCGTTTAGGGAGTGTATCGCCCCACGACCCTGAGGTGGCAAGCTTGCAGGATTTTATATTAGATAAAAGCTGTCTTTAACATAGCTGGTCATTTTAAAGCCTTATTAAATAAAATCAGGCTTTGAGGTTAAACTTAGTTCGTTTTGGAATACATGACATCACTAATATCGTGATGCATAGGGGAACAAGACAAGCGAGGAAGACTGTGGAACACAATTTGTTTGGACTAGTAATATCATACTTATGGGTGTGTAGCTACTGTAGCAAACTTGTTAACATTGTAGAACAGGTCCCAGGCACATAAACCTTACATATTCCAGTAAGAGTTGAGGTGAAAGCCTTGTCACTCTGGTGTGGTGGTCACACAATCATCCAGATATACAAGAGGAGACCACCTTTCCACTTGATTTCTATTTGTTTATCTACCATATCAAACAGAAAACTAATAAAAACCACACCACAGCACACCACACATCTAGAGTCATAACACAAATCTGACTCATTTACACTACACCAAACAAATGTCTTGGTTGTAGATTAAATAAAGCTATTACAAAATCAAAGCCACAATAATTCATTGGGACTAAAACATAAACATCATATTGATTCAGTAATGTTTAATTCTATTACAGTAAGGTATATAGATAACTGTTTAGTAATCTTTTCTACTTTTCCAGTCTCCTTTTCTGTGCTGTCTGGTTTTCACTCCATCCTACACCATTAACTTCAAGACAGAAGATCACATGAAAGACTGCCCCTATCCACTACCTTGAGCAACAGAAGAACTGGTAGCTGCTTGACCTCGTGACAAGACCACAAGGTTGAATCTGACACAATTCGTTTCCACCTCACATTCTTTAGCCAGAAATCGAACTCTTGTCATCCTTGGTTACAGGCAAGCAGCTAGACTGCTATACCATCAAGCCTCTTGAACATACATTGGTTTCGTGTGTATGTTAATCCTATCCCTGGCATTCTTGAATCACTTCATTTCTGTCTTCATTCCATTAAGTAGGCCATGCTTACTAACAGTAGAATTATACTAAGATACCAGCAGTGTTGGGAATTAATCAGTTAAAATCAACCAATCAATCAATCAATCAATCAGGAATAAACATTTCCCTGATTAGTTACAATTAATAGTAACTGAGATGAATATATCATTAATTTAATTTGCTTTCAAATCTTAATTGTCGACTAAAAATTGTCCCAAACCAGACAGTTGCAGGTTAATCTTAAACAATCCTTCTAAGGACTCGACTGTTCTTGCACCCACAATGACACAATATACGAAACCTTCTCAGCACAGGCTTTTGTAGCTTACAGTTAGAGAGGTTGGTTCCTTAATTTAGAGACTGTGACAATGCAGTCATGTATCCCTGTGTGTAGAATTTTTTCTGATAACCAGTGTTAATTGTGATGGCTGTATTAGTGTGTGTTATCTGCGATTCAGGTAGGGACTGCAGACGATCAATTTTCAAGCAGTTCCTACTTTTGCTACCAAATGCTACTACCCACAACACCTAGGTGCGAACTTAGCTACTAGATGACATTGCAATCAGCACCTGGCGACAAACGTTGGAACTAATATAGCATTATGAAATCTAACCTACACATTTTAGCTTCACACAAGTGTAGTTAGTGGAAGGTTCTTTTACATGCCACAAATCTATGACATGGGCCCGCCGGCTTTACTTCCCCTCCAAAGGAAGGCATTCTGAGGGACTTTTAATGCTCTTAAAAAATCCGACGACTTCGGCCGGGTTTGACCCAGCGATCTTGGGCATAGAAGCTCAGCAACCAGAGGGCTGTTCTGTTTGTAGTACTTAGCTTTCATAAAGAAAACATAATGGAGAATTGTATAAGAGAATCCTTGCTTGCTTGTTAATACTTGTTATTTTGAACACTGCAGGTTTCTAGCATATCAAAAACTGTGCATCTGCATGAGGCTCTCTACTGAGGAACAAGAAGCTCCTATTGAGGATTACTCCTGCACATCACACAGAGGACAGTGCCACAGTGGGCTAACCACCATAATCAGGGTGTCGAGCGATGACCTTTTTTCAAATTCCCGTACGAAAATCCACCAAATTCCCGTATATTTTAGAACTCTCTAAGACTTCGAGTTCGCATACCAAATGGCTGAAAAATGAATCTTAAAGCGCGAATCAAGATTTTCTGGCGTAAGTGTAACTGCATTTTTGGAGATACTTCCGCAGCCCACGGGTTATGGCGAGATTTAGGTCTAATCCGTAGCGTGAGCAAAGCGCGCGCGCGCGCGAGTGAATTCTCTCGCAGATACCGTTTATCTGAGGAGAGCTGATATAAATGAATGTTTTACTGAGGAGGGTTGAGAGAGTAGAGAATAGAAGTGTCACATAATAAATGTTTACGGGAAGTGATTGAATTGTATGTTACCGTAACCGTATAGAGCTTCCACGAGTTCAAATGACACCGAAGCTTATGCATAGGGAACTTCCGGTCCGCGAATCTCCATTTGATTTTCATTGGCAGTGAATTGTTCATTCGCGATTATCTTCTTTATTATTTCGGATAGTGGTTTTGTTTTTAGGCGTTCAACTTATGAAATAAGAACTGGAGGGTTGGCCTTTCATGAATATTCCAAAGACAAGTGTCTCCTAAAAGAGTAATTAGTAAAACTTCGCATCAGAGACGACCATAACAAACAGCTTGCCTACAAAGTGTGCGATTTGCACATTTCAAACGGCATTTCTTAGACTACAATATTTAAGTTGGTGCAAATTAAATATGTTATATTAGTATATTATGCATTAACGTGACCCGTTCAAATGCTAAATTGTGACGGAAGCTACGAGTTATAGGCAATTCGCCGTACCGGTAGGCCTAATATTTACTAACGCATCGTTTCTTCTTTAATATTTATTTAATCATTATAATTATAATAGCCTATCTTCAACACTCATTTAACCAAAAATCAGTTTATAATTCTATACATATTTCAGGTATTGCAAGAAAGCGATATTTGATAGCACATGCGGTTCCACCTTAAAATCCAACCGTGCCTAGTTTTCAGTATCTATGGAAAATAATACCGTAAGTTAATAAACCAAACAACTGGCGACATTTTTTTAAAATGCTCATTTACATCATCACCCTAGTCTACGTAAAGTACCACACGGTAATCACTGAAAGGGTAGGGGGGTTATGACCTCAATTTCACAAACGAACGAACCTCATTTTGCATGAATTATGGAACCCGAACCCTAATGGAGGTATGGATTGTCTGCATTTAGAAATATGTTAGTCAATAATTTAAAACAAGATGCCAGAAAACCAAATACAAAAATCTGAGTGCCTACTACGGTGTAAAGTTGCTCCGTGAAAAAAATACACCTCGCCAAGATTACACGACGTGCATACAGTTAAATACTATCATCCAATTGGAGAAACACTTTCTCTGTCACGATCTTATAAGCAATTCAAACATAAACTGCTGTAATTTACGGGAAAATGTGCAACATTTAGAGACTACGAGTGTTGTATGTGGCACAACGTTAGCTAACATTTCGCGTCATTAATACATAAGGAATGAACACATGCAGAGCTTTCTCACTGCACACAGCTGAAGATCATATTCTTGGTGCATTTTACGTTCTCTTAATAACAATAATTTGCTTAGTTACATGCAACGAAAATTGTAGTACACAGTTCCCATTGCTTCCATTACCTGACTACTAAACCAGAAAATGGTAATGCATAAACATACGCCAATGGCGCGTCCTATGGCAAATGAAAGATCGAAAGAAAATGAAAGCTCTATAGGAGCACGGAACAAGACATACGACTTTATACACTACTGAAAATAGTCTAAATTCCCTTTGTAATAATGACTAATAATCCTGGGGGTTATGTAGTAATAATAATGATCGTGTGGCCTCCGGAGAGACCAAGTGCAGATCTTTCTAGTTGACGCCCGTCGGCGACCTGCGCGTCGTAATGAGGATGAAGTGATGATGAAGACGGCACATACACCCAGTCCCCGAGACACGGTCATTAACCCCAGGAGATTAAAATCCCTGATGGCTCGGCCGGGAATCGAACCCGAGGCACTTTGGGCCGAAGCCTAGCCACAGAGCCGGACGGGTCATGTAGTAATAAGATGTAACCCACCCACTATCCCTTTTTAGAACACTACTTTTATAGTAAAAGTGTGTCCGCTATTACACGCGTTAATTATGGGACAAATACAGTATTGCTAACCCCATGAATTCGGTACTGACAGCCTTCCTGTCACTATGCCCCGCTTTTCCTCTCCGCTAACCACGGTCGCCACATAACAAGACCCTACGTCCAACCGCCACACGGCAAGAATTCTGAGCATGCTTCCCACCTACACCCTGTATTTCGAAGGAAACAACGCGAAGGATATGCCGGTATATGTAATATATTTTAAAAGACGATCCCGAGTCAACGCCGAGGACATTCATACAGAGAAATACGATACTTTTAGATGAATAAATAAATTACACACCGAAGCTATGATACCTTTATCATCGGTATCGGTACCAATTCAATAAATACGACAAATAGGGCAAACACTCTACAGCTAATGAATATAAAAACACTCACCATGCAATGATTATCCTTTAAAATGAAACAAGAGTCTGAGCGGAGGTCGTTCACAGCTTACTACAGTAGTTGACAGATGCACACTCTCTGAATCGCGACTCTCTACGGTTAATATTAGCTTTCGTGATAATACAAAAGTAAAGTTAAGGTAAATACATATTTAGCACTGAGCACTCAAACAAGCCGCTCAGTGGCGATATTATTGCCGTGGTTGTATATTGTCGAGGTGTAGGCTATTGAATGGCAGACGGAATTTTGAACACTATGATGGGAAACAATAGCCTGTGGTCTATTATCGATTGACGCAAGCGAACTGACGCCAATAAATAACTTATCCTCAGTCACTTGGCAAGGATTTCTTTGACACCCTCCATCCCTTCACTGTCCCTATCATCATCACCACCATCATTGTCTTCATCAGAGCTTGATGAATTGCCAATGTTAATAATCATTTCATCCACCGCGATATCCAGATCGCCTTCAGTATTTCTTTCTGCACATGCTGTACGGGATGTATCCAGTCCTCGGGTCGAACTTCGGCTAAGTAAAAGAAAGGAAACAGGCAGTGGTTAATAAGCGACTGAAACAATGCCTGCCCATACGAGAAGAATTCTGTCACGTGTTTTGAGTATTTTGTAGCCACATGTTGGTGACTGGTGTTTGATAGTAAAATGTCGAGAGCTGTGAGATATTGTTTGCAGTTTTTGAAATTTATGCATGTGTGACGCATTTGGATTGAGCGTTTGCACGGACTTGAAAACAATTTGGTAGGCTATGTGCATCTCCCCTGCGAAAGAAGATCATGGAAAGGCTAAAAACAGTAACATTCCACACGCGACACGCCGCAAATACTTTTTAATTCAGATTTATTTTATCAAAGTAGATAATAGAAAATAAAATAATGCAAAACGAAATTAAATAAGTCACTTTGACAAATACAAGATTGTTACTAGGAACTTCAGTTATACACAGCACAAAATTAAGTTCTTTTGACAGTACTATTTTTTTTTCTCCAATTCCTGGAGATCTTTCGTGGCTTTTCTTTCGACTGCTACCTTAGCCGTCGATTTGCACCTGTTTTGCTTCCTTGAACACAGCGTAGGAGTTTTGGGCAGAATGGACTCTTGCTCACGGAATCTTTTCTACTCCACCAGCTGCCATCACAGCGTCCTGAACAGTATACGCATGCCAATCAGACTTGCTTCTTTGTGATGGACGATCATGCACTCCTTGTTCAGGGAGAAACCTCTGTCTAGAGCTGCATTGTTGTGATACAAAATCAGTATCATTTTAACGAAGCTTGAGAGATCGTTTTTTTTTTGGCAGGAACTGCTGAAGCCACTATTTCAGACCACAGCACGTCGAGCCGTGGCTCTTTTCCGTCGAACTGCTTCAAACGCGCAGTGACGGAGGGCAGTCTCAGAAGTGCGGAGTAGCTGCTCTTGAAGCGGTCAGCCATTGCGCCAGAAAGCAACTTCTTCTGATTACAAAGAATTTCCAGGGCAATGACGATCCTAACTTCTTCCAACTTAAGAGTCTCAGCGACCCCTATACGGTCCAGGCAGGCAATAGTACGGGTCTCTTGTGAGCAAGAATTGACCTCTCTGATTTTTTCAACCATAGGATACGAATGTACAATTTTCGGCAGTTGGTGCGAAAATGCAGCACATATGCGTTTGGAATTTTCTGAGATCTTAAGCTGTTAACTTCTTTAAGGGCTGCTCTTGTCGAGAAACCCAGGTCTCCTCTGAATAACAATGCGGACTAATTCCTGCATGTCATTGTCAGCAACCAGCGCGGCGCGCGGAGAGGGTACGGCCGGCGGTCGGCCAGGCAAAGCATGCATTCCACGTTGGCTGGGTTCTCATCCCGCTTAGTGCTCTATCGGTGACGCAAATTGCGGGTGGCAGAGCGGTCTGCAGGCGAAATAGAAGACTGAGCGGGAGGACTCTACCGAGCGTTCGGGGGCTAAGAAGTCAGGCATTATGAGACTTTTGAAGATTTCCCGTATCAAGTGCGAATTTCCCGTATTTTTCCCGGGTCACTAAAATTCCCGTATCGCTCGACACCTTGATAATGTACTGGATATTGACATGCCTCCCATAGACAAACATACCTTTAAACATAAGATTAGATACAATGTATCAAACTTTACACCGACAATTTTACAAGGGAAGTATTAAGAGAATTCCTGATTTTTTTTTTTCTTGGTACACCTATCTATAACTGGAATGAAGACAACAGCAATCTGTATTTGTGAATCATTCGTAACTTCTCCCAACTGGCTGTTTAAGAAACAGTTAAGAAATAAATACTTGCTCTATATTCAAAATACACTGACCGGCAAAAAAAAGTGGAACTCTTTAACTTTTTATGTAATTTCTTAATTTATTCCACTAAAATGTATCGGTTTTCCAATATTTGCATTATTCATGTAAATTTAGATGGTTGGCAACAGAAAATACCGAATCATGTTTTACAACACGCTTTAATTCACAAATTTCGTTACATTTTGCAAATCTTACAATTTTCTATTTTTTAGTAATGCTCTTTTGGGCTGGTGTTTATGAAACGTATTGCAAAACAAAACAGTATTAATGTTTGCACTGCACTGCAAGAGAACACTGGTCACTAAAAACGGGTATTTCCACCTTTAGCGTCTATGACAGCTTGTAAACGCTCAGGCATACTGTTCACAACTTGTCGAATGGCATCTGCTGGGATGCGATCCCATTCCTCCAGCAGCGATGTTCTCAGTTGTGCCAAGGTGGTGTGGTCATGCTGTCTGACGTTCCTTCCAAGCGTATCCCATACATGTTCGATGGGGTTCAAGTCAGGACTACGAGCTGGCCAGTCCAGGGTTTGAATCTCCACTTCCTGCAGATATTGTACAACACAGCGAGCAGTATGAGGGCGGGCATTATCCTGCATCAGCATGAAATTCTGACCAATGAAAGGCGCAAAGGGCATCACATGGTTCATCAGGATCTCTTCGATGTACCTTTGGGAATTGAGCGACCCGTGATCGATGCACACCAACTCAGTGCGGGCCATAACGTTGATGCCACCCCACACCATAACCAAGCCACCTCCAAATGGAGTCCTGGAGGAGAAAGCAACAGGGCTGTACCTCTCCCCGCGCCTTCTCCACACTCTTTCTCTTCCATCAGGAGATCTAAGGTTAAAGCGACTCTCGTCAGTGAAGAGGACAGAGGGCCACTGCTCGTGGGTCCATCCCAGATGCTGCCTTGCGAAGCAAAGACGCGCCTCTCTGTGATGCCGTTCGAGTGCGGGTCCACGTGCAGGTCTCCTGGACGAAAGATGAGTTTCTTCAAACCTTCTTCTTACTGTTCGCTCACTCACTCTCACATTTCTGACATTTTCCAGTTGATTTTGTGCCTAAACTGCTGTGGTATGCCGATCACGCAGAACTTGGAGGGTGAGAAATCTGTCATCCCTGGCACTTGTGCTTCTTCTACGGCCTGACCCTCGTCTCCTGTCGTATGTTCGGAGTTCTCTGTAACATTGCACTGCACGATGTATGCTACCGAGAGATGATCCAATGACCTCAGCAACATAACGGAAGCTGCGGCTATCCTCCACCAATGCAACTGCCTGTGCAGTTTCTTCACGGCTAAGAGGCATGTTTTAGTGTGAACTGCAAATGGATAACTTGCTAAAATGTGTGACAATGGTTCACACGTGTTTAACAAGTGTCAGTTGTTATCCCTAGAACAACAATAAGCGAGCGGCAACACTCATAAACCTTAAACGCTTCCAGTCCGCTTCCCGCCATAAAACCATTAAGATAGGCTCATCGAGGATTGGGGGTAATTGGTGGTAATAAACCACCCTAAGAAATGTCATATTATCAATTTCTATTCACGGATGTTTCAGATGTTTGTTCTAATGCATGAAAAGCTTTTAAAATGTGATTAAATCTTTTTCAAGGCTAGATTTATACTATTTATATTACCTTTTTTAACTGTTCCACTTTTTTTGCCGGTCAGTGTAGTAGGAATCTGATAATTAAGTTTATAGAAATGGATAAGCTAATACTATTGTGTGAATGTTAATTAAACTGTATTAACCAAAAAGCACTACAGTACTGCATAAATTCTCAAAATCACCTTGTATAAATTAGTGGCTATTTGGTCATTCAATATACTATAAAAGAATCCTAGTCATTTGCAAGGAATACTGGGTGAAATGTTACTGTTTATTTATGGCCGTCCGAGGTGAGACCTAAAATTAAGAGTCAGGATATACATTTATGTACACAGAAGAACAGAACTGTGACCACACTGGCCTAAAAACACAGCAGATACAATGTAAGCCAGCTAACAAGTTACTAAGGTTGAAACCTTATATTCCCCACCCCCCACATTACTGCAATGACTAGTAATAAGAGTTTTCAACTGTTGAGTCGCATTATCTGTAGACATTCATATTCTGAAGTAACAAAGCTTGCAGCCTAATAGGTTCTGGCCCCATCGTTGTGCTAGCCATCCTATGTTTCTATCGTTCTTTTCCCATGAAATAATTACTTCTTAAAATCAAAGAATAGGACCATTATGTATTTAAAAAACCAGTGCCATTGATCTCGTCTGCCCTAGTGTTTGTTGCTGGCAGCAGCTGGAGCCTTGTGGGGGGAGGAGGGGGACACAGCGTTGACAGAATACAGTGTCCACATAAATCCAGCACTGCTACGCATATTACCCATTTAAGATTTGATGCCGCTGAGCGTGACTGCGCCAGCGTTTGTTGATTATTGTAGCAGAAGCCCCGCAGGGTGAAGAAGAGGACACAGTGATGACAGAGTGCAGTTTGCACATTAAGTCAAGCAGCATTGCGTGCTCTAACTGTCTTAGAAGTGCAGATAAGCGTCACAGGAGCTCATGTCACCACGGACAGTTAAACGATGACTGAAGCTACTGGAGCTGAGTCAAATCCTACTCGCATAACTGTACCTGTCAACGAAGCAGAGTGACGTGTGACAAGTAAACAGAATAATTCCCATCTCGACCACCGGCCATCAATTCGTGAAAGGGAAATAAGAGAAGTACATTTTTTAGAACTTAAAGGGTTCATTTTGGTTCCGTATTGATAATTTGATAAATAATAATAGGTTAAAATTCTGCCTGATCAATACCTTTTATTTATTATGATCACAGTGTGGTTATCAATGGAAGAGTAGTACATGTCACCACGAAGAAGAGAACGGTAACTGAGGATAGGGAAGCTGAGTCATATCCCATCCATGGAACTGTACCTGTCATAGATTCGGAAGAAGCCTATTTTGTCAACCCCTCTTTTTCACCACTTAGAAATGGGATTTTCTAAAATTCTGTCATGCCTTGCCTATGAAAATAAAGGAACCACAATGCAAAAGATTTAAGGTTCCACGTCCCGAGGTTTCAGAGATATGGTGAGTAACATTTCAAACATGGAATACAATTTCGTCACTTTCAGAATTTGCATAAACACTGTTATATGATTTTCTTTAATTTTATGTGCAAACTTTGCATTATTTTTAACCAATTGTATAAAAGATATAAGATTTTCCCTCGTTATTTTGTGAATCAAAAATATTTTTAGGGACAAAATATGTCATTCATGTACGGTATTTAATGTTCAAGAAAAGTCTGTAAGGTAATTTGCATTATTGCACCTCTAGATATTGTGATGATCCTCATTTCCGACCATCTAATTAATTTCTTGATGTATATTACCGGTATTATTAATTTTATATTTCAAATTTAATACAATTTTAGTGTCAAGGAGCTTCCATGACTTTCATAGCATTCAAAGGAACGACGAAATTCGACATGCGACATAAATTATTATAACTATATACATATTCCATATATTATTAAAATTATGAGAATTAAGTTGAATTTGAAGATAGTACCGTATTTCCTTGCATAATCATCGCCACCGCGTAATCGTCGCACCCCACTTTTCAAACGCTAAAATAGGTTTATAAAATTTCATCGCATAATCGTTGCATTGCATGGTTTTTGTGCGCCAGTCAGTTGCACATGCTGCCGCGACTTAGTCAGACGAAAAATATCGCGTCCTTATGCTTGCGGGCAATGAACTGTGACGTGAGCGGCAAGGTTCGTCACTTAGCACATTCCGCGAGCGTATAATCTGGCGTGATCTTGTCAGGAGAAAGTAATCTTGTCTTTATGCCTGCCGGCTAAGAACCGCGACGCGAACGGCCAGGGCACATTCCGCGAGCTTATAAGCCCAATCTGGCGTGATCTTGTCGGCAAAAAAGTAATCTCGTCTTTGTGCCTGCCGGCTATGAACTGTGACGCGAGCGGCCAGCCCACATTCCGCGAGCGTATAGGCCTAATCTTGCGTGGTCTTGTCATGAGAAAGTAACCTCATCTTTATGCCTGCCGGCTATGAACCGCGACGCGAATGGTCAGCGCACATTCCGCGAGCTTATAGGCCTAATCTGGCGTGATCATGTCAGCAAAAAGTAATCTCATCTTTACGCCGGCGGCCTAAGAACTGTGACGCGAGCGGCCAGCGCACATTCCGGGAGCGTATAGGCCTAATCTGGCGTGATCTTGTCAGGAGAAAGTAATATCGTATTTATGCCTGCGAGCTATAAACCGCGACGCGAATGGTCAGCGCACATTCCGCGAGCTTATAGGCCTAATCTGGCGTGATCATGTGAGGAGAAAGTACTCTCGTCGTTATGCCTGCGGGCTATGAACTGTGACGCGAACGGCCAGCGCACATTCCGCGAGTTTATAGGCCTAATCTGGCATGATCTTGTCAGGAGAAAGTAATATCGTATTTATGCCTGCGGGCTATGAACCGCGACGCGAATGGTCAGCGCACATTCCACGAGCTTATAGGCCTAATCTGGCGTGATCTTGTCAGCAGAAAGTACTCTCGTCTTTATGCCAGCGGGCTATGAACTGTGACGCGAACGGCCAGCGCACATTCCGCGAGCTTATAGGCCTAATCTGGCGTGATCCTGTCAGGAGAAAGTAATACCGTATCGTCTTTATACCTGCCGGCTATGAACGGCGACGCGAACGGCCATAGCACATTCCGCGAGCTTATAGGCCTAATCTGGCGTGGCCTGCGAGCTATGAACTGTGACGCGAACGGTCATCGCACATTCCGCGAGCTTATAGTCCTAATCTGGCGTGATCCTGTCAGGAGAAAGTAATACCGTATAGTCTTTATGCCTGCCGGCTATGAACCGCGACGTGAACGGCCAGCGCACATTCCGCGAGCTTATAGGCCTAATCTGGCGTGGCCTGCGGACTATGAACTGTGACGCAAATGGCCAGCGCACATTCCGCGAGCTTATAGGCCTAATCTGGCGTGATCCTGTCAGGAGAAAGTAATACCGTATCGTCTTTATGCCTGCCGGCTATGAACCGCGACGCAAACGGCCAGCGCACATTCCGCGAGTTTATAGGCCTAATCTGGAGTGATCTTGTCAGGAGGAAGTAATCTAGTCTTTATGCCTGCGGGCTATGAACCACGACGCGAATGGCCAGCTTCGTCAGCACATTCCGCGAGCGTTAACCTGTCGTGACGTTGTTAGAAGAAAGAAGCCTGTCTCTGACTGCAGGCTATGACTCACGCCAGACTAACGCTACGCGAATGAATGCCCCGTGCAGCAAATAATGATACAGTATATTCTTTGAACTTAAATATTCTTCACATAATCGTCGCACCCTGCTTTTTTCCACGAATTTTTGGCAAAAAAAGTGCGACGATTATGCCAGGAAATACGGTACATTTCATTTGGAAATAAGCTGTAGGTAGGGAACTCAAGGTATTGCTCAGGTTGTTTGTGTATCTTCATCAACAAACACAGCGAGGGGTCTCGAGTTTTAGACGAGGGACAATCCCATGTCACAACTTAATAGTATTGGACCCAGAACCAGGAAGTGGGAATACACAGCAGTGACAGTGTGCCAATCACGTAGACCAATCAAGCCTCTAGAAAGAACTTCAGATGTTGCTAGCCTTTCACTTTGGTGCGCACAATAGAAACTATATTCATGGGAGAAGAAACGATCACATGACGTCAGCAGACAATCACAGGAGCAGAAGAATGAAGAAGGCAAGGCGGATCTTGTAACCATGGTAACGACTATCCGATTGGCGAAGAAGAATAACGTAGGAGAGGGAAGTGAAGAAGGTGATATACCGTATTTACTTGCATAATCGTCGCACCCCACTATTCAAACACTAGAAGGAAGCTTTTAGTTTTACGTGGCCATTAATCATGCGATCATGAGCCACGGGACCTCCGTTTTACGTGGAATCCGAACCACAGGACATGGCATTTCACTTCGAAAATCTCACATGCATTGACCGGG
The DNA here is from genome assembly GCA_946902985.2 of Meconema thalassinum. NCBI lineage: Eukaryota > Metazoa > Arthropoda > Insecta > Orthoptera > Tettigoniidae > Meconema > Meconema thalassinum. The sequence continues at coordinate 296,434,239 of OX336391.1, read as the reverse complement.
AATCGAACCCTAAAATAGGTTTATAAAATTTCATCGCATAATCTTCGCATAGCACATTCGTATTTGTCAGTTGCACACACTGCCGCGTGTTAATAACCTGGTATAACTTTGTCAGAAGAAACGAGTTCCTGCCTCAGTGCCTGTGGGCTATGACCACGTGATGTGAGCGGGCAGCATCGTCATTTAGCACGTTCGTATTTGTGAGCTGATCGCTTGCGCATGCTGCTACGACTTTATAACCTGGCGTGACTTCGTCAGAAGAAAGTAGTCTCGTCTTTATGCCTGCGGGCTATGAACCGCGACGCGAGCTGCCAGCATCGTCACTTAGCACATTCTGCGAGATTATAATCTGACGTGACTGTCAGAAGAAAGAAGCCTGTCTCTCTGACTGCAGGCTATGACTCACGATACGCGAACTGCTGGCCCACGGCATGCTAAACAGTGATCGTGTACAGCGCCACTACAGGGGAGTGAAACTTGTGTGGACCTGTCACTTCCATGAGTTGGCCTTGGAATGATGAGATCCAATAAGCCTGGGGTTTACTTCCTCCATTTTTTGGTCCGTATTGACTATGCCAGGTTATATTGTATTAAATAGAATTGACCGTCAATCAATACCTTCATTTACATATTACCTAGTGGTACATGTTTCGGGCTTCCACGATGTCATTGATGTATGTACGATTGCACCAAGTTGTTAATTGTGGATGATGGAAGGGCTAGATATGGAAGCCCGAAACATGTACCACTAGGTAATATGTAAATGAAGGTATTGATTGACGGACAAATCTATTTAATACAATATTTAACAAGCCGCCGTACGAAGCGATACTAGCCCCAGTTTGCCGACGTTAAAACAGGCCCAACTGCTATTGGCGGAATCTTACGTAAGGGACACCCCGTGCCATCAGCCACTTCCGTGGAAACATCGCAACACAGACCCGTGCATGATGTTATGCACATGTTGACCACAATGAGAAAATACAAGAATTATACGGTGATCTTGATGACAGTTAAATACTCGGAATCACATAATAAACAAATAATAATAATATTAAGAAAGCGCACAAGCGTGCAGCAAATAATAATACGGTATATATTTAAAAATTGTGGTTTTCTTCTTTGAAATTAAATATTCTTCGTATAATTGTCGCACCCTACTTTTTTCCATGAATTTTAGGCCAAAAATATGCGACGATTATGCGAGGAAGCACGGTAAGCTTGGGCTTAGCTAGAGAGGACAACTCTACTTTTTGAGTTATTTTCAGGATTGATTGTGGTATTGAGGTCTTCGGACTCAGTTTAATTTGTTCTTCAGGACTTGTACTTCAGAAACACTTAGTCTGATTTACATAGTCGAGATGCCTATCTTGAATTTTCGGCACCGCTTCTCAGAAAACGTAAGGGATATGAACTTCTGTTCTATCCAGTTGTAAATATAGTCAGTGGACTTGCAATTCTGTTCTGCTGGTGCGTGGCATAATTGTGTATTTGGTTAAGTTCACGAAGGTGATTTCAGAAATCAGTATTCCATCACTCAAATGCAACTTCGATATCCAACTTCAACTAATTCAACAACTTCATCAACTTCAACGCTTCAAACTTCAATAAAGATGCAACAACAACCGACGACGCAAAACAGTGACCTGGGGTCACAGTCTACAAGAAAACAACTCGGTGAGCGAAAGAAAATGCAATACTTGAGTATCTCTGAGTTTTATTAAGGCACTTAAAGCTTTTTTTAAATTCATGTAACGTAACTTAGTGATCCTCCAATTTCATCTTAAGCCACGTAATCGTAAATTCAGTAAATTCAACTCTTCTTATTAATTGAACTTTTGGCTACACTTTGTTTTTGGTGTAATAAATTTTATTCTCTTTATTCATGATAGGTTTGTTTTTCTTAGTAGTTAGAAATTATTATAAGGCATTCCTAACTCCCAAAGCATATACTGACTGGTTAGTCGACCTAGTCACGACACGGCCTGAGAAAGAAGAGATTTCTGCTGCTCTGCAATAGGGTTTATTGCAGGCCCACCACACTTCATAGAGATGAAAAATAACCCAATGGGAATTTACTACAGTACTTCTTATAGAAAGGAGGTTGGTATGAACTCGTTGGCCCAAGCAAATTTAAGTTACCATGGTTACAACGTAATCATGTCATGTTCCTTGGCCAAGACATCTCTCGAGTCGTTTACTGTGTATAATATATTTTATATTTATATACCGTATAATATTTCTAATATGCCATACTTTCGGAAATGTCAAGCAACGGGTTGCGATTCCTATTCGGACAAAGAAATGACAACTGCTCTCTTCAGGTGCTTATTTATTGGAATATTACCTCTGTGTACTGTGAATTCTCTAAGTGCTATGTGAAAACAGGTCCTAAGAGTGAGCAAACCAGCGCCTTCAAGAATGGTTTATGAGTTAGCCAGAGAATCATTCTACATCGAAAATCTCCGATTTACAATGCTCCTACCATCTACCGGCCCATATGTTGAACTTAAAAGAGAATCTCAAAGAGAAAGGAAGTAGACCATGATTTCTACGCCACGGGTGCAATGTTGGAAAGGGACTAGAGAAAATCAAAATCAAAGACATGTCACAATAAAATTTGCTATACATGGGTTCCACCATAAAGTATGTAAAACCAAATCGTGCCATCGTCCCTGTGATAATTGTGTGCGTGATCTGTGTCATGAAAAGTATGAAAGCTACCATTTAGTGAAATGTACAAAAAGAATGAAAACCCTCACTGAATATGGTAATTACTAAAAGGCATTTAGCTTACTCTACATGCCCATTCGGGTGAACACTAATTCATTATAATTTGTGAAAAGAATTGTACTGTTATCTGTAATGTTAATTGAGGTGACTTAATAAAGAAAAACATGTATATCATTATATCATGTTCCTTTGATCATTTTTTTAAATTTTGTAAAGAGGGTGGGGATTATGGTAGTCACAAAGTGATGTTAAGGGATAATTGCAGCCGAAAAGTGAGGTTATGGGAGTCCCATAATTAGGTTAGTAGTGAACTTCGTGGCTATATACAGGTATCGAAGTATTCAAATAAGCAATATTAAAGACTCCTAAAACTAAATTAAAACACTGGGGTTATGAGAAGATACGTTGTGATAAATCTTGATACCAACCTTGCAGATCCATAAAGGTTAGTTTTCTTTAGTTACCATGAAATATGTGTGTGTATCTCGTTCGAGGTGCAAATATGTTACTTATATAGCTCAGTAACTGCAATTCTTCGCAAAAGAAATGTTGATTAACAAGTAGTACAGTAGACACTTGCACAGTTATTATTTTGTTACGTTGACTTTATGATGAGTGCCTAGATAGCTGAAAATCAGCCAAAGCATGCCTTCCATCCAAGAAACCTTATATACATGAGTGACGCATCTAAGTTACATGATCCTTGGTTTATTGCTATTCTATAAATTTGGTTCTGAAGTGCTAGTTGTGACCTGGTGCCCAACACATAGTTATTATTATTTTTACTTGCGAATTGACCACTTAGGATCACGCTACAATTTCACTATTTTAGTTGTAATTTCCTCTGCCTCCAGTACACCTTCATGAGATCGCTGTGCTGCTGCCGTTGTTCGGCCGTCCAATCTCTTCCGGTCTTTGTAGCTCGTCATTATTATTATTAATATTTGAACTCCACCAACCTATTATATCAGTATTGACTGCCTGCCAATACTTTCGACATATTTGTCAATGGAGAAGGAGGAAACAAACATTTTGTATATGTGATGTCATTCGTTTGTGTTTCAATGGTGCACTCTACCTGGTAAATTGCTGCATTCCATCTGTCTTTGCTTGGTCCAATAAGTTAATGAATTTTGTATTTACACCTGTTTTTCTTGTTATTTGGCCCTACACACACTAGTATGATGCATATCTCATGCTAATAACTTTATCTCCAAGTAATAACGATGATATACAAAATTTCCATTTGTAATAATACGAAGTACAGTGCACTCCCGATAATTCACGTGCGGATAATTCGCTTTGCGGTTAATTCGCGGGTCTCCAAATATATTTTAAATAGAAATTCTCACGGCAACTAATCAACATGCTAAGTAAAGCAATCTCTCAGTCATTGAAAAGAATTTTCGTGCGACGCAATGCGTAAAGACGAAATCATTGACATTCGAGAAGACTGAACTGTGTTTCTCTGTGATGGAACAGTAGGCCTACTTGCGCAATGTTCGAAACATACGAGCAGGTTGCCGCGAGTGGTACAATAGCAAAGATTTCCTTTATCTTCGAAGCCCAAACAATAGAAGAGGAATGCGCTTTCACTGGGAACCAACCCTCCCTTTCCGAACAGCCACACTCAAAGGTCGCTGACCTGTGAGTTGTGAAGGGTGGATGCGCGGACAGCGTATTGTAAACAGCGATTATTGCGTAACGACGTAAACTTTCGCGAGACCGAGAGCGTGTTTGTTGGATGCTCTTTATGAAGTCCAACAGTCATGAGAGAAAAATACCGCTACAAAAGCAAGCTCTTGCCGACATCTGTAACGACGATATTTCGAACGGGCAAGTGAGACGTCGATAAAGACGATTATGATTTAAGACATGAAAGCAAAGATGAAATAGCACGGAATTTGACTGTTGGTGAGGAAAAATTAGATCCAGTTGATATCGAGTACGGGAGTGATGCAACGGAAATCCCGCAAGTTTCCCACAGATTCTAGTCACACTTATCTCTTATATAGAAAAACGAAATGAATTTTCGTTCTCATATAACGTTTTCTTCGGAAATGTGCACTCGAAAATTAGAATAAACGATCTAAGAAACAAAACGGGATGACTTAAAAATATATATATTATTGTAGGCATAATCCACATAGGCCTGCCTCTATCCTAGCATGTCTTATAAGACACTACAATCAAGTGTTTTAATTATTATTTTGCGTTTCAAGCATATTTCAATATATTAATCAATGGTTTTGTTTTTACTAGGCTTAACAAAAATAACTGCGGATAATTCGCGGAATTTCGTGCATTAATTACCGCGAATTACAGAGAGTGCACTGTATGTATTTTTCAGTAATACCGTGAATATTGCATATTTTAGAGAAAATCACAAATTTTAATCAAGAAACAGGGACATGCAAACTTTGCACATGCAATACACACATTTTTAGAAAAATCCCGGTGTCTTTTAGGAAATAGCTCTTTTCCCTTAAATTCCTTTGAAAATACAGAAAATTCAAATTTTAATCGAACAAATCTAATCTGTGATGATGGTTACGGTTGTTTTATAAGACAAACTAAACAAGGTTACTGCTCCAGTGTAGTGCAATGTGCAAAGCAATCTAATTGTGCTAAGGTGGTAGGATCATCGTCATGTTAAAGAACCCATAGAGGACAAAATTGTTAAGTGTTATAATTGGTATAGTTATGCCATGTAAGCTTACACTTTGGAAAAATTTCACCTTCGTACAGGAATGTTACTATGGAAAAATAAAGTAGAAGTAAGAAAATCTTGGTGTTATGGTAGTTACTGCAGTTGAGGACTTGTGTACCGTTATACAATGTTCTGCAAAGTTCGTGGGTTATCTGTATAGTTGAGAAAAAATCTAAAACAGTACCGCTTTTAAATATCACTAGCATGGCTTTTAGATGAAAAATAGCATTGGCTTTTGTATATCCCTGCTAATAACTCTAACCCAAAACCTGAGGCTTTATAAAATAACATAAACCAAATCTCATGACTAGACATACTTTCACAATTGATTCCCTGTATCAGTAAATCTTTCTTAAAACTTAACAAATGTTGAAAAGCAGGTTTGCAATAACAGGTAGTGTCAACTGTGTACATAAATGTGTAGACTTAGCAAATGAGGATTTTATGAAGTTGCTCACAGTGGTTGAATGGTCTAACCTAACTTCAAAAACGAATCATCAGATTCAGTCAGCTATACTACTCAAAACCAAGCACTGCATTAATAGAATTAAGAATGCACAAACACCCGCTAATGAAAATATTACTCACGTGGCATACCCTGCAAGTCTCTGGAAAGACTTCTGTCTCCTGGAATATTGATGCCACTATATCAATAGTCTGTTACCATAACAAACATAACATATCATGTAGCCTCAAAACAACTTATCCTTAAATTGTCACAGAAATGTTTATGACTTCTTTTTCTTATTTACCTGTGAATGGTACTCATGATTCTCATTCAGCAGAAAGAAGGCATGGGAAAACAAAAACTGAAATTACCAAAACACAACTCCATAGGTGTTAGGGAAATCTTAGTCATCAGCCATGAGTACTTTGCCATAAGTTAATTCTGTCTGATAACCTGTGATATTCTGGTATTTGTAGTAATGTGTATTGCTGTTATTGCATAGGTCTAGGATTGGGGTAGTCGCCCCATATCTCCTAAATTAAGCACCATTGCACCAATGTCCTAAGTCAGTGTGAAAATACCTGGAGAAAAAAACACTCTGAATAGCTGCTGTCAATAGCAAGATTTGAACTTCAGATCTCTGATTGGTATAGCTATTTAGTCTTCAACACGAAGTGTGGCTTAATGCACTCTGCTATGGAAGTGGGCACAGCTGATAAGTATTCCAGAATAAGGTGGTAACAAATAGGGAACTAGATTGCACAGTAGTAATAAATTTTTATCACTCTAGAACAGTAATTTCATATCGTACTTACACGGACAACCATGTGGTCAAACAGGACTCATTCCCCAAAATATGTACAGCTAGTTTAAAAAGAGTTTGACAGTAAGAACATTGTTTTCAACATAAAAGAAATACTTCAAGAGTTTTCAAATTAGAAATATGATTTGTCCCTGACAATTCCGTCAACTTTTTGTTGCTGATCTGCATACAGAATCTGTGAAAACGGCAACCCTGTTCAAAGGTAAGCAAACGAAAATTTTGCAGATCTTTCTTTTGGAGAAGTTATTGACATGTTTAGTGTCTTCACTGAAAGAAACTGCCAACAAATGAAAAATGTGGTGAAATTTGTATCTAGTACTTCAGTGATTGGGACAAGAGGCAATAAAGGCCATGCTGTTTGCAGATGATATAGTGATATGGGGTGAGGATGAAAAGGAAGTACAAAAACAAGTAGATGTATGGAACCAAGAGATTGAGAAGTTTGGGATGAAAGTTAGCACAGAGAAGAGCAAGACAATGGTAATGTCAAGGGGAAGTAAGGAGGGAAGAGGAAAGATAGAAGTGAACGGAAAAATTCTAGAAGTGGTGAAAAGTTTCAAGTACTTGGGAAGTGTGACCACAGAAGATGGAAAGATTACTGAGGAAATTGGAAAGAGAATACAACAAGCGAACAGCTTCTACCAGAGTGTTAGGGGTATTCTGTGGAACCAAGATGTCCCAAAGAAATGTAAGCAGGTATTATATTCAACCTATTATGGACCCGTACTAACATATGCAGCTGGAGCATGGACCACTACAAAAAGAGAGGAGAGTAGAATACAAGCAGCGGAGATGAAATTCCTAAGAGGTATAGAAGGGAAGACCAGAAGAGATAAAATCAGAAACGAGGAGATAAGAAGGAGGACAGGAATCTTGAAGCTGCAGGACAGGATAGAAACAACCAAGTTAAAGTGGTATGGACATATGATGAGAATGGGAGAGGAGAGAGTGCCAAAGAAAGCTTTTCTGGAAAAGGTTTCGGGGAAGAGACCGCGCGGAAGGCCCCGAAAGAGATGGGCAGATACAGTGTGGGAGTGCGTGGAGAAGAAGGGAGGAAAACCTGAAGATGTACTTAAAGGGGGAGAGGAGTGGTGGAGAGACAGGCAACGTTGGAGGTCCTTGATTCACAACCCGACCCAGGAAGCTGGAAACGGGAAATGAAGAAGAAGACTTCAGTGACAGTGTTTGTGGTATATTTTTTCTGAAAATCAATAATTTTACTAGCAGATTTCTGAAAAATTTAGGCAAGTGAAGTTACATTTTTTCCCGTTTCAACTATAAGCAGTTGTTTAATTAATTTTTCTTCTGTGTGAGTGTTGTAGATGTTGTCTTTTATTTAAATTATGTGTGGGAATGATGAGACAGCAGGTCAAAGTGGTTCAGAACAAGGCATTCTTACAAGGCAACTGTTATAAATAAAGATTATCTTTAAGGCTACAGTGTGGTGGTCGTCAGCAACTGTGGAAGAGGAACTATATACAGGGGAGATGATGCTTATTTTTATTATTTGGTAGTAATTATATACCGTATCCTAAAAGAATTGGTCTAAAACAATAGAATCCATTCTTTCTATTAGCATAAATAAAGCCAAGAGTGAAGAGCATACAAACACAGTACTAAGAAACAAAAATAATGAAACCTTTATCATGGTGCAAGCAATACAGTACCTAAGAGTGCCCATAGCCTTGTTAAAAGGATTGGCACGCCGCGAGACTTCTGGCGTGAGTGTGCTGTTGGTACCCTGGGTATGGTCTTCTGCTGCAAGTAGAAGGGAGTCTATACTGAGACTGCTGTCTGACATCCCCCAAGCAGAGCCTTGTCGTAGAACAGCTAATGGGGTTGCCGCTACCAGTGCTGATAGATACCGCTCCTGCTCTACTGATGATGTAGATTCTGATGTAGAGACAGCTGAAAGAGAAATAGTAACAACTAGTAATTTCTCTTATAAACTTTTCTACAGAAATTGTAATTGTTATCGGGGAAAAGAAGAAGAAAATCAAGTTGATTTTGGTGTCAAAGAAATGGCTTTACAGCGTAGCTCCCATTGGAGTCAGCTAAATAAGACTTGAAAAAGTGATAGCAGTCAGGATTTAAACCCGAACCTCCTGCTGCCCAGGCACGTATGTTGAGCCACTTATAACAATGTGGCCACACTTTGATAACAGAGTTTCAAGTCTTAGTTAGAGAGGCGCTGTTGTCCCAGCTTCTGAAATGATTTAGGACATCTCTTGATCACCCAGATTACATACAGAGCAAAATGTGTGCCAATGTGTAATTTAGATAATTGACTTGGGTAAGATTTTTCCTATGGTAATAGCATGCTAGTAGTTTAGGCTTGGAATGGAAAGAAGACTACGCCCTGGTAGACCAAGGAATCGATGGAAAGATGAAGTGGAGGTGGACTTGCAAACAATGAACATACGACCCTGGAGAACAGATGTCCAAGATCGAGATCGATGGAAATCTGAGGTTGGGGAGGCCAAAGCTCACACCAGGCTGTAGTGCGAGGAGAAGAAGAAGTAGAAGAAGAAGAAGAAGAAGTAGTAGTTTAGGCTTATAAATTTGTTTTCATGTGAAATTGCAGATAAGTTAATTCTGTAAATGAGTGTCCAATCATCACAGCTGAGCATCACCATGCAGAGAACTGTGGACTTGGCAGCCTACTGCATGAGAATTCTGCAATTGTATTCGTCGCAGGTGTGCTACCATCTCAGTTGCAGTTGCACAGTTTGAGCAGGAACGTCGAAGACAGGAAGAGGAAATTCGCCAGAGGAAGAAGATATGTCAAACACTACTACGTCCTTCACCCTCCATCGGATGCAACATATGTGGCTGCATGTTTTATGCAAGAATTGGTCTGATAAGCCATCAGCGCCATCTTCATCGTCTGGCCCAATGATTATGGAACTGCAGGCGAGAAACGTAAACTCCGATAAGAGTATCGGCCGCTGACAAATTTAGAGATCAGTAACGCACACTACCAGTTGTGTTCTGATTTTGTGTGTGAACCCTGAGTCCCGTCACGATATGGTGAAATGATGAAAATTAAATTAATTCTATCCTTACCATCTATGTACATTTCAGTTATGTCTCACCTCATGTATTCACCTATTTTTATCATTTCAGGATATATTTAATTGTTTTAACTATTTTAATGCACACAATCATTATTTTCTTGATGTAAAGAATTCTAAAACATTTCATTAAGTTGAATTGCTGACACTTCTTGATGTAAGGAAGTTTTTTCCTCTTGTTACATACCAGTGATAATGGAAGCATTTGTGTAGTTGGAACTTCTTGAAAAACATATGGAAGCATTGCGAGTTGGCTCTCATACATTGCTATGACTAAGGCAATAGGTTAATCCATAAGCAATTAGAACTTGCTACAAACTTCGTAGGAAGTGTCGATAGTTATATTATTGTAGATTACAATGTAAAATGACATCTCCATTTTTATACATGGTTATCCACTTAAGTTGTTACACGGAAATAATGTCTAAACCATTAAAGATATCGGTATTCTTTTTTCATATTCTTAAATGATACCCAGGGGCTTGTAAAATAATGTGCTACTTACACTCATGGGGTAATAACTGAGATATTGATACTAACTCCATATTTTTAAAGGGAACGGCACAAATTCATACAGCTATCCTAAAAGTTCAACTGCGTACAAGTTCAAATATGTAAGTATTTTCAAAGTCGGAAAGTTACTTTTTGACATATCAATAAAAACAAACAGCATGCCGCATCAGACACCGTGCAGTCGGGCAAGGACATATTGACGCGCAAGCAGGTTCCTGGATTCATATCAAGTACATTGACCAGACGTCGTTATGTTCCAGTTATAGCTTTCGTTATGTCCCGTTGAAGTCGAAGTAATTACCGTATTTTATTTCTTTTAAAAACATCTATCCTCCCTGTCCTGTCATACACACTTTGCAAACCCATCACATGTGTACGACATGCTTACATGCCTGGTATCCAATCTGTGGCTGGAATCACACCCAGGAACCTGCTTGCCCGACTACACACTGTCTGATGAGGCATGCACAAAAGCGCCTGCTGTTCTTATTGATATCTCAAGAAGTAACTGTTCGATTTAAAAAATACTTACATATTTGAACTTGTACGTTGTTGAACTTTTAGGCCGTTCCATTTAAAATATGGACTTGTATCAATATCTCAGTTATTACTCACCCCATGAGAATAAGTGGCACATTATTTTCCAAAACCCTGGGTATCATTTACGAATATGAAACAGAATACAAATATCTTTAATGGTTTAGACATTATTTCCGTGTAACATTAGGTGAATAACCCTGTATATTATAACACAAATCTAGTTACAGATAGGTGTACATGTTTTGAATCAACAATGGATTCGTCATCAGCACATTATAAATGCAGTGAAAGGAAACTTAAGGTAATACTAAAATCAAAAGTAAGGAAATCTTTAAAGTTAACTACAGTAGAATCTCGTTAACACGTTCCTCATTAGTACGTTTTATCGCATATCACGTCGTAATTTTCAAGACTCGATTCTTATATGATGACAATAATGTAAAAGAACCTCATTTATCACGTCGCACATTTTGCCGCGCATCGCTTAGTACGATCGCATTTTCGTCAGCCCTGAAAGCATTCTTTGTCCACCCCTAGTGGAATGTGAGACCGACCGCTCTGAGATAACATTCCTTGCCAAAAGGCGGGCGAGAGTTGCGACTTAACAGGTATAGGTGACTCTTAAAAGTAAGACAGTAGCACGCGCCGCGCAGTGCATCGCGTAGTACGATCGCATTTTCGTCAGCCCTGAAAGCATTTTTTGTCCACCCCTAGTGGAATGTGAGAGCGACCGCACTGAGATAACATTCCTTGCCAACAAGCGGGCGAGGGTTGCGACTTAACAGGTATAGGCGACTCTTAAAAGTAAGACAGTAGCACGCGCCGTGCATCGCATAGTACGATGGCATTTTCGTCAGCCCTGAAAGCATTCTTCGTCCACCCCTAGTGGAATGTGAGACCGACCGCTTTGAGATAACATTCCTTGCCAACAAGCGGGCGAGGGTTGGGACTTAACAGGTATAGGCGACTCTTAAAAGTAAGACAGTAGCACGCGCCGCGCATCGCGTAGTACGATCGCATTTTCGTCAGAATTGAAAGCATTCTTTGTCCACCCCTAGTGGAATGTGAGAGCGACCGCACTGAGATAACATTCCTTGCCAACAAGCGGGCGAGGGTTGCGACTTAACAGGTATAGGCGACTCTTAAAAGTAAGACAGTAGCACGCGCCACGCATCGCGTAGTACGATGGCATTTTCGTCTGCCCTGAAAGCATTCTTTGTTCACCCCTAGTGGAATGTGAGAGCGATCGCACTGAGATAACATTCCTTGCCAACAAGCGGGCGAGGGTTGCGACTTAACAGGTATAGGCAACGCTTAAAAGTAAGACAGAAGCACGCGCCGCGCCGCAGCACTTCTGATTAACGCGTTTTTTACATTTCCCTTACTGATACAAATTTATGAGGTTTAATTATTATTTTCCATTAGTACGTTTTCCCGCTTTTGACGTCCAAATATTTCAGTCCCTTGAAAAACGTACTAACGAGGTTTCACTGTATAAGTAGAGTTAATTAAGCCTAATCAAATTTAATTAAAACTACTGTGAATGAAATATCCAATTAAAAGATCATGAAGGAATTCATAGGAAACTTAAGCTTTAAAAATAAGTAGAAAAGAAAAAGTTTCTTATTCTTAACAAAATTTTAAAGATATATGTGCAAGTCTTGTAGAAAAAGAGAAATTTAATATTATTTTAAAGCTGCGAGTCTTGTAAAATAGGATACGGTATGTTGAGAAATGTCAATCATCATCATCATCATACATTGCACTTATGGGCCTTTAAGGCGTAGCAGAAGAACAAAAGAAAGAAAAAGAAGAGAAAAGTGGTAACAAAGGAATCAGTCATGAAGGTATAGCATTCCAACGCTGCCAGTCTCTAGCATCATCTTCCACCGCATTCGGCTCCACTTGCTGAAGTATTGCCAATACTCGATCCTTCTATCGCGGCCTGGGACGACCCCTTGGGCGGCGTCCAGCAGGTTGTGAATGAAGGACACTGTTTTGGATGGATTCATCAGCTCGAAAGATGTGGCCAAACCACTGTAACCTCTTCTGTCCTAGTACTCGGCCAATTTGTGGTTTTCCAAACCGCTGATACAGGTCATCCTTCGTTCTTCGTTCCCAATTACCTTCCATGGCATTGAGAACGGGTCCATAAATCTTTCTAAGTACCTTCCTCTGGAAGGCAGAGATGGCTTCTTCGGTTGTTGCTGACGTCGCCCAGGTTTCACAACCATACAAAAGTACCGGCCGTACTTGTGTCATGTATAGCTGAATCTTATTCTTCTGCGATAATAGACGAGATTAAGTTATTCAGACTATAGGACATGTGATTAGCGTTTATTATTGGCTGACGCACTTCTTTCGACACTTCACTTCTATGAGTTAGTATGGATCCCAGGTACCTGAATTCTTGAACTCGTTCAAAAGTATGTCTGTCAACAATAATGGAAGGAGAGATTGACGGCGCGATATGACGAGATATTTTGTTTTATCCTCATTTACCACCTGCCCAATATCCTTCGCATTGTGAGGAAATCGGGAAGTATCAGTGCATACTTGCTCCTAGGTATTGCCAAGAATCACAACACCGTCAGCAAATACCAGGATTGTGTCTGCTCCCACCATCTCCATTTCTCTGATTCGACCAGTATCATGACTAACTTTTTCCAAGGCCAAAATTGAATAGTAGTGGCCCTAATGGATCTTCTAGTCTCAAACCACTCTGAATGCCGAAAGGCAACAACAGTTGGTTGCCGAACCGTATTTGACAAGTTGTTTGAGAATAGCACGCTGTAATTAGTCGGATGTATTTAGTAGGAATGTTATATTCCTACAAAATGCTCCATAATTTGGAGCGATCAATACTGTCATAAGCTTGCCGAAAATCAATGAAGATGAGGTGCAATTCCCGATCAAACTCGTAACATTTCTCTATCAATTGCCTCAAGGTAAATATGTGATTAAGCTTCGACCATCCAGGGACAAAGCCACATTGATAAGAACATATAATTCCTTCGGACAGAGGTTTCATGCGGTTTAGCAGGAGCGTTGTAAAGACATTATGGCCAATTTCAAGCAATGAAATCCCTCGATAGCTTGATACCAGTGTAGCATCACCCTTTTTGAAAATGGGGAAAAGAATAGCTCCCTTCCATTCCTCAGGAATTATTTCTGTTATCCAAATGGTACATAGTAACCGCTTCAATGCAATCATCAGTGCCTCACCTCCCAAACGGAGCATCTCAGCTGTGATACCACTACCTCCTGGAGAAATGTCAATACAGATTTTTCTTTTTGTAGCATCGAAAAGAGGAGCAAACCAGGACACAAAGAACAAGATTGAAAAATCTGAGGGAAATCTTTCGAAAACTTCCATTTCCTCTGTTATGCTATGGATTATAAGCTTGATTCACTTCATCTCTTCATATTACAGCACAATATTAGATGATTGATAATATATTACAACTTAAACCTTATTCCTCTAATTTTACTAACAAGATGTTAAACCCAAGATTTTACCCTCATTTTTGACTGCCAATATTTAAGAATATGTGGAGCTTATCATAAATACTTTGGTTTCTTCTGTGAAATCTTAACTTGAAACATCATAACCTCCACATATAATGAGTTCCATCCATCCAGTTCCCTTCAGATTTTTCAATCTTGTTCTTTATTGTGTCCTGGTTTCCATCTCTTTTCCATACTACAAAAAAAATTATTGTCATTAAAAAACAGAAGAGCAAATAAGATTACCAACACAAGAACAAAGGGTCACTTATTTACTGGATTTAGACTGTTCTTCATAAATGTAGTTAGTTATTGAGGTTTTAAGGGACGGAACTGTCATCTGCCCCTCTTAACACAGATTAAAGTATACAAATTTTGAAATTTAGAATGGAACTAAGAATTTAGAGAGGGATACCTAAATATGAAAAGACTGAAAATTAATAGAACAAAAAATTAAATAAAACTAGTAATTATAACATTAAAAAAATAATTACAGAAAAACAAAAATTCAGAATTCTAAAAAGAACACTTCTTTGAGTCAATGCACACTGGAAAATTTAGATTGCACGCCCTAACCCACTCTTGCTTATAAAACGGATGATGAGATCAGCAGCCAGCACATCATCGGTTAATATACAGGAAGTTTGAGTGTCATCTGCAAACCAAAGTTACTTCGTAAGTCAGCAAGATCCACACGCTTGGTTAAAATGTGGGCCATGGTGAATACAGCTCCACAGGTACAAAGTGGGGAGTCTTCCCTTCTCATTAGGTACGAGAGGGTGGATCTTGCATGGCCTATCCTTAGCCTACACAAAATGACGGACTCCCTCCGTGAACGGAAAGAGTGCCACACGCGAGTAGTTCCCTTTATTGCTCTCAGTGTCCTGGGCATTGGGTCAGCCAGCCACTGACTCTCCCAAAATGCCAGTACTTGTCGGCGTAACTGAGAGCGGATATCTTTAGCGAGTACCTCCATTGGTCGAGGTGGTAGTGATACTGTCTCTTTTTCAGGTTGATCCGCTAACTCATTTCCCGCAATTCCCATGTAGCTTGTAAGCCGCAGAAAGGTGATTCGAGTGTCAGCGCGGAACAACCCAGCTAGTAGATCATAGATTCGCTGCACTAGGGGGGGTTGCAGGAAACGTGTAGCAATTGACTTCAATGAACTCAAAGAGTCGGTACACATGAGAAAGTGGATTTGTGCATCCTGTAGTGCAAACTGCAGAGTTTGACAGATGGCAACGAGCTCTGCAGTGAACACACAACAGGCCTCAGGCAAAGAGATTTTGGTATTTGCACTATCAATAAAGTAAGCACAGCCCACTCTCTCGTCCACCTTCGAACCATCGGTGTAGAGAATGCCAGCGTCCGGAAATTGGTGATCTATGCTGTGGAAATACCTGCGATAAATGGAGGCATCCATGTTCACCTTGGAACCCGGTGTAGATCTAACCAAAAAATGTAAACAATGTGGCAAGAGCAGGATGGGGAAATTTTAAATGATTGATCGTGACACCTTCGCTTTATTTTACTACAAACTGCCTAAAAGACACATCTAGTACAATCTCTCACAAATTTAGTGATTTTTATTTGTATCCCAACTTCACTTATACATATTGTAGTACTATATGGCCACAAACTTCTAAGCTTATTCTATTTTCACCCACCATCTAATTCTACCATTTTGTATATGTATTCTTGTGGTAAACTCACCTTTGACTCCCCATTCTTCACACAATCAATTATTTTGAGTATAACACATAGAATATGCTTTCCTTTTCTGAGACACCACAAAAAGTCCAATACTAAAAGATTGTGTGATAAACATGAGGGGAAGTATGAAACTGTTGGCTGCTATGAAGGTCAGTCCTGCTTGCTTTAGGTTATTGTCTTGTGGTGTCAGACACATTGGCCAAGTGGTGAAATATAAAGCAGAATCAGTGTCTACAAGTAAGACCTTCACTACTAATACTGTTCACGGGACATTCACTTCTCCAGGAAACTGAACTATGTTATATTTTCCTCTTAGAAGCTAGGAGTTCTAGTCTACTACAATACCAGTGCTAAATAACACTTGGACACACTGCAGGAGACACACACCAAACCATTTCCTCTGATAAGATTTGAATATCCTCACTTCCTCACCATTATGCAATGTCTCTGTGTGCTTACTCAGTAAGTTGTTTTCCTCTTTTCTATTCTTCCTTTTCCAGCTTGACAATGTTGCATGTTGTGTTAAGACTTTGTATGATCTATTACTAAGGAGCAGTCAGCCCTTAGAGGCTGGCTCTAACCAACATATTATGACTTCAGATACTTATAATTGTGTTTTTAGTATGTCCATGTACACTATTTATGTCATGTGTTACTTGATTTGTTATTATCACAATGTTTAATGTTCATCTCTAAACGAGTATAATTAATGATTGAACACGACTGAGGTGAGATTCAAACCAATCTCATTTCAGCTCTCCTCGTAAGACCCAGTGTACCCCATACTAACCAGGCCAATGAAGTTTCCTGAACAGGGAACTGCTATACGAAACCATGGTGCAGCTATAGATCACAGTGAATATATTAGTTCAGTTAATTAATGGCACATTGGCTAGCATTCTTGAATGTCACCTTTGAGGTCTGGGTTCGATTATCAGCTCTGCCAAGAAATTTAATTCTGGTATGAGGGCTGGAAAGTGGTGCACTCAGCCTTGTGAGACAGGACTCAGCCATCCTATAAGTGATTTTTTATGTTTTTTTTTACTTCTAATTCAAGCATATACTAGGATGGTATCCAACTTAAGGTCACAGCCAGCTCCTACCAAATCCTAGCCTCAGTAACAAATACTCACACTAATATGACCATCACAATAATACAGGTTATCAGATAGATTGCACATGCACACACAACATGGGTACATGGGACTACATGACCACGAATCACTATGATAAGACCCTAAGACATAGCTTCACATTCACCAAATGAGGTAGGTAGGTAGGTAGGTAGTTAGAGAAACGAAAAGCACTCACAAACTAATGGGGCATGATGGCACAATGATCAAGCTGCTTACTTCTCACCAAGACAGACCACGTTCGATTCCCGGTTAATGCATGTGATATTTTCCAAGTGAAATGTCACGTTTTGTGGTTTGGATTCCATGTTAAAAAGGAGGTCCCATGGCTCATGATTGCAAGATTAATGGTCATGTAAAACTACAAGCTTCCTTCCTTTCATCTTTTGAAGTAATTGACATCAACTCCAACAATGTTATTGCAACATGGATTCTAACTGGTAGCCAGGGGACTGTACTATTTCTTTTTTCAAGAAGTTTCCATGTTCTTAAATTAATTTGCAGTGAAACACACACTAATACAGTCATCTCGATTAACACCGGTTATCAGACAGATTCTACACACACCCAAAGTACACGAGGCTACAACATGACCGCATTGTCGCAGCCCCTAAACTTAAGAACCAACCAATTTGTAGTGATACAGCCTTCCCATTTTAGAAAAAGTTGTCTTCATAGTTTGAGAAATCATCTGTACTGCATGGCTACTTTACAGCAGTTTGGTATTGTTACTTTCAGTCGGTCTACATAAAATAATTCCAATTACTGGAATATGTGAAAAGATACCGGAAATAAATTACATGTGATTAAGATTTATATATTGTTGTGGACTATTAAAAAAAGGAGAAAATAAAAAATCCTTGACTCTCGCGGGGTTAGTTCTGGGCGTTGGAGGCATTGGCTGGTCAGGTTCTAAACACACAGCTTGAGGATTCCAGGGCATTAATCCACACATTAAGAATCCATTTTCAAAGATGGATGGTGAAAGTTTGCCAATAACTTCTTGCAGTGGTGGAGGAAAGTCCTTTTTGTTCATTTCTTCACCCAAGTTCGACATCCTCCACTGCTGCACTTGTTTTCTCCATTCTGCTTTTGAAGTGTGGAAAACTGCCACATCCATGGACTGCAGAATATGTGTTGCATTAGGATATAGAGCAACTAGCTCGATGCCATGCTTAACACAGAACTGGGACAGATGAAGAGATATATGTGAGGAGTGACCATCAAGGAAGAACACCACAGGCAATGCAATATTCTGTTTCTTCAGCCATGGGTAGAAGATATTTACTATATACTCATAGAAGAGTTCATGAGTCATCCATCCATTTTCTGATCTACCTATAGCCCATTCTTCTGGGAATGCCTCAGCGATGTGCATTGGTATCCTTTTGTACCTATAAACAACCATAGGTGGTGCTATCTAGCCAGCTGCATTTGCTGTCATGAGCACAGTGATATTCTCCTTTTCATAATTTGCCCCAGATAGGTAAACTGTCTTGCTCCCTCTTTCAGCAAGTACTTTGCCCCCTCTTGGATTCAAGTAAAATGCAGACTCATCAGCATTCAAAACTCGTGATGCATCTTTCAGTACGTCCATCAGACCCTTCTCTTGCATATACAGTCCAACCTCTTCAAACCATTTTATGAGCTTCTCCTTAGTGACGTTAGCCCTAGACCGTGTAAGGGTTTGATAAATTCTGTCACTAATGGCAATATTCCTGCCTCTAAAAAGTTTGTACCATTTTTCTCCAGGAGGTTTCTCCAAGTCCAACTCCTTTGACAGCTTGGGAACACTAATCATGAACATATCCTTTGTAACAGGAAAACCAGCTCTTGCCATGGTTATCACCCACTCAGTCAAGATGTTTTCCTGTTCACCAGTGAAAAGAGTAGCTGGGCCCATTTTCTTCCCCACATGCAGTTTCCCATTGACTTTATACATTAATGTCATCCTAGGAACTCCAAATTTCTTGGCAGCTGCCATTACAGAACTCCCATTTCTCACTTAATCTATGGCAGCAGCCATGGTCTCTTGTGAATAATTTAAAATCTTTTTTGACATTTTGAATCTAGGAATAAAAAAAGAGAAAAGAAATTGTAGAAAGAATCAATGAGCCAATGCCTGACAAATTGGACACCAATGGCTGACACCCCCTGTCAACTAATGGTTCCCGAAGTCAAATTATAATGAAATTAACATAGTTTACCATCTATTTTAAAAACAACACTTTTAACATTGCCAACTCCAATGCCTGACACCCCTGTCAGCCATTGGGCCAATAGCGTTCAGTAAGACCAATAGATGACACACATAATTACATATACAATTTAAGATTAATATTTTCAACCAAAGCAAATAAACAGAGCCTAGAACCCTGCAACCCTTGATATAGTAATAAACATCACCTTCCTACATAAAACAAGTTATTAAGACAATAAACTTTCATCTTACCTCTTAAGGAATGTGTCTAGAAGAAGGGAAATATTACTTCATAGATTCACAAGTCTTACAAAGATCTGTTTCACATGAATACAAAGACACCACTGACCCTAGGCATGAGCTCAGGTAGTCAAGTAAGGGTCACAAATGTTGCCAGTTCTAGCACAACCCCTGGGAATGTGGACATTCCTTAGTATTGCAAAATTCAGACTGAGTGTCACCTATTGGTATTGCCAGGCAAGGGTGTCATCTATTGGTACATTTACCTTATATATCCAGTATAAGAACACAATCATACATCACTAAACTTACAAAATTAGGCAAGGAGAATAATTGAACTCTAAATACCAATGTAAATAATGATGATAATGACCGATTTGGGAAATGCTTTTGTAGAGATTAGTACAGTCGATATACCTTTCCTGGAAATAGCGATGCAGCACACCATGCCAAGTGTGTCGTCGTAAATAAATTGTAATGTAAGGTGGTCAATTTCAAATTTTTCAATACTGGAAGACTGATAGTCTAGACAATCAATACAGAACCATAAGAAATTATAAAGCTTATTGCTTGGTAAGCATAAAAAGGAAAATCTTTCTCATAAATTTCATTGTAAAAGTTAGCAAGCTCATACATAACCTTTTCCACATGTGGTACCATAACCTTGAAAGCCCTCATTCCTTCCCTATAATATTTGGGCTCTTTCCATTCTCAGTTTCACCTTGATAACTCCAGCTCTAACAAAATCTCTCTTGATGTTGATCTCTCCCTCCTCAATAACTTCATCAAACCCACCAATCCCCACCCCTACCAATCCAAACGCTCCTTTTCCCACAGTATTGCCCTGCAGCATTCAAGACCCCTGCCAGATTCACTCACTAGATCTATCACCACTAGAGGCTACCCCCACTCAATTTAGCCACTGCCAAATCATCCATGCCACTAATGCTCACTCCACTATTGCAAATGTTCCCTTTAGCATACAGTACCATCCTGGTCTAAATAAGGTCTACCACCTTCTCTGCCAGTTTCCATATTCTGTCCTCTTTCCCTATAACAAATGAATTTCTCACAAGATGGTCCATTGTTACCTACAAACATCCACCAAAACTCTGAACATCTTAACTCTCAGTAGTAGCCTAAAACGGCAAATGCCGTGCTCCCTCATGTGGGACCAAACGGCAAATGCCGAGCGCACTCTATTGCTTGTCCTTTGGTGCACTCGTCAACAGGTTATGTTCTCCCATTTAGAGAAGCATTCTCTTTCTCACAACCTTAAACTCATTTTTAAACATATTTTGCAGTAGAATAATGCAAAAATATGCTACATTTAGAGACAACAAATGCTTACACAACCTTAGCTGGCATTTTGCATTAATATATAATGAATAACCACAAATAGAACATTTTCACTACACACAATTGCAGAACATTACATTTTTGGTGCATTTTACAAATTATTTTTTTCTTGAACAAATTGATCAATTATTGGAAAGGAAAATGGTATTACACAGTTTACATTGTTTCCATTACCTGACAACGAAACCAGAAGTTCGTTATTCATAGGGCAGTGAAGGTGCATCACATGGCAAGTGAACAAACAAAAAACAAGTGGGAGCTGTAAACTGGGATAAAGCAGGTTTGATTAAAATAAAATTAAGAATACAGTATACAATTAAATGTAGATTTTTTCTTTAATTTAATGGTTGTCTTAAAAATGGTACAGCTCCTGTTATAACTGTCCAGAGAAAGTTTAGAAGAATTCAGGGACAAAAGAACGCAGAATGATCAAAACTGCAGCAATTAAGATTGAACCATCCACCTCATGATAAGAGAGTTATCGCATACAGCTGCCCTACCTGTTGAAGAAGGATGTCCTTTCAGCATACCCATAACTCCTTTGCCATGGTAACCTGCGCCACGAACAAGTAGTGCTCTTGTACGAGGATGACGCCAGGTGACACAAGGTATCCGATTGTTACGATAGCATCGACAAAAGCGGCGAATACTATCATCAGTCACACCAACTGGCATCACTAGGAGGGCAGGATAACTGCATACAAAAAAAAGCATCTTACCATGCAGAATTACAAACTTTTGATAAATATTTCAATAATATATCAAATTGAAGAAATACAAGATGCACTGTATTAACCCTTTTTATGCCAAGCTATTAATGAGTGGTTATGCGAAAATTGCCATGCCAAGTTTAGTGAAATTACAAGTGTTTGATAAGAATTATTTCCTACCTAGGCTATATTTGCTTCATTTGTTAAATTAAAATAAAACAAAACATTAAAAACATATTTCTTAAAAAAGGAGGAAATTTTGATATTATTGTGACAGCCTACTCAATCTAAATAGTGTCTTTTGTTATATAAATGTTAATACTTATTAAATTATGTATAAATATCCCAGAGTAATTCTATCAAATAGGTCGAGAGCACAATCGATTTCTACAAAGATATGCATATACAGTACTGTGGCATAAGGTGGATTGTCGTCAGCAGAATCAAAGTCAACGTCATCAGTCAAAAATTCACTCTCGCACTCTCAGTGTTAAAACCTTATTTTTCTTTTGTTCAAAAGCGGCGAATACTATCAGTCACACCCACTGGCATCACTAGGAGGGCAGGATAACTGTGATAACTATTTATCATCACAAATCTTAACTCCAAGTTGTTGTTGTTGTTGTTGTTTGAGTCTTCAGTCTTTTGACTGGTTTGATGCAGTTCTCCATGCCTCCCTGTCCTGTGCTAATCGTTTCATCTTTACATACCTACCACACCCTACATCCGAGGCAATCTGTTTAACATAATCTAACCTTGGTCTACCCCTGCAGTTCTTGTCCTCAACCATTCCTTCCATCACTAAGCTTGCTATTCCTGGGCGTCTTAGTATGTGTCCTACTAACCTATCTCTTCTCTTCATTAGCAGTCACCAGAAACATCTCTCTTCTCCCACTCGTCTTAATACCTCTTCGTTTGTAACCCTATCTACCCATCTGATCTTCATCATTCACCTGTAGCACCCCATTTCAAATGCTTCAATTCTCCTCTTTTCTGCTGCACCAATAGTCCAAGTTTCACTTCCATAGAGTGCCTCGCTCCAGACAAAGGCTTTCAAAAATTACTTCCTAATACCTAAATCTATATTCGATGTCAACATATGTCAACTCCAAGTAAGATCATAAAAACACGCGACTTCAAAAGATAATTTGAAATCAGTATGCTCTTTTTAGTTCTGTATTGACAAGATAAACTGGTTAATTTGGTGTACAACATCTACCGATATTGAGGGAATTCCACCTAATCAATACACTATGAACTATAAAAAAAAGAAGAACATATTTCGAAAACTCTAGTTCCCTTCCTTAGCTTCTCATATGACTCATATCATAGGCTATATAAACAAAATAAAGTACATGCATTTAAAAAAATATATAAAAACCCTTTTAAACTTTCTTAAAAAACTATATGTATAAGTTTTCAAAATTAATTTAGACTTTATATTTTCATGAAAGTCTAACTTAGTTTCAGGTCTATTTGGTTTAAAGGGATCCCTCATGAGTCATGATTAAAAATTGCTAAAACTGTTATTGAGTACTGTACATTACAGAACAAAAGCCCACCGTAAGCAACTACCCACAAGTTTATATATAACCCCAGCCACACCACACAATCACGACGTTTCCACAACAAAAATCTGCGACAAAATGCCCCCTCAATAGCATTCCAAGACGCACTTCTCAATGGCCCGTCTAACTTAACCCCCCACCCCCTCTCCTGCTTCCACACACCTCAGTATATCTTAGGTACAGTGACAACACACACGATCCATCATCCAGACAGTACAATACCACCAGCAGTTCCGGACCAACAAGCGGTGGCATACGTAAGTGTTTCTTTCAATTCAACACAACACACACACAGTTTTGAAAAACGAGGGCGGCGTTTCCTGTATAATTTTGCGGAGTACCTCTTGGTTACACTGCATATAGTGAAACTGATGTCATCGTACCCTTATCATTTTCCCAGATTCATCACCCAAATTTTGTGGCCCCGCGAACCTGGATTTACAAAACGGGGATCTATTGTTCCTCAAAGTATTGTTTTCTTGCGTCTGTCATCCAGAAATCTTGGTCCCAACAAACCTGGATTCCAGATCGATTGTTTACAAAAACTAGTGTGTTAAAAATTCATGCAATAGCAATTTGTAAACACCGTGAGATGTTTTCAGAGCATTGTAACTAAAAACGAGAGGTGTTTCCTTCCAAGCTTATTCTTGTCCAAACGCATCTCTCACTTTTCCATTATACCGAATATCCGAGTCTAGGCAGAAGTTAGCCTATTCAAATCCATCTCATAGTTTCGAACAACGTGTTATGACGTTGCCAACGACTAATCAAAATCTGAGCATTCGACAATCTAGTCGACGCATTTTTTACTTGGATTCACTTTATAGTATGCTTCTCAACTCGCTCAGCTCAATCATGATTTATTTCAACTCACACACATTTAGTAGCCAGTACCCTGCTTAGATATACGGTATGCATCGGAACACCAATATTAGTCTGACATTTTACGAAAATGTGTAAATACGTATCACAAATGCAAAAGGGAAGAATATTTTTAATAAGCACATTTGGATTAAATGATAGCTGTTTTAAATGCCGTGAACACATGACAGAAGAATCATGCATG
Organism: Meconema thalassinum; assembly: GCA_946902985.2. Classification (NCBI taxonomy): domain Eukaryota; kingdom Metazoa; phylum Arthropoda; class Insecta; order Orthoptera; family Tettigoniidae; genus Meconema; species Meconema thalassinum. The sequence continues at coordinate 296,409,902 of OX336391.1, read as the reverse complement.
GTTCATACACAAAAACAATACCTTTTAGTTCCAATTTGTCACTTGTGTCTCTGTTATGCTGTATTTCCGAATCTAAGTGCAAGTTAGCCCATTCAAATCCAGCTCATTGTTTCAAACGATATGTTGTGATACTGCAGAAGACTATCTGAGCAATCAACAATCAATTTAATTCATTTACGTGCTTAGTATGTACTTTATAGTGTTCTCTTCATTTTTACTTGCAGAACAATCACAATTCTTCTACTTTTCCTACCGAATGGCCACATTAGTACGGTGAAATGATTTGCGTTGTATGAAAATTTAACATTTTTGCCCCATATAAATTTTTACCAATATTACTCTATAGAAACTAATTAAGAGATTGGCATATTTATTGATGTATTTATTTAATTTAATTACTTTTTTGCCTTCTTTTCTGTGTCCTATGTAGTCGAATGCTTTCCTTTTTAGAATTAAGGTAATAATAATAATAATAATATCGTATGGCTTCGGGTGGCGGGTGCAAGCTTTGTTATTTGACACCCAGAGGGTAGCTTGCATGTCAAATTTCGTTGTTCCTTGAAGCACTATGAAAGTCAAGGAGGTTAGATATCAAAGCTCCTTGAACACTATAGCCCTTTCTAGTAGAGAAATGATGAACTTTGTGTTGGCGGAAACTCCCGAGATTAATTTTGTCATTATGAACACGGCCTACAGAATTCAAATGGGTTCTTTGACATGCCAACATCGTATGACATGCGTGTCGTAATTTTTTCCCCCTTTCAAAAATCACTTACCAAGGCCAGGAGCGAACCTGCAAGCTTGGGGTTTATAGCTTTATTCGACTCCATAATGGGGTTTATAGACCGACACGTTAACCACTCACCCACCGTGGCAAGCAGAATTAAGGTGATCCCAATAAATAGCTCACAGCTCACATCAACAAGACTGAATTAACTGTGTGTGTGTGTCTTAAATCCCATCCCCACCAATATCACTAATAACAGGAAATTAATTGTATTTCAATTGTGATATTCTTGAAACCATGGAAAATGCAATGTAACAAAGAAAGAAAAAAAAAAGTAGTTTAGCAATGTATAACTCTCACCTTCTGGACATCATGTATGTACTATTAACAGTTGTAATTCTAAATGGCTCATTTGGCTGCCTGGAGTTTGCGTTGGCTGACATACTAGAGCACAGACCAAGTCGATACCAGTCTCGTACGTAACTCCTCTCGGAGAGTCGTTCCAATGTTTTGGCATCTGCCGGAGTAGGAGGCACTAGGCTAGGGCCAGGGAGTTCAAATTCATCCGTTACTGAAAAAGATTATCACACATGTCGGAATTACACACACATTACAAAGTTTAAAAGAATATTACACCGAATTAACAATCGTAAGTGTACCAATGGTACAATCAACCACGGCATCTTCAGGACATTATTTGCCCTGGAAACCCTAAAAATAAAATACTGAACTTCCCATTACCTAAATATGAAATAATATATAAATGTGCGTGAATTTCTGCAGTTTTTATACATGCCGCAATAATAACCAACTTTTGTGGTAGCGTGTATCACACGTGTACTGGCTAAGCTAGCATGGAAATATACATGAGAACTACTACTTCAGCAATAATTACAGCGCTAGTGTGCCTGTACCTTCGTTCACTAAAAACAATGTACCAACGTAAGAACTTGAAATCCATAACCTTGCTTATGGCAAAAACTACTCTCTGCAAATTTTGTGGTGGCAGACCTGTTTGGCCTGTATATGAAGCTGACAGCTATGTGTGGTAAGGTCTGTGGACAGTGTTTTTGCACTTGAACAACGAAGGTAGACTGAAGTTAAGTAAGGCATTGCGAGACGCCGCTACAGCGGGGCTCTCTCCTCCCGGTCCCAGTGCTTCAAAAGATCAATTATTTAAGTGGATCAACCAGAAACTAACACGAACAGAAGGTTATTTAATTCGTCGTTGTACAACTTGTTCATTTTCCTTTGTGTTAATATTAAATTTAATTGGTGCACGTGGTCATGCTTAGTTTGGTAACGTAATTTCTTGTAGGAACATGGGTTCTATTTTGAAGTTGCCAGTTTGTGTATCATGTTTCTTCATTGATTTGTGTGAGTAAATGTTTCCTTCCTGTCGTTGCATTTTGGTGTTTATACTTATAGTTCTAAACGTAAATATCTTGTACTGCCTCGAGCAGAAACCACATCGCTTGTATTAGAAGCAGCATTGTTTAAATGTTAATTGGTAACACCTTACTTTGACCAAGTGCAGAATTAACTGAAGAACACCAGTTTAAACAAATACCGTATTTGCTCGCGTATATCTCGCCCCCGCGTATATCTCGCACCCCATTTTTTTATTTGAAATTTCAGGAAAAAAATAAGTACTAGCATATATCTCGCATTCATTACTGACGCCATCATATAAATGACCGTAATAACCTTGAGGTAGAAACACGTTCGATTTAGCGCGCCACAACAGTCGTCATTGTCCAGGAACTTACCCGAAGCGTTACTAACAGGAAGAGCGAGCAACAACGAGTTGATCCGAACATCGATACGAGCCGATTAGGGATCGAGGCACCGCGTACAAGCATACGGCACTGCGTGAGTGTTAGCACGCTGTACATCGTTAGTATTCGGCCGCGGTTAGCTAAATTCGCCGTCTTGAGACACGTTCGAATTAGCGATTAGCGCGCCACATAAGTTGCGCAAGTAGGCCTACTGTTACATCGCAGAGAAACGCAGTTCAGTCTCCTCAAATCTCAATGATTTCGTCTTTACGCATTGCGTCGCATCAGAGCTCGGCCGCGTGCAAGCATACGGCGCAGCGTGAGTGTTAGCACGCTGCACATCGTTCGCCGCGGTTGGCTAAATTCACCGCCTTGAGACACGTTCGAATTAGCGATTAGCGCGCCACAACAGTTGCTCAAGTAGGCCTACTGTTACATAGCAGAGAAACGCAGTTCAGTCTTCTCGAATCTCAAAGATTTCGTCTTTACGCATTGCGTAGCATCAGAGCTCGGCCGCGTACAAGCATACGGCGCAGCGTGAGTGTTAGCACGCTGTACATCGTTCGCCGCGTCTTCGGCCGCGGTTGGCTAAATTCGCCGCCTTGAGACACGTTCGAATTAGTGATTAGCGCGCCACAACAGTTGCTCAAGTAGGCCTAATGTTACATCGCAGAGAAACGCAGTTCAGTCTTCTCAAATCTCAATGATTTCGTCTTTACGCATTGTGTCGCATCAGAGCTCGGCCGCGTGCAAGCATACGGCGCAGCGTGAGTGTTAGCACGCTGTACTGTACATCGTTCGCCGCGTCTTCGGCCGCGGTTTGCTAAATTCGCCACCTTGAGACACTTTCGAATTAGCGATTAGCACGCCACAACAGTCGCGCAAGTAGGCCTACTGTTACATCGCAAATTTTGTGTTTTTCGGGAATATGGTAATTCCCAGCGTATATCTCGCACCTAAAATTTTCACACATATTTTCGGTCAAAAAGTGCGAGATATATGCGAGCAAATACGGTATTTATTTAAGTACATAGGTTTAAAAATAATTATATTAATAATGGTTCTCAATGAGTAAAAGTCATTGACGTGGGTTGTTTGGTTAAATTTTGTTTTGTTTTGTCCTTTGGTCACGAATTTGTGGCGAGGGGTCGGTGTGTCCACACCGTGTGTTTAGCTTATTTGTAATTGCATCGACTAGGTATTTGTTTGGGCTTTCTGGAGTCCAGACAAATAATTGGTTAGGATCGTTGAGATCTAGGTCATTTATTTACCTTCAGGGTGGATTTGTTGTAGTATAAGTGATAGGCCTTTTGTGATGTGTTAGTTGAAGGGTCAGTGTAGACCTAAATGTTGAGAGAAGTAGGTTTTATTTGACCGTCACTAAGGAGCTTCGTGCTCTTTCTTTTATAAGTTCTTGGCGGGGCGATAACTTCCTAGTGTGTGTGCTAAGTGAAATAGTTGTGATAGGCCTTTTATAGTTTAATGTGCAGGTTTTCTGTATGGACAGAAGTGTCATTTTCATGAGATGATGTGAACCTAGCCTTTAACCCCTGCCGCCAGTTTCAATTATTCTTTACTCAGTTGCGTGGGATGTCTTCTTCTTGTTGCTTTTGGTGGTGTTATATTATTGCATTTCGGGGGGAGGGAGCTCTGTGTTTTGTGAGTCACTGTGCCGGCAGTATGAATGATTTAATTTCAGGTTAGGTTAAGTTTTGCGCCTTGCTTGATTAATATCTTTGGTCGTCGAATCTTCATAGTAATTGTTCCAGGCAACGAAACGAAATGTACATCCAGAAAATTAATAACCTAAATTAACTTCCAATTAAATGTAAATGGGCACGACGTAGTTTTAAGGTTATTTTCGATGTAAGTATTTTAAAGAATATATGTGAGTATGTTAAATTGAACATCATCTTTTAGTTGGCAACAATACCTAGGCAACCTGTATTTTTCTTTCCGGACCTGTGGGTGGGTACAGTAAGAGAAAGGAATCATGCCATGAATACATGGCAGGTCTGCATATTCTTCTCATATTTCATTACTCGCATGCAAAAAGTAACTGCTGAAAAATAAAGATGTTTCGTTACAGTCCAAGATTTAGTGAATGGTACCAGCTTTCACCTATTATTGTATATTTGTTTAACCCCTATGCTGCCTAGTTCGACTGCAGTCCAATGGCAATCACACTCCGCCCGCTGCCGTATTCGACTTTAGTCCACGGCCTCAGAATTTTATAACCACCTGATACAACGTTCTTCTGACGTCATAGGTGAACTTCTAGTAGTGCCCTTTATCACCGTGCAAAATGTCACGGTGATATCGGTAATAGTTTCGGAGATATAAAATGCCGGTGAAATATTTTACACAAACGCCATGTTGGATTGGTGCGACGAAATAAAAATTAAAGGGCATGGTCGGGGGTCGGACAAAATAGTACTATGACCTTACTGAGTTTCATTAAAATCACTCCAGCCTGCTTTAATATCATCCAACTAGTAAATTATTATTCATTTAGTCACAAAAAGTGAGCATATTATACGTTGAGAATTATTTGTCTAAAGCTTGTAACATATTTTATTATATTTCCCTTCCGGGCATTAAATTCAATTATCTTTTATTCATCAGCATTACAGTATCAGGGTGTCTACCAACTCATCTTAAAAGAATTCCCTGATTATTCCCTGATTTTTCCAGAATTAATGAGAGAATTCCCTGAGTAAAGAATGCTAAACATTCGCCCGGGAACGGGAAGTATGATGAAATGTACGCTATTTTTGATTGGTTTTAAGCGCTCTCCAGGAACAAGAAGCAAAATGTAATCCAGGAAAGCAAAAGGAAAATAGAATTAAGTTTTATGTTTTCTGTTCTCGGAAATTCCAGGATCCAAACAGATGTGAGCAATGGCGGCACAAGGGAAACAGTTGTGAAAATAAATTTATTTCAATAAGTGAACTTGTTGTCCAGTAAAATAAGCAAGGTCTATTAAGTCATGCTACAGTAAATGCCTCCAATAAAAGGGACAAAGGGAGGTTTAATACACACATCAAGGTGTCACCATATAAGTGGGATCATCTTAGACCAATATTTAATTTGTAAAACCTTTCATTACCATTGAAATCACTAATCTACGTCGCAGGTATGATATTCGGTAGCATAAGTCTGAATATAAGCCTATACAGTAATTTACACATATCCAAGGGACGAAGGGAGGCATATTCCAAGTTCTCACTCTGAATTAGGTCCATCTGGTCATGACAGATGTAATTGAGTAATCATCATCCAAGTCCCACTACAGCCACCCGGGTGTGGTTTACAAGCCCCCTCCACTCCTTTCGGTCCCTCCATTTTTACTGTTCCATCACTTCTGCCACATCCAACCCAGCTTCTCCAATGTCCTTCAAAATTTGGTCCAACCACCTTCTTCTCGGTCTTCCAACTGGTCTCTTTCCCTTGACTTCACTTTCTAATTCCCTTTTTGCTACTCTTTCCTTACCCATTCTTTTTACATGTCCGAACCAACGTAACCTTGCTTTCTGTATCTTCTGATTTGACGGTTCCATATTTAACCCTTCTCTCATTACAATATTTTGAATTCTATCCCTTCTTGTCTTTTCAGCTGACGTTCTTAAAAATTTCATTTCTACTGCTTGTATCTTACTATTTTGCCTTTTATTCGTTACCAGTGTTTCCAGTCCATATGTTACAATTGGTATGAAATACTGTTTATATAATATTAATTTCGTCAATTTAGTAATTTTTAAATACATTTAAATGAAGGAAATCATTATCAATGATGTTTTGACAGGCCAGAACACACCATTATCAGTCTAAAATAATTTAACCTAGTCTGTTTGATAATACAAGGCCGAGTTTGAAAGATGTTACAAACACATTTCCTGGGCGCAATTAAAAACAAAATAGGACATAAGTTCTAGCCTAGCCAAGGAACGTAGGAGCAATAAATATGCATTTAAGGGCACTAGGCATATCCATCACATTACATAAACATCAAACATTTTCCTTGTTCCCGTTCCAGTGGTTAACCAGACCCCCAGCAAGCTTCCCGTTCTCATTCCCGGGCCAATCGTGAACCAGCCTGAACATAACTGGCAGCATCTACAAGGTAAAGATACCAAGTGGACTTCAGATGATCACATTAACAACCTCATAGTGATCATGAGCTAGACAACAGCACAAGTGCTTGAGCTTCCGTTAGGCCTTTTGATCACTACAGAATAAAGTACAAGGTATCCCAAATGAAATATTCGTAAGCAGAGCGAGAGGTTATTTGCCTCGATGCACAAGAGTAGACACAGATCGAATAGCACACGATATAATCGGGGGTAGCACAACCACGTGTTTGAACGACTACGTATTTTAGGGGCTAAATCATATATCAACAGCAGCACAAGAACACCCTGGAAATTATTGCACACCATAAGTTTTCACTATAGATTTAGCACACAATGGCACAAATGTTATATTTTTAGTAAACTTCAAACAGCACACTAAAGCATTAACAGTAGAACTACAGCAGACAATAATCAAAGAATACCGGGATCGAAAAGCCGCGCAAACAGTATTGTCAACCCAAGTCTAACACATGTTGCCCGGGCGTGCGCTAACACTTGACATGACAATACACACTGTAAAACCTCACTTCCTGTACCGAAAGCACTATTGAGACAATATACCTATCTGCGCTTTTGAAGCTTACACTGGGCAAACCGTTAAAAATATCAATATACTATGAGTGTAAGAATTGTTCAGCATGGAAAGTTCTACAAAAAATCCACGAGAGTATATATCTATCTTCAATACATCGCCCACTATAAGTGTTTTTAGATTGGACGGGAGGGGGATTTGAGTTTCATGCACCTCGCCATTCTTAAATTACGTCTGACAAGAATTCGTTGTACATGCTATCTCCATGATAATATAATTAATAGTCCAGTCAGTGATTTCAACCCATCATGCAGAGACATAAAACGGATATAGGCCTAGGTCGTAGTTCATTGACATCGAAAAAAAAAAAGCGCTTGTCACGTAATGCATTCATAACCGTTTCCGGGCGAAGCTAGTATATTATACTCTGCGAGCTGCCAGAATAGGATTGACATTTCTCGTCTCGCCATGTGGTCTGAGAACGAGATTGCCAAACTGTACAAGCCAGAGATAAAGCTGACCAGGCACTGAGGCACGTGGGCGGTAATATTGCAACGCAGAGTATTATGACATCAACTATACGAACATGGATTGGTCAAGAGGCAGAGCGGTGATGACTGACGTGGAATTTTCGCTGAAATGTCAATCCTATTCAGGCAGCTCACATAGTATATTTATAAACAATACTAAATTTAAAATATTTTGTCGCCAAAGTTGCTACATCTACCGACAAAATCGCTTAATTGGCAATACTGATCGCAACGAACAAAATGCTCAAGGCCCAATAAAATGGCGTAGTTGGCTCCTGCGCAGAAAGCGAACGGAAAAGTTGCCACATCATACGTTCAGTTGACCTTGAGAAGGCACTGCTCATTGGCTGAGCACTGTCATCAGGGTGTCTACTGTAAGGATGAAGTAAAAATTAGTTTCTTTTTAGTTACCTTTTAGTCAATTTTAGATACCTTTGAATTCAAGATACGTCTGTGGTCTGCAAGCAAAGAGGCTCATCACGCGGTGAAGATAAACAACAATGAACTGTGATTAAAGCTGTAAATAAAATAAATAATAAAAAAATACTAGATATTAATTATCAAATTAGTTGTTTCAGCTAATATGTAGTCTTGTGCACAATACGTTGTTTTAATATCAAGAGGTTGCTCTGCTCTTTACCGTTTGGCGAGATTTCCTTTGTCCCCGCGGTAGATCACGAAGAATTGTATGCGACGTTACGTGATCGTCACCGAATTCTGACTTTGCAGTCAAGTACGGAGAAATATCGAGATGTTACACAATCGGCGCTGGTCTCAGCCGTTTGACGAGATTCCCGCAGTTTTCACGATAGAACACGGAGAAAAATCGCGATTTAGATAAACGGTGTCACATTTGGTCATTCGACGAGATTTCCATTGTCCTTGAGGTCGGGCACGAGAAAATATAGCATTATTCCGCAATCGGCGCCAAGAATCCAGTTGTCCTAGTCATCGAAGGTGGAGAAATATCGCGATGTAACGCAATCGCTGCCGCTCTCGGCCGTTTTACGAGATTCACGTTGTCCTCGCAATATTATGCAATCGGCACTGCATCCAGCCGTTCAACGATTGCCTGCCTATCTGCCCTGACAGAATGGTGGAGGCAAGCTCAAGGTTAGGTATGATTAAAATTCACGAGTAGTAATGGACATGTTGTATGGTCGGCGCCGTGATTCCCGCTGTCCCTATGCTGTGGTTGGGAGTTCATAAGTTCAGGGTGGATCACGGGGGAAAATTAGTATCGCGATGCAGCGTAGGCAGTCATTTCTAAGTGGGTTGATGCACTTCTCGCTCCCCGTACGCTTTTAAGTATACGGTCATGGTAAAAGTGGCGAGTAGGTTTCGGAATGTTTCGTGATGGGTGCCCAATCACCTTTGACAGGATTCCCGCAGTCCTCGTGGTCACAAGTTCACGATAGGAGACGGGATTTATCATTTTACGCAACTGACGTCTATCTCGGTCCGTTTGACGAGATTCGCGCAGGCAAGTCATGATGTCAGCCATTCGTCTTGAGGATGTGATTTAGAGGATGAACGTTCGAAGTAGGTACCGTATCGAATATTACGAATTATTCTGAGAGCATTGCACGAATAATACGACAAGAGGGCACATTCTCTTTCGAATGCGAATCACGAATTATACAAGTTATCGAAATAACCAGTTAGATTATACATCCAATGGAACCAAAGTTCGAAGGAAAAATCGACATATAACTGAATTTCGAATTAACCATACCGGATGTCGCAAATTTACGAGCCAGATTTTTAAAATACCGGTAGGTTATTATGTATTTCGAAGCTATTTCGTATTTTTTGTTTCGAAACGGTGACATTTTGCAAGATAGCAACATTAAATTATTTCACGTTATTTTTGGACTTCAATTTGACTCAAAATTTAGAGGTCAATAACTGAAATGAGAGGTTTCTGTTTAGTTTCGGAAGTTTTCGCGAATAAACGGCTCGAGAAAAGTCAGGTTTCTTAAGAACACAGAAAATTATTTCACACAAAACTAGAAAGTATCCTTGATGCCGAAAATATACGTCGAATTGATGTAGCCTATACCACACAAGGTATCCACAGTATGCATTTCCTCTAGCTCAGGCACGGCGAAGTATAGCTTATGCAATCGGCGCCGCTTGCGTGAAACTCGCTCCATCGCAATCTCTGAGCCTAGCGGCGCGAGTTTAAATGATTCAACCCGCCTACAGAAAATTTTCGTTACCCGTTTCTAAAATTCGTTGCTTTTTCGTCACTTTCGTTACCCGTTTGTAAAATTCGTTACTTTCGTTACCGGTAACGAGCGATCACTTCCCGCGAAATTCGAAAGTATTGCTTCCACTTTTACGGGATATAGACAAATGGAGAAAAATCCCTGATTAACAAAGAAATTCCCTGATTTTTCCAGAACTTCATAATTCCCTGAGAATTCCCGGTTTTCCCGGGTCGTAGACACCCTGAGTATTCATTTCAGCTTATTATGAGTTCAGTTACTTTTACTTCCATCAAGCTTTAGATCTCCATTACTTTGTAATACAATACCATTTTTATATACACCACATGTCTGGAATCGAATCCCAAATTTTCACATCAATTTCTCTCTTCTGATGTCTCTATTTTTATGACATATCATGCATCCAGTTTTATCAATTATTTCAGTGGGCTCATTCCCAACTGTATTCATTAACATCATAATTCACTTAACCGTCTGTTATAGAAAGGTAGGGACCGATTATACTCATTATAATTACTCTGACAATATGCATCAAAATTCAAAGATTTTAATAAAATTTTAGCCCGGGATACTAATCTCAATCCCAGCAATTCAAATACAGTATAACCCCGATTTTGTGTGACATCGATTTAGCGTAAACCCGCATTTAACGGAAGAAATTTCAAGTCCCGAAAATTATTCTATAAGTGCAATGCAATTTTATATTTGATTTAACGTAATTCGCATTACAGCAAAACCCGCATTTAGCGTTAGGAAATGTTGAAATTCTCAAGTATTTATTTCTATTCGTTATGGCTACGCCACATTAAGAACCTATGAAAAAGACGTCATAAGCTCGTTAAGGATGATTCGAGGCAGAATTTAGAGCGCAGACGCCTAGCGATCGATATGATCGATGATCTTCCATATCTATTCCTCGCTACATGCACGAGCGAGCTCGAACTTAGTCGACTGCGGCCGAAGCGTGATAACACTCATGCTGCGCGCGCCGCTTTGCATGCTTGCACGCGGCCGAGCTCTGGTGCGACGAAATACGTAAAGACGAAATCATTGAGATTTGAGAAGACTGAACTGCGTTTCTCTACGATGTAACAGTAGGCCTACTTGCGCAATCTTCGAAACATAGAGCATGTTGGCCAGAGTGGTATAGCACAGCTTTCGTTATCTTTGAAACCCAAACAATACAAGAGGAATGCACTTCACTCGGAACCTACCCTCCCTTTGCCAACAGCCACACCGCAAGGTCGCTGATCTGTGAGTTGTGAAGGATGGATGCGTGGACAGCGTATTGTAAACAGCGATTATTGCCCAATGGCGCAAACATACGCGACACCGAGGGCGTGTTTGATTGATACTCTTGATGCAGTCAACAAGTCATGGGAGTAAAATACCACTACTACACTCGTACAAAAGCAAGCGCTAGCCGACTTCTGTAGCGACGATATTTCCAACGGGCAAGTTAGATGTCGATAAAGACAATTATGATTTAAGACACGAAAGCAAAAAAGAAATAGCACGGAATTTGACTATTGATGAGGAAAACGGAAATCCAGTTGATATCGAGTGCGGGAGTGATGCTAAGGAGATCCCAAAAATTCCCACAGTCAAGCTAGTGTCTCTAGTCACACTTATCTCTTAAAAGAAAAACGAGATGAATTTTCTTTCTCATATAATGTTTTCTTCCGAAATGTGCAATCAAAAATTAGAATAAACGATCTAAGAAACAGTTTTGTTTTTACTAGGCTTAACAAAAATAACTGCGGATAATTCGCGGTTTTCGATACTTCGCGGAAGATTGTGCATTAATTACCGCGAATTAACGAGAGTGCACTGTATGTGTAGAGAGTGCTGCAGTTAGTGATGAAACCTATCGAAACCTCGATTTAAGGTAAACCCCCATTTAAGGTTAAAAAATACCGGTCCCTAGAAAAACGTTAAATAGGGGTTCTACAGTATATAACTTTTAACAATATAGCTCCCGTCGTTAATTATTTTTATTTCTGCACTGTTTAATTGCTAGTCTGTGCCTGACCCTTCTTGAGTGTCTGGCCTCGTTTATAAAATCCCTTTACTGCTCCCTTGAGACGTCGTTAATAGGACAAGGTCGTTGGCTCCCTTCTCCAACCGGCCTCTCAAAACATAATTTACAATCACAATAAACTCCCTCTAATTCTTTAGGCTTTTACCCATTCCATTTAAATATCGCGTTTTACTTGTTCATATGGTAATCCAAGACTTATGATCCCAATCATTATTCATTTGCAATTACTTTACTTCTCATTTATTTATAACATCAAGAATATACGTTTCGCTATGCATTGATGGTCGGAGACAACTGATTACTATTTGGTCATTTTTTAAGCCTTTAGCTTACAGCAATAATGCTGGCGTGAGAAATAAATACGACACTACGGTGGGTGTCGCGAGCTCCAGACTGTCTGACGATGCTGGACGTAGCGCACGCTTGGAATCAATTTCACCATAACCGGCTACCCGCATTCAAAGTGTTCTCCACCCAGACTTACATCAATGCAACATTTCTTCAACGTGCCCCTGGCTACGTGAGATAATCAACAATTTCAGGAGTGGGAATTTCCTGCGTCCACCCTGATACCAATACAACATTCGACGATTTGACTCTCTGTAATACATATCTCGACCAATGCATGCTAATGAATTACATATTAACTCCTAACCTGAGTTTAAACATTTACTTAGCCCTTTATGGAAGCCTCCGTGGCTTAGGCGGCAGTACGCTGGCCTCTCACCGCTGGGTCCGTGGTTCAAATCCCGGTCACTCCATGTGAGATCTGTGCTGGGCAAAACGGAGGCAGACAGGTTTTTCTCCGGGTACTCCGGTTTTCCCTGTCAACATTTCATTCCAGCAACACTCTCCACTATCATTTCATTTCATTTCATCCATCATTCATTTAATCATTGCCCCAGAGGAGTGCGTCAGGCCTCGGCAGCCGGCACAGTTCATATCCTCGCCGCTAGATAGGGGCTTCATTCATTCCATTCCTGACCCGGTCGGAGACTGGAAGCAGGCTGTGGATTTTCATTTCACTTAGCCCTTTATGGCACAATATCTGCTTGGATGCCCATCATTCCTATATTTGGCATATTTAACCACCATTTATTTATTCACTTATTTGTTATTATTATTATACCATCGGAGAACCTGGATAGCGACCATCGATTACTGGTAATGAACCTGAGAGGGAGTAAGGAGAAGAAAGGGACTGAGAACCAGGAAAGACGTATAAGGATATGGAAACTGAAAGAAGGGGATAGAAGGGTCGAGTACCTCAAAATGGTAAAGGAAGGAATTCCAACAGATGAAGAAAGAGGGGTGGAAGAGGAATGGGCTAGATTTAAGAAGACACTAGTGGGTGCAGCAGAAGCAGTATCTGGGAGGACAAGTAGTAAGAAGAGGTGGAAGGAAACACCATGGTGGAATGAGAAGACAAAAGATATAGTAAGGGAAAAGAATAGAGCCTTTAGGAGGTGGTATCAAAATAGGACGGTAGAGACAAGGGAAGAGTACCAGGAAAGAAAGAAGGAGGCGAAGAGAGTGGTGGCTGAGGAGAGAAGGAAGTGGATGGAAGAGTGGACAAAGATGATGGAGGAGGATAGTGAAGGTACAAAAAAGGTCCTGTATGGGATGGTAAAAAATAAGAGGCGGAAGGATCCTACGGATTATGTTAGAATGGTGAACAAAAGGGGACAAGAGATAGAAAATAGGGAAGAACTGAAGAAAATGTGGAAAGAATATTTTGAAGAACTTCTGAACCCAAATGGAAAAGATGGTGAGGAGGAAGAAATCGGGGAAGAGGAAGATGAACTGCAAACAGAAAAGGACTTAACATGGAAAGAAGTGGAAGATGCAGTGAACAAGATGAAAGGAGGGAAGGCACCGGGTGTGGATGAGTTGAGTGTGGAGATGGTGAGAGCAGCAGGAGAGGTGGGGATACAGTGGCTGTACCGAGTGATGAGGACAGCATGGAAGGAAAGGAAGACCCCAGAGGACTGGAAAAAAGGAATCATTGTCCCGATCTTCAAGAAAGGTAGTAGAACAGATTGCAGAAACTATCGGGGAATAACACTGATGAGTCATTGTGCAAAGATCTTCGAGAAAGTTTTGGAAAAGAGAATTAGGGCAAGGATAGAAGGAGGGATGAGGGAAGAACAACATGGCTTCAGAGCAGGAAGGTCCACAGTGGATTTGATTTTTGCTGTAAGGCAGTTACAAGAACAGCACTATGAGTATGGAACAGATCTACTGATGGCCTTTCTGGACATTGAGAAAGCATATGACAGTGTATGCAGAAACAAAGTATGGAAGTCCCTGGAGGATAGAGGAGTAGAGAAATGGACTATAAAGAGGATAAAGGAGATGTACAAGGGAAGCGTGAGCTGTGTGAAAGTGGGAGGAGAGAGATCTGACTGGTTGGAACAAAGAAACGGCCTGAAACAAGGAAGTGCACTGTCACCGTTACTTTTCATTGTGGTGATGGATGACATAATGACCCGAGTGGCACAAGTAATTGGGGACGGAAAGATGAAAGCAATGGTGTTTGCAGATGATTTGATGATTTGGGGAAACAAGGAGGAGGAGGTACAGGAACAGTTGGACGTGTGGGAAGGAATAATACAAGGATATGGGATGAAATTTAGCATAAATAAGAGTGAGATGGTGATCACAACAAGGAAGAAGGAAAGAACCACAACGGGAATAACAATTGGTGGGGAACAGCTGAAGAAAGTGGAGAGTTTTAAGTATCTGGGAAGCCTGATACAAGATAATGGAAGAAACGATAGAGAAATAAATGAGCGGGGGAGGCAGGCAGAAGCATTTCGGAGGAGTGTGAGAAGCATGTTATGGAGCAAGAATGTCCCTCAGAACAGCAAAAAGATCATATATCGGACGTACTATGTCCCTATCCTGACGTATGCCTCGGAGACCTGGGTTATGAAAGGAAGGGAGAAGAGCAAAATACAGGCCAGTGAGATGAGGTTCTTGAGAAGCAGTATTGGAGCTACAAAGATGGACAGAATAAGAAATGAGAGGACCAGAGAATTAATGAAGGAGGAACCATTACAGGATGGTATAGAGAAATCTAGACTTAGATGGTATGGACATGTAAAACGAATGGAGGAGAAGAGGATACCCAGGAGAGTACATGAGACGAAGTGGGAAGGAAAGAGACCGAGGGGAAGACCGAGAGACAGGTGGCTGAAGGGGGTGGAAGAAAGCGTGAAGAAGAGAGGAGAAGACTGGACAAGGGTGGAGGCTGAGAGATGGTGGGAAGACAGAAGACGTTGGAGAGGCTTGTGTTCCAAACAGACCCGGCCAGTGGCTGGAAACTGTGCAAGATGATGATGATGATAAGGTCCATTCATCCGTTATTATAAAAGCCCACAATCTCACTACTTTACTTCGGAGCAGAAACACTCAAAACTTGTACAATCACTTTTACATTGGAGCATAAAAACTCATTACTTTCATTTTTGAGCATAAAAACTCTTTACTTTTACTTTGGAGTATAATTATTCATTGCTTATTTAATTAATTTACATGGCGCACTGACCCGCCACCGGTCCCATATTATGTTCGGTCCCTCCTCCAAAATCTCTTTTAACTATTGATCATTCATTATATACGGGTTTTCCTACTTCATATCTTTACAAGATTATTTTAATAACATATTTCACTGACCATTTGTTAATGGCACAAAAACACAAATTATATTGATGCATGATATAACATAAGGTAAAGATAACTTACATTACTTACCCGTCCGGTTTGGGCGGTCGACTGCATTTAAGGATGATTTCACCCATCTTGCATAATTCTAACGATTCATTTCACAATATTTGTATGCACACATCATGTTCTTTACAACACTTACCTTATAATTACACATTTTGATTGAAATTCACACATTATCTATAGAGAAACACATATAAATCCCATATTACACTTGGGATACAAAAACATTTATGTATTAACACAAATCACTGTGCACACGTTCCATTTTCACTAGCGTGCATTTCACACTGGTTTATGTAATGTCCTATCTCTTAGTTTACACTTGTTATTTTACTGGCACATATAATTGTCTCTTTTATCGCATCTCAGTGGCTGGCGAAAGTTCCCTAGTCCGCTGGCGATTTTTTCCCTGTTTGAAATTACGTATTCGAATGTCTCTCCTCTACTGGTCTCGAACTCGTTTCGTGTTTCCTATTTCTCCTTAATGTCTTTCCTACTTTGAAACTTCTCAGTTTCCAGTCTTTATTCTGAGTTAACTTAACTCACGGAGCTTTAACCCTCTACTCAATTCAAGGTGTTAATTGTCTATTTTTATTACTGCTGTGGTTGCAACTACTTGTCCTTTTCGGTCGCACTTTATCGTGAACTATTTATTTCCTACAATCTCTGTCTTCCTTCAAGGTCCATATACTTCCTAGCGTCGCTTGGATTTGACGCTTTTACTACTCGATTGAGTATTTTACTTAGTTAATCTCTGGCGTGAACCTATGTTCTTTTACATGCGGAGCCTGACGTTTCCTGCCCCGTTGTGATTTGGTCAAATTCTCCATCAGAGTTTACGCAATAACTGATTTATAATGTTCCCCTCTGGGATCAGTGTTTGATAGTTAACTCGATCCTTCAGGATCTTCAAAGTTCACTGATTCTACTGCGAACCCATGTGTCTCTCCATCAGAGTCCACAAGGTATCTGTAATATAACGTGTAGTAGAGTTACTTCGAACCCACGATATGATTGACATGGCGACCCCTCACTCAGGTCTCAAATGACTAACGTAACATGGCGTGGCCTCACTCATGCCCTGTAGATGACTGTTATGAACCAACGTGACTCTGCCCCAGTGCGCACCAGATGACTGACTTTAATTCTGCCCTCAGGCTCTTATATCTAATTCAGTAAAGAATATAGTCCATTAATTACTTTCAGAAGCTAACTTCTGAGTTTCTGATCTGATCTCCCTTTAAAATTTACCAATGGGTAGCTAATGCTTTAAATGTCGGTAAGACATTGTGCGGATTTTAATTCGTTCATTACATTATTTTAATTAATTAAATTAGTTATCATGTCTCTTACGGGGCCTACTTATCCACTCGTTTTCCTCCACTGATCACTACATGTAGGTCTGGCTAAGTCATCAACCGTCAGCAGTTTTTATCTATGCATAGATTACGATGTTTAATGCCTTTAAAAAATCACACTTCATTTTAGATTAGTCAATATGGTTTTATATTTTTACTTCAATGGCTGGTTTAAAAGTTATTCGCTATTTTCTGAATATTAGACTATGTACTTTCCCTCGTCCACACAGAATTATATGTTCAGTTGCATCTTTGAAGTCCTCACTCCCCTGGGCCATTATCGTAAATTGATAAATAGTTCCCCTCTTACTTTGCACATTAGTGTCTCCATAAATACTTCTAATCTTGCTGGGTTGCATGCGTGACTTCATTCTTTTAATGGTCAACAAATGCCATCGCTGAACACATATTAATGGGTTTTAGCTCTGGTTAGCCCATATCACTTGACGTGAATTATATTTATTCTTTCCGGTATTTTAAATTAAACATCTGCTCCTTGCATGTGTCTCATTTTTAAGACCAAGTCTACAGAGTTCTTTCTCCATAATGTTGTGAATTTACCCAACCTTTTCCAAGTGCTTGCGTGTTCGATTCTTGTACTGATCGTCGATTCGGTACAGTACTCTATTAAACCGAGGAGCCGACGCGGGCTAGAGCGCCTAGCTGACGCTATCATTCTGCTTGGAGTTGTTGAACAGGACAGTTCACTATGTTTGGCACAATGTAACATAAAGAGACCGCATGGCGCGGGACTCGGCTCGCGCCGATTTCATCGCAGAAAATTGGCCGCCTAATAACAAGGTACTGTTTGAGCTTTATATTTCTTTAAATACTCACGTTTGAGTTTGGTTACTTTAGCTTTGTTTACCCCAGTGCAGTTGAAGGGAGCTGTGTTCTTGAACTTTTGCTTTTCACGTCGTGGGTGCCCACATGCTTGCAGAAATTCTTTTCTTATTAGTTAATTAATCATTCGGAGGGATTTACCTTCCAATATGTATATATTCGGGTTTGAGCTATTTCACTGCCTGAAGCTAACTTGCATTCTCAAAACATGTGGTCAGTCGCGTCATCTTATTTCAACTAGATAAGAACACCAACCTATTATAGCGTTAGCTTAACCTTCATGTTTCTACTTCTATGGACAACCCTAACTAAATAAATAATTGCGTATATGAATCTGTAATTTTGGACTGTGGGAGAATACTTAAATTCAAGCGGCATAACCCTTGTATTGTCGTTACTGGTCATTCGATCGTTTGGTGTGTTTTAAACGCATGGTCTGTTCTATGCTTCTTATGCAATTGGTATACCTTTCGAGCCACTTAGTGCTCAAATTAATTGAATTTTAAATTTGTATTAAATTGCCCCTTGTGGTTGAATCACGTGATTGTGATACTTAATAATGGTAGCTTCAGTTGCTTCACATGCAACATTCCCCACCCGTTTGCTGGCCTGTCTTTTGGGCATTCATTATTTTTTGCACTCTAGTATTTGGTGAAATTATTATTTAATCGTACTGTTGGTGGGGCTTGCTGTGCCCCAGTTCTGGCCATCGTGGTCACTTCCCTCCAAGGTTTCATTAGGCCTAGTGTCTTTTTCTATGTGACCCTGTCCCTGTTTGTATACTGTGCCAATTGAAATTGACACAATATTCAAACCCTGCTGTCGGCCCTCCCCGTGGCCAGTCGGGAGCCCTCGTGTCCTGTCGGCCGTCGTCGTATCTCGTCGAAAACTTCGTTACTTACCTCAAGATTTTAATTTTCAAACCCCGTATTAGGCCAAAAGAAGAAATAAAAATAATTAGCTTCCCCCTAAGAAAACCAATGCATGCCTCTGCATGCCACATTAAATATAAAGAAGAAGAAATTATTTGGAAATGTAATTGTGCATGTCAATATCTGAAGTTGCATGTAATTGAAATCGTTGTATCTTTATTGTGAAGTTCTGAACATTGTATGTTGCATGTTATTGTGAAGTGAGCTGTTCTGTATGTGGGGAGACCTTGGCTATTGTCAAAGGTAGGTTTTAACCAATGGCTTCGAAATCCGTTTTAGGGTTAATTCATCGCCAACTTAAACGTAATGGGAACTGTTTGTTTCCGCATTGATATGGCCTTGTCCAGATAAAATGTTTTGGTAACATGTGAAGACTGCTATGTGTCCTCACTTGTTTCATTTCATCTTGTCGCCACTGCAAGTTCATTGGTGGTTTTCGGATGTTGTGCGCATGCGCGCCCAGGAACTCAGTGTTGTGGGTTGGACAAAAGCGATATCATTGTCATTCCATGATGGGGCTTTAGCACGGGCAGAAGTGTCGGGCCTTGGCTCGTCGAGCCCGGCTACCAAGGCCGAAGGTAATGAAGTTTAATACTATATTCTGTTTTTTAATTTGTCGACGCGTCGTTTTTATATTTATTTTCTTCTAACCTTCTATTAATGTTTTTCGGCGATTTGTGAGTGCCGATTGGGAATTTTGTTTTATGTAACTTCGACGTTAGTTATCGGGCTCTAGTCAATATGTGTGAAAATCTACATATTTTAATTTGATTACTTTATTGATATTCTATTGTGCTTGATTTTATTGTGGTTGGAATAATTTCTCTCGCGAAAGCTACATAAATTCGGTTTGGGCTGAATTTGCAATGCACAAATGCACGAAGGCCGATCGTACGTTGTTTGTTGGTGATGATACTAAACGACAAAGCACTTAATAATTTTATTATGCGTTGTGATTTGACGCAAACCTTGGAAGAGATATTTCAATATCTAAGTACCGTGTTCTACCTAATTTTCGGATTTTCGATAGCCTGAGGTGCCTAATCATGTTTGGTTTTGCGTGCAAGATGCCACGCCCACTTCCATTGTTCGCCCGCCATGTAAGAATTTTTGATCAACAACTATTTGCGCCTATTGGCATCTGTATCTTGTGAATTCTTACGAATATATTATATATTTATTGGTTTTGGAAAACATTCTTTCATTTGAATATCGGAGTAGTATATTTCTCATACTTGAGGTGGTTACACTTATCCAACTACCAAGGTGCACAAGAACGCAAGCTTGCTTGGTCAGCACTCAACAGATCTGAAATACTCCCCTAAGGAAAGATAGGTTATGTTAATATACGTAGCAGAGCAAACAAGGTCTGTCAGGTTGTAGACCACATTGGCCGATGAGTTCCAAACCCAGCCCTCCACACAACGGGTAATCCGGCAATTGTCAAGTATGGGGCATATACCCCTTGGTTTTAGAATATATTGTATTTTTATTTTGTTTTAATTCTTGGACATTAATATCCTGTTTCGTCAGTTCCTAAAAATCCCGCACACCACTCCAAGGACCATGGTCCTAAGTCCCTCCTCCCTGGGGTTAAAGGTAGCACAAACAAATCCTACCCCAGGGATAAGGGGGGGAGGGGCAGCACTCTACCTCAGTGTATGACTGGGGACGGTGCAACGGACAAAAGGTGATCTCATAAGAACTTTTTTCATAAATGAAAATAGGCTAAAAATAGCAATGAATTAGAAGGAAAAAAGGTGATTATGACTAAAGTCATCAATTAGAAGGGAAAAAAATGAAATAAATTCATAGATAAGTGACTACAGATCTTACTTTGCTAGAAGAGGTCTGCAAGAAAGACTCTTCACCACAAGATCTAAAACAACTGGCCCTCTGTACAATAGAAGAAAGATATCCATCTAATCAATGGCTAAAAATATTTACAGATGGCTCACAAGACAAAGAAAATAGAACTGGAGCAGGAATACATTCATCTCTCTTCTCACTCTACTTCCCAGTAGGCCAAAACAAAACAAACTTTGATGCTGAGATAAGAGCAATTTCACATGCACTCCATCAGTTATTAGGCAGAAACATTGATTATCAAAAATGTGTTATCATTACAGATTCAAAAGCAGCCATTCAAGCCGTCTCGTCAAATTATAAGCCCCAAAATAAAGAACTGAAAGATTTTTTTTTGTATGGTAAAAACCCTTCAAAGACTCCACAAACAGATCTATTTCAGTGGATCCCTTCTCATGTTGGAATAGCAGGTAATGAAGAGGCAGACAGATTAGCAAAAAAAGGTACTACACTACAACAACCTGTCAGTCAGACTGATTTTATGTCAGCAAAAAGGATCTTGAAAAATACTATCAAAAACAGGTAAGCAGAAATGGCAAAGAAAACAGCAGAAACCAAATTATGGAAGGACATTGATGCTAAATGGGATCAATATAAATTAACACCAAGAAGAGAAGCTGTAGCCTTCTTCCGACTTAACACTGGCCATGACTGCCTTGCAGCTCATCTGCAACGAATCAACATCCTGAGATCTGAAGAATGCACACTTTGTCACGAACCTGGAAGTAAAATGGATAAGGGGCACCTGCTACATTGCAACAAACTTGATGTGACTGCTAGAACTTCTGGAAACCTCACACAACTCTATTGGAACGCAAGAAAGCTGATGGATTGGAATCCGGGCTAGCCATAGGAAACAACAACAACAACATTAAAAAATCTTCCACTTTTTCATTTTTGTTTTGCCTTTTTTTTGCAGTGTATGAGCTGCACCCACTAGAAATATTTATGTCATAATAGTACTTTTCAGTGGTCTTGAGTATGTATGTAATCCGAAAATAAAGTTATTTGAGGTAAGAATAAAAATTAATTTTTCACTGCTTAATTCAATCTTTTGAGAGGAAAGTACAAAATTTAATTCGGCAGCATATTATGCAGTGTGTTTGTTCTATTTTGAGACTACATGCTGCGAGCGAACAGATCCGAGACGAATAACGACCTTGAAGAGATCTGCCACATAGTTTCAATGTGCTATCTTTAATCAGTTCTGTGTTTGTGTTTAATGGCTTGTTACTATAATTTGTAATTACGAATGTCAAGCTTTATTTTTTCAAAACTATTTAAAATATGTGTTATTATTGCAACAGTGATTGAATCCACACTAATTTTTCTATGTTTTCTTCTTAGCTTATATTGATGAAAAAGATGGAAAGGTTCTAATCAAGGTTCTCAGTAGAACCGAAACATGTACAGTACTGAAATGAAAATCCACAGCCTGCTTCCAGTCTCCGATTGGGTCAGGAATGGAATGAATGAAGCTCCCATCTAGCGGCGAGGATATGAACTGTGCCGGCTGCCGAGGCCTGACGCACTCCTCTGAGGCAATGATTAAATGAATGACAGATGAAATGAAATGATAGTGGAGAGTGTTGCTGGAATTAAATTTTGACAGGGAAAACCGGAGTACCCGGAGAAAAACCTGTTTGCCTCCGTTTTGTCCAGCACAGATCCCACATGGAGTGACCGGGATTTGCTAAATAGTAAAAAAATAAAATGGTATTGAAAAGCGGACTACAAAAATTAAGGTATTATAGTGTCAATACGGACAAAAATGGATGATTCTTTTCAAAGCGTTGTATATTATCTAACTATTGTAGTCAGCACCCGAAGAATGACCCTCAACCTTAAAACCTTACAACCAACCCCGGAGTGGGTTCCTGACCCCTCCCCAACCTTCATAACATCTCCAGGGAAAGGGAAGGGTGGTATCAGGATAGATGTTTTGTTTAAGAAACAGTTATTTTATAAAAGATGGTATATTGGCTTTCATGGCCAGTGAAGCCTTCATAGGAAGGTTATGGCTGATTGAGCCTATAGTTCTCCCAGTAAAGAGGCGCAGGTGCACTTCATAAAAAGGGAGGTAGCACGCAGTTTGCTACTACTGTGGGGCGGGCAGGGACACCAAGAGCCTGCTGATGAACCAGCTTGGTGTCCTAGGCGAAACCCCACACAAAACATGGCACAAACCTAGAAAATTTGGTGAGTTTTAAGTATTTTTATAAATTTAATTTTGTGATCTTTTATGTTTATTCTTTCTTTCTTTCTTTCTTTCTTTGCAAATTAGTAATTTTTATGGATTTTTCTGGTACTTGACCAGGATATGAAATTTATATTGCTGGCAGCCCTAGCCTATGGTGGTGTTACAGAGCTCCATTTCTGTGAAAAGGGGATGAAAACCTCTGCCAAAGTACACCGAGACACCATCTTGGAGCTGTTGAAGCCTCAGAGCAATATCCTGCCAGAAACCAACGGTGGAGCTTCCAGAATTATTCAACTCCAGCTCACAGTGCAAGAACGACACAGGAGTGGCTTCAGAGCCTGACGTCAACTCACCAGCAGTAGTCCTGTTCTTAACCCACTGGACTACAAATTGTGAGCAGTGCCTGAGGGAATAGTATGTAAGAAAGACCCCAATATGACAGCCTGAAGTGATCCTTGGTGAAGGTAGTGGCGGATTTTCCAGTTGAGACCCTGGGTAGTGCCATTGACCAGTGGCATCAGAAATGATTGGTGCTAAATGTTGGCCATGGACATAAGTTAGATGCAAATTAAGGATATTACTCTGTCTTGAAATTTGTGTGTGCAATTCAATAAAATCTTTGTTACAGTATTTATGATAAGACTACAGTAGGTATAATTCATATCTTGTTTACAGGATTTTGGCAAGTTTGAGAAGGGTAAATCAAATGTATGCTCTAAATGATAAGACCACAGACCAGAGGGTTACTGCTAAGAAGTCAATTCCAGGGGATAAAATTCATAAGCTCCATGCTAGTTAGTTATTGTTGTTTTAAGGGGCGGAACTACGAGGTCGTCTGACCCTTAAACTGCATGTATTGCAGGAACTATTTATAATGAGATCATAGAAAAATTGATGGGAGTTGATAAAAATTATGTTAATGGTGGGAAAATGTTACTTGTAAGAGTAAAGAAATTAGAGTTCACCTGCACTTCCTCGTGAAGTCAGTAGAGATGGATGTGGTGGTAAACACAAGAGAGAGAAGAAGGATAGTTAAATATACATTCTTAAATTAGCATCTTACTTGAGATATCATCATCCGGACCATAGTCTCCAGGATCCGTAATCGGTAGACTCATTCGTCCAGGTGATGTCAGGTACTTGTTATTACTATTTAAATTAGGCAACACATATTTCTGTCTCTTTGAAGATGGTTTAGGCTTAAAGCCAGCTTTACGAGCTGTTTTAAGAAGTGTCTTCTTCGCAAAACCTCTGCAAAAGAAAATATTTGTTAATAGTAAGTGCAATTCCAGAAGAAGTGTGGAACACCAAGATAAACACATAGACGTGACTTAGGCAAAATGCATTCTCCTTCCAGCTAAGCATACCTATAACTGAATCCTACACACCAAATTTGACTGAGTCATGCCACCATTCAGCTACTTAATTATAAAAGTAAAACAGAAGAGCTCACAACTATCGTTAAAAGGTGAAAAGTACCTGCTTGCTATGGGTAGTTTACGTAGTTTAATAAACCTATAACACACAAATGTGGTATTAAAATATAAACCAACAAATATAGACCCAATTATTTTAAAAACTAACATCCTAAAAAAGGAAGCATGTAACCCAATTATTTAATTTTAGCAACTTGTTAGTTGAATAATATTCACATTTCAACATTCTTAATCTCATCCAGTATATTATTTAACGTTATTTTCAGTTAGAAAATCTATCGAGACAAGTATATATTTAAAACTATTAATTTGATTATATCATTGTACTTTACACTGAATATTTCTTATAAATTATTTTATTTGCTTACTTCAGTGTTGCATTTTTTTCCTTGCCCTTGTGCAGTGGTGTCTGAGGCACTACCACTTGCCCAGTGAAAGCAAAGTGATGAAGAATATGCGCAGGATGGCGAACACGATGGACCAATTTACGAAAACTCTCTATGTTTTCAGGTGTCACCTCTTCATCAAACGCTAATTTGATGAGCTGTAGACAATAATGAAATATTCACATTGATTGCAAGTTAATAAAGCATGCTTGATTCAAGGGAGGCAGAGTGAGAGAGAGAGGGAGAGGTTAAAAGGGAGTGAAGTTTAACAGCCATTAACAAGTTGGATAAGAATATATTTATGAAAGAGCTGATAATAAATTTGTAAAACTGTTGTACATCAGAAAGATGTGTCTCCTCAAGGTAAAACGAAACCCCTATTCATGTATGAAGATAGTTAATGGAATTACTGTTTCCCGAAGGATACAGAAAATTTATTTTTCGAATGAGCATGATAACACATTAAATTTCAAAAAATTTGAATTGATCCGATTAGCTCAATTATATAATCCATAATATATTCCACATCATACATGTAAATAGAGGCAAATATACAGTAATGTTCAGAAAGAAAGTGCAACATATCGAAGGGAAGGACACAATAGAAATGTTTTATAATAGGGGCTTAACCAGAACAAGCATAATGCAAATACTGTATATTAACTCTCGTATAAACCTGTCAACTCACACGAGGCACACACTTAACATTTGACAGAAATATTTGCATACATTTCTATCCAACTGAAGAGCCAGGCTTCCTAGTTGAGTGGCTCAGAAAATTAACTCTTCTCTATTGGTTTATGATCACTAAGACCTCGGAAGCATCTTTTTAATTTAATGGGCATATTTAAGTTATTTTTAGTACATTAACACATGCACATTTTGCCATTTCTTCAGTGGATATGCAGGGCGTCGACAGCAAGCCCTACTTTGTGCTGTAACTCGTTTGTTTTTCAAGATATTTTAATCTTGACACTTGCTTTGGAAAGTATTTTTCAAGCTCTAAAACTTTCGTTTAGTTGGTTTTTGTGTGAAGTTCCCGCCTAACGCGCAAATCAATCTTTTGTAGCACTGTTTTGGCACTTTTTAGCTGAAATCGTTTTTTTGACATCGCCTATCGAAAGAGCGACATCGAATTAGTAGAATAAGCCACCAAAATATAAGTTTATACCCAAATCAAACTCGCAAAATGCGAGTTCGTGTTTAGATTTTTGTCCGCTTATAGCATGCGACCTGTCTCTGCCCGGCCCGAGCCGATCAACTCCAAAGGGCAGCGGCAGCGCAGGGGAAAGACTGAGGGGAATGAGCGGCACAACTTCTGCCGCCGTGAACCTATCCAGGCGGGCACAACAAGGCTGAATTTGCTACGCTGTGCGGCATTGCTTGGTGCGGTTTGCTGAGCGCGCAACGCCGCTCGGCGTATTTATTTTACTTTTGATTGTTCGGAAATCTAAATTAAAACTTACCTTGTGACTAACGTTACAAAGCAGACGTTTGGATGTTCCTACAACATTACCGGTACTGGTTTTGTCTCGTTTAAATTACAAAACATCTTACTAAGAAGATGAACTTAAATACACTTACTCTGTAATCAGCCGTCAAAACGCCCAAAACAAATTAAGTTCTAATTTTTATTCATTTAATAGGCCTACTGGTATAAATGAATTTTTTTACTCTAAGATCTTCTGCTCAAGTACTTGGTTATGGCGTTGGTAAAGAAAACAAGGCATTGTAATAGGGATGTAGCGGGAGAAAGTTCGCGCCAGATAGCGCTCGTGTAGTACTGGGTAAGCGCAAGGCGATCGATCGTCTTATGTTTCTCCCAGTCAGCTGCGAGGAATATATAAATTGTGACCTAGTTTTCTAAGCTAAAATAAATTATATCTTATCTAATTTCACGCCAAGACTATGTTAATTAATTCTATAGGTATATCTCCTAATATATTATGGACGATTTTCAGCGTTTAAGCGTTAAACAGCTGCAAAATGAGCTACGGACTAGAGGCACTAAAACTAGCAGGAGGAAGGAAGAATTAATAGCCTACAGCGGTAATAACAAAATTCTAACACGCTTTATTATTCAAATAATGAATATGAGTCAGCATGCTTTCTCCTAAAGACTACAATTACTAGAGTATTGTAGGCCTATATTGATAAATATAATATCTCCATAAGACTTAAATCATAAATAAGAGATTTAAATATTAACTTGCTCCCCCTGCTTACAGACTTCGATTCATGTGTATATATATATATTTTTAGGTTGATAGCTACATGAAACTGTCGTGTTTAAGGTAAACATAATAAAAGAAAGTTGATACCGGTAATGTGTACTTCGAAAATGCATTGCAACATTTGTTGGTTCTTATGTAATTTTGTCAATTTCTCAATAAGAATCGTTCCCTTACCCCTGGGAAAGGACTTGGGGGTACAATTTTTTTAAAGTTTGAGAATCCCTGCTTTAGGGCCACGAACTGTTTCCATTCATCTGACTAAGTCTCAAGAATGTAGCAGTCGCTACCACATTCTCCGTCGGGCAGATGGAAGTTGACGATTAATTCTGATTTCAAGAAACCAACCATAATACGTTTGTGACTGTTAATGTTGCGACATTTATTCTTGAAGTATTTGTCCGAATATTGATGTCTTTGAAAATGGAAGTCAGAAATGTTACTTTCATTTCTTCGTGTATATTGACGATTTCTTCCCGTACTTCAATGGAGATTATTTCTGCAGATTCCGATATTGTAGGCTTATCGTGATAATCTGGCAATTTTCTTGTGTATGGCCTTTTCCTAAATAATTATTATTGTTGTGTTCGTGGTCCATGGAAAAAGCGATGGAACAGCGCCCGGTTTTTATCATGCTCTCTCACCTTCAAATACAAACGCATAAATTCAGTGGTTGTTATCGAAATGTCTAATCAGTTTATAGGTACAAAATAGGAATTATTTCCCTTTGTAAGTCACACTTATCCAACAGTTTTCATGAAGTCATTGGGTTGTAAATGATGGAAACACACTTTAATTATATTCGGTCAGATTTTTCTCACCGAAATTTTTCCATGTGACCATTTGTTCATTTCTTTATTTTGTGGAAATTGGTGAAACGAAAACGGGCTTCCCTGATTTTTGCAAAGAGGAACACTGCAATAGCTCGGCAAAGTCACGAAAATAACCATTTAAACAACTTAAATTCGTACATATTAGCAGCATGAGAACACAGGAGACAAATGAAGAGCGCCCTGCGCTTACCCAGTACAACAGCAGTGCGCTCTATCGGTGCTAGTTCTATACATCCCTATTACGCCAAAAAGTCTTGATTTTTATTCTTGAAATTCGTTATTGGCGCTTCTTTTAAAAGAAATTAGTGATCTGAACAATAAAGCACTGAGCCGTGTGAACACTCAGAAATCAATTTAGATCTAAATTTTGGCAACGGCTAAATTGTAGTTCCATGTAGTCACAGTGAAAAAAAAAAAAATCTTTTCTTTCTTGATCTCCAGTATCTTTGAATGATATACACTGACCGGCAAAGAACGTGGAACACTTTAATTTTTTATGTAATTTCTTAATTTATTCCACTAAAATGTATCGGCTTTTCAATATTTGCATTATTCATGTAAATTTTAGATGGTTGGCTACAGAAAATACCGAAACATGTTTTACAACACGCTTTAACTCACAAATTTCGTTACATTTTGCAAATTTTACAATTTTCTAATTTTTAGTAATGTGCTTTTGGGCTGGTTTTTATCAAACGTATTGCCAAACAAAACAGTATTAATGTTTGCACTGCACTGCACTGCACGAGAACACTGGTCACTAAATAAGAGTGTTTTACACCCTTAGCGTCTATGACAGCTTGTAAACGCTCAGGCATACTGTTCACAACTCGTCGAATGGCATCTTCAGGGATGCGATCCCATTCCTCCAGCAGCGATGTTCTCAGTTCTGCAAAGGTGGTGTGGTCACGCTGTCTGACGTTCCTTCCAAGCATATCCCATACATGTTCGATGGGGTTCAAGTCAGGATTAGGGTTTGAATCCCCACTTCCTGCAGATATTGTACAACACAGCGAGCAGTATGAGGGCGGGCATTATCCTGCATCAGCATGCAATTCTGACCTATGAAAGGCGAAAAGGGCATCACATGGTTCATCAGGATCTCTTCGATGTAGCCTACCTTTGGGAACTGAGCGTCACGTGATCGATGCACATCAACTCAGTGCGGGCCATAACGTTGATGCCACCCCACACCATAACCGAGCCACCTCCAAATTGAGTCCTGGAGGAGAAAGCAACAGGGCTGTACCTCTCTCCGCGCCTTCTCCACACTCTTTCTCTTTCATCAGGAGATCTAAGATTAAAGCGACTCTCGTCAGTGAAGAGAACAGAGGCCCACTGCTCGTGGGTCAGCCTTGTTGTGCCCGCCCGGATAGATTCACGGCGGCAGAAGTTGTGCCGCTCATTCCCCTCCCTCTTTCCCCTGCGCTGCCCGTTGGAGTTGATCGGCTCGGGCCGGGCAGAGGCAGGTCGCATGCTATAAGCGGACGAAAATCTAAACACGAACTCGCATTTTGCGAGTTTGATTTGGGAAAAAACTGATATTTTGGTGGCTTATTCTACTAATTCGATGTCGCTCTTTCGATAGGTGATGTCAAAAAACCGATTTCAGCAAAAAAGTGCCAAAACCGTGCCAAAAAAGATTGATTTGCGCGTTAGGTGCAAACTTCACACAAAAACTACCTAAACGAAAGTTTTAGAGCTTGACAAGTACTTTCCGAAGCAAGTGTCAAAATTAAAATATCTTGAAAAACAAACGAGTTATAGCACTAAGTAGGGCTTGCTGCGGACACCCTGTATATATTTTCCGGGACCTAATTATCATATTCTCACTCTCTGTAGTGTTATCTACTCCCAGTTCCATACTATGCAGTTATTCCCACATCAGATGACCTTTTTTTTCATTCTCAGGTTTTAACATGCTCTCTATATTTTGGAGGTGATCTTTCGAATAGAACAACAGCCAATATCTTACATCATCACTAAATAGCATGTTTTTGCATTGTCACAACCTATCTCCTTCAGCAATATGTCTTAAATCTGGGGACTAGAAGAACCAATATTAACATTGGTAGTTGTGACATGGAGGGAGTGGTCAACAATCGATAGCAGCTACAACCAAAGTCGATATGTCGGCAGCAATCGAATGCCAAAGTCATGCTTCAAACTTTGAGATGCCATATCAAAAACTTGTTTTCTTAAATCTGCTCGTCCCAGAACTCCTGGAACATCTCTCCAACGCATTCATGCTGCATTGATCCTTCCTTATTCATTGTGATACACCCATCAATTTGCTGTCAAGATCCTAGATACCGGAAGGAGTCCACCTTTAACAGGGAAATTCCACTAATTTGAATGGATCCTGATGATGTGATGGCTTCCAGGTATTCAGTCTTTTGGATATTCAGTTGCAAACCAAATTGTTGTAGACAGTCATGCCACGCTTAAACTTGATGCAAATTTTCTCTATTTGTAGGAGCAATCATCACATCAACTGCATACAGTATTGTCCTTGGGGCATATCTTTGAAGATCATGAGTAATGGTGTCCATGACTAGGATGAATAGAATTGGATATGGTGCTGAACCTTGACTACATCTTATTTTGGTTATTTATATCCAGGGTTGTCTGAACAGGAAGTATTTCAACATAACAAAATAAATCATTCATTTTTAGACTAGTTTTATTACCTGAAAGGTACATGATCTGAGCTGCAATCCTTCTTGCAACCATTGGTCAAGATGGGCCAGGTACTGTACAGTGACTCTTTTTTCCTTGGTTAACGAAGTGACAGGAAACGAACGCACTACAATCTGCTCACAAGCTATAAAAGAGGAAGTAATACAATCAATTTCTCTTAAAACAAAACTTGATACTGCGAGTCTAATCTACTACAACAATACATGCATCTGTAATACGCTAATACGAGGGCAGATCAGAAAGTAACGCACAATCATTCCCCCCCCCCAAAACATTTAATAGGTAACAAAATCAAACAAATCACAAATGAACTTGCATCTTTGACCAACTTTTCTACTTAGTCACCAACTTTCTCAACATATTTCTGCCATCGTGGTACCAGTTTCAATATGCCCTGTTCATAGAAGTCCGTTTGGTTGGAGTATAGCCATCTCCCATCTGCGAACTACTGATTTCACTTCTGCATCTGTCGCAAAGAGTTGGCCGGCCAGGAATTTCTTCAGGAGACCAAACAGATGAAAGTCCAACTGTGCCAGATCCGGACTGTGTGGTGGATGCTGGAGCACCTTCCACCCAAACAAGAGCAGCAACATGGGGGCAGTATTTGTCAGGAAGAAGTTTGACACCGTCAGCATTAATGTTGTGGCGTTCGTTACGAAGAGCACGACGCAACTTAACCAAAGTTAAGTTAAGTTTTAATGTAGGCTGCAGCATTCACAGTGGTCCCGTGTTCAGCTAAGTCCACCAATAACACCCCACACATATCGCAGAACACTGCCACAAGCACTTTCCTAGCAGATTAAATCGATTTGATTTTTTTGTACTGGGGAACCAGCATGTTTCCTTTCTATAGGGGTAGCTGTTACCGGCCGCTTGGATCATGGCGAACAACTAAGGTTCACACGGCCCTCTTGGAAGAATGCAAACCACCTGGAGACATTGCTACGGTCCATACAGTCTTCCCCACACACGCACGCCACACATGTCCCTGTGAATTTCACTGAGTTTATGCCCTTTGGCCCACAAATATCGAAACACACTTCGGTGCTCTTCACAAGTCGATGACAGTAACATGACCGCCATGTTTGTTTTGTAGTTCAGGCTTCTTTCACTTGAGCTGCACATGAAAACAAAATATCCTCTGTAGCGCAAACTTCAAACCATATCGTCGTGAAATTTCAACATTCTTGCTACAATACCAGGGGAGAAAAGACGATTGTGCGTTACTTTCTGATCTGGCCTCATTATTTCCAAATTATTGCTAACATTTGGCATTTCAAATGGAAGATTCCCTCTCCTCCAAATCCAACTGTACATCACACTGCATTCTACTGTAACTGTTAAAGGGTTTTTGAGAGATGCCCTACTCTTAGCCACCAAATTTAACAGTTTAACTGGCATTCATACAGGAAATGAATACAATAATTATTACTTTGCTCTTTAATCAGGGCGTCTACTGTAAGGATGAAGTAAAAATTAGTTACTTTTAGGTACCTTTTAGTTAATTTTAGTTACTTTTGAATTCAAGATACGTCTGCGGTCTGCAAGCATAGGTGCTCATCACGCAGTGAAGAAAAACAACAATGAACTGTTTTTAAAGAGGTAAATAAAATTCACATGACGTTATAAACATTAAAAAAATGAGTTGTTTCAGCTAATACGTCGTCTTGTGCATAATATGTTGTTATAATTACGGAACCAAGAGGTTGCTCTGCTCTTGACCATTTGGCGAGATTTCCTTCGTCCCCGCAGTAGGTGACGAAGAAATGTATGCGATGTTACGCGATCGTCACCGAATTCTGTCTTCGCAATCAAATACGGAGACATATCGAGATGTTACACGATCGGCGCTGGTCTCGGCTGTTTTACGAGATTCCCGTAGTTTTCACGATAGAACAAGGAGAAAAATCGCGATTTAGATAATAAGCGTCACTTTTAGACATTCGACGAGATTTCCATTGTCCTTGAGGTCGGGCACAATAAAATATAGCATTATTACGCGATCACGCTTGCTGTCCGTTTGACAAGATTCCACTTGTCCTAGTCATTGAAAGCAGAGAAATATTGCGATGCATCGCAATCGCTGCCACTCTCGGCCGTTTTACCTTGTCCTCGAGATATTATGCAATCGTCTCCGCACCCAGCCGTTCAACGATTGTCTGCCTGTCTATCTGTCCTAACAGAATGGCAGAGGCAAGCTCAAGGTTGGGCATGGTTAAAATTCACGAGTAGTTATGAACATGTTTGATCGGCGCCGTGATTCCCTTTGTTCCTATGCTGTGGTTGGGAGTTCATCAGTTCAGGGTGGATCACGAAGAGGAAATAGTATCACGATGCTACGTAGGCTGTCATTTTTAAGTGGGTTGATGCACTTCTCGCTCCCCGCACGCTTTTAAGTATAACTTACGGTCATGGGAAAAGTCGCAAGTAGATTTCGTGATGGGTGCCCCGTGATGGGTGCCCAATCACCTTTGACAGGATTACCGCAGTCCTCGTGGTCACAAGTTCACGATAGGGGACGGGTTTCATGATTTTACCCAACTGACGTTGATCTCGGTCCATTTGACGAGATTCCCGCAGGCAAGTCATGCGGTCAACCGGCCATCTTGAGGATGCGATTTTGGAGGATAAAGGTTCGAAGTAGGTATCGAATATTACGAATCATTCTGGGAGGATTGCATGAATAATACGACAAGAGGGCAAGTTTTCTTTCGACTGAGAATCACGAATTATACAAGTTATCGAAATAATCGGTTATATACGACCCCCGTGGGAAATCGTATAGCCCCCCTTAATTCCCCCGAGTCTAGATTTTTTAACGCTACCTGGAAGACTCAGGGAAAGGGGGAATTGGGCAGGATGCCCATGGAGTGGAAGGCTGGACGTACCCAAAGGGTGGGTATTGGACGCGCCGGATAGTAGGAGAATCATGTTCATAACTTCAAAAACAAATAACAAATATATTGTAACCAAAGGGAATTACAAAATGGCGGGGGCACAAGAAAGACACTGGGGGCCTAAGTTATAACTGGGAGGAGACCCTTAAATCCGTCCGGCTTGGGCGCAGCAGGCGCAACAAGAAGTAAAAAAAAAAATTCAAGATAATGAGGTGCATGGCTCAGGAGAGCGGAAGCAAGAGAAGTAATAATTGCTATCCGAGCAATAATGGCGGGCAGGGTGATATGAGCAAATCACAGACGCTACAGTAATTACACGACCACGTGTACTCAAACAAAGGGTTTCATTTAGAGTAAACTGCCCGGAAGGGCTTACCAATTACAGTAATAAAGAAAATTGCGGAAGGCAACACAAGAAAAGGCAGAAGGCCCAAGGCTAGGAAAGCCTACGCCACGAGGCGTCGAATAATAGCCGACCAGAATGGCGACAATAGGCAAGGGTAATGCCGCCGACAAATTAACATAAAATCCCAATCCAAAATTACAAGCACATTTCAGTTATATATCAAACAGTAGATATTGGTTCAAGTCCTTTAAATAAACACATTTAATCTAATTGAAAGTTAGGTTGGCATCTGAATAATGACCGTTATCATTTTATGTTCAACACGTGTTTAAATTAGCATGGCCTAGGTTAGGCGTAAAATATAATTTTGAACTCGGAACTTGACGTGAAGAATATTGCCAGAATAATATAGCTTAGCAACATGAAATAGATGATTTTCCAAGTAATGTGTGGCCAACACAAAATACAAGTCCAAAGTTCGACAGACGCATATGTTTCACACCGCACTGAAACAGCAAATATAAGAAAACGACTCCATCGGGAGTAAAGAAACAAAATAACTCAAGCAAAAATAATAAACATGGTTCACATAACACAGTACCTTAAATCAGGCCTCATGGCCTATATCAGCCACAAAAGGCTGACCGATCTGAGCGGCCAGCTAACAGAATTTTACAACTACATGGTAGCGGGTTCACAAGCAGAGTCCTTACAGTTCAAAAGCCCCAAGCAGAGTGATAGCGTCAGTTAGGACGCACACATCCATCCCAGTTCTCGGCGCATGCGTGCGCCCATCGACCACCCCATTCTTCGATGGCAGAGGGGAAGACTGTGCCAGTCGAATGACTGCCACAATAAATTCGTCCCCACTCCTCCCCCTCTCGCTGGGCTGCTGTCCCGGGAGCTGGGCTCTGAACTCTGTATTTCAAACTATGTCAAACTCCCGCCGCTACCCCTTCTGCCTGTCTACGTATTTCCGGCTTTGGAAAAGGACATGACGTCACCTGAAGCCACGAGAAATAACCAGATGCTTCGTGAAGGTTCTCGACTTAAATTTGTATTACCGGCCGTGCCACAAAATGCTGCGCGACGATTTGTCAAGGGGCGCGCGCATGCGCCGAGAACTGTGATGAACGTGTGCGTCCTAACTGACGCTATCACTCTGCTTGGGGCTTTTGAACTGTAAGGACTCTGCTTGTGAACCCGCTACCATGTAGTTGGAAAACGCTGTTAGCTGGCCGCTCGGATCGGTCAGCCTTTTGTGGCTGATATAGGCCATGAGGCCTAATTTAAGGTACTGTGTTGTGTGAACTGTATTTTATTTCTGCTTGAGTTATTTTGTTTCTTTACTCCCGATGGAGTCGTTTTCTTATATTTGCTGTTTCAGTGCGGTGTGAAACATATGCGTCTGTCGAACTTTGGACTTGTATTTTGTGTTGGCCACACATTACTTGGAAAATCATCTATTTCATGTTGCTAAGCTATATTATTCTGGCAATATTCTTCACGTCAAGTTCCGAGTTCAAAATTATATTTTCCGCCTAACCTAGGCCATGCTAATTTAAACACGTGTTGAACATAAAATGATAACGGTCATTATTCAGATGCCAACCTAACTTTCAATTAGATTAAATGTGTTTATTTAAAGGACTTGACCCAATATCTACTGTTTGATATATAATTTGAAATATGCTTGTAATTTTGGATTGGGATTTTATGTTAATTTGTCGGCGGCATTACCCTTGCCTATTGTCGCCATTCTGGTCGGCTATTATTAGACGCCTCGTGGCGTAGGCTTTCCTAGCCTTGGGCCTTCTGCCTTTTCTTGTGTTGCCTTCCGCAATTTTCTTTATTACTGTAATTGGTAAGCCCTCCCGGGCAGTTTACTCTAAATGAAACCCTTTGTTTGAGTACACGTGGTTGTGTAATTACTGTAGCGTCTGTGATTTGCTCATATCACCCTGACCGCCATTATTGCTCGGATAGCAATTATTACTTCTCTTGCTTCCGCTCTCCTGAGCCATGCACCTCATTATCTTGAATTTTGATTTACTTCTTGTCGCGCCTTTTGCGCCCAAGCCGGCCGGATTTAAGGGTCTCCTCCCAGTTATAACTTAGGCCCCCAGGGTTTTTTCTTGTGCCCCTGCCATTTTGTAATTCCCTTTTGGTTACAATATATTTGTTATTTGTTTTTGAAGTTATGAACATGATTCTCCTACTATCCAGCGCGTCCAATACCCACCCTTTGGGTACGTCCAGCTTTCCACTCCATGGGCATTCTGCCCAAGTCCCCCTTTCCCTGAGTCTTCCAGGTAGCGTTAAAAAATCTAGACTTGGGGGAATTAAGGGGGGCTATACGGTTTCCCATGGGGGCCGTATGCCTGGTGGGCCATTAATTGCAATGGTTGCCAGAGTACGTACTATGAGAGCGTGTTTTGGAAACCGCATCTCGTGGGGGCGTTACAGTGTGGTAGCAGAGCGTGGTTTCGATCCACGGACCTCTGGGTTATGGGCCCAGCACGCTTGTCAATACTTGGGGAGTGGAATTGGACCATGCGGTACAGAGGCGAGGGACTGGATAATTGCTACACAAATAATCATGGGTTAGAAAATATATAACTGGAATGTATTGTAAAAATAAAATAGGTACACAAAATGTGGAAACTACAACACACACACACAAAACGAAATATAAACAGAGCACTCCTGACGATAAACTAATCCCCATGTGGTCTTAGTAAACCAACGGTCATGTACGACAATTAGCATTTAAGGATAAAAATGAAAATACCAAGCATATTTCTAGGTTACAAGAAATATTCACCCAAGTAACAGGCAGTAAATAAGAACACAAGCTTAAAGAAAAGGGAAGCAGGTTCCCGCTAACGAAAACCAAGTCAGACAACAAAACTCTCGTAATCACGGAGAAATCCAAGAGCAGAAGGCTCTAAATGAAATAAACAAGACATTACCAAGGCAGTAGGTAACACCAATAACGAAAAGAAATCGAAAATAGTTACAGAAAACCAAAGGCCTAAGCATGGCCCCAGAGCAGAGAGCTCCAACAACACGTCCTTACATTACCGATGCCAACTAAGAAGTTATTGCTGCCGACTGCCTAACCAAGAGGCAAGCCCTTGGCAATTGTCGACCACATACTAGACAATGTACCCATTGTCGTCCTACAACAGATTACCCTCCAAAATATATCAAACATATAAAGCTTAAACTAAACAACCTAAATCAAATGTTTAATTGCACACACAGTATATTTAATGTTACGACGAATAACGATTCTCAAAAGGAAGTTTTTCCTAAGGCAAGCCACAATGGCTATGCGCCTTGCAGTTTTTCAGTTTAGAGGTTAGAGAGTCCTAAATGATTAAGAAAAATAATCTCGAAATGCAGTCCTCTCATGCCGACACCATGAGGTTAAAAATCCCATCGTTTATTTGAAGAAGAGTTATTTCCTCGAGTTTATGGAATAAGATCAGACGCATTACCTTTGTCTGTGATGAGGCCTATAATGGCCAAGCTCCGAGGAGCCCGGCCACGAAGCAACCAGTCAGCTACATCGTAGAAATATTAGTGAGAGAGAACCATGCTCTCAGAAAACACAGGTAGGCCGCTGACAAGGAGTCGAGCGCGCCTTGCGGAGAAATACAGAATTGGACGCTACCAACATTGGCAGGTCTCCACAGTCACAATCTGCCATCAGCAGGGCTTACCAGAGCGAGATTTAGGTTGGCAAGCCTGACTAGAGTCTACCCATAATGCGCCGGGTTGTATCAGAGCACGCCATTGGCTCTTTTCAAACGAAAGGACCAATCATGTCCAAAGAGTTCAGCCGGGGTTAGTCTTGCCTGGAAAGGATCACAAAATTTTCCTGGCCGGAAACAGTTGACTAGCCGGGAAGTAAAATGGCGGCAGCCACAGGCGGGATTTTCAGATGTGAGTATGGCAGAATAAAATACAGTCTTGTAGAATGGGCTGCCGGGGGCAGGCAGCAGGGGCGAAAACGTGTGCCAGACTTTAGGGTGGCACAGGTTAGATTATATATCCGATGGAACCATAGTTCAAAGTAAAAATCGACATATAACGGAATTTCGAATTAACCATACTGGATGTCGCAAATTTACTAGACAAATTTTTAAAATAAGTTATATGTATTTCGAAGATTTTTCGCAATTTTTCTCAAAACTGTAACATTTTGCAATATTGCGACATTAAATAATTTCGCGTTATTTCTGGACTTAAATTTGACATAGTCTCCAAATAACAGAAATGAGAGATTTCTTTTTAGTTTCGGAAGTATTTGCGAATAAACGTCTCGTGAAAAGTCAGGTTTCCTAATACAGTAACACAGAAAAATATTTCACCCGAAACTTAGGTCTTCTTGATGCCGAAAATATACGTTGAACCTATGTATACCACTCAAGGTATCCTCAGTATGTATTGATATCGTGCCAGGAGATGGCAGTTGGGTTTGGACTTAATATGTCTTCCTGCTCACTGCGTATCGTGCATTCCAAAAACATTAAGTTAGTCACTACTTGCTTCACTCAGCACATTCCTTCTTTCACTGGCTGCGTGACGTCTGTTGCGATAACAACCATTGGCATGTAGGAAGCCGATATATTTAGAACTAGAAATAGTGCCCGGCTTCGCCCGGTGGATTTATTTGTTTTATGGATGATAATGAATCCTACTACAGAACTGGCACATGATACTTAAAGTATCATTAAAAAAATATTTTAAAAATATAACGTTTTGTGTTGGTGGTGGTTATAGTGGGAGTGATTTTCCTGTAGTGATAATAATGAATAGGGAAACGGCTATTTACTAACTACAACACTGACACATGTAATTTACAAACAAATTTAAAAAAAGAATAGAAATAGGAGTAAGTGAAATAAAAGACACTGCCTAGGGCCTATATCTCATTGGCTGTTAGAAATGTAGAGACCAATAGTGTCGTCTTTTTTCGCATAGCTCCGTAGGAAAATAATCAGAACGCTTTGGAAAACTTCGGCTGTCCCGTGCTACTAAGGTAGCAATAGTATCATTCATCGCCACATAGTGCTCAACGATAAGGTTCAGAATAAATGAAGGTAAATTTGAAAGCACCAACGCTTATTGCAGCTGGTAACCTCAATGTACTGCACCAACACCATTGCACTTATACAGAGGCACAATATTTTCATGATGATAACTGTTTTAAAGGGCCTAAGAAATCCTTTTGCACTAATTACTGCAATTTATAAACAGCGCAAGATGCAACTATTTTCACAATTCTGCACCAGAACACTGGTAGGGGTGACGTAATGCAGCCCGAACTGCCCGTCAACAATAGACTTATTAAAATACTCTTACAGTTAAACTACTACGGACATGAATGGTTCTAGGGCCTTAATACGTGGTTTTCAAGTTCATTTTGTCAGTTATTCTAAATGTAGGGAATGGAGAGCGTTATCCAAAATATCAAGTGGACAGTGTTACCAGCAGGGTATCACAGTGTATGTAAAATTTGGGGCAATTAGGAGAAACAGTGTAGATTTGTGATAAAGGGCCTAAAGGGAATAGACTGGTCTGTCAAATTTCATGCAGGCAGTGTTACTCGCCGGGGTCCAAAGGGTAAGTATACAAATTTTGGTTCAGATCGGTGAAACGGTGTAGATTTGTGCCAAAAGGCCTAAATGCAGGGAGTGGAGTGGTCTGTCCGAAATTTCATGCAGACTGTTTTACTTGCAGGGGTCCAAAGGGTAAGTATACGAATTTTGGTTCAGATCGGTGAAACGGTGTAGATTTGTGCCAAAGGGCCTAAATGCAGGGAATGGACTGGTCTGTTCGAAATTTCATGTAAACAGTGTTACTCGCAGGGTTCCAAAGGGTAAGTATACACATTTTGGTTCAGATCGGTGAAAAGGTGTAGATTTGTGCCAAAGGGCCTAATTGCAGGGAATGGACTGGCCTGTCATAAATTTCACATAGACAGTATTACTCGCAGGGTTCCAAAGGGTAAGTATACAAATTTTGGTTCAGATCGGTGAAACGGTGTACGCATCACTAACCATAACGCCAGCGCATGCGGATAGAGCTGTTCGGGAGTGCTTGTTCTACTGACATACTGAACAAAAATCAATCTTTAAGTTTACCAGAGAGGTGTAGCCTAATGCTACATAGCCTAAACTATTCCTCTTGAATCTGGCTATCATATAAAAAAAAAGAATTTTTCGAATCGGGCAGGTAGTTCCAGAGATTAGCGCGTTTAAACACACAAACAAACTCTTCAGCTTTATTATATTAGTATAGATTGAAATAGGCGGGCTCACTGCTCACTGCAAGACCGCCCACACTCCGTCGCAGCGTGTAGAACTGCCATCTCCTGGCGCGATGAGGTCGGGGGAAATATAGCTTAGTACTATGCAATAGGCACGGCGCCGCTTGCGTGAAACTCGCTCCATCGCAATCTCTGAGCCTAGTGGCGCGAGTTTAAATGATTCAACGCGCCTTCAGAAAATTTTCTTTACCCTTTTGTAAAATTTGTTACTTTTTAGTTACTTTCGTTACCCATTTGTAAAATTCGTTACATTTTCATTACTTTCGTTACCGGTATACACCCTGCTAATATAATAATAATAATGTTATTGGTTTTATGAACCTTTTAACAACTGCGGCTTTCATAGACGCCGTGGTGCCGGAATTTTGCCTTGAAGGGTATCTTTAATGTGTCAGTAAATGTACTGACACGGCTTCCTCGTATTTGCACGCCATCAAATGCCAACTGGCTGTGTCAGGATTCAATCCCGCAACCTTGCGCCCAACAAGCAAGAACGTTACTGCTGGGCCACACAGCCAGCACTCTTTAATATAGATTCTTCTGACGTGATTCCCGCTATTCTGGCCATAGTTGTAGTCCGAATTCACAGTTTGGAGTTGGGAATTGTCACAAGCAGGTATTGTGATGTTACTCAATTGCCACTGCTTTAGGTCCATTTGACGATATCTCGCTGTTCTAGCAAAGTGATGGTCAAAAGTTTGTGGTTGGGCATGGGTAAAACTTGCAAATAGATTTCATGACGTTAAATATTCGGAGCTACTCTTGGCCCATTACACAAGATTCCCACTAACCTATAGAACCAAGATCGCGGGTTCAAACCCGGCCGAAGTCGTTTGATTTTTTAAGAGCGTTAAAAATCCCTCAGTGTATGCCTTCCTTTGGAGGAGAAGAAAAGCCGGCGGTCCCATGTCATAGATTTATGGCATGAAAAAGAACCTTCCACTAACTACACTTGTGGAAGCTAAAGTTTGTAGGTTAATTTGATAACGGTATATTAGTTCCAATGTTCGCTGCCAGGTGCTGACTGTGATGTCATTTAGTAGCCACGTCCGCAGCTAGGTGTCGTGGACGGTAGCATTTGAGAGCAAAAGTAGGAACTACTTGAAAAAATTAATTGTCTGCAGTCCTACCTGAATCACAGATGATGCACACTAATACAGCCATCACAATTATCACCGGTTATCAGACCGATTCTACACACACTAAAGTACACGGGGCTACATGACCGCGTTGTCGCACCCCTAAACTGAGGAACCAACCAACCTTTTTGAAGTGGCCAGTGCGCTGACCCTCTTTAAGACACCAGAGAACTCGGAAGCCATTTGTCAGTGTTGCCTTATTAATAATTGATTGATACCGTTCAATTGGTCAACACAATTTATGCCCAATTATATTAGGCCAAAAATATGAATTCTACTAGGAAAAATAATATCCATCTTTGTAAACACTCTTGTATTTTAATCTTCAAGTTTTCCTATAGGATTCAATAACAATATGAATGCCCCACTTGACAAGGGGACTTCACTGTGAATATTGTAACTACATCAAACAAAGTATCGCTTACGTATATCACAACAGCACTAGCCACACTTTATCAAGATTTTGACGCATCTTTGTGGAATAGTGTTAGAGGGATATGGTGTTTTGTAGAGCAATTTTGTTATCTTGTATTTTATGTTGATTTGTTTGACCTGGATCTGATGTTCGCTTGAAGTGCAAAACATGTCATCCTTGTAACGCCCCTTGTAATCTTTGCAAATAATTAATCCCATACAGTTAGGCAGAATCTCATATTTCCCACCTAAATAATAGAGCATGAATTCCTGTTACAAGATTGATTACCCCAATAATATTTAATTTGTAAAAGAAACCCACGGCTGCTTCCTTCCACATCCTTGCCCATTTTCATTCATCTTCATTCATTTAATCTCTCATTAACTCCCCACATTAGGTTGGCATCAGGAAGGGCATCCGGCTGTAAAAACCATCTGCCACATTAGACTTTCATCGCATCTCATCCCCGACCCCATTGGAAACGGGAATAATAAGGGGTAGACATACATACAAAACAATTCATTAGAAGCAATTGTAAGTGAAGCAAGCTGGGTTGAGCTTATGTTGCTGAAGAAGGGCACATCAACCCAAAGCATATACAACCCTGAATAAAGAACGATCAAATAAACCGTGTATTTATATATAAATGTATGGGTAGGTGTGCACTGCTATCTGCTACTTTGCGGTTATTGGAATGGAGCATACCAAATGGATCACAGGGGGTTCCTTTGAACACAATACGGTAGTTGGTAAGGAAGATTGCCCCTTCAGCAGGCAACAATGGTGGGCCTCCCAGAAGTCCTCCTGTGCCTTCCTCTCTTCCATCAGGTAACAGATACACCCGTAGTCCTTCCATAATACCTTCTTCACCAGGAAGCATGTTAGGGGTGAGAATCTTTGGCTAGAAGAATAAAAACACAGGGTGTATTTGTGGAGCTATACAGTATACCAAGATTAAAAGATCAAAACTTTTTTTTTTTAAATTATACATACAAAAATCAGCTGCAGTTTATATTTCTTAACCTTTGTATGCCTGATATCAATCAATATCAGCATAACCATTATGGTAAGGTCAAATATTTAAGCTTAAAAAAAAAAAAAGAGAAAATTCAAAATGGCCAACATTTTCTTCGCCTACCTTACCTATACAATGAATGTATTAACAATCGTTAATGGCCACAAATAAGTAAATCTTAATGTGAGAAATGGATCAAACCAATCCTGAAAAATATAGCCCTGATGTATTTACAGGGTATCTATTGTCAAGTTTTGAAATTCCAGTATAATTTCAGTATTTTTAGTATAAATCTCAGCCAAATTTCACTGTGAAACCAACTTTCACTTTTCAATATTTTGTTAGTATAATATGAGAGATGTTTTATTTTCCAAG
Organism: Meconema thalassinum; assembly: GCA_946902985.2. Taxonomy (NCBI): domain Eukaryota; kingdom Metazoa; phylum Arthropoda; class Insecta; order Orthoptera; family Tettigoniidae; genus Meconema; species Meconema thalassinum. The sequence continues at coordinate 296,366,886 of OX336391.1, read as the reverse complement.
CTCCGATCGGTTGTGAAATGAAAACCACAGTGAGAAACCAAAATGCTTTATTTGCCATATTTAGCTACACCTTCTAGCTACTTCTCTACCTACATTTGTGATTGAGTGGTTCTATCTTTCCAATACCCTAGTCATAAAAAATAGCCTCCTGTTCTTTCAGCCTCTTCTCCACACTGATCTGCAGCTCATAATGCCAAAATGCTGTCCTCCTAGCCAGAGTTTCATGTGAGCAAAGCAATGAAAATCAGAGGGAGCCAAGACCTGGCTGTATGGTGGGTGATCAAACACTTCCCATCAGAAACGCTGCAGGAGCGTCTTTGTTGCAGCAGCGGTGTGCAGGCGAGCATTGTCATGAAGGACAATGCCTGATGCAACATTCCTCTTTGGTTGTTCTGAATTGCCCTTTGTAGGCGTTGTAGGGTCATACTGTACGAGTCTGCTGTGACGATCATGCCTCGTTCCATGAATTCCACCAACAAACATCCTCTTCGGTCATAGAACACAATAGCCATACACTATATGATGAAGAATGTTCACTTGCACTTCTTTACTTGGGGAATGAGAATGCATCTACTGTTTGGATAGCTCCTTTGCTTCTTATTTTCATAATATACCCACGTCTTGTCCCGTGGCAATTATTTTCAAAAAAAATAGTCTCCCCCAACATGGTAGCATTGGAGAAATGTTAAGGCAGCGCCTATTCACTGTGTTTTGTGATGGTCAGACTGGATCTTAGAAACCCATTTCACACTGAGTTTGTGGCACTGAAATCTCTCACTCATGATGGTATAGAGAACTGACCAAATTTTGGGAAACTTATCATTAAACACAGACATTGAGAACCAACGATTGTCTCAAATCACTTGATCCACTTGCTCAACATGATCATCGGTTAGAACTCGCTTCCTTCCCTGACCGCCTGCATCATGAACGTCTGTATGTCCTGCTTCCAAGTTCCTGCATCATGGCCGTACTTTGCTGTCAGTCATGTAAGTTTCACCGTATACATGACAAATTCGTCGATGAATGTCAGCTGCATTGCACCCCTCTGCATGAAGAAATCGAATGACAGCATGCACTTTACATTCAACTATTGTTCTAGGCATGATTACGTGCTCATTGCAGGCTCAGAACTGACACGTGCAAAGTGACACGATCGACTGGCATACTAGAGGGACTGAACGAAGAGCCATCAGATTTTTACGGTGGTTTTAATGTTGCAACTGATCGGACCTTGAAAAAATAAAAAAATAAAAACCTTCCTCGTATCATGGGATGCAGGTATTCATCCGGACGTCACAAACAGAATCTTACAAGGATCACATTTTCACAATCAAGTGCAAAACTTATCATATGCAAAAGTTCCACTTTGCTCAAAAAGGACACTCTATTACAACTATTTCATTCCAATAACCACACCTACCTACAGCTTTAAAACATTGTGCAATACCCAAGAGAGATGAAAGGCATCTTCAAGCTACAGAAATGCAGTTCCTCTGCAGTATGGTAAGGAAGACGAAAAGAGATAAATTAAGAAATGAAATAATACAGGCTGAAATAGAAGAACCCTTATGCGAAAAAGTTGCCAGATCAAGGATAAAATAGTTTGGACACATTATGAGAATGGAAGCTTGGTGAGAGCGAGTCCCTTCTCATATATGGGCACACATGCATCTGACTGCTACCACATCAAAAAATTTAGATAGTACAATACCTTCTGGATAGGAGGCAATCTCTTAGATTCTCTGTGAACTGCTTCCAAGGTCTCAATGTGCATATGCACTACTCCGGGTATCATCTGGTGCAAGCTCCGGATGTGTTCTGCGCTTACACTTCCTTCCGTGCATACCTTATCGACAAAACGGGACACCAACCGAATCACAGCAGTACCCATTTCACCAGGATCCTGTTCCTCAAAACCCGATTCAGCATCTGCACTATCACTTTCAGCCACACTAAAAAGAGGAAGCAATCCTGTATTACTTTCAAGACTCCAATTGACTATCTTCAAATTTCTTCTAGATAGGTATGAAACACACAAATCTGGTAATACAATTGAAACAATTGAACAATGAGTGGGGAGAATGGAAGCAGCATTTTTGTGCATGAATGAACGCCAAAAGGATGTTAAACCAGTGTAATAATAACTGCTTGAACATGGAAATGGCTTTAGGACACAGCTCCCGTGGAGAGGTTGAATCTTGAAAATACGATTGCAGTCAGGAATCGAACCCAAATCCCCTGCTGTTTGGGCATGCAAGTCAAGTCACTTACACTAATGTTGCCCCACTCCACCAGCAGTACATTTTCAGGTCTTAGATGGAGATCTGCAGTAGCGGCAGTTTCTTGCGTGACGTGGAGAAATACTTGATTACCTCAACGCCAAAGTCTGAACCTGAAGACTCAAGACTTGAAACCGTGCCACTGATTGAGCAATGCTGCACTGGTGTTAGTGGATTAATGCACCTGCCCAGACAACAGGAGATTCAGGTTCAAATCCCAACTGCCATCACAAAGTCTTCCTCAACAGATAATAAATGCTGGACTTAGCCAGAATCATTATACCATACTACATATATTTTTAACAGTTTGGTTTGCAGGCTTTCTTTATACCAAAAAGTTATACGAGGTGTGATTGGAAAGTTTTAAGTTCTAAGAATGGATCCGCCACTGCTTACTGGTTTGTCAGGCAGGTACAGCGAGGGTGAGGAGTAAATCATTGACTTGCCCTTGAACACCCTCGGACAGGAAATTGAGTTTTCTTTATTCAGTTCACTGTGGCAGCTGGTTGAGTCAGGGTCTGTTAGGGTTTCTTGCGGGATTGTTGTCAATTGACCAGAAACAACACCGACTTGAAGTGTGCCAAGAACTGATTAATCGGGTTCAAAATGACCCAGATTTGTTAAATAGGATAATGACAGGTGACAAATTGTGGGTGTATGGGTATGATCATGAAACGAAAGTGCAGTCTTCACAGTGGAAGAGTCCAGGTTCACCACGAACGAAAAAAGCATGCCAAATGAAGTTGAAGACAATGTTGGTGATTTTTTTCGATTCAACCGGTATTGTGCACCATGAATTTACCCATAGAGGACAGACAATTAACCAGGAATACTACACATGTGTCCTCGAGCGTTTGCACAAAAAGGCGTGGGAGAAAAGGCCTGCATTGTGGAAAGAGAGGAGTTGGGTGCTCCACCACGACAATGCTCCAGTGAGCTTAGTGAGGTGTACCATAACAACTGACGAGCCCAATGGTACACTGGGGCGAAATGCCGGCAATTATATTTCAGCTAAACGGACCATTTTATCATATTATTTGATAATACATCCGCTCAAATGGAAACTTAAATCATATTTCCTTTGGGAATATTTGAAACCAGGTTCAAACCTGGCCGAAGTCGTTGGATTTTTAAGAGCATAAAATCCTTCAGTATGCCTTCCTTCGGAGGGAAAGTAAAGCTGGCGGGCCCATGTCATAGATGTATGGCATGTAAAAGAACCTACCACTACAATTGGTAGTGTGTAGCCAAATTTGTAGGTTATTTGGTTAGAAACGCTCTATCAAGTTCCAACGTTAGCCGCTAGGTGCTAGTGAGAGTGGCATCTGGTAGCCCAAGTTGGAACTACTTGTTGGGAGCCTACGGGCGTTCAATTAAAAATACCCGGCTATGGCCAATGGCTACAATTCATATATAATAAAAACTTAAGTACCCACAATTCTGAATCTAATAAGAGAACATAGATTACAAGAATCAATTAAAAGCCATGGAAAGAAAAAGACATCTTCTGCAGAGTTGACAACAAAGAAAACAAATATAAAGGGACAGGAATTCCGCCTGATCAATACAAAACTTTTCAGTCAAGGGGCTATATTATACCCATTTGGTTGGTACATGCTTCGAAGCCTTCCATGGCCCCTTCATCAGCCATACACAAACATATTGTCAGTACAATCTTGGAATAACATTAAAAAGGTTAAAAATAACATGAGAAAACTTGATGAAAATGAGATATAAAAAACCATGAGGACAGTTGTGGTACAAATACATTGAGTAAAACTTATCCTAAGAAAACCTTACGAATATTACAAACAAATGGAAAAACACATTAAAAATAGTATATGTTAAAATGCAAACTTAAAATGCAATTTATATGACTCTTGTAATAATAATCTTAGAGTTTTGATAAAATAATAGCAGGATTCCGTGTCCGAAAATCTAGGGAATTCGACCCATAGAAAGAGTTAAAAAATATGTTAAAAACTGATAGTCATATAAAGACTTTGTTGACTTCATACGAAGGATCGTTGGTAGAAAAAAACAATGCATGCATGCTGAGCTTCTATGCCCAAGATAGCGGGTTCAAACCCGTCCGAAGCCGTCGGATTTTTAAGAGCGTTAAAAATCCCTCAGTATGCCTTCCTTCGTGGGGGAAGTAAAGCCGGCGGTCCCATGTCATAGATTTATGGCATGTTAAAGAACCTTCCACTAATTGCACCTGTGTAAAGCTAAATTGGATAGGTTAATGTAAACAACGCTCTTAGGTTTCTAAGTTCGTTGCCAAGAGCCGACTGCGGTGGCGTCTAGTAGCTGAGTTGTGAACTTGGCCTAGTAGTCGTTGACGGTGGCGCTTGGTGGCAAAAGTAGGAACTATTTGAAAAATTCTAAGTTGCAGTACTTAAATTAAAAAAACAGATAACACACACAAATACAGTCATCACAATTAACACCGGTTATCAGACAGATTCTACACACACCCAAAGTACACGGGGCTACATGACTGCGTTGTCGCAGCCCCTAAACTTAAGAACCAACCAACCAATGTCCAGGAAGGTCATCAGTAGATCTGTTCCATACTCATAGTGCTGTAACTGCCTTACAGCAAAAATCAAATCCACTGTGGACCTTCCTGCTCTGAAGCCATGTTGCTCTTCCCTCATCCCTCCTTCTATCCTTGTCCTAATCCTCCTTTCCAAAACTTTCTCAAAGATCTTTGCACAATGACTCATCAGTGTTATTCCCCGATAGTTTCTGCAGTCTGTTCTACTACCTTTCTTGAAGATCGGGACAATTATTCCTTGTTTCCAGTCCTCTGGGGTCTTCCTTTCCTTCCATGCTGTCCTCATCACTCGGTACAACCATTGTATCCCCACCTCTCCTGCTGCTCTCACCATCTCCACACTCAACTCATCCACACCCGGTGCCTTCCCTCCTTTCATCTTCTTCACTGCATCTTCCACTTCTTTCCATGTTTATTCCAATTCATCACATTCATACCACAAAACATAATCACACCAGCAACAACTATAACCTTCTTCTTACTAGATGTAACATCTATTTGCAGGTAGCAGGTAGGGACCCTCTTCGGAGGTAGCCCTACCCAGGGTGTGGCGCCCCTGCCTATGTGAGTCCCAGAGCACACTGGCCCAGTGTGTATCATCTGGTAAGGGTCCCAGCTCAGGGTTACGAGTGAAGACCTCAACGGCAGTGAAGGCGGAGAAGATGAACTTCGGTACGGCGGAGCTGGCGGATGGGGCACATGTGTTTAGGCCCAACGGCAAAGCGGGCGGAAGAAGAATCCATTACTTTTATGGTTCCCAACGGTCGTGAAGGCGGAAGAGGCCATGCCAGACGAATTGGCTGAGAAGGCGCACCTCAGTAATATTTTGAGTCTGCGGCAGTTCGTTGCAGTCTCTGTGTCTGGTCTTGCATGTCTCATTTCATATGTGCCGCAGGACACGACTCAGAGATCATAGTGAGTGGGTCACTTCCTGGCAAGTTGTGATCCACCCTAAACAAATACACGCCAGTGGCAATTCTTCCATCAGTCACTTATTTTCTAAAGTCCAACGGCGATGGGATATGGATGGTGGGGGCAGGTTATGGGTGTAACTGGAAGCCCCTAGTTCGGACCTGCACGTTGGCAGCAGATGTGTGATGGTCGTCTTCCTGGGACTCTGTGGCTACTCAGGAGTTCGGTCCTGCATAAGTGTTTGAGCAGGCCTGTTTAGGATTACCGCTGCTCACCCCACATGGGGAAGGCCCTAGAAAAGGTGGGCTAAACATCGGAAGTCACATCTACTGTCCGGCTGGGCGGCCGCACCCAGCAGGTCACCCCTCATGCGGTCGAAAAACAAAAACTACCAAATCAATAAGGACACAATTTTATCATTGGAACATGGGACGTCAGAACTTTGCTTGACTTAAAAGATAACGACAGGCCTGAAAGAAGAACGGCTCTTATTACTCATGAATTATCCAGACTCAACATTGACATCGCTGCTCTCAGTGAAACCAGGTTGTCCACTGAAGGAAAAATTACTGAGTTTGGATCAGGTTATACCATCTTCTGGAAGGGAAAGGAGGAGGGAGAACATCATATTCATGGTGTAGGATTCGCTGTAAAGACCAAGCTAGTTAATGATTTCCAAATTACTCCCACTGCAATCAGCGAAAGACTTATGACTCTCCGCATTCCACTCTCTGGAGGTTCATTCATGACTCTCATATCTGCCTATGCTCCAACTTTGAAGGCCGATGATGAAGTTAAGGGCCAGTTCTATGACCAGCTTGGCACAATCATCTCCAAGGTACTATCTACAGATAAGCTCTTACTCCTTGGTGATTTCAATGCAAGAGTTGGGAAAGATACCGGCTATGGCAAAATGTGATGGGTAAACAAGGTCTTGGAACCTGTAATCCCAATGGACTTCTTCTTCTTGGTCTTTATGCAGAACATGAACTCTTCATCACCAACACTCAATTCCGATTACCTGAACGCTTCAAGACCACGTGGATGCATCCACGTTCTAAGCATTGGCACATCCTTGATTACGTCATTACCCGACGATGTGACAAGAAGGACATACTTATTACCAAAACAGCAAGGAATATTGACGATTGTTGGATGGATCACAAACTTCTCATCTGTAAACTCAGGATATCCATCAGCCCAAAACCACCAAGGCGTTTCCAAACCCCATCCAGAGGAAAGTTTAACACCTCCAAACTTCAGGATGAATCTATTTCCACAAACTTTGAGAATATGATCAATGCTCAGCAATCAGATCATCCAGTTAAACAGGGTGTCTACTGTAAGGATGAAGTAAAAATTAGTTACTTTTTAGGTACCTTTTAGTTACCTTTTAGTTAATTTTAGTTTTTTTTTTTTTTTTTTTTTTTTTTTTTGTCGTGTGGCCTCCTCAGAGGCCGAGTGCAGGTCTTTCCATTCGACGCCCGTGGGCGACCTGCGCGTCGGGATGAGAGATGGAATGGAGGAAGGTGAATGAATGAAACTGGGCAAGGATGTGGAATGAATCGGCCGTGGCCTATCAGAAGGTACCGTCCCAGCATTTGCCTGGTGTTGAAAATGGGAAACCACGGAAAACCATTTCAAGGACGGCCGACGGTGGGGCTCGAACCCACGCGTCTACCGAGTCAGCAGAGAGCTTGTTACCTTTGTATTTAAGTTAAGTCTGCGGTCTACAAGCATAGGCGCTTATCACGCGGTGAAGAAAAACAACAATGAGCTGTTTTTAAAGAAGTTTTTTTATTTATCGTATGGCTTTTAGTGCCGGGAGTGTCCGAGGACATGTTCAGCTCGTCTGAGTCTGTAGCTGCTTCCAACGGACACCCTTAGGGTGAGCTACAAGTTCCGTTCAATTTCAAGTTGCTACCAGATATCAATGATACCTAGTGGTGAACGTTGGAACTTTGATAGAGCGTTCCGACGAAATATAACCTAACAAGTTAGTTTCACACAAGTTTTGTCTGTGGAAGAATCCTTTACATGCCATAAATCCATGACATGGGACCGCCGGCTTTACTCCCCCCCCCCCCCCGAAGGAAGGCATACTGAAGGATTTTTAACGCTTTTAAAAAATCCGACGACTTCGGCCGAGTTTGAACCCGCTATATTGGGCACAGCAGTTCAGCATGCTACCAACTACACCACCGAAGCCGCTTTAAATGAAATTCACATGATGTTATAAAAATTTAAAAAATAATAAATATATACTAGATATTTAATATCCAATGAGTTGTTTCAGCTAATATGTCGTCTTGTCCACAATATGTTGTTAAAAATTACGGTACCAAGAGGTTGCTCAGCTCTTGACCATTTGGCGAGATTTCCTTCGTCCCCGCGGTAGGTCGCGAAGAAATGTATGCGATGTTACGCGATCGTCACCGAATTCTGTCTTCGCAGTCAAATGCGGAGAAATATCGAGATGTTACACGATCGGCGCTGGTCTCAGTTGTTTGGTGAGCTTCCCGTAGTTTTCACGATAGAACACGGAGAAAAATCGCGATTTAGACAATCAGCGTCACTTTTCGTCATTCCACGACATTTCCATTGTCCTAGAGTTCGGGCACAAGAAAATATAGCATTATTACGCAATCGGCGCCACTTGCTGTCCGTTTGACAAGAATACAGTTGTCCTCGTCATTGAATGCGGAGAAATATCGCGATGTATCGCAATCGCTGCCGCTCTCGGCCGTTTTACGTTGTCCTCGAGATATTACGCAATCGTCGCCGCACCCGGCCGTTCAACGATTGTCTGCCTGTCTACCTGTCCTGATAGAATGGCGGAGGCAAGCTCTAGGTTGGGCATGGTTAAAATTGACGCGTAGTTATGAACATGTTGTTCGGTCGGCGCCGTGATTCCCTTTGTCCCTATGCTGTAGTTGGGAGTTCATGAGTTCAGGGTGGATCACGAGGAGGATTTAGTATTTCGATGCTACGTAGGCTGCCATTTTTAAGTGGGTTGATGCACTTCTCGCTCCCCGCACGCTTTTAAGTATACGGTCATGGGAAAAGTGGCAAGTAGGTTTCGTGATAGGTGCCCAATCACCTTTGACAGGATTCCCGCAGTTCTCGTGGTCACAAGTTCACGATAGGGGACGGGTTTTATGATTTTACGCAACTGACGTCAATCTCGGTCCGTTTGACGAGATTCCCGCAGGCAAGTCGTGCGGTCAGCCGGCCGTCTTGAGGATGCGATTTTGGAGGATGAACGTTCGAAGTAGGTACGGTATCGAATATTACGAATTGTTCTGAGAGGATTGTACGAATAATACGACAAGAGGGCAAGTTTTATTTCGATTGAGAACCACGAATTATCAACAAATTATCGAAATAATCGGTTAGATGGAACGAAAGTTCGAAGGAAAAATCGACTTATAACGGAATTTCGAATTAACCATACTGAATGTCGCAAATTTACTTGACATATTTTTTTAAATAAGTTATATGTATTTCGAAGATTTTTCGCATTTTTTTCGAAACGGTAACATTTCGCAAGATTGCGACATTAAATTGTTTCGCGTTATTTCTGGACTTCAATTTGGCATAGTTTCCAAATAACAGAAATGAGGGATTTCTTTTTAGTTTCGGAAGTATTCGCGAATAAACGTCTCGCGAAAAGTCAGGTTTCCTAATACAGCAACACAGAAAAATATTTCACACGAAACTTGAGACTTCTTGATGCCGAAAATATACGTTGAACCGATGTATACCGCTCAAGGTGTCCTTGTATGTATTTCCTTGAGGTCGGGCACGGAGACATATAGCTTAGTACTTTGCAATAGGCACGGCGTCGCTTGCGTGAAACTCGCAATCTCTGAGCCTAGCGGCGCGAGTTTAAATGATTCAACCCGCCTTCATAAAATTTTCGTTACCCGTTTGTAAAATTCGTTACTTTTTCGTTACTTTCGTTACCCATTTGTAAAATTCGTTACTTTTTCGTTACTTTCGTTACTTTCGTTACCGGTAGACACCCAGGGCCGTGGAAAGCGGCGACGGGCCCTGGGGCTGGAATCTCCCGGGCCCCCAACACCCAAAAATTAATCAACAAGAAGTTCACTGAACTGCATGTTAAGAGAGGTGGAAGGGGTATACTGTACACTGTGCAATACTACGGCCTCTGTGACATAAGACGTAATCTCTTTTCATAATGAAAATATGATTTTTACTCAAAGTCAAGACGTATTTTAAAATACGTTTTACATATAGAGTTTTTATGTTGACATTCTTAAAACTTGCTGTCCTTGAAGAGTCACACCCTTGGGTCTAAGCCTAAACACAGATATAATTGCTTTGGTTGAACGGCGATCACACATCATTGTACATTAAACAAAGCAAAATATATTTTCATAATTAACCACAGGTATGCTCATACGTAAGTCAAGTTATTTATTATGTGCTATCAGTAGATTTCAGCTGATCAGTGATTGTTTTCACAAAAGAAGAACATGTGAACTTGAACTATATTTTGTAATTTGCAGTCAGTGGCCTTCTTATAATTTAATATTGATTTGCAGTAAGTAAACCTAGAGCCAGGTTCTCCTAAAACTCCCCAATCCTAACTATGCCTGGTGACCATCGGGGGCGGATTTAAGCCAAGAATATGGGGGAGTGGACACACCGGGGTTCTGGGGGTATGGAATATCACCAAGCTCATAGTGGGGTCCGGAGTCCTCTTTCGGAAAATTTTTCAAACATTAGGTCTAAATTATTGAGTTATAGGCCATTTGGTTGATTATTTTTGTGATATTTTGCAGTAAAAGTTTGGTGACCATTGACATTTAGTGGCTATAGAAAAGATTCTCCGTTATTGAAGTGAAAGCTCTCGCACCTTCAAGAAAGACCCCGCGGTGTAGCTCCCCAATGACCGTGATGGGAGTCTACAGCAAGTCTGCAGATCAGAGTTCGAATCCCGATGCTGACAGCGGCTATCCTGAGTGTGGGTTTTCACACTCCCTCCAGACAAATGCCGGGATATTACCTTATTTCAAGTCCAGGGACACCTACCCTACTCTTAACCCTAATAATTATAGTAATAGTCGCGACTGGCAACGCATTCCTAATTTTCCCAGTCGGCAACTAAGAATACTGCATGCGATTGATCATGTCACAGAGGCCATAGCACAGCACAGTGAATACCCCGCTTTTCGTCCAGTAGTGGGTGGTTTTAAGAGGGTCTACGGTTCTAATCTCCAAGACAAATAGTTACAACAAACCACTAGCCTCCCCTTCAGTCTACACAATTCGCACGTTTCTTGGTTTTCTAAACCATCTCTTCGTGTCCTGAAAAATAAATGCTTTGCAGATCGGTGCTGCTCTTTGGAATAAACGGTGTAGAAATGTCCAATAATAACAGTCACTGCACCAGCTCAAAACAAAATTGTATTTATATTAATATTCGACAACACTTCATCTTAATATTCTTCTAAATTAAGCAGAGTTCAATATTTGGTATAGAAAAGTCTGCGTGGTTGCCTACATGCAATATATTAGTTTCTCCATCGCCATGCACACCACTGACGTTACTTATTGTTGTTTTAGGGGAGGAACAGCTATGGTAGGTCATCTGTCCTTACCACTGACGTCCCATGAGAGGAATTGGAAAACAAAGTTGAGTAGTTCAGTGTCCTAGCATAATTGTCATTTTTCTCCTTGTTAATTAAACACTCACAAGGGAAGTCTCTGAACCGGGGAATCGTAGATCCTGCTGGAACTTTGCAGATACGTTGCGTGAGCCCAAATAGGCAGAACCGTGAAGAGAAATCTTTCGGAAATTAACTTCCCCTTGTACTAGATGAAAAATTAAGATTTACTCGTTTAAATTGGCGCGCCAGCGGCGTGAGCTTCATTGGCTGCTTCAGAGGTTGCTTCCCGGCCTACGGCGTACAGTCACCGAATGAGAGGCGACAGTCCCAGCATACGCTTATATCCGTATACGGAGAGTGTCCCATGCATTGCATGATGAATATTAACATTGCAAAAGTTATATGTTGTCTGGAGGAAAAATATGGAAAATGTATGGAAAGGCCTCTCAGCATTCAAGAACAGGACCTGTTGGACAGTTTGAATGGTAGGCTATAGGCTATTGATAGTTTTGTGCCTAACTGACTTTCTGGCGTTCGTCTCTTGTAATAAGTGTGTTAATTTGTCGTGCTAATTGATATTTACAGGTATCATAACTGGTTGTATAGAGAACAGCACTATGAACGTGGACTCCTATTCTACTCTTACTGTTGCCACACATGAGCTACCGGATGACAGTAACACCAGTAACACCAACAACTCTGATGAAGATAATATTTTGGCTGCCACCGATAGCTCACCCAGGAAAGTGACAGATGAAGCTGTGGGTATGGAATACAAACAAAATGCTGTTGATTATTGGAAAAGCGGTAAGAGGCGTCCGCTTTCCTTTTCGTCGGTAAAAAGTAAGTTTCACCGTTTAAAAAGCAAGAAAGATTTATAATTGTGGGCAGAGCAAGTGAAAAGGGGAGGCACCCGCCGCGACAAATTGAGAAGAATAACATGTGCCTTAAAAGCCCAATTTGGCATTGCCCATCAGAATAATGACGTAATATATGACGTGCCATTCACCAATGGGCTATACTACCTGCACAGGACGTAACATGTACGGGGTTTAAAGCCAGCCATTCCTGGGTGCAGAAATTTAAGGATCGCTATAATATCATTTCGCGGAAAATAACAACTGTGACGACATCAAAGAATGCCCATCGAGAAATGGATATTATGTCAGCAGCAAAAATATTCGTAGAAGAGGTTACATCGGTTCTTGATTCTCTCGGCCCTGGGAACGTATATAATAGTGATCAAAGTGGGTTCAATTTGGAGATGTGTTCGGGTAGGACACTGGCTATAAAAGGGTCGAAAACGGTTTGCTCCAAAGTGCAATCAGTGGGGGCCACAACGCACAGTTATACAATAATGCCAACAGTAACAGCAGCCAGCTAGCAACTAGGACCTCTCTTCATAACTCTGAAAGAACCAAACGGTGTGTTTGGAAAAAGGGTGAAAGAAACTATGTTTGCACAAGACAATATTTACGTTGTTCCTACAAAATCTGACAAAATGAGATCCGCACAATTGAAGGATTGGTTTCACAATGTTTTCAAACAGCATGTACCGTCCGGCAATGCGGCACTCCTCCTGGATTCCTTTTCTGGACATAAATCGTTAGAAAGTGAAGAGCGCATACGACTGATAATGATACCTCCTGGAGCCACAGCCTCTTGTCAACCATTGGATGTATACGGCTTTAGGGTCTGGAAAAGCTTTGTCAGTAGATTTTCGAACTCCGTTCGGTTATTGAATTTTGACATCAATTTGGCCCAGAGAAATACAATCTTGAAAATGCAGTCTCTGACATATCACCAATTGTCGTCCCCTCGTTTTACTTCAATGTGGCAATACGCTTGGTACCGAAGTCAGTACCTGTCCGACAATCCCGGTGGGTTTGAACACCCTGTGCCATATTGCTTCGATATCAGTGCAATACAAAGTAGTACTTGCACTCGCCCGTGTTTCATACAGTGTGGATGGTGTAAAACCAGTTTGTGTTTCCATCATTATTACCACGAACATCACTGTTGTCAGAACTATGTGAAGTAGCTTGGTCACTGACTCACTTGTTTGACTATTGGTTCAGTTTACTCCGTGTTGTGTTGTAATGATATGTATTAGTGATACCTTACATTGCATGATTAATAATAAAGCACGACGTGCAATATATTGTAAAGATGCAGCATTAATGTCCACGCCGCAGCCCAGGTTGTGAGCACGAGTACGGGAGGGCAGTCGTTTGGAGCATGACCTTTTGAGCCACCAATCAGGCGTGAGGCACACCCGCGCTTGACCAGCGCGCACAGTTCAAAATTGTTGTACTTATTGCCGTCTACGGAGGGCAGGAGTTAATTTCCGAAAGATTTTTCTTCATGGTTCTGCATAGTTGGGCTCAAGCAACATATTTGCTAAGTTTCAGCAGGATCCGCGATTCCCCGGTTCAGAGACTTTCCTTGTCAGTCCAGAAAAATACTGTAATGTTACCTTAGTTTCAGCCTTTGGATACATTTCCCAACTCTAGTACCACTAGTAATATAGGTTTTCAATAAATCTCTTGATCATAAATGATTTGCGCACGAACCCAAGTACCTGCGAATGTTGATCAGATTGAATGAACCAGTTATAATAATAATTATACTGCACCTAAACATACAGATTATACAAATGTTAGCATTGTTTTCTCAATGCAGTATACGAGAATATGAACAATTTTGCATGCATATTTTCTATCTACGTTTGACAACAGAATCATCCCACCCTTTTGCAAGATATTTAGCCAGCAATGATAATTTTTCACATAGTGCGAAAGTGAATTACTAGGGAACGATGACCTCGCTGTTCTTCCACTTAAATCAACTATAAAGTGAATTACTGTATGGACGCTACTTTAAAATGTATTTGACGTACCTGCCTGAACCGCATACAATACGTCTAGTTAGACAATATATTCATTTCAGAAACTATCACCTGTAAATATCTAAGCACGATGTGACGCACCAAACTTGAAACTCTTGAGCTAGCTGACCAACCACACCACGGCAGCCCAGGCTCTCGTGGCCTTGGCAAAATAAGTGGAGGGATGAGAAAATTATTTGAACGATTGGTGTATAAGCCGAATAAGCTAAATATAGAATAATGGAATGCTCTCTCTGTCTTCAGGTATATTCTGAGAACAATATATAGCGAAGCCCCATCGCCTAAGTTGACCACTTTGAGACAGTTGTTCTTCACACAAGCGCTTTGTAGGGGAATATATTGTCCACTTGACATAATAAGTTTCTCAATCCTTGTAACATTGTTTACAGATAGTTCATTGCATTCACTAAATGATTGGCATTAGCAAATTCAAGTCACATAAAGGCAATAATAAATCAATGCCCGATCGGGCCCATCCTCCTAAGACGCCGGGCCCCCTGGGAGGGCCGGGCCCCGGGGCACCAGCCCTGGCTGACCCCCCCTCTCGTCGGGCCTGTAGACACCCTGTTAAAACAAGTGACATTCGAGAAGAATGGACCAATCTGAGGGAGATAATCACTAAGTCAGCTGAAGAAACCATTGGTTTGGTAAAGCAGAAAAGTCAAGACTGGTTTGATGACAACAACGAAGAAATTTTGCGTCTCATCAACATCAAAAGGGAAGCCTATCTATCTCATCTTCAAGACCCATCCTCAAATACGAAGAAAGCTCTGTATTTAGAACTCAGGAGTAAGTGTCAGACACAAATAAGAGAGATAAAGAATACTTGGTGGCAGCAGAAAGCTGAGGAACTTCAGAGGCTATCTGATACTCGTGATCTGAGGAACTTCTATGCAGGGATTAAAGAGATATATGGCCCACTTCGTTCTTCATCAGGTACACTAAAAAGTGCTGACAACTCTGCCACTCTTACTGACAGCGATGATATCTTAGAGCGTTGCAAGGAACATTTCTCCATCCTTCTAAATCGTCCTTCAACAGCTGCTGAAGACTTCCTTCGTGATGTGCCGAAATATCCTGAACAACCATGGAAGGCTGTACCTCCTTCTTACACGGAATTCAGTGTAGCTCTCAATCAAATGAAACCAAGAAAGGCACCTGGCCCAGATAACATCCCACTGGAATTAATTCAAGCTGGAGGTCAGTCCCTCAAAATGCGGATTTTCACTCTTATTCTCAAAATTTGGGAATTAGGAGAAGTACCTGGTGACCTAAAGAACGCCACTATCATCACAATCTTCAAGAAAGGTGATCGTAGTGTTTGTGGCAACTATCGTGGTATATCGCTACTATCTACTGTGGGTAAAATTCTCGCCAGAATTTTACTTAACCGTCTTCAGGTTATCTCAGAAAAGATCATCCCCGAGTCCCAGTGTGGATTTTGATCTTCCAGAAGCACAACTGACTTGATTTTCTGCATAAGACAACTACAAGAAAAATGTAGTGAGCAACAGAATACACTCTTCTTAGTCTTTTATGATCTGGTCAAGGCCTTTGACTCAGTTCCAAGGTCTGCTATGTGGGCGGTGTTGCAACGCTTTGGCTGTCCTCGACGCTTTGTTGATCTAATCCAAGCTCTCCATGATGGCATGACCGGTCAGGTTTGTCAGCAAAATAAGATCTCTGACGAATTTCCTATCAGTCATGGACTGAAACGAGGCTGCGTACTTGCTCCAACACTGTTTGCATTGTATTTGGCTGCAATGCTCTATAAATCGCCCACAAACATCCCTGGTGTAGATGTCAGGTACCGATTTGATGGAGGGTTCTTCAACCTAGCTCGATTTCGCTCCAAGAAGCTAACTCAGGTTACGAAGATAACCAATATGTTGTATGCAGATGATGCGGCATCGCCTACACTCACGCCAGTGGAGTTGCAACAGACTGTTAATTGCTACAAGAATGCATGTGAACGTTTTGGTCTCACCATTAATGTTCAGAAGACCAAGGTTCTGGCACAACCCTCACCAGGCACTTCCCTTCCGCACTTCAACATTTCTATCTCAGATACTCCATTGGAGCAGATAGACCACTTCTCGTATCTGGGCAGTCTGCTATCTGTACACGGCAATTGTGGACAGGATGTTGAGAAGAGAATCGGTGCTGCCCATGCGGCATTTGGACGACTATCGCATCGGGTCTTCTTGAATAAAGATCTGACCGTGAAGACGAAACTCATGGTGTACCAGGCTGTTGTCATCTCAACATTGTTGTATGGCTGTGAAACCTGGACCCTTTATCGACATGACTTCCGAAAGCTTGAGCTCTTCCATCAACAGAAACTTCGATCCATCATAAGATAAGGTGGGAAGACCACATCACCAATCTTGATGTTCTTGAGAAAGCGCTTGCTAATAGTATAGAACCATCCATCATTGGCCATCAACTTAGATGGATTGGACATGTCCATCGGATGGATGATACGAGACTACCACGCCAGGTTCTGTATGGTGAACTCACCTCCGGCACCAGACCTCATGGAGGCCCTAAGAGATGTTACAAGGACCAATTTAAGCAGAATATGAAGTTGACAGGTCTCAATCCACAAACCTGGGACCAGCTTGTTAAAGACCGTTCAGCTTGGCACCAGACCATCCTGGCTGCTGTCAAAATGTTTGAAGAAGAACGTCGTAGAATTGTTAAGGCCAAGCGTCAAGCACGAAAGCTCCGTGCAGCACAGCCATGCCCTCCACCAACAGTTCTGTGTGATCTGTGTGGACGTTTGTTTCATGCACGCATTGGGCTGTTCAGTCACCGCAAACATGCCCACAGACCTCAACCTTAGATTAGGGTATTTTAGTCTGTTTTGGAAGAAGATGTATACTCGGAAACGAGTTCAAGCCGCCGACGACGAACATCTATTTATTTTTCAAATCCTCACTAACATACCACAGCACATAACATCTCATTTTCCACCACTAAAAATCCTGGACCAGAGGGCATATCCTCAACACCATTCCCCATGACATCAACTATCAATATCCATTCCCATTCTAAATGAAACCAACCAGCTAACATCACGCATGGCAATTTTCAACAACATTCCATGGCAACCGTGCCCTAAAATCAAGGAACCTTTGCCAATTGGTCAAAGCCACCTAGTCCACCCACTGGCTGCCCACCAGCAAAGAATCTCAAGGCACAGGACACACAAGATTCTCTCTGGTGGCCTACCAAAATGTGGCCATGGCTGGCAACCAGATAAAAATAATAAAAAGAAATAATAACAAACAGAAAGAAACTAGGAGTCTCTGTAACCTACAAATGTTAGGTTACAACACAAATTTAATCTATGAAATGTAACTGTGCTTAATGCTTTCATAATTCAGTATGGAATGTGTCCAAAATTGCTATGTCACAATTGAAGGGTTCGGGTGTAAACCATGGTAAATAACAAATCGCTCATTTTGCAGCAAGGTGGTAGTTACCATAGATACACTCACGCACCGTGCTGCTGTCTTTTGAAAATTTTGCGTACTGCTTACAGTAGATTGCTCAGAACGTCACTCATGATACTATACATGCGATGTCTTGATTTTTATCAAAATGTCACTTACCATGGTTTACACCCGAACCCTTCAATAATTATTATTATAATTATTGGTTAATAGATCTAATTAATGATCAACTGGAAACATAACTATCTCCAAATGGATAATTTTGAGTCCGCCGTTTATGTTTCAGAGTTGTTAACATTATTATTATGAGTCCATTTAAGTAGTTCCATACTTTCACTTCAGTACCATTATAAATTACTAGTATTTACGTAATTCTCATCTGTTTCCAAATGTGAGGATACATTAGAGCATTTTGTTGCCAACATAACTAGTTACTCGTTTTATCCTGACCAAACACCGAATAGCTAGGCCCAACAACAAATCCACATAGATACACCAGAATAAGTTATTCTAGGTATACTTAACTTAACCCATGATCATACAACTGGGCTCAGTAATATTCTACAAGAAGGGGAGCTTATGGGAACCACACACATTATCCACAGTATGAACTAACAACTTAACTTTTATTAGCCCATCTCATTAGCACAATGATAACTGGCAAGTACTATAGTGGGAGGAGAACTTCACTGCAATCTGCTCACAAACACGGGTTGAATGCCAGGACGTGTGGTAATAGATATGAATGGGGGTAGTGAATACAGCCAGCTGGAGTACAGGACATGTTCAAAGAGGAAGCAACTGGAAATCACCCTTCAAGCTATAGTACCGGTACCTGGTTGGTAATCATTGAGTAAAAATAAGTACTTTTAGTACATGAGTTTGTGGCTGTTAGCACAAACAAAACCCCTAGCTTTTCCAGGTGATTTTTTCTTCTTTCAATTTTCCCTGACTTTCGAGTATATAACGAATTATACTGCTGAAAAAGTAAAATTGCTGATATTTCTTTATCTTCCATCGAAATGTCACATTGTGTGCATTATTAGAAATGTTTATGCTTGTCCCATTCTGGTATCTCAAAGCGTAAATAAGGGTGACCATTCAAATATGTGTGTTCACGATAGTTAAACTAGTTGTTTTTAAGTATATTTTTATAGTTTTTTTTGTTGTTGTCGTCGATTCCTCTAGGGGCTTTGATACATTGTGGTCATGAGTCCCATGTACTTGGGTGTGTGTAGAATTTGTCTGATAACCTGTGTTACTGTGATGTCTGTACTAATGTATGTATTTGTAAATGAGGTAGGATTTGGGAAGGAAATGGCCGTGACCTTAAGTTGGGTACCATCCCAGCATTTATCTGGAGTAGAAGTGGGGAAACCACGGAAAAACACTTCCAGGATCCTGAGATAGGAAACAGTTTAGCCTCACGGGGCTTAGTGTACCACGATCCAGCCCTCAAGACCAGGATTAAATTTTTTGGCAGAACCGGAAATCAAACCTAGGCCTCTGCGGTGACGGCCAACAATGTTAGCCACTATGCAACGAGGCAGACAGCTTCTTCACTGCCAAATGCACTGCCTTTTATCGCATGGTGAAAATGTTCTTTATGTTTCTAGTTAAGTAAAACTATGCCAGTTTTCATACAATCATATCCTTGCATACTGCCAAGTGTTTTCTGTGTTCCATGGCATTTCTATGTTCTTTATAATATGTGTCTACCTTCCTTAAACTTTATCCATTGTAATTCGCCGACACCCTGTTCTTGGCAAAAGATAAAATGTATTAACTATTCTCTTTACAGACTGTCATTATTCTTCCTTTTTCTCCGATGTTTTAATAAAATGCATCTATCTTATTGGGTGTGAAGTTGCTTCAGTTGGCTTTTTGTTTCATTGCTTTTAACTCTCTATTAAAGATTTCAGGGTCCTGCTGATGGTCCCATGCACCACCATAGTCATTTGTGTGTGCTTAGGTAGCAAAAGGGTTTTCCATCAACCAGACACGTGTTTCACATTTAGATAACAGGATCAAAGAGTTAGCATGTCTTTAACAACCTAACATTATTAATACAACCGCAATAGTCAAACGAGAGCTATCAACGAGTAGTGGTGCATCAAGGGCACTGAAAACTGGGATTTTTCAGTAATCACCCAAGTGGGTCACTTCATCAATATTTAACAATATGACTAGCAGTAATAACATAAACTTAATATTTACAAGAGAGTCTTAACACTCCACGGAACACAAGTAAAACATTGTCACATTCATCATCATCATCATCATCATCATCATCATCATCATTTCCCCTTATCCAGATCTTGCCGGGTCGGGGTATTTATGGCACTTCTCCAGCTTCCTCTTTCTTTCCACCATTCCACTATCTTGTCCCAGTCCAAATTTCTTTTTCTTATGCTGTTCTTCACTGAATCAATCCACCTTGTTCTAGGTCTTCCTCTTGCTCTCTTACCCTTGCACTTTACCTCCAGCAGCTGTTTTGGTATTCTATTTTCCTCAATCCTCTTGACATGTCCAAACCACCTTAGTTTATTCTTCTCAATTCTCGCATTTAGTTTTCCCATCCCAACTTCCGTCCTAACATCTTCATTTCTTACTCTGTCTTTCCTATCATACTTCTTTGGAATTTCATTTCACTGGCTTGAATTCTACTCTCTTGCCTGCTTGTCAAGGTCCAAGTCTCAGCTACATAAGTCAATAATGGTACATAGTACAATTATACATTATTTCTTTGCAATCCTTGGTACTTCCTTATCCCAAACAAGTTTTCATACACTTTGGTAGAATGCATTACTCTGCTGTACCCTCCTGTTAATCTCCATGTCCAATCTACCATTTTGCATTAATTTTATAGAAGTTTACGTAAGTGTTATACTGTATATATAAGAGGGCCACTTACTAAGTCATGGCAACTATTTTATTTTAGATAAATGCATTGTTATACAAACATTTCATTATACAGATATGAAAATACATATTGTACTTAACCAATTATGTTCATTACGAGAGTTTCTCGGGTAGTAATGTAGGCAAGGGAGAAGAGTAAAATTAAGAAAATGTTATTGTGCAAGGGTTGGTTTTTTAGTTTTGGCACCTTAGTTATAAGTGGATTAATAACTCACTTAGATGGTTCCAAGTTTCACAGGCCCTCGATGTAGTCCCCACCGTTGCGTATAACGTGTTCCCAGCGATGCGGAAGTCGTTGGTTCCCGTTGGCACTGCCCAATCTATTGATGGTACGAAGAGAGCGCTCGGCAGCCTGCTTAACGTTATTGTCATCTTCATCTTCGGGATGAGATCATAGTCGCAGGGACTGATGTCGGGAGAATATGGGGGGTGATAGAGGAATTTCCAGCCCCAGCGATCCAACAATGCCGACACAACGCCTGCTGTGTGTGCCCTAGCATTGTCATGCAGAACGATGGACGGTGTAACCATGTGGTGGCGCCGTTTCCTTCTCAGAGCTCCTCGGAGATGATCTTGCAGAAACGAACAATAGTACGCTGCATTAACGGTTTGCCCTCGGGGAACAGTATGGCAGCGCTTCCGTACCATTGAAGACCTTAAGCAGGCTGCCGAGCGCTCTCTTCGTACCATCAATAGATTGGGCAGTGCCAACGGAATCCAACGACTTCCGCATCGCTGGGTACACGGTGGGGACTCCATCGAGGGTCTGTGGAACTTGGAACCATCTAAGTGAGTTATTAATCCAGTTATAACTAAGGTGCCAAAACTAGAGTTTAGTGCTTTTCAGTCGGTCAACACGAATGTACCCAAAAGAGATGGGTTATGCCCTAATCCTGAAATAAATTACATGAGATTAATAAAACACTAGGATGACCAGTTTCGATCGTCAAGCGATCATCATCAGATCCATTACACTTAGGCTACAAAATCTATGTTTGAAATACAGGTGAAAATATTTACAATATGTACAATTATTTAGTTGCAGTATTGGTACTGCAACTGTCAGTGTATGCTAAATGCAGTATATATGTTAGGTGAAATGCTAAATGGTGATAGCTATCCGTAGATTGTACTTTAGAGAGATTATATGGTTGTAAACTATGGTTAAACTATAAAATTTTAGGCTAACTACTTATCTGATTGTCTTCCGTACAACAGCTACTCGCAGTTTTCGTGCTCACTGGAACTCACTGTGCGGTCGACTGCGGTGGTTATCTTAACGACTGGTTTTTCCCTGCTTTCTCCCCCCTGCTCCTACGTGCTGTGGGGAGTGATAGCGATGTGTTTATGTGAGGTGTTGCCAACCTAGATAAGATGTTATTGAATGAGGTGGGTCTACAACTATTAAAGACTGTGGATTAGCCCTCGCCACGCATAACGATGGGTTATGCTCCACGCGTGGCGAGGGCTAATCCACGGTCTTTAATAGTTGTAGACCCACCTCATTCAATAACATACATCTTATCTAGGTTGGCAACACCTCACATAAACACATCGCTATCACTCCCCACAGCACGGAGGAGCAGGGGGGAGAAAGCAGGGAAAAACCAGTCGTTAAGATAACCACCGCAGTCGACCGCACAGTGAGTTCCAGTGAGCACGAAAACTGCGAGTAGCTGTTGTACGGAAGACAATCAGATAAGTAGTTAGCCTAAAATTTTATAGTTTAACCATAGTTTACAACCATATAATCTCTCTAAAGTACAATCTACGGATAGCTATCACCATTTAGCATTTCACCTAACATATATACTGCATTTAGCATACACTGACAGTTGCAGTACCAATACTGCAACTAAATAATGTACATATTGTAAATATTTTCACCTGTATTTCAAACATAGATTTTGTAGCCTAAGTGTAATGGATCTGATGATGATTGCTTGACGATCGAAACTGGTCATCCTAGTGTTTTATTAATCTCATGTAATTTATTTCAGGATTAGGGCATAACCCATCTCTTTTGGGTACATTTGTGTTGACCGACTGAAAAGCACTAAACTCTTGTTTACTAAGGCAATACTGAAAATATGGCTTCAAACACCACAGTGCCAAAACTAAAAAACCAACCCATGTATGTCATAATGTTAAGAATACTAATTTGCATGCACATTAACACATGAACACATTTTGAACACATTAACATCCTTAGATGTAATATCCTAGACAACCCATTGTTCGCTGCCAACGATGAGGAAGACTACCAATACCATCAGCTGCTCCATTGTCTAATTTGGCAATCTCTCATCGCACTGCGTCGGCTATGTCTTCTAGTGTATGGAAGCATCTCCTGTGCAATGAAGCTGTCAATTTCGGTGTCAAATCAAAATCGCATAGTGACAGATTGAGGGAGTAGGGAGGTTGCTCAGTACATCCCATTTCCAGCGCCGTAAATAGTTCTGAATAATGTTTGCCGCATGAGCTGTTGCATTGTCCAACAACTCGGGCGTTAATTTTTGATAGCACAACTTAGGTTATTCTGCAGACAAGTATCGCAGTAAGTTACATTAACAGTCTAGCTATGGGGAACAAAACGACACAAAATTCCTTGAATGTCATATGCAAAAATGACCATTAACTTCACTGGAGATGGATTTAGATGGACTTAGTGATTTTACAGTGATCCAGTATGATGCCATTCTGCAGACTGGTGTTAGGCTCAGGTTCATAAGCCCTGGCCCAAGTTTCGTCAATGGCAATGATTCTGTACAGCATGTCTCCTTCACATTTTTTCCATGGCTCATGATCGCGAGATTAACAGTCACGTGTAACTCCAAACTTCCTTTTCCTTTATGTTCGTATCACTCCAGGTTTACATAACATGTTTTGTAACGTGCCCACTTTTGTTGTTCTGTTAGTGCATGTGGCAATTTTGCACATATGCAGATCGTGCCGTAAAATTTGATGTACAGTTGCCTGGTCAATACCTGTTTCTGTTGCCAACTCCTGTAGAGACCATCGCCTGTCCTTCTCTAAGCAATGTTCTATCACGGCACAAGCAACATTGGTACTAACAGTCCTAGAGTGCCCCCTACGAGGTTTATTGGCACATCTTACTCGTCCACTTTTCTGCTACCCATCGTGCAACAGTTCTGTACGGCAGAGCACAACCTCCAACAGCTTCTACGAGTTGTGCATGACATTCTGAAGTTTTGACCATGAAGCACTGCTATTTTTTACGAATGCACATTGCTGTAGTCGACTCATATCCAAACTTGACAATCCACCAACATCAACAATGCAACGACTGACTTACGCGCGCACCCCTCATTTTCCGTCTGACATTTCTACACCATCTAGCGGCATCTCTAAGTACTACAGGGTCTCCCAGGTAAAGTCAGACCATCAGGCGGCGTTTTCACTCTCCTCTACGGCAGCTGCCCCAGCCGAGCTTACGTCGGGGCCTCGGCCGGGCTTATGTCGCACATTTACAATCTTACTTACAGTTCTTACTGAAATTGAGCGCACTTACTTAAGCGCACGAAACAATACCGTGTTACTGAATAATTTCAACACCTAAACAAAAGTTTTCATTGTTGTCATTAAATTAAATGGCACCTGTTTCTCTTTCAGGCTGTATTGTTGCTGTGTTCTCGCCAGTCTGAATCACAAGCCACTAAACTTTCATCAACGAGGGTGTGAAGTGTCAGCACACAGATAAGAAGTTAATATAAACAACTGTTTCCTGCAAGATTTAACTAAAGAAGCACAGATGTTTTTTAATTTCTTGGGAGTCTAGATGACCTCAAGTCACCAGTTTAAGGTTTTAAACATGGCAGAACTTACCCGCGTCAACCAGAATGTGGTTACCAGATACAATGCCTGCATAACCCAGGAAGGACAACACTTCCAGCATCTTTTATAAGGTAAGATTACATACCAGATTGTATACGCGCGACACAAGCCCGGCTGAGGCCGCAACATAAGCTTGGCTGGGGCAGCTGCCGCAGCGGAGAGTGAAAACGCCGCCTGATGGTCTGACTTTACCTGGGAGACCCTGTATTATATCCTACTGTAAATGTTGCATATCAAAACATGTGGATTGTGGACCGGGATTCCACAGGAAAAAATAGTTGCCATGACTTAGTAAGTAAACTCTGTATATATCTGATAATCCTATAAGTGAAGACGATCTGTTATTTGCCAGATGAATGAAACAGGTTATATAATTAATCCCCCTTTCGAAAAGTGTATAATTAATCCATGTATTTTCTCCCAGTTAGCAGCTGTGAGTAGATAAGTTTTACTCCCCATTCCATTTATGAAGAGCAGTCAAATGAAAACCGAACACCTGTTACAACGTGACCATGGCATGATTTTATTCAAAAATAATTACCAGAAGTGTTAGTACATTTATCCCACTGGGAGACGAGGTAATAGATTCCAGTTTTAAAGAAAGAGGTAGGTCGCTGATGGATACTCAATCGAATCGACTCTTGCACTTCCAACGTCCACGAACGTCTTGACAAGGAGAAAGATCAGAGATGTACGGAGGGTGTTGAAGAGTTTCCCAGCCAAATCACTGCAGTGTAGCCTTCACCAGATTGGCAGTATGGGGGCGGACATTATCATGCAACAGGATGATTCCGTCCAACAGCATCAACTCATTGTCCCTCCGTCAGTTGATGCGGAACCCACTATGCGTACATTTTGCGCAAATGAAAGTGATCTTTGATAATGGCATGCACGGAGCCATGGCTAATGCCAACCTTAACACGAATTTCTTCCTCTGTGTGGAGCAGCAAGACGAGACTTGGCCACTGCCTGAGGGAAGATGACGTAAGAAGAGGGAACAGGCTTGGGGATGAAAGCAAAAGATTAGGCAACAAAGGAACAAATCCAAGAAACAAATTTATTGTAAAAAACAACAAACTGGATTTAAAACAATTAGTGATACTATTCGCAACAGCGCAAAGAAGAGAATTGAGCAAGGCTAAAGAACCCAAGATGGGAGAACAATACTAGCCTTGACAATAAAGGATTTTAAGCTAGGAATTATAATTAAGATTGTTGTGCTGATTGGTTATGACAAAAACAAGAAAGAAGGCTAAAAGCATAACTAATAGAGCGAACGAGGGAATCACAGTCTTGCTTGCGCAAAAAGCAACCAAGAACATGGATAAACAATTTACATTAAAAACTAGCAAAGCAAGTTGCAACTTCAATATACTATGAGAAATAATGCAAAGAAATGATTGACTAATTAACCAAACGTTCAAGCAAAAGGCTTTAATTTTTAAGGCACATCAAAAATTATGGGGCAATATTTCAAAGAGCATCCTCAGATGCTACAAGGAATGAAATAGATAAGGAATAGTTTGGCTACCCAAAGAGGGTGGACCTCGAAGCAAGAAATAGATTAAAAAGAGTACTAGAAAAGGGCAGGGGTCTCTTGTGGCCACTTAATGTTACCAAGCCACTGGTATAGAAAAAGGCAATGAATAGCTACAAAATGTCAACAGTAACTGTAACTTCACAACTCATTTGTTGTCGTTAAGATGCCTCTTAAGTTAGGCAGAATAGAAGGCATAGATAGCCTAGATTAAGAATGTAAGAAGAAATATACAAGGAATTCTTTAATTGCCTTTCCCATGCATGATATGATAAGAAGGGGCACCCAAAGAAAACGGAAAAGCATTGCCATGGGCAGAACTTCTGCTGCTAGGCGTGTATAGCGCACCTCGCTGCCAGATCAGTGCCACCTGTGCTGGCCACCTGACTTGTTCTGTTCATCTGAGGCGATTGTTTTTCCTAGTTCTGGTGTCATTTTTTATGATGGTGAGTTTAACCCTACAAGTGCCAGCTTTATTTCCTGTAGTGCCAGCACATAATCCTCCGATTTGTAGTCTGCTTATTAAATGCTAAGAGTTACCTCAAATTTTATCAGAAAATTATGTTTCTTATATCAATACATTTAGATCAGATTCTGTAGTTTAATTATATGTAGGAAATAGATGTATTAAAGAAATATAAGATATAACAATCACTTTAATAACGTAAAAACAAAAACAAAAAAATAATTAATTCGAATTTCAAGCCAAAATTGTCAGGAAAACACTTATCTGAGTTGAGAAATCCAATATACACAAATTGTTCCTTGATAAGTTCTTAGTCACCAGTAAACGTTTCGTTGCAATATGTGCATAACTTGGGTCACTACAGAAAATAAATTAGTTTCGGCCAAAATCATGTTCCACAATTGGAGAAGAAAATAGAGAAGGAAGTAACAAAAAGCCTTCGAATTTCTCTCAAGATTATGTTGAAATACCATAGATCTAGGCCTAAATCTTAAAACCAGTCTTTCTCAGTTTCAGGAGGGATAATTTGTATCCAAGTTGTTTGATTAGCCGTAGTCCTACCTGCATTAGCAGCATCAAGTCTCTCTTGAAGAGGTACATCTTCTCCGGAATCACTTTCGCGATCACTATTTTCCGGCATTTGAGTCTGTTCTGGCCCACTCTCACTATCACTGTCACTACTCGTATCGTAACTATTATGTTCGCCGTGTTCCACATCACTAAAATCACTTCCATCGTCTATTAATTCCGCAATAAGGTCAATATTGCCGGCAATGTTGACATCTCGAGTGGCCATCTTGACCACATGTAAACATTAAAATTTCAAAGCAATGAGGATACATATCATGGAACATTTACGCAGATACGGAACTCCTTACGATAGGAAAAATAAACTTCAAACTATGCTTGACAACTTAGTACGTGTTTTATGTCAATAGATGTCACCTCAGGTACCTTTAACGCGACTTTTATGAAGGTCGATTTTTTCGACGCTAGCACTACAGACAGGTACACAGCATCGAAAAAATCGACCTTTGGCACTTGTAGGGTTAAGTGAACAACATGCAGCAGTGAAATGTTTTTTTCTACTTGATAAAAATGCTGCTGAAACTGTTTTAATGATGAAAACAGCTTACCAAGATGACACTCTGTGAAAATCTCAAATGTACGAGTGGTTTGCTCGGTTTAAAAATGGCAACATGACGATTCATGACAAACCTCGTTCTGGACGTCCGTCAACTGCCCGAATCGATGAAAATATTTGAAAAAAGTCCGAGTTTATTCCCCAGGTCAGACCGTATGTCAAACCTTTTATTTGGAAGCTTTAAGAAGATTGCTCACCAGTGTTCGTCAAAAAAGTCAAGATTTGTGGCAGACAGGGGACTGGTACTTCCACCATGACAACGCACCTGCACACACGGCCATCTCTGTTAAGACAGTTTTTGGCTAAAAATGGCATGGTCCGCTGCCCCTAGCACCTTACTCAACTGACCTGGCTCCGTGTGACTATTTCTTATTTCCACAAATGAAACGAGGCATAAAAGGACACCAAATTGACAACATTGAAGAGGTCAAGAAAAAAAAACCAAGGGAGGAGTTGTCAGCCATTTCTAAAGATGAATACAAAAAATGTTTCGAACAGTGGAAACCTTAGTGGGACAAATGTAATAGTTGTAATGGAGAGTATTTTGAAGGGGATAAGGTTGTTTTGTAAACAATTTAAAAATACATAGCTTTTAAAAAATAATTCCGGTTTTCTTTGGGTAGCCCCTCGTATTTGTAAAATTGCATTTACCTAGATGGGTAGTGTCTAAATAATTAGCCACCCAATTCTGGAACAACTATGATAACAAGCAATCAAAATTCCCTTGTGTGATGAAAACTATACCCATACAAATTATACTTTCACAACATTTTGCAAAAAGAGAGAAAAATTCATTTGGCCATACAGAGAAAAAAAATCAGTGGCTACAGGGTTAAAGTAATTAATCACATTTCAGACATCATAGGTGTCATTTAAAAAAGCATAGTGCCAGCCCCATGGTATTGGGGTAACGCGCCTGCTTCCCACGTGGAGGCCCAAGGTTTGATTCCCGGCTTTGTCAGGGATTTCAGAACCAACGGGATGCACTTAGTCTCACGAGAACAATTGAAAAGCTGTCTGACAATGAGGCAGCACCCTGATCATGTAAACCAATTTAACTGCCGAGGGGACCTGACACACTGACTACGTGTTATCCAGGAATCTGTAGGCCAATTGACAGAGCAGCGGTCACTTGGTGGGCCAGGGCCCTTCATGAGCTGTGGTGCCATGGGATTTTTCTAATGCCTCATTAATATACTGAACTGTATCTATCCAAAAAGCCTTCAGCCGCGCATTTTGAGGATCCAACTAGCCTGTTAACGTGACATTTATTTACATGAAACCTTTTGCCATTTCTAAACTTTTAACTAATAATTTTGTTTAACTTTACCAGTTAATTATTTCAAAGTTTAACTTGTAACTTAAACCAGTTAACATTTTTAGTTATTAACTACAATCAATATTTCTGGTTAAGTTTTCCAAGTCTGCATAGAGTATATTTTAAAGAATGACAGACTCAGTGATGATAATTGAAAGACACAACTCATTTTCAAAGTTAACCCCAACATACATCATAATGAACAGTCAAGTCTCTGTACTTGTAGGTAATTTTTCTGTTAACTTTTTCAAAATGTAAATATGGGTAGTAACAGTAGAATATTTGTGAAGTAACTGAACCCAACGAGTTCTTTCATGTACTTTTATGATTACTGTGAACAGCCTACATGCTTCCTCTTCGAAAGATGGGCAGTGATGAAGTAGGAGACTAATTTGGAGGTAAAAACTGTGCAATGAAGGGCATATAAAATTAATCCCCAGGAAGCTCAAATGCCAGACCCAATAATACTGCCAATATAGATATTTACCTTCGGGACTGTAGTAAATCCATGCTGCAATAACATAACAGTAGGCCAATAGAAATGGCAATCAAGAGTCAATAAAATCACAATATTATGTAGTAGATAAAATACAATTACAATACAATAACATTCAGCAATGTGTCGAATCATTAACAGAGCTGAGCAGTTGATTCACCTGAACATCACACGCTATTGTCGTAATGTTTAATTCAAAGCCATTCATATTTCACAGTGAATCATTTTCAGTGGAAAAAATTGATTCCAGTTTGTGATTATTAATATTTAAAAATACAAAATTTAACATTTTTATTTCCTAATTAAGTGTTTTGTAGCATCTATGATTTTAAGATTTAGCTTTTGTAGTACTGTATATTTGTTACAAATGACGACTTTGTGCAATATTATATGTAGCAATTAAGACTAAAATACTAAATTGCTCGTCATGTTATTTACAAAATAAATAAAACCAGAAATAAAAAGCAAATTTACACTGTTGTAAATACAGTCAGTTTAGTAAAACTTTTATACTTTGGTCGCTGGCCGTGAAAAACATCCCTAAAGTTGAAAAAATATATACTGTATATATAAAAGAAAAAACGAAAACAATTCACGCAAAAGGAAGCTAATTTTAGCTAATGAATAAATATTTCCAGATGCTTTACTGTTCTTGCAAAGGTATACACCAATGCTTTTATTCTGTAGAAAAATCAATATTGCATTTAGCAAAAAACAATTAATTTCGCATTTTGGGCCAATATCGTATTTTATTGCAATTTAACTACAGTGCACTCTCGATAATTTGCGATAAATTAATGCACGAACTTCCACGAATTATCGAAAACCACAAATTATCCACAGTTAAGTTTTTAAGCCTAGTAGAAACAAAACTACTGGTTAATATAATGAAATGTATTTTATGAACATGCAAAAAAATTGTTATAACACTTTATAACATTGGATTGTAAGATACACTAGACTAGAGGTATGTGGATTATGCGAACATTAATACCTAAGAAAAATAGACTAACTTTTTGTTTCTTAGATCATTCATCCCTTTCTAATTTTAGATTGTACATGTCTGAAGAAAACAATATATGAGAGCAAAATATAATCTCAATTTCTTATAGACACAGTTGACTGTGGGAACTTGCATAATTTCCGTTGCATCACTCCCGCATTCGATATCTACTGGATCTCAGTTTTCAACACCAACAGTCAAATTCCGTACAATATCGCTTTCATGTCCGAAGCCGTAATCATCTTTATCGATGTCTTAACTACTGAATGTCAATTTCTTCTGCATTTTGGCATTCATCCAGGTTTTGCCTTAATGTAATCGTAGTGAGACCATCTTGCCCAATCGAAATATCGTCGTCACAGAAGCAGGCAAACTCTTGCTTTTGTGCAAGTGTACTCGAGATAATTTTCTCCCACGACTTGTTGACTGCATGAAGAGCATCCAACAAACACGCTATTTTTGCTATCAGGCAATTATCACTCTTTACAATACCAAAATGCTGTCCGCACATCTATCCTTGACAACTCACTTTAGGGTGTGGCTGTTGGCACAGGCTAGAGCAAATTGTGGCTTTTCACCCATGTCTTATTCTTATGGCTATGATATTACATATTACATTTTCGACCAGTCCTTTTCAAGACTTTCAATAACTTCAATAAACATCGAAGGCTTATCCAGAGATAAAGCACTCTTACTCGCTGACATGTGCAACCGACTAAAGATCGACATCCTAGTGATGCAAGAAACTCACAGAGGGATCAACAACAACCGACCCAAAATAGAAGGAATGCGACTGGTTGTCGAACGGCCCCATGAACAATACGGCAGTGCTGTTTTTGTCAGACCAGAGATTAATGTCAAGTCATCTCAAATGACGTTCAGGAACAATATAGAAATCTTGACTGTAGAATTGGAATCCTGCTCTGTAACATCCATTTACAAACCACCCAATGAACTCTTCTTCTTTGAAAGGCCAAGTAACTTTGACAAGCAGAATATCAAAATTGTCCTGGGGAATTTTAATTGTAAGAGCATCAGTTGGGGATATAATATCACAGACAAGAATGGGGAGGAACTCGAGCAATGGGCAGAGAGGGAAGGATTGAGATTGATTCACAACCCCAAACAGAGACCATCTTTCAACAGCGGTAGATGGCATAGAGGTTACAACCCTGACAACATTTTCATAAGCGAGCAAGTGACAAAACATGTAGTTAAAGCGGTGGAGGAACCCATCCCTAGGACACAACATAGCCCTATCACATGTTCAGTTCGGGGAGTGGTCAGCCCTGAGGAAGTCCCTTTTAAACAACGTTTCAATTTTAAAAAGGCAAACTGGGAGAGGTTTTCCATTGAGCTGGATGAGGAACTGTCCAAAAAACAACCAGAGCCAAGTCATTATGAAGACTTTGTTGACTTTGTGAAGAAGATCTCTCGTAGACATATTCCCCGAGGCTGCCGTACCCAGTTCATTTCTGGCCTCAATGCTGATTCCAAGGATCTGTTAAAAGATTACCAGGAGAAGTACGAGACAGACCTTTTTGCAGATGACACCATTCAGACGGGTGAAGAACTCATGAGGAGCGTCGCTGACGGAAGAAAGGAAAGATGGATGAACTTGCTAGCAAACCTTGACATGGCCCAGAACAGTAGAAGAGCATGGAAGCTGGTCAAAAACTTGAGCAACGACCCTAAGAGTCCACCAGTGGATCTCACCAAGGTTACACCAAATCAAATAGCTCATCAGCTGCTCCGTAACGGGAAAACCATCACGAAGACTCAGTCTGTGAAGCTGAAGCCTAGTGAAGATGAGAATAATTTTCTCGGTCGTCCTTTCACATCAGCAGAATTAGAACATGCCATCAAGCTGATGAAAGTCAACAAAGCTGCGGCCCGGATGACATCAGGACAGAACAAATCAAGAACTTTGGACCAGGAACAATCCAGTGGCTGGTGAATATGAGGAATAGATGTATCGAGACCCTGCACTTACCAAAGCTGTGGAGGAAAGCTCATGTGGTCGCACTGCTAAAACCAGGCAAGGAACCAACAGATGCAAAGAACTTCCGTCCTGTTTCTCTTCTTTGCCACCTATACAAGGCATTTGAAAGGTTGATCCTTGAAAGAATTGCAACATTCATTGATAATCGGCTAATTCAAGTTCAAGCTGGATTTAGACCAGGGAAATCATGTTCCAGCCAAATTCTGAACCTGACACAGCATATCGAGGATGGCTATGAGAATAAACGTAACACTGGTGTCGCCTTTATAGATCTCAGCGCTGCATATGATACAGTGAACCATGAGCTCATAGCCAAGCTGTACAACATCACTAAGGACATGAATCTAACAAATGTCATGCGTGGGATGCTCCAGAACAGAAGGTTTTATGTTACACTTCAAGGGAATAAAAGTCGATGGAGGAACCAGAAAAACGGGTTACCTCAAGGCAGTGTGTTATCCCCATTACTATTCAACATTTATACAAATGACCAGCCAGAATATTTAGAGGCCAGGCGATTTATTTATGCGGATGACACCGCTATTGCTGTACAGGGTAGGAACTTCGAGGAGGTGGAGGGAAAACTGTCCAATGCTCTTGAGAGATTAGACAATTATTACATCCAGAATCACCTGAAACCTAACCCTGGAAAGACACAAGTATGCGCATTTCATCTTCGCAACAAAGAGGCCAGGAGAAAGTTGAATGTTGTCTGGAAAGGAGTGACACTCGAAAGCTGTGAAACGCCTCGATATTTGGGAATCAAGCTTGATCGTACCCTCAGCTTCAGGAAACATTGTAGAGAATTAAAGTGCAAGATCAGCTCAAGAAATAGCATAATGTGGAAGTTGATAGGTTCAACATGGGGAGCGAACCCTCAGGTTCTACGTTCAACAGCATTGGGACTTTGCTTCGCAGCAGGAGAGTACAGATCATCAGTGTGGGGAGCATCTGCCCATACCAAGCAAGTGGACATAGCTCTTAACGAGTCCACACGTATTGTCACTGGATGTCTGAGACCTACTCCAGTGCAGAAGATCTACCCTCTCGCTGGCATTGCACCTCCAGTTATTCAACGCCGGGTGGCAGCAGAGAAAGAGAGACAAAAGCTTGAAACAGATCCCAGACATTCTATGTTCAACCACAAGGTGACTACTCCTCGCCTAAGATCCAGGAAGAGTTTTATTAAGAGAACAGTACCCCTCCATACCAAGCCAGACGTCCGGCATGTGTCACTCTGGAAACAAATAGTACCAGAGGGGTTTACCCCTAAAGAAGAACTGAGCAGTGGTAGTCATTTGCCTTATACCACCTGGAGGTCCTTAAACCGGATGAGAACAGGAGTTCCTAAGTGTCGTAGCAACCTTGTGAAGTGGGGTTATGCAGAAGATCCACGATGTTCCTGTGGAGAAATCCAGACTCCACAACACCTGCTCACGTGCAAAGATCTTAATGAAACCTGCAGCCAGGAAGACCTTATGTTGGCCACAGACCAAGGGATAAGAGCTGCTGAGTTCTGGAAAGGAAGAATTTAGTGTGTCTCCCGGACACGGAAAGTAAAGTAAGTATGGCTATGATTATATGGAAGCTACTAGGGTAAGATGGTGCTTGATAATTGCCTTCAGGGTACATCTGGTGCCTTTGGATGCTGTGTAAAATGATAATCATAGGGTCAGCACTGCTGCACTGGCTAAGGAAAGCAATGGCAAACTCTCTCACCATGCCCAGTATGCCTCATCATAGTGCTGCCTTGGTTTCTGGTGCTTTTAGAGAATCTGACCAAACTTTGGGCTGACAACTGAACTGGCAGACAGACAAATATTTTTACCATTTCGAAGTTGGGAGGTGTTGATTAAGTTTTCAGTGTGATTTTTTTCCTTCATACAGTAATGATGAATAACATGATTCAGTTTCTTGGTTTTGTATTCACTTGAATTATTTTCCACCTGTCAAAAACTAAAGCACACTGCAAATCAGTATGCGTTTCAGACCTTTTATAACATTTTTCCTCTGTTGAAAAAAAAAAAAGCTCTTTTTCTCTCTTCCTCTTCACATTGATGTCACATTTTCACTCTCAAATCTCCATGGCTACACCCGTCACCCCTGACGTCCAGGTATGATCTCCAGCTCAGTCAAGAAATATAATCCTGGTCTGAAGGCTGTAATAGGGTACATTCTGTCTAGTGAGGCAAAACTACGAAGAAGTGGGTTTGATCCCACCTGCAGCTATCCTAGAAGTGGTTTTCCATTGTTTCCCACTTCTTCAGAAAAAAAACAGGGATAGTTCCTAACTAAGGCCACATCTGCCTCCTTCCTAAGCCTAGTTACAATAAAATTATAAATACACACATACACCAGGTTATTAGACAAATCCTCCACAGGCCCAACAACAAAAGAACACTATTGAAAACAATCATTACATACTTAATACAGAAGCTCCATCTTCAGGTGATTTCAGCATTTGCAATGTTAAATTTACCGAAACATTCATTATGTTGCACATTGACAACACATTAAAACATTGCTTAAAATTAATTTAAAATGTTTTTTGCTGATGCACCCTTCGTTATCCTCGTGGTAAGATCATAAGGTCTTATGTCATAATCATATTCGATTCAACTGTAGGAGTTTCAAATAACAGCACCGAGCTGAAATCTGTTCTACTAAGTAATCATAGTGATGAGAAATCGTGAAAGATATTCACCTCAACCGCCGTATGGGGCCTAAAATGAAAACGAGGAAAAAAGTGGGAGGGAATTTATTTATATTTAGAATAAGCAACAAAGAAAAGAAAAGAAATTGGATATTTCCCGACAATTCAAGTTAAAAGTGAGCGTACCATACAATTTGAGTAGTGAGAGCAATCAAGTATGTCCTGCTTGTGAGAATTAAGTTCGGGAAAGAGGTGGAGAAGCACAATCAGCTGGCTGGGGGAAAAGGGGGAGGGATAGGCATGTATTGGGCTGTGGGGATACAGCGAGTCCTGTTAATTTCAAGGGAAGAGCACTTTAAGTTGTTTTTTAAGGTTTTATTTTAAAGTCATATATGCTCCAACTTCAATAAAATATCTCCATAGTTATTGCCATGAAGGTTATGGATCAGAAACCGTTTTCGATTCACATAAATCTCCAAAACCTCCATAATGTTCATGTCCATAATGTTTATTCACCCTGTGTTCACATATTTTATATACCCAAAATACAGAAAATACATTACTATCAAACTCCATATTGAGCCCTTATGTGCTCATGCTGGTGATATTTTCTTTGAAGGAATGTGTAATTACCTTGCTACTGCATAGAACACACCCGGAAGCCAGCTTGAGTTTTGTCATGCTTCAAGATGCTCTTTAGACTTTGGAGAATCATGCTGATATTTTTCCTCATGCTGATATTTTTCCTGAGCATATTTAACTACGTATTTTTATACCACACATCCCAGGATTTTATAATTTGTAACTCTATGAAATTTACCACATTACTGTGGCATTGAAATGATTTGGTAAGGTATTTCCATCGTGGATATGCGAACTGGATTTATCTAAACACTGCACGACTCTAGTACTTCCTTGGAGGCCGGAACGCTATTCCGGAGATTAACACACCACGTTTTGGATCCGTCCAAGTAGGACGCACCAAGTTTCAGTCCACACAGGTAGGACGAAACACGTTTGGGTCTGTCGAACACATGTCTTTGTGTGAATCCCACTTATACAATTGAAGTGGAAGTGTATCTGAAAGCATCGTGCATTTCAAGCACTCAAGTGTGCGCAATATTTATTGTAACACCTAGTCGAGCGTGTCTAATTTACGACAGTGTTAAATTTATGAAACTACAAATTTTCTATATATTTCTTCTACCCAGCACGTGGTCTACTATCTTCGACACCACGCTGTTGAAAACCTACGAAATCCACGAGGTGGAAATATTCACAAGTGAACTGTAAGTACTGTATTATATGAGCGTAAAATACGCCACTGCCAGATATTAATCCGCCACGAGTTGTGCGCGATTCTTTACCTTTTCGATCGCATTGATATTGTGAGATTTGTGCTATCCAAGTAATAGACTCAGTGGGTTGGATACCACCCGAGTATCTTTACAGCCCGTGGCAGACGTTTTATGGCCTTTCTTGTATTTGTCTGCAACTGTGAATCGAGCCAGTGAGAGTTTTCCAATACCACCAAAAATTAAACATAATTCTGTGAACCACGTGTTATATTTCTTCGAGACATGCATCTATCTGCTAACCACGTGTACGACATGTTGGTGAGGAAAGATATCCTGGAATATGTGGAAGAGGTAAAGAACGTGAGTGACAGGATTATTGTCATGAGAATTCAGTTTGAGACAGGAACAAAAGACCTAATACAAGTTTATGCTCCACAAACTGGAAACAAGGAAGAAGAGTTAGAAAGTTTCCTTGAAGAAGTAGGCAAGTACATTGAAGACAAGGAGGCCATAATAATAGGCGACATGAATGCCCAAGTAGGTACAGAGAGACTGGGAAGAGAAGAGATCGTGGGACCCTATGGATATGGAAATAAAAATCCAGAAGGGGATATATTAATTGACTTTTGCCAGAGAAACCAACTAATGGTTGGAAATACATGGTTCAGAAAGAAAAACAGCCAAAAGATTACCAGATATGGATGGGGAGAGAGAAGAACTAAAACCCTGATTGACTACATTTTGGTAGAAAAAGACAAACGCAAAAACCTGATGGATGTTACTGCCATGCCGGACGAGGCTTTTGGTGGAGATCACAGAGCAGTAATAGCAAAGCTGAAAGTTGGAAAAATTAGAAAACTGAAGGAAAGAAAAGAAAGAAACATAAAAACATGGAGGTTGAAGGATAAACAGGTGCAAGAAGAATTTAAGATGGAACTGCAACAACTAGTACCAAAGACTGATGTTGGACATGTGGAAGAAGAATGGAAGCAATTTAAGGAGGCATTTGTTAGTTGTGCAGAGAAAACATGTGGAAGAACATCGGGGAAGATTAAAGATAAACAAACAGCATGGTGGAATGAAAGAGTTAAAGAAAAGGTGAAGGAAAAGAAGAAGAGTTGGAAACAGTGGAAAACAAAAAGGACTGAAGAAAGTAGATTGAGATATGTAGAAGCTAGACAAATCTGCAAGAAAGTAGTGGCAGAAGAGAAGAAGAAAAGTTGGGAGTTATTCGCACAGGAAATTAAAGATGATTGTCAGTGTGGAAAGAAATTATTATTTAGTGTAGTTAAGAGTAGAAGGAAGGAACATGTAAACGCTGGATTTGTGAAAAACAAAGAAGGAGTGATATTGAAGGAACCAGAAGAGATTAAGAACCGATGGAAAGAATATTTTCATGGACTGTTAAATGTCAGGAATGTAACGTACACAGAAGTTACGGTAGTGCCGGATGTGGAAGAAGAAGAAATGGAAGCGGACATTACAATGGCAGAGGTGGAATTGGCCATTAAGAAGATGAAGATGGGAAAAGCTGTGGGAGTGGATGAAGTGGCAGTAGAAATGATAAAGGCTGCAGGACCCATTGGAATATATTGGACTTCAAGAGTACTCAAGAGTGTGTGGAGAGCAAAACAAATTCCAGAAGATTGGCAGAAAGGTATTATTATACCAATATTCAAGAAAGGAGACAAGAAGGTGTGTGGAAATTACAGAGGAATTACTATTATCTCGCATGTTGCCAAGATCATGGAGAGAATACTAGAGGAAAGAATCCGAAAAAGGGTTGAAAACCAAATTCAAGAGGAACAATTTGGGTTCAGAAGGGGAAGATCAACAGTGGAACCTATCTTTGTTGTAAGACAAACTATGGAAAAACACTGGGAATATGGAAAAGACATGGTAATGACCTTTATTGACTTAGAAAAGGCATATGATAGTGTCCCTAGAGACAGAGTTTGGGAAAGCTTAAAACAGAAAGGTATTGGAGATGAAATGATACAAATGACAAAGGCAATGTACAGTAATTGTTGCAGTTGTGTGAAGACCCAAGCAGGTAGAACAGGATGGTTTGAAATTGAAACTGGTTTGAAACAAGGGAGTGTGCTTTCACCACTGTTATTCATAATGGTGATGGATGATATACTGAAGGCAACAAAGGAAGCCTACACAGGTACAAGAATGAACATAATCTTATTTGCGGATGATGTTCTGATTTGGGGAGAGAATGAGAAAGTGGTCCAGGAACAGCTGGATGTTTTAAAGGAAAATATTGAGAAATGGGGAATGAAAATCAGTGTAGAAAAGAGTAAGACAATGGTGATGACAAGACATAAGGAAGAAGGGAAAGGAATTGTTAAAATTGGAGATGTAAATCTGGAAGTAGTTGAGCACTTCAAATATTTGGGAAGTGAAGTGATGGAAAATGCAAGACTGGATATGGAAATTAGCAAGAGAATACAAGGTGGGAGTGCCTTCTACTATCAAGTTCGGAATTTAATTTGGGATAAAGACATACCAATGAAGGCTAAAGAAGTGATGTACAAGACTTATTACTTACCAATATTGACATACGGAGCAGAAACTTGGCCTATGACCCGGAGGGATGAAAGTAGAATGCAGGCAGCCGAAATGAAATTTTTGAGGAGTATGTTACAGAAGACTAGAAGAGATAGAGTGAGAAATGAAGACATTCGAAAGGAAGTGAATGTACAGAAGCTGAACGAAAAGCTGGAACAGAACAGATTGAGATGGTATGGACATGTGAAGAGGATGAATGATGAAAGAATGCCAAAACAAGTGATGGAGAGGCAAATGACGGGAAAAAGAGGACGAGGAAGACCTAGAGGTCGGTGGTTGGACCTTGTTAAGTGCAGCGTGATAAACCGGAACATGGAGTGGCGTTCAGTGCTTGAGGAAGAGTGGTGGACAGACCGAGTAAAGTGGAGGGGACTCATGTTTGCTCCGACCCGGCCTAGGCTGGAGAACGGAAAATGATGATGATGATGATGACCCTACCCAGATATCTTCTAAAACCCTGTTGGACCATGTCAGTATAGACATGTGTCCTAAAACACATTTCCATCTATGAACTTATTCGATAATCAAAAACCTATGACTTGAACTGCTTCTAAAACCCATTTGGAACATGTCAGTATTGGCATGTCTCCTAAAACTTATTTCATCTGTGAATGTTATGGACAACACCATGAAACTATCTCGATATTATTAGAAGTTGCTATCTGTCGGCGGGCGAGAAGAAAGGGGATTTGGATCTTCAAGTTGGCAGACGGCGATGTTCGAGGACTTGCAATGTTGGTACCACGGCAGAATTAATAAAGGAAACCAAAGAAGTGACAACGTCTGAGTGTTGCAGACAATGTGAGAGTTGATTAACAGAATCTCTGGCCGCTGGCTATTAGTGCCGTTCAGAAGTTTTAAAACCGAGATCTTAAATTTGTTGTGATTTGCGTCTACTATTATATTTCATCGCCACCTTCTATCTTATTACCTTAACTGTGACCGAATGTAAATTTGAACAGAGCCGTATACGGGAAACATTTTCTGTGATTGTTTATAAGGAAGGGTTTGGTTTTGTTTCTGTTATTTTATTCTTTCTTGTGTGTATTTTTGCCTATGAGGTCTTATGACCTTTAATGTTTTCTTTGGAGTTGTGGGTTTTATCCGTAGTCATGACGAATTTCTTTTGCTTTGAAATATAGATTGTTAATGTAAAAAAAAGTGTTGAATGTCGGTTATCATGGCAGATGTGTCGCGATGTATATGAGCTGATATTCTCTTTTGCTTTTCTGGAAAGCGAATATGTTGGTCTATTTGAATACGGTTTTCATTAACGAGAATGTTTCCCTAATACGAGGATCTTCATATACGGTATCGTTCGGAGGAATTCAGGGGTTTAATGCGAAAAATATCTGATTGTATTGTGCTGACTTGAGGAGTTCTTTGGCGGATATTACTGCATATTATTTCTAATGTTTGGGTCTGTGAATACTAGCAAGTTGGGTTCACAGATATGCTCGTTTGACCTGAAGTATGTTACTGGTTGCGTTTTCGAGGTGTATTAAAGGTGAAATTTGATCTGTTGATTGTGTGACCTGAATGTAGGTTACTTCTGTATGTTCCGTGAGGAGAACTATGAAGCACCGGCCGGTTGCTAAAAAATATCTATCCCCATTCTGCCCAAATTGATTCCTATTGCTAAATAAGTAAATGCCACTACCCATGATTTTGGGGTGAGTACTAAACCAAAATGTTATATAAAGTGAGGATGAACTGCAAACCAGTGAGTACTAACACATTTATTTTTTGAGCATGTATTAGTGTAATGCATGAAAGAAGAGTATCAGTTGTTATGTAAAGGTGTTCTTGCATGTATATTTGTAGCGTAAATTGTGTGGTTTATGGTTATTTTTCTTCTGGAGAAATTAAATTATTATTAATAGTACTGCATTGTATGTGTTTATTTACCAGGCTATTTAAGGGTTATTTTCCGGCTTTTAGGCACGTGGCCCACTTTCACACAACGGACTTTGACCCGGTTTCCCTCTCCTCTTTCTAATGGGTAGCAGTAGTATTACATTAGGAAATGGGGGGAGAGAGCAAACAAGGTAACTTTCTTTTAGGTGGGGGTACAAAGAGGAAACCACGAGGAAGAAAGGTCAAGAAGAGGAAAAAGGCCAGCATTTTCGGCCTAGGATCATTATAATCCCTCCTACCAAGAGGAGATGAATACCCCTCATTTCCTACTAAGGAAGGATGAGTTGAATTACGGATGGTCCAAAGTGAGTTATGTAGCTCTTCCTTGTGCAGGGTCTTATCATGGTAGATTAGATTAACAACCAAACTTGAATGGCAACCAATCAGGTAGGATCATGTAGATTTAGTTTCATCATGTGTCTTTTCTTTGTCTCCCATAAGTCCAACCCCTCGTCCACGTCGTGGGAGACTGGCAACGGCACAAAGTAGGGGATCGCCTGAAGGGGCGAAGTACAGTGGGGACTTCGTGTGCCCCGGGACCGTTACGGTAACTGGGAAGGTCCTACAGGCACCCTGAAAAGTGACGGCTAAATGGGCTCTGGTGAAGCTACGATAGGCCCAGCAAGCCAGTATTGGATGAAACCAAATGCTTTCAAGAATGGAACGAGCCGACACAGCTGTACACACAGACTAAGATTTGGAACTTTAAACATAAGAACGCTGATGGGGAAGGTGGAGGAGATAGTGGATATGATGGAAAGAAGGAAGCTGGATTTATTGGGATTGGCAGAAACAAAGTGGAAAGGGGAAGGAAGGAGAGAACTGAGAAAAGGCTATAGACTGTACTGGAGTGGGAATGAAGAGGGAAGGAGGAATGGAGTGGGAGTAGTAGTAGTACGAGATGGTTTAAAAGAAGAAGTGAAGAGAGTAAGTGATAGGATGATGAAAGTGAAAGTAGCACTGAGGGGAGGGACCGTAGAAATAGTGCAAGTGTATGCTCCACAAGTAGGCTGCGCCTCTGAAGAGAAGGAGGAGTTTGAAGAGGAATTGCAGAAGCAGCTGGTAGGAAGAAATATGAATGTTATAGGGGATTGAATGCCCATGTAGGAAGAGAAAGACAAGGTTATGAGAGTGTTCTAGGACCAGAGGGTTCGGGCGGAAGAAATGAGGAAGGAAAGAGACTGTTGGACTTCTGCCAGAGGAACAGCCTGCTAGTTGGGAACTCCTGGTTTAAGAAAAGAGAGAGCCACACAATCACATGGTACAGTGATGACTTGACCAGGAAGTCGGTGGTCGACTATATACTGTATGAGAAAGAACTAAATAAGAACATCACGGACATCAAGGTTATACCATCGGAAAACCTGGATAGCGACCATCGATTGCTGGTAATGAACCTGAGAGGGAGTAAGGAGAAGAAAGGGACTGAGAACCAGGAAAGACGTATAAGGATATGGAAACTGAAAGAAGGGGACAGAAGGGTCGAGTACCTCAAAATGGTAAAGGAAGGAATTCCAACAGGTGAAGAAAGAGGGGTGGAAGAGGAATGGGCTAGATTTAAGAAGACACTAGTAGGTGCAGCAGAAGCAGTATGTGGGAGGACAAGTAGTAAGAAGAGGTGGAAGGAAACACCATGGTGGAATGAGAAGACAAAAGATATAGTAAGGGAAAAGAATAGAGCCTTTAGGAGATGGTATGAAAATAGGACGGTAGAGACAAGGGAAGAGTACCAGGAAAGAAAGAAG
Organism: Meconema thalassinum; assembly: GCA_946902985.2. Taxonomy (NCBI): domain Eukaryota; kingdom Metazoa; phylum Arthropoda; class Insecta; order Orthoptera; family Tettigoniidae; genus Meconema; species Meconema thalassinum. Next base: position 296,324,197 of record OX336391.1, on the reverse strand, counting down.
GAGGCGAAGAGAGCAGTGGCTGAGGAGAGAAGAAAGTGGATGGAAGAGTGGACAAAGATGATGAAGGAGGATAGTGAAGGTACAAAAAAGGTCCTGTATGGGATGGTAAAAAATAAGCGGCGGAAGGATCCTACGGATTATGTTAGAATAGTGAACAAAAGGGGACAAGAGATAGAAAATAGAGAAGAACTGAAGAAAATGTGGAAAGAATATTTTGAAGAACTTCTGAACCCAAATGGAAACGATGGTGAGGAGGAAGAAATCGGGGAAGAGGAACATGAACTGCAAACAGAAAAGGACTTAACATGGAAAGAAGTGGAAGATGCAGTGAAAAAGATGAAAGGAGGGAAGGCACCGGGTGTGGATGAGTTGAGTGTGGAGATGATGAGAGCACCAGGAGAGGTGGGGATACAATGGTTGTACCGAGTGATGAGGACAGCATGGAAGGAAAGGAAGACCCCCGAGGACTGGAAAAAAGGAATAATTGTCCCGATCTTCAAGAAAGGTAGTAGAACAGAATGCAGAAACTATCGGGGGATAACACTGATGAGTCATTGTGCAAAGATCTTAGAGAAAGTTTTGGAAAAGAGAATTAGGACAAGGATAGAAGGAGGGATGAGGGAAGAACATGGCTTCAGAGCAGGAAGGTCCACAGTGGATTTGATTTTTGCTGTAAGGCAGTTACAAGAACAGCACTATGAGTATGAAACAGATCTACTGATGGCCTTCCTGGACATTGAGAAAGCATATGACAGTGTATGCAGAAACAAAGTATGGAAGCCCCTGGAGGATAGAGGAGTAGAGAAATGGACTATAAAGAGGATAAAGGAGATGTACAAGGGAAGCGTGAGCTGTGTGAAAGTGGGAAGAGAGAGATTGGACTGGTTGGAACAGACAAACGGCCTGAAACAAGGAAGTACTTTTCATTGTGGTGATGGATGACATAATGACCCGAGTGGCACAAGTAATTGGGGAAGGAAAAATGAAAGCAATGGTGTTTGCAGATGATTTGATGATATGGGGAAACAAGGAGGAGGAGGTACAGGAACAGTTGGACGTGTGGGAAGGAATAATACAAGGATATGGAATGAAATTTAGCATAAATAAGAGTGAGATGGTGATCACAACAAGGAAGAAGGAAAGAATCACAACGGGAATAACAATTGGTGGGGAACAGCTGAAGAAAGTGAAGAGTTTCAAGTATCTGGGAAGCCAGATACAAGATAATGGAAGAAACGATAGAGAAATAAATGAGCGGGGGAGCAGGCAGAAGCATGTTATGGAGCAAGGATGTCCCTCAGAACAGCAAAAAGATCATATATCGGACGTACTATGTCCCTATCCTGACGTATGCCTCGGAGACCTGGGTTATGAAAGGAATGGAGAAGAGCAAAATACAGGCCAGTGAGATGAGGTTCTTGAGAAGCAGTATTGGAGCTACAAAGATGGACAGAATAAGAAATGAGAGGACCAGATAATTAATGAAGGAGGAACCATTACAGGATGGTATAGAGAAATTTAGACTTAGATGGTATGGACATGTAAAGCGAATGGAGGAAAAGAGGATACCCAGGAGAGTACATGAGACGAAGTGGGAAGGAAAGAGACCGAGAGACAGGTGGCTGAAGGGGGTGGAAGAAAGCGTGAAGAAGAGAGGAGAAGACTGGACAATGGTGGAAGCTGAGAGATGGTGGGAAGACAGAAGACGTTGGAGAGGCTTGTGTTCCAAACAGACCCGGCCAGTGGCTGAAAACTGTGCAAGATGATGATGATGATGATGATGATGATGATGATGATGATGTGTCTTTTCTTTCTTCAATTTTGATTTTCAGAATGGTCCAACATTTGTGAGACACCGTGTAGTGGTTTTATTCCGCTGGTGCATCTTCATTGAGTTGTATTAAAAAGTCAACAATGATCCCACTAATTTGTGACAGCCTGTAGAGCTATTTTCTTATCAGCTTAGACTTATCTTCAAGGGATGGATTATCATCCGTGTATATATTTATGAAGCACCCTGTTTAATATCTTTGTTTGATTTCGCCACTTTTAACAGCGTACCATTTGGTGCATTGAAGTTTAATCGCCACCCTTATGAATAGATTTTGTTAAAGCATTGTTGTACTCTGACGCCACAGAATTCCGAGTTGGAATGAATAATAGGTAATAATTAACGTCACTAAACTACCTTCGAACCCATATACTAGCGTATCAATTTAAACAGCACAGGAGTATAAAGTGTTGTGAGCTTAACTTATATTAGTGTCGAGGTGTTGATGCGCAATATTTATCCATGAACTTGTAAATAGGCGAGTGGTTGGAATGTCTTTGAAACCAAAGCAGTTGCGAGATGTAGGAATATCTCTCGTACAAGTTTGTTTGACAGTTTAAACATATCACATCGTTATACTACGTAAAACTTGGTACAGTTTAGTGTGTTATTAATTGTGTATTTAATTATCTATGTGTACAGATCACATCTCAGGACTTGATTGTGTAAATCCTGTTATAAATGAGAGTGTAACTTTGCTTGCCAAACGCAAGAGTTGTCATGTGCCGTTAGACAAGCACCAATGCTGTAGGACACGTTACGCGTCCAAGGTCAGGCCAGTGAACCAGTTATTTCTACCCATAAATCTCCGTTTTTTCATATGATACAGACTTATTGATTATTGTCTGACATCATGGATCTTTGAGGAATGCATTTATGCTATGACAAGAATCGTGACTGAATGTAGGTCATTCAATCAGCTGTTACGCTGTGTTTTGTTATAAGAGTGACTATAGTCTGATTTACAAAAGATGCTCGATGAAAGCTGTCAAACGCTTGATGGGTGAGGTGAGGAGTGGAGACGAGAGGGGCAACGGTCTCCATGGTAACAGTGAGCAATGTTGCAATTTATGCCGACACAGCAATAAGCACATGGTTTGACTCAGTGTGTCTTCACTCGTCACGGTCATTAGAGCGCCAGACAGGGGGGCTAACTTCCACAGTATTTGTGTCTTCCTGCAAGCCTCTTGGAATGTTATGAGTCATGATCTGCCTCAGTGGCAACGCAGCATTTCCCCACGTGCTAACTTTGACAGCTGTCAGCGAACTTTATTGGTAATTCAGACTATAGTATGTCACTTTTCAAGTTCGCTATTTGAGAGCGACTGTTCTTATAGGAACACTTCATGATTCTAGAATATAATTGAAGGTTTATCCCCATATAATTAATGACCATGATGACATTGTATAAGGCTAGTAATTTGTGTAATTGTTGTGCTTATGACGCACGTTGAAGGATGATTTGATATCATCAAGCCAATGTTATATCCGGACAGTACTGAGCTACAGTATGTTGCCAGACTTGTACCGATGTGTATTATGCGAGCCATGGTGAGCCGCAAGTGTTTTGTTCACTCGAGCAGATTGTAAGTTCGTGGTATTCTAGTGGCTGTAGAAGTCACCTATCTTGTGAGAATCTCAACTAATGTTTAATCAGCCTGTGTCATGAGAGTCATCAGTAATCGACACAAAACCAATTAGGTAGCCTAAACCTACGATTTTAACTGCTATAAATCATGAAAACTAATTTATATAAACCTAGGTGATTAAAATGATGAATAATTTGTTGATCTAAATTTGAACCTACATTTTGTTTTGCTAACTGATGCTATGAGCTGAAACATTTCCAGAGGGAAGTGACCTTAGATTTAGCTGACACTAATATTGACCGACTTAAATCATGGGCGAATCAATAGTTCGAAACTGGTGGACAGCTGATTTATACAATGTCAGACGTAGTTATAACTACACAGTTGTCAACCTAATTACACGCATTTAGATGACAATTAAGGGCAAAGAGTGCCTTAATTTGTGTACCCAGGATTGTTAATAAGAAAATCTGAGTGGTGTTGATCTATTTATATGTTTATCCTTATTGTACCTGCATTGCTGTTACATTTGTTTTGTCATAAGCTACCGTATTTACTCGAATACGACCCGCCCCCGAATAAGACCCGCACCCTGATTTTGAAGAACAAAATTAAAAAAAAAAAAAAAAAATACTCAAAATTATGTACAATCTTAACTAAATAAACAGAACAGCATTTATCCAAAATAGTTTCCAACAGTATTGAAGTCGTCCTAAAATAACACACATCAAACGATTAAAAATACAAATAAAAGTACACAAACACTTCATTCATCGTCATCAGAAGTACCAACTTCAGAACTTTTATCACCATCCCACTAAATGTCGTCATCACTGACATCCATAGCATTCGAAATACTACATTCCTTGAAGCTCTTCCGTACGAGATCTCCCGAGATACGATTCCATGCCGTCAAAATGCACGAACATAGCAGCTGAACTTCCGGGCGCTGAATACGACCAGTTGGAGTCAGTGTGTGCTTATCGGCCGCCATCTGCTCCGTATACAGCTGTTTCAAGGCTGCTTTGAACGGGCGGTTCACGCAGACATCCAGTGGTTGTAGCATAGACGTCATCCCGCTCAATCACAAATACATGACTCGTCAATATCATATTTCCTACCGGGCATGATTTCCAATAACTTCAGCTTCCAGCTTCTCACTCACATTGAACGACCGCAAACGCTTCGTACAACTCATGTTTACACTCGGAAAACGTGAGCGAGACTGTATGACGCCGCCTGCTTACGGTAAAACAAAGTGATAGCCGGAAGAAGGCTAGCACCATCTAGCGGATACTCGCAACACCCGATATCGCGCGTGGCGGGCAATTTAAATCTTTAAAATCAGGATGACTCAAATAAGACCCGCACCCCAATTTTTCACGTCCTATTTTGTTTAAAAATGTGCGGGTGGTATTCGAGTATATACGGTAAGTTATTTTTATGGTTAGGAATTGGTTGTCATATTAGCTTTTGGAGTAATTGTTTGCTTACGGACGCTTCTTGTCGTAATTTGTTGTAATGTCAGGACTTAGCTAGATGAAGTAAATTGAAATGTACAGTAAATATGGAAGTGGTACCATCATAACCTAGGCCTTGCTTTGCTTGATTGTTAAATGTAAATTCTGGATTTCATTCACTTGTTTGTAGTTGTGTAGGGATTACCTTACGTGTCACGTTCCAAGCTTTGTTATTGTTGTTGTTTACTTTTCATGTATAAAAGGACTTTCAAGAGGGTTAACTTAGTTTCAGTTAGGGCCAGGTTTCTTCATTTATTTTGTTTACTAGCCTTGCGGATTAGCCGATATTAAACCCTCCGAAGCAGGATAGGGGGTTTGATTTTATTGAATAAATATGTTCAAGAAATTTTACTTAAACCTAGATGTTGTTATTTCTTAGCTTTGTGTTTGAGGGTGTACTTCTTTGGGTGTCTATGACATTTACTCTGTGTAAAAGCCTCATTCTTTGGGACCATAGATCTCATGCCGGCTCTAGCCTAAAAGAAGTGCATCCGATCCTCTCAGGTCGTGTGTTCGATGGATGGGACTGTCTGGACTACCATATCGGTTGGTGGTACCCCGGCAATCTCCTCTGACGGGCACAATATGTCTCAAAATAGCCATTCTTTTTCCAATATTGATAATGATATGAAACTACTACACAGAGTGAATCATGAACCCTAAGGATTTATTAGAGATTAACAGCAATCAAAAACGGTTTCTGATCCATAACATCAATGACAATTGGCACACAGACAACCTTTAATGAAGTTACATAGTATATAATAAAAAAAATATATATAAAAAAAAATCTTAATTAACATGCCCCCCATTAAAAGATGTGCCTCGTCATATCCACTCATTCTAACACATCGCTACCCCTCCCACTTATCCGGTCACTTGACTGCCTCCTACCTCAACATTCTTCTCACAAACACGACAAAACTTACTTCGCAAGTTGTTCCTGCCAAGACATGTCTGACCAGTTGCAGTATGGCAAGCTCGCCCTTAAATTGATTGGTTGTTAGGAGATATGTAAGTTCTTTTCTTTACTTGCTTAGTCTAAATATATGAGTAGATTAATTCCCTCCCATTTTCTGCTGTGTTTTCATTTTAGGGCACATACAACAGTTGAAGTCACCATTTTTCATCGTTTCTCATCATCAATTCCTGGAAGCACTGATTTTTAACTTGGAATCATTATTTGAAAGCTCCTACAAATGAATTAAATACAATATGATGCTGTTGTTGCATGGTCATATAGCCCTGTATACTTGGGTGTGTGGAATTGTTTCTGATAACCTGTGGTATTGTGATGGCATTAATGTGCAACTTAATGCATGTTTCAGAAGATATAACTTCCCAATTGAGGACCGCCAGAACAAAAATTGAAAAGTAAAGCAATGCAATCATTGCAGAATATAATAAACACCAACAACTTTGCGGCATATCAAACTACTTTTGACGGCAAATTGAGGGGCTCTTGATAGAACATGTTTGTAGAATCATCATTTTTCACCCAATGCTCCTCCCAGGACTGCAAAAGCACATGCAGTAAAAGTGGATTTATCGATTTTTGTTCCAATGCTCCCCAATTCCACAATTGACCTAGTTAGTTAGTTAGTTAGTTATTGTTGTTTTAAGGGGCGGAACTGCGGGGTCATCTGCCCCTGACCTAGTTAGTTATTGTTGTTTTAAGGGGTGGGACTACGAGGTCATCTGCCCCTTGACCTAGTTATTGCTGTTTTAAGGTGTGGAACAGCAAGGTCATCTGTCTCTTGAATTGACCTAAAGAAAGAACTATTTTTATAAAGCATGTATAGGTTGTTTTCAACAGTGTTTTTGAGTAACCAAGGATATTTGGAAGTGGAGGTGAAAATGTGACAATGTGAATGGAAAGAAAAAAAAAAAAGACATGTAGCCCACTAATTTTAAGCATATTTTATGTATTCATAGGCCCACAACCATTAAATTGTTTTAAATAAATTAGTTCTTTTCTTTGGCTGAAGGTTGATATTATTAGTGCCCAATTATTTCTGCATGGGAAAGGACACACTGAGAAGCTATTGTTTTATCTAGTTTGCAAAAACTTAATAGTTTGCATTCGAATATTCCCGGATAGTATATATTGCTTCCTTGGCTATTCTTGTTGGAAGTTGACCATTTGGTGGTTTTGATTTGCAAATTGGGAATCAATGAGGAAAACTGTTTTTTGAAATGCTGTCTATGAACCAGTTGTAACACTTATGCATAAAAATCAATAATAAAAAACCATCTTAAAAACAAATTTCTCAGCCGATAAATTGGAAGATGTTGACGAATTTGCTGTAATTGTAGCTGACTGAGAAGCCCATGCCTCACATTCTACAGCTATGTCACATGAATTGTCACTCCCCCGGTCAACAGCTTTCAACATTTTGTAGTGTATTTTACACTGTCTTCCCTATAAAATCCATCTTGTGTACCAATTACCCCCGACTTTGCCCTCGGTTTTTGGCCCATGTTATTGGATAACATATGATTGGGGAATAATCTGTGGACAGACAAGGAGCATTTTACTCTGGATGGTGCAGAACAGCCGCATATAGGGTTCCACTCCTCCACATGTGCAGGAACACCCATTGCACTGAGCTTATGTGACTGTTTGCTACGGTTTCAGAAGCTCTTTCATTCTTGGTCCATTTTTCTTTGAGGAGATATCTCGCGGGCCTGTTAGGTATACGATAATATCTGCACGTTAGCGTTACTCCTTATGCAACACGTGATTCCAGCTTTGACGAAGGAAATTGTGACCACTCCATTGTTTCCATGCACAAGACGGAGCAACACCACATGTTGCTAGCCAGATGAACGTCTTGCTGCAAGAAACCTTCAATAACGACCATATCATCTCTAGGCAATTTCCAGATTGTGTGGCCTCCAAGATATCCCAACTTAAATCCATGTGACTTCGTTTGTGGAGATAATTGAAGAATTGTGTCTATCAGGGACGTATCTGGTCTATGCCTTATCTAAAGGCTAGCATACATTGACATGTCACTGTGATTGCACCAGATAAGCTGAGAGGAACTGTCGACCATGCTGTATTACGGATGCGGCCCGTTGCTGAGTTGGGAGGTCATATTGAACAGTCTTTGTAACTACAGTTCAAAATACACATGACAGAACTACCGTTTTCATGTGTTTGATCTTTCATACCTTTTTACTGCATCATTGCCATGTTCTGACAGCTTATAGTGACATACTTTCACCTGATGGCAAAAGTTGGAAATAATTTTTATATCTTTTTGTTTTCCTTTCTTATTTTTCTTCCTACAATTCTAGGCTCTTTTCAGTTGTTGGAGGAAGGTGCTTTGTAGCTCAAGACTTGTTTCCTATGCCCCTTGTATCTATTGCCAATCTCATGAAAATAAAGAGGCAATACTTTTGGCCTGACTTCTTATTAATAAATGAAAAAGTTCAAATTATTACAATATAACCATTATCCTACAGTTCTTCCTGGTTTTCCAAAATGAACTATGGCTCAGTGGGAAAATTATTGTAAATACTGTAATATAACTGTCTTTAATTGGTGAACCAATAGTGAGAAAGTCTTTTTCTAAGCAAGCAGTTAATATTGTCTATTTCAGTAACCAGTTAATAATACCTATTCCTAGTAAAAAACATTGAAAGAATTAGAAGGACCTGTTTGTGATGCTGTTGCTCGCTCTCTCATCGTCGTATGTGTTGTCCTGTTTGTGGTTCCGACAGCTGCTATCCACTGGGACTAGGAGGTACACCATTCGATTGGCGTAGTGAATCGCTTGACTGTACAATGTTGATTCTTCACTATTTACAAGCTCATCTTGCTTCTCTGAGTACATAAATATAACACTTTTAGAATTTAGCAAACAAACAACAATCTCACAAGAGAGGGGAAAAAACACAAGATTATTATAATTGAAGTGATAGAAGCCATTTTTTCAGTGTTGGCTAGTTCTATTAAAGAAAGCTTTTCAGTTGGTCAACACAAATGTTGTGCCCAATTACATTAGGCGGGAAAACAAGCATTTATATGCCCTAACATAAAAACATTTCTTAATCCTACTAAATTCATGTTGATATATCCCCTTAATATGTTCTCTATTCCCGCTTACAACGATCAAATTTCCGTTGAACTATTTGTTAGTGAACAGTGAACAGGAGCGGATGCCATAGCACTCAGGTTTTGAATAACAGATAAGTTTAAATACAGTGGAATCTCGTTAGCACGTTCTCGGTTACCACGTTTTCCCGTTTAACGCGATGATTTTCTCAAGTCTCAGTCCCAATTCTACAAAATACATGTTGATATATCCCCTTAATACGTTCTCTATTCCCGCTTACGACGATCAAATTTCCGTTGTGCTATTTGTACGCGAACCGGATTTTATTCTCATTTTATTATAAAATTTGGCATCTGGAAAACACGACGTGATACTGCTTATTTTTTCTGATAGTTATTGACAGTGTATATGATTTTATTATATTTGACGGCGTAGAAGTGGCTTGAGCTATGACGCAACACAGGTGACGTGTCTCTCTCCCGCTGCCCTTTCCATACCTGCCAACTTTTGAAAAGGGCTATCAGTAAAACTCACGCGCGACAAAAAAAATCTAACGATTTTCGACATACCCCGGCTTGACGAAAATAATAATACTTCTGGGCTACAAAATACAATAATTCATGCTTTAAACAGGATACTTCAATGAAATCATATCTACTTACATGATTTGTAGATGAACATAACAATCAAGAAGAAATCCATGTTAATCAGCAGCAGGCGTGGTGAATATCGGTTTGGAGCAGACATAACAGGACTTCCTTGATAGATTAAGCTGATATACGATAATTGAAAAAGGCTTTAAACAATAAAACTTGTTTAACGTAACACAGGCAAGAAATAATATAATACACACTGCAAATCACATGCTAGTTCGACTTTTAAGTCATGGTTGTGGCCTTTTTAGCTTCCTGCAAACAGTCTTGAGAAAATGTTTTGTCATAACAGGGACCAGAACTCCTGGTCTTCAAAATAGAAATAGACTCCAGAGATTCATTGGACATGGATGACCTGAACTGTGTTCTATTTTTCTTCACAAAGCTAAAAAAAAACATTCACATTCTGCATAGCTATGGGGTATGGTGAGAATAGAGAGCAATACTCTAAAAATTCGGTTATACTTAAGAAGTCCATCGGCTCCACGAATTCTTGATATTTGTGCCCAACTGGAATCACTTGCAGCATCTTGATGTGCAGCCAAAGAGTCATCTACCTGAAGAGCTGTGAACTGCCTCTGAAGCACATTCACCACCTCATCTGTAGTTTCATTCTCTTCCTTGCATAACATGATAGGAAACTTTTCCAAGAAAAAACGAATGGAAGATAAGTGTGAATCTTCAATTTTGTCTAACCTAGCAACTTGAGCATTCTTTAACACGTCATCCTTGAGTGGAAACTTGTTGATGATGTAGTCACAGGCAGTATAAAAGTAGTTTCTCACTGATGAAAAGAAAAGGAATTTATCTGTATCCGGTCCGTTCTGAAGGCACTTAACAACTTCAGATGATGCATATTTTGCCATTTTATTTACAATACATGTCGTTTTCGTGCGACCACAACTATATTTCTTTGCAACTTCTGATGTGGGAAACATCTTCTTAAATAAAGCTCCAGCATGATCAGCCGCACTTAAGGGCACATTGTGTTCCACCAAAAAGGAAGTAAACAGACACTCGGCCCTAATTACGTCACTGTAAACGTTTCCAGACTTAGCAAAAAAGGTGTTGATTTTCTTGCTATCTTCTTCGATTTAACATAACTAATGTGTTTACCGCACTTCACATGATTACTTAAATCGTTTTTTCCACCATATGCAATATTAATATCACACCCACATACCGTGCAAAAGGCAAATTTTTATCTCTTTCTTGATTTTAGTATGCACGGAAAATCAACCGAGTATGATTCTTTAAATGTCTGGAAGTACTGTTTCTTGTTGGATTTGTTCATTCTCGATATCTACTAAAACATCGAAAGGAACCTGGATCACTGAACGTCACATAAAATTATAACATAAAACAATTAAGACAGCCAACACTTCATTAAAACATGTCAAAACACACCAACCATTAAATGAACACGACGCCAACCTCGTGAAGATAGAATATGCACATGGTAGAAAAAAATAAACACACACACACGTGGAACGAATGTAATTAGTCCAAGGAATACAGGAAACTGCGAAGCACGAAGTTATAGCCAAAAACTCGAACGCTTCATTAAAATATGCCATAACCTTAAAAGACGAAAACATTCAAGGAACGCCAACTTCGCGAACAATGAACAACTAACGTGGTCAAAGAATATGGTTTAAATCGCAACGAGCGAACGGAGCGGAACAAAGAATATGCGAAGCAGAGCCTGTCAACACCTAAGATTCACATGCAAGAACGGTTATCCCGGCTTCAAATTCAATTACGATGACGACACAGCCATCACACGGTTAAAAGTACGAATCATATCGAAGAACGAGTTATCGACTATCGTGGACTTGCCTTCGACCCACGCAAACAATCGATTGTACGGAAGTGGGCGGTATTATCGAATGTAAATTATCGTTTCAAATTTTTGTCCGCGAAATCGTAAAATGACACCGTTCGTCCGTAAAACCGTAAAATGCTGCAATTTCCGTAAATTTTACGGATAAACCGTAAAAGTTGGCAGGTATGCCTTTCTCTCCTTTCTCAAGTCCCAGTCCCAATCCGACTAAATTCATGTTGATATATCCCCTCAACCTTTACACTGCTAGGCCCAAGATATCTCGGGTGCGGTAGAACATCACGTACTTGCTGCGCCCGAGATATCTCGTCGGCAACTTCATCTGAATAACATACTTTAAAAAATTTATTCAGCATGGAGGGGTTTGATAGTCTCTCACGATATTAGCAGTGTTCTCTATTCCCGCTTACAACTATCAAATTTCCGGTTGAACTATTTGTTAGTGAACCGGATTTTATTCTTATTTCATTATAAAATTCGGCTTCTGGAAAACACGACGCGATATTGCCTCATATTCTCCGATAGTTATTGACAGTTCCGGAGATAAGCCGTGTCAGTGGGATGTGCTGCACATTGGTCAACGAACAACAAGATTTTCCTGTTCTGAGCACCCATTTTTGCATCCAGCACACATAAATAATGTTCAAATATTGTTGTAGTTACCCAGGCGTTCGCGTTGGATGTGTACTTGCAAGGAAATGTTCGCGCATTTTTAAAGCAGCGTGGACTCCTCGCTTTTCCTATTACCAGTGGAACTAACTTTTCTGTTCCACTTTCATTGCAGCTCAACAGGACTGTCAGTATCTCTTTGTTCAACTTCCCCCATGACATTTTTTGCCTTTAAATGCAAGGGTTTTGTCAGGTAAGAGGTGAAAAAACAAGCCTGTTTCGTCCGCGCTGAATACATCACGAGGACTGTACTTTTCGAGAAGCTGAGGAAGTGTCTTACTTTTCCAGGCTTCTACTGTGTCGGTATTGACGCTAGCAGCCTCGCCTCGCACACATCTGTACACCAGTTGGTGCCGATTCTTGACTCATTCGATCCACCCATTCGAAGCTTTGAAATCAGTGATGCCCATGTGCGTTGCTAAATGACAGGCCTGTGCTCGAACTATTGTCCCGTCGATTGGCATGTTTGAAGCACGGGCTTGCTTGAACCACTTAAATAAAGCGCTTTCTAGTTCAGGAAACTGTCCCTCTCGCACATGTTTCCTTTTGCCGCTCACCCCTTCTTCAGATGCACGTTCGATTTCCTTCCTTTTGCCGAGAATAGTGTGGAGTGTAGACTGAGGAATGTTCCACTTTCACGCATGTGAGGATTGCAGTCCACGTCTCGAATGTATTTCATCTTCTCATCATTAGTTATCTGCCGTACTTTCTTCTTATCCATTATGAAACACGCAATAAAATAGGTCGTAACTGGACGTGAACACTAAGAACTAGAAGACAATAGTGCGGAACACGAAGATAATAATGCGCCTACGTGAGAAATAAACAAAGGGAAGGGAGTGAAGGGCAGCGGGAGAGAGATACGTCTCCAGTGTTGCGTCATAGCTATAGCCACTTCTACGCCGTCAAACACAATAAAATCATCTAAACTGTCAATAACTATCGGAGAATATGAGGCAATATCGCGTCGTGTTTTCCAGAAGCCGAATTTTATAATGAAATAAGAATAAAATCCGGTTCGCTAACAAATAGTTCAACCGGAAATTTGATAGTTGTAAGCGGGAATAGAGAACACTGCTAATATTGTGAGAGACTATCAAACCCCTCCATGCTGAATAAATTTTTAAAAGTATGTTATTCAGATGAAGTTGCCGACGAGATATCTCGGGCGCAGCAAGGACGTGACGTTCTACCGCACCCGAGATATCTTGGGCCTAGCAGTGTAAAGGTTAAGGGGATATATCAACATGAATTTAGTAGGATTGGGACTGGGACTTGAGAAAGGGCAGCGGGAGAGAGACACGTCACCTGTGTTGCGTCATAGCTCAAGCCACTTCTACGCCGTCAAATACAATAAAATCATATACACTGTCAATAACTATCAGAAAAAATAAGCAGTATCACGTCGTGTTTTCCAGATGCCAAATTTTATAATAAAATGAGAATAAAATCCGGTTTGCGTACAAATAGTACAACGGAAATTTGATCGTCGTAAGCGGGAATAGAGAACGTATTAAGGGGATATATCAACATGTATTTTGTAGAATTGGGACTGGGACTTGAGAAAATCATCGCGCTAAGCGGGAAAACGTCGTAACCGAGAACGTGCTAACGAGATTCCACTGTATATGAATTAGATTATCTCTCACCGTAATTCGCCATGGCTTTGCCCCTCAGTTCCTGGACATACGAGTCAAGTTAGATCTCCATTTACTGATGGGCAAGATGTAGATTTGTATTTTTATTGCATCAGCAGCAGCTTCAGTAATTTAGTAGTTGATAATAATAATAAAATGGTTGAAATTGTTAAAGTTAATTTGTTTTTTGAAGAAGAAAGACCTCGTAGTAGGTTGGTTTTTGGTAGTATGAAATGTTAAAGACCTCTAGTAGGTTGTTGGTTATATTTATTTATTTATTTATTTATTTATTTATCGTATGGCGTATACATGAGCTACAGATCTATATTTACACTATTTACATAGTTAATCACTTGTGGAGTCCCCAGAAAAAATTCTCTTCTATCTCCGTCGAAACGGATCAGTGGGCATTCTTGGGTGATGTGCTTCACAGTTTGCCTCTCAGCACCACAGTCGCAACAAGATGATGACTTTTTCCTCCATTTGTATAGCAGATCTGCAAACACCCCATGGTTAGTTCGGATCCGGTTTAGCTTGGACCATACTTTCCGAGGTTGTTCAAAGCCAGGTACCTTCTGTGAGATGCATGGCATTTCCAAAGACTCGGCTGGGGCGAACTGTCTCCATTCATTAGACCATTTCTCAGTAAGGTTGAAATTACTCATTGCCAGGTTCTCCGCCGTGCAGATGGGTGGATGTCTTGACTTCAGTCTATCTATATGTAGATGGTGGATATCCTCATGAATGGGCAGTCTTTGATTAATCTGGATCTTCTTGTATTCATACCAAAGCATTGCATCTGCGGAGGTGGGGTGGGGGAATATGGCTTAATACAGGCAGCCACTGAATAGGAGTTGATCTGATCGTGCCTGTGATCATTCTCATTGTGTCATTTAATTTAACATCTATTCTCTTCACATGAGGGCTGTTTATCCAGACAGGGGCACAATACTCTGCAGTAGAGTAAACCAGGCCAAGAGCTGAGCAACGTAAAGTAGTTGCACTTGCACCCCAAGTAGTACCACATAGTTTTCGAATGATGTTGTTGCGTGTCTGAATCTTGGCAGCACTCTTTATCAAGTGTTCTTGGAACGACAGCGTTCTATCGAGTGTAACACCCAGATATTTGGGGTGTCTACTGTGGCGGAGAAGGGTGTTATCGAAGTATACCTTGAGATCCCTTGAAGCCATTCGATTGTTCAGATGAAAACAAGAAACTTCTGTTTTACTCATGCTTGGTTGGAGTCTCCATTTTCGGAAGTAGTTTCCTAAAACAGCGAGATCTTTTGTCAGCGTTTCCTCTATCTCCTCGAAGCATAGGTCGTTAGTGGCAAGTGCCCAATCATCTGCATAACCAAATTTCCTGGATTTTGTGGGGGGGGATATCTGAAATATATAAATTGAACAGAAGTGGGGTAAGCACTGATCCTTGTGGAAGTCCATTGTTTAGTTTGCTGGATCTGCTGATTTCACTTCCCATGACTACGCGAAATGTTCTGTCACTCAGCATGTTGTTTATAAGGTGAGCCAGACTCCTGCATGGAATCACTTTAAGGAGTTTACTGATAACGCCTTCTCTCCACACTGTGTCGTAAGCTGCCTTTAGGTCTACAAATGCTACCGAAGTCTTTAGTCTTTGTTGGAATCCTGCTTCTATGAAGGTAGTTAATGACAGGACTTGATCGGCACAACTTCTTTGTGGTCTGAATCCTGCTTGTTCAATAGGGATTGTTTCGAACACTTTTGTAGCAATTCTATTCAAGATTAGTCTTTCTAGTAATTTATAGCATGCACTGAGCAATGCTATTGGTCTATAGCTCTCTGGTGTTTCACTAGGCTTTCCTGGTTTTAGGATTGCAATTACTTTACTCATTTTAAATAAGCGAGGTAGGTTGCCTGTTCGAAGAATGTAAGTTAGAAACCTAGATAACCATAGTTTCGTATTTTCTCCACTATTAATCAGAAACTCGGGGTGAATCCCATCAAATCCCGGTGCTTTACCAGATTTCATATCTTCTAAAGCTTCATCGATATCGTGCACACTAAATGGTCTAGTGTATTCCGAATGAAGGGGGCTTGTGGCCTTGAGACTGGTTAATTGCTTTTTGATATTTCTTGTATGATTTCTGTCTCTCGGTGTCCTAGACAAAGCAACTATATGAGCAGCAATTTGGTTTGTAGTAACTGCAGGATTTTTACGAACAATGGGAGTGGCCCCACCAAGCTTCCGTAACAATGACCATGCCTTTCTGATCGATTCTCTGAAATTCATAGATGTTACAGTTTCAATCCATCTTTCTCTTCGGGCATTATCAAGATTATGAAGCAGTTCATCCCCGATTTCTTGTTCGCCACTGGAAAGGAACTCTTGGCATGGCTTTTCATTGTCATCAGTCCATCCAGGAATGTATTCCTTTCTGTAACCTCTAGGAATGTGTCTTTTTGCTGTTGTTGGTTATAAAATAATAGTAATAATAAGCCTCAGTTATGTAATTTGGGGGGCAGATGACCTCGCAGTTCCGCCCCTTAAAACAACAATAATTAACTAACTAACTATGTAATTTGGGTTGTAGTGTAGGTATATTTACTGTGCTATGTATTGAATTTGACGTGTGGGCTGTGTTTGATTGAACCCACGACCCACAGGGCCCCATCCCAAATAAGTTGGCCATCGCCAACCTCGCGGGCTGGAAAACGGTAAGGTCGCAGGACGTGTAATGTTAGTGCTGGTAATTGTATTTTGAAGTAATTTGTAGCGGGAGTTTGAATTTAATGATATGTGGGCTGTTTTCAGTGGCAGTGATCTGTGATTGGTCTATATAGGCCTGGTGAATGGCCGCGCGGTTTATGTGAATGAGCTGTAGGCGTAGTTTTGAGAAGGAGGGCATATAAATACTTGTTTTCCCACCTAATGTAATTGGGCACAACCGCATTGTCGCAGCCCCTAAACTTAAGAACACAACATTTGTGTTGACCGACTGGAAAGCTTTCTTTAATAGATTATTATAACTCAAGAAATGAGAAAACAGCCATCAATAAAATAATGAAGAGAAATGTATCTACTGTAATACTAGAGGCTTCACCTATGCCACAACTTTAAGGTTTATTTGTACTTACCTGGCTTACCACAATACTCATTTTAGTTGATTCTTTCAAGGGCTTTGCAACATCTAGGCCTAGTTCATTTAGCCCCATGCACTTCGGTGTGTGCAGAAGTTGTCCGATAACCCGTGTCTCTGTGATGTCTGTACTAGTGTGTGTATTTGCAATCAAGGCAGGACTTGTGTAGGAAGCGACCGTGGCCTTATGTTAGGTACTATCCTGGCATTTGCCTGAAGTAGAAGTGGGGAAAACCATGGAGAACCACTTCCAGGATGGCTGAAGTAGGAATCGAACCCGGATCTTTCTCAGTTTTGCCTCACGAGGCCGAGTGCATCAAGTTCCAGCCCTCAGATCAAATTTAATTTCTAGGCAGAGCTGCGAATCAAACCCGAGCCTACACTGTGACAGCCAAGAATGTTATCCACATCATAATGAGACGGACATTCATGTTTTAACACATAATAGAGGAATTCAGTGTTATTCAGGAATGCAATAGAAAAATATTCAAATAAATAGAGAGAAACATGCCTGTTATCCTGTTTTATTGTGTGTGTACTTGCAATTGGGGCCAAGATTGGAGAGGATACAACAACAAAAAACTACTGTGGTCCTTGGAAACAATCAGTTATTGATTTGACTTTTTGTAACTTGAGCAAGTTAATGGACATTTTAGAGTATGACAATTTATTTTGTGTCATTTTGTCCCCCATGGTCAGACTGTTAATGTAGCTTACTACGACACTTATCTGCAGAATAACCTACATCGCTATCGGGAACTAACGTCCCGAGTTGCTGTACAGTGCAATCATCCTGTACGGTGATCCAACAGCCCATGCGGCAAACATTATTCAGACCCATTTACGGTGCTGGAGATGGGACGTACTAGAGCATCCCCCTTACTCCCTCAATCTGTCACTATGTGAATTCGATTTGATACCAAATTTCTTTTTTGCGGTTGAGCCTGGTTATTTGGTTAATTAAAAATAATATTTCTGTCCTTATCACTTTGAATTATTATCAAGGTTTTACAGTACCTACCAAATAATTCACCCGTTCAATTGCACACAATGATAAGTATAATAATATAATGGCTACTTTATACCTGAATCAAGAGTTGGCCATATCCTCATCTGTTCAGCAGCAATCTCGAGTGCTGAGGGTTCTTGTGCTCTACTAAATCCAGATCGCCGATCCTTCCATGGAAATTCCTTGTTCTAGAAATAAAAACACAAGTCAATTAAATAGTAATAATATCAATAATAAAGGTAGCTTTGAAGCCATTTTTCAGTGTTCCCTTATTAATTGTTAATTGCCAATCAAGCGAGGGGTAAGACAAGGCTGTGGACTCTCTCCATTCATAATCTACATGAATGCTATAATAAAGGAATGGAGGTGTGAAAGACATGGTTCAATACCAATCAGCGGGCATCTAAAAAATTTAGATGCTATACTATTTCCTGATAATGTTGCATTGGTAGCAGCATCTGAAGATGATCTGTAGTGGTCAGTATTCAACCTCCAGAAAGTGGCATTAAAATTCAGCATGTGCATTTCTTCTGAAAAGACTAAAGTAATGGCCTTTAAGGGAAATACCCTATCCCCAGTAAAATTTGTCTGGACGGTAAAATTTTAGAAAGAGTTAACGAATTCAAGTATTTAGGATATCATTTATCTTTTCAAGAAGAACGAGACATAACTGCAAAAATAACAAATTATACCAGAACAACAGGAATTATCAATTACGTCATGAAGCCATCTCTTATCCAAAAGCATACACGCTTACGTTTGTATAACACATTAGCCAGACCAACCCTGTGCTACGGCAGCGAGGCATGGACTATAAGATCTCAGGACATCTCCAAACTCACAGCACGCGAAATGGCATTCATGCGCCAAACAGCAGGCTATACTAAATGGGATCATAAGAGAAATGAGGATGTGCTGAAGGAACTAAAAGTGAAACTTGGAGATTGGAGAAAACGCATAACAGAACCAAGTGCCATGCATCTTAAAGTGAGGTTAAATCAGTGATTAAATGTTTTGCATAACAGAACCAAGCACCTTGCATAAGACTTTTTGTATTGCTTTTTTGATCTAATTGGTTTTTAGCCAATTTACAATGAATAAGTATTTCAAAAGTCTAATATTATTTTGTATGAAAGAGTCAAGGATTGTAAAAATAAGCTACCAAAAGAAATAATTTATAAGTGCAGGCACACTGATAAAAAAAAAAAAATACCCAGGATACAGATCCTATTATCCACGTGGTTAGACTGAATTTTATTATTTACCAATAGATCTCGCCACTGTTATGCACCACTTGTGTAAAGAAGAACATAGCAACCGTGTTTATAAACCAAGATATCAAGCAATTTTTGCCAGTATTTAAATTTAAAGAGCAAACCTCAAAAAAAATTATATATTCCTGTGGTACATCAGACCTACTAGGCCGAAACTGTGAATTGCCATCAGCAACAAATGACAAAGAGTGAGAAAATATTGCAAAATAAAGACCGTAATTTGCACCTGGATATAGGAAACGTGCGTAATCGATGACATTGAAGGGTGTAAAGCTTTTATTGATTTTGAGGTTGTGAGTGAATGGAATGTGGATTTTCTGTTGTTGGTTCATAAGCACAGTTAATTTTGTATTCCACTGCAGTTTCTCATTCTATTGATGGGGCATAAAATGCATAGTAATAGAAAACTATTTTAAATTTTGTGTGAATTTGTACTATTGCATTCAAGAACAGTGTCATATCCACAAGGGATGTAGGTGACCCGAATTGAGTCCCTGGCTGTGCAAAAGGATCACTATTCAGGCATCCAGGGCCAGTGTTTACATATGGTGGGGTGGCCAGACACTTTCCAATCCCCCCCCTGCCATAGCATCCGGCAGGTGCCCATTTTGCATCACAAGGCTAGGAGACCACATACCAGACCATACCAAAACTTTTTAATTTCTTGGCAGAGCTGGGAATCGAACCTGGGATCTTTGGGGCGACAGCCAACAATGCTATCCACTGCACCACGTGGCAGTCTATATTTCATTAGAGAATGACAATCGACTATGCTGTGTATGTAAACATTCAAAACAGAACCAAGTGTCTCGTTCTATTTCAATTATTGTCTATGGTAAATAATCAATAACGCATAAAGGAACCAAGTGCCATTTAGTATATTCAAGTAATTTACAAAGGCGAAATAAATATATGTATTGAACCCTTATTATACAGGTCGCATAATAATGATTCATCATAATCATCTTCATTTCCCGTTTCCAGCTTCCTGGGTCGGGTTGTGAATTAAGGACCTCCATCGTTGTCTGTCTCTCCACCACTCCTCTCCTGATTTTAGTACATCTTCGGGATTTCCTCCCTTCTTTTCTACACACTCCCACACTGTATCTGCCCATCTCTTCCGGGGCCTACCTCGTGGTCTCTTCCCTGTCATCTTTTCACAGAAAGTCTTCTTTGGTACTCTCTCCTCTCCCATTCTCATCATATGTCCTTGCCACTTTAACTTTGTTGTTTCTATCCTGTCCTGCAGCTTCAATATTCCTGTCCTTTCCCTAATCTCTTCATTTCTAACTCTATCTCTTCTGGTCTTGCCCTCCATACCTCTTAGGAATTTCATCTCTGCGGCTTGTATTCTACTCTCCTCTCTTTTTGTAGTAGTCCACGCTCCAGCTGCGTATGTTAGTATGGGCCTGCAGTAGGTTGAATATAATACTTTTTAGCATTTCTTTGGGACATCTCTGTTCCACACAATACCCCTTACACTCTGGTAAAAACTGTTCGCTTGTTGTATTCTCTTTCCAATTTCCTCAGTTATCTTTCCATCTTCTGTGATCACACTTCCCAAATACTTGAAACTTTTAACGACTTCTAGAATTTTGCCATTCAATTCTATCTTTCCTCTTCCTTTCTTCCTTCCTCTTGACATTACCATTGTCTTGCTCTTCTCTGTGCTTACTTTCATCCCAAATTTCTCTATCTCTTGGTTCCATACATCTAGTTGTTTTTGTACATCTTTTTCATCCTCACCCCATATAACTATATCATCTGCAAACAGCATGGCCTTTGTTGCTTCTTGTCCCAATCTCTGTTTAACCTTCTTGTGGATTTCATCCATGACTATGATGAATAATAATGGGGACAATACACTTCCCTGTCGGAGACCCGTTTCCACTTTAAACCATTCTGTTTCTCCTCGGGGGAGCCTGTAACCCCTAGAGGGCACGCCCCCAGGTGGCGGATAGGGGGCCCCTACTTCTGTAGGGCTGGTTGAAATACCCAATACAACCCGCGGACCAAACAGGCAGCCCGGTTCCTGGGGGCTTTGATACTGGGACACCCTCTCTCCAGGGGTCATAAATATGGAGGGCCCAAGCCCAGGGTTATGGGTGAAGCCCCAACGGTATCGGCGGCGGAGAGGATGGACTTCGGTACGGCGTCGATGACGGAAGAGGGAATTCTGTAGCGTCTGTACTCCAGAGGAGCGGCTGCAAAAGGCGTCTGTTATCCAGTGGATCGGCCTAGAACAGCACCTGGCAGTAGGTCATAAAATGCCTTTGAGTGTGGCGAGCTCATCGTACTAATAGCCTATAGAATGAGTAAATGTGAATTGAGGCCTCGGAAAGGGCTAGGGCGTCTCCTGCAAGCGACGCGCAGTTCTCAGGGGTCTGGGGGAACTGTGAGATGTGGGCTACCAGACACTACAAACATCGATTCATAAATGTGATGAGCCTAAATGGCAAGACAGAAGAATTGGTGGACTACATGGAAAAGAAGGAAATAGCAATGATGGGAGTCAGTGAAGCGAAATGGAAGGGAAAAGGTGAGAAAGAAATCAAGATAGGGAAGGGATATAAAATATATTGGAGTGGAGGAAAGAAGGCAGTGAATGGTGTTGCAATAATATTGAGAGAAGACTTGGTACAGTATGTTGAGAAAGTAGAGCAAACTAGTGACAGAATACTGAAAATTAGATTAGGACTTGAGAGTGGAACAAAGGACTTCATACAGATTTATGCACCCCAAACAGGGAAGGTAGATGAATGTTTAGAGGAGTTCCTAGAAGAACTGGAAAAGTGTATAGAAGACAAAGAGGTTATAATAATGGGAGATATGAATTCACATGTGGGAACAGATAGGCAGGGAAAAGAAGAGATAATTGGCCCGTTTAGTTATGGAAACCAGGATGAAGAAGGGGACCTTTTAATAGATTTCTGTAGAAGGAATGGATTAATTGTTGGAAATACATGGTTTAGGAAGAAGAACTCTCAAAAAATAACTAGGTATGGATGGGGAGACAGAAAGACAAAGACAATGATTGATCTTATCCTGGTGGAAAAGGATAAACGAAGACAACTGGTAGATGTGACGGCTATGCCAAGAGGAGATTTTGAAGGAGACCATAAAGTGGTGATAGCCAAACTAAGGCTGGGAAAAATCATAAACCTTTCGGAAAAGAGGGAAAGAAAAATAAAGGTGTGGAAGCTAAAAGAGAGGGAGACAATGGACAAGTTCCAAGAGGAATTAAAAAAGGAAGTTCCCAAAGATGAAGCAAAAAGTGTAGAACAGGAATGGGCATGTTTTAGGAATGGTTTTGTGAAGTGTGCAGTAAACACTTGTGGAAGATTATCAGGGAAGAAAAAGGAAAGGGAGACTCCTTGGTGGAACAACAGGGTAAAGGAAGCTGTTAAAGGAAAACAAATGGCATGGAGGAAGTGGATAGGCTGTAAAAATGCAGAGAAATTACAAAAATATAGAGAAGCAAAGAAGGCATGCCAAAAAATTGTACAAGAAGAAAAACGGAAAAGTTGGGAAAGATTCACAGAAACTTTGAAGGAGGATATCCAAGGAAGTAAGAAGGTACTACTGTATATGGATTCGTGAAAAACAGTGTAAAAGGTAGGGAAAATACAAAATTTGTAAAAACTGAAGCAGGGCAGATATTGTACCAAAGAGATGATATATTAAATAGATGGGAAGAATACTTTTCAAAGCTACTAAATGTGAAATACATTGAACTGGAAGATGATAGGGAACAAGAAGAAACAATGGAAGAAGAAGAAGAACAAGAAAAGCAGATAACTATGCTAGAAATAGAGGAAGCCATACAGAAGATGAAGAGTGTTAAAGCAGCAGGAGTGGATGAGGTGACCACGGAAATGATAAAAGCAGCGAGACCAGCAGGGATACAGTGGCTGTATAGATTATTTAGAATAATTTGGAAGAAGAAAGAGATTCCAGAAGAATGGGGAAAGGGTTTAATTATCCAGATTTTTAAGAAAGGCGACAAAAAGGAATGTAATAACTACAGAGGGATCACTCTTATTGCTCATGTAGCTAAGATCTTTGAGAGAGTATTGGAAGGCAGACTGAGGAGGAAGATAGAAGGAGAGTTGGAAGAAGAACAGTATGGTTTTAGGAAAGACAGATCAACATTTGACCTAATCTTTACATTAAGGCAAATGATGGAGAAAAGATGGGAATTTGGAAAAGACATTTATTGATATTGAGAAAGCATATGACAGTGAGCCTAGACAGGTGGTTTGGGATGTATTAAGAAAAAGAAGAGTTATCAGAGCAGAAGTCCAAATGTTAAAAGTTTTAAATGATTCATGTTTTAATTTATTCATCGTATTGAGGTACATGTATGGTACAGTTGAGATAGGCCAGTGGGCCGGGTGATGTTGCAAGTTGTCACAGTCAAGAAAGCAGTTGGGACAAGGGAGATATTAATAGCCAGTTCTTGGAAGACAGGCGAATGAATCTTGGTGCGTAGCGTGGGCCCTTTGTTGAGGACGGTCAAGACAGAGACAGAAGAGCTCTAATGAGTAGAGATGGGAGATGTTTGTGACGTCTTATGGGCGTGGTAATGGAGTGTAACCCAACGTCCGATGCCTGAATTAACAAATCACCGAGAGGACGCTTTCTTGTGGCGCGAAAGATGCATCATATCAAAAGGATTGAGATCCGCTGACTATGAATGTGACCTGCGCGAAAAATGATGATGATTGATACCACACACAAGTCTGTAGCTCAACTCCTTCGATTAAAAATATTTTATTAGTCCCCACCCCTGAAGTTTGTGCCATTTTCATATAAATGAGACCTCGGTGCTAGTCTGAATATTCTATTTTTAAGTCTCTGAGGAGACGGGTTGCTGTCCGAGAGTACGCTGATTTTCAAGTCTCATTGGAGACAAAGTACTGTTTGTTTGAGTCTCAGTGGAGGCAATTTAAATACGTCATGTGAACTGATAAATTTCAAGTTAGACTTTGGGTCTGGACAGCATTAACATTATAACATTTTAAAGATTTGTAACTAAGAATTTTGCGTGTAAAGCTAGGCATTAATATAATTAGGGAAAAGTCTACGTTATAAATTGCACAGGACTGTGAGTGAAACGAGTAGCTCATGTGGCAATTTTAGAAGGTTATTTAGTGTATATTTGTATATTTGAACAATCTTTCATCTTTAAGAAGTCTGCAAGATGACGAATACGTGGTCAGAAACCGGGATGATGTCCGAGCAACCTACATTGGAGATGACTATGGCTGCGTAGGGAGATCCTGCTGGGGCCATGTCTTGTGACGTACACTGAGTGAGACGCAGTAATGGATAAGTACTAACAATTGAATTATTTCAATAATGTAGATAGATTTTGGTCTGGGAACAGTGTATAATTTAATTTAGATTTTTGCTCGTGTTGTTTTTTCGATTTCTATTGTTAGGGTTTGTTCCGACACTCGTATGAAAATGTAGGATGATGCGTGACTATTCGTTGTTTTTCTTTGTAAATATTTCAGTGTAATGTTAATCCAAGTGCCGCGTGTATGTAATAATTTGTTTTTGCGAACATTAGTACGGATCGTGTGACAAGTGAGGCGTTGTTAGGATGATTTAAGAATAGGTATGGGAGGAAATTAGCTATTTTGGTAGCCGTTTGAATTAAACAGGCTTGATTATAATTTGAGTTTGCCTATTGCAATCAATATGAGGAGAACCGTCTGTTCTCTAGTTTGGTAAATTAATTCTTGTGTTGAAGCTTTTGTCGAGTCTATGATCTGGTGCGCTGCGTGGGTGGAATTTATTATGATTTTCTTTTTTTTAGGCATGTCAAAACCTGATGTATTTGTTGTGTGTCAATGTGAGTGTTGTGTCAAATGCGTGTATATTTGTGCGGAGGAAACGGCTATGACCTTCCTTGACTGCAGCAGTATGGGCGTCAGATGCTGCTCTATGGAGAGTCTGTACCGACCCCGACGAGGTTCTTTGAATCTGTGTGAATTAATGGAACTAATTTGTATTTGGTGACACACTTGGTATTCTTCGGATCTTGGAGCTATGCGGTAGGCTGGCCTAAGATATTTTATCACACACACATAATTTTACTGGAGTACAGTAGAAAGTCTTCGTTCTTGGTGTCATGCCGTAGTTGCAGAGATATTTGTTTAGGCATCGGGTTGTTGACATGTGACAGGCGAGATACTCACCGAGAACAGATCTCTAGATAAGGCGCGCTAATGATTAGTGAGGGTTGGCTTGTCTTGACCTAGTATATTTTAGAATCCCTGTTTAGTTGAAACATTGATTATTAAAGGGTCAGATCCTCATGCACGGACGGTAGTCTCATGTCTCGTTAAAAATAAACTTTGTTTTGTTGTGTATAATTGCCACTGGGCAGTCATCATCATCATCATCATCTTGAGCAGTTTCCAACCGCTGGTCGGGTCAGCGTGATTTGTTATTTCCATTTAATGTTTGATTTGTATTTTGACACCTTGTTTGTGTGTTTGTATAAGGTGACGGCGGTCATCAGCTGATGTCAGTGAGCGTAGTCACGTGCGTTCATATTTGTTTTGATTCTGTGAAGTCCTGTTTAGACACTTGTTCGTGTCTCTGACACTTGGTAAAGATTTCAATCGGAAATCTCAGCTGTAGTTTATTTAAGTCTAGCGAGTGTCTGGTATTTGTAATATTTGTGTAGATGTAGTTTGTGTTCCCATGACAATGTCTATCTTCTCATATACGGATCCGTAGCTTGTCAGCTGGTGCCTTTGGTCGCGGATCCCGTATAACATAGTAAAAAAAAAACTAACCCCGTGGCACTACAGCCCTTGAATGCCCAGCCAATTGGCCTGCAGATTTTGGGGTGACGCGTGGTCAGCGCGTCGAGTCCCCTCGGCCGTTAATCTTGGTTTTCGAGACCGGGGCACTGTCTCACCATCAGACAGCTACTCAATTGTCCTCACGAGGCTGAGTGCACCCCGTTCCAACCCTCACGAAAGTTTTAAAATCCCTGACGGACCCGGGGATCGAACCCGGGCCTCCGGGTGAGAGGCAGGCGCACTACCCCAACACCACGAGGCCGGCCGTATAACATAGTACTTTTTCCATTTTCTGTTTGCTCGTCACATCCCCACACATGGGTTGAAGGAAATGACAGGACCATTGATGGCCTGATTTGAGTGCAATCTCATCAGAGAGATTTTTGTTTTGATACGTGTCATTAATTAATTAGAGGGTGTAATTTTGGGAGTTGTTTCATTGTGTTTTTATTTGTTATTGATCTGAAATTAAATTTGTTTAGTTAAATCTTGGCTTAACTTTTCTTTCTTTAGTGATATTTTTACCTATGTTACCTTGTTATGATAAGAAGCAAATATTTATAACAACAATGGTATGGACCGAAACACTTCCCCGAAACAGAGCCTCATTACGCTTTTTTACAAGGGTTCAGTATGTAATAAAATATTTCCCCCTTTACGTAATTATGTTATTTTTAGATTCCACATGTGTAATAGCATACCTGCCAACCTTCGGAAGTCAAAAATAGGAAGATTTTTTTAAAATTATAGATTTCATTATGCGCGGTATACCATTGCGTGGGCGAAAGAGGGTACACAAAAGACCTGCGTGTCTTTATTGGCAAAGTATGAATTCAGCATAAAATTCACAAAAATGTAAACAATCATCAATCATCGAGTAGTACGTATGGCCAATATTTAAACGTAAGAGAACATAATTGTGTGTTTAAAGAAAATGTATACCATCATTCTGATGGAATACACTTCGCATTCGCTACCACATATTCAAGTTTCGTCAGACTTATGTTAATTACCATGGACAACTTACCTAATTATGATTAGGAGATGCATATGCATGTGGTTGGTAATCTTGAGACTGCTTTCTGATTTAATGCAGACCTTGTAGCCAACTTTGCTCTCTTCAAAAATGCCCTGTCATACTGCTGCTCGTAGCAATTTCAACTTAGGCTTGATTTAACCACTAACAGTTTGTTGAGGTTTTCGTCATTCAGAGATGATCGGAATTGTGTCCTTGTCTTCTTCACCTGGCTAAACAATCTCTCACATTGAACGTTGATGTGTGGGGTTGTTAATATTGACAGCATCACTCCAGCTAGTCTGTCGTAATTCAGACGGCCATCTCCACCTCCTATATCCCCTATTGCAGACCAAGAACAATCTGCTCTTTTTCCTTCCACAATAGAAGGTGGCAAATCCTCCATTTCGAGAGCACAAAACTGGCATTGTAATGCATCCATTGCTTTCATTTTCATTTCATATTTATTCATCAGTGCCTTACACTATAATTACATTACACTGAAGGGAGTCTCTGAAAAGAGCAAAGCCCCACTTCGCATTCGGGATGCGTCAGAGCCCCCACTATATATACTGGATTATATTTACATGTGTACACAAGATGGCAATTAGTGAGAATCAAGCAATGATAAATTATTTACAGTATACATTATAGGGATGGTAAATTTATATAGGATAAGGCAGGACAACAAGAGAAGTGATCACATAAATATTGCAAATGGAGATACACAGGTGCTCATCTTCACCGTCTTTTCTGGCAACACCATTTTTCCTCCATATCATAACAGGGGCATTGTTTGCACCAAAAGTTATACAGTTTGCCATTGGATTGGCATGTCTTTCCAGAAGACCAGTCGAGTCACCTTCCAAATTTTCCATGGATAGCAAACGATTTTCAATCATCTTCGATTCTTTGTTGAAAAATGACACAACGACAGGATACAGCTTACTATATCTATACCGGGTGAGTTAGCCGAGGTCGTTGTGGCATGACTGTTGGCAGTCGCTCACATCCGGGAGGCGAGGAGGTTCGAATCCCCCCGCCGGCAACCTTGAAGATGGTCTTCTGTGGTTTCCCATCTTCCTTCCAGGCAAATGCCGGGGTTGGTCCCTAACTATAGGCCACAGCCGCTACCTTCCAACTCCTCGACCCTCCCATCCAACATTCCTCCCCAACGGTACTTGTAGCTCACCCATTGGGTGTCCGTCTCGAAGCAACTACAAAACTGGCGAGCCGAACATGTCCTCGGACACTCCCGGCACTAAAATCCATACGCTACAAAAAAAAAAAAAAAAACTATATCTATCATTGCTACCATCATTGGAGATCGCGCAAGACCCATATTTTAAAATATTAATCATTTTTGAATCGGCATCACGTGCCATTTCATGAACAATGCCGGATGCTTTTGTCCTGCCACAGGTATATTTCTTCGGAATTTCCGAATCCGGGAACATTTTTCTAAACAATTGTCCCACGTGATCGGAACATGATAACGAGAGGTTATGTTCTACGATGAACGCCGTGAACAAACATTCTGCTCGAATGGCAGCATTGTCTTCATTCCCGTGAACAAAAAAAGTTCTTAAATGTTTGTTCTTCTGTTAACTAGCACTGTCCTTGTGTTTTAGAGTATTGCTGGGAGTTAGTATGTCAGTTTTTTCCACCATGAGAAATATTTATATCGCAACGGCACACGGAACAAAGAGCAAAATGGTTTCCTCTACTAGATTGTAAAATGAATGGTAATTCAGTTTTATAGCTTTCTTTGAACACTTGGAGATAACGTTTCTGAGGTTTTGTCGCCATAACGAGACGAGAGAAACTTAAAACACACGACACGAAACAATCATCGACACAACTCGCTGAAATAATTATCTACCGACGAACATATTAATATCTCAATTAAATGCACTAAACGTGACGCTAGCAGAGTATAAACTCGTGGCGTCAAACGAAGCAAGTCACAATCTCCGCGCGTAACATACAAGGTTTTAATTCCCTTCTGCACAGTCACGTGGCCAGCCTCGACCAATCAGCGTAGGCTTGACACCTGTTTGTCCGTAAAATATCACCAATCAGTAAGCGGTAGGCCGATCAGCTGACTCACTATTGCGAGATCGCAGCAATGGAGCTCACTGCCAACCTAGGAACTTACACAAACTTACACAAAAAAAAAAAAACAAGGTCACGCAAATCACAAAAGCAATTACGACTTACGAGAGAATCTCCTTGAGAATGGAAATTATTTGCAGTTCCTGTTTCTTTTACAATATATCACTGGGAACCGAAATTCGGAAGAAATAATAGTAATTAAGAAGATCGGAAGACGAGGTGAAAATTCGGAAAGTTTCCGAATAAATCGGAAGGGTTGGCAGGTATGTAATAGGAATTAAATATCGAAGGTTAACTTTGAGCCTCAATATATTGGTTCCATCTTGATGGTGGTTGGTTCCTTTATGCATAACATGGTCCAATTACTATTCTTTTTTGCTCGAAGTAGGTTTTGGCAATTCCCAAGTCCAACAGAATGATCTTCTAGTGTTAAAAGAGAAAAATTATTGAAGAACACAACGAACTAAGTAAATTTTATACACAAGGCATTGCTTGCCCTTGAAAACTCACAATTAAATCTTGACTATTGTTTAGAAGTGTACCGTTCACAGAAACAAAGACAACATTCATTATTTTATTGTTAAGATCAAAATGCAACCTATTTATATAAAAGTCCTTTCCCATGGAAAGTATCCTTTGCAACAATTGAAACTCATTCACGATTTCTTCATTATGTTATTGAACTTTTTATGCAAGAAAATATGTTGCATATTTATTTCCCTTGTCATGTAAACTCTATTAGAGAGAGAGTAAAACTTGGACGATGGCAAACTATGATCTTAGGCATATGGTGACACGTTATGCCATCAATGACTTGAAACATAAAATGTGCGTGACAATCATTCCATATGCCAAATGAAAAGTGTAAATGTGAACATTGCAACAAGACCTGCCCAAGATACTGTACCATCTACCGTATATACTCGAATACCACCCGCACATTTTTAAACAAATTCGGACGTGAAAAATTGGGGTGCGGGTCTTATTTGAGTCATCCTGATTTTAAAGATTTAAATTGCCCGCCACGCGCGATATCGGGTGTTGCGAGTATCCGCTAGATGGTGCTAGCCTTCTTCCGGCTATCACTTTGTTTTACCGTAAGCAGGTGGCGCAGGGCTCCCATCCACTCACTCGTCCAAAAATAGTGAAATAGTGAGAGTTTTCTTTCAAAAAAGTGAAAAAAAGGTGAGTTTATGCATGAAAAAGTGAGTAAATAGTGAGTAAATTCATAGCACATACCTGCCAACTTTTGAAAAGGGCTATCAGTAAAACTCACGCGCGACAAAAAAAATAACGATTTTCGACATACCCCGGCTTGACGAAAATAATAATACTTCTGGGCTACAAAATACAATAATTCATGCTTTAAACAAGATACTTCAATGAAATCATATCTACTTACATGATTTGTAGATGAACATAACAATCAAGAAGAAGTCCATGTTAATCAGCAGCAGGCGTGGTGAATATTGGTTTGGAGCAGACATAACAGGACTTCCTTGATAGATTAAGCTGATATACGATAATTGAAAAAGGCTTTAAACAATAAAACTTGTTTAACGTAACACAGGCAAGAAATAATATAATACACACTGCAAATCACATGCTAGTTCGACTTTTAAGTCATGGTTGTGGCCTTTTTAGCTTCCTGCAAACAGTCTTGAGAAAATGTTTTGTCATAACAGGGACCAGAACTCCTGGTCTTCAAAATAGAAATAGACTCCAGAGATTCATTGGACATGGATGACCTGAACTGTGTTCTATTTTTCTTCACAAGGCTAAAAAAAACGTTCACATTCTGCATTGCTATGGGGTATGGTGAGAATAGAGAGCAATACTCTAGAAATTCGGTTATACTTAAGAAGTCCATCGGCTCCACGAATTCTTGATATTCGTGCCCAACTGGAATCACTTTCAGCATCTTGATGTGCAGCGAAAGTGTCATCTACCTGAAGAGCTGTGCACTGCCTCTGAAGCTCATTCACCACCTCATCTGTAGTTTCATTCTCTTCCTTGCATAACATGATAGGAAACTTTTCCAAGAAAAAACGAATGGAAGATAACTGTGCATCTTCAATTTTGTCTAACCTAGCAACTTGAGCATTCTTTAACACGTCATCCTTGAGTGGAAACTTGTTGATGATGTAGTCACAGGCAGTATAAAAGTAGTTTCTCACTGATGAAAAGAAAAGGGATTTATCTGTATCCGGTCCGTTCTGAAGGCCTTAACAACTTCAGATGATGCATCTTTTGCCATTTTATTTACAATACATGTCGTTTTCGTGCGACCACAACTATATTTCTTTGCAACTTCTGATGTGGGAAACATCTTCTTAAATAAAGCATCAGCATGATCAGCCGCACTTAAGGGCACATTGTGTTCCACCAAAAAGGAAGTAAACAGACACTCGGCCCTAATTACGTCACTGTCAACGTTTCCAGACTTAGCAAAAAAGGTGTTGATTTTCTTGCTATCTTCCTTCGATTTAACATAACTAATGTGTTTACCGCACTTCACATGATTACTTAAATCGTTTTTTCCACCATGTGCAATATTAATATCACACCCACATACCGTGCAAAAGGCAAATTTTTCTCCCTTTCTTGATTTTAGTATGCACGGAAAATCAATCGAGTATGATTCTTTAAATGTCTGGAAGTACTGTTTCTTGTTGGATTTGTTCATTCTCGATATCTACTAAAACATCGAAAGGAACCTGGATCACTGAACGTCACATAAAATTATAACATAAAACACTTAAGACTGCCAACACTTCATTAAAACATGTCAAGACACACAAAGCCATTAAATGAAAACGACGCCAACCTCGTGAAGAAAGAATATGCACATGGTAGAAAAACACACACACACACGTGGAACGAATGTAATTAGTCCAAGGAATACAGGAAACTACGAAGTTATAGCACAAAAACTCGAACGCTTCATTAAAATATGCCATAACCTTAAGAGACGAAAACATTCAAGGAACGCCAACTTCGCGAACAATGAACAACTAACGTGGTCAAAGAATATGGTTTAAATCGCAACGAGCGAACGGAGCGGAACAAAGAATATGCGAAGCAGAGCCTGTCGACACATGGAAGAACGGTTATCCCGGCTTCAAATTCAATTACAAATGACGACACAACCATCACACGGTTAAAAGTATGAATCATATCAAAGAACGAGCTATCGACTGTCGTGGACTTGCCTTCGACCCACGCAAACAATCGATTGTACGGAAGTGGGCGGTATTATCGAATGTAAATTATCGTTTCAAATTTTTGTCCGCAAAATCGTAAAATGACACCGTTCATCCGTAAAACCGTAAAATGCTGCAATTTCCGTAAATTTTACGGATAAACCGTAAAAGTTGGCAGGTATGATAGCATTATTCGCATTTATGGCCGTATATCTGGTTCATTTTGATCTTTTGTTGATATCTGTAGGTGCAATTAGGCAGGGGGGGGGGGGTGGCTAAGCCTCCCCAAAACCAACCATAGCCCCCCAAAAATGTGACAAAACTGTTTTGAAATAGACAAAGTTTTTAGGAATGTGTATCTGAAAAACAAATTAGCCCCCCAAAAATGTCAACCAAATTGCACCTATGTTAATATCTCTGAGTACTGTTCATGATTTTTCATGTAGTTCGAGAGGACACTTTGAAATAATGGATTGTAAAATCAATGCAACACTCAAGAAATTTAAATCGTAAAACAAAAATATAAATCTGGAATACAAAACAATGTGAATGTTTTATAATGGACTCTTTACTAGAAAAAAAAAAAAACTAAAACAAATAATACTGCCATACTGGCACAAAAGAATAAAAATAGATATCATTAGTCTTAAGATAAAACAATGTTTATGCCATAATGCACACCTTACTAGAAAAAAAAACATATAATAAATAATAACCCCTGGCACTACAGCCTGTGAAGGGCCTAGGCCTACCAAGCGACCGCTGCCCAGCCATTTTGCCTGCAGATATTGGGGTGACACACGATCAGAGCATCGGATCCGCTCAGCCATTAATCTTCGTTTTCGTGATTGGGGCGCTGTCTCTCTGTCAGACAGCTACTCAATTGTCCTCACGAGGCTGAGTGCACACCGTTCCAGCCCTCACGTCAGTTTCTAAAATCCCTGACGGAGCCGGGTGAGAGGCAGGCGCGCTACCCCAACACCACTGGGCCGGCCCAGGAAAAAAAAAAACACTGTAAAACAAATAATACTGTCGTACTGCCACATAGAAAGAAAAGTAGATATCATCAGTCGTAAGATAAAATTCACAAGTTGTCATCAGTCTTAAAAATAAATTCAAGTGTCGGGGTCATCTGGATAGTCGCTGTTTTCATCGCGCCGTCGTTTCCCAACTTTCTTCCTTAGTGGCTCCGACTGCATTTTGCGGAGATCTTCGGCCCGGGATCGCATGCTGCGAGCACCTTCTCGCATACCTTGGAAATTTTTGCACTTTTCAGATCACCCTTTACCAAAGCAGCTTTTAGCTTTTGGTTGGCCTCATCAATTAGGTCATCAGAAGCTTGTCTCTCCTCTTCTTCCACTTCTTTTGCCTTCCTGAACTCTTCCTGTAATTTTCCTATCTCCTTTCTTTAACTTGAGTTTTTTCCTGCTCTTCTTGCTTGCGCCGAATATCCTCCGCCTCTTCCTTTCTCCTTTGCTCTTCCTCTGCGCTTAGCCTCTAAATAGTTTTCATATTTGCTGTGAGCGCCAGCAGCCGCTTTCAGAAGAGCCTTTGTGATGGGAACAGCTTCAGCCCGCCCACCGAACTCCTTCATACCGTCACGAATGTTCAATCGAGCATTCAGGGTGCGCTCTTCCATTGCGGCTCTATCTGCCGGAAGTTGATTTCTTGATTCCGAATTCCACATTCCACATCTGAGCTTCTATGAGCTGCTGGTAGGATGGCTTTCACGACTTTGCTCACAAGCGTATATTTTGCCTGCCCAGTAAAGTCGAAAATGTCAAAAATTTGATGCCAATAATGGTCAATCCTTGGACTTTCCTTAAAACGTGGGAGATTTTCTGGCTGCAACAGCTTCCATTCACTGCGAAGCTTCTCTTCGTACACATCTTTTAAAGTCAGCTGCAACATTTTGTAAACAAAGACAATGCTCATCAGACACTTACTTTCTTTGATGGCCTGATGCTGCAAGCATTTCAAGTGCTTGGCATCCTTTCCAGTATTAAGGATGGACTTGTTAAGCAAGTGCTTTGCCGCCTCTTGATGAAACTTCAATACTTGCAGTTCACTACAGCTCTAATCGATCAGGAGACGTTCAGCACTCTTCCCAGTCAACATTTTTCAATTCCATAAAATTTTTGCCATCCATGATGAAAGATTCTTTCAAAAATTCACTGGTACTCTTCAATGCTTCTGCCTGGCAGAACCTACTCAAGAGCAATATGAATAAATTTGACACTTCTTCATACAGAACATGTATCACAGGTTGCTGTAATTAAAATACTTTTGAAAATGTTTCAAAAAAATTTGCACTATATACTACAAACGCAATCTGAGTGGGGCAAGTATCATCTTTTAGAGCACTGGCAGTAGCCTGATAACATTTTGATTGCAGGAATTTTTCAGCATCCTTTCCCTTTTTAAGTGACAGACGGGGTCGGCATGTCATTCTAAAACCGACGGAAAATTCGTCAGTGTATGGCCAACTATTGACTTACCTTTGATAAATTGTGAAATACTAGAATATACGGTGACGTGACGCTCCTTTCCGTCACAACACTTTTGTTAAAATTTCCGTTGATCGCTGCACGGCTCCGGCTGTAGTATTGCACCATGGAAGCTTTTTATGCTTTCTGGCCGCCTGGCTCGCTGCCGGTAGCGCACTCAGGCACCGGTGGCAGAAAAATGAACTACCCATTCATGGGTATATTATGTGTCATTTCTAGTCAATCTGATTGTGCAAAAGACCATTTTATCATTTTAAATGATCTTGTCGACTTCGTCGTTGCGCTGGGATCGAGCGTTACGTTATGGTGACGGACGAAATGCACCCAGATGCACTGAGGTGTGTGACGTCATAGTACAGCTTGGTGCATGTGTACCCCGACAATCTCTACTTCGTTAGTATAAGACAAAAATCCCTGATTCTTAGATGTCACGGGTAATCTCGAGAACCACTGGATGGATTTTGATGTGGTTTTCACCATTCTGTAAAGGATATCTCGAGAAAAGATTCTATAGAAAATAATTTATGTATGATCAAAGGAAGCCAAGCAGTAACAATTTCAGTGGAAAAGTCGAAAACAAACTTGGCGTCTGTGCGCTTCTTAAGCTTACGCTGGGCAAACCGTTAAAAATATCAATATACTATGAGCGTAAGAATTGGTCAGCATGAAAAGTTCTACAAAAAAGTCCGCGAGAGCATATCTCTATCTTCAATACATCGCCCACTATAAGTGTTTTTAGACTGGATGGAAGGGACAAGTCCCCGCGAATTTGAAACAAGATAAGCAAGATAATGTAGATAATTTTCTAATATGTCAAGAGTCTTTGGCTTCGAACGAAGCGAGAAGCCTCCAGCCTTTCTAGCATTTTTCAGCATTTGTAGCACTTAAAATGATACAAAGTCAAGTCTTTCAGACTGGCTTTCACTTTTTTAATGCAGAATGTGACCAGTTTTGTTAAAAAAGTGAGAATAGTGAGTAATTTCATCAAATAGTGAGAAAAGTGAGGCTGCTTTGAAAATAGTGAATAATAGTGAGAAAAGTGAGTCGCTGGTAGCCCTGAGGTGGCGGCATACAGTCTCGCGCACGTTTTCCGAGTGTAAACATGAGTTCTACGAAGTGTTTGCTGTCGTTGACTGTGAGTGAGAAGCTGAAAGTTGTGAGGGAAGCTGAAATTATTGGAAATCGTGCCGCCGGTAGGAAATATGATATTGACGAGTCATGTATTCGAGATTGGAGAAAGAAAAAAAAACGTGTTGCTAACAAGTAGTGGTGCTTGTAGAGCTTTCCGCGGACTGAGTGTACAGTTTCCGGAAATTGAAAAACAACTTTATAAATACATAACAGAAAGGCGGGAATTGGGAAATGGGGTGTCGACCGAAATGTGTCAATTAAAGGCATTACAGATCGCAAAGGAACTTTCTACGGTAGGGTTTAAAGCAAGCCGAGGATGGATTCAAAATTTTTATAAAAGAAATGGGTTGGAGCATACGAAGGCGTACCTCAATTTCGCAGCGTCTTCCTGGTGCCTATGAAGAAAAGTTACTTTCCTTTCAGCGTCACATAATTCAGTTGCGGAAGGAAAATTCATATTTGCTTTCCCAAATTGGTAATGCAGATCAGACGCCAGTCTACTTTGAAATGCCACTGGACAGTACTGTGAATGTTAAGGGATCTAAAAGTGTGACTATCAGAACAGGTGGTAATGAGAAACAACGATGCACGGTAATGTTGTGTATACTCGCTGATGGAACCAAACTTCCGCCGTACGTTGTTCTCAAGCGAAAGACGCTTCCAAAAAATATACCCGCTGGTGTTATCGTTAGAACTCAGGACTCTGGTTGGATGGACAGTTCACTGGTGGAAGACTGGTTAATGTGTGTCTGGCAACGTCGCCCTGGTGCATTATTACGACGAAAGAGCTTGCTTGTTCTGGACAGTTACCGCGGCCATACAACAGACGCTGTGAAGAAATTCGTCAAGGATGGGAAAACCGACCTAGC
This sequence comes from Meconema thalassinum, assembly GCA_946902985.2. Taxonomy (NCBI): domain Eukaryota; kingdom Metazoa; phylum Arthropoda; class Insecta; order Orthoptera; family Tettigoniidae; genus Meconema; species Meconema thalassinum. Next base: position 296,287,328 of record OX336391.1, on the reverse strand, counting down.
AATCATCCCGGGTGGGATGACGTCTATGCTACAGCCAATGGATGTCTGCGTGAACCGACCGTTGAAAGCAGCCTTTAAACAGCAGTATACGGAGTGGATGGCGGCCGATAAGCACACACTGACCCCAACTGGTCGTATTCAGCGCCCGGAAGTTCAGCTGCTCTGTTCGTGGATTTTGACGGCATGGAATCGTATCTCGGGAGATCTCATATGGATGAGCTTCAAGAAATGTAGTATTTCCAATGCTATGGAAGGCAGTGATGACGACATTTTGTGGAAAAATGATGGTGAAAAAAGTTCCGAAGTTGGTACTTCTGATGACTATGAATGAAGTGTTTGAGTCTTTTATTTGTATTTTTAATTGTTTCTGTGTGTTATTTTAGGACTACTTCAGAACTGTTGGAAACTATTTTGTAGAAATGCTATTCTGTTTATTTAGTAAAGATTGTAAATAGTTTTGAGTAGAATTTTTTAATTTTTTAAATTTTGTTCTTCAAAATCAGGGTGCGGGTCTTATTCAGGGGCGGGTCGTATTCGAGTAAATGGTATTAAGTTGTGCAAAAAGAGTGAAATTTTATGTAGAATACAGCAAAGAGAACGAACTATCACTATGCACAAATGTGCCAGTCCAGTGTATATATGCAGGGTCTTTATGTTTGCTGAGCAAGGACATTCTCGCTCACGCGCTCCGCCAGTAACGGCTCAGTTGCCGGCGACCGCCCACGCATATGTAAGGCAGAATACGGTGCTTAAAATCAGTATCATGCATTTTTACTGACCATGTTTACAGTAGATGCTGAAAATGTTCCCCAACTGCTGCCAAACATAATCGGCATCTCCTTATGAAGTTTCCAGTTACTCCGGTTAATTTAGCTTCAGTAAGGAAATAACGACTTTTACGTCTATTTTTATTGTTTACTGAACCTGTACATTGGAATCTCTTAGCAAGCTGTTTTATTGTCCGATTTATAGGAATGGGTCTGCCAGGAAATTTCACTCGAAACTTTTGTCTGGTTCTAGTGCACCATTTCCTGCACTTTATGTACGTATTGTGCAGATATACATGTTCACATAAGGCATTACAGCACTATACACAATCACAATATGATATACAGTACACAGTAGCTTTATAAAACACCCAATTAGCTCGGAGCTCACACATCTACCGCAGCAAGAGCGTGGGAATACGGCCAGAGACCGCATGCGCCATCCTGCAACAGCCAGCTATTGGCCGGGGACCACCGGCCAAGGTTGAGCGTAATCACCTTGACAAGCAAAAATAAAGACCCTGTATATATATTAGAGAGAGAGTAAGAGTAAGATTATAAATATGTAGGCCTAGTATTCATTACTTTTTTAATAAAACAAACTATAAGCAGAGTGGCATAAGGACCCAGGGTGTCCATAGTTACTGTGAGTTATGGTATTCCACTAACCCACAATGGGTGGTATCATCTTTGCTCTTGGGGTGCTGTGGTAGTGCAGAGGTCAAGCTGCTTGCCACGTGCCGGGTTCGATTCCCAGTGAATGCACGTGAGATTTCAGAAGTGAATATCACGTTCCGTGGTTTGGATTCCACATAAATAAAGAGGTCCCGTGGCTTACAATCGCAAGATTAGCGGTCACGAAAAGCTACAAGCTTCCGTACTCTTGCCCTCCACCATTGGCAACCAATAACCACCAATAGCCTTATTACTCATCCTATGGAGCACTACCCCAGGTAGAGCTCACTCTCTTTTCTTCTCTCCATAACTGATTTTTGTTTTTTGCATCATCATGCTCAACTATGTGTGTATCTTATTGTCTAATCACCCCAGTATGACTTTCTTCCTCTCTATTTTTCCCTTTCAAGTTTGATGATGTTGCCTGGTTTTTCAATACACTTTTGCCTATATACACATGCTTATCAATAAGAGAATCAAGCATACCTCACGAGGGCTTATAGGACTCAAAACCATTTCACAGCTCATACGCCCAGGTGGGCTAGCCTCTATTCGAGGAAGATACAAGGCTTTGATATCCTTCTGTACATCTTGGTAAAAGGCTGCCTCCCAGAACTGCTGATTCTGCCACACACCATGCTCCTATACAGAAATTAAAATAATATGGTTAACACGGTGTTTACTACAATCAAAGGGGGGAGGCGGGGGGAGGGGGGTAGCATCCACCATTAAGAAATACAAACCCTTAACATTATGACATTTAAAAACAAACCTTTAAAAGATAAAATTAATTCCATGACATAATGGTGAAACTGACTACTTAAGACAAAAGGGAAAGGAAAAGAAAAAAACTAAGGATTCTTTCCAACCCTTTCATCTGGAAGTACCCAGTAATCTTCTTACAGGGATATCTTCTAAACAAATACCTTTTATTATAACATACACTCCAAAATTTTTAATGTGATGTCCTAACAAACAATAAATATACTGAAGCAAGCATTCATTACTATCCAACACTTCTGAAATAAAAATTCAGTTTTCTCCAAAACTTCAAATTGTACAGGGAGAGAGAGATTTCATATTTACACTGGTATAACATCCATTACCACAAGATGGATAACAATGACATATACCTGTAATGTAAATTTGCAGTACCTGTGTTTCCATTTCTCACGACACCCAAATTTGGATAATGTTAAATCCCTCCACTCTGGGGACTAATGTGAAAAAGTGTAAAAATCAAGGAAACTTTAAATCAAGAAATGTATTTCTTTTCTCAGATTTTGTTTGTCATGTGATTGAATATGATTGGAATTGATGATGATGATGATGATGAACCTATGATACCATGAGGATAGAAAGATCTGGAAACAGAAGTGTTATATATTGTATTATTATTTTTTTAGGGGCAGAACAGTTAGGTCATCTGCCCCTAAACAGCAGTGTTAACCTTAACCTTCAGAGTGCTAGTGACAAAATGGTTCGTCACAAACGCGCGCCAATTTAGTTTCGCATTCCTGCTGTTGAGGCGATGTCATTCGTAAGTACACGTCTGCTCTATTGTGATAGTCCATGGAACCATATACATCACATTTTTAATCTATATGGTGATGCGAATTACATTATTAATTTGTTCAAAGAGATGGCAATAGTACTGAACCCTTATTGATCTTCGATAAATAAGTATTCATATTTATTATTATTATTACTACGGCCCAGGCAGCACATAAGGAAGTCGACTTGGATATTAGGGAGGCCAGCATTTCGTAATGATTGCAACAGAAGCTGAGTTGGTAGCTATTCCTGGGGGACGGCCAGAATTAGTCGAGTTCAAGGCCAAATTGTGCAACTACTGTACCAAAATTGGAGACATAAAGGAAGAATCACGAGGTCCTCTCAACGAACATACGATTGAATCAGCCAATCGCAAGAGACCAAGCTGTGACCACGAGGTGGACGGCGTCAGTAGTAAAAAGCGCGCGGAAGTGCGTATCTAAGGAACCGCCGAACGGATTAATCTCCGCTCGAGTAATTTGAGACGTTGGATTTATTTGGAGAAGAATGACACTAGCCCCATCTTTGTGAGACAAAAACTCTGGAAGTTTTTATCCGACTCCGCCCCACTCCTCCGCCCTTGTCAGTTTCTCATAAATAGTTTGGCCTGACGCCAATCTAAGTACTATTCTTGTGGAGCCTTCAGAGGCATACTCCACGCCAGTTTGAAGTGTGATTTTTGACGCTCGAATTTATCTAAGTACCTATTGTGTGGAGCCTTCAGAGGTATACTCCACGCCAGTTTGAAGTGTGATTTTGACGCTCGAATTTATCTAAGTACTATTCTTGTGGAGCCTTCAGAGGTATACTCCACGCCAGTTTGAGGTGTGATTTTGACGCTCGAATTTATCTAAGTCTTATATTGTGGAGCCTTCAGAGGTATACTCCACGCCAGTTCGAAATATGATTTTTACGCTCTAAAATCAGTGAAGCTAATTTATTTTCTGAGCTCTGGGAAGCTAATGTCGCAGCGTTTGCAATATCGAATTTTAAAAGCTATAATACATTTTGTTCTAAAATCAACTAAATTGTGTGATCTAAATATTTCACGCCAGCACGTGATAAACTGTAACATTCTTTTAAAGACGACGAGTTCAACTTTAAGGGGGAAGTATCGTATCACCCTAATTAGCGCTTACCAGAACCGAAGTCCAAGACGGGACGGAAATACCGGACGAGATAGCGACTGCTGGTGCAGCCAGGATTTTGAACTTGTTAACGAGCCAGTGGCGCGGACTCGAGATGTATATTTTATGTATAAATTGTGTGTATTGTATGTGTGTTTTTATAGTGCGTATGTGCGATATAATTAGGGCCAGTCTTCGCTATTAATCGCAGTAGGACAATTGTGGGTGAACTGAGTAGCCTGCAAGCGATTATAGATAGGCAAATATTTAACATTGAACTTTTCTGCCAAGGAGTCGAGACCAAGATGATCAGCACGTGGTTTGAAGTTGGGATGAGCTTCAAGAAATCAACGCAGACGACTACTATGGAGTGCTAAATTGTCCATAGGGCAATGGGTTGAGGAGGATGTCCTTAGTCTTACATGCAGAAGCGGTGATGTACTAAAATTGGATTATTTCAATTATGTAGTTAGATTTGGCCGGGGAACTTTGTAAATAGTCATGTTTTTCTTTCTTGTTTTATAGCTGTTTTTCTTGTACCGACACTATATGTTTAAATGTCCGTTGGCGCGTGGCCAATGTGTTTGTTGATATTTTGATTTTTTTTCTTGAGTCATGTGTAATGTACGCGGCGTGCGTGCGTGATTTTTATCCTTGCAATTGCGGAACCCGTTACATTCGATAAATGGTGCTTTATTAACGTTAATATTTGAAATAGGAATGGGAGGAAATGATTGTAAAACATTTTGCTGAACAGGTTATTATTCATGTTAGGGTAGCCGAGTGCACCAACTTAAAGTAATTGTAGAACACCTTCGTTCTAATTTGATAGATTTTTCTTGAGTCCTTTTCAGGTGACTAGTCACGGCATAGAACGATGGCGCCAGCATGTGGATATTATTTGTGTCTTTTATTTCAGGGTCTGTCACAACCCATACGTGTGATTAAGTGTGTGTTGATGTGTCTAGTGTGTGTTGATTCTACGTGAGGAGGGGGTAGTTGTCCTACCGCCCTTATATATTTTTGCTGCTGTTGTATTTTTAGATGGAAAGACAGAGTGCTCTTGGGAGACTGCTGATTCTTGTCCATATGTTTTTCTGACACACACGTATTATTGTGCTTTGGGGCACATTTCTTCGAGGTTCGACCCCATGCTCTGGGAGGTCGAGGTTATTGACACGTGGGTTGACAGACATGCAGAGTTCCACAAACCGCCCGTTTTGCCTGTGACTTATTTTGATAGGCAGTCCTTTTTGTCCGACTGAACCCTGTAAGCTTTCATGCAGCAAACCTGTTCATTGTGATGGCTAATTTTTAAGCCATAATTAATTGGGGAGTTCGCCATGTGTGTAACGGATTGTTGTACCTTGTATGGATAAGAATATTGTGATTAACGTAAATGTTGGCTGTTTGCCTATTGCTTTGTTGATGACTCGATTTCATGTAATTTTGTTTGTCACACCCGTGTGGTGTAGTGGTAGAGTATTTGTAAATTTTGACAGCGGTCATTTGAGTATTTTTCTATTGGTCACGTGTTAATGTACTTGTGTTGATTTGTGTGAGAAGTCCTAAGTTTTTAGGCAGTAAATGTTGCTACGGCAATTCAAGTCCAATTTCACACGGAAATTTTTGTGTTTGTTTATAGTAGATTTAGGAAGTGTCGGTTTAATTTAAGTATTGTAGTTGTGTTCCCTTGTGTCGGTCTAGCTCTAGGAAATGCGGATTCGTTGTCTGAAGGGTCACTCTGGATGATAACGAATCACGCATTCAAAGTACACATCGTGGTGCATGTAGAACGGCGTACGCACTTATATGGTCATTCTTTTTGGAATTTTTTATTTAAGGACACTTGGTCCAGGTAATTAATCTCTCCAGAGATATCGCCTAGTTTTTGGCATTTTTATTAAGCGGGAGTCAGTTGGGAGTTTTGTTGTTAATTGTTTATGTGTAAATATGGTGATTTGTTATTAAATTCAGTTGTTTTAACCCTGGCTTCACTCTTTCCTGCATGTTATTTTGTTATATGTTACCCTGCAAGTTAATGAAGCGCCCTGACAGCAACTTACGAATATGACCTGTTACGCCCCGAATCTGAGTCTCATATGCTTCTTTGCAAGGGTTCAGTACACATGCGTCAACCTTCAGTTCTTAATTTGTTTCCAAGCAGTTAAAGTTATGTGAATTCTGATCTGTAACTTTATCATGAATATATTTGTCATTTCTATTACTCCCACAAATCCAACCCCTCCTCCACGTGGTGGGAGACGGGCAACGGCATGAAGTAGGGGATTGCCTGTAGGGGTGAAGTACAGTGGGGACTTAATGTTCCCCGGGACCGCTGCGGTAGCTGTGAAGGCTCTATGGAAACCCTGAAAAGTGACTGCTGACGGGGCTCTGGTGAAGCTACGATAGGCCTAGCAAGCCAGTAGTGGATATCATATTTGCTTTCAAAACAGGAACAGGCCTCGGAAAGGACGGATGCAAACGACGACGACCCGGATATGCTAATGGACTACGAGTTGGGACATTAAACATACAGACACTGACAGGAAAGGTGGAGGAGATTGTGGATGTGATGGAGAGAAGAAAACTGGATATACTGGGCTTGGCAGAAACAAGATGGAAAGGAGAAGGTCGCAGAGAACTGAGGAAAGGGTACCGGTTATACTGGAGTGGGAACAGTGAAGGAAGGAGCAGCGGAGTAGGAGTAGTTGTGAGAGATGGAATGAAGGAAGAGGTAAAGGGAATAAGTGACAGGATCATGAAGATCAGAGTTACTGTAAAGGGAAGAAGCCTGGAGATAACCCAGGTCTCAAGTTGGATGTACAGCTCAAGAGAAGGAAGACTTTGAGGAGGAGCTACAACAGCAGTTGAATGGTCAGAGCATCATTGTCATGGGAGATTTGAATGCACATGTAGGAAGTGAAAGGCAAGGATATGAAAATGTATTGGGAGCAGAAGGATGGGGTAGCAGGAATGAAGAAGGGAGAAAGTTGCTGGATTTTTGCAAGAGAAACGGTTTAGTGGTAGGCAACTCCTGGTTCCGGAAGAAAGAAAGCCACAAGGTAACGTGGTACAGCAGTGATTTAACAAAGAAATCTTTGGTAGATTACATGCTGTACGACTGGGAAATGAAGAGAAGTGTCAGAGATATAAAGGTAATACCATCAGAGGCCTTAGATAGCGACCACAGAATACTTGTAATGAACCTGGGAGTTGTTAAGGATAGCAAGAGGACAGAGTACCAGGAAAGGAGAATCAAAGTATGGAAACTCAAGGAAAAGGAAGTCAAGGAAGAATTCCAGAAGATAATAAGGGAAAGGATGCCAACAGACAATCCTAAAACAGAGGAAGAGGAATGGAAGCAATTCAAAAACACAATGGTGGAAGCTGCAGTGGCAGTATGTGGAAGAACAAGCAACAGAAAGCGGTGTAAAGAGACACCATGGTGGAATGAGAGAGTAAAAGAAGCTGTGGGAAGGAAGAACAAGGCTTTCAGAGTGTGGTTCCAGGAAAGAACTGATCTGGCAAGGGAAGATTATAAGATAAAGAAGAAAGAAGCAAACAAGATTGTCGCAGAGGAGAGGAAGAAGTGGATGGTAAAGTGAACAGAGATGATGGAGGAAGGCAGCAGAGGAAATAAGAAAGTACTTTATGGGATGGTCAAAAGTAAGAGAAGAGGTCTGCGAGAGGATGTGGTAATGATGGACAAAAACGGAAATGAGGTACACAACAAAGAGACACTCAAGACAGTGTGGAAAGAGTACTTTGAGGATTTGCTGAATCCAAATGGTCATAGGGAGGAAGACAACGTATTGTAAGATGGAGAAGACAACACAGGAATGGAAAAGGACCTGACTTGGGGAGAACTGGAGATGGCTATAGACAAGATGAAAGGAGGAAGAGCACCGGGTGTGGATGAAGTGAGTGTTGAAATGGTGAAGGCAGCAGGGGAGGTTGGGAAACAGTGGCTGTACCGTGTGATGAGGGTAATATGGAAGGAGAAAAAGACCCCAGAAGATTGGAAGAAAGGATTAATTGTCCCAATATTTAAGAAAGGAAGCAGAAAGGAGTGCAGAAATTACAGGGGAGTCACACTCATACCTCACTGTGCCAAGATATATGTAAAGATATTCGAAAGTAGAATACGAGCCAAAGTGGAGAGAAAATTGAGAGAGGAGCAGTATGGATTCAGACCTGGGAGATCAACAGTGGATCTCATATTTTCAGTGAGACAGGTCCAGGAACACCACTACGAATTTGGAGAGGATCTGTTGATGGCCTTCCTGGACATCGAAAAGGCCTATGATAGTGGGTGTAGGGAGAAGGTTTGGCAAGCAATGGAAAACATGGGAGTGGAAAAAGGAACTGTAGGCAGAGTGAAGGAACTGTATTGTGGAAGTGTGAGTTGTGTGAAAGTTGGAGGGGAATGAACAGACTGGTTCAGACAAATGAGTGGCCTGAAACAGGGTAGTGCGCTGTCACCCCTTCTCTTTATTGTGGTTATGGACGAGGTAATGACACGGATAGCAGGAAAGATAGGAGAAGATAAGATGAAAGCAATGGTGTTTGCAGATGATCTCATGGTCTGGGGAAACAAGGAGGAGGAAATTCAGGAGCAACTGAAGGCTTGGGAAGAAACAGTGGGAGAGTACGGATGGAAGTTCAACATCAGTAAATGTGAGATCCTGTTAACGACCAGGAAAAAGGACAGACCAATGAGTGGGATAACACTTGGAGGTGGACAGCTGGAAAAGGTGGAAAGTCTCAAGTACTTGGGAAGTATAGTGGAGGAAAATGGGAGAAATGACAAAGAGATTACGGAACGTGGCAGACAGGCAGAAGCATTTCTGAGAAGCATTAGGAGCTTAGTGTGGAATAAAGATGTCCCACAAAAAAGCAAGGAAGTGTTATACAGAAGCTACTATATCCCGATACTGACCTATGCTTCAGAAACATGGACAATGAAGAAAAGAGACATAAGCAGAATACAGGCAGGTGAAATGAAGTTCCTGCGAAGTAGGATCGGAGTAACAAGAAGAGACAGGGTGAGGAATGAAAAGGTCAGGGAAATGGTGAAGGAGGAGCCCTTGCAAGGTAGGATTGACACATCAAGACTGAGGTGGTATGGACACTTAAAGAGAATGGATGAGAAGAAGATTCCGAAGAGGATACATGAGATGCAGATGCAGAAGAAACGACCAAGGGGAAGACCAAGAGATAGATGGCTGAAAGGAGTGGAGGAATGTGTCAAGAAGAGAGGCGAGGACTGGACCAGAGTGACAGCGGAGAGGTGGTTGGAAGAAAGGACTAAGTGGCGAGGCTTATGTTCCAAACAGACCCAGCCTGGGGCTGGAACCTGTACAAGAAGATGATGATGATGATGATGATGATGATGATGATTACTATTTACTGTAACATAAGACACATAAAAATCTCGGCTACACTTGGATCTGAAGAGAATATTGCAGTGTGGCAGCATACAACATTGTTGATTCAAAAGTTGGTATTAGGATGTGTGCTGTAATGGCTGACAACAGACCAAGTAGTGACACTTCTAATCGTCGACCATACCCAGGAAAGGGGCATAGGGGATAAATCACCCTAAAAGTTTGGTCATCCCAGCAAGAGGCCATTAGCCAATCACTACATAAGACAGTCTATAGCCTACCTACATCCAAGTCCACTACCCCCCCCCCCCCCCCCCCCCAACCGAAATTATTCTCTTGGAATGTCCCTGGAGGAAACTATTTTAAGTTCTTGTATATAAAATGTAGCCTAGTTTAATACTGTATTATATAACTAATAGGAAGAGAGAGAATATGCTAAATTCACCTTGGGTTTAGTGTACAATGAGACTAAGCAGTGTGACCTTGGACATGGGAGGAGTTATGACCCTTCGAAAAAGTCTGATTTGTTACCTGCTGTGGAAGGTCCTAGAGCTACATAACAGTCTATTCCTACATCCAAATCCACTAACCCTTCAAATTATTTTCCGGGTATGCAACTGAAGGAAAGTTATTTGAGTACATGTGTGTAAAATGTAATCCAATGTAATATGTAATATATAGTGACAATAGGAGAAGGGAGAATATGTTTAAGTGATTTAGGGCCTTGATATAGAATGGGGCTAAGATGTGAGAAAATTACCCGTCACAGGAGTGTTTATTCATCTGGAAATACATAGGAGTTAAAATGTTAAGAAATAAAATTTTAAAAAAGTAAAAAAATAAAAAGGAGAAAAAGAACAAAAATACAGCGGGAAGGAAAGAATGTGACATACTTCTGAGAGTGACATTTAACATAACAATAGTTATAACTTGGAACCACATTTAAACAATATTCACAAAGATAAAATGTACACAAGAAGACTCACCACTACTTTTTCATCCAACCAAGCATTAATTAATTTTCCTCATGATCATTCGAGAAGGTAAGGAGAGAGGCTAGGATCACGACATCAGTTTGTGATTGGTCTAACCCGTAAACAAATAATGAGAAAGAAATACAGAACACATAAGACTCTCCTCCCAGGCAGAAGGACAATAAAGCTTGCGTATGGCAAAACACTCTTGCCCCCCCCCCCCACCCCTCTCGTAGAAATAAAATATGTAAAGAGTAAATATGGAAATGACCAAATAACCACTACTGAGTATAATGATAGGAAGGAAAGTATAATATTTAATGAATCACTCTATATCTTACTAACCGGAAAATGCCTTGCATTACATATCCATTTAGCTACCTAGGCTTACTTGTGATTTGGGGTATAATGTGTATACAGGTGTTCGTTATTTTCCGCAAACTTGCGATATATCTGGTTCATCTTATAAAGGATCATTTCACGGATACTTCTCCGTTATTTAAAGATATGAATCTTCTCTATTAAACAATTACATTCATTAGGACATGTAGAATTTCATCATATTTTATAACAACCGCATCCATTCGATACCAAACAATAATATAATAAAATAATGTTTTACCAAAGCGTGCATATATCCAGTCAGCACCACCTAGATCCTTGTCAATTTCTAAACAATGCGCTAGTTCGACGTTATACCGTGTCGCTCCTAAGTAGGTTACTCTTCATATAGAACACAAGGCCATCAGGCAACAGCCTGGTTACTAACTTCCACTCTACAAATGGGCACTTTCCGATTAAACTAACATAAGATACAATTATACATGACAATAAACAATGATGAGGAGTGTCTGTGCAGATCCAAGATCTGTCACAAGTTCTACACAGGATCAGAACATTTAGACTACGGTGGTTTGGACAAGTAGAGACGATGGAACCATCAAAAATAGCCCGAATAAACTTGGAAAGGGAGGTGGAAGGAAGGCGACCTGTGGGCATCGTTAAGATGGACATCACACTTATGGGAAGAACTCTTAAAATCAGAATGGAATGGAGGACAGGGCCATGCAATGGGCAAGGTGAAGCAGTGCTAGCGAGATATTTACTCGTGCCGGCCGAGCGCAGCCCTACTCGGTCCAGTTCTGAGCAGTGCAGCACGACAGCACACTAGCACTGCAGCGCTTAGTCGCACAAGCACTGTCCATTTGACCGGGTACTGAAGTACGTTTAGTACTGAGCGCGGAACCTGGACACTAGGCGCACTAGAGCCAACATTGTGGCATATGCGTGTGGTCTGCCGTGCTCATAACGTGGGGAGGACAAAAATAGCATAGTGGGAGAGTCGCACATTAATGAATCAAACCGTAGACATATAAGACATGATATTTGGACGCACATGAACCAGATCTGCAGCAAGGATACAGAAATTTGCATACTTTTTGGGTGATGTAGCAGGTGCAGCGAGATATAGTAGTCCTAAAATAGAATCAGGGGCCGGTATGGAATCAGGAGAGTTAAAATACATTTTTTAATTTGTTGACATAATGTCACAAACCAGCCGAGGTAGCTAAACACGTTAACGTGCATGGTCAGACTACTCCAAACTCGAAAGACCACACACAGCCACTCCATACATTACCTCATTAATTTTATTTGTCATTAACTCCTCTCATGAGATTGGCGTCATGAAGGCATCTATCCGTGAAATCATTCCCACAAGGAAACTGTCTCACCACATCCCCTACCTCATAGCAACCGGAATAATTATGGGTAGAACCAAAAAAACTACATTAGGACTATAAAACTGTATTTCAATAACAATGGAAATGGCACTTCCAATGAATCGGAAAAGGTTAGGGCGTACCCTGCAGGCGACGCGCAGTTCCTTTGGTACTGGGGGAACTGTGAGAAATGGGCGACCAGTAACCGAAATGAAAGTGGGAATCATGAATGTCATGACCCTGACAGGCAAGGTGGAGGAGGTGGTAGACTTCATGGAGAGGGAGAAGGTTGGAATGATGGGGCTGAGTGAAGTGAAATGGAAAGGTAAAGGAAGGAAGAAATTGAGGAAAGGATATACATTATAGTACAGTGATGACTTGACCAGGAAGTCGGTGGTCGACTATATACTGTATGAGAAAGAACTAAATAAGAACATCACGGACATCAAGGTTATACCATCGGAGAACCTGGATAGCGACCATCGATTACTGGTAATGAACCTGAGAGGGAGTAAGGAGAAGAAAGGGACTGAGAACCAGGAAAGACGTATAAGGATATGGAAACTGAAAGAAGGGGATAGAAGGGTCGAGTACCTCAAAATGGTAAAGGAAGGAATTCCAACAGATGAAGAAAGAGGGGTGGAAGAGGAATGGGCTAGATTTAAGAAGACACTAGTGGGTGCAGCAGAAGCAGTATGTGGGAGGACAAGTAGTAAGAAGAGGTGGAAGGAAACACCATGGTGGAATGAGAAGACAAAAGATATAGTAAGGGAAAAGAATAGAGCCTTTAGGAGGTGGTATCAAAATAGGACGGTAGAGACAAGGGAAGAGTACCAGGAAAGAAAGAAGGAGGCGAAGAGAGTGGTGGCTGAGGAGAGAAGGAAGTGGATGGAAGAGTGGACAAAGATGATGGAGGAGGATAGTGAAGGTACAAAAAAGGTCCTGTATGGGATGGTGAAAGATAAGAGGCGGAAGGATCCTACGGACTATGTTAGAATGGTGAACAAAAGGGGACAAGAGATAGAAAATAGGGAAGAACTGAAGAAAATGTGGAAAGAATATTTTGAAGAACTTCTGAACCCAAATGGAAAAGATGGTGAGGAGGAAGAAATCGGGGAAGAGGAAGATGAACTGCAAACAGAAAAGGACTTAACATGGAAAGAAGTGGAAGATGCAGTGAACAAGATGAAAGGAGGGAAGGCACCGGGTGTGGATGAGTTGAGTGTGGAGATGGTGAGAGCAGCAGGAGAGGTGGGGATACAGTGGCTGTACCGAGTGATGAGGACAGCATGGAAGGAAAGGAAGACCCCAGAGGACTGGAAAAAAGGAATCATTGTCCCGATCTTCAAGAAAGGTAGTAGAACAGATTGCAGAAACTATCGGGGAATAACACTGATGAGTCATTGTGCAAAGATCTTCGAGAAAGTTTTGGAAAAGAGAATTAGGACAAGGATAGAAGGAGGGATGAGGGAAGAACAACATGGCTTCAGAGCAGGAAGGTCCACAGTGGATTTGATTTTTGCTGTAAGGCAGTTACAAGAACAGCACTATGAATATGGAACAGATCTACTGATGGCCTTCCTGGACATTGAGAAAGCATATGACAGTGTATGCAGAAACAAAGTATGGAAGTCCCTGGAGGATAGAGGAGTAGAGAAATGGACTATAAAGAGGATAAAGGAGATGTACAAGGGAAGCGTGAGCTGTGTGAAAGTGGGAGGAGAGAGATCTGACTGGTTGGAACAAAGAAACGGCCTGAAACAAGGAAGTGCACTGTCACCGTTACTTTTCATTGTGGTGATGGATGACATAATGACCCGAGTGGCACAAGTAATTGGGGACGGAAAGATGAAAGCAATGGTGTTTGCAGATGATTTGATGATTTGGGGAAACAAGGAGGAGGAGGTACAGGAACAGTTGGACGTGTGGGAAGGAGTAATACAAGGATATGGGATGAAATTTAGCATAAATAAGAGTGAGATGGTGATCACAACAAGGAAGAAGGAAAGAACCACAACGGGAATAACAATTGGTGGGGAACAGCTGAAGAAAGTGGAGAGTTTTAAGTATCTGGGAAGCCTGATACAAGATAATGGAAGAAACGATAGAGAAATAAATGAGCGGGGGAGGCAGGCAGAAGCATTTCGGAGGAGTGTGAGAAGCATGTTATGGAGCAAGGATGTCCCTCAGAACAGCAAAAAGATCATATATCGGACGTACTATGTCCCTATCCTGACGTATGCCTCGGAGACCTGGGTTATGAAAGGAAGGGAGAAGAGCAAAATACAGGCCAGTGAGATGAGGTTCTTGAGAAGCAGTATTGGAGCTACAAAGATGGACAGAATAAGAAATGAGAGGACCAGAGAATTAATGAAGGAGGAACCATTACAGGATGGTATAGAGAAATCTAGACTTAGATGGTATGGACATGTAAAACGAATGGAGGAGAAGAGGATACCCAGGAGAGTACATGAGACGAAGTGGGAAGGAAAGAGACCGAGGGGAAGACCGAGAGACAGGTGGCTGAAGGGGGTGGAAGAAAGCGTGAAGAAGAGAGGAGAAGACTGGACAAGGGTGGAGGCTGAGAGATGGTGGGAAGACAGAAGACGTTGGAGAGGCTTGTGTTCCAAACAGACCCGGCCAGTGGCTGGAAACTGTGCAAGATGATGATGATGATGATATACATTATACTGGAGTGGTGGCCAAGAAGCAAAAAATGGCGTGGGACTGATAACCTCGAAACAACTGGAGGAGTATGTTGCAGTGGTAGAGTGTGTGAGTGACAGAATAATGAAAATTAGAATGAAGATGAAGAATGACGTGATGGACTTCATACAAGTGTATGCACCACAGACTGGAAACAGAGAAGAAGATATTGAAGTATTCCTGGAGGATGTAGAAAGAGTAATCTCAGATGTAGAAGTGGTGATCATGGGAGACATGAATGCACAAGTCGGAAATGAGATACAAGGAAAGGAAGAAGTCGTTGGACCATATGGATATGGGAAAAAGAACCAGGAAGGAGATGAACTTGTAAACTTTTGTGAAAGGAATGGACTGATAGTGGGTAATTCATGGTTTCGGAAGAAAAACAGCAGGAAAATTACGAGATATGGGTGGGGTGATAGAAGAACAAAATCAGTAATTGACTACTTCCTGGTGGAAAGGACAAATCGCAGAAAGCTGATGGATGTGACAGCTTTACCAGGAGAAGCATTTGATGGGGACCATAGAGCTGTGGTGGCAAAATTTAGATGGAAAAAATTGGAAAACCTAGAAGAGATCAGAGAAAGTAAAATAAAAGTATGGAAATTGAAAGACAAAGCTGTACATCAAGATTTTCAGGAGAGATTGAAGCAACAAATCCCAGTTACTGAAGTGGAAAATGTAGAAGAGGAATGGTCCCACTTTAAAAAGGCATTTGCTGGTGCAGCAGAGAGTGCTTGTGGTAGGACGTCAACAAGAGTGAAAGAGAAGGAGACACCGTGGTGGAATGAGGAAGTGAGGAATGCAGTGAAAGAAAAGAAGTCTGCATGGAAAGAATGGAACCGAGATCAAACAAAAGAAAGCAAAAGGAAGTATCACGACAGCAAACGGAGGTGTAAGATAGTGGTAGGAGAAGAAAAGAAGAAAAGTTGGGAAGAATTTACACGAAGAATGGAAACAGATGTAAGTGGCAGTAAAAGGATGCTGTAAGGGGCTTCTAAGAAGTAAGAGGAAAGAAAGAGTTAATACAAAGCTGGTAAAAAAGGAAGATGGAGAGTTGTTAACACACCCAGAGGAGATAAAGGGACGATGGAAGGAGTATTTCGATAAGCTATTGAATGTGAGCAATTGTACTGGTGAGATCGAAGTGACACAGCCTGACGACTCTATAACAGAAGATGATATAACAATGCTGGAGGTGGAATTAGCAGTACAGAAAATGAAGATGGGAAAAGCAACAGGGGTGGATGAAATCAGTGTAGAAATTATAAAGGCTGCTGGACCTGCTGGTATGCAATGGCTGTATCGACTGCTAAAGTGTGTGTGGAAACGGAAATGTGTACCAGAAGACTGGGAGAAAGGGCTAATAATACCAGTGTTTAAGAAAGGGGACAAGAAAGTGTGCGATAACTATAGAGGGATCACCCTCATATCACAGATAGTAAAAATACTGGAAAGGATATTAGAAAGAAGAATGAGAAGAAAGGTGGAGGGAGAGTTGCAAGAGGAACAGTATGGCTTCAGGAGTGGAAGATCCACAGTGGACCCAATCTTTAGCTTGAGGCAGGTGATGGAAAAGAACTGGGAATATGGAGAGGATTTGATCATGACTTTCATAGATCTAGAAAAGGCATATGATAGTGTCCCCAGAGAGAAGGTATGGGAAACCATGGTTAAGAAGAGACTGGGAAGAGAAATGTTGGAAATGGTGCAAGCAATGTACAACAACTGTGTTAGCAGGGTACTGACCCCAGTTGGAAAGACAGATTGGTTTAGGAACAAGACTGGACTAAGACAGGGGAGTGTGCTGTCACCTCTCTTGTTCATAATGGTGATGGATGAAATTGTAAAGGAAACAAAGGAAGCATATGGACATAAAGAAATGAAGTTACTGTTATTTGCAGATGTTATTGTGGTCTGGGGAAGGAACACCGAAGAAGTGCAAAAACAACTAGATGCACTGAACGAAAATATTCAGAAGTATGGCCTGAAAATCAGTATAGGGAAAAGCAAGACCATGGTGATGACAAGAGGGGAAAGACAAGGAAAGGGCACTGTGAAAATTGGAAGTCAGAGTTTGGAAATTGTGGACACGTTCAAATACCTAGGAAGTGAATTGATGCAAACTGGTAGGTTGGACATGGAGATTGGCAGGAGGGTACAGCAGAGCAATGCGTTCTATCAAAGTGTAAGAAAACTTGTTTGGGATAAGGAAGTACCAAGGAAAAGCAAGGAGGTAATGTATAAAATGTACTATGTACCCATATTAACTTATGCAGCTGAGACTTGGACCCTGACGAGCAGGCAAGAGAGTAAAATCCAAGCCAGTAAAATGAAATTCCTAAGAAGTATGATAGGTAAGACAAGGAATGAAGATGTTAGGAAGGAAGTTGGGATGGGAAAACTAAATGAGAGAATTGAGAAGAATAAACTAAGGTGGTTTGGACATGTAAAGAGGATGGAGGAAAATAGAATACCAAGACAGATGCTGGAGGCCAAGTGCAAGGGTAAGAGAGCAAGGGGAAGACCTAGAACAAGGTGGATCGATTCAGTGAAGAACAGCGTGAGAAAAAGAAATCTGGACTGGGACAAGATCGTGGAAGAAGAATTGTGGAAGGAAAGAGGAAAGTGGAGAAGTGCCATAAATACCCCGACCCGGCAGGAGCTTGATAAGGGGAAATGATGATGATGATGATTCAATAACAAGATTCTGAATTCACCAAATGACTAGATTGATGCTCTTCGGGGATATGTGAGTTCGAGAAACATGAGTTAGTAAAACTCAGCTGAGTTTTAATTCACCGGCCGTGAAAGCCAATATACCATCTTTTTGGAAGCCTTCATAGGGAGGTTAAGGCTGCTTGAGCTTTAAGTTCTCGCAGTCAAGTGGTGCAGTTGCACCTAATATAAAGTGAGGTGGCGCGCAGTTCGTCACTCCTGTGGGGGTCCGGGCGGGGACACCAAGAGCCTGCCGATAAGCCAGCTTGGTGTCCTAGGCGAAACCCCACACAAGACACGGCACAAACCTAGAAGAATGCCGAGTTTTAATTCACCGGCCGTGAAAGCCAATATACCATCTTTTTATGCGTTAGTAAATTCATCAGGATTTTAAAATGAAAGATATTCCGTCGCAATCTAAGGTCATTAGTGGTGTGAGGACTGGATTGGGGTCTACTCAGCCTCGGGTGGTCCAAATGAGTAGAGGGGTTTCGACTCCCACCTCAACCATCCTCGATGTGGTTTTCCGTGGTTTCCCACTTCGTCTTCGGGAAAATACCGGGGTGGTACCTAACGTAAGGCCACGGCTTCCTCCTCCCCTCTTCCTTGTCTAATCTTCCCACTCTTCCCATCTCTTCATCAGGCCCTGTTCGCTTTGCAGGTGAGGCCGCCTGGGCAACGTGCTAGTCACACTCCCCAGTTGTATCCCCGTCTCAGAGTCCCAAGCTCCAGGACACTACCAGTGGCGGTAAAGGTGAGATCCCTCGCTTAGTCCGCGGGAAAAGCCAACCCTGGAGGGTAAACGATTAAAAAAAAAAGAATTCTTATATTCAACATGGCCTGAAACAATACCTCGTGGAATTTACCTACACATAAGATATACGGCAAAATAAGCAAGAAGACACGAAATCCTTCAAACCTTCAAGTTTTAGGACAATATTCATTATTTCAACACTATGGAGACCAAGAGTGCTATTCATTATATAACAATTAGCCTATTTTGCTCTGAAAATTACAAAATATGTTGTCTGTCTTTCTACCAACTTGTCTGTATTTCTTTCGGTGGAGTGCTTAAGACTGTTTTGTTTGTTAGTTCTTGGAACTATTCGACTTTAGGGTTATGGTACGCGAACCGTCTTCCTTACTTACCAGGGGCTATGCAATGCCAAACATACGAAGAAATGTGTACTATTATAGTTCGCCCAGTGAAGAAATTACATGGTCGTGCAATTGATTGCGCTGACAATGAAAGAGACCACCTTGTAGAGTAGCAGCTAACGTTCTTGGCTGTCGCCCGGTGGTCCGGGTTTGATTACCTGCCCTGCCACGAAATTGAATTTCGGTTTGGGGTACTGAAATTGTATCGATGATACGTAAGTCATCCAAGCGGTGCTCATTTCGAGGACTTGCGCCAGGCCAGTGGGAACGAGTTTTATTTTTTATACATTCTTATTCTGCAATTCGAATTGAGAGCACTTCACTGCGTAGAGTTGTTAGAATAGCTTCCGTAAAATATCCTCAAAGGCCAATGCTACAAGTAGCCCTCATGAGTTAATCCAATTGCATATGTATATCTAGGCTAATCCAGATATGGTATTTAAGACATTTGATTTTTATTGCATTCTAAGTTCTGGGCATAGGAAAACCTCGAAGCTAATTTTGCAATTTTCAGTGAATGAACATCCAAAGTATAGTAAGCATCATGTAGGGAGACTGTACCAGAGAGAGCATGCATTGCTTGAAGACATGACGACATAGTGCGTAATTTGTGCTCGTACAACGAAGGAGGTTGTCAGGACGGTGATGATGATGATGAAAATGGTGATAACGATGAAGACGGTGATTAATTAATTAGGAACCAAGGGAATATAAATAACCGATACTTAAGACTGAAGTGGATATATGGTTAACACAAAATGAAATTGCAGGTTGATTGCGAAAGTACAGAAACCATCCAATCACCATATTTTATGGAGATTGACTAATCCAGAAGTAGACATGAAAGGGAGTAGCCTAGTACAAATAGGTGGAAGCAAAGGATGCTCTTGTGTGAGACCTCCATGGGCGTAGCCAGGACTCTGTATACTGCAAACACTGTGGAGTGCCTGATACCCTAGCTCATGTTCAAAAAACATAATTAAGAAGGGGATTTACTACAAACGTTAGGAATCACCGAAATAGATCTAAGATGCAGCTGTAACATTTCAGAAATGTTACGCGATCCATGTTTTCGTGTCTTTCTCGTGTTAGAAGCAAAAATACAATGGGCATAATAATTGTTATTGGCCATAAGAAGGATACAAGATTTATGCTGGACCCCACCATCAGATGTGAAGTAACCTTCGGCATAACAAATCAGGTCGTTTAGAGATAACGATAGAAAGAGAAGTGAAAGCTTGTGGTACGTTTCGATTAAGCGAGAGGATCAACATCAACATTTTTAAATCACTCATCAAGTTTGGGTATGCCTAAGTATAAATGACCTAATTTTGCTATCAATGAATCCATTCAATAATAGAGAATTCATTTTCAATGTACTCGGGAACAGTGTGTGACGTAGTCTATTGGTACCCAATATCATTTTATTGCTAATATTAATAGTATAATAATAATAATAATAATAATATGAAGGGAAGATAAGAACGGCTTTACGAAACCATGTCGGTACGTGCTGGCCGTGTGCGCCTGAACTGACGAGTTCCAGCGTAGACAGTGCTGACAGTGTGAGGCTAGGTCATACGGCCCTAAAAGCACTTGCCAGGCTTGCAGGGCACTACGCCATACTATACGCAGCTCGCTCGCACATTTAGCAAGCGGCAGGCGGGGAGAGGCAAGGACATGACGTCACACACTTGTGGCTTACTTCTTAGAGTGCCCGTAAGGGAGCAGCAGGATAGAACATACTACAGGCACTAGCTACGCAGGGCCCTGATGGAGGAGGCTTATAAACAGTATCCAAGAAACTGGAACTGTAACCTGATGATCATTCACAAGTTTCTTACTAACGAACATTTATGAACATTTTAAGAAGATAGTGTCAACTGGAAAAGGGGAAATGAAGATGATGAGTAAACATAGTACAGAAAATATGAAAAACAGCATATCACAAAAAGAATACCATCCGACAGGTCTTATAAAGCACAATATTTTATATAGAACGCTTATACTAACAACTCTAAATTAATTTTAGGATAAAAGCATTAATGTAAATAAATTATTAATAAGAAAGAAAGAAAAACATATTTGCAACTGATAAGAAAATCAACAATAAGATGTTCAATAACTAAGAACTTGAATGATTTGTATGCAAGAAATGCTCAACAATGAACTAGCTGAAGAAGGAAATAAATATTTTCCGAAATATGTACTAGTGTATCAAAATAAATTGTACTAGCTGAAGTACCCGTTCTTCGAACGGCTTTTAGTACTTGCTGGCCTAAATCATTAATATATATAATCACACATTCCTAATGTAGTTATGTTATTTCCATGTTACCAACTACATTTGTAGACTACATGCATTTTCACTCACCAAATTATTAATCGGAGGTAGGAAAGTGAAAATCCTTAGCCTGCTTTCAGCCGACCGACCGGGTCAGGGAATGGAATGAATGAAACTCTCATCTAGCAGTAAGGATATGAACTGTGCCGGCTGCCGAAGCCTGTCGCACTCCCCTGGGGCAATGATTAAATGAATGACAGATGAAATGAAATGATGGTGGAGATTGTTGCTGGAATGAAATTGTGACAGGGTAAACCGGACTACCCGGAGAAAAGCCTGTCTCCTCCGCTTTGTAGGTGAGAAAGTGTGTTTATATATTGGAAATAAAAATCAGCTTCTATGTAGTAAAAGTTAAATAACCTGTCTTAAATATTGAACACCTATCGTTTAAAGTCTTCATACTATATTTAAGCATATAAACATTATGCTAAAAATACATCAAACTTTATAGCGATGATGATGATTGTTGTTTTAAGGGGCCTAACATCGAGGTTATCGGCCCCTAATGATCTGGGTGATAGCGAAAATGATAATGAAATGGAAACCAGAACAAAATTATCTGAGACGGAAAATACGTACAAAAAGGAACTCAGATGGAAACAACTCACAATATGGTCTTACAAAAGGGAATTTAGAACGAAAAGTTGCACAAAAAGAATAGATTGAAAAAGACCCACAAGACGTAGGCGAGATTCAAAATACGTACAAAATGCAATGTAGCGTCGAAATACTTACAAAATGCAACTGAAATTCAAAATACTTACAAAATGCAAATGAGATCGAAAATACGTACAAAATGCAATTGAGGTTCGAAATACTTACAAAATGCAATTGAAATTGAAAATACACGATGCAATTCAGATTGAAATATCCCAGTTCCAATCCAAATTATTCACAAAGTGCAATTGAAATTCAAAATACTTACAATATGCAATTGAAGTTGAAAATGCTTACAAAATGTACGGTAGATTCAAACGACTCATGTGGATTGACAATACTTACAAAATGCAATTTAGATTGAAAATACTTGGCAAAATGCAATTAAGAATCAAAATATGTGCAAAATGCCCACCAAACAAAATGCTATTTAGATTCAAAATTCGTGCGAAATGCGGTTTTGGTTGAAAATACTTACAAAATGCAATTGAAATTCAAAATTCTCACTAAAAGGCCCGGCTACCTGCATTGAAAGACTTACCAAAAAGCAATTTAGATTGTCAATCTTTACAAAATGCAATTGAAGTTGAAAACAATCGCGAGATGTAATTTAGATTGAAAAAAACTTACAAAATGCAACGTAGATTAAAAATACCTTAAAAAATCGTTAAAAGGGAATTTAGATACACGGTGAACCAAGTAACAAAAACAGTGCGGGACCTTAAAGAGAAAGGAAATATAATGAAAAGAGGAGAGGAGAGGGGAGAGAGGAGAGGGTCCGCCCCAAAGGTAAGGGACAAAAGGGGAAAACGGACCCAGCTCAGGAATCCCTCGGGGTCGCCAACTCCCGAACTCACCAGCCGTGAGCCCCTGAGGGTGTAGCATTATCTAGGGTGCACCAGAAGTGGTGGGGCTACATACACCCTGCCTCCTTAAGGGCCTTGAGCACAAGGCAGGAGGTAAAAGGAAAAGAAAAAGAAGGCTGAACCCTCACAGAAGGAGGGTGTCAGGAAAGATGAGACAAGGGCCAATTAAGGCGGGAAAGGAAGAGACTCCCTAGGCCTCGGATACCCTAATACCGTCGGGGTCGGAAGAGAACAAGAGTTGACCAAGTGAGGTCGACAGGAAAGAAGACGGAGAGGAGCCCGGCACAAGTAAGTGGAAGCAATGCCGGACTCAGCTGGGGCCCCGTGGTCGCCAACCCACGAAAAACTTGATAGCAATTATCATATCCGCAATAAGTAATATTGCGGAAACTACGTACCATGCCATGATAAAGAGTAACAGTAACGGAACAAACTTCAATCATCCCAAGTAATAATAACAAAAACAAATTAATCACAGAAAAATTTTCTAAGTTTATGCCGTGTCTTGTGCGAGATTACGCCTAGTAACTCCAAGATGGTTCATCAGCGGGCTCTTGTGGTCTATTTGCGGACTACCAAAGGAGTAGCAAACTCAATTCTTATTTAGAACACCTCCGCTATTTTACTGAGAGAGCTAAACGCGAAAACAGTCTTTCACCTCCCTATAAAGGCTTCCTAAATGATTGTATATTGAATTTCAGGGCCAAGCAATTAAAACTCACCAACTTTTCTAGGTTTACTCCGTGTTTTGTGCGGGATTTTTTAATTGGCCGTGAAAGGCAAAACACCAACTTTATTGGAATAAAGTTGCCCAGTTCTGCAGTAAGATTAATATGAACACTAAATAAATTAATGTGACAGTCGTTAGTCTTCGACACATTCGTCTGTGAATTTGGGTTTCTGATCATGGTAAAAAACGACAAAAAGCAGATAAATATTGGCAAACTGAAATATTCATTTTAACGAAAAACAAATCCATAAAACGGATGAAAGCATACCGTGCAAAGTAGAAAGCACTATAACACTGTGAAACAGCGTAAAGATCCAAATAATCACATACAATAACCGGCACAAAGAGTATAAAATTAGACTCAAAATCACGTCTCGTTTCGGACCCCACAAACTACCTCTATAAATAAAACAGTTCATTTAGAGACTAACATAGACTAACATCCCTCGGCGTTGACCGTCCGTGTTTTATGAGACATTTAGGTTTTACTCGTTAACCTTGGAGATACACGAAAAGTGATAAGGACCTTTCGGATAGAAAATTTAATTTTAAAGCTCGTATGGGCCATCAAAAGTTTGCTATTTTTTAGCATTCTCTTTTTATTTGAAATGGAAATATGAAAATAGTCGCCATTTTAAATAGTGCAAAATATTGAAATCAAAAGCAGCCTATGTGTAAACCTGGTAAATCAGCTACATCCATGCAAAATTTCATTTCAATCGGACCAGTGGTTCTTGCGTGATTGAGTAACAGGACGACAGACAGACAAACACCATCTCATTTTTATATATTAGTATGATTAACCAGGTGGAGAGATAATAGTTCATTCATAAGAATATACAGTAAATGAAGGAGTTTGATGCAGGAAGCAGTTCTGACCTTGAAAATGGAAAACCACGTAAGACCTTCCCAAGGACATCTGACAGATTGAACCAAGTCAGTCCACCAAGTCCAGAGCAGCCTGGCATTATTGTCATTCCACTAACAGCTGCCGCATGGAAAACTTAATAAGCCAAGCATTGTAGCTTGATCACAGCTTGCTGTATTGCAACAATCAGCACTTAGATATCATTGAACTAATACAACTCTCCGCCTGCTTTCCATCTCACTTGTGGAACTAGCATCATGCTGATAGCACCAGCAGATCAGGGTAATCTGAGTTGCTGCACTATACATTATATTGTCGCTTGCACAATGAGAATATGACCTTTGGATCTTTTCAACATAGCTCTGGTGCCCTCGTTTCGCATCACGCAATCTACCGACAACACTTGAGCTCAATCTTGCCAAGTAGCCATACTGATGCATTCAATGTTTCTCGCAGACGTTTGGTGTCAAAATTCTATGTTTCTTTAATACTGATATTGGGATTTTAGCACTTCCAACATTCCTAAAGACACAACAGGAGACTCAACATTTTTTCATTGCCACCAATGCAACTTTTATTAACTAATGTTTACAATCCTGTGTGTGGACTTTGTTGCTTAATGCCTCACCATTACATGAGAATTTAATTACCCTTCATTTTCCCCTAAAACTCATTTCCTACCCTGTTGCATTTCTCTTTGCCTTGGGAATACTACTGTATTGTAGTGGTATCTCTGACAACCAAAATCTATTTTATTCTGAAAGACCGACTGGACATTCATTTTCGGCAAACTTAACCTAAAACCTGAACTTGGCATTTGCGAAGTGACGAGGTTGGTGATCATATAAAAGTCACTAAATTCAGGTAAACCTCATGGTTCACGAAATACATGGTGAAATCAGTCTTTCGGAACCTTGAGGACACTAAATTGGGCTCATATTTTGTCTTGAATCTGAAAGTCGCCATCCCGGGAAATACATCGAATCAACTAAAGAAGTGGACATACGAACATGCATTTGACTTTGATGGTAGCACATGAACTCCTGTGGATTGAACAACGACTATCAAGCCCATGTTTGCCGCCACACAGTCCTCAATTATTTTATTGTGTTGCCAAACCAACTCCTAAGCTCATGTGCGAGATTTTTAAACATGTGTAGGTGAATGCAAGGAGGTCACGTCGTTAACAGTGCAAACATACGACGAGTGTATATATAAGAACATGAGTAATCTCCCTTTTCCATTTAAGAAGCCAAGAAAAACAGACTGATCCTGGTCTAGGACAAAACAGACATGTAGCTGGAGTCTTGACCCCCGGCATGTACAGTAAGCTAACGATATCAATTTTCCTTTTCTTGCTTCTATGTAGTGTAAATTTTATTTTGTTCAAGTTTTGTGATGCCTTGGGGATTTTGGGAAGGAATGCCTTTCCATTGATATGTGAATTTTACCGCCTCGTATGTTTGTTTGGAGGCCTCGTCTGTTATGATCCTGGATTTCTTTAGGAAGCAGCTATTGAATAGCCATTTCAAGTTAGCAGATTAAAAGCGTAGTTTGCCGGGATGATTTAGTTTAATTTTTAATGTACCTATATTATGTAATTTCCTGCGTTTGGGGAATTGGTATGCCTTCGCTCTATGTATGCATTGTCGAATGCGATGTTGCTGTTCTTAGTAATTGTTGGTTGGGACAAAATAGTTTCCCGGTCTTGAGGCAATGCAAGGATTAAAACTTGATCTTATTTAAGTTTTGGGGTGGGATTATTTGTTTATCGTATTTTTATTTCGGGATTTTAACAGGGCTTGTCCCCATATTTTGTTCGTAATCGTCAACCAAAGAAGCGGGGTCAATGGAGAACAGACATGTGCTGTGACGCTCCATAGTTTCATAATTACTCAAATATTTTCTAGTCCTTCCTTTGGTAAATGTCCATTTATTTATTTTTCATGATTTTTTATGTTTTGATTCTGAATTTAAATTTTTCTTTTGGGGTATCTTGTAACTTCATGTAGTATCCGACACTGGTTACATTTCCTACTGCGGGTTATTTTCTATTTCCCTGTGCATGTTGGTTCCGTGTTGTAAGCTTAAATTATTTTCCTGTAGCACACATGGGTGAGTCATTGGTCCTCATGTGCGGTGACCCGTTTTGGAGATTTCATCATCTCGGTTGTTTCCCTTGCTGTTTTGGGGTGTGTATCTTATTCTAGCCCTATGTTGTTCTGTATGGAAGTTAATCGAGTCTCTGCCGAGAAATACTCTGTTATCCTTGTTTGTTTGGTTAAATTGTAAATTTATTTAACCTAATACACTCTATGCAAAATTTGCATTCATCGCAGTTGTGATTTTTCCATATCTCTAATTATCATGAAGAAGAAAACATTTATGAGAACTTTACTTTCCTTTGAATCCACAAAAACAGCCATATTTTCATCTTCCATCAAGTAGTTAGTACCTGCAAGGACCCCTCACCTTTTAAGTCTTCTTATGGTTTGAGGGGGGTACAAGGGTGAGGTTACATTTGATAAGCCACTGTACAAAGCACTGCTAGCCCCAGTTCACCCACATGAAAACAGGCCCGACTGCTATTGGCGGAAACTTACACAATGGGCACCCGGAACCAGTCTAGCATCAACCACTTTCATTGAAACATTACAACAGAGACCTGTGAGTTATATTATGCACATGGTGTTCACAATGAGAAAATACAAGAATTAAATGGTGATCTGGATAAAAGTGACAATACATGGGATTACAAATTATGCAAATAATAATAGTAATAATCAAGTGCACAACCGTGCAGCAAATAATGATACAGTATGTAAAAAAATAAAAGATTGTGGTTTATTTTCTTTGAACTTAAATATTCTTCACATAATATTCGCACCCTGCTTTTCTTCCATCAATTTTAGTCTAAAAATATGCGATGATTACGAGATGAAATATGGCACTCTCACTGTAAAAAAAGCAAGCAATTAGAACCTTCCTTTTATTAGCAAAACTTAATGAAACTACAATATAATTTCTCCGAAGACATTGTTTTATCTGCTGTAACAGGTGGATGTGGGCCATTTTCAAATTATTGTGATTAATTGATCATTTTGACGACAATCAATATTTGTAGATATTGATTATTAGGCCAATACTTTCATGGCTAGGAGGTTACGCATTGGAGGACGAGCATTTCAATGTGCAGTGTGAAATTATTGTAAGAAGAAAACTATTCAATATCTTTCTGTAAATTGGTCATTTTTAGCATTTATTACATTTATGGGGGGAAAAAATCGCAAGCAACCATAGTTGTCGCACTTTGTCGCCTATTCAGTTTTGAAAGTTGTGGGTATACATTGTCATAATAGCCAACAAATAGATGAAATATTGAGTAAAAAGGAAAATTTGCATTCATCACAGTTGCGATTTTTCCATATCTCTAATTATCATGAAGAAGAAAACATTTATGAGAACTTTACTTTCCTTTGAATCCACAAAAACACCCAGTGTCAAGGAAATTTATAAAATGAACAGTTATTGAATGGGTAAGTAAGTAGTTCAAAGACTTACCTGAATGCAAGTGTAGGCAAACTGTATAACACCAGTACACAGCTTGCGACAGAAGGCTGTAGCCAGAGGTAGCAAAGCTGCTGCAACCCCATGTTCATCCATCGCAGAATCATCCTACAATAATAAAAACATTTGCACAATGTCACAGAAGAGATATAAACATTATCTTTTAATTAGTCAGAACTTTAAAAAAAATCTATACTAATAGGCCTAATGCCTTACTCACTAAACAACTTTTATTTTCATTACTGAATACCAATACTAGAATGTAATGCACACCTTCTTTGGCCAAATTACCATACATCTAAAACATTAGGGTGCGTATTAGAATTAGTAGTGTCCCAGATGCAAGTGCAAACTTGAAAACATCCCTTAACACGCTAAAGTGCATTCTCTCAATTACTGCCCCTTCTACATATCTTCGCTGTGTATCTTTCATTCAACTTATGAATCCTGCTCTACTGAGCAGTTATGTTTTTGCAGTGAACTCTGGTCATGATCATGTCCAAGCCTTGTAGCACCTATAGCAACATACCGGTACTGTCTTTGTGGGCAGCAACGACTGGTTTTAACCTCATGGACTTCAATTTTATTATTGATTTAATCTTCATTTTTTAATATTTACCTTTTTGAATGGGTATTCCTAGATTTAATTTTTACCTTTAGCACAGAGTCTATAATGGTGAATATTTTTATCCACTTTCTAACCTCTCCCCAGTACATCACCACTATTTGTTGATATATTTACACAATATATTTTTCTATACAAACAGGATGTCCGAAAAGTCCCCGTACCCCTAGTTTCATATTATTATTTTGTTATATTATGGCACGGACAATTGAGTTTGTACAATTGGGGAATTAAATAGTTGTTTTATTGGTATCCCTGCTTTGATGCACTCAAAAAATTTGTTGTCAGTCTCATTTCAGGTGTTAAACCATGGCTGACGTGAGCGGACACAGCTCCACTGTTGAGGAGCGATTGGTAGCATGTGTATGGGTGCACGAACAAGCACATACGGGGCAAACAATGTCAGAGATAACGAGTGTGTTTAGAGATAGCTTCGGCAAGCCCCCACCTCGTAAAGCTACTCTGCTTGATTGGGAGAAACCTGCGTTTGCTTCAGACAGTGTCAAAGACAGGCCGCGTAGTGGATGTAAGAAAACGTGGGAAGAAACGTGTGCCGCCGTCACTCAATCAATTGAGCAGTCTCCAATTAGATCCATTCGCAAAAGAGCAGCTGAACTTTAAGTACCGTGGTCAACAATGCATGACCACATTAAAAGAGATTTAAAAATTAAAGGATTTATTAATCTCATGTAATTTATTTCAGGATTAGGGCATAACCCATCTCTTTTGGGTACATTCGTGTTGACCGACTGAAAAGCACTAAACTCTTAAAGGATTTAGACCGATGCATGTGAATGAATTATCCGACAATGACATGGAGCAACGAGTTGCAGCCTGTCGTGCTTTGTTGGCACAATTTCAAAATGCCTTGTCTCACTCAAGGGTGTATTTTTCTGATGAACGAGCGATATATCGCAGTTCACAGAGGAGGAATGTGGTTTTCTGGTCTAAGGAAAATCCTCCTTATGTACAAGAGTTGGAAGGAACCCACCTCATGTTATGGTATGGGCCGGGATGTCATCACGTCACTTGTGCGGACCGCATTTTTTGATGGGTACGTGAGTGGAAAATCTTATTTGCATATATTACAATCTTGGTTAATACCTCAGCTTCAAGACAAGGGAATCATGGATCATGTGTGATTACAGCAGGAAGGGGCTCCTGCACATTTTGCTATTCAGGTGTGCGAGTTCCTTGAATAATTTCAAGGCCGCTGGATTGGCCGTGGCTCACAAACATCTCCAGCCCCATTGAAATAGCCACCAAGAAGCCCGGACCTTACCACCCCAAACAACTCATTATGGGGAATAATCAAGTCCCATGTGGCTCAACGTCGGTACACGACTAATGAAGAATTATGCCAAAGTGTGGAGGAAGCCTTTGGTACCATAACTCCTGAGATGCTCTACAAGATGTCAATGAGGACCTGGAGATGGATAGAACTCTGTGTAAGGCATGAAGGTGCACATAAGATCACCTGGATACATAGTTTTTATATGTAAAAACTCCACTATACAGTATAATGTTTTGACGAAGGGGTGCGGGAACTTTTCGGACACCCTGTATATTAATGTTTATTTTCAGTGTTGTTTTTTCTTTCCCCCACATTGCTTCATCTGCTTCCTTTTCTTTCTTCTGTGTGCTCTTCTGAAGAAGCCTACACACATGGGAGTGAAAGCTGTAGAGTTCTCATCTTGATAGAATGCTTTTTTTTTTTTTTAGTATTGACTATTGTTGTTAAAGTTGTTGCTTGCATAAACCAAACACGAAAAAACAGAAGTTCCTCACAATGTTAAATACTGTATATTTAACTCACCTGCAAAGCACAGTTCATAAGCCTCACCACAAGGTCGAATTGCTGGTGCTCCAGCATTGCCTTGTTTCCCAATACATGCTGTGCCAATTCAGTGCAAAGAGCCAGCCGTGCAGCTTTAGACTTGAGGGCACGTAACACAGCTGGAAAGGTTTTGCGAGCATCTGAGATTTTGTTTTCGAAGATGCAGTTGATACAATTCCTTAGAACCTATAAAACAAACAGAAATATAAATCACATGGAATTCTATTTTAAAACCACAAATACAGCCTCCCAACAAATAAAACCTCTTTCCAATTTTGAAAAACTTTTAATTGTGATGTAACATAATTAACTGCAATGAAATAAAAGCAACAATTTAAAATAAGAGTTCTGTCAGTTTGTGGCAGGATCGCCATATGGTCAAGGAAAAGTCAAATCACTATTAATGAGTTAATGTATTGATATATCTCCACAATTAGGCTGTATGCCCTGAAGTTATTAATGCAGGTTTATATACATATATTTTGTATTTTATGCATCGAATTGACTTGTCAATTTTGAAGCTCTGTGCCACGATACTTAAGGGCTGTACATCTGAGGATATATTGTGGTGGAACCACATGCACAGTGTAGAATAATTGTTATTCCACAGATTCTTCTGTTTTTCCTCACTATTGTATTTAGTTGCTTGACACACTCATTTTCATAAAGCATTTGGTATTTGTAATCTATCATACCGTATTTAACATATCTCACTGGAGATGTAGTGCATTGATTAGAGACCTGTATGGTCCTATTTCCAGATGCATATTTAACGAGCATACCAGCATGCAATTTTATGTTTTCATGATTGTAAAACCTTGAGTACATCACCTAACACTGTACATGCATGATTTGAATAATGAACTTGAGATTAACATGAAATTGAATATACCTTCCTCTACATCATTCCCCAGTGTTTGCCTACCACTTCCCAGGGTTTTCTCCTTCCCTCCCTTCCTAGGGACACCTTGGTCAAAACATGTTGCAACACAATCAGTAGTTGAAGATTTTAGGCTAAGTTTTTATACGATTTCAGTATTGTGCTGCAAATTTATAATGGACACCACCTCATGGAAATATTAAAAAATTGTGATGTAAGCTAACCATACCTTTCTGACACAAATACAAATCCCTTCTCAATGTGATGTTGGCGTGACAACAGTTAATTCAATTTTGAAGTAATATCGCCAAAACCATAAGCCTACACCAAAAGAAGACAGTTTACTCATTAGGAAAAGTAGAATAAAACCCAGGTTCTTAGCTGTTCGCCTACACCAAGATTTGTCAAAGCAGGCAAAAAGCTTGCATTACAACATTTCACAGCAGACTGTTGAAGGCAGGAAGAGGAGCACACAGACCAGCAAACTAGCAACTCCTGATGGATGATATGCACACCAAAAAAAAAATACTGATATGGATTAAGCTCAAAAAAGACTAGACAGTGGAAGATTGAAAGATTTTCAGATGGAAGCCATTTTGAATGTTGCTTCAGTACGTTCCTGATGTACATAAAGAAACATCACAGAATACATCAATAACAACTAGCACCTAAACAAATGAGCAGTGACCAGTACATAGAAATGTTTTTGATAGAGGGTAGTGCCTGAATTACAAAAACGCTTGGAAGACAAAAGCATTCAAGTGCTCCCTACAACTCACCCAATATTATCCCAATCAAAATTGTATGGGTTATCTGTGTGAAGAGAATGGCAAGATTGGATGAATAAACAAAAGAGAACATTAAAATATATTATATTCATTTATTAAGGTGTGGTTTCACAATGACAAGATAAAGAATATTCCTGCAAAATTGATGGAAACATGCCAGTGCTGTTTTAAAGAACAAAGGAGGTCACATCAAGTATTAAGTTATGATTTTATATAATTGCAGAACTGATTTTCTGTAGTACAGTCATCCCTCGTTATACGCATTCTCACTTAAGCGTTTTCGCTATAACACGATTTTTAAAAATGTACATAATTATCTATTGATGATGATGATCAGGTGCCGTCAAGTCGGCGTCGACTCCTAGTGACTGCATGGATGGACTGTCTCCATATGATTCGGTCTTCAGCCATATACTTCAGATCCTTCACTGACATATTCACGTTGGATTTGATGGAGTCAATCCATTTCATGGTGGCCGCCCTCATCTCTGAGACCCTTCCACCTTTCCAAGCATAATTTATTGTCTTTTCCAACGAAGTAGAATGTCTCATACTGTGTCCAAAATATGATAGCTGTAATCTTGTTATCAATGCTTCAAGAGACAGATCTGGTTTGATTTTTTGAATTACCCATACATTTGTCTTCTTGGCTGTCCAAGGAATACGCAGTATCCTTCTCCAACACCAGAGCTCAAAAGCATCAATATACTTCCTACCTAGTTTCCTTATGGTCCAGCTTTCACAACAATATATGTAGCTATAGGAAAGACTAGTGCCTGAGCCATTCTAATTTTAGTAGGCAAAGATACATCTGAACACTTGATCTTATCCAGGCCTTTAAAAGCTGCTCTTCCTAGGGCAAGTCTTTGGCAAATCTCTTGATTGCATGAGCCACTACTACTAATGGTTGATCCCGACAAACAGAAACTATTCACCTCCGTGATCAACTTATTATCTATCATAATGTTTGATGGTAAACCTGTTGTCATTAGTTTTGTCTTGTTGATATTCAAGTACAAGCCCATGGTTTCACTCTGTTCTTTAACTTTCATAATGATATCCTCGAGCTCTTCCTTACTTTCAGCAATCAAATTGGCGTATCTCTTTACCTCAAGTTGTTTATATTGTTACGTGCCACCCCCCTAGTGGCACTTTTGTTAACTGGATTACGGTGGGTTGAAGCACAACACAAATTGTTCCTTTAAATGAAATAATTAACTTTATTGCGGCCAGAACATACACCACTCAACAGCAAATACAAGCAATTAGAGCCTTACTCCAGTTTCCTCAAGCCTCTTCCTTATGGAGAGCTCTTGCCCCCTTTCACTTGTCAACAAACCACAGAAGTTAATCCGTCCTAATGAGTCAGGTGGCCTTGATAGAAACTACCTGCACCTCTTCCTCATGTACACAAACTACAGTTACTTACGATAACTTGCTACACGCTGCTTCGCTGTTCACAAGCTGGGAAACAATGTCACTGGATTTCGTAACTCGCACGGCACTTCGCCACAATACATCTGTCGCTCAGTGAAATCAAACTCGCTCAAAACACAGGCAGTCCCCTGTATGCTTCTCACTCCCTCGCTGTCAAGAGAATCGGCTTCACTAGGGGTTTCGCAAGTCACCACACTTCTGTCGTTCAGGATAAATGCTCGCACTAGCTCACAACAACAACTGCTTGACAGGTCGCTCTTATATAGCAGGCCGGTGACTCAATAAATGCTTCTAGACCCATCCAGGGTTCACGGCTTCTCGAGGTTTCCTTCACTGGCTGAGTCACGAATATTCTGGACCATCCCTTTGTCCTAGTAGTCCTGTTGCATAAGGCGCACGCAATACACTGAGGCAGAGCAGCCCAGCCCTGGGGCAGTTGTGACTCATGCGGCGAGCGATGAAACAAACTCACAGCCGTAACAATATTCAATCCACCAATCTTAAAACCATGAGGTGACTCATCCAATCAAGATTTCCTCATGATGTATTCAGCATACAGATTGAATAAGTTTAGGCGAAAGTATACAGCCTTGTCGCACACCTTTACTAATAGGGAACCACTCTGTTTCACCATGCTCAGTTTTAACATTGACTTCTTGTTCCAAATATAGGTTACGCATCAGGACAATGAGATGTTTAGGTATGCCCATCCGTCTAAGTACATTCCACATCTTCGCATGATTTACACTATCAAAGGCCTTCCTGTAATCTATAAAGCACATGTAAAGCTCCTTCTAGTATTCCTTTGCTGTTTCCATCATCCAATGTACATCACTAATGATGTCTCTGGTTCCTCTACCTTTCCTAAAACCAGCTTGAGTAGAGGACATTTCACGCTCCATGTATGGTTCTAATTTTCGTTGTATGATTTTCAACATCACCTTGCTGGCATGTGGTATCAGAGCAATTGTACGATAGTTGGAGCACTCCAACAGGTCTCCCTTTTTGGGTATAGGAATAAAGATGGATTGTTTCCAATCTGTGGGCCAAGTGAATGATTTCCAAATCTGTTGACATATTACAGTTAAAACTTTAACAGATGTTTCTTCTGTTGCTTGCCATACTTCAGCTGGAATTCCATCAGTTCCTGAGGCCTTGCTTTGTGCCAATAACTTTAAAGCTACTCTGACTTATCTTCTAACACAGGAGGTTCTGGATCAAATTTGGCCTCTTGTAATGAGTTGTCACTTCATATCTCTAGACGAATCAAATCCCCTGTATAATCTTTCCATCTCTGTTTAATCATTTCACCATCATTAATCATATTACCATTAACATCCATGACCATTCCAATTCTTGGCTTAAACTTCTTTCTTAAGGTGGAAATATGTTGAAAGACCTTTCTCATGTTACCCTTTTTATTTTCTTCTTCCAAATCAGTACGGATCTTGTTATAGTACTGCTTCTTATCTTTCCGAACCTTGCTCTGAAAATCTCTATTCAAAAGAGTCATGAGTTCCCTATCCTTCTGAATTTTGGCTTCCTTCTTTCTTTTCGCTATTTTAATAGTTTTTGATGTCATCCAATAAGAAGTTCTCTTTTTCTCAACCCTCAACAATTTGTTCTTACATTCATCCTTAACAATGTCTTTAACTTCGCACCAAATTTCCTCAGGTTCTCGATCAAGGAGAATTAGGATCTCAAAACAATTCTTAACTGATCTTTTAAATAGTGTGGGAATGTTTGCAAAGTCATATCTCGGGTGTTCGACTACCTTAATATTCCTTCTAAGTTTGACTTGTAATTTACATGTCAGTAGTTTATGATCTGATCCATAGTCTGCACCAGGCCAAGTTTTTGCGGCTATAATGGAACTTCGCCACCTTCCAGATCCAATTATGTAATCCATCTGATTCCTGTATTTCCCATCAGTTGATGTACAGGTATACAGCCGACGTTTTGGTTGCTTGAAACATATGTTGGTAATGAAAAGCTTATTAGATTCACAGAAACTGATAGTCCGCTCTCCAGCCTCGTTTCGATCACCTAAGCCATAAAGACCCACAACATTTCCCTTTTTGCCCTTCCCAACTTTAGCATTCCAAACTCCAATCAGAAGTAACACATCCTGTCTGCAAGTCTTATCCATAGCTGCTTGAACCTGAGCATAGAATACATCAACATCATCATCCGCATCAGTTGTTGGGGCATATACCAGTATTATGGTCATATTAAAAGGTTGCCCTCATAACCTTATGGACATCTCTCGTTCACTAATGAATGTTTGTTTGTTCATGTTTTATGCGTTCAGACGCCATTCATCCGATTGCGATCAAATTTGGTGAGTTGTTATGCCCACTCCCAGGATGGTTATAGGCATAGTAAATCCATTTTACAATAGATAGCGCTCAAGTAATTTCAACAAAGGAGCGTTGGCGTGCCATTCGTTTCAACAAAGTCCCACATGCGTTCATATGCCATTCATTACATTGTGATGAAATTTTGGTGAATTGTTGTTCCCACTCCCGCGAAGGTTTCTAACTTAGTAAATCCATTTTTCAATAGGTAGCGCACGAGTGGATTCAACAAATAAGTGACGGTGAGCGAATAGTTTAAACAAAATCCCGTATGCGTTCATATACCATTCATCCGATTGTGATGATACTTCGGCGAGTTGTTGCGTGTACTCCCACGAAGGTTTCTAATTTAGTAAATCCATTTTACAATAGGTAGCGCATGAGTCGATTCAACAAATGAGTTACAGCGTGTGAATCATTCAAACAAAAACCATGTATGCGTTCATATACCAATCATCCGCTTGCGATGAAACTTTGACGAGTTGTAGAGTACACTCCCGTAAAGGTTTCTAACTTAGTAAATCCATTTTTCAATAGGTAGCTCATGAGTGGATTCAACAAATGAGTGACGGCGCGCGAATCATTTAAAAATCCCATATGCATTCATATACCTGAAACACTCACACCTCCTCGCTAGAGTTGATGTAAGTTTAATATCCCCTGAACACAAACCTACTGAATTTACTGTTGTTCACATACAGGCCACAAGTGAAATTTAACATTACTAACCCGACTTTATTTGGGCGCCAGGGTTGATCATATGGATCTTCCCGAATAAAATAAAATAAAAGAAACAACTGATTCTCCCGACAATGAGACCCCGGATCCCAGGTGTGGGGCATTATACATGCGTTCTGCTGATGTACCATGATCGTGACAACACAGGAATGAACACAAGAATTTTAAAAGAAACTATGCATTGGCTGTTCTCTAGATATATACAATATATACAAAACAAGAAAATACACTTCGATACACTTCAACATCGGGGTACAGTACAACCAAATATGAGCCCCTGGGGGACATATATTGTTAAAGCAGGATTAAAATATCTTTGCCCTAAATTAGTACATCTGATGAGTCTTGCCCATGGCTTTACACTTTCTTACTGAAACTGTCAGAAGCAAGTATAACGACATGGATCTCCTTGTCTCCAGCATGAAGGAAGTGTTTATTAATTCACCGATAAGAATTGAGAAATTCCATGAACTGCTTCCAACAATTCTTCTGCCTCAGTCAGTTTTCACTCAATGGGGTTCATGGTTCTCCTCTCCCTGACTTCTCATCTTTGAGCAATATTCTACCATTTTATATAAATGAATGGCATTCAAAACACCTAGCCCGACTAATTGCTTCATTCCCATAAGCTTACTTAACATTCTACGAGTTTCAGTTGCCAGTTTTCCAAGATTTACACAGAATTTGATGATGGCTTCCTGCTCTCTCAAGCACTTTGTGATTTCACAAATGCATCAATGTCCATGCTAAACCCTTTTAACCCCCCTTGTAATCTATGCAAATAATAATTAACCCCCAGTAGATTTTCTTTTAGGTGGAATATATTTCCTGCCCAATATAATATTGACAGATTAAAAGTTACCGTTCAACTATCAAAACTATCAAACTTATCAAACAACTGAATGAATATGCACTACTCAAAAAAATTAGAGGGACAACATTTGAAACACCTGCATTATTTTGCCAGGAATGGGTGGAGTGATACAGCCATGTTATCTGGGAAATTAAACCTTTATTTAACGAAATTGCACATAACCTGTGCACATCGTAGTATACATATTGGTGCTATGACCAGAAATGCAACACAATGTCGTTAACCAAAGTGGAGAGCCCTTCCATGAATGCACGGAGTACACGAGAAGAAACAGTTATATCTGCTAGACCCTCTAAGTGCCCGTATAACTTCCTCACATCTTCGTGACATGCTCCTGACAAGTCTGCGAACAGCTTCTTGTGGAATTTTGTCCCACTCCTCCATAAGGGCCTCCGCAAGTTGTTCCGAGTCTGAGGCTCTACAGGACGGGCCCGAAGTTGTCTGTCAAGCATATCCCATAACTGCTCAATGGGATTGAGGTCAGGACTCAACGCAGGCCAGTCGAATGTTTTTTAATTGTGATGTCCTGTAGAGTTTCCATGGTGGCTGCAGCTGAATTAGCTCTCACATTGTCGAGTTGCATGATTAACTGGGGACCCATTACAACTGGAATGGGCATAACATGACCTAGTACAATCTCGTTGATGTACCTCTGAACATTAAGTCGGCCTCTGATATCTGAAGGTCCGATCGGCGAACAATGGTTATGCCACCCCAGGCCATGACAGAACCGCAGCCTAAGCTGTCCCCTTCCTGGACTGCTGCTCCATAATAATGTTCACCACGACGACGATAGACATGTATACGCCCGTCACACCGTGTTCGGCGAAAGCGGGACTCGTCCGTTACAACACATTGCACCGGTGACGCAGCTGCCAGTTCCTATGGTCCTCAGCAAATCGAAGTCCTCTCTTTTGTGCCGAGCAGTTAATTGAGGGACCTGATAAGGTCATTCTGGCCTTAAACCTGCCTCTCGTAGTCTGTTGCGTATTATGTGGTCACCGACACCGCTACCAGTTGCTGCTCTTAGATCATTTTGTAGGTCTCGGACGGTCGCTGAACGCCGGCGGAGAGAACAATTCACCACATAACGGTCGTCTCTGGTCGATGTTTTTTGTTTTCTCTATTGCCCTGGCTTTCGTGTGCATGAAGCAGTTTCAGAGCATTGTTTCCAAACCCTCCCAACAACAGATGAAGCCACATTAAGCTCTGTAGACACTGAACGAATAGTCCAACCTTACTGCAATAATGCAACTGCTTGAACTCATTCTGTTGTAACGGAATTTATTCAGTTACAGTAACTCACCCTCTGTTTTTTTGCTTCGTGCAGTTAGTTTGGGGTATTTTATTCGTATCTTATTATATTGGGTTAACATGGGGTTGCAGAGGTGATTTTTATTGTGCCTGTGTGTGTTTTTGTGGACGGATTCATCTTTGGATGGTCCGCACCAACTAGGATCACTGTTTATTAATTATCGGTTTTTGGATATTTGATATTATAAAATACGGGGTTTTGCGATTTATTACGTTTTGGGAAATAGGATATATAAGACTGTATTAAGTAGAAGCATTATTTCAGTTTGGTTTGCGGTTAATGGCTTTATTTTGACCTAGTAATGTTAAATGTTAGATTCGTGGCTGTACTATAAAGGTACAATGAATTGGTATTTTCAAGTGCTGGATGTGTGACATACCCGGAAAAGACAGGCAGTAATTCGGCTTGTGTGGGAATACCTAGGCTATTTATAGCATGACTGAGATGAACTGGCGCGTGAAAAACTACTGTGTGACGTCAGTGTGGATTTTGACTGTCTGATGTTCATATGTTGACACGGATGTTCCGCTAGGAGCGGGCCAAGCACAACTTAGTTCCAGCAGAAACATTGGGGTTATGGATCCCTACGCCAGTGCATATAATGGTGTGTCTGGTGTTCCGAGGTCGTCTTTTTGCTTTATCGGCAGAACACTGATCTACTAATGCCCAGGGTCGTTTTACGTGACATGGTTTCCGTAACGAACAGTTAGAGATCGTCTTTTTGCTTTTACAGCGAAAGTCCGTTGTCTACTTGCATTTAGTGTCGTTATTACTTGATCATGGTATCGTAATACGAACGAGCAGTGACTAATTTTTAGCTATCCACTGAGCTCTTACGGGCGATTGGAGGCTACGTGATTTTCATGGGTCCATCCATACCATGGGCTGTCGGTAATAACTTACCACGCCTAAAAGGATACTCAGTCGTAAACATTTCATCGAAGAGTCATGCGGGAATGGAGACGTGAACGAGCAGTTTGAAAAGAAAGAAAGAAAGAAAGTGGGGTGAACCAGTCTAACGTGTGTAGATATTTTGTGTACGGACGGTACAATGTGTATTACGTAGGTGGCTGTTATGCCTGGGTCTGATATGGCAGTTAAGTGTTTTCCTGCTCTCAGAGCCTAAATTCAGTGGCAAGGTACTGTATAAATCACGAGTGTATGAAGGGTATTTTGTGTTGTATATTATGTATATATGTGTATAGTACAGTCAATAGAGTATCTCTTTAAAATTTATGTGCGTTTGTCTTGTATGAACCTGGTAGCATCAGCGAACGCATGCCAAATGCCCTACGCCTGGGATAATACAGGCAGTAAATTCTGTAGGATTGTGGTAATGAGGGTAGTTAATTGTATATCAACTCCAGTGAGGAGGTGAGAGTGTTTCAGTAGCAGCCCAACGTGAGGCCTTAGACATGCTGATGTGTACCAGGACACAGGAATTAAACTGTAGGCATATTTTCACAATTTCACGTATTTCAATTAGGGATGGCTACGTTAGAGCCAGGATGCAATTCTGCTTTGTTGGGGGACAGTGCTGGTGAGCGGCAGAATCAGACAGGGTGATAGGAAATTTGCTGTAGGGATGGGGGGAAAACGGTAGTCAGGGGAGATTTGCCAGGGCAGGGGGGAAATGAATTAAGTATGATGGACATGTTGAGGAGGCTCGTGTATCTTAGCGACAAGTCTGTAGGGATGGAGGAGAGGATAATCAGTCGGATGGATGGTATGGAGGAGAGGATGAATAGGATGGGGGGGGGGGAAATAACTAGTCAGCTGAATAGTGTGGAGGAGCATTTATCAGAGAAGCTTGATGAGGTCACAGAGCATTTGTCGGAGAAGCTTGATGTGATTAGCCTAGACAGCCATGTTACTAGCCAGGTTAGTGAAGTCAGTGTAGAAGCCACTAATCTGGAAACTAAGCTAGGTAATCAGCTTGCTGTTCAGGAAGAGAGCGTAGACTCTGAAGTAGATAAGTTGGATGCTCAACAAGTGATGTTGGCAGGGGAGATTTCTAGCCAGGCACTTTTGACTAACCAGAAATTTCCCAGGGTAGATAGGTTGGGAGAGCAGAAAGAGGAAATTGTAGGCATCGTGGAAGAGAACGTTGTGGTTAGAGATGCGAGTGCTGGGAGAGTGGAGATGCTTGAGAGTGCTGAAGTTAGTGAGGAGAGTGGTGAGGTAGTGGAGATGGATGAGCGAGTCGAGATTAGTTTGCTAGGGAATGGTATGAAGAAGGTAGATGAGAATATTAGCCAACTTAGCGAGAGAGTGACTAGTATGGAGGAAGATACTGTAGGTAGAATTCTACGTGGTCAAAATCTGGAACTAGGAGGGAGTGAAAATCTTCTTACGAAGTTAGTATGTAATTTCTCTGATGACATTAGGACTGCAGTGTGCGTGCAGGAGATAGTCGCTATTACAGGCATAGAGAGGTCACTTGGGAGGTTAGGTACCTTGAGAAAGACAGGTAGGCAACGTCAGAGAAATGGGGGTAATCAAAGGGAAGGAAATTATAATCAGGGGAGAGAGAAGAACTGGGATCCAGGTAGAGGAGATAGGTACATGTGGTATGAAGATCATGGGAGAGGAAGAAATAACAATGAGTGTCAGGGGTACGGGAAAAACAATCAACCGGGGAACAGACCATGTGTGGTAGAGCAGGCAAATAGGGGGCGTGCCATGGAAAGGCAGGTTGAGAGAAGCAATAGGCCAGGAAGTTTAAACTTCGCCAGGACTCACTATATGGAGCAGGGGGAGAGTCCTTGCATAGTATTCCTGCTCACGCTCTGGAAGAAAAACAAGATTTAGAGTATAATGTCAATATAGGATCTGATAGGTTAGGAGACCAGAGCTGTAGATTAGATTACAGTAAGGTGCTAGTGAAGTTTGGGTGGAGTGAGCAACAGGATTCGGTTAGGTTAGGCTATCAGGTTGATGGTAGAGATTTTGTTAGTGTTGTTGGATGCATTCAGGTTACTAAAGAGGTTTCTGAGGAGAAAGAATTAGGTGTCGGCATGGTATCAAGTTGTATTTTGGTCATGAGAGATGATCGTGTGATGAGTGATGTTGATCACTGTTGTTTCTGGATCATGGGAGATGATCGTGTGTCGAGTGATGTGGATCACTGTTGTTTCTGGGTCATGGGAGATGATCGTAAGTTGAGTGATGATGATCACTGTGTGGAGGCAGTTGTTAAAGATACCATGTTGGACGAGGGTCAGAAGTCAGAGGTGCTTGACGTTCTGAGGGAACACAGGGTGGTGTTCCCGGAGAAACCTGGATGTACTCACGGCTACGGGCATAGTTTTGACATCGCAGATAGGTCTGACTTGAGCGGTCCTAGGTACCCTATAACTCATTCTTACATGGAGGGTGTTGTTGAGGTGATTGGTCAGATGCTGTATGAGGTTATATTTGAGATTAGTAACAGTCAGTCTGTTAGTCTTCTGGTGGTGGTGACCGTGTGGGATGGTACCAGTAGGTTATGTTTGGAGGTCGTGGCAGTTAGTAGTTTGCAGGAAGGATTTCTTTTAGTGTGTCTCGCAGGATTTTGGGATTTTCAACAGGGAAAGCTGTACCCTAAGAGATTAAATAAATTGAGAATTATTGTAGTAGTAGGTAAGATACTTTTGAAACAGCAGGAAAGGGAGAGGGTAAAAATTAAGGTAGGTGATCTGGTGTTGTTGCGAGCTGAGCATCTGCTGTCGGTAGAGCAGAGTTGCATTCTTGAGGTTTTTAATTCCGGTCCATTTGTTATAGACCGCAGGGTAGGTGCATGTGCCTACAGCTTGATTACCAACGATGACAAGGTCCTAGGTACATGTAACGTTGCTTACCTCAAGCTATATGTAACCTAGAGATCTTGCTCACAATGACAAGACAGGATTTCTAGTGTATTTGTGTGAGGGACAAGGATAAATCTATAGCCTTGTAGTTTAGAGATTGATCCTTGTGGGGGCGTCTGTAACGGAATTTATTCAGTTACAGTAGCTCACCCTCGGGTTTTTGCTTCGTGCAGTTAGTTTGGGGTATTTTATTCGTATCTTATTATTGGGTTAACGTGGGGTTGCAGGTGATTTTTATTGTGCCTGTGTGTGTTTTTGTGGACGGATTCATCTTTGGATGGTCCGCACCAACTAGGATCACTGTTTATTAATTATCGGTTTTTGGATATTTGATATTATAAAATACGGGGTTTTGCGATTTATTACGTTTTGGGAAATAGGATATATAAGACTGTATTAAGTAGAAGCATTATTTCAGTTTGGTTTGCGGTTAATGGCTTTATTTTGACCTAGTAATGTTAAATGTTAGATTCGTGGC
Organism: Meconema thalassinum; assembly: GCA_946902985.2. Taxonomy (NCBI): domain Eukaryota; kingdom Metazoa; phylum Arthropoda; class Insecta; order Orthoptera; family Tettigoniidae; genus Meconema; species Meconema thalassinum. The sequence continues at coordinate 296,244,329 of OX336391.1, read as the reverse complement.
TGTACTATAAAGGTACAATGAATTGGTATTTTCGAGTGCTGGATGTGTGACATACCCGGAAAAGACAGGCAGTAATTCGGCTTGTGTGGGAATACCTAGGCTATTTATAGCATGACTGAGATGAACTGGCGCGTGAAAAACTACGGTGTGACGTCAGTGTGGATTTTGACTGTCTGATGTTCATATGTTGACACGGATGTTCCGCTAGGAGCGGGCCACGCACAACTTAGTTCTGGCAGAAACACTGGGGTTATGGATCCCTACGCCAGTGCATATAATGGTGTGTCTGGTGTTCCGAGGTCGTCTTTTTGCTTTATCGGCAGAACACTGATCTACTAACGCCGAGGGTCGTTTTACGTGACATGGTTTCCGTAACGAACAGTTAGAGATCGTCTTTTTGCTTTTACAGCGAAAGTCCGTTGTCTACTTGCATTTAGTGTCGTTATTACTTGATCATGGTATCGTAATACGAACGAGCAGTGACTAATTTTCAGCTATCCACTGAGCTCTTACGGGCGATTGGAGGCTACGTGATTTTCATGGGTCCATCCATACCATGGGCTGTCGGTAATAACTTACCACGCCTAAAAGGATACTCAGTCGTAAACATTTCATCGAAAAGTCATGCAGGAATGGAGACGTGAACGAGCAGTTCGAAAAGAAAGAAAGAAAGTGGAGTGAACCAGTCTAACGTGTGTAGATATTTTGTGTACGGACGGTACAATGTGTATTACGTAGGTGGCTGTTATGCCTGGGTCTGATATGGCCGTAAGTGTTTTCCTGCTCTCAGAGCCTAAATTCAGTGGCAAGGTACTGTATAAATCACGAGTGTATGAAGGGTATTTTGTGTTGTATATTATGTATATATGTGTATAGTACAGTCAATAGAGGATCTCTTAAAAATTTATGTGTGTTTATATTCCTGTCTTGTATAAACCTGGTAGCATCAGCAAACACATGTCAAATGCCCTACGCCTGGGATAAGTTGTTTCATAGTCGGGGAAACAGTTATGTACCGTATTTTATCCTATTTTATTCAGGAAGACCCATATGGTCAACCTTGGCGCCCATTCAAAGTCGGGAGTAATGTTAAAATCACTTGTGGCCTGTATTTAAAGGCAGTAAATTCTGTAGGTTTGTGATAATGAGGGTAGTTAATTGTAAATCAACTCCAGTGAGGAGGGGAGAGTGTCTCGCTGTCTCATTCAGATGCTTCATTTCGACTAATGCAACGTACACCAAGTGGATAGTAACGTATTCTTCACTTACACGCACTCGAGGACGGAGTGCGATATTGCTTGGCCATTTCAGTCTAAGGCATAGCACGATACATGTCTCTACTGCCACTAAGCCTTGGCATTCCAACGACATGTAGAGGTGTCCTCGCAATCTTAAAATATGTCGGAAGAATACGGGCAACAGTATGTATCATAATCACGGACTACGTACATGGTACTCACGATCAAAATCCTGTCCCTCTAATTGTTTTGAGCAGTGTAGCATGTTGAGACTTCATGGTGGGTCACTTCAAGGTTGTTGTATGATCCATTTGCTCACAGCAGGTAGTCTCAGAATTAAACGATCACATCTTATACAAACATAAATACGATGACAAAACGAAGTAATTGTGCAAACCTTAGTGTACATTGATAGGGGAAACAAGAATACATGAATTTTAACACATAAAAATCTAAACAATAACAAGAGATATTAACACAATGCGGACGGGACCCGAGTTGACTCGTGTTTCGCTAGCCGAACGTTGGTGGCGGGACCCGAGTGAACTCGTGTTCACAGAATACGTACATTCTATGACATCTAACGGAACGTTCTGGAAATAATTATTGGTCAAGGTTGTTTGAACTTCCATACTGGATGGTTTGGGTATTCTTTGCTGCCATTTCCCGCTATTTTGCGGTTCATTTGTTTCTTTTCCCAACCTCTTGTTTACATCGTATAATGAGCCATGTGGTGGGTAACATGGCGCTTCCCAGACTGGCCGTGAGTTTAGATGCAGACGAGATTTTTAATGAATTGTATACGGATAAGTATTCAGATTGCCCCAGTGACGTTGAAAATCGCGAGTTCGATTTTGAAAGCTCTTCAGACGAAAGTGTCTCGGGTGACAATGATGATATACGCCCTCCAAAACAACGTGAGTGGCGGTGGTCGAGAGCGAGGCTGAAAGTGATATAGTGAGTGTAAATGGAAGTGATATTTCTATTTCTACTAACGAATGGGTTGAAAATAGTAGTGCACCGACTTTAGAAGATTTCCCTGGAGTTCCTGGCATAAAGGTAAGACCCGATAATCCTCAAAACATTGACGAAGTAGTAGGCCTAATTTTCGGAGATGATATTTTTTGAACTTGTTGCTGAGCAGACGAACTTGTATCACCAGCAAACAGCTTCATCACACAAATTGTCCCCTAAAAGCTTGAAGTGGACTGATGTAACCAGTAGTGAAATGCGCAAATTTCTTGCTTTGTTTATATTGATGGCACAGGTACGAAAGTCATGTTGGAAAGATTACTGGTCAACTGATCCTCTAATTGAAACTCCCATATACTCCAAAACAATGAGCAGAAATAGATTCGAGCAGATCCTCACATTCCTTCATTTCAGTGACAACAGTCAGGCCACAATCAGTACAAGGTTAGTAAAGCTAGGCCCATTTGTTTATGTGCATGCGCTGTAGCACTTAATTACTCAGAAAATGGCTGGCCACAGGGGTTGAGCAGTGTGATGAGCACCCGGTCAGCAATGTGTTAAATGAATTTACCAAGTGTTGTTCAAATGAAACATGACTGATGTCCAGAAACAAGCACAATATGTATTAGACAACATACGAGGGTGGACAACAAAAAAAACCGGACCGAGAGCGCATTGCCATTCGTGGATGTAGTCGAGAGTTCTCCCTCTATATGGGGTTAATAGAGACCTTCACTAACCAACTGCCCAGACGGCGTCAGTTTGTATGTGACAGTTTGATCGTAGTGTTGCTTTTCACTGACTGTTCTCGTGTTCCGCCTGCAAAGTCACTATGACAGAATTAAAAGACCAAAGAGTGAGTTTGAAATGTTGTTTTCTGCTTAAAAAATCGGCAACAGAAGGTTACCAAATGCTTCAACAGGCTTTCAAGGAAGATATTATGAGCCGCACACAAATTTTTCAGTGGTTTGAACACTTTAAACGAGGTGAGACGAGTGTTGAAGGCTATGCTCGTTCTGGGCACCCATCAACATTTCGAGATGATGAACACGTTGAGAAAATCCGCCAAAAAAATAAACGAGGATCGTTGTTTCACGATCGTCGATATTTCAGAAGAGACAGGAGTGAATTGGAGCTCGTGCCAGCGGATTTTGACTGAGGATTTTCAAATGAGATGTGTTGCCGCTAAATTTGTTCCTCCCCTTCTCCTGGAGCATCAAAAAACACTAGATTGCAGTTAAGCCGGGACTTGAAAAACGAGATTGAAAGTGATCTAAATTTTTTGACCAAAGTCACTACAGGTGATGAGAGTTGGTGTTACGAGTATGATCCAGCATTTTGTAAGCTTCTGTTGCCGATTGTTCAAGCAGGAAACATAATTCCAAACACACTCTTTGTTCTTCTAAATCTGCTAAATCGCAGCCAGAACACGAGAACAGTAAGAGAAAAACAACACTTCGATCAAATGGTCACATACAAACTGAAGCCGACTGGGCAGTTGTTTCATGAAGATCTCTATTAACCCCATCTAGCGGGAGAACTCTCTACTACGTCCACAAATGGCAGCGCACTCTCAGTCTTTTTTTTGTTTTGTTTTGGGTCTATTCTCGAAGAACACATCACGACGGCAGCATACAGGTAACAGTTCGCGGTAGTCTACAGATATTGACTCCCTGTCTAACGCTGCAAAAGTCTCCCTATTTCCTCAGCAAAGAAGGATACTGCAAAATGCTGACGTCAACAGCTGACATACGGTTATAGGATGATTTCCCTTCCCTGTCATTTCCACAGTGTGTATATGTTCCTGCTTCGGGGCAGACACCCATCCAGATCATGCGAGGTCTGCCATGCATTTCCGCTCACTTTGGAACACAGTACACTGCTTGAACACTACGCTTTGTTATAGATATGCGTCTCCATACACGACTTGCAAGATTTCACTTGCCTCTGATCAAGTAATTTGTGATATTTATGAAGAGTGGGTTCACCAGCAAAATTATTATTTAAAATCAAGGAAAACAATGCCATGAATATGAATCTTCCTCCATTATGACCTGATTAATTAATTATTGAACCAATTTTTTTTTTTAAGTTTTCAAACCCTTTTTTACTGAGGGTAAAAGGAAACATATTCAGCATTGGAACAGGACCTGAACAGTGGAACTGCCCATCAAAATGTCATCTGTGAGGTTGTGCCTGAATATCTGTAAAGCAATAAACCATTATTCTGATGATGATGATGATTACGACGAAAATGATATGATTGTCGTCTTTCACGGGGTGGGACATCGAGGTCATCTGCCCCAAAATCATTATTCTCTAATACAGTACAAGGAAGATGCAATTACCTCCAGTCGTCGAGCAGAGTTGCTTACTATATGGCGAGGATCATGAATGCTGGAGATATGAGGACCCATTGGTACTATTCGAGGCTGTATAGGTCTTAACGAAGATAACCTGTGAAACAAACATTTCAATCAAATTTCACATTCAAGAGTATCCCCAGAAGAAAATGCTTCCTCACTCCAATCGGAAAGCTTACAATGGAGGAAGGAATTTAGGGAAGGTAGTTGGGATCAAACCACTCCCCAAAATAAAAATTTTCAAATGTATATTCCAAGAATTGCATTTTCCAGACTATAATGTTCCAAGTGAGGCTTTTAGCTATTAGGTCATGTAATGCACAAATAGTGCAAGCCATGTCGATGGAAGTTATAGAATTAAAATGTCTTAGCCAAGCGGGACTCAAACCTGCGTCGTCTGACTTCGTACACCAGTGATTTCAGCACTGAGCTATAGGGGCGCACTTACGATTCTCACTTAGGCAATGATACATCAATTATGCTACCTAGCCAGCCTATCACACTGTGATTGTTTCCTGCTGAGTATTACCTACATATTCCAAGAATTTGATTTTTCACAATCATAATGATACAAATGGAGGCATTCAGCTATTTGGCCATGTAATGCACAAATAGTGAAATTTAATGATGAGACCTGTTCATATTATCTTTTCATAGAATAAAACCAAGTTCCCAATTCTTGGGCGTAACGGTTAATCTCGAGAACCACTGGTTGGATTTTGATGAGGTTTTCACCATTCTGTAAAGGATTTCTCGAGGAAGGATCCTGTAGAAAAACATTCATTTATGACGAAAAGAAACCGAGCAGTAATGATTTCAGTGAATCGAGTTGAAGAAAAACGAGCCGTCCGTGCGCCTTTTTAACGTACGCTGGGTAAACCGTTAAAAATATCTATATACTATGAGTGTGAGAATAGTTCAGCATAAGAAGTTCTACAAAAAAGTTCACGACAGCATATCTCTCTTTAATACATCGCCCACTATAAGTGATTTTTTGAGCCGATAACCTCGATGTTAGGCCCCTTAAAACAACAATTATCATCATCATCATCATAAGTGATTTTAAGGTTTCATTTCCTCCAACAATCTCCATTCAGTGGTAAATTACTAGCTTTGGAGCGAGTTTACGAGCGAGCCGATCACCCCAGCTTCAAACTGTCGAGTCGTGTCGAGTTAAGACGTCAGAGAAGAGTACATGTGTTTGGATTTTCGCAGTTCACCTTGGCTTTTCTGAATTGCGTGCGAGACCTGCTGTCCGTGCGTCTTTTAAGCTTATGCTGGGTAAACCGTTAAAGATACCGGGCCAAGCCGGGGCGGGTTGCTAGTTAGTATGAAATGAAATGAAAATCCATAGCCTGCTTCCAGTCGACAGATCGGGTCAGGAATGGAATGAATGAAGTCCCCATCTAGCGGCGAGGATATGAACTGTGCCGGCTGCCGAAACCTGTTGCACTCCCCTGGGGCAATGATTAAATGAATGACAGATGAAATGAAATGAGAATGGAGAGTGTTGCTGGAATTAAATTTTGGACAGGGAAAACCGGAATACCTGGAGAAAAAGCTGTCTGCCTGCGCTTTGTCCAGCACAAATCTCACATGGAGTGACCGGGATTTGAACTACGGACCCAGTGGTGAGAGGCCGGCGTGCTGCCGCCCAAGCCATGGAGGCTTCGCTAGTTAGTATACTTATAGCATGAACAGGTATCATCATTAAATTTCATTAACTGAGTTAACCCTTCCCGAGCAGATGCTTTTATGCTCCGAGCGGATTACTTTTTAAAAATTCAAAATATGTAGTACATTTTTCATGCACTAAATTTAATTGTAACTTGCCTGTTGATACTTGAAGTTTGAGTAGCATCTGTAGGTTGTGAAATTAATTAATATTATTAATAAATTAATAATTAAATGAGGAACACTGCAAACCATCACTCAAATCCAAAGCAGACCCTGTATCTTCATCATTCCATAGCCTTTTCCATGAAATTATGCTCCCATCACCAAATAAATACTACAAAAATGTACTCGCTTCACCAGCGAGGCAATGGCACGTGCATTCATCTAATGCAACAACTGCCTGCAGGTATTGGTGAAGTCGAAGACGTCTCTAGGGGTGACATAATTAACTATCAAACATAAGTCTGCAAAATGGTGCCATCTCCTGGGTTTAACATTAACTATTTTGACGGAAAACTGCGCCATATTTAAATTTCAAACTTTCCGGATATAACCGTTTCCCGCTCGCGGCAGAAAAGTACTCGCAGGATATATCTGTATTCCACTTGGGAAGGGTTAATACAGCACATTATCCAATATGGTTAATGATTTTGCTTCATAAGCACAAATAGTGCAAGCCATTTAGATGGAAGTTAGAGAATTATAATGTCTGACCCGAGCGGGACTCTCAAACCGCAACCTCAGGCTTTATACGTTGGTGCTCTCACCATTAAGTTAATTCTCACTTTGGCAATAAGCTGAAAGCCTTCATTTGTAATATTGTGGTTGTAAAAATCCAATCCATGGAATCTATAGGTAGCCCACAGCAGCAACAATCACAGTATGTTAGGCTGGCACAGGCCAGCATCATAGATGTAGAGTTCATTTACTCTAAATTGGCACTTTTTTGACAGTTCTCTAGGGGAGGTAGTCCCTTTGAACATACTCATCCACTACTACCATGTGTATTGGAGCCAATGAGCTAAGACTCATATGGTAAGCACAGCAAGTGGACAACAGTTATGAGCTGTTATGCTTCGGTGGGCGGAACCACATACCGTATATATGCTCCACTTTTTGTCCACCACGGGCGGAGCCATATACCGTATGTATGATCTGTTCAAATATCGCGCTGCAGAGGTCAATGACGTACATGAAAGTACCGTATATACTCGAATACCACCCGCACATTTTTAAACAAAATCGGACGTGAAAAATTGGGGTGCGGGTCTTATTTGAGTCATCCTGATTTTAAAGATTGAAATTGCCCGCCATACGCGATATCGGGTGTTGCGAGTATCCGCTAGATGGTGCTAGCCTTCTTCCGGCTATCACTTTGTTTTTCCGTAAGCAGGCGTCGTCGTACTGTCTAGCGCACGTTTTCCGAGTGTAAACATGAGTTCTACGAAGCGTTTGCGGTCGTTTACTGTGAGTGAGAAGCTGAAATTATTGGAAATCGTGCCGCCGGTAAGAAATATGATATTGACGAGTCATGTATTCGAGATTGGAGAAAGAAGAAAAACGTGTTGCTAACAAGTAGTGGTGCTCGTAGAGCTTTCCGCGGACTGAGTGTACAGTTTCCGGAAATTGAAAAACAACTTTAAAAATACGTAACAGAAAGGCGGGAATTGGGAAATGGGGTGTCGACCGAAATGTGTCAATTAAAGGCATTACAGATCGCGAAGGAACTTTCTACGGTAGGGTTTAAAGCAAGCCGAGGATGGATTCAACATTTTTATAAAAGAAATGGGTTCAGCATACGAAGGCTTACCACAATTTCGCAGCGTCTTCCTGGTGCCTATGAAGAAAAGTTACTTTCCTTTCAGCGTCACATAATTAAGTTGCGGAAGGAAAATTCATATTTGCTTTCCCAAATTGGTAATGCAGATCAGACGCCAGTCTACTTTGAAATGCCACTGGACAGTACTGTGAATGTTAAGGGATCTAAAAGTGTGACTATCAGAACAGGTGGTAATGAGAAACAACGGTGCACGGTAATGTTGTGTATACTCGCTGACGGAACCAAACTTCCGCCGTACGTTGTTTTCAAGCGAAAGACTCTTCCAAAAAATATACCCGCTGGTGTTATCGTTAGAACTCAGGACTCTGGTTGGATGGACAGTTCACTGGTGGAAGACTGGTTAAAGTGTGTTTGGCAACGTCGCCCTGGTGCTTTATTACGACGAAAGAGCTTGCTTGTTCTGGACAGTTACCGCGGCCATACAACCGACGCTGTGAAGAAATTCGTCAAGGATGGGAAAACCGACCTAGCAATCATCCCGGGTGGGATGACGTCTATGCTACAGCCACTGGATGTCAGCGTGAACCGACCGTTCAAAGCAGCCTTGAAACAGCTGTATACGGAGTGGATGGCGGCCGATAAGCACACACTGACCCCAACTGGTCGTATTCAGCGCCCGGAATTTCAGCTGCTCTGTTCGTGGATTTTGACGGCATGGAATCGTATCTCGGGAGATCTCATACGGAAGAGCTTTAAGAAATGTAGTATTTCCAATGCTATGGATGGCAGTGATGACGACATTTTGTGGGAAAGTGATGGTGAAAAAAGTTCCGAAGTTGGTACTTCTGATGACGATGAATGAAGTGTTTGTGTCTTTTATTTGTATTTTTAATTGTTTCTGTGTTATTTTAGGACGACTTCAGAACTGTTGGAAACTATTTTGTAGAAATGCTATTTTGTTTATTTAGTAAAGATTGTAAATAGTTTTGAGTATTTTTATTTTTTATTTTGTTCTTCAAAATCAGGGTGCGGGTCTTATTCAAGGGCGGGTCGTATTCGAGTAAATACGGTACTCATAGATGGCGAGAGCTGTTTATTTCAACCTTACTCGAGTGGGGATTCCCCTCAGCATATCCGTAAGATTTTTTTTCCTGGTAGTGACAGCTTATAATTACACATGTTGCATGACGCAGTATCTTCATATCGTGGTATTTGCCGTATTTTGGCAGTTTTTGGATCTAATGGCATCAGAAAAACGAGTGTCAATACTTAATTATTCAGATGAAGATTTGTCAGATTTTAGTTTAAGTGAGTCTGAAATGGAAAATTCTTTCTACAGCTCATCTGAGAGCAACAACGACATAAGCGACACAGCTGGTGAGCGAGCAGATAACTGGACAGAACTGAGTAATAGGCATTGTGGACCCACAAATAGCATCCCCATACAGAACATTGATCAAGGGTCAATATTACCAACAAGTTTTGATGTAGATGCACAGCCTGTGGATTTCTTTTATTTGTTTTTTGATGAATTAATTGACTATATTCTTTATGAAACTAAATTACACGGAGTCAAACGAAAAGTGTTTCAAAGTGTACCACACGCAACAAGAGTTTTGAGGAATCTGTTTCATAATGACTGCAATTTAGAATGATATTTCTAGATGTTATGTATAATATAGCTTTATTTTATAAATAAGGTATTTACGTATCATTCAATTGAACTTTTTTTTTTTTTTTTCAAAATCACTAAAACTCATTCTAAGTATTTCCGTCTACATACATTTCCTAACAGCGAGCAGTGAAATACCGACCGTGCTAAGGCATAAGACCATGAACCCTGCTGCTCCGGATTGAATAGACAAGGGGTTAACACAAATGCTCGTGACATGGCCACATGTGGCGAGGCGTCTTGCATGGCCTTCTCAGTGTGTACCTGCTATGCGTCTTGGTAGGTGTGCCTTTACCAACTGAAGAGCCCAATTGGCACGCTGGGGCGAAACGCTAGCAATGTGTTGAGTTATGCTGGGCATTTTTATCACTTTTTGAGTTTAATGGCTCAACGGACAATACTCATTTTGATTCTCTTTCGAGAACATTTGATTGTAGACAAGGGGTTTCGAGTCCACCATCCGCCATCCTTGAATTAGGTTTCCGTGGTTTACTATTTTCAACCCCGGCTAATGCCAGGACGATACCAGCTAATAGGCCACGATTGCTTCCTTCTAACTCCTTGTTCAGTTTCACTTATTTTCATGCATTTCATCTTGCATTACCTAATCTTTGAAGTCTGTGTCATGAAGGGTATCCGACCGTACAAACCATTCACCACGTAAATATTCATCGCATTCCAACCCGAACTCGTAGGAATGGAATAGTAAGGAATAGATATACAGTGAGCAGCACAATATGAGATCGTAAAGTACAGTGTCCCTTGTGCCGTTCTTCAATTGACAAACTGATACTCCAAATGTTCTATTGTCTTCAAACCTCTTCAACGATGGGTTTCCAATCCGGTAAAAGATATGTAGATATTTTATAGCATATTTGCATGATTTTAGTAACTTCTGAACAATTTGTATGGAATTTTTGTTTTACAAAATCCTGTGACGCCTAGAGCAATCAATTACTGACGCCCGTGAAGGGTTAAAACATCTATTCTGCTTGACATATCTCTTGAATGAGCATATTTATTAATATTTCTCTTCGACATATATCGAATTATAAATGTGGTCAAGTTGAATATAACAACAGCTGCTGTGTTCCAAATAGCATTGCATAGCACATTTTATACAATCATGGAATAAGATAAGAATGAACATCACACATATCAGAGGGCTAATCCCATTCTTAGTCCTCTCTATTTCATGGGGTTTCAAGATTATTAACATTTTCTTCCAAACCCTACTTAAACAAAAACTTCATCATTTAATGTCTGGTATGCAAAGCAAAGGCCTAATTTTATGCACTATCACCATCCCATTTGAAAATAATTTACCCGTTCTTGAGGAAATGTTCAAGAGTTCTACTGCCTTTTTCTTGATAGAACACTAGCTCACAAGAGGATTCATAAATTTTCTATATTTTGCTTTCGGCTTTGGTGGCATGCTGAGCTTCCATGCCCATGGTCGCAGGTTCAAACCCGGCCGAAGTCGTTGGATTTCTTAAGAGCGTTAAAAATCCCTCAGTACACCTTCCTTCGGAGGGGAAGTAAAGCCGGCGGTCCCTCGTCATAGATTTATGGCATGATAAAGAACCTTCCACTAATTACACTTGTATGAAGCTATATTATAGGTTAAATTTGACTAACACTCTTAGGTTCCAACGTTTGTCGCCAGGAGCTGACAGCGGTGGCATCTAGTAACCAAGTTCAGAACTAGTTGGTCGCTGACGGTGGCGTTTGGTAGCAAAAGTAGGAACTACTTGAAAATTCAATGTCTGCAGTCTTTACTTGAATTAAAAACAGATAACACACACTAAACAGCCATCGCAATTAACACCGGTTATCAGACAGATTCTACACACACCCAAAGTACACGGGGCTACATGACCGCATTGTCGCAGCCCCTAAACTGAGGAACCAACCAACTTCTGCTTTCATCAAAATGTCAGACCTGCATGCTGCATATGCACATATTTATGCAGCATTTATGATAAACACAATAACTGAGCTTGGCTTCCAAAAGATGATTGCACTTAATGGTATCAAAAGTCTTCTGGTAGTCGATAAAGAACAGGTAGACTGGAGCAAAGATTTCCTGGGTTGCTTTCTTTCTTTCTTTTCCCATATATATCAGTTAGATAACCGTAACATGTTTCTTTTCTCCCTTTATGCCTAGCGTACTTCCAAATTACATGTCCTGCTGGTTCTTTTTTACATCTCCAGTTTTTCTGTTTTTATCTGGTTTTCACTCCATCCTACACCATCCACTTCAAGACAGACAACCTCATTGAAAAATGAAATGACCCCAATACTCACTGCTTAAGCGACAAAATAACCGTTTGGTGACCGTTCTCCTAATGAGAAGGGGAGGATGAAACAAGCTTGTTAGGGGCTGTAGCATTTAAGAGCTACTGATTGGATTGATGGTATTAATGCCCACCTTTGAAGATAGCGATGGAGATTGTCCTTGTCCTTTTCGTGCGTTTCCTCTTAACTCTCCCTCTGTCTGCATCTGCCTGTCATTGTGTTTGTCCTTCATTTGTATTTCTATCCTCATTTCCTGTCGATTGATTGATTGTCAACCTTGTTGTTTTCCTATACGGAATAACTTGAAATTAACTTATTCACTCGGCTATAGGACCCCCTTCTTTTATAAATATTTAGTTCTAAAATGGGGGTGGGGGTATAAAAGACATGAACTTCACAAAATGGAAAGGGAGAGAGTAAAAATAAGCTATTTTATTTTGATGCTACATAGTATGATATATTTAATCAATATAAACAAAGTGCGTGCGTATGTCGGCCGGCCACTAGCGTCTCAACCTTACGCGAATGCGGCATCACCGGACGTATGGCCGGCTAGCCACCTCTTTCATAGCATGTGTATGTCGGCCAGCCAAGTGTCTCGTCCTTACGTGAATACGGAAACACCGCACGTGTGGCTGGCCAGCCACTTCTCTCATAGCATGCATATGTTGGCCGGCCACCTGTTGCGTAGTGTGCATATGTCGGCCTGCCGGCCCATCTGTCGCATAGCGCGAGTCGTAGCCCGTATGCACAGAAGGAAAGACAGAGACTTCTTTATTCAAACAAGGTCATGCCTTGTTGGCAACAGAATTCGCATACGAATGAATGGTATGGCCCAAGCAGCCAACAATGATCCAACATCTAGTATACAAAGACAAGTATATTCCATGATTATTGCCAACCACCTCCGATAAGATATCACACTTTCCCTGCAATTATTTTGCCTGACTAACTGCCGGCCGTATCCCATCCGCACGGAGCTGCTCGCGCCACACTCGTTGCTAGACAATGACGGACAGGACTCTCAATAATTAAGGTGGGGAACTATTAGCGATTTTCAAGAGTTTTGTATTTTGGCTCTCGAAAATTGAGGGGGGTACTATAGGTGGGGGGGTCCTATAGCCGAGTAAATATGATACTATTCCTGCTCTTTACTGCAAGCTTTTTAAGGTTGAATTGGGTCTTGTAAAGCAGACGCAAGAAAAGCTTGCCGAAACTCAAAGATGCGCAGAGACCAATATCAATCGGCATATATTAATGCTCATTGCGGGGCTCCTGTGTGTCCCCCGAATGTGGATTACCGGGCTCACTGCTCACTACATCCTTCAACAACGCGGCTCGCTCCAAGGCGCGGCCTACAGCTGTAAACCAAGCGTAAACCCAGTCACAGTTCAGCCTGCCAAGCCTGGGCAGACGAACCGTTCAGAACTGCTGCTAGCGAGCTACTGCCGCGAAGTGGGAGAGGCGTTGTATGTCATTACCGAGCACACCCGAACATGGCCGAAGATCTGCGCAGCATTCTTCGGCAAGCTTTTCTTGAGTCTCCTCTACTTCAGAAAAAGTGCTTGCAAATGTATGTTTCCAGTTTTGATATAATCTATTTTCTGAAAATCAATTCACTCTCATCAGATATCCAGGGTGAATGTTGATTGCCATTTCATTTTATTTGTAGAATGCCTAGCTGTACACAATGTCCTAAAATATATCTCTGTTCTGCCCAGAGGCAGAAGACTGCCCCAAGAAGACTGGTTGCACTCATAGATTACGAACAAGAAAGAGAGAAAATGGGTCTAAGTTATAGAAATTTAATAGAAATATGGTATTAGGCCTATAGGATATAAGTGGCTATAAAAATCTTTACCTAAACATGATAAGCAAATGATACAGAACTGCACAAATCATCTTCTATCAGGCTATCAGCAATAAAATACTAACTCAGGACAGATAAACCACATGCTAGCCTTTTGATGTGTAACATCTTTCCACTCGGTTGCTGGATATTTTTGTGGGAGTGATTTTGAAAAATGGGACGGAAGTGGATCGGACGGAAGTGTGTAAGACGCACTGCCAGCTGGATCGTATCCCTCCTGGATATTCATCAACATACGAAACTCTTTTTTATTTACACACTAATAATACATAACAAGTCCAAGATTTCTTTTTTTTTTCTTCACTGCCTACTTGATATTTCTACTCTCGCACTGCCTTCTTGATTGTTCTCGCACTGCCTTCTTGATACTCTGCTGCTAATCATATCAATATGACTCATTTTAACAGAATCCATATGAAATTACGTGTTGGTCTGTGAATCAAGAGGTCCGGGAACTGGGCAAGCCTTTCATGATCTACTGATGTGCACATTGCATTTACTCGCAAGTTGGCCTATTTATAAGGAATTTAAGGTTATGAGCGGTGTCGCGTCTATTCATCCAGTTGATCCATATCGTATTCTTTATTTAGGCTAGTGCTGGTGGAAGCTACAAATCATCTAATAAAATGAGTTCCGTATTATAAACTACAATATCTGTAAAACACTCCCTTTTAAAATAGATTAATATTTGTGCCAATAATATTATAAAATACCTGTGTATCAACAATTTCATGTGAGGTTTCTTCTATGTCAGATGTTACTACTGTAACTACTGTGACTACTGTAAGGCTAGTAAAGTTTTTTTTTTTTTTAATACAATGCTCTCACATACAAAACCTTATACTAAAGCAATGCTATTGTGCCTCTTTTTTTTTCATTTGCTTGAATCAAAATTGTATTATGTAATTACTATTTTGACCAAGTGATTAGTTCTTCCTACTAGCTGCATAAACATAACTTGGAAGCATCAACTAGGGGTTATCTACAGGTCTTCTAAAGCCTAGGAAAGAATTTAATTTAATCTTACCAGGATAAATCAGCCCCACTCCCATGACTGCATGAAACATCATAAATGCAAAGAGCTACAAATTTCATACTTAAAAATGAGAAGTGATGGTAGTGTGATAATGGAGCAATATTAAATGCACCACTAAGGTATATAACTTCCAAGCTCTGGAGAATAGTGACAAAGTAAGACAATGTAGGATGCTGAAGACAGATACCACATAAATGGACAGGATCACCTAAAACCTACTGATGCTCTTACAGATCAAATATCACATAATTTAGAACATACTGGTATTTATTAACTTCTTGATCATTTTTTAACATATTTAAGCAAGCAAATACCTATTTTTGTAAATTCAATTGGCAACTCAAGTTATCACTAGAGGCTCTGCAGTTGCCTTAATATGGCCACTATTAATTGGTAAGAATGCTGTACCTACCACTGTTGATGGCATAACTAACAGAAGATTAAACAACATGAGCAACAGGTTAACATTAAGCATATCATATGCAAAAAAAAAAAAATTACAGTCAATCTGAAAGACTAGACGTTATATCATTTCAAATGATGCATGCTACAAATGCTACACATGTTAGAAAGGCAGGAGGGCTTCTCGCTTCGCTCGAAGCCCCAGGACTCTTTCAACAGACTCCATTACGAACTTAGAACAAAATATTTCAACAATAAGGGGTTAAAGGTTTCAATCTGACATCTTGCCCACCTCTTTGTATTTGAGTCTGACATCTTTTACAACTCTTTAAGGGTCACCCATTATTTGAATCTGATATTTTGCAAGCCTCTTTAAGGGTCACCCTGTATTTGAATTGAATCTAACATACTGTACACCTCGTTAAGCATCACCCTGTATTTTGCTCTGACATCCTGCACACCTCTTTAGGAGGCACCCTGTATTCTTATCTGGCATCTTGTATATCTCTTTAGAAGTCACCCTGTATTCTTGTGTGACATCTTTTACACCTCTTTAGGAGTTACCTTGTATTCATATCTGGCATCTTGTATATCTCTTTAGGAGTCACCCTGTATTCTTATCTGGCATCTTGTACACCTCTTTAGGAGTTACCCTGTATTCTTTTCGCTTCACTCGAAGCCCCAGGACTCTTTCAACAGACTCCATTAACCATAACTTAGGCTTCCCGCGAGGCTGCACGACGTCACAGTCTCCGTAACGCAACCGTCTCACATAACGTTAGACCCATAGCATAACGACGAAGTCGACAAGATCATTTGAAATGATAAAATGTTATCCGATTTATTGATGCCCTGCATTGGTATGCATGTTGTAATTCTAAGTACTACAAAAAATATGTGGGCGGTACAAGCCTCGTTCTACTGATTTAGCAGAAAGTTACGAAAACTTTGGCTAGGTTGGCACATTCAGTCAATGTGAAAATTGTTTCAACAAAAATAACTCCCTTATTTGTCAACCCTCTAGTAAGTCACCATAATTAGGTATGCAAATTGGGTCTGACAACCTTCTATTATTGAGCTGTGCGTGTTAGTGTGAGAGGTGGAATGTCTAAAATACCTTGGGTATAAGTATTCTTTGGTACAATTAACATAGGCCTAGGCCTAAGATATAACTTTTATAATTTTTCTTCATTTACAGAACATGCGTTGTGCTGATGAGTAGGCCTGATTTATGACTATGTTAATGGTTTGCTTATGCCCCCAACGCTCCTAACATATGCATCATGAACTTCTCTACCCTACCTTGAATGGTAACCTAATTTGACATTTTAATTTGGTTAAAAAGGTATATTTCAGTTGGTGCTGCTGACAGAGGTTCCTTTCCTCAATTTTCTAAACAATGCATTGTAAGGAAGGACCTTTCATTGGACCCAACCTACAGTCCCAATCCGAGCAAGTAATTTATTTTTGTTCATTCAGTATTTAGCATTTACACAGATTGCATAAAGATTCAAGTTTTACTTTAGCACACCTACAAAGGTTCATAGCTGACCTACTTCGAGTTGTTCTCATTCTCACCACTAGATGTCATATCAGATATAGCTGGAGTTGCCAATAGAATGAATACTCAAATGGAACTTGGTAAAATGTGGTAGTCATTACCCCAAAATAATTTCTAGGGAAGAAACTTCAATTGTACACACTAACAACAAAGGGCTGATACTGTACTCCCTAAAACAAGCAACAGCAACAACAGGAGTGGTATCTATAAAAAAGTTAGTTATCCAGTATATCCATAAAGGAAAATGTTTGACATTTTAAGAAATCCATAATTAGAAAGATGCACATACTGTTTGATAAAAGAATCAGAAATAATGAAGTAATGTAAAGTCCTACCAAAATGACAAGGAACTATGACTTGAAAATTTCAGTTCTGCTTACACAGGGTCATTATCTTTGTGCGCCCCGATAAACACAGCAAGCTAAGCCGGCATTGACTGGTGCAGATCGCAGGTGCGCGTACACGGTTAAGCAAAATCTAATTTATTGTGAAAGGGCGGTTCACAATAAATTAGATTTTGCTGAATTAATTGCGTCAATACGGAGCCAATACGAGCAACATCATCAGCCGGTGGTTGGCGCGCACTTTTACCAAACATGTTCAATAATGTGTAGGCCTACTTACAGTGCTCATAGCCAATGCTGAAAATGCCCCTCTCATGTAACACACACCTGGCATCTTCTGATGAAAGAATGGACAACAATCTCATCTAATTTTTGTTGTCTGTCAACTTTTTTACTATTCGAATTATGGATATACACACGTTTCCGCAATGTGAATTGGTGTCTAAGCATGACCAACAATCACAGAATCACAATACTCACTCAACATGCAACACATCTAAGCTTTGCAGATACACATCCATATGAATGACAAAACATCTGTGAACTAACGATATGAGTCAGCGGAGCGGGGTATTGCGGGGTCCACTGGCTCCGCACCTGCCAAGCCGGCTGAGTGAACCGCGGCAAACTATTGTGTCATATGGCTGGCCAGGTGCGGACCTCGCAATACCCCACTCCACTGAATCATATCATTTAGTGAGTTGTCTGAAAAAAGACGAAAATTTCGAATCATGTTTCCAGGAAGACCTGTGCCTAATGCCAGTACAATTAGGAAGCTCGCTAAACGATTCAAGAAAACTGGTTCCGTAAATAATAAAAAAGTTAACAGACAACAAAAATTTGATGAGATTGTTTGTCCATTCTTTCATCAGAAGATGTCAGGTGTGTGTTACAAGAGAGGGAGGGCATTTTCAGCATCGACTATGAGCACTGTAAATACACAGTGTTGAACATGTTTGGTAAAAGTGTAAAAGTGCGCGCCAACCACCGGCTGATCCGTGTACGCACACCCGTGCTCTGCGCCAGTCAAAGCCGGCTTAGCTTGCCGTGTTTATCGGGCCGCACAAAGATAATGACCCTGTACAATAAGTAGCAAGAGGAAAGGGGCCTATCAAGTATTAAACTATATGAAGCCAATCTAACAATAACAAAATACCATAATCACTTTAAAAACAATTCAAGCCAGAAACATTACTATAAAATCTTAAAATGTATTGCTAAAATGGTGCTATTTAGTTTGATAGATACTGTGCTTGAGGAGTATCATTGCAGCACTTGAATCAGAGTTCACAAGAACCAACAAGCAATAAGAGAGTATGGAAGAGAAATCCAAGCAATCCATGTTGTTCAGTGTAACTGCTTTGCTCCACCTGTTTAGACGTTTGCTGCTATCACAGTCCTCCTAGCTCCTGTCTAATTTCTGACAATATCCTTGGAAGAACAAAATAATAATCTGCTGCTGACCTTTTTGACATGGCCAAGCTAACAAAACTAGGTTGGAGGTAAGGGTGCCAACAGAAAAGAAGGGCTACTAAGTGGATTGTTAACATGAATTCCCACCTTTAAAAACTGAGGTGTGATAAATGTGTGGAATTTGTCCTTGCATCATCACATTGTTTCTCCCATCCCACTCATGTTGGTATTTTTCTAATGATGTTTCTATCCTATTTCCCTACTCTAGGGATCTTAGTACCCAGCATTCATAATTCATAAGTAAATTATCATAAATTGAATCATTAAACAAGTTTTATTTCCCCCCTGAACTTGCATCTGAAAAATTTAATCTATATAGAAATCCTTACAGGCTACTGATGTTCAGTTATCAGATAATGCTTTCTTAGTAGTATTTGGTCATTTTTTGTTTCCTTAAATCAGTCCTTTTAAGGACTTGGTGAAATTTTTGATATTTCAAATCTCTTACTACAAAAATGAAGTAAAAGAATGAAGTGTGGTAAGAAACTCTTTCTGACCGTATGAGCTCACCTCAGTAAACAAGAATTTAAAATAAAAAACAAGGTTACCAAATCAAATGCTTACCTGGCTTTCAGGTTGTTCTTAGCAAGCCCTTCATCAATTATAGCTTGCACCTGGATCCCATGTATATTTGGGAAGTGAGGCTGGTGAATTCGAGCAAATGCTCCCTCTGGCGGCTTCAAGATCTTTTGAACATATGGCTGAGGATTTGGATTTTCATTCGTATACAACTGCAGTGCCAATTCCTGAGCAAGCAAAGTATTTATATTTTAACACACTATTTCAACCCAAAATTCAGCATGATAATGATTTATAAAATAATGCCAATACTCATCCAATAAAGCGAACAAAAACTTATATATAGTGCATGATAATCCTAGATCACTAAGATTCATCTTCTGAACTACAGGCCAAAGGTACATTGATCTTTACCCTTCTGTTGGGCATTTTTGCCCAGTCTTCTCAGTAGCTTCAATAATAGGTGTCTCAACCTGAGGAATTTGGTTCTGATTCTGTGAATGATTTCAATACTACAGAGCTGTTGTAACATTTATATTCCTGACATACTGCAGCTTGTATATTTTTGTTGTTGAAATAATAATGCATGCTGTGCCATTAGCACAATAGCCCGTTGTCCACTGCATAATCCAGAGAAGAAAGCCCTGAACTTTTAGATATTTTACTGAAAAACTCTTTAAAAAAATACTTTCCTCTTATCTATAAATTACAAAATCCTAAAATCCATCAAAAGACAAAATTTAAATTGGCAGTGCAATAAACAGTGCATCAAGTTATGAGGCATCCTGTACGGCCACATGTAGCCAGTTCCCAGATCACCGTTGGAAGACGCGCAAAATTTTTCTAACGTCACAGAAACTACGGAATAACTTATTCATGTTTTCTCGGTTGAGGAAATCCCCTTCAGTAAAAATGCTGACGTAGGTACTGTCCTACCAACTTACAAACATAAACACTGGAATTTGGCTTATGGCCAATAATTCGCGTGGCTAATTTCGTGGTGGTGCACTTGATATGCCTGGACCTAGCGCGACCATGTGCTTTCAGTAGGGAAGAACTGAAAAGGATTCTGATCTCGGTTGTCAATTGAAAACAACTTGTCTGAAAGCGGGAAGCCAAGGATCTTGTGTGTGCGTCGCAAATGGGGGGTTGGATCAAAGAAAAAGAATCATGCGAGTTGATTTGGACTGCAATTCATGAGAGACTAATTCGTTTTATATTTTATTCATTTATGGAGTTCATTTAAATAAATAATGGTGTAAGTAAATTATGTGTGTGCACATGGTCAAAAGAATCATGATATTGTATTTTGTCAAGTTTGTTTAAGGTTAAGTGATTTAAGCTGATATTTTGGGTTTTGATTTGTTTTGTCTTAAAATTGTAACTGGACCTCATATTCTCAACACTGCGTAATGTCACTGTGGCCGTTGGAAGAAATATCCTCAACACCGACCACAGTTCAATAGAAGCCACCCTCCCTGTCCCAGCCAGCAGACATAAAAACCGTTCAACCGCCAAGAAGAAAACTTTCCCTCTTTGGAGGAAGGTAGACTGGCAAGCTGTCAATCAGGATTTATCATCTCTTCCCTGGTGCCTGCTAACAGCTGAGCGAGACGTAAATAGCGCAGTGGCCTTGTTCGAGGATTTCCTATACTCGGCCATTAAACAACACGAACCTTTCTCTGTACCCAAATCCAACAAATTTGGCCAAGTCAAAACACCAAACTTCTTCTCCAAACAAAACTCGAGCATGGTCACTGTGGAAATCAGTTCCTAATCCTCATACACGCAATGTATTTATTCACCTACGGAAAATTTCAAGAGTTCATATGGCAGAAGATTACAACCGCTACATTTCTTCCACGACGGGAGATCTCAAGAATAACCCGAAGAAGTTCTGGACACTTATATCATCCCGTAGAAAGACTCATAGAATTCCACTTAACCTAAACCTCCATAATGAAGAAATCCCATTTGATAAGGTCCACACATTTCAATGAATATTTTCACTCAACCTTTTCAGTTCCCGTACCAATCCCCAGTTCCCCGCCATTTACTAGCGTCTGTTCTAATTCACTGTCTCAAATTTCAACGACCCCCGATGAAATCCAAATATTTTAAAGAGTATGCCCACAAACCGATCTACCGGTTCAGTAGTACGCATCCCTCCTGCGGCGCTCACAAGCGATCGATCGTAAAAAAAATGAGCTTTCACATGAAAGAGAATATACACATTACCAGTGACGCATTGCACTCTTAATTTCATAAATATATATAATTTCTTTAAAAAATGACTTTCAAAAACTGTACGAAGTGTATGATTTGCAGTTGCTGTTGCTGCAGGAAGATACGCTCAATAATTGGTGTCCACTTTACATTTTGGCCGCTGTGACACCCGATTCATATCATTTTAACATTCTGAGGTCTTTCCTTTATCATTTTGCATGGATTTCAGGAACAATAAATCAAAGGAATGTGTACTCAAATCGTATAATTTCATAAATTAGCAGTGACGAATTGCATTCTACTGTAATTTCATAAATATAACCTTTTGTAAGAAGAATGTGATTTGCAAATACTAATGCTCTAAGAAGTTGCAATTATGAGTTGTCGTCTAATCCCCTAAAACTATTAAACATTAATTATTTTACAGGTTTTTCTTCTGTATTCTAATTTCATAAATATCGATCATTTCGAATGGTTTTCAGGAACAGTAAATCAATGGATTGAGTACCCTAATCGTATAACCGGTGAGTGTTACGTTGTCTAAAACATTAGAACTATTAAACATTAAGTTAATCCTTTTACACGTTATCTTCTATCATTTCCCATGGTTTTCAGAATCAGTCGGCTAAATCATTGGATTGGGTACTCAAATCGTATAACCGGCGAGTGTTACAGCTAAGCTTTCAATCAATGGACTCAGCGTCATGCTTTAAGCTCATCAGTCTAAACAATGGATTTATTAAATTCCAGGTTTGTTAATATGCCGCAATACAGGTTTTTCTTCTGCAATCTAATTCCAAAAATATAGATTTTTTTTTTAAAGAATTGTGCTCTTTGCTATGTGGTTTTCAGAATCAGTAAATCAATGGATTGGGTACAAGTTTTTCTTCTGCATTCTAATTCCATAAATATCGAATTTTGTAAGAAGTGTACTTTTTGCAAATACTGTTGCTGTTATCATGCTATAATATGAGTTGTCGTCTAAATCCTTAAAACTATCATCATCATCATCATCATCATATAACAGTGAAGAATTGCATTCTAATTTCATACATAGGCCTATCAATTTTTGTAAGAAGTGTGCTATTGAACGTTAATTCTCTTACAGTTTTTCTTCTATCATTTCGCATGGATTTCAGAAACAGTAAATCAATAGATGAGTAGGCCCTACTCTAAATCATTAAACCGGCGAGAGTTACGGCATCTAAAACCTCAAACATTAATTCTTTTACAGGTTTTTCTTCTATCTTCTATCATTTCCCATGGTTTTCAGAATTAGTAAATCAATGGATTGGGTACTCAAATCGTCATCATCATCATTTCCCCTTATCCAGCTCCTGCCGGGTCGGGGTATTTATGGCACTTCCCCACTTTCCTTCCACAAATCTTCTTCCACGATCTTGTCCCAGTCCAGATTTCTTTTTCTCATGCTGTTCTTCATTGAATCAATCCACCTTGTTCTAGGTCTTCCCCTTGCTCTCTTACCCTTGCACTTGGCCTCCAGCATCTATCTTGGTATTCTATTTTCCTCCATCCTCTTTACATGTCCAAACCACCTTAGTTAATTCTTCTCAATTCTCTCATTTAGTTTTCCCATCCCAACTTCCTTCCTAACATCTTCATTCCTCACTCTGTCTTTCCTTGTCTTACCTATCATACTTCTTAGGAATTTCATTTCACTGGCTTGGATTCTACTCTCTTGCCTGCTCGTCAGGGTCCAAGTCTCAGCTGCATAAGTTAATATGGGTACATAGTACATTTTATACATTACCTCCTTGCTTTTCCTTGGTACTTCCTTATCCCAAACAAGTTTTCTTACACTTTGATAGAATGCATTGCTCTGCTGTACCCTCCTGCCAATCTCCATGTCCAACCTACCAGTTTGCATCAATTCACTTCCTAGGTATTTGAACGTGTCCACAATTTCCAAACTCTGACTTCCAATTTTCACAGTGCCCTTTCCTTGTCTTTCCCCTCTTGTCATCACCATGGTCTTGCTTTTCTCTATACTGATTTTCAGGCCATACTTCTGAATATTTTCGTTCAGTGCATCTAGTTGTTTTTGCACTTCTTCGGTGTTCCTTCCCCAGACCACAATATCGTCTGCAAATAATAGTAACTTCATTTCTTTATGTCCATATGCTTCCTTTGTTTCCTTTACAATTTCATCCATTACCATTATGAATACTCAAATCGTATAATTTCATAAATATCAAATAACCGGTGTTATGATGATCCAATTTTCTGTGATTGCCTTCTTAGGTTTGGGAGCGTACTACTTGGAATTCTGACTGAAAGTTAATGTATCGAATAACCCGAGAGTGTTACAGCTAAACTGTCAATCAATGGACTCAGCACACAAATGGCATTAACAGTGACGAATTGCATTCTAATTTCCTAAATATCAAAGAAAGAAACCAGCCACGCTGATCTTTGGACTTAGGAACAAGGAAGCCTCACTGTAAGTGGGGCGTGAAGAAGTTTTAAAACGAAGGCTGTCCTGATAAGGGAGAAAGAGGCTCCTAGCCGACAAAATAAAGCAGGAAATTTTGACCAAGATGCTTTCTGCCTGGAGTGCACCCAGAAGCAACAAAAAGGAATTCTGCCCGATATGTCAAGAGGCAATGCACTAATGAGGACAGCACAATCGAATGCGATAGGTGCAGAGAAAAGACCCACGAGAACTGTACTGGCCTCATTGGTCAGGAAGTCAAAGACCTTGAAAGGACAGGAAACTGATATGGCTGTGTGAAATATGTAAACCTGAGGCAGTGGCATGAATAAAACCAAGAGGGTGGTAATAGCCACCCTTGCAGAAAAGATCGAGGACCTAACACAATACATAAAAACCCAACTTCAGGAAAACATGGAAAATCAGATCAAGGAAGCAGTATACAATGCTCACAGAAAGATACCAGCCACAGCACGCTCTCATGCTGACGCTCCTCTCAAGAAAGCAAAAGCACGCCTGTTTGTAACGTGCAAAGGAGTTTAGCACTGAGCGCCTCACACAGGAACGCGAAAGCTGCCCTGCAGGCAGTGTGTGTGAAGGTGTTTAACGCTGATCGTTCCACTTGGGAACAAGGGAGCCTCGCTGTAAGCGGGGTGTGAAGAAGTTTTCCAATGAGGGCTGTCCTGATAAGGGAGAAAGAGGATCCTCAGCCAACAAGATAAAGCAGGAAATCTTGACAAAGATGCTTTCATAAATATCGAATAACTGGTGAGTGTTATGATGAACCAATTTTCAGATATTGCCTTATTAAGTTAGAGAACGTAGAGCTTGCAATCTAACTGAAACGTAAATAGTGTTCTATAATCATTTGTTTGAAATAAAATCATTACAACCTTTCTCCCTAAGTCACTCATTATAAACCTATTGGGGAAAATATGACTTATGAACACGCAAGATTTCTCGCACGGGTACTCAAATCGTATAATTTCATAACTATCCAATAACCGGTGTTATGATGATCCAATTTTCAGTGATTGCCTTCTTAAGTTAGGGAACGTTCAACTTGGAAATCTGACTGAAAGTTAATTTATCGAATAACCGGAGAGTGTTGTGGCTAAACTGTCAATCAATGGACTCAACACACAAATGGCATTAACTGTGACGAATTGCATTCTAATTTCATACATATCAAAGAAAGAAACCAGCCACACTGATCGTTGCACTTAAGAACAAAGGAGTTTAGCGCAGAGCGCCTCACACAGGAACGGGAAAGCTGCCCTGCAGGCAGTGTATGAAGGAGTTTAACACTAACCGTAGGTGGGGCGTGAAGAAGTTTTCTAACGAGGGCTGTCCTGATAAGGGGAAAAGAGGCTTCTCAGCCAACAAGATAAAGCAGGAAATCTTGACCAAGATGCTTTCATAAATATCGAATAACTGGTGAGTGTTATGATGATCCAATTTTCAGGGATTCCTTCTTATGTTAGAGAACGTAGAGCTTGGAATTCTGACTGAAATGTAAATAGTGTTCTATAACCTTTTAGTTGAAATAAAAACATAACAACCTTCCTCCGTAAGTCACTCATTATAAACCTATTGGGGAAAGTATGACTTATAAACATGCGAGATTTCTCGCACGGGTTCGCTAGTCAGACATATTCCTGAAAAACACCTCTACATCTCTCAGCATCCCCTTGTCCATAATACTCAACTGGTGCATGACTTCTGGCACTTGACCCGACTCATGGAAAAGAGCTGTCTCACCTGTCTTTAAATCAGGCATCAAGCACAAAATTTCCTCATTCAGACCTATATCAATCGTCCCTGTACTCTCTTCAGTCTTCGAAAGAATAATACATTGCCATCTCCTCACTTTCAACAAACCACACCTCTCAGAAGAACAACATGGCTTCATCCCAGGAAAATCATGTTTAACAAATCTGACTGTTCTCAACCATCACATAATTTCTGCAATAGATCAAAAATCTCAGCTGGATGTAATCTAAGTTGACCTGCCAAAGCATTTGATTCCGTGAACCATTTCCTTCTCCTCCACAAGCTTGCTTCACGATACAACGTACATGGTTCCTTCCTGTCCCTAATACAAAGCTTCCTGTGCAATAGGCAACAACGGGTAGTGCTTCCAGGGTCTGCTGTATCGTCCTGGCTCCCAGTCTTATCAGGAGTAACTCAGAGCAGTATCCTGGGACCACTTCTCTTCGAGCTGTATATGGACGATATAAACACATGTGTGCTAAATTCTCCCTTCTTCTGTACACTGATGACCTCAAGATATTCAGAAAACATTCCAGTTCTGATAACCGTGCTGAGCACCAGGAAGCAGTGAATACATGTACTGATTGGTTCAACAAATCTATGGGTGAAAGTCAAAACATCTTAACTGCCAATTTTGTCTAATTGTACTTTTTAACATGAATTGAATAGCATCACTAAATACTTCGTCCCAGCAAAACATCTTACAGGAATTCCTTCTCTGTTTACTGTTAAAAGCTGGTGTATTTGATCTTAAGAACAACAAAAAAACAAAAAAAAACTAACGCTCAACAAAACATCTTAAAAAGAAATAGTTCCCGCAATTTATCTTAACAACCATCTCAAAGTGGCGCATAAGATAATAAATGTAGCTCTTAAGATAATCTTTTCGGGTCTAATTTTGCATGCAGTAGGTAAGATAAGAGAATAATCTTTATAATTATTATGAATCCAGGTATATAAATTACTAAAATACACTGATCAATCACAATGAACGAGCTGCATGAACTGCAAAACAAGCACCCACCGAGCGGTCATTTGCTACTCCATAAGTGTAAGAAAATGTGTGCGCTTCATTCAGTGTGGCCTCATGGCAGATAAGCAATCGCGTTAGTTGAATCCTAGCAGTGATTAATGAACATAGCTTACCTTAGCTCTCAAGGCGGGTTAATTTAAGAGAGTGAGAAGACTCAGAACAGCGATTTAAAATGAACAATTATAGTAGAGAAAGCTACAGTTCTTAGTTTACTTAGTTTCTTTGTGCAGAGATATTTAAAAACAGATAATACAAACTCCAGTGTTCTGCCACCTTCTAATGGTAAGTTAATCAGCTTTACTTTGAAAAATTGTGCAGATTATGCTAGAGTCGAAACCGTGATAAAGTGCAGCGTGGTGACAATAGGCTTTCATTTACCAAAGAAAGACATATGTGCTCAATGTGAAATGTTTAAGAACAAAGAGGAAAGCTCCAATTCTATGCAGGAACACCAAGAAACAATTTTTTTGATCAACAAAAATCAAAATTGACAAATTAATTTGTTTGTGCCAGTTTTGATTTGCAAAAATTTTTAAACATTCCCCCATGAGACAGTATGTTATTTTACTATTCTAGAAAGTACTCAGTTTAGAATGAAACTGTGTACAAGAGTGGAAGTGTGAATGCATTCATTACATTTGGGGTCAAGCTTATTGACAAAGAGGGAGCAATGAAATATGTACAGTTATTCACACATATTTGACAATGGTACATCAGAGAAGAGATGTTAAGGAAGTATCTCGGTATTCAGATAGTTGTACTGGCCAAACTCGCCAAGACACTATAAAGTTATGACATGACTAATCATGACTTCTTTGTTTGGAAAGAATTTTCCTTAAAAGTAATTCCTCCGAATGCAAGGACAATGAAAGGTAGCCCATTGAAAATAACAAAGATTGAAACTGCCTTTGTCAAGAAAGAAATTTTTAAATCGAAATCAACTTTACCTATGAAACCATTGGAGAGGATTAGTTGGGTATTGGCACCAAATAAGGTCTCAGAAAATGTGTGAAATGGATTTGAACCCAGCTTATTAAACTCAACTGCCAATTCCTCCTTTGCTCTACAAAGACTTGCAAAGAAATTGACGAAGAAGATGAAATTGAAATAGATTTTTGATTAATTTATTCCATAAAATCCAAAATGTTGCATTTTAAATTTTTTTGTACTATATTTTTTTAGTTTGTTCTACCTCAACATTAAAGTGAATTAAATTACTCATTGCAACTATCAATATTAATTAATGACCTTTACTTGAGAATCGAATCGTGTTAATAAGTGTTGGATATTCACGACTACCTTAGGATCCACAATTGGATACCTATCAGTAGAAAGGTGCTCAGTGCCATGTTTTGAAAAAAGCAGTATTTTTTTATAGAATGGTGCTATGTGCGATGTAGCATTACATATCAAAAGGGCTAACTCCTCAGTGGTTTCGAAGGACATTCCAAGATCATCACAATATGGCACTAGCGGTAAGTCCTGCAGCTCTTTCAGAAGAAAGGTGCTATGTGCCAATCATTTGTTCTCATTTCCTTCCAATATGTGCATCGTTGACAGAATTGTTCAAGGAACTTAAAATACTCAATTACTAGCAGTTCGTACTGGTGGGAACCTGTGTACAGATAGCGTAGTTTGTTTCCTGTTGGACACGCGACTTTGCCGCGCATTAGTCTCACAAAAACTCTAAAACTACTGCTCCGATTTCAATGAAAATTTTACAAATTGTTCTCATTATGGTAGACAGAGTTTAGAAAGTGGTTTGAACGAAATCGAATTGGCAGTATTTTAAAATTAATTTACGTTACAAAGCCACGCCAATATTGAATCTAATAACTTGACGGACAGATGGTGACACAGTGCATCCACTTCAAAATCTTCTATGAGCAAAGATAACATCCCATACAGGACGGACGTTTGTTTTACACGATTGCCCTTGACCTTGAAGCCTGCGGGTGGGCCTACACGCACTCACTCTCTCACCCTATCGCTTCACACTTGTCACCACCGATCTGATGTAATGGAATTCCAGACTTGAGCAGACAGTACAGTCCACATCGAAGTATTGTGTGACGCGGAAGTACACGTTACGTAGTTATGAACAAAACGTCATTATATTTGCCAATGACTGTACTTCAGCAGTAGTGTCAGACAGCTTTGTCAATCATCGGACCGCTTGGGGCAGCTGATAACACAGGTGCTGTAGTAACTCGCCTCCAGGCTTCCATTAAGATTTTTCACTCGTCTAAAACAAACGTCCGGCCTGTACCATACCATTTGATCAATACGTGCAACAAAATAATAGTTAATATAACAGAATCATTCATATCTCCATATACTGTATAATCCAATTACAGCGTATTAAAGTATGTTATAATAATATTAAATTTCACGTTAATGCGCTTATACCAACATCACTAATGTGAGAGCGTAGCCTACTACTAACAGAAAGGATTAAGTATAACAAATTTAAAGTTTCCGCCTAATCAACACTCATTTAGGCGGAAACTTTAAATTTGTTATACTTAATTACTAAACGTCAACACGGAACCTGAAATGGACTCTTCTTCGAATAAACAGAAAGGATGTCAATATTGTTAAGTTCTCAAGGTAAGTTCGATAGATTTGAGTTACTATGAAAACAATTCCGTGTCGTTTTACAGTGTTCATTACAATACCGAAATTCCATTTCGTTTTACAGTGTCTATTACAATGCCATGGAGAGGAAGAGCTGACATAGGTCGTCGAAGCCAGTTAAATGAGCGGCGAGCTACTTCACGTGCAAACCTCACTGCTGACCAACGAGCGGCGGATAATGAAAATAGTCGTATTGGCATGTCTGACTTACGTTCGAGAGCGACTGAAAATGAACGAAAAGCGAAGAGATTCAGAATGCGAGGAGTTCGTGAATATCAAACACAAAGCCAGCGAGCACGACACAATGAACATGACAGATTGCGCCGACGCAATGCTCCTATGAACCTGGAACGTCTGTTGATCGAATCAAAGAAGGAGCTCATTCGGCGTGTTTTTCCAAACGTAGCGCGGAACTTCAAAAACCATAATTGGCTGACTGAAAGAGCCATATTGGCAGCGAAAAATAAAGATCTCAACGAGTCTATTCAAAATTTCATTCCGTGACAGTTGTTTTCCTTCAAATCGGTTGACACAGTTAGCAACCAGAATGAGGTAGTCAGCTATCTCACAGAATTTTTGAATTCGCTGGAATTGCCTGGATTACCACCTCACAATTTGCAATTGAAAGTAGGCTAGTCATCATCATGTTGCGTAATATCAATCAACCTCGACTATGCAATGGAACACGACTGGCTGTGGAAAAGCAAATGAACAATGGCATCGATGCAACGATTATCAAGGGAAAGTACCTAAAAGGAGAGGTTGTTTTGATTCCGCGCATCCCAATGATTCCACCGGACGTGTCATTCGATTTTAAACGGTTGCAATTCCCCATGCTTCTGGCCTTCGCAATGACCATCAACAAATCACAAGGTCAGTCGTTGGAAGTTTGTGGAATTAACTTGAGTTTCCGTGTTTCATGCATGGACAACTGTATGTCACGTGTTCGCGTGTCGAAAAGCTGTCATCTTTGTTTAATTAGCACGTAAAATATTCGTAAAGACTAGTGGACTTGGCTCCTTTCACTCAAACAGAATTCCACAGTTTTCATATTATGAACCTATATCTGCCACTGGATAGCAAGGAATACTGTATCTGTATGTTATTCAAATAAGAAGAATAAATACTCACAAATAAGCTGACTAAACACTTTTTAATATAATACTCAATGTTCATAAAAATGGCACTTAGCACCTCTCTACTGATAGGTATCCAATTACTTTTACGCTGAAAAATCAGATAATTATTTGGTAAATAAGGTAAATATTGCTTTTAATAATAGTTTGGCTGAACATCTTAAGAAAATATGTCTGCCATAACATGATAAGAACAAACAAAATACATCTTAAGAACCATATCTACTATTAATAATCTACTTCAATAAATAACAATGTATACACATAAAACAGTGCTAAACTAGGAAGCACAATAATATATTTTTATGAAAATTAATTCAATAGTAAATGTATAAAAAGTTTCTTTCGTTTCCTGAAAAATATACTAATTGGTGGTTAAGATGATCTTCCTATAACCCATCGTAATGGAGGTTATCTCCAAATCCCAAAAAGTGCTTCAATGTGTCTTTTTCACTACTGAAATCTGGAAATCAGGCAGAATATAAAATATGTGGAAATAATTTAGATACAGCTTCTCAGGTAAGAGATTTAAGTATTATTCACGATGATAAACTGACATTCTCTCCCCACATTGACCATATCAAATCTCGCGCAATGTGCAGTCTCGGCATTCTATACAGATTCACAGAAATTAAAGACCTCACTGCACTTAAATTATACTTCACCACATATGCTCCCTCTATCCTAGATTTCTCTTCTCCAATTTGGTCTACATCGGCTATAACCAATACGTGTATTTCTAAATTGAACAGTGTCTTTAATTTCTTCATATCAATAGTCAAAGCTCGCAATCCTTCACTAAGGCACTTTGCCATATCCGACATTCTAAATCAGCTCAATGTACTCAACCTGAGAAGCCATCTACAATTTACTGACCTGTGTTTCCTACATAAAATCATGTATGGTTACACAAAATGTAACATACTACTAACCTACTTCCCACTCCACGTTCCCTCCCGTTCAACACGTCAGCACCATTTACACCACATACCTCACCCACGTCTTGAAGTACAAAAGCGCTCTATTTTCCACCGTCTACCTACCCTTAGCAACTCCCAAATATTGACATATTCTCTCCCTATAGAACATTCAAACATAACATTAGAAGATCCCTTTCATCCTCAATTAGGGGGCGTGGTGGCTCAGCGGTCTAGCTGTATGCCTCCCACCAAGGCGGTCCGATTCCCGGTCAATGCATGTGAAATTTTCGAAGTGAAATGCCATGTCCTGTGGTTCGGATTCCACATAAAAAGGAGGTCCTGTGGCTCATGATCTCAAGATTAACAGTCACGTTAAACTACAAGCTTCCTTTCTTTCATCCTCAATTCCTACACCCTCCCCCTCCTGACCACCCACTACCCCAATCATTCCCTGCGTCTTTCCCGAGATTTATCCCTTGCTGCCATCACTGCCATTTGTTACCTGTTATTGTTGTTGTTCTTGTTAATATTCTTTGAAATTGTTAAAATATTAGTGTAAAATAACTTTTTTATGGTTGTATCTATTAATTAATAAATTTTAAAAAAGAAAATAATAATGAACTTGTTGAATTTAAATTGAGATGTTAGTTTTCCGATGTTTTAAATGGTAGCCTTTGTTTCGATCACGTGGTTACTTTGTAGAACACCCAGATTGCTTTAAAAACAAACTGTATTTAATTAAAGAAATTAATTTAACGAATATTATTAGTAGTGGTTCTCGTTTTGGTAAAGATTGTTTATGGGGGTTTGTTTGTTGGTATTGGTTTTGCTGTTTCGCAATTATGGTCGCTATTTCGACTGAGGGGTTGGTATGCCCACATGTTGATTTTGATTATTTGAAATTTAGTCAGCGGTGCATCTGTTTGGATCTTCTGTGATCCAAATAAATAGGTAGTTAGGATAATTGTATCTAGGTCTTATTTTTTACCTCTGTGGGGTGGGATTTAGTTGAGTTATTGGATAGGCCTTCACATGAGGCAGCATTTGAAAATTTGAAATTAGCATTAATTAATGCCCCAATAATAGCTATTCCTGATTTTTCTAAAACTTTTATCGTACAGACAGATGCATCTAATAGAGCTGTAGATGCAGTTTTGCAACAGGACCATGAAAATAGCAGATTACCAATTGCTTATGCATCCCGTACTTTAAATGATGCCGACATGAATTATTCAATTTATGAACTTGAAGGTTTTGCTGTGATGTTTGCTTGGAAAAGTTTAAGTTATACATTGATCATGTTCCATTTGAACTGGAAGCTGATAACCAGTTAGGTTCTTGTAAAACAAACAAAAACTGGAATAACAGCTCACTGGGCTACTCGTGGGGAGTCCGGGCGGAGACATCAAGAGCCCGCTGATGAGCCAGCTTGGTGTCCCAGGCGAAACCCCCCCCCCCCACACACACACACACACACACACACACTAGACACGGCACAAACCTAGAAAAATTGCTGAATGTTAATTCACTGGCCGTGAAAGCCAATATACCATCCTTTTGGAAGCCGGCTGCATGAGCTATTACTTCTCGTAGTGAAGAGGCGCAGGTGCGTTTCTTAAAAAGGGAGGTAGCGCGCAGTTCACTACTCCAGTGAGGGTCCGGGCGGGACAATCAAGAGCCCTCTGATCAGGGTGTCTACTGTAAGGATGAAGTTAAAATTAGTTACTTTTTAGGTACCTTTTAGTTACCTTTTAGTTAATTTTAGTTACCTTTGAATTCAAGTTACGTCTGCGGTCTACAAGCATAGGCGCTCATCACGCGGTGAAGAAAAACAACAATGAACTGTTTTTAAAGAAGTTTTTTATTTATCGTATGGCTTTTAGTGCCGGGAGTGTCCGAGGACATGTTCAGCTTGTCTGAGTCTGTAGCTGCTTCCAACGGACACCCTTAGGGTGAGCTACAAGTTCCGTTCAATTTCAAGTTGCAACCAGATATCAATGATACCTAGTGGTGAACGTTGGAACTTTGATAGAGCGTTCCGACGAAATATAACCAAACAATTTAGCTTCACACAAGTTTTGTCTGTGGACGAATCCTTTACATGCCATAAATCCATGACATGGGACCGCCGGCTTTACTTCCCCTCCGAAGGAAGGCATACTGAAGGATTTTTAACGCTTTTAAAAAATCCGACGACTTCGGCCGGATTTGAATCCACTATATTGGGCACAGCAGTTCAGCATGCTACCAACTACACCACTGAAGCCGCTTTAAATGAAATTCACATGTTGTTATAAAAATTTTAAAAATAATAAATATATACTAGATATTTAATATCCAATGAGTTGTTTCAGCTAATATGTCTTCTTGTCCACAATATGTTGTTATTATTACGGTACCAAGAGGTTGCTCAGCTCTTGACCATTTGGCGAGATTTCCTTCGTCCCCACGGTAGGTCGCGAAGAAATGTATGCGATGTTACGCGATCGTCACCGAATTCTGTCTTCGCAGTCAAATGCGGAGAAATATCGAGATGTTACACGATCGGCGCTGGTCTCAGTTGTTTGGTGAGCTTCCCGTAGTTTTCACGATAGAACACTGAGAAAAATCGCGATTTAGATCATCAGCGTCACTTTTAGTCATTCGACGAGATTTCCATTGTCCTCGAGTTCGGGCAAAAGAAAATATAGCATTATTACGCAATCGGCGCCACTTGCTGTCCGTTTGACAAGAATACAGTAATGTCCTCGTCATTGAATGCGGAGATATATCGCGATGTATCGCAATCGCTGCCGCTCTCGGCCGTTTTACGTTGTCCTCGAGATATTATGCAATCGTCGCCGCACCTGGCCGTTCAACGATTGTCTGCCTGTCTATCTGTGCTGATAGAATGGCGGAGGCAAGCTCAATGTTGGGCATGGTTAAAATTCACGCGTAGTTATGAACATGTTGTTCAGTCGGCGCCGTGATTCCCTTTGTCCCTATGCTGTGGTTGGGAGTTCATGAGTTCAGGGTGGATCACGAGGAGGATTTAGTATTTCGATGCTACGTAGGCTGCCATTTTTAAGTGGGTTGATGCACTTCTCCCTCCCCGCACGCTTTTAAGTATACGGTCATGGGAAAAGTGACAAGTAGGTTTCGTGATGGGTGCCCCGTGATGGGTGCCCAATCACCTTTGACAGGATTCCCGCAGACCCCGTGGTCACAAGTTCACGATAGGGGACGGGTATTATGATTTTACGCAACTGACGTCGATCTCGGTCCGTTTGACGAGTTTCCCGCAGGCAAGTCGTGCGGTCAGCCGGCCATTTTCAGGATGCGATTTTGGAGAATAAACGTTCAAAGTAGGTACCGTATCGAATATTACGAATTGTTCTGAGAGGATTGCACGAATAATACGACAAGAGGGCAAGTTTTATTTCGATTGAGAACCACGAATTATCAACAAGTTATCGAAATAATCGGTTAGATTATATATCCGATGGAACGAAAGTTCGAAAGAAAAATAGACTTATAACGGAATTTCAAATTAACCATACTGAATGTCCCAAATTTACTTGACATATTTTTTAAATAAGTTATATGTATTTCGAAGATTTTTCGCATTTTTTCGAAACGGTAACATTTCGCAAGATTGCGACATTAAATTGTTTCGCGTTATTTCTGGACTTCAATTTGACATAGTTTCCAAATAACAGAAATGAGAGATTTCTTTTTAGTTTCGGAAGTATTCGCGAATAAACGTCTCGCGAAAAGTCAGGTTTCCAAATACAGTAACACAGAAAAATATTTCACACGAAACTTAAGACTTCTTGATGCCGAAAATATACGTTGAACCGCTCAAGGTATCCTCGGTATGTATTTCCTTGAGGTCGGGCACGGAGACATATAGCTTAGTACTATTGCAATAGTCACGGCACCGCTTGCGTGAAACTCACAATCTCTGAGCCTAGCGGCGCGAGTTTAAATGATTCAACCCGCCTTCAGAAAATTTTCGTTACCCGTTTGTAAAATTCGTTACTTTTTCGTTACTTTTGTTACCCATTTGTAAAATTCGTTACTTTTTCGTTACTTTAGTTACCGGTAGACACCCTGCTGATGAGTCAGCTTGGTATCCTAGGCAATACCCCACACAAGACACGGCATAAACCTAGAAAAATTGATGAGTGTTATTTCACTGGCCGTGAAAGCCAATATACCACCTTTTTGGAAGCCTTCATAGGGAGGTTATGGCTGCTTGAGTTATTAGTTCTCGCAGTGAAGAGGCGCAGGTGCGCTTCATAAATAGAGAGGTATCGCGCAGTTCGCTACTCCGGTGGGAGTCCGGGCAGGGACACCAACAGCCTGCGGATGAGCCAGCTTGGTGTCCTAGGCGAAACTCCACACAAGACACGGCACAAACCTAGAAAAATTGCTGAGCTTTAATTCACTGGCCGTGAAAGCCAATATACCATCTTACTCGTATCTTGTCGTTTAAATTCTTTGTTTGCCACATTTGTGGAACTGATAATGTGATTGCTGATTGTTTAAGTAGGATGTACAACAATGATCCTAAAATTGAGAATAATGTGGAGGAGAGCACTAATGCAAACTTGAAACATAACATTTTCTGTCTAATTGTCCCATGTTGTTCAGGCATGCACCTCCCACAAGTCCAACCCCTCCTCCACGTGGTGGGAGACGGGCAACGGCATGAAGTAGGGGATTGCCTGTAGGGGTAAAGTACAGTGGGGACTTTGTGAGCCCCGGGACCGCTACGGTAGCTGTGAAGGCTCTATGGGAACCCTGAAAAGTGACGGCTGACGGGGCTCTGGTGAAGCTACGATAGGCCTAGCAAGCCAGTAGTGGATATCATATTTGCTTTCAAACCAGGAACAGGCCTCGGAAAGGACGGATGCAAACGACGACGACCCGGATATGCTAATGGACTACGAGTTGGGACATTAAACATACAGACACTGACAGGGAAAGTGGAGGAGATTGTAGATGTGATGGAGAGAAGAAAACTGGATGTACTGGGCTTGGCAGAAACAAGATGGAAAGGAGAAGGTCGCAGAGAACTGAGGAAAGGGTACCGGTTGTACTGGAGTGGGAACAGTGAAGGAAGGAGCAGCGGAGTAGGAGTAGTTGTGAGAGATGGAATGAAGGAAGAGGTAAAGGGAATAAGTGACAGGATCATGAATATCAGAGTAACTGTAAAGGGAAGAAGCCTGGAGATAGCCCAGGTATATGCCCCTCAAGTTGGATGTACAGCTCAAGAGAAGAAGACTTTGAGGAGGAGCTACAACAGCAGTTGAATGGTCAGTGCATCATTGTCATGGGAGATTTGAATGCACATGTAGGAAGTGAAAGGCAAGGATATGAAAATGTATTGGGAGCAGAAGGATGGGGTAGCAGGAATGAAGAAGGGAGAAAGTTGCTGGATTTTTGCAAGAGAAACGGTTTAGTGGTAGGCAACTCCTGGTTCCGGAAGAAAGAAAGCCACAAGGTAACGTGGTACAGCAGTGATTTAACAAAGAAATCTTTGGTAGATTACATGCTGTATGACTGGGAAATGAAGAGAAGTGTCAGAGATATAAAGGTAATACCATCAGAGGCCTTAGATAGCGACCACAGAATACTTGTAATGAACCTGGGAGTTGTTAAGGATAGCAAGAGGACAGAGTACCAGGAAAGGAGAATCAAAGTATGGAAACTCAAGGAAAAGGAAGTCAAGGAAGAATTCCAGAAGATAATAAGGGAAAGGATGCCAACAGACAATCCAAAAACAGGGGAAGAGGAATGGAAGCAAATCAAAAACACAATGGTGGAAGCTGCAGTGGCAGTATGTGGAAGAACAAGCAACAGAAAGCGGTGTAAAGAGACACCATGGTGGAATGAGAGCATAAAAGAAGCTGTGGGAAGGAAGAACCAGGCTTTCAGAGTGTGGTTCCAGGAAAGAACTGATCTGGCAAGGGAAGATTATAAGATAAAGAAGAAAGAAGCAAACAAGATTGTCGCAGAGGAGAGGAAGAAGTGGATGGTAAAGTGGACAGAGATGATGGAGGAAGACAGCAGAGGAAATAAGAAAGTACTTTATGGGATGGTCAAAAGTAAGAGAAGAGGTCTGCGAGAGGATGTGGTAATGATGGACAAAAACGGAAATGAGGTACACAACAAAGAGACAATCAAGACAGTGTGGAAAGAGTACTTTGAGGATTTGCTGAATCCAAATGGTCATAGGGAGGAAGACAATGTATTGGAAGATGGAGAAGACAACACAGGAATGGAAAAGGACCTGACTTGGAGAGAACTGGAAATGGCTATAGACAAGATGAAAGGAGGGACAAGATGAAAGGAGGAAGGGCACCAGGTGTGGATGAAGTGAGTGTTGAAATGGTGAAGGCAGCAGGGGAGGTTGGGAAACAGTGGCTGTACCGTGTGATGAGGGTGATATGGAAGGAGAAAAAGACCCCAGAAGATTGGAAGAAAGGATTAATTGTCCCAATATTTAAGAAAGGAAGCAGAAAGGAGTGCAGAAATTACAGGGGAGTCGCACTCATACCTCACTGTGCCAAGATATATGAAAAGATATTAGAAAGTAGAATACAAGCCAAAGTGGAGTGAAAATTGAGAGAAGAGCAGTATGGATTCTGACCTGGGAGATCAACAGTGGATCTCATATTTTCAGTGAGACAGCTCCAGGAACACCACTACGAATTTGGAGAGGATCTGTTGATGGCCTTCCTGGACATCGAAAAGGCCTATGATAGTGTGTGTAGGGAGAAGGTTTGGAAAGCAATGGAAAACATGGAAGTGGAAAAAGAGACTGTAGGCAGAGTGAAGGAGATGTATTGTGGAAGTGTGAGTTGTGTGAAAGTTGGAGGGGAAAGAACAGACTGGTTCAGACAAATGAGTGGCCTGAAACAGGGTAGTGCGCTGTCACCCCTTCTCTTTATTGTGGTTATGGACGAGGTAATGACACGGATAGCAGGAAAGATAGGAGAAGATAAGATGAAAGCAATGGTGTTTGCAGATGATCTCATGGTCTGGGGAAACAAGGAGGAGGAAATTCAGGAGCAACTGAAGGCTTGGGAAGAAACAGTGGGAAAGTACGGATGGAAGTTCAACATCAGTAAATGTGAGATCCTGTTAACGACCAGGAAAAAGGACAGACCAATGAGTGGGATAACACTTAAGGTGGACAACTGAAGAAGGTGGAAAGTCTCAAGTACTTGGGAAGTATAGTGGAGGAAAATGGGAGAAATGACAAAGAGATTACGGAACGTGGCAAACAGGCAGAAGCATTTCTGAGAAGCATTAGGAGCTTAGTGTGGAATAAAGATGTCCCACAAAAAAGCAAGGAAGTGTTATACAGAAGCTACTATATCCCGATACTGACCTAAGCTTGAAGAAAAGAGACATAAGCAGAATACAGGCAGGTGAAATGAAGGTCCTGCGAAGTAGGATCGGAGTAACAAGAAGAGACAGGGTGAGGAATGAAAGGGTCAGGGAAATGGTGAAAGAGGAGCCCTTGCAAGGTAGGATTGAGACATCAAGACTGAAGTGGTATGGACACTTAAAGAGAATGGATGAGAAGAAGATTCCCAAGAGGATACATGAGATGCAGATGCAGAAGAAACGACCAAGGGGAAGACCAAGAGATAGATGGCTGAAAGGAGTGGAGGAATGTGTCAAGAAGAGAGGCGAGGACTGGACCAGAGTGACAGCGGAGAGGTGGTGGGAAGAAAGAACTAAGTGGCGAGGCTTATGTTCCAAACAGACCCAGCCTGGGGCTGGAAACTGTACAAGATGATGATGATGACCTGAATATCAAAAGGAAGATCCTGTTCTCAGTGAAATTGTTAGAAAACTCTGTTAGGAACGGAATCCTGAGTTGTTCGGCCCGTCACGATAAAATGCCTAAGATAGTATTGCCATGTGTATTGGTTAATGAAATATTTAAGTATTTTCATGAATCTCCCATTGAAGGTCATTTAGGGGTCTCCAAAACTAGACAAAAGATCAGGCAAAATTTTATTTGGAAAGGTATGGATAAAGATAATTATAAGAAAGTTGGTAAATAATTGTACTTCGTGCAGTCTTGCCAAACCGTCTATCAACACAAGAATAGGGTTATTGTCTTCAGAGTTAGCTAAGAAACTTATGGTAAGTATTTTCGTGGATTTTCTAGGGCCGTTTCCGTTACCTAAATTGGCAAATCGATACGTACTAGTTTGTACAGACGGATTCACCCGTTTCAACTGGATTTTCATAGCAGATCTACAATGACTTAAACTGTAATGAAATGCCTTATCAGATATTTGCTTTATTCGAATCATGTCAATTCTTAGTCACCAATATGCTAAATGCTTTACCTCTCATGTGTTTCGCAATTTTCTCTCTGAATTATCCATTTCGCATGTAACCTCCACCGCATATTACCCAAAAGGATCGTACGCAGAAAGAGTTAACTGCCATCTTCGTGCAGCACTAATTGCTTTTCATCATAAACATCACAGCTGCATTCCATGGTTAATGTATTCATTTAAAACTGCAGTACACTAAACGCATCGTACCACTTCGTTTGCTTTGATGTTTTCCTTTGTACCTAATTCTCCCATTTCCAACTTATGGTCTATTAAGCAACTTTTGCCTGATCAGGCTTTAAACAAAGACGTGCAAGCTGTTTGGAAAAAGGCTAAGAACAACATGAAGGTTGCTCATGAAAAGTTGCAAAAAAGGTACAATAAGGGACGTAAGCCATCATTGAAGGTAGGAGACGTTTTTGTTCGTAACTTCTCATTGAAGGAAGTAGGTCCTCAAGAGTCAGGAAAGCTAATAACCGAATTCCGAGGTCCTTGTAAGATTGTTAGTTTTATTACTCCTGTAACCTTATTAGTGAGTGATCCTCAGAGGAAAAGAATATTCAGGGTACATTTATCCCATGTCAAGAAAGGAAGTGACCTCTCTGATAAGAATTGTAAAATTTAAAAATTCTAAAAAAATGTAAAAGCAAGGGCTCTTTAATTTGGGGTTGATTTTAATTTTAAAAAAAAAAGAGGTATATACTGTTGGCCATTTTGTTTGTAGTTAACTGGTTAGGGAATATTATGTATCGAGCTAATGATGTCATCTATAATAATTAAGAAGAAAGAAAAGGACATTTCTGTCGTAGTGGTATCTGATTTCAGAATTAAAATGATGGAGACTTGTGCATCCTAGCCGATTGTGGTGACTGTTACCGATATCCTGAGTCCGGATATCATGATAGAAGTCATATTCTCCTATGAAGACTAAGCCTGTCTCCAGCCTCCTGAAGGAGACTATTTACTTGTATTTAATTATACTGTTGAAAACAAACAAACCAAAATTGTGTACTACTCCAAAGTAAGATGTTGAACTTAGAGCATGAATGGGGTTCCAGATTTTACTAATGTCTGTAGAGACTGAACTAAAGAAAAAATTCTGATCTATTCGATTCCTACCCACTGAACATTTTGTGATCAATTAGTGACCAATTGACCACTATCGTGGGGGGGGAGAGTTGATACGTTTTTATTCCGTTAAATACAAGAAACACGATATTACTCTGTTAAATACAGAAAACTAAACTGTTCACGCTATCTATGAGTTTAATTCACAATTGTGTAGGAGCAAGTTGCTCTCTAAATCTGAAGTTGGACGAGTATGCTATCTAGTGAGTGGATACCGTACTACCGGGAGGGTAATGCGACGACACGCTGGTAGATAGCGTGCGCTGTACCTGTCTAGAGACTTGATACTGAAGTTTTGATCGCAGTTGGATTAGACCCTTATCGAGAAGTCGAAACCGTTAATCGTGACAACGTTTGTTGTCGTCAATTAATCAGCTTGGATTTTTCTTGGAATGAAGATGTGATTTATTAAGCTCCGGCCATGAAGGTATGTACTATTGCCAAAATGGTTCTGAACGAATTTTTGAGTGTTATCTGTATTTGTTTAGGAATATGTGAGTCATTTAAGAAACTTAATGTTTGATTTGTCTTAATGCTAAT
The DNA here is from genome assembly GCA_946902985.2 of Meconema thalassinum. Taxonomy (NCBI): domain Eukaryota; kingdom Metazoa; phylum Arthropoda; class Insecta; order Orthoptera; family Tettigoniidae; genus Meconema; species Meconema thalassinum. The sequence goes on along the minus strand of OX336391.1, from coordinate 296,202,931 downwards.
TATTTAGTTAATGTTTTGCAGTTGAGACCTTGATCTATCGATGCGATGTTGGTAAGCAAGCGAGGTTATAATGACCAGTTATGAAATACAGATAACTTAAGTAATTTTTCAGTGTTCATAGTGGTGTGCTCTTTGTGATTTTCGGAATAGGTTCTTCTTTCTATTTTAATTATGTCAATCCAAGACATGCTGTTTTTTGATAACGACAATCATCATTGAAGTTTGACCAAAGGTGTCTTTTTAATTACGTTATTATTTAAATTAAGTTTTTCTTTCATCATCCCTTGGTGCGTAGCACGATTTCTTATGAATCCAGCGTAATGTCCATTGTATGGTATTTATTGAAAGTCATGGGCTCGTTGTTATGCAAACCTGACGTAATATTGTTTAAACAATAACATGTGATTTTCTTTCGTGTATTTTGGGGAGACATCTAGGAAATTCGGAAGATATTGATATATTCATGCTGCGCTCGTGATTTATTGGTACCTTAAATATTTGTTTGATTTCGGTTCTTGATTAGAACTTATTTTAAGGGATTGTTTTATCCACTGAAATAAGGTAACCGAACCTTTAATTAATCTTTTCCTTTAATTTTATTACTGATTTCACGCTTAATTTTCTTTTCCTGACTGAATTGTCAATTACCAATTAATTTGACCTTACTGGATCTATTATTTCATTTCTTCTTGTATTCCAGATTCCTTGTTTCAATTAATTTTTTATTTATTTGTTATTTGATACTGTTTCTAAAGAGCGTTAAAAATCCCTCAGTATGCCTTCCTTCAGAGGGGAAGTAAAGACATAGATTTATGGTACGATAAAGAACCTTCCACTAATTATGCCTGTGTAAAGCTAAATTATAGGTTATCTTTGACTAACACTCTTAGTACCAACGTTCGTCGCCAGGAGCAGACTGCGGTGGCATCTAATAACAAAGTGCAGAACTAGTTGGTCTTTGATGGTGGCGTTTGGTAGCAAAACTTGGAACTACTTGAAAATCGAATGTATGCAATCCTTACTCGAATTAAAAACAGATAACACACACTAATACAGCCATCACAATTAACACCAGTTATCAGACAGATTCAACACACACCCAAAGTACACGGGGCTACATGACCGCATTGTCGCAGACCCTAAACTGAGGAACCAACCAATATTGTTTCTTGGTGCATTGGTTTATTAATTTATGTGTTTTAATTAATTGAGATTATATTTCCCTGAACCGATTTCTGAGTTCTTAATTAATCGTAGACTTACTGTCGACCAAAGTATTATGTGTACTCGAGTTTGAAGTTTGTTTGTGAAGTAACCATTAGACCTACATAAAATCCAATACCATGAACATTTTCGTCGTTCTATTTTACGTTAGTTCATGTAGGTTTGGATTTTTTATTTTATATTTTAATATTTTTTATCGCAGTTGGAACACAAAAAGTGCACGTTTTTAAGTGTGTTTCAACCATGCGTCACATTTAAGAATTATTATCTCACAAACCCGTCATCAGATCGAATCCAATTTTTAACACAATGTACATTGGAATGTTGTATAACTTGTTTATTAATTTCACAATTTTATGTGTCCAAGAAACAAAGTTGTTATCATTGTTGTAAGGTAACTTTTTCTCGGCTCGGGGTGGTTGGAAAATGTAGTTCTTAGTTGCGATGTAATCCTTATACATCAAAAAGTTATGCTGTATGACTGTGAAATACGTAAATTAACTCACTTATTTTATATCGGTTTGTATTTGTAGGCGGAAATAATACATCGTTCACCACCTACCCGCTCCGGGAAAGCTGTACAGCGTTGCCGTGATGGAACCCATCACTTCCGAGCGAGGCACGCCATGATGCGTGATGGGCTCTATTTCTGCAACGCTGTACAGCTTTTCCGGGAGCGGGTAGGTGGTGAACGATGTGTTATTTCCGCCTACAAATACAAACCGATATAAAATAAGTGATTTAATTTACGTATTTCACAGTCATACAGCATAACTTTTTGATGTATTAGGATTACATCGCAACTAAGAACTACATTTTCCAACCACCCCGAGCCGAGAAAAAGTTACCTTACTAAAATGATAACTTTTTTTCTTGGACACGAAAAATTTTGAAATTAATAAACCAGTTATACAACAATCCAATGCATATTGTGTTAAAATTTGGATTCGATCTGATGACGAGTTTTTGGGATAATAATTCTTAAATGTGACGCATGGTTGAAACACGCTTAAAAACGTGCACTTTTTGTGTTCCAACTGCGATAAAAAATATTAAAATATAAATTAAAAATTCCAAGCCTACATGAACTTACGTAAAATAGAACGACGAAAATGATGATGTCATTGGATTTTATGTAGGTCTATTAGTTACTTCACAAACAACCTTCAAACTCTAGTGCACATAATACTTTGGTCGACAGTAGTAGTAGATAGACTCTCTAATTTTAATGCTTAGGTTATGGTAGCAAACGGTCCAGCACCTTTATTCCTTTTTGTCGTCACTACCCTGTCGTGAGGTAGGGGACATATCAATAGTAGTAATAATAATAATAATAATAATAATAAAAATAATAATAATAATGTTATTGGTTTTATGTCCCTTTTAACAACTGCAGCTTTAAGGGATGCTGGGGTGCCAGAATTTTGCCCCTAAGGGGGTCTTTAACATGCCAGTAAATCTACTGACACAGCTTCCTTGAATTTGCACACCCTCAACTCACTGTGCCAGGATTTGATCCTGCAACCTTGGGAACAGTAGGCAAGAACGTTACCGCTGAGCCACGCAGCCAGCCTCACAAGAGATGTTTCCTGCACACTTCTCATGTTAGGAGTTGTTTCATTACAGGTTTGCGGGCTTTTCTTTTGGCTGCTAGAAGTCTACAGCAAACATAAAAAATATGCAGATTCACTCTATCACCAATTTACAAGCTAAGCCCACAGTAGTGAGCCTGAGGTTTGATTTGCTTCTTCTGAGGAGAAAAAGTTCACTGGTCAGCATTGTGTTCTTTTTCCTGCCACAGTTTCCTTCTTTCTTTGGTGAAATTGAATACTATTATTTATAGTGCCTATAGCATCACCACATTTAGTGCCTAAATCTCCTTCTTTCTGTCATAGAAGTATTCGGAGATAATGCTACACTTCCTGAGAGTCCTGTCCATTTGAAGAAATAGGTAGTCAACACTCCGTACAACGATTACCAATACAACAATAATGCCGGGTACAGCGATAATTTTATATGGTCCCAGCTGATTTACTATATTAACTATGTTAATTACCCCTCATTACAATGATGAAGTAATTTTATCAACAACCTGTTATGACGAAGACAAAATTTCGGGGATCTTACTATTTCTTGCCTCTAAGAATTTGACCAAAATGGTACGTATTGTTTGTTACACCTCTCGACCTTCAACGCTGTATTTTCAGAAACTTCTCTACATACTGTGCTGACGGTAAGCAGGTAGCGAATAGGGTACAGCCGCGGGCGAGCTCTTCTACGATAAGCAGAAAAAGTCATAGAGCTCCTGTGTTTGAACCAGTGTTAAATGTTTTAGTCTGTGTATTGTTGAGCTTGAGCTGCAGTCAGAAGTGTTGTGCTGGAAGATGCAGTTAATTTCCGTGATTTTTGCAATCTGTGATAATTTTAAGTAGGTCAAACGGTTCTTCTCTGCAGCAATGCGTCAGGGACACATAAGTTGACAACATTGGTGATCTGACGATCAACAAATACCCGATGCTTAAAATATTTAAAAAGCTTACCAGGTAAGAGTATATACATTTTATTTTAACTTTCTTTACAGTAATTTAAAAGTTGATTCAGTACCTTAAGATCTAATGTTATGACTATACGCGAGTACATACAGTACAGTACTGATATCGCGCCAGGAGTTGGCAGCTGGGTTTGAACTGCAGATGTCTTCCCGCTCACTGCGTATCGCGCATTCCAAAAACATTAAGTTAGTCACTACTTGTTTCACTCACTCAGCACATTCCTTCTTTCACTGGCTGCGTGTCGTGTGCTGCAATAATAGCGATTGGCATGGGCGGAGCCGATATATTTAAGTTTGGAATGTGAGGGCCGTGCATGCGTACTGCAAGACCGCACCCCGTCACAGCGTGTTGGACTGCCATCTCCTGACGCGATATCAGTACCACTCTACCAGATTATTTTGCATTTTTTTCGTTATTCTATTATTCCTCATCAGAAAAGTATTACTGTATATACTGACCTTTAAGGTACAGTACTGTAGTTGTTATTATTTAGCGTATGGCTTATACAGACAATATCAGTAATATACAGGGTGTCCACCTAACTCTGCAACCTCAAATATCATCAAAATGAAACAAGAAGTGAAAAATCTACTTGCGCAGGAATGTAGCCATGTCAGGGGTCACACAATGGGAGGATAAGCACAATCCAGGAAATTATACCATTATCACTTTCAAAGCAAAGTTATCTTTTTTTTTATGGAACATGTTTTTTCTAGCAAAATCAAAAGTAAACATACAATTATTGATGAAAGAATTGGTTTTCACTTCTCTATACCTCGTACCTTCTGAAATAACTAATATTGTAGAGGATGGCAATGGAGACACTGTTTGTCACGTTTAACACAAGTGTAGAACTGTACACATAGTACAAAGGGTACAATTACCGATTTCCTAAACAAACTTGTGGCCTATAGCTTAGAGAAACGTCTTTTTTTTAAATTACATCCAGCACGGAAAAGGCATTCACAAGTAAGCAGTAACAGCTTCACTTATGAAACTGTGTCACTTCAGCAGATGTTCAATGTGACCACCGTTTGCATCAATGCACTTCTATAGACGGTGAACGAGAGAGCGTTGTACTGATCCCAGTGTTTCCACAGATATTTCCGCACGGCACAGTAGTACGATGTTGCATATTCGATATTGTAGTTGGGACTTCCGGATAGACTATCTTTCAATGCGCCCCAGAGAAAGTAGTCTAATGGCGTCAAGTCGGAGGACCGTGTTGGCCATCTCACAGGACCACCATGTTCTATCCGCCGATTTGGAAACTTTGCATCCATTACATCTCTGGCAACACATGCGAAATGTGCGGGGCACCCATCATGCTGGAACCACATTGATACACGAGTTTCCAATCCCACATCCTCCATGAGAAGGGGAAACGAGTCTTGAAGAAATGATGCATATCGCTGTTCGTTTAGTGTTCCCTGATAAAAAATAGAGACCTACAATACGGTTGCCAATGATACCTCACCAAACATTGATACCAAACATTGGTTAGCAACCTCGCGAAGCCGGTGGGGGTTTTTCACGGACCAGTAGTGCATGATCCTAAGATTCACATTGCCATGATTTGTGAACGAAGCTTCATCCGTAAACATAACATTCCTTAGGAATGCGTTATTATCGTGCAACTGTTGCAATGCAAAACCAAAGAATGCAATGCGGGCTTCGAAGTCATTCCCGTACAGTTCCTGGTGCAGTGACGTATGATACGGATAAAATTTATGCCAGTGCAAAATTCTGCTAACACTACAGCGGCTTATTCCAGATCCGCGTGCAATTTTTCGTACAGTCACATGCGGATTGTGAGCTACAGCAGCCAGAACAGCGATTTCGTTACCTTTGTTAGTTGCTCTGTTTGTACGTTGATGTTTTCTGGGAGCCCAACTTCCTATTTCTGAGAGACTTCTGCACATATTGGCAATGGACGAGGCGACGGTGTCTGGGTAGCATTCAGCATACAATATCACAGCTGTTGTTGCATTTTTGTGACATTCGCCGTAAATTAAAATAATGTCTAGCTTTTCTTCAGTACTGAAGGCCGGCATACTGGTATGTACTAGACGAAACAAGAGAACAAAGAGGTAGAAACAAAATAGGGTTCCAAATATAAGAGTATCTGCGAACATAAACATAAGATCCATAAGTACAGTAAAAAGGGTATTTACCTGTTTCACAATGACAGAAGTACAGACGACCAGACCAGGAGCCACGAGTTCACTGAGAAGTGTAGATGTAATGTTACTGTCTTGTTTCCTGAATGCTTTTAGTACAGCGACGCAAAAAATCCAGCTGTGTGTAGGCCAACGGCGTGACCTACACTGTTGTTAAACGTCACGAACAGAGTCTCCTTTACCATCCTCTACAACTTTAGTTATTTCAGAAGGTATGAGGTTTAGAGAAGTGAAACCAATTTTGTTATCAATAATTCTATGTTTACTTTTGATTTTGCTAGAAAAAACATTTATGTTCCATTTAAAACAGGTATCTTTGCATTGAAAGTGATATTATAATTTCCTGGATTGTGCATATCCTCCCATTGTGGGACCCCCTGACGTGGCTACATTCCTGGGCAAGTAGATTTTTCACATCTTGTTTCATTTCAATAATATTTGAGGTCGCACAGTTAGGTGGGACATCCTGTATTATATATATACACACACATACATATTTACAGAAGAGAAACAAAGTAATTTGTGGCTCACAACTGAATATATGTACTGTAGTAGTCACTGTTAACAAAACCTCATTATAACAATAATAATAATAATATCGTATGGCCTCGGGTGCTGGGGTGCAAGCTTTGTTTTTTGACACCCAAAGAGTAGCTTGCATGTCGAATTCCGTGGTTCCTTGAAGAACTATGAAAGTCAAGGAGGAACACCATAGCGCTTTCTAGTAGAGAAATGAGAACTTTGTGTTGGCGGAAACTACAGAAATTAATTTTGCCATTATTAACACGGCCTAGTGAATTCAAATGAGTTCTTTGACATGCCAACATTGTATGACATGGTATCGTAATTTTTGTCGCCTTTCAAAAATCATTTAGCACGGCCAGGAGCGAACCTGCAAGCTTGGGGTTAGTAGACCTACACGTTGACCACTCACCCACCGTGGCATGCATTATAATAACCCTGCTATAACAATATAATTTTTGTGGTCCCATCAATATTGTTCTATCGAGGTTTGACTGTGTTACTAATCGCACAAGAAAACTTAAAAATTTCTTGAAGTGGCACAAAAAAAAAAACTTTTAACCCAACCAATCATCACACAGATTAATTGCCAATGAATAACAGTTCAAAACGTACATATAGAGCAAGGAATCTATGAATGTAATGGGAAGCATACTGTTGCCAGCCATTTAGGAAATTATGAAAGAAAAAAATACCACCTTGTTCCGACTAATTCGCATTGGACAGTGACCCACAAGATGAACCACAGGTAAATGGCAAAAATATTCATACAATGCGAAAACAAAGAAATTCCAATATGGCATGGTGAAGATAAAGAATGAATCAAAGAGGGACAAGGACAGTTACATTAGAACACTTTATCAAGATAAGGCAAACAAATTACCTGAATGTGATGAAATAGCATTCGCTGATCCTGAGCCTCGGCTCGTAACAATTCCCCAAGATTACTGTATAATTCATCCCAAACATCAAATGGGCGCCAAGGAGGTCCACGTTCAGCTACAAAGCCTGTGAAAAACATGCAGTCTAGGACACGGGTCGTGAAGTCGCAGTCCATGAGTGCACGCTCTCCAAGAAACGCAGCCTAAAGAACAAACAAAATAATTTCAATTAATGCAATCATAATGGTACAAAAGTAGGAAATTAAACATTGAAAGATTAGCCATGTACTGTAATGGGAAAATACCCACAAAATTCACCATACCTGGAGGATGATACCAACTGAAACTGCAGTGACAATTTGATGAACCAATATAAAAGGAAACTGGGTGGATGACATAATTAGTTAATAGATGATGGTGATGATTGTTGTTTTAATGTGCAAAACATTAGGGCTATCTTGCCCTCGTCAAATAAAATTATTTTAAGGAGAAAGAAAGACTTTCAACTCCTGAAAAATAAAATATATTGAAAAAAGAAGGGAGAGGCCAGCTGCAGACAAGAAAATTATAAGAGTTCCTACTATCAGATTCAATTATTTTGAACAATTGACACCAATTGAACAGGTAGTTCTGTGAGGAAGTAAATAGCGTATTTTCATATAATCTCCAGGTATTTTCCATTAAAAGCTCTCCCTTGTGTTGAAATAATTTTCCATTTGATATACTAAATAGCTTTTGGTATATGACCTACGTTGTGGTAAAGTATAGAATAAGAAAATCAAAATCAAAACTCAACATCCATACGTTGTAGTCATTATAGACAAGAAACATAAAGAAAGCATAATTATCTCACTATGGTACTACCCATAATGCATGTCCTGTCTTAAATTAAAGCTATCATCATACGTCAAGATAATTCGCTTCAAAACCCCTCCAGCACTGGAAAATGTGTGTCCAAATCTACACGATGAGGCTTTTAACGCTAAGGAATTGTGCCCTGGTGTAGCCTATCATTGAATTTGTGTTCATCAGGTTATTGAAAGGTGCATGGATGAATATATGATAATTATCTCACTATGGTACTACCCATAATGCATGTCCTGTCTTAAATTAAAGCTATCATCATACGTCAAGATAATTCGCTTCAAAACCCCTCCAGCACTGGAAAATGTGTGTCCAAATCTACAGGATGAGGCTTTTAACACTAAGGAATTGTGCCCTGGTGTAGCCTATCATTGAATTTGTGTTCATCAGGTTATTGAAAGGTGCATGGATGAATGTATGCTAATAGCTTCCATCAACATACACAATTTCAGTTCTATTGCTATCTATTTCATAGATAATGAGAACTGTCTATATATTTCGGAAGATCACCATGTTAGATTGTTCTATATGTAGTGTACCCGTATTTGATAATGGAGAATACATGGTCATATTCCAGTCTAGCTCAGCGATCGGGGGCGTTACGTTCAATCCCACCGTATGACATATTCGGAGTATGAGCAATCAGGTTAAACAAGCCACACAAATAACAAATTACCCAAAAATGCTTTAATTTACAAAAAGCACCCAAAACAACAATAGTAACTTTCAGTTCTCACAGTAAAGTGGTGCAGTTGCACTCTATATAAACGGAGGTAGCACGCAGTTCGCTACTCCTGTGGGGGTCCGGGCGGGGACACCAAGAGCCCGCTGATGAGCCAGCTTGGTGTCCTAGGCAAAACCCCACACAAGGCATGGCACAAACATAGAAAAATTGCTGAGTTTTACTACAATAATTGATCATCAAAATCATTTCATAAGATCTCTTCACAAAAACTTCTTGCTTGGATTCATTTCTCGGATCCATGAAAGGTCCGGCTAAATTATTTATTAATTAAACAAATCTCAACTTCAATATTAATTACAATAAACTTCATTCCACAATTATCAACTTTACTGAATTCATTTCAATTCAAAACCTTACGTTTAATGAATCTTATTCACTTATTACTTCTCCCTGTCGGGGTATCGAACTCAAGTTATTTGCTTTACTCACAAAATAATATTCAACTTATTCTCCATCATGTCAGGTATCGAACACTTCTCCATGTCGGGCGTCGAACTCAAGTTATCTCTCTTGCATTTAGGCTACAATGGATAATATTTCAAGTTTCACCATGCACCATTTCCAGGATTTTATGGGATACACATCCCCATGCAATTTAAATCCAGTATAATTCATTACCCGTCTGTATATTTCTACTGCAATTACAATATACAAACAATAATTATTATTATTAGTTGCGTTTAGGCAGATCTTACATAATTGAAAACATTTTTTAGCAGGAATTAATCCTCTGCATTCAAGCATTTCAATTATATCAGTTTCATTACTCTTAACATTTATCATTAACTAGTTTTTATTTCAGTGATTTTAATTACTATTGTCAGATTCTTTTTAGAACTCTGCGCTCTACACATCAATGGGACCATTCATAATCGTTCATTCCACAGACAGGAGGTTCACCCTAGCTTGGGACAAGGACACTTCCCCCTCCCCCTAGCTAGCTGCCTTTTCACTTCTTATGACCCATAACAACAAATTACATGCTCTAATTAGTCTGGCACACTTTAACATCGATACTGTGTTTCTTTAATTATAGAGTATTGGGCAACCAAACTTGATGTAAAATTCCCTAATTCACACTCACTAAGTCTGCTAATTAGCTCTCTTTATTCAACATTACAATCTGGGATCGTTTGAGGGTGATATAGCATTCGGAGAAGGCTTATTGCTGTCGGAATTATTTACTAGGGAGAATTACACCTTCCCTTACTCACATACACTAGGGAGAATTATACATTCCCTTACTCACTTCGTTGCGGTGATTATTTATTATTACAGTATGGACCACGACTTTCACAGCACATCCGACTGCTTATATTAGAATTACAGAGCCGACCAGGGGCTTTCACCGTGCATCCGATTGCTTGTACGACGCATCAATATTAGGGAGAAATACCCATTCCCTTTATCACCCAGCGCTACCGTATGCGCTAATACAATTTACCTGTCACCTAGACAGCATGCAAGGTCAATCACAGGCGTGGCTAGCCTTGTGAGACACACAATAATATATACCTTCATTTCACGACAACCATTTCCTCGACACTTCGCCCTTCTTCCGAATTTTCACATTAAACAATTTATGTATACAAAAACTCCTATTCTTGAGTTTACATTAATTTTATTTCAGCCTTTTTCCGGCAACAACCATCAACTTGGATAACCAACCCATTTATTATTTATTCAACACTAATTCTTGCCAGAATACTTCCTATTTGATTGGCTCTTTAATACTTGAACACACATTATTATTCACATGGCCTCTTTCATTTAATTCTTTCCAATTAACATTTTATGATTTACTTCACATTCTGAAATCACTGACTATTTAATTCATCACATTTAACTTCATTCTATCATTAATCGATTTCAACATTCTTTAATTAATTAATTAATCGGTCCCCCCTCCTTTATTCCTTTAATCACATCTAATCATTTTACGGGTTCCACTTTGCTTTGACTTTACATATAAAATAATTCACTTGTATTAATTTGACTAACCATGGTGAATATGGTTAATTATTACAATTCATAATTTATCATGGTGCATGGTGTTACAAGGTATAATGAAAAATAATTTTTACTCACCCCAGATCTGGTGGTCTGCCCATAGTATGGAGTTTTTCGCCCATCAGCCGCATTTTCTAGCAACTCATGGCGACACCGTAATACACAATTATAACACTTAACTGACACTTCATTTTCTTTACACTCATTAACATACTCGCACTTTTTACTATAAATTCTAGAAAAATCGCGAACACTTGGGATACTTAACACTGTTGAAGATTTCTTCACAATACACAAAATCACACTAATTTACACAGGCGTATGTTTCCTGTTTTCTTGGTACAATGTCCTATACAAAAACACATTAATATTTCCATTTACACATCCAGTCATGTGACTGTCTCTGGTCGCATCTCAGGTCGCAGTTAAGACAATTCTCCCCGGAAATTCCCTGGACGACTAACTTCTTCTATAAAGTTCTATACTGTTACCTCCGTCCTCCTATCGTACTGCTTTAACGTAAGTTCAAAAAGAATGTTCATCATGTCCTCCCATGAGCCTGGTATTGAACGAGATTAATATCTCCTCTTCTCATGACCATAGTTCATTTATCGTGAACTATCGTGGCCTCCCTTACGAAAGTCTGAATACTTTTGAGTACCTAATTCTCACTAACTGCTTGCGTTATCTTGACGCTCTTCACTTCCCGAGTGACTGAATACTTGGCAACTTTTTACATCGACTGAAGTTACAGTGGCGTCTTTAAGACCATAACTAACTTGGTTTGCCCGCACCGGTTTTCGAACTTGTGTCCTATACTAGCGTCGCACTGATTCGCGACCTATCGAGACTTTCCCATCTGGGGTTTCTAACTTGTGTCGTTACTAACGTCCTTCTGGACGGCATCCCAAGTGGTATGTTGCCCCGCTGGCTCTCGAACTTGTGACGTGTCTTCACTAACGTTGCTTGCCCATCTGGGGTCTTGGAACTCATGTGTGGCCCTCTCCCGGGTCCAAGAACAACTGACTTCCAATCTGAATCCTCCGCCTTATATCTCATCTGACTAGAGTGCTTCTGGTACTTAATTACTGATACCGTGGTCGTATCGTATTATAAAAATTACCTTCATGCACAGTAAGTTCTGTATGTTTCAAAAATCCTTCGCGGAGCCAAGTCTGTTTGTTCACTTATTTTATAAAAATTCCTAAAGGTAATGGCTTCATGACGCTGGCTGTGATAAATTCCTAATGTCAGCACATATCCGTGCGTGTAGGTAGAAACACTCACACCTCCATGCTGGAGGTGATTTAACTTTAAATACCCCCATGAAAACAAACCTACAGAATTTACTGCCTCTAAATACAGGCCACAAATGAATTTAACATTAATTTCCCGACTTGAAATGGGCGCAAAGGTTGAACTTATGGATCTTCCTAAATAAAATAAAATAAAATAAAATAAATAACAGTTTCCCGACATTGAGATCCCCTATCCCAGGTGTGCGGCATTAAGCATGTGTTCGCTGATGTACCAGGATCATGCAAGACAGGAATAAACACACAAGAATTTTTAAAGAAACGATCTATTGGCTGTACTCAACATATATACATAATGCATAGCATAACAAAATACCCTTCAATGCACTTCTGATAATGTTTTTGTACAGTACCTTATTCACTGAATTTACGCTCCTTGAGCAACAAACACTTACGGTCATTACAGACCTTAGGCACAACAGCCTCCTATACATTTTTTACACTTGCACGGTTTGTGCAGAAAACTACACTCGTTCAAACTTCACGCATCAACTTCCTATATTTGCATTTCGTACTGTTCGTACGCAAATCTACACTGGGCATACTTGGTATTCATTCCACGATTTCCTCAAATGACTTCCACACATGTGAGATGATGAGTTTATGATTGTCCTTTAGGGTGTGATGGAATCAGCAACCCATGGTCTATGAACTTAACCATGTTGAAAATATGTAGTCATCCAATAGCACAAAGCTCAGTGGATGGCTAGTTGCAGTCTCCGCTGTTCGATTATCGGACCATGCCAGATAAATCGACCCTGGGCGCGAGAAGACTTGGACTCAGCCCATAAAGCAAGAACACCTGATCTCTAGCTGTTTGTTACGGAAACCCTGTCACGTAAAACGACCCGAGCTATAGTAGGTCTGGACTCTGCCCTCAACACGCCATTTTAAAAAGAGCCGTATGAATATGCTTCCACCGAAAGCTGCGTTCAGTCCGGCTGGAACTATTTGGTGTGCGCCCTGCTCCAAGCGGACATGCGTGGCAACATGTGAACATTTGACAATCATAATTCACTCTGACGTCACTCAGTACATTTCCTCTCGCCGGTTCATGGGAGTTCATGCTATTAATAGGCTAGGTATTCCCTGACTTGACACAACAAGTTGAATTATCGCTTAAGTTTTCCGGGTGTGTCAATTTTCAGGCCTCGAAATTCAGATTCATTTGTATCTTATAGTACAGCCAGCAATTGAAAATATTGACATTACTAGTCAAGATAAAGCCATTAACCTCAAACCAAAATGAAATAATGCTTCTACTCAAAATAATACAGTCTCTATATCCCTGTTCCCAAAAACGTAATAAATTGCAATAACCCCGTATTTTATAATATCAAATCTCCAAAAACCGATACTTAATAAACAACGAATCTACTTGGCCCGGAACATCCGAAAATGAATCCGTCCAACAAAAATACACTTGGCACAATAAAAATCATCGCTCCTTCCCCGACTTTAACCCAAAATAATAAAATAGAAATCAAATACCCCGAACTAACTGCACAAGGCAAAAGCCCGAGGGTGAGCTTATGTAACTGAATAAATTCGGTTACAAGTTGTAACAAGGTTGCACAGCTCTGCAAATATCAGAAATATATTGGAGGCTGGATTTAGACAGCTCCTTAACCCGGTCCATGAGTCAATTAAAATTGGCTACATGGATAATTCTTGCCAGGCACGTCCACGTCGTGGGGGTGGGCAACGGTACTGTAATATACCATGGAACTACAGTAACGGCTAAGTTCTGGTGAGGACCCAGTCCTATGGGGTATAACGTAGGTCTGTGCACAGGGTTACGTGCGAAGACCTCAATGGCATCTGCAGTGGAGAAGATGGACTTTGGTACAGTGAAGATGGCGGAAGAGGCAACCCAGTACTCAGGGGTTAAATATGAGTACAACCTGCTGCCTTGTAGGTTTGGTAGTGGAATACCAAAGGCTAAGGGAGACAACCCTGACAGAAAATCCTCCAATAAGTTAGGCCTAGCAAGCCAATAAAGGAGTAAATATCTATGCGCTTTCAATGTTAAAACGAGCCTCGGAAAGAAGAATACCCAAAATGGACAGCTCACACGCCTTACAGTTGACAGGAATGATGGCATCCAGCCTGATGTTATGCAATGTAAGGCTGTGGGAAAAAACAGAATAAAGAAAGATAAACCCAAAATAAGAATAGGAACACTGAATGTAATGACATTAACTGGAAAATGTGAAGAACTTGTAGATCTGATGGAAAGAAGGCAACTGGATGTATTAGGTCTGAGCGAAACCAAATGGAAAAGGAAAGGGAAGAAAATTTTAAGAGGATGATATACCCTTTACTGGTGTGGTAAATGGAAAGGGTCACATAATGGAGTGGGCTTTATTCTAAGTAAGAAAGTAGATGCTGTTGCAGATATTAAATATATTAGCGACAGAATCATTAGATTGGAGGTATCATCAAACGAAAAAATCCCAACCCTAGTGCAGGTTTATGCCCCACAAACGGGGTGCAAGGATGAAGAGAAACAGAAGTTCTTGGAACAGCTTGAGAACCAATTGGATAAGGAGAACATTATGATAATAGGTGACTTAAATGCTCAGGTGGGATGCAAAAGGGAGGGTGTAGAAAGAGTGATTGGCCCATTTGGTTATGGAAACAGAAATCTAGAAGGGGAAGACCTGCTTGATATGTGCAGTCGAAATAGTCTTCAAATTCAAAATACCTGGTTTAAGAAGAGAGAAAGCTATAAAGTAACTAGATACAGCTGGGATGGAAGACATAGATCAATGATAGACCTTGTAATAACAGCGGGTGAAGCAGGAAAACAAGTTGTGGATGTCAAAGTTGTTCCCAGTGAAAGTCTCGAAGGTGACCATAGACTTGTTCTAGTTAGTATAAATGGTGTTAAACTGATTAATTATAAGATGGAAAAGAAACAAAAGATCAAGGTCTGGGAGCTGGAGAAATCTGATAAACGTGAGGAATTTCAGAGAAGAATTTTAGGAAAAGTTCCAAAAACTGATACCAAAAGTGCAGAGGAAGAGTGGCAAAATTTTCGAAATGTCTTAGTTGAAGAAGCTAGAGAATTATGTGGCGAAACAAGTAGTCAAGTTCGGCATAAAGAGACTGCCAGGTGGAATAAGGA
This sequence comes from Meconema thalassinum, assembly GCA_946902985.2. Lineage (NCBI taxonomy): Eukaryota > Metazoa > Arthropoda > Insecta > Orthoptera > Tettigoniidae > Meconema > Meconema thalassinum. The sequence goes on along the minus strand of OX336391.1, from coordinate 296,187,507 downwards.
AGTCAAGACAATAATTCAATTAAGGAACAAAGTAAAGAGAAAATTAGAAGTGGAGAGACAAAAGAATGACAGAAATGAGGATAAAATCAGATCACTTGCTCAAGAATATCGAGAGCACAAATTAAGAGTTAAACGCATAATTAATGAAGAGAAGGATAAGATTTGGGATGAATTTGCGAAGAAACTGGAGGAAGATACACAAGGTAATAAGAAATTACTATATAAAACTGTGAAAAACAATAAAAGACATCAGGAATCAGTTACAGCTTTGGAAGGAAATAATGGAGAAGTGATAAGAAGCATAAATGAAATCAGGAAATTAATGGGACAGTATTTTGATCAACTGTTAAATGATGCATCTAATGACAGTGGGGACACAAACATCAATTTAGGGGCCAATGATGAAAACCACCAAGAACCACCCCCAACCTGGTCTGAAGTGGAAGAAGCTTTAAAAGCCATGATCAAAGGGAAGTCCACTGGAGTTGATGAAGTAAGTTCAGACATGATAAAAGCAGCAGGAATTAATGGGATACATTGGTTGTACAGAGTATTACATGCTATATGGAAGGACAATAAGATCCCCGATGACTGGTCTAAAGGTGTAATAGTGCCATTGTTTAAAAAAGGAAACCGGAAAAAGTGTGAGAACTATCGTGGAATTACTTTGATATCCCATGGTCTAAAGATCTTGGAAAAAATAATTGCGAAAAGACTACGCAGACACTTAGAAAAGGCTTTAGAAGAAGAACAACATGGCTTTAGACCAGGAAGGAGTACTATTGACTTGATCTTTGCTGCAAGAATGCTTATTGAGAAACATCTTGAAAAGGGGAAAGAATTAGTAATGGTATTTCTAGATATAGAAAAAGCATATGATAGCATTGTAAGATCAAAAATTTGGGAATGTTTAGAAAGGCACAATGTCCCAAAAGGCTTGATAAACAAGATCAAAATGCTGTATGAGAACACAAGGGCATGTGTAAGAATAGGTAATGGGGAAAGCAGATGGTTCACAACAAAACAAGGAGTCCAACAAGGAAGTTCACTTTACTATTCATCACAGTGATGGACATAATCCTGAAGAGAATAAAAGAAGAACAGGGTAATGAAACAAATGCCCTTGTCTTTGCAGATGACGTCATGATTTGGGGAGAAAGTGCCAGAGAGGCACAAGAAAAACTGGATGCATGGGACAAGCTGTTCAAGGAGTATGGGTTGAAAATAAGCCAAAGTAAGACAGTAGTGATGACAACAGGACTGTCTAATGCAACCATTTACCTGAATAATCAGCCTCTACAAATTGTTGATCAATTTAAATATCTTGGTAGCACAGTGTGTAAGGATAACAACAACAACAGTGAAGTAACAAATAGAACTAGTAATGCAGCCTCCTTCTATGCACAAGTTAGAACACTACTGTGGGATAATAAAGTGCCCAGGAAGTGTAAACATATACTGTTTAAGACATACTACATCCCAATTCTAACTTACGGAGTAGAAACATGCACCCTGTCCAGAAGAGAAGAAAGTAGGATTCAGGCATCCGAAATGAAGTTTATAAGAACAATGCTTCAAAGGACAAGGAGAGACAAAGTAAGGAACGAAACAAACAGGACAGAGGCTGGCATAGATATCAGTGCTACAAAATATTTGCAGAAGCAACGATTAGGATGGTATGGGCATCTTCAAAGAATGGGAGATGAGAGGACACCAAAAGCTTATTTCAACAAGATTATCCCAGGAAAAAGACCAGTAGGAAGACCAAAGAAGAAATGGTTGGACCAAATCAAGGATGATCTTGAAGACAAAGGGCTAGACTGGAGAAGGACCCATGAAGACCAACTATTCATGGACAGGAAAAGGTGGCGAGGGCTCGTTAACAGCACCCGGGCGACTGGAGCTGGAATTTGATGATGATGATATGATTAATAGAGAGTTTTATAATTTCTAAAATCATCTCTATCTTCCTTCACTGTAATGTCTTTCTTATTTATTTCTTATGTTTGGTTCTCAAGAAATAGGTAATTTAATCCTATCAAAGCTCCTCCTCCCGGTGATATCATCGAGTTTTCTGATTACTCAGCACCTAGATGGGGGTTTCCCTTCTTGCGACCGCGTGATACATCTTAGAAATAGTCCGCTGCTTCTTATCGTGACATTAATGACTTCTGACATCATCCTGCCATGCTTCGCTGGCTCTGATCTCATTACTTTGCAATGCTTTGCTTGCATATGACCTCATCGGTATTACCTCAGCTATCATAAACTTTATTTAATTAAACTCTCGCTTCTTATCTGTAGCTACTGTGTACATAATTTATTCTTTTCAATATCCTGTGCTGGATCGAGTCGTTTATATGCATCAATGTTCCCTTTTATACCTGACTTCGATTGGAAATACTCTTGGTTCGTGACTTGGATTGACCACTTCATCCTATGATCCTGGGCACAGTAGGCCATAGAGTAATGTGTCATTAGTGAGATATATGAGAGTATAAAAGGAGAATGTTTATTTCCTGCAGCTGTGAGCATGTGGAAACCAATTTTTGGACTTAGTGTACAATTTATAAAGCTATTACTAAGTTAAAGTTTATTTACTCGTGTCAGGAACAAAAATATTACATAAGAAATTATGTACAAAATGGGCAACAAAAATGACAAAACTTGAACATTTAAGGTTCTAAATATTGCATGACCAATATTTTGCCATGTCACGTCCACTTGGTGTAGCCTTCACCAGATCCTCCATGGTGCACAGTATAGGACACAGACTGCACTGAAGCAGATGACCCATAGTCTGTTCTTCACCGCATTCACAAAGACCGAGTCGCAGCAAAAACCCCATTCAAGAATGTTAGACTTGGATCTGCCAACCCCAGATCGCAATCTGTTGAGAGACTTCCAAGTTGTCCAAGCCTCTGTATGTCCTGCTGGGAGCTTTTCAGATGGAGCCATCCACTGAGTAATGTGGGGGCTTCTGGTCAACCACGATATAATCCTCAAAACCTGAGGTTTGTCAGTTAGGCACTCAGTTGTGTGAAGAAAGCTTCTTCTGGACTTCAGTCGAGAGTGGGCTGGTTGAAGGCTATACAATGGATGTGCTCGAGACACATCAACCCTAGATCTCTCACATTTAGCTGCAACTTCTCTTCTGATATCTGTGGGTGCAATGCCTGCTAAACAACACAGTTTACCACATGGCGTGGGTCTCAGGCAGCCAGTGATGAGCCTACATGTTTCATTTAATGCAGTATCAACCTGCTTGGTATGACACGACCTATAACACACAGGACATGCATATTCTGCTGCAGAGTAACAGAGTGCTAAAGCAGTGGTTCTTATTGTTTGAGCTCGAGTCCCCCAGCTGGTACCAGATAATTTGCGAAGGAGGCAGTTCCTTGCGGATACCTTATTTTTGGTGTTTAGACAATGTCTTTCTTACGTGAGTGCACGGTCCAATGTAATCCCTAAATATTTGGCATTCGCACAGTGATCCAACAGCATGCCTTCCCACGTTACATGCAGTTTCCTCTTTGCCTGTCTGTTCTTGAGATGGAAAGCGCAGACTTGTGTTTTCAAAGGGTTTGGTTTCAATTGGTTTCCTCTATAATAATCACTTAGTTCCTCTAGAGCTTCAGATAGACGTCTTTCCACAACTTCAAACTGATCTGCCTGGACGGTAATGGCACGATCATCCGCATAAATAAAGCTTCGAGTACCTACTGGTATTGGCTGGTCATTTGTATGTTAAAGAGGATAGGTGCCAGAACACTACCTTGAGGCAGTCCATTTCTTTGATTCCTCCAACGGCTGAGCTGCCCTTGAAAGTCTACAAAGAGTCTACGATTTTGAAGAAGACACCTGACTATTTCAGTTAATTTATAGTCCTTTGTCATCAAGTAGAGTTTATTCAGCAGTAAGTGATGATTGACTGTGTCATAAGTTGCTGTTAAGTCAATGAAGACTGCCCCTGTGATCTTCAGGTTCTGGAATCCATCTTCAATATGCCGAGTAAGATGTAGGATTTGTGAAGTGCAGCTTTTACCTGTTCTGAAGCCAGCTTGTTCAGGGATTAGGAAAGGTTCAATTACATTTGTGAGCCTACTTAGAATCATTCACTCCAGTATCTTGAAAAGGTGGGAGAGCAATGAAATAGGCCTATAATTCTTAGGATCATGTGCATTTTTCCCGGGTTTGAGAATCGCTAATACTCTGCTCTTCCTCCATATTTTGGGTATTTTACAGGTAGTAATGCAGTTATTAAAAAATTCTAGCAGTCATTCTTTAGCCCCAGGTCCAAAATGTTTGATTTGATCCACACAAATTCCGTCCAGACCAGCCGCCTTTCCATTCTTACAGTATTTAATAGCAATATTCTGTTCTGAAAGTACAAAGGGTTTAAGGAACATGTTGCCTTCCTGTTCATGTTCCCTTACCAACTTCAATTTAGGTTTCTGGATTGTCTTTCCAGAATTACCATTTCGAATAAGTTGATTAACAATTTGGTTGGCAGATACATTAGAATGTGAAGAAGTTCTATTGTGATCATAGTTAAGGCGTCTAAGAAACCTCCAATCTTTCTGGCCGCTCCTTCCCATATCCAAATCTTCCATAAGCCTTAACCACTGTTATCGTTTTGAGTCTGAAATAGAAGAGAGAACACGTTGTCCGCTAGCAATAGTTTCCTCACTGAAAGGATCGTCAAATGATTTGCAGTAATTTGACAAAAGAGTCGTTGTCTGAGGAGTAAGACCTTGTATGTAATTTGTTCTACATCCTCTCGGGATGGCTGTATTGGAACATACTTTAATCACATCAATGAATTGCTCATAGGATTCTGGAATGGGACTGACTGTGGTGATCTCATCAAGTAATGAGGTGAACTGTGTCCAGTTAGCCTTCTTGAAGTTGTATCTACTTCGAAAAGGGACAGTCTGTGGTCTGACAGCTGGAAATAGCTGGCACATTATGGGACGATGTCGAGTATTTGGAATGGGCGGACAAACCGATTTCACACATTGGCTGGTGACACACTCACTTACAAATATGAGATCTGGGTTGTAGCCACATTTCCATCTTCCACTGTTAAATGATGAAGGGAGTTTACTGTCATGTATGAGGGACAGCTGAAGTAATTCGGCCCATTTTAAAACAGCTTCCCCATTTTCATCATCGTGGGAATATCCCCACACACTCTGTTGTGTGTCAAGCATGAGGAGAGTGTAAAAATCAGTGTTACCAAGGTGATATATTTCAAAACTTTAGACAAAGGGTCTTATATTGTGTTTCTGCATAGATATGTAAATATATTGTGCAACCAGATAAAACAGTTAGCTGGTAGCTATACATATACAGGGTGTTACAAAAAGGTACGGCCAAACTTTCAGGAAACATTCCTCACACACAAAGAAAGAAAAGATGATATGTGGACATGTGTCCGGAAACGCTTAATTTCCATGTTAGAGCTCATTTTATTACTTCTCTTCAAATCACATTAATCATGGAATGGAAACACAGCAACAGAACGTACCAGCGTGACTTCAAACACTTTGTTACAGGAAATGTTCAAAATGTCCTCCGTTAGCGAGGATACATGCATCCACCCTCCGTCGCATAGAATCCCTGATGCGCTGATGCAGCCCTGGAGAATGGCGTATTGTATCACAGCCGTCCACAATACGAGCACGAAGAGTCTCTACATTTGGTACCGGGGTTGCGAAGACAAGAGCTTTCAAATGCCCCCATAAATGAAAGTCAAGAGGGTTGAGGTCAGGAGAGCGTGGAGGCCATGGAATTGGTCCGCCTCTACCAATCCATTGGTCACCGAATCTGTTGTTGAGAAGCGTACGAACACCTCGACTGAAATGTGCAGGAGCTCCATCGTGCATGAACCACATGTTGTGTCGTACTTGTAAAGGCACATGTTCTAGTAGCACAGGTAGAGTATCCCGTATGAAATCATGATAACGTGCTCCATTGAGCGTAGGAACATGGGGCCCAATCAAGACATCTCCAACAATTCCTGCCCTAACGTTCACAGAAAATCTGTGTTGATGACGTGATTGCACAATTGCGTGCAGATTCTCGTCAGCCCACACATGTTGATTGTGAAAATTTACAATTTGATCACGTTGGAATGACGCCTCATCCGTAAAGAGAACATTTGCACTGAAATGAGGATTGACACATTGTTGGATGAACCATTCGCAGAAGTGTACCCGTGGAGGCCAATCAGCTGCTGATAGTGCCTGCACACTGTACATGGTACGGGAACAACAGGTTCTCCCGTAGCACTCTCCATACAGTGACGTGGTCAACGTTACCTTGTACAGCAGCAACTTCTCTGACGCTGACATGAGGGTTATCGTCAACTGCACGAAGAATTGCCTCGTCCATTGCAGGTGTCCTCGTCGTTCTAGGTCTTCCCCAGTCGCGAGTCATACGCTGGAATGTTCCGTGCTCCCTAAGACGCCGATCAATTGCTTCGAACGTCTTCCTGTCGGGACACCTTCGTTCTGGAAATCTGTCTCGATACAAACGTACCGCGCCACGGCTATTGCCTCGTGCTAATACATACATCAAATGGGCATCTGCCAACTCCGCATTTGTAAACATTGCACTGACTGCAAAACCACGTTCGTGATGAACACTAACCAGTTGATGCTACGTACTTTTGTGCTTGATGCTCGTACTGTAGAGCAATGAGTCGCATGTCAACACAAGCACTGACGTCAACATTACCTTCCTTCAAATGGGCCAACTGGCGGTGAATCGAGGAAGTACAGTACATACTAACGAAACTAAAATGAGCTCTAACATTACGTCAACATTACCTTCCTTCAAATGGGCCAACTGGCGGTGAATCGAGGAAGTACAGTACATACTAACGAAACTAAAATGAGCTCTAATATGGAAATTAGGCGTTTCCGGACACATGTCCACATAACATATTTTATTTCTTTGTGTGTGAGGAATGTTTCCTGAAAGTTTGGCCGTACCTTTTTGTAACACCCTGTATATTATAATTTGCATAGTTAGGTATACCCTTTCCTGCCTATTACACCATTCACAGGGAGTAAAGTAAGACATGGTATAAATCACCTAAGCATGCTTAATATTCATGCCTTGGGATAGGTGATCTCATTTGCCGTAGGGTTTTATTTAACTACTTTATTCACCGAGGGTCCATATGTCCTAAGTCTGGTGCCCAATCTTGCCGCAAGCTTATAACCTGGCGTGATCTTAACAGAAGAAAGAAGTCTGTCTCTCTGCCTGCAGGCTATGACTCACGCTACGCGAGCGGCTGGATCACAGCACGCTTAACAACAATTGCGCTCAGCGCCAGTCTAGAGGAGTGAAACTTGTATGGACCCATCGCATCCGCGAGTTGGCCTTGGAATGACGAGATTGAATAAGCCACCGTACCAAGTGCTGCTAGCCGCAGTTCACCAACGTGAAAACAAACCCGACTGCTATTGGCGGAAACTTACGCAAGGGACACCTCACGCCAGTCTAGCTTCAACCACTTCCGTGGAAACATCGCAACAATTACTCGTGCATGACGTTACGCACGTGGTGTTCACAATGGAAAAATAAAAGAATTGAAAGAGAAATACACGGTTGTAACCGAATGTATTCAGTTACATAGCCCACTCTCGGGTTTTCGCCTCCTGCGGTTTTACTCTATTTTCAGAGTAAGAACCTGGCATATTTGGCGGGAACGATTGTAAAATGGCCGCCGCGGGCTCCTATTGGCTGGATTTTGACAATTAGCACCATACGTTGCCAGAGCATTGCTCATGATTCAGTAACTTGTTAACCGTTGTTTGTGTCTGAGGTAGTTTCATTGTCATTGTTTCATTTACTATTAGCATCGAGTTTTAATATTTTTGTTACCATTTTTACTTAATTATTTATTTTATTATCATCATTACTATTATTATTACCCTCCGGGGAACCTGTAACCTCTAGAGGGCGCGTCCCCAGGAGGCGGATAGGGGGGCCCTACAGCACTAGTAGGGTTGGTTCAAATACCCTCCAATAGAACCCGCGGACCAACAGGTAGCCCAATTCCTGGGGGCTTCACAATGCTGGGACACCCTCTCTCCAGGGGTCATAAATATGGAGGGCCCAGCTCGGGGTTATGAGTGAAGACCACAACGGTGCCTGCAGTGGAGAAGGAGTCCTTCGGTACAGTGCAGTTGGCGGAAGTGGCATCCCAGTGCTCGGGAAATTGAGTAAAATGTATCGCTCTCACTTCAGAGACTGATATCAACCATAGCGTCTGACCCGGAGCGGGCGGCTATAAACAGCGTCTGTTCCCCATGTGAGGGGTGGCTGATTTACTACCTGGCCGTAGGTATAAAAGGCTTGGCGTCAGCAAGGGCATGCGGCCGGAAAACTATGCCAAAACCAATATGACAGCAAATCTTAGTTTAGCCTCGGAAAATGCTAGGGCGTACCCCAGAAGCGACGTGCAGGGATTTCGCCCGACCCCTGTGAGAAATGGGCTAGGGCTACTGGGTCACGAGCGAACCCGGCTAAAGAGGCTAGCTCAAAAATATGGTGAGTTACGAAGAGTAGGCACACTGAATGTAGGAACAATGACTGGGAAAGGAAGGGAGTTAGTGGATCTCATGGAAAGGAGGAAGGTGAAAATATTGTGTGTGCAAGAGACTAGATGGAAGGGAAATAGGGCTAGAGAGTTGGGTAGTGGCTATAAGCTACTATACAGTGGAGCAGACAAGGATGGGAGGAATGGAGTGGGAATAATCCTCTCCCGAGACATAAAGGAGACCATAGTCCAAGTTAAGAGAAGGAGTGACAGGATAATGAGCATCAAACTGTGTCTTGATGGACAATTGGTAAACATTGTGTGTGTTTATGCTCCGCAAGTGGGTTGTGATGAGGAAGAGAAAATATCCTTCTGGGAAGATATGGATCGTGAGCTTGGAGATATACCAGCGAATGAAAGATTGATAGTGGGTGGTGACTTAAATGGACATGTCGGAAGGAGTCGAGATACAATCGAAAGAGTACATGGAGGCTGGGGAGTAGGAGTGAGGAATGATGAAGGACATAGAATCGTGGATTGTGCGATGGCATATGATTTGGCGATTGTGAATACATGGTTCGAGAAAAACACAGGTCAATATATGACTTACAAGAGTGGGACCAGAGAAAGCCAGATTGACTTCTTAATGTGTAAAAGGTCTCAATTAAGGGAAATACAAAACTGTAAAGTTTTTAATGGTGAAGCAGTGGCAGCACAGCATAGGACGGTAGTCATGGACTGGAAAATGAAGATTAGGAAGAAAGGCAGACCTGTGCAAGTCTTAACAAAAATTAAGTGGTGGAGATTAAATGAAGAGGCGTTGAAGGACCAGTTTAAGGAGAAAGTACTCAATGAAGTGGTTCTTTGCAATTATGTGCAGGAGTGGTGGGCGCACAACAGCAGTTTGATAAGGAGGGTAGGAACTGAAGTGCTAGGGAGAATTTCTGGCAAGAAACCACTAGCTGACAAAGAAACATGGTGGTGGAATGAGGAGGTACAGAAGATCGTGAAAGCCAAAAGTGATGCAAAGAAGTTATGGGATATGTCAGGTAGACAAGAGGATAAAGAGAACTACAAGATGTGTAATAAGGAAGCAAAGAAGGTAGTAGCACAGTCAAAGGCACAAATGATGGATCGGCTGTACGAAGAGTTGGAAACTACAGAAGGTGAAAGAAAAATTTTCAGAATAGCGCAGGCGAGAGATAAAGACAAGAAGGACTACACCCAAATAAAGCAGATCAAAGATGAAAATGGTCTAGTATTAACGGACCATTCCGACATCCAGTGCAGATGGAGAAACTACTATGGAAAACTTCTCAATGAAGAGAACCCAAGGGTATATTTAGGAGAAGGAGAAAAACACCAGGGTCTGACAATGGATATTAGAAAAGAAGAAGTAACATTAGCACTTAGGAAAATGAAAAACGGAAAGGCAACAGAACCCGATGAAATACCAGTTGAAGTGTGGAAGTATCTAGAGAAAAATAGAATCGACATGTTGCTGGATTTAATGCAAAAAATGTACTCTCAGGAAACAATACCTGATGAATGGAGAGAAAGTATTTTAGTGCCTATATATAAAGAGAAGGGGGATATTCAGGACTGTGCCAACTACAGGGGCATTAAGTTAATGTCCCATACCATGAAAATCTGGGAAAGAGTGATAGACAAGAGGATCCGGGAGGAGACTAGCATTGGCGAGCAACAATTCGGCTTCATGCCAGGAAAAGGGACCACAGACGCAGTGTTTGCCCTGAGACAAGTAATGGAAAAGTATCGTGAAAGACAGAAGGGATTACACTTCGCATTCATGGACCTAGAGAAAGCATATGACCGGGTGCCCCGAGGAGAAGTCTGGAGATGTTTACGAGCGAAGGGAGTCCCAGAGAAGTACGTGCAGTTGGTTCAGGAAATGTACAAAGACGCAAGAACACAGGTTAGAAGCAGCGTTGGACTTACAGATTGGATTCCGGTTCGAGTAGGTTTACACCAAGGTTCGGCTTTAAGTCCATATCTGTTTGACCTAATTCTGGACGAAATGTCTTGTGGATTACGAGACCAAGCCCCCTGGTGCATGATGTTTGCGGACGATATTGTGTGTGTAGTACCACCAAAGATGTCATAGAAGAAAAACTGGAACAGTGGAGGGCAGCCTTGGAAGACAGAGGACTCAGGATTAGCAGGAAGAAGACAGAGTATATGAGGTTCAATACAGACCAAGACTGTGAGATCAGAATGCAAGGGGAAACGTTAAATAGAGTGGATGAGTTCAAATACCTGGGTTCGGTGGTGACTGGAGATGGAAATCTGGATCTGGAAGTGTCACACAGGATTCAGGTAGGATGGATGAACTGGAGGAAAATGTCAGGAGTGCTCTGTGACCGCAGGATCAAGCCTAAGGTTAAGGGGAAAATATATAAAACTGTCGTAAGACCTGCATTGCTGTATGGCTCTGAAACATGGCCTGCACGCAGAACGCACACACACAGGCTTGACGTCACGGAAATGAAAATGCTCAGGTGGATGAGTGGAGTGACTAAGCGTGATAGAGTGGAAAATGTCAAAATAAGAGGAACATTGAAGGTTGTGGAAATATCTAAGAAGATACAAGAAAAGCGACTTCAATGGTACGGGCATGTGAGAAGAAGGGAGGAATCCTACGTGGGGAGGAAGATGCTAGACATGCAAATACAGGGAGTGAGAATGCGAAGCAGACCTAAACGAAGATGGATGGATTGTGTACAGGAGGACCTCAGAGAAAAACAGTTGTCAGAAGAGGATGTGCATGACCGGGCTAAATGGAGGAGAGCTGTCAGAAACATCGACCCCACATAGGAGTGGGAATGATGTAAAGAGAAAGAAGAAGAAGAAGAAGAAGATTATTATTATTATTATGATAATAGGGACAGTGAAGGGATAGAAGGTGTCGAACCCTTGCCAAGTGACAGAGGATTATTGGTGTCAGTTCGCGGCAGTCGATAATAACTTACGAGTACAGCGCAAGTTATTGCTTCCCGTCATACCATAGTATTCAAATTACCGCCCGTCAATCAATAGCCTACAAATCGAGACTGTAAAAGCACGGCAATAATGTCGCCACAGAGCAGCTTTTATGTATGCTCGGCGCTCAATACTTCTTTACCTTAACCATAACGAATAGAATATAAAGTGTGATCTCTTCTCCCTCAATAGCATGTAATGAATACGGATCGGGTTGGCACTCGCCGCTACGCAGCGCTACAGTCGATTTGAGATTGTTGATTTCCACTAATGTTTGTGTGTTTATGTGCGATTTATTAAGTATTTAATTGGTCGGAGTGTTTTGGTGGTGTTCTGTGCAAACGTTTATTGATATACAAGTGCTTACACTATTACTTCATAGTATTAATACCTGAAATGCTAATGTAGGAAGCATTGACTGAAAGGGAATTGAATTTCTTGTCGTGTGTTGACGTTATCTTCGTGTGTTAATTTTATTGTTATTTAATGTAAGTAAACAGCAGTTTAGCCCTTACATTTTCATGAGTGCTTAATGTGATTAGTGAAGATGCCTTGCTCTTTTGTACCAGGATGCAGATCTAGCTATAGGGACTGTAAAGAGGTCAGACGGTTTTTCAAACCTCCTAAAGATTAGGAACGTTTTATCAAGTGCAAAGGGGCCATATCAGGGAAGGATAGGGAACTTACTGAAAAGTCCTACATCTGTGATGTTCACTTTTCAGAAGATTTAATTGTTAAATTTGACAAATTTGTGATAGAAGGGAAGGAAGTATTACTTCTCCCAAGAACCAACTGGCGATTGAAAGACTATTCTGTTCCACATATAATCCTAATTTTCCTAAGTATCTGTCCAGTATGGTGTAAATAAAATGCTCTTGATGCCATTAAAGACTACTTCTGTGAAGAAAGGGATGAGAATAAAAAGACAATGAGTTAAAAAACATATATGTACCGTAATGCTGAAGGAGGCGTGATCAGTTTTAGACAATAGCCTACTCTATGAAGGGGTCATGACTATGCCTTCTATGTCTGTTTAATGTTAAGTTCTTCTGAAATGATGGTAGTTTACTGATTTTGGTGTTTGTGGAGTGAAATTAATGGTTATTATTGAATTTTATAGTAATCTACGGTAAAGTTGAAAGTTGCGTTCGTACGGCTTTTTTTTTTTGTCTGTGTTGCAAGTCTGTTAAGGGAATGTAAAACGTGTAACAATGTGAAGAAATCCTTTCTGATAGCGAGGTTAATTGTTCCGTTCTTTTTTAAAATTTACCGATAGCTGGCAAAACTAATTGCATTTTAAACTTGCTCTTTGTCTTCGCTTATTGTCGAAACTGGACTATTACAAGAGACGACTTACTAAATTATTATTGGGCACAGTAAAGTATGAGGAGATGTCAAACTTATTAGCGCTTATGAGGATATCTTGCGGTGTTTTAACATGTAAAACAGGTCGCAAGGTTTTAAGTCTCGTAAGCGCCAATGCTAACTTACATCACAGATCGGAGCCAGCGCTGCGCTGCGGCGGACCAGGCGTACTAGGCCAGTGATATCACTTCTTATTCTATTCGTTATGCCTTAACATTACATTGGTGGAATCACAAAAGCTATTTTGTATTAACTGTACTGAGTCGTGATACAGTGAGTGAGAGAGCGAGTGTGCTTGGTGAAATCATGATGTTGTTTCTGTGTTCAACTGTTGTAAACTGTGAATGACTTCCACCCAGAATGTTGTTTCATCTTGACAGGATAATCATTGCATGGTGAGTGTTGATATATTCATCATCAGATTACTTTGTGTTTGTATTTTGTATTATATTTGTATAGCTGTCGAGTGTTCGGCCTCTTTCTCGTATTAATTGAATAACGGTGATAAAGGTAGCATAGCTTCGGTGTGTTATTTATTTATGTACCGTATTTCTCTATTTGAATGTCCTCGGTGTTGACACAGGATCGACATTTATATTACATTGTGCATAATAGTACCGAAATAATGTCCGAAGTAAAGTCCTGTGTATTATTCGAATCAGCTGATCTACAACAATAAAAACTTGACAACACAGCTCAGCTGTTCCAAGCTCCCGCCATTTCCTTCACGTTCTTTCTTTTGAAATACAGAGTATAGTTTGGGATATTTTATTTCATATCTTTTATATATTGGATTAAAATTGGGGGCTGGTGCGGTGCTATTTATTGTGCCCGAGTGTATTTTTGTGGACGGATTCATTTTCGGATATTCCGAGCTGACCAGATTCTCCGTTTGTGAATTATCGGTTTTTGGATGTTTGATAGTATAGAATACGGGATTTATTGCGAACTACGATATTAAGTTTTGGGAACAGGGATAAAAATAATGTAATTATTGCCTGAAGTAGAATCATTATTTAATTTTGATTTGGGGTTAATTTGTGTATTTCGACTTCAATGTTCAAGTTTTGATGGCTGGCTGTAATAAGGTACATTGGAGTTGAGAATCAGGTGCTGGGAATTGGGAACATGCGTAATTTTCAACAACAAATAAAATTGAAAAGTACACCCATTAAATAGCATGGAAACATATTGCATTGTGATAAGTTGCTTTGTTTTCTGTCATTAAAAAAATATATTTTGAAGTCCCTTTCCGCAAGGCGAGTAAAAGGTCCTGTGACGTAAACGGCGGAATGTGAAGTCACCGACTAGTACCGCATGAAGTTTCGCCAGCCATCGTGCATCTGTTGCTTCTAAAAGCTGAATATTCATTATTCGTGATTAAGAAAAAATAACAATTGATTTCAAAATCACAGAAGAAGGCTTTAAAAGAGCACATTCTGACAATGTACCATGTGTTTTGTGGCTGCAGAAATTCGCTGATCAAAATCAAATAGGTGAGTGGCATCTTGTATATACGTTCTGTAACTCTTAGTGTTAGAATGACGAGGAACATGAAGAGAAACAAATCACTTGAATCACCTTTCCAATATTTCTTTCTAGATTAGTTCACATGTTAGAAAATGCAATCAATTTTCACCATTACCAAGGTACAGTACGAATCAAGTCGGACCTAACACTAACATAACAAACAGCATATTTAGGTCTAAAATCTTTTTAAACATATCTCTTAAGCTTAGGAGAACAATTATTGTACAATTGAACAATTTCAAAAATAAATGCTTCTATAATCTATCAATCCTGAAATTAGGTAGATTTTTAGTTGGGGCAACTGCCCTCCCCCTCCAAAGGCAAATGAATTGATACAAACTGGTAGGTTGGACATGGAGATTGGCAGGAGGGTACAGCAGCTCCTGATGGGTCGGGGTATTTATGGCACTTCTCCCCTTTCCTCTTTCCTTCCACGATCTTGTCCCAGTCCAGATTTCTTTTTCTCACACTGTTCTTCACTGAGTCGATCCACCTTGTTCTAGGTCTTCCCCTTGCTCTCTTACCCTTGCACTTGGCCTCCAGCATCTGTCTTGGTATTCTATTTTCCTCCATCCTCTTTACATGTCCAAACCACCTTTAGTTAATTCTTCTCAATTCTCTCATTTAGTTTTCCCATCCCAACTTCCTTCCGAACATCCTCATTCCTCACTCCGTCTTTCCTATCATACTTCTTAGGAATTTCATTTCACAGGCTTGGATTCTACTCTCTTGCCTGCTTGTCAGGGTCCAAGTCTCAGCTGCATAAGTTAATATGGGTACATAGTACACTTTATACATTACCTCCTTGCATTTCCTTGGTACTTCCTTATCCCAAACAAGTTTTCTTACACTTTGATAGAATGCATTGCTCTGCTGTACCCTCCTGCCAATCTCATACCTGCCAACTTTTGAAAAGGGCTATCAGTAAAACTCACGCGCGACAAAAAATTTAACGATTTTCGACATACCCCGGCTTGACGAAAATAATAATACTTCTGGGCTACAAAATACAATAATTCATGCTTTAAACAGGATATTTCAATGAAATCATATCTACTTACATGATTTGTAGATGAACATAACAATCAAGAAGAAATCCATGTTAATCAGCAGCAGGCGTGGTGAATATTGGTTTGGAGCATACATAACAGGACTTCCTTGATAAATTAAGCCGATATACGATATTTGAAAAAGGTTTTACACAATAAAACTTGTTTAACGTAACACAGGCAAGAAATAATATAATACACACTGCAAATCACATGCTAGTTCGACTTTAAAGTCATGGTTGTGGCCTTTTTAGCTTCCAGCAAAAAGTCTTGAGAAAATGCTTTGTCATAACAGGGACCAGAACTCCTGGTCTTCAAAATAGAAATAGACTCCAGAGATTCATTGGACATGGATGACCTGAACTGTGTTCTATTTTTCTTCACAAGGCTGAAAACACGTTCACATTCTGCATTGCTATGGGGTATGGTGAGAATAGAGAGCATTACTCTAGAAATTCGGTTATACTTAAGAAGTCCATCGGCTCCACGAATTCTTGATATTTGTGCCCAACTGGAATCACTTGCAGCATCTTGATGTGCAGCCAAAGTGTCATCTACCTGAAGAGCTGTAAACTGCCTCTGAAGCTCATTCACCACCTCATCGGTAGTTTCATTCTCTTCCTTGCATAACATGATAGGAAACTTTTCCAAGAAAAAACGAACGGAAGAAAACTGTGCATCTTCAATTTTGTCTAACCTAGCAACTTGAGCATTCTTTAGCACGTCATCCTTGAGTGGAAACTTGTTGATGATGTAGTCACAGGCAGTACAAAAGTAGTTTCTCACTGATGAAAAGAAAAGGGATTTATCTGTATCCTGGAGATCATTCACTATGTTCGAAGTTTGAATGCCAATAACTAACTCATCATCACTTCTTTGATTTTGAATCAAGTTGTACTCAACTTCAAGCAATGAGGAGCTTTTGACAATTTTGGGCTTAACAAACTTGGTGAACAGCTGCTTTAGCAAATCCATTAGAAGTTCTAATAACAAGTGAACTTGTGGGGAAGAAGTCTGAAGGGCAACATTCAATTTGTCAAATACAGGAATAGTCACATGAAGAAAAGTGCAAAAGGCCTTGTTCAAGTTTGAGGACAGGAACATAAACAATTTTTCCTCACGAGTTGTAGCAGAAGTCTTACTTTTTAGGATGGGTTTGTCACATTTGGAAGAATATGCTATTCTTTTAGGGGCATGTGTAGTAGCAGAATCAAGAATTCTCTTCTTCTGATACTCTTTGGATCCACTTTGTTCAACTTTAGGTATTCTGAAAGATGTCAAGCTTGTGGAAATGTTTTGGGTACATAATATTACTTCCTCCTTGAAGAAAGAAAGAAGAGGATCCCACTGGTCCAGTAGTCTATCCAAACATCTGCCTAAAGATAACCACCTAGTACATACATGCTTCAGAATTTTCTTTGCTTCCTTATTGTGCAAGTTCTGAAATTTCTGAAGGCGTTCTTTTCTCTTTACACTCTTCTCTAAGAAATAAAATATATCTACAAGGATCTCATCCACTTTAACTGGTAATCTTCCAGCACCTTTTTCAGCTGCTAGATTAATCAGGTGGCAAATGCACCCTATGATGGCAATACCTGGTTGAACTTCCTTCAGAACTGCTGAAACCCCATTTTTGTGTCCTATCATAACAGGAGCATTGTCGGAGCAGAAAGCCACACAGTTTTCAATTGGTATATTATGAGAACTCAGCTGTGATAACATCAGGTTACCTATGTTTCGCCCTGTTGAGTCCCCGTCCAACGCTGGTATGGATAGCACAGTGCTCACTACTTTTTCCTGCCGAACATCATAGAATGTAACAACAATAGGATACAACTTGGCATTCGTATCATTGCTTCCATCCGTTGCCAAAGAAAATGGTCCGTTCTGAAGGCACTTAACAACTTCAGATGATGCATTTTTTGCCATTTTATTTACAATGCACGTCGTTTTCGTGCGACCACAACTATATTTCTTTGCAACTTCTGATGTGGGAAACATCTTCTTAAATAAAGCGCCAGCATGATCAGCCGCACTTAAGGGCACATTGTGTTCCACCAAAAAGGAAGTAAACAGACACTCGGCCCTAATTACGTCACTGTCAACGTTACCAGCCTTGGCAAAAAAGGTGTTGATTTTCTTGCTATCTTCCTTCGATTTAACATAACTTATGTGTTTACCGCACTTCACATGATTACTTAAATCGTTTTTTCCACCATGAGCAATATTAATATCACACGCACATACCGTGCAAAAGGCAAATTTTTCTCCCTTTCTTGATTTTAGTATGCACGGAAAATCAACCGAGTATGATTCTTTAAATGTCTGGAAGTACTGTTTCTTGTTGTATTTGTTCATTCTCGATATCTACTAAAACATCGAAAGGAACCTGGATCACTAAACGTCACATAAAATTATAACATAAATCGCATAAAACACAGCCCACACTTCATTAAAACAAGTCAAAGCACACAAGTCAAATGAACACGACGCCAACCTCGTAAAGAAAGAATATGCACATGGTAGAGAGAAAAAAACACACACGTGGAACGAATGTAATTAGTCCAAGGAATACAGGAAACTGCGAAGCACGAAGATATAGCAAAAAAACTCGAACACTTCATTAATATATGCCATAACCTTAAAATACGAAAACATTCAAAGAACGCCAACTTCGCGAACAATAAACAACTCACGTGGTCAAAGAATATCGTTTAAATCGCAACGAGCGAACGTAGGGGAACAAAGAATTTGC
The DNA here is from genome assembly GCA_946902985.2 of Meconema thalassinum. NCBI lineage: Eukaryota > Metazoa > Arthropoda > Insecta > Orthoptera > Tettigoniidae > Meconema > Meconema thalassinum. Next base: position 296,169,251 of record OX336391.1, on the reverse strand, counting down.
GAAGCAGAGCGTGTTGACACCTAAGATTCACATGGAAGAACGGTTATCCCGGCTTCAAATTCAATTACAATGACGACACAAACATGACACGGTCAAAAGTACGAATCAACTCAAAGAACGAGTTATCGACTATCGCGGACTTGCCTTCGACCCACGCAAACAATCGATTGTACGGAAGTGGGAGGGATTATCGAATGTTAATTATCGTTTCAAATTTTTGTCCGCGAAATCGTAAAATGACACCGTTCATCCGTAAAACCGTAAAATGCTGCAATTTCCGTAAATTTTACGGATAAACCGTAAAAGTTGGCAGGTATGCAATCTCCATGTCCAACCTACCAATTTGCATCAATTCACTTTCTAGGTATTTGAACATGTCCACAATTTCCAAACTCTGACTTCCAATTTTCACAGTGCCCATTCCTTGTCTTTCCCCTCTTGTCATCACCATGGTCTTGCTTTTCTCTATACTGATTTTCAGACCGTACTTCTGAATATTTTCGTTCAGTGCATCTAGTTGTTTTTGCACTTCTTCGGTGTTCCTTCCCCAGACCACAATATCGTCTGCAAATAATAGTAACTCCATTTCTTTATGTCCATATGCTTCCTTTGTTTCCTTTACAATTTCATCCATTACCATTATGAACAAAAGAGGTAACAGCACACTCCCCTGTCTTAGTCCAGTCTTGTTCCTAAACCAATCTGTATTTCCAACTGGGGTCAGTACCCTGCTAACACTGTTGTACATTGCTTGCACCATTTCCAACATTTCTTTTCCCAGTCCCTTCTTAACCATGGTTTCCCATACCTTAAGTAACATTAAGTAACTTCAGTTAATTTCCTTGCACCTATATTGTACAATAAAATATAATATTGTTACAGTGCTGGCAGAGAAAATTAGGATGACAGAGCTATAGGGTATGTTCAAGTGAAGCGACAAAGTGGGAAATGCATAGTAAAATGCAAAATATGTCCTAATACAAGGTCAGATCCAACCATTATACAGTCACACTAATTGTGGATGAGGAACAGTACTGCATAGACAGTGTAGAATGCCATGACTGTGCTACATCTCCTGGGGAGTACATAAACTTGGTAAACAGCATATTTAGGCTTAAAATCTTTTAACTCTTATGCTAAGGAGTAGACTCGTTGAACTGTCAACAAGGCGTACTCGAGCGGCACACACTGTTGATAAAAAAAACATTCATTGGGATGTGTTATGCAGTAACCATTGTCAAAAACCATTGATCTGGATGCGTTAGGCTGTAATCATTGTCAAAAACCATTGGATTAGACAAAACGAAGGTTAGAATGGTCGGGTGTAGGTGCGGCCTTGGTCGTGCGCAGCTATCGGGACACGGTTGATACAAAACCATTGATCTGGGTGCGTTAGGCTGTAAACATTTTCAAAACCACAGTTATGCGGGGGGAAAAAAAACAAATATTAATTACAGTTGATCATAGAACCACCGATTGAAATTACAGATCGTTATGAGGCAATTTCCGCAATCCATGGTGAATAAACGATTCAATTCGGTGCACGATGTAATGAACCGAGTGGTGCGCACGAATGATGCGCACTAGAGACAACTGGGCGCTTCTTTGATTTTCATAGTACCATAAGGGCGAGGTTGGCAGAACTGTCATGGTTCTGTTTTGATGACGATTGATTTGAACAATAGCGCTGACAGCTGTAATTTTCGCTATATAAGTCGTGATCCTATTTGGGATGGCTGGGTGGGTCACAGACAGCGGAGGAAGAAATATCTATTAAAACATCATTCCCTGATTTATTTCTCTTCATTTCTTAAGGTATTTTGGCTAATTCATGTATTGAAGAGAATTTCATTGTGCGTTCTATCTACATTCAGCGCTACCGTTGATTTCAATTTGAATTGTCATTGCTGAACCTCCCTCATATACATGCTCAAGTTCATAAAAACGTGTTTTTATTTATTGCTATTTTAAAAACGGCTGCCATGTTTCTACAGCGCTTGCATCTCGTTCAACTGTCATCAAGGCTCACTCTAGCGGCACGCACTGGGGCGCATGCATTGTTCCCAACATGTGAGATACAAAATCACTGGTTGATAAAAAGATGATGATGATGATAATTGTTTTAAGGGGCCTAACATCTAGGTTATCGGCTCCTAATGGTCTGGGTGATAGCGAAAAATGTCAATGAAGTGGAAACCAGAACGAAAATTAAATGAGAAGGAAAATACTTACAAAAAGGAACTCAGACTGAAACTACTCACAAAATGGAGAGTGGTAATACTTACAAAAGGGAATTTAGAACTAAAAATCTCACAAAAGGAATAGATTGAAAATACGCACAAAATGTAGGTTAAGTTCAAAATACGTACAAAATGCAATGTACAGTCTAAATACTTACAAAATGCAAGTAAATTCAAAATACTTACAAAATGCAAATGAGATTGAAAATACGTACAAAATGCAAGTGAGGTTCAAAATACCTATAAAATGCAATTGAAATTGAAAATACACAATGCAATTCAGATTGAAAAACTCCCATTTCTGATCCAAAATACTCACAATGTGCAATTGATATTCAAGATAGCCTACTTACAAAATGCAATCGAAATTGAAAATGCTTACAAAATGTATGGTAGATTCAAATTACTCAATTGGATGGACAATACTTACAAAATGGAATTTAGATTGAAAATACTTACAAAATGTAATTTAGATTCAAAATAGCCACAAAATGCAATTGAGAATCAAAATACTTGCAAAATGCTCACCCTACAAAATGCAATTTAGTTTGAAAATACTTGCAAAAAGCGGTTTAGGTTGAAAATACAAAATGCAATTGAAATTAAAAATACTCACTTAAGTCCCAGCCACTATATTGAAAGACGTACTAAAAAGCAATTTAGATTGTCAATCCTTACAAAATGCAATTGAGGTTGAAAACACTCACAAAATGCAATTTAGATCGAAAAAAACATACAAAATGCAACGGACATTGAAAACACCTACAAAATGGAGGAGGAAAAAATTAATTTAGATATACGGGGAGCCAATTAACAAATACAGTGCGGGAATCTTAAAGAGAAAGGGAAATATGATGATATTTTTATTTTTTTCTCATGTAGCCTCCTGAGGAAAATATAAACTACTAGCTGTGGTACCCGGCTTCGCCCGGTGGAATGATGATAATGTTTTAAGGTCTCCTTAGAAATATAATGGACTTAAAATCTAAGTCATTTGTCCCCAAAGACAATGAGGGAGTAATATCTAGGTCATTTGCCCTTTTGATAAGGATGATAATAAAAACTACTGTTGAATTGACACGTCAAACTTACAAACTACCGTAATAGAAATACATATTTCAAAATTCACAGGCGAGGAAGACTTATTGTGTGTGGTGATTAATGGTGTAATGGGCGTAACATCTACTGTAGGTCATTTGCTCTTACGATGAGGATGATAAGGGAAACTACTACCGGTATTGAATTGACACTTCAACGTATAATGTACACAATGTACTGTAATAAAAATAACTATATGGCGGCTTCGGTGGCGTATTTGGTAGCATGCTGAGCTTCTATGCCCAATATAGCGGGTTCAAACCCGGCCGAAGCCGTCGGATATTTTAAAAGCGTTAAAAATCAGTCAGTATGCCTTTCTTCGGAAGGGAAGTAAAGCGGCGGTCCCATGTCAGGGTATGGCATGTTAAAGAACCTTCCACTAATTACACCTGTGTGAAGCTAAATTTGATAGGTAAACAACGCTCATAGATGCCTACATCCGTTGCCAAGAGCCGACTGCAGTGGCGTCTAGTAGCTAAGTTCCGAACTTGGCCTAGTAGTCGTTGACGGTGGCGCTTGGCGGCAAAAGTACGAACTATTTGAAGAACTCTAAGTTGCAGTTTGTACTTAAATTTAAAAACAGATAACACACACTAATACAGTCATCACAATTAACACCGGTTATCAGACAGATTCTACACACACCCAAAGTACACGGGGCTACATGGCCGCGTTGTCGCAGCCCCTAAACTTAAGAACCAACCAACCAAAAATAAATATTTTAAAAATCACAGTCGAGAAAGACTTTATGCGGCGGTGATTATTGGTATGATGCGCGTAACATCTAGGTCATTTGCACTTATGATGATAATAATAAGGTAATGAAAAAATGACTACTAAACGAACATGGTGTTATTTTAAAACTGATATAGGTAATTCAGGTGTCTAGCTTCGATATCTTCCAAAGTCTCAACCTTATTTTCTAGCTTAGGCCTGTACTGGATGCGTCTAGTGAAAGAGCGTACTGCTCGGCAAAGACAAAGAATATAGGTCCACGCTGCACGAACCTGAGATGATCGCAGATGATGACGAAATATGATGACACACGTTCGGGGTTCCCCGTCCTATACAGATTGACCGGGAATCACTCACTGTTTCGCAACGGCCCTGTGCTGGCATCAGCATAGACAGCAGGAGATAACACGGCGGGCTCTGGAAAGTAACTCTCAAGTCACCTCGCGATGAATCAGCAAGCTATTCTCACAACTGACCCCCCCCCCCCCAGAGTCTCACAACTTGTGGGACGTGGGTTGGCGACCACGGAACCCCAGCTGAGTCTGGCATCGCTTCCACTTCCTGGTGCAGGGCTCATTTCAGTTCTCTTTCCTGTCGGCCTCCCTTGGTCAACTCTTGTTCTCTTCCGACCCAGACTGTATTAGGATATCCGAGGGCTAGGGAGTCTTTCAATTTCCCGCCTTAATTGGCTTTGTCTCATCGTTCCTGATACCCTCATTCTTCGAGGGGTCTGCCTTCTTTTCCTTTTCATAATATCTCCTGTCTTCTGCTCAAGGCCCTCAAAGAGGCAGGGTGTGTGTAGACCCACCACTCCTGGTACACCCTCAAGGGCTCATGACTGGTGAGTTAGGAAGCTGGCAACCCCGAGGAATTCCTGAGCTACATGCAGGGAATGGAGTGGTATGTCAGAAATTTCAAGTGGACAGTGTTACGCATCGGGTTCCAAAGGGTAAGTATACACACTTTGTTTTCGATCGGTGAACGATGTAGATTTGTACCAAAGGGCCTTAATGCGGGAAATGGAGTGGTCTGTCCGAAATTTCGAGTGGACAGTGTTACTCGTCGAGTTCCAAACGGTAATTATGTAAAATCTGGTTGAGATCGGTGAAACGGTGTAGTTTTGTGTCAAGGGCCAAAATGCAGGGAATGGAGTGGCCTGTCCAAATTTTAAAGTGGACAGTGTTACTCATCGGGTTCCAAAGGGTAAGTATACACATTTTGTTTTCGATCGGTGAACGATGTAGATTTGTGCCAAAGGGCCTAAATGCGTGGAATGGAGTGGTCTGTCCGAAATTTCGAGTGGACAGTGTTACTCGTCGAGTTCCAAAGGGTAATTATGTAAAATCTGGTTGAGATCGGTGAAACGGTGTAGTTTTCTGCCAAAGGGCCAAAAAGCAGGGAATAGTGTGGTCTGTCCGAAATTTGAAGTGAACAGTGTTACTTGTCGGGTTCTACGGGTAAGTATATAAAATTGGGGTCAGATCGGTGAAACGGTGTAGATTTGTGCCAAACAGCCTAAATGCAAGGGATGGAGTGGCCTCGCCGCAATTTCAAGCAGACAGTGTTAGTCGCAGTGTTCCAAAGAGTAAATATACAAATTTTGGTTGAGATCGGTGAAACGGTGTAGATTTTGGACAAAGGGCCTAAATGCAGGGAATGGAGTGGTCTGTCCGCAATTTCAAGCAGACAGTGTTACTCGCTGGGTACCAAAGGGTAAGTTTCCGAATATTGGTTCTGATCGGTGAAACGGTGTAGATTTGTGCCAAAGTGCCTAAATGCAGGAAATGGGGTGGTCTGTCCGCAATTTCAAGTGTTAGTCGCAGTGTTCCATAGGGTAAATATACAAATTTTGGTTGAAATCAGTGAAACGATGTAGATTTGTGCCAAAGGGCCTAAATGCGTGGAATGGAGTGGTCTGTCCGCAATTTCAAGCAGACAGTGTTACTCGCAGGGTTCCAAAGGGTAAGTATACACATTTTGGTTCAGATCTGTGAAACGGTGTAGATTTGTGCAAAAAGGGCCTAAATGCAGGGAATGGCGTGGTCTGTCCGAAATTTCAAGCAGACAGTGTTAGTCGCAGTGTTCCATAGGGTAAATATACAAATTTTGGTTGAGATCGGTGAAACGGTGTAGATTTGGGCCAAAGGGCCTAAATGCAGGGAATGGGGTGGTCTGTCCGATATTTTAAGTGGTCAGTGTTACTCGCAGGGTTCCAAAGGGTAAATATACAAATTTTGGTTGAGATCGGTGAAACGGTGTGGATTTGGACCAAAGGGCCTAAATGCAGGGAATGGGGTGGTCTGTCCGAAATTTCAAGTGGACAGTGTTACTCGCAGGGTTCCAAAGGTTAAATATACAACTTTTGGTTCAGATCGGTGAAACGGTGTAGATTTGTGCAAAAGGGCCTAAATGCAGGGCATGGGGTGGTCTGTCCGAAATTTAATGTTGACAGGGTTACCCGCAGGGTTCCAAAGGGTAAGTATACAAATTTTGGTTCAGATCGGTGAAACGGTGTAGATTTGTATACATAACAGACAGACAGACAGACAGACAGACAGACAGACAAACTTTGTGCTTTATATATATAGATAACTAAAAACTACCAACTTATATACTAGAAGAAGAAATGGAAAACAAAAGGAGAATAAGGCAAATAAAGGACAGGAGGAAAAGAAATGCCCTCAACCCTCGAAGAAAGCGGATTGAGGGACCTGGAAGGAAGGAGAGCCATGAAAGGCAGATAGGAAAGTGAAAGAGGAGAGGGTCCGCCCCACAGGTAAGGGATAAAAAGGAGAAAACTGGACCCAGCTCAGGAATCCCTCGGGGTCGCCAACTCCCGAACTCACCAGCCGTAAGCCCCTGAGGGTGTAGCATTATCCAGGGTGCACCAGAAGTGGTAGGGCACATACACCCTACCTCCTTGAGGGCCTTGAGCAGATGGCAGGAGATAACAGGAAAAGAAAAAGGAGGCTGACCCCTCGCAGAAGGAGGGTATCAGGAAAGATGACACAAGGGCCAATGAAGGTGGTGAAAGGAAGAGATTCCCCAGGCCTCGGATACCCTAATACCGAGGGGGTTTGAAGAGAACAAGAGTTGACCAAGTGAGTTCGACAGGAAAGAAGACTGAGAGGAGCCCGGCACAAGTGGAAGCAATGCCGGACTCTGCTGGGGCCCCGTGGTCGCCAATTCACATCCCCCCTGGGGGGTGATAAAAAGAAGTGGGATACAAAATCACTGTTGATAAAGTGGGATACAAAATCACTGTTGATCAAAAATAAATCATCGGGACACGTTATAGCCCAGGCATTTAAGTCAAAATATCGCATGAACCTCAAAAAAATGTTATAAAGCTAATTTTTTCAGAATCCATTAATTCGACCCTAGTGAACAACATATCAAAATACTCGGCCGTGCATGTGCCGGCTTCCTTGATTTCCAGGCCTGGAAACCTGGAAATCCAGGAATTTTTCATCGCTGTCCTGGAACACCCATACAAACCGAACGACTCGGCCTAGGTAGACAAAAGTGGTGTCAAATGAAAGAGAAAAGCATGCAGACTCCATATATAAGGCTTTAGGCAATATTTTTCTCGTTTCGGTATAGATTGTAATCGAAGATGCGTGCGAAATTCAAAATTTTTGTAAGTTTGAATTCATTTGCACGTTTATTAGAGACTAAGACGGCAGCTCATGCAAAAATGCACCTGTAATAAGAAAGAGCATCGTTTAAGCTTTAGAGATGTGGTCTTATTTTTGTTTTACGTCTAACAATTCAACAGTTACAGACTAAACAAATTTAACCCGAAGGTAAGTTGGTATTACCGGACGGGAGTAAACACCAAACAACTCTACGTAGGTAAACAAAAAAGGTATCAAATGAACGATAAAACCATGCAGATTTCATAAATAGTACTATAAGCAATGTTCTCTCTGCTTTCGGGGTACATTGTAACAAAAAACAAAGGTAAAGTTTTAATTTTTAGATTAGAATTTGTTTACATGTTTAGCAGACGGTAGGCCTACTGTGACGATCAGAAATGAAGTAACGCCCGTAAACTCGAGTCAGCTATTTATGAGAATAGTGTGTGTTTTAAAAAATGAAACTGAAAAAGCGGAGTACTTTCATTATGAGCTGGCGAACTCTACCCTCTCTTTTTGACGGATATTCAATGCGCAAAACAGACAAGTCAGCGTTTGCGTCTCTCTTTAAGCACTCAGAAATTGGCGATCAACTTTGTCCAGAGACCACGTATGTCATTGACGGAGGCTATCTCATGTACGCTGTTAATTGGCCTCAACTGGCAACATACGGATAAATTCGCGACCTTTACGTCAGACACGTCATGAATCGATCCATCTGCAGTTGTTGTTTTCGACGAATACAATGGCCAGCCAACTACGAAAGAAGCAGAGCAAAGGTGACGCGCTGTAAGAAGGATATGATGATGATAATTGTTGGTTTAAGGCGCCTAACATCTAGGTTATCGGCCCCGCTGTAAGAAGGACCTGTTTTGATATCGACTTTACCGAACATTCGACATCGACAGCATCACAGGCGGACTTTCTGACAAACAGGAGAAACAAATCTCGACTTATTGATGTACAAGTTTCAAGATTTGAAGCTGTAAAAGTTTGAGTATACCAGGCAACTGGGGACGCCGATCATCTTATCGTGCACACTGCTTTGTAGATAGAGAGCTTGGGGAAGTCTGTAGTTGTAGTCGGAAACGTTACCGATCTTCTGGCAATGCTGATTGGCAGGCGTCAGACGGGAGATGTCATGCTGCACCCAGGGACTTCCAAGTGCCCCGGAAAGCTGTACGATATTGGTGCTATTCAAGATGAAATAGGTGACATGAAGAACTGCGTGCTGTACTCCCATGCTGTCTCAGGTGGTGATAAAACATCTGCAATCTACGGGAAGGGGAAGAAGAAGGCACACAAATTGCTTCAAAAAAGTGTGGATATTTGGGAAGAAATTGTCAAAACATCTGCGAGTCACGAAGAAGTTTGCACTGTTGGAGAAAAGTTCATAAGGGCACTGTATCCTGGAGGAAATGAATTGGAGAATATCGATTATCTTCGACATTGTTTGTACCAGATGACCATTGCGCGCCAAGCTCTGACATCTCAGTTTGAACTTGCGACTCTTTGCGGACTTACTTGCAGGTAACTTTCATTGTTTTCCTTTACACTACACGTATACAATATTTTTCTAGTATTTCTCAGGAGAGTTAAATATGTTGAGTTTGATTTTAGGTTCAAGAATGACTGGGAAGAAACCTCAATCCAACAGTGTGGGGCAAGCCATTGACAACTCTCTTTTGCCCATTTCCACAACCCTGCCACCAGCTCCTGAATCTCTTCTCCTCCTAATTGCCTGCGATTGCAAGACGGACTGTGGAGTGCGTTGTGGATGTAGACGATCCGGCCAAGAATGCTCATAAATGTGCTCTCAATGTCAGGGACAAAATTGTAATAACGCAGTACATAGTTATGAAACAGATCAGAATGTAGATACACCCAATGTCACTTAAACTACAAGTTTCCTGTATTACACCTTGTCATCCAATGCCTTTTTCCTATGATTTCGAAGTCTTAACTCATACTTAATTATTATGTGTGTAAATAAAAATTTCGTGTGTTGCTTCCATAGAAAAAAAATATTAGCTCAACCTTTACTTTCCAGTTACTAACCGAGTAGGCTAAACCCCGACGACACAACGCAATCCTGCACTGTCAACTACTAGACATTTGATTTTCGCTATAACTTTTCAATATTAAACGTAAAGCAAACATGACAGATGGTCTGAAAAGCTAAAAATGTGGTCTTTGTTATATCACGCATGATATTTTGGCATATACTTCATTTTCAGTCGTTGCTGTACCTGCAGCAAAATTCAAAACTAAAAAAAATTGAATTTTGCGCCTTTTTCTTGTTACAATCTTCCCCGAAAGGAGAAAAACATATCCTAAAGTCTTATATATGGAGTCTGCATGCTTTTTTCTTTCATTTGATACTACTTTTGTCTACCTAGCCCGAGTCGTTCTTTTTTACGGGCGTTCCAGGACGGCGATGAAGAATTCCTGGAATTCCAGGTTTCCAGGCTTGGAAATCAAGGAAGCCGGGACATGTACGACCGAGTATTTTGATATGTTGTTCCCTAGGGTCGAATTAATGGGTTCTGAAAAAATTAGCTTTATAACATTTTTTTGGACCTAAAAACCTTATGTTCCTGGGCTATTAGGCTGTAACCATGGTCAAAACCCATTGATCTGGGCACGTTAGGCTGTAACCTTTGTCAAAAAACATTTATTTGAACAAAACGAAGGTTAGAATGGTCGCGTGCAGGTGCGACTTTGGCCGCGCGCACCTAGCGGTGCACAGTTGACACAAAACCATTGGTCTGGGCGCGTTAGGCTGTAACCATTGTCATGAACCATTGGATTGGACAAAACTAAGGTTAGAAGGTAGGGTGTAGGTACGGCCTCGGCCGCGCGCAACCAGCGAGGCACGGTTGACACAAAACCATTGATCTGGACACGTTAGGCTGTAACCATTGTCAAAAACCCTTCGATAGGACAAAATGAAGGTTAGAATGGTCGGGTGTAGGTGCGGCATTGGCTGAGCGCAGCCAGCGGGGCACGGTTGACACAAAACCATTGATATGGACGCGTTAGGCTGTAAACATTGTCAAAAACCCTTGGATAGGACAAAACTAAGGTTAGAATGGTCGGGTGTAGGTGCAGCTTTGGCTGAGCGCAGCCAGTGGGGCACGGTTGACACAAAACCATTGATCTGGACGCGTCAAAAATCATTGGATTGGACAAATCAAAGGGTGTTGGTGCGGCATAGTACAGTAAGGGCAAGGTTGGCAATACCGGTTTGATGATAATTGATGTGGACAATGGTGGTCACAGCTGGAATTTTGCCTTATATAAGTCGTGATCCTATTTGGGATGGCTGGGTGGGTCACAGACAGTGGAGGAGGAAACATCTATTAAAACATCATTCCTGGTTTATTTGTCATCGTTTGATAAGGTATTTTGGCAAATTCATGTACTATAGAGAATGTTATCGCTCGTTCTACTTTCATTCAGTGCTACCAATATAATAGGGAATACAACAATTTTGTATTGAAAAGTGGAAAGGATCTTTTGAAAAGGCTATATTTATTTAACTAGTGAAGGATAGATATGGTCATCTTTTAGTTATTATATTTTTTACAAAACAGTACAGTTTGTGTAACATAGAAAATATGAAAACAACATGTTTTTGCAGATGACTCACTGTATTCGGTGCTAAGATCACTGGGAATTAGCATGTTTTATGTATTGTCGGATATGCCATGCCGATATCATAAATATTGCAATGTGAAAACTACTGTAGGGTTACTCTATATCAAGTGCTTGTTTCTAAATTATTACCACATTATCATGCCCCTATATGAATCAACAACAACAAGTTTCCCCTTTTGTATATGTCTGACGTTTGTTTTTGGCCGGTGCTTGTTTGTTGTGTAGAGGTCTCCGACCAGCCAGGAAGCCTTCTTATTGTGAGCATGTGCAGTAACAAATGCATGCACGCATGCACGCACGATCAGAAGGAACAAAGGAGAGAACTAAGAAGGTTGAATGGTTAGCACAGTGGATGCGCGGATTTCACGACCACCAGCCAAAAATAAACGTCAGACCTGTAAATGTTCTCATGTCTGATGACTGCTGCTCTGTTCCATTTCAGTATGTAACCTTTTTCTGTCATAGCCATTCCATTACTAGCCTGTTTTCTTATCATGGATGAAAAATTTGTGTGGCTAGTTGTTGTTGTTGTTTTGTGAGTGGGTTAGGACATCACTGTCATCAGCCATGTGTTCTTGGATATGGGTAGAATTTGTATGTGAGTATTGTGATGCTAGAATTGGGAAGGAGGTTAGGTATTGTAGTTGTAAGGGACTGAACTACGAGGTCATCTGCCCTTGGAGAGGAGGTGACCATGGTCTTCTGTTAGGAACAATCCCAGCATTTTTCTGGAGGAGAAAGGAGAAATCAAATCCACTTCTTCTCAGTTCAGTTTTAACTCATGAGGCTGAGTGAATTTTGTTTCAAACTCAAATCCGAATTATATTTTTAGGGGCAGATGACCTCGTAATTCCACCCCTTAAAACAACAATAATCAATAATAACTATAGAGCGTCTCAACCTTAAAAGACAGTATGCATTAAATGGAGCGCACTGATGCCAGATCTGCTGCATATACAAGATCTGCAAGGCCGGGCGCATGATGTGACATAACTCGTATACAGGCATGCTTTTACGCAAAACTTTGGAAATTTCGAAAATATTTGTTGTATATAACTGTACCTCATGCCTTGAAGCGAACGACGGTACAATATTTAGATATGATACACCGAAGCTCAGAGCGTGATTTTAATGCACACATTATAATAATTTATAATTTCCAATTATTCATGAATATGATACCGTAATATTATAACATGTTATATATAACATGTTATAATATTACATTTTCTCGAATATCATAGCTTATAATCAATTATAATATGACATATAGTAATAATAATAATAATATATTGTGGTCCACGTAATTTACCCAATTTTGTGTGGTCAACTGGTGGTATGCAGCCGAAATTAAATTATTAATTTCTTGTTTCTTGAATGAGACGTTCAATTTTATATAGTTCTTCACTTGCGCCCATACCATTAAGTTCACTGTGGTATGGTGGTGTGGTATGGTGCCAAGCAAGGAACATTTCTCTGCTGTGATAGCCTACATTGTCTATTGCTAGGATAGATCCTTCGGGAACGTTGGGCAACAATTGCTCGGCGAACCACTTTTCATACACTTCACCTGTCATTTCGTCGTGGGTGGCTGCCGTGTACTTTTGGCACAGAAACGTTAACTCTGCAGCATTAACGAACCCTTCTTCATTCCCGGGACGAACAAAGGCATACTACGGAAACCACTTGGAAGATGGCTGAGGTAGGTATCGAACCCGCCTCTTCTCAGTTATGTTTCATGAAGTTGAGTACACCCCGTTCCAGCCCTCAGACCAGAATTAATTTCTTGGCAGAGGCGGGATTCAAAACCTGGCCTCCACGGTGACAGCACAGTGACAGCCAAGAATGCTAGCCACTATGCAACAAGGCGGACAATTAATAAAGAACGCAAGCTCCACTTCATTTCACAGTTTAACTTGACCTACCCTCCATAAAACGCAGTCGGGGTTATACGCGTCACCTGAGTAAACAAACGTTCGCGCGTCACCGCTGTGCTGGGTGGGATGACTACGTGAAGTGCGATAACTTATGAATGCTATCTGATATCGAGCTCTGGTTTATTTTAAAAACTATTTCAGACATTAATGAACATTTCTTCTCGCTTAGTCACCAACGTTAAGTCAACAGCAAAAAAAGTTTATCGCTACGTAACTTTTCTGTGACACTATCCCAGATTTTTCAAGTAACATTTAAGAATAACTTTCTTATTATGAAAATAATTACTGCCCTGAGAAATAGGGCATCTTCTACCAACATCAGGCAATCTAAAAATAAATTCTCGATCTGTTGCGATCAATAGTTCATTATCTATGGCGTGACAAGTTTTATATCTGCAAAAATAAAGATTCGCGCTAAAATATCGTAATTGTGAAAATTGGGCCATGTGTTAATTATTTATGGCTTTCATTTTTACATCATCATAAAGTTACATTATTTATGACTCGTGGTGGTTCCGTATTGATATGTTAGAATAGTTATTAACAAGAAATGAACATCTGCCTGAATCAATACTATACAAGAAATGAACATCTGCCTTAATCAATACTATACAGTATAGTATTGATTCAGGCAGATGTTCATTTCTTGTTAATAACTATCATCATAAAGAGCGGAAAATTCTCTAGAAGACTATTGATTCAGGCAGATGTTCATTTCTTGTTAATAACTATCATCATAAAGAGCGGAAAATTCTCTAGAAGACTACGCAAACATTTTCTTCGATTTGCCACTTTCAATTATTGGGAAATGGCAACATCGCCGGGGTAGAAGAGGACGAAGCGAATTGCAGGACATAGGAGTGCAAGTGAGAGGCAATACTACATTTAATTCCATACTGTCTTTTAAGGTAGAGACTCAAAACCTGGACCTTTGGACAGATATGATTGACTATACTGTAGATATTAATTTCTGTTTTAACTGTTACAGATTAATTGGTTATTTGTGCATGTTTCTTTTCTTCTCGTTGTGAAGTAGACATTTCACGTTAAAATGGGGGTGAACATTTTTCAAGTTTTCTATTGAATTCTTCTATATACGGTATCGCATTTATTGAGACAACAGTGTTTTCGGTCAAGTTCACACTCGCAAGGTTTGAAATGCATACTTATCGATAGAGGTGTTAGAAAGTGTTTTTATTTTTTTTAAGACGTGTTGATTTAAAATTCAAAAGGTGGTGTTTTGTGTTTTTATTATTTTTTCGGGGGATAACATGTTAAAATTTGGAAAGCGAAAAGGTTTGTACAATAAGTGCATTTAAAAATTTAAACAATTAACAAAGCAAAGTAAAAACCAAAACAACAGGGTAAACTGTTAAACATGGCTATGGAAGAATGAGATAATACTTATATGGAAGTCACATTTTTATTTTACATTCACCATCTCGAAACACATTTCAGTGAATACCTTTTTCAGTTTTATCCAAATACTGCAGTGAAATCATTGGAAGTAGATCCTAGTTCAAGTCTCAGCATTTGCAGCTGGTATTTCGAAAATAACCTTTCTGAATCCACATTTCAACAAGGATAACACACACACTTTAATGCAGCTGTTGCATAGTCTCGGTGAGCAGGCCTTAATCCCATGAGGATCTCTGGAACATTCACATTATCTTCATCATGCAGTTGGTTCTTGATTGCAGTCAGGTAAATGCTGTGAGCCACTAAAAACTGTTGAGACTCCATCTTATTAAGAAATGGGGCATTCTTCTTAAATTGAAGCAGTTCTGTGGGAGATACGTTCTTAGGTGCATGCCGAGGATCAAACAATAACCCGATGGATTCTACAGTCTTCCTGGCTGGATCCGTGGTCCTTAAAAGTCCTGACTTTCACTATAGCTGACTGGGCAACACACGTAAGCTTGGACTTAACCATTATCTGCATCTTTTGAGGAAGCTGTTCCAAGTTCTGGAAGATCATATGATTGAACACTCCACCATCACCTGTTAGCTTGAGCTTTACCTCAAGGTCATCTAGCTTCCCAGCCAGTAAGTGAATTGTAGGGTACATAGATCCCTCCAAGAAATTAAGCAAGTCCATAGGAGAGGCAACAACAACAGAAACATACAATGCTTGTAATTTTATCATTTGTATTGTTGGAAGTCTATGCTTGTTGGAAAAATTTGACCCCAGAATTTGAATCTTCAATTTTTTGAAAAAATACTATCAGATCTTCCACATGCGTGGCCATATACATTGCAGCCTTAAACCATGAATTCCATCTTGTACATACAGGCATTGGGAAAGCTAGAATTTCATTCTCTTTTTCTGTGTTTTCATATTTCTCCCTTAGAAATGCAACGTAAATGCTTTTTCTTTTTCGTGTATTTGAAAAGGCATTCTTTGTCTTTGCTATAGACATGTTCAATTGATCCAGCTCGTTTTCAAATATGCAGCCGATCTTCAATCAATCCTTGAAGAGTAGTTACACATTTTGCCATGTAGCGTGCCGAGTCCGTAACTACTGCCACTACATGCTCCCGATCAATTTCATAGGAATTCAAGGTGTCTAATATAGCATTGGAGCAATTTACACTATTGGCAGAATTTAGAACAACAGAGGCAGCCAGATGGGTGTTCATTTCAGTTGATGGTACTGATGGATGAAAAAGAATATTTTAACACACCTACCATTCTTGTCAGCTGTTTCGTCACATAGCAGAAACACGCCTTTGTTTTTATATCTTCCCTAATTTCTTCCCTCCTTTCACCAATCATGGGGATGTATTTCTGACGAATCTGATTTGCTGATGGTAAATCTCCACTTCCGCGAACAAACTTATTAAACCAAGTACGGATAGCAGGATTGTCTAGTTTCTCTACTGGTATATTAACTTTCACAAACGCAGTAGTAGTGTCCAAAATAAACCCTTCTTTCATATCCTTCACACGACTAGCATTTGATAATGTTTCTTTCAAGGTGGCCACTCTAGGAACTCTAACTTCAAGACGTGAATTTTCTCGGCATTTTGAATGCTTCTCCGATTTGCAATGTATGTCTAATGCATCTTTCCTGCGATAAGCTCACCGACAATCACAATATTTGCACATAAGAATGCCTTAAGATTATAAATCTTTCATTCTTATAATCTTTAAGTCTGTCTGTGGCAGAAACTGCTACCTTCGGCATTTTTAAACTCAACTGAGCGATGCCCAGTAACAAAAATTGTTATCACACGGTTGACTAGTCACACGCCAGTATAGAGTCGTAACCGCACGCAAAATTTATTTCTGAATTCATGTCATAATATTTAAATTACGACGCGTCTCATCTTCCTGTACTGCTAAGTTCGGAACTACTACGACGAACACGTGGTCGCCAACTGATTCACGCAAATAACACACTAGTTTCGATAACGCACAATCTGCGCACTTTTTATTAAATTATATAGAATTCTCTACTATGAATTACACTCACTACCGATGTAACAGGAGGCAAACGTAGTTCACAATATGAACAAATATCACATAACCATTTGGAGGTAGTCGGCAAAAACTATTCACGCCGCGAGATAACAGCTGTTTACCACAGAGCTACTATCAAACGAGTAACGAGAATTTCGACAGTATATCGTAATATGACGTATATCGTAGTATTGCCCCTCGCGAAACTAAACAATCTATCATTCTCGAATTAAATACCAACCAAATTCGATTATCGGCTTGTGGACAAGAATGTTTTAAAAAGCATGTTTAAAACTGTTTAAAACAATGCACATTGTTTAAAATTAGTTTTAAACTCAATGCTTCAAACAACCGTCTAAAATATGTTTCTTTAGAAGATTTTTTTTTTATCATATTTTTAATTAATCATTTTGCAATACGGTAGAGTACAGTGGTCTTCTCTGCCTTCTACTGAAGGTTTTAAGTCATAATATAAAGTTTATTGAGTGATTTTGTAGTGGTTATGATGTCCTTGTTAAAAATGTTTGCAAGCGAACATCCATCAGAAAATATAGGGATGTATTTAAAATATTATAAATCCAAATATCACTGCGACTTTGTCTTTATTCAACAGGTTTCTTGTTGAGTTCACGAAAAACACAAACTAGTTTGGCAGCCTTCTCAGTCCCTAACCTATTCCTGACTTTGCTATGCACAAACCCAAAAGTGGAGAAAAGACGTTCTATCCCAGCTGATGAAGCAACTGCACTATGCAGCTGATGTGCTAGGCCTGAAGTTGTGTGATGAATGTTATTCTGCAGTGCCACCCACCATGTCAGGGGTTAATTTTCTTTTAGTATTGCAGGACCAAACAGGTATTCCTTGAAGGGTGAACATTTTGCTTTCTACTTAATTAGGTCAGGCATTGCATCTGGGGGGTAAGCTTCAACATAGTCCATAGCAGAATGATGTTGTTCTTCACTCAGTCTCTGTCCTTGATAGCGTGGATCCATGAGATTGGCAAGGAGATGGATATCAGTTACAGTGGTGTTAAATCGTTTCATGAATTTCTTGACGTCATTGGGACTGTTTTCATTTTTGAAAAAATTGAGCAGGTCAAGCCAAACCTCTACTGCTTTCCCAATGGTACAGTCATCACGCTGCATCTTATCTAATGAGACTGATGCAGTCTTAAGTTTTATGAGATAGTCTTGAACATTTTGTTTCATATTGATATCATTTACCTTTGCACTTATAATTGGTTCAATGGAACTTCGATTTTCAGTGCAGACTTTGACAATAATATGCCAGTTACCCAAATAGGACTCTATAGAGTCAGCTAAAGAATTCCAGCGTACATCCGTAGGAAGAGCATGAGCTGTTCCGCCAGCCTGTTTGTACTTGGCTGCTGCAAAGTGAGTGTTCCTGAAGTATTTAATAATTTGTTTAACATGTTCTGAAATGCCAACCACCTCCAAGTCATGTGCTAACAGATTAAGCAGGTGAGCTGAACAACCATAAGTTATCACTTCTTTGATATCTTTTTTTGCCAATTCATCCCTCATTTTCCCCATATTGGCAGCATTGTCAGTGACAAAACTTCGAACATGGCAGCCATAAGAAGTTTCACAGTTTTTAATTGTTTTTTCTGCTATCATTAAGAGGTAATCAGATGTATGACTTATCTTCGGTGTCAATGGTTTCGGTTAAGTAAGTAGAGTGGTCCATTACATCACTAAGCGACACACAAAGAAGTGAGTCGTTATGCACATTGCTCCAACCATCTAAAGCCATGCATACAGATTTTCCTACCAAAGTTTTCTTTACTTTGGCCAACTCTTCAGCAAAAATTTCGTCAAGAAGTTCACCTGAAATTTGCTTTCGGTTGGGTGGTTTATAGCCAGGCCGAAGAAGCTGAATCATTTTTACAAACTCGGGATGTTCAACATGCCGAAAAGCAGAGTTTGTGCCAAAAATAAAGCGAGCTATTTGCAAATCAAATTGCTTTTTCTCCTTGGCTGATGTGTGTACTGTAAACCTATCGAATCCTCCTTGCAATATTCTTGGGCCAGGGCCTTGAATAAAAGATGAAGATGGAGAACTGGACAATGTACATTTTCCTCTTGATCTTGATGGTGCTGAAACCACAGAACGTGAACTGGAAGCTGGTTCATCATCTGTAATAAAACAAATCCAATGTTATCCGTTTAGCCCAAATTATCTGTATTGCTATAAACAATATATGATTGATTGGGTAAGACCAGTATTAATCATAACTTTGCCATTAGGCTACATTGGTTTTTTGAATAAAACCTATAACTTACACAGAACCGGTATGTAATATTTTCAAGAGCATAATAGAATTGTAATTTAAATAATATATATTTATTTCAAACAAACAATTTGAACAATAGTGCACTATGAATTTTATTTATTTTTAAAAACAAATTAATTATTGAACATAACCTATAAAATTTGCCTCACTTGTTTGTTATTAATTTAATTTAATTATGTATAAATATATCTTACCTGTAGAATTGGAATGAGATTGAAGCGATTGTGATGCAAGCTGATGATGAGTGGATATTAGTGAACTTTTGATTTGGGTTTCATTTTCATATTCCATTTCCATGACTCCACAGTCAGAATTATCCTCAAATTGTGCAGGCATGGATTTGTTCCTATAAGGGCATTTTGTCTCTATATGTTGTTTCATTCTAGCAACTAACCCAACCATGTCTTCCTTGCACAACTTACATTTTGCCCTAATTGTTTTGCATTCTATAAAATGTTGCCATACAGGATCTTTTCTTCTGCCAGTTGAACTCATAACTGCAATAAGCTGATTATACTGCTAAGTAAACACTTTCTACACAACAATTAACAGAACACAAAAAAGTAGATACACCACCATTCAAACATAACCTAACACAAACAACACAACAGCCAACCATAAGTTGTAGAGAAAAAAAATCCCAGCTGGTAACTAAATTTCCCTGCTGGCTGAGTTTAGTTGTAAACATTGGTCTATTACTTACCATACAACTCTGGTCAAGATGATCTCTAAAGTATTTATATTTAAGTATTAAAAATACAGCATTTTGTTACACTGTTTAAAACATGTTCAGAATTTTAAAAAACTGTTTAAAACAAAAAAACATGTTTAAATGTTTTATTTAAAAAAACTGTTATTTTGCCAGCCCTGGTTCGGATTGATGTGGGGAAAAAAATATAAAATAGTTTTAATTTCGCAGATTGCGGTAGTTGTGGTGTTATTCACAAAATTCGCGTTATTTCACGATTTAATTTCACTCCTGGGCAACACGAAACATGTAAATACGTGGAAAAAAAACCACATCCTAACCTCTAAATATGACTTCGTTTTATCGCTAATTAACACAAACTAACACCTCTACTTATATCGATTATGATTGAAAACGTCGATTTTAGTGTAATGTATCGATCACATCAACTTCTGACCATATGTTTCATTCATGGTTACATTATTTATTTATTCACGTCTGTAGAACGTAATTTGATACATAAACACTCAGTCTTGTTTCCTCACAGCTTGTTCACAGCAGCAGTGCTGGGTAGCGCGCTCGCTGACGGCCGGAAGGCTATGACGTCATAAATCGTATTGCAAGGCTTTCTCTCTAGGTGGCGTTGCCTGAGCGCTATCGACAGGAGGCTTCTTAAGTTACCTTATCATTTGGATTAAAAAATATAGGGGTCAAAGTGTTCATCGATGCTTGACCAATGATTTGGAATGTTTTGGCACGATCTGTACCTTTGAACTCCCTCTGGTTTAAGAGCCTCAGTTTTGTTATACATACACCAGTGTTTTATGGTATATATTATGATAATATCACATTTACAAAAGTACAAAGAAGTTAATATAGTCCAGTAGGACTGATCAAAGGAAATACATCCATTTATTGATTGAGCGCATAACTATGTCTTAAAATCCCATTTTATTCTGACACATCAGCTTTTGGCAAATACCCAAGAACTGTCATTTTCTGCATGATAAAATTTCAAGTCTAAATGTTAACTTAAGGATAGTTTACTTACCTTGTGAAAAGTGATGACTGGTCTAGGATGAATACGAATTAACGTGAGACAGCTGCGATAACCCTGTAAAAGCTGTGCAAATGTCCGCATAAATATAGCCCGAATCTCCTTGTCCAACATCGAAGGCTGAATAGCACGCACAGCAGTAGGTGGGAAGGCATGATCTGCAGACCCTAGCTCAGGCTGCAGGACTAAACTTAACGATTCTTGAGTATGACTGAGTAGTGGCTCAGGAAGAAGTGGGAGAGAGACTCCATCAGGAACAGCAATGGATCCTCCATCTAGATCTGCTACTATCACATCCATCTAGAAAGAAAGGAAAAAAAAAAAAAAAAAATACAGTTCAACCCCAGGGAGACATCAAAAATATTCCTTAAATGGGGGTTTCCAGTTTTCTGTGCCAAAACTCATTTTTATAGGTCAAAAACTGGCATTACATAACAATTTATTTTTTGAAAAACATTGCCATAAATATCATAAAGGTTAGCTCTAGATAAGAAGTCCACATCATCATCAAGTTTCCACTCCAGTTTCCCGGGTGTGGTTTACGAGCGCTCTCCATTTTAATCTAATCATGTACCACTGTTCTTTCAAGACTTCATCAGAGATAACTTCCTTCACTTCCACATGTGAATCTCTAATCCTACAGAAAACTCTTATACTTTGTAACATACCCCTCTCAAAGAATAGATTTATAGTCGTCCTTTTCAATACAAGGCGGACTATAAAACTTTCCTTTGATTAATTAACGTCATTACGGATTGTTATGAATAACACTGAATATCCCTCTCAGTCTCCCAGAAATCACATGTTGTTGTGTACAACAAAATCTCGTTACCTTAATACAATAAATCAGGTTAATTCTAAATTCAAGGAAACAAACTAGAAGGAGAGAAAGAAAAACAATAACAATTCCTATATCCAAATTCGGCAACACTGAAGTGTATAATGCTCTTTAGTACCAATATAACTTACCTTACAAATTTAGAGCTGGTAGATGATATTATCACTTTTCTTGCAGTCTTTGAATTCAAGGGTGTCAAGCTTTTTGTTATTCAGAGGGAGTAGAAGTCGTGATGTTTCACAATTAATGCTGTTGTCAATCCTACAGTCTAACCAGACCCAAGTTTGAAAACGTGTGCTTTGTCGGATGTTACGTCTCCACTTTTATGGGAGTACACATCGCAATGCTTCATGACCTTATCTTTATGTATTAAAATGTGGCATTAGAAGTGAGGAAGATCCCTTTCTTTCTGCCACTCCACTAAATCGGGGTACAGAATGTACAATTTTTCATGACTTGAAACTTTTTTTTTCCTTTGCTGTGCTGGAGTCCATTTGAAGTCATTTCTTTAATTACTGATCAAATTTATCATGGTAATTGCCTGTAGTTCATGGTGACGAGTAGTGATCTGTTTTTAATTTCCCGTATATTTGCCATATTTCCTGAACAAAAATTTACCAAAATTCCCGTATATTTTAGATCTCTCCGAGACTAAAGTTCGCAAACATGGCTGAAAAATTAATCTTAAAGCACGAATCAAGTTTTTCTAGCGCAAGTGTAACTGCATAGCGACAGTAAGATGTTTCATGATGAGACGTCTAAACACGTACTAGACACAAATGAAGTCCATCTGGAATGGTCATTATCCAGATCAGAGACTATCCAGATTACGACGAAGTATAACTTGTGATCGTGAAAGTCACAGGATTCTTGCCATATACGAACAATGCCGAAGACATTCAATTGCGTACCGTACACACGACTATCCCCAAACTCAGACCGCACTTCACCATAAACTCGCGACCACAGGTAGGAACTGCGAGAATCAAGTCAACCAACTTGCGAGTGGCGCCGATACCTACTCGCCACATTCGAATCATGCCCGACTGCGAACTTGCCACCTTCCACTTTGATGGCCAACAGGAATCTCAACAAACGGCCGAGAGCGATGACGATAACGTACATAGCAATATTTCTCCGTGTATGTCCGCGAGATGCAAGATTACGTCAAAGGGACGGCGAGCGACGTCGATTGCGTCACATCGCGATATTTATCCATGCTCGACCGCAAGAACAACGGGAATCTCGTTAAACTGACGGCGAGCGGTGTTGATTGCTTAACAACTTATTACAGTATTTCAGTCTCAAGGAGGCCACGAGGATAACAGGAATCTCGTAAAATGGCAGAGAGCGGCGTTGATTGCGTAACATCGTGATATATATCCGTGCCCGACTGCGAGAACAACATATATATATATTCCAGGAAACAGTACCCTCTTCCCCTATTCCCAAAAGTATGTGTATAATGGACTCGCCCATACAAGGAAGTACATTTGCCTCTTGCGTAGGTAGAAGGCTACAGTTAGCAATGAGTCATTGAGTTCGTGGCATTTCTAGGAGCCGGAAGTGCTGTTCTATTAGACGTGGAGTTACGATATGCCTAAAGTGAAGCAAAGTGTGTCTGTTAAACTAAAACAATTTGTTCTGCAGTATGGAGAAAGGGTCTTCACCACTGACGGGACAATACTTTACAGCAAACTTTGTGACGTGAGAGTGGCCGCTGTAAAAAGGTTCACGGTGGAACAACACGTATCGCGTGAGAAACACAAACGTGGTCTGCAACGACTTCAGGATGAAGGAACATTACTACAACAGAAGCTTCTTGGAGAAACCCATTCATCCTTTTCACCATTCTTTGAAGAACTGTGTAGAGTGTTTCTTTGTGCCATATCTCATTGAGGCAGTTAAACAACCCTCAACTGCACAATTTCTTAGAGAAGCACATGGGCAAATCCATACCGGATTCTTCTACGTTAATGAAAATCTATGTTAGATGATGCTATGAAAAAACTTTGGAAGAAATCAGGAATAGAGTTGGAAATTTAAAAAATATGGGTATCGGTGGATGAGACGACAGACTCTTCAGGACGATATGTAGCTAACGTGGTGGTAGGAACACTGGACGAGGATGTTCCTGGGGAATACTTCCTACTCTATTGAGAGCATTTACAAAAAGTGAACTACTCGACAATAAGCAAAGTTTTTGATAAATCATTGGCATTGTTGTGGCCTGATGGCATTCGGCATGACAATGTGTTGCTCTTAGTAACAGATGCAGCCCCCTACATGGTCAAGGCTGCTAATTCGCTTCGTGCTCCTTACTCTAAAATGGTGCATTTAACTTGTTTGGCCCATGCGTTACACCGAGTCGCAGAGCAGGTTCGTGGTCATTTTCCAGAAGTTGACCAATTGATAGGATGTGTGAAAAATGTATTCTTGAAGGCACCCTCTCGAGTTTCAACTTTCAAGTTAGAAGCTCCAGACATTCCACTTCCTCCTCCTCCAGTTTTTGGACAAGATGGGGATCCTGGATTGAAGCCTACACGTATTATAGCGAGAACTTACAAGTGGTGAAACAAATCGTGGATTCATTTGACAGCACTGAAGCCGCATCAATCAAAGCAGTGCAAAAACTTTTGGCAGATAGTGAAATTGTAGGGAAATTCGCTTACATAAAAGCAAATTTTGGATTTCTTCCTACTACCATAACCGCTCTGGAAAAGTCGGAAGTGCCGCTAGTGCAGCAGTTACAACTTGTGCTGAAAGTGGTGAATGATTTGGATCGCAAGTGTGGCAAAGTGGGACAAGCTGTGTCTGAGAAGAAAAGGTTTTGGAGAAAAATAAAGGGTATCAGACAATGTTTTCAATTGCTAAAATTTTGTCAGGTGAAACATTTTCTCTTTGTGACATACACGACAGTGAATTAAATTCAAGTGACATTGTTTGCTTTAAGTATGCTTCTGTTTGGTCGGTGGAGGTAGAAAGGAGCTTTTCTATGTATAAAGCTTTGTTGGCTGACAATAGACAATCATTTTTATTTGAAAATCTACATCATGTATTCGTTGTTCATTGCAACTCACACATTCTGGAATGAACAATTGGGACCTTTATGGCTGAGAAACGTCTGTTTTGTAAATATGTAAGTATTATTTTTAAAATTCATAACTCGAAAATGATTACAAAATTTCTGTTTTGCCAATATTAATAGCTTGAATTTATTTTGTTACCACACAAGACTAAAACAATACAGAAATCATAGAAAATCAAAGGTCTTTTTTTTTTATTTTTATCAGGTCATTTTCTGCACATTTTCAGGTCATAAATGCATTTTTTATTTTGCATTTTTTGCACTTTCATAGGTCATCATAATCCTAGCCCTAGTGATCAATGTATCTTAAACATCAGCGCTCTTTCTAAGTTGATCCCGGACATTTGAGGGTCGTGTCGTAACTTAAATACTAAACACACCTGTTTTTTCTGAAGCTGGTATGCGCGTATAATACGTCTTATGAAAAATGTTACGGGACACCAGAAACTTAACGAATTCTTGTTTTCTGTGTCGTGAAATTGTAGATCTAAGATACAGGTTATAGCAAGTTCATTAATAAAAATTACTATCGTTCGTCATCTCAAGTAGAGTTTTTAATTCTTCCTTCCGCAGTTGGTACACAGAAAATCACTGTACTTTGTTACAGTGGTTGACATTCGTGATTGCTTGCCACATTGCCGCTGTTCGCTTCTTTTCGTGTTGCTTCGGTGCATGCTGGTTGAATTTGCATCTACTGGTAGATTACCGGTATTTGCTTGCATTAACTCGCACTTTTCTGACCGAAAATAAGTGTGAAAATCTTCAGTGCGAGATATATGCGGGGATACCTCAATCCCGAAAAAACGTAAAATTTGCATGATTGAAACAAGACTGGAATTGTCAACTGCCGTCGCTGCTGCCAATCTCCGAGCTATCTCGCGTGCATCATTATGCTAACTTCCGTTCAATGCATTTGCGATTCTAGTCTTCAAGAAGCTACCCCATACACCTATACCCAATTATGCAAGAGTTCAACTGACGGCCTTCTTTATTTTGTCTTCTGTCGTCAGCTTATCGTGACTAACAATACCAGATACGTGTTCAAACCTAACAATTTCTTATTTAGTAGCATGTGGAGCGCCAACTAAACAGCTGACGATCACACCCCGTATTGCTGTTTTACTGCATCGCCACATTTGAAAACAGCTTGCGTGTGTGGTTATTGGTTTCTAGCGCGTCTTTCTGTTGACGCCACGTGCGAATATCAAATTCATTTACAATGAATTCTCAAACGGCAGCTCTAATCGTCGTCTGCGTATTTGATCACTTTGAGTTTAAATCCAGCTGTATAACTTCCACGTTTTTACCTAGCTAAAAGATCGATTTCCACAAGAAAACAATCACACTTAACTGATAAACAAAAATGGATCGTGAAGACAATACTAGTAGGCCTACTTATGGACAATGCAACAGACAGACAACAAAACACCGTTGAAGAAAGGAAAGCACCGCCACAAAAAAAGGAACAATAACGTCGCGGGCAAGACGTGTTTTAAAATTACTACCATCATCTTTATGACTGTCAGAAATTAATGTGAGATATAGCCTACTTTTTCCAGCAATTTCCAATTTTAAAATTGGGTGCGAGATATATGCGAGCATATACAGTATTCATTGTGAAGACAGAAATTCGTGGAACGAAGATATTTCAAGTTCCGACGGGTGAAAGGTAGAGTTACGATGCAAACTTCAAGTTGATAGTGATTTGTTATGCCGAAACAACATCAAATGTTAAAGCAGGACGGAAGTAAGGAGTGAGAGAGTGCGATGTGCGTGGATGGCAGCAAACTAAGGACAAACGTAAAAGTGCACATACAACAAGAAAATATTTTCGTGGACCTAGAAAAGGACGCTTCCCTGACTTGGACAAAGAAATTATAGAGTTGGTCTCGGAAATGCGGGCAGAGGGATTTCCGAAAATACGAGACGCTATAAAAATGAAAGCACAACCTAAAGGGCATATATTGTGCAAGTTAGGAGTTCGCAAGTTGTTTTTTTGAAAAACTCTGTAAGAGATAGTTGATAACTATGCCTCGTCTTATATTCGAGGTCGTCTTACATTCGGGTATATACGGTATTATGTCATTACCTGTCCCTTGTGGATTTTGTATCTT
The DNA here is from genome assembly GCA_946902985.2 of Meconema thalassinum. NCBI lineage: Eukaryota > Metazoa > Arthropoda > Insecta > Orthoptera > Tettigoniidae > Meconema > Meconema thalassinum. Next base: position 296,142,381 of record OX336391.1, on the reverse strand, counting down.
TCATTCATTGGACTTCCAAATATTTCGATCTGTCTTGATGTGATTAATATCTTGCCCTTCTGGCATTATATTTATTTGTTGGTCAGCTCTTTCGTCTTGTCTTACTGTCCTAGTAAGTCATGATAGTAGTGCAATTTATTTGCTTTATGTACTACTTTTCCTTTCCTTCCTGATAGCCAATTACCCGGTCACGAAAACCAAGACTAACAGCCAAGGAGACCTGATGCGCTGACCACATGTCACCCCAATATCTGCAGGCCAAATGGCTGGGCAGCGGTCGCTTGGTAGGCCTAAGCCCTTCACGGGCTGTAGTGCCAGGGGTTATTATATTTTATAATGATAGCCAATTAACAAAAACAGGGTGGAAAGTTTACAAGACTGCGTAACATGCACACATAAATTTGAATTAATCAAATTTTAGAAAAAGTAACACATGGAGATCATACGTCCCATCAAAACTTTTATTTAAAGTACAGGGTCATTATCTTGGTGAGCCCCAGTAATCGCAGCAAACTAAGGCATCATTTGGCTGGTCAGGTGCAGAGCAAGTAGACCTCGCAATACCCCGCTCCTCTGACTCATATCGTTAGTTCACACGTGTTTTGTCATTCATATGGATGTGTATCTGCAAAGCTTAGACGTTAGTGTTGCATGTTTAGTGAGTACTGTGATTACTGTGATTGTTGGTCATGCCTAGACACCAATTCACATTGCACGAACGTGTGTATATCCATAATTTGTAAATGAGAAGCAGAATCAAGTTTCCAGGAAGACCTGTGCCTAATGCCAGTACAATTAGGAGGCTCGCTAAACGGTTTAAGAAAACAGGCTCCGTAAATAATAAACATGTTAACAACGTTGTGTTCTTACAGAACAAATGAGATTGTTGTCCATTATTTCATCAGAAGATTGTGTGTTACAAGACAGGGAGGACATTTTCAGCATCGATTATGAGCCCTGTAAGTACACATTACAGTAGAATCCCGCTGTAACTAACACCGATATAACGAAATTTTCAAAATAGCTAAATTCTAGTTTGGCCCCTTCCCATTTCCCTATTTACTGTTTGTTAACCCAACATTTCACTTTAACGAATTTCGTACTTTCAATATAACGAATAAAATTTAGCATATTTGCCTACATGTAAATTTTTCCTTTTTAAATTATAACTGAAATTCATACTCTTTTATGACAAAAATATTTTTCTTATTACATTATATTGTTATTCAGATTATATGACCGCCATTTTGAATACATGTACTGTACGCGAAAATGAACCAGAGCCCTCTCGGTAGTTGCCAATATGCAGATGGAAAAAGGATTGCAGAAACATCAAAGTCTCCGGCAAGAATAACCTCAGTGTAACGGTGACAAGTTGCTCATTTTCACATATTATTAAAAGATGGAAAACGATGGTGAACAATGGAATTTCCACAAAAAGAAAAAAAAAACTTAGCTCAAGCATGAGCTTCCTGAATCTCGAATCGTGGGAATACAAGGGGCGCCTTTCCACCGTTCATCATCTTACTAACTTCTGTAAACAGAAGACGGAATTATATGAAAAATGGACGAGCAAACAGAGCGTGCTCTCTTAGTTTATTTACTCCAACAAGTTACAAAATTATTAACCCTTATAAAATTCAATAAGAGATTAAAGAAAAATTAAATACATAAATAATAATTATCAAACTTTCTCCGAAAATAGGTCCATGACCTTGCTGTTAACCAAACAGCTGATTCTCCAAAATTCCTTCCACTGTTAGGAGTTTCCAAATAAAACTCGCATAATCACGAGAAAATTAAATCATTCGACTGACTAATAAATAAAATTAAAGTAACTTCAATAATAGAAACCATCCATTATTTTCCATTTTAAAAATTACAATAAATTTTTTCTCTATACATTAAACTCCTTGTTAATTGAAAAATAACATTAAAATCCTTTTAACTTTTAAATAAAACAAATATTGAATCTATTCTAATTCTGTGCACAACTATCCTTCCCTATATTATTCTGCTAAGGTCCCATTCCAGTATTGTACCGAAAATAAGGTCCTATTAACACCAACCTACACATATGGGGTACCTAAAGGTTCCGCATGACACAATGTGTGCGCGAAACACACTCACTTACTCCTTAAATGCCTCACAATTAAATAAATACAGTTTTGCACTCGAGAAAAGGCTTATAAAGTCATAAAATAAACTCATGAAGGAATGGCAAGTCATGTCGTTTCCAGGCAACAGTAGCTCTTGACGAGACACGGCCGACTGGATGCGAGTAGCGCTCTCCACTATCGGTATAGAAAATGAGGCTCTTTACATGAAATCCTGTTAGTTACTCTACTGCTCATACAGCAAAGTCAACCTAGTATAGCTTAACTGACACTATTTGTACCACAGCGTACTGCTAGGCGAACCTGCCGCTAGAGCGCAGGGCAGCGCGGTGGCATTGGCAAGATATCTAACCAATATGTAGGGACCTAAAAAAATCGCATTTGTGATAAATGCGAATTTTTAAATTTCGTACAGAATCCAAGCCTACGTTAATTTTAATTTGGAAAAAAAAAAAAAAAAAACACACGTAAATCGAAGTGCGACAAAATGCGAATTGTGACCCAAAATGCGAAAATACCAAATAAGTGCGATTTTATAGCAAAATTACTTTAAATCTGCTAATTTATTAGCGAATTTGTTTATTAAACAAAAGAAAATGTTTAGTAGGTGCCCTAATCGGTTGCTAGCGATACCTCATCTCAGACTCGCAGTGTGCTACGCATATTGGTCGATATAACAATCGATTTCTGTATCGATACGAACTTTCGACTATCTATAACTTATTCAGACAGCTGACGAACAAAACTCGTTTGCGTAATTGGCGCATCGTGGCGACTGGTGGTTTGTCCAATTGTCAAACACGTGGACTTCGCTAAACGGAAAATTTTGCGGCTTGCCGCTTGAATAGTAACCTTATTCTTTTTGTAACCTTCAAGCACTTCAAGGATCAAAGTTTTTTTCTAGAAATGGGACGTACTGCTGTAACTGTTCATGAAAGAGCACAGCAGTACGCTATCATGGCTTTTCTTGTTCCGACTCTGCAACAGTATTTTGCAAATATTGTAACTGCCGTGTTGGGTAGGAGAAGAAGGACAATATTCAGAAACATACTACATCGGTAAAACATGTTGCGAAGAGACGAGAATGCGCAACAGTTTCTGAACCCAAACAAACCTCTGTTATTGAAAGACTACAGGATGCCAAACGACGGAAGCATGACAAGGACTACTTCACAAAAAGAACTGTTGCAAAAGCAAATATTCCCTTAGAAAAGCTTGAAAATGAAATTGGAAGAGCGTGGATTGCTGAATTTTCTAGTCAAGGGGAGCTGCCTAACGCAAGAACTCTCCGCGAAAAATATTTGCCTGGTAAGTACGGTTTAAATAAATACATTTGCATTTTGATTCTCTCTTGCTCATATAACCTATACAAAGCTAATCCAACTTCTGTAGAGGCTAAGCTTACAGCCAGTGCTTCCATAACCTTTCCAAGACATACCTTAACCTATAAAATTGTGAAGGTAATCCAACTTCATAATATTTTATTTTCAGAAGTTGCAGCTGATCACAAGAAATCAACAACTTAAGCTCTAGTTGGGAATAAAATTAACATTTTATGCGATGAAACCACAGACAGAATGGGTCGCTGTGTTTTTGTTGTACTGTTCCAAGTGCCAACAGCAATTGAGAAGAAATTATTTGTTGCTGGAGTGAAATACCTCGAATCCGTAAAATGCTAGAAACTTTTCCCGTGCTGTGTTAAGATTCATTGCGTGATCACAGTGTGCAATATGTCGAAAGTATTTGTCAGTGACAGTGCTACATACACACATCAAAAAAAGTTTTGCATCACCTCGGTTCCCAGATCTCCGGCATATAGACGTTGACTGTGTATATTGTATCAAAGATACAGTCCCTTTGACTGTTCATAGATGTCACTAAAACTGCTCAAAGATGTAAACAACCATGCATGAGCAGGGCCTATTAGACGGAGGGGGTACGACAGCCGATCAGTTCCAGTCATTCCACCAGGACGAAGGTACGCTGCTCATGTTGTCTGTAGTTCTACCATGCCTAGAAGGTCAATACCGCAGTTCGATCGCGTCCGCATTGTTACTTTGTGTCAAGAAGGGCTCTCAACAAGGGAAGTTTCCAGGCGTCTCAGAGTGAACCAAAGCGATGTTGTTCGGACAAGGAGGAGGTACAGAGATACAGGAACTGTCGATGACAGGCCTCGCTCAGGCCGCCCAAGAGCTACTACTGTAGTGGATGACCGCTACTTACGGATTGCCGCTCGGAGGAACCCTGACAGCAATGCCACCATGTTGAATAATGCGTTTCGTTCAGCCACAGGACGTCGTGTTTCAACTCAAACTGTGCGCAATAGGCTGCATGATGCGCAACTTCACTCCCGACGTCCATGGCGAGGTCCAGCTTTGCAACCCCGACACCATGCAGCGCGGTACAGATGGGCCCAACAACATGCTGAATGGACCCCACAGAATTGGCATCACGTTCTCTTCACCGATGAGTGTCGCATATGCCTTCAACCAGACAATCGTCGGAGACGTGTTTGGAGGCACCCTGGTCAGGCTGAACGTCTTAGACACACTGTCCAGCGAGTGCAGCAAGGTGGTGGTTCCCTGATGTTTTGGGGTGGCATTATGTGGGGCCGACGTACGCCACTGGTGGTCATGGAAGGCTCCGAAACGGCTTTACGATACCTGAATGACATCCTCCGACCCATAGTGCACCCATATCGGCAGAATATTGGAGAGGCATTTGTCTTCATGGACGACAATTCTCGACCTCATCGTGCACATCTTGTGAATGCGTTCCTTCAAGATAACGACATCGCTCGACTACAGTGGCCAGCATGTTCGCCAGACATGAACCCTATCGAACATGCCTGGGATATGTTGAAAAGGGCTGTTTATGGACGTCTTGACCCACCAACCACTCTGAGAGATTTATGCCGAATTGTCGTTGAGGAGTGGGACAATTTGGACCAACAGTGTCTTGATGAACTTGTGGATAGTATGCCACGACGAATACAGGCATGCATCAATGCAAGAGGACGTGCTACTGGGTATTAGAGGTAGTGGTGTGTACTGCAATCTGGACCACAAATGCTGAAAGTCTAGCTGTATGATGGTACAACATGCAATGTGTGGGTCTCATGAGCAATAAAACGAGCTGAAATGTTGTTTGTGTTGATCTCTATTCCCTTTGTATTTAAAGGTTCCGGAACTCTTGGAACCGAGGTGATGCAAAACTTTTTTTGATGTGTGTATATGACTCCTTATAAAACACTGAAGATCATCATTGGGGATCATTTGCTCCATGTGCAGTGTTGGGCACACAAACTTTGCCTTATTGGTAATTGTTGGACAGCAGCTATGTCCGATTTAAATCAGGTTGTAACAATGGTTTAGTCGGCCTTTCTCAACACAAGGAAGCGCAAATATAACTACTTGCACTTTCTGAAGTCAAACTCTTTCCATCGCCGGTACTTACTTGATGGAACAGCTGGTTTGAAGCTGTTTTCAACTTAGCGAGTTATTTTCATTATGTTGTGAGTTTTTTAAAGCTACCTGACATGAAAGATGTTAGTAACAGTGGTGCTAGAAGCAAGCTTGCTAGACTAAAGGCAAGTGATCCCAATCCCAAAAACTTTGAAGCCATAGCACAGATATTTTATCCTAGACACGTGGTATTGAACAATGACAAAGAAACCGATATTCAAAAACTTCCGGGCTTTACAAACATTTCATGTCATGAAATAAGGAAGAGCTATGATTCTTTCAAGAATATTATTGAATCGCAGTTAAAACAAAATGAGGAGTGTGAAGTAGTATGTGCCTTGACTGCTGTTCAATATGAACATGAACATTTTGCCAAGAGTTCTTTAGATCTTTTGTGGACACCAACAAACAATGTGGACAGTGAGCGTATTTTGTCGCACTACAATACAGTTGTTACAGACAGAAGGTGTAATTTGAAAGAGTGCAACGCAGAGTTATTTACAATGCTTTCATTTGAACATTACATTGTATCTCAAGTGTCGCCAATAAAGTCATATAGTCCGTAACAATCCGGAACAAATTAGATGCTACTTTTCCAAAAATAGATGCTAAATAGGAAAAAAGTATATGCTAATTTAAAGGAAAGTAGATGCTAAATTTTCAGGTCCCTACCTATATGTCTTTCTGTATTTCCATACTGTATTTATGCTTTACATTTCTTGCATTGCATTGGCATGTTTACTTTTGCCTGAACTTATGTGAACATTTCCAGACTGTATTTGTGCTTTGCATATCTTGCATTGCATTGGCATGTTTACTTCTCATGTGCCTGAACATATGTGAACAAGGGAAGACCTACAATAGACTACTGCCTAATCTCAGATTTCTGTACAATACGTTTACTCATTCATTTCCCTCGCAGTGACCTACACGCTGCGTGAAATATGCCAAGGAAAAAGCCACAAAACTATCTTACTGCAAGAGATAAACGCAACCTGCAGAAATATGGTGAAACAACAGGTACTAAAACTGTGCCCTCATCACAACCAAGCCCGAAGCCAACTGCATTGGTGACTGGCAGTGTTACATCTTCTCCGACAACAACATGCCAACAGTATCCCTTCTACGTCAACCCATCAAACAGCTCCAAACAATCCAATACATTCACCACATCCTGACGAGCTACTTTCAGGTGTCACATCAACAAACAGGAGGCGTAGAAGGATTCAATCCATTCAACCTCAACCAACCAGGTCTTCGACAAGAATTAGTGTTCGTCCACCAATTTCTTACCACACACAAGTGCCAACTCAGGACGAACCAAATTATTACCATTATTATTCAAAATTATACGATACATCAGACATATCATTCATGATTGAGGCGTTGCTAAGTGTACTCTTTACAAATACAATATTCGCGGGCGAAGCTGCGACGGGTAATGCTAGTATACAACATTACGTTCGCAAAATAAATATTTCCTCTCCTTCTTTCAACTGAAAGTTCAATTATTCCCAAAGGAATTATTTTCACACGCTATTTCTACTCGTCAAACAACATTCAAATTCACTACCACTCGTGTCATATTTCGTTTGTTTACATTCATGTCCTGGCTTCATTAGCCCAAGCGATTAAGCTTAGCATTGGTAAAATTGTCCAATTCAATGATATCAATAATAAAATTAATTCTCGTAAATTAAATCCGTTTCTTACAAAATTTTCTCATACATCGGTTATCAATTTAAAATAAAATAAAGAGATGTTTTTACACCAATTTTAACATTACTTTAATCCTTCTTGAAATACATGCTTCAACCTTCCCATCATGTGGCATAAATCTTCACATCTAATTCAGTACGACACTTGCGTAATCACTCCTGGCAAATATGTGGAAATATTTTATCTTTCACGTAGTTTCATCATTGCACACTATAAAAACCTCTAATTGTGGAATAAAACTTCACATCTAAATACCAACTTTGTAACGGTTCTCAACGTTTGGATGATAAGTGTAACGGTTTTACTTTGCTCCACGTTGAGCGTACAAGTGAAACGGTTTCTTACCTGCTCTGTCTTGCACTTTGAAATATTTACTCTGACTAAGATATGTTGTTTTAATGGGCGCCAAGACCTCAACGCTATGTAGAAATCTAAATTTATATTTAACAACACCTAGCTCTGGTAGAACACCTTCAAGAATCTTTTCACTCAGATCGTGGTATGATTTGATCATTAACCCAACAAACAATTGTATCAGGAGAAGGAATTGGTCTATATCTAATGCTACCTACTGAAAGCAAAGATTGCATGGTTAAAAGAAATGAATTTATTATATAAAACAAGTATTGCAAAATTAACAATAATAATAATAATTTTGAACTTAAATTGGAGCGTTGCGATTTGAATATTACCGCTAGAAAATTACGTGAAAACGGAGTCGGATAAATTACTGATTTTACTCTTATTCCCAAGCTATGAAGTTACTGAATTACTGAATATCAAACAAAGAGACGAGAGATTACGTAGTTCTGAGTCATTCGCGCTTACCACTGGAAATTGCCGAAGCATTTCCCTCGTACTGGATGTTGAAGAGAGCTTCCCACAGCCTCCTGGATGTCATCTTCTTCGTTAGTTGACGAGATACTTGTAGTTATGATAACTTTATGGTCCGAACATCGGAGCCAATCACATGTACAACCACACTGGTTAAGTTTTACAAAGATAGTCGCCTTGCCTCCACGGCGCGCAAACCATATATGCACTCGTCGCATCCCCTCTCCGGACCCCGTGTTCTCCTCGCCCGCACTTCACTGATTGGCTGAGCCACCACGCGCTACTTCCCCACCTCCGAGTCATTACACTTGGCGCGGCGATGATGTCGATTACCGTTCCAGACTATTTCGCCTTTTCTTGAAGCAGCAACCCAGGCTTGCGTCATGCTTCTTGACAAGAATAAGCCTGTAGCCGAATTCCCCGTGACTCATCTCTCTCATAATACCCTAACTGACAAAACTCCGTAAAATTCCGTAATCATATAATTTTCTATGATAATGTTGTTCGTAATAATTTGCTTGATAGTGTTTTCTATAACCTTAAAAACCTATCTGTATGCTTAATTTTATAAAAAATGAGCTCCAAAAATACCTTAATAATAATAATAAGTTAATAATAATAAGTTACATGAAAACTTCTCTTGGCTGAACTATTTGCCACATAAATAAATATAGAATGGTTTCCTACTGACTTATGCCAGTGGCGTAAAATACCCTCGAAAAACACGTTACAACTTGTGCAGAACCATATATATAACGCTGTCAAATAACCTGGCGGAAGAGAAACAATATTACCTGTTATCTCAAATTGGCAATGCAGATCAGACTCCGATAAGCTTCGAAATGCCATGCAACACTACCTTCTCCAAGAAGGGAGAATCTAGCGTCCTTGTACGTACAAATGGGTGTGAAAAACAGCGCTGCAGAGTCATGCTTGCAATAACTGTAGACGGAAGAAAATTGCCACCGTATGTTATTTTCAAAAGAAAAACAATGCCTAAAGCAAAGTTCCCCAAAGGCAATCATGTTCATAATTAAGTACAAGTTTTTCGGGCTTGTAGGCCGTGGTCCAGACAGGATATCTCCCGACGTTTCACCGGAAACTACGTCCAGCATTATCAAGGGTTCCGCTCCTTTCCTTGGTCAGCAGTACTGACGCAGTTTCCAGTGAAACGTCGGGAGATATCCTGTCTGGACCACGGCCTACAAGCCCGAAAAACTTGTACTTAATAATGAACGCCGGCCATGAAAGCCTAAGCTGCTATATTCATGTTCGTGTTCAAGAGAAAGTCCTCTTGTCCAGGACTGGGTCCGTTTAGTGTGGAGAGCATGGCCAGGGGCAATGCTAGTGTGGGACAGTTTCCGCGGACACTGGGTGGAAGACACGAAGAAACTTCTTCAAGAAATGAAAACCGATCTCGTAATTTCTGGTGGACTCACATTAGATGTTTCCGTCAATAAGTCCTTCAAGGACAACATTGGTAAATTGTACGCCGAATGGATGGCGGGAGGGGGGCACGACCTGACGCCAGCAGGCAAAATAAAGAGGACGTCAGTTGAACTCTTGTGTGATTGGGTTATATGGGCATGGGTTATGATGTCGCCAGACATTGTTGTGAAGAGCTTCTTGAAGACGGACATCGCAAATGCATTGGAAGGAAGTAAGGATGAAGTAGTATGGGATGATGACCAAAATAATACACGCGACAGTACCTCAGAGATTAGCAGCAGTGACGGCAGTGACAATGAATAGTGCGAGTACCGTATGCCAGTTGCCTTGTTTGAATAATGCAAATTATGTGTTTTTTCGGGAATACAATCATTCTTCGTGTATAACTTGTACCGAACGAAAATTTTCACTTATTTTCGGTCAAAAAGGTGCGAGTTATATGCGAGCAAATACGGTATTTCAGTATAACAAAATTTCACTGTAACAAATTGATTTTTTGAGGTCCCATAAATTTAATTAAACTGGTATTTTACTGTATTTAACATGTTTGGTAAAAGTGTAATGTGCGCCAACCACCAACTGAACCGTGTACACGCGCACGATCAGCGCCAGTCAACGCCGACTTTGCTTACCGTCTTTACCATGGTGCATGCAGATAATTTGATCATTTTTCAAATTGACAATCTTTTAACATAATCATAACACAAGAAATTCAAAATTATTCTTCTATGACAACCTTCCCATTATATCTTCTTCTTCTTCTTGTTCGCCTTTTGAGACCACATAGGATCACTTTAACCAGCCATTAGTTCGTCGACTTGTAGGAACTGTACGAGCCTTGCGGTCCTCCCAGTACTTCTTCATGCATATTGATAGTCTTGCCCTTTCTTGGGCGGAAAATATTCTTGTAGGAATTTTATTTTTTGTGAGTGGAAAATGAAACGTCATATTTTTAAGTGCTGTAGTTAAACGTCTCTTATTTGCAGCATCTTCTGTTGTTAGGCCAATATCTTTTAAGTCCTCTCTGATTTCTTTTAACCATCAACATCCAGTTGTTGTGTTTTTTGAAGCCAGATTGTACTGTACTAGTTTTATAAGACTTTAATCTGGCATTCTCATGATGTGCCCAAAGAATCCTAGTCTTTTCTTTCGCATGGTATCAGTAATGGGATGGGTTCTAGGTTGTTATATTGTATTGTATTTTTTATTCATCCATTCAATCATATAATGTACATTGTACAATGATATAGGACACGTCAATTCACAAATTATACTAATTCTAATTTACAATCACAATAATAATATAGGCCTACACAAGGATAACCTTACATCATTTAGTCCTATGAATACGTAACTATTGATATTCTAAAACTCTTTAACTGAGTAGAAGCAGTGCTCCAGCAAGAACTCTTTAGTTTTTATTTTGAACTTTATGTCATTTGCTGTACTTTTAATATTATTTGGCAAATGATTATACAGCGTTATAGCTGCATGGAATACACCATTTTTACATAGTGTTGTATTTGCAGCATGTACATGAAGATTGTTCTTTTGTCTGGTCTGGTAGTTATGTATATTTGAATTCATCTCAAAGATATCCTCATTTCCTAAGCTTTGTTTGACAAATAATAGAAGTTCAAAGATGTAAATACATGGCAAAGGTAAAATTTTCAGTTGTTTAAACAGAGGCTTACATGTATGCAATCTAGTAGTTCCTTTCATTGTTCTAATTATTCTTTTCTGGATAATGAAGATTTGGTGAGCAGCAGGTGAATTTCCCCAAAATATGATTCCATATTTCATAAGCGAATAGCAATAAGCAAAATAAGTACTAAGAACAGTTCTCCAGCTAGTCGATTGTCTTAATACTCTTAATGCATAACAACTTGAGCTTAGTTTCTTGGCAAGTTTAGTGGTATGAGAGTTCCATTTTAGGTCATCCTGCAACCAAAGGCCTAAGAATTTAGTAGAAGAGGCGTTACCAATTTTAAGGTCATTTAAGAATATGGAGGGAGAATTAATACTTTTATTCTGAGCTGTGTGAAAGTTAAGAGCCACTGTTTTACTAGTGTTGATAAGGAATCCATTATTGTTGAACCATAAGGACAGCTGACCTGTTACTTCCTCTAGTGATTTTTGAAGTTCAGTGTCATTTTCACCCCTCATCAAAACACTTGTATCATCTGCGAATAGTACAGTTTTAAATGCAGGTATCTGAGATGGCAAGTCATTTACGTAAAGGAGAAAAAGTAGTGGCCCTAGAACGGACCCCTGCGGAATGCCATACTTCAAAAACATAGGATCTGAGTGGTAATATTTAAATATGTTTGTGGTATTTTCTAAACTTTTTTGTTCGACGATCTGTTGGCGATTATTTAAATATGACTGAAACCACTTACTAGCGATACCCCTGATACCATATTGATGGAGTTTATCAATTAGTATCTGATGATTTATCACATCAAAAGCTTTAGACAGGTCCAAAAACAGGCCACATACTCTCTTCCTTTCATCAAGTGACTCAAAAGCAGGATTTAAAAATTCATAAATTGCTGACATTGTTGATTTTCCTTCTCTAAAGCCATGTTGAGAGTCAGTTAACAATTTATATTTGTTTATGAAGCTAATTAGACGGTTGTACATTATCTTCTCTAAAATTTTTGAAAATATCGACAATAAAGAAATAGGTCTATAATTGGTTATGTTTTCTCTATCTCCCCCTTTAAATAATGGAATTACTTTTGCAATTTTAAAGATATCTGGAAATATTCTTGACATGAGAGATTGGTTACAGAGGTGTGTTAAGGGGGTAATTATATTTTGGATACATTTTTTAATTAGTATATCAGGAATGTTATCAACTCCTGAGCAATGTTTATTCTGTAGGTTCTTTACAATATTGAGGATTTCTGCTTCTGTAACATTTTCAACAAACATTGATTTTCCATTAAATGTTATATTCGCGAGTGTTTATTTTATTGCTTGTATATTGTTTACATTTAGTAGTTTTTCAGCTATGGTAGCAAAATGCTCATTAAAAATTCTTGAGACATTTTGTGGGTCATTGATCTTCTTGGAGTCTTCTGATAACATTATGTTATTTACTGCCAGTTTTGTTTGCCTGGTTTCATTTTTTATGATATTCCACATAGCCTTAGTTTTATTTTTAGATTCCTGGATATAATTATCATTTGACATTCTCTTTGCTAATTTTATAACTTTGTTAAGTATGGTCTTATAGGTCTTGAAATACATGTTAAATTCATTGGAGGTTACGTGCGTACTTTGAAAATCGTGGAGGAAACGCTTTCTTTTGCATGAAGTAATTATTCCAAGAGTAAGCCATTGTTTTGATGGAGAAGAAACTTTCAGTCTGATACTCTTCAAAGGAAATGCAATATCAAAATAATACATGAAAATATTAATGAATTCCTGGAATTTTTTGTTTGTATCTATTGACTTGAAGACACCTTCCCAAGTTTCTCCTTTTAACAAGTTGTTGAAATAGTTTATATTGTGCTGACTAAAGCTTCGACATTTATCAAACTGAGCATTGTAAACTGGGTTTGAAATATTTAGAGTTATTATTTGAGCTCGGTGGTCACTGAAACCTGTGTTGATTACTTCGAGAGAGTTGCAGTTCACATTGTCATTAATTATTATCTGGCCATGTGTTGTTGCACTAGTTTTTGTTATTCTTGTGGGTACTGTTACTGTGTGAATTAGATGATGGGAGCTTAACAAATTTAGCAACTCCCTTCTCTCCGTACTTTCCTCTAAGAAGTTAATATTGAAATCTCCACAAAGAACTATTTTTTTATTAAATTTATTTATTTTATTTATTATCACTTCTAGTTTATTCAGAAATAACTTTGCACTATTTCCTGGTGAACGATATATACAGATGAGAATTAAATTTTCCTTTGGGATAGAAATAGCTGTTGCCTCAAAATTTTTATCTATGCATAAGTCATCGGGAATTGGTATAGGCTTAAATTCTATGTTTCCTTTGATATAGATACATACACCTCCATGCTCTGATGTTGATCTACAGTAGTAGCTAGCTAAAGTAAACCCTGGTATGACAGCATGATTGATTTGTTCAGGTTTCATCCAGTGGTCAGACAAGCACAGGATGTGGATATCTTTGAGTGATGTGTGTAGAAGCATATCGATATGAACTAGTTTATTATTAAGTGACTGTACATTTTGGTGAAATATTCTGATTGAGGAACTCTGTGCATTTGTACTGTTGTTAAGCTTGGGGATTATAGTTCTTGCAGGAGCACTTACCTCTGTTCTAAAAAACTCTCGCCACCAAGTGAATTCACTGATTCTACAGTAGTCGGACTTGCAGTATGCGGTAGTGGGATGACTGGTCCGTGGGAGTAGAACTTTTTGTTGATTTCCTCCGCTACTTGTGAACAGATCTGTTGCTTTCCTTTGGTGTTTAAGTGAAGACCATGTCGGGTAAACAGTTCTCTTGGTACATCAATATCAAGAAAGTGAACATGCTGATATAGTCTGGATAGTGCTCTAAGCTTTTTGTTCGTCCTCTTTACCTCCTTGTTGACACACAATTCTTTCATTAGATCATGTCTGAGTGGGATGCCTAATAGTATAACGTTTGTACCTGAAAGTAGTGGGAGCTTATCTTTGTAGGTTTGTATTGCACCATTCGCTTCGTTTTTCGCTACATCGTTCGTACCCCCCCCACAAAACAACATAATCTTCATGAGTAAGGTTTCTGCACATTTCAACACAATTTTCCAGAACATTTTCAACTCTAGCGCCTGGTTTGGTGACGCTACTTACCGCAAAGTCCCTTGATACTTTTAAATTGAGCTCTTCTGAACATCCTTTCCCATGACTGTCACTGAGGAGGAGTACTTTCCTTTTTGAGGTAATGTACGTGGCTAACTTCCGCACTTTTTCCGGCTTACAGTTTGTTGATGCCCTTCTATGTGGTGTTTCTTCTGAGACGGATTCAGTTTCAGCAAGAACATCGTACATATTTTTTGTGGGAACAGCTTGGCTAACTGTTTCCCGCACACGTGGTTTAGGCCTACATTGGCGTCCGCGATTTGCCACCACCACATTCCAAGAGTCCGGCGATGACAGGGGATTGTTGCGGTCGTTTACGTTATGTCTGAGTACACTGTTTTCGGCTTTTAATTTAGATAGTTCTTGTTGGGTGTGCTTAAGGTCCCTATTCAAAATGTCGATGATTAACTGTAGAGATTTCACACTCTCACTCGATGCCTTGCCACACAGCGTGCACAGTATATCACTCGTATTTACACCTAAATGTACCTCTGATGGTTTACTATCAATGTCACACATACTAGGTGTCTTCCTACAGGATATTTTATCACTGGCGTTAATTACGGAACTGTCCTCGTCTACATTTTCGATATCTTTAAGAGAGCGGTATACTTTGTCTACATACGCGGCAGCCATATTGTTAGGTATTATTTGCCATTGCCCATCTTTTTATATCCTTTATTGATACAAGTTCTTCCAATTCGCCTTTTGATCTTCTGTAATCTGTCGGTTTTAGAATGTTCATTTAGATGGAATAATGTTTCTGCTGCATATGTGGCTTCCGGTTTTATGACTGTATTGTAATGTTTAATTTTTGCATTAATTGATAAGCATTTCTTTTTGTAAGTTTCCCATGTTAATTTTTGTGCCCTAGATAACTTGTTGGTTCTTATTTTAATTGATGCTTTCTCATTTAAGTTGTTTGTTATTAATGTAACGACTTTTAAAATCGTTACATGAAGAATATGAAACATTCAAGATTTAGTTACACTACTGAAAATATTTCGCAACAGTCTCGAGCTGATATATTTCACAGGCACTCCTGCTACCAGCTAATAGGTTCCCCAAACTCTTGAACCTACATTTGTTGCCTGAGAAAGAGCTGACGTTAATACCCTGGAAGATTGACATTTCTACGCTGCTGTTGTGAAGTGAACTGCTGCGCACAGGTTCCTAGAAACCCCTTTAAGCCCTATTAGAGGACTGAGTTTCTACCCTGGGAACATTTCGTCGTAGCACTTCTGAGTAAACTCTTAAAGATTTGGGTCATGGCACCACGCACCACTTGTGGTACCAACATTTCTCAAGGACTCTGTCGTTGTCATGGTGGTCTGCACCCCCATGTTATGTTGGCACGACCTGTATCTGAGGTCAGGAGAGGGGGTTGTTTTCTCTCCGACTGAACGCGTTACCAAGTGTGTAAGAGAGACTTCTCGACTGAGACTGGTTCAAGCTTGACGTGTTGAGAAACGACTTCCCCGGGGATTTGTTCCTCGGGGCGGGTTCAGGATGCAGGAAGTATCAAAGTACATTTGTTCTGGGGGTAACTGACGTTTTGATTAACTCATACCGGACTGCCTTTCAATACTACGAATTTTACATGCCATGTGTCGAATGGCATTTCTGGACTGATATTTCTAGAATTACGATTGTTAGTTAATAAGTATATTTTGCTAAGTTTTTGGATATGCAGATTCGTTTGATTGGCATTAGATTCAGGGAGGGAAAAAGGTTTTAACTTTGGTCAGAAAGGCTGCTGAAGACGGTAAGTCAAAAGCAGGCTTTCGGACCGGCTTAGTCGTATTAAACGGCTTTTAAGTTGCTTATGTAACATTGTTTTGGAAGTGGCACAGAGTCTAACTTCATGTTGTTATTCCTTTAGTTTTGTCGCCAGGGGAATCATTCTGGTTAAATTCATTTCTATCACAAATGTAGATGTGTGTAATCTTGCCAAGCGGGCAAGTGTCTGGTTTGTTTAGGTTAAGTCATTCATTTGCGTTTAATTAGATCATATTTGTCAGTTAGTTATTTAAGCGGTGGAAGGGTCTTCTCTTGTAATTGTTTTATTTTACTGCTCAATACATGTTAGCTTATTTCGATTTGTCACGTTATTTATTGCATGAAGTCACTAGGAAGATCATTCCCCTTTCCTTCATCCTTTGGCAGGGTCATTTTAATACGGCCTACTGAGGTACGCATCTGCCCTTCCTCTCAACAAGCTAGTCTTGACCTCGGTTACACCCCACCTTTTCCTTTATTCTAAATTAGACCAGAGTATTCCACAATGCTATGAAGCTAGGAATATTCTCTGCCTAGGTTCTTAGCTGTGAATTCAGCTGACCTAGCGAGTAATTAAATTAGGCCTTTTGTGTGTGTTATAAATTATTAATTTTTGATATGGTAATATCATGTTGATGAATTATATTTTGATATGATAATATCATTATTATTATTATCATTTTGGTTTATTTAAAGGGTAAGGGGGGAATTCTACCGGTGCAGTTGGTAGCAGAGCATGGTTTGTTCTGTGATCTTGCCATTGGCAAATAATCTTTCCTGCTGACTTATTGCAGTGATTAATTAAAATTAAATTCAGTAACTTAATTAACGTAGATTGGGTCCTCCTTACTAATTTTTCTTCTTTCCAATAGGTAGGCTAGTTATTAGAGCAGAACCTAATACATGATGTGATTTGATTTCATGTAAAATAACTTGCTGTGTACACCGAGGACCAAATGAGCAATTCATATCGTCAGCTGTCAGACGAGAAGATGCCGAGAACTGTAAGTGGCAGTCACATGCGCTGAACGAAATTCAGGACTGCTGGGATAATAATGGCGGGGCTGCGTTGCCAGATTGACGAGTTGACCGTCCGAATGAATTTCACACGTGGTGAGTTTTGATATGCTGTTTGTATGGTTTTGGGGTGGTTGTAAATTCATTCTGTTTCTTGTGAGTAATAGACCAGCTCAATTTTACTGCGCCTGTGCTAAAAGTACACCTCGGGAAGTGTTGTTTTGACTATATTGTGTCACGTGTTTGGAAAGAATAAAATGTTTGTCTGATTGGAAGTAGTTTTGGTAAAATTTAAATTATTGAAGTTTTAAATTCTCTTGAAAATAGGCTGAAATTGATAAGCTTGTATTTCCAGTAAGAATAACTTGGTGTCTGTTTTGATGTGCGTTTAGTGCACGCCTGTCGAATCACGTAGTGATTTTGAACCATCATGGCCGGGGACTGTGACAAGTTATTATTTTATGCAACTGATGTCAGTAAAAATGTGAATTGCGTGTGTGGATTTGTCATCAGCAGGTTCCTTGGGGTAAATCTGTAATTATTCTTAATAATTGTTAGTGACGTATGGCTGGAAGTGTGAAGTTCTGCGGTTCGCTGTGCATGATACGTGTAAGGTATAATTGGTAGTTGTCAGCTGTTCATTAGGCCAAACATTTCAAGTTTTGTTGTCATTTCTTTAGCTGAGGATTAATTATTTCGCTGTTGGTAGTTCTGTCAAATTAAATTGGACCGTGAGAGTATTAAAATTTAGTGTTGTCAACTTATTCTGCGTTAAATTAATTCTGGGGAATGGTCGAATTGCTATCTATATGTGCGTTCGGTAATTGTGTTTTGAATGATGTTAAGTGTCGAATTGCGTGTGTGCTAATTCAGTATAAATGAATCAGGTGAGTGTTTATGTATGTTTGATTTATGTTTAAGTTTGCTTAGTAATTGGGGGGAAAGTAAATTGTCTTGTTGTGACATGGGATTTTAAGGTTAGGTTGTCATCTAAATTGGTCAAGTATTAAATTGCTTTAATATTCAGTATCTTAGTGTGTGTTTCGTTGAGTGACTTACTAAGTGGGATTTTTCTGGGAGGCATTCCCCTTCAGGTCGCATCTCATTTAGGGTGTAAATAAATAAATTCCCCCGATTCGTTTCTTGCGTTTTAGGACATATTTCTACGATGTAAGGAGAACTGTGATTTCAGGGCTACAACTACGGGTTGTTTTATCAGGTCCTCACGTGAGTTGATACTCCGTTGACGTTATAGTGTCTTGACGATCCGAATACTAACATACTGGTGTAAATGGGGAATTTAAAATTGTTCAGGGAAGGGAGCCTGTGTGTCTGGTGTAAGTATGAGTGCATTTCTGTGGTTGATTGTGTTCAGAATGAAAGAGTGTGTGTGATGCGATCTTTATTGCTGCCCTGACTAGGAATCGAACTGGTGTTCTTTGGTGGTCAAAATTGTATTTATTTTCTTTTGTAATCCTTCAAGTTTTTTTTTTTTTTTTTTTTGAGCCTGTTGATTGAATGAATTAGTCATGTGTGAATGAATTGATGTAGGTTTGCAATTTGAATTTGGGTGGGTGTAATTGAGGCCTAATTGCCAGTAACGTAAGGCGGATTGTTGTTTATATTAGTTGTATTAGTTGCATTTTGAAAATGGACCTATTATGCAGATGTGCTTCGTTCGGGGATCTACTGTCAGGAGTCCAGTTAATTTGGGGTGTGAGTACCATCTTGATTGGGCCCGGGCAGGGTGTATATAGCATTTGCCCGAGTCGAGCGACTGAAGGTATGGGACTTCGTTATCTCGGTGACAGGCAAATTTTTTTTTTGGGTAGTTGAGGCCGCTCAGTCAGTGGGGAGTCGGGGTTAAAAGACCTCTACGGAGGCCCCCTTGGTAAGAGTCCGCAATACCATTAGTTTAGGTTCATGATATCTGTACGACTGCTAATTTGCATAATTGAATGTAACGGGTTATTGTCGTGGGTGGTTAAATCTTATAATGAGATGTTTGAGAAGGATGTGTGATGGATGATGGATGAATGTTAGGAACTGGAGTCCTGTGTTCGAGTTCCAGTGATGAAGTTGCTAACTCTGGGAATACTTGTTGGTTTTGGTAGTAAAAAATTATTTGGTAGTTCGGTTGGTGAAAGTTTTCCTTTAGCGAGATGACCCTGCGGTGGCATGCTGAGCTGTCGCTGTATGTCAGCTGCTGTGTTCACTAGTCTGATTTTGAGATTTTTTTGAGGTTGCAGTGTTTCGCTTGCGATGGCATTGAGTAGGCTGGTTCGTTAGTTATTCATAACTTGCAGTTCTTGCTGTTAGGCGGCTAGGTTATTCTATTGTGGTCACATTCTGAAGGGTTGTAGGTTCATAGATTTCATGTAGACTCCGTTAGCTTGGGTGTGTTCACTTCACAATCAGCTGTTGTAGGCATTCGGGCATATTTTGATATTTGGATTCTGGAGTTTTCGCTTGAGGGTGCTTCAGTGCATTAGTTGGTTAGTTATTTATAACTTGCAGCCTTGATCTGTTAGACCGCTAGCGTTTCTGTTGTAGTCTCAACTCTGAAAAGTTCTGGGTTCGTTAAAATTTTGTGTAGCCCGCGTGCACTAGGGTGTGTGTGAGTTCGGCTGTTGCCACCAGAGGTTCTGATCGATTGTGAACCGTAGTGTAAGTCAGTGTCCTGGGGAGGTTGCTGGAGTAGTGTCATCTTCTGTGGTAAATAAATTTAAATTCTCTGAGTAATAGTGTGTTGATAGCTCGGCAGTTTTTTTTTTTTGGGTATGCGAGGTTCCAAAGTGGTTGGTGCGAGCTGGATTTATGGACTTATTTTGAAGACTTTAATTGCTTCGTGCCTTTTGAGATGTAACATCTGTCACTTCTGTGACTTGTAATTCTGAATAAATTAGTTTTGATATTCTGGGAGAGATTTTATTGGCGTTAGCATTTTGAGATACAGACACGTGTTGTTAGTCGAGGAAGTTGTACGGATGGTGAACATTAATGGTAGGTGACACACGTTGTTAGTTTGAGATGTCTGTAGTCTGTGGTAACGCTAGTTAGAGAAATTTTCGGGGTTTTGGTTGACTGGGTTGTGTGATTGGAAGGTGAGCCGTGTGCACTAGGGTGTGTGTGACACTTGGTGGCTGTACGGATGACGTTGGTGGGTGCCCTGCCTTGTGTCGAATGTATATCTATGTTATGTGTAAAATGTTGTACTGTCATCTTCTGAGGCGGCGTGCCTTTGTGGGGGAAGATGTTAAGTACCCTCTGTGGGGTCATGTTTGGACCAGAGGGATAGTTTATAGTGTTGTACTGTCATTCTTCTGAGGCCTGTGTGAGGGGGAAGATGTTAAGTACCCTCTGTGGGGTCGTGTTTGGACCAGAGGGATAGTTTAGGTAAAGTGTTGTACTGTCATCTTCTGAAGCCTGTGTGAGGGGGAAGATGTTAAGTACCCTCTGTGGGGTCGTGTTTGGACCAGAGGGATAGTTTAAAGTGTTGTACTGTCATCTTCTGAGGCGGCGTGCCTTTGGGGGAAGATGTTAAGTACCCTCTGTGGGGTCGTGTTTGGACCAGAGGGATAGTTTAATTTATTTGTGTAGTGCGTGAATGACAGTGCATACTGTTTTTATAGTTCACGTCAGGCTTGTGAACTGCAGTCCTCGTGCTGTTTTCCTGGTTCGCAAGTCGCAGTATGAATGAGTGAGTATGTCTTTGTGTTGTCGCCGGGATCAGTGCCAGTTGGCAGTTATGGAGTGGGAGAAACGTCGGGGTGACAGCCCGATGGGAGTAAGGGTCTTTTTATTATTTTAGTGTGAAACGTTGTGCGGAGCCAGTCCTCCAACTTGCACGAGTCCTTGGCCTTGGGTTCAGTTCTCGACCCAGGTGTCGGGAGTGTGAATGGGTATGAATTACGTGGGTGACGTGGTTTTCCTTATTTTGTTTGTCTTGCTGTTAGTATGCCTGTGAGATAGGATGTTGTGGTCTCTGTTCCTCCTGTCCTTGGGGGCCACCGAGGGCAGAGCGGTTCAGGGGCTTGTGAAATTGAGCAAGACATGTAAAAAAGGAAGCTTGTAGTTTAACGTGACCGTTAATCTCGCGATCATAAGCCACGGGACCTCCGTTTTACGTGGAATCCGAACCACAGGACATGGCATTTCACATCGAAAATCTCACATGCATTGACCGGGAATCGAACCCGGTCCGCCTTGGTGAGAGGCATACAGCTTGACCGCTGCGCCACCACGCCCCGCAAGACATGTAATTTGTGTTTGTGTGCATATCAAAACGAGCTCTGTGTGATGCTTTCGGTGCGGTAGGTAATTTGTAATGTATTTAACTTGAGCAATACCACGGGCGGTATAATAAATGTAGTTTTGATGGAATGCCCCGTGCGGCATGTTAATGTAATTAATTGTCATTGTGAATTATGGGAATAGTTACGTGCAGTCCTGATTTCGTGAAGTCGCAGAAAAATGGTCCCTCGGTTTGGTTAAAGTAAATTCGTTTAGGAAAATTGTTTAAAATTTTTGGTGGGCAAATTTGTAGGTTCCCTTGAGTTGAGTTTTGAGTAAATTTTAGTTTGCTGTACCTTGGGTCAAATTTTGCGGGTACTTGTAAGTTGTTTTGATTATTCTTGTGGTTAACATGCTGTAGTTCCTTTCAAAGCGTAATGTCAGTCCTTCGTGTGGTCAGTTACCCTGTCATGTGATTTTCATGCTTCAGTGAATTTTTAATTATGTCCTGGAACCCCTATAGTACGAAGAACCTCGTTCTTGACCTCAAGCACCCGGTGTGTGACTTGAAAAACTCTTTAAGTGAATTTCGATGGCACACATATGCTTCGTGAGATATTTCTCATCTGTCCTCAGATGGCATAACCTTGCTCAAGGCTAGCGTGCTAGTCTGGAGCCACCCGTTCCCACTAAGGGAACCCAATTGAATTTATACTGCTGTAGTGATGGTGTGTTTCAGTTGGGAAATTTCATGTGGGACATGTACTCTCAACCTGGGCCCAGGTTGACAGTACCATACCAAGTTTGATGGCATCCTCCTTCCTGAGGGGTTGTACTTCGAGATCTGCTGGCGGAGTTCGGAGGTGACCTTTCAACTGCCAGATGCGCAGCGACACCATCACCATCCCTGCTGTTCTCTCCCCATCGTCTTCTTTGGGAGAGCGAGGATGTAACGACTTTTAAAATCGTTACATGAAGAATATGAAACATTCAAGATTTAGTTACACTACTGAAAATATTTCGCAACAGTCTCGAGCTGATATATTTCACAGGCACTCCTGCTACCAGCTAATTGGTTCCCCAAACTCTTGAACCTACATTTGTTGCCTGAGAAAGAGCTGACGTTAATACCCTGGAAGATTGACATTTCTACGCTGCTGTTGTGAAGTGAACTGCTGCGCACAGGTTCCTAGAAACCCCTTTAAGCCCTATTAGAGGACTGAGTTTCTAACCTGGGAACATTTCGTCGTAGCACTTCTGAGTAAACTCTTAAAGATTTGGGTCATGGCACCACGCACCACTTGTGGTACCAACATTTCTCAAGGACTCTGTCGTTGTCATGGTGGTCTGCACCCCCATGTTATGTTGGCACGACCTGTATCTGAGGTCAGGAGAGGGGGTTGTTTTCTCTCCGACTGAACGCGTTACCAAGTGTGTAAGAGAGACTTCTCGACTGAGACTGGTTCAAGCTTGACGTGTTGAGAAACGACTTCCCCGGGGACTTGTTCCTCGGGGCGGGTTCAGGATGCAGGAAGTATCAAAGTACATTTGTTCTGGGGGTAACTGACGTTTTGATTAACTCATACCGGACTGCCTTTCAATACTACGAATTTTACATGCCATGTGTCGAATGGCGTTTCTGGACTGATATTTCTAGAATTACGATTGTTAGTTAATAAGTATATTTTGCTAAGTTTTTGGATGTGCAGATTCGTTTGATTGGCATTAGATTCAGGGAGGGAAAAAGGTTTTAACTTTGGTCAGAAAGGCTGCTGAAGACGGTAAGTCAAAAGCAGGCTTTCGGACCGGCTTAGTCGTATTAAACGGCTTTTAAGTTGCTTATGTAACATTGTTTTGGAAGTGGCACAGAGTCTAACTTCATGTTGTTATTCCTTTAGTTTTGTCGCCAAGGGAATCATTCTGGTTAAATTCATTTCTATCACAAATGTAGATGTGTGTAATCTTGCCAAGCGGGCAAGTGTCTGGTTTGTTTAGGTTAAGTCATTCATTTGCGTTTAATTAGATCATATTTGTCAGTTAGTTATTTAAGTGGTGGAAGGGTCTTCTCTTGTAATTGTTTTATTTTACTGCTCAATACATGTTAGCTTATTTCGATTTGTCACGATATTTATTGCATGAAGTCAGGTTATTTATTTATTTATTTATTTACATAGGTCCCAATGAGCCTGAGCTCGTGTTAGGGACAATCAAGTAACATAGTTACAGCATGGCATATATATAATTTTTGTAACATTATTGTTTAATTTAATAGTAACTTATATTATATTGCTAGTGACTAATTTTACAGAGATAATTCGGTATGATACATTGCATTGCTTAAGGCTATTGTACATGGGCTATTCATTCCTTAATAGGAAGTCTTTTGTTTTCCTCTTAAATGTTTTTATAGAGAAACTTTCCCTTATGCCTAATGGTAGCGAGTTGTATTCTTTTATTATAGAGGACATAATTCCTTTAGTTCCAAATTTAATAGATTGGGAATGGCTGGTGAATATTTGATTTACTCCTCTTGTTGCATAATGATGAATGTCATTTGCATGGGTAAAATGGATGTGTGTGTGTATCAATTTGTTTTCTAATTTGTATACAAATACTGTTGCTGACATAGCTATTTGTTTTTGCAGTGGCATAATTTTAGTTCTTGAGTATAATTCATTTGAGGGTGTGAGCCAAGGAAGTCCAAAGATAGATTTTATAGCACGTTTCTGGAGTATCTCAAGTTTTTTTATCAGCTCCTTCTTACAATATCCCCATATGAAATTCATGTACATTAGATGTGAATGTATCAGAGCAAAGTATATATTTTTCAATTGTTGGCTAGTAAGACAGCTATATCTTAATCTGAAAATAATACCAATTAAAGGGCTGATTTTATGTTTTACATTTTCTACATGAAGATTATTCTACTAGGAAGATTATTCCCCTTTCCTTCATCCTTTGGCAGGGTCATTTTAATACGGCCTACTGAGGTACGCATCTGCCCTTCCTCTCAACAAGCTAGTCTTGACCTCGGTTACACCCCACCTTTTCCCTTATTCTAAATTAGACCAGAGTATTCCACAATGCTATGAAGCTAGGAATATTCTCTGCCTAGGTTCTTAGCTGTGAATTCAGCTGACCTAGCGAGTAATTAAATTAGGCCTTTTGTGTGTGTTATAAATTATTAATTTTTGATATGGTAATATCATGTTGATGAATTATATTTTGATATGATAATATCATTATTATTATTATCATTTTGGTTTATTTAAAGGGTAAGGGGAGAATTCTACCGGTGCAGTTAGTAGCAGAGCATGGTTTGTTCTGTGATCTTGCCATTGGCAAATAATCTTTCCTGCTGACCGATTGCAGTAATTAATTAAAATTAAATTCAGTAACTTAATTAACGTAGATTGGGTCCTCCTTACTAATTTTTCTTCTTTCCAATAGGTAGGCTAGTTATTAGAGCAGAACCTAATACATGTTGTGATTTGATTTCAAGTAAAATAACTTGCTGTGTACACCGAGGACCAAATGAGCAATTCATATCGTCAGCTGTCAGACGAGAAGATGCCGAGAACTGTAAGTGGCAGTCACATGCGCTGAACGAAATTCAGGACTGCTGGGATAATAATGGCGGAGCTGCGTTGCCAGATTGACGAGTTGACCGTCCGAATGAATTTCACACGTGGTGAGTTTTAATATGCTGTTTGTATGGTTTTGGGGTGGTTGTAAATTCATTCTGTTTCTTGTGAGTAATAGTCCAGCTCAATTTTACTGCGCCTGTGCTAAAAGTACACCTCGGGAAGTGTTGTTTTGACTAAATTGTGTCACGTGTTTGGAAAGAATAAAATGTTTGTCTGATTGGAAGTAGTTTTGGTAAAATTTAAATTATTGACGTTTTAAATTCTCTTGAAAATAGGCTGAAATTGATAAGCTTGTTTGAATTGTGTTACAATTTTAGTTTTTGTATCAATAATTTGTATTTCCTTTAATGGTGTTGGTTTTTGTGGCATGATTTCTGTTTTTTCAAATGATATTTTAAGAATAACTTTATTTGCAATGGTCTGAAGCTCTGATATCTGTGTTCTGGCTTCCTCTAAATCTTTCGCCAATAATGACATGTCGTCTGCAAAACCAAGACCATACCTGCCAACCTCTCAAAATGAAAAATCGGGAGATCGACGAAGCGGCGATGGGGGGGGGGGGGGGGGGGGGGGGGGTGCAACGCAACATAATACATACACAGGCTGACATTACAGCAAATATATAAGTTACACTATTAACCTGTACATGACTAATTTGATATGACATCCCAGTTTACAAATGTACTTAAGTAATTTTAAATTGAAAGTAGTCTATCAAACAAGCATACCTTTCTTTCGACCACACTCAGGCATACAAAAGTAGTGACGAATCGAAGATCATATAATTGGTCGTTGTTGCAGGTGATTGTGGCTGATTTTTCCCTCTTCAAAAAGGTCTTGCTATATTCTTGCTCGAAACACTTCCCTTTCTGAATCGACTTCAGAGTTATAAGTTTGTCCAAAGTCTTGTCGGAGAGAGACGACCTGAACGGAGTTCTTGTTTTTCTGACAAGACTGAACATTCTCTCACACTCTGCATATCTATGCGGAATGGTCAGAATAGAAAGCATAACTTTAGACAATTTGTCATACTTGAGTACCCCACCACTACATTTCATTTGGCCTACCAGTGCCCACTTCACATCAATTCTCTCTTCTTCCTCAAGAGATGTCACATCTTTAAGTTGGAAGTTACAGAATTGGGAATGCACATTTCTGCAAGGATGGCCGACGTTTTAGTTCTGGCTGAGCCATTTCTCCCGGCAATTTTTGAGTCTGGGAACACCTTCCTAAATAAAGGACCAGCGTGATCGGAACAATTGACAGGGAGGTTATGTTCAAAAATAAACGATGTGAACAATACTTCTGCACGTGTTATACTGTCAGTGTCTTCCTCCTTACACTTGAAATAATCAAGTTTCTGGTTTTTCTCAACACACTGTACATTGTCTTTATGTTTCTTTGAGAGCACATGTTTTGAAAAGTCCCCCTTTCCACCATGCGAGATGCTGAAATCACACATACAGACACTACAAAATGCAAATGTTGCGCCTCTTCTTGACTCAGTTATATGCGGAATGTCATCTTTATATAAACTTTTAAATGTCACATCATATTTCTTCGCCATATTACCGAGGAATCGATGCAATCACTCAGATCGAAAAACCACAATAGCCTACAGGCATATTAACGCCAACAACATCTAACAAAGTTACGCGCAAATCATATAATTTCACGTGTGAAACAGATACAATATTCCGTAGCGTACAATAACTCTCACCCACATGTGATTATGCCAAACATCTAGGACCAAGCCCTGAATTAACCATCGACGATTTCAAACAAGGACGTATTCGAAGCCAACTTCAAAGAACTTTTTATAACAGCACGACGCAACGCGGGACGCGGGAGTTTGTACGCAGTTGTCGATTACCGGTATCGATACAGAGCGATACTGCGGTATCGAGATATAACTTCAAAACACGTAAAGTCTATCCGTTCGATAAACGACTGGAGTGTCATCTCGCACATTCAATCCGAAATTATGCGTGGGATTTTTGAAAAATCGGGAGATTTAATACGTTAAGCGGGAGGGCGGGAGAAATGGTCTGAAATCGGGAGTCTCCCGCCTAAATCGGGAGAGTTGGCAGGTATGCAAGACAGTTTGTTTGAATTTTTCTCCCCATTTTTATATTTGGAGGGCATTTCTTAGACCATTCTCGCATTACCATTTCCAATGCACAATTAAATAATAATAGTGATAAGCCATCATCCGGTCGTAAACCGGTTGTGACCTCAAATGGGTCAGAGAATTCACCTCTGAATTTAACTTTTGATTTGGTGCCTGTAAGAGTTAGTTTTATGAGATTTGTCAATTTGGGGTGTAATCCCATGTGTCTTAGAATTTTTAATAAAGATTCTCTATGAATACAATCATATGCTTTTTTGAAGTCGATAAATGTTATCTATTCCTTTTCCTATTATAATCCATTATCAGTTTTAGGCTCACGATTTGATCTAGGCAACTTCTCCAGGGTCTGAAACCTCGTTGATATTCTCCTAATTCATTTTCAAGTTGTACTTTAATTCTATTGAGAAGAATTCGAGAAAAATTTTTATAGGTAACATCCAGGAGTGAAATCCCTCGGTAATTGTTAGGGTCTGTCTTATCCCTTATCTTATGGATGATAGCTGATGTCCAATGTTCAGGGAATATTCCTGTAATCCAGATGTTGACTAGTTGTTGGTGGAGAGCGATTTTTGCCGAATTTCCAGCATACTTCAAAATTTCCGCAAAAGTCTGGTCTTCTCCAGGGGCTTTGAAATTCTTCATCCCATTCAGTGCTATGTAAACGTCTTCTAGTGTGGGCGGGTAAATGTTCCCTGGTGGTGTTGTTATTGGAGTGTCAACATCCAATCGAAGAAATTCTATGGATTCTTCACAGTTTAGGAGTGTCTTAAAATATTTAGCCATAATTTGTGCATTATCCTGGTTGTTGTGGGCCAATTTACGATTATCATCTTTTAACAATAAGGTAGGTGATTCATATTTTGACAGATGTTGTTTAAAGATTTTGTAATAATTCCGCGATTGTTAAATTTTTAATTCCTCTTCAATTGATTATAGGGTGTCAGTATGATATTGCCGTTTTATTCTTCTTAAAGTTTTAGTTGTTTCTTTTCGTTGTGTAACTAAATTATATATTATTTTAAGTTTTTATTTTATTTTTGAAAAATAAGACTTCAGCACATCTACATACCTGCCAACTTTTGAAAAGGGCTATCAGTAAAACTCACGCGCGACAAAAAATCTAACGATTTTCGACATACCCCGGCTTGACGAAAATAATAATACTTCTGGGCTACAAAATACAATAATTCATGCTTTAAACAGGATACTTCAATGAAATCATATCTACTTACATGATTTGTAGATGAACATAACAATCAAGAAGAAATCCATGTTAATCAGCAGCTGGCGTGGTGAATATTGGTTTGGAGCAGACATAACAGGACTTCCTTGATAGATTAAGCTGATATACGATAATTGAAAAAGGCTTTAAACAATAAAACTTGTTTAACGTAACACAGGCAAGAAATAATATAATACACACTGCAAATCACATGCTAGTTCGACTTTTAAGTCATGGTTGTGGCCTTTTTAGCTTCCTGCAAACAGTCTTGAGAAAATGTTTTGTCATAACAGGGACCAGAACTCCTGGTCTTCAAAATATAAATAGACCCCAGAGATTCATTGGACATGGATGACCTGAACTGTGTTCTATTTTTCTTCACAAGGCTAGAAAAAAACGTTCACATTCTACATTGCTATGGGGTATGGTGAGAATAGAGAGCAATACTCTAGAAATTTGGTTATACTTAAGAAGTCCATCGGCTCCACGAATTCTTGATATTTGTGCCCACATGGAATCGCTTGCAGCATCTTGATGTGCAGCCAAAGTGTCATCTACCTGAAGAGCTGTGAACTGTCTCTGAAGCTCATTCACCACCTCATCTGTAGTTTCATTCTCTTCCTTGCATAACATGATAGGAAACTTTTCCAAGAAAAAAACGAATGGAAGTTAACTGTGCATCTTCAATTTTGTCTAACCTAGCAACTTGAGCATTCTTTAACACGTCATCTTTGAGTGGAAACTTGTTGATGATGTAGTCACAGGCAGTATAAAAGTAGTTTCTCACTGATGAAAAGAAAAGGGATTTATCTGTATCCGGTCCGTTCTGAAGGCGCTTAACAACTTCAGATGATGCATTTTTTGCCATTTTATTTACAATACATGTCGTTTTCGTGCGACCACAACTATATTTCTTTGCAACTTCTGATGTGGGAAACATCTTCTTAAATAAAGCACCAGCATGATCAGCCGCACTTAAGGGCACATTGTGTTCCACCAAAAAGGAAGTAAACAGACACTCGGCCCTAATTACGTCACTGTCAACGTTTCCAGACTTAGCAAAAAAGGTGTTCATTTTCTTGCTATCTTCCTTCGATCTAACATAACTAATGTGTTTACCGCACTTCACATGATTACTTAAATCGTTTTTTCCACCATGTGCAATATTAATATCACACCCACATACCGTGCAAAAGGCAAATTTTTCTCCCTTTCTTGATTTTAGTATGCACGGAAAATCAACCGAGTATGATTCTTTAAATGTCTGGAAGTACTGTTTCTTGTTGGATTTGTTCATTCTCGATATCTACTAAAACATCGAAAGGAACCTGGATCACTGAACGTCACATAAAATTATAACATAAAACACTTAAGACAGCCAACACTTCATTAAAACATGTCAAAACACACAAAGTCTTAAACCATTAAATGAATACGACGCCAACCTCGTGAAGAAAGAATATGGACATGGTAGAAAAAAAACACACACACGTGGAACGAATGTAATTAGTCCAAGGAATACAGGAAACTGCGAAGCACGAAGTTATAGCACAAAAACTCGAACGCTTCATTAAAATATGCCATAACCTTAAAAGACGAAAACATTCAAGGAACGCCAACTTCGCGAACAATGAACAACTAACGTGGTCAAAGAATATGGTTTAAATCGCAACGAGCGAACGGAACGGAACAAAGAATATGCGAAGCAGAGCCTGTCGACACCTAAGATTCACATGGAAGAATGGTTATCCCGGCTTCAAATTCAATTACAATGAAGACACAAACATCACACGGTTAAAAGTACGAATCATATCAAATAACGAGTTATCGACTATGGTGGACTTGCCTTCGACCCACGCAAACAATCGATTGTACGGAAGTGGGCGGTATTATCGAATGTAAATTATCTTTTCAAATTTTTGTCCGCGAAATCGTAAAATGACACCGTTCATCCGTAAAACCGTAAAATGCTGCAATTTCCGTAAATTTTACGGATAAACCGTAAAAGTTGGCAGGTATGCATCTATAACTAAGCTTATATATTCCTGTGACAGTTTTGAAAATGGCTGTAGAAGAGTGAAAACCCACTTGAAACATGTACCCATTTATTGTAGCATTTTTTATATATTAACGATACTGACTGTTACCAAAGCTTTATTATCTTCTGAAATAATAAAAAAAATTGATCACGTTGATACTGAAACGATTTTGAGCAAAATATCGATCATTAACATTAAAATATCATATCCTTACCAGCTCAGCCACTTCCATTTTGAGGGAAGAATGTACTCCCATAATGAAAGGTGTGGGAGTCGAGAGAATTTCTATAAGTCCTGCTGGCAGCAGAGGGATATAGACATGGCTGTAACGGAATGGGTACATTAGTGCTGTGAGTGCACGGCAGCCTTCAGTCAGACGAGTGTAACTCTTTGAGTGGAACAGAATCTTGTGTTCAGTCATGATTGCACAGAACAGCACAAGTACGTTGCGAATACCTGAAATAAAGACAAATTTTATATCAGCACAAGCACGTCGCAAATACCTGAAATCAAAACAAATTTTATATCAGAAGTACCCTAATTGTAGGGACTCTCCAGCCTGATAAACAGATCATATGTAAGAAAACTAGAAACAAGGAATATATCACTAGTAGTAGACTTAAGACATAATATAACTAACGCCTAAGCAGAGCAATGAATTGAGCAACAGGCACAATGTGGTCAATGACTCTTTGATGTAGCGATGAGTGGTGACACTACAAGTCTCCACCAACTCCATTTGATCCTCTATGGAGATACCAGCCCAGACTCTTATTGAGCCTCCCCCAAACAGTGTCGTTTTGGAGAATGTGCACTTCAGAAATTGTTCCCCAGAACATCTCCAGACCCTTTCCCTACTATCTGGAGATCTCAGTTTGAACCTGGATTTGTCTGAGAACATCACATTGCTCCATTACTGGTAAGTCCAATGAGCATGCACACGAGTGAACTGTAAATGGGCAACTCGGTGATTGCATTCACGTCTCCGTCCTGTTGCAGGTCATTGTGAATGTAGGCTGTGTTTTTGAAGACATCGCCGAACAATCCTTTCACTCACATAACAGTCTCTACATACCGCAAGTGATTGTGAACTTCAATTGCTGTACTACGATAGTTCCTTAAAATCTGTTTGATGACAAATAGGTCATCAAAACCTAAAATCTTCTACCAGACCCTGGTCTTCTGGAATTACTTCAGGAGTGCACATTCTCCAAGACGACACTGTTAGACCGGTCGTTTCCGGCACAATGACCCTTGCGCCCTCAATTATCAACTAGTACTTCGGCCGGGAATCGAACTGTGTCATCTCAAACTCCGTATTAAATTCCTGTTTGAAATTATTTGAAATGATATGCCTAGAATTCATAAACTGGAAGATGAACAATTGATATATTTTAATAATGCATTTCCAGTAGCCAATAATGAGCTTCGTAAGAGTGGACATTGTCGTCAAGATTACACAGGTTTTATGAACGGTGATGTACTTGGTCTCCCGCTTTTGGAAAGATCTAGAAGTATTTTTGGAATGCGCAGTTATACTATTATCACGTCCGTGCGCATGTGCGGGGAGAGAGAGGAATGATGTTTTGCGACCTGTTGATGCAAGGCGCGCATTATTATCAGCCTAGTCCTTGGAAAGTGAAGACGCGTTAGGCGCGCTCTGAGGAGCAGCGCGATAGCGAGGAACTTTGAATAACAAGGAAATACGAAGCCTGGATCTTTTCTTATTTTTTATTTGTCTTAGCTATTGTACGTTACAGTGCGGGTAGTAACAGCACACGTAAACTGTCTAACACCATAAGAGGGAAGGGTGCCGACCTAACTGAAGGATTTGTTTATTAATTATTGTGTTCTACCTTTCAGGCCTAATTAAATAAATACAGACTTTTTAGTATTAAGGACATTTTGGTGGGAACTAGCTTTGTGGTTAGGTTGGTGGATGGCCTTTGTCGGCTGCCAGCAGGGCCCTTACAGCTCACGTTATTTTGAATTGACTGGGGCTTCATTAAACATTTTGAGGAAATGATTCCTATTTAGTTAGAGGTAACGAGGGGGGGGAGCTACTATTTGGTAGCTGGTATAATTTGATTTTCTTGTTTTTCGGACACTTGGGTGGTTTGGATTTTTCCCTTTTTGTGGTGGACCATGTACTTTCACACCCCTGTGCGATGTTCTGGAGCGATGCCCGTTCCTCTCTGAGTACTGACCTCATTTGATTGATGCTAGCTAGCTCGCCCCCTTACAAAATCTTTTGTTTGATTATTTTACGTATTTTCATTTATCCTCCATGGGGTTAATGACTTCCACTTACTTGTGCCGGGTCAGTTATCTTTCCTGTCAGCCTCCTTTGGCCAACATTTGTTCTCTTCCGACCCAGACGGTATTAAGGTATCCGAGGCCTAGGGAATCTTTCGATTCCCCGCCTTAATTGTCCCGGGCTTACCTTTGGGTGTGACGAACCCATCGTACAAATAGCCTAAATATGATAGTGTGTTAGTCGGGGCCTTGGATGGAGGACCTTGATTCACGCCCTGACCCAGATCACTGGAACCGGGAAATGAAGACGAAGATGATGATTCAAACCCAGCATCCACATTCGGCCATTGGATCAAAACTCAGCCCTCCGCTCCATGAGCATTCAAGCTAATAGATCCTGCTCCCATCTCACCGGGTAGTACAGAACGAGGTAGGAAAAGGGACACATCTCTATTAGTGGGCGGAACTCCTTCCCGAAGAGCGGTACAATAATCACTGGCCACGTTGTGCCCTTTGCTCTATTCAATGGAGACCAGTTTTCCTATTGCATGGCAATGCTCGTTCACACACTGCGCATATCAATTTGCAGTAATTTCACACTTAGCAAATTACCCACTTCAACGGGCCAGCACATAGCCCCAACCTAAAGCCAATAGGATGTGTTGGGTAGACCAGTTGGACATCGTTATCTCGCAGAGGAAACTTTGTGTGATCTGTGGCAGGCACTCCAGGAAGAATGAGATAATACTGACCAGAGTTAAAAGGGATGTCATCCAAACAATTCCAAACAAAATGGCAGAAGAAATCTGGGCCAGGGGTGGTCTCACTAAATACGGAGTGCTGCTTAGAGATAGTTCAGTGTAAAACTGACGTTAGTTTATTGGTTGTGTGCATCACCGTAGCTTTTCATGAAAAGATATTCAGTTGGAAGTTCAACGAAAGAAAACTGATTTGGGAGGTCATTTTTTACATATGAGTAATGCCAAAACTGTGCCAAAAAGAAAGAAAACATGCCACTTTGTATGTCATGAGTACAGCTTTTTTTTCCCCTTTCTTCCCAAGGAGTATATCATGCAGTGGTGTATACAGGTATAGGTATAGAGTGGCAAAGTTTGGTGGGGGGGCACAAATTCTCATGGCCCACACTTTTCATATAAATATTACTCATTTCTTCATTGTGAGTTCGAACTGTAAACAAATCGAAATCCTACATCTTGACAATATTATATATTCTCCCTTCTGCTCCTACTGTCCAGTAAGATTCAGTGCAATTAAGGTGGTCAAATTTAAGTGTTATGCCAACATTGTGCTGGGAAAAGTAATATTGCACTTTTAGTTCATATTGGTAGCCTACAGAAGACTTTCCTCCTGGTAAGTGTCGTATACAAACGTACTACCTTGCCAATTTTCTGTAATCGTAGCTTTATTAGATGTTGAGTTATTTGATTTAAATGTTTTATTTTTTGAGATGGCAGCTATGAGTAATGTTCAATGTCTTGCAACTTAAATAAGTAATTTCCCTCATCAGTTGCTAAATTTCATGAAAATTTCTCAATCACTTTCAGAGTTACAGATTTCAAGGTTTTAAAAGTAAGCTAGACCAATATCTTCTATCTACTAAGCCAATTAATTTATCCCTTTCTTACAGAAATGATTCTGCTTTGAACTGGTCATCTGGTAGTCCATGGACCCTCTGGGCAGAACAATAATAATTGCCAGCAAATGTACTTTGCAGAGTTTCACCCTGATGAAACCACTGGGTTCATTGGCAGACACTTGGTACAGCGCGTCTGTTTCCTTCTGGTGTAGCAAACTGTGTGCTTATTGAGCAGTAAGATTTAGTGCAATTAGCATATTGAAGTGCTTCTTGACTAAAAAAGCTAAGAGCTCCATTAGTGCTATTTCCTCAGTGTGGAGGTACCAAAAAGATGGAATACCGGTACTGGCTTTCACAGCCGTGGAAGCCAATATTACAATAATTTTAATTATAGATTTAATGACCCCTTAAACTGTTTCAGCTTTAGTGACAACCAGTGTGCATAAATTTGCCGAGATGGGGATCTTAAATGTGCCAGCAAATCTAGAGACAAGTCACTAACATTTGTGCACCCTTAAATTCCAACTGGAGATGCCAGGACTTGCTCCCACAACCTTGAGCTCAGCAGGCTTACTGTTGGGCATGCAGCCAATTAAGGGCCATAAAGACAGACAACCCAGTGTTGTCAATCTGAAGCTCTCTCTAATGAAGGTACTAACAGATATCATCACTGCATAACTGATGAGTGACCTTGGAGAATTGTGTGAGGATGTAATAGTTGCTTATTTTGAACAGTGATTAGCGATTTGAGCCTGTGTAACACATATTATTGAATTGTTATTACCCATGTTGGTCCGTACTTGTACAAGTATTTAAAAGACAGAACGGAGTATAGATTATTAAGTGGGACATATTATTGAGGTTTTGAAACCTATTTCAGCATACGGTATTATTTCAATTTATTGAAAACCTTGCGACAGTATTTATAGCAACTTACCCAGCTGCATGAAGAGTAGGTTGACCGAAGTGTGCGTGACTGGCAGAGATGGGCTAAGAGGAGGCTGCAGGGCTTGCCTGTCTCCCGCTCCTATAGAGAAGCGAACCTGAGGACCACCCGGTGGAGGCACTTGGATACATCCCAATATATTTCCTACCAATGTCTCCAGTGGAACTTCAATGTTCTCCACATACACTGTGTAGATTATCCCCAGGCAATTCTAGGAGAAAAATAAAATAAAAAACAATTAGTCAAAAAGAAAAAAACATTCCCTTTATCCTTGAAACTACACTAGATGTTTACCATACTACTGTACTTCACAATTAATCACTGAATAACATTACAGATACTTCACTTTAACCTCATAAGTTTTAGAAGCCGTTTCTTCAGTGTTGCCTTTATCATCAAATCAAAGAATTCTTTACAGTTGGTCAAAACATTAAGCTGCCCAATTAAATTGGGTGGGGAATAACATGGATTAATTATGCACTTCTACACTTCGATACACTTTTCTATAAAAGGGGTTTTAATTGGATGACGTGTCTTGTCCTTCATGTGATCATCATCGGATGAAGGATTTACATTCTTTTTACTCATATTAAACCTATGAACAATGCTATATTCAATATGTTGTTAATATTTTCCTGTCCTCTCTGAGGAGTAGTGAGCAGCAGACCCGACGGAAGGAGTCTCCAGTGATCAGATAACTGGTTGACTTCAATATTAAAAGAGGATCAAATGTTAGAATAGATTAACAATAATAATAAAAATCATGATAAAAAAAAGTGCCATAATGAACATGACAAATGAAATATGTCATCCAAGTAAAACCTATTAGTTAGAAAAGATACAGTCAGTCTGAGAGACTAGACTTTATATCACTTCAAATGACGCATGCTACAAATGCTACACATGTTAGAAAGGCTCAGGAGGGCTTCTCGCGACTCTTTGCACTCTGCTGCATGACGTCACGCACTCGCCGTCTCCATATCGCATAATGCCAGACCCCAGGAGTAAACTCAAGACTCGGTGCATATGCACTGAACAACATGATGTCATACACGCCGTAACCGTGACGCTTAACGGTAGACCTAAGCATAACGAATTCGACAAGATCATTTGAAAATGATAAAAGTGGATCAAAGTGTAAAAGTGCATAATTAATTAATCCATACATTTTCCAGGTAGTAACTGTGATAAATAGTCATTATTCCACACACAATTTAACTGGGCACGCTAACGTGTTGACCAACTGAAAAGCATTCCCTTCATTAGATCACTTTAACTATATTATTGCAGAAGAATTCTCCCCAAAGGCTGCAATTTACAATATTGAGCATATCCTGGGAAACATTGAGAGGACCACAGTGACTGTTCCTTCTACAACTGGGCCACTTTGCAAGCCTTTTATCGAAGCCACCTCTGTGATAACATCAATCAACATTGACAGACTTTCCATAAATAAAGCTTCATAATCAGAATTGTGCAGACAGCATAACTGTGATACTTCAATTTTAATTTTACTAGAAACCCACCAACAACCCAATAACCACAGACAAAATCTAAGTGAAATGAAACTACTGTAGTTCTAGAGAGACTCCATTACCAGTATGGAAGTACTATCTTAATTAAAGCTTATATATTGAACCCTTATTAATCTATCGATGAATAAGTATTCATGATTTTATTATTATTATTACTGATGCCCAGGCAGTACATGTTGAAATTGACAAAGGGGGAGCCAAGGTAGTGTGTTGCAATGATTACAACAGAAGCAAGCTTGGTAGTTATTCCTGAAGACGACCGGTTAAGCCGAGTTCAAGGACAAATTTTGTAACAGCGCGCACCTAAATTAGAGCAATTGAGGGAGTGTCATGAGTAAAGTTTCAAGCGACCCAGGATTGAATCACCCAATCAGAAGAGACGCCAAAGCCACACGGTAAGTTGCGTACCCTGGAAAAACACGCGAAAACGTGTATCTAAAGAACCGCCGATCCGAATTAATTCCGCAATAGTGCACTGAGACGTTTGGATAAAATGATGAAGATTGATACTAGTCCCAAGTTTGTGTGATGAAAACTCCAGATTATTTTTTCAAATTCTCCCCACTCTACCCCATTCTGTCAGTTTCCAATAAATTGATCGGTGAGAAGCTGTTTTGAGGACAACTTTATTGAGCTCTGGTGAGCAAGGTTCACGTCACTCTGCGTCACGATTTTCGAACGCTAATGAGCGTACTTTTACTAACATTTTACTTTGTGCTCAAGTGAGCAAGGTTCACGTATAGCAGTGGAGATCTCTAGGCGAGATAAGGACTGCAAGATAGTCATGTTTAAGACTTGTTTTCAAGCCAGTGGCGATGAGTTTGAAGTGTGTAATTTTATGTAAATTTGTGTATAATATTTTTGAGTGATATTTGAGCGTGTGTTAAGCAAATGCTAAAATAGGGCAAGTCTACGATCAGTAATCGCATTAGGACATATTCGTGAGTGAAAGTAGTAGCTCACAGCGATTATAGCTAGGCAATTTATTAACATTGAACATTTCTGTCCAAGAAACTTCGCCAAGATGTCCGACAATTGGTCATGTGATGGATTGATGTGCATCGCTTCTACAACGACGCCGACGATGGAGAGCTAAATTTCCCGTAGGGAAATGCACCGGGACGGAGGTTAATGTTCTGCAAGCTGAAGCGGTGATGTACAAAAATTGATTTACTCAATATGTAGTTAGATAAGGCGCGGGAACATTGTAAATAGTTCATTCATTCTTTTTCTTGCGTTTAGATTTTTTTGTGCTGACACTATCATCTTTAAATGTACGTTGGCGCGTGGCCAAATTTGTTTGTTGTATATTTTTCTTTGGAGTCATATTTAGTGTACACGGCGCGTGTAGTTGATTTTATCCATGAGAATGCGAAACTCGTTACATTCGATAAGTGGTGCTTTATTAAAGTTCATTTTTGTTATAGGAAAGGGAGGTAATTATTGTAAGATTTTTTTTATGAACATGTTATTACTCATACTAGGGTTGCCGAGCGCAACAAATTAAGATGTAACTGTAGAACACTTTAGTTCTAATTTTTTTTTTTTAGCATTTTTTTTAGTCCTTTTCAGGTTTGCTAGTCACGGACTAGAACGGAAGCGCAAACTGGTGGAAAAATATCTATGTCATTTATTTCAGGTTTCTGTCAAACCCATACGTGTGATTCTGTGTGTGTTCATGTGTCAGGTGTGTGTATTGATTCTTCGTGATGAGGGGTAGGTGGTGCTACCGCCCTCATATTGTTGTTGTGGTATTCTTTTTGATGGAAAGGCAGAGCGCTCCTTGGAGGCTACTGTACCTTGTCCAGTGTTGATTTCTTGGATTTCCTAGGGGAAATGCTGAGATATTTTTATTCTGACACACACATGTATATTGTGCTTTGGGAGCACGCTTCTTCGAGACTCGATCCCGTGCCATGGGAGGTCGAGGTTATTGACACGTGGGTTGACAGATGTGCAGATTTCCACTTAGCGCCCTTCTAGGTTCGGCGACTCATTGTTAGGCAGTCCTGCTGACCGACTGACCCCTATAAGCTATCATTAGCAAACCTGTTCTTTTGTGATGGTCATTTGGACCGTAATTAATTGGGGAGTTCGCCATGTCTGTTACGAATTATCGCATATCGTATGAATGGAATTTGTTTTAATGATGTAAATGTTGGCTTTGGAGCCTAGTGATTTTCTATGACTCAGGTCATGTTAGTTTGTCTGTTGTGACACCCGTGTGGTGTAGTTGTTTTTACTTGTAAAAATGACAGGCGATCATATGTGTATTTCTTTTGTTGGTCATGTGTTAATTTACTTGTGTTGATTTTGAAAAGTCCTAATTTTAGGCAGTAATGTTTTTTTGCTACGGCAGTTCTTGATTCCAATTTCAAGCGGAAATTATTTGTTGTTTATTTAGTGTAGGAAGTGTCAGATTAATATAAGTAGTGTATAGTTGGTTCCCCGCGTCTGTCTAGCTCTAAACGATGCAGATTCGTCCTCTGAAGGTTTACCGGATGATGACGAATCTCGCATTTATTTGTACTCATCGTTAAGCATGTAGAACAGCCGCACACATACACAATGTCGTTGAAGTCATTTGGGACATTTGGTCCAATTTATAATCTCTCCTGAGATTAAGCCTAGTTATGGCAAGTAATTTATTCAGTTGGGAGTCATTTGGGAGATTTGTTTTGTTTATTTTTACTTGTAAATAGTTGATCTGTTATTAAATGCATTTGTTATAACCCTGGTATTCACTTCTTCCTGCGTGTTATTTTGTTGTGTGTTACCCTGCATGTTATTGAAGCGCTTTAACAACAACTTACGAAATGGACTGTTACACCCCCCGAAACTGAGTCTCATAAGCTTCTTTGCAAGGGTTCATATATCAAAAATGGCGCCCAACGTGGGACTGTTGTTGTTGTTGCTTTGCTGATCTCATACTTATTTCGCTGAGAAATAATGCCAGGTCAAGCGGGCAAGTGTAAATTCAGTAAATTGAGGCGATGTCGTACCGCCATGTGCATTAGTAAAATCACTGAGTTCTTAAAGTTAGAAATATTGAACAAGGTTAGAAGTTGATATTGCATTTGTTGTTAACTTGTTCTGGCGCCCGGCATAAAATTAGAAAATTTGCATATTATTGAATTCAGTCAAAGCAGGAAGGTGTTGCCTTATTTTTACATTTAATTAACTTCGATTAATTGGTGTTGTTCGTGAATTCTGTTGGTTAGGAATTTAAAAGCAGATCACAAGGGAGTTATTTTATTGTTTGGAAATAAGAGTCTTGATTCAGTAAAATTTTGATTACTGAATTTTTTATTAAAATAGAATCAGTAGTATTTAAATATCAAGACATGTGTGCGTGTGTATGACTGAAATCCCAGTGCATGACCCTGTTTTTCTCTGAGTATATATTTGTGTGTTGTGCGATGGCTAGCATCGAAGAAATCAAAGTGTTAATGGAGCAGATGTCCGTGCAGTTGACTGCGCAATTGTCTGCGAAAACGGAAGAACAGTTAAAAATTCAGAGTGAACAAAGTAATAAACAATTAAATGACATTACGACGCAATTACAAACCCAGAAATTAGACAGTGATAAACAATTACAGGATGTGAACAGTAACATTACGGTACAATTGCAGGTCCAGAAATTGGATACCGACAAACAGTTACACGAGTTGCGGGAGAATAATAATAAACAGTTAAATGAATTAAACCATAAACTATCAGAGCAGGCAACAATACAAACGGTACAAACAGTGCAGTTAGAAAAGATCACCCATGACATAAACCAGAGTACTAGAGAATTAGAGAAACTGGCAGGTGAGGTAGCGGAAAATAACTCAAAGCAATTAGGAGAAATTAAGAAGTTGGAATCTAAATTCGACAATAAACTTGTACAATTAGATGAAATGGTAGCCGAAAAATTAAAACAGATTGAGACAGCATGCGTAAACAACACGGCTGGAATAAAAAGCGCGCAGGATGAACTACAGGGGCAATTCGAGAGACTAGAGGCCAAGAACGAAAACATACAGGAGCAGATTAATTCAGTCGATAATAATGTACTCGAATTAATAAAGGAACTCGACAAGCTTGACATCAAAACGGAGAAGGAATGGATGCACTTGCGCGAAAACCTAGAAGACCAGCTAAATAAAAATCAGGAAAACTTGGAAGAACAATTAATTAAAACCCAAGAGCAAATACGAGAAGAAATAGGAGAACAGCTAAGTAAGAATCAGATGATGATGATGATAATTGTTGTTTTAAGGGGCCTAACATCGAGGTTATCGGCCCCTGATGGTTTGGGTGATCGTGAAGATGAAAATGAAAAGCGAACTTAAAACTAAAACCAACCACCAACCTACATACTAGAAGAAGAAATGGAAAACTAAAGGAGAATAAGGCAAATAAAGGACAGGAGGAAAAGAAACGCCCTCAACCCTCGAAGAAGGCGGATTGAGGGACCCGGAAGGAAGGAGAGCCACGAAAGGCAGACAGGAAAGTGAAAGAGGAGAGGGTCCGCCCCGAAGGTAAGGGACAAAAGGGGAAAACGGACCCAGCTCAGGAATCCCTCGGGGCCGCCAACTCCCGAACCCACCAGCCGTGAGCCCTTGAGGGTGTAGCATTATCTACGGTGCACCAGAAGTGGTGGGGCTACATACACCCTGCCTCCTTAAGGGCCTAGAGCACAAGGCAGGAGGTAAAAGGAAGAGAAAAAGAAGGCTGACCCCTCGCAGAAGGAGGGTATCAGAAAAGATGAGACAAGGGCCAATTAAGGCGGGAAAGGAAAAGACTCCCTAGGCCTCGGATACCCTAATACCGTCGGGGTCGGAAGAGAACAAGAGTTGACCAAGTGAGGTCGACAGGAAAGAAGACGGAGAGGAGCCCGGCACAAGTAAGTGGAAGCAATGCCGGACTCAGCTGGGGCCCCGTGGTCGCCAACCCACGCCCACAAGATGTGAGCCCCTGGGGGAAGTAAGAATCAGGAAGAGGTAGGGGAACAATTAATAAAAACCCAGCAGTCGATGAGCAAATACGAGAAGAGCTTGAGAAGAATCGGGAAAGAAGCGAAGAAAAAATTAGTAGTTTGAAGAACAGGATCCGGAAAGATTGGGAACAGCAGGTGAACGAAACTAAAGGAGATAGGCTGACGATCTTAAAGCGGCTAGGCGAGTACAATTCTAGAGTGCAGGCTTTGGAGGAAAATATGAAGTCCAAACTCCAAGAACACACAGACCTCATAATTAAGAACGAGATAAGGTCCTTAGAAAACGCTACTTTATTCTCTGCAGAAAACACAGTAGGCAAACAGGGAAGTATTGGAAGTCCGGTGGGCTCGAAGCTGGCTGAGGATACAGGCCGAGGTCAGAGTCCAAAGATAACGTGCGACACATTCCAACACTACAGAGGGGAGACATCAACTCCACAACCCGGCTTGGCACCTGCCCAAGTGATACAAGTAATTAGGGGGAACGACTTTAAACCCGACAAATTCAGGGAGAACTCAGGATCCACTCCTAAAGCATTTTTACGTCAGCTGGATGACAACTTTAACAATCAACACGTGAGTCCCGCAAAAAAGCTGCTGATGGTTGAGAAATTTTTGGAGGGCCCAAGTTTAATTTGGTTCCAGAGTTTCAAATACACATTTAATGACATGGCCCAGTTTAGAGAGGCATTCTTGAGAAAGTTCTGGAGTCCTTTGCAGCAGGGGTTGAGGATGGATTTATACACCAGGAAATATCACAGTACACATCCCACCAGGTTTT
Source organism: Meconema thalassinum (assembly GCA_946902985.2). Classification (NCBI taxonomy): domain Eukaryota; kingdom Metazoa; phylum Arthropoda; class Insecta; order Orthoptera; family Tettigoniidae; genus Meconema; species Meconema thalassinum. The sequence goes on along the minus strand of OX336391.1, from coordinate 296,099,807 downwards.
CAGAGTTCTTTAGCCAACAGCTGGTTAAATTCCGTGATTTTGACGACCCGCCTACAGAGGAAAACATGGTTTTAACCATCAGTAAGCAACTTCCAATGAATATTCAGCAGTTTTTAGTGGCTGGTAATATCAAGACCGCAGTTCAGGCCGAGGAGATACTCCGCCATTTGGATGAGACGAGTATGGTCAGTCCGCAGACAGGGAGACGGAACATGGAGTGTGCAAACACAGCTGAAGTTGTTCAAGGGCATCAAACTAATCACAATCAAAATAATCAAACCAAGACACAGTCTACCGGAACGCAATTCACGCCCAGACGTCAGGAGTTCGATGGCCGAAACCAATACCATAACAACAATAGGAACTTCCAGAATCGCCGTGATAATTATAATAATAATCAGAACAATCACAATCAGTGGAAGTACCAGCGAGAGTATACCAACTGGAGGGGAAATCCAAGGCAGGGTAGACCTTACCAAAGGAACGGAGAAGGCAGGTGGAACAATACAAGGAATTATCGGCAAGATAATCAAGGGGACTATCGCAATGATTGGAACGAGCGGTACGCTGAATCACAGAAATATTTGGAAGAGTTAAATGCCGAAGAAACGGAGAAAGAGAAGTGGGGGCGTGCGATGGCGAATAGGCAAAGCCCAGATAATCACCAAGGAGCGGGGGCGGAAAGCTTATTACGGCAGCAGGAGAGACGCGATGACAACCGGCGGAACTCAACAAATGGGTCCCAGGATTTTAAAAAAATCACGATTGAACCAAAATCAGATAGCCTGAGAACGGAGGACACCAGGGAACGGGAGGAGTTGATTGTTGCAAACATAGAAGAGTGGTTAGCATTCCCGGACGATTTCCTGGAGGAAGTGGTGAAGGACCGAGACAATGTAATCAGACAATTACCGATTATTTATGCACGTATTGGAGGTATTAGAGTGAGGTGCCTGATTGACACGGGTAGCCAGGTGAGCTTAGTCACGGAAGCATTGTTGAAAGAAATTGGAAATAAACAAACCGTTCCAATTATGCCTGTACCATTAATAAAAGTCCGAGGGGTCATTCCTGACAAGACCATAGTTTGCAAGCACCAAGCATATTTAGACCTGGAGATATTAAACCACACATTTTCGCAAACTTTCATCGTGATACCAAAGATGAATTATAATGTCATTCTGGGAGCCAACTTCATCTGTGATTTTCATGCTATAATTGACTTACATAATAACACTGTGAGTTTCAAACAAGTCGAGGGGTTGAGTCATGTGGGTCTGAACATGGAAGAGAGTCCACTAGAGAGAGAGGCGAATACTTGGGTCATGAGGCGATCGAAGATAAGAACTTGACGGAGGAACGAGTAAGCCATACAGCAGTGGTTGAAATTGCCAGTCGAGATATTTCGCAGGAACTTTGGGTACATTTGGCGGAAGAAGAAATTAGCGGGTCCAAATTTGAAATTTTACTTCAGGAGCGACTTAAGGAGGCAATAGTAGGGGAACCTGACAGAAGAAAATTAGAAGAAATTTTGAGACATCATAAGGGAGCTTTCGACACGATTCCTGGAAAAGTTTTAAATTTCCAGTATGCCATGCAAGTTACCGACTGGACCCCATTTAAGAGTAAATTGTACCCGATCCCAGAGAAACATTTTGCTCAGGTGAAGGACATTATTAGTAACTTATTAGATTCCGGCATGATACGAAAAGCAGCAACCCCATACTTAAATGCAATATTGGCTGTGGCCAAGCCAAATGGATCAATTAGATTATGCCTAGACGCTCGGGTTTTAAACAGTAAACTGCTAGTTGAGCATGACCAAGCACCAAGGATCAAGGATGTATTGAAGGGCTTCCGTGGGAAGAAGATATATTCTAGCGTCGACCTAACGAATAGTTTCCACCATCTTGAACTTGAGGAAAAATCCCAACTATTGACGGGGTTTTTAATTGATAACCAAAACTATATCTGGTCTCGCATGCCCTTTGGTGTAAAAACAGCTGGATGTGCGTTGATAAGAGCACTAGACAGGAATCTGACTGAGGAGGTCAAGAGCTTCACTACGAGGTATGTTGACGACATACTTATTGCATCAGAAACAATGGAGGAACACTTGGTAAACCTAAACAAACTATTGGACAACTTGAGAACCATGAATTTCAAAATTAATTTGAAGAAATCGCACTTTTGCCAGAGTGAGATTCTGTATTTGGGTCACATAATTGATGTTGAAGGTGTGAGACCTAATCCGGCGAAAATTGACGCAATCAAGAAATTCCCCACACCAACTAAAGTAAAACACGTGAGAGCATTTTTGGGAGTGACAGGTTTCTTTAAGGAGAATTGTCCTGGATACACGGAAACAGTAGCACCGATGCAAGAGATGCTAAAGAAATCAAATCGATGGTCATGGAATGAGGAGTGCGACAGGTCCTTTAGAGCCACGAAAGACCTACTGGAGAATTGTGTGAAACTAGGGTATCAAGACTTCGAGAAGAAATTTATAATTCAGGCAGACGCTTCACTGATTGGAATCGGTGCCATGCTGTACCAAGAGGACGCTGATGAACCCAGGAAACGATCATATTTGGGATTTACGAGTCGTAAATTAAGGAAGCACAAGAGGAACTACACTGTGACAGAGCTTGAGTTGCTAGCGATTTTGTACTCACTTCAACGATGGCGCAAGATGATCTTTGGATATTCCTCTGTTGTCAGAACTGACCACCATGCACTGACGTTCTTATTCAAGGCGACGATGGCAAGTGAAAGAGTTACGCGTTGGTCAATTTACATACAGCAGTTCGACATTACCATAGAACACTGCCCTGGAAGGATGAACATCATACCAGATGCTCTAAGCAGGAATCCTGAAGATGAGAACGAGATAGCAGCGGAGGTTCACCACATAGCACTAACACCTAAGGATCGTGGATTTTTGGACAAGTTGAAAGAAATTCAGAAGGAACAAGAAAAGGACCCATGCATGATGATGATCAAGTTTTACAAGAAGGAACTACAGCCAGATTCACATGAACATCGAGAAGTCCGTGCCAAGGAAGCGAAATTTCACTACTTGAATAACCTTTTGCACAAGTACGTGGATGAGGATCACACCAAACTGCGAATTCTAGTTCCGGCATCATTATAGAGAGGATTGACGTGGCATGTCCACGAAAGCCTAGCACATATCGGCACGGACAAAACAGAAGCGACAATAGGGGAAACTTTTACTTGGCCTAAGATGCGATACACCATTGTGGAAGTAATCAGAACTTGTGACGCGTGTCAGCGCACTAAACTAAATAACTTCATGTGAAACAACCTCCAAAACCATTATTAACTCAAAAACCATTCGAGCTGGTCGCTATTGACTGTTTTGGCCCTCTAGTAAAGGGAAAACTAGGATGCCCACACCTTCTTGTATGTGTCGATGTGTTTTCCAAGATAGTAGTATTATGTCCAATCCAGAAGACGACATCAAAGCAAGTCCTCAGCATAATTCAGAACAAAGTCATTCCAATGCTTGGGAAGCCGGAATTCATCTTATCGGACCATGGTACTTATTTTACGAGCAATGTTTTTAGGCAAGGTCTAGAGAGCCTAGGGATAAAGCATGTTCTGTCGAGCATTCGTCATCCTTGTGGAAATCCGAGCGAGAGAACGATTCGCTGTGTTGCCAAGTATTACCGAGTCATGATTCCTAATGATCATAATAAGTGGGTTGACAAAGTAGGAGATATTGAGATGTGCATGAACACTACAAAGCACGAGTCGACAGGTCAAGTCCCACTAGTTGTACACCACAACAGGTTGCCTGAGAGATCTTGGGACAAGATTATTCCACGCCCAAGGGATCCGTTATTAGCACATGAGCTACGAATTCAGCGAACAAGAGAGCACATGAGAAACCAAGCGGACCGAAGACTGAGGAGATACAGAGGAAAGAAATTGCATCGTGAATTACAGGAACAGGAACTAGTGCTTGTTCGAAGACCACAGATATCTGATCCTAAAAACAAAGTATTTGCCAAGTTCTGTCCAAAATTTATTGGCCCGTCCGCATAATTAAGAATTTGGGTAACAATGCTTACAGACTTGAAAAATTGAGCACTGGCGCTAAATCTGTCTTCAATAGCGCTAATCTCAAGCCGTATTACAGAAGGGAACCATTTGACGAATAATCAGGACTATGAATGCAGATCATTATTGCAGAATTTTATTGAGAGCCAACACTCAAATATACGTGGCCATGTAGTACCTGGGTAGAGCGAGCTTTGTTTGTAAACAAGACAGCTGGTCCGGCAGGAGTTGTAATCGTGCGAGAGAGAGGGGAGGTCCGGCGAGACGTGTGAATGACATTGCAGCGTGGAGCGCGCACACTAATTGGATCAGCGGAATGTACACACAGGCAGACGAGTGAGGTACTTAAGAGAGGTTACCTTTACCACTGTGGATATTGTTTTTAAAATCCAAATCAATCACTTGCTTCGAATTTCAAAACCTTGCTGAGGATAAATGAACCCTTATTAATCTATCGATGAATAAGTATTCATGATTTTATTATTATTATTATTACTGATGCCCAGGCAGTACATGTTGAAATTGTCACAGGGGGAGCCAAGGTAGTGTGTTGCAATGATTACAACAGAAGCAAGCTTGGTAGTTATTCCGGTTAAGACGAGTTCAAGGACAAATTTTGTAACAGCGCGCACCTAAATTAGAGTCATTGAGGGAGTGTCATGAGTAAAGTTTCAAGCGACCCAGGATTGAATCACCCAATCAGAAGAGACCACGCCAAAGCCACGCGGTAAGTTGCGTACCCTGGAAAAACGCGCGAAAACGTGTATCTAAAGAACCGCCGATCCGAATTAATTCCGCAATAGTGCACTGAGACGTTTGGATAAAATGATGAAGATTGATACTAGTCCCAAGTTTGTGTGATGAAAACTCCAGATTATTTTTCCAAATTCTCCCCACTCTACCTCATTCTGTCAGTTTCCAATATATTGATCGGTGAGAAGCTGTTTCGAGGACAACTTTATTGAGCTCTGGTGAGCAAGGTTCACGTCACTCTGCGTCACGATTTTTGAACGCTAATGAGCGTACTTTACTAACATTTTACTTTGTGCTCAAGTGAGCAAGGTTCACGTATAGCAGTGGAGATCTCTAGGCGAGATAAGGACTGCAAGATAGTCATGTTTAAGACTTGTTTTCAAGCCAGTGGCGATGAGTTTGAAGTGTATAATTTTATGTAAATTTGTGTATAATATTTTTGAGTGATATTTGTGCGTGTGTTAAGCAAATGCTAAAATAGGGCAAGTCTACGATCAGTAATCGCATTAGGACATATTCGTGAGTGAAAGTAGTAGCTCACAGCGATTATAGCTAGGCAATTTATTAACATTGAACATTACTGTCCAAGAAACTTCGCCAAGATGTCCGACGTTTGGTCATGTGATGGATTGATGTGCATCGCTTCTACAACGACGCCGACGATGGAGAGCTAAATTTCCCGTAGGGAAATGCACCGGGACGGAGGTTAATGTTCTGCAAGCTGAAGCGGTGATGTACAAAAATTGATTTACTCAATATGTAGTTAGATAAGGCGCGGGAACATTGTAAATAGTTCATTCATTCTTTTTCTTGTGTTTAGATTTTCTTTGTGCTGATACTATCATCTTTAAATGTACGTTGGCGCGTGGCCAAATTTGTTTGTTGTATATTTTTCTTTGGAGTCATATTTAGTGTACACGGGTGTAGTTGATTTTATCCATGCGAATGCGAAACTCGTTACATTCGATAAGTGGTGCTTTATTAAAGTTCATTTTTGTTATAGGAAAGGGAGGTAATTATTGTAAGATTTTTTTTATGAACAGGTTATTACTCATACTAGGGTTGCCGAGCGCAACAAATTAAGATGTAACTGTAGAACACTTTAGTTCTAATTTTTTTTTTTTAGCATTTTTTTGAGTCCTTTTCAGGTTTGTTAGTCACGGACTAGAACGGAAGCGCAAACTGGTGGAAAAATATCTATGTCATTTATTTCAGGTTTCTGTCAAACCCATACGTGTGATTCTGTGTGTGTTCATGTGTCAGGTGTGTGTATTGATTCTTCGTGATGAGGGGTAGGTGGTGCTACCGCCCTCATATTGTTGTTGTGGTATTCTCTTTGATGGAAAGGCAGAGAGCTCCTTGGAGGCTACTGTACCTTGTCCAGTGTTGATTTCTTGGATTTCCTAGGGGAAATGCTGAGATATTTTTATTCTGACACACACACGTATATTGTGCTGTGGGAACATGCTTCTTCGAGACTCGATCCCGTGCCAAGGGAGGTCGAGGTTATTGACACGTGGGTTGACAGATGTGCAGATTTCCACTTAGCGCCCGTCTAGGTTCGGCGACTCATTGTTAGGCAGTCCTGCTGACCGACTGACCCCTATAAGCTATCATTAGCAAACCTGTTCTTTTGTGATGGTCATTTGGACCGTAATTAATTGGGGAGTTCGCCATGTCTGTTACGAATTATCGCATATCGTATGAATGGAATTTGTTTTAATGATATAAATGTTGGCTTTGGAGCCTAGTGATTTTCTATGACTCTGGTCATGTTAGTTTGTCTGTTGTGACACCCGTGTGGTGTAGTTGTTTTTACTTGTAAAAATGACAGGCGATCATATGTGTATTTCTTTTGTTGGTCATGTGTTAATTTACTTGTGTTGATTTTGAAAAGTCCTAATTTTAGGCAGTAATGTTTTTTTGCTACGGCAGTTCTTGATTCCAATTTCAAGCGGAAATTATTTGTTGTTTATTTAGTGTAGGAAGTGTCAGATTAATTTAAGTAGTGTATAGTTGGTTCCCCGCGTCTGTCTAGCTCTAAACGATGCAGATTCGTCCTCTGAAGGTTTACCGGATGATGACGAATCTCGCATTTATTTGTACTCATCGTTAAGCATGTAGAACAGCCGCACACATACACAATGTCGTTGAAGTCATTTGGGACATTGGTCCAATTTATAATCTCTCCTGAGATTAAGCCTAGTTATGGCAAGTAATTTATTCAGTTGGGAGTCATTTGGGAGATTTGTTTTGTTTATTTTTACTTGTAAATAGTTGATCTGTTATTTAATGCATTTGTTATAACCCTGGTATTCACTTCTTCCTGCATGTTATTTTGTTATGTGTTACCCTGCATGTTGAAGCCTCCGTGGCTCAGGCGGCAGCACGCCGGCCTCTCACCGCTGGGCCCGTGGTTCAAATCCCGGTCACTCCATGTGAGATTTGTGCTGGACAAAACGGAGGCAGACAGGTTTTTCTCCGGGTACTCCGGTTTTCCCTGTCAATTTCATTCCAGCAACACTCTCCACTATCATTTCATTTGTCATTCATGTAATCATTGCCCCAGAGGAGTGCGTCAGGCCTCGGCAGCCGGCACAGTTCATATCCTCGCCGCTAGATTGGGGGCTTCATTCATTCCATTCCTGACCCGGTCGGAGACTGGAAGCAGGCTGTGGATTTTTTTACCCTGCATGTTATTGAAGCGCTTTAACAACAACTTACGAAATGGACTGTTACACCCCCCGAAACTGAGTCTCATAAGCTTCTTTGCAAGGGTTCAATATACACCATTCATTCCAACACATTGACATTCAGCAATAATATAGAGAACCTGACCATTAACACTGTAACTTACTGACATCCGCCCAACCACAAGGACATCCTTACACACCAACACCCACTCCTGCGCAACTTGTTCCAGTGAGAGTAGCCGAAATGTAAAACGTATGTTACCCACTATAAGAGTGTCACTTTCACCATCTCACAACAATAGCTTACCCCATCAAGGACAGAGCACCGTATTCTCTCATAGAATTAACGCTCATGCATAGTTTATGCACCCACATTTTTGGGGAGTTCAACGTGGGGAATAAGAAATGTTTGCTTATTTGGCACATGCACTTAAAGATTCATTGTCCAATTCAAACAGTATTTCATGAAATGCACTCCGAAACTGGGCTTTCCAAAGGCCCCGCAACTTCATGTTATCACTTGTTTGGAAGTATCACTGCACAGTTCAGTGAGTGAATCAGTTCAGACCTGACTAGTGACTCCCTATTTCAATCTGTTATATTTTTGTTGAGTGCATTCTCAAGAATTAATGTTGCTTTGTTTCAATCAATAACACGAACAGTCATTGGATAAATCAGAAAAAGGGTTCTTGTCCCACTTCTCTAAAACATCTATACAAAAGACTAGCCAGTCAAGCACCTCATCTATGCTGATGACAAAATGGTGGTTGCACAAGGTTGTTCATTTGAAGAGGTGGAATAGCTGACTAGATCTCTGGAAGAACTTGCTACATATGTTAAGCCAAACCTAACTTGGAGCAAACAAGCCATGAGAAAATTTCTGGAAATATGGAGATCTGTCCTCAAGCAGTGCCAATAACCATACTTGGACAGAACATTGTCTTTCAAACAACACTGCCAGAATACTAAACAGAAAGTGTGTGCAAGGAACAATGTGATCTCGAAATTGACAGGAACATCAATGAGGTGCAAAGACTCATGACCACCGTACATCAGCCATGGCTCTTTGTCTTTCAACAGCAGAATATGCAGCACCTGGTTGGAGACGCATTACTCATTCCGAACTAGTTATTGCCATCAACAAGAAAGAAGGTATAACAACAAGATGTCTAAAATAGATACAGTATAGGAATAAACTCTAATAAGAGGGTCTGAAGCAGCAAAAGTTGAACATAAAAAAACAAAAACTATACTGATTCGAGTCATCCTTTCCATGACCATCAAATACAACCTACCAGACTCGGACCAAGAATACAGCCGGGCCACTCACCACTTCTCCAGAACATCAAACTGTGAAGAGAGCAAGTACCAGATCCACTGTTGACGCACTTATTGCTGGTTTTTATCTTCCCTATCCCACCTGGAATTCAGTAAACTGGCTGTGGATGGGGATTTTCAGATAAAAGTCCAACCCAGTTAATTGGAGCTATCTGAAAATGGATGGAAGCTCGGAAAGCTACAAAATTAATACCACCTCCTTGTTTGCAACATTTGAGTGCAGCCTGCATTACAATCAAATATCACTTGTCAATGACAAGGCATACCTGCCAACTTTTGAAAAGGGCTATCAGTAAAACTCATGCGCGACAAAAAATCTAACGATTTTCGACATACCCCGGCTTGACGAAAATAATAATACTTCTGGGCTACAAAATACAATAATTCATGCTTTAAACAGGATACTTCAATGAAATCATATCTACTTACATAATTTGTAGATGAACATAACAATCAAGAAGAAATCCATGTTAATCAGCAGCTGGCGTGGTGAATATTGGTTTGGAGCAGACATAACAGGACTTCCTCGATAGATTAAGCTGATATACGATAATTGAAAAAGGCTTTAAACAATAAAACTTGTTTAACGTAACATAGGCAAGAAATAATATAATACACACTGCAAATCACATGCTAGTTCGACTTTTAAGTCATGGTTGTGGCCTTTTTAGCTTCCTGCAAACAGTCTTGAGAAAATGTTTTGTCATAACAGGGACCAGAACTCCTGGTCTTCAAAATATAAATAGACCCCAGTGATTCATTGGACATGGATGACCTGAACTGTGTTCTATTTTTATTCACAAGGCTAAAAAAAACGTTCACATTCTGCATTGCTATGGGGTATGGTGAGAATAGAGAGCAATACTCTAGAAATTCGGTTATACTTAAGAAGTCTATCGGCTCCACGAATTCTTGATATTTGTGCCCAACTGGATCGCTTGCAGCATCTTGATGTGCAGCCAAAGTGTCATCTACCTGAAGAGCTGTGAACTGCCTCTGAAGCTCATTCACCATCTCATCTGTAGTTTCATTCTCTTCCTTGCATAACATGATAGGAAACTTTTCCAAGAAAAAACGAATGGAAGTTAACTGTGCAACTTCAATTTTGTCTAATCTAGCAACTTGAGCATTCTTTAACACTTCATCCTTGAGTGGAAACTTGTTGATGATGTATCACAGGCAGTATAAAAGTAGTTTCTCACTGATGAAAAGAAAAGGGATTTATCTGTATCCGGTCCGTTCTGAAGGCACTTAACAACTTCAGATGATGCATGTTTTCCCATTTTATTTACAATATATGTCGTTTTCGTGCGACCACAACTATATTTCTTTGCAACTTCTAATGTGGGAAACATCTTCTTAAATAAAGCACCAGCATGATCAGCCGCACTTAAGGGCACATTGTGTTCCACCAAAAAGGAAGTAAACAGACACTCGGCCCTAATTACGTCACTGTCAACGTTTCCAGACTTAGCAAAAAAGGTGTTCATTTTCTTGCTATCTTCCTTCGATTTAACATAACTAATGTGTTTACCGCACTTCACATGATTACTTAAATCGTTTTTTCCACCATGTGCAATATTAATATCATACCCACATACCGTGCAAAAGGCAAATTTTTCTCCCTTTCTTGATTTTAGTATGCACGGAAAATCAACCGAGTATGATTCATTAAATGTCTGGAAGTACTGTTTCTTGTTGGATTTGTTCATTCTCGATATCTACTAAAACATCGAAAGGAACCTGGATCACTGAACGTCACATAAAATTATAACATAAAACACTTAAGACAGCCAACACTTCATTAAAACATGTCAAAACACACAAAGTCTTAAACCATTAAATGAATACGACGCCAACCTCGTGAAGAAAGAATATGGACATGGTAGAAAAAAAACACACACACGTGGAACGAATGTAATTAGTCCAAGGAATACAGGAAACTGCGAAGCACGAAGTTATAGCACAAAAACTCGAACGCTTCATTAAAATATGCCATAACCTTAAAAGACGAAAACATTCAAGGAACGCCAACTTCGCGAACAATGAACAACTAACGTGGTCAAAGAATATGGTTTAAATCACAACGAGCGAACGGAACGGAACAAAGAATATGCGAAGCAGAGCCTGTCGACACCTAAGATTCACATGGAAGAACGGTTATCCCGGCTTCAAATTCAATTACAATGAAGACACAAACATCACACGGTTAAAAGTACGAATCATATCAAAGAACGAGTTATCGACTATCGTGGACTTGCCTTTGACCCACGCAAACAATCGATTGTACGGAAGTGGGCGGTATTATCGAATGTAAATTATCTTTTCAAATTTTTGTCCGCGAAATCGTAAAATGACACCGTTCATCCGTAAAACTGTAAAATGCTGCAATTTCCGTAAATTTTACGGATAAACCGTAAAAGTTGGCAGGTATGACAAGGTATTCTTGTAGCTTAGTGTTGGCAAAATACAATCTTACGGCATATTCAAATATGGAAAATATACAAACATTATAATCATAAAAATTCAGGTTACTTCTTCTCAGTAATGTCAAGTATTCAGAATCCAGTATACAACTGGATATTATGCAAGGATTTTCCCAAAGTAGAATGTTCGTCATATTTAGGTTGACTCAATAATTTAAGAGCAGCTTATTTAAAGATATTGTTAAGGCCCAGCCACAAACCAGAGCTTTAACACCAAATCTACTCCAATTACATAATAAAAAGTCACATACGGCATAGTATAGACCAGCCAAATTATCATACATGTGAAGCAACCATTGCTTTACAAACATTGCTTCACAAACATAACACCGAGGCTGCAAGCTTTCAACACTGCCCCAAACAACCAAACACAACAGTGGAAATACTGCTGACTGCTGACAGTAGCAGTGAGACAGGCGAGAGGAGAGAGTGACGGCGGGTGCCTTCCGTCGCAGGACGGAGTTCCCACGGGGCCCAACTGCAGCTCTTCAAGACTTCAAAAGGTGAGTGAGTGTTCTCAGCTTGTCCTTTCTCCTCCCCACACCTTTAAAAACACTTTCACCCCGACTCTAGTTCATTAAATCATAATTGTACATAAGGAACCTCTATCTCTTATTTCATTCTCCCGAATACTGAATTCCTCGCGACATGCACAATGCAGTCAGTGGCCATCTCATTGACTCAGCAAACAACTAGCAATCTCATCAAGGTTGCATACGCATGCCCCTAACTAAGCAAGTGGCATGCACATGGACCTCTGTGGAGTGCCCACCCTCAATCCCACAAGTCACTACATCTTAAGCGTTCACCCCTCCCCCAAATCCTCCAACATCCGCTGACCCTCACAGACACAGCCCCGTTTATGGAAGCCGTGCTCTCCCGAGCACCCCCCCCCCCCCCCCCGTCGTACGACTATCCCCTTCGCCAAGCATTAGTAAGCCTACCGGAGAGGGTAGCGTCCTAAACAATATTTGAGATTTCTATAAATGAAGACAGTTTAGATCAACAAAATCACCACCCCTAGACATAACGGTTTACAAAAGGAACATAACTCACTCACTCTAAAAGTTTCGATGTAGTCAAGTCTGGAGACCAGGACCAGACATTTTGGTGCATACATAATACTGTGGTGAGTAATTGTGGGGATTGTGCGAGTCAGACTTCCAGTAAGTGTGCGAGGGTGGGCATTTTCTCCTTCCACTGTGTCCTCTTCCTGCAAACAGAAAACAACAGATCACAAACATGGAAGACACCACCCTTGGAAATACTGGAAAAGTTGTGTATTAACTAAATTGCTAGTTTTGACAGAGGTTAAGTCCTACGCTAGATCAGTTTGGGTTACAATCAAAATGGCAAACTGAACTAGGAGGGTGTTTCAATAAATTAGGTAACAAGACCTCCCATTATCATTTATTACACTTAATAAACAATTAACACCTAGGGCAGTAAGGGCCGCGTTTGCCAACGTCAATTATCTCTTAATTCATCATTAAACGTTATTTAACTTTCCACGAGCATTTCATCTAACAGAAACATCATTAACTTACCACAAGCAAGCAATATTACATTAAATGGCAGAATCTGACCAATCAACTCTCTAAAAAATTGTTAAAAGTGGAGAGAAACAGTTGTATTCTACCTCGTGCATCTTGTAATGCTGGGAGAATTGGCTTGTTTCCGAATTTCATACGAACTTTCATCCATATGAATATAAAGTACTGTATTTAAATGACAATGAAATTATGAAAGATCATACATGTTACTAACACGAAGAAAGAACAGAAATAGAATAAAAACATATCCGAAGTGGAATTCGAACTCCTTCCAGCTCTGCATAATGAGCTCAGTCTGCAAGGCAACCACTTGCACTACAAAGACAACAGGGAGAGCATGTCTTATTTAGCTAAATAAACAATGTATGCACACAATTGCCAGTTCTCCTCAATACTTTGTTCATATCATTTTAAGCTTTTGCCATGAATAAGGTCTTCTGTATTTCCCTTTCTTTATAATTATGTTCCAGAAGATCTCAAGGAAACATCGCAAACAACTATCAGTGCTATACGCTTCTTGCTCTGTCCACCCTGTTTCTCCAGGGTGAAACCAGTCCACGCATGCGCAAAACAGCCATAAAGCATATTGTACAGTAAGTAATTACGAACCAGAACGACCTCGTGAAATGCATCGACGATAACCATGCATTAACTCTCCTATTTAAGCTAAATAGGAATTAAATAATCGTTAATAAAGAGTTGGTGAAAACGGCCCTTGAATAAAGAAAAGTATGGTCACAGGTAACAATCACATAAGAAAAGGAAAAAATTAGCACAAGCATTTATTACGAAAAGTCCCATCATCTCCAGTCTCACATCCTCCACAATCGATGCCGACTCTACCTGTTCCAATACCATCATCACTAGGGCTCGGATTTTTAGGTGCTAAAAATCGGGAATTTTTCCTTTATGTATTAAATATACCTGAAATATGTGACGAAAAAGTAAAAATATTTAATTATGATTTAGTTTTTTAGTGACAATATAAACAATATGCAGTATTCTCGAATGCAATTCATGGTATGCCTCACTGACTATAGAAGAATTACAATACACAACGAGATACATCTTCAGGTTGTCCATCACAAATGGCCGACGATTATCGTGAAACACTTCTTCTGAAGATCCGGAACTCTGGCAACATGTTTCTTGCCCTCAAGGTGTGGTGTAGGTCGAGATCGCTGTTCAGCCTTGATCGATTTCCCACATGGTTGGCAGAACAGAACGCCCCCATCAGAAGTAAAATTATCTTTAAATTCTGCAACATACTGCTGCAGATGATAACTTGTAGTTGCTTTTACTTTAGGCATCGTAGAACTGTCTTACACTTCACAGTGACAGAAATGAACTGCATGTGAGTGATACTGGTTTCAGGTAGCTGGAGGGGGAAGGTCTAGCACGTGGTGCAATATGGCTATGGACAAGGAAATCCTCGGCTTCCACAAGATAAGAAAAACACAGCTGCAAGATGACATATGCTCTGCATGATGATTAGATAGCTTCCCCGTTGAAGTAGCACAAAACAAAAATGCAATAAACTGATTTTAAAAAATGCATATATTATATCTTTTTATGTGCAATTAAGTGAAAAGCAGGAATTTATGTATTTATAGACAAAATAATGTTTAAAATATCAGGGTGTCTACTGTAAGGATGAAGTAAAAATTAGTTACTTTTTAGCTACCTTTTAGTTACCTTTTAGTTAATTTTAGTTACCTTTGAATTCAAGATACGTCTGCGGTCTGCAAGCAAAGGGGCTCATCACGTGGTGAAGAAAAACAACAATGAACTGTGTTTGAGCGGTAAATACAATTCACTTAGGGAGTTATAAAAATTTCTAGTTTGATAAAGTAAAATAGCAGAATTCCGTGCAGAATTCTGCTATTTTACTTTATCAAACTAGAAATTTTACTAGAGTCATACAAATTACATTTTAAGTTCACATTTTAACATATACGGTTTTTTAATGTGTTTTTCCATTTGTTTGTGATATTCGAAATTTTTTTTCTTAGGATAAGTTTTACTTAATTTATTTGTACACTGTCCTCATGGTTTTTATATTTTATTTTCATCCTGTTATCTCATGTTAGTTTTAACCTTTTCAATTTTATTCTGATAATGGTATTGACAATATGTTTATATGTATGGCTGATGAAGGGGCCAAGGGAGGCCTCGAAACATGTACCATCCAAATGGGTTTAATATAGCCCCTTAACTGAAAGTGTTGTATTGATCAGGCGGAATTCTGTTCCCTTTATATTTGACTTTTAATCAATACGGAACCATGAATGATTGTACGAATATAAGGTGCATTCAAAAAGTAACGCACCGGAGGCTGTAATGCGCAAACCGGTGACAACATCGGCTAATCGAGGCGTGTGTAACGAGGTGTGAGTCCGACCAGAGCGTGCAAGGTCACAGCCCGTCGCTGAAGGTCACGCGTGCACGTCACGTGACGATACAAAGCGAGCAGCAGCATGCACCAATCGTCCAACGCTGACAGTCGCATTACACACAGTGACATGGAGGCGTCAAACGAAGAGCAAAGAGGTGTTGTTCGGTTTCTGACAGCGAAGGGAGTAGGGGGAACGGACATTCATCGCCGAATGTCACAAGTGTACGGCGAACACTGCATGTCCCTTGCAAGGGGCAAGGCGTGGCACAAGCGCTTCAGGGAAGGACGGGTGTCGTTAGCCGATGTATCCCCGTCTGGGGCACCCCCCTGCATTACCGAAGACAACGTCCAGCTGGTTGATGCACTCATTATCAAGGACCAGCGAGTGACAGTGAACACCATAGCCGCCGTGGTCAGATTGAGCGTCGGACGTGTGCACACCATCATAAAGGAACGACTGCACTTGCGGAAAGTGTGTGTCCAATGGGTGCAGTCTTCAACCACACCAGGACGCATGTCGAATGGCCTATTGTCTTGGTCTTGGATGGACGATTGATGCATGCTGCTGCTCGCTTTGTATAGTCACGTGACGTGCACGCGTTCCCTCTAGCGACGGGCTGTGACCTTCCAAGCTCTGGTCGTAACCACACCTCGTTACACACGCCACGATTGGCCGATGTCGTCACCGGTTTGTGCATTACAGCCTCCGGCTCGTTACTTTTTGAACGCACCCTATATAACGGAATTTCGAATTAACCATACTGGATGTCACAAATTTACGAGACAGATTTTTAAAATAAGTTATAGCCTACGTATTTCGAAGCTTTTTCAAAATCCTTTTTCGAAACGGTAACATTTCGCAAGATTGCGACATTAAATTATTTCGCGTTATTTCTGGACTTCAATTTGACTGTCTCCAAATAAATGCGAGAACTGCGAGGTTTTTGATTAATTTCAGAAGTTTTCGTGAATAAACGTCTCGCGAAAAGTCAGGTTTCCTAATAACACAGATAAATATTTCACACAAAAATGTCATCTTGATGCCGAAAATATACGCTGAACGATGTATACCACTCAGGGTATCCTCAGTATGCATTTCCTCGAGGTCGGGCATGGGAAATATAGCTTATGCAATCGGCGCCGCTGGCGTAAACTCACACCATCGCAATCTCTGAGCCTAGAGGCACGAGTTTAAATGATTCAATCCGCCTTCGGAAAATTTTCGTTACCCGTATGTAAAATTCGTTACTTTCTCGTTACTTTCGTTACCCATTTGTAAAATTCGTTACTTTTTAGTTACTTTCGTTACTTTCGTTACCGGTAGACACCCTGAATATGTATTTACATTTAAAAAATATGCCTAAAAAACCGAGCCCTAATCATCACAATGTTAATGCTTTTCAGAGATGACACACATGACATAAAAAGATCATTTAAATTTAAAATGACAGGGTTAATATTCGTTATTCATTAACACACCTACTTCTCGACTTCTTCTGATTGACAGTATTGAACCCTGGCACTAGAATTTTTTGACCCACTAAAAATTATATCATGTAATTTTCATTTTACTCTTACTGTTCAACATTAGTTGTAAAATGGTAGGATCGGAATAATCTACACAAAACATTGAGGTTCATACAGTAATCAGTCAAAGCTTTTCAAGTTTTTGACTGGGTTTAAACTTTGGATCAAAATTTGTGTTTCACAGCAGCATTACAGAGTTTTGAACCAGTTGCGATGGTCGAGAACGTTAATGCACTACCTCATGCCTCGCTGGCATTGGGAAAGCGTGGGTTCGTATCCCACCTCGGCCGTCCTGAAAAGGGTTTTCGTGGTTTCCCCATTTTCACCACCAGGCAATAGGTGCACGGCCGATTTCCTTCCAAATCTCCTTCCCTGACTTGTCCTAAAAATGAAATAAATGGCCATCGGCTGCTTTAATGAAATAAATTATACAGTTTTGATCAGATAATTTAGCATTTAATTGATAGTCAAACTCCTCACTGTGAAGTCATTTGCTCAATGTGAGACTTGCCAATCCACATGGGGATCTATCAACCTGCTGATTTGGTAAAATATATATCCATTGTAAAAATTTGTGTCCCATAAGAAATGAGACACATGAATTTAGAATTACACAGGAATAATCTCTATAATACACCTTCCTGGGATGTTTCAATAGAACAGAGAAACTTCCAGTCATGATCATGTAATCAGCTCTTTGAATACTGGAGGGAGGTTAACATTATCAGAAATTCATAGTTGGGGTTTAGCATTCCATTTTTAAAATTTTTTTTTAAGTAAATGGGAACAGTATCGGTACAAATTCCAAAACGTACACCTGAGGTGATGTATAATATCATGATAAATTATCACTAGTTCTTTTAGAACTTAAACAAGATGGTTTTTTAATTTATTATTATTATTTCACATACGTGTATATTGCTTGATAAATAAATTAATCTAACCCCTCAGAGAAATGAACCATAGACATAAGTTTGAGAATGTCACCAATACATGGCAAAGCTCTGCTGTACACAATCTGTTTAGTGTATGTTTTCACACTTATTTGTACCTAATCTTGTAATCATATGGTAGTCATACTGTTTTGCTCGTTATTAGTCTGTGTATAAGTAAAGGATCAAGTTAACAGATTCATGTCTTACCTCGTCTACAGGTTTGCTTGGTGTAATGGCAACAGTTTCGTTGAAGCTGAGACAAGCACAGTAATGACGGTTGGCATGGATGTCGGTGAACACTGATACAAAGAACCTGGGCTCTTGGCGCTCTGTCGAAAGAGCCCATCCTTGTGGTTGGCAGAACTAAAACATTACATAAAAGCCCAAATAACTCCCAATCCATAATCATTTCTACAGTAATTCATTTATCACGCAATCATTATTCCTCAAGTATTCATTCAATAAATTGATTGGAATACAAATTGCACAGCTTTACTCGTTCCTTAATCAGTCAAGTATGACATAGTTGTTACAAGGGCACAACACTGGAGGTACCAGTCACGAGGAACATACAAGTAGGCCTATGCTGCAAGTTATAAAGAATTTTATTATTATTATTATTTATTAACCCTTTAGGACGCACGTCTGACGGACATATTTTAGAACTCACGCGGGGTAATTTATTGCCAATATGTTATTTTCATTTTAATGACAGATCATTTATCATTCTGATTTAGTTTTATTAAAAAATATACACACATGACTTATACGTACATAGGTACAGTTTGAAATGCACTTTTAGCTATCAGTTTTACATCCGATTGCTCCACCACGATATTTCGAACAGGCGTTATAGATAAGATATTTTATTCAATTAATTCCAAAGAGCCATAGGCTCGTACAGAGGAATTGTACAGTAATATGTGTGTTTACACACCAAGGAAGAAAATTCTGAAGGTAACACAAATTGATGAATAAGGACATAGGCCTATTATAAAGTTGATACCATATCTAAGATTGTTTAGACCAAGGTCCCTTAAAATGATAAGCACTTAGGATTTTTAATCTTATACATAACTTATTTGATGTATTAAGATGCATCGAATTTTTCCCACAATACTTTCATAGTTTTCCTCTTAAATACTGACAAAGTTGGTGCACTTTTTACTTCATCAGGAAGTTTATTATATGACTGTGATGCATGCCTAGTTCCATAAGAATGATTGTCTGAGTTCAAGATGTAGGGAGAGCTATAGAGTATTTTGTTGTGTTTAATCTTGTATATTAGCATAGCTGCTCAGAGTTCCTCACTTATGCTGAGAGGTAGAATTTTACTTCTGATGTACAGATCTTTTACTGGAGTGCAGTAAGGAAGGATAAATATGTTTCTAATAGCCCTATTCTGAATAGTCATTAAATCATTCGGTGTGGATTTCCTGCAGTGAGCCCAAATAACATTTAAATATTGGAGCTTGCTATGTACAAGTGAATGGTAGATTTGTTTTACAAGATTTAGGGGAATAAGATACCGAAGTTTCTTTAGGATCCCTACCACAGGTGAGAGTTTCTTAGCAATTAGTTCAATGTGTTCAATCCAGGTCAGATGTTTGTCGATGATTAGACCTAAATACTTTGCCTGATTAACCTCTTTTATTTCAATATTATTTATATATATTTTGTCATATGTGATTTCTTTCATGCTTTGTTTTGAAGTTACCATGTAATTGGTCTTCTGTAGATTCATTGTTAATTTATTGGCCTGGAACCATTGTGAGAGAGTATTTATATCTTGTTGCACATTTTGTATAATTTCAATTATGTCTTTCCCAGTGTAGAAGATATTTGTATCATCTCCATACATTTTGATATGCTCTCTCAAATTACATTCCACAATATCATTTATATAAATTAAGAATAGTGTAGGTCCAAGTATAGATCCTTGTGGAACTCCACGAGTTATATATTTTCCTGAACTTATGCATTTATTCAAAGCTACATGCTGCTTTCTTCCAATAAGGTAGCTTTGGAACCATTTTAGAGCTATACCTCGGACACCAGCATTTTCTAATTTTGGCAACAGTATTTTATGATCTACTGTATCAAAGGCTGTTGTGAGATCAATAAATAACCCAACTGCCATATTATTTTTTTCAATAGTTTCTTGTAGCATTGTTATTAGGTCAATAGTTGCTGCCTCAGTACTAGAATTTTCCCTGAATCCATATTGCATATTATGAAAGAATGTATTCTTGTTCAGAAATGAAAGCAATCTTGTTTTTACCACTTCTTCCAGAATTTTTGAAACCACCGATAAAATAGAAACAGGTCTATAATTATTTGGATTTCTTTTGTCACCACCCTTAAATATAGGAACTACTTTGGCCACTTTTAAGTCATCTGGTATCATGCCAGTAACTAAGGACTCATTAATCATTTCAACCAAGATTTTAATAAATGATTGCATATTGTTTTTAATGAAATTTGTCTTGATCCTATCTAAGCCACAGCTCTTTTTATTCTTTAAATTTGTGATGATGGACTTGACCTCTGCTTCAACTGTTGGATATAAGTAGAGGGAATTTGACTGCTCGTGGTCCTTACTGAGGATTTCCTTCTGTTCAGGAATAGCTTTTGCTAGACTTCCAGCAATGTTTGTGAAGAACAAGTTAAATGATTCACATAGCTCTTGATTGTCTGTGATAATTTTGTTGTCTATTTCAAGTGAAGTGCATGTCTCAACTGTTGGTTTTTTGTTGTGTATGATTTCTTTGATAGTCTCCTAAGTTTTATTGGAATTGTTTCCATATGTTCTGAATTTTTCTGAGTAGTAATTTGACTTATGTCTTCTTTTCAAGTTTGTTTCACTATTACTGCATCTACAGTATTCTTGGTTCATATCATTATTATTTTTGTGAAGGGGATTTTTGAGCTTTGCATGCAGAGCGTTCTCCCTTTGGCTTTCATAGGCTCCTTATACCAAAGAGTACCATCCTTTCCTTTGAAGTGATGAATTCGTATTCCCAAGGGAATGTCATCTTCAGAAATACTTACGGAGTTTGAACTAGCTTCATCCTCTGACATACAATCCAGTTCACTGTCTGCACTTTGTGTTGATTGAGAGTCATGATCACTGACTTCTATGTGTTCCTCCTCTGATGAAGAAGCATATCTGCCAATAAATTCATTGTCTGATGCTTCAAAACAAGCTTAAATTTCTTGGTCAATCCTTTCCCACTATTCATGGTTGTGAATACACAAATTGATGAAAATGTTTTTGAGACAGGCGCGCACAGGGTAAAATCTTTCAAAGTTCAACCTCGATGTCAACAAACGACTACTACAGCTGAACTCAGTGTTAGAGAAAAACTAATCACATCAAAACAAATGCTGGACTAGTCCACTTGAAATAGGTAAGTTTCCAAGTTCACAGAAAAAATAAAAATAAAAATTATAGCCCAGGATGACCAATTTCTCTTCAGCATGATCCTCAGAGATCATTCACTACCACAGTTGAGGCTCAGAATCAACTGCAGCAGGTGCGGGATGTAAATATAAGCGGGAGGACAGTTTGACAACACCTCAAAGAACAAAGTCTTCAATCAAGATGACCTGCTACAGGACCTAATCTGACCATAGAGCACCAAGCCGCCAACTTCAGTTGGCTTGTCAGCACACACTTAGTTTTATTTCTTATCGGCAAAAATTTACCCCGGGCGCATCCACGAGGGTTAATGGAATAGTATTGGGGATTCTTGTAAAGTGCAATAACATTTACCATAATAGGTAATCTAAGATATTTTTTCGTACTGACTTATAGATATACCTCTGAAAAATACCAGTAATACGCCTATTAAAACAATTCGTGAAACATATATTGACTAATAGTACAGTACATGATTTGATTCTTTGAAGGGGTCTTCTTCAGCTCTTATCTAAGGCAAAAACTATTCTAATTAAAACTTAAAGTAAAAATATTCTTAATGCTACATCTAGATTCAAATAAGCTGTAAATAAATAAATGGATAACAAAAAATTAAATTGAAAAATTTAATTGAAACAATATTATTATGAATTCCGTTCAAGATGTCAAAAGCTAATGAAATATCCTCGAAAACGACGTGCAGTCTGACTTAAAGAATATTTTTACTCAAGTTTTAAGCAACTGTCTACTGATTGGGGCAATCTTTATTCTGGCTCTAATAATCATAACGGTACTTACCCATTCTAAGCCTTCTATAAAAGGAGTGTCGTTCCAATCTTTTTCAGGGAATCTCTGCAATATTATACCACTGCTTATTCCACTTCCTGCAAAAATCCATGTAATAAAGTCCTAAATTACTTCTTAGATCCATACAGCACCAAAAACAATAGGAATGACAACAGCGAGAATTAGGAAAACAAATGTACAATTCAAATGGACACTCCAATACAACAGAGTGCAACCAAAAGCCACACTGTAAAACCTGCTTGCATGATAACACTTATTAGATGCTATCCCTCAAGATTATTTCTGGCAAAGAGGTTTATACTCCTTTTGACAAATTCCTTACACAACAAACACATCAGTGGTAGTGGAGGCAAATTGTTGTTTTAAGGGACAGATCATAATAGCCATCTGCTCCTTGTAACAGTTATCTTGAATAATACTTCAAATCTAGAAGTTGGTACCAAAATACAAGTAGGCTCACCAGCAAAAAAAAATCACTTTAAAACAAACAAAAACCAAACCAAAAACTATCATTTTAACTTTTCTTGTCATTTTGAGTTTAAAGGTAATTTAAATGTATTTTTATTGATGGTAAGTGTGGTTAATTGTTTTATTGGATGTATTAATTGAAAACTGAATTCTTGATTTCTACATACCTTTACTTGATCTCGTAGCAATTTGATTTATTGCAAAGGAGAGTATTTCTTGTCTGAACAAGTTTGCTAGGCCTGCATGAACATTGATAGGCGATTTATGGTTATATTGCTTCTCTTTCATTAAAAGAAGAATTACAACCAATTGGAAATAACAGAAATTACTCTTCCCTTCACTACTAAAACTCTGTCAAACTAATGCCTCTGAGCCACCAAGACCTCTGTTAACAAACACAGCCTCCGTTAAAATCATACGTGCACCTTTCACCTCAGTGCAAGAGGCCGTGGTCACGTTAAACTCCGAGATACTCTAGAAGACCAGAATCTGGTATAAAAATAAAAATTATAGCCCAGGATGACCAATTTCTCTTCAGCATGATCCTCAGAGATCATTCACTACCACAGTTGAGGCTCAACTGCAGCAGGTGCGGGATGTAAATATAAGCGGGAGGACAGTTTGACAACACCTCAAAGAACAAAGTCTTCAATCAAGATGACCTGCTACAGGACCTAATCTGACCATAGAGCACCAAGCCGCCAACTTCAGTTGGCTTGTCAGCATGCCGAATGGACCATGCAGCAAATGACGCGTGTACCATTCTCTGATGAGTCCAGGTTCTCCCCAAAATCTAGAGATGGTAGGGTGAGAGTCTGAAGACACTCTGGAAAGTGATATGTAAAGCGAAGAGTATTCGTAAGGACTCCCTGTGGCCGAAGCTCCATGATGGTGTGGGGCAGTATATCCATGGAGGCTCGGACGGAACTGGTTTTCATTGAAAATAGCAGCCTCAATGCTTACTAACTGCTACATCAGCAATATTCCCATCGATCATCGACAATTTGCTCCCTTTATTGGAGATGGATATGACTACATGCATGGTAATGCTTGTTCGCATGAAGCACGCTGCATATCGCAATATCTGGACACATCGGAGATTGGCTCAACTATCCAGCTCACAGCCCCGACAAACCCCATTGAATATCTTCAGAATAGGTTGGGAAGATGCATCCACCTCATAATGCTGCTCTAAAAACATTAGGTGATCTGAAAGTAACAGTTCAAGAGGAATGGGGCAAGTTGAAGAGACATGAGCCCCAACTGAAACGATGGCCCTGAGAAATGCTGCTGTAGTTACAGTCAGAGGTGGACACGCTAGATATTGTTAGCTTATGTCACTGATAACATGGATTAAAGTGTGAGCTTAGTCATAATGTTAAATTTTACATCGGTGTTGTTTAGAAGGGAGTAAAAAGTAAAACAAAACAAAATTAAAAACCATTGTAAAAAGTGTGTATATTTTTATTGTGACACTGACTGTATTGTTACGGCTGTGAGTTTGTATCGTCGCTCGCCGCATGAGTCACAACTGCCCCAGGGCTGGGCTGCTCTGCCTCAGTGTATTGCGTGCGCCTTATGCAAGAGGACTACTAGGACAAAGGGATGATCCAGAATATTCATGACTGAGCCAGCGATGGAAGCCTCGAGAAGCCGTAAACCCTGGATGGGTCTAGAAGCATTTATTGAGTCACCGGCCTGCTATATAAGAGCGACCTGTCAAGCAGTTGTTGTGTTTTACGAGCTAGTGCGAGCGTTTATCCTGAGTGACAGAAATGTGGTGACTTGCGAAACCCCTAGTGAAGCCGTTTCTCTTGACAGCGAGGAAGTGAGAAGCATACAGGGGACTGCCTGTGTTTTGAGTGAGTGTGATTTCACTGAGCGTCAGAGATATTGTGAAGTGCCGTGCGAGTTACGAAATCCAGTGACATTGTTTCCCAGCTCGTGAACAGCGAAGCAGCGTGTAGAAGGCTATCGTAAGTAACTGTAATTTGTGTACTAAAGGAAGAGTTGCATGTAGTTCTGTCAAGGCCACCAGACTCATTAGCGAGAGGATTAACTGTTGACAAGTGTAAAGGGAGCAAGAGCTCTCCATAAGCAAGAGACTTGAGGAAACTGGAGTAAGGTTCCAATTGCTTGTATTTGCTGATGAGTAGTGTATCTTTCTGGCCGCAATAAATTTAATTATTTCTTTAAAGGAACATCCTGTGTTGTGCTTTCTACCCACCGTAATCCAGTTAACAAAAGAGCCACTAGGGGGTGGCACGTAACAACTGGTGTCAGAAGCCGGATTAAGAACTCAAGCACAAGCACAACACCTGACGGTCCTGGTTTCAAAACCCGAGCAGGTCATTTTCTCTAATTTTCCTGTGAGTGCATGCCCTTTACAAGACAAACAACTAAAATGGAGGCGCAATTGGCAGCATTGCTAGAAAAGTTAAGTGGCATGGAAACCAAGATGAAAGACGGCCAGAAGAAGATGGAAGACGGCCAGAAGAAATTAGCCTAGGACCTGAAGAAGATGGAAGACGGCCAGAAGAAGATGGAAGACGGCCAGAAGAAGATGGAGGACGGCCAGAAGAAGATGGAGGACGGCCAGAATAAGTTAGCACAGGACCCGAAGAAATTAGAACTGGGTCTGCGTGAGGAAGTCACGGCAGTGGAAAAGAAGTTCGACGCCTTAAAAGAAGAAGTTGCCGAGCTACGCCGACGCCCGCTGACGGGGGTGGAAGAGAGATTCAACGCTCTACAAAAGGAATTTGCTGAGCTGCGCCGACACCCGCCGACAGGGATGGAAGATAGATTCAAAGCCCTACAAGAGGAAGTCGCCGAGCTGCACCGACGCCCGACGTGGATGAGAGAGTCAAAGCTCTACAAGAGGAAGTTGCCGAACTGCGCCAACACCCACTCATGGGGGTGGAAGAGAAATTCAACGCTCTTCAAGAGGAAGTTGCCGAACTGCGCCGACGCCCGCCCACAGGTACACCGGGGACTACAGGAACGGGACAGAGCAGAGTGACGCCCCCAACCTTCGACGGAAAGGTCCCGTGGAGCACCTATTTACGTCAGTTCGAGGCAGCCTGTTCCATAAACAACTGGAACAGCACGGAAAAGGCTACAGCTCTCATTGTAGCGCTGAGAGGGGACGCCCTTAATGTCCTTCAGGCCATCCCGACTCGATCCAAGGACTACGCTTCATTAATCGCCCATATGGAGTCCCGATATGGGAATAGCCATCTTCAGCAGGCCTACCAGATGCAGCTCCGGACCCGGGTACAAAAGAACGCGGAAACCATGCAGGAGTTCGAGATGGACATCGCACGCCTCGTAAGGCTCGCCTACCCAACAGCGCCGGCCGACTTTCTGGAACAGATTGCGACGCAGACCTTCACCGACGGGCTACGGGACTCGGACACTCAACAGGCGCTGCGACTCGCGCGCAATAAGACCCTGGCAGATGCGCTGAGCCACGCACTTGAGTTCGAGACGGCAAAACAGGCATCTAGAATGCACGCGCGGGTGCGTCATGTGGACGTCGACGAACCAGCAAAAACCAACGAGACCAAGCCCCTGGCCGACGAATTGATTGAGGCGCTAAGCCGTTTCTTCGATAGTCGCGGCACTACCAGCAACGACACAGCCGGAAGACAACCGGAGAGGCGGCCTGGAAGAGGACTACCGACCTGCTGGGCCTGCGGTAAGAAAGGCCACCTGAGCAAGGACTGCGGTGATCGCCGCCGCCGAGGGTATCCGACGGCAAATCAGTCGTCTGAAAACCGCGCGGCCCAGGGAAACAAGTATTAGCCAGCCTTGGGGGGCAAAGGTTGGCTTGTGACAGTCGTCAAGTCCCGGCAGTCCAAGTGCGTGTGACGAAGTTACGGAGGGACAATAGCAGCCTGATGGTCGACGGAGTCGTCAACGGAGTGAGCTGGCCCATGCTGATCGACACGGGAGCGTCGAGGACCATCGTCAATCCCACCGTGATCCCGAAGTGGAGAGTGCAACCCACCCAAAGGAACCTCCAGCTAATAACCGCGACCGGAGAGACCGCACCGGTACATGGCGAAGCATCACCTGAGCTCGTCATTGGTCGACGGGCGGTGAAGCATCCAGTGCTTGTGGCTGACGTATCAAACGAAGTGATCATCGGACTGGACTTCCTGGACCAGAACAACATCATCTTGGACCTGAGTACCAACACTGCACATCGGAGGTGAGGAACTTGCTTTGCAACCAGCACACGAGGCCGTCACCACACGACGAGTAAGGCTGAGAGAGGACGTCATCGTTCCCGCCAGGACAGAGGTCAGCGCCGCCGTAATTGTCGACGGAACTGCTGAGGCAGTGGCGGCTGTCATCGAGCCAAAATATGAGGACATCCAGACAAAAGGATTGCTAGTTGCCAAGACCCTCATCAACACAACGTCTCGGCCGTACGTCCGCCTGTCCAACCTGAACGACTACGACATTACGTTCACCGGGACACCAACCTTGGAGTCTGCGAGCCCGTTACCTGGATTGCCCGCATCACAGTTACGATGGACGGACACCTGCAGACGGACAACTGAAGAAGACGCGCACTGCCAGAAGAACTACAGAAGCTGTACCAAGGATCCCAGGACCATTTAGACGAGGAACAATCACGCCAACTTCAGGACCTGCTACGCGAATTCCAGGACATCTTCTCCGTGGGGAGCAAAGACTTCGGCAGGACAAGCTTGGTCCAGCACAGAATCGACGTTGGGGACAGCGCACCGATTAGGGCCCCATTCCGACGTGTCCCGCTCGCCAAGCAAGCCGATGTCGACCGGATGGTGAAGAGATGAAGGAGCAAGGGGGTGATCGAGCCATCACATAGTCCTTGGAGTTCTCCGGTCGTGCTTGTGAAGAAGAAGGATGGTTCCTCCAGGTTCTGCGTGGAGTACAGGCGGGTGAACGACGTCACGAAGGACAGCTACCCTCTACCCCGGATAGACGACACGCTGGACACCATATCAGGATCAAGATGGTTCTCCACCTTGGATTTGCAGAGTGGCTACTGGCAGGTGGAGGTCCACCCTAAGGACCACGAGAAAACTGCGTTCTCTGTGGGCAGCGGGCTCTGGCAGTTCACCGTCATGCCATTCGGTCTGTGCAACGCCCCTGCGACCTTCGAAAGGCTAACGAGTCCATTCTGAGGGGACTACACTGGAAGACCTGCCTGGTCTACCTAGTCGACGTCATCGTTCTGGGGAGAAGCTTCGAGGAGCACTACAGCAACCCGAAGGAAATCTTGATGAAGCTACGGGCTGCCCAGCTGAAGTTGAGCCCCAAGAAGTGTCAGCTCTTCCAGAAGCAGGTCCAGTACTTTGGGCATATCGTCTCCGAGGAGGGGGTGCGCACCGACCCAGAGAAGACCGCAGCTGTGAGGGAGTGGCCAGTTCCGAAGGGCAAATCCCAACTACGAAGCTTCCTGGGACTCTGCACCTATTACCGTCATTTCGTGAGAGGATTTGCAGACATCGCTAAACCACTGCATCGACTGACTGAGAAGGACCAACTCTTCACGTGGACAGCAGAATGCCACGGTGCCTTCGAACAACTCAAGCAGGCTCTGTGCACCGCACCTATTCTGGCCTACCCCAGACCTGGAACAAGGTTCATCGTCGATACCGATGCCAGCGACTTTGGTATAGGGGGAATCCTGTCGCAAGTAGTGGAGGGCGAGGAGAGAGTAGTGGCCTACTTCAGCAAAGCCTTGTCAAAGCCCGAAAGGAACTACTGCGTCACCAGGAAGGAGCTGCTAGCCATCGTGAAGACCATTGAACACTTCCACAAATACCTGTACGGGCAGGAATTTCTCATCAGGACCGACCATGCATCCCTGCGGTGGCTCCTGAACTTCAAGCAGCCCGAGGGTCAACTCGCGCGGTGGTTAGAGAGGCTTCAACCGTACAACTTGGAGATCCAGCACAGGAAAGGCCAACTGCACTCTAACGCCGACGCCCTGTCATGAAGACCGTGCCCCGAAGACTGCACCTTCTGTACCAGAAGAGAGGAGAACACCGGGATACAGTGCCGAAGGACTACCGTGTAACTTCAGGGGAGCTGGAGCTGCGAATCTTACACGCGGGCACAAGCAGAAGATGATGACCTGGGACTGATAGCCGAATGGAAGAGGGCCTGTGTTCCCAGACCTGGGTGGAACATTGTGAGTGACTGCAGCCCAAAGTTTAAGTCCTACTGGGTGCAGTGGGACTCGCTGGTTGTAAGGGATGGCCTCATCTGCCGTACCTGGGAGAGCACCGACGGGAAGACATCTCGGGAACAAGTCGTCGTTCCAAAGGCTATGACGGAGGAAGTCCTGAAGGAAGTTCATGGGGGATCATCTGGTGGACACCTAGGGATAAAGAAGACCCTGGAGAAGCTGAGAGTGCGGTTCTACTGGATCGGATGCCGAACAGACGTGGAGAACCACTGCGCGAGTTGCCACGATTGCGCAGCCAGCAAGGGCCCAGGACGAAGACGACGGGGACCACTAAAGACCTACAACGTGGGCGGCCCCATGGAGAGAGTGGCCATCGATATTGCTGGGCCATTCCCGTTAAGCGAGGCAGGGAACTGCGACATATTGGTCGTCAGCGACTACTTTACCAAATGGCCAGAGGCGTATGCGCTCCCTAACCAAGAAGCCGCGACGATTGCAGAGACCCTGGTGAAGGAATTCGTCAGCCGGTACGGTGTACCCCTGGAGCTGCACTCCGACCAAGGGAGGAACTTCGAGTCGCAGGTGTTCCAGACCCTATGCCAGCTGCTGGGAATCCGGAAGACAAGGACAAGCCGCTACACCCTCAGTCCGACGGGATGGTAGAGCGATTCAATCGCACCATCGAGAACCATCTCCGAATAGTCGTCAGCGAGCACCAGAGGGATTGGGACAAACATCTTCCACTATTTCTCCTGGCCTACCGTGCCGCCGTGCATGAAGCCACCGGGTGCACACCAGCCCGGGCCATGTTTGGGAGGGAGCTCCGTCTACCTGTCGATCTTGCCTTCGGCCGATCTGGGAATGATCCGGTCCCGGTAAGCCAGTATTGTCAAGAACTGGTCGACCAACTGGAGGACGTGCACGCGTTCGCGAGGAGGAAACTGCGGATCGAGACCGACCGAATGAAGACCCGATACGACCAGCAGGCGGATGCCGGCGGATTCCACGAGGACGACCTGGTCTGGCTCTTCAACCCATTACGGAAGAAAGGCCTGTCACCCAAACTGCAGAAGTCCTGGGAGGGCCCGTACCGAGTCGTGAAACGGATCAACGATGTCGTCTACAGGATCCAGCGGAGCCCGAGGGCGAAGATGAAGATCGTGCATCGAGATCGCCTGGCAGCCTACGAAGGGACACAGACGGACCAATGATTGATCGGGATGATCAGCCTTTTAGGTAGGGGGTGGTGTTACGGCTGTGAGTTTGTTTCATCGCTCGCCGCATGAGTCACAACTGCCCCAGGGCTGGGCTGCTCTGCCTCAGTGTATTGCGTGCGCCTTATGCAAGAGGACTACTAGGACAAAGGGATGGTCCAGAATATTCGTGACTGAGCCAGCAATGGAAGCCTCGAGAAGCCGTGAACCCTGGATGGGTCTAGAAGCATTTATTGAGTCACCGGCCTGCTACATAAGAGCGACCTGTCAAGCAGTTGTTGTGTTTTACGAGCTAGTGCGAGCATTTATCCTGAACGACAGAAGCGTGGTGACTTGCGAAACCCCTAGTGAAGCCGTTTCTCTTGACAGCGAGGAAGTGAGAAGCATACAGGGGACTGCCTGTGTTTTGAGCGAGTGTGATTTCACTGAGCGTCAGAGATATTGTGAAGTGCTGTGCGAGTTACGAAATCCAGTGACATTGTTTCCCAGCTCGTGAACAGCGAAGCAGCGTGTAGAAGGCTATCGTAAGTAACTGTAATTTGTGTACAAAAGGAAGAGTTGCATGTAGTTCTGTCAAGGCCACCAGACTCATTAGCGAGAGGATTAACTGTTGACAAGTGTAAAGGGAGCAAGAGCTCTCCATAAGCAAGAGACTTGAGGAAACTGGAGTAAGGTTCCAATTGCTTGTATCTGCTGATGAGTAGTGATCTTTCTGGCCACAATAAAATTAATTATTTCTTTAAAGGAACATCCTGTGTTGTGCTTTCTACCCACCGTAATCCAGTTAACAAAAGTGCCACTAGGGGGTGGCACGTAACAGTATTAAATTCTTTAAAATGAAAACAGGTCCAATATTATTATTTCTGAAATTTCCTCTTAATTTGCATTCAAAGTTCATTTTTAGTACTTTTTTAAGTGTTGGCTGTCCTATGCCAGTGAATGCATCAACACACTAAGTTAATTTAAAAAAAAGACATAATAAACTAAAACCTAAATCAAAACAGAAACTTTTGTTCCTCGAGTTACAATAATCACTTGTCAATTTAATGTTGTTAATTCATTTTAGGGGCTTCAACATCTTTGTCATCAGCCCAGTATACTTGGATGTACAGTATGTTGAATTTGTCTGATAACCTGCATTTCTGTGACGACTGTAGTAGTAGTATTAGCAGCTGCATAACGGACAGGGATAGGGTAGGTATCCCAGGACTTTAAATAAGGTACTATCCCAGTATTTTCCTGGAGGGAGAGTGAGAAAACCCTGGAGAAAAACACTTTGATGATAGCCACTGTCAGTGCCGGGATTTGAACATTTGATCTCTGGATTTACTGCTGCTGCCCAAGGGGTGTAAATTTAATGAAATTTGTGTCCATCACTTATTATTCCTATTTGAACAGGATCAGAAATGAAATGCAATGAATTTCTGCATTTTTTTTTTTTATTTTTTTTTTTTTTTTTTTTTTTTTTTTCTATAGTCAGTTTAGCCTCCAGGTAGGCTTTTCCCAAGGACTCCGCGAGGCATCCCACCTTTACCGCCTCTACGGGCAGCGTACAACTGGGGAGGCGGGACTAGCGCCTCGCTTAATGCTCCATAAGAGAAGCTATCAAAGACTGGATCAAAAAGGAACATAGGGATAGATAAATCTAACCCTGGCATTAAACATGGGAAAATGTTCATCAACAAACCATGTAAGAAAATAGCTGAAAAATTACTCAGATGTAAAAAAATTCAGGTAAGATACATAGTGGCTCTTCTGACGGGCCAGTGAAAAAGCACCTAAACAAAATGGGCATAATCAAAGGAAACCTAGACTGCCGACTTTGCGGGAAGGAAACGGAGACAGCCCATCACATAATCTGTTCTTGCAAAGCTCTAGATCACAGAAGATTCAATCTTTTTGGGAGATCGTCAATTGAACCAAAAGAAATTAAAACAGAATCCATCATGGGACTGTATTATCTTATTAAAGACACAGGGATAATGGACTGGTGCTGAGTACACAGGGCAGTACAATAAGCCTCAAGGCTGCAGTACATCCGGAGCTTAGCTGACGGGCCCTTAGTACAAAAAAAAATGCGCCTCGCTCAGGCAGCCTCACCTGCAAAGCAAACAGGGGGCCTCATGATGTACTGTATGGGAAGAATGGGAGGGATAGACAAGGAAGAAGAAAGGAGGCAGCCGTGGCCTGACGGTAGGTACCATCCCAGCATTTGCACAAAGACGAAACCACGGAAAACCACTTTGAGGATGGCTGAGGTGGGAATCGAAACCCCTCTACTCATTTGGACCACCTCAGGCTGAGTAGACCCCGTTCCAGTCCTCATACCACTTTTCAGAAATTTTGTGGCAGAGCCGGGAATCGAACCGCGAACCTCCGGGGTGGCAGCTAAGCACGCTGACCACTACACCACGGAGGCGACTTGCATTTAATAATAATAATTGTATTAATGCAGCCAATTGCCTTTTATTTTATATTCAGGAAGGGTCAGGGAATGATTTCTTAAGGAAATCCACCGTGGAACATTGAAAAGAAACTTCCCAGCATTTGCCTGATGGTGAAAATGGGCAACCACAAAAACCATTTTCAGGTGGGATTCGAACCTACGCTCGTACAATACCAGCGAGGCACAAGCTAGCGTGTTAGTGCTCTCGACCACTGTGGTATTTCTGCATTTGCCTGAAGATAAAAATGACAAACCACAGAAAATCAGAAAACCATTTCAAGGACATAATTGACAGATTGTATTCTTGGAACTACATTGCAAATATTCCTGCAATTAGACCAGATTGTCATTGACAATTTGAAACTCTCTTCTTGTAAGTTTTAAACAAGTTACTGTGTAAGGATGCATTTTCATACAATTTATTACATACAGATTATTATTTACATAGTTATTATTAGACTCTAATATTAAATTGCTTGATGCTAAACATATTCAACACACTCAGTATTTCAAGATATGTAAATTTTAACCTAGGCCTATGTTATCAATTCATTTATTGCAAATAAGAAGAATAACACACAATGGGCCTGCCGGCTTTATTTCCCTTCCGAAGGAAGGCATACTGAGGGAATTTCAACGCTCTTAAAAAATCCGACGACTTTGGCCTGGTATGAACCCGCGATCTTGGGCATAGAAACTCAGCATGCTACCAATTACGCCACCGAAGCCGCCAAAAGCAACACATGGAAAGTTCTCTTAGCGTGTGACTAGCTGGAGCAACTTGGTTACAACCTCTTGAGGACTCAGTTTCCAGCCAAGTGTAGAAAAATATGTTATCCTTTCTCTGCTCCTTTGAGTGAATCATGATGCAGAGATTGTATAACCACACTTGTCTAGCATAGAAGACTTCACTCACAGATAACTTTGGAATTGGTTGATTTTGTTGCTAGTCATTGCATATCTTGATGACACATGGGTTTTCTTCCTTCATTATATGGTAAAACCGCTTTTCAAGAAATTTATGCAATCTACAGCACATTCTTAGTTCAGTCTTCTTCGACACTTTTCTACCTTTATCTTCATGAGACAAATCTTGAAAGTGGAGCAGGTATCAGTGTGAGGAGTCATGAATGACAGATTAACACTAGTAGATTATATACTTGTATATTTTGCCACGGTGGGCGAGTGGTCAACCTGTCGGTCTAACACCAAGCTTGCAGGTTCGCTCCTGGCCGTGGCAAGTGATTTTTGAAAGGCGGCAAAAATTGTGACTCCATGTCATACGATGTCAGTATGTCAAAGAACCCATTTGAATTCAGTAGGCTGTATTCATAATGGCAAAATTAATCTCGGGAGTTTCCGCCAACACAAAGTTCCTCATTTCTCTACTAGAAAGGGCTATAGTGTTCAAGGAGCTTAGATATCTAACCTCCTTGACTTTCATAGTGCTTCAAGGAACAACGAAATTCGACATGCAAGCTACCCTTTGGGTGTCAAATAACAAAGCTTGCACCCGGCACCCGAGGCCATATGATATTATTATTATTATTACTTGTATTTTGACAATAAGCACAGTTTCAGTCCTGAAGTTTTACTTTCTTTACAGAATTTCCTCCACATCTTATTGGCTGTGAGAAATTATGGTAAATTCCCTCTCTTAGACTTTTCTCTGCGTTTATATTTTCTGATGAGATCCTTAATGGCAATAGTTATGTCCTTGTGTTCCTTTTCTGTTCTGTCTCCTCCTCGCATTTCCTTCAGCAACTTCCCCAGTATGTTGGAACATACTTGCCAGATAAGATAATCTGCCCTTTGACATGCCATAAATTCCTTGGGAAATTCCAGCACAAACAGGAAGTACTTAGCCGGTTTTAATCCTAATGCTACACTTCACAGACACAATTTTCGTCTTCTTAGCATTGTCAATGTTCACTACTCTGCACTGAGGTGTGGAAATTTGCATATAATTCAACAGAAGCTTGTCTTGATCAGTCTTGTTTAAAAAACTCACATCATTATGAAATTGGTTGATATCTTCATAGCATAGTTCAGCAGCTTTGCATAGTTTTGTCCTTTCAGTTTCTGTAACTGCAGCTATATCTTTGAGTCCATGACTGCATTTAATATTAGGTCCGATTTTAATTCTGTTAGCCAGCTTACCAGGTAGGCTACTTCCTTCTTGTATCTAGACTTTCTCCCACCAAAACATTCTTTAACCAGCATGCCAGTTTCAGAATCTTCAGATTCATAATTCACGGTGTATTAGAGCTGAATCAGAATAGCTCCTCACACAGTAACCTGTTTAAAACTTATCAAGAAGAGAGTTTCAAATTGTCGATGACATTGAAGGCTGTTGCAGGATGTTGTGCAGTTCCAAGAATACACTATGTCAATAATGGAGTCTGGCATTCCAGTGTAACATACGATTAAACGCTTCCGATGAAACCGTGAGAATGCCACATGATTAACAGTTCATTGCATTTATCAACTTTTGCCTTAATTTTCCAAGAGAGTAAATAGTTAATTAACTTATCTATTATTTTCAACACAATATTCTAGTGTGAGTCTGAAATTATTCACAGCATGTCTCCAAAACATTCAATTTAGAAAAGTATTAAAATTATGATTTAAAATTGAACAAACATGTTTTCAACGTATTCTGAGGATATATTATTTTTTTGATTGAACAAAATATAATTCAATGAACAAATTTCTCCAATGATGTATTCTTTTTATTTGTATAATTTATTAATAGGGTACCGGTACCACTAATACAATGGAGGTAACATTAAACATTTTTGACAAAAGAGAAGTAGCCAAGCTGGATCACTTTTGTTTGGATAAGCACCATTTGAAAGACAATGTTCATACTATATGTGTAGACTTGCCATATTTTTGGTGAGTGAAACCGGGACACATTAATATGGGATGGCCTTACCGGCGAATAAGGTATTTTTTTAATTAGAAGCAGATTTAGATTTTTAAGCCTTTTTTTAAGCCTCGCAAGTGACGGGAGGGGGGATCTGTCACCCTAAATTGTTGGTTCTACACACCTTTTAAAAATGAAAGAAGAATTTTCGCTACATAAAAATATATAATTTTTCCTTTTCAATGATATTTTTTTCTGGTCTACCATATAGAAAGAAGTGTTAATAAAATACAATTTAAAATACTTCATAAAACTGTTTAATTGAACAATTACTAAGTCTCAATATATTTTGAAAAACTACAACTTTTTGAACTTGTTGAAAAGTAACCGATTCATAAAGGATTCTTAAACACAAATTCATTACTTCTTACATCTTACAGCCGTTTTCCGGGACATTGATAAAACCGGGCGGGACACCGGGACAAGAGAAAAATACCGGGATGTCTGGCAAGCCTATGTATGTGTAAAGTGTTGGTTACTTCTGCCAATAAGATAAGGTTCCCTTTTCTTCAATCTCAGTTCTAGCAGGTTCAGAGGAAAGTGATTTATTATTGCACCAATTAAATCTGCCATCTTCTATCTACTCGCATCCACACATTTCTAATTAGGATCTTGACATCAGGCGGCTTCGGTGGCGTAGTTGGCAGCATGCTGAGCTTCTATGGCCAAGATCAAGAGTTCAAACCCGGCCGAGTCATCGGATTTTTTAAGAGCGTTAAAAATCCCTCAGTATGCCATCCTTCGGAGGGGAAGTAAAGCTGGTGGGCCCATGTCATAGATTTAGGGCATGTAAAAGAACCTTCCACTAACTACATTTGAGTGAAGATTAATTTTAGGTTAGATTATTTGATTAACGCTCTATTAAGTTCCAACGTTCGCCGCCAGGTGCCGGTTGTGGTGGCATCTAGAAGCCAAGTTCACAGCTAGGTGTCGATGGTAGCATTTGGTAGCAAAAGTAGAAACTAAGTTACTTGAATTGATAGTCTGCAGTCCTTACCTGAATTACAGATACAGTAACACAAACTAATACAGCCATCACAATTAACACCGGTTATCAGACAGATTCTACACACGCCCGAAGTACACAGGGCTACATGACTGCGTCGTCGCAGCCCCTAAACTACGGAACCAACCAAACTGAGGAACCAACCAATCTTGACACCACTCTTCTCCTATTGAGTGATTGTATGGCTTGGAGGAGGTTTTTGCAGCTGCAATGCATAAAAATCACAGTTTGCAATTTTCCTTAACAACACAAACTGCTCGACATCTGACTTAAATTGATAGAATCTCATGCCTTTAACCAAGATTTCTATTTTTCCACCAGGTTTGATGCTCACCCTAATACAAATGATCTTCGAACGACTCGGTGTCCAATAGTTCCCAGTCCTTCCTTAGCTTCTTCACTTACCCACCAAATTTACTCTTCCTTTGCAAGAGATAGCCTCGTACAGCAGAGAATAACAATATCTCTTCAACTGATGTGTCCATAGTTTGATTGAAATACACGAGTGTTCTCTCATACATACATTTTTATTTGAGACTGTTTTGCCGTACAGCACCCAGTCTAGTCTGCAAGCCGCTGTTTGCAAGCAAGCGCCTCCATGATCCCCTATTCGCAGTAAGCACTGTGGCCTCTTGCTTCTACACTCACTTTAAACTTGTTCAACACTGAATCAACCATCGCCTCCCAGGTCTATCTCTGCTTCTCTTACCCTCTACAGCCGAACTAATTAACCTCTTAGGTAATCTCACCTTCGCCATTCTCTTCACATGACCCCACCATTTGAGTCAGCTCATACAAACATCTTCATCTAGCATGTTTATTTCTAACTTACCCTTTCTCTCTTCATTACGAGTACCTTCCTGCCATTGCTCCCATCCATTTTATCCAGCCATCATTAGTGCCAGGGGCGTAAAACACAGGGATAGCAGCGGGGGCATTGCCTCTCTTAAGTTTTAGGAGCCAGACAGCATTTTTAAGTACAGTGAAACCCCTCATATCCGAACTAATTGGGGCTGTAGCATGTTCAGATTAGCCGAAAAATATCCATAACATAATAACGAGCCCTAGTTACAGTATACAACTATACATTGAGCGAGGCAGGCTGGTTTGGCGCGAACAGCGAACATGACTCCAATTTAGCTAATGACAATAAGGAAGAAGAAACTTCGACAATGTGACTTATATTACCCTTTCACGAATTGATTGCCGCCGGTCGAGATGGGAACTATTCTTTGTTTACGTGTGCCACACGTCAGCGTGCTTCGTTGACAAGTACAGTTTGTGCGAGTAGGATATGACTCAGCTCCAGTAGCCACAGTCACCGTTTAAATGTCCATGGTGACATGAGCTCCTGTGACGCGCAATGCTGCTTGACTTATGTGCAGAATGCACTATGTCATCGCTGTGTGCCCCGCTTGCCCCGCGGGGCAGCTGCAACAATAAACAACAAACACTGGTGCAGCCATGCTCAGCGGCAATCAAATTTTAAATTGGTAATACTGAAGCTGCATCTGCTCTGGACATCGCATTGTGCTTCGTAGAACAATACACAGCAGCCACGCCAAACGATGTCATGTTCATGCGATGTTGTCGTGCAATTGCCTCCGCGGGAAGGTTTTCGTCACTTCGACAATTGAGATAACTGATTTCAAGTGAAAGATTCAAGTGATATTTTGTGCGTTTCTATTGTTATTTCATTGTTTTTGCAAAGCGATTAGCCTAAGGAATTCCTGTACAATAACCAACATTTGTGTTTTTCCAACCTGGATGGGATACGTATGTAGGCACATTTACACTTTGTTAGGTAGCCTATGCTAACTATACTTCTTTGCTAATTTTTCAACTAATTATGTAAAATAAGGTTATAATGTAGAATATATAATTGTGTTATGACTAAATAAATAAGTTCCCTTTTTGTGTGTGTTTTTTCAAACTTAAAATTGTCCAAAAGAAACTTGTTCAGATTACCTGGGATTTCGGATTTCCAGGGTTCGGATATGAGAGGTTTCACTGTACACTTTAAAAAAATAAAAAAAAATAACCCGAAACTATGCTATGAATGATTTAATACTACGTTAGGCGGAAAATCGGAAAAGCCACCTCGGCGTACTTAAGTAGTAATTTCTTTATTCTACCAAACAGTCTGTTTTCCCCCACTCCCCGTTTTCCACCGAGGCGCCAAGTGAGCCGAGAGTCGAGGCGCTTAAGAGCTTTATCCCCTTACCAAGACAATCCGAAAAAGTGTATTTTCTATTAATTATGAGCCCATAACAAGACTCTTCGCTCGCACAACTCATGTTTTAAGCACACCCTGCACATGCACCTGCGTTGCCCCGACAGAGTTCGAAAAGCAGTGATGGACATGATATAAGTTTGACATTTGGTGAAACCCTTGTGTCAATTTTACCCAAATCTGTGGAGTTTCAGCATTTCATCAGTTTCAGTCTAAACTTTGTTGAAATTTGTGAAGTATGTGCTGCTTCGGTCTAAGCTCCATGTGCTTGCGGGGTTGTAGGGTCGTGGAGGGGCAGCGGTCAAGCTGTTGGACTCTCACCAAGGTGGACCAGGTTCGATTTCAAGTCAATGCACGCGAGATTTTCGAAGTGAAATGCCATGTCCTGTGGTTCGGATTACACGTAAAAAGAAGGTCCTGTGGCTCATGATCGCATGATTAATGGTAACGTAAAATTAAAAGCGTCCTTCCTTTTTTACTTGTACTTGCGGGGTGAGGTTGGCAGGAGGGAAGAGAAGGATCAGTCAACATCCCGCCGTGTTATCTGGAAATCCTGTAGAGTTCAATACATCCAACATAGGGCCGTTGCCTAAACCAGTGTGTTCTTGCAAATGAGTGAATGAGTAATCAAACAGGTGCTTTTCTAACATTCTCGTGAGTAGTAAACGAACTTCTCAGGGGAGCTGTAGCAAGTCCGGAAATTGGAGGTTCAAATCCCGGTGCTGACAGTGAGTATCCTTAGTGTGCTTCCCACACTCCCTCCAGGCAAATGCCGAGATATTACCTTAATTCAAGTCCCGGGGTTCATCCCCAACTCTAATAATTACAATTACACAATCTCCCAGTCATCATAGAAACACAGGTTATCAGACAATTAAAAACACACCCAAATAACACAGAGGTGATGACCAAGATATCCTGAGCCCCTTAAAGGAAGTAACACATCTCCACGATTGATGATTTCACCAGTCGGTGGCAAGTAACTATATATTTTCTTGCTGTACCCCACCAGGAAGTATCAGCCAGCCACCAACGTTCCGGTCAGATACTGGTTTGCATGATCAAGTCGAACATTAACTGCTTGGGATATTGACAATTACATCATAAAAGCTTATTAGTTTTAAATGAAAAAGTAGCATAACGTGCATATTAAATGACCGTCCAATGAGCCGGTATTTGGTTCTGTCAGTATGCACGGACTGGGAACCCCCACACCTCACCTTTCCATCCGCGATCCACATTCCTCTCATGTACACTTACTGGCAGTTAGCTCTGTACATCCCACTCCCAGTACTCTACTGCAGAGTAAAACACTTGCCACGCTGAGAGTGTCTGTGTCTGATAGTGAGAACCTATTGTCACGCGCATCAATGTTCTCAGATAGGGATGTATTCATCACTCTCCCCGCACCACTCTACACCCCTCTCTGAGCTGAGCTCTAAAGGCCAAGTGCACCAGCTAGACGCCACTCTGTACACAGAGGTTGGACTCGAGCAGTACTTTGTCACTGCTTGTCGTACCTACTTCAAACTGTTCTGCAGAGAGAAGTTTCTCGGTGATGAGAAATGTTAAAGACTACCTCCGATCTACATTGGGACAAAATTAGACGGAATCACCTACTTGGAAATGGTTGACAAGCTAGATGACACACGTCTTGCTCAACAGTTTGTAAATAAAGATCGACGGCAGTCAAGTGTTATTCTTTTGCTAGACGTTGACAAATATTTAATGTTTTGTATTCCTCTTATCTGGCCTTCTATTTTCCTGCGATTCTCCCCTATCGACATACAGTTACGCCACCACTTTTGGCTGGTCATCCACGGTTGCACAGTCGTACAGAGTGCAGTAGGTGAGCCTCAGGCATGTGCTATTGATAAGTGAGTTGTCAGTTGCGCTGAAAGCTAGGCTGTGTCTTCGTGTTAAGTGTGTGATTAAATAAAATAATAGACTGTTATCGTAATTACTTGCAGTTCCTTGTGTGTCTTGTGTATAGTGGTTGGAGCAAAATGCTGCCTATTCAATTAAAACTTAATGGCAAAACTCTTCACAGCCAAACTCGTGAAGTTATAAACAATGGGCATTTGTTTGTTTAAGAGAAATAAAGGAGCGTGAGAAAAGTGTAGATTATAGTGGTTGCTGCAACAAAAGTGCCAGGGAGGACCATTAGAAGAAATATTAAAGAAGGAAGTAAGCAAGTGTGAAGAATATGGCTGCAACAGTTCAAGACGTATATTACACAATAGCCTATGCGGTTCAAGTGGAGGGAAAATAAAAAGGAATAACAGAGCCGTTTTATTAGAAAGGAAGGATATTCGGTAGCGGTGCATGACCTATGACTTTCTCATAACTTTTCTAAAGAACAAAAATTAACCAAAATGCCTATAATAATCATCAGGAAAATATCTGGAGATGATGTAATAGATGTTTACTCCTCCGCTGTCTATAACCCACCCGCCATCCCAAATAGGATCATAACTTATATAGATTAAATTCCAGCTGTGACCACCATTTTCACCATTAATTATGCACTAGTACAGTATTGTCAACCCCACACTTACAATACTACTTCGTATATGCGCGATACCGTGAAACAAAATATTGCCGAGTTCACTTCACAGTGGCTGAGTTTGAACCAGTTCACAATGGATTGTGCAAGCTGTCGGATTACTATAAGTAATTTCAATCAGCTCTTTTACAATGACCGCCAAGAATTGCTGAATCTGTTACAGAGACACCACAATGAATGTGTGTCTTTTTTGTTGTTTTTATTTTCACTGTAATAATTAGTTTTTTAAATAATTTTCATCCAAACCAATACTATTCTAACCCTTGCTTGTAGTGCAATCAGTAATTTTCGT
This sequence comes from Meconema thalassinum, assembly GCA_946902985.2. Lineage (NCBI taxonomy): Eukaryota > Metazoa > Arthropoda > Insecta > Orthoptera > Tettigoniidae > Meconema > Meconema thalassinum. The sequence continues at coordinate 296,058,472 of OX336391.1, read as the reverse complement.
CCAGACAGTCATTTAACCAAGTAGCTACCAATGCAATATACTGTTCTACATAGAATCCCTTGCTTGCAGTGCAATCAGTAATTTTCGTCCAGAAAGTCATCTAACCAAGTAGCGACCAATGCAATACTGTTCTACACACAAAACAAACCTAACCTTGGGCTTATGCCCCAGACCACCTTGCTTGTAGTGCAATCAGTAATTTTTGTCCAGACAGTCATCTAACCAAGTAGCGACCAATGCAATACTGTTCTTCGTACAAAACAAACCTAACCTAGGGCTTATGCCCCAGACCCCATTGCCTGCAGTGTAGTCAGTAATTTTCGTCCAGTCATCTAACCAAGTAGTGAATAATGCAATACTGTTCTACACACAAAACAAACCTAACCTGGGGCTTATGCCCCAGACCCCATTGCTTGTAGTGCGATCAGTTATTTTCGTCCAGACAGTCGTCGTACCAAGTAGCCACCAATGGTTTAGTCCAGACACCCATTTTAGTTCCTCAGTATTTTTCGTCCATTCAGTCACCAAACCTCGCTACAGGGGATTGCGGTAAAGTAAAGTTGGAACCATTGCCTCGTACAAGCATTATATACAAATACATAATAGGCTATCTATTACACAAAAGCTCAATTATTTCTTTTTTCACATAATTATGTTAAGTGTGTCGTTTGGTGTCTTTTGTATCGGACATGATGGCATCTACTGACGTCAATGTGTGCGCCTCGTTGTAAGCGCTCGCTGCGGCAGTTTCACATACTGAGGAACATAACTCCGGTTTTTAAATCATCATCAGCTAAGAGCAGGCTGAAAGCCTTGCAGTTGCAGCCATTTCTTACGGTCTTCAGCAGTTCTCTTCATATTAACATACGAGTCACATTCCATCTCCTTGACAATGTTCTTGAGATACGATTGTCTTGGTCATCCCCTTGGCTTCGGTGGCGTAGTTGGTAGCATGCTGAACTGCTGTTCCCAAGGTAGCAGGTTCAAGCCTGGCCAAAGTCGTCGGATTTTTTAAGAGCGTTAAAAATCCTTCAGTATGCCTTCCTTCGGAGGGGAAGTAAAGCCAGCAGTCCCATGTCATAGATTTATGGCATGTAAAAGATCCTTCCACAGACTAAACTTCTGTGAAGCTAAATTGTTAGGTTAGATTTCGTCAGAACACTCTATCAAAGTTCCAATGTTCACCACTAGGTATCATTGATATCTGGTAGCGAAAGTTGGAACTACTTGAAATTGAACGGAACTCGTAGCTCGCCCTAAGGGTGTCCGCTGGAAGCAGCTACAGACTCAGGCGAGCCGAACATGTCCTCTGACACTTCCGGCACTAAAAGCCATACGATAAATAAAAATTAAAAAAATTCTTTCAAAAATTTCTTGGAGGAGTGTGTTATGTCTGAGTATGTGTCCCATGAATTTTGCTTTCCTTTTCTTGATGGTGTTTAACAGTCATCAATTCTCCTGAATTTGGTTCAGAACAAGCTCATTTGTCTTTCTTTCCATCCAGCTTGTTCATGTCATTTGTCTCCAAAACCACATTTCAGCTGCCACAAGTTCTGTTTCTTTTCTTTTCCCAAGTGTCCATGTTTCACAACCATAGGTCAACACACTCCAAACAAAGGTCTTGAGAAATGACTTCCTTATCTTCAAGTTGAGGTACTCACTAAGCAGCAAATTCTTCTTATTTTGAAAAGCTTTCTTCTTGTAAAATAAAAAATAAATAAAAACACATATTCACGTGATTTAGCACATATATCGGGTGCAGTCGGTGCAGAAGTGATCTAGGTTAGTAGTTACAATTGATAATGTCCCCCCAAAAGATGAAATACAGCGTCGAAATGAAAGTGAAAAGGATAAAAGTGATACGTCGTGCACAATTAATGGATATTCAATCCTGGCGAGTTTCATATTTATGTGCAATAGGTAAATATAGGGAGGAAAACAGGCCTATAATTTATGAAGCTGCCTGCAGTATGTTTCGTATCACTTGCAATATTATTCTGTGACGAAGCACTTGATGATGCATTGAGCTACACGAGACGCATGACACGTCAGCTGTTCTCTTATCTCAGCGGCTTATTGCTACGCCTGTCAAACTTCGGCCTAACTTGTGAAATAAGGAGTTCGTTTTGAGGGTTTTATTACGCAGGTCATCTGTATTACCGTACACTCGTATCATTTGCTGGGTATGGTGACTATTTAATTTTTAGTAGTGGTCAAGATAATGGACTGAAAATAAAAATTCCAACCAGCCAGCTCTCAAGACTGCCAGAGGAGTACGTGCTCTCAGCATCTCCTACTCGCTTCAATGCGCAAGCTCTCTAGGCCACCGGCCGAAAACCGTGGCGTAAACTTTAAACTTCGTTTTTGAAGTGCTGATCTTTATACCTAAGGGCCTTATTTTTTGGTGAAATAAAACTGTTGATTCGGTGTTAAAACTGACACTATTTCGGTGGGTATTTCAGGAAATAAATTGTGATAATGATCGATGTTTCTTCTGAAATCTTCCTTATAGAATGGGGTAAATCTAACAAATTATGTGATTGCAGTGTCAAATACTTAGAAACCCTCTCTGTTGTATTCCTCGGCCCTCGAGAAAACTGTTGTGACTTTAGTTTTCATCATTTTTATACTTAAACGCTGGATGTTTACCGATAAAGTCTTATCAGTCATGAACTCGTACTGCTGTATCTACGACCACAACGCCATTTGAGGTAATCGATAGCAGATATGGATTTTTATCGATAGCCTTAAGAGATCGCGGAACTGAATACACATGCTTCGTGGGCATTTGTGTAGAGAATATGCAGCACTATCAATCAAACGAGAAGGAAACCACAATGGCCAATTCATCAGAAGCATTTAAACGTGTATTGGAGAGCTTTATCAATAATATTTAGCATTTTTCGTACCAAGTGGAGTATATTTTGTGATTATTAGTGCAATTCGTGCAATAAATCAGATTTCGTGATATTTTGAGAGTTCATTTTACTAAAATACGGTACTTTAAGTACTTTGAAGGTCATATACAGGCAAGAAAGAATATATGAAAAAAGTATGCGCGTATCTCTGACACCAAAAAATATGGCCCCTATTTATACCATATTCCCTACATTTCTGTTCAAGTTCTAATATGTTGGCTGGTAAACTTCCCACAGAATCTGTCATTACAACTAGGTCATCAGCAGACTGTTTACCTGGCTTCCACCTAATTGAATTGACCTCACAACAATATTGTTTTTATTCTGTATTATGCAGCCTTGAAGTCAAGTGATTATAAACTGACAATATTCCTTAGCTCCCTTTTCCTGCATGGACTTACATCCAAATGTAAAACTTAGGGTACTATGTGCTATGTTTCTTGATTGCTCTCCGTTTGATAGGCAGTTTCAAATAATGCAACAATTATACTGGCTTGCCTCAGTTTATCGGGAACAATATTTCTTCTGTCACTGCTTTAACATCGTTGGCTCTTTTATCTTTCCTGAAAGTAGACAACAGTGGCTTCAGATGTCCAAAGCAGATGATTTGAAACTATAGAGCTATATGACAACAAGGCAAGAAAACATTGGACCTCTTAGATACTGAATAGCTTACAGCATTACCGAACCTTCAGTTGCCCACGCCCCCCTGCTTCCTGAACTATCTTCTCAAATACAGGGGGTAGATGACCTCGCTGTTCCGTCCCTTAAAACAACAATAACTAACTTCTCATATACTCTCAGCTCCATCCATTTCTTCCCTTTTGTAGTAATTACAATTCTTAACAAACTGTAAAAATTAACACACATTAACAGCCTGAGTGAGATCAGTTCCCACAGAGCATGGCATGCAAACGCCTGTGATTGGCAGGTTGGACAAAAGACGCTATACATGAATCTGATGATGAATCAAGCATTGGTTGAGTCTTCATTATATTTAAATAACAAAGAACTTGTTTTGTTCAAAAAGAAAGGTATTATCACTGCAGATGGCAAAGTTGAGTGTTGTAGAGTACGGACCGTATGTGGTGAGGCTTAAAGGTAGCGGTACAGTATGAGTGGTAGGGAGCCACAGCGCTGGAGGAGACACCCCTCACTTAACTGCGCCGAGCTCAAGACGATTGTGTGCACAGATGTTATGCATTAACAAGCGATTTTGACAGCACGACTGGTGAAGAGCAACTGCTGTCGCTGTTCCCCACCACTGAAACATGGCTGGAAATGTCTGACCAGAGCTGTCAACTTGGCCTTGAAGCCTCGCCACATACTGTCCGTACTCTCACATGGGTAACTCACATTTTGTAACAAACCTAATTTGATTCTTAGCATCTCATATGAAGTAAACAAGAACTAGCCTATAGGGTAAAATGGCATCTAGCAAATTTATTAACTTCGATGTGTTTCCTCAATAGTCAGTCAAAGCAGTTCTTTTCCCCTAAAAGCAGACTGAATTAGCAGCAATCAAACTGTTTTTAGTGGAGGAGATTGGATATCTTCTCTTCTGCACAACACAACACAGAAATCCAATACTTCTACTGCCATTAATTTTCACTTTTTATAACGAACATCCCATATCCTCAGTATAGGTTTAAATCATTATATCATCCCAAATTAATGCCATTTCTCAAAGAAATAGGCGTACGGCAGTGAAGTAGATGACAGTAAAACACTTCGGCAATCAGCTATCCAAAAATGATTTCAAGTCCATCACAACATTCGGAATAAAACATGCAAATACGCAGGAGAGAAGGTATTTTCTAACTACACGTAAGCCAATACAAGTAAAGCATACGAACATGTCTCCGCCAGCTTTCAACATACAGTAAGTACATTGTCGAGTAGAGGTTAACTTTTTACAAATATATATTGGTAATTATAGCAAAGTATTACATGGGAACGGAAGTTCACCGATGTTTTAAGTGGTTTGCTAATAAATACTGGTGGAAAATAAAGCCCCATTATGAAAAACTACTATCGTGCAGAGTTGACATTTAAAACCACCTTACATGCTACAAAAGTCGGTCTTAAAATAAACCTGACAGCATCCACAGTTTTGACAGTCAAGACAACAGCTAACAATGATCGTACGGATTTACTTACGTTCCTTTTCATGATCATAACCCACTATCACAAAATAATCCGCCAACCGGGACATCGCAAGCACAAATACTGATGTTTTTCTTGCATTGATTCAAGTTTGTAATCTCCATACGGCTGCCATTTTCACACTTTCCCAGGCGACCAATAACATCAAGGCCTCTCTGATCATCACTTCCTATCCCAGATAGAACTTATCAAGGTCTAATGACTGACACTCTGCATTTCCGTGCTTAAATCATCACCATGTTACAAATCCTAGTGCCATTTCTCACACCAAAGAGCACGTCTAATCTTGCTGTGATTACGAGAATTCTGCCAAATCCTTTTTAAAACAAAAACAAATGAAGCGTGTAAGCAAACATTCCCAACAGACTGTGACAGACGGGCAGACTCAGAGAAAACACACAAATCTTGGCCACACCCATCTTTTTTTCGGTGGTGGCATTTCTCTGTCAAGAACTATCACATGTTATCCAAAAAATAGTAGCCGTACACTACCAACGCTAGATCGAAAGTATTTACTGTGTTGTATTTCAAGTTTTTAACCCTTTCAGTGCCACGGTAATCGGAAAGAGATTTTCTTTTCCGACAAATATTAACTTAAACAGTAATACAGGGGGGCAACTGGCCCCTCCCCAATCCCGTTCTTGTAATGTGGAAATGTATAACACTGTCACAACAAAAGGAATTCAATTTCTGAGGGACATTTGAAGTGTGATGTGGGAGGTTCGAAGTGAATGTGCTCTAGTAACAATATACCGGTATTGTAAATCAGTTATGTGTCATTGTCCATGTGTTACGGTAGTTATTGCTGTTTTCAGCGGCGAAACATAGGTCATCTGCCTCTAGGGTACATGTGCATGTGCTCTATTATCAATACAATGTTTATGTTCGACCATACCGAAGTGGAAATATATGCCAGAAAACTGCATGTTTATGAGGTTTATTACAGGTTTGTTCCAACACAGAGAAAAATCGTCCGAGAACTGCCGACGCGTGCGCAGTAGCAAAGGGATCGTTCCAACAAACTTTACGAACGAGTTCTGAACTGCTCTATTAGTTCAAGTTTCATTATGATACAGGTTCTCCACAAATCGGAGCTCAAGATTTTCATTACGATACAGTTGTTTGACCAATTGGGTCAGGATAGCATCGCACCTGCGCTCAACGCACTTCTTTCCTAAATCAAACATGTCGGACACACGTGACAACATTGAGGTTATGATTTAGCCTTTTATTCATGTCTTTGTTTCAAAGCTTTCGATACATATGGCATTGTCAAGGTCTTTGATCCACGAAAAATCAATACCAGTAACCCAGTGCATGCACTCTGTTCAGTAAACGCAACTGACGGAATCTCGACAGATTTTTTTTTTTTTTTTTTTTTTTTACGAGCAATCATTTTTATTCACATGTACATATACAGATGTTGTATCAAAAATACATGGTGAATCCCACATAAAATAAACATGTGCGTGGGCTTCATGAACACAATTTCTTAATTTATTTGCAATATGGTATTTGACTGATAATAATAAGAAAAGTTTATAGTAAAAGCATTCATTATAAGGATACTGAAAATAAACATTACTTGTTTCTGACTGAGTTGGTTTAAATATGTTGGTGAAAATTTGTAAGTTCATTTACTCTATCAAAGTTACTAAGGAGCCATATAAAAAGCCTTTTCTTCAATATATTCAGGGTATTATTTGTCACATTTACTGGCAATATATTGTATATCCTAGTGCTAAGACAACTTAAATTCCTTTGGCCAAGTAGTGTGTTTCGACGAGGGATATTTATTCCAGTTCTGTCTTGAAGTCTAGTGCACATTTCAAGTTTTTGTCCATTAGAGAAGAGCTTCATATTTTTATGTATAAATATGATTGATGACTGAACAAATAACTGTCGTATGTTAAGCAGCAACATCAGTGGCGGTTCTAGAAGCTTAAATCTGGGGGAGGGGGGGGGGCAGACATTTTCCCGGATCGATCTCATTAGTCTTCTTTTTCCTCATTTTTGCAAAAATAGAAAAGTAGGCTAAAAACTATCATTGGTAAAAAAATAGCATATTTCACTGTCACATAAATTTATTCTTCTGTTTCCACTCTGGGCAAACTGGTTCACTATATCAGAAGGGTCGTGAAGTAATTTTCCACTTAATTCTCTTTCAATTGAAAGAATTGCGAGATTGGAAAGCCTCTTTGTTGCCATTGTTGCTCTTAAATAGGATTTTATTCGTTTCACGACTGAGAAACTGCGCTCAGCAGAAGCAGATGACACAGGAAGAGTCAGCATCAACTTGAAAAATAATAGTAGCTGTGGAAAAGCAACTTTCATTTTCAGAAGTTCAGAAAAAAAAGAATGAGGAAGTGTTTGCTTATTTGCCTCTAAATACATTCTTAGCTTAACAGATTTCAGTCTGTAGCACCTTACGGTCTGGGAAGATTAGATTATACTTTTCACAGAACGTGAGAATATATATATTCAAAATTTAAAAAGTTTTCACTTCTTGGGTTACAGGCATCCATTGCATTGCACACAAAATCATTTTCAGTAAATCTACGCAGTAACTCTTCTACCATGTTGTCTAATATTTCAAAAAGATTTCGTTTACATGTCTCTGATAATGTGACATTTACCTCTTCTTTCTCCGCAGAGACTGGCATTAATAAAACGTAGTCTGAAAAGTTCTTTGGAATACTTGAGACTCTAGATTGCTTATAAACTTTCAAGCCTAACGACTGATCAGTGTCACATGTAACCGCCCATAGTTCCTTAAAATAATCATCATTTCGTTTTTCTTGCAACGATTTTACAAGACCATAGATCAATCTATGTGCCCCTCCGAAGTCCACATGTTTTTGTTGTAAGAACATAGCGGCTCTATTGGCAAGCTCGAGAATATCAGAAAATATTTGTAACACAAACATCACCTTCACTTTACAAAGCTGTTTCAACAAACCTTTTGCTTCTGCTGCCTCTTTCTTGTTAGCTGACTTGGAAAAATACTCTAGAGCTACTTTAACTGAAGCAAAACGTTTCTGAAAATACATTACTCCTCTATATTTACATACCCATCACGTGTCACTTTGAAGAGGTATCTCTAAAACACGTTCTCCTGGATGTATCTCAACAAACTTTTGGTGTCTTACAGTAGATACAGACTGAAAAGCATAAATTGCTTCCGATAAACCAAAAGTGTCCCCTACCACGTCTACAAACTGGCTTTGAAACGTCCAGCAAAACTAAATTTAAGCGATGTCTATAACAATGCACGTAAACACACGGGTTATTGACCTTTTGTCGCAATAAACGTTGCACACCGTTTATCTTCCCTGACATAACCGCGGCTCCATCATATGCTTGTCCAATGCACTTACATGGATCGAAACCCACTGAAACTAGGTACTATAAAACTGAATTAGCTATACTTTCGGCATTCAGTTGAGACAAATGTATACAACCAATGAAACGCTCCTCTATACACATACGGACATCTGTTCCACTTTTCTAACCACTCTAACTTCATCCAGGATTAAGGAAACATAACCATTGTTATATTTTTTCGTCTCTCCTCCATTATGTTCAACTATTATATTAGCTGAGATATCAAGAAAATCATTTTGAGAATCTTTAGATGAGTAAGTTGCATTCTTTGGTAGACTGTTTACTTGTGCTTTCACTTTCTAGTTTAATTACATTTAAAATTTCATCAAAATTCCCTTTATTATTAACACTGTCATCATCCGAAACTGTTTGGCGATGACATCTAAGCCCAATGTCTTGCCGAGCACAAAGTAATGCGACTCGGGCCATTGTTGCCACAGCTGAGCGGTTCCGCAATATAACCAGAGGTTTCTCGCTTAGCTTCGAAATCACTGTGCCGCTATGTTCACTTACCAGAAAACTGTTTCACTTTACTATTGAAGATTTATAACATTCACTATCAGCATGCTTTGCACGTTTTTCTCATATTCTTTTCCAATTGCAAAATCCAGATTTACTGAAAACATGTTCAGCATGCTTGAATCAGATTGAATGAAATGACGACACAGAAAACAGCATCTTTGTTTTCAGAGTTTTCAATAAATGTATACCTATCAAACCATTTACTGTTAAAACTTCTGTTCTTATTATATAGTAACGTTTGTTTATAAACTGATTTACGTGGTTGGCATGGACCATCATAGATCGATGCACTGATATAAAATGGTACAGGTTCGTCTATATTAGAAACAGTTGCACTCACATTTTTGTCACAGAGTTGGGGAGATATCGATGAACTTGTATCGCATGGAGGTTTGTCTTCATTGGAAACTTGTGAACTTGCATGTCATAAAGTTGGGAAAAGAGTTTAATAATCTTGGTGTATGCACTACGTATTTTAAAAATATTATATTTATACACGATTTCAGTTGTGTGTTTAAATTACATATAATAAAATAAATAAATCTTGAAATTGAAAGAAAAATTAACTTAATTAAATGCATTAGTTTGTTTTATATCAGATAAATTATATCTGTAAATTATCAATTTATTTAGTAACCAAGGAATCTTAAAATAATTATTTCACTAAAACTGGGGGGGGGGGCGGGCCCCCCCGGCCCAGAGCTAGAACCGCCTCTGAGCAACATGCTTTGTTGATACAGTTCACATGTTGGAAACGTTGGTGGCCTTTTGTACATAACTTTTAGAATGAAATTCTGGCAGGTATTTACCTGAGCCAAATGTGAATCAAGTATTCCACGCCCAACCATTTATTCCATATTGTAGTTGTGACTGGACTAAGGCAAAATATACAGTTCTCAAGACTTTTGCTGAAAGGATATTTCTGATTCTGTAAAATATATAAATTAACTTTTGAAGTTTATTGGCCAACTTTGATGCATGCTTATTCCATTTTAAATGACTATCTATAATAACCCCTAAATATGTAGCATTCATTGACTTCTGTAGGGTATAGCAGTTGCATCTTTCGCCATTGTTACAAATTGGTGTGTGGATCTTCAGTGTTAAATTGTCTGTGGGTTGTAATGTTTTGTTGTGTGAGAAGCATAGGTATTGTGTTTTGGTTTCATTTAAGGCAAGGAGGTGGTTTCTTAGCCATTTTTTGGACTGTAGCAAGGGTTTCTTGAGTTCTATTAAAAGTGTCCTCCCAAGTTGTTCCTGTGACTGTGACGACAGTGTCATCAGCATATGAGGTAATCATCGCATTACAGTTCAGCTTACACAAATCGTTAATATATAACAGAAAAAGAATAGGACCTAAAACTGTTCCTTGGGGAATTCCAATTTTTACTTCAGCACTTCAACTTAGAGTACCTTTGATTCGTACCATTTGTATCCTGTTAAAATGAAAGCTTTTTATTAGTTCTTGAGGAGTACCACGAATACCTTCCTTTTCAAGTTTTCTAATGGGTATATTGTGGTCTACGGTGTCAAAAGCCTTTCTTAAAACCAGGAACACAGAAATTGTTCTTTTAGAACTATCAATGGCTTTATACAAATAATCAGTAAGGGAGAATATTGCATCTTGAGTACTAGTGTTTGATCTAAAACCAAACTGATTTGGTGACAATATGTTGAACTTATTCAGATAGTTAAGTAATCTGGTTTTGATACATTTCTCTAGTAGCTTAGAGAGGTGGGTTGTGAGGGAAATTGGTCTATAGTTATTTAACTCTCTTTTATCATCTGATTAATGGACTGGGATTATGATGGCAATTTTGAATGAGTTTGGAAATTGTCCTTTCGTTAGTGATAAATTAAAAATATGGTGCAGTGGTTGTAGAATTTCTGAACTAATTATCTTAATTGTTTTACTATAGATATTATCATAGCCATTTGCTGAGTTATCTTCTAGAGCAGCTTTGTGGTTTGTTATTTCTGATTTTGTTATGGGTATAAAAATATAGACTGAGGTTGAGATTTTTCAGTGCTATCACGTGCATTTGTGTTGTCAGGTTCCTTTCTTGTATTACTTATTTTTTCAGAAAGTTCTAAACCTATGTTACTAAAATAGTCGACAAATTTGTTTGCAATGGCAGCTGGTTGGGATGTTTCTTGTGAGTCTCTGATAAATATGCTGTCAACAGCTGAAGATTTATTTCCCTTCCTACATGTTAAGTCATTAATATTTTTCCAAAGGACTTTAGAATTATTGGAGTTTGACATAATTTGTTTGGAATAGTACCTTTCTTTTGCTATTTTAACAAGCCTGTTTATCCAGTTTCTGTACAATTTATGTTTCTTAACAGTTTTTGGGACCTCATCACTGTTTGTAGACCTCTCCCTTTGTTTAACAATTTTCTGATGTAATTTATCTCTTATTCTAATAGAAGTTAAAATTCCGGTTGTGATCCATGGAGTAATTTTTTTAAAATTTTGATCTTACGTTATTTATGGTAGTAGAGTGTTCAGAGATGTATTGAGTCAGTAACTTAATGAAACTATCAGCTGCTTTGTTAGCATCATGTCCAGTTATGATAGATTCCCAAGTTCCCTTAGTTAAGGATTTTTTTAGAGTTCCATAATTTATTCTTACATTGTTCAAAGTATTTTCTCCTGTTTGTGGAGTGTATTTTTGAGATTTATTTTGTATGAGAAATGTAGGACTGTGATCTGTGATACTGGTATGCAGAACAAAAGGGTCAAAGTTGCTGTTTCTGTGGGACTTAACATGTATGTGATCGATACATGTTCTGGATTTTGGGGTTATTCTAGTTGGTGAGTTTATGTACGAAATGAATCCATTTGCATGTAATACATTTAAATACTCATTTTTAATATTTTGGGCATATTGCCTTGTAGGATTTAAAATATCAATATTTATATCTCCTATTAATATACTGTGTGTAGCTGTAGGCAAGTGCTGGAGAGTATTTCCTAGTTCTTCTATGAATTTCTTTGGGCTTGTGAAAGGTGATCTGTATATAGCAAGTACCAAGTAACTTTCTTTATTATATCTGAAGTTGAGTAGGCTAGCATTTGCAGCTTTCAGTGTTTTTTCAGTAGATATTGTAATATTTTGTATGAGGTTTTCATGCACATATATCTTTATGCTGTCATGGGTAGAATTTTGAGTTGGTATGAAATATTCATTATATCCTAAAATAGCAAATGGTATATCCTCAATGAGCTGAGTTTCAGACAGTATAATGACATCTGGTTTATGATCAAGTTGATCGAGCATAACTAGCATACTTTCAAAATTTGTTATCATGCCACATATATTTAGGTGCATGATTTTAATTCCTGCAGTAAAGCTAATTAATTTGTTCAAGTCTTGAGTACTGTTTACAATCTTTGAAGTAATATCTTGAAAATTAAGGTCTACTTCGTTATCTGATTTCATACCGTAGTTGTTTTATTTGAGGGTACTTCCATAATTACTTTACACTCACTTAGAAACAGAATTTCATGAAATATTGATTGATCACTAGGCTCAGGCAAACATACCTTCAGTTTCCTTGATTCCCATGAACCATTGGTAGGTCAGCTGCAGTCTTGATTTGTAGAATCGGGCTGTTTTCATTTTTCCTCATGAAGATCTTCCCGTTCCTGGTCCATGCGAATTTATAATTCATTGCCCGTTTAGAATTCCTGGCAAGCCAATATAAGTATTAGTTGTCTTTGGTTAAATGTTAATTTACATACACTGTCGAGTCTCCCTTGATCTTGACATCTGTGCAAAGAAGTTTCCCATGTTTCCGTTTTTTGCTCATGATCATGTCTTTAGTTTGACGGGAATAAAATTTTGCTACTATGAGGGGCGTTTTCTTCTTGCCATCCTTATCCGTAAAGGCTGGAAGTCGGTGGCAATATTCAATGTCCCTATCAGTTTCGATTTCAACACCAACTGCACCTGCCACTTGAGCCACAATATTATACACATTCTCCTGTTCGGAGACTGGTATCCCGGCGATTTCAAGGTTGTAATTCTTAGAGTATTTATGAATATTTATGTTTGAACATAAAATAAAGTTATAATTATCGTCGAACATAAACAGTCGTATGCAACGAGTGAGCTTATAATTAAGACACTCGCCGTCTGCTATGATCTAACGCCTTCCCACTTTACTCCAAACAACGAACATGCAGGAGTACTAAAATTCTATGTATAGGCCTACTGTATATGTACATACACCGGGTGGTCCACCAGCCCCTTGCGATACAGTTTCATGCATCCCGTCACATGTACTACAATTTTGAAAGACATCGGCCCCTCTCCCTAAACTGGGGTAATATAACGAGATGTGTGTTTACGGGCTAGATGACAGCAGGAATCGTGAGCGCCACTATTAATTCAGTATGGGTACCGTACCTCGAATGAACCCGTAAAACGAGCACAGATACGCAGAACACGTACTTGAAAACAGGAGGTGCACGCACAGACCGAGAGCAGGTATTGTATAGACTGGGAATTGCGCGCTGCAGGTTAAGTGTCGCAGTAGGTCACATGGCATGCGCGCGGTAGGATGTACGATAGTTAACAGTGCTCGAGGTTTCGAAGGTTCATCTCCCATGCATTTATTTATTTTTTACATGCAGTTGCCTGAGATGAGGCAAGGTTGTATACTTAATAGTTTTCATAGACTGATTTGTTAATCTATTTAGTTTTCGTTATCGGTTTAGTCCCTGGGTTGGCTTCTCCCACGGACTAAGCGAAGGATCACACCTGTTCTGCCACTGAGTGGCAGTGTCCTGGAGCTTGAGACTCTGAATCGGGGGATACAACTGGGGAGTGTGACTAGCACTTCGCCCACGCGGTCTCACATGCAAAGCGAACAGGGGCCTGATGAGGGGACGGGAAGAGTGGGAGGGTGAGACAAGGAAGAGGGAAGGAGGCGGTCGTGGCCTTACGTTAGGTAATGTGACAGTATTTTGTAGCTGAGATTTACTTATTTATGGCAACAGCGCAAGGAGCCGCTGAGGCCGTGATCTTAGGACGTATTGTTTTGTTTCAAGCAACTGGCAAAGCTGACAAATGACGATAGGAATAACACGTGGTACGCCGAGCAGCGAACGGAACCTCGGTCAAGGCCAAATTACGTCATCTTGACAAGTGACAGTCGGCCAACAAGCTTGTGGAGGCTATAAAATATGCATAAACAAGAATGCAGAGATGTGCACTTATTACAACATATGCCAGCATCGAGAATCTCCACAAGGTAGAGAATCAGATCTTATTTTAACTAGCCACGAGCTTATTAAACTTGTGCGCGGAGCGCGGTACTTAAAACGAACGAGATTGTGTCTTAAAATACTTCCAGTGTGTTTGAACAAACGTATTGTATGTCGAGTCGACACTTAGAAAATTTCTTCAGAGTCGTGTCTACAGTTTTGAATTTGTAATATTTCAGCGAAGTGAATTATAATACAACAGTTTAAGCGGAACATTTCGTAAAATTTCAAGTGTTAGTGAAGGCTAATATGATACATCTACTTCGAATTATGTCTTCATTTGTACGCTGTACAACGGACTTGTACATGAACAAGATGGCGTCACAGTGAAAGTGTAGTGAAATAGCAGCTAGTGTAAATATTTTATAAAAGTGGTAAAATATTATAACAGAGGTTTAAAATCTATAAAGTCACTTTCCTTAGGTCAAGTGAAATACGGAATATTGATAGTGTTTAGAAATTCTTATCGATAATTTCATAAACTTAAACTAAGTTGTGGGAACGTGTATCCAAAGATTCAGTGACGTCTTCAATCACTGTTTGAACCAAGTAGAGCAGTGGTGCTTTTACGAGATTTCACCCGATTGGAAGATATACGTATTTCACATTCTTCTTTATCAGTAGGTAATTAGATTAATTCCTTTAGGTAGTAATAATTAAAATAAAGTTAGTGTAATTCGGTGTTAACATCTAGGCTATTAGATCGCTAGTATGGCGTCAGTAAACAGTGTTAGTGTCTTGTCAGGTAGTGTAACCGTTACGGATTTATGCTCGTCGTGCAAAATAAAAGTAAAAATGCAAATAAAATCATCACAAGATCTCAAGTAAAATTAAATGAGGAGAAAAGTGAAACCGATTGTCGTAATGTAGTAGGCCTACCGGTTCCGTCATGCGAATGTCATTACCTGAGAAACGAACTGTCCTCAAAAGATGAAATTATAAAGCTGCTAAAGGAAGATATTGCTAAGTTAATGGAAGAGTTGAATAAATTAAAAGGAAACAGAGAAGAAAGCAAGGAAACTTGATCAACAGTGGTTGCTGGAAGTATAATTAATCGAATAAGCCTAGGCCTAAAAATGGAGTGACTGAAATTCCCGTCTCAAATTCATTTGGAGCGCTAGTCGAAGAAAATGATGACTTTCTACCAGAAGAAAAGAAGAAAGTGATAAAGAGAAAATCCAGGAAGATGCGGATATTTGCGGATAGTCACGGGCGAGATATAGCAGCAAACGTTCTGGAGAGAAGCGTTAACATGGATGGCACGTCGACGATGAAACCAGGAGCTCCCATTGCAGCGGTCACGGACGGAATGGTAGGAGATTGTGCGTCACTAACTTCAAAGGATTATGCAGTTATCATCGCTGGAGCAAACGACCTCTACAGAAACGAGAGTAAAAAGGTACCGGTAATCAAAGATTTTAAGGATACATTGCCATCCATGCATAACACAAATGTAATTATTGCAAACATTCCGCAGAGATATGACTTAATTCCCAAAACATGTGTAAACGTAGAAATAGAGGCTACAAATGGGAAAATTAATAAAATTTGCAAGTGTTTTCCAAATGTCCAAATTATAGATGTAAGTAAATTAGACAGGAAATTCCACACTCGGCATGGCCTACACTTAAATAGGTTAGGAAAAGAGTATCTTAGTGATGAAATCTGCAAAATTGTGAATTCAAATGGTAAGAATAGTTCAACAGTAATATATTTAGAGTGGAAGCAGGGAAACTGATAAAAGAAGCCAAACGTGAGGTTTGGCATTCAGATGAGTATATTTTGATGTCTAATTTAACTGAGTGCAACAGTGGTATTTCGGATTTGTCTTGCAACAATAATAATAACAATTATGATAATAATATTGTAAATAAATCACCAACACAAGCTTGCAAAAGTAACAAATTTAAAATTTGCCACCAGAATGTTCAGTCTCTCTATAATAAAATTGATTACTTAAATCTAATGCATAAAATGAACTTAAAGACATCTCAGCACTATCTATTTCAGAACATTGGCTAAAAGAGGAACAACTCGAAATAATTCAATTCCCATGGTTTATACTAGCTAGTAAATACTCTAGATCTAATATTAGCCATGGTGGTACTTGTATCTTCTTAATAAATAATTTAGATCATGAGCAGTTAACAGCTTATGATTATCTAATTATGGAACAGGATTTTGAATTCTCTGCCGTAAAATACAACAGTTTAAGTTAATAATTGTATGCGTATACCGTTCTACGTCAGGAAATTTTCGTTTATTTATAGATAAATTAGAATTGTTACTCAATAGAATGAGCAAAGTAAATTTCGATGTAATAATTTGTGGGGATGTAAATGTGGATTTCTTAAAATCTGATAGAAATTGTGAATTATTAACACAGTTGCTAATTTCCTATGGATTGAAACCTACAATAAATACCCCAACAAGAATAACAAAATTTAGTAAAACCACTCCTGATCAAATTTTTATAAATACAGAAAAGTGTCCCCATTCATTAGAAGTCTATTGCCCGGGTTTTAGTGACCACCATGGACAAATACTGAGTTATGAAGTACCTGAAAATAATAATAATAATAATAACAATAATGGAATAAAATCAAAGTGCAGGTCATTCACTGAAATAAATGTCACATACCGTATTTCAAAGACTCATTAAATAAGGAAACATGGTCAGAAATTTATAAAAAGAAAATGTAAATGATAAATTTAATGGCTTTAATTAAAACACTATTTTGAAACAGCATTTCCCTTTAAACAAAGAACTATTCAAAATAACAGAGCTAGCAATTGGATAACAACAGGGATTATAAATGCATGTCAAGGAAAGAAATTTCTACACAAAAACAATACCACACAACAGCTGAATTCAATTTATACTACAAAAAATACACTAGCATATTAAGTAAGGTAATAAGACTAACAAGGAAAATGCATAATGATAATTTTATTTTCCAATCATCTAATAAAAACAGGCCTATGTGGTCCATGATAAAGAAAGAAACTGGAAAATCTGCTAAAATACAAAGGAACATTACACTGATCTGCAATAATAAAGTGATTAATAATCCAGAGGAAAAGGCAAACACTTTTAATGACTATTTTCTGGAAATTCTTCAACAAATTTTTAATAAATCACAGGTAAATACACTAAATTCTAATAATAAAATAAATATATGCAGTGATTCTTTATTTATAAATCATGTCACAAGAGAAGAGGTAAGAATAGTTATAAAAGAGCTAAAAAATAAATTCTGTGCTGGCATTGATGGCAACCCAGATGCAATTTTAAAGAAATGTGCAGAAAATAGAATAAATTCACTTACGCACTTAGTAAACAGTTCAATTCTCACAGGAACTTACCCGGATATTTTGAAGTTATCAAAGGTAATTCCAGTGCACCAGAAAGATTCAAGAGATGAATTAGATAACTATCGTCCTATTATCTTACCAACTGGTAATGCAAAAATTATGGAAAAAATCATATATAAGAGACTGATAAGTTTTATAGAAAAAAATTAAATACTATCAAATTCAGAACATGGATTCAGAACTGAAAAATCTACACAGACAGAAATTTATGAATGTAGTAATAGTATACGGAAATTAATTGACAATAAGGAACATGTAACTGGCCTAGTCTTGGATTTATCGAAAGCATCTTCCTTACAAAACTAAATCAATATGGTATTAGAGGTCTACCTAATAAATGGATAGTCTTACTTAACAAGGCGTAAACAAATAGTAAGCTTGAGACACAAGGACGATGGAACCAGATTACTTAATGAAACATTGTCCAATGAGGGTATTATTAAATTTGGAGTACCCCAGGGATCGGTTTTGGGCCCACTACTCTTTCTTCTATACAGTATATAAATAATATAACACAGAATGTTGATTCCATAAATAAATTTTGTTTGCGGACGATACAACACTCGTAATAAAAGGTGAAACTAAAAAGGTCTTACAGCAGTCTGCTGACTCCGTTACAGAAGAGTTAACCAAATTGTCGAAAGATAATCACCTCATAATAAACTACAAAAAACAATATCTCTAAATTTCCACACTATAGGAATCCTGCGATGCCCAATATAACATTAAATGGTCATCAAATAGAAAATAAATCAGAAACAAAATTTTTAGGACTATGGATACAACATAATTTGAAATGGAATAAACATATACAATATATGAATACTAAACTGAACTCGATGTGCTTTGCGTTACGTATTTTGAAAACTTGCACTAGCATGCACACATTAAGAAATACTTATTTTGCTTATTTCCATTCATACTTAAGATTGGGGTCATATGTCGGGTTATGTCACCAGATATACTAAGCACGTTTAGGATACAAAAGAGGGCGATTAGAAATATGGCAAATGTAAACACTAGAGAATCATGTAGACATCTGTTTAAAGATTTAAACATTCTGCCACTGCCCTGCATTCATATCTTTGAAAGTATTATGTTTTTTTTTTAAGAATTTAATGAATAAAGACGTTTTCCTTAAAACAAACAATGATGTTCATAGGCATAACACAAGACAAAATCAAAACATTCATATTTCACACACACACACAAGCATATATCAAAAAGGAACTTTTCACACAGGAGTTAAATTATACAATAAACTACCCCAGTATAAAGCATTTGCCTCAAAAATAAAAACCTTTGAAAGGATGTTGAAAGCTTATCTGCAGTGCCATTGTTTTTGCTCTGTAGTTGAATATTTTAGCATATAGGGGCTATGAAAACTATAATTATATTTTACTTTTCTAATTTATTTGTAATACCTAGCTGTAAGTTGTTGTATTCATAGAATTAAGTTTTCATATTGTGATAATAGAGTAAGGTGTAAATAGTTGTCCAATAAGATTGTATCTCTTAAGATCTATTATTATAATAAGTTATAAATAGTTATAGTATTAGTAATATATACCTGTAAGTTCTTTTATTTTATAGATGTAATTTCTGACGTGTCCTATATCAAAAATGTATTGTATACATGTGATTGATCAAATAGATAAATAAAAATCTAATCTAATCTAATCAATGCATGTACTCGCATAGTGTGCATAAATGATATTTCTGAATTGAACATTGAAAATATTAGTGCTTCGTGGAAGTACTTAATGACATTTGAATATTTCTACTACTACAAGATGTAATAGACATGGTGTTTCAGAAATACTTTTACAAACTTTGGGGATTGGTTCCTTACACCAAAGCAAGAAGAAATGTTCATTTCTCCCAAAATCCTTCGTTTTCGATTTATTAATGATAGAGAATTGTACAGTGATACAATAATTGACAGCCTGTTTGGAAGTGTTTAACACATGAACTCATATAAAAAAAGGTTCCTGACACCGACAGATGGAAAAACTGTTAAATGCACAGGTGTTCCAGACAGGCTCGCCATCAGCACCAGTTTTGGATTAATGTGTGGGCAGGCATTGGAGGTCCATACGTTCTACCAGCACGTCTTACAGGTGCTGTCTCCAGAGACTTGATCTAGAACACCCTTTCAGAATTACTGCATGACAATGTGCCCCTGCAAATACTACAACGTATGTGGTGGATGCATGATGGGGGCTTGATATGGCTTTTCCTTTTATAGACTCCTTGATCTCTATGGATCAGCCATAGTTAATTGTCTTTGTTTCTTCGTGGTTTCTTCTGTATTCTTTGGTAGATGTCTGATACGCATCATGTACCAGTATGTGTTAAGTTAAGATTAATAAAACCTATCAAACAGGTTTATCTAAGTGTTCATATTTATTACAATTTATTAATTTCAACTAAGAATGGATCGACTACTAAGACCCGAGCGTCTGAACATCGACCCAGAATCTAGCAACGCACAACAAGAATGGAATCACTGGTACAGCACGTTCAGGAACTTCATAGTGTCTTACCAAGTAAGTGACGCCGACAAATTAAGAATCCTGATAAATGATGTCTCACCTTCAGTATACGAATATTTCAATGAAGCTAAAACGTTCAATGACGCAATAAGCATTTTGGTTAGCACGTTCACAAAACCGGTGAACGAAATATTTGCGCGTCACAAATTAGCAACCAGAAAGCAGCTAGTTGGAGAAACAGTGTTGAGATAAATAGAATCTTTGAAGCTTCTGAGCAAAGATTGTAACTTTAAGGCTGTATCAGCGGAAGTAAATAGAGATGATTGTATTCGCGACGCTTTCATTGCCGGTCTTCTTAACTCCAATATTCGTCAGAAAATCTTAACCTCACTCTTGAGGAGGCTTCATTAAAGGCAAAAGCTTTAGAGTCAGCAATGGAACAGTCCCTTAAGTATCAAGGCCTGTTTCAGTCAGTGCTGTTCAGAACCGTCGTGCCAGTTCACCCAGACCATCCTCAATTACTTATGCCAGCCGTGACAGCTGTTCAGGGAATAGTGAAGCCTCGTGTGAAGTTGTTGCAGTGACAAACAGGAAGTGCTATTTTTGTG
This sequence comes from Meconema thalassinum, assembly GCA_946902985.2. Classification (NCBI taxonomy): domain Eukaryota; kingdom Metazoa; phylum Arthropoda; class Insecta; order Orthoptera; family Tettigoniidae; genus Meconema; species Meconema thalassinum. The sequence goes on along the minus strand of OX336391.1, from coordinate 296,037,730 downwards.
GGCTTATCTATCACAAGAGGAATGAATGCCCAGCAAGGGAAGCTATTTGTCGTGCATTCTCGAAAACTGGTCACTACGCCAAAGTTTGTAGAAGTGCCAAACCGAATAGTTCCCAAAAATCTTACCATTGCCATAATGTAGTCTTGTCTTCTGCCTCTTCCACACCATCTTGTCTGGCAAAAGCAATAATTCTCATTCACTTAAATGGAACGAAAGCCAATGCTCTGGTAGACACTGGTAGTTCTACAAGTTTTATTTCTGAGAGGTTGGTCCGGAAGCTCCGGCTCTCCGTGTGTGCTAGTAGTCTCACAGTAACAATGGCCTCAACATCTCTTAGCTCATCTGTTAAGGGAGTTTGTTCAGTCAATCTAAAAGTCAAGGACCATGTATATGAAGACGTTCAGCTAAATATACTGACAGATCTATGCTCGGACGTTATTTTGGGTCACGACATTCTTGGTCGCCATTCATCCATAGTAATAAAGTTTGGTGGCAGCAAAGAACCGTTGAATATCTGCGGATTGACAGTGGCTAATGTAGAACCTGTCCAACTTTTTCGTAACATCCCTCCAGAATGTAAACCAATCGCTGTTAAATCTCGACGTCACACAGCTTCATATGCCAAGTTCTTTGATCAAGAAATTCCACGACTCTTAAAGGAAGATGTCATAGAAGAAAGCTTTTCTCCATGGCGTGCACAGGTTCTTGTTACCCACACCGAGAACCACAAGCGCCGCATCGTAGTCGACTATTCTCGGACAGTAAATCAGTACACCCAACTAGATGCATATCCACTTCCACGCATTGAGAATAGCGTAAACAAAGTGGCGAATTATGAAGTGTTCAGTGCTATCGACTTAAAGAGCGCCTAGCATCAAATCCCTATCTGTGAAGAGGACCGACCGTACACAGCATTTGAAGCTAGTGGTAAACTTTGGCAGTATAAACGAATTCCATTTGGCCCAACTAATGGGGTGCCCTGTTTCCAAAGAACTATCGATTCAATCATCCAGAAAAAGGAACTCAAGGGGGTAGCAGCTTACCTAGATGATGTCATAGTAGGAGGCAATAATCAGCAAGAACATGACATGAATCTGAAAAAGTTCCTAAAAGCCGTAGAAAAGTATCCCTTGACAAATAATGATATGAAGAGTGTCTTCTCAGCTCGTACAATAAAGCTGTTGGGTTATACAATCTCCAATCATGAAATTCGTCCAGATCCTGACCGACTCACATCCTTGAGAGTACTTCCAGTTCCATCTGATACTGCTTCTCTTCGAAGAGCAATGGGCATGTTCGCACATTTTTCAAACTTCATTCCAAGATTTTCACAGAAAATACATATCCTTTCGAGTGGTCTCTTTCCATTAAACGAAAAGGCTGTTGAAGCGTTCAATACTCTGAAAGAAGATGTGGAAAACGCACTCGTCTCAGCTATAGATGAGAAGGTTCTGTTCACCGTGGAGACTGATGCTTCAGAACATACTATTGGAGCCACCCTGTCCCAAAATGGGCGGCCTGTAGCCTTTTTTCCACAAACCCTCAACAAGTTAGAACAAAGACATTCATCTGTGGAGAAGGAAGCTCAGGATATTATCGAAGCTGTCAAGAAATTGAGGCATTATTTACTAGGAAGACATTTCCGCCTCATCACCGATCAGAAGTCAGTGGCCTTCATGTTCGACAGCAGGCGTCATGGCAAGGTTAAGAATGAGAAGATACTGCGTTGGAGATTGGAACTTTCATGTTTTGACTATGAAATCATCTACAGACCCGGACAACACACCGAAGCAGCTGATGCTTTATCCAGAATCTGTTCAGCTACCCAGTGCTATGGATTACGACTTAAGATCCTCCATGAAGCATTATGTCATTCGGGATTGACGAGAATGAATCACTTCGTTAAGTCAAAGAATTTGCCCTATTCGTTGGAGGATATAAAAAGGTTTTATCAGCGTGTAAAGTCTGTGCTGAGCTAAAACCCAGATTTATCCAACACGAGGGAAGTCTCATCAAAGCTATCCATCCATTTGAACGAATAAACATGGATTTCAAGGGATCTCTTCCATCCACTTCCAGGAACCGATACCTTCTCATCTTAGTAGATGAATATTCCAGATATCCTTTTGCTTTTCCCTGTACGGATGTTACTTCCTCCACCGTTATCTCAAAACTGAAAATTATTTTTTCAATTTTTGGATTTCCTTCGTATATTCATTCAGATCGAGGTTCTGCCTTCATATCCCAAGAATTGAAGTCATATCTAACGACTCTTGGGGTAGCGACGAGCAGAAAGACACCGTATAATCCCAGAGGCAATGGTCAGGCAGAAAAATACGTCGGCATTGTCTGGAAAACTATACAGCTTGCCATAAAATCCAGACAATTGGATATCCGACAGTGGGAAAAAGTTTTAGATGATACCCTCCATTCTATCAGGTCATTACTTTGTACCGCAACAAACGAAACTCCCCATGAGCGTATGTTTAAACACCAACGGGGATCGACTTACGGACAAGCAACCCCTTCAAGGTTATTGACTCCAGGACCTGTATTTCTGCGGAGTCATACTAGGCATTCAAAGTATGAACCATTTGTCCAAGAGGTCACTCTAGTTGAAGCGAACCCCGAGAACGCTCACGTACAACTTTCTGATGGACGGGAGACTACCGTTTCAACTAGAGACTTGGCTCCAGTACCTTCTCCAGGCAACATTTCTCAAGAATAGGAAGAAGAAAGGGAGGCAACTGAATAGCAGCATTCCAACAGATCACTTGGACATCACTGGCCTTCAACATCAATGGTCCCTCCTCGGCCATCGGAATCTTCGACTCTGGTTCCCCACGTCCTGACTTCTCCAGAATCCCAGAGGTCGTTAGGAAGTCCAGTTGCGACTTCTCCTCCAGACCAGCAACCTAGGTGGAGTACCAGATTCCTGACTTCTCCAGAATCTCAGGGGTCGACAGAGAGTCCAGTTACACTTCCTCCAGGCCAACAACCTAGGCGGAGCACTAGAATCCGTCGCCCTCCCCCTTACCTCAAGGACTATACTTATCAGTTAGGTGGGGGTGAATGATATGGCATTTCCTTTTATAGACTCCTTGATTTCTATGGATCAGCCATAGTTAATTGTCTTCGTTTCTTCTGTATTCCTTGGTAGATGTCTGATACGCATCATGTACCAGTATGTGTTAAGTTAAGATTAATAAAACTTAACAAACAGGTTTATCTAAGTGTCCATATTTATTACAGGGCTCCTGCACACTTTAGTCACCTTGTTCGCACTGCACTGACGGAGATCTTCCAGGACAGATGGTTGGGCAGAGCAGGACCCATTCCACTAGACTTTTAGACTTTTATCTGTGGTGTCAGGAACCTTTTTTGATATGAGTCCATGTGTTAAACACTTCCCAAACAGGCTGTCAATTAATGTGTCACTGTACAATGTTCTTTCGTTAATAAAGCGGAAACTAATGCTTTTGGGGTCATATGTGTATATGAACTTTTTTTTCTTGTTTTGGTGTAAGGAACCAATCTCCAAAGTTTGTAAAAGTATTTCTGAAACACTCTGTATAAATCGATGTCGAGAGGAACATTTTCGTTTTCTGCTGAATCTGTAGCCATGGAGGGCTAGACATGAACACAAGAACATGATATTCGTGAGGTGACAGTAATGCCTATTACTACTGCTTCTACCAGGGATGTCTCCAGAAAGATACTTGAAAAGTTCTAACCATGACATCTTATCTATTCAAAATCATGAAGGAGACGTGAACAAGTCACTGGGACACTTTAGAATCATTATACTTCTACGAGAATGAGATCATCTATCAAGAGAGATGCAGTCCAGAACCGTATTGTACGAGCTCCAAGATGTACTGGATGTGGTGAACAATTCTAAGGCCGAGAGGAATAGTTCGCAGGGACTTTCCGGGTTCGAGACCAGGCTGGAGGAACCTGTATACTGTGCTCCAGTATGATGTTGGGACAAGACATGGGCATTCATTCCAACATATGCCAGCATCGAGAATCTGCACAGGGTAGAGGATCGACCATCATTTAGTAGAAGTAGAGCAATAATATTTCGCAGTTTCCAGTTGCCACTTTTATTAGTATAATTGATGGTGATGTTTACGTCTGATGCTATTTCATTTTTAACCTCAGCTCAATTGGATTTTGGTTCGAATAACGAGCGCATCATTTTTCGAATCTATTTTTGAATTTTGATAACCTTTTTTAACTTTGCATTTATTTTGGAATTATTACAGCATTTCGAATATTTTTGTTTGTTGAGAAGATCATCACTAGGGGAGGATCTACGTGTATAGACAGTCCAAGCATTTATTACTACGTCTATGAACTTGATGAATATTTTTGAACTTTTTTGAACATTTTCCAATTTTAATATTCTTCGGAATATTTTTGAATTATCGTAATTTTGATTTACGATCTCAAGCAAGCTTTTCCATAGCAGATTTAGGATTGGTGAACGTTGATATGAACCTTGATTAGTATTTTTTATATTTTTGAGATATGAGATGTTGACCATTCCATTCTTGAGGATCTTATTTCTCGATTGAGACGGTTCATTCATTGAAAGACCCTAATGTTTCACAGGTGATTAACTTAGTTAACCGGGAATGATCCATGGTGTAGGGTATTTCATAGTTTGTTCAGTTTTTCTTGAGAGGTGAGTTACCTTATTCTTGATTAATGTTAATTCTACATTTCGACTTGCATTAGTTTAGATTCTTCTTAGCTAATTTCTTGTTGGAGATTTGATTGTTTCTAGATGTTGGAATTACTTCGAATTGGAATTTAATTCAGATTGACATTATTCTCGAACTATCAATATTTCCAAAATCGAGTTTTTAAATTATTATAATTAATTCATGATACAGTACTTTCTTGAGTGGTATAGTAATTGATTAATTTTATTTATCGTATGGCTTTTAGTGCCTGGAGTGTCCGAGGACATGTTAGGCTCGCCTGAGTCTGTAGCTGACTCAAGCGGACACCCATTGGGTGACCGACAAGTTCCGTTCAATTTCAAGAAGTTCCAACTTTTTCTACCAGATATCAATGATACTTAGTGGTGAACGTTGGAACTTTGATAGATCGTTCCGACGATATCTAAACTAACAATTTAGCTTTACACAACTTTAGTTGTGGAAGGATCTTTTACATGCCATAAATCTGTGAAATGGGACCGCAGGCTTTACTTCCCCTCCGAAGGAAGGCATACTGAAGTATTTTTAACGCTCTTGAATAACCCGACGACTTCGGCCGGGTTTGAACCCGCTGTCTTGGGCACAGCAGTTCAGCATGCTACCAACTACGCCACCGAAGCCGCTATTGTAATTAAGATTTCTTATAATAACTGTTATAGCCTATCGTGGGAGATACAAGATAAATAACACACACTTGTTGATATAAATCAACGGTTTATATAACACTAGTTGATACACAAGCTTACACAAGATGGACGTAACTTGAGCGGTTCAGATCGGAACTAGCGCGGAACTCGCGTCTACAGTCTGCGGGTGCATATATACATAGTAGTCCAAGTATGCAGTGAAGGGACGGAAGGTTCCAGATTCAAATCTTCCAGATTGGAATGTGTTGTGATAATAATAATAATGTTATTGGTTTTACGTCCCTTTTAACTACACTGGCTTTTAGAGACGCCGGGGTGCCGGAATTTTGCCCCGAATGGGATCTTTAACGTGCCAGTAAATCTACGGACACGGCTCCCTCGCATTTGCGCGCCCTCAAATGCCAGCTGACTGCGCCAGGATACGAACCTGCAACCTTGGGCCCAGCAAGCGATAACGTTACCCCTGAGCCACGCAGCCAGCCGGAATGTGTTGTGCATAACAAATAGAATGTTCGCGTTATCTCAAGTTTATACACAACATTTCCTCCCTCTTTTAAATGTATGATTTAGGAAACTTAATCAGGACAGAATCACAATGGTGGTCGGCGCTGGCGAGTACTTCTGCGGGGAATAAAAGGGGTCTGGGAAATAGGTGGTGAGCTGTTAACAGGTGTAGCTGGTGAGGATGGTGGTGTTTGGACTGTTGCTAGTGGCTCGGTGAAGTGAACTCGTCTCAGTCTCGGTTGTTCATTGGTTGGTTCTTGATCGTTGGTTGACTCTCGATCGTTGTCCAAGTTGGTTTTGCCCTCGTTGGTGCCAGAAAACGATCTGATCTGATCAATGTGGCGCTTGAATCGTTTTGCCTGGTAGTTGATCTCGTAGTGAAGGTCACCAATCAATCAATCAATATTTATTGTCATTTAACAACTTATCGTTGTATTAGACTACGTCACATTGTTAAAAATACATTTTCAATTTACAATAAAATCACAAAGTTATATATAATATATTACAAGTATTATTACCAGCTTACTGAATTCTATAAAATAAAATAAGAATAAAATAACACGAATACAGTAAGAAGAAGTTGATCTTCTATAGTCCATCTGGGTAGAGTGTAATTTTCTCTTCAAATTCGACCAAAGTGTAAATACTGCTGTTAATGAGCCATCGCTTAATGGATGCTTTGAAAATGTTTATAGACTCCTGCTGTAGTTGTGTTGGTAGTTTGTTGAAGATTTTAATTCCATAGTATTTGTAGTGGTCTTGTGTTTTCTTTAACCTGACATGAGGTGTATCTAGCTGGTTTCTTATTCTTGTGGTGTGTGAATGCACATCCCTGCGATTTTTATATACACTTAGATTTTCTTTAATATACACTAAGCTATGGAATATGTATATTGATGTAAGTGTCATAATTCCAAGTTCTTGGAAGTGATTTCTGCAGGATTCTGTACTAGGCTTGCCTTGTAGACATCTTATTGCCATCTTCTGCCATCTGAAAACATCTTGTGCCCCTGTTGAGTTTCCCCACAATATTATACCATAAGTTAAATGTGAATGGAAAAATGCACAGTATGCGAGAATCATCTGATTAGCACTGATTGTTTGAGTCTTCGCAATGAAAATAAGATTCGTGCTAATTTTGTACATAATTTTTGTGTGTGAATGTCCCAGTTTAATTTAGAGTCTAAATGGATTCCCAACAACTTAACAGAGCTGCATTCATGACTACTTGAAGCCAATTTGACTAAGTGAAAATAGATTTCTTCTGTTTTGTTACTGTTTAGAAATAGTTTGTTTACCTTTAGCCAAGAAGTTGATTCACCTAATAATTTGTTTCTTTTCTCTTCAAGGCAAGTTAGGTCTCTATCACTTGTTATTACAGTGATGTCATCAGCATACAGTATTGACTTGGCATTTATATTACTAACAATGTCGTTTATATAGACCAGGAAGAAAAAGGCTCCAATGACTGAACCTTGGGCTACACCTGTATTTACAATGAGCGGAGCAGATTTTTGGTTGTCTATTACAACTATTTGCCTTCTCTTGTGGAGATAGGAGGTAATTAATGATAATTCACAATCTTTGATTCCATAATAGTGAAGTTTTTGTATTAATATATTATGATCCACAGAATCGAAAGCTTTACTTAGGTCTAAGAGTGTGACAGATGTAATAAGTTGAGATTCAAATCCAGCAATCACTTCATCAACAACAGCTTCAACAGCTTGAACCGTTGACTTACCAGTTCTGAAACCAAATTGGGTACTATTAAACAACTTGTGCTCCTCACCAGTGCGTGTCACAATTGTTCCAGGGAGCCACTTGTCCCTTGTCCAGCTTGATGTTGCCAGACAGGAAGTAGACTTTCTGTCCAGGTTCCAAAGTGCAGAATGTTGAGCTCACTTCAGCTCGTTTTTATTCTGTAACCTTCGTGTGGACGTCATCAGGTCAGGTCATGTTGAGTCCCATGCGGAGATCTCGTCCCAAGAAAAGCTGGGGTGGAGATTGGCCAGTGGTGGAGTGTGGAGCCTTGCGGAATTGGCGTAGGATCTCGTTCAGGATGGCGAGGAGCGTTCCCTTAGTTGTCTTCGACGCATAGAAGGCGTCCTTCACCGTTTGAACATAACGTTCAGCTTGGCCATTGGTTGAGGGATGGTATGGCGCTGACAACTTGTGATATTTCACACCAATGTTTCTTAGGAAGGTCTTGAACTCGTCTGAGGCGAATTGGCGACCGTTGTCCGAGACGACAGTGACTGGCACGCCATAGGCCGTGAATAGGTCATCCATGATGGAAATTGTTGCAGCTGATGTTGTTGATGTTATGGGTTTGACCTCGAGCCACTTGCTGTATGCGTCGACTACAATCAGCTGCATGGTGTCAGCCACTGGGCTCGCGTAGTCAATGTAGATCCGTTAACATGGTGCCTTCGGGTATTTCCAGTGGTGATATCGGAACTTGGGTGGCGCATGCGCATGAGCTGCACTCAAGGCGCAAGCCTTGGCGAGAGACTCAATGTCGTGGTTGATTCCAGGCCAGAACACAAAGGAACGTGCCATACCTTTCATCTTGACTATCCCCAGGTGAGCTGCGTGCAGGTCTTTGAGGATAGCGTCTCGCAGTGAAGGAGGGGCGACAACTCGATGCTCAAACATCAGACAGTTTGCGGCGAGCGTGTACTTCGCTTCTGGTGCCTTGTAATGCCGGTGGGTGAGGTCTTCCCCTGCTTCGATGATCTGGACAATTTTGCCCAGATGTGGAACTTTTCTGGTCTCGCATGCGATTGCTTCTGCCCTGACTGGTAGCTGTTGCATCTGATGGACTGGAAAAAAGTCAAAATCATCAAAATTGTCTATCTATTCCTCCTGTGGAGAAAAAGAGTTTCTGATGGGGTTAACTGTTGTTGGCATGTGAGCTCGGGAGCAGAAGTCAGCGTTGGCGTTGGCCTTGAATGTCTTGAAGATGACGTCGTAGTCGAGGTGTGCTAGGCAGTCGGCATAATTGGACATGCGACTGATGCACAGGACCGGTAAAGACTTCTCGGGGTGCAGGATCTGTGTGAGAAGCTTGTGATCGGTGATGAGAGTAAAGTGGCGAGCATACAGATAATTAAAACACTTCTGTACAGCCCACACAATGGCCAGCGCTTCCTTATCGATCTGAGGGTAACTTTGCTCCGTTGCTGTCATCGTTCGACTGGCGTAAGCGATTGGAAGTTCTTGCCCGTTGCTCAGCCGGTGTGAGAGTACTGCGCCCAGGCCGGTCTTGCTGGCGTCCATGGCCAACAGGAGTGGTAACGCTGGGTCAAACTGCTTGAGTACCTGGGGCGAGGTTAGGGCGTTCTTGATGTCTTTGTATACCCTGTCGCCTTCTGGTGTCCAGATGAGAGGGTCCTTGAGCAGCATGTCCCTGAGTGGTCTGTCTGGTGGACAAATCAGGAATGAACGAGCAGTAGTAGGTTGGTCTACCAAGGAACAGTTGGAGTTCTTCTGGTGTAGTCGGTTTCGTTGCATCACGTACAGTTCGGATGTGTGCATCAGACTTGTGGACGTCTGTCGCATCGATTATGTGGCCAAGGGATTCCAGGGATGTTTGGGCGAAAATGCATTAGGCTCGGTTAAGCTTGAGGTTGTGTTGCCGAAACCGTTCCAGAGTGGTGCTGAGGGTCTGCATCAGATTTTCAAAACTATCAGCAAAAACTATACTGTCATCGAAAAAACTTACTACGTTTGGGAGACCTTGCAGAACTGTGTCCATTCGCGGCTGCCAGATAGCGGGGATGTTAGCTGCTCCATATACTGCTCGCGTTGGACGGATCAGACCGTGAGTTGGCGTGTTAAGCGTGAGAGCGTGGCTGAACTCATCGTCGACCTCGAGATGAGTGTACGCTTCGGTGATATCCAGGTGGCAGAAGAGAGTGGCGCCGCGCATTCGGTTGAACAGATATTCCACCTTGGGAATCGGATGTTCATCGATGATGATCTGCGGGTTGAGAGTAGGCTTGTAGTTGCCTGTGATCCACTGTTAGCCGTTCTTTTTGGCGACGACGTTCGTTGCCGATGCCCACTCAGAGTAGTCCACTCTTTTGTAGAAGCCAGATGCAATTTTCTTGTAGATTTCCTCGGCGTAAGCATCGCGGAGAGCAACTGGTACGTCTCAAGGTCGGGCGAAAACAGGTGTGGCTCCAGCCTTCAGGTGCATCTTTGCTGGGGGACCTGAGACCTTCCCGGGGGTGTCGCTGAACACATCCTGGTAGCGAGATAGAGTGTCGTTGAGCTGCTTCTGTTGTTCCAAGGTCAGAGCCTGCTTGTCTGATAGCTTATGGATTGGGTCGGATTTTCTGAAGAGGTGGCCAAAATCGATCTCCCGTACAAACTCCGAAATCCACTCTCGGCCAAAGAGCTATTCGACTTCATCGTTAACCACGTAGAGATTCAGGTTCCTGGATGTGGTACCGATGGTGGTGCACACTGAGGTTTTGCCAAAGCATTTGATCGGATGGCCAGTGTAACTGACGAAGTTACGGTCGTTTCTCTGCAACATAAAACCTGTTTTGATCATACTTAGCTTTGATTTGCTAATGGTTGAGCAGGGGGCGCCGGTGTCACGTTCCATTTTCTTGCCACACTTCAGGCACTCGGCGTTCAGGAACCTGCACTGACTGCGATGGTGAGCTTTGCCGCATCCTGCACATGTTGAATGGTAGTCCTAGGATGCCCTTCTGTTTGCCTGATGCGCCCCTTGGTGCTGTCTGGTTAGGTTGTAAGACCCTTGACTTCGATGAGCTGACTTGCTGCGTGGCGGCTGCTGGTTGCTGTTCTTCCTGGACAGATGCTTCTCGTATCCAATCCGATTGATTGATTAAGACTGTTTTGACCTCGTCGGCGGTGGTGCGAGTAGCTTCGAGTGCATGTGCGATTTCATATGCCGCGGTGAAGTTCTCTTTTTTTATTTTTTTATTTTGGCAATAATCTCGTCGCACATTTCTCGTGATTCCAACCCTGCGACCATTTGTTCAATTAACATGCGACCAAGGAATGTGCCATACTCACAAAACGTTGCAGCCTGCCACAGTCTTAAGGTGAATCTAGCGGTGGTTTTTCCTCGCTTCTGTATTATGCCCCGAAATTTGATGCTCTCAGAAAACTTGTTGCGTGTGGCGTCGAAGTGGCCTTTCAGCTTAGATTGAATCTCATAGTTTGACAGAGTTTCCAGATCATTAGGACTCACCGGGATCTTCAGGGCATCACTGAGTTCAGAACCCATATATTGTGCCCAATTATAGAAGCCACCGTAATTATATTTTGTATTTCAGATGAGCAGAACGCTAGCTTGAAGTTTGAAGTAGTAGGTAATCTGTGGTTTGAACCGAGCACGAAGTCAGCTAGTTCGCCGAGCGACTCAGAGGATACGCTTGGAGAGGTACCTGTGGCGCCAGCGGACGAGTTGCCGAAACTTATTGATGAGAAATATTAATCAACGACTTGAGGTCTAGAACCTAGTGGATAATATTGGCTATGGAATTCCAGGAATGCCAGAAGAAATTTGAGAACAATCGGACCAGTCGTTTGGAAGTTATAGGTATTTTTTTAAAGCACATGTTTTAACAGGAAGTAGGGTGTGTGCTGGAGTTTTGAAGACCGGGCGTGCTCGCCGCCGGAACAGCGAACGCATGGCGTTTCAGCTCTGAACCTGTATATATAGCCGTGCGTCTGGAGCATGAGTATGTCATTATTACATCAATCTTCGAAAAGATACCGTCGTAACGTCACCATACCACGTGCTACGCTGTTATAGACCGCCATTATCACCGATCGAGTGGGACTTAGTCTCTGGAGCTAAGCTTGCGGACTTAGTCTTTATAGCTGAGCCAGTTGTCTCGAGTGGAAAGTACTCAGAATTATCGCGTCATACCGGTCAGGAGATGGAACTTAGTTAAGACTTTGGGGTCATTTGTTTCAAACAAACAGTGTTGGAAAATATTCCATCTATGTTTCCATATACTCCACTGACTGTAAGAGTATGTTCGCAGATGTTGAGTAACTTTTTCATCTTTGAGTGGCATCATAATCAGACTAGACGGTATATTTTTCAAGTTGCTATAAACATTGAGCTGCTTAAACAAGTGTTTAAAATAATAGGACAGTCAACGGTGACGTCAGTAGTCATGTCGAACAGTTGTGTAAATTATCGCGGAGTGGAAAAGTGCGTATTCTTGAACGCGAATATGGGTCACTAGATACCACGTGGATAGGATCCAAATGGAGGGACCCGAAGGTTAGCCGAATGCGAGGCGGATGGCCAAGGACTGGTGTCATGATAATGGAGGGAGGAATGTTCCATTAGATTTCGACATCAACCAAGGATCTGCAACGATGTGAACTTCAAGAATATATAAGCTACATTCTTGTGTACTTTTTCTAGAATAGAGTAGATGAGAAGTTAAATTTCTATTTTCGCTTAGAAATTACCAACCCTTTAATTTAATTTGTTTTTGCTTCGTTCTGACAGCTAAGTCTATCGAGACTATGGTCAGAGATACCAGTGGTAGTTGACAGCGATTGTACAGTCATGAGAAAATTTATTTCAGTCCAAGTAACATAAATAAAGAGGTTTTTCGTTGATTTAAATATTTTCGTAGTAGAAGGTAGCTTGAATCTTCAAATTATTCTACTTAAAGATTTAAACAGTATTAAATACAAATTTCATAACGATCATGAGTAAATCCATTTGAAAATAATAATAATAATAATGAAATATTTCTATAATAATCATAAAAAAATTATAAAATAATTATAAATAATTATAAATAATCAAATTCAGGGAAGTGATAAAATACTTTTTGTTTAATGCAGTAATAATAATAACAATTAAGTTTATTTAACATTATAAACAGTTGAAGATTTCAGAATGTATAGTTTAATAATAATAATACATCCGAATAAATATTATAACCATTGGGAAGTTAAGGAGTTGAGTGTATAGTTAACGGTAATAATAATAATAATAGTGATTATTTGAAAATATTTTTAGGGATAGCATATCAGTCAGTAAATAAATGGAGAAGTTAATGGCATATTTGTGAAATGCACCACAATATTTAGAAAGAGTATTGGAACGGTAGGTGAATTAAGGATGAACATGTATAAAATAGGGCGTAGAATTGTTAAATGAAGGTAGAAAAGAAAATGACCAGAAAGAAAAAAATATTAACAATATTTCCTTATGGAAATTTTTTGTTTAAATCAGATCTTGGAAGAGTTGAGACGAATGCGTGTTGTTTAAAGGCAGGAATAGTGCACAGAATAAAAGAATAAATCATATGTTGATTTAAATATTTAAAAAAAATATATATATATATAAAATGCGACTTGAAGGTCGGCATTTAAAGAAAGAATGTGGAGGCTAGAAGCCGTCCATTAGAATATGTATTTCCATGTCGTTAAAGTGATGTGAGAGCATTTGCTGCTTAATTGTGAAAAAGAAGGGTTGAGTCGTGTAACCGCCCCATATTTCTGTCCAACACCATTTTCGTCAGACACGTTATCGCCTAAACACCTGGGTCAATCATTCTAATTTTCAATCATGGAGCCCACTGATTATATAGTTTTGCTAAAGCCTAGCCGGATCCTCAAATGAAATAAAATAAATACAGATATGTGAGTGTATAAAATAAATTTCGAATTACAAGATGAATAGGAGTGATGCTTATGTAGTGATAAAATAATGATAATTGTTGATATTCCTGATCTTAGATATTGTTTATAAAAGAAAGATAATTGCCGATAATAATAATAATAATAATAATAATAATAATAATAATAATGATTATTTTGAAAGTTTAATAGTTTTTTCAATAGTTGTGTGAATTTATGGTATATAACATTTTAAAAAATTAAAGGAATGAGTAAATGACATGATATCAACAACTATTAACACACTGAGTCATGCAATATGGTTATTCAAAGAAAAAAATGATGAAAATTCAAAATGTTAAATTGAATTATGAATATGTGAGCTTGGATTAAGACGACAGTCCATAGAAACAAATATTTTGAAAAGAATCAATTAGGATATTGAGGTCATATAAAAAATGTTAATATTCTGACGTCATGTTGTCGAATATTGATATTTTCTTACAACCCAATGTTCCTACACGGAAGAACTCTTAATTACTCTAACACAAATACATTTCGATACCACATGAGGTGATACCTCTTACCCTGTTTATAAACAATTAGTTTTCAACCTGAGCCATGAATGAACATTGATTTTCAAAACCATGAGTGATTTTGTTTTTGTGAAAACACAATGTGGAAGTGAACATTGTACAGGTAGGGGCATATAAACAATGAGCCGCCTATCGTGTAAATACAACAATTTAGAGTAGGGATCGATACCCAGATGGACTATTAATTTCTGGTTTTCTACAATTTAGTGTAGGGAGTGTTTTTGTATGTGTTGGTATTTTTCTGGTGAAGTTTTTTTTTTGAGTGCTTTTGCATAATATCTTAGTACTTTAATTGTAAATAAAATGAGATAATTTTAAAGAATTGTGATATTTCATTTCTCCTGTCTCGTCTCCCTCGCTTGTTAATTGCCATAATCAGTCATGCCAGCGATTAATTTAGTTTTGCACGGATGGACCCTGAGATTTTAGTTCTTGTGCTAGACTGATTTTGGGAATTGGCAAATGTGTTCGTCTGACTTCCGTCGAAACGGGCACATAAATGTAGAGGAAGGAGAAATGGCGCCGTAGACTTTAGGGCTCGAGCTGTTTGTCACTTGCTTTGACAATTGACATTCGCTGGTAATTATTTTTATTAAGTGGGATTTGAAAGTCTGAGTAGAGAGGTCTTATTAAATTTGTATTATGGAAATAAGCTTAAATGAGTAAATCTTGTGACGGCTTATCCGTCTGGGAGTAAGTTTTGTTATGGTATGTTTTTTTTATTGTTTAATATGATAGAGGGAGGTTTCTTTGTTAGGGATGAAATACACAATTCCGTAGCATCCAGATGGAGGATATTTGTGAATTTTGCTTTAAGGTTGTCATTGTTGTAAGTGTTTTTTTTACTAGTAGAGAATTTTTTTCCATCAAACATCGACGTAGGGTAATATCTAATTTTATTTTTTGACTTCTCAACTATTCTAGGCTAGTACATGTTAGTTTTAGTAATCTTCGATATCCATTGGAATCCTATCCTGTATTCTCAAATTTTGAAATGGATAAAGTTTTGGAGGCGTTGGCTAGGATGGAAGCTGACATAAAGATCAATATTGAGAAAAATTCTCAACTTGAAAGATCATAAGTAGAAAATTCACAATCTTTGGAGAGTAAGCTAGTAGAGAATTCTAATTCTTTGGAGAGTAAATTAACAGAGAAATTAACTGAGAATTCTAACTCGTTAGAATGTAAATTAACAGAGAAATTAACTGAGAATATTAAATTATTGAGATCAGAAATGAACACTAATTCTAATTCTTTGGAGAACAGATTAACAGAGAAATTAGCTGAGAATTCTAATTCTTTAACGGAAACATTGGAAGAAAAGATTTTAGAAAATTCTAAAACTGTTGTCCATTTAACTGAAAGCAATAAAATTATGGAATTAAATGTATTTCAAAACGCTGAAACAACGAAATTAGATTTAAATGAACATTCTAAGAAATTAGAGCAGAAATTAACAGAAACTTTAGAAGCTAAATTAACGGAAAAATCAAACATATTTGGAAGTAAACTCGATGAATTGTTTGATAAATCCAAGCATTTAGAGGAGAGAGTATGCGAAAATTATAGTTCTTTAGAAAATAAAATTTCTCAAGGCAATAAATCACTTAACGATAAACTATCTGAATCGAATGATAGGTTTAGAGCGTTCGAAAACTTATTCGAATTAAACACAAAAAGAGTCGCTGAGGATTTGGCAAACTTAGAGATCAAGATTTCTCAAGAATGTAACGTCACTGCCAGACAGGTATTACAGAAAGTAGCAACAGACTTCCAAGATACTATTGTTGAACAATTGAGAGAAGAAGAGGCTGTAAAAGAATTGAGAGAAAGTATAAAAGAGATAGTCACCTCTGACATTCAAGAATCATTGGTAAAGAATACTCAAGGAAAAATACAAGAGGTAACAGATTTTTTTCATCCCATATTAAGGTCATTTCAGGAGATGTTAATCAAATCCAGAAGGACGTTTCGAATGTACACAACATCGTCAAAAGTCATGAAACAATTATTGTAAAGATAATTCAGGATATTAAAAACAATGAAACAAGAGAACAGGGAAACGAAGTGGTAACCAAAGAATGCTATTCCCGAGGATATGCACCTCTCTATGCATAATTACATGTGATGATGGCCTCCTCCATTGTAATATTTCAATCCGGAGGTAAACTAGTCCCCCGTTAGGATCTCCGGGTGGGGACTACTCGAGAGGGGGTTAACATCACAGAAGTGACAAAGAGGAAATCTGGCATTCTACGGATCGGAGCGTGGAATGTTAGAAGTCTGCTAGGAGATTGAAGGTTAGAAAACGTAGAAAGGGAAATGGATAGGTTGAGGTTGGATTTGGTTGGGATTAGTGAAATGCGCTGGCAGGAAGATCAGGACTTTTGGTCAGGTGACTATAGGGTCATTAGCACTAAATCAAACAATGGCCAAGCAGGGGTTGGTCTCATATTGAGTAGGAAACTTGGACAGCGGGTGGAATATTATGAGCAATATAGTGAACTGATTATTGTAGCAAAAATCAATACTAAACCTACGTGCACCACAGTGGTACAAGTCTATATGCCTACCAGTAAAGCTAATGACGAAGATGTTGAAATGGTTTACGAAGAAATAGATGAAATTCAGAGGTATATCAAGGGTGATGAAAATGTTATAGTAATGGGAGATTGGAATGCTGTGGTAGGAAAAGGCAGAGAAGGGAAGATAGTAGGAGATTTCGGATTAGGTGAAGGGAATGATCGAGGAAGCAGGCTGATTGAATTCTGCACCGAGCATGAGTTGGTCATAGCTAACACCTTATTCAATAACCACAATAGAAGAATATACACATGGATGAGACCAGGAGATGCAGGGCGTTACCAAATAGACATCATTATGGTCAAGCAGCGGTTTCTAAACCAGATTTTGGATTGCAAAACATATCCTGGTGCTGACATAAACTCTGACCACAATCAAGTTGTTATGAAATGCAGATTAAAGTTGAAGAAACTGAAGAAAAGTCAAAAGCCAAAAAGGTGGGAAATAGACAGACTGAAAGTGAAGGATGTAAACGAAAGATTCAAGAAGAGTATAAAGGAAGGACTACTGAAAAACCCTAAACCAACTTCAATTGCTGACGAATGGACACTTTTGAAGAATGAAATAACAAAATACGCAGAAGAAAACATTGGTAGGAAAGAAAGAATAGGTAAAAGACCGTGGATCACTCAGGATATACTAGAATTGATGGATGAAAGACGGAAACACAAGAATGAAAGAGATGAAAAGGGGAAAGCAGAATACAGACGTCTGAGAAATGAGGTTAACAAGAAGCGCAAGGAAGCGAAAGAAGAATGGTTGAAAGAGAAATGTGCAGGTATAGAAAATTGTCTGAAATTAGGAAAAGTAGACACAGCTTATCGAAGGATTAAGAATACTTTTGGGGAAAAGAAGACTAAGTGCTGTAATATTAAGGACACAAATGGAAAGCCTCTAAGAGATAGGGAAGAAAAGGTTGAGAGATGGAAAGCTTACATAGAGTGTTTGTATAAAGGAAAGGAGATTGAGAATCATGTAATGGAAATGGAGGAGGAAATTGATGAGGATGCAAAAGGAGATTTAATATTGAGATCAGAATTTGACAGAGCATTGGAGGACTTAAGCAGGAACAAAGCACCAGGCATAGATGATATACCGATTGAGTTACTACGCTGCATAGGAGAAGAAGGTCTGATCAGGTCATTTCACTTGGTGTGTAGGATTTATGAGACAGGTGAGGTACCCCCTGAATTAACGAAGAATGTTATTATCCCTATACCAAAGAAAGTGGGAGCTGACATATGTGAAGATTACCGTACAATCAGCTTGATTACTCATGCTTCAAAAATCCTGTCTAGAATAATTTACAAGAGGATGGAAAGCCAGATAGAAACGGAGTTGGGTGATGATCAGTTTGGTTTCAGGAGAAATGTAGGAACAAGGGAAGCTGTACTAAGTCTTAGGTTGATTTTGGAAGGTAGAATAAGGAAAAATAAGAGAACGTTCATGGCATTTGTAGAATTAGAAAAGGCTTTTGATAACGTTTATTGGGCTAAATTGTTTGATATTTTGAAATCTATTGGAATAAGGTACAGGGATAGGAGGGCGATATACAATATATACAGAAACCAGACAGCAGTCATTCGAGCTGATGGACATGAGAGTGAAGCTGGTATTCAGAAAGGTGTAAGGTAAGGCTGCAACTTATCACCCATACTTTTCAATCTTTACATTGAACAAGCAATGAAGGAAATTGGAGAAAAATTTAAAGTGGGAGTGGAGTTTCAAGGAGAAATAATTTCAACTCTAAGATTTGCCGATGACATCGTCATCTTGGCCGAAACGCCTGAGGATTTGAATGAGTTTTTGAATGGTATGGACTCCGTCTTACGGAATAAATACATGATGAAAATTAATAAATGTAAAACAAAAATACTGGAATAAAGCCGAAATAAATCAGAAACCTGTATGGACATCAAATTGGCAGGTGAAAAGCTGAAGGAAGTAGGAGACTTCTGTTACTTAGGAAGCAAAATAACCAGTGATGGACGAAGCAAAGAGGATATAAAAAGTAGGTTGGCTCAGGCAAGGAAAGCCTTTCTACAAAAAAGGAATCTGTTGACATCGATTATAGATTTAGGTATTAGGAAGTCATTTTTGAAAGCCTTTGTCTGGAGCGTGGCGCTCTATGGAAGTGAAACTTGGACTATTGGTGCAGAAGGAAAGAGGAGAATTGAAGCATTTGAAATGTGGTGTTACAGGAGAATGATGCTGATCAGATGGGTAGATAGGGTGACAAACGAAGAGGTATTAAGACGAGTTGGAGAGGAGAGATATTTCTGGCGACTGCTAATGAAGAGAAGAGATAGGTTAGTAGGACACATACTAAGACACCCAGGAATAGCAAGCTTAGTTATGGAAAGAAGGGTTGAGGACAAGAACTGTAGGGGTAGACCAAGGTTAGAATATATTAAACCGATTGCTTCGGATGTACGGGGTGGTAGCTATGTAGAGATGAAACGATTAGCTCAAGACAGGGAGGAATGGAGAATTGCATCAAACCAGTCAAAAGACTGAAGATTCAAACAACAACCAAGGAATATGTGAAAGAGCGAATAGAAGAAATTTTGGAAGAAGTGAAGAAGAACACAGATGATGATGAGACAAAGAAATCTGTAGAAAAATTGGAAAATGAATTAACCAAATACCGATCTCAACTCGAGGAACAGGCATCAGGAATGATCCAGAAGTCGACCACAGACAGGAAGGGGAATTCATTAAGAAACAATGAGGAAGTTGCTAAGTTGGCAAACACTTCACATATTGCCATCTACAAGGAAAAAGAGGAAAAATCCAATAAGTTTACTGGTATCGGAAATATTCCACCAGCGGAATTTTTGAGGGAAGTAAAAGATTACCTCCGAGATTCGAAGGTCATTAAGGAAAGGGAAATACGAGTAGTTAGTCGTTTTCTTGATGGGCCAGCACTTACGTGGTTCAGAGCTTTTCGCTCGAGTTTTCACACCTTCGATGAATTCTCACAAGCACTTTTGAGAAAATTCTGGTCTCCAGAGACACAACAACAAATTAGGGCAGATTTGTACTCCAAACGATATTCCACGTCTCTTCCTACCAAGTATTCGGCTTATTTTGCACAACATTTGTCGAAACTGCAATTTTTGGAACCCCCAATGCCTGACTTGGAACTAATTTCAGCATTAACACGGCAATTTCCGATCAAAGTTCAGAGAACTCTGATAGCGGCAAGCATAGGTACCATGGAGGAATTTGACGAAGTTTTGCAGAGACTTGATCACTCAAATACCCAATTTTTTATCAACGTGTTGGGAAGAATGGAAACCCAGTAGTTAACACTGTTATGGCGGATCGTCAATGTCAGACAAATCCAACATGGAAACAACACGGACGAGATGAAAGGGATGGAAATGACAGGAGAGATGCACAGTATCAAAACAGACCTTATATCAGATCATACAGGTACGAAAATAGATGGAACACATGGAGAAGGCCTGGTTTTCAATCCATACCATACGGCAGGCAACAGTATGACCAACAACAGCAACAACAACGATACAATCCACAAGATAGAAGAAATCAGAATTATGACAAGGAAAAGGAAGATTTCCAGCAAAAATCTAGAGAAAATCTGGAAAATAGACATCAAGAAAGTAAACAATATTTGGACGAGCTGAAGAATCAACCCAGTACTTCCAGTTTGCAACAGTCCAAAGGACTAGATCAGGAAAAAAACACGTCAAATTCTAATCAAAATCAAAGGAACAAATAGATGGTTACATATCGAAAATCATTCATTGGCAAGTTGATGATGAAGACCTAATACAAACCAATCAAGAAAATAGAAGATTAGAACCTAGATCAAAACTACCCGTTATCATTTGTGAAGTTTATGGAATGCAAATACATACATTAATTGACACTGGAGCAATGCTTTGCCTAGTCAGTGAAAAACTATACGCCTTGAGGAAACTCACCGAATGCCTAGAGGAAATCCCTGTATCAAATATCAAAATACAAGGGGTTATCCCAAATAAAGTAACCATGTGCAAGGGACAACTATACTTAAAGGTGAAAATTGGAATATGTTATTTTGAACACATTTTTGTAGTCATGCGTGATATAGTACACGACATGATATTGGGCAATGATTTCATAACCAAGTATAAAGCCATCATTGATATTTAATCTGAAACTATTCGTTTTCACCAGACTGAGGATATCAATCTCACAAATAATGAAGAGAAATTCACAGAGGGAGACATCCGATGGTCGCATATTTTTCAGAGCATAGAACCAACTGGGGAAGTGGAGGAATCGAATCTCGACCCTGAACTGACGAAGATTTTGGAAGAACATAATGACATTTTTGACACGAAACCAGGAGAAATAAGAGATTTCGAGTATAAAATACAAGTTACAGATTAAATTCCATATCACTGTAAATTATATCCAGTTGCAGAAAAGTATCGTGGACAAGTTAAAACCATCATTTCAGATCTAGAGAAGAATGGCATTGTTGAAAAATTTACCACATCTAATGTCAATCCAGTGGCTGTAGTGGCGAAACCCGATGGTAGTCTAAGGATTTGTTTAGACGCAGATCCTTGAATGCTAAAATTTTGCCCGAATATGACCGTCTTCCTGTCATCAAAGAACTTTTGAGGAAGTTTAAGGGGAAGCAATGGTTCTCAACAATAGATTTCACATCCTCATATCACCATATCAAAGTGAGTGAAGATACAAAGAAGTACACCGGTTTCATGTTCGAACAACAGACTTATATCTTCAAAAGATTACCATTCGGCATGAAAACTTCAGGATATGTCCTGATGAGAGCTCTAGACCAACACCTTAGCCCAGAGGTAAAAGAGTCTGTGATATGCTATATTGACGACATTCTAGTAGCATCTGAGGATGAACAACAACATCTTTTGCATTTGAAAAATATTTTCCGAGACTTGAGGAAATCCAACTTCAAGGACAATTTGAAAAATTGCCAATTCTTTCAAAAAGATATAAAATTTTTAGGACATATTGTGGATGGGCAGGGGTATCGTCCTAATGAGGAAAAGATACAAGCAATCTCAAACTTTCCGAGGCCAACAAGAGTTAAACATATCCGCATGTCAATTTTTCGCTGGACATTGCAACAATTACACAAACATTGTGGCACCCTTACATGATCTTCTGAAGAAGGGAAATAAGTGGAAATGGGGCGATCAGCATGAACATTCTTTCAGAGAAGCAAAAGAGCTATTAAAAATAGTGTGAAATTAGAGTATTCAGATTTTGGGGAAAAAATCATTGAATCCGACGCATCTACAGTGGGGATAGGAGCGATACTCCTACAAGAAGATGATGATCGTTCCAGACATTCTCTATCATTTATCAGTCGGAAATTGAGGCCTTCCGAAAGGAACTATTATACGACAGAGCTTGAGCCTATAGCCATCATCTACGCTCTGGAAACCTGGAAAAAGATACTCATTGGACACTCAGTTATAATCCGAACGGACCATCATGCATTAGAATTTATTCTGAAAACAAACTTTGCCAGCGAGAGGATTAATCGTTGGGCACTTTTCATTCAGCAGTTCAACCTCACCATTGAACATAAGCCAGGGAAGGCAAACATAGGAGCCGATCTGTTAAGTCGAGCGGTAGAACCGACTTTTCAGATGATGCATATTGAATTAATTCAAGAGGATGAAGACACATTGAGACGTTTAGAACGTATCGAGTTATCTCAAAGGAGAAACAGATATTTGAGAAATATATACAGATTTTTACATGGAGATATGGATATTGCTGACAGGGAGTATGTTGAGACTTATAAGATTTCAAGAGATTATGTCTTACTCCATGGAATTGTTTACAAATTCATAGATGTCGATCACACGAAGCTGAGAGTAGCAGTACCACCAGCATTACAATCCAAGGTTATATGGTTAGCACATAGAAGCTCGGGACATACCGGAGTCGACAAGACGATGCACCTCGTGCAAGAGAGATTTTCGTGGGAACACATGAGGGACACCATCAGAAATACTATACGGGAATGTGACGTATGTCAAAGGAATAAGCACAATTCTAAACTTCTGAGAGAAGCACCTCGACCTATCATACCCACCAAACCATGTGAATTGTATGCGGCAGATATTTTTGGGCCTTTACCCAAATCCAAAAGGGGAAATAGATACATTCTTGTAACTATGGATATGTTTAGTAAATCTACAATGCTACACCCCATACAAAAAGCTAATGCACGATATGTCTTAAAAAGGATCCGAGAAGGAGCGATACCGGAAGCAGGCAAACCCGCATATCTATTAACTGACCATGGATCTCAGTTTACGTCATATGAGTTTAGACATGCAATGGAAGTTTTAGATATCAAACAGATATTATGTTCGATCAGGCACCCCGAAAGCAACACGGCAGAAAGGGTTATGTCTGAAATTTCGAAATTCTGCAGGTTATTTTGCTCAACAGAACACTGGAAGTGGATGGATGTGCTACCTATCGCTTCCCATTCCATAAATTCCACTATCCATGAAAGCACCGGTCAGATACCCCTAGTATTACATCATGGGAACAAACCTGAAGGACCATGGGACAGGATAATCCATATACCCCCAGAGATTGAACCAAGTAGGCAGATGAGGGAAACCGATGCTTTAGTCAAGATCAGAGCTCAAGCTGACAAGAGAGAGAGAAGAGTGCGAGGAAAGAAATTTAGAGCACCGTTGAGAGAAGGGGTGCTAGCCCTCATTAGAAGACCAACTCAATCTGATGTAACTAATAGAGTATATTCGAAGTTTGCAAGTCTCTACCATGGACCGTTCCGAATATTAGAGAGCTATGGCAATGGAAGCTATAAACTCATCGATGTAGACACTGGCAACATCGTGGGAACGTTTAACGCCGCGAGTTTGAAGATTTTCTACTCAAGAGCCAGATATTGAGAAATACAAAATGAATATAAAAAACGATTTTTTTTAACGGCGTGAGGGGTGGATGTGCCCAATTACGGAAGCCACCGTAATTATATTTTGTATTTCGGATGAGCAGAACGCTAGCTTGAAGTTTGAACCGAGCGCGAAGTCAGCTAGTTCGCCGAGCGACTCGGAGGATACGCTAGGAGAGGTACCTGTGGCGCCAGCGGACGAGTTGCCGAAACTTATTGATGAGAAATATTAATCAACGACTTGAGGTCTAGAACCTAGTGGATAATATTGGCTATGGAATTCCAGGAATGCCAGAAGAAATTTGAGAACAATCGGACCAGTCGTTTGGAAGTTATAGGTATTTTTTTAAAGCACATGTTTTAACAGGAAGTAGGGTGTGTGCTGGAGTTTTGAAGACCGGGCGTGCTCGCCGCCGGAACAGCGAACGCATGGCGTTTCAGCTCTGAACCTGTATATATAGCCGTGTGTCTGGAGCATGAGTATGTCATTATTACATCAGTCTTCGAAGAGATACCGTCGTAACGTCACATACCACGTGCTACGCTGTTATAGACCGTCATTATCACCGATCGAGTGGGACTTAGTCTCTGGAGCTAAGCTTGCGGACTTATTAGTCTTTATAGCTGAGCCAGTTGTCTCGAGTGGAAAGTACTCAGAATTATCGCGTCATACCGGTCAGGAGATGGAACTTAGTTTATGACTTTGGGGTCATTTCTTTCAAACAGTGTTGGAAAATATTCCATCTACGTTTCCATAAACTCCACTGACTGTAAGAGTATGTTAGCAGATGTTGGGTAACTTTTTCATCTTTGAGTGGCATCATAATCAGACTAGACGGTATATTTTTCAAGTTGTTATAAACATTGAGCTGCTTAAACAAGTGTTTAAAATAATAGGACAATCAACGATGACGTCAATAGTCATGTCGAACAGTTGTGTAAATTATTGCGGAGTGGAAAAGTGCGTATTCTTGAACGCGAATATGGGTCACTAGATACCACGTGGATAGGATCCAAATGGAGGGACCCGAAGGTTAGCCGAATGCGAGGCGGACGGCCAAGGACTGGTGCCATGCTAATGGAGGGAGGAATGTTCCATTAGATTTCGACATCAACCAAGGATCTGCAACGATGTGAACTTCAAGAATATGTAAGCTACATTCTTGTGTACTTTTTCTAGAATAGAATAGATGAGAAGCTAAATTTCTATTTTCGCTTAGAAATTACCAACCCTTTAATTTAATTTGTTTTTGCTTCGTTCTGACAGCTAAGTCTATCAAGACTATGGTCAGAGATACCAGTGGTAGTTGACAGCGATTGTACAGTCATGAGAAAATTTATTTCAGTCCAAGTAACATAAATAAAGAGGTTTTTCGTTGATTTAAATATTTTCGTATTAGAAGGTAGCTTGGATCTTCAAATTATTCAACTTAAAGATTTAAACAGTATTAAATACAAATTTCATAACGATCATGAGTAAATCCATTTGAAAATAAAAATAATAATAATGAAATATTTCTATAATAATCATAATCATAAACAAATTATAAGGTCCTGGGAATCAACCCGGGAGGAGTCAGTGTGACTCTGGGCAAACGAGAGTGAAATGTGCAATATATTGGATTCAAGAAGAGAAACCAACGCTAGCCTCTTTCACTCTAACTCCAACATGTAACCTACAAGAGGTACCCCTGTTAAGCCGAGCAACCCAGTGGAAGGTTGGGTATCCAATCCCAGCCGGAAGGTGGGTCGGCGAGCCGATCAGTGTTGGGGGCTCCAAGGCTCACAACCTTGGCAGTATATTGGCTGGTGTGAAATATCACCGACCCCAGATTACAGTTTTTCAACTGTCTGAACAAAGTATGGAGGAAAATTCAGCAAATGCTACTACCCCAGGTGGTAACCAATCCACCATCGCTTCGAGCGATGCATGCGGGTCTTCGGATTCTGGGGAGCCTGCACCAACATGCTTGGAGGTATCGGAGACTCCAGGAAAGATCAAACACAAACATCTCAATTTCTTTGCTACCTTCAATGTGAATTCCCTTTTAAAGACGGGTAAACTGAAACATCTACTTGACACCCTTTCCAAGCATCAGATCTTGATCACGGCAATTCAAGAAACGAGGTTTACAGATGAACATGCTTTTGAGTCCCAAGGTTACAGAATTTTTAAAGGTAAAGTAGGTAAACGTGTCATAAAAAATATCCCTCACCTTGGCACTGGATTTATTGTTAGCAGAAAAATTCTGGATTCAATCACAAATTTCACCTCTCCTAACAGCCGAGTCTCGACCCTTTCTTTCCGAAGTACAAACAAGGTCTATACAATGGTTAACGTTCATGCGCCGATTTATCAGGCAAAGAAGAAAGATCCAGAAGGGACGGATACATTTTGGGAAGAGCTAGAGGAGATACTCTCTGAGATCCCTGCCAAGCACTCGCTTATCTTGCTTGGAGATTTCAATGCCCAACTCGGCAGAGAAAGAAAATTCCAAAACATAATTGGAGATTACCCAGCTCACCGCAGAACCAATCGGAATGGAGAGAGACTTGTGGAACTGTGTAAGGCATTCAACCTTGTTATGAAATCCACAGCTTTCAAGCATCTGCCAAGGAAACAGAAAACATGGACATCCCCAAATTCCAACCTTGGTGAGTTCCAGATCGATCACGTCGCTATTTCACGTAAAGCCCATCGAGAGATCCAGAATGTGAGGGTTCTTAGAAGTGCCAACCTAGATTCAGATCATTACCTCTCTAAAATCAAAGTTAAACTCATTCCGAGAAATACTAGAAAGGTCCAGCGACGAAAGATGAATAGGTTTGACTTGCAAAAGCTACAGTCTAATGATGAGTTCGCTCAGAAGCTTGAAACAATGGATCCACAAAACTGGGAACAACTACGAGATGCCATAGTATCAGCAGCTAAGGAAACAGTCCCATTAATAAAACGCAGAAAGCATGCCTGGTGGACCAGTGAATGTGAGGCGGCAATAAGGCTCAGACTACTTGCATGGCAGAGATGGAACTCACAGAAGAGTGAAGATAACTGGGAAAGTTTCTTATTGAACCCTTATTGATCTACGATAAATAAGTATTCATAATTTATTATTATTATTACTGCAGCCCTGGCAGTACTTGTGGAAGTTGACGAGGATAAAGGCAAGGTAGCGTGTCGCAATGATTGCCACAAAAGTAGCAAGTGGTAGCTATTCTTGAAAACGGCCTGGTAATCTGAGTTCAAGGCCAAATTGTGTAACAACTTGCACCAGAATTGGAATCATAAAGGGATAGTCACGAGTTACTTGCAACCGACCTACGATTAAATCACCCAATCAGGAGAGACCACGCCAAGATCACGCGATGGATGGCGTCAGTGGTAAAAAGCGTGCGGAATTTATTATCTAAAGAACCGCCGATCGGAATTATCTCCACATGAGTGCGCTGAGACGTTTGAATTATTTGATGAAGAATGACACTAGTCCCGTGTGTGTGTGATGAAAACTCTGGAAAATTTTCCTTAATTCACCCCACTCTTCATCCCCTGTCAGTTTCTAATAAATTGATCGACGACACGCTGTTCGAGGTCTTTTCTGTTTGGAGCTCTATGAGCTAACTTCACGCCAGTTTGTGTAAAGATTTTAACGCTCTGATATTATCCAAAGTCATTTTATTTGTGAGCTCTGATGAGCTAATTTCACATCAGTTTGTGTAGCGATGTTTAAAGCTCTAATATACTTTTTTGAAGTCTAATACTTTGTGGGCTTTGTGAGCTAACTTCACGCCAGTTTGCGTGGTGATTTAAAACTTGAATATTATCTTAAAGACAACTATTTCAGCTCTTAGGGGGCAAGACTTGAGGAACATTCTAATTAGCGCTCACCCGAGCGAAGGTCAAGCAGAGCAGTAGAGATTACCGAGCGAGATAGCAACTGTAAGTCAGTCAGACTTTAAAACTTGTATTGTCGAGCCAGTGACGATGGACTCGAAGTTGTATATTTCATGTAAATTTTCATTGTATTTTTCATGTATGTATCGTGCGCGTGTGAGCGAGAGTTAGGGAAAGTCTTCGTGATTAATCGCATAGGACTATTTGTGGGCGAATTTAGTAACTCACAAGCGATTATAGCCAGGTCAAATTATAATAACATTGAACCTTTCTTCCAAAGAGACTACACCAAGATGTCCGACGTGTGGTCAGGAGCCGGAGTGATGTCCGACGCTTCAACGAAGACAACGATGTAGTGTTAATTTTCCCGTGGGGAAATGGGCTGAGATGGAGGTCGTATGTTCTACAAGCTGAGACGGTGATGTACAACAATTGATTATTCAATTATGTAGTTAGATTGGCGGGGGAACTTTGTAAATAGTTAATTTTAATCTTTTCTTGTTTTAGAGTGTTTTTTTTCTTACCGCCACTAAATGTTTAAATGTACGTTGGCACGTGGCCAAAGTGTTTGTTGTGTATTTATTTTTCTTTGGAGTCATATTTAATGTACACGGCGCGTGTACGTGATTTTTATCCATGCAAATGCGAAACCCCTTTACATTCGATAAGTGGTGCTTTATTATAGTTCATATTTTTGATAGGAAAGGGAGGTAATTACTGTAAGATGTTTGCTGAACAGGTTATTATTCATATTAGGGTTGCCGAGCGCAACAATTTAAGATGTAATTGTAGAACACCTTAGTTCTAATTTGATAGATTTTTTTGAGTCCTTTTCAGGTTTATTAGTCACTGGCATTGAACGGAGGCGCCAGCAAGTGGAAAATATTTATGTCATTTTATTTCAGGGTCTGTCAAACCCATACGTGTGATTCTGTGTGTGTTATTGTGTCAGGTGTGTGTTGATTCTACGTGAAGAGGGGTAGAGGTCCTACCGCCCTCATATTTTTGTTGTTGTTGTATTTTTGATGGAAAGGCAGGGTGCTCCAGGGAGACCGCTGTTCCTTGTCCATACTGCTGATTCTTGGATTTCCTAGGGGAAATGCCGGGATATTTTGTTCTGACACACACACACGTATTATTGTGCTTTGGGGCACGCTTCTTTGAGATTCGATCCCGTGCCTTGGGAGATCGAGGTTATTCTGACACGTGGGTTGACAGATATGCAGATTTCCACGAATCGCCCGTCTCGCCTGGTGACTTATTTTGTTAGGCAGTCCTATGTTCCGACTGGCCCCTTTAAGCTTTCAAGTAGCAAACCTGTTTCATTGTGATGGTTATTTTGAACCATATTTAATTGGGGAGTTCGCCATGTGTGTGACGGATTATTGCATGTTGTATGGATAGAACGTTGTGTTAATAATGTAAATGTTGGCTTTGAGCCTATTGATTTGTTTATGACTCAATTCATGTAATTTTAGTATGTGACGCCTGTGTGGCGTAGTGGTAGTGTACTTGTAAAAATGACGGCGGTCATATGTGTATTTCCTTTTATTGGTCACGTGTGAACTTACTTGTGTTGATTTGTGTGAGAAGTCCTAATTTTAGGCAGTAATGTTTTTGCTACGGCAGTTTTGATCCAATTTCACGCGGAAATTATTGTGTTGTTTATTTTTAAGTATAGGAAGTGTCGGTTTAGTTTTTAGTGTTGTATAGTTGTTCCCCGCGTCTGTCTAGCTCTAAGCAATGTGGATTCGTCGTCCGAAAGTTTATTCTGGATGATGACGAATCATGCATTCGTTTGTACTCATCGTGAAGCATGTAGAACAGCACGCGCGCATACATTGTCACTTTTGTTGATTTTTCTTTGGGACATTTGGTTCAAGTATTAATCTCTCCAGAGATTTGGCCTAGTTTTGGCATACATTATTTCATCCAGTGGGAGTCATATGGGAGTTTTGTTTTGTTAATTCTTGTTGTAAATAGCTGATCTGTTTATTAAATTCATTTGTTTTAACCCTGGCTTCACTTTTTCCAGCATGTTATTTTGTTATATGTTACCCTGCATGTTAATGAAGCGCTTTAACAACAACTTACGATATGGACTGTTACACCCCCCGAAACTGAGTCTCATAAGCTTCTTTGCAAGGGTTCATAAAACAAAAATGGCTGCCCAAGTGGGACTGTTTTTGTTGTTGCTTCGCTGATCTCATATTTATTTCGCTGAGAAATAATGCCAGGTCAAGCGGGCAAAGTAAATTCAGTAAATTGAGGCGATGTTGTACCGCCATGTGCATTAGTGAAATCACTGAGTTCCTAAAGTTAGATATTGAACAAGGTTAGAATTTGATATTGTATTTGTTATTAACTTGTTCTGGCGCCCGGCATTAAAATTAGAAAATTTGCATATTATTGAACTCAGTCAAAGCAGGAAGGTGTTGCCTTATATTTGACATTTAATTAACTTTGGTTAATGAGTGTCGTTCGTAAATTCTGTTGGTTAGGAATTTAAAAGCAGATCACTAGGGAGTTATTTTGTTGTTTGGAAATAAGAGTAATTTATTCAGTAAATTTTGATTACTGAAAATTGTATTAAATTAGAATCAGTAATATTTAAAAGTTATGACATGTATGCGTGTGTATGACTGAAATCTCGGTGCATGACCCTGTTTTTCTCTGATTATATTTGTGTATTGTGCAATGACGAGTGTTGAGGAAATTAAGGGATTGTTGGAACAGATGTCCGCAAAAACGGAAAAACAATTAGAACAGTTGTCCGCGAAAACGGAAGAACAGTTAAAGAACATGAGGGAGGAAATAAGCGAAGACAATGATAAACAATTAAAAGTACAGTTAGGGCAGATGTCCGCGAAAACGGAAGAACATATAAAGAACAATGAAAAACAGTTACACGACATGAGCGGTAATATTTCGGTCCAATTACAGGTCCAGAAATTGGACACTGATAAACAATTAAACGAGTTAAATCACAAATTATCAGAACAGGCGATATCACAGGTAACACAAACAGAGCAATTAGAGAAGATCACTAACGACATAAATCAAAGTGTTAGGGAGGTAGAGAAACTGGCAGGTGAGGTCGCAGAAAATAACGTCAAACAATTAGGTGAAATAAAAAAGTTGGAGGCGAAATTTGATAATAAACTCATACAGTTTGATGAAATGGTGGCCGATAAATTAAAGCAAATCGAGGCGGCATGTGTCAACAACACAGCGGGAATAGAGAGCACACAAGACAAATTACAGCAACAAATTAATTCAGTCGACAGCAACGTACTTGAATTAATCAAAGAAATCGATAAACTTGAGATCAAGACCGAAACAGAACGTATTCACTTGCGTGAAGACTTAGAGGACCAATTAAGTACAACCCGGCAGGTCATAAGAGAAGAAGTCGGAGAACAATTGTTTAAAACACAAGAGGTCATAAGAGAAGAGGTAGGAGAACAGCTCATTAAAAATCGGGATAATCTGGAAGACCAATTAATTAAAACCCAGCAGGTAATAAGAGAAGAGGTAGGAGAACAGCTCATTAAAAATCGGGATAATCTGGAAGACCAATTAATTAAAACCCAGCAGGTCATAAGAGAAGAGGTAGGAGAACAGCTCATTAAAATCGGGATAATCTGGAAGACCAATTAATTAAAACACAAGAGGTTATAAGAGAAGAGGTAGGAGAACAGCTCATTAAAAATCGGGATAATCTGGAAGAACAATTAGGCAAAACACAACAGCAGATACAAGAACAGATACGAGAAGAACTAGAAAAGAATCAGGAAAGGAGCGAAGAGAAAATTAGCAGTTTGAAGAGGAAGATCCGAAGAGATTGGGAACAGCAGGCAAATGCAAATAAGGAAGACAGGCTGACGATTTTAAAGAGAATGCAGGCGTTGGAGGAAAACGTAAAATCTAAACTACAAGAACACTCAGATTTAATAATTAAAAATGAAATTAGATCATTAGGGAACGCTACATTAATTTCGGCTGAAAATACGGCAGACAAGCAGGGAAGCATTGGAAGTCCGGTGGGCTTGAAGTTGGCTGAGGATAACAGCCGAGGTCAAAGTCCCAAATTAACGAGCAACGCATTCCAAGAGTACAGGGGAGAGACCTCCACACCACAACCAAACTTGGCACCCGCCCAAGTAATTCAAGTCATTAGGGGAAATGATTTCAAACCTGATAAATTCAGGGAGCACTCAGGAACCACTCCCAAAGCCTTTTTACGTCAGTTGACTGACTATTTTAATGATCAGCATATCATTCCCGAAAAACAGTTGCGACTCGTGGAGAAATTTTTAGAGGGGCCAAGCTTAACCTGGTTTTTGAGCTTTAAATATACATTCACCGACATGGCTCAATTCAGAGAAGCGTTTTTAAAGAAGTTTTGGAGCCCTTCTTTACAGCAGGGATTAAGAATGGACCTGTATACTCGAAAATACCACAGCACGCATCCGACCAGATTTTCAGAATTCTTTAGCCAACAGCTGGTGAAATTCCGCGATTTTGACGACCCCCCTAGCGAAAAAAATATGGTTATAACCATTGGGAAACAACTTCCTATGAACATTCAACAACTGTTAGTAGCCGGAAATATCAAGACTGCAGTGCAGGCCGAAGAATTACTCCGACACCTAGACGAGACAAGTATGGTGAGTCCACAGACAGGAAGGAGAAATATGGAATGTGTCAACACGGCAGAAGTGGTTCAGGGACACCAAAATAGTCACAGCCAGGGGAACCAAACGAAAACTCAATCCACAGGAACGCAGTTTACACCGAGAAGGCAAGATTATGATGGCCGGAACCAATTCAACCAGAATCATTGAAATTTTCAAAATCACCGAGATAGATATAACCAGAACAATCCAAGCCAGCAAAATCAATGGACGTACCAGCGGGAATACACCAATTGGAGGGGAAATCAAAGGCAGGGTAGACCTTACCAAAGAAATGGAGATGGCAGGTGGAACAACGCGAGGAACTATCGCCAAGAAAACAGGGGAGATTATCGCAACAATTGGGATGAGCGGTATGTCGAGTCACAAAAGTATTTAGATCAATTAAACGCCGAAGAGACGGAGAAGGAGAAGTGGGGGCGTGCAATGACGAACAGACAGAGCCCAGACAATCATCAAGGAGAGGGGGCAGAAAGTCTATTGAGGCAGCAGGAGAGGCGCGATGACAACCGGCGGAACACAACAAATGGGTCCCGGGATTTTAAAAAAAACTTCAAATGAACTAAAACCTGATAGCCTGAAAATGGAGGACGCCAGGGAGCGAGAAGAGATGATCGTGGCTAATATAGAAGAGTGGGTAGCATTCCCGGACGATTGCCTGGAGGAAGTGGTGAAAGACCGAGAAAATGTCATCAGACAATTGCCAATTATTTACGCACATATTGGAGGTATGAGGGTGAGATGTTTAATTGACACAGGTATCCAGGTGAGCTTAGTCACTGAAGTATTGGTAAAAGAAATCGGAAGAAAACAAACTGTTCCAATTATGCCTGTACCGCTAATGAAAGTCAGAGGGGTTATTCCTGACAAGACCATAAATTGTAAACAGCAAGCATATTTAGACCTGGAAATATTGAACCACACATTCTCGCAAACATTCATTGTCATACCGAAGATGAATTATAACATCATTTTGGGGGCCAACCTTATCTGTGATTTTCATGCTGTAATTGACTTACATAACAACACTGTAAGTTTCAAACAAGTTGAGGGGTTGAATCACGTGGGTTTAAACACGGAAGCGAGTTCACTAGAGAGAGAGGCGAATACTTGGGTTATTGAAGAATGCACTAATGAGGTGATCAGAGATAAGAACTTGACGGAGGAGCAAGTAAGCCAGACAGCAGTGGTGGAAATTGACAGCCGAGATATTTCGCAGGAACTTTGGGTACATTTGGCGGAAGAAGAAATTAGCGGAACTAAATTTGAAATTCTACTTCAGGAGCGGCTTAAGGAGGCCATAGTAGGGGAACCTGATAGAAGAAAACTGGAAGAAATTTTGAGATTACATAAAGGAGCTTTTGACACCATCCCTGGAAAGGTTTTAAATTTTCAATATGCCATGCAAGTTACTGACTGGACCCCATTTAAAAGTAAATTGTACCCGATCCCAGAGAAACATTTTGCTCAGGTGAAGGACATCATTAATAATTTATTAGATTCCGGCGTGATAAGGAAAGCAGCAACCCCGTACCTGAACGCAATATTGGCTGTGGCCAAGCCAAATGGATCAATTAGGTTATGCCTAGACGCGCGAGTTTTGAACAGTAAACTGCTAGTTGAGCATGACCAAGCACCTAGGATCAAAGATGTTTTGAAAGGCTTCCGTGGGAAGAAGATTTATTCGAGTGTCGATTTGACAAATAGTTTCCACCATCTTGAACTTGAAGAAAAATCTCAACTATTGACGGGATTTCTATTCGACAACCAAAGTTATATCTGGTCTCGAATGCCCTTTGGCGTGAAAACTGCTGGATGCGCACTGATAAGAGCACTAGATAGGAATCTGACTGAGGAGGTCAAGAGCTTCACTACGAGATATGTTGACGACATATTAATTGCATCTGAAACAATGGAGGAACACTTGGTAAACTTAAACAAACTTCTGGATAACTTGAGAACCATGAACTTTAAAATTAATCTAAAGAAATCACACTTTTGCCAGAGCGAGATTCTGTATTTGGGGCATATAATTGATGTTGAGGGCGTGAGACCTAATCCAGCGAAAATTGATGCTATCAAGAAATTTCCCACACCAACTAAAGTCAAACATGTAAGAGCGTTTTTGGGAGTGACAGGCTTCTTCAAAGAAAATTGTCCTGGATACACAGAAACAGTAGCACCTATGCAAGAGATGTTGAAGAAGGCAAATCGATGGTCGTTGAATGAGGAGTGCGACAGGTCTTTTAGAGCCACGAGAGACTTACTGGAAAACTGTGTGAAGCTTGGATATCCGGACTTTGAGAAGAGATTTATTATTCAAGCTGATGCGTCATTGATTGGAATCGGTGCCATGCTGTACCAAGAGGACGCTGAAGAACCCAAGAAGAGATCATATTTGGCATTTACGAGTCGTAAATTGAGGAAGCACGAGAGGAACTACACTGTGACGGAGCTTGAGCTGCTAGCAATTTTATATTCTCTCCAACAATGGCGTAAGATGATCTTCGGCTATTCCATTATTGTCCAAACCGACCACCATGCACTGACATTTTTATTCAAGATGTCGATGGCAAGTGAGAAAGTTACGCGTTGGTCCATCTACATACAGCAGTTTGAAATTACAATAGAGCATTGCCCTGGAAGGATGAACATCATACCAGATGCTTTCAGCAGGAATCCTGAAGACGATAATGAAGTAACAGCGGAAGTTCACCATATTACATTAACACCTAAGGCTCGTGAGTTTTTGGAGAAATTAAAGTAAATTTGGAAGGAGCAAGAAGCAGACCCATGGATGATGATGATGATCAAGTTCTACAGGAAGGAATTACAACCAGATTCACCTGTATACCGAGAAGCCCGTGCTAAAGAAGCGAGATTTCACTACTTAAATAACCTGTTGCATAAGTACGTGGATGAGCATCATACCAAACTGCGAATCCTCGTTCCAGCATCACTACAGAGAGGATTGACGTGGCATGTCCACGAAAGCCTAGCACATATCGGCACGGATAAGACAGAAGCTACGATAGGGGAGACTTTTACTTGGCCTAAGATGCGATTTACCATTGTGGAAGTAATAAGAACTTGTGACGCATGCCAGCGCAATAAACCGAACAACTTCATTATGAAACAACCTCCAAGACCACTATTACCTCAAAAGCCATGCGAGATGCTCGCTATCGACTGTTTTGGCCCTCTGGTTAAAGGGAAGCGTGGATGCCGACACCTTCTGGTGTGTGTCGATGTATTTTCAAAGATGGTAGTGTTATGTCCAATCCAGAAGACGACATCAAAACAAGTCCTCAGTAGAATTCAGAACAAAGTTATTCCGATGCTTGGGAAGCCGGAATCCATTTTATCAGACCATGGTACTTATTTCACGAGCAATGTTTTTAGGCAAGGTCTAGAGAGCCTAAGAATAAAACATATATTTTCGAGCATTCGTCATCCTTGTGGGAATCCGAGCGAGAGAACGATTCGTTGTGTTGCCAAGTACTACAGAGTAATGATTCCTAACGATCATAATAAATGGGTTGACAAAGTAGGAGAGATTGAGATGTGCATGAACACCACTAAGCACGAGTCGACGGGTCAAGTCCCACTAATTGTACACCATAACAGATTGCCGGAGAGATCTTGGGACAAGATTATTCCATGTCCAAGGGATCCACTATTAGCGCATGAGTTGTGAATTCAGCGAATGAGAGAGCACATGAGGAACCAAGCGGACCGAAGACTGAGAAGGTACAGAGGAAAGAAGTTTCACCGGGAATTACAAGAACAAGAGTTAGTGCTGGTTCGCAGACCACCGATATCTGATCCCAAAAACAAAGTCTTTGCAAAATTCTGTCCAAAATTTATTGGCCCGTTCCGTGTCATTAAGAATCTGGGTAACAATGCTTACAGGCTTGAAGAAGTGAGCACTGGTGCTAAATCTGTTTTTAATAGCGCCAACTTAAAACCATATTACAGAAGAGAACCATTTGATGAATAAGCAGAATCATTATGGCAGAATTTTATTTTGAGAGCCAACACTCAAAATGTACGTGGCCGTGGAGTGCTTGAGAGAGAGCGCGCTTTGTTTGTAAACAACGAGCAGCTGAGACGACAGGAGTGGTAATCACGTGAGGAGAAGGGGAGGTCTAGCGAAGATGTATGAATGACATTCCGGCGAGGGAGCGCACACACTAATTGGGTCAGTGAAGTGTACGCTCGAGCAGCTGAGCGAAGTACTAAAGAGATGTTGTTGTTACTACTATGGATATTGTTTTTGAAATCCAAATCAATCACATGCTTCGAATTTCAAAACCTTGCTGAGGATAAATGAACCCTTATTGATCTACGATAAATAAGTATTCATAATTTATTATTATTATTACTGCAGCCCTGGCAGTACTTGTGGAAGTTGACGAGGATAAAGGCAAAGAAGCGTGTCGCAATGATTGCCACAGAAGTAGCAAGTGGTAGCTATTCTTGAAAACGGCCTGGTAATCTGAGTTCAAGGCCAAATTGTGTAACAACTTGCACCAGAATTGGAATCATAAAGGGATGGTCACGAGTTACTTGCAACCGACCTACGATTGAATCACCCAATCAGGAGAGACCACGCCAAGATCACGCGATGGATGGCGTCAGTGGTCAAAAGCACGCGGAATTGATTATCTATAGAACCGCCGATCGGAATTATCTCCACATGAGTGCGCTGAGACGTTTGAATTATTTGATGAAGAATGACACTAGTCCCGTGTGTGTGTGATGAAAACTCTGGAAAATTTTCCTTAATTCACCCCACTCTTCATCCCCCTGTCAGTTTCTAATAAATTGATCGACGACACGCTGTTCGAGATCTTTTCTGTTTGGAGCTCTGTGAGCTAACTTCACGCCAGTTTGTGTAAAGATTTTAACGCTCTGATATTATCCGAAGTCATTTTATTTGTGAGCTCTGATGAGCTAATTTCACATCAGTTTGTGTGGCGATTTCTAAAGCTCTAAATATACTTTTTTGAAGTCTAATAATTTGTGGGCTTTGTGAGCTAACTTCACGCCAGTTTGCGTGGTGATTTAAAACTTGAATATTATCTTAAAGACAACTATTTCAGCTCTTAGGGGGCAAGACTTGAGGAAATTCTAATTAGCGCTCACCCGAGCGAAGGTCAAGCAGAGCAGTAGAGATTACCGAGCGAGATAGTGACTGTAAGTCAGTCAGACTTTAAAACTTGTATTGTCGAGCCAGTGACGATGGACTCGAAGTTGTATATTTCATGTAAATTTTCATTGTGTTTTTCATGTATGTATCGTGCGCGTGTGAGCGAGAGTTAGGGAAAGTCTTCGTGATTAATCGCATAGGACTATTTGTGGGCGAATTTAGTAACTCACAAGCGATTATAGCCAGGTCAAATTATAATAACATTGAACCTTTCTTCCAAAGAGACTACACCAAGATGTCCGACGTGTGGTCAGGAGCCGGAGTGATGTCCGACGCTTCAACGAAGACAACGATGGAGTGTTAATTTTTCCGTAGGGAAATGGGCTGAGATGGAGGTCGTATGTTCTACAAGCTGAGACGGTGATGTACAACAATTGATTATTCAATTATGTAGTTAGATTGGCGGGGGAACTTTGTAAATAGTTAATTTTAATCTTTTCTTGTTTTAGAGTGTTTTTTTTCTTACTGACACTAAATGTTTAAATGTACGTTGGCACGTGGCCAAAGTGTTTGTTGTGTATTTATTTTTCTTTGGAGTCATATTTAATGTACACGGCGCGTGTACGTGATTTTTATCCATGCAAATGCGAAACCCGTTACATTCGATAAGTGGTGCTTTATTAAAGTTAATATTTTTGATAGGAAAGGGAGGTAATTACTGTAAGATGTTTGCTGAACAGGTTATTATTCATATTAGGGTTGCCGAGCGCAACAATTTAAGATGTAATTGTAGA
Source organism: Meconema thalassinum (assembly GCA_946902985.2). Taxonomy (NCBI): domain Eukaryota; kingdom Metazoa; phylum Arthropoda; class Insecta; order Orthoptera; family Tettigoniidae; genus Meconema; species Meconema thalassinum. The sequence continues at coordinate 295,999,548 of OX336391.1, read as the reverse complement.
ACACCTTAGTTCTAATTTGATAGATTTTTTTTGAGTCCTTTTCAGGTTTATTAGTCACTGGCATTGAACGGAGGCGCCAGCAAGTGGAAAATATTTATGTCATTTTATTTCAGGGTCTGTCAAACCCATACGTGTGATTCTGTGTGTGTTATTGTGTCAGGTGTGTGTTGTTTCTACGTGGAGAGAGGTAGAGGTCCTACCGCCCTCATATTTTTGTTGTTGTATTTTTGATGGAAAGGCAGTGTGCTCCAGGGAGACCGCTGTTCCTTGTCCATACTGCTGATTCTTGGATTTCCTAGTGGAAATGCCGGGATATTTTGTTCTGACACACACACACGTATTATTGTGCTTTGGGGCACGCTTCTTCGAGATTGGATCCCGTGCCTTGGGAGATCGAGGTTATTCTGACACGTGGGTTGACAGATATGCAGATTTCCACGAATCGCCCGTCTCGCCTGGTGACTTATTTTGTTAGGCAGTCCTATGTTCCGACTGGCCCCTTTAAGCTTTCAAGTAGCAAACCTGTTTCATTGTGATGGTTATTTTGAACCATATTTAATTGGGGAGTTCGCCATGTGTGTGACGGATTATTGCATGTTGTATGGATAGAACGTTGTGTTAATATTGTAAATGTTGGCTTTGAGCCTATTGATTTGTTTATGACTCAATTCATGTAATTTTAGTATGTGACGCCTGTGTGGCGTAGTGGTAGTGTACTTGTAAAAATGACGGCGGTCATATGTGTATTTCCTTTTATTGGTCACGTGTGAACTTACTTGTGTTGATTTGTGTGAGAAGTCCTAATTTTAGGCAGTAATGTTTTTGCTACGGCAGTTTTGATTCCAATTTCACGCGAAAATTATTGTGTTGTTTATTTTTAAGTATAGGAAGTGTCGGTTTAGTTTTTAGTGTTGTATCGTTGTTCCCCACGTCTGTCTAGCTCTAAGCAATGTGGATTCGTCGTCTGAAAGTTTATTCTGGATGATGACGAATCATGCATTCGTTTGTACTCATCGTGAAGCATGTAGAACAGCACGCGCGCATACATTGTCACTTTTGTTGATTTTTCTTTGGGACATTTGGTCCAAGTATTAAACCCTCCAGAGATTTGGCCTAGTTTTGGCATACTTTATTTCATTCAGTGGGAGTCATATGGGAGTTTTGTTTTGTTAATTCTTGTTGTAAATAGCTGATCTGTTTATTAAATTCATTTGTTTTAACCCTGGCTTCACTTTTTCCTGCATGTTATTTTCTTATATGTTACCCTGCATGTTAATGAAGCGCTTTAACAACAACTTACGATATGGACTGTTACACCCCCCGAAACTGAGTGCTAAGGAAACAGTCCCATTGATAAAACGCAGAAAGCATGCCTGGTGGACCAGTGAATGTGAGGCGGCAATAAGGCTCAGACAACTTGCATGGCAGAGATGGAACTCACAGAAGAGTGAAGATAACTGGGAAAGTTTCTTATGTATGAGAAAACAGGCTGCAAGAACTATTCGAGGTGTAAAACGTGCTTTTGACAAGAACGAGCTGGCACAAATTGAGCTAGACTTCAAGAAGAATAACACCCGGGATTTCTATAGAACTTTTAAACAGAATCTCAGAAAATATGCTCCACCTAGCCTACACTTCAGGGACCTAAATGGAAAAGTTGCTTATAATGACAAGGAAAACTGCCAAATATTGGCAAATTACTCCGAGTCTCTCCTCAACTGCGAGGCTCCAGAATCAACATTTCAGTTCGAAGACAATCCGTACGTACACCCAGATTCCACCCCACCCACAAAAGAAGAAATTAATCAGATCATCCAGTCACTCAAAAACAACAAAGCACCAGGTGAGGACTCCATAGTTGCTGAATTATGGAAGCATGCTGGCGACAAGGCTGTCGATAAGTTAACTGAGATTATTCATGAGATTTGGGAAACGGAGGAACTCCCTAGCAACTGGACCTCAGCTCTACTTCACCCTCTTCATAAGAAGGGTGACCGAATAGATGTGAACAACTACCGTGGAATCTCTCTCCTTACAATAACATACAAGATCCTCTCAAAAGTCCTTCAAAATAGGGCAGAACAACAACTAGATTCCCAATTGGGAGAATATCAAGGAGGGTTCAGGAAAGGACGATCATGTGCTGAACAGATCTTGAATCTTAAGTCTATTGTTTCATATCTAAAGCTTAGATCTAAAGATTTTGTGGTGACCTTCGTTGATTTCAAGAAGGCATACGACTCCATTGATCGATTCTCCCTATTTCAAATCCTGAAGTAACTGGGATTGGACAATAAAACAAGAAAAATCAATGAGAAGACCTTGACTAACACCACCTCCAGAGTGAAATTTAGGGGAGAAATTTCAGAAGCTTTTGAAATCAGAACCGGGGTAAGGCAGGGAGACGGATTATCACCTCTGCTTTTCAACTGCGCACTTGAGAAGGTCATCCGAGAATGGCGCAAAGAATTGAACAACAATGGGTTCGTAAATGGAGTCAGATTGGGCTACAAAAATCTGAATCTGACGGTTGATTGCCTAGCCTTCGCAGATGACCTTGCAATTTTTTTAGATTCCCTTGGCACGGCAGCAGTGCAGATCAAGCAACTCAGCACGCAAGCTGCAAAAGCAGGCCTTACGATCTCCTTTGAGAAAACCTTGTTTATTACTAACATTAAACAAGCACCCAAGGAGCTAGACATAGGAGAGGGACGCATTAAGCAAACTCAATCATTCAAATATCTAGGCGAGTGGATAGAACCCAACACATCCGAGAAGGCTGCTTTCGAATCGCGCATCAGAAAAATGGAAATGGCATATCATCTAACAAAGGGTATTTACAACAAGAAATCAATATCCCTAAATGCCAAGCTAAGACACTATTAAACTGTCATCCGCCCAGAGGCTCTATATGCTGCAGAATGCCTTGCAATGCATAGGAAAGGACTTATGGAGAAACTAGCAGCTAAAGAAAGAAAGATTCTCAGGAAAATCTTGGGCCCTGTAAAAGAAAACGATGAATACAGGAGACGGCACAACCACGAGCTCTACACATGTGTAGAAAAAATAACTGATGTGATGAGAAAAAGAAGAATTACATTTTATGGCCACATTTCACGAATGAGCTCTGTAAGTTTGACAAACAGGATCTTTACATACTTTCTAGAGAAGAAAACAAAGGGGGCATGGTTCACTGAAGTTGACAGAGATTTGAAAGAAATTGGGATTACAAGTGATGATGTACTGGAACGTGTAAAATTTTAGGTGGAACTTACAACTCACCGGAGTTTCCTAGAGAAACCTAAGCTCAAAACAGGCAAGAAGTGGACAGAAGAAAGGAAGCAACAACATGGAGAATTCATGCGGTAGTACTGGGCGAATGTTAAAGCTCAAAGCAGAAACCAGTTGAAATAACGTGGTCCTTAGTTGGCCGTAACGCAAGAAGAAGAAACAAATTATAAAATAATTATAAATAATCAAATTCAGGGAAGTGATAAAATACTTTTTGTTTAATGCAGTAATAATAACAACAATTAAGTTTATTTAACATTATAAACAGTTGAAGATTTCAGATTGTATAGTTTGTAACGGTATTCCGTTACAGTAGCTCACCCTCGGGTTTTTTGCTTCGTGCAGTTAGTTTGGGGTATTTTATTCGTATCTTATTATATTGGGTTAACGTGGGGTTGCAGAGGTGATTTTTATTGTGCCTGTGTGTGTTTTTGTGGACGGATTCATCTTTCGATGGTCCGCACCAACTAGGATCACTGTTTATTAATTATCGGTTTTTGGATATTTGATATTATAAAATACGGGGTTTTGCGATTTATTACGTTTTGGGAAATAGGATATATAAGACTGTATTAAGTAGAAGCATTATTTCATTTTGGTTTGCGGTTAATGGCTTTATTTTGACCTAGTAATGTTAAATGTTAGATTCGTGGCTGTACTATAAAGGTACAATGAATTGGTATTTTCGAGTGCTGGATGTGTGACATACTCGGAAAAGACAGGCAGTAATTCGGCTTGTGTGGGAATACCTAGGCTATTTATAGCATGAACTGAGATGAACTGGCGCGTGGAATACTACTGTGTGACGTCAGTGTGAATTTCGACTGTCTGATGTTCATGTGTTGACACGGATGTTCCGCTAGGAGTGGGCCACGCACAACTTAGTTCCGGCAGAAACATTGGGGTTATGTAGCCCTGCGCCAGTGCATATAATGGCGTGTCTGGTGTTCCGAGATCGTCTTATTGCTTTATCGGCAGAACACTGATCTACTAACGCCCAGGGTCGTTTTACGTGACTTGGTTTCCGTAACGAACAGTTAGAGATCGTCTTCTTGCTTTTACAGCGAAAGTCCGTTGTCTACTTGCAAATTAGTGTCGTTATTACTTGATCATGGTATCGTAATACGAACGAGCAGTGACTAATGTTTAGCTATCCACTGAGCTCTTTCGGGCTATTGGAGGCTACGTGCATTTCATGGGTCCATCCATACCATGGGCTGTCGGTAATAACTTACCCCGCCTTAAAGGATGATCAGTCTTAAACATTTCATCGAAGTCATGCGAGAATGGAGACGTGAAAGTGCAGTTCCAGAAGAAAGAAAGTAGAGTGAACCAGTCTAACGTGTGTAGATATTTTGTGTACGGACGGTACAGTGTATATACGTAGGTGGCTGTTATGCCTGGGTCTGATATGGCCGTAAGTGTTTTCCTGCTCTCAGAGCCTAAATTCAGTGGCAAGGTACTGTATAAATCACGAGTGTATGAAGGGTATTTTGTGTTGTATATTATGTATATATGTGTATAGTACAGCCAATAGATTATCTCTTTAAAATTCATGTGTGTTTATATTCCTGTCTTGGATGAACCTGGTAGCATCAGCAAACGCTTGCCAAATGCTCTACGCCTGGGATAAGGTGTTTCATAGTCGGGGCAACAGTTATGTATTTTATTTTATTCTATTTAATTCAGGAAGACACATATGGTCAACCTTGGCGCCCATTCAAAGCCGGGAGTAATGTTAAAATCACTTGTGGCCTGTATTTAAAGGCAGTAAATTCTGTAGGTTTGTGGTAATGAGGGTAGTTAATTGTAAATCAACTCCAGTGAGGAGGGTGAGAGTGTTTCAAGTTTAATAATAATAATGCATTCGAATAAATATTATAACCATTGGGAAGTTGAGGAGTTGAGTGTATAGTTAACGGTAATAATAATAATAACAGTGATTATTTGAAAATATTTGTAGGGAATAAATAGCATATCAGTCAGTAAATAAATGGAGAAGTTAATGGCATATTTGTGAAATGCACCACAATATTCAGAAAGTGTAGAGGAACTGTAGGTGAATTAAGGATGAACATGTATAAAATAGGGCGTAGAATTGTTAAATGAAGGTAGAAAAGAAAATGACCAGATAGAAAAAAATATAAACAATAAATATTTCCTTATGGAAAATTTTTGTTTAAATCAGATCTTGGAAGAGTTGAGACGAATGCGTGTTGTTTAAAGGCAGGAATAGTGCACAGAATAAAAGAATAAATCATTTGTTGATTTAAATATAAAAAAATATATATATAAAAAAATTATGCGTCTTGAAGGTCGGCATTTAAAGAAAGAATGTGGAGGCTAGAAGCCGTCCATTAGAATCTGTATTTCCATGTTGTTAAAGTGATGTGAGAGCATTTGCTGCTTAAATGTGAAAAAGAAGGGTTGAGTCGTGTAACCGCCCCATATTTCTGTCCAACACCATTTTCGTCAGACACGTTATCGCCTAAATACCTGGGTCAATCATTCTAATTTTCAATCATGGAGCCCACTGATTATTTAGTTTTGCCATAGCGCATAGAAGAGAAAGTGACGCGACTTGTGGAGTTTGTATGGTCCAGCCACTAGGAAGCTCTAGCGTCGGCTAGCGCTGAGTGAGGACGGTATCAATAGAAGCAGTTGAATGTTAATTTTTAGCAACTGAATGTTATCAGCTTACACTACGTTTTATTAGACAAGATGATCCAAATATAAAATTCTCCGCACTGAGTATATAGAGCGCTGACGTCCGTTGTGTTAATTATGGAACATCAGATTACGTCATAGGTTCATATAATAAGGAAATGAAACATTCGGACGGGAGTCAAAATGTGACTGAATGTGTAAAAATCCTAAAGCTACAGACCATTCACTACTGCAAAAATACAGAAAATATAATGTAATACAGTATAATATAATACAAACTCACCCATGCAAATTATAGATGGCATTTGTCCGAAACTTTGGACAGCTTACGCGACGATTTTCCAGACTTAGAAGATGATTGCTCTTTCCTAATTTCTTTCGTACGAAAGAAATAGCGGCACTTCATGAAATGAAAAACGAGTTTTCCAATAAGGTCCAGTTTATGTTCCATACAATATCCTAAATCACACAGCCCTAAAACAATCTCATCAATGCTGTCCAAACACTCATAAAATATATCACCCCACAAATTTGAAAGGGAAGCTAGTTTCTTTTCAACGACTACTTCGACCTGTAAAAGAATGTTGAAGACACTGTCGGACGGGTGAGTTAGGTAAGTAAGGGCATTTATTGTGCCAAAGTCCTTTATGCTGGTGAAAGTTGCAGCTGTTGTGTCCGACGGTCTTTCACTTTGAAGGGTTGTTGCACACTTCACACAGCTGATTCCTTTCCTTAGTTGATTGACAATGTACCCTGCTAGATAGTTAACCAAGCATTGTTTCGGAATGTTGTCTTCATAAGGAAGGGGAGGATCATTCTCCCAGTCCGTTATCACCACTTTGTCTCTAATGTTGTCCTCCACACACAACTTAACAGATTTGTTTTGTTCCTCGGTTTGCTTCGCATATAATCGCATTTGATTAACAAATGACGTGAGAGGTGGTTCTAACTTAGGTTTACAGTTCCCGGACGCTGATATAGCCATCTTAATTGGAACATACACGCACTGTAACATATGCAAATGCAGAAAATCTACAGTTGATGGGTGATCGTCGCAACTTATGGACCTTAAAATTCCGAAATGACGTTCTAAGGGGTCTTGATTGAATTTCCCTGTCAACACGTACTTGAAGCCTTTGGACCATAAATAATGAGCGACTTCTAAGGTACTCTTTAGCGTGACTCTCAGAGATTCCATTGTCCTATTTGAGGCAAATGTGTTATTTTCTGAGGTAATGGTTTCATAAAAGTCCATTAATGTCTTGTGCGAAGGAGAATCTTTGTACAGTGCGTTTGTTGGTATTCTGGAGTTAAGCGCATCTGATAGATTGTTCATGTCTCTCGTGAATAATTCTGTATTCTCACTGCCGCTAAAAATGTCGGGGTTAGTTTGCCGGAAGAACTTAATGGCATTCGCGGTCGCATTGCTGAATAATTGGAAAGCGAGTCTCGCGTTCATTCTTTGGAAAGACGTAGGGTTTTTGTGTGCGGAAGTCAATTTTGGACAAGCTTTAAGACCTGCAAACTCGGGGGAAGTGTCCATGGCATAAACCTGTCCGTAGAAATTAAAATCTATTTCTTGATTTTTGTACAGCAAACTTACTTTTATCGTGGAGATAGTTCCTTCCACATTTTAAGATATAAACAAAGTCTGAAAAGGCCCACAGTTTTCTCTCTTGATTAACTGGATTTCGGATACTACATTTCACATTTCCTGGTTTTCCGGTTATTCCTAAGTTTATCCAAGCCTTCTTATTCGACTGACTGCCATCACTTGTGAAACATATCACTCTCGCTCGAGCTTGTTCCAGCTGTATAATAATTTGGATTAGTATTTTTGCCAAAATATCACCAGGTGTTGCATTTTTGCTGGCATAAACTGCTACCGGCTGGATCCAATTATGGAGGAGGGGAACAAACATGAATACCAAAGGATGGTTGGCTAAGGTATTCCTTTTATCCTCTGGAGTTAAATCATCTAAGTCCACAAAACCATCCAATTTGAGCGAGGAAGAATTAAATCGAATTTCCTCCCTCAACTTAACTTCATCGAATATCACTACCCCTAAACGTTGATTTTCGCCTTGTTCATTTCTAAATGCTTCTGCAATTGCATTTATAGCATTCGTGTTTGCGCCATACGAGCACTTAAATCCCTTGCAGAGGGTCCTTAAATGACTTGCAGAAGGGAGAGGTAGTAAGCCGTGCCTTAGGCAATGCCTGTAACCCTTGGGAGAATTAATTTTGAGAAGCAAACTCTCCAGAATAAATTCATCACTGTATCGCATGCCTGTTGGGCTTTTTTGGCACTTCTTAAACATAGTGTCTATAACTAACTTTTGCTTCTTACTCAGGAAATTCGGCTTACATGTACAACGAGATTGGGATGGAATAACAGTCGCAACTTTCTTTTCCAACAATGTTACCTTTTCCCTCTCTTTCAGTAGCTTATTTTGTGTTCTCACTAAATTTCTAATAAGATTTTTTACTTTGCGTTTGAGACTGGCAATAACTTTGCTGGCATCGACCTCACTCTCTACACCATAAGAAGTACCAGGAACTACCATTGGAGAACCAACTGCCGAAATTTTGGTACAAGATTTCGGTATGTCAGTCTTTTTCATAGTCCTCTTCAGAGGAGATTTGCGTGCTTTCTGTTGCGTAGTGAAATATTTCGGCAAGTTTGGAAAAATGTGTGGGACTGCACCAGGCTTCAAACTCCGTCTCATTCTTGCCATTTCGACTGTCTTTCCATCTTTGTGAAAGTGTCCGTTTAAATAAGGAAATTATCGGAGAAATGTTTGTCACATACATATGACTTATTTGACAATTTAATGTCTTTCCTCGGAATGGCCTTTGCCCATTTAAATAAATCATCTTCGCCTTTTGGAGGTCTAAAAAAGTGCCTATCTGTTGCAGATGACTTGTCGTATCCAGAACAAAACAACACGGCATATTTACTTACACAGCTTTGTTGGACGAATCTTACCAGGTTATAATTCACACGACAGCACAAATGTAAAGAAGTACCGTAAGTGTATAGGCTTACAAATACTAAACACACCAGTGTCATAACGTATGTATTAATTCACTATCGCTTCTTGATCACATACACTTTCACCACCAAGAAATAAGGACTAAACACGGCAGTATTTCTGTGTTTTCAAACTCGCGAGCGCTTAGAAAGTGACTCCAGCCAGCAATAAGCAACCGCTGTGCCGTCTGCCGGCGGGGCCCGCAACTACCCATACTAAAGATACGGCAAATCCTGGAGTCGCCACACTTTCTCTTCTATACACAATGGTTTTGCTAAAGCCTAGCCGGATCCTCAAATGAAATAAAATAAATACAGATATGTGAGTGTATAAAATAAATTTCGAATTACAAGTTGAATAGGAGTGATGCTTATGTAGTGATAAAATAATGATAACTGTTGATATTCCTGATCTTAGATATTGTTTATAAAAGAAAGATAATTGCCGATGTTCTTTTGAATAATAATAATAATAATAATAATAATAATAATTATTATTATAATAATAATAATACTGATAATTTTGAAAGTTTAATAGTTGTGTGAATTTATGGTATATAACATTTAAAAATTTAAAGGAAGGTGTAAATGACATGATGTCAACAACAATTAACACACTGAGTCATGCAATATGGTTATTCAAAGAAAAAAATGATGAAAATTCAAAATGTTAAATTAAATTATGAATATGTGAGCATGGATTAAGACGACAGTCCATTGAAACAAATATTTTGAAAAGAATCAATTAGGATATTGAGTTCATATAAAGAATGTTAATATGCTGACGTCATGTTGTCGAATATTGATATTTTCTTACAACCCAATGTTCCTACACGGAAGAACTCTTAATTACTCTAACACAAATACATTTCGATATCACATGAGGTGATACCTCTTACCCTGTTTATAAACAATTAGTTTTCAACCTGAGCCATGAATGAACATTGATTTTCAAAACCATGAGTGATTTTGTTTTTGTGAAAACACAATGTGGAAGTGAACAGTGTACAGGTAGGGGCATATAAACAAGAGCCGCCTATCGTGTAAATACAACAATTTAGAGTAGGGATCGATACCCAGATGGACTATTAATTTCTGGTTATCCACAATTTAGAGTAGGGAGTGTTTTTTTATGTGTTGGTATTTTTCTGGTGAAGTTTTTTTGAGTGCTTTTGCATAATATCTTAGCATTTTAATTGTAAATAAAATGAGATAATTTTAAGGAATTGTGATATTTCATTTCTCCTTTCTCGTCTCCCTTGCTTGTTAATTGCCATAATCAGTCATGCCAGCGATTAATTTAGTTTTTCCCGGATGGACCCTGAGATTTTAGTTCTTGTGCTAGACTGATTTTGGGAATTGTCAAATGTGTTCGTCAGACTTCCGTCGAAACGGGCACAGTATACCCGTGCAAAGTGTGCATGCTGATACGTGGGTACCTTGCTCAGGTAGAGCGCCCAGGTAAAGCGGGTGAAATAGTCGGCTACAGTCGTCCCGTCAGTTGCAAGATACGGTGGAATTGTGAACTGTGGCGGTCGAGGCTGTGATGATGATGTTGTTGACCTTGTTGTCTGTCGAATAGCGTCGGCGAAGATTGCCGAGAATTGTTGGAGTTGCTCAGAGGTTAAGTCCGGCATGGTGAAGATGAGTGAAGAATAGTATTTCTAACACGCACTGCGATGAACTTAAATCGGTGCACACACTTGCGTTGAGGTTAGAAAGTTCACTCGGTTTAGTATTTCCAACACGCACTGCGATGAACGTAGTTCGGTGCAGTACTTGCTTTGAGGTTAGAAAGTTCACTCGGTTTCACAACGTTATTTATCTTATCCTACTCCTGACACCACTGTTATATCGTGGGAGATACAAGATAAATAACACACACTTGTTAATACAAATCAACGGTTTATTTAACACTAGTTGATACACAAGGTTACACGGTGGACGTAACTTGAGCGGTCCAGATCGGAACTAGCACGGAACTGGCGTCTACAGTATGCGGGTGCATATATATATATAGTAGTCCAAGTATGGAGTGAGGGAATGGAAGGTTCCAGATTGGAATGTTCTGGGCTTAGCAACTAGAATGTTCGCGTTATCTCAAGTTAATACACAACAATAACTATACAAGCTGTTAAACAATAATGAAGTATAGCTGCTGAAAATGAAGTTACGAATTGTTGATATATTCATCTACGAAATGTTAGTTGGAGTATAAGGAAGTTACAGTAAGCATTTTTGATCACTATGTGAGTGATATTCAGCGGATTTAAGGTGTGTTTGAAGTGGAGTACAGTGTGATGTACAAGTTTACATGAAATTAGTATAGCTGAAGTTAAAAAGATATTTACTGGTGTATTAAACACTTGAGTAAGGTATATCGGTGTAGGTGGAGTACATTATTAATGTCTGATGAAACATCATCGTCGTGTGAATTATGGTGCATTTTGATGCAAGATGTCTGTTTTGGTGACAGAATTTATTTCAAGCTCAGAATTAATGAAGGCGATCATGGTTTATTAATGAGAATTTCATAATATGAAAGCCAATCAAGTTATGCTAGATCATCTTCATTATATTATGGCAAGATTTTGAGTACTACATTTAACTGAACTTAATCATTTGGTTGAATTATTCCTGATATAGAATTATGAAATGATATGACAATTTATTGAGTCGAATAGATGAAGGACATAGTGTTTAAGGATGAAACGTTTTTGAAAGATCATGTAAATATTTATTGGTGTAAATAATTAAGGGCAACCTTGATATGTATTTTGGTGAAATTAATTCGCAATTATGGAACGATTATGCTATAATTATAATTATAATGAACTGCTGAATAATTGGACACCAGTGAGTGTTGAGTCCAATAGGACATGTTGTCACGTTAGACATTCTAATATCTACATTTTCGTCGTACTGATATTTTGAGTGTTATTTTATGCCTTCTTTGATGCACCTATTTTTGAATAAAATTAATTTTATAGTAAATTTACTTCGTGAGTGATAATTCTTAACAGTTATGAAAGGTTGTGTCTAGAAGACCAGTGTGGGTGTTTTCTAGATTTTTCTCACAGCTCGGAGATATTTCTTATTTCATTTGAGTCTCGTGCGCCTTTCGATTTGAGATAAGTTAGTTCTTTTTACTTTGGTCCTTCTTCGCGCAATCTTAGTAGGAAATGAACCCTTTATGCTTCCTTCACCTGTTGTTAGGATCTGGTTTTTTTAGCCGGGCATTTTCAGATTTTACAATCCAGCTGTCTTCGTGGGATTCAACAGGTATTGGTAAGTTATAAACGGGTACAGTACCATCCCGGCATTTGCCCGAAGACGAACTGGGAAACCAAAGAAAACCACTTCGAGGATGGCTGAGGTGGGGATCGAACCCCCTGTACTCTTCTCCCCAAGGCTGAGTAGACCCCGTTCCAGACCTCATACCACTTGTCAAATTTCTTGGCAGAGCCGGGAATCGAACCTCGGCCCTCGAGGGTGGCAGCTAAGCACGCTGACCACTAAACCACGGCGGCGACACGATTTGCTTATTTGGCTGTGTAAAAGACCAGGGTTCAATTCCCGGCTCTGCCACGACATTTAATTCTGGTCTGAGGGCTAAAACGGGATTCACTCAGCTTCGTGTGGCACACAAACTTAGTAGAGGCAGGTTCGCTTCCTGCCTCAGTCAACCTTGAAGTGGTTTACTGTGGTTCCCACTTCTTCTCCAGGCGATTGCTGGGATGGTTCCTTTCGACAGGACCACGGCCGTCTTACTTCCCACTCCCTTTGCTGCCCTTCCTTCATTAGACCCAAGTTCGTGGTCGCCTGGGTGTTGTAATTCTTATGCTCCGAGCAGGGATGAATGATCAAGTCGTTTTCAATATGTATGACGTCCTTTTATTTATCAAATTAAACAGCAAGTATCATCAAAAGGCGCCTGGCCAACAAAGAAATAATACAATAATGGTTTACACTCTCAGTTACAAACTTCTTCTATTATTAGGAACATTTTGTAAACTTAAGGTGTGCTTCCATACAACATATAACCTCATTCAAATACAAGTTGAAAAATACATATTAGATAAGTCGACAATATCATACCTTTTGACTCTATTGCATAACGCATGTTTATGAGTTATTAAAAACTTCCCTACATTCGATATAGGTACAATTTTGATGGCCGATGGCTTCAGAGTTCACAGACAATATATTACATAATACATTCCGCCATTAGCTGTACATCCCCTTCTGGTTTAAAACAATTGCCAACTTATAAAAGTAAAATACATTTTTGATCACATTGTTGCCAACTTAGATTTACAGTAGAGGTTATAGTCAGTTGTAAAAATAATTAAATTTCAACATCCCTCCTTAATTATTTTACAACGAAGCGATTCAAACAATTTTCTATTGAGGGGTCTGGTCGGGATATCAGCAAGTTGCTTGGAGCTCTCGACATGTTTGAGAGCAACAGTTTTGCCCACGTGTTCCTGGATGAATTTGCGTGGAATCTCTATATGTTTCTTTCCTTTTGTAGTCTTCCCCTCGTGTGCATTGTGCAGCATGTGGATTGCTGACTAGTTGTCAATAAACAGCGTGACTGGTTTGTCTGACTTCAAAATTTCGAGTTCCAGTCCAATTCTCTTGATCCAGCTGATGTCATTTATCGATGAGACAGCTACTCGGTATTCTGCTTCTGCTGTTGACGTAGCAACAAGTCGCTGCTTCTGTGTGTACCAAATGATTGGTCCTCCTCTCAACAGTAGGACACAACTTGTTGAGCGCCCTGTTACGGTGTCCCCAGCGTAGTCTGAATCTGTATATGCCACAAGTTTGTCGTCTCCATTGAAGAAAATTCCATAGTCTGGAGTTCCCATCATATACTGAAATACCATCTTCACCATTTTCCAGTGGCTCTGCATGGCTTTGCCGTTGAAGCGGCTCAAGTAGTTCACTGCATAGCAGATATCCGGTCGGGATATTGTAGCCAGAAAGAGTAGACTTCCCACTGCTTCTCGATATGGAGTTGTAGGTGGCGCTGATCTGTCGTTGATTCGATCTTCTTCGTTTGTCACCATTCCTTTCTCCATGGGTGTTGAACTTGGGTTTCAAGTGTCGAACCGAAAATGATTGATGATCTTTCTTGTGTATCCAGGCTGGTTCACAAAAATTCCTTCATTCTCTATTCTGACTTCCATGCTTAGGTACGTGAATTGCTTCTCAACTGATCGTTGGTAAGTGATTTCAAATTCCAGATTTATGACATCCAAGACTTCAAAGATTTCTTCTTCATTATATCCAGCGATGAGCCCGTCGTCGACGAAACGAGCCATCATCAAAGTTCTCTTCTCGTTATAGTAAATGCAGGGCTCATCGTCAGTGTTTACTAGTCCAAGTCTCTTCTCAAGAAAATCTGACATTTTCTCATTCCACTCTCTTGGTGCTTGCTTTAGTCCATATATGCTTTTCATTAGTTTGCAGACTCTGCCAGTACCATCTTCAAATCCTTCAGGTTGATACATGTACAAGTTCTCCTCCAAGTCTCCGTGCAAGAAGGCTGTCTTCACATCTAAGGGAACAAGTTTCTTCTTCTCAGTAGCGGCATGACTGAGAATCAGTCGAATTGAAGCATGGTTTGCTACTGGACTAAAGGTTTCTGAATAGTCAACTCCTTCTTCCTGCTCAAAGCCACGTGCTACCAGTCGTGCTTTCATTCTCCCATCAGGCTTTTCTCGTAACACCCAGCGGCAGGTCAGGGGTCGAACTTCTTCTGGATATTTCACTAATTTCCAAATGTCCATCTTCTGTAACGATTCAAATTCTTCTGTCATGGCTTTCAGCCACTTGGCATCTTTCAATGCTTTGGCAATAGAGATATCCTGGATTTCTCCTATCATGGCTAAGTTGGCACTCTTTCCTCCCCGGAGGTAGCTCATGACGTAGTCTGATAGTTTGACAGGTAGCTGAATATTTTGACGATTGCGTAGTCCTGGTCTTTTTGGTTGTTCATCTTCTTCTCTGGCTTCATCTCTTTCTTCGTTTCTGTCTTGTCTCAGGTCTATGCTGTCTTCATACTCATCTTCTTCAATCAACTCGTTCTCGTTCACGGCCATTTCAACATCTGTCAGGTTTCGCTCATCTTTTTCTCCTTCATTAAACACGACGTTGTCTGAACTTACAACATCACGTTCTTCAGGCAGATAGACTCTGTAGGATGGAGAGTCTATGTCGTATCCAACAAATATACCTTTCCTAGACTTCTTGTCAAGCTTGCTTCCCTTGTGGTTGGGAGTCAAAACGTAGCAGTCGCATCCGAAGGTTTTCAGTTTGTTCATGTTGACCTGCCGTCCAAACCATAGGTTGGCTGGACTCTTTCCTTTGACCAAACTTGTGCCAGTCTGGTTGATCGTGAACACAGAATAGTTCACTGCTTCTGCCCATAAATTGTCCTTGCTGACTCTACAAATTGTTCTCATTTCACGTTCCACTCTTCCGTTCTGTTCTGGGGGTGTAAGCTGTAGAAAAAGTGTGAGAGACACCTAGCTCCTCCAGCAGCTTACGTGTGTTGGCATTCTTGATCTCGGTTCCATTATCTGATCGTAGAATTATCACCTTTCTTCCGAATTGGTTTTCCACCAGCTTCATGAAAACATCCAGTTTGGCTGTGGCTTCGTCCTTCGTCTTCAAGAAGTATACTGTTCGGAAATGTGAAAAATCATCCTTGAAAAGCAAGAAGTAATTTGCTCCTCCTAGCGATGGTGTCGCCATCTCTCCCATATCTGCATGGACCAGATCCAATGGTTGTGTAACAACCTTCTCGTTCAGTGGGTGAGATACCCGATGTTGTTTACCGTAGGCGCATCCTTCGCAGATTCTCTCGTTCCAATCATCAACGTATGGAATGCCATTCATGTCCAAAGCATCCTTCACATACTTCAGGTTTTGGTGTGCAAGCCTCTCGTGCCAGGTTACGATCAAGGTGACTATCATACGGGCTTCAGACGTCCCTTGGCGTAGCATCATTCTGTACAGGTTACCTTCTCTGACTGCCATGGCCACAATTTCACGATGATCAGACGTTTCAAATATTGGCTTATCTTTGTTTGCAGTTTGGACATAACCTCTGACAGATATCAAATTGTAGTTGAGCTTAGGCAAAGCAAATCCTCCAGGATGACCTTGTACCATTCTGTTCCGTTGAACGCCTCAAGTTGAACGTTGCCAATACCAATGCCCTCTAGTACAGTCGCATCTCCAATGACAATAGAAGATGGAGTTTCCAACACAATCAATTTGACGAACCAGTTCCTGTGTGATGTCATATGTTGTATAGCTCCACAGTCCTGGTACCAGTGATTTCGTGTGTTACATTTCGAATTGAGACTGTTCAGCTCTGCAGTTGACAGTCCCACTGACGCCAGTGCGCGGTATGGGCGATTCGTGCTCTTCTGTTCACTCCGTTCTAACCTTTCATTTCCATTTTTGTTGTCTTCCTTCTTTGTACAGTCTCTTGCGAAGTAACCTTCCTGCCCACACACATGGCAAGGGTAACAGCGGCTTCGGTGGCGTAGTCGGTAGCATGCTGAACTGCTATGTCCAAGATAGCGGGTTCAAACCCGGCCGAAGTCGTCGGATTTTTTTAAGAGCGTTAAAAATCCTTCAGTATGCCTTCCTTCGGAGGGGAAGTAAAGCCGGCGGTCCCATGTCATAGATTTATGGCATGTTAAAGATCCTTTCGCAGACTAAACTTGTGTAAAGCAAAATTTGTTAGGTTAGATTTCGTCAGAACGCTCTATCAAAGTTCCAACGTTCACCACTAGGTATCATTGATATCTGGTGGCGAAAGTTGGAACTACTTGAAATTGAACGGAACTTGTAGCTCGCCCTTTAGGGTGTCCGCTGGAAGCAGCTACAGACTCAGGCGAGCCGAACATGTCCTCGGACACTCCCGGCACTAAAAGCCATACGATAAATAAAATAAATGGCAAGGGTAGTTTTCTTTACAATAGGCATGATATTTGGCACAGGGTTTCTTTCTGCAGTGTTTCTTCACATGTCCTCTCTCCCCACACTTAAAGCAGGTGACTAGGGTGCTTCCACCTTGTCTGTTGCTATTGTTGTGAGCAGACTGATTTCCAGTTTTCTTCTCCTTTGCGATGAGTGCGTTGACTGCAGTTGCTTCACTTACCTTTTTACCTTCATTGAGTCGATCCTCTTCCAGCCTCAATCTTTCGAAGAGTGTTTCAATAGTTTTGTCGGCTCCTATGGCATTATCCCAGGCTGTTCTGAAATGGTGCAGCTTAGGTGGTAGCATACTCAGCATTCGTGTCATGATCCAACTGTCTTTCACCCTGTCGTCATCTGATGACAGGTCATCGGCTATCTGTTGAATCTCCTAGCAATTCTCAACAGCTGATTTTTGGCTATCAAAAACATAACCAAAAATTTCCTTTGCAAACCCTCAACAGTAATATCAGACTTTTTACCATAAACATTTTCTAGCTTATCTAACATTTGTTTTGCAGTCTGGCATTTGACTAGCTTTTACGCTATATTACTACTGACATTTAAACCTATAAGCGCTTGAGCTTCTACATCTTTCTTTATCCAATTACGTACAGGATCGGAGTTTGTACCTGATGGTTTGACAGTCAAACCTGTTGCAATATCAAACCATTTTTTGTTCTCATAGCTAAATTAATTTTGAAACGCCAAGAATCATAATTGACATTTTCATGCAAATCTTCTGTCAAGGTTTCTAAATGAACCTTGACTTAAAAAGCAAAATTAAGTTTAAAAAATATGACAAATTTACAAAAGTTTGATCTCACAAGACTTTACTATCTATTTTCAAATTGTTTTATCAATTTACTCTGACTCATGTATAGGCTACTTGACTGAAATTTTGTGGTTAGATTGACTTAGCTGACGTTTCTCGGGCTGACGATCTGGTAGACGTCCTCTTCGACGGGACTGACTTTGTCTGCGATGACTGACGTGGACTTTCTCGGCTGACTGGACTGAACTGACGACTTCTGACTTGGACGACGACGACGACTGACTCGGCTGACTTTTTCTCGACGTCAGTAGTGGTTTTGGGGGGGTTCAGATGCCTCCACCTCCACATTCCTCCACACAAGATGGCGGCAGCACGATATCTCTCGAACGCATGGTCGGCTTTTGACGAATGAGGTGTCATTGAACTCAGGCTGACACCCTCTTTCCAATGAACAACATATTTCAACCCCAAAATAAAACCTACCCCTACTAGGGGGTGAAATTGTAATTTTTTAGAAAATCTTGCATTCCAAGTGCAACGTGTGAGAGTTTGAATGCCAATATGGAATTAAACGTTGTTCTACACAAGAGACATGCGTTCGGTGTAAAGCCACTATGAATTAACATGCTTGTTTTTTGTTTATTACGCATGCCCACTCATGGCTTTTGTAAGAGGGTGGGGGAGCGGATCCCTGTGGACGGGTTATTGTTGACGGGTCATTGTTGGCGGGTCATTGTTGACAGGTCATTGTTGACAAGTCATTGATGACAGGTACTTGTGGACAAGTCCTTTTGGACACATCCTTGTGGACGAGTCCTTGTTGACAGGCCCTTGTGGACGAGTCCTTGTTGACAGGTCCTTGTGGACGAGTCCTTGTTGACAGGTCCTTGTGGACGAGTCCTTGAGGATGAGTCCTTGTTGATGAGTCCCTTTGGACTGATCCCTTTGGACCGGTCCCTTTGGACTGGTTCCTACGGACTAGCCCATGAATTTATTTAAATTATGTCAAAGGGCCTAACTACATTTTGAGTGTAATGCAGTGTGTTGAACTGACGTTGTTCACCAGTCCCCCACTACTATAATGTGATAACAATATGAAAGGAAAGTGACGAAATACATGTGAACACGTGAGAGATGACCTTATTACCGTCCTCCCTGTGAAACAAGTCACATCCTGTTTTAGTTGGACTAGGGGTGACGCCCTGTTTTTGAATGTATTATTATTTTTTTTTGTCAAAAGGGCCTAACCGCACTTTCGTTAATATCTCGCTAACTAATAATCACAGAGGGTCAAGTGAGGTGTAATAGGACTTAAAATGGCCAACCCTTCCCCATGACCAATGAATTTACCCCCCCCCCCCAAAAAAAAAACAGCAAGGTCATTGACCTAAGATTTTATCAACTTACAATCAGAGAGGGACAAGTGAGGTGTCACAAGACTCAGGATGGCCAACCCTTTTTCATGACCAACGAATTTACCCAAAATACCCAAAACAGCAAGGTCATTGACCTAAGATTTTATAAACTTATCATTAGAGAGGGTCAAGTGAGGTGTCATAGGACTACGAATGGTTAACCCTTTCCCATGACCAATGAATTTACCCCAAAAATCCAAAACAGCAAGGTCATTGACCTGAGATTTTATAAACTACTAATCGGATATCAACATGTGAGGTGTCATAGGACTTAGAATGGTCAACCCTTTCCCATGGCTAATGAATTTACCAAAAATACCCAATACATCAAGGTCATCGACCTGAGATTTTATAAACTAATAATCGGATATGGACATGTGAAATGTTTACCGTGAGTGATGAAACATAGCTAGGTAGTGAAAAAATTATTGTAGGCTACATGTATGGTGACTGACAAGTCTTTCACCATTGGAACTTGTTTTCAGATCAAACTGCAGTACAGAGAGAGTATAGGTGGTAGGTATGGGATAATAAATGACAATTGGTGTACACAAAATCTGATTTATCGATTCAAGAAATAAGAGTAGACAATCTTTAATTGATTGGTTAAAGAGGATAGCAAAATTCCGAAATGGTGACTATATCGAACTAAACTGATCCAAGCTGAATCAAACCCAACTAAACCGAACCAAACTTAATCAAAAACAAGCCAATGGTTTAAGTGTAAAACTTGTGGGTGAATGTGGTCATTGGTAATGTCAGAAAGGAAAGGGATAACGCTCTACCTATAGAGGGTAAGGTAAAGCTAGTGCATGATGCTTATGCACACACACACACAAGTACATGAACCACACACAACTAACCTATACTGTTTTTATGGGTTGACTGTTAAAACTTGCTCAGTGGTTACTGGGACAAGATGGTCGCTACACACAACAAGCGTTAAATATTTGAGGCCAATACTCTACACACACACACACACACACACACACACTTGTTCCAAACTAAACTGTCTTGCTAACAGTGCTCACACTGTAGGCGGATGACAGAAATGCTTGGCTAACAGAAATACAATCATTTCCGGTTGTCTAATGTTACCACCTAACCATTTTGTGCTGCAGTGGCGAGCACATGTTCCACTTACACTAGAGATTTTAACTCGATTTCAAGCTCTAAGTCCTAGAACGAATCAAACTAAGAAAGAAGGGCATGGTGGCGCAGTGGTTAAGCTGTTAGCCTTTCACTAAAATCGACTAGGATTTGATTTCAGGTTAATACGCATGTCATAAACATATAAAAAAGCAGAGATAATGTTTTAAACCGATTACACTCGTCTCTTTTCAAATTATTACTTGGATTACAAATACAAAGGTGGACTGGGTGTGATATACAGTTATTGCTGCCTATCGCACACTAGCTGTAAGGAAGCCATATGTAGAGCTATATGTAGAGAACTACCTAGCGATTTCATGAACTGGTATAGCTATGTCGCATAAACGGTGCAGGATACAATCCAGCAACTATAATTCGTATCCTTTGGAACAGAGAAAATGCACTTTTGCCTTGATGGATAACAAATGTGTGCAGACGAATGAACTACGCATTAGCCTACCAAGGGGTTATAACCACGAGGAGGAGGTGTGATTTCTATATTTTATTGTTTAGAGACATGACTTTTGTAACCAGTAGATTTAATTGATTTAGTATTTTGTAAATATTTATTTTTGTAATTGTAAATAGTTCATTTTTTGTAAATAGTGGAAATCATTTATTTTTGTAATGGTAAATGTTAAATGTATAATTAAAGTTCTTTGGGATGAGTGTGCATGTCAATGATGTTTTTAGGGATAAATAGAGTGGTTGTGTGTTTGTTCTCAAAGACAGGCAAGGTTGTGTGGATGTATGACTACACAGAAAGAGAGAGAGAGAGAGTGTGTGTAAAACAGCCTTACCTGCATAGTCCTCTATGTTTTGCATACACACAGACAGACTGTACCATCGCCATGACCAAGCACTCACTTTAACACCATTTACAAAATCTTAAAATGAAAAAATCATGTTTCACAAATATGAACTTTTGACGTAAACAAAATAAAAATAAAATTTGTAAACAACAAATTGGAAAATCCATGTTTCCATATCATGAAATTCAAAAATTTAAACTGACATTTAAAACAAATGCAAATGGAAAATTGACAAATTGTAATGTGTGAAATGTGAAAATGAACAAATGGCTATCATATTTTAAAAAATTAAGAAAAAAACACGGTGCTGTATGGTTGAGGTGTGAATCAAACCCTACTTATTTTGGACCACCTGAGACTGAGTATACTTGTTTTAGTCCTCATACCACTTTTAAAATTTTGTGTTAAAGCTAGGAATTGAACCAAAGAGCTTGTAGGGGGGGACCAAGGTTAGAATATGTTAAACAGATAGTCTTGAATGTAGGGTGTGGTAGCTATATAGAGATGAATCGATTAGCTCGGGACAGGGGGGAATTGATATCTGCATCAAACCAGTCAAAAGACTAAAGACTCAAACAACAACATGTAAGCTCACCAAAATAATGTTGTGTAACGGTAAATGTTAGTCAACGAACAGTAATGCATTACTAAAACCCATGACACGACACCTAAGGGCTTTTCTAAAATTATTTTAAAATGCCTTTAACCCTATATTAAACACCAAGTTCACAAGACTCATAACTGCAATGTTATGGTAAAACAAAACAAAATCTATATTTCAAAACAAGCAAGTGGTTTAATCAATGTATACTGGGAAAAGTTTTGTAAGCCCTCAAGTCCACAAGACTAATTAAATTAATAACTGTCAGGTTGGTCGAGTGGTTAATGTGTTTAACTTAAGATCAAATTTTCTGTACAAGGAAGCAAGGGTTCGAATCCCTTACCTGACATAACTATTGACTTAACATGGCTTGGCCACACTGTATTATTATGATACTCGGTACACAAACCATAGGCAGAGTGTATTGTTTAAGGCACTCTCTTTATGAACATAGTCAGAGACTTTTGATGGTTAACAATTGCATTAATAGTGGGACATGGGGATAGCAATTAAGAAAAAACAGCCTTAGGTATCGTGTCATGGGTTTTAGTAATGTATTACTGTTCGTTGACTAACATTTACCGTTACACAACATTATTTTGGTGAGCTTACATGTTGTTGTTTGAGTCTTTAGTCTTTTGACTGGTTTGCTGCAGATCTCAATGCCCCCTGTCCCGAGCTAATCGTTTCGTCTCTATATAGATACCACACCCTACATTCAAGACTATCTGTTTAACATAGTCTAACCATGGTCTCCCCCTACAAGCTCTTGGGTTCAATTCCTAGCTTTAACACAAAATTTTAAAAGTGGTATGAGGACTAAAACAAGTATACACAGTCTCAGGTGGTCCAAAATAAGTAGGGTTAGATTCACACCTCAACCATACAGCTCCATGTTTTTTTCTAATTTTTAAAATAATGATAGCCATTTGTTCATTTTCACATTTCACACATTACAATTTGTCAATTTTCCATTTGCATTTGTTTTAAATGTCAGTTTAAAGTTTTTGAATTTCATGATATGGAAACATGGATTTTCCAATTTGTTGTTTACACATTTTATTTTTATTTTGTTTATTTCAAAAGTTCATATTTGTGAAACATGATTTTTTCATTTTAAGATTTTGTAAATGGTGTTAAAGTGAGTGCGTGGTCATGGCGATGGTACAGTCTGTTTATGTGTATGCAAAACATTGAGGTCTACTATTACTACTGCAGGTAAGGCTTTTTTTACACACTCTCTCTCTCTCTCTTTCTGTGTAGTCATACATCCACACAACCATGCCTGTCTTTGAGAACAAACACACAACCACTCTATTTATCCCTAAAAACATCATTGACATGCACACTCATCCCAAAGAACTTTAATTATACATTTAACATTTACCATTACAAAAATAAATGGTTTCCACTATTTACAAAAAATGAACTATTTACAATTACAAAAATAAATATTTACAAAATACTAAATCAATTAAATCTACTGGTTACAAAAGCCATGTCTCTAAACAATAAAATATAGAAATCACACCTCCTCCTCGTGGTTATAACCCCTTGGTAGGCTAATGCGTAGGTCATTCGTCTGCACACATTTGTTATCCATCAAGGCAAAAGTGCATTTTCTCTGTTCCACAAGATACGAATTATAGTTGCTGGATTGTATCCTGCACCGTTTATGCGACATAGCTATACCAGTTCATGAAATCGCTAGGTAGTTCTCTACATATAGCTCTACATATGGCTTCCTTACAGCTAGTGTGCGATAGGCAGCAATAACTGTATATCACACCCATTCCACCTTTGTATTTGTAATCCAAGTAATAATTTGAAAAGAGACGAGTGTAATCGGTTTAAAACATTATCTCTGCTTTTTATATGTTTATGACATGCGTATTAACCTGAAATCAAACCCTAGTCGATTTTAGTGAAAGGCTAACAGCTTAACCACTGCGCCACCATGCCCTTCTTTCTTAGTTTGATTCATTCTAGGACTTAGAGCTTGAAATCGAGTTAAAATATCTAGTGTAAGTGGCACATGTGCTCGCCACTGCAGCACAAAATGGTTAGGTGGTAACATTAGACAACCGGAAATGATTGTATTTCTGTTAGCCAAGCATTTCTGTCATCTGCCTACAGTGTGAGCGCTGTTAGCAAGACAGTTTAGTTTGGAACAAGTGTGTGTGTGTGTGTGTGTAGATTATTGGCCTCAAGTATTTAACGCTTGTTGTGTGTAGCGACCATCTTGTCCCAGTAACCACTGAGCAAGTTTTAACAGTCAACCCATAAAAACAGTATAGGTTAGTTGTGTGTGGTTCATGTACTTGTGTGTGTGCATTAGCATCATACACTAGCTTTACCTTACCCTCTATAGGTAGAGCGTTATCCCTTTCCTTTCTGACATTACCAATGACCACATTCACCCACAAGTTTTACACTTAAACCATTGGCTTGTTTTTGATTAAGTTTGGTTCGGTTTAGTTCGGTTTAGTTGGATTTGATTCAGCTTGGATCAGTTTAGTTCGATATAGTCACCATTTTGGATTTTAGCTATCCTCTTTAACCAATCAATTAAAGATTGTCTACTCTTATTTCTTGAATAGATAAATCAGATTTTGTATACACCATGTGTCATTTATTATCCCTTACCTACAACCTATTCTCTCTCTGTACTGCAGTTTGATCTGAAAACAAGTTCCAATGGTGAAAGACTTGTCAGTCACCATACATGTAGCCTACAATAATTCTTTCACTCCCTAGCTATGTTTCATCACTCACGGTAAACATTACACATGTCCATATCCGATTATTAGTTTATAAAATCTCAGGTCGATGACCTTGATGTATTGGGTATTTTTGGGTAAATTCATTAGCCATGGGAAAGGGTTGACCATTCTAAGTCCTATGACACCTCACATGTTGATATCCGATTAGTAGTTTATAAAATCTCAGGTCAATGACCTTGCTGTTTTGGATTTTTGGGGTAAATTCATTGGTCATGGGAAAGGGTTAACCATTCGTAGTCCTATGACACCTCACTTGACCCTCTCTAATGATAAGTTTATAAAATCTTAGGTCAATGACCTTGATGTTTAGGGTATTTTGGGTAAATTCGTTGGTCATGGAAAAGGGTTGGCCATCCTGAGTCTTGTGACACCTCACTTGTCCCTCTCTGATTATTAGTTGATAAAATCTTATACCAATGACCTTGCTGTTTTTTTGGGGTAAATTCATTGGTCATGGGGAAGGGTTGGCCATTTTAAGTCCTATGACACCTCGCTTGACCCTCTATGATTATTAGTTAGCGAGATATTAACGAATGTGCAGTTAGGCCCTTTTGACAAAAAATGAATATTACATTCAAAAACAGGGCGTCACCCCTAGTCCAACGACCCCTCATACAAGTCCCTAGCCTTCTTAGTTCATAAGATATTAAAAAGCCGATGACCTATTAGTTTTTGAATCTTTGAATAATTTGTTAAAATAACATCTATAAATCATTATTCAAAAAGCCCGCCCTCTTACATAAACCCCAATTGCGCATTCGTAAAACAAAAAAACAAAATTATAAATCGTAGTGGCATTCAGTTGTATGCATGCACTTTATGTGGAACGAGTTTAATTTCCTATTGGCAATTAAACTCCCACATGTTGCACATGGAAAGCGACTTTTACTTAAAAATTATTATTTCACCCCCTAGTAGGGGTAGATTTTATTTTAGAGTAGAAATAAGTTGTCCATAGGAAAGGGGTTGTCTGCCCGAGTAATTTGACTACTCGTACATGTCTCTAGCCTTATTCCCACCACTGTCAAAACTGGTTGTGACTCGTTAGCTCTTATCGTGCACGTACACAGGGGAACACCTGTGTGTTAGGTCATATTACACATGAACTTGCATTTTCTCACGTATGAACCAAATCAGGATGTGACTTGTTTCACATGGAGGTCGGTAATAAGGTCATCTCACACGTGTTCGCATGTATTTCGTCACTTTCCTTTCATATCGTTATCACATTATAATAGTGGGGGACTGGTGAACAACGTCAGTTCAACACACTGCTTTACACGCAAAATGTAGTTAGGCCCTTTAACATAATTTAAATAAATTCATGGGCTAGTCCGTAGGAACCAGTCCAAAGGAACCGGTCCAAAGGGATCAGTCCAAAGGGACTCATCAACAAGGACTCATCCACAAGGACTCGTCCACAAGGACCTGTCAACAAGGACTCGTCCACAAGGACCTGTCAACAAGGACTCGTCCACAATGACCTGTCAACAATGACATGTCAACAAGGACTCGCCCACAAGGACTCGCCCTCATGGGCCTGTCAACAATGAGGACTCGTCTACAAGGACCTGTCAACAAGGACTTGTCCACAAGGACCTGTCAACAATGACCTGTCATCAATGACTTGTCAACAATGACATGTCAACAATGACCCGCCAGCAATAACCCGTCCACAGGTATCCGCTCCCCCACCCTCTTACAAAAGCCATGAGTGGGCATGCGTAAAAAACAAAAAGAAGCATGTTAATTCATAGTGGCTTTCCACCGAACACTTGTCTCTTGTGTAGAACAACGTTTAATTCCATATTGGCATTCAAACTCTCACATGTTGCACTTGGAAAGCAAGATTTTCTAAAAAATTACAATTTCACCCCCTAGTAGGGGTATGTTTTATTTTGGGGCTGAAATATGTTGTTCATTGGAAAGAGGGTGTCAGCCTGAGTTCAATGACACCTCATTCGTCAATATCCGACCATGCGTTCGAGAGATATCGCGCCGCCACCATCTTGTGTGGAGAAATGTGGAGGTGGAGGCATCTGAACCCCCAAAAACCACTACTGACGTCCAAATTGTTTCCCGTAATGCTCGGCGTGTCAGACGTACGAGTGGTACCTGGGCCCATAACCTGTTGTAATTCTTATGCTCCGAGCAAGGATGAATGATCAAGTCGTTTTCAATATGTATGACGTCCTTTTATTTATCAAATTAAACAGCAAGTATCTTCAAAAGGCGCCTGACAAACAAAGAAATAATACAATAATGGTTTACACTCTCAGTTACAAACTTCTTCTATTATTAGGAACATTTTGTAAACATATGGTGTGCTTCCATACAACATATAACCTCATTCAAATACAAGTTGAAAAATACATATTAGATAAGTCGATAATATCATACCTTTTGACTCTATTGCATAACGCATGTTTATGAGTTATTAAAAACTTCCCTACATTCGATATAGGTACAATTTTGATGGCTGATGGCTTCAGATTTCACAGACAATATCTTACACAATACATTCCGCTTTTAGCTGTACATCCCCTTCTGGTTTAAAACAATTGCCAACTTATAAAAGTAAAATACTTTTTTGATCACATTGTTGCCAACTTAGATTTACAGTAGAGGTTATAGTCAGTTGTAAACATAATTAAATTTCTTCTCTGGGCGATTGTCTTGTCACCATCCACAGTTTTATCTGTGCTTTCAATTAGGAGCTTTACCCTGCTTGACTCTTCTGTCCTCAGGATCCCTTCGCTTCTTGGTTTCAGGAATAGACAAGTATAATGGCAAATCTGGACAAATTGTAGGCAGGGCTCCTGATGCCAATTTCAATCTATCCATTGGGCGCTCCTTCCATTCTCCAGATGAGTCCTTATATTTCTCTGCTTTAATAATATCACCTTCGTGAAAATTGTTTATGCAAACTATAGACCATTTAGAATGTTTCCAGTCCTTCCGAGGAATTTTCCTAACCAGGCCTGGCTTAGATTTTCGTCACTTGGGAACCTGAACACTGGCGTGTAGCCTCCCTTATTGGATAATTTGCGTTACAGTTGGGGACACAACATTTATCTGGCATTCTTACGGTGCCGACACATACCTGGAATATCAAAGTTTAAAACATGAAGTACGACATGTGATAATTCCATGTACCGTATTTGAAAATACCATATTTGCCAGATACAAAGCACACTCGTCAGTGGGTTCTCTATTGGGGATTACAGTTTTTAAAAACTCACCTTGAAGGGTAGAATAAACGTTACTATAAAGCGTATGAACACACAAAGCGTAACAAACAAAATATAGAAGGAAACATCCCTGTGAGATAAACAAGAACACCTGCCAGACTGGACGTTCCCTTCGTGTTCCCGCCTGACAATGGTATGACTGATGAACATGTTGCCAAGTCTCAGCCTTCCGGCCTATCTAGAGTTGACCATGGCCCAGGCAATGGGCGCGGATTTAAATAAAATGGAAACAGGTAACTCAGTGGGATCAAACCGAAATGCAAAGAAAAGAACGCGTCGAGTTGGCACCCATCTTGTTCTCTCGAAAAGCTTCCAGACATCGACGAAGCGAGAAGGAAGAAACACCGTCTTCTCGAATATTGTGTGCTTGATCGTGAATGAGCAGTGAGAAAGCCAATCGCGAGAGTTTTGGACAATAACAAGTGACGCGAGAAAATGTGCTTATCGAGAGAGTTGTGTACTGTGCCCGTTTAGACCAAAATCCAACGACCATATATGCATGTCACCGAAAATAAATAGATGAATAAATAAATACAGTTAGCACGAGACTCAAAAATATCTCAGGGCGCCAAACTGGGTATAAGAAAACACAAAACTAAATCTAACTTGCTTCATTGACTCTCGGATCGATGCAACAATAAGGATAGAAGGTAGAAGATAAAAATACCATAATTTCTTAAAATCTCATTTTATTTACTTTAAAAATTAAATTGAAAAATGGAAATATAGCAAATTGAGTGAAAAAGAAATCCACACACAAAAACAAAAATGGAAATATCAACACTTTAAGAAACACTCCTAAAAGGATCGATGACCAAAACTTATTAGTCCATTTGGCCTCGAAAATGATTTAACGAAGATTATTTACACTTCAGGCCTGTTCAGGTAATTAAATGTCCTTCCTGATGCCTGTATTTCACTATTTACAAGATATATTAATCTTTCACTTTCATTAACCAAGAATAATCACTGTCACGATTACTTCAAAAGAATGTTCATCTGTCCAAAACATTGCAAACGTAAATATTTGGCAAACAATGATCACAAATATTACAGTTTTTTTTCGACCTAATCCTTGAGTCATAATTGTAATAGAAATGTGTTCTTCATCAAGATTTATTCGATCATCGAATTTTTTTTTCATATCACTTGTCACATTTGACCACAAATATTAAATATTGCTTGTCCTCTTACTGTATTTACAACATATAATTAATCATCATTTCAATTATTATTATTATTTTCTATCATTGAAAATATTCGATTCATTATTTTTATACTAACAATTGATTCATCTATTTATCCTTCATTTCCAAATTATTCATTTCCACCAAATAATAGATTAATTAATAATTCAGTTTATTGAGTTATCAAACTCATTCAACATGTTTATGCATAACAGCATTAGCCTTCAGTAACTTATAAATGTTTTATCACAAGCAAATAATCAATGTAGTATTATTGCACTTACTCATTCCTTCGGTTTAAATATCCCATTATTACACTCATTTTGACAAACGGCAAGGCATCGGCAAAAATAGGGTATATTTAAATAGAGTCGCACTGACAAATAAAATAGGAAAAACTAGACTTGACACGATAATTTAACTATAATCATTTGGTGATGATCGTAGATGATAATAATTTGGTTTTTCCCAACAATAGATTATTCGTTCTCAATTATTCGCTTCAATATTATTCATTATCATTGGCTGTATAACCATCCTTATGGCAGACGCAAAACATTATAACACATTTAATACATATTTATTTAGCTCACTGCTGCAAAGTCAACCATGTTCAATACTTACTTTGTACCAATTCTGGGTATGGACTGGAGACGTGTACTTTACTGGATAAAGACCTTAACAAAATCCATGCAACAGAAATGAAATTCATTAGAACCTTGAATCAAAAGACCAGAAAAGACAAGATCAGAAACGAAACAAATAGGAAAGAGGCTGGGATACAGGAAACTGTTGCAAATGTTATAGGCAAGCGTCGACTCTGTTGGTATGTACATGTGATGTGAATGAGTAACACTAGAACAGCAAGGGACTACTTCAATAGAGAACTGAATGGAAAGAGACCGAGGGAAGACCCAGTAAACGATGGATGGAGACCGTGAGATCAAAAGTGGAGAAAAAAGGGCTGAAATGGGAAGAAGTTGTAGAACAAAAGTTGTAGAATGACATAAAGCAATGGCGAACGTTTGTCTACCACGCCCGGGGAACTGGAGACGGAAAAGAATGATGATGATGATGATGAAGATGATGATGATTGGATAACTAAAACACACATTTTTTCCCACATATTTTTTTTTCTTTAAATATTTTTTTTAACAAGCTACATGCTTGTTACACTAGGAAGCTTCACTGCTCCTCCAATAAGTTGTATCAATAATATCATCAACTGAAATTTTACTCGTGTCTACCCCTGTTCAATATAGTCATCGAATGATTTGACCATTATTCCTAATTTATATAAACTCAAGAAAAACCCTACGTGATAGAGGCTTCTTTTGGTCTTTTCGATTGCCTTCCGGGTCGTAAAACACTATCTCACGCAACTATCAAAATGTTTAATATATTTCTTTTACAACAATCTTCCGTTGGATATGATTGTGCATTAAATCATTGAAAATTGGATAATAAATCGCATAAGTGAACTGAGCTGTTCAAAAATCCAACAATGCTCTATTCAAATGATTGCAAAGCATATCATAAATCTCAAAGCATTATTATGAAAAATATGAATTATTCAGAAAATATGATTATTATTATTATTAAAATTATTTTTATGTTTCCATAACTGGAAATATGGACTAAAACCACTTGAAATATCCTAGCTCGAAATTCTTGGATGGAAAATAACATCCATTTCTCAAAAATAAGTGAATCAACACCGAAAATTCTACGGTTGATGAGCGTAATGACAAAATAGAACAAGTAGGTCCGTGAAGAACTATACAGCCTATTTTCATATATCCTACTTATGTTAATTGCCACTATCAACATACAAAATTTCAGTTTGATTGCCGTAATAGATTCGTAGATATTGAGAACCGACTAAATATTTCGGATGGTCGCCATGTTGGATTTTATATATGAAGGTCCTCGAGTTGTGTACTGTTACATGAAGATCATTGTGTACGAGTAGCATTCAAACTTCAATCGCATGATTAGGACACAAGAAGTAACAAGGAGATTTTAAAATCTCGCTCAGCTGCCATCTTGTGGTTATGGAAACAATTGAAATAAATTAGAAGCCAGTGGATTAACATTCGTATAAGGATTTACTGTACCAAGTTTCACAGCACTCAGATGGTTTAATTGCGAGAAACGTCCATGTGAATATTTATATTTCGCCCTTATGAACATAAATATTTCGGATGGTCACCATGCTGGATTGTTAAATGTATCGGCCATAGAGTCATGTACCATTAAAGGAAAATTATTGCGTAGGTTCATTAATCAATCTTTCACTTCGATCGCATGATTACGACACAAGAAATAAAAACTTCATTTTAAAATTCGCACAGCGGCAATTTTGAGGTTATGTAAACAATTTAACTAAATTAGATACCAGTGTATTACAATGTGTATAAACATTTCCTGTACCAGATTTCATTGCGTTTGGAACATTAAATCGTGAGAAAGTTCTAGTTAAAATTTTCAAATTCGCTTGGCCACCATGTTCGTTTTGTAGTTAACCGGTTTTTGAAAGTCTTATAGATGAACTTCCAGTAGTGCCTTTTATCTCGTACAAAATTTCAGGGTGATACTGCTAATAGATTTTGAGATATAGAATGCCGGTGAAATATTTCGCACATCCGCCATCTTGTGGTTATGTAAACAATTGAACAAAGTTAGATGTCGGTGCATTACAATGTGTATAAACATATACTGTACCAAGTTTTATTGCGTTTGGTTTGTTAAATCGCGAGAAACGTCTATTTAAATGTCGCAAATTCGCGTGGCCGCCATGTTGGTTTTGTAGTTACCAGATTTTCCAAAAACACATAGGTGAACTTCTAGTAGTTTCCTTTATCACCGCAAAAAATCCAGGGTGATATCGGGAACAGTTTCGGATATATTGAATGCTGGTGAAATATTTCGCACAGCCACCATGTTGGATTGGTGAGGCGTAACAAAATTTCAAGGGCACGGTCGGGGTCGTCCGGAATAGTGTTATGAACTTACCGAGTTTCATTGAAATCGTTCCAGCCGCTTAGAAGGTATTAGGGGACACACACGCACACCTCACACACACACACACACACACACACACACACGGACAAAAGGTGATCTCATACGCCTACTTTTTTTTTCTTTCAAAATTGAAAATAGGCTAAAAATCCTAATCAAAGCTACGAGATACTGTCCGTAGACACAAAATCGAAGAACTAGTGTTCAAGACAACGTCAGCTACTACTTTACACACTCTTCTTGTGTTTTCTTTTTAATTTTATTTGTTGTGGTATGTTATTAAATTGATAGAGCATGTGTATGTATACCTTAAGGGCACTTACAAAAGAACTTAACGTCACTGTGAGTGCAAACTATCTTTAAGACACTTTTAAAACTAAATGAACACGTGTGTAAAGTTACCCCACTCGTGGGGTTACTTTACACAGACATGCACTTATCAAGGCATTTGGCTATACAACCTCGCAAGGGGTAACTTGACACATGCCTGGAACTTTTCATTGGAAAGATAACACACATTTGAAGTAAGAAAATACTTTCATAGCTTCATTGAATTGTCTGAATACATTATAAAAGAAATTAAACGTGTGTAAAACGTTTAATTTTATGTTTGTAGGAAATAAAAAAGAAAACAATGCTGCTGAAGTGTTAGTCGTAGAAAGGTACCAAACTTTGATTTTACAGTAGCCTAAGGCTTCATTAACAGAAATGTCATGTTAACAGACTCTATATTTACATCAGTGACTGCAGGTAGCTGGTTTTGGAAATTTTTAGTAAAATGCCTGTTAATACAAGACGCTGTGAGCTGTACGTGTAAAAGCCCGTATTTGTATTTTTTTCTATTTCACTCCTTTGGATATTAACTGCAGCTATAAGTGCACTGTATATTGTTAAGTTGTATAGAAACTTTCATTTCTATGACATGGTCATATTTTACTAGACGTTCTAATTTGTGACAAATAAATTTCCCTAAAGACTAGGGAGGCGGGAATTGGATGTGGAACATGTTTCCTAGTTGAGTCACATTACTAGGCTCTTACTAATCCGCAGCACCCAAATACTCTGGGATTCAAATATGAAATAGTAAACACTGGCTTTTGTGTCAAATAACCTGTGTAAAGTTACCCCATCCAAAGGGCGAGTCGTGCACCTTCGGTTATTTTAAGCTTCCTAGTAATGTGATACAACAAGGAAACATGTTCCACGTCCAATTTCCGCCTCTCTAGTCTCTAGGGAAATTGATTTGTCACAAATTAGAACATCTATAAAAAATATTACTGTCGTAGAAATGAAAGATTCTATACAACTTACCATATGTACAGATACTCAAGTGCACTAAGCTGCAATTATTATCCAAGGGAGTTAAATACTAATAACACAAACACGGTTTTCTTACTCGTACAGCTCACAGCGTCTTGTATTAACAGGCATTTTACTCAAAACTTCCAAAACCCACCACGTGCAGTGCTCAAAAGATTTTAGCGAAAAGTGTGTAGTTTCCCAGTCTGTGTAAAGTAACCCCAGTTGATGGCACTCCTAAATAAACGCAGGTTTGCAAAAAGCAAACAGAAAAATAGTTGTGTTGATATTGAGCCCGCTGAGCTCAAGCTCAGTGATATTTTTCTTTGCAACACATTTGCAGATGTCATGCATCATCTTAGAACGCACCCAGAGACCAGAACATGGCCGGATATGATTATGGAAGTGCTATTGACTTTGAAGAATTCTCCAAATTATTTATCTGAGTACTTACTAACATATTTTTACTCCTCACAAGGCTCAGATTAAATCATTATGTAATTCTGTTTATTCCAAACATTCTGGTGAATGTGATTATTATTAAAGTAAATGTATTTTACATCGCAGATACGCGAAATGGAAAGAGTTAGTTGCTAAACGACTCGTGTATTCACTAGATCCAGCAGGCAGCTGCGCTACACAGCGCACTCGAGTTTGGTTATCGTCCACACTGGACGTGTGATATTGTCCGTCTTGTTAGACGAGGAAAATAGTCCGCCCACGAGGCGAAGAAGTTATCAACGTGCATCGTTATTTATTTGTGTACCAAGTAATGTGCCATCGAGTTATACTCAACGCCAATACTAGCGTGAACAACGTAATTATTGAAAATTGTGAAAATCACGACGCCGTGGAACACCACATTTCGATCACGAGGCCGTCGAAAATTCTATGTCTGCAAGGGGCACTGAAATATTCGAAATCAATGAACAAGTAATAGTTCCAGTGGTAGATTTCAACGCCACGAATATTGAAAACACTATCGCCGTAAACGTGAACCATGTTTGGCTATATATCAAAGAGTTTCCATGCGATTTGTTACAGTCATAAATTCAGTGTGATTACGCCGAGAAGGCGATATAGAAGCTGTGAAAGCAGACAGTGCATGGGCAATTTTGGTAAAGTCTGCATTGTGTAACTTCAGTGAACATGTTACTATTCATCTATTTAGCTTCAGTGAAAGCTGTGATTTAACTGTGGTTTTCACGTGTGAAAAATAGCACGAATCATGTATTTTTCGACTGGCCACGTGTATGAAGTATTTCTACATCTATCTACTGTGGGGATGATGGAGTAAGGACCCCCATGATATGCAGGAGCCATTCTGAGGAAACTACAATTTGACGGATGGCCCAGCTATACCGCACGAGGAGGAGATGGACGAGTTCGTGCCTGGATCATAACTACTACCACCATGGAGAAGAAGGGGACATCTTTATGTCGACCACGAAGACGCATCAAGTACCTGGTCATGGATAAGGCCTGGATTGGAGGCCTAGTTTGGACAACCCATGTCCTGAAACCAGAGGCTATTTTACCCCTCAGTTCTGATGAGAACGAGGTGATGATGCCTTAATCTGTGAGTCTGTTCCTTCTCTCATGTACGATTTTTTTGTGGTAGATTAGTCTAGTTAAATTAACCGAACTCATCTTGACAGCCAATAGGTAAAGCCCTGTGCGGATGCGGATATAGTTTGCATGGCTTTGAGGATAGCGGATAAGCTGCGGATAATATTTGGAGTAAATTTGCTGATGATTTTTAGAATACAATCCGAACTTGTTGAATATCATGGGGAAAGTTGGGTAATTGTGCGCACGTATGTTTTTCGAGTTGGTAGTACAACTAGCAACTCAGTTCCCTGCTACCCTTAAGTTGTCATCGTACCTATCAGATAGGGACAGTCAGCATGATGCCAGTTGCTATGTGATCGACGTGAGGTCTGGCTGAAGAAACTTAACACGTTGCATGTTATTTTCTGTAGCCAGCATATAAGAAGGTAAGCCTACACCTGTGATTCAATTATTTAAAATTAAATGTTGTTTTAAATCCAGTTTTTACAGTGTTTATGCATGTATTTATTTTTCAATATAATAGATTAGTTTACCGGGTTTCATTGAATTACGTTTTGAAAGCAGAGTGGGGTAATGGTGCCCAGAACATAATGATACAAGTAAATACAACGCGAAATTAATGGCAAAATATTTCGTGTTTGTTCTCCAGATGCCAGGAAATTATACGCGGAAAACGGAGAAAAACTCCTACCCAGCAGAAAATATGCAGAAAGCTCTACGCGCAATTGCGTATGATGGGAAGAAAATGAGGGAAGTAGGGAGACGTTTCAACATTTCCGAGTCAACCGTACGAAAGCAGTTGCTGCAAAATAGGCTTGTTCTACCTCGTCTAGGCCGTAAACCTGTTTTTACCAACGAAATGGAGTCACAATTATCCGAATACGTTTTGACATTGGAAAAATTATTTTACGGCTTAACGCCCACCCAGCTTGTCAGACGGTTTGCGTTCATGTTTCCAGAGGAGAATAAGATTCCCCATAATTTCAATAAAGTTAAAGATCTAGCAGACAAAGATTGGTTGTATGGGTTCTTGAAGAGAAATCCTACATTAACGTTCGGACAACCTGAAAAACAAGCCTAAATTGGATTGCCTCCTGTAATGCTGACGAAACGAAGATATTTTTTTCTAATATCCAAAACTGCAGAATTTTAGTATCATTGCATTGTTATGCTATTGTAAAAAGCATTGGAATATTCTAATGTTAATGCACAATGTAAGTTTCAGCCAATTCACATTGTATAATTGTGGCATTCCAACATTCATTCCATGCTTACAATTCCCCAACCCATGTACATGATTACCCTGCAGGGTGGGTAATGGTGCGCAAGTGCATATTTGCGAGATTTACATTATAGTCCACCAAATGTATTTTTGAATTAAATTTGTTTCTGCACATCGAATATAAGATTACTAAGGCTCCCTTATTCATTACTGCAGCTGTGTTATCTATTATGAAACCATCACAAGACCGATTCTTGCTTAAGTGCGCACAATGCCCCCACTATCCCTTACTAGGGCCCGGATGTTCATGACTTTTTTTTCGTTATGTTTTTTTCATGACAAATGTAAGATGATGATTTACGATAGTTCCATTCAAATTATGTCATTAAGGATAATCAACAATCCTAACTGAAAAGGGTTGCAATTCTGGCTGTGTAACGTTCATTTTAAACATAGCACATGACATACATAGCCTAGGGGAACCACTTTCTGCTCAAATGTGTAAAAGATAAGATATACTGTAAAGCAACACACTGAAAATATTATTGTAATGCCAGTAGATTCGAATAACAAACGTGTGGATAACAGTCGTGCGGATGCGAGGCGGATGCGTATAACAGTCGTGCGGATGCGGGGCGGATGCGGATAACAGTCGTGCAGATGCGGGGCGGATGCGGATAACAGCCGTGCGGATGCGGATAACGTTTTGTTTATCCACGCAGGGCTCTACCAATAGATAGGAATTTGTCGTTTAGCACTCATCATTTGTCATTTAATTCCAGTGATAGTTAGCCACCTTTTTGATTGGACATGGTTCAATCGGTGCATTCTGTTGAACGTCGTGAGACGTCAAGTGTACTGCTTACTAAACATGACAGTAGCTGATGAGCTACTTTGTATAACCCTGGTATGGGGAATTTTGTAGATTTTCTTTTGTATGATGGACAGCCATCATTTCAGTGGTATTTTTGTGACACCCCCATTTTTGGTATTCTAGGTCACGCCACTGTCTTGGTTAGAAAGTCTGTATCGTTTGATGGTCAACTGAAACCATCAGGTTTGTAATTATGCTGTGAATTTTCATTATAATGAGCTTTGACGCCATTCAAGTTCTTGGTAAAGAACAGAGTCAGGGATTTATTAGCATGCCGCTAAAGAATCGAACCCTAGACTAATATCGTATCATTAGCAAACTCAACAGATGTGAGATTTTGCCATTTATTGTATAAATTGTGTCTAGTGATCTGACACAGGATTTTTGTTGGTTATAATAATGTAAATAGTAATTGAAGTGACATCTCTGTCATACCAAAGCACTCCAAGTGAGTGGCATTGCTATCGTTTACTACTGTTAGTTTTTGAAAGATATGAGGTCTTGTCTTACTGCGGGTTTCTACGTAGTACAAGTGTAATTATTGAATGTTATATTGGTACAAGCCACAGGGCAGTTCACATAGGACTTTCTTTTGAGTGCTGCCTACAAGTGAATGATGTGTTTGTAAAAGTTGCCAGACGCAACGAATGGTGTGAGCACGAGCTCAGTACTATGAACGGGTGGAAGTATTACCCAGCAACCACCGAGCGCATGGAAGTGAGACCGACTTATTTCAGACCCTTGACGGATGCTTGTAGCTGGGTAGGTTTTAGCTAGAGATTAACTCTACCCCAGGGAAGATGATGACAAAAAAAGGAAGAAGTGGGTTTCGGAATGGAGAAAAAGGATGGATAGATGTGACGAGAGTCCAACATACCTCATAAAAGTAAACTTGAGTGAGTATTCAATACCAAGTGTCACCGCAAAGCCCGTGAAGCACCTAAAGTGGGTATGGACCTGGACACAGCTAACGGGAAATGCGACTGGAGCTTGGGTTATTTGCAAGCAAGCGGCGATCGTACTTTCCCTTCCCAGCCTAAATTTGGATACTATGGGGAAGGGTGGTAGTCTGGCAAGACAAAGAATGACAGATTTACTGTATATCCTTTCAAAGGAGTTAAGTTTAAAAGAATGTTTTGAAAGGCGCAAATAATTTGAATTTGCCGTGTTTTTTTTAGCGTATGGCTTTTAGTGCCGGGAGTGTCTGAGGACATGTTCGGCTCGCCAGTTTTGTAGCTGCTTCGAGACGGACACCCAATGGGTGAGCTACAAGTACCGTTGGGGAGGAATGTTGGATGGGAGGGTCGGGGTTGGAAGGCAGCGGCTGTGGCCTATAGTTAGGGACCAACCCCGGCATTTGCCTGGAAGGAAGATGGGAAACCACAGAAGACCATCTTCAAGGTTGCCGGCGGGGGGATTCGAACCTCCTCGCCTCCCGGATGTGAGCGACTGCCAACAGTCATGCCGCAACGACCTCGGCTAACTCACCCGGTTATTTGCCGTGATGATTTTAGTTCTTGGAACTGTAGGATTTCCGACGACTGACCGAGTACTCCCAGGAAGGGTAGTGATGAAGCAGTTATAGTGCTTTTGGGAATAATTTTGTTGTTTTCTTAAAGAGGACATAAGCCGATGGGTAGAGTCAGAGAAAATAGGGTTCTGCCTAATAGTTATTCTATAGAAAAGGATAAAGCGAAAAAGAAATATGGTTTTATTTTACAATAAAAAGGTGTTGACGTAACAAACCATATAAAGTAGATTTAGATTTAAATTAATAACAATAATTAGTTTTAACATACAACGGTATAAGACTTAATGGTAACAAATTGGTTTTTTTTTTTGACAATGTGAATAGGACGCAAGTTTAAAACTTGCTTCGAGCACCAAATCGGAATAAGATTTTAAAAGTTGTGCTAAAATTGAAAACTTGAACATTTATAACAAAGATTACAAGTAATTAAAGCTTCAGTAATTGTAGCAGGTACAAAGTAAGCATTTGAATCCCTATTGGAAATCCCAAAGGCTATGAAAAATTGCAACAAAGAAAAGAGAGAAAAATAAAGAAGAAGTTTCTATAACTTCATATATTTATACAGTAATTACGGCCGTACTAAATTCAAATAGGACAGGTCACTATTTGTGAAACCTGAAGAGTAAAACATTAGATGACTCAATTATGAGTAGAAAGAGTAGAATTCACCCATTTAGAAGGGAAAAGAGTTAGAATGTGGACTAGCCACTGATTTATGCAGAAGTTAATTCGTGAAATGCAAAACTAAGTTGGGAGGGCACTTTTTGGCAAGTGAGGTTATGAGAACTTGGTTCTATGTTGGTTGAAGCGAGTACAGAAAACAAACTTGCAGAGGAGCAGACTAGCAGGATGTGAATGTCATTTGAGCGTATTGGAATGCGCTGATCTGACTTGACAGCAGGTGCAATGGAAAATTACAAAGATGCGGATGACGCTTGAAGGTTAAATAATCTGACAATCGTGGTGGCAGGGAAGTGCGAAATGCATGTGAACACGTGTGAAACCACATGTAAGCTAAACAAGATACATCCTGTTTTGCTTTGTACGTGACAAAATGCAAGTTCATGTGAAATTTGACCTGGCACAGGTGTTCACCTTGGACGTTAGCTGTCCATGTGTTTGATAACGGAATGTTCAAAGCGTGGGGAAAAATGATTATAAATGCAACGTAACATATATAAAGACATGTCGTTATCATTTCCACTCTCACTTATGTGACTACCTTTGAACTTACTGCGTTGCGTGAAACACATGGTCTTCTTTAACAGTTTTGTTGTTGGTGGAAAATACTTAACCTTGTTGTGGGGTAGGTATTTATTTATTCATTTATATATTTATTGATTTATATATATTTACAAGCAATTATTTACTGATCGTTAAAGTTATAAATAAATGTTTATTTATTTGTTTGTAGATAACGTGTATACCTGTGTGTGTGTGTGTGTGTGTGTGTGGGAAGGATATTAAAGAAAGAGAAAGACGGACCACTAGAGACGGAAACCATTGCCAGACTAGTCCACGAGACGGGAATAAAGCAAAGCATTACAAGTCAAGGTGAAATTTGTTTATATATATATAAACCTGTTTGATTTTGTTTTGTTTATGAAATGCATAAACTATATGGAATTGATATACTTTTGGTGGTTTACTTTATTTCTTTTTATATATTTGGAGTATAAAACTCTACTGCTTTAGCCACAACAGCTGAAAAACAAGTGGCTTTAGAGTGGAACCATTGTCAAGCAGTCTACAGCTGAACACTCTGGTGAGAGTGTTCTTTCAAAATAATGTCTTTTACCGCTGGGGATACGTTAACTTGGGAACCCCTAAACAGTTGTTTCAAATCGCGTGTGTGCTCTGGTCGTGTGGTCAATGTTAGAAAA
Organism: Meconema thalassinum; assembly: GCA_946902985.2. Taxonomy (NCBI): domain Eukaryota; kingdom Metazoa; phylum Arthropoda; class Insecta; order Orthoptera; family Tettigoniidae; genus Meconema; species Meconema thalassinum. The sequence goes on along the minus strand of OX336391.1, from coordinate 295,959,177 downwards.
AGTTTGATTCCCAAAGAATTTTTACAATCTCGTTTTGAAATTTTTAAAATTGAAATGTGTACAGCGCAAAGGTTGCATACGGCTTTAAAGGTGAATAGAGAACTGGTGTGCGATTTCATATATAAAAAGAAGGACGTAGAGCATAAAAAGACATTTTATATTTGCAGTAAAATGCAAGAGCTTTTGATAGCCGATAATCTGAACGAGTGGTATCAAAGCCATGTGGTGAATGCCTTGCTATAAAAATTTGATAAACTGCAACAAGGACCGAGTGGTCTAGCATTGGACAAAATTCATCATCTACAAATCAACATTTGTCATTTCAATCCGTTGAATGCTGGGTCTAGCTATATTAAAACACCGCCAGCAATAGCGTCGAAAATGGCTGTGGTGAATATAAAGAACCATGACAATGATTGCTTTCTGTGGGCTGTGGCTGCGTATTTGCAGCCAGTACAACGTAATGGTTGTCGACCAGCAAAGTACAAGGCCAAGTTTGATGAATTAAAACGAACTTTTAACTTAACTCGAGTATCGTTCCCGATGGAATTAACTGAAATCCATAGGTTTGAACAAGACAACCATGACGTTTCGTTCATGGTGTATGGCCTTGATGGTGATGAGATTGTGAGTCATCTTTATGCTACAAAAGAACTAAAACGACACCACATTCATCTTTTATATCTGTCTGAGTGAGAGGTGAATCACTATTGTCTGATTAAAAGCTTAAGTAGATTGCTAAGCAGTCAAATGTCTAAACATAAACCTAAGAAACATATTTGTGACCGTTGCTTGCAATATTTTACAACCCCTACGCTTTTGGAACGCCATAGGGTGGATTGCGTTTCTCAGGAAGCGGTGAGACTGATATTGCCACAAGGGGACAAGGCTGTGTTAATGTTTAAGGACATTCATAAGCGTGACACTGTTCCCTATGTGGTATATGCAGATTTCGAAGCACCCACCACACGCATGACGGGATGTGAACCAGATCCCACTATCAGCTCAACCACACCCATTCAAAAACATGACCCTTTTGCCATATGATTTAATGTGGTGTGTGCCTATGAGCCCACACAATCCGATTACAAATACCGTGAGGGACCAGATTGTGCCAGGTGGATTTTGGATGAACTTGTAAAGTTGGCTCATGATGTACAGGAATTACTGGACCAACCAGTACCCAAGAGCCTATCTCCAGAACAGCAGCAGCAGTATGAGCATGCCACGACATGCCATATTTGCGAAAAGCCACTGATCAGTGCTGAAAACACCGTTTGTGATCACTCGCACTTTAAGGGAGAGTTACGTGGAGCTGCGCACAGCAAATGCAATTTGAACTTTCCAGCTCCTCGTTTCATCAGTGTCTTTTTCCACAATCTGGCGAATTATGACATTCAGTTTTTGATTAGTGAATTGGGTCATGTCAACAAGGGCTCGTTTACCATTATTCCCCAAAACCATGAGCGTTTTACAGCCCTGACATGGAGGTTGAGCGACTTTAGCATTCGATTTTTGGATTCCTTTAAGTATTTATTATTTATCGTATGGCGTATACATGAGCTACAGATCTATATTTACACTATTTACATAGTTAATCGCTTGTGGCGTCCCCAGGAAAAATTCTCTTCTATCTCCGTCGAAACGGCTCAGAGGGCATTCTTGGGTGATGTGCTTCACAGTTTGCCTCTCAGCACCACAGTCGCAACAAGATGATGACTTTTTCCTCCATTTGTATAGCAGATCTGCACACACACCATGGTTAGTTCGGATCCGGTTTAGCTTGGACCATACTTTCCGAGGTTGTTCAAAGCCAGGTACCTTCTGTGAGATGCATGGCATTTCCAAAGACTCTGCTGGGGCGAATTGTCTCCATTCACTCGACCATTTCTCAGTAAGGTTGAAATTACTCATTGCCAGGTTCTCCGCCGTGCAGATGGGTGGATGTCTTGACTTCAGTCTATGTATATGTAGGTGGTGGATATCCTCATGAATGGGCAGTCTTTGATTAATCTGGATCTTCTTGTATTCATTCATCAAAGCATTGCATCTGCGGAGGTGGGGTGGGGGAATGTGGCTCAATACAGGCAGCCACTGAATAGGAGTTGATCTGATCGTGCCTGTGATCATTCTCATTGTGTCATTTAATTTAACATCTATTCTCTTCACATGAGGGCTGTTTATCCAGACAGGGGCACAATACTCTGCAGTAGAGTAAACCAGGCCAAGAGCTGAGCAACGTAAAGTAGTTGCACTTGCACCCCAAGTAGTACCACATAGTTTTCGAATGATGTTGTTGCGTGTCTGAATCTTGGCAGCACTCTTTATCAAGTGTTCTTGGAACGACAGAGTTCTATCGAGTGTAACACCCAGATATTTGGGGTGTCTATTGTGGCGGAGAAGGGTGTTATCGAAGTATACATTGAGATCCATTAAAGCCATTCGATTGTTCAGATGAAAACAAGAAACTTCTGTTTTACTCATGCTTGGTTGGAGTCTCCATTTTCGGAAGTAGTTTCCTAAAACAGCGAGATATTTTGTCAGCGTTTCCTCTATCTCCTCGAAGCATAGGTCGTTAGTGGCAAGTGCCCAATCATCTGCATAACCAAATTTCCTGTATTTTGTGGGGGGTATATCTGAAATATATAAATTGAACAGAAGTGGGGCAAGCACTGATCCTTGTGGAAGTCCATTGTTTAGTTTGCTGGATCTGCTGATTTCAATTCCCATGACTACGCGAAATGTTCTGTCACTCAGCATGTTGTTTATAAGGTGAGCCAGACTCCTGCATGGAATCACTTTAAGGAGTTTACTGATAATGCCTTCTCTCCACACTGTGTCGTAAGCTGCCTTTAGGTCTACAAATGCTACCGAAGTCTTTAGTCTTTGTTGGAATCCTGCTTCGATGAAGGTAGTTAATGACAGGACTTGATCGGCACAACTTCTTTGTGGTCTGAATCCAGCTTGTTCAATAGGGATCGTTTCGAAAACTTTTGTAGCAATTCTATTCAAGATTAGCTTCTCTAGTAGTTTATAGCATGCACTGAGCAATGCTATTGGTCTATAGCTCTCTGGTGTTTCACTAGGCTTTCCTGGTTTTAGGATTGCAATGACTTTACTCATTTTAAATAAGCGAGGTAGGTTGCCTGTTCGAAGAATGTAAGTTAGAAACCTAGATAACCATAGTTTCGTATTTTCTCCACTATTAATCAGAAACTCGGGGTGAATCCCATCAAATCCCGGTGCTTTACCAGATTTCATATCTTCTAAAGCTGCATCGATATCGTGCACACTAAATGGTCTAGTGTATTCCGAATGAAGGGGGCTTGTGGCCTTGAGACTGGTTAATTGCTTTTTGATATTTCTTGTATGATTTCTGTCTCTCGGTGTCCTAGACAAAGCAACTATATGAGCAGCAATTTGGTTTGGAGTAACTGCAGGATTTTTACGAACAATGGGAGTGGCCCCACCAAGCTTCCGTAACAATGACGATGCCTTTCTGCTCGATTCTCTGAAATTCATAGATGTTACAGTTTCAATCCATCTTTCTCTGCGGGCATTATCAAGATTATGAAGCAGTTCATCCCCGATTTCTTGTTCGCCACTGGAAAGGAACTCTTGGTATAGCTTTTCATTGTCATCAGTCCATCCAGGAATGTATTCCTTTCTGTAACCTCTAGGTATGTGTCTTTTTGCTGTGGCAATTACAGCACCCACAAATCTCTCATAGTTGTTGCTTGTTGGCGGTATCCATCTGACACATTTATCAAGGTCACTCGAGAACGCTTTCCAGTCTGCTTTCCTGAAGTTCCATCGTGGGCGAGGATAAGAAATTGCCAGAGGTATCTGCATTCCAACCTCAAGACGCACAGGACGATGTTGACTTCGCGGGAAATCTTGAAGTACTTTCCGTGAAGTAAACAGAGGTTGTTTATTTTGATCAGTGGATACAAAACATAGGTCTGGGTTGAACTCCTTTTTCCATGCGGCAGATCTAAATGTACCTCTATCTTTTGCATCAAATATAAGATGAATGTCATGTTCCTCGACCCAATTCATGAGAGTGTCTCCATTAGAATCGGTGGCACTATAATTCCATTCTACATGGTGACTGTTGAAATCTCCCACATAGATGGCTGGATGGTTTTGTACCTGAATCATCTGGGAGGGCCACGGAGAAAGTGGAGGCTTGTAGATGTTTGTAATGATGAAATCTCCAACTTTGATGACAACAGTGTGAATGTCATATTTAGAGCTAGATGTGAGCAATGAAGCATTTTCAATGGTGCTGCGAACATATGTAGCAGTGCCATATGCATGGTGGTATGTAGCACCTACGATATCATATCCTGATATTTGCCCTCTGGTTTGTAATTGATGTTCGTCCACCACATGTGTTTCCTGAATAGCAACCACATCGATGTTTTCATCTCGTAGGATTTTTGACAAGTAGTGGCATTTGGATTTACTCATGCCTTCTATATTTAGATGAAGAACTTTAAGCGTAGGCCCGAAGGTCTTTGCCTGTTGGTTCTGAAAAGAACCATTTGAATGATTTTTCATTTTCATGTACAATAGCCAGGAGATCGCTAGGATAGTCTGGCAGCCTGATCACTGTTTATCCTTTAAGTTTATGGCATCCTCGCTAGACAGTCTTGTGAAAGGCTTGAATAAGGAGGAATTAAAAATACTAGAATGCATTTTAATGATCCTGAGCAATTTCAATTGTGCATTCGGAAAGGTATATTCCCGTATGAATTCTGCAACAGCTGGGACGTGTTAAAGCAAAGAACACTCCCACCACAAGAGAAATTTTACTCGAAACTAACACGCAGTACTGTTTTCGATGAAGACTATGCACATGCATGTCAAGTTTGGCGAGTGTTTGATACCAAAACGCTAGGTGAATATGCTTTGCATTACCTAAAACTGGATGTATTGCTGCTCACCGATATGTTTGAAAAATTCCGTGAGTTGTGTCAACACATTTACGGTCTTGACCCGGCTCACTATTATACGAGTCCTGGGCTCTCGTTTGATGCCGCTTTGAAATACACTCAAGTGGAATTGGATTTACTCACTGATGTAGACATGGTACTATTTTTTGAAAAGGGCATTCGAGGCGGCTTTGTGTCGCTTAACCAACGCCATGCCGAAGCGAACAATGTCTACATGCCTGATTATTCACCAGACAAACCAGAATCGTACTTAATGTACTATGACGTGAATAATTTGTATGGTTACGCCATGAGTCAGCCTTTGCCCTATGGGAAGTTTGCTTGGCTGACAGAGAAAAAAGTGTCAGAATATGATGTGAACATGGCTAGCCAAGAAACAGGCCGTGGATATGTGCTAGAAGTGGATATTGAATATCCCTCATCTTTGTATGATGAACATGCTGATTTCCCATTCTGGCTTGAGCAAATGGTTCCCCCTGACAGTAAAGTGAAAATTGAAAAACTCATGGGCACACTTTACAACAAAAATCGGTATTTGCTACATATCCAAATGTTGGTGCAATGCCTCGCCCAAGGCTTGGTGTTGAAGAAAATCCATAGGGGGTATTTCTTTTGCTCAAAAACCATGGCTCGAGCCGTACATGCAACTCAACACAGAGCACCGTCAAATGGCAACACAGCAGTTTGAAATTAATTTTTTTTAAATTAATGAACAACTGCATCTATGGCAAGTCCATGGAGAATGTCTGCAAATACCGTGACATTAAATTGGTCAATGTCTGGGAAGGGCGTTGGGGTGCCCGGCGGTACATTGCCAAGCCAAATTTCAAATCGATCAACATTTTCAATGAGGATTTGTCTACTATTGAAATGAGTAGGACCAGCGTGACCATGAATAAGCCCATTTACTTGGGCCAAGTCATTTTAGACTTTTCTAAATCGGTCATGTATCGATTCCACTATGAGTTTGCCAAACGCCATTTTGAGAACGTCTCTCTTTTGTATTTGGATACGGACTCATTCATATACCACATTCGCCACTGCAACCCCTATGACGTCATGAGACAACATAGTGACTGGTTCGACACTTCTCCCTATGGCGCTGACAACATGTTTCAGCTAGCCATAAAAAAACAAGAAGGTAATGGGCGTTTTAAAAGATGAATTCGGTGATTCCGTTATGACTGAATTCGTAGGTTTGGCCTCGAAAATGTATGCTTTTAGCACACTAGACTGTAAGGAAGCCAAATGAGCAAAAGGTGTAGGTAGGGCGGTGGTAAAATCGCTACGTGTAGACGATTACCTGGCGGTTTCACGCACTGGCAAAGCTATGTCTCATATAAAGTGCAGGATACAATCCAGCAACCATCATTTGTATCTTGAGGAACAAAGAAAACGCACCCTCGCCTCCAGGGATAACAAACGTGTGTGGGCTGACGACCTTCTCACACTAGCCTACCCTTATGATCGCAAGGAGGAGGAGGTGTGATTTTTCTGTTTAATCATTTAGAGACATGGCTTTTTGTAACTTGTAGATTTAGTATTTTGTAAAAATTGTTTTTTTTGTCATTGTAAATAGTAGATTTTGCAAATAGTGCAACCCACATGGACCTTTTGCTCTTTAAAAAAGTTGTAGGCAACCTTATTTTTAAAAAAAAATTGATTGGTAAATACTGTAGTTTGATTCTTTTAAAGCTGTACAAAATTGGAGTATTTTTTAATATGAAATAAGTAATATTTTTTTAGTAACTTTCATGACTAGTATTTAATTACATTTTTATAATGTAAATGGTAAACTAAAAAGTTCTTTTGGGATGAGTGTGCATGTCGAGAAAGTGCTTTTGGGAATAAATAAAGTGATTGTGTTTGTTCCCAAAGACAGGTGTGAATGTATGAGTAGAGAGAGAAAGCTGGTGTATATGTATGACCAGAGCAAACATGGTGAGGTAGGGTGTGTGGGAAGGGGGAAATTGTTACTTATATACTCATTTTGTTTTCAATAGTTTTGTTTTCTTCGAAATGTGGCAGTCAATAGACATTATTTTTGTAAAACCAGTCTTACCGGAAGTAGTCGTAGACCTCGACGTTTCTCCAAACACCCATAAACACATTGCAGCATCATCATGGTCAAGCACTCGCATCAACATCATTGACAAATCTCAACTTTCAACATACACCAAATGGAAAAATGTGTAAACAACAAAATGGAAAATCCATGTTTCGATATCGCCAAAAACGCAAAACTTAAAACAGACATCTTTAAAAACTGGAAATGGCCATGTGTGAAATATGAAAATTTAGAAAAACTTCAAACAGACATTGTTTAAAAAGTGTCATCAACAAAAATGGAAAAATCCATATCATCAAAAACGCAAAACTTGAAATGAATTTTTTAAAAACTGTAAATTGCAAATTGACAAATGGCAATGTGTGAAATGTGAAAATGAACAATCAGCTATCAACCTCATGATTTTTTAAAATAAAACAACATCGTGCTCTGGTAAACCTTTGTTTTTATTTGATAACCATAGGGATTGACGAAAGAAAAATAGAATACAAACACATTCCAATTCCTCACTCCTCAATGTTTATGTCCACGCATCATCAACTTTCCTTTCATAGCACTCATCACAATCAGGGCTGCCATCCTCTCACCCACTGAGGAATCACAGGATGTGAAACGTTGCTTAGCTTTTTTCAATAACAATTTATCTGCCACATGTCTTAAACGAGGATGACTATGGCGATAAGATAGGTCATGTTCTTTGCATACTTGATCCAAAACATTAATGGGTACATCACCACGTTGCAAACGTTTTTCAAGATGAGTTCCAGGGCCACAAAAACGATAACCTGAAAGATGGATTTCGAAAGGTAAGTATAGAATCACTTTGTCAATGACGCCATTGCCAGTACAGGTCTGGCATATCCTTTTCCATCGATGGTAAAAATATTTGGACTTCTTTTTCTTCTTCTGTGGACGATGTTTGTGTTTGTTGTTGTTGCTTTTTCTCGCCATGACACCCGTGGAATGATTCAACAAAGTCTTTACACGGACTTTTATGACCGTGATACAGTTTCACTAGCTGACAAGTGGCACACTGACGCATAGACGGTATTTTTGCCATGGCCACTTGCTTATGATGATCGTAATCCGTATAGGAATGCAATTCACTCAACACAGGGTCTTGAGTCCATGATTTTGGTACATGTTGGTACTGCGTTGGCGGCCACATAATAAATGAACGAATTGGGCAGCGCTAAGAGTTTCTCTTTGGTAAAACTGTCTAGTTTCTTTTTGCATACAAAGAACTTGCCGACGACTTTGTCCGTAGCATTGCCTTTCTCCATGGTATCACGTGCTGTAGATGTTTACACGTTGCTTGTAAAAATCTCACTGGCGTTATTCACAGGTAAATCTTGATTTATAATTTTGTTCAACAACTCCCAACAGGCATGAGTGGTTAACCAATGAAAGAAATGCCACACATGGGCTAGGGCTGTATGGGTAAAGCTGCCCCAGGAACAAGTATCCATGAGCGTTTGCAGGGAAGGACAACCCTAGTCCATGAGGTCGATACATTGACAGTAAGACGCCAAAAATGGTTGCAACCATTGAGGTTTTCAATACCTTTCACAAATACCACATTGGCCGAGGTCAAGTGTGCTTTCATGACCACGTCCAAATATTTATAGGAAATGGTTCCTTGATTCCAGTCTAAATGCCTATGATTTTCAAACCACTGGGTTTGTTTACGATCTTTTTCACACGGCAAATCAAAAGCATGGGGCGGTTTAAATACCAAATGTGTAGCTTGCGATATCCAAAACGTGGTACAATCGATAATGGCCACTTGTTTAAATATAAATTTGTTGTCACCAATTTTAAACCCTTGGCAATCCACAATGAGTGTGCGCAACATGTTGACGCTTGCCTGGACCGAGTTCAACTGGCGACTGACTGACGATCGACCACTAAGGTGTGACCATGACATGACTTACCTACCATGCTAGTTTAAAAAAAATGAGGTTAGGGTAGGACAGGGGGACATGAAAAAATAAGAATTTAAGAATTACATCATTTTATTATCATAACACGTCTTACAGGCTTTTGTCATTTTGGGATAGGGGCGATACCAACTGATACAACAATATAGTCTCTTGTGTTTGGAACGTCCATAACACCGATGATGTCCCAATGTCTCTAAACTAGGCGTTTTTGATGGTGAGCTGCTCACCGAAGTACCATGGACACCATACAGTCCACACGTATCGTAACTTGTTTCTTTTTCATCACTCATAGGCACGAGAGAGGGATAGCTTGAATGACAGGGTATATTTCCCACCTCCATTCTGCACAGGTAGGGGCAGGCAGGTGACCAGCACTGATGTTCCTGCATGGGTTCATCACTCTCTTGCCATTGGTCTATGATGATGAGACAAAAGGCACATTTCACTTCATCTCTTGTTTTTAAATAGTAGACGCCAGCGGCCGCCAAGGCTTGAGGGTTTATGAAAGGCACCGGCCATGTTGCAAAAGTCTTGAAACGTTGTTCCTCAGAGTTTAAATTCATGGATGTGACTTCTCTTGATGCTTTAAAGCAAGAAATGACTGAGCGGCTTGACGTGGGTTGACCTGTTATTTATACACTCGTCACTTGGTTGGACAGTGGATAATAGTTGACTAGTTTGTGATGAATAATCAAACAGTAGGCCGTGGTATTGGCAGGTTCATTGTCATGCGTTTCAAAATCTAGTCGAATATCAAAATTGGATGGCTTGACAGACTCTTCCAGGTAAGAACAGTCAAAGACAATCAGTGGTGCTCTTGCCTTAAACGCTTGGGGTAGCAGCATGGGGCCGTTCTCTTTTTGATAATACGACCATCGAAATTTAGAAAACAAGTCGTACAGGGGGCCAAACTTCTTTTTTGAAAAATCCAAATCCAGTCCTTCATAGGGAAACACAGCACTGTTGAGGAAAAGACGTGCATTTCTCAATTGCAGGTGATCAAATTGCGTGGCATCTTTGGTTTGTTGATACTTGGGATTCGTTTGAAAACCCACGATCATGTAGAGAGGTCTCTCTGTATAGCGAGCTGTTTTTACAGACCAAATGTGTGTGTTGGTGGTGGGCAATATCGGGTACTCATGGAGTGCCCAGCTTCTAAATTCCATGGGTAGAGGCATATCTCTCTTTACCATCTTGAGTATGTCCAGTTTTTTGCTATCGTCAAGGGTCACATGGGGTACTTTCCATAGCAAGCGTTGTAGTTGAATTTTTGAATCGATGGGGGCATTGTCGGCTTCTTTGAGTGCATTATTATCACTCCTGTCTCTCACCAGATAAAGCACTTGCCTTGCGTTGACCACAATGCGCTGGTGACCTTCGGCAAAGCATAAAATCATTTTAAGAGGTAAATATCCAGTAAAGATCCCATCGGTGTGTACCATCCAGTCATTGGTCGAGTCAGGGCACCAACCTGCCATGCAAAGTGTTTTACCTTCTTCCTCACTATAAGAGGGGTATAGTTTCATGACACTGGAAATGCCAACATTTCGAGTGCTATCCAACACGATATCGTTAATGACATAACGTACTTCAGAAAACAGTTGGCCAACTTGGATGTGGTGGGTGTAGAGCCATCGGCTTTGGTGAGCCGACCTTCAATCTGAATGACACTTTCATGCGGTAGGGTGTAAATATCTTGGTTGTTGATAACAAATTGAATTTCATCATTGTTATTGAGTCCAGGTGTTTGAGCTTGATAGGAATGGAGATCAATTCTTAGCACCCCTGATTGCTCCTCGATGCGGTTCGCTTCCTCTAGGATAGAATTCATCATGGGGGTTGACGTGGTAACCCAAATGCTGTAAAATCTGCTTGTCTTGAGATGTTAACGTGTATTCACGTGGCAAACAACTAACACCATTCCTAGACGGTGTTGTTGCTTTATACACAAACTTCATAGTGGCTTTAGCACCAATTTGTAAGTCACTGGTGTGGTAGAATCTAGATCAATGAGTTGTTGATCTCTATTGATCAGTCTTAATGTTATATTACTAATACTATCGACAGCCACAGAATGAAAAAGTACCACTGGAGGGTTTTCACGAATAATATAGCCATTGGGCGATGTCACAATAAAGTCATAAAGCGAATGCGATGGTTCTTGATTGGTGTACACTTGGCTAATAATATTACACGTCACCGACACATGATGGTCCTCAATGAATTTCACTTCATGGTCTGATTCATGTTTTTTGTTGGGCTCCAACACGCGTGGTTTAAATCCAAGTAATGGACCATTGGAATCGGGGCGTGTTTTAAAGTCAATGTTGAATGTGGAGAGAATACTGCAGCGATGAGTGTTGGTATTTCCTACAAGTTCAGACTTGCGCTTTCCATCGATAAATGACTTTAAACCATATTCATTGATCAACACCACATAAATGTGTTCATAAATGTCATCGATCGTGTATCCACCAGAGTTCAGGGTGAGCACAGAATCATCATAGAAAAACTTGTTGTTCACATTTTCACGTATGTTGTATATTCGATTGAACGTTTCAAGAGAAACAAGTCCTAAACCATAGGGTTTTTCACTCAATTCGATAGGCGGGTAAAAGTCTAGGCTGACTTCGGGTCCACTTCCATGCAGTGTAAATATTTTACTTTCTGCCGACATACTGTTGGCGTTTTTGCTTATGCTGCGTCTTATATTTAAAAAAAATAAACACAAACGTCCACACTGTTGGCTGTTAAACGTTTGCTCACGTTTCACATTATAATATTTCTTGATTCTCTTTCCAAAATGGGTCACTAGTTCCATGGGTGGGGACAAATTCCTAAAACTGTCAAAGTACCATACGATGGATCCCTCTTTGACATAAGCTACATAATGCGTTCCTGGTCCTCGGTTATCGTCCAAATTGACAACAGCACATTCCTGTTTCCAGGGTCGTGGGGGTAATTGGTTTCGCATAAACACACCTCGAAAATGAGAAAGCTTTAGTTGTTTAGCATAGCTTTCCACTTGTTGATGTGTCAGGGCATGTCTTGCTATGGTTGAGGTTATTTTTTTATTTTTTTAATATTTCGAAATCGTGAAATCCCAAATCCTTGTTGATAAAAGGCTGGCTTCAAATTGGCATTTTTAGTCCCCATTGCAATTGCTTCCATCGTTGCATTGTGTCGCTGACTTTCTTTGAGTTGTTGCTTGCCCTGCTGCGCGGCTTTAATGGTTTTCGCCACTGCACTGGCACCGCCCAAAAGTGAACCCAGAGCAGCCAGACCGGCAAATAAAGCAGGTAAATATCCCGCTCGATTGGGGACGGGAATCACTCGCCCTTGTTTTGAACCCTGTCGCTGACGTTTTGGAATAACTCGTCTCTGTTCCGCTCGAAGAGCTTTCTTTATGGTCAATACATTATTTTTTCTTTTTTTCTTTCGCAAGGGCTTGTCCACGAATGCCATAAGCCCAGGCTTTGCCAAGGACAGGGTCTTATTTTTAATCTTTCTCACCACATATCTTTGTTTCAAAATGATGATAATGACCAACAACCTTTCACAAGAAAGCTTAAGTCGCAACTAACGTCAGATTGTTATTTCATGGCTGTATATTCCAATTCCACATAAAGCGGGAAATCGTTTATGGTTTTTCCCGCTTGCTTTTCATCCCATGTCAATATGGGATGAAAGGATAATTCGTCCCCTGCATTGACCATTTCATGGTTATGGACCATTATCCTATGACTATTTTTCTGTATTTGTAAATGGTTCTCATCAGGTATGGCATATTTGATGTGAATGGTTCCATCATAGTGTAATCCATAGTGGTTTAAACCCGAAGCAAGCACATGGGTCAAGTGCTAGTCATGGACTAGCGGTAAATGGTTTCTGTCATTCACAGATTTTGCATTGGTTAGATACACTAAAAATATGGATGGGATACATTTATAAAGCCTTTTTCATTTCATAGGTCACGTAACGCTTGGTACAGACATCGTCTTCGTCTTGCGGGTCTTCCAGGTGAATAATCTGATGGTGATTAGTGCTATAGCCATTCGATGTAAGCTGAGGCACTTTGTCACAAAATGCATACACTTTGTTATCCACATACTTTTTTGTAGTAACGTCTGTAGACACTTGAGGATGTTTCACATGGGTTAACCGCTTTCCCTTAAAGTCATAATCTCCTTGTTTTGTGCGTGCAACTACAGACCTATCCACATAGTGTTTATTAGCAGGATCTGTTTCTTGTTTGGGATCATGTATGGGAACAGACCTAGCTTTGGCCATCAACGCACGTCCAAAGACATCCATCGTCAACCTGTAGTACCAGTCTACTGTTTATATGACAAGGCTTGGTGTCCTGTATATAGACAGCCAGCTAGTCTGGCTAAGCCTTAGTTGAAATGAAGATTATTAAGCAGCAAGAGTCATTCCCCGTGGGGGACATGGTTTCCCATCTCTTTCCCACATCACGTGAACAACGCCATGGTTCACTGTTTCCATCTTCCATTCGCAGCATCATTGTGGGGCCTTCCGGCTGTGAAAAGACTAATCTTTTGCTAACGCTCATTACAGCGCCCAATGGTCTGCGTTTTCAAAATATTTATATTTTTGCAAAATCTCTCTATCAACCCCTCTACGTTTTTCTGGATCAAGTCATGTCTGGATTACAAAAAGAGAATATGGGTTATTTCACATTTTCCATGCAACAAAATGTTATTTCACCGGATGAGGTAAAGCCCGAATCACTCATGATTTTCGATGATGTATCCACGGAACGTCAAGGCATCATTCAAAGCTATTTCAGCATGGGTCGTCACAAACATATCGATTGCTTCTATTTTGGACAAACCTATTCTAAAATGTCCAAACAATTGATTCGTGACAATGCCAATGTCATTGTTTTATTTCGCCAGGACGAGAGGAACAGTCGCCACATTTATAATGAACATGTGAATCCGGATATGACCTTTCAAATGTTTACAGAATTGTGTGTCAAGTGCTTGAACACTCAACGTCATGCCTGTTTAGTGATTGACAAACATAGTGAACTCAAACAAGGACGGTATCGCTTATGGTTTGATCATTTTATTGCTATTTAAGGCACTGTCTCATTCCTTGACAAGTAATTTGTCAAGACACCATGGTGTTAGCAGAGGGTCAATTGAAAAAGCATATTATTAGAGCAAAAATACTATTCGCCAAAAGTTTCGTCAATTGAAACGATCACGTGCAGATCATGCTGTTTTTATTCAACAACATTTAGCACCTCCGCTAAAAGCCATGTTGAAACCCTCTTTCAAGCCATCTGAAACGCTACCCACCGTTTCGCAAGCCACGCAGACGTTGCACGACGATCCTGAAAAAGAGGAAGAGGAACAGGAACAGGAAGATTTGACTAGTGTTAGCGAAGTTGAGGATGAGGAGGAACAAGTGTTTACGCCTCAAAATAAAAGGCAGCACACCTTGCAGAGTTTTTGAGATAAAAGAAATCCCTCGTCATGGTCGAAACACCTTGCCCGTCCAGATCGTCTCCGTTTTCACAACTCTTGGCCACCCCTCAACATAAAGCTCAACTGAAAAACATTTTAATAAAATATTATGGATCAACACCAGAACCCTATTTCAGCGATCTATTTATTGGAAACACAGATAACACGTATGGTGTTCGCTATGAGAATGATAGTTTTAAAATTGGTGATTCATCCGTTAAATTTGCTCGTACTAAAGCTGTCATTAAGAACATTAATTATAAATTAACGGCAGGACTGTCAAATCTGCTCTTCTTATGATTATACGTCAGAGGATCTTGACAAATATAAATCCATAATATTGGACACCCATGCCCACAAAAGACAGTATGATCCCGCTCAGCAAGTGAATACCAATATATCTCAAAAATATAAAACCATCATTGCTTCACGTCAAGCCGGCCATACCGGTCACGATTGGGAAATTCAAGAAATTGAACAAGAACTTCGAAATGCCAAAATTATTGTTTGAGCCCTCACCCATTAAAATGGGTATTGCTCACGAGTTGCATCGCCCATCTAGGCGTCACTATCCACGACTCAGGGTGATTTCACGAGGTGTCGATGAACTTTGGCAGTTTGACTTGGTTGAAATGATACCCTATGCTGGCGTTAACGACGGTGTGCGCTATATGTTGACCTCATTGATGTCTATTCCAAAATGGCCTTTGTTGAACCTGTGCGTCGCAAGTCTGGTCCACTAGTTACCAAGGCCATTCAACATATTATTCAACACTCCAAACGTCAACCCCAGTTGCTACAAACCGACCAGGGGAAAGAATATTTCAACAAGGATTTCTCCAGTTTTCTCAAATCTAAGGATATTCACCATTACACCACGTACAGCAATCTCAAAGCCAGCGTGGTTGAGCGATTTAACCGAACATTGAAAACCCATGTGTGGAAAGCGTTTACCGCTCAGGGCACTCATCGCTGGTTGGACATGTTACCTGAGCTAGTGTCACGTTACAATGACACCAAACATAGAACAATTGGGACCAAGCCACGCCTCGTGACAAAAAATATTCAGCGACTGGATAAACTGCTTAACCCTATAAAAACAGCAGATCCTAAACGTCACCGACTGAAAATTGGGGATTTTATTCGTGTGAGCAAATTTAAGTCTGCCTTCAATAAGGGCTACACGCCTCCGTGGGGGACCGAAATATTTCGAATTCGTCAAGTCAACTTGGACAGTCCAGTCACCTATTTACTCCAGGAACTCAACCATCAACCCATAAATGGTAGATTTTATCTCCATGAACTTCAAAAAACAGCATTTCCTAAACATTATCTTGTGGAAAATGTGTTGAAACAAAAAGGAAATAAACTATATGTCAAAAGGTTAGGATTTGACTCTATGTTGAATTCTTGCATCAATAAATTACATGTAGTGTGAACTTGTGCAATTTATTTATTTATTTAATTATTGAATCGTGTTGTACGAGAGCTCTGTGTACAGCGCTCCGCGCTTCATGCATGTCCATACATGTTTGTCTTTCTCTCTCCACACCTGTGTCCTCTCTTAAATTACCCCTTCCCCTCCCCCCCCCCTTCACCTCCCGCCACTTCTCTTCACAGCTCTTGCCTATCTATTGGTTGTGACATCATTCCCACAAGTTGCATCATACTTTTTACTGATTCAGCGATTCCCACGCTTTAAACATTCTATTATCGTGCACGTGGACAGCTAACGTCCAAGGTGAACACCTGTGCCAGGTCAAATTACACGTCAACTTGCATTTTGTCACGTACGAAGCAAACAGGATGTGACTTGTTTTGCTTGCATGTGGTTGCACATGTCATCTCACACGTGTATGCACGCATTTCGCACTCCCTGCCATCACGGTTGTCAGATTATTTAACCTTCAAGCGGCATCCGCGTCTTTGTCATTTTCCATTGCACCTGTTGTCAAGTCAGATCAGCGCATTCCAATAAGCACAAATGACATTCACAACCTGCTAGTCTGCCCCTATCCCCAGCAAGTTTGTTTTCTGTACTCGCTTCAACCAACATAGAACCAAGTTCTCTTAACCGTTTACACGTTAAAGATCCCCTTCGGGGGTAAAATATCAGAAAAAACGAACCCTCGCTCAGTCTTAAACCGACCCGTCGAAATATCGATTGTTCTATTGAGCACAGCCACCGTGGTCAGCGACAGGTTCGTTGAAACACACACACCCAGCAGTATCGTCTCTCTCAACAACCACGCATCATGAACATTTTAAACAGGTAAAGAATTTTTTTTCAACAAAAGTGTCGTTAGGCCCTTTGTCAAAATTTCAAAAATAGTTTCCAAAAGGGGGTGTTAGCCCGAGTCCTATGATACCTCGTACACGTCTCTAGCGTTATTGGTTTGCGAGATATAGTAAATAGTCTAAAATCACGGTTTTACCTCAAAATGGTTTTTCAATCCTGCTCAATACGAACATCCTCGGCAAGAGGACAACTCGACGAAAATATGACACCTCGTACAAGTCTCTAGGCTTATTGGTTCGTGATATATCAGCAAAAATCACAAAAAACACTTGTTTACCCCAAAATCGAGTTACCAATTTAAAAAATATATATATAACGAGTGGTCCATAGCAAAGGGGAAGTCACTCCGAGTCCTTGGACCTGTCGTACACGCATCTGGCATGATTGGTCGCGAGATATAACAGAAAGTCTGAAATCACGTTTTTACCCCCCCCCCCCAAAAAAAAAATGTTCCCAGCATTTCACCTTTTCGACACCTACATTCCCGTAAAGAGCGCAACGTGACGGAAAAAAACGAATCCAAGCACGCCCTCCTAGCATTACTCCTTCCATTCCAAGGTCGCCAGGGGATCACAACTTCCTAAGTGAGACAGAACCTACAACCAAGCACTACTTACAAAACACAAATTTTTGTCCTAGAGTCTTGAAATTTATGTCGCCTCCGTAGCGTAGCGGTCAGCATAATTAGCTGCCGCCCCGGAGGTCCTGGGTTCGATTCCCGGCTCTGCCACGAAATTTTTGAAAAGTAGTATGAGGACTGGAACGGGGTCTACTCAGCCTCAGGTGGTCCAAATGAGTAGAGGGGGTTCGATTCCCACCTCAGCCATCCTCGAAGTGGTTTTCCGTGGTTTCCCACTTCGTCTTCGGGCAAATGTCCCCGATTACCCGGATAGTAGGCTGTCAGATATCCGCCCCCTCAATCGGATTGCCAAAAATCAAACGCACCGGCACAGCTACATCAATGAAAATGGCACTGACAGATACTACCGAGATTAGAGCACAGCAGTTAACAAGAAATTATTGTGGAACACACCAAAATATACGGGGATTCATACTTACCTTTACTTACCTCTTCAAATTAATCTCGGGTATGGGTTGCCAACTGGATCACTTAAAGTATGCCCTCACAATAACCTCCACCATGATATTTAAAATGAACCAAAGCGGAAACAAGAAACTTTAAACTGTACAATAATTTATTTCACATAAAGGGAATCATTCTAACAAAAATTCAACAAAATATACGTGGCAATCAGAAGCCATTGTCAATATAATCATGTCCTCCTGTAGGACTTGTAGACGTTACATACAAAATCTTATCTTTACTAGCTTATAAAGAACGTAATAATAGTAATACACTTGGAATGGATGAGGGAATTGGGACGAAACATGTAGCAATTGTTTTCCTCTTTCATAAACATCACACTTTATTTATAACTGCAAGCCTGTTATGTAGTCGGCCTTGGCCTCTAACATACAGTTGTCAGGCCAGCTGCGATCCACCCTACAACATGTCGCATGCTCGCATCGTTAAATGGACCCACCTGTCCAGTCAGTGTTAGCATATGCTCGTAACCTCTGAGCCTAGCTCCTTTTCAAACACTTTAAATGTCCTCAACTCAACTCAAATATTATCACGCAAATCTTTTAAATGCTCCAATCACATATCACTGGATTACTCTAATAATCCCAAAACTTGTTTAATTACATAATCCATATGTTTCATTAGCGTTGTTTAGAGTATATTAACAAAACTCTTAATGTTTATAACGAATGCTCATTAATTGTTTATAACAATTATAAATTGTTTATAATATTGTCAAACGACAATTGAAAAATTTATACACGCCTCTCTTAATCCCTTTCATTTCCAATTATTATTTAAGATATTTACACAATTATTTACAATATTAATATTATTTATTTTATAAATACATTAAACCACACGTCTATCCGGTTGATAATTACTCAAATCAGGTTAATATAATCGACCAATGAAGGTTAGTTATATTTAAGCTTATATTCAGGTTTAATAAGTTTTAATAATTATTATTATTATTTGTGACGGTAACCTCCATTCACAATCGTTATCTCAAATTATTTAACACTCTTGTTAATTATAACAGTAATTTCACATGATTAATTTTCAAAGGACCTGGAAAATAAACTCAGCGGAAAAATACTTCGCTCAAACGCACAAAATTGCATAAAATAGGCCCAGAATTCATCATATATCTCCATATATATGGCATAAAAATCTTCCACAATATATACAAAAACCTCCACTTACAAATTCTTCAACATCATTAATATTAATGTGGGAATCTCCTTCACTTATTCAAGGGCATTATTCATCAGCGACTTTTACACGTCCACTGAACTAACGATTATACATCCATAGTTCCACTTTAAAAATTCTTATATTCATTAATTGTGTCAAACTGTTGTTATTTATTTAACCTTCGTGGGTTTCATTCATGAATCGATATGAAGTAAAAATTTGCCAATCACAAATAAATTTAATAGCGAATACGATTATTTACGCCTCTCTGGTCTATCAAAAATTTGAGATTAATATCTTCTAAGTATCGTAGTATAAAAATACTATCTTCAAACAAAGTTCATCTAAACTGCAAAATAGTCGAATAGAATACAATTAGACTGTGGAATGCAAACATTATTGTTCCAATCTAGAATTGAGAAAAATTCCTATCAAAGTTCATTACTATAGTGTATTCAATAAATCGTAATCAAAGTTCATATTTCATAAAATTGTCTGTAATGCAATGGTAATTCAGAACTGACGATAAATGTCTATGTTGCAATCATGTTCATAAAACGACTAGTATTTCCAAGATCGTCGATACAGTAATAGATTTTAACGCTCTAAAATCTTTTAATTATTCTTCTTTCTTGATGATGACAGAAAATTGGTCAAAGTAATTTACTGAATAGAATTACTTTAATAAAGTGACACGCTGTCTGAATTCAAATCTGCCATAGAAAATCGTTAACTTTACAGTCAAATCGTGACTACAAAAATATGCAAATTACTGAAAGAATATATATGATCAGTCTCAACTGATCCAAAATTATTTAAATATGCCAAAGACATAACAATGTCTTAATAAATCGTTGAAAAAGGCATAAATCATCGAAGTGTACTGAGTACAGAAATATCAAGCAAGAATATGGGGCAAAATTTAGGACAGAACATATGAGAAAAATGGTTGCTCAGATATCGCTAAATGGCTCAAATAAAACACGAAACGTTCACGACTACCTTATCTGTTGATTGAAGTTCCAGAGGAAAATCTTCCAAAGAAGACTGGTGATGGTTCCATTTCACCAAAAAGATGTGCTCCGACCTCGAACCTGGAACCAGCGCCCTCGGAGAATAGAACTGCTTCCTCCTCCGGAAATTGCACTGCTCCGTGTAGACGATAGACATCCTTCTGGCAAAACTCTTCTTTGTGAGCCGGGTCCACCCTGGCCTCTCTTGAAAGTTCCCTGAAGTTCTGGCAGAAATTCGCCATGAAGTTTATTGCAGTAATTTCCGTAGAAATATTCATATTTGTGGAGTATGAATATGTTTCCACTGCCATTTGATATAATTCAGCGTTGGACAACGATGCATGAGTGTAGTTGGATGTTCACTACATGCTCGCTTTTGTAGAAAGACGATTAGCGAAGTTCCATGCTGCTATTTCACTCCATTGATATATGTCCCAATTGCATTAAAGTCCTTAGCCTTCCATCTCCATTTCCGTTATAATAGTTGAAAGAACTGCCATATTATATTGTTGCATCGTAGAATGTAGCGTTATATCATCAAATGCAATCTGTAATATCACGGTTGCAATACCAGTGTCAGCCGTAGCGTAGAATGTGCTGTTATAAAAGTGCTTCTCAGGTGGCGAGAAAATCACTTTTGTCTGCCGTCTTAAAATGCCAATATCTTTCAAATTATAACCGTGAAAGTGTTCAATCTTTCTACACACTTTAATATAGTACTGCACAATCGAATTAGCTTAAAGGCATTAGTCAACTCTTGATATATTATCTTGTAGACTCGTTAATGTGTGCGTTTCAACTTCGCCTAGTTTCAATCACCGTAAAATGGAACTGCGGCACTCTCGAAGCTCGTTCGATGCGGTGGGCTATACCACACGCGCTAAAGACGACTTGCTTCAATTATTCACTCGAAAACGACTATATGACATCAGAAATATATATGCGTTATGAGATATATATGCGATATGAGAGCTCCTCTCTGCTGTGCAAGACCTTTTATCAACTTCATAAGGGGCGTATCCATCCCTTACATAGCTTGTTTCTCCGTCATAGCTAGAATTTCTAACTTTGGCAATACTTGACGGATTTTCAAATTTCAAAACCTCAAAAATAATTTCTTCAAAATTCCAAATCAATGCCATAACTGAAAATAGGTTTCCACAATTCTGCATGCCAAAAGTAATTAAATATGATAGTTTCAGTAATCTCCGTCTCCCTCCAAACTATCATTCATTGGTTCGAGTCTTTCCTCCAATCGCGTAACTCCTTCCTCAGCACAATTCCTCGTTTCCCTGCGACTGCGTCGTAAATCTCAGATCTTTCTCGAACAAAATCATGACGTCACCAAGAATCTCAGCTCAATCAGCCTACTTGCATAAAGTCTGCGTCATCCGTGCTTACGTCATGAATATCCACGTCACAACTATGACAGCCATAACTTTCTTCATATTTTCCAATACAGCCATCGTGGTCTCAATATAATTCAATTTACGGGGGCAGTACCATCCCGGCATTTGCCCGAAGACGAAGTGGGAAACCACTGAAAACCACTTCGAGGATGGCTGAGGTGGGAATCGAACCCCCTCTACTCATTTGGACCACCCGAGGCTGAGTAGACCCCGTTCCAGTCCTCATACCACTTTCCAAATTTCGTGGCAGAGCCGGGAATCGAACCCAGGACCTCCGGGGCTGCAGCTAAGCATGCTGACCGCTACGCTACGGAGGCGACCTCAAGTCATTTATGCTTGGTTAAAATGTATCAAGTAATAAAATTTCCATTCCTTCTCCAAATACAAATATTTCTTCTGGCTAAAATTTTACCAATGGCTTGTTGATGCATAATTTCTCTTCCTGAGTGTAAATAAGATTCATATCTCGAAAATTGTATACACTATTTTCCTCTGATGCTCTCGGTTCGTGCCTTGTCCGGTGATATTGTCTTGACTAGACCTAATGTCGAGTGCAGTACTATGTTCCGACTTCCGGAAAATTTCGACATATCTTCGCGTTTCACATCCCCCAGACCCCAAAACCACCGTCAGTTCAAAAGTTTATATATAATTTATGCATAACAGTGTGGTCCACCCGCCCCTTATTATATAGTTTTATGAAACCCAACTAACATCGCATTTCTCCCGATGGTCGATATTGCTCTGCGCTCTGACTGTGTGACAGCAATGTAAATGGGTCATGGTTCTAGCAAAGAAAAACCAACCTTAAACTTTTCCCCGCCAAATACTATGGCCCATTCTACTAACATATGACTTACTGCTCCTTGAAATAACCCACATACACGTAATACGACCAAATTAATAGCTTACGCCACGTGATCTGTAATAGTAGAAAGTTAAATCAACACCATAAACCGTGATTGAAGACTTTGAGATGGACTTAAACGTTTGAGGTGAGACGGCTACAGTAACTATAGTACGTTTAGCGTGCGATATCTACCATGTGCTGGTGGCTGAGAGGGTTAAAGCCTGACCGTACGTGATGGGAGCGAGCGGGTGGAATGCTGCTTCGAATCCAGTAGTAGGCATACTATTTTTGAACGAAAGCCCACATTCCATATTAGCCGGAATGTAACTACATTGCCACACTTATTGCCTTACGACGTATTTTTGTGAAGAGTACGTTGCACTTTGCTGATTTATAAAGAGAATACGATCGAATTGGTACGTTATGCCACGTGATCTGTAATGGCAGAAAATTAAAAAACTGGCGTGAATATTAACATATCGAAGTGTCGCTCCGGAGGTCCGGGTTCGATTCCCAGCTCTGCCAAGAAATGTAATACTTGTCTGAGGGCTGAAATTGGGTACACGTAGCCTCGTGAAGCAAATATGTGAATAGGTGGGTTCGATTCCCACCTCAGCCACCCTGGAAATGGTTTTCCGTGGTTTCCCACTTCTACTCCGGCCAAATTCCGGGACGGATTCTATCCTAAGGCCAAGGCCGCCTCCTTCCAAATCCTTAATTGCAAATACACACATCATTACAAGCCCGAAATAACTCAGGTTATCAGACAAATTCTACATACACACCCAAGTAAACGGGGCTAAATGACCGCGATGTTCTAGCCCCTTAAATGAAACAAAACAACAACATATCGAAGGATATTCTGATCGCCAATGCTCGCATCAAAGTATACGTATTCCTTAGAAATTCCCATGGTATTATTAGCGTACTTTCGATTTTTGCAAAAAATGAAAGTAGACTTATGGGATCTACACAGGGCCAAAAATTGTGTGTCTGTCTGTGTGTGTGTGTGTGTGTGTGTGTGAGTGTGTGTACTCTGAATGTCTGCCCCCCCCCCCCCTTATCAATACGAACACGGTGAAACCGAATTGATGATGATAATTGTTGTTTTAAGGGGCCTAACATCTAGGTTATCGGCCCCTGAAACCGAATTGAACGAAATTTGGTACAGAGGTAGAACTAGCAAAAGGCACCTCAGTGTCATGTTTTATATCGCCACCATCTTGACGGAAACCTTACCACGGCCACCCAAATGTTCAAAGCTTAAATCAAATTACGAATAACCTAACCGTCCGATCTCTACCAAATTTTGCAACAACATATATTTATATGGCGAGCGTCTTTTGACTAAACTACAAGGTAATCAGTCCAAAAGTTTGCAGATGGCGGCCGTGTATGTGTGCAAATCGATTTCCCCTATCAATTCAAACACGGTGAAACCAAATTGAACGATATTTGGTACAGGGGTAGCACTAGCAAAGGACACCTCAGTGTCATGTATTATATCGCCACCATCTTGACGGAAACGTAATGGTGGCCGCCCAAATGTTCAAAGTTTAAATCAAATTACGACTAACCTAATCATCCGATCTCTACCAAATTTTGCAACAACATATACTTATATGGCGAGCGTCGTTTGACTGAACTACAAGGTCATCAGCCCATTAGTTTGCAGATGGCAGCCATGTATGTGTGGAAATTGATTCCCCCTATCAATTCTAACACGGTGAAACGGAATTGAACGAAATTTGGTACAGAGGTATCACTAGCAAAGGGCACTCCAGTGTCATGTTTTATATCACCACCATCTTGACGAAAACGTAATGGCGCCCATCCTAATGTTAAAAGCTTGAATCAAATTACGACCAACCTAATAATCTGATCTCTACCAAATTTTGCAGCAACATACCTTTATATATAGAGAATCTTTTGACCACATCACAAGGTCATCAGACTAATAATGTGAGGATGGCGGCCATGTATGTGTGCAAATCGATTACCCCTATCTTTTCACACATGGTGAAACAGAATGGAACGAAGTTTGGTACAGAGGTAGCACTAGCAAAGGCCACCTCAGTGTCATGTTTTATATCGCCGCCATCTTGACGGATACGGAATGGCGGCCACCCAAATGTTAAAAGGTTAAATCAAATTACGACTAACCTAATCATTTGATCTCTACCGTATAGCACGTTGTATTTCAAGAGGCTACTACAACCAACATTCAATTGTACTCCTTCAAAAGGACAAAAAGTTATGACTATACCAATGCAGTTAGGAGAAAGTAGGCTATATGTTCTTTACGAAACATCTTGTTTTGTTATTAAATTTAAAAAAAGTCTTAGCATATCTTAAGGTCCGTATCACACGACACTCGCTGGCAAGGAAGCAGCTGTGTTCGCTGGTACAAAAATCCTGTATGATTCTGTTCTCTTCGTCAGTTCACCTGCTTGTATGACCGAAGTGTATCACACGCTAGCATTTTGTACGCTAAGTTGTATGAAATAAAACTGAAGGGCTGGCGTTTGAGGGCATTATTTGCAGTTCATTCGCCTTATTAACGCAAAGCGGTCGCGAAACTTGCTTTAAACAATACACTCTACCTGTGGTTTGTGTACCGAGTATCATAATAATACAGTGTAGCCAAGCTATGTTCAGGCAATAGTTATGTCAGGTAAGGGGTACGAATACTTGCTTCCTTGTACTGGAAATTTGAACTTAAGTCAAACGCCTTAACCATTCGGCCAACCTGACATTTATAATGTAATTGGTTCTGTGCACTTGAGTGTTTACAAACTTTTCCAGTGTACATTGACTCAACCACTTGCTTGTTTTTAAATGTAGCATTTTTGTTTTTCCATAACATTGCAGTTATGAGTCTTGAGAACTGGGTGTTTTATATAGGGTTAAAGGCATTTTAAAATCATTTTAGAAAAGCTCTTAGGTATCGTGTCATCGGTTTTAGTAATGCATTACTGCTCGTTGACTAACATTCACCGTTACACAACATTATTTTGGTAAGCACTACATGTTGTTGTTTGAGTCTTAAGTCTTTTGACAAGCTTGATGTAGCCCTCCATGTCTCCCTGCCCTAAGCTAATTATTTCATCTCTATATAGCTAGCACACCCTACATCCAAGGCTATCTGTTCAACATATTCTAACCTTGGTCTCCCCTACAGTTCTTGTCCTCAACCCTTCCTTCCATAAATAAGCTTGCTATTCCTGGGTGTCTTAGTATGTATCCTACCAACCTATCTCTTGTCTTTATTAGCAGTTACTAGAAACATCTCTCCACTCCCACTAGTCTTAATACCTCTTTGTTTGTAATCCTATTTACCCATCTAATCTTCATCATTCTCCTGTAACACCACATTTCAAACACTTCAATTCTCCACTTTTCTGCTATACCAGTATACAGGGGCGCACCCAGGGGGGGGGCTTTGGGGGCTTAAGCCCCCCCTAAAAACCTGGGAACACTTTAAAAACATTGCATCACATAAACATAAAGAAACCTTCCAAACCGTCCGTCTGCAGGTTTCCGTCCGTCGTATCTGTGATGCGGGCAATCCAGGTAACAGGCTCGCAGACTCCTAGGTTGGTGTCCCGGTGAACCGTAATGTCGTAGTCGTTCAGGTTGGACAGGCGGACGTACGGCCGAGACGTCGTGTTGATGAGGGTCTTGGCAACTAACAATCCTTTTGTCTGGATGTCCTCATATTTTGGCTCGATGACAGCCGCCACTCCCTCAGCAGTTCCGTCGACAATTACGGCAGCGCTGATCTCCGTCCTGGTGGGAACGATGACGTCCTCTCTCAGCCTTACTCGTCGTGGGGTGACGGCCTCGTGTGCTGGTTGCAAAGCAAGTACCTCACCTCCGAAGTGCAGAGTGTTGGTACTCAGATCCAAGATGATGTTGTTCTGGTCCATGAAGTCCAGTCCGATGATCACTTCATTTGATACGTCAGCCACAAGCACTGGATGCTTTATCGCCCGTCGACCAATGACGAACTCCAGTGATGCTTCGCCATGTACCGGTGCGGTCTCTCCGGTCGCGGTTATTAGTTGGAGGTTCCTTTGTGTGGGTTGCACTCTCCACTTCGGGATCACGGTGGGACTGACGATGGTCCTCGATGCTCCCGTGTCGATTAGCATGGGCCAGCTCTCTCCGTTGACGACTCCGTCGACCATCAGACTGCTATTATCCCTCCTTAACTCAGTCACACGAACTTGGACTGCCGGGGCTTGACGACTGTCACAAGCAAACCTTTGCCCCCCAAGGCTGGCTGATACTTGCTTTCCTGGGCCGCGTGGTTTCCCTACGACTGACTGTCCCGACGGAAACCCTTGGCGGCGCTGATCACCGCAGTCCTTGCTCAGGTGGCCTCTCTTACGGCAGGTCCAGCAGGTCGGTAGTCCTCTTCCGGGCCGCCTCTCCGGATGTCCTTCGGCTACGTTTTTGTTGGTGGTACTGCGACCCTTGAAGAACCGGCCTAGCGCCTCCATCAGTTCATCGACCTGGGGCTTGGTCTTGTCGGCTTTGGATGGTTCGTCGATGTCCACCTGACGCACCCGCGCGCGCATTCTAGATGCCTGTTTTGCCGTCTCGAACTCTAGTGCGTGGCTCAGCGCATCTGCCACAGACTTATTGCGCGCGAGTCGCAGCGCCTGTTGAGTGTCCGAGTCCCGTAGTCCGTCGGTGAAAGTCTGCGTCGCAATCTGTTCCAGAAAGTCAGCCGGCGCTGTTGGATAGCCGAGCCTTACGTGGCGTGCGATGTCCATCCCGAACTCCTGCAGGGTTTCCGCGTTCTTCTGTACCCGGGTCCGGAGCTGCATCTGGTAGGCCTGCTGAAGATGGCTATCTCCATATCGGGACTCCATATGGGCGATCAGTGAAGCGTAGTCCTGGGATCCAGTCGGGATGGCCTGAAGGACGTTAAGGGCGTCACCTCTCAGCGCTACAATGAGAGCTGTAGCCTTTTCTGTGTTGTTCCAGTTATTTATGGAACAGGCTGCCTCGAACTGACGTAAGTAGGTGCTCAACGGGACCTTTCCGTCGAAGGTAGGGGGCGTCACTCTGCTATATCCCGTTCCTGATATTCCCGGTGTAACGGTGGGCGGGCGTTGGCGCAGCTTGGCAACTTCCTCTTGTAGAGCGTTGAATTTCTCTTCCACCCCCGTCAGTGGGCGTTGGCGCAGCTCGGCAACTTCCTTTTGTAAGGCGTTGAATTTCTCCTCCACTCCCATCAGCGGGCGTTGGCGCAGCTCGGCAACTTCCACTTGTAAGGCGTCGAACTTCTTTTCTACTACCGTGACTTCCTCACGCAGACCCAGTTCTAATTTCTTCAGGTCCTGTGTCAACTTATTCTGACCGCCTTCCTTCTTTTTCTGGCCGTCCTCTATCCTCTTCAGATCCTCCGCTAGCTTATTTTGACCGTCTTCCATCTTCTTCTGGCCGTTTTCTAGTTTGGCAGTTAGGTCCTCGGCTAACTTCTTCTGGCCGTCCTCCATCTTCTTCTGGCCGTCTTCCAGCTTCTTCAGGTCATCCTTCAGGTCCTTGGCAAATTTCTTCTGGCCGTCCTCCATCTTCTTCTGGCCGTCCTCCATCTTCTTCTGGCCGTCTTCCATCTTGGCTTCCATGCCACTTAACTTTTCTAGCAATGCTGCAAATTGCGCTTCCATTTTAGATGTTTGTCTTGTAAAGGGCATGCACTCACAGGAAAATTAAAATAAAAAAATGACCTGCTCGGGTTTTGAAACCAGGACCGTCAGGTGTTGTGCTTGTGTTTGAGTTCGTAATCCCGCTTCTGACACCAGTTGTTCCGTGCCCCCCCCCCTCCAGTGGCACTTTTGTTAACTGGACTACGGTGGGTTGAAGCACAACACAGATTGTTCCTTTAAATGAAATAATTAAATTTATTGCGGCCAGAAAGATACACCACTCAACAGCAAATACAAGCAATTAGAGCCTTACTCCAGTTTCCTCAAGTCTCTTCCTTATGGAGAGCTCTTGCCCCCTTTCACTTGTCAACAAACCACAGAAGTTAATTCGTCCTAATGAGTCAGGTGGCCTTGACAGAAACTACCTGCACCTCTTCCTCATGTACACAAACTACAGTTACTTGATACACGCTGCTTCGATGTTCACAAGCTGGGAAACAATGTCACTGGATTTCGTAACTCGTACGGCACTTCGCCACAATACGTCTGTCGCTCAGTGAAATCACACTCGCTCAAAACACAGGCAGTCCCCTGTATGCTTCTCACTCCCTCGCTGTCAAGAGAATCGGCTTCAATATGGGTTTCGCAAGTCACCACACTTCTGTCGCTCAGGATAA
Organism: Meconema thalassinum; assembly: GCA_946902985.2. Lineage (NCBI taxonomy): Eukaryota > Metazoa > Arthropoda > Insecta > Orthoptera > Tettigoniidae > Meconema > Meconema thalassinum. The sequence continues at coordinate 295,930,524 of OX336391.1, read as the reverse complement.
ACTCTCGCACTAGCTCGAAAAACACAACCACAACTGCTTGACAGGTCGCTCTTATATAGCAGGCCGGTGACTCAATAAATGCTTCTAGACCCATCCAGGGTTCACGGCTTCTCGAGGTTTCCTTCACTGGATGAGTCACGAATATTCTGGACCATCCCTTTGTCCTAGTAGTCCTGTTGCATAAGGCGCACGCAATACACTGAGGCAGAGCAGCCCAGCCCTGGGGCAGTTGTGACTCATGCGGCGAGCGATGAAACAAACTCACAGCCGTAACAATATTTACATACAAGAATAATAATGGACACATTCTCTTTCCATAGCTTTTTTTTTTTAGCGTATGGCTTTTAGTGCCGGGAGTGTCCGAGGACATGTTCGGCTCGCCAGTTTTGTAGCTGCTTCGAGACGGACACCCAATGGGTGAGCTACAAGTACCGTTGGGGAGGGAAGGAGGGAAGTTGGAATGTAAGGACGAGGAGTTGGAAGGTAGCGGCTGTGGCCTATAGTTAGGGACCAACCCCGGCATTTGCCTGGAAGGAAGATGGGAAACCACAGAAGACCATCCTCAAGGTTGCCGGCGGGGGGATTCGAACCTCTGCGCCTCCCGGATGTGAGCGACTGCCATCAGTCATGCCGTAACCACCACGGCTAACTCACCCGGTTTTCCATAGCTGAAATCATGTTATTGAGGAAAGCCCCCTCCAAACCAAAAGTCTGGGTGCGCCCCTGCCAGTATATGTAATATATTTTTAACATGAGTACTTAACGTTATAATTAGGTAAGTAGACCTATTATGCCACCCAAAGGCCTTGCCTTACGTGGTATACCTTACATGTATTCTTCCCTTACTCGACTGAATTTGATATTCATCACATAGATCTAAGAAAGTACATTTTTAGACTAATACGTTTACTTAGATAATAACAAGAAATAGACTACATTTACAATATGATGAAGATTATACAGTACATATTTAATATAAAGGGACTCCAGTGATCAAGAGAACAAGTGATTTATACAGTGTTGTAGTGACTAGGACAATGTCTATATAGCACACGCGATTGCTTGAGCAATGTACGGGTATGTCCTAATATTTAAAAAGCTATGTATGCATATATTTTCTTGTATTGCTGGATGTAATATTGATATTCTTAATAATAATAAACAAACAAACAAACAAACAAATAGTCCAATTTTCACTTTCATAAAGTGCCACGCTCCAGGCAAAGACCTTCAGAAATAACTTTCTAATACCTAAATCTATATTCAATGCGAAAAGATTCCTTTTCTATAGAAATGCTTTCCGTGCCTGAGCCACATAAGTATCCTAATTGTCTCTGGTATAATGTCTTTTTTAGCAAACATAGTCACTCAGTAGGTCTAAGCATCTGTTGTATATAACCCAAAACAGCAAACAGTTTTCTAAAACCCTACTCACTGGTCAATAACAAGCACAGTCGCCGAAGTGTTTCGTTGGTAGCTAACTCATGTCTGGTTAGTCAATTCTTATTGCAAGGCCAGTCAAGACCTAAAATTTCATTTTAACGTATAGTCTAATCATCTTTCTATCTACATACCAGAGTCTAATAAATGATCAATATTAGTTTGGTCTTGATCTAAAATCTAAAATTCAATATCTAAATTCCTAAATCTAAAATAAAAAAATATATATTACAGAAAACATAATTTCACTTAATACAAATCCTTATATGTCTTTCTTTAATAATTAGTTACCAAATATTTTCAGTCAAATTACATTATGGTTTGGTCTTTTCACAAAATCTTAAAAAAAAACATATATATCAAATGTAAATTATTAAATCTAAAATGTAAAATTTAAAATCTAAAATCTAAAAATAAATAATTCATAGTAAAAGAAATGTAATTCCAAGTAATAAAAATCCTTATATATCTTTCTTTAATAATTAGTTACCGAAAACTTAAAGTCATGACATTATGGTTTGATCTTTTTGCAAAATCTAAAATCTAAAATCAAAAATCTAAAATATAAATTCTAAAATCTAAAATAAAAAAATCTTACATGCATTAACTGTATATCAAACCCAGTCCACCTTTGTATTTGTAATCCAAGTAATAATTTGAAAAGAGAGAAGTGTAATCGGTTTTAAACATTATCTCTGCTTTTTTAAAATTTGTTTATGACATGCATGTTAACCTGAAATCGAACCCTAATCTATCTTAGTGAAAGGCTAACAGCTTAACCGCTGCGCCACCCTGCCCTTCTTTCTTAGTTTGATTCGTTCTATGCCTCGGAGCTGGAAATCGAGTTATGATCTCCAGTGCAATAGGCGCAAGTACTCGCCACTGCAGCTGGTAACTTTAGACGACCGGAAATATTTGTATTTCTGTTAGCGATGCATTTCTATCATCCTGCCTACTGTCTGAGCACTGCCAGCAAGACAGTATAGTTTAGTTTGTTGCAAGTGCGTGTATTGATTATTAGCCTAAAGTACTTAAAGCTTGGTGTGCGTAGCGACCATCTTGCCCAGTAACCACTGAACAAGTTTTAACAGTCAACCCATAAAAACAGCATGGGATAGTGTGTGTGCTTCCATGTACTTGGGTGTGTGCTTTAGCACTGTGTGCTAGCTTTACCTTACCCTCTATAGGTCGAGCGTTATCCCTTTCCTTTTGACATCGCCAATGACTGCATCCACCAACAATTTTTACATTTAGTCCCTTGGCTTGTTCTCGATTAGGTTTGGTTCGGTTTAGGTTTGGTTTGGTTCGGTTTAGTTCGGTTTAGTTCGGTTTGATTCGGTTTGGTATGGTTTTGGTTTGGTTGGGTTTGGTTTTGGTTAGGTTTAGTTCGGTATAGTCACCATCTTGTTTTTCAGCTACCCTCTTTAACCAATCAATTAAAAATAATCTGCCCTTAATTATTGAATCGATAAATTGGATTTTGTGTACATTGTTTGTCATGCCATGTTTGCAATCTATACCCCCCCCCCCCTGTACTGCAGTCAGGTCTAAAAACACAAGTTCCAATGGTCAAAGGCAAGTCAGTCACCATACGTGTAGCCTACAATAATTCTTTCTCTACCTATCTATGTTTCATCACTCACAGTAAACATCTAACATTACAGAGTTCACCAAATATCGGATTGCCAGGCTGTGACATGCGGTTGCAGTGCCTGCTTCAACAGGTCACAGCGTACACTGTGGGCTAAGTAATTCCTTTATTAATTAATTAGTTTTCAAAAAGCAGCTAAAGTCTTACCTCACAAACCCAGATATACTCACGTATAAATGAAATGGGTTCCTCGTGTAGTTAAGCCCTTTGTCGTAACATTTTTTGTTAAATTCCTGGTCCTCAGAGAAGGGGATATGATAAACTTTTGTTTCAACCTACATGAAAGTCCCTATCGTTATTGGTTCACAAAATATAATGGGCGAATGACCTTGCAGTTTTGGGATATTTCAGTAAATTCATGCGTCGTTGCAAAGGGGGTTTTACACCACACAAAGCAACACTTCACATGGCCATCTACAATTATTGGTTTATAAAACCTCAGGTCAATGACCTTGCAGTTTTGGGATACTCGACTAAATGAGTGCCCCATAGAAGAGATACTCTTAAAACAAACCACCGCATAAGCAATGGTTTGCGAACTATTAATTGATCTATTGAGAACAGCCACTGTGGCTGGCGACATACTCATTTAAACACAACCGGTACTGTCTCTCTCTCTCTACTACCACTCTTAAACCAATTAAAAAGGTATTTTTTTTCATCATGTCTCGTTAAGCCCTTTGTCAACATTTCAAAAATAAATAATAAATTCAAAAAGGGGGTGTCACCCCAAGTCCTACAATACCTCATAGGTCAAGATCCCATCAGGGGTTCAAAAAATATCAACAAAAGTGTAGTTAGCCCTTTTGACAAAAATCAGAAATATATTCAAATATAGGGCGTTACCTCAAGTCCAACGACCCCTCATACAAGTCCATAGCCTTATTGGTTCGCAAGATATTAACAAAAGTGTAGTTAGGCCCATTTGACAATAATGAATAATACATTAAAAAACAGGGCGTTACCCCAAGTCCTACGACACCACATACAAGTCCCTAGCCTTATTGGTTCACAAGATATTCAGAGCGCATGACCTATTAGTTTTCGATCTTTTGGTTAATTAAAAAACTCATCCATAAATAATTATTTAAAAAGCCCGCCCTCTCACAAAACCCCAAGTGCGCATGCGTACAAAACAAAAAACAAAAATGTTAATTCATAATGGCGTCCAGACCTATGCATATCTTTCATGTAGAACAACATTTAATTTCATTATAGCATCAAACCTCATGTCTGTCGTACATGGAATGCAGCGTGTACTAAAAAATTACTATTTCACCCCCTAGTAGGGATAGGTTTTATTTTGGGGTGGAAATAAGTTGTCCATAGGAAAGGAGGCGTCAGTCCAAGTAATTTGATACGTCATATGTCCAAAATCCAACCATGGGTTCGCGAGATATCAGGTTGCCAAGTTGCAACATGCAGTCGTAATGCGTGCTTTAACGCTCATGGCTACAAGTGGTTTTAAACCCCTCTTGCCCCCCTACTACTATCGACTTTAAATTATTTTTAAGGACGGTAACTATACACATATAAATAAGATATCAGCTGAAACAAAACAATATTCCCAAAGAAACCACTCGCCCATTTGTAACGATGCAAAATCAAACCAAATTACAGTATTAATAAAAGATAAATACGATAATATTCTCCACAATTACTTTTTAACTATAACTATCAAATAAAGATCCGTAAGTTCTGGAAATAATAATAATAAAAATAATTATTATTATGAAGATACTAAAGCATAACTCTTCTGTTTGGCAGAGTGGTTACAATGATACTTATGGCTGGCCCTGAGACAGACTAAACCTTGCTATTGAAATATTTAAAAAGTAAAGGCATGATAATTATGAGCGGTTACGTTCCAATCACCAATAGGAGAGAGTTCTAAAACGACGGTGTTAGTGATTACCAACATGATGGTGTGAGCAACACCACCGCCAGTGACATTTAAAATAGGTTGCAGCATACATAAGTGCCTTCGTAATTACATAACTGCCTTCGTAATTTCTTCTCCCTCTTGGAATATAATATGAACTTTTAACAGAGTCATGCAAGTCTGCAACATAGAAACACAACTCTATTCAGTGCATCAAATATTAAAAGGCATAATAGAGGCTATGACACTTGCTTTGATTTGACACATTACAAAACGACAACTCCTCATAGAAAACTTTAAAATATGCACTGCAAAAGTGATAAACGTTATCTTATCCTTCACTGTTAGTAAGGAAACCTGGGTTTACATGCCCCCCCCCCCCTCCTTACCAAACATCCAGCCTATACAATTGACATATCTTCATAATGTTGTCTTGTCATTTCTTCAATCTTCGTTTAAAATAATAATAATTGATGTTTATTGATAAAACTACAAACAAATACTGTCAAAGTTTCTTCTTTTTGTGATGATAAATGGATAAGAGAAAACAATATCGACTAAAACATGGCCTTCTTCGGTCAGTGGAAGAAATGACCATTAACAAAATAATCACAACGTGGTCACATTGATCCATCAGGAAAATTATGATGTACTTGTTATTTTTATGCTTGTTGATAAACAACATTATTTGTAGGTTTTGCACTTGGAGCGAAAATAAATAAGTGTTTTTGAGAACCCATTCTTGAACAGGCAGCGTACAACTGCCCATGCGAAAAACACTGTTTTTCTAAATGTATATCCGCAAACCTTAGAGCCTTATTAATTTTCAGGGCGAATGCCAATCTGACTGGAAACTGGAGCCGTTTAAAATTGAATGGTATGTCAGTTGGCATTAATGTTATGCGTGGTATGAATACATATTCACATTTTGCTTTACCTGTCAGTACAGTCGCTTCAATTACATTTGGTAGAAGTCGTTTAACGCACAGTCTTGTCCCATTGCAGAGTTTTGGTGGCTCAATATTTCAAAGTAACATGATCGGTGAGCCAACTTTCGACATAACACAATGCGGTGGTATTTCATGCGGGTCAAGAGACAGCTTCATCAGTATCTACAACAGTATCTATTGATGTGTATTTGTAGTAACTGATCCTGAAAGCTGATCCTGTATTAGTTTGTTCATGGAAGTAACACAATCGTCTTTTGGAGCCAATATGGCTCGTTCACACAACCACTCGTGGTTTTTGAAGTTTCCCACGATCCACGGATAAACTTAATCCACCATTTCCATAAATGATTGCAGTATTTCACAGAAATCCCGTGGAAATGACATTTCGCCAGAGTTAGTGGGGAAAGTTCCGTCACCTATCTGCAGATACATGTCTGCAAAATCCTGGGTGGTTGAATACCCTAGGAGATGTACTCTCATATTTCTACTTAAAGTAAGTTTTACAACATGTCTCTAAAGAGTTGACACTTTCTGGCAGGTATTGAGTTCGTAAGCTGGTGTGGACCATGGTACAACTGGAAGAGTTTGACGGAAGTCATCAGCCAGAACCACAAGAGCTCCTACCATCAACTGGTTATTTCGTCGTAAATCTTGCAATGTTCGGTCAAGTGCTTCAAGCGACTTTTTGTGAGCCATCGTTCATTCATCCCAGACGATGATTTTGCACATTTTTAATACTTAGGCTTGACCGGACTCTTTGCTGATATTGCACATAGGATTTGGTTCATTAGCGATGTTAAACGGTAATTTGAGCGCTGAGTGCGCTGTTCGTCCTCCATCCATAAGATTTGATGCAATACCAGAATATGCTACTGCCAGTGCCACTTCATTTCCCATTTGGATTTCGGCAAGGACTAAGTTGACGAGAAAGGTTTTGCCTGTCCCACCAGGTGCATTAAGGAAGAGTAGTCCACCATTTTCTCTTCTGACATAATCCAATATTGTATCATATGCTATTTTTGATCATCAACCAACTGTTGCCTATTCATTTCCACGAAAGCTATTAATTGTTCAACAACGTAACATGTATCACTCAAGATATCCGTGGTAAGCATGTGACAACCATTTCTCTCCGGAGCTTGGACGCCTAATTCAATTAATGTTTTTCCATACATAGTCATGCATTTATCTTATAATAATATCAACGCTTGATTGAAGATTTCAGTGGAGTAATTCAAATCCAGAATTTGGTTGTTTCTCCGGGCTTTAATCAGAATGTCTCAGCTCATATTTTCACGATATTTCTCACAGAGACTGCGCTTCATAAAATGGGAGGTAGCGCGCAGTTTGTTACTCCAGTGAGGGTCCGGGCGAGGACATCAAGAGCCCTCTGATTAGCCAGCTTAGTGTCCTAGGCGAAATCCCACACAAGACACGGCACAAACCTAGAAGAATTTCTGAGTTTTAATTCACTGGCCGTGAAAGCCAATATACCATTTTTTTAGGAAGCCTTCATAGGGAGGTTATGGCTGCTTGAGCGTTTAGTTTTCACAGTAAAGAGGTGCAGGTGCGCTTCATAAAAGGGAGGTAGTGCGCAGTGCGCTACGCCAGTTGGTGGTCCGGGCGGGAAAATCAAGAGCCCGCTGATGAGCCTGCTTGGTGTCCTAGGCGAAACCCCACACAGACACGGCAGATACCTAGAATAATTGCTGAGTTTTAATTCACTGGCCGTGAAAGCCAATATACCATTTTTTTGGAAGCCTTCATAGGGAGGTTATGGCTGCTTGAGCGTTTAGTTCTCGCAGTAAAGAGGCGCAGGTGCGCTTCATAAAAAGGGAAGTAGCACGCAGTTTGCTACGCCAGTGGGGGTCCGGGCGGGGAAATCAAGAGCCCGCTTAGATCAAAAATGTATATAATTATTTATAGGAACTACCTGTCCTTCCTAAGTATTTAAATTAACAATTATATTTTTACTCTGTACAATAAACTCCTTATTAATCATGGTTCATATCATTATTCCTTTTAACACTTAAATATTATAAATATTGAATCTACTTTAACTTGTGCACAACTACAGGACCTTTCTATTTGCTTGGCTAGGACATTCTCACTCACGCGCTCCGCCAGTGACGCCTCAGTTGCCGGCTGCCAAGGTTTGTAGAATACTACAAACCTTGGCCGGCTGCCGCGTCCGCGTATGTACAGTACGGCAGAATACGGTGCTTAAAATCAGTATCATGCATTTTTACTCACCATGCTTACGGTAGATGCTGAAAATTTTTCCCATCCGCTGCCAAACATAATAGGCATCTACTTATGAAGTTTCCGGTTATTCCGGTTAATTTAGCTTCACTAAGGAAATAACGACCCGTTTACGTCTATTTTTATCGTTTACTAAACCTGTACGTTGGAATCTCTTAGCCAGTTGTTTTATTGCGATTGTGTATAGTGTTGTATGCCTTATGTGAAATATTCGTTACTTGAACGTGTATATCTGCACAATACGTACATCAAGTGCAGGAAATCGTGCGCTAGAACAAGACAAAAGTTTCGAGTGAAATTTCCAGGGAAACCTATTCCTATAAATCGGACAATACAACAACTGGCTAATTTGAGATTCAAACCTACGGGTTCAGTAAAAAATAAAAATAGACGTTAAGTTCGTTATTTTCTTACTGAAGCTCAATTAACCGGAAACTTCATAAGGAGATGCCGATTATGTTTGGCAGCGGATGGGGAAAATTTTCAGCATCTACTGTAAACATAGAGTACAATGTAATCAACAGGAAACTTAAGAGCCTAGATTTGGCATCAAATCTGAGCTATGTGATTGCGGAATTAAGTATGTGGATACAGAGAAAATTGGATATATGTGTCAAGGTGGTTGGTTGGAATGTAGCTGCCATGTTTTATAGGTGACCGTGAATTAGTTTAATTTATTTCTCCATTTGGTGTTTTAAATAATTTTGTTGTGCTCCCAGAAGGAATATTAAGGTAAATGTTTTTTTGGTGTTTTTTTTTGTCGTTTACCCTCCAGGTTGGTGGAACCCACGGACTCAGCGAGGGAACTCACCACTACCACCTCTACGGGCAGTGTCCTAGAGCTGGGAACATCGAATCGGAAGGGATACAACTGGTGAGGTGGGATTGGCACCTCGCCCAGGCAGCCTCACCTGCAAAGCGAACAGGGGCCTCATGAGGGAAGGTAAGGGATGGTTAGGATGGATAGACAAGGAAGAGGGAAGGAGGCGGCCGTGGCCTTGAAGATGGTACTGTACCATTATTCCTAAAGGTCTTAAGTACAGATATGGATACAGTATTTTGGACGCCCTGTAACTTTCAAGCTAGGCACTGAAGTCCATCATAACAGCTGGTCTACAGCAAACAAAAGTTCTGCTATCAGGAATGGATCGGTAGAGCTCGTATTTCCGATGAGAAGCCCGAAGGTCATCGATAATAATCATATTGACATTGTCTAACATTATATCGATCGATTCACCTGAGAATGATTAATACGAATTAAAGTATATTTAGCGCTATATGTAAGCAGTTATTTATGTCTGTATGCATATTTCCATGGCAGAAAGCTATTACAAAGCAAGTATGAAAAACAGAAGAAGATCTGTTAAGTTAATAGTAATTATACTACGACTGCGATACATATCGACTCGTGGGGTTAGAGGAGAGTGGTAGTGGATGTCTTCGTCAGGCGACCACGTGTGGAGAGCAGGGACTCGTGAAACTGACAGCGTGCAGTGATAACCTTGGCAAATAGTGAAAGTGAAATCGCAAGTTAACGGGATTTTCAAAACGTGTGAGCGTGCCGAAGTGTATAAGCTAGTTCGTTCAGCATTCTACGTGGAGTAGAGACTTGCTTAATGGGAATCGGACATGGCTTAAAACATGTAATATGTTTATCTTTGCGACCGTGTTTCCACCGCCACTAACGGACTATGCGGGAGGAAACATTCATAATCCCGGCCACCAGCTCGGGTGCATTATGTCGTAACACTGTGCTTGTAAACTTCATGGAAATGCAGCCTAGAGTTGATCCAAACTATTCACAGTGGCAATGCTTCTTTTAAAAAGCACATTCTTAAGCAAGGTGTCAGAGGGAAGGAATACAATGAAGCCTATATCCATTACGATGATAGGCTAGATTACAATAGGAATACTTCATTAGCAGAGCGATAGCGGGAGCAGTTTGCAGCAACGTTCATTTACTATGGAGTGTACAAGCGAGTTTCGTAATGCAATGGTTCTCGCGGACTCATGTGAACTTGGTCACATTTGCATCTTCATAGTGGAACTATTTAGCGATTGTTCGAATTCACTTTCGCTTCATGACGAGTTGATAAACTGTTTGCGGTTCAGCCATCGGTATTTTAATGCGTGTGGAAAGATATCGCCAAGATATATTGGGACATTTCGACCGGTCTGGAGTTGTTCGAGCCTAGGAGGACTATGGTTCGTTCTCTGGGGACCCAGTTGGAGTCCGGCATGTCTTGTGTTGGTCTGGAGCCTAGTATGGCCAACGATATCCTTTTTTTTTCACATCCAGATTCGCCAAAGGTACAGATCACTTCAACTTGTTACTGTAGTGTAGCGGGGCATTTGAGCAAACACAAATGGCCATATTTTGATTTTTGTAGATTAAATGGTTGAGTAGAGAGTGCAGGTTCGATGTCTATTTCAAAGCTGACCTTCTATGATGTCTGGATTTTTACTCAAAAAATGAGTGCATCCTTTTTGTATTTTGATTGATAAATTTAAAATTTCAATAGTATTTTACAGTATTTAAACCGATATGCTCATCCTTATTGTCGAGAAGTCCCTGTAGGAGGAAGATCTCCAGATTTTTGTGTAAGAATATTTTAGTAACGCAATTGAGAACTCTGACTGAGTTTTACATTTTCTAGTGCATATGTTCTTTAAGCACTTTCGCTTGGATGATCTTATTCTCTGAGGAGAATTTTTCTTTCCTAATTATTATAACGATATTAGGAAGTTCTGAATGTTACTTCGAGTCTTTAGACTATTTTTCTTCAGTTTATTAACAGATTTAACTTGTATTTTCTGAGCGTGATTTTCGAAGTGGATTGTTCTAATGGGTCATTAGTCGCTTAGCCTCTGTAGTTAACCTAGATTCATGCTGTAGGATTAATCCACCGACATTTTCGCGTTCGGGAAATTCCGGGAAGATCTTATTTTGAGATTGGATTTAATTTTTAAAATCGTTTTTACAACCTCAGTTTTGAGTGGTTGTGAGTGTTGTACTTTTCTTCTCTTATGAAGTTAACACTGGATTAAATTGATATCATTGCCTCTGGTGCAATAGTTTTTCTCTATTAAGAGGGTATTTGAACGACATCCAAATTTGCGAGGATAATCCCAGGGATGACTTACTATAAGTCATACGTTTAAGAACTATGAATATTGTAACACATCAATGTAAGGCAAGTCTTCTAAAAATAGGTGGAGTATTTCTGGAATCCACTAGGCTTTATTAATAACCTGTTACAGAATCAAATTATTTTTCTGAGCATGAGTTCAGGCTTTTATTATAAACAGCTGATTTTCATAATTGTGGTTTTAAAACAGTAAGGCTCCAATTATAGGTGCATGTTAGAATTTAAGAGGCATGTATTAGGAATAATGCGCTTTTGTTTAAGTATTTTGATACAGTGCTTTGCGAAGCAAATTTTCTTGTTGAAGATTGAGCAACGTGTGCCAATCAAGAATAGATTAATTGAGGTTTCAACCCAGAGGGACGTTGTATTTAACCTAGTATGATTAATATTTTGTATTAGGTGACTTTATAGCTGTTATTATCTTGAAGTAATTCCTGTGTGAAGATTAGTATTTTTCTGAGCATTATTATTAAAACTCGTGAGTGGATATCCAGTTCAATATTTCCAGTAAAATTATAACGACTTTGCCATAGCATGTATGTTTAACAAGGATCACCGATAACTATTTAATGCTGAATCTATGATTAATTTTTGCTTAACTTAACTGTTCGGCAGAAATACCCTGAAATGAGAAATGAAACAATTAAACAAATTTTAGCAGAAGTGAATGTCGTGACATTAAGTCAGTGGGAGGAGAATAATCGAAATTATTCTAGAATCTTGTATATTCTGTAAATATGTCATATTATGTTCATCGTTAAATAACAAGACCATATAATGCTATTGAAAATGTCGTGAAAGATTATTGGTTATAATCAGGGTATTTTGTGTAAGATGTTCATTAAGTTAATGAACCGAAATGAATCCAATTTATTCAATTCATATAATTTTGTTGTTGTTGTGTGTGCTTATCCTATGGGATCGAAAATCATTATTATTATACCTCATTTTTGAAAGGACTAAAAGTTAGTTGAGATAATGGGGAATACATTTTGGAAGCATTTCCCATATTCCATAGCTGAAAGACAATCCAGTATAATTAATGATATTTTTGATTGGTCGTGGTATCGACAAAATTTATATTTCTTGTCATGTTTATTCTTGCAATAAACTAACTTATTATTTGGTTTTAATTATTGCGTGATTCTTTATAGAGGTGATGGAAGGGTGTATTAAGGGGACCATCGCTAGGTATTTTAGGGTTTACCACACCTTTGAGATTCTTTCTCCCTTTTGGAGAATCCTTGTGTTTTGAGTTAGTTTTTTCTTTCTCTGAGCCTTGGTCAGTCTTAATACATCCTGTTAGGTATTCGAGTGGCCCTATTATCCCTTTGTCTGTTGATAGAACTTGGTTGTTTTTTCTAGCTGGGGATTTCCAGGTTCTACGATCCAGCAGTCATCGAGGGATTCAACAGGTATTGGTAGGTAATACGGGTACAGTACCATCCCGGCATTTGCCCGAAGACGAAGTGGGAAACCACGGTAAACCACTTCGAGGATGGCTGAGGGGGGATCGAACCCCCTCTACTCATTTGGGCCACCCGAGGCTGAGTAGACCCCGTTCCAGTCCTCGTACCACTTTTCAAATTTCGTGGCAGAGCCGGGAATCGAACCCAGGACCTCCGGGGCGGCATAAGGTAAATGTATTAAATTTTATTATTTTAGTTTAGTCTATATTTTGTATTTTGTTAATGAAGATGGTCTTTAATTGCTACCTAATGTAGTCTTAGGTAGTTAGGTTTTGAAAGCTCGTATTATATTTTTCTCTATTTTTAATATACCTCCCTCTGCCTATGAGGATGGCTAGTCCATAGTACCTTCTCATATTTCTATTATTCCGGGCGCCCTTTACCTTATTCTAGTTTATTTTCTTTATTTCGATAAATGTGACGTATTTTATCCGAGCCTAAGGAAACATTTTGTTGTTGTTCTACCTATCTTCAAATTGTAGGATGCGATGTTCGCTGATTTATTTCTTTTATATTTTGGTTCACTATCTCACGGAGGATTTAATATTTGTTAGTTTAAATAGCGTTTTGGTAAACCATTATTTGGGATCTGCGACATCAAATATTCATTTGTTCTTTTGGCCATTGTTATTTGTCTTTCTGTGAGGCATTGTGGTTAGTTGTTTTGGTCTCGAATATGGCCAGGTAGAGTGTGGATGTGTTTGTGTTTACTCTTGTTCTAAGGTTGTACATTTTTTAAAGTGAGTCATCCTGATGCCTTTTTTGGTTTTATTTTATTGAAAAATATTACAGTATTTGGAGTAACTTGTGATGTATTTTGTTTTAAATTTTATTTCTTAATTATCGTCTTGCAACCTTAGTAAACAAACTGTTTATTCGATGTCCGATCATAGATAGGGTTCTCTTTTGATCGTCTTTATTTATAATTGATATGTAACTCAAACTTAACGTCATTTGATCCTTCGGGATTTGTTCCAAATTTCATGGCCAATCAGGTTTGGTATGTAAGTTGAACTGTAATTGCTATTTTGCCTTCTGCTTTACTGTCGACCTCAGTGAGATTAGGTTATTGCTAGGATAGTTTTATTCAGGGCTATTTCGTTTGATTGTTCTAATAGATGCCTCTGCTTATTCCGTATTTGTATTAATGTTATTGTTAGATACCGGTAGGATTTTAAATTAAATTATTTTTTCTTCCAATTAACACACTTGTTGTCATTTCGCTAGTCAGAGCTCATGCATGGTACGGGGGATTGGCTATCGCTAACCCTGTGTGCCCCTCTTGCCTTTCTTCCTCTTCTAGGTACCAACAGAACGGGGAATGAGTGATTGCGGGCCCGGATTTCTGAAGAACCCGTAAGGTGGTCCAACGCACATTACATCCAACATCTATTTTTATTCGCAGGTGCTGTTTTCAGGGACCCCATCTCGTGACCTTATCATAGACTTCTGCAACTCTGAATGGACCGTAAAACAATTCTTGAAATTGTTATATCCTGGGAGATACAAGATAAATAACACACACTTGTTAATATAAAACAACGGTTCATTTAACACTAGTTGATACACAACGATACACAAGGGGGACTAACTTGAGCGGTCCAGAGCGGAACTGGCACGGAACTGAGGTCAACAGTTTGCGGGTACATATATATATATATATATATATATATATATATGCATAGTATATGGAAGGTTCCAGATTCGATTGTTCCAGATTGGAATGTTCCGGGCTTAGTGACTAGAATGTTCGTGTTATCTCAAGTAAATACACAACATTTCCTCCCTCTTTTAAATGGATGATTTAGGAAACTTAATCAGGAAGGTATCTCAATGGTGGTCGGTGCTGGCGAGTACTCCTGCGGGGAATAAAAGAGGTCTGGGAAATAGGTGGTGTCTTTGTACAGGTGTAGCTGGTGTGGCTGGTGGTGTTTGGACTGTTGCTGGTGTCTCGTTGAAGCGAACTCTTCTCATGCTCGGTGGCTTGGTCGGTTTTGCGGTGACATTGTCGGTAGCGCCGTAACCTGGTAGGTTGCGTGGTGGCTTGGTCAGTTGCGTCGTGCCTTGGTCGGTTGCGCGGTGACTTGGTCGGTTGCACGGTGACTTGGTCAGTTGCGTGGTGACCTCGACGTGGCCTAGTCAAGTTGAGTCTCGTGTGGAGATGAGGGTACCTTTGCTCCGTTGATGCCATCGTTCGACTGGCGTAAGCGAATGGACGTTGTTGCCCGTTGCTGAGCCGGTGTGACAGTACTGTGCCCAGGCCGGTCTTGCTGGCGTCCGTGGCCAACAGGAGTGGTAACGCTGGGTCATACTGCTTGAGTACCTGGGGGAGGGGTTAGGGCGTTCTTGATGTCTTTGTATGCCCTGTCGCCTTCTGGTGTCCAGATGAGAGGGTCCTTGAGCAGCATGTCTCTGTGTGGTCTGTCTCTGGTGGACAAATCGTGGATGAACGAACTGTAGTAAGTTGCTTTACCAAGGAACAGTTGGAGTTCTTCTGGTGTAGTCGGTTTCGGTGCATCACGTACAGCTCGGATGTGTGCATCAGACTTGTGGATGCCTGACGCATCGATCTTGTGGCCAAGGGCTTCCAGGGAAGTTTGAGCGAAAACGCATTTGGCTCGGTTGAGCTTGAGGTTGTGTTGCCGAAAACGTTCCAGAGTGGTGATGAGGGCCTGCATCAGATTTTCAAAGCTATCAGCAATAACTATACTGTCATAGAAAATAATTACGACGTTTGGGAGACCTTGCAGAACTGTGTCCATTCGCTGCTGCCAGATAGCGGGGATGTTAGCTGCTCCATATACTGCTGCGTTGGGTGTTTCAGACCGTGAGTTGGGGTGTTAAGCGTGAGAGCATGGATGAACTCATCGTCGACCTCGAAATGAGCGTACGCGTCGGTGATGTCCAGGTGGCAGAAGAGAGTGGCGCCACGCATTCGGTTGAACAGATATTCCACCTTGGGAATCGGATGTTCATCGATGATGATCCGCGGGTTGAGAGTAGGCTCGTAGTTGCCTGTGATCCTCAGTTTGCCGTACTTCTTTGCGACGAAGTGTGTTATCGATGCCCACTCAGAATAGTCCACTCCTTTGTAGAAGCCAGATGCAATTTTCTTGTCGATTTCCGTGGCGTAGGCATCGCGGAGGCAACTGGTACGTCTCAAGGTCGGGCAAAAACAGGTGTGGCTCCAGCCTTCAGGTGCATCTTCGCTGGAGTACCTGATACCTTCCCTGGGGTGTCGCTGAACACATCCTGGTAGCGAGATAGAGTGTTGTTGAGCTGCTTCTGTTGTTCCAAGGTCAGAGCCTGCTTGTCTGAGAGCTTATGGATTGGGTCGGATTTTCTTAAGAGGTGGTCAAAGTCGATATTCCGTACAAACTTCGAAATCCACTCTCGGCCAAAGAGCGATTCGACTTCATCGTCAACCACGTAGAGATTCAGGTTCCTGGTTGTAGTTCCTATGGTGGTGCACACTGACGATTTGCCAATGCATTTGATCGGATGACCGGTGTAACTGACGAAGTTACGATCATTTTTCTGCAACACAAAACCTGGTTTGATTATACTTTGCTTTGATTTGCTCATGGTTGAGCAGGAAGCACCGGTGTCGAGTCCCATTTTGACGGTTGTTCCCTCTAAGCTGACATCAACCAGTGGCTTAGGTGCTGCGTTGACCGATCCAATTACCTCGATTTTGCTGAAACACTCCTCGACGTCGTGGTTCTCTGCTGGAAGCTCTTCGGTCACGTGATTTGTTGTTCGATGTTTCCACAATTTAGATCGGCAAACTTTTCTGATGTAACCTTTCTTGCCACACTTCAGGCACTCGGCGTACAGGAATCTGCACTGACTGCGAGGGTGAGCTTCACCGCACCCTGCACATGTTGATTGGTTGTCCTGGGATGCACTTCTGTTTGCCTGATGTGGCCCTTGGTGCTGTCTGGTTAGGTTGTAAGACCCTTGACTTCGATGAGCTGACTTGCTGCGTGGTGACTGCTGGTAGCTGTTCTTCCTTTACAGAGGCTTATCGTATCCAATCAGATTGGTTGATTCATACTTAGCGGAAGCTGTTTTGACCTCGTCGGTGGTGATGCGAGTAGCTTCAAGTGCGTGAGCGATTTCATATGCCGCGGTGAAGTTCTCAGTTTTTTTTTGTAATAATCTCGTCGCACATTTCTCGTGTTTCGAACCCTGCGAGCATTTGAATGCGATCAAGGAATGTGCCATACTCACAAAACGTTGCAGCCTACCACAGTCTTAAGGTAAAGCTAGCGATGGTTTCTCCTTGCTTTTGCATTACACTCCGAAATTTGATGCTCTCAGCAAACTTGTTGCGTGTGGCGTCGAAGTGGCCTTTCAGCTTAGATAGAATCTCGTTGTATGACAGAGTTTCCGGATCATTAGGACTCACCAGGATCTTCAGGGCATCATTGAGTTCAGATCCCATGTAAACCCGTGAAAGGTGTGCATGCTGATCCGCAGGTACCTTGCTCAGGTTGAGCACCCAGGTAAAGCGAGTGAAATAGTCGGCTACAGTCGTCCCTTGGGTAGCATTGTGCACGATTGCATTGTGAACTTTGGCGGTCGAGGCTCTGATGGCGTTGTTGACCCTATTGTTTGACGGATAGCGTCGGCGATGATTGCCGAGAATTGTTGAAGTTGCTCAGAGGTTAAGTCCGGCATGGTGAAGATGAGTGGAGAATAGTGTTTCTAACACTCACTTGCGATGCACTTAGTTCGGTCCACACACTTGTTTTGAGGTTAGAAAGTTCACTCGGTTTAGTATTTCCAACACGCACAGCGATGAACGTCGTTTGGTGCAACACTTTCGTTGAGGTTAGAAAGTCACTCGTTTTCACAACGTTATTTATCTTACCTCACTTCTGACACCACTGTGATATCGTGGGAGATACAATATAAATAGGACACACTTGTTAATATAAAACAACGGTTTATTTAACACTAGTTTATCTACAACGATACACAAGGTGGACTAACTTGAGCGGTCCAGAGCGTAACTGACGTCTACAGTCTGCGGGTGCATATATACATAGTATATGGAAGGTTCCAGATTGGAATGTTCTGGGCATAGTGACTTGAATGTTCGTGTTATCTCAAGTAAATACACAACAGAAATTTTCTAAACACCTTGAGGGGCACATTCGATGCACGGGTCTTGGAACCAATACCAGTTCATTCACCTTCAGTGGCAAACTGAATCTTTTCTCTTTCGTTCTCTTCAATCGCTTATCTGCGTGTTTTTCTAGACTTGCTCTTGCCATTTCAATTCTCTCTTCGATCAGTATCAATCAGTGATCTATATTCTTCACCGTCAATCATAAGTTGAATTATAGGCAATTCTGCTGGTTTACATTTGTCCTTTATCTCACTCTCCCACAATAAAGCATCGTCATCCACCTGGTATACCTCATTGATGTTTAAAGAATAGGGTAGTGATTTTATGTCTTTTAAGAGCGTTTCAAAATCTGAGTCTTTTTACTCCCTCCTTCAATTCTTCCGCTCGAACCTGACGACTAGTACTCGGTTGTACAACTTGAATTCGAGGTCGATTAATCTCTCGATTAGTCTCCCTCTTTAATCTTTGAACATAGTATACCTCCCCTATATCTTTGGTCCGAGTCATATCTATTTCTTGGATCGTCATTCCAGTTCTTATACCTTACGAAACCCTGGTTGTTACGATTTCTTTCCTGGTCATTATTTCTACCATTATTATTGTAGAAATCTGGTCTACGGTAATATTGTTCTGGTAATGGTTATTCTGGTAAGGCCTTCAATCTCTACCTCTTCCGTAATCTTCTTCATATCTTCGATTCATCGTATAACTGTTCCGAATAGGGCCTGGTTCTCAATCAGTTTGTTGTGTCTGATCTATCAACACGGTATTGATGTCCGTATTGTCCTGTCTCGTATTTCTACTAATAGGATTGGACATGGCACTTGTATGGTCTAGCTTCCTAAGCAATTCGTCCATCATCGGCAAACTTTGAATACCAGTCGATATGATATATCGCTATTGCTATCGCTTTAATGAGCTCCGCTTCAGACAATGGTGATTGCAAGTACTGTAAGCGTGCCAACGGCGCCGTAAATGGCTAGCATATTTCCTGGTAAAGATGTCTAATACCTCTTTGACTACTGTATACTTCCGCTCATATGTTTAACTGATCGACCAAAATCTTCGTTTGAACGCTTCGGCAAATTCCTCGAAGTTTGCGTACGTGTTCCTGAATGCCTTGTGCCACAAAAGTGCTCCTTCTTCAAGATATCGTTCCTCGACTCTCATTTCTCTATCTCGAGGTACGTGATTTTCCCTGAGAAATTCCCGCATATCTCTTAGGAACTCTATAGCTGTAAAATCTGTGGAAATACCTTTAAATCTCTTCGGACGATTTTGTAACTTCTTTATAATTACCTCTTTATGGTTATCTATCTCGTCCCTGAGAACGAATCTTGGTCACTCCATGTTTAATCGTTCTTCAACTGGGTTCAGTTCTACGTCCCTGATATTCCTCAACTGTTCTTCTAGTCTGTTTAGTCGAGGCATTTCCTCTCCTTAAAAATTTCCCTCGAATTCATTCCGTTTCTGTCCTCAAGTCCGCGTGTGCTTGGATTTCGCCAGTCGCTTCTTTAAACTTCAGATTACTGAATTGAACTCTTAAATCCTCAATCTCAGAATGCTGAAGCTGTTAAATTTTCTCTGTGTTTGAGTCTTCAGTCTTTTGACTAGTTTGATGCAGCTTTCCATGCCTCCCTGTCCTGAGCTAACCGCTTCATCTCTACATAGCTACCACACCCTACTCTACTTCTGTTTTAATCTCGTCAACCTTTTTCTTAATCCCTTTAGTTTCAACAGTTAACGTTAGAATATCGAATTCCTCTTTTTCTCTAAATTCGTTCAATTTGTCCACGCTAGCAATTTGAATTCCGTCAATTTGTATTCCTATAAGTCAATGTTACCGTTTTAACTTCTTGACGTTAATCAACACTTATTAATATATTTATTATACTACAGTAAGTACAAAAGAATAACTATTCGAAGTAACAAAAATTCTCAGTCGGTTCCTTCTCTTTTTTTAATAATGATGCCTCTAGTCTCTCTTTATTTACTGCCTTCTCGATACTACTCTCGATACTGCTACATCACTCTCCTGCCAGTAACTAAGTCACCTTAACAGAGGATGAACATTTTCATAAACTATAAATGACAAAAGCTAACCTAACCTAACCTAAGAAGTCATGAATTGAATTCTGTCCCGATATCTGGTAGGAAGTATTATCACCCTACCACTACGTGTAGTCTTGACTCGTTCACTGTCCTGGGAGGTACCGTATTTTCCTGTTTCTGTTTGGCATGGTACTTTTCGAAAACAGGGGACTATGTGGGAGATAGATTAGGATTCCTCACTGTATCAGAGCCGATTGAAAAATCGTTCAATTTAAAACTTACCTGCCAACCCCCTCCGCGCCCCGTCGGGCGTCTTCTCGCCCCGTCGGCCGTCTCCGTGTCTCGTCGGGAGCCCTCGTATTTCGTCGATCGGACCTAGCTCCGATCCCCCTTGGACACCTCAAGAATGTTATTTAATAATCCCCGGGTAGGCAGAAGAAATAAAGAAATTAGCTTTCCCTTCAATGAAAACTTAACTGCATGCCATATATATTTTGCCACTGCATGCCAATTATGATAATTATTGTATCTCGCTTGTTTTGTTGTGCATGTCTGTATTTAATTGTGAACGGTATTGTACTTGTTGCATGTTTAATGTATCTTATTGTATCTTGTTCTGTACGACTTAATGTAATTGTGAAGGTCTCTGGACAACCAATGGGAGTATGCCATCAAACAATGGCATAATATGGCCAACTTAATCTTCGATAACTTGGGTTAAGACCCATAAGTAAGTAACATGTTATTTAATGCGCAAAGCGCGCATAGCTCTTCATTTTGTTTCGTCGCAATTTTGGTATCTGCTCATGCGCGGCTGGAGTCTAGTGTTGTAAAGAACTAATGGGAAGATGAGATATAATTACAATGGAACCGTGAAACGGAACGGACGTGTTCCTGGGCATGCCTTGAAACCTGAGGAATGATTTGGACAAACTGAAAGGTAATGTCTCGTGAGATACACTTAATCACCTGAAGAAGTATTGCGTGTTTATCTTAACCAAACTTCGGTAAAAATTTAAA
Source organism: Meconema thalassinum (assembly GCA_946902985.2). Lineage (NCBI taxonomy): Eukaryota > Metazoa > Arthropoda > Insecta > Orthoptera > Tettigoniidae > Meconema > Meconema thalassinum. The sequence continues at coordinate 295,909,512 of OX336391.1, read as the reverse complement.
ATGAAAATTGTGATTTTAGCGGCCGAGTGCCGTTGGTCATAATCCGAAATGGGATCTTTCTGTTCCTAAAAGTGGCTCGATTTTCCGAGCTAATATTGATCGCCTGTTTAGTTTCACGATGTGATCTTTAATTAATCTCGCTTTGAATAATGATCCATAGTTGGATTATCTCTGAAGATGATATTTTATTTTACGCAAGCCTAAAATTAAAAAAAACATTTACGCGTCAGCGCAAGTTTAACTTCTCTTCTTTCGTCACTTGTGCGATGTCTTATTCCACTGGTTTATTTTGGAAAGGTAGCTATTCACCTAAAAGTTAGGAAATTAAACTAGCAACATTTTTGAAGGCAAGTTTCTTAATGAAATGTTGGTCGGCCGTGCCTTGTCTGATTGGGCAGAATTTAAATGCTATCGGAGAAGCAAATGTAATGATTTGTCGGCTACTCGAGGCCCAAGCTTAAGAAATTATGATGAATCACCTTATTTTGAAAGGTAATGTCCGAAGATTTCGTATTCCCATTTGAGCATATAATGCAAGGTTGCGACGCCCCTTTCTTGGTTGTCCGTCGTTGCAGATTTTATTTTACTAAACAGAATAGCTTCTAGGCTTTGTATTTTTGTAAAACCTATCTAAAATATATACCTTATTTGTGATTGTTTTGGAAAACACACTGATTTATTTCTTCGCTATTGCACTTGTTTTAAAGGTTAAGTTACCCTCACGGAACCTTGGCTAGTCAACTGGATGGTACGTAGGCTAGGTTAGTTAGCGCCCACAGATAGGACTTTGAGTGCCAAAACCAGACTCCACTCAACGGAGTAATTCGGAAATGTCTTATGGGACAGTATCTTATTCTGTCTCTTCATCCACTAGTATATAAGCAGGTTTGAGTCTATCAATGGACACATTAATATCTTTGCCCTTGATACTGATGGTGAAATATTTGTCCTGCCTCTTCACCACTAGGAACGATACTTGATAATGTGGCTCGAGGGAGTTTTTTACTTTGTCTGTCCTCAAGAACACATGTGAACTACAAGAGAGGTCTTGATGAATAAATGTAGATCTGCATGTCACAGTCCTAGGTTTAGCGGGCTTAAGATGATTTATGTGATCCCGGAGTTGGGTTACAAAAGTATCTGGATTGCACTGTAACTGCATTGAGTGTTCGAAAAACACTCTACTAAGTCTGATGGTGGTTCCATACATCATTTCCGCAAGTGAATAGCTGGAGTCTTCTCGAATGGCTGCTCGTAGACCAAGTAGAACTGTTGGTAGGCTCCGAGTCGATCTGGGGTTCTTGTGTGATCTGATTGCTGCTTTGAGGATACGATGTAGCCGTTCTATTTTTCCATTTGCCTGGGGTGGTAAGGTGTAGTATGTTGCACTTTCGCTCCACAGAGCATTGCTAAGTTTCTAAAGAATTCCGATTCGAATTGTTTCCCTTGGTCCATAACAATTATTTCTGGAACTCCAAATCTGCTTATCCAAGTATTGTAGAAAGAACTTGCTACCGACTGGGCGGTGATATTGACCATTGGAATGACTTCGATCCAATTGCTGAATCGATCAATGCAAGTAAGGCAGTAAATGTTGCCCACTGATGGTGGCAAAGGTCCAATCATATCCACATGAACGACTTTGAATCTATCATCTGGTTGCTCTAAGTTTCCAATTGGAGACTTAGTGTGCCTTGTCACTTTATTTTGTTGACAACTAATGCAAGATTGAGCCCATTTACGCACATCATTTCTTATTCCTGGCCACTTAAACTTGGCAACAATGTTTATGACGGTTGCTTACACGCCAGGATGTGACATATCATGAATCTGTTTGAAAATTTTGGTGCGAAATAACTTCGGAACGAAAGGGCGAATGTTACTAGTAGAGACATCACACCACAACATGTACTGGGAACCTAATTGACACTGTTTGAATTTCAGTGATGTATCGTCTTGTCGTAACTGCTTCAATTCTTCATAATTTTCTTGGTGTTTTGCTATGACTTCCTAATCAATCACTGACATTTCATTAAGTCTAGACAGAGTATCGGCTACCACATTATCTCTGCCACTGACATGACGTATGTCAGTCGTGAACTGCGAGATGTAATACAGGTGTCGTAGTTGCCGAGGGGATGCCTTGTCATTCTTTTGGTGGAATGCGTAGGTGATTGGTTTACGGTCCGTAAGAACGGCAAATTATCTACCTTCAATGAGGTGCCTGAATTGTTTCACTGCCAGGTATATTGCAAGCAATTCTTTATCATATGCACTGTAATTCTTCTGCGCACTGCTGAGCTTTTTGGAGTAGAAAGCTATGGGTCACCAACAAGCGTCGTCATACTGCTATAATGCTGCTCCAACAGTCTGATCAGAAGCATCTGTGGAAAGGGCTATAGGCAGATCTGGAACTGGAAACGTCAGAAGTGTAGCATTAACCAGGTCTTCTTTATATTTCTCACTGCTTCTTGGCTTCGTCGGTCCAGCCAATTAATCTGCTGTCGTTCTTCTTAGATCCTTTCTAGTATTCGTGTTAGAGATGGGACTATCGACTACTTTTAACCATCGACTGACTAGTCATTAATTGGGAGAAACTATCGACTAGATAGTCGACTACTTTCAGTCGAATGACTACCTGAATTCGCATTGCTCCTAAGCGTGTTGTTTCATGTATTCGACTGAAAGTAGTCGCTTCTAGGCAGCCTAAAAAGCACTGTAAGCCGTTACCGGCTGAGTTGAGTCGTACCAACAGATGAAAATCAAACTTCTCCTTAACCCACCTATTTTTGCAGACGTTCGTTTGGACTACTCGACGCTCGGCAACATGCAATTGGTCAAAGTTCGAAATGGTGCTTCGAAATGTTGGTTTACGTCGTGTAGAGTGCAGCCATTATTTGCAATGTTGCACATTTAATTTAATGCAAAATGTGTGAGTAAATGTTCCCCGATACTGGTATTGATACAGGGCACATTACCTGCATGTACTGTGGATAAGTGAAGTAATAGAACAATACTTAATTAACCTAAGAGTAAATTAAATCACTATTACTGAGAGGGAGTTCTTAAGTACCGGGAACAATTACATAGCCAACATTGAAATAATCACACTTCATATTTTAATGCCAAAAATTAAATGTAAAATGTGTCCATAGAGTCATAAACAAGTTAGGCTATGTGTTCACTAATTTAATCCTTCTGAAGTACTAAGAACGTAGAGCTGAAATACGACTTGAACAAGAAAACTACGGCCTACAGTAAATACACACGAAAATAGAACACTTTTGAACAGCAACAAGGGCGAACTTTCAGTGGAGATGTTGGCAACAATGTAAATACAAAGTTTTTTTTAATGCGCACGCTATCCATGTGCTGAAACAATGGACGACCAGAACGTAAAACTATCCGAGCGCGTTCTTCATTTTAAAAGTTAAAACACAATTGGGATAAGTCGTTTGCAAACGACTTGTTTATGTTACGGTGAGTAGTCGTTGAATTCATTCGACTGTTTTTAAAAGCAGTCAAACAAGTCGATGGATTTAACATTTTTCAGTCGACTGCTGCGATGCTGCCCATCTCTAAACAATTGACGACCAGAATCAATTAATGCGTACGGTAAAGCTGTCCTCACAGTACCAGCTGCAATAGATGTGGAGATTCACATCACCACTCTATCTGTACGGTACCTCGAGATAAGCCTAAGTGCACCAACTGTGAGGGAACACATGCCGCCTCTTATGATGGATGTCACGACATAAAATCAGCCATAAGGCAACGGCAGTTTAAACACAGATAACGCTACAACTCTTCCATCCCTGCCCTCATGTCTTTGCCACTAACCCCTCCCACACAGCACACCACTGCTCTGACACAGTTGTTAGGCCTGCTACAACAACTCTCAGCCATAACCCTGTAAACTACAGCTAAACCAAACCCAGAACCCCCTAATACACTTCATTTGCAGAGCAATAAAATCCATAAAACAACTCCGCAACAAGCTTCACAAAAACCTAAATTATAAACGAAAAACTACTCCACAAACACCAAAATCAGTAAACCTCCCTCATTTCAACCACACTACACCTTAAACAGGCATAAAAGGCATAGGCATAACCCCTTCATGGAGTAGGCTATTGTCTAAACACGATCATGTCTCCTTCAACTTTACTGAAGATTTCATTAAATTCTATTTAAAAAATCATAAACTCGTTCCACAAATCTTAAAATCAGTATACATCCCTCATTTCAGTTACTCTATTTATTAAACAAACATAGAAGGCGTAGCCATGACCCCTTCATGGAGTAGGCTATTGTCTAAATCTGACCACGCGTACTATATACAACCTTACGCTAATTCAAAATTACGGCTAAATGATCCATCTGACTGGGAGGCAAAGGTATTTACCGGCTTGCCTGGAATAATGGGCCACAAAATCGGTATCTGGAGTTCAAACATAACCTAAATATTGAATGGCAATATTGAATTGTCCAATAACTTTGACAACTGGATTTAGGCTATTTCATTGAAAGATTCAACGAACTGTATAAAACTATAGGCACCTACAGGTATACTTAACTTATTAATTAAAGCTCTACAATAAACATACAGCACAATGAATTGTAGCATGAAGTTATCCTGAAGAAGTCGTTTGATTAGAATGACTACTTAAATTCGAATGATTCCATTCGCTTGGAATTAGTCGTTTGCTAACGACTTGTTTCATTCGAATGATTTCCAACGATTGCTTTGGGATCAGTCGTTTACAACGACTACTTACATTCGAATTATTCCATTCGCTTGGAATTTGTCGTTTGCCAACGACTTGTTTCATTCGAATGATTTCCTACGATTGCTTTGGGATCAGTCGTTTGCAAACGACTTGTTTATGATACGGTGAGTAGTCGTTGAATTCATTCGACTGTTTTTTAAAAGCAGTCGAATAAGTCGATTGTTTTAACTATCGACTAATTCGACTGTTTTCAGTCGACTGCTGCCCATCTCTATCACGTTCATGACTGGTGACTGCTGTAGAGTGCAGTTGAGTGTGCTGATTGAAATTTGCGTAATGTATGCGTTGCATATTTCGAAAAAAAAATCTGCCCTTTTAACCAGCGACGTTATTATACTTGCGTACCGTGAATAGTGACGATTTCTGGTTCTAATTATGATTCAAAGCGTGACAACTATTTGGAGTGTTATTTGACAATGTTAAACTAGTAGGTTATCTAGGCAATAAATATTTGGATTTTCTGGCAACTAGTTTCCACGAAACTGTTACAAGTGACCAAGGATATACATGTTGATGTAATATTGTAGTCTTTATTACACACAAACTTTTCAGTGGTAGGTTTACAATTCAGTGCTTTGTAATAAATAAATTTGTGTTTTCACTTAACAAGCAACTGTCCACAATTATGGAACATCAAAGACTAATGTTGTGGAGATATTCGGCTTGTTATTTCTTTATGTTCGCCAAATTATGAATTAGTAAAGCAGAACATAACCTTATGACTAACTTGTTGGTGAGTACCGAATTTTTAGATATTAAATAAAGCTCCTTCACAGCAATTTGCTCCTTTATTTCTACTATGTTTCCCTAGACTGTACCTTCTGATCCAAGAATAATTCTGACATCTTGAGCTGTAGGCTAACATAAATTGGGTGCTAGTGACTATACTCGGATTTACAAAAGGTGACGGCTGGCATCCGCTTGTCGGGTGAAGTGAGGAGTGGAGACGAGAGAGGTAACGGTCTCCATGGCAACAGCGAACAGTGTTTTAATGTATGCAGACACATTATGAAGAACACATGGTTTGACGCATTGTTCTACTTTGCCTTGACTCGTTGCTGTCATTAGACCGACAGGCTGGGGGTCTAACTTCCCCAGGATTTGTCTCTTCCTGCAAGCCTCTTGGAATGTCATGAGTCATGATTCTTTCTCCCTCAGGAGTGTTGGTTGTTTCTGAAAAGTGATAGATCCAAGCTAATGCAGCTAGATGAAGTTGGTAGTGTCAGAAAAACATTGAAACATGAGGCCTACCTATGAAATTTTGATGCTTTGCAGTCGGTCAACAAGGGTGTTTCCCAAAAGAGCTGGGTTATTCCCTAACATTTATGTTGATAGCTTCCAGATTATCTACAGTTTCTAAAATAACAAGTATATCTGAATAGGCCTAGCTTTGCTTATAATCAGGCCATTTAACAGTATGCATGTGACTTTCTGGAAATAGTCTACTCACCATTCACACATCCACATCCAAAACCTAATTTCACTTTGTAAGTTATGATTTGAAACCATGGTTTGTTGTCTGAGCATTATACTGTTACTCGTATTAACTTAGTGATGATACCCAGGGCCGTGGAGAGCCTGCACGGGCCCTGGGGCTGGAGTCAGCCCGGGCCCCCCGCTCGCCCACCCCCTCTCCCTTCCTCTCTCTCTCTCTGTCCCTCATTGATAAGCCTTTTTCTATTATCCTGGGTTATACTGTAATAACAATAGTAAAAATAATGCTGATAATAATGATTATTGTTAATATCATTATTGGTATTGTTATAAAATTGCATAAAGTAATTTAATATTACCAGACGCCTATTTTGCATAAAATAACAAAATCCTTATAATAACACTTTAAAAATCACGAGCTCGTCCCTGAGCAAACAGGAGGCTCTTTCCCTTACGGGATGTCTATAGGCTAATTTTATTTATGTATTTATTTATTTATTTTATTATGCTCGATCAGCGCGCCGGGAATGAATTTAATGTTTAAGACGTCAGAAAATTCCACTGGAGATTAAAATCTTCCGAGCCTGGCCGGGAATCGAACCCAGGAATCTTCGGCCTAAGCCTAGTAGGCCTATGTTAACCACCGGAATAATAATACCGTATTCCACATTCACGCATGTTTTAGGATACCGTATTTGTGAGTGCGACGACCATGGAAGTAGCTGTTGATTTGACATTAACAGGGGGCAGATCCAGAGGTGGCGCTGATAGGACTGCAGCCAATATGCTTCCTAAATTCCTAGAGAAATGAGATTAAATAAACAGTGTCAACTATTGACGTTTTGAATTTGAACTACAATTTGAAATGTGTATTAACCAGGAATCAAACTTGGTCCACCAGGGTGAGAAGCAAGCAGCTGAACAGCTGTGCTGTCGTGTCCCTATGCAACATGCATAATATGAAATGTTTATAAGCAAGTTGTCAATCAGTTCACACCGATAGTGGAGTGACGAAATATTATGCTGGCATGGGTCATAATAAAAGGTCTTGAAACTCGAGCTCAACTGCTGGTTTGAATCCGACCACGGGCATGGATGTGTTTATCTTCTCATTAATCGTAAGCCCATTCAATTTCTATGATATAAGATATACATTACAATCATATTTCCTCATCATACCAAGACTGGCTGCGTGCAGCAGCGGAAACGTTCTAGACGGTTAAAGGATCGAATCCTGGCCCTGTCAGTTGAAATTTGAGGGTGCGCAAATGTGAGGGAGCCGTGTGAGTAGATTTACTGGCACGCTGAAGATCCCCTGGCGTCTGTAAAAGCCTCAGTAGTTTAAAGGAACGCAAAACCAATAACATTATTACGTTATACAAGACTCATAATACAAGCAAAAATAAATTACATTGAAGCTGGCCGTATGGCTAAAAAACGAAGGCCAGAAGCCACCAAATATTTCTAAAAAACATCCTTCTTAGGAATTTGCGTCTTGGTTGATAGCTTATTTTTCTTATGAGCTGTTTAATGTTCATTTTTGTGACCCCAAGTGTCCTCCCTTAAAACTACCTAATTCTAAGTAGAACAATGGACTGGGTACAAATTGCAAAATTACATGGGTGTTGCCCAAACAGGGTTCGATAGTTTAGCCATAACTTCACTAACTCCTGTCACCAGTCTATTTGTTTCTCTTAAACTGCAAACCCGACAACGATGGGTACGAAGAGCTAGTCCAAGATAAAAACAAGAGCCAGAGTTAATTTAATATCCAAACATTTCTTTATGTTTTTCTCCTTCCGAATATTAGACAACTGTTGTTCAGATCCGTCAGCGTAATTTATGATACCTGCATTTCCATATCAAAGACTTCAAACCTATCATGGTTTACTTCTTTCAATTATTGTCTTCTTTCCCTTGTAGTTCACATTCAGTATTTATAACCGAAAGGAACACGTAAGCTAACGATTATGGGCAGATGACCTTGTTGTTCCGCCCCCTTAAAACATCAACATCATCAACAACCATCATCAAACTAACGATGATCTTTAGTAGCAATTCACACACTGAAAATCGTAATGATTTTGAATTTGAGAATATCCTCGTTCTCATGTTAAGGCAATGGCTGTTCTTTCGACCTAGTCAATTACTCTTTTGCAAGCCGGAGTCATTAACAACTGCTTGCTGCGTCCATATTAGAATATGCTATATTTTTTCGATGCTACTAATGCTGCCAGTTGTCTTACGAAAGCTCAGCTTGTTTCCACTAATATTGTTTGGCATATAGTATATGGCGATAATAATAATATTAATACATCTAATTATAATATTAATCATAATTCTACTACTAATAATCATAATAATAGCAGCAAATGAGATTTCTCAGTTATTAGGTAATGTTGGATACAAGACGTAAGCCATAAAGTGATAATCAGACAGTTAAAATGTCTCGGTGCGAGGTGAATTCGAACCGGGGATCTTCGGTTCGAAACTTTTTCAAATCGTTTCACTGCCTATAGGCTACAGTCGTAATAAATACAAGCCTCCTAACAATAATAATAATGTTTTCTTAGTTCTTTATAGATGAACATTTTCCTTAGTCCACAACTATATGTACGTTCGGCAATGGAAATACCCTTACATCACGCATCATATTTATCCGGCATTTATACAGAGCGAAAATGAATTCCGGTGTGGACGAAGATTAAATAAACTATTTTCTTACCTAGACAATGTAAATGGAGTGAGCGCACGGCACCCAAAGATCACTAGAAACAAAGCAACTTGACGCTCCAAACACAGAATCAGAGGAGACTAATCTTCAGAATTGCGACAGGTAATAAATGGTGAGGAAATCAGTTTCAAGTTTGGTATACAAACCAAAGAAGGCTGTCAAGTAAGTTAAATTTAGAACCGAGGTATGCGCCTCTTACCAGAGGTACATATTCTGAGAACTACGGAATTGTATGACTACGTTCGGGTGCTCTGGTTCAGCTGTTTCCAGGGTGCTCTGACTAAAATACTTGACCTAGCCTATGTTATTGTTCTCGCACCATTTTGCACAGACGTTGATTGTTTCATCAAATAATTGTCTGTGATATATTTTAGTCATGAAAGGAATACTTTGCCCGGCCGGGCCCCCCTCCCAGAGCCGGGCCCCGGGGCTGCAGCCCCGCCTGACCCCCCCCCCCCCCCCCACCCTCTGGTCGGGCCTGATGATACCATAATAAAAATAATTATAATATATCAATGATATTGAATATTGCAGCGTGAAGGGTAGCCAATATCAAACATCAAGTGCCATTTTTTAAGAAGCCATGTGATGTTCCTCAAAATTATCATCAGTTAACTTAGTTGTTATTGTATGGACAAGGTAGCGAGAAAACAATACAAATTAAAAAGGGATAAAGTCACTGCCCTTATTAAGTTCCAATGAATTGTTATGAAGCCGAATCTCAATGTGTAGGACTAAACCGATGTTTTGCCCCTTAAAACTCCAATAACTAACCAACACAATAACTCATAAATTTTTCCAATAGTACTTGGAGCTTGTTGCACGTCTTAATCCATGTGTTTTCAAAATATTTTTTTACATTAAAATTGCCTAATGAGTTATTGTGACTGCTTTGAATTAATAATGCCATAATAGCAAAATATAGCCTACGGTATGTTGTGTACTTTTCTCAACCTGTATGGCATGTCATTCACCCCTCGATTGCTAATAGTGTAACATTTGCACTGGTAAGTTATCTGACAACATTTATCAGGTATAATTTTCAATGTTACTTCATTTGAAGTACAGTAGGCGTATGTGGATATCAATATCCTGACGACTTCATTTTTTACAATAGCCCAATGAGGTATTGTGCCATTAAATGCAACAACATTCTTATCAGCTGATATCACAGGGAGAAAAAAATATCACTATTATTAATATACTGGAAGAGTATAATTACTAAATCATGACCGTAGGCCTAATAAGGGGAGAGGAAAGAAGGAATAAAAAAGTAGTGGGTGGGATGGAAAAGGGGTGAGGGAGGGTGGGTCACGCTCGGAAGTGCATTACCACGCCATCCCACGCTATCTGTTGGAATTACATGCGCCGAGCAATAGGTTGGCGTCTAGATTTAACATTTGAGTAGGGGCGTATATACAATTTTTTCGGGGGGGGGGGGGGGGGGGGGGCTGACTATCCTGGAAAATTGTGAGTACTTAATGAATGTTCTATTATAGCCTGTGGAGTATGAATGGCAAGTATCTAAATGGATTACTTGTTAATTTATTCAGCAAATTTTACAAATTGATAAGCATTTCTTAAAAGTACTGTGAAATACATTGTATTTTGTACCCAAGTTGGCTTTTTCGGGGGGGGGGGGGCTGGAGCCCCCTAAGAACCCCCCTTATATACGCCCCTGCATTTGAGATGCATCTCTTATATCCTCTTTGATGTGAACCCTACACTGATGCAGTACCAATTCTAAGTAGAATGTTTCCTAGATGTGAAATGCAAGTGGTAGGTCACCAGCATCTTCAGTTTTGTAAGAGTAACACACACCGTACTTTAAAAGTTACCCTAGAAAAACCTGTTGTTTTGAGTCTTCATTCTTTTGACTGGTGTGGTGCAGCTCTCCATGCCTCCCTATCCTGAGCTAATCGTTTCATATCTACATAGCTACCACACCCTACATCCGAGGCAATCTGTCAAATATATTCTAACCTTGTCTACCCCTACAGTTCTTGTCCTTGACCCTTCCTTCCATAACTAAGCTTGCTATTCCTGGGTGTCTTAGTTTGTGTCCTATCAACCTATCTCTTCTCTTCATTATCAGTCGCCAGTAACATCTCTCCTTTCCCACTCGTCTTAATACCTCTTCGTTTGTAACACTATCCACCCATATCTGATCTTCATCAATCTCATGTAACACCACATGTCCAACGCTTCAATTCTCCTGCACCAAAGATTACTTCCTAATACCTAAATCTATATTCGATGTCAACAGATTCCTTTTTTATATAAATGCTTTCCTTGCTTGAGTTATATCCTCGTATTAAACAAAACATACTACATATTGCAACACACAATTATGAAAGGGAAATCCTCACTTAATTCATGCTGGCCGTGCACCATTGTATCAAATATAATTAAACAGTACCGGTGCGAGTTACTTATTTCATCGCACGAAGTCAGTAGAGATGACATTACCATATATGGCATCAAGCAGTTCATTTGAACAGAGTTTTATCATATGCCCATAGGAGTATGGATTTGCTATAGCCTACATCTATCACTGTGGCAGTTGTCTCAAAATTCAACACACCTTTCAGCTTATACAGTGTGAGTTTTTTGTTGGAGCGGGGCTTCCACCAGCCAATCCTGGTCGCGCCACTGCTTGCGTGAAGTGACAGTCATTAATAGTTAATTAATCAGCAATTCATTATTAAAGAACTTACTTTTTCACAGGTGTTGGAAATATTTTCCATTATACCTATTAAGAATCCTGCCGGTGGTAAGTTCAATGCATGAACTACAATTTGTCAGTGGTGTGATGCAATCTGTTTTCCCCGATACAGCAGTACAGTCTGCATGTATATCAATGAATCATTGTGGCACAAGTTTTGCGTTTGATCTGGTGGGTGTTTCAATTTTGTGTTATGTGAATAGTTTCAAGACATTCATATGCTTAACGGAGAGTAGTTTATTAGCACAGTAAGTACCAGAAACAGTAAAGCATGCAATCTCCTTGTGTCAATAACACTTTATGTGGGGCATACAAATCTCTTGCCTCACACTAGTCCGGATGTAGATTTATCGATAGACAGATGTAACCGGTTGGCAGCGCACTCACTTCTAAACAGCAAAGACCCATCAGACTTGTAATATTAACAAACAGCTATTCTAGTGTGTCAATAAATTGGCATCGACACATAACTCTCCTTCTCCACCCGTAAATTGTTCTCCATGGTGGAGACCAGGGTACGGGGATTACATCTGTATATTTTGTCTCTAATTTACCGTTAAATACTGGATTCTGTCTTTGTGTCTGCAGCGGCCCATGACATCTAGGATAGCGGAAGGCATACGCGCTCCTGGCTATCTTGGCCCCGCTCCTAAAGAAAGCTCACCCTGTATAAAACTATGTGAATGATACAATGTTTTTAATACCAGAGATATGCGAGTACCCAGCACAAATATCTCAGTAGTGAGATATTTACACATGCTGATAACCACAATATCCTTAGGTCTTAGAAATACCTTCAACCAAAGGAAGTATACAAATTCATAAATTGATATATCTGTGTGCTTAACGACCTCTACATATCAGTATGTATTAGTTTTGGATTACCAAGGCAGAACAACATCAACTTGCTGTCGTGGAAACAAGAATGCTTCGATGGACATCTGGTGTGATTACGTTTGATCATGTCATAAATGGTACATAGCAGTGGTGGCTGGCAGATAATTGTTCTGAGTGTTGCACTATTTACACTAAGAAGAGGTGGGGTTGGGCAAAAGACTGCTCGATACCATAGAGGACGGTATACACGTGCTCGGTAAAACTGATGTAGCTTATTTGTCACGAATGCTGCAGTCCTGAGAACATCACATTCACCTCAAGATTAAATTATTGAAAAACTTCACAATAACAAAACCGCGTAAGCTATAGCTTACACGAGGGCGAGACATGGTATCGGCAATAGACGGCAAATTTTGGATGTCTTCGTCTGCCCCTTTCCCCCTCTTTGTTGGAATCAGCGAGCAACGAGTCAGCAATCAGCTGAGTAAACTTACCTGGTCTAGCGTCTCTGCCATCCCCTCCACTATTGAGATGTAGTCGATGCCCGGGCCTGGCCAAGGATCATGTAGGTTGGTTGGTTCCTTAGTTTAGGGGCTGCGACAACGCGGTCATGTAGCCCCGTGTACTTTGGGTGTGTGTAGAATCTGTCTGATAACCGGTGTTAATTGTGATGACTGTATTAGTGTGTGTATCTGTTTTTTAATTCAAGTAGAGACTGCAACTTTGAATTTTCAAATAGTTCCTACTTTTGCCGCCAAACGCCACCGTCAACGACTACTAGGCCTAGTTCAGAACTAGCAACTAGACGCCACCGCAGTCGGCTCTTGGCAACGAACGTAGCAACCTAAGAGCGTTGTTTACATTCTTAACCTATCCAATTTAGTTTCACACAGGTGTAATTAGTGGAAAGATCTTTAACATGCCATAAATCTATGACATGGGACCGCCGGCTTTACTTCCCCTCCGAAGGAAGGCATACTGAGGGATTTTTAACGCTCTTAAAAAATCCGACGGCTTCATGTAAGTATAAGAGATTCGTCACTTTTGGTTATAGAATTTCCGAGAGAGAACACCGCCTGAGGCTATGGATTGTACTGCCAAGTCTGGCAACATAAAAAGTAAAAAGCCATATGAATGTAGCCTTTATTGCACGTAAATGAACAGTATGTTCTGCGACGAGTTATTGATTATTGATGAAAATACCTCAAACATAACTGCGCCTTTCGCTAGGTGCTGAAATATACGTCCAGATAGGAAAAGAATACATTTTGATATATATCAATGTTGGCAATGGATTTGTCACGAAATACACAGTTATGCCGTTCTAGAGCTTAATTCACCTCTAGGCTAATTAAAAAATGCTCTCATACTCTACAGAATAGTTGGGATATTCGATGAATATAAAAAGAAAATCGTCCAAATGCACACACTACATTGCCATAACCTCACTTTTTGCCTAGCATGCCCGCAACCACCCACCCCTCCCCGTAGCCCTAAACCACAAATTTTATTGCAATGCAAAGGAGAATGGGTAAGAAAACAAACAAGAGATGAAATGCACACATTTATTCTCTATATATTTTTATTCGAAAGTAGTCCATATTGCCCACTAGTTTTTCACATGGTCAACACCAGGAAGATGAAAATTGCCGTATTGTTCTTACTATCATTATAATTCTTACATCCCGGTGCTTGGCAATTTTTCCTCCCTTGCAGTGGCATGATTGACTCTCAATTCAATTAAAATAAACAATCAAAATACTGAACAAATCAAACCAACCAACAACACCACGAGGAATATCAATCAAAACAGACTATTCCCGCTTCCGCCAGTCGGTTTGATGTGAACGTTCATGAGTGCCAACTACGGAACCTTAGTGCTAAAATTAATTCTTCATTGGTTGGCAGAACAACCAGTACAGGGCCTTACCCCGACCAAGGAGTAATAAGGAGACGCCCTGCCAGCGCTATAGCATGCGGAGAGTTGAAGCACTGACCACGCCCCCATACTTGCCCAGCTCGCGGTAAATGGAGCCACTGCCTTCGTAATGTAACATTACGAAGGCAGTGATGGAACCTACGACCGTAGACTTATTTATTAGTGGGATTTAAGTATGATTACCAGTAAAAGATTCGTGTGCAGGTACAGCACGAAGTTGTAAAGTAGGCCTCTATGACCATCAAGGAATATTTGTTGATCTTTGCTGGCTAGCGTGAAGTGTACGGCAGTCAATAGGCAAATAATTACCGAGATACCAGTAGGCCTGCCATTATATTCACGAATGTGTATTAAATAGTTTAAATACATTTTAAATATTAAGGCTTGTGAACTAATTGGGTGGTGGCATTATTGTTTTTATTGCACAATGTTTTTAAAAAATAGGCCAGTTCAGTTCCGGTAACTAAATAAACAAGGTCTAGGCTGAGGTTTGAGATTAACACGCTAAAATATGCAAATAATGGCATATCAATCTTCTAACACCCACGAGCAATAAATCTACAGCTCAAACCACGTTAAAAATAGATTGGGGTAATTAGATTACAGTAATACCGTTCATTAATTGACAAGCAGAAACTATTTCCAGTAAGAAACGAAGAAAAATATCCGTAATTAATTCCTAGCAATCAAAATACTTATATTGGTGGACACATATGCCAATATTTGAACATTTAACGAATGATACTAGAACAGTACCGTAAGGTGGCTACTCTAAGGATGAAAACTTAACTCAATAAATGCCAAATAAAGTGCATTTACTTGTGAAATGACATTACTTTGGCAGGTGGGAGTTCTGTTTGTGCAATCATATGCCCCACACGTCGACATTTCATCCCACACGCGAAATATCACCATTTTAAGTACGTACTACACACCATTACATGCTTTTCTTATGGGACTACCGCAATGTTTTGAGCATATGTGAAGGAGTAACTTCTGGCTTCACTTCCTTGCCGTTAGGGCCTCTCCTTATTACTCCTTGACCCCGACGCACGCGCTCCCTATGAACTGTCATCCCCCTGGGCCTGGCAACGACCACACCACAGTTCGCAGTATGGTTCTACAATTTTTTCTGAATTATTAAGTAACAAAACTATGAATTCCTATGCTTGTAAGAGGTGCATAGTTTTATTTTATTGCTAAAAGATTATTTATTTAAAACCTAGCCGTTGTGCAACACTACAACCTAATTACCGGCCACCACTGGTAAATGGTAATATGGAGTCACACCAATCATAGAGAAGATGGAAGAAAACAGACTCTGCTGGTATGGACATGTTCTACTAGCAAACGCATCATCTGTCACAGCGAGAGCTTGACACCTTGCAAAATACCTGAAGATCGTTGGATCTCCCTGTGATCAGGCATATGTACTACTAGCAAACACATATGTCATAGCAAGAGCTTGACACCTTGCAAATCGTTGGATCTCCCCGTGATCAGACACATGAATGTGCCAAATCGAGACAAGAGCCACAAAAGTGAACCCCTGAATGTTGAAGGACAAGTGCTAAAATAATATTTGAGTTAGTTTTCTTTTTGTAAAACTAATTCATTTACCAGTCTATTTCTTTTTTATGGTTGACTGGTTGTTGTCTTTCAACATGAGAAATCTCTTCTACAGCCAAGAACCAATGCCATCATTTTAATCAGTAAATTCAATGTCCGCCAGCCCCGTGGTGTTGGGGTAGCGCACTTGCCTCTAACCCGGAGACCCCGGGTTCGATCCCCGGCTCCCTCAGGGATTTTAAAACTGACGTGAGGGTTTGAACGGGGTACACTCAGCCTCGTGAGGACAATTGAGTAGCTGTCTGACAGTGAGACAGCGCTCCGATCACGAAAACCAAGATTAAAGGCTAATGGGACCCCACGCGCTGATCACGCGTCACCCCAATATCTGCAGGCCGAATGGCTGGGCAGCGGTCGCTTGGTCGGCCTTAGCCCGTCATAGGCTGAATAGTGCCAGGAGTTGACTTTTTAATTTTTATTATTCAACGTCCTTCTTCTTCTACTTCGCGAATGGGTCACTTAAGGACCACGTGGAATAAACATTTTACGAGCTTTCTTCCTGGCCCAATAGTTCAATTTCACCAATTGTCGTAATCTCTGTTTCTCCGTTCAGATTCGATGTGTTGGTCTCCTCCCATCGTCCTTAAATCCCCTTGTGTGGACAATTTTTTTTATTACGTCTCTATCCTGAAGATTCGGTCACACCAATCATAGAGAAGATGCAAGAAAGCAGACTCTAGTGGTATGGACATGTACTACTAGCAAACATATTGCCTCATATTTGGGGCTGAAGCAAAATGGTTCTGGGAATTTTTGATGTGTGGATTGCACTCTACTGTACATACATCTGAACGCTAAAACCTATGGTTGCCAGGCTTTTGAAGAGAAAATTTCCCTTTTCTACCTCTAAAGAAAATCATAAGGAATTTCAAACTTGTTACATGTTGACAACTATAAAAAGTTTTAGTCAAGAAAGTTAGCAGCAAAATAAGACTACAATGATGGTGCTGAGAATATTGCTAACCTTAAGGCGAGTGACAAATCACGATACAAGGAAATGTGTTTTTGATTTGGGTTTACCTCGCGTTGGAAGCTATCGAAGGTTTAGTAGTTCCCTACTCATGGTGTACAAAGCTGTTGTCATCTTAACGCTACTGTAGGTTGTGAAACTTGCGCACACTATTGCCACGATAATCAGATTCAGTTGACACGCAACTCGCTAGATTGCTTTCTCACCGGTGTTTAAACATATAAAAGCTGACTTGGTTGGTAATTCTACTTGAACCATAACACTTCTTTCATGCTGAGGCACTACTTCATCATTTAATTCATGATAGGAAGGTTACTTATTACTGGGAAAAATAACACAGAGGTGAAAATAATTCTTTAATTCTTTCCTTTTATTATAGCAAAACACCTTCCCAATTCATAGCGCCATCATATATACTGTACATATTTGAAATTTAGTAAATCAGTATCTCCCTAACACGCAAGGCTAGCTAGATCGCTCAGGAAACAAAACATATTTATTAACTGAGAACTTATATATGGTTCAGAAGCTGATTTTGCAGGATTGAGTTGTTACGCACACTGATGACTGCTACATTGGGTTACCTGTAAAGGAGATAGTACAGCATTAGTCTCTCAGAAACAGCAAAATTAAATTGAAAATGGAGTTGATCTAAATGAGCAACTGATATAGATTGCCGAAAATGAACAAATAAGTTACAGGACTTGGAACAGTCCAAAAAGTAGTTGGGTGCGTTGAATTTGATAATCAGACTCCATGGTGACTAGTTTATTTATTTATATTTGAATTGCAGCTAATGGCCATAGCAGGGTATTTTTTAATGCCCGTAGGCTCCCAACAAGTTCAATTTCAAGCAGTTACAACTTTGGCTACCAGATGTCAAGACACCTAGCGGCGAACGTTGGAACTTCATAGAGCGTTTCTAACCAAATATAACCTACAAATTTGGCTACACACTTCCAATATTGTCGTGATAAGTTATTTTACATGCCATAAGACTTTGATATGCACCCGCCAGCTTTACTTCCCCTCAGATGGAAGGCATACTGAAGGATTTTAATACTCATAAAAATCCGATGACTTCGGCCAGGTTTGAACCTGCGATCTTGGGCATAGCAGTTCAACATGCTACCGACTACGCCACCCAAGTCGTCATGGTGACTGTAGTAGTGTAACATATTTTTAGAGGGTCTAGAATTGAGGGGGGGACTTGAATCCATATCTGCCCAAATTATTATTATTATTATTTTATTTTATTTTTTGTAAAATGCAATATAGCCTATTTTGTTAGACCAGTTATTTGGATCCTAAATAAACTAGTTATGATAATTTTAAGTTTCCCCGACACAGTTTACCTGAGATTCTCCACGACATTTGTCGACAGTGGGCACTTATGGGTTGGGTAAAAGAATTGTTTACTGAAGGAACATTTTCCTTGTTTTAACCTCTTACTAATGCAGCCCATTAATCTAGAAATTAGTGAGTACCTAGTCATATAAATATTGCATTAGCACAACAAAAATTACAAAATGCACGAATTCGAACAAATATGGGGAAATGTTTGATCTCAATTGAGAATGTACACTGTCAGTATAAAATTAGAGTTGGTTTCCTTCTATTACCTCTTATAAATAAAATTGCTCATTGGAAGTATGAAAATAATGAAAAACTAGTTGAAACCCATCAAAACATGACGGACAATGAACAACATATTTACTGAAGAAGTTTCCTATATAAGCTACATTCTTTCTGCGATTACTTTTTGGCACTATTGCAACTTTAAGTCCGTCAAATGAATACACTCTCGACATTGCAACATATTAGTGGCACAGATCTCACCGGGATTTGAACCATGGAGCCAGCGATGAGAGAGCGGCGTGCTGCCGCCTAAGCCACGGAGGCTTCCCCAATAGAAAAAATAAATATGAAAATGATATATTGTCCTAATAAATATTTCCGGAGCAGCAGTGACAATTCAAATTAAAATCAACTTCTAATGACTCCCAGAAAGGTATGTGAATCATAAATAATATATTTTCAATAATCTGCCTTGTGAAAGTTATGGGAAGGGAGGAGTACCTACTCTCAACAGTTAATGAGTCTTCCCCTCCTTTATAATTCTTATAAATAATTCTCACATTAAAACGCGGTGTGGACATCCGCCATGTCTGATATGACCAAGCTGATTCTGCGCATGCGCTAGGCCCAATAATTGGGCATTTTTGTTTATAAATGTTAAAATATTGGTAACATATTTGTTTATTTTAAAGACACTCTGCAAATATAGAGACCAAGGGCTTTCGTCAGAGTTCATTACGAAGTCAATTGGTTCAGCCGTTCTGTCAATCTCTCGGTAACAAAAATCATCTTAGCATTTTAAATATATAGATAACAACATTATTATCATTGTAACGTACGACTGAGATACCCGAGTTTCGTTCTGTAAGTTGGTGGTAACTACTAGGTTTCTCTTCTTTACAGAGTTGAATCTCAGGATGTGGAGCATTTTCCACTCTATAAAAAGAATTTTTAATATTTAAGGATTTTTTAAAATCAAGGTACAGTATTTTAGTTGAAGTGATTGCAACAAGTCATGACTTACATAATGATGCATGAAGTGTTCACCAAGATGTGAGAGATACATGTAGGCCGATGAAGGTCAAATATGGACCAAACCTTGCACCAGCGACATTGTGAAAACGTTAAAAAAAATGTATTGTAAAGTGGAAACATTATCAAATCAATACAGACAAAAAAAAATTATGTATGTCATATACATCTAAAATACATGATTTAAGCAGTCACTAATGCCAACTGCTCATTTTAGATATCCATTGCCAACTGTAAGACTAGTCTTGCTACAACAGAACAAACATGAGTTTTGTGTTGGACAGGAAAGAGATAAGGTGGATAACTAAGTAATGAGGTGCTAATTAATATCAGCCTGGGGCATGTGACTTGTGGTAGCCATGGGAAAATGATTTTGGTGTCAATTTTGCACCACTCTAATGGATTCTCAGGTGTTGAGGAAACATGAAGCAATTTACTGCAATGACCTCAAGAGTCTGCACACACAAGAAGTGGAGTCGACTAGCCTGTTGTGCAGACTGCAGAGCTTCAAAGATGGCAACGAGTTCTGCAGTGAAAACACTACAGGTATGTGACAAAGAGATTACATGAGCACAGCTTACTTTCTATTCATGTATACAATTGGACTGCATTATGCAGAAAGGAACCAATCCACAAAATTATATGATATCTCATTAACTAAGGTACCATAGTTCAAAGGTCAATATTTTGGTAAAAGGTACGAGCAACTATACAGGGTGATTCTTGATGTAGTTTACAACTTCAATAATGTGTAATTATTTATTGGAACCACTTCAAGACTTGGTTTATATGTCATTACATAGCGAAACACTTCAATTTTTTTTGACAAATCCATTACGGCTCAACGTGTGCACCATTTGTCATACTGGACACATCCCAACGGAAGTCAATTTCCCGCTACGTATAAACCAGCATTTCCGGGGTAACAGAAGCGATGGGTGTTGTGATGCGATGTCTCAGTTCATCAAGATTTGCAGGTAGGGGAGGGATGTACACCCTATCTTTCACAAAGCCCCACAGAAAGAAGTCCAGTGGTGTGTAATCTAGAGACCGTGGCGACCAGGTAATTGGTCCACCACGACATATCTAATTACCCGGGAAACGTTATCAAGGAATTCCCTGACGTCTGGCAGGTAGTGCGGCGGGGTTCCATCTTGTTGCCACCACATGCGCCCATTATGGTCATCTTCATCCAACTATGGAATAAGGAAGTTCTGTAGCATATCCAGATAAATGATGCCGGTGGGCAAAGAAGAAAGGTCCGTACACCGTCTCTCTCGTAACAGCGCAAAAAACATTCACTCTGGGGATGTCACGAGCCATCTGCACGCGGTGCCCAAGTGGTTTTCCCGTACCCCAAATACGACAACTGTGTTGACTCGGCCAGAAAGGTGGAACGTTGTTCAAGAATGGCTCATCACGGCTGATACAATCGAACATGTCAATACAGAATTCATGTCGGGTATGTTTAACCGCTTCACTCGGTGTTTGAACCAAGGGCAGTCGGTATGCTTTCATGGCCAAATGTCGACACAACACCTGCCAAATAGTGGTCTGAGGGATACCAGTTTCGAGTGACAGATGCCATGTTGATTTTTCCAGACTGCGGACGAACCTCTCCCTAACTATATCCGCCACATCACTAGTCAGAGGTGCGGGGCCTGGAGCCTTTGTGTGTCGCACAGAACAACCTGTTTCGATAAATATCTGGTGCCATTTGTACATTGTTTGTCTGCAGCTAGGTGGGTCATTGCCAAATTCTGTGCGGAACCTCCGCTGTACACTCGTTGTTGACTTGGTTTCTTCAAACCAGAACACGCACTTCGCTCTTTCCGTACCATTGAAAGACTCCATTTCCAAAATGTGACGGGCGGTGCGCGTGGCGGACAACTGTGCAACTATGCAAGTCAAAACTCGAAGTGTTTTGCAATATAATGACATATAAACCAAGTCTGTAAGTGGTTCCAAAAAGTAATTACACATTATTGAAGTTGTAGACTACATCAAGAATCACCCTGTATGCTTTAAACTACAGTAAATAGTATTAAACATTTTTAATTTGTAAAGTTTTCAATTTTATTTAACTTTAAATGCATTTTTCTCAGTTAAGGTATGATGTTGGTTGGTTGCTTTCTGCATACGGTCCAATTACAGCATCCGGAAATTGGTGGACTATGCCGTAAATCTGCAACCGTGGTGACCTTAGGAAGTCTGTGTACATCTAATCAAATTTCCTGATATAGAACTTGCCACAGAGAAACCTAGCAAGGTGCCACGCCTACTTTATGACATGAGCTATCAAGTTGGATTCCGACTGCCCGTATGGCTCTAGGCTAATCCAATATATATCTGATGGTATTGGGTACTAAAGAGAGCTAGACAGCTCGGATGTTCTAGCATTTGAAACAGACTGGGAGTATGTGCCAGTAGTAAGAGGTGGAACACCCGAAGACTGGAAACTGGGCTTCGAAAGCACCGTTTTTCAGCCCAAACACCCAATGGTTGATACTGTCCAGAATTTTCATCCGAACCAATGCTGTTCAGCATACAACACAAATCTGACTTAGGGCTTACGCCCCATGCCCCAATGCAATCAGTAATTTTCGCCCAGACAGTCGTCTAACCTAGTAGCGACCAATGGTTTAGTCGAGACACCCATTTTAGTTCATCAGTATTTTTTGTCCATACAGTCGCCAAACCTCGCTACGGGGAATTGCGGTAAAGTGAAGGTGGCACCATTGCCTCATACAAGCATTATTTACAAATATTACACAAAAGCCCATTTTTTTTTTTTTTACATAATTACGTTACGTGTGTTGTCTGGTGTATTTTGTATCGGACATGTTGGCAACTACTAACGTCAATGTGTGAGCACTCACTACGGCTGTTTCACATACTAAATATGCTGACGAACACAGCAATAAACAATAAATTGAAAACCACACATTTATGTGATTTAGCATATATATCCGGTGTAGTCAGTGCGGAGGTGATCAATACTTGCACTACTGTGTGTCTTCCTGACCTCGCCTCGTTTGCTTTATGCTGCGCTCGCTTCGTTGTGGCTTTACATACAAAAACAAACCTAACCTGGAGCTAATTTCACCCCAGACCCCCTTGCTTGTGGTACAATCAGTAATTTTCGGTCAGACAGAAGCCAATAGATTCTCGCTCACTACACATGACATGTGTCGTGTATTTTGTGTAACATACATTGGAAACGGTGACATGACGTCAACGTTTACACCTGTGTGAGTCACTTGAAGACACCTAATGTGCCTCTTTCAGAAGCAGTTGAGCAACGACAAGCTATGACAATTGCCGTCAATGAATGAACAAGAAATAACGACTTAAGTCACATGTTGACGTAATTTAGCACATATTTTCATTACAGTAGTGATAAAGGATTGTAATTGTAATCCTAGAATATAAAATATGGTATGAAAATCATGAAAATGACGTACATTACCTAGTGCAAGTGCAGGATCCAGCTTCATCACTCCCTAACAATTGCCAAAAAGAAGTGACGGACCATTAGTGAATTACATGCGCGTGGAACACATTACGTGTCAGTACATCTGCAATTTAATTATTTAGTATCAGTCAAGACATGCACTCGGCCGTATCACTTGGTAATTGCAGGTAAAAACAACTTAAGATGGTTTCCTATCACAGTGTGTGCATGAGTAGAACATTCTACACTTAATTAAAAATCTTGAATTAGCCAAGTTCAACTCTATATTAGACCCTGCCTTGGATTAAGTGTGTGCTATGAGGCAGTCAGTGCGACAGCTTATCAATTCATTGTAGTAATGCTCAAAAGATTCCTACTGTATAGATAGCTATAGAAGACTTCAGTTTCAGGGCTTTACGACAGAGTGGTCATGTAACCTCTATGCGAGACTAACTGGATTCCTTTTTATTATTCTTATTATATTTACATAATTTAGCACATATTTTCTGTTCAGCAGTGATACTGGACAGTGATTTCAATTCGTAACGACTCCCAGAATATCAAATAAGGACATCGGCTGCAATAAATGTATTAATTATTATTAAGGCCCGGAAGTTCATAGAAATTCACATTTTTGCATATTTATGCTTATTTTGGTTATATTGGCACAATGCATCATACTTTTCTCCTTTGCCTGATTAAGTGCATATCTCTGCTTGAAAAGGGCGTATATCGTAATTTCCTATGGTTTTGAAGCACTTTTTGTTACATCATGTTCCTAAAGTCGTATATTTCGATTCGGACTCTCTGAGTCTCGTATTTGTATTATCTGCTGATTAGTAGCTTGCACTGTCTGTGAGGAAGAACAGAATTCTCCAACTGTAAGAATTTACAGAAGGTAGGCCTACCTATTTCAATAAAATTCTTAAACTACTGAAATTAAGCACCTGAATTAATAGTCGGGAAAATTTCTGGAGATGATGTAATTGAAAATCCACGGCCTGTTTTCAGTCGACCGACCGGATCAGGGATGGAATGAATGAAGCCCCCATCTAGCGGCGAGGATATGAACTGTGCCGGCTGCCGAAGCCTGTCGCACTCCTCTGGGGCAATGATTAAATGAATGGCAAATGAAATGAAATTGGAGAGTGTTGCTGGAATGAAATATTGACAGGGAAAACCGGAGTACCCGGAGAAAAACCTGTCTGCCTCCACTTTGTCCAGCACAAATCTCACATGAGGTTACCGGAATTTGAACCACGGACCCCAGCGGTGAGAGGCCGGCCTGCTGTCGCCTAAGATACGGAGGCTACAGATGATGTAGTCAATAGATGTTTACTCCTCCGCTGTCTGAGACCCGCCCAGCCGTCCCAAATATGAACACGATTTTTTTTGTAGGTTAGGTAATGGGCATAGCACGTATGCGCTTAACCCAGTCACAGCCCTAAAAATACTATAACACGTGAAGAGTATCCAATATTTGAACTAGAAACTACGGGAAAATTGTAACACATACATACAAGGACACAGATAGGTTCTAATCTTCACACCAAGCGACGTACCTTAGTGACTTACTACGTGAACACAAACATGACATCGTCACACGTAAGGGTATGGAAATTAAAAAGTAAGGGAGCATTCATGCAGAAATCTAAGGAAGGCATGAATAACAGAAGGAATGGGAGAATGAAGAAACACAGAAATGTTGAGAGGGAGGGGGAAACCTAAAGAACGTAAAGTGTGTAGAAAGGGGGCTCGTTGAGTATCAAATAGAGGGCATTGAAAAATTAAATGATTAATAGTACCGATTGCCTGAGAACAGTCGCAGAGATCCGAAGGACGAAGCTTACAGCGGGCCATATATACCGGAGTCAAAGCATGATGAAAACGTTAACGAATAATCGTAATAATATGACGTCGAGTGTAGGATCCATTATAAAACCAAGGGTGTCTAGGGATAGTAGGTTGAATTCTATAATATAACCTAGCTTTCGTGCGTGTATAGTCCTGCCATTGTTGTAACCAAACATTAAGTAATTGAGATTTGAGAATGGGGAGATAATCTGAGGCGGGGGTAGCCACATTCGTCAATACAGCATGACCCATGGCCGCTTCCTTGGCTGCTTTATCAACTAAGCCATTCCCAGATAGATTGGAATGTCCCGGTATCCATGAAAAAACTATCCGATAGCCCAAATGATATAATTCATACGTTAAATTTACAATATTAAATACAAACCAATTATTCGTAGTATGGACATGATGTAAAGCCTGGAGGACACTTTGAGAATCAGATAGAATTAAGGCTTTAGTGACGTTATTCCTTTTAATCTACAGAAGGGCTTGTCGAATAGCAAATGCTTCTGCCGAAAAAATAGATAGGGTATGCGGTAATTTAAAGGAGGCGAGATATGATAGAGAGGGGATATAAAAAGCAGCACCCGTATTCGAAGGAGAAGGAAATTTTGATCCATCTGTGTAAATTGTTGTATATTGTTGATGATTCAATGCGAGATTATAGACATATTTGCGGGCAATGGAAGGGGTAAGCATAGAAGACATACGAGATACACGTGAGGAATGTCGCACAACATCGGGTTGAAACAGTAATACCGAGAGCGGTGGATTATAACAAATGGGTTTTCGTGTTTGAAGAATTTGAGGGCGAATATCCGAAAGCTCTAGATAAGACAGGATAATAGAGGGAGGTGAATATCGTTTGGATAAACGTTTTTGATGATATTCGGAGAGAAGTTGTAGTTTGGGAAGAATGGGTGCTGTTAATATTGCCATTTGTCGTAGGAGATATCGTGAAGAAAGATAACGTCTCCGAAGGTGAAGCGGTTGCTCTCCCGCCTCAACGAGAAGAGCTTGTGTGGGAGTGGAAGAAAGGGCCCCGAGAACAATTCTGAGGGCGGAGAATTGTAGTTTATCCAATTCAATGAGGCGTGTTTTCGGCATGACATCATAGTAGTGACTACTGTAATCGAGGACAGATCTAATAAGATTTCTGTAAAATAACAATAATATCTGAGGATCAGCTCCCCACTTACGACGAGTTAATGACCGTAATATATTTAATTTCTGGAACACATGAGCTTTTAAGTGAGTAATTTGAGGCGTCCAGGTCAACTTTTCGTCTATAATGAGTCCTAAGTATTTTGTATGGTGGACAATAGGAATGGTACCCTGATTATAGCGGATCGGCGACAGGTCACACACCCGTTTATGAGTGAAGAGCAAAGCCGCATTTTTGAGCGGAACAGTATCAAGACCATGTGAGAACAGCCATGAATGTAATATCGTGAGAGCACGTGACATGATCTGCCGACACGTATTTATATCAGAATGGGAACAATATAGGAGTATATCATCAGCATATTGTATTAGGCGGACATTAGGAAGTAAAAGTCGTTCAATCTCACTAGTATAAATAAGGTATAAGATTCCACCCAAAATATCACCCTGCGTCAAACCAGAAGACGAATACCTGTAATTTAACACAGTAGGAAAGTTGGAAAGTGTGATATGCCTTCTTCGGAGAAGTGCCGAAATGATTTTAATAAAGCTGATCGGAAATTGTTGTTGTTGGAATGTTTGCAGTAAAAGGACTGTATTCACATTATCATAAGCCCCATTAATACCCAAAAAGACTGCTAATGTTAAGTGTTTACGGCAAAATGACAAAAGTACATCAAGAAGAAAAATATTCAAGGAGTCAGTAGTAGACTTCCGTTTAGCAAAGGCGTATTGAGTTTTTGGAAACAGATCATAATATTCTAAAGTCCATACCAAGCGCGTGTCAACAAGATACGTTGGAAGGTCTTCCTAATACAGGACCCAAGATGTATACCACAATAGCTTCCTGCTAAATCTGGATTTTTCCCTGGTTTTAAAATGGGAACTACTAAAACTCATTCCAATCCTCTGGAACATTGCCAGAGTCTAAGACGGAATTAAAAACATCTAATAGAACCTGTTGTGCATTATTGGGGAGACTATTAATGACGTGGTATGATATATAGTCTGGTCCCGGTGTAGTAGATTTTTGTGTGTGTTAAGGCTAATTGAAATTCTGGAACAGTTACCGGATGCAAAAGACAAGAAAACATAGGGTTGTGTTCCAGGGATGGAAAGATAATTTCTTGTTCCACAAATTCAGGAGTCATCGTGCGATAAAATTCAACTGACTGATCACAATTCAAACGATGTAGACTGGGATATAAGTGGCGTCGCGATAAGGTATTTAACACAGTCCATATTTGAGTAATGGGTGTCTGGTGGTGTATATGAGAGACGTATTCTCTCCAAGCTGATCGTCTTTTATCATTAAAGGACTGTTGGCATTTTGCAACAAACTTTTTATAATGGTGATAAGTATACGGGGTATTGTACGTTCAAAAAGGTTGTAATAAATGTTTGCGTATCCTCACCATTCTCGTACATTCCTCGTCCCACCAGGGTAGTAAGGACCTTCTCTTACCAGAGGAGCGTGCATTGTGAATTAGTGGATGATAGGTGTCAAAATAGCGAACAATGTAAGTAAGGAGCAAATTATAGGAGGCACGAATCGGGGAAGCCGTATGACAATAGTGCTGTTGGATGTAGGTGAAAAATTGAGCTGAATCAAAACTTTTGAAACTCCTAGTAAAAACCGGAGTATGCAAGGTATTACTAGGACGAGGAACAGAATCAAAGGTCATCAAGATCGGATAGTGGTCACTTTGGTGTAAATCAGTGGTCGTGTGCCATATAATTCGGTGGGCCAGCGAAAGGGAAACAAACGTTAGGTCAACCGCACTAGGGGCCAGAGAAGGAGGAGAAATACGAGTGGGTGAACCATCATTTAAATTCGGGAGATGAAACTGCTGAGCAGTGGTCATGATATTCCTACCCTTGGGTGTCGTGCGGACGCAACCCCAGTCTGTATGATGGCCATTGAAATCCCCACCAATAACATGGGAGGTAAAGGAATTACAGTAGGAATGCCATTGTCTGAAATTACCTTTGACAGCCGGAGGAATATACAAATTAGTGATATGTAGGGAGGCAACAGTGATGGTTAGCACATAGGTTCTGGGGAGAGGAAAAAGAAATGGGGTAACCTGGTACGAAAGCCGTTCATGGATTAATGTTAGGACACCACCACATTGCGGTCCACCTTGGCGCTCAATATTATATTGTGGAACATGAAAAGATAAATTTGGGGTTAGCCATGTTTCCTGAATGAGAATGATATCAGGGGTATACTCTTGGATTATAAGTAATAATTCATGTCTCTTGTTTTGAATGCAACGAGCATTCCATTGAATAATTTTCATGTTGAAGCAACAGAATTACTAACAGACGGGGTCTCTATACTAGAAGACGGTCGGGTTTCAGCAGGAAAGGATAAGAGTGAAATCTTATCATAAATATATTTGAGTAAATGGGCCCATTGTACATTGGTACCCAATAGTTCCATCAAATGCATAACATCCTCTGTAATCTCTTGAGGCACACCCTTGGCGGGAGGCACTGGAAGTGAGGGAGTGGGGGGTGGCCCCACCTGGGATGGTGTCAAGGAAAAAGAAGGGGGCACAGAGCCTGAGGCTTTGTCCCCAAGGATAAGAGACAAATATGCATGTCGGTCATACCCCAACGGGGAAATTACCTTAGGGGGGCTCGTGACGATCGTAGCAAACTTACGTTTCTTCGGTACAGAATTCGGTGTAGGAGAGGCTTGCTGTGTAAGGGGGGGGAAATTGCTGCGGGACTGAAATGGGTTGAAACGGATGTCCTGATATGGAATGGAGAATTTCTTGATACGTTTTGTTTTCAGTGCACATCCTAGTTTTAATGTCAATTTGTTTTACGTGGTACTCACACCTTGGTGAGCCACTCATATGATTTTCATCGCAATGTGCACAGCGCACCAAAACCTGAGTACATTGAGTTGTTTCATGTCCCTGGGCGCAACGCCCACATCTCGGTGCTCGAGCTCTACAATTCTGTCCAGTGTGCCCATATCTTTGGCATCGATTGCAAATAATAGGGCGAAATATGAAAACCTGAACTTCTAACATCACATGAAATATAGAAACATATGCGGGCAAAGATTGAGTTTCAAAGACGATTTTCACCGTACCTGTTGGTAATAAGTCGACCTTCCCGTCCGTGACTTTTCTTCTGTTCATGCGTTGAATTTTTACAATGGGGCAAGGCGACTCCAAATATTGTAATATTTCATCAGACGAGAAAGAAGTATCAACCCCGCGGATCAGACCCACTCTATGTATATTAACTGAGGGAATAAACGCCTTTAAGCTTTTTTCCGTGAGGAGAGGGTTCTGAAGAAAATTATTTGCATACCGGGAGGTTCTAAAGGTGACCTGAATTCTATTCCTACCTTTGAGGTGGATTTCTTGTATTCCAACAATCTTACGTTCGTAGAAAAGTTTACCGAGACCCATCGGATGTAAATTACCTATCTTGTTGGTGGGATCAGAGGATTCCACCATGACATAATATGGTCCAGTATGGTTCTCATAATAGGCTACGTTCTGGGTGACTCATTCACAGTAGGTGTCATGATGGGAGCTATAGAGATTGGTTGTGTAGGTCGTGTATGAGGCGAGGGAATCGTAGGGGTTACATTAAGGACAGGTGCCGTGAGATCAATTAATTACTTCAGTAGTAAAAAATTCCATTCCTTCCTCAGGAGGACGTGTATCCTCGCCCCCTACACTGTTATCACCCATGTTGTCGGCAAAAGACTGGTATGTGACTTACCCACACAGGAAGGAAACACACACACTAAAGAATCAAAATGGTAGGACACACATAAACTATTGGATACTCTCACCAACAAGTATTTCTACGGAGCAGGTATACGTCAACCGTCACACTCGGAAGGTCACACGATACTGCGAACACGACTTATACAGCCAAAAGTCCACATGTTTCAGCCATTTTAACATCATGGACCGTATTGCCAACCCCACGCATCCGGCAGACCAATGGTTTTCACCTAGACCAATAATGGTTAGATAGTGCGGCCCGAAACACCCCTGTTTTTTTCACACACAGTGGGCGTAGTCACGCATCAATAATCTTTATCCAGGCCAATGGTTTTGCCTTTTATTTCATTATTCACGTGTCCCGTATTGTCTGACGTCAATGTAACATGGCGCTGAGATCGTAAAATGAACACGAACAAAAATGCTTTATTTACGTAATAAAAGAAATATTTCCGATGCAGCAGTGACAATTCGAATAGAAATCAACTTCGACTCCCAGAAAAGTATGTGAATCATAAATAATATATTTTCAATAATCTGCCTTGTGAAAGTTATGAAAAGGGAGGAGTACTGCTCTCAACAATTAATAAATTTTCAGTGACTCAACATTTGGAAACCGCCAAACATAAGCAAAATGCTGTAAAAAAAACTCATCAATTCAGTCCTTGTTAACAAAAGCTATTAGTTGCCCTGCAACCAAACTTAGTGAATTTTCTCAAGACCTGTTTGAAGCCTTAATTGCAGCAAACATTCCATAGTGGAAACTGATTACCAAGGGCATGAGACAGGAACCTTACTTTTACAGTTTCACTTAGATGGTAAATGATGGTAATGATTTCCATACCTTTTCAGGGGTTCCAGGGGACAATATCAGATGAAATTCCCATTCATTATGACTAATATACTGGAAATATGTGCTAAATTACATAATTATGTGTGTTTCTTTCTTGCTGAATTTGAACTACGGCTGGGCGAGACATGATGAGAAATTGAAGTCACGGCAGTGTGCCCAACATTAAGATATAAAATACACCACCACTAGGAGAATCCGGAGGAGTTAGGCTGTAACCATTGTCAAAACTATTGATCTGGACGCGTTAGGCTGTAACCATTGACGAAAACTATTGATCTGGACGCGTTAGGCTGCAACCATTGTCAAAAACTATTGGATTGGACAAAACGAAGGTTAGAATGGTCGGGTTAGGCGAGACCTTTGGCCTCGGGAAGCTAGCGGGGCACGGTTGACAAAAACCATTGATCTGGACGCGTTAGGCCGCAACCATTGATCTGCGCTCGTTAGGCTGTAACCATTGGATCGGACAAAACGAAGGTTAGAATGGTCGGGTGTCGGGAAGCTAGCGGGGCATGGCTAACAAAAAAACTATTTATCTGGACACGTTAGGCTGTAACCAATGATCTGGACGCATTAGGTTGTAACCATTGATCTGCTGGACGCGTTAGACTGTGACCATCGCCAAAGACCATTGGATTGGGCGAAACGAAGGTTAGAAAGGTCTGGTGTAGGGCTAGCGGGTCACTGTTGACCCAAAAACCATTGGATTGAACGTGTTGAGATTGGTGTTCTTTTGTTTTACAAAACCGCGTATATCAGTGCCGTATGCATGGGGTTGGCAATACTGTTTTAACGCCCAAAATGACCGACACAGCTGGAATATTTACTATATAAGTCGTGTTATAATTTGGGAAGGTGGGCGGGTTATAGACAGCCAAGGAGTATTGATATCCTTTGTCAACTTTCAAATCATGTAATTCATGTCAGACATGTTGGATTTTTTGTTCATTTGTGAAACTATCAAGTACCGATACCTAATTGGTTACACAACTGTTTCATAATGAAATTCTTGAGCTCTGATTCGTTAGAGAACTGTTTACGCTTGTCTGAACCAAGACTAACTGACTACTCACTACTAACGTTTAGAAATTACATTTACTCGAATCACATTCTGGTAAAAAATCATGACTACTATAAACTGCTACCACTCTTCCACCACTTTGCTACCACTTTTCTAACAATTTGCTACCACTTTGCTACCACTTTTCTACCATTTTGCTCCCACTTTTGCCCTTACTTTAAACTGCACATACTACAAACTATCATTTTATTACCGAGTTAACTTTACTAGAGATTAGTTTATGCTTAACAGTTGACATTGAAGTATCAACTATGATAAGCCATGTGCTTACTATAAAGGATATACATATATTGTATAAAGAACTAATAAAAATGGAACTGTTATTTGGTGCTGTTCGAAACAACGTTCAAAACAGTATCGAGGAATGCTTAAGACAAAAGGCTCCAACATAGCCGACTTATTTCAAACAATCATCATTGTAAATCTCAAAATAATACTCATTTGAATAGATAAAATACTCTAACCAAGGTAAAAAAAAGCAAGTCCAAAAAAAATGTGGCTCAAGATAGTGCATTGTTAGTTAAAAAGCATGTATTATCTCCTGAAAAAGACATGTTAGGACAGTCGTTATCGTCTAAGAAACCCCTAGCACTATCAAGGTCATCACAAACTATGCAAAAGGTTGTTGCATTGCAAGAGCAAAGAGAAGGATTAGATAGTAATAGTGATAATGATAATGATGATAATTATGATGATGATGATGATGATGAAGGTGATGATGATAATGATGATGGTGATAATGGTAATGCTCTGTTTACCCCTTAAGATCATTTGTTAAATTTATTTACTGGAACAATCCCGGTAAGCTAACCCAGCCGCTTCAGCACTTGCATGCCCGTAAACAGGCTGGTCATACTGAATATGAGGAGAACTATTGGACGCAGAAAATGAGCTTCGTCGTGCCAAAATTATTGAATAATGGATCCACGTAACCGCTTAAACTATTTCTTAACAATACATGTAATATTTTGTACCACTTTTTTCCACTACGTTTCTACCATTTTGCTACCACTTTTCTACCACTTTGCTACTACTTTTCTACCACTTTTCTAACAGTTTGCTACCAATTTTCTACTATTTTTCTACAACTTTGCTAACACTTTTCACCATTTTGCTACCACTTTGCTACCACTTTGCTACCACTTTTCTAACACTTTGCCACCACTTTTCACCATTTTCTACCACTTTACTACCACTTTTCTACCACTTTGCTACCAATTTTCTACCACTTCTTTCTATCACTTTGCTACCACTTTTCTACCACTTTACTACCACTTTTGCTGTCATTTTAACTGTACATCTATACTAATATAATAAAGCTGAAGAGTTTGTTTGTGTGTTTGTGTGTTTAAACGCGCTAATCTCTGGAACTACCAGTCAGATTCGAAGAATTCTTTTTGTATATGATAGCCAGATTCAAGGGGAATAGTTTAGGCTATGTAGCATTAGGCTACACCTCTCAGGTAACCTTAAAGATAGATTTTTGTTCAGAAAGTCGGAAGAATAAGCGCCCCCGAACGGGTTCAATAATACCTAAGTCTATTTTTGCCTGGCAATGTGGGCTGAATCACGTCGCCCCTACCAGTGTTCTGGCGCAGAATTGCGAGCTGCTTATAAATTGCAGTCACGGGGAGTAAATAGTGCAAAAAGGATTTCTTAGGTCCCTTAAAACAGTTATCATCATGCCAATAGTATATAAGGGCGATGGAGTTGGTGCAGTATACCGAGGTTATCAGCTGCAATAAGCGTCGGTGCTTTCCGATCCGTATCCTAGAGCACTCCAGTTCTGTAGTAGTATTCCTCATCATAAATAAAACAAATAAATCCACCGAGCGAAGCCAGGCACTACTGCTAGTATTAAATATAAAAGCTGACGCTAAATGATTCTATTACCAGAACAGTGATAACCTTTGTAGTGAGCAAATCATACTAACAGGTTAGTTGCTACTATGGAACTTACTACAACTAATCAAGGTAAACAACGTGTACTCTATAAAGGCTACTCTTATGACTATAATCGTCAGAATGTAAAAGGAGTAATATTTTGGGGATGCTCAATAGAGAGGTCAAAAGGTTGTCGAACCAATCTAAAAAGTAGAAATGGTGAGGTTTTAAGGGGAGTGATCATCATGTGGTGCACTAATGAAACACTGTTAGTGTCGGCAAAACATCAAGATCATGCTAAATAGCTAGAACAAGAAAAATAGGTTGCTACTCAATATAGTGCATTGTTTATTGAGCAACGTTTAACCCCTGCTGTAAAAGTTACGTTTAATCCATCTTCCACGTCTAAAGAGTCATCAACATCACAGACTATGCAAAAGGTGTTGTTGTAGTTGTCTTAAGGGATTGAACTACAAGGTCATCTGTCCTTGATATACAAGAGGTAGTATTGCAAGAGGATCAAAAAGGACTAGATAGTAATAGAGAAAAGAGAGTTGTATTTTTTATGTAACTATTGTACAAGTACTTACACTAAATACAAATAGTGTGTACGTTTTGTCTGTTTTTCTTACTTGTTATCCCCACATCCCACTATTAATGCCATTGTTAACCATCAACAGTCTCTAGCTATGTTCAGAAAGAGAGTGGCCTTAAACAATACACTGTATCTGTGGTTTGTGTACCGAGTATCATAATAATACAGTGTCACCAAGCCATGTTCAGGCAATAGTTATGTCAGGTAAGGGTTTCGAACCCTTGCTTCTTTGTACTGGAAATTTGAACTTAAGTCAAACGCCTTGACCACTCGGCCAACCTGACATGGATTAGGTAGCCACATGTCAATCTCTCACCACTTGATCCGTTATTCAATTCCCAGTCACTCCATGTGAGATTTGTGCTCAACAAAGAAGGGGCAGACAGGTTTTTCTTGAATAGGCTACTCCAGTTTTTTCACTGTCACAATTTCATTCTAGTAACACTTTCCACTATTATTTAATTTCATCTGTCATTCATTTATTCATTGTTCCAGGGGAAATGCGACAGGCTTTAAGGGGGTGTCACCCCTGAGTCTTACCACCCCTCGTAAACATCTCTAGCGTTATTGGTTTGCGAGATATAACAAAAAGTCTAAGATCATGGTTTTACCCCCAAAAGGTCTATTTCCCTCATTCTCAAAAACTTTAACCTATTAACAACATAAAGAGGGCTTCGAGACAAACCATTTGACACGTCACATGTCAAATCTAATCATGCGTTCGTGAAATATCGGCAAAGTTCGTAAGAAAGTAGGCTTAAGGGTCAGCGTAGCCGAGCGTTCAGTTGTGACTCTTCTAGGTTAAGTTAAGCTATGAACGCCATTTTGTAGCTTTTTGATCACACCTCGTAGGTTAGGTTAGAGGTTAGGTTAGGCTAGGTTAGGTTAAGCCATGGATGTCATTTTGGAACTTTTTAATCACGTGTTAAATGTTAGGTTAGGCTAGGTTAGGTTAAGCTATGGCCGCCATTTTGGAACTTTTTGAGCACACCTCGTAGGTTAGGTTAGAGGTTAGGTTAGGTTAGGTTTACCTATGGCCGCGATTTTGGAACTATTTGAACACACCTCGTACGTTAGGTTAGAGGTTAGGTTAGGTTAAGCTATGGCCACCATTTTGCAACTTTTTAAACACACCTCGTAGGTTAGGTTAGAGGTTAGGTTAGGTTAGGTTAGGTTAAGCTATGGCCGCCATTTTGGAACTTTTGGAACACACCTCGTAGGTTAGGTTAGGTTAAGCTATGACCGTCATTTTGGAACTTTTTGAACACACCTCGTAGGTTAGGTTAGAGGTTAGGTTAGGTTAAGCTATGGCCGCCATTTTTGAACTTTATGAACACACCTCGTAGGTTAGGTTAGAGGTTAGGTTAGGTTAAGCTATGGCCGCCATTTTGGAACTTTTTGAACACACCTCGTAGGTTAGGTTAGGTTAAGCTATGACCGCCATTTTGGAACTTTTTGAACACACCTCGTAGGTTAGGTTAGAGGTTAGGTTAGGTTAAGGTATGGCCGCCATTTTGGAACTTTTTGAACACACCTCGTAGGTTAGGTTAGAGGTTAGGTTAGGTTAAGCTATGGCCGCCTTCGATCCTCTAGTCTCACTTACTGCACGGGTGGCTTTCGGCTCGACTCGGGAGTCCTCGATTATCTCCGTGCAAGATAGTTCTATCATTCTTTTAGCACTGTGCTTTCTAGTGCCAAGTCTCTCACGTAACTGCGTATATTTTCCTCATTAGTCGGTTCGGTTAACTGACTAACTCGGCGAGATGTACAAACCTATTTCGTGGCTTGATTCCAGTGTTGCTATAATTTATCATTGGAGCGTTAGAAAACTTTTGAAAAGATGAATATTTCCAAGCCCATTTACATATACGAGTACAGTACACAATGTTCAGAAGGGGTAATTAATTTTACCACTCGTACCCTTCCATCACGACCGGTGAAACCTTTCTCGATTCTATCGGTGTGCCAAACTAGAGGAGGACTTGAGTCTCGTAAGAGAACCAAATCACCCTCTTTAAGGTTTGGATGAGAGAGCTGCCACTTCCCCCTCCTCAGCAACGAGTTTAAGTACTCCAGTCTCCACCTCTTCCAAAATCGATCTCTTAGAGCTTCAACTTTTTTCCAAAGAATGGACAAACAATGGTCTAGCCTACGATTAATGAAAGGGGGTGGAGCATTTAATGAACTACCTATCAAAAAATGACCAGGTGTAAGGGGGAGTAAATCAGAAGGGTCGTTGGACAAAGGGGATAAAGGTCGGGAAATGACAGTACCCTCAATGAGAATTACAAGAGAGTTGAACTCTTCAAAAGGTAGAAAATCCAATGATTTTCTGAAATGAGTTTTAGTTAATTTAACACAAGATTCCCAGCGTCCACTTGATGGGGAGCGGAAGGAGGAATAAAGTGCCATTTAAAGTTCTTTAAATGAGCATAGTTTGAAATTTGTTCGTTAGCAGAGAGAGAACCGAGAGCCTTTCTCCATTGCTCGGAAGCACCAAGAAAAGTTCTGGCGTTGTCAGAAAAACCTCTGATGGAATGCCCCTTCTAGCAACAAAGCAAGAAAAAGCAGAAAGAAAATAGGAGGTAGAGGCATTGGTAACTAATTCCAAGTGAATAGCACCAGTTATCATACCCACAAAGAGTGAAATGTACAATTTGCCAAGAATTTTACGTTTAGCTTTAAGATTGTTTGTTTCATAGACAAATGGGCCGGCATAATTGATGCCAGTAAGTAGAAAGGGTCTGCTAGGAGCAGAACGAAAAGAAAGGAGATCAGCCATGAGCTGTTGATGAAACGTAGGTTTAGATTTGAAACAGTGAATACACTTTCTTACAACAGAAGTGACCTCATGCATCCCATTGATGGGCCAGTATTGTTCAAAATCAGACAGAGGTGAGTTCTGGTTCCAACATGCAGGTGTTGGTAATGAAACTGGCGAATTATAAGTTTAGTAACATGATGTTTGGAAGGAAGAATTATAGGGTGCTTCTTATCTTCCGAACAATGGGCTAGGGATAGCCTACCACCTACTCGTAATAACCCGTTGTTATCAAGAAAAGGACAAAGAGCAAAGAGTCTGTTATATTTTTTGAGAGACATACCTTTAGACGAAGTATTGATTTCCTCGGAGAAAATATCATGCTGTGTAAGCCATGACATTTTAGTGGTAGCAGTTTGTAGTTCAAACGTAGAAATGAAGATTTGAAGAATTAATGGTTTGTCTAATAGGAAAAATTTCCATCGAAGAAGGTAGGCTACAATGCGAATTAACTTTTGAAATGAAGAATAGCGTTCAAGTAACGAAGGGGTGACAGTAGTTACGAAAGAAGAAGCAATTTTGCGAGTTTCAGGGATGCTCATTGGTTGGTTGGTTCTTAAGTTTAGGGGGTGCGACAACGCGGTCATGTAGCCCCGTGTACTTTGGGTGTGTGTAGAATCTGTCTGATAACCGGGGGATGGTCGTTAAAGTTGAGAAGTGAAAGTTGGCCAATGAGAAGGTTCTTTTAACAACCACCTAGGACCATGCCAGTACAGAATAGACTTAGCTAATTGTTGAGGAAGACATCAACGGGAGATGATGTCGGCTGGGTTTTCTTTACAAGAAACGTGTTTCCATTGAGAGGAGCTTGACATTTGTTGATTTTTTTCACTCTGTTAGCAACAAAAGATTGCCAGTGCGAGGGAGCTTTCATAATCCAGGGTAACGTAATAGCAGAATCAGTCCAGTAGTAAGTAGGAACAAATTGAGAATTACGATTTTGAGTGAGTTCTTTAGCCAATTCGGCAGCGAAGAGAGCCGCACATAACTCTAAACGAAGCAGGGAATTAGTTTTTAAGGGAGCTACCTTACATTCAGCACAAATTACGTTAGAAAAAGATCAGGGAGCAGTACGATTGACAACATAAGCACAACATCCGTAAGCCTTAATGGAGCTGTCAGCAAAAAGATGTAGCTCTAAGTTAGAAGAAGACGAAGTAGGAATGAAAACCCTCGGAACATCTATCATACTATTCCATAAAAATGAGATGGTGTTTGTCGTCCTGTCTGTCTGTTACTCAATCACGCAAGAACCACTGGTCCGATTGAAATGAAATTTTGCATAGATGTAGCTGATTTACCAGGTTTACACATAGGCTACTTTTGATTTCGATATTTTGCACTATTTAAAATGGCGACTATTTTCATATTTCCATTTGAAATAAAAAGAGAACGCTAATAAATATCAAACGTTTGATGGCACGTACGAGCTTTAAAATTTAATTTTCTATCCGAAAGGTCCTTATCACTTTTCGTGTATCTCCAACGGTTAGCGAGTAAAACCCACATTTGTGACGTCACTACACCGTTTGGTTTCAAAATTTCATATTTCCATTTCAAATAAAAATGGTCCGATTGAAATGAACTGTTGCATGTATGTAGCTGATTTACCAGGTTTACACATAGGCTACTTTTGATTTCGATATTTTGTACTATTTAAAAATGGCGACTATTTTCATATTTCCATTTGAAATAAAAAGAGAACGCTAATAAATAGCAAACGTTTGTTGGCACAGACGAGCTTAAAAATTTAATTTTCTATCCGAAGGGTCCTTATCACTTTTCGTGTATCTCCAACGGTTAGCGAGTAAAACCCACATTTGTGACGTCACTACACCGTTTGGTTTCAAAATTTCATATTTCCATTTCAAATAAAAATGGTCCGATTGAAATGAAATGTTGCATGTATGTAGCTGATTTACCAGGTTTACACATAGGCTACTTTTGATTTCGATATTTTGTACTATTTAAAAATGGCGACTATTTTCATATTTCCATTTGAAATAAAAAGAGAACGCTAATAAATAGCAAACGTTTGTTGGCACAGACGAGCTTAAAAATTTAATTTTCTATCCGAAGGGTCCTTATCACTTTTCGTGTATCTCCAACGGTTAGCGAGTAAAACCCACATTTGTGACGTCACTACACCGTTTGGTTTCAAAATTTCATATTTCCATTTCAAATAAAAATGGTCCGATTGAAATGAAATGTTGCATGTATGTAGCTGATTTACCAGGTTTACACATAGGCTACTTTTTATTTCGATATTTTGTACTATTTAAAAATGGCGACTATTTTCATATTTCCATTTGAAATAAAAAGAGAACGCTAATAAATAGCAAACGTTTGATGGCACGTACGAGCTTTAAAATTTAATTTTCTATCAGAAAGGTCCTTATCACTTTTCGTGTATCTCCAACGGTTAGCGAGTAAAACCCACATTTGTGACGTCACTACACCGTTTGGTTTCAAAATTTCATATTTCCATTTCAAATAAAAATGGTCCGATTGAAATGAAATTTTGCATGGATGTAGCTGATTTACCAGGTTTACACATAGGCTACTTTTGATTTCGATATTTTGCACTATTTAAAAATGGCGAATATTTTCATATTTCCATTTCGAATAAAAGAGACGCTAAGAAATAGCAAACTTTTCATGGCATATGTGAGCTTCACCAGGTTTACACATAGGCTACTTTTGATTTCGATATTTTGCACTATTTAAAAATGGCGACTATTTTCATATATCCATTTGAAATAAAAAGAGAACGCTAAGAAATAGCAAACTTTTGATGGCACATACGAGCTTAAATATTTAATTTTCTATCCGAAAGGTCCTTATCACTTTCCGTGTATCTCCAACGGTTAGCGAGTAAAACTCACATTTGTGACGTCACTACACCGTTTGGTTTCAAAATTTCATATTTCCGTTTCAAATAAAAAACGAACGCTAAGAAATAGCAAAATGTTGATGGTATATGTGAGCTTTACCAAGTTTACACATAGGCTACTTTTGATTTCGATATTTTGCACTATTTAAAAATGGCGACTATTTTCATATTTCCATTTCGAATAAAAAGAGACGCTAAGAAATAGCAAACTTTTCATGGCATATGTGAGCTTCACCAGGTTTACACATAGGCTACTTTTGATTTCGATATTTTGCACTATTTAAAAATGGCGACTATTTTCATATATCCATTTCAAATAAAAAGAGAACGCTAAGAAATAGCAAACTTTTGATGGCACATACGAGCTTAAAAATTTAATTTTCTATCCAAAAGGTCCTTATCACTTTCCGTGTATCTCCAACGGTTAGCGAGTAAAACTCACATTTGTGACGTCACTACACCGTTTGATTTCAAAATTTCATATTTCCATTACAAATAAAAAAAGAACGCTAAGAAATAGCAAAATTTTTATGGTATATGTGAGCCTTAAAATTTAATTTTCTATCCGAAAGTTCCTTATCACTTATCGTGTATGTCCAACGGTTAGCGTGTAAAACCTAAATTTGTGCAATAAAACACGGTCAACACCGAGCGGTGCAGTCTATCTCTCTATATATAAAAATGAAAGTTTGCCTGTTTTTTTCTGAATTTCTACGGAAATTTGAGTTATTTACGCGTTTCAGACTGTTTAATGATGGATGCGCGCAAAATATTTTTTGTCCGTCTATCTGTCTGTTTGTTTGTCTGTGGACAATTTTGTTCCCCTATAACTCGAGAACGTCTGGGTGTTGCACCCGTTCATCCGAGGTATGCGATGACCCATCTGCCATTACATCGCATACCTGGCTTCCCAGGCCAGAGTGGAGTTAAATGAACATGAAATCAAATAAGGAAAGTAGGGGAGTAGTAGGGGTTCCAAATAGTGTCATGGCCGTCGCGTGAGTCCAAGCCAATATCTCGCGAACCCATGGTCGGATGTTGACAAATGAGGTGTCGTTGGACTCGATCTGACGTCCTCTTTCCAATGGATCATGTATTATATTTTCAAGATATTTTTGAATTTTTTTGTTTCCGAAAATAGGTGATAGTTTGAAAACCAAACATGATAGAACGTTGTGCTATGGCTCAAACGAATGGCCTTTATGACCTTTATATTTTGTAATAAAACTTTTTTATTTTGTATGTTTTTTGAAAACACTCGAATTTTGAAAATCCTATATTTTGGAAACTAGGAAGTTTACAAAACAGTTTGTTTGACATAAATGAAATGTCCCTATGCCCTCTAACCCCAAAATAAATTTCAAGTCTCTAAAGCAAAATTTGTGTTTTGTAAGTAGTGGGGTAGTGAGAGAGCTGTTACACTTCTTTTTGAACCCTCCTCGTATCGGCCCCGAACCTGATTTCTCGCTAACCAAACATGGGATTAGAACATACAGGGTGTCCTAGCACTCGTAGTGACGCCCCTACTTTCCTATAGCCTCTTTATTTAATTAAAAGACCAAAACTAAAAGGTCATCCGCTTTTAATATCTCGCGAACCAATCATGCTAGAGGCATGTATGACGGGTCCAAGGACTCGGGGTGACGTCCTCTCTGCTATGGACCACTCGTTATATTTTAAAAAAAATTGGAAACTCGATTTTGGGGTAAACACGTGTACGAGGTGTCCTAGGACTCGGACTAACGCCCCCTTTCAAATGAGGTAGATAAGT
The DNA here is from genome assembly GCA_946902985.2 of Meconema thalassinum. Classification (NCBI taxonomy): domain Eukaryota; kingdom Metazoa; phylum Arthropoda; class Insecta; order Orthoptera; family Tettigoniidae; genus Meconema; species Meconema thalassinum. The sequence continues at coordinate 295,867,713 of OX336391.1, read as the reverse complement.
TTTCCAAAAAATAATTCACAAAGAGCCTAACGCCATACATATTGAAAAAAACTGTTTTTTTTTTCTTTTCCTGTTTATAATGTTCATGAAGCGTGGTAGTTGAGAGAGACGATACTGCTGGGTGTGTGTTTCAACGAACCTGTCGCTAACCACAAGGACCATGCTTAATAGAACAATCGCTATTTCGGCGGGTCGGTGTATGACAGAGCGAGCGTGCGTTTTTCTGATATTTTACCTTTAACGTGTAAACGGTGATGAGAACTTGGTTCTTTGTTGGTCGAAGCGAGTAGAGAAAACAAACTTGCAGACGAGCAGGAGGTGAATGTCATTTGAGCTTATTGGAAGGCGCTGATCTGACTTGACAACAGGTGCAATGGAAAAATGACCATGACGCTTGAAGGTGAAATAATCTGACCATCGTGGTGGTGGGGAAGAGCGAAAAGCATGCATACACGTGTGAGATGACATGTACGCTAAACCAGTTACATCCTGTTTGCTTCGTACGTGACAAAATGCAAGTTGACGTGAAATTTGATCTGCCACAGGTGTTCACCTTGGGCTTTGGCTGTCCACGTGCACGATAACTTTTAACAAGTCACATCCTCTTTTGCTTCGTACGCGACAAAATGCAAGTTGACGTGAAATTTGAACTGCCACAGGTGTTCACCTTGGACGTTAGCTGTCCACGCGCCTGATAACAGAATGTTCAAAGCGTGGGAAAAAATGATTATACATGCAACGTAACATATATAAAGACATGTCGTTATAATTTCCACTCTCACTTAGGTGACTACCTTTGAACACACTGCGTTGCATGAAACCCCTGGTCTTGTTTAACAGTTTTGGTGTTGGTGGAAAATACTTAACCTTGTTGTGGGGTAGGTATATATTTATTCATTTATATTTTTATTGATTTTTATATAAATACATGCAATTATTTATTGATTAGGTAATTAATGATTTTATTTATTTATTTGTTTGCAGATAACGTGTATAGCCTACCTGTCGTGTGTCTGTGGGAAATATATTAAAGAAAGAGAAAGACAGACAGCTAGAAAAGAAAACCATTTCCAAACTAGTACACGAGACGGGAATAAAGCAAAGCATTAAACGTCAAGGTGAGATTTGTTTTATTATATAATATAACCTGTTTGATTTTGTTTTGTTTATGAAATGCATAAACTATATGGAATGGATATACCTATGGTGGTCTATTTTATTTCTTTTTAGATATTTGAAAAAAAGGGTTTACCGCTACAGCAAATACAGTTGAAAACCAAGTGGCTTTAGAGTGGAACCATTGTCAAGCAGTCTACAGCTGAAAACTCAGGTGAGAGTGTTCTTTCAAAATAATGTCTTTTACTGCTGTAGATACGTTAACTTGGGAACCCCTAAACACTTGTCTCAAATCGCGTGTGTGCTCTGGCCGCGTGGTCAATGTTGGAAAAAGTTTGATTCCCAAAGAATTTTTACAATCTTGTTTTGAAATTTTTAAAATTGAAATTTGTATAGCACAAAGGTTGCATACGGCTTTAAAGGTGAATACAGAACTGGTGTGCGATTTCATATATAAAAAGAAGGACGTGGAGCATAAAGAGACATTTTATATTTGCAGTAAAATGCAAGAGCTATTCATAGCCCATAATTTGGAACAGTGGTATGAAACCCACGTGGTGAATGCCTTGTTATCAAAATTTGATAAACTGCAACAAGGACCGAGTGGTCTAGCCTTAGGCAAAATTCATCATCTACAAATCAATATTTGTCAATTCAACCCGTTGAATGCTGGGTCTAGCTATATTAAAACACCACTAGCAATAGCTTCGAAAAATGCTGTGGTCAATATAAAAAATCGTGACAATGATTGCTTTCTGTGATCTGTGGCTGCGTATTTGCAGCCGATGCAACAAAATTGTTGTTGGCCGGGAAAGTACAAGGCCAAGTTTGAAGAATTAAAACAAACTTTAAATTTAACTCGAGTATCGTTCCCTATGGACTTAACCGAGATCCATAGGTTTGAACAAGATAACCAGGACTTTTCGTTCATGGTCTATGGCCTTGACGGAGATGAGATTGTGGGTCCTCTTTATGCCACAAAGGAACCAAAACGACACCACATTCATCTTTTATATCTATCTGTGGGAGAGGTGAATCACTATTGCCTCATTAAAAGCCTGAGTAGATTGCTAAGCAGTCAAATGTCTAAATATAAATGTAAAAAGCATATTTGTGACCGTTGCTTGCGATATTTTAAAACCCCTACGCTTTTAGAACGTCATAGGGTAGATTGTGTTTCTCAGGAAGCAGTGAGATTGATATTGCCACAAGGGGACAAGGCTGTGTTAACGTTTAAGGACATTCATAAGCGTGACACTGTTCCCTATGTGGTATACGCAGATTTCGAAGCTCTCACCACACTCATGGCGGGATGTGAACCAGATCCCACCATTAGCTCAACCACACCCATTCAAAAACATGAACCCTTTGCCATAGGATTTAATGTGGTGTGTGCCTGTGACCCCACACAATCCGTTTACAAATACCGCGAGGGGCCAGATTGTGCCAAATGGTTCTTGGATGAACTTGTCAAGTTGGCTCATGATGTACAGGAATTACTGGACCATCCAGTACCCATGAGCCTATCTCCAGAACAGCAGCAGCGGTATGAGCATGCCACGACATGCCATATTTGCGAAAAGCCTATTTTAAGTGGAGAGGAAAAAGTCAGAGACCACTCGCATTTTACAGGGGAGTTTCGTGGAGCTGCGCACAACAAATGCAACCTGAACTTTCCAGCTCCTCGTTCCATCAGTGTCTTTTTCCACAATCTGGCGAATTATGACATTCAGTTTTTGATTCGTGAATTGGGCCATGTCAACAAGGGCTCGTTTACCATTATTCCCCAAAACCATGAGCGTTTTACAGCCCTGACATGGAGGTTGGGCGACTTAAGCATTCGATTTTTGGATTCCTTTAAGTTTATGGCATCCTCGCTAGACAGCCTTGTGAATGGCTTGAATGAGGAGGAATTAAAAATACTAGAATGCATTTTAATGATCCTGAGCAATTTCAATTGTGCATTCGGAAAGGTATATTCCCGTATGATTTCTGCAATAGCTGGGACGTGTTAAAGCAAAGAAAACTCCCACCACAAGAGAAATTTTACTCGAAACTAACACGCAGTACCGTTTCCGATGAAGACTATGCACATGCATGTCAAGTTTGGCGAGTGTTTGGCATTAAGACGCTAAGTGAATATGCTTTGCATTACCTAAAACTGGATGTATTGCTGCTCACTGATGTGCTTGAAAAATTCCGTAACTTGTGTCAACACATTTACGGTCTTGACCCGGCTCACTATTATACGAGTCCTGGGCTCTCGTTCGATGCCGCTTTGAAATACACTCAAGTGGAATTGGATTTACTCACTGATGTAGACATGGTTCTATTTTTTGAAAAGGGCATTCGTGGCGGCTTTGTGTCGCTTAACCAACGCCATGCCGAAGCAAACAATGTCTACATGCCTGATTATTCACCAGACAAACCAGAATCGTACTTAATGTACTATGACGTGAATAATTTGTACGGTTACGCCATGAGTCAGCCTTTGCCCTATGGGAAGTTTGCTTGGCTGACAGACAAACAAGTGTCAGAATTTGATGTGAACATGGCTAGCCAAGAAACAGGCCGTGGATATGTGCTAGAAGTGGATATTGAATATCCCTCATTCTTGTATGATGAACATGCCGATTTCCCATTCTGCCTTGAGCAAATGGTTCCCCCTGACAGTAAAGTGAAAATTGAAAAACTCATGGGCACACTTTACAACAAAAATCGATATGTGCTACATATCCAAATGTTAGTGCAATGCCTCGCCCAAGGCTTGGTGTTGAAGAAAATCCACAGGGGTATTTCTTTTGCTCAAAAAGCATGGCTTGAGCCATACATGCGACTCAACACAGAGCACCGACAAATGGCAACACAGCAGTTTGAAATTATTTTTTTAAAATTAATGAACAACTGCATCTATGGCAAGTCTATGGAGAATGTCCGCAAATACCGTGACATTAAATTGGTCTATGTCTGGGAGGGGCGGTGGGGTGCCCGGCGGTACATTGCCAAGCCAAATTTCAAATCGATCAAAATTATCGATGAGGATTTGGCTACTATTGAAATGAGTAAGACCAGCGTGACCATAGATAAACCCATTTACTTGGGTCAAGTCATTTTAGACTTTTCTAAATCGGTTATGTATCGATTCCACTATGAGTTTGCCAAACGCCATTTTGAGGACGTCTCTCTTTTGTATATGGATACGGACTCATTCATTTACCACATTCGCCACTGCAACCCCTATGACGTCATGAGGCAACATAGTGACTGGTTCGACACCTCTTGCTATAGCGTTGACAACGTGTTTCAGCTGCCCATAAAAAACAAGAAGGAAATGGGCGTTTTAAAAGATGAATGCGGTGATTCCATTATGACGGAATTCGTAGGTTTGGCCTCAAAAATGTATGCTTATCGCACACTCGACTGTAAGGAAGCCAAAAGAGCAAAAGGTGTAGGTAGGGCAGTGGTAAAATCGCTACGTGTTGATGACTATCTAGCGGTTTTACGCACTGGCAAAGCTATGTCTCATACACAGTGCAGGATACAATCCAGCAACCATCATTTGTATCTTGTGGAACAGAGAAAACGCACCCTCGCCTCCATGGATAACAAGCGTGTGTGGGCTGATGACCTGCTCACCAGCCTGCCCTGGGGTTATGATCGAAAGGAGGAGGAGGTGTGATTTCATTGTTTAATCGTTTATGGAACATAGCTTTATGTAACTTGTAGATTTAGTATTTTGTAAATATTGGTTTTTTGTCATTGTAAATAGTAGATTTTGTAAATAGAGGCAACCCACTTGGACCTTTTGCTCTTTAAAACAGTTCTATGCAACCTTTTTATTTTTATTTTTATTTTTGATTGGTGAATAGTTTGATTTTTTAAGCTGTACAAAGTTTTTTATTGTAAATGTTTAATGAGTAATAGTATTATTAGTAGCTTTTTTTCTTTTTTTTTTGAAATGGTAAAATGGTCAACTAAAAAAAAGCTCTTTTGGGATGAGTGTGCATGTCGAGAATGTGCTTTTGGGAATAAATAAAGTGGTTGTGTTTGTTCCCAAAGACAGGTGTGAATGTATGAGTAGAGAGAGAAAGCTGGTGTGTATGGTTGACCAGAGCAAACACGGTGAGGTAGGGTGGGTGGGTGGGGAGGGGTAAATGGTCACTTATATACTATAGTTTTGTTTTCTTTGAAATGTGGCAGACAATAGACATTATTTTTGTAAAACCAGTCTTACCTGCAGTAGTCGTAGACCTCGACGTTTCTCCAAACACTCATAAACACATTGCAGTATTATCAAGGTCAAGCACTTGCATCAACATCATTGTCAAATCTCAACTTTCGACATACACCAAATGGAAAAATGTGAAAACAGCAAAATGGAAATTCCATGTTTCCATATCACAAAAAAACGCAAAACTTAAAACGGACATTTTTAAAAACTGGAAATGGCCATATGTGAAATTTGAAAATTCAAAAAAACTTCAAACGGACATTGTTTAAAAAGTGTCATCAGCAAAATGGAAAAATCCATATCATCAAAAACGCAAAACTTAAAACGAATGTTTTCAAAAACTGTAAATTGCAAATTGGCAAAATGGCAATGTGTGAAATGTGAAAATGAGAAATCAGCCATCAACATCATGATTTTTAAAAATAATAAAAACACAAAACATCGTGTTCTGGCAAACCTTTGTTTTTTATTTCATAACCATAAGGGAATTGACAAATGAAAAATAGAATACAAACACATCCCACTTCCTCACTCCTCAATTCCTTAATGTTCATGTCCATGCATCATCAACTTTCCTTTCATAGCACTCATCACAATCAGGGCTGCCATTCTTTCACCCACTGAGGCATCACAGGATGTGAAACATTGTTTAGCTTTTTTCAATAACAATTTATCTGCCACATGTCTTAAACCAGGATGACTATGGCGATAAGAAAGGTCATGTTCCTTGCATGCTTGATCCAAAAGATTAATGGGTACATCACCACGATGTAAACGTTTTTCGAGACGAGTTCCAGGGCCACAAAAACGATAACCTGGAAGATGGATTTCGAAAGGTAAGTATTGAATCTCTTTGTCAATGACGCCATTGCCAGTACAGGTCTGGCATATCCTTTTCCATCGATGGTAAAAAGGTTTGGTCTTCCTCCTCCTCTGTGGACGATGTTTGTGTTTGTTGTTGTTGCTTTTTCTCGCCATGTCACCCGTGGAATGATTCAACAAAGTCTTTACACGGACGTTTATGACCGTGATACAGTTTCACTAGCTGGCAAGTCGCACACTGACGCATAGACGGTATTTTTGCCATGGCCACTTGTTTATGGTGATCGTAATCCGTACAGGGTTGCAATTCACTCAACACAGGGTCTTGAGTCCATGATTTTGGTACAAGTTGCCAGATTTCTTTGACCGCGTTGGCTGCCACATAATAAATGAACGACTTGGGCAGCGCCAAGAGTTCCTCTTTGGTAAAACTGTCTAGTTTCTTTTTGCACTCAAAGAACTTGCCGATGGCTTTGTCCGTAGTATTGCCTTTCTCCATGGTATCACGTGCTGTAGATGTTTACACGTCGCTTGTAGAAATCTCACTGGCGTCATTCACAGGTAAATCTTGAGTTATAATTTTGTTTAACAACTCCCAGCAGGCATGGGTGGTTAACCAATGAAAGAGATGCCACGCATGCGATAGGGCTGTATGGGTAATGTAGCCACAGGAACAAGTATCCATGAGCGTTTGCAGGGAGGGGTAGTCCAACTCCATGAGGTCGGTACATTGGCAGTAAGACGCCAAAAATGGTTGCAACCATTGACGTTTTTCATTACCTTTCACAAATACCACATTGGCCGAGGACAAGTGTGCTTTCATGACCACGTCCAAATATTTATAGGAAATAGTTCCCTGATTCCAGTCTAGTTGCCTATGATTTTCAATCCACTGGGTGTGTTTACGGTCTTTTTCACACAACAGATCAAAAGCATGGGGTGGTTTAAATAGCAAATGCGTAGCTTGCGATATCCAAAACGTGGTACAATCGATAATGGCCACTTGTTTAAATATAAATTTGTTGTCACCAATTTTAAACCCTTGGCAATCCACAATGAGTGTGCGCAACATGTTGACGCTTGCCTGGACCAAGTTCAACTGACGACTGACTGACGATCGACCACTAAAGCGTGATCATGGCATGGGCTTACCTGCCATGCTAGTTTCAAATTGAGGTTAGGGTAGGACAGCGGGACATGCAAAAATAAGAATTTAAGAATTACATCATTTTATTATCATAACACGTCTTACAGGCTTTTGTCATTTTGGGATAAGGACGATACCAACTGATACAACAATATAGTCTCTTGTGTTTGTAACGTCCATAACACCGATGATGTCCCAATGTCTCTAAACTAGGCGTTTTTGATGGTGAGCTGCTCAGTGAAGCACCATGGATACCATACGGTTCACACGTATCGTAACTTGTTTTTTTTTCATTACCCAGGGACACAAGTGAGGGATAGCTTGAATGGCAGGGTATATTTACCACTTCCATTCTGCACAGGTAGGGGCAGGTGGGTGACCAGCGCTGATGTTCCTGCATGGGTTCATCGCCCTCCTGCCATTGGTCTATGATGATGGGAAAAAAGGCACATTTCACTTCATCTCTTGTTTTTAAATAGTAGAATCCAGCGGCCGCCAAGGCTTGAGGGTTTATGAAAGGCACCGGCCACGGGGCAAAAGTCTTGAAACGTTGTTCCTCAGAGTTTAAATTCATGGATGTAACGTGTCTTGAGGCTTTAAAGCAAGACATGACTGAGCGGCTTGACGTGGGTTGAGCTGTTATTTATACACTCGTCACTTGGTTGGACAGTGGATAATAGTTGACTTGTTTGTGATGAATAATCAACAGTAGGCCGTCGTATTGGCTGGTACATTGTCATGCGTTTCAAAATCAAGTCGAATGTCGATATTGGATGGCTTGACAGACTCTTCCAGGTATGAACTGTCAAAGACAATCAGTGGCGCTCTTTCCTTAAACGCTTGGGGTAGTAGCATGGGGCCGTTCTCTTTTTGATAATACGACCATCGAAATTTAGAAAACAAGTCGGACAGGGGACCAAACTTACTTTTGAAAAATCCAAATCCAGTTCTTCATAGGGAAACACGGCTCCGTTGAGGAAAAGACGTGCATTTCTCAATTTCAGGTGATCAAATTGTGTGGCATCTTTGGTTTGTTGATACTTGCGATTCGTTTGAAAACCCACGATCAGGTAGAGAGGTCTCTCTGTATAGCGAGCTGTTTTTACAGACCAACAATGTGTGTTGGTGGTGGGCAATAGCGGTTACTCATGGAGTGCCCAGCTTCTAAATTCCATGGGTAAAGGCATATCTCTCTTTACCATTTTGAGTATGTCCAGTTTTTTGCTATCGTCAAGGGTCACATGGGGCACTTTCCATAGCAAGCGTTAGAGTTGAATTTTTGAATCGATGGAGGCATTGTCGGCTCCCTTGAGTGCATTATTATCACTCCTGTCTCTCACTAGATAAAGCACTTGCCTTGCGTAGACCACAATGCGCTGGTGATCTTCGGCAAAGCCTAAAATCAGTTTAAGAGGTAAATATCCAGTAAAGGTCCCATCGGTGTGTACCATCCAGTCATTGGTCGAGTCAGGACACCAACCTGCCATGCAAAGTGTTTTACCTTCTTCCTCACTAAAAGAGGGGTATAGTTTCATGACACTGGAAATGCTCACATTTCGAGTGCTATCCACCACGATATCGTTAATGACATACCGCACTTCAGAAACCAGAAAGGCCAAACCATGGTTGGCCAACTTGGATGTGGTGGGTGTAGAGCCATCGGCTTTGGTGAGCCGACCTTCAATCTGAATGACACTTTCATGCGGTAGGGTGTAAATATCTTGGTTGTTGATAACAAATTGAATTTCATCATTGTTATTGAGACCAGGTGTTTGAGCTTGATAGGAATGGAGATCAATTCTTACCACTCCTGGTTGCTCCTCGATGCGGTTCGCTATCTCTTGGATAGAATTCATTATGAGGGTTGACGTGGTAACCCAAATGCTGTAAAATCTGCTTGTCTTGAGATGTTAACGTGTATTCACGTGGCAAACAACTAACACCATTCCTAGACGGTGTTGTTGCTTTAAACACAAACTTCATTGTGGCTTTAGCACCAACTTGTAAGTCACTGGTGTGGTAGAATCTAGATCAATGAGTTGTTGATCTCTATTGATCAGTCTTAATGTTATATTACTAATACTATCGACAGCCACAGAATAAAAAAGCATCACTGGAGGGTTTTCACCAATAATATACCCATTGGGCGATGTCACAATAAAGTCATAAAGCGAATGCGATGGTTCTTGTTTGGTGTACACTTGGCTAATAATATTACATGTCACCGACACATGATGGTCCTCAATGAATTTCACTTCATGGTCCGAATCATGTTTTTTGTTGGGTTCCAACACACGTGGTTTAAATCCTAGTAATGGGCCAATGGAATCGGGGCGTGTTTTTAAGTCAATGTTAAAGGTAGAGAAAATACTGCAGCGATGAGTGTTGGTATTTCCTACAAGTTCAAACTTGCGCGTTCCATCAAGAAATGACTTTAAACCATATTGATTGATCGACACCACATAAATGTGTTCATAAATATCATCGATCGTGTATCCACCAGAGTTCAGAGTGAGCACAGAATCATCATAGTAAAACTTGTTGTTCACATTTTCACGTATGTTGTATATTCGATTGTACGTTTCAAGAGAAAAAAAGTCCTAAACCATAGGGTTTTTCACTCAATTCGATAGGCGGGTAAAAGTCTAGGCTGACTTCAGGTCCACGTCCATGCAGTGTAAACGTTTTACTTTCTGCCGACATACTGGTGGCGTTTTTGCTTATGCTGCGTCTTATATAAAAAAATAAACACAAACGTCCACACTGTTGGCTGTTAAACGTTTGCTCTCGTTTCCCATTATAATATATCTTGATCCTGTTTCCAAAATAGGTCACTAGTTCCATGGGCGGAGGCAAATTCCCAAAACTGTCAAAGTATCATACAATGGATCCCTCTCTGACATAAGCTACATAATGCGTTCCTGGTCCTCGGTGATCATCCAAATTGACAACAGCACATTCCTGTTTCCAGGGTCGTGGGGGTAATTGGTTTCGATAAACACACCTCGAAAATGAGAAAGCTTTAGTTGTTTAGCATAGCTTTCCACTTGTTGATGCGTCAGGGCATGTCTTGCTATGGCTGAGGTTATTTTTTTTAATACTTCGAAATGGTGAAATCCCAAATCCTTGTTGATAAAAGGCTGGCTTTAAATTGGCATTTCTAGCCCCCATGGCAATCGCTTCCATCGTTTCATTGTGTCGCTGACTTTCTTTGAGTTGTTGCTTGCCCTGCTGCGCGGCTTTAATGGTTTTCGCCACTGCACTGGCACCGCCCAAAAGTGAACCTAGAGCAGCCAAACCGGCAAATAATGCAGGTAAAAATCCCGCTCGTTTGGGGATGGGAATCACTCGCCCTTGGTTTGAACCCTGTCGCCGACGTTTTGGAATAACATGTCTCTGTGCTGCTCGAAGGGCTTTCATTATGGTCAATACATTATTTTTTCCTTTTTTCTTTCGCAAGGGCTTGTCCACGAATGTCGTAAGCCCAGGCTTTGCCAAGGACAAAGTCCTTTTATTAGTCTTTCTCACCGCATTTCTTTGTTTCACCATGATGATAATGACCAACAACCTTTCACAAGAAAGTTTAAATCACAACTAACGTCAGATGGTTATTTCATGGCTGTATATTCCAATTCCACATAAAGTGGGAAATCGTTTATGGTTTTTCCCGCTTGCTTTTCATCCCATGTCAACATGAGATGAAAGGATAATTCGTCACCTGCATTGACCATTTCATGGTTATGGACCAACATCCTATGACCATTTATCTTTATTAGTAAATGGTTCTCATCAGGTATGGCATATTTGATGTGAATGGTTCCATCATAGTGTAATCGATAGTGGCTTAATCCTGAAGCAAGCACATAGGTCAAGTGCTGTACATGGACTAGCGGTATATGGTTTCTCTCATTTAAAGTTCTTTCATTTGTCAGATACACTAAAAATACAGATGGGATAAATTTATAAAGCCTTTTCATTTCATAGGTACAAACATCGTCTTCGTCTTGCGGGTCTTTCACGTGAATAATCCGATGGTGATTAGCGCTATAGACATTCACCGTCATAAAACTCATACTCTTTGTTATCCACATACTTTTTCGTAGTAACGTCTGTAGACACTTGAGGATGTTTTACATGGGTTAACCGCTTTCCCTTAAAGTCATAATCTCCCTGTTTTGTGCGTGGCACTACTGACCTATCCACATAGTGTTTATTAGCAGGATCTGTTTCTTGTTTAGGATCATGTATGGGGACAGGCCTAGCTTTGGCCATCAACGCACGTCCACATCCATCGTCAACCTGTAGTACCAGTCTACTGTTTCTATGACAAGGTTCGGTGTCCTGTATATAGACAGCCTGCTAGCCTGTCTAAGCCTTAGTTAAAATGAAGATTATTAAGCAGCAAGAGTCATTCCCCGTGTGGGACATGGTTTCCCATCTCTGTCCCACATCACGTGAACAACGCCATGGTTCAATGTTTCCATCTTCCATTCGCAGCATCATTGTGGGGCCTTCCGGCTGTGGAAAGACTAATCTTTTGCTAACGCTCATTACAGCGCCCAATGGTCTGCGTTTTCAAAATATTTATATTTTTGCAAAATCTCTCTACCAACCCCTCTACGTGTTTCTGGATCAAGCCATGTCTGGTTTACAAAAAGTGAATATGGGTTATTTTACATTTTCCATGCAAGAAAATGTGATTTCACCGGATGAGGTAAAGCCCGATTCACTCATGATTTTCGATGATGTATCCACTGAACGTCAAGGCATCATTCAAAGCTATTTCAGCATGGGTCGTCACAAACATATCGATTGCTTTTATCTTGGACAAACGTATTCTAAAATGTCCAAACAGTTGATTCGTGACAATGCCAATGTCATTGTTTTATTTCGTCAGTACGAGAGGAACAGTCGTCACATTTATAATGAACATGTGAATCCGGATATGACCTTTCAAATGTTTACAGAATTGTGTGTCAAGTGCTGGAACACTCAATGTCATGCCTGTTTAGTGATTGACAAACAAAGTGAACTCAACCAAGGACGGTATCGCTTAGGGTTTGATCATTTTATTGCTATTTAAGGCCCTGTCTCATTCCCCGGCAAGTCATTTGTCAAGACACCATGGCGTTAGCAGAGAGGCATTAGAAAAAGCATATTATTAGAGCAAAAAATATTATTCGCCATAAGTTTCGTCAATTGAAACAATCACGTGCAAATCATGCTTTGTTTATTCAACAACATTTAGCACCTCCACTAAAAGCCCTGTTGAAACCCTCTTTCAAGCCATCTGAAACACTACCCACCGTTTCACAAGCCACGCAGACGCTGCACGAGGACCCTGATGAAGAGGAAGAGGAACAAGAACAGTAAGATTTGACTAGTGTTAGTGAAGTTGAGGATGAGGAGGAACAAGTGCTAACGCCTCAAAAAAAGGCCGCACCCCTTGCAGAGTTTTTGAGAAAAAAGAAATCCTTGGCCGAAACACCTTGCCCTTCCAGGGCGTCTCCGTTTTCACAACTCTTGGCCACCCCTCAACATAAAGCTCAACTGAAAACCATTTAAATAAAATATTATGGATCAACATTGGAACCCTATTTCACAGATCTATTTATTGGAAACACTGATACCACGTATGGTGTTCGCTATGAGGATGATAGTTTTAAAATTGGCGATTCATCCATTAAATTTGCTCGTACTAAAGCTGTCATTAAAACATCAACTATAAATTAACACCAGGACTGTTAAAGCTGCTCTTTTCTCGGACCCCCTCTTCCCATGATTACACGTCAGAGGACCTTGACAAATATAAATCCATTTTATTGGATACCCATGCTCACAAAAGACAGTATGATCCCACGCAACAAGTGAATGCCAATATATCTCAAAAATATAAAACCATCATTGCAAAAATGTTTCCCACTAGTCAAAGTACTCGTCGTAAAGCATCCGCTTCGGGAGTGACATTTAAACCATTAAAACCCATTGAGGATGTTACCTACTGGCACAATCCCAATAAGCTCGTCCATCGGCTACAGTTGTTGCATGCCTCACGTCAAGCTGGCCATACCGGTCACGATTGGGAAATTCAAGAAATTGAACAAGAACTTCGAAATGCCAAAATTATTGTTTAAGCCCTCACCCATTAAAATGGGTATTGCTCACGAGTTGCATCGCCCAGCTAGGCGTCACTATCCACGACTCAAGGTGATTTCACGAGGTGTGGATGAACTTTGGCAGGCTGACTTGGTTGAAATGATACCCTATGCTAGCGTTAACGACGGTGTACGCTATATGTTGACCGTCATTGATGTCTATTCCAAAATGGCCTTAGTTGAACCTGTGCGTCGCAAGTCTGGTCCACTAGTTACCATGGCCTTTCAACATATTATTCAACACACCAAACGTCAACCTCAGCTGCTACAAACTGACCAGGGGAAAGAATTTTTCAACAAGGATTTCTCCAGTTTTCTCAAATCTAAGGATATTCACCATTACACCACGTACAGCAACCTCAAAGCCAGTGTGGTCGAGCGGTTCAACTGAACATTGAAAACCCATATGTGGAAAGCGTTTACCGCTCAGGGCACGTATCGCTGGTTGGACATGTTGCCAGAGCTAGTATCACGTTACAATGACACCAAATATAGAACGATTGGGACCAAGCCACGCCTCGTGACCAAAAATATTCAGCGATTGGATAAACTGTTTAACCCCATAAAAACAGTCGATCCTAAACGTCACCGACTGAAAATTGGGGATTTTGTTCGTGTGAGCAAATTTAAGTCTGCCTTCAATAAGGGCTACACACCAAATTGGGGGACTGAACTATTTCGAATTCGTCAAGTCAACTTGGACACTCCAGTCACCTATTTACTCGAGGACCTCTACCATCAAACCATAAAAGGTAGATTTTATCTCCATGAACTTCAGAAAACAGCATTTCCTCAGCATTATCTTGTGGAAAAAGTGTTGAAACAAAAAGGAAATAAACTCTATGTCAAATGGTTTGGGTTTAACTCTACGTTTAATTCTTGGATCAATAAATTACATGTTGTGTGAACCTGTGCAATTTTTAATTTATTCACACATGTTGTACACCACCTATAGCTCTATGTGTACAGTCCTCAGCTCCACATATTACTTTCTCTTTCCACCTGTGTTCTCTCATACTTTACCCCTCCCCCTCTCCCTCCCTTCACCTCCCACCACTGCAGCTCTTGCCTATCTATTGGTTGTGACATCATTCCCACAAGTTGCATCATACTTTTTACAGATTCAGCGACTCCCACGCTTTGAACATTCTGTTATCAGGCGCGTGGACAGCTAACGTCCAAGGTGAACACCTGTGGCAGATCAAATTTCACGTCAACTTGCATTTTGTCACGTAAGAAGCAAACAGGTTGTAACTGGTTTAGCGTACATGTCATCTCACACGTGTATGCATGCTTTTCGCTCTTCCCCACCACCACGATGGTCAGATTATTTCACCTTCAAGCGTCATGGTCATTTTTCCATTGCACCTGTTGTCAAGTCAGATCAGTGCCTTGCAATAAGCTCAAGTGACATTCACCTCCTGCTCGTCTGCAAGTTTGTTTTCTCTACTCGCTTCGACCAACATCGAACCAAGTTCTCATCACCGTTTACGCGTTAAAGGTAAAATATCAGAAAAACGCACGCTCGCTCTGTCATACACCGACCCGCCGAAATAGCGATTGTTCTATTAAGCATGGTCCTTGGGGTTAGCGACAGGTTCGTTGAAACACACACCCAGCAGTATCGTCTCTCTCAACTACCACACTTCATGAACATTATAAACAGGTAAAGAAAAAAACCAGTTTTTTTCAACATATATGGCGTTAGGCTCTTTGTGAATTATTTTTTGGAAAACATATCTACCACATTTGAAAGGGGGCGTTAGCCCGAATCCTAGGGCACCTCGTACACGTCTCTAGCGTTATTGGTTCGTGAGATATCGGCAAAATCACAAAAAACACGTGTTTACCCCAAAATCGAGTTTCCATTTTTTTTAAATTATAACGAGTGGTCCATAGCAGAGAGGACGTCACCCCGAGTTCTTGGACCCGTCGTACATGCCTCTAGCATGATTGGTTCGCGAGATATTAAAAGCGGATGACCTTTTAGTTTTGGTCTTTTAATTAAATAAAGAGGCTATAGGAAAGTAGGGGGCGTCACTACGAGTGCTAGGACACCCTGCATGTTCTAATCCCATGTTTGGGTAGCGAGATATCAGGTTCGGGGCCGATACGAGGAGGGTTCAAAAAAAGTGAAACAACTACCCCACTACTTACAAAACACAAATTTGTGATCTTGAGACTTGAAATTTATTTTGGGGGTAGAGGGCATAGGGACATTTCATTTATGTCAAACAAACTGTTTTGTAAACTTCCTAGTTTCCAAAATATAGGATTTTCAAAATTCGAGTGTTCTCAAAAACATAAAAAATAAAAACGTTTTAGTACAAAAAATATAGGTCATAAAGACCATTCGTTTGAGCCATAGCACAACGTTCTATCATGTTTGGTTTTCAAACTATCACCTATTTTCGAAAACCAAAAAAAATCAATTTTTTTGGAAAAATATAATACATGATCCATAGGAAAGAGGACGTCAGCTCGAGTCCAACGACACCTCATTTATCAACATCCGACCATGGGTTCGCGAGATATTGGCTTGGACTCACGCGGCGGCCATGACATTATTTGGAACCCTTACTACTCCCCTACTAACGAATGTGTCGGAAATTCAGTTGAAATATCACAAAAGGGGAGGGTAACACGAGATAACGTATCTCCAGGGTCGTTACGGGCTTAAATTTAATCATAATAACAAATGGAAATGGGCACCATCAACTGAACCCCTAGCAAACCACATCCCTTCTGGTTAAGCCTTAATTAAGACAAAGGAAAGGATTGGGAAAACAACACCATCATCAGATCACAACTAAGATAAAACCAATTTTATTTAAACTTAAATAGTCAGACAGAAAAATAAACGCAAACCCTGCCTAAGAGTATGGTCGAATGTAAACGTTAGGTTGTAATAGTCCTCAAAATCGAACCATCTCTGTGCTATTTCAAAATATTTTTCATCCACATAAAATATAAAAATTTACTAAAGTTCGCTTGAGTTCTCAGGGCCACCGTAGCACTATGTCTTTGCGTCACTGACATTTCGTGATCCCTGAGACTTAACCTTTCTTTAATTTAACATCAGTAATGAGGATGTCAAGAAATATGAATCTGTCTAACAGAAAATATCCTAAAAACACATATATTCAAATATTAACTCATTTCTATGGCTTAAATGGCACTAATTAATGCTGGAAATCACAACAATTGCTCCTAAAAATCTAACAATTAAATTATACACCATATTTACACTATCACTGATTATTGCTAGGTGTGAATCAAAGAAAACTTCACTATTCATTGGTTATCACCATCATTATCATATCAAAATTAAATATTTCTCACATTAGTTCTCATCCCAATATTCGTTATATCCAAGTCAGAATAATTAATTTATTACCATCAAATCATTTAAATGAATATTATATCCATCAATTCATTAGATTATTCAATCGTCCACATACTCTCATTTCATTATCTCATTCAAATTAAATTATCTCAATTCATCCATTTAAATTGTTTAACTCATTAATTCAAGTTGCAATTCATCAATTTATTTAAATCATGTCTCTTATTTAAATTTATTTAAATTCATTTAAATGTTTATTAGTCATCAGCTCCTTTAATTAATTATCACCCTTTAATTCAGTTATTCATCAGCTGTTTAATCACCTATTGATTTATTTAATTCAATTAATTTATTCAACCTTTAATTCATCAACTTATTTAATTCATCGATTTATTCAAAGTTTAATTTATCAATTTATTCAAATTTTAATTCATTGGGTCAGATCATTAATATGTTTAAACTTCAGATCATTATTTCAAAAATTATTATTATCAGAAAATCTTGGATTATCAAAATTATTTATTTATTTAATTTCCTAAAAAATTGTTTAATATAGGTTATAGAACGTTGTCTTACAGTTTTATCAGTTCCAAGTTATACCTCGCATTTAATTATCATGCCAAAATAATACGTTGCCTTCACAAAATCACGTTGTATTTCACTATCCAAAACTTCACCATTTAATCTCACTTTGTCAAATACCATATTTGAATACCATAATTATTCCATATAACACCATAATTATCCCATATAACACCATAATTATTCAGCGCACAGCTTGATCTCCAAAAATATGCTAGACTGGGTTCAACAACCTCATGTCTGCCTCAAAATTATCATTGGCAACATTGCAAACTTCCACTTGGCAACCTCCAAAAATACCTATCAAAAATACTTCACATAATCAGGTTGCATGATCCACAAAAATATATATCTGGCTTCAAATGATTAACGCACACAATCTACAAGAACTGTAATTAATCTGGTCATATCTAGACAACTTCTTAAACAATATGAAAATTACCTTAGTAATCGTAATCCAATTCAAGATCTGGTTTAAATTCAGAGCATAAATTCTCTTAAGATCCTCAAGATTTACTTCAAAGAAAAACACCAATGTGTTATATTACCTCACATCAAAAATATCTAATAATGATCTGCCTCAAAATAAATTCTGACCCTAAATGATTCATCTTACAAGATTCAATTACTTGAAATCCTTCTCAAAGGTATCAAATCACTCACAAAGAGTATCAAAAGTATCAGCTGTTAAATGAATATACTCTCAAAAGAGTATTGCAACAAAATATTGGATTGGCAAAACAAGAATTACAAAATGTAACCTTGCTGACATTTATTGTTAATTTATTTAACAAAATTCGACTAATATGTGACTGGTAGTTAATTGTTTAATCCTCTTACGATCATAAGTACACTCGGATGATAAAATGAGACCCTCGACTGGCAGGTAAGGTGAGTGCCACCACGCAATTGCTTAGAGCAACAGGCCCCGCCTCGTAGACTATGATGATAATGCCCTAAACGATAGGTCAGGTGAGTGCCACCACACAATTGCTTAAAGCAACAGGCCCCATCTCGTGGACTAATGAGTGAGTGTACATAATTGGAATCAACAAGACTCTATTTGTCGCATAAAAGCGATATGCATTCACTTGAGTAAATAAAATTTTAATATCACCAAACAATCCAATAAAAAAATCCCTACTGATGAATTATACATACTCGCTAGTATGCAATGAACTGACGAAATAATTTAAATTATCCAATTGCAGATCACGAGTTCGAAACACTCGCTAAAAATATCCATAATCAAGAAATACTATCCTCACAGAAAAATATAAAGACCAAAATCCTGTCTAATAAAGTCAACCAATGGTGAGAACGTCGTATAAATGTGCCTGCCATATCATATGGTATCACCATATTTTAGCATATGGAGCAATAAAATATTTAAGCCATGTCGAAAAATAATAGTAGCACTCCTACTAGAAATATATACAAGTATGCCCAGTGTTCATGAAAAATCATATCAGTAATGCCATAACTCTTACAATACCTTCATATTCCAGATGTCAATATAATTCAAAGATCGCCGGTAATCCAAGTGTTTGTCACAGATTTCTCGCTAGATCGACGAAAACGCTGTATCACCCACTGAACTAACGCTTGACTCCATCCAAGTGAATTTGATGTCATATTTATCCTCTTCGTCAGTAACCGAATCCATCGCTCTGTGGTGCCATCACGCCTCTGTATCCGCATAGCCTGACATGATGAACTGAAGATTATCCATCATGGATATTGTCCAAACTCTTCCACAAAAGTTCAAAAATACAGAGTACCCCATTCTCTTCGAATATGTCATGCCACTGTTCCATAAACTATTCGGTTGGCATTCGATAATAATGTTATTCTCCACAGCGGCTGAATTTCACTAGTAGAAAAATAAAGTATCTTGAAAAGTGTACTGATTTGTCATACACCCTGTATCTGTGTCCGTAACTGAGATATTTCATAACTGTTCATGATATGTAACTATTATGCTGCACGTGCCACTATTCACAAAGTGCATACGCTTATAAATTTTCATTTGCCAAAAGCAGTAATGTTGGAATGGCCCCATGGTTGCCTTAAATATTTCGGTCCAAATGCATCATGAAATATGCCGTATTACCGCTGAAATAAGTTCAAGTCCATCTAAATGTCCATAATAGAAGTGTATAATTGTAATTGAACTGCACGATTGGACTGTCGAAACACAAGTCCAAACATCTCAAGCTTGACAAAATGTCAGAGTAATGTTCAACTCCTTGACCATCGCATGATTATAAAATGTCGCCCACAGCATGACACGTTCCGCCTCACTGTCCTTGTATAATATGAGGTTGAATACTGGCCTCATTATACTGCTTCGCTGTGCTGTTATACATTGAGAATGTAGCTTAAAAATGTTTCTCAATTCTATCGTAATGCTGCGTATTGCTTCGTATGCTTGGAAAAGCATTGCTGTTTCACGTAACTACTACTGCGATGTTGAAATGACATGTGTCTGAACACCGGCTTCCTCACTCAAGTTCACGGCCTGTATAACCTGCCCTTGTGGATAGCGTGTGCTCCAACAACGAACTCCGAATACTGCGTTGCAGGCCTCGCCTAGCGACTCTCTCTCCCGCACGTAACTTTCTGTATTGCACTGCCTTATTAACTGTTCTCTTATCGCACGATGTGATCCGCTTAGCTTGACTGCTGGAGTAATTCTTTCTGCTGGTGTCACTGCGTTCGGCCGTCTCGCCCTGCTCTACCACGTGACCTCCCCCTTCCTTCCGCTGTCTGACGTCACAGCTCTAACCTCGACCACACTATTTCGGCTATTAAGTTATAACATAACTTAAGGAGTTGTCTGCCTTTCTTCAAGTTATTACCACTAAGATATCTTGATATTTCCTTCCCTTCTGAGGTTAGATAAGGTTTTATTCCATATTGATCTTTATATCTATCCAGTATTTCTCCCATAATTCCATATACTTGAGGGGTAGTGCCTCCTTCTCCCTCGGCCTCCTACGTCATTTCCTACCATTCTTCTGACTCGATCTGAGCGCTATCTTTTCTCCTTGCCCACAAATCTCAACTATGGCTCGATCACAACTGGCGTAACCGATTGCCTCAACTAGGTATTGGGTTCATCTCTCCCGTGCATCTCCTTTTTTTTATCAGTCTTGAGAATAAAATTCTCTCAGGCATTCTCTATATACAACATATAATGTACACGATAGCTATGCAACCATCCTCTTCCTAAGCATAATGATACTTCCTAATGCTGGCTGCGTTGAAAGTTCCAACAACTTCATTCGTGTCTATTCTAGCAATCTTATAGCTGTTATTTCTGTATGCTTCATCAATTCGGAATGGACCAGCGCACAATGGCGCAAATTTGTGGTATATCTTCTGTTCGATGTGACTGGCTTCCTGATCAGCACCTCGTCATTTTCCTGAAATGGTTCATGAAACCTTCTTCCTGCATGCCTCCTGGCTTTCTTCTCTGCCTGCCTTCTGAGTCTTTCTCCTGCCATCTCGACTCTTCTTTCTTGGGTAGGTTCTGAATCTACTGGTGCCTTCACTATGTCGTCCCATGGTCTATTAGGTTTCATCCCATGATGAAGCACGGACGGAATCTGTCCTGTACTTTCATGTATAGTAGAATTTAAGCATTGACTAATGATGGGTATGACTTCCATCCATCGGTGGTGTTGTCTCGAAACGTATAAACGACACATCTTACTGATCTCTGGCATAATTCTCTCAGCCGGGTTTCCCTCTGGATAACGTACAGAATTAAATACATGCCTTATTCCCAAACGTTCCATAGCAGTTGAAAATTCCATACTGGTGAATTGTGATCCATGGTCACTCAACAAAGTTTCAGGTTTACCCTTACTTGGAAATGGCTTTCTGAATTGGACACAGAGATACGTATTTAGAGAATACGTCTACAGTAACCAAAAAAAACTGGTTTCCTTTCGTCGAACGAGGAATCGGACCAAAAATGTCCGTAGCGAAAAGTTCTCTCGGCTTGCTGGGTAATATCGGTCTAGGAACTTCCTTCATTAGTTTAGATGAATATTTGCTTCGCTGACAACTGTCACAGGTCTTTTATGACGTCGCGAATCGTTTGTCCCATTTGTCTCCAAACAAAAGTTTCTTGGGCAAGAGCCAGAGTTTTGTCTACACCTACATGAGCTGCGGTTCGATGTATCATCCAAATAACAGGTTTGACAAGCTTGGGTGGAATCACAACTCTAAGCTTGGTGTGATTCTGATCGATATATTGGCATATTATACCTCCCATCATATTATACTTTCTAGCTTCTATCTCCGTTCTTCTAAAATCTGGATCGGCGTTATCCATCCTGCGTGTTAAGAAAAGGTAAATCCTTCGCAAAGGTGTGTATCTCTTCTGAGTAAGTGCTAACATTTTCAATTTCTCCAGAGTTCCTTGGTCCTCTTGAACAAGATCTATGTGGTTGACAATTACCTCTTCACAAGGGTTTCTACTTAATACATCTGCCAACAGATTTAATTTCCCAGGTCTACGCACAATGGTTGGGTTAAATTGTTGTAAGAAAAGAGCCCATCTGGCGATACGGTCGCTTGCTAAGTCCGTCTTCATAATAAATTGGAGGGCTTTATGATCTGTGATCACCGTTATGTCATGCCCAAATAATACCTTCTTCCACGTCTTAAGAGCATGAACCACTGCTAATGCCTCTAACTCCGTTGCATAATAATTCCTCTCACAATTCCTGAGTTTGCGACTGGTGAAAGCCAAATATCTGTGTCGGTTTGCATCATCCATCTGATATAGGATACCACTGATGCCTATTTTGGATGCGTCTGTCTCCACAAAAAATCTTCTAGCAAAGTCTGGGTATTCGAGTTTAACATTCTGGATTAACATATTCTTGGCTGCCAAAAATGCTTGATTACATTTGTCGTCCCATTTCCATCGATTTACTTTCCTTAGCAAATCCTGCAGAAGTGCCATCGTTTCGGTATATTCAGGACAATGTGTTGAAAAGAACTGACACATTCCTAGAAACTGCCGAACTTCTTTAAGCTTTCTTGGGGTCGGAAATTCCGAAATAGCTATTATCTTCTTTGGATTGGGCCTGTATCCATCTCCATCGATTTTATGACCAAGAAATTCGATTTCCCCATTAAAAAAACTGTCATTTGTCGAAATTCACCTTAAAATTCGTCCTCCGGAGATCTTCAAAAAGCATTCTAAGGTGCCTTATATGCTCTTCAGCTGTCTCAGATGCTATAATCAGGTCATCTATATAGCTCACTACATGTTCTTTAACTGCATCTGATAAATTCTCATCTAGTGCTCGGATCATCACCGGACCACTATTCTTTACTCCAAAAGGTTAACGATTAAAATCATAGGTTTTATGGTCAAATAGGAATCCCGTATATTGTTTGCAGTCTTCTGCTAGTTCTATATCATAATAGGAACTAGTCAGATCAATAGTAGAAAAGAAATTCTTTCCTCTGAATCTGCGCAACAGTTCACGAATAACAGGTGGTCTGTCATGTTCAGGAAGAACTCGCTCATTAAGGGCTCTAGCATCTAGGCATATCCTCAGCTTACCATTAGGCTTCTTGACAACAGCTAAAGGATTCAAATAAGCAGTTGGCATCTTCTTAATAATTCCATCTCTCTCCATGTCGCTTATCATCGTACCGACTTCTTCCTTCCATTTATCTGGTATGGGACATAAATTCTTGTGATATGGCTTGTCATCCATCAACTTGATGCTGTAAGTAAAATTCTCTATGAGTCCTGTTTTATCATTGAATATGTCCTCGTATTCTGAAATTGCTTGATCAAATTGCTCCTGTATTTCCGGATTCATCTTACTCTTCATACCAGCTTTAACTCTCGATAGACCTTTCAATGTTATACACGATCTCATTCAATATATTCTCTCTGAAGAATGTCATCTCGGATTCCTGATTTTCAATGTCCTCTTCCTGAAAGTACATGCGCCTACTCTGCATTTCTCTGATCAGGCCACTCTCACTTAAGAAATCCACTCCTAGGATCATGTCAAAATGTAGTTGACCCACAACTAGGAACATCTGCTCAAAATATCTGGTTCCAACTCCAATATCTAAAAGTACCTGACTTTTACATTTTATGCTCTTGTCTGGGATCACCCCTTGAATCTTGCTAACAACAGTTGGCAACGTCGTAACATCTCCTGACAATTTCAATTCTTCCAGGCAGCCTATGGATATCAAGCTCACCATAGCCCCCGTATCCACTAATGTCTTTATTTTCTTTCCCATGACTTCCACACTAATAACTGGCAATTCATGTCGATTCCCTCGGTCGACTATATCTTCTTCTTCAATTAAATCTTCATCTTTAACCTGGTATGTTTCGACTATGATGATGGGTTCCCAATGACTAGCATGTTGATTCGGCGTTAATTTGTCGTTTTTTTTCTGCACCACTCGTGCTTGCTCTATTGACATCTCGAATTAACTCTTCGGATGGTGCACTAGGTTGTCTATCCTCTTGCCTTGTTCACCCGTACTCTTGACTTTCTTGTCGTCTTTCATTCTGATCATTCCTATTATTATTGTCTTGTCTATTGGTTTGATTGGACTGCTGATTCTGATTCCAATTGTATCTGCCTCGATATCGATTATTGTATCCGTTCCGGTTCTGATATCTGGAATTTTGATTGTAGTTCCTGTATCTACCATCTCTTGGATCCTGTTCATACGGCCTTTCAAACAGTCCTTGATATCTGTCATTCCCACGGACGTTATGAATATTTCCTCTATTCCCTTCGTTTCTTCTATTCCCCATGAATCTCTCCTATCTGTCTGTGCTGCATTATCGACAACTACCGCATTAACTTCTTGCGTGTTCCGATTTTCATTCCTCGAATTCCTAGGTGTCATCTGAGCGCTCGTGTAATCCAATCTGCGTAGGATATCATCGTAATGTTCAAGTGTATTCGCTCCTGATGCTATGAGTGATCTTTGGACTTCTACTGGCAACTGCCTTGCTATTGCTTGTAACAGTTCGTCTTCTGGCAATGGAGGAAACAAAAATTGCAATTGAGCTAACTGAGATGTAAAATAATTTGCATAATGTGTTGAATGTGACGTAGAGTAACGTTTTGAGTACATTTCTGCTCTCACGTTTAACTGATCTTCTGCACTCCAGAATCATCGTAAAAATGCTATGGCAAAATGTTCCAGGTTCGCAAAGTTGCTTCTAAACGCGCGAAACCACGTCAAAGCTGGCCCATCTAAGGCGCGTTTGACTACCCTTAGTTCTCTTTCCATAGCTACTCGATGTTCCGCCATGTAATTTCGGATATCTCTCAAAAATTCGACTGGTGTGACTCCTGTATTCCCAGAAAATTTTCTTGGTTTATCATCAAGATTTCTGATGATGGTCACCGGACCTGAGTATCGTTCATTCGTACTAGATGTGTTTATATTCTGATTCAAATTACCTTGAGGGGTTGAACTAGTCGTTTCAAAAGTAACGTTTTGTTGCATTTGACTATCCTCTCCTGCGCTCATCTCTTGACTATTCATATTACGACCTATCGGTGTTTGATTCATTGATACACCCCCCGTTGTTACGTTTTGACTTGTGAAATTATTTATTATAGACTCCAGTTTAGTCATCCTATCTTCCGTTCGCTTTTCCACTATCTTGACTTTGGTTTCCAAATTGTCTAATGAAATAACAGTCGGCGTTCTGTTACTCTCTTCCAAATCGTTCTTCAATTTGTCTATCTTATCTTCGCATGTTGTCTTGACTGACGCGACCTGTTCCTTTATTTGATCTACATCTGTCCTGAACTGAGCTGAATCTATTTTCATCGTTTCCTTATTCTCAGTAAATCTCGCTTCCAAATACGCCATACCTGCGATTAATTTTTCTTCCAGCCCTGAACGCTTTTCTTTGCTTCGGCATCGACCTCATTATACCGTTCTTCCACTATTGCACCGACTCTCTTTTTAAATAATGCTAAGTTTTCATTAACTTTCTGATCTATGTCATCATCAATTTTCTTAATGTCTGCCTGCAATTGGTTTTCTAAGGATTTCGAGTTAGAATTAACCTCTCCTAAGACTTCCTCTTTGACTGTCCCTATTACTGATTTCAAACTTTTAATTTCATTACCTAAATTCATTTCTAAACCTTTAATCTTGGATTCGAAAGATACTTCGGTAGACCATTCTTGTATTTTGCCTACATCTGCTACTAAACCATCTATGTCGAATCGTAATTTCGATACATCTGATTTAATATATTTCTGAATAGACATAACATCTGTTCTCAAATTATGAACATTTTCTTCATCTTTGTTTTCTAACTCTAGAATGTTTCTTCTTAACATGTGCAAATTTTGCTCTCCTTTCAATCCTACTGCCTTTATATCTGATTGTAGAGCTTTTAATATTTCATCATTTAAACGTTAATCTATTTTCCAAACTCGTTAAATTATTTTTCAACTCTGTGGTACTTTCTTCACTACGAGCTTGTAATCTAGTTTCTAACAATTTAAAATTATCTTTCAAATTAGCTTCACTAGCTTTCAAATTAATTTCAGTACAACTCTGCAATCTCTCTTCCAATGACTTTAAGTTAATTTCGTTACTAATTTCTAATGCTTTTAAATTATTTTCAGTGCTAGTCTGCAATAACTTCAAGTTAGTTTCGTTACTAGTCTGCAATAATTTCAAGTTTTCCTCATTACTAGTCTGTAAAGCTTTTACATTTTCTTTACATCTACCTTGTAACCTAGCTTCTGAATCATTTATCTGTTCTTTGACTTCCGATTCCATTCTAGTAATATTTGCCACAATGCCGGACATACTACTCTGCAAATCTCCTAACACCTTAGCTAAATCTTCCGCTGACATAACTATAATTTTCAACTAAACGTTTTAATTCAGAGACGTTGGATAGAAAAACATCACAATATATCAATTCCTAACTACACTTGGGTATAAGAAAAATGACATATAATTAAACATGATATAACACTAATATGATTAACATGATCACTGGAATGGGCATACAGGTATATTGTCTGACCAAGTTCAATAAATTTTATAACACCATTAAATGAAATAGAGATCAATCTCCTCGTAACCGCAATCTGATGTGTTCCCATAGAATAAACAAAATGGAAGTCCCACGTATGGGAAAAGCCAATTCTCTCTCCTCTGCACCCGTTCATCCGAGGTATGCGATGACCCATCTGCCATTACATCGCATACCTGGCTTCCCAGGCCATAGTGGAGTTAAATGAACATGAAATCAAATAAGGAATGTGTCGGAAATTCAGTTGAAATATCACAAAAGCAGAGGGTAACACGAGATAAAGTATCTCCAGGGTCGTTACGGGCCTAAATTTAATCATAACAACAAATAGAAATGGGCGCCATCAACTGAACCCCTAGCAAACCACATCCTTTCTGGTTAAGCCTTAATTAAGACAAAGGAAAGGATTGGGAAAACAACACCATCATCAGATCACAACTAAGATAAAACCAAATTTATTTAAACTTAAATAGTCAGACAGAAAAATAAACGCAAACCCTGCCTAAGAGTATGGTCGAATGTAAACGTTGGGTTGTTATAGTCCTCAAAGTCGAACCATCTCTGTGCTATTTCAAAGTATTTTTCATCCACATCAAATATAAAAATTTACTAAAGTTCGCTTTAGTTCTCAGGGCCACCGTAGCACTATGTCTTTGCGTCACTGACATTTCGTGATCCCTGAGACCTAACCTTCCTTTAATTTAACATCAGTAATGTGGATGTCAAGAAATATGAATCCGTCCAACAGAAAATATCTTAAAAACACATATATTCAAATATTAACTCATTTCTATGGCTTAAATGGCACTAATTAATGCTGGAAATCCCAACAATTGCTCCTAAAAATCTAACAATTAATTTATACACCATATTTACACTATCACTGATTATTGCTAGGTTGTGAATCAAAGAAAACTTCACTATTCATTGGTTATCACCATCATTATCATATCAAAATTAAATATTTCTCACATTAGTTCTCATCCCAATATTCGTTATATCCAAGTCAGAATAATTAATTTATTACCATCAAATCATTTAAATGAATATTATATTCATCAATTCATTAGATTATTCAATCGTCCACATACTCTCATTTCATTATCTCATTCAAATTAAATTATCTCAATTCATCCATTTAAATTGCTTAATTCATTAATTCAAGTTGCAATTCATCAATTTATTTAAATCATGTCTCTTATTTAAATTTATTTAAATTCATTTAATTTTTTATTAGTCATCAGTTCCTTTAATTAATTATCACCCTTTAATTCAGTTATTCATTAGCTGTTTAATCACCTATTGAGTTATTTAATTCAATTAATTTATTCAACCTTTAATTCATCAACTTATTTAATTCATCGATTTATTCAAAGTTTAATTTATCAATTTATTCAAATTTTAATTCATTGGGTCAGATCATTAATATGTTTAAACTTCAGATCATTATTTCATAAATTATTATTATCAGAAAATCTTTGATTATCAAAATTATTTATTTATTTAATTTCCTAAAAAATTGTTTAATATAGGTTATAGAACGTTGTCTTACAGTTTTATCAGTTCCAAGTTATACCTCGTATTTAATTATCATGCCAAAATAATACATTGCCTTCACAAAATCACGTTGGATCTCACTATCCAAAACTTCACCATTTAATCTCACTTTGTCAAATACCATATTTGAATACCATAATTATTCCATATAACACCATAATTATCCCATATAACACCATAATTATTCAGCGCACAGCATGAATCTCCAAAAATATGCTAGACTGGGTTCAACAACCTCATGTCTGCCTCAAAATTATCATTGGCAACATTGCAAACTTCCACTTGGCAACCTCCAAAAATACCTATCAAAAATACTTCACATAATCACGTTGTATGATCCACAAAAATATATATCTGGCTTCAAATGATTAACGCACACAATCTACAAGAACTGTAATTAATCTGGCCATATCTAGACAACTTCTTAAACAATATGAAAATTACCTTAGTAATCGTAATCCAATTCAAGATCTGGTTTAAATTCAGAGCATAAATTCTCTTAAGATCCTCAAGATTTACTTCAAAGAAAAACACCAATGTGTTATATTACCTCACATCAAAAATATCTAATAATGATCTGCCTCAAAATAAATTCTGACCATAAATGATTCATCTTACAAGATTCAATTACTTGAAATCCTTCTCAAAGGTATCAAATCACTCACAAAGAGTATCAAAAGTATCAGCTGTTAAATTAATTGACTCTCAAAAGAGTATTGCAACAAAATATTGGATTGGCAAAACAAGAATTACAAAATGTAACCCTGCTGACATTTATTTTTAATTTATTTAACAAAATTCGACTAATATGTGACTGGTAGTTTATTGTTTAATCCTCTTACGATCATAAGTACACTCGGATGATAAAATGAGACCCTCGACTGGCAGGTAAGGTGAGTGCCTCCACGAAATTGCTTAGAGCAACAGGCCCCGCCTCGTAGACTATGATGATAATGCCCTAAACGATAGGTCAGGTGAGTGCCACCACACAATTGCTTAAAGTAACAGGCCCCATCTCGTGGACTAATGAGTGAGTGTACATGATTAGAATCAACAAGACTCTATTTGTCACATAAAAGCGAAATACATTCACTTGAGTGAATAAAATTTTAATATCACCAAACAAACCAATAAAAAATCCCTACTGATGAATTATACATACTCGCTAGTATGCAATGAACTGACGAAATAATTTAAATTATCCAATTGCAGATTACGAGTTCGAAACACTCGCTAAAAATATCCATAATCAAGAAATACTATCCTCACAGAAAAATATAAAGACCAAAATCCTGTCTAATAAAGTCAACCAATGGCGAGAACGTCGTATAAATGTGCCTGCCATATCATATGGTAACATCATATTTTAGCAAATGGAGCAATAAAATATTTAAGCCATGTCGAAAAATAATAGTAGCACTCCTACTAGAAATATATACAAGTATGCCCAGTGTTCATGAAAAATCATATCAGTAATGCCATAACTCTTACAATACCTTCATATTCCATATGTTAATATAATTCAAAGATCGCCTGTAATCCAAGTGTTTGTCACAGATTTCTCGCTAGATCGACGAAAACGCTGTATCACCCACTGAACTAACGCTTGACTCCATCCAAGTGAATTTGATGTCATATTTATCCTCTTCGTCAGGAACCGAATCCATCGCTCTGTGGTACCATCATGCCTCTGTATCCACCTAGCCCGACATGATGAACTGAAGATTATCCATCATGGATATTGTCCAAACTCTTCCACAAATGTTCAAAAATACAGAGTACCCCATACTCTTCGAATATATCACGCCACTGTTCCATAAACTATTCGGTTGGCATTCGATAATAATGTTAGTCCCCACAGCGGCTGAATTTCACTAGTAGAAAAATAAAGTATCTTGAAAAGTGTACTGATTTGCCAGACACCCTGTATTTGTGTTCGTAACTTAGATATTTCATAACTGTTCATGATATGTAACTATTATGTTGCACGTGCCACTATTCACAAAGTGCATACGCTTATAAATTTTCATTTGCCAAAAGCAGTAATGTTGGAATGGCCCCATGGTTGCCTTAAATATTTCGGTCCAAATGCATCATGAAATATGCCGTAATACCTCTGAAATAAGTTCAAGTCCATCTAAATGTCCATAATAGAAGTGTATAATTGTAATTGAACTGCACGATTGGACTGTCGAAACACACGTCCAAACATCTCAAGCTTGACAAAATGTCAGAGTATTGTTCAACTCCTTGACCATTGCATGATTATAAAATGTCGCCAACAGCACGACTCGTTCCGCCTCACTGTCCTTGTATAATATGAGGTTGAATACTGGCCTCATTATACTGCTTTGCTGTGCTGTTATACATTGAGAATGTAGCTTAAAAATGTTTCTCAATTCTATCGTAATGCTGCGTATTGTTTCGTATGCTTGGAAAAGCATTGCTGTTTCACGTAACTACTACTGCGATGTTGAAATGACATGTGTCTGAACACCGGCTTCCTCACTCAAGTTCACGGCCTGTATAACCTGCCCTTGTGGATAGCGTGTGCTCCAACAACGAACTCCGAATACTGCGTTGCAGGCCTCGCCTAGCGACTCTCTCTCCCGCACGTAACTTTCTGTATTGCACTGCCTTATTAACTGTTCTCTTATCGCACGATGTGATCCGCTTAGCTTGACTGCTGGAGTAATTCTTTCTGCTGGTGTCACTGCGTTCGGCCGTCTCGCCCTGCTCTACCACGTGACTTCCCCCTTCCTTCCGCTGTCTGACGTCACAGCTCTAACCTCGACCACACTATTTCGGCTATTAAGTTATAACATAACTTAAGGAGTTGTCTGCCTTTCTTCAAGTTATTACCTCTAAGATTTCTTGATATTTCCTTCCCTTCTGAGGTTAGATAAGGTTTTATTCCATATTAATCTTTATAATTATCCAGTATTTCTCCCATAATTCCATATGCTTGAGGGATAGTGCCTCCTTCTCCCTCGGCCTCCTTCGTCATTTCCTACCATTCTTCTGACTCGATCTGAGCGCTATCTTTTCTCCTTGTCCACAAATCTCAACTATGGCTCGATCACAACCGGCGCAGCCGATAGCCTCAACTAGGTATCGGGTACAGTGTATCAACGTAAAATTTGGTACAGATATCCATCAGAGGTACGACACTAATCATTGATGTAACTCTTCTCCGTACCTCTCATAAAAGGGGGCCTACTCGCTTAAAATACATGCTAAAATAGGCGTAGATGGACGTGACAAAGCTCATTTTCTGCCCCTCAATGTGAAAGACAAAACTCAGGAGCCCTAAAGGGTCCACGAAAACCACATTTTAAGGCCCTAAAAACAACAGTTTTTGAGATATTCCCAGAAAACTAATTTCATTTAATAAACTAATGAGCGAATGCAAGCCGGTAACCATGGCAACAGATTCTCAGAGGTCCATCTATTGCAATTCCATTAATTACATTCGTGTGAAAGTTCGTAAATGGCTAGAAGGTTATCACGGAACAAAATTAAGCTGTAAAATTCATCAATACGTATAATGCGCTTAAGGGGGTCAAGGGGTACTCTAGCATTTTTTCGCGCGATTTACACCTGCGGGTGTGGTTTGGCATGTATATTATATTCCTATCGCTATATTATATTATTATATTAGTATTATATTATGGCGTACAACGACGAGACAAAGCCCCTCGGTGCCAGAAACAAAACTCGAAACTACATTATAAGGCTCTAATACCAACAGTTTCTGTAGTATTCCCATAAAACTAATTTAAACTTAATTTAACAAACCAATAAAGGAATGCAAATCGGTAACCATGACAACATTATCTCAAGGGGTGGTATCCAACTTTCCATCTATTTCTGTAAGAAGCAATGTCACTCCATTTATTACATTTCTGTGAAAGTTTGCAAATGGCTATTAGGTTATCACGGAACCAACTTAGACTGTATAATTCATCAATGCAATTAAGGGGGTCAAGGGGTAACCTAGAATTTTTTCACGCAATTTTCACGTGCGACATATAGTACAGAAGGTCTGGTTGGTTGGTTGGTTGGTTGGTTCTTAAGTTTAGGGGCTGCGACATCGCGGTCATGTAGCCCCGTGTACTTAGAAGGTCTATTATATCTCCAAACAGCAAAACAGCAACATCATTTTCAAAAAATCCTGAATTGAATCAGCATATTTTGCAGCTTTTAGGAATTTGGGCCAATTGAGGCTAAAGAACCTGAATTTTCATGCACCACAAGCCTTTATAATTTATATAGGCTTTATAATTTTCCTGTGTATGGGGACCTAACACAACGTGACGGTCAGGTTTTATGTGACGTGTATTGCGTTCCGTCTACAAGGCTTTCAATTCTATTTCACGCCATGAAGTAGACGTTAGTTGAAATTAGTTTGAGAACACATTTTAACTCATCATTTATTTTTGATTTATTTTTTTATCGACATACGGGTTCATCGTAAGGATGAATCCGCCTTTAAAGACCACAATTCTTGCATAAACATTTTTGCCACAACTATAACAGGGGCTATAAATTGAAGATGGTCGTAAATTTTAGCAATCTCAGAAAGGACTTGTCGCTTGGCTTGAGGAAGCGAAATGGACAAGTTAACTTGGTAGAAAAGAGAATCCGAAGCAGGATACCAATGAATCCCTAACACTTTAGTGGAATTGTCCATTTGCAGAAGTTCCACCGGTGAATCAGATTTACTATTAGACAGAAGCTTAAAATAGGGGCAAATGACCTCGTAGTTCCGTCCCTTAAAACAACAATCACTAACTAACTAACTAACTAACTAACTAAGTCAATAAATCCTTGGAATTGGAATTCCATTTATGTAAAAGGAAACCTCCTCCTTGAAGTAAAGCTTTGAGACTTGGAGAATGCTCGAGTGCTTCAGAAGGGGTGTGAAAGGAATGAAGAAAGTCATCCACGTAAAAAGAGTTCTTTAAGAGATCAGAAACTGCTGGAGAGAATAGGTAGATTCAACAAATGAGTGATGCGTGCGAACCGATTCATTCAACAAATGAGTGACGGCGCGCGAATCGTTTCAACAAAGTCCCGTTTGCGTTCATATACAATTCAGTCGATTGCGATGAAACTTGGGTGAGTTGTTGCGTACACTTCTGCAAAGGTTTCTGACTCAGTAAAACCATAGGTAGCGCACGAGTAGATTCAACAAATGAGTGACGGCGCGTGTATAGTTTCAACAAAGTCCCGTATGAGTTCATAAACCATTCATACGATTGCGATAAAACTTTGGTGAGTTATTGTATACACTCCTGCGAAGGTTTCTGACTTAGTAAATTCATATTACAATAGGTAGTGCACGAGTAGATTCAAAAAATTAAGTGACGGTGCGCGAATCGTTTCAACAAAGTCCCATATGCGTTCATATAGACTACCATTCATCCGATTGCGATTAAACTTTGGTGAGTTGTTGTGCACGCTCTCACGAATGTTTCTGAATTAGTAAATCCATTTTGCAATAGTTTAGAGGCAGTTAACGGGGTGGGGTTGTGTATCTAAAAGCAATTCAAGAAACAAAATTACAACGCCAACACTTTCTTTAATTGGCATTGCAACGCATGCCGGGTACAGGTGTTAAAAATAAATACATATATTTTTTCTTTACTATAGCGTTCATGGCCGCCCATAGGATTTTTCCAGAGGGGGGCCGAGTTATAATTTTCATTTCATTACCTCTCCCCCATTCTCGTTACATTTTTTACTTGCTCCATCAAATTCATTATTTGACTGGTCTGAAACCGATGGCTGCTTTATTGCAAGATTGGGAGGAATTTTTAGCCTACATTCGAATTTTTCAAAAAATTATTTTATTTATTTATTTATTTATTTATCGTATGGCTTTTAGTGCCGGGAGTGTCCGAGGACATGTTCGGCTCGCCTGAGTCTGTAGCTGCTTCCAGCGGACACCCAAAAGGGCGAGCTACAAGTTCCGTTCAATTTCAAGTAGTTCCAACTTTCGCCACCAGATATCAATGATACCTAGTGGTGAACGTTGGAACTTTGATAGAGCGTTCTGACGAAATCTAACCTAACAAATTTTGCTTTACACAAGTTTAGTCTGTGAAAGGATCTTTAACATGCCATAAATCTATGACATGGGACCGCCGGCTTTACTTCCCCTCCGAAGGAAGGCATACTGAAGGATTTTTAACGCTCTTAAAAAATCCGACGACTTCGGCCGGGTTTGAAACCGCTATCTTGGGCATAGCAGTTCAGCATGCTACCGACTACGGCACCGAAGCCGCTTTTCAAAAAAATGAAAGTAGACTTATGAGATCTACACAGGGCCAAAAATTGTGTGTATGTCTGTGTGTATGTGTTTTTGTGTGTGAGTGTGTGTACTCTGCATGTCTGTCCCCCACATCAATTCAAACACGGTGAATCCGAATTTAACGAAATTTGGTACAGAGGTAGCACTAGCAAAGGGCACCTCAGTGTCATGTTTTATATTGCCGCCGTCTTTACCAAAACTTAATGGCGGCCACTCAACTGGTCAAAACTTAAAATTAAATTACGACAAAACTAATCATCGGATCTTTACCAAATTTGGTAACAACATACCTTCATATGGGACGCGTCTTGTGGCCAAACGACAAGGTCATCAGCCGTACCATTTCCTGATGGCGGCCGTGTGAATTATCCAAACTTTATAATCCATAACATGGGACCAACTAGTTCCGATTATCGAACCGAGAATCGTTTAAACTGTTTTTAAGCTCGTGCCCGTTCGAATTTTAAAGTTTATATTGTAATATTATAGTGCAGAAGTGGCTTTAAAAAGCTGAGCCGTCTCAGTTACGGACAGGATGGCAGCTGATCGCTCGTTATGACCTAGATTTCACTAATTTGAGTATGTTGCATGCAATATAGCCTACAGATATAAATAATAGGAACTTTGTATGAATTGAAATGTGTGTGAATTATACTCCAGTGAAGAAACAGTTTAGTCAAAGTCATTATTTGCTAAGACGTTGTATCTTAATCGATTGATAACATTGAACTTGGGAGGTCATAATTAGGTCTGTGGTTACAGCAATGGTCTCTAACCCAGCCGGCTGGAGTTCTAATCCCAACAGAGTTGTATTTACCATCGAGCATTATATTGTGCATTTTGCATGGAAAATACATATTTAATTAAAACAATGTTCTCCAATGCCATGAGTGACATCTACCAGCAACTAGTTGAACTACGTTATGTGGGAGCTATCCACTGCCTACTAGATGCGAGCTGCGCTCTATAGCGGCCAGTTAGTGAACCCATGCCAGCGGTGTTATTGAAAATGGCCTCTTTTTGCCGATAGAGCGCACTGCCAAGTAAAGGCGCGATTAAAATTAGGTGTGCAGTTGGTATATTAAATGTGTTTCTCCCAGTGATACGTTTAGACCAACGAAGTTTCAATTAGTATTAGTAGTTTGTGTTTATATACTGAATTCCTACGTTGTTTGGAGTGTTTGCTGTTGAAATTGCAAAATACTGGGGTAAATTATAAACTATGGTTTGAACGCCGCTGCTACAAATCCAGTGTGCCAATTTGCATTTCGAATAGGAAGAAGATATGAGGTGATAAGGACAATGAGTTATAACTATACTATACATTTAGCAGAAAGTAGGCTATATGTTATTTCCTGAACATCATGTTTGTTTTTAGTTCACAGTTTTTGTCCAGGGTAGTTCGCGTTTCTTCTTTTGTGAATCATTGTCGTAATGTTCAGTTCTTAAAAACAGGTTAAGCATAGTGGTATTACCAACGACAATAATATACAAATCAAGCAGTTCATTAAAATGCAAATGTAAATCCAGTTTGCCTATT
Source organism: Meconema thalassinum (assembly GCA_946902985.2). Lineage (NCBI taxonomy): Eukaryota > Metazoa > Arthropoda > Insecta > Orthoptera > Tettigoniidae > Meconema > Meconema thalassinum. The sequence continues at coordinate 295,831,816 of OX336391.1, read as the reverse complement.
TTCTAAATACGATAACTGGAGGACATATTTTCAGATATTTTCAAATTACTGAGTTAAATTAAACCGTGGAAATATCGCTACATTTGAATCTGCCTAATAATTCAAATAGCACTGTTCCCAAATATCTAGTTTGTACTGGCCGTTACAGCGGATCAATCACGTTTTTCCTCTGCTTAACAAGCTATCAGGACTTCGCATTGCTCTTTTTAGCATAATGAATTTTGTGCGAAGTGATAAATTCGTATTCTACGTTACTTGTACTTGTGACGCCTATGGTTTTAGCACATTTTCGTTTTTGAAAGAAACTATTTCATTTGATTATTGCTGACCGTTAAGTAAAATATGTAAAACTCACTACCGGTAATGTACTTCTTACTTTCAGTCGCTTTGATAACGACAAACATCGCAGGATCGTTTAACTATTATACATTCGTACTTAGCCTATCTCAAGGAACATTTATGTGGCATTCTTAAGAGCCTGGCAATGCCTGTTCTGTAATATTCTTCATTCAGAAGCACATCATTATCAATCACCCCTTGAACTTTGGCTTTATCACCTAGATCTAGGCTATATTGAATTGTGACTTTCAGTCGGTCATTACGACTATAAGCCCAATTAAATTAGGATGAAATTAGCTTCTCCGCTCATATAAGTAGGCTACACGTTGCGCATCGGAAATTGCCTTGCAAGAAGATTCCATTGGAATCATATAGCCTACAACATTACGAAGTCTATCAGTATTGAATTCACCATTTTAATCTACAGTCGACATTCGATTGAGAGTGCGAATCTCAGTCACTTTTATAACGGCACAAAAACACCGCAGAACTATTAGCCCGTAAATTGCTTCGATCCTAGAAGATATAACACTTCAGGTTAAGAATCTACAACAATGGAAGATTGCTGTTCATTTGTTCTCAAGAAATGGACCACAGCTATGGCACACCTTGAATAAAAATGTACGGCATTTCGCAGCACGAATAACGATCGCAGAAAGGCAGAACGACGCAAATTTAGACGAGTGAACAACACAGTCCGGCCCATATTTGGGGCTCCTGGAGCCCCTGGGAAAAAATAAAAATATTTGCTACCCCCGACTTAAAATATGTAGATTCATTAAAGTGTCCTTTACATATGGGGCTGTTTCTTCAATGAGCGTGTATTTAACTATGAGTGGCAAACACTATAAATATGTGTTTACTAAAATTACAAATTGAAAAAAATTAATACAAAGAATTTACATTTAAATGTTAAAAGATATCATACACAATCAATGGCAAAAATACGGGTGAGTTAGCCATAGTCGTTACGGCATGGCTGCAGGCAGTCGCTCACAGCCGGGAGGCGAGGAGGTTCGAATCCCCCAGCCGGCAACCTTGAAGATGGTCTTCTGTGGTTTCCCATCTTCCTTCCAGGCAAATGCCGGGGTTGGTCCCTAACTATAGGCCACAGCCACTACCTTCCAATTCCTCGTCCTTAAATTCACATTTTCCTCCCCAGACAACACTCCACACGCGACTGTACTTGTAGCTCACCCCATGGGTGTCCACATACAAGCAGCTACAAACTCTGGCGAACATGTCCTCGGACACTCTCGGCACTAAAAGTCATACGTAAAAATAAAAATAAAACACCAATTATTTAAATAACAAGGGTTACTGCCTCGTATTTGCCAACAAGATTGGGATTTCATTAGTCTAATTTCACTTTCAAGTCAGATCACAAAGCAAGAACACCGAGATGAATAACACAATCCCGTTTTGTGTGTCCTTAAATAATCAACATAGTCTTCCGCCCCTAAAACTTGTCACCCTGGGCAGCTGCACGTTTGTTCCACCGTATTTACGGCCTTGAATACAGTTAATGACATTTAACCCCCTCCCCCCAACAAGCAAAGGTCTAATTCAAAAAACGTAAATAAAAATTACCGGTACGTGAACAAAAACAAATTCTCTAATGATCTCAATCAAATAGACTGCTTAGATGACGTAAACGAAACTTACATCGCCATGAAACACAAAATCTTGACACAGACACCCAACAAAGAAAATTCTGACACGCCTTTGAAGGAAATATACCAGAACCACAAAAATCCATGGATAACAACAGAATTAATTCAGCTAAGAAACACAAAGGGACCTACTACTTGCTAAACTTAAAACTAGCATTCCCAGAAACAACAACCTCTTAAATGAAGACCACATAATATGTAGGAACAAAGTGACAGCTTTAAAACGGAAACTGAAATACTCATACTATGAACATAAATTAACATTGAACGCCAATAGCATAAAAGATACTTGGAAAGTAATCAATGAAATGATCTACAACTGCACACCTGAAAACAAAGATGGTCCCAGTGAGATAATAATTGACGGTAAATCTTTCACAGGAGAAGAAAATATTTGCAATGCTCTAAACACTCCCTTTATAAACATAGCACACAAGTTAGCCAAAAACATCCTCCCAGGGAAGAAAGTTAATGAAATTAATGTCAACACAGATTCCATATTTATGACCCCTACTAATGAGATGGAAATTTGCAATATTATATTAAGCCTTAAAATGAAAATTAGCCAAGACAAAGATGGTATGTCAGTAAAATTGTTAGAAAACACCAATGACATGCTAAGTAGCCCACTAACTACTTTAATAAATTTATCGCTAGAGACTGGTCTGGTGCCTGATGATCTGAAAATAGCACGAGTCATACTAGTCTATAAAGGTGGTGACAAATCAATCCAGACAATTACAGACCCATTTCCATCCTCTCACTCATATCCAAGGAACTCGAAACAGCAGTAGAAACAGAATTGTTATTTTCTTAAATAAAAATGATTACTTCTACAAAAGGCAGTATATATTCCGAGAAAACTCAAGCACAGAAATAGACACAATTGATATTATCTCTAACTTGCAGGATGTCATAGACCTGAGAAAGGCGTTTGATACTGTTGTTCATGAAATTCTTTTAGGGAAACTTGATTAAGCAGGTACCCGAGGAGTAGCTTGGACATGGTTTAAAAATTACCTATCCAATCGTAAGCAGTACGGTATAATGAAATAAATGGCTACAGAAGTGAGGAAGTAAATATTACCCACGGTGTGCCCCAAGGATCAATATTGGGTCCTTCCCTCTTCTTAGTAAATATTAATGACATAGCAACACTCCGTTTTCATGGTAATATAACATTGTTTGCAGATGACTTAAGGCGACACTCCGGAGATAAAAGTCGATATTTTGCTGATTTTGGAGAATTTTTTTAATGACTGAAATTGAAAGATTGGGTTTCTTCTTTCTTGTCACAAAGTTATTCCGTTGAATTCAAACAATTTGTCACCTTAATAATGCTTTGTTTGTCAGTCTGAACACAGCAGAAATGGGCGTGGCATCTGCTGAACTGCTTGTTAGATTATTTATGATGTCATTGTCATGTTTTCATTCAATCAAGTCAATAAAATATCCCTGTTCTTTACAATTATGCATCCCGGGGATGGGCCAACAGCCAGCCCCCCCCATATATTTCTACAGAATCGAGCTGTAAGATCTACCATGATTCTGAATGAATTTATAAAGCCTGCAAAGGACTAATATTTCAGTACTTGACTCTACTGTCATTGAGCAACATTGTATGCTTGTATTGGTATTCCTGTTGTCACTACAATAATGCCGACAACTAGAAGTTTTATTATTCTTGTTTGTTTCTTCTTTCTTGCGAGTTCTGTGGCGGTAGCCAGTCTGTTTACTTTTGAGAAGTTCGTGGGCAAGTAACCTCTTGTAGTTGTGCATCAAGATACTAGACAAGATTCCAGAATTACCAATATTCGTACAGAAGCTGCTAAGAAACAAAAGGAAGGAAAAACATACGGTTCTGGTGACTTCTAGGTAATGGATCAGGAAGATAACAACACTTGAACTTTGCTTTAATTTTCCCGCCAATTGTAATTTTACATTTAAATCCAATTTTTCTCCCATAATATTCTGCCAAATGTAACAAAATTTGTATGGTATATGTATCACAGCCATATTAGGAAACCTGCATATGGAATTCTTGATTGCGGAATTCTTCCCAGTAGTAGGGATTTAAAACTCCAAAATTTCTGAACAAAAAGTTACATAAATTTAGTACTATAATATCTCATTATATAAATTATTTACAGAAACATCTATACGTAGAGTTTTTTAAAGAAGTATTAACTACCTAATTCCAAATTTCCATTAACATGTCATTTAAATACTATGAAAAAAATGAAATTAAAAATTCCAAAAAAATATCAAAAAAAATTTTTTTTGGAAAAACTATTAATTGTATATGAAACAAATGTTTGTGATATCTCTACTTTTGTTTGGGTGACATTCCCACAGAGTTTCGTGAAAATCCATGCATTAGGTAGGAAGATAACGTCACTTGAAATTTGCTTTAATTTTCCCGCCAATTGAAATTTTACATTTTAATCCTATTTTTCTCCCATAATATTCTGTCAAATGTAACAAAATTTGTATGGTATATGTATCACAGCTATATTAGGAAACCTGCGTATGGAATTCTCGATTGCAGAGTTCTTCCCAGTAGTAGGGATTTAAAAGTCTAAAATTTTTGAACAAAAAAAAAAAGAATACACAAATTGTGTATTATAATATCTCATTATATAAATTATTTACAGAAGAATCGATACGTAGTGTTTTTTAAAGAAGTATTTTCTTCCTAATTCCAAATTTCCATTAACATGTCATTTGAAATCTATGAAAAAAAATGGAATTACAAATTTTAAAAAAATATAAAAAAAATATTTTGGAAAAACTATTAATTGTATATGAAACAAATGTTTGTGAGTACTGGTTTTTTAAGAGTTCTATACACATTCCTCCACACAAGATGGCGGCGGCACGATATCTCTCGAACGCATGGTCGGATTTTGACAAATGAGGTGTCGTTGAACTCAGGCTGACACCCCCTTTCCATTCCATTGGACAACATATTTCCACCCCAAAATAAAACCTATCCCTACTGGAGGGTGAAAGAGTAATTTTTAGGTAAACGTTGCTTTCCAAGTGCAACATGCTTACAGTTTAATGCTATAATTAAATTAAACGTTGTTCCACATGAAACGCATACATACAACTGGATGCCACTATGATTTAACATTTTTGGTTTTGTTTTCACGCAGGCCCACTCATGAATTTTTGTAAGAAGGCGTGCTTTTTAAAGATGACGGCTGTAGTGTAACCTAACCTAACCCAACCCACAAGGGGTGATTAAAAAGTATTCCAAGCGACGCTTGTCGATTGGAAAACCAATAATCAAAGAGGGTTATGTCAGACCTTGAGGCGATAACCCCTTTTGATTGATCCCTGTTGATTTGTCCCTGTTGACTAGCCCCTGTTGAGTAGCCCCTGTTCACTAGCCCCGTTGGACGAGTTCTTTTTGAAGGGAGTCATTCTTGACGGGTCCTTGTTGACGGGTCCTCGTTGACGAGTCCCTGTTGACGGGTCCCTGTGGACGGGTCCCTGTTGACAGGTCCCTGTGGACGGGTCCCTGTTGACGGGTCATTGTTGACAAGTCCTTGTGGACGAGTCCCTGTTGACGGGTCCCTTTTGACTGATCCCTTTGGACCGGTCCCTTTGGCCTGGTCCCTATGGACTGTTCCATGAATTTATGCAAATTATGCCAAAGGGCCTAACTACATTTGTGTGTAAAGCAGTGTGTTGAACTGATGTTGTTCGCCAGCCCTCACTACTACAATGTGATAACGATATGAAAGGAAAGTGACGAAATACATATGAACACGTGTGGGATGTCATTATTACCGTCCTCCTTGTGAAACAAGTCACATCCTGTTTTGGTTCATACGTGAGAAAATGCAAGTTCATGTGTAATATGACCTACCACAGGTGTTCACCTTGAACGTTAGCTGCGCACGTGCACGATAAGAGCTAACAAGTCACATCCTGTTTTAACAGTGGTGGGAGGTGAAGGGAAGGAGAGGGGGAGAGTCGGTGTAAGAGACAACATAGGTGAAAAGAGAAAGAATTATGTATTGCTCATAATACATGAAGAGCTGAGGACTGTACACACACACACATAGGGCTATAGGTTAAGTACAACATGAGTGAATAAATAAATACAAAGCACACAGGTTCACACAACATGTAATTTATTAATCCAAGAATTAAAGGCTGAGCTAAATCCCAACCATTTTACATATAGTTTATTTCCTTTTTGGATCAACACATTTTTCACAAGGTAATGTTTTGGAAACGCTCTCTTTTGGAGTTCTAGGATATAAACCCTGCCTTTTATGGGTTGATGGTTGAGGTCCTCGCGTAAATAGGCGACTGGGCTGTTTAGGTTGACTTGACGAATTCGAAATAGTTCAGTCCCCCAATTTGGTGTGTAACACTTTTCGAAGACGGACTTAAATTTGCTCACACGAACATGGTCCCCAATGTTAAGGCGATGACGTTTAGGGTCCGCTATTTTATGGAGTTAAACAGTTTATCCAGTCGAGGAATATTTTTGGTCACAAGTCGTGGTTTGATCCCAATGGTTCTGTCTTTGGTGTATTTGTAACGTGACACTAGCTCGGGTAACAAGTCCAGCCAGCGATATGAGCCTTGAGCGGTAAACGCTTTCCACATATGGGTTTTCAATGTTCGGTTAAACCGCTCGACCACGCTGGCTTTGAGATTGCTGTACGTGGTGTAATGGTGAATATCCTTAGATTTGAGAAAACTGGGGAAATCCATGTTGAAAAATTCTTTCCCCTGGTCGGTTTGTAGTAACTGAGGTTGAGGTTTGGATTGTTGAATAATATGTTGAAAGGCCTTGGTGACAAGTGGACCACACTTGCGACGCACAGGTTCAACAAAAGCCATTTTGGAATACACATCAATGACGGTCAACATATAGCATACACCGTCGTTAACGCTAGCATAGGGGATCATTTCAGCCAAATCTGCTTGCCAAAGTTCATCCACTCCTCGTGAAATCACCTTAAGTCGTGGATAGTGACGCCTAGCTGGGCGATGCAACTCGTAAGCATTACCCATTTTAATGGGCGAGGGCTTAAACAATAATTTTGGCATTTCGAAGTTCTTCTTCAATTTCTTGAATTTCCCAATCTTGACCGGTATGGCCGGCTTGACGTGAAGCATGTAACAGCTGTAGTCGCTGGACGAGTTTATTGGGATTAAGCCAGTAGGTAACATCCACAAGGGGTTTTAATGGTTTAAATGTCACCCCCGAAGCGGACACTTTACGACGAACGCTTTGACTAGTGGGGAACATTTTTGCAACGATGGTTTTATATTTTTGAGATATATTGGCATTCACTTGTTGAGTGGGATCATACTGTCTTTTGTGGGCATGGGTGTCCAATAAAATGGATTTATATTTACCAAGGTCCTCTTGCGTATAATCTTGGGAAGAGGGAGTCCGAGAGAATAACAGCTTTAACAGTCCTGGTGTTAATTTTTAGTTGATCTGTTTAATGACAGCTTAATACGACCAAATTTAATCGATGAATCACCAATTTTAAAACTATCATCCTCATATCGAACACCATACGTGGTATCTGTGTTTCCAATAAATAGATTTGTGAAATAGGGTTCCAGTGTTGATCAATAATATTTTATTATTTTTTTTTTCAGTTGAGCTTTATGTTGAGGGGTGGCCAAGAGTTGTGAAAACGGAGACGATCTGGAAGGGCAAGGTGTTTCGACCTTGACCAAGGATTTCTTTTTTCTTAAAAACTCTGCAAGGGGTGACGCCTTTTTTGAGGCGTAAACACTGGTTCCTCCTCATCCTCAACTTCGCTAACACTAGTTAAATCTTCCTGTTCCTGTTCCTCTTCCTCAGGGTCCTCGTGGTGCGTCTGAGTGGCTCGTGAAACGGTAGGTAGCGTTTCAGATGGCTTGAAAGAGGGTTTCAACAGGGCTTTTAGCGGAGGTGCTAAATGTTGTTGAATAAACAAAGCATGATCCGCACGTGATCGTTTCAATTGACGGAACTTTTGGCGAATAATATTTTTTGCTCTAATAATATGCTTTTTCTAATGCCTCTCTGCTAACGCCATGGTGTCTTGACAAATGACTTGACATGGAATGACACAGTGCCTTAAATAGCAATGAAATGATCAAACCCTAAGCGACACCGCCCTTGGTTGAGTTCACTTTGTTTGTCAATCACTAAACAGGCATGACGTTGAGTGTTCCAGCACTTGACACACAATTCTGTAAACATTTGAAAGGTCATATCCGGATTCACATGTTCATTATAAATGTGACGACTGTTCCTCTCGTCCTGGCGAAATAAAACAATGACATTGGCATTGTCACGAATCAACCATTTGGACATTTTAGAATACGTTTGTCCAAGATAGAAGCAATCGATATGTTTGTGTCGACCCATGCTGAAATAGCTTTGAATGATGTCTTGTCGTTCAGTGGATACATCATCGAAAATCATGAGTGAATCAGGCTTTACCTCATCCGGTGAAATAACATTTTCATGCATGGAAAATGTGAAATAACCCATATTCTCATTTAGTAATCCAGACATGACTTGATCCAGAAACACGTAGAGGGGTTGGTAGAAAGATTTTGCAAAAATATAAATATTTTGAAAACGCAGACCATTGGGCGCTGTAATAAGCGTCAGCAAAAGATTAGTCTTTCCACATCCCCAAAGGCCCCACAATGATGCAGCGAATGGAAGATGGAAACAGTGAACCATGGCGTTGTTCACGTGATGTGGGAAAGAGATGGGAAACCATGTCCACCACGGGGAATGACTCTTGCTGCTTAATAATCTTCATTTCAACTAAGGCTTAGAGAGGCTAGCAAGCTGTCTATATACATGGGAACCGAACCTTGTCATAGAAACAGTAGACTGGTACTACAGGTTGACGATGGATGTCTTTGGACGTGCATTCATGGCCAAAGCTAGGTCTGTTCCCATACATGATCCTAAACAAGACACAGATCCTGCTAATAAACACTATGTGGATAGGTCTGCAGTGCCACGCACAAAACAGGGAGATTATGACTTTAAGGGAAAGCGGTTAACCCATGTGAAACATCCTCAAGTGTCTACAGACGTTACTACAAAAAAGTATGTGGATAACAAGGTGCATGAGTTATATAACAAAGTGCCTCAGCTTACTGTGGATGGCTATACAGCTAATCATCACTGCATTATTCACGTGGAAGACCCACAAGAAGATGATGATGTCTGCACCAAACGCTACCTCACCTACCAAATGAAAAGCCTTTATAAATTTATTCCATCTATATTTTAGTGTATCTGACAAATGAAAAACCTGTGAATGACAGGAACCATTTACCGCTATTCCATGACCGGCACCTGACCTATGTGCTTGCTTCGGGTTTAAACCACTATCGATTACACTATGATGGAACCATTCACATGAAATACGCGATGCCTGATGAAAATCTTTTACATGTAGTGAACCCTTCAGAATAGCAGTGTTTATATGTAAGAAATCTTAATCAAGGGGTCGCGCTCAGTTCCTATGTGATGTTTACGTTCGCCAAACAACATGCTCTACTGAGGTAAGGGTCATAGGATTAAAACTATAATTAAGAAAGAAAGGTGACAAGATGTAAAAATAATAACATGTTTTAATGACTAATAGTGCATAAAAAGAATATAAACAATAATAAAAGATTCTCCCTGAATTTTCCCATGACAAGAATATCTATCAATGCTGAGGAGTCAGACGGATCTCCCCTTTATTAAAATGTGGATCCTGGTTCCACTAACTTGCAATTTGGATTTTATGTACGCGTAATGACTAAATACGAGGAATGAGTACTTTGGTTGTCTGTTCGTTCACAACGGGTTAACAGCCACGATGCTCACGAACAATCATCTTGTAAATCAACGTTTACGGATATGGAACATGACGCTAATAAAAACCCTTAAAAATGTAATGCTGACACACACACTAAAATCTACTATTTACAGGTATCTCTCTCGAGACCCTCATTTAGCGCGATGACGCACTTGACAATGAGCTGCCAACTCCGGCCAATTGCTCAATACACAAGCAAGGAAATACAGCATAGCACGTGACTTCACGGGTCACTGAATGGAATATAAACATGGACTAAACCAACAACAACAAAAGCCTGACCAGCTGATATTACTTTATATGAACAAAACTAACGCTTCGGAGATTATCGTGATTCGTAGGCAACTCCCATTTATTTAAACAATTTTTATCATTGATCAGTTCTTAATTCTGTATTTCAAGTAATTAGGGTGCCACAAGCACTCTCCACTAATGACCTCGCTAGCAACCTTCAGTCCGTCTTGTGAAACATCTCCCCCTTTCCTCAATACCTGTCATCGTCCCAACTCCAGTGTGTAAAAATAACTGACCAGCTGTGCCGTTATCTCAAAGAATCAACAGCAGCAAATCTCAACCACCTCAACAAATGGTCAGACATTAATCAAAATATCCACAATTGCCCTCGCAAGGTTACAATATGGACCTGGCACCAAGCTGACAGAAATCAGTCTACGCTGAAATTCCCGCTTGTAATGACCACAACATACACACACATCTGGGAATGACATTACGTTTTTCACACAGGTTGGCTGAATAGGTGCTCGCAAACAATTTAAACAAATATTAAAACCTACGATAGAGCTGACTGCTCTTCGTCACAAATCACATTGCTCCAAAGGCAATAATCTCACTGAATCTGATCAATAATAAACCAAAAAAAGGATTAATTACCCTCCATTCTATTGTATATTATATTACTTCAGTCCTACTTCTGAAACACAACATATCTCCGAGAGACGTTTTTAACCGCATTGCGTAGCATATGCAAACACGGTCGTCCACATAGCTACGTTAGTTAAAACAACAAACAAAAGAACCTTCCACTAATAACATATATGCGAGCTGCTTCCATGCAAAAGGTGTGTCAGACCAAAACTAAATATACTACGTTAATCACACAAGCAAATTATTTACAAAACAAAATATGTCCCATATACCATAAGTTAATTTATCAGATAATAATAATATTATTCTGTACTCATCCTCGGCAAGTCACCCGTCAAAGGACATCCGCTGCCATCTCCCAACTGAATGCTTCTTAGCTCATCTCAGCCATCTGGACGGAGTGTTGATAGTTCCAGACTTCCTTCAGGATAAGCGATGTCATCTCTCGTGCTGATTCAAAAAGTTAGATTATTATTCACTTGATATCTGACTACTAAATTCGCCGTTTCAGGTGCTACTTTCCCCGGAACTGTTCGTTGACGAATTATCGATGATACTGCCCCTACAAAATATAGTACTATGACTATCTAACACTGAATTTAACACATTTATTAATAATTTCTGTGTCCTTCACGACACGCAAAAGTATAAGTGCTTGTGTCTTCGACACACAAATATAATAAGCCCTACGTCCTCAGACGTACAAGAGTAATAAGCTACGTCCTCAGACGTACAAAGTAATAATCATGTCTTGGCTCTTCACGCCACTTATAAATGAACCGGCCCTAGGTCCTGATAGAGGGGGAAATTATTTAAAAAAAAATTCAAAATAATAGTGGTACAGGAATGAAATAAATATCATTGAACTCGAAAAATAGCGCAGGTCAAGAATATGCCCATTAATCCTAGAATCGATCGTAGAGATTTTGTCTAGGCGATCTCCCGCGTTAATGCTAGTCATCGCGTACTCAAGCTAGACTTGCCGCGCTGGTAAGCATTCTTCTCTCATTGGTTCCACATTTTCTGTAACTTGGCGGTTTTTATCAGACCTTGGCCTAGTAGGAGTGTCTAGTATTTTCATCAGCCACTCACGTTACTACATCATATTTTTTCTAGGCGCGAATATTACAATGAACATACCAGAAGCGTGTCTCACTGCGCGTCGCTTCAATTTTGAGGTGGCCACCACCTGTCCTTCTGAATCATTGCTAGGTCTTTCTTTTCACAATCCTAAGTATTTAGCCTTTTGTCAAACTGCTGCAGGTATTTCCTCATTGTCTCCAACCAATGCTTGAAATTTCCTCATCTCCGTCTGGCTATTTTCATGATGCTGGTGGAAATATTTATTAATTGAAGAAATAAAACATCGAATCATTTATCCATCAGAGGTTAAAGGGTTCAGTAGAGATAAACGGTCATAGCATGTTGGTCCATAACCCTGAAATGGTCAATGCAGGTGACGAATTATCCTTTCACCTCATGTTGACATGGGATGAAAAGCAAGCTGGAAAAACCATAAACGATTTCCCGCTTTATGCGGAATTGGAATATACAGCCATGAAAGAGCAAGCTGACGTTAGTTCTGACTTAAACTTTCTTGTGAAAGGTTGTCGGTCATCTTCATGGTGAAACAAAGATATGTGGTAAGAAAGAATAAAAAGACTAAAAATAAGACCCTCTCGTTGGCAAAGCATGAGCTTTAGGCATTCGTGGACAAGCCCTCGCGAAAGAAAAAATAATGTGTTGACCATAAGGAAAGCTCTTCGAGCGGCACAGAGACATGTTATTCCAAAACGTCAGCGACAGGTTTCAAAACAAGGGCGAGTGATTCCCGTCCCCAAACGAGCTGGATTTTACCTGCAATATTCGCTGGTCTGTCTGCTCTGGGTTCACTTTTGGGCGGTACCAGTGCAGTGGCAAAACCTATTAAAGCCACGCAGCAGGGCAAGCAACAACTAAAAGAAAGTCAGCGACACAATGAAACGATGGAAGCCATTCTATGGGGGGCTAGAAATGCCAATTTAATGCCAGCCTTTTATCAACAAGGATTTGGAATTTCACCATTTCGAAATAAAAAAAACATCTTTAACCTCAGCCACAGCAAAACATGCCCTGACACATCAACAAGTGGAAAGCTATGCTAAACAACTGAAGCTTTCTCATTTTCGAGGTGTGTTCATGCGAAACCAATTACCCCCACGACCCTGGAAACAGGAATGTGCTGTAGTCAACTTGGATGATCACCGAGGACCAGGAACACATTATGTAGCTTATGTCAAAGAGGCATCTAACGTATGGTACTTTGACAGTTTTGGGAATTTGCCCCCGCCCATGGAACTAGTGACCTATTTCGGAAACAGGACCAAGGTATATTATAATTTGAAACGTGAGCAAACATTTAACAGCCAACAGTGTGGACGTTTGTGTTTAATTTTTCTATATAAGACGCAGCATAAGCAAAAACGTTAACAGTATGTCGTCAGAAAGTAAGACGTTTACACTGCATGGACGTGGACCTGAAGTCAGCCTAGACTTTTACCCGCCTATCGAATTGAGTGAAAGACCTTATGGTTTAGGACTTGTTTCACTTGAAACGTACAATCGAATATACAACATACGTGAAAATGTGAACAACAAGTTTTACCATGATGATTATGTGCTCACCCTGAACTCTGGTGGGTACACGATAGATGATATTTATGAACACTTTTATGTGGTGTTGATCAATTAATATGGTTTAAAGTCATTTCTCGATGGAACGCACAAGATTCGACTTGTAGGAAATACCAACACTCATCGCTGTAGTATTTTCCCTACATTCAAAATTGACTTTAAAACACACCCCGATTCCATTGGTCCATTACTAGGATTTAAACCACGCGTGTTGGAACCCAACAAAAACATGAATCAGACCATGAAGTGAAATTCATTGGGGACCATCATGTTTCGGTGACGTGTAATATTATTAGCCAAGTGTACACCAATCAAGAACCGTCGCATTCACTTTAAGACTTTATTGTAACATCGCCTAATGGCTATATTATTCGTGAAAACCCTCCAGTGGTGCTTTTTCATTCTGTAGCTGTCGATGGTATTAGTAATATAACATTAAGACTGATCAATAGAGAGCAACAACTCATTCAACTAGATTCTACCACACCAGTGACTTACAAGTTGGTGCTAAAGCCACTATTAAGTCTGTATATAAAGCAACAACACCGTCTAGGAATGGTGTTAGTTGTTTGCCACGTGAATACACGTTAACATCTAAGGACAAGCAGATTTTACAGCATTTGGGTTACCACGTCAACCCCCATGATGAATTCCATCCTAGAGGTAGCGAACCACATTGAGGAGCAACCAGGGGTGGTAAGAATTGATCTCCATTCCTATCAAGCTCAAACACCTGGACTCAATAACCATGATGAAATTCAATTTGTTATCAACAACCAAGATATTTACACCCTACCGAATGAAAGAGTCATTCAGATTGAAGGTCGGCTCACCAAAGCCGATGGCTCTACACATACTACATCCAAGTTGGCCAAAAATGCTTTTGCCTTTCTGTTTTCTGAGGTGCGGTATGTCATTAACAATATCGTGGTGGATAGCACTCGAAATGTGGGTATTTCCAGTGTCATGAAACTATACCCCTCTTATAGTGAGGAAGAAGGTAAAACACTTTTCATGGTGGGTTGGTGTCCTGACTCGACCAATGACTGGATGGTACTCACTGATGGCACCTTTACCGGATATTTACCTCTTAAACTGATTTTAGGCTTTGCTGAAGATCACCAGCGCATTCTGGTGAATGCAAGGCAAGTGATTTATTTGGTGATAGACAGGAGTGATAATAATGCACTCAAGGGAGCCGACAATGCCCCGATAGATTCAAAAATTCAACTACAAAGCATGCTATGGAAAGTGCCCCTTGTGACCCTTGACGATAGCAAAAAACTGGACATACTCAAGATAGTAAAGAGAGATATGCCTCTACCCATGGAATTTAGAAGCTGGGCACTCCATGAGTACCCGCTATTGCCCACCACCAACACACACAGTTGGTCTGTAAAACAGCCCGCTATACAGAGAGACCTCTCTACATGATCGTTGGTTTTCAAACAAATCGCAAGTATCAACAAACCAAAGATGCCACACAATTTGATCACCTGCAATTAAGAAATGCACGTCCTTTCCTCAACGGTGCTGTGTTTCCCTATGAAGGACTGGATTTGGAATTTTCAAAAAATAAGTTTGGCCCCCTGTACGACTTGTTTTCTAAATTTAGATGGTCGTATTATCAAAAAGAGAATTGCCCCATGTTGTCACCCCAAGCTTTTAAGACAAGGGCGCCACTGATTGTCTTTGATTGTTCCTACTTGGAAGAGTCTGTCAAGCCATTCAATATTGACATTCGATTAAGTAAAAATGTAGACTTTCACGACCGGCGTTGGAATAGGAATCTCTGTTTCGCGGGCTTATAGGTCGTGTTCCAAGGACATTTTGTCGTCCTGACGTTTCGCTGAATACTGCGTTCAGCATGTTCACAGGTTACATAAAGCGAGGTAAAACAAGTAAACAG
The DNA here is from genome assembly GCA_946902985.2 of Meconema thalassinum. Taxonomy (NCBI): domain Eukaryota; kingdom Metazoa; phylum Arthropoda; class Insecta; order Orthoptera; family Tettigoniidae; genus Meconema; species Meconema thalassinum. The sequence continues at coordinate 295,816,472 of OX336391.1, read as the reverse complement.
AAGATATATAAATAGTCAACAACCCACACATAGAGGCTACCATAGCAACGGCGTACCACATAAAAGTAATGCATCAAGGACAGGGCTGCTCGTCTGTTGCATCTTCTCGTCTACGACGGTCAATAAGGGCAGGCTTGAGGGGATTAAGGACTGGAAGCCAAGCTCTGTTCGTACGTTCTGCTTCCTCCTTAAGATTGAAGCTGTGAACAGAGCTTGGCTTCCAGTCCTTAATCCCCTCAAGCCTGCCCTTATTGACCGTCGTAGACGAGAAGATGCAACAGACGAGCAGCCCTGTCCTTGATGCATTACTTTTATGTGGTACGCCGTTGCTATGGTAGCCTCTATGTGTGGGTTGTTGACTATTTATATATCTTCTGTTTACTTGTTTTACCTCGCTTTATGTAACCTGTGAACATGCTGAACGCAGTATTCAGCGAAACGTCAGGACGACAAAATGTCCTTGGAACACGACCTATAAGCCCGCGAAACAGAGATTCCTATTTATTGACATTCGACTTGATTTCGAAACGCATGATAATGTTCAGGCCAATACGACGGCCTACTTTTTGATCATTCATCACAAACAAGTCAACTATTATCCACTGTCCAACCAAGTGACAAGTGTATAAATAACAGGTCAACCTACATCATGCTGCTCAGTCATGTCTTGTTTTAAAACATCAAGAGACGTCACACCCATGAATTTAAAATCTGAGGAACAACGTTTCAAGACCTTTGCAACGTGGCCTGTGTCCATTATAAACCCTCAAGCCTTGGCGGCCGCTGGATTCTAAAACAAGAGATGAAGTGAAATGTGTGTTTTGTCCCATCATCATAGACCAATGGGAAGAAAGTGATGAACCCATGAAAGAACATCAGCGCTGGTCACCCGCCTGCCCCTGCCTGTGTAGAATGGATGTGGGTAATATATCCTGTCATTCAAGTTACCCATCACTGGTGCCTCTGAGTGATGAAAAAAGTTATGATACGTGTGGACTTTAGGTGCCAACGATGCTTCGGTGAGCAGCTCACAGTCAAAAACACACAGTTTAGAGACATTGGGATATCATCGGTGTTATGGACGCTATAAACATAAAAGACTTTTGTTGTATGAGTTGGTACCGCCCCTATCCTAGAATGACAAAAGAATGTAAAACGTGTTATGCTAATAAAATAATGTAATAAAAAGTTGGTTGTTGTTATACTATTATTTCTTAAGCCCCCTGTCATACCCTAACCTCAATAGTGACTAGTCAGTGATTTTTTATTTTTTTTACTAGAATGGAATGTAAGTAATTGTCGTGGGTACACTTTACTGGACGATAGTCAGTCTGTGGTCAGTTGGACTTGATCCAGACAAGAGTGAACATTGGTGCGTACACTGATTGTCGACTGTCAGGGTTTAAAATTGGAGATAACAAATTTATATTTAAAGAAGTGGCCATCATCGATTGTTCCACTTTTTGGATATCGCAAGCTACCCATTTGGTGTTTAAACCACCTTATGCGTTTGATTTGTTGTGTGATAAAAACCGTATACAAACCCAGTAGATTGAAACTCATATGCAACTTGACTGGAAGCAAGGAACCATTTCATATAAGCACCTGGACATGGTCATGAAAGCCCACTTGTCTTCTGCCCATGTGGTATTTGTGAAAGGTAGTGAAAAAGTCAATGGCTACAACCATTTTTGGCGTCTTACTGTCAATGTATCGATTTAATGGACTTGGGCTGTCCCTCGCTGCAAACACTCATGGACCGCTGCCCCTTTGTCAATATTACCCATAAAGCCTTGGCACAGGTGTGGCAATTGTTTCATTGGCTAACCACCAATGCCTGTTGGGAATTGTTGAATAAAATTAAAACTCTAGGTTTACCTGTGAATGACACCAGTGAGATTTCTACAAGCGACGTGTAAACATCAACGTGATACCATGGAGAAAGGGGATGCTACCGATAAAGCGATTGGGAAGTTCTTTGTGTGTAAAAAGAAACTAGACAGTTTTACCAAAGAAGAATTATTGGCTCTTCCAAAATCGTTCATTTATTACGTGGCAGCAAATGCAGTGAAATAAATCTGGCAACATGTACCAAAATCATGGACTCAAGACCCTGTGTTAAGTGAATTGCAACCATGTACGGATTATGATCACCATAAGCAAGTGGCCATGGCAAAAATACCCTCTATGCGAAAGTGCGCTACTTGTCAGTTGGTCAAACTGTATCACGGTCATAAAAGTCAGTTTAAAGACTTTGTTTCCTCATTCCACGGGTGTGATTGCGAGAAAAAAAAGCAACATCAGCATCGTCTACAGATGAAGAGGAAAATCAAACCTTTTCTCCACCTATGGTAAAGGATATGTCAAACTTGTACTGGTCATGGCGTCATTAACAAAGTCATCCAATACTTACCTTTTGAAATCCATCTTCCTGGTTATCGTTTTTGTGGTCCTGGAACAAAGCTGAATCAACGTATGCAACGTGGTGATGTACCTATTAATCCTTTGGATCAAGCGTGCAAAGAACATGACCTTTCTTATCGCCATAGGCATCCTGCATTAAGACGTGTGGCGGATAAAGTATTGCTGAAAAAAAGCTAAACAACGTTTGACATCCTGTGATGCCTCAGTGGGAGAAAGGTTGGCAGCCCTCATTGTGATTAGTGCTATAAAAGGAAAGTTAATGATGAGTGGACATGAACATTGAAAGGATTGAGGAATCGGTATTTCTTTGTATTCTATTTTGTAAAGCCCTATTTGTTGTGAAATAAAAGCAAGGTTTACCAAATCACAATGCGCCAGTTCCATCAACCTTCGTTAAAATTTTAACGATACGTTAAAGTAATTTAATGGAAATGTTAGCGAGACGGCGTTCCATCAATCAACATTACTGCTAACAAATCGTTAACCTATCCGTTATTTTAACATCCCATTCTTGCTCAGTTAGGAGTTTAACATAGTGTAAAAATGGTTACAAGCAAATACAGTATACCTTTCGTGCTCAGTTATTGTATTATTTATTTTTGATTACCGTATTTGAACATTGCTCCAGAACAAGAATTCTTGCCAAGGTCTAATGACATGTTGCAACTGTCTGAAAAGGAGTTTCTGGAGAGATATAGGTTGTCCAAATGTGTTGTGCATAAATACAGTAAGGATTTTACCTTACAACCGGCCACTTAAATGATATGCCTAGGCCTAACGTACAAATTAGCCTACATGTAGTGGAATTGGTAAATATAGCCTATTCAGACAGCAACACCAATACGTAATGGTCAATAATGAATTTATATAGTGCACAAAAGGTTATTGTAATGAATGTATTATCAAATGATGAATGAAACTAGTGGAAACGACAGCCATTCGATTTGCATCCAAAGCTTTCAGTTGATCAGCTTGAGTGTTGATTTGTAGTTTTCATTTTCACATAGTTTAGATAAACAGTGTCACGATGCAATTAAATATAAACGCACATACAATTTTTGATCTATAAATAACCTACAAGTTAACTATAAAGATTTTCAAAAATTTTAATAGGCACCTGATTATTAGAAAAACGGAGCTTGACAGATTTGAAGCAGCAATGGGGCAAGTTTGAAAAAAGGACAACCACATGTAGGCCTACGATAAAGCGACCTCTAAAGTAAATTTTGCCAACAGCTTTCAAATCGACCCTGCTAAAAGTCGCCTAGTTTGTAATGCAGGGGAGAATGTAGGGTACTGGTTATTTTAAGAAATTCATTACCGGTAGTAGTTATTAATAAATAATTCTCCATTGTAAAATGGCAGCCGCATACGATCATATACAGTACTTTGAAATCGGCTTTGCGACGCGAAGTAGGCCTAATCTACTCCATTCCGTCTGAAAAGCTTTTTTTTTTTTTTTTTTTTTTTTTTTGGTGGACGTAAATCATTGATATGGCAATTGTTGAATTTGAAGAGCACAGCGGAACTGAGCAATTAAATTACTCATCTCTTAGCCTCAATTATTGTAAAAATAACTGAAAATACAAGAAAAGAGCACACCCATCTAATCAAATCACATGTTATAACATCTGTTTGTTTACGTTTCCATCGCCCTTACGCTAGTTCCAGATAACGGCAGCACCGTCGCTTGAGTTCGCGAATAGCAAACAAATGAATACAAGTTGACTAGACATGGTTCAGAAGTCTGAAAAACCATGCATTCCGTACACTGCTTCCTTGATCCTTACAGCAAGTGACATTTAACGCATCGTTTGTTAACCGACTTGTTAAAATGTTTTGTGGAACACGTAATCTATAACAGAATGTTAAAATTATAACGATTTGTTAACTAACGTTTTATTAGTCAAATTTAACGAGAGGTTGATGGAACCGGCCCAATGTCTTTTAATTTTTTAAATGGTGATAGTCATTTCATGATTTTTTCATTTTTTCACACATGGATATTTACAATTTCCACTTCACATTTTTACATTGCCCTTGTTGAGTTTTACATTTTGTACATTTTTTAAAAATAATTTTTAACCATTTTTCACACATGGATATTTACAATTTTCACTTAACATTTTTTACATTGTCTTGTTCTGTTTTCACATTTTATACATTTTTTCTAAATCATTTCTTTAACCATAATATAAAAAGCAAATGTTTACAGTAAAGTTTGTTATTTTAAACTAAAACTACAGTAGCCTAACATTATACATTCTACATGCAGTTTTACAAATATATCACAATATAAAACACACACTACAAATGATACAATATGCTGAACATTAGACTTAAGTAAAGTAATTATCGTCAATGCGACGGTTTCCCCAAGCAAGAGTATCAAATGTGTTGGGTATAATGAATCGTTTGTTGTCTTCATTACTTAAAGCAACTTTGTTCAGCAAATTGGTATGTAGCTGATGATTTTTACTTCTAAATACACACATGTTCTTATATAATATAGGTGGGTTACTGACTATACAGTTCTTATAATCACTTATGTCTAACTCTTTACTATCAACATTCTTTTTCACTCCTTTTAATTTTTTATTACTACATCATTAATCGTCATATAGCTGTATGATTTAGATTTTTTGCCTACAAAGGTGTCTATAACAACACCAGCACATTCATCCTTAAATTTTCCTAGAACCTTTTTGTTTACTAGAGGTAAATGGTAGATATTATCCTTGGGATAGTCACTTGTATCAAACCTATTTAGCTCAGTTTTGATATCCTCATAAAAATAATCAGTTTTAAATTCATAAATAAAAGAATCTGTATATGTATAGAGTAATTTTGCATTATCATGATAGTTTTTCTTAACATAATCATAGTGAAATTCATACATAAGTGTTTTTGACAATTCCAGAATGGCGTAACCCACATATATGGGTTTGTTGTAGGTTACTTTAAGACGCTTCATTTGTATCTCAACTAAATCCTCATGAATAATAGAACAGCTATGGAAGTTAGGCTTGCTTATTAAGTTGTTCGCACCATACCTTTGACCTTCATTCTCCCACTTTATTATCAGCTTTACATCAACTCGCGTATCAACATTCTCCATAGTCTTTCCAAAAACACTATTATTCATAAGTTTATAAAAATCTTTTTCAAAAGCATTTGTTGATAGTGTTCTTAAATTATTGTTCAGATCAATATATGGTTTGAGCCATGCTGACTGATGAAATTGTAATACACGATGAATTTTAGTTAGTTTTAATCCATGCTGTAGACACTGTTTTAAGATTTGATAATGTATTACATATTTACATTTTCATTTACATTAGCAATTAACATTTTTTTTCGTGATGTTATGTATGGAGATTTCATATTCTCAGGACAAAATGGTAGATCATTATGTTCATCATGTAGCTCTTTAGGGTACTCAAGATTTACCTCTAAAATATATCCTTTTTCATCGTTATCATTCAAAGTGTTAACATTGAAAACATCAATTTCAGGTTGTGTTAGCCAGCGAAAATCTTTTAGTGGTAGATATTGACTCATAGCCCAACCATATTGGTTATTTGCATCGAGGTAGACAATATACTTTGACTCCTCAGAAGGGTTGTAGCTAGGCATGTATTTATTATTTGCTTTAGAATATCGCCCACTAAATTGACTTAATCCATCTCGAATTGAAGATTTTATAAAATTAATCATGTCCATATCAGTCATCATTTCTAAATTTACTTTTGTCTTTTTCAACATTGAACTAAAACTTAACCCAGGAGCAATAAAATACTGACAAGTATCAAGGTCGTAAGTTTTCATACAAACATTCCGGAAATTTTCAAAAACATCTGCTAATAACAACACATCTGTCTTCAAATATATGTCTGAAAATTCACCTGAAGTTTGAATGTCAAACTGTGTCCATACACGTTGTGCATGTAAATATTCCTGATCACTGTTGTGACTTGTGTTTAAGGAACTGTAAAATGCATCTTTTGGTGGCAAAGAACACTCCTCAAGACGTTCTAGACAGTTAATATATTCATAAGGGAAGATACCCTTTTGACGAATCAAATTTAAATTATCTTCTTTAGGAAAAACACGTTGAATTTCATGAAACTGATCTGATTTTAAATTACTAGCAAGCTTATCAAGACTACTTGGCATAAAGCGGAATGAATCTAAAAATCGCAGTTTTATCTTTTTAGTGTCAGTTTTGATGTATTTTGTGAACGATATGTATTGTTCCTTATTATTTTCAATGACATCAGTTTTCACATCTGAAGCTCCAAATTCTTTAACGATAAAGTGGTTATCATAATTGCTGCCGTTATGTAGAATGACTGGAATGAATTTTGTTACTCTATACTTTAAATTACATTCTTGGTGAGCAGCACCTCGATATTTTCCTGTTAAATGGTCATGATCGCGAACCCTGTCCGTATATAAACATTCACCACATATAAAACAATTAGTTTCAGTTTCAAAACTCATTTGCTGTGTTGATGTTAGTGGCTCCATTGGAATGATAGTATTTAAAATAGAGGATATACGGATGACATCTTTTTCAAGTCTTTCCATAAAAACTTTAGGTGCATCAGGTCCTCTATAGAGCTCAAACTTATTTAACGAGTCATCATAACTACATTTAATGTAATATGCAAAGCTAAAAGGTTCATGAATGTGAGTAGTGTTAGTAAAAGGTTTCATTGGATTCGATGGACTTGTATTAAAAGGTTTTAGCAAAGCTTTAAGTCGGCATATATAACAAATGGTACTCGAATCTGCTTCTCAAAGTCCTTAAATTTCAGTTTGTTATTTCCTGGAGTAGGCAATACTGTACAAACATGATTACAACCCCATTTTTGATGCTGAGTTAGATGATCCTCCTTTCTGAAATATAGTAAACAACCATCACACAACCACTTTTTACCATTGCATTTTGATAGTTGACTACTAACAAGTCTACTTAAATGTTTTATCCAACAATAGTGAGCATTTTCACCTTTTGTTATGTATAATAAATTTAAATGATTATCCTTTTTTCTTGAGTATAATACAGAGAACCTACTATACTCTTGTTTTCAATTCCATACACATTAATACTTACATTGTTCAGCTCTTCAAAACGTTTTATGTATTTTATTTCAAAAGGAAATTCCTTTTTCTTATATATCTAATACTGAGGAATAGTGAGGATAGGATGATGATCTATCCATATGCTCTACTGCTGGATAGAGAGCTGAGGTTACAGCCCACGCAAAACATGCTTGATCACTATTCAAAACTTTTACACAAGCTTTCTTCCGTTTGATCCATACAGGTAAATCAATATATGATGATGCTCGAAGGGGGTTATATTTATTCATGTTGGTTTCTAAATAAAGTACTTCAACCAACGCCCAGCCTGACTCCCTTTCCTGGAACTCTTCACTCATCACAATGATAGCACTTGAAATATTTTGGTATATATCACTGATATTAGTTGATTCGCTAAAAATTATGTTTTTTGTATTAAAATATTTGATATCCAAAATTTCACCTTCACTCCCAGTTTTTACATATAGTCCAAAGAGTTCAAAATTCATTTTACATGATTTATGCTCTACTAAAACATTATCTACTAAGTCAAACCCACTAGGTTGAACATTTCTTAAAAATGATTCAATACTTTGAGTTTTTTCTACACTATGAAGTCTGTAACTAGCAATTCAACTTTTAAACGCACTACCAATTTGTTGAATATTCGCAGAATTTCTTTCATGGCAAGCGTTATTTTAATGATGAATACTGCGTAAATGTCCATGAATGATTGAAGATGGTATATCAATATTACATACATCACAATGCGTTATCGAAGGTTCACCATTCTTCTTTCTTTTTGTTGCACAACTATTTTCACAATCTTGAGAACGTTTACGCTTTTGAGCATCACATTCGTTTAAAGGTTCCGTGCTAGTTGATGGTTTTACCATTGCCGGCTGGATCGCAACACTCCTGGTTGCTTTAAACTGCCTGCCCATTCGACGATTACAGCATTGGTTTGAGCGTACAACCTCGTTTCCAAATAAAGGCGCTAGGAAGCAGCACCAAGGCACTGTGGCAGGCATTAGTTTTGTATTGATGTTAATGGAGCAGTTGTGTTTGGAATGTATTCTGAATGATTTTATGATGCTGTACTGCTGCGTGCCCTTTTGTAAATCAGAACAGGGCAAGTTAGAATACCGGGGAATCTCATTTCATGAGATACCATCGGACAATTCACTGCGTGGGATGTGGTTACGTGCAATTTTCAGAGAAGGTGACGCAGGGGAAGCAAATAAACAAATATATAAATAAATACCGGTACATGAATGAATGATTGAGTAAATACGTGAGACAATAAATATGTAAGTAAATAAATATATAAGTAGGTAAATATGTAAGTAAGTAGGCTAAATAAATAATTTAAGAAATATGTAAGTAAATAAATAAGTGAATAAATAAGAAATAAATAAGTAAACAAATAAATAAGAAAATAAATAATTAAATAAATAAATGTGTAAGTGAATAAGTAAATAAATAAATACGTGAATAAATAAGCAAATAAATAAGTAAATATATAAGTAAACAAATAAATAAGAAAATAAATAATTAAATAAATAAGTAAACAAATAACTAAGAAAATAAATAATTAAATAAATAAATGTGTAAGTAAATAAATATGTAAATAAATAAGTGAATAAATAAGCAAATAAATAAGTAAATAATTAAACAAATAAATAAGAAAATAAATAATTAAATAAATAAGTAAAAAATAATAAGATAATAAATAAATAAATGTGTAAATAAATAAATAAATATGTAAATATATAAGTGAATAAATATGTAAATAAATAAGTGAATAAATAAACAAATAAATAAGTAAGTAAATAATTAAATAAATAAATAAGAAAATAAATAATTAAATAAATAAGTAAAAAATAAATAAGAAAATAAATAATTAAATAAATAAATGTGTAAGTAAATAAGTAAATAAATATGTAAGTAAATAAACAAATAAGTAAATAAATAAGTAAATCAATAGATAAGACAATAAATAACTTAATAAATAATTAAATAGATAATACGTAAGTAAATAAAGAAGTAAATAAAAAATAAGTAAATAAATAATTAAATAAATACATATGTAAGTAAATGAGTAAATAAATATATACGTGAATAAATAAATAAGTAAACAAATAAATAAGAATATAAATAATTAAATACATAAATATGTAAGTAAATAAACAAATAAGTAAGTAAATAAGTAAGTAAATAAATAAGCAAATAAATAAGAAAATACATAAATAAATAAACATGTAAGTAAATAAACAAATAAGTAAATAAATACGTAAATAAATAAAAAAGCAATAAATAAGCAAATAAATAAGTAAAGAAATAAGAAAATAAATAAATTTGTAAGTAAATAAATAAGTAAAAAAATAAACAATCTGTCCAAAAAATCTGTAAAAATGTATAGGACAGCCATCACAATATGACGGGTTATCAGACAAATTCACCTCACACCCAAGTACATGGGGCTACATGACCATGATGTCGCAAAGCCCTTAAATAAATCATCATCCCATTTTTGGGGGCCGGAGGCATTTCTTTTCCCTGTCTTTTATTGTCCTTGTTCTTTTCTTTTCATCTCGCCAAGTATGTAAGTTAGATTTAAGTCAGTTATAAGTAGTTATATTTTTATTATCGTCTGCATAATTACGGGAAAATGAGCTACACATTTCGCCCCTTAAAAACAATCGCCTCCGCCACATGTATTTTTGCTTTCCTTTATACTGAAAATTTGCCCGTAAGTATGTGTCTGAATACTTTTAGATGTTAGAATAACAAAGGAACTAACTTAGTGTTATGTTTTCACGTCCGTCAATCTCGATATTAAGCCTCCAAACATAACAATACTTCGTTTCAGGTATCTTCCCCTTTAAAAAGCCGCGGCAATCTCAGTGCCTTGGTGCTGCACCTAGCGGTGAATTAATGCATATATCTTGTACGCCTGTGATTGTCGAATGGGCAGGCAGTTTAAAGCAGCCAGGAGTGTTGCGATCCAGCCGGCAGTGGGTTTTACAGATTTCAATTCCTGTTGTTATCCATGCACTTCAACCATGTGGGATTGATATCACTTTACAGCAGGGTCAGCAGAAAACCCAAGATCACAAACTGAACATGAGAAAGGTGATGAACGGACCTGCTTTAAATTTACATGCCGTCCAAGACTGTCCCGTCTGTTAAATGTCATAGCACAATGACTGCACACAAACATTTTAATGTTGTGTTTAGCATTTGCGTGTCGTTGAAGGGTATCAGGTCTTGAGAATTGTTTCTTACAGTCACCACTCTTGAACATAATGATCACTTTCCAAATTACCTATAAAAGAAAGAAATCATAAATGTTAATAAAAGATAAAGCAAAGTAAACTATAAATAGTTTAATTACATTCCAGTCAATGGTCATAGCAGGGCATTTAAATCGATCATCTGTGAACTCCTAGCAAGTCTAATTTCATGTAGTTCTAACTGGGGGTTACTATATACCACTGTCACTGACACCTAGCGGTGAACGTTGGAACTTGATATAGTGTTAATCAAATCTAACCTACAAATTTAGCTTCACACACCATTGTCGAGTAGTTCCAACTTTAGTTATCAGGTATCATTGTCACTGACACCTATTAGTGAACGTTGGAATTTGATAAAGAGTTAATCAAATCTAACCTACAAATTCAGCTTTACACCATTGTCGAGTAGTTCCAACAATAGTTACCAGGTACCATTGTCACTGACACCTAGTAGTGAACATTGGGACTTGATAAAGCGTTAAATCTAACCTATAAATTTAGCTTCACACCATTGTCAAGTAGTTGTAACTTTAATTACCAAATATGGTACTGTCGCTGGCACTTAGGAGTGAACGTTAAAACTTAATAGAGCGTTAATCAAATCTAACCTACAAATTTAGCTTCACACCATTGTCGAGTAGTTCCAACTTTAGTTACTAGGTACCATTGTCACTGACACCTAGTAGTGAACATTGGAACTTGATAAAGCGTTAATCAAATCTAACCTACAAATTTAGCTTCACTCCATTGTCGAGTAGTTCTAATTTTAGTTATCAAATATGGTACTGTCGCTGGCACTTAGCGGTGAACGTTGAAACTTGATAGAGCGTTAATCAAATCTAACCTACAAATTTAGCTTCACACCATTGTCGAGTAGTTCCAACTTTATTTACCAGGTACCATTGTCACTGACACCTAGTCGTGAACGTTGGAAATAGATAACGCGTTAATCAAATCTAACCTACAAATTCAGCTTCACATAATTGTCAAGTAGTTCGAACATTGGTTAACAAATATTATTGTCACTGACGCCTAGTAGCGAACGTTGGAACTTAATAGAGTGTTAATCAAATCTAACCTACAAATTTAGCTTCACACATCATAGTTAAGTAGTTCCAACTTTGACTATCAAATAAACCATTGTCACTGACATCTAGCGGTGAACATTGCAAAATATCGCTCTGGCTGTTTAAAAGTTATTAGAGGGGGTACTTACCTTTAATAATTTATCAACTCCTGCCACTGACTGAACTAGGTACAGTAATCTGCTAACCTACAGGTACGCCAATTATCTGTAAACAAATAAATCAATCAATCAATAAATACATTCCAATCATAACTTCAACATCAATTAGTAATAAAAGACTACAATCCATTAATAATAAGTACTTACTTTGCAAAATAATTTAATGATTTTCCACCAAAAAGTCTTTTTTTCAACTGTTGAGCAGTAATAAAGCACTGTTCACTTGTAGCAAGTAATAAAGACAGACAGTAGGGAAATATATTACACCTCCCTTATATAGGCTGAGATTTCTTGTGTCAGCAGTTTTGCAGATCATTGCAATTCCTTTCATGTACATCTGCCAGTCCAAAGTGCACTAGGAACACCTGTGCGGTATCAGATTACTGCTGACTTTGCATGATCATCACCCATTATCTTAATGAACACCTGCGGTTTTAAATTACTGCAGCGTTAGTCATAGCAACAGAACTGTGTGCTATCTGCGATGTCAGCAATATGATACCGGAAATAATAAGTCGGTTTACTGCATGTACCATCTCCTCAGTTTTAACATCTTAAATACATGCATTATTCTCTTTCGACTACAAATGACACATCCATCCACCAAGTTAGATCCCTTTACCTGTCCTCAAATTGCATGTGCCCCGTGTACTAGAGTGTGTTCATTAACCCTAGCAGTAGAACATATTCATCCACCAAATTTTGCACTTAGCCGCTTGACATGTCCTCTATCTACCAAGTTTTACACTTATACGAACTAAAACAGGATGTGACTTGTTTCACAAGGAGGACGGTAATAATGTCATCTCACACGTGTTCACATGTATTTCGTCACTTTCCTTTCATATCGATATCACATTGTAGTAGTGAGGGCTGGCGAACAACGTCAGTTCAACACACTGCTTTACACACAAATGTAGTTAGGCCCTTTGGCATAATTTGAATAAATTCATGGAACAGTCCATAGGGACCAGGCCAAAGGGACCGGTCCAAAGGGATCAATCAAAAGGGACCCGTCAACAGGGACTCGTCCACAAGGACCTGTCAACAATGACCCGTCAACAGGGACCCGTCCACAGGTACCTGTCAACAGGGACCCGTCAACAGAGACTCGTCAACAAGGACCCGTCAACAATGACCCGTCAACAAGGACCCGTCAAAAATGACTCCCTTCAAAAAGGACTCGTCCAAAGGGGTTAGTGAACAGGGGCTACTCAATAGGGGCTAGTCAACAGGGATCAATCAAAAGGGGTCATCGCCTCAAGGTCTAACATAACCCTCTTTGATTATTGGTTTGCCAATCGACAAGCATCGCTTGGAATACTTTTTAATCACCCCTTGTGGGTTGGGTTGGGTTAGGTTAGGTTACACTACAGCCGTCATCTTTAAAAAGCACGCCCTCTTACAAAAAGTCATGAGTGGGCATGGGTAAAACCAAAACCAAAAATGTTAAATCGTAGTGGCATCCAGTTGTATGTATGCGTTTCATGTGGAACAACGTTTAATTTCATTATAGCATTAAACTGCATGCATGTTGCTCTTGGAAAGCAACGTTTACCTAAAAAAATTATTCTTTCACCCCCCCAATAGGGGTAGGTTTTATTTTGGGGTGGAAATATGTTGTCCAATGGAAAGGGGGTGTCAGCCTGAGTTCAACGACACCTCATTTGTCAAAATCCGACCATGCGTTCGAGAGATATCGTGCCGCCGCCATCTTGTGAGGAGGAATGTGGAGGTGGAGGGTATAGAACTCTTAAAAAACCATTACTTTTGTGATATCTCTACTTTTGTTTGGGTGACATTCCCACAAAATTTTGTGAAAATCCATGCATTAGGTAGGAAGATAACGTCACTTGAACTTTGCTTTAATTTTCCCGCCAATAAAAATTTACATTTAAATCCCATTTTTCTCCCATAATATTCCGCCAAATGTAACAAAATTTGTGTGGTATATGTATCACAGCAATATTAGGAAACCTGCGCATGGAATTCTTGATTGCAGAATTCTTCCCAGTAGTAGGGATTTAAAAGTCCAAAATATTTGAACAAAGAAATACACAAATTTAGTACTAAAATATCTCATTATATACATTATTTACAAAAAAAAATCGATACGTAGTGTTTTTAAAGAAGTATTATCTACTTAATTCGAAATTTCCATTAACGTGTCATTTGAATTTTATGAAAAGAAGAAAAAAAATTCATATTTTGGAAAAACTATTAATTGTTAATGAAACAAATGTTTGTGATATCTCTACTTTTGTTTGGGTGACATTCCCACAAAGTTTCGTGAAAATCCATGCATTAGGTAAAAAGATGTGTTTATCTCAGGAGTGTCGCCTTAAGCAACTTTTACAATGCATACACCACCAACACGCTGATTACACACATGCAGGAGGACATGAATACAATACTTGGCTGGACCCAGCCAAATAAATTAAAAATAAATGAAGATAAAACAAATTATGTAATAATATCTAAGCGTAGAAAAAGTTCGACATCACTGAGAATATAATGCTGAATAGAAAGGCAGTTAAAGGGGTCCCATCTGTCAAATACCTAGGCCTAATATTAGATAAAAATCTCTCCTGGCAAAAGCACATTGATGCATTAGTAAAAATAAATCTCACTTGCCGCTGGGATGATAAAAATAATCGAGCTACTATATCCCAAAGTATCTACTCAGGAAAGTGTATTTTTCCTAAACATAGCCACTTACAATATTTGAATACAATTTGGATAAAATGCTCAAATTACCTAAAAACGGAGATTGAGGTAATTCAGAATAGAGCCATAAGAAATATTATAACTACCCTTTTTTAACACCAACCAAACACCATTATATTACGAGTAAAATTCAACCAGTAGCCCTAAATGCAGAAATCAAATCAAATGTCCTGATGTACCAAATCCTACACAAAAGTATCCACACACATTTAAACTTCACTAAACAATCTGATTAACACGCTTACAAAACTAGCATGCAGATGACATATCACTTTTCCATATCAATTCCAAACAATATGGCAGTAATAGCATTGAGTATAGTGCCTATGTAAAGTTTGGATATAAAATATAAAAATTGCACCTAGCCTATCGATCTTTAAAAGGAGGCTAAAACTGTCTATGTGGAATGATTATAAAATGTCAGTTTGAAGATATTCCAAAATCTGAGAAGACAAAAGAAGACCACATTGTGTACAAAAACTTATGAAAGCTACAAAATGTTCTATATATTTTCATACCGGTACTGAAAACTTGGTAAACTAAACATTGAATTGTAATTTGTCGCCAACAAGATAAAACTGTACAATTCCTTTGTATATGAGACCTTGGCTCGTTAAGGGATTAATAAAATGCATTATTATTATTATTATTATTATTATTATTATTATTATTATTATTATTATTATTATTATTATTATTATTATTATTATATTGTAAGTGCGACCTTAAGTGACCAGTGTTTTACTAGTCAGCAAAGAAAACCTTGTTTTAGGGGCTGAAATCTGCTATCGGTGTTGCAATGTATAGACATATCTCCAGAAAGTGCTTTCATATCGTCACTGCCAAAGTGATTCGGTGAAATAGTAGCCAGCCTAAACACTTTTGATAGTGTTGGGTAAACATACGGTATTTACACAAGGCATAACCATATTGAAAAATGGAGCTATGTTTCAATTGGTGGTGTAGTGCATGGCATCATTAGAGCCATATCTTATTGAATATAAATACATGTTATGTCAGCAACATTGAAGAAGTTTTCTATTGTAACATTTGTCAGTTGATTATCAGAAACTTCAATTTATGAAATAACTGGTGACAATGACCAATCGTATATCAACATTCTCGGAATTCCAGGGGGGGGGTGGGGGGCATGGCCCCATCTTTCCCCTCCCTGCTGGCCCCCATGATAGCGTTAGGCCTACATTATTTAAAGCTTTGAAGTCTTAAATTTAAAAAAGTTTTCCTTGTTAGTTATGCAACCGTAGTTTATCTAATACAATCACAAGCAAGTCGCTTCATATCCTTCTCGCTGCCAAACGAATGCTGTCATAGCAAGTCAATCATTATATTAGTATTAATATGCAGCTGAGTAGCCTTCTTCCCAGCGCGATGTATCTACCAAATATCATTCTTAATATGAATCCGATTAGTTATAGTCCTATATCAAAAATATAATTTAAACATGTAATTGATCAAATGGATAAATAAACTTCAAATTTTTTTTAAAATGTAATTTGGGTAATTTCAGGTGCTTCAGCTGTTAAGCTACTCTTCTCTACGTTTGGCATAATTATTCTCAATATGACACAAAGTGTAAAATTTCCCATTCATTTAATATTAAATACATCGTTGTTACTAACTGGAATTGACCAGTGGCGCCGAATCTTTTTTTTTCAGGTCTAGCAGACACCCACCCCTCTCGTTCTGTGGGACCCCCCCCTGTTAAACCGGACCCCTACCCCAATAATTACGTTTTTACAGCTTATTTCGCACAGTTCTCCCCTTCCCTTCTCTCTCCCTTTTTTCCTTTCCTCTTTTCCTTCTATTTCCCTTTCCTCCTCTATCCGTAACCTCCCAACGGAACCCAGGACCGGGAGACCCACCCCCTCGTCAGGTCTAGCGGTCGCTAGACCTCGACCATGGATTCGGCGCCCCTGGAATTGACATAATGTGTTCCATGTTAAAATATGGTTTTTGTTCCTCAAGTACACCACGGCCGACTGGATCCCATGCATACACTGTGTCCTTTCGGGAGGAATATGGCAGTTGTTTGGACTTGGTCACTCTGATATGAATATAAATATCGTGTAATCTATATTTTCCCATGCTATTGGCAAACCCAGCTATCTGATATGACATCTAGCGGTAAAAATGAGAAACTTACCAAGTAGGGTACATTTGTCACGTGGTGACTGTTTGTATATGGTTTCTTGTATTCGTAAGCAGATCGAGGTAAATTCTTCGTTTCTTTATACATAAGTAATAAGTTTTACTCGTTGTTGGAGTGTAAAATGAGTAAAAGCAAAGCATATTGCTCAGTTTACGGCTGTAAGTCGATGCAAAAGAGGGCTGCGGATATAAGTTTTCATCACTTTCCAAAAATGTAAATAGCAATAGCCGAAAGGTGACGATACCAAATAAATAGTCTACGGGCAACAGGAGCGGGTTGGACCACTTACCACTACACTCACTGACGACAGGATGGGTTGTTCACTGTTACGCCGAGCCAAGCCGCACCTAGACAGCCAAGCACAGTCTCGCCGAGCCAAGCCGTACCAAGACAGCCAAGCCTACACCAGCCGAGTACAGCCAAGCTTCATCAGTCAGGTATCCTTCCCCCTCCCTAGTTCATTTCCAACTACCCTACCAACCGCCATCACCTCGTTCTGCGATATCCGAGCCATTCCACTACGAGTCATATAGGCCTAATTTGACTTCGCAAGGTAAATATCTACTCTGCGAGAACCTGCTACCAGTCCGATATTCAACACCAAACCCACCACCTAACCATCCAAATCAAGCAATTCCTGTGTCCCCCGAGCTTTAATAGCCTACAAGTTAAACTCATCCCTTCGCCCCACCATGCAGCAAATAATTTCTACAGTCTATGGTACAGTGAGCAAACTCAAATATAGCTTTTAAACGTAACAGCGGCATGACTCGAACTGCTAAAAAACAAATACCAGCAGACAACCGATGCTTGATAATATGCAATTGACACATAAAATCCGGTGGAACACACAAATTAGATCCCGTGTATCGCACAGTTATACATATATACAATCAAAAATAACACTGTCATTATTTTAGGGACCACATTTACTGATTATAACCGAAAAATAAAAAGTGTTCCGTATCAAACACGTGTTATTGAGTATTTTTACCCTACTTATCCAGACCGACCGCAGCGCCCCAAGTGTTAGTTTGAGTTGCCATTCCATGTAACAACCACGTCATGGAAGAATAAATATAAATATTATTCTCCATTCTTTGGACCACGTGTTGAAAATATTTTGGTCAGATTTGGTGTTGTTTATGTTAGAATCAGCAATGAGTCGCTCGTCCGCTGTGAACGCAGTAACATATCCGTCGCTTACGTCTGGTGTTTGTGTGTGCGGTGAGCGGTGCGGTGTGCGATTTGCTATCCATATTTAAGTGTGTTGTTTCGTCTTTATTTCCTTGTGCTTGGTGACGTTTTATGTAAGTACTATACATTCGGAAATTCTTCGCCGCAATGTCGGAGAAGAGTGGGGGAGGTCAAATAGGCCTCCCACCGGATAATTCATCGGCGGTTATTATTGATGGTTACGCCAACATTGAAGCAATGAATATTGTGGAAGAACACGAGAACACTACAATGTCGGAAGTTCGGGCTACTCCTGTGGTCCAAACCCCTGTACAACCTCGTACCCCTCCCAGTGACTATCGCTACTTTTCAAATCATACGGGACCGTATATAGTTTTCGTTCAAGGCGTTGAGCCTCAAGCGATTGGACATTTGCATCCCATGGCTCTGGGACGTTTGTTTTATGAACGTAAAATCCCAGGAATTCAAGAAGTCCAACGAAAAGGACGCAATCGGGTTCAAATTCAATTTAAGTCACTTCGAGATGCCAATTCATTTTTGGAACATCCGGTGTTACAGGATAGAAATCTAATGGCCTTTATTCCATCGTCAAGCATACAACGAGTGGGACTCATTCGGGGGGTAGATACCTCTTTTACGCAGGAGGAACTAATGCGTTTCATTGACTCTCCCGTACCTATCGTTCGCTTACAACGTTTTTTTCGTACTAAAACCGTAGATGGGAAATCGGAAAAAATAGCAACGGGCACCGTGAAAATTTTTTTCGAAACTCAAAACTTGCCGACTCATGTCAGCATCTTCAGTGTTCTTTTAGAAGTAAGTTTGTACATTTTTTCACCTCTTCGATGTCAGAAGTGCCAGAGGTATGGGCATGTGCAACTTCACTGTCGGGCTCGGGGCCCTAGATGTGGACAATGTGCGCAGGAGCATTTAACGAGTGACTGCAAAGAAGTGATTTTCAAGTGCGTTAATTGTCAAGGCAATCATATGGCAGGGGCGGTGCGCTGTGAGGTGCATCAGCAGCAAATGGAGATAAAGAGGCTGATGTGTACTGAAAACAAATCATATAATGAAATTGTGAAGCGCCAGACAAGTACCCCTTTTCACCCTTTAGCACTCCCCCAACAATTCCCCCCTTTGGCAGCTTCATCTAGTGGGCAACGATTTGATCCTCCGCGCAAGCGTAAATTTACAGAGTTGGTACATCCGGCTCCGAAATTGATTACACCCGTGGGATATGACAGGTCGGCATATCTGCAACTGATAAAAACCCCAACCGTGGAACGAATATCACCACTTGAGAAGCCCAGCGAACCGGGCACATCCGGTGTCCGGCGACTGGAGCCCGATTCGGGGCCCGATAAGTCTGCTCCTACTCAAATCATCCTCGACGAATTTACAGAACTCATGGATCTTTTAGGCCACAATGCACAGTGGGCGCACTGTGTTAAAAAGTTATTAGATAAAATACTGCCATTACTTCCACCCCTCGAAAAACCACTACCACGGGGCACTGGTGCAGTTTGTCAATAGTTTCTTTCCTTTTCTTTTTTGGGTTATAGTCGTTTAGTCTCTTTCTTCATCTCATGTCGTTCATAGGTGAAGGATGTGGCTGCTGCAATGGAACTGTCGGAGTGTGGTAAATAAGAAGCATGAATTCCTTCATTTAATATCGACATATCACCCTGAGATCGTATTTATCCAAGAAACGTGGCTATACCCACATTATCGTTTTCAAATTCCCAATTATACAGTCTTTCGTGAAGATGGTCCGGGATACGGAGGCTTAATAACCCTCTGTAAAACGGATTTACAAATAACTCCGCTGTCTTTGCCTTATCAACTCCCTTTTTGTTATCATCAATTTTTTCGGGTGGGGGATATATATGTGAGTCATATCTATTGCCCACCACGTGTTCAGGGCACGCAACAACAGTGGCACATGTATTTTAAATATGTGGCACAAAGATCTAAGCATGTTATTCAAGGAGATTTTAATGCACACCATGGACTCTGGGGCAGTGAAGGAATTAATGCTAAAGGTAGACATATTGCTCATGCGATTTCCACATTTTCCTTAAATGTGTTAAACGACGGTTCTCCTACGCGATTGACACCCCCAGGCAGTCCAAAAAGTGTGGTAGATTTAACTCTCACTACCCCGGACTTGTCGCATAAATTAGATTGGAGCACGATCGGGGACACGCATCAGAGCGATCACTTCCCTATTTTAATTTTTTATGATCGCACTGGGGTAGAACCATCGATACACCGGGGCACTAAAATAACTCGTTCCTTAAAATACTTTGATTTCGACCTCTTTCAGACATTCATTCAGGATAATCTGGGTCGCATTCCACCCCTCCCACGTCAGAAATACTCTCTTTTGTATCACCTTATACAGCAATATTTGGATTGTTATTACCCGAAGCGTCCAATTCCGTATAGTAGGTTCCAACGCCCTGGGACTATACAGTGGTGGGATGCAGAGTGCGCCTTACTAGTAAAAAGACGGAAGGCGTGTTTACGAAAATATCGGAAACATGGTACACATGACAATTATATCTTGTATAAGCGCGTCACAGCCACGATCCAACGAGTATTTAATGAAAAGAGACGCGACGCATGGAAGAATCACATCAGCTCATTAAATGCTACAACCTCTTTAACTAAGTTATGGTCTACCATCAAAAGTTTGTCCAATACTCGTTATATGGGGCCGCCTACAGGCCTTAGCCGGCAGGGTTTTCAAGAATTTTATATAAATCTCACGCCAGATACAGTTATCAATACGGGCCCGTTTCAGTCTTATACAGCTTCAGATCATTTCAATGTTTTACTGCAACCTATAACGCACGTGGAAATTCAATCTGCCCTGCGAGGTACGAAATCGACAAGTCCTGGTGTAGATTCCATAACATATCAGATGGTTGCCTATCTCCCTGACAAGGCAATGGAGATGCTTATTTCTGTATATAATGAAGTATTACGTTTTGGCACGTTTCCCATTGAGTGGAATATCTTTGAGGTCCTGCCTATCTTAAAAATCTCGAAGGACGCACGCGACCCTCAGAATTATCGTGGGATCAATTTAGGCTCCTGTGTGAGGAAGATATTTCAAAAAGTATTATTGCAACGTTTGCAATGGTGTATGGAATATTACAACTTATTCTCTAAGTATCAATTCGCATCTCGTAAACGTAGCAGTACTGTAGATGCTATTTCGATTTTCTTAACTGATGTGTTATTAGCTAAAGGACGCAAACATCATACTATTGCTGTTTGTCTGGATATTAAGGGGGCGTACGATGCCGTAGATCCCATGATTTTACAACGGAAACTGCAGGAGCTTCAGTTCCCCTCTCCATTTCTTTGTATTGTTCACAATGTTTTAACTCATCGGCGTCTCATATTACGTACCTCCGAGGGGATGCTGGACCACCGTCAGACGTCTCAGGGCTTGCCGCAAGGGGACATACTTAGTGGTTTTCTGTTTTCCATTTATACTCAACAATTAGAAGCGGTGATTTTGCCTTATGCCCGTATCATACAATATGCGGATGATTTTATGATTTATTGTTCCCGTGACACTTTACATCAATGTCGAACAGATATCTTGCATTAACTCTAGCCCATGAATGGCTAAGTAATCATGGCTTGGAAACATCTCCGGGTAAGAACTCTGCTATAATTTTCACGCATCAACGGCGGTACGATCAGACCCCTATTTTATTTCGACAAGGTACCATAGATGTTGTGCGCAATATCAAATATTTAGGCATTTATATTGACGATAAACTCCGGTGGACACGGCAGGTACAATATCTTGAAGTTAAAATCGAAAAACGGTTACAGGTCCTTCGTGCTTTGACAAGGCGTCGTTGGGGTGCGGACCCCGCTTTATTATTGACAGTGTACAAGAACATTATTCGTTCACAATTAGATTACGGCAGTTTCTTTTACGATCTAATGGCGAACAGTCGCTTGTTAATGTTAGATAGACTACAATATAAAGCCATCCGCATAATTCTAGGGGCTTTGGCCTCCACCCCCACGAGTGCATTGTTGGTGGAAGCCGGTGAATTACCCTTATCACAACGACGCACATTTATAGCGGGTAAATATTTAGCCTACAAATTGTCGTTAGTGGCGTCTCCGATTATCTCTAAATTACAACTTCTGACGGAATATTACGCACGAAATCGTTTAGATCGCTCACATAAACCGGCACTTGTCATGGCTTATGAGATTTTACAACCCTTCAGGAAGGATGTGTTACAAACTCGTTTAGCACTTCCATATACAATCCCATACAGGGTTTTGCATACCCAACCTAAGATTCTGCATAATTCCTTTCCATTGCTATTTCAAATGTTCAAGCATCATCCGAATATCATTTCTAGTGCATTTCGAGAGATTCAGGATTTGTATTCCATTTATACGATTTTTTATACGGATGGTTCAAAAATGGTTCGACCGGATCGCGTGGGGTCGGTTTTTTACTCTCCTGACTTACAGGTCAGTCGCACTTATTGCCTCCCCCCTCATCTTACAGTCTTTACAGCTGAACTCTTTGCTATACGCCAGGCTTGTCACTATATTCATGCCCAGCGTTTACATCACGTGCTAATATGCACGGATTCTTTGAGTGTTATTAATGCCTTATCTCATTTTCTGCACTCGAATAATTGGTATCTTTACCAAATAGTGCAATATTTCCATACATTCACACTCACAGGACAAGACGTGGTTATCATGTGGATTCCTGGGCATTGTCATATAGCGGGAAATGAAACAGTCGATCACTGGGCAAAGAATGCGGCATGCGGTCAGGGAACAGTTTATAATATCGGGATACCGTATCCGGATATAGTACCGATAATTCATCAGCGAGTCGTTAGTGCTTGGCAAAATGAATGGACCGAGATAGCAAAATGTAAAGCAAAAAAATTTTTCTTAATAAAACCATCTGTAACTACGGAGCCTTGGTTCCGGGTCGGAAAATATTCGCGGCGTCATATTATTACCATCATTCGAATGCGGTTCCAGCACGCTCTTACACCAGTAGCTTTGGAGCGCATGCATCTCAGGGACAATGATAGGTGTGTATGTGGTAGGGCACGAGGTACATTACATCACATATTGTTTCAGTGTGAAACCTTCAATCTGCAGAGAGACATTATGTTGGAGAAATTGCGGCGACTTGATTATCCTTTGCCTTTAAACATCGCTTCACTTGTACATAGTCCTACAGTTCCATTGGTGGATGCCATTATGTCATATTTGGATCACCTTCCATTTCAATTGTAAAATCATAGGTGGGCTCCTAGGGGATCCTTCCCGTTATTTGTTCTGGTGCTCCTGGGTGTGGTTTTTAGGTTTGTCGTCCCCCATATATATATACGTATAGATCTTGTTTTCGTTATTCCTCCTATTTGGCGTGTGCGATAACTATATAGCTTTAGACATCAGTGCTGAAGATCAGCTCCGATAATGAAGAGGATAATGTGGACATCAGTTTCTCAATGTGACAAACGAAGTCCAAGAGATTAGTGGTTTTTGAACATATGGACCAATTTGCTGCGGCATTTTACTGCGATGGCTACTGTTTTGTCTATTCCCAGCCGGATGTTATTGGGCGAAGAGGCTTCTGTGTCCAGCAACGCAACCCAAACAACAACAACAGAATCAGCAATCGAGCATTGTAAATAAATTGGGACAAATTCCTCCATAACTGTGATAGCATTGTCTTTCTTGCTCCAATAACGAAACAGATCCTTGTCCTTCAACCTGTGAACTGATTTAATGCCTTAATACATGGGTAATTTTGAATCTTTCTCGGATTTAAAGGTTAATGCGTGGATTGTAAGACAGTGCGAATCCATAGGTAAGTTAATTGCTTGTTTAAATATTATGCAGCATTATATTCTACACTGAGAGAGAAGACTTTTTGCATGAGAGATTCCTGAGATATACCTCGCCCTGACAATGGTTTTCTGGCGGATTACGCTCTTTCTGTAGTATCCGAATTATTGTTGTTTCTTGCGGACATGCGACATGTATAGCCTAGATGGGGAAAGGGGGGTGTGTGCAAGATATTTCCATTCAGGGTTTAACCGCATGTGGCGTCACTTAATGGCTATTCTAGATCCAGGTGGTCATTGGCAAGAAATATGACTCATGTTGGCCGAGTCATAATATTTTATTACAGATACTCAACTCTTATTATATTGAGAATCCCCAAGATTGGCCAAGTGGTGATGATGATAGGCTTATCACCCGCTAACGAGTATGATGTCGTGTTTGGGACTAGAAGACTTCAAAGTCTGTGGGTCCTCTGATGACAGTGTAGACCAATTCTGGAGCGGCACACTCTTCCACAATGTTCACAAGATTGGCCAAGTAGCCCTCAGCTGGAATCCTAACTAACAGGGTGGATATATAAATAACGACAATGAGGAAGATTATTATTATCCTAATGCAGATGGAAAAGTAACACACATAACTAAGTTACCGAAATTTATGTACAAAGGATCCACATAAATTAGCTACTTCTCGACATAGTTAGTACCGTATGTCAACACATTTCTCCTGTTGTGGCTCTAGGCCTAGTTTCAAAATACCTTGTTCATAGAACTCCCTATGGAAGTATAGCTATCTGCGCACAGCCAATTTGACTTCGTCATCTGAATTGAAGCGACAGCAGCCCACACATTTTTTCACTGATCCAAAGAGTTGTAAGTCCGACTATGCACGGTTGAGACTATATGGTGGTATTGTAGCATCTGATGAACAGAAGCCACAACATGTGGATGTGCGTTATTGTGAAGCGATTTTACATTTTCAATATTATTGTCACATTTGTCATGAAGTGCTTGACCCAACTTTACCAACGTTTCAGTGTAACTTGCAGCAGTCATAGTGTTCCCTCGTGCACCAGAGTCCACCATGCATATCCCAGAACACAGTACCGTAGGAAGGAAGGTAGTTTTACGTGACCGTGATTCTTGTGATTATGAGCCATGGGGCAGAACACAGTGACAAGCACTTTGTTCGCAGATTACACAATTTTGAATTGTTGCTTTACTGGGGAATCTGTATGCCTCCACTCTGTAGAGGCCTGCTTTGTCTCAGATTTGTGGTAATATGCCCAGTTACGATTTCTACCAGAAAGTAATTTCCTTTGGCAGCATAGTGCCTCAAATGAGGCTCAAGTGACTTGGCGAGCCTACTCACAGACTTGTGGTCTGTTGTGGCCTGTCATGCTCTGTCGTATTCCAACCTCAAGCCGTTCCCATGGAGCGAAAAGGCTCGTGGCTTGGTGAATCTCAAGCGGCCACAAGTCTAGAAGAGTCGCCAAAGCTAGTCCTTTTAACGAGCACTCAACGCTGATGCTACCTTGGATTCACTTCCAAGCATCTTGTATTTTGTTTCTATCTTTGTGATCAGATTTTTGCGGGTTCCAGATAGAAGGTTCTCCCTCGTACAGATCTAAAAACTCCATGATCACTAAATTGGACCACTCCATAATTATCAGTAAATATCAGTAATCAAGCACTGAAAACAAGGAACAAGGCTTAAACGTTCAGAAAACTGAATAAACCTGCACAAACTGCAAGAAACCACAACGGATCGTGGGAATGAGTGCTCGAACTGTACTGCAGCTTGTCACCCGTCGAGCCGCAAGCCTCTGAGGTACCGACAATACGTGGGAAATGCCGAGCCACCTCGAGCCAATCCGAGTAATAACGAGTCTTTGTGTTCTCACGGCGTGAGATCTGGCAAACTACAGACCAGGCTCGCCAAGTCACAGGCCATGGGAACAGTGCTTAAGCTTGTCACCATATGCTTCTCATTTTGGTCTTAGGTACCCAGTGGGCACAAACTTAACAAAATATCAGCATGTCATGCATGATATCATACACCGCACCATAAGAAATGCTAAAGCATTTAGGCAAGGTTTGCTAGTCGGCCAGATTTGCCTCCTTTATGCTTGTGACATGGTGTTATGTTGCGGCTGTTGCCAGTCTACCACAATGAGGTGAGTCGACAGCTTATCATGGCCTCCTGCAAACAATGCACACCATCTGGAGATGTTGCTTCTGTGCATACAGTCTTCCCAATACATACCACACATTTCCCCATGAATTTCACTTGGCCTATGCTCTTTCACCCATAAAAAGTGCACTAAACCTTGTTGTTTTTCATTAGTGGATGACAGTAACATGCACGCCATTACTGTTATCTAGTTCACACTTATTCTGCTAGAGCTGCACCTGTGCAAAAAATGGTTTCTCTAGCACGAGCTATACATCTTAAAAATGTCACCACCTCAATCACAATAACATTGTGGAGAAAAATTGTTGTGCGTTACTTTTCGATCTGCCCACGTAAATGGAGGTCTAGGTTGATGAAAGCTAATGGATTATCTTCAAGTCCGTATTTTCTTTTGTCATTAAGTGTTAATGAATGTTCATCTGCCTTAGTTTCTAGATCAAATCACTTTGTCTATTCTATTAAGATTACTTTCAAGGACACACCAAGTCACATGTTTTCATAAAAATGCCCGATGGCTATCATTATCAATGCTAAAACAAATAATATTAATGAATTATACAAGACAACAATAATTTCCTTTTGTCATCGTTGATATAGTCTACTAGCAATATCTCTTATTATTCCCATTCCTACATGTTTTTTGTGTTAGTTTGCTTTTATATCCTGATGCCTTTATTTTGTGAATTTTGTGAGAGGTACCCCGTGGCATTGCTATGCTTGTTAAATCGTAAACCATGCCAATGAGGGCAGCTGCAGCAAGTCTGGAGATCGCAGGTTCAAACCCCGGCACTGACGGCAGCTATCCCAAGTGTAGTTTTTCACTGTGTTTTTTCACACTCCATCCTGGCAAATGCCGGGATAGTACCTTACCTCAAGTCCTGGGGCACCTACCTCATCCCTGTCCCTAATATAGTTACACACACTATTAGACACATAAATACAGGTATCAGACATACCCAACTACATGGGGCTGATGACCAAGATGTCCCAAGCCCCTAAAATGAATTAACAATCACAATCTCATCAGAGGATTTATAATAATAATCATATGGCCTCAACTACCTGAAGTAGATCTTTTGAGTTAGAGCCAATCAGGTGATCTACTCTTCAATTTTGATATTATGTTTAGCACTGCCTTATGGTAGTGAAACCAGAACTCTACTGGGTGAATTTTGACAAAGATTTAATTAATTTTGTCATATAAGCACAATTAATGACACACTGCATCTTGGGAGTAGTATAGATCGCGATTCCTTACACTAAAAAGTTCCCCTCGACACAAAATGTCAGCATCCATGGCGTTATGGACAACACTAACGGTTTGAACGATGCATAAATGCTATAAACACAAACCTAACCTGGGGATTTCGCCCTACACCCCTTGCTTGTGTACAAGCAGTCATTTTTGTCCAGACAGTCATCTAACCTAGTAGGGGCCTATGGTTTCATCTGGATAGTCTACTAATCTAGCCTAGTAGCGACCAATAGTTTCGCTCAGACCGTCGTCTAACCTAGTAGCGACTAATGAGTTTGTCTCACCATGGACCGAGAAGATAGCATTGCAACATTTCAATTAAATTGAACAACTAAAAAGTAATTTATGAGCATTCTTGTGAAAATGCCTAAGTTATAACACCAGACAATTATTATTTAAGGTCTCTAGAGATTGTATTAGACAATCAATTTTAACACTTAGAAAAAAGAATAATTATTAGGAATTTTCATATATGCAATGTTTTTAACTAGTTTTAAGTTACCAGTAATGTACATAATAGTTGTTATAATACTAACAATTTGTCTTTGAGAATGTTATTCATCCTTAGGCCTACCGTAGTAAGATTGACATGTGTTTAGTAGTGCTGATAATAATAATAATAATAATATTAATAATATCGTATGGCCTCGGGTGCCGGGTGCAAGCTTTGTAATTTGACACCCAGAGGGTACTTGCATGTCGAATGTCATTGTTCCTTGAATCACTATGAAAGTCAAGGAGGTTATAAATCTAAGCTCCTTGAACACTATAGCGCTTTCTAGTAGAGAAATTAGGAACTTTGAGTTGGCAGAAACTCCCGAGATTAATTTTGCCACTATGAACACGGTCTACTAAATTCAAATGGGTTCTTTGACATGCCAACATCGTATGACATGCGTGTCATATTTTTGACGCCTTTCAATCATGGGGTTAGTAGACCGACACGCTATCCACTCACCCACCGTGGCAAGCTAGTAGTGTTGATGATGAACTATTATTAGTTCGATACATGCCCACTTACTGTAACCCTTGTTTAATGGAACAAAGTATTGACTAGGCTGACACGAATCTAATTATAAGTCAATACGCAACCTGAAACAAAATCAAAATGGTTTACTTTAGAGCTTGATACAAAATATTTTGTGTAAATAAATTGTATAAATAATTTGTTGTATCGTTCTGTGTTTTATCTTTACATTTTGTTTCCTTTGAACTGAATATTCAAATATTTTGTTTCTCAGGTGTCAAAAGTCCTACACCTATCCAAACAAAATGCATTCCTCATATACTGAATGGGGAAGATTGTATTGGTTGTGCCAAAACAGGAAGTGGTAAAACCCTCGCGTTTGCAATTCCAATACTCCAGAAGTTATGTGAAGACCCTTATGGAATATTCGCTCTTATATTGACGCCTACTAGAGAGTTAGCTTTTCAGGTAAGTGAAGCCAAAAAGATCTGCTGCCAAAATTTTTCACAAGATAGTTATTATTCAATATACCACACATTGTTTCCTTACCAATCTAGTAAGCTTACTGTGTCATCTTGCAAATACGAAAAGAGAATATTAAATTACATTTGACGACCATTTCTGAGACCAAGAAAACATTAATCTCATACTTGTGCAACATGCAGTCCTATTACACTAGTAGAGGAAGTTTAAAGAAACGAACCATGACCACCAGACAGTGCTATTGAGCACAACTGTAAGACGGAGCAAGTGCACCACAGATCTCATTCGTATTTGATCGCCGGATGAAGCCACTATGCAATTGTGAAATTGCATCAAATTTCAAACAAAATTGAAAATTTGGCCCAGTCACCTTCAGCATTTCACCTCGGTGTAGCATTGGGATCATTAGTTGATCTGGTACACTTCACCAAGATACTGAGGTCACTGCAAGGTTCTTGTGAACACAAATAGTGCCAATGTACTATGACATTTGTGCCCCCTTAACGCAAAATTGCCTGCCTGCTAGATCGAATCGAAATTTCCAATTTGACGAGTGTAAGTTTGGAACAGTTGTTGGCGTTTCTGAAGCCAATCGAGTCAAAAGCACACTAACCTTCAACAGATGGTGACTTGGTGTTTGTGACATATTTATAATTCATTTCATTCTCATCAAGACACACAGTTTGCCCATGGGCGTCAACTTGAAAGATGTGCACCAGGCTAGGCAACATGTCAATCGGTAGATTGTCAGCGTATATTCAGTACATCGCAAATATTATTTACAGAAACTGTGTTTAAAAGCGTTAATCATGAATTCTATTGCAACCAGTTGCACCAAATTATGCATTTCAACCTTCTATTCACCGAATATCAAAGCCTGGCTAATTTCACACTGTGTAAGTGGAAAAGTTATTGTATTTTAATTATTAATAAATGTCTATTAGGTTTATTTGTAATGTATTCTCTGTATAGATGTTCTATTACTGGTACCTTAGATGGTTCTTAATGTCGTTGGATTTTTTTAAGAGCGTTAAAAATCCCTCAGTTTGCTTACCTTTGGAAGGGAAGTAACGCCGGCGGGCCCATGTCATAGATTTATGGCATGTAAAAAACCTTCCACTAACTAAAATTGTCAAACCAACCCCTGGCACTATACAGCCCATGACGGGCTAAGGCCGACCAAGCGACCGCTGCCCAGCCATTCGGCCTGCAGATATTGGGGTGACGCGTGATCAGCGCGTCAGGTCCCCTCGGCCGTTAATCTTGGTTTTCGTG
Source organism: Meconema thalassinum (assembly GCA_946902985.2). Taxonomy (NCBI): domain Eukaryota; kingdom Metazoa; phylum Arthropoda; class Insecta; order Orthoptera; family Tettigoniidae; genus Meconema; species Meconema thalassinum. The sequence goes on along the minus strand of OX336391.1, from coordinate 295,786,283 downwards.
ATCGGGGCGCTGTCTCACTGTCAGACAGCTACTCAATTGTCCTCACGAGGCTGAGTGCATCCCGTTCCAACCCTCACGTCAGTTTTAAAATCCCTGACGGAGCCGAGGATCGAACACGGGGCCTCCGGGTGAGAGGCAGGCGCGCTACCCCAACACCACGGGGCCGGCAACTAAAATTGTGGGAAGCTAAATTTGTAGGTTAGATTTGATTAATGCTCTATGAGTTCCAACGTTTGCCACCAGGTGCCGGTTGCAGTGGCATCTAGTAGCCAATTTTGCTGCTAGGTATCATTGATGGTTGCATTTGGTAGCAAAAGTAGGAACTACTTGAAATTGATCGTCTGCAATCCTTACCTGAATTACAGATAACACACACTAATACAGCCCATCACAATTAACACCGGTTATCAGAAAGATTCTACTCACACCCAAAGTACACGGGGCTACATGACCGCGTTGTCGCAGCCCCTAAACTGATGAACCAACCAATGTCATACTAAGTTTTCTAAATAAATTTTAAAGAAATGCCTTGGCAATTATAATTATTGTAAGTATACTGTAGATCAGTAGATCATTTCAAAATGTGAGAACTGTTCAGTAGATCACCAAAGCTTTCGGGTTACCTGTCCATACCTGCCAACTCTCCCGATTTAGGCGGGAGACTCCCAATTTCAGACCATTTCTCCCGCCCTCCCGCTTAACGTATTAAATCTCCCGATTTTCAAAAATCCCACGCGTAATTTCGGATTGAATGTGCGAGATGACACTCCAGTCGTCTATCGAACGGATCGACTTTACGTGTTTTGAAGTTATATCTCGATACCGCAGTTTCGCTCTGTATCGATAATCGACAACTGCGTACTAACTCCCGCCAAGACCCCCGCGTCACGTCCTGCTGTTATAAGAAGTTCGCTTCGAATACGTCTTTGTTTGAAATCGTCGATGGTTAATTCAGCGCTTGTTCCTAGATGTTTTGCATAATGACCTGTAGGTGATACGTAGTTGTGCGCTGTGGAATATTGTATCTGTTTCACACGTGAAATTATATGATTTATCTATAACTTAGTTATATGTTGTTGGCGTTAATATGCCCGTAGGCTATTGTGATTTATCGATCTGAGTGATTGCATCCGTTCCTCGGTAATATGGCGAAGAAATATGATGTGATATTTAAAAATGTGTACACAGATAACTTTCCGCATATAACTGAGTCAAGAAGAGGCGCAACATTTGCATTTTGAAGTGTCTGTAGGAGTGATTTCAGTATCTCACATGGTGGAAAGGGAGCCATTTCAAAACATGTGCTCTCAAAGAAACATAAAGACAATGTACAATGTGTTGGGGAAAACAAGAAACTTGATTATTTCAAGTGTAAGGAGGAAGACACTGACAGTATAACATGTGCAGAAGTATTGTTCACATCGTTTATTATTGAACATAACCTCCCTGTCAATTGTTGCGATCACGCTGGTCCTTTATTTAGGATGATGTTCCCAGACTCAAAAATTGCCGGGAGATATGGCTCAGCCAGAACTCAAGTATGACAAATTGACTAAAGTTATGCTTTCCATTCTGACCATTCCGCATAGTAATGCAGAGTGTGAGAGGATGTTCAGTCTTGTCAGAAAACCAAGAACGCAGTTCAGGTCATTTCTCTCCGACAAGACTTTGGACAAACTTATAACTCTGAAGTCGATTCAGAAAGGGAAGTGTTTTGAGCAAGAATATAGCAAGACCTTTTTGAAGAGGGCAAAATCAGCCACAGTCACCTGCAACAACGACCAATAATATGATCTTCGATATGTCACTAGTTTTGTATGCCTGAGTGTGGTCGAAAGAAAGGTATGCTTGTTTGATAGACTAGTTAGAATTTAAAATTACTCAGTCTTAAGTACATTTGTAAACTGGGATGTCATATCTATCATGTTAGTCATGTACAGTTTAATAGTGTAACTTATATATTTGCTGGAATGTCTTAGCCTGTGTATGTATTATGTTGCATCGCCGCCACGTCGAATCTCCCGATTTTTCATTTTGAGAGGTTGACAGGTATGCCTGTCCCTGTAATATGTCATTGATACTACAAATATGAGATAGAACTATGACGCCTATTTTGTTGTATACATAAAGCCTGTGTATGTATTATGTTGCATCGCTGCCGTGTCGAATCTCCCAATTTTTCATTTTGAGAGGTTGTCAGGTATGTCTGTCCCTGTAATATGTCATTGATACTACAAATATCAGATAGAACTATGACGCCTATTTTGGTGTATACATATTTAACAATGTACAGGGTACTCAAGAAAATATCCAATTACAGAAAGAAAAAGGTGGTTTTATTCTTAACATTGTTCAGTGAAGGAGAATGATTATATTATTTTTATTATATGTGAGTTGAGTCATTTTAACAGTAACTTGATTACAAAAAAAATATTTTGTTCTAGATTGCTGATCAGTTTGCTGTAATTGGTAAAACTATTCATTTGCGGCACTGTGTGATTGTGGGAGGAATGGATATGATGGTCCAAGGACAGGAGCTTGCTCGGAAGCCCCACATAGTTGTGGCAACCCCTGGGCGGTAAATTTACAGTTTTCTGCCATTTCCATTTGTTGTTTTTATATCACATTTCCTCTCTTTACAAGTTTTCTAAAATGTCTTCACAGTTTGGCTGATCATCTTGAGAGCTGTGACACTTTTACACTGAAGAAAATAAAATTTCTTGTTTTGGATGAAGCCGATCGATTGTTGGGTGGCCATTTTGATGAGCAGGTGATGTAAAGATTTCATATTAAATAAACAGCTTTATCAGAATTTCAGGCACACCTTGGTAATCACGTGTAGCATGGCACATTTTATGGCTCGAGACAGTTAAAATTTCTGACACATTCATGAATTGTTTTTTGAGAATTGTTGAAAAGAAAAAGGAAATATGCTCTAGGCCCTTCTGTGATCATTCCCATCACATTTACCTGCAGATGACTAGCAAATTCTTATCAATTTGTATGTACCCATAAATTTTACTGTTTGATTGGAAATATGCACAAAATTTCTTCAGTGGAAGATGCACATATTTCTTCCCGTCTGGTTACAAAATATAATTCCACGTTCCTCTCTCATTCATTAGATTTTGAAATGAAAGTTTGATGCTTTTCAGTCGGTCAACACGATTGTACCCAAATGAGATGGGTTATTCCCCAATCCTGAAAATTGTTTTTACATGAGATTTATAAATACACTTGGATGACCAGTATTGATCGTCAAGCAATCATCATCAGATCCATTACACTGAGTCTACAACATTTTAACAAAACATCACATAGACTATAACTAACACATATTGACGAGTTGAACTATCTCAACAAACACCGCAACTAAAGAAGTGTAAATATTTTCCCCCACACTTTTTGACATAAAATTTTGTAGCCTAAGTGTAATGGATCTGATGATGATCGCTTGACGATCGAAACTGGTCATCCAAGTGTATTTATTAATCTCATGTTTTTTTTTGTTTTTTTTTTGTTTTTTTGTTTTTTTTTTAGGGAATAACCCATCTCATTTGGGTACAATCATGTTGACCGACTGAAAAGCATCAAACTTTCGTTTACTAAGGCAACACTGAAATTGGCTTCAAACACCATAAAGATTTGGAAATTGTACTCTTACAGAAATATGGATCTTGATTCCAAACCTAAAATGGGAGAGGTTTCTCTAAAACAAAAATGTCATCACTGCCTAACCTTTAACTTTTGTCAAGCTATTTCTAAGAATCAAGTTCCACAAAAATATAATTTTTCTTTAAAGTAATTGATTTTTTCTTTCTTTTAAAAGAACAAACAAAAATGTTCACTTTAACAGTCATCAAATTTGTATTGAACCAGTAATTTTCTCTCTCTTAAGTCAGGAAGTTTGAATGTCACTAGTTATGAGGTTTTGGTGATTGGTTCTCCACCCTGGCACATTTAATTGCCAGCAATAAACTTTTATAAATGGCATGCAAAAATTAAAATGAACATTTTCACCATAAAATCACAGCTCTGTTTATACTGTATTGTTTCACATTAATTTTGAAATTTCTTATTATACATTTTCTGTTGGTATATATAATCACTACTTTGTGATTCTCTCTTTTTTTGTGGTAAATTAATTAGCTCTACTCTGTTTCTATAAGATTCTTCACACTCACTTCTTTCTTCTGCATGAAATACGCTCACCGACGAAAGAAAGAAAAAAAAAGAAACAGTCAATCCAAATTTGCTTGTAATTTCCAGTTTGAATGTCATTTACATGGAATTTTATTGATAGTAAGTATGGTTAATTATTTTATTGAAAGCATTATTTATTTATGTACATTTATTTATTCTTTGTATCTTTACTTTCTTTTTTTACTATTTGAATTATTGCAAAGGAAGGTATTTGTGTTCTGAACCAGTCTTCATTTCATTACTAAAGTTCAGTCTAAATAATGCTTCTGAGGCCCCAAGAAATTGCCAGTCATCATTCTGATGACAGACGCAGCCACCGCTTCCCCGCTGCAGACACAGACACCATGGTGCAAGAGGCTGTGGAACGGTTTCGAGAAACTGGTAGTTACTTTAGAATACCTGCACCTGGCATAAAACTAAGATTTCAGCCCACGGCAACCTTTTTCTCATCACCCAGGTCCTCAGAGATGGTCACACGACAACAGTGAGGCTCAGAATCAGCTGCAGCAGGTGTGGGGAATGGTTCGATGACACCTCGATGAACAAAGTCTTCAATCAAGGTGACTTACTACAGGTCCAGATCTGATCAGAGAGCACAGAGATGCCCAGATTCAGTTCGCTCATCAACACTCCCAATTAGTGATGTGGGCCGGGTAAATACCCAGTGGGAAGGTAAATATAAATTGGGTATTTACCCGGGTATTTACCCAGTGGTCATTTAAATACCCAAATGAGGGTATTTTCAGTTTTTTGAGCTTTGTACAACACTTTTTGTTGTGTTGATGAAGTGTTGGACAAACAAGGACTAAAACACAGGTATTTGATGCCTTAAATTGAAATCGGGAACAATATTGATCCTTCAAACTAAAAGAAAAGAAAATGGACGACCGGGTATTTTTGGGTATTTATATGTTTTGGCACTGTAACCTCGTCTTTAAGTGTGTTTTTTTCCTTAAATTAAAGTAAAATATTGGATAACACCTTTTGGTTGTTTTGTGTTTTAATTTTTTAATAAATACCAAGATATTGAGAAGGTTGAGTTTTATTATGGTACTGGAAATGAGCAACAAAGATGTGGGAGGGAAAAGCTACTTTTGTACTAATATGAGTAGGCCAAATATGCCAAAATTCAAAAGGTAATAAAATATATTCAATAGAAAGCACATTTGAAAAAAAAAAAAAAAAACAAGAAGTTCCGTGACGAACTAAAGAGCCTACTTTTCTCGAAATGTAAGATTCATTCCAATGATTAATCTATATGGACCAAATTAGAATAATGACGAAATTGAGTTGGTAATAACAAAATTTCTTATTAGTTCGAAATATAACTATCATAATGTAGCCTAATAGAGCACTACAGTTGGCAGCCCTGGTGACTGAATATATTCTTAGTTCCATCTCTTAAGGCCTACAGAATACAAAATTTGGCTGAAGTCCAATGGATAGCATGGACGTTACATGCAGTTAAACATTGGATTTAACAGCGTGTGTAAAATCATGTTGGCAACAATGTCATGCATGTATTGGTCAGAAATAATCTGAACTATTATGATCTATTGATGTGCCAATTTTGGATGAAATACATTTATTTGTATAGAAGTTACAATGTATTTTAAAATTGGACCAATCAGCAGGCTTAGAATCATGTTGGAGGCACTGACGTATATTAATTACTCCAAATTAATCTAGAATGTAAGGTACTATACATGTGCAAAGTTTAGTGCTGTTGGCTTGAATACTTTCTAATATACTGATATTAGGGTAAAAAAATAGAGACAGCATTTATGAACAGTTGGCAACCCTGGTTGTTCTTAAGATTACGCATAGTCATATCTGTTATAGTACACATAGCACATACGAAATTTGGTTGAAATCCAATTGATAGTATAGAAGTTACATGCATTTACAATTGGTCCTATCAGCAGGCTTAGAATCATGTTGGTAGTACTGAGTTCCATTAGTTGTTCCAAATTAATCTAGAATGTCGGGTACTATACGTGAGCATAGTTTAAAGCTGTCGGCTTGCATACTTTCTGATATATGGGTATTTGGATAAAGTAAATTGGGAGCATTTATTAACAGTTGGCAGCCCTGGTGGCTCTTAAGAATACGCTCAGTCATATCTGTTTATGTACACATAGCACATACAAAATTTGGTTGAAATCCAATTGATAGTGTAGAAGTTATATGCATTTAAAATGTGGACGTATCAGCAGGCTTATAATCATTTTGGCAACACTGCCATGTATGGCCTCCTGGAAATTAAACTGCAATATTATTATCTATACGTGTGCCAATTTTGAAATAGCTCCCATTCATACCTTCCAAGATATCCAACATGGAGCTCAAATTTCAATTGCGATTTTTCAGCAGTTGGTAGCACTGACATCATTTTCAAATATGGGAGTGAGATATTCAGGTATAGATCTTTACTCCTACCAAATTTTGTTTCGATTGCTGCAGCCGTTTAGGAGTTGATAGGGGGACACACACACACAGCCAGACAGAAGGACAGACACACATTTGCCCGATCTCATAAGTCTACTTTTTCCTCATTTTTGCAAAATGTGAAAAGTAGGCTAAAAAATGCTTAGTTAAAGTGCTTTAAGTTATTTTTCATTCAATTTTGAATATAAATAAATATTAATTTTTAAAATCATACTCGAAATAATATAAATGCATGTCAGGAAGTTTTTGTAGTATGTGGGCTCTATAATGGGTGAAGATGTATGCCAGCAAGCATGTGAGTTGGCAACACTGCTCAGCTCATCCTACCCAGTATTCAAACTGACACTGTACTTCCCTCCCATTTTCTATTCTTTGGTTTAACGCCTATTGTACTTAACCTAACTTTTTCAGTGTAGTGGAGTTGTTAGATTATATCTCCCGATCTAATTCCCACTTCTAATTCTGTTTTTAAGTCCCAATTCTAATAATATTTAATTTTATTAACTATCTAATGTTGTTACATTTCTAAAAAGTTAATGTAGAATAGTTTGCATACCGGTACCCTTTTTTAAGGTTCAACTTACCACGACACAGGATTTTTGATGAAAAATCTAAAATACCCGGGTATTTACCCGAGTATATACCCTGGGTATTTACCCCGATTTATAAATACCTGGGTATTTTACATCACTACTCCCAATGGACTTCACAACAATGGAGCCGTGTGCCGTTCTCTGACTAGTCCAGATTCTCTTGATATCTCCAGATGGTAAGGAAAGAGTCTGGAGATTCAAAGCACACAGTATCCATAAAGACTCCTTTCGATGGAGGATCCATGATGGTGTGGGGTTGGCATATCTTTGGAGGCTCGGACGGAACTCGTTTTCATTGAAAATGGCAGCCTCAGTGCTCACTGCTAGATCAGCAAGATTCTCGTAGATCACACACACCATTTAATGGAGACTGATTTGTGTTAATGCACAATAATACTTGTCCACATGCAGCAAGATCTGTATAGTAGTACATACCTTGGAGATTGTCGGGATCAACCTGCCAGAGCATTTTTTGAATAGCCTGTGAACATGCATACGAGCTCGAAATTCCATTAGGCAGCATTTCAAGAAGACGACCAATTTGAGCAGAGAGCGAGACATCAGAGCCTAATTGAAACATTGGCCCAGAGAACGGCAGCTGCAGCTACGGACAGAGCTGGCTACACTAGATCTTGATTGTTAGTGTTGCTGATAACATGGATTTAAGTGTGAGGGTAATGTTGATATTTCGATGTTGTGAATAAATTTTAACAAAAGTGTGTTTAAAAGTGAGTAAAAGGTCAAGGGACAAAATTGGAAAAAAATTATAAAATGTGTATGATGTATGATTTAAAATAAAAAATAGTTTCATTAATATTATTACTGAAATTTCTTAAGGGGCCATGCTCTCTGCTGACTCGGTAGACGCGTGGGTTCGAGCCCCACCGTCGGCTGTCCTTGAAATGGTTTTCCGTGGTTTCCCATTTTCAACACCAGGCAAATGCTGGGACAGTACCTTCTGACAGGCCACGGCCGCTTCCTTCCACATCCTTGCTCAGTTGCATTCATCTTCATCCATTCCATCTCTCATCCCGACGTGCAGGTCGCCCACGGGCGTCGACTTGAAAGACCTGCACTCGGCCTCTCAAGAGGCTACACGACAAAAAAAAAAAAAAACTGAAATTTCTTGATGTGCATTCAACGTTATAGTTATTTTTAGAAGTGATCTTTATTTGGCCGGTGAGGTTAGTTTCTGAAATACACCATTTTAAAATCTTTCTTTAACATTACAGTTGGAGACCATATTTGGAGCTCTGCCTAAGCAGAAACAGACTTTGCTGTTCAGTGCCACCATGACAGATGTCTTAGAGAAGGTTCAGGAAGTGACTGGAAATAAGGTACAGTATCAAGTTGACAGTGTTTAGAATTGGTGTTGGTTTTTGCCAGCCAGTATCATAAACTGTAGTCTGTCTCATGGCTAAATGACCATGATGTCGCAAAACCCTTAAATGAATCGACAGAGACGGTAGTTATGCTAGATTCTTTTCATGGCAGAATTTAGATGTAAAATTAAATGTTTGCTATTTGCTAGGTTTTATCATGCTTGTATAAATGACTATACAGGTGCTCTCTGGGTAGAGAAAAGTGGCCTACACTCACATGGTCTCACAGTTAATGGGCATGCGAGTTGGGAACCTCAAGGGATTTCGCAGTTGGGTCTGGTTTTTTATTCTTTTCTTTTTTCCTATTGACTTTGGGATGGGCCCTCTCCTCTACTTCCTTCTAAGTCTCTCAACCTACATTCTTCGAGGGTTGCAAGCATTTCTTTTCCCTCCTTTGTTTCCTTTCTGTTTTTTTTTTCTTTCTTCTTCTAGTATGCAAGTTAGCAGTAAGTAAGTAAATGATGGTAGTTTTTAGAGCAGTTCTAGTGATCATTCTCACCCTCTTGCACATAATAGGGGCATATGAGCTTCTTGCTTCGCTCCCTAAAACATAGATCACCACCACCCATAACGACTCATGTCGATGTAATAGTAATATAAATTCAGTCTCCAAAATTGTTTCTTTTGACACTCTGGTTTTCCAGGAGTGATGTGGTGGGCGTTTTCAAGCCCAAGTTTTGGCTGAAACTCGGTAAGGACATAGCACTATCTTGTCCGACTCCGACAGTGCCCTATACATTTTATTACGTCTCACCAATCCAACATGACGGCTGTACGTTTTTTTTACCGGCATTCTGTATCTCCAAAACTGTTACCGATACACTGACATTTTTTACGGTGATACAGGGCACTACTAGAAGTTTATGTTTGCAAATTTCAAAATCCTGATAAGTACAAAACGAACATGGCAAGCAAGCGAATTTGAAACATTTAACCCCTCAGCGTCGTAGCCATTTAAGGAGCTTCCTACTACAGTACACAGCCGGAGGAGATTTCAACTACTAGCGACTGAAATACATTGATTTACCGTATATACCCGAATGTAAGACGACCCTGAATATAAGACGAGGCCTAGTTATCAACTGCCTCTTACAGATTTTTTCAAAAAAATACTCGCTAACTCATAACTTGCACAATATATGCCCTTAAGGTCGTGCTTTCATTTTTATAATGTCTCGTGTTATCGGAGATCCCTCTGCCCGCTTTTCCAAGACATGCTCTATAATTTCTTTGTTCAAGAATGGGAGACGTTATTAAATTAAGATACGTTGATCACTCAATTACTGCTCGTAAAACTGACTGGTTGTTCTTGAAAGATTGTTTTAAGTCATATTTCCGTATGCTTTCGAACGTATAATTTATCCACTTAAAATGACGTGTATGCGTAAATCCTAACCTCAAAATGTACGCTATTCGTATATGCATGGTAATTAAACATAACAAACCATATTTTAATCTTCATTAACGCATTGATTTGTTGCGAGTTACAAGATGCCAACACCACATACTACTTTGCAAATAATGATAATTTAAAAAAAAATAATAATACCCTGAATATAAGACGACCCCAAATTTTTATAACACAAAAAGTGGGAAAAAACCTCGTCTTACATTCGGGTATACACGGTACTTAAAACGTTACTACAAGTATAAGAGTAGCCCAATATGTACGAAATTTGGAATTCCTTAAGAAAAAATTATGTACATGCACATAATTATATAATTGTTTCACATTAGCTTAGTAATTCAGCTTGGTGTGAGCACTCCTCGAGACAGAGACCCACGTCATATTCTTGGCAGCAGTAGCCTGAACGATGTGTTCTTATACCGATGCTTCGAACACACTACACACCATCCCAGTTTTGGGTGCTAATTTCCTTATAAAATGTATTTCCTATAACCTTGGAACTATATTATCTGATGAGCGCCAGCCATGGTTATTTCGTTCCGCGCCCAAACGGGCATATTTTGTAAACAAACCTTTCACCAGCTGAACCCGATAAGATAATTGCTCAATGTTTGTCCCTGTCATCATCATCATCATCATTTCCCCTTATCCAGCTCCTGCCGGGTCGGGGTATTTATGGCACTTCTCCACTTTCCTCTCTCCTTCCACCATTCTTCTTCCACGATCTTGTCCCAGTCCAGATTTCTTTTTCTTACGCTGTTCTTCACTGAATCAATCCACCTTGTTCTAGGTCTTCCTCTTGCTCTCTTACCCTTGCACTTCGCCTCCAGCATCTGTCTTGGTATTCTATTTTCCTCTATCCTCTTTACATGTCCAAACCACCTTAGTTTATTCTTCTCAATTCTCTCATTTAGTTTTCCCATCCCAACTTCCTTCCTAACATCTTCATTCCTCACTCTGTCTTTCCTTGTCTTTCCTATCATACTTCTTAGGAATTTCATTTCACTGGCTTGGATTCTACTCTCTTGCCTGCTTGTCAGGTTCCAAGTCTCAGCTGCATAAGTTAATATGGGAACATAGTACACTTTATACATTACCTCCTTGCTTTTCCTTGGTACTTCCTTATCCCAAACAAGTTTTCTTACACTTTGAAAGAATGCATTGCTCTGCTGTACCCTCCTGCCAATCTCCATGTCCAACCTACCAGTTTGCATCAATTCACTTCCTAGGTATTTGAACGTGTCCACAATTTCCAAACTCTGACTTCCAATTTTCACAGTGCCCTTTCCTTGTCATCACCATGGTCTTGCTTTTCTTTATACTGATTTTCAGGCCATACTTCTGAATATTTTCGTTCAGTGCATCTAGTTGTTTTTGCACTTCTTCGGTGTTCCTTCCCCAGACCACAATAACATCTGCAAATAACAGTAACTTCATTTCTTTATGTCCATATGCTTCCTTTGTTTCCTTTACAATTTCATCCATCACCATTATGAACAAGAGAGGTGTCCCTGTCACTTGCCTAAATATTAGAGACTAAACTTTCATCTGAATTATAGGCCTACAATATTTCAAGCCCGTTACTGTCAGTAACCACGGCTGGAGAATCTCATTGCGCGCAGCGTGACCAAAAGCAGGATGAGGAAACTGAGTGAGGGGAATAATATTTATTACGAAACAAACCAACTCTACACATTTTCAGATAAAAGATGAGACATCGTCTCTCAAACGAGATACATACCATGCACAACTGGTTCTCGTATCATATGATAGAAAGCAGCACTAACTGATACCTACACACAGCGCTGGTAGAATTTTATGGAAATATTTCAATCCAAGAAAAAAGATGAATACATTAAAATAATCCGCACTCTTAGTGTACAAATGAAGCAAAGAACATCACATGAAAAGACAAACTTCTCGGCTTGTGAGTTCTTTATTTTATTCTGTGGAAAAGAATGAAGCAAACTAAACGAGAGAATATTCTTCAGACTTGCTTGAATTCTTTATTATCCTTGCACAAACAACTATATTTTAATGAACTACTCTTATTTTACAACACTGATAACCCTCAACATTTCTTCTTGAAATCAAAGCCAGTTGCATTTTGATAACTCCAAAACTCTTCACGCTACAACCGTAAATGCGAAGCCATGCATGGGTCTTTACCACATGTAGAGGCCGGCGGCTACGGAAGAGAAGAGGGTCTATACTGTGCCCATCAGAGGTGTTGATCTGGTTACCACCAACCGTGTGTGGCCTCCCAGACAACCCCATCCTCCAAACACACCACCTGATAGGATCGGATGCACTTCTTATGGGGCTGGCCAGCATGAGCAGGGTGTCTACTACTCTGGAAAACATGGGAAACAGGGAATTTTTAAATCCTGGAAAACTCAGGGAATTTTAATGACACTCAGGGAATTTTAGTTTCAAAAGGTCCAACCTTGAATAATTGGAAATTATGCTATTTATATTTTGATGGTGGAAAAGTATATTCTGGTGATGATTGTTGTGGATGTATGTTCATACTGATGTTAAATCAGTAAGCTCTCATTTCATGCGAGATAGAGCACACAAATTACACACATGTGTAGACTGTGTTTTTGTATATAAATGTGTAATTGTATGATTTCTGAGAGCATTACTATTGCCTAGCTACTTTCAATACTCATAAGTACAATAGTTTTTCTGGATGAAAAATTTAGAAATTGGCTTAATATAGATTTTTTTCTATTTCAACTTTTTGAAATGCTCTTTAAGTAAAAACTCTGTTTTTTATATTTATTATGGCCGCTGCTGTTAATCAGGGAATTTTCTAATTTATCCTGAAAAATTCAGGGAATTGTCAGTGAAATCTGTTACTTGTTTTTGGTAGACACCCTGATGAGATTCAGCATCCCGCAAGGATCAGGTCCAAACGGAAGTAATGCCATTGACACCCAAAGAAGTACACCCTCAAAACACAAATCTAGTAAACGAGAACAACTAGGCTTAAGTAAAATTCGAAGAATTTTTTAATTCAGCAATCAAACCCCTGTCCTACTATCGGAGGGTTTGAATCGGCTAATCCGCAAAGCTAATATATATTTTTAAAAACCAACCCCTATCTGAGTTAACTTATCCCTCTCGAAAAGTCCTAATTACATAAAAGAAAGCAAAAGCAACACTTGGGATGTGGTACGACAAACAACCCTGATTGAAGATACAAGTAAGGATGATGAGTCCAGATAGAAACATCATAAAGCAATAAAGTCAAACATGACAGCAAAACTTAATTATACTAGTACCACTCCCTTATTTACATTTAACATTACCTAACCTAGCTAATCTTACTTGACAATCAACTACGGTGAGAAGCGACCGTGGAAAGAAAAAAAAAAATAGTCTATTTCAAAGCTAGGATGACAGTCATAGTATTATAACAATTCAAAATACAATAATTGTACAATAACAAAATACATAACAGTTTGGACAATAGGGTAACATACATAATTAAATAATACACTCAGTAATATTGTTATTAATAAAGCCTGTGTACCCAAATCAGAAAGCTGTTTGCTTCTAATTGTCATCTAAACATGTATAACTACATTAGCATACGCACAGTAAAACTGAGTCTGATAACGCATGTTATCACCTGGCCCACGAATTACCAACTAACGGTTGCCAGTGATCTCCGTGGGTCAAATTTGTGTCAGCTCTCTAAAATTAAATTTTCGTAAGGAAATACCTTAAGCACAATGCATCGGTCAGCTATCAAACGTTGGTCATAATTTATGCAGATATTATTTATTGAACTCAGTAACATCGTAGATTTATGGTTAATTAGATTCCATGATTTATTATATGGTTTATCTTGTTGGTTTAAATCATTGTTTATGACGAATGACCCAATGACGCAAGGCTGCGAAATGTAAGACTCCATAGAGTTACTTATTCAAAACGTGACACTAAACAGTCACGTACAATAGCATAAGCTACAAAATGGCTCATAGAATAACCTTTGTGGCAAAAATATACCTCGGTCAGTTTAGCATCATGGCTTTAGAACTGCCGGCAATCATCGTGTCAAAAACAAGGACATAAAAAAAACATCATAAGTGTCTACAAGAATGGACACCATAATAACAAATTTAGCTAGCCTGATACTTATATGTCTATCGATAATATCTGAGAAACCTCTCATAAAAAATAGAAATCATGACATGAGTAATTCCAATCGCTTACAGATCATAGCGATGTTTTGGGACTTTTAATCACCTTGTGCAAATATTCAGCTTCACAGCTGTGACCTTCGTCTATAAAACCTTCTCAACATGGCTCGAAAGCATTCCATTACAAAAATGTAACATTCTTAAAACTTGTTTGGCAGTCAAGGTCTCACAATGAGAAACACTGAATTGTGGGTATTGCGTAACAAGTTCGTGGCCTTGAGCGACTCTAGCAAGTCCGCTTGTATTGTGTGTATCACTGTCTATCAAAACTTTGCATACAGCAATGCAATAAAATGTCATTCACACTGGGTTCATTTATCATTGTCCAAACCATGACCCTTTATAAACACACAATGAGTATAATGCAATGTCCTAATCCTAATAAGCTTGGTTATGAAGAAATACGTAGTAAGATTTGAATGCTTTTATATGGCAAAGAACACAATCAGGCAGACATGCAACTTGTCTGAACTGCTTTGCTTTTCTGGAAAGATATCCCACTGACTGTTTTGTAAAACCAATAACTTTCACGTGCTCGTTCTTGGTACAAACAATAATAGTAAGACAACACTCTGGCCTTCTAGTGTTGTGAAAATGATACTATTTCGAGACAGTTAAATAACAGACTCCTCATACACTTTAACATTCCTTCTGGAATAATGTGGTAATTTGATCCACTAAAGAAAAACTTAACAAAATTCACAACATTTAGTGAGTGAACCTCTCCTCATAAAATCATACGCCAGTCAGTGGCTTGAGAAGAATTACATGAATAGGGTGCCAAAGAATTTAAACATGGGATTACAATCCTCCCATAAAACGCAATATGAGCTGTCTAAAAAATTTACAAAATGTACCAGCGTGTAAAAACGCCATGGGTGTCTCAGCAATCAGCTTCGAATCAAACGATGCAGAAGCTGGCAAAGCAAAAATATACTAGAACAATGACTGTCATCATCACGGTTGCTACGAAACTACTCCACCATGACTGAAACCGCCCCCTTTACTAAATAAATAATATGTGTGTGGAGCCACTGAGTTATTTGCAAACCATACCCGAGGAATTATCTTTGGAAATGTCATTGAGAACCAGTACTCAGAAATGATACACTTATATTAATTACGTCATCATCTATTCTGACAAACATATTTACAATAATTAAGACACATGCACTTAACATAATTAACATGCACATAAATAACTTAAGGTGTGAAACTCAAACTTACATGTATTACTGGAGTACCATTCTGCATCGTCGAAAATCCCAACATGCCATCCTTTAAATAAACCAAAACCCTGATTCATGCTCAACCCCTCGACGAATCCAACATGCAATAGTTAAAATCTTCATAACGTCCATCCTCATGCAATTTGGCAGAACTATAACCAAGAACTACTTCAAACGTCCCAACTAATATTCTTAAAATGTCGTCGTACAATCATACATCCTTATTTAAGGAGATCAGCATTCCATTTACAGATTGAAGACAAGTATCTCGTAGCATACATAAGAGTTTCGTTCCGTACATATTATTAAAAAATATCAAGAAGTCGACTTATTATGAATTCCCAACAACGTCCCGCGACTTTGACATCATCAATATAGGCTTCATAATCAAATATATATTGTCGACTAACATCAAATACGGACCACTCCAGAAATATGTCTATCCAGTCTTAATGGTTCCCAAAATCTCTTTTCTCATTCAAGGGAGCTGCCACCTAGTGAGAATCAACGTAACTTCAACTCGCTATCTCACCTCGAGGCGAAATGAGTACTTAGTAGAATACTGGGTACAGTGTGCCTAAAAGAAACGGCACAAATAACCCCCTCCTGAAATTCGTCGATGGTTGAAAACCAAGACGACGTGACATGTGGAAAGAAAGTTCATGCACTCCATACAAATACTTCAGTAGTAAAGTTTTTCTTGAGCATGCATCAATTAGGTTTTTCAGAACAGACCCACTTCTTAAAGTTCATCTCCGATTCCAAAACCCATAGTACTCATGCTTGTCACTCCACCTTTTCCAAACAATAGGAGTCCATGTCACAACAGCGGAAAGATACACATGCTTATACAAGATCAACACATACTTCAGTATACAATACAATCAGGTAGCAATACAGAGTTTTCCACAATTATTTTTTCACGTCATCTTGAAGTGCGCAGCAGAGTTCCAATCCAACAAGGGTCAAGTAGATCGTTTCAAATTCCGTTCCAAGAAATCTTCACTCGCAGCCAGTAACCTCAATGTAGACAACACCTCGTAGAAAATCAAGCTGTGAACAATCACAACTCCGAAAGCATTTTGTTTTGGATTCACTTAATATCTAACAAGTAAAATAACAAAGAAACGTAACCAAAATTCCCTAAATATGGCATCAGCTACGATTTTCATTAAATATTACCCCATGTTCAAGTTTCACACCTTTACAAAGCAAAAAATTTAAAAATTTAAACCGCAATGTTACAGCATTATAATTTAATCTCGATTACTCGACAGAAAGATCAAAAATTTACAAAATCAATCCCATACTTCATACTTCATATTTAAATGAGAAAATAACTAACTGAACAGAAAACTATCTCTCTTATTAACTCAATTAAGAGAAAAAAATAAAAAAATACTCTCAGTGAACGCAGGCATTTGTTCAACACTGTACCTCTGTTCCGCATTACTAAGAATACTAACGAGAAAACCAGAAAATCCCAAGAAATACAAGAAAAATATCATCCAAGAAACAAACTCAACCCCTAAAAAGAACACCCAAGAAATAAAACAAAGAACATACCGAAACAAAGTCAAACAATACCAGATTAAACGTGCCAACCACCCCAAAAAACACAAACTTTCATAACCTCCATTCATAACCACAAAATCCCACATAAAAATAGTCACACGTACCACCCACAAAATTCCCAAAATTGCCAGAACATAATTAGAGCTCGTTAAAACATCGACATACACAAACACATATATACCCTTAAAATAAACACTTCGACGACGACAACAACACCTGAAATCCATGTCATACTCGTTTTGGCAATTCAACACGAGCATGATCTCCATCTCCAAAAATAACTTAATACTACCTGAAATCCATGTCATACTTGTTTGGTAATTCAACACGAGCATGATTTCCATCCCAAACACAAATATAAGTACTTACTTTCCAGTCATCATCCACCACAGGGAGAAACAAGGAACTTTTTTCTAAATGCTTACCACAAAATATATAATCAACTTCTGTCACCTAAAACGCAAGTCCCATACCTTGATATAATAGGATCGTAAGTCGAAGAAAGACATTCTAACGAAAACCCCAATAATATACTCGGCTACTCGTTTTAAATAATATTACAAATTAATAACAATAAAACCTAACCTTATTTCAAAACAAGAAAACAACTAACTCCTACCCAATAACAAAACAAAGCTAAATGATCACAATCACTCCAAAATACACAATTACACAAATAACAAACACAAACCCCCTGTGGCACTACACAACCAAGAAGATTGAGTATCACTCGTGCAGACGAATACACCCTCACAGCATGCACACAATAGGCACACTAAAAGCATTGCATTCACCTAACACAATTTTGAAGATATGCAAATTACAAACATATCGAGCAACTAATATTTCCTATACAGATCAGCATCACACCAACGACGTATATGATCATACGATCCACACAAGTCACACCGCTTACCTTTCTTAGTGATACCTCCTGTGTATCGCTGGATCTCACGCCCCTGACAAGCATCAGCTGGCACATAATCAGGAACAAAAGCAGGCCTACCCTGTAATACATTTCCTAATAAAACATTTCCATCATTCATAGGACCTTGATGCTGATTTCTCAACTGATCTGCTGTTCGCCACTGTAAAGCGTTAGGAAAAGAAACATAACCTAGAGGATATTGAGTAGTACTACCAGTTGGAGCAGAATCATAAATTCGGACTGATTTGGCTTTCTTAACCTTTTCTGCTGCCAGAATCACATCATTAAATTCAATGACTTGCATAGTTAATAATGAACGACAAATGGGATTAATTCCTTCCACCAACGAAGCTACAATGTGTTCCTCAGACAGTTGTACTGCAAAGACCTTAACATACAGTTTGAAGTCAAGAAAATATTCATTCAACGTCTCATTCATACGCTGCGGTCGATATACATACATACGATGCATGTCTGACAGAGCATGAGGAGTGAAAAAGAAATTCAAAATGTTTTTATGAAACCATTCCAGAGAATTATGCTCATTCAAACAAACTAACAGTCTCTCCCGTAACATGCCCTCAGTACACGGAAACACAATCCTACAAATTTGCAATTCAGATAGACCGAACACAGTAGCACAATCCCTTATTTCTATCAATTTCCTTAAAAACTTGACCAAAAGATCATTATCCGAACCGTTACACCGATTCAAATCCTTAAGTATCAAATTTAGTGGGTTCTGTACGGTAGAAAACTTGATATTACAGTCCGACATGATATTAGTAGGCCAAACAACATTAGACGAGGCATCATTATTCAATCTAACACTCACATCATGGCTGCCAACCTCATTAAATTGTTGAAATAAACACCTATCTGTCTGTACAGACCTAGAACACTGTGAAGTAACTGGCACCAAGTTATTCGAGATGTTACCCACACTTACATTAGCATTGGACGCAGGTATCACAGTACATCTTTCATTAGCATTACCTGCTTGGTCAATAATACCTAAATTATCTGAGATCGAAATACCCTCTAGTGACATTATTGACAACACTGCTCGGCTAACTACATCAGAATCATGCACAACTTGAGAACTATTCATGATCGATCCAATACTCTTCAACGATACAGATTCTAAATCATTAATAAGGTTATCCTCTACACCCAATTCACACAAATTACAAGATTCAGCACTAACACTATCACAACACACGACAGCTTCCACAGGATTATCATTGGTCACACGAGGGAATAACCTATAGTATTGTTCAACCAACTTATAACGCAGATTAAATAATCTCACAGAAAATTCAGCATCACTATTTGACCAGACCTTTACCAAATCATCCAAACGATTGATCCAATGTAACGAACGGTACCTGATCCTGTTCAACTTGGACGCAGAAGTACTACCAACTTCACTCGAAGAACAAATATTTAATAAATCAGAGACAGTAGGTAGAATGGTGAACTTACCTAGCATCCAATAAGAATTGTCCTCAGTAGGTAAAATTATAGGAGCAGCTCTCAAGTCTTTCAATAAATTCAGATCCAAATCTCGGTGAAAAAATGGTACTTTTCCACGTATAATGACCTCATAGGAAACTTCGTCTTTGTTTAAATAAGAGATAGCCTTCAAAGATCTCTCCTCCATTCAAATAAAACAGGAACATGAAACAAACAAGTACAATTTCATTAGAACATATATATAAGTGCACAGTCACCTCTTTATAGGTTAAGTTTGGTACCATTCCCAAATACAGCCTCAATGACACTTCCAAAATCAATTAATTGTGGTTAAAACTCGCAACCATGCTCTCGTTACCACTTTGAAACCGCCCCTTTACTAAATAAATAATGTGTGTGTGGAGCCACTGAGCTTTTTGCAAACCATACCTGAGGAATTATCTTTGAAAATGTCATTGAGAACCAGTACTCAGAAATGATACACTTATATTAATTACATCATCATCTATTCTGACAAACATATTTACAATAATTAAGACACATGCACTTAACATAATTAACATGCACATAAATAACTTAAGGTGTGAAACTCAAACTTACATGTATTACTGGAGTACCATTCTGCATCGTCGAAAATCCCAACATACCATCCTTTAAATAAACCAAAACCCTGATTCATGCTCAACCCCTCGACGAATCCAACATGCAATAGTTAAAATCTTCATAACGTCCATCCTCATGCAATTTGGCAGAACTATAACCAAGAACTACTTCAAACGTCCCAACTAATATTCTTAAAACGTCGTCGTACAATCATATATCCTTATTTAAGGAGATCAGCATTCCATTTACAGATTGAAGACAAGTATCTCGTAGCATACATAAGAGTTTCGTTCCGTACATATTATTAAAAAATATCAAGAAGTCGACTTATTATGAATTCCCAACAACGTCCCGCAACTTTGACATCTTCAATATAGGCTTCATAATCAAATATATATTGTCGACTAACATCAAATACGGACCACTCCAGAAATACGTCTATCCAGTCTTAATGGTTCCCAAAATCTCTCAAATTAAAAACATCTGATCTCCAACCATAGTTGGACAATAATCATCTCTGCCCATAACATCAGAGAAAACAGAAAAATGAAAATCTAAGATCACATAACCAGGCCAACGAGAAGAGGAAATAAAATAAAAGGAATAAACAGGTCAAGGAGACACACTACATACGCAGTTTAAAGGGAGGGCAAGTTACTTTTAAATTAAATAAAATAAAACTTTAAACTGGGTATAACAAAATGAGATGTCTAACCACAGTGAAGAACATTCACGAGTCGACATGTAAACAAAGAATAACAAGGAGCACAGCAGACCCGAGATGCTCGTAATTAGTACCTGATATTTCATAAATTTCCCCAAATAAACAAGCAGAAAATACAAACTTACCCGTACGGCAACAAACTAACAACAAACTTACAGAAACGACAAAACAGAAGAAATAAATACATAAGTTAGATATTTTCGGCATGCTCAACATCAGGGAAACCATGTTTGATCTGCGACCAATCAGATCATCTCGTATCTCACTATAGCACTGATGCCATACACAAATAATTAAAATACTATTAAGTGAGACAAGGAAAGACAGAGTGAGGAATGAAGATGTTAGGAAGGAAGTTGGGATGGGAAAACTAAATGAGAGAATTGAGAAGAATAAACTAAGGTGGTTTGGACATGTAAAGAGGATGGAGGAAAATAGAATACCAAGACAGATGCTGGAGGCGAAGTGCAAGGGTAAGAGAGCAAGAGGAAGACCTAGAACAAAGTGGATTGATTCAGTGAAGAACAGCGTAAGAAAAAGAAATCTGGACTGGGACAAGATCGTGGAAGAAGAATGGTGGAAGGAAAGAGGAAAGTGGAGAAGTGCCATAAATACCCCGACCCGGCAGGAGCTGGATAAGGGGAAATGATGATGATGATAAGTGAATCCCAGATTAAATGTTGACGTCACTAGGTAATCTTACGTAAGAGCAGTCATAAGTAAGGAGAACGCAATAGAACACAAATACGCTCTAACATTTGCTACATCTCAGTGCAATACATAATATCGTCCGCACAAATGTTTCCTTACAGTTGGCAATCACGATTCGTAGACACAGCTCTACACAAAGACAGTTGAGGAATGCAGCGCGCTAATTACAGCGCGACGACAAATATCTTCTGTCTCTTTCTGAACTATGCTACCCTCTAGTGAGCATTCGTACAATTACATCTTTTCTCACTGAAGGGAGCTGCCACCTAGTGAGAATCGACGCAACTTCAACTCGCTATCACACCTCGAGGCGAAATGAGTACTTAGTAGAATACTGGGTACAGTGTGCCTAAAAGAAACGGCACAATGACGATAACCTGAACAGCAAGGAATTTACTGGAAGACTCATGGCGGATTGTGGTTCACCTCATTTCCAACAAGTAAATTTGAGTGGTCAATCAATTCCTCGTGGCAGAAAGGAAATTCCATAATTTCTGAGGCTTAAGTCCAGGCATTTTTTTTCTCTTCTACCAGTCCATAATGCGGTTAGTTCCTCGACATCTCCTCCATAAGCATGGCTTAAGCTTCCATAAGCATCATAATAACGTGGGAACAAGTTACCTCCACATGGTTGAGTAGCAGCATGTCGTAGACTGATGAAATATGACTAATCACTAAATTTAAGCATAGGTTTGGTAATGAGTAGCACTGACTCTACACTTTGCAGACTTTTATCAAAAGAATGGCCTGTTGTCTGCTCACAGAATTGACAGATACGTCTGGTATCTATCACACAGATTCCATTACTTGTTAAATTTCCATCGCCTGATATCACAATGATTGTTTGGTGTAAAATTCCGGCTTTTATGCAGAACGGTTTTATATTATGTAATTCGTATAATCACGCTATAAATCATGGTGATACTGTTAATATTCGAGATTCACGACTTAAACATAAATAGGCATCTGCCATGCGATATAAGTGCTCACCACGTGCAGATCTGTAAAAATCGTAGTTTTACAAATTCGGCGTGAATTTCACATCGACGTTGTCACTAGTATAATACTCATAGACTTTATATCACTCACAAGCTCACTATGTGCTAAAACAACTCAAAATCAGAATCACTGATAAAACGTGGACAACTATCGTCCGAAACCCTTATCTACTCAGACCTTAACAAATGCATGTCTATGCGTGACCAACACACGATAGGGTATACTTCCTCTCGGAAGCTGATGTTCTGGGATCGACACTTACAAAGTCGTGCAGCGTCTAATTATGTCCGGTTCGCATCTCTACGATGATATAACTTTACCTTTATGAAAAATAATCAATTATTAAATCACCACAACGTGGTAAATGATGCAGAATGACGTGTTATGATTTATTCAAGTATGCATAATTAAAGTTCCATCTTCATTTCATCAGGAAAAATATTCACAGGATCTTGGCAAAGTCAAAAGCATGTCTGAAGCTCGAGCATGCTTCCTGGGTACATTCAGCATATATTTGTTGTAAAATATCCAAGCTTCCAGAGAAATCATCACCAGGATGAGCTAATACGGGCTCAATACCACGTATAGAGGTCGGCGCTGAGGGCTTAAATAGACCTTTCTCGGGATTTAACCAAATGAGCGCAGTGAAACCTCGTACAGCAAATGTTTATACACGTTGTAAATGCACTGGCATCTAATTTAGTTCAATTGTTTATGTAACTTCAATATCGCGGCTGTGCGAAATTTTAAAATTAAGTTTTTATTTCTTGTGTCCTAATCCTGCAATCAAAGTCAACGCTTGAATAATGAACCTACGCAATACTCGTCATCTAATAGTACATAACTCTATGGCCTACATATCATGGTGTCTACAGGCAGGAAAAGTCAGGAATTTTGTTTATGGTCAGGAAATGTCAGGAAAAAGTGTGAAAAAGTGGCGAGAGTCAGGAAAAAATGGCGAAAAATATTAGAAAGTCAGGAATTTTATATTAACCATACATTATTTTGTAGCGGCTTCGGTTGCGTAGTTGGTAACATGCAGAGCTTCTCTGCCCAAGATAGCGGGTTCAAACCCGGCCGAAGCCATCGGATTTTTTAAGAGCGTTAAAAATCCCTCAGTATGCCTTCCTTCGGAGGGGAAGTAAAGCCGGCGGTCCCATGTCATAGATTTATGGCATGTTAAAAGAACTTTCCACTAATTACACCTGTGTGAAACTAAATTGTATAGGTTCCAGGAAAGACAGAGTGAGGAATGAAGATGTTAGGAAGGAAGTTGGGATGGGAAAACTAAATGAGAGAATTGAGAAGAATAAACTAAGGTGGTTTGGACATGTAAAGAGGATGGAGGAAAATAGAATACCAAGACAGATGCTGGAGGCGAAGTGCAACGGTAAGAGACCAAGAGGAAGACCTAGAACAAGGTGGATGGATTCAGTGAAGAACGGCGTAAGAAAAAGAAATCTGGACTGGGACAAGATCGTGGAAGAAGAATGGTGGAAGGAAAGAGGAAAGTGGAGAAGTGCCATAAATACCCCGACCCGGCAGGAGCTGGATAAGGGGAAATGATGATGATGATGAAGAATGTAAAACAACGCTCTTAGGTTGCTACGTTCGTTGCCAAGAGCCGACTGTGGTGGCGTCTAGTAGCTAAGTTCTGAACTAAGCCTAGTAGTCATTGACAGTGGCGTTTGGCGGCAAAAGTAGGAACTATTTGAAAAATTCAGAGTTGCAGTCGTTACTTGAATTTAAAAAGACAGATACACACACTAATACAGTAATCACAATTAACACCGGTTATCAGACAGATTCTACACACACCCAAAGTACATGACCGCATTGTCGCAGCCCCTAAACTAAGGAACTAACCAACCAACATTATTTTGGGTTTTACGGCCATATTTTGATGTTACCGTATTTCCTCGCATAATCGGTGAACTTTTTTTTCCAAAAAATCGTGGAAAAAAGCAGGGTGCGACGATTATGCGAAGAATATTTACGTTCAAAGAATATACTGTATCATTATTTGCTGCACGGGCCAGTCATTCGCGTAGCGTGAGTCATAGCCTGCAGTCAGAGACAGGCTTCTTTCTTCTAACAAGGTCACGACAGGTTAACGCTCGCGGAATGTGATGACGAAGCTGGCCATTCGCGTCGTGGTTCATAGCCCGCATGCATAAAGACGCGATTACATTCTCCTGACAAGATCACGCCAGATTAGGCCTATGAACTCGCGGAATGTGCGCTGGCCGTTCGCGTCACAGTTCATAGCCCGCAGGCATAAAGACGAATTACTTTCTGCTGTCAAGATCACGTCAGATTAGGCCTATAAGCTCGCGGAATGTGCGCTGGCCGTTCGCGTCGCGGTTCATAGCCGGCAGGCATAAAAACGATATTACTTTCTCCTGACAGGATCACGCCAGATTAGGCCTAAAAGCTCGCGGAATGTGCGCTGGCTGTTCGCGTCACAGTTCATAGCCCGCAGGCATAAAGACGAGAGTACTTTCTGCTGACATGATCACGCCAGATTAGGCCTATAAGCTCGCGGAATGTGCGCTGGCCATTCGCGTCGCGGTTCGTAGCCCGCAGGCATAAATACGATATTACTTTCTCCTGACAAGATCACGCCAGATTAGGCCTATACGCTCGCGGAATGTGCGCTGGCCGCTCGCGTCACAGTTCATAGGCCGCAGGCCTAAAGATGAGATTACTTTTTGCTGACATGATCACGCCAGAATAGGCCTATAAGCTCGCGGAATGTGCGTTGGCCGTTCGCGTCGCGGTTCATAGCCGGCAGGCATAAAGATGAGGTTACTTTCTCCTGACAAGACCATGCCAGATTAGGCCTATACACTCGCGGAATGTGGGTTGGCCGCTCGCGTAACAGCTCATAGCCGGCAGCCACAAAGACGAGATTACTTTTTGCTGACAAGATCACGCCAGATTAGGTCTATAAGTTCACGGAATGTGCGCTGGCCGTTCGCTTCATAGTTCATAGCCCGCAGGCATATAGACGAAATTAATTTCTGCCGACAAGATCATGCCAGATTAGGCCTATAAGCTCGCGGAATGTGCACTGGGCGTTCGCGTCGCGTTTCATAGCTGGCAGGCATAAAGACAAGATTACTTTCTCCTGACAAGATCACACCAGATTATGCGCTCGAGGAATGTGCTAAGTGACGATGCTTGCCGCTCGCGTCACAGTTCATTGCCCGCAAGCATAAAGACGAGATATTTTTCGTCTGACAAAGTCGCGGCAGCATGTGCAACTGACTCGCGCACAAATACGAACATGCTATGCGACGATTGTGCGATGAAATATTATAAACCTATTTTAGTGTTTGAAAAGTGGGGTGCGACGATTATGCGAGGAAATACGGTACTAGTTCAACTAATCTCTGAAGATAAAATGAAATAACTAACTGGACATTTTGGTAAGTTTCCATTTTTACAGTACATCATAATAAAAACCTCTTTTACCTAATTTGTGTACACTTTTTTGGAGTTGGCTTAGGGATGTGGCGACCCCCTCACTATAATTTAGGTTGTGTACTTTGATTTATGTATTATTGCATTATAATTTACTTTGTTTTGTATTTTAAATCAATGAAGAGGCGAGCGTTGGGCAGCTATGGGGATGGTGGAGGTTCAAAATCATATATATATATATTTATTTGCTCAATAAACCTTTTTTTCCGATGTTACGATGACTTCACAAGTCAGGAATTTTGTTGAAAAATGGTCAGGAAAAGTCAGGAAAATTGACATTTAAAATTCTGTGGACACCGTACATACGGTATATAAAAATCCAACATGGCAACCATCCAAAATATTTAGATCATTATCTACTAATCTACGACAGCAATCAAACTGAAACTTTGTATGTTGATAGAGGGGGACGTATGGGACTTTCAATTACCTGGTGAGCACAAATCCAACATGGCTACGACACAAAATTTAAATATTTAAATGGACGTTTCTCGCGACTCGTACTTGTGACATATTACAAAATTCTTCACTGTTTCTAAGGCAATAATGGCTTCATTAAAAGACACAGGAGTGTTCAACTGCTCATCATCATCTTCATCATCATCATCGTCTTCTTCCAACTGCTTTTGAATGTCTTCAGCAATTTCCGAGATTGTCATGGCTTTTGTGGTGACCACATTTTCATTGATATCCATATATTCTTGAAATGAACCCCGATCTTTTAGTCTGTCCCAACCCTCTGCACCAACAGGACCACCATCACTGTTACCATCATCTTCATTGTCAGAGCCTTCAGTAATTCCTGCTTTATGGAAGCAGTTGCGCATTGTGACACACCCTGCCATGACGATAAGATGCCTGTTACAACAGAGTCAGGTGTTAACTTTGTTTTGTGTACATTATTTTAGAATTACACAAACTTAATACTGTATTAGAATTATATGAACTATGCAAATTTCTTTCATCCCATTTATGCTGAAATCTCGACCTATCATTCTTCAGATTCTGGCAAGTACAGTAATTGGTTAACTGTGGACTTCAATTAATTTAAAAAGAACACTTCAATGTGAAATCATCTAAAAGACCAAAGAGTGTAACAATCTTATCATCTGCTACAAGATAAATCATTAAAAAATCTTACCTGCAAAATGTTGATCTTTACTGTGTCCCTCTTTCCAACCTCCAGGCAGCATGTTGCACCAACATCTTACGATAGTGCAATATGACATTCCGAATGATCCCAAGGTCCGAAGGTTGCAGTTGACTGGGAAAAATTCCACTGTCACATTTCTGAGGTATGACGTGTTCGGCGGATGTGCTGTGCACCTATCCGCAAACGGAAGGATCTTCCTACCTTTCGCATCCATTTGCGCATCTAGGGCTCTCAACCAGTCTTCAAACACTTTCATTGTCATCCATGACTTTTTATTGTTGGTATATTTTGTTAGCAGCGTCGTAATATTTTTAAAACATCTTGGCTTTGCAAACTTGCCTACAGTTAAAGGTGGAAGTTTTTCAGTCCCATCACTGTTCACACAACAATACTGTGACACGTTTCTTAAAATGCCATTGTTCGGTCAGGCATTAAATTAAAAATCAGAGCTGTCTCATCACTATGGGGTCATATTGAGATACAAGTTTATTTCCACTCAAGAACAGTATTAATGTCCACACTTTTGCTCTCATCACACACACTCTTCCTGCAGATCCCATGCCGATTCTTGAATTTGTGTAGCCAGCCTGATGAGGCATGAAAATGTTCAATTCTGAGCTGATGAGCCAGTTCAGCTGCTTTTTCACAAAGCATAGAACCACTGATGGGAATGTTTTCTGCTCTGTGTTTCTGGAACTACTGTATCAAGCCATCTTCCAGGTATTCACATTTCCCGCCTTGAATCCGTGAGAGCTTGTTAGTGGAGGCTCCGAACACGAAAGCACTTTTTTTAATTTCACTCGCTTTCACAACGATTGAATTCAATGTGGGTGGTGGAATTCCTAATTCCCTCACTATTTCTACGCGCTTCCTATTCCCACTTTCTTTGAAATGAAAATGAAAATCCACAGCCTGCTTCCAGTCTCCGACCGGGTCAGGAATGGAATGAATGAAGCCCCCATCTAGCGGCGAGGATATGGACTGTGCCGGCTGCCGAGGCCTGACGCACTCCTCTGGGGCAATGATTAAATGAATGACAGATGAAATGAAAGTGGAGAGTGTTGCTGGAATGAAATGTTGACAGGGTAAACCAGAGTACCCGGAGAAAACCCTGTCTGCCTCCGTTTTTTCCAGCACAGAGCTTACATGGAGTGACCGGGATTTGAACCACAGACCCAGGGGTGAGAGGCCGGCATGCTGCCACCTAAGCCACGGAGGCTTCCCCACTTTCTATAACAACTTTTAAAATTTTTAACTTATCGGCGATCGTACCACACTTCTGCTTTCTTCCGCTCATCTTAACATAATGCTTCAGATGCTGTCTAACTGTGTTCTCTGGCTGCTTCCTGTATTTTGAGAGATTAAGGTCTTCATTACACAAATAGCGCTCTCTTATTATTAAGCAAGAAGCTGTTTTTCCTTGTTCCAACAGCTGGCCAGTGAGTGTCGCTCAAGTTCATCGTAACATAAATAGCACTCGCTGCTTTCCTTACACCAAGCAATGTGACGAAAGAACATTCTGTACCAAATGTTTGCATTCAAACAGACTTTCTCAGAACACGCAACATATAAAAGATGTTTTATATTGCAAGGGACTTTAAAAAAATATGACCGTGCAAGTGTGAAACAAGAGTAAATATAAAATGTATATCGTAAATAGATTAACATGGAAAGTATAGGGATTTTGCCAGGACCAGGAAAAAAAAACGAATAAATGTAAAACGTATAAAAGAAGTTTAACTCTATTTTTGTCTTTTTTTTAATTTTATTTTTATGGGGAGAGAAGAGGGCTTTCTGATTCCTGTGGATATGGATCTTTTGACTATTTCAAACTGCAGTGCATTCTCGTTAATTCACGGTAATTAACGCATGAACTTCCGCGAATTATCCGCAGTTATTTTTGTTAAGCCTAGTAAAAACAAAACTGTTGGTTAAAATATTGAACTAGACTGAAACACGCAAAATAATAATATGTTATAAGACATGCTAGGCTAGAGGTAGGACTATGTGGATTACGCCTACATTAATATTTAACAATAAAAAAACAGTTATCACAGTTTTGTTTCTTAGATCGTTTATTCTAATTTTCGATTGCACATTTCCGTAGTAAATGTTATATGAGAACGAAAATTCATCTCGTTTTTCTATATAAGAGATAGGTGTGACTAGAGAAACTGGCTTGACTGTGGGAAACTTTCGGGATTTCCCCACTCCCGCACTCGATATCAACTGGATTTCCGTTTTCCTCACCAACAGTCAAATTCCATGCTATTTCTTCTTTGCTTTCATGTCTTAAATCATAATCGTCTTTATTGAAGTCTAACTTGCCCATTCGAAATATCTTCGTTACAGAAGTCGGCAAGCGCTTGTTTTTGTATGAGCTTAGTAGCGGTATTTTTCTCCCATGACTTGTTAACTGCATGAAGCGCATTGCAACAAACACGCTCTCAGGGTCGCGCAAGTTTGCACCATTAGGCAATAATCGCTGTTTACAATACTCTGTCCGCACATCCACCCTTCACAACTCACAGATCAGCGACCTTGGAGCGAGGCTGTTTGGAAAGGGAGGGTAGGTTCCGAGTGAAAGTGCATTCCTCTTGTATTGTTTGGGCTTCGAAGATAAAGGAAATATGTGCTATACCACTCGCCGCAACTTGCTCGTATGTTTCGAAGATTGTGCAAGTAGGCCTACTGTTCCATCGCAGAGAAAGTCAGTTCAGTCTTCTCGAATCTCTGTGATTTCGTCTTTACGCATTGCATCACATCAACATTCTTTTAAACGACGGAGAGATTGCTTTACTTAGCGTGATGATTAGTTGCTGTGAGAATTTCTATTTTAAAAAATACTCTTGGAGACCCACGAATTAACCGCAAAACGAATTATCCGCACGCGAATTATCGGGAGTGCACTGTATATGGTGTTTGGTTCTTTGCAGTTTTGTTCCTGTTTTTACCAGCTGGTGAGGTGAAATGTATTTTTTATGATTTTTCTGTTTCTTACCTCTGTCAGTTTATGGCTTTTGTTTGATCTGTATTATACCTGTAATGTTTCAAACAATATTTTCCTCCAGGTATTTATTTCTGAATCAAAATCAGATGTAGCAACTGTTGAGCAGCTGAAGCAGTTCTATGTGTTGTGTCCAGTTGATGTGAAGGATGGTTACCTGGTTGAAACCATCCGCACTTTCAGAAGTGAAAACGAGAAGGGTTCTATCATGATATTCACTGACACATGCAAGTAAGATTCACCACTATCCTTGCTGGCTCTTTGAGGTACTTTGTTTGGGATTTACTGATTGATACATATTATGCTATATTTTCCATTTCAGGAGTTGTCAACTGTTATCTATGACTCTTAATGAGGTTGGATTTGAAAATGTGGCTCTACATTCCATGATTTCTCAAAGATTACGGATAGCAGGATTGGCTAAATTTAAATCCAAGGTTGTTAAAATTCTTATAGCTACAGATGTTGCTAGCAGAGGTAAGATATATTTATTGTAATCTGTAGAAAAGCATTCATCATTATACTTTGTAGCAGCATTAGCGATAGATGTGAAGTTTGTCCAAAATGTATCAGGTGATATACATTTTTGTTTCATTACCTGTACATGTTTATTTTAGCTGTTTTGAATCGGCGATAAAATACAAAATTGGTTCAGAATGAAAAATTGTTTGTTTTCTACTAAATAAGTGCAAAACTTAACTTAAAAAATAAAAAAGAATATTGTATTCCACTATAAAATATGTTTAAAATGTATATTCTTCAGTAAAAGTAAGTCTTTTTGGTCGACGGTGTTTTGGAGTTTTTCAATGGCATGCATCTCTTCTCCACTCAAAAACCAATATGATCAATTTTATATTAGTAAATTCATCTGCTTAGGGTGTTATAAATATGTATACCGGTATTGTGTGTGTATTTACCACGGTCTTGCTCAGGTAAATTTGCTAATTTCATTTTCCATATTACTCAAGTTTGTAAATTGTTGTCGTTGCTTATTTCAGGGGCTACATTGTGGTTTTATAGCCACGTGTATTTGTGTTTGTGGAATTTGTGGGATAATCTGTGTTAGTATATTATGTAAGTTATGTATGTGAGACTTGGGAAGGAGGTGGCTATGGCCATAATGTAGGAACCCTCCCAGGATGGCTGAGGTGGGAATCAAACCCTCCTCTTCTCAGTTTTGCCTCACGAGGCTCAGTGTATCCCGTTCCAGCCCTCACAACAGAATTAAAATTTCTTGGCAGAGCCAGGAATCGAACCAAGACCTCCGGGGTGACAACCAAGAATGCTAGCCACTACACCACCAGGTGGTCAGTTTGTAAATTGAATGACAAGCAGAATTGTATGATTAGTTTGTCATTTTTATCCCGAGTTTTACATTCAATATTGCACATAATCCTAATTTTCAACCAATTTGCAACAAAATGCTAAATCTGGAAATTTCACATGCTACAAAATATTGCATTCAACATTTGAAATGTTAAATTTTGGATTATTAAATGTAATAAATCACAAATCCAAAGCAATTTTGACAATATTGCCAATATTTGTTTCATTTATTGAAGATCTACCTACATAATATAAATTCACAAGCTGTACCCGGCATGCGTTGCAATGCCAATCAAAAGAAGTGTTGACATTGTAATTTTGTTTCTTGAGGTGCTTTTGTATACACAATATTTTCTTCAATTTCCGTTTACTGCCTCTAAGCTATCGTAAAATGGATTTACTAATTTAGAAATATTTGTGAGAGCATACGCAACAACTCACCAAAGTTTCATCGCAATCGGATAAATTGTATATGAACGCAGAAGGAACTTTGTTGAAACGCTTCGCGCGTCGTCACTCATTTGTTGCATCTACTCGTGCGCTACCTATTGTAAAATGTATTTACTAAGTCGAAAACCTTCCTTAGCGTACACACAAGAAATCATCAATGTTTCATCGCAATCGGATGAATGGCATATGCACGCATACGGGATTTTGTTTAAACGTTTCGCGCGGCGTCACTCATTTGTTGAATCAACTCGTGCGCTACCTATTGTACAATGCATTTACTAATTCAGACCCCCTTACCTGTAGTGTGCACAACAACTCACCCTAGGTTCATCACAATCAGAGGAATTGTATATGAACGCAGATAGAACTTTGTTGAAACGATTCGCGCGCCGTCACTCATTTGTTGAAACTACTCGTGTGCTACCTGTTATACAATGGACTTACTAAATTAGAAACGTTCCCTGCAATGTACACAATAATTTACTCAAGTTTCATCGCATTCGGATGAATGGTATATGAACACATAAGGGATTTTATTTACACGATTTGAGCGCCGTCACACATTTGTTTAATCTACCCGTGCGCTACCTATTGTACAATGGATTCACTAAGTCAAAAACCTTCCCTGCTGTGTGCACAAAAAACTCACCCAAGTTTCATCACAATTGGATGAATTGTATATGAACGCATACGGGACTTGGTTGAAACGCTTCGGGCGTCGTCACTCATTTGTTGAATCTACTCTCGCGCTATCAATTGTAAAATGGATTTACTAAGCCAGAAACCTTCCATGGAGTGTACACAACATTTCACCCAAGTTTCATCGCTATCGGACGAATGGTATATGAATGCATACGGGACTTTGTTAACGCTTTGCATGTCGTCACTCATTTGTTGAATCTACTCGTGCGCCATCTACTGTGAAATGTATTTACCAAGTTAGAAAGCTTCACATAACTGTACACAACGTCTCACCCAAGTTTTATCCCTATCGGACGAATGGTATATGAACACATACGGGACTTTGTTGAAATGCTTCGCGCATCGTCGTTCATTTGTTGAATCTACTCCTGCGTTACCTATTGTAAAATTGATTTACTAAGCCAGAAACCATCCTTGGAGTGTACTCAACATTTCACCCAAGTTTCAGCGCAATCGGATGAGTGGTATATGAACGCATAGGAGACATACCCACAGACAGACAAACTATCACGTAACATTGATTTTTATATATATAGATAGATGATGAAACACAGAAATAGACTACTCGCACTGTATATTTTGTACTTGTATTTTCAAAGCTACATTAAAATTATCTATTTTGAAGGATTATATTTTAGTTGCTTGCATTTAATTCCATGTACAGTAAACTCTCTATTATCCATGTTAATGTGGACTTGAGATCATTTGTATAACTGAAAAAGACAAATAATACAAGCTAGCTTAACCCTCCCTTTAAATTACAGTTTTATTTACTAAGAATGCAACATATTAAGTACAAAACCCGTTTCATTACAAATTTCTCTCAGTTGGCTTTCAGGAAATGATCATCCATTTTATTTCTGTCTTAATGTATCATTTACTTTCTTTCATATAGGCTAACAGTCCTCATTTTCCGGATCATCAAATGAGTTCAATACATATCGTTTCCTTGGTGTGAGTAATGAGCGATTCATCGATTGTCTTGTCTTCACTCGATCCAGACAAATTTAATAGCTCTTCTTCCGGTGTGCCTGTACCTACTGTGTTTACAATGTCTACATTTATGTAACTCAGCTGTATGAAACCTAGTTCACATGCATTACTGTTCAGTCACTCACAAATGATTTACCCTTTTCTAACTTATCACAAGCTGTACCCAGCATGCGTTGCAATGCCAATCAAAGAAATTGTTGGCATTGAGATTTTGGTTGTTGAAGTGCTTTGGATACACAATATTTTATTTCTATTGTAAAATACACTCGCTCACTCAGCAGGCTCTATGGGACACTAAGATCCCGCGTCGATCTCACAAAATACCTCCACTGAATTCTGTTTTGGGCGAGTTCTTGCCTGTTGTCCACATTCAGATGTCTACAAAGTTTAGCGATTTCATTTCTCCAGGAACTTCGTGGTTTTCCTACTGGCCTTTTTCCTCTTAATTCTTCTTTAAAGCTTTGTAAGACCATCCTATCATCTCCCATCCATAGTATATGACCAGCTCATTGAAGTCTTCTGGAGTTAATGATGTTGAGTAATGGTGCTTGCTGTGATAGTGAGTTTATGTCCTTATTTGATTTTTTTTCCAGCTTTGAGATGCATGGTCAAAAAATAGTCCAAATATTTTCCTATACACTTTATTTTTAAAAACCTGCATCTGGTGTTCTTCCTGTTTTGTTAAACTCCATGATTCTGCACCATAGGTTAGAACTGGCCTAATGATGGTATTGTATATTTTCAATTTTGAATTTCTCGTCAAAAATTTGGATCCTAATAAAAACTGCAGAGAGTAGTACACTTTGTTAGCATTCTGTATTCTAACTTTAATTTCCACTTCTCTATGATTCTGTTCATCAATCATGACTCCTAAGAATTTGAAATGTTCAATTTCTTCAAAACTATGCTTGCCAATAAGAAGAGGTAACCGATTCCTAAACACGTCAATATTCCTCTTCATTACCATGTACTGAGTTTTATGGTTTTTAATTCTAAGGCCTATTTTTGAAGCTATCTCCTCAAGTTCAACACACAATTTCCTTATCTCAATCTCATTTCTCCCTATGAGTACAATATCATCTGTGTATGCAAGCACTTAATGATACTGTCCGAGAAGCATGCCCGCAGGAACTAATTTTAGTGATCAGATAACTTTTTCGAGAGCAATGTTGAAGAGAAGAGGGGACTTGAGTATCACCCGGTTCTGTTTGTGAAAGGGTCATATCTTTTCCCATTCAGGAGAATTCTACTTATATTGTCATCTATATTCAATCTACACAGGTTAATAAGTTTAAGAGGGAAACCAAACTCTGTGATGACATTCCACAGGCTCTCTCTATGAATTGAATCATATTCTTTGAGGAAATCAGTAAACAAATAGTGAATACATTGATTAATTATATGCCCACACTTTCTCACTTATCATTTTGATTGCAAATATGTTGTCAGTAGTGGATCTATTACTGTGAAAGCCATTTTGATAATCGCCAATGATGTTTTCTGCATATGGTTTCAAGCAATTTAGTATAACAAAGGATTTATTAACAAGGGATATTCCATGGTAATTTTGAATATCTTCCTTGTCTCCCTTTTTATGCAGGGGCACTATGAGAGATCTTCCCACTGTCCAGGCATTGTTTTGTTTTGCCAAATTCTCAGGATAAGTTTAAATATATATTTGTGTAATACTTCTCCTCCAGATTTAATTAGTTCAGCTGGGATTTTGTCATTACCAGGAGCTTTATTATTTTTCAGATGTTTAATGCTGTTAACAAACTCCTCATACGTAGGCTGTGAAATCAATCATCATTAGCAGGGCATTTAGGTTTCATAACTGGTGATTCTGGATCAGGGCAGTTCTGAAGATTATCAAAATACCATAGTCCTTGCAAAAAGAGAGCAGTTTATTTTGTTCAATTACTAAATTTCCTTTGTGGTCTTTCATGATCTTGGTTCTTGGTTGGAAGCCTTTCTTTATATTATTAATTGTGCCATACATTTTACGAATGTAATTGTTTTGATGGTCATCCTGTATTGATTCAACTTGTTGCTTATAATATTGGTTCTTTTTCTTCTGAAGCATTTTACTACAGTGTTTTTTTTTTTTTTGTAAGCTTGCTCTACAATAGGATTCCTATTAGACTGCAACCATCCCCTACGAAGTGCCATTACCTCATTCACTGTTCCCTGACATGCCACATCAAACCATTTCTTCTTACTTATCCTCTGTTTAGGCAGACAACTTTCTGCAGCTGTTAGAATACAATGTTGAATATTACTCCACTCTATATTGCAATTTACTTCTACTTCCTCACTATTCTTCTGGAGTGTAGTATTACCCAAAAGTTCAAACCTATTTTGGACTTCAACACGATATTTTATCCTTTCCTCTGTATTGTTTAGCTTTTCCGTTTCATATTTCTTAATGGGCTCAAAGAAAAATTTTGATGCTGTTTTCAATTTAATTCTCACTGTTGCAACCATGAGATTGTGGTCAGATCCCATCTCTATAGGACCGGACATCAGAAATAGTACGTCTATGCTTGCTGTCTACAAGAACATGGTCAATCTGATTTGCTGTTTTGTAAAATGGATTTCCTAATTCAGAAACACGCGTGGGAGCGTGCACAACAACTTACCAAAGTTTCATTGCAATCGGATGAATGGTATATGAACGCATATGGGACTTTGTTCGAATTATATGCGTGCCGTCACTCATTTGTTGAATCTACTCGTGCGCTACCTATTGTAATATGGATTTACTAACTCAGAAACCTTAACGGGTGTGTACGCAACAACTCATCTAAGTTTCATCGCAATCGGATGAATGGTATACAGTATGAACGAATACGGGACTTTATTGAAACGATTCGCGCCACGTCACTCATTTGTTGAAACTACTCGTGCGCTACCTATTGTAAAATAGATTTACTATGTCAGAACCGGGTGAGTTAGCCGTGGTGGTTACGGCATGACTGATGCCAGTCGCTCACATCCGGGAGGCGAGGAGGTTCGAATCCCCCCGCCGGCAACCTTGAAGATGGTCTTCTGTGGTTTCCCATCTTCCTTCCAGGCAAATGCCGGGGTTGGTCCCTAACTATAGGCCACAGCCGCTACCTTCCAACTCCTCGTCCTTACATTCCAACTTCCCTCCTTCCCTCCCCAACGGTACTTGTAGCTCACCCATTGGGTGTCCGTCTCGAAGCAGCTACAAAACTGGCGAGCCGAACATGTCCTCGGACACTCCCGGCACTAAAAGCCATA
This sequence comes from Meconema thalassinum, assembly GCA_946902985.2. Taxonomy (NCBI): domain Eukaryota; kingdom Metazoa; phylum Arthropoda; class Insecta; order Orthoptera; family Tettigoniidae; genus Meconema; species Meconema thalassinum. Next base: position 295,749,406 of record OX336391.1, on the reverse strand, counting down.
CGCTTTAAAAAAAAAAAACTATGTCAGAAACCTTCCCTGGAGTGTACACAACAACTCACCCAAGTTTCTTCTCAATGGGATGAATGGTATGGTATATGAACACATACGGGACTTTGTTGCAATGATATGCGCGCCGTCACTCATTTGTTGAATCTACTCGTACGCTACCTATTGTAATATGGAACAAAGGGCTGCAACAAAGATCCTCCATTGGTCTCTTCTCCTGGCAATCTGTTGTAGATCTGCCCAGGATTTGCCTTCTTCCCTCATCTCTTCCTCCATGCTTCTTTTCCAGGTCACCTTAGGTCTTCTCCTTTTTCTTGTTCCTTGCAGGTTCCATCTAATTGCTTTTTTCTCTATGACATTCACAGACAGTGACCTATCCATCCCAATTTTCTCCTTTTAATCTGATGTTTTATGTGGGTCTCTCCTGTCCTCTTCAAGAATTCCTCGTTTGTAATGATCTGTGGCCAATGTGTCTGCAGGATTCTTCTAAGGCAACGGTTGATGAAAACCTGCAAATTCCTGTTGATCTATGTGCTTGCTTTCCAGGTCTCGCATCCATACAGGAGGACTGCTTTTACATTTGTGTGGAATCGTAGTTTGGTCTTAGTTGAAATATCACATGCTTTCCATATTGCATGTAGTTGGACAAATGCGGAGTTCGCCTTGTGGATGCGGCTTTTGGCATCGGTGCCGGCACCATTATACTACCTATGCATTGGAACTCTGCCACCGCCTCAGTCTCTTCTCCATTTATCTGGAACCTCTTTTCAGGATCGATTGTGCTATTCATTCGCATTACCAAAGTTTCTTCGTAATCGGATGAATGGTATATGAACGCATTCGGGACTTTGTTGAAACTACTCGTGTGCTACCTATTGTGAAATGGATTTACTAGGTAAGAAACCTTCCCTGGAGTGTACACAACAACTTACCCAAGTTTCATCTCAATTGGATGAATGGTATATGAACGCATAATACAACAACTCACCCAAGTTTCATCGCTTGGATGAATGGTATATGAACACATAAAGGACACACATACCCACACACACATACAATCACGTGAAAATAATTACACCAATAGGTTGAGGATGGCTCCTGTTAGGGAACTTTGTATAGAAACTTTATAAAGGTGATTTCGAACTATTGACAAAGAATCCCTGAGAACATTTAGAAACAGTAACTGTAATTTAGAACAATTGGTACCAAGTTCCTTACAAATATAAACAGTGAATTTCTAAATCACTCCTCACTAGATGTATGCAACCTAAGCCAGGCAATAATGTAGGTATTTATTAATTGTTGAATTACAAATGAATATATAAAAATCAATTATAACATAGGAAAACCAGAGATGATCTACCATCTTGCCTTAAAAAAAAATACACTAGGGGTACAGCTTCTTTTTTTTAATTGAAGGACTTTCCAGAATTATGGGCTGTCACACTAGACAAAGTGTATGCATGCATATTATGACCACTAAATCATCAGTTGCACACACAAAATTCAGTACATTCAACATAACTGCCATACTTCTTGCTGGCAATAGAAATTGCTGCATCATTTGACATGATATTTAAAGCTCGCAAGGGAAGAATTAATTGTTGGTCCACGTGATGCCTTGGTATTGCTATTGATCCTTTAAGGGGAGCAAGGGCTACATTCTTCATGATACTGTTGGGTATTTGCAACCTGTGAATGGTGCTTTTCAATAATCCATTAAGCTTGTATTTTTGAAGGTAGTAAGTACAGTAGATTTGCTTTTTCTCCTAGTCTGCAGGGTGAATGCTAGGGATACATTGCCCTCCTTATGAGATAGGGAGACTGGAACATTCAGTGGATTAATGGTTTTAAAAAAAAGCTTATCTTTGAAGATGGTGGTGTGCCCAGCTTTGGAGATTGTCTTTGTCTTTTTTATGTATGTGTTCTCGCCTTTCCTCTTAGTTTCTCCCTATGTCCACACCTTTTTGTGTTGCTTATATCCTTCTTTTCCTGACTAATGACAGTTTGTTAATCCTCGTAATGTATTTTTGCACCTAGCTGTTTTTTTTTTTTTTTTTTTAAATAAATGCATGTTTTGTTACAGGATTAGATATTCCTGCTGTAGAACTAGTCTTGAATCATTCCATACCAAATGAGCCCAAAGATTACATTCACCGAGTAGGTCGTACTGCCAGAGCAGGGCGAGGAGGCAGTGCCATTTCCCTGATCACACCACATGATATTCTTCTCATCCATGCTATTGAAGCAGCAATCAACACTAAGCTTCTGGAATATAAAGTAGATGGTAAGCTTCAATATATTTGCAGTAGCTTATCAGCCATCATGCTGGAGTAGCCCTAAATCAGAGTTTCTTCTTGATACACTACTCTTTGCGGATGACCAAGTCATTGTTGCTAAAACTAAATATAGCATGTTGGAGATCATTTTTAATCTACAAAATATTGTTTCAAAATTTGGAATGGAAATCTCCACACACAAAACCAAAGTAATGGCATTCTTGGGCAATGAACCAATTCAGAGTAAAATCTATGTAGAAAACATCATCGAACGGGTCAAATCTTATAATTATCTTGGTTACAACTTATCATTCCTGGATGAAAAAGATATGGCAGTCAAAATCTCAAAATTTATTAAAATTACAGGAGAAATCAATCAAGTTTTCAAGCCATCTCAGGTACGACACAATATGTAACGTGTTTTTCGAGGGTTTTTTATGCAACTGGCATAAGTCAGTAGGAAGCCATTCTATATTTATTTACGCGGCAAATTGTTCAGCCAAGAGAATTTTTCATGTTAATTTATTATTATTATTAATTTATTATAATTATTATTAAGATATTTTCGGAGCATTTTATAAAAATTATAAGCATACAGATAGGTTTTCTATGTCTTAGAAAACGCTAACAAGCAAATTATTACGAACGACGATATCATAGAAAATTATCTGATTACGGAATTTTACGGAGTTTTGTCAGTTAGGGTATTTGAGAGACATGACTCACTGGGAATTCTAATACAAGCTGATTCCTGTCGAGAAGCATGACGCAATCCTGGGTCGCAAGGTCTAGAAGAGGCGAATTGTTGAAACGGAAAACGACTTCTCCCTCTCGCCCGCGGAGTGTAATGAACCGGAGGAGGGGAAGTGGTGGCGTGCTCAGCCAATCAGCGGAGACAACGTAAGCTGGAAGTTGAGACTGGAGTGGGGGAGCCAACGGGTGAATATATCGTTCGACGCGCCGTGAAACGAGGACAATCTGTGAAATAATTGACGAGTATGGGTGCGCGTGCGAGTGGCTCCGATGTTCGGTGGAGTTAAGGACAATCTGTGTAGAACTTGCAGTGTACGGTCGCAAGTGCGTGACGCTCCGATGTTCAGTGGAGTTAGCGACGAACTTTTGTAAAACGTAACCAGTGCGGTTTTACGAGAGTTTGGGTCCGATGTACGGACCATAGAATTATCTAATCTACCAGTATATCATCAAATTTCGACGGAGATGACGACGTCCAGGAGACTGTGGGAAGCACACAGCATCATCAAGAACGAGGGAAATGCATTGGCAATTTCCAGGGGTAAGCGCTAATGACGCAGAAATACGCAATCTCTCATTTTTCTTTGTTTTATATTTCATAATTCAGTAACTTCATAGCTTGGAAATAAGAGTAAAATCAATTTATCAGACTCCGTTTTCACGTAATTTTCTATCGGTAATATTCAAATCACAGCGCTCCAATTTAAATTTGGTACTTATTATTATTATTAATTTTGCTATACTTGTTTTATATAATAAATTCATTTCTTTTACAATGCAATCTTTGCTTTCAGTAGGTAGCATTAGATATAGACCAATTCCTTCTCCTGATACAATTGTTTGTTGGGTTAATGATCAAATCATACCACGATCTGAGTGAATAGAGTCTTGAATGTGTTCTGCCAGAGCTAGACGTTGTTAAATACAAATTTAGATTTCAACATTGCATTGAGGTCTTGGCGCCCATTAAAACAACATAGCTTAGGCAAAGGTAAACAGTTACATTTCTCTCCCAACAGTGTGGGCTAGCGAAACCATTACATTTGTCGCTCAACGTGAGGGCGAAAGAAACCGTTTCATTTGTCGCTACCAACATGGGGCACTAATTACCAGTACGCTCAACGTGGAGCAAAGTAAATACCGTTTCACTTGTCATCCCAGCCTAAGCCAAACAGCTACAAATAGACTGAAAGTACCGGTATATCAAACTCTTGCTAGACCAGTTCTTGCATTTGAAAGTGAGGCCTGGACCATCAGGAAGGCAGATGAAAAAAAAAAAAAAAAGACTAATAGCAGAAATGAGATTCATGAGACGAACTTGTGGTTACTCCTTACTCGATCATTGGAGGAATGAAGACATCCTGCAGGAACTAAAAATCACCCCAATTGTACGGCATATACAACAGCATAGGGAAAAATGGAAAGATCATATGAACAGGATGAGTCCTAACCGAGTCCTTAAACAGATTCTTTCTTCCATACGCTCCAAGTGGTCGAAGAAACCTGGAAAGTTCAAAGTTTAAATTATACGCCAATCAATACTTACACAAATATATCTATTATATATTGTACATGTTTCGACCTGACATTGAGGTCTTCTTCAGCTCAATTAAGAATGAAATCAATTAGTAATAAAAATAAAACACTATAGTTGGGCTTCATATTAAATTTTTCAAAATACAGTTAGAAAAAAAGAAATTTTGTAATAGTAAGTATGAATAAAATATTGGGCTTTATATTAAAGTTCAAAAATATACAAAATTAAATAATTTAGAATAACAAGTGCCGAATATGAACAAATATTTAAACTCAATGCTTGAAATGAGTAAAATAAATCTTCTTCCAAAATATGGAGTGTGAATTTTGTATCAGGTGCCGACCAGTTAGTGCGTCATTTGAAATCCAAACTTGAGCAGTACTACATAATTCCCAATAGGTGGCAGAACATGCCAGAGATAGACTTGGAGCTCAAAAGCAAATGGGGAATATGAAACAAAAAAAAAGTTCTTGTGCACTGTTTATAGACGAGCAAAGCACTCCATGGGTTAAAAACATTAAAATATGCAATTATCTCCATATTTTGCAACCAAAACATCGTTATAATACTTTTTCATATAGTGTGTGCTGTTGATCTAAAACCTTGAATAAGTTATCGTGTTGGAAGCCATTTTGCAGTGTTTTCTTAGAAATCAAAATTTATAATTTTCAGTCGGTCAGCATGATTGTACCTAATTGAAGAGCTCGTTTCCAAAACTCACTAAGTCAGTTTTGGACGAAATTGAGAAATCCGTTGGATCTTGTTCGTAAGGTGTAGGCCTATTTATGTTATTAATATTTTATTCCAGAACTCATTTTGTCATCGTAAATTGTAACGTAGGATATTGCATTTTTTTTTCCAAAACTGTACTAAGTCAGGCCGTGATGTCTTCCAAACTCTGCTAAGTCTAATGCGCATGCGTACGAGTAAGCTCCTGTTTCCCGACAGGCCGTGATGTCTTCCAAACTCTGCTAAGTCTAACGCACCTGTTTCCCTCCAGTAACCTCTTGGCTGTTTCATGTGTTGTATGTTGATGAGCTGTGTTTAAGAGAAAGTTTCTACATTTTAAGAAAGTGTACAAGATGAGTGACTTTGATTTTGAAGGATTAAAGATTCCGGTCGAAGCAGGAAGAGAAGATAAGATGTAAACACCTGGGATAAAACAAAATGCAAGCATGCAAGAAACAGTTCAAGTGCTCACCCTGCATCTTGTATCGCTTGTAATCATGCTGGAAGACCGAACTATACATGCAAGGTAGGATTGTTGAGTCAAGGAGACATCACTCATTTCCGTGACAAACTGTATGACAACAAATCAAAAGTACAGCAAGATAATTTCCTTTTAAAATATATTGTAACAAAAGAACCAAAATTACATCGACCAAGAAATGTAGGCAATCCCCGTGCTAGGTTATTAACACAATATTTTATACGGAGGAAAGCCGGCCAGATTATACGAGTTTGTGCTCAATCTTTCTGTTCGGTAACAGGAATGAGTAGATTCAAATTGAATCGTTTATCTAAGAACTTCAATGCTACAGGTGAACAATGTAAAGAGAACAGGGGCGGTGGTCGTATTAAAGCCAAAGACATGGAAACTGAGGTTTCAATTGTTAATTTCATTAAGACATTGAAGTGCAGAGAAAGCCATTATGGGAGGGCAAAGAGCGTACGAGTTTACATGGACCCAACACTTTCCGTCAAGAAGATTTGGCGATTGTGGAGAGAGGCCAGGGTAAGTGCTTCAAAATCAGTCGCATCTTATAGCAAATTTCATAGAATTTTCCAAACACGATTCAATATCGGGTTTGGGCACCCGAAAACCGACACATGTTCATACCGTGGAGAATTACAAGTCAAGATACAAAATTATTCTACATCACCAGCTGAAAGGGCAGACCTGATGGGATGTTACAGATTGCACAAATTACGAGCCAAAAATTTTTATGAAATTTTGAAGCGAGAGGAAGATAATGTTCTGAAAGTAGCATTTGACATGCAACAGAACCAGCCACTTCCCATGATTAGAATTTCCGAGACTTTTTATGCTCGACAGCTTTGGTTGTACAACCTAACTTTTATAATTCATGAAAACGTCCAAAATGTGGAAAACACATTCATATATTCTTGGACATAAGATCAGTCTGAAAGAGGATCGAACGAAGTTGCATCAGCCTTGCATAACTTCCTACACTGTCTTGAAGAGAGGGTTCGTCAAGAAGCAAAACCAGAAGGCATTAAATCTCAGAAAACATTGAGCCTATTCTCAGACTCTGCCACAAGTCAAAACAAGAACTCCACCATCATAGGCTTCTTGCTAGATTATGTAAACAAAAGTGACATATTTAATAAAGTGGAACACACATTTCCTATCAGAGGACACAGTTTTTTTCCTCCGGACCGAGTGTTTGGAAGAATCGAAAAAGTGCACAGAACTCGTGAAAAACTATTAGAGCTACAAGATTATCATGCTATTCTGGAAAAACCTGGAGCTGTTAAAATTTTAAAGAGAGATTGGCGGCTACTTGATTTTAGAAGGAGCGCCAATAATATAATGAAAACTATGCTCCCATTCTTGATGAGGGAGCAGCGTGTTCTTCTGTACAAAAAAGGAAAGAAAGAAGTGTTTGCCAAGAATACCTACAATGGAGACTTCAATGAATACGAAGTGTTAAAGAAGAAATCAGCCCATTCTTGGAGGAACTCATACAGATTGGTCCATGTAGTAGAGGAATGCAATAAAATATCTTCTGAGAAGAAGAAGGATGTTGCAGCACTTCTGAAGTTTGTTTCTCTGTCCGAACAAGCTCAGTTGTACTACAATAAAGCTCTGAACAACTTCGGTGATGATGCAGATCTGGTTGATCACACAGAAATACACTATGCTGAAGAAGAGCCATTTGTGTAGTACAAAGTTAAGGCTGTGCAAGTGCGTTTGTTCTTGGAATTTATTTGCTATATATTTGTATTTTTTATATTGTTTTTAATGGCAGGTATTGGACAATTTAATAATTTTTTCTGTTCCTCATAGATTTTCAAGGGAAGTTTGAGCAATCTAGAATAAATCACTAAAATCCCATTGCTTTACGTGCTTGCCTCCGATCTACCAAATGTGTAACTTAGCATGTGCAAGTAGATGTTTTATTCCAGAACTCACTAAGTCTGTAGTTCTTTTCCAGAATTGACCTAAGTCAAGTGACCTAGTTTACTTTTAGAAAAAAAATGGCATTTTAACGTTAATAACTTCAGAATAGGGTTTTGGTTCGTTATCACTGTTCTTCATATTAATTTGAAAAATGTCTCTTTACTTCATAATGAAGTAATATTGCCAAAGTAGGCTCCGGTTCAAAAAATGTCTGTCCTGAAAAATCATCATTTTTGACTTAGTGGGTTTTGGAAACGAGGTCTTCAATTATGATGGGTGTTTCCTAATGCTGACAATTTCTTTTTTTACATGAGATTAATAAATACACTTGGATGACCAGTTTCGTCAAGTGATCATCATCATAATTATCCTTTACACTTAGGCTATTAAATCTATGTCTACAAGTACCGGTATTTACAATATAGAGTAAACTCTCGATTATCCGCGGTGCCTGTAGGAGAACATTTTTATAAAAAAAAAGGGAAGGTTTTGAAACCGAAAATTATTTCTCAAAAATTGAAATAAAGTTACTAAATACTTAAACGTAATAAAATCGTAAATCGCAAATACAATACAGTACACTTGTACAGTACAAAATGTGTACAGTAGTTCAATATTACTGTACAGTACTGTACTGCATATCGGTATACACACTGTACGTCGTGTGGGCTTGAGCAGGTTTTTTTTTTTGTTAAACAGTAAACAAGACTTTTTAATAACACACATAACATCGACTGAGTTTTGTTATCATGTGCGTCCATTTATTGTATAATAAACTTATTTAAAGCACTTGTGTGTTGTTTTTAGTGCCTTCGACCTTTGTTTAACCATTACCAGCAATTTTGCAGCTTATCCGCGCTAGTCAATTCCGTGGATAATCGGGAGTTTACTGTATTCACTTATTTAGTTGCAGTAGTAATTGAAACTAGCACAACTAGTAAAGATTTGTTAGTTATATGTGATTGTTTTGGAAAGATACTGATAGTGGTGAGTGACCTTCAAGTTTGCTTGCTTAGTGTGATTGCTATTAAATGGTCAGGTTGGAGTGGATTTGTGAACTTAGCTGCTTGAGCTATGTGTGGTCTGGTATCGTGCAGTTCCTTTCACTGCTGCTTCAGTGCAGTTATTTATTAATCTTGTGTTCATTTTTTTAAGAATTAGGAAATACCCATTATAATTAGATACAATCGTGTTGACCAACTGAAAAACATTAAATTTCGACCTTGAATAAAATTACCGTATTTCCTCGCATAATCGTCGCCACCGCGTAATCGTCGCACCCCACTTTTCAAACACTAAAATAGGTTTATAAAATGTCATCGCATAATCGTCGCATAGCATGTTCGTATTTGTGCGCCAGTCAGTTGCACATGCTGCCTCGACTTTATAACCTGGCGCGACTTTGTCAGACGAAAAATATTTCGTCTTTATGCTTGCGGGCTATGAACTGTGATGCGAGCGGCAAGCTTCGTCACTTAGCACATTCCTCGAGCGCATAATCTGGCGTGATTTTGTCAGGAGAAAGTAATCTTGTCTTTATGCCTGCCGGCTATGAACCTCGATGCGAACGGCCAGCGCACATTCCACGAGCTTATAGGCCTAATCTGGCGTGATCTTGTCGGCAGAAAGTAATCTCGTATTTATGCCTGCGGGCTATGAACTATGACGCGAACGGCCAGCGCACATTCCGCGAGCTTATAGACCTAATCTGGCATGATCTTGTCAGCAAAAAGTAATCTCGTCTTTGTGCCTGCGGGCTATGAACTGTGACGCGGGCGGCCAGCGCGCATTCCGCGAGCGTATAGGCCTAATCTGGCGTGATCTCGTTCAAGAGAAAGTAATCTCACCTTTATGCCTGCCGGCCATGAACCGCGATGCGAACGGCCAGCGCACAAACCGCGAGCTTATAGGCCTAATCTGGCATGATTATGTCAGCAAAAAGTAATGTCATCTTTATGCCTGCGGGCTATGAACTATGACGCAAGTGGCCAGCGCACATTCCGCGAGCTTATTGGCCTAATCTGGCGTGATCTCGTCAGGAGAAAGTAATATCGTATTTATGCCTGCTGGCTATGAACCGCGATGCGAACGGCCAGCGCACAAACCGCGAGCTTATAGGCCTAATCTGGCGTGATTATGTCAGCAAAAAGTAATGTCATCTTTATGCCTGCGGGCTATGAACTATGACGCAAGCGGCCAGCGCACATTCCGCGAGCTTATTGGCCTAATCTGGCGTGATCTCGTCAGGAGAAAGTAATATCGTATTTATGCCTGCTGGCTATGAACCGCGATGCGAACGGCCAGCGCGCATTCCGCGAGCTTATAGGCCTAATCAGGCATGATCTTGTCAGCAGAAAGTAATCTTTTCTTTATGCCTTCAGGCTATGAACAGTGACGTGAGCGGCCAGCGCACATTCCGCGAGCTTATAGGCCTAATCTGGAGTGATCCTGTCAGGAGAAAGTAATATCGTCTTTATGCCTGCCGGCTATGAACCGCGACGCGAACGGCCAGCGCGCATTCCGCGAGTTTATAGGCCTAATCTGGCGTGATCTTGTCAGGAGAAAGTAATATCGTCTTTATGCCTGCGGGCTATGAACCACGACGCAAATGGCCAGCTTCATCAGCACATTCCGCGAGCGTTAACCTGTCGTGACCTTGTTAGAAGAAAGAAGCCTGTCTCTGACTGTAGGCTATGACTCACGCTACGCGAATGACTGGCCCGTGCAGCAAATAATGATACAGTATATTCTTTGAACTTAAATATTCTTCGCATAATCGTCGCACCCTGCTTTTTTCCACGAATTTTTTACAAAAAAAAGTGCGACGATTATGCGAGGAAATACGGTATATAGTTATTACAAACACTTTAGTCAATTTATATTTCGAATAATAATAATACTATTGGTTTTACGTCCCTGTTAACTATTCTGGCTTTTAGAGTCGCCGGAGTGCCGGAATTTTGCCCCAAAGGGGATCTTTAACGTGTAAATCTGACACGGCTCCCTCGCATTTGCCCACCCTCAAATACCAGCTGACTGCGCCAGGATACGAACCTGAAACCTTGGGCCCAGCAAGCGAGAACGTTACCGCTGAGCCACGCAGCCAATTTATATTGGTACAGTATCATCTGTTAAAACGTTTTCACTGAAGTTCAATTTGATGTTCTTTTCACGCTCAATGCTGATATATGCATGAACCTTTTACTTAGTTGGCCGGCCCCGTGGTGTTGGGGTAGCACGTCTGCCTCTCACCCAGAGATCCCGGGCTCGATTCCCGGCTCCGTCAGGGATTTTAGAAACTGACGTGAGGGCTGAAACGGGGTGCACTCAGCCTCGTGAGGACAATTGAGTAGCTGTCTTACAGTGAGGCAGCGTCCCGGTCACGAAAACCAAGATTAACGGCTGAGGGGACCCAATGCGCTGGGCAGCTGTCGCTTGGTAGGCCTAGGCCCTTCATGGGCTGTAGTGCCAGGGTTTATTGTTATATTTTACAAAGTTGAATGCAACAGTAACCCTGCGATTTAGTGAACAGGCATTGCTATCCCTAGAATTAACTGATAATTCATAACTGGTTGTAATGGACCGTTGGCATTTTCCAGAAATATTTTAATTTTGTGGTATGTATTTACGTATTTCTATTTTTACATTTCAGGAAAGGAGGTTGCCAAGATCTTCACTCAAGTGTCTGTTACAAAGAGAGAGGCAGAAATAAAACTTGATGAAACAGATTTCTATGAAAGAAAGAAAATCAATAAGAGGAAGAAGTTGATACTTGAAGGTAAAGATCCTGATGAGGAAGAACAAGAAATAATAAACAAGAGAAATAGAAAACTGAAGAAACTAAAGAAAAAGAGAGGTTTAGATTCTTCTGTTGTCAAATAACTTATTCTCTTGTCTGTTTGATCAGACGTCTGTTTTGAGTGATACCATATTCCTTCAAGCAACATGAGGAAAATTGGTAGTGATATTAAACTGACCTACGGTAATTGAGTGTCAAAGATAATGTTGTGTAGCATCCTAGGAGGCTGAGTGTCTTTCTAGTTGACATCCGTGTGCAAACTGCACGTCCTAAGAGGATGAAGTGATGATGTCCCCTGGCCACGGGAATTAACCCCAGGAGATTAAAATCCCTGATGACCCGGCCAGGAATCAAACCCAGGGCCCTTTGGCATGGGGCTGGACACAATGCTCTTTGTTTGTTTTGATGCCTCTCAACTGTGTAATAAGTACAAACAATTCCTAAATGGTCAGTAAATTTTAATACACTTGAATAACAACAGTTTTAAATACAAATGTGGGCCTCATTGGAACTTGGACCCATACCTCCCGTTTCTTGGTGGTTATAGAAAGTGTGGAGCCTTACTTCGAGACAAGCATGCAGATATTCTTTTGTAGTTAAGTGTTGACAGTAATTGCTGCATGGCCAGACATCTGTTATCAGCGTGGTTTGAAGGCTGTGAGTTATAAACCTGTGTTGAAGTAAAACAGTTAGGAGTTTTTAGAGTAGTGATGGCCAGGCTTATTTACTATGATATAGCTCTGCTAGCCGTGAAATTGCTTGTGGGTATTTGATGGGAGAATGAGGGAATGGCACAGTTCTCTCTTTCTCTCATCTTCCTACTACCAAGCTACAGCAAGCAGACAGATTTTAACAGACATTGATGCAATTCCAGCTGAAGTTCTTCAGTTTCTTAATAAATTGAAATAACACAAGACTTAAATTTCAGTGTATTATTTCCACCATTCGCTTGCTCAAACACGTTTGACTCTTAACAGCCTCAAGAGGAGTATGGTTAGGCGTTATATGCTCATTGCTGCATAAGAATTTTCGTACCACTGTTTACCAAGGTTCTTTCGAGATAGAACAAGTCTACCAATTCTGCTATTTCGCGAGTAGTCACCACCAAAGGAGAAACTGTGGATGCCATCGAACTGCATCAATAAGGCATAAAGGGCTTTCTTAATGTTGCATTCAATCTGGAAATCAACATCAATATGAAGCTATCCATCTTCAACTCAAATTTGTTCTACTCTACTCTACAGATGACAAAACAACAAGAGGAGTATGGTCAGGCGTTATATGCTCATTGCTCATTCCTCCAGACGTTTGTCAATAAGTGTCCGATGAACATCCTTTTACACAGACAATATTCTATCCAACCGCTGCCAGTCACGCTCATCAAGTAACCTTAGATGGCCACTGCGTGCAGGGTATATCAAAATCAAGGCATTGCGATCTACCATTGGACAACGCAGTGACTGGCAGCGCCTGGATAGAATTGTCAGTGCTAATAGAACAGGAGCGCTTGCTCAATATCACAGCCACGTTTAATGCAGGAGGTGTCAGGACCTGTGCAACATTCATTAGTTTCCATGGGATATACTGTAGAAGCAGAAGACCCACCTGAGTGTCCCTGTTAATAGCGGGATGCTGGGCACACCTCACTTGAGCTCATAAGGTTGCTAATTGGACCTGGAGGATATGGAAACTCATGGCCTGGTCTAATGAGTCATGATACAGATTGTTGTGTGTTGATGGCAGGTTCAGGTATAGTGCAAATCTAATGAGGTAATGGATCCCAGTTGGATAATAAGGCACTGTGCATGCTTGTGGTGGTACCGTAATTGAGTGTGGTGTGTTCACATGCCACGGTTGAGTCCTCTTATTCATGTACCCACAAAATTCGCTGGTATCCACTATGACTCTCTCCCTGGTGACTATTTTCAGTCGTTCAGGGTCTTTATTTTTTTCCTCACAATGATGGGATATTCCAGCAGGAAAAGCACCCTCTCATCAAGCTGCAGATATCCAGGACTGGTTAGAAGAGCATTCTGGAGAGTTCCAGAGGATAATCCAATATGAATTTAATTGAACATTATTGGATGTGATGAGAGATCTATTCGCAACCAAGATCTTGTGCATAGTAATACCAGGGAACTTTCAACAACTATTCAGACAGTATGGCTAGCAGCTCTTTAGAGGTCTTCCTTCTAATTGTGTAGTCCATGTCACGTGAAGTTAATGCACTTCTTCAGGCTAGAAGGGGGCCCTACACGTTATTAGACTGGTATCCCCACCACTTTTGGCATGCCAGTGTAAATTATGACAAAGGTATGCAAATATATGCACTAGGACTAGAAACAAGTTTCAATCACAGAATTTCATTTGTGTGTGGGAAAATTCCACTCGCGTTGGCTAACAAAATGGCTTGGAAAACCACTATTCGAGTCCTCTTGCGGTACAGGTTTTAGAACACATACCTACGGTGGTAGATGTCACAAGTTTGTTTTAGCAGATTGAAGTATTTTGGATGGGTTGCATAAAATTAGTAAATACTAGTGGGCCCATGTGAAGCTTCCACATTTTATCCTGTGGGCAATGAAACAGAGGAGCAGAAATCTCATAATAAGAGGATGTAGTTAGCTTAATGAACCTTAAAGCAGATAGCACAGTAGCCCCTTAATATACCTTGAGTGAGCACATTGGCTCCTCAGGTGGATGGAAGAGGAAGTTCATAAACTTATTTTAATTAAGTCTGTTTGGTTATTATTTAGGGTCATGAAATGTAAGTTCAGAAACTTTAATTTAAGTCTGTTTTATTATTACTTGGTGTAAATCAGTAATACAAGGATTCAGCAGAAGAGAATCCTCATAACCTCTCCACTCCAACTCCCAACACTGACCTGCACGTGGTGTCCCCTGCTAAGCTGAGCAACCCAGTGGAAGGTTGGGTAATCAATCCCAGCGGGAAACTGGGTCAGTGAACAGACTAGTGTTGGGGGGGGGACTGAGAATTATTTTCTCAGTTCTTTCACCTTTCTGAATAACATTCAGGATTGTAATTCGAGGATTTATCCTCCCCTCAAGGTGTAACCTTAGATAGTCGACCATGAAAAGTCATTTGAAGAATAATTCCGCCGTCTGTAATGATAGATTACAGAAAAGACAGCATTCGGATACGGTGGGCTGTCATGCGGAAGATAATGACGAATCGGAGCGTCTGAAAACTCATCAAGTAGCAAACAAACAAATACTACGGAAAATCAAACCTAAACAAGTCTCATTCTTTTCTACACATAATGTTAACTCTCTGGTTCAAACTGGAAAATTGAAGATCATCACGGATATCATGAGAAGTCATAAAATTCTAATTATGGCCCTTCAGGAAATTAGAAATAGTGATCAAGACCATCTGGAATCACAAGGATACAGACTATATAAAGGAATTCCGGGAAAAAGAGTTATGAAAAATTGTCCACAATTTGGTAACGGATTCTTAATAGATCTCAGAATCATTGACTCGATAACAGAATTTAAATCTCAATCCTCCAGACTTACGACCCTAACTTTGAAATCGGCAAATAAAACATATACAATTATTAATGCACATGCTCCTACTAATCAAAAAAACAACACCATTAAGGACAGAGAAGAAGTACAAAAATTCTGGGATCTTTTGGATCAAACTTTAATAAACATCCCTTCATCAAACATCAAAATTCTCCTTGGTGATTTCAATGCGCAACTCGGACAAGAAAGAAGATATAGAGATATCATTGGAAAATGGACAGCACATAAACGAACCAATAAAAATGGTCAAAGATTAGTCGAAATTTGTAGAAACCACAAATTAATCTCTAAATCAACATGTTTTAAAAGACAGCCCCATAAATTGAAAACTTGGAAACATCCTGACTTCAGAAGGGGTGAATGGCAGTTGGATCATGTCTGCATGGATAAATTTCACCATCGCGAAATTCACAATGTCAAGGTTCTAAGGGGAGTTGACTCAGGATCAGACCACTATGTGGTAAAGATAAAAATAAAATTAACTCCAATGGCCAAGAAAAAACCTAATAATAACAATAGGAGGAAATTTGATCCATCTACCTTAATAAAAAATATAGAGTACTGTGAAAGAACAGGAGAAGAATCTCTCAACACTAAAACATTGGACGAATTAATCACTAAATTAAAATCAATAGCAGAGGAGTTAGCACCAATAAATCCAAGGAAAAAACATGAATGGTGGAATGTAGATTGTGATCAAGCAATAGAGAAAAGACACCAAGCATGGATAAAACATCAAGCTCTAAAGTCAGAAGAATCAAATTTAGAACTAACTATACAAAGAAAATTAACCCATAAAATCATCAGACAAACGAAACGTAATCATCTTAAGAATACACTGGAAAAGATAGAAGACGATTTCAGGAAAAAGCAATCTCGAGATTATTACAAAACATTTGGTAAATATCTTAAAAAATTTGAAGCTCCAACATTAATGTTGAAAAATCAAACGGGGAAGTTAGCACATTCTAACCAAGAAAATACAGAGATCCTTGCAGAAGCATTCGAGAAACTGTTAAATTGTGATGATCCACTGGAAACCCTGCAAGTAAACACTGATACACCTATTTTAACTTCACCTGATTTAATAAATCCTCCAAACATTAATGAAGTAGAACTCGCAATTAAAGAACAAAAAAATTACAAAACTTGTGGCGAAGACTTAGTCTTTGCTGAAATCTGGAAAAATGCTGGTAAACCTGCGATTATAAATCTTCATCAACATCTAGTTAAAATGTGGATTACTGAAGAAATTCCTGCACACTGGACCACAGGAATAATCCATCCATTATTTAAGAAAGGAGACAAAACGAACCCAGATAACTACAGAGGAATTACCCTTCTGGACTGCACATATAAAATTTTCTCTCGCATAATTTACAACAGGATCAAAAACATTCTGGAACCACAACTTGGAGAATATCAAGGAGGATTTCGCCCTTACAGAAGTTGTCCAGACCAAATCCTTAGCCTGAAATTAATAATGGAATATTACAAAAACAGAAATAAGCAACTCTTTATCTCTTTTATAGATTTCAAAAAAGCCTATGATAGTATTCATAGACTGACACTGCTAAAAATCCTCAGATCATATGGTCTCCATCCTAAATTGATAAAAATCATTCAATTAACATTAACAAACACAAATTCGAAAGTTAAATTTAGGGGAGAAATATCAACAGCTTTCTCAGTAAAAACTGGTCTCAGACAAGGTGATGGATTATCCCCTCTGCTTTTCAATGTGGCTCTTGATTATATCATGAAGGTTTGGCAAAAGGAAAACCCTCCTAACATCAAAATTGGAACAAAACCATCAATAAAAATAAACTGCTTAGGATTTGCAGATGATTTGGCTCTTTTAGCACTAGACAAGGAAGAGGTTTGTACTCAGATCACTAGTCTCCAAGAAATTGCTCAAGGGATAGGATTACAGATATCCTTTGAAAAAACTGAGATCATGCCTATGAAACCCTTAGATATAAATGAAGTCTATATAAATGATCATAAAATTAACCTAGTTCCTCAATTTAAGTATCTTGGAGAAATTATAACACATAACTTAAACGAAAAAGTAACTTGGATAAATAGAACAAATAAAATGAAAAAGGCACAATCTCTAACCTGGTCAACATATAATAAAAAATGCCTATCAATAGCTACTAAGATCCAATATTATAAAACTGTAACTCTCCCAGAAGCCACTTATGCTTGTGAAACACTGTTCCAAATTAAAAATGAACAAAGAACTGATCAGCTCCTCAAAACGGAAAGAAGAATCATTAGAACGTGCATAAATAAAAAGTATCAGGTTGAGGGAGTCTGGAGGATTCTCCCAAATGAAACTGTCTATCGTGAGATTGATCCCATCACCAGCACAATGAAGAAGAAAAGAATTTCATATTTTTTTCACATCTTACGGCTTCCAGAAAAGAGAATTGTACGCCAACTGGTGATGAGAAATCTAGGAAAGAAAACTGGAGGAAAATGGATCCAAGAAATCCAACAAGATCTCAAAGCAGTTGGACTTAAGATAACAGATGCCGAGGAGAAAAATAAAATTAACACCATTCTTAAAACTCACAAATTTTCTGCAGAAATGACACATAGAAAGCCTATGGAGATTTCAGATGAGTTGAGAAAATCCCGATCTGAAAGAATGAAAAAGTACTGGAAAGAGCGCAAGAACCAAGCAGTACTACCTTCAAAGAAGAAGTGATTGTGGAACGACTCAAGTGGTCCAATGTGACCAATCAAGATAATAATAATAATAATTACTTGGTGTAACGAAATGTTAAATTATTCGATTTATCATGCAGCTTTGTTCAGATACTTCTAATGAATGTTGATTCATGCCATTCTGTGATATAGTTTCAATTCACAGATGCAGTGTTGAAACAACATGCTTAAAAATGCTAAATATCTCTTACACTGGACCAGAGCCTCTTTCATGGCCCATGGTCTATTCCCACTCCTGTCAGCTCAGCAAATCCCCTCCTTATCACCCCTTAAGGCCTCATCCTTCCAAGCTCCAGTGTCCCAATCCCAATCAACCTGACCACCCATCTATATCTTCTTTTTGGTTGTTTTTTAATAGTGGAATGGTAAAGTAACAGGAAGATAATGCACTGGAGAAACATCAATCAACCAATTTGCATAGGTGCTTCAAATTGTAGTGGGAACAGGCTTTCTTAATGTCAAATCTAGTGAAGGTCCCAAGAGTTTGTATTGCAATTATGCGTTGTTCATGTCGTAAGATAATTTGGAGTGGCATATCCAAGCCTGATTGATACGGAAACGATGTTTTTGACTTAAACGGCAAGCAAAAGAAAAATAAACTCGAATTAAAACAAGCAAAACAAAAAGCTAAGGTAATCACTTGTTTAAGTGTTTATTCGTTTCATAATATTATGAGTTATTTTAACTTTGTCTCCAAATATCAACAAACTCTGTATGAAATCACAGCAACTTTTGAAATAAAATACACTGACCCTGTCCTACCAAATGAGGCAAAGTACAAAAACAACACCATATCTACCCAGGCAGCATCTCAATGTCACGCCAACAACACCTCTACCTCTGCTGCTGCTCCTGCATGGTCCTTGCTTGGCCACCAGAATTCACACAAGTCACGGGCTGCCCTCATGCCCAGCCCTGTGGTACATTGTCAAAATCATAGCTAAAGATTGATGTGCAGTGAGGCGCACCAGACCTATGCACATAGGGAACAAACACAACTTTAAAGTCACCAACCCACTGGCCAACCACCGACACAACCGAACGTACCAGAATTTATATGTCAGCTGGCCAACTAGATGGCAGGTAGCAACCATCATGATTGGTGGAATTCTCATTGCAAGAGTCCAAGGCCCTGCATGGATCGAAAAGTCAATTGAGACAAACTACTAAATAACATGTCTTTCCTTTACCCAAATCAGCACTGTTGTGGAAACTTAACGGAAGGGTACCGAAGTAGAGGAAGACCACGTAACACCTGGAAATGAACTTTTGCAAAGGATCTTGAATGCATGGATATGAACTGGGAGGAAGCTGAAAACCTGGCAGCTCAGAGTTTGCTGGAGGAAATTTGTTGCCCGATAATGCTACCTATCATTGGAGGAACTAAGTAAGTCCTTTACAGGGCCATAACACATTTATTCGATCTTGTTTTTGTTACTGTCAACTTAAATTGACTATGTTAAGATAACGGGGAGGGGGGAAACAACTAAAGCGCATTACATGGAATATGAGGATGATATATACTAAATGGGACACAACCTTAGGTACTAATGTTCTGTACCTTAATCATTCAATTGTTTTAACAACCGATCAGCACAGACATCACCTAAAAGAACATTTTTCAAATTCATCATCATCATCATCTGGGTATCCTTCCAGCGGGCCGGGTAGGATTTTTATAGACAATATGCCTCCATCGGTTCTTGTCATAAAGTTCGTCTCCTACATCCTGCAGTGTTGTTCCTTTCTCAATAATCACCATCATCATTGTACAGCTAGCAAGGGAAGATTATAAGATAAAGAAGAAAGAAGCAAACAAGATCGTCGCAGAGGAGAGGAAGAAGTGGATGGTAAAGTGGACAGAGATGATGGAGGAAGTCAGCAGAGGAAATAAGAAAGTACTTTATGGGATGGTCGAAAGTAAGAGAAGAGGTCTGCGAGAGGATGTGGTAATGATGGACAAAAACGGAAATGAGGTACACAACAAAGAGACACTCAAGACAGTGTGGAAAGGTACTTTGAGGATTTGCTGAATCCAAATGGTCATAGGGAGGAAGACAATGTATTGGAAGATGGAGAAGACAACACAGGAATGGAAAAGGACATGAATTGGAGAGAACTGGAGATGGCTTTAGACAAGATGAAAGGAGGAAGGGCACCGGGTGTGGATGAAGTGAGTGTTGAAATGGTGAAGGCAGCAGGGGAGGTTGGGAAACAGTGGCTGTACCGTGTGATGAGGGTGATATGGAAGGAGAAAAAGACCCCAGAAGATTGGAAGAAAGGATTAATTGTCCCAATATTTAAGAAAGGAGTGCAGAAATTACAGGGGAGTCACACTCATTCCTCACTGTGCCAAGATATATGAAAAGATATTAGAAAGTAGAATACGAGCCAAAGTGAAGAGAAAATTGAGAGAGTAGCAGTATGGTTTCAGACCTGGGAGTTCAACAGTGGATCTCATATTTTCAGTGAGACAGCTCCAGGAACACCACTACGAATTTGGAGAGGATCTGTTGATGGCCTTCCTGGACATCGAAAAGGCCTATGATAGTGTGTGTAGGGAGAAGGTTTGGAAAGCAATGGAAAACATGGGAGTGGAAAAAGGGACTGTAGGCAGAGTGAAGGAAATGTATTGTGGAAGTGTGAGTTGTGTGAAAGTTGGAGGGGAAAGAACAGACTAGTTCAGACAAATGAGTGGCCTGAAACAGGGTAGTGCGCTGTCACCCCTTCTCTTTATTGTGGTTATGGACGAGGTAATGACACGGATAGCAGGAAAGATAGGAGAAGATAAGATGAAAGCAATGGTGTTTGCAGATGATCTCATGGTCTGGGGAAACAGGGAGGAGGAAATTCAGGAGCAACTGAAGGCTTGGGAAGAAACAGTGGGAGAGTACGGATGGAAGTTCAACATCAGTAAATGAGAGATCCTGTTAACGACCAGGAAAAAGGACAGACCAATGAGTGGGATAACACTTGGAGGTGGACAGCTGAAGAAGGTGGAAAGTCTCAAGTACTTGGGAAGTATAGTGGAGGAAAATGGGAGAAATGACAAAGAGATTACGGAACGTGGCAGACAGGCAGAAGCATTAGGAGCTTAGTGTGGAATAAAGATGTCCCACAAAAAAGCAAGGAAGTGTTATACAGAAGCTACTATATCCCGATACTGACCTATGCTTCAGAAACGTGGACAATGAAGAAAAGAGACATAAGCAGAATACAGGCAGGGGAAATGAAGTTCCTGCGAAGTAGGATCGGAGTAACAAGAAGAGACAGGGTGAGGAATGAAAAGGTCAGGGAAATGGTGAAAGAGGAGCCCTTGCAAGGTAGGATTGAGACATCAAGACTGAGGTGGTATGGACACTTAAAGAGAATGGATGAGAAGATTTCCAAGAGGATACACGAGATGCAGATGCAGAAGAAACGACCAAGGGGAAGACCAAGAGATAGATGGCTGAAAGGAGTGGAGGAATGTGTCAAGAAGAGAGGCGAGGAATGGACCAGAGTGACAGCGGAGAGGTGGTGGGAAGAAAGGACCAAGTGGCGAGGCTTATGTTCCAAACAGACCCAGCCTGGGGCTGGAAACTGTACAAGATGATGATGATGATGATCATTGTACAGCTCCAGTTTCCCGGGTACTGTTTATGAGCCTCTTCCACTTCAACCTGTCCATATACAACTAGTCGTGTGGAACATCATCCACTGTCCATCCTCTGGTCGCTAGATCTGCCTTGATCATGTCCATCCATTGGATTCTAGGTCTTCCTACAAGTCTTTTGCCTTCCACCTGTCTTTCCAAATTTATTCTGGCTGATCTTGTAGGCTCCATCCTCATCACATGCCCGTACCACCGTACTCTACATGTGCCGACTCTGTCTAATAGGGATGTCTTTATTCCAGCTTGTTGCCTCACCTCCTCATTCTTTAACTTGTCCATCTTGGTCTTCTGGATGGCGGATCTAAGAAATTTCATCTCTGATGCTTGCAGTCTTGATGCATCTCTCTTTGTAAGGGTGCATGCTTCAATACCATAGGTCAATATTGGTAGAAAGTAGCTGTTAACCAGTTTAGCTGGTTTTGGAATCATGTCATCCCATAGAAGTGTTCTTACTTGTTGGTAGAATTCTGATCCCTTTTGCACTCGGTTGGTAATTTCTTTACTGACCAAATTATCACTGGAGATTACACTTCCAAGGCAAGGAAAACTGTACACACACAGTCCACACTTGCTGGACGCCCATCTCTGTTGACTGCCATCACCACTGTCTTGGTCTCGCTGATGTTGAGGTTATATTCCTGGAACTGGGATTTCCATACAATGAGTCTGGTCTGTACTACATCTTCATGATGTCATCAGCAAAGGCCACTGCATGCAATTCACCTGACTTTTCTTTGACGTTCTTCATTATATTATCCATAATAGTGATGAACAGTAGTGGGGACAGTTAGTGATGTGGGCTGGGTAAATACCCAGTGGGAAGGTAAATATAAATTGGGTATTTACCTGGGTATGTACCCAGTGGTCATTTAAATACCCAAAATGAGGGTAGTTTCAGTTTTTTGAGCTTTGTACAACACTTTTTGATGTGTTGATGAAGTGATGGACAAACAAGGACTGAAACACAGGTATTTCATGCCTTAAATTGAAATCAGGAACAATATTGATCCTTCAAAACTAAAAGAAAAGGAAAATGGACGTCCGGGTATTTTTGAGTATTTATATGTTTTGGCACTGTAACCTTGTCTTTAAGTGTTGTTTTTTTTTTTTTTTCGTTAAATTAAAGTAAAATATTGGATAAAACCTTTTGGTTGTTTTGTGTTTTAAATTTTTAATAAATACCAAGATATTGAGAAGGTCGAGTTTTATTACGGTACTGGAAATGAGCAACAAAGATGTGGGTGGGAAAAGCTACTTTTGTAGTAATAACAGTAGGCTATATGCATATTAATTGAAATATGTACGCCAAAACTCTAAAGGTAATAAAATATATTCAATAGAAAGGACATTTGAAAGAAAAAAAGCCTAGTAAAAGAGCTTTAAGTTATTTTTCATTCAATTTTAAATATAAAAATATTAATTTTTTAAATCATACTATAAATAATATAAATGCATGTCAGGGAGTTTTTGTAGTATGAGGGTCCTAAATGGGTGAAGATGTATGCCAGCAAGCGTATGGGTTGGCAACACTGGTCTGCTCATCCTACCCAGAATTCAAACTGACACTGTACTTCCCTCCCATTTTCTATTCTTTGTTTGATGCCTACTGTACTTAAGCTAACTTTTTCAGTGTAGTGGAGTTGTTGGTTTATATCTCCTGATCTAATTCCTGATTCTAATTCTGTTTTTAAGTCCCAATTCTAATTCAATTTTATTAATTATCTAATGTTGTTACATTTTTAATGAGTTAATGTAGAATAGTTTTCATACCGGTACCCTTTAAGGTTCAACTTACCAGAACACAGGATTTTTAATGAAAAATCTAAAATACCCAGGTATTGACCCAAATTGGGTATTTACCCGAGTATATACCCTAGGTATTTACCCCGATTTATAAATAACTGTGTATTTTACATCACTAGGGACAGTAGTGAACTACTCAGGCACTCCCCGATCTTATCTCTTATAACACTATCATAGGCCTTCTCTATATCCAGGAATACAATGACCAGGTTCTTGCCTTTCTCCCAATATTTTTCCATCAGCATGTGGTTGGTAAAAATTAGATCCATTGTCGATCTGTTACTTCTGAAACCATATTGCTGCTCCTCCAACTGTGGTTCTACGATGATACTTGATCTTCTTTCTACAATCTTCTCTAGAATTTTCAACCCATGAGACAGCAGGGTTATTTCTCTATAGTTGGTGGGTTTCCCCTTCTGCTGCCTTTCTTAAACAGGGGAATAATAACACTCTTGCTCCAATCTGCACCTATTTTGTTTTCTGTCCATATGGCATTGAGTACACTGTGCAGCCATTGTATGCAGGGCTGCCAGCGACTCACTTTTCTCACTATTATTCACTATTTTCAAAGCCGCCTCACTTTTCTCACTATTTGCTAAAATTACTCACTTTTCTCACTTTTTTTTACAAAACTGGTCACATTCTGCGTTAAGAATGTTCTCATGCACAATCAGATTGCTTACCCAAAATATACCAATGAATGGGTAGTTCGTTTTTCTGCCACCGCTGCCGACAGCGAGCTAGGTGGCCAGAAACATAAAAAGCTTCCATGGTGCAATACCACAGCCGGAGCCGTGCAGCGATCGCCGAAAATTTTAACAATGCGTTTTTTAACAAAAGTGTTGTGACGGAAAGGAGCGTGGCGTTGCCGTATATTCTAGTATTTCACAATTTATCAAAGGTAAGTCATTAGTTGGCCTTACACTGACGAATTTTCCGTCGGTTTTAGAATAACATACCGACCCCGCCGATCTGGACTGTCACGGTACAAAACTTTTTCAACTCCTACACCGCCATTCCAGATCTGCTGAATAGTCCCAACATTTGATATGCAGGTATATGGTCAAATCTGTCTACTTTTCCGTGGTTGGTCTCTCGACATTTAAGAAATATTTTTCGCAATTCTGAACTATTATAAACCGCGTGACTTGTTTCGATTTGTGAAAATGTTAACTTTTTTTTTTTTTGTGAGTTAACCTTTAATTATTAATTAAAAATTAAATAATTATTATTATTTTACGTATTACCTTTTATTCACCGCTTTAAAAATTTATAAAAATAAAACGAAAACAAAAATTGCCATTATAGGTGCCTATGGCTATCGTTGCGCAAAAATCTTCAAATCGTAAAGAAAGTTTCATTCGCGGTCCGTAATATACACATACACAAAAATTCCTACACCACAGATGTAAGCTGGTTTCCCACATGCTTTTTAATGGCAATCAACAATTGCTTTGTTTTGAATGGGTTTATACACACCACGCGAATATTCGTAGTTTTGATCGATATTGTTGATATATATCATAGTAAACAATACTTTTGTCAAATCAAGTTCATATTTTCAAAATCATTTATTATACATATTTGTGTACTGCATAAATAACACACACTTCCAACTGTGTTCAATACAGTGGAATCTCGTTAGCACGTTCTCGATTACCGGTACCACGTTTTTCCGTTTAACTCGATGATTTTCTCAAGTCCCAGTCCCATTCCTACCAAATGCATGTTGATATATCCCCTTAATATGTCTTCTATTCCCACTTACGCCGATCAAGTTTTCGTTGTACTATTTCTTAGGTAACCGGATTTTATTCTTATTTCATTATAAAATTCGGCATCTTGATAACATGATGCGATATTGCTTCCTATTCTCTGATAGTTATTGACAGTGTAGACGATTATAGTGTGCTTTGACGGTGTGGAAGTGGCTTGAGGTATGATGCAACACAGAAGATAGCTGCCGGTGTAGAAGTGGCTTGAGAACTATGACGCAACACAGAAGATAGCCGACGTGTCTCTCTTGCGCCAGTAGAACATGCAGGCTGAATACAAAATCGCTACCTATATCATTTTTTTTTTCGAAATACACCACAGATTGGCGTGCGTATGCCGGCCGAACACTAGCGTCTCGTCCTTACGTGAATGCTGCAGCAAGCATTTGACGACCGGTCGGCATCTCTCGTATCGTGCGTACGTCGGCCGGTCAGAAAATATTAAAATAATATAATAATATTATTAAAATATTATTTTAAACTGCAAACAACCACGATGTCTGCACTACTAAAATGTAAAATTCTAGATAGATTGTTTGATTTGAAAATTGATGGGAAATAATGGTTGCAAATCATTTGCATCGAACGGTTAATCGCCCAGTATGAATCCTAAATAAAATGAGCCATTTTAAACCGCGGCAATTGAATTCACGTCTGCCAGTTGAACAATCGCGTCGTGTGAAACCACTTTTAGTCCGTGACGGACCAAAACTGTCGGAAAATCCGTCTGTGTATTTATTTTGTTTTTTATTTTCCGCCTTTTGTTCATGGCATTGCGGCTAGGGATTTCTTTTCATTCTTGTTCATTCTTAGATGGCGGCTAAATGATCGGTGCGGGACGAGTGGTTCAACAAAGAAGACGAACTGGGACACAAGTACGCTGTGTGGGCCGCACGAGCCAGCCGTACTACCATCTCGTGCAGGCTTTGTAACTGCATGTTCATCATTGAGCAGAAAGGCTTCCAGGCCCTCCAACAGCATGTCAGGACGAAGAAGCATAAGACTGCCGTGGAGGTCCAACTACACCCGCGGCAACTAGTGCTAGCTGCACGACAAGCGGCAGAGGCTCAGCCCGCCAGCCAGTCTACAGCTGGCGCCGCTGGGCAAACCCATTCCCGCAGTGCTGGACCAACCTCTTCCCCTTCACCTGGATGTTACGGCAGCCCGGTGCCCTGCGCGCTGAGCTCATCTGGGCCATGAAAGGCATTCAATCTAGTTTTTCCGCCGCTTCGAATGTTGGAATCGTAGAGGTTTTTAGGGAAATGTTTGGGAAGGAGCATTTCCCTAGGAATATGACTTTAGGCAGGACCAAGACGACGTACTTGTGGACTGAGGCCCTGGGCCCTTATTTTCATAGTTGATGCTGGAAGATGCTATTTCAGCAGTTAGCTATACTA
Organism: Meconema thalassinum; assembly: GCA_946902985.2. Classification (NCBI taxonomy): domain Eukaryota; kingdom Metazoa; phylum Arthropoda; class Insecta; order Orthoptera; family Tettigoniidae; genus Meconema; species Meconema thalassinum. The sequence goes on along the minus strand of OX336391.1, from coordinate 295,722,969 downwards.
TATGTTTTGATGAAACTACCAATGAGAAGAGCATAAAGGAACTGCAAGTGGGGATAAGGTTCTATTCCGAGAAAAGAAAAGAAGTGGTGTTTCATCACCTAGAGACATTTTTTATTGGAGAAGATACAGCTGACATTCTGTTCAATCTGTTGGTCAAATCAATAGAATGCGCTGCTTAGGACCCAGGGAAAATGTTGATGTTGTCAGCTGATGGCCCAAATGTAAATAAAGCCATTTATAACAGGTTCCGTGACAAAATGAAAACTGAGTGTGATAGGGGTCTATTAAACATAGGTTTTTGTAACTTGCACATTTTGCACAATGCGTTTGAACGTGGCTTAAGTGTTATGGGGTCTGATGTATCTGAACTTGCAATTTTGGTGTACAATTTTTTGGACTATCCGAGTAGATTTGAAGTTTATGAGAAATCGCAAGAAGACTATGCCTTTTTAAAACATGTGTGTTCTAGATGGCTTACACTAGGTCCTGCAGCTGAAAGATTACAAGAGCAGTGGCCAGCACACTCTACTTACTTTCTGAAAGTTCTGCCACTTAAAAAAGGAAAGGATGCTTAAAAATTACTGCAATCAAAATGTTATCAGGCTATTGCTAGTTCTCTAAAAGATGATACTTTCCCCGCTCAGATTGCGTTTGTAGTATATAGTGCAAGTCTTTTTAAAAGATTTTCAAAAGTATTTCAATTACAGCAACCTATGATACATGTTCTGTTTGAAGAAGTGTCAAATTTGTTCATATTGCTCTTGAGTAGGTTCTGCCAGGCAGAAGCATTGAAGAGTACCAGTGAATGTTTGAAAGAATCTTTCATCATGGATGGCAAAAATTTTATGGAATTGATAAATGTTGACATAGGGAAGAGTGCTGAACGTCTCCTGATCGATAAGAGCTGTAGTGAACTGCAAGTATTGAAGTTTCATCAAGAGGCGCGGAAGCATTATCAAGAGGTGGCGAAGTACGTACTTAACAAGTCCATCCTTAGTACTGGAAAGTATGCCAAGCCCTTGAAATGCTTGCAGCCTCAGTCCATCAAAGAAAGTAAGTCTCTGATGAGCATTGTCTTTGTTTACTAAATGTTGCAACTGCCTTTGAAAGATGTGTATGAAGAGAAGCTTCGCAATAAATGGAAGCTGTTGCTGCTAGAAAATCTCCCACATTTTGAGGAAAGTCCAAGGATTGACCATTTTTGGCGTCAAATTTTTGAAATTTTAGACTTTAGTGGGCAGGCAAAATATCCGCTTGTGAGCAAAGTCGTGAAAGCCATCCTACCAGTAGCTCATGGAAGCTCAGATGTGGAACGTGGATTTTCGGAATCAAGAAATCAACTTCCGGCAGATAGAGCCGCAATGGAAGAGCGCACCCTGAATGCTCGACTGAACATTCATGACGGTATGAGGGAGTTCGGTGGGCGGGCTGAAGCGGTTCCCATCACAAAGGCGCTTCTGAAAGCGGCAGCTGGCGCTCACAGCAAATATGAAAACTATTTAGAGGCTAAGCCCAAGGAGGCAGAGGAAGAGCAAAGGAAAAAGGAAGAGGCGATGTACATTCGGCGCACGCAAGAAGAGCAGGAAAAAACTCAAGTTAAAGAAAGAAAGGAGATAGGAAAATTACAGGAAGAGTTCAGGAAGGCAAAAGAAGCGGAAGAAGAGGAGAGACAAGCTTCTGATTACCTAAGTGATGAGGCCAACCAAAAGCTAAAAGCTGCTTTGGTAAAGGGTGATCTGAAAAGTGCAAAAATTACCCAAGGTATGCTAGAAGGTACCGCAACATGCGATCCCGGGCCGAAGATCTCCGCAAAAGGCAGGCAGAGCCACTAAGGAAGAAAGTCGAGAAACGCACCTCCACCCTACTTGAGAAGCTCTTCATGAATCATGGGAAACGACGGTGCGATGAAAACAGCGACGGTCCAGATGACCCTGACATTTGAATTTATTTTTAAGACTGATAACTTGTGAATTTTATCTTAAGACTGATGATATCTACTTTTCTTTTTATGTGGCAGTACGACAGTATTATTTTAGTTTTTTTTTTTTTTCTAGTAAAGAGTCTATTAAAACATAAAGATTGTTTTGTTTTCCACATTTATATTTTTGTTTTACGATTTAAATTTCTTGAGTGTTGCATTGATTTTCCTATCCATTATTTCCTCTCTAACTATATGAAAAATGACAAACAGTACTCAGAGATATTAACATAGGCGCAATGGGGGGGGGGGGGGTAATTTATTTTTCAGATACACATTCTTAAAAATTTTGTCTATTTCAATACAGTTTTGTCACATTTTGGGGGGGCTACAGATTGCGCCTACAGATATCAACAAACGTTAAAATTATGAACCAGATATACGGCCATAAATGCGAATAATGCTATGAATTGACTCACTATTTACTCACTTTTTCATACAATAACTCACCTTTTTTTCACTTTTTTGAAAAAAACTACTCACTATTTCACTATTTTTGGATGAGTGAGTGGATGGGAGCCCTGATTGTATGCCCTGGATGCCTGCTGCCTTTATCATGTCTGCATTCACTTCATCTGCACCTGAAGATTTTCCTTTAGGCATAGATTTTAAGGCTGCCTCAGTTTCTGTCCAAGTGATGGGAGGTTCCTCATTGTAGGCATGGATTTCCAGTTCTATATTTTGTTCTTGAACTGGTCTATTCAGTAGGTGATCAAAATGGTTCTTCAGGACTTCTCTCATGTCACTATCTGTCCTAACCAGATTTCCATTTTCATCAAGGGCCTTAATGGTATTCATTGGTTTCCTTTTACCTCTGATAACACTATACAGTAGTTTCCTATTGCCTCTGCTGTCCTCCTCCAGTTTCTGAGTGAATATCTTCCATGCCCTGGTCTTTTCTTCTGCAACTGTTCTTTTAACGTCCAGTTTCTTGTTTCGGTATATTTGTTCGAGGTTTCTGATCTTTGTTTCGTCTCTGGTAAGTTCTGGTTTATTTTTCTCCTGATCCCTTTCTTTCCGCATAAGATTTCTTTCCCTGATTGCTGCTCTCACTCTTTCATTCCACCAAGGTGTTTCCTTCTCCTTTGTTTTCATACGCGACTTTCCACAAACTTCAGTTGCTTCCTTTACCAATGAGTCCCTAAGTCTGGTCCATTCTGCCTCTCAACATTTCCTTTCATCTCTGGTAACAGGGTTTTTATCCGGTTCTGATACTCTGTTCTCTTATCTGTTTTCTGGAGTTCCCATACTTTGAATTTGGCATTTTCCTGTTCTGTACTTTTGGTACAAGGAAGTTTTTCAGGTCCGCTACTAATAGACGGTGGTCGCTGTCAAATTACTCTGTTCTTCATCTGTGATGACATAATCAATTACACTCTTTTGTAGTCCATCCCAACTGTATCGTGTTATCTTATGGCTGTCTCTTTCTTGAACCAGCTGTTTTTCACCACCAACCCATTCCTCATACAGAAGTCAAGGAGATGTTCACCTACATTTCTTCCACCATATCCATGAGGTCCCCTTATGTTCTCATATCCTGTTCTATCTGTCCCGAACTGTGCATTCAGGTCTCCTATAATCTCTCTTTACTAATGACTGTTTCCCATCAATCAAGAAATTGGTTCTTGTCCTCTTGACAACATCCAGTTTGAGGAGCATAAACCTGTACCAAGGTTAGTTTTTCTTTCCCTAAATGCGCAGTCAACTTTATTATTCTCTCACTAACATACTGAATGTCAGCAACTCCTAGGTAATCATGAGTAATCATGATGAAACCAACACCATTCTTCATCTCTTTACATTTCCATGCCAATACAGTGTATACTGTTTCCTTTATTTCTTCATTCCTTTGCCTTTCCATTTGGATTCACTCAGCCTTTCTCGATAAGGTCTGCATTTACATGGTCCAGCCACCTCTGCTTCTCTTACCCTCTACAGCCGAACTCTTAACCCCTTAGGTAATCTTTTCCTCCCCATTCTCTTCACATGACCCCACCATCCGAGTCGGCTCATATGAACAGCTTCATGTAGCGTGTTCATTTCTAACTTAGCCTTTCTCTCTTAATTAAGAGTACATTCCTGCCATGTCAATGTTTTTGCTTTATATAACTTAAAACTGATTTATAATTTGACTTTTTGCTGGGCTCTGTGTATCAGACAGAACATTTTTACAATTCAATGTAGTCCAGCATAACCATTTCAAAAGCACTTCGTGCTTGTCTTAAATGTATGGGGACATCAGCTTCCATCACAAGTCAAAAGTTGTTATTCATTCAAAAGTACTAATTTTATAGGCTGCTATTATTTTTGTTCAGGCAATTGTGCCTACTATTTTTGTAAATAGGTAATGTTAAATGTGTTAACATTAAAAAGCAGGAAGAACATTTTTGTACTTTTGTTCAGTGCCCGATTTCCCTTAGTTTTCCTTTGTCATTATCAATTTCAAGTCCAATCTTTACCTGTCTATTATAACCACCTTCTTACTCCGTCTGCCCTGCCGTATTACCAAACCAATACAACCTGTATTTTTATATATATACAGGGTGAACGTAAAATGCCGCACTTGGAGGTCGGCATGCGGTTCCTCGTCGAAATTCACGACAAAAGTTTATCTTGCAAAACCTAGTCCTGCCAATAGGTTTAACAGAAATGCGTGTTAAGAAACGAGGCTCTGGCAATGCTGTAACTGCATGCAGCGTGGCCAAAAACTGATCGCAGGAACTCTGCACTCTGCCGGAGCTGTCTCATTAGCTCAGTGAGACGAGGTAATGCCATAAATGCTGGTTGAGCGGACGCGCCGATGTTCGAGTCGCGTTCGTGCCTTTTTTTTTTTTTTTTCAGGTAATGTATCAAATTGCATCCAATGTACACCTCCACTATGCAATACACTATGTCTTACCGTTACAGTTACCTGTATTTAATCATTCAAGCGTAACATGAACTACTTACAGAGTTCAACGACCCCTTGTTTCGTCCATGGCACAAATAAAGCCAATAGAACATAATAGTGGATACAGTAACATCGTCTCTATCCAATGCGGTACAAAGAAGCACAATACTGTAGGTAGCCTACAGTAGATTGCCCATTATGCTACGCACCATAATTCCATAGTCTACGTTTGACGTCCAGTCTTATCCTGACAGAGCCGATACGTACACTTACGAGCAACGCCTTCACTTCACAGCAGATGTTCAAAGCGACCTCCTTGCATTTGCAAACACTTCGCCACTCCTTGGAGCACACTTTGCCGGGCCCTATGCAACACACCTGCATCCACCATTACCGATGCAGCATGCACGCGAGTTATTAGGTCTTGTACATCAATGGGTGGAGTACTATAAACTTGTTCCTTTAAATAAAAATCTAGTGGATTAAGGTCCGTGGAACGTGGCGGCCAGAACATTGGACCTCCACGACCAATCCATTTCCCTGAACACGCTTCATTTAAACAGTTATGCACAGTCATTCCAAAGTGTGGCGGTGCAACATCATGCTGAAACCATAGCTGTCGCCGAACACCAAGTGGAACGTACGATAGAGGGGGGGGGGGGGGTAATAATAAACTTGTCTGGCAAAAGGTAAGGGCCTAAAAGCACTCCTCCCACGATTCCAACCCACAGGCTTATGCCAAAGCGTGCCTGAAAGCCACGTTCACGGGTGTCCTGTGGGTTGTGGTCAGACCAATGGCTGTGGTGATGGTTGAAAATACCTTCCCGAGTGAAGCTACATTCGTCACTCCATAGCACATTCTTGATAAAATATTCGTTATCTTTAACTTATTGCAAATGCAATTCTCAGAACTGTACTCGTTGAATGTGGTCTTCTGGCCGCTGGTGTTGAGTTAACGTGTAGAGATATGGATTCAGTTCTTCGTCGTGCAACACGTCAACAACCAGTGTTGGAGATACCTGGAACTGCCTTGCAATATCACGGGTACTTCGCCGAGGTGATTGGTGAGTGGTTTCAAGAATTGCGTCCTCCGTTTGTGGAGTAGGCTACGTCTAGTCCTTGGACGACCTCTGTCCACTACTTGTGGGCGAAGATTACCGGTTTCCCACAGGCGTTGCTCAAGGCGACGAAAAACATTCTTATCGGGATGGCGCCTTTGAGGGTACCCTGCCGCATACTCACGAACAGCACCCAACACTAAAAGCATATCGACGCATTCACCATTTGTGAACTCCATCATGAAGCCACCCTACATGAACTTGACAGCACCAGTTATGGTTGTGCAATGCGTGGTTAGTCGACTCATGCATGCCGTTTAATGGACCACACAGTTCGTTCTTTTTCCGTTTTACGGACTAAGCGAGAATCCCACCATTACCGCCACTGAGGGCAGTGTCCTGGAGCTTGGGACTATGAGTCGGGGATACAACTGGGGAGTGTGACTAGCACTTTGCCCAGGCGGCCTCACCTGCAAAGCGAACGGGGGCCTGATGAAGGGATGGAAACAGTGGGCGGGTTAGGCAAGGAAAGGGGAAGGAGGCTGCCGTGGCCTTACGGTAGGTACCATCCCGGCATTTGCCCGAAGACGAAGTGGGAAACCACGGAAAACCACTTCGAGGATGGCTGAGGTGGGAATCAAGCCCACTCTACTCATTTGGACCACCCGAGGCTGAGTAGACCCCGTACCAGTCCTCAGACCACTTTTCAAATTTCGTGGCAGAGTCAGGAATCGAACCGCGGACCTCCGGGGTGGGAGCTAATCACGCTGACCACTACGCAACAGAGGCGACTCACACTGTCATGTGACAAAATGATGTGATGTCATGCTTACAAACGCAGGTAAACGACGGGAACTGACGTAACTCGCAAGAAAAAAAAACAACCTGACGTAGATTCGAACCGTAGCTCGATGGTGCATGTGGGTTTGATAAGTCAACAGTCTACCGTATTTCCTCACATAATCGTCGCACTTTCTTTGCCAACATTTCGTGGAAAAAAGCAGGGTGCGACGATTATGCGAAGAATATTTAATTTCAAAGAATGAATATACTGTATCATTATTTGTTGCACGGGCCAGTCATTCGCGTAGCGTGAGTCTGGCGTGAGTCATAGCCCACAGTCAGAGACAGGGTTCTTTCTTCTAACAAGGTCACGACAGGTTAACGCTCGCGGAATGTGCTGACGAAGCTGGCCATTCGCGTCGTGGTTCATAGCCCGCAGGCATAAAGACGAGATTACTTTCTCCTGACAAGATCACGCCAGATTAGGCCTATAAACTCGCGGAATGTGCGCTGGCCGTTCGTGTCGCGGTTCATAGCTGGCAGGCATAAAGACGATATTACTTTCTCCTGACAGGATCACGCCAAATTAGGCCTATAAGCTCGCGGAAGGTTCGCTGGTCGTTCGCGTCACAGTTCATAGCCCGCAGGCATAAAGACGAGAGTACTTTCTGCTGACATGATCACGCCAGATTAGGCCTATAAGCTCGCGAAATGTTCGCTGACCATTCGCGTCGCGGTTCATAGCCCGCAGGCATAAATACGATATTACTTTCTCCTGACAAGATCACGCCAGATTAGGCCTATACGCTTGCGGAATGTGCGCTGGCCGCTCGCGTCACAGTTCATAGGCCGCAGGTCTAAAGATGAGATTACTTTCTCCTGACAAGATCACGCCAGATTATACGCTCGCAGAATGTGCTAAGTGACGAAGCTTGCCGCTCGCGTCACAGTTCATTGCCCGCAAGCATAAAGACGATATATTTTTCGTCTGACAAAGTCGCGCCAGGTTATAAAGTCGCGGCAGCGTGTGCAACTCACTGGCGCACAAATACGAACATGCTATGCGACGATTATGCGATGAAATTTTATAAACCTATTTTAGTGTTTGAAAAGTGGGGTGCGACGATTATGCGGGGAAATACGGTACTCAGTGAGCTGCGACGAATAGTACGGTATTGCGGGCTGATACACATTTCTCCGTACATTCCGATGCGCTTCAGTATGTGACAGTGTTGCCAGCTCCTCGCTTTCATACTTGTGGTTTTAAACAGCACCCGATCCGATTTTGCTATAGAAACTTTTGTCTTGCAATTGGATGAGGAATCGCATGCCGACCTCCAAGTGCGGCATTTTACGTTCACCCTGTATGTGTATATATATATATATATATAAGCTGATGTGCTGGTTTATTATGGAGATGGATAAAGCAGATTGAAATTTTGGTAGTGCTTGGTGTGAGCAAAAATATTTGCCATAATTGCCTAAATTTTCATAGATAATTTTGAGGATTTATGAATGTTTTTTCCAAATTAGTCTTTTAAAACGTATTGTAAGGATATCCATTTTTAATTTAAGTTTTTCCTTAGAATAAGTATTTTTCTCTTAACTGTGCTGAAGAAGAAACCATTGTTGTTTCGAAACATGTACACTTCAAATAGTCTATAAATTGTAGACATTCAAGTGTGTTTTTGTTAGTATTGATTTGGCGTATAATTAACTTAAGTGTTTCTTAGTGCTTGGTGTCTCAACACTACTTTCCTATACTCTATCAGTATACAGTAGATCTCAATTTAAGTCCTCTCTATCATGTTCAGTATATTGCTATGCTACATAACTAAAGAAAGCTCACCAGCATAATTTAGTGAGCCTTTCTTTGTGGCATGATCAACTTATTCTCCTAAAATCTTATTATATAATACACTAAGGTGTATGTTTCACAAAACTCAAGCTCCTAAACCAGAGGGAGTTAGGTGGTTTGTACCAAAATCTTCCAAATTGTCTCAGTAGTACAGGAAAAATCTTGCATTTCTTGAAAAGTCAACGGAAATATATTTGTTTATAAAGTGCTTTTAAACAAACAAGATGATAGCCCCTGGGAGAACTGTCGCGTATAGCCCGCATAGCACTAGGGCCGGCCGGGTAGTCTACACATGGGGCACACACAACCCATTATGCGCGAGTTCTCGCACGGGTCCGCGAGTTCATTTATAATAGACTACGCCCACTTTCCTCACTTTCTTGCACCACAATGTACAGTCGCTCGAACAAAGAATGTGCCCATGCTTGGTAAATGTTTTGGCAAAATCCCAACATGGGTTTATGCGAGAATTAATAGTGCAGGAAGTATATTATACTCCAACTCTTTAATTTTGGCTTTGGGCTCAAGAACTTAACTAGAAAGAAAACTGTTCTGTTACCAAATTTGTGCTCTTTATTTGTTTAAGTGATTGTACAGCTATAGTAAATGGCACAGTCTACACACAACAAAAATAGACATTTCCGAAGATAATATTGTGCTCTGATATACATGTTAACCGACTAAAGAACAATTTTAAATAGATTCTAACAAGCCAATACCGACACTGAAGAAATAGCTTTCCAGTTTTCTATAAAAAATAATAAGAGAACATGAGTATTATTATCAAGTACTTTGATACCAGTATCGTGAATATCAACATCGGCAGCTTCGGTGGTGTAATTGGTAGCATGCTGAGCTTCTATGCCCAAGATAGCGGGTTCAAACCCGTCCAAAGCCGTCTGATTTTTTAAGAGTGTGAAAATCCTTCAGTATGCCTTCCTTCGGAGGGGAAGTAAAGCCGGCGGTCCCATGTCACAGATTTATGGCATGTTAAAGAACCTTCCACTAATTATACCTGTGTGAAGCTAAATTGTATAGGTTAGGAATGTAAACAATGCTCTTGAGTTTCTACGCTCGTTGCCAAGAGCCGGCTGCGGTGGCGTCTAGTAGCTAAGTTCTGAACTAGGCCTAGTAGTCGTTGATGGTGGCGTTTGGCGGCAAAAGTAGGAACTATTTGAAAAATTCAAAGTTGCAGTCCTTACTTGAATTAAAAAACAGATACTCTAATACAGCCATCACAATGAACACCTGTTATCAGACAGATTCTACACACACCCAAAGTACACAGGGCTACATGACCGCGTTGTCGCAGCCCATAACTGGGGAACCAACCAATATCAACATCCCGTCCCTAATCTCAATCTTGAACAACAGCAAAGCTACAAATACTAAAAAAATCTCACAACTTATAATCTCCCTCCCTTGGACAACTTTATACCAATTGACCAAAAAATAATATTTATAGCAGGTAAAAATCTCAGGGTTCTGAACCGTACTCTCAAATAAATAGGACTACTAAAAACATATAGTCCGTGAATGGTATCTATATTAGAATCTAGAAAATTGGTTAGTGGTCTATTTTCTCAAGGAACATATTAGGAAACTCAATAACGAGAGGATGTTGAACCAATAAACTTTAGCTGGTTTTTGATTTTATTTCTAGTTAAGATCAAATTGTACATATCTTTTTCTCAATAAACTAGCACTTGGTTAGAGCATTCTCATATTTTCTTCCAACTCATTTGAGTACAATTTTATCGTAACATATTAACAAGTACTTTCCAATTGCAAAAATATCTCTTTAATGACTAGTGTTTTTGGTCTTCATGAAGGTAATCAACACAAAAAATATTCCAACTTGAATAGGTCTGTTTGTCATTATCTCTATTAAGGATTTAAAATCTTTAAAAGGGGGAGGATTGAATGAATACTATCACGAAAGGGCACATTGCTCTTTCGAATGACAAATTACTGGTATTAGCCTTTCAAGATACGAGTGCCGGCGGTCGAGGTGAGAACTACTGGTATTCGTTGTTTACTTGTGTCAGGCTCTCAGCCCGCTTGGTTGACAAGTACAGTCGCGTGGGTAGCTCCAGTAGTCTGTCATCGTTCTCCTCTCCGTGGTGATGTGCTCCTGTTAGGCTTAACTGTGGTGTTGTGAAACAATTAGAAACACACCATTCTTAATTCGCCCATTATTATTATTTTTTCCATTTACAATATTTAACTTCTAACACAAGAAGTGCTCATAATGTTACTTGACGTATGTGCAGACGGCACTCCATCATCTCTGTGTCCCCTCATTGTTCCGCAAGGCTCCTGCTGCTATAAACAATAAATGCTGACGCAGCCAAGTTCAGAGACACTTGTATCTTGAAAGACTAATATACAGGGTTTAGAAATAATCAGGTTATTTTAAATGCAGCATCAAACTTCGAAGTATAATTAGAAATGCCACAAAATTTTCATTATAGGAATTCCCCAAGTTTTAACATGATAAGAGATCCTGGGTATGATTTCTGGCTCCGTGAAGAAATTCAATTTTGAAACATACCGAATATCTACAATGTGGCACACAGACCATTAACATTGAAGACCATCAACTCAATAAAACCACTACATTTAAGTACCTTGGTTCTATCATCACTTCGAATGGCGAAACTTTTCTCGATGCCCGAGCACGAGTAAATGCTGCGTGGCTGAAATGGCGCCAAGTCACTGGAGTACTGTGTGATAAGAAAATACCTATCCACCTGAAAGAAAAAGTTTACAAGACAATGATAAGGCCAGTGGCACTCTACCGCACAGAAGGTTGGCCAGCTTCAACCAAACACGAACAAGCCATCCATAGTATGGAAATGAAAATGCTGCGTTGGTCCATGGATATTACAAGACTTGACCATGTCAGAAATGAACATGTAAGGAAGCAAATGGGAGTTGCAACAATTAACGACAAAATGAGGGAAGCACGTCTTTGCTGGTATGGGCATGTCACTAGAAGTGATGAGAATTCTGCGATAAAAACGGCCCTCCGATACGATCCAGGAGGGCATCGACCCCGTGAGCACCCAAAGAAACGATGGATGGATAGAATCAGTGAAGACCTACTGGTGTGCGGTCTCAAACCTGAAGATGCCTTAGACAGGAAGAAGTGGCGAACAACCACCAAGCAAGCGGACCCTGCGCAAATACGCTAGGAAACAAGCAGAAGACAAGAGCTTTGTGAGGCAAAACTGAGAAGAGGTGGGTTCAATTCCCACCTAAGCTATGCTGGAAGCAATTTTCCATGGTTTCCCTCTTCTACTCCAGCCAAATGCGGGGATGGTTCCTAACTTGAGGCCAGTCACCTCCTTCCAATTACAAACACACACTAACACAGCCATTACAATGAAACTGGTTATCAGACCGATTCCACACACACCCCAAGTACAAGGGCCTACTTGACCATAATGTTGCAAAGCCCCTAAATGAATCAAGAACTAGAAGTGAAGGACTAACTGGGTCAAAGAGCTGAAAATCATTATTTCAGGCGTTTATTATCAGCAGGAATGAGCTGAGGCATAACATGTTTGCCAGAAAAATCAACTGACAGACCATGATTGTTCCTTCAAATTTTAAATAGATTGATTATTACTAATACCAGGGACACATCCAGAAAAATAAAAATTTGGTGGGGAGAGGGGGATGGTGGGTGTAAGTAGAGACTGGCTCATGGCCACACAAAGGACAAATCAGATCAGATATTTCAGGAGAATATATTCTCTAAATCTCCTCCTTCCTTGGTGCATGCCCGTATATTTGTAATTAAAAACATCTATATGGTCCTAATATAATTAATACCTCTGCTCTAGATTATCTTAATGTTCTGCCTACTTGAAACAACAACCTCCACCACATCTTCTGGTTGGTTCCTGCTTAAGCTGGCTTGTGGCAGCAGTGTTTAGGTGTATTGATTTGTAACAAAAACGTGCACATTTTCTCGTAACCAGCAAGGACTTGGATGAACACTACAAGGGACTTAAGAAACCTGGGACTTATTTAGGCTCAGTCTTGGAAAGCACCATGCATCATAACCAATCATATCACAAACATATAATGGCAATGACTGAATATATATTAACTATAATGGGCAGATGACCTCACTGTTCTTCCCCTTAAAACAACAATGACTGACTAAATTAACTATCAAAATGGTTCCCCAAAAATAAACACATAGTTCTTTCTTACACTGGTGTAAAATGTCATTGTTAAGATGTTTATGGTCATTGTATTATCACACAAAACCTAAGCTGCTTTCCAACATTGCATTACCCTTTTTATTGCACTCTGTTTTTCAATGCATAAACATCCAGGAGTGTCCCTTAATATACTGTATATGAAGTAATGGCAAAAAATCTTTTAAGTAAAAATTTGAGAAGTCCTTGGGAAAAACAATATCACAACAAAATGTAAGCACATGGTATTATTATGTCTACAAAACCAAATAAGACTTCAAACAGGTTTGAATTAAAAAAAAACCATCATGATTCAGTTCTATGCTCCATGACATTAGTTCATGACTATGAGTCAACACACTGCATCTTGACTAATTTCCTTAGTTCACACATGACTAATATTTTCCTTTTCCTATACTGATTTTATTAATTATTTTTCTTTAGTTTTGTGCTCCAGAATAAAAATCATTAAAAATGGTGCAAAAATCATTAATTTCATATTTTGTAATAATTGATAGCCGAATACGGAATAACATTATATGCATATGAATTAGGGTTAGACTCCAATTGGAGAGTGTTAAGCCATAGTGAACTAAGCGACATTTAAAAATATCAAGTTAAGCGTGCTATGTGACTGACATGTGTTCTTTGTGAGCTGCCATAACGAACCAAGTCGAATCTATATTTGTTTCATCTACCATGGTATCGCTGACTGCAGGTTGGCTATTACAAGTAGTGAAGTTGTAAACTTCATTGCCATTTATCTCAAAACTGCTATTGAGTCACTTAGTTCACTATGGCATAACACTCCCCAATTTGAATTCTGATACTTCTATAAAATTTTCAATGATGGTATTAGTTCCAGTATATGAATACAAACTAAACTTCTTTCTTCAATGCACTTGACAAGTTTATAATTTAGCTTTTATTTTCTCTGGATGTTTTATCAAATTCAGCCTTTCCAAGAAGGCATGAAGTTCAGTGATGTATTCCTTAGTATGCATCCTGAAGTGTAGCACATGAGGAGATTTATCCCAGCACTTGACGTATGTCTGAAATGGAAATCATCAGCTGGTTCAACAATTTTTTTAAATATATCTTTTAAACAATAACACACTGCTTAATTGGTAATAAACAAGGCTTCATCTTTGTAAAATGATTAAAATTACTCTACTGTACTACCCTACCAGCGAATTGTTACCAGTGGCGGAAATCGGAACTAATGCGCTCTGCCCAGCCACACGTCTGCGATATACGTATAGTCGTTGCCAGCGAAACCTCTTCGCATGTCATTTGTGTGCATGATTCATGCTGGGTCGTGAGCTGTGCGGTGTGTTCTCATTGTATGACTGTACATACATTCCCTTCTTGCCCCGTATCCGCTCGCTGCAGCCTTAACGAGGCGAGATGACGTAATGTATACACTACAGGCCTGCTACACGTCTAGCGGTAACAATTCCCTGGTAGGGTAGTAAAGCCAGTTTAAAAAATCAAAACAAAGAGTGGTGTATGTTTTATTGCTTCTCTTTTGTGGGTCATCAGCCCTAAGTACTTTTGTGTCTGCTGTGTTACTGCGATGCTTAAGTATCCAGTGTCATTGTAATTATTTGGGTTCAGATATTTACAGCTAAAGAGGATCAGTATAATTCAAAGTTAAGCTACATAGATGAAAAGCAGTGGCTTACCAGGCAAAAGCGCATTCAAGTAAGACATCATACAGTCCAAAATGTTTGCTTATTCATCATTGCATTGAGAGAGAAGAAAAGAAATTGTACTGTAGTACATTTTCTCCAATGCACTCTTACCTGATGATAAGCGATTGTAATCTTATATTATTTAGAGTCTCGGCTTTATGAAATGTAAATTCCAAGATTAATTGGAGGATTATCCATTTCGCAAGGTCCGTATTGACGTGTACAATGACAATTTAATGGGACAAGGGGGTCTCCGCCCAATCAATACAATTTTATTATTGGCAACTATTAATTTAATGCCATTAAGGACATGTTTCGGGCCTCATGGGCCCTTCTTCAGCCGCAAAAATTAATAACTTAATCACAACCATCACAATACACAAAACACATACACTTTAAGAAAAACATTGAAATAGACTAAATTAATTCTAAAATATTATCTTATCATGCTGCAAAAATTAAAAGTAACATTCGAAATTAATATCAAAATACCATCCCATCCACATTATATAAAAGTACAAAACTAGCACAGCTAGAAAAGACATCTGGTCTTGGTTTTTTTTTTTTTAAATTTTCGATGGCTTGTTGAATAAGGCACCTGCTAGGTCACAATATGGATAAGGTCACCAAGACCAGATGTCTTTTCTAGCTGTGCTAGTTTTGTACTTTTATATAATGTGGATGGGATGGTATTTTGATATTAATTTCGAATGTTACTTTTAATTTTTGCAGCATGATAAGATAATATTTTAGAATTAATTTAGTCTATTTCAATGTTTTTCTTAAAGTGTATGTGTTTTGTGTATTGTGATGGTTGTGATTAAGTTATTAATTTTTGCAGCTGAAGAAGGGCCCATGAGGCCCGAAACATGTCCTTAATGGCATTAAATTAATAGTTGCCAATAATAAAATTGTATTGATTGGGCGGAGACCCCCTTGTCCCATTAAATTGTCAATGTAAATTCCAGCCAATTCTAGCACTATTTATATTGCATTAACACAAAAGTCTTTTGAGGGGGGTAAATATTCTAAGCAATTATGTACGGTAGAACTTGCGAAGTGGGCTATTTGTCATACTTGGCGAACTCATTTTATGGATCTACAAATTGTCGTAAAAAGATGGCCACCTGTATACCGTACTGTACTATATTTTGAATCTTGGCCGTAATTTAACATACATTTTAATCTGTCTGGCTTAATATTGAAAAAATTACAAGTCTTACTGACTGTCTGTCTAAAATAATGAATTTTTTTGTGAAAACTTTTAAGGACAGAAATTTGACTTATTTGAAACCTGTTATCAATGATATTTTTCTTTTTAAAATTTATTTCTCTCATTGAATTCTATGGTTCTTGCTGAAGGACATTTCTTTTTAAACTATGTTAATAAAAATGTAATTAATGTTATTGGATTTACGTCCCTTTCAACAACTGAGGCTTTTACAGACGCTGGGATGCTGGAATTATGCTCCGAAGGGGATCTTTAACTTGCCAGTAAAGCTACTGTACGGCTCCCTCGCATTTGCACACCCTCAAATGCCAACTGGCTGTGCCAGGATTGGATCCTGCAACCTTAGGCACAACAAGTGAGAACGTTAACGCTAAACCACGCAGCCAGTCATGTTAGTAAAAAAGATACCATCTTTATGTTAATAGTAACTAATCAAAATTGTTCCAAAAAATTGTAGTTAAGTTTGCCAATGAAGATCATTTTTAATCAAATTGAATATGCAGATTCTATTCAGTGCCTCCTTTAGGAAACATGATGCCCAACATCTTGTATATGCGTTTACAGGAGATTTCCTCATATTCACCAAGAATAGGACCAAGCTACTGTCAATTAACAAAATTTGACAAGTTAACTGAAATTCACAATGGACTAACTCAAAAACATGCTATTTATGCTATTAGACACAACATACCCAATGAAAAGTCTCAAATCATTCAGATATATTATAAACCTTCCTAGGGGGCTAAGCCTATCAATAGTTAACGGTTTAAATTAAATACAAATGAATTGTTGATCCTCACTTCAACTGCACCGTGTTCAACAGTGGGTCTGGGGAACCTGTGCCCAAATAAGAATTGATTGAAGCAATGGTTCATATTGTTATATAAGAATCACTGCCTGTAGCATGCTGAACTGCTGTTCCGAAGATCCCAGGTTCAAACCTGGCCGAAGTCGTCTGATTTATTTTAGAGCGTTAAAATCCTTCAGTATGCCTTCCTTCGGAGGGGAAGAAAAGCTGGTGGTCCCATGTTATAGATTTAGGGCATGTAAAAGATCCTTCCACTAACTAAACTTGTGTGAAGCTCAATTTCTAGGTTAGATTTCGTCGAAATGCTCTAGCAAAGTTCCAACGTTTACCACTAGGTGGCAGTGACGGTAGCGAAAGTTGGAACTGCTTGAAATTGAATGGAACTTGTAGCTCACCCCATGGGTGTCCGCTTGAAGCAGCTACAGCCTCTGGCGAGCCGAACATGTCCTCGGACACTCCCGGCACTAAAAGCCATATGCTAAATAAATACACTGCCTTCCTTTCCATTACTTAGGCATATGGGAATATGTCATTCCTTTAAACAGTTCTCCGGGAAGAGCACTACTCTTGTGGTCTAAGCAGCAACATTCCCTCGGAGCAAACAGTCGACTCCTATTTTTTGTCTCAATAAGCTAATTCATCTCAAATAGAAAAGTAGCAATTTTTCACAAGTACTTGCATCTCCTCCTGGACATTTTCATCCTACTTCTTTATTTCAATCCGTGAACTAGGATCAAGTCAACTGACATTTTCTGTACTAATAAATGCGATACCAGTATACATATGCCTACTGTAGTAATTTAGTGGCCAATACGAGGAGAATAATACATAATATTACAGCGTATCCGGTGGCGTAGTCGGTAGGATGCTGAACTGCTGTGCCCAATGTCGTTGGTTCAAACCCGGCCGAAGTCAGATTTTTAAGAGCGTTAAAATACTTTAGTATGCCTTCCTTCAGAGGGGAAGTAAAGCCGGTGGGCCCATGTCACCCATGTAAAAGAACCTACCACCGCAATTGGTGATGTGTAGCAAAATTTGTAGGTTATATTTGGCTGGTTAGGAAACGCTCTATTCAAGTTCCAATGTTCGCCGCTAGGTGTTAGTAACAGTGGCGTCTGGTAGACAAAGCTGGAACTACTTGAAATTGAAGTTTCATTCATCTCATCTCTCATTAACTACTCTCGTGAGTTTGGTTTCAAATATTCTCGAAGGAAATATGATGTTAGTTTCCATTTGAGCGGATGTAATATCAAATAATATGATAAAATGGTCCAGTTAGCTCAAATTATAATTGCCAGCATTTCGCCCCTGTGTACCATTGCGCTCGTCAGTTGGTATGGTACACCTCACCCAGACGCATGGCCAGCACATACTGAGAAGACCATTACAAGACCACAAAATACATGTAGTATTAACGTCACGAGTAATGCCAATGTGCTACGGGAGACAAACTCCCTTTCACAAAAACAATCAACCTTACCTTGGTAATGTGCTAGCCACACGTCTTGGTGAGGTGTACCATACCAACTGACGAGCCCAATGGTACACTGGGGCGAAACTCTGCCAATTAAAATTTGAGCTAAACGGACCATTTTATCATATTATTTTATATTACTCTCGTGAGGTTGGCATCCGGCTGTAGAAACTATCAGCCACATGGCTCATCACATCTGGTCCCAGACCCCGTTGGAAAATGGGACTAATAAGGGGCAGACATAGAATTACAGCGTAAGGAAGCATTTCTTTTATCTGAAGAATTGTTCTTTATGATAAATTTTCTTTCAGAACTGCCAATCTTGTGAGTAAATTTGTATAATACCTTCTTGATAATTATATTGTGTTCTCCACCAAGTACTTTGAGAACAAGTTTCAAGTATTGTTAAGTGTATTCCCAGGTGGTATTGTTAAATGGTTTGTAACATTCTCCAAATCCATGCTTGCATAATGCATTCAATTCACTAATAGTGCTGCGAGGAGGAGGTAGAAGTGGAGCCTGTCTGTTTTGTTGCCATCAGGTTCTGGCAAGATAGCTTGCATGGCAGTCGATGGGTAAACACGAAGTTTAAAGTGCAATAATAAAGATTTTTGTTGTTTTTTTCATTTGATGTGCTTAGACATTGTGGTCATTTAGTCCTGAATACTTGGGTGTGTATATATGGAATTTGTTTGATAGCCTGTGTTATTGTGGTGACTGTAGTAGTGTGTAGATTTGTAGTTCAGGTGAAGATTGGGAAGAAAGCAGCCATGACCGTGAGTTAACATTCCCAGTATTTGCCTGTAGTAGAAGTGGGAAACCATGGAATACCACTTCCAGGATGGCTGAGGTGGAAATCGAACCTGCCTCTTCCAGAGGTGTACAAATCTCTGTTTTGACCTGACCCAGTTTTTCCTATACTGCAGGGAGACAGGCTGGTGGCAAGCAAAGGAAAAGTGCAATAAAATTAGGCTTCTACACTCTCGACAGTTTGAACCCAACCCATGAAGGCTGGTGTCAACTTGCTGCAAACCTGCTAGTTAACTAGAAACAGTTTGTCGCTATCTGATATGTCGTGGGGATTGAGTTTCGCATTTGCATAGGAAGTGGTCTAAGTGTGGTGAGAAGGGAAATGTATAAATTATTACTTACACGTTTTGATTCTTTGAATGTAATGTTTTATTACTTCATTAACAACTTAAAAATTCATTATCCTTTCACAGTATGTTACTTCTCATGAAGGAAATAAATACATTAAGGAAATAAATAAAATTAAACTAAAAAGAAACAAACGGTTCTCTTCATCTATAAATATGATCCTTTATTTTAACATAAAAGGATCAGCAAAATAAAGTAACGCATTTTCTATTCGTTGAGTAAGATTTGAAAATGTGACCACAGTTGGGATTCGAATCCAAATCTCCTTCTGTCTAGGCAGGTGCGTTTAGCCATTTACACCAATGTGAAATCCAACTGCGATCACATTTTCAAGTCTCACTAAAAAAATATGTCTCCTCCAAGCCAATTAGGGGCTTGGGATATCTTTGTTCATCAGCCCGTGTTGAATTTGTCTGATTACTTATGTTTATGTGGTAACTGTAGTACTGTGTGTAAGGTCGTGGATTGAGTAGATGCCCTGGGACTTTAAGTAAGATTACATTCCCAGCATTTGCCTGGAAGGTGTGGATAAATGTGGGGAAAACCCCCACTCAGGATAGCATCTGTCAGCGTCGGGTCAAACATCAGACATCTGAACTTACTGCTGCTCCCCATCATGGTCGTGGCGAGAGATTTAACGCACTCGGCTATTCGGTGGGGTCTGTAGTTACTAATCTATTATTTATAATTTTTATCTGCACAATCCTCAGCTACCAGTTTCTTATCTTATTTTACCATATGCTTTATGTTGGTTCTGCTTTTGTCCAATTTGCATACATGTCTTAACATGTGTAATATTTAGTACTTTTCCCTATTCATTACATTGAGCAAAATGCTTTAGTTGCATCTTTACAAACACTGAATAATTTTTCCCATACAGGACTACAATCCTCTTTCTTTAATAATAGTAATTCTCCAATTTGCAATTCCTCCTCAAAATCCTCTCAACATTCTTCTATTTTACTTGCTATTCCACAACTTACTGAACACTCCCAAAACACCAAATACAAACAACCAAGTGCTGTCCCAACAGGTTCTGATAACCTACCAGGTTATGGTGAGCCTCCAGGCAGGCATTAAACTGAGCTTTTGTTCGGGTTTGGATTATTGTGTTAATGTCACGACAGGGTACATTGTGGTTGATGGAGTATTCAGGCGATCAGGTGAAGGCACGTTCAATACTTACACCTCTGACCTCTTCTCAGTTTTGCCCCATAAGGCTGTGTTCCCCATTCCAGACATCAGACTAGAATTACATTTCTTGGCAGAGCTGAGAATTGAACCTAAACCTCATGGGCGACAACCAAGAATGCTAGCTGCTACACCACGAGGTGGTCACAGTATTAAAGAGAACTCGGCTATGCTGGGGTGAAGGCCTCTTTATCTGATTTTTCAATGGATAGGCAATGCCATTGTGGGCACTCCTCCTTGCTAATAGACATAGTTACAGTTATTGGTGTTTTAAGGGATGTAACTACGAGGTCATCTGCCCCTACTAATAGACATAAGTGGTAGGCTACATGCTTGTTATAGTCAAGAGTCTTCTTACTTCAACTTCTACAGTAAAAAGCACCTTATTTATTCTTTGAGGAAAATTTGTCGCCCAAGACAAGGAAGGACTGCAGACGGTCAGTTTCAAGTAGTACCTACTTTTGCTACCAAATGCTACCTTCAACGACACCTAGTTGCAAACTTCGATACTAGATGCCACCGCAACCAGAACCTGACGGCGAACGTTGGAACTTAATAGTGTTAATCAAATTTAACCTACAAATTTTAGCTTCACACAAGTGTACTTAGTGGAAGGTTCTTTTACATGCCATATATCGATGACTTGGCCTGCCGGCTTTACTTCCCCTCTGAAGGAAGGTATACTGAGGGATTTTTAACGCTCTTAAAAAATCCGACGACTTCGGACGGGTTTCAACCCGCGATCTTGGGCATAGAAGCTCAGCATGCTACCAACCACACCACTGAAGCCGCTGACATAATCTTGTGCCATCTATGGAATAATACATAGGAGATACCATAAGCAGTTTGCATGAAGTGGAAACGTATCAATGTTTTTCCATATGCATTGCAATACAGGTTGTGTGTTGCTATCTGGCTAATGATATGAAAATTTGCAACCCTGAATGAGTGTCACTAAAGACGATGATGTTCAGCTCATGCTAACAACTTTCAAGTACATTACAAGGGACAGTTTCAGAGTCAGCAAACATGTTGACTTCGAAACATGAGTGGTAATAGTGAAAACAACCCAGATTCTAATAAAAAATAGCAAGAATAAATCACCATGATTATAGTGATGGGTAGGGACCCTTGTTTTTCGGTAAATAAAATTCATTTACGGTGTTATTTCGCATAAAAATTCTGATCATATTTAATTATTTGGCTTGATTAAAATGCACTGTTTAAAACGACAACATTTTAGGGACAATTTTAGAAAGGTACCGACCGGTATATGTATATGTATATAAATACTGTAATTAAATAACAAAAGAAATTAATAAGTAAATTATATGTAGGTTAATAAATAATAATCCAGTTATGTTGTGCTTTCTACAGGAAATTATTACCTAAAGTTTTCTCTGCTTATGGCCGTTTGAGGAGATTTCCTTTGTCCTCGCAGTAGGGCAAGGAGAAATATCGCAATGTTACGTGATAAATCATGATGTTACCCAATCGCCGCCTGATTCCACCGCTTAACGAGGTTTATATTGTCCTCGGTGTCGGACATGGAGAAATATCCCGATGTTGTGAAATCGGTGCCGCATTCAGCCATTCTACAACATTGCTGCTGAGTGGCGTCCACAAGTTGGAGCTTGGACATGGGTGAAACTCGCGAGGGAGTATAATCATGTTATATGGTCGGCGCCGCTCGTAAGTGGGGTGACGTGATTCCCGCTGTTCCTGTGCTGTGGTTGCGAGTTCGCAGTGAATCGCGAAGAGGATGAGTATCGCAATGCTATGCAGTCGTTCGATGGGTTGATGCACTTCTCGCTCTCCGTAGGCTTTAAAGTTCACAGTTGGTCATGGGGAAAAGTTCTGAGGAGGTTTCGGATGTATCGTGATCGGCGCACTCTCCTGTGTCAAGATTCCCGCAGTCCTCGTGGTCACAAGTTCGCGATCGGGCATGAAAGAATATCAAGATTTTATGCAACCGGCACTGATTTTGGTACTTTTCACAGGCTAGTTGTGCGGCCATCTTGCGGATGTAATTTTGGCAGATAAACGTTTATGGATGAACGCTCGTTCGAAGTAGGCACCGTATCGATATTACGAATTATTTGGGTAGAATATGAATAATACGATGATAAGGCGCTTTTCTAATTTTGCAAAAGTGAGGGAAAAGTAGACTTATGAGATCGATCTGGGGAAATGTCCGTCCTTCTGTCTGTCTGTCAGTGTGTCGCCCTCTATCAACTCCAATATGGCTGAATATCTCACGATGGCAATTGAAATTTGAGCTCTATGTTGGATATCTCAAAAGTTATGCATGCGAACTATTCCAAAATTGGCATACAAATAGATAATAACAATCCAGATTAATTTTCAGATGTTCATAAATGCCAGTGTTGCCAACATGATTCTAATCCTGCCGATAAGTCTAATTTCTAAATGCATGCAACTTCTATACTATCGATTGGATTTCAATAAAATTTCGTATGTACTAAATGTACTACAACAGATATGACTGTGCGTATTCTAAAGAGCCACCAGGGCTGCCAACTGTTAATAAATGCTCTCTCTATGTTTTAACCCTAATATCAATATATCAGAAAGTATGCAAGCCATCAGCTCTAAACTTTGCACACGTCTAGTACCTGACATTCTAGATTAATTTGGAGTAACTAATATACCTCAGTGCTGCCAACATGAGTCTAAGCTTTCTGATAGTTTCATTTGACAGTATCAACAGAAGGACACTTATCCACAAACTGGAAAACATATTAGGCACCAATAGTGAATTAGAATCATTGAAATCGATTTTAAACATGAACTATATTACAATCCATGATGGCATCACCACATCGAGGAGTATCATTCAAACAAAGGGGGTTCTGCAAGGGGATCCCACGAGTCCAGTCCTCTTCAATGTAATGACCTCAAACATTGGGCAAACAATAGACTCAAGAACAGTCAAATTACTCATGTATGCGGATGACATGGTCATCTTCTCAAGATACCGAGATGACCTACAAACATTAGGGTATGGGCAGAAAAAAAAAAATGGAAATTAACAGCTCCAAAACAAAGGCTATGAAATTTAGTAGGGGAGTAAGGTTATATAAAATGGACCAACTCAGGTGTGGAGAAGAACCTTTAGAATTCGTACCCAACTTCAAATACCTGGGTGTCGTGCTACAAACTACTGGAACTACTTTCTCCTTGCATGTACAGGAGCGAGCTAAGGCAGCAACGAAAGTCTCATACGATATTCCCAAACTCCAAAGCCTATCCCTGTCAACAGCGATAAAGCTATTCAAAATTAAAGTTATGCCGACCGCCACATATGGCATACAATTAATTTGGCCTTACTTGTCGGTGAATAACCTCAGGAAGCTAGAGAGCGTAAAAGCGAGATTTATTAAGAGAGCTCTCTCGATAACAAAATTCTCAAGGAACAGCTACACCTATAAAATAACACAGGAATCCTTCTTTATAGAAGACATAAAGCACTCCTTCGATCTACCGGAAACTCAAAAACATATAAAACCATCATCGAGGAGAGACGGAAAAAAGCTGACGAGATACTCCAAGAAATAATGGAGACTGAAGCAATGAAGACATATCTGGAAGGGACCAAATTTCAAACTTCGACATCTGTATACGCGATTCGCTGTCCATGGGTTCCATGGAACGATCTGTCAGAATGAGACATTTCATGAGCCCAAGGTGGACTGCGTCTGCAAGAACTGCAATAATCCATGCCCCAAATACCACTTAGTGGAATGTGTAAGCAGGTCTCAATCTCTATCGCTGAAATGACAGAGTGGTGAAAACGTAATTATACACATTGTGTTTAATAAAATCATATATAGTTTCAATTTTTAATTACATGTAACTTCTATACTAACAAATGGATTTTATCCAAAATTGGCACTATAATGGATCGTAATATTTCAGATTAATTCTGAGCATCACATACATGACATTGTTCTCAACATGATTTTACGTGCACTGATAAATCCAATATCACACAGCATGTAACGTCCATACTATCCACTAGACTTCAATCAAATTTTGTATGTGCATTCTATAACTTAAGAGCTGGAAGTAAGAATATATTCAGATTCACCAGGACTGCCAACTATATTAAGTTACTCTATTAGGTTACACTATTTCAGGTGTATTTCAAACTGCAGAACTTAGAAACGTTAGTATTACCAACTTGATTTCGTCATTATTCTAGATAGGTCTATATAGATTGGCATGAATCTTAAATTTTAAGAAAAGTACGTTCTTTAGTTCGTCACGGAACTACTCGTTTCTTTCGATTTACGAATTATACAGGTTTTCCAGATCACCAGTTAATTATAGCCTAAATAGATAGTAAAACCGATGGAACCACAGATCGAAGGAAAATTCGACATATAACAAAATGTCTGTAACTCATGACATGGGGAAATTTTAAAAATGTTTTGGTGTTATTTCGCGAATTTTCCGAAACTGTATTATTTCGCTAATTAAAACAATCTTGTTATTTCATGACTTCAATTTAAGATATTCGTCAAATTTAGTGGTCTATAGTGGAAATGACAGGTTTGTCAAGTTTCAGAAGATTTCCTGAATAAACGTCTCGCGAAAAGTCAGGGTCTCTAGTGATGGGGGACAACTGATAAGATTACATTGTTAATAACTTATTTAAGGTGACATACTTTACATTTGTCACAATTTGTGTCATGTTAAAAGTCTTTCAATTTGGTTTTCATTAGTTTATAATCTAACTTTAGATACTATTTTAATTCACTAAATAATTTACCACAGACTATTTCCTGGCATAATCGTTGCACTCTCCTTTTCAAATTCATAATTGGTTTCTAATATTTTATGGCTTATTCGTTGCATAGCACATTCGTATTTGCGCGCCGGTCAGTTGCACATGGTGCCGCGAGCTTATGACCTGGCAGGACCTTGCCAGAAGGGAGTTTCTGTGACTGCGGGCTATGACTCGCTATGCAAGCGCTCGACATACGGCAAGCTAGTCCACGCTTAGCGTCAGGTCCATGCGAGTGAAACTTAAATGGATCCATCGCTACCACAAGCTGGCCTTGGAATGATAAGTTTCAATAAACTGTCATAAGAAGCGCTGCTAGCCCCAGTTAGCCTACTCAAAAACAGGCTGACTGCTATTGACGGAAACCTATGCAAGGAGCACCACAGTTAAACTTCAAAATTTGATAGGATGTGCTAGTCTACAGTAGCATCAGCCACTTCCATGGAAACATCACTACAGAGACCAGTGCATGGTGTTATACACATTGTGTTCACAATGAGAAAACAAGAATTTTACAGTGATGTTGAAGCTAAAAGTAAAATACATAGGATTAAGAATTAAAGAAAGATTGTGTTTTCTCTCTTTGAACTTTTAAAATTCTTGACATAATCATTGCATCCTGCTTTTCTTTGCGACAATTATGCCAGGAAACATGGTACATTGTATGAAGTTCTATTCACACTTAATTGTTTATGCATTAGCAACAATTTAATGACTTCATCATAGAAATCAGCAAGGAAAACTTGGTATGAAAAAGTCTGGTAGAAAAAGGATAAGATCAAGATTGGGAGGAATATACTTAGCTTATATGGGGAAAGGGGCATGGCATGGGGGACATTATGGTGAGGCTCAGAATAGAGGAGGTGTATAAAGGTGAACATGACCACGAGCATAAAGCAAAAGTCAGTAGAATAATGGTTATGGAAAGTATTCTGGTGTACGTAAGTCACCCAAGTGGTGTCAATTTCGAAGACTCGTGCCATGCCAGTGCGCTCCACAAGTTAACTTTTTTGTAGCAGAAGACAGCTATCTATCAGAAAAAGCTCATAAATAACAGACGATGGAACACAGAAGGTAATGGCAGAAAATGTCTTGTAAAGTGGTGTGTGCTGGTGCATATGACAAAGAGAAACAGACAGGGGAGGGATAATTTTTGAAGTTTTCTTTTGATTAGTGAGTATTTTACATAGCAGGCTAATTATTTCAAGAATTATTCTGTCAATTTGTATTATTGAGATTCACATAGTTAACCCTTTGAGAGTCGGGTTTCTTAGCCCACTGCACAGCCCAAAATTTAGGTTTTTGCACATGTTTGTAAAACAACCCTCAAGAGGCATTATATTTTATGAAACGAATGACTTTAACACAGTATGTTAACTAGACATCAAACTACTAGTTTAAGCACAAAAATTGTTAAACATCATTTTTAGTAATTTTTTTTTTTGGTATGATAATCCTCAAAACAAGGTACAGGGCAAAGAGTTCTGTTGCACTCCTTATAATGGTAGATTGTCCTTGTGTTCCTTTGATGTGTGAGCACACACATGGCACATTCTTGAAGGTGGTCTTCTTGGTTCGTTTGGGGGGATAAGGGAAAGGAAATGTCGGTGAGTTAGCCTTGTCGGATTATCCCCGCTAGACGGACGACCACCAGAAGTAGATGAAGTTCTTGTAGGCCCTGCTTCAGTTAGTGAACGAACAACTTCCAGTCGAAACTATTTCAGTGACCTCTTGTCTCCTTTCAGAATCCTCTCAATAAAGAAGCAATTCAGTATTATCACTTCCAAGAAATGGAAAAACAATTTCTTGTACCATTTCATCGACCTGCGATTGGACTGGACAGTAGTTATCATCTGGTCGGATTTATCAACAGACCCCATTTTCTTGTTGTAAGCACCAACACACACCGATACCTTTCGTTGTTCTCCCGTTTTGTGATCTGTTTTCCCCATATGAACCATTCAACTTGAATGTGTAGTTGTGAGCATGCCAACTTCTCTCCTATCCATCTATCTGACACAAAGAATGTTGGACATATGCTTTTCCTCCATTTCCCCTCGTTTCAGTTTTCTAGAAGCAGTTGGCAGTCCTTTTCGATTTTTCCTTACTGTTCCACAAACATGTGTTTTTTGTGAATGTAGAGTCTCAAATAGCTCTGGGTTTGTGTAATAATTGTCAATATATAGGGTATGACCCAGATTCAAGTAGGGATTCATCGTCATAACTATTGTCGAAGAAAACCCAAGGCTGCAATCAATAAGTTCTGTAGTAGCTCCAGTGTACAAGATCATATCTAAGATATAGCCGGTAGCACAGTCACATAATACAAATAATTTCAGGCCAAATCTGTTCCGTTTTGAAGGTATGTATTGTTTGAAAGACAACCGGCCCTTGAACAAAACAAGACTTTCGTCAATAGCGACATCTTGAAATGGATGGAAAAGAGATGGGAAAGTCTGTTTCATATGTTCCATAATAGGCCTAAGTTTGTTACAGTCGATCACCTTGAATTTGTAAGGAATTATCACTGAAGTGAAGAAACTGTAGGATTGCTTTGTAGCTGTTACAAGACATCAACTGGGAAAAGATGGGTGTCTGTAGACCAGTACTGTTCTCTTGTATGCTTGTTTACATGGCCCATAAGTAAACTAATTCCTAGAAACTGATACATTTCATCAACCGTGACATCATTCCATTTCTATGCTCGGGCTTAGGGTGAAATGTTGGTCTTACTATTCATAAATTGTGACTGATATAAATTAGTTTCTGCAGCTATTTTCTGTACTAATGTCACTGGGAACAATTTTTTGAAAATGTCAATTTCTGAAGAATCTTTTGTCAGTGAAACATCCTGAATTCCTGTCATCAAAGTTAAAATCGGTTGGCGTAAATTGGTTAGTTATAGTCTCGTCTTCCCAAACTCTGATTACTAGGCGCTTTATTTACTTTCGTTCGCTTCGGACACGGCGGCTGTAAGGCCTCATCCTCACTTTCATTTAAGTCTTCACCACTTGAATTGCTTCCAGATATACCTCCTACATCGTCTTCATCACTGTCTTCAAATACTGAACAATCACTTTCATCATTCATAAGAATTTCACAAACTTTATCGTCGCTTATAAGCAAGTCAGCTTGACTTGGCGCAGCAATTTTCAACTGTTTGCAATTGAGTCGCTAAAGCCGACATCCGCTTAAAAACATTTCATTTCCAGCGCTCCCCATTGTGATTACAATAATCTAACGACTTCAGAAAATAGCCAACAGATGTTGGGAGCTATCCGTTTTTCAATCGTTCTCCACAGACATACAGTTACGAAGATATAGCACTTCAAATTCCAACATGCAATATATTGCGCCGTAACCAAAGCGGCACTTACCGCTACACCCAATATATTGCGCCGTGACCTTCAAGGGGTTGATTGAAAGATATTTATACTACACACATCAAAAAAAGTTTTGCATCACCTCGGTTCCCAGATCTCCGGCATATAGATGTTGACTGTGTATATTGTATCCAAGATACAGTCCCTTTGACTGTTCATAGATGTCACTAAAACTGCTCAAAGATGTAAACAACCATGCATGAGCAGGGCCTATTAGACGGAGGGGGTACGACAGCCGATCAGTTCCAGTCATTCCACCAGGACGAAGGTACGCTGCTCATGTTGTCTGTAGTTCTACCATGCCTAGAAGGTCAATACCGCAGTTCGATCGCGTCCGCATTGTTACTTTGTGTCAAGAAGGGCTCTCAACAAGGGAAGTTTCCAGGCGTCTCAGAGTGAACCAAAGCGATGTTGTTCGGACATGGAGGAGGTACAGAGATACAGGAACTGTCGATGACAGGCCTCGCTCAGGCCGCCCAAGGGCTACTACTGTAGTGGATGACCGCTACTTACGGATTGCCGCTCGGAGGAACCCTGACAGCAATGCCACCATGTTGAATAATGCGTTTCGTTCAGCCACAGGACGTCGTGTTTCAACTCAAACTGTGCGCAATAGGCTGCATGATGCGCAACTTCACTCCCGACGTCCATGGCGAGGTCCAGCTTTGCAACCCCGACACTATGCAGCGCGGTACAGATGGGCCCAACAACATGCTGAATGGACCCCACGGAATTGGCATCACGTTCTCTTCACCGATGAGTGTCGCATATGCCTTCAACCAGACAATCGTCGAAGACGTGTTTGGAGGCACCCTGGTCAGGCTGAACGTCTTAGACACACTGTCCAGCGAGTGCAGCAAGGTGGTGGTTCCCTGATGTTTTGGGGTGGCATTATGTGGGGCCGACGTACGCCACTGGTGGTCATGGAAGGCTCCGAAACGGCTTTACGATACCTGAATGACATCCTCCGACCCATAGTGCAACCATATCGGCAGAATATTGGAGAGGCATTTGTCTTCATGGACAACAATTCTCGACCTCATCGTGCACATCTTGTGAATGCGTTCCTTCAAGATAACGACATCGCTCGACTACAGTGGCCAGCATGTTCGCCAGACATGAACCCTATCGAACATGCCTGGGATATGTTGAAAAGGGCTGTTTATGGACGTCTTGACCCACCAACCACTCTGAGAGATTTACGCCGAATTGTCGTTGAGGAGTGGGACAATTTGGACCAACAGTGTCTTGATGAACTTGTGGATAGTATGCCACGGCGAATACAGGCATGCATCAATGCAAGAGGACGTGCTACTGGGTATTAGAGGTAGTGGTGTGTACTGCAATCTGGACCACAAATGCTGAAAGTCTAGCTGTATGATGGTACAACATGCAATGTGTGGGTCTCATGAGCAATAAAACGAGCTGAAATGTTGTTTGTGTTGATCTCTATTCCCTTTGTATTTAACGGTTCCGGAACTCTTGGAACCGAGGTGATGCAAAACTTTTTTTGATGTGTGTATTAAAGGTATGTATACGGTAAGCCCCCCAGCCTCCGTGGCTCAGGCGGCAGCATGCCGGCCTCTCACCACTGGGTCCGTGGTTCAAATCCCGGGCACTCCATGTGAGATTTGTGCTGGACAAAGCAGAGGCAGACAGGTTTTTGACCGGGTACTCCAGTTTTCCCTGTTACAATTTCATTCCAGCAACACTCTCCCCTATCATTTCATTTGTCATTCATTTAATCATTGCCCCAGGGGAGTGCGACAGGCTTCGGCAGCCGGCACAGTTCATATCCTCGCCCCTAGATGGGGGGCTTCATTCATTCCATTCCCTGATCCGGTCAGTCGACTGGCAGCAGGATGTGGATTTTCATTTCTCATACAGTAAGCCCCACAAGCAAATACATTACAGTATTTCAATCTGATGTAAATCTTTTACTGTAGTCTAAGCAAAATGTACATTATGAATGCCAGTTGTGTGATACTCTTGTACAAAAAATGATTTCATCGAATCTCTTCGATATGCCATTTCATTTTTAAGCTGCTTTTAACACAAAAAAAACAGGAAAGGGTGTGATAATGCCTTTTGATTGCTATTTGGTTGATATATTTGAAGGCAATGAAGATATTACAATTTTGCTATGACAGGTATAGGTTCAT
Source organism: Meconema thalassinum (assembly GCA_946902985.2). NCBI lineage: Eukaryota > Metazoa > Arthropoda > Insecta > Orthoptera > Tettigoniidae > Meconema > Meconema thalassinum. The sequence goes on along the minus strand of OX336391.1, from coordinate 295,692,277 downwards.
CACACTGTTTTAGGTAAAAAGTAAAAATAAAACTTGTAGTTTTATGTGCGAGTCATTCTCACACTCGTGAACACAGGACCTCCTTTTTACGCAGATTCTGAATCGCAGGACATTTCACCTTCGGAAATTTTACATTCATTAACCGGGAATCGAACCTGGTCCGCCTTTGTGAGAGGCAAGCAGCTTGACCACTGTGCTACCATGTCCCCACATTTTCAGTTATACATGTCGCCATCTGTGACTTGCTTCAGCATTTATTAACATGCAGTCAAATATGAACATCCATCTTTTGAACTTATTCCATACAAATCCTGGACCACTGTTTCATCTTAATGAAGTTGAGTTGTTGCAGCAACATTGTTGAGATATGGTCTGGAATAACAGACCCACCATAATGGGCAGCAGAATCATAAGAGTATATTACTGGGATAAAAGATTTATTCTAGCTCAGGTTCGATTTGCAATATTGTGTGCTGTCTAACACGTCACCTGAATGTAAGAACTAGGCAACTCGAAATTTCCTTTTTTTTTATGTCATAGTAAAACATAAATCTCAATGTGTGTTATTTTGACAATACTACTCTTCCCTTGTTGTGTAAAACAGGTAGAACCTTGATCCTGACCTTGTAAATATTCATTTTGGCTTTGACTATATTCCTTATTTTATAAAGACAAGGTGTTGATTTCTTAATTAATAAATAACCAGGCTTCCTAAGTGTACATCCCATGCAGGCCTCTCGTCTTGGGTCCACTTCCACTCATTGGGCAAATGTCCATCTCTCTTCCCATATTGTAGGAGAGTATCTTAAGGACTGGGGATTGGTGCGGCACACTTCTGATCTAAAAGATCAGTTCACTTTCTCTCTCTTCTTTTCATCATTAGGGCCACTAAGGACCATGAGATTTCAACTGTTTGCCTTCTTGTGGGCCCACCAGATTTTCATCCTTTTCCATGCATCAGATGAACATGCTTCGTTCGAGTTGTGACTTCTTCTTGATGAGCCTGTTTAAGTTTATTTGAGTGGTGTTCGGAGTTGAATGTCTGTTTCTGAAAATCCCTACTTTAAAAGGTCCCAGAACATTGTATACACTACATAAAGGGGCTATTTAGTCTCAGTGGCATTTCTTTATGAATAAATTCAATTCAAAATTCAAATTCCACCAGCCAAGGAGAAATTGTTTTGAGATCTGAAGTACGATAACAAATATTTAGAAATTCTTTCAGCTAGCAATATGAAAGGTGAGCATAGAAAGTTATCCTTGTCTTTCAGATTATGCTCGATATCTTTTCGGTGTGGTTGAATATTTCTAAGTTGCATTGAAGTCTCTAAAAACCATCTTTGAAGATGATACAAAGATTATTCCTGATAATTCTCCTTTTCTTAATTGCCAGTTTTTCAAGCAGCTGTATTTTCAAAGTGTTCTGCTGCATATCAGGTCTATCACAGTTTGATCATGTCTAATCTTTGCACTTTGAGAGATGGACCTCTTGACCTTTACTTTGAGTAAATCTGAAGACTGTTTCAAATTTGTTGATGTGTGTTAAGATGGCAAACTTCTCAGAGGTACTTGAATCTTTCCACTTTCAAGATTCAACCTTGGGTAGCCATAAGATATGGTGGAGCATGTAAGATGTTAGAGATGAAGTGGGTTTTGGTGTAGGAGATATTGAGGCCGATTTTAAGTGCGCATTAATGCAAGTAATTAAGTAGTTAAGCCAGGAGAGGAAGCAAGGAGAATGTTGATATTGATACCATCATGAGCTTGGCCTATTTGAACTTCATTAGGGATTCCTTTAGATTGAAGAACAAGGCGACAGCCCACTTCCATGCCAAACTCCAGTTTGGATTTGAAAGGCTTCAGAAATCTCAGATCTGAATTTCACTTTGCAAGACATACCAGTGAGTGTACTTTGGATGATCTGCCGGGTTTTGATGTCAAGGCCCAATTCTTGAAGTATGGAAAACGGTTATGCAGTCAATTGAGTCGTATGCTTTCTGGAAGTCTACAAATGGTCTGGTTCTGAGTTTCAGGTAAGTGATAGTATTTTCATATTCTGGATCTGTTCTGAGCAAGATCTGTATTTACGGAAGCCGGGGTGGTATACGTCTATTTGTGAGCCAAGTTGTTCCACAGCTCTAGTGAGTAAGGCTATGGAGAGGATTTTATAACAGGAGGAAGAGAGATGCTGTGGTAATTGTTGACATCTGATTTATCAGCCTTTTATGAAGAGGATGAATAAAAGCTGTGCCCCATTAGGAGGACATCTAAGTGGTCTTTCAAATCTGTTGGATAGTTTGGAGGAGGGGCTGTGGAGTACTGTCATCCAGTAATTTCCAGTAGTCTGCAAACACAGAGTCTTCACCCGGAGCCTTGTTATTTTCTAGGAAAGTGATTACCGTATTTCCTCGCATAATCGTCGCACCCCACTTTTCAAGCACTAAAATAGGTTTATAAAATTTCATCGCATAATCGTCGCATAGCATGTTCGTATTTGTGCGCCAGTCAGTTGCACATGTTGCCGCGACTTTATAACCTGGCGCGACTTTGTCAGACGAAAAATATTTCGTCTTTATGCTTGCGGGCTATGAACTGTGATGCGAGCGGCAAGCTTCGTCACTTAGCACATTCCTCGAGCGTATAATCTGGCGTGATTTTGTCAGGAGAAAGTAATCTTGTCTTTATGCCTGCCGGCTATGAACCTCGATGCGAACGGCCAGCGCACATTCCACGAGCTTATAGGCCTAATCTGGCGTGATCTTGTCGGCAGAAAGTAATCTCGTATTTATGCCTGCGGGCTATGAACTATGACGCGAACGGCCAGCGCACATTCCGCGAGCTTATAGACCTAATCTGGCATGATCTTGTCAGCAAAAAGTAATCTCGTCTTTGTGCCTGCGGGCTATGAACCGCGACGCGAACGGCCAGCGCGCAAACCGCGAGCTTATAGGCCTAATCTGGCATGATTATGTCAGCAAAAAGTAATGTCATCTTTATGCCTGCGGGCTATGAACTATGACGCAAGCGGCCAGCGCACATTCCGCGAGCTTATTGGCCTAATCTGGCGTGATCTCGTCAGGAGAAAGTAATATCGTATTTATGCCTGCTGGCTATGAACCGCGATGCGAACGGCCAGCGCACAAACCGCGAGCTTATAGGCCTAATCTGGCATGATTATGTCAGCAAAAAGTAATGTCATCTTTATGCCTGCGGGCTATGAACTATGACGCAAGCGGCCAGCGCACATTCCGCGAGCTTATTGGCCTAATCTGGCGTGATCTCGTCAGGAGAAAGTAATATCGTATTTATGCCTGCTGGCTATGAACCGCGATGCGAACTGCCAGCGCGCATTCCGCGAGCTTATAGGCCTAATCAGGCATGATCTTGTCAGCAGAAAGTAATCTTTTCTTTATGCCTTCAGGCTATGAACAGTGACGTGAGCGGCCAGCGCACATTCCGCGAGCTTATAGGCCTAATCTGGAGTGATCCTGTCAGGAGAAAGTAATATCGTCTTTATGCCTGCCGGCTATGAACCGCGACGCGAACGGCCAGAGCGCATTCCGCGAGTTTATAGGCCTAATCTGGCGTGATCTTGTCAGGAGAAAGTAATATAGTCTTTATGCCTGCGGGCTATGAAAATGGCCAGCTTCATCAGCACATTCCGCGAGCGTTAACCTGTCGTGACCTTGTTAGAAGAAAGAAGCCTGTCTCTGACTGTAGGCTATGACTCACGCTACGCGAATGACTGGCCCGTGCAGCAAATAATGATACAGTATATTCTTTGAACTTAAATATTCTTCGCATAATCGTCGCACCCTGCTTTTTTCCACGAATTTTTGACAAAAAAGTGCGACGATTATGCGAGGAAATACGGTATATCTCAAAGTTTAGAAATGTCTGGTGGGGAAGAATCTGAGTTTGTTGGAATTGGATTCTGGTTAGGGATAAAAATCGATTGTGGTGGGTCACAGTCGAGAAGGGACTCTGAATATCTTGCTAAGATCTGACAGTTTTGTATTTCATTGTGGGCAACCTGGTTAGTGGTCGGGCAATGGAAATGTAGGTTTTGAGGGGGTTGTATTTGGCTAGCTTCTGCTTGAATGTGTGGTAGAAATTCCTGGAGTTATTTTTCTGGAAACAGGATTCAATGTTGGCCAGTTCGTTCTTGAAAAAGGTTCCTTTTGTTCTGGTGATATGGACAGCATTCTTCCAGGTTTTGAGGCAGACCTGAAATTTATGATGTGTCTTATGAAATTTCCGAAGTAGCCAGACTTGCTATCTTTCATTGAGGGCTTCATCACACTGGGAATTCCCCCAAGGGTGCCTGGGTTTCCAACAAGGGAATACTTCAATTGTTCGAGATCTGGTGGTGAAAGAGAGGAGATTTGCTCTGAGAACTCAGTTTGAAGTACCAAAGTTTCTCAGTGTTTTTTTTTTTTTTTTTTTTTTTTTAATTATTATTTTCTTCTTAATATTTTTGTAAAATGTTGGGATTTGACCATAATCCTCCTCAGTTATAGTAGTTGCATGATGAGAAATTCCTACACAATATCATATACGAGTTTAAAATATATTTGATTCTTGCCAACACTTGTACAATGTTTCCAGTATAATAATACAAATCCAGTATCACATATTAAATGAATAGCTGATAAAAGTTTTCAAGAATACCAATATACTACTTCTTTAGTCAAATCTGTATTTATCATTTTGCGGGTTTTCCTTTTGGGTCCATTTCATTTTCTAAAGTGCTCTTCTGATAAATCATCATCAATTTCCCAGGTGTGGCAAACAAGTGCTCTACTCTACATTTGTTCTTTGACATCGTTCTAATTGAAACCATTCTCCTCCACCTCTGATCGTACCTTTTCTATCCACAGTCTCCTTGGACTTCCTCTACGTCTTCTTCCTCTTATGACCATTTTGAAGGATTTCTTAGCTGTTCTTGTGTTATCCATTCTCATTACATGACCATACCACTGAAGTCTGAGTTTCCCAAGGTAATAGGAACCCTGATGCTAGATGTTCCTATGGCTTAATGTTTTACTAAAAATCCATTATTAATTTTGTCCACAGTGAATATTAACCCCCTCCTTCCCCCTGGTTTATTCTGCATCATGCGCTTTCTGAATACAACAGACACATTTTATTTGAAATATTTGATCTGACTTGTGTTTGCATATTCAATTATTGTTGTGGCTCATTGTTAGCATATTCTTCAGATGTTTGATGATTTAATATCTCAAGGAGTGAACCAGTATTTTAGCTTAAAAGCCGTCAGCATTCACTAAGACTGCACAGGTTTTTACATGGATTAATACTGAGTTTTCAGTTAGTCCGTTTGTATTATTTTTTTAATCCTATTGCTGGAAAAGTATTCCTACCTCATTGCTGTTTTAAAGGAAGCCTATCCAGAAGACAACTTGATGTAGGGTTGGAATAAAGATGGATTTAAGATGTACTTTATGTTTGACTTTCAATCCTAGAGCTACACAATATTTTATCTTACATCTTCATGGTATCCAGTTCCCCAAAATATTTTTAATAGTTTGTCCAAAGAACTCCAATGTTCAAATGGTTGAAATATCACTTCTGTGTGGGGTAAATTAATTCTCAGGTGATACCATGACAGCCCAATTCTTTCTACACTATGGCTTAAAGTTTTCTTTGCAGCCTAACCTTAATTATGAATACTTGAATTCATGACAGCTTAAACAAACTGTTTTTGCAGTGTCTGGAGAGCCATGGCTAAGATGTTCTACTTTTAATGCAGATGTTACCATATTTTTCAAAATATAAATTACAATACTATGAAGATAAGTTTTGTTTGGTCTGATCTTTGGACTACTGAGTGGTTGTAAGTAGGTAGGTAGTAAAAGCTCAGAAGAATTGCTTGCGAGGCAAGTCTCATGTGATTGGTAACAGATTTTCAAAGAATAGCAAGGCCGAAACATCGCTCTATGGCATTCTTCATAGCAGTGTGATCTTTTCCCAAGATATGTTTTACTAGTTGGTTCTGAGGGCCTGTGAGAACACAGGTGTTGATTAAGTGTCCCTACGCACTGTCTGAGTAATCTGCCTTCACTTGACCGTTGCAGCCATACTCATACTGTCCAACACTGTTCTCTCCCATTGCAGGTTGAAGCTTATAACCCTCATAAAAACTACACCATTCTTCAAACACAAAAAAAAAGTCATCTGGTAACACTACTCATAAGTGCTTCTGTCTTCTGAATCACTTTTTAGCCAAGTCACACTGCAAACCTGAAGAATCCAAGGCTCTTTGCATGTTGTAAACTTCCCCTTTCAGAGTAACTACCATAGTTCTATATTAATTGTCCTTGCATCTCTTAATTCAACTCTGAAGGAAGTAGGAACGGTAAGATTTCTTCTAAGTCCACTTTCTTATAATTCTTCCCTAAAACTGCCAGAAATATGAAAAGCTCCCTTTACATTAATAAATCATGAACTACTACTGTGTATTAATATACTTCACTGATAAATTCATTTTTATTTTTCTGTTTACTGAAATTATGATGTTATGTCACAGAATATCCTACAGGAAAATGACAGAAAATAGCTAAGACACAACAAAGATCTCGTAATTCAAATCAAATTGCATATAGGCCCATAACAGAACCTATTAGCCAATCGAATAGCAATAATATAATTATTAGTTTGTAATGTAGCAGTGAACAAGGGAGGATTTGAGTCACTCATTTCTGAAACATACAAATCCTTCAGCTCAGTACAAATCCAAAGCACAGGCTTCTAGAAAACATACCAAATTAACTTGTAAATCCATGTAGTTGTGTGATGACATTTTCTTTAAATTCAAATTTTGTGATGAAGTACACACTTTTGCTTATGTATCTTATTTCAGATTCATAACATTAATTCACGAAGGGTACAAACACTTTGACATGATAATTCTGATCTTCTAATGAGCCACAACTTCATTTTATTTATTTCTGAATGATTTTGTATTCTAAAGAAATTCCAGATTCTGGGCAAGTGACAAAGCACTTGCATGTATCTATAAATGTGTCATTATTTTGATCAGGGCAACAAAGTGACAGTGTATTCTTATATCCCTACATCCACATCAACTATACAACCTTTTAATTCGTCACTCCCTTATTTACTTGAATACTTTTAAGTTTTCTTTTTAATATTCTTTCAGATAGAAGTCAAATAATTATATTTGTAATTTCCAAATTATTTTCATGTTGATTCTTTTTCTTTCTTTAGGATTTAAGCAATACCTGGTAACATATGCCAGTCTGACATTCAGTGAAGTGAGATTAGAATAGCAATACCTCAGGCCATTTTCTTCTCAAAACTTGCACACTACAACCTCGGGGGGTTCTTGACAAACCAGATGTATGATCTTATGTGTTAATGGCTAAGTCCCAAAGTCTAACATGGGTTGAAATACCTGGAAGTAATTACTGTAGTTGTTAACCAAACACTGAAATATTACAAGTTGTTATTGATTCATCTCTATGCAGATCTATCCAATATTGGCACTAATTCTAAGTTTTCTAATGAGCTGTTAAAATCATTACATATTAAATGAAATATGCAATGTAATAATTTCTTAATAATAATAAATGTATTAAAATTATAGGTTTTATGCTTCTTGTAACTACTACGGCTTTTAGACACACCAGGGTGCCTGAATTTTGCCCTGAAGGTGATTTACTGATTTGGCTACCTCAGATTTAAGCACCCTCAAATGCCAACTGACTGCACTGGGTTTCGATCCTGTAACCGTCGGAACAGCGGGTGAAAATATTACTGCTGCGCCATGCAGTGACACAGGCACTATAAAACATGATAGAACAAAAATAATTTAAACAGTTATATAACAAAAATAAAATAATGTCAGAAGAAAGGAAAAGTCATTGCCTGCTTCACAATATGTGCATTAGAAAATGATAATTCAATATTTGTTTCGAAACATCTGACACTAGTGAAGCCTTCAGAATTATTGCATCGATTTACACAAGAAAAAAGCAAAATATCATAAAAGTCCGTGGGGTGTAAAATGAGAAAATAGCATTTAAATTTTGAAGCCTCCGTGGCTTAGGCAGCAGCACGCCGGCCTCTCACCACTGGGTCCGTGGTTCAAATCCCGGTCACTCCATGTGAGATCTGTGCTGGACAAAACGGAGGCAGACAGGTTTTTCTCCGGGTACTCCGGTTTTCCCTGTCAAAATTTCATTCCAGCAACACTCTCCACTATCATTTCATTTGTCATTCATTTAATCATTGCCCCAGAGGAGTGCGTCAGGCCTCGGCAGCCGGCAAGTTCATATCCTCGCCGCTAGATGGGGGCTTCATTCATTCCATTCCTGACCCGGTCGGAGACTGGAAGCAGGCTGTGGATTTTCATTTTTCATTTAAATTTTGAAAAATAATTAAATATAAAAATTTAGTTTTTAAACGATAGTCATTGGAAATGATACAGGTTCAAAATTAATAAACGCAGCAATTTATACAAATGTGTTCAGGTGGGTGTAAAGTATTTTAAAACTAATTAACTTATGGTAATACAATACAATAAGTCTCCCATAAGTCCAACCTCTCGTCCACGTCGTGGGAGACGGGCAACGGCACAAAGTAGGGGATCGCCTGTAGGGGCGAAGTACAGTGGGGACTTCGTGTGCCCCGGGACTGTTACGGTAGCTGTGAAGGTCCTACAGGAACCCTGGAAAGTGACGGCTACGATAGGCCCAGCAAGCCAGTAGTGGATGAAACCAAATGCTTTCCAAAATGGAACGAGCCTCGGACATGCTGGACTTAATCGACGACACGGCTGTACACACGGACTAAGATTTGGAACTTTAAACCTAAGAACGCTGACGGGGAAGGTGGAGGAGATAGTGGATATGATGGAAAGAAGGAAGTTGGATTTATTGGGATTGGCAGAAACAAAGTGGAAAGGGGAAGGAAGGAGAGAACTGAGAAAAGGCTATAGACTGTACTGGAGTGGGAACGAAGAGGGAAAGAGGAATGGAGTGGGAGTAGTAGTACGAGATGGTTTAAAAGAAGTGAGGAGAATAAGTGATAGGATGATGAAAGTGAAAGTAGCACTGAGGGGAGAGATCGTAGAAATAGTGCAAGTGTATGCTCCACAAGTAGGCTGTGCCTCTGACGAGAAGGAGGAGTTTGAAGAGGAATTGCAGAAGCAGCTGGTAGGAAGAAATATGATTGTTATGGGGGATCTCAATGCCCATGTAGGAAGAGAAAGACAAGGTTATGAGAGTGTTCTAGGACCAGAGGGTTAGGGCGGAAGAAATGAGGAAGGAAAGAGACTGTTGGATTTCTGCCAGAGGAACAGCCTGCTAGTTGGGAACTCCTGGTTTAAGAAAAGAGAGAGCCACACAATCACATGGTAGTGATGACTTGACCAGGAAGTCGGTGGTCGACTATATACTGTGTTTGCTCTCAGGGAGAATATAATTGTGTTATTTCCACAGTTGGCAAAGGACATTTATTTATGTTGAGGTTGGCAGCAGTGACCTGGACAGGGAGTGAAGTTGCCATCATGGCTGAACGTGTTTGTGTTTCGGAGCATCAGCTCCTTCGCATATCAAGTGTTGTGTCTTCTGACGCCATGTGGTCTCGACAAACGCTAAAACTGATGTATTTAAGTGAACCAGTGCGAAATACGTATGTAGAGACAATACTAGTACATTATTGTGAACAATGCAGGCGCAATTGCAATTTATTTATCAATGTTTGTGAGTTCGATCTAACTTATTTTGAAAAGTGAGCATAGTGGCTGCCATACGAAGCCACCATTGTGCTTTGGCTTCGTGTCGCCTCGGCTAGCTTCGGTAAGCTTCGATACACGCGCCAGCTGCAGCGCTCGCCAGACTGCTTGATCCATGTTTACAACGTAGCTGTTGTATTACAAATTTACTACGTATTTGAATAAGTTAATACATGCAGGGGACTTGCAAAATTAATCATGATGAATTGTATATTCGTAAAAGCATATCCAGTATTGTGAACGTTTCGGTGTGCAGTTGAAAGCATCAATGGACGCATGTTTGAGGCCATCCATGAGTTCTCGTGAGTTCCATTCAGCAGTGCAGCCTTCGATTCCTGACGGACACAGTTCCATTCAGTAGTGCAGCCTTCGATTCCTGACGGACACAGTTCCATTTAGCAGTGCAGCCTTCGATTCCTGACGGACGCAGTTCCATTCAGCAGTGCAGCCTTCGATTCCTGACGGACGCAGTTCCATTCAGCGGTGCAGCCTTAGATTCCTGACAGACGCAGTTCCATTCAGCGGTGCAGCCTTCGATTCCTGACAGACGCAGTTCCATTCAGATGTCCTGACTTCGATATCCAACCGTTGGGTGACGACGCAGACTGAAAGAACCTCTACACCAGATAAGTTAACAAAGGCATTTCATAGCAATTCCTTCCCATACCCAGCAATCCTTCCTGTGCATGAACCATTTTAAGCATGTCTACTGAACGTGAGATAAAGTCACTGACCAAGCGCAGAGGTGTTCTCCGAGCATCCCTCACGAGACTCCATACCCAAATTAATGAATTTAATAATGAGACTCCTGCTGAAGTATTAAATGTGAAGAATGAACGTTTATTAGCTCTATTACCAGAATTTAATGAAATTCAAAGCAAATTGGAGGATTTGGATGACAAAAATCCTCATGAGCAGGTCCGGTGTGAATTCGAAGATGATTATGATGAACTTAGGGCTAAGCTACAACAGTTACTAAATACCCATTGCACACATGCCTCATCTGTCTCTAGCAACGGTAGAGAATCTACAAGTAGTAATACAGGTTCGTACAGTTTGCCCAAGATACGGTTACCAGAATTTTCAGGTGATGTTACACAATTCATGCATTTCCATGACCTGTTTGATTCATTAATACTGAAGAATCAGTCTTTGGGTAATGTTGAAAGGTTCCATTACTTAATGTCAGCACTGCGTGGCAATGCTCATCAACTCATTCAAAACATTCCTCTTACTGCAGATAACTTTGAGCTAGCTTGGGAAACGGTCTGCAAGCGATACCGCAATTCAAAGGTAATAGTAAATGCACATATCAAATTACTGTTATCTCCAGATATCGTCCAAAGGGAATCATCTTCTAGTCTACGCACACTTTTGAATCAAGTACAGTCCAATTTAAAGGCTGCCGAGTCTTTGAATTTGAATATTCCCCTACATGAAATCATAATAGGTCAAATCATACTTGACAAGTTACCTGAAGCCACACGTAAGCAATGGGAAATGAGCAACAAATCCAAGGAACTATCTACACTTACGGAGTTGTTAGAATATCTTGAAAGGCGGGCTCAAACCCTTGAATTAATTGATTTTTCACCTACTAAGGGTCACAGTGATAAGATCAGCAGATTGTCTCAAGATAAAACTTCTAAGCATGGTTTCAAGCATGAGAAACAACCATTTACAAGTAGTTCATACATTGCAATTAACAATAATTGTGAAGCCTGTAAGGGGCAACATCCAATCTTCAGATGTGATAAACTTTTAGGTTATGATGTTAATCGTAGATACAACCTAGTTAAGCAGCATAAGCTTTGCTACAACTGTTTGCATGAATCACACGCTGTAAGTTCTTGTCCTTCGAAGTCAACATGCAAAACTTGCAACGGTCGTCACAACTCACTGTTGCATTTTGATTCTGGGAATCAGCAATTCAATGCCAACTCGTCTAAACAGTCTCAGCAAGGAACTATCAGCAGATGCTCAAACCCCGAGTCAAACCAGGCTCACAATGCTCAAGTTCGTGGTAACTCCTCCAGTTATTGCACTATGAAACTCAAACCACAAACTCAAGTTCTACTTTCTACAGCAATAGTAAAGGTAAAGGATAGTGCTGGTAGGCTACACTTAGCTCGTTGCTTATTGGACAGTGGCAGTCAAAGCAATTTTGTAACCGAGAGTTTGGTTCAAAATTTGGGCTTAAGAAAGGCCAAGAATCTCACACCCATCGAAGGTATTTCTCAGTCCATGTCTGAAGCCAAGTATAGTGTGAGCGTTGAAGTGCAATCTTCCATAAGCAACACACGTCACAATGTTGAATGTCTGATCCTATCCAAAATTACAAGCGACATGCCTAGTCAGCAGGTACCCTATGAAGAGTGGGAGCTCCCTAATGATATTCAGTTAGCAGATCCGAGGTTTTATGCCCCAGCCAAGATAGACATGCTTCTCGGTGCTGATGTATTCTTTAGAATTCTACAGAGGGGACACAGGACGAGACCAGGGAAGTTTCCAGTCCTACAAAACACAGATTTTGGATGGATTGTGTCAGGTTCATATGAATCCACCTCGAGAAACAGAAACAATGCAGCAGGAACGTTTTTCCTTCGTAATGATATTCACCTTCATAACCAAGTACAACGATTTTGGGAGATCGAAGAACTTCACGAGCCAGTCAAGTCGCAAGAAGAGATTGAATGTGAACAGCATTTTTCTGATCATGTGACACGAGATGCATCTGGGAAATACATAGTCAGACTACCATTTAAGCAGGATCCAAGTATATTAGGCAATTCTTTACAAACAGCAACTAGCAGATTTCAATACCTTGAGCGTAGACTTAACAATGATACGCAACTGAAGGTAGATTATGACCAGTTTCTCACTGAATACCAGGAACTAGGTCACATGGATATTGTTAATTCTAGTATGGCAACATCGGTAGCATACTACATGCCGCACCATCCGGTATTCAAGAAATCCAGCACTACTACAAAAACTAGAGTTGTCTTCGACGCTTCTTGTAAATCGAGGTCAGGAAAGTCACTTAATGATATTTACAGCTTTACAGCTGACATCGAGAAGATGTACAGACAAGTTAAGGTTGATTCCAGAGACAGCAGCTTTCAACGCATCCTTTGGAGAGCTTCTCCTAATGAGCCTATCAAGCAGTACCAACTTCAGACGGTCACATATGGCACATCATCAGCTCCATTTCTAGCAATAAGATGTTTAAGGCAATTGGCATATGATGAGGGACAACAGTATCCGCAGGCAGCATCTGTCCTTCGTGATTTTTATGTAGACGACTGCATTTCAGGAACAAGTAAGGTTGACAATGCATTACTCCTACAACGTGAACTGATCCAATTGTTATCCAAGGGAGGCTTCAAGCTCCGCAAGTGGTGCTCTAACCATCCAGCATTGTTAGAGGCGGTTCCAAAGGACTGCAGAGAGACGCAGCTTCCCCTTCAGATTGATTCTGGAGAAAATATAAAGACTTTAGGTCTACTTTGGCATCCAGCGACAGACAAACTACAGATATCCAGTGGTGTGCAGAAAGAACAAGGAAGTGGATCTCCAGTGACCAAACGCAAGGTGTTATCGATTGTGTCGTCAATTTATGACCCTATTGGGCTAATCAGTCCTATTGTCATCGCATTCAAGATGTTTCTGCAGCAACTATGGCAAGAGAAGATAGGATGGGATGATGAACTTCCAACGGATCTTCTTACAAGATGGTGTACTCTGCATTCTCAAATACCCTTGATTGACAATATATATATTAACAGATTTGTGCTTCAAGAAAATTGTACTCAGGTGCAGTTGCATGGCTTCGCTGATGCATCCTTGAAGGGCTACGGTGCATGTTTATTCCTACGCTCATCAACAGATCAAGGTCACGTAATAACACATTTCCTGTGCTCCAAGTCCAGAGTGGCTCCACTGAAACAGATCACGCTACCCAGACTAGAGTTGTGTGCAGCAGTACTATTGTCACAAGTGGTTAAAAAGATGTGTCATGTTCTCAATATTGAATTCCATAGTATTCATCTGTGGACAGACTCAAAGATTGTTCTCGCATGGTTAGCAGGTGAACCATCAAAATGGAAAACTTCTGTTGCGCACCGTGTGGCTGAAGTGCAAGGCAATACTTCAGTCAAGGAATGGAAGCACGTAGCATCAGCAGACAATCCTGCAGATCTAATTTCTCGAGGAACTGATCCTACAAACCTTTTAAATAATCATCTTTGGTGGCATGGCCCTGAATGGCTACAGTGATCGGAACGGAACTGGCCCACTTCCAGTGAACAACCTGAATCAGAGATTCCTGAGCAACGCAAGATAGTGCTTAGTTGTTCAGTCCACTCTAATCCTGCAGACGTGCTCACAAGATTTTCTTCCCATCTCAAGCTACAAAGAGTGTTATCATACTGTTTAAGATTCGTGCACAACACTAAACACAAACCTTCAGAACGGAAACATGGTCCATTAACAATAGAAGAGTTGCAGCAAACTAACATGACATGTGTTAGACTAGTCCAGTCAATAGCATTCCGCGAGGAAATAGCTGATCTTTTGAAACACAATGCAGTGTCAAGACGTAGCAAACTTCAAAGTTTAGTACCATTTTTAGACAAGGATCAAATCTTGAGAGTTGGAGGAAGACTAGAGAACTCCAATCAAGACTACGATTTCAAACATCAGATGATTTTGCCCGCTAAACATCAGTTTACTGATTTAATAATCAAGAGGGAACATGAAAGACTCCTACATTCAGGAAACCAGTTGACTTTAGCATCCATCAGACAGTGCTACTGGATCATCAATGGAAAGTCGGTGTTTCGAAGAGTTATTAACACTTGTACAAAATGCTTCAGGTTCAAAGCCAAAACTACACAGCAAGTAATGGGACAGTTGCCCTCAGTTCGTGTGTCTCAAGCAAGACCATTCCGCAACACCGGCACAGACTTCACGGGCCCTTTCTACTTGAAGATCGGCAATCCACGTAGCAAGACCATTGTCAAGGGTTACATATGCATTTTCATATGTATGTGCACCAAGGCCATTCATTTAGAAATAGTTTCCGACCTAACCACTCAAGCTTTCCTCGCAGCACTCAGGAGATTCATCGCAAGAAGAGGATTATGCAGCAACATGTACTCCGACAATGGTACAAATTTCCAAGGTGCTAGTAGGGAGCTCAAGGAGCTCAAGAAATTGTTCACTCAGGAACGGACTAGAGAGGAGATCAGTAACTTCGCCAGTAGTTGTGGAGTTAAGTGGCATTTCATACCTCCTCATGCCCCTAATTTTGGAGGGCTTTGGGAGGCCGGAGTAAAATCCCTCAAACATCATCTAAGAAGAGTTCTCGGAACACTTCATTTCACATATGAAGAATTGGCTACATTAACTGCGCAAATTGAGGCTTGCTTAAACTCACGTCCCCTTCTAACCCTGTCAAATGATCCTTCAGATGCATCTACCTTGACACCAGGTCACTTCCTTATAGGCGAACCCCTCACGACTCTTCCCGAACCCGATTTAACATTATGTAAACGGCCTTTGTTAACTAGATATAAGGTTCTGCAACAAAGACTCCAATCCTTTTGGAAGAGATGGTCATTAGATTACCTCACCCATCTGCAACAGCGCAGCAAATGGACGACCTCCTCCAGCAACGTATCACCAGGTACTGTGGTGCTGATACGGGAAGACAATGTTCCCCCACTCCAGTGGCCCCTTGGTGTTATCACAGAAGTGCATGGTGGTAAAGACAATGTGGTAAGAGTGGTTTCAGTGAAGTGCAACAGTGGTATTTTTAAACGACCAGTTTCCAAGGTAGCTCCGCTACCAATTGAGCAGACACATAATTTTGACTGTTAATAATATGTCAGTGTTTAAGTTAGTGAATATTTTAATGTTTCATGTCCTTGTCATTGGAACATTTCAGTGTTTCCATTTCAGATTATTGAAATCCATGTATTTCAAGGTGGGGAGTATGTTTGCTCTCAGGGAGAATATAATTGTGTTATTTCCACAGTTGGCAAAGGACATTTATTTATGTTGAGGTTGGCAGCAGTGACCTGGACAGGGAGTGAAGTTGCCATCATGGCTGAACGTGTTTGTGTTTCGGAGCATCAGCTCCTTCGCATATCAAGTGTTGTGTCTTTTGTAACATGTACATTTTTGTAAATACAGTCCACTAGAGTTAATTCGACATTTACATTTATCCCCTGATGTTTCATCTGGGGCACGTATGTCGCAGACAGACATACTGTATGAGAAAGAACTAAGTAAGAACATCACGGACATCAAGGTTATACCATCGGAGAACCTGGATAGCGACCATCGATTGCTGGTAATGAACCTGAGAGGGAGTAAGGAGAAGAAAGGGACTGAGAACCAGGAAAGACGTATAAGGATATGGAAACTGAAAGAAGGGGATAGAAGGGTCGAGTACCTCAAAATGGTAAAGGAAGGAATTCCAACAGATGAAGAAAGAGGGGTGGAAGAGGAATGGGCTAGATTTAAGAAAACACTAGTAGGTGCTGCAGAAGCAATATGCGGGAGGACAAGTAGTAAGAAGAGGTGGAAGGAAACACCATGGTGGAATGAGAAGACAAAAGATATGTAGTAAGGGAAAAGAATAGAGCCTTTAGGAGGTGGTATCAAAATAGGACGGTAGAGACAAGGGAAGAGTACCAGGAAAGAAAGAAGGAGGCGAAGAGAGTAGTGGCTGAGGAGAGAAGAAAGTGGATGGAAGAGTGGACAAAGATGATGAAGGAGGATAGTGAAGGTACAAAAAAGGTCCTGTATGGGATGGTAAAAAATAAGAGGCGAAAGGATCCTACGGATTATGTTAGAATGGTGAACAAAAGGGGACAAGAGATAGAAAATAGGGAAGAACTGAAGAAAATGTGGAAAGAATATTTTGAAGAACTTCTGAACCCAAATGGAAAAGATGGTGAGGAGGAAGAAATCGGGGAAGAGGAAGATAAACTGCAAACAGAAAAGGACTTAACATGGAAAGAAGTGGAAGATGCAGTGAACAAGATGAAAGGAGGGAAGGCACCGGGTGTGGATGAGTTGAGTGTGGAGATGGTGAGAGCAGCAGGAGAGGTGGGGATACAGTGGTTGCACCGAGTGATGAGGACAGCATGGAAGGAAAGGAAGACCCCAGAGGACTGCAAAAAAGGAATAATTGTCCCGATCTTCAAGAAAGGTAGTAGAACAGATTGCAGAAACTATTGGGGAATAACACTGATGAGTCATTGTACAAAGATCTTCGAGAGAGTTTTGGAAAAGAGAATTAGGACAAGGATAGAAGGAGGGATGAGGGAAGAACAACATGGCTTCAGAGCAGGAAGGTCCACAGTGGATTTGATTTTTGCTGTAAGGCAGTTACAAGAACAGCACTATGAGTATGGAACAGATCTACTGATGGCCTTCCTGGACACTGAGAAAGCATATGACAGTGTATGCAGAAACAAAGTATGGAAGTCCCTGGAGGATAGAGGAGTAGAGAAATGGACTATAAAGAGGATAAAGGAGATGTACAAGGGAAGCGTGAGCTGTGTGAAAGTGGGAGGAGAGAGATCAGACTGGTTGGAACAGAGAAACTGCCTGAAACAAGGAAGTGCACTGTCACCGTTACTTTTCATTGTGTTGATGGATGACATAATGACCCGAGTGGCACAAGTAATTGGGGAAGGAAAGATGAAAGCAATGGTGTTTGCAGATGATTTGGGGAAACAAGGAGGAGGTACAGGAACAGTTGGACGTGTGGGAAGGAATAATACAAGGATATGGGATGAAATTTAGCATAAATAAGATTGAGATGGTGATCACAACAAGGAAGAAGGGAAGAACCACAACGGGAATAACAATAAAGTGGAGAGTTTAAAGTATCTGGGAAGCCTGATCAAGATAATGGAAGAAACGATAGAGAAATAAATGAGCGGGGGAGGCAGGCAGAAGCATTTCGGAGGAGTGTGAGAAGCATGTTAAGGAGCAAGGATGTCCCTCAGAACAGCAAAAAGATCATATATCGGGCATACTATGTCCCTATCCTGACGTATGCCTCTGAGACCTGGGTTATGAAAGGAAGGGAGAAGAGCAAAATACAGGCCAGTGAGATGAGGTTCTTGAGAAGCAGTATTGGAGCTACAAAGATGGACAGAATAAGAAATGAGAGGACCAGAGAATTAACGAAGGAGGAACCATTACATGGTATAGAGAAATCTATACTTAGATGGTATGGACATGTAAAACGAATGGAGGAGAAGAGGATGCCCAGGAGGATACACGAGACGAAGTGGGAAGGAAAGAGACCAAGAGGAAGACCGAGAGACAGGTGGCTGAAAGGGGTGGAAGAAAGCGTGAAGAAGAGAGGAGAAGACTGGACAAGGGTGGAGGCTGAGAGATGGTGGGAAGACAGAAGACGTTGGAGAGGCTTGTGTTCCAAACAGACCCGGCCAGTGGCTGGAAACTGTGCAAGATGATGATGAATACAATACAATGGATAAATAATGTACCCCTCCCTACTCGTTATGCTTTATGAAGGAAAGTAGGAGGAGTCTGTACCAGGAAGTTGATGTGGGATGCTTTGGATGAGGACATAGCCTACCTGTGGATATTTCGGTGGGCCAAGGAGCCAAGGTTGTCATAAAAAAGCCAAGCCACCAAAATATACTTATATTGCTAACTATCACTAAATGTGAAAACATTTACAAACTTAGGCACTACAAAATATTAGAAGTCACACAACACAATGGAATGAATTTCATGATTTTCACTTCTGGAATGTTTGAGTTGTTCATAAAATAATACATGGTACTGTATACAGGATGTTACAAAAAGGTACGGCCAAACTTTCAGGAAACATTCCTCACACACAAAGTAAATATGATATGTGGACATGTGTCCGGAAACGCTTAATTTCCATGTTAGAGCTCATTTTATTACTTCTCTTCAAATCACATTAATCATGGAATGGAAACACACAGCAACAGAACATACCAGCGTGACTTCAAACACTTTGTTACAGGAAATGTTCAAAATGTCCTCCGTTAGCGAGGGTACATGCATCCACCCTCCGTCGCATAGAATCCCTGATGCGCTGATGCAGCCCTGGAGAATGGCGTATTGTATCACAGCCGTCCACAATACGAGCACGAAGAGTCTCTACATTTGGTACCGGGGTTGCGTAGACAAGAGCTTTCAAATGCCCCCATAAATGAAAGTCAAGAGGGTTGAGGTCAGGAGAGCGTGGAGGCCATGGAATTGGTCCACCTCTACCAATCCATCGGTCACCGAATCTGTTGTTGAGAAGCGTACGAACACTTCGACTGAAATGTGCAGGAGCTCCATCGTGCATGAACCACATGTTGTGTCGTACTTGTAAAGGCACATGTTCTAGCAGCACAGGTAGAGTATCCCGTATGAAATCATGATAACGTGCTCCATTGAGCGTAGGTGGAAGAACATGGGGCCCAATCAAGACATCACCAACAATTCCTGCCCAAACGTTCACAGAAAATCTGTGTTGATGACGTGATTGCACAATTGCGTGCGGATTCTCGTCAGCCCACACATGTTGATTGTGAAAATTTACAATTTGATCACGTTGGAATGACGCCTCATCTGTAAAGAGAACATTTGCACTGAAATGAGGATTGACACATTGTTGGATGAACCATTCGCAGAAGTGTACCCGTGGAGGCCAATCAGCTGCTGATAGTGCCTGCACACGCTGTACATGGTACGGGAACAACAGGTTCTCCCGTAGCACTCTCCATACAGTGACGTGGTCAACGTTACCTTGTACAGCAGCAACTTCTCTGACGCTGACATGAGGGTTATCGTCAACTGCACGAAGAATTGCCTCGTCCATTGCAGGTGTCCTCGTCGTTCTAGGTCTTCCCCAGTCGCGAGTCATAGGCTGGAATGTTCCGTGCTCCCTAAGACGCCGATCAATTGCTTCGAACGTCATCCTGTCGGGTCACCTTCGTTCTGGAAATCTGTCTCGATACAAACTTACCGCGCCACGGCTATTGCCTCGTGCTAATCCATACATCAAATGGGCATCTGCCAACTCCGCATTTGTAAACATTGCACTGACTGCAAAACCACGTTCGTGATGAACACTAACCAGTTGATGCTAAGTACTTTTGTGCTTGATGCTCGTACTGTAGAGCAATGAGTCGCATGTCAACACAAGCACTGACGTCAACATTACCTTCCTTCAAATGGGCCAACTGGCGGTGAATCGAGGAAGTACAGTACATACTAACGAAACTAAAATGAGCTCTTAACATTACGTCAACATTACCTTCCTTCAAATGGGCCAACTGGCGGTGAATCGAGGAAGTACAGTACATACTAACGAAGCTAAAATGAGCTCTAACATGGAAATTAGGCGTTTCCGGACACATGTCCACATAACATATTTTATTTCTTTGTGTGTGAGGAATGTTTCCTGAAAGTTTGGCCGCACCTTTTTGTAATACCCTGTATATAAAAATTTAAAAAATTAAATGAATAAGAAATCCTTAAGGTAGCTTATTAATCTACTTGGTTTGTCCTCAAGGTCTAAAAAAAAATCTAAATCAAAGGTAAGAAAACATCTCCAACACTAAAACACCAAATAGAAGTGAAAGAACGTAAAATGAGAAAAATCCTTGGACCAAGAACAAAAGATGGTGTACATTATTCAAAGCCTAACACAGAAACATACAAAAAAAAAAAAATCACAGACACAATGCGAATGCGAAGAATCCAATTTATGGGACACATAGAAAGAATGGACCCGAACAGAGTGACACACAAAATACATACTTTCTTAAAGAACAAGGCTACTAGACCGAATTGTTATAAATTTACAGAAAAAGACTTAAAGGAATTAGGATCACCAAACTTACATGACCGGAAGGAAATCAGGAAAAGCATTCAGACGCGGGGTTTCGAGGAAGAAGAGAAGACCACACAACATCAATGGTCAGAGCAACAGGAACAGACCCACTTGTTGAGAACGAAGGAATACTGGGCCAACAGGAAGGTTAGAAAGTGTTGATTTTGCGTGGTCCTAAGCGACCCATTCGCGAAGAAGAAGGTAAAAAAAAACATGATAACTCACATGGGTAAATATCCTAACCCAAATTTACAAGTTCACCTTACATAAAACAATTATATTATATTAGACCTTCACAAAAATACCAAGCCCACAACCTATATAGCAGCTAAGATAGAAATAAAGTGCTATAAATGGCCCTAAACAGGACCACAGTATAAATTTAAAAAGAAAAGAAAAAAAAATAAATGTCAGGACCTGGACATTCCCAAGTCGAAAATACCAGGACAGTGAATCACAATGCCAAAACTCGAACAATATATGTCTCGTGCAAAGCTTACAATCCTTTGACGTCAAAATTTACTAGTATAAAAAATTTAAAACATTCAAATCAAAACTAAAAAATTTAAATTACCAATCGATCACTTAGACCGGGGGTCTCCAATCTACGGCCCGCGGGCCAACACCGGTTAGCTATCCAGTCCGCCACAGTTTATTTTGATTACATTGTAAAATTTACAATGCAAGTAATCATACAAATTATAATCAGCCATTTTTTTTAATAACCAAAATTAGAAAATGCAATAACTGACATAGCGAAATTGAACATTTTAACTGTAATCAATGACATTTGATTTATCCTTGACCCGGCATAACCCTGATCTGAAATTATTAACTGACTTACATGAAATAAGAACAGTATTAACTTAAGTAGAATTTGGAAAATGCACCCTCGTGCCATCTGTTGGAAAGGAGTTCTATTCATCTGACGTCTATACGGTACTGCACTCCTCCTTGTGGCGACCGTTCGTATTACAAGTTACTTGATTGCCGCTAGGAAGCGTGCACTGCTCTATTTGTCGCAGCGAGATGTATCTGTATATCATACACGGGTCGAAATGTATCGAAGATGTAACCAATGACAACGTTTGTTGATCATAATAATCAGTTGGGAATTCATGAAGTGATAAGATGTAAAAATTGTAAGATCTGATAGAAACAGGTAATTAGCTAGTGTCTGGCTAGGCTGAAGGCCTCCCCGGTATATTACAGGTGTTCAGCATGATTTTTAATCTATTACCGTCCACCAACCGTCCACCGTTGGATCACCTTTCAATATATTTTATGTTTAATTTTGGAAAATTGATACTCAGAATGTGTGATGGCCACAGAAGTGCTTCGTACCAAAGGTTGGTAAATGACATGTTAAGGTATTTGGAACTATTTTATTGAATCAGGTTATGTTGTGAATATATTGGTTGTATGAAGGTGTCGTGGTGATGACGTTATCTCTTAATATGTTATATTTTGCAGTTTCGTACTCTTGAGTAACGATCCCACGACATGTGCCGTGGCATGTCGGCAATGGAGGTGATGTATGTAACGATGGTATCAAAATAGTTCCAATAACCTACAATATTATTGATGTTGTATTTATTTTTGGGGTATTTTCTTGTTTAATTTATCTGACCTACCGAACTGTGTATGGATCAGACTTTACTTCGTTCGAGCAAGGATTTTTATTAACCTAAAAAAACCTTTAATATGTAAATTCTTTTCTCTTTCCTCCTTGCCTCGGGTAGTATAGTCTCTTATAGACTCTGTGCCTTGTATCACGGATTAAGATACCTATTTTATGTAATGTCGGTTGCCCTGGAGACGATCTCAGCATTGTTAATGTCGCTTTGTTTTTTCTGTAAAACAATGAAGTTTTGTTCCCTATGTCATATGAGGAGTAGACATCTTAGATTCATTCTGATCAAACGTGTTTCGTACGCATTCCTCAATATTTGATGATTGAAAGTATTTTCCTTTGATTTTGAAAGTTGATTGAACTTAACGGTTTAAAGGTTATGGTGCTATATGCACGATAGAGGTAATACCTTGAATTACTTGATTTTTTGATTTGGGATAATTTTCATTCAGGTTTGTCTTAGTGATCTAGTTCACAATAGTTTGCCTTTCTTTAATTTTCCTTTTCGCGATTGGATTCCTTGCATGGATTTATTGTTATTTATTGTGTTAGGTGTTATTGATTTGTTTATTTATTATCTAAATTTATCTTATGCATTTAATGTTATTTGATGGTTATATTATATTATTTGAAGTGTTTTCTGTGTTCTTCTTCAATTCTAGACTTAGTACTGCTTCTCTCTCAAATTAAATTAATCCTCAGGTATGGTAGCGATATGGTCTAGCAGCCTCCGCCCACAATTAGTACTCCTCCCCTATGTGTGCATGCCAAGAGATTTTATGCATTGTGTGGCTTTGGTTTGATTTTCCACCTTTTAATATTTTAATCATTAACTATCATCGGTGGTCCGTGTCAATCCTAAAAACTTAAGATATGTGAAATACATAGTTAATTAACATAATTAAATTATTCATTATTATTACTGAGATTTATGTAGCTGTAACTTTCTACTGACAATTGTTTGCAGTTGTGGATCAAGTAACTAGTAACTAATTAAATTTGCTCTGAACACCTGTTAATACTTCATATGCTTTTTCTTCTTTATTAATGGAATGTTTAGTATGAAACATTAATTTTTCAAGGGCTAACATATATTGTGGAGTGTGAGTGAAAATTAATAGAGTAAGTAATTTACTAGTTAGACAGTTTTCCCAGCTCCCTGATGAGGATAAAAACTTACAGTAAAAACACTCGGTAGACCATTACCGGGTAAGTATTGTCCAAAATTTAAGTATACGAGGGTGTTTAACCTTCCAGCGGGCGCGTGGGCGGCAATTTGGCCGCCTTTTGGAGAAAGTCACGAGATTGTGCTTTTTATTGACGAATTACCAGGCGGGACCTCCGGGTATTCGTTAATTACTCATCTCGACGTGAGACAGCGCTTCCGTAATTTTTAGAGTCGGCGCCAATTGGCCATTGTTCAGTTGCTAAGTGCCATTGTCGATTGAGTCAGGCGGCCAGTTTACCGCCACGCGCCCGATTGTGTTCTATTCTCTCACACTTGAATGAGACATGTAATAAATATATTTCTTTTGTGTGTGTGTGTGTAGGCGCATGTCTGTGCGTATGTATGTGTGAGAGAAAATGAGAGAGAGAAACGTTTTCTCTTATACAGCACATACAATGTTCAAACACCTTTAGATTTTGAAGTTTGGTTAGTATTCTGTTAGATTCATTCCTTTCTCCTGTTCTTCATATTCGTCATATTGACGCAGTTGTCTTATTACTCGCGTTTCAGGGCACGATACAATGATCCTGATTCTATTCTACGAATACTTGATGAATTAGAAGATGATGAGACGAATGAAGGTGAAGATATTTGGGACGATCATAATGATATTGATTTTGAACCCGAAGTTATCGAAATGGACGGTCACAGTAGTGACTCTGAAGTTGAAATGGACAGAACTGATGATGTAAGTGATGACGACGGTGATGACAGCACCCTACGTTTCTTCATTGGGAAAGATAGTGAGACATTATGGGGAAATAAACCCATGGGTAGGAGTTCAAAAACAAAGGCAAAGAACTTGATAAAAACTTTTCCTGGTCCTAAAGGACTTGCTCGCCAGTGTAAAACTGAACTAGAATGTTTTCTCACTATAATAAATTCAAATATGGTTGATGAAATTGTTAAGACACACAAATACGTTTATTGACAGGGTAAAAGTGCAACATTCAGAAGGCCGGGAAAGAGATTTTAGAGAAACAACAAGATCGGAAATTTTAGCTCTTTTTGGTGCCTCGTTCTTGATGGCCGTGAAACGAGTACACCGCACAAATTTATCGGAATTGTTTACTACCAACGGGACCGGAATGATAACACTGCGGGCTAACTTCAGTGAACGTCGCTTTCGATTACTGTTGAGAAGTCTTCGATTTGACGATGTGAATACTCGAACTGAACGTGCGGAAAATGACAAACTGGCCGCTGTTCGCGAATTTCTCAATACCTTCATTCACATTCTCTTGGTGAGTTTGTAACTATAGATGAAATGTTAGTTGCATTTCGTGGGTGCTGTAGTTTTATACAGTATATTGCCAAAAAGCCCGCCAAGTATGGCCTCAAAATTTATGCTATGTGTGATTCCCATACTTTCTACACTTACAATTTGGAGGTATACTGTGGGGCGCAGAAACCGGGGCGTTATGCAGTTTCAAATAAACCCTTTGATGTGGTAACGAGATTGAGTGAGCCAATAAAAAACACCAACCGAAATGTGACTACTGATAATTATTTCAGTAGTTACCCTTTGGCCGAATACTTACTGGAACAAGGACTGACCTTTGTAGGCACCCTGAAGAAGAACAAACGAGAGGTTCCACCCGAGTTTGTGGCTGAAAATAGGCATTTATTTCCCGGAACATACCAGTTTGGATGCAAATATGATAAAAGCCTTGTATCAGTGGCTACTAAAAGGAAGAAAGTTGTGTTGGTACTATCCACGATGCATGATGATAATGAAATTGATCAGGAATCTGGGAAAACATTCCACATCATGGATTACAATGCCACCAGGGGGGGTGTCGATACAGTGGACTTGATGACTTCACGGTGCTCGACTTCGAGACAAACACAAAGGTGGCCAATGGTACTGTTTCATCGCTTCCTCGATATTGCTGGAATAAATTCTTGCATAATATATAAAGCAAACAACGCAGAGAACAAAACTTCTAGGAGAGAATACACTTTCAAATTGGCTATGGCACTCATGGAGGAAAACTTGAACACCGTGCAACGATTTGGTCTCTTCCAAAGGATTTGCATGTTTTCTTGGAAGAGTACAGGAATAGTGCACCGAATGGAAGTACAGCAAGTTTTTCAAGAACGCGATGTATCTGTTATCAGTTGCGGGTCCAAAAAGAACAACCGTAATCGTCTACAGTGCCACAAATGTGAAAGATTTATCTGCAAAAAGCATTCACAGCAAGAAGTTTCCTGTGATGCTTGCCTCAAGAGTTTGGATGAAGAAGATACGGTGTAGTCTAGTTCAAGGAAAGTAACTATATATAGGCTATATTATAATGTATTATTCATTATTCATGCCACTGTCTTTTTGTGGGGATGTTATCAACTATTTTTTATTAAAGTTTATTGTGTGTTTTTGAGGAAATGTATATAAAGTTATTAATTTTAGTTCCCGGTGATTAATTGCATGAAAATCGAGAGCTGTCTATTTTAAATCAAAGGGCGGCCATTTAGCCGCCGCGCGCCCGCCTGCGAGATCCAGGTATGTGCGCCCGCTGGAAGGTGAAAAGAGATATTTATGGCAATAATATTGGTTATGTGAATGCGTAATTAAAACAGCTTAACTCTATCTCCCATGTCTGTTGGTGGAGAATCTGCGTGGACCAAAATATGGAATTCATCCCTAAAATAAAGAAATATGTATCATCAACTGTTTGAGAATTGACACTTTTTTGAACTGTTAACGTAGCTGCACAGTTGGACAGTGCCTACAGAAGTAAAATTATGGAATATTACGAAAAAGTTAGGCACTATGTGTTAAATATTGTAATAAACTGTATTTGTTTCTGTGGCTCTTTCGAACTGGCCTTGCGTGGTCATAATAAAAGTGTGACATCAACAAATCCAGGTATTTTCACAGGACTAATTAATTTCAGCACTGAGTTGGATGCTGTGTTAAAGGTCATTTGGTAAGGGCAACTGTTTTCAAAGGAACGTCCAAAACAATTCAAAATGAACTTTAGCAGATTATGTTGGAGGTTTGCCAAGAAGATCAAAGGAAAAATGGTAATCTGAAATTTTAGCCACTATAGCAGATGAAACTAGTGATATGTCAAACATATTTCAGATGGCTGTTGTGTACTGATACATAGTAAGAGGCCAACCAGTAGAACGGTTTTGGAATTTCCTTTCTCCCCCAAAACATGATGCACACACATTAGCAGCGTGTTTACTGGATGAATTCAAGAAGCAGAAATTGAATGAAACTCCGCAAAAATGAATTGCACAGACGTATGACAGAGTGCACATTATGTCTGGTTCCTCTGGTGGGGTTCAGGCTATATAAGGTGGCAACTATCAAAAGAACCTGCGCAAAGCTCAGTTCCCCGCGCATTCACTCTGAGTTGATGTGCGACGTCACAGAGGAGAGGTAGAGGGGGTCACATGCTGTCTGGCTGCCTTACCGAACACACTGCGGAGATACCAGGGGGATGACAGTTCATAGGGAGCGCGTGGGTCGGGGTAAGGCCCTGTACTGTTTGTTCTGCCAACCAATGAAGAATTAATTTTAGCACTAAGGTTCCGTAGTTGGCACTCATGAACGTTCACATCAAACCGTATGGCAGAAGCGGGAATAGTCTGTTTTGATTGATTTTCCTCGTGGTGTTGGTGGTTGTTTTGATTTGTTCAGTACTTTGATTGTTTATTTGAATTGAGAGTCAATCATGCCACTGCAAGGGAGGAAAAATTGCCAAGCACCGGGATGTAAGAATTATAATGATAGTAAGAACAATACGGCAATTTTCATCTTCCTGGTGTTGACCATGTGAAAAACTAGTGGGCAATATGGACTACTCTCGAATAAAAATATATAGAGAATAAATGTGTGCATTTCATCTCTTGTTTGTTTTCTTACCCATTCTCCTTTGCATTGCAATAAAATTTGGTTTAGGGCTACGGGGAGGGGTGGGTGGCAGCGGGCATGCTAGGCAAAAAGTGAGGTTATGGCAATGTAGTGTGTGCATTTGGACGATTTTCTTTATATTAATCGAATATCCCAACTATTCTGTAGAGTATGAGAGCATTTTTTAATTAGCCTAGAGGTGAATTAAGCTCTAGAACGGCATAACTGTGTCTTTCGTGACAAATCCATTGCCAACATTGACATATATATCAAAATGTATTCTTTTCCTATCTGGACGTATATTTCAGCACCTAGCGAAAGGCGCAGTTATGTTTGAGTTATTTTCATCAATAATCAATAACTCGTCGCAGAACATACTGTTCATTTACGTGTAATAAAGGCTACATTGATATGGCTTTTTACTTTTTATGTTGCCAGACTTGGCAGTACAATCCATAGCCTCAGGCGGTGTTCTCTCTCGGAAATTCTATAACCAAAAGTGACGAATCTCTTATACTTACATGATCCTTGGGAGATACACTGACAAGAGCTTCGAGGCCAATCCATATTCGCGCTCTTATTATTTTCTCAGTTTTATATAAGTTTTCTTTATTGTAGTCCTATAATCCCTTGTCGTATAGCGTGTACTTTATTTGTAAATGTGTTTATGTATATAGTGTTGTGTACCATGCTATTCTAGTAATAGTATCATTTGAGTTTCGTTATGGCTTCTACTTCGAAGTATGGTAGCAAATCTGGACGACCATTAAGGGGACAATGTAGAGAAATAGTCTATAACGTAACTGCTCACCTACGAGAACAGAAAACCGTTCATAAACTCAATTATAATGTTGTGGCTTCAACAAGTAAAGCAACGGGGGTTTCAAAGTCATTCGTGAAGCGTATAATAGCGGAAGGGAAAACGTCTATAGCCAAGGGTCGTCTGCAGTTTTCTACACCTGATGCAGTATTTCGTGTTGTTGATATTATAGCCTCTGTGTGTGTACGCTTTTTGGAACAGTATATTTCTTTAAAACATAGTTTACAACTAGGAAATCATAAATACTGTATTTTCATTTAACTCCGCGCTTAATACTTTCGGTCACTTTACATTTACTCTCGTTCTTTTAATTGCATTGCGTTTGCAGCATTAATGAAGGAATAACCTCAATCGAACATCTGGCTGCAGGTACTTACGATATGGTATGTGATGGCGATTGACAGCCAGCCGCGCCCGGGAACAGTTACGAATGCTTTACGTGATAAGCCCTTTTTTTTTTTTTCGATGTCAATGAACTGCGACCTACTGTATATCCGTTTTACGTCTCGGCATGATGGGTGAAAATCACTGACTGGGCTATTAATTATATTATCATGGAGATAGTATGTGCAACGGATTCTTGCCAGACGTAATTTAAGAATGGTGAGGTGCATGGAACACAAAGACCACTTCTATCCAGTTTAAAAACACTTATAGTGGGCGATGTATTGAAGATAGAGATATGCTCTCGCGGACTTTTCTGTAGAACTTTTCATGCTGAACAATTCTTACGCTCATAGTATACTGATATTTTTAACGGTTTGCCCAGCGTAAACTTAAGAAGCGCACGGACGCCAAGTTCTTTTCCCAACCTTTTCACTGAAATCGTTACGGCTTGGCTTCCTTTGATCATAAATAAGTTATTTTCTACAGAAAGTGTCCTCGAGAAATACTTTACAGAATGGTGAAAACCGCATCAAAATCCATCCAGTGGTTCTCGAGATTACCTGTGACATCCAAGAATCGGGGACTCTGTTTTATACTAAGTAGAGATTGTCGGGGGAGATCGGGACGAGCCGATGTGAGCTGCGCGAACCGAAGTAGCGGAGGGTTCTTTTGTTTGTTGTACCTTTATAGTAAAAAAATCCTATCCTTATGCAGAGTACGTGCCCGTCTTTGTTAGTAACAAAGATTTTCCATTAACGTACAAACTTTTCGGTTGCCATGTTTATATGTTGAGAATGTTTATTATCCCGGAGATTGAGAGCCAACCGTAGACAACCTGTGTTTAAAATGCTTCCCATTAACTCAGGCATAGGGCATAGCTTAGTTACATACATCTGATTTTTTATGAATTCCTATAGGAAGAAGCCCAAAAAAGTCATTAAAATTTGTCTATTTTTCGAACGTACAGTTATTTTGTAAAACCCCTGTATTTCAGTTTTAATAGAAATGTAGTTTATCTAACATTAATTCATTTTTGTTACTTGTGTAAACTTCCCATATAAAATTGCGACATCAGAAATGTTGGTGCAACACCCAGCTTTACATACCACCAGCCACCACTGTTAATAATGTAAGTTTCAAAGAGTCAATATGGAGCAAACAAAGTGAAATTACTAATGTGATAGCAATTTATAGGACAAACAATAGTTTGGAAATATTGTTTTGACCAATATTTCTAATCGCTAGGAAGCTGCACATTTCAAAGCACTGTGCTATGAATTTTGTAAAAAGAAAATTCAATGTTTTGGCAAAAATTGGACATTTATCGCAAATTCAGAGCATTTATAGGAAAAAAATCACAAGAAACCATAGTCATTACACTTTGTCGCATATTAAATTTACCAAATTTGGGTTTACAGTCACAATATAAAAAAACAATTGAGAAAAAAATTAAACTCGCATTTATTGCAGTCATAACTTTTCCATATCTCTAGCAATGTTGATGTGCCATTGAATTTTGTAACAAAAACAGTGGTGGATCTGTAGTCCTTGCATATCCTAAATTAGAGTGTGCATTATTCATACGGTTGGTAAGGTAAATAACTTAATTTGATTGTACAGTATGTTCACACAATAGAAGACTTGAAACAAAGTACAGGCTCCCTCCTCGTTACAATGTTTTTACTTACCGACATGCCCTGGGCATCCCAACTATCTTTCACTCTCAAATTGGATTCCACACAACCAACAGGATCAGACTTGGAGAATAGAAAGAGGGCAGGAGCACGCACTATCGTCTTGTGAAACATCTGGCTAGCTCGCATGTAGTGGACGGTAGCTACATCGTTAAATGTCCGCATATGGTACCTAGATACAAGTGTACTCATTAGTTAGTGGTCCATATTACCTGCCTTGCCCATATAATTGCACTGACAAAAAATAAATTTAAAAAAATAAAATTATACACTTACAAGTATTGATTAAAGGTACTACAATCACCTAGGGACAGATTTACAGTCCCAAAAGAATTAATCCAAACAAGGGAATTTATTTCATTATTTTCCCAATGGTTGGCAACAATTGGCTACACATTACTTTTTCTGCGAGCTCGCACTCTCTACACATTATTTGCACTGTTAAGCAGTGTTCATTAATCTGTGTGGCGATTGTTGTGGAATAAAGGCATATTGTATATATTTTGAAGTTGTGTCACTTTTGAGGATTTTTGAGGTTCTCTTGTGAAATTAGTAATACAGTACCGGTACCAATTTCTTCAATGTATATGACTCTCAGGAAAAGTAGTGCAATTCTAGAAATGAAATGAAAATCCACAGCCTGCTTCCAGTCTCCGACCGGGTCAGGAATGGAATGAATGAAGCCCCTATCTAGCGGCGAGGATATGAACTGTGCCGGCTGCCGAAGCCTGTCGCACTCCCCTGGGGCAATGATTAAATGAATGACAGATGAAATGAAATGATAGTGGAGAGTGTTGCTGGAATGAAATTGTGACAGGGAAAACCGGAGTACCCGGAGAAAAACCTGTCTGCCTCCGTTTTGTCCAGCACAGATCTCACATGGAGTGACCGGGATTTGAACCACGGACCCAGCGGTGAGAGGCCGGCGTGCTGCTGCCTAAGCCACGGAGGCTCTGCAATTCTAGCATTATCTCAAAATACGGTACTTCTATGGCACAAAGAGAGTTAGCTACTGAATTTGATGTCTGTGTAGGCACTATAAATGGAATTATTCAGCGCATAAACAAACTGGCTCAATTTCACCGAAGAAAAAGGGAGACTGGCAGCGAAAAGAAAACTGATGAACGTTTCCTCCTCAGAAGAAGTAAAATAAACCCTAGGCTAACTGCTATGGACTTGGCAAGTGAATTGGGGGAAAGGGAAGGGAATCTAAAGTTTCGAATGTTTCGTCTACTTCTGGCAGGTGGAAGGAAAGCCCAGAAACCTGCAAAGAAACACCCCAAAGGAGAACTGCGCAGGAAACTTTTTTTGTGGGCAGATAGTCATCAGGACTGGCAGGAAGTTCTCTTCTCTGATGAGAGTCACTTTCGAGTCCAGCGGCAAAGGGTTCAATATGTGCGCCGAGCGAATGTGAGGCAACACCTTCAGCATATTTGCAACAGACTGTAAAACACCCCATGCAGAAAATGTTTTGGGGGTTGTGGGTTATTTCATGGATGAAGGATTGGGACCCTTAGTGCCAGTTGAAGGAGTGATGAAATCTGACCAGTACATCCAAATACTGCAAAGGAGGTTTCCAGATGGTGATGAAATTTTTCAGCAAGATCTGGCTCCTTGCCATACTTCAAAGAAACTGATTTCTTTTAGCGTGAACAATATTCGTGTGTTAGAGTGACCACTCTAACATAAATCTGATAGAAAACTTGTGAGCTATTTACAAAAGGAGACTCGCAAAACTTGACTGTTCCACAAAAATATGCATAATAGAGTCTCTAATTACAGTGTGGTTTGATGATGATGATGATGATGAAGTGAAAAATATATGTTCAAAGCTTGTGGAATCAATGTCAAATCATGTGCAAGAACTTGAAACAGAAAGGAGGATATGCTATCTATTAGCAAATATTCAATATGTGTATACATTTAAATGTAAAATGTATATTTTATTGTCGATTTCTGATTAATTTGCATGGGACTGTAATTATGTTGCACCATAAGCAGAAGAAAAACTTATAGTCTAAGTCTTCTAACTTGAACACTAAATCACAAGTTATAGCTCTCGCAGGGTGCGCTTCATAAGAAGGGAGGTAGCACGCAGTTTGCTACTCCTTGCTACCAGAGTCCGCTGATGAGCCAGCTTGGTGTTCCTAGGCGAAACCCCACACAAGACATGGCATAAACCTAGAAAAATTGCTGACTTTTGAAACATGTCATCTCTTAGTTTTCTCTCTCTTCTGCAGTCCGGAACAGACATATATTTTAATCACATGCAATTTTTTACAGGTTATTTTTCTCATGTCCCAGTAATTGGGATTGCATTGTGTTGACGGCTGAAAAGTTGTAAAATCAATTCTTAATACTGCAACACTGAAGAATGGCTTCGAAGCTCTCTGCATCTATAAGTAAAGCCCTGCGCGGATGCGGACATCCACACATTTTTCGCCATGCGGATATAGAAAAATTTTCGGCCCCATTTTTGACCAGGAAACACAAAGATGGGTTCTCAGATCAAATCATGAGCTGTACAAGTTAGCCAATCAACCCAGGGTAGTGAACGTCGTGAAAGCAGGGCATGTCATCAGAATGGACGCTGCGAGAATAGTTCGCCAGGTGTACTAGAAGAAGATTGAAGGCTCGAGACCTCCGACTGCAGACAGATGGGTATTACTGGATGGGAGAATACTGCGCTGGATAGGAGGAAATGGAGGCAGATAGTGAGAGCGGCACGGGATCGTGAGTGGATATAGTTTCCATGGCTGTGCGAATAGCAGATGACCTGCGGATAATGTTTTGGAGTAAACTTGCGGATAGCTTTTAGAATCCAATCTGAACTTGTTGAATACCATTACTAGGACCCGTATGTTTATGACATAGCCTATCATATTTTACCGTTATATTTTTTTCATGACAAATGTAAGATGATGATTTAAGCTAATCTCATTCAAATAGTCACTAAGCATAATTTAACACTCTGAACTGAAAAGGGTTGCAATTCTGGCTGTAATAACATTCATTTTAAACATAGCACATGACATACATAGCCTAACGAAGTGACTTTCTCCTCAAATATCTAAAGGTGTTGCTTTAATACTTTATACTTTATCTAAAAGTATTATTGTAATGTTAGTAGATTCGGAGAACAGTTGTGCGGATGCAAGGCAGGTGCAGATAACAGTTGTGCGGATAGGGATAACGTTTTGCTTATCCGTGCAGGGCTCTATCTGTAAGGTTGTGAGTCATACAAGGAGTACTAGTCATTTAGATGGAAGGCAGAGATTTAAAATGTCCAACATATCCCGTCATGAAAATCTGATTCGCTCTTTAGAATTTCTATATTGTTCAAGGATCTGCTGTCTCATTTATTACAATAGGATGATGTGGTTTTTGTCTGGTGCAGGTCTCTAGAGTTGACACTCATGGGTGACCTGATGAGGATGAAATGATTAAGACATCGCAAACACCCAGTCCTCGAGCTATGGGATTAACCAGATGAGGTTAAAATCACACAGTCCAGCCCTTCGGAACAAGACTAGAGAAGCTGGATGGATTATAACAAGTTAACTATGAATTAGATGGTATTCTCAGTTGGGGCAGATGACCTTCATACAACAATCACCACCACCAATTAATATTCCTGATTTGTTCCAGGTATCCGTTATAAGTTCATAAGTATTTTAAGCAGATGGGCCACGCTCAAAATGAGAAAATTCAATGGAAGAAGAACAAGTTTTCACAAGAAAAACAATGAACTCCTTTTTTCTATCAATGATTTCTTTAGACATTTCTGCCCATGCATCCTGTATACAAAGGCTGATCAACAAAGAGTCTGACTTGGAAGGGTAACATGATCCCTTTAAAAGCAGTCCCCACCCACTCAATACACTTATTATGTTTGTTCCAGTTAACAAACACATAAAAGCCATTCTTTGTGAGATCTTAAAGAATCACCTCTCATTTCTTTTGCACTGCTGGCGAGGACGAATTGAAGGGTCAGTAACTTCACCTCAGTGAAGGGAATGAAAGAAAGTCACAAGGGGACTATAAGAAGTATGTTACCTTGAATTTAGGCATTTATTCCAAGACTTGAATTGCCTCATGAGGTTGTGTATTGTAATGATGAAGATACCACCCATCTCGGAGTTGTTTCTGAGGCTACATGCTTTAAGTGAAAAGAGAATTTTGTATTGCTGTATACTGTTCCTCCATTTTACCATGTGCAAAATGACTATTAGAGCCTAGAACAAAGCATTGCTGCCAATCAATCAATCTTGATAAAATATAATGATATAACTTACAGTTGAACTTGAAAGCATTACAGATCATTTGGCCTTCAAGTTAGAGCCACTGCAAGTATTGACAGCAACATTCTAATTTAAACTTGATTCCCAATTGTCTTGAGGTTGTGAACTGATCAATCTAAAACAGTTAAACCATTTATGGTTCAAGGATAAGAACTTGTATTTTGATTGAGACTTTCAGAATAGTAGACATTGTGTTATAATATGGGCTATGCCGTGCACTTAGTTTAAAGAAGCTGGTAACTTCAGCCTTTGTACAGATCCTTGTTATGCCTGATCAGTGAATAAATTAAAATAATTGTAAATAATAAAATAACTGTTAACAATGGAAAAAGAGTTAAATAATATGTCGGGGCATTTTCATTTCATAGAGTGAATGGAAGGCCGGCCCCGTGGTATTGGGGTAGAGCGCCTGCCTCTCACCCGGAGGCCCTGGGTTCGATCCCCGGCTCCGTCAGGGATTTTAAAACTGACGTGAGGGCTGGAACGGGGTGCACTCAGCCTCGTGAAGACAATTGAGTAGCTGTCTGACAGTGAGACCGCGCCCCGATCACGAAAACCAATATTAACGGCAGAGGGGACCCGACGCGCTGATCACGCGTCACCCCAAAATCTGCAGGCCGAATGGCTGGGCAGCGGTCGCTTGGTCGGCCTTAGCCCGTCATGGGCTGTATAGTGCCAGGGGTTGACTTGTTGAGAGGGAATGGAAAATTATTATTATTAATTTAGAAAAAAAAATGATAAGAAAGAGTGGCAAGCATAACCTGCCAATATTCTTAAATACTGGCAACCAGGTGTCACTAAGCCAGTAACCTGTATCCGGATTGAAGTAATTGGGTGTATTTCTACTGCTCGAGGATTACACTTGGTAGACCTTTGAACACTATATCATGGTCAGCTGACGGGACATGTTCTGCTATACATACCAGATTTATCTGGTAGCCTGAGATGGATGTTCCTCCCATGTTACTTAATATCGTGGGCCTTAAGTTTGCCCTACACATACAAGAAAAGATTGCAAGAGGTCTAACAACTTGTATCTTACAACAACTTCCACATTTAGACAAATAGGAGGCCTATCTTACATCTAGGTTCTCACCTAACATATTTCTCAGTTGCTGCTCGAAGAACAGGATTTTTCGGAAATACTGCTTTAGGGAAACCAACTGCTATTTCTGTAATGTCTGCTGCACTGTCCCAGACTTGCCCAACAATCCTATCTACAACTGGCTGATACAGTTCCTTATCTTCATTCATCTTCAAAAGGGCTTCTGCAAACTGGTAGCCACCAATTGAAAAGCCATGCACCAACAATGGCTGGTACACTTCATTCACACGTAAGAATTCAGCTAGGTCTGCTCCTATCACCTGTAGGGAAAATTAAACCATTTATATGAGACCAAAGTAATTCCTTATATACTTCTCAGAGACCGTATCACTCTCAACTGATAAAGATATTAGTTGGCTAGAATGGTCCGGAAGAGGGGATGAACAGGGCTCCCCCCTCTGAGGATTCATAATGGTGAGACAAGGTGATCTTATAGTTTGGTCAAATGGTGCTCTGCCTCAGCCAGATAACTAGGTATATGTTAAGAATAACAGTCTCATTCTTATTCATCTATGGCAGCTCTATTTTTATTTATAGTATCAAGGGCTGATAAAGACAATTTAAGATTGAAAACAAGACTACAATGAGAGTTGATAGATTTAATGAAAAGTAAACTATGATTGAACGAAAGTAATTTCCATTTTGAATTCATTCATAAGAACACCATATTTACAGTACAATAAATTGAGTTTATGAAAAGAACCGGGTTCTATTTGACACTTAAAATGAATCAGATCCCCCACAATTGATTGAATGAATGAAAATCAAGCACAAATGAATGGAACTGCAGTTGCTAAAACTGCAATAAAAAACAAAACAAAATCTCAAGGATGAAAAGAATATAAATAAATAAATAAAATTAGCCTACTGACATCCCATAAGGGCAAAGGCCTACAGTATGCTAAATAAAGTTTCAAACTAAACCTTAAGCTTTGTGAATCAATATTTCTCAGAGAGTGGGGGAGCATGTACAAATATACTCTGTATTTCAAAAGAATGAACGTGAAGGAAATGGCGGGAGCTTGGAACCGCTGAGCTGTGTTGCCAAGTTTTTATAGTTGATTTAAAACAGCTGATTCGAATAATACACAGGGCTACACTTCAGATACTATTTCGGTACTATTATGCGCAATATAATGCAACGCCGAGGACATTCAAATAGAGAAATATGGTATAAAATAAATAAATAAATAAATAACACACCGAAGCTATCCTACCTTTGTCACCGTTATTCAATAAATAAAGAGGCCAAACACTCGACAGCTATACAAATATAATACAAAATAGAAACGCAAAGTAATCTGATGATGAATATATCAACACTCACCATGCAATGATTATATCCTTCATGATGAAACAAGAGTTTGGGTGACGGTCATGGAAATTACATAGAGATAGACTCTCCCTGACTTCTCAAATACCAAGGCACAACAGTTGTCATGGTGCTATTGATACGTAACTATTATTATCATCAAGGAATATTGCTCCTTGATTATTATATTGTATTAGAGTAAGGGATAAATATATAAGACTTTAATAAGTATTTAGTGTGTGTTCTTACTTCAATTATATCAAGTGAGCATTCGACCACCAAGACATAACACGAAGTCTTAAGGTGCAGCTGGCGATGGTTTCTCCTTGCTTCTGCATTACGCTCCGAAATTTGATGCTCTCAGCAAACTTGTTTCGTGTGGCATCGAAGTGCAAGGCTATAACCTACCTATATTAAAAACAAACTAACTAACTAAGAACACGATGAAACTAGAAAATAATAATAACAATAATAAAAGAAATAACGAAGTAAAATGGGAACAAAAATATTAAAACTGGATGCTCAAGTAAAATGTAAACAAAACGATGACAATGGAACTATATAACTCAGACACAGACAGCGGCTAACAAGCGACTGAATCGTGAGCAATGCTCTGGCAACGAGTCGGCGGAATTGTCAAAATCCAGCCAATAGGAGCCCACGGTGGCCATTTTACTATCGTTCCCGCCATTTCCTTCACGTTCATTCTTTTGAAATACAGAGTATAGGTGAGCTATTTGAGAGAGAGAAGAAAATTATTATTAGTAAAAGAAATACGGTAGATCCTCATTCACATTTTATGGTACTTAAGAATAGTTTTCATTAGTATCCATCCAAAATTCAAATTTTCCATTTTTTTATACAGTATTGTTTTAACCTTGTTTTTAATATAAACACTGTGAAGTCATATACAGGTTCCATACTTTATTTCTTCCACCGTAACCAAGACAACATAAAAACAATACCCTGTACCAATACCAAAAAATTAATTTCTGTACCCCGACATTCTCCCAGGTTACTTCAGGTTACTTTATGAAATAATTTCCAATCAAGAGAATTTTTTTGTTAAAAATTATATAACTACACAAAATTATACTGTAATTTGCTGCTGTTTTTTCTTTGTTTTGTGGTGTTGACCATTAGTCTGATATTATTCTATTCTTACTTATAAAGTAACTTACTACATTCTTTGGTGGAGTTGACCAAATGTCTATGGATATTGTTTCTGCTTCATACTACTGTATGTTATCCTGTATTATTTTGTGTCTTTGTGTTGACCAAATATTGTTTCCTCTATTCTGTGTCATTCTGATTTTTTATGAATCCAGAAATATAAGTCAGGAGTGTGCATAAATTTCCAGAATCATGACCCAAGCAGAATTTTTAAATCTCACAAGAAAATGATGATAAATTCATATTTTAATGAAAAATATTTTTGCAGTATGGCAAAATAAAAAATCAATACAAGAAAAACGAATATAAAATAAAACAGAATGTTTATTTGTATTTCCATATATCTGAACAGTATATCAAGCCAGAGAATTAAGTTAAAATACTTGTAAGAGTATGGAATTTGCCTGAAAACAAGTGTTATTGTAGATGTGTGTGGCATAGCTATACCTCTAGTCACCTCAAGACCTAAGCGGTTCCTTTGATGTTCTGGTCTGTGAAGAGGCTAATGCGAAAGGAAATAGTTCCCACTTTTTCTGCTTGGTTTTGGCGCACAATATTTCCAGCTCAATGTTACTATTTTTCCATAAGCTAGCTAGGTTAGTTTTCTAGATTTCCTTTGTAAAAATCTATGAATAAATTTTTTCATTTTCACGTTAATTGTGAGCTTTGCCAACTTTGCTTTTGATGTGATGAATTGTGTGTTTCAATATAGCTTTTAGTGGTATTTGGAAGAATGGGCAGAGAAATCCAGTACGAATTCGATATTATATTACAGTTTGTTGTGTATCAACCTTGTTTGAGAGGCAAAAGAGCACCCGAGTAATTCGCTTTTATAGCAAATCAGGCTCAAAGGTTGGCAACACTGTTACGATTGCACTATGTTCAACAAGATTTCCTCAAGTAGACAACATCTTCAGACTGCAGTTGTAAAGCTTGAATCACAAATAAATTACTTCAAAAGGTGATAAAAGTGGAGAGAAGTTGGGTAATAAGTGCAAACAAATGAGTTTAAATGTACAGCATATAGTAGGTTGAGGGAGGATGACAATGCCGGAAACACAAGAACGGACAGAGAGAGGAGATAAGCGGAGGGATATTTTCCTCAGGACTTGACCTGGCGTTTGGTATATACTCGAGCTTAGGACTGGGGTAGATTCCCCAAAACTACTTGGAATAGGGTATCTGGAGTGGGAATGGCTGCTGTCAGTGCAGAGATTTGAACCTTGGATCTTTGTACATTCTACAATGCAGTCCAGCCGTGGAGCATGCTTAGACCACTCAGCTATGTTAGTGGGCTTACAATCAAAGGGTGAAACAAAATTATGGTTTAATAATGAATGAAAAATACGGTAGTTGATTTTCAGGTATAATTTTTCTGAAATTTTGGAGGGGGCTGGGTCCCCAACAGCCCTCTCTCTCTCGATATTGCCCATGTTGGGTTACATTTCATATAATAAAACTACCTCAATTGTATTAACCAATCTGATATGAAGTCAATACTGTTCTGAATAAGCCATTGTTCTCGCCATACTATTTAGGCCTACCCTTAAAATGACAAATATTTTAAAAGTTAATCAAGTACTCCCAGAAACATTGATTCGTAAACTCAAACTTGGTATGGAATAAAATGGTATTGCTTCTGTATATTTTAGAAATATAACCGACAACATTCATCTTAAAAACCAAAGGGCAGTTACCTGACTTCCTTTAACAGGCCATAGTAGTTGCCAAGGAGCCATGCTGACGTTGAGCACATCGAATCCTTGATCCATGTATATCTCAGCAAATTTGAGAATGTGTTTTGGTTGAGCAAGCAACCAAGCTAGAATAATAACTAATGGCTTGTTGTGGTTCAGTTCAGGATATGTCACTCGGAACTTAGGACTCTTCTCTACTTTAACAGAGCGCTCACAACTGATTAACTGCATGGCTTTGTTAATTGTATGCATTGTATATGGCCTCAGAGATGTCTGTAGCACTGTTGCAGATGTCATACGCATGGTCGCAGGCATATTGTTCTGTAAACCATCAAGTAAATTGAGCTGAGGAGTTCAAACATACAAACTTCAAGAAAAATACATAAATTATTACAAATACCATGTGGGGGAAAAAGAATAACATACATTTATTTCCTTTCACACACAAAAATTTACAAAATCTTGAGCAAAAATCAGAATAAATCCCAACTGCAAAAATCTACAAAGGATTTAAAAAAAAATATCTGATTCACCAAGACAAACATGCATTCAGTGCATTTGAAGGAGTGTTCCCTCCTCCGTTAAATAAAGACTTCCATGAAGAGGATTCTGTTCATAAACACACTGCACCCCATAGTATACCTCATAGTATAGTGGTTAGCATAGTTAGTTACCACCCTAGAGGCATGGGTTCGATTCCCCGATTTGCCTGGAAATGTTATTCTAGTTTGAGGTATTGGAATTGTATTAGTGAAATGTAAGCGGCTTCGGTGGCGTAGTTACTAGCATGCTGAACTGCTGTGCCCAAGATAGCGGGTTCAAACCCGGTCGAAGTCGTCGCATTTTTTAAGAGCGTTAAAATCCTTCAGTATGCCTTCCTTCGGAGGGGAAGTAAAGCAGACAGTCCCATGTCATAGATTTATGGCATGTAAAAGATCCTTCCACAGACTAAACTTGTGTGAAGCTAAATTTCTAGGTTAGATTTCTTTGGAATGCTCCATCAAAGTTCCAACGTTCACCACTAGGTATCACTGACATCTCGTAGCGAAAGTTCGAACTACTTGAAATCGAACGGAACTCTTAGCTCACCCTATGGGTGTCCGCTTGAAACTGCTACAGCCCCTGGCGAGCTGATCATGTCCTCGGACACTCCCGGCACTAAAAGCCATACGATAAATAATAAAAAAAATAGTGAAATGTAAATTGCCGAAGAGGTGTCACTTTTGAAGATATGCACCATGCTAGAGGGTTAGACAAGTTAACATTCTTTTTATTTACTCCAACAGAGTTTGAGTAGAAAAGCATATCTGCCAGTAATAAATCTTTCTACCTAGCTGCATAATCACCCTAAAACCACTGAGTGAGCTGCACAAAATACAGTCTTGTATTCAGTTCTCTTACCTTTTATTCTCTTCACTCCAAGTTCCTAATCTGCCACCATAGAAATACACACCCAAGAACATGGGGCTTATGAACAAGATATCATAAGCCCCTAAAATGAATTAACAAGCCACACAAAGTAGCTCAAAAAGTTGGACAGAACATCGAGCCAGGAATTTGAAGGTTCCAGGTTCGATTCCTCATAGTGACAAACCTCTCTGCTAAACATTTTGATTGCTTGTACTTCATGTACACAACACAACCCGATAGCTAAAAAACTTAATTTGGTATTCAAACACTTGTGAAAAGTACAATAATTTTGAATGAAAACATACCGAATGGCAAGGCCTGTTGCACTCCTCTGGGGCAACGATAAATGAATGATTGTGAGCTGTTTTTGGAATTAACTTAAATTTGTAGGATTACGAGGCACACAGGCAATTGAAATGGAACACACGTTTAATGTACTTGACATTTACTAGAACAGAACTGAACGAACAAGGTGATAAAACATTCTTTTATGCACACCAAAACAAAAACAAAAGAGAAACATATCTCTATGGAACAGGTTTTCTGATTAACAGTGTGACCAACACAAATCATGGTCACATATTCCAACACACCTCCTTAAACCCGTGGGAGTAGAGGACATGATTCAAGACCCAAGTCTTTACAAAAATAAATATGCTTAGGCTTAGGAAGAGGCTTTGTTAGGATGTCTGCAGTCATTTTTGAAGTCTCCTCATATTTGATATATATGACTTTAGAATCCAAAGCATCTCTAACATAGTGATATTTAGTGTCAATATGTTTGGTCCTATTATGGTGGATTGGATTTTTTGCCAGTTTTTGAGCTGATTGACTATCACTCAATAATATGATGGGTGACTTGAGATCTATAAAGTTAGACAAAACACGTTTCAACCAAACAGCTTCTCTTACACCTTCACTCAGTGCAACATATTCTGCTTCAGTAGATAAGGAAATGCATTTTTGCTTTGAGCTTTGCAGTGCTATCATTAGCCCAGTCAGCATCAACAAATCCCATGAATTGACCTCCATTCCTGACATACTTAAGTGACAAGTCTTTTGTGCAATTTAAATAATGCAGCACTCGCTTTTCAGCAGACCAGCGAGATTCATTGTAACAATGATTAAATTGACTGAGATATGATATCGCATAGCTTATATCTGGACGCGTGCAAACACTTAAATGCGTGAGTGAACCTATGAGTTCTCTGTAAGGAAGATCTCTAGTTTCTGTATCAGAAACACCAAGATTTCGTTTGGTTTCCAAAGGAGTACCAATGGGACGTGCATCGTGCATACCATATTTCTTTGCAATCTCACTGATGTACTGCTCTTGACTGAGATACATTGTACCATTCTTATCTTGCCTTACTTTAATACCTAAAATATAAGAAATTGGTCCAAGATCTCATACCTTAAATTCTTTATCAATACAGGTCTTCAATGACTTGATCTCATACTCATTATATGCCACAATGAAATCATCCACATATAATGCATTAATTACCGAACCTTGGGCTTGTTTCTTAAAGTACACACAGGGTTCATCAGCACAATTTTTGTAACCCAATTTGACAAGAACAGAGTGAGGTCTCTCATTCCACAAACGAGAAGATTGTTTTAAGCCATAATTAGATTTTTTTAACTTGCAAACTTTATGCGCTGAACCTCTCTTGACAAAACTTTCTGGCTGATACATGTAGATCTCTTCATCTAACTTTCCATTGAGGAAAGCAGATTCAGCATCCCAATGTACCACGTTCAGATTTGTTTGGACAGCCAAGGCAAGCAGCATCCTTAACGTGCTGTGGCGAACAACAGGAGAGAAAGTTTCTGTAAAATCTACTCCGTACCTTTGGGTGAAGCCCCTGGCCACAAATCTGGCTTTATACCTTTGAATGTTACCATTAGAGTCTCTTTTTACTTCGAAAACCCACTTACTACTGACAACATTCTTGCCCTGGGGTTTATCAACTAGATCCCAGGTGTCATTTAACTGAAGTATCTCCATTTCTCTTTTCATAGCCTGCTCCCACTTAACCCTATCAGGCATGGACAGTGCCTCCTTAACTGTACTAGGTTCAGAGTCATCAGTGAGAGTCAAGTATGTTACATAGTCTGTCATGTCTACAGGCTTTTGTTGGTGCCTAGGATACCTTTGATTACCTTCGGCATCCCCCTCTATTGGCTCATTGACGATGGTGGCCGAGCCCACAGAATCACTGCAGTCTGAATCTGTTCCACTAGGGACATAGCTTAAATCAGCTGAGTCAACAGTCTCAGCCACACCAGCACTGCTAATGGGCGATACGCTTTCAAGTTCCGAAATGCACTCTGCCCCATCCTCTGAGTTGTCGGGTTCTGCCTCACTGTCAGTGGGAACTGAGATCTGCAACATTGCAGGTTCATTAATCTGCAAGGATGGGCCAACATTACCTGGAGACACATCAGATACCTCCTGGAACACGTCTTCAAAGAACTGTGCATCCCTGGACTTAACAAGTTTATGAGTAACAGGATGCATGAATCTATAGACTTTACTGTCCTCACAATAACCACAAAAAATGTGTTTTTCACTTTTAGGATCCAACTTGTTTCTCCTTTGATCAGGGACATGAACTTGTGCTACACAACCAAAAATTTGTTAAGAAAGACAATTTAACTCTTATTTATGTTGTAAGATCTTTCACCGGCATATGTTGGCAACTATGTACCAAAGACAATGCAGTCGTAATAAAAGTAAATCGATACCAATGTAGTTGGTATCGTAGAGCCAAAAGGACGTTAGCAAAGATCTGTGCCTGTTCATTTATTTGTTTCTACCACATATAACCCACAGGAAATATTACTCTTATAACAGTTTATGGGCCCAGAACGTACAGATAGTTTATGTGAGTGAAACGGGAATCAATACTGTGAGGTTAACGGAATTTCGGAGGAAGAATAGTGACTTTTTGGCATAGGCCTACTTTGATACAAAAGGAAAAATGAACGACGAGGAGAGACAAAGAGTCAATGATGAAAGATACCACATTCTACGTTTCGACGGTAAGAACTACGACAATTGGAAATTCAGACTTGAAGTTCTACTGGACGAAAAGAAACTGATGTCCCACATCACAGACGAAGTTCAGTATACTGAAGCACCGGCGGGCGAGACAACGGCAGCTCGAACGGCCAGGGAAGCAGCTAATGAGAAACTCCGGCAAAAAGATAAGTATTGCATTAGACTTATTGTGAGTGCTATAGCTGATCGTCATTTGGAATATTGCCGA
Organism: Meconema thalassinum; assembly: GCA_946902985.2. Taxonomy (NCBI): domain Eukaryota; kingdom Metazoa; phylum Arthropoda; class Insecta; order Orthoptera; family Tettigoniidae; genus Meconema; species Meconema thalassinum. The sequence goes on along the minus strand of OX336391.1, from coordinate 295,647,687 downwards.
GGACATGATACAGCCTTCAAGGTCTGGAAAACTTTAGCAGACACTTTTCAAAGGAAAGGAATTGCCAGTCAACTTCAGGCAAGGAAAGCTTTGCTTGCAATGCGACAACCCTTCTAATGAAACTTTGGAAAATCACTTTCTGAAGTTTGACAGACAAATTCGACAACTTAAATCTGCTGGAGCAAGTACTGATGAGATAGATGTGATTTGTCATTTGTTATTGAACATGCCAACTGACTATAGTATGGTTGGGGGATGACCGTTGCTCACGTCCGCAGGAGTTACCTATAAATTGCCCTGCACGTGTCCCCTGGGTGGTGCTAAGCGAGCAACAACGACATACGGTGAAACTGAACAAATTACAATGTCTCAAACTCTTCGTTATAACGGTTCTTTTCAGAACCACCAAGCCATAGACATTGGACCTTCCGTCCGCATTCTCCAACTAAATATTGAAGGCATAAGTTCTGCCAAGTGTGACTACCTCCACAAACAGCTTAATAGCCTCAACATTGATATAGTCAACATTCAGGAGACACACACAAAAGATGAACAGGACCTTGCTAGAAGAGGACAAATACCGGGCTATACATTAGTTGAAGCCATCCATCACCAACAGTATGGAATTGCCACTTACGCCAAATCTGGCCTGACTGGAGTACAAGTTGTTGAATCGAATGACAAAGATCTTATCTTCTCTATAGTAGTAAAAATTAATGACCTAATCGTCGTTAATGTGTACAAGCCTCCTTGCATCAGATGGACTTCGAAAGTTTTGCCCAACTTCAACCATCCCTGCATCTATACTGGGGATTTTAATAGCCACCACACAAACTGGCGGTATGACACAGCAGATGATGATGGCGAGGTACTAATTGATCAGCCTCTTAACACTGCACGTGAAATACTGTCTAACTTCCCAAACAGCCAACACCGACCAGTTCTTCTGGAAACTGGCACGAAGATACCCCTGGTGAACTCAGTACCTCTACCCAGGTGGAATTTCAACCGTGCAAATTGGGACAAATTCTCTGAAGATCTTGATCGGAAGCATCTATAATGAATTCCTGCGAAACATGGGTCCACATAGCATCAGCTGGCTTACTTCACTTTTTACTTTCATCCTTCAGACTAACAACCTACCAAAGCAGTTTAAACGGTCAAAGGTGATCGCCCTTCTTAAACCTGGCAAGTCGGAGCAGAGACCTGAAAACTACCGTCCAATAGCACTTCTTAGCTGCATTTATAAACTTTTAGAACGAGTCCTTCTTGCCAGGATAGCACCACTCATTGAAGCTGTAACCCCACCAGAACAAGCTGGATTCAGGAAAAACCGAAGCTGTACTGATCAAGTCTTGGCCCTCACCACTCACATTGAAGCAGGGTTTCAAAAGAAGCTAAAATCAACAGCTGTCTTTATCGACCTGACTAGCGCATATGATACTGTCTGGCGACATGGACTGATCCTCAAAGTGCTGGAAGCTATCCCCTGTTTGGAAATTGCAAATCTTATCTCTAACATGCTTTGTGAAAGAGAGTTCGTAGTATTTCTAGATGATGTTAAAAGTCGCAAAAGGAAACTAAATAATGGTCTACCCCAAGGATCAGTTTTGGCTCCAGTTCTATTCAATCTGTACGTTCATGACTTGCCACCAACAACAGCTACTAAGTTTATTTACGCAGATGACATTGCACTGGTAGCTCAAAGCAGATCTTTTGAAGATGCAGAAGGCACTCTTACAAGCGATCTGGAGAAAATGTCAACGTTCTTCAAGTCCTGGCGACTGATCCCAAGTATGTCTAAGACAGAGGTTTCACGCTTCCATCTTGCCAACCGACTAGCAAACTACAAGCCAAATGTTGTATTTCGTGGTGAAAAACTGAAATACAACCCTTTCCCGAAATACCTAGGTGTCACGCTGGACCGAACTCTGAGCTACAAAGAACACCTCACCAAGCTCTCTCACAAAATTTCCACCAGAAATAACATCCTGCACAAGCTTTGCGGTAGTTCATGGGGAGCCACGGCGGACTGCTTAAGATTAACGGGTATCAGTCTAGTCTATTCTGCAGCGGAATACTGTGCTCCAGTATGGTTGGAAAGTGCACATGTGCATAAAGTGGATACCAAGCTGAATGACACTATGCGTTGCATAACCGGCACCATAAAATCAACCCCTCGCCACTGGCTACCAGTACTCAGCCACATTCCACCACCTCACCTGAGGAGGAAGGAAGCTCTGATCAGAGAAGCAAAGAAGATCTATGCTTCTCCCTCATTACCAATACACCAGGAATTCTGCCACCCACCACCGAAGCGACTTCATTCGAGGAGACCAACCAGTTTATTGGCCGACCAACTTCTGGCAAATCGATTCAACCTAAACCAATGCTGGCAGGACGAATGGTCAAACTCAACGTCTGGAGCTAGTGCCCAGGAGATCAACCCAACGGTGAAAATACAAGGATTTGACCTTCCTAGAAAATTATGGTGTCGCCTCAATAGACTGAGAACCAGGCACGGCCGTTGCAATTACCTATGCCATAAGTGGGGTTGGATAGATTCCCCATTGTGTCAATGCAATGAGGAGGAACAGACCATGGACCATATCATCCAGCGCTGCCCTCTACATGCCTACTCCGGGAGCCCTAGTGATCTGTTTCATCTTCAAGAATGTACTGTGGAATGGCTCCAAAACTTGAACTTGGATTTGTGATTTGTTTTTATGTAATTCACCATACGATTAAATAAATAGTATGGTTGTAACCTCTATTGAAACCATGTCAGCAAACGGTGAGAACTTAACCCTTCCTTTTGTCAAAAATAGACTTTTGGATGAAGAATCTAAAAGGAATCTGCAAGGAAACCAGAAACCACAGAGGAATGAGTCAACAACTGCTTTCTTTACTCGACCAGGACAAGTAAAGCATGGAGGAAAACAGAAACATCAGTACCAGCAGCCGAAGACTATTCATATTCATATTCATTCATTTATTTGCAATGGGGGGTGTGTCCCCCGGTGGCAAATTGTATATACATAACAAATAAATAATTATACATAACAATTCAATAACAATTATACAACAATTAAACTGGAGTATTTACACAAATAGTCAGTCTTTTCTTAAACACACCTATATGTTTGGGAAAAGGCTCTAAGACTGCGGCAGGTAGAGAGTTCCAGTTATCAATGGCACGGTTTACAAAAGAATATTTACCATAATTTGTTCGCTGTGGTCGGCCCTTAACTTTGAAAGGATGATCGCTCCTACCCATGTAAGTGGGCTTTCCCAATCGTTTGCTAAGCTCACCCCATGCTGGTTGATTTGTATACGTGTTGTACATAGCGCAGAGTCTAGATTTCATCCTCCTAGCCTCCAGTGATTTCCACCCAAGTTTCTTTAACATACGGCTCACACTGCTCCTGGGATTAAAGTCACTGAGCACAAATCTAGCGGGCTTTCTTTGTACCATTTCCAACTCATTGATGAGCCCTACTTGATATGGATCCCAAACCGCCGAGGCATATTCCAGAATAGGTCTTACAAGTGACAAATAGCCCAATTCTTTAGCACAGGTACTACTTCCTTTTAATACCCTCATTACAAAGTGCAGGGATTAGTAAGCTTTTGAAACTACACATCCTACATGACTACTCCATTTCATATCATTCCTTACGTGAACGCCCAAATATTTGCAAGAATCTTCTTCTACAAGTATTTCCGAGCTAATGTTATATTGAAAATCCTGCTTTCGCACTTTCCCTATTTTTAAGAGACTACATTTTCTTGTGTTTATTTTCATTTTATTTACAATCGCCCACTTATAGACCAGGTTCAGGTCCTCTTGAAGCACTGCATTGTCTTGTGAGTCATGTATCTTTCGATATATTACACAATCATCCGCAAACAATCGACAGTCACTGCGAATCCCATTTGGTAAGTCATTTATAAACGCCAAAAATAACAAAGTTCCGATTACGCTGCCCTGAGAGATACCCGATGTTACGATAATTTCATCCGAGAATATGCCTTCGACTTTCACTTTCTGAGAACGACCCGTCAAAATTTCTTGGATCCATAAAATTACTCTTCTATCAATCTTCGTCGAAGCTAATTTATGGAGTAGCATGTCATGCGGAACGACATCAAATGCCTTCGCAAAATCTATAACCATGGCGTCGACTGAAACTCCATGGTCTAACGATTCGCTAATGTCTTGAAAAAGTGATAGCATCTGACTCTCGCATGAGTAACCTTTCCGAAATCCATATTGCCTATCATTAAACCATGATAATGTTTCCCACTGTTCCCTCAAGTAGTCGCAAATGAGATGCTCCATCTGTTTACAAACGACAGACGTAAGGCTAACCGGCCTGTAGTTGCCCAATTCAAGTCTGCTCTCTCCCTTAAATATTGGGACTACCGTAGCTCTTTTCCAGTCATCTGGGATTTGCGCATTGTTTATGGACACATTAAACATCACCTCCAAGTATCGTGCCACGGCCCTACCTCCTAGTTTAAGTACTTCACTAACAATATTATCAGGACCCTTTGATACATTGAAACGTAGTTTTTGTATTAGCTTAACAATTGCTGACTGGTTTATTTGGAACAGGGGAGCCCCTGATTCGTCGTTAAGGTCCAACACACAGCTATTGGATTTATTGAACACACTACCGTAAAAGACATTTAATTCATTAGCAATGGCCTGTTTCTCAGTAATTAATTTACCGTCACCGGACATTATCATCGACAAATTATTTGAATTTCCCTTTCTTCTCCTAACATAACTGTAAAATTTTTTCCACCCATCACCTCCCGAACCAAGTAAACCTTGCATATAACTGTCATGAGCAGCCCTCTTTTTTAAGACGAGCTCTCTTGATAAGGACTTAAATTTCAACATATACTTGTCACTATCATGTCTTTTATTGTATAATTTCCTAATTTTCCGTTTTAGACTCCTAATTTCTCGTGTGTAATACTCAGGATCTGGGTTTTGTTTCAGCAATTTAAATGGGACAAATTTATCAACAGCGCTATTTAAAATTTTCAAAAAGTTAGTCCACAGGATATTAATGTGATTTCCTTCCGATGCCCATCCTACAAATAGCTCATTCAAATACCCCTGAAACTTGCCCTGATCTGCCCTGCGATACTGGAATATGATCTTTTTTGCTACATCAGAGTCTAATTTTGTAATGTCACCATATCTAATATTTAATTCAACCCCAGAATGGTCACTAATTCCTGGTACTTTCAGACAGTTAATATACAGCTCTACAGGCCTTACGAGATAAACATCTAAGGTATTATTGTCTCTAGTTGGGAAGTCAACTACTTGGGAAAATCCCCCCTCCCTTAAGAATTTATTTGCAGCGCTCTGAGCCTGACCACAGCTAGTTGACTCACCAGACCAGTCTACTTTGGGGAGGTTTAAATCTCCAGCAATTATTATGCTCTTTTTCATAGCATTACCCGTACAAGTTTTATCATACAGTGTTTCGAGGAGAGAAAGGTTATCTTTCGGTGCTCTATACGCCCCTAACACCTGAAGAGGGAATTTATTTCCTTTATCCGAAATTTGTACACATAACATTTCATGATCCATATCAGCCCACTTTAAGAAACTAGCTATATTTTTGCGCACACAAATAAATAGCCCACCACCTCGCTTCCCCCGATCCCTTCTGTACATCTCGTAGGTCCCTTGAATTATTTCGCTACTATTTATGCCCTCATATAACCAAGATTCAGTTGCAATGACAATGTCCGGAGAATACGTCGCTACAAGATTCCAAAATTCAATTAATTTATTTCCTAAACTCTGACAATTAACCTGCAGTAATCCTAGAGTCTTACCTCCGCAGCAAATATCTCGAAATAGCTCCTTCTGTTCCCATTGGCTGGCAACCTCTGGACCTGCTCCTCCTCACAAAAGCCGGCACGAACCGATGACCCTGTCATGTAGGCTCCCTAGATTGAAAGCGCCCCGTCGATTTAGATGCAGCCCGTCTCGGGCGAAGTCACGGCCACCAATCCAGCAGTCAGCTTCTACGTACACTAATCCCAGTTGTGCACATACCCAGTCCATGCGGTCATTTACAGTCTTAACTCGCCTCAACGGATCATCTCCCCGCCGAACAATGCCACTCATTATAATTTTTGCATTTCTAAACTTGCTTTTAGCTTTTCTGCCTAGTTCGTAGAGCTCCCCCATGATGTAATCAGCTGTAGCCCTCTTCTTCAAATCGTTCGTCCCAACATGGAGCAACAACACCTTAACTTTGTCACAGTCCTCTACATTTGCTTCTTCCACTTGTTGGGCAAGCTGGTCAATCTTAATCCCCGGGTAACACCGCACTTTCGCACCTGATTTCCTCGAGATATTCGCACTCCATCGTATCATAGAATCACCCATTATGATAACGTCATCCTCAGTTTGCTCCTGCACGCCCTCTTCCACACTGATCCCAGTAGAAAGCCGTTCAGTCACATCCTTCACCGTTTCTTCTGATTCACGAAGCTTTGCTCTAAGTTCCTGTATTATTTGATCCCTTGCTTTGATTTGCACCCTCAAACTGTCCGGCGTATCACATACTTTACAAAACCAATTTCCGACATCACAATCCTCCTTCTTGACCTTAATACAGCCGAAGTGAAACCATTTCACACATAGTCCACACTCAACACCATTTGAAACACTCTCCCCTCCTCGCTGGAGTTGATTTAACTTGAACTACCCTCATTTTCCACAAACCTACAGAATTTACTGCCTTTAAATACAGGCCACAAGTGATTTTAACGTTACTTCCCGACTTTGAATGGGCGGCAAGGTTGACCATATGGGTCTTCCTGAATAAAATAGAAATAAATACATAGCTGTTGCCCCGACTATGAAAAACCCTTTCTCCCAGGCGTAGGGCATTTGGCATGCGTTTGCTGATGTACCAGTTTCATGCAAGACAGGAATATAAACACACATGAATTTAACGAAATAATCTATTGGCTGTTCTAACACATATGTACACAAATACACAACACAAAATACACTTGTAATAAAACTTTGTACAGTACCTTTTGTTCACTGCTTCTACGCTCTTAGAGCAACAACACTTCTGGTCAGTTTGACCCCAGGCATTCAGCCTCCTATCATATTTACACTTGTGTAGTTTGTACGGAAAGTGTACACAAGTTCCAACAGTCGGCGATTATAGCGTTGTTCCACAGTCCTTTTGCTCGATCCACGATAAGTCGCTCGCCACCACTTTCCAACATGTGGACCACAAATAGCTTGTTAGGCCCAGATGTATAGTCATGTGTTATAATCGTCCTTCGGGCGTGATTTGCACCAACAACCCATGGTACAATAGCCGAAGCTCAGTGAAAGCTTATAAAGTCCCAGTTGTTCATTACTGCACCACGGCAAGTGAAACGACCCTGATTCCCTTAAGAACACTGAAATAATGTAGTTACCAATAGCCGAAGCTCAGAGGAGAACTATCACTGCCTTTGCTGTTCGTTACCGCACTATCACATAGAACGACCCTGATTCGCAAGAAGACATCGTAGCAGCATCAAACACGCCATTTTAAACACTCACCCATGAATATCCTTCCACCCAGTACTGTCCTTTGACCTGCCGGAACTCATTGGCGCGCGCCCACTCCAAGCGGATATTCGTGGCAACATCGGAACATTTGACGATCGTAATTCAGCTGAGCGCACACTAACTTCACTGAGTACTTTTCCTGCGCCGGGTCATCAGAGTTAAGGCTATTCTTAGCCCAGGCATTTCCTGGCTTGACACAAATAAGTCAAATTACCATTTAACTTTCTCATATGCCCCAACTTCCAGCCTTCGAAAATTGTGACTCGTGTACCTATAGTACAGCCAGCAATTGAAACTTTTAACATTTCTAGTTAAAATAAACCCATTAACCCCAAACCAAAATGAAATAATGCTTCTACTTCAGGTAATAATACAGTCTTTTATATCCCTATTCCCAAAACGTAATAAATCTCAAAAAACCACGTATTTTATAATATCAAATATCCAAAAACCGATAATTAATTAACAGTGATCCTAGGTTGTCCGGACCATCCAAAAATGAATCTGTCCACAAAAAAACACACAGGCACAATAAAAATCACCTCTGCAACCCCATGTTAACCCAATATAATAAGATACGAATAAAATACCCCAAACTAAATGCACGAAGCAAAACCCGAGGGTGAGCTACTGTAACTGAATGAATTCGGTTACAAACGCCCCCACAAGGATCAATCTCTAAACTACAAGGCTATAGATTTATCCTTGTCCCTCACACAAATACACTAGTACTCCTGTCTTGTCATCGTGAGCCAGATCTCTAGGTGACATATAGCTTGAGGTTAGCAATATTATATGTACCTAGGACCTTGTCATCGTTGGTAATCAACCTGTAGGCACATGCACCTACCCTGCGGTCTATAACAAATGGACCGGAATACAGTTGGAAGAACTTCTGCATGCACCTCTGCTCTGCCGATGAGAGATGTGGCACTCGCAACACCACCAGATCACCTACCTTTAACTTATCCCCCTCCCTTCTCTGCTGTTTTAAACGTTTCTTTCCTGCCGCTATCAAATTATCCTCAATTTATTAAATCTCTTAGGGTACAGCTTCCCCTGTTGAAAATCCCAAAATCCTGCGAGACACACAAAAAGAAATCCTTCCTGCAAACTACTAACTGCCACGACCTCCAAACATAACCTACTGGTACCATCCCACATGGTCACCACCACAAGAAGACTAACAGACTGACTGTTACTAATCTCAAATATAACCTCATACAGCATCTGACCAATCACCTCAACAACACCCTCCATGTAAGAACGAGCTATAGGGTACCTAGGACCGCTCAAGCCAGACCTATCTGCGATGTCAAAACTCTGCCCGTAGCCGTGAGTACATCCAGGTTTCTCCGAGAACACCACCCTGTGTTCCCTCAGAACGTCAAACACCTCTGACTTCTGACCCTCGTCCAACATGGTATCTTTAACAACTGCCTCCACACAGTGATCATCATCACACAACTCACGATCATCTCCCATGACCCAGAAACAACAGTGATCCCCATCACTCACCACACGATCATCTCCCATGATCCAGAAACAACAGTGATCAACATCACTCATCACATGATCATCTCCCATGATCCAGAAACAACAGTGATCAACATCACTCATCACATGATCATCTCTCATGACCAAAATACAACTTGATACCATGCCGACACCTAATTCTTTCTCCTCAGAAACCTCTTTAATCACCTGAATGCATCCAACGACACTAACAAAATCTCTACCACCAACCTGATAATCTAACCTAACCCAATCCTGTTTCTCACTCCACCCAAACTTCACTAGCGCCTTACTGTAATCTAATTTACAGCTCTGGTCTCCTAACCTATCAGATCCTACATTGCCATTATACTCTACATTATGTTTTTCTTCCAGAGCGTGAGCAGGAATACTATGCAAGGACTCTCCCCCTGCTCCATATAGTGAGTCATGGCGAAGTTTAAACTTCCTGGCCTATTGTTTCTCTCAACCTGCCTTTCCATGCCACGCCCCCTATTTGCCTGCTCTACCTCACGTGGTCTGTTCCCCGGTTGATTGTTTTTCCCGTACCCCTGACACTCATTGTTATTTCTTCCTCTCCCATGATCTTCATACCACATGTACCTATCTCCTCTACCTGGATCCCAGTTCTTCTCTCTCCTCTGATTATAATTTCCTTCCCTTTGACTACCCCCATTCCTCTGACGTTGCCTACCTGTCTTTCTCAAGGTACCTAACCTCCCAAGTGACCTCTCTATGCCTGTAATAGCGACTATCTCCTGCACGCACACTGCAGTCCTAATGTCATCAGAGAAATTACATACTAACTTCGTAACAAGATTTTCACTCCCTCCTAGTTCCAAATGTTGACCACGTAGAATTCTACCTACAGTATCTTCCTCCATACTAGTCACTATCTCGGTAACCTGGCTAATATTCTCATCTACCTTCTTCATACCATTCCCTAGCAAACTAATCTCGACTCTCTCATCCATCTCCACTACCTCACCGCTCTCCTCACTAAATTCAGCACTCTCAAGCATCTCCACTCTCCCAGCACTCTCCCAGCACTCTCATCACTAACCACAACGTTCTCTTCCACGATGCCTACAATTTCCACTTTCTGCTCTCCCAACTTACTATCTACCCTGGGAAATGTCTGGCTAGAAATCTCCCCTGCCAACATCACTTGTTGAGCATCCAACTTATCTTCTTCCGAGTCTACGCTCTCTTGCTGAACAGCAATCTCATTACCTAGCTTAGTTTCCAGATTAGTGACTTCTACACCGACTTCACTAATCTGGCTACTAACATGGCTGTCGGGGATAATTTCTGACAATCTTTCCTTCACCTCATCAAGCTTCTCTAACAAATGCTCCGTCAAACTATTCAGCTGACTAGTTATCCTCTCCTCGGAACTGTTACTACGAAACAGGAGCTTCTCCAACATGTCCATCATACTTAATTCATTCCCCCCCTGCCCTGGCAAATCTCCCCTGACTCTACTGTTTTCCCCCATCTCTACAGCAAATTGCCTATCAGCCCCTGCCTGATTCTGCCGCTCACCAGCACTGTCCCCCAACAAAGCAGAATTGCATCCTGGCTCTAACGTAGCCATCCCTAATTGAAATACGTGAAATTATGCAAATATGCCTACAGTTTAATTCCTGTGTCCTGGTACACATCAGCATGTCTAAGGCCTCACGTTGGGTTCGCCACTGAAACACTCTCCCCTCCTCGCTGGAGTTGATTTAACTTGAACTACCCTCATTTTCCACAAACCTACAGAATTTACTGCCTTTAAATACAGGCCACAAGTGATTTTAACGTTACTTCCCGACTTTGAATGGGCGGCAAGGTTGACCATATGGGTCTTCCTGAATAAAATAGAAATAAATACATAGCTGTTGCCCCGACTATGAAAAACCCTTTCTCCTAGGCGTAGGGCATTTGGCATGCGTTTGCTGATGTACCAGTTTCATGCAAGACAGGAATATAAACACACATGAATTTAACGAAATAATCTATTGGCTGTTCTAACACACATGTACACAAATACACAACACAAAATACACTTGTAATAAAACTTTGTACAGTACCTTTTGTTCACTGCTTCTACGCTCTTAGAGCAACAACACTTCTGGTCAGTTTGACCCCAGGCATTCAGCCTCCTATCATATTTACACTTGTGTAGTTTGTACGGAAAGTGTACACAAGTTCCAACAGTCGGCGATTATAGCGTTGTTCCACAGTCCTTTTGCTCGATCCACGATAAGTCGCTCGCCACCACTTTCCAACATGTGGACCACAAATAGCTTGTTAGGCCCAGATGTATAGTCATGTGTTATAATCGTCCTTCGGGCGTGATTTGCACCAACAACCCATGGTACAATAGCCGAAGCTCAGTGAAAGCTTATAAAGTCCCAGTTGTTCATTACTGCACCACGGCAAGTGAAACGACCCTGATTCCCTTAAGAACACTGAAATAATGTAGTTACCAATAGCCGAAGCTCAGAGGAGAACTATCACTGCCTTTGCTGTTCGTTACCGCACTATCACATAGAACGACCCTGATTCGCAAGAAGACATCGTAGCAGCATCAAACACGCCATTTTAAACACTCACCCATGAATATCCTTCCACCCAGTACTGTCCTTTGACCTGCCGGAACTCATTGGCGCGCGCCCACTCCAAGCGGATATTCGTGGCAACATCGGAACATTTGACGATCGTAATTCAGCTGAGCGCACACTAACTTCACTGAGTACTTTTCCTGCGCCGGGTCATCAGAGTTAAGGCTATTCTTAGCCCAGGCATTTCCTGGCTTGACACAAATAAGTCAAATTACCGTTTAACTTTCTCATATGCCCCAACTTCCAGCCTTCGAAAATTGTGACTCGTGTACCTATAGTACAGCCAGCAATTGAAACTTTTAACATTTCTAGTTAAAATAAACACATTAACCCCAAACCAAAATGAAATAATGCTTCTACTTCAGGTAATAATACAGTATTTTATATCCCTGTTCCCAAAACGTAATAAATCTCAAAAAAACCCGTATTTTATAATATCAAATATCCAAAAACCGATAATTAATAAACAGTGATCCTAGGTTGTCCGGACCATCCAAAAATGAATCCGTCCACACAAAAACACACAGGCACAATAAAAATCACCTCTGCAACCCCATGTTAACCCAATATAATAAGATACGAATAAAATACCCCAAACTAAATGCACGAAGCAAAACCCGAGGGTGAGCTACTGTAACTGAATAAATTCGGTTACACATTCTTCAATGTTTTACTGCACGTCGAACACTTTAAAGATGCCACTGGATCATTTGCCTGATTCACATTTGGAGTAACAGGCCCTGGATTCACTTCCACTCCACCAATAACTAACAACGCAGCTATCACTAGGGCTATAAACCACAAGTTACTAGGTCCCGTACGCACACACAAACACCGGAAATCCCGACTACCCTTCGCATACCACAGCCCGATCCTCGCCCGATAACACTCCAGAGAACACCCCAGAGAACACCCCATTTCAGCACACCTGAGAGCTCGGGAAAAACACGACCTTTCACTTTGACTGCCAACTGCAGCAACAACATACACTCAGCACCAGTCCAAGGTATTTTCTGGAGCTAACAGTAATACTAAGCCTGCTTCACATTCTTACAAGTGTCACAACTGTGGGGGCAGTGGTCATTTACGGAGACTGTCCTAGCCCACGTAACACTCCTTGGCAGCCTACAAAGTTTTCAGGGATGCAAACTGGTGCTGCCAATGTCACTCAAGAGGAGGAAGAGGAATTCTGTTCCTCAGCTTTATCTGATTTAATAGACTCAAGAATGAATAAGGCTGGAAGTGATGAAGTGATATGGTGGCTTGATTCTGGAGCTTCAGAGCACATGATTAATCAAGCTGATTTCTTTCAGTCAAGTGTAAAGATTAATCCTATGAAGATTAAGGTAGCAAAAGCAGCGCACTCAGTCAGATCAACACAAAAGGGAAACATGAAACTTTTTGCATTAGTGGACGGAACATGGAATACTGTGAACATTCCAGACGTGTTGTACATTCCAGATTTGGAAATAAATTTACTGTCTGTGAGAAGACTGGAAATGAGTGGATGCACAATCATTTTTGAAGATGGTAAGGCACTAATAATGAAAGGAAATTATGTGATTGCAGTTGCACATCGGATCAACAAGTTGTACAGGCTAACACTCCATACCAGGAAGGAAATTGCATGCCTAACACTTGGAAGCGAGGACTTGTGGCATAGAAGATTTGGTCACACAAGTAAGGCAGGGCTTCAGAAACTGCAAACCCTGGTGGATGGTATGAAAGAAACTAAGGTGAAGGAAGTGTGGGAAATATGCTGTCCAGGAAAAATGTGTAAGCTGCCACACAACCAAACAAGAAGAAGAGCACAGAGGCCACTGGAACTAATCCACAGTGTCCTGTTTGGCCCAATTACACCGGAGTCATATAATGGAAAAAGGTACATTATAACTCTAATAGATGACTTCACACATTTTGCAGCTGTATATCCTCTAGAAAAGAAGAGTGAAGCATTAGACTACATCAAGATCTATGAAGCGATGGCAACCGCTCACTTCAAGAGCAAAATAAGTCGCTTCAGGTGTGATCGAGGTGGGGAGTACACCTCGAACGAGCTGAAGACTTACTTTCAAGAGAAAGGAATACAGTTGGAATATACCATGAGCTACACACCTGAGCAAAACGGAGTAGCTGAAAGGTTCAACAGAACTATCCTGGACAAAGCAAGATGTATGTTGTTGAGCTCAGGACTACAGAAGAATCTTTGGACTGAAGCAGTAGGCGCAGCAGTGTACCTTATCAACAGGAGCACTACAAATGCTTTATCAGACTGTGTTCCAGCAACTCGCTGGTATGGGCCTAAACCTGATGTCAGCAAGATCAGGGTATTTGGTTCTCCAGCTTACTTTCATACTCCCAAACAACTGAGTGGAGGAAAATTTGACAGTCGATCGAGGAAACTTTACTTGGTTGGGTACTGTCATAATGGTTATAGATTGTGGTGTCCTGACACCCAAGAAATTATTGAAGGGAAAGATGTCATATTTGATGAGAGTTCTCCAGGTGAAAGGTTTATAGATATTGATCCATCACACTATGAAACTAATAAGAAGCCTATTTCAAAGGAAGAAGGTACCGTGGAAAGATCCAATTCCTGAAGATTGCAAAAATTCAGGGGAAGATCTGGAAGCCAATGACACACCGACAGAAGAACTGAGGCGTGGAACTCGTGTGAGGAAGAGACCGCAGTATCTGGATGATTATGAGGTTACCCTAAGTGAACTAGCTATGGGTGCAGTAGTAGATGATGTTCCTGAATCTGTCAAGGGCATTGAAGGTCGACCTGACGCAACAGAATGGCAGAAAGCAGTTCAAGAAGAGATGAATGCACTGCAGGAAAATAAAACCTGGACACTGACAACCCTGCCACCTGGTAAGAAGGCAATCAACAACAGGTGGGTGTTTCGTATCAAGCATGATGCATCCGGAAATGTTGAGAAGTATAAAGCCCGCCTTGTCATTAAAGGCTGTTCGCAAAAACGGGGCTTAGACTATTTTGAGACGTATGCACCAGTGGCCCGCCTAGTGACTGTGAGAGTATTGTTGTCAGTAATTAATCATCATGGATTGCTTACTCAACAACTTGATGCGAAGAACGCTTTCCTTCACGGCAGTATCAAGGAAGAAATCTACATGACTCAACCAGAGGGATTTGAGCAAGAGTCAACTCCACCTCTGGTTTGCAAGCTGAACAAAACACTCTACGGATTGAAGCAGGCCCCAAAGGAGTGGAACTCTAGATTCAATGATTTCATTCAGAAGCATGGTTTCAGGCAATCAGAATATGATAAATGTCTATTTTCATGACACACTTGCTATTACCCAACTTCTTTATGTTGATGATATTATTGTAGCAGGTAGTTCAGCTGCAGCTCTGCAGGAATGTAAGAAGGCTCTCATGGCAGAATTCAAGATGACTGATCTTGGAGATCTCAGGGAATTAAAATTGATCGCTCAGAGAGAGGAATGTTCTTAAGCCAGCCCCAATACATCCAAAACCTTCTGAAACGTTTTGGAATGGAAGACTGCAATCCAGCTAAAACTCCCATGGAGGTAGATCCAGCAAAGGAGCCTGTTGGTGAATGTATCCTTTCTGTCAGACCTTACAAAGAACTAGTTGGATGTTTAATGTATCTCATGTTGACAACACATCCTGATATAAGTATGGCAGTGAATTTCTATAGTAGGTTTCAAAGTAATGCTACTGATGCGCAATGGGTTGGGCTTAAACGTGTCTTACGTTATCTGAAGGGAACAAGCGAGATGGGACTCTTATTTCAAAGGCAATCAGGAACTAGTTCTAACCTAGTTGGCTATGCTGATGCAGACTGGGGGGGGGGGGGGGGTAATACCAAGAATAGGAAATCAATTTCTGGTTTCATGTTCGAAGTCTATGGTGCTAATGTACTTTGGGTGACTAGGAAACAAACTGACTTTGCCCAGTCATCAACTGAAGCGGAGTACGTTTCTCTCGGATGTGCTGTAATGGAACTCATTTGGTTGAGAAATCTTGTTTTGGACATAGGTGTTTAACTATGTGGACCAGTTGTCATCTTTGAAGACAGTCAACTATTTTCTGTCTAGATAAGTGGGAAGAGAAAAGGCTAAAACACGTTGATGTCAAGTATAATATTGTGAAAGATATGTATCGGAAGAATGTTATCAAGGTTCTTCATATTCCTTCAGGTGAGCAGAAAGCAGATATTCTCACCAAACCACTGACTGGTAACCATTTCCAGACTCTTCGAGCTGGCTTGGGCATTGTTAGTATGTAAGCAACTTTTAAACTGTTAAAGCTGTGAAAGATTATTTTTGTATTGTGATCATTAGTTTGTTAAACTCATTTAATAGATTACTATCTATGTTAAATTGAGGGGAAGTGTTAAGAAAGACAATTTAACTCTTATTTACTTATTTATGTTGTAAGATCTTTCACCGGCATATGTTGGCAACTATGTACCAAAGACAATGCAGTCGTAATAAAAGTTAATCGATACCAATGTAGTTGGTATCATAGAGCCAAAAGGACATTAGCAAAGATCTGTGCCTGTTCATTTATTTGTTTCTGCCACATATAACCCACAGGAAATATTACACTTATAACAAAATTCTTAGATGCTCTATATTGACCTTGTTACCAGTCCAGATCTCCTCTGGAACTTTACCAGGAATTTTTCTGGTTGGGGACCTGTTTACAAGATAGGCTGCTGTGTTTATTGCTTCAGCCCACATGCGTTTATCTACTTTAGACTCGCTCATCATGGCTCTACATTTATCAAGTAATGTTCTATTCATGCGTTCAGCTACACCATTCTGCTGTGGAGAATAGCTAGTTGTAGTTTGATGCTGAATACCTTCTGATTTAAGTAGCCTCTCAAAAGCTTTGCTACAAAATTCACCCCCATTATCAGTGCGTAGGACCTTAATAGATCTTTCACACTGATTCTCGACCTGTGCCTTGAAATCAATAAAGCAATCCAAAACATCACTTTTCTTAGCAAGGAAATACACAAAAACCTTTCTAGAATGATCATCAATAAAGGTCAAGAAATAGCGAGCATTGCTCCAAGATGGAACTGGCATAGGCCCACATAAGTCTGAATGAATAAGATCTAGCTTATTAGCCTATTTTCAATTTTGAAAAAATAGGCTTATGAGATCACCTTTTGTCCGTGTGTGTGGGCCCCCCTAATAAAATCTAAACGGCTGGAGAGATTTCAATGAAACTCGGTAAGTTCATAGCTCTATTCCGGGCGACCCCGACCGTGTCCTTCAAATTTTGTTACGTCTCAGCAATCCAACATGGCGGCTGTGCGAAATATTTCACCAGCATTCAATATCTCCGAAACTATTACGGATATCACCCTGGAATTTTGTATGGTGATAAAGGGAACTACTAGAAATTCACTTACGTGACCTTTGAAAACCTGGTAACTACAAAACCAACATGGCGGCCAAGCGAATTTGCGACTTTTAAATGGAGGTTTCTCGAGATTTAACCAACCAAACGCAAGGAAACTTGGCACAGTATATGTTTATATACATTGTAATGCACCGACATCTAACTTCGTTCAATTGTTTACATAACCTCAAAATGGCGGCTGTGCGAAATATTTCACGGGCATTCAATATCTCTGAAACTATTTATGATATCAACCTGAAATTTTGTACGGTGATAAAGAGCAATGCAAGTTTATCTATGTAACTTTCAAAAACCTGAAAACTACGAAACGAACATGGCGGCCAAGCGAAGTTGACACATTCTAATACAATTTTTTTTGTGATTTAATCATATGAGAGCATTGAAATGTGGTATAGTAAATGATTATACATATCGTCATTCACTGGCATCTAATTTAGTTCAATTGTTTACATAAACTGAAGATGGCGGCTGTGCGAAATTTTAAAACTAAGTTTTTATTCTTGTGTCGTAATCATGCGATCGAAGTGAAAGTTTGAATAATGAAGCTACGGAATAATTTTCCTTTAATGGTACATAACTCTATGGCCTATACATATAACAATCCAAAATGGCGAGCATCCAAAATATTTTGACGGTTGTCAATATCTAAGAATCTTTTCCAGCAATCAACCTTTTTTTTTTCTTTATTGTTCATAGAGGCTATGAACATAAGTTCACCTATATGACTTTCAGTAACCTGGTGAGCACAAATCCAACATGACGGCGACGCGAAGTATAAATATTTAAATGGACGTTTCTCGTGATTTAACCATCCGAGTGCCGTGAAACTTTGCACGTTAATGCTTATACAAATGTTAATCCACTGGTATCTAATTTATTTCAATTGTTTTCATAACCACAAGATGGCAGCTGTGTGAAATTTTAAAATTTCGTTTTTACTTCTTGTGTCCTAATCATGCGATTGAAGTCTGAAAACCACACGTACACAATAATCTTCATGTAATAGCACATAAATAAAAATCCAACCCACCTACCATCTGCAATATTTAGTGGGTTCTCAGTATCTACGAATCTAACATAGCAATCAAACGGAAATTTTGTATGTTGATAGAGGCAATTAATATGAGTAGGATGTATGAAAATAGGCTGTATAGTTCTTCACGGAACTACTTGTTTTTACATACAGTTTTACTCTTACTTGACTTAAATGGTTGTCTAGCTTGTTTACCTTCAGCACATGAAAAACAGTTTTTAAAACCATTATCCGCGAAATTAATTCCATGAGTGAGACCATCTCTTAACAACTTCATACTGTGGTTGTTAAGATGGCCTAGTCATTTATGCCATAAATATTCTAAGTCCTCTGTACAAATTTTAGCTTGAGCACTGAGAGCATTGACTTGGTGAACACCCCCCACATTACTCGCAGTCAGTGCTACATTACCTGTAGCAACGAAGTTTTCATTATCATAAACTTCACAAGTATTGTCGGTGAATACCACAACAAAACCCTTTTGAGTAGCAGCAGACACAGATAAAAGATTAGCAGTGAGACCAGGAACATATTCTACATTGGACAAGGTTTGTGAAATACCATTTTCTAATTGAACAGTTACATTACAAGATCCTTGGCCATACAATTTTTGATTGTTTGCTGTACTGATCTCCAGATTAGGACCAGCAGTGAAGTTCACCATCGCAGTCTTGCTTGAACTCATATGCTTAGTGGCACCAGAGTCAACGAACCAGGCCCCTGTAGAGGCCCTTGCACTTAATGCCTGTCCATCGGTTGCCAGCATCATCTTGTCTTTCTTCGACTTCTGTTGAGTTGAGCTCTGCATCTCCTCTTTCCTGTCCTGGCGTCTTGCATTTCCAGCAGAAAGGCTTCTTCTTCGTCTTGTCTTCTCGTGAAAACAGAACAGAATCCTTGGATGGCTTGGAAGTAGGCTACTTTTCCCACTCCAAGTAGTATCTTGTAGCAACTTGGTTCGGACTGTGTCTGCAGTAAGGTCTGTTCCGGAACTTTCCAGAGCCATAATCATAGGCTGAAACTCATCTGGTAGACCTTTCAGCATAAGAGCTGCCACAAACTCATCGTCCAGTACCTTATTCATAGATGCAAGTTGCTGAGCAAGTCCCATAACCTCAATAACATACTCTTCCATCGTCTTGTAGTGCTTTAATTTAACTTTGCACAATTTGCACAATTTTTTCAAGATGATGATCCGCTAATTCACTCCTTTATCTGAGTAGGCCTTTTCAAGAGCTTCCCAGACTTCCTTCGCGGCCTTACAAGGCATGACGATTGGGAAAATTTATTTATCCACCATGAGGTTAAGTTTGGCCCTAGCCCGACATTCGTCTTTCGCTTTCTTCGCAGATGTTGTAGTATCTCCATCCGGGTAGCCAACTATACAGCTCCACAGATCTTCGAGCCTTAGGACGTTTTCTATCTCGAATCGCCAATCCACGTAATTTAGACTACCTCACAGCTTATCTATAGCCGGTAACGAGGTGCTGGTTGCAGACATGTTGATTTCGATATGTAGCGAAATTCACAGTTCATATAACGAGCAGTCTATCATTCACACTTTATATTCGCACAGTCGATTCGTGGCTGGGCCCATATCCTGTAGGATTACGAGGCACACAGGCAATTGAAATGGAACACACGTTTAATGTACTTGACATTTACTAGAACAGAACTGAACGAACAAGGTGATACAACATTCTTTTATGCACAGCAAAACAAAAACAAAAGAGAAACATATCTCTATGAAACAGATTAACTGATTAACAGTGTGACCAACACAAATCATGGTCACATATTCCAACAAAATTAACAGAAAACCAGGCAACCCAGACCAAACCTGTTCTGCCTCCATGCACCAACCAAGTGAGATATGAACTCAGGATGGAGTGGTAAATGACTGATGTCTAACCATTTGAGCCCTGGAAAGACCTTTCATCATTATCTATTACCGTACTTGAATATTACCCCTTTTTACTCTTTCGCTCAATGCTTTTTTTCATACAAGTCAAAAATGAAGAACCAATACTCATGTGTAATTACACAAGATTAACACAACAAAAATAAACAAATATATAACTGAAGATAGAAGGAACTTAATAAATAACTTAATAACAAAGAAAAGGCTCAGTTTCTCTCATCACTCATACTTGGTTTTGTTGGCCTCTTAAGAGGAGAGAAGGACCCACATTGCTGTATCGGGCAGCATAACTTGCTATTTTTAATGTCTTCATTTCCATTCAGGGAGATCTGGCAAATCTTCTGATAACAAACACTGCGAACAAAAAGGGAGGAAAAAATCTTATGATTTCATGAACTGAAAACAAACGGCATGGAAAAAAATCTATGATTTCATGATCCTAAACATCAAGAGGAATGAGCAGACAAAGAACATCTAAACTCTCCTGCCTCCTCCTTGCATACACTGAAGACTCAAAACATGATCACTCCCAGCAGCGGCCGGTAAAAAGGTTGCAGTGTTGCACAACGACCAGATTAATTCATGAAAAACAATTAATACTGTCATAATAATTTTCGTAATAAAAGTTGTAGGTTTCCTTTTATATGTATAGGAATTCATAATTCTGTTCTTTAATAATTCAGGAAAGTTACTGTGAACAGTCTGAGATAGCGAAGCGCGCTCTCTGGGAGCACTCGTCCGTTTGGTCGTTGCCAGCCCCAAGCACCGACCAGATCTCAATAGTGAAGGGTATTGCAGAGATGCTAGACCGGGTAAGCCCTATCCCAACAGTTAACATGGCTGGTCGTTGCCCACTGACTGCAACCAGGAAGCCGAGTTGCAGGCGCGGACGGAGACATCCGAGATGCTTCGTCAACTGCCGTAGCCATGTCTTGCAATGTTGCGCGTACCTGTGACACTCACAGTTCTCGCCCTCGTATATAACTCGTGTTCTCGTTAAGGTTTTCATGTAGACTAACTTATAATCCATTTAATCCGATGAAAATGTGATATCTCTGAACTGCGGCATTCGTTATGAATGAGGTACATCCGTTTTACCGCGCAATTGAATACGGTTTTCTCCGATATCAAGCAGTCTTTTACCCTATCACCTTATGGGCGCCCGCAGGAGGGGCCGTGCCCCCACCTCCTGAAATCCCGAGAATATTTCGAATGTTCATTGTCACACCAGTTTATTTCATCAATTGAAGTTACTGATGGTTAACTGATTTAGATGTAGGGATAATTCCACAGTTTTACTTAACTTAGTAATTTGGGATTATTTGAGAATATCTTCAGTTTTAAAAATCGGCAATCTGTATTAACATTACCATTTTAATGAACTGCTCGATTTTTATTTTTGTCGATACATTGCGATACAACTACTTTTTGTCTGTTTAAAAAAATGAACATTATGACTATTTATTTAATCGTATGGTGAATTATATACAAAATTTACATTATACAACATTATCCACATTCTGCAACCAAGTTATGACATTTGGAGTGACATGAAAGAGTTCAGAAGGGTTCCCAGGGAACTAGAACAGAGGGCAGCGTCGGAGCAGATGATCCATTGTCTGCTCCTCTTGATCACAGTCGCACATTGCTGAATTGGTCCAGCCCCATCTGTGTTGAAAGATTTTACAGCAGCCATGGCCGGTTCTGGATCTGTTAAGACGGCACCACAGTTTCCTTGGGAGGTCAGAACCTTTCAGTTCCTTTGTAGGATCAAGAGAATGGGCACTTGTCCCCGCTGTTTTAGTTGACCACTCGTTTCTCCAACTTTGGTTTAAATTAAACCCATCCACATATAGTACAGTAGAACGTCGTTTATCCGGACGTCAAACAACCGGAGCGTCAATTATCCGGACGAGCAAAACAAAACTAAAACAAAAAGACGGAGTAGCGCGTGCTGCCTACAGTAGTGAGTCAGTTCTTATTTTCAATTGTTGTCTCTGTTGTCTCCTTCCATTTGTTCACTCTATAATGTTTCAATGTGTTGTGTATGTGAGTGTGTGTACTGTACTGTATTACGTTGTGAAAAATGGCGCCTACGAATGACAAAAAAAAGAAAAACGAAATCGCAATGTTTTATCCATTGAGAAGAAGGTGGAGATCATTAATAAACTGGATAAAGGTGAGAGTGTGCAGTGTCTAAAAAAACTTAGTGTTAGAAAATTCACAATTTATGATTTGAAGAAAGGAAAGTTGAAATTCTGAATTATGCATCGAAGTTAGATAGTGAAGAAGGGTCTAAAAAGAGCAGAACCATGAGATCAGCTAGGGATAAAAATTGGAAGAAGTGGTGTACTTATGGTTTATTCAGACTAGAAGTAAGGGAGGTCCCATTTCAGGACCTATGTTATGAGAGAAAGCGTTGTAGTTAAATGAGAAGCTTGGCAGTTATTACCATAATGTGCTGTGCATGTTTTTTCCTATGAAATAAACGCATGTTTGATTAACCGGAAAAATCGTTATCCGGAGCACTGTCGGTCCCAATTAGTCCGGATAAACGACACTCGACTGTATTTCTGCAGTAACACATGTTGGCCTCCTAGACCATAGTCACTGTTGTGAGGGATGGCAAAATTCATGGTATAGTGGTAAAGTAGGTGAAGCCCTGATCTTCTTAGCCTCTCTCAACAATGCTTGTTTCCTTCTTAGATGTGGTGGAGGAATGTGGCTCAGCACAGGCAGCCAATGGCAAGGCGTTGACTTAATAGTACCAGTGATGCATCGCATTGTATCATTTAATCTTGAGTCTACCTTATGCACATGTGCACTTTCCAACCACACGGGTGCACAGTATTCTGCTGTTGAATAGACAAGGCTAATGCCAGTTAGGCGTAAGCAGTTGGCAGAGGCTCCCCAGGAAGTACCACTAAGTTTATGTAGGATGTTGTTTCTTGCAGCAATTTTATGGGAGAGCTTGGTGAGATGCTCTTTGTAGGTCAGGGTTCTATCCAAAGTCACTCCAAGATAAGTAGGAAAGGGATTGTATCTATGTTGTTGTCCATCAAGCAAAATATTGGGTTTGTAATTAGAAAACCGATGTGCAAGGTGGAAGCAAGATACTTCTGTTTTATTCAGGCTCGGAATCAATCTCCAGGACTGAAGGAAAGCTGACATTCTCTTAAGGTCTTCAGTAAGGGTGTTTTCTGCATCTTCAAAATTTCTGCTCTGCGTTACAAGCGCAATATCGTCAGTATAAATGAACTTTCTTGTCTTAGTATTTGGCAAGTCATGAATATACAGGTTGAAAAGGATTGGGGCCAAAACAGATCCTTGTGGGAGTCCATTATTCAGCTTCCTCTTGTGACTTTTAGAGTCACCCAAGAACACCTCAAACTGTCTTTCACTGAGAATGTTTGATAACAAATTCACAATTTCAAAAGATGGAATAACTTGAAACAGTTTGAAAAGTAACCCTTGTCTCCAGACAGTATCATAGGCTGCCGTGAGATCAATGAAGACAGCTGTGGATTTTAGATGGTTTTGGAAACCTGCTTCAATATGTGTTGTAAGGGCAAGAACTTGATCTGTGCAACTAGGACCGTTTCGGAAGCCAGCTTGTTCAGGTGGTATGACATCTTCAATGTACGGTGCTATCCTGTTCAGAAGGACACGTTCCAGAAGTTTAAACATGGCGCTAAGCAGGGCAATGGGACGATAGCTTTCAGGATTGTGTTCAGATTTACCTGGTTTCAGAATAGCTATAACTTTGGATAGTTTAAACTGTTTGGGTAGGTGATTCTTTTTAAGGATATATGTGAAAAGAGAAGTAATCCAGTTTATACTGAGTGGACCCATGTGTATGATGAATTCATTATCGATGTTATCAGGACCAGCTGCCTTGTTGGTCTTCAACTGCTTGATAGCTGCTACAACTTCTTCAACAAAAAATGCCCTGGATAGTTGATTATTTCTCTGGGCGTTCTTTTTGAGGAGAGTGAGGTTACGTTTCACCATTTTGGTGTGACACTTGTCTCGCTTTGCCCTTGTAAGATCTACCATTCTATTAGCAATGGTGTCGGGACGATGATTCACAAAGAAAAGCGAACTTCTATCGACAAAAACTATGAACTAAAAAAAATCCTCCCATTCATGCCATAAAGACCATGTAACTTACCCAACGGTTTCAGAGCAGCCAAATAATGAATGTCACGAAGCAAGTAAGAAAGGAAACGAAAATTATGGGGGGAGTACATCTCAACATCACCTAGTGACATGTAGGTAATGAAATAAAAAATAATACAAGCCCCCCCTAGACAAAATCTTGCGGGTGCACATGTACCACCTTGATGAAAATAGTGCAACACCCAGAACTATTATCCGCCAGCTGCCACTGATCACTCCTAGGACAATGGTGTATTTCAACGCAATTTTCTTCAAGATATATGGATAGGTATAAAGATGTGAGTGACAGGTACAAGCCAAATGCTTGTGGAGTAACTCATGATGTAGTGGTTAGCATTCTTGGCTGTATTCCCTGACACCAAGTTATATTTCCAGCTCTGTCAAGAAATATAAATCTGGTCTGAGGGTTGAAACAGGGTACACTCAGTCTCATGAGGGAAAACTGAAAATAAATTGGCGTGATTCCATTTTTTCATTGTTTTCCCCACTTCTACTCCAGGAATGGTTGCTAGCTTAGCTCCACAGCTACCTCCTTCCCAATCCTCACCTCAACTAAAAATAGCATGTATTTGTATTAATTCAGACATCACAATAACACAGGTTATCACAAACATTTTACACACCCACATACCTCGGATGAAATTACCAAAATATACAAGTCCATAAGAAAAGAACAACAACATACATTTGTGGCTTAAAGACTGAGCCAGAACGTCCATAATGAAGAGAGACTTATGGTGTGAGCTAATGACGAGTACTAGCCAGCCCCTTGGGGTAAGAGGTCTTAGGTTTGAATCCCAGCTCCATCAAGGATTTCAGAACTAACGTGAGTGCTGGAACAATATGCACTCAGCCTCATGAGGACAACTGTATAACTATCTGATCTGAGAGGCAGTGACCCCCGTTAAGAAAGCCAAGATTAACAGCTGAGAGGAAATATAACACTGCAGACCATACAGCTGAACAGTGGTCACTTGGTAGGCTCTCAATGGACTCCAGAACTATGGGATTATTAGTAGTTAGTTGATGGTGAGTACCTATCAAGAGTACTGTAGTTTAAGGAAAGAAAAAGGAAATAAGTTATATAATAACAACCCTGTGCGAGTAGCAGTCGTTTGTGTTTGCAAGCAGCAGAATATTTCGAAAAACGAAAATGTTGTGCGAACTGTTGGAAAGTTACTAAATTCAATTAACATATAGATCAAAATACTGTAAGTACATGCCTGATCTGATAGTGGAAAATCAATAATGAAGAGATTTGAAGACAAAATTCATCACACCAGTTTATTATTGGAAGAATGTAGCAAGTGGCATTCACATGATATGGTTATACAAGACATCTGGCAAAGCACTCATTAGCTTACTTTTATAAAATACTAGCAGGTGTATGATTCATCTTTTGCCAAAGCCGTCGGATTTTTAAGAGCATTAAAAATCCCTCAGTATGCCTTCCTTCGGAGGGGAAGTGCAGCCGGCGGTCCCATGTCATAGATTTATGGCATGTTAAAGAACCTTCCACTAATTACACCTGTGTGAAGCTAAATTGGATAGGTTAAGAATGTTTCTACGTTCGTTGCCAAGAGACGACTGCGGTGGCGTCTAGTAGCTAAGTTCTGAACTAAGCCTAGTAGTCGTTGACGGTGGCATTTGGCGGCAAAAGTAAGAACTATTTGAAAAATTCTAAGTTGCAGTCTGTACTTAAATTAAAAAACAGATACACACACTAATACAGCCATCACAATTAACAACGGTTATCAGACAGATTCTACACACACCCAAAGTACACGGGGCTACATGACCGCGTTGTCTCAGCCCCTAAACTGAGGAACCAACCATCTAGTTGACAGGTCAATTATGAATTCCTTACAGTTGTCATTTCCCATGTTCGAGATACCCGCATTTCGGAGTATTTGCAGGAGTCAACTCAAGCCAAGTGCAATGCAGGGACCTCACCCTGGGGGAACCACCCTGTTGATCACTCTATGCCAGGTAAGTACTTAACCAAATTACTGTCCATTTTTTCTTGAAAGCCTTTAACCCTCCAAAACACGCATGGAGTACTGTTATGCGAACACTCGCGAGGTGGAAAAGAGAGCAATTTACTTTATGCAGTCCTATTTTGGTAGCATTTATTTTAATGGTATTAATGTTCCTTGTTGTTATTAAGTATAACAAATTTAAAGTTTCCGCCTAATCAACACTCATTTGTTATTTAGTTAGCTTATGGGTACATGTTTCGGAATTAGTACAATTCCTTATTCAGCCCTTCATAATTCATATTCGGAAACATCATAGACTAAAAAGACCACGTCCATGTGAGAAACATAATACACTGATATTAAAATACTATAAAAAACTAATTAAACACTTTAAAACATGACAACCTTATGGACATTACATACAATAAAGCAATAAAAACATTCCTGCTGTTAACAATCAAATTGATTAATAATCACTATTATGCACATTCTTGAAAGGTATGCGAAGGTTGTTATTCATTTATTTTTTGCAGAATGAAGGCACATAGCCCTTTATTTAACCCAAATTCACATAAAATACCAATGTTACAAATGCTGCTTATGCATTTAAAATAGTAGGCCTACACACATTTTTAAATACTGTATATATATCTACCCCTTATTATTCCCGTTTCCAACAGGGTCAGGGATGAAATGCGATGAAATTCTATGTGGCAGATGGTTTTTACGGCCGGATGCCCTTCCTGACACAAACCTCACGAAAGCAGTTAATGAGAAATGATATGAATGAAACTGGGCAAGGATGTGGAAGGAAGCGGCCGTGGTCTGTCAAAAGGTACCGTCCCAGCATTTGCCTGGAGTTGAAAATGGGAAACCATGGAAAACCATTTCAAGGACGGCCAACAGTGGGGCTCGAACCCACATCTACTGAGTCCACAGGTAGCTTAGCCCCATGGCTCATGATCTCAAGATTAACGGTCACGTTAAACTGAAAGCTTCCTTCCTTCCCATGACCTAGTGCTGCCCTTTAGCGAGCGTAGCTACCCTGTAGGTACACATTTTTAAATACTAAAAACTACAACAAACCTACAAAGATAAAATTATATAAAACTCAGAAATCTAAAAGTATATATAAGTTGCACAGTAAAGCCATACACTGAGGAGGGAAATGGGTCACCTCAAGTCTGGCACAATCCTCGGTTCCAATGCCTTCTTCACTATTAGCTGAAACTTCCAGTCCGAGTTGTGGTCACTCTTCTTTATCATAGACATTTGCTCTTCAGAAGATAATTCAATCCCATATTCGTTGTTTTTGTGAAAAAGTCTCTTCGTAGCAGCTCTCTCAGTAAAACTACAGTCTTTCTTAGTTTTCAACACTATCAAGCAAGTAATTTATCCTTTCTACTTCTTCTGGATTCATTTCATAGCACTACGATACGTAAATTAGAGGGAGTTGCTGAAAACTTATCACAGACAGCTCAGTACGGTATAGCAGAGCACTATACGCCCGCGGTGGAAAGCACTGCGTGATAACAATCCACAGAGACAACAGATAGCGAACTGAAAGGTGACTGTAGTAATAAGCCGAATGCTGGAGGCCCGAACTAGAATAAGGTGACGGGATGCCCATTAAGCAACTATTCACTGGACTGTAGCACAAAACACATACCTGTGGTCGAAATGCCGCAACGCATATACTGGAGGGTTAATGCCTGCACATTCCACTGTCATTGGCTCCGAAATGATAAAACGTCGTAAAAATATATCCTTTTCCAACCATCTCCTGAGGAAGGATACAGGAAGACTAGCATCACCATTGATGGAGCAAGTCTTTTCCCTTACATTAGCAGAACGCTCTCATCAAGTGCAAATATAGATTCTAAAAGTACAGAATTAACAGTGTTGGAGAATTCCTTGCCAGGCCAAGACAAGTTTTGACAATCATAATGTAAATGTAGCAACAAAGATCACTGGGTGTAATTTCCACCTTATTTTACTGATCCCAATTCTGGGCATGGTACAGAAGATGTCTTAAAAGCTGGAACATCACCAGCACTGCTTGGGGAGAATACTGCAACATTGCAAGATACACACAAATGTCAATGTCCTCGAAGAAGCACAGACCACCCCTAGAGAAGTCTCAATTTTAAGAAGTCAGTTGCATTTTTATTTTCATTCATTAAAATCTGTTAAGTTAAATTCTTTAAAACCAAAATAATAGGGGAGTTAAGGATTAACTTATAAATTTGTTTACTTGCCTAAATGAAATTGTAGGGCTATCTAAAGGTCCCCATACAGATTTTAATGTAATTTTTATATTCTCGTTTAGGCCAGATGACCTCGATGGTCCTCCTCTTAAAACAATCACTACCATACTACACCTGTACAGCTGTCAGTTTCACCCTGACTCGCAACTCTCGTCCAAATTGTTGTAACACGTTGCTGATGAACTTTCCGTAAGTAACAGGGGCCAAGTTTAGACGCCTAATTATTACAAACAGTATTCGAAGATAACTGACTCCCGAATGAGTTTGCTAAAATGGTCGAGTTACTCCACAAGAGAAGTTCATAATACACGGAACAACATTCGTAGAGATAACAGACTCAACATTGTACCTACGATACAGAAGTTCGAGGTCTAGCCTATATCATGGACCAGCACGGCAATGAAACTCCAATACCCTGATGATTAATTTATTATTAAAATGTCAAAATGAAGCATAGTTGGTCGTGTTCTCGCAAATAATAGATTTATAACAGACTAAAATTAGACAGCCTTGATAACTATTCCACTTAACTCACCTTCAATTAAACAACGAACATTATTTGGATGTCAGTTACAACAAAAACACACAACCGGCCACTTATGTCAAACTTCAGACAGACAACACGAGAACGTCAAAAATTACAGCAGGCTTTACGCAACGTTCCCAGCTGATCCTCCCCACCACACCACAATCCTGGATGCATGCACGTACGAACCGAACGGACCAAAGAATAGAGGAGGAACGGACACTGGCTGCCAGAAAAAGGTCAAGGCACAGAATATGGTCAAGGAGGTCGGCTCAAGTCAAGGTCATGGTCTTCTTCCATGTCAAGGCTTATAAACTACAGAGGTTGCCTCAATTTTCACTCACCAATCAGCGCTCACAAGGTGGATGACGTCACAATATACCAAACGCGCCATGTGGGGAACGAAACGAAACTGTCAACATCAGCTGTTTATTCTAATGAAATTATTGGTAAATGGGTGATAAAATAACTGAATGTAGCATACCTACATTTTATGTTGTGATCTTGAATTTATTGGAAATTCGCCTAGACTCGCTAGCAGTATCGTGGGTGTTAGTGACTTCAAATAACCACTTCTTATGCAAGATAGAATTGGAATGTTTCAATCTGATGACGAAAATTGTTATCACAGCTGCCTCGACCCTACCAGACGGTACGTCAGAAACTTCTCTCGACACAAAATTGTCAGGGGTGGAGAGATAGTAAAAAAGACTGTCAACATAAGTTACACCTTTTCTTGTCGGCAACTTTCGTAGAGAAACCCATAACTGTTCGTGGCGATATCTGGAATCAATCGCGGGTCATTTGAAACTGTTCTACGTAGGATCCTGCATAACAGTCCCATCGACTGTTGGAAACTATCAAAATAAGTACAATATGCAGGGTCCTTCTTAGCGGTCTAGCAACACATCATTCGGCAATAAGTCACCCGGTTACACATGCAATTTTCCGGTGCGTTGCCATGCTTCTAGACTGATAAAAATGAACCTGTATATAAACAAAATATCTACAACTCTAAATTTTACCATAACGAATTCGTTATGATTTTACTTTAGACATCGATATTTGTGAAGGGTTACCTTGCGACGGTGTCTGCCATATCACTCTGCGTTCGAAGCATAAATATATGGGCCTCAGTTATGAAAGGAGGCTACCATTTTGGGGTCTGTAACATCGCGGTCATCGATCCCGTTCACTTGGGTGAGTGGCGATAACCTGTGTTATTGTTGTGTGTAAACTGTGGGTTAGAACTGCTATGGTCCTTTTAACTCTTCTGGCTTTAGGGACACCAAGGTATTGGAACATTACCCCAGCAGTGAGCTTTAACGTGCCAGTAAATCTGTTGACTTGAAGTTGTCACATTTCAACACCCTTAAATGCAATCAAACTGATCTGGGGTCAAGATATTGGGGTTTGAAGGGGAGCGTAAGGAGTTATACTCTGATTTACAAAAGATGCTCGGTGAACGCTGTCAGTTGCTTGAAGGGTGAGGTGAGGAGTGGAGAAGAGCGGGGTAACGGTCTCCATAGCAACAGCCAGCAATGTTGCAATGTATGCCGACACAGAGGTGAGCACATGGTTTGACTCAGTGTTCTACTGTGTCTCGACTCGTCACGGTCATTAGACCGCCAGGCAGGGGGGCTAACTTCCCCAGTATTGTGTCTTCCTGCAAGCCTCTTGGAATGTTATGATTCATGATCTGCCTCAGTGGCAACGCAGCATTTCCCCACGTGCTAGCTTTGACAGCTGTCGCTGTCAGCGAGCATTATTGGTAATTCAGAGTATAGGTACCATCCTAGCATTTGTCTGGAATAGAAATACACAACTACATGAAACCATTAACAAACAAATAAATTAAGATACATGGAGAAACGCATCTATTGCGCCTGTTAAGGCCAACATAGCTACAGTATAGAGTGGGAGTTGAAAATGGACCCCCTCAGGACTCGTAGGGAAATCTTGTGCAATCTGTATAGGTACATGTTTTGTTTGCACCACAAGTCTGCATCGAAGGAAAGCCAATACTCAACTCTTCATTTAATGGGGCCTACGGTACCTAGAATGCAGATGATTTGGGATTGATTCCCCAGTCATATTTTTAACTCGCACACTTCAGGCAATTAAGACACTGATTCCTCAGTTTAAGGGCTGCGACAACGCGGTCATGTAGCCCCGTGTACTTTGTGTGTAGAATCTGTCTGATAACCGGTGTTAATTGTTGGCTGTATTAGTGTGTGTTATCTGTAATTCAGGCAAGGACTGCAGACGAGTACTTTTGCTAACAATGCTAGTCAACGACACCTAGCTATAAACTTAGCTACTAGATGCCACCGCAACCGGCAACGAACGTTGGAACTTAATAGGGCGTTTGGGTAGGTTTTTGCTAGGAATTAACCTTACCCCCAAGGGAAGATGAAGAAAGAAGTAAAGGGAAGTGGGTTTCGGACTAAGGAACAGGTGTGGCTAATAGGATGAGAGTCCAACACCAAACAAAGACAATGTTTAGAGACGAGTGTCACCGCAAAGCCCGTGAAACACCTAAAGTGGGTATGGTTCTGGTCGTAGCTAACGGGAAATGCGGCTGGAGCTTGGGCTATTTGCCGGCGAGAGTTGATAATACCTTCCCTTCCAAGCCAAGATTCGGCTACTATGTGAAAGGGTGGTGGTCTGGCAAAGAAAGAAATGATGAGTTTACTATGTATCCCTTCAAAGGAGTTTGTTTTAAACAAATATTTTGAAGAATGCAAACAATTTGAATTAGCCGTGATGTTTTAGTTCTTGAAATTGTAGAATTTATAAGGAGAGACCGAATGTTTCCAAGAAGGGTAGTGATGAGGCAATTATACCCTTGGGAATAATTTTGGTAAGAGCACCAATAGTTGCATTTAAGAATGGCTAAGCTTTTACCCAGCATGCGCCGACTAAAAGTTTAGACAATGAGTAAAACTTAAATTTGGGAAACCAACCATAAGTTATAGAGAAAGTCTCAACAAGCAGGAAGCTGGCGGAGCGAGCTATACTTGCCTTACTGGCTAGTTAGAATTAGCTATCAAAG
The DNA here is from genome assembly GCA_946902985.2 of Meconema thalassinum. Taxonomy (NCBI): domain Eukaryota; kingdom Metazoa; phylum Arthropoda; class Insecta; order Orthoptera; family Tettigoniidae; genus Meconema; species Meconema thalassinum. The sequence continues at coordinate 295,615,563 of OX336391.1, read as the reverse complement.
CTAAGAGAGGCTTTAATAAGTTTGTGACTAAGAGTTCTTGCTCAAAAGCAACAAATAGGGAAACAGTTATTAATTTGATTTGCGAGTTTTTTAAAGAGGGCATAACCCTCTAGGAAGAGTCAGGGAAGACAGGGTCCTACCTAATCGTGAATCTAGGGAAAAGAATAACGAAAAAACTAATAAAGATTTATTAACAATGAATTAAACTTTGAAGAATTAACAACATTTAGATCACGATTGTGATTTATAAAAGTTTACAACATGTGAAAATCTGAAACCTAACGATAAGAGGCCGACAAGCCTGAGGATTTGAATGAGTTTTTGAATGGTATGGACTCCGTCTTACGGAAAGAATTCATGATGAAAATTAATAAATGTAAAACAAAAATACTGGAATGCAGCCGAAATAAATCAGAAACCTCTATGGAGATCAAATTGGCAGGTGAAAAGCTAAAGGAAGTAGGAGACTTCTGTTACTTAGGAAGCAGAATAACCAGTGATGGACGAAGCAAAGAGGATATAAAAAGCAGGTTGGCTCAGGCAAAGAAAGCATTTCTACAAAAAAGGAATCTGCTGACATCGAATATAGATTTAGGTATTAGGAAGTCATTTTTGAAAGCCTTTGTCTGGAGCGTGGCGCTCTATGGAAGTGAAACTTGGACTATTGGTGCAGCAGAAAAGAGGAGAATTGAAGCATTTGAAATGTGGTGTTACAGGAGAATGATGAAGATCAGATGGGTACATAGGGTTACAAACGAAGAGGTATTAAGACGAGTGGGAGAGGAGAGATGTTTCTGGCGACTGCTAATGAAGAGAAGAGATAAGTTGGTAGGACACATACTAAGACACCCAGGAATAGCAAGCTTAGGTATGGAAGGAAGGGTCGAGGACAAGAACTGTAGGGGTAGACCAAGGTTAGAATATGTTAAACAGATTGCCTCGGATGTAGGGTGTCGGAGCTATGTAGAGATGAAACGATTAGCTCAGGACAGGGAGGCATGGAGAGCTGCATCAAACCAGTCAAAAGACTGAAGACTCAAACAACAACAAGAGGTTTATAATTAATAAACAACGTTAAATTGGGTACAAGTTTAAGACTTGTGGTAAGCACTAAAAATCTGAATAAGATATTAATAGTTGTGCTTAAATTAGACAGTTTTAACGTTTGTAACAACAATTATAAAGTAATTCTAGCTTTCCAGAATTGGTGAGATACAATGTGAGTGCTTTAAGAATTTCTGTGTGGGAATCTTAAAAGTATGAACAAATAACAAAGATGAAATTAAAACAAACAAAAAGAGAGAAATTAAGTAGAAGTTTCTATAACTTCTTATATTTAAACAGTAATTACGATTGCAATTTATACAAATAGGGCAGGTCACTTATTGTGAAACCTGAAGAGAAAAATTGAGAAGAAGTTTCTAGAACTTCTATGTTCAAACAGGATCACGAGGAAAATAGGGCAACTTACCCTTTCGTGAAACCTGGATCAACGAGATTAATGAAATGTTGAGTACTTAGAACATAAACAATTCCTGTACTAGCAAGAAAAGAAAATTGATTAACAGGCTGTTTCTAACTGCTGATATTTAAACAGAATGAATCAGTTATAAATGGAGAAAAGTTGGGAGGGCGCCTATGGTTTGGCGAGGCCTCATTGAAATAGACATACATTTAAGGATTAACCTAATTTGTTAGTAAAGAGTGGTTGTGGAAGAGGAAATAGGAACTTCGTGGAGAAACTTCTTGGCCTTATTTATTTTTCTCGGACGAGCGCGACGCGGATGAAAAGTTGAACGAGCACTGTTTCCACTATAGTCTATTGACGTGGTTGAAAAGTTCACTATTGTAGCACAGAAAGTTTATAGAAAGGAAATTGGTTACAGTTATGCGAATAACTAGTTGAATTTTGGTTTGAGAGAGTCTATTGCGTTGAAAAATTTGTAGCTTATAGTTGAATGCAGTGGACGAATTCCCACGAAGGAAGACAAATTAGGTGTTGATCAGCTGTTCATAAAGAAAATTCCTTGGTTAAAAAAGTACTTCCATATGGGAGTGGAAAATACTAGAAGGTTTAGCTTGTGGGTGAATTGTTTGGCGTAGAAAATTCCAGAACAATCATAACTGTTGAATTGGGCAAATCAAGTCCAGTGGTGGAACGAGCTAACGTTTTCTACAGACAGTATTTAGTTTAATAAGAATCCCACGGTGTGAGAGCTCATTCTCTGTTTACATGCACAAGAAATGCCGCTTCGTTTTACAAGATTAGCTGTCTTAGATAGACAAAGCCTGGCATCGAAAATCCCGCGAAGATTGCAATTGCACAACATTTAGCAACTTCTCACTGTCTATAAAACGGTATTAAAAGCGTATATCTAATTAAAAGCAATTAAAATATGTTGAAGAACACGGTACTTAGCTCATTTCTGTAGTAGGCGATCCAGGCGACCGTTAGTTAAGATCTGGACATGGCGTCCGATTCAAAAGTTTGTATCTCGAGGAGAGGAGACGAGCCCTAGATATGCTCCAACTGGAGGTCTTGACGACTGAAGCACAAGTGAGAGTGAGAGCAATTGCTCTCAGCACGGAGACGAGAAGTCAAGTGAGCGAGCGAAGTGGCGCGCCGAAAGTAGAGCGACAATGCACACGTCAGAGGTAGGCGGGCGGGGGCAAGGGAGGAGAGGGGATAGAGGAGAGAAACAAAAGAAGTTATACAAGCATGAGAAATATAACAAAAACAAAATATCTGATGAAAGTAAAGCTTATTCGCAGAGTAGTTGGCTGACGAAGAATGCGGCGTCTGGCGGATTGAAGACGAAGTCTTCGTAACTTGAGGCAATGGAAGTTCGGAGGGCGGCGATGAGACGCTGCGAGGCTGGTTCAGCAGAATATGTGCTTCTGAAACAAACTTACAAGAAAAATGAACAAATGCACGGGGCAAACAGAGGGTGTATGTGGGAAGGAATTGTAAATAAATAAGTTAATATGAAGTAATGGAGAGCAGCAAAAACTAATTCTGTCTTTCCGTGTATTTCCAAAAATACACCAAGTTGGGGAACGACAAACACCAACAAGGAACAAGAACACAATATGAAAGAGGTCTTACAATATACCCATTTGTTATCAAGATCCTCCTCTCCCCGACTTTTACATTCCCTCCTGGGTAACAATCGATCATTTCGCCAAAGATCTATGCTAGAGGGAGAAAGGGAAAAAGGGGAGGCACCTATGAGGAACTGACCAGGTGTAAGTGGAAGCAAGTTATCAGTGTTATTAGAATGCGGGGGAGACGGGCGCGAATTAACAACACCGTCAATCAAAAAGTAGCTAGAAGCTGCTCCAAAAAAAAAAGCGACTATGAGTATCGCGACAAAATGCGAAGAGAGCATTAACAAAGGTAAACAAAGCATGTAGGAGCAAGTACATTGATTAAGACTAATAATATACCAAATAAAGGAACTATGCGAGTAGAAGGCAAGAACTCCATAAGTAACAACAATCTAGTAGCCATAAACAATGACCTTAAGTTACAATGCACACCAAAATGGTTAACTAGAAAAGTACTTAAATAAGCAAAAAACGTGACGTAACAAGAATATATATATGAAGGTACATCGAATGTAACGACGAGAAAAAACAAGTTTGTTTAACAACAAACCACAAAGGTGCGAAATAGCTGCAATACATGTGCGCAGAAAAAATATGTATCGATGTTGTGAAACGAGGATCAAAACAACGCGAGCGTGCGAATGTGAGCGAGTGAGGAAAGTAAATAAACAAATCATTGACCCACATAGTACAGCGAGATAACGAGTATGAATAGCTGGAGAAGTAATTGACCTGAACCAGTTTATATGAGGGGGGAAGTAGACGGCTTCCTGAATTATGGTAGCAACCCGCATGACAATAGTTGGCAGAGAGCCCGAGTTGAGATAAGACGAACTCGTTATGACCTTTGTCACATATAGAGGAAGTAAACGGCAGCTTGGCCTTACCCGAGCTTGTATAAAAACAAGATTGACGAACAAGCAGTTCAAAATAAATAAATAAATAAATAAATAAACAAAACAAGTGCAATCAGCTGAGACTTAAAGCAGAACTTAAAGTAAAACGGCATGCGGTCATACGTAGCTTGGACATGAAAAACCAAATTAAGGACATATGAAACGAAGCAAGTAATTAATGTAACATAATTTTGAGGATTACGGAATCCATCAGTTGCCAATAGAAAAAAGCTTAATTCTCCTAAACAGCGGAGAAACGCAGGGAGGTTGAGAGAGAAATTAGGGGTAAGAATTGCTATTCTTGAAGTTTGAGAACGCAGATTATCAGGCGGTTTCAAATGCGACTTCCAAGGGTGAAGAAGCGAGAAGGAGGCGGCCGTGGCCATCCGACTAAACAGAAAAAGAAGAGAAACATGGCTCACAGCAAAGTGTTGGTGACTGATAGCCATGGTTTTACGCAAAGAGAAGATGGTTTTCGATAAAAGGTTTAACCAATTACCGGCTACAAAAATGACAAAAGACAATACCAAGCAACACAAGGCGAGGCGAACTTGAACTGCCATTTTGTTCGAGAATGAAACAAAACACATGGAGTATCTTACGGCCGTGGCGTAGTTGCTAACACGAAGACATTGTTTCGACAAGCTGCTTTGAAACGTGCTGAGATCGGAAACATAAGTGTTCTCTTTTTTAGAAAAGGAATTTATATCAGCGGTAACAAAATGACATTGTGAGTTGGTTTGAAGACTGGGACGTTGGATATGACCAGTAACAACCCAACCAAAATCAGTGTCTCTAGCGACCACAGTTGAGGATAATTTACGAGTTTGTTTACGAAGGCAATTCCAGAAAACTTTGGCATTGAAAAGTATATCAATGGGGCTTTGATTATTAAACTGAGGATCAGCTAACCTTAAATAAATGCGAAGGAATCTTTAAACCGGAAGTGTCGACAGAGTGACTTGGGGTGTCTTTACCAATGCAGTTAAGAATGAGACAGTTTAAGTTAAGATTGGTGTTTCTTTGACAGATGTCTCAAATTTTTAATTTTGAAGACTGCAAAGCTTGAGTTTTCAGATTTTCAATGCCGGATACATTGATGGAAGTAGAGTTTACTGGTAGACCTAGTTTTTTGATTAATGTTTGCGAAACAAAGTTGTGAGTTGAGGCAGAGTCGAGAAGACCGCGGGTTCGAAACCAATTTCCAAATCTATCCTGAATTTCGAATTGTACAGTGGACAACAGGACTTGCGCACTGTGAGAAGTTCTGGCGTTAGAAATGCAGGAAGAAGCATTAGTTTGTTCGGAGCTGCTCTGCATGGAGTTTGAAGAAGCAGGTACTAGTGACCGTGATTGATCATGAAAGTGCAACAAAGAATGATGCGGTCTTTTGCAATGAAAACAAAGGTTGGAAGACGTACAATTAGAATCAGAATGCTTAGGTGACAGACAGTTGAAACAATATTTGTTATTTGACACAAATTTCCTTCTGTCGTCAACAGACAATTCTTCAAAGGATTTACACAAGTACAAAGCGTGAGAAACCTTACAGAATGTACATTTTAAAGATTTGTTGAGCGGCCTAATATGTTCTCTAGAAGGAATCATAACGGGTTTGCTTTTTCTCGACAGATGGGTGCTGATGTCCATTTGAAGAGACAAGTTTTTTATCCAAGATGTGACACAGAGGACTGGTTTCGACTCTTTCGCACTGAAATGAGAGTGCTGTAATGAATTGGCACCGGCTGTTGAGAAACGCGATGAGATGCTCGAATGAATACTCATCCTTGTGAGTGAGTTCGATTTCCCAAGCCTTTAACGTCGAAAGATCAAATCTGGATGTAGCTAGATGAATAAGGACGGTGTCCCAAGTTTGGACTGGCTGCTTGAGTTGATATAACGCTCTAACGTGCAATTACATGGAGTCTACTAGGTCTCGTAAAGAGGTGACGTCATTAGGTTTTACGACTGGTAAGTTGAACAGGCAGTGAATGTGGCGAGCAACACACAAACGTACATTACCATATCTCTCTTTAAGAAGGTCAAAGGCAATGTTGTAGTTCTCTGCGCTTAAAGGAAGTGACTCAACCAAGGCCAAGGCCTGACCTTCCAAGGACGAACGCAAGTAATAGAACTTGCGGATATCGAGAATAACTTTGTTTTCATGGATAAGGGAGCAATAAAGGTCGTAAAAGGAATACCATTCACATTCCTGGCCTGAGAAGTGAGGTAGACTTATCTTAGGGAGTAACGGTTTGTCCTTATGAACTGAAGCGGGTGCGAACTGGGCCGGATTGATGACCCTAGTGTCCGGTTCTGAGATACAGCGAATCAGTTGGTGGGCCTTAGCAATTCCTTCAAAATACAAGGGTTCAACCTCGTCCCGATCCGTTTGAAATTTGGGGCTGGCGGATTCAATATCGGTTTGAATTTGGTCATATTAATCGTAGGACCGTCGTACAACTTAAGGCGTTGTGTCAAGACGTCTAGATCACAATCGGCGGGATTTATTTTATTTAGAAAATTTCTAAACCTGGTGAGTTGTCCTTTATAGGAAGAACGTCTGGCAATGAGAGTTTCATCCTTTTCAGTTGGCATGATGAAATGGGTAAATTGAAGTGTAACTTACGAAACTGTAGCAAGATTTTGAAAATGCTGTCAGGTTGGCAGCAGAAGACAGGTTGCAAGTAAGACAGGCTGAAGAAGACAGGAACGACCTCTATCACCTTCACCAGCTCTGCACTGCGAAGTTATAGCTGAACGATTCAAAGTAGATATTAATAATTTGAAAAATATTGACAAATGGACTCTGAGCAATAAATGACATATGGATTCTCATAAATGGACTTTGAGAAATGGACTTTCATAAATGGGCTCTCCCGGGTTTCTGGGACCAAAGTTTGGGTAGGTATTTGCTAGGAATTAACCTTACCCCAAGGGAAGATGAAGAGAGAAGTAAAGGGAAGTGAGTATCGGACTAAGGAACTAGTGTGGATAATAGGACGAGAGTCCAACACCAAACAAAGACAATGCTTAGAGACGAGTGTCACCGCAAAGCCCGTGAAACACCTAAAGTGGGTATGGACCTAGACGTAGCTAACGGGAAATGCGGCTGGAGCTTGGGCTATTTGCCGGCGAGAGTTGATAATACCTTCCCTTCCAAGCCAAGATTCGGCTACTATGTGGAAGTGTGGTGGTCTGGCAAAGAAAGAAATGATGAGTTTACTATGTATCCCTTCAAAGGAGTTTGTTTTAAACAAATATTTTATTTTGAAGAATGCAAACAATTTGAATTAGCCGTGATGTTTTAGTTCTTGAAATTGTAGAATTTATAAGGGGAGACCGAATGTTTCCAAGAAGGGTAGTGATGAGGCAATTATACCCTTGGGAATAATTTTGGTAAGAGCACCAATAGTTGCATTTAAGAATGGCTAAGCTTTTACCCAGCATGCGCCGTCTAAAAGTTTAGACAATGAGTAAAACTTAAATTTGGAAAACCAACCATAAGTTATAGAGAAAGTCTCAACAAGCAGGAAGTTGGCGGAGCGAGCTATACTTGCCTTACTGGCTAGTTAGAATTAGCTATCAAAGCTAAGAGAGGCTTTAATAAGTTTGTGACTAAGAGTTCTTGCTCAAATGCAACAAATAGTGAAACCGTTATTAATTTGACTTGTGAGTTTTTCGAAGAGGGCATAAGCCTCTAGGAAGAGTCAGGGAAGACAGGGTCCTACCTAATCGTGAATCTAGGGAAAAGAATAACGAAAAACTAATAAAGATTTATTAACAATGAATTTAACTTTGAAGAATTAACAACATTTAGATCACGATTGTGATTTATAAAAGTTTACAACATGTGAAAATCTGAAACCTAATGATAACAGGTTTATAATTAATAAATAACGTTAAATTGGGTACAATTTTAAGACTTGTGGTAAGCACTAAAAATCTGAATAGGATTTTAAAAGTTGTGCTTAAATTAGACAGTTTTAACGTTTGTAACAACAATTATAAAGTAATTCTAGCTTTCCAGAATTGGTGAGATACAATGTGAGTGCTTTAAGAATTTCTGTGTGGGAATCTTAAAAGTATGAACAAATAACAAAGATGAAATTAAAACAAACAAAAAGAGAGAAATTAAGTAGAAATTTCTATAACTTCTTATATTTAAACAGTAATTACGATTGCAATTTATACAAATAGGGCAGGTCACTTATTGTGAAACCTGAAGAGAAAAATTGAGAAGAAGTTTCTAGAACTTCTATGTTTAAACAGGATCACGAGGGAAAATAGGGCAAGCTACCCTTTCGTGAAACCTGGATCAACGAGATTAATGAAATGTTGAGTACTTAGAACATAAACAATTCCTGTACTAGCAAGAAAAGAAAATAAATTAATAGGCAGCTTCTAACTGCCGATATTTAAACAGAATGAATCAGTTATAAATGGAGAAAAGTTGGGAGGGCGCCTATGGTTTGGCGAGGCCTCATTGAAATAGACATAAATTTAAGGATTAACCTAATTTGTTAGTAAAGAGTGGTTGTGGAAGAGGAAATAGCAACTTTGGGGAGAAAGTTCTTGGCCTTATTTATTTTTCGCGGATGAGAAGTTGAACAAGCACTGGTTTCACTATAGTCTATTGACGTGGTTGAAAAGTTCTCTATTGTAGCACAGAAAGTTTATAGAAAGGAAAGTTATTGCGGTGGTGTAAAATAACTAGTTGCATTTTGGTTTGAGAGAGTCTATTGCGTTGAAAAATTTGTAGGTTATTATTGAATGCAGCGGACGAATTCCCATGAAGGAAGACAAATTAGGTGTTGATTAGCTGTTCATAAAGAAAATTCCTTGGTTAGAAACAGTATTTCCATATGGGAGTGGAAAATACTAGAAGGTTTAGCTTGTGGGTGAATTGTTTGGCGTAGAAAATTCCAGAACAATCATAACTGTTGAATTGGGCAAATAAAGTCCAGTGGTGGAACGAGCTAAGTTTTCTATAGACAGTATTTAGTTTAATAAGAATCCCACGGTGTGAGAGCTCATTCTCAGTTAACATGCACAAGAAATGCCGCTTCGTTTTACAAGATTAGCTGTCTTAGATAGACAAAGCCTGACATCGAAAATCCCGCGAAGATTGCAATTGCACAACATTTAGCAACTTCTCACTGTCTATAAAACGGTATTAAAAGCGTATAGCTAATTAAAAGCAATTAAAATATGTTGAAGAACATGGTACTTAGCTCATTTCTGTAGTAGGCGATCCAGGCGACCGTTAGTTAAGATCTGGACATGGCGTCTCTCGAGGAGAGGAGACGAGCCCTAGATAGGCTCCAACTGGAGGTCTTGACAACTGAAGAACAAGTGAGAGTGAGGGCAGTTGCTCTCAGCACGGAGACGAGAAGTCAAGTGAGCGAGTGAAGTGACGCGCCGAAAATAGAGCGACAACGCACACGTCAGAGGTAGGCGGGCGGGGGTAAGTTAGGAGAGGGGATAGAGGAGAGAAACAAAAGAAGTTATACAAGCATGAGAAATATAACAAAAACAAAATATCTGATGAAAGTAAAGCTTCTTGGCAGAGTAGTCGGCTGACGAAGAATGCGGCGTCTGGCGGATTGAAGACGAAGTCTTCGTAACTTGAGGCAATGGAAGTTCGGAGGGCGGCGATGAGACGCTGCGAGGCTGGTTCAGCAGAATATGTGCTTCTGAAACAAACTTACAAGAAAAATGAACAAATGTACGGGGCAAACAGAGGGTGTATGTGGGAAGGAATTGTAAATAAATAAGTTAATATGAAGTAATGGAGAGCAGCAAAAACTAATTCTGTCTTTCCGTGTATTTCCAAAAATACACCAGCGTTAATCAAATCTAACCTACAAATTTTGCTTCAGACACTTCTAATTAGTTGAAAGTTCTTTTATATGCCATAAATCAATGCCATGGGCCCGGCGGATTTACTTCCCCTCCGAAGGAATGACTGAGGGATTTTTAATGCTCTTAAAAATCCGAAGACTTCTGCCGCGTTTGAACCCGCAACCTTGGGCATAGAAGCTCAGCATGCTACTAAGTACGCCACCGAAGCCACCAATTAAGACATTAAGAGCACCCATTTTTTAAGAAAATGGTATTCTCAAACGACAATTCTGTAAAAAAAAAAGGCGTATTACTTGATAGCTACTGCAAGGCCAATTTCAATAGCCCCTTTGACATGCGTAATAGTCCAGCATATTATCATTTTATGAAATACAAAAAAATAAGTTGCTTTCTTTGTTGTGAAATTCTGAGATTTGGGGTATGATATGGGAGTTTTCTTCTTTGGGAAATACATTTTGTTTAGCTCGCCACATGTCATTTGTGGGCAGAGGAAGAGGCAGGTCTGTATGTCTTAAGGCAAATATAGTCCAGTCACATAAGCACAAAAAAAAAAGGGGTCAACCACAGAATGAGAGATTATAAGCTGTCAACTCGTATACACCTTCATTGTGGTGTTCTAAAAGTTGTCTCATAAAATCTTGCGTAAGTTATTCAAGGTCAAATATCACAAATATCAGTTATTCGTGAATATCTCGGTTTCTATAGCTCCAATGATGTTAACATTTGTTATAAAAATTGTAGAGAATAACATTTGCGACAACTTTTGTTTTGATAACATTTTCATACGCCCAACCATTTTTGAGATAGAGGGCAGTGAGCCTGCAGCGCTCAGCCATACTCACTGCAATGCAAGGTCAACCGTGTATCTCAGTGAATAATACCTTTTATAAAGTTATTAAATCATTGAAATATCATTAACAATAAATAATTTGTATTATTTATTAGTCAATACATTATATTTAAAAACATTTTGCATATATCTAGTATATTCATTTAATAATACTTACAGTACCTACTTTGTGTAATTAAAAACTCATTAGTAGATGAAATACTTATTGTATGTCCTAATTTTATATTAATTTATTTATGTACATTTTAAGTAGATATAAAACGATTAAATGTATTGTAATTTTACCTTTAATCATTAGCTATGTCTTATAATTTGAATTGTAATGAAGTGAAAATATATAAATCTTTAATCATTTGAAGAACAAAAGTATTAGTTTTCTTCTTCTTCATCAGCGTCATCATCTTTCGGGCACTTTCATTGTCATCATCTTCGTTGTCCTGAATCGTTGTTTCCAGGACTTCCAGAATTTCCGGGTCAAGTACACTCTCTTCCTCAGAGTCGATTTGTGACGAAACAGCATTGAGGCAAGCTTGTCCATTACACTGACCACAAGCTAAAGTGCATTGCATCCCCGATTTTCTGCACCCACAGCGTACACCACATCCATTCTTATTACAAAATAGTGTATTAAGTAATTCCTCAGGAGCTGGTGGTAATATTGTTGTTTTTGGCTCGAGGTTTGCAGCACCCAACCCCGTTCCTGGGGTTCTAAATTATGCCCTAACCATTTTTGAACCTGGTAATAAACACGATTTATATGCTGTGGGCTGCTGCACTTGTCGGTGGAAGATTGGACAACTGGACAGGTTTATCAAGCTTTGTAGACTTTATGAACTGACCATATCGAAGATGATCGATAGTACCCTCAGATTTAGGAGCATTATATATCACTAGTAAGATGCGTAATCCATTTTCGCATAATAGCTGTACAGGGCAGTTTACTTGTAGAAAAACTTAAGCCAGTCGGTCGAAAAGGGCAAGTTTTTGTGGAGATTTGATGAAAGTTCTTTTCCCTTTTTTAAACAGCGCAGAAGTTGTGTCACAGCCACTGAATGCATGTAAAAATAATATATGTTTTTTCAGAAAAGGGATATTTGTCAATACATTTTGACGAATAGATTTGTGCTTGACATTGTCTTTTCCAACCTTTTTAAAGATGATGATAATATGATAATTATTGTTTTAAGGGGCCTAACATCTAGGTTATCGGCCAGTCCTTTTTAAAGAAAATTTCTTCTTGAAGTACGGTAGTTGAGTGCGTCCGATTAAAATAACGAGCAAATCTATGCCTTCTCCAATTATGACGAGAGTCCTCTCATGTTTGGATTCTTCGATAGCTGTTTCTATGATAAGTACATCAGCAGCATCTCTTGCTTGTTTTGTTCTAATATTTATTTACACTCTCTAACTTTTCAATGAGCATATCAATAAGTTTCTTTTTATTACATCAGTAGTGCTATAAAAGGGAACTTCTCCTCCACAGCCTACTTTCCTGGTGACGTCATATACTAACCTGCCGTGGCCAACGAGAAAGACCGCTAACCTGCCATACATTTAGGGACAAAGCCGGTATCTCTCGAATGCATGGTCGGATTTTAACGAATGAGGTGTCGTTGGACTCGAGCTGACGGGGGCCTTAGCTATGGACCACTCATTTCAACCCTAAAATAAAACCTACCCCTACTAGGGGGTGAAATTGTGATTTGTTAGTAAAAGTCGCTTACCGAGAGATACATGTATGCATGTCAATGCTAATATGAAATTAATTGTTTTTGCACATGAACAACATACAAACGGGTCAACGCCATAATGAATTAAATTTTTGTTTTTTACGCATGTGCACTTGGGGATTTTGCAATAGGGTGGGCTTTTTAAATAATTATTTATAAATGAGTTTTTTACATATATATTAAGAACCAAAAAACGAATAGGGTATCCGCTTTTTAGTATCTCGCTAACCAATAATAGGATTTAAATAAAACGGGGTGGCGTAGGACTCGTGGTGAACTCCCCTTTTCTATGGACGAGGTATGTCCACCCCAAAATAAAAACTACCCTTACCCGAGGGTGAAATATTTTTTTTGTATGCATACGAACTTGGCGGCTTTTCTAAGAGAGAGGGCTTTTTAAATGATTATTTATAGATGATTTTTTAAATTTTTATTAAGAACCAAAAAACTAATAGGTCATCCGCTTTTTTAGTATCTCGCTAACCAATAATCGGATTTAAACATATGGGGTGTCGTAGGACTCGTGATAAACACCCCTTTTATATGGACGAGGTATGTCCACCCCAAAATAAAAACAACCCTTACCCGGGGGGTGAAATAGTATTTTTAGCCTTCTTTTCACATTTTGCAAAAATGAGGAAAAAGTAGACTTATGAGATCGATCCGGGAAAATGTGTGTCTGTCTGCCTGTCCTTCTGTCTGTCTGGCTGTGTGTGTGTGTGTGTGTGTGTGTGTGTGTGTGTGTACCCCCCCCTATCAACTCCTAAACTGCTGCAGCAATCGAAACCAAACTTAGTATGAGTAAAGATGTATACCGGAATATCTCACGTCCATATTTGAAAATGATGTCAGTGCTACCAACTGCTGAAAAAACGCACTAGAAAATTGAGCTCCATGTTGGATATCTTGGAAGGTATGCATGGGAGCTATTCCAAAATTGGCACATATATAGATAACACTATTTCAGTTTAATTTCCAGGAGGCCATACATGAAAGTGCTGCCAAAATAATTTTAAGCCTTCTGATAGGTCCAATTTTTAAATGCCTATAACGTCTACACTATCAATTGGATTTCAACCAAATTTTGTATGTAATATGTGTACATAAACAGATATGACGGAGCGTGTTCTTAAGAGCCACCAGGGCTGCCAACTGTTGATAATTGGTCTCTCTATTCTTTTATCCAAATACCAATATATCGGAAAGTATGCAAGCCGACAGCTTTAAACTATGCAAACGTATAGTAACTGACATTTTAGATTAATTTTGGAGTAACTTATATACTTCAGTTCTACCAACATGATTCTAAGCCTGCTGATAGGACCAATTTTTAATTGCATGTAACATCTATACTATCAGTTGCATTTCAACCAAATTTCGTATGTGCTATGTGTAACATAACAGATATGACTATAAGTATTCTTAAGAGGAATCAGGGCTGCCAACTGTTAATAAATGCTGTCTATATGTTTTACCCTAATATCAATATATCAGGAAGTATGCAAGCCAACAGCCCTATACTTTGCACACGTATAGATGCTGACATTCTAGATTAATTTGGATTAATTAATATACGTCAGTACTGCCAACATGATTCTATGCCTGCTGATAGGAACAATTTTAAAATACATGTAACTTCTATACTAACAAATGGATTTCATCCAAAATTGGCACAACAAGATATCATAATATTTCCGATTATTTCTAACCAGCACACGCATGACATTGTTGCCAACATGCTTTTACGCATGCTGATAGATCCAATGTCTAGGTGCATGTAACGTCCATTGGACTTCAATCAAATTATTTAATCTGTACCTTAAGAGATGGAACTAAGAATATATTCAGTCACCAGGGCTGCCAACTGTAGCGCTCTATTAGGCTACATTATACCAGGAATATTTCGAACTAAATAGAAATTTCGATATTACCAACTTAATTTCGTCATTATTCTAGATAGGTTCATATACTGGAGAATAATCATTGGCATGAAAAGTAGGCTCTTTAGTTCGTCAAGGATATTTATAGATGAGTTTTTTTTAATATTTATTAAGAACCAAAATAACCAATGGTCATCCGCTTTTTAGTATCTTGCTAACCAATAATCGGATTTAAACATATGGGGTGTCGTAGGACTCGTGGTGAACTTTCCTTTTCTATGGACGGGGTATATTCACCCCAAAATAAAAACTACCCTTACCCGGGGGGTGAAAAAGTAATTTTTTGTATACATGCGCACTTGGAGTGGGCTTTTTTTTTAAGAGAGCGGGCTTTATAAATGATTATTTATAGATGAGTTTTTTATATTTATTAAAAAACCAAAAAAACTAAAAGGTTATCCGCTTTTTAGTATATCGCTAACCAATAATCGGATTTAAATATATGGGGTGTCGCAGGACTCGTGGTGAACTCTCCTTTTCAATGGACAGGGTATATCCACCCCAAAATAAAAACTACCCTTACCGGGGGTGAAAAATCATTTTTGTATGCATGCACACTTGAGGGCTTTTGTAAGAGAGCTGGCTTTTTAAATGATTATTTATAGATGAGTTTTTTAATATTTATTAAGAACCAAAAAACTAATATGTCATCCGCTTTTTAGTATCTCGCTAACCAATAATCGGATTTAAACATATGGAGTGTCATAGGACTCGTGGTGAACTCCCCTTCTCTATGGACGGGGTATATGCACCCCCAAATAAAAACTACCCTTACCTGGGGGTGAAATAGTAATTTTTGTATGCATGCGCACTTGGAGTGGGCTTTTGTAAGAGAGCGGGCTTTATAAATGATTATTTATAGATCAGGTTTTTTAATATTTATTTAGAGCCAAAAAACTAATAGGTAATCCGCTTTTTAGTATCTCGCTAACCAACAATCGGTTTAAACATATGGGGTGTCGTACTACTCGTGGTGAACTCCCCTTTTCTAAGGACGGGGTATATTCACCCCCAAATAAAAACTACCCTTACCCGGGGATGAAATAATAATTTTTGTATGCATGCGCACTTGAGGGCTTTTGTAAGAGAGCTGGCTTTTTAAATGATTATTGATAGATGAGTTTTTTTAAATATTTATTAAGAACTAAAAAACTAATAGGTCATCCGCTTTTTAGTATCTCCCTAACCAATAATTGGATTTAAACATATGGAGTGTCGTAGGACTCGTGGTGAACTCCCCTTTTCTATGGACGGGGTATATGCACCTCCAAATAAAAACTACCCTTACCCGGGGGTGAAATAGTAATGTTTTGTATGCATGCGCACTTGGAGTGGGCTTTTGTAAGGGAGCGGGCTTTTTAAATGATTATTTATAGATGAGTTTTCTTATATTTATTAAGAACCAAAAAACTCTTAGGTCATCCGCTTTTTTTTAGTATCTCGCTAACCAATAATCGGATTTAAACATATGGGGTGTCATAGGACTCGTGGTAAACTCCCCTTTTCTATGGACGGGATATGTCCACCCCAAAATAAAAAACTACCCTTATCCAAGGGTATTTTTGTATGTATGCACACCGGCGGCTTTTGTCAAAAGGACCTAACTACGCTTTTGTTAATATTTTCTGAACCCCTGATGGGATTTTGCCATAGGCAGCATCCTAGCCCTTGAGGTGACGCCCCGTTTTTGAGTGTATGATTCATTTTTGTCATAAGGGCATAAGTACACTTTTGTTAATATCTCGCAAACCAATCATGCTAGGGTCTTGTATGAGGGGTCCTAGCACTTGGGGCGACGTCCCCCTTTGGGAGTGAAACTACCCCCTAAAATTGAAAAGCAATATCTTGGAAACTAAGAAACCTAAAATTAGGCATGATAGCTTCAAAAATAGGTGATAACATAGGCTTTTACCTCGATTGGTGATTACACCCCTAAAACAGCAAATAGTTATGTTATGAAAAAAAAACGTGTTAAGCACTTAAAAATGATAAATGAACCTAACATATTTTGTTTTTGATGAATAATAGCAGGGGGTGAAAACTACCCCCAAATTGAAAAATTGATACCTTGGAAACTAAGATCCATAAAATTAGGTGTAATGGCTTAAAAAATTGGTCATGACATAGGCTTTTACCTGGATAGATCATTTCACCCCCTAAAACAGAAAATAGTGATTTTACAGGGGGGGGAGGTGTTAAACGTGTAAAAATGATAATTGAACCTGAGATCTTTTTGTTTTTTCATGAAAAATAGTAGGACGGTGAAAACTACCCCCCCCCCAATGAAAAAATCTATATCTTGCAAACGAAGAGCCCTAAAATTAGGTGTGATACTTCAAAAATACATGATGACATATGCTTTTACCTTGATAGGTTATTTGACGCCTAAAACAGGAAATAGTCATGTTACAGGGGAAGAGGTATTAAACACCTCAAAAGCATATGCGTTTTGTGAAACCATGCTTTAATGGACGTGAGTATCGAGGATGATGGCTTGCTAATTATTATTATTATTATTATTATTATTATTATTATTATTATTAGGTATTTATGGATTAATGTGTGTGTAGGTAACTAACCAGTAGGCTAATAGTAAACATTTGTATGAGTTGTTGGAGAATTCAGGAAGGCCAACCGTTTGGCATGACCCATGAATTGACCCAAAACTTTTACCTGTCAAGACTCAGTGTACCCTGTTCCAGCCCTTAGACCGGAGATAAAATGTCTTGGTGGAGCGCTGAAATCGAACCTGGACCTCTGTCATGAATGCTAAGTTATAATAATATTATAATAAATAATGGATTTTATAAAAAGAGAGAGACACACACACACGCTTTAATGCTTTCGCTAGAACCAGTCTGCAAACGTACACTAGTTTGCTGAATTAGTAAGAGTTGCTGATAAGAGCAGTGCAGTGTTGTCAGATTTCTTGTTTGGCTGATTCTGCAACTTGAGTTTAAACGGTGCCGCACATGTCAATGCTTAGCTACATTACTTAGTCTATTTTATTACATTGCTCCACGCAGCATAACCTCAATTGAAATAAAGATCATGAAGATGATGATGATAATAATGATGATGACGATAATGATTTTTGTTTTAAGGGGGGTTTAACATGTAGGTTATCGCCCCTAATGGTTTGGGTGATGGTTAAGATGAAAATAAAATGTAAACTATAATTAAACTAACTACACACTAATAGACTAGGAAAAGAAATCGATGAGAAAAGGACAATAGAGCAAATAAAGGAATAAAAAATGCCCTCAAGAATGTGGATTGAGGGACTTGAAAGGAAAGACTGCCATAAACGGCAGACATGAAGGTGAAAGAGGAGTGCGTCTGCCACAGAGGTAATGGATAAAAGGAGGAAAACTGGACCCAGCTCAGGAATCCCTTGGGGTCGCCAACTTCCAAACTGATCAGCCGTAAGCCCCTGAGGGTGTAGCCATATCCAGTGTGCACCACAACTGTTGGGACTACATACACCCTACCTTCTTGAGGGGGGTTGATAAAAAGTCAGTAGGTAGCCTCAAAATAAATAAACATGGCTGACCCCTCGCAGAAACAGGTTATCAGAAAATAAATGAGACAAGGATCAATTAAGTCGGAAGAGGAAGATACTCCTTAAGTCTTGGATACCGTACCCTAATAATGTCGGAGTCGGTAGAAAACAAGAGTTTAGCAAGTGTGGTCGACAGGAAAGAAGACAGAGAGGAGCCTAGCACAAGTCAGTAGAAGCAATGACGGACTCAACTGGGACTCCGTGGTCGTCAACCTACATGACACTAGATATGACTCCCAGGGGTGGAATTAAAGACATATTTTGTTTTATATCGCTGGCTTTAAGGACGGTAACACATGGCATACCTTTATAACGCGATACAGGTCCTATGGTATGCAAAATTGTATTAGATACTCCGCTAATAATAGTGTGCATGACCATTATTATTTTTCCTAAATACAGTACATGGGACTCATGACCATGATTTCCAAGCGCCTAAGTAAGACAACAACAAATTATTTTCATTTTCCAATGAGTTGGGGTGAGGTGAGGTGAGTTTTCTATACACCAGACTGATGTGGTTTCCCACTTCTACTCCAGGCAAATGTACATTTAATGTTAAGAATAGTGGAATGGTTTGCAACTGTCCAATGCTAGCACCTGATTAGCGGCTTTTAAAAACGGAATGGAATGGAGTACTTGTCCCCCAAAACTAACAATAGGAGTGTTCGATCCCCCACAACAGCCATTCTTAAAGTCAATATAAATGGCTATGCACTTCATGTCATGACGGTCTTCTGTCCAATCCTATCCCTTGGTGGCGAAAGGCACACTCTAATACAACCATAATAGTGACATGTTATCTGTTAAATACGTATCTATCTCCAGTTTTACCTTGAATTTTTGTAAAATCCACTGAATTTTCCGCAAATTGACAAAATTACACAAAATTCTAGCAAAATCCAACAAATGACTACTAGATTTATTGAAATTCCATTGATTTACCTAAGAATGGTTTGTAACTACCTGAAATTGATATAAATTTACCTGAATATATATGAAAATTCACGAAAATTTGTCAAACATACAAAAAGAGGGCTACACACCATGAAATTTATCCATTTTTTTGGAAATTCACTAGATGTACTCGAAAATTCCATAATATTGCCTTTAAATGTGCTTTAATTGTTGTTGCTCTTGTTTCGTTTACCACACTCCCTGCAGACACATACCTGAACATGACTTTCTCTTAGGCTAGGATCTCCACATTGGACGTGATAGTTGAGTTTCATCTTCCATAAACTCGTCTCTGAGGTGAGTGTCAAAAAAGGCATCCAGCTGTAAAAACCATACCCTGACATAGACTTTAATAACCTCTTACGTTGAGGTTCCGAACACTAACGACATTGAATGATTGAACGGTTTCCTTTTCACAATTCCTGTCTATACTTTCCTCTTCAAGTTTGCTAAAATGCAATTAAATTTAATAAATACCTTAAGATGGTTTGATTTGATTAATGATATGGTGTTGATGATTGATATAAACGTTAAGACTATTTTTTTTGGTCTTGACTGGCCTTGCAATAAAAATTGACTAACCAATCATGAGTTACCTATCAGGGAAACAATTTGGCCACTATATTGGTTATTGACCAGTCAGTACAGTTCTAGTAATAAGACAGAATTTCAACACAAACAATGAGCACGTGCGGTGGCTGAGATTCATACGTACTGTCGGTTATGTAGCTATGCGGAATGTATATGACATATGGTTTGCTTGAAGGTTTGGATATCCCATTAAAAATATTCCTACAATAAATGATCTTAAAATGGTCATTGTTTGGTGTGAATATATGTATTATATGATATTTAATGAAAACAATTATGATTTAATACATGTTTATACGTTTACTGTATTCTTATTTAATGTAAGCACTCAAGGCACTATCGACCAAAATACAGCACTATCTGGAATGTATATTGCATACCTGAAGGTTTGGTGATCCCTTTAAAGGTATTCCTACAGTAAATGATTTTTAAGTTGTCGTTTTATGGCATGAAAATATTTAATATATGATATTTGCTAACAGGATTTACCACTGGAATTATTTTACAAGTAGTTATTTTAATGACCAACAGAGTTGACTGTTAAGAAGGTAGAGCCCTATGTGGAATGTAGGATAACATGTAACATGTTATGATGATGATAGCAAACACTCGTCTCGAGTAGGTTGGCCTTCCAATACTGAATGACTCTTCATCGATGAGTCCGGAGGTGACTAAAAAGCCCAATGCGGGAGAGACACAGTTTCCCGCAGTGATGACAGGTAGTATCAGGGTCAGGTGAGACATCCGCATTCATTCCCTGTCTTCTAATGAACACTCTGTTCTTTCTGCGTTGCCTCCGATCTTCTATCATACGTCGGCGGTTTTCTTCAAAAAGTATCGCACCACGATGAACAATTGATCTCCAGGATGAGCGATCAAGAGCTAAGGTCTCCCAGTTGTTGATATTAATATGGCACATTTGCATATTAGCCTTTAGTACGTCTTTGAATCGCTTCCTCGGACCTCCCACACAGCGCTTGCCCTCAGTTAGTTCAGAGCAAAACACTTGCTTGGGAATGCGATTATTGGGCATGCGGATTACGTGTCCTGTCCATCGCAGCTGACGTTTTAAAAGCATGGCTTCAACACTGGTAGTCTGTGCTTCTTCGAGAATGCTGGTGTTTGTGCGTTTGTCTTGCCATGTGACACGAAGAATTCTCCTCAAACAACGCTGGTGATATTGCTCCAGCTTTTTAAAATGACGTCTGTAGCATGTCCAGGATTCAGATCCGTAAAGTAAGGTGGGAACTACAACCGAGTTGTACACAAGGATCTTCGTTGCAGCATTGATATCATGGTTGTCAAAAACTCTAGACCTCAATCTTGCAAAGGATGCCCCAGCACGGTTAATCCTGTGTTGGATTTCGGAATCTATATTTGCACTTGATGACAGGGTGCTGCCAAGATAAGAAAAGGCGTTAACTTCTTGAAGCTTCGCTCCGTCGATGGTGACATTGATGTTTCTTTGTCCTTGTCCAGGGGCTGGTTGGTAGAGGACTTGGGTTTTACTGGTGTTAAGTTTCAGCCCAATCTTTTTGTAGGCTGAAGAAAAAGCATTCAGGATTTTCCTAAGTTCGTCCTCTGATTGAGCTACTACTGCATTATCATCAGCGTACTGTAACTCAACCAATGCAGCAGGAGATGTTCGAGTCCTTGCCTTTAGACGGCTCAAATTAAAGATCTTCCCATCCATCCTGTAAGTTATCTGTATGCCTGTAGGAAGATCATCTTTGACTAACTGCATGACAGTGGCAACGTACAGAGAAAACAATGTAGGGGCAATCACACAGCCTTGTTTAACGCCGGTATTAATATGAAATGGTTCTCCAATCGAGTCGTTACCAATGACATTTGCCTTCATATCATTGTGGAGTAGTCTTAAGATGGTAATAAATTTCAGTGGAAAACCATACAATGATAAAATCTTCCACAAGGCTTCACGGTTTACCGAGTCAAATGCCTTACTGAGGTCTATAAAGGCAATATAAAGAGGTCTATTTTGCTCTCTACATTTCTCCTGAAGCTGACGAACAGTGAATATCATATCTGCAGTTCCTCTAGAAGGCCTGAAACCACATTGGCTCTCTGGGAGTATTTTCTCCACCAGGGATAGAATACGATTCGCCAAAATACGAGCAATAAGCTTTCCAAGGCATGATAACAAAGATATACCACGATAGTTGTTGCAGTCTGCACGATCACCTTTCTTAAATATGGGAACTATCAGACTATCTCTGAAATCAGCAGGCATTTTTTCAGTTCTCCAAATTTTAATGATAAGATCATGTATGTGGCTTATGAGTTCCTCACCTCCTTCTTTGAGAGCTTCCGCTGGTATTCCATCACATCCAGTAGCTTTGTGTCGCTTTGCTTGATTAATAGCACACTGAACCTCATCTAGTGTTGGCAGGGTACCGAGTTCTTCTTTGATGGGTGCTTGTTCTAATATATCATACACCTGCTCATCAATAACTGAGTCCTGGTTCAAGAGGTCTTCAAAATGCTCCTTCCACCTATTCATGATGGAGTATTGATCTTTTAGAAGTGTACTTTTGTCACTGGACCAAAGTGGATTTCTACCAAACGTGGAGGGGCCATAAATCGCTTTTGTGGCTTGGAAGAACTGTCGCGAATCTTTGTCTGCTAGATATTGCAGCTCTTTAGCTTTGGATGTCCACCATGCATTTTTGAGAGCACGAGTTCCTCTTTGGACATTTGCCTTCGCAAGACAAAATGCTTCTTTCTTAGTACGGGAGTTCATATCTTTTCTCCAAGTTTGCAAGGCTTTTCTCTTTTCTGAGATTAATGCTTCTATTTCTTCATCATTTTCATCAAACCAGTCTTGATGTTTCCTGGTCTTATATCCCAGCGTTTCCTTGCAAGCATTCTGAATAGCGGTCTTCAGACTCTCCCAGTGCAGTGTTACATCTGGATGGTATTCCTGTGGCAGTGTCTGGCTAAGCAACTCTTTATATTGGGAGATATGCTCTGACTTACCAAACTTCTCGGTATCAAAAACATGCCTACAGCTCTTCTGTTGCTTCCTCCTCTGTGTGGACAATGGTATACGCATAACTGATCTGATAAGCCGGTGATCTGTCCAACAGTCATCGGCTCCTGTCATTGCTTTGGTGATAAGAACATCTCGTAAATCTTTCTTGCGTACAATCACATAGTCAATAAGATGCCAGTGCTTCGATCTAGGGTGCTGCCATGATGTTTTAAAGCGATTCTTTTGGCGAAAGATAGTATTGGTGATTACCAATTCATGTTCAGTGCATTTGGAGAGCAGTCTGACACCATTGGAGTTTTCGCTACCAACTCCCTCCTTACCAATGACACCATTCCAAACATTGTAGTCCCTGCCCACTCTAGCGTTAAAATCTCCGAGTAAGATGATCCTATCTTCACGGTTGATGTTTGATAGGACGGTATCCAGATCTGAATAGAACCTTTCCTTAATGTCATCATCAGCATCTAGTGTGGGGGCGTATGCGCTGATCACCGTGGCATGCTGGTTGTTATATAACCGAAGTCTTAGTGTCATGAGGCGTTCATTATACCCAGTTGGAAGCTCTGACAGATCCTTGAGAAGCTTGCTCTTAATGGCAAAGCCAACTCCATGTATTCTGTGTTCGTCCTCACGTTTACCCTTCCAAAAGAAGCTGTACCCTGCACCTTGCTCATTCAACTGACCTTCCTCAGCAAGACGGGTCTCCTGAAGTGCTGCTATGTCAATGTCATATCTCCGTAGCTCTCTACCCACAATAGCTGTTCTCCTTTCAGGTCTCTCATTTGCGGGGTCATCAGTGAGTGTTCTTACATTCCAGGTTGCAAAATAAAATTTGTTACTTATACATTTTCGACCGCATGGAGGTGACACCTTTGGACGCGGCTATCCAATCGGTAGTATAAGTGGCTGACTATGTTTAGGGCACCTTTTCTAGCCCCTTCCCCATGTGGGGTGAGCAGAGTGGACCCTAAATAGGACTGCTCAGTCGTAGTTGCAGCGGCCGAATTGCTCTACAGCCACAACCCTAAGCAAGACGACCGATCACACATCTACCGCCTACGTGCCAAGTTATCACTAGAGGCTCCCAGACATCACAATCCTGCCCCCGTCGCAACTTCTTGATCGCCGCAGGACTTTGAAGAAAGTCAATGTTGTTGGAAGACTGCTGTGCGTGAAATCTTTTTACGTGAGAATGTTGCTGCACATCAACAAACGCACATTACTTGATGACTTAGGAAAGATGTTCAATGGCAAGCAAATGCAAGACGATTGAATAAATCCTAGTCACTGCAGCCTTCATCCGCCATTCCAGCCAAGGAGGGACTCATTGCCCTTATGCCTGGTCCGCCGTTGAGGACTTTCTATGCCGTTGACCACAGGTGGTTCATCCGTCTTTAGGGAAAGTTTCCTGTCCCAAGGGCAAGAGAGTGCCCTAACCACTACCAGCTCATTCGCCTCCCTGGGGAGCCGGTGGCATGGTAGTGGGGGACTCCTTATCCCGGGAGTCACTCGGTCGTCAGAGCCTCGTTAGTCTAAAGCAGGGTGCACCACGTGCAGGTGAGGTTGACATTTGAGTAGAAAGCCTACCCCTTACACTGAAAACTGAAAACTGAAAGGCTTGTGATTTTTAGAACTAACATGCATAGCCTTGTCTAGGGTATATAGAGGATCCTTGGCAAGAAAGACTGACTAACCCAGCAGTGCAAAGCCTTGCCACATGCAGTAAACACCTGTTGGCAGAAAATGGTTTCTGATAATAACGGACTAAATGAATATGAAACGTGTTTTCAGTCTCGTCTTAAATCCTATTTTATGCGTGTGAGGATTTAAGACTACACTTATGCATACTATAAAGGATATTCATATATTGTGAAACGAAGCAATAAAAATGGAACTGTTATTTGGCGCTGTTCAAAGCAACGATCGAAACAGTGTCGAGGAATACTTAAAACAAAAGAATTGGACATACTTTCTTCAAACAATCATGATTGTAAACTTAATCATGCTAGTCTAAATGTAAGGAAAACCCAAACCAAAGCAAAAAAACAAGTCCAAGAAAAAGATAGTGCTGCTCAAGATAATATTAACCTCAAGTTTAATACACTACAACGCACTCATGCTGTTAGCGAGTTGTTTAATGAGAAACCTTTAACACCTCCTGTAAAACCCATGTTCAGACACACACCCACATCTCAAAAGCCCTCAGCTCTTTCAGAGACAACATACCCCATGAAGAAGTTGGTGGGGGAAGGTGATGGTGATAATAATGACATAACAATGTTAAAGCACTCTAGCACATCTTAAAAGAAGCTATCAACACTATCAAAGGCAACTCAAACCATTGAACAGATTGTGGACACAGGTGCAAAATTATGATGGTAATGATAACGATGATGATCATCATCATTATGAAGAGGATTGTAATGATGATGGTGATAATGATGAACTGCTTCCCGAGTTTTTGAAACCATTCATAAAAATAGCAAATGGAACGATCCTAATATATTAGTCGAACGTCTACAGCTTTTGCATGCCTGTAAACAGGTTGGTCATATTGGTTATGAGGAAGAGCTATTAAATATAGAAGATGAACTTCGTAAAGATGCTATTATTGTGTGATGGGTCAACGTAGCAACACCCCCATCCCCTAAAAATAATTTTCAACAAGTGTTATGTTTAAAAGAAATTATAAACAAAAAGAGCTGTATTCTGTGTGTCTATCTCTTGTAAACAAAATTGATTAAATTAATGAACATAGTTTGTGTATATTTCTTGTTTTCTTGCATGTTCAAGCAATAGTTATGTCAGGAAAGGGGTTCGAACCCTTGCTTCCTTATATATTAGGAAATTTGATCGTAAGTCAAACGCCTTAACCACTCGGCCACCCTGACAGTTACTGATTTAATTAGTCTTGTTGGACATCAGTTTTTACAAAACTTTTTTCCCAGTATATATTTGCTCAACCACTTTTTGGTTTTTCATTGCAGATTTTTGTTTTGTTTCAATTTTTTCCATAACATTACAGTTATGAGTCTTGTAAACTGGGTGATTAATATAGGGATAAAGGCAATTTAAAAATCACAAGCCTTACAGTTGTCACATATCATGTATAACATGTTACATGTTATCCTACATTCCACATAGGGCTCTACCTTCATAACAGTCAACTCTGTTGGTCATTAAAATAACTACTTGCAAAATAATTCCAGTGGTAAATCCTGTTAGCAAATATCATATATTAAATATTTTCATCACCCCACCGGTACTGCCACCTTGAAGAAGGCAACTTGTTATTGACGGGTATTTTGGGGGCTTTCGAGCTCAAATGATCTTCAGAGCTATGCCAGCGGAAGCTTAAGCTCCTGGTAGGGTCACCCAAGCTGGTCAGGTCTGAAGTGATGAGCCAGACTAAGAGCGGTACCCTGGTCCTCCAGGTTGGGGGTTGGGCGCGGGGCTAACAACCCCACACTGTAAAACCTCAAAAGTTACGAAACTCTCAACGAAGTCTCGGAATTTGGACGGAATTAACGATGATGAACCTAGAAAATGTTTAAGGACAAGGAAAAAGGATATGACTTTGACAATGGCTACATGGAACGTACGAACGATGTTGCAGATAGGAAAAATGGCAGAAGTAGCTGAGGAAGTTTTGAATTTTGGATATAGTAGCGCTACAGGAAGTGAGATGGAGGGGAAACGGTAGGATTGACAAGAAGGAATATACAATGTTATACAGTGGTCCTGAAGTTTCCTCAGCGGGGAATCTTTCAGCTTGTGAAGCGCTGACCAACCAAATCAACGTTCCTGCATTATTAGTGAAGAAATGTATAACCTAACTTCTGACCAAGTATTGATACTACGATGCTGCTTCAATATAAATGGTTCGAAGTTGCTTAACCAATTATCTTACAGTTCAAACATCTGTTCTCAAGAAATAAAAGATGCCCATGTTTCACAAACAAATCAGTAACAAAATATATTTGGGGAAGGATTTCTTACATTTGCCAAGAGGCTAGTGATGAAGACAATTAAAAAACAAATACTTATGTTAGAAGGTATGTCTTAATGGCCGCCAATAATATAAGATGGGTGATCTGGCAACGTCACCTTTTATATATCGCAAATATAATTCCTAACCTCAGGGAAACTTCATCGGATTATTTGAATTTCATAGCACAGAAATAAAATTATCTCACAATATCACGTCCTGTTCAGACGGCAGAACCCTTCATAAGACTTGCCAGTTTAAATTATAACACAGAACAATCAGGAAAACAAAAGACGGTCGGCCTCCGGACTTAGAAGACAATCTTCCGTACTAGCCCTGCCAATTACCAAATTTTTGGTGAGCGAAATACCCAAACAGACAAAACTAAAAATATATTAACACCAGTACATCTCACATGACGATAATTAAACAGGAAACAATCGTAGATTGCCAACCAAGTTCAATAGTAGATCGCGTGTGAAACAAAATATTATCTTGGACAAAATAATCATATTATGGGCCCATATCGAAATAAGATAAAATAAAAAAACATCACATCTTGAAAGAAATAATAAATTGGGCTTCGAATTAAACCAAAGAAAGGCGCTAATATTTATAGAGACGCCAGACAACACCTGGCTTCCTCGAAAAGAGAAACGTTGCAATCAGTAATGAACAAGAAAAGGCGCAGCGGTATTCACACAATTAATATAATACTCCTCTTTACCTTTTCCCCAATAGCCCGGGGCTCCGAGTCTTCACCCCACATTCCTTTTCCTTCCGATTACATCGTGGAGATTTTAGGGACCGAGGCACCCCACCACGCATCCAACACTCTCAGTTTCCCATCGAATAATGGCCAAGATCACTCACCTTTTGTTTTTACCAGCATCTCTATTGCTGCTTGCTCATGCGCAGTGAACAGAAGATGCAACAGAAACAAATGAAAATCCGTACGCGTATTACGCGTTGCCAACCGTTACAAAACCCGAACAAGTACCTTTTCAAATGAGCTCCAACTCAAGTTACAGTAATTTAAGTTGGCATTTGGTTTTACGTTATGAGATGTCAAGTCGCCATTGTTTCACCGACTACAATACATAATCAGAAGGTTCAAGGTACTGTGCCCAACACCAAGAGTCCATGTTAGGTTGACGCGTGTATGGATATGGCAACATTGTATGCAACTGACCTGCGATTACGTCACGCAAGCGACATATGTGTCTACGTTGCTAGTTCACTGACCAGCGGTTACATCACGCAACAGGTGACTGATTAACGCCAGAGCGCGTAAGCGGAATATCCACGTGACTGCCTCTGTGCGGTGGCGAGATGTCAAGACTCTTATGTGGACAGAGAGAATTTTGTGTTCGAGAGAAAAGTATCGCAGCCACGCGTAAAGTGGATTTATCTATCATGTGCGGGATGCCTTGCAAGTGGCGCAGAGCATGGCACGGCTTTGTAGACAATCGGGAGCGCTGGAATCCGAATCTTGAAACCTGTGAATATAATATGCACTGGCATTCTTATTTTTATATTTTGGAGTTATGAAAAAGGGCCCTATGGCCACGTATGACTGGCTATATTAGCTCGTGCTTTTCTACCTAGCAGAATGGGAACTTACTGCTCAAGTCGCTTGGCAGAGGCTTGTTATGAACTTGTGTACTCGAAGGTCGAGGCAAGCATTCAAGATCACAGCATTTCAGCACTGACAATATGTGCTAAGTTGGTCGTAATTGTACTAATCCTTGAGGAGTACAGAACATTATCGTCGCAGCGGACTCATGGCACTACACGGGGTGGAATATCACCATTTCTGTTGAAATAGGATAAGAACCGTGTACCACATAAGGACTTGTGAAATCCGTCATGGAGCCAGAACTTTTCCTAACGTGCGCAAATTTGTTGCCGTATTATTTAAATCCGAACTTTTTCTCAATTAACTTGGGTAACTAGACCGTCACAAGGAGGCTCGATGGGATGATTTAACCACCAATAGGAAGATGCAGATTTTGTGGGAAGCCGCATTTGGACAGGCATGGAACGGTACGGGGAGTTCCGAGCCCGAATTCGGGGGGTAAGAAGATCATCTTACTGGAAAATGGAAAAAGAAGAAAGAAAATGGGGAGGACGATGGAAAACGTGGTACCCTGCTTCAAGATCCAGATTTGTGCCAGGCTTGTTCCACAATTATCTAACCATTTTTCGACCAGTCGGTGAGCCACACTTCTCCTTATTTAAGTAGAATGAGTAGACTATCTACTCATTTTAGTTAGCCATTATACCAGTCGTGATTAATTAGTTAATTATTTAATTAAGTAGGTAATGAATAAGTCAACATTTTGAGATTAGAAAGCATGCTTTTTGGAACCAGAATTTATAGTCTGATTATCATTATCAGATGCTCACAGCACTTAGGTGAATTTTAAGGGTATAATTAGTTGTCATTATGCTAGTATGGGACTTCATCGTATTTCATTTCCAATCAACTTACAATTTTTTTTCCTCACGAGCATTAAGTGGACGATCATTATCGTTTGATGATTATGATGATGATTACATTTGCTTCACATCGTAATGACCTTCGATATTCTCAAATATTTAGGAAAATTCTTCGAATATTTCTGCTTTCTGACAGATGCAAGTAATAAGTCCGAATTTGAGATCTAATTGATTATGGTAGGCCAGAATGGTTTTCGAGTAATGATATTCATCTATGGTATAGATTTGAGCCATGCTACCCTATTTTCGATTTTGGATCACACGTTTCTAATGATCGGAGGTAACGTCTCCAATTTCAGCGATCGTTCTTTATTTCAGTTTAAGTTTGAATTTGAATTTGAATTTGATTTTTAACACGCTCTGTTCGTTTGACTTTGTTATTCAAACACAAAAGAAAATTATTGTTGTGCTTTCTTATGTGCACAGGTGATCTAAGTTAATGATAGATAATAACTAAGAAAAATACAGTCAGATATTTCAGTAGTGGTCAATACTATAAAAAAAGATGAATCATAAGAATTATATTCACATATTCTGTAAGAATTACTAAGTGGTAGCCAGTAAAAAATAAATAAATTAATTATGTATATTACAATATATATAAAAAATGAATTGAGATGATAAACTGACTACAGGCATTAATAGTTGAAACGTGGACCTACTATTTGATTTTTTTAATGAAAACTAGTCAGTGTACTGAACCCTTTATCCACAGGCTGTATAAAGGATTCTAATAAATTATTCATCATCTTTTGATACATTTCTACAGACAGCAGATATGAGAGCCAGACGGAGTTGGGAAATATTGAGAAATCAGTGGCCGAGAGGACACAATGGTTTAAGCTCCTGTGGTATTTTAGGATGTAGCATAAATATTCTTGACACATAGGACAGGTGCAACTTTTAGCGCGGAGACGGCTTGGGTACGCACAATATGGCCTGTTGCTATGAGTGTTGGCGCCAAGAAGAAAATCGAGTGCTACGATGTAATTGGTCAATCTTCAGGTTAACCACTCCCTATGGCAGAAATACATGTAAAAGCGCGCAAAGACATACAAGAGTCTGAACCAATAATATCAAGACGCCTTGTTTTAGCGACAACTCGGCTTGGTAACGCACCCTGGTAAAATAACGCGAGAGTTATCTACGGATTAATTCCACGATCGATTCGAGCCAGCTACAGCATAACCGTAACCTCCACGTCGCTACGAACTCAATGATACCGATCGCATGCTAGTCTGATAATTATTATGGAATATTTTTTCATAAATCCCCTTCCACACCTACCCTAGTCAGTTTCATTTATAAGGATCCAGAAAGCTTCGTCGACACACTTATTTTCGTGCGTCTGAGGACGTAACGTTCACTCTTTATTTTGTGCGTCTGAGGACGTGACGTGGATTTTTATTTGAGCATTTGAGGACATAAGGTGTCCGAGGACACGAGGCATACTCTGCTTATTTTCATGTTATTGAACATGGAACATTTTCGTCAAGTTATAAGTGTAACTTCATTGATTTATTTGTAGTCCCAGCACTACCAGTAGGACCAGTTCATCGAAATAATTCACCAAATAGACTGTCAAGTAATTTAGTACTTGATAGGTGAATTTAATAGGAAATATATCGTGTGTGTATCTGACAAAACTTTATTTAATTCAGCACGAGATGACGTCTAGGAACGAGACCGCATCTTGGAACCAGCAGGACATTTGCCAGAAGATGTCGATGACGAGATAAACATCTTAAAGGAGATGGCTGTAGATGTTTCCTTGGCGCTGTTTTAAAGGATTGAGTACAAATGAATTTATTTATTTATTAAATCAGCTATGGTATTATGGGACATATTTTTGTAGATATTTGTTTGCTTGTTTGGTAATGTAGATTATTATTTTTTGTTTTACTAACACATTAAATATGGGACAAGCCGAGCGTTGTGTAATTTGTAAATATTGTGATTTGTGTTTGGTTCAATTATACGGGGCTACGCGCAGCTCGTGCTCGCATTCGCTTGCGTAAATCGCGGTCAAGCTTTGTAATTCGGAAGTATGCCTTATAACAAAAAATTGAACGGAATTAATTTTTGAGATTAAAAATAGAATTTGGAGGGTAAAGATTATTTGTGAGCAGAATTTTATGACGGATCAGGATTATTTGATAGTTGCTTTCCAGCAGATCTGAACGGGACTGCACTTTGCACACGAGTTTTTGATGTGTATTTTTTAATGTGTCAATGGACGCAATATTGTTGATCTGTTTTGAGCCGACCCAGTGGTATGTTTATGAGTGTCAGTCCAAGCTTTTGGTGCGTTGTGTGATTTTTATGATGTGCTAGCGAGAATATATCATTGTGATTATTCTGGCTTGCTCCACGTCAGCCCAGTTCATGATCTCGCGAGGCTGGACTTGTGGTATATATTTGTGTTTTCTTGCCATCCAGGTGGATGGGTGAGATATGTTGGCGTTTCCAGTTGGAAACGTGCACCTAGCTTGAGGGACTGAGAGAGATAATTGAGGCAGCGATGACTCATACAAGAGGGGCGCGCTCAAATCAGATAACTCGACTTGTCATTAGTAACAGGCCAGGATCCAGTACTTCAATTTAAGACGTTGTTTAAATTTCACAAAACCTGATCGGTTATAATGAGTATTTGTTTTTATTAAATGGGTGTTGTCCATAGTTGTAAGGTGGCTTCCGAAACTTCTGTTTGTCTGGCGTTTTATATAAATGTAAACATAGTTTTTCAGCCGTTAGGCTTTTATTTTGTTGCTTTTGCTTTAATTCTTGAGTGTTTATTTTACGCGTTCAACGACCCGTGTGGCATTAGGGTGCGCGAGGCTATGTTCCCAATTTGTGATGCGAGCGTTTTGGCCTATTTCTGGCATGCTCTTTGTATTTCGTGTGCTCTGGTACCAGCTAGAATCTCAGGGAGACTCTTCATCTTTTTGTATTATTAGATCTTGCATGTGTCAGTAGTAAATATAGTGTATTAATTAAGGGTGGGTCCCATAGCCGTAGTGTGATTTAAAAGATGCAACTCCGTGAGCAACATGACTGTTTCAGTTGTAAACGGACTCGCATCAGTACTCATTTTCTTATTAACGAGCAGTACACCACGCATTATATAACTTCTTGACCAGGAAAAATGGACTTGTATCCATATGTTGTGACGAGTGAGTTCTTACCGCTCAAAGTTTATGTTATGATTTATCATTTTGTGTGAAGCTGTATTCACATTGTTTTGTTGTGACGAGCGAGTTCCTACCGCTCAGTGTTATATTTATTTATTAGGGGGTGAAAGTCAGGGAGGATTTCGTTTATTTATTATTATGCACATACCTTTCAGTCATTAAATTTCTTTTATTCTACCTGTTATTCATTTTATTTCTAGTATAGCCTCTGTCATGGAACTTTTTATTCATTAGAGCATGTTGTTTTTAAGCCAACTTTGCTGTATAACGCAGTCAGGACTGAACACGACCCCGTAGATGACTCTTGAGAAAACCATGCTTGATTGAAGGGTGCACAGACAAGCTGGCGCCCAACGTGGGGACTTTCGCTGCTTTAGGCTTTTCTAGCGGATCATAGACAAGCTGTTACCCTACATGTGGTGTTTCACTGATATATGGGACTGTTTGAAATCACCGGAAGTGAGATTTTGTTAACGTAATTACGGCGAAGAGAAATACCGCCAAGAAAATTGGAATATACAGTAGAATCTCGAGTTTGCAAGTTAAATACGATTCACGTTTTGTTTATTGATGTAATTAGTAAAGTAATGCACGTGAAATCAGGCGCCCATTGATTAAATGTAAAATTAGATTTGTTTAGAAAGTCAAACTCATGAATATGTTAGGAGGCTGGTAGCCTTGAATGACAATTAATAATTTGTTAATTAGTCAGTGTTAACATCAGATCTGGATAGTAATTTATGACTGAATATGTGCGGGGTTAAAAATTTATTAAGTAAAATTAGAACCATTCAGTGATGCAGATTGAGTTGCGGGAGCAATGGGAATAAATTTAAATTAAATGAAAGTGGTCAAATGAAGTAAATGTATGTCAAGAATTATATATGTGTGTGTCAGGGAGACATTTGCATGCCATTCTCCTGTTTTCTCAGTGATATATATTTTTGTGTGTGATAATGGCAACAGTAGCGGAGATCCAGGCGATCATTGAAATTGCCACGGCACGAACCCAGAAACTATTAAAGGAACAAAGTGAAAATTTAGACATTAAATTAGCGGAACAAAATGAGTCATTCCAGACTCAAATGAATGACACTATAAAACACAATTAGCCGAACGGAGTGAAAAATTAGACACTAAGATATCTGAACAGAATGCACAATTATCTGAACAGAATGAGTCATTCCAGACTCAAATGAATGACACTATAACTAAACAATTAAACGAACAGTCAGGCGAGTTAAAAACACAACTAGCTGAACAGAGTGAATCATCACAAGCGCAAGTAAATGAAAATATAAACAAACAATTAGAAGCGCAAGAAAGTAGAAATATGAGTCAGTTAGCCACATTATCTGAGGAGATGAAAGAGTACACTACACAGCAGATGGTTCAATTCGCGCTTGATGTAAGTAAGAATAACGACAAACAGGTAGGTCAGATACAAAAATTAGAGGACACCTTCAACCGTAAATTAAATGATTTGGACGAAACTGTATTAGCAAAACCAGCTCAGATAGAATTAGCATGCACGGTAAATAACAGTGAGGTTAAAACGGTACAGGATGGTCTTGAAAAGCGGTTTGATAAAATGGAGGAGGATTCTACGTTTATCCGGGACAATTGTCAGCAGTAAATGAAAGTATTACGGGCCTGATAAAGGACATGGATAAATTAGAAATACAATCAGCAGAGCGATGGCGAAACATAGAATCGGACCAGGATAATTTGAAGAGTACGGTAGATGAGAATAATCTACGTTTAGAAGACAGGCTTGAGAAGATAGAATCGAATCAGGAGGACACGAAACAGCAGATGGAAGAAAAACTGGGAGCGATTTAAGATAGCTTCAGAAAGGATTGGCGTAAGATGAGCAGCGACTCAAAAGAAGAACGGTTAACAATCATAAAGACCGTAGGTGATAATCACACGCCCATTAAAGCACTTGAGGAAGAAATCAAGAGTAAAATGAAAGAACAGTCGGACAGAATCATAAAAGCAGAGTTGCGTTCTCTAGGACAGAACACGTTATTTCAGACAGAGCACACTAAAGATAAGGAAATTGACTCAACAAGCCAGGGGGCAATTAGCGCGGCGAGTAGCCACGGACTGACAGACGGCCCATTAACGACTAACACAGAGGGATTTCACAAAAACGTTGTTGGAACCTCTACTCCTCAACATGGCTATCAGCACCCTCAAGTCGTACAAGTAATTCGATCAAATGAATTTAAACCAAATAAATTCACAGAAAATTCTGGTGTCACACCGAAGGCGTATCTTAAAGAGATGGATGACTATTTTAATGACAATAATATACCGCCCGCGCGTCGTTTAAGACTGATGGAACGATTTCTTTCGGGAAATGTACTTACGTGGTTCTTGAGCTTCAAGTATACTTTCGGAGGGATGGACGAGTTCAAGGACGCGTTCCTTAGAAAGTATTGGTCGGCTTCTCTACAACAAAGCCTTAGAATGTAACTTTATTCGAGTCAACTCAGCAGACGAAATACTCACATTTCTTTTCGCTACAATTGTTGAAATTTCGGGATCTTGATCATCCTTTAGAAGAATCGGACCTGGTTATGACGATTGCACGGCAGTTGCCAGTCAATGTTCAGCAGGTATTAGTGGCAGCAAACGTGGACACAGCGGTTCGAGCCGAACAGATCTTACGTCAGATTGACGAGACAACATCTTACTTGCAGCAGAGAGGGGGACGACAGCTGGAACTTGTAAACACAACGGAGGTGGTTAAACCCACTCAAGTACACACCAGGTCACAGGCCACAAATACAAGTATGTCAACAACACCGAGACGAGGTCAGGAGGGCGACGAAAATAGGTCACACCAGCTTCATGAAAATAATAATGATAGGCAGACCCATGGCAACAATAGGTATCAACAGCGAGGATATCAACAATGGAGAAACAATAGGAGAAATGAGGGACCCTACAGACGTTACGAAAATAACAATAATGAGAATCGACAGTGGCGTGAAAGGAGATATCAGAACCAGGGGGACTATGAAAATTATAGGAATGAATGGAACGACAGGCACGCCGAATCGCAGCGTTACCTGGAAGAATTACACGCTAATGGAGGGGACGAACAAAAACATTGGGAACATGCAATTAACATGAGGTCAAATCCAGACACTCACTTTGAAGGGGCCGAGAGTTTATTGAAGCAGGAAGAACGTCAGGGAAATACGCGACAGAAGGATGATGGTAGTCGCGGGGTTGTAAAAAAATCCCAATAATTGAAAAAAGGACTCACCCTGAGAGGGCAACAGCCGGATTGTGAAGAAGTATGGGTCGTGGCACACATACAAGAGTGGATAGCTTTGCCGGAAGATTGCCTGGAGGAGATTGTAAAACCACGGAACGATGATATCAAACAACTACCTATTATTGATGCCAAGATTGGTGGAATTAACGTGAGATGCTTAGTTGACACGGGGTCACAAATCAGTCTTGTATCTGAGGCTTTGGTTCGAGAGTTGGGACGGAGTCAGAATATTCCTGTGATTCCAGCACCGCAACTCAAGGTGAGGGGCGTCATTCCCGAACGCACCGTCACTTGCAAACGTCAGGCATTTATAGAATTGGATATATTAGACCATATATTTGAACAGACTTTTATCATAATGGCCAAAATGAATTTTAACATTATTTTGGGTGCAAATTTCATTTGTGACTACCAGGCAGTCATAGATTTGCATAATAATACAGTCAGTTTTAAGGAGTTTGATAAACTGAAGGATGTGGGCTTACACATGGATGAAATCACTACAGGGAATGACGTGAGTTCATGGGCATTGGAGGCAATAGCAGAGGAGACAGAAGAGGAGATTCGAAAGGCGGAAGATGACCTTATAGATGTGGCTGTTGTGGAATTAAATGAAGAGAGTGACTCTCAGGAGATATGGACTTTACTAGCAGAATGAGAAGACAGCGATACTCAGTTTGAAGAACTATTACAGGAGCGGCTCAGTGACATCCAACTAGGGGTTGAACATAGGAAGAAACTTGAGGAGATCTTAAGGAGACACAAGGCAGTTTTTGACACAGTTCCAGGGAAGATAATAAACTTTCAGTATTCTATGCAGGTTGAGGATTGGTCCCCATTTCGAAGCAAATTATACCCTATACCAGAAAAACATCGGGAGCAGGTCAAAAGGATTATTGATGATATGTTGCAAGCTGGAGTGATTAAGAAGACTTCTACACCTTATTTAAATGCGATTTTGGCAGTCACAAAACCAAATGGATCCATTAGACTTTGTCTAGACGCCAGAAATCTAAACATGCGCCTTATTTTTCCCGAGTATGACAGAGCGCCAATCATCAGAGACGTCTTAAAAGGATTTAAGAACAAGAGTATCTATTCATCCGTAGATCTGACGAGTTCGTTTCATCATATCGAACTGGATGAGAAGTCACAGCTTCTTACTGGCTTCTTGTTCGATAATCAGACATATTGCTTCGTCCGCATGCCCTTCGGCGTTAAAACAGCTGGATGTGCATTAATTCGAGCCTTGGATCGGAACCTGACTGAAAAAGTGAAGGAGATGACGGTACGATATATTGACGATATATTCTTGGCCTCAGATAACATCGAGACACATATGGAAAATTTGGATAAGCTTTTGGACAACCTTAGAACTGCAAACTTTAAATTCAACTTGAAGAATTAACATTTTTTTTTTCAAGAAAGAGATTTTATACTTGGGGCACATCATTGACCAGGAGGGAGTGAGACCAAACCCTGCGAAGATAGAGGCAATAAAGAATTTCCCTACACCAACGAGAGTGAAACATATCAGAGCTTTCCTTGGCGTGACGGGCTTCTTTAAGGAAAACTGCCCAGGATATACTGAAACCGTAGCACGTATGCAGGAAATGCTGAAGAAGAACAACAAATGGCTTTGGAACGCTGAGTGTGAGAAATCATTTCAAGAGACTAAATTATTACTGGAAAATTGTATCAAATTAGGTTACCCAGATTTTCAACGGAAATTTATTATCCAAGCGGATGCTTCCATGGTTGGTATAGGAGCAATGTTATACCAAGAAGATCCAGCTAACCTTCAACATCGTGATTATTTAGCATTTGTGAGCCGCAGATTGCGTAAACACGAGCGCAACTATACGGTCACGGAACTCGAATTGTTGGCAATACTTCATGCTTTACAACAATGGAAACGAATTGTATATGGTTATCCCATTGTTATTAGATCAGACCACAAAGCACTAACGTTCTTGTTCAAGACATCTATGGCTAGTGAGCGTGTGACACGTTGGTCCATCTACATACAACAATTTAACATCGAAATTGAACACTGCCCAGGAAAATGAATGTAATTCCGGATGTATTAAGCAGGAACCCCGAGCCTGATACCGAAGAAACAGCGATAGTACAGCATATTGAATTAACAGCAAAGGACCATGCATTCTCGGAGGAATTACGGGAGATACGACGAGAGCAGGAAGCAGAACCATGGATGTACCAAATGATCCAGTACTTTAAGAAGGAACTACCAGCAGGAACCCCAGCCTACAGAGAAGCAAAAGCCAGAGAAGGAAGATATGTCTACCTCAATACTTTACTGCATAAATGGATAGATGAAGAACACACCAAATTACGTATCATGGTACCTGCATCATTACAAAGAGGACTTACTTGGCACATACATGAAAGCTTCGGTCACGTGGGAATAGACAAGGCACAGGCAACCATAGGAGAAACGTTTACATGGCCGCGAATGAGGACTACCATCTGTGACGTAATAGACTTGCGATCCTTGTCAGAGGACGAAGCCGAATAATTACTTAATGAGGCAGTATCCTAGATCATTGCTACCTCAGAAACCCTGCGAGCTTGTGGCCCTGGATTGTTTCGGTCCAATCCCGAAAGGTAGGCGAGGTTGCCGTCACTTACTAGTGTGTATTGATGTGTTTTCTAAGTTTGTTGTATTGTGCCCCATTCAGAAAACTACATCGAAACAAGTACTCAGTCGTATTCGAAATAGAGTTATTCCAATCCTTGGAAAACCAGAGTTTATATTGTCGGACCATGGAAGCTATTTTACGAGCGCCGAATTCAAGAAAGGTATGGAGGACTTGGATGTAAAACACATGTTAAGTAGCGTTCGCCACCCTCAAGCTAATCCTAGCGAACGCGCAATAAAATGCGTTACTAAATACTTAAGGATCTTTATTCCCAATGAACATCACAAATGGGTAGACAGGATCAAAAACGTAGAGACCTGTATGAATACAACTAGACATGAGTCGACAGGCCTGATTCCCATGGTCTTGCACATGAACGAATATCCAGTAAGATCGTGGAGCAACATCATCAATTGCCCACAAGATCCCATGGTTGGTCATGAGTTGAGAATTGAGAGAACGAGAGTCCATGTGAGAAACCAGGCGGATCGCAGATTACGTCGTGTCAGAAATAAGAGGTATCACAGAGAACTATTAGTCAACGAGCTTGTGTTAGTACGGAAGCCAGCGACATCTGATCCAGAGAAGAAGGTATTTAACAAGTTCAGTCCAAAATTTATCGGACCCTTCTGTATTGTACGTAATCTTGGTAACAACGCATACAGAGTGAAAGAATTGAGTAAAGGTACAATGTCTGTCTACAATGTGGCGAATTTAAAGGTGTATTTTACTAGCAAACCTTGGAAGCGGAGAAATAATGCTGCAAATTGAATATATGGAAGTACTTTTTCACATCCAACTATACATGGTTCAGTGAGTACGTAAGTTGAACGAGGAAGTTGGGAGCAGGCTGTTGTAGTCAAAACGCTAATGAGCTCTGACGATCATGACACAGCGAGTGATCGAGCGAGAGAGATAAGGATACTGGACGGGAGTAGTACTAGCCCTAGGCGATCAGACAAGCAGGCAAGCTTGGAATGTCTGAATGAATGAGGAAGCTGGAAGTAAACACGAGTGCGTGTCGACACTTCAACGACAGTGGCGGCTAGACTAGACTGATGAGAGGGAGCTTTCTCTAGGATTGGCAGAAATGGATTATAGATGTAATGTGTTTTTTTAATCGACTATTTGCTATGTTCGATTTTTTCCATGCAGGAGGATTGTGAACCCTTTATCCACAGGCTGTATAAAGGATTCTAATAAATTATTCATCATCTTTTGATACATTTCTACAGACAGCAGATATGAGAGCTAGGCGGTGTTGGGAAATATTGAGAAATCAGTGGCCGAGAGGACACAATGGTTTAAGCTCCTGTGGTATTTTAGGATGTAGCATAAATATTCTTGACTCATAGGACAGGTGCAACTTTTAGCGCGGATAAGGCTTGGGTACGCACAATATGACCTGTTGCTATGAGTGTTGGCGCCAAGAAGAAAATCGAATGCTACGATGTAATTGGTCAATCTTCAGGTTAACCACTCCCTATGGCAGAAAAACATGTAAAAGCGCGCAAAGACATACAAGAGTCTGAACCAATAATATCAAGACGCCTTGTTTTAGCGGCAACTCGGCTTGGTAACGCACCCTGGTAAATTAACGTGGGAGTTATCTACGGATTAATTCCACGATCGATTCGAGCCAGCTACAGCATAACCGTAACCTCCACGTCGCTACGAACTCAATGATACCGATCGCATGCTAGTCTGATAATTATAATGGAATATCTTTTCATAAATCCCCTTCCACACCTACCCTAGTCAGTTTCATTTATAAGGATCCAGAAAGCTTCGTCGACACACTTATTTTCGTGCGTCTGAGGACGTAACGTTCACTCTTTATTTTGTGCGTCTGAGGACGTGACGTGGATTTTTATTTGAGCATTTGAGGACATAAGGTGTCCGAGGACACGAGGCATACTCTGCTTATTTTCATGTAATAGAACATAGAACATTTTCGTCAAGTTATAAGTGTGACTTCAGTGATTTATTTGTAGTCCCAGCACTACCAGTAGGACCAGTTCATCGAAATAATTCACCAAATAGACTGTCAAGGAATTTAGTACTTGATAGGTGAATGTAATAGTAAATATATCGTGTGTGTATCTGACAAAACTTTATTTAATTCAGCACGAGATGACGTCTAGGAACGAGACCAGATCTTGGAACCAGCAGGACATTTGCCAGAGGATGTCGATGACGAGATAAACATCTTAAAGGAGATGGCTGCAGATGTTTCCTTGGCGATGTTTTAAAGGATTGAGTACAAATGAATTTATTTATTTATTAAATCAGCTATGGTATTATGGGACATATTTTTGTAGATATTTGTTTGCTTGTTTGGTAATGTAGGTTATTAGTTTTTGTTTTACTGACACATTAAATATGGGACAAGCCGAGCGTTGTGTAATTTGTAAATATTGTGATTTGTGTTTGGTTCAATTATACGGGGCGACGCGCAGCTCGTGCTCGCATTCGCTTGCGTAAATCGCGGTCAAGCATTGTAATTCGGAAGTATGCCTTATAACAAAAAATGGAACTGAATTAATTTTTGAGATTAAAAATAGAATTTGGAGGGTAAAGATTATTTGTGAGCAGAATTTTATGACGGATCAGGATTATTTGATAGTTGCTTTCCAGCAGATCTGAACGGGACGGCACTTTGCACCCGAGTTTTTGTTGTGTAATTTTTTTAATGTGTCAATGGACGCAATATTGTTGATCTGTTTTGAGCCGACCCAGTGGTATGTTTATGAGTGTCAGTCCAAGCTTTTGGTGCGTTGTGTGATTTTAGTGATGTGCTAGCGAGAATATATCATTGTGATTATTCTGACTTGCTCCACGTCAGCCCAGTTCATGACCTCGCGAGGCTGGACTTGCGGTATATATTTGTATTTTCTTGCCATCCAGGTGGATGGGTGAGATATGTTGGCGTTTCCAGTTGGAAACGTGCACCTAGCTTGACGGACTGAGAGAGATAATTGAGGCAGCGATGACTCATACAAGAGGGGCGCGCTCAAATCAGATAACTCGACTTGTCATTAGTAACAGGCCAGGATCTTGTACTTCAATTTAAGACGTTGTTTAAATTTCACAAAACCTGATCGGTTATAATGAGTATTTGTTTGATTAAATGTGTGCTGTCCATAGTTGTAAGGTGGCTTCCGAAACTCCTGTTTGTCTGGCGTTTTATATAAATGTAAACATAGTTCTTCAGCCGTTAGGCTTGTATTTTGTTGCTTTTGCTTTAATTCTTGTGTGTTTATTTTACGCGTTCAATGACCCGTGTGGCATAAGGGTGCGAGAGGCTATGTTCCCAATTTGTGATGCGAGGGTTTTGGCCTATTTCTGGCATGCTCTTTGTATTTCGTGTGCTCTGGTACCAGCTAGAATCTCAGGGAGACTCTTCATCTTTTTGTATTATTAGATCTTGCATGTGTCAGTAGTAAATATAGTGTATTAATTAAGGGTGGGTCCCATAGCCGTAGTGTGATTTAAAAGATGCAACTCCGTGAGCAACATGACTGTTTCAGTTGTAAACGGACTCGCATCAGTACTCATTTTCTTATTAACGAGCAGTACACCACGCATTATATAACTTCTTGACCAGGAAAAATGGACTTGTATCCATATGTTGTGACGAGTGAGTTCTTACCGCTCAAAGTTTATCTTATGATTTATCATTTTGTGTGAAGCTGTATTCACATTGTTTTGTTGTGACGAGCAAGTTCCTACCGCTCAGTGTTATATTTATTTATTAGGGGGTGAAAGTCAGGGAGGATTTCGTTTATTTATTAATATGCACATACCTTTCAGTCATTAAATTTCTTTTATTCTACCTGTTATTCATTTTATTTCTTGTATAGCCTCTGTCATGGACCTTTCTATTCATTAGAGCATGTTGTTTTTAAGCGAACTTTGCTTTATAACGCAGTCAGGACTGAACACGACCCCGTAGATGACTCTTGAGAAAACCATGCTTTATTGAAGGGTGCACAGACAAGCTGGCGCCCAACGTGGGGACTTTCGCTGTTTTAGGCTTTTCTAGCGGATCATAGACAAGCTGTTATCCTACATGTGGTGTTTCACTGATATATGGGACTGTTTGAAATCACCGGAAGTGAGATTTTGTTAACGTAATTACGGCGAAGAGAAATACCGCCAAGAAAATTGGAATATACAGTAGAATCTCGAGTTTGCAAGTTAAATACTATTCACGTTTTGTTTATTGATGTAATTAGTAAAGTAATGTACGTGAAATCAGGCGCCCATTGATTAAATGTAAAATTAGATTTGTTTAGAAAGTCAAACTCATGAATATGTTAGGAGGCTGGTAGCCTTGAATGACAATTAATAATTTGTTAATTAGTCAGTGTTAACATCAGATCTGGATAGTAATTTATGACTGAATATGTGCGGGGTTAAAAATTTATTAAGTAAAATT
Organism: Meconema thalassinum; assembly: GCA_946902985.2. Lineage (NCBI taxonomy): Eukaryota > Metazoa > Arthropoda > Insecta > Orthoptera > Tettigoniidae > Meconema > Meconema thalassinum. The sequence goes on along the minus strand of OX336391.1, from coordinate 295,572,974 downwards.
AGAACCATTCAGTGATGCAGAATGAGTTGCGGGAGTAATGGGAATAAGTTTAAATGAACTGAAAGTGGTCAAATGAAGTAAATGTATGTCAAGAATTATATATGTGTGTGTCAGGGAGACATTTGCATGCCATTCTCCTGTTTTCTCAGTGATATATATTTTTTGTGTGTGATAATGGCAACAGTAGCGGAGATCCAGGCGATCATTGAAACTGCCACGGCACGAACCCAGAAACTATTAAAGGAACAAAGTGAAAATTTAGACATTAAATTAGCGGAACAAAATGAGTCATTCCAGACTCAAATGAATGACACTATAAAAACACAATTAGCCGAACGGAGTGAAAATTTAGACACTAAGATATCTGAACAGAATGCACAATTATCTGAACAGAATGAGTCATTCCAGACTCAAATGAATGACACTATAACTAAACAATTAAACGAACAGTCAGGCGAGTTAAAAACACAACTAGCTGAACAGAGTGAATCATCACAAGCGCAAGTAAATGAAAATATAAACAAACAATTAGAAGCGCAAGAAAGTAGAAATATGAGTCAGTTAGCCACATTATCTGAGGAGATGAAAGAGTACACTACACAGCAGATGGTTCAATTCGCGCTTGATGTAAGTAAGAATAACGACAAACAGGTAGGTCAGATACAAAAATTAGAGGACACCTTCAACCGTAAATTAAATGATTTGGACGAAACTGTATTAGCAAAACCAGCTCAGATAGAATTAGCATGCACGGTAAATAACAGTGAGGTTAAAACGGTACAGGATGGTCTTGAAAAGCGGTTTGATAAAATGGAGGAGGATTCTACGTTTATCCGGGGACAATTGTCAGCAGTAAATGAAAGTATTACGGGCCTGATAAAGGACATGGATAAATTAGAAATACAATCAGCAGAGCGATGGCGAAACATAGAATCGGACCAGGATAATTTGAAGAGTACGGTAGATGAGAATAATCTACGTTTAGAAGACAGGCTTGAGAAGATAGAATCGAATCAGGAGGACACGAAACAGCAGATGGAAGAAAAACTGGGAGCGATTTAAGATAGCTTCAGAAAGGATTGGCGTAAGATGAGCAGCGACTCAAAAGAAGAACGGTTAACAATCATAAAGACCGTAGGTGATAATCACACGCCCATTAAAGCACTTGAGGAAGAAATCAAGAGTAAAATGAAAGAACAGTCGGACAGAAATATAAAAGCAGAGTTGCGTTCTCTAGGACAGAACACGTTATTTCAGACAGAGCACACTAAAGATAAGGAAATTGACTCAACAAGCCAGGGGGCAATTAGCGCGGCGAGTAGCCACGGACTGACAGACGGCCCATTAACGACTAACACAGAGGGATTTCACAAAAACGTTGTTGGAACCTCTACTCCTCAACATGGCTATCAGCACCCTCAAGTCGTACAAGTAATTCGATCAAATGAATTTAAACCAAATAAATTCACAGAAAATTCTGGTGTCACACCGAAGGCGTATCTTAAAGAGATGGATGACTATTTTAATGACAATAATATACCGCCCGCGCGTCGTTTAAGACTGATGGAACGATTTCTTTCGGGAAATGTACTTACGTGGTTCTTGAGCTTCAAGTATACTTTCGGAGGGATGGACGAGTTCAAGGACGCGTTCCTTAGAAAGTATTGGTCGGCTTCTCTACAACAAAGCCTTAGAATGTAACTTTATTCGAGAAAATATCAGTCAACTCAGCAGACGAAGTACTCAGATTTCTTTTCGCTACAATTGTTGAAATTTCGGGATCTTGATCATCCTTTAGAAGAATCGGACCTGGTTATGACGATTGCACGGCAGTTGCCAGTCAATGTTCAGCAGGTATTAGTGGCAGCAAACGTGGACACAGCGGTTCGAGCCGAACAGATCTTACGTCAGATTGACGAGACAACATCTTACTTGCAGCAGAGAGGGGGACGACAGCTGGAACTTGTAAACACAACGGAGGTGGTTAAACCCACTCAAGTACACACCAGGTCACAGGCCACAAATACAAGTATGTCAACAACACCGAGACGAGGTCAGGAGGGCGACGAAAATAGGTCACACCAGCTTCATGAAAATAATAATGATAGGCAGACCCATGGCAACAATAGGTATCAACAGCGAGGATACCAACAATGGAGAAACAATAGGAGAAATGAGGGACCCTACAGACGTTACGAAAATAACAATAATGAGAATCGACAGTGGCGTGAAAGGAGATATCAGAACCAGGGGGACTATGAAAATTATAGGAATGAATGGAACGACAGGCACGCCGAATCGCAGCGTTACCTGGAAGAATTACACGCTAATGGAGGGGACGAACAAAAACATTGGGAACATGCAATTAACATGAGGTCAAATCCACACACTCACATTGAAGGGGCCGAGAGTTAATTGAAACAGGAAGAACGTCAGGGAAATACGCGACAGAAGGATGATGGTAGTCGCGGGGGTTGTAAAAAAATCCCAATAATTGAAAAAAGGACTCACCCTGAGAGGGCAACAGCCGGATTGTGAAGAAGTATGGGTCGTGGCACACATACAAGAGTGGATAGCTTTGCCGGAAGATTGCCTGGAGGAGATTGTAAAACCACGGAACGATGATATCAAACAACTACCTATTATTGATGCCAAGATTGGTGGACTTAACGTGAGATGCTTAGTTGACACGGGGTCACAAATCAGTCTTGTATCTGAGGCTTTGGTTCGAGAGTTGGGACGGAGTCAGAATATTCCTGTGATTCCAGCACCGCAACTCAAGGTGAGGGGCGTCATTCCCGAACGCACCGTCACTTGCAAACGTCAGGCATTTATAGAATTGGATATATTATACCATATATTTGAACAGACTTTTATCATAATGGCCAAAATGAATTTTAACATTATTTTGGGTGCAAATTTCATTTGTGACTACCAGGCAGTCATAGATTTGCACAATAATACAGTCAGTTTTAAGGAGTTTGATAAACTGAAGGATGTGGGCTTACACATGGATGAAATCACTACAGGGAATGACGTGAGTTCATGGGCATTGGAGGCAATAGCAGAGGAGACAGAAGAGGAGATACGAAAGGCGGAAGATGACCTTATAGATGTGGCTGTTGTGGAATTAAATGAAGAGAGTGACTCTCAGGAGATATGGACTTTACTAGCAGAATGAGAAGACAGCGATACTCAGTTTGAAGAACTATTACAGGAGCGGCTCAGTGACATCCAACTAGGGGTTGAACATAGGAAGAAACTTGAGGAGATCTTAAGAAGACACAATGCAGTTTTGACACAGTTCCAGGGAAGATAATAAACTTTCAGTATTCTATGCAGGTTGAGGATTGGTCCCCATTTCGAAGCAAATTATACCCTATACCAGAAAAACATCGGGAGCAGGTCAAAAGGATTATTGATGATTTGTTGCAAGCTGGAGTGATTAAGAAGACTCCTACACCTTATTTAAATGCGATTTTGGCAGTCACAAAACCAAATGGATCCATTAGACTTTGTCTAGACGCCAGAAATCTAAACATGCGCCTAATTTTTCCCGAGTATGACAGAGCGCCAATCGTCAGAGACGTCTTAAAAGGATTTAAGAACAAGAGTATCTATTCATCCGTAGATCTGACGAGTTCGTTTCATCATATCGAACTGGATGAGAAGTCACAGCTTCTTACTGGCTTCTTGTTCGATAATCAGACATATTGCTTCGTCCGCATGCCCTTCGGCGTTAAAACAGCTGGATGTGCATTAATTCGAGCCTTGGATCGGAACCTGACTGAAAAAGTGAAGGAGATGACGGTACGATATATTGACGATATACTCTTGGCCTCAGATAACATCGAGACACATACGGAAAATTTGGATAAGCTTTTGGACAACCTTAGAACTGCAAACTTTAAATTCAACTTGAAGAAATACCATTTTTTTTTTTTCAAGAAAGAGATTTTATACTTGGGGCACATCATTGACCAGGAGGGAGTGAGACCAAACCCTGCGAAGATAGAGGCAATAAAGAATTTCCCTACACCAACGAGAGTGAAACATATCAGAGCTTTCCTTGGCGTGACGGGCTTCTTTAAGGAAAACTGCCCAGGATATACTGAAACCGTAGCACATATGCAGGAAATGCTGAAGAAGAACAACAAATGGCTTTGGAACGCTAAGTGTGAGAAATCATTTCAAGAGACTAAATTATTACTGGAAAATTGTATCAAATTAGGTTACCCAGATTTTCAACGGAAATTTATTATCCAAGCGGATGCTTCCATGGTTGGTATAGGAGCAATGTTATACCAAGAAGATCCAGCTAACCTTCAACATCGTGATTATTTAGCATTTGTGAGCCGCAGATTGCGTAAACACGAGCGCAACTATACGGTCACGAAACTCGAATTGTTGGCAATACTTCATGCTTTACAACAATGGAAACGAATTGTATATGGTTATCCCATTGTTATTAGATCAGACCACAAAGCACTAACGTTCTTGTTCAAGACATCTATGGCTAGTGAGCGTGTGACACGTTGGTCCATCTACATACAACAATTTAACATCGAAATTGAACACTGCCCAGGAAAAATGAATGTAATTCCGGATGTATTAAGCAGGAACCCCGAGCCTGATACCGAAGAAACAGCGATAGTACAGCATATTGAATTAACAGCAAAGGACCCTGCATTCTTGGAGGAATTACGGGAGATACGACGAGAGCAGGAAGCAGAACCATGGATGTACCAAATGATCCAGTACTTTAAGAAGGAACTACCAGCAGGAACCCCAGCCTACAGAGAAGCAAAAGCCAGAGAAGGAAGATATGTCTACCTCAATAATTTACTGCTTAAATGGATAGATGAAGAACACACCAAATTACGTATCATGGTACCTGCATCATTACAAAGAGGACTTACTTGGCACATACATGAAAGCTTCGGTCACGTGGGAATAGACAAGGCACAGGCGACCATAGGAGAAACGTTTACATGGCAGCGAATGAGGACTACCATCTGTGACGTAATAGACTTGCGATCCTTGTCAGAGGACGAAGCCGAATAATTACTTAATGAGGCAGTATCCTAGATCATTGCTACCTCAGAAACCCTGCGAGCTTGTGGCCCTGGATTGTTTCGGTCCAATCCCGAAAGGTAGGCGAGGTTGCCGTCACTTACTAGTGTGTATTGATGTGTTTTCTAAGTTTGTTGTATTGTGCCCCATTCAGAAAACTACATCGAAACAAGTACTCAGTCGTATTCGAAATAGAGTTATTCCAATCCTTGGAAAACCAGAGTTTATATTGTCGGACCATGGAAGCTATTTTACGAGTGCCGAATTCAAGAAAGTTCTGGAGGACTTGGATGTAAAACACATGTTAAGTAGCGTTCGCCACCCTCAAGCTAATCCTAGCGAACGCGCAATAAAATGCGTTACTAAATACTTAAGGATCTTTATTCCCAATGAACATCACAAATGGGTAGACAGGATCAAAGACGTAGAGACCTGTATGAATACAACTAGACATGAGTCGACAGGCCTGATTCCCATGGTCTTGCACATGAACGAATATCTAGTAAGATCGTGGAGCAACATCATCAATTGCCCACAAGATCCCATGGTTGGTCATGAGTTGAGAATTGAGAGAACGAGAGTCCATAAGAAAAACCAGGCGGATCGCAGATTACGTCGTGTCAGAAATAAGAGGTATCACAGAGAACTGTTAGTCAACGAGCTTGTGTTAGTACGTAAGCCAGCGACATCTGATCCAGAGAAGAAGGTATTTAACAAGTTCAGTCCAAAATTTATCGGACCCTTCTGTATTGTACGTAATCTTGGTAACAACGCATACAGAGTGAAAGAATTGAGTAAAGGTACAATGTCTGTCTACAATGTGGCGAATTTAAAGGTGTATTTTACTAGCGAACCTTGGGAGCGGAGAAATAATGCTTCAAATTGAATATATGGAAGTACTTTTTCACATCCAACTATATATGGGTCAGTGAGTACGTAAGTTGAACGAGGAAGTTGGGAGCAGGCTGTTGTAGTCAAAACGCTAATGAGCTCTGACGATCATGACACAGCGAGCGATCGAGCGAGAGAGATAAGCATACTGGACGGGAGTAGTACTAGCCCTAGGCGATCAGACAAGCAGGCAGGCTTGGAATGTCTGAATGAATGAGGAAGCTGGAAGTAAACACGAGTGCGTGTCGACACTTCAACGACAGTGGCGGCTAGACTAGACTGATGAGAGGGAGCTTTCTCTAGGATTGGCAGAAATGGATTACAGATGTAATGTGTTTTTTTTAATCGACTATTTGCTATGTTCGATTTTTTCCATGCAGGAGGATTGTGAACCCTTTATCCACAGGCTGTATAAAGGATTCTAATAAATTATTCATCATCTTTTGATACATTTCTACAGACAGCAGATATGAGAGCTAGGCGGTGTTGGGAAATATTGAGAAATCAGTGGCCGAGAGGACACAATGGTTTAAGCTCCTGTGGTATTTTAGGATGTAGCATAAATATTCTTGACTCATAGGACAGGTGCAACTTTTAGCGCGGATATGGCTTGGGTACGCACAATATGACCTGTTGCTATGAGTGTTGGCGCCAAGAAGAAAATCAAATGCTACGATGTAATTGGTCAATCTTCAGATTAACCACTCCCTATGGCAGAAAAACATGTAAAAGCGCGCAAAGACATACAAGAGTCTGAACCAATAATATCAAGACGCCTTGTTTTAGCGGCAACTCGGCTTGGTAACGCACCCTGGTAAATTAACGCGGGAGTTATCTATGGATTAATTCCACGATCGATTCGAGCCAGCTACAGCATAACCGTAACCTCCACGTCGCTACGAACTCAATGATACCGATCGCATGCTAGTCTGATAATTATAATGGAATATCTTTTCATAAATCCCCTTCCACACCTACCCTAGTCAGTTTCATTTATAAGGATCCAGAAAGCTTCGTCGACACACTTATTTTCGTGCGTCTGAGGACGTAACGTTCACTCTTTATTTTGTGCGTCTGAGGACGTGACGTGGATTTTTATTTGAGCATTTGAGGACATAAGGTGTCCGAGGACACGAGGCATACTCTGCTTATTTTCATGTAATTGAACATGGAACATTTTCGTCATGTTATAAGTGTAACTTCATTGATTTATTTGTAGTCCCAGCACTACCAGTAGGACCAGTTCATCGAAATAATTCACCAAATAGACTGTCAAGGAATTTAGTACTTGATAGGTGAATGTAATAGTAAATATATCGTGTGTGTATCTGACAAAACTTTATTTAATTCAGCACGAGATGACGTCTAGGAACTAGACCAGATCTTGGAACCAGCAGGACATTTGCCAGAAGATGTCGATGACGAGATAAACATCTTAAAGGAGATGGCTGCAGATGTTTCCTTGGCGCTGTTTTAAAGGATTGAGTACAAATGAATTTATTTATTTATTAAATCAGCTATGGTATTATGGGACATATTTTTGTAGATATTTGTTTGCTTGTTTGGTAATGTAGGTTATTAGTTTTTGTTTTACTGACACATTAAATATGGGACAAGCCGAGCGTTGTGTAATTTGTAAATATTGTGATTTGTGTTTGGTTCAATTATACGGGGCGACGCGCAGCTCGTGCTCGCATTCGCTTGCGTAAATCGCGGTCAAGCATTGTAATGCGGACGTATGCCTTATAACAAAAAATGGAACTGAATTAATTTTTGAGATTAAAAATAGAATTTGGAGGGTAAAGATTATTTGTGAGCAGAATTTTATGACGGATCAGGATTATATGATAGTTGCTTTCCAGCAGATCTGAACGGGACGGCACTTTGCACCCGAGTTTTTGTTGTGTAATTTTTTTAATGTGTCAATGGACGCAATGTTGTTGATCTGTTTTGAGCCGACCCAGTGGTATGTTTATGAGTGTCAGTCCAAACTTTTGGTGCGTTGTGTGATTTTAATGATGTGCTAGCGAGAATATATCATTGTGATTATTCTGACTTGCTCCACGTCAGCCCAATTCATGACCTCGCGAAGCTGGACTTGCGGTATATATTTGTATTTTCTTGCCATCCAGGTGGATGGGTGAGATATGTTGGCGTTTCCAGTTGGAAACGTGCACCTAGCTTGACGGACTGAGAGAGATATTTGAGGCAGCGATGACTCATACAAGAGGGACGCGCTCAAATCAGATAACTCGACTTGTCATTAGTAACAGGCCAGGATCTTGTACTTCAATTTAAGACGTTGTTTAAATTTCACAAAACCTGATCGGTTATAATGAGTATTTGTTTGTTTAAATGGGTGCTGTCCATAGTTGTAAGGTGGCTTCCGAATCTCCTGTTTGTCTGGCGTTTTAAATAAATGTAAACATAGTTCTTCAGCCGTTAGGCTTTTATTTTGTTGCTTTTGCTTTAATTCTTGTGTGTTTATTTTACGCGTTCAATGACCCGTGTGGCATTAGGGTGCGCGAGGCTATGTTCCCAATTTGTGATGCGAGGGTTTTGGCCTATTTCTGGCATGCTCTTTGTATTTCGTGGGCTCTGGTACCAGCTAGAATCTCAGGGAGACTCTTCATCTTTTTGTATTATTAGATCTTGCATGTGTCTTGACCAGGAAAAATGGACTTGTATCCATATGTTGTGACGAGTGAGTTCTTACCGCTCAAAGTTTATGTTATGATTTATCATTTTGTGTGAAGCTGTATTCACATTATTTTGTTGTGACGAGCGAGTTCCTACCGCTCAGTGTTATATTTATTTATTAGGGGGTGAAAGTCAGGGAGGATTTCGTTTATTTATTATTATGCAAATACCTTTCAGTCATTAAATTTCTTTTATTCTACCTGTTATTCATTTTATTTCTAGTATAGCCTCTGTCATGGACCTTTCTATTCATTAGAGCATGTTGTTTTTAAGCGAACTTTGCTTTATAACGCAGTCAGGACTGAACACGACCCCGTAGATGACTCTTGAGAAAACCATGCTTTATTGAGGGGTGCACAGACAAGCTGGCGCCCAACGTGGGGACTTTCGCTGTTTTAACCTTTTCTAGCGGATCATAGACAAGCTGTTACCCTACATGTGGTGTTTCACTGATATATTGGACTTTTTGAAATCACCGGAAGTGAGATTTTGTTAACGTAATTACGGCGAAGAGAAATACCGCCAAGAAAATTGGAATATACAGTAGAATCGCGAGTTTGCAAGTTAAATACGATTCACGTTTTGTTTATTGATGTAATTAGTAAAGTAATGTACGTGAAATCAGGCACCCATTGATTAAATGTAAAATTAGATTTGTTTTGAAAGTCAAACTCATGAATATGTTAGGAGGCTGGTAGCCTTGAATGACAATTAATAATTTGTTAATTAGTCAGTGTTAACATCAGATCTGGATAGTAATTTATGACTGAATATGTGCGGGGTTAAAAATTTATTAAGTAAAATTAGAACCATTCAGTGATGCAGAATGAGTTGCGGGAGTAATGGGAATAAGTTTAAATGAACTGAAAGTGGGCAAATGAAGTAAATGTATGTCAAGAATTATATATGTGTGTGTCAGGGAGACATTTGCATGCCATTCTCCTGTTTTCTCAGTGATATATATTTTTGTGTGTGATAATGGCAACAGTAGCGGAGATCCAGGCGATCATTGAAATTGCCACGGCACGAACCCAGAAACTATTAAAGGAACAAAGTGAAAATTTAGACATTAAATTAGCGGAACAAAATGAGTCATTCCAGACTCAAATGCAAAAGCTTGTAGTTTAACGTGACCGTTAATCGCGAGATCATGAGCCACGGGACCTCCTTTTTACGTGGAATCCGAACCACAGGACATGGCATTTCACTTCGAAAATCTCACATGCATTGACCGGGAAACGAAAGACTCAAATGAATGACACTATAAAACACAATTAGCCGAACGGAGTGAAAATTTAGACACTAAGATATCTGAACAGAATGCACAATTATCTGAACAGAATGAGTCATTCCAGACTCAAATGAATGACACTATAACTAAACAATTAAACGAACAGTCAGGCGAGTTAAAAACACAACTATCTGAACAGAGTGAATCATTACAAGCGCAAGTAAATGAAAATATAAACAAACAATTAGAAGCGCAAGAAAGTAGAAATATGAGTCAGTTAGCCACATAATCTGAGGAGATGAAAGAGTACACTACACATCAGATGGTTCAATTCGTGCTTGATGTAAGTAAGAATAACGACAAACAGGTAGGTCAGATACAAAAATTGGAGGACACCTTCAACCGTAAATTAAATGATTTGGACGAAACTGTATTAGCAAAACCAGCTCAGATAGAATTAGCATGCACGGTAAATAATAGTGAGGTTAAAACGGCACAGGATGGTCTTGAAAAGCGGTTTGATAAAATGGAGGAGGATTCTACGTTTATCCGGGGACAATTGTCAGCAGTAAATGAAAGTATTACGGGCCTGATAAAGGACATGGATAAATTATAAATACAATCAGCAGAGCGATGGCGAAACATAGAATCGGACCAGGATAATTTGAAGAGTACGATAGATGAGAATAATCTACGTTTAGAAGAGAGGCTTGAGAAGATAGAATCGAATCAGGAGGACACGAAACAGCAGATGGAAGAAAAACTGGGAGCGATTAAAGATAGCATCAGAAAGGATTGGCGTAAGATGAGCAGCGACTCAAAAGAAAAACGGCTAACAATCATAAAGACCGTAGGTGATAATCACACGCCCATTAAAGCACTTGAGGAAGAAATCAAGAGTAAAATGAAAGAACAGTCGGACAGAATCACCGACATTCCAATGCCGGAAAACATTAAACAGTTACGTTCTTTTTTGGATCTCGCGAGTTATTATCGTCGTTTCATTCACGGATTTGCACAGATAGCTAACCCCCTAACCGAACTTACACACGAGAAAACGCCCTTTATAGTCACAGAAATACATAGAGGGGCATTCGATAAACTTAAACACTTCCTCACTACACCGCCCCTGCTCCAGCTATTTCAGGAAGGTAGACCCACCTTCGTACATGTGGATGCAAGCCAATTTGGCATCGGGGCAGCCCTGTTGCAAGAGGCCGATGATGGCAAACAACTCCCAATTACATACGCTAGCCGTAAACTTACACCGGTAGAAACCAGATATTCCGCGACCGAAAGAGAGATGCTCGCATTCTCTTGGGACGTAAATTACTTCCGAACATATCTGTATGGTATCCACTTTACGGTAGTTACGGATCACGCCAGCCTTCTTTATTGGGTTAAATTTAAAAAATCCCAATTCCCGGCTTAACAGGTTCATATTTAAATTGTATGACTACACATTTGAGGTTAAGCACAAGAAAGGTAAGGCACACCTTGATGCAGACGGTCTCTCGAGACTACCTGTACTCGAACCACCTGACGAGGATATCAATCATGCCTGGGACTCTTTACCCACATTTGCTGTCACTCACATTGATATAAAACAGGAGCAAATAAACGATCCCCAGTTGGGACAAATAAGGATTGCCTTACAGAATCGCGACCAGGTAGACAGTAAAACTGCCCGCTTATCACGCAGATTTTTTATCGATAAGGACGATATCCTTAGGTACAAATCCACGGCCACACATGACGTCACACCCGTTGCCCTTCCCACTACACTCCGAAACCACGTAATGACAGAATATCACTGCCCACCCCTTAACGGCGCACACTTTGGAGTCCATAAAACATATTTGCGCATTCGCAATAAGTACTATTGGGAAAACATGAAAAATGACATCACAGAGTCATGGGCCATGATGGGACGTAATTTGCGATGTGGTGCAACATATTTGTTTTTATAATTGGTTTTTAAGCTTTTTATAGGGATCATCAAGTGTATTCAATGATAAGTAATATTTTTCCAGCGTGTGTGCATATTGGTTTCAGGATTGATGATGTTATTTTGGAGTGTTTTAATTAATTTGTGAACATTACTGCGATGTCCTGGATAGCTGCCATGTTGTTTATGGAGCGTTGATTGAATATTTGCGTTTGCAGTTCCTTGCTTCAACAGGGTCATGCCTTGATATTCCAAAGCCGCATATATACCGTCATTGATGAAGAGCACTCGGGCCTACACCGCTTTCTATGTTCTGCCCATAACAACCGGCACGTTAATGTGAGGTGTCCGATCTTTGCACTTGACAATCAATCAAGTACCATTTTAGGTTATGTACACACCCCTTTTTTCTTGAAGTAGCTGATGATTTCTATTTCTTTTGTATTATCTTTTGTATTGATACCGTAGAAAATTGTATATGAAGCGTTTCTTTTAATAGATATCCGTTTTTTTTTATTATGTCAACGGATTACGGTGGATGAGCTCTTGTAAGAGGGTAATGGGCCCTCAGCAGAAGGAAATGCTGTTGAAATCCCATTAGCTGCAGCGTCTGTACTCCAGTGGGGCGGCTGCAAAAGGCGTCTGTTCTCCATGTTAGGGGCGGCCTCATTATGTGCTGGCAGCAGCTATAAAATGCTTGGCGACAGGCTATGTGACAAGCCGGCTGTAAAAAGAATTCGTCACATCCCCATGACATGCTGTCTCAAGGATCTGAACTAAAGGCTAGGGCGTCCCCCAGAAGCGACGCGCGACGACGAGGCCCGGTTGGCGCGAGAAGTATGCAAGGGTTACCGTCGCACGGGCGGCGACGGCTAAACAAGCTAGCCCCTACATCCCGAATTGCATCACTTAATGTCGGAACTATGTCTGGACGTTACAATGAGCTAGCGAAAGCGCTAGAAATGAGGCGCATCGATGCCTGTGCTGTACAGGAAACACGGTGGAGTGGTGATAAGGCGTACAACATTGGGTGTGGATACAAGTTGTATTATAACGGTACACGTGGAACTACCAGTGGTGTGGGAATTGCAGTATCAGCACAGTTTGATGGTTCTGTCTCCGAAGTCCAGCGGTATGATGATCGTCTGATGAAAATCGTCTACATCGCCGATGGAAGAAAAATCCACCTCTTCAGCGCCTATGCTCCTCAGACAGGCCTACCGGCAACGATCAAAGACGCCTTCTGGGCGTTGCTTGACGAAAAGACCGCTGAAGTGCCCTTAGAGGACTACCTCATAGTTGCGGGCGACCTAAATGGACATGTCGGTCGCTTGAAAGAAGACCATGCCGCCCATGGCGGATTCGGATATGGTGAGAGGAACGACGACGGACTGAGAATTCTAGATTATGCGGAAACCCATGACCTAGTCATTACGAACACATGGTTTAATAAACGTGATTCACATCTAATCACATACTACAGCGGCACAAATACAACACAAATTGACTACATTCTGGTAAGGCGCAAAGACCTTAAAGACGTGTTGGACACTAAAGTCGTCCCTTACGAAACAGTTGCGACCCAACACCGACCAGTTATCTGCAAGCTCCGTGTAAAGCCGCCAATGGTCATACAGGCACGAACAGGACCGGCGAGAATCAGATGGTGGCAATTTAAAGAGAATGAAGAAGAAGTCATTAGACGTCTTACGCTGCCACCGATTACTACCGTTGAAGAAAGCTGGGCAAAAATGAAGAAAGCTGTTCACGAAGCCACGCATGCCATTCTTGGACTTACGAAGCCAGGAAGACGTCGGATTGATAAGGACACATGGCTTTGGAATGACGCAGTCAAAACTGCGGTACGCAAGAAGAAGCAGCTTTACCACGAGTTTCTGGAAGACAAAACACCTTCTCGTTGGAATGCTTACAAAGTAGCACGCAGGGAAGCGAAGAAGACTGTTGCTTCGACAAAATCGGCTCGGTACGCAGACCTCTACGCGAAGCTGGACACACGCAAGGGAGAGCGGGACATCTATCGCCTCGTCAAATCCAGGCACCATAAATCTCAAGATATCCAACGCTTCTATGGCATCAATGACGATAAGGGCGTTTTGCTAGTCGACTGGAAGAAGGCGAGAGAACGTTGGCGAAATTACTTTGAGAAGGTCGCAACAGAGGAATTCCAGCACAACCAGATACCTGTCGCTACTGCTGTCGAAGGTCCTATCAAACCTATTGATGTCTTAGAGGTTGCAGGGGCCTTGAAACAAATGAAACCAGGGAAGGCAACTGGTCCAGATGACATCGCGGCGGAGCTATGGTGCTCTCAGAAGTGGGATCCAGCGGATTGGTTGGCAAGACTCTTCAACCAAATAGTCAAAGAAGGACGAACGCCACTTGATTGGCAACATAGCATCACGATACCTATCTTCAAAAAGAAGGGAAGTCCAGCCGAGTGTGCTAATTACAGACCAATTCGACTCCTCTGTCACACCATGAAGGTCTTCGAGCGCATTCTTGATAAGAGGATACGTGCAATCACCCAGCTGACCAAAAACCAAGCTGGATTTGTGAAAAATTGCAGCACAACAGATGCAATCCATGCCACACGGCTTTTAGTTGAAAAGCATCGTGAAAAGAATAAGCCGTTGCACCTTGCTTTCTTAGACCTCGAAAAGGCTTTTGATCGTGTACCGCACGACTTGATCTGGTTGACTCTCCGACAACATGGCATCCCAGAGTACCTTGTCAACTGGGTACAGTTGCTCTACGCGGAGCCAAGAAGTTACGTCCAAGCCGCCGCAGGAGCGTCGGAAAAATTCCGTGTAACAGTTGGTGTTCATCAAGGTTCGGCCCTGTCACCATTGCTGTTCATTATGGTCATGGACACGGTTACTGCAGATCTACAACAACCGTTACCTTGGACCATTCTGTACGCTGATGACGTTATGTTGGCTGCTCAAAACAAGCTGGATCTCCAACATCAAGTCCAGGAATGGAGTGATCGTTTAAGTCAATATGGCCTTCGGCTTAACAAAGCTAAAACAGAATATATGACAACGGATGCTGGAGAAATCGGAACAATCCAAGTCGACGGCGATGATCTGCCTCGAACGACAAAATTTAAGTATCTTGGCTCTACGATAACTGTTGAAGGTCGTCTCACCGAGGAGGTCAACATAAGAATTAATGCTGCGTGGATGAAGTGGCGAACAACGACAGGTGTCATGTGCGATCGCCAGATGAAAGACCACCTAAAATCGAAGATTTACCGCACTGTCATTCGTCCCGTAGCGCTTTATAGTACCGAATGTTGGCCGACCACGAAGGAAGCAGAACGTCGGCTAAGTGTCATGGAGACCAAGATGCTTAGATGGACAGCTGGCATTACTAGGTTGGATCACATCCCCAATCAAAGAATAAGGGAACGATTTGGTATCGCAGCAATCAATAACAAAATGCGTGAGGGTCGTCTGCGATGGTTTGGGCATGTGCTACGGTCAGGAGCGGACACCATTGCAAAACAGGCCTACACACTGGAGGTCGCCGGGAAAAGACCAAAGGGGCGACCGAGACAACGTTGGGCCGATACACTGCACAGGGATTTGAAAGGCGTCAACCTTCATCCGGACATGGCCCATGACCGAGTAAAGTGGAGACAGCGGACTCAAATAGCGGACCCTGCCACGAGGTGGGACAAACGCTAAAGCAAAAGAAGAAGAGAAGAAGAAGAAGAGAGTTCATTAAAACTTGTCACACATGCCAGAGATACAAACACCGCACTGGTAAACCCCATGGCTTACTCCACCCCATCCCTGTAGGTGAACTTTTCCACCGCATAGGTATTGACGTAAAGGGTCCAATTACAACATCAGACAAAGGGAACAAATACATACTGGTATCAACCGAATACCTTACCCGATACATTATCACCAAAGCGGTCCCAAAAGCTAGCGCACACAAAATCGCGGAGTTCCTCATGGAAATCATTACCATACATTATTATCCGACAGAGGAACAGTTTCCACATCCAATGTCATCACACAGCTCCTTAATTTACTTTACATCAGAGCCTATACAACCACTAGTTTCAGCCCTCAGACGAATGGATTAACTGAAACTATGAACAAAATCCTTGGCAGCGCGATAGCTCGTTTTACTAACGATAAGGGCACTGACTGGGATAATTACCTCCCAGCAGTAACATTTAGTTACAACACATCCGTGTTGCAGGCGACCACACACAACCCGCACTTTCTCTTACACGGATACCATCCGCGCAGTCCGATCGACAACATTTACATCCCACAGGATACACTCCCTAGCAACGCTGAAAGGTTGCAATACTTGTGCACAGCACGTGATACCACGCGACATAATATCCGCACCTCACAAAACAGGCAGAAACTAACATATGATAAAACTCACAGACACCAGGAATACAAACCCGGACAGCTCATTATGACATGGTCACCCACTCGCATTAAGAACGTGTCCGAATTCCTTATCCCGAAATGGACAGGTCCGTTCAGAATCCAGAGACAAATTTCGGACCTAAACTACCTTGTCAACATTCGGCACAACCACAAAATTATTAAAGATACGGTTCATGTACGGCGTATGAAACCATACCATTCCAGGAAAACCACCCCCACACCTCCACCCTCCGTGGCTAAGAAACAAAAGCGTTAATTCACCAGTCTCAGGGATTAAACTATATTTTTCCCACACATAGCCCAAACCCAGGACCATATGAATCATACAAGCGCCCTATGCGCTAGGGCTTATAGTGGTTATGCTCACAACTAGCAGTCACCGACAATTCCCCACAGTCCATAAATACTAGGCTTAATTATAAGTTGCATGCTTAGTTATATATGATATAATAATGTGTACCGGGTTATATTTCTTGTGTCCTATGTCTTTTTAGGATTATGAATTCTGTTCACACACACTAATTTCAGATAGATCAATGCTAGATATATATTTAGTGGCACATATGCCTCACACTCCCCTTAGGTCCCCATAGACACGGTACGCCAAATAAGCATTGGCAATAGCGCCAATTGCACTATGGCATCTAGTAACCACAGTCTGAAATAGTGGTCAACACCAATCCCGATTTGGCCCCACACCATAAATAGTCTTTAATTGTAAAATTCCAAACAGGAGATACCGACATAACATTCTTAATAATAGTTCCATATTTATAATATTTAAGTGCATAAATGTTTTTGCAGATAATATCTTGTAGACAAGATCTTGCACATGTCATACACAATGCACGGCAAGCGAGGTCAATCCTCTATCCCAACATACGGAAGTAACGAGAGACGTAATGCTCAGTCAGCCATACGCGACACATGCAACAGCCTTTTCCGCCCAGTCACGTAGATTACCACGCTCATACATGGCCGTGCGATACAAGGGTCATTCACACACATGGAGGACACATGGCAAACCACAGAAGGATTCCTTTACCATAGACAGATATCAAAACACTTCACATTCATACAAATTTATACATAGCGCACATTTTTACCTACGTAACCGCATTTAGATTTCCACACACGGTCACGAGCATTAGGCGACCAACTGAAGATTAACTCACCTGACACAAGGGACGATACAGTGACGTGCCCTTCCCACACATATATAATCACAGAACACAGTTGAGGAGCACCAATAAATAACTTAATTGTTTATATATATATATATATATATATATATACCTTCGGCAGCGACCGATAACAACTCCCGACCGAGGTGATAAATGATAGGCGCTTACATACATTTCCCATACCACTACAGAGACTAACACTCCCATGGCTAATAATCACATTTAGGAGATTAACACACAATATTTTTACTTACACCACTTTGGAAAGTGCACGGATTACAACAGTCACCCCATATTAAGGCGGGATGACAGGCCGATACACTACATTATCACAGAATAGGCCAATAAGTTGATACATAGGGCCAAATATAATACATTACGGAACATATAATACAATTTCTATAGCGAACGCCATTACTCCAGCAGTAACGAAAGCACATACCGAGTTACAAACAACTCAATAACACAGGTTAGCCGCAGTGCATACACACAATGGCCTAACATATACAGGAACACAGGTTAGCGGCATTTCTATAATGGAACGCAATACTTATACACTAAAGGTCACCACACACAGAAAGCTAAGCTAAGCTACGCTACGGTATGCTATGCTAAGCAATGCCAAGCTATGGTGTACTATGACACGAACAAAAAGCTAAGCTAAACTAAGCTAGGCAGCATATTTCTTATTACATTCTTTCCTACTAATGAAAATGTACAGTATCTTTATAGGAAGAGATCCTACAGGATTAAATTAGATTAATAATATTATTTTAATACCGCTTTCTAAATTAATTTTTGTATAATACTGTATATGTAACTTTAAAAAATAGGAACGCAGCCAGGATTCTGTTTAGGTGGGGGTCCAGGTGTCGCTATTTTATTAATTAAAATTGTGGCCAACTATAGCTATGTAGATACGTGTTTATTTCTATAACTATTCAAATACAGCCCATGAAGGGCCTAGGCCTACCAAGCGACCGCTGCCCAGCCATTTGGCCTGCAGATATTGGGGTGACATGTGGTCAGCGCATCGGGTCCCCTTGGCCGTTAATCTTGGTTTTCGTGATCGGGGCGCTGCCTCACTGTCAGACAGCTACTCAATTGTCCTAACAAGGCTGAGTGTACCCCGTTCCAGCCCTCACGTCAGTTTCTAAAATTCCCTGACGGAGCCGGGAATCGAACCCGGGGCCTCCAGGTGAGAGGCAGGCGCGCTATCCCTACACCACGGGATCGGATTAATGGAGAAAGGGGAAGCAAACATATTGAAACTTATAACATTCTCCATGAAGTCTTGAAATCTAACGCGGGATTCAGTTCTTAATTCTGATATAATTTCTGCGTTCTTTTGAGAAGTTTGATTAGCCTACCACAGTTTTGTAGAGCTGGGAAATGAACAAAGTTGTTATTTTGGTCTGTCACCCATTGTTTAAATAAAACGAAGTACGGTACTACCTGAATCACTACACTACACTCACACGACACGGCTACGCACACAACTCAAAGGTCTGCGACAGCCCGCCAGATCAACTGTTCCGAAATGAAAAGCGCATGCGCCAGGCCAGCTACAGCCAAGAAAATCGCCTGCCTAGTGATCTGTCTAGCTTAGCTTAGCTTAGCTTCGCATAGTATAGCTTAGCATAGCGGCCTGTGTGTGTCACTGTACTTAAATGCATTGAGAGCGATATTTTTCATAACACCGCGTAGCTTAGCTTAGCTTAGCCTAGCTTTCTGTGTGTGGTGGCTTTAACGCCGATTAGCAACCTTTCTCAAAGGCATAGCAGTAGACATACAACAACACAGGTTAGCGGATTTCCCTATAGGCAGCAGATTCATACTCATGACAGAGTATAGCGGCACAGTATAATTCCACACACAATTGCGCTTGTACACCGGTAGATTACTACCACCACAGCCAGTAGGATGTGACAAGATCACACAGGTTATCATACCGTCACAGCATCAGCATATATAGGTCAGCTGAACAAACAGTTAGGAAACACTGGGAATAAGGTTGACTTATACTTACACATATTACATATCCCATACACTGTAATACAAAAATGTTCTTTAGTACATATAGAATCACTGCACATACTAAGTAAGGCAAACTGCATACAGACAGTGAGTAGCGATCTGCATGCAATGCCAGGAAGCGAGAAATGCGCACACAGATTCTCGACACCCGAGACGCCAGAACTCCAAGACTCACAAGTTATACACAGCACTTATGACGTTAACACATACTCCTTTCCACATATTTTTTTTATCCTCACAGGGGATCTTTTAAAAATTTATTTTCTAGGTCACAGTGGCATCGACCACCAGGTACCGTCATAAAGACAGGCAAAATGAACAGTTTTCATACGAGGCAAAATACCATCCTAGCCGACGGAGTAGGGAAATCATTTAAATTACAATTATAATTATAATCATCTCATTCTAGCCGACGACCGATTGGACTCCTAGATATTTCTAGGAGATTGGGGCTATACCTCTAACAGTCGACTTAGAAATCCATCTATCATCCTTACGCTAAGTACAAACTCTTCATAATGATCTACTATGTGACGAAATGATATTCGTAATTTCATTAGTAATTTCATAATTCCATAAGTGCCACAAGGCTCCAACAGGACCACAAATCCTTATATGGATCCCCTTTAGTTCACATCTACACAGCAGATACACACTTAGCATTACAATTCAAAAGTTGGCCACATAAAACTTACATATTTTCGTTTTGAGGTAACGTGACACGACATGGCACATACATATATATATGTCCATTAGTTTAACAATAACGCCATGGCCCATAAATGTCCTACAGTAGACCTAAGGCGTCAGCAAGTCAAAGGCAGGTTAAGTCCTACTTTCCTGGGTCAAAACACTATAGGATGAATATCAGCCGTGAGCGCATAGATATAAATATATTCGGCAACTACTACGTTAATGGTCCATAGCTATTCCACGTTTTCCTAAGGCGTAAATCCAGTCAAGAGCAGGAGTGAGCCTACCCTCCTGGGATCACGATAAGGAATGAGTATCGACCATAGACATAGACATGCCGAATTTTATAGATAACAATTAACAAAGGCCCGATGATTTTATTTAATATATAAAGACTAAATATCCACTTGATTCCACAAACATCTTATACGGAATAGGCATACATCATCTCCGCAACCACACATTCAGTTAGGAGAATACACTGTATAAATCTCACTTCCATACAGCAGAATGCCCGGTAAATGTAGGCCATTATGCTACTCCAGGGACAATCCAACATCGCGGAATACAACATTCACTATGAATATACATATTAATATACCCCGCCTTATTTTTTCATTTTCCCGGAGTAAATCACGGAAACACTTTTCCTACAGGGTGACACATAGCATTGCTACACTACATGGAATCACTACATGCGTCCACACATTCCCAGTACAGGATAATACATTTTGTAAATTAAATACAGAATAACTCAATATTTTTATAAACACCATTTTCCATTTTCCCGCAGGAATTGGAAGTAAAACACAGAAACATTTGTCTACAGATGGACACCCAGCATATTACTGCTCCCCACATTATTTTTTACTTTCCCGACGTAGGCGGGAGTAAACCCCTGAAACAGTTTTTTACAGAATGACAAATAGCATTTTTACAGCCTCAGGAAGTCGCCATATGCTTCCGGA
This sequence comes from Meconema thalassinum, assembly GCA_946902985.2. Classification (NCBI taxonomy): domain Eukaryota; kingdom Metazoa; phylum Arthropoda; class Insecta; order Orthoptera; family Tettigoniidae; genus Meconema; species Meconema thalassinum. The sequence goes on along the minus strand of OX336391.1, from coordinate 295,551,810 downwards.
CATACACATTATACTCCAGCATACTCCATACATTGTATACAAGATGCATAATAGTTATATATATATTATTTGCCACATTAAAGTCCGATATGATGACAGCGTAATCCCATTAGAATTCCCCAACGGAAGGACATGCGTCGCTTCCCAATACACAGACGAGCAGTTAATAGCCTACACCCAGATTACATAATACACAAGTTGTATAGCATTTGACGATGCATAATTGATGACCACTCTATTTGACACACAACTCGTGCTTATGACAGTTCATCTACTGTATAATAAGTTTAGGGCCCGGATTTATATGCACTAAAAACTGAAAATATGCATGCAAATATGCACTAAAAAGTTAGAACATATGCACGGAAAATAATGAAATATGCACTTAAAACATGCAATTTTATTCACTTACCTATTTACAGGTATCATTTGTTGCAAAAAGAAGCATCACAATAGGTAACTGTAAGTCTTTCAATGTTTTCTGGAGACAAACTATGTCTATTGTCCGTCAAAATGAGCAGTACAAGCACTTTACAACAATTATTCTCAATTTCAGATGGCCACAATAGTCGCAGAGAATCATTTACAAATCTTGCTATTGTGCTATGGTTGGTTTTCTCTAGTACTTTACAAGCAAGAAGATGCGGCTTACCGGGTTCGGCTGGATGTAATTTACCAACCACGAAATTTGCTATGTAAAGGCCACATGAATCCGTTGTCTCATCCACCTATATCCATAGTTCCTTCCGATATCAGAACGGATCAATTCCAGGGTAGATTTTTCCTAAGAGTTGAGTCATCTGGTATTTTTTGATTTACACAATATTTCTCAAGAAATGATCGCAGAACTGGATTGTTTAATTTATTCCATGGAATGTTGCTGCATACGAAAGCCCTACAAAGATCATTTGAAAATGTGTTAAGAACACCGGACTTAGGCTTTACCAGCGTAAGAAGTAGTTGTTGTGGTGTGCTGTTCTTCTCCTCCTTTGCTTTAATATGTGCAGTTGTTTTTGAATGCTGTTCAAGCTGAAATTTCTTTTCACATTTTACTTCCTTTGAGCAAACTTGACAGTACACGATGACACCATCTGTTGAATAGTCCCTATTACCCGACACCCACTGATTTAGTAAATCTCTTCTCTTGCTCTTTTCCTTAGGCATTTTTAGAAACTAACACTTGAGATGCAGGGCATTAAACTGGAACGTAACTAGTGAACTGAAGATACTTCTGTCCTGACCAATTGCCCAACCCCCTGAGATTATTATCTACTGTGGTAGAGAAAGGAATTGAGGGAAGTCCAGCCAGCCTGCCTACCCATACCTAAGCTATCTGTTGCCATTGTCAGTTGTGAATGTAAAGTGCCGTTACACAGAGAGTCGAAAACACCAATTACTCTGGGATGCACATAATATAGGCAACTAGCTAGGGATGCACAAATCAGATTTATTAGAGTAGTTCTTGTAATTGTCCTTAAATTCAGACATATATACCGGAATATGCCGTTACGTCTAGAATATGCACTAAACCTCAAAATATGTCAAAATATGCATATATACGATAAGCATGAGCTACTACAGCCCGCCAGCCAATCAACGCTTTCGGTACCGCCTCGCAGTAGCGATATCTAATACCTCCCGTATACACACGTTATCACAGGCCACACCTCTCACGTGACGAGTAACAAGCAGGCAGCCAAAATTAATATCCTCTCGCGCGCTGAATTCAAACGGTAATAAGAGCGAGACATAATTCTCGGATTATACTATACACACCAGGGTAACCAAATATTTTTCTTTTAGTTCACACCCTTCATCCCTCAATACTTAATACCGGGACAGCATATTTCACGACCAGAAGCCAGTATTATCGGTAATATTCACACAGCGCCGCGTCACTCAGATACACCATGTTTTATTTTTTCAGCGGACTTTAATATACTCTTGCCCTCGAATAAACCCTTCTATCGACACACCATCCAACATAGGAAAACACGAACATGTCTCCGTGACCCTATAAATATATAAATCTACTTCCCACTTAGGAGGTTGTAATTTATTTTATTCGCGGCACAGCGATATTGAACAAAACATTCTCTTCCAGATTCGGACGAGTAAACTTTTTTCAAGCAATAGCGCATTAATATCCCCCCGCGAATTGTACTTCTCTTGAAATCCATAATTAAAACGCCACATTTAGTGGAATTTATAGCCCCATTTACCATATAGATGGCATTCATATATACCATCCTCCCAACTAATAGAATGGCAATACACACTTATGGATCCCCCCACATTTCCGTAGAGCGGATAGTTTTTTTTGCAGCAATAAGCCCCCCTATAGGAAGGACATAGGCCACACATATAGTGCGCTGCAATATAACCGGTTTAGAATATCTATACATAGTATATCTAGACAGTATCTCTAGTTAAGGGATCATATTATATAATAATCCTAGATGACCAGTTTTAAGATAAAGGCTTTATAGTATATAAGTCTAAAGTATATATTTTCCAAGTACAGACAGCAGTCTATTATTATTATGGCCCCAGATGCCATATATTGCAACTAGTGCGTCCAAGCTTCAAAGCACATCTCCCTCCTAAGTTACATATTAACACTATACAGTTACACACTTGTACAATTCTCCCCTATTAATGCACGGCACTTGGTAATCATGCAATTACCAGGGTGTATGCCATGCTTTATCGCTCGTGGCTATATGTTAATCAACATTCGGAACTTTAAAGCTAACAGCTTCGCGTTCCTGGCTTAACCCGCTAACACCAGTGCATGCATTGTTTTATTTTTATAACCCACATTTTTACCCTGCAGGCCAGTTCAGAGCATAAATGCCAACCTAACTCCTTTAGCACGGTATCTAACAACCACGCTGAACACCCAGGTCCTAACCAATAAAATCCTCACCGACACCGGTCGAGAGATCCTACCACTTAACGTTTCCCAACATCCCCATAGGACCACGATTCCTTGGACCTATCTTACCATCCATTTACCGAAACTTACAAATTTTAATACTTACAACTGCCCATTAACACGGGAATACCCTTCACATCCTTCACTTACCTACTAACATGTGAGAGGGAATTATACGCAGCTGACATTAGCTGGAAATCCGACGAGCCAGGCGCAACTAAAGTGCACTGTGATACCACTGTAATCCCCCCCCGTATAACTATGACCCCCCACACAACACAATACCGCTTGGACACTTTATTTTCATGGCTTGTGCACGGAGGTGCACTATGATGGATGTAACCCTATTTTCCAGGGGAAAATAGGTATTGGTAAATTGTACCCAGGACTGACGGCAAGAATAGCCCAGGACCTGACATAATAGGACTACGACGTTGACGACCGACGAGAGGTCATGGTGGTGACGTGTTAGGGCGGGCAAGCGCCTGTGTTAGAGGAAGTACCTAGCCTGTCTCCCCTAGCATAGGGTCCGTTATACCCTTTTTATGCCCTAACGTCGTCTAAGCTATACCTGCGGATGGAGGCTTGATGGTTCGATGAGGGAAGTAAATACCCCCACATCGGACAGGATACTTCCTCCTTCCCAAGACGACCCCTATGACTTGACGTTAGTTAGCATGTAAGGCTAAGTAAATGCTCTACAGCGGGGGCAAGTCCTGCAGCGGCCGGTGAAGATGAATAACGATGAACAATAATGAATAATGATGAAATGGAATAATGAATTAAGGGAATAAGGAAGTAATGAAGTAAGGAAATAGTGAAAGGATATAGTAATGAAATGGTATAATGAAATAAGGGAATAATGAAATAAGGAAGGAATGAAATGATAAAATAATGACATAAAATAATGAAACAAAGAATATATGATCCCCCGGGCCGAGGTATCTAACACCGATGTTCTCCTCTGTTGGTACCCCCGGAGGGTATCACCCATGATACTTGATACTTGAAATATACGACGAAACTACGGTTCTCTCCCTGGCCGAGAAGCATTAGGGGAGGTTGTGAAACAGTGGCTGTACCGTGTGATGAGGGTGATATGGAAGGAGAAAAAGATCCCAGAAGATTGGAAGAAAGGATTAATTGTCCCAATATTTAAGAAAGGAAGCAGAAAGGAGTGCAGAAATTACAGGGGAGTCACACTCATACCTCACTGTGCTAAGATATATGAAAAGATATTAGAAAGTAGAATACGGGCCAAAGTGGAGAGAAAATTGAGAGAGGAGCAGTATGGATTCAGACCTGGGAGATCAACAGTGGATCTCATATTTTCAGTGAGACAGCTCCAGGAACACCACTACGAATTTGGAGAGGATCTGTTGATGGCCTTCCTGGACATCGAAAAGGCCTATGATAGTGTGTGTAGGGAGAAGGTTTGGAAAGCAATGGAAAACATGGGAGTGGGAAAAGGGACTGTAGGCAGAGTGAAGGAGATGTATTGTGGAAGTGTGGGAAAGAACAGACTGGTTCAGACAAATGTTTGGCCTGAAACAGGGTAGTGCGCTGTCACCCCTTCTCTTTATTGTGGTTATGGACGAGGTAATGACACGGATAGCAGGAAAGATAGGAGAAGATAAGATGAAAGCAATGGTGTTTGCAGATGATCTCATGGTCTGGGGAAACAAGGAGGAAGAAATTCAGGAGCAACTGAAGGCTTGGGAAGAAACAGTGGGAGAGTACGGATGGAAGTTCAACATCAGTAAATGTGAGATCCTGTTAACGACCAGGAAAAAGGACAGACCAATGAGTGGGATAACACTTGGAGGTGGACAGCTGAAGAAGGTGGAAAGTCTCAAGTACTTGGGAAGTATAGTGGAGGAAAATGGGAGAAATGACAAAGAGATTACGGAACGTGGCAGACAGGCAGAAGCATTTCTGAGAAGCATTAGGAGCTTAGTGTGGAATAAAGATGTCCCACAAAAAAGCAAGGAAGTGTTATACAGAAGCTACTATATCCCGATACTGACCTATGCTTCGGAAACCTGGACAATGAAGAAAAGAGACATAAGCAGAATACAGGCAGGGGAAATGAAGTTCCTGCGAAGTAGGATCGGAGTAACAAGAAGAGACAGGGTGAGGAATGAAAAGGTCAGGGAAATGGTGAAAGAGGAGCCCTTGCTTGGACTGTAATAATTATTATTCTCTATCAATTGAACTGCAATTTGCAAGCGTTCCTCAAAATAGTGGTACACATTAAATTTAAAAGTAATAGAAGCCACTGGTCTTATCCTTTATTTATTTAGCTGATAAGATCCTACTCTCTTAGCTTCCCCATTAGGTAGGATCTAGAATTAGCTTTACTGTTTACTGTTAAATTGCTTCGTGACGTTAGCCGAGCTCTACCGCTCAGCGCTGACACCAGCAGGTTCCCCGTTAGCTCGCCTCCTCACGACTTGCAGCAGACCGCGTGGCGCAGCTGTCGCGCACAGAGTAATAATTTAATTACCTTTCCAAACACCCCCTCACCTGGAACTACCCCGTCAAGCAGTACATTGGTGAGTTCCCCGTGCTGATCGCACTGACGATCGCAATTCACTAAATAATCCATACCTCTAACAGCAATTGCCAAGCTCGCCCCCTAATTAGACTAATTTCATCCCTTAGGTTAATTCTTTGTACAGGCAACCCACACAGGTACCTTACAATATCCAAGGTTAGGACGAAAGATATTCATTGACCCTATTCAACTAAATTTTCTTTTTCTCTCGATATGAGTTTTAAATATTTTTTGCAGTCCACAGCAAGTTATAAGTTAGATTGCATCCCTGAGGTAGGATAGGACTGGATATTTTATTTTGGTTTTCACTTGTTGGTTTGTGGCCTGAAAATAAATGAAACCTTTTTGATTTTATGAACGTTTTTGCACTTCTGATTTTTACTAATCCTTATTTTTTCAGTGTTAGGATTGGTTTGGATCTAGGGGGAAATTGATTTTCCCAGGTACGCCTCTCCTTTTAACCCACCGAGATCACTAGAGGTCTCATTGCTCCGGCATTTTTTTTGTGTGATCAAATTGCACCTAGATCCCAATCAGGTTTTTTATGTATGCTTTGATCCCGTTTTTTGGCGTGTATCGCGACGTCTTTTGCCGGGCCATCCGATCCACTGTCAATGGACGGGGACATAGGCCATACAAAATGGCGCCCATACGTGTTTGGCCACGAATAAGAGAGATCGTACCACGCGGTGGGGTTGCAAAATAAAATGCAACCAGTATAATTGGACAACCAGAGTGCGTTGTGTTTCCATTGACATTTTCGTTTGGATAACTCAATTTTATTGGATTACCATGCTTGAGATGTTTGAATCAGATGCCAAGGATTTAACTTTTTCTTTCGCGATGATCTAATTACCTTTTGTAATTGGATGTTTTTCTTTGGACAGTAAAGATGAAAAAATCACAAGTATTTACTGTTGGATGTTATGTTAGGTCTCCGGTCTTAATTATTTGTAAATGTCTGGTTATTAGTAATCAGAAATGGTTCATTTATTTAGTCCATAAGCATAAATTAATCACATGACTGGGTATGGTAGATATTGTGGTGCAACTTTGGTGTTTGGTCATTCTGGAGAGTCTCCTTATATATTATAGATATTTTTGTGTATTTATGTCTACTGAGATTGAGGAGTTGCGGAAAATGTTCGCTGAATTCAAAGTGGATTTTAAGAACAATGTTAAACAAAGTCAAATGGAATTGGAGGGCAGGTTAAACCATAGTTTGAAACAATATCATGAGGAATTAAAACAAAGTCACTCTGAAATTAAACAAAGTCACTCTGAAATAAAACAATGTTATGCTGAATTAAAACAAAATTATAACGAATTAGAAAAGAAAATTTCACAACATAGAACTGAGGCAGCGGCTCAATCGTTACAAACCAAGGGCGAAATAATTGAGATACGTGAATTGATATCTACAAGTCAAGTTCAGTCAGACAACAGCATGGAATATAAGATAGACACATTGAAGGCTACAATGCAAGATAATTTAGTGGAAGGTATGGGAAAGATAGGAAAGAATGTAGACCAAGTGAACACTCAAGTCGAGATTTTAGAGGAAAGGCTAGACAAGAACATTAAAGGAATGGGAAAGGATCTCACCTCCCACGTGGACAAACTCAAAGAGGATAGTCAAAAGGAAATAGGAGAAGTTAGAAAAGAGTTGAAGGAAACTGCTACAGTCAGTCGTGACGCTATAACGACACAGACAGGGAAGGTGGAAAAGAGAGTAGTTGAAATGGAAGAGAAAATGGGAACGTTAGCTCAAGACGTTGACGCGAACAGGAAGCAGGTGGATGAGGAAATCAGAAGGCTTAGTAAGAAACACACAGAAGCTTCTGAAGAAAAGATGACACAAGGGGCGAAATTAGAATCGATCAGTACCGGATTAGATAAGGTCAAGGAAGATTTGAATGGGGCAATTTCGTAAATTTCGGACAAAAGGAAGATCCTGGAAGGAAGCCAGCTAGATCGGAATACGCGTATAGAGCAAACATTACAGACAGATAACACACCCTGATTGACAGAAAGTAATGAGCCAGAAAATAGTCCGGAGAGGTGGTATAGAGATGCAGAATTGTCACCTGGTAGATCAAGCAATGCGAGTCCTGTTACGATTATCAGAACACAAGATGATAAACCGAAAAGATTTAGTGGCGTAGGAGTCATTACACCAATCGAATTTCTACATGATCTCAGAGATTATTTGGACGAACATCGAATCCCGAGGGAACGTGAGATTCGGGTAATTGGGAGGTCACTTGAAAACCAAGCTTTGACCTGGTTTAGGGCGTTCAGGTGCACTTTCTTGAACTTTGAAGGATTTGCGGGGGCATTTCTAAAAAGGTTCTGGAGTTCAGAGGATCAGCTTACTATAAGGGCCGAACTGTACTCTCGAAAATACTCGAATTCAAATCCAACTCAATATGAAGCGTACTTTAATACACAGCTCGCCAGACTTCAATTTTTAGAACCCCCATTAGCTGAGGAAGAACTTATACTTATACGCCAGTTCCCTGTAGAGGTCCAACGAATGCTTAAAATGTCAGGGGCAAACAATTTAAAGGTGTGCGATGAGATTCTACGTAAACTAGACCACACTAGCGCATTGATGCATCCGCGAAATAGAAGAATGGAAAACCAGCAAGTTAATCTAGTGGTGGCAGAGCAGAAAGTTCAAACCGAGCCACAGCAGAGGAGAGAGTTCCAAAACTCAGGAAATTGGAGGGGTTAACAGGAGAACAGTGGACAAAGTTATACGAATAGAAGAAATGGAACAGGATTGGAAGATACAATGCTGCCAATTTAAGGAAATATTACCAATGAGGCATGGTTGAGCACTTGGCTGTCACATGATGAGAGCATCTAAATTGGAATGGACTGAAATAAGCTCATTTATTCGCTTATTTCATGGGGAAGGAGGAGTATGTGCCCAACACCAAGAGTCCATGTTAGGTTGACACGTGTATGGATATTGCAACATTGTATGCAACCGACCTGCGATTACGTCACGCAAGCGACATATGTGTCTACGTTGCTAGTTCACTGACCAGCGGTTACATCACGCAACAGGTGACTGATTAACGCCACAGCGCGTGCACGGAATATCCACGTGACTGCCTCAGTACGGTGGCGAGATGTCAAGACTCTTATGTGGACAAAGAGAATTTTGTGTTCGAGAGAAAAGTATCGCAGCCACGCGTAAGGTGGATTTATCCATCATGTGCGGGATGCCTTGCAAGTGACGGAGAGCATGGCACGGCTTTGTGGACAATCGGGAGCGCTAGAATCCGAATCTTGGAACCTGTGAATATAAAATGCACTGTCATTCATATTTTTATATTTTGGAGTTATGCAAAAGGGCCCTATGGCCATGTATGACTTGCTATATTAGCTCGTGCTTTTCTACCTAGCAGAATGGGAACTTACTGCTCAAGTCGCTTGGCAGAGGCTTGTTATGAACTTGTGTACTCGAAGGTCGAGGCAAGCATTCAAGATCACAGCATTTCAGCACTGACAATATGTGCTAAGTTGGTCGTAATTGTACTAATCCTTGAGGAGTACAGAACATTATCGTCGCAGCGGACTCATGGCACTACACGGGGTGGAATATCACCATTTCTGTTGAAATAGGATAAGAACCGTGTACCACATAAGGACTTGTGAAATCCGTCATGGAGCCAGAACTTTTCCTAACGTGCGCAAATTTGTTGCCGTATTATTTAAATCCGAACTTTTTCTCAATTAACTTGGGTAACTAGACCGTCACAAGGAGGCTCGATGGGATGATTTAACCACCAATAGGAAGATGCAGATTTTGTGGGAAGCCGCATTTGGACAGGCATGGAACGGTACGGGGAGTTCCGAGCCCGAATTCGGGGGGTAAGAAGATCATCTTACTGGAAAATGGAAAAAGAAGAAAGAAAATGGGGAGGACGATGGAAAACGTGGTACCCTGCTTCAAGATCCAGATTTGTGCCAGGCTTGTTCCACAATTATCTAACCATTTTTCGACCAGTCGGTGAGCCACACTTCTCCTTATTTAAGTAGAATGAGTAGACTATCTACTCATTTTAGTTAGCCATTATACCAGTCGTGATTAATTAGTTAATTATTTAATTAAGTAGGTAATGAATAAGTCAACATTTTGAGATTAGAAAGCATGCTTTTTGGAACCAGAATTTATAGTCTGATTATCATTATCAGATGCTCACAGCACTTAGGTGAATTTTAAGGGTGTAATTAGTTGTCATGATGTTAGTATGGGACTCCATCGTATTTCATTTCCAATCCACTTACAATATTTTTTTCCTCACAAGCTTTAAGTGGACGATCATTATCGTTTGATGATTATGATGATGATTATATTTGCTTCACATCGTAATGACCTCCGATATTCTCAAATATTTAGGAAAATTCTTCGAATATTTCTGCTTTCTGACAGATGCATATAATCAGTTCGAATTTGAGATCTAATTGATTATGGTAGGCCAGAATGGATTTCGAGTAATGATATTCATCTATGGTATAGATTTGAGCCATTCTACCCTATTTTCGATTTTGGATCACACGTTTATATTTATCGGTGATAACGTCTCCAATTTCAGAGATCGTTCTTTATTTCAGTTTGAGTTTGAATATGATTTTTTTAACACGCTCTGTTCGTTTGACTTTGTTATTCAAACACAAAAGAAAATTATTGTTGTGCTTTCTTATGTGCACAGGGGATCTAAGTTAATGATAGATAATAACTAAGAAAAATACAGTCAGATATATCAGTAGTGGTTGATACTATAAAAAAGATGAATCATAAGAATTATATTCACATATTCTGTGAAGAATTACTAAGTGGTAGCCAGTAAAAAATAAATAAATAACTTATGTAATATTACAATATATATAAAAATGAATTAAGATGATAAACTGACTACAGGCATTAATAGTTGAAACGTGGACCTTCTTTTTTATGAAAACTAGTCAGTGTACAAAGTCGTGCTGATATATAAATTTCACCATGCATTGATCGTGATGGCAGAATTGGCCTATTACTAGAAGAATTGTCGTTATCAAATGAGACCACGTAATTTCTTAAATGGATAATGAATGATAGCAGACCTGATATACGCATTGTTGGGAGTATTTTTTATTGAATCTATACATAATTTTGTCAACGTCGTAATAATTATAGAAAGGTCTGATGGATATTTAAATGGCTGAATTGATGAATTTATGAAACAATTAAATGGTAAATAATTAAATAGATAAAGAAAGGATTTGTAAAAAGGAAAGGAAAGAGTTTGTAAATAAGTAAATCAATAATTGATGGACACGTGGATAATTAATATTAGACAATTATGTCATGAACAATTTATCCGTAAACAATTTGAAGCTTGGGAACTTGTGAACAGTGCAGTTTTTTGCAGACGAATAGTTCATTGTTGGAACACATGCGAATTAAGCATAAATGATGATCATTCCACATATTGTAGAAGATCATTGGTGATTGCAATTAACTCACTAATTGTCTGAGAAATATTATGCACAGATGAACTGAATTTACCACAAATAAAATTAAATGAAAATGTTGTAAATATTAGGATAATATAGTTGTAAAATAGATAATTTAATTAAATGTAAATTTGTTAATATTATGAAGTTGATTGAAGGTCCGATAGAGACTTTAATTATTTAGTTATTTAATCATTTTTGATTGCGATTGGCACTTAGGTTTGTGCAATTTGAGGTCATTCTTTTAGCTAGAATGGAGATCCACATGACTTATTTCCAGGAAAGTTAATTTTTCCTAAATTAATTTGTCTATCCCAAATATGTTGTAATCTGGTCGAGTAATTTCACATTTAATTAATTGAGGCATTAATGATTAATGATTAATGATTAATTAATGAAGGACATTCTGGGTGTACGACAGTTCCTCATAGTCAAATTGGACACTATTTAAATTTGTATTTTCAGTCAGAAATCACTTTATCAAATCTCCTAATTTCATTATATCCAAGGTTAGGACCGAAGAGATTCATTGACCCTATTCAACTAAATTTTCTTTTTCTCTCGATATGAGTTTTAAATAATTTTTTTGCAGTCCACAGCAAGTAATAAGTTACATTGAATCCCTGAGGTAGGATAGGACTGGATATCTTATTTTGGTTGTTACTTGTTGGTTTGTGGGCTGAAAATAAATGAAACCTTTTTGATTTTATGAACGTTTTTGCACTTCTGATTTTTACTAATCTGTATTTTCTTTTCAGTGTTAGGATTGATTTGGATCTAGGGGAAATTGATTTTCCCAGGTACGCCTCTCCTTTTAACCATACCGAGATCACTAGAGGTCTCATTCCTCCGGCACTTTTTTTGTGTGATCAAATTGCACCTAGATCCAAATCAGGTTTTTTATGTATGCTTTGATCCCGGTTTTTTCGGCGTGTATCGCGATGTCTTTTGCCGGGCCATCCGATCCACTGTCGATGGACGGGGACAGTACATAATACATGCAACAAATATGGTACAGCACCATCAAAGTAAAAATACAATAATTTCAATTACATGCAACATTCAAACATCGACATGCACTATTACATTTCCAAATATTTTCAGTGGCATGCAGTGGCAATTTGTCTACTAGCATGCATTTTTAAATTCTTTTAAGGGGATGCTATTCATTCTTTATTTCTTCTTTTATCCTAAACGGGGGTTTTCAAATGAAAAATCTCGAAGTGACCGACGAAGTTATTTTGACGAGATACGACGACGGCCGACGGGACACGAGGTCTCCCGACGGAACACGGAGAGGGCCGACAGCAGGATTTGAAGATTGTGTCAATTTCAATTGGCACAGTTCTCCCTCTGCGAAAGCTCAACCAGGGGTTCATCAGTTGATTCCGCAGGGCGCATGCAAGGCATGGGTAGGGCTCACCGACTGACAGGCTATCATGCCAGTCACAGCTAATCATCTTCACGTTGTGTTAGCAGGCACCTCCACTCCGACCAGCAGAATGGCAGACACCTCCACCAGATGTTAGTTCGTGTATGGTGACAGCAGCCAGAGCTCTTTGCTACCGCCACCCAAGATGAAGGTAACTGGAACACAACCACAACAGAACAGAAGGGCGCACCAAAAAACATTGCACCATGGACAGATCTTCTTATCACCAGTCAAACGCTAGAACACGCTCTAATCGCATACTTTCGAAGAACTTAAGGATCGAATTTTACTCCCGTGACAACTTGATCACATTTCAAGTATCTCCTTCAATGGGTACTGGAGCAGGTAATCAACTTCCAGTACAAATAACTTTCGGTCATAAGCCTTTAGAATAATAATTAAATTTGAATAATAGGAGGGGACACAACGAAACGAATATCACATTCAGATGTTCGGGCAAAAGAAAATCAAGGTTCCCACCAAAATCCTGCGTTCACATTCTAATATGAATTAATTAATGGGGTTCGAAGCGTGCTTAAATCACATAACCTCTCAATGGCATGGTGACTGGCTCTCAAGTTAATTAATAAAAGGTACAAGGTACCACAACTGGGGAGTCCCAAACAATACAGGTATATTGATTTGATTGACCTTATAGGCTAAAATACACAGGCTTCAAGCATAGCTATAAACTTTACTTGTGACCACTCGCAGCAGACACAGAACCATACACGCAGTTCAACAAGCTTACCAACAACAAATTTTCAAAATTTAATCACTTCACCAGAACAACTCACACACCAGAAACACTACTTCCACGGCAGGATCACAACACTCAGTCATCATAGACAATCATTAACTCCAATCAAGAGATGACCACATAAGCCATAACCTCACTTCCAAGTCACGAAACACTTCTCATTCTTCACATGCACTTTTCAACATCAGCCACCGCGACAACACGCAACACTCACAAACAACACTCGACAACATTCAGCAATTCTGTCATAACCTCCGATCATCAACCTTATCCTCATTCAACACCAAACCATCCACTCAACGTTCAATCAATAACCTAAGCAATCACAGTGCAACCAATCATCACCAATTCACCAGACTCGCACCAATCCACCATTGGCAGCAAGACTACTTCCTACCTTCCAATAGGTCACTCAATGCAACCAACTAATCTCATCTTTCCCTCTCAACAGAAACAAGTTCTCAGTAAGGAGTTCCCACGATACGTCCGTCAAAGCAGACAATATTAAATTATTAAAATTCCTCCCCTTAAAATCTTCTAATCTTTCCAGTTCCTAAAACGACACTGGCTCGAAACATCTGCCACATGTCTCGATGATAGGAAGTAACCAATTGCATATACCTCTCAACGTAAGTATCCACCTGCATATACCTCGCAACGAAGTATCCACCTGCATACACTTCGCAACGAAAATCTTCAGGGAATGAACATCCTGGAATACATTCGAACCTCGGGGAATAACATCCCGAAATTCAATACTCAGTCACTTATCAGCAACTTACCGTCCGTAGGTGCCTACGACGTCTGTATAACCAGACAAAATTCAAACATTCCCAACTAATCAATTTCAGAACAAGACCTTCCGTCGAACTCTAAACTTCCTCCAGCCATCCTGCAAATCCACAGTTCACCACTGAAAGCATACTAAGCTTCTTATCATTCCGGCCTTTTGAATTCCGAATAGATATAAACTTCCAGTCGTCCTCAGAAACTGGCCTAAACACCTGCCACGTGTCTCAGCGAAAGGAAAACATCTGCCTGCATATACTTCACACGAAGTATCTTAATTAAAAATCAATAGGCACCACTCGACAAACCATCTCTACATCAGGGAATTAATCATCCTGGAATTCAACATCCTGGACTTCAGGGAACAACCCTCCTGAATCCAACTCGACGAATTAACTCTCACTCCCTATATCTACCTAACCTTAACAAGGACCAAGATTGGCTATTACTATTCCCCATAAAACAATACCAACCAATGAGGAACCAAAACAACAGACCAAGACTGGCTAGGACTACTTCCAATAAAATAGCACAAACCAATAAGGAATTACAACAACAACAACAACAAGTACCTACTAGGTACCAACAAAATGACAAGAAAGAAATACCCTAAATAATACTTCTCAAGTATCGACACAGAAGTACCGACCAAATAAACACTGAACAATATAACCAATTACCCTCAATTATTTCCACAGAAATACCAAGCGAAGACAATAAACACTAGACACAAGCAAGTAACATCAGAGTAGTACCGACAGGCAGAATTCCAATAATCACACCTAAATACACAAATACCCATAAGAGTACCTACTAAATAAAGACACTAGAAATACAACAACACCATTAAGAATTGCCAATACTCACTCAGAGTACCAACTTAACAACAAGAACTCACACCGAGCACCAAGTACCAAGAAAAGCACTTAACACACCTGAAATAAAAAAACAAACAAAATATACCCTCAAACACTAAAACGTATGATGTACGACCATCACCAGCCCGAACGACATCAAGAGTCAGAAGAGCATAGCAATGTCGACATCACCAACCCTCACCGAAAGCACCAGGATCATAACAAACAGAGACTGGGTACTTCCACTAGGTTGTTATCACTTCATCAGCAGTACCCTAACTAACTCTAACTCCCCAAAAGACACCACTGCTCAACACAGCTATGTCAAATATTATTTTGCACTAAAAATAACCTTGATGAACGGGACACTCCTGCCCAAGCAACATTAAGGGTCAGAGAGAGCACAGAATGCCCGACATCAACACCACCAAACACACCCACTACCCCAGAGGCGCATGTAACGCCCTAACCTCTCACCACAACAAAAACACTAGCACTCACGCCAACACCATTCACACATATCCAGGAACGTTCTTCTTCATCCGCCAAATCAAAATTTCAAAAATGAACCTAAATAAAATTTTCAATTTTTACAATTTACCACCATTAAGCAATAGTACACCACTATCATCTCCTCTTAGCACCCACTCGTTGCTGACACCATAACCTCGATATCACAACGCACTGAACAACAGCTGATCACAGGAAAGGTAAACAACTAGTAATGGTATCGCAATTCTCGATACAACAGGAACCTGAAAATACTCCGCTGGACATTTAATCCACAGCTGAACCACTGCTAACCTGAATAAAATTTCAAAGAAATTTCCCATCCACCGGCCCAAGATAAAATTTTCACCCGACCACAACACTATCACCAAGATCAACTCTTCTTAACACTGCACTCGCCGCTGTATGTACTTACAGTACACAGCTGAAGTTCACCTACACGTTCACTGAAAGTTCACAAGACCGTTGTACTACTAAAATCAGTTTACAACTCAGCACTATCTACCTGAGCACAGAAGTTTACTCACAGAAGTTAAAATTAAACCAACTAAATAGATAAATCTCCTCCAAATGACTAATTAACAACTTGGCAATCCACCGGAACTATCATTTTCACGACATCACTTTGGCAACACTGCCAGAAATACTTCAGCACGGTACAATTGCAGCACTTTTCCAATCAATAAGAATTTTGAACATCAGAAGAAGCTATGAGCTCTTTGCTCGCCGCTGTGCAGAGGTAAAATAGTAACTACTTAAATAAAACACTGTATCATCTGGGCTTACCTCGCGATCACCTGCAGTACACCAACACCACCGAGATATCCAAACATAGGCCAACGGCCAAGCCAACACCATCACTTGAGAAGTCACATGGCCTTGAGTGTCAGCTATCCAACAGGACTTGACTCGTCTCTTATACGCACACGTACTGGAGAATGCCAGCAACGCTTCGACCCCGTACATTGCATGAAATCAAGAACACAATACATCCATTAGTAATAACACTGATTAGGACCCCTACCTAACTGATTAAGTTTAATTTTTAAATGTTACGACTTTACCCGAAACTCCCCACATCTTTAAGTTATGTTACCAATTATTGAAATTCATAAGATCTGCCGTCTGCAGAAAATCGCAATTGCACTGCTATTAATATCTTCGCAAATTAGGTCATGCTTAACAAGATCTGCCGGCTGCAGAAAATCGTAAACCACGCTCTGCTACCACTCACTGCCCCATATAAATTCAGAACTGTTGCGGAATAAATCCGTTAAGTGGAAGGGTGGGTTTTGTACTCATCGGCCAATGTGGTCTACAGCCTGACAAACCATGTTTTACTCTGCTACGTATAGTTCAACTCAGCATGACCTATCTTTTCCTCAGCGGGGAGTGTTTCAGCTTGTGAAGCGCTGACCAACCAAATCAACGTTCCTGCATTATTAGTGAAGAAATGTATAACCTAACTTCTGACCAAGTATTATACTACGATTCTGCTTCAATATAAATGGATCGAAGTTGCTTAACCAATTATCTTACAGTTCAAACATCTGTTCTCAAGAAATAAAAGATGCCCATGTTTCACAAACAAATCAGTAACAAAATATATTTGGGGAAGGATTTCTTACATTTGTCAAGAGGCTAGTGATGAAGACAATTAAAAAACAAATACTTATGCTAGAAGGTATGTCTTAATGGCCGACAATAATATAAGGTGGGTGATCTGGCAACGTCGCCTTTTATATATCGCAAATATAATTCCTAACCTCAGGGAAACTTCATTGGATTATTTGCATTTCATAGCACAGAAATAAAATTATCTCACAATATCACGTCCTGTTCAGACGTCAGAACCCTTCATAAGACTTGCCAGTTTAAATTTTAACACAGAACAATCAGGGAAACAAAAGACGGTCGGCCTCCGGACTTAGAAGACAATCTTCCGTCCTAGCCCTGCTAATTACCAAATTTTTGGCGAGCGAAATACCCAAACAGACAAAACTAAAAATATATTAACACCAGTACACCTCACATGACGATAATTAAACAGGAAACAATTGTAGATTGCCAACCAAGTTCAATAGTAGATCGCGTGTGAAACAAAATACTATCTTGGACAAAATAATCATATTATGGGCCCATATCGAAATAAGATAAAATAAAAAATCATCACATCTTGAAAGAAATAATAAATTGGGCTTCGAATTCAACCAAAGAAAGACGCTAATATTTATAGAGACGCAAGACAACACCTGGCTTCCTCGAAGAGAGAAACGTTGCAATCAGTAATGAACAAGAAAAGGCGCAGTGGTATTCACACAATTAATATAATATTCCTCTTTACCTTTCCCCCAATAGCCCGGAGCTCCGAGGCTTCACCCCGCATTCCTTTTCCTTCAGATTACATCGTGGAGATTTTAGGGACCGAGGCACCCCACCCCGCATCCAACACTCTCAGTTTCCCATCGAATAATGGCCAAGATCACTCACCTTTTGTTTTTACCAGCATCTCTGTTGCTGCTTGTTGATGCGCAGTGAACAGAAGTTGTAACAGAAACAAATGAAAAGCCGTACGCGTATTACGCGTTGCCAACCGTTACAAAACCAAACAGGAAACTTTTCAAATGAGCTCCAACTCAAGTTACAGTAATTTAAGTTGACATTTGGTATTACATTATGAGATGTCAAGTCGCCATTGGTTCACCGACTACAATACATAATCAGAAGGTTCAAGGTACATAATACATGCAACAAATATGGTACAGCACCATCATAGTAAAAATACAATAATTTCAATTACATGCAACATTCAAACATCGACATGCACTATTACATTTCCAAATATTTTCAGTGGCATGCAGTGGCAGTTTGACTACTAGCATGCATTTTTAAATTCTTTTAAGGGGATGTTAATTATTCTTTATTTCTTCTTTTATCCTAAACGGGGGTTTTCAAATGAAAAATCTTGAAGTGACCGACAAAGTTATTTTGACGAGATACGACGACGGCTGACGGGACACGAGGTCTCCCGACGAAACACGGAGAGGGCCGACAGCAGGATTTCAAGATTGTATCAATTTCAATTGGCACAGATATAGTAGCGCTACAGGAAGTGAGATGGAGGGGAAACGGTAGGATTGACAAGAAGGACAATACAATGTAACACAGTGGTCCTGAAGTAAGAACTGGTCAGTGTGGAACAGGCTTTATCATTAGTACAAAGATAAAAAGTAGTTTTCTTGGATTTGAGCCTCGAGGAGATAGAATGTGTAAAATGAGACTAAAGGGACGATTCAGAAATCTGACACTAATATGAGCGTATGCACCTAGAGAAGACGATAGTGAAGAGAAGAAAAATGCATTCTATGACCAGTTGGAAAAGGAATGTAGTATGATACCAAAATATGATGTGATAATACTTCTTGTGGACTTCAATGCCAAAATGGGTAGAGAGGACTTCTTGCAGTATGTAGCAGGGATACATTCTTTATATATGAAAATGGGAAGCTTTTATGCCAATTTGCAGAAAGTAATAGAATGGTAATCAAAAGTACTTGTTTTAAACATAAGGACATACACAAAGGAACCTGGAAAATGCCAGGAACAGGAGTGGTAAACCAAATTGACCATGTCTAGATTTGAAGAAGACATGCATCTTCAATGATTGACATCAGATCTGAAAGGGGCCCCAACTGTGAATCAGATCATTTTATGGTGAAAGCTCTGTTTAGAGAACGAATTGCGAATGTACAATGTGACAGAGGAATTAAGAGGATATAGTGGGACGTGGAAAAGTTTCAGCAAACACAAATTGTTAAGCAATACGAGGACACACTGAACAAGAAGTTGGAAGAGAGATTAAAGAATATGAATAAGGATGACACTGTAGAGAGGAGATGGACTGGAATAAAGAAATCATTGGAAGAGACTGTGAAAGAAACTATTGGGGAGAAGAAGAGGAACAGGAATGAAGAATGGTTTGATGATGAATGTAGGAAATATATAGAGCAGAAGAATGCAGACTGATTATGATTCAAAGAGAGACAAGATGGAATTGTGTAAGATACAAAGAAAGTAGAAGAACAGCAAATAGAGTTCTGAAAAGGAAGAAGAGAATGTATCTAAGAAGACAAATGGAAAGAATTGAATAATTGAACAGCCAGAATGAAAGTAAGAAATTGTACCAAGCAACGAAACGAATGACAAAGGAATTTCAACCACGGGAGAACTCGTGTAAGGATAAAGATGGAAAAGTGATTGGAGAGAAAGGGAGAGTTCTTTAAAGATGGGCAGAGCACTTTAAAGAGACATTAAATATAGAACGTAAGGACGAGATGAATGAGAGCCAGGTCTACATGAATGTAGAGCTACTGGTCACTAAACCATCCATACATGAAATTATGGAGGCAGTGAAGCGTCAACGAAATGGAAGAGCAACAGGAGAGGATCAGATCATAGCGGAGGTAATAAAGAATGGAGGACAAGGGATAGCTAGGCACCTACATGAACTGATTGGGGAGATATGGGAAAGAGAGATAATGCCTCAGGATTGGAAGGTTGGCCTTATCAGTCCCATCTTCAAGAAAGGTGATAAGTTACAATGTGGAAATTATCGAGGGATAACATTACTAAGTGTTGTATATAAGATATTCTCAAGTATATTGCAAAGGAGACTGAGCGACTACGCTGAAAAAATACTGGATGAGAACCAGGAAGGGGAACTACTGACCAAATATTTGTTATCAGACAATCTATGGAGAAATGCTATGAATATGGTGTTGATCTGCATTTGCTATTCATTGATTTCCAAAAGGCGTTTGATAGTATTGACAGAACGAAGATGTTGAACGCCCTAGAAGCATGTGGAGTGCCAAAGAAGTTGATCAGACTAGTAGCAATGACAATGGAAGGATCGCAGGCCAAGGTTTATGTAGGAGGCAAAAATAGCAGGAATTTTGAGGTGAATACCGGAGTGAGGCAAGGAGATTCATTGTCTGCAGTGTTATTCAACGTGACACTGAATGAAGTTATGAAAGAACTGGGATTGGGAGGGACGATAATAAGCAAGTCCAAGCAGGCGTATGCATATGCGGATGATATTGTGTTGATGGCACGGAACTGGGAATCTCTTAAAGAAATGTTCAAGATTCTGGAGGAGAAGAGTGGAAGGATGGGAATGAGAATTAATGAAAGGAAAACGAAATATATGAAAATGTCAGCGGGAAAAGATAGTAGAGCAAGAGAAAATGTAGAAATTGGTCAGTATAAGTTTGAGAATGTAAAATGCTTCAGTTACCTTGGTACAATACTAAATTGTGAGAATTAGGTATCAGAGGAGATTCATAAACGGATCATGAATGGAAACAGGGTTTACTATGCTAACACAATGCTCTTAAATTCAAAACTGTTAAGTAGGAACTTGAAAGTTAAACTCTACAAGACCCTTCTTAGACCAGCGGTGACTTATGGATCTGAGACGTGGACAATGTCAACAATTGATGAGAATAATCTCGAAATTTTTGAAAGGAAAGTTTAAAGAAGGATATATGGCCCGGTAAAGGAGGATGAAGGGTGGCGAATCAGGACAAACAAAGAAATTGAAGAGATAATCAAAGGTGATGATACTGTGAAATTTATTAAGTCCCGACGTCTGGATTGGCTTGGTCATGTAGAGAGGATGAATGAAGAAAGAACACCAAGGAAGATCTTACATGGAAGTATGGAAGGGAAGAGGAGACGTGGACGACCGCGCAAAAGGTGGCTACAAGACTTAGGAGAAGAACAGAGAACTATGAGGGATGGAAAATGGTGGGAGAAAACTCATAGAAGGGACGAATGGCGAGGAATCGTGAGAGACGCCAAAGCCTACCCCAGACTGTAGCGCCAAGGAAGTAACTAAGTAAGTAAATGTTTTCATGCCATAAAACGACAACTTAAAAATCATTTATTGTAGGAATATATTTCATGGGATATCCAAACCTTAAAGTAAACCATATGTCATATACATTCCACATAGCTACATAACCGACAGTACGTATGAATCTCAGCCACCGCGCGCGTTCATTGTTCGTGTTGAATTTCTGTATTATTACTAGAACTGTACTGACTGATCAATAACCAAAATAGTGGCCAAAATGTTTCCCTGATAAGTAACTCATGTTTGGTTAGTCTATTTTTATTGCAAGGCCAGTCAAGACCTAAAAAATTAGTCTTATTGTATATATCAATCATTAACACCATATCATTAATCAAATCAAACCATCGTAAGGTATTTATTAAATTTAATTGCATTTTAGCAACCTTGAAGAGAAAAGTATAGACAGGAATTGTGAAAAGGAAACTGTTCAATCATTCAATGTCGTTGGTGTTAGGAACCTCAAAGTAAGAGGTTATTAAAGTCTATGTCAGGGTGTGTTTTTTACAGCTGGATGCCTTTTCTGACACCCACCTCAGAGACGAGTTTATGGAAGATGAAACTCAACTATCACGTCCAATGTGGAGGTCCTAGCCTAAGAGAAAGTCATGTTCAGGTATGTGTCTGCAGGGAGTGTGGTAAACGAAACAACAACAATAAAAGCATACATTTAAAGGCAATATTATGGAATCTTCGAGTATATCTAGTGAATTTCCAAAAAAAATGGATACATTTCATGGTTGTAGCCCTCTTTGGGTATGTTTGATAAATTTTCGTGAATTTTCATATATATTCAGGTAAATTCATATCAATTTCAGGTAGTTAAAACAATTCTTAGATAAATCAATGGAATTTCAATAAATCTGGTAGTCATTTGTTGGATTTTGCTAAAATTTTGTGTCATTTGGTCAATTTGCGGAAAATTTAGTGGATTTTACAAAAAATTCAAGGTAAATCTGGAGATAGATACGTATTTAACAGATAACCTGTCACTATTATGTTTGTATTAGAGTGTGCCTTTCAGCACCAAGGGATAGGATTGGACAGACCATCATGACCTGAAGTGCATAGCCATTTATATTGACTTTCAGAATGGCTGTTGTGGGGGATCGAACACTCCTTTTGTTAGTTTTGGGGGAAGTGTACTCCATTCCATTCCATTTTTAAAAGCCGCTAATCAGGTGCTAGCATTGGACAGTTGCAAACCATTCCACTATTCTTAACATTAAATGTACATTTGCCTGGAGTAGAAGTGGGGAAACCACATCAGTCTGGTGTATAGAAAACTCACCTCACCTCACCCCAACTCATTGGAAAATGAAAATAATTTGTTGTTGCCTTACTTAGGGGCTTGGAAATCATGGTCATGAGTCCCATGTACTGTATTTAGGAAAAATAATAATGGTCATGCACACTATTATTAGCGGAGTATCTAATACAATTTTGCATACCCTAGGACCAGTATCGCATTATAAAGGTATGCCAAGTGTTACCGTCCTTAAAGCCAGTGATATAAAACGAAAGAGGTCTTTAATTCCACCCCTGGGAGTCATATCTAGTGTCATGTAGGTTGACGACCACGGAGTCCCAGCTGAGTCCGTCATTGCTTCTACTGACTTGTGCTAGGCTCCTCTCTGTCTTCTTTCCTGTCGACCACACTAGCTCAACTCTTGTTCTCTACCGACTCCGACATTATCAGGGTATCCAAGGCATAGGGTGTCTCTTCCTTTTCCGACTTAATTGATCCTTGTCTCATTTATTTTCTGATAACCTGTTTCTGCGAGGGGTCAGCCTTGTTTATTTATTTTGAGGTAATCTACTGACTTCTTTTCAACCCCCACCCTCAAGAAGGTAGGGTGTATGTAGTCCCAACAGTTGTGGTGCACACTGGATATGGCTACACCCTCAGTGGCTTACGGCTGATCAGTTTGGAAGTTGGCGACCCCAAGGGATTCCTGAGCTGGGTCCAGTTTTCCTCCTTTTATCCATTACCTCTGTGGCAGACGCACTCCTCTTTCACTTTCATGTCTGCCGTTTATGGCAGTCTTTCCTTTCAAGTCCCTCAATCCACAGTCTTGAGGGCATTTTTATTCCTTTATTTGCCCTATTTTCCTTTTCTCATCGATTTCTTTTCCTAGGCTATTAGTGTGTAGTTAGTTTAATTATAGTTTACATTTTATTTTCATCTTAACCATCACCCAAACCATTAGGGGCGATAACCTACATGTTAAACCCCCCTTAAAACGACAATCATTATCCTCATCATCATTATTATCATCATCATCATGATCTTTATTTCAATTGAGGTTATGCTGCGTGGAGCAATGTAATAAAACAGGCTAAGTAATGTAGCTAAGCATTGACATGTGCGGCTCCGTTTAAACTCAAGTTGGGCGGCTTCGGTGGCGTAGTTGGTAGCATGCTGAGCTTCTATGCCCAAGATAGCGGGTTCAAACCCGGCCGAAGCCGTCGGATTTTTTAAGAGCGTAAAAAATCCCTCAGTATGCCTTCCTTCGGAGGGGAAGTAAAGCCGGCGGTCCCATGTCATAGATTTATGGCATGTTAAAGATCTTTCCACTAATTACACCTGTGTGAAACTAAATTGGATAGGTTAAGAATGTAAACAACGCTCTTAGGTTGCTACGTTCGTTGCCAAGAGCCGACTGCGGTGGCGTCTAGTAGCTAGTTCTGAACTAGGCCTAGTAGTCGTTGACGGTGGCGTTTGGCGGCAAAAGTAGGAACTATTTGAAAATTCAAAGTTGCAGTCTCTACTTGAATTAAAAGACAGATACACACACTAATACAGTCATCACAATTAACACCGGTTATCAGACAGATTCTACACACACCCAAAGTACACGGGGCTACATGACCGCGTTGTCGCAGCCCCTAAACTAAGGAACCAACCAACCAACCAAACTCAAGTTGCAGAATCAGCCAAACAAGAAATCTGACAACACTGCACTGCTCTTATCAGCAACTCTTACTAATTCAGCAAACTAGTGTAGGTTTGCAGACTGGTTCTAGCGAAAGCATTAAAGCGTGTGTGTGTCTCTCTCTTTTCATAAAATCCATTATTTATTATAATATTATTATAACTTAGCATTCATGACAGAGGTCCAGGTTCGATTTCAGCGCTCCACCAAGACATTTTATCTCCGGTCTAAGGGCTGGAACAGGGTACACTGAGTCTTGACAGGTAAAACTTTTGGGTCAATTCATGGGCCATGCCAAACGGTTGGCCTTCCTGAATTCTTCAACAACTCATACAAATGTTTACTATTAGCCTACTGGTTAGTTACCTATACACACATTTATCCATAATTATCTAATAATAATAATAATAATAATAATAATAATAATAATAATTAGCAAGCCATCATCCTCGATACACACGTCCATTAAAGCATGGTTTCACAAAACGCATATGCTTTTGAGGTATTTAATACCTCTTCCCCTGTAACATGACTATTTCCTGTTTTAGGCGTCAAATAACCTATCAAGGTAAAAGCATATGTCATCATGTATTTTTGAAGTATCACACCTAATTTTAGGGTTCTTCGTTTGCAAGATATAGATTTTTTCATTTGGGGGGGGGGGTAGTTTTCACCGTCCTACTATTTTTCATGAAAAAACAAAAAGATCTCAGGTTCAATTATCATTTTTACACGTTTAACACCTTTTCCCCCCTGTAAAATCACTATTTTCTGTTTTAGGGGGTGAAATGATCCAGGTAAAAGCCTATGTCATGACCAATTTTTTAAGCCATCACACCTAATTTTATGGATCTTAGTTTCCAAGGTATCAATTTTTCAATTTGGGGGTAGTTTTCACCCCCTGCTATTATTCATCAAAAACAAAGTATCTTAGGTTCATTTATCATGTTTAAATGTTTAACACGTTTTTTTTTTCATAACATGACTATTTGCTGTTTTAGGGGTGTAATCACCAATCGAGGTAAAAGCCTATGTTATCACCTATTTTTAAAGCTATCATGCCTAATTTTAGGTTTCGTAGTTTCCAAGATATTGCTTTTCAATTTTAGGGGGTAGTTACACTCCCAAAGGGGGACGTCGCCCCAAGTGCTAGGACCCCTCATACAAGACCCTAGCATGATTGGTTTGCGATAAATTAACAAAAGTGTAGTTATGCCCTTTTGACAAAAATGAATCATACACTCAAAAACGGGGCGTTACCTCAAGGGCTAGGATGCTGCCTATAGCAAAATCCCATCAGGGGTTTAGAAAATATTAACAAAAGTGTAGTTAGGTCCTTTTGACAAAAGCCGCCGGTGTGCATACATACAAAAAAATACCCCTGGGTAAGGGTAGTTTTTTTATTTTGGGGTGGACATATCCCATCCATAGAAAAGGGGAGTTTACCACGAGTCCTATGACACCTCATATGTTTAAATCCGATTATTGGTTAGCGAGATACTTAAAAAAGCGGATGACCTATTAGTTTTTTGGTTCTTAATTAATATAAAAACTCATCAATAAATAATCATTTAAAAAGCCCGCTCCCTTACAAAAGCCCACTCCAAGTGCGCATGCAGACAAAACACTACTATTTCACCCCCGGGTAAGGGTAGTTTTTATTTGGGGGTGCATATACCCCGTCCATAGAAAAGGGGAGTTCACCACGAGTCCTACGACACTCCATATGTTTAAATCCGATTATTGGTTAGGGAGATACTAAAAAGCGGATGACCTATTAGTTTTTTAGTTCTTAATAAATATTTAAAAAAAACTCATCTATCAATAATCACTTAAAAAGCCAGCTCTCTTACAAAAGCCCTCAAGTGCGCATGCATACAAAAATTATTATTTCATCCCCGGGTAAGGGTAGTTTTTATTTGGGGGTGAATATACCCCGTCCTTAGAAAAGGGGAGTTCACCACGAGTAGTATGACACCCAATATGTTTAAATCCGATTATTGGTTAGCGAGATACTAAAAAGCGGATTACCTATTAGATTTTTGGTTCTAAATAAATATTTAAAAAACTGATCTATAAATAATCATTTATAAAGCCCGCTCTCTTACAAAAGCCCACTCCAAGTGCGCATGGATACAAAAATTACTATTTCACCCCCGGGTAAGGGTAGTTTTTATTTGGGGGTGCATATACCCCGTCCATAGAGAAGGGGAGTTCACCACGAGTCCTATGACGCTCCATATGTTTAAATCCAGTTATTGGTTAGCGAGATACTAAAAAGCGGATGACCTATTAGTTTTTTGGTTCTTAATAAATATTAAAAAAACTCATCTATAAATAATCATTTAAAAAGCCAGCTCTCTTACAAAAGCCCTCAAGTGCGCATGCATACAAAAAATTACTATTCCACCCCCGGGTAAGGGTAGTTTTTATTTTGAGGTGAATATACCCCGTCCATAGAAAATGAAAGTTCACCACGAGTCCTGCGACACCCCATATGTTTAAATCCGATTATTGGTTAGCAAGATACTAAAAAGCTGATGACGTATTAGTTTTTTTTGTTGTTTATAAATATTAAAAACTAATCTATAAATAATCATTTATAAAGCCCTCTCTCTTACAAAAGCCGGCCAGTTCGTATGCATACAAAAAAAATACTATTTCACCCCCCGAGTATGGGTAGTTTTTATTTTGGGGTGGACATACCTCGTCCATATAAAAGGGGAGTTTATCACGAGTCCTACGACACCCCATATATTTAAATCCGATTATTGGTTAGCGAGATTCTAAAAAGCGGATGACCTATTAGTGTTTTGGGTTCTTAATAAATATAAAATCTCATATATAAAATATCATTTATAAAGCCCGCTCTCTTACAAAAGCCCACTCCAAATGCGCATGCATACAAAAAATTATTATTTCACCCCCGGGTAAGGGTAGTTTTTATATTGGGGTGAATATACCCCGTCCATAGTAAAGGAAAGTTCACCACGAGTCCTACGACACCCCATATGTTTAAATCCGATTATTGGTTGGCAAGATACTAAAAAGCGGATGACCTATTAGTTTTTTTGGTTCTTAATAAATATTAAAAACTCATCTATAAATAATCATTTATAAAGCCCTCTCTCTTACAAAAGCCGGCAAGTTCGTATGCATACAAAAAAATACTATTTCACCCCCCCCCCCCCCCGGTAAGGGTATTTTTTATTTTGGGGTGGACATACCTCGTCCATATAAAAGGGGAGTTTATCACGAGTCCTACGGCACCCCCATATGTTTAAATCCTCTTATTGGTTAGCGAGATACTAATACAGCGGATGACCTATTAGTTTTTTTGGTTCTTAATATAAATTTAAAAAAATCATCTGTAAATAATCATTTAAAATGGCCTCTCTCTTACAAAAGCCGCCTAGTTCGTATGCATACAAAAACGACTATTTCACCCCCGGGTAAGGGTAGTTTTTCATTTGGGGTGGACATACCTCGTCCATAGAAAAGGGGAGTTCACCACGATTCTTACGACACCCCTATATGTTTAGATCCTATTATTGGTTAGCGAGATACTAAAAAGCGGATGACCTATTAGTTTTTTGGTTCTTAATAAATATTTAAAAAAACCTCATTTATAAATAATTATTTAAAAAGCCCCCCCCCTGTTACAAAATCCCCAAGTGCGCATGCTTAAAAAACAAAAACAAAAATTTAATTCATTATGGCGTTGACCCGTTTGTATGTTGTTCATGTGCAAAACCGTTTAATTTCATATTAGCATTGACATGCATACATGTATCACACGGAAAGCGACTTTTACTAACAAATCACAATTTCACCCCTACCTAGTAGGGGTAGGTTTTATTTTAGGGCTGAAATGAGTGGTCCATAGCAAAGGCCCCCGTCAGCTCGAGTCCAACGACACCTCATTCGTCAAAATCCGACCATGCGTTCGAGAGATATCGGCTTTGTCCCTAAATGTATGGCAGGTTAGTATGTGGGTCACCAGGAAAGTAGGCTGTGGAGGAGAAGTCCCCTTCTAGCATTACTTACATCGATTTGACGAAAGCTTATCTTGACTAATTGGCACAATCATTGTTTCGTCGAAATAAACTTCATAAGATTTCGTAAGAGCAGCAGTTCTTCCTAGTTGTTCCATTGCTTCTATGTTTTTAGTGTAGTCTGAGTATCCGTCAAATACAACAGTTTTAGAACCATGTCTTTGTAAATACTTAACGTATGTATCTAAAACAGAAAAAGAACCGTCTTTACTCCATACGACGTGACGTAGAAGAAATCCACCATCGATGACATACGTCACATTATTTTCACCAAGGTCGATATCAACAGGTGTCATATTATAATTATGTTACGGCTGTGAGTTTCTGTCATCAGTCGCCGCGTGAGTCACAACTGCCCCAGGGCTGGGCTGTGCCCTGCCTCCTGTATTGCGCGCGCCTTATGCAACAGGGCTACTAGGACAAAGGGATAGTCCAGAACATTCGTGACTGGACCAGCGCTGGAAACCTCGAGAAGCCGTGGACTCTGGATGGATCTAGAAGCATTTATTGAGTCACCGGCCGGCTATATAAGAGTGACCCGTCAAGCAGTGGTTGTTGTTGTGTTTTACGAGCTAGTGCGAGCGATTATCTTGTGCGACAGAAGTGTGGTGACGAAGTGCTGTGCGAGTTACGAAATCCTGTGACATTGTTTCTCCCAGCTTGTGAACAGCGTACATCAAGTGCTCGTAAGTAACTGTATTTGTTGTACCTGTGGAAGAGGGGCAGGTAGCTTCTGCCAAGGCCACCGGACTCATTAGGACGGATTAACTTCTGTGGTCTGTTGCAAGTGAAAGGGGCCAAGAGCGCATAAGGAAGAGACTTGAGGAAACTGGAGAAGGCTCCTAATTGCTTGTATTTGCTGATTAGTGTAATTTTCTGGCCACAATAAAGTTAATTATTTCTTTAAGCAGTAATTGGTTTTGTGCTTTGTACCCCCACCGTAATCCAGTTGTCAAAAGTGCCACTAGGGGGTGGCACGTAACAACTGGTGTCAGAAGCCGGATTACGAACTCAAGCACAACACCTGACGGTCCTGGTTTCAAAACCCGAGCAGGTCATTTTCTCTAATTTTCCTGTGAGTGCATGCCCTTTACAAGACAAACAACTAAAATGGAGGAGAAATTGGCAGCACTGCTAGAAAAGTTAAATGGCATGGAAACCAAGATGGAGGACGGCCAGAAGAATTTAACCAAGGACCTAACTGCCAAAATGGAAGACGGCCAGAAGAAGATGGAGGATGGCCAGAAGAAGATGGAGGATGGCCAGAAGAAGTTAGCAGAGGACCTGAAGGACAGCCAAAATAAGTTAGCAGAGGACCTAACTTCCAAATTAGAAGAAGGCCAAAATAAGTTAGCGGAGGACCTGAAGCAGATGGAAGACAGCCAGAATAAGTTAGCAGAGGACCTAACCGCCAAATTTCTGGATGGCCAGAAAAATCTGGAAGAGTGTCTGCTGACGAAATTAGAGGAGAGCCAAAGGAAATTAGAACAGGGCCTACGTGAGGAAGTCGCGGCAGTGGAGGAGAAGTTCAACACCTTGCAAGTGGAAGTTGCCGAGCTGCGCCAACGCCCGCTGATGGGGGTGGAGGAGAAATTCAACGCCTTGCAAGTGGAAGTTGCCGAGCTGTGCCAACGACCGCTGATGGGGGTGGAAGAGAGATTCAACGCTCTACAAAAGGAATTTGCTGAGCTGCGCCGACTCCCGCCGACAGGGATGGAAGATAGATTCAAAGCCCTACAAGAGGAAGTCGCCAATCTGCGCCGACGCCCGCCGACCGGGGTGGATGAGAGAGTCAAAGCCCTACAAGAGGAAGTTGCCGAGCTGCGCCAACGCCCGCCCACCGTTACACCGGGAATATCAGGAACGGGACATAGCAGAGTGACGCCCCCAACCTTCGACGGAAAGGTCCCGTGGAGCACCTACTTACGTCAGTTCGAGGCGGCCTGTTCCATAAATAACTGGAACAACACAGAAAAGGCTACAGCTCTCATTGTAGCGCTGAGAGGTGACGCCCTTAACGTCCTTCAGGCCATCCCGACTGGATCCCAGGACTACGCTTCACTGATCGCCCATATGGAGTCCCGATATGGAGATAGCCATCTTCAGCAGGCCTACCAGATGCAGCTCCGGACCCGGGTACTGAAGAACGCGGAAACCCTGCAGGAGTTCGAGATGGACATCGCACGCCTCGTAAGGCTTGCCTACCCAACAGCGCCGGCCGACTTTCTGGAGCAGATAGCGACGCAGACCTTCACCGACGGGCTACGGGACTCGGACACTCAACAGGCGCTGCGACTCGCGCGCAATAAGACCCTGGCAGATGCGCTGAGCCACGCACTTGAATTCGAGACGGCAAAACAGGCATCCAGAATGCACGCGCGGGTGCGTCAAGTGGACGTCGGTGAACCAGCAAAAACCAACGATATCAAGCCCCTGGCCGACGAATTGATGGAGGCGCTAAGCCGTTTCTTCGATAGTCGCGGCACCACCAGCAACGACACAGCCGGAAGACAACCGGAGAGGCGGCCTGGAAGAGGACTACCGACCTGCTGGGCCTGCGGTAAGAAAGGCCACCTGAGCAAGGACTGCGGTGATCGCCGCCGCCGAGGGTATCCGACGGGAAATCAGTCGTCTGAAAACAGCGCGGCCCAGGGAAACGAGTATTAGCCGGCCTTGGGGGGCAAAGGTTGGCTTGTGACAGTAGTCAAGCCCCGGCAGTCCAAGTGCGTGTGACGAAGTTACGGAGGGACAATAGCAGCCTGATGGTCGACGGAGTCATCAACGGAGTGAGCTGGCCCATGCTGATCGACACGGGAGCATCGAGGACCATCGTCAATCCCACTGTGATCCCGAAGTGGAGAGTGCAACCCACACAAAGGAACCTCCAGCTAATAACCGCGACCGGAGAGACCGCACCGGTACATGGCGAAGCTTCACTGGAGTTCGTCATTGGTCGACGGGTGATAAAGCATCCAGTGCTTGTGGCTGACGTATCAAACGAAGTGATCATCGGACTGGACTTCCTGGACCAGAACAACATCATCTTGGACCTGAGTACCAACACTCTGCACTTCGGAGGTGAGGAACTTGCTTTGCAACCAGCACACGAGGCCGTCACCGCACGACGTGTAAGGCTGAGAGAGGACGTCATCGTTCCTGCCAGGACGGAGGTCAGCGCCACCGTAATTGTCGACGGAACTGCTGAGGGAGTGGCGGCTGTCATCGAGCCAAAATATGAGGACATCCAGACAAAAGGATTGCTAGTCGCCAAGACCCTCATCAACACGACGTCTCGGCCGTACGTCCGCCTGTCCAACCTGAACGACTACGACATTACGGTTCACCGGGACACCAACCTAGGAGTCTGCGAGCCCGTTACCTGGATTGCCCGCATCACCGACACGACGGACGGACACCTGCAGACGGACAACCGAAGAAGACGCACACTGCCAGAAGAACTACAGAAGCTGTACCAAGGATCCCAGGACCATTTAGACGAGGAACAATCACGCCAACTTCAGGACCTGCTACGCGAATTCCAGGATGTCTTCTCCGTGGGGAGCAAAGACTTCGGCAGGACAAGCTTGGTCCAGCACAGAATCGACGTTGGGGACAGCACACCGATTAGGGCCCCACTCCGACGTGTCCCGCTCGCCAAGCAAGCCGAAGTCGACTGGATGGTAGAAGAGATGAAGGAGCAAGGGGTGATCGAGCCATCACATAGTCCTTGGAGTTCTCCGGTCGTGCTTGTGAAGAAGAAGGACGGTTCCACCAGGTTCTGCGTGGACTACAGGCGGGTGAACGACGTCACGAAGAAGGACACCTACCCTCTACCCCGGATCGACGACACGCTGGACACCATATCAGGGTCAAGATGGTTCTCCACCTTGGATTTGAAGAGTGGCTACTGGCAGGTGGAGGTCCACCCTAAGGACCGCGAGAAAACGGCGTTCTCTGTGGGCAGCAGGCTCTGGCAGTTCACCGTCATGCCATTCGGTCTGTGCAACGCCCCTGCGACCTTCGAAAGGCTAATGGAGTCCATTCTGAGGGGACTACACTGGAAGACCTGCCTGGTCTACCTAGACGACGTCATCGTTCTGGGGAGAAGCTTCGAGGAGCACTACAGCAACCTGAAGGAGATCTTGTTGAAGCTACGGGCTGCCCAGCTGAAGTTGAGCCCCAAGAAGTGTCAGCTCTTCCAGAAGCGGGTCCAGTACCTTGGGCATATCATCTCCGAGGAAGGGGTGCGCACCGACCCAGAGAAGACCGCAGCTGTGAGGGGGTGGCCAGTTCCGATGGACAAGTCCCAACTACGAAGCTTCCTGGGACTCTGCACTTATTACCGTCGCTTCGTGAGGGGATTCGCCGACATCGCCAAACCTTTACATCGCCTGACTGAGAAGGACCAACTCTTCACGTGGACAGCAGAATGCCACAGTGCCTTCGAACAACTCAAGCAGGCTCTGTGCACCGCGCCTATTCTGGCCTACCCCAGACCTGGAACAAGGTTCATCGTCGATACCGATGCCAGCGACTTTGGCATAGGGGGAATCCTGTCGCAGGTAGTGGACGGCGAGGAGAGGGTAGTGGCCTACTTCAGCAAGGCATTGTCAAAGCCAGAAAGGAACTACTGCGTCACCAGGAAGGAGCTGCTCGCCATCGTGAAGACCATTGAACACTTCCACAAGTACCTGTACGGGCAAGAATTTCTCATCAGGACCGACCATGCATCCCTGCGGTGGCTCCTGAACTTCAAGCAGCCCGAGGGTCAACTCGCGCGGTGGTTAGAAAGGCTTCAACAGTATAACTTTGAGATTCAGCACAGGAAAGGCCAACTGCATTCTAACGCCGACGCCCTGTCACGAAGACCGTGCCCCGAAGACTGCACCTTCTGTGCCCGAAGGGAGGAGAACACCGGGATACAGTGCCGAAGGACTACCGTGGAACTTCAAGGGAGCTGGAGCCGCGAATCTTTCACGCGGGCGCAAGCGGAAGATGATAACCTGGGACTGATAGCCGAATGGAACAGGGCCTGTGTCCCCAGACCCGGGTGGAACATTGTGAGTGACTGCAGCCCAAAGTTTAAGTCCTACTGGGCACAGTGGGACTCGCTGATTGTAAGGGATGGCCTCATCTGCCGTACCTGGGAGAGCACCGACGGGAAGACATCTCGGGAACAAGTCGTCGTTCCAAAGGCTATGACGGAGGAAGTCCTGAAGGAAGTTCATGGAGGACCATCTGGTGGACACCTAGGGATAAAGAAGACCCTGGAGAAGCTGAGAGAGCGGTTCTACTGGATCGGATGCCGAACAGACGTGGAGAACCACTGCGCGAGGTGCCATGATTGCGCAGCCAGCAAGGGCCCAGGACGAAGACGACGGGGTCCACTGAAGACCTACAACGTGGGCGGCCCCATGGAGAGAGTGGCCATCGATGTAGCTGGGCCATTCCCGTTAAGAGAGGCAGGGAACCACTACATATTAGTCGTCAGCGACTACTTTACCAAATGGCCGGAGGCGTATGCGCTTCCTAACCAAGAAGCCGCGACGATCGCAGAGACCCTGGTGAAGGAATTCGTCAGCCGGTACGGAGTACCCCTGGAGCTGCACTCCGACCAAGGAAGGAACTTCGAGTCGCAGGTGTTCCAGAACCTATGCCAGCTGCTGGGGATCCGGAAGACAAGGACAACGCCGCTACACCCTCAGTCCGACGGGATGGTAAAGCGATTCAATCGCACCGTCGAGAACCATCTCCGAATAGTCGTCAGCGAGCACCAGAGGGATTGGGACAAGCATCTTCCACTATTTCTCCTGGCCTACCGCGCCGCCGTGCATGAAGCCACCGGGTGCACACCAGCCCGGGCCATGTTTGGGAGGGAGCTCCGTCTACCTGTCGATCTTGCCTTCGGCCGACCTGGGAATGATCCGATCCCGGTAAGCCAGTATTGTCAAGAACTGGTCGAACAACTGGAGGACGTACAAGCGTTCGCGAGGAGGAAACTGCGGATCGAGACCGACCGAATGAAGACCCGATACGACCAGCAGACGGATGCCGGCGGATTCCACGAGGACGACCTGGTCTGGCTCTTCAACCCATTACGGAAGAAAGGCCTGTCATCCAAACTGCAGAAGTCCTGGGAGGGCCCGTACCGAGTCGTGAAACGGATCAACGATGTCGTCTACAGGATCCAGTGGAGCAAGAGGGCGAAGATGAAGATCGTGCATCGAGATCGCCTGGCAGCCTACGGAGGGACACAGACGGACCAATGATTGATCGGGACGATCAGCCTTTTTAGGAAGGGGGTGGTGTTACGGCTGTGAGTTTGTGTCATCAGTCGCCGCGTGAGTCACAACTGCCTCAGGGCTGGGCTGTGCCCTGCCTCCTGTATTGCGCGCGCCTTATGCAACAGGGCTACTAGGACAAAGGGATAGTCCAGAACATTCGTGACTGGACCAGCGCTGGAACCTCGAGAAGCCGTGGACTCTGGATGGATCTAGAAGCATTTATTGAGTCACCGGCCGGCTATATAAGAGTGACCCGTCAAGCAGTGGTTGTTGTTGTGTTTTACGAGCTAGTGCGAGCGATTATCTTGTGCGACAGAAGTGTGGTGACGAAGTGCTGTGCGAGTTACGAAATCCTGTGACATTGTTTCTCCCAGCTTGTGAACAGCGTACATCAAGTGCTCGTAAGTAACTGTATTTGTTGTACCTGAGGAAGAGGGGCAGGTAGCTTCTGCCAAGGCCACCGGACTCATTAGGACGGATTAACTTCTGTGGTCTGTTGCAAGTGAAAGGGGCCAAGAGCGCATAAGGAAGAGACTTGAGGAAACTGGAGAAGGCTCCTAATTGCTTGTATTTGCTGATTAGTGTAATTTTCTGGCCACAATAAAGTTAATTATTTCTTTAAGCAGTAATTGGTGTTGTGCTTTGTACCCCCACCGTAATCCAGTTGTCAAAAGTGCCACTAGGGGGTGGCACGTAACAATTATAATGAGGCTTTCTTGGTCTTTCTCATGCCATTATTATCAAATAATTACCAAATAATTGTCACGAACTAACCTATATCACAGAAATACATCCCTTTGCCCTACAATACGTATTTCATCTAATAAGTTTTTATTTACACAAAGTAGGTAAGTATTTATTAAATGAATATAGATATGTGCAAAATGTTATTAAATATAATGAATTGACTAATAAATAAAACAAATTATTCATTGTCAATGATTTAATAACTTTATACCAGGCATTATTGACTGAGATTCACGGTTGACCTATCATTGCAGTGAGCATGGCTGAGCTCTGCGGGCTCTCTGTCCTTTACCTCAACAACGGTTGGATGTATGGAAATGTTTTTAAACAAAATTTGTCGCAAATATCATGCTCTACATTTTTATAATAATTGTTAACATCATTGGAGCTATAGAAACCGAGATAATCGCGAAACACTGATCTTTGTGACCTTGAATAACTTACGGCGCAGACACGAGATTTTATGAGACTTTCGAGACAACTTTTAGAACACCACAATGAAGGTGTATACGAGTTTACAGCTTATTATCTCTCATTCCGAGGTGAAACCCCTAATATGACTGCATCAATAGCCCAGGCTAAAGAGCAAGGAAATTTCTATCGTGTGATCACTGACAATAGTAAACTGATAGAAGTGGTATGAAAACACGCGTTTAATTTTTCATAACTCTCAACTAGTGGTTTATAAGCCTTTTTTTAACCATTATATGCACAACTTTTCACTTTGGAAATCTTGCATGAATTAATCAAAACCAGGTCCACCTTGGTAACAGACAAGTAACTAGACTGCTTCCCATCAAGCCATTTTAGGGGCTTCGGACGTCTTAGTTATCAGCCCCATGTTCATGCGTGTGTGTTGAACTTGTTGACAACCCGTATTTATGAAATGACTGTAATATTGCATGCAGTTGTATTAGGGATAGGGAAGATCAGGCACTATCCCAGCATTTTCCTTGAGGGAGTAATGAAAAGCCACACTCAGGGTAGCAGCCGTTGGGGACGGATTTGAATCTCCGATCTCTGGACTTACAAAAACAAAGGTTTGGTGCTTTTCAGTCGGTCAACACGAATGTACCCAAAAGAGATGGGTTATACCCTAATCCTGAAAAAAATTACATGAGATTAATAAATACACTAGGATGACCAGTTTCAATCGTCAAGCGATCATCATCAGATCCATTACACTTCGGCTATAAAATCTATGTTTGAAAATACAGGTGAAAATACTTACAATATGTACAATTATTTAGTTGCAGTATTGGTAATGCAACTTGTCGGTGTATGCTTGTTGTAGTATATATGATGTTAGGTGAAATGCTAAAATGGTGATAGAAAACCGGACGTTGTCTGTTTGGAGTGACTATATGGTTGTAAAAAGTTAAATATGGTTGTACTGTAAAGTACAAGCTATTACTTATCTGGTTGGATGTCTTCTGTGCTGTAGCTGCTAGCGGTGTCAACTTCACTCTTTCACCAGTGACTGTCGACTGAATTGGAATGTTATCTCACTGAACTGGTTTTTCCCTTCCCCCGCCCCGTATACCTATGTGCTGTCTGTGGTCAATGAATTTGTAATTATGGCGTGTTGCCAAGTCTAGATAAGATGTATGTTATTGAATTCAGGAAGGACTTCAACTATTAAAGACCGTGGATCAGTCCTCGCCACGCCTAGGCTAGAAGCCCTATACAAGCGCTGCCGGTCTTTGAGGACGTCTCAGCACCTTTAATACCGCCGCGAATGCCGGCATAGGTTTATTGAAGAAAAAAGTACATCGTACTCCTGATCCAGATAGCATTTACCATATTAAAATCCCCCTATCCCCCCTTCTCTTATCTAGCTTGGCTGTATCGCTATGTTGTGTCTTGTTTCCGACAGGGTGCGGTTTCTTTTAGTAGAGTGGAGAGGGGTGAGCTCTCCATGAAAGTGTGTTCATTTAGATCAGAGTGCCTTTCGATCCGTGATGAATTATTTTTAGATCCGTTTCAATGTTAGTGAAATTGTGCCCCAAGTCACACAATTGTTCGCATACGACTGAATGTGTTCCGGATTTTATCGCATTCCTATGTTCATTGTAACGTGTATCTACTAGTCTTCCACTCTCTCCGATGTAATTAGCTTGACAACCAGTATATAGGCACGTAATAGAATATACCCCTGACTTTGAATACGGGTCTTGTTTATTTAGATTACTATTTTGCAGGTACCGGTTGTGTTGTTCGCTGTGAATGCTATTTTAATGCCTTGATATTTGAATAGATTAGTGATTTTATATGTGTTCGCATTCACATAGTTGAAGCGCGCGATTTTTTTCTCATTAATGACCGGTTTTGGAATCGTTATAACTCTATGTTTGGCTACAATTTGGTCTATTTTGCTTGGCGGGAAATTGTTTTCCTTTACTATTTGCTTAATAAATCTTATTTCCTTATTATAATTGTCTTTAGACATGGGTATGTTTAAAGCCCTGTGCACCATTGTGTAACGTTAATTAGTTAGTGCCCCATGTTGGTAGCGACAAATGTAACGTTCTCTTGCTTAGGCTGTGATGACAAGTGAAACGGTATTTACTTTGCTCCACGTTGAGCGTACAAATGTAATGGTTTCGCTAGCCCACACTGTTGGGTGAGAAATGTAACTGTTTACCTTTGCCTAAGCTATGTTGTTTTAATGGGCGCCAAGACCTCAATGCAATGTTGAAATCTAAATTTGTATTTAACAACGTCTAGCTCTGGCAGAACACCTTCAAGACTCTATTCACTCAGATCGTGGTATGATTTGATCATTAACCCAACAAACAATTGTATCAGGAGAAGGAATTGGTCTATATCTAATGCTACCTACTGAAAGCAAAGATTGCATTGTAAAAGAAATGAATTTATTATATAAAACAAGTATAGCAAAATTAATAATAATAATAAGTTTAAAATTTAAATTGGAGCGTTGTGATTTGAATATTACCGATAGAAAATTACGTGAAAACGGAGTCTGATAAATTGATTTTACTCTTATTTCCAAGCTATGAAGTTACTGAAATATGAAATATAAAACAAAGAAAATGAGAGATTGCGTATTTCTGCGTCATGTGCGCTTACCATTGGAAATTGCCAAAGCATCTCCCTCGTTCTTGATGATGCTGTGTGCTTCCCACAGTCTCCTGGACGTCGTCATCTCCGTCGAAATTTGATGATATCCTGGTAGATTATATAATTCTATGGTCCGTACCTCGGACCCAAACTCGCGTAAAACCGCACTGGTTACGTTTTACAAAAGTTCGTTGCTAACTCCACTGAACATCGGAGCGACACGCACTTGCGACCGTACACCGCAAGTTCTACACAGATAGTCCCGAACTCCACTGAACATCGGAGCGACACGCACTTGCACCCATACTCCTCAAGTATTTCACAGATAGTCCTTGTTTCACGGCGCGTCGAACGATATATCCACACGCCGGCTCCCCTACCATGGTACCGACATCTAGCTTACGTCGTCCTCCTTGATTGGCTGCACCCTCCGCGCTAGATCCCCACTCCTTCCTCATTACACTCCGCGGGAGGGAGAAGTCGATTTCCGTTTCAACAATTCGCCTTTTCTAGACCTTGCGACCCAGCCTTGCGCAATACTTCTCGACAGGAATCAGCTTGTACTTGAAATCCCAGTGAGTCATGTCTCTCAAATACCCTAACTGACAAAACTCCGTAAAATTCCGTAATCAGATAATTTTCTATGATATCGTCGTTCGTAATAATTTGCTGGATAGCGTTTTCTAAGACATAGAAAACCTATCTGAATGCTAATAATTTTTATAAAATGCTCCGAAAATACCTTAATAATAATTATAATAAATTAATAATAATAATAAATTAACATGAAAAATTCTCTTGGCTGAACAATTTGCCGCGTAAATAAATATAGAATGGCTTCCTACTGACTTATGCCAGTTGCATAAAACCCCTCGAAAAACACGTTACATATTCGCCTCGGATCATCGGATGATTTACCGTGACGACGGTCCATTATCCGATTATCCCAGACACGTTAATAAACCCCATCCAAAATACATATTACATAAATGAAATCACCCTAAATTACAGATATATTCACTCATATTTTTTCTTCACGCACTTTGCGTCAAAGTTTGTTGTCACTATGGATCGCACTTTGCAACCAGTTCAATGTTTTACATAGGGAATAGTGTTCCACGGATATTTCCGCCTCTCAAATTTCTCTATGTTGGAGAAATAGACATAATTAATGTGTGAGCACTATGTATTTATGATGTCATATCACACGCATTGAAGGTGTTCTGATATATTTATATCACCATAGAACTTCCTAATTTCACTGGAGGTCCCCTCCTTATGGTGACATTTAACTCCACATATCACTGAGCACACGATCACACTATTGTGGCAGCGCCTCGTGACCATAATACTTAATCTCTCTTTAAAGTAGATTAAATTAATATTGACTTCTGAAAAAAAACAGTAAATGCGCCTTACATATAACACCAAATATTTCTGTGCCGTAATCGCCCTGTCTTGTTAAGTTCCCGTACACCATATTCTACTTAATACTAGTTCTCAACACAGACCATTTCTCCTCACACAAATAATACCATTGTACAAATTATCTTAAATTACACACTTACAAATCTTACATGGCGAGGCCGTAAACAGAAATCACGTGTGCAGATATGTATGAGTTTCATGTTGGACTGTCTCGCATTCTGATGGCCCATCTTTTATCTCGTGGACGCCTTAAGCTAACAAGCCCTATTCAAGCGCTCCCCCATCTCTTGGAGATAAATGGGAACCCATCAGCGCTGCCAAAATGGCCTTGGTGCATCGAGACAATTTAGTGCTCAACAGCATCCGACAATCCCGTCATATTTCCCTGTACCTTAAAAACTCTCATTTACTTACATACTACCCCCCTGTGTGACTCC
Source organism: Meconema thalassinum (assembly GCA_946902985.2). Classification (NCBI taxonomy): domain Eukaryota; kingdom Metazoa; phylum Arthropoda; class Insecta; order Orthoptera; family Tettigoniidae; genus Meconema; species Meconema thalassinum. Next base: position 295,511,571 of record OX336391.1, on the reverse strand, counting down.
TGATACGCCTGCCTGGAAGACCATCTCCTCCCACGCACCAAATACCACACTTACTCATTTGATAGGCTGGCTCGCCAGCTAAACACACTCACTTTATGACACATACTTTCGTAGACTATGTATATTATACGTTCCGTATAATCTGTTTCCCTCACTATTCTCCAGCACATATGCTGTTTTCCCAATACGTTTGGAAACTATAAATGTTTCTGCGTCACCTGCTTCCAACCTTGCAAGTGGCTCCCTTTAAATGAACGTCATCATGTTGCTCTACTAGCATATTTCTCAGTGTCTGTAACGATGCCCTGTTGCTACTGTCCACACATGCACATATTAAAATACCGTCCTCTGCTTTAACCACAGGATAATCCCTACATAAATTAGTGTCCCTCGATAGCATGTCTGCAAGAATGTTATCTTTACCTTTAATATATTTTACTGTGAATTCGTATTCCTGCAGAGCAAGAATCCACCTACTAACTCTGTTAGAACTGAGTTTACAAGTCCTCATATACAGTAATGCATGGTGATCTGTGTGGATCTCAAATTTCCCCCCTACTAAATACATTCTAAATTTCCCTAAACTGAAAACAATACCTAAAAGCTCTAACTCAGTAATCGTGTATCTTTTCTCTGCTGCAGTCAGTCCTCGCGAGGCTAAAGATACAATGCACAGATTACCCTCATCATCTTTCTGACATAATACTCCAGCAATGCCTATATGTGAAGCATCTGTCATAACCACATATTCCTTATCTTTTAACGGATATTTCAGCACTACAGCTTTCTCAAAACCTTCCTTCAGCGCTCTAAAAGCCTGTTCATGCTTGGACTCCCATCTCCACCGAGTCCCACTTTTAAGCAATTCCCTGAATGGTTCTACCAACCCTGAGTATTTAAGAACGAACCTCCTGAAAAAGTTGCAAATTCCCAGGTAAGTTTTTAATTTTTTAACATTCTGTGGCACCTCTGCGTTAAGTATCTTATTAACCCTACTTTCTTCTGGTGTTACACCTCTACTCGACACTCTATGACCTAAAAATGTCACTTCTGACTGACAGAATGACGACTTAGACAGCTTCAAAGTGAACCCTGCCTGATCTAACTTCTGAAAAACTATATTTAAATGATGTAGATGCTCCTCAAAACTGCGTGAACTAATTACCATATCATCTATGTAAATGGTTACAAACTCTCCTGTGTCATCCCCTAATGCGATGTTTAAAGCCCTAATTAAAGCAGCTGAACTACTCTTTAACCCATAAGGTGTTCTACAAAATTGATAAAGGTTATATTTATGACTAAAAGCTGTAAATGGTCTATCTTCGTACATAAGTGGCACTTGCCAAAAACTGGAACTCAAATCTACACAAGTGAAATACTTCTTCCCCTCAAATGTTTGCATTAATTCCTCTATTGACATAGATTTCAGCTGATCTGAACTAATTCTACTGTTAACCAAACGAGCGTCTAAACAAATACGAACAGTGCCGTCGGTCTTGGGTACCGTGATCAAAGAATTAACATATGGACTGTTCGAGTGCTCAATAATCCCATCTTCAAGCATCTGGTTAATTTGTGCCTCAACTGCACTCTGATAAGCGAAAGGTACAGGATATCTATGTCCTGTGAATACTGACCTATCAATAACGTTCAATGAATGTGTATAGCAATTGGCCATACCAATGCGATCCTCAAAAACTCTCCTATTACACCATAACACATCATAGAGCCGAACACATTGTTCCACCTCTATATTACCCTGAAATGCAGCCTCACGTAACGAGTCCTCTAGACTTCCGTTCGTAATCACACTGCCCACAAAACATGGAGAACCCCGCTCTACGGCTGGCGATATCTCATTTAAAGTACAAATCACACCTACAATACTACTCCTCTGAATATGGTCATTGAACGCTACTTCTACTTCAGAATCTCCCCATTTAAATTTCAAACTCCCTACATCATAACATAAGTTACCAGACACTCTACTTAGCCACTCTGAACCCAAGATAACACCGAATACTAAATTTGGAATTACAAGGCAAATCTGCTTCTCTACATGATTATTAATTTTAATGTCTACTAAAACTTGCTTAGAAATTACTTTAGACCTCTTCCCAACAGCTGTGATAACAAAAGTGCTTTTAATTGGCATCTCCTCAAAATTTACTCCAGTTCCTTTCATTTTATCATAAAATGCACTACTTATGCAACTCTTCATACAACCACTATCAATTAAAACATCTGTGTACGCCTCGGACACGTTAAATTTAACTATGGGGCTCTTACTAACCACTTCCTGAATAATACCTTCATCATTTAGTTCATGTAATAATTCATTTCTCACATTTAGGTCATAGGGTTCCTGTATAATTGTATGGACAGGGCATGCTACAGACTGAGATTCTGACCTTACTTCGCAGCCTGGTTCGCGTTTAAAGAACCGCTACAGCTGGCCGTAGTACTAGTTACTACTGCACTGGTCTGGTTGTTCTGAGTTGTGTTGTCATTGTTTGGCTGTATATTACTACCACTAGGCTGTCCTCTTCCTTGACCCCTATTCTGGTTGTAATTATTGTCATTATAATTTCTCCCTTGATTTCCCCTGAAATCATTGTTTCTCCCTTGATTTCCCCTGTAATCATTGTTCCTCTCTTGATACTGATTACCATAGCCATTTCCTCTGTTCTGATTTAGCTGATTATTATTATTTCTATTTTGAGCATTGGCCCCTTCGCCACCGTTCCCTTGAACTTCCTGATGCCTGGCTTCATTAGGTCTATTATTATTATTACCCTGGTTCCTATTGAAATTGTCCTCATAACCCCCTCTCCCTAGTGCATCAAATGTGCTGAACAAATTTTCTACTTGTGATATAGTCTTTACATTCTGGATACAAGCAGCCTCCTTGATCCTATAGGGAAAGTGCCTAAGTAGCAACCTTACCACATCACTTTCCTCCTTCAAGCCATCCAGATATTTACACACTAATACCTGCCCTAAAAAGTATTCGGTCATGGTGGAGCTTCCTTTAGGGTTATATTTACCACACACTACTCCCTCACGATGCTGCGACTGAATAACCTCATTCCAGAACTTTTCACAGAATTTTATTTTAAAATCATTCATATCAGTAAACTTGTCTCTGTAGACAGCAAACCAATTCCTCGTTTCCCCCACAAACACTTGTTCTAAAATTTCAACTACCTGGCACCACTCAATACTACCATTTTCCAACCTTTCCCCGAATTTATTTTCTATAGTGTTCATGAACTCCATTGGGCACCCCTGTCGATTGCTGAACTTACCCAGTTCTACCTCCCTGTGTGTGCTATTCACAAAAACTGGCCTATTCTGACTATTTTCTTGCCTGATCCTAGCTTTTAATTTTAATTCTAATTCTGCGATTTTCTCCTCAGCCTTCCTCTCAATACTGTTTACTGTTAATTTAATGTTTACTTCTGATTCTTCTACTTTATCATATAGCTTTGCTTGTTTCTCCTCAATCTTGCTAATGCTTTCCCTATTACTCTCTCTTAAATCATTTACTTCTGCAACTACTTGTGAGTGGACTTTCTCAATTCTACCCTCCAGCTGTTCCTTAACCTCTTTAGTAGCTACCTGAATTTTGTCAATTTCTCCCCCCAATTGCTTTTTGACCTGCTGTGTTTCCAGTTGCACTAGTTCTTTTAAATTTTCAGCCTGTGTACTGATTCTAATTTCCAACTCCTCCTGTACTTTCCCTAATTTTCTGTCTACATCTGCAATAATCTCTTTAGCCTTTTCTTCCATCACCCCCCTGATCTCACCTCTAATCAGTTCGAATTTGTCACTCATTTCCCTACTGTTTTGTTCTAATTTAGCATTTAAAGTTTCATTACTCTCTCTATTTTCCCTACTGTTTTGTTCTAATTTTGCATTATTCTGTTCTAATTTTGCATTATTCTGTTCTAATTTTGCATTTAAAGCTTCTGTACTTTTTTTATTTTCCCTACTGTTTTGTTCTAATTTTGCATTATTCTGTTCTAATTTTGCATTTAAAGCATCTGTACTTTCTTTATTTTCCCTACTGTTTTGTTCTAATTTTGCATTATTCTGTTCTAATTTTGCATTTAAAGCATCACTACTAACTTTGTTCTGATACATGAACTCGAGAAGTAAAGTTTTTAATTCTGGTTGGCCGCCTACACTCCCTGTTTCAGTATCGGGATTTACCTCCGCTACCCCGGTACTACCATCACTCGACATACTGCTCGTATCATCATTCTCCAGTTGATGACCACTACGTAACCTCATCTGTCTTTCTTTCTCATCCCCCATAATGATATACACTGATAAAGACAAATAACCCCCAAAATACAGGCACAGAAATATATACCCTTCTCCTTCCACAAATTTTATTAGGTTTTCAGCCCCAAGTTGTCGGCGACAAATGTAACGTTAATTAGTTAGTGCCCCATGTTGGTAGCGACAAATGTAACGTTCTCTTGCTTAGGCTGTGATGACAAGTGAAACGGTATTTACTTTGCTCCACGTTGAGCGTACAAATGTAATGGTTTCGCTAGCCCACACTGTTGGGTGAGAAATGTAACTGTTTACCTTTGCCTAAGCTATGTTGTTTTAATGGGCGCCAAGACCTCAATGCAATGTTGAAATCTAAATTTGTATTTAACAACGTCTAGCTCTGGCAGAACACCTTCAAGACTCTATTCACTCAGATCGTGGTATGATTTGATCATTAACCCAACAAACAATTGTATCAGGAGAAGGAATTGGTCTATATCTAATGCTACCTACTGAAAGCAAAGATTGCATTGTAAAAGAAATGAATTTATTATATAAAACAAGTATAGCAAAATTAATAATAATAATAAGTTTAAAATTTAAATTGGAGCGTTGTGATTTGAATATTACCGATAGAAAATTACGTGAAAACGGAGTCTGATAAATTGATTTTACTCTTATTTCCAAGCTATGAAGTTACTGAAATATGAAATATAAAACAAAGAAAATGAGAGATTGCGTATTTCTGCGTCATGTGCGCTTACCATTGGAAATTGCCAAAGCATCTCCCTCGTTCTTGATGATGCTGTGTGCTTCCCACAGTCTCCTGGACGTCGTCATCTCCGTCGAAATTTGATGATATCCTGGTAGATTATATAATTCTATGGTCCGTACCTCGGACCCAAACTCGCGTAAAACCGCACTGGTTACGTTTTACAAAAGTTCGTTGCTAACTCCACTGAACATCGGAGCGACACGCACTTGCGACCGTACACCGCAAGTTCTACACAGATAGTCCCGAACTCCACTGAACATCGGAGCGACACGCACTTGCACCCATACTCCTCAAGTATTTCACAGATAGTCCTTGTTTCACGGCGCGTCGAACGATATATCCACACGCCGGCTCCCCTACCATGGTACCGACATCTAGCTTACGTCGTCCTCCTTGATTGGCTGCACCCTCCGCGCTAGATCCCCACTCCTTCCTCATTACACTCCGCGGGAGGGAGAAGTCGATTTCCGTTTCAACAATTCGCCTTTTCTAGACCTTGCGACCCAGCCTTGCGCAATACTTCTCGACAGGAATCAGCTTGTACTTGAAATCCCAGTGAGTCATGTCTCTCAAATACCCTAACTGACAAAACTCCGTAAAATTCCGTAATCAGATAATTTTCTATGATATCGTCGTTCGTAATAATTTGCTGGATAGCGTTTTCTAAGACATAGAAAACCTATCTGAATGCTAATAATTTTTATAAAATGCTCCGAAAATACCTTAATAATAATTATAATAAATTAATAATAATAATAAATTAACATGAAAAATTCTCTTGGCTGAACAATTTGCCGCGTAAATAAATATAGAATGGCTTCCTACTGACTTATGCCAGTTGCATAAAACCCCTCGAAAAACACGTTACAATTGAATTGAACCCCGAAAATGTATGCGTACTGTGGTTATTAGACTGATTATCGATTGCGTGCGAGGTTTGTGTGGCTTTCCGGAATATGAAAGGTCGTTGTCTTTACGTTCAATAGTTATGTCGAGATAATTTATTTTTCGATCTGTTTCGGATTCCTTAGTGAATTTGGTTGAGTGATGTAAGCTATTAATGGATTGGAGAATTGTTTCTTCGCTTGTTATTTCCGTATCGTAGATGCAAATCACATCATCTACGTATCTTTTCCATATTACTATTCCCTTAGTTGAAGTATTTTCTAAGAACGCATTTTCTAGTGCATTAATGAAGATGTCGGCGATTAGCCCTCTTATTGGTGACCCCATCGCTAGGCCTTCTGTTTGTGTGTAGGCTACATTTTATTGTCGAATTGAAACACGTTTTGGTTGAGAACGACTCTCAGTAATCTCACAATCTCTTCAGTTTCTTTTGCCAAATTGTTGGATTTTAAATTGTTTTCGGTAGTGCTGATTGATTCTTTGATCGTTTGACGATCGAAAATGGCCATCCTATTGTATTTATTAATCTCATGTATTTTTTTTAGGATTAAGGTATAACCCAACACTTTTGGGTACATTCGTGTAGACCGACTGAAAAAGCACCAAACTTTTGTTTTCTAAGGCAACACTGAAAAATGGCTTAACCCCATAATGTTCACGGCTAGTCAGGCAAATCGTGAAGCCAAGAGATTCAAATCACTCAGGCTTGAACTCATGAACTTAGAAAAGTCAATTTGGTTCAACAAAAAGTGTATAGAACTGAATCTCACCCTTAAATACGTACAATTAAAACGGTAACGAATACACCAGCTTCGATCATTTCAACTAAACAAGCCAAAGCGCTCTGGATAAAAAATGAATTAAGATTTGCATACATAAGAAAGCAAAAATTCAACCAACAATTACTGTATACGATATGCAATTGCATCAAAGTAACTTCTGGCATACATCCCAATGGGACAGTTTCACCAAGCACCTACATGACACCATCAAAATCAGACCAACGAGGAAGTATGAAACACTAGAAATTAAACTAAGAAAACTAGGAGACACACAGAACAATCAATCTAATGAACAACACACGAATAACAATGAATTCAATTTCCACAGCAGAGTAAACAACAGAACGAACGTAACTTTTTCTCAAGATGAAATGAATATGTTAGACAAAGGATTTAAATACAACTGCACAGACGCACACACGAACCGCAATATAAAACAGTTAATCACTGATATTGAGATAGCCAGTCACAAGCTTCCAGCAGAAGACAGGGAATTAACCAAAAATATTGCCACCAACGAAGCCAACAAATCCTCAAACGAGAGGGGGAAAGCAATAACATTCAAAGCAACAAACAACTCAAAGAAATAAAGTCATTGAATCAAAAAATAAAAGAACATGACTTAATCATCACAAAAGCAGACAAGGGGAACACCATAGTAATTTTGAACTAAACAGAATACATTGAAAAAACAGTCGAATTCCTAAACAACAACGAAATCAAGGAAATAGCAGAAGACCCCACCAACAAATTCCAAAAACGAATAAAAAGTTCGTTAAAAGAAACAGAATACATATTGACCAATGCCGAAAAATCAAAATTAATAAACATGAACCCAAAAATACCGTCATTGGGTGGACAACCTAAAATACACAAAAAGGAATGCCCGATGAGACCAATAGTAGGAATGTCCCTAATTAAAAAATCAGCAAAGAGTTACTAAAAATCTTAAAACACCGTATTTCCAACGACAAAAACAATCCTGTAAAGAACACAACGGAATTAGTAACAGCATTGAACATGCTACAAATGAAACCTAGCTTACGGCTAGTATCCTTCGATGTAACTAACATTTACACCAATATTCCAATTAAAGAAGCAATCAGCACTATCGAAAACGATTTAAAATCCAACAATTCGGCAAAAGAAACTGAAGAGATTGTGAGATTACGGAGGGTCGTTCTCAACCAAAACGTGTTTCAATTCGACAATAAAATGTACACACAAACAGAAGGCCTAGCGATTGGGTCACCTCTAAGTGGACTAATCGCCGACATCTTCAATGCATTATTAGAAAAGACTTCAACTAAGGGAATAGTAATATGGAAAAGATACGTAGATGATGTAATTTGCATCTACGATACTGAATTAACAAGCGAAGAAACAATTCTCCAATCCATTAATAGCCTATATCACTCAATCAAATTCGCTAAGGAATCCGAAACAGATCGAAAAATAAATTATCTCGACATAACTATTGAACGTAAAGACAACGACCTTTCATATTCTATATTCCAGAAAGCCACACAAACCTCGCATACAATCGATAATCAGTCTAATCACCCTAGTACGCATACATTTTCAGGGTTCAATCCAGTGGTGCACAGGGCTTTAAACATACTGTGCCCGAATCTCGCATAGCCACCACCTATATCCGCAGAGATGGAAACGATTGTAAGGACGTCGAAACCCAGCTAGATAAATCAGCACTTCCCTACTAGGTGTATGACTAGGAAACCCTCGGCGCATACCGGTCATGCAATAACGCTACTAATTAGTTACACATTTACTAGCAAATAAATATCCATAACAAGATGGCAGGGCGAGAATCTCGGATCTCAAGCGTGAACGGTGAAGTTGAGACTAAGTGAGTTCTAGTAACTTATCGCACGTCGATTGCGAAATTAAAAGATGATCAGTTTCTATAAAAATGGGCAGGCAAACAAACTAGTGCCTGTAAATTTATTAAACTAAAATGATTACAAAACATAAAAATTCCCTATCACCAAATAAATAATTTAAAGATAAAGATAAAAATAAAATATTTATATCAATAGATATTCTTTCTATCCATTTTTCGACTTTCCATGAAAGTTCTAGTAACACAAAAATAAATATTCGTGAATAAAAATAATGAAGTTACGCTTGATAGTCACCCTGTAACTCGGTTACTCTTAACAGTCTGATAAAATCAACTGTTCTCAAAAGAATGTGATTTATATAACAAAAACTACGCTATCGTCTTATCCTCTTAAAATATTAATGTTCTAAGAATCAAATTATTAAACTATTAAAATTATTTAACTATTTATACAAGTTGAAATTACCATGTCCAGCACGATATTCAATGAACATATTATATACAAGATCCTTCGTGATATGACAATCTTACTGCGTTTTCGTTTCTCTTAAACAATTCTTAAATACATGTTCACAAACAATGTCTTTACTGGTATTTTCTGGTTTCTGTTACAATCAATAGAACTTTGGTAACGAACGATTAAGTAAATTACAGCTCTGTAATGTCATATCAATCAATAAATTACGATAAACCTGAAGAACGATGCGGGAGTACTCTGTTACTTTCAATAAAATTCGTGAATTTCGCAATAACACTTTTCTGACATGTACAACACAAATGCAAACCCTAATGTCAGTTACTTCTTTGACATACTGTATCAAATTCTTTGCTCCAATCGGCAATACACTTATCAACTTTCTTATACGGTGAACAACATCTTAAAAGAACGTTAGCTACACGCTTACAAATCTCGACACATTCCTTTCCACAATAATAATAATAATAATAATAATAATAATAATAATAATAATAATAATAATAATAATAATAATAATAATAATAATGCACGGTATTCTTTCAATAAATCCCACCTTAATACATTCCAAACATGTATAAGAATTAGTGACCCTACTAAGTAAACACGAACCTGTGAATTACTGTTCATGGTGCACTCCTAACAAACTCCTCTCCAAACTAATTATCGTCGTGCTCCTTAAACACCAACAACATTTTGTTCACTTTAATACATCATTGTACAATGTTCCACTTGACTTTAAATAACGCATTACGTTAATAAACTTTCACAATATAATGTTTTTCCACGTTACAATAAAATATTAGTATTAATAGACAACTAGCGGACACGTGCGAGAAATCTCGCATGTTCATAAACCACACTTTCCCCAATAGGTTTATAATGAGACACTTAAGGAGAAAGGTTATGTTTTAATTTCAACCAAATGATTATAGAACACTATTTACATTTCAGGATAAAGGAAAGACCTCAGAATGTTAATATGACATGAAACAGGCGTCACAGCGGCCCGTGGACAGCAATTATGGAGCGTATTTTCCTAAAGAGACGGTGTTTGCAAATCGCACACTTCGTAAAATTTTTGTAAAGTAATTTTTTAAAGAAATTATAGATATTTATGAAATTAGAGTGCAATAAGTCACTGATAATGTATATTCTCTTTCATTTGAATGCTCATTCGTCACGATCGGTCACTTGTGAGCGCCGCAGGAGGGATTTATACTACTGAAATAATATATATGATAGTCCGCTCGTCTTCGCTTTTTAATAACAATAATGCATTTCCTCCCTTTCTGGTATTACTTAATGAATCAATTACTCATTTACACACGTTGGTTGGTTCTTAAGTTTAGGGGCTGCGACAACGCGGTCATGTAGCCCCGTGTACTTTGGGTGTGTGTAGAATCTGTCTGATAACCGGTGTTAATTGTGATGGCTGTATTAATGTGTGTATCTGTTTTTTAACTCAAATAAGGACTGCAACTTTGAATTTTCAAATAGTTCCTACTTTTGCCGCCAAGCGCCACCGTCAACGACTACTAGGCCAAGTTCATAACTTAGCTACTAGACGCCACCGCAGTTGGCTCTTGTCAACGAACATAGAAACCTAAGAGCGTTGTTTACATTCTTAACCTATCCAATTTAGGTTCACACAGGTGCAATTAGTGGAAGGTTCTTTAACATGCCATAAATCTATGACATGGGACCGCCGGCTTTACTTCCCCTCCGAAGGAAGGCATACTGAGGGATTATTTACACACGTGTTTCATTTCATCGAAGACTTCATGTTGATCTGCAAATCACCTGGTCTGTGGTTTCGTATTTCCCAATTATTTCAATACAATTGTTGCTAATTATAGGCATCATTTGACTCTGACTGTCAACAATATGATCCTACTTCATTTATAAGTTTGTTATAATTATTATTAATGACTATAATGTCTTATTATCAAAAAGATAATCAATTATTCTGTACAACTTTAGTGTTTAATTTTAGTTCATAAGTATGTTGGTAATGCTTGTTTTGCACTATGTTTTATTTACAGTGACTTTATGATGGGAAGGCTGTGACTTCCTGTAATTATTCTTTGGTCAACATGTACGGTATGATGTATGTACTCGCTCATGTCGAAATGTGCCAAAATACATCTAGTATTCAAGTATCAATCCATGTGCCTTTTAATTAACTAACAGGTTATGAGCCCAGAACGGACTAATAGTGCGTGTTTGAAACTAATATTCAACGTCGCTCAGTGAATACTTAGAAACGGTGTAGCCTATTTACACATTATGGCAACAGCGAGCGAATCAAATGCCTCAACCAAGTTTTCCGCATTGACTCCTGTTATCTCTGGGATTACTGTTTCGTCATCAGTGCCTAATATAGAGAAACTAGAAGGACAGCAAAATTATGGAAGCTGGAAATTCGCAATGAGAATGTGTCTTATGCTAGAGCACGGTCGACTTTAGAAAGGTCTTAAGGTTCAACCTGACAACACTGTAGCTACGGCTATTCTCAGTCATACTTCGTCACGAGCGCCTGAACTGAAACAGCTGTTTGCTAGCAACGGAGGCGACAAAAACTACGGAATTAATATTGGACAAACATAATGTACATGTTTGGCAAAACATCTGTTGATTTTTATTTACACATGACCAGTGTTACAATCGGAAATAAATGAATAACGTGCATATGATCGTGAAAAGTTGTTATAAGAGCCAAGCAGCTGATATTTATTTATTTATTTATTTATTTATTTATTTATTTATTTATAGGGTACAGAAAGTCCCAGTGAGCTTATAGCTCAAGGGGGGGGGGCTGCCATTTACAAATATGGCTAGTAACTAACTTAATACTAGAATATACTAAGGTGGTAGGAACATTTATTCAGTGCTTATGAGTTCATCTATATTCTTCAACATATTGTTTCAGGAAGTACCTGCGTGCTTCCTTTTTGAATTTGTTTAAGTTAACAATTTGTCTCAGTTTAGGAGGTAAGTTATTGTAAGTTGTGCTGGTTGAATAGGAAATACTTTTAATACCATATCTAGTTGTGTTTGTTGACTCCATGTATAACTGGTTTGCTGATCTTGTGTTATGGGTATGAATGTCTTTGCTGCATTGAAGTTCAGTATTAAGACTAATAAGACCATGTTTATATCTGAACATAAATAAAGCTTCAGAGTAGTTGAGCTGGCTTCGTAATGGCAATATGTTTGTCTCCTGAAATACTTGTACAGTCGGTTTCCTAAAATCGTAACCATACAAGATTTTAATTGCTCTTTTTTGGAGTACTTCGAGCTCATTTATTGATTCCTGTGTACATTTACTCCATATTATGTTCATGTACATAAGGTGAGAATTAATAAGAGAGGCATATATGCTCCTTGAATGTTGATTGCTTATTCCATAATCCCTTAACCTTTTTAGAACACCAATTACACTCACAATATTCTTTTTCACATTTGTGACATGATCATTCCAACTTAGGTTATTGTCCAAAGTTAGGCCTAAATATGTGTATTGTTTAACCCGTTCAATGGGCGCATTGCCAATTTTAACTATGTTGGAAGTGTTTGAACTGTAAGCTGGTTTATGAAATAGCATGTATTTTGTTTTTGAGGTGCTTATGATTAAATTATTTTTTGAAAGCCATGTTGTTAGTATATTTAGATCCTTTTGCATATTCTCCATAATCCTTTGTTCACATGCGCTCTCGTAAAGTAGAAATAGAAATAGAATCTGCAAATAGAAATTTTTACCAGTAAACTCTAAATAACCTATATCATTAATAAATATCAGGAACAGCAATGGTCCAAGCACTGACCCTTGTGGGACACCGCATTTAACATCAGAGATGGACCCTTTAGTTTTATTAATATTAACATAATGCTTCCTGTCAGACAGGTAGTTTTTAAACCACTCAAAGGCTATTCCTCTAATTCCTGCATTTGATAATTTACTTAGCAACAAGATATGGTTAACTGTGTCAAATGCCTTAGCAAGATCTATAAATAGTCCTGCTGCTATTTTATTGTTGTCTAATGCTTTATGTATAAGTGACACTACGTCAAATGCTACTGAATCAGTGCTATGTTTGGGAAGGAAGCCATACTGATATTTGAAGAAGAAATTGTTTTTTGTTAGGAAATTCAGGACTTGTTTTTTGATTACTATTTCCAGTACTTTTACAAGTGAGGATAATATACACAACGGTCTGTAATTACTGGGATTAGATACATCACCTTTTTAAATATTGGCACCACTCTTGCTAATTTACATTTATCTGGTATTACTCCTGTTTGCAGTGACAAGTTAATTATATCAGCAAGCAATGGAGCCAGATGATTGGCACATCTCTTAAGGAGTATGTTATTTATTCCATCGTCTGTGTAATTCTTTTTGTTCGCAAGGTTTTGAGTGATTTGTTTAACCTCCGTCACATTTGTTGGTTTTATGTATAGTGAGTTACAGATCGTCTGGTTCGAAGGCAAAGTTGGGTTCTTTGGAGTAAGATCTTTAACCACGTTTTCTGCAACATTTATGAAATACATGTTAAATGCTCTACATATATCTTGGCCAGAGGTGTATCGTACGTTTTCCTATTCAATTTCTACAATGTTTCGTGTATTATGAGGTTTGCCAAGTATTTGATTTACTGCCTTCCACATTCCTTTCATCGTATTCCCTTCCCTAATTACATTGTTGTAGTATAACTTTTTCAGTGCTCTTTTCATTCTAGTCACATCCCTACTACATTGTGTGTACTCTTTAATGGTTTCAGTTGAAGGGTTTTTAGTTTTAGTTTTTGCATACAAATTATTTTTTTCTTTTTACCGCTTCCAGAAACTCATGTGTTACCCATGGATTATGTGTGCCTTTTACTTGTGGTTTTTGCTTAATATTTATACTAGCTGTCCTAAGTCCATCACTAATGAAATCACAAGGATGATTATATGCTTCGTTGACGTCAGTATATAGATTTGGCAATTTATTTTTTGAAAAGAAATTGTTCAGTTTGGCATAACTTATTTTCGTAAATGTTTGTATATTTGAACGATTATTGAATTGCGTACTCACTTCTGGTTGTGATGTAATTCCTAGAATTAAAATATTATGATCACTAAGGTCACTCATAACATTATACAAATAGAAGTTATCATTGGCAAAGTTAGAATGTATATGGTCAATTAAAGTTGAAGAAGTAGGCGTTATTCTTGTTGGCAGTCTTGTATTGCATGGATAAAAACTAAAGCAATTCGGTAAAGACGAATAGGTCCTGTGAATAATGCTGTCTTTTAGAAAATCTATATTATCGTCTCTGATGAGTAGTGTGTTTGGGTTAGTATTGCAAAGTATGCGTTCAAGGTCAAGCATAAATTCGTTTGCATTAGTCTCCCTTGGGTTATAGTAAGAAATTACACTGTATCTTCTGTGTTTCTGAAATATTTCAATTTGAAGTATACTGTGATAACTATTAATGGTGTTAATAACTTGGTTGCCCATTTTCTAGATACATAAATTGACAGACCTCCTCCAGTCCCATCTCGTGTTACATGGTGTGATTCAAAGCTTGGAATGTTATAATAGTGTGTTTCTTTGTCTGACAACCAATTTTCTGTTATGACTATTAAATCTATTTCTAAAATCTCGTCAATAAGGAGCATAATATCCTCGAACTTATTCCGAACACTTCGTGCATTGATGTAGATACATTTAAATTTTGAATTCAAAATCTGATTTTTAGTCTGTAAATTATAGTTTTCTATAGAATCACAATGAATTTCAACAGAGCTTAATGTTTCGTTGTGTTTATAATCGTCTACGTCCATTAAATCTATAAAATGCAACTTTGGATGTGTGATACCTGCAGTAGCCTACTTATTGTCCGTATTTTTTCTCGAGGTGGGCGATCTTCGCTTCACTGCAGATGAGTGTGCTTGGGCCATCTCGAGCTTCCCGGACATAAATCTTGCAGTCTCTTGTCCAGGTTCCGAATATCTTCCCATTCTGCTTCAGGATCCGGCATCTTCTTGCAATGTAGTCGTTCCTGGGTGATAGGTGGTCATTTATAAAAATATTGCGTGAAGGGCAATTCAGACCAATGTTCTGGGTTGTTATAACTCTCTTCTGAATTCTCGCATTCACTATTTCGTCCTTCTTCCACCTGTTAGTAAATTTCACTACGATTCTCCCCACGTGCATATGATCGTGAAAAGTTGTTATAAGAGCCAAGCAGCTGATATTAGGCATGAGTGACACGGAAATAATTTACCAACATAAAAGTGTTTAGCAAAATAAAGAAAATTATTTTGGTTTCTTTTCGTATTGTACAACTCTGTAGTATGGTAATAAAACAATTGGCGGTGTTATAATAATAATAATAATAATAATAATAATAATAATAATAATAATAATAATAGTAATAATAATAATAATATGGAGTAAGTAGATGCAATTGAGGAGTATGTGATGCAAAAATGTAGGCTATCTCCCACAACATCTTCACACTGTAAGCCTATAAACCCTCAATTCCGCCGCACATGTATGTAGATAATTTACTACCATTATAGAAATAGTCTGTTGCTGCTGGTATTCCATAACGGTATCAGATTACTTCTGTTCCCTTCCTAAAGTGCTGCAACTTTCTCTTCCCATAACGAAGTTTGCTGACATCAACAGCATCATTCCTTGCCTGTGAATAATTGTTTAGCAATACAGTGGCAATAACTGGAAGTATTTTTTCACTTAATTGACTAATTTATGCAATCTACGAACCATTTCGAAGGTTCCCTAATCCAGGCCTGGCGCAGATTTTCGTCACTTGGGAACCTTACTTGGTTAATTTGCATTACAGTTGGGGATACAACATGTATCTGGCATTGTTACGGTGCCGAAACACTCCAGGAAAATCAAAATTTAAAACATGAAGTACGATATGTGATAATTCCATGTATCGTAGGCATTTAAAAATACCATATTTGACAGATACAAAGCAGACTCGTCAGTGTGTTCTCGATTAGGGATTACAGTAAAAGAAACTCATCTGGAAAGCTAGTATAAACGCTACTATAAAGCGTATAAACGTACAAAACGTAAGAAACAAAATGTATAGAAGGAAATATCCCTATGAGATAAACAAGAACACCTGCCCGACTGATCGTTCCCTCCTGCTCCTGCCTGACAACGGAATGACTGCTGAACATGTTGCCAAGTCTCAGCCTTCTGACCTGTCTAGAGTCGACCGTGGCTAGAGGGATTGTTTGGTTATGTCGATGGAACAATTCCCGTTACTTCACATGTGGATACAATTCGTGACCAGATTGCGCTGGCAAAAATATGCCTGGCTGTTAAACCTTCTTGCTATATTCATGTGCATAACGCTACTAACTCGAAGGATGCCTGGAATAATCTCAAAAAGGCCTTCGAGGGATGTAGGATGGCCAAAAAGTTCGAGCTGACCCGGAAATTTTGCAACATGAGGCAAGAAAGCAGCACAATGGAAAAGTTCGTCACATCATGATGACCGTG
The DNA here is from genome assembly GCA_946902985.2 of Meconema thalassinum. Lineage (NCBI taxonomy): Eukaryota > Metazoa > Arthropoda > Insecta > Orthoptera > Tettigoniidae > Meconema > Meconema thalassinum. Next base: position 295,494,954 of record OX336391.1, on the reverse strand, counting down.
CAGAAACTCGCCGATATAGGTGAAACTATTGAAGATAAACGGGTCTCATTCGTTATGAGGAATGGTGTCTCAAACGAATATGAACATTTCGTGGCGGCGCTGAACCAGCAGCTGAAGGAAGATTTCACTTCAGAAGATGTAAAGGTTGCTCTTCTGGGTGAAAGCGAGAAGAGAATAGTGAAGGGAGAATGTGAATCATCATATGACACTGCCTTGTTCTCCAATCAATACAAGAAGAAAAATTATAACAAGAGAAAGCCAGGCGATCCAGGATTTAAATGTTACGAGTGTGGCAGCCCTGAACAAGGTCGACCCAATTGTCCGAAGTTGAAGCAAAGCAAGTAATTTCAAGCGAACCGTGCATCAACTGCTGACCGAACATCAGGCCGGCAGAAGACTCTCCTCACCAAGGCGACTTCCTCAGCATGGATCATCGACTGAGGTGCAACGTCCCACATGACCAAGGAAAGGGCATCACTACAAGATCTTGAATCAAGTGTTCGTACGTTAATCAGCGTTGCAGACGACTCTGAGATATTGTCTGAAGGTGTCGGTAAGGTTGTGCTAAATCTTGGTAATGATAATATTAAAACAGTGACTGATGTACTTTATGTTCCAAATTTATTTACAAACTTGCTCTCAGTACATAAAATGACGGAAAAAGGGCACAATCTTGTCTTTGACAATGAGTCCTGTAAAGTCTTTAATGGATCAAAATTTTCTGTTGATGGACATTCAGAGTTTAAGTGTGTAAAATAAGATGGTTTATACAGTACTCAATAGCTGAGTGTTCACAGGAACCAGTGAGGGCATTGTCCGCTGAAGGTATCTCTGATGGGGAACTGTGCCACAAAAGGCTGGGTCATTTAAATCGTAAAGGTATGAAAGAACTACTACATATGGTCACTGGCATGAAGTTTAATCAAATCAATCAAAATGCTTGTGTTACCTGCCTGGAAGGTAGGCAAACAGATGACTTAAGCATCTTTTACAATGCGTACACCACCAACACGCTGATTACACACATGCAGGAGGACATGAATACCATACTTGGCTGGACCCAGTCAAATAAATTAACAATAAATGAAGATAAAACAAATTATTTAATAATATCAAAGCGTAGAACAAAGTTAGACATCACTCAGAATATAATGCTGAATGGAAAAGCAGTTAAAAGGGTCTCATCTGTCAAATACCTAGGCTTAATAATAGATGAAAATCTCTCCTGGCAAAAGCACATTGATGCATTAGTAAAAAAAATATCACCTGCCGCTGGGATGATAAAAAAATTGAGCTACTATATCCCAAAATATCTACTCAGGAAAGTGTATTTTTCCTTAATCCATAGCCACTTACAATATTTGAATACAATTTGGATAAAATGCTCAAACTACCTAAAAAAGGAAATTGAGGTAATTCAGAATAGAGCCATAAGAAATATTTATAACTACCCTTTTTTAACACCAACCAAACACCTTTATATTACGAGTAAAATTCAACCAGTAGCCCTAAATGCAGAAATCAAATCAAATGTCCTAATATACCAAATCCTACACAGCAGAATACACACAAATTTAAACTTCACTAAACAATCTGATTTACACGCTTACAAAACTAGACATGCAGATGACATAACACTTTTCCATAACACTTTTCCATATCAATTCCAAACAATATGGCAGTAATAGCATTAAGTATAGTGCCTTTGTAAAATTCAATGGACTACCAGAAAATATAAAAATTGCACCTAGCCTACCAATCTTTAAAAGGAGGCTAAAACAGTTTATGTGGAATGATTATAAAATGTCAGTTTGAAGAAATTTCATAATCTGAGAAGACAAAAGAAGAACATATTGTGTACAAAAACTTATGAAAGCTACAAAATGTTGTATATATTTTCATACTGAAAACTTTGTAAAGTAAACATTGTATTGTAATTTGTCGCCAACAAGATAAAACTGTACAATTCCTTTGTATATGAGTCCTTGACTCGTTAAGGGATTAATAAAATGCATTATTATTATTATAAGTCAATTCCTAAGAAGGGGAGCAAAGCTAAATCTGTTGTAGATGTTATTCATAGTGATGTGCAAGGTCCCATGGAGGCGCAGCCAGATACTGTTTGATTTTTGTCGATGACTTTACTATGAAAGTCTTTGGATATATGATTGCTTCAAAATTTGAAGTTTTTTCTAAATTCCGCCTCTTCAAGGAGATGGTAGAGAACCAGCTCAATAAACGCATTAAGTGTCTAAGAACCGACAATGGTGGAGAATATACTAGTAAGGAATTTGAGTTGTATTTACAGGATAACGGAATTATTCATCAAACCAATATTCCATACTTAGTCCTCAGCAAAATGGTATTGCTAAAAGGACTAACAGGACCTTGGCAGAGAAAGCTCGCTGCATGCTGTTTGAGTCAGGTCTAGAAAAGAGATTCTGGGCGGAGGCTATGGACACTGCCATCTATCTCAAGAACCGATCACCCACAGCTGCAGTGAGGGATCTCGTACCAGAGGAGGCATGGTCTGGAGTAAAATTTGATATTTCCCACCTTAAAATTTTTGGCTGTAAAGCACAGGTTCATGTCCCTGATGTTAAAAGACAGAAGTTGACAAGAAATCTGATGAGATGATATTTGTAGGTTATTGTGAAACACAAAAAGGATACCGCCTTGTAAGAAAAAGTGACCCAAAGCGTATTGTTGTAGCTAGGAGTGTTGTTTTTCTTGATGGTCCATCATTCCAAGTGAATGCAAATAATCCAGTAATTAATGCTCTAAATGACATGTCAATATTGTCGGTGCCTGTAATTAATACTTTTGTTGATCACCACAATGTTGATGTTATGAGTGATGAAACTGAAAGGGTTGTGACTGTGTCCAATGACACTACACCAGCTTAATCATCTGATAGTTATAGCAGTTTTGACATTTCTAACCTCTATATTGGTAGTGATGATAGCTCAATTGAGGATATTGTTAGTCTTGAGCCTGGTCCCCAGCATAACCGTCCTGATACAATGGGGGCCGATATCCCAAGCGTACCAGAACGGCCAAGAGGGATGAGGATAATGAATACTCTTTTCTGGCTGTTGGGCCACAAGATCCTAAAAATTATTCAGAAGTATGTTCGAGGTCAGATCAGAAGCTATGGAGAAATGCCATGCGAAAGGAAATGTTGTCGTTAACTAACAATCAAACTTGGAGATTGGTCGATGACCATCAAATCATCATGTTATTCAGTGTAAGTGGGTCTACAAACTTAAGGAAGGACTGGATGGGTCCAAGCGCTACTAAGCAAGACTTGCGGCGAAAGGATTCACTCAGGTTCCAGGTAGAGACTATGATCAGACTTTTGCACCTGTTGTCAGGCTCTCATCGCTAAGAGTCCGATTTCCCTCGCTGCCGAGTCAGACTGGGAAATAGACCATGTGGATGTAACAACTGCTTTTTTAAATGGTGATTTGTCTGAAACAATTTACATGGAGCAGCGGGAAGGTTTTCTGGAAAAGGGCAATGAAGGTAAAGTGTGCAGATTGCAAAGAGCTTTATATGGTCTCAAGCAAGCTGCCAAGTCCTGGAATGATAAAATTCATGATTTTCTTATTCAACATAAGTTCCAGATTTCAGAGTATGATGTATGTGTCTACACTAAGAACGAAGGTAAAACATGTGTAGCGATTGGATTGCATGTTGAAGACTTCTATATTTTCTCAAACCGTAAGCAGGAAACTAAGAAACTTAAGGAAACTATGTCTAAATGTTTTAAAATAAGGGACATGGGTCCTGTAAGTGAATGTCCAGGTATGAGAGTGACAAGACCGGAAATCGCATTCAGTTAAGTTGGATCAAGAGAGCGATGCTCTCGACATTGTCCAAAACTATGGTATGGAGGAGTGTAAACCAGTGAATACGCCCCTAGCACTTGGTGTAAAACTTTTCAGGCCAATGAATTCTAGAAATCATCCACTGTATCAAAAATTGATAGGTGCCTTATGTATCTGGCGGTAGGCACCAGACCTGGCATATGTTTTGCTGTTAATTATTTAAGCCAGTTCAACAGTTGCAATGATGATGAACATTTCAAAGCTGCCCTGAAAGTGGTTAGATACCTGATGGTACAATGGGCTTAGGGCTAACATATTGTAAAGGAGGTTGTAGTTTAACTGGTTATGCAGATGCTGATTTTGCTGCTTGTGCTGTTGATAGAAAATCTGTTACTGGCTATGTAGCAGGTGGAGCCATTAGTTGGCAGGCAAGAAAACAAAGATCTGTAACTATTGCAGATAGCACAACGTTTGCAGAGTATGTTTCTACTAGTGAATGTGGTAAGGATGGTGTGTATTTAAGAGGTCTTCTTGGGGAATTATCAGTCCCAATCAAATGTATTAAAATATTTAATGATAACCAAGGAGCTATTAATATGTGTCTGAACCAGTCATCTGGCAGCAAAAGTAAACACATTGATGTCAGATTCCATCAAATAAAGCATTGGGTGAAATGTGGTGTTGTCAGTGTACAATACTTGTCAACTGAACAGATGATTGCTGATGTGCTAACCAAAGCACTTTCAACATTATTTTTGCATTGCATCCATGGGGAAGGCAGATTAATTCATGTGTTGTGTGTACAAAGAATCGATTAAGTGAGGGTGTTAGAATGTCTTATAATCATAAAGATAATCAATTGTTCTGTACAACTTTAGTTTATAATTTTAGTTCATAAGTATGTTGGTAATGCTTGTTTTGCACTAAGTTTTATTTACAGTGACTTTATGATGAGAAGGCTGTGACTTCCTGATGTATTCTTTGGTCAACATGTATGATGTACTCGCTCATGTCGAAATGTGCCAAAATACATCTAGTATTCAAGTATCTATCCGTGTGCCTTTTAATTAACTAACATATAATAATGTAATATTACAATAAAATTCAGATATTGGAATTGTTATACTCCAAGAATATTTTTATAAATGTTGCATTTATAGTCTGACACAATAAAATATTTATTACAAATGGTTTAGAATTTTCCAATAATGCTTTCTCCATATAATGATGCATTCTAGCAATATTGACGCATTCTGTCGGTTGTTACGCATTTTTATCGAAGCATTCCAATCATAAAACAGTTTCGTTTCAAGGTGAGCATAATTAAAACGTTTCCTTAAAAATTCAAGTACGGAATATCAAAAATCCAAATACAAATGAAATTACGTCAAAACGACACACGCTGGCGTAAAATAAAATTTATAGTTACATCTCTAAAATTGACAACATAATAACATAGGTCATGAGTAAAGAAAATCTACATATAACTTGGTCACATCTGAAATACCCTCAAAAATACATCAAACTACTGAGATATTAGAACAATCAATTTTCTACCTTTCTGTCGATCTGCTGTCGTGATACTTGGCCTGATATTCAAGATGTTCCTCTCTTGTTTTCGCACGCGTTCGCCATTCGCCTGGGAACGAGTTCCTGCTGGTTGCTTGCCAATCAGCTGTGCGGCTCCCTCCAGTGCTGTGTTGTGAACACCTGGGCTTGCGGGCTGGCATCCTGCTAACGGATCTTCTAGCTTCTCGACAAGAAGTCTGGTAACTCGAACCCGGAACAAACTAACTCCCCTGTCCGCTGGCCTCGTGTAGCATCTCGTCATCATTGTAGGTTGAAAGTCTCTGGTTGACATCTCCCAAGTTGTTAGTGGATATTTAAGTAGTATTGTTGTAGGCAAATTCAGGAAACTGCATGATGGCATAGCAGTAGTAGAATTATCGACTCATGGTTGTCTAGTCTAGATCACTCTGAATTTCCATTCAGTGAATGTAGATTAACCTCCTTCCATTGTTTAGTGCTTCATGACAATCTGCTTAACAGTAGTAGAATGGGAACATCCCCCCTGACTTGTAGACTTTATCATCGTAATTGCGTGATGAATATACTGTAGAAATAATGTTTCGTTATAGTAGCCGGTGAATACTATGCTACTAGTCGTTTTGTAGAAGTATAATGTTATAGAATTGAAGTCTTCTTCTGATATGCGTTGTATTATAGAGAGCTGCTTCTAGCTGCAAGTTAATGCTTATTGTTGAGTGCCGGCATCTCCTCTTCTTCCTCGTCAAGTGCGGTGTCTCCTCTCGGTCAAGTCAAATCTCCTTGCCGAGCTTCAATTATAATGTGGGCGCCACTGAAGCGCTTAGTGACATAGGTCTTCTCTCTAAATGTCGCTAAGAAGGAAATAATTCTGCGCTCTTGACAATCGCGCGCGAGCCAGACTAAAATGGAGTTCTAGCCTCGCACACAGTGCAAATAAATTGTATTTCGCTCATATCTTCTCCTCTGACCAATAGTATATAATTCTGTTTTGATAATAAAATATCATTTTCTCTTCTGCAACTGTGGAAGTGCTAATATCGCTTTATATGTGCAAATTTAATATAATAGCGATTCCCTCAATTACTTTGTGATTCATTCTGATTGGCTGTTCAGTTATCAAAAAAACCTCATTGTTCTAGCCTCTTATCAGAATGTCGTGTGCACAATTTTGTTATTGTCACCTCGGCCAACCGAAACCGGTCCTAGGCTTGCTAACTTGAAGACTTGGTCATATTCCAGTGTCTGAAGATTGAACTCTCCCTTGGTTAAAATAATATTCACTGAAATATTCCCAAATTTAATTATTTCAAAATGCTCCAAAAATTTCCAAAAAGTCATCATTATATTTCATTCACCTCCTAGAATAATTGTGTGAATAAAATATTGTTCCAATTCCAAATTCTATTTCTTACATCATTAGGTTCGCAAGTCGCTTCGATCCTCGGCTCTGACAATGCCTTAAGCTAGGCTGAATTCGAGTTCAATACCCATGTCTAAAGACAATTATAATAAGGAAATAAGAACCATTAAGCAAATAGCAAAGGAAAAAAATTTCCCGCCAAGCAAAATAGACCAAATTGTAGCCAAACATAAAGTTAAAACGATTCCAAAACCGGTCATTAATTAGATAAATTCGCGCGCTTCAACTATGTGAATGCGAACACATATAAAATCACTAATTTATTCAAAAAGCAAGGCATTAAAATAGCATTCACAACGAACAACACAACCGGTAGGCACCTGCAAAATAGTAATCTAAATAAACAAGACCCGTATTCAAAGTCAGGGGTATATTCTATTACATGCCAAGATACCGGTTGTCAAGCTACTTACATCGGACAGAGTGGAAGACGAGTAGATACACGTTACAATGAACATAGGAATGCGATAAAATACGGAACACATTCAGCCGTATTCGAACACATGTGTGACGCTGGGCACCGTTACACTAACATTGAAATGGACCTAAAATAATCACGAATCGAAAGGCAGAACTCTTGACATAAAGGAAGCAATCGAGATACATCTAACCAAAATAAACAACCCGAACAATCTAAATGAACACACTTCCATGGACAGCTCTCCCCTCTTCACTCTACTAAAAAACACACCCTGTCGGAAACAAGACACTTAGCGATACAGCCAAGCTAGATAAGGGGGGGGGGGTTAATACGTAAATGCTATCTGGATCAGGAGTACGATGTACTTTTTTCTTCAATAAACCTATGCCGGCATTCGTGGCGGTATTAAAGGTGCTGAGGCGTCCTCAAAGACCGGCAGCGCTTGTATAGGGCTTCTAGCTTAGGCGTGGCGAGGACTGATCCACGGTTTTTAATAGTTGAAGATCTTCCTGAATTCAATAACATACATCTTATCTAGACTTGGCAACATGCCACATGTATAAATGCATTGACCACAGACACCACGTAGGAATACAGGGCTGGGGAGCGAAAAACCAGTTCAGTGGGATAACATTCCAATTCAGTCGACAGTCACTGGTGAAAGAGTGAAGTTGATACCCACCGCTAGCATGTACAGCAGACACCCAACCAGATAAGTAGGAGCCTGTACTATACAGTAAGTAGTGGAGTGAGGCCGATTCCAACTCACTCCAGAACCCTCCTCGACCCACTACTAAGCCTCAGCCATGTTAAATATCTCTCGAACGCATGGTCCGATTTTGACAAATGACGTGTCACTTTCTCGGGCTGACGTCCTCTTTGCTGTGGACCACTCGTTATATTTTTGATTTTTTTTTGAAATTTTTCGTTTTCGAAAATAGGTAATAGTTTGAAAACCAAACAGGATAGAACGTTGTGCCATGGCTCAAACGAATGGTCTTTATGACCTTTATTTTCTATAATAAAACTTTTTTACTTTTTATGTTTTTTTGAAAACACTCGAATTTTGGAAATCCTATATTTTGGAAACTAGGAACTCTACAAAAAAAATTGTTTGACGTAAATCAATGGTCCCTACCCCCTCTAACCCCAAAATAAATTTCAAGTCTCTAGGATGAAAACTTGTAGTAGTGGGATGGTGGGGGAGCTGTCTACTAACTTATTGAACCCTCCTCGTATTTGCCCCGAAGCTGATATCTCGCTAACCAATCATGGGATTTCAACATACAGGGTGTCCTAGCACTCGTAGATATGCCCCCTACTTTCCTATAGGCTCTTTATTTAATTAAACGACCAAAACTAAAAGGTCATCCGCTTTTAATATCTCGTGAACCAATCATGCTAGAGGCATGAACGAGGGGTCCAAGGACTCGGGCTGACGTCCTCTTTGCTATGGACCACTCGTTATATTTTTAAAAAATTGGAAACTCGATTTTGGGGTAAACACATGTTTTTTGTGATTTTTGCTGATATCTCACGGACCCATAACCGTAGAGACGTGTACGAGGTGTCCTAGGACTCGGGCTAACGCCCCCTTTCAAATGTGATAGATATTTTTTCCAAAAAATTATTCACAAAGGGCCTAACGCCGTACATGTTGAAAAAAAATTTCTTTACCGTTACCTGTTTATAATGTTTATAAAGCGTGGTGGTTGAGAGAGACGATACGGCTGGGTGTGTGTGTTTTTCAACGAACCTGTCGCTAACCACAAGGACCATGCTTAATAGAACAATCGCTATTTCGGCGGGTCGGTGTATGACAGAGCGAGCGTGCGTTTTTTCACACATTTTACCTTTAACGTGTAAACGGTGATGAGAACTTGGTTCTTGGAGGTGAAGGTCATTTGAGCTTATTGGAAGGCGTTGATCTGACTTGACAACAGGTGCAATGAAAAATGACCATGACGCTTGAAGGTGAAATAATCTGACCATCGTGGTGGCAGGGGAGTGCGAAATGCATGCACACACGTGTGAGATGACATGTACGCTAAACCAGTGACATCCTGTCTTGCTTCGTACGTGACAAAATGCAAGTTCAGGTGAAATTTGATCTACCTCAGGTGTTCACCTTGGGTGTTAGCTGTCCACGTGCATGATAACTGTTAACAAGTCACATCCTGTTTTGCTTTGTACGTGACAAAATGCAAGTTGATGTGAAATTTGATCTGCCACAGGTGTTCACCTTGGACGTTAGCTGTCCACGTGCCTGATAACAGAATCTTCAAAGCGTGGGAATCGCTGAATCAGTAAAAAGTATGATGCAACTTGTCGGAATGATGTCACAACCAATAGATAGGCAAGAGCTGCGAACAGCAGTGGTGGGTGGTGAAGGGAGGGAAAGGGGGAGGGGTAATGTAAGAGATAACACAGCTGGAAAGAGAAAGAAATATGTGGAGCTGAGGACTGTACACACAGAGCTATAGGTAGTGTACAACATGTGTGAATAAATGAAAATAGTACACAGGTTCATACAACATGTTTTTTATTGATCCAAGAATTAAACGTGGATTTAAACCCTAACCATTTGACATAGAGTTTATTTCCTTTTTGTTTCAACACTTTTTCCACAAGATAATGCTGAGGAAATGCTGTTTTCTGAAGTTCATGGAGATAAAATCTACCTTTTATGGGTTGACGGTTGAGGTCCTCGAGTAAATAGGTGACTGGAGTGTCCAAGTTGCCTTGACGAATTCGAAATAGTTCAGTCCCCCACTGTGGCGTGTAGCCCTTATTGAAGGCAGACTTAAATTTGCTCACACGAACAAAATCCCCAATTTTCAGTCGGTGACGTTTAGGATCGGCTGTTTTTATGGGGTTAAACAGTTTATCCAATCGCTGAATATTTTTAGTCACGAGACGTGGCTTGGTCCCAATCGTTCTATGTTTGGTGTCATTGTAACGTGATACTAGCTCAGGTAACATGTCCAACCAGCGATACGTGCCCTGAGCGGTAAACGCTTTCCACATATGGGTTTTCAATGTTCGGTTGAACCGTTCGACCACACTGGCTTTGAGGTTGCTGTACGTGGTGTAATGGTGAATATCCTTAGATTTGAGAAAACTGGAGAAATCCTTGTTGAAAAATTATTTCCCCTGGTCAGTTTGTAGCAGCTGAGGTTGACGTTTGGAGTGTTGAATAATATGTTGAAAGGCCTTGGTAACTAGTGGGCCAGACTTGCGACGCACAGGTTCAACAAAGGCCATTTTGGAATAGACATCAATGACGGTCAACATATAGCGTACACCGTTGTTAACGCTAGCATAGAGTATCATTTCAACCAAGTCAGCCTGCCAAAGCTCATCCACACCTCGTGAAATCACCTTGAGTCGCGGATAGTGACACCTAGCTGGGCGATGCAACTCGTGAGCAATACCCATTTTAATGGGTGAGGGCTTAAACAATAATTTTGGCATTTCGAAGTTCTTGTTCAATTTCTTGAATTTCCCAATCGTGACCAGTATGGCCAGATTGACGTGAGGAATGCAACAACTGTAGCCGCTGGACGAGCTTATTGGGATTGTGCCAGTAGGTAACATCCACAAGGGGTTTTAATGGTTTAAATGTCACTGCCGAAGCGGACGCTTTACGACGAGTACTTTGACTGGTGGGAAACATTTTTGCAAGGATGGTTTTATATTTTTGAGATATATTGGCATTCACTTGTTGCGTGGGATTATACTGTCTTTTGTGAGCATGGGTATCCAATAAAATGGATTTATATTTGTCAAGGTCCTCTGACGTATAATCATGGGAAGAGGGGGTCCGAGAAAAGAGCAGCTTTAACAGTCCTGGCGTTAATTTATAGTTGATATTTTTAATGACAGCTTTAGTACGAGCAAATTTAATGGATGAATCGCCAATTTTAAAACTATCATCCTCATAGCGAACACCATACGTGGTATCTGTGTTTCCAATAAATAGATCAGTGAAATAGGGTTCCAATGTTGATCCATAATATTTTATTAAAATGGTTTTCAGTTGTGCTTTATGTTGAGGGGTGGTCAAGAGTTGTGAAAACGGAGACGCCCTGGAAGGGCAAGGTGTATCGACCATGGCCAAGGATTTCTTTTTTCTCAAAAACTCTGCAAGGGGTGCGGCCTTTTTTTGAGGCGTAAACACTTGTTCCTCCTCATCCTCAACTTCACTAACACTAGTCAAATCTTCCTGTTCCTCTTCCTCTTCCTCAAGGTCCTCGTGCAGCGTCTGCGTGGCTTGTGAAACGATGGATAGCGTTTCAGATGGCTTGAAAGAGGGTTTCAACATGGCTTTTAGTGGAGGTGCTAAATGTTGCTGAATAAACAAAGCCTGATTGGCACGTGATTGTTTCAATTGACGAAACTTTTGGCGAATAGTATTTTTTGCTCTAATAATATGCTTTTTCAATTGACTCTCTGCTAACGCCATGGTGGCTTGACAAATGACTTGATGGAGAATGAGATAGGGCCTTAAATAGCAATAAAATGATCAAACCCTAAGCGATACCGTCCTTGGTTGAGTTCACTTTGTTTGTCAATCACTAAACAGGCATGACGTTGAGTGTTCCAGCACTTGGCACACAATTCTGTAAACATTTGAAAGGTCATATCCGGATTCACATGTTCATTATAAATGTGACGACTGTTCCTCTCGTCCTGGCGAAATAAAACAATGACATTGGCATTGTCACGAATCAACTGTTTGGACATTTTTGAATACGTTTGTCCAAGATAGAAGCAATCGATATGTTTGTGTCGACCCATGCTGAAATAGCTTTGAATGATGCCTTGACGTTCAGTGGATACATCATCGAAAATCATGAGTGAATCAGGCTTTACTTCATCCGGTGAAATCACATTTTCTTGCATGGAAAATGTAAAATAACCCATATTCTCTTTTTGTAATCCAGACATGACTTGATCCAGAAACACGTAGAGGGGTTGGTAGAGAGATTTTGCAAAAATATAAATATTTTGAAAACGCAGACCATTGGGCGCTGTGATGAGCGTTAGCAAAAGATTAGTCTTTCCACAGCCGGAAGGCCCCACAATGATGCAGCGAATGGAAGATGGAAACAGTGAACCATGGCGTTGTTCACGTGATGTGGGACAGAGATGGGAAACCATGTCCCCCACGGGGAATGACTCTTGCTGCTTAATAATCTTCATTTCAACTAAGGCTTAGACAGGCTAGCAGGCTGTCTATATACAGGACACCGAGCCTTGTCATAGAAACAGTAGACTGGTACTATAGGTTGACGATGGATGTCTTTGGACGTGCGTTGATGGCCAAAGCTAGGTCTGTCCCCATACATGATCCTAAACAAGAAACAGATCCTGCTAATAAACACTATGTGGATAGGTCACTAGTGCCACGCACAAAACAGGGAGATTATGACTTTAAGGGAAAGCGGTTAACCCATGTAAAACATCCTCAAGTGTCTACAGACGTTACTACGAAAAAGTATGTGGATAACAAAGTGTATGAGTTTTATGACAAAGTGCCTCAGCTTACGGTGAATGGCTATAGCGCTAATCACCATCGGATTATTCACGTGGAAGACCCGCAAGACGAAGACGATGTTTGTACCAAGCGTTACATGACCCATGAAATGAAAAGGCTTTATAAATTTATACCATCTGTATTTTTAGTGTATCTGACAAATGAAAAACCTGTGAATGACAGAAACCATTTACCGCTAGTCCATGATCAGCACTTGACCTATGTGCTTGCTTCGGGTTTAAGCCACTATCGATTACACTATGATGGAACCATTCACATTAAATATGCCATACCTGATGAGAACCATTTACAAATAAAGATAAATGGTCATAGGATGTTGGTCCATAACCATGAAATGGTCAATGCTGGTGACGAATTATCCTTTCACCTCATGTTGACATGGGATGAAAAGCAAGCGGGAAAAACCATAAACGATTTCCCACTTAATGTAGAATTGGAATATACAGTCATGAAATAACCATCTGACGTTAGTTGTGATTTAAACTTTCTTGTGAAAGGTTGTTGGTCATTATCATGGTGAAACAAAGGTATGCGGTGAGAAAGACTAAAAAAAAGGACTTTGTCCTTGGCAAAGCCTGGGCTTAAGACATTCGTGGACAAGCCCTTGCGAAAGAAAAAAAAGAAAAAATAATGTATTGACCATAAGGAAAGCCTTTCGAGCAGCACAGAGACATGTTATTCTAAAACGTCAGCGACAGGTTTCAAACCAAGGGCGAGTGATTCCCGTCCCCAAACGAGCGGGATTTTTACCTGCATTATTTGCTGGTTTGGCTGCTCTGGGTTCACTTTTGGGCGGTGCCAGTGCAGTGGCGAAAACCATTAAAGCCGCGCAGCAGGGCAAGCAACAACTCAAAGAAAGTCAGCGACACAATGAAACGATGGAAGCGATTGCCATGGGGGCTAGAAATGCCAATTTAAAGCCAGCCTTTTATCAACAAGGATTTGGGATTTCACCATTTCGAAATATTAAAAAAAAACCTCAGCCATAGCAAGACATGCCCTGACGCATCAACAAGTGGAATGCTATGCTAAACAACTAAAGCTTTCTCATTTTCGAGGTGTGTTTATGCGAAACCAATTACCCCCACGACCCTGGAAACAGGAATGTGCTGTTGTCAATTTGGATGATCACCGAGGACCAGGGACGCATTATGTAGCTTATGTCAAAGAGGGATCCACTGTATGGTACTTTGACAGTTTTGGGAATTTGCCTCCGCCCATGGAACTAGTGACCTATTTTGGAAACAGGATCAAGATATATTATAATGTGAAACGAGAGCAAACGTTTAACAGCCAACAGTGTGGACGTTTGTGTTTAATTTTTTTTATATAAGACACAGCATAAGCAAAAACGCCACCAGTATGTCGACAGAAAGTAAAACGTTTACACTGCATGGACGTGGACCTGAAGTCAGCCTAGACTTTTACCCGCCTATCGAATTGAGTGAAAAACCCTATGGTTTAGGACTTGTTTCTCTTGAAACGTACAATCGAATATACAACATACGTGAAAATGTGAACAACAAGTTTTACTATGATGATTCTGTGCTCACCCTGAACTCTGGCGGATACACGATCGATGACATTTATGAACACATTTATGTGGTGTTGATCAATCAATATGGTTTAAAGTCATTTCTCGACGGAACGCGCAAGTTTGAACTTGTAGGCAATACCAACACTCATTGCTGCAGTATTTTCTCCTCATTCAACATTGACTTTAAAACACACCCCGATTCCATTGGCCCATTACTAGGATTTAAACCACGTGTGTTGGAGCCCAACAAAAAACATGATTCGGACCATGAAGTGAAATTCATTGAGGACCATCATGTGTCGGTGACGTGTAATATTATTAGCCAAGTGTACACCAATCAAGAACCATCTCATTCGCTTTATGACTTTATTGTGACATCGCCCAATGGGTATATTATTCGTGAAAACCCTCCAGTGGTGCTTTTTCATTCTGTGGCTGTCGATAGTATTAGTAATATAACATTAAGACTGACCAATAGAGATCAACAACTCATTGATCTAGATTCTACCACACCAGTGACTTACAAGTTGGTGCTAAAGCCACAATGAAGTTTGTGTATAAAGCAACTACACCGTCTAGGAATAGTGTTAGTTGTTTGCCACGTGAATACACGTTAACATCTCAAGGCAAGCAGATTTTACAGCATTTGGGTTACCACGTCAACCCTCATAATGAATTCTATCCTAGAGATAGCGAACCGCATCGAGGAGCAACCAGGAGTGGTAAGAATTGATCTCCATTCCTATCAAGCTCAAACACCTGGTCTCAATAACAATGATGAAATTCAATTTGTTATCAACAACCAAGATATTTACACCCTACCACATGAAAGTGTCATTCAGATTGAAGGTTGGCTCACCAAAGCCGATGGCTCTACACCCACCACATCCAAGTTGGCCAACCATGGTTTGGCCTTTCTATTTTCTGAAGTGCGGTATGTCATTAACGATATCGTGGTGGATAGTACTCGAAATGTGGGTATTTCCAGTGTCATGAAACTACACCCCTCTTATAGTGAGGAAGAAGGTAAAACACTTCGCATGGCAGGTTGGTGTCCTGACTCGACCAATGATTGGATGGTACACACCGATGGGATCTTTACTGGATATTTACCTCTTAAAATGATTTTAGGCTTTGCCGAAGATCACCAACGCATTGTGGTCAACGCAAGGCAAGTGCTTTACCTAGTGAGAGACAGGAGTGATAATAATTCACTCAAGGGAGCCGACAATGCCCCCATCGATTCAAAAATTCAACTACAACGCTTGCTATGGAAAGTCCCCCATGTGACCCTTGAAGATAGCAAAAAAACTGGACATACTCAAAATGGTAAAGAGAGATATGCCTCTACCCATGGAATTTAGAAGCTGGGCACTCCATGAGTATCCGCTATTGCCCACCACCAACACACACAGTTGGTCTGTAAAAACAGCTCGCTATACAGAGAGACCTCTCTACCTGATCGTGGGTTTTCAAACGAATCGCAAGTATCAACAAACCAAAGATGCCACGCAATTTGATCACCTGCAATTGAGAAATGCACGTCTTTTCCTCAACGGAGCCATGTTTACCTATGAAGGACTGGATTTGGATTTTTCAAAAAATAAGTTTGGCCCTCTGTACGACTTGTTTTCTAAATTTCGATGGTCGTATTATCAAAAAGAGAACGGCCCCATGCTACTACCCCAAGCGTTTAAGGCAAGAGCACCACTGATTGTCTTTGACTGTTCTTACCTGGAAGAGTCTGTCAAGCCACCCAATATCGACATTCGACTAGATTTTGAAACGCATGACAATGTACCAGCCAATACCACGGCCTACTGTTTGATTATTCATCACAAACAAGTCAACTATTATCCACTATCCAACCAAGTGACGAGTGTATAAATAACAGCTCAACCCACGTCAAGCCGCTCAGTGATGTCTTGCTTTAAAGCCTCAAGAGACGTTACATCCATGAATTTAAACTCTGAGGAACAACGTTTCAAGACTTTTGCCACATGGCCAGTGCCTTTCATAAACCCTCAAGCCTTGGCGGCCGCTGGATTCTACTATTTAAAAACAAGAGATGAAGTGAAATGTGCCTTTTGTCCCATCATCATAGACCAATGGCAGGAGGGCGATGAACCCATGCAGGAACATCAGCGCTGGTCACCCACCTGCCCCTACCTGTGTAGAATGAAAGTGGGAAATATACCCTGTCATTCAAGCTATCCCTCACTTGTGTCTCTGGGTGATGAAAAAAAAAACAAGTTACGATACATGTGGGCCGTATGGTATCCATGGTGCTTCGGTGAGCAGCTCACCATCAAAGACGCCTAGTTTAGAGACATTGGGACATCATCGGTATTATGGACGTTACAAACACAAGAGACTATGTTGTTGTATCAGTTGCTATCGTCCTTATCCCAAAATGAGAAAAGCCTGTAAGACGTGTTATGGTAATAAAATGATGTAATTCTTAAATTCTAATTTTTGCATGTCCCCCTGTCCTACCCTAACCTCAATTTAAAACTAGCATGGCAGGTAAGTCCATGTCATGATCACACCTGATCGTCAGTCAGTCAGTTGAACTTGGTCCAGGCAAGCGTCAACATGTTGCGCACACTCATTGTGGATTGCCAAGGGTTTAAAATTGGTGACAACAAATTTATATTTAAACAAGTGGCCATGATCGATTGTACCACGTTTTGGATATCGCAAGCTACGCATTTGCTATTTAAACCACCCCATGCTTTTGATTTGTTGTGTGAAAAAGACCGTAAACAAACCCAGTGGATTGAAAATCATAGGCAACTAGACTGGAATCAGGGAACCATTTCCTATAAATATTTGGATGTGGTTATGAAAGCACACTTGTCCTCGGCCAATGTGGTATTTGTGAAAGGTAATGAAAAACGTCAATGGTTGCAACCATTATTGGCGTCTTACTGTCAATGTATCGACCTCATGGAGTTAGGCTGCCCCTCTCTGCAAACGCTCATGGATACTTGTTCCTGTGGCAACATTACCCATACAGCCCTATCGCATGCGTGGCATCTCTTTCATTGGTTAACCACCCATGCCTGCTGGGAGTTGTTGAACAAAATTATAACTCAAGATTTACCTGTGAATGACGTCAGTGAGATTTCTACAAGCGACGTGTAAACATCTACAGCACGTGATACAATGGAGAAAGGCAACAGACAAAGCCATCGGCAAGTTCTTTGTGTGCAAAAAGAAACTAGACAGTTTTACCAAAGAGGAACTCTTGGCGCTGCCCATGTCGTTCATTTATTATGTGGCCGCCAACGCGGTCAAAGAAATCTGGCAACATGTACCAAAATCATGGACTCAAGACCCTGTGTTGAGTGAATTGCAATTACGATCACCATAAGCAAGTGGCCATGGCAAAAATACCGTCTATGCGTCAGTGTGCGACTTGCCAGCTAGTGAAACTGTATCACGGTCATAAAAGTCCGTGTAAAGACTTTGTTGAATCATTCCACGGGTGTCATGGCGAGAAAAAGCAACAACAACAACAACAAACACAAACATCGTCCACAGAGGAGGAGGAAGACCAAACCTTTTTACCACCAATGGAAAAGGATATGCCAGACCTGTACTGGCAATGGCGTCATTGACAAAGTGATTCAATACCTACCTTTCGAAATCCATCTTCCAGGTTATCGTTTTTGCGGCCCTGGAACTCATCTCGAAAAACGTTTACAACGTGGTGATGTACCCATTAATCTTTTGGATGAAGCATGCAAGGAACATGACCTATCTTATCGCCATAGTCATCCTGGTTTAAGACATGTGGCAGATAAATTGTTATTAAAGAAAGCTAAACAACGTTTCACATCCAGTGATGCCTCAGTGGGTGAAAGGATGGCAGCCCTGATTGTCATGAGTGCTATGCAAGGAAAGTTGATGATGCATGGACATAAACATTGAGGAGTGAGGAATTGGGATGTGTTTGTATTCTATTTTTCATCTGTCAATTGCCTTATAGTTATGAAATAAAAACAAAGGTTTGCCAGAGCTCGATGATTTGTTATTTTTAATTTTAAGAAATCGTGATGTTGATGGCTGATTTTTTCATTTTACACATTTCACACATGATGAATTCACACACTGTCATTTGCCATTTTGCAATTTACAGATTTTAAAAAAGTTCGTTTCAAGTTTTGCGTTTTTGATGATATGGATTTTTCCAGTTTGTTGATGACACTTTTTAAACAATGTCTGTTTGAAGTTTTTGAATTTTCAAATTTCACATATGGCCATTTCCAGTTTTTAAAAATGTCCGTTTTAAGTTTTGCGTTTTTGGTGATATGGAAACATGGATTTTCCATTTTGCCGTTTTCACATTTTTCCATTTGGTGTATGTCGAAAGTTGAGATTTGACAATGATGTTGAAGCAAGTGCTTGACCATGGCGATACTGCAATGTGTTAATGCGTGTTTGGAGAAACGTCGAGGTCTACGACTACTGCAGGTAAGACTGTTTTTACAAAAATAATGTCTTTTGACTGCCACATTTCAATGAAAAAAAACTAATGACAAAACAAAATGAGTATATAAGTGACCATTTACCCCCTCCCCACCCACTCGACCTCACCGTGTTTGCTCTGGTCAACCATACACATCAGCTTTCTCTTTCCATTCATACATTCACACCTGTCTTTGGGAACAAACACAACCACTTTATTTATTCCCAAAAGCACATTCTCGACATGCACACTCATCCCAAAAGAACTTTTTAGTTTACCATTTTACAATTTCAAAAAAAAAAAGAAAAAAAAGCTACTAAAAATCTTACTTATTTCATATTTACAATAAAAAAAACGTTGTAGAGCTTAAAAGAATCAAACTATTCACCAGTCATTTTTTTAAAATAAGGTTGCATAGAACTGTTTTAAAGAGCAAAAGGTCCATGTGGGTTGCCACTATTTACAAAATCTACTATTTACAATGGCAGAAACCAATATTTTCAAAATACTAAATCTACAAGTTACATAAAGCTATGTCCCATAAACGATTAAACAATGAAATCACACCTCCTCCTCCTTGCGATCATAACCCCAGGGCTGGCTGGTGAGCAGGTCATCAGCCCACACACGCTTGTTATCCATGGAGGCGAGGGTGCGTTTTCCCTGTTCCACAAGATACAAATGATGGTTGCTGGATTGTATCCTGCACTGTGTATGAGACATAGCTTTGCCAGTGCGTAAAACCGCTAGGTAATCGTCTACACGTAGCGATTTTACCACTGCCCTACCTACACCTTTTGCTCTTTTGGCTTCCTTACATTCGAGTGTGCGGTAAGCATACATTTTTGAAGCCAAACCTACGAATTCCGTCATAATGGAATCACCGCATTCATCTTTTAAAACGCCCATTTTCTTCTTGTTTTTTATGGGCAGCTGAAACACGTTGTCAGCACTATAGCAAGAGGTGTCGAACCAGTCACTATGTTGCCTCATGACGTCATAGGGGTTGCAGTGGCGAATGTGGTAAATGAATGAGTCCGTGTCCATATACAAAAGAGAGACGTCCTCAAAATGGCGTTTCGCAAACTCATAGTGGAATCGATACATGACCGATTTAGAAAAGTCTAAAATGACTTGACCCAAGTAAATGATTTATCCATGGTCACGCTGGTCTTACTTATTTCAATAGTAGCCAAATCCTCATCGATAATTTTGATCGATTTGAAATTTGGCTTGGCAATGTACCGCCGGGCACCCCACTGCCCCTCCCAGACATTCACCAATTTAATGTCACGGTATTTGCGGACATTCTCCATAGACTTGCCATAGATGCAGTTGTTCATTAATTTAAAAAAAATTAATTTCAAACTGCTGTGTTGCCATTTGTCGGTGCTCTGTGTTGAGTCGCATGTATGGCTCAAGCCATGCTTTTTGAGCAAAAGAAATACCCCTGTGGACTTTCTTCAACACCAAGCCTTGGGCGAGGCATTGCACCAACATTTGGATATGTAGCACATACCGATTTTTGTTGTAAAGTGTGCCCATGAGTTTTTCAGTTTTCACTTTACTGTCAGGGGGAACCATTTGCTCAAGGCAGAATGGGAAATCGGCACGTTCATCATACAAGGATGATGGATATTCAATATCCACTTCTAGCACATATCCACGACCTGTTTCTTGGCTAGCCATGTTCACATCAAATTCTGACACTTGTTTGTCTGTCAGCCAAGCAAACTTCCCATAGGGCAAAGGTTGACTCATGGCGTAACCGTACAAATTATTCACGTCATAGTACATTAAGTACGATTCTGGTTTGTCTGGTGAATAATCAGGCATGTAGACATTGTTTGCTTCAGCATGGCGCTGGTTAAGTGACACAAAACCACCACGAATGCCCTTTTCAAAAAATAGAACCATGTCTACATCAGTGAGTAAATCCAATTCCACTTGAGTGTATTTCAAAGCGGCATCAAACGAGAGTCCAGGACTCGTATAATAGTGAGCCGGGTCAAAACCGTAAATGTGTTGACACAACTCACGGAATTTTTCAAACACATCAGTGAGCAGCAATACATCCAGTTTTAGGTAATGTAAAGCATATTCACTTAGCGTGTTCATGCCAAACACTCGCCAAACTTGACATGCATGTGCATAGTCTTCATCGGAAACGGTACTGCGTGTTAGTTTCGAGTAAAATTTCTCTTGTGGTGGGAGTTTTCTTTGCTTTAACACGTCCCAGCTATTGCAGAAATCATACGGGAATGTACCTTTCCGAATGCACAATTGAAATTGCTCAGGATCATTAAAATGCATTCTAGTATTTTTAATTCCTCCTCATTCAAGCCATTCACAAGGCTGTCTAGCGATGATGCCATAAACTTAAAGGAATCCAAAAATCGAATGCTAAAGTCGCCCAACCACCATGTCAGGGCCGTAAAACGCTCATGGTTTTGGGGAATAATGGTAAACGAGCCCTTGTTGACATGTCCCAATTCACGAATCAGAAACTGAATGTCATAATTCGCCAGATTGTGGAAAAAGACACTAATGAAACGAGGAGCTGGAAAGTTCAAGTTGCATTTACTATGCGCAGCTCCACGAAACTCCCCCGTAAAGTGCGAGTGATCACGAACGGTGTCTTCAGCACTGATCAGTGGCTTTTCGCAGATATGGCATGTCATGGCATGCTCATACTGCTGCTGTTGTTCTGGAGATAGGCTCATGGGTACTGGGTGGTCCAGTAATTCCTGTACATGGTCGGCCAACTTGACAAGTTCATCCAGGAACCATTTGGCACAATCTGGCCCCTCACGATATTTGTAAACGGATTGTGTGGGGTCATGGGCACACACCACATTAAATCCTATGGAAAAAGGTTCATGTTTTTGAATGGGTGTGGTTGAGCTGATGGTGGGATCTGGTTCACATCCCGCCATGGGTGTGGTGAGTGCTTCGAAATCTGCGTATACCACATAGGGAACAGTGTCACGCTTGTGAATGTCCTTAAACTTTAACACAGCCTTGTCCCCTTGTGGCAATATCAGTCTCACCGCTTCCTGAGAAACACAATCTACCCTATGACGTTCTAAGAGCATGGAGGCATTAAAATATTGCAAGCAACGGTCACAAATATGTTTCTTATGTTGATCTTTGGATGCTTGACTGCTTAGCAATTTACTTAAGCTTTTAATCAGGCAATAGTGATTCACCTCTCCTACAGATAAATATAAAAGATGAATGTGATGTCGTTTCGGTTCTTTTGTGGCATAAAGAGGACCCACAATCACATTACCATTAAGGCCATACACCATGAACGAAAAGTCCTGGTTGTCTTGTTCAAACCTATGGATCTCGGTTAAGTCCATAGGGAACGATACTCGAGTTAAATTTAAAGTTTGTTTCAATTCAACAAACTTGGCCTTGTACATTCCTGGTCGACAACCATTATGTTGTGCTGGCTGCAAATACGCAGCCACAGACCACAGAAAGCAATCATTGTCATGATTCTTTATATTGACCACAGCATTTTTCGAAGCTATTGCTGGTGGTGTTTTAATATAGCTAGACCCAGTATTCAACGGGTTGAATTGACAAATGTTGATTTGCAAATAATGAATTTTGTCTAAGGCTAGACCACTCGGTCCTTGTTGCAGTTTATCAAATTTTGATAGCAAGGCATTCACCACGTGGGTTTCATACCACTGTTCCAAATTAGGGGCTATGAATAGCTCTTGCATTTTACTGCAAATATAAAATGTCTCTTTATGCTCTACGTCCTTCTTTTTATATATGAAATCGCACACCAGTTCTGTATTCACCTTTAAAGCCGTATGCAACCTTTGCGCTGTACAAATTTCAATTTTAAAAATTTCAAAACAAGATTGTAAAAATTCTTTGGGAATCAAACTTTTTCTAACATTGACCACGCGGCCAGAGCACACACGCGATTTGAAACAAGACTCAAGGGGCTCCCAAGTTAACGTATCCGCAGCAGTAAAAGACATTATTTTGAAAGAACACTCTCACCTGAGTTTTCAGCTGTAGACTGCTTGACAATGGTTCCACTCTAAAGCCACTTGGTTTTCAACTGTATTTGCTGTAGCAGTGAACCCTTTTATTTTTCAAATATCTAAAAAGAAATAAAATAAACCACCATAAGTATATCAATTCCATATAGTTTATGCCTTTCATAAACAAAACAAAATCAAACAGGTTATATATATATATAAACGAATCTCACCTTGACGTGCAATGCTTTGCTATATTCCCGTCTCGAGGGCTAGTGTGGAAATGGTTTCCTCTTCTATCTGTCTGTCTTTCTCTTTCTTTAATATATTTCCCACAGACACACGGCAGGTAGGCTATACACGTTATCTGCAAACAAATAAATAAATAAAATCATTAATTACCTAATTAATAAATAATTGCATGTATTTATATAAAAATCAATAAATATATAAATAAATAATTATATACCTACCCCACAACAAGGTTAAGTATTTTCCACCAACACCAAAACTGATAAACTAGACCAGGGGTTTCATGCAACGCAGTGTGTTCAAAGGTAGTCACCTAAGTGAGCGTGGAAATGATAACGACATGCCTTTATATATGCTACGTTGCATGTATAATCTTTTTTTTTCCATGCTTTGAACATTCTGTTATCAGGCACGTGGTCAGCTAACGTCCAACGTGAACACCTGTGACAGATCAAATTTCACGTCAACTTGCATTTTGTCACGTACGAAGCAAAACAGGATGTCACTTGTTAACAGTTATCGCGCACGTGGACAGCAAACGTCCCTAGCGAACACCTGTGGCAGATCAAATTTCACCTGGACTTGCATTTTGTCACGTACGAAGCAAGACAGAATGTCACTGGTTTAGCCTACATGTGGTTTCACACATGTTCACATGCATTTCGCACTCCCCTGCCACCACGATGGTCAGATTATTTCACCTTCAAGCGTCTTTGTCATTTTTCCATTGCACCTGTTGTCAAGTCAGATCAACGCCTTCCAATAAGCTCAAATGACATTCACTTCCTGCTCCTCGGCAAGTTTGTTTTCTCTACTCGCTTCGACCAACATAGAACCAAGTTCTCATCACCGTTTACACGTTAAAGGTAAAATGTGTGAAAAAACGCACGCTCGCTCTGTCATACACCGACCCGCCGAAATAGCGATTGTTCTATTAAGCATGGTCCTTGTGGTTAGCGACAGGTTCGTTGAAAAACACACACACCCAGCCGTATCGTCTCTCTCAACCACCACGCTTTATAAACATTATAAACAGGTAACGGTAAAGAAATTTTTTTTCAACATGTACGGCGTTAGGCCCTTTGTGAATTATCTTTTTGGAAAAAATATCTATCACATTTGAAAGGGGGCGTTAGCCCGAGTCCTAGGACACCTCGTACACGTCTCTAAGGTTATGGGTCCGTGAGATATCGGCAAAAATCACAAAAAACATGTGTTTACCCCAAAATCGAGTTTCCAATTTTTTAAAAAATATAACGAGTGGTCCATAGCAAAGAGGACGTCAGCCCGAGTCCTTGGACCCCTCGTTCATGCCTCTAGCATGATTGGTTCGCGAGATATTAAAAGCGGATGACCTTTTAGTTTTGGTCGTTTAATTAAATAAAGAGCATATAGGAAAGTAGGGGCATCACTACGAGTGCTAGGACACCCTGTATGTTGAAATCCCATGATTGGTTAGCGAGATATCAGCTTCGGGGCAAATACGAGGAGGGTTCAATAAGTTAGTAGACAGCTCCCCCACCATCCCACTACTACAAGTTTTCATCCTAGAGACTTGAAATTTATTTTAGGGTTAGAGGGGGTAGGGACCATTGATTTACGTCAAACATTTTTTTTGTAGAGTTCCTAGTTTCCAAAATATAGGATTTCCAAAATTCGAGTGTTTTCAAAAAAACATAAAAAGTAAAAAAGTTTTATTATAGAAAATAAAGGTCATAAAGACCATTCGTTTGAGCCATGGCACAACGTTCTATCCTGTTTGGTTTTCAAACTATTACCTATTTTCGAAAACGAAAAATTTCAAAAAAAAAATCAAAAATATAACGAGTGGTCCACAGCAAAGAGGACGTCAGCCCGAGAAAGTGACACGTCATTTGTCAAAATCGGACCATGCGTTCGAGAGATATTTAACATGGCTGAGGCTTAGTAGTGGGTCGAGGAGGGTTCTGGAGTGAGTTGGAATCGGCCTCACTCCACTACTACAGTACAACCATATTGGACTTTCTACAGCCATATAGTCACTTCAAACAAAGTCCAGTTTTCTATCACCATTTTAGCATTTCACCTAACGTCATATATACTACAACTAGAATTCACCGACAAGTTGCATTACCAATACTGCAACTAAATAATTGTACATACATATTTTCAAATAGCCGAAGTCTAATGGATCTGATGTTGATCGCTTGACGATCGAAACTGGTCATCCTAGTGTATTTGTTAATCTCATGTAATTTTTTTCAGGATTAGGGTATAACCCAACTCTTTTGGGTACATTCGTGTTGACCGACTGTAAAGCACCAAACATTAGTTTACTAAGGCAACACTGAAAAATGGCTTCAAACCCCATAATGCTCTGGACGTTCTGCAGCTGCCCATTGTGTGCTATATAATATGTACAGTTATGCCATGGGTTCCTACTGAAGTGGCATAACAATGGAGAAAGACGTTATTATGCTGTGGTGCAATAGAGTGAGAAGCAAGTCTTCAATGCATATAGATATCTTTCCCTAACCTGTGCCAAGTACGATGATACCACATAGCACTAGTACAGCAAGTTTCCTGAACCGACCTGGGTAGCTTAGGAACTCTTTATTTGGCTATCTGTTGTAGAATGTCTTAATTTTGTATTTATCTGCTTTTCAGCAATGTATCAGTCTCATTAATGACTGTGATTAAGCTACCGAGGTATAGCTTATAGTGTCAGTGCTTCTGTACTGTCTCAGCGAGGAAAGTAATAGCAAACTACCACCACTCCTCACTTTGCCATGTACACTTCAATTGAGTTGGGTGTAGAGTGGTTTCTAGACACATAACCTATAGCAGCACCTTTTGAGGAACTAACCAGTCTCTCTGACTACCTAACAACAGTCATTGATTAACTCTTGATTAGCAGATAATATCATCTAGACTAGAGACTGATTTACTAGTGCTATATAAACCAACACAATTTATGCTTTAAATTAGGCATAAACATGCACATTTATTGCCTTAAATTAATCATAGTTCAATGGATTATAGTATTGCTTAATTAAGTATTGCTTTACGTAATATGCAGAAGCTATTCTTATGCGTTAATGCTCCTAATAAATTATGCTTAAATGCTCTCAATAAATTATGGTTTACACTCTCAAGTCATCGTGGCTGGTTATATGACGCGTGAGTATCTCATGGGAATAGGGAACAGAATTTTACGTCTTACTTTGGATGTCTTCATAGTGGTATCCAACCTCCTTGGACGGCATCTCACACCATCGTCGCCATCGGCATCCAATTCCATCGTCTCCATCGGACGGCGGCATTCAATTCCCTCGTCTCTATCGGATGGCGGCATCCAATTCTCTTGATGTCATGGGTTATGGACACAATAACAATCCTCACCATTTCGGCCCCTTCTGGATTTAATATGCATCACGTCACTGATGATCCTCATATGATATAAATGTATCTTGCCCATTTTCAAGTATATATTTTTGCTAAAGTTCATTCATGTCTGTGACATTTCTTAACAAATTCAAGATACACTGCCAATGTCCGTGAAGTTGAGAAATTCAGGATTGATTTTTCACGAGAAGTAGAGTGAATCTTTACGTAATATCACCACAACAGCTGTTTTGATGTGCTAGTGTTTCAAGCAGCTTAAATTCAAATGACCTCGTCCAGCATGTTTCACACTCCATTCGTCAAGAGATCGCGCTGAATACAGACACATTTAACATTGTCACTCACGACTAATGATGGCAATTATTTTTAAATATTGAAATATTCTATGTTCCGTCTAGCCAATACTTATTGTGTTTATTTAACCACTAGTAAATGTTTCGAGGCGTAGTATTAATTAAAATCTGCCCCTTCGTCAGCTAGAACAAATGAACAACGTTAATAAATATAATAATGATGACGACGCAATTCAACCGGTCTCTTTACGTACCTATTTACTGTATAGACCTCGTGCGCATGGCGATATTTTACCTGATGGCGCTCCTAGCGGCAACTCGCTCAGAACATCCATGTGGCGAGTGTGTGTACTAGCTTGTGCGGGAGAATCAAGTGTGATAGTGAAGGAAGCAATTTAAAGCTGAAATGTCGTGGTCCATAGAGGTTCACGTGGGCTTTCAGAAGATTCGGCGGGATACGTCGTATTTTAGAGCTTGTACGCTAAAGAAAGGCAAACAGCTCAATGAAAGTAATCACATATTTCTGGTGAAGGAACGATTGGGAGAAGAAATATCCAGCTTCTGTTTCAGAGAAACGAGCATTAATCAACCGCCTTATGCTGTTAAACTTAGGTAATATTTACCTTTCTCTTTGGTCCACAAATCATATGTATATTTACTACTTTATTACCCTTTTAATGCAGCCAATGGCCATGTTCTTTTCTTTTCAGGACGGGTCAGGGAAGGGATATTGGAAGGAAATCGGCCGTGGATCTATTGAAAGGAACCGTCCCGGCATTTGCCTGGTGGTGGAAATGGGAAACCACGAAAACCATTTTCAGGATTCAAACCCACGCTCTCCCGATGCCAGCGAGGCACGAGGTAGCGCATTTGCACTCTCGGCCACCGCGGCCGGTGAGATACGGAACAGATAATGAGCAGAGGGCACTTCAGGATTTCTGTTTATGGTCCCAATGTATATTTAGACTATTCATTTTAAACATAACTTTATTATATATATTTCCCGTATCCATTGCCGTTGTTAATTATTTTTTCGTTAATTAATGCTAGTCTTTTTTTATATTTAACAGATCGATTGCAACAGCAACATTCAGTCAGCCGAGTGTGAATGCAAAGCAGGCCTTTCCAAATGCTGCAAGCATATCGCTGCGCTTTGCACTTATGTTAATACCGAGAGAGATTCTTCGATGACTTCCTTCCTGCAACAATGGGAGAAACCTAAGAATGTTATCACGGAATATTCTAAAGATGAACATTTAGGAGAAATGTTCAAGGATAGATTAAATAAGCGGACAGTTAGTAGCGTGTCGGAAAGTGTGGGATTAGAAACATTCACCAAAACTGAACTATACGAGAAAATTAAAAATATAGACTATGCTTTTACAAGAATTTTGAAGGCCGAGTGTGAGGATGAATCCATAATTATCTCCACTTCTATTGTTGAAGCTATCGTGGATGATGCTGTAGAACAGAGCGAAACAAGACTTTTACTTCAGTGTCTTCAGCAATTAGACCATCAAAACGTTAATAAACTGTTTAGATGCAATGGAATAAATTACTTGCCAAGTGGCAAACAATTATGGGTCCATGTTGCCAAGTGACGTCCTGAATTTTTATTTTGACATCGTGAAAGTCACAAAATCGCAGAAGGATGCTATTGCGAATTAGACTAGGGCTCAATCTAAGAATCCTGCTATATACGGTTACAATATCTTTCTGTGTGCTCGCGTCACTGAATGAACCATACTCCATCACACTTCCTTCACCCCCGTCATTTTCAAGCCTCATTTTTCGCCTCTTGTATCTCGCAGTTACTCTACTGCCCTTTCGTTGCTGATGCTGATCCGATAAATGTGGCTTCATGTAGAGCCTCGGTATGTAACCGGGACTGTCAGGGTCTCTTGTCGATGTTCCGTTTATAAAATGCCGATTACAAACACGTGAATTATTTGTAGGATGCCATGGTTTACCATCACTTGTGTCCCGTTTTATTTAAAGCCACAGTCCAAGCGTTCCTTCTATGAATGTGCTGTTTATTGTTTGGGAATACGAAGAACTTCGTCCCAGGCGGACAATTTCTGTAGTTGTAGTTACATCCAACCACAGAACAGTTGGTTTTACTCTTTGAAGAACTTTCTTCCATCTCGAACTTTAATTCGCACCTCAACAAACGCAGCCTGGTAATCACGTTGCTTCACTTCACTGACAAGCGCCACATGGACTATTCGAACGACTTGCCGCCAGAGCCCAGCAACATCCATGCGCACGAGGTCTATAGGCGCAGAATAATAGTTGTAGCCTTAATGTGACTAAACATCCCCTTTAAGGAAATCAACTGTCCGGTGCACACGTAAATCCACCCTTCTAACTGATGTGACTTTCTCAATCACTTGACGTGACCTTCACTTAACTGCACTCACTTGTACGCGACGACTTCCTTCACTGATGTGAAACTTTCAATCAACTATTCACGAAAACCACTCAACTTTATCAATTAATATGATAAAATTGGTCCGGCCAGATCAAACATAAAATGCCAGCGTTTCGCCCCAGTGTGCCGTTGGGCTCGTCAGTTGGTACAGACACACGTCACTCAACTGACGTGAAGCCTTCAATCAACTACATGCTGTCTCTCATGCAGAACGACAATTGTGCAACTGACGCAGGGGTGGGGGAAAATGTCCGAGGCTCTTACCCCTACTCTGCCGGATACGTTGAGAAGCACATCTCCATAAAAATATAATAAATCCTAATTTCTTCTCCAATTCAAATATGCATAAGGACTCCGTTATAGGCCATATTTACCACTGTAGCGCGAATGAGGAATCAAAAATCACAGAATGGCCATGAATATTTCTCCTGCACTGCGCCATCACATGCGACTTGGATAGTAGTTTTCCATTGGTTTATGCCGCATTGCAAGGATAGACTATCCTTCCATGCCAGCCGGGTTCTTGTCACGACGATAATATAAAAAATAAAATAACTCAAAGATGCTAGAATTTGGCCCAACTTGGATCGGTCACAGTACCAAGATGCAAATTTGTCTCTAAGCATTAATCCTATGTCCCAACTTTGTAATATGTTGCAGATTTGTCAGCTATTTGTACAGTGAGGACCATCCCTATAGAATGGGGCTTTCCAATAACCATGCCATTATTTTATTATTTAGATGCACTGCTGTGTTCAAAAAATGGTTATAATATAATGAAAATGAAAGACTTTCACCAACACGGCACTCCAGGGCTGAATCACAAAAAAAAGCATTTCTTCTAGTTTTCTTAAATTTACCCCCACTCCTACCCATTTCTCGTTTTTTTTTTGATACATGAATTTTAAAGGAAATTAAATTCTCTACAATTTTCATTCAATAAACATTTTGCTCAGATCAATTCTTCCCCCTGTTTTGCAATGGAAAGTGGAGCGAAAGTGAAAAATATGCCGAATCGCCAATGTTCGTCCTTTTCGCCTTCTCGTAGCTCGAACACGCTTAGTCCTACAAAAAAATCACCATCAAATTTGTTGGAAATTTAGTAATCTTAGACATATCTTCAAAAAATGAACTGGGAATGAGCTAGAGGCCAAAAACTGAAACAAGTGCCGATTCATGATGGTTTTTTCAAGATGGCGTACGAAGCAAGGGGGCAGGATAACAGAAACTTGGATTAATAACTACCTAATAGTCCTAAATCTTCAAGAAAGGCGATCGCAGTATCTGTGGAAACTACCGAGGTATTACCCTCGTTTCCATAGTAGGAAAAGTTTTTGCCAGAATCCTACTGAATCGACTCCAAACTATCTCAGAGAGGATACTTCCTAAATCACAGTGTGGATTTCGTACTTCCCGAGGAACAGTTGACATGCTCTTTAGTATAAGACAACTGCAAGAGAAATGCAGAGAACAAATGACACCTCTGTTCTTAAGTCTTTTTCGATCTTGAAAAAGCCTTTGATACTGTTCCCAGAAATGCAATGTGGTTGGTTTTGGGGCGTTTTGGATGTCCGGAACATTTCGTTGGATTGATTCGGGCTCTTCATGATGGTATGATCGGGCAGGTGCTGTATCAGAATGATGTCTCAGAAGAATTTCCGATCACAAATGGGCTGAAGCAAGGCTGTGTTCTTGCACCAACTCTTTTTGCCCTATACCTGACGGCCATGCTCTATAAGACAGCATCTGCAAACAACACAGGTGTGGAAATTAAATATCGGTATGATGGAGGGCTATTCAACCAGACCAGACTTCGTTCCAAAAGATTAACCAATAGGCACCAGGTTACAGAATTGCAATATGCCGATGACAATGCCTCACCAGCCCGTACATCTGAAGAGATGCAAGTCTGTCAACTGTTTCAGGAGTGCATATGAACGTTTTGGCCTTACCATAAACATTCAAAGACCAAAGTATTAGCTCAACCTGTTCCTGGAACCTCTATCCCAGGTTTTGATATTACTATCTCTGGCACATCTTTGGACCAAGTCGATCACTTCTCATACCTTGGGAGTATTCTGTCTAGGCAATGTACTGTTGAGAAGGACGTGGATAACAGAATCCGTGCTGCGCATGCAGCGTTTGGACGTCTCTCACGTCGTGTATTCCAGAGTAAAGATCTAAGAATCTGTACAAAACTAATGGTATACCAAGCTGTTGTCATTTCTACGTTGCTCTATGGATGTATGACCTGGACCATATACCGCCTGACCATCAAAAAACTGGAACGCTTTCACCTGCAGAAACTGTGTTCCATTATGCACATCAAATAGGATGACTATATAACGAATGCTGTGGTTCTCGAGAGAGCAGAGATGAAGAGCATAGAGGCCATCATCATTAGTCACCAGCTTAGATGGATCGGTCATGTCCAACGCATGAATGACGACAGACTCCCACGGAAAATCCTGTACAGCGAGCTCAGCACGGGCAAGAGACCTCTAAGAGCACCTCGGAAGCGTTACAAAGATCAGCTTAAACAAACTTTGAGGAGTGTAGCCATTGATCCTGATAATTGGCATACACTTGCGGATGATCGCACACGTTGGCGTGCAGCCACCTCAGCTGCGGTTTCACATTTTGAAGAAGAACGCCGAAGGCAGGAAATAGAAACTCGTCAGAGGAGAAAGCTGCGCCAGATATTGCCACGACCTCCACCTTCCATCGTCTGCATTGTGTGCGGCCGTATGTTCTATGCCAGAATTGGTCTGTTGAGTCACCAGCAACATCACCATCGAGTGAATACAAATTAGTAATCCAGCAAAGAAACATACACTCGGATTCGAGTATTGGCCGCCGCCGACGACGGGGAATAGTCCTAAAAAACATCAAAAAATAAAAAACGATCCCGCATCTGATGTAGGGTGAAGTTCGTTTATTCACTGGACCAGGGGCGGCCGCTCCTTATGTGCTGAAGTGCTGCAGCACATTGCTTTATTTGAAAATAAATTATTTTAATAGTAGGCCTATTATCTACAAATACAACGCTTTAAAAAGACGTCAAGCAAAGAATAGGAAATATGTCTACTCCCCTCACTACGAGGTTCAGAACATGTATGGTTCGAGGTATCTAGGCGTGCGCTCCACTCCGTGCACAGCGTTAGCTGTGCAGATCACAGCCCAGCGAGAATTTCCAAGTTTATTGGCAGGAAGCGTGAATTTTGTCTTCTGCGCATGCCGCCCAACTTTTCCCTTGTGTTCTGGATGTGCTGTTGGGAAAACAGCTAAGACCAGTCATCACAGCGATTCTTCATTCGACCACAGAGAGGCAGCACTGGTCACACGGAATGTGAATGTGGCCAGTGGCACTATCTGGACTCAGCAATAGGATTTAAGAGGGAATCGCCATCGCTCAAAGAAAATGGGGTGAAAAAAGCAGAGGAAGCCGTCAGCTGTTCCCGCCAGAAGGTCTTTTTCAATACTCCCAACCTACTTATTCTATAGCCACATTTTGTTAATCGATGTACTATAAACATTATAATTGTTATGCCGTCAAAATAAGGACATGCTTATTGTAATGCCTAGTTCATAAATTTCACTATAGCAAAATAACATGTGATTTTGCATTACGGCGTTGCTGGTTTCATTTTAATGCTTTTGGTGATACTGAGTAGTACTGTTTTTGCGCGGTCAGACCAAGTGTTTCCGAGTTCGTGAATATTTTGTAATTGCAGGTGTTATTGTGTGCAGTACTTAATTAATTTTGTATGAGGAATGAGTATATGTGTTGAGATTGTTTGCGTGTTTGTGCAATATGGAAAACTCAGTGGAGAGCCTCTTGAAAACCCCATTTTCAACCAGAACTCTTGAAGAAAAAACTAAGGTAAAGAAGTTAGGTAGACCTACCCCAGACTTAGATATTGCTCAGAAAGCCACTTCTAACAAATCTGCATACACTAGAAAATTTAATAGAAAAGTGAATGAAAACGATTGGGTGTGCGGGTGTGAAATTAGAAATGCCCTTTTCTGTTTCCCTTGTTTGTGTTTTGGCAATAGTGATTCTTGGGGAACAGTGGGTGTTAGAGATCTTGGACATCGAAACGCTTTAATGAGGAAGCATAATGACAGCGAGAAACACATCAATAATTCTTTAAATTTAAGTGCTTTAGGAACAGTTAATATTGCAACACTATTAAGCCGTGCTTATCATGAAGAAAAAGAAAAGCACAATCAACAAGTGGAGATAGATAGATAGATAGATAGATAGATGGATAGATTTTTATTAATTCCATTTGATCAAATACATGCATTCAATACATTTTTGATATAGGACACGTCAGAATTTACATGCATAAAATAAAAGAACTAACAGGTATATATTACTAAGATTATAACTATTTATAACTTATTATAATAGCAAATCTTAATAGATACAATCTTATAGCACAACTATTTACACCTCACTCTATTATCATAATATGAAAACTTAATTCTATAAATACAACAACATACAGCTAGGTATTAAAATTAAATTAAAAAAGTAAAATATAGTTACAGATTCCATCACTCCTATACGCTAAAATATTCAACTACTGAGTAAAAACAATGGCACTGCAGATAAGCTTTCAACATTCTATCAAAGGTTTTTATTTTTGGGGCCAGTTTTATATACTGGAGTAGTTTATTTTATAATTTAACTCCAGTGTGAAAAGTTCCTTTTTGATATATGCTTGTGTGTGTGTGTGAAATACGAATGTTCTGATTTTGTCTTGTGTTATGCCTATGAACATCATTGTTTGTTTTAAGAAAAACATCTTTATTCATTAAATTCTTTTTAAAAAACATAATACTTTCAAAGATATATATGCAGGGCAGTGGGAGAATGTTTAAATCTTTAAACAGAGGTCTACATGATTCTCTAGAGTTTACATTTGCCATAATTCTAATCGCCCTCTTTTGTATCCTAAACGTGCTTAGTACATCTGGCGACATACCCCAAAATATGATCCCATATCTTAAGTATGAATGGAAATAAGCAAAATAAGTATTTCTTAATGTGTGCATGCTAGTGCAGGTTTTCAAAATACGTAACGCAAAGCACATCGAGTTCAGTTTAGTATTCAGATATTGTATATGTTTATTCCATTTCAAGTCTTGTTGTATCCATAGTCCTAAAAACTTTGTTTCTGATTTATTTTCTATTTGATGACCATTTAATGTTATATTGGGCATCGCAGGATTCCTATTCTGTATAGTGTGGAAATTTAGACATACTGTCTTTTTATAGTTTATTATGAGGCGATTATCTTGTGACCATTTGGTTAACTCTCCTGTAACGGAGTCAGCAGACTGCTGTATGGCCTGTTTAGTTTCACCTTTTATTACGAGTGTTGTATCGTCCGCAAACAAAATTTCCTTATGTGAATGAACGTTCAGTGTTATATCATTGATATATAGAAGAAAGAGTAGTGGGCCCAAAACCGATCCCTGGGGTACTCCAAATTCAATAATTCCCTCATTGGACAATGTTTCATTAAGTAATTTGGTTCCATCATCCTTGTGTCTCAAGCTTACTATTTGTTTACGCCTTGTTAAGTAAGACTCTATCCATTTATTAGCTAGACCTCTAACACCATATTGATTTAGTTTGGTAAGGAGGATTTTATGGTCAACAACATCAAATGCTTTCGATAAATCCAAGAATAGGCCAGTTACATGTTCCTTATTGTCAATTTATTACAGTATACTATTACTACATTCGAAAATTGCTGTCTGTGTAGATTTTTCCGTTCTAAATCCATGTTGTGAGTTTGATAATATTTTATTTTTTCTATGAAACTTATCAGTCTCTTATACATAATTTTTTCCACAATTTTTGCAATACCAGTTGGTAAGGTAATAGGACGATAGTTATCTAATTCATCTTTTGAACCGTTTTTGTGCACTGGAATTACTTTTGATAACTTCAAAATATCCGGGTAAGTTCCTGAGAGAATTGAACTGTTTATTAAGTGCGTAAGTGGATTTATTATATTTTCTGCACATTTCTTTAAAATTGCATCAGGGATGCCATCAATGCCAGCACAGAATTTATTTTTTAGCTCTTTTATAACTATTCTTACCTCTTCACTTGTGACATGATTTATAAATAAAGAATCACTGCATATATTTATTTTATTATTAGAATTTAGTGTATTTACCTGTGATTTATTTATTAATTTTTGTGGAATTTCCAGAAAATAGTCATTAAAAGTGTTTGCTATTTCCTCTGGATTATTAATCACTTTATTATTTCTGGTCAGTGTAATGTTCCTTTGTATTTTAGCAGATTTTCCAGTTTCTTTCTTTATCACGGACCACATAGCCCTGTTTTTATTAGATGATTGGGAAATAAAATTATCATTATGCATTTTCTTTGCTAGTCTTATTACCTTATTTATTATGCTAGTGTATTTTTTGTAGTATAAATTGAATTCAGGTGGTGTGTGGTATTGTTTATATAATTTGTGTAGAAATTTCTTTCTTTGACATGCATTTATAATCCCTGTTGTTATCCAATTGCTAGTTTTGTTATTTTGAACAGTTCTTCGTTTAAAGGGGAATGCTATTTCAAAATAGTGTTTTAGGGTACTGTTAAATGCATTAAATTTATCATTTACATTTTCTAGTTCATAAATTTCTGACCATGTTTCCTTATTTAATAAGTCATTGAAATATGTAACATTTGATTCAGTGAATGACCTGCACTTTGATTTTACTCCATTATCATTATTATTGATTACTTCGGATACTTCAAAACTCAGTATTTGTCCATGGTGGTCACTAAAACCCGGACAATAGACTTCTATTGAATGGTGATATTTATCTGTATTTATAAAAATTTGATCAGGAGTGGTTTTACTAAATTTTGTTATTCTTGTTGGTGGATTTACTGTAGGTTTCAGTCCATAGGAAATTAGTAACTGTGTTAATAATTCACAATTTCTATCAAGTTTTAAGAAATTCACATTTACATCCCCACAAATTATTATATCGAAATTTACTTTGCTCATGTTATTGAGTAACAATTCTAATTTATCTATAAATAGAGGAAACTTTCCTGACGGAGAACGGTATACGCATACAATTATTAACTTAAACTGCTGAATTTTTACGGCAGAGAATTCAAAATCCTGTTCCATAATTAGATAATCATAAGCTGTTATCTGTTCATGATCTAAATTATTTCTTAAGAAGATGCAAGTACCACCATGGTTAATATTAGATCTAGAGTATTTACTAGCTTGTATAAACCCTGGGAATTGAATTAATTCGAGTTGTTCCTCTTTCAGCCAATGTTCTGAAATACATAGTGCTGAGATGTCTTTAAGTTCATTTTTAAGCATTAGATTTATGTAATCAATTTTATTATAAAGAGACTGGACATTCTGGTGGTAAATTTGAAATTTGTTACTTTTGCAAGCTTGTGTTGGTGATTTATTTACATTATTATTATCATAATTGTTATTATTATTGTTGCTAGACAAATCCGAAATACCATTGTTGCACTCCGTAAAATTTGACTTCAAAAGATATGTATGCCAAACCTCACGTTTGGCTTCTTCTACCAGTTTCCCTGCTTCCACTCTAATGACATTACTGTTGAATTATTCTTACCATTTGAATTTACAATTTTGCAGATTTCATCACTAAGATACTCTTTTCCTAATCTATTTAAGTGTAGGCCATGCCGAGTGTGGAACTTCCTGTCTAATTTACTTACATCTACAATTTGGACATTTGGAAAACTCTTACAAATTTTATGAATTTTTCCATTTGTAGCCTCTATTTCTACATTTACACATGACTTGGGAATTAAATCGTATCTCTGCGGAATGTTTACAATAATGACATTTGTTTTTTGCATGGATGCCAATGTACCCTTTAACAGGTATGTGCTATCCAGAATTATAGACTGCATTAAGTTTTGTGGTGTGTTTGAATTAGCTTTAAGAGGGCACGACGAAAGTGATAATTCAGACAATCCTGGCGTTTTCTTGGGCCTAGTAGATTTAATTTCCAGTATAGACAGTGCAGTAAAGGAGCACATTGAATCTAATAGAGTTTTCAAAGGGACCTCAAAAACCATCCAGAACGAGCTGTTGGACTGCATGCTAGAAACCTGCAGAGAAGTGATAGCAGAAGAAATGCAGCAAGCATATTTTGTTAGTGTGATGGCGGATGAAACTACAGATGTTTCAGAGCAGACACAGTTAGTGTTGGTATTTCGGTATGAGAAAGATGGTATTCCATACGAACGATTTTGGGGCTTCTTTAAACCAGAAGGTCAGAATGCGGATTCCCTTGCATCATGTATTTTAAGTGTAATGAACAACATGTTTAACGCTACACCACACAAAGTTATTGCGCAGACCTACGACGGGGCATCAGTAATGAGTGGTGGTAAAGGTGGAGTGCAAGCAAAGATAAAAGCCTGCTATCCCAACGCACATTACATCCACTGATATGCACACCAACTGAATTTAACAATGGAACATGCAGCTTCGCAGAATCAGTCGGCTAGGATGTTCTTCGCTCACCTGTCAGCGTTCCCTGCTTTCTTCTCAAGGTCGCCGCAACGGACGTCTGCTTTAGAAGCAGTGGCAGCTCGAAGAATTTCAACTGGACCAGCGACTAGATGGAATTTCAGGTCGCGCACCGTAAATGTGGTGTACGAGCAAAGGTTATCCATAAGGGAGTGTTTATTAATGCTGGAGAAAACCCCATCCTATAAAACTTGCCTGCAGGCAAACGGGCTTCGTCGCAGCTTAGAAGACGAGGAATTCATATTTTGGCTACATTTCTTTCATAAATTGATGCCACATGTGGACATTATGTACAATCAGTTGCAGTCAAGAACAGCTGATGCCGTGAAGATAAAATCCTCTGTGTCACACTTCATGCAAGTGATCAACAACATCAGGGAATCGGTAGAAGACATTGCTAGTACCGGTACTTCTGAAGAAACGTGTGCTTCAGAAAACAAGCGCAGAAAGTTATCATGTCGGCGTACTGATGCCAAGAAAGTATGTGATAGAATAACACGAGAAGCCCGCGATCGCTTCCAAACCTTGGATCACCTGGAAGCAGCAAAACTGTTAGATTCCACCAACTTTGAACGATTTTCCAGATAAAGAACTAGGTGTAACTGTTCAGGCCTATAGCATGCTGGAAAAGAAAAGGCTCAGAACAGAACTGTCGGTTCTGTACTGTAGGCCAGATTTTAGGAATATTGGTGGGGCAGTCCCTCTTCTGCATTTCATAATATCCAGTAATCTGCAAGGTACGTACTGCCAAACAAGCAAGCTTCTGAGGATATTAGTAACAACACCCATGACTACTTCAGAGCCTGAGATGTGTTTTTCATCGCTGAAGAGGATCAAGACCTTTCTGCGGAACACCATGGCACAAGAAAGACTAAGTGCCCTCGCTATGCTCTCCATTGAGAAGATGGTCTCCAGTATGGAGGGGTTCAATGCCAGGGTGATTGACAAGTTCTGCAGCAGGAAGGAGCGACGTATGGACTTCATTTTTCGTCACTGAGTGAGTGTTTCTATATGTTTATATATTTTAAAAAAATTGGAAGGAGGGTTAGGCCTACAGCACACAACTAATTTTCTACACCAGCCGCCACTGCACTGGACCATTAGGAAATCGCACCAAAAATGTTGCCTACACTTGTCCTGGCATGATTAAGCCTTCACATATCTCATCATAAAAGTTCTGTTTGATCTTTTGGCTGGCATTTTCAATGATCTAACTTAAATTTAACCTTTTAAGGGCTGAGTTTTTTTCATTCACATTTAAAAAATGTAGTAGTTGTAATGTTTAACTCGTCAGGAGAATGATGTGCTTAAAATGTCTACTATATGTTTTGAGTCTTTATTAGTTACAATGTAAATTTAAAATCCTATGTTTATATTAATTTCTATTTTGAGAAAATCATTGCCAAACTGTTTGTGCCCACACTTGTATCCTCCTCATACCAGGGCCCAAAATAAAATAAATTCCTAATACATGTTTCTCCTTACTAGTGGTTAATAACAGAAGGATTCTTTGATCTGAAATCACAATACAGCGAGAAGACCTTGTTTGTTGTTCTGCCGTGCTTGTTTACATGACTGATTAATTCCAGCTGTACAGGGCAGACGTCTATAAAATGGTTTGTTAATTACTTCACTCGAGAGCGAACGACAAAATATGAAAAAATAAAAGTTCTCGTTATAGTCTACAGACTGGCGTAGCACTCAACAGGTTAATGAATGCAATTTGAAAGAACACAATTATACATCATGATTTTAAGACATATCCCACTGCATGATGAATA
This sequence comes from Meconema thalassinum, assembly GCA_946902985.2. Lineage (NCBI taxonomy): Eukaryota > Metazoa > Arthropoda > Insecta > Orthoptera > Tettigoniidae > Meconema > Meconema thalassinum. The sequence continues at coordinate 295,455,431 of OX336391.1, read as the reverse complement.
CAACTACAGTATTGGCCTACATACCAAAATTAACTTTAGTGAGATGGCTCTAACTGGCCACTTTATGCATGCTCTTCTGTGGCCTAGACCAAAGTTCTATGGCAATCGCACAACAGACAGGATGGATAATTGCATCACTAGCTTGTGTAACAACAGATAGCAGTACTCTACATATAAGTCATTCACATACTGCCAGTGGATAAGGTGATATACAGAGAAATATATTAGACAACAAATTCTTGAGAAAAGTAGATAATCAAAATTTCCATTTATATAACCTCTCTTTGGTGAATCAGGATGGCTTAATGAGTTGGAAGGATTAAGACCTGGACCCAAGTACGGCAGGTACTCCAAGGGGTAACCCTCAACAGCTGTAAACAGAATACCAGAGAGATTTCCTCCACCAATGGATTCTCTTAGAGGCTGTAAACTCATCCACAAAGAAGGTCAAAAAATATGTAAAACCTTACACGCTATATCTCCCAACGACCAATAGAGCAGAAAAGAATATTCGACCTACTGGCCTATGGTGTGCTTAATCAATTAGCCTACATTCTTGAGGGAAATGGTCCCTGCTAATGAGATTAGACAAATCAATTGAAATATGACATGGTTCATAACTTTTTTCAATTCATTGAAAGTATTATATTTGAGTGGCTGAAACACATTGGACAGAAGGGAGTTTTGAGAAGACACTTTTGCATCTGTAACCAATAAAAATTGTGTTCTCTTGAATCTAAGTTATTCTTTGTCAGTGTTTTTATTACAATGAGCCTGTTAAATGCATAACTCAACTTATGCTACTATTTCTGTAAACATGATAGAACAGTCCTCTCTCTCCATTAGGCCTATGTAGTATTGTAAAATGCATGATATAAAAGAAACAGTTTAATTCTTAAAACTAATACTCTATGGATATTTTATATGTTATGGTCAACACTGGACCACTACAATCAATTATACATAGCCTTAGCCAATTTAGTTCTATTTTGCCAATAGGTTCTCATCCTCTCCGATGTTAACTTCTTGTCTGCAGCAGAGAAAACCCTTCCTTTAGCTCTTTTATTAATTTTGGTTGGCAGTCTAATATGAGTCTAGTAAAATTTTGATTGTCAGTTTTATTCTTCAGGTCGCCAAGTGTCATTTGGAGTTTTTAATATCGTCCTTAATTTGTGATCCATTTAATACTTTTATTGCTATACCATAATTTTTCCTACTATTGATCTACTAATTCTAGTTTCCGGTGTTCTAAGATGTCCAAAAAACGAGATCCGCTAATTGTAATCAATTTCCTTATAGACTGTATTATTCGATGCTATTCTCCAATGACCATTTACTTGATATTGCTTATTTATGCATGTCCTCAGGGCTCCCATCCACTCACTCGTCCAAAAATAGTAAAATAGTGAGTTTTTTTTCAAAAAGTGAAAAAAATGTCAGTTTTTGTATGAAAAAGTGAGTAAATTCATAGCATTATTCGCATTTATGGCCGTATATCTGGTTCATAATTTTAACGTTTGTTGATATCTGTAGGCGCAATCTGTACCCCCCCCCCCAAAAAAAAAATGTGACAAAACTATATTGAAATAGACAAAATGTTTAAGAATGTGTATCTGAAAAATAAATTACCCCCCGCCCCCAAATGTCGACCAAATTGCGCCTATGTTAATATCTCTGAGTACTGTTTGTCATTTTTCATATATTTAGAGAGGACACTTGGAAATAATGGATTGGAAAATCAATGCAACACACAAGAAATTTAAATCGTAAAACAAAAATATAAATGTGGAAAACAAAACAATGTTTATGTTTTAATAGAATCTTTACTAGAAAAAAAACTAAAACAAATAATACTGCCATACTGACACATAAGAATAAAAATAGATATCATTAGTGTACAATACCCAAGGGGTATGCACCCCTTAGAGATCATCCCCCCCATCATCTGTCTAAATCTCATAAAAGGCAACCCTTTAAAAGCCTACCCAATATCCATCAATACTATAAGGGCAGCTGGCTACTCCATAAAGAAGCTCAACCCTTGCGTAATTATGACACACAGCGACATACTACAAACTGGTTCAACTATGCCACAACGCGCTGACAGAACAGAGGCTAAAGGTATAAAAGGTGCCTTAAGTGGGTCACGAGGATCTCTCCATCATCAGTGCTTCGACGAGACAGCCGGAGGCTAACGACAGTGTCAACCGAGGTGAGTCAGTCAGTCAGTGTTCAGAATCCTACTTTTGTAACCTAACACCCACAGTTTGTACTCACATTATAACATCACAAGATCCCTTAAAAGGGACTAACAGTTACTCATTGCTGACCAATAAACACTTGGTCAGTCTCTTACACTTGCATTACTGATCTACACTCTTCTTCACGTCCCAACGTCCTTCCTTACTCCCGTCACAGTCAGACGTGACACACCGTAGTAATAACGCCAACTCAGACGTCATTGTATTCCTCACAGCGGCTCGCGTGCTCAAGTGAAGCGCGTGCCGAACCGCTGACACTAGCAAGGTGATTATATAATAAGTAGCCGGCTGGGCGACTAGTACATCGACCCGCGTGCTAAGGCTACAGCCCTTAAACCACATTTACAGTCTTTATAGGAGCGCCCCCTAGTTCCTAACGCTAAACAACACTCCACACTGGTCAGCTTGCCCCTCCAAAGGCAGCTACCCCCTTTTAGACACTCCATTCAAAATCAATACAGTAACTCTTCCGTTTTAGGTCCTACCACCCCTAAATAAGGGATCTAAAACAGATGGTGGAGGCGGGGTCCTACGCATAGAGAAAAGGGACTCAACCAACGAGCCCTCGTAGGTAAAACGACCCCTTCCGTACCGCAAAAAGCCAAGCAAATTAGTGAGAAAATTTTTCCCCAGACAAAAAGCACCATTTTTTTTTGTGTGCTCCAAATTAGCTACACAGGGGAACTTCTTAATAAACCAACCCCCTAACCCCATACAGAATCAAAGAAATATAAGAATACACTGTCAAACACGTACAGATTTTTTTTAATTCTTATTGTAGGCCCATACACTGCAGTAGAATGGCACCTCATGCAGAGATTGCAAGCCATAGAGGCAATAGGGGTACGCCAATATTATTAACATTATTGTTCAGATGCCAAGGGCACATACAAGGCCGGCAAACACAAATACGGGCACTCCAAACAAAAATCGGGGCAATACAGGGCAAACAGCCATACACTCCGTCAGAGGGTAGGACAGCGCGATTAAGATGCGCACATAAGCACTTGCAAACAGGCCATATGCCTCAATAGGCAGTACACCCAAATTTGGGACGAATACCGTGAACTCCAAACCAACAAGGCCATTTTTGAGTTCATGGTAGGGCCACCAGCCCAGCCGAGAGAGGACATAAGCGTAGATACGCTAACTCGACAATTTGCGAGGATGTCCCTCTCGACAAGTACTGCCACGCAGTGGCAGGAGTTCGCCGTGGCCACAGTCCAGGAGACGGCCAGGTTAGGCTCCAACATACTAAAGAATACATCCTACACAGACACACGTCCTCCAGCTCCGGATCGGAAGGCAATTTTGCCAAGCCGAGGGGAAGAGCCTAGAACAATCCCCTCGGACCGGATGAACGAGAGGGAGTTGAAGCCAGGACCTTCAATCACACATAATACGACAGAGGGACAACAGGAGGTAACCTCGTCATGGGCTGACGACGTAGAGCCTGACCTACCACATATAAAGCCTACATACACTCACACAGATAGGCTAACACAGTGGCAGGAGTCTGCCGTGGCCACGGGCCAGAAAGCGGACAGGCTACACGACACCACATTGGCAGGACAAAAACAGGCACTTAAGCGGCCCTCACCGCCAGTTCAAAGGGCAAATTTGCCAGAACGGAGGCGAACACCGGCATTAGTCCCTCAGGATGCACGGTACACGCACATACAGATTAAACAGGCATTACCATACAATACACGGGGATTAGGAAAGGTATTATTACCCACCCCACAAAACCTCGCAGTCAAACATACATACACTCCCGCAAAATCTGCTAAGATAGCGCCAAGCGCAATAACGCCCTTAAATACAGGTACACTTAGACCTAGAAACACGCGCTACGGTGGAAGTAGGGCAAGGCTTACTTTGCTAGAAATTCCGCCGGAAAACAGCAAAGAAACACCTCAATGGATTTCAGAGGCCTATAATATCGTAACAGGGCAAAACCCTTCACCTTTCTGAGCACTGAAGCTCGAAAGACGATAACGACTTCCACCAAGGCCAAAGAAATAAAATAACATCACTTCCCCCATCATAAATGGCCACACAAGTTCTTTCACGCGGGAGATATCAGAAAATAGACCGACAATTACATAGTAAACATAAACTGCGCATTTTTTTTTTCTTTCTCGTATTTTATGTATATACAGGGCAACATGGCCAAATTAGAAGTGAGTAATTTTAAATCCTTCTGTGTTTTTTTTTTGGGGAACCATGGCATCTTTCTATTAGGCCATCACTAAGCCAAGTGAAAGCCCATCAGGCTTAAGGCCGGAAAGAGATATTTTGAACACAACTTAGGCATAAAATCACAGCATAGAGCTTAAGGGAGTCTTTCTAAGTAGAAATGACTAGACGTTCTACGTTATGGTTCCACAGTTTGACAGATTCTCTTGTTGCGGGCGAAAACCGTAAGCATGGCAAGAATTAAGAATCTCAAACTAGTTTCAAAAAAAAAAATTTTGGGAGGTGTGCTTTAACCAACTAAAAAGCCCAATTGCACACCGGGATGAGACACTGTCATTTTGGTGAGTTACAATTACTTTGATAGGCAGGTTTGACTCCCACAGTGCACTGGCTTTGCTCGTGACATGGATACAAGGGTATCAGTTACGTCTGGCAATGGCCTTCCTAAGGTGTACTAGACAGTGTCGGTAGATTCCCCTGAGACGTAACCAGATTACGGTAGTACTCACGTTACCAAAATGGTAAATACTACACTCAGGTCCCAATCACCATTTTTTTTCAAAAACATAGTACTCACGACATAATTTTTAGAGACTAACGCCACCTACTATTATTTTCTTTCAATGTGCTCTCTTAATGCAGAGCGGGGCATAAATATTTTTTTTTTGTTTCACACATTTAGCCCAAGAAAGAAAAATGGCCAAATAAACTATATATATATTTTATACATAGGTATACATAACACAACACTCGGGGACACAAGTGTAGTCAATGGAAGGTTCTTTTGCAGACGGACAATGCATATGAGATTTCCGAAGTGAAATGCCATGGCCTGTGGTTTGGATTCCAAGTAAAACGGAAATCCCGTGGCACATGATCTCCAGAAATGGTCACGTTAAACCACAAAATTCCCCTCTTGCCTTTTTATAATGCGAAGAGCACTAACAGAAAGCAGGCTGATTAAGAACACATGTTCGGATACACAGCGTTATCGAAACAAGTAAACAAGCGAGCGCGCAAGACATTGCAACCCGACACCCTCATACTCAGCAGTAAAGCAGACCTCAGTGATAAACTGCGAGCCTTACAGACGACAGTTCCCAAAGCACACTGCACGGAATCATTCATAGCCAACCTAAGAACCCTATATCTTCAAAATTTACACTACGAGGAGAGGGCAAAAATAAGCAAACTCCTCGCAGGAAGGTATACTAGGGGTTGCGCATAGAAAAACACACAGCCCATTTGCCATAGTGTAGGCGGCACAGAAATGGCCACCAAATCTTTACAGACAACCGGCTTCGAACCCATGTCCACACACAAAAACCTCGTACCGAAAACTAACTAAACAACGGTATTTTCGGTACGAGAAACACAAACAAAATACAGACAGAATGCCCGCAGAACATGAACAACGCAGACATATAACACAGAGAATTACATAGAACACGGGTTCGAACCCCAGAGAAAATTGCACGCCAGGGAAAAACAAGCAGACGGCCTTCCAATCACACCAAAATTGGCCCATATAACGGCTTAGACAGATAATACTACATTCCTGCGGCCAAATGACAGGCATAAAATTCCAGAAATACACTTGACAGGGAAAATGGACTTTCCAGACAGAGACATATAAATTTCGTAAGACAACGGTCTTACGGAATAATGGCCACACAACGGCAATAGTAGCAGGGCGGATTACCACATCGGGCCGCCAGGAATTTAACACAATGACCACACTGGCATACGTGCAGAAAAACACGCAACAGTGGTTAACCTACATAAAATCCCGGCCTGAAGTTACACACACAAACTGATGACTTGCAGACTTAGCCACTTTGCAACACTGTCGATGACAAAACGCGATTGTGTAGTGGCAGTGACCATGAATAAACAAATGCAGAACAATCATAACACTATACATTTTTCAACACTGCGAAAGCATTTATCAACAAGCAGACGTCACAGACCAAAACTTGTCGCAGGCCCAGAGTAGCACGTTCGTAAAGACGTTGGCAGGCCACGGGCGCTTCCTACCCATACACAATATACACAGTAGGACTTGGCCCTACAGCAGACCAGGCGTCCGCGTGGTGTAGCGGAGCGTAGTCACACACACACACACAAACGCGCTCACCAATCAGGGGCGAACATAGGGACTTTGAGGACACGGGACCTCCCCTTAACAACTTCTTTTTGCGACCCTAGTCCCGAAACAAATCATTCCAGGCGACTAGGACTTAGCCCTATAACGGACCAGAGTAGGTCGTGAAGCTTCGCTATCCCAAAGCGCGGATAGAAAACCAACATGGACCAAGGGAGGATGACAAGAGAACATGCTAACAGCGTCCCACTCTACTCCCTTCCCATAACCTTTTCACGTCCAAACATAAACAACGCAGACACATGAACACGACCAGCACAGCTACACTACACTACAAAGTATACATAAGGGTTGGTAAACTTCATGTGTTTACAGAAAGGGCATGCTACGCCTTGAGCCCCACCGCTATCACCTGAATGAGAGGGGTGCATCGGCAAACACCAACTAAGCGTAATGCACATCTCCATATGAGAGATGAGGCCATAAGTAATAAATACTAACCATTTTTTTTAAATTTAAATCATCCCGCATGAGAGGGAAATATATTAGTATTATGCCTCAACCTACACCTATCCATACATGAGTGCAAACGCCTCATATCCAGACGCATGCATGTATATCCCATCCATTCACCAGGGGATATTGATATCAGACCGGCATGGATTTTTATTTTATTTTTTGCAACCCCGGGAATTACCTGCCCCGTTCCACTCACTGTAGGAGCATCCCAGCACAAAAACCGGTTCCAGGCCGCCACTAACGCGGAATTCGGAAGTGCGCAACCTCCTCCTACCCTGCTTTAACCCACTCTACAGATAACTACCCCCAGATCACAATAACAGGGTACCTGACGCCACAGACCCTACTAACACCTCCATCAAGGTTAAAAAAGAGCATTATCGCTGGAGAAGCTGATATAGCACAGGTAGCCTAAAGTAGTCTACGTATGTAGAGGTTTTACCAGCCCACCACACTGGAAGTATTTTACATTTGACACTTTTTACACAGGTTACACCTATATTTAAAAAAAAAAAAAAAAAAGGGAATCTGAAACACCCTGGCTGATGATACCGGCGTTAGCCAAAGGTCAAAAGCACAACACTAGGAGCAGAGCTGGGGAAGGCGATGTGGACCCTTACCCCAGTTGGCTCATCAAATTACTGACGACTAGACCAAATAGACGAACCACGTAAGGTCAAAGCATTCGCGGCCTGGTCGGGCAAGCTCTGGAATCCTAGGTGCGCATAAACCGCCCCTGGGAGGAAGGGATGCTAAACCCACTTTGAGCCACGGTCGTCGAAGCCAAAACCTGCAGGGAGACTTTCTGAGAATGGCGGGAGAAATAGCTCACTCCGCGCCGGCCTCGGGAGCTATCCCTAGAGACGACCATATTATGACTAGACTGTTAGTTAAATTTACGTAAGTAGGACTTCCATGGCGGGGAGTCAGACTCCTATTCGTCAGGAGTGAAGCAGGATCCAAGGGTTCAGCAGGACCAATCCTAGATCCGACAAGTCCTTACCCCGCGAGGTGAAGGTGAAGACCACGACGGTAATCAATAATGCGGAATGAAATATGAATATATATATATGGAATGTACGCGCTCATTCGGTCCTGCGCCCACGTAAATGGACGACAACGGGTCGCCAGAGTTCTTAAATGAGTAGCATAGCGGGCACTCAAAAGGGTTCAGTGGGCCAACCCAGCAATGCCGATTAAGGCGAAGAGGACTCCCCGGACGCTCACTTCCCGGAGGACATATGAATACAAATATTGCGGCCGACACAGGCAAAGAGGACTCCCCGGACGCTTTTTTCCCGGAGGATATTATGCCATTGGACCACACTGTCCAATGCCCACATAAATGACGACGCATCGGGCAGTCAGAGGGCATTAAGAGATGGGGCATTGCGCGCCCCTCACAGGAGCCAAGTGGGCGGCTCACCTACGTCGAATAGGAACAGCACCCGGTTATGAACACGAAAGTTACAGCGGGCGAAACGGTTAGCTTAGTGGCACCGTAAGCGCCTGCGCATAGATTAGTCCTAGTAATAGACGTCGACACCTAGAGTTAAGGGGACGGAATCTAGCGACCCTAGAGACAACCGGTGTTTCTGGGGCTCGTGCGGGTGGTGATCTGGGGATTTAATTGCCCCAGGCGATCGTCCTAGGCCAAATTTAGTTATAGACGGTTGCATTTGACACGCAACCTAGGATTAAGCAAATTTAATGAACACTGTTGCAATTCAGCACAGCATCTTTCGGCAATAGATTAAGGCAACCCTCTCGGCTTAGATGTAGTTTTTTTTATATATACCATAAGTAGAATAAGTAGTATAAGAGAACGCCGTTCGGCGCCTGATGACCCACAAATCCGTCATCAGGGTAAGTCCGATAACTCATGATAAGTTATTATAATGTAGCATAGTCTTACATTTAAGACAATTTTTTTTAATACATATATTGAGGTAAAATTTCGGCGCCTGGCGGCCCAAATTCGTTGCCAGGGTAAGCCCAATACTACAACACATTAGGAAATGACGTCACGGCACCATATAGGGTAAGCCCGGCCATATATCGAGTAATAATAACCATGCCATTCTTTTCACAGGTAAAAAGGGGCTTCAGACTGTGGCAACGCTGCCACAGGAAGCGGCATATGGAATAGGGAATTTCAATGTTTTGTTAACCTCTCCATTTTTTTTTTGCAGGCATTGTCACCTAGAATATGACACGTGTAATTATGATTTTGCTGCCAGATAGCAGCAACATGCTATTTAATGCCCCCTTATTGTAGTATTATACCTGTGCATACTAACCTCCATTTAACATTCATTCTCACTTACACACTCACTACATTTTTTTTTTACAGCTACACGTCAATAATCTGCACAGCGGGAATGATGCCTGTGGGGCATCAGGCTTGCTGGCAGATCTGCATAAAACAAAAACACTTGAAGCGTCAAAATGCGACGCAGCTTACGGCGATGAGGGCGCAACCGGCATGTGGCGGCGACCCTCATGGCCAAGTGTGCAAGCATTCACCCACAGAGGATGCTTCACAGACTAGGTATTAAGAATACACTGCAAGCGGTACGACCACTCAACCGTGCCAAGAGGTGGCCGTATAGGATCAGCCGTGATACGGCAAGCGTACGTACAAACAGGTAGCGTGCACGCGAGGATCCAAACAAAAACTAGAATTATAAGGGTTTAGCGCGCTTAAGTAGACATAAGGTCATTGTAGTTCATAATTTTAAAGTGTAAACTACATACATATTCATGCGCCCACGGGCAATTATTCCAATGGAAATTCCTAAATGTCAGCATCGCAACATAATACATTAAACACTATATATATTTTTGTCTGTTTATCAAGTTCACGTGTACACGATGTCTATATTTTTGTTTTGTTTTGTTTCGTTTGCTAAGGTAACACGTAACCAATGTCCGTGAATTGTTTTCTTTCATTTTTCTCTCTTCTAACTTCCCCATTTGTCAGGGTGTTCCGTTTTATCCCACACCAATAAATACATTTTAAATATTTCCTTTAAATTATACCCTGGAACACCCATTTTTTTTCTATTCTCTCCTATCTTCTTTATTGCAGGGAGCACTTTTTCCCCAAGATAGGGCGGACGACGCAATCATCCGTTCGGCCCTGGGTTTTTCCTCCCTGCACAACTATGTAACCATGTATAACCATGTTTTTTTTTCTTTTTTATGCCGACAACGGCAATGGCGATTGTGCCTCAAGAGCAATTATTTTCTTTATTCAACAATGTTAATGCACATTTCACCATGCAATGTAAAATTTATATACATATATATCTATGTACACCCCATAACCCTCCCCTCTGAACACGGGCTGACCGCACACCTACACTTCTGCACGACGACACCCGTTCCATACGACGACGCTTACGACGCCACCACCAGAAGAGACGAGGGGGATTCAAAAACTACTACGACAACATCCCAACCCCAAGTGCCCTTCCCGGTCGCGAGGACGCGACCAAATGGAGGAAGAGGCTTGTACAATACCCAAGGGGTATGCACCCCTTAGAGATCATCCCCCCCATCATCTGTCTAAATCTCATAAAAGGCAACCCTTTAAAAGCCTACCCAATATCCATCAATACTATAAGGGCAGCTGGCTACTCCATAAAGCAGCTCAACCCTTGCGTAATTATGACACACAGCGACATACTACAAACTGGTTCAACTATGCCACAACGCGCTGACAGAACAGAGGCTAAAGGTATAAAAGGTGCCTTAAGTGGGTCACGAGGATCTCTCCATCATCAGTGCTTCGACGAGACAGCCGGAGGCTAACGACAGTGTCAACCGAGGTGAGTCAGTCAGTCAGTGTTCAGAATCCTACTTTTGTAACCTAACACCCACAGTTTGTACTCACATTATAACATCACAAGATCCCTTAAAAGGGACTAACAGTTACTCATTGCTGACCAATAAACACTTGGTCAGTCTCTTACACTTGCATTACTGATCTACACTCTTCTTCACGTCCCAACGTCCTTCCTTACTCCCGTCACAGTCAGACGTGACACACCGTAGTAATAACGCCAACTCAGACGTCATTGTATTCCTCACAGCGGCTCGCGTGCTCAAGTGAAGCGCGTGCCGAACCGCTGACACTAGCAAGGTGATTATATAATAAGTAGCCGGCTGGGCGACTAGTACATCGACCCGCGTGCTAAGGCTACAGCCCTTAAACCACATTTACAGTCTTTATAGGAGCGCCCCCTAGTTCCTAACGCTAAACAACACTCCACACTGGTCAGCTTGCCCCTCCAAAGGCAGCTACCCCCTTTTAGACACTCCATTCAAAATCAATACAGTAACTCTTCCGTTTTAGGTCCTACCACCCCTAAATAAGGGATCTAAAACATTAGTCTTAAGATAAAACAATGTTTATGTTATAATAGACTCCTTACTAGGAAAAAAACCACACCTAAAACAAATAATACTGTCGTACTGCCACATAAAAAGAAAAGTAGATATCATCAGTCTTAAGATAAAATTCACAAGTTATCAGTCTTAAAAATAAATTCAAATGTCAGGGTCATCTGGATCGTCGCTGTTTTCATCGCGCCGTCGTTTCCCATGATTCATGAAGAGCTTCTCAAGTAGGGTGGAGGTGCGTTTCTCGACTTTCTTCCTTAGTGGCTCTGCCAGCCTTTTGCGGAGATCTTCGGCCCGGGATCGCAAGCTGCGGGCACCTTCTAGCATACCTTGGGCAATTTTTGCACTTTTCAGATCACCCTTTATCAAAGCAGCTTTAAGCTTTTGGTTGGCCTCATCACTTAGGTAATCAGAAGCTTGTCTCTCCTCTTCTTCCGCTTCTTTTGCCTTCCTGAACTCTTCCTGTAATTTTCCTATCTCATTTCTTTCCTTAACTTGAGTTTTTTTCCTACTCTTCTTGCTTGCGCCGAATGTCCTTCGAATCTTCCTTTTTCCTTTGCTCTTCCTCTGCCACCTTGGGCTTAGCCTCTAAATAGTTTTCATATTTGCTGTGAGCGCCAGCTGCCGCTTTCAGAAGCGCCGTTGTGATGGGAACCGCTTCAGCCCGCCCTCTGAACTTCCACATACCGTCATGAATGTTCAGTCGAGCATTCAGGGTGCGCTCTTCCATTGCGGCTCTATCTGCCGGAAGTTGACTTCTTGATTCCGAAAATCCACGTTCCACATCTGAGCTTCCATGAACTGCTGGTAGGATGGCTTTCACGACTTTGCTCACAAGCGGATATTTTACCTGCCCACTAAAGTCTAAAATTTCAAAAATTTGACGCCAAAAATGGTCAATCCTTGGACTTTCCTCAAAATGTGGGAGATTTTCTAGCTGCAACAGCTTCCATTCATTGCGAAGCTTCTCTTCGTACACATCTTTCAAAGGCAGCTGCAACATTTTGTAAACAAAGACAATGCTCATCAGAGGCTTACTTTCTTTGATGGACTGAGGCTGCAAGCATTTCAAGTGCTTGGCATACTTTCCAGTACTAAGGATGGACTTGTTAATGTGGCGTGCAGGTGTTGAGGACGCGGACCTGAGACCTAAGTCGAGACCTTTAACACATGGTGAACTAGATGGAGCACCGACCATCCAATGACTACACTTTTCGAGTAGAGGTTGTAAAATAAAATAAAATTTAATATATATCAAAAAACAAGACATAGCAAAAGGGGAAACGAGGTGTGCATGGAATGGTAAGATGAGGGATGATGGGCCTGTAATAAAATATGTACATGGTATTATAAAACAGTAAAACAATAAAACGTAAAAAAACACACACAATAAAGATCTATAAAAGGAGAATGTTGACGACGAGGAGAATGCCTAAGTCGCTGGAGATCGTTCAGTAGGGGAGCAGAAATTAACAATAGTGTTAATAGTGCGTTTCGTTCCACCACAGGCTGACTACAAGAAGGTAGTCAGAAGCATCATTCTTAGAAGTACATGAAATCGCGTCTCCCACGAACTGTCTATCCGACCACCCTTACATTAAACTGTATGTCACGCTGAGCTACCCAAAGAAACAACCAACAACAGCAACGACCCTTAAATGACACGTCAATAAACACAGAATAATTACACAACTTCACAAGGCACTACACTTCACATGACGCGCCGTGACATACAAACTCAGCAAATAAACATAGATCAGTTCAGTAAAATTAAAACAAGCAAATCCCAAATGAAGATAAAACAAAACGATTTCATGAGCTGGTAGAATAAAACTTCTCTCGAACGAAAGCACAAGGTTCAGTTACCTTGCGGGATGCCAAATAAGCGTCAATTGCAGTCCCGGGCACGTACAACGAACACACATTCCATCATCTCGGAAGAGTAACCAATATACCTGATTTAATAACGTAATGGGATCACGCGTTGCTTGCTGACTGAAGGCCACAACAAAAGAGAACAACACTAAACATGACCCTCAACCTTCAGTCAAATTCCCACTTAAACAAACGACATACACCCACCCTTAAAAATAAGTCTAGAACCGTGATTGTAAATGAAACATATTTCTGAAACATACATAGATAATGCTTGCCCAGTCTCCAAGGATAAAAAAGAAAACCTAATCGGCCATCCTTGGAGTGCACAAATGACAAGCATGATAAAAACAAACCCTTGAAACATAAAATAAACTGGTGTGTGTTCCAACAAAAAGATATTACATCCAAAGCAATGAACAACACACCTTCCTACGTCTAGGCACAATTAAAATCGCGAACTAACCTAAAGAATACCAGTCCCTAAAGGTCCCTGAAAGATCCCATACCCTTGCAAGGGGTTAGGAACTGGTAAGAAACATCTCTCATAAATACAATCGCGTTTCACAACATAAAACAAACGCATGTAACACGCACTAAATTAAAACTCTACTAGATACGGAAATGAAACAACAACAACAAGCACACATTTAAATTAATAAACCCATAAACAGCCAATTTGATTCTCCACTACGTGCGTATATAAATAAACTGGGGACAAAATAAACACCAAATAACTTCATAGAAAAACATGAACGGTCTCAAGTTTAACCCTTCCTTAGCAGATTAAATTACGGAACTTTTAACACTGAAAGTTGGGGAGTATATATATATCGTGATCAGTTTTCTTCAAAACATGGCACATTAAAACAGAATAGCTACAAGGACCATTTCCACTTAGCTGATACTCCGAGACGTTCTGGAAGTTCACTGATAATTTTATTTTATGACAACTCCATATTTACGGAATTCTTCACTATGAGACAAAGCCGGAATCGCGTAGTGTCTCCCCAACATTTATATCTTCTTAAAGCATATTATAAAGGGCTTCTCGGAACATTAGGTTAGATTTGCTGGTAGTGGCAGTTATAACGGCAGAAGATCATCAAATTCTCCTTGCGATAACAATCGCCGAAGGCGTGTTTCTTAGACAAGGATGAGTACTCCAACGCGGGCGCATTCCTTTTTCAGACGTGCGGAAATTACGATCTCTTAGATGTATTACTAGAGACCGCTAGATGGAAATAACGTCGAACGGATCTTAAAATTGTACCGGCTCAGTTAAGTACGTACTTCGCCACCTCTTGATAATGCTTCCGCGCCTCTTGATGCAACTTCAATACTTGCAGTTCACTACAGCTCTTATCGATCAGGAGACGTTCAGCACTCTTCCCTATGTCACAATTTTTCTATTCCATAAAATTTTTGCCATCCATGATGAAAGATTCTTTCAAACATTCACTGGTACTCTTCAATGCTTCTGCCTGGCAGAACCTACTCAAGAGCAATATGAACAAATTTGACACTTCTTCATACAGAACATGTATCATAGGTTGCTGTAATTGAAATACTTTTGAAAATCTTTCAAAAAGACTTGCACTATATACTACAAACACAATCTGAGCGGGGAAAGTATCATCTTTTAGAGCACTAGCAATAGCCTGATAACATTTTGATTGCAGTATTTTTTTCAGCATCCTTTCCTTTTTTAAGTGGCAGAACTTTCAGAAAGTAAGTAGAGTGTGCTGGCCACTGCTCTTGTAATCTTTCAGCTGCAGGACCTAGTGTAAGCCATCTAGAACACACATGTTTTAAAAAGGCATGACATGGCACCTTATTGTCTTCTTGCGATTTCTCATAAACTTCAAATCTACTCGGATAGTCCAAAAAATTGTACACCAAAATTGCAAGTTCAGATACATCAGACCCCATAACACTTAAGCCACGTTCAAACGCATTGTGCAAATTGTGCAAGTTACAAAAACCTATGTTTAATAGACCCCTATCATACTCAGTTTTCATTTTGTCACGGAACCTGTTATAAATGGCATTATTTACATTTGGGCCATCAGCTGACAACATCAACATTTTCCCTGGGTCCTAAGCAGCGCGTTCTATTGATTTGACCAACAGATTGAACAGAATGTCAGCTGTAGCTTTTCCAATAAAAATGTCTCTAGGTGATGAAACACCACTTCTTTTCTTTTCTCGGAATAGAACCTTATCCCTACTTGCAGTTCCTTTACGCGCTTCTCATTGGTAGTTTCATCAAAACATATAGTATAGCTTCCTGCTGAAATAGCATCTTCCAGCATCAACTATGAAAATAAGGGCCCAGGGCCTCAGTCCACTAGTACGTCGTCTTGGTCCTGCCTAAAGTCATATTCCTAGGGACATGCTCCTCCCCAAACATTTCCCTAAAAACCTCTACGATTCCAACATTCGAAGCGGCGGAAAAACTAGATTGAACGCTTTTCATCGCCCAGATGAGCTCAGCGCGCAGGGTACCGGGCTGCCGTAACATCAGGTGAAGGGGAAGAGGTTGGTCCAGCACTGCGGGAGGGGTTTGCCCAGCGGCGCTAGCTATAGACTGGCCGGCGGGCTAAGCCTCTGCAGCTAGCACTAGTTGCCGCGGGTTTAGTTGGACCTCCACGGCAGTCTTATGCTTCTTCGTCCTGACATGCTGTTGGAGGGCCTGGAAGCCCTTCTGCTCAATGCTGAACATGCAGTTACAAAGCCTGCACGAGATGGTAGTACGGCTGGCTCGTGCGGCCTACACAGCGTACTTGTGTCTCAGTTCGTCTTCTTTGTTGAACCACTCGTCCCGCAACGAGCATTTAGCCGCCATCTAAGAATGAACAAGAATGAAAAGAAATCCCTAGCCGCAATGCCATGAACAAAAGGCGGAAAATAAAAAAAATACACAGACGGATTTTCCGACAGTTTTGGTCCGTCACGGACTAAAAGTGGTTTCACACGACGCGATTGTTCAACTGGCGGACGTGATTTTCAATTGCCGCGGTTTAAAATGGCTCATTTTATTTCGGATTCATACGGGGCGATTAACCGTTCGATGCAAATGATTTGCGACCATTATTTCCCATCAATTTTCAAATCAAACAATCTATCTAGAATTTTACATTTTAGTTGTGCAGACATCGTGGTTGTTTGCAGTTTAAAATAATATTTTAATAATATTATTATATTATTTTAATATTTTCTGACCGGCCAACCTACGCACGATACGAGAAGCCGACCGGTCGTCAAATGCACGCTGCAGCATTCGCGTAAGGACGAGACGCTAGTGGTCGGCCGGCATACGCACGCCAATCTGTGGTGTATTTAGAAAAGAAAAAAAAAAGAATGTGTTATAGGTAGCGATTTTGTATTCAGCCTGCATGTTCTACTGGCGGGAGAGAGACACGTCGCACAGTGGTCCGGATTCGAAAAAAAGCGGACAAAAAGATTTTTCGTTAAAAGAAATGAAATACTTTTGAGTAAAACTTTAAATTAGATGTTGCTATGAGGCAAATTTGTCGTGGTGCATAAAAATATTTACTTATTCATCCTCTGATCCGGATGAGTCGACTTCTTCTTCTTCTCCTACACCATCTTCCCCTTCCTGCTCCGTCTCGTCCTCGGGTATTGACAATAAATTACACACCTCCTGAGGCAACTGTCTTCTTTTCTCCTTCGGTAGACCTCCCGTGCTTGAAATTACTGGATCAGACCTTAGCAATAGTCTATGGAACAAGTCAAAATTGTTGGAAATTCTTGAGGATTTTCTGGTATGATCTTCCCTATATTTTCTTAAGGTCTTTGTTTCTAGACTCTAAGGCCTCTTCTGAAAGTTTTTCAATCGGCAAAATAGCTGCTTCTATAATGGAAGATCCATGGATAAGTATTTTATGGAGTGTCGGAGGCATGTAATACCGCGGATATAGCCTTACATATAAGCTTGCTGTTTCGCTGCAGTAGGAATTTAACTCTGAACTAGCAATTTCACGACCAGATGAAATTGCTTTTAAAATTATTCCGAAACGAGTTATTAACTCACAGTCTACCCCTGTTATTTCGGATGCTACTTGAGGTTGTTCAAAAAACCTTTGGGCAGTGTTGCCATCATTGGTTGTTCCATATCCAGGCTTCGGAATATTAATTAGAAGACCTAATCTCGTTCTGAATGAGTCTTGCACATTTTTTCCTTTCTTTGGAATAAGTCTCGATTACCATCTTTCACGCTCACTTTCCACTTTTTAAACCCCAGGCGGTATGAAATATGCAGGAGACTTTAAAAAAATCGGACGTGGGCGTGCAGAACTGAAATTCCAAATTCAAGTTGTAAATTGTCGACGGGCTTTTGTGCCATTTTTTTAGATTGCTCATTTTTGAAATTTTCTCACCACAAATATAGCATTTCATGCTTTAAGACTGTGCTAAATAATTGCATATTTTCCATCTCTCATTGACAATATTAAGAAATACTGCACTTCGGTGTTGTTTATAACCAAATTATGTAAATTCTCAATTTGATAATTTAGATACATCCTTTCCGTCAGTGTAATGTCCGATGTTTCATGAACCCACTGAATTCGAATAGGCCTGCAGAATCGTGTAGATGAGGTTCTTGGACTTTTCCACGCAATAATTCCTGTTTTACTGTCAACGAGGCGCAGAGGCACGACAGAAGACATAAATAAGCTCTGGTCACTCTGTTCAGCTTCTGACCAGGTTTGTTTATATTGAGAATGGCCGGAGCTGCCATCAAAGCCCCATTTACAATATAATGTATAGCTCTTATCACTCACATCCGGTAACATTGATACAATTCTGGAGGAAGTGTGGTCCAGCAAGTCTTGTATTTTCATTTCACATTCATTTTCCTTAATTATTACATTTTGTGAATAAGTAGCCTTTTTAGCATTCAAAATAGCTTAATAGCTAGGGTATAAATCATGGTTATGTTTATTAGCTAATCTTCTCATTGTCACATACTGGTGCTTGGATAACTTTGCTTTAATTATGAATGATAAGGTTTCTTCCACTGACATTTTTGTAGATCGTTGACCCCCCTTTCTCCATGCATCCCGTATTCGTTTGCCCCTTGTTGGTGTAGTCGTGGTAGCTTCTTTTAATTGCTTGGCTGATGAATCGTCTCCCTCTGCCCTTAAATTCATAGCGGTCGCATAGGCAAGCTCTGATGAAGTGGCACTCTCCCTTATGTCTTTAATTTTTCTTCTTTTGTTTCTCTCCGTTAGCTCTTCAAATTCATTTGAAGGACGACCTCGATCTTCTGATTTTGCGCAGCCAGGCATGCTCGAAATTGAAATTACAATTTCTTTTTTCAACCAGTCTGAATATTCCTTCAAAAAACATGTCCTAAGAAGTGACACTTTCTCCACCGGTCAAAATAAGACAAATAAAAAAAGGTTCTTATATTATTATACACTGTTTTCTCGACACTCTCATCAACATGTAATTGGAATTTGTTAATGAGATATGTTACCACAAACTTTTCTTGGTGAGCGCGAGACTGATATTTGTTCTCTCGAATCTTGTTATGAAGTTCACTGCGACTAACAACGAAATTCATTTTTCACACTACACACAACTACAACTAATCAATTACTTCTTGCGACTGAACATTATTTTGGTTTCCTGGCCTCGAGATATCCCTTGCGTAGCATAAACAAATGTCTCAACAGGCCCTTATCTCGCGCGAGTGTTTATCCTCAGAGCGCGCAGTAATGTTCTCTCCCTTCTCAATCACGCATCTGGCGATGAAACCTTTAAGGATATATTCTCCAGTATTCATTTTAAATCTTGCATAAGTTTCATGCTATACATATGTATACATTTTTGTTGTAGGCCAAGCAAAATTTATTTTTCTTGAAAAAAATAATGCACTATGCTATAAACACATATATCAGACCCCACACTACATAAAGATACAAGACCCCGAGTTTCATTTTGAAGTTAGAATGATATTTCAAAGTTTACTTAACGGAGTGCGGAGTTGAGAAACGAAGAGTTGTATCACTTTTGCAGTAAGGTATCTGAGAAACACAGAAGCAATTTCCAAAGAAAAAGTGGAATTAATGTACAGTGATTAACATACTTCTCTTGGAAGGTGGTTTGGCGTTTCTAAAGTAAAGTAGAAAAATCGATTTTTGACCGCTTTTTTACGGATCCGGACCACTGTGCGTCGGCTATCTTCTGTGTTGCGTCATAGCTCTCAAGCCACTTCTACACCGGCAGCTATATTCTGTGTTGCGTCATACCTCATGCCACTTCCACACCGTCAAACCACACTATAATCGTCTACACTGTCAATAACTATCAGAGAATAGGAAGCAATATCGCATCATGTTATCAAGATGCCGAATTTTATAATGAAATAAGAATAACATCCGGTTACCGAAGAAATAGTACAACGAAAAATTGATCGTCGTAAGTGGTAATAGAAGACATATTAAGGGGATATATCAACATGTATTTGGTAGGAATGGGACTTGAGAAAATCATCGAGTTAAGCGGAAAAACGTGGTACCGGTAACCGAGAACGTGCTAACGAGATTCCACTGTATTGAACACAGTTGAAAGTGTGTGTTATTTATGCATTACACAAATACGTATAATAAATGATTTTGAAAATATGAACTTGATTTGACGAAAGTATTGCTTACTACGATATATATCAACAATATCGATCAAAACTACGAACATTCGCGTGGTGTGTATAAACCCATTCAAAACAAAGCAATTGTTGATTGCCATTAAAAAGCACGTGGGAAACCAGCTTACATCTGTGGTGTAGGAATTTTTGCGTATGTGTATATTACGGACCGCGAATGAAACTTTCTTTACGATTTGAAGATTTTTGCGCAACGATAACCATAGGCGCCTATAATGGCAATTTTTGTTTTCGTTTAAATTTTATACATTTTAAAAGCGGTGAATAAAAGGTAATACGTAAAATAATAATAATAAATAATAATTATAATACGCAATTATTTAATTAATAATTAAAGGTTAACTCACCAAAAAAAATGGTTAAGATTTTCACAAATCGAAACAAGTCACGCGGTTTATAATCGTTCAGAATTGCGAAAAATATTTCTTAAATGTCGAGAGACCGATGGACCAACCATAACCACGGAAAAGTAGACAGATTTGACCATATACCTACATATCAAATGTTGGAACTATTCAGCAGATCTGGAATGGCGGTGTATGAGTTGAAAAATTTTTGTACTGTGACAGTCCAGATCGGCGGGGTCGGTATGTCATTCTAAAACCGACGGAATATTCGTCAGTGTAAGGCCAACTATTGACTTACCTTTGATAAATTGTAAAATACTAGAATATACGGCAACGCCACGCTCCTTTCCGTCACAACACTTAAGTTAAAAAACGCATTGTTAAAATTTTCGTCGATCGCGGCACGGCTCCGGCTGTGGTATTGCACCATGGAAGCTTTTTATATTTCTGGCCGCCTAGCTCGCTGTTGGCAGCGCACTCAGGCAGCGGTGGCAGAAAAACGAACTACCCATTCATTGGTATATTTTGGGTAAGCAATCTGATTGTGCATGAGAACATTCTGAACGCAGAATGTGACCAGTTTTGTAAAAAAAAAAAAAAGTGAGAAAAGTGAGTAATTTTAGCAAATAGTGAGAAAAGTGAGGCTGCTTTGAAAATAGTGAGTCGCTGGCAGCCCTGCATGTCCTAATTATTCTTCTCTATGGGATATAAAAATAAAAAAGACAACAAAGGAATCATACACAGGTACAAGAATGAACATAAACCTATTTGTTGCTGATGTTCTGATTAGGGAAGAGAATGAGAAAGTGGTCCATCAACAGCTGGATGTACTTTTAAAAAAATCAGAAACGGGAAATGAAAATCAGTGTAGAGCAGGGATGTTAAAGATACGGCCCGCGATCGCAATGTGTGACAGACAGAAGAATCATGACTTCACTCGATTCCTCTACGGAAGTTTTAAAATGCGCACACTACAACAATTATAAGTAATTCCAAGGGCAGCGCGAGCATAGACAAGCGAGAGAGGTAGACAGTAACGCCATCTCTTAGCAACAAGCGGAAATACCACGAAGGCTAGAATCCTCCACGCGCTTCGAGTCTAGACTAGAACCTTCCTTATTGATATAAAAGGAGTGCGTCGGCACGACGTTAGTCAGTTGAGTCGAGTAATCGAAGCGATACGGTCGGAGAATGATTTAGTTAATTTAGTTGTACTGCGACATAGTGATTGTGAAGGTATTGTGCATTTGTATGTGTCTTGCGCATGCGATATCCATAATTGTTACGCTTTTGGCATAATGTCACAAAATCGTAAAGTTGATAGTGAGTTCCGAGTTTTTCAGTCTAAATGGGAAATTGCATATTTTTTCATAGAATGGAAAGGTAAACCACTGTGTTTGATTTGCAATCAAACAGTTGCTGTTTGTAAGGAGTTTAACTCGAAGAGACACTATGATACGAATCATAAATCAAAATTCGATTGTTACACTGAAAAAATAAGAATGGACACATTGTCATCTTTAAAATCTAAAATTCAAGGTCAACAATCGATGCCCCGAAATCAAGTTTTATTATTGCATTAGAAATCGCGAAGAGATCAAAACCTTTCACTGATGGTGAGTTTATTAAAGACTGCATGTTGAAAGTAGCCGATGTTTCATTTCCATTTCAAAAGTCAATAATTAAAAATATTTCGCTGTCAAGAAACACTGTTGCTTCAAGAATAAATGATTTATCTCAAAATTTGGTTCAACTGAAGGAGAAAATTAAGGAATTTACAAACTTTTCACTGGCTGTTGACAAGAGCACTGATACTGAGGATACAGCTCAACTTGCTGTTTTTATACGAGGTATTAACAGTAACTTTGAAATAACTGAAGAACTATTAAAGTGCGTCCCATTGACAGGTACCCTACTACAAGAGCAAATGATATTTATTCTGCAATTGAGCATTTGATAGCAGAATATGAACTCGACTGGAATATACTTAGCAGCACAACTATGGATGGCGCTCCTGCAATGGCTGGCAAACATTCGGGCGTTGTAACTAAGTTAAAACAGGAAACATCAGGGAATTTTGTGGGATTTCACTGTATAATTCATCAGGAATCATTGGCATCCAAACATTTAAAAATGGACCATGTCATGTAACCTATAAATAAAATAGTAAATTTTATAAGGAGCAGAGGACTAAATCACCGAGAGTTCAGGCAATTTTAAAGATTTGGACGAAAAGTTTTCTGATGTCCCTTATTTCACCGAAGTTCGTTGGCTCAGTCGAGGAGTAGTTTTAGAAAGATTTTTTGCATTACGTGATCCTATTCAAGCTTTCATGTTAGTAAAAGGCACCCCAATTGATTATGACAATGACTGGTGGGTTGATTGTGCCTTTTTAGTAGATGTGAATAAACACTTGACTGATCTGAATGTAAAGTTACAGGGTAAAAATCTGATTGTCACTCAAATGTATTCATGTATTCAAGCCTTTGAAACAAAGTTGAGGCTGTGGGAAAATCAGGTAAAAAATCAAACTTTGGATCATTTCCCTCATTTAAAATCATTTGGGACGGTGAACCAAAATAAATTGGATCAATATTCTCAACTTCTGCAAAATCTGATCACGGAATTCAACAATCGTTTTGAAGACTTCCACAAAATGAATGAAATGGAACTCCCAATTTTCAACAATCCATTCAATTTTGAAGATTCACAGGCACCAGTTCATTTGCAAATGGAGTTGATAGATCTTCAATCAGACAGTATTTTTAAAGAAAAATTTAAAGAGGTTAACGCTCTTACGTTTTATACGCAATATTTCAAGAGTTTGGATAACTACCAGCAATTAAAAAAGCATGCAGCACGCATTCTGTGCATGTTTGGTAGCACCTATTTATGTGAGCAGATGTTTTCAGTCATGAAAATAAATAAGAACAAACATCGCACAAGACTTACGAATGAACATCTCCAATCAATTCTTAAAATAATTACAACGAATATGATACCTGACATCAATGAGCTTGTCAAAAACAAGAGAAGTCAGGTATCTGGATCCTCGAGCTCAAAATAATTACCGTCTTTTATTACTTTGATATGATTTTTAACAACCGTATATTATATACTATATAATTAAGTAAATAAAATGTTATAATAATTCAGTACATTTTTTTATTTGAATCTGGCCCGCCTACACATTCTAAATTTAATATATGGCCCTCTGCAAAATTGAGTTTGACACCCCTGGTGTAGAGAAAAGAAAGAAAATGGTAATGACAAGAGGAAAGAAAGAAAGAAAGAAAGAAAGAAAGAAAGAAAGAAAAAAAAAAAGGGAGGAAAAGGGATTGTTAAAATTGGAGATGTACATCTGGAAGTAGTAGAGCACTTCAAATATTTAGGAAGTGAATTGATGGAATATGCAAGATTGGATATGGAGATCAACAAGAGAATATAATGTGGGAGTGTTTTCTATCATCAGGTTCGAAGTTTAATTTGGGATAAAGACATACCACTGAAGGCTAAAGAAGTGATGCATAAGACCTATTACTTACCAATAATGACGTATGGAGCAGAAACTTGGCCGATGGCAAGGAGAGATGAAAGAATAGAGGCAGACAAAATGAAATTCCTGAGGAGTATGGTACAGAAGACTAGGAGAGATAGAGTGAGAAATGAAGACATTCGAAAGGAAGTGAATGTACAGAAGCTGAATGATAAGCTAGAGCATAACAGATTGAGATGGTATGGACATGTGAAAAGGATGAATGATGAAAGAATGCTGAAACAAGTGATGGAAAGACAGATGACTGGAAAGGGACGACGAGGAAGACCTAGAGTACGGTGGATGGAATTAGTGAAAGACCGTGTGAGAGAATGAAACCTGGAGTGGAGTTCAGTGGTTGAAGAAGGATGGTGGACAGACAGAGTTAAGTGAAGGGGTGTCATATTTGCTCCGACACGGCCTAAGCTGGAAAACTGAAATTGATGATGAAAAAATAAATAAGAAAAGAAAAGCTAGTATTTATTATATTTGAAAGTAATATTCGGAATAGGATCAGGAACTTGATGTTTGCTCCATTCCTGATGCAGTGTCAACATTATCCTCAAGTTTATATTGGTACAGGGAGACTTTCTTGAAGGTCATCTTGTCAGGATTAAAGGCTCTGAAATGCTTTACAACATTGGACATTCATGTGTGATATCCATGCACAATTTATTAAAATAATAATGGCCTAACTCTGACTTATGCCACTATGTTTTTAAAATTTAGCTTGAGTCGTCGACAACCAATAAGTAGGATGTGGGGAAACAACAAATCCAGGACTTACTTTGCTATGAACCTAAACAAAGAGTGGCCTCTTTAACAGTAACTCAACTCAATCTTGCTGACTTAACCAATATACTGTATTTCTAAACCCCTCAATTCATTCTTAGGTCCTGATTCTTCAAACATGGTAACTTTCTAGTAGAGAACTATGGGCTTTTCATTTTAATCCACAATAAACAACCTTGCAGTTAACTAATAAATCTCTTTCAATTTATCATTCACCAATGTTATTAAAAACAACTGTTACAAATAAAACATACATTATAGCAAATAATACTTGCAAAAAAGTAGTTTAATATTTAGTATCAGTTAACATAACCTAGGGTACTGGTAACTTCATATTATAAAACATTGTCATCTTATACACACATCAAAAAAAGTTTTGCATCACCTCGGTTCCCAGATCTCCGGCATATAGACGTTGACTGTGTATATTGTATCAAAGATACAGTCCCTTTGACTGTTCATAGATGTCACTAAAACTGCTCAAAGATGTAAACAACCATGCATGAGCAGGGCCTATTAGACGGAGGGGGTACGACAGCCGATCAGTTCCAGTCATTCCACCAGGACGAAGGTACGCTGCTCATGTTGTCTGTAGTTCTACCATGCCTAGAAGGTCAATACCGCAGTTCGATCGCGTCCGCATTGTTACTTTGTGTCAAGAAGGGCTTTCAACAAGGGAAGTTTCCAGGCGTCTCAGAGTGAACCAAAGCGATGTTGTTCGGACATGGAGGAGGTACAGAGATACAGGAACTGTCGATGACAGGCCTCGCTCAGGCCGCCCAAGGGCTACTACTGTAGTGGATGACCGCTACTTACGGATTGCCGCTCGGAGGAACCCTGACAGCAATGCCACCATGTTGAATAATGCGTTTCGTTCAGCCACAGGACGTCGTGTTTCAACTCAAACTGTGCGCAATAGGCTGCATGATGCGCAACTTCACTCCCGACGTCCATGGCGAGGTCCAGCTTTGCAACCCCGACACCATGCAGCGCGGTACAGATGGGCCCAACAACATGCTGAATGGACCCCACAGAATTGGCATCACGTTCTCTTCACCGATGAGTGTCGCATATGCCTTCAACCAGACAATCGTCGGAGACGTGTTTGGAGGCACCCTGGTCAGGCTGAACGTCTTAGACACACTGTCCAGCGAGTGCAGCAAGGTGGTGGTTCCCTGATGTTTTGGGGTGGCATTATGTGGGGCCGACGTACGCCACTGGTGGTCATGGAAGGCTCCGAAACGGCTTTACGATACCTGAATGACATCCTCCGACCCATAGTGCACCCATATCGGCAGAATATTGGAGAGGCATTTGTCTTCATGGACGACAATTCTCGACCTCATCGTGCACATCTTGTGAATGCGTTCCTTCAAGATAACGACATCGCTCGACTACAGTGGCCAGCATGTTCGCCAGACATGAACCCTATCGAACATGCCTGGGATATGTTGAAAAGGGCTGTTTATGGACGTCTTGACCCACCAACCACTCTGAGAGATTTACGCCGAATTGTCGTTGAGGAGTGGGACAATTTGGACCAACAGTGTCTTGATGAACTTGTGGATAGTATGCCACGACGAATACAGGCATGCATCAATGCAAGAGGACGTGCTACTGGGTATTAGAGGTAGTGGTGTGTACTGCAATCTGGACCACAAATGCTGAAAGTCTAGCTGTATGATGGTACAACATGCAATGTGTGGGTCTCATGAGCAATAAAACGAGCTGAAATGTTGTTTGTGTTGATCTCTATTCCCTTTGTATTTAAAGGTTCCGGAACTCTTGGAACCGAGGTGATGCAAAACTTTTTTTGATGTGTGTATTTACATTGAACCATAAAATAGGATCTAAAAAAAAAATATCCAATATTTGAAGGACAAATTGTCCTAATAAACACAGGTCCTACAGTGCATAGTTTCTGAAATCTGAACATATGTTCATAAAAGGAGATACTCAATCTGACAAAAATAAAATCATTGCAACAAACCCTTATGACATATCAATATTCCATGCCAGGGATGTCAAGTATTATTATCTGGCAACATGCATCTTCTATAAACAAGTATTCAGATCTCTGAAAGTGTGTGCTATGGGTAGGACCCAAGTTTTTTTGATGTATATATCACCACCTAAAATATTGGATATTTTCTTTAAACACTAGTATCCATAAAACACCATTTTAAACAAATTTTATGAAAAATTTCCACTTACTGCGAGGAGGATGCAGGTGTGTTACCACAATATGCTGGCACAGTAATGTATTGAGGTTAACATGCAAAAATGAACTATAAATTATAGCCCACATGAAGGGGAAGGATTTTATTGGTATTACCAGGGTACACTTGACCTGTAGGATGAAGAGTCCAGCCCAAAACTAATACAAAACATACTTTTCTCACAGGTTGGGACTTGAGCGATCAAAATGGTCACGTCTTTCACTAACACTTCTGATAAGAGGGGATTTTTGCTTATTAGCATGTTTTATTCCTTGAAAGTTACTGTACATTTAATACCATGGGAGATTGTTTGGTGATGTTTTGTAGTGTATATTTTTATGGAGTGATTCTTGAAATATAAATACTGTATAATAAAGGACAAGATGATCAATATGCATGAATACAGTTCCTACAAGTCGACAAACTAATGGTTGGTAAAAGTGATCCTATGTGGTCAGCAGCTTCGGTGGTGTAGTGAGCTTCTATGCCCAGGATAGCGGGTTCAAACCCGGCCGAAGCCGTCAGATTTTTTAAGAGCGTTAAAAATCCCTCAGTATGCTTTCCTTTGGAGGGGAAGTAAAGCCGGCGGTCCCATGTCAGATTTATGGCATGTTAAAGAACCTTCCACTAATTACACCTGTGTGAAGCTAAATTGGATAGGTTAAGAATGTAAACAACGCTCTTAGGTTGCTACATTCCTTGCCAAGAGATGATTGCGGTGGCGTCTAGTCGCTAAGTTCTGAACTAGGCCTAGTAGTTGTTGACGGTGGCGTTAAAAGAAGGAACTATTTGAAAAATTCAAAGTTGCAGTCCTTACTTGAATTAAAAAACAGATACACACACCAATACAGCCATCACAATTAACACCGGTTATCAGACAGATTCTACACACACCCGAAGTAAATGGGGCTACATGACCACGTTGTCGCAGCCCCTAAACTGAGGAACCAACCAACCATCCTATGTGGTCTCAAAAGGCGAAGAAGAAGAAACCTTGAAAATGAGACAAATATTCAAGAGAGTATCTCTTTTATCGACATGGTTTTACAGAAAAATGAGCAACAGTCATATGCCGTAAACCATTAAGAGAGTGCCGATTAAGTGAACGTCACTTATTAGGGAATGTGCAGGACAATGTAAACTGCAGACCACACGGAGTTAGGATAGAGTGTGTTGGTCTCCATCCACTAGCTAGTGAAAGATGTTGAAGCCAATGGCCAAGCCTCGTTTGAGGTGCAAGAAAATGGCTGTTCCAATGCTAAAGCCTGTAAAATGCACCATTTTTCTTGAATTCTAGAGGTAACTCAAAATTTTTCTTCAAAGTGGTCAGTTTAATTTAGAAAATGTACATAACTGAAGTCATTCTCAGCCAATAATATTTATGACAAAATGAACCCTTAATGTGAGATACACAAAATTCTGACCAGGGACATAAGACAATAATTACTCAACCAACATACACTTCCTTTCCCCTTCGACAAACTGGCTTCGAATGCAAGGGGTTATGATTCACACTGTCTAAGATGAGATAGTTGTGATGTGCGAGTACATGAGTACCACTCAAGTGTTGCTTTTGAAAACGAGCTTGTGTTTGACTGCCATTATGAACCCGTATGGATTAATTGTAAACTTATTTGATTTCTATGATATACCTATACTGTACATTCCCACCATCTGTTTCACTACCTACTACGTGACTGTTTTCTGTTATCATAGTCACTGTACTAGTGTATGTAAGCTGTAATTAATTTTGGATCACACACTTATTGAACACTACCATCGCAGCACTGAATGGAGAGTGGGAAGACACAAAAGACGTCCACTCTGGATAGCCGCTGATGGCACCAGGATTTAAACTATGACCCCTGGAATAATGGTCAATCTTGCACTGAAGGTCAGAATGACTCATTTAAGATGGGGAAAATCTTTCCAAGATGGTTTGGATGTGGGAGAACCAGGAATAGTCCTCTATTTGACAAACCAATTGATATTCCTACAGTAATTTATAACACTAAATAAAAATAACAGATAAATTTAGAGGAAAAAATGAAATGATGTGAAAGAAAACATCCTGTACCGCACACCATCCAATGCAAATCAAACAAGTCATGCCCACTTAAGAACTTGGCTTCACGCAGAGAACTCTGGACAACTACTCCTATTCCTACCTTCGTTGCAGACTGGGATAATATGGTTTATCCTTTTTCACATTTCTCAACTTTTAGGACATATTTTTCACTATTTACTGCATGAATGCAAGGATATATTTATGGTTTTTAGTGCACATAAATCTGCCCCGGCTAATGATATAGACACGAGTTTCTACAATGCCTTGCTACATCTGTAGTGGTGATTGTTGTTTTAAGGGGAAGAAGCATCCACCTGTAAGTCACCTGCTCCACCATTGTATGCAGTTAAGTCATCTGCTCCACCATTTTATGCCGTTATCAGCAGCACAAATACTGGAAGATCCACACTTTCAAGGTTCAACACCTGGTACTTCCAGACAAATACGGGTCTCCAACAAAAATTTGTGTAGAAAAAGGAGATGAAACAGCAGTTAGTTTCATATGTTTATCGAACAAATAGCATTTTTACACAGAATAGTTTCATATAAATGAAATACTACTCCCTAACACTGCACTGGCTCACTGAGGGAAACAATGGCAAACTACCGTACCTCATTCTGCCTAGTATGCCTCACTATAGCGTTGCCTTGGGTTTATACACTCATAACCTCTGGTGGTGCTTTTTGAGGATCCGACCAGCCTCCTGGCTGACTGACTAACAGATAGATGTACCAATGACATTTTAATTAACATTAAGCATTAACTTCTCAGCCCCACTGCTAATGAGAGAAGAGTTCAAACCTGTCCAAGAATGAGGATACTGAGCACAGAAAGGGAAGGACCATGAACGTTGAGAAAACAAGACAACCCCCAGGTCCCAATAGCTAGACAGAATAGCTGACCATGGAAGTTATAAGATAAAACCTGGCACAAGTAAGATAAAATAAGGCCTGTTTACAGTACTTGCCAACACTGTGAACCCAGGATCATTGAACTTAGAATATTTGTCCAAAAGAGTGCCAAGAGCTACAAAGTCACAATACTCCTCGATGTTTACTAAATCTCTCAAACAACCAAATATTGCCATAGATGCTTTCAATATTGGGAATAAAATATTGGTGAAAGTGAGGCCAGAAGAGAACGGGTTGTAGTTACAGGGGAGTCCCACCGAGTACCAGAGCATGTGGTCACAAAGAGCCACATAACGTATTAGTATTTTCCTGCTAGTGTGGGTCCACTTTATGGATCATCTGGTCTCAAGTTTACAGCTATCATGCCATCATTGTCTTGATCACCAATGAGGCCTTTCTCCAATCACTTTTAGATGGCAGGCAGTGTTCGCAATGTTGTCATGTGTTGCTCTAAGGTTATGTCTATACCAGCAATGTCGGCAACTTTTCAGTAACTGGCGCAACATACAACTGCCATCAAATCGTACACAATGGAACTCAAAACAAACATTGATGGCCATTCTTCCTAGAACTGCAAACTTTCACTTCCTTCGAGAAGGGGATGGGTAGAGACCACCCACAAGACAATGATACAGTACATAACTGGACTTAAAAAAAAATCATCAAAGATATTTCACAGCTCACTAATTCTAAATAAAAGCTTTATATGTCTGTGAGCCAGAATAGAAACTTCATGCATGTTTTCACACAACTTATATACCCACCATTCAAACATGCCCAACAACATGTATAGGTATTTGAAATACATCCAAATTAGCAACCTCACATCTTAATAGTAAATTATAATATTAATCACTAAAACTAAAAGAAATTTTTCCACACTGACTTGTGTGCAGGAAATCAGTAAACCATTATTGCGAAGAGACTATTCCAAACAATGCCACACTAATCCATCTAGTAAGAAACTGGCAGATGTCAAATTGCATTATTTTCTACAACCAAATGTAAACCTTCAGCCTTTGTATGGATAATGAATTATTTTCAAACACATTTTTATAACATTCATTTCATAGTCATCATGACCTAACCAACTTATTCTGAAGCTATTTCACTTGAATATTGACATTAGAACATTGTGACGTGGATAGCTTATGAATGCTGCACATTGAAGTGACAGAATAGTTACAAGATCTGTTTGAATCATCAACCATGAAAAAAGAACCCCTATCGTATGCTATAACCTTATTTGGTCCAGTACTTTGACTGTGGATACACTCTTCTTGTAATGTGACAACATCCTTACATTACTCCTCTTTAAGATGGATTGATATCAACCTCAATTTGTACCTGCATCAGCATTTGCAGTAACACTTTTGCATCTTTGAACATTGTGGTACTATCTCAAAACAATATTTATTATTTTAACATAAAGAATAACTAATTAATACTTGGAGCAATATTGTTCCAGTACTACAAAATTTAAACAAAATATATAACACAGGGGCTTCTCACAAAATGCAAACAAGTCCAAAATATGAGGCATGTTGAAGGATAAATAAGCAGGATACGGATAGGCATTTCTACATAGCCTTTCACCATTCCTATCAGAGACTAATGAATTCAGGGTGTGCTTGGTTGGTGTTAATACAGTGGGAAGACCTTGTTAATGTAGCTTATAATAGCTACTTGCACCACAAAATAAAATTCACTTTATTTGGAACATTTATGCGAGTTATGTTGAGTTGCAACATTCCACAAGTATCATAGTGATGACTTGAGGGAATAGCTTCCCTTGGAGCAATCAAATATGTTGAGTAAGACATGGAAATGTGACCACAGTGGGGATTTGTACCTGAATCTTCTGGTGTCTAGGTATGCATGCATAATGCAGCAGTTAAAAAATTAAAAATTAAACCTTTTCCTCCAGGGCAGTTACAATTGATGGTGGAAATTCCTTTTGTTTCCTGAAAAAAAATTGTAATATTATTGGTTTTCCATCCCTTTTAACAACTGCAGCTCTTAGAGAAGCTGGGGTGCCGAAATTCTTCCCCAAAGGGGATCTTTAACATGCCAGTAAATCTACTGACACGGCTCCCTCACATTTGCGCACCCTCAAACGCCAACTGACTCCGCCAGGATTTGATCAACTTGTTTCCTGAACAATCTCAATTTGAGAATAGTATGATTCTTGTGAGAAATGCAATCAACTATGACTAGCTACTATATATTGTTATTAAATTAATTTTATACATAAAACCAATAGCAAATGATATAGACCTTTTGATGAACTGCTGAACATTCACAGGGCTGATGACCAAAGATGTCCCTAGTTCTCAATTAAAGCAACAACAACAACAACACATTGAGCATCTAAGAGATCTCATTGCCTATTTTTCTGATATTCAGATTCCAATTTACAGACAGTGTAAAAAAGATGTTTTAGCAGGGTGACCGCTGGTTACCTAAAATTATTTTCCCTGTGTTTTCACTGCGTTTTTGCTGTGTTAATATAATTGTTCCCTGTGTTCAATTTAACCTTTTATTAACACATATACTATTATAAGGGTACTATTTAAGTTTATTTTCAAAAAATAAAACAAAATTTATGTACGGGAAATACTTTTATTTATTGTACAACATAAAATACATATCACATAGTCTCTTATGACAACGCATATCTTTCACAAATTTATAACTTACACGTTTCATTGATCACATTTCAAAATGATCACAAATATTTAGGTATACTATTTAATATTTAATATGATGATGATTTAATCACAGATATTTAGGCAACTTTGAATACATTTGAAGTTCTTATTTCTTCAATGTTTTTATTTTCATTTCCAGCACATGTTGGTTTGTGCGCAATTCTTCCTTTTCTTTATTTAATGCCATTAACACTTCATCCTTTCTCTTCTTATTCTCTCTCTCGTACCGACTCAACTGCTCTATTTCCGTTTCCCATCGTTTTCGTTCTTCAATAGCGGTTTTTACCTTAGCCCTAGCCCTACAAGCGTAACGAACCATTTCATCATCAATGTTTATGGCATCTTCTCCACCTGCATCCTCAATTACATCCCATGCTCTTCTCAACGCTATGAGAGTTTCCTCGTGAATGTTTTCCACTAGCATTTCTTTGTTAATGGAAAAACCTCCACAAAGGAAAATGAGGATGATTCTTATGATCTGCCACACATCTTTATATTCTTCCAAGCCCTTGATCTGTTTAGAATAAAAATGATCCAGGCAAGATTTACTCCTATCAAATTGTTTGAGCTCGTCTTTTGACACGGGATATAAAACGACCAAACTGAAGTGTGGCTCGATCTGACAAAAGCGCAGTCACATGCTGGCTGGTGATCCTTGCTTTGTAATGTTTCCTGTCATGTGGCTAGTGATAGCTCTCTTGCCCACGTTGCTCAAAGCAATCTGTTTTTTGCACACGTTACAAAAAGCATGTTTTGCATTTTCGGGAATTTCTTCTAACCAAGGTTGGGTACTTTGACGGTTGCAACTATTCTGGATTGAATTTCAATGATCCCTCCATGATCTTCAAAAAATACTAAATACAAAAGTGTTAATTGTTGTGTGATTTTTAGGTTATGTAATCCATTGTCATTGTAGGATTTGTTTTATTACTCATTATAGCAGAAGGGTACAGCAGAGCAATGCATTCTATCAAAGTGTAAGAAAACTTGTTTGGGATAAGGGAGTACCAAGGAAAAGCAAGGAGGTAATGTATAAAGTGTACTATGTACCCATATTAACTTATGCAGCTGACACTTGGACCCTGACAAGCAGGCAAGAGAGTAGAATCCAAGCCAGTGAAATGAAATTCCTAAGAAGTATGATAGGTAAGACAAGGAAAGACAGAGTGAGGAATGAAGATGTTACGAAGGAAGTTGGGATGGGAAAACTAAATGAGAGAATTGAGAAGAATAAACTAAGGTGGTTTGGACATGAAAAGAGGATGGAGGAAAATAGAATACCAAGACAGATGCTGGAGGCAAAGTGCAAGGGTAAGAGAGCAAGGGGAAGACCTAGAACAAGGTGGATTGATTCAGTGAAGAACAGCGTGAGAAAAAGAAATCTGGACTGGGACAAGATCGTGGAAGAAGAATTGTGGAAGGAAAGTGGAGAAGTGCCATAAAATACCCCGACCCGGCAGGAGCTGGATAAGGGGAAATGATGATGATGATTAGGAAAAAAACAAACAAACAAAAAACACAACAACAACAACAACTTTTATCTGTATGCCTTCGCTAATCGCTTATTATTAACCCCTCAAGCCGGTTGGCCGTACACTGTACGTCCGCTGGACTCGACTCGTTCAGCCGGTTCGACGTACCACAAACGTCCGGTGCAGGCGGAAGTTAGGATGCCTATTACGCATGAAACCCTGCTGCTTCGCCGGATCTTCTTTCACGTTATAAACCGAGAAGTTATGTACTTTCATGCCATCTCTGTTTCATAATTAGAACTAATACGAAGTTGATCGATATCCGTTGCTTTTGACGACTCATCGATCAGCGAAGGAACATGAAACACGCTCTATTGAGTTTCAGGTTAGTTACTTTAGAAGGTACCACATCCTTTCCTGCCATCTCGAGATTGTTTTGTGAACTATATCTAACTTGACAGTTTTAGTCACTTATGAAGGGGAAGCACCGATAGCAATTACTTAGTAGATAACTTTTGCTTCGTAGGCTAGAGGCTACTCAGTCGCAGATGAATAATTGCCTGACTGTCTCATTCTCTTACGGGTGCAGATATTATTGGTTTGATAGATGACAGTAGTGGAAGTGATGTATAGGGAGCGTTATTTTCGGTAGTGATACGGACTATGCACAGCATGATGTTACTGGAGAAGTGGGAGACAGCCCAGACGAGGAAGAAATAGCTTCAGCTGTAATAACAACGACCGCTGTTCAGTGTTTGTGGCGAGAGGTGACTTCGTCACAAGCACACAAAAGATCCCCTTCACGGGTATGCCGGGTACAAGGAGGCATTTCACGTCTGTTTTTTGCTGCTTTCGACAATGTGATTGAACTAGTTTGAGAAACGAATATGTAGGCCTACGCGGCAGAATGTATGGTGGCGCGCCCTTGAAACCAAGGTCGCGCGCCAGGAAGTGAGAGTCAGTGACAGGGGACAACATTTATGTGTTCTTGTGGTTTGTATTGTTGATGGGGATGATGCAGAAACCTACCCTAAAGAGCTATTTCACCCCTATATTCCCTCAAACAATGCAAAGGAACAGGTTTGAAATAATATTGCGATATTTAAATTTTGTTGAAAATTCGACACGGGATGCATACACTGGGCCTAAAAAGCTTTTCAAAATTCAGCTTTTCCTGTAAATTATACCCGAAAAATATGTATATATGTAGATTGAACTTTATCATGTAAATATCTTGCTTTCATTGTAAATATACCTGAAACAAATACCAAAAATGGAACTTATAAATTATTATACTTTAGAAAATATTGCGTGTGATTATGGACAACCCTGAAAAGCAGTCGTCACATATATTACTGAGAAACATTGGACATGATATCGGTAAGTAATCCTAAAAATTTCATTACGTTATATTTCGTAGATTTAACATTATTAATTTTTTACCTTGTTGGTGTCCACACCTCTGCTGAGCTTCAATTTAAATACCGCCGGAGAAGTGAAAACCTCCGGATTAAATAGCCGGCCTGAGGGGTTAAAAAACCAGAAACGCTTTGACAGTCTGCAAATCATTTACATACACAAGTCGACAGTACAGGAAAGATGCCTGGGACATAAGTAAACTCAATTCAGATTTTGCGCCATCTGTTTAGTGAATCACGTTACACCACAACTATACCTTATTCTATATAAGTTGAGAGTCAAATGACAACAGGCCAGAGCCGCGGAGAAGAGCTCTTACTTCTTACTGAGGTGAAGTTAAAGCCAGTTTACAATTGATATGGTGTCTGTAATAGTTCAATCGAAGGTAGTGTGCTCATATAGGTAAGAGCTCTTCGTCGCGGCTCTGGCGTGTTGTAATTACTCTCAACTTATATGAAATAAGGTATAAACACCGGAGTCATCTTTTTTTCTCGTGAAGCTAATTTTCCTGACTTTGGATACGCTGAAAGGCAAACAACCGAGATTAATTAATACTGCCAACGTTGCATTATTATTAAGCCCAATCATACGTCAAGACATTTTTTTATCGTGTCAAATTTTTTCCTTGTATTTTCCATGTTTATTCTATGCAATTTAAATTCCCTGTGTTCCCAGAGTTTTCCAGAAAGCGGTCACCCTGTTTAGAATTGTTCAAATAAAAACCATAGACTGACATCGAGAAATGAACACTATATGTATTGGACAATTTACACATCACAATGATGGCATCCAAGTGACAGTTCGAGGGGATCTACCTCCAATGTTGAGCCACTGGTTCCAATGCAGGACAAGTTTCCTTATACCCCGCTGCGAAGAAGGATGCTGGTTAAGCCACATTTCCACAGAATCACAAACTGCTTTAATTAGTGGTGAAATGCTTACCCTTCAGGAACTTATTCAGTGGACAACTTGACAGTTGCTAAGAGAGATCAGGGCTGGAATGTGAGAGATCTATTAGACCCAAGCAAAACGATGCACCTCGTCCCGAGTCACATGGGCAGCATATGGACATGCATTTAACCAGGGATCAAGTTATTCATGAAGCTGTGGAAGACTGGTTTCACTACAAACCAGCATCCTTTTTCATGGAGGGTATAGGGAAACTTGTTCAGCATTGGGACAGGTGCCTGAACAGTGCAGGTGAAAAACTATAGACTCCCTCGAATTAACATCTCTGTGTTATTGTGATTTAATGTATATTGTCAGATGCATATTGTGTTCATTTCTGTACATCAGTCTGTGTTTCAATTGAACCCTTATACAATATTTATCAATAGTATCTCTCTCCTTCAAGGCAAATGACCTTCAACAACAATCAACATTATCGTCTTACTCCATTTCATTTCAAGCAAACTACACAGTATTCTGTAACATGCACACAGAAAGGGCAAGAGAGATAAATGCACAGTATAACAAAATACTGTAATAGGCAACTGATAAATACAGAGGTATCCATGTAAGGGTATCATGAATTTCAGCTATCAGTATGTGTTGAAGCAGTAATGGAGTACAATTTAAAAATCCTTTCGCTTCAACACATTAATCAATGTTCTAGATTTTTGATAAAACAAGGTTGAATAAGTTCCACATCACTTAAAAAGTTTTTAAATAATCTCATTTTTCTTATAAATAAAATAATATATTTATAAGGAAAATAACAAAAGAAAGAACTCATATACACACATCAAAAAAAGTTTTGCATCACCTCGGTTCCCAGATCTCCGGCATATAGACGTTGACTGTGTATATTGTATCAAAGATACAGTCCCTTTGACTGTTCATAGATGTCACTAAAACTGCTCAAAGATGTAAACAACCATGCATGAGCAGGGCCTATTAGACGGAGGAGGTACGACAGCCGATCAGTTCCAGTCATTCCACCAGGACGAAGGTATGCTGCTCATGTTGTCTGTAGTTCTACCATGCCTAGAAGGTCAATACCGCAGTTCGATCGTGTCCGCATTGTTACTTTGTGTCAAGAAGGGCTCTCAACAAGGGAAGTTTCCAGGCGTCTCAGAGTGAACCAAAGCGATGTTGTTCGGACATGGAGGAGGTACAGAGATACAGGAACTGTCGATGACAGGCCTCGCTCAGGCCGCCCAAGGGCTACTACTGTAGTGGATGACCGCTACTTACGGATTGCCGCTCGGAGGAACCCTGACAGCAATGCCACCATGTTGAATAATGCGTTTCGTTCAGCCACAGGACGTCGTGTTTCAACTCAAACTGTGCGCAATAGGCTGCATGATGCGCAACTTCACTCCCGAC
Source organism: Meconema thalassinum (assembly GCA_946902985.2). Lineage (NCBI taxonomy): Eukaryota > Metazoa > Arthropoda > Insecta > Orthoptera > Tettigoniidae > Meconema > Meconema thalassinum. The sequence goes on along the minus strand of OX336391.1, from coordinate 295,417,569 downwards.
GTCCATGGCGAGGTCCAGCTTTGCAACCCCGACACCATGCAGCGCGGTACAGATGGGCCCAACAACATGCTGAATGGACCCCACAGAATTGGCATCACGTTCTCTTCACCGATGAGTGTCGCATATGCCTTCAACCAGACAATCGTCGGAGACGTGTTTGGAGGCACCCTGGTCAGGCTGAACGTCTTAGACACACTGTCCAGCGAGTGCAGCAAGGTGGTGGTTCCCTGATGTTTTGGGGTGGCATTATGTGGGGCCGACGTACGCCACTGGTGGTCATGGAAGGCTCCGAAACGGCTTTACGATACCTGAATGACATCCTCCGACCCATAGTGCACCCATATCGGCAGAATATTGGAGAGGCATTTGTCTTCATGGACGACAATTCTCGACCTCATCGTGCACATCTTGTGAATGCGTTCCTTCAAGATAACGACATCGCTCGACTACAGTGGCCAGCATGTTCGCCAGACATGAACCCTATCGAACATGCCTGGGATATGTTGAAAAGGGCTGTTTATGGACGTCTTGACCCACCAACCACTCTGAGAGATTTACGCCGAATTGTCGTTGAGGAGTGGGACAATTTGGACCAACAGTGTCTTGATGAACTTGTGGATAGTATGCCACGACGAATACAGGCATGCATCAATGCAAGAGGACGTGCTACTGGGTATTAGAGGTAGTGGTGTGTACTGCAATCTGGACCACAAATGCTGAAAGTCTAGCTGTATGATGGTACAACATGCAATGTGTGGGTCTCATGAACAATAAAACGAGCTGAAATGTTGTTTGTGTTGATCTCTATTCCCTTTGTATTTAAAGGTTCCGGAACTCTTGGAACCGAGGTGATGCAAAACTTTTTTTGATGTGTGTAGATGCCTTTACCTAAATTAGTAAAAGAGACAACAAAAGTACGACAGAAATCACAAAGCAGTACAAAGGGATTTTATGTCTATTAATTACTAGGTATAAAGAAATTGAATGGAATGGTAATATTTGCATGCTGATCCCCCTATATTCATTGCTAGCAACATCCTTGGTGGCTTCCTAATTTCTTTCATGAAAAGACGTAACAAAGTATCGTGCATCAATAAGTGATCTGCATGTAAAGCTGCAAGTATAGGCTGTAATATATAGAGAGTTTGTTTTATATGCGACGGGGACCCTACCTCGCCCGAGTATCGAACCTGTCTCGCGCCAGGCACATTGCCGTAATGCGGTGCTCCCGCGGCACTGAGTCATTGAGTATAGGAATTTGTACTTCAATGTGATCCTTGACCAATTTTTTGACAAACTGACTTACGGAGAGCGATTGTCAACTTATTTTCAACAAGATTCTGCCACTGCTCACACTGCCGAAGCATCCATGACAGAATTGCGTCGCATTCTCGGTACTAGGATTATAAGTCGGAACGTGAGGCCCCCGCGAAGCACAGACTTATCACCATGTGACTTTAATCTGTGGGGGATGCTTAAAAATAGAGTGTATGCGAGAAACCCTCACACTATAAATGAACTTAAAGGCTATAGCCTATTACAGCTGAAATACAGTCAATCGGTGCTGAGGAACTTCAGAAAGTAAATGACAATTTCATAAAGAACTGCCAGGGATGTGTAGCAGTGAATGGAGAATATTTTCAGCACCAGCTGAGAACTAGGTAAGTACAAATTCCTATACTCAATGACTCAGTGCCGCGCAGGCACCGCATAATGGCAAAGTGCCTGGCGGGAGACAGACGCGCAATGAGGGCGAGCGAGGGTCCCCGTCGCATATAAAACAAACTCTCTGTGTATATATATATTAAAAAATGAAGATCCTGCCAATTTTGTAACTTTTTAAAAACCAGGCAGCACATCGAAGAGGAATTTGAATAACAAATGACCTAGCAGCACAATCTAATCACAAATGCACCACGGTGGTGCTACTATCAACACCAACAGCTGCTCACATCGTCAGCAGCTCCCATGGATTCTCGGGTGATAGATATTACATCTGCTCGATGAAGTCCTTCGTTTGAAGTTGAGCATTGATGTTGATGGGAAGGTGCTGGCATCATAGGTCTATGATTCTTCAATTTGTGAGCCAAGGTTAGGAAAATTGCTTCCACATTGTCACATTCAGTCTCATCTCTGGCTGAAGTTTCAAATAACTGAAAAGAAAAAATAGTTCTAAATATATACAACTGTAATAAACTCATTATGAACATTCTTACAGTGCGATATTTCTGCATAATATCCCTGTTATAGATTACGGAGAAGACACCATTCAGATACAACAGGCTGTCATTCAAAAGATTTCATAGAATTGGAGTGTATGGAAAGTCAACAGCCAACAAGCAAACAACACTATGAAAATATTTAAACTAAAAAATCTCATTCTTCATTACACACAATGTTAATTCGTTAGTTCAAACTAGAAAATTGAAGGTCATTACTGAAATCATGAAACAAAATAAAATTTGAACTATGGCCCTTCTTAGAAATTAGGAATAGCGATAAAGATCATATGGAATCACAAGGATCATCGTCAGTCGTCGTCGGCCGATACTCGTATCCGAGTGTACGTTTCTTTCCTGCAATATTAATTATTTGCATCCACTCGATGGTGATGTCACTGGTGACTCAACATACCAATTCTGGCATAGAACATATGCCCGCACACAGTGCATGTGATGGAAGGTGGAGGACGTGGTAATATCACAAGAATACATACTTTATAAAGAGGTTGCGTGCTGTTCTGCTTCTGGTTCTAATATATTAATTCTACAGTACTAACACACTACTCTTCCGTTAAGTATATGAATGCCCTAAGGTGGCGCTAACTGAATAGTTGAACAAAACACTTCAGCTTCTTAATATGCTCCTACCAACTACACAACTGAATCAATTGTTATGAAACTTTATCCACAGGGTATGTAGGACTCCCTCTACATCAGTGGTTCTGAACCCGTACAAGTCTGCGGACCACTCAGCGTGAAATTGAATCATGTACGGACCACCCCTCCCCTAATACACCTTATCAGTTGTAACCCTTCCTCAATAACACTTAATTTAAAGATATTTCAATTCAAAACCTAATAGTCATCGCCGCGAATACGTTCGGACAATTCTCGTTCAACGCACATAGTTTTCGAAATCCCCATTTATTGGCCACTTATTTATACGTGCTGGTGGACCCTTTTCTCCCGCGGAACAATCCCGAGGCACTCACGGACCACCTGTTAAGAACCACTGCTCTATATGATAAAAGAGTTAGGTTACTGAAAAGACAATATACTTCAATGTTACCAACATTACAATTAATGAATCTTAAAAACAAAATATTAAACAAACGGTAGATTTATGATGTAACTATTTAGGTTGGAGATTTGGAACGTATAGAAGACTCCATGGATTACAATCCAAACTAGAATCGTGGTTCTAGTTCTTGAAATTTAATTTTTGTGGATTTTTTTTCGAAAAGTTTATAAAAATGTTTTCTTTTCTTCTTTAAGCAATGTTTATTTACATAAATACTACGGATATAATTCTAGTTCGGATTAAAGTACATGCCCATATGATACTGTGAAAATTTAAGTAGCCTTCTTACTGAGAAAATTTACCTTATGTGCATAAAAATTAAATTTGTGGGAAATGGCTGTCAAATAAATGTCGGCAAAATTTAGGTGACTCCACACCATACATCTTCAAAACTGACCATAGCCATAGTCTTGGTCATTTTTTCTTTCTTCTTATCTTCTTCTTCTTCTTTTGTGCTCTCACTAGTTTTCTTTTCCTCTTGGCCGCCACTGAACACGTATTGCAATGAACTGTCAAACTATCTCAAAGCCACACCCACTCCACAACCTTAAATTTCAAAAGCACATATCTTGGAAATAAATTAACATTTTCTCTTCAAACTGTAATGGGTTAGCCCTTCCCTTACTTGTGCGACCACGTGTTACGGGTTTCCTTACCCGGTTAAAAATAATAATTAACTGATTTGTTTGTTGGGTACCAAGACAACAACATTAAAAGTTGAAACCTAAAATTTATATTGATATTAATTACTAGCTTGGGTAGAACACATGTGACACTCTTTAAAATCAGCCCATGGTATGACTCCGTCATTAACCCTAGTAACATTTGCTTCGGGAGAAGGTTTTGCCAATGCTAACTACTGAAAAGAAAGATTGCATGTTTAATAAAAGGAATTTAATATTCAAAAAACAATGTGGTAAATTTAATTGATATAAGAAAAGAGCTTTAAAATGAATTTACTGTTACCACATGAAATTACTAGAAATTGGAGGTCGAATGAATTTATTATAACAAAGCTAAGATTTTACTGAACTTACGTCGATTGAAAATAAGAAAAAGAGAGCTTGCGGAGTTATGCGTTATTTGGCTTACCACCGTCGATTCTGCCTCGTTCGTACATCTCCCTCCAAGAGAGATCATTGTTGTTTCACGTTCCCAGGCATCTTCTTCTATTCTTGAACCGGCACTGCGAAGTTATAATTGAAAGTTTATAGAGAACTGTTTGTGGTGGGTCTATATCCTAAAACCACGCTTATACGATCTGCTCTGGCACAACAGACCATATGATATCCATGACGATAATATGTCAGTGGAATATCCCCAGTAATATACGAGCGTTCACCATGGAACAAATGTAATGCAAGTCCGAAGACGACACTGGTACGTAGAATAGAATTTCAATCACAAGAATGAATCAATGAATGTCTCCGACACAAAATAGAATGAATGTCTCTTCACCACGAGCGCGCACTATATACGACCGAGGTACGCACCCTTACCACGGTTGCAACAAGCCAGCCTCCCGTCTTGCCTGAATACCAATCACTGCGCGTCTTCTTGTTTCCCAGTACAGCTGATATCGGCCTCCCATCTTCTGATTGGCCAAGACTCCCCACGTGTTCTTTTCCCGCCTTCATCAGTCTTGAGTACACTGCACTCTGAGCGAAGCTACGCTATAGCATTTTCCGTTTTGTCCCACGTCTTCTAATTTCTTGAGTTGGAGATGTTCCCTCGGTTGCGAAATATGTTATTGCCTTCTCCGGCTATTTCTGGACTCGTAATTTCCCCGATGATGCAAACTCTCTCTACAAGACCCTAACTTAATACAACTCCGAACCTCCGTATTCAAATAATTTACATGTCGCTTGGTTATCGGAATAATCCGATTGATAGTGTTTTCTATAAAATAGAAAACCTATCTGTTTTGTTTAAAATATAAAGCTCGAAATATTAATAATAATCATAAAATATAGACTCTTGGCTACATGTTTGCCGCGTTGAATTAAAATTAACTAGACATCATCTGACTTATGTCAGTGGCGTAAACCCTCTTCGTAAAATAGGTTACAAAACTTCTTATTGTAATATGATCAAAACAATGAGTGTATGTGGATATGACACGCCGTGGAGGTGTTATTATTATTATTAACAATTTACTTGTGGAATTGTGGGCAATATTGTAGCCTTATATTTAATTATTTAAATTATTATTATTAATTCACATCATATTAACGCGTATGCATAAGGAAGTCTTAATTTCAATTTCTATTTCAATTTAATTAATCTGGCATAATATAATGTATAAAGTTGTATTTTAATATTTTGATTTAACATGGGGACTTGATGCATTGGAAAGGAAGTCATTTCTCAATTTAGTAGGTGTCGTAATTCTGAGACAACACAGAGTATTCTCGTCTCTCGCCCAGCGGGTGATTTTCCTGGAACTTGAACAAGGTAAGACGCCACAAGCTGAGCATTTCTAAGAATCTAGTTCACCTGGGGTCAAATCCTTTTAAACAATAAGAGGTAGCCTCGTACGAAGGGCTGGAAATCCATACATGCAAGGAAGTCGTGTATTCTCAGAATTTGATATCGCGTGAAGAAATCGTCGTATCACAAGCCACGACGATTGTCTAACTGAAGAAGTACGGTGTTGCCATGACAACGGAAGATTTGATTGGACGTCGAATTAGGGAAGACTTCATCGATATGGGTCGAAGAGGAGGACTGGAAAATTTATAAAACTGCTGACACGAAGTAACTCTGGGTCTTATCTTCACTTGACTACTCTGGAGAGCGGTCTATCTAGCAATTCTACTGCCTTAATATCATAGACTTGGTCCATAAGTTCAGTCTTCATAAAAAGCACTAGTTTGAGATTATGTTAGACTGTTTGTCAAAGTATACAATGATTTTGGTCGTGTTAGTTGGCCACTCTCAGTAATGTGATTATTGAAGGTATCGCTTCATCACACTCAAATGCTTTTAAAGATCAGCGACTCCTACGAGTAATACGGAAGGATGTCTGGAATCAACGGGAAACAACAAGTTTGCTCAGGCTTGAGCAAACGACTTCACGAGATGGCAACAATGGTGAGAGAATTAGCCAGATTACAAAAGTCTCTGTTTTTAATATAATTCTTTCTTTGGGCAGTTAAAGTAAATTCACTAGTTTTGGAAATTGTTGATGTATTTCACATCATTATTGTTCTTTAATAACTCTGATATTTAACTACACTAGTGCCATATGTGAGAACACCCACTCACAAAAGCTGAAGTAACCACTCTTATCTTTTTATCTTCTTTGATCCTACAATAATACTATTCAGTCGCTGTTTTTAATAAAAACAAAGATTGCTTTCAAAGTTTATTCATTTATGTTTGTTAATTTATTTCAAATAAACCAACAGGTTATGGGTTCAGTCACGCATTGAGATAAAGTGCATAATTAGATGAAATAAAAAACAAAGTATTTTGTGCGCGATATTTTGACGAAAACTCCGAGAAGCCAATCTTGAGGTTAGGACCAAGTGCTCACACGATGGATTCAACTAGGATAATCAACGTTGGCCTTCTGGAAGGAAAGGCGAACTGGAACACATGGAGGTACAAAATAAGTATTTGCTTACGAGGGATCACCGGAGCTATAGACGTAATTGAAGGCAGGTTATTGAAGCCAACCTCACTTTCCGAGGACGCAACCACTGAAGCAAAGGCGGCGTATCAGAGTAAGCTTGATGTTTTTAATAAGGTGGATAGCCACACATTGATTGTATTAACCACTAACATGTCAGAAGAGGTGTTACAAAAAACATGCGTCTCACGTCAGCTCGTGAAGTGTGGTTAGAACTCCACAAACTATTTGACGGTGTCTCAGTAGATAAAGTTTACAACTTATGCCTGCAATTCTTCAGCTACAAAAAGGCAAATGAGGATGACATCGCAACGCACGTTTCAAAATTAAAGAATCTGCGGAGCGAATTAAAGCAGGAAATGTCCAGAGATGCCGAAATCAACTCTGATCTGCCAGATGTATTTATGATTTGTAAAATTCTAGGTACACTGCCAGAAGAATATTTTTCGTTCAAGTCTAGCTGGATGTTGATGTCAAAAAGGGACAGGACAGTCAACAACCTGACTAATCAGCTGTGTGCGTACGAGAGGGCGCTCAGAGGCACAGGAGAATCACCTCAACAAGAAGCACTCTACTCGGATTCGTCCAAACAGAAAACCCAGCAGCAGAACTCTTCGCAAAACTATCTCCAAAAGAGCAACAAAAAGATAATATTCTGTCCTTACTGCAGGAAACGTAACCACACTATCAAACAGTGTAGGAAGTGGATCTCCGATGGAAGACCGCCCAAGCCCAGCAACTCAGGAACATCAGAAAGCGGTACCAACATGATTTTGGTCGCTATAACCTCGACTGTGATGAATTCAGAATGCAACTCTGACGACTGGTTTGTAGATAATGGAGCAACGAGCCATGTTTCTAATAACAGGAACATTTTTAGGACATTTGAACCATTTTCTACGGAACACTCAGTGACCACAGCGAACGGTGTGAAGTTTGCGGCCATTGGAAAAGGTGACATCGACATTGAAGCAGTGGTTAACGGCGAGCGGCACAAGCTCACATTGGCTGATGTATGGTGCGTTCCTGGGATCCAGAGAAATCTATTCTCAGTCCTTGCAGCCCAAGACAGAAACGAGGACAGCAGGTTCGTCTCGTCAAGAGAGGTCTGCAATTTCGTCGTCAACGGCGAAGTGAGATTAATTGGAGTTCGTGAACAGTTTGGTGGACTCTACAAGCTGCGAGTGAGAAGCGTGAACAACACTGCATTCAAGGAAGTCAACGCAACAGAAAATGACAACCTTCTCCAACTTTACCATGAACGATTCGGACATCAGAACAAGCGACACGTGAGATCCCTCCTGAACAAAGAGCTGGGAATCCGCGTTGAGCTGGACAGCGAACTGTGTGAAGGCTGCGTCTATGGCAAGGCTCATCGTCTGCCTTTCGGTACGAGGTCTGGAACTACGAAACCGGGAGAGCGGATTCACACAGATGTCTGCGGCCAATTCGGCGAGTCGATGTCAGGATACAAGTATTTCGTCCTCTTCAAGGATGATTTCACGAAGTTCAGGACTATTTACTTCATAAGAGAAAAGTCTGAGGTTCCAGAGAAATTAGCCCAATTCGTTGCAGAAGCTAAGACTCTCGGACACAACATCAGGGAGCTGCTGAGTGACAATGGCAAAGAATTCGACAACCAGTATGTCAGAAAAATCTTGCAGAAAGAAGGAATTGTTCAACGACTCGTCACGCCATACACTCCGGAACAAAATGGATCCAGCGAAAGAAAGAACCGCACCATGGTCGAATCTGCTCGAGCAATGATGTATGCTCATGGAAAACTTCCACAAAAACTTTGGGCCAAGATGATCCGGACAGCAGCCTACGTCCTTAATAGGGCTGGAGCTTCCCACGCTGAGGGAACATCTCCCTACGAGCTATGGTACGGCAGGAAACCAGGTCTGAAGCATCTTCGGGTGATCGGGTCTACCTGCTATGCGCATGTTCCCAAGCAGCAAAGGAAGAAGATGGATCCCAAGGCCACCAAAGGAATTCTCATCGGATACGACAACGATGACGGTTACAGGATCTTTTGTGAAGAGGAAGGTAAACTAATTCGATCGAGAGATGTCACCTTCGATGAGAAAGTGTTGCAGCACAAGAACAATGTCAATCTTCCGGGAAGCTTAGACTCCTCTGTTCAACCAGAACAAGATTCGATCCCCGAAGAATATCAAGCTGACGACGAAACGCAGAGCGAAGAGGAGGAAGATGAATTCTGGGACCTGATTAATGAAGACTAAGCTAAAAGTCAACCAGAACAAAAAGGTACTCCGATCTCAGATGAAACCATCGTTCGACGACTTCGTGAGCGTTCGTCTCTCAATCCTCCAGTATCAAGACTTCGTGATGTATCTCTCAAACCCTCAACAAGAACCTGCATCCTACAGTGAAGCCATGAGATCAGATCAACAGGACCAGTGGAAGGAAGCCATGGGTCGTGAGATGAAAGCTCTTGAAGAGAACAAAACTTGGGAACTGGTTGAACTGCCTCCAGGAAAAAGAGCCATTTCAAAGAAATGGGTCTACCGAGTTAAAACGAACGCCGATGGATCGGTCGATAAATTGAAAGCCAGATTGGTCATCAAAGGCTATTCACAGTGGAAAGGAGTAGATTATAATCAAACCTTCAGTCCAGTGGCCAGGACATCAACCATCAGAACATTGCTCAGTGTTGCTGCAAAAAAGAAAATGAAACTAGCACAGATCGACGTTTCAACGGCATTTCTCTATGGTGACCTCCAGGAAACTATATATATGCAACAACCTGAAGGATATGGTGATGGATCTGCCAGGGTATGCCACCTGAAGAAAAGCTTGTATGGACTGAAGCAAGCTCCTAGATGCTGGAATGAGAAGTTCAGCAACTACATCGTCAGCCTGGGATTTCGGCGAAGTGAAGCGGATCCTTGTCTCTTCGTGAGGCAAAAAGGACGAAAGAAGATATTCTTCGTTCTCTATGTTGACGATGGATGCAGCTGAAGATGAGCAGGAACTCCATAAATTTATCGACAATCTGAAACGGGAGTTTAAAATCACCTCTAAGCCAGCATCGTACTACCTAGGATTGGAAATCAATCAAGGAAAAGATGGGTCAATACGTGTGAGCCAAGCTCATTACACGGAAACCATACTGGAGAAATTCAACATGAGTAGTTGCAAGGCTGTGACTACTCCAATCACCAAGGACAACGATGCAGAAGAGAGCCCTCGGAACTTCAAGTTTCCATACAGACAAGCTATTGGAGCACTCATGGTTCTCATGTGCGGCACTCGACCAGACATCACGTATGCTGTCAGCGTGACCTCCAGGAACCTTGACAAACCAACCGAACGAGACGTGCTCAGAGTGAAGAGGATCCTGCGGTACTTGAGAGGCACAACCGATCTTGGACTGTTCTACAAAGCCAACCTGGGAGAGGAGGCTTTTGATTGTTTCAGCGATGCAGATCACGGTGGTGACTTCAGTTCGGGCCGCTCAACCTCAGGGGTCTTGTGCCTCAACTCGGGATCGCCTATCTCGTGGATGAGCCCGAGACAACCCTCTGTTGCCATATCCACAACCGAAGCTGAAATCGTGGCTGCCAGTGAAGCCGCAAAAGAGATCATCTGGATCAAGAGGCTTCTGACTGAACTAGGCCAGTTGAAGTCGACGCCCATTCTGCAAGGCGACAACGAAGCAGCCATCCGGCTAGCACAAAATCCTGTGTTTCATCGGAGAACGAAACACATTCGTATCAGACACTTCTTTGTTCGCGAATTGGTCACAGCAGGAGAAATAGACATTTCAAGAGTTGACACACAAAATCAGCTCGCGGATATTTTGACCAAACCTTTGTTTTCAATTCGTTTTCGAAAATTATGTAACGACATGGGGGTCTGTAAAGTTATTAAATAAGGGAGAGTGTTGATGTATTTCGCATCATTATTGTTCTTTAATAACTCTGATATTTAACTACACTAGCGCCATATGTGAGAACACCCACTCACAAAAGCTGAAGTAACCACTCTTATCTTTTCATCTTCTTTGATCCTACAATAATACTATTCAGTCGCTGTTTTTAATAAAACAAAGATCGCTTTCAAAGTTTATTCATTTATGTTTGTTAATTTATTTCAAATAAACCAACAGAAATAAATTAAATCTTATAACTTCATCTACACATCTTTCAAGGCCACCATGTTAAGATTACTTCCGCATACTTTTACTTTTTATTATTATTATGTCTTGCTATTTTTGTTTAAATTAAATTCTTTCCATTTAAATGTATGCACAGTGTTTCTTCTCCTGTAGTTAGAAATTACTATAAGTCGAACCTCTCCTCTCATACGAATATTATCCTGGTGAGAAACCTAGTTTCCCCACGGACTGAAGTAAAGGGTCTACGTGGCATATGCATCTTGGTATGTGCGAAGGTATTTTATTTCAGTGTTCACATGGCAGTGAACCCGATGGCGCCCAACAAACAATTATAAGAACATCTGTGTTTGATATCAAAGTGGAGAGTTATTGTGGTTCTACCACATCCCTTCAGGAAAGTTATTCCAGATAGTATAAACATTACATTTGGCGCCACAACGTCGTGCCGAAAACCAGATAATATTCGTGAAGGGAGAACGGTATTATTTCTGTGCTTGTGTGTTTTTTTGGGGGATATTTAATTGTCCGGTGTCAGGATGTCGAGTGAAGAAATGAAACTTACAAGTGGTCACCAATTGAACGGTGATACGGCAGAAAGGAAGGAGGAGGGAGAGAGGAAAGTTATTCTAGATAGTATAAATATTACACTATGACATTTCAATAATATGTTGAGAACCCAAAACATTAACCCTTTGGCTTTCAAGCTCTCAGCTGATGGATGTGTCAAAACTGACAGCCATATTTACCACACTATGCACACACTTCCTTTAAAATTACATGGAAGGCACACCAATGAAGATATCAACATGAAAGATGGTAAATGTAGAGAGTATATATCACTTATTATTACTGTAAGTAAGTCATGTCTCTAAACCAAAAGGGTTTAATGTTAAAAAAAATAAGAAATCTGAAATCAAAGTTACAAGTTTCAGATTTTGAAAGTTTGGAAGTAATTCTAGAAAATGGTATTTACAGCCCAAGTAGGAAGGCTATAATATTGTTTACTAGCGTAGTAAATATCAAGATTCTATGTGTATTAGATCCAAGGATAAATTAAAATATTAAAATGATGTAACACTGAAAAATGTCAGCCATTTTTGCATAAAACACAGATTTCTTATAAATAATAAGATATTACTGGATCATCATTATCCTCTACACTTTCCGATTCGGACAGAGTAACATCATCATCATCACTTGAATAATTATCAAGATATTCAGTGATATCATCTTCAGCTAAATGAAGACTTTCCGCAATGTCACACACGGCAAATAACTAGGCCTAATCTAACTGAACTATATCTAACACTTCACTATCACTATGCAACTAATTACCTAAGAAAACTATTTAAATAATGAACTAACACGTTAAATAAATATATTGCCTACGATATAACTTAATTTTACTATATAATCACGTACGAAAACACGAGAGAAATGAAAGGAAGTTTGCCGGCGACCATGATGTAAACAAGATTCGGAACTCCAATGAGCACATGTTTCAGACTCTAAGATTATCGATAAATTCGGATAGCCGGAAGTTCCCGTGGAGTATAACGTGAGATACAACTATACTCTTCTTATTCCGTGCAAAAATGCTGCTATCTGGCGCGTAAATAATGAACTAATAATAAAAAAGACGGGTAACGGCGGATCGTTACCCTGTCAGTTTTCGTAGGACCCGTGGGTACCAATAGATCGTTACCTTGAAAACTAAAGAGTTAAAAAAGAGAAAATTGATTTTTTTACCGAAACCTAAGTTAGCGCCACCTTAAAACAATTCACATGACACATTCTTCAAGTACCCAACTGACCAAACGCAAAGATCATGCCATAATAATCCATCGACATACAATGCAGACTGCACCGATATCTCCGAGGAAACGGATTGCTGATAAGTTGTAGTTCATACACCTTCCCAATTTCGGTGTATTAAATATTTCAAGAGGTATAGAAGCAAAGGAAGCTGCAGTGCTAACTGCTTACAGGGTGGTGACTTGTTCGCACATAGATGCTTGCAGACTAGACTGGATGCTGAAGGGCAAAACAGTCTCTAATGAAATCGAATGGGAAAAAAGTCCGGTTCGCACTTACATCATGTATGTATGAATATATGTGATTATTTTTATGGCTGGATGTCTTTTCCAATGCCAACTTCGTGAGAAAGAGTGATGAAAATAATGATGAATTAGATCAAGCAAGGAGCTGGAAGAAAGCTGCCATGGCCTATTAAATGGTACCTTCCCAGCATTTTCTGGAAGTTGAAAATGGGGAAACCTTTTTAAGGACAGATGATGAAGGGTATTGAACCCACTCGTTCATCAAGTCCAGAAATAGCTTGGTACCTAAGCTTTTGTGGCCATCCCAGTTGGATTAATATTTATATGGAATTTAGTTTTGTATTTCTCATTGTTGTTGTTTCATTTGAGGGGCTTGGACATCGTGGTCATATAGCCCCATGTACTGGGGTTTGTATGCATATACAGTAAATATAAAATTTGTCTGAACACATGTGTTATTATAGTGTCTGTAGTATTGTGTGCATTTGAATTTCAGTTAAGAACCATCCCGGCATTTGCCTGGAGTAGAAGTGGGAAAATCACAGAAAATGACTTCCAAGATGGGTAAGGCGGAGATCGAACCCATCCCTTCCCAGTTTTGCATCACGAGGCTGAGTATCCCATTCCAGCCTTCAGACCAGAATTAAATTTCTAGACAGAGCCGGGAATCGAACCCAGACCTCCGGGGCGACAGCCAAGAACACTAGCCACTATACCACGAGGGTCTGTATTTCACATTTCATCAGTAATACATAACACACTGATAATTAATTGATTGATTATCAGAAAGGAAAATAAGAAAATTCCAGTCCTTAAAGAGGTTTCACACTTCATCACCATTGCAAATGATCACCACACATTCCTCATAATGGAAATAAATTAAAACTTGGCTATACTTACTGGCATGTTATGATGATCTGCAAATCTCTGAGCAACATTAGTTTTAACAACCTGCTTCTCCTTGCAATCACATTTATTGCCAACCAAAATACATGGAACATCACGAGTCAAATTATGACGATCACATTCTTCCATCCACTGGGGCAAGGACTGGAATGGGAGAAAGAGAAGAATGTATGTATTAAAACATTAACCAATAAGTGAGCACCAAGCCAATGTAGCATGCTTAGTTTGGATGATAGAAGCTGATCTTAATATTCAAAATTAAACTGTGATGCAGAAATATAATTTGATGGTGTTATTGATTTTGATTGCTACTTTCAAACCTTCTTTCATTAACTTGTTATCCTAAAGGTGATTTTATTAACATAATAAAACATTTCTTTTGGGGGGAGGGGTGGGAGGGAATGTTCATTTGATACTGTTTCTCAAGTAATTGATTTGTTACAGTTTGCAGAGTCACTGTGGTGCCAACTGAAGCTCTAATGGCTGGTACAGAAGCAGTACGATCCGCCACAGCCATGCAGTGAATATGGCGGTCTTCCCTCTCCGTAGCGGTCCGTGTGCGGCTGGATCCCGGTCTCTTTGAGATAGTGTCCTTCTGTAAGCATTGCTGCCAACACCGATGCATTGTGGAAATATCTTTGCCAAATCTTTCTGCATACCTGCCAACCTCTCGAAATGAAAAATCGGGAGATTCGATGCGGCGGCGACGAGGGGGATGCAACATAATACATACACAGGCTAAGACATTGCAGCAAATATATAAGTTTGACTATTTATTAAACTGTACATGACTAACATGATATGACATCCCAGTTTACAAATGTACTTAAGACTGAGTAATTTTAAATTCTCACTAGTCTATCAAACAAGCATACCTTTCTTTCGACCACACTCAGGCATACAAAACTAGTGACGTATCGAAGATCATATTATTGGTCGCTGTTGCAGGTGACTGAGGCTGATTTTGCCCTCTTCAAAAAGGTCTTGCTATATTCTTGCTCAAAACACTTGCCTTTCTGAATCGACTTCAGAGGTATTAGTTTGTCCAAAGTCTTGTCAGAGAGAGATGACCTGAACATCCTCTCACTCTCTGCATTACTATGCGGAATGGTCAGAATGGAAAGTATAACTTGAGTACCCCACCACTACATATCATTTGGCCTACCAGTGCCCACTTCACATCAATTCTCTCTTCTTCTTCTCCTTCAATAGATGTCACATCCTCAAGTTGGAAGTTACAGAATTGGGAATGTAAAGCATCCATTTCCTCATTAAAATTGTCTTGAGTGTCTGTTAACATGCTAGGAAATATATCTACAAAAAACTTAATTTTGGAAAATGAAATGTCCCCCTTTCCACTATGCGAGATACTGAAATCACACCTACAGACACTACAAAATGCAAATGTTGCGCCTCTTCTTGACTCAGTTATATGAGGAATCAGGGTGTCTACTGTAAGGATGAAGTAAAAATTAGTTACTTTTTAGCTACCTTTTAGTTAACTTTTAGTTAATTTTAGTTACCCTTGAATTCAAGATACGTCTGCGGTCTGCAAGCAAAGGGGCTCATAACGCAGTGAAGAAAGACAGCAATGAACTGTGTTTAAGGCGGTAAATACAATTCACTTCGGGAGTTATAAAAATTTTAAAAATAATAAATAAATACTAGATATTTATTAGCAAATGAGTTGTTTCAGCTCATATGTCGTCTTATGCACAAGGCGTTTTTATAATTGCCAAGAGGTTGCTCTGCTCTTGACCGTGGCGAGATTTCCTTTGTCCCCGCGGTAGATCACGAAGAAATTTATGGGACGTTACGTGATTGTAACCAAATTCTGTGTTCACAGTCATGTACGGCGAAATTTCGAGATGTTACACGATCGGCGCTGGTCTCACCCGTTTGTCGAAATTCCCGTTGTTTTCGCGATAGAACACGGATAAATATCGCGATTTAGATAATCGGTGTCACTTTTAGTCGTTCGACGAGATTTCCATTGTCCTTGAGGTCGGTCGCGAGAAAATATAGCATTATTATGCAATCGGCGCCACTTGCTGTCCGTTTGACAAGAATACAGTTGTCCTCGTCATTGAATGCGGAGAAATATCGCGATGTATCACAATCGCCTCCGCTCTCGGCCGTTTTACGAGATTCAAGTTGTCCTCGCGATATTATGCATACCGCGCCGCACCCGGCCGTTGAACGATTGTCTATTCGTCCTGACAAAATGGAGGATGCAAGCTCAGGGTTAGGCATGGTTAAAATTCACGAGTAGTTATGGACAAGTTGTATGGCTGTCCCTATGCTGTGGTCGGGAGCTCATCAGTTCAGGGTGGATCACGAGGAGAAATTAGTATCGCGACGCTACGTAGGCTGTCATTTCTAAGTGGGTAGATGCACTCCTCGCTCCCCGTACGCTTTTAAGTATACTGTCAACGGGAAAAGTAGCGAGTAGGTTTCGGAATGTTTCGTGATTGGTGCCCAATCATCTTTGACGTGATTCCCGCAGTCCTCGTGGTCACAAGTTCACGATAGGAGACGGGTTTTATGATTTTACGCTACTGACGTCGATCTCGGTCCATTTGACGAGATTCCCGCAGGCAAGTCGTGCGGTCAGCCGGCCGTCTTGAGTATTAATGTTCGAAGTAGGTATCAAATATTAAGAATTATTCGGAGAGGATTGCACGAATAATGCGACTAGAGGACACGTTTTCTTTCGAATGCGAATCACGAATTATACAAGTTATACAAGTTTTCGAAATAACCGGTTAGATTATAATATATCCGATGGAACCAAAGTTCGAAGGAAAATCGACATATAACGGAATTTCGAATTAACCATACTGGATGTCGAAAATTTACGAGACACATTTTAAAAATAAGTTACAACCTACGTATTTCAAATCTTTTCCAAAATTATTTTTCGAAACGGTAACATTTCGCAAGATTGCGACATTAAATTATTTAGCGTTATTTCTGGACTTCAATTTGACAGTCTCCAAATAAATGCGAGGTTTCTGATTAATTTCAGAAGTTTTCGCGAATAAATGTCTCGCGAAAAGTCAGGTTTCCTAATAACACAGATAAATATTTCACACAAAACTAAAAAGTCATCTTGATGCCGAAAATATACGCTGAACGATGTATACCACTCAGGGTATCTTCAGTATGCATTTCCTGAGGTCGGGCACGGGGAAATATAGCTTATGCAATCGGCGCCGCTTGCTTGAAACTCGCTCCATCGCAATCTCTGAGCCTAGAGGCGCGAGTTTAAATGATTCAATCCGCCTTCCGAAAATTTTCGTTACCCATATGTAAAATTCGTTACTTTCGTTACCCATTTGTAAAATTCGTTACTTTCGTTACCGGTAGACACCCTGGGAATGTTATCTTTGTACACTCTTTTAAATGTCACATCATATTTCTTCGCCATATTACCGAGGAACCGACGCAATCACTCAGATCGAAAAATCACAATAGTCTACCGGCATATTAACGCCAACAACATCTAACTAAGTTATACACAAATCATATAATAGCACGTGTGAAACAGATACAATATTCCGCAGCGTACAACTACCTCTCACCCACTGGTCACTATGCAAAACATCTAGGAACAAGCGCTGAATTAACCTTCGACGATTTAAACGAAGACTTATTCGAAGCCAACTTTTTATAACAGCAGGACGCCACGCGGGAGTTACTACGCAGTTGTCGATTATCGATACAGAGCGAAACTGCGGTATCAAGATATAACTTCAAAACACGTAAAATCGATCCGTTCGATAGACGACACATTAAATCAGAAATTACGCGTGGGATTTTTGAAAAATCGGGAGATTTAATACGTTAAGCGGGAGGGCGGGAGAAATGGTCTGAAATCGGGAGTCTCCCGCCTAAATCGGGAGAGTTGGCAGGTATGTTTCTGCAATATCATGGAAAGAACATCCTCCTTCTCAGAGACGTATTACACGGCCGTGCTCAAACTCAGCAAGCTGCCTTCTTAGTCTACTTAAAGGCAGGTTTGACTCACCCCTAACACCCAACGTCAACACTGGATGATGACATACCGTAATTAAAGCAAACATGCCTTGCAAGATCATAGTGGTGCTACTAATAGCACCACTACTCTTCATCCACTAATGTGCAAATATGAACAGGCGTTATATTTGAGATGTGCAAACACACTTCCCGAATGTCGTTTATCTAGCACAACTCCTTCTTGGTCATTGAATTTAATTTTCTGCCAGTGTAAAAGCTACTGATTCACTTGATAGTTAACTGACTTGAGGAAAGGTAAAATGTTTGAAAAGCAAGTTAAAAAATAAAAATAGTAGGATTGCATCCTCACTCAACTCACCTGAAAAGAACCCATTTTAGTTACATCATAAACCACAACTACTGCATGAACATTGCGGTAATAGTGCTGTACCATAGATTTACGAAAGCGTTCTTGACCAGCAGTGTCCCATAACTGTAACTGAAGTAACAGAAATGAGAGCGAGGTACTGTACACATTTGGGGATTATTTACACAAATGATTCAAAAAAGTTTTCTGTTTTTACAAACTACCATTCTATTAACTCATGTTTCCACTGTCAACTACTCTGGAGAATGATTGAGAACAAATTTTTAAAAATCACATTACACCAGTGCAGTGTCTCGTACAAGTCCTACCCTCGCCCACATCCTGGGAGATGGGCAGATGACCTTGCTGTTCTACACCTTAAAACAACAATAACTAATTAGCATTATGAAGTAGGGGAATACAGGTAAGAATGAAGTACAGTGGGGACTTTGTATTCTCCATGATCACTAATATAGCTGTAAAGGTCTTACAGGACCCTGAAAAACTAAGGCTAATAGGGCTCTGGTGAAGAAACTACTGTTTCACAGAGGCCCCAGGTTCGATTCCTGGCTCCGTTGGGGATTTTAGAAACTGACGTGAGGGCTGGAACAGGGTGCACTCTCGGCCGCGTGAGGACAATTGAGTAGCTGTCTGACAGTGAGGCAGCACCCCAGTCACGAAAAACAAGATTAACGGCCGCGGGGACCCGATGCGCTGACCACGTGTCACCCCAATATCGGCATGCCAATTGGCTGGGCAGCGGTCGCTTGGTAGGCCTAGGCCCTTCATGGATATTGCCAGGGATTAAAATTAAAAAAAACTGCTGCCTTGTAGTTTGGAGCTGGTACTTCATAGCCTTAAGGGCAGAAACCCTGACAGAAAATCAGTATGCCCCCTCTACTGTAATGGAAATGAGTTCTGTAGGCCAATAATTTGTACACTCGAGAAATCTTTATTGCTGAATCCTTTGCAAACAGAAGGTGGATGTATTCCAAGATATGACATATAGCATAAAAATGGACATGAAAATTGGAATATGGAACGTGCAGACAATGTGGTAAGGGGAAATTGGTCAAGGTGATAAGAGAGATGACATGGTACAGGCTGGATATCCCAAGCCTAAGTGAGACATGATGGAATGGCTTTGAAGAGACGGGACATTCTGATGCTGTAAGAAAGAGAACAATCAATAATCTGGAGAAGTTAGACTCCTGATGACCAAGAGGAGAGGAGGAGTGTCTTGGCCACGGTGTTTTGTGTCCAGAGTCAGACCTGTTACCATTGTGCATAGCTATGCACTGGGATGACAGAAGAGGAGGAGGAAAGGAGGTTCTATGCAGAGTTGCAGCAGGCACACACCAGGGTGAAGAAGCGTGACATCCTTATCATGCTAGACAACCTCCATGACAAATTAGGAGACAACAATGATGATGATTGTTGTTTTAAGGGGCCTTGTTGTAAGTTCTTTTTAAGTTTATCAGCCCGAGACAACCACGGGTAGATATGGTGTCGGAGAACAGAACAACGGAGAGGGACTCGTTGAATAGAGTGGCAACTTTGGATTCATGATAGGAGGCACCATCTTTACTCCCATGTAATGCCACAAGGCGATCTAGGTTTCTCCGGGGCACCGTACAGAGAATGAGACAGATGATTTCACCATTAACAAAACCTGGCATTGCTTGACACCAGAAACAAGAGAATGAGAGAAGTGACCATCACTTGGAAGATAGCAGTTGCTTTCCCCAACAACAAGAGAGGACTAAGTATGATTTCACAAGCCTCACAAACAAGGATCCCTGAAACAGTTCTCACTCCAACTGAGAAACAGATTTGAGCAGCTTTCTAAACAAAGAGTTGAAATCTGACCAACAGTAGTAGAGGGTAGGGAAGACCTGCGAGGAAGTGCTAGGTAAGCAGAGCATGGCAAAGAAGAATGGTTAGCCAGGAAATATGGAAAGCAGTGAAACAGCGGAGGAAATATAAGGCACCAATTAACACAGCAGAGACAGCTCATCAGCAACCTCACAGCGCAAGTGTGGCCAATAAAGGAGACAATCTTCTACATCATGCCTGCACAAACAGCATTTGTCAAGTGGCAATGCTCAGACATACAAATTGTGAGTAGAGAATGTTATATGACATAACACGTATAGTGTCTCCCCACTTTCCCCTCTTTTGCTGTATGTGAGCGTAGCAAGAAATGCGTTCTACTTGGGAGTCAGCTTGGTTCTACACCATTACAAAGAACCTGCCAAAGAAGTTCTCCAGGTTTCAGCACACCAGTGAAGGCAAATTACTGGCCCCCAAAATGAACAACTACAGCAATGGAGAGAGCACTTCTTAGAAGTACTAAATCACATAACGGGAGACGTTGAAGAAAAGGAACGGCTGGAGGGAAACGTAGAAGACCAAGCATCAACTCGAAACCACCATCAAGAGCAGTTAGCCAGTTAGAGCAGTCAAATAGCAGGCCAAGAATGACAAAGCACCAGGAGTAGATAACATCCCTCCAGAGGGTCTGAAGATGAACTTTGAAACCACCATAATATCATGCAATCATTGTTACATCATAGTTGGGAAAAGGAGGAGCTGCCTGCTGACTGGAAAAATGGCATAATGATCAAATTGATATTGTAACTTTCAGTTGGTCATCACAAATTAATTCCACGGTGGGTAAGTGGATAGCATGTCAGTCTACAAACCCCAAGATTGCAGGTTCGCTCCTGGCCATGGTAAGTGATTTTTTGAAAGGCGGCAAAAATACGAAACGCATGCCATACGATGTTGGCATGTCAAAGAACCCATTTGAATTCAGTAGGCCGTGTTCATAATGGCAAAATTAATCTCGGGAGTTTCCGCCAACAAAAAAAGTTCCTCACTTCTCTACTAGAAAGCGCTATAGTGTTCAAGGAGCTTAGATATCTAGCCTCCTTGACTTTCATAGCGATTCAAGGAACAAAGAAATTCGACATGCAAGCTACCCTCTGGGTGTCAAATTACAAAGCTTGCTCCCGGCACCCGAGGCCATACGATATTATTATTATTAATTCCAATTATTGGAATATGCAAGCCGGCCCCATGGTGTTGGGGTAGCGCGCCTGCCTCGCAATCTGAGGCCCTGGGTTTGATTCCCGGCTCTGTCAGGGATTTTAGAAACTGACATGAGAGCTGGAATGGGGTGCACTCAGCCTCCCGAGGACAATTGAGTAGTTGTCTGACAGTGAGGCAGTCACGGAGACCAAGATTAGCGGCCAAGGGGACCCGACGCGCTGATCACGCATCACCCCATAGACTGCAGGACAAATGGCTGGGCAGCGGTTGCTTGGTAGGCCTAGGTCCTTCATGGGCTGTAGCGGCACGGGGTTTGTTTGGGTTTTGGAATATGTAAAGAAATAACCTGAAATAAATTACATGTGACTAACAAATATATATTATTATAGACCTTTGAAGAAGGCCATGAAACACTGCCAAACCAACAGTGAGACTCACAGACAGTCTCCGCCCACCAAAAACAAAATACCCATCAGAAAACTTAGTAAGTGTGGTCATTATTACTGATAAATATTAGGGCATTAAGAACCTGAAAAAAGAACTGTTTATTTTATTGTTGCAAAATTTAGAAATGACGATCACATCAATAAGTCTTCCTGCCCCCCAACTAATTTATGAAGGTGTAGCTACTATCGCTGCGATACACTTAAGCAAATATCCCTAAACTACCGCAAAATTTCAAACTATAATGCGAAAATGACCTACAAGTACTCTACTGTGATGATGTTAAAAAGCTAAAACTACAACATATGAAATAGTGTTTGTCTACTATTAATGTGTTGAAAGATTTGATGTGGAGACTCATCTGAAATTGTGGAATGTCTACAGGCTGCTCGGACAACCACTTTTAGATGTAGCCTACCCAAATATAAAAAAGTCAAAATTATTGCTCTGAAGATAAATTCTAAAAGCTACTCAAATTCAAAGAATTTATCTTCCGAGCAATAATTTGGACAGATTTTATTTGGTTAAGAGATAACTGCTTTTATTATAGACACATACAGCATTGCTTTTTGTCCTCGTCATGGACACAATCACACGGGATCTGCAAAGGAGTGTTCCTTATATGCAGACGATGTTGCACTTGCAGATACCACTAGAAGAGATTGCAGTGTCAGGTTCAAGATTGGAACATCCGTCTCTCACAATTCGGTCTTAGACTTAACAAAAAGAAGACGGAATACCTGGAAACCATCGCAAGCAACGTCTCCATCCAAGTTGATGGAAATACCTTAACGAAGACCGTAAGCTTCAGGTATCTAGGATCTTGCCTGCAGACTAATGGTGGGATAGCTGATGAAATGCGAAGTAGGATAAAGGCAGCATGGATGAGATGGAGGGAAGTCACAGGCGTACTCTGCGACAAAAGGATGCCACTACATCTGAAGTCCAAAATATACCGCACAGTAGTACGTCCTGTTGCTTTATACTGTGTTCAATGTCGACCGGCTGATAAAGCTACGGAGCGCCAATTACACAAGATGGAAATGCGCATGCTCCGGTGGACATTGGACATCACACCCCTGCATCATGTCAAAAACGACACTGTTCGCCAGCAAATGAGCATCGCACCCATCACTGAGAAGGCGCGGGAAAAGCGTCTCCAATGGTATGTCATGTCCTGCGTGCTGCACCTGGAACAGTTGCCAATTTCACCCACTCGTTTGAAATTAATGAGCAACGTCCACGTAGTCGTCCAAAGCAGCGCTGGAATGACACAGTAAATGCTGACATGAAGACTCTCAACTTAAGACCACAAGATGCCCAAGATCGTACAAAATGGCGAGGCAAGATCAAAATAGCGGACCCTGCACCAGCAGGAAAACACTAGGAAGAAGAAGAATCTTAAACCAGACCGATGGATTTTGCCTAGACCAATTTTACTAGATAGCGTGGCTCATGTTAGCTAATATTACACCACTGGTTTTTGTCATGTATCAATAATAATCTTTATCCAGACCAATCGTTTTGGTATCCCACATGAAGGCAACAGTAATGTGACGTAATATGTGCGTTCTGGTAGCAGTTAAGAGACCTCATGCGCCTGACAAATATGTCTGTTGTTGAATGAGCAAGAAATAAAAACACATATTTCCAGTGCACTAGTAATGGACAGTAATTTCAATGGGTAATGTCCCCCAGAATATGAAACAAGGCATGAAAATCATATATTATCCAATATTAGCCAAGTGTGAGTGTCGAAGGCAGGTTCTCCTCTCATGCGGTTTTAATAAGGTTTGTAACATTGTGATTATTATTATTAAAGTGTCTTATTCATTAATATTAGTATTAACGTAGGAATTTACTCATTTATCATCATGAACTTGTACTTATTATATTTCATGAAATTGTTTCATACATACCATATTGTGTGGGAAAGTGTAAGAGAGGACCATAAGCCCTAACTCTGCCACTGCCAAAGACATAAAATAAATCAACAAAATACATAAGCATCTTAAAACATATTTTTTCTCCCCTCAGAAATATGCGACCTAGTTGGCAGATAAGAGTAAATATAATTGCCTCTGGGAAGGAAGATGCTGCTTTGGGGGGGGGGTGGACGGAGGTCAAGAGACAGGCAAGTGAAAAATGAATAGGAAGAGGGGGCCGGAGAATTATCTCAAAGTTAAGCAAAGAGCTTCCCCATACTTGGAGTTTCTACCGCATATTATTAACACCAAATAGGCTTACTGATTCAAGTGCTTACTTGTTTCCAAGAAGTTCATGACCAGTTACATGGAATTGGGACTGCCATCTTTCCATAGGCTTGCTTATGACATAGTCACCATGTTTTGACAGAAAATATCTGTGAGGCAGTTTGCCAGCTTTACTTAAGGCCCATTCACAATGTGCATTCACGAAAACGCAAGTAGTAAATAATATAGGGATTCATCCTTTATTCTTTATGCAAGTAGATGTTTAAAAGCGAGGGGGTATGGTCGATAATCTGAAACACTCATAAATATGGAGGATTTTGAATTGTATGGTTTATTTATTATGTTGCTAAAAGCAACTATGGGTACCTGAGAATGAAAAGGCAAGTAACGTCAGTATATGATTTGTTCTGATTAACTGTTACATTGCAGTCGGTTAGTACGCAGTCAAAGATAAATTTGACGACTGCACGTTGTACACAACACCATAAGAGAGCATGGGTCTGACATTAACTGCCAACTGTGCATTGTGAAAGAGCATGATGTCAGACCTGTCCTCTCTTATAGCGTTCTGTACAATGTGCAGTTGCAGTTGGCAAATTTATCTTTGACTGCCAAATACCGACTGCTAAGTAATAGTCAATCAGAACAGATCGCACACTGACATCACCTTGCCTTTTCATTCTAAGGTACACTGTTGCTGTTAGCAACAAAATAAATAAACTGTACAACTCAAAATCGTCTAAATTACGAGTGTTTGAGGTTATCAACCAAGCTCTCTCACTTTCAAACATCTACTTACTCTTACAAAAAATAAAGGATGAATCCCAATATTGTTTACTCCTCGAGTTTTCACAACTGCACATTGTGAATGTCAGGCCCACCGCACTTTATAGGGAGTTTCTCTTGGTCTGAAATCATGCATCCACTTTTGCAGCAACATATAAAATATACCCCATTGGGAATTTACTAGATTTCTTCTTATAGAAAAGAGATTGGTACAAGCCAATTCAAGCTACCATGGTTACAATGTAATCATGTCATGTTCCTTGGGCAAGACATATCTTGAGTTGTTTACTGTGTGAGCTTGGGTGTTGATTTTATATTATATTTTATATACCATATAATACAGATGACGACTGTCGAGACAGAACACAATTCAGGGAAATACTTTCTAATCTAAAGGTTCTTGTGGGAGAAAAGAGAGAACGCAGGGGAGGAAGATGGACAGCAGAGAGAAAGGTGCAACACTCTGAAAGAATGAAGGAAGTGTGGAGGAAGAGAAAGGAAGAACTATGAGAAGGAAATGAAATGATATTTGCGTGGTCCTTAGTTTTGGCCGGTTCGCATAATGTAATGTAATATGCCACACTTTCAGAAGTGTCAAACAATGGGTTGCAATTCCTATTTGGACAAAGAATTGACCACTGCTCTCTTCCGGTGCAGTTGCTGCTATAGAGCATCCAGCATTGAAAAAAGACTGTGGAGCCTTATGGCGACAGTGTTGCTAACTCTAGGCAGAGGTAGCGCTGACGTCGTACATTATCTTCACCCGTTTCCAGTACTGCCCATTCATTAGTTAGTGACACAACACAACCCCAGCAGCTACCTGAAATGGAACACGTCCAGGAAGGAGCAGTTTGCAGGTGTTAATGGATTGGACCAGTATTAAGAATATGCGAAGAGAACCAATAACGACATTCATTTAGTTGTGATATGACGCATTACTGATTGACAGATGTCGAGAGCACAACCCTTCCTTCCTTCTCGGATGTAGGCTGACGATGCTAACAATTTTTACATCAGCAATAGTCTACTGTTGAACATCACCTTTTTGATTTGTAACATCTTTCCACTCGGTTGCTGGATATTTTTGTGGGAGTGATTTTGGAAAGTTTCTTTCAATTTTATTCCTGTTGCTGTTTTGTTTAGATCAATATTTGTAATATTGTAGCGAGTTAGTCGTGCGGTTAGGGGCGAGCAGCTGTGAGCTTGCTTTCAAAAGATAGTGGGTTCAAACTCCACTGTCGGCAGCCCTGATTCGATCGAACAGAAAATAAAACAGACACACAACAATAATACCAATGACGGATAGTGCTTCAGAACTAATGTTGCAGGCGGAACTGACCACGTGCTCCACTCCAGATGAGCATGCAGCACAGGACGAGGCTCTTCCAGCGTGCTAACCTCGAAAAATTTTAAATTACTAAGACGTAATATAAACGATACTTGTAAGTAATAACAAAGGTAATCAATTGGCTGATAATTATAGGAATCTATTATGACGAAAAATATATACTGTATGTTCAGAGTTCCTTCATGACAAAAGGTGAGGTAATAAAACTAGTGTAGGGGGAGTTCCGTTAAAAGTAAAAGCCCGTAAGACTCATAGTCTTTTCTCAACGCTGGATGCTCTATAGTATCAACATGGAAGTTCAAGAAGGTGCTTATTTATTGGAATATTACCTCTGTATACTGTGAATTCTAAGTGCTATGTGAAAGCATGTCCTAAGAGTGGGCAAAACAACACCTTCAAGAATGGTTCATGAGATAGCCAGGTAATCATTCCACATCGAAAATCTCCGATTTAAAGTTCTAATACCATCTACCGGCCCTTACGTTGAACTTGTGAATTAAATGAAAAATCTGCATTTATTAATGAATCATCATCATCCTGCACAGTTTCCAGCCACTGGCCGGGTATGTTTGGAACACAAGACTCTCCAACGTCTTCTGTCTTCCCACCATCTCTCAGCCTCCACCCTTGTCCAGTCTTCTCCTCTCTTCACACTTTCTTCCACCCCCCTTCCTTCAGCCACCTGTCTCTCGGTCTTCCTCTCGGTCTCTTTCCTTCCCACTTCGTCTCGTGCATCCTTCTGGGTATCCTCTTCTCCTCCATTCGTTTTACATGCCCATACCATCTAAGTCTAGATTTCTCTATACCATCCTGTAATGGTTCCTCCTTCATTAATTCTCTGGTCCTCTCATTTCTTATTCTGTCCATCTTTGCAGCTCCAATACTGCTTCTCAAGAACCTCATCTCACTGGCCTGTATTTTGCTCTTCTCCCTTCCTTTCATAACCCAGGTCTCCGAGGCATACATCAGGATAGGGACATAGTACGACCGATATATGATCTTTTTGCTGTTCTGAGGGACATCCTTGCTCCATAACATGCATCTCACACTCCTCCGGAATGCTTCTGCCTGTCTCCCCCGCTCATTTATTTCTCTATCGTTTCTTCCATTATCTTGTATCAGGCTTCCCAGATACTTGAAACTCTCCACTTTCTTCAGCTGCTCCCCACCAATTGTTATTCCCGTTGTGGTTCTTTCCTTCTTCCTTGTTGTGATCACCATCTCACTCTTATTTATGCTAAATTTCATCCCATATCCTTGTATTATTCCTTCCCACACGTCCAACTGTTCCTGTACCTCCTCCTCTTTTGTTTCCCCAAATCATCAAATCATCTGCACACATCATTGCTTTCATCTTTCCTTCCCCAATTACTTGTGCCACTCGGGTCATTATGTCATCCATCACCACAATGAAAAGTAACGGTGACAGTGCACTTCCTTGTTTCAGGCCGTTTCTCTGTTCCAACCAGTCCGATCTCTCTCCTCCCACTTTCACACAGCTCACGCTTCCCTTGTACATCTCCTTTATCCTCCTTATAGTCCACTTTTCTACTCCTCTATCCTCCAGGGACTTCCATTTGTTTCTGCATACACTGTCATATGCTTTCTCAATGTCCAGGAAGGCCATCAGTGGATCTGTTCCATACTCATAGTGCTGTTCTTGTAACTGCCTTACAGCAAAAATCAAATCCACTGTGGACCTTCCCGCTCTGAAGCCATGTTGTTCATCCCTCATTCTATCCTTTTCCTGATTCTCTTTTCCAAAACTTTCTCAAACATCTTCGCACAATGACTCATCAGTGTTATTCCCGGATAGTTTCTGCATTCTGTTCTACTACCTTTCTTGAAGACCGGGAAAATTATTCCCTTTTTCCAGTCCTCTGGGGTCTTCCTTTCCTTCCATGCTGTCTTCATCACTCGGTACAACCATTGTATCCCCACCTCTCTTGCTGCTCTCACCATCTCCACACTCAACTCCTCCACATCCGGTGCCTTCCCTCCTTTCATCTTCCTCACTGCATCTTCCACTTCTTTCCATGTTAAGTCCTTTTCTGTTTGCAGTCCATCTTCCTCTTCCCCGATTTCTTCCTCCTCGCCGTGGTTTCCATTTGGGTTCAGAAGTTCTTCAAAACATTCTTTCCACATTTTCTTCAGTTCTTCCCTATTTTGTATCTCTTGTCCCCTTTGTTCACCATTCTAACATAATCCGTAGGATCCTTCTGCCTCTTATTTTTTACCATCCCATTCAGGACCTTTTTTGTACCTTCACTATCATCCTTCATCATCTTTGTCCACTCTTCCATCCACTTTCTTCTCTCCTCTGCCACTACTCTCTTTGCCTCCTTCTTTCTTCCCTTGTCTCTACCGTCCTATTTTGATACCACCTACTAAAGGCTCTATTCTTTTCCCTTACTATATCTTTTGTCTTCTCATTCCACCATGGTGTTTCCTTCCACCTCTTCTTACTACTTGTCCTCCCACATACTGCTTCTGCTGCACCTACTAGTGCCTTCTTAAATCCAGCCCATTCCTCTTCCACCCCTCTTTCTTCATCTGTTGGAATTCCTTCCTTTACCATTTTGAGGTACTCGACCCTTCCATCTCCTTTCAGTTTCCATATCCTTATACGTCTTTCCTGGTTCTCAGTCCCTTTCTTCTCCTTAGTCCCTCTCAGGTTCATTACCAGCAATCAATGGTCACTATCCAGGTTCTCCGATGGTATAACCTTGATGTCCGTGATGTTCTTATTTAATTCTTTCTCGTACAGTATATAGTCGACCACCGGCTTCCTGGTCAAGTCATCACTGTACCATGTGATTGTGTGGCTCTCTCTTTTCTTGAACCAGGAGTACCCAACTAGCAGGCTGTTCCTTTGGCAGAAGTCCAACAGTCTCTTTCCTTCCTCATTTCTTCTGTCCCAACCCTCTGGTCCAAGCACACACTCATGCCCTTGTCTTTCTCTTCCTACATGGGCATTCAGATCCCCCATAACAATCATATTCCTTCCTACCAGCTGCTTCTGCAATTCCTCTTCAAACTCCTCCTTCTCTTCAGAGGCGCAGCCTACTTGTGGAGCATACACTTGCACTATTTCTACGGTCCCTCCCCTCATTGCTACTTACATTTTCATCATCCTATCACTTATTCTCTTCTCTTCTTCTTTTAAACCATCCCGTACTACTACTCCCACTCCATTCCTCTTTCCCTCTTCATTCCCACTCCAGTACAGTCTATAGCCTTTTCTCAGTTCTCTCCTTCCTTCCCCTTTCCACTTTGTTTCTGCCAATCTCAATAAATCCAACTACCTTCTTTCCATCATATCCACTATCTCCTCCACCTTCCCCGTCAACGTTCTTATGTTTAAAGTTCCAAATCTTAGTCCATGAACACAGCTAGATCGTCGTCCATTGTATTCGTCCTGTCTGAGGCCTGTTCCCTTCTTGAAAGCAAAAGTCTTATCCACTACTGGCTTGCTGGGCCTATTGTAGCTTCACCAGTGCCCGGTTACCCGTCACTTTTCAGGGTTCCTGTAGGACCTTCACAGCTACCGTAACGGTCCCGGGGCACACGAAGTCCCCACTGTACTTCACCCCTACAGGCAATCCCCTACTTTGTGCCGTTGCCCGTCTCCCACGATGTGGACGAGGGGTTGGACTTATGGGAGACATTTATTAATGAATAAATACAGGAATTCGCACAATGTGCATATTATATGAATAATTTCATGATTTAGGCCTAGTTGACACAGAACTGCCAGTGTTTCAGTCCTTTCTTTGCAAAACATAGCATAGTATCTGTCACGTAGCCCACCACAGCGCTTACACACACATTCCAGTCCCGGCGAGTGGAAATTTTCTCTCCGACATATCAGGGGGTGAAAACCATGTACCGCAAACCTAGTCACTACGTGTTTGAGGTCGTAGTTTGAGTTTTTCCAATCCTGTATGTTCATATGTTGAACTTATAAAAAAGAGAATCTTGAAGACGGCACGGGTGCGATGTTGGAAATGAGTTGGACCAGAGAAAATCAAGAACAAAGACATGTCACAACGAGATCTGCTATATGTGGGTTCCACCATGAAGTATCTAAAACCAAATCGTACCATCGTCCCTGTGATAATTGTGTGTGATCTGCGTGATGAAAAGTGTGAAACCTACCATTTAGTGAACTGTACAAAAAGAACGAGGACCCTGACTGATATGGTAATGACCAAAAGGCAATTAGCCTACTCTACATGCCCATTCGGGTGAACCTCAATTCATTATACAGCAGTGACGGCTGGCGGATAATTGTTCTGGGTGTGATAGGGTAAAAGACTGCTTGATATCAGAGAAAACTGTATTCAAAAAGATGGTATATTGGCTTTCACGGCCGGTGAATCAAAACTCAGCAATTCTTCTACGTTTGTGCCGTGTCTTGTGAGGGGTTTCGCCTAGGACACCAAGCTGGCTCATCAGCGGGCTCTTGGTATCCCCGCCCGGACCCCACAGGAGTATCGAACTGCGTGATACCTCCCTTTATATAGAGTGCAACTGCATTCCTTGACTGTGAGAACCAAAAGCTCAAGCAGCTTCAACCTCCCTATGAAGGCTTCCAAAAAGATGGTATATAGGCTTTCACGGCCGGTGAATTAAAACTCAGCAATTCTTCTAGGTTTGTGCCGTGTCTTATGAGGGGTTTCGCCTAGGACACCAAGCTGGCTCATCGGCGGGCTCTTGGTATCCGCGCCCGGACCCCACACGAGTATCGAACTGCGTAATACCTCCCTTTATATAGAGTGCAACTGCACTCCTTGACTGCGAGAACCAAAAGCTCAAGCAGCCTCAACCTCCCTATGAAGGCTTCTAAAAAGATGGTATATTGGCTTTCACGGCCGGGCGGGGATACAAAGAGCCCGCCGGTGAGCCAGCTTGGTGTCCTAGGTGAAACCCCTCACAAGACACGGCACAAACCTAAAAGAATTGCTGAGTTTTAAAACTCTATTCAATTGCGCGGTAAAACGGATGTACGTCATTCATCACGAATGTCGCAGTTCAGAGAACATCACATTGTCATCGGATTAAATGGATTATAAGTTAGTCTACATGAAAACCTTCACAAGAACAAAACAACACAAGTTAAATACGAGGGCGAGAAAGAACCACGAGTGTCACAAGTACGCACAAGGCTGTTGACGGAGCATCTCAGATGTCTCCATCCGCGCCATGGCTCCCTTGTTACAATCAGTGGGCAACGACCGGCCGAGTTAACTGTTGGGATAGGACTTACTCGGTCTAGCATCTCTACCATACCCTTCACTATTGAGATCCGCTCGGTGCTTGGGGCTGGCAACGACCAAACAAACTAGCGCTCCTAGACAGTTGGTGCTCTTCGCTTTCTCAGACAGTTTACAGTAACTTCTTATAAGATTTCCTGAATTATTAAAGAACAAAATTATGAATTCCTTTACATATAAAAGGAAACGTACAGCTTTTATTACTAAAAATATTATTACAGTGTTAATTGTTTTTCTTGAATTAATCTGGTCGTTGTGCGACACTGCAACCTTATTACCGGCTGCCACTGTTATACAGTATATGTGAAAATAATTATACAATGTTATTTGCAGTGATTGAATTAAGAGAAACTTGTACTTCATTATAGGTCTATCATGTTCCTTTGATCATACTTAGGTAGTTATTGTTGTTTTAAAGGGTGGAACTGGGAGGTCATCTGCCCCTCTCCTTTGATCGTATCTATAATTTTGTAAAGAGGGTGGGCTGATGGGATAATTGTAGCTGAGAAGGGAGGTTATGGAGGTCTCATAATTAGGTTAGTAGTGAACTTCGTGGCTATATACGGGCATCGAGGTATTCAAATAAGCAATATTAAAGACTCCCACAACTAAGTTAAAACACTGGGGTTATGAGAAGTTTCGTCACGATAATTCTTGATACCAACCTTGCAAATCCATAACGGTTATTTATCTTTAGTCAGCCTACCACGAAATATGTGTGTGTATCTCGTTCGAGGTGCAAATATGTTACTTATTTAGCTCAGTAATTGCAATTATTCACAAAAAAGAAGTTGATTAACGAGTAGTACAGTACACTCTCGCACAGTGATTATTTTGTTGCATTGACTCTAAGATGAATGTCTAAATAGCTGAAAATCAGCCAAAGCACCTTATATACTGTAAGCTTACATGAGTGACGCATCTAATTAAGTTGCATAACCCTTGGTGAATGGCCTGATTGTCAACTACCAGTGTCCAGCTGCACATTGTGAATCGAACCCCACAAGATGTACCTTTAGTATGCCTGTGGTGTCAGGCGACTAGACACATCAGCTCCAGATTCACAAATATGCCACAATGCCATACTGTAGGCTATTAACTTAAGTGAAAAAGCTTTATCAAGAGTTTCATAAAAATTGGTTCTGCAGTTCGGCAAATTCTGATTTTATTACAAAATACAAGCTAATCAAGTACCTTAATTTCTTCCCCGTTGACATCCACTGATCTTTCTCTAAAATCTACTCCAATAGTAGCTTCAGATTCACTCAGGAATTTCCCTTCACAAAATCTGAATGTTAAACAAGTTTTACCTACATTGGAGTCGCCTATTACAATTATTTTAAAAACTTTCTTCTGTTTTCCTACACCCTGAGTGTTCGATCTTTCAGAAATAGTTTTAGGACTCGCTTTTGAGTCCTTGCTACTGGATTCTAACATTCTTCTTCGATTCGTGACACTGAGTTTACGTCAAAAATAGCAGACAAATCCGTTTCTATCATGATTCATCGCATAAAAGTAACTTTCTTCACACACACAACAGAAAGGTTATGATAACATACTTTTTTTTTTTTCTTCTTCTTTTTAGTGGGCACACATGCGCTTCGCCCAATGGCAATACGGGTACTGCCCGTGTGTTGGGCAGTAAAATACCAATAAAACGCCAAGTGCAAAACATCAAGGATAAATTGAGGATCTATGATAGGGAAGAAAACACGGGGTAACATCATCTGACAATTTCTAACTACAAAAATATCAGGAAACACAGGGGACACAAAGGTACAAATCTTCACACCGAAGTGATCCATCTTGGTGACTAGCAATTACATGTACACAAACAAGACCGGATCACAAAAAAGGTGAAATTTATAAAATAACTCGAATGTCACATAAAAACTTAGTGAGGATATCAACCAGCGGGACCGCCGGAGTATGCAACAAAGTCGTCAAATTGAGCGGTAATTGAAAACCCAGGGAAAAAAGAGAAGCGTACATTTTAAAGCGTTGTGTATCATACTGTGGACATTGAAAAAGTATGTGAGGAAGATCTCCTTGATAGTGACTGCAGGCATCACAAACAGGAGAAGCACGAGCATTAATGTTATGAAGATAAGCAGGGGTGACAGCATGATTGAATCGCATTCTAATGATAGTAGTGATGTGACGTCGAGTATAGGACCCTTGCATGAACCACGGCTGAACCGGTATCGAGGATTGAATATATGTATAGGGTGTTGAGTGTTTACGTACATATTCCCTCCACTGCTGGCGCCATTCTTGGATGATGAGTTCATATATATGTGGCAGAAGTTCAGTATATGGGAGAGCCATATCCATACGTGTCCCCTGGCCCATTGCAGCTTCTTTAGCTAAAATATCAACCTGAACATTGCCATAGATATGTGAATGTCCTGGGATCCAAGTTAAGATGACGTTAGTTCCTGCCATTTCTATTTCATACAATTGTTGGGCTAAATTAAGTAAAAACCAATTATCAGATTCGATAATGTTTTGAATGGCGACTATGACACTTTGCGAATCAGTACATATGATTACGTGAGACAGACTCTGTTGTTTGATGTAAATACAAGCCTGACGAAGGGCAAAGATTTCAGCCGTAAAGATTGTAGTGTGAGAGGGTAATGCATATTTACGTGCAACTTGTAATGACGGGGCGAAAAAAGCTGCACCCACGCGAGGTGGGTGGGCTAGTTTTGAACCATCTGTGTAAAACAGGGTATGTTGAGGATAGTGACTAATAATATCTTGGAATGTACGGGAAATGATATGGGGGTGTGATTTAAACGTTTTCGTGAGTTGGGGGAGACTAGTCTGGAGGATGTGTGGGTGATGTCTGTGAACCTGATATGAGATGGTGTACACTGGGTTGAGCCGTGTTTGTACGATCATCTGTCTATACGGACAGAGACGGCGATACATAGTTAAAAGCGCGGGAAGACGATCGTGAGATAAGAGATGGCGTTGGTAATATTCATCTAAAAGGCGTAATTTGTTTAATAGTGGATTGTGGGACAGTGACATTTTCTGTAATATATATTTAGCGCACGAGTACTGACGTCGTAAAGCGAGTGGTATTTCGCCAGTCTCCACCAATAAAGCCTGTGTGGGTGTAGATGGGAGAGCTCCGATGATGATGCGCAAGGCTCGGTATTGTAACCGGTCCATCTGGATTAAGCGAGTAGGTGTCATAATGTCAAAAAAGGCGCTCCCATAGTCTAATACCGAGCGGAAAATATTTTTATATACCGTCAATAAAAACGCCGGCGCGGCGCCCCATGAGCGTTGGGTGAGAGCCTTGAACACTGGGAATTTAGGTTCTAATTTTTGCGTAATGTGACTTAGATGATGTTGCCCAGTAAGTTTATCATCAATGTACAAACCTAAATATTTGACTACCCGAACAACTTCAATTTGGCCTTGTTGATATACTACCGGCGACGTGTCATATAGGCGTTTATGGGTAAAAATCATAGCCGCGTTTTTCGTTTGTGACGTTACTAAGCCGTGGTCTGTGAACCACTGATGTGCATGTGATAGTGCCGAATGTAAATCTTCCCTGCAAGTGTTGAGATTAGATCTAGTGGCATATATTAATATGTCATCGGCAAATTGAATCAATCTGGCATGCGGAAGTATGACCGTTTCCAGGGATCCAGTATAAAGGGCGTATAACATACCACTTAAAATATCGCCTTGGGGCAGACCCTGCGACGTATATCTATTGTTAAGTATCGCATTACCTGTGCATAAATATATACGTCTACGTACTAGGAAATTATGGATAATGCTGAGAAATATTAATGGGTAACGATGGGTATATAATATTTGTAATAAAATGTAGGGGTCTACCGAATCGTAAGCTCCCTTAATGTCCAAAAATATGGCTATAGTATGTTGTTTTCGTCCTTTCGCCAATAATAAGTCAGTGAGAAAAATATTCAGTGCGTCATTAGTGCTACGTTTTTTAATAAAGGCATATTGAGTTTTGGGGAGAGCATCGTAATATTCTAAACACCATTGTAAACGTCGAAGTAGAATTTTTTGAAGCACTTTTCGAAGGCAAGAACTCAACATTATGCCGCGATAATTATGGGGGTCCTTCGCATCGGCTTTAGGCTTGAGTATTGGGAGTACTTCGAAACGATTCCAGTCTTCGGGGATTATACCTGATAGCAGAATGGAATTGTATAGATTCGACATGATTGTCAGGGCTCGCGGGGGAAAAGCCTCAATCATGCGATATGTCACCGCATCAAGACCTGGCCGTGTAGATTTCTTTCCATGTGTAACTTGCCAGATCTCTGTAGATGAGATGGGGAGTAACAAAGTCAAGAATTTCGGGGATTCGCAATAAGGGTTGGGGGAAAAACATGGAGCTACGGAATCAGGGGTGAGGTTCCGATAAAAGGTTTCATAACCCTGCGTGTTGAGGAATCGCATGGGGGGCCCCGTGACTACATTCGACATTTTTTTTTATCGTGGACCATAGTGTGCGGAGCGTGGTATGACTGCTAAAAGTAGAAATAAACGTACGCCATGCAGCACGTCGTTTGAGATTAAAATGTTGTTGAATAGACGCACATATTCTTTTATAACTGAAGTAATTAGAAGGATTAAAATTCTTTCGAAGCCGTTTGAGTGCTGCGTTGCGTTTCTTAACCCACAGGAAACATTCTTGATCCCACCAAGGCGGGCGATGGGTGCGTTTGTTAGTATGAGGGGTGGGTGTCGTCCTAGAATGATAAATAGTTATATATGCATCAATGGCATTGGTCAAGATAGCATAAGCAGACAAAGGGGTACGATTTTTCAGCGTGAGATGATCTTGCAAATAATTAGAAAATAAGACATAATCAATACCATGGGTCGGTCGTTTGAGTGAGCACATTGTGGGTGCGTGTGGGATGGAAGTACTAGAGCCATAATAGATCAGAATAGGGTAATGGTCACTTTGATGCAAATCGGGAATCGTTTGCCATGTCATGTGGTGTGCCTGGTCTAACGTGGTGATAGTTAAATCAACCGCACTAGAGGGACTATTCGGCGGGGTTAAGCGGGTTGGAGATCCATCATTTAAAAGGAGGAGTTGATGTGAAGTGACTGCGTGCTGTACATGGCGGCCTTTTGGATTAACTCTTCCACTGCCCCATGCTGGGTGATGTGCATTAAAATCTCCTAGAATAGTGTGGTGTTTTAACTGGCCGGCATAACGAAAAAATAGATACCATTGTCGTTGAGTACCTTGAATATTCGGTGGGCAATATAAGTGTGTGAATAGACGATTGTTTATTTGTAACATTTGAATATCCATAGAAGGTAGGATAAAATCACACTGTAGCTGCGCGAAGGGGAGATGTTGTTTAATTAAAGTACATATGCCACGATAACCTGGGCCATCGTGACGTATGGCATGATAGTCATTAATATTAAAACGCGTATGAGAATATAGCCACGTTTCCTGGAGGAAAATTATATCCGGATGAAATTATTCTATTAAAAGTAATAATTCATGACGTTTGTTGACAATACTCCGGCAATTCCACTGGAGTACCCTCATACAGGACAAAAAAATACATCATGTTAACGATTATCAGACGACGGACGATCAACGGGGGCAAGAGGGGGTAACAACGGGATTATTTTTTCGAATAAATTTTTTACACAATGGCTCCATTGTACATTGTGACCTAAAAGGTCCATTAATTGCCGGAATTCGGCGAGGATGATGCGGGTGGTGTCATTCGAGTTCGGGGCCGCTGGAGGGTGCGAGACGCTTCCAGCCACTTCTTCAATAGGGGCCGATGGGGGAAAACTCATGCTGGAAGTGGATGGCGTGGCCACAATATTAAGGTACCCTTGTCGATCATACCCAAGGGGGGTGATAGACCTGGGTGATTTATGAACCGTTTCGGTGAATTTTCGCTTTCGAGGAGGATCAATTGGTCGTGATTCAGTTGGGGGCGCTAGTGGGGGGAATTGGTGCGGTAGCGTTAACGGATTAAACTCTTTTTGATGTTGGTTGACGATTTCACTATAAGATTTATTGTCAATGCACATTTGACGTTTAATAGCTACTTGCTGAATGTGTGTTTCACATCTCGCTGCTCCTGCCGGGTGGTTGTCTTGACAGTTGGCGCATTTGAATATAACTGCCTTGCAGTCAGATGTGAGGTGGCCCAGGGCGCATTTGCCACATCGAGGTTCCCTGGCACGACAATGTAATTGAACATGGCCGTACCTTTGGCATTTTTGGCAACGGATGGGATTGAAAATAAATAAGGTTACTTCCAACATGACATTAAAAATGCATACATAAGTGGGCAAATCTTGTGTATCAAAAAAGATTTTCACTGTACCTGTTGGTAACGTTTCGAGCTTATCATCAATCATTTTTTTCCGGTTAAGGCGTTGGACCCGTGCCACAGGGGCGGGAGAGTCCATGTAACGTATGATTTCCTCGTGGGTAAGCGATAGATCGACTCCACGTATAAGACCTACACGTTGCACATTTGCGGATGGAATAAAGGCAGATAAATTTCGTTCAATGAGAAGGGGGTGTGTTAAAAAAGAGTTGGCCATGGCCGAAGTTGCAAATTGTACCTGCACGCGGTTGCGACCCTTTTTTTGTATTCCCTTGATGCCTGGAATTTGTTTCTCAAAAAATAAACGTCCCAAGGCCATGGGGTGCAGATTGCCCAAGTTCTGATCCACGGACTGTACAAAAACTATGTAAGGACCGCGATGACGGTCATTATAACGATGTTGTGCTGCTAGATTAGTTTTAGGCACAGTGGTATTCACTACGGGCGTAGTCGGCGAGACTCCCGACTTCATGATCTCAGGGTTATCCACGACAAACATGTGCTCCATAGAGACCTCGTTATCGATAATGACATTTTCAGGGATACTCACATTTAACAAGGGTAGTGGGCCACCACTGGCCTCA
The DNA here is from genome assembly GCA_946902985.2 of Meconema thalassinum. Lineage (NCBI taxonomy): Eukaryota > Metazoa > Arthropoda > Insecta > Orthoptera > Tettigoniidae > Meconema > Meconema thalassinum. The sequence goes on along the minus strand of OX336391.1, from coordinate 295,379,092 downwards.
CCCATGTTGGCGACACAAGAAAAAACAAAAGGACACTAACCTGTAGTCTGTGGGAAAGCTAATCACACTAACTACTACTACCTCCCAACACCACAAAATGTCTGAGCCCAACACACAGGCGAGTACTTCCACTGCTGACTGAAGTGTTTCGTAACGCGGTTGAGACGAGACTGATAACATACTTTAAAGCGGTTTGACGCCAAGGCTAGTAAACTACAGAGGTTGCCTCAATATAGAGCTCTTAGGCGAGGGGATCGCGGAGGGAAGGGAAAGGACGTGACGTCACACGTTTCCTCGTAGCGCGTGAGGCGCGAGATATGCAAGGAAAGTCAACTTTCCCACACATTATATTGTATGGATTGCAGTGGTTTAAACACGTGTTTTAAGCCCTTTTGTTTATAATCATGCCAGGCCAAAGATGTGCTGTGGCAGTTTGTCACAGTTATTATAAAGTTGGAAATGACGTGTCGTTTTTCACGATGCCTAAAGACGCATGCCTTCGCAATCAGTGGATTGCTGCATGTAAGCGAAAAGATCATTGCAACCCTCAAACAAGTAGGATATGTTCCCTCCACTTTAAGAGTGAAGACTTCGAATTAGACTACAGGGCCGAATTTCTTAATATAAAGCCAAGATTTCCAAGGAATCTAAAACCAAATGGTAAGTGAGCCTAGCTGGCATACTGTTAAGTTTTGATGACCTGCTAGGATGATTTTAAAGCTGTTAATATTTTTGACATATTTCGTACATGGTATCAGGGGCGTATACACAATTTTTTTTCAAGGGGGGGGGGGGTGACTATCGTGGAAAATTGTGAGTACTTAATGCATTTTCTATTATAGCCTATGGAGTATGAACGGAAAATATCTAAATGGGCTACTTTTCAATTTATTAAGCAGAAAGGTAAACTCATTTTCTTTTCCAAATTGATAATTATTTCTTAAAAGTAGACTACTGTGAAATACATTGTATGTTGTACCCAAGTTGGCTTTTTTCGGGGGAATCTGGAGCCCCCTCAGCCCCCCACCCTTTATATACGCCCATGCATGGTATTTTGATTTTGGACAAAATGGAAAATTTCGTGAGTAATTCTCTTAGCATTGGCAAAAATCTTTGCAAATATTCCAGAAAGCAGTCATCATTTCAATAAAATCCCTTCGACTTCTGTACCAAGATATGGCCCGTAGGCTTGATACAAAGTACATTCTCACATAGGCTAAATCAAGATGTACTGGAAAACCTCTTTTCACAATTGCGAACCCGTGGTGGCTTACACGATCATCATTCTCCCCTTGACTGCATTTAGAGACTGAGGATCATTATTTTAGGAAAAAATCCAGGAGTTGTTCAAAAGCAAACAAACACTGCTGATCCATATTCAGATGAATATGTAGTTGCTAAAGCACTAAACAAAGCTGGCATACTGTCGGAATAAAGTAAAGTGCTTCCAGAACCAACCTTAGGGAGCAATGTGCAACCAGAGTCCTTCATTGCCAATATCATGGCACAAAGTGAGGAAGATGGCAAGGCTTATGTTGCAGGTTATGTAGCCCACAAGTTCCAAGATAAATTTCCACAACTTGGGAACTTAACCTACGGAATGCAAACTCAACACCATTATGCATTACCAACCTGGATTAAACACTTGTCATACGGTGGTATGACCGATCCCTCAGAAACTTGGCTAAACCAGTTCCGGCACATTTCAGCAAAATTCGTCACATTTCACGGAAAATACGGATCTCAACGAAGCAAGAACGTTCTAAGAACGACAAATTTTGTGTCGAGAGAAGTTCCTGACGTACCGTCTGGTGGGGGTGAGGCAGCTGTGATAACAATTTTCTTCATCAGATTGATACATTCTAATTCTATCTTGCATAAGAAGTGGTTATTGGAAGTCACTAACACCCACGATACTACTTCCGAGTCTAGGCGAATTTCCAAGAAATTCAAGAAGATCATAACATAAGTAAGTGCGCAACATTCAGTTATTTATCACCCATTTACCAATAATTTCATGAGAATAACCTGTTCTTTGCTTACTGAACAGCTGATGTTGACAGTTTCGTTACGTTCCCCACATGGCGCGTTTGGTATCTTATGACGTCATCCGCCTTGTGAGCGCTGATTGGTGAGTGAAAATTGAGGCAACCTCTGTAGTTTATAAGCCTTGGTTTGACGCAGCATAAACATAACATCAATGTCGCCAACATTGCTCCGAAAAACATTGACTCAAAAGAGAGAATTCTGAAAGCAAATTTAAAAAAGGGATACAGAATACAACGAGATTTTTTTAAATTCATAGAATCGTTCCAACTTAGTCAAAATTAATATAAAACATGTATGAAATTTCAAACGAACGATCTGATTCGCAAATGAAGTACGATTGCAGGGGACATCAATTGCACAATTGATAACCTAACTAAAAGTCAAAATTGATCCTGGAGATGCTAGCAGAAGAGGGCTTCCACCCTAGTCATCACTGTCTACAATTCTCAAGCCATGTCATAAGGTTTGGCAACACCGCCCAACTTCTGTCTCGGGACAGTCGGATGAGGAGCCGCAAAGATGCGCGCGCACCCGGCAGCGAGGAGCATTTGAATAGCGCCGACTTGAAATGCTCCTCGCTGTCTCATTGTGTGATTGTTACCTACAAGAATTATCCCACCTGCGTACTTGTCTTTCATTCCTGTATGATTCTGTTCATCCTCGTCAAACACCAGCTTTTATGACTGAAGTGTATCACACGCTAGCATTTCGTGCGCCAAGTTGTAAGAAATAAAACATGGAGCGGTTGTCGTTTCAGGGTAACATTTACAGTCGATTTGCATTATTAACGCAAAGCGGTCGTGAAACTAGCTTTAAGTACATTTCAAAATATGCCTGGTACAGAATGAATGCATTCCAATCAATATTTAAGATCTAACTAATAATTGGATATTTAACCATACGCACTATTAAGTAGCGTAACAAAAAACAGGTAAGTATGTCGGAAAAGTGTGCAAGAGGTATCGCGCTCGCTTGTTGTTTTTAAGATCCCGGGTTCAAGGCTATCCAAGGGAGAATTTTTTTATTCTTTTTAATTATTTTATTATATCCTCCTCGATTCGCCTCCGTAGCGTAGCGGTCAGCATGGTTAGCTGCCGCCCCGGAGGTCCTGGGTTCGATTCCCGGCTCTGCCACGAAATTTGAAAAGTGGTACGAGGACCGGAACGGGGTCTACTCAGCCTCGGGTGGCCCAACTGAGTAGAGGGGGTTCGATTCCCCCTCAGCCATCCTCGAAGTGGTTTTCCGTGGTTTCCCACTTCGTCTTCGGGCAAATGCCGGGATGGTACCTCCTTCAAGGCCACGGCCGCCTCCTTCCCTCTTCCTTGCCTATCCATCCTGATCTTCCATTACCTTCCCTCATGAGGCCCCTGTTTGCTTTGCAGGTGAGGCCGCATGGGCGAGGTGCCAATCACACTTCACCAGTTGTATCCCTTCCGATTCGATGTTCCCAGCTCTAGGACACTGCCTGTAGAGGCGGTAGTGGTGAGTTCCTAAAAAAAAAAAAAAAAAACCGTTTAAAACCATGGACGGATACTATTTAAATAGTTCAAAATTTATCCCAGAATAATAATATTAGCCTATGACACGTTCCGTATTTGGTTGGTTGGTTCCTCAGTTTTGGGGCTGCGAAAACGCGGTCATGTAGCCCCGTGTACTTTGGGTGTGTGTAGAACCTGTCTGATAACTGGTGTTAATTGCGATGGCTGTATTAATGTGTGTATCTGTTTTTTAACTCAAGTAAGGACTGCAACTTTGAATTTTTCAAATAGTTCCTACTTTTGCCGCCAATCGCCACCGTCAACGACTACTAGGCCTAGTTCAGAACTTAGCTACTAGACGCCACCACAGTCGGCTCTTGGCAACGAACATAGAAACCTAAGAGCGTTGTTTACATTCCTAACCTATACAATTTAGCTTCACACAGGTGTAATTAGTGTAATGTTCTTTAAGGGGACACTATAGGCTACCCAAAAATAATTTTTTTGCTCCCAGTGATCCAAACTGCACCAAATATTATTTCCATACGACCAACATCTTTCATAAAGCAAAAAGTGAAACATTATTCCTTTCAATTGATCAGTATGGGCAGAAATTACTAAAAGATAGTCTTTTCCTAAAAAAAAATTGATACCAACTATTTACCACTAAAAATTACTGAAACTATACAATCTTTTTACACTATGTACTCATTGCACAGACTAATAATTCTGTGCATGGGTTTGGAAAAATATGAAACAGTTCCTGAAATAAAAAATTGTTTCACAAAATTAATTTTTATTTCCAAAAATTAAAGTTAAAAATTAATTAAAAATAAACGATAACTATTTTAACTAATATGGATGCACAGAATTATGGGAGATAGATATATTCACATGCTACAAAAATATTATTGAGATTGGTTAATATTTGCTACTGAATAGTTGGTGTAAAGTCCAAAAAAATGAATTGTGCAGCAAAACAATTTTAAAACATTAGAATTTTCTTCTTCTTCACCCACTGTCTAAAAGTCCCCAGAACCATATGTTTCCCTTCCTTTTCTCTTATGGCGTCTTCTTCTCCCAATTTCATCTCCTTGGACTGTTTTCTCATGAATTTCATTTGCTCCAGGCTGCGTCTAACACTCGGCTGAATTCGCCGTTGATCCCGTCCTTTGCAGAAATGTTGCTATGTGGATATATTACAAGGAATGGGAATCTTAAAACTCAGCAATTTTTCTAGGTTTATGCGCTGTCTTGTGTGGGGTTTGCCCAGGAACAGGCCCGACGAGAGGGGGGGTCAGGCAGGGCTGGTGCCCCGGGGCCCGACCCTCCCAGGGGGGCCCGGGGTCCTGGGAGGATGAGCCCGATCGGGCATTGCTTTATGTTTGCCTTTATGTGACTTTAGTGAATTAGTGAATGCAATGAACTGTCTGTGAACAATATTACAAGGATTGAGAAACGTATTCTGTCAAGTGGACAATGTTTTCCTCTACAAAGCGCTTTTGGAAAGAACAACTATGGGGCTTCGCTATGTATTGTTCTCAGAATATAGACTACCTGAAGTCAGAGAGAGCATTCCATTATTATAAATATAGCTTATTTGGCTTATGCACCAATCCTTCAAATGACTTCCTCATCCCTTCACTTATTTCGCCAAGACCACGAGAGCCTGGGCTGCCCTGGTGTGTTTGGTCAGTTAGCTCAAGAGTTTCAAGTTTGGTTCGTCACGTCGAGCTTAGGTATTTAGAGGTGTTAGTGTCTGAAATGAATATATTGTCTAACTAGACGTATCATATGCCGTGCAGGCAGGTACATTTTAAAGTAGCGTCCACACAGTAATTCACTTTATAGTTGATTCAAGGGGCAGAACAGCGGGGTCATCGTTTCCCTAGTAATTCACTTTCGCACTATGTGAAAAATTATCATTGCTGGCTAAATATCTTGCGAAAGGGTGGGATGATTCTGTTGTCAAACGTAGATAGAAGAAATGCATGCGAAATGTTCATCTTCTCGTATACTGAATTGAGAAAACAACGCTAACATTTGATTAATATGTATGCTTAAGTGTAATATAATTATTATTATACCTGGTTCATTCAATGCGATCAACAATCCTAAGTACTTGGGTTGGTGCGCAAATCATTTCTGATTAAGGGATTTATTGAAAACCTATATTACTATTGGTACTAGAGTTGGGAAATGTATCCAAAGACTGAAACTAAGGTAACATTCTAGTATTTTTCTGGACTGAGTGTTTAATTAACCAGGAGAAAAATTACAATTAAGCAAGGACACTGAACCACTCAACTTTGTTTTCCAATTCCTCTCATGGGACGTCAGTGGTAAGGACAGATGACCTACCGTAGCTGTTCCGCCTTATAAAACAACAATAAGTAACGTCAGTGGTGTGCATGGCTATGGAGAATTAGTTTATTGCATGTAAGAAACCGCGCAGATTTTCTACGACCAAATATTGAACTCTGCTGAATTTAGAAGAAAATTAAGATGAAGTATTGTCGAACATTAATATAAATACAATTTTGTTTTGAGGTGGTGCAGTGACTGTTATTATTATTATTGGACGTTTCTACGCCGTTTATTCCAAAGGGCAGCATCGATCTGCAAAGCACTTATTTTTCAGGACGCGGAGAGGTATTTTCCCTTTCCAATCAAGCCCTTACATGATACGCTTTAACGTCTCAGTACCGTTAAACATAAAATGAGTTGCTCCCTTTATCTATGACTTGGAAATGACTCCGGGTCCTGACGAAGCCGCGGCAGGAATGCAGGATTCGGCTTACCGACTGCGTTGTCATTCGTAGTATTTCTCAACAGTTAATAGTAGGCCTATGTGTCGTTACAGTTGTTAATTCACTTAGGGGCTTGCGACATTTAACCCGTGTACTTGGTTGCTAGTAGGTTTAGTATCACTGGCGGGCAATGAACCATTGGCGCTCGGCTGGGGATCGTTTGCATCAACTAGTACTGTAGATATAATATTCAGTATTTTGCTGACGCGTAAATTTTCAGGGTTGTTTCTGAGGGACTCCACATTATTGAATGAAGTTGACTGTAAAGCAGTAGTTTTCACAAATATTAATGAAGTAAATTATAAGATTCTCAAACAGCGAACCAAATAGAAACGCAAGAAATGTGCGAATTGTGTATACTGAAGGGGAGGCTACTGGTTGTTGTATAATAAGAGAGGTGTATTGGCAACATTGTTGTAACTATTTGTCTTTGAGAGTAGAAACTTAGACCCTCTTAAAACCACCCACTGCTGGACGAAAAGCAGGGTATACTGTGTGCTGTGCTATGGCCTCTGTGACATATCGCATGCCGTATTTTTAGTTGCCGACTGGGAAAAATGGGAATGCGTTGCCTGTCGCGACTATTAGTGTAATTATTAGGGTTAAGAGTAGGGTAGGTATTCCTGGATTTGAAATAGGGTACTATCCCGGCATTTGTCTGGAGGGAGTGTGAAAAACCGCACTCAGGATAGCCGCTGTCAGCACCGGGATTCAAACCACTGATCTGCAGACTTGCTGTAGACCCCATCACGGTCATTGGTGAGCTACACCGCGGGGTCTTGGTTGAAGATGCGAGAGCTTTTACTTCAATAACGGAGAGTCTTTTCTATAGCCACTAGATGTCAATGGTCACCAATTTTTTGCTCCAAAATATCACAAAAATACTCACCCAAATGGCCTATAACTCAATAATTTGGACCTAATTTTTGCAAAATTTTCCGGAGGAGGACCCCCAGACCCCACTCTGAGCTTGGTGATATTCCATCCCCCAGATCCCCTGTGTGTCCACTCCCCCATAATCTTGGCTTAAACCCACCCCCGATGGTCACCAGTCATAGATAGGATTGGGGAGTTTTAGGAGAACCTGGCTCTAGGTTTGCTTACTGCAAAGCAATATTAAATTATAAGAAGTCCACTGACTGCAAATTACAAAATATAGTTCAAATTCACATTTTCTTCTTTTGTGAAAACATTCACTGATCAGCTGCAATCTACTGATAATACATAATAAATAACTTGTCTCACATATGAGTATACCTGTGGTTAATTATGAAAATATATTTTAGTTTGCTTAATGTACAAGGATGTATGATCGCCGTTCAACGAAAACACTTATCAGTGTTTAGGCCTAGACCCAAGGGCGTGATTCTTCAAGGGCAGCAAGTTTTAAGAATGTCAACATAAAACCCCTATATGTAAAACGTATTTTATGTTCGACCCTGGCGAAATGTAAATATTATATGTCAGAAAACTGTACTATAATGAGGCTCATTATAGTGCAAGTTGTCATTATGATACAGTTTATCCCACCAATCAGAGCTCAAGAAACAGTTGTGTGACCAATTAGGCGAGGATAGCCTTGCACCTGTGCTCCTTCCATGACCCCCTATTTTAAAATTCACTGCGTTACGAGTGTCATAGTGAGGTATTCCAGGAGACCATGGTCAAATACAAGGTATTCTCTGCGTCCCATGCGCTCTGTTCAGTACATAAAACTGGTGAAATCTCGACAGATATTTATGAATATTTATGATCGAACATAAAATAGTTATAATTATCGTCGAACATAAACAGTCGTATGCAACTCGCCTATTATGGTAATTAAGACACTCGTATGAAATTTATAAAACTCGCTACGCTCGTTTTATAAACATACTCGTGTCTTAATTATTGCCATTATAGGCTCGTTGCATAATGTCTTGACTTTGTGTAAAAATAATTTTTTAATTATGAAAAGAGATTACGTCATACGATACAGAGGCCGTAGTACAGCACAGTGTACAGTATACCCCTTCCACCTCTTTTAAAATGCAGTTCAGTGAACTGAACATCGTGTTGATTAATAATTGGGTCTTGGGGGCCCGGGAGATTCCAGCCCCAGGGCCCGTCACCGCTCTCCACGGCCCTGCCCAGGAACACCAAGCTGGCTCATCCGTGCATGGACCCCGACCGAGTTATCTACTTCAATAAGTGGTGTGGAAATGATAACGACGAATGTATCAATTTTTTTTATCGCTAAATAGTTTTTTTTGTGTTCACTTTTTTCACTGTCGTTGATTTGTTGTTGTAGGTAACAATCACACAATGAGACAGCGAGGAGCATTTCAAGTCGGCGCTTTTCAAATGCTCCTCTCTGCCGGGTGCGCGCGCATCTTTGCGGCTCCTCATCCGACTGCGCAAGCACAGTAAATACCCCAACAAGAATAACAAAATTTTGTAAAACCACTCCTGATCAAATTTTTATAAATACAGATAAATATCACCATTCAATAGAAGTCTATTGTCCGGGTTTTAGTGACCACCATGGACAAATACTGAGTTTTGAAGTATCCGAAACAATCAATAATAATGATAATGGAGTAAAATCAAAGTGCAGGTCATTCACTGAATCAAATGTTACATATTTCAATGACTTATTAAATAAGGAAACAAGGTCAGAAATTTATGAACTAGAAAACGTAAATGATAAATTTAATGCATTTAACAGTACCCTAAAACACTATTTTGAAATAGCATTCCCCTTTAAACGAAGAACTGTTCAAAATAACAAACTAGCAATTGGATAACAACAGGGATTATAAATTCATGTCAAAGAAAGAAATTTCTACACAAATTATATAAACAATACCACACAACACATGAATTCAATTTATACTCAAAAAATACACTAGCATATTAAATAAGGTAATAAGACTAGCAAAGAAAATGCATAATGATAATTTTATTTCCCAATCATCTAATAAAAACAGGGCTATGTGGTCCGTGATAAAGAAAGAAACTGGAAAATCTGCTAAAATACAAAGGAACATTACACTGACCAGAAATAATAAAGTGATTAATAATCCAGAGGAAATAGCAAACACTTTTAATGTCTATTTTCTGGAAATTCCACAAAAAATATTAAATAAATCATAGGTAAATACACTAAATTCTAATAATAAAATAAATATATGCAGTGATTCTTTATTTATAAATCATGTCACAAGTGAAGAGGTAAGAATAGTTATAAAAGAGCTAAAAATAAATTCTGTGCTGGCATTGATGGCATCCCTGATGCAATTTTAAAGAAATGTGCAGAAAATATAATAAACCCACTTTCGCACTTAATAAACAGTTCAATTCTCTCAGAGGGGCCGATAACCTCGATGTTAGGCCCCTTAAAACAACAATTATCATCATCATCATCAATTCTCTCAGGAACTTACCCGGATATTTTGAAGTTATCAAAAGTAATTCCAGTGCACAAAAACGGTTCAAAAGATGAATTAGATAACTATCGTCCTATCACCTTACCAATTGGTATTGCAAAAATTGTGGGGAAAAATATGTATAAGAGACTGATAAGTTTCATAGAAAAAATAAAATATTATCAAACTCACAACATGGATTCAGAACGGAAAAATCTACACAGACAGCAATTTACGAATGTAGTAATTGTATACTGAAATTAATTGACAATAAGGAACATGTAACTGGCCTATTCTTGGATTTATCGAAAGCATTTGATGTTGTTGACCATAAAATCCTCCTTACCAAACTAAATCAATATGGTATTAGAGGTATAGCTAATAAATGGATAGAGTCTTACTTAACAAGGCGTAAACAAATAATAAGCTTGAGACACAAGGATGATGGAACCAAATTACTTAATGAAACATTGTCCAATGAGGGAATTATTGAATTTGGAGTACCCCAGGGATCGGTTTTGGGCCCACTACTCTTTCTTCTATATATCAATGATATAACACAGAACGTTCATTCACATAAGGAAATTTTGTTTGCGGACGATACAACACTCGTAATAAAAGGTGAAACTAAACAGGTCATACAGCAGTCTGCTGACTCCGTTACAGGAGAGTTAAACAAATGGTCACAAGACAATCGCCTCATAATAAACTATAAAAAAACAGTGTGTCGAAATTTCCACACTATACAGAATAGGAATCCTGCGAAACCCAATATAACATTAAATGGTCATCAAATAGAAAATAAATCAGAAACAAAGTTTTTAGGACTAAGGATACAACAAGACTTGAAATGGAATAAACATATACAATATCTGAATACTAAACTGAACTCGATGTGTATTTTGAAAACCTGCACTAGCATGCACACATTAAGAAATACTTATTTTGCTTATTTCCATTCATACTTAAGATATGGGATCATATTTTGGGGTATGTCGCCAGATGTACTACGCACGTTTAGGATACAAAAGAGGGCGATTAGAATTATGGCAAATGTAAACTCTAGAGAATCATGTAGACCTCTGTTTAAATATTTAAACATTCTCCCACTGCCCTGCATGTATATCTTTGAAAGTATTATGTTTTTTAAAAAGAATTTAATGAATAAAGATGTTTTTCTTAAAACAAACAATGATGTTCATAGGCATAACACAAGACAAAATCAAAACATTCATATTTCACACACACACACACACACACACACACACACACACACACACACACACAAGCATATATCAAAAAGGAACTTTTCACACTGGAGTTAAATTATACAATAAACTACCCCAGTATATAAAACTGGCACCAAAAATAAAAACCTTTGATAGAATGTTGAAAGCTTATCTGCAGTGCCATTGTTTTTACTCAGTAGTTGAATATCTTGGTTGGTTGGTTGGTTCCTTAGTTTAGGGGCTACGACAACGCGGTCATGTAGCCCCGTGTACTTTGGGTGTGTGTAGAATCTGTCTGATAACCGGTGTTAATTGTGATGACTGTATTAGTGTGTGTTTCTGTTTTTTAATTCAAGTAGGGACTGCAACTTTGAATTTTCAAATAGTTCCTACTTTTGCCGCCAAGCACCACCGTCAACGACTACTAGGCCTAGTTCAGAACTAGCTACTAGACGCCACCGCAGTCGGCTCTTGGCAACGAACGTAGCAACCTAAGAGCGTTGTTTACATTCTTAACCTATCCAATTTAGTTTCACACAGGTGTAATTAGTGGAAAAATCTTTAACATGCCATAAATCTATGACATGGGACCGCCGGCTTTACTTCCCCTCCGAAGGAAGGCATACTGAGGGATTTTTAACGCTCTTAAAAAATCCGACGGCTTCGGCCGGGTTTGAACCCGCTATCTTGGGCATAGAAGCTCAGCATGCTACCAACTACGCCACCGAAGCCGCCTTGAATATCTTAGCGTATAGGAGCGATGAAATCTATAATTACATTTTACTTTTTTAATTTAATTGAAATAACTAGCTGTATGTTGTTGTATTTATAGAATTCAGTTTTCATATTATGATAATAGAGTGAGGTGTAAATAGTTGTGCAATAAGATTGTATCTATTAAGATTTGCTATTATAATAAGTTATAAATAGTTATAATATTAGTAATATATACCTGTTAGTACTTTTATTTTATAGATGTAAATTCTGACGTGTCCTATATCAAAAATGTATTGAATGCATGTATTTGATCAAGTGGAATTAATAAAAATCTATCTATCTATCTATCATGGTAATTGCTAATGTATCGGTTAAAAATTCTTCAGTATGCCTTCCTGCGGAGGGGAAGTTAAACCGGCGGTCCCATGTCATAGATTTATGGCATGAAAAAGAACCTTCCACTAACTGCACTTGTGTGAAGCCAAAATTTACAGGTTAGAATTGATGACGCTATATTAGTTCCAACGTTCGCCGCCAGGTGCTGGCTGCGATGGCATCTAGTAGCCAAGTCCGCAGGCTACGTGTCGTGAACGGTAGCATTTGGTAGGAAAAGTCGGAACCACTTGAAATTAACGTCTGTAGTCCTTACTAGAATTCAAACAGATAATACACACTAATAACACCGGTTATCAGGCAGATTCTACACACACCCAAAGTACACGTAGTACGGTCACATTAGGCTTCGAGACGGCAAAAATTAAATTACAACGAATTTCTTCAAAAACATGTTCTCTACGACCTCCTGAACATACCCAGAAAAATCGCCAAAAATCGGGCTTGGGGAACACCACTACATTTTCAAAAAAAAAACGTCCGCCATCTTGGATTTTTCAAAAACTGCTACAACTTATGAACAAAAAGTAGAAATAAGGTGCGGTTTTCGCCAAAAGATGGTGTTTCGACTTTTAGATGTTGTACTTACTATGAAAACTCACAATCAAGTCGGGGACCATCCTTAAATTTTTGGATTAAAAAAATGCTATAGCTTACGAACAAAAAGTAAAAACTAAATGCGGTTTCCCCAAAAAGTTGTGTTTCTACTTTTAGATGTTGTACTTACTAATAGTAAGTACATCATCTAAAAGTAGAAACACTTGATCTTGTACTTAATATTAACAGTCAAGTCGGGGACCGTATTTAAATTTTAAATAAGACGCTTGATGTCTTAGATTTTTGTAAAAAAAATCTATGTAACTGTTGAACGAAAAGCGAAAAGGATGCTATTTTGTCTACAAGTTTAGATTATCTTTCACAACTTGTGTACATCAAATAACTGGATATATACAAGGGGGAACGTCCCTAAATTAGAAAAAAAAACACGTCATAATAAACTCTTATATTGCATAAACAAAATCTAATGCTCATAGCAGAGTATTTACAGTTTTGGACAAGAACATGTGTAATGGATTTACGATGTTCAAAGATTACAAAAATCATTTTAGCTAAAACTGATATTACAAAATATAAAATATAAACAACAATACACAACTTGCAGACATTTTATATTGAAGATAGCATTTATTAGACATTGATACATATTAAGACAACATTCATTTGTTTACAACTCGTCTTCTCTTTGAGGTTTCTTTGGGGGCAATGATAGACCTCTTTTGTACTGAGACGGTGGCGGCGGCATCATTGGTTTCATTTTCGATTTGCTCCGGGTCATCTCCTTCCTCGTCATCAAAGAAAGTGCCTTTGTTCAGGCATGCATCTACTGCACATACGGCGCACATGGTGGTACATGGGAGGCCTCCTCTCCTGCATTTTACCATGTGGAGGAGACGTTCAGGCGCGGGTAGCAACGTAGAGAGAATAGGAATGTGCCTTCCACATTCGAGTTTCCATCCCCAATTTTGCGGTGGAACACGGTTGCCCTTCCAAGCTTGAACCTGGTGGTAGACGCGCAGACAGTGTTGACGTGCCGCAGCGGAAGGAGGAAGGTTAGAAAGATTCATGGCAAAGTTTGGTGGTTTCTTTCCTATGGTTTGGATGTACTTCTTAAATCGTGCTTTGTCAAGGCCCTCTCCTGGTTTGCCTCCGTACAGCTTGATGATAAATTCCTGTCCTGAATCAAACAAGAGATAGGTAATGCACAGTATACCGACTTCTAGTAGTCAGAGAATTAAAAGATCATATCGGTATTATAAGAACAAGTACGAAAGAAAAGTACTAACTTACCTGCAGCTGCAATTTTATCGTGTGTTGCGATTTCGTTCAGGAAAACAGCGACTGTTTTACGCAGTTGTTGGTCGTTGTGCAGTTTATTGAAGCCTACCAACGGACTCTTGTAATAAAAGGCGGAGGTGGTATCACATCCCATCATTACGTGTACAAACAGTAATTGAGCTGCCATATCTCCGAGACCTTGATGCAGCTCCTTACTACTGTAAATCTTTTGGGCGTTGGTTGAGTTACCCGGAACTAACAAAAAGATGGAATGGTCCGGCTGCGTCAAGGCTGCTATTAAAACAAGAAGATCTGAATCGGCGCCGATTACGACTGCTCTTTCCCAAGATTTTGCCTCTTTTTTGCAGTTTCTACAATCAAAACATCCGCGTCACTGGGTGCATGGAGGACTGGGATGTTTGCTGCCTGAAATGCTGCTCCTAGAAGGTTTACGAAATTCGTCTTGTTGTCAACGTTGGATAAAAACTGTTCTTTTGGTGCAGTCAAAATGTTGGAAGATGTCACTTCTACCCTAGCTGACGAATTTCCGATACAATGGCGACCATGTGCAGCGTCTTTCGTGCTCGCCTCGTAGCCGTCGATCACTAAAATGACACTTTCCCCGTAATGCCTTCGTACTTAGTCCTTGTAGGCATTGGACACATCATCGTAGGTTGCTGGGCGAGGCCAATGCACGCAGTGTATAAGATCACCACCGTCTAGTACGAACTTGGGGTTATCAGGCATCTGACTGCTCACCTTGCAGACTTGGTCTATAACCTGACATATCTTCGACTTAACACCAGCACGGAGCCCAACGTTGTCAAACAAAGCTTGGGGATATGGCGCCAACTCGTGCCGTAAGCAGTCTTCCAACTCCTCCTCGGCTCTGACGACACAGGCGATGCGGTGGAACGATTGGTTGGGATTTTCAACGACCGATTCCTTATTGATCACGAGTGTCTTCTTTATGGCAGCGAAAGTTGTCACTTGATCCTTCCGTTTTAGAGTGACGGTGTCAAATGACTTCCCCACAACACTTCTCACCGCCTTTTCGCCCAATTCTTCGGCCAAATCACAATTGATGCCTTCGTCTGCAATTATTCCAGTTGACAGGGAGACGAGATCTTTGGATATTTTAAAGGGGGAATGTTGTTTTTGCCACTCAACGAATTTCTTCATGTCTTTGGAGTCTCGAGACTGCCTGGATGCCAGCAAAGAGACGTGTTGTTCAGAGGTTTCACTTCTAATTCCTACAAAGGGTTCCACTGCTTCTATCACTTGTAGACTCGCCAGCAAAGTGCGAATCCAACGGGCTACGGTTACATCAGAGATACCTCGACCTTGAGCCAACCCACCGCGGACTTTCATTGATCTCATCAAAACCTGCTCGATAGTCATGTCGGTCCGTATCCCACACCAAAATTTATCCGATCGGCGGACAGTGAAAAAGCTTTTCTTGACGAACAAATCAAATTCCTGGTCTGCCAAAGTTGATTCAAGTTGAGCCATGCTCTGAAAAATGTGGCGATTTTTCCCTTTATAATCTCATAACGTTCCCTACTTCTAAAAAATAGTAATATATTGTACCCTTGCAAAAGAAGCGTAACAACACTCAATTTCGGGGAAGTGTTTCGGTTCATGTTAGCCGTGCAGTTAAATTTTCTTCTCATAATTTACAAGGAGACATAGGGAAAATCATAACTAAAGAAAGGAGGTAAAGCAGTATACTAAATAAAACAAGTTTAATAACCAAAATATAACAACAAAATTAATAAACAATATCTTTAATTTACTCACACAACTTCTAATTAGACCACAGCTGTAAGCCCTAAGTTGTGTCTACATCAAAAATATCAAGTGGCGTTCAAATATCCACAATTTACCAATTAATTAATATAAAATATCTCAGGAGAGATTGTCAAAATAAAGACGTTTGAAACAAATACGTCTCTTCTCAAATCTATACTTGTGCGCGTGTGACAATGTTTGACTAAGATGAAGGAAATAAGTACTGATTACGTGATCCGTGACCATATGGCTTTACCCGTCAGGTAACGAATCCGTAATTCTGCGTACATTAGATTAGGCTAGGGAACACTCTACAAAGCACATTAAGAAATATCCGACACCCGCTACCCTTATATAATACAAAAAGATCTCCGAACTAGATCTTGACCACGTGCAAAAACACGACAATAATACCCAAACCGGTCTTGAAAAATCAACACAAGCGTACGTGACTAAAACAAAATACACGAGGAAATGACCGACCGTCATTCTAATATTTACAACAACAATCCAAAATGGATTTTGAAATACTATACAAGAATCAGCACAGTGCCCAACGGCACTTAATTAACAACACACACAAATATTTCATTCAACTTAATGCAGGAATTCGTAGTTTGAGTATGGCGAACTCCCTTTTACTCACAAATTATAACATACAGGCCTATCTCACTTTAAACATCGAGTGCACGGAACACCGGCCTCACACCTAATTAGTGTTATCAAAATCTGTCCGTCTCGCCGAAGTCACATGTCATTAACCCAGTGCGTTCAACAACAAATCGGGAGCTCACTCACAGCGGCCCATGATCACAGAAATACCATGTATATCCTGAAATACATGTGTGTTTTAAATACCATATTTGCCCCTATAATTCTCTCAAGAATTGCAAGACACGACGAACCGGCGAATAGCCTCCTTAATTATAATTATATATTGCTGCAGACAGGAATCATGGTCAGATTACCACGATGTTCCCCGTGCATATAGACACACATAAACACACATAACCACATAACGCACACCTGGGTAATGACTTCATCTCACATCTCACCACCTGAAATACGATACAGATTCAAGATGCCACGGGAAGACTTCAATTGCCTACCCAAAGATCATTAAAACCATTGCTTCATTAATTGTACAGCTTACTAAGAGAACTATGGATCCCTGCAAATAAAAGTGCACTAGGCAAATCACAAATAAAAAGCCTGTTTATGTCAAAACACAAGGTCAATTGTTACCACCCAATTTCTATTTTTATCGTCACATTATCCTTACTAAGGCACCATTTATCGCTCAAACCATAAGTTCTGCTCAAGCGATTCGAAAACATAGGAACATGTACACGCACTGTACACTTACAAATTACACCAAAATGATCTAAAACAGATGTAAAATAGTAACGCACGTCATTGCATTTGAGTGTCGGTACACTGAATAAATCAAACTACATTTAAATACACGAGAAAATAATTACAGTTCCCAAACCAATCTAACTACGACTAATATTGAATAATCATTATTTTGTACTTATTCCTTCGCCAAACACTTCAGCTCACATCACCGCTCATGACCCAGCAGTTAGTTTAGTTGGACATCTACATCATCGCTGGTGTATTCATGGTCATCCTTCCGAATAATGGCCTCGTTCCAGACATCTTGATGATATCTTAGGGTTGGAAAATGTTCAATTAATACACAGTTCTCTAATTTAACTACTAAAATTGCTAAATGAGTTGCTAGGTCCACTCAAAGTCATAAGCAATTTGTGCGACGAATACTTTCCCAAATTAGGTTTTTAAGCCTGATAGCTTCTTAAGTTCACACGCAAAATACACAAGGCAGAATAATGAAATTTAAAATGACTTTCTGCTGAATACTTAATTATTTAAAAAAAACTCGTCAGAGTTTCGAGGTTATACAGGTTAGCACTCGTCTCGACAGAAACATCAAAAAATATGAGAAGTGTCACTCACGACACCTGGTAGGTTATTACTGAATATTAACACTACCTAAGGGAAGATGAAGGAAAAAAAGGAGGTGTGTTTAGGATTGGAAACAAGTATCGGTATAAAGGAAGAGAATCCAACAAAAAACAGAAGAAGAATGCGATTTTGGCGAACGATTCCACTTCACAAAGCTAGTGAAGTACCGAACGTGAGCGGGGACCTGTTTACGGTTAACGGGGAGTGCAGCGAGAGTTGGGGTCGCCTGCGAGCAATCGCTAAGTGCTCTTTCCCTCCCAAACCGATCTTTCGGTATTATGGGGAAGGGTGATGTTCTAGCAAGGCCAGGTATGCCAAAAGGAAAAGACCTAGACGCTTTTACTTCAAAAGGATAAGATTTTAGAAAGCCTTTTGAAATGCTAAAGGAATTCGAATTTGTCGTGATAATTTTGTATCTAGACACTGTTGGACCCCTAACAGGACAGCCAAATGCCCCCAGAGTGGGAAGCGATAAAGCAACTTTATTACCTTTAGCAATCCTTTTTATTATTATTAATGGAAACTTTAAGAAAGTACCAATTGTTGCACTCGAAGCAGGCTAAGTTACCCAGCGGGGTGCCGACTAAAAGCTTAGAACGGAGGAAACCCTCACACCTAACTTTAAAAAAACTGAAATTTTGAAGAGTAAAACAAAAGTTTAGAGAAGAAGTCTCTACAAATAGAAAGCTGGCGGAGCAAGCTGTATTTGTGTCAATGGTTCACTAGAATTAGCTGTAACAGCTAAGAGAAAATTTGCAAATGTTGTTATGTGAAGCTTTGTTTTAAACGCAACAAGTGGTAAAGTTTTAATTGATTTAGAGATTGCCTTTTCTATTTTGAAATAAGCAATAATTTTGGGAGACGAGTCAGGGAAGAGAAGGTCCTGCCTAACCGTGATTCTAGCAAGAGAGATAAAGCGGAAAACGATAAAGTATTTATTTAACAATTAATAAAGGTTTAAATGATTGAAAGTATTTAGATCTGTGATCTTATTTTGAGTTAAGAATAATAATTTAGCTATTTTAAGCTGAAGTAATAGATTGTGGTTTTAACAACTTGGGAGTCTTAGACCCCTATTTGTACAAACTACTTACAAGGGTTGTTTAACAAGCTTATAAATAAGAAGTTTTTAACCTGTTAGATTAATTACGAAGGATTACAACTTAGTATAATATTTTGTTAAATTGGTTAGGTAGAACACCAAAGAGTAGAATGCCCTTATGGCAAGCGAAAAGGCTAAAACAAATAGATTAAATTCCTGATCGTAACAGGAGGAAAAAGGAAAATTACAAGCGGAGGTTACCGCTGTTTTAAGCAGAAGTTAACAATGTTATATGTTGTAATATTTAAGAACTTTTCCAAGCTATCTTCTTTCAGCCCCTACGTTGGGCGACATTTGTAATGTTATAAAAACTCCACCAAGCTATCTTCTTTCAGCCCCTTCGTTGGGCGACATTGTAATATATTAATATAACCAACCTGTTAGCCACCTCAGGTTGTGGGGCAATATTCTTGCTTGAATGCACACAAAAACTAGGAGACCAACATTACAAAATACACACCATTTATTTAATATAGGCAAGCTTCCAGTACCTAGGCCTTGGCATCATACACCCAATCAACACTGTCACCATTTCACATTACATTTTCCACAAAAAATACTTCAGCTCTCGTCTTGCCTCAAATTCCACTGCAAACAACCCATGTCCATACTCCACATATCAAAACTCAGAGTTATTCAATCTTTGATTTATCAAAACAAACAAACAAACAAACAAAACTATGTTTCATACAGAAATATAATTCACCAACTGTCCTCCATCTTGACACAAAACCACCTATCAACAACTCATCACCATGGCAACGTCCACATGCCATCTTGACCTTCTAGATCAAGGTAGCTATCATATGCAATAGCCAAGGCCAGATCACCACCAAGAATCTCAAAGGCGCTGAACTCATAAGACTCTCTGTGGTGGCCTACCAAATAAATGTCCATGGCTGGCAACCCGATAAAATAAAACAAACTAAAATACCTAAAAGAGTCTCTGTAACTTAACCTACAATTGTTAGGTTACAATGTTGAAAAACGGTCAGGTCGAATTAAGGGAGGACGTAGGTAAAAAAACCATGGCCGTAGATAAATGTCCATAACTTGTATATTTTTAGAGATATTTAGTTCATATTTTGTATGGTTATTGTCAACATGCTGCTTGATGTTGCATTGCATTTTTAACTCAATATTATCATAGAATCTTAACAGAAAAAAATTACCCTTTCTGAATTTTTTTAAGGTGTATTTTCTGCAGTACTACTGGGTATTTGTTTCTGATATTTTTATCACAGATTTAAAACGGCTCAACTTAGAATCCCGTGCAACAGAATTTTGATATCTTTTAAATTACTCAAATAAAAAATTAAAAAATATTATTACAAAAAAACTGCATAAAAATTCTCTTTTCCATATCATAACTTCTATAATAGGCCAAAAATGAAAATTCAGGTGCACAGGATTGTGCACAGTCCTATTTATAAGGAGACTACCAAGTTTAGTTGCTTTATATGCAGTAGTGTCTGAGAAAATGCACCTTATAAGTGAAAAAATGTCATTTTCGGGAAACTTAATTTGAAGTTTTATCTTCATATTACAATGCAATACCTAGAGCTGAAGAGTTCAGTGCAGGCCATATCCATACTTCTCATCATCTTCTGCTTCTACTAATTCCTTTGCTGCTAGTAAGTTTGTTTTGGCAACTTCTTCCAAGGTAATTAGAAATGTTGTGTTGAGATCTGTAAACCAATTGACACGTGGTGGCATATTTGTCAAGCCACAAAATAAATCAGCTCCCATTCCCACACCTAGGCATCATAAACCTATTTGTTTATAAGGGATGCTTTAACCTTACTGTCTGCTATGCACTTCTCATAAACAGCATGTAGTGCACTAATGATGCCAATCCTTTCTGTACCATCATCATGCAATTTCATAGACTTTGAACCACAATTGGCACATGTACAGCTGTTATGAATTGCTTCACAGATGACCTCGCAGTTCAGCCCCTTTAAACCTCATAACTAAGTAAGTAGTTCGATTCTATTAATCTGAAACAACTATTAGAAGTTTCTTCAGAGCTAATGTCAGGTAAAATATCCTCACTGATTTATATATTTTGGTAGATACACTCCTATTCAAAATTTGCGGGAAAATTCCCTTCACTGTACCGGTACCTGCACGTTGAATCCTATTCCTTTCCACTCTTTTAAACACTCTACCACTTATTCTCCCCATATTTACGTTAAAAACCAGTAGCCTATAGAACCTAATCAACAACTGGAAAAAATATTCGACAGAAACGCTTATCACAGGTAACACACAGTTATTAACCCCGAGGTATCCATTGTTACTCAACAACAAAGAGCCGGAACAGCCTACATCTTGTCCACAGCCTTCCGAACAATAGCATCAATCATTTCCTTGGAATGGCGGTCAGAGTGGCAAGATATATACGGATTTCTGTCCAGCTGTACTGGTGACAGCAAAATAGGGGGCGTGGCGCCATTACGTTCCGATTTTTTTTGACGCCCTTAGAATTGAAATACAGCAATGAAACTTTGGGATTATAATCTTGAAACTACATACAATTTTTACAGAAAATTTTAAAAAATTAACATTTTCATGAAAATTCCACCTACATCCTCCCTTAACGAAGCTTGGAACAAAAGGATCAAGTACACAAGTTTAACAAATAGAAAATTAAAAATTCCTGAGCTAGCAGGATAAGAAAAGAAAGATTAATAAGTAGTTTCTATAACTACTAATGTTTAAACAGAATTTAAAGAATTACAAATTCTAATGGAGCAGGTCACACTTTGTGAAGCCTGGATTTGACAAATTAGATAACTCCTTTATAATTAGAAAAAGTAAAACTCCCTAGTTCCAGAAGGGGAAAACAATACATATTAAAATGTGGGCTTGCCACATAGATTGACGCAGAATGAATATATGGGAAATGCAACAAAGTTGGGAGGGCGCTTAATTCTAAGCGAAGCCTCTTAGAAATTTGACTTAAATTGAAGTTTTAAATTAATTTTGTTAGTAAAATGTATGAATATACCGAATATACCGAAGAATTTAATGTCAACACTGGAGTAAGACAGGGAGATGGACTCTCGCCTTTATTATTCAATTTAGCTTTAGAAGAAACATTGAAACGAGTAAACCAGCTCCACCCAGGCCTTGAAGTGGGAAACAAGATAAACATATTAGCTTATGCTGATGACATAACACTCATGGCAGAAAGCGAATACGATCTAAAAATACTCACAGAAACCCTAATTGAAGAAGCCAAGGAGGTAGGTCTAATGATAAATGAACAAAAAACAAAATATCTAGTTGTAGGAAGGAATGCAGCACAAGTACAAAACCCCTTAACAGTTGCTTCATACGCTTTTCACAGATGTACTGAGTTCAGATATCTGGGGATTATCATAGACCAGAATAATATGGAAGAAACAGAAATAAAATCAAGAATTCTCAGTGGCAACAAAAGCTACTGGTCTCTGCAAAATCTCTTAAGGAGTAAAATTATATCTAGAAAAACTAAAGTGAGAATTTACAAAAGCATTATACTTCCTGTTGTCACGTATGGCTCAGAAACCTGGGTATTGTCCAAGCAAACTGAAAGGAAATTAGCAACTTTTGAAAATAGAATACTACGACGCATTTTCGGACCGATAGTAGAAAATGACCAGTGGAGAATTAGAACAAATAAGGAATTGCGGGATCTCTACAAAGAACCGGATATCGTCGCTCGTGCCAAAAGCCAAAGACTGCGCTGGGCTGGTCATGTACATAGAAGAAGTAGAGAATTGAATTTAAGGGCAGTTTTGGAAGGTGTACCCAGAGGAAGGCGACCATTGGGACGACCGAGACTTCGCTGGTGGGACCAAGTTCAAAAAGATATGAGAAAAATCGGAGTCACGGAGGACATAATGGATGATCGAGAAAGATGGCGCCGTGCTGTTGGCGAGGCCAAAAACCTGCTTAGGTTTGAGTGGCCATCTAGGTAAGGTAAGGTAAGTAAAATGTATTTGGGAAAAAGGAGATAGGAATCCAAAGTTCTGGCCAGTTTTATCGCTCTCAGTCAAACGCGGCACGGTAGATAGTTAAACGGACACTGTTTTGCACTAAAGTCTGTTGATAGATTGGAAAATTTCACTATTGCAGCACAGAAAGTTCATGAAACAAGCGAAAAGTTATTGCAGTTTATGGAGAACACTTAGTTTAATTTGAACTTGAATAAGTTTATTGCTTTGGAAAGTTTGTGGGTTGCAGTTATTGGTTCTATTTAACTTGAAGTTCCAGCAATTAGACAGTATTGAGCATAGTTCTTTGCGGTTTGAAATTTATTTAAATGGAAAATTCCCGAACTATAGACAGTGAAATGAAGCGGTAAGAATCCCACGGTGGAAAAAGCCTAGTTTATAGACAGCTGTGGGTATTAGCAGAAATCCCACTGTGTGAGGAAGTTATCCTCTATATTTCGTACAGGAAGTATTAAATTTCATTTTTTTTTCAAGAAAGCTTGGTTAGCTAAAACATGACAAAAGAAAATCATACGAAGACGGTTATTGCACACAGGGGCGGTTCGAGTGGGGGGGGGGGTTGGGGGGGTTGGGGGGGTATCTCACCCCCCCCCCCTCAGGTATTTTCTCAGTCGGAAAATACTACATCAGTCGGCAGTCGGCAAATCATGAAGAAGCCGTAACATTTCCCAAAACAGCATTTAAAAAGCAAATCCGGGCATGGCCATATACGATTTGGTCCGATTTAAAAAATAATAAAAAATATTATAGTGACAGTCGGCATTTTACCGACAGTCGGCACTAACGGACGCTGCAATAATTCCATACAGCCAGGCAATAGCCCAGTGCGGCAAGGGAAAGATGATGATAATTGATGTTTTAAGGGACCTAACATCGAGGTTATCGGCCCCTAATGAAATGAAATGGCGTGAAATGAAAGGATGTAGATAAAAACAGCTCACTGCCATGGATGAAACGAAAATGGTGTTTAAAACAGACTGTGAGCCCCAAAAAGTATGCCTTATTTGAATAAAAAGAATAAAAGGCGGATGGTAAAAAGAATAAAACAAATAAGGCATAGTGAACAATAAAATAGATGAACACAATAAAAAACATAAAACAGACTTAACCTGAATTAAAAGTCGTAACTACACATTAAAACTTAAAAAAGTAACCACTCTCCATCATGAACCGGATGACGAGGTCTACTGACGGCCCGTCATCACGGAGAATAAGGGAGAGGGTATTAGGCAGTTTAAGAGTTCTTCGCAGATCGGCCAGATCCACACACTCCAAGAGAATGTGTGCCACAGTTAGATGGGCACCGCAAGTACACACAGGGGGATATTCTCTCTTTAGCAAGTGGGAGTGCGTAGCAATCCCATGGCCGATCCGGAGTCGACAGAGTACCACAGCTTCCTTCCGGGGAGATCGGAAGGAAGATTTCGACACCTTCGTTGTCTCCTTGATGCCTCTCAGTTTGTTTGGTGGAGGCGTGGCACGCCACGCTTCCTCCCAATGCGACAGGATCGAATGCCGCAACTGAGAGCGCACATCACTAGCAGGCACCTTATACGGTAGCGAGGGCAATGCGACTGCCTCTCTCGCCGCCTGATCAGCAAGCTCGTTTCCCGCAATACCCATGTGGCTAGGAAGCCACACAAAGGTCACCCCGGTTCCAGCGTTACACGAACTGACGAGCAGGTCGTGCACACGTTGGACCAACGCGTGCTTCGGGAAACACACATCGAGCGCTTCAGCGCACTCAGAGAGTCAGTACACACTAGAAAGTGCTGGTGATCGTCTGATAACGTGTATCGCAGAGCCTCTAAGATGGCATCGAGCTCCGCTGTGTACACGCCACAAGCCTCGGGAAGTGAAAAGAGAAACCGACGATCCTCAACCACAAATGCACAGCCTACTTTCTCGTTTACCCTCGAACCATCCGTGAATAGAAGCCCTGAACCTGGATACCGGCTCATCACGGACTGGAACAGCCTCCGATGGACGGAGGAGTCCGTGTCCAACTTGGGGCCGGTGTGCAGATCCAGGATGATATCGGGGCGAGAGACTATCCACGGAGGGGCCTTGCTAGGTACTCGGACGATACAGGAGACAGAAGGAAATCGGAACTGACGGTATAAGTCATCCAAGCGAATCCCCGCCGGCCGAGTGGCTCGGGCGAGCGCATCATACAGCCGGCGATTTGGATTGGTAAACAAACACGGATAGCTTGGATGAAGGGGCATCTGTCGAATAGTTGCAGCATAGGTCAGCAGTACTTGTTGGCGCCTCAGGTGTAAAGGAGGTACGCCAGCCTCGGCGAGCAAGCTGACGACTGGGCTCGTCCGAAAGGCTCCCGTCGCCAGCCTCACACCGCCGTGGTGGACACTGTCCAGTTTAACAAGCACTGACTTACGGGCCGAACCATATGCTACACTGCCATAATCTAATCTAGATAAAATCAGTGCCTTATAAAAACGTAGGAGCACCGCGCGGTCCGCCCCCCACGATGTGCCGCTAAGAATCCGCAACATGTTGAGTTTATTAATACAGGCAGTTTTCAAACACCGCTTCCACGTTAATATCTGATCGAAAAGGAGCCCAAGGAACCGGTACACAGCAGGCAAGGGAAAGAGTCGGCAAAATAACCATTTTAAAAGTTTCACTTCCAGTCCTCGGTGTACCGGCTGCCACTTGCCACTTCGTTTCTTTGTATGGAAACTGAAGAAAGAATGACAGATGAGCAATATGGAACCAAAGACAAGGGATGAACTCATCGGCACGTCCCTGAATGTGTGTAACGTCCCGCGTTCATTATGCAGAGCGACTCAGCTACACAGCGAAGCGAGCCCAGCATCTGTACCATGTGGCTAGACAAAAGGTGTTGGTGAGCGCATTGATAACTTCAGGTCAAGCCAACTCATTGAGATGTTGTCGGAGGAATGTTATGACCTGCTACCGCTTGTCTCGGCGCGTCCTCAGATATCCGCGCTATTGTGACAAAATTGACAGGTTTATGGGTCCAAGGTTCCTTAAGGGGGTGGGTTCTCACCGAGAATGAGAGAAAGCAGTCGTTTCTGAACCAGCAACTTTTACAGTGATAACTAGGTGCAAATACAGTGGCAGTGGGACGTGAGGTTTCGCCGACATGGAATATTTTCACGGAACATCGCGTACCCATCAAACGTAAGGTATAATAGTTCAATAGATACATGCGTATTTTTAGCCATGTTTATGTTTAATGGTGTTAACAAGAAAAAAGTGAAGAATGATCGCACGCTGGAGTACGTCAGTGGCAGAAACTGAAAAGTCGCGGAAAGAAGAAAAAGGGCAAATTACAGGAACACTTCACTTCACTTCACTTCACTTCTGAAGCTCATCAAGCAGCGATGGCAGATTTGTGCCACTTTGTTAATGGAAAAGGCCACGAAGACGTTCGTTCTCCTTGATAAACTTTTACGGACGATCAGAATTGAGGTGTAACAAAAAAAAGGAGCTCCACAAAAAAGTTATCCATATACTTATTAACACAGCAAGAACCCTTTGTCGGCAAGGTTTGACTTTCCGAGGTCACGAGGATGGAATCACTCAAGATAATGGAAACTTCACGCAAATTGAGAAGTTACTTTCACGGCATAGTCCGGTCATAAATAGGTGGTTGGAAGAAGTGAATACGTGGAAGTACAACGTTACGTATATGCGCAAGGACTCTCAAAATGAATTCATCCATCGACTTGGAGAGAAAACTCGTGAAATAATTGCAGAAGAGATCAAGAACGCTGGTATGTTCTCCGTTATAGCAGATACTACTCCCTATATGTCACATAAAGACCGCCTCTCGTTGAATATCCGATACGTCGACGAAAAAGATGAAGAGCTCGTTCTTGTGGCGCGTCTTTTAAAAATAGACGCTGTTTTAACAAAAAAAAACTGGAGAGGAGTTGGATGAAAAAATATTTTTAATTCAAAATAACTTACTTTCACTCGATAAACTAGCGTTTCAGTCGTACAACTTTGCTAGTAAAATGCCTGGAATATACAACGGCACTAAAAAAAGCTACCAGAGAAGTGCAAAATAGATATTCCGTAAGTTCCATGCCAAGTTCACAGGTTAAACATTCTCGTAGAGACAGCTTGTAATGCTAGCGCGCATATCCGAGAGTTTTTTGTCACTCTTGAAGCACTGTGCGTTTTTTTTCGGGTAGCATTTAACGGCATTTAAGCTTGCAGAATGAGCTGGATAAAATTGAAAATTCACTTCAACTTAAGAATTTATCAAAAACAAGGTGGACTGCACGCGTCGAATCGGTGAGAGCTGTTTCTTCGTCTTATAAAGAGATAGTCACATCATTGGAAACAATGAAAACCTCATTCGATTCTGAATTTGACAGTAAACCCTGAATTTTTGCGTCAGGCTTGCACAAAAACCTTCAAGACTTGGATTTTATCTGCGGCATATACTTTACCAAAAACATCATGTTTAAAGTTACGAACGTAACCGAGCTGTTAGAAGCAGAGGAGCTGAATGTTGTAGACGCGATACAGCTGATTCAGAGTGCTTTGAAGTCTTTTGAAGATATCAACGACGATGGCAAGATGAACCGCTTTGATAAAGAGTGCATCATCATTTGCGAAAAGTATGCAAGTAAATACGGAGGAAGACTTCTTAAAGCACCGCAGGACCCGGTGACTTGCAAAGAAGTATGACGTGTACGCTGAAACGACAACAGAAATTTCTTTCCGTACATTCTACAGAAATGAGTTCCGAATACTTGTGGATGTATTTACTACAAGCGTGCAAGACAATCTCGCAAAACTAATTTCTTTGCTAGTGTCATTCCACATAATTTTCAAGATACCCGCTGACAGAAAGAACTGCACCATCGAGCGCGTCCGATCTATAAAGCAATCACACCCGAACATCATCCTTCAAGATGAAGAACTTGTGCTGGCTGAGCTTGAAATCCTGCTTGAAGCCAGTAAACAGTTGTTAAGGATGTTTGATTGGTGCCTTAACCACCATTTAAAAGGGGTGTTGATTACTGGGCATCCTTGCATCTACGGGGATTTACTAGGATGTCTTATGGAGAACTGCGGACCCATACTTACCAGACTTACCGGGAGCGCCTTAGCAGGCCAAACACCTGCGGGTCGTCTTCGGGTACTGCCTGACAGCATGGTGCAGCGGGAAATACTGGATCTTAACCTAACTACAAACTAAGGGGGTGGGGTTTTACGACTACTACGTGCAATGAAAAGATAGAGCCTTTGACTGTGAGAGAGGGATTTATTGTAAGCTACTGATGGGTGGCACTTCGGTCTAGATGAAAGGGGGGATGATTACTAGAGGGAAAAGGAATTTAGCAGACACACATTACTCACTCTACCGATGATACCCGTCCTCCATGATGTCGTGTTGGGACCGCGGCAAGGGCAGCGCCCTACCAGTCTCGCGTAGCACTGATACCTCGACTAGTGATGATCCAAGAAGAAAGGAGAGCCCCAGAGCCCGAGAGCCCGAGAGAGGCCCGCCGCGTTTGCGTCCTCTGTATTTGTAGGTTTTTAAGTAGGTCGGCCATGTCAGCGATATGTCGATGTGTTGTGTTATTATTACATAAGTCTGCCGGCTTGCAGTACTTACGAATGTAGGTCGCTGTTGGCCTGCCAGTTCGGTATGTCCTACAGCCCAAATTATATCTTCCATTATAACTTCCCTTTGCTAGGCATAATTATAGCCACAACCCTTATCGAGGGTTGGTGGCTGTACAAGACCTCGCTCGGTTTTAATTGTCGTCCTCGACAATTGCAGTGGTCCCGCGATGTTAAAGTAGAATATTTCTTCTTATTGCAGATTTTTGTTTTTTTGTTCATCTTCTTTCGAATCTTCTTTCCTCTGTTCTTCTTTTTCTTCTGCTTCTCTGTGCTCGTTGTAGGGTGGGTAAGTGTGTCGTGCCAGGGGTTGGTAGGCGTGGCAGGGGTGGAATATGGTGTTATACAGTCATTTGATACTTCGTTACATTTTGCTTTGCAATGTTGACATGATCACTTTAAATTGTCTGTGATAATCTTGTTCATTTGATCTGATATTATTGTTAAGAGTATCGATCAATTAATGAGATAATCAAATAGTTAATTAAAGATCAAATTAGAAATTAGTGACTCTCTGAGGTTAATTATGAAAGAAATTCACATTAAGACGTTTGGTGAAGAAAGATAAAAGAAATGGTGTATAGGAAATTTAGGTTGTAGTCACTCCTCCCGGACTAGTTCATGAGCTGCGTTTACAACGCCCATCATGTACTGCCTTGAGGGTGCGTGTACGACTGTAATTTTCCTATTATGTATGGATGATGATGTATGGAGTTTAAAGTATAGTTAGCCCTCTCAGCTTAGCCTGTGCCTCTGAAGCGTAGTGTAGTGAAAAGGAAAAAAAAAGTGTGCTGTGTAAGTGTAATGCTTCACTAGGCCAAGTGTACCGCGAGGGTGCACTGATATCCTTAATCTCCTTACCACGTGGGAATGAAAATATAGAGAGTCTATGCTTTGCTACCCTTGCGGAACCCGTCCACGGACTGCGTAAAGCTACGTCATTCTGTGTGCGGTCGTGGGGGTGCATGTGCCCTGTTAACCTCCCTATGACATGGGGGATGATTTATAACTTTACCTAAGAGAGTTATGCTGTTACGGTTCATCTCTGATAAAACATTAGTTTAGAAAAAGAGCTAGATTTTAAGGTTAACCTGCCTATAAAATGGCTGTACATGCTACTATTTTGTTTTCTTCGATTTTCTGTTTCCGAGTCTGTTGGTTCTTCTTTCTTGGTCCATGGTCACCTTGTTTACACCTTGTCCTCCCGTTCTACAATGGGGAGTACAGGAATTGTCATCTTATCATTATTCTGAAATCAGAAAGTATTGTTAACGTCTGTTCTTATTGAGGCGCTTTCCCCCAATTTTTTTTTCTTACGTTTTGCGAAGGAGTTTACTAATAATGTCTGCATTTTTGAATCTGTGTACTAATATCTCTTACATACTACTTTGTGATATATGCTCCGTCATATATCTATAGAACCTCAATATATATTTATACCACTTTGTAACCTCAGGGCATTGGCCATCCTGGGCTACTACACTCAACAGGGAATGAACCTTCCTGCATACATAACTATTTCACATTATAACCTCAGGGCATTGACCATCCTGGGCTACTACACTCAACAGGGAATGAACCTTCCTGCAATTACATTCTTCCACCGTGTTTACTTCTCAACGTATTTAAATGCAGACATTGTGTTAGTAAACTTCTTACTACGCGTTTATGTTTAATTGTGACGCTTTGAGTTACTTTAAAGTGGTGACAGTATTATATGCAACTATGAAAATATCATTGTCTCCATGGACTGACTGGACAATGATTAGGTAGCTTAGACGGTTGTTTAACCGCAATTCTGATATCTCTTATGAACCGTTTACATTTTTATTTAATTTATTGACTGAGCTGTTAACACTTCCTGAAAAATAACATTGTTATTAACATATGCGTTTTATACCCTTTTAAAATATGCCACTATATATAGGGGGAAGAAATGGGGTTTTATATGTGCTTGGAGTTCCATCAGTTCTTAACTCTAGTCCCTACTCCTAAATCTAATATGAATAAATTTACTTTAGTATGTATGGTATTTACAGGGGGTGGGGGTGGTCTGTGTGTCTGAAGGGTGGATATTTAATGGAAAAATCCCTTGAAAAAATGGGGGTATTTACCTTTGAACGTTAATTATATAAAGTTTAGTCTTTCCCTAGCGCCTACCCATATATCTATGTCCTATATCTATAAGATTCGATAACCCATGTTTGCAGACTGGTTGATGGCATTTGAAACTGCACTGGTCTGCAGTGCCGTTAATAAAATATTACCCTTTACTCTTATGACATAAATAGAAGGTTTCCTCTTTCTGACCAGCTTGTATTATGTTTGGATATTATTCCTCTTTACTTGGTTTTTCGATGTTATTATCCCTTGAAAGTTTTGAATTAATTGTTGAAATGTAGCGTAATTGTGCTTTGTTCAATTATGCGTTGTAGTATATCTTTCGGCGTGATTTTCTCAGCTGCTCTTAAGTATCTGATTCGCGTTGCTTATCTCCCTATATTCTTATCATCTTACCAATATAATACCTTCAAGCTATCGCTTTAGTTCCAAAAATGTATTTATTTATCTTTCACTCCTAACCGTCCTATAGTATAATATCATAGAAATACCGTCTGTTGGCAGGCTGACTGTACTCCGATACAAATCGCATCCCAAGAGACGTTATTAGATCTAACATGTACATTATATATAATCCTATCAATAGTTTATCATAATACCATAGAAATATCGCCTGTCAATAGTCTGATTGTACACCGATACAAATGAGTTTTGACGGACGTTAGATCTAACATGTATTGAGTTTGAGCATATACTAATTTATCACTTCTTGGTGGACTCTTCTTTTAAAGAATGGGAATAAAATATCTTCATGCGCGCTCTCATGAATAACGTTACTGAAATTCTAATATGCATATATTTGCTTATAGGCGTTTGGCACAGTGGTGGCAACGATTGTGATAAATTATGACAGTAGTTATAAACGTAATAATCTTAAAATTCTTCATGCATCGTATCTCTACCTTCTCATCTCATGGCCAGGTAATATCATTTCATTCCTGCCACAAGACACTTAATAACTAACTTCACTACTTACTTCTGCTCTGAGGGTTAGGTAACAACCTTCGTTCCTCCCTTATAATAATTCACTTCAAAAATCAACTTCTTCTATACTTATCTCATGGTCAGGGAATATCATCTCCTTCCTGCCGCAAGACACTTAAAAACTAACTTCTTCTTTAAGGGTTGGGTAACGCCCTTCGTTCCTCCCTTGTAAAAACTCACTTCAAAAATCGACTTCTTCTACTCATATATTATTCTCATAATAACTTACCTCATAAGAACAACCTCTTCCGTTCCTATCTTCCTCTTCCGAATGCATGACATTATGGTATTCATAATAATAATCATATAATATAACTATCACTGCCGTGTGCCCACCAAGCTGAAGTTACGCCGTATTTAAACTTTTGCCGTTCGTTTGTCAGCATCTGATGCTCTTGATAATTGCTCATACTCATGTCCTGTAGGACTTCGTGAGGGTACGCTTTCTGAAGATACTACTTTTACTGCAACGTGAATTATATTTCCTAAGAAAAATAACGCATGTTATGGGAGCATGACTGAATGCTTACTAGAAATTTCCTTGCTACATTACGCTTTCATTACATTGAGGGATGTGCTATGAAATGCTAAATCTGTTTATGCTAGTCTCACTGTTATATGCCTACGCTAGGCTCTGAACCCGTAATCTCTTACTTCCGCTAGCAGACATGTGTTTTGCTTATCTGGACGTTTCCTGTCTGGCTGCCAGCTGTATGTCACGTGCCTAGTTTGCTGATAATCATAATTGTAAGGACTGTTCGCTGAGCTGAGTAGTACGGTGTCCCCTGATGCTACTTGTAAACAAAGACTGAGCTGTGCCACCTTGCTGTATCGTCATTGTCATGTCTGTGAAAGTGTAGTGTAAAGGTAGCTTGCTCCTCCTGTCTACTCATATTACCAAGGTTGCTGTTCACTCGGTCACTCGAATATTTCCTAACTAACTTATGATCTACAACAATATGTACACTGTAATGTCACTGCTGAAAAAAAATGCCTGGGTT
Organism: Meconema thalassinum; assembly: GCA_946902985.2. Classification (NCBI taxonomy): domain Eukaryota; kingdom Metazoa; phylum Arthropoda; class Insecta; order Orthoptera; family Tettigoniidae; genus Meconema; species Meconema thalassinum. Next base: position 295,346,550 of record OX336391.1, on the reverse strand, counting down.
AATAGGTAACACTGTCTTATTCTAGGGGAATTAATCTGAGGGAATAAGCTGTCTTCTATTAGAGTGGGGTAATTATCTGTACTTCGTTACCATTTCTATAAACTGCTATGGGTTAATTCCTACTACCTACTAGGGTGGTAAAGGCTTATTTAACTTTAAGGGCCGGGGTAGGTGGGTATTAAATATTTATATCTACTTCTCTAGTTAGGGGTTGCTAAAATCCTAAAACGCTTATCTGCAAGAGGATTCTACTGCATTCTCTCTTGTCAATCGACGTTAATCTGGGTTTGGGGGGGGATATAATTATCATGGATAGCAAAAATTATCCTCTACGTGATTCTTCTGGGGGGGAAAAATTTTCTCACTTGGCTTAGCTAGAGGTTTATGGCGATCTAGTCACGGAATCTCGTTGTATGAGTTCCCTTAATACGTGACTACCCGGCGCCTCCACCATTTTTGTTAAGGATGTTTGATTGGTGCCTTAACCACCATTTAAAAGGGGTGTTGATTACTGGGCATCCTTGCATCTACGGGGATTTACTAGGATGTCTTATGGAGAACTGCGGACCCATACTTACCAGACTTACCGGGAGCGCCTTAGCAGGCCAAACACCTGCGGGTCGTCTTCGGGTACTGCCTGACAGCATGGTGCAGCGGGAAATACTGGATCTTAACCTAACTACAAACTAAGGGGGTGGGGTTTTACGACTACTACGTGCAATGAAAAGATAGAGCCTTTGACTGTGAGAGAGGGATTTATTGTAAGCTACTGATGGGTGGCACTTCGGTCTAGATGAAAGGGGGGATGATTACTAGAGGGAAAAGGAATTTAGCAGACACACATTACTCACTCTACCGATGATACCCGTCCTCCATGATGTCGTGTTGGGACCGCGGCAAGGGCAGCGCCCTACCAGTCTCGCGTAGCACTGATACCTCGACTAGTGATGATCCAAGAAGAAAGGAGAGCCCCAGAGCCCGAGAGAGGCCCGCCGCGTGTGCGTCCTCTGTATTTGTAGGTTTTTAAGTAGGTCGGCCATGTCAGCGATATGTCGATGTGTTGTGTTATTATTACATAAGTCTGCCGGCTTGCAGTACTTACGAATGTAGGTCGCTGTTGGCCTGCCAGTTCGGTATGTCCTACAGCCCAAATTATATCTTCCATTATAACTTCCCTTTGCTAGGCATAATTATAGGCACAACCCTTATCGAGGGTTGGTGGCTGTACACAGTGCTATCTCCTAAATAGATCGCAAAAGTTGCTGTTAAATTAAAGAGGATTATCCCGTGTGGTTATCAAGTAGTTCGACTGAGTTTAACATCCCCAGTGTCTTCTGCTTCTTCCGAACGGTCCTTCAGCAAGTTGAAGCTCATTTTCAATCATTTGCGGACATCGATGGGTGACGACCGCTTAGACTCCCTCATGATGTCGTTTTCAACGAAAGATAAGGTCGACGACATTGAAATTACGAAGAAAGTGGAGAAGTGGTCCTTGTTAAAACATCGTAGAGTAGCGATTTAGAAAGAATAACTAGATTCTTTTAATTCTTGTAATATTTAAACACTTATTTTGTTCATTTATCAAATTTTCCTGCGATTCAAAATTCTGGATCTAATAAAATACATTTTAAATGAAAGCCGTTAATTAAGTATATTTGCCTTGTGTATTGTTTGCCGCCACTGCCGCCCCCCGACAGCAGTGGTTACGCTGGCTAAAGCGCAGCGTTAGGTCATGGAGCCAAGCTCTTTGCTGACTCGGTAGACGCGTGGGATCGAGCCCCACCGTCGGCCGTCCTTGAAATGGTTTTCCGTGGTTTCCCCATTTTCAACACCAGGCAAATGCTGGGACGTTACCTTCTGATAGGCCACGGCCGCTTCCTTCCACATCCTTGCCAGTTCCATTCATCCATTCCATGTCTCATCCCGACGCACAGGTGTCGCCCACGGGCGTCGAATAGAAAGACCTGCACTCGGCCTCCGAGTAGGCCAAACGACAAAAAAAATGCCCCCCCCCCCCCGCTCTCTCCCTCCCGTTGCTCAGTTTTCAAGCGAATAGTCGGCAATGTTAAACAGCCAGTCGGCATTTCTTAAATGCTCACCCCCCCTAGATGTACAAGGTCGAACCGCACAATAGTGCGTAATTCCCCACACTGTGTTTAAATTTCGAATAAAAGCATTCAGCTTTAAAATCATTAAAATGTGTTTAAAATTATTGAAGATTTATACTCATCTTTTTCATTGCCGCTGAAGGTTGATGGCTCCTGGTAGCCGTTAGCTTACATCCAATACCACAACATGGCGGCGATTTAAATTGTACCTCGGTTGAGAGGAGGTAGCCTCTGGTGTATTTCTCGAAATACACGGTCAGTCAGAGTTAGCTTTTGCTGCTCTTCTATTCATCTATTTTATTTTATTCCTTCTTCGCAGACACCAACAGTGATCTTTTCTATTTTCTCCGTGCACTTGCTAATGTTTTGTATAAGTCTGTTCTAGATATGTATCTTCTATGGAATCCCTAGCGGCATCTAGCAGCTAACTGCCGAAGTTATTCAATTTCTCTGATCTCAAGAGGACTTCCTCAACAATCCACCAGGAGTCGTGCTCGTCGCCAGCTAACTACTCCATGAATAAGCTTTACTTGTTCAAGAAATTTTGGTTTTATAATTATTATGTATCTAGTTTATGTCCTCTATGGAACTTGGTCGGAGTGTATATATGCTTTTACTCTGTGACGATGTTAGTTGTAATTTGTTCAATGTGTTAAGATGTAGATTGAGATGTGTGCGCATATTAAAGTGATATAATATCCTTTATTCAAAACATAATAGCTATAATGTGCTTTATTCAAAACATAATAGTTGGCGACGAGGAATTGGGACTTGATTCTCCGGCACAGATATAGCCTACATCAATGAAGTACGGTATTTACGTCGTCTGTTTCAACGGCCATGTGAGTAAAATCAAGAATCTGGCAAATCGACATGAAATGTACCCAGAGTACTTGTAAACGATCCTAAGCAACTCATCGTATATTCAGCTGCGTGTGCCAGCATGCCACATATTCAAAATAATATTTATCGCAGATCGAACTTCGAGGTTATGCAATGGTTTTTTTCTTTCTCAAGCCCAGGACAATATTTGGCCATCGATCACTACCCAGTGTGTTTTAAATCGGTTATCTTGAAACATTTTATTATATTTGAACTGTGATTTTTAAAATTATTTCGAAGTTCCGTCAAGATGGACGCAAATCAGTTTCAACAATTACTGAACATTTTTACTGATTCTCAAGAGAAGTTACTTGAAAGGTATCAAGCTCACCAGTCCGTCACAACCCCACAAGCCACTAACATCACACCTTTTGAAAAATTTGTTTCTGAAAAGGAAAAATTTGTGTCATATTTAGAACGATTTGAAAATCACGCAAACTTCAACAATGCCACCGATCCAACAAAGAAAGCTCAACTCTTGTGTACATCAATAGGGGCAATTCATTATAACAATCTCTCTGCATTTTAGGCCCTGATAAACCAATCAAGTCTCTCGGTTATAATGACCTAGTAAAACATTTCAAGCAAATACTGTCACCTCAAGTCTCAACCGTGGTTTCCCAACACTATTTTTTGAACGTCAATCCAAAGGAAAGTCAAAATATTGCAGGATTTGTTGCCACTCTTAGAAGCCACTTACTAGACATGTACATGTGACGCCAGAATTTCAATCGCGGATGTTTTTCTTCGTGCACAATTTATACGTGGCTTGCGAGATAATTGGATCAGAGAGAAATTTCTCCAGTCTAATGACACGAAATTTGATGATCTCCTGAAGAAGGCTATAGCCTTGTGGTGTATTCTTGGAATACACGGTAAAAGAGAATATAATTTTTAATGCTCTTTGCATGTTTATTTTTTCCTTTTTATCAAACACAAACAGCGATCTTCTAGTTTCTCTTTGGTGGTCATGTCTCTTATGTTCTTTGTGAGTCTGTTCTAGATATATATCTTCCATGACTCACCTAGCGTCATCTAGCAGCGAATCTCAGAAATTCCTCAATTCTTCCCTTTACAAGAGGACTTACTTATCAATTTGGCCATCAGATCTCGTCACCATCGCCAGCTATCAATTCTTTGAAGACCATTCATCAAGAAAAACATTTATTTTTGTAAAGTTGTTTCATGTTTATGTGCAACCTCTTTGTTCCTCCCCTCTCTCGCCCGCTTCCCCCTCTTCTCCCCTCCTCCTACTGCTCTTCTCCGCGCGCGCAGCCAGCTCGCTCGGTCACTTCAGTTCTTCACTTCTCCGCGTCGTGAGCAACCGCTCACTCACTCTCTTAAGTGCACTCAACTTCTTGTTGTTCATGCCGTCTAGGCTAGTGCTTTTCTGCGTCTAGCAGCTCTCACTTGTAAGTCGGCAGTTGACTCGGTCAGTCAAGGCTCGACTAGAGCCAGTCTCCTCAAACCAAGAGGCACTCTCTACATTCTACGCCATGTTGGCACATTAAGTATTCGTCAAAGGGAACTTCACCTTCGACATGCAACCAAGATAAGTACAGACTTAAGGTTTTAACCTCATCTTCATCAGTTTTATTATCTACATGCTTTTATTGATCATTTTATAGACAGCGTGAGATTACTTATTTGGGGCGGTAATCATTCTTCGAGGGATTTGCCATGTTGGGCTTTTGTCTGTCTAAGCCAACCTTAATAGAAAGTAGCTTGTCTTAAGCTATTTAAATGAGAGATCTTCTCACAACGTGGGATATTATCTAATACCCGCTGTCCATAAAATATTAAGCTCGTTCCACCGCTGGATTAACTTTGGCCCCATTCTTCTATTAGGATCGTTCTGGAACCTTCCAGAATCTGCACTTTATCTACAAGTCACGCCGTCATGTATCTTTCACTCACTTGTGGGAATGACATTTCAAACTAAGGAATCTTCCTTATAAATTAATGTTCAATAGCTAAATTTTCTTCCACCGTTGGGATCTTTTCTGGCGCATTTAATTGTAATCCACAACTTTCTCAAGTAATAGACTTTCGCTTATCTAGTGCAACCAGTCATTTTTCACAATTGCAATAACTTTCTTTGCCATAAACTTTGGCGCTACTACAGTGAACTTTTCATCCATTCAACAGACTATAGTGAAAACTAGTGCTTGTTCAACATTTCTACCGCGTCGCGATCGTCCGATTACCATAAATAAGGCCATGAACATTTATCCTCAATCCCAACTGCTCTTTCCTAAACCTCTTACTAACAAACCATAATAATAAATTTATTACTTTAAGTCCTTTTTTCAGTGAGGTGTCACTCTATAGAAGTGCCCTCCCCTTTTTCTTATATAACATTAATTAACTTCTGCATAAATGCGTGTCTAGCACACGTTTTAAACTTACATTGTTTCTCCCTTCTAATTACAATTCTTTCAACTCATTAGTGAGTTATTTCTAGGTCTCACGAAAGGGAAACTTGCCCCATTTGTCTCGTGATTCCTATCTAAACATAGGAGGTCTAGAACCTTCCTTTTGACTTTCTCTTCAGGTTTCACAGTAAGTGACCTGCCCTATTTGTGTAACTACTAAAAGTAATGCTGCTTCAATACAAGAAGTTATAGGAACTTCTCTTCCATTCTACCTGTTTTCTTTTTTTGTTATTTTCGAAGTTGTAACTTTCTTTAAGATAGGTACTTGGAAATTTTTGAAAGTACACACCTTGTACTCGATTTAATGTCTAAACTTTAATCACTTCATTTGTCTTTTTAAATCTTACAAAGATTTTAGTACATATAAAGGTTTGAAACCTAATAAATTGTTAATTGCCTGGTGCAAGCGTTAAATGTTTTCTGAGGTCTGCGACCCCAAAATTGTTAACCAAATTGAAAATATATATTTGTTAAAGTTATCAACATCTTTAGAATTGTTAAATAAATTAAATATTTGTTTTTGGATTTATCATTTCGCAAGTACTACAGTTAGGCAAGATCCTGGCTTTCCTAACTCTTCCCAGGTTCATGCCCTCGTTAATACGCAATAAATCTATTACTATTTGTCTTGTCAGACCATCACCCTTCCCCATAGTAGGCATATGCATGCTTGAGAGGGAATACGCTAAAGCCATTCTCTGGCAAACCGCCCAAGTCCTAGCTGCGGTTCCCGTTAGCTTCGACCAGGTCCTTACCCACTTTAGGTATCAGAGAGCGGATTTGCAATGGCAACCGCCTTTGAGTGTATTTAAAGTTAAATTTATAACTTTTGTGGGACTCTCCTCCCATTTCTCTATCCTTTCTCTCCAGTCCGAAACCCACCTCCTTTTCTTTATCATCTTCCCTTGGTGGTTAAGTTATTCCTCAGCCAATAATCTACCCACCTTGGAAGCATCGCGGTATGAGAGTAATCAGCTGTCAAAACAGCTCACTGCACCGTCAGACACTGTAGAGGACACAAACAAAGTAACAAAATCCACAGGTTCATATAATGACCAAAGTATGAATCAATATAGCAGTGATACTCAGACACGTTTTGTTCAACAGCCTAGCCCGGGCTCTCACTCACGTTCACAGTCCAGGGGCCGCCGTAGTTCGGTCAATTATAGAGCACTAGGTATTGATGGATTATGCCTGAATTGTGGAAATTCAAACCACAGGTCAAGAGATTGTCGCACAAACAGAAACTCTCTTAAATGTAGGTCATGTAGGAAAGTGGGACATGTTGCAAAAGTTTGTATCACTACACTTCTTCAACAGTCAAATACACACAACGTTGCAACTGAGAACATAGATGACAACTTGCATGATCACCCTGAAACCAATTTTGGGATAGGACAACTGGAATGCATCGAAGATCTCTTTGAAGTAGGACAACAATCAGATAAATATTTTATCACTGTCAAACTCAACAATAAATCACAAAGATTTGAAGTCGACACGGGAGCAAAATATTCACTCATCCCAGAGAACGAATGTTCAACCTTGGGTCTCGGTTTGCAATTGCAGTCAACAAATGTCTGTTTTCGATCATATTCTGATCATGTTATCAAACCCAGAGGAAAAATTGTTGTCACAGTATCATACAAAGGAACAGAAATTGTTGCAGACCTTTTTGTAGTTCCGCAAGGTCATGCCGCATTGCTTGGTCGTGTTTGGATCAGGGGCCTCGGCCTTGATCTGAAGGAAATTGACAATGACACAAATCAATCACTTCACACTGAATCTGTCAACTCAGTGCAGTCAATTCAGGATATTTTACATCAGTATAGTACAATCTTTGAAGAAAAAATTGGATGCGTTCCCAATATTGAAGTAAAACTGCAACTCAGAGAGGGGGTGAAACCATTCTTCAATTGTGAACGTGATGTCCCTTTTGCTCTTCGGGAACGCGTTGAAAAGGAACTCGCTTCATTGGAATCAGAAGGAGTTATTTCTCCCACAGCTTTAAGTGATTGGGGATCGCCTCTTGTTGTTATCCCAAAACCGGATGGGGGAGTTAGGTTATGTGTTGACTACAAATGTGGAGTAAATTCAAGGTTGATTTCTGCAATCCATCCCATACTCGTCGCCAACTATTATGTTTTGAATAAAGCACATTATAGCTATTATGTTTTGAATAAAGGATATTATATCACTTTAATATGCACACACATCTCAATCTACATCTTAACACATTGAACAAATTACAACTAACTTCGTCACAGAGTAAAAGCATATATACACTCCGACCAAGTTCCATAGAGGACATAAACTACCAGAAGAAAATTGGTAACGCATACACATTGACTATGCGGGTCCATTTGATAACCATCATTTCTTGATGTGTGTTGACGCGAAATCCAGGTTGGTCGAAGTACGAATGGTGAAAGACGCTCCATCCACTGCAACTACTATCAGTCTGCTTGAAAATATCTTTACCGTACATGGGTACACGTATGTCCTTGCGTCAGATAATGCCACTATCTTCACGAGTGATGTATTCAGATCCTATTGCAAGGAGAGAGGGATTTTTCAGAAATATATTGCACCAGGGCACCCAGCAACCAATGGGCTAGCCGAGAGAAACATCCAAACATTGAAGAGACGACTTCGTGCTGCTGTAAATGACCCGGCACCATTATCGACTAAGTTACAGAACATCTTGTTTCAATACAGAGCAACGCCATTAGCATATGGACAGTCTCCAGCTGAACTATATTTGAAACGTCGGCTACGTATCCGATTGGATGCTCTACTTCCAAACCAAAAGAGCTTGACTACATCCAGTTTCTCACCCCCTGTTCGCTCTTTCAAAGTGGGAGAGAGAGTGCAAGTCCGGATTCACCAGGAAAACCGTGATATTTGGCAGTTTGGTGTTATACAAACTAAACTCGGCCAGCGCCACTATGATGTGAAATTGGATTCGGGACGAATTTTAAAGCGGCATGTTGACCAGTTATTATCGACTCTCGTGCCAAAGAAAGATAAGCAGCTCACTTTTGCTCCAACAAATCCTCCAGTGCGTGGTGTTCCAAATATACCAACACCAACCCAGTCAAGACTAGAAAATGATCATATTCCTCCTGCAGCCCACACTTCAGATGATACAAGGCAGACCATCCTGCAACCAGATGAACGCCCTGATCGAAACAGCCTTCCACCACCTGCTCATAATTATTTAAGAAGATCAGCTAGATACAGGCGACCTCCTCAGTATCTGCAAGACTATGTGCCCAAATGAATATGAATAGTTCCTTTTTATTTGTTTTTATATAAGTGGGGGAGGCTATTATGTATCTAGTTTATGTCCTCTATGGAACTTGGTCGGAGTGTATATATGCTTTTACTCTGTGACGATGTTAGTTGTAATTTGTTCAATGTGTTAAGATGTAGATTGAGATGTGTGTGCATATTAAAGTGCTATAATATCCTTTATTCAAAACATAATAGCTATAATGTACTTTATTCAAAACATAATAATAATGTTTCCTATGCTTGTATAAACCCTTTTTTCCTTCCCCTACCCCCCTATACCTCGTTTCCTTGGTCCCCTCAGTGCGCCGTTCAGCTCTTTCATTTCGTGTTCGGCCGTCTAGTGTACAGTGCATAGCCCTCTCAAGGCCAGTCTCCTGTTTTAATGAGACATTTTAAACTAGACGTCATGTCTACCTTTTAAACCAACCGTCACCAGGAACCATCGCCTGTTCTACATGAAAAGAAAGCAAAGTACAAAACTTGAACGTTTTAAAACATATTTTAATGGCTTTTAAAGAGCTAAATGCTTTTAAAATTTAAATTCATAGACAGCGTGGTATTGCTCACTGTTGTGCAATAACCGTCTTCGCGGGATTTTCCTTTGTCAGGCTATGGCTATCTAAGCTAGCTTTCTAACATGAAATTTAGTACTTCTTGTAGAAAATAAATGGGAATACTTTCTCACACCGAGGGATTCATATTAATTAACCGCTGTCTATAAAACTTAGCTTTCCACCGCGGGACCTCTCTTGCCCCATTTAACTGTCATCATTTCTGGAAATTTCTACGTAAACCTATCTTTCTAATAGTCAAGAAACCTAGCATTTCGTACAAAAAATAAGGGAATACGCTACCCCACCGAGGGACTTCTACTGTATAAATTAACTGTTGCTACAATTCTGGAACTATTATGTGCATCTTAAAACTTGTCCAACGCAAGTAACATGTCAAAATTCAACTAAGTAATCTCCATAACTGCAATAAGTTTTCGCTTCATAAACTTTCTGTGCTGCAATAGTGAACTTTTCCAATCCATCAATAGACTTAAGTGCAAATCAGTGCCCGTTCAACTATCAACCGCGCCGCGTTTGTTAGAACAATAAATCTGGCCAGGACTATATCTTAAAGCTCCTATTTCCTTTTCCCAAATACCTTTTACTAACCAAAATTAAATTTAACCATTAGGGTCTTTTTTTTCCTACGAGGCTTAGCCCATAGAGGCTCCCTCCCAATCTGTCGGATTTACAATACCTTCATTCTGCATAAACTGTGGCTGGTCCACTTTTTAATATGTATCTTTCCCTTCTAAAATTAGGGAATCGTACTTTTTCTAATAATCAAGGAGTTAACTCATTGTAATCCAGGTTTCGTTAATACGACCTGTGCAATTTTTTGTATATTACCTCTGATAATTTCTATTTAAAAGTAACGGTAATTTCTGCTCGTGATTTGTTCTTACTTTTCTTTCACAATCAGGAATCTAATACATTTGTTTATAGCCTTTTCGATTGCCATAAGGGCATTCTAAAAGTGCTTGAATCATTCCCTTTAAACTATCAAAGTAACAATTGCTTTACAAGTTTCGTTGCAAACTTTAAATTTCTTAATCGTAAGCACACTTCCTTTAAAAAATCTTTGTAAGATTTTAGTGCTTTATCAGGTTCGAAACTTGTACTATACTTAATATTGTTTATTGTAAACCTCTTATTATCAGGTCTGAGACCTTGGCATTTATAACTAAATTGTTATTCTTAACTCAAACTAAAATCAAAACCCAAGTATTGTTATTTAGTTTACCGTTTACAATTTGTTAAATAAATTTATTATTGTTTTCTCTTTTTCTCTCGTTAGAATCACAATTAGGTAGGACCTTCTCTTCCCTGATTCTTCCTTTAAGCTTAAGCCCTCTTTAAGAAAATGTATAATTTCCAAATCAATAAAGTCTTAACTACTTGTTGCATTAAAACTAAAACTTCAAGTAACAACGATTTTAAAGTTTCTCTTGGGTTTCTTAGCAAATTCTTGCAAGCCATGGAGGCAAGTATAGCTAGCTCCGCAAGCTTCCTACTTGTAGAGATTTTCTCTCTGACTTATGGTTTTTTCTCAAAATTTAAGTTTTGTTTGAGTTAGGTTTGAGATCTTCCTCTTTTCTAAACTTTTATTCGGCATCTCGCTGGGTAAAAGCTTAGTTTTCCTAAAGTGCAACAATTGGTATTCGTATAAGATTTTCACAAAAAACAATAACATCGCTCAAATAGTTAAAGAAACTTTGTCTCTTCCCTGTCTGGGAGCATTCGGTCGGTTTGCCAGAGATCCAATAGTGCCCAGAAATAAAATTATTATACCAAATTCAAATCCTTCCAGCATTCTTGAATGCATAATAAAATCTAACCCTTCTGAAGGGAAAGTTATTTCATTCCTTTCTTTCGGCTTACTCTTTCTTGCCAAAGCGCCACCTGTCCCCATAGTACCGGAATACCGGCTCGAGAGGGAAAGTGCAATCACCGAGCGCTTGCAGGCAACCTCTATTCATGCTGCGCTCTCCACTTGCCTTGTGCGGGTCCCCACTTAAGTTAGGTTCCTCCTAATTTTTTTTACAGCAAAATTTCCTTCTATATATTAATTTACTTAAATTTCTGTGGTGGATTCTCATCCTATCTACCAATACTTTTCTCTATGTCGAAACCTATATCCTTTTCTCTCTTATCATCTTCCCTTAGGTAGTGTTAATCCTCAGCAAAAACATACTAGCCTCTGAGAAATGCCGAACTCGCACGTGGACGACTCGATAAGAAGTGAGAGCGAGCAAGCGAGCACACGAGGTAGCTGGACGAGTGACTCGCGACAGTAAGTTTTCTTGGCACCGCATGCGCAGTAGACACTTATGGCCCGTTACGTATTTTTTGTGCCTTCCCATCCGTTCCACATCTGTATTCTTTGCAAATAACGGCGACACACCCTTGCTACTCTCTCTGACTGATGACTAAAAAAAAGTAATCTATTTTCAACCTGCTGGGCTCGGGGCTCCATGTTGTATGTTTACAAACGGCAATATCGTGGATCGCCAAGGAGTCGAAATATTATTTTATTCTTTATTTTAAATCCTATTATGTGTCACAAGAAATGTAGCGATAATGTTTTGTGTGTAGAGATTATCAGTGTCATAAATTCCTTTGATTTTACTTATGATTTATAATGCATAATATACAGTGAACAGAAGAGTACTATTTTAAATATTATTTTGGGTGTACAAATCATTAGTAGAAATGAAGAAATATCAGTGATTAAAATTCCTCTGCGACTTTGATTATGCTTTCCAAATACCTACAGTGCACATTTTATAACCTCGTGTGAATTGTCTTGTTTCGTAAAGTGCATAAGCTTGATGAATGTAACAGGAACTATTTTGTGAAAATGTTGCGGCCTTTCAATAAAATTGACGTCCGAAACGGGGGAGGAGCTTACGGTCAGCTGTTTCCAATATGGCGGCGAGATAGTGACGAGTAATAAGCAAGACAGTGATTGGGTGTGCGTTTGTTATGGTTTCTAATTTATGATGGCAAAATAACTTACTACATATTACTTTCATTGTTAGAAATATTTTTTACAATCAATTTAACTCACAGTGCTTAATTACTACCAGTCAAAAATATTACCCACGTGTAGATAGTTAATTTACTGTTTGCTGTTACATAGCCTATTGACGTCAGAAAAGTTGGATGGCGCAGCCACGCGGTAGAATGTTGAAGCTGTAACATTGTGACTGGTGAGGTTTATTTTCATGGTGAAGCATTGATGTCGTGATGGAAACAGAAAGGAATTTGTCAAATTCGAGGAAGTACTGCGCTGTATACGGTTGTATATCGTATAAAATGGGTAAGAAATCTCTTCACTACTTTCCTGTACAAAAAGTTCAGAGAGAAAGATGGGCTACGGCGCTGTCAATTGGAAAACGTGTTACACGTTACATGACAGTGTGCAGCCTGCATTTTTGTGAAGGCGACTTCTTTCCACAGTGTAAGCACCGGTACTGTTGATTATTGATAGTTATTGTCTCTAATTTGTATTCACAAGGATTTAGCTACATCAAAAAATACTGCTAAACTTGTAGCCTAATACTTCAGTGCCGTACATAGAACCAAATGTAATCCGCTCTTCGTAAACTTATTTTAGGGATTCTTCCGATTGACAATAGTCGAATGGTTAGAAAACTTAAGAAAAATGCTGTTCCTAGCCTTAATTTGCCTGAGAATTTATATTCTTGCCTTTGAACAGCAAGTATGTAGCTCAATATTTGCAATATTGAAGTATGATTTGGCTTAAATTGTGTTTTTGTCTATGATCTCCTTACTGTTGAATTTAGTTAATTAATGTGTAAAATCTTAGTTTTAAGTACCGGTTTGGTGACCCATCATCCCAGGCAGGCGGGTAACACCTATAATACTCAGGCAGATAGGTCACTTAGCCGTAATTGAGAAGTTATAGTGATGTTAAGTATACATATGCGGTAATGTAGCAGGAGACCTGATCGGCCTAGGCTATTCTAACTTTAATTAGTTCCCATTTCAGGGGTTTTCAGTTTTGAGTGCGAATAGTCGGTTTGAAAGTTGTACAACAGTAAGGAGAGTATGTTTTGTATAGGTTTTAATTGGTATTATGGTTTATGTCGAGCTGAGGAGTGAATTTGCTTTGGCTGAAAGTGTAGTTTTTGATCTGTTCCGTTTGCTTATGGCAAGTTCAAATGGAGACTCCAGCTTTGTTAAATATCTGTATTTTAAATATTTAATTAAATATATTGATAAAGAGGATGCCTCCGTTTTAACTTGTCTGTGGCAAGAGATTAATAAATTTATATTCTTGCCTTTGAACAGCAAGTATGTAGGTCAATATTAGCATTATTGAAGTATGATTTGAGCATCCCAAGTAACGCTTCTTTGAACCCAAAACATTCATGCAAATTCAGGATTGCTGGATTCAATTTAATATCAGGGAGTCGTCCTTTGTGTTATGTGAGATATGTATATTGTGAAATTAATAAAAACATCGATACCGCTAGGCTCCCAAGTACAGGCTTCATATAGGCCTATGTAACAGCAGACAGTAAATTAACTATCTACATGTGGGTAATATTTTTAACTGGTAGTAATTAAGCACTGCATTTAAATTGATTATAAAAATATTTCTATCAATGAAAGAAAATATGTAGTATTTTGCCATCATAAATTAGAAGCCATAACAAACGCACACCCAATCACTTTCTTGCTTACCTCTCGTCACAATCTCGCCGCCATATTGCAAACAGCTGACCGTAAGCTCCTCCCCCGTTTCGGACGTCAATATGAAGCCTGTACCAGGGAGCCTAGCAGTATCGATGTTTTTATTAATTTCACAATATATATATCTCACATAACACAAAGGACGACTCGCTGATAATCAATTGAATCCAGCAACCCTGAATTTGCATGAATGTTTTGGGATGCTCAAATCATACGGTACTTCAATATTGCAAATATTGACTTACATACTTGCTGTTCAAAGGCAAGAATATAAATTTATTAATCTGTTGCCACAGGCAATTTAAAATGGAGGCATCCTCTTTATCAATATATTTAATTAAATATTTAAAATACACATAGCCAATTTAACAAAGCTGGAGTCTCCATTTGAACTTGTCATAAGCAAACGGAACAGATCAAAAACTACACTTTAAGCCAAATCAAATTCACTCCTCAGCTCGACATAAACCATAATACCAATTAAAACCTATACAAAACATACTCTCCTTACTGTTGTACAACTTTCAAACCAACTATTCGCACTCAAAACTGAAAAACTCAGAAATGGGAACTAATTAAATTTACAATAGCCTAGGCCGATCAGGTCTCCCGCTACATTACAGTATATGTATACTTAACATCACTATAACTTCCAAATTACGGCTAAGTGACCTATCTGCCTGAGTAGTATAGGTGTTACCGGCCTGCCTGGGATGATGAGTCACCGAACCGGTACTTAAAACTAAGATTTTACACATTAATTAATTAAAATCAACAGTAAGAAGATCATAGTCAAAAACACAATTCAAGCCAAATCATACGGTACTTCAATATTTCAAATATTGACCTACATACTTGCTGTTCAAAGGCAAGAATATAAATTCTCTGGCAAATTAAGGCTAGGAACAGTATTTTTCTTAAGTTTTCTAACCATTCGGCTATTGTCAATCGGAAGAACCCTTCAAATAAATAAGGAACACGAGAGGAATGCAAGTTTGCAAAGAGCGGATTACATTCTATGTACGGCACAGAAGCATTAGGCTACAAGCGTATCAGTATTTTTGATGTAGCTAAATCCTTGTGAATACAAATTAGAGACAATAACTCTCAAGAATCAACAGTACAATCAACAGTACCGGTACTTACGCTGTGGAAAGAAGTCGTCTTCACAAAAATGCAGACTGCACACTGTCATGTAACGTGCAACACCTTTTCCAATTGACAGCGCCGAAGCCCATCTTTCTCTCTGAACTTTTTGTACAGGAAAGTAGTGAAGAGATTTCGTACCCGTTTTATACTATTTGCAACCGTATACAGAGCAGTACCTCCTCGAATTTGACAATTTCATTTCTGTTACCATCACGACGTCAATGCTTCACCATTTAAATAAACCTCACCAGTCACTATGTTACAGCTTCAACATTCTACCGCATGGCTGCGCCATCCAACTTTTCTGACGTCAATTGCAATGTGTTCATGAAGTACGAAGTTTTGAATATCTCTTCTCCTAATTCATTCAGGACGTAAATTTGGTTCTCATATCAAGCTCACAAAGGTGGGCCTACATACAATCGAATGATCTTATGCACTGTATGGTTTGGCAGTATTATAGTATCAGTTCCTGCTAATATCTTATATAAAAATAATAATGTGGGGGTAATGATGGGGATTTGTTGAGCTTCACCACCTGGTCGGGGCTATCAACGAATATGAAGAAAACGTGTACTGTATATGAGGCGAAATCAAGTAACTTAAAAAAAAATTGGGTCAGATGATCTCGTAGTTCCGCCCCTTAAAACAACAATAACTAACTAACTAAAGTAAAAATATTCTTGCATTCAGAGGTATTTTACTATAATCATTACAGAAATGTAGGCTTCACTACTAACACTGCATGTGAGGTATGGTGAACTGCAGTCATCTGTTTATTTCATTGAGGCAAACAGTATGGCGATAAAAGAATAACACATTTTAACCAGTTACACATTGTGTCAGTTAGTGTAGAACCATGTTATGCTCCAGGCTAGTGACCAGAATTCATTTATTGTTCACTTTAGACCATCCTCCCTATTCATCACTTTTAACAACTTTTATCACCTTAGCTTATTGAATATATATAATTTATGATATGCATACCTTTCGAGGAGTTGTTGGGAGTCGTTTCACAATCTCTTCATACTCAATAGCCACTGCTGCACCGCAATAATTGTTATTTCACGGAAAGAATGCAATTTTTCTTCACTTACGGACGCCATGTTTGACAGTCATGTGACACCCGAAAGTCGATCATGTGACTACGTTACCAACTTGAATAAAGAAATTCACCACACGCCTTCGCTACTAAGTTAGGCGCTGTCTTGTGGAAAATTACTGCTAGTACTACGAGCAAGGGGGTCTGGGGCGTAAGCCCCAGGTTAGGTCTGTTTTTGTATGTAAAACATTAACAACATACAATTTATGTCCGCTACTAGGTTAGGTACTGCCTGGTCGAAAATTAATGCTAGTACCACAAGCAAGGGGGTCTGGGGCGTAAGCCCCAGGTTAGGTCTGTTTTTGTATGTAAAACATTATAAATACATAAATAAACACTGTAATTGAGTTCACGTAGTGATTTCATACATCACGTGCGAAATAGTACCAAACGCGTGGGGTTGGCAATACTGTCTCGGTGAGAAAGATAGGGGTGAGAACTTCGATTTCAACTATATAAGTCGTGTCGCTATTTGGGCGGGATGGTGTGTCTATGACAGCGGAGCAGTGAACATCTACTGCTCAATCCTCTCCTGATATCCTCCCGACTATTAAATCCGGTAATTTCAGTTTTTAAAAATATTTATACAAAGGATGGTCTAAAGTGAACCGCTACCGATGTTAGGCCCCTTAAAACAACAATTATCATCATCACCATCTTGCTGTGTGGCACTTTGATGTAGGGTTGGGTTAGGTGCCTTCGAAGAGCACATAGCGGCAAGGCGAGTGACAGAATTCTTGCCGTTGTTTGGCGCTTTGATGTAGGGTTTTACCCTCCAGGATTAGCTTTTCCCACGGACTAAGCGAGGGATCTCACCTCTACCGCCACTGAGGGCAGTGCCCTGGAGCTTGAGACTCAGAGTTTGGGATACAACCGGGGTGTGTGATCAGCACGGCGCCCAGGCAGCCTCACCTGCAAAGCGAACAGGGACCTGATGAAGGGATGGGAAGAGTGGGAGGGTTTGGGAAGGAGGCAGCCATGGCCTTACGGTAGGTACATCCCGGCATTTGTCCGAAGACGAAGTGGGAACCACGGAAAACCACTTGGATGATGGCTGAGGTGGGAATCGAACCCCCTTTACTCACTTGGACCACCCGAGGCTGAGTAGGCCCCGTTCCATTCCTCATACCACTTTTCAAATTTTGTGGCAGATCTGGGAATCGCACTGCGGACCTCAGGGGTGGCAGCTAATCACACTGACCACTACGCAACGGAGGCAACTATATTTAATGATAAAATAGTAATATTTCTTGAATGCTGAAAAAATTCACCTGATTTTGTTTTAAATACATGTTTTCTTGATTTAATTCTGGGTGTTTGCTTGGATGTCCCAGAGATGCTCAAATGAGCAAGTTCTACCCCAACGGTTAACTCAGCTGGTCATTGCGCGTGGATTACAAGAGAGGAGAGATATCTGGATGCTGCATATACTGCCGACACCATAGTCTCGCAATGTAGTTTGTGAACGAATATGACATTTAAGATTATTTTACGCCCTCGTGAAGATATTCAAATAACTTGTGATCCATTTAATTCCAAAGAAATGTGATGTTCTCTGGACTGCAGCATTCGTCATGAATGAGCTATACAACAGTTTTACCACACACGTTTATTTTAACCCCCTTCACCCCCAGAGAAACACCCACAACAATTATCCAGGGTGTCTACTACTCTGGAAAACAGGGAATTTTTAAATCCTGGAAATCTCGGGGAATTCTCAGGGTATTTAATGACACCCAGGGAATTTCAGTTTTAAAGGGTCCAACCTTGATTAATTTGAAATTATGCATTTAAATTTTGACGGGGGGGAAAAAGTATTTTCTGGTGATGTTTGTTGCAGATGTATGTTCGTACTGACGTTAAATCTTGCAAGATAGAGCACACAATTTTCTTGTGTAGACTGTGTATTTGTATATAAATGTGTAACTGTATGATTTTTTAGAGCTTTACTATTGACGAGCTACTTTTAATACTTGCTAGTACAAAAGTTATTCTGGATGAAAAAAATTGAAATTGGCAAACTATAGAAAAATATACTTTTCTACTTTTTTCACCTTCATCATACTACTCTCTATTGTTCGAGCACTTTTTGAAATGCTCTTTAAGTACAAACTCTGTTTTATATATTTAATTATGGCTGCTACTGTTCCTCCGGAAATTTTCTGGATAAATCGGGGATTTCTCAGGGAAATCTGTTAGTTGGTTTTGGTAGACATCCTGTTATCCGCCAGCTGCCACTTATCTAATCTGTATACCGCGAGTTGTAAAGTTGTTAAAGCATTGAGGATTTCCTCCCGATTCAGTAAGATGACATTTAAGCAGAAGTTTGAATGCAACAATCGGATTTATAGACATGTGACCTGTATATCGGCTAAGTTTCATCAAGATCAGCATGTTGATGTTTGAGGGGGCCTGTGCCACCTCATAGCGTATTGGCTAGCATTCTTGGCCGTTACCCCTGGGGTCCAGGTTTGATTCCTAGCACTGCCAAGAACTTTAATTCTGGTTTTGAGGGCTGGGACAGGGTACACACACAGCCTTGTGAGATCAAACTGCGAAGAGGTAGGTTCGAATCCCATCTTAGTTCATTATTGAAAGTCACTGCTTCCTCCTTCCCAATCCTTTTCTCCTTTAGGAATATACAAACGCCCATTACAGTAATACACTTTCACGAATTGATTGCCAGCGGCCGAGTTGGAAACTATTCTTTGTTTACTTGTGCCACGCATCAGCCTGCTTGGTGACTGGTACAGTTGCACGAGTAGGATATTAGGAGTATTCGACGTCATATTGGTCCGTATTGACATATAATCCTATTTAACTAGGCCTAATTACAATTTTCCGTCTATTCAATACAATTTTTTATTGAAATTATCTTATTTCATTATCTGGACATGTTTCGAGCTCTTTTATAATCAGCTCTCCATCAGCCAGGTGCCCTCACAACAATAATAAAAAACACTCACTAAAAATACAATGCTCATAAACAAGTACATTTAAAAATATTCTTAAAAATTGACCTATAATAAAACTTAACATCCTATAATAACAATTATCAACTTATTATAATGGAAACATCCAATGTTCTTTAATGAAACTTGTGGTAGCTTCATTCAGACTTCCCCCCACACACAAAAGAAGCGGAGCTGTGTCATGCACAATTTGTTGACTGCCCTTTTGACCAGCACACAGGTCATCACATGAACGACTAGTGGAAACTCCCATTGGTGTGGCAAGGTTCTTGTTTATGTCAGCCCTCATTGAAGCCTCCTCATAAAACTATAATGGAAGGAAAAAGAGAGTATTCTAATATCATGAAAATATGGGACTTCAAACTTTAACTAAAATTCATGTGGCTTACTGACATGTTAAGAAACCCAGTGTAATTCCTAGTATCCTGTCCTTGAGCAGCATTTCATCTAAGGAAAAAAAAAAAAAATAGCCTATGCTCGTCAAAACAAATTAACCCCTAAGAAATTTGATATAGAATCATCACCGATCGAAAATCATCGCTCACCTTCAATTCGATTCCATGAGTACGGAGCATGTGTGCCTTCACAACTGTCTCAAGCTGGACTGACAGTTCGCGGAGCAAGCCTGTATGGCGATGACGTGCCTCCGGGGAAAGAGGGGAAACAAGAGTAGGGGTGGAACAGTAGTTACTGGGTGAAATAAGTGAGATCCTTCTACGCACAGGATGTTCTAAAAACCTGACCCTTAATCCTTATTATAAACTATTGTGGAACAAATTTGCGCCATTCTATTTTTTTATTCTTACTTGCCTAGAATGTGTGCATTGTTTGAGTCGGAGTACTGCAGCGAGGCCCACCGCACCACACTCCAAGCCCACCCAGTATCGTTCTCATTTAACGCGGCCGCGTTCTGGCCCATAGCAGTGGACTGACAAAGCCAACCTCACTGGACGGGCCGAGCAGGCAGACTAACCTTCACAACGTGTGCACAACAAAGTGCTTGCTTTAGATTTCTATTCAGAATTGTTTGCAATACGATTGTCATCTTATAGTTCAAACTGGCTAATCTCAATCTGAAATACGATAGTTGTTGATTGATTTTGAGGCTTGGGGACAGAATGGTCATGTAGCTCTGTGTATTTGTGTGCTTGTCTGATAACCTGTGTTATTGTGATGGATGTATTAGTGGGCATCTTTGTAATTCAGATGAGGATTGGGAAGGAGGTAGCCATGGCCTTAAGTGAAGAACCATCTCAGCATTTGCCTTGAGTACAAGTATAAAAAATAGGAGTTTATACATTAGGCCTGGGGTTCAAATCCCGGCCACTCCATGTGAGATCTGTGCTGGACAAAACGGAGGCAGACAGGTTTTTCTCCGGGTACTCCGGTTTTCCCTGTCAAAATTTCATTCCAGCAACACTCTCCACTAACATTTCATTTCATCCGTCATTCATTTAATCATTGCCCCAGAGGAGTGCGTCAGGCCTTGGCAGCCGGCACAGTTCATATCCTCGCCGCTAGATAGGGGCTCCATTCATTCCATTCCTGACCCGGTCGAAGACTGGAAGCAGGCTGTGGATTTTCATTTTCACATTAGGCCTGGCTTACAAATATTACGAATTTAGATAATTATTTGAAGTTAATAGCCATTGGACAAAACGAAGTTTGAACTTATACATTGCGTCATTCTAAATGGTGGTTTTATCTTAAAAGTGTGTCACTAATAGGAAATTGGAAGGAAGGAAGGAAGCTTGTAGTTTAACGTGACCGTTAATCTCGAGATCATGAGCCACGGGACATTGTGCCAATGATAGGAACAATAATAAAAATGAAGTGGCGAACTTGAGCCACTTTTCTCAAATAAAACAAGGACTCTCTGTTTAACGTGTTTAGTTAATACTTGGGTAGAGGAGGGTATTGCTGTTCTATTTTGAGCAGAAAAGGAGATAGCAAATCATATTTCATGTTTCTTCAGCTCATTTATGAACACCAAAAGTTCGTAGAGGGCCATTTCAAGCAAAATAAGAGAACATTGCACAGTTTTCTTTCACAGTGTGTTAACGCCGTCTACATTCATTCTGCATTCATGTTTTTGCCATGGCCCTCTCACGCTATGGCTCAGTTGTCCCAAGGGTAATTGCGACTCAGTGAATACCTTGTATTCGACCACAGCCTCCTCGAATACCCCACTACGACACTAGCCACTATAGCCATAACTAAGCTTGCTATTCCTGGGTGTCTTAGTATGTGTCCTATCAACCTATCTCTTCTCTTCAATAGCAGTTGCCAGAATCATCTCTCCCACTCATCTTAATATCTCTTCATTCTTAATCCTATCTACCCATTTGATCTTCATTCTCCTGTACCACCACATTTCAAACGCTTCAATTCTCTTCTTTTCTGCTGCACCAATAGTCCAAGTTTCACTTCCCCATAGAGTGCCACGCTCCAGACAAAGGCTTTCAAAAATGACTTCCTAATACCTAAATCTAAATTCGATGTCAACCGATTCCTTATTTGTAGAAATGCTTTCCTTGCCTGAGCCAATCTACTTTTTATATCCTCTTTGCTTCGACCATCACTGGTTATTTTGCTTCTTAAGTAATAGAAGTCTCTTACTTCCTTTAGGTTTTCACCTGTCAATTTGGCATCCATAGGTGTTTCTGATTTATTCCGGCTGCATTCCAATATTGTTGTTTTACATTTATTAATTTTCATCATGAATTCTTTCAAGACGGATTCCATACCATTCAAAAGCTCATTAAAATCCTCAGCCGTGTCTACTACTATGACGATGTCATCAACAAATCTCAGAGTTGAAATTATTTCTCCTTGAATCTTCACTTCCAATTTAATTTTTTCTCCAATTTCCTTCATTGCTTGTTCAATGTAAAGATTGAAAAGTATTGGTGATAAGTTGCAGCCTAGCCTTACACCTTTCTGAATACCAGCTTCTCTCTCTTGTCCTTCAGCTCGAATGACTGCTATCTGGTTTCTGTATAGATTGTAGATCACCCTCCTATCCCTGTGAGTTACTTTATTCCAAACGTTTTCAAATTATCAAACAATTTAGTCCAATCAATGTTATGATTAGCAATTTAGTAGCAATGTGCTACTTTTTACATTACAATGGAGTTTTTGGCTTTGAAAAGAACAGGGTTGGCAAGCCAGAAAAGATTCTGTCTCGCTTGCAGGTGACACATATAACATCCTGAAGTAGTTTGTAAAGCAACAGAACTGCTGTTCATGCATTGGAAACAATAATTTTTGTCAGACACTCGGAATGCTACAAACATAATACAGGGCGTATCAAAAAGGACTTTAGAACTTTGACAATTGATACAAACTTATTCATATGACTTACTGACAAGGTTTTGGTGTTATTTTATAGCAAAATACATAAAGTTTTTTACCTTATACCTAAACTGGAAACTGAAGCATCATTTATATAATTTATGGAGGAATTATAATTCATAGCAGAATTCTCTTTATCGGACTACAAACCATGAACATTCCTTCCCCGTGTTATTGACGTCCGAAACGGGGGAGGAGCTTACGGTCAGCTGTTTGCAATATGGCGGCGATATAGTGACGTGAGTAATTGGGTGTGCGTTTGTTATGGTTTCAAATTTATGATGGCAAAATACTACATATTTCCTTTCATTGATAGAAATATTTTTATAATCAATTTAAATGCAGTGCCTAATTACTACCAGATAAAATATTACCCACATGTAGATACCGTAGTTAATTTACTGTCTGCTGTTACATATATGAAGCCTGTGCTTGCGAGCCTAGCGGTATTGATGTTTTTATTAATTTCACAATATATATATCTCACATAACACAAAGGACGACTCCCTGATAATAAATTGAATCAAGCAACTTGAATTTGCATGAATGTTTTGGGTTCAAAGAAGCGTTACTTGGGATGCTCAAATCATACTTCAATATTGCAAATATTGACCTACATACTTGCCACGGGCAAGTTAAAATGGAGACATCCTCTTTATCAATATATTTAATTAAATATTTAAAATACAGATATTTAACAAAGCTAGAGTCTCCATTTGAACTTGTCATAAGCAAACGTAACAGATCAAAAATACACTTTAAGACAAACCAAATTCACTCCTCAGCTCGACATAAACCATAATACCAATTAAAACCTATACAAAGCATACTCTCCTTACTGTTGTACAACTTTCAAACCATCTATTCGCACTCAAAACTGTAAAACCCTGAAATGGGAACTAATTAAAGTTAGAATAGCCTAGGCCGATCCGGTCTCCTGCTACATTACCGCATATGTATACTTAATATCACTATAACTTCAAAAATACGGCTAAGTGACCTATCTGCCTGAGTAGTTTAGGTGTTGCCGGCCTGCCTGGGATGATGGGTCACCAAACCGGTACTTAAAACTAAGATTTTACATTTTAATTAACTAAATTCAACAGTAGGGAGATCATAGCCAAAAACACAATCTAAGCCAAATCATACTTCAATGACCTATATACTTGCTGTTCAAAGGCAAGAATATAAATTCTCTGGCAAATTAAGGCTAGGAACAGCATTTTTCTTAAGTTTTCTAACCATTCGGCTATTGTCAATCGGAAGAACCCCTAAAATAAATTTACGAAGAGCGGATTACATTCTTTGTACGGCACATAAGTAATAGGCTATAAGTTTATCAGTATTTTTGATGTAGCTAAATCCATGTGAATACAAATTAGAGACAATAACTATCAATAATCAACAGTATCGGTGGAAAGAAGTCGTCTTCACAAAAATGCAGACTGCACACTGTCATGTAACATGTACGGTAACACGTTTTCCAATTGACAGCGCCGAAGCCCATCTTTCTCTCTGAGCGTTTTGTACAGGAAAGTAGTGAAGATATTTCGTAGCCGTTTTATACGATTTGCAACCGTATACAGAGCAGTACCTCCTCGAATTTGACAAATTTCCTTCTGTTTCCATCACGACGTCAATGCTTCACCATCTAAATAAATCTCACCAGTCACAATGTTACAGCTTCAACATTCTGCCACGTGGCTGCGCCATCCAACTTTTCTGACGTCAATAGGAACTTTGGGGATGACTCCCTTTGTATTCGTGACTTCTTTCTTTCTCTCTCTTGTGACAATCAATAAATAAATTATTTGTTGCTCAGTTTCATTGTTACGTCATAAGCATATTTTTTTCGATTTCAGTGAAAGACAACCCATATCATGTTTCCCTCTCGGCATGATGGGTTAAAATCACTGACTGGACTATTAATTATATTATCATGGGGATAGTATGTGCAACGAATCCTTGTCAGATTTAATTTAAGAAGGGCGAGGTGCATGAATCACAAATCCCTCTTCCGTCCAATCTGAACTTGACTGTGTATTCTGTGGAACGAAAAGTTCACACGCAAAGTTAAGGAAAGCCAAGTTGCACTTCGAGGGAAACTCCAAACACATCTACTCTTCTCTGAAGTCTTGACTTGACAGTGTCTGGGGTGATAGGCCCGCTCGCCAGCCAGCTCGTAAACTGTCTCGATGCTAGTAATTGAATCGAGATTGTTGGAAGAAATTAAAACGTAAAAACACTTATAGTAGTGATGTATCGAAGATAAAGATATGCTGTCGCGGACTATTTTGTAGAACTTTTGATGCTGAACAATTCTTACACTCGTAGTATATAGATATGTTAAACAGTTTGCCCAGCGTAAGCTTAAAAAGCGTAGGGACGCTAAGTTTTTTTCTACTTTTTCACTGAAATTGTTACTGCTTGGCTCCCTTTGGTCAGAAATAAATTATATTCTACACAAACCTTCCTCGAGATATCCTTTACAGAATGGTGAAAACCGCTTCGAAATCCAACCAGTGGTTATCAAGATTACCCGAAACATCCAAGAATCGGGGACTTTGTTTTATGCTAAGTAGAGATAGGTTCAATGTGACTTCCATTGGTCATAGAGCACACTCCCAATCTGAAGTCTATTTCTTGCCAAACTCGCTGCAGCATGTCAGGCATAACTTGTTCATTTGAGATGCAGAGCACTGGTAGAGAAGTCGGAAAGGGTGGATCAAGCACGGTACCCTTCATGAATCCCCAGAAGAAAAGGTCAAGAGGTGTCAGTTCCGGTGACGTGGGGGCCATGCAATTGGCGTACCTCTGCCAATCCACTTACCTGGAAAGTGGACATTTGCAAAATCCCAGACGTTGGAGAGGTACATTCTTGTTCAAACTAGGTAAGTACTAACCATAGTAAGGCACATGATTAAACAAACATGCAATCCCTGGGAAATAATTGACATACGCATGCGTTCTTGCTTCGGCAGAGAGTACTGGGCTGACACAGGGCTCCATAGCCCTCCAGTACCTAAGAAGTGTTATTCACCACCCTCGCTCATGCAAAGTTTTATATATGAAATCTTTGGTAATAACAATAAAAAGTGAAATGTTAGGAAAACTAGAGCAGGCCTGTGGGCAATGTGCACATGGTAAAGGCAACACCCAATCTCCAACCCCTCGTCCACGTCGTGGGAGACGGGCAACGGCACAAAGTAGGGGATTGCCTGTAGGGGCGAAGTACAGTGGGGACTTCGTGTGCCCCGGGACCGTTACGGTAGCTGTGAAGGTCCTACAGGAACCCTGAAAAGTGACTGCTAACGGGGCTCTGGTGAAGCTACGATAGGCCCAGCAAGCCAGTAGTGGATAAAACCAAATGCTTTCAAAAATGGAACGAGCCTCGGACAGGATGGATTTAATAGACGACGACACGGCTGTACACACGGACTAAGATTTGGAACTTTAAACCTAAGAACGCTGACGGGGAAGGTGGAGGAGATAGTGGATATGATGGAAAGAAGGAAGTTGGATTTATTGGGATTGGCAGAAACAAAGTGGAAAGGGGAAGGAAGGAGAGTACTGAGAAAAGGCTATAGACTGTACTGGAGTGGGAACGAAGAGGGAAAGAGGAATGGAGTGGGAGTAGTAGTACGAGATGGTTTAAAAGAAGAAGTGAGGAGAATAAGTGATAGGATGATGAAAGTGAAAGTAGCACTGAGGGGAGAGACCGTAGAAATAGTGCAAGTGTATGCTCCACAAGTAGGCTGCGCTTCTGAAGAGAAGGAGGAGTTTGAAGAGGAATTGCAGAAGCAGCTGGTAGGAAGAAATATGATTGTTATGGGGGACCTCAATGCCCATGTAGGAAGAGAAAGACAAGGTTATGAGAGTGTTCTAGGACCAGAGGGTTGGGGTGGAAGAAATGACGAAGGAAAGAGACTGTTGGACTTCTGCCAGAGGAACAGCCTGCTAGTTGGGAACTCCTGGTTTAAGAAAAGAGAGAGCCACACAATCACATGGTACAGTGATGACTTGACCAGGAAGTCGGTGGTCGACTATATACTGTATGAGAAAGAACTAAATAAGAACATCACAGACATCAAGGTTATACCATCGGAGAACCTGGATAGCGACCATCGATTACTGGTAATGAACCTGAGAGGGAGTAAGGAGAAGAAAGGGACTGAGAACCAGGAAAGACGTATAAGGATATGGAAACTGAAAGAAGGGGATAGAAGGGTCGAGTACCTCAAAATGGTAAAGGAAGGAATTCCAACAGATGAAGAAAGAGGGGTGGAAGAGGAATGGGCTAGATTTAAGAAGACACTAGTGGGTGCAGCAGAAGCAGTATGTGGGAGGACAAGTAGTAAGAAGAGGTGGAAGGAAACACCATGGTGGAATGAGAAGACAAAAGATATAGTAAGGGAAAAGAATAGAGCATTTAGGAGGTGGTATCAAAATAGGACGGTAGAGACAAGGGAAGAGTACCAGGAAAGAAAGAAGGAGGCGAAGAGAGTGGTGGCTGAGGAGAGAAGGAAGTGGATGGAAGAGTGGACAAAGATGATGGAGGAGGATAGTGAAGGTACAAAAAAGGTCCTGTATGGGATGGTAAAAAATAAGAGGCGGAAGGATCCTACGGATTATGTTAGAATGGTGAACAAAAGGGGACAAGAGATAGAAAATAGGGAAGAACTGAAGAAAATGTGGAAAGAATATTTTGAAGAACTTCTGAACCCAAATGGAAAAGATGGTGAGGAGGAAGAAATCGGGGAAGAGGAAGATGAACTGCAAACAGAAAAGGACTTAACATGGAAAGAAGTGGAAGATGCAGTGAACAAGATGAAAGGAGGGAAGGCACCGGGTGTGGATGAGTTGAGTGTGGAGATGGTGAGAGCAGCAGGAGAGGTGGGGATACAGTGGCTGTACCGAGTGATGAGGACAGCATGGAAGGAAAGGAAGACCCCAGAGGACTGGAAAAAAGGAATCATTGTCCCGATCTTCAAGAAAGGTAGTAGAACAGATTGCAGAAACTATCGGGGAATAACACTGATGAGTCATTGTGCAAAGATCTTCGAGAAAGTTTTGGAAAAGAGAATTAGGACAAGAATAGAAGGAGGGATGAGGGAAGAACAACATGGCTTCAGAGCAGGAAGGTCCACAGTGGATTTGATTTTTGCTGTAAGGCAGTTACAAGAACAGCACTATGAGTATGGAACAGATCTACTGATGGCCTTCCTGGACATTGAGAAAGCATATGACAGTGTATGCAGAAACAAAGTATGGAAGTCCCTGGAGGATAGAGGAGTAGAGAAATGGACTATAAAGAGGATAAAGGAGATGTACAAGGGAAGCGTGAGCTGTGTGAAAGTGGGAGGAGAGAGATCTGACTGGTTGGAACAAAGAAACGGCCTGAAACAAGGAAGTGCACTGTCACCGTTACTTTTCATTGTGGTGATGGATGACATAATGACCCGAGTGGCACAAGTAATTGGGGACGGAAAGATGAAAGCAATGGTGTTTGCAGATGATTTGATGATTTGGGGAAACAAGGAGGAGGAGGTACAGGAACAGTTGGACGTGTGGGAAGGAATAATACAAGGATATGGGATGAAATTTAGCATAAATAAGAGTGAGATGGTGATCACAACAAGGAAGAAGGAAAGAACCACAACGGGAATAACAATTGGTGGGGAACAGCTGAAGAAAGTGGAGAGTTTTAAGTATCTGGGAAGCCTGATACACGATAATGGAAGAAACGATAGAGAAATAAATGAGCGGGGGAGGCAGGCAGAAGCATTTCGGAGGAGTGTGAGAAGCATGTTATGGAGCAAGGATGTCCCTCAGAACAGCAAAAAGATCATATATCGGACGTACTATGTCCCTATCCTGACGTATGCCTCGGAGACCTGGGTTATGAAAGGAAGGGAGAAGAGCAAAATACAGGCCAGTGAGATGAGGTTCTTGAGAAGCAGTATTGGAGCTACAAAGATGGACAGAATAAGAAATGAGAGGACCAGAGAATTAATGAAGGAGGAACCATTACAGGATGGTATAGAGAAATCTAGACTTAGATGGTATGGACATGTAAAACGAATGGAGGAGAAGAGGATACCCAGGAGAGTACATGAGACGAAGTGGGAAGGAAAGAGACCGAGGGGAAGACCGAGAGACAGGTGGCTGAAGGGGGTGGAAGAAAGCGTGAAGAAGAGAGGAGAAGACTGGACAAGGGTGGAGGCTGAGAGATGGTGGGAAGACAGAAGACGTTGGAGAGGCTTGTGTTCCAAACAGACCCGGCCAGTGGCTGGAAACTGTGCAAGATGATGATGATGATGATGACTTGGCTGGGAACCTGGGCCAGATGACAAAACTCAAGCTCTTAATGTAGAGAAGTTAGAAGGTGTGGTTTGTACCAAAATCTTCCAAATCATCTCAATAGAAAAAATCTTGCATTTTTTGAAAAGTCAACAGAAATATGTTTATTTGTTTAAACAGTTAGTTAAAACAAATAAACAAAATGATAGCCCCTACAACAACTGGATCGTGTCGAGCCTGTATAACAGTAGAGCTGGGCGGGTGGTCTATAGACATGGAGGGCTCACAAGTGCATTATAAAGTAAGAGAATTACCCTCAACAGTGACGAATATGCACACTGATTTTATAAATATTCATAATTCGTTTAAAAAGTGTGTTTGAACAAATAAAGAAGAAACCAGCATAACAGTAAAGCTGGGCGGATGGTACATGAACATGCAAGATTCCTCGCTCAGGTCCCCTAGTAAGTAACTAAATCTGGGACCTTCAATACAAAGCCTATCATGCTAACCATTGAAGCACAGTTAAGACATCGGCAACAAGCTTCATTCAATGACCATACCAGAATGGCATAGTCGTGGCTTCCTACAATCACCAGCCGGGAACATGCACGACCATCCTCACAAGATCATCTAGATCAAAACTATTGCAAGAATTCGTAAAGTAAAGCCCGCAATGTTCAATGTAGCAACATGTATCCCTATGTAGCTTGGACACTGACCAATAAAACTGGTGTTGCCATGCACATGGCCACCAAACGCTATTAAATGACATTCCCTGATAAAACTGACAACTTTCATGGAGTGGATAGAACTTACAGGTACTGTACAGCTTGACGAACTAGACAGATGAAAGAGCAGCACTGAAATACAATGCTGATGATTTTGAAAGTTGTAAAACCTACCTTATTTACGAAGGCTGATTTTTTTCAATGTCCGATGGGCTATATAAAAAGAACAGATTGACATACCAAACTGATTTTATTACTAAATGTTTGCTTGTTTTGTACTTATGTTTCAACATAATCGCCAAAACGATTGAAACATTTGTCGTATCGTTACACCAGATTTTTAATCCCCTCTGCAAATAATTCTGCCGTCACTGAGGTGGGTAAGCCTGGAGGGTTTCCTGAAATTTTTCCTTTTCGGCGAGGCATTGCCGCCCAACCATACCTTCAATTCTCGAAAAAAGTGAAAATCATTCAAGACCGCACTGAGCCAACGTTACGATATACTTTTTCAAAGAATTCCAGTAGGAAGTTTTTGACTATCTGCCATTTAGTCCAAACTAGCACTGAATGATTTTCACCTTCTTTGAGAATTGAAGGTATGGTTAGGCGGCAACGCCTAGCCAAGAAGGAAGAATTTCACGAGACTGTACAGACTTACCCACCTTAGTGGCGGCAGAATTCTTTGCAGAGGGTATTGGAAAGCTGGTGTAACGATACGACAAATGTTGCAATCGTTTTGGCGATTACGTTGAAACATAAGTACAAAACAAGCAAACATTTAGTAATAAAATCAGTTTGGTATGTCAATCTGTTATGTTTATATATCCCTGGGGACATTGAAAAAAAAAAAAAAAAAAAAAAAAACAGCCCTCTCATTATGTTGGGGCGCTGTGTGGCTCAGCGGTAACATTCTCACTTGCTGATCCCAAGGTTGCAGGATCGAATCCTGGTGCAGTCAGCTGGCATTTGAGGGTTCACAAATGCGAGGGAACCATGTCAGTTGATTTACTGGCATGTTCAAGTTCCCCCTCGGGGCAAAATTCCCGCACCCCGGCATGGCGTCCCTAAACGGTGCAGTACTTAAAAGGGACGTAAACTATATAACATTATTATTGGTATATAGGCTTTCACGGCCAGTGAATTAAAACTCAGCAATTTTTCTAGGTTTATGCTGTGCCTTGTGTGGTGGTGAGGGCACGGGCAGCTAGAGCGCGCTGATGAACCAGCCTGGTGTTCCTATGGGCAGACGACCTCGTAGTTCCGCCCCTTAAAACAACAATTAACTAACTTCGTGTTCCTAGGCGAAACCCCGCACAAGACACGGCATAAACCTAGAAAAATTGCCGAGTTTTAACATTATCATTAAAACGTTTTACTGGACAGCAATATCATAAAAACTATCTTGAAGCAAAAATATTCACGGAAAAACGACAATATGTGATAGGTTTTTATGATGCTATTAATATTTCCTTTTGAATATGGAGTTTCAATGCACATGAAACACACAACTGTATTACAATATATATACTCAATGTGGAGGCTATATTAACTCACTCATCTGGAGACAGATATTTATCACTGAGAAAAGGCTCTATCACATCCATATCTCCATGACTGGAACTCGCACTGGAAGATGAAACGCCACGGGTAATGCTTATGAGTATAGCAGTGTTAATAACACCTTCACAAACTCGTCTTTAGGAGCAGATGACCTCGTAGTTCCGCCCCTTAAAACAACAATTTACTACTTAACTCGTCCTTCGCTCAATATCTTTTCCACATGAGACACCACACTTTCCTGTTGTAACTCAAATTATTTCCATTTTTAGAAATAAGTTTGGAGAAAACTAGCATGATCTCTGATAAGTACCGGGAGGGCTGTTATACAGCCTATTAACCAAGGTGTGCTCCTCCTGTTTGTTACCAAGTAGGCTAACTTTATTAATGCAGCCAATGGCCATGTACTTTCCTTTTCAGGACCGGGCAGGGAAGGGACATTTGAAGGAAATCGGCCGTAGACCTATTGGAAGGTACCGTCCTGGCATTTGCCTGGTGGTGAAAATGGGAAACCACAAAAACCATTTTCAGGACGGCCGAGGTGGGGTTTGAACCCACGCTCTCCCGATGCCAGCAAGGCACGAGGTAGCTCGTTAGCACTCTCGTCCACCGCGGCCGGTACCAAGTAACTTTATAAATTCAGCAAATGTCGGCTATTGCAATTTGATGGTATTGGCCGTGACATAGCTACAGGCAGTGCAAAAGCATAGGGTATGGTATATAAATGTTTAGTAAGATACTATAGGCTAGCTAAAGAATGAGCTGTAAGACTGTTAATTCAAATGTTTTCTTTATATGCAGGGAAATCTGGGCAAAGAAAGATACAAAATATTTTAGACACAATGTAGCCTTAATTTGACCATTTACTGGGATTTACGATTCAAATTAACATTCAATTACCCACTAAATCCTGAAAGGCAATGTTCTTCAGACATGAAACTCAACTTCCTTAGTTTAAAAAAAATCACCTTGGACTGTCCTCTCGGCAAACTGACACAAATTCAAAACGTCGGTCCCATGTCAGCAATCACTTCTTATAAAAACTGATTAATAACCCACCTTACGCTATTGAATTGAAAATTAGCCTAAAAAGAACGCACTGTTTACACAACACATCGCCATGATGGATTCAGATATACAATTAAAACAAAAGCAACACTCAATGTCGCCAACTGTAATGTACAAAAAAATTGCTTCAGCAACAGTGCTTTGGTCGCAGGGCGCGTAAATTATAATTATGAACCGTTATATTTCTGATATCGAAATGGTTTTAAGATATTTCATTATCAATTCAAACAATAAGAAAGTTATATCGTATCACCGAAGAAGATTTTGAAGGCGCTGATGACAGAATTTCTAGTTTGGCACCACTGACAAACAATCGGCACAAATTCGTCTTGAGGTCAAATGAGAAACATTTCTCTAACCAAATTCTGCAGTGATAGTAACTATTCTTGTAATTTGCACATTGTAGGCATTTCCTTATTTTATAGGAATAATTTATCGAGGTCACGATTATGAATTTTGGACTATAATGCTATTGGCGTAAATCCCACCAATGAGGGGTCTTGACTAAGGCGCGTGATTCGTATTCGCGATCACGATATCGGGAAAATACACATGTACATCTCCCATTTCTGTATTAAAAAAAAAAAACGGAGATTCTGATTTCCTTCGGTTACATTGTATTATTTTTGTTTTACATTGATTGATTTGTATCATGAATTCTTTCCTCAAGACAGAGTTCATACCATTTAAAAACTCATGAATCATGATATGAACTTGTTAGGACCATTCTGTGCACCCAAAGTTCAAATTTCACTTCCATACAAAGGCAGGTAGCGACTTCGGTGGCATAGTTGATAGCATGCTGACATTCCATGCCTAAGGTCACGGGTTCAAACCGGCCGAAGCCATCGGATTTTTTTCCAGCGTTAAAAATGCCTCAGTATTCCTTCCTTCGGAGGGGAAGTAAAGCCGGCGGTCCCATGTCATAGATTTATGGCATGTTAAAGATCCTTACACTAATTACACCTGTGTGAAGCTAAATTATAGGTTAAATATTTGAACAACGCTCTTAGGTTCCAACGTTCGTCGCCAGGAGCTGACTGCAGTGGAGTCTAGTAACCAAGTTCTGAACTAGTAGTCGTTGACGGTGGCGGCAAAAGTAGAAACTACTTGAAATTCAATGCCTGCAATCCTTACTTGTATTAAAAACAGATAACACACACTAATAGCCATCACAATTAACACCGGTTATCAGACAGATTCTACACACACCCCAAGTACACGGGGCTACATGACCGTGTTGTCGCAGCCCCTTAAATGAGGAACCAACCAATCAGATTGTCTTTCTGTAGAAATGCTTTCCTTGCCTGAGCCAACCTACTTTTTATATTGTCTTTGCTTCGTCCATCACGGGATATTTTGCTGCATAAGTTAGAGGTCTCCTACTTCCTTTAGCTTTTCACGTGCCTATTTGACGTCCATAGGGGTTTCTGAATTAATTTTGCTGCATCCCATTCATTTTGTTTTACATTTAATTTCATCATGAATTCTTTCAAGATGGAGTCCATACTATTTAAAAACTATTTAACTCCTCTGGTGATTGGGTTATGATGACGATGTCATTAGCCTATCTGTGTTGAAATTATTTCTCCTTTAATCTTTACTACTTGAAATTTTTCTCTAATTTCCTTCATTGCTTATTCAATGTAAAGATTGAAAAGTATGGGTGATAAGTTGCAACCTTGCCTACACCTTTCTGAATACCAGCTTCACTCTCATGTCCTTCAGCTCAAATAAATCCTTTTCAAAATGTCAAACAACTTACTCTAAACAATGTTATCAAAGGTCTTTTATAAGCCTACAAATGCTATGAACTTTCTCTTATTTTTCTTAAGATTTAGTACAGCTGCCATTGTTCATACGTTTCTCCTGAAACCAAATTTGTTTTCGGCCAACTAAGTTTCTGTCTTTTCATCTTCTTGTAAATTATTCTAGTCGGTATCTTTGAAGCATGAGTGACCCTATGGCTACATTGTAAGACTGGTGATTTGCGAGTGTTTCCACAAATGGATCTTCTTTACATACAAATAGTGGATGCCCAAGCAGCTAGACATTCCATCAGAGAAGTCTCCATATCAGATATTTCAACACATAATTAGAAGGGGTGTGGTGGCACAGTGGTAGACCGGGTTCAATTCCCGGTCAATACATATGGGATTTTCAAAGTTAAATGCCATGTTCTATAGTTCGGATGTCATGTAAAAAGGAGATCCCGAGGCTCATGATGGTGTGATGAACGATCACGCAAAACTACAAGCACAGCTCCCTTTTAACTACTGCGGCTTTTAGAGACGCCGGGGTGCCAGAATTTTGCCCCGAAGGGGATCTTTAACGTGCCAGTAAATCTGCTGACACGGCTCCCTCGCATTTCCGCACCCTCAAATTCCAGATGACTGCGCCAGGATTCGATCCTGAACAGCAAGCGAGAACGTCACCGCTGAGCCACGCAGCCAGCCTAGACCTACGGCCGTCAAAAAGACAGATCTACATAATAACAGCACACTGTAAATGTTTATTAGTTCTGAAACATTAACGCAAACTTTAACATTATCGTGCACTAGTGTTCGTCACGCACGTGCTCTAAAGATCGTCACCTATGACGACTATTGGACACGATGATCAAACGACAATTTAATTAATGCAGGGTGCTTCACAAGTACATTATAAGTATATTGCCGCTGTTAGTTAGGTCTTACGAGGAGAAATGACAATGTGCCAGTTTTCGTCACAAATGACGAGCATTGGTAAAGTGCGTTTTTTTTAATCCAGTGTTCGTCACCAGCATTTGTAACCAAAATAGGAATGTGTGCACGAAATAGCAATTCGCATATGTTACAGAAACAATTACCAACTATATCACACATTTGTAACATTTTAAAATGACGGAACATAACACGTATGCACATAATTAACTCGCGTGCCTGCTTAGCACATGCAAGAAGCAATACTCCTTGTCGAGACAGCTAAACTCACAGGAGATGTTTGACGCTGTGAATCACCTATTCCATCGCACGCATGATTTCACAAAGTTGCTCCTTATCGGCAACGAAGGTATGACGAATCTCGTAAGACTTTGTGCGTTGAGAAAGATTATTAGAGATATTATACATTTCAGGTTCCGTATTGACAGTAATCATTAAAATTAAAACTTACAATTTCCGCCTAGTCAATACTATACTTTTTTTATTTTATATAAAAAAAAAAAAAAGTATAGTATTGACTAGGCGGAAATTGTAATTTTTAATTTTAACGTTGAGAAAGACCCGTTGACAGGCTTATTATTTGTACTTATATACGCGAGTGATGACTATTGGCTCAGTGACGAAAACCGGTACAGTTACCTTCATGGTCGCTTGACAAGCGATGCATGTCACCCCTTAGTTTCCTCCATTTTCTATAGTCCTTAACAAATATATATATTTAGTGACATTTTCAGGTATTTTATGTTCGTCCCATTGATTGGTGATTATATTATGTTGACAGACTGAAAAATTGCTTTGTGGATATTGAATAAGGTGTTAGCTATGACCAACCTGTGCTCAGTGCAGAATTCCATCAGCCTACTTCCTAGATAATTCCTTTCACTTAATTAATCTGAATTCTCCTGTCTTTCTTTTCCTACTACAGCATTCCAATCTCCTGTTACTAAACATTTTCATCACTCTTTACATACCTCAGAATTCCATCCATTTCTTAGTAGACTTTTTCAACTTCATCAGCTTGACTGGTAGGCATATAGACTTGTACTACTGTGGTGCATGTAGGTTTAACACCGATTTTAGCTACAATAATATCGTATGGCCTCGGGTGTCGGGTGCAAGCTTTGTTATTTGATGCCCAAAGGGTAGCTTGCATGTCGAATTTCGTTGTTCCTTGAAGCACTATGAAAGTCAAGGTTAGATATCAATGCTCCTTGAACACTATAGCACTTGCTAGTAGAGAAATGAGAACTTCGTGTTGGCGGAAACTTCAGAGATTAATTTTGCCTTTAGGAACACGGCCTACTGGATTCAAATGGGTTCTTTGACATGCCAACATCGTATGACATGGTGTCGTAATTTTTGCTGCCTTTCAGAAATCACTTACCACGGCCAGGAGCGAACCTGCAAGTTTGGGGTTAGTAGACCGACACGTTGACCACTCGCCCACCGTGGCAAGCTCTTAGCTAAATAACCCATGGCTTATATTATTCCGCCTGCTGTGCTGGTCAATACAAGACCTACCCCTGTATAGGCATTGTTTGATTTAGTGCTATTGATAATTTCCAGACCAGAAGCCCTGTTTTTTCTGCCATAAGACTTCACTAATCACAACCTATCCATTTTCCTTACTAAGTTTTCTAACCTCTAGCTTATGTATTAGATATCCTGAATCTACCCAGCTCTCACCTCCATACGGCAAGTCTAAGTACTGATCGATGTAGTGAGTTTCGCCCCTTGACTCACGTTTTGCAGAATACTGTAGATTGCAACTGAAGACTCGCTGCATTGACTATTTCTTTCCCCATTCTACCATCCTGAGAAAATACACGGCCTTAGTAATTAATTGAGGGTGTCAACAGAATTTTCAATGCCAATTTTCCTGACCTTTCCTGACCATTTTTCAACAAAATTCCTGACTCGTGAAGTCATCGTAATATCGGAAAAAAGTTTTATTAACCAAACAAATATTTTTAATTTACAGCCTCCACCATCCCCATAGCTGCCCAACGCTCGCCTCTTTATTCATTCAAAATAAAGTAAAATATAATGCATTAATACATAAATCGAAGTACTCTGCTCGGCATGCAGGACAGTCGTCAGGGCCGGATTTACCGTAAGGCAAAATAGGCACGTGCCTAGGGGCGCCTTTGGTTAGGCAACCGGGAATGATCTTTACTGAAGGCGCCCTGAAGGGCACCGCCGTCAGGCGGCCTCTTTGCTACGGCTTTAAATGTGCTAAAATAAATATTGAGAAATGAGCAGAGACATTTAGAAATAATATCGTGTCTTTGTCGCATGCCCTTCCACTTCGCTCTTCGTTATGCCGCTTTACGCCCTTTCGTCCCGACAAGTGTGAGAGGGGCGGGGAGGCGGACGAGCGGAGCTGTGCTGCGCACACTGTTGTTGCGGTAGCTGGGTTTGCTTGCATTGTAGTAGCATCGAAGTGCTCCGCGCCCCACCCCTCTTGCCTGTCCTGTGTGCGAGTTCGAGCTTGCGCTGTGTTGTGATGTGATCTGAAAGTAAATGTTTTAAACTATGGGCAGCAAAAAGTTGTCTGGTTACCAAATCCGTGTCCGCAAAGCTGAAGAGGATAAGAAAGCCAAGGTGACACTATCAAAATGTCGGAAAATAAATGAGATGTTTAGTGGGCGTGTGAATCCTACGCCTCCAACGACAAATTCGGATAACAATAACAATTCTTGCTCTGCGGTTCACGACATTGACTGCGATGGAGTTCAGCAACTTGAGGTAAGCTACCGTACACGAATTACTTTACGCAAAGTAGGCCTTTCCCAATAGGCGATTCCTTGATACACTGTTGCACAAAGTGACATACGTAAAAACTCAGACTGGCCTCGAAACCGTACCGTGCCAGCAGAGTATATTAAAAGTTGTTCTTTTTAAATTTACTATGTTTGAAGTGCTCTAATTAATACGGGATTTTCCATTTCAGCTCCAACAAGCCAAAATTGATGAACAAGAGAATGACAATTCTAGGCCTACATTTAATTCCTATGACACCTTAGGGGGAGAAAGCAACAAAAATTTAAATTTGCCTCAGCGGACAAACAAAATGTTACGGCCAACGGTGAACCAAAAGAAAGGTTTATAGGTTTTATGGAGAGCGTCGGGCAAAAGTCTGAGCAGCTTTTTGAGGCAGTAAAGGCTAAGTTGGAAGATCTGGATTTGAAAGTGGAGGATATTCGAGGCCAATCTTACGATAACGAGAGTAATATGCCCGGCGAATATTCCCGGTTGCAAGCTCGAATAGAGGCCTTGAATCCCTTAGCTCTCTATGCACCATGCTCACCCCATTCACTAAATTTGGTTGGACCTCATGCCGCTGAATCTTGTTCAGAATCTGTAATGTATTTTTAACTGTACAACGTTTTTACTGCTTCGACCTACCGATGGAAAATTTTAAAGAACTTTATTGCGTGCGTACTAGAAAAGCCCGTCAGTGACTCGGTGGTCGGCACTATATGACGCTTGTCAAGTTCTGAGGGAAAGCTGGTGTGGCGTCGTGGCAGCTCTTGAGAGTATTCACGAAGACGGAAATTAAAAGGCAAACACTCGAAGTGAAGCCAAAAATACTGTCAGCCAGAAGCTCCAAAAAGTTAGCACTAATTTGAGAACTGTGGTAGAATGTTACGCTTCGTTAGCGGAATTTGTGCAAAGTTTAAGAGATAATTTCGATGTCTATGAGAAAGAAGCCAAAGCATTAAGCGGTATTGCTCAATATTCCTACGACCTAAAGAGAAGACCGGAACGAAAGACTAGGAATGATGAGGCAAAGCCAAGAGAATATGTACCGCCAGAGGGCTCAGAAAATGTTCACGTCAATGTATTTTATGTAATTCTGGGTGTACTAATTGCTGAGCTTAAGAGGCGAAGTGAGGCTTACAAAGTACTCCATAAGAGATTTTATTTTCTAGAAAACCTGTTAGACCAATGATAAAATAATTCGCTGACGATCTCTCAGAAAAGTATGCGGATGACTTGGAAAGTGCACTGGCTGACGAGTGCTTGCATTTAAAGGAATATTTAAAAATTGCAGATTTTAAAGGTAAGTCAGCTTCTGAGCTCAGCACTTTCCTTCATGGAAAAGATTTACACGAAATGTACCCGAACGTAAACATTGCTTTACGGATACTTCTCACCATTCCAGTGACAAATTGTTCTGGAGAAAGATCATTTTCGGTACTGAATCGCGTCAAGAACTAATTGCGGTCAGTCACTAAAAAAGAAAGGTTAAACTATATTGCACTCCTAGCGATTGAAAAAGATATGACGATAAACTTGAACTGTGGTGCCATAATTAATGAATTTGCAGAAAAGAAGGCAAGAAGGAAACTTTTGAAGAAGTTCTCGTTGTGCTTGAGGCAGGCCCCGTTATGTCTTCATTCGTGTTTTTAATCTGCACTTAAATTTCTCTAAAAGATATTGCAGGAAGATATGCAGTTGGCCTTATTTGTATTTTAGAGGCACTTTGTTCAATTTAAAATGTCGTTTGTACCACTGCTCTTCATGCGTTTTAAAATTAGTGTGTGTTCTACTATTTTTTAAATTATATTTCGTGCTACCGCAGTTCATTCGTTACAGCAGTAAATTATGTTTTTATTTTTGAAGCTACTCTTCATTTTTGTTGTATGAATTAAGGCTAGACATTATTTTTGGAAAGGGTATTCATAAAGTGTTTTGGTTGTATAAAAGTTAAACTGTTTCATGTAGTTTTACTCCAAGTTCTTGACGCGATTCAGTACCGAAAATGATCTTTCTCCAGAAAGTGAGGAGGGGCGCTCAATGGAGAGGTGCCTATAGCGTAACTTTGGGTAAATCCGGCCCTGACAGTCGTTCAATACATAATACATGTCTCTCAAAAATAATTGAAGGTCCCACTTTACAGGATGCATTCCTGTTTGTAGGGCTCCATTGACAACGTGAAGGCCGCAAACACCAAGGTTAATGAGTTGTTTGCAATCTGCATTATCTTCTATTATTTGGCCACTGAACTTTTTTATGAAACTCAAATTTACATTCGGTCCATCCATAGACATATGGTACTCTTTCTAGAAAGAGGAGAGATCCCCTGGTTGAAAGCCTCTAAAATGTCTTGAGCTGTTGCATGTCCCATAAAGATGCTGTTGAAATATCTGGTGTTAACTTCATTGCAGTTGATGTCAAGTTATAGGTCCATCTGACCTCGCTGAACAACTTTGTTCAATGCCTCATCAAAACAGATAACATTATCACTGAAAGAATTTCATTTTGCTGTAAATTATGAAAGTATGGAGCTAATCCATAATTGATGACATATGAACATTTCATGTTCCCCAATTGAAATTTTGTTGCAATTGCACTATCAGGAAACATTTCCCTGAAGGTTTCTGAAATATTTAAACAAGAATTAAGAGAATTTATTTTGGACGACATTAAAGGCCCACTTTATTTCGGCACTTGTGACTTCATCTTTATAACAGAAAGATTCTACAGATGTCACAGTTCCTGAAGTAGAACTTGGAGTTAATATGGTTAATGTAAATTTCCCGACTTCCTAATACTTTTCGCCATTTTTTCCTGACATGCTATATTTTCACACTTTTTCCTGACCAAAAACAAAATTCCTGACTTTTCCTGCCTGTGGACACCATTTAATATGGTCCTCCTATCAGGCATCCATTTTTCTTGGGTTTCTTCCCCACAGATACCCTTAGTTTTTGAAATACTGATTTTCATACCATAAAGTTCTAACATATTGACTTGTAAGCTATCAACGAGTACAACCAGGTCATAAGCATAAGCCAGACTGTTTATCTGGTTTTGACCCTGGCAGTTTATGCCCTTCAGCAAAGGATCCATAACTATGTTCAAGTTGTCTGGGCTTGTAGGCCGTGGTCCAGGCAGAGTATCTCCCGACGCTTCACAGGAAACTGGTCCGGCATTATCATCCCAGGCACCGGAGCACGAGAAAAGAGACAGAAGAAACTTCGGTGGCCACAGCCTTCATGCCATACGTGAAGAAGGTAACTCGAACAGGGGTCAAGATG
Source organism: Meconema thalassinum (assembly GCA_946902985.2). Classification (NCBI taxonomy): domain Eukaryota; kingdom Metazoa; phylum Arthropoda; class Insecta; order Orthoptera; family Tettigoniidae; genus Meconema; species Meconema thalassinum. The sequence goes on along the minus strand of OX336391.1, from coordinate 295,305,570 downwards.
GTTTATAAACCCACCGCAAAAGTCCGGGATTTGCTGCGATCCGCAAGGGCAAGTAAGTGCCATCCACACTCCACTGCAGGTGTCTTCAGAATCCTGTGTTCCTGTGGACAGGTGTACATAGGAACGACGAAGAGGAGCGTGACCACTGACCCAAGGAACATAACAGACACAGCCGCCTGGGTCAAACTGAGAAATCTTCGATCGCTGACCATTCTCTCTTGGCCGGCCACGATGTACAGTACGAGGACATGGAGATATACTCCACCACCACACAAGGCTGCAACGGGAAGCTATAGAAATCTTCAAACGCCCCGATAACTCAATTGGAAGGAAGAAATCGAACGAGTACATAATACATGGACTCTGGCCCTTAAGAACAGCAAGGCCAAGATATCACGCACACATCAACCTGAAGAACCTTCCCGCCACAGCCCAGCGGTCGCCCGGGGAAAACCCGGACCTCGCCGAGAACGCTCGGCTCGCAGGGTATACATTCCATTGCTAACGAAAGAAGCGGAACCCTTGATAATGTAGGACGCAGTTTCCTGTGAAACGTCGGAAGTTATCCTGCCTGGACCACTGCCTACAAGCCCGGACAACTCTAACATAGTTATGAACGCCGGCCGTGAAAGCCTAAGCTGTTATAAAGGATCCATATATTAAAATAAACAGTAGTGGTGAAGGATTACAGCCTTGCCTCACTCCCGAATAACCTTGACTAATTATTTATATTGGCTGATGTATTTTCAGTATAATGGAGTACGGCTGCAATAAATTTATTATAAAAATACAGTAGTTGTTTGTACCCTGGTGTGAACAGTGTACTGTATTTGAAAACTAAGCTAAACAATGCATATTGTGTTAAAGCAGTATGTCTACCAAAACCAACTAACAGATTTCCCTGATTTTTGCAGGATAAATCAGAATAGTAGTGGCCTTAATCTATAACATAGTGTTTCTACTTAAAGAACATTTCAAAAAGTGCTTGAACAATAAAGGGTAGAATGGCAAAGTTGAAAAGACAAAAAAAAAATCTATATTTTGCCAGTTTCTAAATTCTTTATCCAGAAAACTATTGTACTTGCAAGTAGTTCGTCAATAGTAATGTTCTCAAAAATCATAGTTACACACATATATACAAATACACTGTTTACACATGTAATTTGTGTGCTATATCTTTCAAGAAATGAGAGCTCACTGATTTAAAGTCAGTACAAACCTACATCTACAACAATAATCACCAGAATATACTTTTCCCCCATCAAAATGAAAATTCTTAATTTCCAATTATTCACGGTTGGGCCTTGTAAGATTAAAATTCCCTGAGTATCATTAAAATACCCTGATAATTCACTGAGTTTTCCAGGATTTAAAAATTCCCTGAGGATTCAGTTTTCCAGAGTAGTAGACACCCTGTTTAAAGACATGGTGATAGATTTAATGGTGACTGAAAATAAATAGCAAGACTATCCTTCACCTGGCATATTGTACTTACAAAGCAAACTGCACAAGTCCGTAGCATACAGCGATAAAGCTCGGAACTAGCAAACATAATTTTGGATTTTAAAAAATTCACTTGCTGGATACTACTTCCCAGTCACCTGTTAATCTATAATCATGGCACAAATGTAATAACTTCAACGTTCCATGGAAGTGGAAACAATCAGATCTCTAATAGAATCTGAGCAAGCAGGCAGTCGAGTTCCCTCGTCGGTACAGCCAACATGGGTGCATGTGGTCCTACCTTGATGTATTTCCTTTCCATTTATTCTTACTAAACACTAAACGCAAACATAACACAAAACAGCAAAATTTGAAATTAAGGCACATTAATTGACTTTTCTATTTAATTTTGTAAGTTTTAAGCAAACTCGTCTATATTATTGGCCATTAAGTACTCAATAGTTTTATATACTGTTCTCAACTGGAGAATACTCAATACCCAACCCTACTGGTATCTTTCCATACATACAAAGTATGTTTTCCTGTTAAGTTTGTTTTCTAAGAAAATTACTGGCCAGAATTCATTACTTATTAAGGTACAAAATATGTACTTAAGTCAGTATTCTCTTAACATTTGTATGCATGATCATGTTCAGAGGGAAGGAAAGAAAATTGTAGGCAAGGCATGTCTTGTTAATAATTTATTACTTAAATCTCATACATAATTACAAAATATTTTCTCACGCATTATTCAGTGGAACGCAAGCTCACCAGACAGGGGTTAGCTCACATGTGAAATGGAAATTACAAACTGCCCAACTGGTACCTGAAAATAAAAATAAGAAGTTTATTACCACATCTAATGTTTATGCTACAAACAATGACATACTGGCTGCCTATTGGTGAGAAGCGCTCAACAAATTCTGCAATAAGGAAAAAATGTTGAAAAGAGCCTGGTAGAACAATCGTGAAGTCTCTGCCTCTATATGCTCGCTGGTCTGATGAGTGATGAATGATATTTAATTATTATCAAACCCAGCGAAAGTGAACCGTACATACTAAATGACTAAGCATAATGAAGGTGACAACAAAAGTTAACAATACAGAGAACCCCTTAAGAGCCTTATATGTATGAATGGTTTCTATAGACTAAGTTCATTCCAGGATATCATCATAGGCATTTACAAAAGGTTACTGCAATCTGTTGAGTCGTTCGAGTTTTATAAATGACAGACAAAAAGTCCAATTTTATAAATAAATAAAAATACATAAGTACATAAATAAATATAGCACTGGTTCATGAGGACGTGCATGCAGCGATTGATTCACGTAAGAATTTTAAAGCGGTAGGTGAGAATCAACTACTGTCGGCGCAGAAATTATGTGCACCCGAGTTTGGAGATATCATCATCATTTCCCCTTATCCAGCTCCTGCCGGGTCGGGATATTTATGGCACTTCTCCACTTTCCTCTTTCCTTCCACAATTCTTCTTCCACGATCTTGTCCCAGTCCAGATTTCTTTTTCTTACGCTGTTCTTCACTGAATCAATCCACCTTGTTCTAGGTCTTCCTCTTGCTCTCTTACCCTTGCACTTCGCCTCCAGCATCTGTCTTGGTATTCTATTTTCCTCCATCCTCTTTACATGTCCAAACCACCTTAGTTTATTCTTCTCAATTCTCTCATTTAGTGTTCCCATCCCAACTTCCTTCCTAACATCTTCATTCCTCACTCTGTCTTTCCTTGTCTTTCCTATCATACTTCGTAGGAATTTCATTTCACTGGCTTGGATTCTACTCTCTTGCCTGCTCGTCAGGGTCCAAGTCTCAGCTGCATAAGTTAATATGGGTACATAGTACATTTTATACATTACCTCCTTGCTTTTCCTTGGTACTTCCTTACCCCAAACAAGTTTTCTTACACTTTGATAGAATGCATTGCTCTGCTGTACCCTCCTGCCAATCTCCATGTCCAACCTACCAGTTTGCATCAATTCACTTCCTAGGTATTTGAACGTGTCCACAATTTCCAAACTCTGACTTCCAATTTTCACAGTGCCCTTTCCTTGTCTTTCCCCTCTTGTCATCACCATGGTCTTGCTTTTCTCTATACTGATTTTCAGGCCATACTTCTGAATATTTTCGTTTAGTGCATCTAGTTGTTTTTGCACTTCTTCGGTGTTCCTTCCCCAGACCACAATATCATCTGCAAATAATAGTAACTTAATTTCTTTATGTCCATATGCTTCCTTTGTTTCCTTTACAATTTCATCCATTACCATTATGAATAAAAGAGGTGACAGCACACTCCCCTGTCTTAGTCCAGTCTTGTTCCTAAACCAGTCTGTCTTTCCAACTGGGGTCAGTACCCTGCTAACACAGTTGTTGTACATTGCTTGCACCATTTCCAACATTTCTCTTCCCAGTCTCTTCTTAACCATGGTTTCCCATACCTTCTCTCTGGGGACACTATCACAGGGGCGCACCCAGACTTTTGGTTTGGAGGGGGCTTTCCTCAATAACATGATTTCAGCTATGGAAAACCGGGTGAGTTAGCCGTGGTGGTTACGGCATGACTGATGGCAGTCGCTCACATCCGGGAGGCGCAGAGGTTCGAATCCCCCCGCCGGCAACCTTGAGGATGGTCTTCTGTGGTTTCCCATCTTCCTTCCAGGCAAATGCCGGGGTTGGTCCCTAACTATAGGCCACAGCCGCTACCTTCCAACTCCTCGTCCTTACATTCCAACTTCCCTCCTTCCCTCCCCAACGGTACTTGTAGCTCACCCATTGGGTGTCCGTCTCGAAGCAGCTACAAAACTGGCGAGCCGAACATGTCCTCGGACACTCCCGGCACTAAAAGCCATACGCTAAAAAAAAAAAGCTATGGAAAGAGAATGTGTCCATTATTATTCTTGTATGTAAATATTGTTACGGCTGTGAGTTTGTTTCATCGCTCGCCGCATGAGTCACAACTGCCCCAGGGCTGGGCTGCTCTGCCTCAGTGTATTGCGTGCGCCTTATGCAACAGGACTACTAGGACAAAGGGATGGTCCAGAATATTCGTGACTCATCCAGTGAAGGAAACCTCGAGAAGCCGTGAACCCTGGATGGGTCTAGAAGCATTTATTGAGTCACCGGCCTGCTATATAAGAGCGACCTGTCAAGCAGTTGTGGTTGTGTTTTTCGAGCTAGTGCGAGAGTTTATCCTGAGCGACAGAAGTGTGGTGACTTGCGAAACCCATATTGAAGCCGATTCTCTTGACAGCGAGGGAGTGAGAAGCATACAGGGGACTGCCTGTGTTTTGAGCGAGTGTGATTTCACTGAGCGACAGACGTATTGTGGCGAAGTGCCGTACGAGTTACGAAATCCAGTGACATTGTTTCCCAGCTTGTGAACAGCGAAGCAGCGTGTATCAAGTAACTGTAGTTTGTGTACATGAGGAAGAGGTGCAGGTAGTTTCTGTCAAGGCCACCTGACTCATTGGGACGAATTAACTTCTGTGGTTTGTTGACAAGTGAAAGGGGGCAAGAGCTCTCCATAAGGAAGAGACTTGAGGAAACTGGAGTAAGGCTCTAATTGCTTGTATTTGCTGTTGAGTGGTGTATCTTTCTGGCCGCAATAAATTTAATTATTTCATTTAAAGGAACAATCTGTGTTGTGCTTCAACCCACCGTAGTCCAGTTAACAAAAGTGCCACTGGAGGGGGGGGGGGCACGGAACAACTGGTGTCAGAAGCGGGATTACGAACTCAAACACAAGCACAACACCTGACGGTCCTGGTTTCAAAACCCGAGCAGGTCATTTTTTTATTTTAATTTTCCTGTGAGTGCATGCCCTTTACAAGACAAACATCTAAAATGGAAGCGCAATTTGCAGCATTGCTAGAAAAGTTAAGTGGCATGGAAGCCAAGATGGAAGACGGCCAGAAGAAGATGGAGGACGGCCAGAAGAAGATGGAGGATGGCCAGAAGAAATTTGCCAAGGACCTGAAGGATGACCTGAAGAAGCTGGAAGACGGCCAGAAGAAGATGGAGGACGGCCAGAAGAAGTTAGCCGAGGACCTAACTGCCAAACTAGAAAACGGCCAGAAGAAGATGGAAGACGGTCAAAATAAGCTAGCGGAGGATCTGAAGAGGATAGAGGACGGCCAGAAAAAGAAGGAAGGCGGTCAGAATAAGTTGACACAGGACCTGAAGAAATTAGAACTGGGTCTGCGTGAGGAAGTCACGGTAGTAGAAAAGAAGTTCGACGCCTTACAAGTGGAAGTTGCCGAGCTGCGCCAACGCCCGCTGATGGGAGTGGAGGAGAAATTCAACGCCTTACAAAAGGAAGTTGCCGAGCTGCGCCAACGCCCACTGACGGGGGTGGAAGAGAAATTCAACGCTCTACAAGAGGAAGTTGCCAAGCTGCGCCAACGCCCGCCCACCGTTACACCGGGAATATCAGGAACGGGATATAGCAGAGTGACGCCCCCTACCTTCGACGGAAAGGTCCCGTTGAGCACCTACTTACGTCAGTTCGAGGCAGCCTGTTCCATAAATAACTGGAACAACACAGAAAAGGCTACAGCTCTCATTGTAGCGCTGAGAGGTGACGCCCTTAACGTCCTTCAGGCCATCCCGACTGGATCCCAGGACTACGCTTCACTGATCGCCCATATGGAGTCCCGATATGGAGATAGCCATCTTCAGCAGGCCTACCAGATGCAGCTCCGGACCCGGGTACAGAAGAACGCGGAAACCCTGCAGGAGTTCGGGATGGACATCGCACGCCACGTAAGGCTCGGCTATCCAACAGCGCCGGCTGACTTTCTGGAACAGATTGCGACGCAGACTTTCACCGACGGACTACGGGACTCGGACACTCAACAGGCGCTGCGACTCGCGCGCAATAAGTCTGTGGCAGATGCGCTGAGCCACGCACTAGAGTTCGAGACGGCAAAACAGGCATCTAGAATGCGCGCGCGGGTGCGTCAGGTGGACATCGACGAACCATCCAAAGCCGACAAGACCAAGCCCCAGGTCGATGAACTGATGGAGGCGCTAGGCCGGTTCTTCAAGGGTCGCAGTACCACCAACAAAAACGTAGCCGAAGGACATCCGGAGAGGCGGCCCGGAAGAGGACTACCGACCTGCTGGACCTGCCGTAAGAGAGGCCACCTGAGCAAGGACTGCGGTGATCAGCGCCGCCAAGGGTTTCCGTCGGGACAGTCAGTCGTAGGGAAACCACGCGGCCCAGGAAAGCAAGTATCAGCCAGCCTTGGGGGGCAAAGGTTTGCTTGTGACAGTCGTCAAGCCCCGGCAGTCCAAGTTCGTGTGACTGAGTTAAGGAGGGATAATAGCAGTCTGATGGTCGACGGAGTCGTCAACGGAGAGAGCTGGCCCATGCTAATCGACACGGGAGCATCGAGGACCATCGTCAGTCCCACCGTGATCCCGAAGTGGAGAGTGCAACCCACACAAAGGAACCTCCAACTAATAACCGCGACCGGAGAGACCGCACCGGTACATGGCGAAGCATCACTGGAGTTCGTCATTGGTCGACGGGCGATAAAGCATCCAGTGCTTGTGGCTGACGTATCAAATGAAGTGATCATCGGACTGGACTTCATGGACCAGAACAACATCATCTTGGATCTGAGTACCAACACTCTGCACTTCGGAGGTGAGGTACTTGCTTTGCAACCAGCACACGAGGCCGTCACCCCACGACGAGTAAGGCTGAGAGAGGACGTCATCGTTCCCACCAGGACGGAGATCAGCGCTGCCGTAATTGTCGACGGAACTGCTGAGGGAGTGGCGGCTGTCATCGAGCCAAAATATGAGGACATCCAGACAAAAGGATTGTTAGTTGCCAAGACCCTCATCAACACGACGTCTCGGCCGTACGTCCGCCTGTCCAACCTGAACGACTACGACATTACGGTTCACCGGGACACCAACCTAGGAGTCTGCGAGCCTGTTACCTGGATTGCCCGCATCACAGATACGACGGACGGAAACCTGCAGACGGACGGTTTGGAAGGTTTCTTTATGTTTATGTGATGCAATGTTTTTAAAGTGTTCCCAGGTTTTTAGGGGGGGCTTAAGCCCCCAAAGCCCCCCCCTGGGTGCGCCCCTGCACTATCATATGCCTTTTCCAGATCTATGAAAGTCATGATCAAATCCTCTCCATATTCCCAGTTCTTTTCCATCACCTGCCTCAAGCTAAAGATTGGGTCCACTGTGGATCTTCCACTCCTGAAGCCATACTGTTCCTCTTGCAACTCTCCTTCCACCTTTCTTCTCATTCTTCTTTCTAATATCCTTTCCAGTATTTTTACTATCTGTGATATGAGGGTGATCCCTCTATAGTTATCACACACTTTCTTGTCCCCTTTCTTAAACACTGGTATTATTAGCCCTTTCTCCCAGTCTTCTGGTACACATTTCCGTTTCCACACACACTTTAGCAGTCGATACAGCCATTGCATACCAACAGGTCCAGCAGCCTTTATCATTTCTACACTGATTTCATCCACCCCTGTTGCTTTTCCCATCTTCATTTTCTGTACTGCTAATTCCACCTCCAGCATTGTTATATCATCTTCTGTTATAGAGTCGTCAGGCTGTGTCACTTCCATCTCACCAGTACAATTGCTCACATTCAATAGCTTATCGAAATGCTCCTTCCATCATCCCTTTATCTCTTCTGGGTGTGTTAACAACTCTCCATCTTCCTTTTTCACCAGCTTTGTAGTAACTCTTTCTTTCCTCTTACTTCTTAGAAGCCCATACAGCATCCTTTTACTGCCACTTACATCTGTTTCCATTCTTCGTGTAAATTCTTCCCAACTTTTCTTCTTCTACCACTTTCTTACACCTCCGTTTGCTGTCGTGATACTTCCTTTTGCTTTCTTCTGTTTGATCTCGGTTCCATTCTTTCCATGCAGACTTCTTTTCTTTCACTGCTTTCCTCACTTCCTCATTCCACCACGGTGTCTCCTTCTCTTTCACTCTTGTTGACGTCCTACCACAAGCACTCTCTGCTGCACCAGCAAATGCCTTTTTAAAGTGGGACCATTCCTTTTCTACATTTTCCACTTCAGTAACTGGGATTTGTTGCTTCAATCTCTCCTGAAAATCTTCCTGTACAGCTTTGTCTTTCAATTTCCATACTTTTATTTTACTTTCTCTGATCTCCTTTAGGTTTTCCAATTTTCCCCATCTAAATTTTGCCACCACAGCTCTATGGTCCCCATCAAATGCTTCTCCTGGTAAAGCTGTCACATCCATCAGCTTTCTGCGATTTGTCCTTTCCACCAGGAAGTAGTCAATTACTGATTTTGTTCTTCTATCACCCCACCCATATCTCGTAATTTTCCTGCTGTTTTTCTTCCGAAACCATGAATTACCCACTATCAGTCCATTCCTTTCACAAAAGTTTACAAGTTCCTCTCCTTCCCGGTTCTTTTTCCCATATCCATATGGTCCAACGACTTCTTCCTTTCTTTGTCTCTCAATTCCGACTTGTGCATTCATGTCTCCCATGATCACCACTTCTACATCTGAGATTACTCTTTCTACGTCCTCCAGGAATACTGCAATATCTTCTTCTCTGTTTCCAGTCTGTGGTGCATACACTTGTATGAAGTCCATCACGTCATTCTTCATCTTCATTCTAATTTTCATTATTCTGTCACTCACACACTCTACCACTTCAACATACTCCTCCAGTTGTTTCGAGGTTATCAGTCCCACGCCATTTTTTGCCTCTTGGCCACCACTCCAGTATAATGTATATCCTTTCCTCAATTTCTTCCTTCCTTTACCTTTCCATTTCACTTCACTCAGCCCCATCATTCCAACCTTCTCCCTCTCCATGAAGTCTACCACCTCCTCCACCTTGCCTGTCAGGGTCATGACATTCATGATTCCCACTTTCATTTCGGTTATTGGTCGCCCATTTCTCACAGTTCCCCCAGTACCAAAGGAACTGCGCGTCGCCTGCAGGGTACGCCCTAGCCTTTTCCGAATCATTGGAAGTGCCATTTCCATTTTAGGCTATTATTACGATGGGGTCGCCACTCCCAAAGGCATTTTATGAAGCTACTGCCAGCTATTATTCAGGCCGCCCCTAACATGGAGAACAGACGCCCTTGCAGCCGCCCCTAACCTGGGAAACAGACGCTGCCGATTGATGCTGTACTCATACTATTCCCTGAGTACTGGGTTGCCTCTTCCGCAATCTCCACCGTTCTGAAGTCCATCTTCTCCGCTGTAGATTCCGTTGAGGTCTTCGTACGTAACCCTGTGCACGGGGCCTATGTTATACCCCATAGGACTGGGTCCTCACCAGAACTTAGCCGGTACTGTAGTTCCATGGTATATTACAGTACCGTTGCCCACCCCCGCGACGTGGACGCGCCTGGCACGAATTATCCATGTAGCCAATTAGGATTGACTCATGGACCGGGTTAAGGAGCTGTCTAAATCCAGCCTAAATCCAGATATATAGCAAAATAACCGAAAGGCCTACAGGAAAACAAGTAACATCACCAGCTTCCTTGTTTATTTGTGCGTTGGTTGATGATAAAGGTAACTTTTAGAAACTTATTTTAGTATTTTTTTTATGGCAGGTGTAATGTAAAAAGTACCGGTTTTTGGCGGGTTTCGAGGGAAACGTCGACTTAAGAGATTCACAACTCTCAACGCCGTTATGCTACAGTAAACAAATTTAAATATGTGTAAGTCAGATAATTATGTTGTTTGTGTGTTTGTGAAGTTTCAAACTTTTATCTCGAACACAAACAATAAAACAATCAATAATGTGAAAGTTTCGCATTTCGAAGCTGGACTTACGTAGAAGCTCGTTCTTGGGTGCTGTTTTAATCCACATGTACTAAGCGTTTGTGATATGTAACTAACTATCCGTAATGTAAATAAATGGGTTTATTTTATATGGATTGATATTTATTATGATTTTGGTGGCTTTTGTCGGCAGGCGAGTTCCGCAGGAAAGGCACTTCTCCACTTTCCTCTTTCCTTCCACCATTCTTCTTCCACGATATTGTCCCAGTCCAGATTTCTTTTTCTTACGCTGTTCTTCACTGAATCAATCCACCTTGTTCTAGGTCTTCCTCTTGCTCTCTTACCCTTGCACTTCGCCTCCAGCACCTGTCTTGGTATTCTATTTTCCTCCATCCTCTTTACATGTCCAAACCACCTTAGTTTATTCTTCTCAATTCTCTCATTTAGTTTTTCCATCCCAACTTCCTTCCTAACATCTTCATTCCTCACTCTGTCTTTCCTTGTCTTTCCTATCATACTTCTTAGGAATTTCATTTCACTGGCTTGGATTCTACTCTCTTGCCTGCTTGTCAGGGTCCAAGTCTCAGCTGCATAAGTTAATATGGGAACATAGTACACTTTATACATTACCTCCTTGCTTTTCCTTGGTACTTCCTTATCCCAAACAAGTTTTCTTACACTTTGATAGAATGCATTGCTCTGCTGTACCCTCCTGCCAATCTCCATGTCCAACCTACCAGTTTGCATCAATTCACTTCCTAGGTATTTGAACGTGTCCACAATTTCCAAACTCTGACTTCCAATTTTCACAGTGCCCTTTCCTTGTCTTTCCCCTCTTGTCATCACCATGGTCTTGCTTTTCTCTATACTGATTTTCAGGCCGTACTTCTGAATATTTTCATTCAGTGCATCTAGTTGTTTTTGCACTTCTTCGGTGTTCCTTCCCCAGACCACAATATCATCTGCAAATAACAGTAACTTCATTTCTTTATGTCCATATGCTTCCTTTGTTTCCTTTACAATTTTATCCATCACCATTATGAACAAGAGAGGTGACAGCACACTCCCCTGTCTTAGTCCAGCCTTGTTCCTAAACCAATCAGTCTTTCCAACTGGGGTCAGTACCCTGCTAACACAGTTGTTGTACATTGCTTGCACCATTTCCAACATTTCTCTTCCCAGTCTCTTCTTAACCATGGTTTCCCATACCTTCTCTCTGGGGACACTATCATATGCCTTTTCTAGATTGATGAAAGTCATGATCAAATCCTCTCCATATTCCCAGTTCTTTTCCATCACCTGCCTCAAGCTAAAGATTGGGTCCACTGTGGATCTTCCACTCCTGAAGCCATACTGTTCCTCTTGCAACTCTCCTTCCACCTTTCTTCTCATTCTTCTTTATAATATCCTTTCCAGTATTTTTTTACTATTTGTGATATTAAGTTAATAAGGATGTCAACGGGTCTTTCTCAACGCACAAAGTCTTATGAGATTCGTCGTACCTTCGTTGTCGATAATGAGCAACTTTGCGAAATCATGCTTGCGATGAAATAGGTGATTCCCAGCGTCAAATATCTCCTGAGAGTTGAGCTGCCTTGACCCGGTGTATTGCTTCTCAAATGTGCTAAGCCGGCACGCCAGTTAATTATGTGCATACGTGCTATGTTCTGACATTTTAAGATGTTACAAGTGTGTGATATAGTTGGTAATTGTTTCTATAACATACGCGATTTACTATTTCGTGCTCACGTTACTAGTTTGGTTAGAAATACTGGTGCCGAACACAGGATTTAAAAAAAAAAACACTTTACCAACGCTCGTCATTTGTGTCGAAAACTGGCCCACTGTCATTTCTCCTTGTAGGACCTAACTAACAGCGGCAACATACTTATAATGTAGCTCTGAAGCACCCTGCATTAATTAAATTGTCGTTTGATCATCGTGTCCAATAGTCGTCATAGCTGACGATCTTTAGAGCACCAAGCGTGACGTACACTAGTGCACGATAATGTTAAAGTTTGCGTTTACGTTTCATAACCAATAAACATTTAGAGTGTGCTGTTATTACGTAGATCTGTCTTTTTGACGGCCATAGGTCTACGCTGGCTGCATGGCTCAGCGGGAACATTCTCGCTTGCTGTTCCTAAGGTTGCAAGATCGAATCCTGGCGCAGTCATCTGGATTTTGAGGGTGCGCAAATGCGAGGGAGCCGTGTCAGTAGATATACTGGCACGTTAATAATCCCATTCGGATCAAAATTCCGGCACACCGGCGTCTCTAAAAGCCGCAGTAGGTAAATGGGGCGTAAAACAAAGAACATTATTATTGATACGTGCAAGGGCACGTCTCTACTATTTCAAACATGTATTTAATCATGGATGCTGTACTTGAAGTTTGAACCGACCGCCTGTTGTCGTGTTTCCGTTGGTCAACGCGAGATGGCTCCTGCTGTCGAACTTCGGCTTCCTCCAAGTAGTTCCTGCTTATTCACCAATAGAGTGCGTTGGTGTTTCCTTTAAACTCTACCAAAAAGGAAGCTTGTAGTTTAACGTGACCGTTAATCTCGCGATCATAAGCCACGGGACCTCCGTTTTACGTGGAATCCGAACCACAGGACAGGGCATTTCACATCGAAAATCCCACAGGCATTGACCGGGAATCGAACCCAGTCCGCCTTGGGGAGAGGCATACAGCTAGACCGCTGAGCCACCACGCCCCATCCTTTAAACTCTACCAATTCGTGACATAAGTGAAAGACAATTATGATTCTACGTCATAAAACAAAGAACGGTGTGTATTCATGATACCGCCAAATTATGAACTGATTTATGACATTGTTATTTGATGTGTCTTTCTCTGATTGGACAATATTTATTTACATGAAGACAGTTCGATAAATGACGAGCGATTCTCCGCCAGCTTGGGGAGTTAACTGTCGGTCTTTTTGTAAACAAGAAGCCGGCCGCTGGTGTGAAGGAATATCTCTCTGTGTGCTAGGGGGCTTGCCCCCCTGGCTTTTACCAAATATGAATACAAATTCAACTAAGAAACGCCTGTGCTACATAAGAATTTAATTTCTTCCTTTCGCCTGGACGATGAAAGTGATGGAGAGTCGCAACTGGATGCGAACGAGTGCTGGTCATCTAAACAACGCATGTGCCGGGGTTTGCCATTTTTGTGAAGCACATGTAATAACATAAAATTATGTGTTAATTTGTTTATTGTTATTGTGTCTCCACGGAGAAGGATGTAAGGTACGTTTTTTTTAAATTTAATTTATTTAATTATTTTATTTTGGGATATCCAAGTTTGGGCGTGTACGAATGTTGATCTTCGGTTGTGTTCACTTGTAGGCCTAAAATTTCCTTTACGTTTTAATAACGTTTCCTTATATATATTAAGTTTCTTATTTATTTTTTTGTTTACCTTCTGGAGACACATTTATTAAGTTATTTCACGTTTTAATTATTATTTATTTTCCTTTGGCAAGCTTGGGTTTGTCTTTTTTTTAAATCCATGTAAGATCCGTCCAGTTTTAAAACGACTTGCATTAATAGTTTGTGATGTAATTGTTTTTTTTCCACCGTTCTTTTCCTTCTACTAATGTTTAAATTTAATCTTATTTGTTGTTTGTCGTAATTTCGTTCCGGCATGTTTTTGGTGTAGCCATACCTTTGTTTACCGTGATGCATTGTGGTCTCGTTGTCTGTCCTTTTTGGCGCGGGTCTCAATAGCAGACGTGTTGTGAATTAACTTAATCCTTTTTTTAGTGTAATCTCGTTAATGTTAATTTCGTGATTTTTGGTAATGTCCTTGTGTTTTCCGCCGGCGTGCATATCATTTATTTATTTATTTTCTATCCAATTTTTTTTTTTTATTTTAAAGTTTAATTTAAATTCTATCCTTAATGTTTTGGCGTGGCCTCAACATCTGCATGTCGGATCGTGATTGCATTACCTTGCAATTCATCAAGCCCGTTCTGAGTATGTTATGCATGTAATATTTATTTTAACCTTTGGGCTGTTAAATTTTATTTTATTTTAAATTAAGTCTTACCTCTTCTTGGCTTTTGCAAGCAAGCATGTTAGGCGCTATCTGGCCTTCTTGGAAATTTTGTGTGGATTGATGCATGTGCAGTTTGGGTGAAGGTTCTTTAAATTTTTAATATTAAACCTATTATTTTTTTTATTTCACTGTTGTGGCATTATTTCACCGACGGCAGTCCCGTTGGTTTTTGGGGGGTGTTTGTACGATAGCCTGTGTGTGTTGTCCCCTTCTCCATCTTCCTTCCACTCCTTTGGAGCTCTTCTGTTGGGACATGTCATCTGGAGGTGATGTTGTTGCGGAAGTGACCCGGACCCCTGAATACAGGTAAGTTGGCCCATCCACGTTTCCCGTACTCGTCCCATTCTGGTAAGCAAGCGTTGGTTATCGAGTAACCGACGTGCTGCTGGCCAGTGCCGTCCACCAATGCTGTGCTAGGGGGGGTAGCATTTTGGTAGAAGTGCGTTGGTTATCGAATTACTGACGTGCTGCTGGCCAAGCGATGGTGTCTCTACACGTAGCATTCTGGTAGCAGACCGAGCTCATGTTCACTTCCGTCACTATCCCCTCCCCAGTACCCACAGGCTGTTTTATGGACCCCTCTAATACTGATGGGTCAGTTGTTGGTGGGATTTTGTCAGGAAAATGTACTTAATGTTATGTTTTGCTAATCCTTGTCGTTATTGTGTTTCATGTTGCCTCTGGATATCCATGTGGTATGCTGGATGTAAGGTGTCCTGTTTTTAAACGAGGCGTTTACTCCTGTATTTTACCCTGTTGGTGTGCAACTTTCCAACTTAAGATGCAGCTCGGTGAGTGTCTGACATGTGTTCTTGGCATGGGAAATGGGATTTCTTAATGTTCTAATAGCCTATATGCTGCGTACGAAGGAATCCTGGAGCCCCGTCGGAAGCTGGTAGCCTGATTGTTTGTGCCTGTTTTTTGTAAATTAGCTCCCTGTTCTCGAGCCAAGCAGGTGATGACTTCTGCAGTCCTGGGCTACGTTGTGCATGATGTTTGTCGAAATTTCAGGTATCGAGGCTGTGTCGGTGCTTAAGAAGACTGTTGTGTTCCTGTATGTTTCTTTGCATGATAGTCTGTGGTGATATGCTGTCCTCGTAAATTATTTTTTATGGAACTGTCACGCCTATTGGTGTTATGGCAAAGTGTAGTCCGATTAAAAGGGCTAACCTATGGAAATCTGCCCGCCCTATGTCCCTATTGTGGTGCCAGAAGGCACATTTAACATGCATGTCACTATTTTTGGCTAGGAATTCTTCCCTAATTCATTCAAGGCAAGTTTTTGTTTTGAAGTGTTTTAACGCAGTGGGCGATCTGTAATTTTTGTTCTTAAACTTACATTATACTGCAATCATTCTGGGATAAGTGTGTATCGTGTGCAAATCGTGTCAGTATGTATGTGTTAACGTTAGATTTTGATTTAGATTTGTAGGGTGGGGTAATTTAGGGTTTGTTTTGTTTGCAAAAGTAAGGTTAGGATCGTATTTTTATTAGTTGCTTTCATTGTAATTTTGAACTGAACATAATATGTAGGTGTGTTTTACGTGGAGATATCTACTGTCTGGGGTTAGCTAGGATTAGAAGTATGGGATTCTTTCTTGGTTTGATCCCTGGGCAGGTTGTAAATAGGACTTGCACGATCCGAAGAGTGTCAGGTATGGGACTGGCCTGTTCGATGATATGCAAGTATGTGTCATGTAATGTAATGTAATTGTAAGGGTATTGTGTTTTTTAATTGTATTTGTTTGTGTTATGATATCTCTACGACTACATAACTTGCATATTTGAGTATTAATGGGAATTATTTTTGTGGGTGGTAAAAATTATGTATCGCTATTATTGGAGTATGTTGTGCGATGAGTATGTTGTTGTGAATATGAGATCTCAGTTCGTGAACAGCCATAATGTAATGTGCTTTCCTGCTTAATTAATATATATAGGGTCTTCTAAAGTTACCGGGGTTAAATTTCTGTTGGACATTATGGTCATCAGGTTCTGTAAGTCAGCGTGTTTTACTTTTAAGGCGAGTAATCTGTTGTTGCTGGAAATCAGGGTCATCAGTTGCCTCATGCTAACCGTAAAGTACTTTGGCCTTCTGTTTTAGTTCATGCTATGGCAATCTCGGTCATCAGCCACTGTAGTTTGAGTAAACCTTTCTGCTTTTGATTAATAATCCTAAATTTTTCGGCTTTATCGTTTGGAATGGTGCGTAAGTGTTCTCTGTTAGCCTCGTCTTTCGACAAGAGCGGCTTGTTTCTCATCTAACCGTATTTTCGGGCCATGTTAGGCATCCTTTGGTTGTACGTGTTCGTGTCTTTAACCTGAACGAGGAAACCTCATTGTACCTCGTGTACTGTTGAACTTAGTTCCTTTTATGTTGGACTTTTCTCACCCAGGCGGATTGCGACTGTATTCTCATCTGGTGTCGAACCTCAATTTCGTTCCTTGTGTGAGTGTATTGGTGTTTGATTTTCTGCGCTGCCTTTTCCTCTTCGTTTTTGTCGTTTCGGTAACTGCGTTTGAATTCCTCAGTGTCCCCATGCCAAGTAATGCGTGCGGTCACGAACCAGCTATGTAGAGGCACACATGTCAGATTAATTATTTTTCCTTTTCGAAATCCTAAGGCCAACAAAATTTCTAGAGTGCATCTATCACACATTAAACGAGGTGGAGACGTTTCTAATGAGGAAAGGCTACCGTAAATTTTGTAAAACTGAATTTGTATAATGTAGAGTGTCCTTAACCTTCATTGAAGCCTTCAAGCTTCTGTTCCATGTGGAATTTTGAATTTAATTGGGTTTGAAAACTCTGGTGGGATACAAACTGTATTGTTGGGAAGTTCCCATTGTAATGGTAAATTGTAAAGGTGTACCTAATTTTGATGTTTCATAGGAGATGCTAACATGTAAGTTGGGCTCGGTGGGAGACCTAACTCATGGTAACCTTGTATTCCTGTTCCCTTTGGGAATTGTAGTGGTCATTCCTCTACCGTAGTCCCTTCGAAATGTATAGTTGTCTAACTCATGTAATCTTGTAATGTACTTCGAATCTGTAAAAAGTGTAAACTTGTTAATGAAACCTTGTAAGCACGGATCTAGGGCCTAGTCAAAAATTTTCTTCATTTAAATTCAACTTGTTTCTCTTTGTAAAATGTAGTAAGAAATTGTAATTTTGTAAACTTTTATTTTTGAAATTAGATTAACTTCTATTTTTGTAAATGGCTGCCCACGCGTCACATAATGTCTTGCACATTGCTTCTACCTACTTCGTCTAAAACGACCTACATTGGACTTGTTGAAAATTTTCCTAACGTGTCTCGGACTCTGAAAGCACTGCTGGTGCTGGTGTACTGCGTTTCTGAGGATTTTTGGACACAGTGATGCTGTTGACTAAGTGGTTTGCGAGGTGATCAATTATCCCATCACTGATAATCTGACCCTGCATTCTTCCTAACCAAAACGATGCGGTTTCGCCCATCTATTGGAGTTAACTGGTGAACATTTTCTTCAGCAAACTTGCTTGGTGAATCGACAAGTTATGGAGTACTGTCTATGCCTTGGCATATTCGTGAACGGTGTTCACGCTTAAGGGAGGGAGACTGATACGTGCAAGGGCACGTCTCTACTATTTCAAACATGTATTTAATCATGGATGCTGTACTTGAAGTTTGAACCGACCGCCTGTTGTCGTGTTTCCGTTGGTCAACGCGAGATGGCTCCTGCTGTCGAACTTCGGCTTCCTCCAAGTAGTTCCTGCTTATTCACCAATAGAGTGCGTTGGTGTTTCCTTTAAACTCTACCAATTCGTGACATAAGTGAAAGACAATTATGATTCTACGTCATAAAACAAAGAACGGTGTGTATTCATGATACCGCCAAATTATGAACTGATTTATGACATTGTTATTTGATGTGTCTTTCTCTGATTGGACAATATTTATTTACATGAAGACAGTTCGATAAATGACGAGCGATTCTCCGCCAGCTTGGGGAGTTAACTGTCGGTCTTTTTGTAAACAAGAAGCCGGCCGCTGGTGTGAAGGAATATCTCTCTGTGTGCTAGGGGGCTTGCCCCCCTGGCTTTTACCAAATATGAATACAAATTCAACTAAGAAACGCCTGTGCTACATAAGAATTTAATTTCTTCCTTTCGCCTGGACGATGAAAGTGATGGAGAGTCGCAACTGGATGCGAACGAGTGCTGGTCATCTAAACAACGCATGTGCCGGGGTTTGCCATTTTTGTGAAGCACATGTAATAACATAAAATTATGTGTTAATTTGTTTATTGTTATTGTGTCTCCACGGAGAAGGATGTAAGGTACGTTTTTTTTTAATTTAATTTATTTAATTATTTTATTTTGGGATATCCAAGTTTGGGCGTGTACGAATGTTGATCTTCGGTTGTGTTCACTTGTAGGCCTAAAATTTCCTTTACGTTTTAATAACGTTTCCTTATATATATTAAGTTTCTTATTTATTTTTTTGTTTACCTTCTGGAGACACATTTATTAAGTTATTTCACGTTTTAATTATTATTTATTTTCCTTTGGCAAGCTTGGGTTTGTCTTTTTTTTAAATCCATGTAAGATCCGTCCAGTTTTAAAACGACTTGCATTAATAGTTTGTGATGTAATTGTTTTTTTTCCACCGTTCTTTTCCTTCTACTAATGTTTAAATTTAATCTTATTTGTTGTTTGTCGTAATTTCGTTCCGGCATGTTTTTGGTGTAGCCATACCTTTGTTTACCGTGATGCATTGTGGTCTCGTTGTCTGTCCTTTTTGGCGCGGGTCTCAATAGCAGACGTGTTGTGAATTAACTTAATCCTTTTTTTAGTGTAATCTCGTTAATGTTAATTTCGTGATTTTTGGTAATGTCCTTGTGTTTTCCGCCGGCGTGCATATCATTTATTTATTTATTTTCTATCCAATTTTTTTTTTTTATTTTAAAGTTTAATTTAAATTCTATCCTTAATGTTTTGGCGTGGCCTCAACATCTGCATGTCGGATCGTGATTGCATTACCTTGCAATTCATCAAGCCCGTTCTGAGTATGTTATGCATGTAATATTTATTTTAACCTTTGGGCTGTTAAATTTTATTTTATTTTAAATTAAGTCTTACCTCTTCTTGGCTTTTGCAAGCAAGCATGTTAGGCGCTATCTGGCCTTCTTGGAAATTTTGTGTGGATTGATGCATGTGCAGTTTGGGTGAAGGTTCTTTAAATTTTTAATATTAAACCTATTATTTTTTTTATTTCACTGTTGTGGCATTATTTCACCGACGGCAGTCCCGTTGGTTTTTGGGGGGTGTTTGTACGATAGCCTGTGTGTGTTGTCCCCTTCTCCATCTTCCTTCCACTCCTTTGGAGCTCTTCTGTTGGGACATGTCATCTGGAGGTGATGTTGTTGCGGAAGTGACCCGGACCCCTGAATACAGGTAAGTTGGCCCATCCACGTTTCCCGTACTCGTCCCATTCTGGTAAGCAAGCGTTGGTTATCGAGTAACCAACGTGCTGCTGGCCAGTGCCGTCCACCAATGCTGTGCTAGGGGGGGTAGCATTTTGGTAGAAGTGCGTTGGTTATCGAATTACTGACGTGCTGCTGGCCAAGCGATGGTGTCTCTACACGTAGCAATTATTATCAGTAGTTCTAGGCCTAGGGTTTTTAGGTGTGCTAAAGAGGATTCTTTTTAAATTGAGATGAAAAATATATTCTTAAGACTAAATCTTTGCTTTGAAGTAATATGTCGAAACGCACATTTCTCAATTAGCCTACGATATTCAGCAAATGGAAGCTGCTATTAAGGTCGTTGAGGAGGACGGCATGGGTATTACAACGGCCGCGGAGAGGAATGGTGTTCTGAGAAACGCTCGTTTGGACAAAATTAAAGGAAACTAGAGAGGGGCATGAAATTCCCTAAAACAAAATGGCGGCTTCTGCTTCTTTGACGTCATCAACGACGTCACGAAATACTCCTCTAGCAAGCTTACGGGAAAAGCCTGGGTAATAGGTTCTTTTGGGGTGCGGAAACGAAAAACCTTCGAAACGACCAATGCATCGAAATCTATAATCGACTATAAAGTACTTAATGGGGAGCAGATGACTTCATAGTTCCGCCCCTTAAAACAACAATAACATGGTAAAAATAAAATTCCTGACTTTCTAATACTTTTCACCATTTTTTCCTGACTCATGCCATTTTTGACACTTTTTCCCGACTTTTCCTGACCAAATCAAAATTCCCAATTTTTGTTGCCAGTGGTCACCATGGATACACATCGTAATTATTATAATCTCGACACCTACGGGTAGAAGAGGATCCGACTAAGTAAGTAAGTAATTAATATAATTTCATATTAATAAATCATTGCATCGAAATCTTTAATTGAGCTATATAGGTCTATTACAGCTTTCGATACAATGTCTTATAAATATAAAATTAAATTAATTACGACGTGTAACGTCATCTGTAATTCAACTATATGGGCGAATTACAGATCCCGAAACGGAATTTTAAAAATATGTCATAAATGTAACCCTAAATTAAAATATTTTCGTATGTACGGCGTATCAAATTGAGGTAGGCCAATAAATAAATATAAATAAATTACAGATGACGAAACACAATGCGTTTCGACAGTTTTTTAATGCTCATTTCTGTTATTGAGTTGTCACCACCCAAAATAACCTATAACCAAGGCTTTTCGCATAATCTTGCCAGAGTAGCATTTCGTCAACATCACAAAAGCAGCCAATTTGTTTTTATAAAAAAGTCATGCACAAACGATCGCGGTCTGTAATAATTGCCGGTTGGCATCAATGCATTTCCCACGCATACACAAACCTAACCTAGCTGCTGGCACATTGTAATATTCTTATAAAACATTGTGGTCACTAATGTTATTGACCCCACCACATAGAAAGAAATGGTTTTGCGTAGTTTCGTTTTTTTAATCCACAGTTGGCTGCAAATACGCAAACACAAACCCATTATAAAACATTGTGGTTAATCATGTTTTTGCTAGGGGGGCAGCACCCCCCCGCTAGGTTGGTATTTTTATGTTTACCAATATTGGCTGCAAATACTTGTATCTCAATTAGAAATCACAATCCTTAACATACCGTTTAAGAACGCCTCACAGACATACTATATTAACGTCAAAAACAAGACCTTTAGGCCGATAGTTCTAATACAAAACACCGTCATATATATTTTTCAAGTGTTCATGTAAATGCCAATTTGTCAAAATTTTACCCATCCATTACTATTTTAACAGGCGTATTCCCCAACACCATTCCTGACGTAATATTATCGTTTAGACAAATGGCATTGTCTATGGCTTTAGAAGCGTACAGTGCAACTTTTCTATTAAATGCAACAACCAAAATAAATATATGAACAACGTAAAAAACCCACCGATAGATCCCAAATGCCGTATTATTCCACACGTACAAGAAGAAGCACTAATTTTCGACCACACTTTCCCACACATCACAAGTAACGGAATTTATTTGAATGCAACAACTTCAGGAATTCAACAATTTTATTACAAATCGCCAACACAATCGCGCACACGACACTGCTAATATCAAGATCTTGTTCTATAGGTTATTCAGGGAATAATAATTGTTTAAATTACGGTTACAAAACTCAAATCGGTGAAAAAAATGGACACTCTTCTCGAACAAAACCGCGCGCGAAACCGACGTATTAATCAGCTGACTCCCGGCAATCAAAGCGAGTCAATATCGATACGTGCCTTGACATCATGGTGACGTCACTGAGGTCCCTAAGAATTCCCTAGATGCGGCCTCGCAATGTACAGTTTAACCAACGGATAATTTTGCATTGCGATGCGGCCGCGTATAAAATTCCCCTAAAAACAAAATGGCAAGCTTACGGGAAAAGCCTGGGTAATAGGGGTTTTTGGGTGGGGAAACACAAAAAACCTTCGAAACGAGGTGTGCATTGAAATTTTGCGATTTCAATGGATATTTTTAATTTTCCGCATCAAAATCTATAATTGGACTGCGTAGATCAATTACAGATTCCGATATCGTAATTCTTGTAATTTCATAATTAAAAAACCTTGCATCGAAATGTGCAATTGACCTACATAGCTCAATTAAAGATTCCGATGCGTAGAAAAATTTAGCTATTTCAATTGATATTTATAATTTTCCGCATCGAAATCTACATTGGACTATGTAGATCAATTACAGATTCCGATACACATCGTAATTCTTGTAATTTCATAATTAAAACACCCTGCTTCGAAATCTGTAATTGACCTACATAGCTCAATTAAAGATTCCGATACGTAGAAAAATTTCGCGATTTAAATTGAAAATTTTTATTTTCCGCATCGAAATCTATAATTGGCCTATATAGCTCAATTTATTACGATACATATCGTAATTATTTCAGATTTGATAATTATAAAATTGTCGGCCTCTGTGATAATATAAACTACTTTACGAAATGCTTCTCTGGCAAGCTTACGAGAGAAACATTGGTTATATATTATTTTGGGTGGTGACAATTCAATAACAGAAATAAGCATTATAAAAAACTACAAAACGAATTGTGTATAGCAAGATATGGTTATGTATAGTTTGATTCCCCCCCAGTGTTGGCTACAAATGCGCAAACACAAATACGATAACATACGCAAAAACAACCAAAAACTAAAGCATTCTAATTTCCGTATAAAACATAGTGGTGTAAATTGGTTTTTTGGTGGGGGGCGGCCGTGCCCCCCCCCCCCCCCCCCCCCCCCCCCCCCCATAGTTCGGTACTTTTAGGTTTTCGAATATTGACTTATTTATTTATCGTATGGCTTTTAGTACTGGGAGTGTCCGAGGACATGTTCGGCTCCCCTGAGTCTGTAGCTGCTTCCAGCGGACACCCTAAAGGGCGAGATTCAAGTTCCGTTCAATTTCAAGTAGTTCCAACTTTCGCCACCAGATATCAATGATACCTAGTGGTGAACGTTGGAACTTTGATAGAGCGTTCTGACGAAATCTAACGTAACAATTTTTGCTTTACACAAGTTTAGTCTGTGAAAGGATCTTTTACATACCATAAATCTATGACATGGGACCGCCGGCTTTACTTCCCCTCCGAAGGAAGACGTACTGAAGGATTTTTAATGCTCTTAAAAAATCCGACAACTTCGGCCGGGTTTGAACCCGCTATCTTGGGCACAGCAGTTCAGAATGCTTCCGACTACGCCACCGAAGCCGCTAAAAATACTTACTTAGAAATCACCATACAAAACAGACCGTCTAATAACGCCACACAAACATACTGTATGAAACGTAAAAACAGACCAATATATGTCCGGTACAAAAGACTGTTATATGCCTTTACACGTGTTCTTGTAAATGCCATCTCTATATTTTACCCAGGCCCCCTTGCCTGACGTAATATCATTTAGACAGATGGCATTGTCTATTAAAGAAGAATACAGGGCAACTTTTCAATTAAATGCAAAAACCAAAATAAATATGTGAACAACGTAAAAAACAAACTCACCGATAGGTCCCACAGTTCGTATTATTCCACATCTACAATAAGAACCAGTAATTTTCGACTACAAGTTCTCCTCACATAACACGTAACGGCATTTTATTTGAATACAAAAACTTCAGGAATTTAACAATTTTATCACAAATCGCCAACACAATCCAGCACACGACACTGCTAATATCAAAATCTTGTTCTATAGGTTATTCACAGGAATAATAATCGTTAAAATTACGTTCACCAACTGCTAACAGGTGAAAAAAAAAATGGACGACGTTCTCCAACAACACCGCGCGCGAAACTGACGTATTAATCAGCTGACTAGGATGCAAAGCAACTCCCGGCATTCAATATCAATAGGTCAGCCGCGACATCACGGTGACGTCACTGAGATCCCTAAAAATTCCCTAGACGCGGCCGCATCGCAATGTAACAATGAACTGACATAAATGCATTATAAACAGCAGACAAGGAAAACTAACAATGTGACTGCAATTGGTGCAAACGGGTGACGAATATAGGAAGAATCCAAAGACATCGTGCCGAGGACTAGGGCAAAAACACACTTTTTTTTTTCAAAAACGAATATTTTCGATATCGAGAGTTTCCCCAGTGTTTGAGTCGAGTTTGAGGTTAGGTAGAGTGCTTTTGTTGATTAAATTTGGCAAAATGTATAAGGTGTATATATTTTCTTGACTAAATCTGTCTTAACATGACGACCATTGGTGCATTTACCTTATATGTACTTATATACGAGAGTGACGATCATTGGCTCAGTGACGAAAACCGGTACAGTTACCTTAATGTAATTTAGAACATATTTCCATCGCACTAGTGTTAATAAACATCAATTTCAATTGGTATTGTCCCATAGAACGGTATGAAAATCATGTAGGCTATTATCCATATTAACACAGTTGTGTCACAAGGCATGTTCTCGCCTTCTCAACTAGTAATAAATTCTTTTGTGTTGGTATCTTCACATTCCATCGTTCTTAGCACTTTGTCAAAGCTACGGACTAGTCTAAATCCTACTGTCGGTTTTTTCCAAAATATTACTATGCATGAGGCAATCAGAAATCGGAGGACACACTCTGACAACAAATATTAACACTAAAATACTCTACCTGAGGCAGTCAGAAAGTGGGGACACGCTCTCAGACTGGGTTCAATCCTCGTCTCCTTTGGTTGAATTCCGACCTGTGTGGAAGATTTATTTCCCGGCAGCAAGGCCTGACTGAAGGAGATAGTCAGGTTGTAGAAACTCTTGATACAACTTCCTTTCTGTAAAATGAAATTTCACATCAAAATAATGCAGGATTCGTCAAATGCTGTGTGGAAATAATGCTAGTTCATCCCAATAAACCATACCAAAATGCAAACATCACGAAGCTATCTTATAGGTTATACAAAATACTATCTTGAATTATCACAAAGGGACCAATCCTCGTCTCGATTGTTTTAATTCACATACCTAGAAGTGAAAATAAATTATAACTATCAACATAATTATATTAATCCATAAAATTAAAAAGGAAGATATTAACTGCAAATACCTTACCATCGTCCACGACGGTTCAAGATTCATCCAAATCCCAAATGGCGGCGGAGCAAACAAGATGATATCTGAGGCGGAAGCCAGGAAGTAAACGATACGATGGTACACTCTCCCTCTCTCTCTCTGACATATTATTATAAAAAGTTTCCTTGGTAGAAAGGCTGTGGCCGTTACTTGAAGATGTGGAACGGGTAGGAAGTTACGAAATACGGAACGGGCTACAAGTGGCTACTGCGCATGCGGTGCCAAGATAACTTACTGCCGCGAGACACTCGTGTAGCTGGGGGGGCAAAGGGGAAGGGGAAGGGAACAAAAGAGAATATATCAGAATGGGAAACTTTGAAAAAATAAAAACTCTGTACATAAATTAATTATTCTTCATGGAGCAGTGTCTTCAAGTAGATGTTGGCTGACGACGAAGACGACGCCTGGTGGATTGGTGTGTAAATCCTCTTGACTTGAGGAGTTTGAAGAACTTCAGCCGGTAGCCGCAAGATGCTGATAGGTAGGTTCCATAGAAGATACACATCTAAAACAAACTTATAAAAAACTTAAGCGTGTGTACAGAGCAAATAAAATACAGAAAGTTGCTGTTGGTGTCTGCAAGGAGGGAAATTAAATAAAGGAGGCTAATTGAAAAAGACAAAGAGTAGCAAAATCTAACTCTAACTGAACGTGTATTCCAAGAAATACACCATACTGGGGGGGGGGGGCAGACGCCAGCAGCGAAGAGGAAAGAAACAATTTTAAGGATTCAGAGGAAGGGGAGCAATGAGAGAAATGGGTCATATAATATGACCATTGGTGGTCAAGATCTTCACCACCCTGACTTTTCCGTCCCTTCCCGGGTAACACTCCGCCACCCTGCCCGAGATCCAAACTAGTGAGGGAGAATCATCCCTAACGAGAACCATGTCTCCCACTTTGATGTCAGGATTGAAAAGAAGCCATCTGTTTAGAAAAGAAGAGGGAACAGCTTCGTACCATTCACATTTAAGAGACCACAGCTCTTGCATAAAAAGCTTGACGATAACAATGACTGGAGCAAGAAATTGAAGCGGATCGAAAATCTTAGCTATTTCAGACAAGATTTGTTTTTCTGTGTTAGGGAGCTCTTCGGAAAGCGAGACCTTGTAGATGAGAGTATCAGTGCGAGTGCACCAGTATACTCCTAGCGTTTTTATGGATTCTGAATCTCCGCCAATTTCGACAGAAGAAGGATCTACATCTTCGACGGGAAATTGAGCAAGGAACCCAGGTGAAATCGCATTCCACTTATGAAGTGGGAATCCTCCATTTTTAACAAGGCTATTAGTTCAAGAGAAATGAGAGAAGCTTCTTCAAGAGTCTGAAAAGATTGAAGGTAATTGTCGACATAAAAGGGTGTGGTTAATGCTTCTGAAGCTTTAGCGTTCAATAAATGACCATCTTGAGAAGCTAACATGTGTAGGGATCGGATAGCAAGGAAAGCAGAAGGTTTAAGACCATACGTAACGGTTTTTAAGCGAAATATTTTAATGGGTTTACTTGTTTCGTCACGCCATAAGATTCTCTGAAGATCTTGCTGTTCGGATTGAAATAAAACTTGACGGTACATTTGTTTGATATCTGCTGTGACGTCTGTGGGAAACAGGCGAAAATTTAAAAGTATGGTATACTGATCGGACTGAATAGCAGGACCGGAGTGAAGAGTATCGTTAAGACTATTGCCATTACCGTCAGGTGATGACCCGTTAAACACAACGCTAATTTTGTCCTTAACAAGAGGGGTTTTCCACACGGGATGGTGATTTAAGAAGACAGTTTCGACTGGGGGATGTAATTCGTCATCAGATTTGCTGACAACTTCCATGTGATCCAGACTTTCATATTCTTCCATGAAGTTGATATATTCTTGTTTAACGAGGGCTTCCTTCATGAATTTGCTCTCGATAGCAAAGAGAGCTTTTCGAGCTTTAGGTAGAGAATTACTTAGTTTTGGAGGATTGAGTAGTCTTGGCATTTGAACTATAAATCGGCCTACGGGTGTACGAGTAGTAGTGAAAATGAAAAGTTGCTCACAGAAGTCGTTTTCTGAGGAGGTTGAGCTGGGGAAATCGATATTTTCAAGTTTCCAGAACAGTTCTAAATCGGTACTCACAAAATGGCATTGCGACACAGGTTGGGGGAATAATGGGGGAGTTGACAAGTAACAATCCATCCGAAATTAGTGTCTCTGGCAAACACGTTGGAAGATAATTGACGAATGTGCTTGCGAAGACAATTCCAGAAAACATTGGCACTAAAATGTATGTCAATAGGACCTTGGATATTAAACAGAGGATCTGCAAGCCTTAAGTGGGAAGGAATAGTTAAATAGGAAGTGTCAACAGAGTGACTATGAGTGTCTTCGCCAATACTGTTAAGAATAAGACAGTTCAGTTTGAGAAAATTATTTTTACGACAAGTATAATTTATGGTTAGTTTTGAGAATTGCAAAGCTTGTGATTTTAAGCTGTTAATGCCTGATACATTGATAGAAGTGGGGGTTACTGGAAGACCAAGTGTTTTGATTAAGGAGTTGGAGACAAAATCATGGGTCGTCGCTGAGTCGAGGAGACCTCGGGCACGGAACCAGTGGCCAGATTTATCTTGAACCTCAATTTGAACAGTGGACAATAGTACTTGAGCCCTACGCAAGGACTTGGCGTTTTGAATAAAAGATGAAGCATTAGGATTGGTAGTGTTATCATTTTTTGAGAAGTGGATGCTGCTGATGACCTTGATTGATAATGACGATGCAATAAAGTGTGATGCGCTCTTTCACAATGAAAACAGAGTCTAGTGGACTTGCAATTAGAAGCGGAATGTTTAGGTGAAAGGCAATTAAAGCAGTACTTGTTTTGACATACCAATTTCCTTCTGTCATCCACTGATAGCTCTTAGAAAGATTTGCATAAGTATAAAGCGCGAGAATCTTTGCATAGTATGCACTTTAATGGTTCATTAAGACTTTTACGGGCTTCAACTTGGGTACGTAATGCAAGAGAACCAGCGGTACGGCGTTCACTGGACCTAGTTTGGTAACCAGTGGCGTATGACTTAGATTTAGAAGAGCTAGACCCAGGTTTTTGAGTACTAGTCGCTGCATAATCGCTTTTAGATTTAGGTGACATAGATTCACGTTTAGAATTAGGAGAGGCAGGTACACTTTGGTTAGCTAAGGCGGTTAAAAGTTGACATCTAGTATTTATAAAGATGACTAAATGCTCATAAGAGTAATCATCATTATTAGAAAGTTCAATTTCCCAAGCTTTAAGGCTAGCAGTATCAACTTTAGAAACCACTAAATGTATTAAGAAAGTGTCCCAATGGTCAGTGGGTTGATCCAATTGGGATAATGCTTTCACATGAAGTTGTGTTGTATCGATGAGAGTACGCAAGCTTGTGACGGCATTATGCTGTGAGGTGGGCAAGTTAAATAGAGCCTTCATGTGGCGTTGAATACGTAAACGTAAATTACCATATATTTCCTTCAATAAGTTAAAGGCAATTGGGTAGTTTTCGGCGCTTAATGGGAGTGCTTCAACTAACTGCAGTGCTTGATCGCTGAGAATTGATCTTAAATAATGAAATTTATAAATTAGTTGAATATCTTCATTGTCATGGACAAGAGAGCATACAAGTTCATAAAAAGAGTCCCATGCTGCTTCGTCTCCTGAAAATGAGGCAAATTTATTTTGGGAAGTATTGGTTTAGGTTTATGAGTGCCCTCACGAGACGGGGTTTGTTGTTCGTGGAGTGAGCTAAGAACAGAAACGTCCCTTTTTTGATCTTCCTCAAGTTGACGAATAATTTTGAAGGCAGCGCTTATGCCTTAATAATATTGGTTTTCGACTTCCACTCCATCGTCTGTTTGATTGAGCATGCAAGTTTCAATTTCTGTTTGGACAGTATTGTAATTTTCGAAAGATTTTTCATAGTCTTTTAAGCGATGTTTTATTATATGTAAATGAGATTCTGTAGGGTTCATATATGTGATAATTTTTTAAAATCGTGTGATTTGTCCCTTGTAAGACGCTCTTTTGGCGGTGAGCTTTTCATATCTATCTTTGTTGGGGGCCATAATGAAGTGGATAAATTTAATTATAACTTACGATAATGTGGAGTTGGTGGGAATGCTGTCAGGTTGGCAGCAACGAGCAGGTTGGAAAAGATAGACACTGAAGGAGACAGGGGCGGCTTCTTTCCCTTCCACCAGCTTTGCACAGTAAAGTTACAGGTAGAACTGAAAAATTCAAAGTAAATATTAGTAACTTGCAAGATATTGACAACTTGGATTCTCCCGGGATTCTGGGACCAACTTTTGGTGGATTTTAACTGAATATTAACACTACCTAAGGGAAGATTATGAGAGAAAAAAAGGAGGTGTGTTTAGGATTGGAAACAAGTATCGGTATAAAGGAAGAGAATCCAACACAAAACAGAAGAAGAATGAGAATTTGGCGAACGATTCCACTTCACATAGTTAGTGAAGTACCTAACGTGAGCGAGGACCTGTTTACGGTTAACGGGGAGTGCAGCGAGAGTTGGAGTCGCCTGCGAGCAATCGCTAAGTGCTCTTTCCCTCCCAAACCGATATTTCAGTATTATTGGGAAGGGTGATGTTCTAGCAAGGCCAGGTATGCCAAAAGGAAGAGACCTAGACGCTTTTAATTCAAAAGGGTAAGATTTTAGAAAGCCTTTTGAAATGCTAAAGGAATTCGAATTTGTCGTGATAATTTTGTATCTAGACACTGTTGGACCCCTGACAGGACGGCCGAATGCCCCCAGAGTGGGAAGCGATAAAGCAACTTTATTGCCTTTAGCAATCCTTTTTATTATTATTAATGGAAACTTTAAGAAAGTACCAATTGTTGCACTCAGACCTAATTTAAACAAAACTGAAATTTTGAAGAGTAAAACACAAGTTTAGAGAAGAAGTCTCTACAAATTGGAAGCTGGCGGAGCAAGCTGTATTTGCCTCGATGGTTCACTAGAATTAGCTGTATCAGCTAACAGAAAATTTGCAAATGTTGTTATTTGAAGCTTTTTTTTAAACACAACAAGTGGTAAAATTTTAATTGATTTAGAGATTGCCTTTTCTATTTCGAAATAAGCAATAATTTTGGAAGAAGATTCAGGGAAGAGAAGGTCCTGCCAAACCGTGATTCTAGCAAGAGAGATAAAGCGGAAAACGATAAAGTATTTATTTAACAATTAATGAAAGTTTAAATGATTGAAAGTATTTAGATCTGTGATATTATTTTGAGTTAAGAATAATAATTTAGCTATTTTAAGCTAAAGTAACAGATTGTGGTTTTAACAACTTGGAAGTCTTAGAACCCTATTTGTACAAACTACTTACAAGGGTTGTTTAACAAGCTTATAAATAAGAGGTTTTTTAACCTGTTAGAGTAATTACGAAGGATTACAACTTAGTATAATATTTTGTTAAATTGGTTAGGTAGAACACCAAAGAGTAGAATGCCCTTATGGCAAGCGAAAAGGCTGTAAACAAATAGATTAAATTCCTGATCGTAACAGGAGGAAAAAGGAAAATTACAAGCGGAGGTTACCGCCGTTTTAAGCAGAAGTTAACACTGTTATATGTTCAAAAATGGTCAGGTCGAATTAACGAAGCTTGGAGCAAAAGCATCAGGTACAAAAGTTTAGTAATTAGAAAATTAACAATTACTGAGCTTGCAGGATAAGAAAAGAAAGATTAATAAGTAGTTTCCATAACTACTATTGTTTAAACAGAATTTTAAGAATTACAAATTCTAATGGAGCAGGTCACACTTTGTGAAGCCTGGATTAGGCAAATTAGATAACTCTTTTAAAATTAGAAAAAGTAGAACTCCCTAGTTTCAGAAGGGAAAAACAATACATATTAAAATGTGGGCTAGGCAGATAGATTGTCGCAGAATGAATATATGGGAAATGGAACAAAGTTGGGAGGGTGCTTAATTCTAAGCGGAGCCTCTTAGAAATTTGACTTAAATTGAAATTTTAAATTAATTTTGTTAGTAAAAGGTATTTGGAAAAAAGGAGATAGGAATCCAAAGTTCTGGCCAGTTTTATCGCTCTCAGTCAAACGCGGCGCGGTAGATAGTTAAACGGACACTGTTTTTCACTAAAGTCTGTTGATAGATTGGAAAATTTCACTATTGCAGCGCAGAAAGTTCATGGAACAAGCGAAAAGTTATTGCAGTTTATGGAGAACACTTAGTTTAATTTGAACTTGAATAAGTTTATTGCGTTGGAAAGTTTGTGAGTTGCAGTTATTGGTTCTATTTAACTTGAAGTTCCATTTTATTGGTTCTATTTAACTTGAAGTTCCAGCAATTTGACAGTATTGAGCATAGTTCTTTGCGGTTTGAAATTTATTTAAATGGAAAATTCCCGAAATGTAGACAGTGAAATGAAGCGGTAAGAATCCCACGGTGGAAAAAGCCTAGTTTATAGACAGCTGTTGGTATTAGCAGAAATCCCACGGTGAGAGGAAGTTATCCCATTTATTTCGTACAGGAAGTACTAAATTTCATGTTTTCAAGAAAGCTCGGTTAGCTAAAACATGACAAATAAAATCCCACGAAGACGGTTATTGCACAATAGTGCGAAATTCCCCACACTGTGTATAAATTTCGAATAAAAGCATTCAGCTTAGATTAAAACCATTAAAATGTGTTAAAAATCATTGAAGATTTATACTTAGCTTCTCAATAGCCGCTGAAGGTTGATGGCTCCTGGTAGCCGTTAGCTTACATCCAATACCACAACATGGCGGCGATTTAAAATTGTACCTTGGTTGAGAGGAGGTAGCCTCTGAGAAAGGCCGAACTCACACGCTGACGACTCGATAAGAAGTGAGAGCGAGCAAGCGAGCACACGAGGTAGCTGGGTGGGCAAAGGGGAAGGGAACAATG
Organism: Meconema thalassinum; assembly: GCA_946902985.2. Taxonomy (NCBI): domain Eukaryota; kingdom Metazoa; phylum Arthropoda; class Insecta; order Orthoptera; family Tettigoniidae; genus Meconema; species Meconema thalassinum. Next base: position 295,273,241 of record OX336391.1, on the reverse strand, counting down.
GAGAATATATCAGAATGGGAAACTTTGAAAAACAAATTATTTAGCGTATGGCAATAACAAAACTGAATTACAACATAATAAGAATAAAAAATTAATTTAACTAAGTCATTAAATTTATAATTTAATATCTAAATTCTCTATCCATTGAAGGGCTGCCTCTGTCACTTCATAGAAATCGTTAAGATTTCCAGGGTACGCTCGACGGCTGCAACTTAATATTATGTGTTGGATGGTCTGATGTTCACTGCCACAATCACATTGGGGAGATGGGACCTTTCACCAGCGGTGAAGACTCTCTGCGCTGATGCCATGGCCTGTTCGAATCCTGTTAATTGTCTTCCATGCATTTCGCGGGAGTTCCATGCCTGGTGGCTTTGTGGTGGTTCTCATTATAGTCTGATGTTCGACGTTATTAGTTCTACTCCACATTTCCGACCACTTCTTGTTCGTGTTAAAGCCCATTTCTTGTGACGATTCTGCCAATATGATGGATGGCCGCCTAGATTTTAATCTACTCCTTTTAAGTATAGGAACGTCAGAGTGAATTGGGAGCTGTGGATATTTAATCAATTTTTCATATTCCTTGAGAAGGGCATTCTGTCTACGCAAATCTGGTGGAGCAATATGACTTAAAGGAGGAGCCAGTGTAGAGGAGTAGATTTAATGCATCCTGTTATTGTCCTCATTGCTGTATGTAGTTGAACATCAATTTTCCTCACATGAGGGCTATTAAGCCATACTGGGGCGCAATATTCTGCAGCAGCGTAGACAAGACCTAAGGAAGAGCATCTTAAAGTTGTAGCTGTTGCACCCTATGAACTTCCACTCAACTTTTGTATGATGTTATTACGTGAGCTCAACTTTGCAGCGGTGTTTTCTATGTGTTTCTTGTAGGACAAAGTTCTATCAAGAGTAACACCTAAATATTTTGGGTAGACTTGATGGTGAAGGACTTGACCGTTGAAGGTTACGTTGAGCTTTGCATTAGCCAGTCTATTGCTAAGATGAAAACAGCTAACTTCGGTCTTCGTTGGATTTGGTGTCAATCACCATTTCTTGAAGTAATCATGCATAATATTTAGATCTGCAGTAAGTATTTCTTCACCAGCTTCAAGGCTTCTATGTTGTGCTAATAAAGCCAGATCGTCTGCATATATGAATTCCCTTGACTCTGTTGCAGGTAGGTCAGATGTATATAAGTTGAATAGAGCTGGGGACAAAACTGAACCCTGAGGAAGACCATTATTAAGTTTTTCTGTCTGCTTAATTGATTGCCAAGAACCACTTGAAAATATCTCTCAGATAACATATTGTTTAGAAGCCTTAAAATGGTTTGACAAGGAATAATACTTGCAAATTTGTACAGTAGCCCTTCTTTCCATACCGTATCGTAGGCAGCTGCAAGGTCAACGAAAGCCGCAGATGTTTTAAGTCGTTGTTGGAACCCAGCTTCTACATATGTAGCTAAGCTAAATACTTGATCTGTACAGCTTCTGTTAGGCCTGAAACATGCTTGCTCAATTGGTGTAACTTCATGGATCTTTGGACCAATTCTATTAAGGATTAACCTTTCTAAAAGCTTATAACAGCAGCTCAGAAGGGCAATTGGGCGATAGCTATCAGCTTTATTTGCAGGTATACCAGGCATCAATATTGCGATGATTTTTGTCCTTTTAAAAGATTTTGGTAAATCACCCGATGACATAATGTTAGTGAAGAAACCTGCAAGCCATTTACGTGTTCTGTTTCCACAATTGATGAGGAACTCGGGGTGTATTCCATCAAATCCAGGGACCTCGCCTGCTTTCATTTCTTTTAGCGCTGTATTGATCTCAGCTAAGGTGAAGTCGACAGAAAACTCTGATCTGCTTAAGGTTGCTAAGTGATTTCCTAATAATTCTTGTACGTGGCTCTATGAGGGAGCTCTAGAAAGGAAAGATATTCTGTTTGCAATCTGATACGGTGTTACTTCAGGATCTTTGCGGATAGGTGGTCGACTCCCTCCAAATTTCCTTAAGAGACTCCAAGCCTCTCTGCTTGACCTCTTGAAATCCAAACCCTCTGTTTTTTTTGTTCCCAGCATACTTTACGGGCTTCATCAAGATGTTTTAACAAATCCTTTGCAGTTTCACTGTCATTGGTGGTAAAATAGGACTGGTATAGCTGTTCACAATCATTATTCCAGCCTGGAATATACTCTTTCCCAAATCCCCTGGGTACGTACTTTTTTGCTGTTGATAAAACTGCTCCAACAAATCTGTCGTAGTTTTCACTGAGTGGGGAACTCCATCTAATCACCTTATCAAGTTCTTTTGAGAAATTAGACCAATCAGCTTTCCTAAAGTTCCATCTTGGTCTAGGGACGGATCGAATTATAGGAATTTGAATGCCTATATCAAGAATAACAGGCCGATGTTGGCTGTTTGGGAATCCTCCAAGGACCGTTCTCAATGCTTTTATAGGATGGCCCAGGGAATCCTGGATTACGAAACATAGATCAGGGTTGTATTCCTTATTCCAAGCTGCAGACTTAAATGTCCTCTTATCTTTTGAATCAAAAATGAGACTAAAGTTGTTATGTTCAGCCCAGTTTACAAGGTTCTCACCATTTTCATCATTATTGCAATATTTCCAAAGAGTGTGGTAGCTGTTGAAATCACCGATGTATATACATGGATGTGAAGAAACAGAAAGAACCTGAGTCGTCCAGTTTACTACTGGAGGTTTATAGACATTTGTTATAATAATATCCTCAACTTTGACAGATATGGTCTCGATACTTTGAACATTGTCTGTGGATATCAGATGAGCATTTTCGATGTTATTTCGTATGTAAGTAGCACAACCAAAGGACCGATGAAATGTAGCACCCAGGATTTCGTAACCAGCTATATATCCTCTTGATTTCAAGCTCTCCTCAGAATCTACACGCGTCTCCTGTATCACTGCCACATCTACATGGTTTTCAAGAAGCATACGAGAGAGGTGTTGAGATTTAGATCTGCAAAGCCCTTCAATATTGAGCTGTAAAATCCTTATGTTATGACCCAGACGTCTGGTTGAATGGCCCTGAAAAGGGCCGTCGTAGTTAAGTTGTACATTCATGTTTAAGCCAGGAGATCTGTAACAGATAGGTCTGGCTGCCAAATTTGATACTTGTTTAGCACCTCCCACGGGACACGTACAGCTTAAGGAATGCTGCGGACGCAAGTATCACCATCCCCCTTTGAAAAAATAAAAACCCTGTACATAAATTTATTATTCTTCATGGAGCAGTGTCTTCAAGGAGATAGCTGACGACGAAGACGAGGCCTGGTGGATTGGTGTGTAAATCCTCTTGACTTGAGGAGTTTGAATAACTTCAGCCGGTAGCCGCAACATGCTGCTAGGTAGGTTCCATAGAAGATTCACATCTAGAACAAACTTATAAAGAACTTAAGCGTGTGTACAGAGCAAATAAAATACAGAAATTCGCTTTTGGTGTCTACAATGAGGGAAATTGAATAAAGGAGGCTAATTGAAAAAGACAAAGAGTAGCAAAAGCTAACTCTGACTGAACGTGTATTCCTCATGGGTTTCATAAATATCCATTTCCCTCCAATTCAAAGGCTAGCCAACTTTGGCGGGTCCATATGGCGTCCCCTGTCTCATTCGTAGATTCGAATTCATCTCGTAGCGTGTAACCTAGAAGCTCCTCCCACATTGTGACGTACAAGTTTCTTCTTCCTTGTCACATTTCATCTCCGCTCTCTGCCATCGCCTCAAGACTGGTAAAAACCGTCCCATGACTCACCAACCGAAGCCAAGCTATTTGAACATTGACCCCCTCAGTTTGTCACACATTTCCTTGTCTCGCTAGCTCGGGCTAAATATATCCCCCTCGTCTCTTATTTCCAAAAGTTGCAACATTTTTCCACAACTTGTATCCACTGCTGCTAGTATGAATGCTATCTTTCAAATATAAGAAATAAAATATGGATCATTATTATATCAGATGATATCATAAGGGTTCATTATCCTTCTGCAAAGGGAAATTCGAGCTACAATGCAATTGGAGGCGAATTTGCAAATCCCATTTATCAAGTTTTTCAAAATATGATTTTTTAAAGTTCCAATTCCAAATAATAATTGTGTCCCATCTTCAGTGCTACCTGTAGTAAACATCTCCACTCGCTAATTCATTCTTCATGTTGACGCCGGACCTAGGACACGGCACTCAACTCGCCACCTGTTAATCACTCAGCCATCTCCCCCCTCTCTCGTACAAGGCTTACCTACATCGGCTCCCTCCTGTTTGTAAACAACTCCGGCTGGTGGCTCCTCACATCACTCTCAGTAGCCACGTATCTTTGAATGCGGTTTCTCAAATTACGCCAAATATATATTTTACAACAAGGTCACTTTCTCTACACTTTTATAGTACAATTTTGAATTAGCAGTATTGAACACAGACTTTGTCCTTGTGTTTACGTCTTCGATCCGATATGCATTGTTGCCAAGATTTTTGATAATTCGGAACGGGCCCACGAATTTTTCACAAAATTTTGCAAATATCTTGCTTTTAGGGGGGGTTTCTTAACAAGGACCAGTTTGTTTTCAATCAGATCCCGGTGGAACTTCTTTCCTCGAAGTCTGCGTAGACGTCGGTCAGCCTGAATCCTCATGTAGTCTACGGTGTTTTGGACTCTGATATCATGAGCCATCATAGGATCCTTTGGACATTGGATGATTTTGTCCCAAGATCTCTCTGGATACATGTTGTGGTGTACCAGTAGAGGAATTTGACCCGTCGATTCGTGCTTGGTGGTGTTCATTCACACTTCGATATCGCCAACTTTGTCCACCCATTTCTGGTGATCATTCGGGATTAGCACTCTGTAATACTTAGCCACACAACGGATCGCTCTCTCGCTAGGATTAGCTTGTGCATGCCGAATACTTGATAGAAGATGCTTGATCCCTAGATCATCGATCCCTTTCTTGAATACGGAACTTGTAAAATAACTCCCGTGGTCTGTCAACACATAATCTGGCTTTCGAAGTGTAGGTATAACTTTGTTCTTTAACCTGCTGAGGACTTCTTTCAAGGTGGTCTTTTGGATCGGACATAAAACCACAAATTTAGAGAATACATCTATGCATACTAGTAGATGTTAACACCCACGCATCCCCTTCGGCAGTGGGCCGAAACAGTCGATCGCCAGCAACTCACATGCTCTCTGCGGTAACAATGGTATTGTGTATTGTTTCATGAGGTAATTATTAGGCTTAGTACGCTGGCATGCGTCACAAGTCTTAATTACCTCTACAATAGTTGATCTCATTCTAGGCCAAGTGAATGTCTCACCGATAGTTGCCTCTACCTTATCTGTGCCATATGCCCTAGGCTCTCATGGACATGCCATGTTAACCCTCGTTGTAGTGAAGCTTGAACTAGAATCCTATATTTCGAATGACCTTCATCCACGAATTTGTGCAAAAGCTGGTTAAAGTAGTTATATTTTGCTTCTTTCAATCTTTCCTCCCGATAAGCTGGTGTCCGCTGTGGTATCTCCTTCTTGAAGTACTGGATCATCATCTTCATCCATGGTTACTTTTCTTGTTCTTGCTGAATATCCTTTAACCTATCCATAAATTCCCGATCCTTAGCTGTTAGTTCCAAGTGCTTAACGTCTATTGTTATCTCGTTATCCTCCTCAGGATTTCTACTTAGGGCATCTGGGATGACGTTTAATTTGCCTAGAGAGTCTTCGATTTCGATATCAAATTGCTGGATGTATATGGACCAACGTGTCACTCCTTTGCTAGCCATCGCTGCTTTAAAAATAAATGTTAGCGCTTTGTGGTCGGTTCGTACAACAATGGGATAGCCAAATACAATCTTCCTCCATCGTTGTAGAGCATAGACAATAGCCAAAAGTTCCAGTTCAGTGATGGTATAGTTTCATTCATGCTTTCGTAATTTCCGATTGGTGAATGCTAAATACGATCGATCCTTAGAATTAGTTTCATCCTCCTGATACAACATCGCCCCAATTCCAATTAGAGATGCATCTGCCTGTATGATAAATTTTCTTCCAAAGTCTGGGTATCCCAGTTTAATGCAGTTTTCAAAAAGTTCCTTAGTAGTTTTAAAAGACCTCTCGCACTCCTCATTCCACGACCAATGATTTCTCTTCTTAAGCGTCTCCTGCACTGGTGCTACCGTTTCAGTGTAACTCGGGCAGTTCTCTTTGAAGAATCCTGTTACCCCTATAAATGCTCGAACATGCTTCACTCTTGATGGAGTAGGAAAGTTTTTAATAGCCTCAATTTTCGCTGGGTTGGGCCTCACACCTTCATAAACTAGTATGTGTCCTAGGTACAGTATTTCGCTCTGGATAAAATGCGACTTCTTGAGATTGATCTTAAAGTTCATAGTTTTCTGGTTGTCTAAAAGCTTCTTCGAGTTTACAAAGTGTTCTTATAGGTTGTCGGAAGCCAGAAGAATGTCATCAACGTATCTTACAGTGAAATTCTTCACCTCTTCAGGTAAGTTACGGTCAAGCGCTCTGATGAGTGCACAGCCTGCTGTTTTCACACCGAACGGCATGCGTGACCAGACGAAAGTTTGATTGTCAAACAAAAACCCCGTCAGTAGCTGTGACTTTTCCCCCAGCTGAATATGATGAAAGCTGTTGGTGAGATCTACGGAACTATAGATCTTCTTACCACGGAATCCCTTTAATATATCTCTGATAAGCGGCGCTTTATCGTGTTCTTGAAGCAATTTACTATTTAAAAATCTGGCGTCTAAACATAGCCTGATAGACCCGTTCGGTTTAGCTACTGCTAATATAGCGTTCAAGTATGGTGTAGGTGACCTCTTAATCATACCAGCTTAAAGTAGTCCATCAATAATGTCCTTCACCTGTTAGTGATGTTTCTCAGGGATTGGGTACAGTTTGCTTTTAAATGGAGTCCAGTCATCAACCTGCAATGCGTATTCAAATTTTAATTTCTTCCTGTGAACAGTGTCGAACACCTCCTTATCACTGCGTAATATTTTCTCAAGTTTTCTCGGTTAGACCCCCTTATTTTTGGGGTTTTCAGCCGCTCCTGTAATAATATTTCAAATTTGGATCCAGTATTTTCATCCTCCGTTAACAAAGTCCAAAGTTCCTGTGGTTCGTCTTGTGCTTGCCACGGTGGGTGAGTGGTTATAGTGTCGGACTACCAACTCCAAGATTGCAGGTTCGCTCCTGACCATGGTAAGTGATTTTTGAAAGGTGACAAAAATCACGACACTCATGTCATACGTTGTTGGCATGTTAAAGAACCCATTTTAATTCAGTAGGCCGTGTTCAATGGAAAAATTAATCTCGGGATTTTCCGCCAACGCAAAGTTCCTCCATTCTCTACTTGAAAGCGCTGTGATGTCAAGGAGTTTAGATATCTAACCTCCTTGACTATCATAGCGTTCAAGGGAACGACGAATTTCAACATGCAAGCTACCCTCTGGGTGTCAATTAACAAAGCTTGCACCAGGCACCCGAGGCCATACGATATTATTATTATTAATTCCACTATAGATAAATAGATAGATTTATTTTGACTGGCAAGATTAGGGCCATTGGGCCCTCTCTTCCATCTAACCAGATTATACAAATAATAAGTAAAGAACAATACAAATACAACTTAAATCTAACGATATTACAATGTTGATATAATATAAAATACATGTGAAATTGATTAGCTTGATAATGAACAATACAAATACAACTTAAATCTAACAATTTTACAATATTTATACAATATAAAATACATATAAACTGGATTAGCTTGGTGGTGTAGGCTGTAATTTGTTGCATTGTTAGGGTGAATAACTAAGATACTTAGAAGTAAGTTTAAAATTACAATAAGGTAAAGGAAATACTGAAAAAAGTAGACTAATGATGGTGATGAAGATGATGATGATGATGAAGATAATTAGTCGTTACTGAAGGAGGTTATTTAGATATCTAAATAGAGAGTAAATGAGAATGTGAGAATTGGAAAGTTTGAATATATGTAATACGACGTAACACTATAAGCATAAGTGTTGAGTTCAACTTTCATTTACTTAGTGAGTATGTACTGCTGGCAACGCTGCGTGAAGATGGACGGGGTTGCTCCTATGACAGAGTGAGGCAGATTGTTCCACAGTCGTGCAGTAGCAACAACGAAGGAGTTGGTATAGCGTACTGTGCGGTGTATGGGTATCAGCAAGAGTGTGTCGTTTTTTGACCGTGTTCCAAGAGTATGCTCGTACGAGAGGCGGTAAAACTGAGAATGCAGGTAAGCTGGAGTTGAAGTTGAGAGTATTTGTTGAAGAAGACGTAAGGAATGGAGATCGCGGCGTTGATTTAGACGTAACCAGTTAAGTTGCTCATAAGCGGGGGGACATGGTCATAATACCGTAAATTAAATATGTAGCGTACACAGGCATTTTGTGCATGTTGGAGTTCGTTTTTAAGAGTAACAGTGAGATCTTTGTATACCACATCGCAGTAATCAAAATGAGGCAATATTAGGGAGGAAACAAGTCGTTCCTGTAATACACGAGAGAAAATATTCCAGAATCTTCTAAGTGAATTCAATGCGGAAAATACTTTTCTGGAAACATTGCAGACATGCTGCGTCCAGGGAAGATGTTTACCTATAATAACGCCTTGATCTTTAACCGACTCATGGAATTCGATTGGGGAATCGCACAAGCGTAATTTTGCTAATGTGGATTCATTTTTTAGTTTTAGGAGGATTTTCGGGTGGGAGATTATGATTGCTTGGGTTTTAGCCTCATTGAGTCGTAGTCCATGTAAGCGAGTCCAGTTACAGATTTCAGTTAAGTCTTCATTAAAGGTGCCGATTGCTTCCGATAGTTTTTCTGGTGCTGAATGCAGGTAGATTTGTACATCATCAGCATATATGTGGTGTTTGTATTTAGTGATTGATGACGTAATGTCGTTTATATATATTCAAAACAGGAGAGGTCCAAGGACTGACCCCTGAGGGACTCCTCTCTCAACTGGACGCCATGAAGACATTTGATTTAAGTTAATCACTGCTCCCTCTTGCTCGCGTGCTTCTACTCTGACGGCATCCGGTGTCACCTCAAGCGTCCATGTACCTGCTTCTCGTTCCAGAGCATTCTACTTGTTTGAAGCAAGCTGCATTGTTATGGAGATCGATAACAGCATGGTAATCACATATGAAATTCGCCCCAAGTATCACGTTAAAACACAGTTTAGCCATGACAATGAAAATCTGCGCTAATGTGTGGTTGAAAATCTCAAAGTTCCAAACATGCCTGATGCTTGCATATTACAGACCTTTCGGGAATCGCACCCCTCACTTTTATCTGCTGTACAGGTATTAATGGAATATTTTGATTCTTTCCAATTTCTTTGATAAGGGCTTCGGATACTAGGCTGACTTGACTACCCGTATCTAATAAGCATCTACTTTAATACCACCTATTCTGGCGAAAATGACCGGTAATTGTCTTATTACTTCATTCTGCGGCTTAATGACTTCCCCCAAACAGTCATCATGGTAAGCTATCCATTCTTCTATTGTTGCGACTATGCGATCACCATTGTTATTTCTGTCCTCAGCTAACTCCATATTCAGGCTGTCTCCATTACTATTTATTGAGGGTTTTTTCCTCGTGAAAACCGACTTGCGAATTTTTCCTGCTGTTGTTCTGTTTCTCCCGCTGTAACGCTAGACTTTCTGTCCGTTCTAATTGTGTGTCTGGATTTCGGCGGTTATTCATCGCCCTTCCCCACTTTTCGCGTTCTGTCCCTCCGTTCGCGTGAAGCTCCTGTAAGTATTTTTGAGAATCCACCTGTCGTTCATCCCAATTACTCCTGTAATCCCTAGGATAACCTTCTTCATTATTCGTCTGTTCTCTAGAATCGCCTTGCCCATTATTTCTCCGGTCCTTCCAGTTTTTATTTCCTCGCGGGTTATTAATTCGCTGGTATGGTGAATCTTGCCTTCGGTTACCCCTCGAATTGGAATATCCACGCTGGTCTCCCCTCTGGTTTGAATAATTATTCTTGTAGTTATTATTATTATTATTATTATTATTGTAGTGGTTATTACGATCATCGTAACGCTCCCTCTTCTCTTAGAACTCATGCCTTCTCGGTGTCGCTTGTGTGCTCGTGGCTTGTGACTTAGTGTTTGTTGTTTCTGCCGAGTTCACATGTTCTACTTGCCTCTGCCTGTACTGTTGAGTTACCATAGATGTTTCGTCTAGGTGTCTTAAAATCTCCTCTGCTTCAATTGCGTATTTTACATGACTTCCCCCAGACAGTCATGTTTACCGGAAGCTGTTTTCCGATAGTAAGAACTAGATTTTCCTCACTAGGCGGTTCGTCTAGGTATTCGACTCTTAATATTTGTTGGGCAAAGAACTCTGAGTATTGGTACTATGGTACTTGCGTGGATATAGTTCCATTCTTAAGCTTTGTTGGTATAATGGGCTCCAGAATGTTCTTAAAAATGCTTCCCTGAATTTGTCCATCGTTTCAATCGTGTATTTAAAATTTTGGAACCAAACAAGGCTGCCGCCTTGTAAAAATCTCTCGACCATTCTGAGCTGTTCTAAAGGGCTAATCTACTGGTCATGAAAATAGTCATCAAGTTCGCGCAGGAAGGCCTTGGGAGTAGTCCCGCACCGTCATTGAATTACTCAGGACGAAAATCATTGCCTCTGATGACTTGAATGATTTGGGCTTGATTTATATTTGGCTGTGGAGTTGAAGCATCGCCCCTATGTTGGTTGAAAGCTTCCGTGTTGCAGTTAGTCCGTGGACTTTGGACCTGATTCATCCCCCCTGTGTCGTGAGTCAATCCTAGACTGTTAATACTTTCCGTTTTTCCGCCTGCCTCTCAGTTGTAAACAGAGTCATATTTTCTAACCTAAGTTCATTTTTCACGATTTTTACTTCATGCTCTTGGAATCTCGCTTTAATATTTTCTTCGAGAGCCTTAATCCTTGAATTGTTAACTCCCACTATTTTAATTATCATCTCCTTTTCCTCTTTACTTTGTTCTGAAATTTGCTTCCAATCTTTCCTTATTCTATCCTTAATGACTTAATATCTTTCATCTGTTTGTTCGTTATTATCATTTAGTCCTATTTCTATTTTCTCCAAGCATTCTTCTATATTTTTCTTAGTTTCCCGCATATTCTGCTTGATGTAATTTTGGTCTGCCTCTAGAGTCTCCCACCTATCGGCCGAATCAATTTTCTCCATATCCTTTACTAAACCCATGACGTTGCTATCTGTGGATTCGATCAGTCCTTGCATACTGTTATTCTTCTTTTTCTTTCCTTTTAACCTGCTTTGCAATTTATCATGTGCGACCTTAATCTCCGCTGTATTAGTGACGCAAGCCTGTTCTATTTTCTCAAGCTTCGCAGCCACCATCTCATCCAACTGAATTATTTTTGTCAAATTTTCCCTCAATATTCCGTATTTGTGAGTTTATACCGGATTTTAAGTCTGTGATCTGTTCTGAAATCTTATTATTAATATCTGATTTTAGTTCAACAATTTGTCCTTTAACGTTATTATTTTGAATTATAGCCTGTTCTGAAATTTTATGGTTAATATCAGATTATATTTCGGCTAACTGTACGCTACTACTGTCTTTCAATTCCGCTAATTGTACACTACTACTGTCTTTCATCTCCGCTTTCATTTCGTTTAATTGTACACTCAACTTCTCCTGGTTTCTTGCCATCGCAAGCTCGATCAAAGCACTGATCTCTTACACAGACGCCATTCCAAATACACAATACACAATTTGAGAACTAGGGTCATGCATATGGTGATATCAGCTGCACACACTCACACGTATAGTTTGACATTTAAATGGTTTTTACAATACTCAAGTCATTTATCTTTACGTTACAAAAACTCCAACAATTATGCATCGTTGAGTATTCTCTATCTTTACATTCAATTTAAAAACCCTTATTTCTGGTTATTAACTTTCCTGACATTACTGATTTTACATGAAATGTAATTTAATTAACCGACTGTTAATAAAAAAAATAATGTATAACCTTCCTGACTTTTAATTATATTGAGTTCATTGTTTAAACAATCATAAATTTAATCTAACAGGGCGCCAGAAACACATTTCAACTTAATAGGCAAATATCAAATATAACTGTGGTTCAAATTTCTTTAATTTTAATGAACTCATTGATTTTAAAATTTAGCACTTGGCGGTAAAACGCCGCCTCACTTTACTGAATCTACTTATTAATTAGCCACCGTTGGCATACGTCCCTCATTCAAAGCCTTTTTTATCTCTAAACTGATATCGAATGTACACCCTAGGACTCGGTTTACCATAAAACAACTGCAAACCCCACGTTGGGCGCCATGTTTACTCTATGAACCCTTGCAAAAGAAGTGTAACAAGACTCAATTTCGGGGTTCTAATTCGGTTCATGTTAGCCGTGCAGTTAAATTTTCTTGTCATTATATACAAGGAGACATAGGGCAAATCATAACTAAAGAAAGGAGGTAAACCAGTATACTAAACAAAACAAGTTTAATAACCAAAATATAACAACGAAATTAATAAACAACGCCTTGAATTTACTCACACAACTTCTAATTAGACCACAACTGTAAGCCCTAAGTTGTGTCTACATCAAAAATATCAAGTGGCGTTCAAACATTCACAATTTACCAATTAATTAATATAAAATATCTCTGGAGAGATTGTCAAAATAAAGACTTTTGAAACAAATACGTCTCTTCTCAAATCAATATTTGTGCGCGCGTGACGATGTTTGACTAAGATGAAAGAAATAAGTACTGATTACGTGATCCGTGACCATACGGGTTTACCCTTCAGGCAACGAATCCGTAATTCTGCGTACATTAGATTAGCCTAGGGAACACTCTACAAAGCACATTAAGAAATATCCGACACACGCCACCCTTATATAATACAAAATAGTTCTCCGTGCGAGATCTTGACCACGTGCAAATATACGACAATAATGCCCAAACGGGTCTTGACAAATCAACACAATCGTACGTGACAACAACAAAATACACGAGGAAATGACCGACCTTCATTGTAATATTTACAACAACAACAACAACAATCCAAAATTGATTTTGAAATACTATACAAGAATCAGCACAGTGCCCAACGGCACTTAATTAACAACAACACAAATATTTCATTCAACTTAATGCAGGAATTCATATTTTGAGTATGGCGATCTCCCTTTTAATCACAAATTATAACATACAGGCCTATCTCACTTTTAGCATCGATGACACGGAACACCGGCCACACACCTAATTATTGTTATCTTAAATATGTCCGTCTCACTGAAGTCACATGTCATTAACCCAGTGCGTTCAACGACAAATCGGGAGCTCGCCCACAGCGGCCTACGATCACGGAAATACCACGTATATCCTGAAAAACATGGGTGTTTAAATACCATATTGCCCCAATAATTCTCTCAAGAATTACAAGACACGACGAAGCGACCAGTAGCTTCCTTGGAGTATCCTGCTGCCGTTAATTATATATTGCTGCAGACAGGAATCATGGTCAGATTACCGCGATGTTCCCCGCGTATGTAGACACACATAAACACACATAACCACATAACGCACACCTGGGTAATGACTTCATCTCACATCTTACCACCTGAAATACGATACAGATTCAAGATGCCACGGAAATACTTCAAATGCTTTCCCAAAGATCATTAAAACCATTACTTCATTAATTTTACAGCTTTCTAAGAGAAATATGGTTCCCTGCAAATAGAATTGCACTAGGCAAATCAAAAATAAAAAGCCTGTTTATGTCAAAACACAAGGTCAAATGTTACCACCCAATTTCTAGTTTTATCGTTACTTTATCCTTACAAAAGCACCATTTATCGCTCTAACCATAAGTTCTGCTCAAACGATTCGAAAACATAGCAACATGTACACGCAATGTACACTTACAAATTACACCACAATGATCTAAATCAGAAGAAAAAATAAGCACGCACGACATTACACTTGAGTGTCCGTACACTGAATAAATCAAACTACATTTAAATACACGAGAAAATATTTACAGTTCCCAAACCAATCTAACTACGAATAAAATTGAATAATCAAAATTTGTACTTATTCCTTCGCCAAACACCTTCAGCTCACATCACCGCTCATGACCCAGCAGTTAGTTTAGCTGGACATCGACATCATCGCTGGTGAGTTCATGGTCATCCTTCCGAATACTGGCCTCGTTCCAGACATCTTGATGATTTCATAGGGTTGGAATATGTTCAATTAATACACAGTTCTCTAATTTAACTACTAAAATTGCTAAATGAGTTGCTAGGTCCACTCAAAGTCACAGGCAATTTGTGCGACGGATACTTTCCCTAAATATGTTTTATGGCATGTTAGCTCCTAAAGTTCACACGCAAAATACACATGGCAGAATAACGAAAGTTAGAAATGACTTTCTGCTGAATACTTAATTATTTTAAAAAATCGCCAGAGTTTCGAAATTATACAGTTTAGCACTCGTCTCCACAGAGACCTAAAAAAATATGATGAGTATCACTCACGACACCTCCAAATAACGTTGACCAGTGTCACACGACACTTCAATATAGAGTAAGTTCAACCATCAGCTTGGCGACAATTATACAGAATTTGCCAAATATCCAGTGGAGGGGCAAATTTAAAAAAAAAATATTGGAAGTAATTGAGCTACAGTCTTGCGACTAATTTCGTTGAGCTTCTCACATTGCACAGGTTAAGAATTTGATCGGCGAAATCACAATCGATCATGGGGTTCGTAAATATCCATTTCTCTCCAATTCAAAGGCACGCCAACTTTTGGCCTCCCCTGCCTCATTCGTAGATTCGAATTCATCTCGTAGCGTGTAACCTAGAAGCTCCTCCCACATTGTGACGTACAAGTATCTTCTTCCTTGTCACATTTCGTCTCCGCTCTCTGTCAGCCCCTCAACACTGGTAACAACCGTCCCATGACTCACCAACCGAAACCAAGCTATTTGAACATTGACCCCCTCAGTTTATCACACATTTCCTTGTCTCGCTAGCTCGGGCTAAATATATCCCCCTCGTTTCTTATTTCCAAAAGTTGCAACATTTTTCCTCAACTTGTATCCACTGCTCCCAGTATGAAAGCTATCTTTCAAATATAAGAAATAAAATATGGATCATTACTATATCAGATCATATCAAAAGGGTTCAATATTATTTAACAAATCAAAAGAAAAACATAAACACTTGGACAAAAACCGACTTATTACGTTTACTTAGTATATCACAAAATTTTAAAATACATTACAAGAAATCAGTCTTCTTTCTTGAAATTTAAGGTCGTTTCCTTTCTTACATACGCAGTAATATAATAAACAGAAGTTCTGAAAGTTAAATTAATTATATAGACGAAAACAGCACCTTTTTATCACTTTTCGTTTAGGACAATGTTTTTTTTTAATGTAGGTAATAAGTTGGTTTTTTTTTTCCAACATTTAAAGATGGTCTCCGCCTTGAATGTGAGTTTTCATAGTAAGTACAACACCTAGAAGTCGAAACACAACTTTGGTCGAAAAACCCAACTTATTTCTACTTTTCGTTCATAAATTACGGTATAACAGTTTTTGGAAAAATCCAAGATGGCGGGCGTTTTTTTGAAAATTTAGGGGTGTTTCCCAAGCCCGATTTTTGGCGATTTATCTGGGGATGTTTAGGGGGTCCTATAGAACATATTTTTTGAAGAAATTCATTGTCATTAATTTTTTCCCTATCCGGCCAAATTTTGCCCTAATATGACTGTACTAACGGGGCTTCATGACCGCGTTATCGCAGCCCCTAAACTAACGAACCAACCACTCTATGATCTGTCATTTCAAACAAACTCATGTTCATTTCCACAGTTTCGTAATTTGATTCAACAAATAAACTAGAAACTAGTCAGTAGCATCCACGATATCAGGAATATGTTTGGCATCATTCACTAACGCGCTCTTAAAGAATCTGGGTTTGAACCCGTGACATTGGGCATAGAAGCTCAGCATGCTACCAACTACGCCACCAAAGCCATTCTCGTTGCTATTTCCAGAAAATTCTAATCTGGAACCTTCCATCCCCTCACTCCATTCTTGGACTACTCTGTATATATGCACCCGCAGATTGTAGACGCCAGTTCCGCGCTATTTCCGATCTGGACAGCTCAAGTTACGTCCACCTTGTGTAACCTTGTGTATCAACTAGTGCTAAATAAACTGCTGTTTTATAAGGAGCGTTCAAAAAGTAACGAACCAGAGGCTGTAATGCGCAAACCGATGACGACATCGGCTAATCGTGTCGTGTGTAACGAGGTGTGGTTCCGATCAGAGCGTGGATGGTCACAGCCCGTCGCTAGAAGGCACGCGTGCACGTCACGTGACGATACAAAGCGAGCAGCAGTATGCATCAATCGTCCAACGCTGCCAGTCGCATTGCAAACAGTGACATGGAGGCGCCAAACGAAGAGCAAAGAGGTGTTGTTCGGTTTATAACAGCGAAAGGAGTAGGGGGAACGGATATTCATCGCCAAATGTCACAAGTGTACGGCGAATACTGCATATCTCTTGCAAGGGTCAAAGCGTGGCACAAGCGCTTCAGGGAAGGACGGGTGTCGTTAGCCGATAATGCCCGGTCTGGGGCACCTCCTGCATTACCGATGACAACGTCCAGCTGGTTGATGCACAGTGAACGCCATAGCCACCGTGGTCGGATTGAGCGTCGGAAGTGTGCACACCAACATGAAGGAACGACTGTACTTGCGAAAAGTGTGTGCACAATGGGTGCCCCACAGTCTTCAACCATACCAGGAGCATGTCGAATGGCCTACTGCCTTGGTCTTGGTTGGACGATTGATGCATGCTGCTGCTCACTTTGAATCGTCACGTGGCGTGCACGCGTGCCCTCTAGCGACGGGCTGTGACCTACTACGCTCTGGTCGGATCCACACCTCGTTACACACGCCACGATCAGCCGATGTCGTCACCGGTATGCGCATTACAGCCTCCGGCTCGTTACGTTTTGAACGCACCTTATATATTAACAAGTGTGTGTTATTTACCTTGTATCTCCCACAATATAACAGTGGTGTCAGAAGTGGGATACGATAACTGACGATGAAAAACCGAGTGAACTTTCTAACCTCAACGCAAGTTTTGCACCGAACTACGTTCATCGCAATGCGTGTTTGAAATACTAAACCGAGTGAACTTCTAACCTCAACGCAAGTGTGTGCACCGAACGAAGTTAATTGCAGTGCGTGTTAGAAATAAAATTCTTCACTTATCTTCACCATGCCGGACTTAACTTCTGAGCAACTCCAACAATTCTCGGCAATCATCGCCGAGGCTATCCGACAGACGACAAGGTCAACATCATCATCACAGCCTCGACCACCACAGTTCACAATACAACCGCATCTTGCAACAGACGGGACGACTGTAGCTGACTGTTTCACCCGCTTTACCTGGGCGCTCAACCTGAGCAAGGTACCCGCGGATCAACACGCACACTTTGCACGGATTTACATGGTTTCTGAACTCAATGATGCCCTGAAGAGCCTGGTGAGTCCTAATGATCCGGAAACCCTGTCATACAATGAGATTCAATCTGAGCTGAAAGGCCACTTCGACGCCACATGCAACAGGTTTGCGGAGAGCATCACATTTCGGAGTGTAATGCAGAAGCAAGGAGAAACCATCGCCAACTTCCCCTTAAGACTGCAACGTTTTGTGAGTATGGCACATTCCTTGATCGCGTGTTAAATGAACAAATGCTCGCAGGTTTGGAATCACGAGAAATGTGCGACGAGATTATTGCAAAACAACCAGAGAACTTCATCACAGCATATGAAATCGCGCACGCACTCGAAGCTATTCGCACCACCACCGATGAGGTCAAAACAGCTGCCGCTAAGTCTGAATCAACCAATCGGATTGGACACGAGAAGCTTCTGTCCAGGAAGAACAGCAACCAGCAGCCGCCACGCAGAATGTCAGCTCATCAAAATCAGGGGTTTTACAACCTAACCAGACAGCACCGATTGCCACACCGGGCAAACCAGAGTGCATCCCAGGACAACCAATCAACATGTGCTGGGTGCGGTGAAGCTCACCCTCGCAGTCAGTGTAGGTTCCTGAACGCCGAGTGCCTGACGTGTGGCAAGAATGGTCACATCGGAAAAGTTTGCCGATCGAAATCTAGGAAATATCGAACAACAAACCACGTGACCGAGGAAGAGCTTCCAGCAGAGAACCTCGATGTCATGGAGTACCTCAGCAAAATAGAGGTCATCGGATCGTTCAATGCAGCACCTAAGCCACTGGTTGATGTCAGCAAAGAGGGAACCACCGGCAAAATGGAACTCGACACCGGCGCCCCCTGCTCAACCATGAGCATATCAAAACTAAGTATGATCAAACCAGGTTTTGTGTTGCAGAGGAACGATCGTAACTTCGTCAGTTACACTGGCCATCTGATCAAATGCATTGGCAAAACGTCAGTGTGCTCCACCGTTGGAACCACAACCAGGAACCTGAATCTCTACGCGGTTGACGATGAAGTCGAATCGTTCTTTGGCCGAGAGTGGATTTCGGAATTTGTACGGGAGATCGACTTTGGTCACCTCTTCAGAAAATCCGACCCAATTCACAAGCTCTCAGTCAAGCAGGCTATGACCTTGGAGCAACAGAAGCAGCTCGACAAAATTCTATCTCGCTACCAGGATGTGTTCAGCGAACCCCCCCCCCCCCCCCCGGGAAGGTCTCAGGTCCAAATTTCGCCCGAACTCGAGACTTATCAGTTGCCCGCGATGCCTACGCCAAGGAAATCGACAAGAAAATTGCATCTGGCTTCTACAAAAGATTGGACTACTCTGAGTGGGCATCGACAACGTACGTCGTCGCCAAGAAGAACGGCAATCTGAGGATCACAGGCAACTACAAGCCTACTCTCAACCCGCGGATCATCATCAATGAACATCCGATTCCCAAGGTGGGACATCTGTTCAACCGAATGCGCGGCGCCACTCTCTTCTGCCACCTGAACATCACCGACGCGTACACTCATCTTGAGGTCGACGATGAGTTCTGCCATGCTCTCACGCTTAACACCCCAACTCAATGTCTGTTCCGCCCAACGCGAGCAGTATATGAAGCAGCAAACATGCCCGCTATCTGGCAGCGGTGAATGGACACAGCCCTGCAAGGTCTCCCTAACGTCGTACGTTTTATCGATGACGGTATAGTTTTTGCTGATAGCTTTGAAAATCTGATGCAGGCCCTCAGCACCACTCTGGAACGGTTTCGCTCAAACATCCCTGGAAGCCCTTGGCCTAAAAATTGATGCGTCAAGCATCCGCAAGTCTGATGCACACATCCGAGCTGTACGTGATGCACCGAAAACGACTACACTAGAAGAAATCCAACTGTTCCTTGATAAAGCAACCTACTACAGCTCGTTCATCCCTGATTTGTCCACCAGAGACAGACCACTTTGGGACATGCTGCTCAAGGACCCTCTCATCTGGACACCAGAGGGCGACAGGGCATACAAAGACATCAAGATGGCCCTAACCTCACCCCAGGTACTCGTGCAATATGACCCAGCGTTACCACTCCTGTTGGCCACGGATGCCAGCAACGGGCAACGGGCAAGAACGTCCAATCGCTTACGCCAGCTGAACGATGACAGCAACGGAGCTAAAGTACTGTCATCTCCGCACGAGACTCAACTTGACCAGGCCACTTCGAGGTCACCACGCAACACGACCAGGTCACCGCGCAACCGACCAAGCCACCGCGCAACCGACCAGGTCACCACGCAACCGACGAAGTCACCGCGCAACTGGCCAAGCCACCGAGCAACCGAGCCTGGGACGGGTTCGCTTCGCCGAGATGGCGGCGGCAGTCAGAGCACCGCCAGCCACACCAGCTACACCTGTAGGCGGGGCGCCACCTGTTTCCCAGACCCCTTTTGCTCCCCGCAAGAGTACTCGCCAGCGCCGACCACCATTGATATTCTCTCCTGATTAAGTTTCCTAAATCTTCCATTTAAAACAGGGAGGAAATGTTGTGTATTTACTTGAGATAACATGAACATTCTCGTTGCTATGCCCAGAACATTCTAATCTGGAACCTTCCATCCCCTCACTCCATACTTGGACTACTCTATATATATGCACCAGCAGACTGTAGACGCCAGTTCCGTGCTTGTTCCCATCTGGATCGCTCAAGTTACGTCCACCTTCTGTAATCTTGTGTATCAACTAGTGTTAAATAAACCGTTGATTAATATTAACAAGTCTGTGCTATTTATCTTGTATCTCCCACGATATAACAGAGTGCCTTCAGTACCGTATTTCTATTACAGTAAAAACTGAAGCAGAGTGCTTGCCCAAAATGTACCATCTCAATCCGTACCGTATTTTTTGTCCGGAAGAGATGGGTGTTCATTGGAGCCTCCCATTGCTCTATATGTGAGAAAAGGTTCTCCAAATTATCTTCATTTAGACGATAAGTTATTATGTACTCGATTTGGTTCACCGGCTTCAAATATTTAAAAAGTTTAACTAGAGACATGTTGCTTAGTAGAATTCCAATGCATATCACTCAGAGTGACTCCCAAATTTGTTTTTAGCATTAAATAAGTCAAACCAGTCATTTGTTAATTTTATACAACTAGTCGCTTCTTCGCAGTCTAGGTTTTTCATCAAACCTTTTCCTACACACCATTCAAGAGCCTTTGATACCTGGTTTGAAAGTACTTCAGCTGCTGGCCAAACTTTTTTGTCTCCCAGATTCCTTAAAATATAAATAACTGCTAATTTTGTGTGCAATAATGAGTTCAGAAGAAGACACAGACATTAGTTCCAGTTCCAAACATTCCCTGTTACCCTTTTCCCCATTGAACAGCACAAATTCCTGATCTATGATTTGATGATGATGATGATAATTGTTGTTTTAAGCGGCTAACATCTAGGTTATCGGCCCCTACTGGTCTGGGTGATAGCGAAAATGACAATGAAATGCAAACCAGAACGAAAATTAAGTGAGATTGAAAATACATACAAAATGTAACTCAGATTGAAACAAATCACAAAATGGAGAGTGGTAATACTTACAAAAGGGAATTGAGAAGGAAAATACTCACAAAAGGAATAGATTGAAAAATACGCACAAAATGTAGTATAGGTTCAAAATACGTACAAAATGCAATGTAGAATCGAAATACTTACAAAATGGAATTTAAATTCAAAATACTTACAAAATGCAAATGGATTGAAAATACGTTCAAAATGTAATTTAGATTCAAAATACCCCAAAATGCAATTGAGAATCAAAATACTTGCAAAATGCCCAGCAAACAAAATGCAATTGAGGTTGAAAATACTCGCAAAATGCAATTTAGATCGAAAACACTTAGAAAATGCAATGTAGATTGAAAATACCTACAAAATGGAGTGTAGATGCAAAATATTCGATTAGGGGAATTTAGGTACACGGGGGCCCAATTAAAAAAACAGTGCGGGAATCTTAAGAGAAAAGGAAAAATAATGAAAAGAAAAGGAGAAGTCTGACCCCATCGAAGAAGGAGAATCTATGATTTCCTAAAAGTTCCAATAATTGAGGGATGTCTGCAAACACAAACACCTTTATGGAATCGTTGCTTGGATGATTGAAGAATCATTCCTTATTATGTCCAATATTAACCCTAGAATGGTCGGGCTGGGTCTGTGGGACCCAGTAGTAAGCATTTTTGTAATAGCTACAAGGTCGCAGCTTCTACAGGTTTGGAGTGCCCTATAGCTTCCTGAAACATTCTTCAGAATGAGCTGCAGCAGTAAACCGCAAGATTCATCAAGGAGTCTTTGTCTGTAACCATCACAAATTAGTCATGAGTCAAGGTTTGTAGAAGAAGGGTTGGCTCATAACACTCGGCCAATGGGTAAGCGTGCGGGAATACGTCACGGGCCTGCTGCGATTGAATCAGTCATTTGTCCGTGGCAAATTACACGCTCAGTAAATAATATTTTTTAAAGGCAGCAGCCATTTCATAGTGTCAACTAGTGAATTGTTGAGCATAATAAATGATGCTGATGAATAATTTAATTATACACCTCCGTCAACATATAAAACAGATATATACAAACTTACTCACAACTGACTGTACCTTCAACAGGCGCAGATCCACCAATCCCCATTGCTTCACTAAGCACTGCATTATCTCTACTTAATATAAAACAAAGTCCCCGATTCTTGGATGTTACGGGTAAACTCGAGAACCACTGGATGGAATTTGATGTGGTTTTCACCATTCTGTAAAGGATATCTCGAGGATGATTTCTGTAGAAAATAATTTGTTTATGATCAAAGGAAGCCGAGCAGTAACGATTTCAGTGAAAAGTCGAAAAAAAAAACGGGCGTCCGAGCGCTTTGTAAGCTTACGCTGTGGAGTATTCTTTGGAATACACGGTCAGGCAGAGTTAGCTTTTCCTGCTCTTTGCTTAAACCTTTTATTTAATTTCTTTCCTTGCAGACACCAACAGTGATCTATCTGTATTACTTTTCTCTTTGTACAGGCATTTATGTTTCCCTTGAGTCTGTTCTGTTCAATGGACTACTTAGCGGCATCTGGCAGCTAACCTCTGAAGTTCCTCAATATCTCCAGACTCAAGAGGACTTCCTCAGCAACCCAATCCACCAGGCTTCGTCATTGTCGCCTGTTAACATCTCCGTGAAAACTGATTCCTGAAGAAAGTTCGCATCTATGAAGAGTCTTTTATGTTTTTAAGGTTGGTTATAATGATGTACTCTCTATTGTCTATTACCTCCACCCTTTTCCGTCTCCTTGGTCCCTTCATGCTTCGTTAAGCCGATCTCACTTTCGTGTCAGACGTCAGACATACAGTTGGGGCTCTCTCAAGTGCTTGCCTCCTGTGCTCGAGAGACATTTTAAATCAGATGCCATGTCTGTTTTAATCAACGGTTGCAAGGAACCATCGCCTACTCTACAAAAATGAGCTAAGTACAAAACTTTAACATTTTTTAAACATGTTTTAGAAGGTTTTAATACAATTTTATAGACAGTGTGGAATTGCTAACTATCATTCAATAACCGTCTTCGAGGGATTTTCTTGTCATGCTTTAGCTATCTAAGCTGGCTTTACACCATGAAATTCGGTACTTCTTGTACAAATTTAACTGAGAATATTTTCTCACTACGAGGGATTTAATTTAAACTACCCACTGTCTATAAAAAAAATAGCCTTTTCCTCCGTGGGAACTTTACCGCCCTATTCAACTGCCATCACAACTCCAGAACTTTCTACGTATACTAATCTGTTTAATCGTCAAGAAACCTTGTATTTCCTACACTAAATAATCGAATACGCTAACCCACCGTGGGATTACTACTGCATCGAGTAATTGTTGTCATAATTCTGGAACTTTTATGTACATCTTAAAACTTGTACAACGCAAGTAACATGTCAGAATTCAACTAAGTGACCTCCACAACTGCAATAACTTCTCGTTTTCATAAACTCTCTGTGCTGCAATAGTGAACTTTTCCTACTCATCAATAGACTTCAGTGCAAAACAGTGCCCGTTCAACTATCTTCCGCGCCACGTTCGGTTGTGAAAATAAATTTGGCCAGGACATTTTCCTAAACCTCCTATTTTCCTTCTCCCAAATACCCTACTAACTCAATCTAATAAAACTATAAATTTAAGTCATTCTCAATGAGGCTTCGCTTGCGAGCAAGCGCCCTCCCAAATTTATTCCACGTGTAACATTGTAATTACTGTGTAAATTAGCGGTAATTTCCGCTTTCTATTTTCTTGTTTTCTCTCCTGTAACCATCAGGATTTAATCTATTTGTCTTTAGCTTGTTGGCTTGCCATAAGTGCAGTCAAATAGCGTTTGTAACATACCTAAGTTGTAAAAGTTATAATTATGGCATGATTCATTACTTTTAAGCGTTCAAATTTCACAATTTTAAGTATGGTTTAAAACCCCTAGTTTGAGAATCTCTTTGGACAAAATTTTATTTCTATAGCTACACAAACAGGCACATTTTACATAAATCTGCCAGTTCAATACAATCTTAAAATAAAACATCTGTATTAAATTAACTACCCTATAACAAATAGAATATTTCGTCCATACTAATGTTATGTGGAATAGTCACCAATACACAGGCTGCGTTTCCCTTTGGAATCGCTAAGCCGATTCTCTGCATCAATAGGTCTTGGAACGAGGATCACCAGAGACTCCACCTATTACTCTTCCTAGCTTGTGTACTAGATATATTGCGTCCTCACTCCAAGGACCCATTGTCTCCACAGCAAAGGCCACGAAAATATAGTCCTCCATGATCTTCCTATATTTGTTTTTCTTCCGAGTGACGGCGATCTCAGCTACAGATCCTGCTTCCTTTGTTGTTGTTTGAGTCTTCAGTCTTTTGACTGGTTTGATGCAGCCCTCCATGCCTCCCTGTCCTGAGCCAATCGTTTCATCTCTACATAGCTACCACACCCTACATCCGAGGATATCTGTTTAACATATTCTAACCTTGGTCTACCCCTACAGTTCTTGTCCTCGACCCTTCCTTCCATAACTAAGCTTGCTATTCCTGGGTGTCTTAGTATGTGTCCTACCAACCTATCTCTTCTCTTCATTAGCAGTTGCCAGAAACATCTCTCCTCTCCCACTCGCCTTAATACCTCTTCGTTTGTAACCCTATCTACCCATCTGATCTTCATCATTCTCCTGTAACACCACATTTCAAATGCATCAATTCTTCTCTTTTCTGCTGCACCAATAGTCCAAGTTTCACTTCCATAGAGCGCTACGCTCCAGACAAAGGCTTTCAAAAATGACTTCCTAATACCTAAATCTATATTCGATGTCAACAGATTCCTTTTTTGTAGAAAGGCTTTCCTTGCCTGAGCCAACCTACTCTTTATATCCTCTTTGCTTCGTCCATCACTGGTTATTCTGCTTCCTAAGTAACAGAAGTCTCCTACTTCCTTCAGCTTTTCACCTGCCAATTTTATCTCCATAGAGGTTTCTGATTTATTTCGGCTGCATTCCAGTATTTTTGTTTTACATTTATTAATTTTCATCATGAATTCCTTTCGTAAGACGGAATCCATACCATTCAAAAACTCATTCAAATCCTCAGGCTTGTCGGCCAAGATGACGATGTCATCAGCAAATCTCAGAGGTGAAATTATTTCTCCTTGAATCTTCACTCCCACTATAAATGTTTCTCCAATTTCCTTCATTGCTTGTTCAATGTAAAGATTGAACAGTATGGGTGATAAGTTGCAGCCTTGCCTTACACCTTTCTTAATACCAGCATCTCTCTCATGTCCTTCAGCTCGAATGACTGCTGTCTGGTTTCTGTATAGATTGTATATCACCCTCCTATCCCTGTACTTTATTCCAATAGATTTCAAAATGTCAAACAATTTAGTCCAATCAACGTTATCAAAAGCCTTTTCTAAGTCTACAAATGCCATGACCGTTCTCTTATCTTTCCTTATTCTACCTTCCAAAATCAGCCTAAGACTTAGTACAGCTTCCCTTGTTCCTACATTTCTCCTGAAACCAAACTGGTCTTCACCCAACTCCGTTTCTATCAGGCTTTCAATCCTCTTGTAAATTATTCTAGACAGGATCTTTGAAGCATGAGTAATCAAGCTGATTGTACGGTAATCTTCACATCTGTCAGCTCCCACTTTCTTTGGTATAGGGATGATAACATTCTTCTTGAAATCAGGGGGTACCTCACCTGTCTCATAAATCCTACACACCAAGTGAAATAACCTGATCAGACCTTCATCTCCTATGCAGCGTAGCAACTCAATCGGTATATCATCTATGCCTGGTGCTTTGTTCCTGCCTAAGTCCTCTAATGCTCTGTCAAATTCTGATCTCAATATTAAATCTCCTTTTGCATCCTCATCAATTTCCTCCTCCCTTTCCATTACATGATTCTCAATCTCCTTTCCCTTATACAAGCACTCTATGTAAGCTTTCCATCTCTCAACCATTTCTTCCCTATCTGTTAGAGGCTTTCCATTTGTGTCCTTAATATTACAGCACTTAGTCTTCTTTTCCCCAAAAGTATTCTTAATCCTTCGATAAGCTGTGTCTACTTTTCCTAATTTCAGACAATTTTCTATACCTGCACATTTCTCTTTCAACCATTCTTCTTTCGCTTCCTTGCACTTCTTATTAACCTCATTTCTCAGACGTCTGTATTCTGCTTTCCCCTTTTCATCTCTTAGATTCTTGTGTTTCCGCCTTTCATCCATCAATTCTAGTATATCCTGAGTGATCCACGGTTTTCTACCTATTCTTTCTTTCCTACCAATGTTTTCTTCTGCGGATTTTGTTATTTCATTCCTCAAAGGTGCCCATTCGTCTGCAATTGAAGTTTGTTTAGAGGTTTTGATTAGTCCTTCCTTTATACTCTTCTTGAATCTTTCGTTGACATCCTTCTCTTTCAGTCTGTCTATTGCCCACCTTTTTGGCTTTTGACTTTTCTTCAGTTTCTTCAACTTTAATCTGCATTTCATTACAACCAGATTGTGGTCAGAGTTTATGTCAGCACCAGGATATGTTTTACAATCCAAAATCTGGTTTCGAAACCTCTGCTTGACCATAATGAAGTCGATTTGGTAACGCCCTGTATCTCCTGGTCTCATCCATGTGTATATTCTTCTATTGTGGTTATCGAACAAGGTGTTAGCTATGACCAACTCATGTTCGGTGCAGAATTCCATCAGCCTGCTTCCTCGATCATTCCTTTCACCTAATCCGAAATCTCCTACTATCTTCCCTTCTCTCCCTTTTCCTACCACAGCATTCCAATCTCCCATTACTATAACATTTTCATCACCTTTGATATACCTCAGAATGTCATCTATTTCTTCGTAGACCTTTTCAACATCCTCATCATCAGCTTGACTGGTAGGCATATAGACTTGTACCACTGTGGTGCACGGAGGTTTAGTATTGATTTTTGCTACAATAATCCGTTCACTGTATTGCTCATAATATTCCACCCGCTGTCCAAGTTTCCTACTCAATATGAGACCAACCCCTGCTTGGCCATTGTTTGATTTAGTGATTTCCTTTGACGATGATGAAATATAGGAAGGAGCCAACGTATCTGAGCACGTTGCATCCCAGACTAGGCATTTGCCATTCGACCACGGAATTATGGTAATCCCATCAGGGTGTCGACCGTCGTCTCTGCAAATTCCAGATGGTTCAAGAATTGACGGGAATTTTGCAGTAGCGAAAGCCCTCCGAAGCGTTTCATTTATAGAGGAATGAGGAGAATGTCGACCAGCACTCCTTTTACAAGAGAGACCGTGTGTACCACGTGCGGAAACGACCTCACCACATACACAAGTATGAGGTTTACAAAGCGATGATCCAAGGCGGAGAGACATCGAAATCCTAAAACTATTGTTGTCCAATAATGTCCCTATTGTTCTCGATGGGATGGCATTTAACCATGAATTCGATTCTTTCTTCAAACTAGCCAAATGAATAGCCTTTTCCTCATCTGAGTGAAATTCCAGATTGTCCATTATTTTTTTTGCAAACGAGACCGTCCCAATTACGTTGGAACGCAGGAGCTGAAGGGATAGATGGAACGTTAAACTGGTAGTTCCATAATTCCAAGGCCTCAGCGTAAAAAGTGATTTCCTCAATGTCCGAAATAACTGGAAACATTGACTGGACGAGAGAGAAAACACTATTCACCGATGACATGAAAGCTGGAAGCATTAAATCTTCAATTTTCCTTATTCCGATTCCACCGTAACGAACAGGGAGTGAGGCTATTGTCCAAGATCTATCATTTAAATTTGTATTAAGAGTTGACTCTAGTGTGAATTTCACAAAATCATCCATTCTCTGTATCGACGGTCTAATCTTCCATTGAGGAGTACTTCTAAGCATATATATGAGCTTAGGAACAAGGAAACAGTTTTTTAGGAGAAAGTAAGCAATGTGAAACTTCAAATCTTTCAGACTCCCAAGCAGAAGAGTTAACTCGTCAAATGTTCTGGATAATGAGGGTTCAATGGCGCCTTCAGTGACTGGAGCCTTCAGCAAAGTTAGAGACGGAACCACTTCAATGCCAGGAGATAACTCGTTGAAACGAGAAAAAAATCTCATCTTTATTGTCACCGCAGAAGAACAACTCACAAACTCGTTGAAACGAGAAAAAAATCTCATCTTTATTGTCACCGCAGAAGAACAACTCACATTTGCTGGGGTTGATGTCAAGACCAAGTGATTTACATTCCGCAATAATCGAGGAAAAATCATCTAGAACGACAGTCGGATCCCCTAGCAGCGAGCCATCATCCAAATACCAAATGTTCAGTTCAGATGAAAGCTTCTCCAAATTTGGCTGAATGACCAGGCAAAAGCCTAAGGGCCCTCCAGGGTCACCTTGTTGGAGACCAGATTGAGAAAGGATAATCTTGTCTCCAAAAACTAGATAAGATGGTTCTCGATAGCATTGCCAGAAGAAGTTGTTAAGTGAAGGGGCTTTATCTTTGAAACGTTTCAGCAGAACATCTCGATCAACACTATTAAACGCATTTCTGAAGTCAATCTTAAGTACAATCTTGTCGGTTCCGACATTTTTGTTCGCAAAAGCTCGAGCAGAATGGATTGCAGCTTCACAGGAACCCTTCGTGCCAAAGCCAAGTTGGATAGGGTTGAAGTATTCTGCCAATTCTTCACGAACATAATTACATGCTAGACTTGCTGTTAACCTTCTTAGAGTGCAACCAATTGCAATAGGGCGGAGCCCGCCACCCTCCTTGTTCAGTCCACACAGACTCGCCCCATATAGGATTGGAAGGATATTCGAATTCACCTGACCCGATAGCATAACATTGCAGAGGGATGTTAAAGAAGTTAGTAATTTTTTCCCGGCCACACCATTACCCTTTGCAGTTAGGTCTTTGAGGTGTTGTGGGCGTAAACCATCAATACCACCGGCAGACCCATTTCGGAATTTGCTGTGAATTACCACCACATCTTCTTCTGGTACTGTGAACTTGTTTTCTTCATTAGGAGGATCGGGAAAAATAAGTGCTCTACTTGGTTCAGGATGTTTATCCTTTACATGTAAAACGTATCCTCGTTTTCAAGTGCAAGCTTATATGAGGATGAAAGGAGTTTCACGGCTCCACGTATGTCTCCTTCTGCCATTTTAGATTCCACTCTCCGTGATAAAGAAGTTTGAGGCTTTTGAGTTTTTCTTTGAGGACCACGCTGAGAAAAGTCGATCGGAGGATGAGAAATATTTTCTTGATAAATTGGACTAGATTCTTTGATTTCTTTTCAAGGACTTGTAAAGCTACATAGCAAAATGTCAGTAGATCCTTCCAAGAATCAAATGAATTCTTCCTTTGGCATTCTTCCATTAGGTGGGAAAGACGGAATGCTACCACCATACGAGCTGCTTTTGGAATGCGTTTCAAAACCCTTATGTCCCTTTTCATCCTTGCTAATTGCTGCGAAAATTCCTTCACATTATCGACAGCTGTTGTTGGGGGATGAACTTCGGAGATATATTCTTTATGCTTTCAAGAGTAACGAATTTTAAGCCCACTAATGCCTTTGTATAGTTTTTCGGGGTTCTGATTGGTACATCTCGGGCAGGAAATCCAATTAGTCGATGATAGAGTGTTGGGCTGATTTTGTTGCGTTGACCCTTGAAGGATGCAGTCACAGCAATGCCAAGAGTCATTATTTGAGCCTAAGATTTCGATTTGCAGACTGGAGAGGTGGACACAAGAGGCATGGAACCATTTTTGACAACCATCACATTGAATCATGGGGTCCTCATTTGAGCCCAATTTTCCACAAAAGCAATATCTGAAGTTATCCATGATGCATACCATAAATTATGAAATCTTTATGACTCCAGGAATGGAACTGACCAGAAGCCCATAAACAATAGAAATATAACAACTGCCCAGGCAAGAGAGGCCTACTCACCATGTCCTTTTAATAACCATATTTGCTCCAGTATTATTACTTGGTGAAAACGAAGCGCTTGCAACAATGAAATTAGTAGAATGTTCATAAAATACTTATAAAATCAAGTCTGCAGCCGTGAAAAGGAATGGTAAATGATTATGAATGATACGATTTCCTCCCACGCGTGCTATTATATCTGAGAACTTCTAGTTATAATTGTTCTCGTAGGATATTCCAACCGTAATGAAACGATAATATACCGGTAATCTTCAATCAACAGTTTCCCGTTCCCTGCGTATATTTATACAGAAAAGGGCAAAGTCCACATGGATCAAATATCGGTAAATAGCACCTTAATCAGCATTCAATAGCCTAATTGTTTAACCTACAAATCGCAGCCATAACCATAACCTTATATATTTGTCTATTGATTCTCTTCAGGAAAGATCAACCAACATATAGATGCGCGCGGGTACTAGACGTCAGGAGTCTTAGATATCAAGGTGGATGTGGAATTTCACGATCATTGACGCTTAGAACAACGAAATATCCAATCAATGTCAAACAACATGACTGCTATTTGGGATACCGAAACACAAATACAAATTGATTCAATCACCCCAACAAAATAACACCAATCCGCAAGATAACATTCACTATCACAGGAACAAACACCAAAAATCCTTGAAAACATGCGATGATCCCTAAAAAACAATACGAAATACCATCAAAAGGCAAATCCGCGGCACCACATTGCAACCTAGGTCTTAGCACGTCCTTCTATTGTAATATTGTAAACTTCTTAATTAGGTCTAAGACCTTGAATTTTTTTAAATAAATTTATTTATTGTCGCTTTAACTCAGTAAGTCATATCGCGACATTCAGAATTTTACATACTACACTTTCTATATTAATTACATAGAGATACATTTATGAAAAAAAAACTATAAAATAACAATATATCTTGATCAGATAAAGATTAGATTTTGCTGAATAGATTAGTTTGCCTAAAAAATTTGATATTTTTTTTACACTTTCTCATTCAAGATGTCACTTACACTATTGTTTTGATTGATTTTGCACAAAAGTCTATGTTGATCGTATAGGTGACATTCGAGTATAATGTGGTCAACAGTTTTTCTTTTTTGACAGGTGTCACATACTGGTGGAGGTTTCTTAGAGAAGAGATGTACATGAGTCAGTTTGCTGTGGCCTATACGTATTCTAGTAATGAGCACTTGTTCTCGACGCTGAAGGAATGAAACATCAAATTTATCTGTAGATCCTCGTCTGACATCATGAAGCCTTGTGGGTTGTGTGCGTGTCCATTCGGTTAACCATTCTTTACGGATCTTTGTAGTATGAAAAGAGGCAACATCTGAGTAGGGAGTTAGAACGTTTTGATCGTGTAGAGGTAGACGAGTTGCTTCTTTAGCTGCTATGTCAGCTTGTTCATTGCCCTTTATTCCTTTATGTGAGGGAATCCATATTATGGTAACTTGCTGTCCATTATTTTTCACAGCATTGTAGGTCTGCAGTATGTCTTGAACTAATGTGTTTGGGGATGATGTATTTTGAATACGTTTTACTGTTGATAAAGAGTCACAGAGGATTAAAGAAAAATCCTTTTCGGGGGAACTCTTTATGTATTCCATAGCTTTTAAGATGGCATACAGTTCACATGTGAATATGGAGCATGTAGCTGGTAGAGCATACATTATCGTGTGATCAGGATAGACAACAGCACAGCCACTACCGTATTCAGTCTTTGAGCCATCAGTATATATAGGAGTGTGTCGGGGCAAACTTGCGCACTTCTCAGATAGCATTCTTTTAAATACGGTACTGTCGGTTGTTTCTTTATTGAATTCGCTTAAATCTAATATTATAGTTGGTGGTTCTTCTTTCCATGGAGGGAATGTGGTGTCTCTTTTAGTTCTTGGTGCAATCGGAGGAACTGTAGAATTAATTTCATGTAAGTATTGTAAGAGCCTAATGTGGAAGGGTATATGCCTCTTTTGTTGCAGGGGATAGCGTTGAGGCGAATTGCGTGGAAAAATATAAGCATGTGCTCTGGAGTGCGGAGAAGCTGCTATCTTTACTGCGTAGTTGATAGTCAGTTGTTTTCTGCGAGTCCTGATTGGGGGTTCATTAGCTTCCATTAATAAACTGGAAATCGGGCTAGTTTTGAATGCTCCCAAGACAATCCTGAGAGATGTGTTTTGGATCGGGTCAAGGATTTTCAGTGAGGATGCTGTGGCTGAGTTATATATGATAGAACCATAATCCAACTTGGTGCGAATTATGGATTTTTAGGTGCACATTAATACATGAAGATCTGCTCCCCAGTTATTAGCCGCCAATGCTTTGAGCACATTAACACGATGTAGGCAATCTTTTTTTCACTTATTTTAGATGGGAGTTCCATGTTAATTTTCTGTCAAATGTCATTCCTAGTATTCTTATTTCAGTTACAACTTCAATTTTATTCCCCTTGAGATACAGTTCTGGACAGTTATTTCCTTTCTTTTGTTTGGAAAATAAAATGCATTTGGTCTTGGTTGAAGAAAATGTGAAGCCTGTGTGATTTCCCCATTTGGCAACATCTTCAAGAGAGCTTTGCATGATTTCTTGGGTGGTTGACAGGTTGCGACCTCTGCAGAAAATAGTCATGTCATCAGCATAGCGACAGGCCTTTACCGGAGGGTTAATACATGACGTGATGCCATTTATAGCTACTACGAATAATGTTACACTCAGAACTGAGCCCTGTGGGACACCATTTTCTAAATTGACTTCTTGGGATAGGACACCGTTGGCTCGAACTTGAATGCGTCGGTCTTCAAATAAGTTATAGATAAAACTGATCATATTTCCTTTAATATTATGTTGCAGTAGAGTTTTGATAACGTGAGTTTTCCACACCATATCATACGCTTTATGAACTAGGCAATTGCAAGGAGGTGTTGACCGTTGTGACAGGCATCCAGGATTTCAGACTCTAAAACTACTAAGGTGTCAGCTGTTGAGTGGAACTATCGGAAGCCACACTGTTCTGCGGTGAAGAACTTCTGCTGTTCTAGATCCCATTTTAGTCTTTTATTTATTACATTTTCCATTATTTTGCACATTGTGCAAGTTAGAGTATTGGTCGATAGTTGTCAGGTAACATGTGATCACATCCGGGCTTGGGTATTGGAATTACTATAGCTTTTCTCCAAGCAGCTGGAAAGACTTTCTGAGACCAAATGAAATTAAATATTTCAGTGAGGTATACTATGCCTTCATGAGGAAGTTCTTTCAAGAAGCCATATATAATATCATCTGGACCTGGGCTTGTACTTCGGCAGCTTTTGATTTCAAGTAGTACTTCAGTAATATTGAGTTTATCGTTGTAGCATTGGTCAGTATTTAAATAGATGTCCGATTGTAGATCAAGACAATCATCACGAGGGGATAGAAATTCTTGTTCATATTGGAATCACTTGAAATTTTTGCAAAGTTTTCCGCTAATGTATTAGCAATGTCATGATGTGTAGTTGAAACTGATCCAGGTGTTTTATTGAAAGCTATGATACGTGAGGGTTTTTTAAGCCCTCTTATTTTACGCAGGTGTTCCCAAATTGTGTTTTGTGGGATCTGATGAGAAAGAGATGATACATATGTTAACCATGAAGCTCGTTTACTCTCTTTTATGACTTTTCGAGCTGTGGCGCGATTTTCTTGGAACATTAACTTGTTCTGTAGAAAGGGGTGGCATTTATATTTGTAGAAAGCTTTGTTTTTTTTTCCTAATTGCATCCTTACAGGATTCATTCCACCAGGGAACTGATTTTCTGTAAGTCACACCGTTAGTCCTTGGAACAGTATTGTCTGCGGCTTTAATTATGGTGTTAGTAAATTATCTTACGATATAGTTAATGTTGTAATTTTTGAAGAGGGTAGGTGGAGGTAATCTGTATAACTCTGCCTTGATATTTTCTTTGTATTCCTGCCAATTGGCAAGTTTGGTATTCCATTTATTTGAATAGACTTGTGGGTGGGGCTTGTTGTTTCCGCTTATTATGACTGGAAATTGATCACTTCCAAAGAGGGTTTTACTCGCTAGCGACGTATATATTGTTGCTTCATCTGGAGTGCTCAGACACAGATCTATGGTGCTAAAAGTTCCATGCTGAATATCATAATGTGTAGGGCCATTCGAGTCTATTAGGATCAAATTTTCAGAATCTAGTAGTGATTCAATTATTCTTCCTCTTTTGTTAGTAGAAAGACAATTCCAACGGGTGTTATGGGAGTTAAAATCTCCTAAGAGGAGGAATGGTTTAAGAAGTCGATTTGTCAGATCCACTAATTCATTTAGGTCCATGTTCTGGCTACTGGGCAAATAAACATTACAGATACATAGGGGAAATGTTAGAAAGACTCTCACTGCTACTGCTTGGGTAGATTATAGGCTGAGGAATAACCCACCCACCAAGGGAAGATGATTAAAGGAAGGAAGTAGATTTTGGATTGGAGAAAAAGGATAGAAAAATAGGAGGAGAGTCCCACAAAAGTTATTAATTTAACTTTCAATACATTTAGAAGCGGTTGCCACCGCAAATCCGTGCTCGGATACTTAAAGTGGGTACGAGCTTGGTCGAAGCTGACGGGAGCTGCAGCTAAGACTTGGGCAGTTTGCCAGAGAAATGCTTTGGTGTATTTCCTTCCAAGCACGAATAAAAGTACTATAGGGAAGGGTGATGGTCTGGCCAGACAAATAGTAAAAGCTTTATTGAGTGTGAACGAGGGCATAAACCTAGGAAGAGCTAGGAAAGCCAGGATCCTGCCTAACTGTAGTATCAGAGAAATGATGAATCCAAAAACAAATATTTAATTTATTTAACAATTCAAAGAAGTTTGAGGAAATTAACAAGCGTGTAATATAATTTTGACAAACATAGTTCATTTGAACTTTTTAACAAATGGGGTCGCAGACCTCTCAACATTAAACGGTTGCTCCAGGCAAATAACAATTTACAAGGTTTCAAACCTTACATGTTTCTAAAATCTTTATAAGATTTAAACAAATAAACAATGAAGCAATTAAAGTTTGAACGTGAATTGGAGTACAAAGAGTGTACCTTAAGAAATTCTTGAGAGAATGTTCTAGAGAAAGTGACAACTTCGAAAATAACAATAATAAAAACATGAAAAATAAGATAGAAGTTCCTACAACTTCTTATATTTATACAGAATTATTATATGAAAATTATACAAAGAGGGCAGGTCACTTACTGTGAAACCTGAAGAAAGTGAAAAGGAAAGTTCCAGACTTCCCAAGTTTGAGCAGGAATCACTAGCCAAATGGGACAGTTTCCATTTCGTGAAACCTGAACATGACTCGCTCAAGAGTTTAAAGAATTGGTTTCCCTGATTATAGGAAAGGAACAATGTGATTTGAAACTTGTATCACACAAGCAATTATGCAGAATTTAATTAATGTTAAACTAGCAAAGTTGGAAGGGCACTTCGTAAGTGACACCTTATAGAAAGTTACAATTTTATTAATATGGGTGGTTAGTAGAAGGTTGAGGAAAGATCATTGGGATATAGGATCAATGTTCATGGCCGTATTCAAATATAAACGGACGATCGCGACGCGGTAAAAAGTTGAACAAGCACTGATTATCACTGTAGTCCATGAAGATGGATGCAAAGTTCACTATAGAAACACTGAAGTTCATGAAAAAGAAAGTTATTGCAATTATGGAAAGAACTGATTGCACTATATAGGTGAGAGTCTATTTCTTGAAAAAGTTATGATTTACAATTAAATGCGCCATAGAATGTTCCAACGGGGGAAGAAAGTTCGCTATTGCAGTAATTTAAGGAAGATTCCTCATTTTAACTAGCATTTTCACAAGTGCGTGAACAATACTTGACGGCAGGACTCGCAGATAGAGTACAAGATCTCGAAGGTTCCAGAACGACCTTAGCAGAAAATGGGGTTGAGAAAATCCAACGGAGGAACTAGCTTTATAATTATAGACAGCGGGTATTAGATAATATCCCATGTAGCGAGAGGATTTCTCGTTTGAATAGCTTAAGAAAAGCTCTTTTTTAGTAAGGTTGGCTTATACAAGCAAAAGCTCAACATGGCAAATCCCACGAAGAATGATTTTTGCCCCAAAGTAAATAATTTCACACTGTCTATAAATTATAATTAGGAACACGTGGAAGTTAAAACCATGAAGATGAGGTTAAAACTTTTAAAATGGTACTTATCTTGATTTCATGTTGAAGGCGAAGTTCCGTATGACGACTACCTAGCCAACATGGCGTAGAAGAGTGTGTGCCTCTTGGTTTGAGGCTAGCTCGAGAGGAGCTTTAACTGAACGAGTCAACTGCTGACTGAGAAGTGAGAGCTGCTCAACGGAGCACGGAGGGACCGAGGAAGGGGAAAAGAGTGGGGGGTAGGAGACAAAAGGAGAACATATAAGTATTGCCAATATTGTAACAAAAAAAATAAAAAATGATCTCTTGCTGAGCTGGTCTTCAATGAGTTGATAACAGTTGATACCAGCGCAGCATGGTGAGTAAAGAAGTAGACGTAGTCCTCTTGCTCAAGGAGAAAATAGCTGGCGATGGTGACAGGATCTGGTGGCCAAATGGATAAGTAAGTCCTCTAGCACCAGGAAGAGTTGAGGAGCTTCAGAGATTCGCTGCGAGGTGACGCTAGGTGGGTCACAGAAGTTATATCTGGAACAGACTCATACAAAATATAAGCGACCTGAACCCCTAAGAGAGAACAGAAGATCACTGTTGGTGTCTGACAAAGAGGAAGGAAAGAACATGCAAAAACATTGAAAATTATAATCTCAGGTACCGTGTATTCTAAGAATGCACCACTGCTTCCAAATTTGTTTCCAGTGGTATTTCTCTTTGAGGAATATTTTCGTGAATGTAAGTAGCTACCCCTCCACTTGCATGAATAGGATTATTGCGATTTTTGTGGATGCTGTGAAATGTCTCATATTAGCCAAATAGTTATCACGAAAATTAGTTTCTTGTAAACAAATTATTTCAGGTTGGTGTTCATTTATGAGTTGTTGTAGATATTAGTATTGAGGGTAATATCCATTAATATTCCACTGCAGTATCTACGAATCCATGATGGTTTTAAAGAGATGTGTTTACTACCGTAGTTGTGATCCATATCGGTTACTGGGAGTGTCTGATCTGGGGTATTACTTTCTTCATTAGTTAGTTAGTTAGTTATTGTTGTTTTAAGGGGCGGAACTACGAGGTCATCTGCCCCTTTTCTTCATTAATGACAATGAGTAGTTTCTTTACAAGCCTGGTGCTCTGGTTTTTAATGTCTTATCTTGATAATAGGGGTATAGGTTACGGAGGGTCTCGATGAGGTCTTCAACACGGGAAGTGTAGGATAATGCAATATGTAAGATATTTGTTGCAGATGTTCCTTTAGTATTCTCAAACAAACTTTTGAGTTGAATGAAGTTAAGACTAAAGTTTGAGGGATTAGCTTCTATTACTTTCTTGACAGGAAGAAGTTGTTCTTCAAGGTCGAGAGGATTCGATATCAATAGTTTCGTCTTAGGCTGTTTAATATCTTGGTTTTTTTGTTGTCCTAGAGCAGGAAATTCATCATCCGTTTTATCATCTCCCGAGATAGAAGAATTGTCTAAGAAGGAATTATCAGCCTTGGAAGTGGGGTTTAATTAAGAGTGATTCTTTATTTGCTTCATAGTTTGGGAT
The DNA here is from genome assembly GCA_946902985.2 of Meconema thalassinum. Classification (NCBI taxonomy): domain Eukaryota; kingdom Metazoa; phylum Arthropoda; class Insecta; order Orthoptera; family Tettigoniidae; genus Meconema; species Meconema thalassinum. The sequence continues at coordinate 295,235,330 of OX336391.1, read as the reverse complement.
TGAATCGTTCGAGTTCCAGGACACATTCTGTTGATGGGGATTTTTAGAGGGAAAAGGTGTGTCATTAGAATCTTCAAGAAGTTGTTGTGGGTCAGTAGTTTGCTGAGGGACCATAGTTTGTTGAGGGACCATAGTTTGCTGAGGGACCATAGTATGATGAGAGTCCGTTGTTGCATTTATTGGAATGGAGATGTCCTCCTTGGAGGAAATTAGGTCTGATCCTTCTACGATAACCTGCATATTGTGTCTATTTTCGCCTATCCCCAAGTTTGCCCAGTGAAATCTACCTCCGCCTTCCGGCGTGCCGAGAGGACTTTTTCTTTTAATGGAATGGACTCCAATTGAGGAAAGGATTCATGATAAAATTAACGAATGTAAAACAAAAAGTATAGAAAGCAGGCGAAGGAAATCAGAAACCCAAATTGACATCACATTGACAGGTAGAAAGGAGAAGGGAGTTTGAGACGTCTGTTACTTCGGAAGCAAAGCAAATATGATATAAAAAGCAGGTTGACTCGGGTAAGGAAAGCATTTCTGCAGGAAAGATTTTTTTTGACATCAAATATAGATTTAGGTATTAGGAAGTCATTTTTTAACCCTGATTGTTTTCTTCTAGAGTCTTGGGTAGTAGGGGACAAACTCGAGTCAGGTGACCTCCTTCTTTACAAGTAAAACAGGAGGGAACATCTGATGAAGTGTATATCCAATAATTAGTTCCTTCATAGCATATCTGTAATGCATTTGGCATCTTATTGAAATCATCAGGTTTAATATATAGTTGCCGGCAGAAGCTGAGAATATGTGTGAATCCCGGAATATTAATTCCTGCCTTTAGGCTGGATATAGACGACATTGGTTTAATGCCCAGTTGCTGTAAGTGTTCTTCAATAACTATGTTGGGTAATATAGGACATACGTTGGATAATATCACTCTCTTATTTGCAACGATTAACGGCCTGAGGGTGAGATCAATATTATTGATTCGGATTACAGGGTGATTAAGTGACAGTTCCTGAACAGTGTTTTTGTTTGATAGGAATATGCATATTCTTAAGTTCGAAATGCGGGATATATATCGTATGTTAGCTGGATATGTTAATTTTTCCACAGCAAGGACGTAATCTTTTATTGGAATTCCATCGTGTGCGTCAATAATAATAGCCTGTTCTTTATTCGGTGTTAACTGTATTGCAGAAGCATAACTTTTCTGGGATATCTTGGGTACATTGTGGGTAGAACTGTCGGTAAGGTTAGGTACGGTCTGACTTCCTTGGTAAGAAGCCATTACTTTGAGTGTGAAAGGCTTTGGAGACTCGCTAAATTACGATGTTCGACCGTTTGTTGTATGTCTTCCACACGCAAAACAGAAAATAATGGATTTCACTCCTAATAAATGACACTATACAGAGACCAGTGCTCAAAGTTTACATTGGGTCACAATATTCACATCCAGACTAGTATTTTTTGTTCAAATACGTCTTGAAGAGGGACCAATTTGACAAAAAACAGCACACATCATCAAGACTTGAAATTTTATAACTCTAAATTGGTAAATTATCACTTAAAGCCAAAATCAATCTTTAATTATTGTTATTTAGTTTACTGTTTAAAATTGTTTAAATAAATTGTTGTTTTTCTTTTTTCTTTATCTTTACCGTTAGAATTACGAGTAGGCAGGACCTTCACTCCCCTGATTCTTCCTTTAAGCTCAAACTCTTTTTCCCAATCTCTAAAACGACAAAATTCTTACTACTTGTTGCATTTAACTTAAAACTGCAAATACCAACATGTTCATGTTTCTCTTAGCTGTCATAGCTAATTCTAACAAACCAGTAAGGCAAATATAGCTAGCTCTGCAAGCTTCCTATTTGTTGAGATTTCTTTCTCTTATGGTTTGTCCCTAAAATTTCAGTTTTATTTGAGTTAGGTTTGAGGTCCTTCCTCTTTTCTAAGATTTTAATCGGCGTCTTGCTGGCTAACAGCTTAGTTTTCCTTAAGTGCAACAATTGGTATCCTTCCAAAAACTTTCAAGAAAACAAGTAAAATTATTACTAAAAACATTCATACTGCTTTATCGCTTCCCTCTCTGGGAGCATTGGGTTGGTCTGACGGAGATCCAACAGTGCCCAGAAATAAAATTATTATACCAAATTCAAATCTTTCCAGCATTCTTGAATGCATCAAAAAAATAACCTTTCTAAAGTGAAAATTAGTACGTTTTTTTGTTTTGGCTTACTTTGCCTTGCCAGACTGCCACCCTTCCCCATAGATCCGAAATACCGGTTCGGGAGGGAAAGTGCAATTGTCGAGCGCTTTCAGGCAACTTCAATTCACGCTATACTCTCCGCTTGCCTAAGACAAGCCCCCGCTAAAGTTAGGTTCCTCTTAAGATTTGTACAGTGAATTTTCGTTACATCTTATTACTTTGCTTCAATTTTTGTGGTGGATTCTCTTCCTATCTATCAATACTTTTGTCCAAACCGAAACCCATCTCCTTTTCTCTTCTATCATCATCCCTTAGGTAGAGTTAATCCCACAGGTGGTACCGAAACCCGGGAGAATCCATTTGTCATTATTTTGCAAGTTATTAATATATACTTTGAATTTTTCAGCTATAACTTCACTGTGCAAGGCTGATGAGGGGGGAAGAGGTCGCTCCTGTCTCCTTTGGTGTGTCCCACTCTTTCAACTTGTTTGCTGCTGCCAGTCTGACAGCATTTCCAAAACTCCACAGTACCGTAAGTTATACTTTAATTTACCCATTTCGCCATGGCTCCTACAGATAAAGATAAGGACGGTAGGGATGAAAAACTTACATCCAAACGAGCGTCTTATAAAGGGAAAATTACCCGATTTAGAAAATACATAAGAGAGCTGGATCCTTCAGAAGCTCAATTAGATTTATTAAAACATCGCGTAAAGGATTACGAACGTTCTTTTGAGCATTATTGTACTATTCAAACTGAAATCGAAACTTGCATGCTCAATCGAACAGATGACCGAGTAGATGTAGAAAATCAATACTTCGAAGGCATAGGCTCTGCCTTTAAAATAATACGCCAACTTGAAGAAGAACAGAAAAAGTACGGTTCTGTTCTTGATTCCCTTCACGAACAACAAACCTCGTCTCGTGAGGGCACTCACAAACCCAAACCAATTCTACCCAAGATTAATTTGCCTCACTTCTCTGGAGATGAATCTACTTGGGATTCTTTTTAGGAACTCTTTTGCTCCCTTGTTCATGACAATGAAGACATTCAAGTCATCTACAAGTTCCATTATTTGCGATCTATTCTCCGTGGACAAGCCCTGCAGTTAGTCGAAGCACTTCCATTAAGTGCTGAAAACTACCCCATTGCCTTTAATTAATCGAAGGAAAGATACGGTAGTTTACGGTTACGTATTCAACGCCATATGAAAGCTCTATTTAACTTGCCTTCGTCACAGCATAATGACGTCACTAGCCTGCGTACCCTCATCGTTATGACACAACTTCATGTAAAAGCATTATCGCAATTAGATCAACCCACTGACCTTTGGGACACTTTCCTAATACATTTAGTGGTTTCTAAGGTTGATACTGCTACCCTTAAAGCTTGGGAAATGGAACTCTCTAACAATGACGAGTATTCTTACGAGCATTTAGTCATCTTCATAAATGCTAGATGCCAATTCTTAACTGCTTTAGCTAACAAAAGTGAACCCTCTTTTCCTAGTTCTGAATTTGAATCATTGTCCCTTAAATCTAAAAGCGAACACGTAGCGTCTAGTACCCAAAAACCTGGGTCTAGCTCTTCTAAACCCAAGTCATACGCCACTGGTTACCGAACTAGGTCTAGTGAACGCCGTATTGCCAGTTCTCTTGCTTTAAACACTCGAAGCGAATCCCGTAAAAGTTTAAATGAACCGTTTAAGTGCATACTTTGAAAAGATTTCACGCTTTATATTTATGTAAATCTTTTAAAGAACTGCCAGTTGATGACAGAAGAAAATTAGTTTCCCAGAATAAACATTGTTTCAACTGCCTCTCACCTAAGAATTCTGCTTCTAATTGCAAGTCTTCTAGACTTTGTTTCCACTGTGAAAGACCGCATCACACTTTATTGCATCGTCATGATCAATCGAGGTCATTAGCAGCATCCACTTCTCAAAAAAGTGACAGTACTAGCAGTCCTAATGCTTCATCTTTTATTCAAAACGCTAAGTCTTTGCGTAGTGCTCAAGTATTATTGTCTACTGTTCAAATTGAAGTTCAGGATAAATTTGGCAACTGGGTCCGCGCACGAGGCCTTCTTGATTCAGCGGCAACCCATGATTTCGTTTCCAATTCTTTGATCAAAAATCTTGGCTTACTAGTAACTCCTACTTCTATTAATGTATCAGGCATTAACAGCTTAAAATCACAAGCTTTGCAATTCTCAAAACTAACCATAAAGGACACTGTCTTATCATAGAAATAAATTTCTAAAACTTAATTGCCTCATTCTCAACAGTATCGGAGATGATACTCCAAGCCACTCTGTTGATATCTCAGGTCTGAATATTCCTTCTCATTTAAGGTTAGCCGATCCTCTGTTCAATGTACAAGGCCCTATTGACATACTTTTCAGTTCCAATGTTTTTTTGGAATTGCCTTCGTAAACAAATTCGTAAACTATCTTCAAACGTGGTCGCCAGAGACACTAATTTTGGTTGGATTGTTACTGGTCAACTTCCTCATTATTCCCCCCAACCCATACCGCAATGTTATTTCGTAAATACCGATTTAGAACAGTTCTGGGAACTTGAAAACATTGATTCTCCTAACTTGAGCTCTTCAGAAAACGAATTCTGTGAACAACTCTTCATGTCCACCACTACTCGTTCGCCCGAAGGTCGATTCATTGTCCAGATGCCCAGATTAGTCAATCCCCCCAAACTTACTGATTCTCAACCAAAGGCTCGAAAAGCTCTCTTTGCTATCGAGAGCAAATTTAAGAAAGAACCTCTCGTCAAACAACAGTACACAGAGTTTATGGACGAATACGAAAGCTTGTACCGTGAGGAAGTAGTCAGCAAATCTGATGACGAATTACACCCCCAAAAGAAACTGTATTCTTAAATCATCACCCGGAATGGAAGAACCCTCTTGTAAAGGACAAAATCCGAGTCGTGTTTAATGGGTCGTCACCTGATACCAATGGCAACAGTCTCAACGATACTCTTTATTCTGGTCCCGCTATTCAGTCTGATTTATCTACCATCCTCTTAAATTTCCGCTTGTTCCCCATAGCAGTCATCGCGGATATCAAACAGATGTACCGTCAAGTGTTGATTCAATCTGAGCAGCAAGATCTACACAGAATCTTATGGCGTGACGAAACTAGTAAACCTATTAAAATATTTCGCGTAAAAACAGTCACGTATGGTCTGAAATCTTCCGCTTTCCTTGCTGTCCGATCCCTACATATGTTAGCCTCTCAAGATGGTCATTTATTTGATGCTAAAGCTTCTGAAGCCCTAACTACATCCTTTTATGTTGACTATTACCTCCAGTCCTTTCCGACTCTTGAGGAAGCTTCTTTCGTATCACTGGAACTGAAAGCATTGTTAAAGAATGGAGAATTCCCACTTCATAAGTGGAATTTCAACTCCCCTGAGTTTCTTGCCCAATTTCCCATAGAAGATGTAGACCCCTCTTCCGTCGAAATCTGCGGAGATTCCCAATCCATAAAAACGCTTGGAGTACACTGGTGCACTCGCACTGATACTCTCATCTATAAAGTCTCACTTTCCGAAGAGTTCTCTAACACAAAAAGGCAAATTTTATCCGAAATTGCAAAAATTTTCGATCCTCTCCAATTTCTTGCGCCGGTTATTGTTATAGCCAAGCTTTTCATGCAAGAGCTATGGTCTCTTAAATGTGAATGGGACGAAGCCGTTCCCCCTTCTGTTCCTAATATATGGCTCTCTTTTCGATGCAGTTTACTTGATCTTTATCTTATTGAAATTCCTAGAAATTTAATTAATGCTCCTAATACATCTTTCTTTCTTCATGTTTTTGCCCACAGCTCCGAGAAAGCTTACGGTTGCAGCGCATATTTGGTTTATCGCAATTCGCTGAATGAACCTTCATTTTCAAACCTTATTTGCGCTAAGTATAAATTACTCCTCTTAAACTATTACTTTGCCTAAGCTTGAATTGTGTCCTGCACTCATGGCCACAGAACTTGCCAAAAAACTGCAGAAAGTCTTAAAAGTCAAATTTTCGCAAACCTATCTGTGGAGAGATTCCATGATCACTCTTTCTTGGATCGCAAAAACCCCACCCAATGACAAATCTTTGTTGCAAATAGAGTTTCTAAAATTCAAACCCTTTCTTCTGGATGTCAATGGAGACATGTGCCTAGTGCTGATAACCCCGCTGACATCATCTCTCGTGGGTGTTTACCCTCTCAATTGGTAGCATCTCAGTTGTACTGGTATGGGTCCTCGTGGTTAATCCAAGACTCTTCTTGCTGGCCTTCTAAACCTCCGGTTACAAACTCCAATTTGCCTGACGCTAAAGTATCTAAATCTACTGTTTCGTGTCTTATTTCCAACGTTTCATATCCCTTGTTGTCTCGCTACTCTTCCTTTCACAAACTGATTCAAATTTTTGCCTATCTTCTCAGATGGAAATATCTTGGTTTTGACCAACCTCTTCTTCCTAAACCGCACCTGAGTGATCGCTACTATTAAGGTTTTGCAGCTAATACAGCAAGAGACCTTTTCTACTGATTATCTTTGCTATCCGCTAAGAAGGATCTTTCGAAGTCTAGTTGTCTTCGTGCCTTAGCCCCTTCCCTTGATGTCAATGGGTTACTCAGGGTAGGTGGTAAGCTTTCGCACTCTTCACTTTCTGAAGACAAAAAGCATCCTGTCATTTTGCCTTCCAAGCATCACGTAACCTGCTTTTAATCATCCGTGACTTTCATTATCTAAACCTGCATGTTGGCACTCGTACACTGCTTTGCTTATTAAGGGAAACGTACTGGATAATAAATGGAGTTCATGAAGTTTCTTCGGTAATTCACAAATGCATCCCTTGTTTCAAAGTGAAACCTAAAGTCAGTACGCAATTGAAGGGCGATCTACCATCTTTCCGCTCTTCTCCGATGCGTACTTTTGCTTTAACAGGTGTGGATTATATGGGTCCATTTCAATATTAACGCAATTCTCCTGAAGACAACGCAAATTGCTTGGAAAACTCTATGTTTCTCTTTTCGTTTGCATGGTTACTGGTGCGATCCATCTGGAACTGGTAACAAATGCCTCTACTTCTTACTTTTTGTCAGTCGTTTCTCGCTTCACTGCAAGGCGTGGCGTTCCCTCTGAAATGTTCTCCGATAACGCCTCCACTTTTCAAGGCGCAGCTTCCTTGTGGAAGAAAGCTCTTACATCTTCTCCTGCCATGGAACAAATGTCTAACTTTTCTTATTCTAAAGGCTTCAGATGGCGGTTTATACCTCCCTACGCCCCTCATCACGGCGGTGGGTAGGAATCTTGTGTCAAGCTAAATAAATGTCATCTAAAACGGTTTTAGGTAGTCGCATTCTGACCTACGAAGAATTTAACTCGCTGTCCATTCTGATTGAAGGTGTTGTTAATTCTCGCCCTGTAACCCCACTCTCTAATGACCCTGATGACTTGCTTCCACTTACACCTGGTCACTTCCTTATAGGCACTTCTCTTTCTGTCCCTCCTCCCCTTCCTAACTCTTATAGAGATTCTAATTTACCTATTGTTTGGCGTAAACTTGAAGCCCTTCGTAATTCTTTTTGGAAGAGGTGGAAATTGGAATACTTAACTTCCTTGCAACGGAGACAGAAGTAGCTCCTTTCTAATCCTGACATCAGAGTGGGGGACCTGGTTCTTGTTAGGGATTCTTCTCACCCCTTAGTTTGGGTCTCCGGAAGGGTGATCGAGTGTTACCCGGGAAGGGATGGAAGAGTCAGGGTGGTTGGATCTAGACTACCAATGGGCATATTACTAGACCTATCACTTTAATTGCCCCCCTTGCTCTCAACCTTTGACAATATGTTTCTGCTCTCTGTTGGTGTTTTTCCCTCCCCCCAGTATGGTGTATTCCTTGGAATACACGGTCAGGCAGAGTTAGCTTTTGCTGCTCTTTGCTTAAACCTTTCATTTAATTTCTTTCTTTGCAGTCACCAACAGTGATCTATCTGTATTTCTTTTCTCTTTTTACATGCACTTATGTTTCCCTTGAGTCTGTTCTGTTCAATGGACTACTTAGCGGCATCTGGCAGCTAACCTCTGAAGTTCCTCAATATCTCCATACTCGAGAGGACTTCCTCAGCAACCCAATCCACCAGGCTTCGTCATTGTCGCCTGTTAACATCTCCGTGAAAACTGATTCCTGAAGAAAGTTCGCATCTATGAAGAGTCTTTTATGTTTTTAAGGTTGGTTATAATGATGTACTCTCTATTGTCTATTACCTCCACCCTTTTCCGTCTCCTTGGTCCCTTCATGCTTCGTTCAGCCGATCTCACTTTCGTGTCAGACGTCAGACATACAGTTGGGGCTCTCTCAAGAGCTTGCCTCCTGTGCTCGAGAGACATTTTAAATCAGACGCCATGTCTGTTTTTAATCAACGGTTGCAAGGAACCATCGCCTACTCTACAAAAATGAGCTAAGTACAAAACTTTAACATTTTTAAACATGTTTTAGAAGGTTTTAATACAATTTTATAGACAGTATGGAATTGCTAACTATCATGCAATATCCGTCTTCGAGGGATTTTCTTGTCATGCTTTCGCTCTCTAAGCTGGCTTTACACCATGAAATTCGGTACTTCTTGTACAAATTTAACTGCGAATATTTTCTCACTACGAGGGATTTAATTTAAACTACCCACTGTCTATAAAAAAAAATAGCCTTTTCCTCCGTGGGAACTTTACCGCCCTATTCAACTGCCATCACAACTCCAGAACTTTCTACGTATACTAATCTGTTTAATCGTCAAGAAACCTTGTATTTCCTACACTAAATAATCGAATACGCTAACCCACCGTGGGATTACTACTGCATCGAGTAATTGTTGTCATAATTCTGGAACTTTTATGTACATCTTAAAACTTGTACAACGCAAGTAACATGTCAGAATTCAACTAAGTGACCTCCACAACTGCAATAACTTCTCGTTTTCATAAACTCTCTGTGCTGCAATAGTGAACTTTTCCTACTCATCAATAGACTTCAGTGCAAAACAGTGCCCGTTCAACTATCTTCCGCGCCACGTTCGGTTGTGAAAATAAATTTGGCCAGGACATTTTCCTGAACCTACTATTTTCCTTCTCCCAAATCCCCCAACTAACTCAATCTAATAAAACTATAAATTTAAGTCATTCTCAATGAGGCTTCGCTTGCGAGCAAGCGCCCTCCCAAATTTATTCCACGCGTAATATTGTAATTACTGTGTAAAATAGCGGTAATTTCCGCTTTCTATTTTCTTGTTTTCTCTCCTGTAACCATCAGGATTTAATCTATTTGTCTTTAGCTTGTTGGCTTGCCATAAGTGCAGTCAAATAGCGTTTGTAACTTACTTAAGTTGTAAAAGTTATAATTACGGCATGATTCATTGTTTTTAAGCGTTCAAATTTCACAATTTTAAGCACGGTTTAAAACCCCTAGTTTGAGAATTGTAAACTTCTTAACTTAATTAGGTCTAAGACCTTGAAATTTGATAGCTCTAAATTGTTAAATCTTCACTTAAAGACAAAATCAATCTTTAATTATTGTTATTTAGTTTACTGTTTGAAATTGTTTAAATAAATTGTTGTTTTTCTTTTTTCTTTATCTTTACCGTTAGAATTACGAGTAGGCAGGAACTTCACTCCCCTGATCCTTCCTTTAAGCTCAAACTCTTTTTCACAATGTCTAAAACGACAAAATTCTTACTACTTGTTGCATTTAACTTAAAACTGCAAATACCAACATGTTCAATGTTTCTCTTAGCTGTCATTGATAATTCTAACAAACCAGTAAGGCAAATATAGCTAGCTCTGCAAGCTTCCTATTTGTTGAGATTTCTTTCTCTTACTTATGGTTTGTTCCCTAAAATTTCAGTTTTATTTGAGTTAGGTTTGAGGTCCTTCCTCTTTTCTAAGATTTTAATCGGCGTCTTGCTGGCTAACAGCTTAGTTTTCCTTAAGTGCAACAATTGGTATTCTTCCAAAAAATTTCAAGAAAACAAGTAAAATTATTACTAAAAACATTCATACTGCTTTATCGCTTCCCTCTCTGGGAGTATTGGGTTGGTCTGACGGAGATCCAACAGTGCCCAGAAATAAAATTATTATACCAAATTCAAATCTTTCCAGCATTCTTGAATGCATCATAAAAATAACCTTCTAAAGTGAAAATTAGTATGTTTTATTTTATTTTGACTTACTTTGCCTTACCAGACTGCCACCATTCCCTATAGATCCGAAATACCGGTTTGGGAGGGAAAGTGCAATTGTCGAGCACTTTCAGGCAATTAAATTCACCCTCTTAAGATTTGTACAGTAAATTTTCGTTACATCTTATTAATTTGCTTCAATTTTTCTGGTGGATTCTTTTCCTATCAACCAATACTTTTCTCCAAACCGAAACCCATCTCCTTTTCTCTTTTATCATCATCCCTTAGGTAGTGTTAATCCCTAGCTAAAACCTACCCACGCTGGGCAAACCGTTAAAATATCTAAATACTACATGTATAAGATTCGTTCAGCATCAAAAGCTCTACAAAAAAGTCCGTGAGAACATATGTCTACCTTCAATACATCGCCTACTATAAGTGTCTTTACATTTTAATTTCTTCAACCATGTCCATTCAACTACTGAGGCGACAGTTTACGAGCTAGCTAAGGGCGAGTCTATTATCTCTGTTACAGCCTAGCTAGCGGGCGAACCTATTGCCCCAGATACAGCCGGCAGGATACCGTTGAGTAATGTTGAGTTAAGACTTCTGAGAAGGGTGGTTGTGTTTGGAGTTTCCCTGGAAGTGCAGCTCGTGTATTCTTCATTTCTCCTGTGACAGTCAAGTTATGATTGGACGGAAGGGGAATTTGAGTATCAATCACGGCACCATCCCCTGGAGGTGCAACTCTCATTTCGCCTGTGAACATTACATTCCGCAAAATTTACAGATAATTTAAGATTGGACGGAAGGGGGATTATATTACTTTAAATTATACTGATTAGCGTATAATCTCTACTTAGTATAAAACAAAGTCCCCGATTCTTGGATGTCACGGGTAATCTAGAGAACCACTGGATGGATTTTGATGCGGTTTTCACCATTCTGTAAAGGATATCTCGAGGAAGGTTTCTGAAGAAAATAATGTATTAATGACCAAAGGAAGTCAAGCACTAACGATTTCAGTGAGAAGGTCGGAAAAAAACCTGGCGTCCGTGCGCTTTTTAAGCTTACTCTTGGCAAACCGTTAAAATATATATTATACTATGAGTGTAAGAATTGTTCAGCGTGAAAAGTCCTACAAAAAGCCCGGAAGCATATCTCTTTCTTCAATACATCGCCTACTATAAGTGTTTTTACGTTTTCATTTCTTCCAACAATCTCCATTCAGTTACTGAGGCGACAGTTTACGATCTAGCTAGGGGCGAGTCTATCTACATGATAATATAATTAATAGTCCAGTCAGTAATTTTAACCCACCATGCCGAGACGTATAACGGATATTGGTCGTTGTTCATTGACATTGGAAAAAAGCGCTTATCACGTAATGCATTCATAACTTTTCCCGGGCGAAGCCGAGTCGGGTTGCTAGTTATGCAAAATGCTGTCATTGCTGTCCATTGCTATACCTACACGTTCGTCTTCAATTCCGCCACTCCTGGAGTAAGCAAAACTGTGACTGATGACAGCACAACGATGTTAGTGACCCCGCGGAATGTCAGTCACTTCCGCCAACCACATCAACACTATTCGACAACCCACATGTATGAAGCTCTTGTATCATGCAGACTCCGTGACACGTGGTATTAGAGCCCTGCGCGGATAAACAAAATGTTATCCGCATCCGCCCCACATTCACACGACTGTTATCCTCATCCGCCCCCATCCTCACGACTTTCATCCGCAACCGCACGTTTGCTATCCGAATCCGCTGACATTACAGTGTATTGTATGTCTACCCCTCATTATTCCCGTTTTTTCCAACGGGGTCGGGGATGAGATGCGATGGAAGTCATTGTGGCGATGGTTTTTACGGCCGGATGCCCTTCCTGACGCCAACCTCATGAGAGGAGATAATGAGAGATGAAATGAATGATGGTGAATGAAACTGGGCAAGGATATGGAAGGAAGCGTCCGTGGCCTGTCAGAAGGTACCGTCCCAGCATTTGCCTGGTGTTGAAAATGGGAAACCACGGAAAACCATTTCAAGGACGGCCGACGGTGGAGCTCGAACCCACGCGTCTACCAAGTCAGCGAGAGCTTGGTCCCTTGACCTAATGCTGCGCTTTAGCGAGCGTAGCCACTACTGTCGGTTCCGCTGACATTACAATAATATTTTTAATTTATTAGATTAAGCGTAAAGTACTAAAGTATCACATTTAGACATTTGAGGAGAATTCGTTCCCCTAGGCTATTTGTTAATCGCAAGACAATGTTGACTGAGTTTTGTCCCTGTGAGTAACGGCAAGTGAAACAGCAAGTGGCTAATTATAACACTTACTTAGTCATCGGATACACCCAAATAGGCAAGCGCAAGTATAAAGGACTTTTTGGGGGGATAAGTCAACATTAATTGAGGGTATTTCCATGACTGGCTTCTCTCACTTCTCTAATATTCTCATACAATCCAAGCGAAAGCAAATAGGGAAATAACAAGAAACGTTAAAGACTCAGATCTTAAAAAAACGAATTATTAAAAAAAACAGTTCAACATTTTATTCGAAAAACTATCCGCAAATTTACTCTACACATTACTCGCAGATTATCCGCTATCCGCACAGCCATGCATACTCTATCCTCATGGCGAAAAATTTTGCAGATATCCGCATCCGCGCAGGATTTTTTCTATAACCATGCGAACTATCTGGCTGTGACGTTGCAAACACTTATTATATTTTATATGAAAATGTTATGTTTGAACAATATAAGAAATAAATACTTTTCTTTACATCTGTGAACTCAGGGTTATATCTTTCAGTCTCCCGCAATCAATATTGAGAAAAAAAATTGCATTTGGCTAAACGTTGCAAATACAAAAACAAGAGAAAAGCGTTCAAATTTGGTTAGCCCTACTGATTTATGTTTCATTAGATTCACATCATCACGCAAAATATCTTGCTCGAAATTCAAACATTTAGCCCAATCTCGCAACGTCGTCAGTCCTATCAAGGGATAGTCATTAGCTCTTAAAAACAGGTAGGTTTTAGGGCTTACACTTCTTCGTGATATAGCCGCTGCTATATCGTCAGAACACCAATTGATTTCCTTACCTTTCTCTGTACTTACGGTAATAATTGTTTTATTTGACCTAGAGTGAAGACTTTATCCAGTATCGTCTGAATTTCTTTGCAAAGACATTTCTTCAGTTCGGCGATTTCTTTCTTCAACGCCAAATGGTCTGCGCATTAATCATCGTACTTTTGTTTCCAAGCTTCGGATTCCGCATGTACCTCCTCAACTCATTTCTTCAAAGTGTTTTCCACATCTTCATGAGAACGAGTGCTTAAAAGGAAAGACATTTGTTGAATTCTCAAGTTTATTTTTTTAAACTTATAAAGGAACTAGAGTACGTGTTTATTCACAAGAGCAATACAGTCAAACCTCCGTACAACGATTACCGATACAACGATAAAGCCGGGTACAGCGATAATTTTATATGGTCCCGGCTGATTTCCTATATTTAATATGTTAATTACCCCTCATTACAACGATGAAGTAATTTTAGCAACACCCTGTTATAACGAAGACAAAGTTTCGGGGACCTTACTAGATTTTGCTTCTAAGAATGTGACCATAATGGTACGTATTGTTTGTTAAACCTTCAGCGCTGTATTATCAGAAGCTTCGCTACATAACCTACTGCGCTGACGGTAGCCAGGTAGCGAATAAGGTGCAGCCGCGGGTGAGCTCTGCTAGGCTGCAAAGTAGAAAGAGTCATAGAGCTCCTGTGTTTGAACCAGTGTTAAATGTTTTAATCTGTACATTGTTGAGCTTGAGTTGCAGTCAGAAGAGTGTTGTGTTGGCGTCATACGCAGTTCTCTGCAGCCACGTGTCAGGGACACATAAGTTGATACTATTGGTGATCGGAATATGAACAGATCCCCGATGTTAAAAGAATGTAAGAAGCTTGAGTACTTACATTTTATTTTACCTTTCTTTAATTTGTAAGCTGATTCAGTACCGTCAGCTGTAATGTTATGACTATGCAGTAGGAGTACATAACATGTACTATATTATAGTACAGTACTCTACCAGTTTCATTTTGTATTTTTTTCGTTATTCTATTATTTCTCATCAGAAAAGTACTGCTGTATATACTGACCTTTAAGGTACAGTACTGTAGTAGTCACTGTTAACAAAACCTCATTATATCATTAACCCTGCTATAACAATATTATCGTTTTCATGGTCCCATGAATATTGTTCTATCTATGTATTTCTTTCAGATGGCCACTAAACTATGGCAGGAGGGCCAAGATTAGATTAATACCATTGCTACACCACGCTTTGAACTCGTGATATCAATGTCTCAACTATCTGGTGAAAGCAGTGCTTTACTCCGCTAGTTATCTCCCTTCCAAGTACCGGTATCATAATGAAACTTAGTTGCATTGTGCGTGTAAAATAAACAAATTCACCTTTTATGAAACTTCAATGTTCAAAAATAAAATAAAGCTTACCTTATTAACTCCTTCCCATTCAAGCAGGTATGTTTAGATTGTATTCCTTCAGTGAGTGTTTCATTGTTATGTATAATTTCAATGATAACATTTTTACGACGCCTCTTTTCCAGCCTCATCGACCAACTTTCGGCTTCTTCCAGAGATCTTTTCCCTTTCATTGGTATAATTTGAGTGGATTTTGGTAGTTTTTCAGTCGGAATTGCATCTAATTTTAAAGTTCTATTGTGCACTGGAGTATAGGTCAACAATTGCTGTCGAAGTGGAATAGCAAAACTGTCTTTAGTGAAATGAAAAGAACATACTCGAGCTGAAATGATAATAATAATAATCTCCACTCGCAAATGTTATTTGGTTTGCCTATTCATTTCTATATTATTCTTTAATAACTCAGTTTAAAAATGCATCCAGAGCTATTCCAATGTTTTAACTTTAGAGAGAAATAATTTAAAGAATGAATTACTGTTCTGCTCACAACAGACAGATTAGTTTTAGAAATCATAACTTACCGTGCTTTTAAAATTAAACTTATCCTCCCTCCTACAAGCTCTGACCCATGAGCTCGCTACATCTTATCTTGTGGAAATACAAAGTATTTTATATTACACCCTTTTATTTTCCTGGAGTAGTTGTTGCAACCATACAAAGCTCTCAAGTGATAGAATCCTCGTTTTAACAAAACCCGACATCTTTGGGAGTTTTATCATGATCTCTACTCATTTCATGGAATGTATATTAATTTATAATTATTTTTTCTTTTCCTTTTATTTTCAGAATTGTCCCTAAAGTCTAAGACTACTTAGAGCGGATTTAGGCCTATGCATTGGAAAAGCCTTTTATTATCTTGCATGTCAATAGGGATGTGTCTCGATCCTGTCTCCACGAAGGTCCGTTTACGCAAGAAATGAGCACTTAACAGAAATAAAAGATATAATGAATAATAATAATCTGCAAATTTGTACCATTTTATTTCTCTCCTATTCCTGAATCCTTTCCTGATCATTCATCCTAAAAATATAAAACCATCGCCTTTGAACTAATTATTTAAAAATACTATAAAAATGTGTGAGAAGAAAATAAAATCACAAGTTCATCTATAGCTCCTCAGCAAAACTGGAAATGCCTTGAGTAAGTATTAATATTCCTTAAATTTTGCATTTTATAAGGTGGTTTAAAAGGCAGTGAAGAAACCCAAAGTTAGCTTCACAACTATTTTCTTTTGTCGTGAGGCCTCCTCAGAGGCCGAGTGCAGGTATTTCTATTCGACGCCCGTGGGCGACCTGTGCGTCGGGATGAGAGATGGAATGGATGAAGATTAATGAATGAAACTGGGCAAGGATGTGGACTATTGAGCACTGGAGTATAGTTCAACAATTCTGTCGAAGTGGAAACTACTTGTGCTATGCATGGGTTTCTATTGTATCAGTTGAACACGGGATGAACGGATTAAAATACACGAACACTTGTTGACTAAGATTTATTGAACAAGACACAGGATACAGGCAAAGGGGAAAAACAAAAAGTCAAAGAATATACTTTTGACAAAAGACAAACGATATTTACATGCGAGATTAGAAAGTACGAAAAAATATTCATTCTCTTCAACACTCTCCCTTAATCAAGCAATGCTGCACTTTAGGACAAACGAATGCCAGTAACACATTTCACATGACCATGAATTGACAGACCTCTTGTCAATAGGCTACATCAGTAATCATTTCAGCAGTAGGCACGTAGGACAACTTTACTTTGCAGTTCTTTAAGAAGTCCCTAATGAAATGATAGCGCACATCTATGTGCTTTGTTCTCTGATGAAAATCTTCATTCTCAACCAACCTCTGAGCACTTTGACTGTCATTACTCAACTGAATTGGACCTCCTCTCTTACACAACTCAAAGAAAAACCTCAAGGGAACAGAGCTTCTTTACATGCTAAAGTCAGATCTATGTATTCTGTTTCAGTGCTAGACAGTGCCACAACGGGCTGTTTCTTACTTTCCCAACTTGTTGGGCCTTCTGCATATTTAAATACATAACCACTCACAGATATCCTGTCTGTTAAATTATTTCCAAAAGAAGCATCAACAAAACCCTTGACATCACATTCTGAATTTTTATACATGATACCAACGTACCCTTCAAGTATCTGAACACTCTCTGGACACATGTCCAATGTTCCTTACCATAGCAAATTATTGAACTGACTCAAATAATTAGTTACATATGCAATATCTACCCTGGCACAAATGGAGAGGTATAACAAAGCACCAATAGTCTGTTGATAGGGATAGGATTTGTCACAGGGTGTGGATTTCTCCAACAACAAACCTGTTTCCATTGGAGTTATCACATCAGCACAATCTGAAATGTTAGACCTATTCAACACATCTAACAGATAACACTTCTGATCAATCTAATACAATATTTGCTTCTTTGAACTCTCATCTCCAGACATTCAGAGACATGCCCCAAATCGTTGATCTTAAAATGAGAATGCAACACAGACTTCAATTTCTCCACTTGAACATGGTTATTAAAATACAAAAAATCATCAACATAGAGGGCAATAACAATAAAAGATGATGAATCTTTACAGTAATATACACATGGTTCATACAGAGACTTCTTATAACCGATTTCAGTAAGAATTTCATGAACCCTCTCATACCAAGTGCGAGATACTTGCTTCAAGCCATAAACAGCTTTTCGAAGCTTACACACTTTAGAACTGTCACACTCATAGCCTTCTGGGGGTACATATAAATGCCATTTTTAAGAACGCCATTCAAAAAAGCTGTTGAAACATCAAGGTGATGAACTTCCAGATCCATATTTACAGCGAGAGCAAAGAATAATCTCAATGTACTATACCGCACTACAGGTGCAAAAGTCCAGATAATCAATTGCGTACCGTTGAGAACAACCTTTAGCCACCAAGCGTGCTTTAAATTTAGACACATTACCTTCAGTATTACGTTTCACTTTAAACACCCATTTGCATCTTACAATATTTGTTCCATCAGGTTTCTCAACTAATGTCCATACCTCATTATCATGAAATGACTTGAGTTCTGCCTCCATCGCCTTTTTCCATTGCTTGCCATCCTTAGCGTTAAGTGCTTCAGACACAGTGGTTGGTTCCACATAACCACCACTTTCAGCAAAATACACCTAGTAATCAAGAAATTGTTTTGGACGTCTCCCCCTTAAAGGGTATCTCTTACCTGCATTTTCTGGAACACCAAACTGGTCAAACTCATCATTTTCATCATTATGAATAAATTTCAATGATGTCTTCATTAACCTGAGCCATACCTGGAACATCAATGTTGTCACTAACCAGACCAGCAACTGAAACTTCAATGTTTGGCAGGTTATTATCCTGTCCAATTCTGTTTTCATAATTATTTACAATGCCATGCAAAGGACAATATATTACATCGCTCATTTCAACATTTTTCTCAGCACACCTAGTGAATTTATCTTCTACAAATTTAACACTGTGCTCTACAGAAATATCTTTATGTTTACTGGGATCAAACAGACTTCAGACCTTTCTTTTCCCCATCATACCCAACAAACACAAAACATTTGCTTCTGGGTTCCAATTTGCCAGTACGCACCTGTTTTGGAACATGGGCATAAGCATCGCAACCGAATATTTTCATATTCTCATGACTTTCAGCTTTACCAGTCCACAATTCCTCTGGTATGGCATTATCAACTTTACTATGAGGACTCCTGTTCAAAAAACGTTCACTCCTCGAGTGACTTACCTGTGGAAATGACTGCCTTTGATGCTTCCCGAGAACAGATGGTTCACACAATTCCTTTGATATTTCCTTAAATTTAACAACTTCAGACATTTGACTTAAGACCTGTAACTTCTCTTGTCCAACGTGACCAACCGTTGATGCCACAAATTGAAATCAGACACATCACCAACAAGGGCAGACATATCTTTGTCAACATTCAGATAATACAGACCATTCAAAACTGAACCAGTAGCTAGCACGCTACCATTCACTGGGCAATTCTCTGAATCCAAGATTTCACAACCAATTTTTGTTGAACACAACAACAGCACCCCTTTTAATCATCTGACTTACTGACAGCAAGGTAACACTCAGTCCTGGAACATGCATCACGTCTGACAGATTATTGATACTGTCGCTTACATTCAGTGCAATGTCACAAACTCCTTGTACAGACAACTTATCATTATTACCAGTTACAATGTTTATATCAGGATCAGCATTGCATTTATAATTTGACATACGTTTAACATTAGGAGACATGTGAGCACTACAACCAGAATCGACGACGAAACAATTCTTTGGTACTGTACCCGTAAACTCGGGAAGATGCCTGTTGGGAATCCATAGCACAAGCTGAATTGTTTTATTTCTAAATGAGCTCCGGCTAAGAATCCATCAGAAATTGCTCCAACAAGGTCTTCGGGAATCTACACAGTATTGATCAATGGTATCGTGAATATACAACAAAATACACTGGCTCAGGAGCGCCCGCCTTTAGTTTCTCGGGGTCTCTGCAGGGACCTACCTCCAACCTAAACACGGCTTCACGATACCACTGTTTCTATTATATTTAAAATAAATCACTCGAAGACAACAACGAAAAGTGAACTAAGTACATTTATTATAACAATGGTAAACTATAACTAATTTTAAACAACAAATAACAATAATTAATTTATAAATTAATTACACGCATTCATACGCACTCCTCCACTACAACAAATACGCTATTGCATTTACTATACTGTCAGTTAAATAGCAACAAATGTTGACTGGCCCGAGCCTACTAGAAATATTTCAAACGTTTAAGACAAATACTTGCGTGCAAAACATTCTTGAAGAGCTATAAAAGAAACGGCACTTTTCTCGTAACACACCTGGCCATGCGCTCTCATTCAGAAAATGACACACATTCTCGATCAGTCGTGCGGCTATCTTGCTTGAGAAGGCGGTGGGCTGCTAACATCTGTCCACATTATATAATTGACTGGCCTTGAAATATTTAACGGGAATACACATCCCCACACATTTACTGAGACCACGCTGTGTAGCGTACAGTGTTTAACATTTACATTCTATCTTTATAAAATTCTTCATATCTCAAGCACCTTTCAAACAATCACTTTCAGATTTTAACACTAGCATCCATGCACTCCCTCTCGACATTAATAACTGTCGTGAGTTGTTCAATCATAATTAACATATTTAAAAGCACTCATTCTAAAAACATTCATTCAGAAATACACTATATTTAAAAACATCGAACAAATAATTATTAAAAAATTATTTCCCTAATTAAATAATTGCGAAAATATTTACAAAAACTGAATCGTTATGTTAAATGTTATATAGTAGAGTCGTAGCTCTCTTTCAACAATTATACTTCTCGTTCTTCTATATACAATGTGATCTTCACATATACTTTCTTAAACATATATCAATGTTATTATACTGCACATACTTTGTCGTAATTAGTTTTATAGACAATATCAGTCAAATGCGTTCAACCACCAAAGGTCAGTTGCACGTAAATACTCAACTTCGTGTTAATAAAAGTTAATAAAGGTATTAGTGAGCATATGTAGACAATTACTTTCTTAATATGTTTTCCGCTTATCAACGCTCTTGTCATCACTACTAAAATCGTAGATTTACATGTATGGGAGTTCTCAACACAATGACTCCTTAACTATTAATGCCATGTTCTTATCAAAAGAACTATATTTCAATAACTTCCCTCCAATGCGGTAAAACCTTCGCATGAGTACACACATCTCTCCACAACCTCATATATCCACAGTATATGGTATTAAAATCACATCCACTATGTTGGACAATTCTTAACACAGTAGTTGTTACCAACATCTCTTCTGTAGGAATTGCATTTAAATTACTGGCATTATCTTCAGCATTGTATCACTCTATCGCTGGCATATTGAACTCTTCCTTCAGTTCTTAAAAGAAACTTCCTTTGAATAAAGAACGACCTTAGATAAGTCCTGTATGACCTCCATTAGTTTACACAAAGAGATACTTAATTGTCCACAGTATTGTTACATATACAATTAATAAAAAATACTGTTTCGTCCACCTTTCTGATCTAGCTTTAAATTACTCGCCTATGCAATGCCAGGTCCACAATTCGACGTGACACCACATATAGTGTATAAATAACCACATATGCTATTTATCATGTTCGTTAGAATTCAATATTGACTAGGGTAAACCAGCTTCGAATCCCTGTCGTAAGATAAAAATTATCTTCTATACATTTATATTTCCTAATACAATTAAATGATTAAATCTCTTAGCTTTCACAAATAAAGTAAGGATTGTCAATTCCACAATGTGTCTCCATTCGATACACCGAATGTCTATGAGTATATGACTTCTATCATATCATGACGAATGTTTCTTGTCAGAGCGAGGTAAAGTTCATAGTAATTATGATGATATAAAAATATCATTCGTTGTTTCTTCTGCTCTTGATGATTTCTTTACAATAAGGTGCCCAAATTAAATTACCGTACTTAAAAATAATTTAATTGGCAACCGCGACTAAATGTCAACAGCCTTAACTCAAAATAAAATTCAAAACGTCGAATGTTAAAATCTCTGGTCTTAAATAAGGAATACTGATTCCTTAAACAAATAAATGTGTCAGTTCAGAAACTGATCCGTAGAATAAATGTAAAAATGATGAAAGACGATCATCTCAAATTATCTTGCAGAATAAAATCATGTTACACACATGAAGAATAAATATATGTCGAAACATTGATATACATAAAATATGGAGTAAAACGTTTGCTCAGAATGTCACTAAATAGCTCTCAATATAAAAGTAAATAACACTGCTACCTTATCAGACGATATCTAGAAGATCAATTTAAGTATTTAGAAAAATACTTAGGAGTTCCTCAATTTAGATACTGAGTTGGATCTCAGTTCGTTTCCTCGGACCAGCGATCTAGGATAAGGAAAGACGTTTCCTCTCCGGTAATCACCAACCTCCGTCTGGCATAATTCTTCTGGGTTGCCGGGAATTTCCCTGGGCATCTTGATAAATCTTCTTATGTTGTGTCTTCTTTCTCCGTCATAGATATAGTTTAGTGTCATCGTAGAATAATTATCGTAGAAATATTCATATAGATGGCTAAAGAAATATTTCTAGAGCTCGTAGTTTTTATATAATGTTCGTGAAATGACGTGAATGCACAAGATGTAGGAGTAAATAACGTCTAAATTCTGAAGTATTCTGGTTAACGAAGCTCCATGATGCACCTAAATCTCAGCTTCAAATATGTCCCTCACGCATAACGTTCTTATCTCATCATCGCAACATCGTGATAAATATCGAACAACAAGTCCTGATGAATATTAGCAGTCATAATGAAAATGTTTATATACTGCTCCAATGTGTGAGTAAAGACACTGTTACTCACTTGGTTTGTGTTCACTGCTGACTCGTTTCAACTAAAATGCCTTTAGCTTCTGCGTCCGTCACTTTTCTATGCACTTTTAAAAAGTCCATATCACCGAAACTATACAATTTGTGACGCTTAAATTTCCACAAATACTAGAATACAGTTTGTACTGTCTGATTTTACAATTGGCCGAAGTCTATTCTCAATTACTACTGAGTTAATGCAATATCAAAAACTTGCAAACTTCACCTAGTTTCAAAGCTCGGAATCTCCTGTAACTTCCCGGCGATTGCGCTGTCTCCACGAGTGGTCTCACTACCGTACTCGGATAACCTTCGGGATCTCGGTTAACCCGCTAAACACATCTACACTCTTCGAAGTCTGTAGGACAAAGAACATCGATGCTGGGGTCTCCCTCTCCAAGTCGTAATTTTGGCGCCCATTTCTGACTCCCTCCATAAATTTAGCGCGCACTTTAACAATGCTTATTACTGCGTAATTAGACCTTTCAGCTCCTTTTGAAGTCTCTGTAATAGTTTTCTTTAATATTCTCCTCATTACCAATGAATAAAATATCCTTCATGGGGCCTAAATGCATAAATCCTCCATATAATATAGTTGAAGGTATTCTCGTCTTCCATAAGAGCTCTCCTCATTGGCTGGGGGCTTATGTCCAATGACATAAATTATAACAATAATTATAATATTCCTAGAAAAAATCACTGTTGCTAGGTCGATTTCAACCTTCTAGAAGCTTATATTGCGCAACATATCACGTGATCGGAATCTCCCTGCCTTGCTCCTCGCTAACACGACTGGTTTGCGTCAAGTTCCAGCATTTATATTGCCATGTTAATCTGTATCATGTGTTTGGAAAATATTCTCATTTAAGTCCTAAATAATTCATTTTTCGGGGGCAGTACGCGAGCAGTTAACGCACAAAACAGACTTTTATTGGATTTTGGACACTTCGGTGCACTTTGAACTTTTTTCTTCTGTGGACTAGTATCTCTGCCGTGACCGTTTTCACCACAAATCTAACACTTCCAATGACTCTTGTCAATTGTTTTCTCACTAGAGCTCTTTGGTTTCTTGACATACCTGACTTCCTTCTTGGTGTTGCTGTACAGGGCTGCCCCATCAGCTGACTTCTCACCATGACTTCGGTGAAAGCTTTCGTCCAACAAGATAGACTTGATGCGGTCCAACTGTACCTAGTTCCTCCGATGTTGAAATTACGGTCATAACTAAGTTATCGTATTCATCAGGAAGACCTCGAAGTATCATAGCAGCAACAAACTTATCAGCGACAGGCTCATGAACAGCTGCTCTATTCTGTGTAACTGACATAACCTCACCAATATACTTGTCCATGGAATCGAAATCTGATAACTTGAGCGAGCACAGATTTTGCATTAGAGCGATATACCTCCACTTTCATTTATCTTCAAAAGCCTTTTCAAGGGCATGCCAGGCATCCTTAGCTTTTGCACAGTCTCGAACATGGGGAAAATTGTGAATGTTTCATACATTATATCCGCCTGCGCTCTCTCGTCACGACATTCATGTCCCTCAGACACATCTGTGCCTCGGACACTGGCCCACGATCCATGCTTTTTGAGATAATTTGACATCCCAAAAGACCCGTTCGAATAATCCTCCCGACCACTCAATTTCGGAAACCCATAGGCACAAGGACTCGAAGCATGTTCACTCATTTTGCCTTCTCACATTACAGTTCACTGAAGAAAATGATCACAGAACACCTTAACGTCTGGGTATGAGTTTGGTTGGTTCTTAAGTTTAGGGGCTGCGACAACGCAGTCATGTAGCCCCGTGTACTTTGGGTGTGTGTAGGATCTGTCTGATAACCGGTGTTAATTGTGATGACTGTATTAGTGTGTGTATCTGTTTTAATTCAAGTAAGGACTGCAGACGATCAATTTTCAAGTAGTTCCTACTTTTGCCGCCAAACGCCACCGTCAACGACTACTAGCTCAGAACTCAACTATCAGATGTCACCGCAGTCGGCTCTTGGCAACGAAAGTAGGAACCTGAGAGAGCGTTGTTTACATTCTTAATCTATACAATTTAGCTTCACACAGATGTAATTAGTGGAAGTTTCTTTAGCATGCCATAAATCTATGACATAGGACCGCCAGCTTTACTTCCCCTCCGAAGGAAGGCATACTGAGGGATTTTTAACGCTCTTAAAAAATTCGACGACTTCGGCCAGATTTGAACCCGCGATCTTGGCCATAGAAGCTCAGCATGCTACCGACTACGCCACCGAAGCCGCCTTGAGTATGAGTTGCTATTGTATCAGTTGAACACGGGATGAACGGATTTAACAAATACAGGATACAGACTAAGGGAGAAAAACATAAAGTCAAATAATATACATTTGACAAAAGACAAACGATATTTACATGCGAGCAAGTACTGCCTCACAAGTTAATGTAAAATGTATGTAGGCAAGGAGGTCTTAATTATTTGGTTTCCTTTGGGTTACTTGTTACATGGGAGTATTTGGTGAATTTCTGGTGTTGAATGATGTAAGTTGGTAACACCGATGTGGCGGCCATGTTGTTTTCTTAGGAACGTATTTACAGTGGTTTTGACTCTAGCAAAATTCGACATTGCATCCCACTTTCCGTTGACAGAGATTAAGAAATACAATACTTATACTAGCAACGCACACACCTGTCAACATTAACATATTTAAATCGACTGCGGATTATACGCGCTTGACTCCCTCCTATAGCCACAATTCACAGCTGCCTCCGTTGTGACGTTATCCGCACGAGAGAGAGCGAGCAATCCGCTTCGCCATTGTAGTTACACCATGGACCAACCCATACTCGCATAATTGATGTCATAATACTCTGCGTTGCATTGTTACAGCCCACGTGCTTCAGTGTCTAGTCAGCGGTATCTCTGCCTTGTACAGTTTGGCAACCTCGTTCTCAGGCAATATGGTGAGAACTGTCAATCGCATTCTCCCAGCTCACAGAGCTTCTTTTATAGACATACTCATTCATAGCCTTGTAGACCACCTCGTGGCGCAGTGGCTAGCATACCAGAGGTTCCGGGTTCGACTCTCCGCTCTGACATTAATTTATAAGTCTTGGTATGGTCTCCCAGTCTCGCCAGCCTTGTGATGCGAAATGGGAACCTGCTGGATGCTGTGGCAGGAGGTGTGGAAAGGAACTGGCCACCCTATGCAAACTCCGACTAGGAACGCTTGGTTAGTGATGTCTTGACGATGTCAGGGGTCGCCTACATCTCTCGTGGATATAGCACTCTTAAAGAAATAACTTAACGAGCCTTACAGTAGTCGCATATGATGTGTAACATCTGACATAGAAGAAACCTCACATGGAATTGTTGATACACCGGTATTTTATAATATTATTGGCGCAAATATTTATATATTGTAAAACCGAGTGTTTTACAGTTATTATTGTAGTTTATAATAAGGAACTCATTTGATTAGAGGTTTTGTAGCTTCCACCAACACTAGCCTAAATAAAGAATACGATATGGATCAACTAGATTAATAGACGCGACACCGCTCATAACCTTAAATTCGCTATAAATAGGCCAACTTGCGAGTTAATGCAATGTGCACAGCAGTAGATCATGAAAGGCTTGCCCAGTTCCCGCACCTCTTGATTCAAAGACCAACACGTAATTTCATATGGATTCTGTTAAAACGAGTCATATTGATATGATAAATAACGTTTAAAACGATAATCTGCTAGAAAAAATATCTATCCGTCCGGGATTCGAACCCGAGATCTCTAGATTCACAGTCAAAGACGCTAACACCACGGCTATCTCGACCACGCAAATATTAAGCACAAGATAGTGACTTATTTTCACGAACCAATTATACTGCATTGCGGAATTAAGCTTGTTTCGATAATGTTCCTGCGTGAAATTGAGTTTAAAATGCCTTATGAA
Organism: Meconema thalassinum; assembly: GCA_946902985.2. NCBI lineage: Eukaryota > Metazoa > Arthropoda > Insecta > Orthoptera > Tettigoniidae > Meconema > Meconema thalassinum. The sequence continues at coordinate 295,208,997 of OX336391.1, read as the reverse complement.
TAGGCCCTCTTGTGAGTAAAGATAATGTTTTCAGCAATAGTTCATGAAGGCTTACTCAGTTCCCGTATAAATACAAGGACATATATTACATTGATGACTGCATTACCGTTATGTGGGTTAATATTTGGTTTGCCATTGTGCAGAAACATAATACCGGCATTGCCGACTAATTACAATGTTTCATATTAAAGCATATCTTCTTCTTCTTCTTCTTCTTCCTAGCGTTTTCCCGCTGCTGCAGGGTCCGCTGTTTTGGTCTTGGCTCGCCATTTTGCACGATCTTGGGCATCATGAGGTCTTAGATTGAGAGCCTTCATATCCGCATTTGCTGTATCATGCCAGCGCTGTTTTGGGCGCCCACGTGGACGGTGCCCATTAACTTCAAAGGAGAGAGCGGAATTGGCAACAGTTCCAGGTGCAGCACGCAAGACGTGGCCATACCATCGAAGCCGTTTTTCCCGTGCCTTCTCAGTGATGGGTGCAACTCCTATTTGCTGGCGAACAGAGTCATTCTTTATATGATCTAGGAGTGTGATGCCCATCGACCAACGGAGCATACGCATTTCCATGCTATGTAATTGGCGCTCCGTAGCTTTGTCAGCTGGTCGACATTCAGCACTGTACAAAGCAACAGGACGTACTATCATGCGGTATATTTTGGACTTAAGGTATAGTGGCATCCTTCTGTCGCAGAGTACGCCTGTAACTTCCCTCCATCTCATCCATGCAGCCTTTATCCTACTTCGCACTTCATCACCTATCTCACCATCAGCTTGTAGGCGAGATCCTAGATACCTGAAGCTTAAGGTCTTCGTCAATGTCTCTCCATCAACTTGGATGGATCCGTTGGTTGGGACAGTTTCAAGGTATTCGGTCTTCTTTTTGTTCAGTCGAAGACCGTATTGTGAGAGACGGCTGTTCCAATTTTCAACTTGACGCTGCAATCCTATCCTGGTGGTATCAGCAAGTGCGACATCATCAGCATATAAGAGTGTCCAAGGGACATTCCTTTGCAGATCCCGTGTGACTGTGTCCATGACTAGGACAAAGAGCAATGGGGACAGTGCAGATCCTTGGTGTACACCGACTTTCACTGGGAAGCTCTCCGAGGTGCCAACAGCACAACGTACACAACTTGTGGTGTTTGTGTATAGCATCTTGATCCAGCTGATAAGCATTTCTGGTACACCATGGTTACGAAGTGCATACCAGATCACACGATGTGGAACACGGTCGAAAGCCTTTTCAAGATCAAGAAAGGCGATATGCAGTGGCTGTTGTTTCTCGCGATGCTTTTCGATGAGCATTCTGGCAGCGAAGATTGCATCAGTTGTTCCCGCACCCTTGACGAAGCCGCACTGGTTGGTACTAATACTGACGATGTCCCGCAGTCGTCGATCAAGGATTCTCTCAAAAATCTTCATTGTGTGCGACAGGAGGCGAATTGGACGATAATTTGCACATTCTGCTGGATCACCTTTTTGTTTAAAGATAGGTACAGTGATGCTTGTAGCCCAATCACTGGGAACAGTTCCAGAGTCAACTATGGCATTGAAAAAGTTGGTCAGCCAGTTGATCGCGGGTTCTTTTAATTCCTGCAACTTCCAGAAGTCTGCCGGCAGGTCATCTGGTCCTGGTGCTTTTTGATTCTTCATACTCCTAATGGCACTGGTGACTTCCTCAGATGTGATGTGTGAGATAGGACCTGCTGTTGGAGTACCTTCTGGAATAGAGGGATGTGGGAACTCAATGTTGGAAATCTCTTCAAAGTGTTGTTGCCAACGTTTGAGGATATCCTGTTTGTCTTGTAAACGTTGACCATCTTTGCCTTTTATGCACACATAGTGCTCAATATCCTGTACTGACTTTGTTCTAGCTTTGGTCAGCCTGAAGATAGTTTTCTCTCCTTCCTTTGAGTCCAGTGTTGTATACAGGTCATCATAGTGACTGCACCTAGCTTCAGCAACAGCTTTCTTAGCCTCACGTTTGGCTATGGCATACCTTTCCCTGTTCTCTAGAGTCTTTTGTGAGACCCAGTTTCTGTATGCCTTCCTTTTTTCATGCACCTTTTCTTGCACTTGGGGTGTCCATAGCCACGTTTGTTTATCAATTCGGTGGGAGCTAGGTTTTGTTGTACCCAAAGTTGCTGTGGCGGTTTCAGTGACAGATTTACAGAATGTAGTCCAGGTGTTGTCTATCGCATTCAGGTCGATGGGAGGAAAATTTATACTGCCTGCTAAAGTCTCCTTTTGGTCTTTAAGCTTCCACCACTTGATCTTCTCAAGGACATTTATCCCTCTGCCTCTACGATGTTTAGAGATCCTTAAGTCTGCCGTTAGCAACTTATGTTGAGGGGCTACACAGTCATATGGTATGACCTTCACATCTGATACTAGTCGGAGATCACGGTGTCGAACAAGGATGAAGTCAATTTGGCTGCTGTAGTCACCACTGGTGTAGGTGATGAGGTGGTTTATGCGCTTTTTGAAAAACGTATTACCAATAACCAAGTCATTCGCCTCGGCGAAATCCAAAATTTGTGTTCCATCATCATTCCGGGTACCATAGCCATTACCACCGTGGCAGCTATAACCGTCCTTGGTATGACCAACATGACCATTAAGATCACCACAGAGAAGTGGAAACTCATCTTGAGGACATGCTGAAACATGATCTTGTAGCTCTTGCCAAAACTGTTCCTTTTCTAGCTTATCACAGCCAGTTTGTGGTGCATATGCTGAGAAGACACGAAGCCGAGAAGATGCAATGTCGATTGTAATTGACATAAGGCGGTCTGAATAGCGCTGAACCTCAGCAACTCGGTCTCTCAGGCTGGCACAAACGATGACAGCAACACCATTTCTGTTGGACGTACCATGGTAGATCAGTTTATAGCCATCTCCGATGTCACGAGATTTTTGCCCCTTCCAGCGTGTTTCTTGTACACATGCAATGTCCACTTTCCGTTCTTTCAGCATCGCTGCTAGTTCACGGCTGCGTCCAGTAAGAGTCCCAATGTTGAGCGTGGCGATGCGTAAATTTTGTCTGCTTTGGACTTGCTTCTTTAACTGGTTCCGCCCTTGAACCAGTAGCCCTTGTCCATTTGTCGCGGCGGTCAGGCGAGGCCGACGCGCGTCGCTTCTGGGGGACGCCCTAGCATTATCCGACAAAATTGACGTAGACATGATCCATGGGTTGCGACAGAGTTACCGACCGGCTTGTCGCCACAGCCTGGCGTCGGGCATGTTAGAGCTACTGCCAGCAGGAATTTGGGCCGCTCCTAACATGGAGAACAGACGCCCTTTGCAGCCGCTCGATCCGAGTCAGACGCTGCTAAAAATAGTTCATCCACCTTCTTCGTCGTTGGGACTCGAAGTCTTCATCCGGCGTTGAAGCTGTTGACCATTTTACTCTTCCCCCTCCTCCTTTCTCAACCGGGCTTGGGACCGGCTACGGCGGAGTTCATATTAAAGCATATATCAACATTTAAATACCGATACGAAGACTTCGACCATGTGCCATGTGCTTTGCGTTTTGATCAGTTGACACCAGAGTTTGCATGAGCGTTTACCGTCAGAATGAAAGTGTTGAGCAATGCGATCCAGCTGGTAGTGCGTCTTACACACTTCCGCCCGATCCACTTCCGTCCCATTTTTCAAAATCACTCCCACAAAAATATCCAGCAACCGAGTGGAAAGATGTTACATATCCAAAAACTCATTCGCAGCGTTACCTTCATAAACATAGTCCCCCACAATGATGTGAATTCTGTACAACTTCGCATGGTAAAATGGAAGCTAGGTCAGTACAAATCTACTATTACACTATTCACTGCACATCGGTATACGTTGTGTAGTTGCGAATTTCTGCCACTCTATCAGTCAGGCGCGCGTTATTCAATATACGATGGGCTACCTCTCGTGTATGATAATCGAGCCAAATTTAATTATTACCTCGGAGTACCGTATTTTGCTTTTTCATCAAGTCTCTTGCCTATTAAATATGACATCACATCAGTAATTCTCCTAGCATATCATAGATGATAGATTTACACGGCAAGTCAATAGTTCACTACTTTTTAAGAACCAGTAACCAGTCAAGTCAGTGACTTTCACTTCCGTTTGTAGTCTCATCCTAGAAAGTGTTTGCTGCACAAGGCAAAATATTTTTAGGCCCCATAACATTTCCATAAACTGCAGTTGGACAACAAAAGAGCCTCCTCCGGCTTATCTTTTCACCATCCAGGATCTCGCAATTTGTTGGGACTTGGGTTGACAACCACGGGGCTACATCTGACCCCAAAATAACTTACCATTTACTTGTGTCGGCATATTCTCTTTCATCTGCCCTGTGCTGGTGACGAATGATGTTGTTTCAAAGGAGTGGAACATCGTAGTCTGATGTCCTTGTTCACTACAAATGCACTATTGAAGAGGGGGAAAAAAGAAGAGTATCGATACCTTAAGTCACCGTATCGGGAAAAGAAAAGTCAAAGGTAATAAAAGAATGGAGAATGAAAATATGAAGTTTCTAATTTTGAACAAAACTGATCTTCAGATGGATGAAAAATTGGATTGTTTTTGAAAAAAAAAAAAAAAAAAAAAAACAATTATCTCACTCGTGACATATTTTTTTTAGTTACCCTAACTTAACACATAGGGTAGCTTACCGAATGAGCAAAATGGTCAGCTGTTGAGTTAGCCAGAGGTATGGCATTATCTTTTCTAATCCCTTTCCAAAATTACACCAATTGTCAGTTGCCATTCTGTTATTATTCGAGTGTTGGCCTAAGTGCCATTTTGGAAAGGGAATAATATTGTGTTTGCTGTTTTAACCCGGAAGAGGCCAAGCGATGTTATGTAGCACGAACGTTCGCGCGCGGAAAGTAGTTAAGCAAATCAGGGCCTGCTTCACTTATTGTTAGCAAGTTGTGAGCCCCTGGCGGTCTTGGGAAGGAAGGAGTGAATAATATACCAATTTTTTGAGGAAGACTCCGTCAATCAATACTTTTATATTATGAAATTTCTACGTCGGGTACATGTTTCCGACCAGTTAAAGGTCCTTCTTCTGCCCTGAACTTAAAATAATTGAACAATCACTCATGAATCTAACTACATCAACAACATACTTATAAAACATACTGTACATGAAAACATATTTGAATACACTGGAAACAACACATGTTAAAATACGTTAAAACACATTAAAACACTGTTAAAATGAACTGATGTTTGTTGCGTCATTATGTGACGATGTTGTCCAGTGGAATGATTATGAGGATGTTTGTGAACAGTTTTGTTTTTATCTTTAAGTTGCGCTGTGGAATTCGTTGCGTCATGTTAATAGTGGCTGTTGACACTCAGTGCGTTGACACTATGTGACGTAATCTAATGGGTTTGTCCCATGCGAAAAGTATGACGGAGGCTTCTTCTAATTGGATAGCTTACAAGAGATTCGTATGTTCTCCTTGCGCTGAGTCTATCCAAAAAAGAAAAACAAATTAGAATAATTATATTGTAAAATTTAAAAAACATTATTTAAAAATCCGTAAACCATTATGCTGACTGAATGCAAATTGACTTACGCCCGTTGAAAGTTGAGAGGAAGGAAAATGGGCCGATGACCATAGCCTGTCTGTCTATGGAATTAACTGTGAAAGAAAATAAATTAACTATATGTATGGAAAATAGAAGCTTCCCGGTGGAAGAAAAATAAAGAAAAATAAATAAATGAAGAAAGGAAAAATAAATATGATGAATAAGTACGGTATGAACGACAAAACCGATTCAATTAAGTTACTTGGTTCAATGTGGTCTGTATGGAGGTCACTGGTGGAATCGCTGTGAAAGCTGTGACTCGTAAGATGTGTGGTCTCGCGGCGGAGAATCGGTAACGCGTAAGGGGAAGAGGAGAAGGAGGGGTGGGGGAGGAAGGTCATTGGGTCGGGAGGATGACGGAGGCGGCTGGGCTGCTACTGTGCGCCTAAGATGAACATTTATGGTTTTGGGACAGAATCTATGGTGTTTTTTTAAATTTGGTTCTAATTATATGGTCTGCTCAAAACTTATACCATAAGCGATGCAGAGAGAGCGGCAAGGCCGACTAGAATGAAAATGTTTTGGGAAAAGAAGAAAAATAATAAGCTGAATCTTTAATATTGTTTTTGAGATATGTATATACTTGTTTTGGTTAAGTGCTCCGATGAGGGCGTAACATATGTAAATAAATAAATAAATAAATAAATATGGTCTGCTAACTTATCATAAAGGCAACACAATTGTCATCATGAAAGAAACAGATTACATCAGTAAAACAGAAGATTTCCTCAATAGCCCGAATTTCACCGTTTTTAAGAAAGACCCCACTACATCAGCACAAAGGAAATTGAAGCAATTATTAAAACACACGAATTTCATTCTTAACGATAGACAATCTGATGAAATGGTGAACATGAATCCAAGTATTCCCACACTCAGGGCATTACCCAAAATACACAAAATCAACACCCCGATACGACCCATAGTCAATTACAAGAGCAGTCCCATATACAAAGCTTCTCAATTCGCGCAAAATTTCATTAAAGAACATTTCAAATTTAAAGCAAAAAGCAGTTTTAATAATTCTGTTCATTTTTGTGAAGCAACCTGACATTTAACCTTAAAAGATTCGCATTCCATGCACATTGTAGACATAAAGGACACGTACACCAGCAAACCTGTCCCAGAAACAATAAAGACCATTGAAAACAATTTAAAAACGTTTAGTAAACTATCAACAGTCGAAATTAGTTAATTCATGGAAATTCTAGAATTCATGCTGGACAATAACCATTTTAAGTTTAATAATAGATTTTTTATTCGCAAACCGTAGGTCTGGCAATGGGTTCACTTTTGTTAGGCATTTTTGCCGACATTTATATGGATGATTTAGAACACAACCAAATCACCAACAAGGTCAAAGGGCTGGTTTTCTGGGGGAAGGTATGTCGATGACGTGTTCATCATAATCGATGAGACGGAAGTAAAAGCGGACTACGTGCTCGATGAACTTAACAATTTAAACAATAGCATCAGTTTCACAATAGAATCTGAAAACAACAATCTCATCAATTATTTAGATATCACAGTAAAGAGAAATAACAATCTCTTAGATTATCGAATATACAGGAAGCCAACCCAAACAAACACCATAATCAGAAAAGATTCACACCACCCAGAATCCCACAAAAGAGCTGCCATCATAAGCTTCGTCAACAGGGCGTGGTAGGTTATAACTGAGAACTAACTCTACCTCAGGAAGATAATGAGAAAGAAAAGGAGGTGGTTTTAGGAGTGGAAACAAGTATCGGTAGAGAGGAAGAGAATCCAACACAAAATAGAAAGAAAATACAGATTGAGTAAAATGTTCCACTTCACAAAACTAGTGAAGCACTTAAAATGTTTGGGGACCTGCCTACGGCTAACGGGGAGTGCAGCGAGAGCTGGGGTCTCCTGCGAGCAATCCCTAAGTGCTCCTTCCCTCCCGAGCAAATATTTCGGTACTATGGGGAAGGGTGATACTCTAGCAGGGCCAGGTATGCCAAAAAGAAAGGACCTAAACACTTTTACTTCAAAAGGATAAGAGTTTAGAAAACCTTCCGAAATGCTAGAAGAATTTGAATTTGTCGTGATAATTTTGTTTCTAGACACTGTTGGACCCCTGACAGAACGGCCGAATGCTCCCAGAGTGGGAAGCGATAAAGCAACTTTATTGCTTTTAGCAATAGTTTTATTATTATTAATGGAAACTTCAAGAAAGTACCAATTGTTGCATCCAAAGCAGACTAAACTCGTACCCAGCAGGGTGCTGACTAAAAGTTTAGAACAGAGGAAAACCTCAGGCGTAACTTAAACAAAACCAAAATTTTGAAAGTAGACCACAAGTCAGAGAGAAAATCTCTACAAGTAGGAAGCTGGCGTAAGAAGCTATACTTGCCTCAATGGTTTACTAGAATTAGCCAAGATAGCTAAAAGAAACTTTATAAATGTTATTGGAAGTTTCGTTTTAAACACAACAAGTGGTAAAGTTTTTATTGATTCAGTGAGTGCCTTTTTATTTTGAAAGATGAAATAAATGATTTTGGGAGAAGAATCAGGGAGGAGAAGGTCCTGCCTAACCTTTGTTCTAGTAATAGAGATAGCAACAAAAAAAATAACAGATGATAGAATTGGAAAAAATTAACAGTACTTAGATCTGTGATCTTATTTTGAGTTGAGAGTAACAATTTAGCTATTTGTAAGATTTCCAGGTCTTAGACCTAATAATAAGAGGTTTACAATGCGTAAACAATGTTAAATAATGTACAGGTATCGAACCTATTACAAGCACTAAAATCTCACAAGGATTTTAAAAGATGTGCTTACAATTGAGAAATTAAAGCATATAAAGAGACTAGTATATGTATTAAACTTTAGATGAATATTTCTTTGTGTTGGTCTTTAGGATACCAATTACTTAGAAAAAGCCCTTTTATTTTTGAGCGAAAATGCTGTAAATTCCTGAGCAGGCAGGATAAAAGAAAGAGATTAATAAGAAGTTTCTATAACCTCTAGTATTTAAACAGAATTGAATATATGATACATTTAAATTGGCCAGGTCACCTTTCGTGAAACCTGGATTAAACAATTTAACAATTAGGAAACTAGAGGTTCCTAATTACAACAGGAAAGATTACATATTTATGTAGAATGAGTAAATGGGACATGGAGCAAAATTGGGAGGGCGCTTAATTTTAAGCGAGGACTCATTGAAAATGACTAAATAATTAAATTTGTTAGTAAAAGGTATTCGGGAAAAAGGAGATAGGGATTATAGTTCTGGCCAATTTTATTGCTCTCAATCGAACGCGGCGCGGTAGATAGTTGAACGGACACTGTTCTGCACTAAAGTTTGTTGATAGGTGTTAAGATTTTCACTATTGTAGCATCGAAAGTTCATAGAACAACAGAAAAGTTAATGCAGTTTATGGAGATACTTGGTTGAATTTGAACATGTTTTGTGCGTTGTGCAAGTTTTAAGTTGCAATTGATAATTCCAGCTAACTTTAGGTTTTCAACAATTTGACAGTATTGAGCGTAGTTCTTCACGGTTTGAAGTATTATGGAAACTTCCAGAACTGTAATGACAGGTAAAGCGGTAAAAATCCCTCGAAGGCAAGTTAAGTTTTAGAAAGTTAATAATGAGTTTTGACAAAAATCCCACGGTGAGAGAAATAATCACTTTTATATCCTACAAGAAGTACTAAATTTCATGTTCGAAAATAAGCTTTAGTTATCTTGAGCATGACAGAAAATCACGCGGTGGGCGTTATTGCACAATATTAGAAAATCAGAATAATCCATTGAAGGTTTGCAGTTTGGATTAAAAACTCATTAACATTGTTTAAAATCACTGTACTTAACTTTGCATGTTGAGCAGGCGATGGTTTCTTGTAACCGTTATATTAAAAATCAGACATGGCGTCGATTTTAAAACTGCCTCATGGAGACAGGAGGCTGGCCTCTAAGAGGGAGCACCAAACTGTTCACTTGACGATTAGACTAGAAGTGAGAGCGAGCAAAAGCAGCACACGAGGGAACTAGGTGGGCAAAGAGGAGGGGGAAGTAGACAAAGAGCATATATCAGAATGGGAAACTTATAAAAAATAAAAACTTTGTACATAAAATAATTTCTTCAATAGGGTCTTCATGGAAATGATAGCTGGCGGTGATGACGACGCCTGTTGGAGCGGTAAGAAAGTCCTCTTGAGCTCGGGGAATTCGAAGAACTTAGGCGGGTGGCCGCGAGATGCCGCTAGGTAGATTTCATGGAAGATGCACATCTAGAACAAACTTAAAAAACAACTTAGGCACATGGTTTGAGAAAGATAGAACACAGAGGGTCACTGATGGTGTCTGTAAGAAAGGAAATTAAATAAATAAACCTAAGGAAAAGGAAAGCAAAGAGCAGCAATAACCAACTCTGACTAGACGTGTATTCCAAAGAATACACCAGGGCGAACAATACTCCTATGTCAGAAAGTGATTAAAATGCTGAAATTTCAATTATTTACCAAATAGCTCAGGAAAATGGTTTCAGCAAAAAGGATATTGACAGCATCATCCACAGAATTAAAAATAAACCCACAACCAAACTTCAACCGTAAAGTAAAACAAATCTAAATTTGCATTGTTTACATTTCATAACAAATTAACCTACATCACTGACATTTTCAAGAAAAATGACTGTATAATAGCCTTTAGAACAGTTAACACCAATCAGAAAAATTTCTTTAATTCCACAAAAATGAATCAAAGTAACAAATTCAGTAGATCAGGTCCCTACAAATTTAAATTGCCAACAATGTCATGCTAATTACGTAGGTCAAACAGGGAGAGCGTTTTTTTACGAGATACGCCGAGCGTGTTTACGCCACGAAACATAAAAAATTCTCGGCAATGGCTAGCCACATGCAGGAAACATGCCAAAAATTTTCAGATATAAACAAAAATTTACACATCCTCCATTTTGACAACAAAAGAAACCACAGCGCAAGGAGAACGCACGAATCTCTTCTAAGCTATCCAATTAGAAGAAGCCTTCGTCATACTTTTCGCATGGGATAAACCCATTAGATTACGTCACATAGTGTCAACGCACTGAGTGTCTACGGCCACTATTAACATGACGCAACGATTTCCACAGCGCAACTTAAAGTTTAAAACAAAACTGTTCACAAACATCCTCATGTGGCCAATCGTTCCACTGGACATCGTCACATAATGACGCAACAAACATCAGTTCATTTTTTAACAGTGTTTTAATGTGTTTTAAACGTATTTTAACATGTGTGGTTTCAGTGTATTCAAATATGTTTTCATGTACAGTATGTTTTATAAGTATGTTGTGATGTAGTTAGATTCATGATTGATTGTGCAATTACTTTAAGTTCAGGGCTGAAGAAGGACCTTTAACTGGTCCGAAACATGTACCCGACGTAGATATTTCATAATAAGAGGCACGTCCAGAAAGTAAGTTCCGTTTGGTAATAAAATTAAATTGAGTACAGATACAGAAAAATTATTTATTGTACAACATTCTACACCTCTTAAACTACATTTCGACATAACTGCCGAACTTTTGCAGGCATTTGTCATAGTGTGGCACAAGTTTTTGGATACCTTCTTCATAGAAGTTTGCCGCCTGTGTCTTCAACCAGTTGGAAACATCTTCTTTCAGCTCGTCGTCATTGTTGAAGTGTTGACCGCCAAGGAAAGACTTGAGATTTGTGTACAGATGAAAGTCGCTAGGAGCGAGGTCAGGGCTGTACGAGGGTGATCAAACACGTCCCAGCCAAATCCCTGTAGGAGGTTTTTTCGTCACATTTGCAGTGTGTGGTCGTGCGTTGTCGTGAAGAAAAACAACACCTTTTGACAGCAACCCTCGGCGCTTATTCTGTATTGCGCGGCGCAATTTCCTAAGTGTCTCGCAGTAAGCATCTGCGTTGATTGTTTGACCACGCGGTAAGAAATCAATGGGTAAGATGCCTTGCCAGTCCCAGAACCCTGTGCACATCATTTTCCGAGGTGTCAAGATTTGTTTCGGCTTAACCTTTGCTGGGGATGAAGTGTGCCTCCATTCCATTGATTGCCCTTACTTTCAGGGGTGTCGTAAGAAACCCAAGTTTCATCTCCTGTGATTATCTGTGTCAGAAATTCTTCCCCGCCTTCATTGTAACGGGTCAAAAACTGAAGTGCACTACCCATCCGTTTTGTTTTGTGTTGCTCCGTAAGAAACTTTGGTACCCAACGTCGGCAAAGTTTACGAAAGTTCAGTTTTTCGGTAACAATTTCATGAATTAGTGATCGTGAGATTTGGGGAAATTCCATAGCGAGAGCACTAATTGTAAACCTGCGGTTTTCCCGGATCTTGTCATCAATCGCGTGAACCAGTTCTTCTGTAACCAAAGATGGACGCCCACTTCGTTCTTCATCGTGCACTTCACTACGTCCTTCATTGAACTGTCGGACCCATCTTCTCACCATTGAATCAATCATCGCATTTAGTCCATACACTTCGCAAATTTGCTGATACATTTCAATTGGTTTCACTTTCCTAGCATTCAGAAAACGAATCGCAGATCTGATTTCACAAGTGGCGGGATTTTCAATCAACACCGACATTGTACGAGTAAACATGCACAACAACGCGTACGTGGCTGACAGCGCTCTCCAAATGGCGCACGTGTCTTCTCCTTCATACAGAGCGTCTACCGGGCATATGCGGAACTGCGCTGCAGCGGAACGTACAACTAGTTGAAGACACAGGCGGCACACTTCTATGAAGAAGGTATACAAAAACTCGTGCCACGCTACGACAAATGCCTGCAACATTTCGGCAGTTATGTGGAAAAATAGTTTAAGGGTTGTAGAATGTTGTGCAATAAGTAATTTTTCTGTATCTGTACACAATTTAATGTTATTACCAAACGGAACTTACTTTCTGGACGTACTTCCTATATAAGTATTGATTGACGGAGTCTTCCTCAAGAAATTGGTATATTAGTTCTTTGTCAATACAGACCTAACGAATTTCATTATGGAGTTGAATGAAGCAAGTAAAAGGTGATGCTGGGAGGCCGTGCTTGGATTCTTTTTTTTCGTCGCGTTGTCCTCTTTATTGCATGTATTGAAAACGCGAGAAAATGAGTTTTGGGCTAAAACCTGTATTTTATATTTTTGATGATATTTGGGAAAGGGATGATGTTAGAACAACGTTTGATGTGTCATTGTTTTTCGGTGTGTTGGCCTCTTTACGAGGATGCCTGTGGTGAATAGGTGAGAAAATGTTGTTTTGTGTTAAATCCGGATTTTACATTTTTGCTGATATTTGGGGGAGGGGAGGTCAGATTTGGATGTGGGTGGTAGGGATGTTTTCACGGCGATGGCCTTTTTTATGATGTAGGAAAAGGGTGAGAATTTTTGAAAATGAGTGAAACAGAATGGATTTTTTTGGAAAAAGTGCGTTTTTTGAGTTTTTTTAATGTTTGTTGAGAGGAGGACTGAGGTGGTGGGTGTTTGTATTGAATTTGTCTGATAACCTGTGGTGAGGATCCGTCGATGCTAGACCTCCCCTTTCAGACAGAACTAGAGGTGAAGCCTCTAGCTTAATACACAAGTGAACTTTACTGTGTAGAAACAAATTGGACATCAATAAATAGTTAATAGAAACAGTTTGCCAAATAACAGTGATATATATTTATATGTTTTGTAAAGATAAACAATAATTAATAATAACAGCAACCTTAGCAACAGGGAATAGAAACTATAACATTAGGCACCAGCCAACAACAATTGAACAATAAAGTGCTGTTCCTAATAACAATTGAACAAGACTGAATAAATTTGAAATTCTAATACGTGTATAAATTAGCAAGAGACATAAGAACAAGGTAACAATTTTATGATTGAAGGTCGCTAGGTAGCAGAATCCTAGCATAACTTCCAAAATGAAGACTGCTTACAAATGCAGGGCTTAAGTTATAAGAGAATAACTGCATTGTTCAATACGAGCTTAAAATATTTAACGGTTAGCATGCATTAGTTTAAATGTAACAATATCGTAAACCAACATTAAGATCGACACGCCTGTGGGGAGTACATCCCGCAAGTCGTCTAAATAATGCAAAGCAAGAGAACAAGATAATTTGTTTAAATATGACAACCATGCAAATAAAAGTAATTGTTTTAACATAGTTTACACTTAGAAGGCAAAGTACCTGCTTCTGCGCTAAACAAATAGGTTAAGTTAAACATGGCCTAATGAGTTATTTATCATAAACAAGAAAGATACACTTTGAAATATTAAGGTTAGATTTTGCACTTAACTTGCTTGGGAAGTTCTTGAGAAATTTCCATGACGGGAACACTTGTTGATAACTTTTTTCTTTCGAAATGTTGGAGACTGTGTCCAGCACTGAATATAAATGTCACCTTGAATAGATGATTCAAAATAGACGATGGCAGTAGGCCAAATATCGATATGGTGTCGATGTAGAAAAACTCGCTAGCGATGATAAAGTGATTTGGACTAGAAATTTGAGGCAATGTGCCAGCATTTTAGCATAGAAGCACTTTTATAGAGATGTGCCGAGACGATCTTCATGACCCTTTTTGGAGAAGTTCTTGGCGGATGTTTAGTCATGTTGAAGATAGCGACGATTGCCGAGTCGTTCTTTGACTAGCATGGTCCAATATATTCTGCACGTAGTTTCACGCAGATGGTGAAGACGGCCGGAGACAAGTGAAGAATGAATGGCGATTAATGTAGGCAGGGTTCAGGATTTTACACTGGCGATCAGGCAGGCTACGTGATGCAGACAGGTGGTGTCGGCCAATCAGAGGGCGTAGAAAATTCTCGACTGATGCTGAAGGCCAATCACAGTAAGGAGCCAACTGAAACGAACCTCGTGACCGACATTACTTCCGGGAAATATTGACAGTATCTTGGAACACGTGCAAGCAAGTACTAATCGAAAAATGGAGTGATAGTACAAAGGTAAGAGGTTATGTAAGAAATCCAAATAAGTAATAACTTTGTAATATTAACTGAAAAGTGAACATACTGCCAGAGGGGAAAAGAGAGAAAACCAAAAATAACATAACAGAAAGAAGAGCTAGAGTGGCAGAGGGCAAACAACTGAAATAGGACAAACACATTGTCCAGATGAAGTTTTAAGTTTGACCACTCGAACTCTAGCATCTCTGCCATAACAATATTTATAACACAACCAGTGTTCCATACAAGAGGAGGACTTGGGTCTTTGAGGTGAACCAAATCGCCCTCCTGAAGGTTAGGCTGAGAGAGCTGCCACTTGTTCCTCCTTTGGAGCGAGTGAAAATACTCGAGGTTCCATCTCTTCCAAAATTGAGCTTTAAGGGATTCTATTTTCTTTCCACAAAATAGGCAAAGAAAGATCAAGCCTACGATCAAGCAACGGAGGAGGCGCAGCTAAAAACTGCCTACCAGAAAATGACCTGGGGTCAAAGGAAGGAAATCACAAGGATCGTTGGAAAGAGGAGAAAGAGGTCGTGAATTGACAATTCCCTCAAAGGTTTTGGCAAACTTCTGAAGGAATGCCCCTTCGTGAAATGAATCTAGAGAAAGCGGAAAGAAAATATGAGGTGGAGGCACTAGTTACGAGCTCAAGGTGAATAGCACCAGTGACCATACAGCTAAATAGAGAAATATATAGTGTTCCAATAATTTTTCTTTTAGCACTAGGATGATTTTGTTGACACAAAAGGACCGGCGTAATCAATGCCGATGAAGGAAAAAGGTCTGCAAGGGGCTGAACGAAATGAGGGAAGATCAGCCATAAGTTGCTGATGAGGTTTAGGCTTAGCTTTGAAACAAGTAATACATTTATGTATAACAGAAGTGACTTCGTGTAAACCATTAATCGGCCAGTATTTTTCCCGTATCAAGCATAGAGGGGTTCTAGAACCAACATATAAGTGTTGTTAATGAAATTGACGAATGATTATCCGAGTGACATGATGTTTAGATGGAAGGATAATAGGGTTTTTTTTTCTTCAGAGAATTCAGAAAGGGAAAGTATGCCGTCCACTCGTCATCTATAAAAGGGCATAAGGCAAAAAGCCTGCTGTGTCTCTTGAGAGTTTGACCTTTAGCCAATATGTTTATTTCGACTGAAAACGCCTCTCTGGGTGAGCCAAAGAACTTTGATAGTGGCAATTTGCAGTTCAACAGCCGAAAGAAAAGGCTCAGGAAATAGAGGTTGATCTAGTACTAAAAATTTCCATCTAAGCACATACGCAGTGACGCGCACTAGTTTTTGAAAAGAAGAATAACGTTCCAACAGGGAAGGAGTGTTGGCAGTTACAAAGGCAGAAGCTTTTTTGCTGATTTCAGGAATATCCTCTAACGTGAAATTAGAGTTGGAAGGTCGGTTTTGAATTATTTCAGAAAGCCACGAAGGGCCGTGCCAGTACAAACGGAATTGAGATAGTGACTTAGGTGAACAACCACGAGAAATGAGGTCGGCGGGGTTGTCTTTGCTAGAAACATGGTTCCATTGTTCTGGTCTAGAAACAGTTTGAATTTTCTTTACTCGGTTAGCTACAAAAGTTTGCGTATGAGAAGGAGGTTTAGAAATCCATGCCAAAGCAATAGAGGAATCTGTCCAAAAATAAGGGTGCGAGAACTTACAGTTAAGCGTTTGTTTGAGTTTTTTAGCTAATTCAGCAGCAAGTAGTGCGGCACAGAGTTCAAGACGAGGTAATGAAACGGGTTTCAAAGGCGCAACCTTAGATTTGGCACATATCAAATTGGAGAAAAAAAGGGGAGCGGCTTACAATGTAAGCACAACATCCGAATGCTTTGGTCGAACTATCAGCAAAAATGTGAAAATCCAGGACAAGAGAAAAAGAGAACGGAACTAGCACTCTAGGAATGTCTATTAATGAGAGATCACAAAGACTGTGCCGAAAGGTAAGCCATTTTTGTAAAAGAGAAGGAGGAATGGGATCATCCCAATCTGAGTTCAATGACCATAGCTCTTGCATAAAAACTTTAGCTAGAACTATTACGGGTGCAATGAATTAAAGCGGGTCATATATTTTAGCTATTTCTGATAGTAGTTGTCTTTTAGTTTGTGGAGGTGAGGAAGACAAATTTACTTCGTAAAAGAATGAGTCAGCTTTAGGATACCAGTGTATTCCCAAAACGTTAGTAGCATCCTCCAATTGACAAAGCTCTACTGAAGTATCAACAGGATAATTTGGCAAGAGGTTGGATAGAAGTTCCTCAGAATTTGAGTTTCACAGATGAAGTAAGAATCCTCCTCTGCTAAGTAAAGATTTTAAACTTTGAGAGAGTTCGATAGCCTCAGATACATTCTTAAAAGGAAAAAGGAAGTCATCAACGTAGAAGGAATTTTTTAACAAAATAGAAGTTTCAGAAGGAAACAAATGTCCATCTTGGTCGGGAAGATGTTTGAAAGTGAGAATGGCAAGAAAAGCCGATGGTTTAAGCCCATACGTTATTGTTTTTAATTTAAAGATCTTGATGGTTTTAGTAGGAGCATCACGCCAGAGAATTCGTTCAAGATTTTGTTATTCGGATTTAATCAGAATTTGTCTATACATTTGTTTTATGTCGGCTAGGATTCCAATTGGAAATAGACGAAAATTTAAAAGAATAGAAGGAAGATCAGACTAAATGGCTGGTCCAGATAGGAGAGTGTAATTTAAGGAAATGCCATTGGCATCAGGGGCAGAACCATTAAAACAACTCTTATTTTTTCTTTGGTGGAGGGATTCTTCCAAACTGGATGGTGATTTAAGTACACTGAATCAAGAGAACGGTTGAAATCTTGAACAGTCTCCGTATGGTTAGAAGCTTCGTAATCCTCCATGAATTCAAGGTATTGTTTGCGAGTGGAAGGATCTTGCTTGAGTTGATTCTCAACTGCAAATAAAACTTTAAGAGCTGTAGGAAAAGAATCGCATAAAGAAGGAGGAGAAGAAATGCGAGGCATTGTGACAATGAATCTGCCATCTGGGTTACGAACTGTGGTTTCCAAAAAACGTTGTTCACAAAATTCATCTTCTGATGAAAGAGAAGAAACAGATTCAATGGACTCGATTTGCCAAATTTTTTCTAGACGTTGATGAAGATCTGCATTAGTGAAATGGCATTGAGAGGAACCTTGTACAGTTTGAAGAGGAATGTAACCTGTGATAAGCCAGCCAAATTTAGTATGGTGGGCGTAGATACCAGATGAAATATTGACCCTTGACGGAAGATTTTGCCAAAATGTGTTAGGGCCAAAAAGAATGTCAACGTGAGAGCTTTTATAGAATTGGGGGTCCGCCAGTTTTAGATCAGAGGGAAATTTCCATTGGTCAACAGAAAAAGAGTGACTGGGAGTTAGAGTGCCAATAATCGGAATGGACAGACCGTTAAGTTAGTGCCATATTGGACTGAATCTTTCACCTGCAGCTTTACATAATTTAAGGAAGTAGACTTGCTGCTGTTTATACCAGTTATTTCAATATTGGTGAAGAGTGTTTTGAGACCTAACTTTTCAACTAATGATGAGGTTCTGAAGTCGTGAGTTGCAGCATTGTCGAGCAAGGCTCGTAC
Organism: Meconema thalassinum; assembly: GCA_946902985.2. NCBI lineage: Eukaryota > Metazoa > Arthropoda > Insecta > Orthoptera > Tettigoniidae > Meconema > Meconema thalassinum. The sequence continues at coordinate 295,190,811 of OX336391.1, read as the reverse complement.
GAAGTGCCAATTGCCGGAAGAATCTTGAACTTGGACCTGAATTGTAGATAATAAAACTTGAGCAGTACGCCATGAGGGGGTTGTTTGATTGTAAGGTTGGGCAACGGTATTTACAGTAGAAAGAGAAGAGCAAGGTGGGGAAGCATCACTAGTGAGGCTCAGCGCAGGTTGAGCACTAGGATTAGAAACTGTCCCAGGAATAGACCGTGGCTTTTCGAAGCGGTGTAAGGTATAATTATGTCTTAGCTTGCAATGCATGCAAACTCCTTTAGAAGGGCAATCCACTAAAATATGCCTTGAAGAGAGACAGTTAAAACAACATTTGTTTTGAGACACAGTTTTTCTACGATCGTCAAATGAAAGGCCTTTGAATGTATTGCAGAAATATAAAGGGTGCAGATTATTGCAAAGAATACACGAGGTTTTATTACCTTGTATAGAGAAAACATGAGAATGGGAAGATTTTCCCGAGAAATGCTTGGTGGGTTTACTTCTGCTGACATCAGTGGAACCTTCAGCTTTATTGATTAAAGCAGAAAGAATTTGACAACGTTTCTTGATGAAAGAGATCAGAACTTGAGATGTGGGTTCAGGTTTGTCCACTAAATCGGATTCCCATGCTTTACGGGTATTAAGGTCAAATTTGGAGGTAGTGAGATGTATCAGAAAAAGATCCCAATGTTCAACAGGTTGTTTCAGATGTTCAAGGGCTCTTACATGGAGTTCAACGGTGTCTCCCAGACTTCTAAGAGATTAGTAAATAATCAGGGCGTGAAGCTGGTAAATTAAACAAGGCGTTCATATGGGGTTGAATTCTAAGTTTGGCATTGCCATATCGCTGTTGGATGAGGTAAATGGCTAGTGAATAATTTTCGGTTGTGAGAGGTAAAGCTTCTATTAATTTTAAAGGAGGGCCCTGAAGAACAGACTTTAAATAATAAAATTTTTGAATCCACCAAAGTGAGTGGGGACCTGAACACAGCTAACGGTAAACGCAGCTGAAGCTTGGGCTATTAACACGCAAAAAGCTATGGTATCTTCCCTTCCAAGCCAAGATTTTGCTACTGTAGGGAAGGGCGGTAGTCTGGCAAAACAAAGAATGGCAAATACAATGAATATCCGTTCGAAGGAGTTAGGTTTAAATGAATTCTCTATGATGATTTTAGTTCTTTGAACTGTGGGATTATCCGAGAACGACCGAGTATTCCCAGAAAGGGTAATGTTGAAGCAGTTATGCTTTTGGGGATAATTTTGGCAAGAACACCAATTGTTGCTTTCAGGAAAGGCTAAGCTTCTATCCAGCAAAGTGCCGACTAAAAGTTTAGACAAGAAGAAAAACTTAAATTTGGAAAACCAACCATAAGTTATAGATAAAGTCTCAACAAGCAGGAAACTTGCGGAGCTAGCTATACTTGCCTTACTGGCTAGTTAGAATTAGCTATAAAAGCTAAGAGCTACTTTGAAAAAGATTTTGCGGAGAGTTTTTGTTCAAATGCAACAAATAGTGGAACCTTTTTTACTTTGATGCTCGAGTTTCTTAAAACGAGAATGAGCTTTCGGGTAGAGTTAGGGGAGGTAGGATCCTGCCTAATCGTTATTTTATAGAAAATGATGAAGCAAAAAGATATACCGTAGTTTGATTTATTTAACAATGCGTAAAATATGATAACTTTAACAACTGTAAAATGTACAATTTAAATTTTAAACCATTGAGGTCTCAGACCTCTACAATTATTTAAAGTTTTCACTAGGCAATTAACAAAATTTGGTTTGGAACCTCTTGAAAGCACCAAATCTATATAAGATTTTAAAAAAATGCTGAGATTAGCAAATTTAAAGTTTAACATTAAATCAGGTACGACATATATACTTTGAGAATTCCTAATGGAAGTTCAAAAAGTATGAACAAATGTTAAATTTCAAATTATAACAACAAAAAATGGGAGAGTAATTAAATAGAAGTTTCTATAACTTCTTATATTTATACAGTAATTACGATTATAATTTATACAAATAGGGCAGGTACTTATTGTGAAACCTGAAGAGAAAAATTAAGAAGAAGTTTCTAGGACTTCTATGTTTAAACAGGATCACGAGGAAAAATAGGGCAACTTACCCTTTCGTGAAACCTGGATCAACGAGATTAATGAAAAGATGAGTACTTAGTTAGAACATAAACAATTCCGGTACTAGCAAGAAAAGAAAATAGTTTAATAGGCAGTTTCTAACTTCTGATATTTAAACAGAATGAATAAGTTATAAATTGAGAAAAGTTGGGAGGGCGCCTATGGTTTGGCGAGGCCTCATTGAAAGAGACATAAATTTAAGGATTAACCCAATTTGTTAGTAAAGAGTGGTTGTGGAAGAGGAAATAGGAACTTTGTGGAGAAAGTTCTTGGCCGTATTTATTTTTCTCGGACGAGCGCGACGCGGATGAAAAGTTGAACGAGCACTGTTTCCACTCTAGTCTATTGACGTGGTTGAAAAGTTCACTATTGTAGCACAGAAAGTTTATAGAAAGGAAAGTGGTTACAGTTATGTGAATAACTAGTTGAATTTTGGTTTGAGAGAGTCTATTGCGTTGAAAATTGTGTAGCTTATAGTTGAATGCAGCGGACGAATTCACACGAAGGAAGACAAATTAGGTGTTGATCAGCGGTTCATAAAGAAAATTCATTAGTTAGAAAAAGTGTTCCCATGTGTGAGTGGAAAATACTCGAAGGTTTAGCTTATAGATGAATTGATTGGCGTGGAACATTCCAGAACAATCATAACTGTAGAATTGGGCAAATAAGGTCCAACGGTGGAAAAAAGCTAAGTTTTCTATAGACAGTGGGTTTAATAAGACTCCCACGGTGTGAGAACTCATTCCCAGATACTCAGTACAAGAAGTACCTTTTCATTTTTAGATTGCTAGCTGAAGTAGCTACAAATAAATCAAGAAGATCTTTTGAAGGCAGATTTTGCATCACATAGCAATCTCACACTGTCTATAAAATCAGGTTAAAACATTTAAAACTTAGTGAAAACCATTGAAGTAGTACTTAGCTCATTTTGAAGAACGATGATGATCTGGATGACGGTTGACGTTAAGATGAGGACATGACGTCCTGATTTAAAAATGTCTCAAGTAGACAGGAGACATGCCTGAAGTAGGCTCCAACTGTATGGTTTGACGACTGACCCAGAAATGAGAGCAGCTCGACGAAGCACGGAGGTACCAAGGAGGGAAGGGGGTGGGGGAAAACAAAGGAACATACATATGAAATAGCAACTTTAGAAATAAAACTAAAAGTAATCTTCAAGGAGTTGATAGTAGGAGTCAATAGCGAAGCCTGGTGGAAGGGTATGTTGTAGAAGTCATCTTGTGCATGGAGATGTTAGCTGAAGATAGCGGCGACATCTTGTGGCGGGGTTAAGAAGGAAGTCCACTTGAGCATAGAGACGTTTAGGAACTTCAGCAGTTAGCTGCTAGATGCCGCTAGGTTGATCATGGAAGTTATATCTACAACAAACTTACCAAGAAAGTAAGCAAGGTGCTTAAATAAAAGAAAATGTAAGAAATCACTGTTGGTGTTTGCGAAAAAGGAAGGAATGAATTAAAGCAAAGAGCAGCAAAAGCTACCTCTATCTTACAGTGTATTCCAAAGAATACACCAAGCTGGGAGGGGCAAACACCAACGGAGAACAAAGAAGTCCTCTCGGCACGCCGGAAGGCGGAGGTAGATTTCAACGGGCAAGCCTGGGGATAGGCCAAAATAGGCAGAATATGCAGGTTTTCGTAGAAGGATCAGACCTCATTTATTGCGAGAAAGTATTTTATAATTGGAGCTTAATTAACATTGTGGTGTTTGAAGCCATATTTTCAGTGTTGTCTAAGTAAACAAGAGTTTAGTGCTTTTCAGTCGGTCAACACGAATGTACCCAAAAGAGATGGGTTATGCCCTAATCCTGAAATAAATTACATGAGATTAATAAAACACTAGGATGACCAGTTTCGATCGTCAAGCGATCATCATCAGATCCATTACACTTAGGCTATAAAATCTATGTTTGAAATACAGGTGAAAATATTTACAATATGTACAATTATTTAGTTGCAGTATTGGTACTGCAACTGTCAGTGTATGCTAAATGCAGTATATATGTTAGGTGAAATGCTAAATGGTGATAGCTATCCGGAGTTTGTACTTTAGAGAGATTATATGGTTGTAAACTATAGTTAAACCATGACGAATAGAAGGAACTAGTGTGAGGACTCCGCCATTATAGAACGGTAGTTTGTGGTCCCGCCGCTACAAGCACTGCAAGCGATTATGTCCAACACGAGTCCTGTTGTTCCGTCGAACCGGGTCATAGAAAAGTGTGGGTGAAGCTACTGTGTGAGATATTTGTGTGAATTAAATTGAATTTTCTTTGCTTTCAGTTCTTAAATTCAGTTCATTGTGTCTTGTGTACATCAGCGTTTTATGTTTTGTGTAGGCCTACATCAAACATAGGCTATGTCTTTGTTAATATTACTGTTTTGTGCCATCATCATTCCGAGCCCAGCATCTATGTACGCTGCACGCCACTGCTCCAAGCTCCGTCTTCTAACGCCATTTGATGAAATTGATGATCCGCCAGCCTTGCCAGCTTTTCTACCAAGCCTAGTCCTCACTATCACCGCGTCTTCGATATTTCAGGCCATTCCACTACGTTCCTATAGGCTTAATTTGCAGCCATCTTACTAACAGTGCAGATTAAGTCACTCCTCTACCATTCAAATATCCAACACCATACCCACCCTATAACCATCCTAGTCAAGCAACTCCGGTCTCCCTCGAGTTTTAATACGAGTTTAACTCATCCCCTCACCCTACCAAGCAGCCAATAATTAATTATTTAATTAATTATTTCAAGTAACTTCAAATTTCATCAGCTCACTCAACGTCACAGCTCCAACTGTATTTAAACTGTATAACTTTGAGTGACTGGTAAATTTGTTTTTCCCTTTCCTTATTCTCTGGTCGACCAAGGTATTTGACCACTCTCTCATCACCTCTTACTCATTACACGCTCTTATACACGCACAACACAAACATGTTGCGCACTGACACTAAACCTCGCACATTAACGTACCAGGGCATAACATTCCTGATAACTCAGGACCCTGATGACCCTAAAAGCCCAAATTATACCCCTGCCAATCCAAAAACACTAATTCCGAATGCGCCTACCCAAAAGCGAGATGGTACACTCGTTCCACTTAAACCAGCTTCACCAAAATCAGATTCCTCACTCTCTAGCTCACCTACTCTCTCACCCAGCACGTCTCATTCCCGACATTTGATTTCGAGAAAGAGCTGTGGTACGCTTCACCCAATGGCAGTAACCTTCAGACCAGGATGGTCCTCATCCACCCACCTATTGGTATCAGCCTTTGTAAATCAGTCGGGCAAGCAGTAAATAACGCGCTCAATCCCATAGCCCAATTTATTTCCCTCATTGAGGAATTAGGTAATCACAACATAGGCATCACTCCCTCTGAAGATAGCCATCTCAACTCTGTCACTAGTGCTCTCAAGAGCCGCTCTGCCATTCCCCCATTTTCATTAATTAGATTCAGACGCACAAATTCACCTTCTTTAGTCTCTCAATCTGAGGAAACTAAATTGCCACAACAAGCAACAAAAGTAACAGTCTGTATAGCCTACTCCAGGAATCTGTGCTTTCCGTAACATGTAATGGAGACCGTAGTACTTATTTCCGTGAATTATATTTTCCATTGTGCCCTGCCGTGTTATTTCAATTGTAATCGCTAATTACTTTTTAAAAGAGTATCAGTTACAAAGCAATTCGTTTCCCTTGGCATTATCCCTAAGACCAGCTGACCGGCAGCGTGGAACTTGCTCACTCTAGCGCTGCCGGGCGGGGCGCGCTTGAACTTGAGGAGTGCTCTCACTTTCTCTTTCATTCGTCATGGTTAAACTATAAAATTTTAGGCTAACTACTTATCTGATTGTCTTCCGTACTACAGCTGCTCGCAGTTTTCGTGCTCACTGTAACATACTGTGCGGTCAACTGCGGTGGTTATCTTAACGACTGGTTTTTCCTGCCTTCTCCCCCCTTCCCCTACGTGCTGTGGGGAGTGATAGCGATGTGTTTATGTGAGGTGTTGCCAACCTAGATAAGATGTATGTTATTGAATGAGGTGTGTCTACAACTATTAAAGACCGTGGATTAGCCCTCGCCACGCGTGGAGCATTACCCATTCGAACTAAGCGTTGACGGTCTTATGAGGACGTCCCGGCACCTTTAATACTGCCGCGAATATGGGCCTTGGTTTGTTGCAGAAGAAAAGTACATCGTACACCTGATCCAGATAACATTTACCTATTAAAAACCCCCTAATTTCCCCCCTTTTTTATCTAGCTTGGCTGTGTCGCTAAATTGTGTCTTGTTTCCGACAGGGTGTGTTTTTTAGTAGCGTGAAGAGGGGTGAGCTCTCCATGAACGTATGTTCGTTTAGATTGTTGGGATTGTTTCGTTTGGCTAGGCAGAGCTCTTGACATAAAGGAAGCAATCGAGATACACCTAGCCAAACGAAACAATCCCAACAATCTAAACGAACATACGTTCATGGAGAGCTCACCCCTCTTCACGCTACTAAAAAACACACCCTGTCGGAAACAAGACACAATTTAGCGACACAGCCAAGCTAGATAAAAAAGGGGGGAAATTAGGGGTTTTTAATAGGTAAATGTTATCTGGATCAGGTGTACGATGTACTTTTCTTCTGCAACAAACCAAGGCCCATATTCGCGGCAGTATTAAAGGTGCCGGGACGTCCTCATAAGACCGTCAACGCTTAGTTCGAATGGGTAATGCTCCACGCGTGGCGAGGGCTAATCCACGGTCTTTAATAGTTGTAGACACACCTCATTCAATAACATACATCTTATCTAGGTTGGCAACACCTCACATAAACACATCGCTATCACTCCCCACAGCACGTAGGGGAAGGGGGGAGAAGGCAGGAAAAACCAGTCGTTAAGATAACCACCGCAGTTGACCGCACAGTATGTTACAGTGAGCACGAAAACTGCGAGCAGCTGTAGTACGGAAGACAATCAGATAAGTAGTTAGCCTAAAATTTTATAGTTTAACTATAGTTTACAACCATATAATCTCTCTAAAGTACAAACTCCGGATAGCTATCACCATTTAGCATTTCACCTAACATATATACTGCATTTAGCATACACTGACAGTTGCAGTACCAATACTGCAACTAAATAATTGTACATATTGTAAATATTTTCACCTGTATTTCAAACATAGATTTTATAGCCTAAGTGTAATGGATCTGATGATGATCGCTTGACGATCGAAACTGGTCATCCTAGTGTTTTATTAATCTCATGTAATTTATTTCAGGATTAGGGCATGACCCATCTCTTTTGGGTACATTCGTGTTGACCGACTGAAAAGCACTAAACTCTTGTCTAGCTTAATTAACTTTGTTTTTTCATTTTATGAATATATTAAACATTTTATTGTCTTAAGGGGACGGTAACATTCTTGTCATTTGGGGTCCATTGTTATACTTGTGGTCACACTGTCCTTATGCAAGGTTTCGACACTGATGCGTAACTATCTAACGGTCTGTTACTTGTTCACGCAAAAAAAAATCTCCCGCAGAGATTTTGGTTGGTTCCTCAGTTTAGGGGCCGCAAAAACTCGGTCATGTAACTCCGTATACTTATCGTGAGTGTAGAATCTGTCTGATAAACGGTGTGAATTGTGATGGCTGTATTAGTCTGTAATTGAGGTAAGGACTGCAGACGGTCAATTTCAAGCAGTAGTTCCTAATGTTGCTAACAAATACTACCGTCAACGACACCTAGCTGTGAACTTGGCTACTAGATGCCACCGCAACCAAAAACTCGCAACGAACGTTGGAACTTCCCCTGCAAAGGAAAGCATACTGAGGGATTTTTAGCGCTCTTAGAAAATCCGACGACTTCGGCCGGCTTTGAACCCGCGACCTCGGGCATAGAAGTTCAGCATGCTACCAGTTAAGTCACCGAAGCCGCTTCACACTTAGTCAGATAGAAAACTGAATGTGATCTCGTGCAAGTGTGTTGTCATGGCAACGTCTGATGGCTCATCCCTCATCAATTTAGTAGAGTTGTCATGGCAACCTCTGATGGCTGTTGGCATTTTCTTATAATTCCGAAATCATTTCTCTCATCCCTTGGCGTAATGGTGGGTCATATCAAAAATTCTTTCAGACAAAAGTTTTAGGTAATTATTAGGGGAATATTGTCCATTTTGTACGGTTTTAATATTTTGCATATTAAGAGAGATATGATTAATGTTTCCCAAAAAACCACTTTTTCCCACCCCTTTGGTCAATGGTTAGTGCTATCAAAAAACTTTTCAAACATAAATTTTTGAGCCTTATCCAACACATAGTATGAACTTTGAATGGATTCGATATTTCAAATATTAAGAGAGTTATAGCGATATTTCACTTTTTCAAAAAAGCCGCCCATTTTCACCCCCGTCGACCGATTGTGCCCATTAACGAACTCGACCGAGATTTTATAGGGATACATATTATGTAAAAATTTCAAAGTGATTGGTGCAAAATTGCGGTATTTATCGTGTCCACAAGAAAGTGATATATATTATAGAGAGAGTGAGATACATATATACATAAATTATATATAAACTTTTGAACTGACGGTGGTTTTGGGGTCTAGGGGATGTGAAACGCGAAGATATGTCAAAATTTTCCGGAAGTCGAAACATGGTACCCATTGCAATAGTTAGCTTTCTAAAGAAATCTACCTAAAACACAATGTTAAAGATTTAAAGGTAGGGGGCAATTGAAGACAGTGGTCTTGTAATATGCCCATTTGTGGTCAAGATCTTGGCTACCCTAACTCTCCCACCCCTTCCCGGGTAACACTCGGTCACTCTACTGGAGATCCAGACCAAGGGAGGGGAAGCATCTTTAACAAGGACCAAGTCCCCCACTTTAATGTCAGGATTAGAAAGGAGCCACTTCTGTCTCCGTTGCAAGGAAGTTAAGTATTCCAATTTCCACCTCTTCCAGGAAGAATTGCGAAGAGTTCTAGTTTACACCAAACAATAGGCTGGTTAGAGTCTCTATAAGAGTTGGGAAGGCGAGGAGGGGAGGAAAGAGAAGTGCCTATAAGAAAGTGACCAGGTGTCAATGGAAGAGGATCATCAGGGTCAGTAGAAAGCGGTGTCAAAGGGCGAGAATTAACAACAGATTCAATCAGAATAGACAGAGAGTTAAATTCCTCATAAGTTAGGGTACGATTACCTAACACCTTTCTTAGATGACGCTTGGTCAGCTTGACACAGGATTCCCACCTACCACCGTGATGAGGGGCGTAGGGAGGTATAAACCGCCATTTGAAACCCTTTGAGTAGGACAAATTAGAAATCTGTTCCATGGCAGAAAGAGATGTAAGAGCTTTCTTCCACAAGGAAGCTGCGCCTTGAAAAGTGGAGGCGTTATCGGAGAACATCTCAGAGGGAACGCCGCGCCTAGCAGCGAAGCGAGAAACGGCTGACAGAAAGTAAGAAGTGGAAGCATTCGTTACTAGTTCCAAATGGATCGCGCCAGTAACCATGCAAACAAGGAGAGAAACATAGAGCTTACCAAACAATTTGCGTTTAGCTTCAGGTGAATTGCGTTGATAATGAAATGGACCCATATAATCTACGCCAGTTAAAGCAAAGGGACGCATGGGAGAAGAGCGAAAAGAAGGTAGATCACTCATAAATTGGGTACTAACCTTAGGTTTCACCTTAAAACAAGGAATTCATTTGTGAATTACAGAAGAAACTTCATGAACTCCATTTATGATCCAATACTTTTCCCTTAGTGAACAAAGCAATGTACGAATACCAACATGCAGATTACGATAATGAAAGCCACGTATAATTAAAGAAGTTACGTGATGCTTGGAAGGCAAAATAACAGGATGCTCTTTGTCCTCAGAAAGCAAAGATTGCGAGAGCCTACCACCTACCCTGAGTAACCCATTGTCATCAAGGAACGGGGCTAAGGCACGAAGACGACTAGATTTCGGAAGATCCTTTTTAGCAGAAAGCAAAGACAATTCAGAAGAAAAGGCTTCTTGCTGTGTAAGTTGCAAAACCTTAATGGTAGCGAGATTCAATTCATGATTGGTCAGATGCGGTTTAGGAAGAACGGGTTGGTCAACAACCAGATATTTCCATCTGAGAAGATAGGCAAAAATTCGAATTAATTTGTGAAAGGAAGAATAGCGGGACAACAAGCGATGCGAAACGTTGGAAATAAGACACGAAGCGGTAGATTTAGATACTTTGGCGTCAGGCAAGTTGGAGTTTGTGACCGGAGGTTTAGTAGGCCATCAAGAAGAGTCTTCGATTAACCACGAGGGCCCATACCAGTACAACTGAGATGTTGCCAATTGAGAAGGTGAACAACCACGTGAAATGATGTCAGCGGGGTTGTCAGCGCTGGGCACATGTTTCCATTGACATCCCAAAGAAAGAGTTTCAATTTTGGAAACCCTGTTTGCAACAAAAGTTTGCCAATGAACGGGGTTTTTGGCGATCCAAGAAAGAGTAATCACGGAATCGCTCCACAAATAGGTTTGCGAAAATTCGACTTTTAAGACTTTCTGCAGTTTTTTTTGGCAAGTTCTGCGGCCATGAGTGCAGCACACAATTCAAGCCTAGGCAAAGTAATAGTTTAAAGAGGAGCAACCTTCAATTTGGCACAAACAAGGTTGGAAACTGAAGATTCATTTAACGAACCGCGATAAACCAAATATGCACAGCAACCGTAAGCTTTTTCGGAACTGTCGGCAAACACATGAAGAAAGAATGATGTGTTAGAAGGAGCATTAATTAAATTTCTAGGAATTTAAATGAGCGAAAGATCAAGTAGACTACATCGAAAAGAGCGCCATCTATTTAGAAAAGAAAGGGGAACAGCTTCGTCCCATTCACATTTAAGAGACCATAGCTCTTGCATGAAAAGCTTGGCTATAACAATAACCGGCGCAAGAAATTGGAGAGGATCGAAAATATTTGCAATTTCGGATATAATTTGCCTTTTTGTGTTAGGGAACTCTTCGGCAAGCGAAACTTTATAGATGAGAGTATCAGTGCGTGTGCACCAGTGAACTCCAAGAGTTTTTATGGATTCGGAATCTCCACAAATTTCGACGGAGGAGGGGTCAACAACTTCAATAGAAAACTGGGCGAGAAATTTCGCGGAATTGGATTTCCATTAATGAAGTGGAAATCCTCCATTCTTTAACAAAGCCTGAAGTTCTAACGATACAAAAGAAGCTTCCTCCAGAGTGGGGAAGGACTGAAGGTAATCGTCAACATAGAATGATGTAGTTAGTGCTTCGGAAGCTTTAGCATCAAATAAGTGACCATCTAGAGAGGCTAACATGCGTAAGGAGCGGATAGCTAGGAGAGCGGATGGTTTTAAGCCATAAGTGACTGTCTTTAAGCGAAATATCTTAATGGGCTTGCTAGTTTCATCGCGCCACAAAATTCTTTGGAGATCTTGTTGTTCAGGCTGAATTAAAACCTGACGGTACATCTGTTTGATGTCTGCTATAACAGCTAAGGGGAACAAGCGGAAATTTAAAAGAATGGTAGATAAATCGGATTGAATAGCGGGACCTGAATAAAGAGTGTCATTGAGACTGTTGCATTGACGTCAAGTGATGAACCATTGAAAACAACTCGGATTTTATCCTTGACAAGAGGGTTTTTCCACACGGGGGGGGGGGGGGGTGATTCAAGAAGACAGTTTCAGTTGGGGTGGGGTGGGGGGGTGTAATTCGTCATCAGATTTACTAACAACTTCCATGTGATTCAAACTTTCGTATTCGTCCATAAACTCAGTGTACTGTTGTTTGACGAGAGGTTCTTTCTTAAATTTGCCCTCGATAGCAAAGAGAGCTTTTCAAGCTTTAGGTTGGGAATTAGAGAGTTTTGGGGGGTTGAGTATTCTAGGCATCTGAACGATGAATCGGCCTTCGGGAGAACGAGTGGTGGTGGACATGAAGAGTTGCTCACAGAATTCATTTCCAGACGAGCTTAAGTTAGGAGAATCAATGTTTTCAAGTTTCCAGAACTGTTCCAAATCGGTATTGGCAAAATAACATTGCGATACGGGTTGGGGGGAGTAATGAGGAAGTTGACCAGTAACAATCCAACCAAAATTAGTGTCTCTGGCGAACATGTTTGAAGATAGCTTACGGGTTTGTTTACGAAGGCAATTCCAGAAAACATTGGCACTGAAAAGCATATCAATGGAACCTTGAATGTTAAACAGAGGGTCGGCTAGCCTTGAATGCGAGGGAATGTTTAAACCTGAAATATCGACAGAGTGACTTGGAGTGTCTTCTCCGATGCTGTTGAGAATGAGACAATTCAGTTTGAGAAAATTATTTCTATGACAAGTATCTCCTATGGTTAGCTTCGAAAACTGTAAAGCTTGCGACTTTAAGCTATAAATGCCTGATACATTGATAGAAGTGGGGTTTACAGGTAGGCCTAATTTTCTAATCAAAGAATTGGACACAAAATCATGAGTTGCCGCTGAATCTAGAAGACCGCATGCACTGACCCAGTTGCTGAATTTGTCCTGGACTTCAATTTGGACAGTGGACAATAGTACTTGAGCACTGTGCAAAGATTTGGCGTTCTGAATTAAAGATGAAGCTTTAGGAGTGCCAGGCCCTCTATGAAGAGGATCCATTTGCTGAAGAAACTATCCAAGATAGAGAAACACTATTACAAACCATCACAGCAACTCGAACGTCCAAGTGGAGCAACCTGGTAGAGAACCTCGACATGAAGCTGAATAGTAGACAGGCCTGGAAATTGCTTAAAAACCTTAGCGGCGACCCTGTAAAACCACAGAAGGACTTCACTGGAGTGACAACTGATCAAGTGGCGACCCAGCTCCTGCTGAATAGTAAAACAAAAGGGAGGGTTACCACAGGAGCTCTTCAGCGTGATTTGGAAGTAGAGAATCACTTTCTTCGAGATCCCTTCTCGATGGTTGAACTTGAAGCTGCCATCTCCAGCTTGAAGATGTACTAGGCTGCTGGTGTCGATGACCTGCGAGTAGAACAGATAAACAACTTAGGCCGTAAAACATTGGAGTGGTTACTAAGCCTAATGAACACATGTGTTGCCTAGCTACATATCCCTAAAATGTGGAGGAAATCTCGAGTCATTGCACTACTGAAGCCTGGGAAAGAACCAAACGACCCGAAAAATATTCGACCTGTATCCCTGTTATTCCATACCTTCAAGATACTGGAACGCCTGGTACTTAACCGAATCAGTATTATCCTCGAAGAGAAGTTAATTCCACAACAAGCAGGTTTTCGTGCTGGCAAATCATGTTGTAGCCAGATCTTGAATCTCACCCAACACATCGAGGATGGTTTTGAGCGAGGTCAGATAACGGGAGTCGCCTTCGTTGACTTAACAGCTGCATACGACACTGTGAATCATAGGAAGCTGTCAAAGAAAGTGTATGACCTTACCAAGGACCACCAACTGACATCTCTAATTAGCATCTTCCTTCAGAACAGAAGATTCCAAGTCTCGCTACATGGGAAAAGGAGTAGATGGCGAACCCAGAAGAACGGTCTCCCTCAGGGTAGCGTGCTGGCTCCAGCGCTGTACAATATCTACACAAATGATCAGTCAATTCCAGCAAGTACTAGGCTCTTCATCTATGCCGACGACACAGCAGTGGCTGCTCAGGGCTCATCCTTTGAAGAAGTGGAAGGAAAGCTGACTTTAGCGATGGACGAACTCTCCAAATACTACGATGCCAACTATCTGAAGCCAAACCCTAATAAGACACAAGTGTGTGCGTTACATCTACGAAACAGGGAGGCACGGCGACAGCTGGACATCACATGGCGAGGTGAGCGACTGAAACATTACCCAACACCAGTTTACCTAGGTGTCACACTAGACCGTGCTCTAACCTACAGACAGCAATGTCTGAACACGAAACAGAAGGTCAGTGCTCGCAATGGCATACTCAAAAAGCTGATCGGTAGCACCTGGGGAGCCAGCCCGCTCATCCTGAGGACTTCCGGACTTGCACTGTGTGTGTCAGCCTCTGAGTATGCCGCTCCTGTGTGGAACGCTTCAGCACATGCTAAGCAGGTTGATACTGCTGTCAACGACACTGCAAGGATAATCTCGGGATGCCTGAAACCAACACCAGTGCACAAACTCCACCCTATTGTTGGAATAGCCCCACCCAACATCCGGAGGGCCACTGCTGCGGACGCCGAGAGAACAAACCAGGAGAATGACCATCGACATCCACTATATGGTCACCAGGCAGCAAGGTCTCGCCTCAGATCCCGCAAGAGTTTCCTTGCTAGGACTACGCCGCTGGAGAGAACACCAGAGACAACTCGTCTTAACAGATGGAGGAGCTCACTGCCCACAGACATGACACCAAAGGAAGAACTGGCTCATGGCGCCGACTTACCTTATCCTGTGTGGAGGTCCCTCAACCGCTTAAGAGTGGGTGTCCCTCGATGCAAGACCAACCTGCAAAAATGGGGGATCCTTCCAGCAGTCGCAGACACCTCTTGTGAATATGGAGCTGAACAAGACCCAACTCACCTACTTACCTGCCCCCTCCTGGAGAACCCATGCACAATGGAAGATGTTTTTAGAAGAAGTAACAATGCCATCGCAGCTGCAATTTCTTGGAAATGTTGACCGGACACGGAAATGAATGATGAATGAATGAGTGCCAGTATTATCATTCTTCTGAGAAGTAGATGCTGCTGATGACCTCAATTGATCATGACGATACAGTACAGTGTGGTGCTGTTTATCACAGTGGTAACAAAGTCTTGAAGACTTACAATTAGAAGCAGAATGCTTGGGTGATAGGCAGTTAAAGCAATGTTTATTATGGGAAACTAATTTTCTTCTGTCATCAATTGACAGTTCTTTAAAGGATTTACATAAATATAAAGCGTGGGAATCTTTGCAAATTATGCACTTCAACGGTTCATTTAAACTTTTACGGGGTTCGCTCTGAGTGTTTAAAGCAAGGGAACTGGCGATATGGCGTTCACTAGACCTAGTTTGGTAACCAGTGGTGTATGACTTGGGTTTAGAAGAGCTAGAACCAGGTTTTTGGGTACTAGACACTACGTGTTCGGTTTTAGATTCAAGTTTAGAGCTAGGAGAAGAGGGTTCACTTTGATTAGCTAAGGCAGTTAAGAGTTGGCATCTAGCATTTATGAAGGTGACTAAATGCTCGTACGTGTAATCGTCGTCTTTGGAATGTTCAATTTCTCAAGCCTTGAAGGTAGCAACATCGACTTTAGAAACAACTAAATGTATTAGGAAAGTGTCCCAGTGTTCAGTGGGTTGATCTAATTGGGATAGAGCTTTAACGAGAAGTTGTGTTGTATCAATGAGGGTACGCAGACTAGTGACGTCATTGTGCTGTGACGCAGGCAAATTGAATAGAGCCTTCATGTGGCGTTGAATACGTAGCCGTAAATTATCATATCTTTCTTTCAACAGGTTAAAGGCAATGGGGTAGTTTTCAGCACTTAATGGGAGTGCCTCAACTAACTGTAGGGCTTGACCGTGGAGAATAGATCGCAAATAATGAAATTTGTAGATGACTTGAATGTCTTCATTGTCATGAACAAGAGAGCAAAATAGTTCATAGAAAGAATCCCAAGTAGTTTCGTCTCCAGAGAAGTGAGGCAAATTAATCTTAGGTAGAATTGGTTTGGGCTTGTGAGTGCCCTCACGAGAAGAGGTTTGTTGTTCGTGAAGGGAACCGAGAACAGAACCGTCCTTTTTCTGTTCTTCTTAAAGTTGGCGTATTATCTTAAAGGCAGAGCCTATGCCTTCCTAGTATTGGTTTTCTACTTCTACTCGATCATCAGTTTGATTGAGCATGCAAGTTTCGATTTCAGTTTGAATGTTGCAATAATTCTCATAAGAACGTTCATAATCTTTTACGCGATGTTTTAACAAATCTAATTGAGCTTCTGAAGGATCTAGCTCCTTGATGTATTTTCTAAATCGGGTAATTTGCCCTTAATAAGATGCTCGTTTGGAAGTATGTTTTTCATCTCTGCCGTCCTTATCTTTATCTGTGAAAGGCATGGTGAAATGGGTAAATTGAAGTATAACTTACGAAACTGTGGAGTTTTGGAAATGCTGTCAGACTGGCGGCAGCAAATAAGTTGAAGGGAGAAATGCACCAAAGGAGACAGAAGCAACCCCAATCCACCTCACCAGCTTTGCACTGCGAAGTTATAGCTGAAAAATTCAAAGTAGATATTAATAATTTGAAAAATATTGACAAACGGACTTTCCCGGGTTTCTGGCAATAAAGTTTGGGTAGGTTTTTGCTAGGAATTAACCTTACCCCCAAGGGAAGATGAAGAGAAAAGGAAAGGGAAGTGGGTTTCGGAACGAAGAACAAGTGTGGGTAAATAGGACGGTAGTCCAACAAACTTATAAGAAATAAATTTAAAAAAAAGTAATTGTTAGCAAATGTCACCGCAAAGCCCGTGAAACCACCAAAGTGAGTGGGGACCTGAACACAGCTAACGGTAAACGCAGCTGAAGCTTGGGCTATTAACACGCAAAAAGCTATGGTATCTTCCCTTCCAAGCCAAGATTTTGCTACTGTAGGGAAGGGCGGTAGTCTGGCAAAACAAAGAATGGCAAATACAATGAATATCCGTTCGAAGGAGTTAGGTTTAAATGAATTCTCTATGATGATTTTAGTTCTTTGAACTGTGGGATTATCCGAGAACGACCGAGTATTCCCAGAAAGGGTAATGTTGAAGCAGTTATGCTTTTGGGGATAATTTTGGCAAGAACACCAATTGTTGCTTTCAGGAAAGGCTAAGCTTCTATCCAGCAAAGTGCCGACTAAAAGTTTAGACAAGAAGAAAAACTTAAATTTGGAAAACCAACCATAAGTTATAGATAAAGTCTCAACAAGCAGGAAACTTGCGGAGCTAGCTATACTTGCCTTACTGGCTAGTTAGAATTAGCTATAAAAGCTAAGAGCTACTTTGAAAAAGATTTTGCGGAGAGTTTTTGTTCAAATGCAACAAATAGTGGAACCTTTTTTACTTTGATGCTCGAGTTTCTTAAAACGAGAATGAGCTTTCGGGTAGAGTTAGGGGAGGTAGGATCCTGCCTAATCGTTATTTTATAGAAAATGATGAAGCAAAAAGATATACCGTAATTTGATTTATTTAACAATGCGTAAAATATGATAACTTTAACAACTGTAAAATGTACAATTTAAATTTTAAACCATTGAGGTCTCAAATTTCTTAAATTATTTAAAGTTTGCACTAGGCAATTTAAAAAATTTGGTTTGGAACCTCTTGAAAGCACCAAATCTATATAAGATTTTAAAAAAGTGCTGAGATTAGCAAATTTAAAGTTTAACATTAAATCAGGTACGATATATATACTTTGAGAATTCCTAATGGAAGTTCTAAAAGTATGAACAAATGTTAAATTTGAAATTATAACAAAAAAGAGAGAGTAATTAAATAGAAGTTTCTATAACTTCTTATATTCATACAGTAATTACGATTATAATTTATACAAATAGGGCAGGTCACTTATTGTGAAACCTGAAGAGAAAAATTAAGAAGAAGTTTCTAGGACTTCTATGTTTAAACAGGATCACGAGGAAAAATAGGGCAACTTACCCTTTCGTGAAACCTGGATCAACGAGATTAATGAAAAGTTGAGTACTTAGAACATAAACAATTCCTGTACTAGCAAGAAAAGAAAATATATTAATAGGCAGTTTCTAACTGCTGATATTTAAACAGAATGAATATGTTATAAATTGAGAAAAGTTGGGAGGGCGCCTATGGTTTGGCGAGGCCTCATTGAAAGAGACATAAATTTAAGGATTAACCCAATTTGTTAGTAAAGAGTGGTTGTGGAAGAGGAAATAGGAACTTTGTGGAGAAAGTTCTTGGCCGTATTTATTTTTCTCGGACGAGCGCGACGCGGATGAAAAGTTGAAAGAGCACTGTTTCCACTATAGTCTATTGACGTGGTTGAAAAGTTCACTATTGTAGCACAGAAAGTTTATAGAAAGGAAAGTGGTTACAGTTATGTGAATAACTAGTTGAATTTTGGTTTGAGAGAGTCTATTGCGTTGAAAAATTTGTAGCTTATAGTTGAATGCAGCGGACGAATTCACACGAAGGAAGACAAATTAGATGTTGATCAGCGGTTCATAAAGAAAATTCATTAGTTAGAAAAAGTATTCCCATGTGTGAGTGGAAAATACTCGAAGGTTTAGCTTATAGATGAATTGTTTGGCGTGGAACATTCCAGAACAATCATTACTGTAGAATTGGACAAATAAGGTCCAGCGTGGAAAAAAGCTAAGTTTTCTATAGACAGTGGGTTTAATAAGACTCCCACGGTGTGAGAACTCATTCCCAGATGCTCAGTACAAGAAGTACCTTTTCATTTTTAGAACGCTAGCTGAAGTAGCTACAAATAAATCAAGAAGATCTTTTGAAGGCAGATTTTGCATCACATAGCAATCTCACACTGTCTATAAAATCAGGTTAAAACATTTAAAACTTAGTGAAAACCATTGAAGTAGTACTTAGCTCATTTTGAAGAACGATGATGATCTGGATGACGGTTGACGTTAAGATTAGGACATGGCGTCCTGATTTAAAAATGTCTCAAGTAGACAGGAGACAAGCCTGAAGTAGGCTCCAACTGTATGGTTAGACGACTGACCCAGAAGTGAGAGCAGCTCAACGAAGCACGGAGGTACCAAGGTGGGAAGGGGGTGGGGGAAAAAACAAAGGAACATACATATGAAATACCAACTTTAGAAATAAAACTAAAAGTAATCTTCAAGGAGTTGATAGTAGGCGTCAATAGCGAAGCTACAAAGGGAATGAGGATCCATGGAATATTAAAATGGAATATGGAATGGAATATTAAAATGATAAGAAGGCAGTGGATTGTATGAGGGTTTCTTCCTCTCCCTCTTTGTTTCACCCTCTTTGGGGTAGAAGTCATCTTGAGCATGGAGATGTTAGCTGAAGATAGCGGCGACATCTTGTGGCGGGGCTAAGAAGGAAGTCCTCTTGAGCATAGAGATATTCAGGAACTTCAGCAGTTAGCTGCTAGATGCTGCTAGGTTGATCATGGAAGTTATATCTACAACAAACTCACAAGGAAAGTAAGCAATGTGCTTAAATAAAAGAAAAATAAGAAATCACTGTTGGTGTTTGCGAAAAAGCAAGGAATGAATTAAAGCAAAGAGCAGCAAAAGCTACCTCTATCTTACCGTGTATTCCAAAGAATACACCAATTAGAGGAGAAAAAAGTTCAAAAACGGAATCCCGTTGTTTTTCCTTCCCTGAAAAGGTAGGAAGTTGGACTTTAGGAAGAAAAGGTTTGCTAACTCTTTGATGGGTTGCTAATTGCATAATTAAATCCTTAGCTTCGCCATACACATCGTAATACAGTTCTTCAACAGAACTGCGATCCTGTTCTTGATCAGGTTCGATTAGAGGTGGGACTATCGACTACTATTAACCATCGACTGACTAGTCATTAATTGGAAGAAACTATCGACTAGATAGTCGACTACTTTCAGTCGAATGGTTACCTGAATTCGCATTGCTCCTAAGCGTGTTGTTCCATGTATTCGACTGAAAGTAGTCGCTTCTAGGCAGCGTACAAAGCACGGCAAGCTATTACCCGCTGAGTTGAGGCGTACCGTACCAACAGATAAAATCAAACTTCTCCTTAACCCACCTATTTTTGCAGACGTTAGTTTGGACTACTCGACGCTCGGCAACATGCAATTGGTCAAAGTTAATTATTTATTTTTACTGTGCTTCGAAATGGTGGTTTACGTCGTGTAGAGTGCAGCCATTATTTGCAATGTTGCACATTTCATTTAATGCAAAATGTGTGAGTAAATGTTCCCCGATACCGGTATTGATACACGGCACATTACATGTATGTACTGTGGATAAGTGAAGTAATAGATCAATACTTAATTAACCTAAGAGTAAATTAAATCACTATTACTGAGAGGGAGTTCTTAAGTACCGGGAACAATTCCATAGCCAACATTGAAATAATCACACTTCATATTTTAATGCCAAAAAATAGTAATTGTAAAATATGTCCATAGAGTCATAAACAAGTTAGGCTATGTGTTCACTAATTTAATCCTCTCTGAAGTACTAAGAACGTAGAGCTGAAATACGACTTGAACAAGAAAATTACGGCCTACAGTAAATACACACGAAAATAGAACACTTTAGAACAGCAACGAGGGCGAACTTTTAGTGGAGATGTTGGCAACAATGTAAATACTAAGTTTTTTTTAATGCGCGCGCTATCCATGTGCTGAAACAATTGACGACCAGAACGTAAAACTATCCGAGCGCGTTCTACATGTTAAAAGTTAAAACACAATTGGGATATGTCGTTTGCAAACGACTTGTTTATGTTACGGTGAGTAGTCGTTGAATTCATTCGACTGTTTTTTAAAAGCAGTCAATTAAGTCGATGGATTTAACATTTTTCAGTCGACTGCTGCGGTGCTGCCCATCTCCAAACAATTGACGACCAGAATCAATTTGTGCGTACGGTCAAGCTGTCCTCACAGTACCCGCTGCAATAGATGTAGAGATTCACATCACCACTCTATCTTATGATGGATGTCAGTACATAAAATCAGCCATAAGGCAACGGCAGTTTAACCACAGACAACGCTACAACTCTTCCATCCCTGCCCTCATGTCTTTGCCACTAACCCCCTCCCACACAGCACGCCACTGCTCTGACACAGTTGTTAGGCCTGCTACAACAACTCTCAGCCATAACCCTGTAAACTACAGCTAAACCAAACCCAGAACCCCGTAATACATTTCATTTGCAGAGCAATAAAATCTATAAAACAACTCCGCAACAAGCTTCACAAAAACCTAAATTATAAACGAAAAGACTACTCCACAAACACCAAAATCAGTAAACCTCCCTCATTTCAGCCACACTACACCTTAAACAGACATAGAAGGCATAGTCATGACCCCTTCATGGAGTAGGCTATTGTCTAAACACGATCATGTCTCCTTCAACTTTACTGAAGACTTCATTAAATTCTATTTAAAAAATCATAAACTCATTCCACAAATCTTAAAATCAGTATACATCCCTCATTTCAGTTACTCTATTCATTAAACAAACATAGAAGGCGTAGCCATGACCCCTTCATGGAGTAGGCTATTGTCTAAATCTGTCCACGCATACTACAACTTTACTCTAATTCAAAATTACGGCTAAATGATCCATCTGACTGGGAGGCAAAGGTATTTACCGGCTTGCCTGGGATGATGTGCCACAAAACCGGTATCTGGAGTTTAAACATAACCTAAATATTGAATGACAATATAGAGTTGTCCAATAACTTGGACAATTGGATTTAGGCTATTTCATTGAAAGAATCAACGAACTGTATAAAACTATAGGCACCTACAGGTATACTTAACTTATTCATTAAAGCTCTACAATAAACATACAGCACAATGAATTGTAACATGAAGTTATCCTGAAGAAGTCGTTTGATTAGAACGACTACTTAAATTCGAATGATTCCATTCGCTTGGAATTAGTCGTTTGCCAACGACTTGTTTCATTCGAATGATTTCCAACGATTGCTTTGGGATCAGTCGTTTACAACGACTACTTTTATTCGAATGATTCCATTCGCTTGGAAGTAGTCGTTTGCCAACGACTTGTTTCATTCGAATGATTTCCAACGATAGCTTTGGGATCAGTCGTTTGCAAACGACTTGTTTATGATACGGTGAGTAGTCGTTGAATTCATTCGACTGTTTTTTAAAAGCAGTCGAATAAGTCGAGTTTTAACTATCGACTAATTCGACTGTTTTCAGTCGACTGCTGCCCATCTCTAGGTTCGATTGTTTCAATTTCGGTTTGCAACACATCATACTCTTGAAAATGTTGCTGATAAGCGTTGAACTAGAACGTCATAATTGTGATCATCAACAGATTTAGAAACCAAAAACTGCTGAAAACGAGTAAGTTCGTTTTAATAGGCGGTTCTTTTGGCTACAAGCTCCTTAGGAAGTGATATGACGAAGCTTCGAGTACTTTCACTCACCGATCTGCTAGACTGCCGAGCGTCTGAAGTTGTAGTAGTAGTAGTATTGGTACTGGTAGAGATGGTAACAAGGGACATCTCCGCTCACCCCAACACAGCTTTCATAGTGATAAATGAAAAATACAATTAGCATTAATAACAGAAGTTCAAAGCTGCAATAGCTTATCGATGTGCTTGGCAACCTGTTTCATACAATAAAAAAAGTATAATGGTTATTTAAAGGTCCCGGGTTTTGGCACCAAAAATGGTTAGGATCCGTCGATGCTACTAGACCTCCCCTTTCAGACAGAACTAGAGGTGAAGCCTCTAGCTTAATACACAAATGAACTTTACTGAGTAGAAACAAATTGGACATCAATAAACAGTTAATAGAAACAATTTGCCAAATAACAGTGATATATATTTATATTTTTTGTAAAGATCAACCATAATTAATAATAACAGCAACCTTAGCAACAGGGAATCGAAACTATAACATTAGGCACCAGCCAACAACAATTGAACAAGACTGAATAAAGTTGAAATTCTAATACGTGAATAAATTAGCAAGAGACATAACAACAAGGTAACAATTTTATGATTGAAGGTCACTAGGTAGCAGAATCCTAGCATACTTCCAAAATGAAGACTGCTTACAAATGCAGGGCTTAAGTTATAAGAGAATAACTGCATTACTCAATACCAGCTTAAAAGATTTAACGGTTAGCATGCGTTAGTTAAAATGTAACAATATCGTAAACCAACATTAAGATCGACAAGCCTGTGGGAAATACATCCCGCAAGTCATCTAAATAATGCAAAGCAAGAGAACAAGATAATTTGTTTAAATATGCCAACCATGCAAAAAAGTAATTGTTTTAACATAGTTTACACTTAGAAGGCAAAGTACTTGCTTCCACGCTTAACAAATAGTTAAGTTAAACATGGCCTAATGAGTTATTTATCATAAACAAGAAAGATACACTTTGAAATTTTGAGGTTAGATTTTGCTCTTAACTTGCTTGGGAAGTTCTTGAGAAATTTCCATAACGGGAACACTTATTGATAACTTTTTTTTCTTTCGAAATGTTGGAGACTGTGTCCAGCACTGAATATAAATGTCACCTTGAATAGATGATTCAAAATGGACGATGGCAGTAGGTCAAATATCGATATGGTGTCGATGTAGAAAAACTCGCTAGCGATGATAAAGTGATTTGGACTAGAAATTTGAGGCAATGTGCCAGCACTTTAGCATAGAAGCACTTTTATAGAGATGTGCCGAGACGATCTTCATGATCCTTTTTGGAGAAGTTCTTGGCGAATATTTAGTCATGTTGAAGATAGCGACGAATGCCGAGTCGTTCTTTGACTAGCATGGTCCAATTCTGCACGTAGTTTCACGCAGATGGTGAAGACGGCCGGAGACAAGTGAAGAATGAATGGCGATTAATGTAGGCAGGGTTCAGGCTTTTATACTGGCGATCACGCGGGCTGCGTGATGCAGACAGGTGGCGTCGGCCAATCAGAGGGCGTAGAAAATTCTCGACCGATGCTGAAGGCCAATCACAGTAAGGAGGCAACTGAAACGAATCTCGTGACCAACATTACTTCCCGGAAAGATTGACAGTATCTTGAAACACGTGCAAGCAAGTACTAATCGAAAAATGGAGTGACATTACAAAGGTAAGAGGTTATGTAAGAAATCCAAATAAGTAATAACTTTGTAATATTCACTGAAAAGTGTACAACCTGTGCCATGGCGTTGCCTGTAGAGGCTTAACATTGGCGTGACGTATAAGTGGGGGACCACTGAAACGATAAGAGGCATGATTCGAACCCGGGGTCTTAACTGTGACACTGAAGCCTGCTAGCCACATCACGACGAGGTGGATAAAGAAGAACACGACTAATAACTTGTATTGTTGTACGGTGTGTGCGTGTTTACCATGGCGTGGATCCCTGGGTCTTGATGTGACCAACGATTTAGACCTGTTACTTGGAGACCATGTTCTTTTATTAGTCGGATTATTATTATTATTAATACGCGTGCATGAGTAGGATTGTGTATGAAAAATGAAACATAGCCAGCACTAATGTCAAGAAGACTTGACTTTCTAGCGAGCGATGTGAAGTTTGATACTGCACTGGCTGTGTTATCAAACTGCACCTGGGTGTGTGGAGAGGCTGCATGCAGATAACACCTGCAGCGAGAGAGGATGCGTTATCACCCAGACAGGTAACCTGATACTACGGCCATATCGGCTCGAGAAGTCTGTCTCGCCGTGTCGGCAATAATGGATTAGTACCATGTTTACCGGCTAGGGAGTATGAAGGGCCAATTTTGAAATGGTATAGGAGTAGGGAGTGAGTGATTGAGGTTTGAAGGGGTGGAACTACGAGGTCATCCGCCCTCTGGAAAATGGATTAGAATAAAGGGAGAATAGATAAATAAAAAGATATATGGTTTTATAAGAAAAATATATTTTTATTAATCCTGGAATTATAGGTGGGAGGAAACCCGAGCAATTTCACAAAATATTGAGTGCCTCGGACTTGAAGTATTTTCTCAATAAGAAACTGGTTGGGATATAAAGTTTTTTGTAATTCCTCAAGGTAGAATGCGCCTTGAATGGGCTGTCCGGATTGATCTTTTTGAAGATAAGTCACTGGTTGTCCGATCTTCACTTGACGGATTTTAAAAATTTCCGTTGTCCAACTTGGTGTGTAGGATTTAGAAAACGTAGATTTATGCTTACTAATGCGAACAAAATCTCCAATTTTGAGGTGGTGACGTCTAGGGTTCGCTGTTGTATAGGATTAAACAGTTTATTCAGCCTGGGAATATTCTTGGTTACGAGTTGGGGTTTCATGGCAATGGTTCTATGTTTGCTATTGACGTAACGTGACACTAGCTCAGGTAACAAGTCTAGCCAGCGGTAAGAGGCCCAAGCGGTTAACTCTCTCCACATATGCGATTTCAATGTACGGTTAAATCGTTCAACTACACTGGCTTTAAAATTAATAAATGTAGAATAGTGTTGAATATTTAAAGATTTCAGAAAGCTGGTGAAATCCTTATTGAAAAATTCTTTGCCCTGGTCGGTTTGAAAAACCTTGGGTTGACGATTGGATTGTTGAGTAATACATTTTTTTAGGCCTTAGTGACCAAGAGCCCCGTTTTATTTTTGACAGGTCTACGAAGACCATTCTAGAATACACATCAATGACGGTCAGCATATAGCGTACACCATCGTTAACGCTAGCATAAGGGAGCATCTCCACCATGTCACCTTACCACAAGTCATCCAAGCCCTTTGAAATGACACGTAGCCTTGGATATAAGCGACGTGCTGGTTTATGCAGTTCATGGGCGATGGCCACGTTGATACGGGATGGATTATAAGTTAATTTGTGCATCCCGGAGTTGCTGTTCAATTTGTTGGATTTCGGAATCATGGCCACTGTGGACTGCTTGGCGTGACGCGTGAAGCAAGTATTATATAAGCGTTCTACTAACTCATTGGTATTATTCCAATAGGTTACATCCACGAGTGGTCCCCCACTTGTACGTCACGCCAATGTCAAGCCTCTACAGGCAACACCGTGACACAGGTTATGAGACAAATTCAATTCAAATACCCATCCCTTCCCCAAATATCATCCTCTCCCTACATCATAAAAAGAGGACATCAACCTCAGAACATCCCTACCCCCCCACATCCAAATCCGACCCCCCCAAAATATCGGCAAAAATGTAAAAAAACAGGTTTTTAGTCTAAAAAACATTTTCACACCTATTCACCACAGCCTCCTCGTAAAGAGGCCAACACACGGGAAAATATGATACATCAAACTTTGTTCTAATATCATCCCTTCCCCAAATATCATCAAAAATGTAAAAAACAGGCTTGTAGCCCAAAAACCATTTTCACACCTTTTCAATACATGCATGCCCGCAAAGAGGACAACGCGACGATAAAAATGAATCCAAGCACGGCCTCCTAGCATCACTCCTTCCTTCCCAAGGCCGCCAGGGGCTCAACTTGCTAAGTGAAGCAAACCCTGCATTGCTTAACTACTGCGGAACTTTCTCTGCGTTCGTTTGGGCTCACAATAAACAATGTTAAAGACCAAAGCCTTAATTATTTGGCTTCAAACCCGGCCGAAGTCGTTGGATTTTTAAGAGCGTTAAAAATCCCTCATTATGCCTTCCTTCGGAGGGGAAGTAAAGCCGGCGGTCCCATGTCATAGATTATTGGCATGTTAAAGAACCTTCCACTAATTACACCTGTGTGAGCTAAATTAATTATAGGTTAAACAACGCTCTAATTAGGTTCCTACGTTCGTCGCCAGGAGCCGACTGCAGTGGCGTCTAGTAGCCAAGTTCTGAACTAGTAGTCGTTGACAGTGGCGTTTGGCGGCAAAAGTAGGAACTACTTGAAATTCAATGTCTGCAGTCCTTACTTGAATTAAAAACAGATAACACACACCAATAGTCATCACAATTAATACCGGTTATCAGATTCTACACACACCCAAAGTACACGGGGCTACACGACCGCGTTGTCGCAGCCCCTAAACTAAGGAACCAACCAACCAACCAACCTGTGAGAAGCGACTTCGGTGGCGTAATTGGTAGCATGCTGAACTTCTATGCCCAAGATCGCGGGTTCAAACCCGGCCAAAGTCGTCGGATTTTTAAGAGCGTTAAAAATCTCTCAGTATGCCTCTCTTCGGAGGGGAAGTAAAGTAGCGGGCCCATGTCATAGATATATGGCATGTAAAAGATCCTTCCACTGACTACAACCGTGTGAAGCAGTGTTTGTAGGTCAGATTTGATTAATGCTTTAAGTTCCAACGTTCGTTGACAGTTGCCGGTTGTTGTGGCATCTAGTAGCCACGCTTAGAGCTAGGTGTCATTGATGATAGCAAAAGTAGGAACTACTACTTGAAATTGACCGTCTGCAGTCCTTACCTGAATTACAGACTAATACAGCCATCACTATTAACACCAGTTATCAATAGTTTCTACACACACCCAAAGTTCACGGGACTACATGACCGCGTTGTCGCAGCCTCTAAACCGAGGATCCAACCAACATCTCTGCGGAAGATAAAATTTTGCGTGAAGAAATATCAGACCGTTAAATAGTTACACATCAGTGTCGAAACCTTGCATAAGGACAGTGTGACCACAAGTATAAAAATAGACCCCACATGACGAGGTTACCATCCCCATACGGTAAGACAATAAAATGTTAAAAATATGCATCAAAAGACGAAAAACAAAGTTAAGTTCCAATTGTAAAATACTTTCTCTTAATGAGGTGTATAAAATAAGGTCTGATCCTTCTACGAAAACCTCCATATTTTGCCTATTTTCGCCTATCCCCTAGTTTGCCCGGTGAAATCTACCTCCGCCTTCCGGCGTGCCGAGAGGGATTTTTTTTATTTCTTGAGAGTCTGGATGACCTCACGTCACCAGTTAAAGGCTAAAGGAATGTTAGAATCGAAAGCAAAAAAAAAAATCTTATCTTCATACCAGGGTGAATAAAGTAATAAGTGAAGAAACTCCGGTAGTTGACCGTTTCCGCCGCTAGGTGGTACTAGCGTAACTTGACCTTCGCGTGCAGGTGGACGGCCTGTCTGGCTCGTTGTTTATTAAAAGAAGTATTGCACTAAATATTAAGCAAGTTGTGAATAGAGAGAGTTTGGGCAAAGGCCCAAATCTGTTTATTTAAACCAAATCTACTTGTTAATTGTCACTTTAACTCAGAGAGCCATATCGTGATGTACAGAATAATGGGAAATACAATAAATACATTGAATACGTAAATTTACAATATGGCGTTATATAAATAAACCAAATGTTCATACGGCATTTAATAGCTTCCTAACTTTTTCAAAAAATTAATAATGCTTTTGCAGTAGTTGTCTTCATTCAAAAAATCACTGGGCAACTTTTCTGATGGAGATTGCACAAGGTTCTGTCTTGATCATACAGAGTATAATGTGGGCAACAGTGTTCTTCATTTTTGACAGTTCTCCATGGGAGACACCTTTGAGCTACATGAATATGGCATGTTCCGTATGTACAACACAGAAAAAATACTTTTTATTTTCCTATCGAGACCTTACTGTCTGTAAGAGACTGATAAGTTTTTTAAATTAAAAAAAAACAAGAACATGAAACTCGCAGCATGGATTCAGAACGGAAAAGTCTACAGACAGCAATATATGGATGTACTATAGAAGTAGTACACCTAGTTAATACCGACAGGCTCTCCTAGGATTTAACAAGATTTATAGCTTAGGAAGCCATCTCCTGTACTTGTATGCTTAAATCACATGCACCTCTGTTCTGAATCTCCTCCGACGCTTTCCTATTCCACATTGCCCTGATGATATTAAAATATTTTGCTAATTGACCTGCCTTCCCCCATTCCCGTTTTAGTAATTTAATTAAAGTGTGATACTCATTTACATTTTCTATTCTGTTTAGATCTGATTTGTCTACAAACTTTGCTCTTATCGTTTTAATCTCTTTGCATTCCCTGATTAGGTGTGCTGCACCGATAACCTTCCTACAAAAGAGGCAAAGGTCCTCTTTTCCTACTTCCCTCAACGCTTTGTTCTTATACACCCCCATTAACCACCAAATTATCCCTCTCATTTCTCTTTTCATTAGACATTGAGGCTTCATGCTCATAAAGTTCCTAATTTCGCAGAACTCTGTTAAGGTTCTCCTGTTGGTGCACTCTTCTCTTAGCACCTGCAACTCTACGTCATTAACCCTTCTGCACACATTTTACACACCCTACCTTCCTCTCCTCGTAAGTCCCTATCCCATAGATAACCCATTCCTAATCTTTCCAGTACACTTCTTACCCCGTCCACCCAGTAGCCCTCTTGCTGATGCTTCATTTGGTGCAGGTAGGCTACCTTTAGCATTCCCCCCTCCCCCCCCCCCTCCACTACTTTCAAACGAACCCAAGACTTTATGACCCTTTTTATGATATGTTGTCGAATGCTTACATCCTCACAAAACATTCTCGCTCCACAATTCGCCGTGCAACTAGGTAGACCCAAAATTATCTTGGCAAACCTACTTACAGTACAATACTGTCTAGGGTTGCCGTTTCTTCCTCTAAACCCCATACTTCCACTCCATAAAGTGCTCTTGAAATGATGAGTGTGTTAAACACATTCTTATACACTTTGTAGTCAAGATTCGGTAACTTACGCTCTAACACTTTAACACTCGCAAATGCCACTAGCCCTTTCGATTTTGCCCTTTTAATTTGTTCGGTCCATTTTCCATTACTCGCCATTATCGTCCCTAGATACTCAAGTTTTCTCACTGTCTCTAACTTTGACCCATACATGACCCACTTTCCATTCTTAGCCAGTTTAACTCCCTTTTTGCACACCATGACTTAGGTCTTACGCGGGTTAATTTTTAAGTTCCAGTCCTCACAGTATTTTACAATCTCGTCAATACTATGTTGCATATTATGGGGTGTTAGAGCGAGCAGAAGGATCTCATCAGCAAAAGCTAGGCCCGGGATATCGTAATTGTCCAAGCCCTTTGAATCGAAAACATCATTGATAAATAGCAAAAAAAAAAAAAAGCACCGGGGATAATTTGCATCCCTGTTTTAATCCTATATTACACTCAGTGGCGGCTCGTATATTTTACCGAGGGGGAACTCAACCGTTTAAGATGTAAACCGTTTTTGTGATGTTTATCCAGTAAATGACAGAGATGATTTCATTATTGTGTTTTTTCTTCTCACATATTTTTGTAGCTTGATTTTCTTATTTCGTTTGGAATTGGCACTACTGTTTTTAAAGAAATAACAAAGGTATTAAAACTATTTGCTCCCAGTCACTGGAAAAAGAAGAAAACCGGACCCAGCTCAGGAATCCATCAGGGTCACCAATTCCCAAGCTCACTAGCCATGAGCCCTTGAGGGTGTATCCCCACTACAAGGGTTCACAACTAGGCCTAGTGGGACTTGGGTTGGAGACCATTGGACCCCAGCCGAGGTGGTTATTATTTCCACTTGTGCCGGGCTCTCCTCTGTCATCTACCTGTCGACCTCCATTAGTCAACTCTTGTTCTCTTCCAACCCGGATAGCATTAGACCATCCAAAGTCAAGGGAGGCATTCATTTTCCGGCCGTAACTGACCCTTATATCATCTATTCTGATATCCTCATTCTTCGAGTGGTCAGCCCTATTCTTTTAGTTTCATAACATCTAATGCCTTCTACACAAGGCCCTAAAGGAGGCAGGGTGTGTGAAGCTCCACCACAAGTAATGCACCCTGGATAGGTCTACACCTTCAAGAGCTCAGCTTTTGAGCTCGGGAGTTGGCGACCGTGATGTGTTCCAGATCGAGATCCATTTTCCCCTTTTTGCATTGACTTTGGGGTGGACCCTCTCCTCTTTCCCTTTTCTATCTGCCTTTAATGGCTCTAGTAGTTTCCAAGTACCTCAATACCCATTCTTCGAAGATTGACTCTTGTTTTAATGGGATGAACAGCAAGGTCATCTGCCTTTCGAAAATAGAGGGCATTCCTTTTCCGTTATTTATTTCCCTTATTCGTTTCTTTCTTTTATTATTGTAGTTCTCTTCTTCTGGTACATAAGTTAGTTGTAAGTCAGTAATTAGTTAAGCCTAGCTGTAGATTTCATTTCATCATAATTTCTCACCATCACCTAAACCACTAAGGGTAGATGACCTAGATATTTCCCCCCTTTAAACAAAAATTATCTCCATCATTGAGGGTGTATCGATATCTAAGGTGCACTGTGCATGGTGAGACAACACACACACTCCCTCCTTTAGGGCCTCTTAGAGAAGGCAGAAAAAAGGACAAAATGAGGTCTGATTAGTGATGCGGGCCGGGCAAATGCCCAGTGGGCAGGACATCTAAAAATGGGCATTTGCCCAAAGCAGTTTTAAGCACCCAAAATCTGGACATTTAAAAAAACCTGCCTTTTTTTTTTACTTTTTACTACTTGTGGTTGTTGCTACAGCTTCTAAAACATAATAAAGACCATTAATCAAAGGTACATTTCATGGATAAACTAGTAATGCCCAAATATTGCTGATAATAATTTAATTATCCTGTGTCAATGTTGTCAATAACATCTAAATGGGAATTACGTATATCTGGTTTGAATAAAACATTGTATTACTGAGTTAGGCCTGCAAGCCTACTCATTTATATTTAGGAAAATTAGGTAGGAGTTTGAGAAGCCTCCGTGGCTTAGGCGGCAGCACGCCGGCCTCTCACCGCTGGGTCCGTGGTTCAAATCCCGGTCACTCCATGTGAGATCTGTGCTGGACAAAACGGAGGCAGACAGGTTTTTCTCCGGGTACTCCGGTTTTCCCTGTCAAAATTTCATTCCAGCAACACTCTCCACTATCATTTCATTTCATCTGTCATTCATTTAATCATTGCCCCAGAGGAGTGCGTCAGGCCTCGGCAGCCGGCACAGTTCATATCCTCGCCGCTAGATGGGGGCTTCATTCATTCCATTCCTGACCCGGTCGGAGACTGGAAGCAGGCTGTGGATTTTCATTTTTCAGGTAGGAGTTTGATTATGGTGTGAATAGTGGCTTTGGAAGGGTGGTTGGATGGGCTAGGCCCTGGGCAGCCGTTGTGCTGCGATCTTGGAGTGGGGGTAGGGTGGTTGTGGCCTTGAGATTGGCGAGGCATTCTACCACCAGCAGCCCCAGGGAGTTGTGAAGTCGAGCTAATGATGAGTGGTTGAGTCTAAGATAACCTCACTTCTTTCTTAGGCTATTTATAGACTATTTTTAAGTGTTAGATTAAATCTTTACAATATGCTTAGGAAAAAAGAACCTATTTGGAACTGTCTTAATTTGAAAGGGAAAGTAGTATCTTGTAAATATTGTAATAAGGACTATTAACAGTCACATTGTAACAAAATAGAAAGGCACATAAAAATGTGCTTTAGGTTTCCTCAGCATCTAAAAAAAAGTGCTTCAGTTGAAAAAATCTTTTCGAAAGAAAACCCCTTATGAACCTTTACTTATTTATTTAACGTATGGCTTTTAGTGCCAGGAGTGTCCGAGGACATGTTCGGCTCGCCTGCTTCCAGCGGACACCCTTAGGGTGAGCTACAAGTTCCGTTCAATTTCAAGTAGTTCCAACTCTCGCCACCAGATATCAATGATACCTAGTGATTAATGTTGGAACTTTGATAGAGCGTTTCGACGAAATTTATCCTAACAATTTAGCTTCACACAAGTTCAGCCTATGGAAGGGTCTTTTACATGCCATAAATCTATGATATGGGACCGTCGGCTTTACTTCCCTCTTAAGGAAGGCATAGTGAAGGATTTTTAACGCTCTTAAAAATCCGACGACTTCGGCATGGTTTGAACCCGCTATCTTGGGCACAGTAGTTCAGCATGCTACCAACTACGCCACCGAAGCCGCTTGAACCTTTACTAATTGAAGTGGATGATTTCAACAACAAATCTGCAGTACCAAGCACAAGCTCAGCCTCAGAACCAAAATCAAGTTCTTTCAGTGAATTCCTACAACAACTTTCGCAGCCTATTTTGGCCTCAACTCCTGTTTTATGGATAAATATATAGAATACATATATGTGGATACATATATGGCTAAAACAATATTTATATAAGCGTTGCATTTTGAATATGTTTTTAAAAGGGGTAAATGCCCAAGATGCCTGGGCATTTATGGGTTTTGGGCATTTGCCCGAGCATTTATCCTGGGCATTTGCCCCGACTTATAAATGCCTAGACATTTTGCAACACTAGGCCTGATCCTACAAAAATTGGGCATCAGGAAAGAAAAAGACAAGAGCCAATTAAGGCAGGGAAATGAAAGACATCCCAGGCCTCCGATACCCTAATAACGTTGGGGTAAGAGTTGACATGAAATATATAAGAGAGGAGCTCAGCTCAAGGAAACTCAGCTGGGATCCCATAGTCGCCAACTCACATCCCACTAGTTGTAACAAATTTGATAATTTATGTGATCTGAAGCTCTCAGGAAGAAAATGAAGATTACACGCAACAGAGCGATCAGAAGGTAACCATTTGCTTCCTCTCTTGTCACCTTCTCTGGAAATTCCACGTAACCACTTCTCACGCAATGAATTGTCCGATTGAATCTCATGATTCTAACTTGCTCAGTTCTGATTTACAAAAGGGCACGCAGCAGTACAACATTATAAAATCATTCAGAATGCATTCCAACTTCGCCATTAACATGAATACAAAACTTATGTCTGCCACAGTGACTTGGTGCTGCTTCCTAGCGCGCCAGGAGGGAAGCAATCCAGTGGCTGCTTCAGACTCAGGCTGACTGAGTCCACACACTTCGTGACGTAGCGCGTGAAAGGATGGAGAGGGGATAACTATAGGTATTCGTTGTCATGGCAACGTAGATTACAAAGCGGGCGATTTTTGATGAGTCCTCATGAGTATCCGGTGCGCTCTACCGACAAGGAGAGAAACTACACACACATTGTCACGATGGCAAAACATTAGGTGCGAGGAGAGAGAACATAAGGGCCGATGAGGAGGGAGGAGGGTGGGAGGGCGGCCTCTGATTACACTTTATCTCTCCTACAATTATATCCTCTTAAGTTTTAATTGCACATTTCACTTCGGAATACACATTCTCAATTGCTCTTATCATTTTATGTGACACCCCGATTTTGCCCAGTTTAGCCATGACAGCTCTCCTGCTCACTGAATCAAACACCTTCTCCAAATCAATAGCTGTGATATACAGCTTACCTCTTTTCCTTCTAATGTACTTGTCCATCACCGTTTTCACCACCATTATATTGTCACTGGTCCTCATCCCTTTTCTGAACCCTGTCTGTAGTCTCGAGAACACCGAACAGCCTTCTGCCCATGCTATTAAACGCTTGGATATGACCCCGGTGTACATTTTGCTCAAATTGTCAAGCCAAGTTATGCCTCTATAGTTGACTGGGTCTAGCTTGTCCCCACGCTTCTTATATATTGGACAAATTATCCCCTCCTGCCACGCCCTCGGAAATCTACCTCCTTCAAAAATCTTGTTAAAGACTTTTACCAAGCTTTCCATCATGAACCCATTCTTACTCAACTCTTGCAAAAATTCATTTGTTATCCCCGAAATAGCACCTGACTTTCCCCCCTTTACTTTTTGCCATTACTTCCTTAACTTCATCTATTGATATGACTTGGTCTAGCATAGGCAGAACGACCTCCAGCCCCCTCGGGACGCCAAACCCATCTCTCTTTCTCCAATTATCTTCAGCATTCAACAGATTTTCATAATATGTAATCCATACTTCATCACTAATAGAGTTCCCACCACCACTTCTGCGCCCCCTATAGTAAGAATTTATCCTGCTCCACACTTTCCTACAGTCGTTAGCTTTAGAATCCTTGTTAAGTGCTGTTACTTCCTTACCCTGCCACTCATTTTTCGTTTTGTTGAGCAGTTCCCTATATTCTTTCCTTAGACGACAAAATTCTACTCTCATCGTATCATCCCCTCCTCTCTTGTATAACTTCAGTGCCCTCATAAGTTCGGTTTTCTTGCTTCTACAAGATTCATCGTACCATCCTTTAATTCTCCCTACCTTTCTCCTAGCCTTCACGCACATTTTCCCCCCGCCATCGTAATTGCATTCTCAATCAGACGTATTACCCCTTCAATTTGATCATTACTGATCATTAAACTTATCCCTACCTTTATCAGCTCAAAATTTTCTCCTTGGAAGTAGTTCTGGAACTCTCTGCAGTTTTCCTCCCTCCATCTGAATCTATTTACCTTTCTCTCTTTAGCTTTAATTTGAGGATTCCCTTTTGATTTTGTCACCGCTCCCTGCATGTTGACGGCAATTGGTAGGTGGTGTGATTCCCCCCATTCTTCAACAGTGAACCTCTTAATTAGGGCTAGTGCTCCTCTGGAACATATTGCTAAGTCTATTACACTTCCTCCATTCTCTGATATATATGTTAAGTTACCTCCTTCATCCCCCACACAGACACCATTTAGTATATATAACTCTTCTGCACCACATAGTTCCAAAATCTTTTCTCCGTTCTTGTTGCACTCCCTGTCTTTGCTGTGCCTATCCCCACATGAGGCCTCGGCATCCCCCTTGCTGTAAAGAGGCTTTCTGTCTGCAATCCTCGCATTGAAGTCCCCTAAAAGCACAATATCTTATCTTCCTATATATTTTGAATTCTGTTTATTTCAATTGCTAATTCATCGAAGAAGCTTTCTCTTGCATACGAGGAATTCTCGGGAGGGTTGTAGACAAAACCAAAACATACCATTCCTTTCCCCTGCCCCCTAATATCTGTTTTCACCCACACTACTTCTTCCAGTTCTGAATTAATAATTTCTGATAATTCGCTCACCTGTTCTTTAATTAAAACAATCCCCCCCGGGAACCTACCGGTCCTAGCTTTCCTAATCTCAGGTTTTGTATATATATTGAAGCCATCTATTTTAACCTCGCAACCTGCAGGGAGCCAACTCTCAACAAATCCTACAATCTGCATCTCTTCCGTTAGGGTCAAAACTACATCGTTCCCTCTCTTATTTAAAAAACCCTCTATATTTACGCTTGCAATAATCCAGTTTAGTTATTTTTACCCCTACCCTCTTCGCTGGTGGTGGCTTTGCTTCTAGTAACTCTAGCTTTCTCTACCTCAAGTATACTACCAGCTGGAGAAGAAATTACCTCCTTCTCCACATGGGACTGCTCTACCAAAGTTTTCTTGCCCCAAAGTTCCTTTAAACTAGCAACTCGTTGTTTGACAGTCTCACCTTTCTCCGGTGCTCTTGGAGCTGACGTTAGTTGTTCCTGCTCGCGCCACTTCCGTATTGGACTTTTAGGTCGAAGCTCTCTGTTGAGTCACCATCGCACTTCCCTCTGAACCGACCGTTGCTTCCACCTGAATGCTAGGTCTAACTGGCTCCTGTTGTTGTTGTTTCTCCATATTCTGGAGTTGTGCCACTGTCCAAACCCTCTCCCAGTTGTTGCCGCTAACCGCCAGTCTATTGCCTTTTACAAAAGCCTTGAGACCCGAGTTCCTTGCCTTGCTTAAATGAAACTGCAAGGTCTGCTGCTCGATTTCCTCTTCTTTGCTCATTTCTCTTCTTACCCATATCCTCTCCCCTTTCAGGTTCCTTGTGTTCGCCAGAATTCTGTGAGCCATGAGCGAAGAAACTAACGACACTTTTACGGACCTCATGCCCTTTCCCCGCCCTATCCTGGACACATTGTCGATCTCTGAAACCCCAATGTTTATCCGCATGCCTTCACATATCACACGGAGCACCTTGGATACTAGATCCTCGGTGCTTTCATTGGCATCTTCCTTTATTCCGTAAATGAAGACGTTTGTTTCTCTTTCTCTCATCCAGCTTGGTCTTCCTTAATTCTTTTACCTCTACTTCTAATATCTTCACCTTTTCTCTTAGGTCTTTTACCTCTCTACTATTCTCGGCCAGCCTTTCTGTCACTATTCCCATCTCTTCTCTTATACATGTCTTCATCTCCCTGAATTCCTTACATTGTTCTCGAAGAATGTCCCGGATCTGGTCATTTTGTGACACTTCCTTCACAATTTCTCTTATCTTTTTCCATTTCTTGCCATCCTAGCTGCCCAGGCCCTGGGTTTGACTCCACTCCTCCAATTATTAGTAGCGTCGCCACAACCAGCGCTACCATCCCCATCGCCAAAACCCCCATCTGTTCAGTGACGTTGCCCCCTATCACCTTCCCGATGTCAAAATCGCACTTCACTCTAGCCTGCCAGTGGCCGATGACCGGCCGGTACTGCTGAATAGCGATTCCCATTCTTCCTTACACTACACTGCACGTCTATTCACCTTGCTTGGTTAAAACTCCAAGTTGTGAATAACAGAAACAAATCTTCAAGGGAATACGAACATATTATTAAAATACTATACAGAACACACTAAAATACATTTCTAAGAAGAGCAGAGCTTACCTCTAAACAGAAGAGACCTTCATTATTTTTCTCGCTGATTTTGAAGACGATCTGGATCTCAGTTCGTTGGACATTTCTTGCGCCCGGAAAATGAATCGGCATTTAATGTAATGAAGCACTGTCCTAGGGAAGTTTAGTAAAAATGATCATCTGAGCAGCACACATTTCGAAACACAGGAAGTTCACAGATCATACCCACACAATCTGTAAATATATCGCCCCACAACGCGCCTTCTTGCTCCAACTTTTCCTCCACTACTGCATCTACACGTTTCATCACGTGGAAGAGATAAGGAAGGGTATTTAAGAAATTTAGATTTACTTCCACCATAGTCTCTCAGCTTGGAGAGGATACATACATCACTAGCAGCATTGAATGTTTCAGAATCACTTTCCAATGACCTAATGCAGGAAGTACATTTCACAAGCTTCTTTGCTGCTGTGTGAATCAGGTAATCACACAAATAATAAATAACGTTATCGCCTACTCTCTCAGAACTGTCATCATTAACTGACAGGTTTATGAGATCAAGTTCGGGTTCAATGTCTGTCAGTGTAATGTTTTTTTTTTAATCTGCTGACAAATGTTATCATTCACCTCTCTGCTCTTACGCATCTCATTTCTCGCCACTGACCGTATTTGCAACAGGAAGCAAGAAAGCTTATTGTCAATAACGACTTCACAATTAGCTTGAGAAGATAGGACTCCTTTCACTAGTATGTATATAGACTGAAGCAAATGGAGGTGAAAGAAATCGGCAGGAGTAGGATGATCGTCACTGCTTAAACCTCTTATAAGTCCAAAATGCCTCTCAGTAGGGTCTTGATTTAATTTTGCAGTTAAAACGTACTTGCATCCTGACGTCCAAAGAAATTCAGCTAAGTCAAGAGTGCTTTTGACGGTGACTTTGAGAGATTCCAATGTCCGGTTTGATGCAAATGAGTTATCATTACACTGTTTCAAAGCAATGTGATGCTTATAATCTCGTTTAAGTCCCTCAATCGGCAGTTTCAAATCCAACGCATCGAAAACATTGTTCATGTCTTGAATGAATGTTTCAGTTCCCTCACTGCTTTCAAAACCACGTACCCCAAGTTCTCTGTAAAATGCTAACCCTATAGAAACTGGCCGACTAAAGAGCTAATCTGACACTCATCCTCTGGAAGGCTTTGGGATCGATGTGGGAAGATGTTAAACGTGGCATCACCCTTTTGCAGACATTATGTGTGGTTTCGGTATCGTACAACTTTCTGTAATACCATATTCAAAATCTATCATGTGGCCATTGTAAATTACTTTCCCGAATTTATGAAAGTTATTTCGTAAGACAGGTGAAGGCTACTGCCCTGGCATTACTGCTTTCCAACTGTATAACGATGTGTACAATCAGTTTTGCAATGGTATGGCCATTAGTTGCATTCTTGCTCAGATAAACTGCAACAGGTTGTACCCAGTTTTTCATTACAGGAACAATGAAAAACACTAGTGCATGGTCACCGAGAACATTTTTATCTTCCTGTTTTGTAAATTCACCCATGTTTACAAATCCCTCAAAACTGCACATTGAAGAGTTATATCTGATAGACTCTCTTAACTTCACTTCGTCAAATATAAGAACGCAGTTGCGGTGATTCTCGTCATCCCCCTCAAATTCTTTAGCAATTGCCGCAATAGCATGTGGATTTACACCGTAGGAACACTTCAGTCCACGAGACAACTTTCTTAGCAATGAAACTGACGGTAATGGGAGCAATTTATGCTTCTCGCAATGTTCATACCCTTTCCTAGACTTTCCATGCGGATTAGCTTCATTCTTTTTAATCATTGTGCGAACGATACGTTTTTGCTTCTCCGATATACCATTAACATTATTTTAAAGAATAAAAGATTTTAATTTAGCTATTTGTTTCGCCTGCTCACATCGTTTCCTTCTGTTAAGAACGACAATACGCTTCAGACGTTTTACCTCCTTACGCAATCACATTACTTCATTCTCGGAATTATTACATGACTGAGAATCACGTTTTCCATCGCACTCAATCCCAATGCTGACACTGACCGCTTCCTGAGCAACTGTGACTCCTCTTCTTTTCTGGAAGAGGTGAGCGTTTTATCGGACCTCTCCTTTTGCGAGGTTCGAAACTTAAATAACTAGGAATGCCCGGAAAATTATGTGGCAAAGCATTCTCGGCTAGCATCCACCTATCATGAACTAATTCCACCGTCTTTCCATCTATTATGAAAGAATCCAATTTAATAAGCATGTCATCACTAAAATGTAAGTCACACACGCGGTCACTCAAAGTTAATTGTCGGTCAGCTCGTGGAATTTTTCTGTTCCATTCTTCCAAACAGTTTTGACGTGGTTTAAACAAGTGCCGACCATTTCCTTTCTTATACCCAGACTTACAAGCAGGCACAAAGCAGCATGGTATAATGATAACAGAAGTTTAAAACAAGCATAGAAATAAAACGTAGGTACAATTTGCGCGCGGTAATGTATCACTGCTTGACTGCCGTCCCGGCATGTGCTTTAGACCATATGAACGGCGCAGAGCCTGGTGTTGAAATTTAGAACTACTTCATCTTAACCATTGACTCTTACGGAAGTTCCACCACTTATTACTTTATTCGCCCTGTTGATACTACAGGAAAAATTGTTAAAATAATATGTCTCAAAGAGGCGCGCGCGGAGAATAGTTCCGCATGTGAGACCAGTCCAACAATAATACTCACTGCAGCGGGGGGCAGATGACCTCGTAGTTCCGCCCCCTAAAACAACAATAACTAACTCGCTGCAGCGGTTCTTTCTATGATAAAAAATAAAATAATCAAAACAATTTGTTCCCAAAATTTTTAACAACAATAAGACAAGCTCACGCGTGAATTGGTGAAGGTCACACCCAAGTACAAACAAAATCTTAAAAATGCGGAGTTTTTCTCCGTGGCAGGTTAAGTTAAACTTTAGTAATTTATCAATATTTATACAATGTCGGGGAAAGCCTCCGTGGCTTAGGCGGCAGCACGCCAGCCTCTCAACGCTGGGTCCATGGTTCAAATCCCGGTCACTCCATGTGAGATCTGTGCTGGACAAAACGGAAGCAGACAGGTTTTTCTCCGGGTACTCCGGTTTTTCCTGTCAAAATTTCATTCCAGCAACACTCTCCATTATCATTTCATTTCATCTTGTCATTCATTTAATCATTGCCCCAGAGGAGTGCATCAGGCCTCGGCAGCCGGCACAGTTCATATCCTCGCCGCTAGATGGGGGTTCCATTCATTCCATTCCTGACCCGGTCGGAGACTGGAAGCAGGCTGTGGATTTTCATTATACAATGTCGGGGAATAGATTTCGCGAAGAAAGCTGGACTTTGCAATTTAATACCAACAAAATTGGTAATTTTCGAGCATTTGAACATTAACTTTTAATGTTGTTTAATCCCAGGAGATTAAAATCCCCGATGGCCCGGTCATTTGCACATTGATAAGTGCAAATAAAATGTATCTAATGCTAATGAAATCAAACACGAAACAAATATAGATACGGGGTTTTGAAACTTCGGGACTGTATATTAGCTTTCATGTCCAGGATGCAGATTTTCATGACCTAAAATGTTTAAAAAATGACCCATAAAATGACTGAAAAAAATCCAATAAAATGACCTAAAACTTTAAAAATAGACCTATAAATTTGAATTAAAATTTACAATCAATGATGTATCTCATAGACATGCATCAATTTACTGGCTGCTGACCTGGATGAAATATACACCGAGCTGTTGAAGCACTTTGGACCAGTTGCTAGGAAATGGTTGCTAGATCTTTTTAATAACTGTATAAAAACCTTAACTGTGGAGAAAAGCCAGAGTTGTAGCAATTCTAAAGCCAGGCAAGAATGCAGACGACCCAACGAATTACAGGCCGATCTTATTATTGTGCCAACTGTACAAAATCCTGGAAAGAATGATTCTTGAAAGACTTTCTGAAATTATGGAACCACTGTTAATTACAGAACAAGCAGGATTCAGATCGGGGAAAAGTTGCACCTCTCAAATCTTACACCTGACACAGTATATCGAGGATGGCTTTGAAGACGAGAAGATTACAGGTGCAGTCTTTATCGACTTGTCGTCTGCTAACGACACTGTGCATCACCGTACGCAAACTGTATGAAATGACTAAGGATTCCATGATAACCCAATTTGTTGGATGTCTTATCCAGAATCGAAGGTTTTTCGTAGACTTCCAAGGACGTCGCAGCAGATGGAAGAACTTGAAGAATGGCCTTCCCCAAGGAAGCATGTTGGCTCCAATACTCTTCAATATTTATATCAACGATCAGTCCCTACCAGAAGGAACGAGAGTTTTGTATATGCAGATGATCGCGCCATTACTATCCAGGGTGATTGCTTTAAAAACGTGGAACAAAAGATGTTCCCCGCCTTACAAGGCCTAAGCAAATATTACAAGGAAAACCAGCTAAAACCGAACCCTACGAAAATGCCAACTTGCGCATTTCATCTCAGGAATAAACAGGCAACTAGACAACTAAATGTGTTGTGGGAAGGAATTCAACTTGAGCACTCCCCCACCCCTAAATATCTAGGGGTTACTCTAGATCGAACTCTTACCTATAGAGCCCACTGCCTGAAAACGAAACAGAAAGTATCGGCAAGAAACAATATCCTACGTAAACTCTCCGGTACCGGATGGGGGACACAACCTAGCACCCTTAGAACAACTGCCTTGGCTCTATGCTACTCCACTGCAGAATATGCATGCCCTGTATGGTATACATCTAGTCACTCGAAGCAAGTAGACATCGCTCTGAACGACACCTGCCGACTTATCACCGGTTGCCTAAGACCTACGCCAACAGAAAAAGTTTACTGCTTAGCCGGAATCTCCCCACCAGATATCAGACGTGAAGTGGCAGCCAGAGTTGAAAGAACAA
The DNA here is from genome assembly GCA_946902985.2 of Meconema thalassinum. Classification (NCBI taxonomy): domain Eukaryota; kingdom Metazoa; phylum Arthropoda; class Insecta; order Orthoptera; family Tettigoniidae; genus Meconema; species Meconema thalassinum. Next base: position 295,148,555 of record OX336391.1, on the reverse strand, counting down.
AGGCAGACAACTCAGAAAACCATCCTCTATATGGGTACACACCATCAAATCAAAGGCTCAAGTCAAGGAAAAGCTTCCTCCATTCAGCAAAAAGCCTTACGGAACCGCCCGGAAAAATTAGATTAACATCATGGAAAAGGAGAGTTAAAGACCTTGAAGACTGGATTATCCCTCATGAAAGTTTAGCTCCGGGACATGACAATGGATGGGTTTCGTGGAGAACACTGAATAGGTTGCGAAGTGGGGTAGGTAGGTCCAAGGTGAATTTGAAGAAATGGGGATACACTCCCGACACCACCATGTGCGAGTGCGGGGAAGAACAAACCATGGATCACCTTCTTGTATGCAGATCACCTCCTGCTAAGTGCACGATGAAAGACTTGATGGAGGCAACACCTGAAGCACGTGATGTGGAAAAATACTGGTCACATAGTAACATATAATAGTATATAGTTTCACTGACTGTTTTGATGAGATTTGTATATTGTACAGTCCCCCAGGTGTCTGCACCCCCTGGAGGCCATCCCCCCCATCATCTATTTAAACCACCCCTAACTGGCAGATCTCGTAAGTCCAGAACAACATCTCAAACACCGCAAGGGCAGCTAACCAGTCTGGAAAGCTTGCCCAATACTTGCATCACTACCACAAACAGCGACACATAATTAACTGGGGCATCTATGCCATTGGAATGCCGACGAAGCAGCACCAAAGACTATAAAGGGAGGCCTTAAGGAGGGCAGTCCCTCTCTCAATTACCAGTCTTACAGTGTGTCAGCCGGAGGTCCTCGCTGTTATCATCAGGTGAGTCAGCAGTGTTCAGAGTTCCTATACTTTGTAACCTTTACCCACAAATTGTACACACAAGTTTGTACACTTACATTGTGACATTTATTACATCCCCTAAAAGGGACTCATAATTCCATATTACTGACCAATAAATACTTGGTCAGTACACTACACTTGCCTTACTGTTTACACGCTTCTTTACGCCCTAACTCCTTTCCTAATTCCCGTCACGATTAGCCGTGACATACAGTAGCCAAATAGTTGCTAGCGCAAGCTTCATTGCACTTCACGCAGCGGCCCGACTACCAGAGGCAGTGTGCCGCTATATAGCTGACGCGTGCACGTCGGTTATATAACCAGCCAGCCAGCTGGAAGACTAGCACGTTGACCGGTACACTAAGTTCCATCCCCTGAAATACACCTACGTCTTTTATATGAGCGCCCCCTAGCATCCTAACACTAAACAACATTCTACACTGGTCAGCTTACCCGACTACGGGAAGCTACCCCCTTTTAGGCACTTCCTTATAAATTAACACAATAACACTTCCGTTTTAGATCCAACTACCCCCCCCCCCAATAAGGGATCTAAAACAGATGGTGGAGGCCGGGTACCACGCACAGTAAAATAGGACTCATACAACGAGTTCTCGTGGTCAAAACGGCCCGTACAGCATATAGCCAAGCGAAATTGTGAATTTTTTTCAGACAAAAAGCAGTATCAGCCATAGAGGCAGTAGGGGTACGCCAACACTATTAGCATTATTAATAAGGTGCCAAAGACACATACAAAGCCGACAGACACAAATACGGGCACTCTAAACAAAAATCGGGGCAATACAGGGCAAACAGCCATACACTCCGTCAGAGGGTAGGACAGCGCAATTAAGATGCGCACATACGCTCTTGAGGCACATACATGAACACCTCAATAGGATCCATATCCAAAGACACATAATACACGACCAATTGATCACCACACATGGTCCCGTAATAAATAATGCAACCCTCGAGAGGTTGAGGGTGCACTACACGACTTTACACACTCAGTACAGGGAGTTAATTCGCGAACAAGCGTTTCTCCAACTGGCGGCCACAGAACTATACAAAACACAACCACATTGATACAACAGTTTGCCAGCAGGCCATGAGCCTCAACAGGCAGTACGCCCAAATTTGGGGCGAACATAAGGAACTCCGGGCTCACTAGGCCATTTTTGAGTTCATGGCAGGGCCACCAGCCCAGCCGAGAGAGAGGACATAAGCGTAGATACGCTAACTCGGCAATTTGTGAGGATGTCCCTCTCGCCATGTACTGCCACACATGGGAAGGAGTTCACCGTGGCCACAGTCCAGGAGACGGCCAGGTTAGACTCCAATACACTGCGGGGACAAGCTTACACCATTACACATCCCTTAGCTCCGGTTCGGAAGGCAATTTTGCCAAACCGGGCAGCAGAACCTAGGCCAACCCCCTCGCAACGGACGAACGAGAGGGAGTTGAAGCCAGGACCCTCAGACACACATAGCATGACAGGGAGACAACGGGAGGTAACCACGTCATGGGCTGAGGACGTAGAGCCCGCCCTACAGCACATTGAGCCTACACACACCCACACAGATAGGCAAACACAATGGCAGGAGTCTACCGTAGCCACAGGCCAGAAAGCGGTCAGGCTACACGCCACCACATTGCCAGGGCAGAGACAGGCAATTAAGCGGCCTTTACCGCCAGTTCAAAGGGCAGGTTTGCCAGAACGGAGGCGAGCACCGGCATTCGTACCCCAGGTGCGAATGCATAAGAGGGTGTTGCACTCAGGCCCTCAGGATGCACAAGACACGCCCGCACATTTTGACCAGGCACTAACACACGGTACACGGGGTGTAGGAAAGGTGTTATTACCTACCCCACAAAACCACTCAGTCAAAAATACACACACCCCCGTAAACTCAACTAGGGTAGCGCAGAGCGCAATTAGGCCATCGAGTACAGGCACACTCAGACCAGCAGACAGGCGTTACGGTGGAAGTAGGCCCAGGCTTACTTTGCTAGAAATTCCGCCGGAAAATAGCAAAGGAGCACCTCAGTGGATTTCAGGGGCCTATAACCTCGTAACAGGGCGGAAGTCTTGACCTTCCAGAGCAAGGACGCTCGGACGGGAATAACGACTTCCATCAGGGACACAAAAATAAGCTAATATCACTTGAACCTATATTAGGGATACACGTAAGCTCGTTTACACGAGAGAAATACGGCAATAGACACACAGAGACTCACAAACATAAACGGCACATTTTTTTCATGTATATGCAGTGCAACATGGCTAAACCAACAGTATAGAATTCAATATTCTTCTTGGTTTTTTTTTTGGCACCTAGCATTTTTTTTCTCAGGCCATCCATGGTTATTGAACATAGTGGTCCATATTATAGCTTGGATAACGTAAAGTTTCTAATATCCAAAGCCAAGCGGAAGCCAATCAGGCGAACCACGCGGCTTAAGGCCGGAAAAAGCTATTCTGAACACAGCTTAAGCAATAAACCACAGCATAGAGCTTAGGCGGGTCTTTCTAAGTAGAAATGACTAAATGTTCTATGTTCCGGTCCCACAGTTTGATAGATTCTCTTGTGACGGGCGAGAGCCCTAATCGTGGCAAGAATTAAGAATCGAAAACTATTTTTCAAAACATTTGGTGAGGTGTGCTTTAACCAACTGAAGAGCCCAATAGCACACCTGGGCGAAACACTGTCATCTTGTTGAGTTATGCCGCAACATTTAGCACTATTTGTGTTTAAATATATTATGGCTCAACGGACAATGCATATTTTCTTATGAAAATTGTATACTCAATGCCAAGGTAAGGTTATTGCTTTGGAGTGGAATTTCGACTCCCACAGTGCACTGGCTTTGCTCGTGACGTGGATACACACGTATCAAACACGTCTTGCAATGGCCTTCCCAGTGTGTACTAGACAGTGTCGGTAGATTCCCCAGAGACGTAACTAGATTACTGCCGTACCAACGTCACCAAATAGGTGGATAGTACGCTCAGGTCCTCCTCCTCATTTTCAAACATTTTTCATATTGCTTACGACACAATTTTTACAGACTATCGCCGCCCGGCAACCCTCTTTAATAAGCATAAAGCAGTGGGCAGGCGAGATACAATATAGTTTCTCTATTTTTTTCCCCCAAAGTGCTCTCTTAATTCGGAGCGGGGCATAACTCATTTTTTTGCCTCACGCATTAATCCGGAGAAAGGACGGTGGCCAAGTTGAACTGTATGTATTTAATCCATAGGCATACATGACACAGTACACTGCCTATAACATGACTTTTTCTCACCTCCATAACAACACGCAAGCTAAAACGCAAACACACCATAGGGTGAAAATCCCAGACTTTGGGAAACCCTACATATTTTTGGAAGTCACACAGTAAATTTACATTGCCACATGACAGTAATACACTACCAAACTGTCCCGGAGACACAGCCTAGAATGGCACCAGAAACAATTACTCTGGGTAAAGACGGTCTCAAAACCCGCAACCTTCTGAATACCAGGAATATAAGATCGGGTAGCTATCCAGTTGCAGGATAGGAAAGTAGGAAGCTAAAACAGATTGGGACAGTTCCACTAACAGATGTTCATAAATGAAAAACAACAAAATCACCTCCGGCACCTAGTCACCAAACACGCGACTAGCGGCCCGGAGACACTCGTGTATAACGACATTTGGTACTGTCCCCGTTTACCCGGATAGTAGGCTGTCAGATATCCGCCCCCTCAATCGGATTGCCAACAATCAATCGCACCGGCTCAGCTGCACCAATGAAAATGGCACTGACAGATACTACCGAGGTTTGAACACAGAAGTTACCAAGAAAATTATTGTGGAACACACCAAAATAGACGGGGGTTCATACTTACTTTTACTTACCTCTTAAAAATAATCTCGGGGATTGGGTTGACAACAGGATCTCTAAAGTATGCTCCCACAATAATCTTGACCATGACATTTAAAAATGAACCAAAACGAAGGCAAGAACTTTGAACTGTACAAAAGCTTTATTTCACTGCTGACCAAGGAAAGAAGCGGAACCCTTGATAATGCCGGACGCAGTTTCCGGTGAAACGTCGGGAGATATCCTGTCTGGACCACGGCCTACAAGCCCGAAAAACTTGTATTTAATTATGAACGCCGGCCGTGAAAGCCTAAGCTGTTATATAAAGGGTATGACTTTAACAACTCAACAAAATAAATGTGGCTATCAGTAGCCCATGTCAATCTGACTATGTCCACTTGAAGGACTTGCAAAGTTATCAAACAATATGTTAGCTCCCATGAGCTCAAAATAACGTAACATTCAATACACATTTGGATTGGATAAGGAAGTCAGGATACGACACATATATATAGAGCATTTGGTTTCTTTTAATAAGCATGACACTTGTATTAATAGGCGCAAGGCCAGAGTATCGACCTCGCCCGCTGATAACCAGATGTCGAGCCAGCTGCGATCTACCCTTCAATCTGGCGCATGCCTGTCAAATGGGGCTCACTCGTCACGCCACACTGCGTAAGAATTCAGCTCCTCTCAAAGCTTTAAATGTCTGCAAGACAACTCATATGTATTGACGCAAATCTTTCAAATGCTTAACTCACATACCACTGGATTATTCTGACAATCCCTAAACTTGTTAAGTTATCATCCAAATGTTTAATCAGTATAGTTTAGAGTATAAAACACACTCTTAAATGTTTATAACAAAATCACATAAATTATTTATAACAATTAGAAATTGTTTATAATATTGTCGAAGATAATTACAAAAATTTTAAACACGTCTTTAACATTACTTTCGTTTCACATTATTGTCAAAGATATTTACATTTATTATTTACAATATTAACATTTAAATTATTTAAATTATTAATTTAAGAAATACATTGAACCACATGTTCATCCGGTTGGTAATTTCATAATCGTTTCCATATAATCGACCAATGAAGGTTAGTTATACATGTAAATGTCACAATCTGGTTTAATAAAGGTTGTAATAATTATTATCATTTGTGACGGTAATCTTCATTCAAAATCTTATCTCAAATTCTTTCAAAACTCTTGTTAATTATAACAGCAAATTCACTTGATTAATTTTCAACGAACTATGACAATACACTCCAGCGGAAAATACTTCGCTTACAAAATAATGCATAAACTGCATTAAAAATAGGCCCAAAATTCATCATATATTAAAATATACGGCATCAAAATCTTCCACAGAATTTACAAAAACCTCCACTAACACAATCTTTATCATCATTAATTACTGTGGGAATCTCCTTCATTTATTTAAGGGCATTATACATCAGCGACTTTCAACATGTCCGCTGCACTATCGATTATACATTCATAGTTCCACTTAAAAATTCTTATAATCATTAATTGTTTCAAAACTGTTGTCATTTAACCTTCGTGGATTTCATTCATGAATCGAATTGAAGTAAAAATTTGCCAATCACAAACAAATTTAATAGTGAATACGCTTATATACGCCTGACTGGTCTATCAAAATTTAAGATTAACATCTTCAAAGAATTGTAGTATAAAAATACTATCATCAAAATAAAGTGCGACTAAGCTGCAAAATAGTCGAATAGAATCCAATTAGACTGGGGAATGCAAACATCATTATATAAATCTCTAAATGAGAAAACTCCTAACACAAGTTTATGACTTTAATGCATTCAATAATTCATAATTAAAGTTCATTTTTCACAAAATGGTCTATGATGCAATGATCGTTCATGACTGACGATAAATGTCTGTGTTGCAATCAATTCAAATAACGACTAGTATTTCCAAGATCGTCGACAACGTAATGGATTTTAACGCTCTAAAATCATTTAAATGTTCTTCCTTCTTGATGATGACAGAAAATTGGTCAAAGTAATTAAACTGGGGTAGAATTACTTTAATAAAGTGACACGCTGTCTGAATTTAAATCTGCCATAAAGAACATTAACTTACAGTCAAATCGTGACTACAAAAAAATAAGCAAATTTACTGAAAAATCTAAATATCAGTCTCAACTGATCCAAAATCGTTTAACTATGCCCATGACATAACAATGTCTTAATAAATCGTCGAAAAAGGCATAACTCATCAAGGTGTACTGAGAATAGGAATCTCAAACAAGAATATCGGGCAAAATACATGAGGACAAAAATATGGGAAAATGGTTGCTCAAATATTGCTAAGAAACTCAAATACAATAAACGTTCACGACTACCTTATCTGCCGATTGACGTTCCAGAGGAAAATTCCCCAAAGAAGACTGTTGATGGATCCATTTCACCAAGTTAAAGCTGAGCTCCATCCTCGAAACAAAAAACAGCACCCTCGGAGAATCGAACTGCTTCCTTCTCTGGAAATTGCACTGCTTCGTGAAGACGAATGACATCCTTCCGGCAATAATCTTCTTTGTGAGTCGGGACAACCCTGACCTCTCTTGAAAAATCCCTGAAGTTCCAGTTGAAAATCGCCATGAAGTTTTTGTAGAAATTTCCGAAGAAATATTCATATTCAGAAAGTATGAAATCATTTCCATTGCTGTTTGAAAGTATTCAGCCTTTAATCACGAAACATGGGTGTAGATGTTTGTTCACCACATGTTCGCTTGTGTGGAATAGCAATTAGCGAAGTTCCATGTTGCTATCTTACTCCGTTGAAATATGTCCCAATTGCATTAAAGTCCTTTAGCCTTCCATCTTCTCTTCGGTTATGGTAATAGAAGAACAAACTGCCATATTAAACTGCTCCATAATACTGTAGCGTTGTGTCACAAAAGCAATCTGAAGTCTCCCTATTTCACTAGCCGTGTCAGCCGTGGCGTAGATTCTGGCGATAGAAAGTGTTTCTCATGCGGCGAGAAAATCACTTTTGTCAGTCGTCTAAAACTGCCAATAACTTCCAAAATAATTACTCGAAATTGTTCAACTTTTCTACACTCCTTACTGTAGCAATGCACAATAGAATTAGCTTATAGGCGACCGCTAACTGTTCACAGCTAATCTTGTAGACGCGTTATAATGTGCGTTTCAACTTCACCTAGATTTACTCACAGTAAACTTGCACTGCTTGTATGCTCGACTTTCGTTTTTATGCAGTGGCTTTACCGCGCGTTATAAAGACGACTCTTTCACTACTCTCACTCGACGTTTCACTGAAATAACTATTTGAGATCTGACGATTGAGCTATCAGACGATTAACTATCAGACGATTGATAATCTGAGAATGAGGCTCCTCTCTTCTGCGCAAGGCCTTTTATGAACTTCATGAGGGGCGTATCCATCCCTTCCATTGCGTGTTACTGCGTCATCGCTAGAAGTTCCAACTTCGTCAATACATGACGGATTTTCAAAATTCAAGAACTGAAAATAAATTTCACCAAAATTCCAGATCAATGCCTCTACTGCAAATGGATTTCCACAATTCTGCAATCCAAAAAGTAATAAAAATACCATAGTTTCAGCAATCTCCGTCTTCCTTCAAACTATCGTTCATTGGTTTGAGCCTCCCCTCCAATAGCATAACTTCTTCCTCAGCAGAATTCCACGTTTCCTGCGACTGCGTCGTAGATCTCGGATCTTTCTCGAATAAATGCTGACGTCACTGAGAATCTCAGCTCAAGTAGCCTGCTGGCATAACGTCTGCGTCATCCGTGCTTACGTCATGACTACCCACGTCATAACTATGACAGCCATAACTTTCTTTATACTTTCCAATATAGCCACCGTGGTCTCTATATAATTCAATTACGGGGGCATTCTCCTCTCACCACGTTTTAAAAACAGTTGCAAATTGTTTTTAAACTCAGTATTACAAGTACCTCAACTCTCTTGAACACGAAATTGAATTATTACTGGCTTACTCTAGTATGATATTTCCTCTATGTTCCTTAATCATAAATCTCTTCTACTCTGGGTTGTGTGTGGTTAAATGCATTTCTTTCCTCTCTACTTTCTCTTCTGTCCAGTATTTCTATTTTCTAAGTTCTGCTGGCTCTTAGAAGGTCCAGGATCGATTACAACATCCTGCCTTTTCTTTTGGTTATCGGCTTCTTTTTCCCGTAATTCTTTCAGGTATTGCTGGCTTTCCTTCTCTCTTTCCTGATACTGATCGGGTGTCATAACCTGACCTTGAGGATTCAGATTTCTGTTTTGGCTCTGGTTATTCCTATTATAATTTCTGTTATAACCATTATTGTTGTAATATCTGCCTCTTCCATTGTAGTAATTTCCTCGACTATAGTTCCAGCCTCTTCTCTGTTGATACGGTCGGTAACCTGGCGATCTGTTATTTCGAAACTGATTATTCCTGTGAGGACCTACATTGTCAGTTTTCTCCTCATCTGGCTTGTCAGTTTGTTGGACTTGGTCCATATATACAGTATTTATTTCTTTAAACTCCTGCCTTTGACCTTTCTGTACCACGTTAGGCATTGGACTTGTGTAGTCTAACCTCCTCAGTAATTCATCCATGCTGGTTAAATCCCTGATGTTTGACGAAATTATTAGTCTCCTCTCCTCCACAGGTAGCATACGAGAAATCGCATCAATAAGTTGCTCCGTTGATAATGGGGGTTGCAAAAAACTCAAGCGGGATAATTGACTCGTAAAGAAATCAGCGTACCGCGTTGGAAGAGTACCTGAGTATTTTCATGAATACACCTCCGCTCTTAACGAATTCTGCGCTTCTATGGACCAAAATCGTTTGATTAATGCCTCTGCAAACTCGTCAAAGTTACTGAATGTGTATCTAAATGCGCAAAAACCATTCGAGGGGTCCTCCAATCAAAAATCTCTCCACTATCTTCATCTCTCTCTCTCTGGGAATGTGAGCTTCGATGAAATAATCTTTGAGGTTCCTTACATATTCTGTAGGTGTCAAACTATCAGTGTTGCTGAATTTTTGCGGTTTGTCTTCAAAATTCCTGATGACCGTCACGTTCCTCGGATATGAATCCGGGTAGTTTTTCCCACTATCTCGATAGTTCCACTCAGGTTCCATATTCCTCTCGTCATCTTCCTCCCTGAATCTGGATATACGTTCTTCAGGAGTCACGTCTCTCTCTTCTGGATCTAGGTTATATCTTCTGGCATAATTCCTATTGGTTTCGCAAGCCAAGCCTACTGTATCCTTGTCAGTGATTTCCGTTAAGACTTTCTTGATTAACTCTTCTTTGTAGGTCTCCATCAAATTAGTCTCTCCTAGCTTCAAATTTTGTAGTTTACTCGTCGTTTCATTCACATCAGAGACAACTTTATGAATCTGTTCCTCTAATGCAGATTTTAACGTTTGCACATCCCGATCTAGTTGTGTTCTATCTTCAACTTGTTTTTCGGATAGCGAATCCATCCTGACGCTTAAATCTTTCCTAATCTGTACTACTTCATTGTTAATATCAATTTGAGTACTGGCAAGTTTTCTTTCAATACGTTCCTGAATTTGGGTTACATGTTCCCCACTTGACCTATTCCACTCGTCTTTCCATATTGCTACATTTGCCGTTAACATTTCTGCTATGTCTATTTCGATATCTTCTTTCAATACTTTATTATGGTCTAATACTTGGGTTCTCATGACCTCTACATCAAACTTTAAACCTGCTAAAGACGCTGTCGTTCTAACTGACTCATCAACTAATCTAGTCGTTAATGCACTTATATTACGCGTACAAAGGGTTTTCGAATTTTCTATTTCTTCCCTAACTTTATTTACATCAGTTTGGACTTTAGTAATATCTACGAAAACTGTGTTGACTTCTACTTGAATCTTAGTTATGTCACTTTGCACCTCATTTACATCCGAATGAATGTTATTAATATCAACCTGAACATTGGATACATCAGTTCTAACATTTTGGATTTCTCTTTGGACTTCCTCAACCTTGTCTTGGACAGTCGCAACATCATTTTTAACAACAACTACCTCAGCCCTAGCACAAGAAATATCACTTCGGACATTAGCTACATCTAGATTCAACATTGTAAGATCTTTATGCACATAAGCAACATCAATTTTAACATCAGCAACATTTTTATGCATATTAGACACATCTATTTTAACATTGGACACGTCTGTGCAGATGTCAGTTACAGTATTCTCAATTCCTTGGGTATTAATCTGTAAACGCGACATATTATCCTCTAAGTTAGCAGCACTGGTCTGGAGAACTTTCATATTAGCAGACAAATTACTAGCATTCTCCTCCATTCGACTAGTATTCCTAGCTTCCATCTCCTTCATACTACTATTCATGCTTGCTTTCAAATTACTAGCATTCTCCTCCATCATCTGCTTCATATTACTATTCATGTTAGCAGACATCTCCGCTAACATCATCTTCAAACTTTCATCTGCCATTACAATATTATTCAAAAATTAGACTGCTGTAGGGACATACATCAAAAGAGCAAAATAACAACATTTGAGCAACACTTTTCACCATATATAAATTTGATCAATTTTCTGTCTTAAATCTAACTTATAACTACCTTATAATTAACTTTCGAAGACACTTCATGTTGAAACAAACTCAAGCACATGTTCAAATTTCCCTGGCTCATTTTAAAATATCCTAACACAAATAATTTACATTTACAATCCAAATAATTTAAATTTATCTTTAATATGACTAAAATGTCATAAGCCGGTCAAATAAAATAAGATTCCAGATCATAGGCGATTTTTCCTAAGTTTCCAGCCTATTTAACCTTTCTCAAGTTGTATAAGATCTGATCTTTTCTGAGTGTAATTTTCCTACTACAATACAACATTTAATTCCTATATAATCACACTCTTAAATTCTACAATTGGCCTAGACATCTAACAAAGAATCAACCTCTTTATTTGAGTCTAATCGAACCACACGTTTTAGGTTTGCCAATCCTACTGTTGACTCAGCCCCATACGTTGACTGCGCCAATCCTTCTGTCCCCGTTTACCCGGATAGTAGGCTGTCAGATATCCGCCCCCTCAATCGGATTGCCAACAATCAATCGCACCGGCTCAGCTGCACCAATGAAAATGGCACTGACAGATACTACCGAGGTTTGAACACAGAAGTTACCAAGAAAATTATTGTGGAACACACCAAAATAGACGGGGGTTCATACTTACTTTTACTTACCTCTTAAAAATAATCTCGGGGATTGGGTTGACAACAGGATCTCTAAAGTATGCTCCCACAATAATCTTGACCATGACATTTAAAAATGAACCAAAACGAAGGCAAGAACTTTGAACTGTACAAAAGCTTTATTTCAAATAAAGGGTATGACTTTAACAACTCAACAAAATAAATGTGGCTATCAGTAGCCCATGTCAATCTGACTATGTCCACTTGAAGGACTTGCAAAGTTATCAAACAATATGTTAGCTCCCATGAGCTCAAAATAACGTAACATTCAATACACATTTGGATTGGATAAGGAAGTCAGGATACGACACATATATATAGAGCATTTGGTTTCTTTTAATAAACATGACACTTGTATTAATAGGCGCAAGGCCAGAGTATCGACCTCGCCCGCTGATAACCAGATGTCGAGCCAGCTGCGATCTACCCTTCAATCTGGCGCATGCCTGTCAAATGGGGCTCACTCGTCACGCCACACTGCGTAAGAATTCAGCTCCTCTCAAAGCTTTAAATGTCTGCAAGACAACTCATATGTATTGACGCAAATCTTTCAAATGCTTAACTCACATACCACTGGATTATTCTGACAATCCCTAAACTTGTTAAGTTATCATCCAAATGTTTAATCAGTATAGTTTAGAGTATAAAACACACTCTTAAATGTTTATAACAAAATCACATAAATTATTTATAACAATTAGAAATTGTTTATAATATTGTCGAAGATAATTACAAAAATTTTAAACACGTCTTTAACATTACTTTCGTTTCACATTATTGTCAAAGATATTTACATTTATTATTTACAATATTAACATTTAAATTATTTAAATTATTAATTTAAGAAATACATTGAACCACATGTTCATCCGGTTGGTAATTTCATAATCGTTTCCATATAATCGACCAATGAAGGTTAGTTATACATGTAAATGTCACAATCTGGTTTAATAAAGGTTGTAATAATTATTATTATTTGTGACGGTAATCTTCATTCAAAATCTTATCTCAAATTCTTTCAAAACTCTTGTTAATTATAACAGCAAATTCACTTGATTAATTTTCAACGAACTATGACAATACACTCCAGCGGAAAATACTTCGCTTACAAAATAATGCATAAACTGCATTAAAAATAGGCCCAAAATTCATCATATATTAAAATATACGGCATCAAAATCTTCCACAGAATTTACAAAAACCTCCACTAACACAATCTTTATCATCATTAATTACTGTGGGAATCTCCTTCATTTATTTAAGGGCATTATACGTCAGCGACTTTCAACATGTCCGCTGCACTAGCGATTATACATTCATAGTTCCACTTAAAAATTCTTATAATCATTAATTGTTTCAAAACTGTTGTCATTTAACCTTCGTGGATTTCATTCATGAATCGAATTGAAGTAAAAATTTGCCAATCACAAACAAATTTAATAGTGAATACGCTTATATACGCCTGACTGGTCTATCAAAATTTAAGATTAACATCTTCAAAGAATTGTAGTATAAAAATACTATCATCAAAATAAAGTGCGACTAAGCTGCAAAATAGTCGAATAGAATCCAATTAGACTGGGGAATGCAAACATCATTATATAAATCTCTAAATGAGAAAACTCCTAACACAAGTTTATGACTTTAATGCATTCAATAATTCATAATTAAAGTTCATTTTTCACAAAATGGTCTATGATGCAATGATCGTTCATGACTGACGATAAATGTCTGTGTTGCAATCAATTCAAATAACGACTAGTATTTCCAAGATCGTCGACAACGTAATGGATTTTAACGCTCTAAAAGCATTTAAATGTTCTTCCTTCTTGATGATGACAGAAAATTGGTCAAAGTAATTAAACTGGGGTAGAATTACTTTAATAAAGTGACACGCTGTCTGAATTTAAATCTGCCATAAAGAACATTAACTTACAGTCAAATCGTGACTACAAAAAAATAAGCAAATTTACTGAAAAATCTAAATATCAGTCTCAACTGATCCAAAATCGTTTAACTATGCCCATGACATAACAATGTCTTAATAAATCGTCGAAAAAGGCATAACTCATCAAGGTGTACTGAGAATAGGAATCTCAATCAAGAATATCGGGCAAAATACATGAGGACAAAAATATGGGAAAATGGTTGCTCAAATATTGCTAAGAAGCTCAAATACAATAAACGTTCACGACTACCTTATCTGCCGATTGACGTTCCAGAGGAAAATTCCCCAAAGAAGACTGTTGATGGATCCATTTCACCAAGTTAAAGCTGAGCTCCATCCTCGAAACAAAAAACAGCACCCTCGGAGAATCGAACTGCTTCCTTCTCTGGAAATTGCACTGCTTCGTGAAGACGAATGACATCCTTCCGGCAATAATCTTCTTTGTGAGTCGGGACAACCCTGACCTCTCTTGAAAAATCCCTGAAGTTCCAGTTGAAAATCGCCATGAAGTTTTTGTAGAAATTTCCGAAGAAATATTCATATTCAGAAAGTATGAAATCATTTCCATTGCTGTTTGAAAGTATTCAGCCTTTAATCACGAAACATGGGTGTAGATGTTTGTTCACCACATGTTCGCTTGTGTGGAATAGCAATTAGCGAAGTTCCATGTTGCTATCTTACTCCGTTGAAATATGTCCCAATTGCATTAAAGTCCTTTAGCCTTCCATCTTCTCTTCGGTTATGGTAATAGAAGAACAAACTGCCATATTAAACTGCTCCATAATACTGTAGCGTTGTGTCACAAAAGCAATCTGAAGTCTCCCTATTTCACTAGCCGTGTCAGCCGTGGCGTAGATTCTGGCGATAGAAAGTGTTTCTCATGCGGCGAGAAAATCACTTTTGTCAGTCGTCTAAAACTGCCAATAACTTCCAAAATAATTACTCGAAATTGTTCAACTTTTCTACACTCCTTACTGTAGCAATGCACAATAGAATTAGCTTATAGGCGACCGCTAACTGTTCACAGCTAATCTTGTAGACGCGTTATAATGTGCGTTTCAACTTCACCTAGATTTACTCACAGTAAACTTGCACTGCTTGTATGCTCGACTTTCGTTTTTATGCAGTGGCTTTACCACGCGTTATAAAGACGACTCTTTCACTACTCTCACTCGACGTTTCACTGAAATAACTATTTGAGATCTGACGATTGAGCTATCAGACGATTAACTATCAGACGATTGATAATCTGAGAATGAGGCTCCTCTCTTCTGCGCAAGGCCTTTTATGAACTTCATGAGGGGCGTATCCATCCCTTCCATTGCGTGTTACTGCGTCATCGCTAGAAGTTCCAACTTCGTCAATACATGACGGATTTTCAAAATTCAAGAACTGAAAATAAATTTCACCAAAATTCCAGATCAATGCCTCTACTGCAAATGGATTTCCACAATTCTGCAATCCAAAAAGTAATAAAAATACCATAGTTTCAGCAATCTCCGTCTTCCTTCAAACTATCGTTCATTGGTTTGAGCCTCCCCTCCAATAGCATAACTTCTTCCTCAGCAGAATTCCACGTTTCCTGCGACTGCGTCGTAGATCTCGGATCTTTCTCGAATAAATGCTGACGTCACTGAGAATCTCAGCTCAAGTAGCCTGCTGGCATAACGTCTGCGTCATCCGTGCTTACGTCATGACTACCCACGTCATAACTATGACAGCCATAACTTTCTTTATACTTTCCAATATAGCCACCGTGGTCTCTATATAATTCAATTACGGGGGCAGTACCATGGATAGGGTTATACTCGACCCACGCTACATTAACACAAAAATTTGGGGACACAAATGTAGTTAGTGAGAGGTTCCTTTGTATTGCAGAAAGCCCCATTCGCAATTACGAAGATAGCACTCAGGCTAAGAGGCACAAACATACAGACACGGAGCATTGTCAAGCAAGTGACAAGATAACGCACACGTGAATGAAACTAGAGACTATCGCGTCAGCGATAACGCACTCATCGTGGGCGACCTTTGCTGGCACAGACAGACTGGGAGCACTACAGACGAACCTGGGAAATACACGTTCATTTACGCCAAGTTCAGAACCCCACAACTCCCCAAATTACACTACGGGGAGAATTCAAAAACACACAAACTCTTCACAGGAATGCGTATTCTCATCTGCGCATTTCAAATACACGGCACATGTGCCATAATATATACGGCACAGATAGCGTCATACCAAGTCTTTACGGCAAGCCGGGTCCGAACTCATAACCACACACCACACTCGTACCAAAAACTAACTAACCAACGGTATTTTTGGTACGAGAGACACAAGCAAAAACCACACTGAGGACACCTAAATCCCAGAAACACAACGCAGACATAGAACACAGAGAATGACATGAGATCGCGGGTCTGAATCCCAGAAAAAGAATTGGACACCATGGAAAACAACTATCCAGGCTTCCAACCACACCGAAATTGGCCCATACAGGTACATGAACAGGGAATACCACATTTCCTCCCGCCAAAAACCAGGCATAAAATTTCAATTACACCTGACATAGCAGATACATTTCCCAGACACAGGTATGAAAATTTCGTAAGACAAAGGTCTTATGGAATAGTGGCCACACAACAGTACTAGCTAAATAGGACGAATTGCTACATTGGTCCGCCCGGAATACCGAACAATGACAACACTCACATACTGGCGAAAAATCACGTACGCAAACAAATGAAAGCGCAACATGACGAAAGTACTGACTTGCAGGTCTCACCACATTGCCACACGGCTGCCGACAGACACTATTGTTATATCGGCAGTGACCGTGAAATCACAAGCGCAAAGCAATCATAATGCCACACATTTTTTTAGCACTGCAAAAACAATTGTGACATTTAGCAATGGACAGACGTGACAGACCGGAACTTATCTTGGGCCCATAGGAACACGTTCTCAAAGACGTTGACAGGCCACGGGCGCCTCCTGCCCATACACGCGATACACATTAGGACTTAGCCTATAACAGACCAACCGTCCGCGTGGTGTAGCGGAACATAGTCACACACACACACGCTCATTAATCAGGAGCGAACACAGACAGGGGCTCTGAGGAAACAAGACCCCCCCTAATAACTTCCTTTCTCGATTTTAGTTCTCAAAAATCATTACAGGCTATCAGGACATGGCCAGTCGCACTACGACCACTGGCCACATTCACACTACAAATGGCAGACCAGATTAAGTCGTGACGTCACAGCGTCACGACGCTTTACTATCCCAAGAAGCGGATAGAGAGCAGACATGGACCAAGGGAGAATGACAGGAGCATAGGTGGATAATCCCAGCGGGATTACCGACATACCACCCAAAGGCTACCATTTTTAATACCTAATTCCCCCTCCATGACCTTCCCACGCCCAACATGACCAACGCAGACACATGAACACGATGAAAACAGCTACACTACATTACAAAGTATACATCGGGGTTGATAGACTTCATGCGTTTAAAGAGAGGCCTTCCTACGTCCAGGATCTCGATGCTAACACCTGAGTATTAGGGGTGGGTCGGCAAACAACAATTAAGCATAATGCGCATCTCCAAATGAGAGATGAGGCCACAATCATATATTAACCATTTTTTAAAATTAAATACTCCCGCATGACAGGGACATATTATTATTACGCCTCACCCTACACCTATCCTTACATGAGTGCGGATGCCTCATATCCAGATACATGCATGAGTATCCCATCCATTTACCAAGGGTTATTACTATCAAACTTGCATGGAAATTTTTATATTTTTGCAATCCCGGGAATTACCTGCCCCAGTCCACTCATTGTAAGAGCAATCCTAGCAGCATTACCGGCTCAAGGCCACCATTTATTGGAGCCCAAAGATGCGCAACCTCTTCCTACCATGCTTTCAGCCTACTCTACGAATAACTACCCCCAGATCCTAATAACAGGGTACCTAACATCATAGACCCTACTAACACCTCCATAAAGGTTAACAGAGCATTATCGCTGGAAAGCCGACATAGCAACAGTAGACCTAAAGTAGTCTATGCACTTAGAAGCTCTACAACCCCACAACACTTGAAAAATTTTACATTTCATACAAAATAAATTATTTACACAGGTTACGCCTATATTTCCTATATGAAAAGGACTCTGATAACACTCTGATTGGTGGTAGCGGCACGAGCTAAAGGCCAAAGGCACCACACTTTGAGAGTACAAAGGCGATGTTGAGCCTACCCTAGTAACTTAACGACTAGACTAAACAGACGAACCACGTAAGGTCGAGGCACTCACGGCCTGGCGCGGGCAAGCTTCGGAATCCCAGGTATGCCTAGCCTGCTCCTGGGAGGAAGAGATGCTACACCCACTATGTGCCACGGTCGTCGAAGCCATGACCTGCAGGGGAGACTTTCTACGGATGGTGGGAGAAATAGCTAGCTCCACGCCGGACCCAGGAGTTGACCCTAGAGACGACCCAATTATGACTAAACTATTAGTTTAGGATATAAGTAAGTAGGACTTCCATGGCGGGGAGTCAGACTCCTATTCGTCAGGAGTGAAGCAGGATCCTAGGATTCAGCAGGACCAATCCTAGATCCGAAAAGTCCTTGCCCCGCGCGGCGAAGGTGAAGACTACGACATTAATAAATAATGAAGGATGAAATATGAATATATATATGGAATGTACGCGCTCATTCGGTCTTGCGCCCACGTAAATGGATGACAACGGGTCGCCAGAGATCTTAAACGAGTAGCATAGCGGGCACTTAAAGGGGTTCAGTGGGCCAACCCAACAATGCCAATAAAGGCGAAGAGATTATTATTACTGCGAAAAGCATACTACGGTTGCCAATAAAGGCGAAGAGATTATTATTACTGCGTAAAGCATACTACGGTTGCCAATAAAGGCGAAAAGATTATTATTACTGCGAAAAGCATACTACGGTTGCCAATAAAGGCGAAGAGATTATTATTACTGCGTAAAGCATACTACGGTTGCCAATAAAGGCGAAGAGATTATTATTACTGCGTAAAGCATACTACGGTTACCAATAAAGGCGAAGATAATATTATGCCATTGGACAATGTCCAATGCCCACATAAATGGCGACGCAGCGGGCAGCCTAGGGCATTAAATGAGGGGCACAGCGAGCAACTCAAAGGGGTTAAAGTGGGCGACCCAACTACGACAACGTATGAAAAAACAACGGTAATGAGCAGGAAGATACAGCAGGCGAAACGGTTTGCTTTGTGGCACCGTAAGTCGCCTGTGACTAGATTAGTACTAGTTAGTAAGACCTAGAATAGACGTCGACAACTAGAATTAAGGGGGCGGAATCCGGCGATTCTAGAGACAACCGGTGTTTCTAGGATTCGTACGGGTGGTGCCCTGAGGAAGTAAATTGGCTCAGGCGATCGCCCTGGTCAAAATTTAGCAAATAAGAAAGTTGCACTTTGGTACGCAACTTAGGATTAAGCAAACTCATTAACCGCTGTTGCCAAGTAATGGCACAGCACATTTCGGCAATAGAGTAAGGCCACCCACTCGGCTTAGTAATAGCAGCCATTTTTTTCTACCATAAGTTAGATAAATAGTGTCAAGATAACGCCGTTCGGCTCCTGATGACCGACAAATCCGTCATCAGGGTAAGTCCGATAATACATTATAATACATGATAATACATTATAATACATGATAATACATTATAAATATATTAAAATAAGTATAATTGAGGTACAACAGATTAAGACAGCAGGGTAATATGAATGGTATTAAGGTGATACGTTAAGTAAACTAACTAGAACACCTTGAGCATAAGAAACGACATTACGGCACCGTATAGGGTAAGCGCGGGCATACAGCAAATTACACTAATCCTGCCATCTTTTTTCAGGCAAAAAGAGCTTCAGACTGTGGACACACTGCCACAGGAAGCAACATAGAAAATATACGATATTTACATGTTTTCTTAACCTCTCCATTTTTTTTTCAGGCATCATCACCAGGAGTATGGCACTGGTGACTATAATTTCGCTGCCATAAAGCAGCAGCATGCTATTAGTGCCATCATATTATCATATTCTACCTTTGTGCACTAATTTATATTTGATGCTTGTAATCATCTTCACTCACATGCTCACCACATTTTTTACAGCCACACTCTAAAAATCTGCACAGCACGGCTGATACCTGTGGGGTATCAGGCTCGCTGGCAGATCAACGTACACAAGAAAAAAACATAAGGCGTCAAAAATGCGGCGCAAATTACGGCAATGAGGGCGCAACCGACTTGTGGCGGCGACTCTCATTGTCAAGTGTGAAAGCATTCACCCACAGGGGATGCTTCACAGAATAGGAATACATTGCAAGCGGTACGACCACTCAACCATACCAGGAAGTGGCCGTGAAGGATTAGCCGTGAGACGGCGCGTACGTACAAAGGAGTAGCGTGCACGCGAGGTAACATACAAACTAGAATCATAGGAAATTAGCGCGCTTAAGCTAGATATAAGATAATTGTAAGTCATATTTGTAAAAGGGTACCTTAACATACATTAATGCGCCCACGGGCAATCATTCCACTATAAATATAGAAATAATACTTCGCACCCCCACATATATGCACATCTCAGAAATCACACATTAAACGGTATACTTTTTTTTTTTTAAATCCCATGTACACAATGTTTATGATTTGTTTTTCTTTCATTTTCTTTCTTCTAACTTCCCCATTTGTAAGGGTGTTCCGTTTTATCCCAAATCAATAAACACATTTTAAATATTTCCCTTAAATTATACCCTGGAACACCCATTTTTTCTATTTCTTCTATCTTTCTCATTGCAGGGAGCACTTTTTTCCCTAAGATAGGGCGGACGACGCAATCATCCGTCCAGCCCTGTTTTTTTTCCTCCCTGCACAACAATGTACCGCATAATTAGCAGAATCATGTATTTTTTCTGAAACTTTCAATATGTTAATGTCAATTTTTCCCATGCACTAATTTTACAATGTCAACGTCAATGCCAATTTTTCTCACGCACTAATTTTACAATGTCAATGTCAATTTTTCTCATGCACTATTTTACAATGTCAGTGTCAATGTCAAATATATATATGTATATCCCATAACCCACCCCTCTGAACACGAGCTGATCTCACACCTACACATCAACACGACATCACCACATCTATACGACGACGAAGAGGACACCAACAGGAGATACAAGGAAGATCCAAGAACTACTACATCAACATCCCAACCTCAAGTTCCGTTCCCGTTCGCGGGGACGCGAACTAAATAGGGGAAGAGGCTTGTACAGTCCCCCAGGGGTCTGCACCCCCTGGAGGCCATCCCCCCATCATCTATTTAAACCACCCAGCTTGCCCAATACTTGCATCACTACCACAAACAGCGACACATAATTAACTGGGGCATCTATGCCATTGGAATGCCGACGAAGCAGCACTGTAACAGTAATTAGTTAGTGCCCCATGTTGGTAGCGACAAATGTAATGGTTTCGCTAGCCCACACTGTTGGGAGAAAATGTAATTGTTTACCTTTGCCTAAGCTATGTTGTTTTAATGGGCGCCAAGACCTCAACGCAATGTTGAAATCTAAATTTGTATTTAACAACGTCTAGCTCTGGCAGAACACATTCAAGACTCTATTCACTCAGATCGTGGTATGATTTGATCATTAACCCAACAAACAATTGTATCAGGAGAAGGAATTGGTCTATATCTAATGCTACCTACTGAAAGCAAAGATTGCATTGTAAAAGAAATGAATTTATTATATAAAACAAGTATAGCAAAATTAATAATAATAATAAGTATAAAATTTAAATTGGAGCGTTGTGATTTGAATATTACCGATAGAAAATTACGTGAAAACGGAGTCTGATAAATTGATTTTACTCTTATTTCCAAGCTATGAAGTTACTGAAATATGAAATATAAAACAAAGAAAAATGAGAGATTGCGTATTTCTGCGTCATTTGCGCTTACCATTGGAAATTGCCAAGGCATTTCCCTCGTTCTTGATGATGTTGTGAGCTTCCCACAGTCTCCTGGACGTCGTCATCTCCGTCGGAATTTGATGATATTCTGGTAGATTAGATAATTCTATGGTCCGTACCTCGAACCCAAACACTCGTACAACCAAGTTTTACAAAAGTTCGTCGCTAACTCCACTGAACATCGGAGCGACACGCACTTGCGACCGTACTCTGCAAGTTCTACACAGATTGTTCGTTCCACGGAACATCGGAGCGTCCCCCGCGTATAACCATACTCCGCAAGTATTTCACAGATAGTCCTCGTTTCACGGCGCGTCGAACGATATATCCACACGTTGGCTCCCCCACCATGGTACCGACATCTAGCTCACGTCGTCCACACTGATTGGCTGAGCACGCCGCTAGTTCCCCTCCTCTGCCTCATTACACTCGGCGCGCGAGAGGGAGAAGTCGATTTCCGTCCCAACAATTCGCCTTTTCTAGACCTTGCGACCCAGCCTTGCGTAATACTTCTCGACAGGAATCAGCTTGTACTCGAATTCCCAGTGAGTCATGTCTCTCAAATACCCTAACTGACAAAACTCCGTAAAATTCCGTAATCACATAATTTTCTATAATATTGTCGTTCGTAATAATTTGCTTGATAGCGTTTTCTAAGACATGGAAAACCTATCTGAATGCTAATAATTTTTATAAAATGCTCCGAAAATACCTTAATAATAATTATAATAAATTAATAATAATAATAATAAATTACCATGAAAAATTCTCTTGGCTGAACAATTTGCCGCGTAAATAAATATAGAATGGCTTCCTACTGACTTATGCCAGTTGCATAAAACCCCTCGAAAAACACGTTACAGCACCAAAGACTATAAAGGGAGGCCTTAAGGAGGGCAGTCCCTCTCTCAATTACCAGTCTTACAGTGTGTCAGCCGGAGGTCCTCGCTGTTATCATCAGGTGAGTTAGCAGTGTTCAGAGTTCCTATACTTTGTAACCTTTACCCACAAATTGTACACACAAGTTTGTACACTCACATTGTGACATTTATTACATCCCCTAAAAGAGACTCATAATTCCATATTACTGACCAATAAATACTTGGTCAGTACACTACACTTGCCTTACTGTTTACACGCTTCTTTACGCCCTAACCCCTTTCCTAATTCCCGTCACGATTAGCCGTGACATACAGTAGCCAAATAGTTGCTAGCGCAAGCTTCATTGCACTTCACGCAGCGGCCCGACTACCAGAGGCAGTGTGCCGCTATATAGCTGACGCGTGCACGTCGGTTATATAACCAGCCAGCCAGCTGGAAGACTAGCACGTTGACCGGTACACTAAGTTCCATCCCCTGAAATACACCTACGTCTTTTATATGAGCGCCCCCTAGCATCCTAACACTAAACAACATTCTACACTGGTCAGCTTACCCGACTACGGGAAGCTACCCCCTTTTAGGCACTTCCTTAAAAATTAACACAATAACACTTCCGTTTTAGATCCAACTACCCCCCCTCCCCCAATAAGGGATCTAAAACAATATAGTACCAGCTAAATACCATGTATGATGTACTTTTTTCTTGAGACTAATGTTGCTTCTGACACGATTAAATAAATAAATTTACTCGAGAGGACATAGGATATATTTATATTGCCGATTTAATTTCAACACACAAAGAAATGCCAACACAAACTTTAACTTCACGTATTTTGCAGAAAATAATTTCACCATCGGTAGAAAAAATATTCTCGCCAAATTCCGATTTTTTTTTTCCTTTGAAATGAACAGCTATAGCTTTGGCATTTTGAATACAGTTAGTTACTGGAGTTTTAAGGGGCGGAACAGCGAGGTCACCTTATTAACACGGATTCATTATCATCATTCATCTGCCTGATGGCAGGTTTTCACATGGTCGATCTCTCCACCTTATCCGGTCTTCAGCAGCACTTTCCATCAACTCATTCGATTTATCAATCTTGATGGAATCCTACATCTGAAACCTTCTTCTTCCTCTTCAGATTTTCCCTTAGACTGTCCCTTCTAATGCACTTTTCACCAAACCATCTCCCCTTATGCAGTGTCCAATCCAATTCATTTTTCTTTTCCTCGTCTTCTTTAGCATCTTTCTGTCTTCTCCAACTTTCTTTAATACTTCCTCATTTCTCACTTTGTCCTTCCAACTTATTCTTTCCATTCTCCTCCATAGCCACATTTCGAAAGCCTCTATTCTTCTCTCGTCTTCTTTCCTAAGCATCCAAGTTTCCGCTCCATACATACATTGCTACACTCCAAACAAAACATTTCACTAATCTCTTCCTTAGGCTTACTTTCATTATACAAATTTTTGAATAAATTAAAATAATAAAACAAAAATAAAACAAAAAACTAATAATTTATTATAATAATACGGTAAACAAAATTACATAAAAATAAAACTTCAGAATTCAAATAAGAACAAGTCTTTGAGCAAATGTACACTTGAAAATTTAGATTACTGGCCCTAACCCACTCTCACTTATAAAGCGGATGACGAGATCAGTAGCCACCATGTCATCGTCTAATATAAGTTTTGAGTGTCATCTGCAAACCAAGGTTTTTCGAAAGTCAGCAAGATCCACACACTCGGTTAAAATGTGGGCCACGGTGAATACGGCGCCACAGGTACAAAGTGGGGGATCTTTCGTTCTCATTAGGTACGAATGGGTGGATCTTGCATGACCTATGCTTAGCCTACACATAATGATGAACTCCCTCCATGACCGGAAAGAACTCCGCCACATAATAATAAAACAAAGAGAAAAAAACTAATAATGCTCCCTTGATCACTCTCAGCTTATTGGGCATTGGGTCAGCTAACCACTGATTCTTCCAGAATGCCAGTACGAGCCGGCATAAGTTTTGAGTACACTCTAATAATAACAATTGCAGCCGACAACACAAATTCATTCAACATGTGTATGGTTGCACTGAGGTACTTAACCTGACTGGAAATACAGGGCCTAGCCTGTCCTTCTACCTTCGCCCCCGGATTAGTTGCAAGTACAGATGTCTCTCCTTAATATGGATATTTCCAAGAAGTAAGGATTGAACAAAGTAACTTTAGTCTTCAGATTGACTATGAGTTGTGAAGATGGTCATGTATCTGCATTCATCCGATAATATCCAATACCGGTAGTCTATCATAAGCAAAAGTACATCAAAATCCTTGAAAATATGATAAAATGATTCAAAAATTATAAAATAGTCTAATAAATACCACAAAACTCAAGAACAGAAAAACCTGCTTTACTCTTACAAGAAACAAGCCCACAACACCCACATTTTCAACCAAGGAAAGGGCACAACAATCAAAACGTCTTAAGAAGTACTGGGAGGAACACAAAGACCGAACAATCCCTTGAAAGAAGATCTGAACGATGGACTGACTACAGTGATCCTATGTGGTCATAAAAGAAGAAGAAGAAATTCCCCAAAATGATCAAATAATGAAGTATACTTTCAGAAAATGGCATAAAAATAAAAAAAGACAAAAATGAATTAGCATTTCTGCAATGTGGGAACTATGATCAGGATTTCTGTATAAATTAGCAATATCTGTGGTGAACCAATTAAAAGATAACATGTCATCAAAATCCAGGCCCCGATTATGTCCGAGCACTTACCCTCCCAATATAATTTTGACTCAGTCATCACCCTCCAGAAGCAAATCTTAGTTATGCCACTGAAAGACACATTAGGCTTTCATACATAACACCACTGGGATTCGAAAAAGAATGAGAACTATGGTAGGTCGAGAGGTAATGTGAAAGAAAGAAGCCCGGCACAAGTACAGTAAGTGGAAACGATGCTGAACTCGGCAAGGCCCGTGGTCAACTTGTTTTCTTTAATCCCAATGGTATTGGGGTAACTGAGGCCTATGGTATCTTATTTCCACCCTTAATTGACCCTTTTCTGATACTCTCTTTTTTTGATGAGTCAGACAGCTTACAGAGGTGCCAACTTTTGAAGTGGGTTAACAGTAATCCCTTATATTGTCCCCACCTCCTCCCAATTTTCACGTCAATCCAAAGCATGCTCCTCCCTTCTCGATAGTGACACCACCATTGCCCTACCCGGAAGCAACCTATAGTAAAGAATATCATATTACACAATAAAATTTGCACATTGCCTGCTAGTTCTGTGATGAAAAATTCCTTGTAGCTTGTTTTGCACCCAGTAGCTGCTTTTCCGTGAAAGTTTTCTTGTAACATACTTCCCTCTGTGATGACATTTTCGTCTTCTGAATCATAAGCGATTCCATTGTAGATGTGCTTAATGTAAGTCTGAATTCTGTTTGATTTTTCCGAACAACACTGAGCATTCTTTCTGTGGGAGAGTTACTGTGCGGTACACTTAATATTGCAAATACCACATTACTTAAGGTTTTATATTTGAACTGTCCAGTTTCAGTTGTAACCTCAGCAATGTTGCCCCAGTTTACATCGATTCTAGGTCCTTGTAAAATATATTCAGGGAAAGTATCACACTGATAAACAGCAAATTCCTCTTCAAACTTGGGAATCTTTTAACAAAATAATCAAGAGATGAATAGGAAACCTTCATTCTAAGATAAATATTGAGATGTTACACGATTGGCGCCTGTCTCAACTGTTTGACGAGATTTCCGTACTTCTCACGATAAAACACGGAGAAAAATAACGATTTACATAATTGGTGTCACTTAGTCGATCGACGAGATTTCCATTGTCCTTAAGGTGGACACGGGAAGGCAATCGGCGCCGCTTGCTGTACGTTTGACAAGAATCCAGTTGTTCTCGTCATCGAATGCGGAGAAATATCGCGATGTATTGCAATCGCAGCCGCTTTCGGCCGTTTTACGAGAATCACGATGGCCTCACGGTTGGTCACTGAGAACGCATTAATATGTAATTGGCGCCGCACCTGGCCGTTCAACGGTTCTCTGCCTGTCTATCAGTCCTGGCAGAATGGCGGAGGCAAGCTCGAGGTTGGGCATGGTTAAAATTCACGAGCAGTTATGGACGGTATACGGTCATGGGAAAAGTGGCGAGTAGGTTTCGGAATGTTTCGTGATGGGTGCCCAATCACCTTTGACAGGATTCCAGCAGACCTCGTGGTCACAAGTTCATGGGTTTAATGATTTTACGCAACTGGCGTCGATCTCGGTCCATTTGATGTGATACCGCAGACAAGTCGTGCGGTCAGCCAACCGTCTTGAGCATGAGAGTTTGGAGGATGAACGTTCGAATTAGGTATCGAATATTACGAATTATTCTGAGAGAATTGCATGAATAATAGGCTACGACAAGAGGGCACTTTTTATTTCGAATCACAAATTATAGGTTACAAGTTAACTTATAGGCTACACATTTTCGAGATAACCGGTTAGATTATCCGATGGTACCAAAGTTCGTAGGAAAAATTGACATAACGGAATTTCGAACTAACCATACCGGATGTCGCAAATTTTCAAGACGGCTAGATTTTTTAAAATATATGTATTCGAAGCTCTTTCGCGTTTTTTTTTGAAACTTTTCACTTCGCAAGATTGCGACATAAAATTATTTTGCGTAATTTCTGGACTTCAATTTGAGATAGTCTCCAAATTAAGAGGTCAATAACAGAAATGAGGGTTTCTGTTTAGTTTCGGAAGTTTTCACGAATAAACGTCTTGCGGAAAGTCAGGTTTCCTAGTAATACAGAAAAAGATTTCACACAAAACTAAAACTGTTCTTGATGCCGAAAATATACTTTGAACCGATGTATACCACTCAAGGTATCCTCAGTAGCCTATGCATTTCCTTCAGGACCGACACGGGGAAATATAGCTTAAACAATCGGCGCCGCTTCCGTGAAACTTGCTCCATCGTAATCTGAGAGCCTAGCGGCGCGAGTTTAAATGATTTAAACCGACCTCTGCGAATTTTCTTTACCTTCAACTAACCAGACACAAAAATTAGCTACTTCTTTGTTACTTTTTGTTACCGGTAGACACCCTGTAAATTTAATTTCTTTTTCATAGAAATGTACTTTTTTCGTGATAATGTCACTTTTCCGTAATAATTTCCCCTTTGACCGTAATGCCGTAACCGTGAGGTGAAATCCGTAATAGTTGGCACCTCTGTGCTTATAATCTTTCCATCTCTTCCTTCGGACGGGAGATCGAATATACCCTTGGTATTCCCTGCCTGTCTTAAGAGGTGACTAAAAGTGCAAGGTGAGTGTAGCCGAACACGCATGGTTACATCCTGGTTAACACGAAATGAACCATATCCACAAGGGCTCACGGCTAATGAACTCTAGAATGTGATCCTGAGGGGCTTGTGAGCTGGATCCATTTCGCCTGTTTTCTCTTTACTTTGGAATGGATCTTCCCTCTTTTAGTTTCCTTTCTGCCTTTCATTGCCCTGCTTTACTCCAAATTCATCTCTCATTCTTTCAGGGTAGATGGTATATCTCTTAGTTATTGTTTTAAGGGGCGGATAGTGAGGTCATCTGCCCTGTATATCTCTTCTTTATCAGTTTTAATATAAACGGAAGGTCACTTGGAGTGTTACGTGACCGTTAATATCGATATTATAAGCCATGGGAGCTCATTCTTGTGTGGAATCTGAACATTGACGTAACAGTTCACCTTGAAAATCCTGCATCCATGCTCTAATTTCTTCCAAGTCTCTCAATCTTTGAGGGTTGATGGCATTTCTTTCCTTCTGTCTTATTTACATCATTTTTGTCAATTTCTTCTTCTAGTAAGTTAGTAGTTAGTTGCAGTACTAATTTTCATTATCATCCATATAATTAAGGATAGATGATGTAGATCCTTCGCCCCCTAAAACAACAATCACCACCACTAAAATCAGGAGTCGAACCCAGTCAGCCTTGGTGGAAGGCAAGCAGCTTTACCACTGCGCCATCAAGCATCAAATTTTAATATAGGCTATAACTTAATACATGACCATTAAGTTTCTACCCCACAGCCGTATTACAATATAGAAATTCATCTACTTCCAGAGGTGTGCAAATTATTAGACTCGATGGCAGTTTTCTAACATTTACTTTGTACGTTCTGTGACGTAATACAGTAGAAATGTTTTGCAAGGCGCTGAAATTATTTGAAATGTTTAGTCAATAGTCTTAACAACTTTATTTTCAAGAATCTGATGGTAAACTAATTATTTACAGTTTCCACTAAAAGAGGAGCCTTGTTAAAGCAGAATGCCACACGTTTTGATTACTTTATTCTAGTTTTCGTGTGAATTTAGAGCAGAGAGATTGGAAGTCGTTTATTACTGATTGCACATTCTTCAACTATCCAAAGATCTGTGGACAATGGATTGAAATTATCTGATTTGGACGATACACTCCAAAGTGAATTAGAAAAAGGAAACCGGACCCAGCTCTGGTGTCCCTCAGAATCTCCTACTTCGAAAATTTGCAGATGAAATTCCCCATGGGAAACTTTGTAAGTTCACAGGGGGAGAAAATGTTATTATGCAGAGTAATAAAAATAAAATAAAATTATTTTGAATAAATCATTGTGACTGATTTAAATTCTTTATTTGAGTCTAATCATTTGCACACCTCTGTACTTAAGTAAATGATCCAGCCACTCTCTGAATATCCAACTATTGAAGTCTGGAGCTGTTCCTGGGACGATAATCCAGGTGCTAGATGCTATCATCTGACGGCAGTAAAATAAAATCATCAATCATACACGGTATACATAATCACCTAGTTGGCTGTTGACAAGAAAATCCATGAAATCTGGTTCCAGAAACTGTAGTTCTAGACCTTTGTTTTTAAAATGGCTCACAACAACACACCATTGAGTATATTTTATTTATTTGATAACATAAATTCACCTGCAAGTACCCCACGACTTTCAAATAGCGCCAATGGGCCTGAACAGCAGTGCTTCTAGCAACAAATGTAGCATCCACAGGGAGGACAGCTCCCAGTGGCTATTGGGCAGGCTTTCTATTACTGCATCGCTTTGTGCTTTTACGTTAAACAAAATAGCAGAGGCATGAGGAATACAGTGGAAGCGAAAACAACAACTTAAACAGGATCGCTAAGGAGCGGGGAAAGGATGTCTCTTTCGATGCGTGCTGGGCCCAAGATTCCGGACCGAAAGAAAGATACTTTTCAAAAAAGGAAACGAATGAATTGTATAAAACAAATCAAAAGCGGAATTAAATTTATCTAATTGATCGAAGAACCCAGAAGCGTGTAGGTCGTGACTGCGTTACAGTACGAAGCCAAGACCGACGAAATCGAACGAGAGATGAGGGAACTTAAAATTACAAATGAAAGAGGACGAAACCAAAGTGAACTACTTACTAATGTATTTAAAGCAAACTAAAACAGGTGCGCATAAGAGTAAGGATTAAATCTAAACACAAAATGAAAGGTAAACTTGAAGAGGTATTAAAATCACTTAATAACAAACAAAATTAAATTAAAATTAAAGATGGTACCTAAGAAAGGGGTACACAAAAACAATATCAAGAGAAAAGTGTATAAATGAACTTAAGCACAAACAAAGATGAAACAATTAATTAAAATGTACTTACAATCAATGTGCAACTAAACCGTAAGCGCGACCCGATAACCAAAATTTAAAATAATTAAAAAAAAAAAAAGATAGAGAGTATGGACGGGTCGAATAAGAGAACACCTCTACTTACGAGGATGACCTGGACTAGAATGCCCCGCGCCAAGAACAGAACTAAAACGCTCATGATGTTGTGAAATCATGGGGAAGGGGGTGAAAGTGGT
This sequence comes from Meconema thalassinum, assembly GCA_946902985.2. Lineage (NCBI taxonomy): Eukaryota > Metazoa > Arthropoda > Insecta > Orthoptera > Tettigoniidae > Meconema > Meconema thalassinum. The sequence continues at coordinate 295,117,741 of OX336391.1, read as the reverse complement.
GGGGATTGGAGGAATGCGTATGTAGGAAACGGGGGTGGTGGATGACACGGAGTTACGTAATATAACGAAGCCAGAGGAAGCAACACAAAATTAACACATAAAAATAAAGGAAATGAGCATTACATTAAATTAATTGACATTACCGGGACAGGAAATGAAAGGAAAAATCAATCAGCTAAGAAATATGCTTTGTAGGAAAATATAGGCTTACATAGAGGTAGTAATGTCTAAATATAACGACATACGAAGAAACAAAGGAATTAAGGTATGACGAATGGACGGTGACTAACACAAAGACCATCGCTCACACACTTTTCCTAATACAGAGGGAAGGATCAACTTGGAGGCGAAATGAGACATGGCTCCGTTACTCCAATGATACCTTGACCCAAAAAAACAAAACTCTGATACGACAATCAAATGAAAGATGCCTCGAAAGAGTGCACATCAATTTGTGACGTAATACAGAGCGCTAGAAAGCCTCGCAGAAAAATAGCATATATTTCAGACCTGAGAGATTTGAGTAAAAATAAAACCGATTACATGAAAGGTAGGGATGACAAATAAACACAGAGGCTTCGCTAAACTAACGTAAACAAAGGCGAAGGGACTTGGGTTCATGGATCGAATTCATATCATCATAAGAAAGGGAAATTGTAAGTGAATCAAAGGAGACACAAAATAAAATTAAAAAATGGATAAACTGAAATTCAAAAATGATAGCATGCCAGATAAATCAAGTGATCGAATCGTAATTACGCTTAGTTGCGTTGGGCACGGGCGAAAGCCCGACACACACGGCTGTGACCGTTTCACATGACGGTCAGAAATGGAAGCGACCAACCTTTTCTAAAGGAACGCTGTAACGCGCTCGAGAAAAATAAGTCGTAGAACACCCCCTCTCCAGAACATAAAGGGGGCCAATGGGAGAAGCAAAGCTTAGCAACAAGTTATGCTTCAACCAATGGTAAAACAGTGTCAGTAGGGGTGAAAAGTTTCACCATCTGGTGAAACATTTACGCATAATTACAAGGTTTGAACGCAGTAGGTGAGACAGAGAAACGTATGTCACAATAATGCGACATGAAGGAAATGATGATAATAATAATAATAATAATAATAATAATAATAATATGACAAAAAATAATGAACCTGATAAAAACGGTTCATTACTTGGAGACTAAGCCCCAAAGCTTTACAAACGATATCTAGTGGCCAGCTGTTAGTCAGCTCATGAAACTTGGATGACATCATGCTCCTCTTTCCCCGCCACGTACAGGGGCGGAGCATCCCACAGCAGTCAACCTATCGCACAAAGTATATGAATAACATTCCTACGTGGGAATGAATAAAATAGAACCGTCAACCAGAAACTATCAGAAATCGCTCAAAGTTGCTGGTTTTTCGAGAACATGCCAATAGTCTATATAAACCTCAGACAGTGTCACTTCAAGCTAATCAGAACAAATCGTTGAAAATGCCAACCACACTTCTTGGTGAATTGTCAGAAGATATAAAAAAACATTATACATGGCCTAATAACCCCGAGAGCAGTTCTGAAGAGCCCTTAATAATGGTCTAGTCAAAATAGCGACTAAACATAACAAACACTGTCATGCTCTTTCGAGCGAACCTTAATATTGTTACGTGCCACCCCCTAGTGGCACTTTTGTTAACTGGATTACGGAGGGTAGAAAACACAACACCAATTACTGCTTTGAAGAGAAGTTAGCTTTATTGCTTGCAGGAAGAGGTACACTACTCATCAGCAAATACAAGCAATTGGAACCTTACTCCAGTTTGCTCAAGTCTCTTCCTTGAGCACTCTTGGCCCTTTCACTTGTCAACAAACCAAAGAAGTTAAACCGTCTTAATGAGTACGGTGGCCTTGACAGAAACTACCTGCTCCTCTCCCTTATGTATACCAACTACAGTTGCTTACGATAACTTGCTGCGCACTGTTCACAAGCTGGGAAACAATGTCACTAAATTTCGTAACTCGCACGGCACTTCGTCACCACACTTCTGTCGCTCAGGAAAACACGCACTAGCTCAGAAACACACACCCACAGAAAACTCGGCCCCCTTACTGTTGAAGCCGCTTATATAGCAGGCTGGTGACTCAATGAATTCTAGAATCGTCCAGGACACACGGCTTCTCGACATTTCTTCACTGGCTGGGTCACGACAATTCTGGACCATCCCTTTCACTTCGCAGCCCGTTGCGTAACTCGCACGTAATACACTGAGGCAGAGCACACACAGCCCGGGGGAGCTGTGACTCATGCGGCGAGCGACAAAAAAAACTCACAGCCGTAACACCACCCCCTTCCTAAAAGGCTGATCGTCCCGATCAATCATGGGTCAGTCTGTGTCCCTCCGTAGGCTGCCAGGCGATCTCGATGCACGATCTTCATCTTCGCCCTCGGGCTCCGCTGGATCCTGTAGACGACATCGTTGATCCGTTTCACGACTCGGTACGGGCCCTCCCAGGACTTCTGCAGTTTGGGTGACAGGCCTTTCTTCCGCAATGGGTTGAAGAGCCAGACCAGGTCGTCCTCGTGGAATCCGCCAGCATCCGTCTGTTGGTCGTATCGGGTCTTCATTCGGTCGGTCTCGATCCGCAGTTTCCTCCTCGCGAACGCGTGCACGTCCTCCAGTTGGTCGACCAGTTCTTGACAATACTGGCTTACCGGGACCGGATCATTCCCAGGTCGGCCGAAGGCAAGATCGACAGGTAGACGGAGCTCCCTCCCAAACATGGCCCGGGATGGTGTGCACCCGGTGGCTTCATGCACGGCGGCGCGGTAGGCCAGGAGAAATAGTGGAAGATGCTTGTCCCAATCCCTCTGGTGCTCGCTGACGACTATTCGGAGATGGTTCTCGATGGTGCGATTGAATCGCTCTACCATCCCGTCGGACTGAGGGTGCAGCGGCGTTGTCCTTGTCTTCCGGATTCCCAGCAGCTGGCATAGATTCTGGAACACCTGCGACTCGAAGTTCCTTCCTTGGTCGGAGTGCAGCTCCAGGGGTACTCCGTACCGGCTGACGAATTCCTTCACCAGGGTCTCTGCGATCGTCGCGGCTTCTTGGTCGCTGACGACCAATATGTAGCGGTTCCCTGCCTCGCTTAACGGGAATGGCCCGGCGACATCGATGGCCTCTCTCTCCATGGGGCCGCCCACGTTGTAGGTCTTCAGTGGATCCCGTCGTCTTCGTCCTGGGCCCTTGCTGGCTGCGCAATCGTGGCACCTCGTGCAGTGGTTCTCCACGTCAGTTCGGCATCCGGTCCAGTAGAACCGCTCTCTCAGCTTCTCCATGGTCTTCTTTATCCCTAGGTGTCCACCAGATGATCCTCCATGGACTTCCTTCAGGACTTCCTCCGTCATAGCCTTTGGAACGACGACTTGCTCCCGAGATGTCTTCCCGTCGGTGCTCTCCCAGGTACGGCAGATGAGGCCATCCCTTACAACCAGCGAGCCCCACTGCGCCCAGTAGGACTTAAACTTTGGGCTGCAGTCACTCACAATGTTCCACCCGGGTCTGGGGACACAGGCCCTCTTCCATTCGGCTATTAGTCCCAGGTCATCATCTTCCGCTTGCGCCCGCGTGAAAGATTCGCGGCTCCTGCTCCCTTGAAGTTCCACGGTAGTCCTTCGGAACTGTATCCCGGTGTTCTCCTGCCTCCTAGTACAGAAGGTGCAGTCTTAGGGGCACGGTCTTCGTGACAGGGCGTCGGCATTAGAATGCAGTTGGCCTTTCCTGTGCTGGATCTCGAAGTTGTACGGTTGAAGCCTCTCTAACCACCGCGCGAGTTGACCCTCGGGCTGTTTGAAGTTCACGAGCCACCGCAGGGATGCATGGTCGGTCCTGATGAGAAATTCTTGCCCGTACAGGTACTTGTGGAAGTGTTCGATGGTCTTCACGATGGCGAGCAGTTCCTTCCTGGTGACGCAGTAGTTCCTCTCTGGCTTTGACAAGGCTTTGCTGAAGTAGGCCACTACTCTCTCCTCGCCGTCCACTATTTGCGACAGGATTCCCCCTATACCAAAGTCGCTGGCATCGGTATCGACGATGAACCTTGTTTCAGGTCTGGGGTAGGCCAGAATAGGCGCGGTGCACAGAGTCTGCTTGAGTTGTTCGAAGGCACTATGGCATTCTGCTGTCCACGTGAAGAGTTGGTCCTTCTCAGTCAGTCGATGCAGTGGTTTGGCGATGTCGGCGAATCCTCTCACGAAGCGACGGTAATAAGTGCAGAGTCCCAGGAAGCTTCGTAGTTGGGACTTGTCCTTCGGAACTGGCCACTCCCTCACAGCTGCGGTCTTCTCTGGGTCGGTGCGTACCCCTTCCTCGGAGACGATATGCCCAAGGTACTGGACCTGCTTCTGGAAGAGCTGACACTTCTTGGGGCTCAACTTCAGCTGGGCAGCCCGTAGCTTCATCAAGATCTCTTTCAGGTCGCTGTAGTGCTCCTCGAAGCTTTTTCCCAGAACGATGACGTCGTCTAGGTAGACCAGGCAGGTCCTCCAGTGTAGTCCCCTCAGAATGGACTCCATTAGCCTTTCGAAGGTCGCAGGGGCATTGCACAGACCGAATGGCATGACGGTGAACTGCCAGAGCCCGCTGCCCACAGAGAACGCCGTTTTCTCGCGGTCCTTAGGGTGGACCTCCACCTGCCAGTAGCCACTCTTCAAATCCAAGGTGGAGAACCATCTTGATCCTGATATGGTGTCCAGCGTGTCGTCGATCCGGGGTAGAGGGTAGCTGTCCTTCTTCGTGACGTCGTTCACCCGCCTGTAGTCCATGCAGAACCTGGTGGAACCGTCCTTCTTCTTCACTAGCACGACCGGAGAACTCCAAGGACTATGTGATGGCTCGATCACCCCTTGCTCCTTCATTTCTTCTACCATCCGGTCGACTTCGGCTTGCTTGGCGAGCGGGACACGTCGGAATGGGGCCCTAATCGGTGTGCTGTCCCCAACGTCGATTCTGTGCTGGACCAAGCTTGTCCTACCGAAGTCTTTGCTCCCCAGGGAGAAGACATCCTGGAATTCGAGTAGCAGGTCCTGAAGTTGGGCGTGATTGCTCCTCGTCTAAATGGTCCTGGGATCCTTGGTACAGCATCTGTAGTTCTTCTGGCAGGGCGCGTCTTCTTCGGTTGTCCGTCTGCAGGTGTCCGTCCGTCGTGTCTGTGATGCGGGCAATCCAGGTAACGGGCTCGCAGACTCCTAGGTTGGTGTCCCGGTGAACCGTAATATCGTAGTCGTTCAGGTTGGACAGGCGGACGTACGGCCGAGGCGTCGTGTTGATGAGGGTCTTGGCAACTAGCAATCCTTTTGTCTGGATGTCCTCATATTTTGGCTCGATGACAGCCGCCACTCCCTCAGCAGTTCCGTCGACAATTACGGCGGCGCTGACCTCCGTCCTGGCAGGAACGATGACGTCCTCTCTCAGCCTTACTCGTCGTGCGGTAACGGCCTCGTGTGCTGGTTGCAAAGCAAGTTCCTCACCTCCGAAGTGCAGAGTGTTGGTACTCAAGTCCAAGATGATGTTGTTCTGGTCCAGGAAGTCCAGTCCGATGATCACTTCGTTTGATACGTCAGCCACAAGCACTGGATGCTTCACCACCCGTCGACCAATGACGAGCTCCAGTGATGCTTCGCCATGTACCGGTGCGGTCTCCCCGGTCGCGGTTATTAGCTGGAGGTTCCTTTGTGTGGGTTGCACTCTCCACTTCGGGATCGCGGTGGGATTGACGATGGTCCTCGACGCTCCCGTGCCGATCAGCATGGGCCAGCTCACTCCGTCGACCATCAGGCTGCTATTGTCCCTCCGTAACTTCGTCACACGCACTTGGACTGCCGGGGCTTGACGACTGTCACAAGCCAACCTTTGCCCCCCAAGGCTGGCTAATACTCGTTTCCCCGGGCCGCGCGGTTTTCAGACGACTGATTTCCCGTCGGATACCCTCGGCGGCGGCGATGACCGCAGTCCTTGCTCAGGTGGCCTTTCTTACCGCAGGCCCAGCAGGTCGGTAGTCCTCTTCCGGGCCGCCTCTCCGGTTGTCTTCCGGCTGTGTCGTTGCTGGTGGTGCCGCGACTATCGAAGAAACGGCTTAGCGCCTCCATCAATTCGTCGGCCAGGGGCTTGGTCTCATTGGTTTATGCTGGTTCGTCGACGTCCACTTGACGCACCCGTGCGTGCATTCTAGATGCCTGTTTTGCCGTCTCGAACTCAAGTACGTGGCTCAGCGCATCTGCCAAGGTCTTATTGCGCGCGAGTCGCAGCGCCTGTTGAGTGTCCGAGTCCCGTAGCCCGTCGGCGAAGGTCTGCGTCGCAATCTGTTCCAGAAAGTCGGCCGGCGCTATTGGATAGGCGAGCCTTACGAGGCGTGCGATGTCCATCTCGAACTCCTGCAGGGTTTCCGCGTTCTTCTGTACCCGGGTCCGGAGCTGCATCTGGTAGGCCTGCTGAAGATGGCTATCTCCATATCGAGACTCCATATGGGCGATCAGTGAAGCGTAGTCCTGGGATCCAGTCGGGATGGCCTGAAGGACGTTAAGGGCGTCACCTCTCAGCGCTACAATGAGAGCTGTAGCCTTTTCTGTGTTGTTCCAGTTATTTATGGAACAGGCCGCCTCGAACTGACGTAAGTAGGTGCTCCACGGGACCTTTCCGTCGAAGGTTGGGAGCGTCACTCTGCTATGTCCCGTTCCTGATATTCCCGGTGTAACGGTGGGCGCGCGTTGGCGCAGCTCGACAACTTCCTTTTGTAGAGCGTTGAATTTCTCTTCCACCCCCGTCAGTGGGCGTTGGCGCAGCTCGGCAACTTCCTTTTGTAAGGCGTTGAATTTCTCCTCCACCCCCATCAGCGGGCGTTGGAGCAGCTCGGCAACTTCCACTTGTAAGGCGTCGAACTTCTTTTCCACTGCCGTGACTTCCTCACGCAGACCCAGTTCTAATTTCTTCAGGTCCTGTGTCAACTAATTCTGACCGTCTTCTAGTTTGGCAGTTAGGTCCTCGGCTAACTTCTTCTGGCCGTCTTCTAGTTTGGCAGTTAGGTCCTCGGCTAACTTCTTCTGGCCGTCCTCCATCTTGTTCTGGCCGTCTTCCATCTTGGCTTCCATGCCACTTAACTTTTCTAGCAATGCTGCGAATTGCTCTTCCATTTTAGATGTTTGTCTTGTAAGGGGCATGCACTCACAGGAAAATTTTAAAAAAATGACCTGCTCGGGTTTTGAAACCAGGACCGTCAGGTGTTGTGCTTGTGCTGGAGTTCGTAATCCGGCTTCTGACACCAGTTGTTACGTGCCACCCCCTAGTGGCACTTTTGTTAACTGGATTACGGAGGGTAGAAAACACAACACCAATTACTGCTTTGAAGAGAAGTTAGCTTTATTGCTTGCAGGAAGAGGTACACTACTCATCAGCAAATACAAGCAATTGGAACCTTACTCCAGTTTCCTCGAGTCTCTTCCTTGAGCGCTCTTGGCCCTTTCACTTGTCAACAAACCACAGAAGTTAAACCGTGTTAATGAGTACGGTGGCCTTGACAGAAACTACCTGCTCCTCTCCCTTATGTACACCAACTACAGTTACTTACCGTACGATAACTTGCTGCGCGCTGTTCACAAGCTGGGAAACAATGTCACTGAATTTCGTAACTCGCACGGCACTTCGTCACCACACTTCTGTCGCTCAGGAAAACACGCACTAGCTCAGAAACACACACCCACAGAAAACTCGGCCCACTTACTGTTGAAGCCGCTTATATAGCAGGCTGGTGACACAATGAATTCTAGAATCGTCCAGGACACACGGCTTCTCGACATTTCTTCACTGGCTGGGTCACGAATATTCTGGACCATCCCTTTCACTTCGCAGCCCGTTGCGTAACTCGCACGTTACACTGAGGCAGAGCACACACAGCCCGAGGGAGCTGTGACTCATGCGGCGAGCGACAAAAAAAAACTCACATCCGTAACAATATTACTGGTAGACAGCAATTATTGCTTGGTGGCACATGCGTACGGAAAGAATTTTGTATGTGGGCGAGTCCATCTGCCGCAGTGTGATTCAGAGGGAAGGAACGTTCACTTCACTCGGTCGTATGGAATGTTCACTGCAACTGTATTGCACACGAGTCTCCCAGGAGCACATCAATCCCCTCCACTACATCCTTTCCCTTCTTCACTCTCGGGTTCGTGCAGGTTTGCACCATCAGGAATTAAATGCAGTCTAATTAATATTAAATTTTTGAACTCCAAATAATATATTTATGAACCATTGCAGGACAATAGTTTTAATGATAGTTGTAGCACTTCTTTTGAGCCCCTGAGGAATAGAGTAATGAAATTATTTTGTGAGGCCTTGAGGGGGGTAATATTAGTTTCAATAACATTAATTTTGAGTTTTTTTGGCAGCTTTAGTAGCATGGTCGGTAACATGCTGAGCTTCTATGCCCAAGATCACGGGTTCAAATCTGGCTGAAGTAGTTGGAGTTTTTAAGAGCGTTAAAAATGCCTCAGAGTGCCTTCCTTCGGAGGGAAAGTAAAGCCTGCAAGCCCCATAAATTTATGGCATGTAAAAGAAGCTTCCACTAACCACAATTGTGTGAGGCTAAATTTGTAGGTTGGATTTGATTAACACTCTTAAGTTCCAATGTTTGGTGCCAGTTGTGGTGGCATCTAGTAGCCAAGTTTGCTGCTAGGTGTTATTGATGGTAGCATTTGGTAGCAAAAGTAGGAATTACTTGAAACTGATCATCTGCAGTCCTTACCTGAATTACAGATTCTTCTTCTTCTTCTCCAGCATGAGTAATCCCACTTATGTGGGGTCACTGATGCGGATATTCCTCCTCCACATTGTTCTATCCCGGACCATTTCCTCCACAAGCCCCCGCTGTTTCATGCTTTCTTGAATGCTGTCCATTCATCGCCTCTTTGGTCGCCCTCGACTCCGTTTCCCTAGTGGAAGCATTTCCATCTTCCTATTGCCCACATAATCTTGATCTCTTCTCTTAACATGGCCATACCATCTGAGGCCAGCTTCTCTGACTTCCTCAGAAACTTGCACCATGCTAAGTCATCTCCTAATCACTTCATTTCTCACTTTGTCCAACCTTGTAAGTCCACTTGCCCATCTCAGCATACGCATTTCTGACACGTCCAGTTTTTCTGCCCATCTCCTTGTTATCTGCCAGGTTTCTGCCCCGTATATCATTGCTGGTCTCACCACGGCCTTGTGTACCTTCCCTTTTAATTTTTCTGGTACCTTCTTGTCGTGTAGTACACTTGATGTTTTCCTCCAGTTGAACCATCCCGACCGTATCCTGCTCTTTATTTCCTCCTCCAGTTTACCATCTTGTTGGATAACTGCACCAAGATATCTGAATGAACTTGTTGTTGGGATCTCTACTCCTGCCAATTTTAAACCTGTTTCAGCACCCCTCAGGCTCAGGAACTCAGTCTTACATCTGCTTATCTTCATTCCTCAGCTTTCTAGTGCTTCTCTCCATTCCTCCAACCATTTCTCTGCAAGTTCCTTTGTCTCTGCACACAGGACTACATCATCAGTGAACATCATGGACCATGGAGCTTCCTTCCTGACTCCCTCTGTCAACACTCCATGACGAGTACAAAAAGTAATGGACTGAGGATGGAACCTTGATGTACTCCAACGTTCACAGGAAAGGATTCTGTAGTTCCAGATATACATCTGACCATGGTTCTGCTGTCCTTGTACATGTTACAGATAACACACACTAATACATCCATCTTAAATAACACCGGTTATCAGACAGATTCTCCACACACCAAAATTACACGGGGCTACATGACCGCATTGTCGCAGCCCCTAAACTGAGGAACCAACCAATTTTGAGTTCCTGAGGAATTAATAATAATAATAGCAACCTCCCCCACAGTCTGGTTCCTTGATGAAGTCGGGAGGCTCGTGTGTCTCAGTGATCCTGAGAGATATGCTGACAGGATCTTCGGTTCATGGCAGGGTTACCCAAGCCGGTAAGGTCAAGGATGAGAGACAGAATAAATGACAGACCACACCCATAAATCATGGAGAGTACAGATAAATATTTGCCTCGGAAAAGGCCGCTGGCTGGGGGGCACAAGGGCATGTTAAGAGCTGGTGCTGAGCGTGACAACATACGGGTCACCAGTGCATGTATGAGCGGGTGCCACTTGTCCAAGAAGCTACCGCTCATGATTCGGAAGGAGAGAAACTCAATTATTGTTGATGATGTTTTGCTGGTGACAACACCAGCAACTACTGAGACAGCACATGCAGTGGATGCAAGCTATTAATAAAGATTCACGCATTATTACTTCAGAGTTACTAGGAATGAGTGAATGTTCACCAACTATCACCCTCTACTGTTCCACGAATTCGTCACGCTGTATCCAGAATTGAAATACCTAGTTCAACAGGAGCTATCTGAACAAGTTCGTGTAATTCAGCGGGACTCAAGGCTAACATCACACATTCTGGATAAACTTGAGGCAGAAGTTGCTTGTCAAATTGGATAAATCAGTGAACATAGGATAGATCAACATGCAAACAACAAACAAGAAACAGCCCTAGATTCAAAAGAGAACAATATTCCTACTCAAAGTACTCTCGGAGAAGAGGTGTATAGTGAAATCCGTACTGCTCTCCTTCAATTTGAAGGTACTGATCCTACCATGTGATGAAGTATACCATAACTGAACAATTTCAGAAGATTAGTCATTGTTACCAATTGCCTCAACACTGAGATATTACCCGAGCATCTAGAGTAGTATAGGAGATTCAAAGATGTACATACAGCAATATAATTATGCCGCTGCTGTTGCCACAGTCAGACTAAAAGGCTTCGAAGTTACTAGGCCAGGAAGAATTATGTCCTGCAATATAGACCCACCATGGGAATGGAGGTTGAAAACCAAAATTGAACAGCTGAGGAAGGAAATAGGAAGCTACAGCAATATAAGAATGGCAAAAGACACCGAAAATTGATGAATAAGGTTAAAGTGATCCTTCTAAAAACCAAAACACACACAAGCCACAACGAACAGCAACTTACCTTTTACTTATGTATTGTTCTGATGGTGAATGAGAATCTTTTAGTGTGTGGTGATAAAACTTGTGTGTTATGGAGACCTCTGCTCTTATGGACAGAAGCAAAGATGATATACGTGAGGGATGGGCAACTTTATTTCGATAAATTTCGGAACACTTTGAATTTTTGGCTAAACTCTGCATTTATCGCGGATGTGGTGTTAGTGACCAAATATACACTGATTTTTATCTGTTAATTATGGGTTAGTGTCAAATCTACTAGAGCGAATGGCATGAAAATTAGCATGTAAATATAAGTTAGTTGTTGTTTCGAGGGGCGGAACAGCAAGGTTGTAAATAGAAGGCACCCCTAAAACAAAACTAGGGTACACATTATTTATGTAATACAGAAGGGTGAGGAGGTAACAGGAAGCATCAATTCCTGGAAGTAAACCAATTGCACTCCCTTGACACCGCAATGCCAGGTGTGAGAATTGCTTGGCGATTCAGTTCCTGATTTGAGAATACCGCAAGGTGACAAGTCCTGACATGGATGTCGCAACACAGTTCTATTTATATGCTTCAATAAAGCTTGTAAGAAGTCGCAAGTTATCTAACAATCACCTCACATAGACCGCGGAGCAAGGATATTTTTCTTTTTACCAGCTGGCGTGGGTCAGTGGTAAATGGTTAGTCTTATATCTGAACTCGGCTGCCAGTTGGAATCTGGCCACAGGCGTGGATGTGTATATGCTGTCTTTAATTGCATGCCACTTCAATTTCTATGATAGAATTACAATCATCTTTCCTCATTATACCAAGACACATAATACAAGTAAAATAAAAGTTTGACAGTCTACCATTAACTAAGTTGTTTTATTTTAGTGTATTCCTGTTAGTTGCCGGTACTGAAAACATGGGTGTAGTGTTGTCACACTTTTGTAGTTTTGTAAAACTTCATTATTATTGTACGTATTTCTATCCTTACCCTTTAATATTCCATTCCTTGGAGGTTGTAAATGAGATGAGTTTTCTATATGGTGGTTGGTAATTAGGCTAGGTACTCTTCCTTATACACCAATTATAAGGGACTACTAATTATGATTGTTTTTGTAGTGAATCAGCCTATTTATCTTTATAGTATTATTTACAGGGTGCTGCGTGGCGCAGTTGGTGGAGGCACTGAACTTCTAACTGAAAGGGAGTGGGTTCGATCCCCACCCAGGTAGTGGATTTTAGGAACAAAACTACCACTTTCGGAAACGCAAATAGGCCTGGGGTTCACTTAGCCTACACCAGAAATGAGTACCAGGGTAATTCCTGGGAGCAAAGACGGCAGGGCATGGAGCTGACAACTCCATCCCATCTAGTGCTGATGTCACACTACTCCCTGGGCCTCCAAGGCCTGCACGGATTTGGCTTGGCTAGTATTATTTACAACGTTAATAAGTTTTAAAGGCCAAGAAAAATGAGAAGTGCTATTATTGCTGGCACAAACATAAATGTACACCAGAGTTCGGCGGTTTCGGTGGCGTAGTTGGTAGCATGCTGAGCTTTTATTCCCAAGATCGCAGGTTCAAATCCGGCCGAAGTCGTCGGATTTTTTAAGAGCGTTAAAAATTCCTCAGTATGCCTTCCTTCAGGGGGGAAGTAAATCCGGCGGGCCCATGTCATAGAGTTATGGCATGTAAAAGAACCTTCCATTAACAACAATTGGGTGAAGCTAAATTTGTAGGTTAGATTTCATTAACGATATATGACTTCCAACGTTCGCCGCCAGGTGCCGGTGGCATCTAGTAGCCAAATCCACAGCTAGGTGTCACTGACAGTAGCATTTGGTAGAAAAAGTAGGAACTACTTGAAATTGATCATCTGCAGTCCTTACCTGAATTACAGATAACACCAATACAGCCATCACAATTAACACCGGTTATCAGACAAATTCTACACACACCTAAAGTACAAGGGTCTACATGACCGCATTGTCGCAGCCCCTAAACTGAGGAATCAATCAACATCACAGTTCTTTTAAGCTTAATTACATAGGAAACAAGCGTTGAATTAAAGACCATTTCACATTTCATATTTATCTATATGGAAATATTTTCAACCAAGGTTTTGGCGAGAAGAACAAGAAAAAGAAATCTCGATATTGCACGTTTCGAGTAACACTGAACTTTCGAAGGCGATGACTGCAGAACAGCTAGTTTGATTACAGTCAAATTATAGAACAATGAGGGCTGAACTTTCCTCAATAGTCCCTACAAATATCAGGAAATATGCTCCACAACTGGTTATTTTTATAATTTCACCATTTTATCATATTTATGTAACATACATGCTCCAAACATTATTTACAGACAGTTATTTTTTAAAAATGTACCTTTTAATCATATTTACGTAACATATTATGCTGTATGCTCTACATATTGTTTACAAAGTATTAACTGTAAACTTGGCCAACACAGCTGGTCTTGGGACTGAATCAAAGGCCTTTTCCAGGTCTTAAAACAAAAAAAAGAGGGTTTTTTATTGCTGGTTTGATTACATTTGGCATTTTTCTTCAGTTGTCTTGCACAAGAGGTCATGTAAGTTGTGCCCCTGGAGATGTGAAAACCACACCGAAACTCGGCAGGATCCTCTGGGGAATTAATTAGAGGTGAACTTTAGCGAGAACTTTACCTGCAATGGATAACAACAATATACCACGATACTGTAGTTGCCACAAACACTATGATCACCCTTTCTTATAGATAGTGATGATAGTGGCATTTTTCAGATCATAATGGATATAATGTTGAATTATATAGAAAACTTTCCACCTAGTCAATACTTATTCATGTGTTCATATTACTGTACTAAATCATTAGGTACATGTTTAAGGGCCTGATCAAATGTGGTCTCCCTTCATCAGCCTTATAATAGTCACAAAAAAGCTGGCATAAATATTGTGAAAAACACTGCACATACTGTATAATATCCCTTGACTCATTGATAAAATATTTGTTAAAAGAAAACAGTAAAAATATGCTTGATTAAAACAAATGTTGAAATATGGGTATGAACAACGAACAATCATATGGTAACACACTTAAAAGGTCCCTTGGGACTAATAAACATGTTAAGGATTAGTGTCTTGAGTAGCTAAAATAACATGTTTCAAGTATTGAACTTGATGACCCTTTGTTCATCGATTGTCCAATATATTTCTTGTACAGATAGATGGTTCAATGTATTACTGAAACTGGTTGTTGATTGCTTCAGGTCCTATTGAAATGACTAACAATTAGACTTTACATTTGACTTCGGTATTGACTTGGCGTAGTTTGAATGTGGAAAATGTTAGATTTACTTCCAGTTCGGTTCATAGGTATCCATTGTGATTCTTCTTAGGTCCAAATAGGGATGTTTCTTTGGTGTTAAAATGGACCTACCGAGTCTGAGTGGTGTTGCTGTCTCGAGTTTTTCCTATTAAGCTAGCTCTTTTGTGACTATTAAAAGGCTGATGAAGGGAGTACACATTTGATCAGGCCCTGAAACATGTACCTAATGTTTTAATAATATAAACAAATGAGTAAATATTGAGTAGGCAGAAAGTTTTCTATATAATTGGACATTATATCTAACCCCGTAGTAAAGTAAAGGCCTTGGGAGGGAAGGTACTGGACCATAGTGAATTCATACTCAGAGGGCAATTGTCTGAGACCATCTTCGAACCCCGGAACCCAGAAATAATACTAAGGTGATCGGGTAAAATCATAATATATTCACAATAAACATGCATACAAATTAACAAAACACTTACTAATCAAGATGTGGATTCTGACATCAAATATTTGTTCCTTCCAGTTGACTGTAATACATATTTTAGCAATCCAGCCAAGTTGTTACGATGAAGTAAATAAGCGTTGCTTTCAACCTATCATCTGTTGTCATTATGAGAATCCAAGCCAAATAATTAAGAGGATGACGAATTAAATATTCAATAGTTTCATAATGCACATGCATAATGCATCATACAGTATTTCATGCATTTCCACACAAATAAATAATTAATTAATTCTCGAGACAGTACATGTCACAAAGCTAGGCCTACGCTTGTTATAATATCCAAAGTAATACGTTGCCTAAAACTGAAGAATTAATGTCTTCAAAACACAAAATATACGGAGCTAATCCAATTTACGTGTTTTCACCTCAATGGCTATCAGAAAATCTCTTTTTTTATTAACAACAGATGATCGCACATAGTTAAAAACAATACGACAGTAGCCATCATGAAAAACAGAAGAAAAACGATCACCGTACTAGGGCTATCGACATCAAAATAAATCCTACATTAATAAATTTTCCACAGACCATAAGGCATACTACTTGTAATTAAAATGCATTTTACAATTAACTGAAAACAGAAAACAAATCATTAATTACGCAAAGAAAATATGAGTGTCAGTTAGCCTACCAGAGTGAATACCCGAGGATGACATTAAGTTTGAATGTATAACCTTGAAAGGCCCTGTCATGCAACGTAGGAAAATACAAAATAAATACATTTACCTTGCCAGTCGATACAGTCACAAGTACTTACGATGACAAAATAGCCTACCTTAATTCCATAATATACGAAGCATATCCAGACGTTTATCTCCAGTAAGGTTACAATAGGTAACCAGTCAATAACTTGACGAAGAGGGATAATATCATTCAACATTTTCACATACAGTAGAACTTCAGTATACTTCTTATGTATTTATAAAACCACGTAGATCCATGATGACTGGCCTAACAAGCTCATTACGAGAATCATACATGTCTCGAAAATCCCAGCCTTCCAAAACCATTAAAGTCAACATCGAGATAGAGAAATACTTGTCGCTAGAACCTAGCTCTTCCTATCGGACAGAGGGAGAAACTACAATCCCAGTCCAAGGCAGCACCGACAAGATATGCTACCTATCGAGGCCAGCCACAACTAACTCCGCCGCTCGATTCAAAAGTTTATGCCAAAGTAAAAATTGTACGTTCAATCAGAGATTAGTGCCAAAGTAACGGCACAGACTCCCGGGCCCCAAACTTGTCGATGGTTCGCAGAACAGAGACGACGTAAATGGTACAAGTGTATCAACATGCATAATCAAGCAATCTTTAAGCATAGAAAAGTTTTTGCCAATTATCACAAACACAGTAGCTTCCGAATGTGAAATACTTAATTAAAAGTTCATTTCAGTTTTCATCAGCACCATAACCACCAAAATATGTCATGCCAAGAACATAAACAAATACTTAAGTGTAGAATACATCGAGTGGGTTTTCTTTGTACAATTTCCACAACATTATTACAAATGGCATCTTGAATAAACGATGGCAGGAACAGTTTCATCCGAAGGTTACATAGATTGGTCCAATATCCTGGCCAGAGACATCTTCTCGCACTGCATAACACTCCAAACGCAGAATAAGACCTCGAAGAAATTAGCTGAAATCAAATTTCGACTGCGACAGTAATGTGTAAAGGAAAGCTTAATATCTAACGTTGACACTCATTTACAAAGAACAAATTACAATAAAATATTATATGATGGCATCAGATTTTATAACAATAACCCAGTACTATCAAGAATCCACATCTTTACAGGTGAAAGGTATAACAATGACCCTCAATTAACACAGAAAATTGCATGCATGTTTTAGAAAATTACAATATCCCGAAAATATTACAATAATAACAGTATTTTCCGAAAATAAGTTCCAGTAATAATACTGAATGGCACGTGAGCTCTCATATTCACAAATAAAAAAAACTTATTATCCCAAAAGACGAAGGCAATTGTCTCACATTGCATATCTGTTCAACCCATTTGTCCAAAATACAGAAAGAGAAAATGCCAAAGGAAACACCCAAAGTAGGAAAACACAAGAAAATTCCAAGAAGAACAATAGAAAGACCCAATTATCAAGCAAAAAAACAGGACACACGTGCATACCAAAGCAGAATCACACCACAACCTTACACCATGACACATAACCTTAAAATCCCCAGAAAAAAATTACAATTAAACCATCAAATAATTAATAAACAACAACCAGAATATGAATTAGCACTTGTCAACACATCCACACAAAACACAAATACAAAAATACCCTATCATATACAGACCCAGACCAAACCGAAACTAGTAAACGAGAGAAGCACGTATTTCATGAGGCCTATAGTGAGCCGCCGTATATTGACCAAATACCACAACTCAATTCATCATATCACATCACATTACTTAACCTAAAGTATTTATTTCTCAGTCAGACAGCAAAAAAAAATTGAGCCCACTCAATCAACTGAAGACTTAGGAGAATTGTTTATAAATACTTACCAACATATTCAACTCAAATCTAAGCAAATGAACCCCCATAACATTCATCTGGTAGACTTAAGTTGACAGATGCGTCAACAAAATGCTAATTTACATCCACGATCCTAAGTAACATACAATGACCTTTTACCCCTTAAATTAATATACATCCACACTTATCTGGACAACCACAAAACAACAACAAGAAAACTAACCCAATTACCAAAATAAAACAAATCACACCACATTTATACTTTCTGAATGTCCAACTTTGGAAATGCACAATTTAGACAAAAACATAAACAATACAATTATTCACTCTTGACATAGCCTAGTATATCAAACTAAGTAAACAGTATAGCGAACAAGATCAAAACAAGAACAAACTCGACAGAAATCCCTCAATAAATGACCAACAGAAGACCCTAAATGAAAGAAGATTAACAGACTACTCGTGCAGACCACCAAGCTACAAACGTACCCAAACATTCCTTCAAATCACACGACCTTACAAACTCCCAAAATTCATAAAACCATTTACTACCCACAAAATCCCCTTAATTTTCCAGAATATAAATTGACACACCGTTAGGACATCAACATAAACAAAATAAATAATAACCCTTAAATAAAACACACTGAAATCAACATGTCATACTAGCCGCATTTTACCCTGGCATAGCATGATTTTCCATCACCAAAACACATTTCGGCAAGTAGTTACCTTCATAAATCAACAAGCAGATAAATGACTAAGTCATCACTCGGAGAACAGAAGAGGTTTGTAATTACTTACCTATGATATCCCAACATAGTATCATTTTATACGTACGGCGTATTTAATTAAATTCAATTATAAATTAAGCAAAAACAAACCCTAACCTTAATTCACCTCAAGAAACAACCAAGATACCCACCCGATTACAAAACAAAACTAATAACAATCACCCACACTCATGCACTCAAATACATTTACACAAGTTTGTCACTTCAGACCTAACACAATTTAGACAATTACAAACAAGAAGAACCTTTATAGATTTGCACAATCAAGCAGAATGAGCACCACACGTGTAGACAAATACAAGCATCAATAACATCCACAATACATACATGTCCTGATGACCAGAATTCATCTACACAATTTTGACAATAACAAACAAGAAGAACCTTTTATGGATTTGCACAATCTAGCAGAATGTGCCCCACACGTGTAGACAAATAAACACATCAATAACACACATAACACATGCATGTACTGATGACCAGAATTCGTCTACACAATTTTGACAATAACATACACCACATCGAATATCAACTTAAATTATCAAAATCTGCATCGCACCATCGACTAATGTGGTCATACGAGCCACAAAAATCACATCTCTTGCCTTTGCTGGCTCTACTCCCATTAAACCTCTGGTCAGCACGCCCCTGAAATACATGGCTTTGAACATTTGTAGGCATGAACTCACGCCTTCCCTGAAATTTTTATAAGGAACAAGACTACTACAATTATCCACAAGCTGCATCTCTCCACGTGGCTGAAAATAATTTATACCAGAACCATCCCCTAATTTCTTCAAACATTTCACAAATAAATTAATATCAGTGCCATAGCACACATGAAAATCTTTCAAAATTAGAGTTAATGGGTTAGGAAGGGAAGCAAAATTAACCTGACCATCAGTCATAAGTTTATTTAGAGAAACAACGTTAGTCGAGGCTCGATTATCAGAAAGATTAAGCCTATTTACTCTATCTATCACATCACATTCACCAAGTAAGCTATCAACAGTTTGTACTTCCTTATCAGTCCAAGTACGGTGAGATCCTAACCTATTCCCAGCACTACCAACGTCATGGCAAGAAACTGAACTAGAAAAATCGTTACATCTCTTATCAGAACGTGAATTACCAACAGCATTCAAATTACTAGGGCTCGACATGACCTCAGGTGTATTTCTTGAAGATCCTATTTGTTTATTTACCTCAGTAGTATTATTAGTTTGCAAAGCGCCTAACATATTTTCATTATTCTCCATCGACACTGATACAAAATTACCAAAATAATTACTATTATTCACAACGCCATCACAAGAATCACTAACATATGAACAAACGCTTTCAGAACATACAACAGGTTCACTAATATTCTCAGAAATATCACTCGAGGACAACCGATTAAAACTATCTAACAGCTTGTCACGAAGCCCAACTAACTTGCTTGAAAAAACAATATCACACTTGGACCAATATTCAATTAAACTCACTAAACGATTAATCCAGTGTATAGAACGAAATTTTAATTTGTTCACACGATATGCCGAAGGATTGGCAACTTGCTTTAACTCGTCACAGGACACTAATAGGTTTGAAACAGATATCACAACATCAGACCTACCTTTTGTCCCATAAGAATGTTGATCAGTCAGACTAACAACAGGAGCTGACTTTAAGGTTTTGAGAAGAATTATATCCAGTTCACGATGAAAATTAGGGTTGCCATTCCTTATTTGAATTTCATAAGCCAGTTCCTCTTTGGATAAATATGGTACAGCTTTTAAAATGCTCTCGTCCATTCAGTATATTATCACATGAAACATAAATAACAAGAAAATTATACAAAGATAAAACAATAACAACAAACATTAAAAATATCACACTTTAGGCCCAATCATACTTCCAAGCCCCAAGATCCAAAGACTAGCCCCAAACAACTACTGAATGTGGTACAAATCTAACCACGCTACTGCTATAACACATTTAACCCCGTAGTAAAGTAAAGGCCTTGGGAGGGAAGGTACTGGACCATAGTGAATTCATACTCAGAGGGCAATTGTCTGAGACCATCTTCGAACCCCGGAACCCAGAAATAATACTAAGGTGATCGGGTAAAATCATAATATATTCACAATAAACATGCATACAAATTAACAAAACACTTACTAATCAAGATGTGGATTCTGACATCAAATATTTGTTCCTTCCAGTTGACTGTAATACATATTTTAGCAATCCAGCCAAGTTGTTACGATGAAGTAAATAAGCGTTGCTTTCAACCTATCATCTGTTGTCATTATGAGAATCCAAGCCAAATAATTAAGAGGATGACGAATTAAATATTCAATAGTTTCATAATGCACATGCATAATGCATCATACAGTATTTCATGCATTTCCACACAAATAAATAATTAATTAATTCTCGAGACAGTACATGTCACAAAGCTAGGCCTACGCTTGTTATAATATCCAAAGTAATACGTTGCCTAAAACTGAAGAATTAATGTCTTCAAAACACAAAATATACGGAGCTAATCCAATTTACGTGTTTTCACCTCAATGGCTATCAGAAAATCTCTTTTTTTATTAACAACAGAGGATCGCACATAGTTAAAAACAATACGACAGTAGCCATCATGAAAAACAGAAGAAAAACGATCACCGTACTAGGGCTATCGACATCAAAATAAATCCTACATTAATAAATTTTCCACAGACCATAAGGCATACTACTTGTAATTAAAATGCATTTTACAATTAACTGAAAACAGAAAACAAATCATTAATTACGCAAAGAAAATATGAGTGTCAGTTAGCCTACCAGAGTGAATACCCGAGGATGACATTAAGTTTGAATGTATAACCTTGAAAGGCCCTGTCATGCAACGTAGGAAAATACAAAATAAATACATTTACCTTGCCAGTCGATACAGTCACAAGTACTTACGATGACAAAATAGCCTACCTTAATTCCATAATATACGAAGCATATCCAGACGTTTATCTCCAGTAAGGTTACAATAGGTAACCAGTCAATAACTTGACGAAGAGGGATAATATCATTCAACATTTTCACATACAGTAGAACTTCAGTATACTTCTTATGTATTTATAAAACCACGTAGATCCATGATGACTGGCCTAACAAGCTCATTACGAGAATCATACATGTCTCGAAAATCCCAGCCTTCCAAAACCATTAAAGTCAACATCGAGATAGAGAAATACTTGTCGCTAGAACCTAGCTCTTCCTATCGGACAGAGGGAGAAACTACAATCCCAGTCCAAGGCAGCACCGACAAGATATGCTACCTATCGAGGCCAGCCACAACTAACTCCGCCGCTCGATTCAAAAGTTTATGCCAAAGTAAAAATTGTACGTTCAATCAGAGATTAGTGCCAAAGTAACGGCACAATATCCATTACACTGTTGTCAATACGGATCCAAAATCAATTCAAATACTCCAACATATTTTTCAGACCACCAGGCACTTCTGAGAATTTCCAAATTAAGAGGATGTGGGAGGACAGAGCAGTCTTCAGTGGTAAACTTCCATTTTGTATTAATTCCAGACATGTTGTCTGATCCAGGCGCCTCTCACAGTTGTAGTCAATTGAATGCTGCATTGAATTAAGTTACCAGTAAGTTGGTGGGACTGCCATTCAATAGTTGTTGAGACTGCCGTGATCACTAGCATAGCCAGGATCGGCCAATGGGGGGGGGGTTATGGTTACTCGAAGCCAAATTCTACAAGTATTTCGGCCCGCAGCATAGCCGCGCTCGTCAAACATGCGCCATAGCGGCGAAGGCAGCTGCAGTAAGTACGGATATCGTAGGTTCGAATCCTGGAGCTGACAGCGGCTATCCTGAGTGTGTTTTTTCCCCGGGTTTTTCCACACTCCCTGCAGGAAAACTCCGGAATAGTGCCTTACTTCAAGTGCAGGAGCGTCCACCCCATCCCTGTCCCTGATACATTTACACACATTACTACAGTCATCACAGCAATACAGGTTGCCAGACAACTTCAACACACAACCAACTATATGGGGCTGATGACCAAGATATCTCAATCCCCTCTAATGAATTAACAACAACTCTACAAGTATTTCCACTTCTCAATGAGATATTATTACACAAGAAAAGTTTCATGTATTTTGGTCCAGAAGTTTTCAAGTAATACAATATGGACAAAAAAAAGGTTCTTTAAAAAATGAAGTTAACTTTGACTGAAATGGTAAATCTAGAACATTCCTGTTGCCCTGACAGGAACAAAATAAACTCGAATGTATCTGTGCTACCAACATGAAGACTGCATATCTCTCAACAAGAGAAAACATTTACAGAAGTCTCAGCAAAAGTGGGCATGTCCTCTCACGGTGTATGTTGATTTATGAGTTATACAATAGGCTACTCATTTTTATGTTTATTCAGTTTTTTTCAACAAGATCCTGTGCTTTATATCGCAATTAACCCTGAACGCCTAAAATATCATTTTCGAAGATTGTTGTCACCTACTAAGTCTTTTTTACCTTACAAATGCTACATGCAGCTGGAAAAAAAGGTTTAGTTGCTTACACTACACATGCGACAAATTTCACTCATTTGCAACTGGGAGATAACCGTAATTCGGGGAATTGCTGGACATACAGTATACTGTATTAACATTATATGAAGCAACTCGGCTAACCCCACCAACTTGGACACAATGTTTGGGAAGCCAGGCTCTGCCTGTCACAAGTCAGGACAAAGGGCGAGTGATAGAGGAGTAACACCTCTTTAAGAAACCTTGGTCCAGCTGACCCGGCTGGTAGTCCCATGTAAGGGTCCCTTGCCAGGGTTACGGTGAAGACCTCAACGGCAGCTACAGTGGAGAGGATAATCCTCGGTACAGTGTAGATGGCGGATGTGGCAGCCCAGTGCTCGGGATTAATTGAGTAAAAGGTATCATCCTCATTTTGGGGGTAGATATCAGTTGTAGCGTCTGACCCGGAGCGGGCGGCTACACACAGCGTCTGTACCCCATGTTAGGGGCGGCCGAATTATATGCTGGCAGTAGCATTAAAATGCCCTCAACAACAGACAAAGCGACCCGCCGGTTGAGGTATTTCCTGTCGCATCAATGGCTACGTCTCTTCTAAATTCGGAACATGCTAGGGCGTTCCCCCAAAGCGACGCGCGCCACTTGCGCCCGAGTGACGTGAGAAATGAGCGAGGGTTACCTACTCATGAACAGGGTAGGTTAAAGAAGTTAGTTCAACCAAAACAACTAAGACTAAGATTCGCTACCCTCAATATTGGAACGTTGACTGGCCGACATCGTGAGCTAGCAGAAATGCTTAAACACAGGCGTGTCAACATTGCCTGCATCCAGGAGACCAAGTGGAGGGATTCAAAGGCGAAAGAAATTGGAGATGGCTACAAACTCATCTATCACGGTACCAGCGCAGCACGAAACGGTGTAGCAATAATCGTAGACCAGCACTACCGCAACAGTGTCACCAATGTCAACAGGGTGTCAGATAGGCTTATGTCTATCAAGATTGATTCAACAGAAATCACTGCCCACATTATATCTTGCTACGCACCTCAAACTGGATGTACAGAGGATGAGAAAGATGAATTCTGGAACAGTCTGGATACCCACCTTCGAGCAATCCCCCAGGATGAGTCCATTATTCTTGGAGGAGACTTTAATGGACATGTTGGGTCTCAGCGTGAAGGATATATGCGATGCCATGGAGGACATGGGCTTGGTGTGCGCAATGATGACGGATGTCGGATACTTGACTGTGCAGAAGCTCATAACTTGATTGTGACCAACACATATTTCAAAAAGAGGCTAACACATCTGGCTACTTATACCAGTGGAGGACATGCTACTCAGATCGATTACTGGCTAGTTCGGCAACAAGATATGAAGCTGGTGACAGATACCAAAGTGATTCCGTATGACAGCGTTGCCCCTCAACACCAATTGCTAGTCCTTGATATTCATAAAAACGTTAAGCGACCCAAAACAAAACCTAAAACTGGGCCTGAGCGTATCAAGTGGTGGAGATTGAATGCCCTCCGCAATGAGTTGGTCACAGTCTTGGCAAACTTCTCCGTGAAGTCTGATCAATCAGTTGATGGCATGTGGAGGGATGCTGTGAAACAGATACATCAGGCGGCGAAAGAAACTGTGGGAAAAACCATACCCGGACGAAAATACATTGATAAACAGACCTGGTGGTGGAGTGATGAAGTCAAGCAAGTTATCAGGGAGAAAAAGATGGCCTACAAGACTTGGTGGAACTCGCATCTTGATACTGACCTCCAGCAATACCGTAACCTGAAATCAGCAGCAAAAAGAGCAGTAGCTGCTGCAAAGGACAGTTATTATCAAGACCTGTACGACCAGCTTGACACACCATCAGGAGAAAACAATGTATATCGTCTTGCTAAGTCCCATAATCGTTCAACTCAGGACATTGGACATGTCATGCATATCAAGAATGCGAACGCTAAGCTACTACGAGAACAGCAATCTATCCTCCAAAGTTGGGCAGACTACTTTTTTGGCATCTGCAACGAAGAATTTCCACACCCACCAATTGCAAGTCCTGATCCTACCTTAGGACCCGTTCCTCCAATTACATCCGAGGAAGTAATGCTTGCCATTAGCAAGATGAAGAGTGGGAAAGCAACTGGCCCAGATGACTTACCGACGGAAATATGGAAAATTCTAGGAAGGCCTGCCTCAGAATTCCTTGCCACACTCTTTAACCGGATCATTGCTGAGAACCAACTTCCCCATGCATGGACAACTAGCATAACAGTTCCAATCTGGAAGGGAAAAGGTGATGTGGGTGACTGCTCAACTTATCGCCCTATTCGACTCCTCTGTCATGCGTTTAAAATATTTGAGCGTGTGCTTGATTTTAGACTCAGAAATATTGTCACTGTAACACCAAATCAGTGTGGGTTTGTTAAGGGATGCAGTACCATCGATGCTGTCCATGCCACACGCCTTTTAATGGAAAAGCACAGAGAGAGACAGCGGAGCGTACACCTGGCATTTCTCGATTTAGGGAAAGCTTTTGACCGTATCCCTCATGATCTTATTTGGCGATGTCTTCGTTGCCATGGAGTCCGTGAGGAATATGTAAGCTGGGTGAAACTTCTGTATCGCAATGCCACTAGTGTAGTTCGGAGTCCAGCTGGAGTCTCCCCACCTTTTGAAATCACTGTGGGTGTTCATCAGGGTTCTGCTCTATCACCACTGTTATTCATCCTCTGCATGGATACAGCAACGGCAGACATACAGACCTCATATCCCTGGACCCTTCTCTATGCGGATGATGTGGTACTTGCCCAAAAAAAACGCCCTGAACTCCAGCACAGGGTTCAAACGTGGAACGACAGACTGGCTGAAAATGGACTACACCTCAATATCCAGAAGACAGAATACCTGGAATGTGGCCCCCAAACTAGAGGTACCATCAGCATCAGCACAGAAAATCTGCAGAAGACCATGCATTTTAAGTACTTAGGGTCCACTGTCACTTCAAATTGTGACGCCACTCCTGATACTTGGATGAGGGTAAACGCAGCCTGGCTCAAGTGGAGACAAGTCACTGGAGTACTCTGTGATAAAAAGATGCCTCTGCATTTAAAGGTAAAGGTCTATAAGTCTGTGGTACGCCCAGCAGCCATCTATGGGACTGAATGTCGCCCTATGACCAAACAACATGAGCAAATTTTGAATACGATGGAAATGAAGATGCTCCGATGATCGATGGGGCTGACCCGATTTGATCACGCAAGGAACACAGACGTCCGGCGAAGATTTGGTGTTGCACCAATTGTCGAGAAGGTGAGGGAGGCTCGTCTACGCTGGTACGGTCACGTCATGAGAAGACAGAACAGCTCAGTTGCCAAAAGAGCACTCCACATCAACTCAGGTGGAACAAGACCACGTGGAAGATCAGCAAAGCGGTGGACTGACATCAGGGCTGACATGCACGCTGTTGGTCTAACACCAGAAGATGTCAACGACCGAAAGAAGTGGAGGAGATGTAGCAAAGTAGCAGACCCCGCAAGGGATTAATGCTAGGAAGTAGAAGAAGAAGAAGAAGCAACTCGGCTGATGGCGGGGGATCTCATGTTCAAGAAGTTAATAACGATCAAACAAATAATGTTAATGTACCTATAGAATTTTCTAAGTCCTTATTAAAACGCGTTATTTTTAATTAAAACTAGATTAATTCACATATAACTTCTCTTCCACTAAGAAAAGAAAAACAAGCTATTATTGTCCTGCTAGGTGGGATTCACAATTATTTCGCGCTAGCCTCAGTTTGAAATAAGCTACTGTATATTTCGCGGGGGAAAAGTTCGATTGGCAAACCTGGGAGGACAGAGTTGTATTACCACAGTCTAAATTACACAGTCACGAAGCTCGCTGCGTTATGAAATTGCATTCTCTTGGTAGATGGAGCGACACTAGCGCTCACGGTGGCCAGCAAGCTGGCAACTGCCTTGAGCGCATTATTCGCAGCACTGATGATTTCACTTTTGTATGGGTTTTATGAATTTTAACTCACCTCAGTGAGTATTTCCATTGTAAACATAAGTCATGTTAAATCTCAATGTCAGTATACTGTACATCTTTAATTCATAGGAAGATTAAAAAAATGCTCTGTTTATATTAGTTCAGTTCTCTACAAGTATCCCTAGGTACAGTTGTATGACGTATTTAATGAGTCTTACGTAGAATTAATAGCCCACATTACCGTAGTTATTTCATGTATATGTTTCAATGATAGTCGCGGGCATCTCGACATGATGTTGTTTTAGTCTTTTGACTGGTTTGATGCAGCCCTCCCTCCATGCCTCCCAGTCCTGAGCTAATTGTTTCATCTCTACATAGCTACCACACCCTACATCCGAGGCAATCTAACCTTGGTCTACCCCTAGAGTTCTTGTCCTCGACCCTTCCTTCCATAACTAAGCTTGCTATTCCTGGGTGACTTAGTATGTGGCCTACCAACCTATATCTTCTCTTCATTAGCAGTCGTCAGAAACATCTCTCCTCTCCCACTCGTCTTAATACCTCTTCGTTTATAACCCTATCTACCCATCTGATCTTCATCATTCCCCTGTAACACCACATTTCAAACGCTTCAATTCTCCTCTTTTCTGCTGCACCGACAATACAAGTTTCACTTCCATAGAGTGCCACGCTCCAGACAAAGGCTTTCAAAAATTACTTCCTAATACCTAAATCTATAATTGATGTCAACAGATTCCTCTTTTGTAGAAATGCTTTCCTTGCCTGAGGCAACCTACTTTTATATCCTCTTTGCTCCGTCCATTACTGGTTATTTTATAATTTTAAATGATTATGTCGACTTCGCTGGGGTCTGGCGTTACGTTACGGTGACGGGACGAAATGTACCGAGAATGCACTGAGGTGTGTGACGTCATAGTACTGCTTGAGCTTCCTCCTTTTCCCGCACGCTCCGGCGAGCATGACTTCATCCAGCCAGCTACCTCCTTTGACCTTGGCTTGCACTTGCTTTTCTTTTTTTTTCCCAAAGGACTTTGGAGTTCACGTTGCATTTAAAATGGTATAAAGTCTAGTCTTTCAGACTGACTATAAGTTTTTTTTTTGCTTCCTAAGTAACAGAAGTCTCCTACTTCTTTCAGCGTTTCAGCTGCCAATTTGATGTCCATAAAGGTTTCTGATTTTTGGGCTGCATTCCAATATTTTTGTTTTATATTTATTAATTTTCATCATGAATTCTTTCCTCAAGACGGAGTCTAAGCCATTCAAAAACTCATTCAAAACCTCAGGCGTGTTGGCCAAGATGACAATGTCATCAGCAAATTTCAGAGTTGAAATTATGTCTCCTTGAATCTTCACTCCCACTTTAAATTTTTCAACATACTGTAGTATAAAACAGAGTCCCCGATTCTTTGATGTAACGTGTCTCGAGAACCACTGGATGGATTTTGATGCGGTGTACACCATTCTGTAGAGGATTTCTTGAGGAAGGTTTATGTAGAAAAACATTCATTTGTGACCACAGGAAGCCGAGCAATAACGATTTCAGTGGATCGAGTCGAAGAAAAACCTGTCGTCCGTGCGCCTTTTAAGCTTACGCTGGATAAACCGTTAAAAATATCTATATAGGCCTTACTATGAGTGTAAGAATTGGTCAGCATGAAAAGTTCTACAAAATGTTCCGCGACAGCATATCTCTATCTTTAATACATCGCCCACTATAAGCGATTTTACATTTTCATTTCTTCCAACAATCTCCATTCCGTGGAAATATAAATTACTAGCTTCAGAGCGAGTCTATCACCCCAGCTTCGGCCAGCATCAACTTTCGAGTCGTGACGAGTTAATACGTGTTTGGAGTTTTGCTGTTCACCTCGGCTTTTCTGATTTGCGTCTGCGTCCTGCCATCCGTATGCCTTTCAAGCTTAAACTGGGTAAACCTTTAAAGCAACCGGGCGAAGCCGGGGCGGGTTACTAGTATGGATATATTGTAAATAGCTATGCTATATCAAATTCTCAACCATATTGTTCTGTCTCGGGGTTGGAGGGATGAGACGAACAAGCTGAGTTAGTGTCCAATTTAAGGGTGGTGTCCAAAAGGTGCGAGTCTCCACTTAATTGGGGAAACCGCGAGTGTAGGTGTTTGTTGAAGGATGTGGAGAATTGGGGGTTTATCTCTACGGGGGTGTGATTGGTCCTTAAGGCTGTGCGATCACCACCACCGTCAATCGCAAGGCAAGAGATGGCAGCACTATCACCGTTTGACAGCCTCTGCATTTGTGTTAGTGATCTGTCGACCCTTCACTTACCACCTACTTCCGCCCCTACCTCTCCTCGTCACACAATGTCTTCTCTCTCTCACTGATAGCGTTAGACTGTAAGTGGATGTGTTGTACGGAGAGTGATGTTTTAAAAGAAATTACAATTTTAGGCTAGTTAAAACTCATTTTATTACATTTCTAGTTTCTAAACAAACCTCAACAAATAGGATAGGCCTAAGCATAAAATTGGATACAGGAAGCACCAGGTCAGATAAAAGCAACAAGCTATATCAATGGAAACCTGATATAATGAGCTAACACAGGTGATTTTTTTGGCATAAATAATATATTATGGAAAACGAAGCATGCGTTTGATGCAATTTCTTACCCAAACGCACATCATTAATAATAATACGCAATCACGTTTACATATTTCAACATTTCTTCGGCTATACAGTTTTTCATAAACTAAACTACTAAAAGTGCTATGTAAGTCTACTTCCACCGATAAATATCAGCTGAATGGCCCCTTTGTTCGAGAAATAACATGGTTTACAAGGCAGGCTTTTATTTTTTATTAAAAAAGCTGTTTTATGTTTAGTATTTAGAGCTTTTTATTTATGTAAAAGGCGCTTTGTGGGCCTTTGCTAGGGCAAAAGTGCTCATTAAATCATTCATTTCTAATTTTTTGGCCATTTCACATTCAATTGACAGAGTAGCCAAACCGTTCAGACGCCGTGCGCCATTGTTGATCGCAAATAGTTTTTAGCCTATTTTCATTTATGGAAAAATAGGCTTATGAGATCACCTTTCGTCCGTGTGTCTGTCTGTGTGTGCGTGATTCGTGTGTTTCCCCCTAATATAATCTTAACGGCTGGAGCGATTTCAATGAAACTCGGTAAGTTCATAGCACTATTCCGGACGACCCCGACCGTGCCCTTCTAATTTTGTTACGTCTCATCAATCCAACATGGCGGCTGTGCGAAATATTTCATCAGCATTCAATATCTAGGAAACTATTACCGAGAATACCCTGGAATTTTGTACGATGATCAAGGGAACTACTAGAAGTTCACCTATATGACTTTTGTAAGCCTGGCAACTACAAAACCAACATGGCGGCCAAGCGAAATTGCGACTTTTAAATAGACGTTTCTCGCGATTTAACCAACCAAACACAATGAAACATGGTACAGTATATGTTTATACACATTGTAATGCACTGACATCTAACTTCGTTCAATTGTTTACATAATCTCAAGATGGCGGCTGTGCGAAGTATTTCACTGGCATTCTATATCTCTGAAACTGTTACCGTTATCACCCTGAAATTTTGTACGGAGATAAAGAGCACTACTGGAAGTTCATTTATGAGACTTTCAAAAATCGGTTAACTACAAAACGAATATGGCGGCCACGCGAAGTTGAACGTTTTAAATAGACCTTTCTCGCGATTAAATGATCCAAACGCTATGAAACTTGGCACAGCAAAGGTTTATACACATTGTAATGTACTGGTATTTAATTCAGTTCAATTGTTTACATAACTTCATGATGGCGGCTACGCTAATTTTAAAATTAAGTTTTTATTTCTGGTGTCGTAATCATGCGATCGAAGTGAAAGTTTGAATAATGAACCTACGCAATAATTTTCCTTTAATGGTACATGACTCTATGGCCTGTACATATAACAATCCAACGTGGCGACCATCCGAAATATTTAGACGGTTCTCAATATCTACGAATCTATTACAGCAATCAAACTGTTTTTTTTTAATGTTCATAGGGGCTATGAAGATAAGTTCACCTATGGGACTTTCAATAACCTGGCGATCACAAATCCAACATGGCAGTGACGCGAAGTAAAAATAATCACATGTACATTTCTCACAATATAACCATCCGAGTGCAGTGAAACTTGGTACAGTAAATCCTTATACAAATGTTTCCATAACCACAAGATGGCAGCTGTGTGAAATTTTAAAATCTCGTTTTTACTTCTTGCATCCTAATCATGCGATTGAAGTTTGAATGCTACACGTACATAATAATCTTCATGTAGCAGTACATAACTCTACGACCTACATATATAAAAATCCAACATGGCGGCCATCGGAAATATTTAGTCCGTTCTCAATATCTACGAATCTATTACAGCAATCAAACTGAAATTTTGTATGTTGATAGTGGCAATTAACATAAGTAGGATATATGAGAATAGGCTTTAGTTCTTCAGGGAACTACTTGTTTTGATTAGTTTCAAAATGGAAAAACTCCTTTCCCCCAACGCAACCGTTATAGGAATTGTAAGCATAATTCGATATGCCGTAGTTAAATTAGGATAGGACTCCTTTATCGGGGCTAAGTACTCTAGTGCACCGCAAGCACTTTTTACAGATTACGGAACAGCGTACCTAAATAATTGTTGCTCCAGAAAAAGATCCTCTGCATCCAAATCTTCAAGCTCCCCGTCTTTTAGAAAATTAGAGAGCGTTTGGAATGGTCTTTCAATTGTTTTTCCTCCAAATTGGAAAGCTTGGAAGGATCGAAGAGAAATCCAAAGTATTCCGAAAAAAAATTGTAAATCTATTTTCTACGCAGCTCAGTGCAGTATCTACAACATACAAAAAGTAATTTACCTGAAATTTATTTTCAGCTTCTTTTTAAAGTTCCTCTTGAGTTTTTTCCACCTGTTGATCATTTTGCTGTTTTATTTCATCAAGGAACCTTTTGCAATTGCCTTGACGGTGAATAGAAAATTTATTTGCATAGCCCAAATTTTCCATTATTTCTCTAGCGCCATTGCACTGTCAAAGCCAGTGTTGCGATAATTTTGAAAAAAATGACTTTAGGCCCTGAAGTTCGGTTAAAGCCGTATCTAACGAAGTTTTACTTTTTGAGTTCACAGAAAATTAAATATCGTACCAGATAACGAGGCTTAAAACAAATTCATACGAACTTGTATGAAGCAACAAAGATTGGGCCTCTGACCGGGGTAACAGGATCTTTGGTAGTTTCTGCCAATTTTTCTAGAGCTTCGTTTACTTTGCCTAACTGGTACCTGATGGGCTTGGCACTGCCAATTCAACATTCCCATCTCGTGCTAGCTAAAGATATTAGTGTGAGGAGGCCAGTACATAGTTCGCACAAAATGTCCCATCTTTCCGTGGAAGATACAAACAAAGTGTACAGGCGCTGAACTATACCAAAAAATGCCATAGCGTTCTTATTGCATTAACCATGTCACCCCAAAGTAAGTTAAGATTGTGTACAACACATGCCATGAACATTGGTCGTTTATTAGTATTTTATACTCGCATCTGCACTCCCTTATACTTAGCCTTCATATTAGCACCCTTGTCATACCCTTGTCCTCAACAGTCCATGATATCAAGATCATTATCCTCCAATACTCCTTCTAAAACCTCAGCTAACCCCTTTCCCGTAGTGTCGTGTACCTCCAAAAACTCGAACGATTCGACGATCCTTGGAGTTTCTGCTATCGTATCAACAGAGCGGAGGACAAATTTTAATTTGGGCTGGACTGAATCAAACACACTATCTTTATTTATTTATTTATTTATTTATTTTAATTTATGAAAAAAAAAAAAAAAAAAAAATTGCCTGAAGTGCGGGGCCTGGCGCGACCGCACCTCTCGCGACAGCCCTGCGTATTACCAATTTGTGGACTAGGCACTCTCCCTCCATCCAGCCCATAAAAAGATTATATTATGATATAGTATGAAATGATTGACGGAGAGAGCTGGCCATGCGGTTAGGGTTGTGCAGCTGTGAGCTTTCATTCCGGAAATAGTGGGTCCGAACCCCCCCCTGTCGGTAGCCCTGGAGATGGTTTTCCCTGGTTTCTCATTTTCACACCAGGCAAATGGGCGCTGTACCTTAATTAAGGCCACAGCCGCTCCCTTCCCACTCCTAGTCTTTCCTATTCCATCGTCGCCATAATCAGACCTACAGTATCTGTGTTGGTGGGATGTAAGGCAAATTGTAATATATATAAACTAGTAGTAGTGCCCGGCTTCGCCCGGTGGATTTATTTGCTTTATGGATGATAATGAATACTACTACAGAACTGGCATATGATACTAAAACTACCCGAAAGAAAAAAAATACAACTTTTTGTGGTGGTGTTGGTGATTGTGGATGTAGTGAGGGTGATAAGCAGTACAGTATAATGGACGTAACATTTAGATCATTTTCCCCTAATGATAATAATGAATAGGGAAACGGCTATTTACTAACTACAGCACTGATACATGTAATTTACAAACAAATATCTAAAAATGATTAGAGGAATAAGCGAAATAAAAGACACTGCCTAGGGCCTATATCTCATTGGCTGTTAGAAATGTAGAGACCAATAGTGTCGTCTTTTGTCGCATAGCGCCGTAGGAAAAGAATCAGAACACTTTGGAAAACTTCGGCTGACCCGAGCTCCTGAGGTAGCAAGAGTATCATTTATGGCCACATAGCGCTCAATGATAATTTTCGGAATAAATTACGGTAAATTTGAAAGCACCAACGCTTATTGCAGTTGATAACCTCAATGTATTGCACCAACACCATAGCACTTATACAGATGCATAATATGTCATGATGATAACTGTTTTAAGGGGCAAAAGAAGTCTTTTTGCACTAATTACCCCCCCGTGACTGCAATTTATAAGCAGCGCAAGATTCAACTATTTTCGCAATTCTGCACCAGAACACTGGTAGGGGCGACGTGATGCAGCCCGAATTGCCAGTCAACAATAGACTTATTAAAATACTCTTACATTTACACTACTACAGACATGAATGATTCTAGGGCCTTAAAACATGGTTTTCAAGTTAAGTTAGTTTGTTATTCTAAATGTAGGGAATGGAGAGCGTTGTCCAAAATATCAAGTGGACAGTGTTACCAGCAGGGTTTCAAAGTGTATGTATAATTTGGTCCAATTAGGAGGAACGGTGTAGATTTGTGATAAAGGGCCTAAATGCAGGAAATGGAGTGGTCTGTCCGAAATTTAAAGTGGACAGTGTTACCCGCAGTGTTCCAAAGGGTGTGTATACAAATGTTGGTTCAGATTGGTGAAATGGTGTAGATTTGTGCCAAAGAGCCTAAATGCAGGGAATGGAGTGGTCTGTCCGAAATTTCATGCAGACAGTGTTCCTCGTAGGGTTCCAAAGGGTAAGTATACAAATTTTGGTTCAGCTTGGTGAAACGGTGTAGATTTGTGCCAAAGGGCCTAAATGCAGGGAATGGATGGTCTGTCCGAAATTTAAAGTGGACAGTGTTACCCGCAGTGTTCCAAAGGGTGTGTATACAAATATTGGTTCAGATCGGTGAAACGGTGTAGATTTGTGCCAAAGGGCCTAAATGCAGGGAATTAATTGGTCTGTCCGAAATTTAAAGTGGACAGTGTTACCCGCAGTGTTCCAAAGGGTGTGTATACAAATGTTGGTTCAGATCGGTGAAACGGTGTAGATTTGTGCCAAAGGGCCTAAATGCAGGGAATGGATGGTCTGTCCGAAATTTAATGTAGACTATGTTACTCGCAGGGTTCCAAAGGGTAAGTATTCAAATTTTGGTCCAGATCGGTGAAACGGTGTAGATTTGTGCCAAAGGGCATAAATGCAGGGAATGGAGTGGTCTGTCCGAAATTTCATGTAAACTGTGTTACTCGTAGGGTTCCAGAGGCTATGTATACACATTTTGGTTCAGATCGGTGAAAAGGTGTAGATTTGTGCCAAAGGGCCTAAATGCAGGGAATGGACCGGTCTGTCATAAATTTCATGCAGACAGTTACTCGCAGGGTTCCAAAGGGTATGTATACAAATTTTGGTTCTGATCGGTGAAACGGTGTAGATTTGTGCCAAAGGGCCTAAATGCAGGGAACGGAGTGGTCTGTCCGCAATTTAACATAGCCTAAACTATTCCTCTTGAATCTGGCTATCAAATAAAAAAAAGATTTTTTTCGAATCCAATTGGTAGTTCCAGAGATTAGCGCGTTTAAACACACAAACAAACAGACAAACTCTTCAGCTTTATTATATTAGTATATATATATATATATATACATATATTATTTTGATATATTTTGAAGATTACAACTCACATAAAGTTCTATTGATCATAAACATGTACAGAATTTTATAAAGTAACTTATAAATAATTTTTAACATTCTGTAAGGAGTAATGGATGAGATAATAACACTTCTACGATTTCCTCTAGACTGTGGTCATGTAGCCTGGCAGTATGAGTCAGGGAGGGAGGGGGGCGGAAGCTGCGATAGCAAAGGTGTTGAAGGAGACGGGAAGGTAGGTGCCCGAGCACGCTCTTGCCCAAGACCTTGTCTTGTCGCTGTGTGTGTGCGCCCGTGTGTGTATGTGTGTGTGACTGATTCAGCCAGCGTTTTTTAGAGTTTGAAAGGTACATGGACCATGGGTATATCGCTGAACCAATTTTCTTTATCAAACTTTTCTACTGCTCAGAATAAGATCCACTTCAAATTAATATAACTTTGAAGTTAATATAACAATTTTTTCTCACTAAAAATGGTATTCAAATCAGAAGAGGTTAATACAAAATTTGAATTTCGAAATAAGAATTGTTCCTAATACAGGTACTACTACAGGGGTTGGTTTAGAGAAATTTCGGTGTCTTCCGATTATTAGTTTCGTCGTGGTGATCGTACCTTTAACTCTCAAAATAGCCACTTTGAAGCCATGTCCTCAGCAAACGAGCCGTCGTTATTTTCTGCAAAACGCATATAATGTCTCACAAAGACCTACATTAGAGATTCAGAATAAAAATAAAAATAAAATTTTAATTTTTGACCGCACGGCCTTAAGGGATGCGCGCTCAAGCTGGGATTAATTGCAGCACTAAACAAACAGCTGCAAGTATGCTAGGAGCCTACCTGCTGAGTGGACTGTATTGCCAGGCCGCTTGAGTACTCCAATGCTAACACAATGGAAATCCTTACCTAGCACTTCTCGGATCGACGGTCACGGGCAATTTGGAATGTCTGAGGGGGAGTTAGGATGTGAAGGCAAATGTAGTAAACGACAAATGTTTAAGTTACTGATCAAGGGTTTATTCTGATCATTGTTTGTGATATGTGCTGTCCCTTTTAGTGTGGGATCGTGTGACACAGTTTGGTTATAAAATACAATGTAAGTGTGGGTGTGAAGTGAGGGATTACAATTATGTATAAGGATTTCTGAGCACACTCTTACCTGAGGTGATGACTTGAACCGGAACACAGTCGAACAGAGCCGGGGGCGGCCTCGCCTGGCTTCCTTCTTATGGTTTCGAAGCTGCTGTCTCAGCATTTCCTAATGTGCGGTGTGCTACATCCAGGCTTCGTGTAATTTGTTATGACGTGTCGTAAGCTTTGGTCAACAGCGGTGATACTGCGCCTGCTTGGTGTAAAAGAAATGTATTTGTGTAGGCTCATGATTTAGCCTAAGGGATGATGTTGTTAGATAAAAGGGTGTTTTGATGTTTGGATAGAAGTGTGGTTGTATAGATTAGATTTGCGATGAAAATATGTATGTGGCTGTGTGCCATTTGTGAATCCAGGGGCGTATGTCAATACTCCCTTCGGGGGTGTGTGGATGTCTGAGGTCCTAGGGTCGTATCGACCCTAGGGGCTCAACAATATCAAAAGCTAGTTCTTCCGTAAAATTGGGTGACATTATAATTAATTAGAAGAATACCGGTGTGATTTGTGAAACGAAAAGTATAAAAAGACCCTAAGGTCTTAAATGCCTCAATTGTAAGTACTTCGTATTTTTTCTGTGATTTTGAAACCTTTCATTCCTGAATTTGACAATATAATACAATGTCAATTTTACAAATAATTTCAGCAATAACAATTGTGTACTGTACTTTCACAGCAGTCATATGGGAGACCAGGTATTTCATAAGAGAATTAACAAACAGTGTACCACATCTAAGTGTGTGAGCATTATCCCGACGACATAAATTGGCTTATTCAAAGTGATTCGAGAATAAGTTTATATTATTGTACAAAATAGTCTACACTTTTATTCATTAAACCAGCTCTCTGACTATTTGAAAGCCACTTTTACACCTGAAAATTATCGGTACGTGTTTGAGACGACATCATTTACGTTTACATATGTCTTAATATTCAAAACGCATTGGTATTTGAATTGCAGCCAATGGCCATAGCAGGTCATTTCAATTGTATGCCCGTGTGCTCCCCAATTTCAATTTCAAATATTTCCAACTTTGGCTACCAGACACCACTGTCACCGACACCCAGAGGCGGACGTTGCAACTTGATAGAGCGTTACTAACCTATCCAAATAGCCTACAAATGTTGGCTACATTACCATTGTAGTGGTATGTTATTTTACATGCCATAAATCTGTGACATGGGCCCTCAAAGGAAGGATTTTAACGCTCTTAAAAATCCGACGCCTTCCGCCGGGTTTGAACCCGCGATCTTGGGCATAGCAGTTCAGCATGCTACCGACTACGTCACCGAAGCCATGCGTAGATATGCTACCGAGACATGCTTCTGATTCATAATTGCTGCGTGGCTCAGTGATAACGTTCTCGCCTGCTGTGTCCAAGGTTGCAGGATCTAATCCTGGCGCAATCGGCTGGCATTTGAGGGTGTGTAAATGCAAGGGAGCCGTGTCTGTAGATTTACTGGCACGTTAAACATTTTCGGCACCCTGGCATCTCTAAAAGCCGCAGTAGTCAAAAAAGATGTAAAACCAATAACTTTATTATTTATGTATAACCAGTTAGCCTAAAGACCTAGTTCCGTTGTTTGTTTGAAAAGCTTTGTAATACTAGCCTAAAATCCATAGCTCAAGTCTTACCTTTCAGGGTCCTTTGGAAACTGTTATTTGAACAGTCTACATTAATAGAATGACTTCCCAGTCGGTCAATACGGATACACCCAATTAGATTGGGCGAGGAGTAAAAATTAATATCCCTGTGTAATTCATAATACAATAATAATTTATACACTTAATTAAACGTTTCTCATACATACCCCTCCTTTTATGTGACAAGTGTTTTACAAGTGTATAAACAATTCATGTATTTTTATTTCAGGCACTAGGAGATAAATTGCCACTCCCTGCCTAATCTAATTGGGTACCGTACACTCGTGTTGACCGACTGAAAACTGATCATATAGGTTACAAAGCAACACTGAAATATGGCTTTTAATATTTGATCAGTTTATTGCACTGCACATCTCCTCTTGTAAAACACATGATTAAAGATATAACTGTTACACAATGCTATGACATAAAGTATATTCAGCAACAATAACATTCACCAACACAGAGCAGTCGGCACACGTGAGAGTATTATTGTCGGGCCGCGTGCGGCAGTAGAAAAATATGAGTCAAGCTTCGCGATTGTATAGATAGACTGTGGTTATACAGTAAAACTATGTTAAGAAGTTTTTCAAGGGACCATTAAAAAAAACTTCTTAACAGGGAAACTTCTTAAAAGGGTAGTGGCCTGAAATGCATGTGAAACGCACACATTTTTGTTGTTTGTGAAGGATCCTATAATATACTGAACATAGGCCTATATAAAAGCCAGAAAAAGAGAAGCCCCACTAATAAAATCTGACTATCAGACCAGAGATTAAGAGAAATTAATTGGCATAATCCTCACAATTCACATTAATAGAATTAATTTCAATAACTGTTTGAGCACACACCATATATTCCAGCAAACTACAATTATACACACATTTTAGAATGTAAATAAACAACTAAGACTGAATTGAAAACACTTTTTTGTCCCTTTTTTCTCCCTTCAAAACCAAAGATTTATCCGGAACAACCTGATAAAAAAGTCCAAATTCGTCAACATTAAAAATGTCACAATGTTTGTAATTACTGATTTTTGCCAGCAGCAGTGTTTCCTTCCACGCTTCCGTTTCCTCTGTACTTACACTCGCAGCTTCACCACTAATAGTCTTGTAAACTATGCCAGCCCGATTTTTAAAGCGATCCAGCCACCGATTCGACGCAGTAAAAGGCACTTGTAATCGACACACGATTTCTTCGGCTTTCTCCTTCATGATAATCCCGCTCAAAGGAATGTTTAAACTTCGCTGCTGTTTAAACCACACGAGCAGAGCTTGTTCTACGTCTTCGTATTTTCCGCTTTTAATCTTCTTGCAGCTTGCCGGAGTATTCCCGGCAGAAGCCAAGATCCCTTCTTTCTTTGCTATGATGCCGTTCAAAGTAGACGGCGGCATTCCGAGCTCCTTCGCAAGAGCAACACGTGAAAGAGTAGACGACTCTACTTTTCTTATAATGTCCACTTTATCTTTAATAGAAAGTGCCTTTCTTTTGATGCCTTTCATCTGAGAACCAGTCATTTTCACAATGATTTGAAAACTTTACTTCACTGACGACGCAATTCTCGTAATCTCAATAATGTTATGCTACGTCTGGCAATGCTTGGCTAACAAGTTAGATCACACAGAACAGCGATAAAAGCCACGAATGAAAGCATGATGCTGTATATTGTAGTCGGTCTTGGGCGGGTGTCGTCATAACGTGACGTCATTCAGCCTTGAAATGCTCGCCTGGTCAGTGACCCGCGAACACTCGGAACGGCTGTATTCTTTCATTCGGAACACCGGGCCCGGTCAGAGACCCCGCGAACACTCGGAACTCTTGTATTCTTTCATTCGGAACACCGGATGTATCTTCCGCGGAGATTGGCGAGTTTTGATTCTAAGTCAGTTGTCTCTCAGTGAACGTCTTATGCTCTAAGGGAATACAAAATCTGAACTATTTAACCGGGAAAACCTCTTATGCACAAACACTATATACGGGAAAAATATACATGTATCTTCTGGGACGAATCACGGGACCGAGAATATCGGACGTCTTAAGCGGAAAAACGTTTTATGCGGGAACTTCTTAACCGAGTTTTACTGTACGTTGTCATGAAGACATGTCTACCCTCAAATGTGGAACCGGGCCGAAAGACAACTGTTCATCACCAATTAGCCGGAGCGGTGGTGAAACACAAAAATCATAACCATGCCGATTTTCCAATGGGGGTGGGGGTGGTTACGCCACTGGCAGTGATGCACCATGAAGAAAATACTGTAACTTTATTACCTCAATATTCAACTGTTCATACAGCATGCCAGTCCCATAGAATGTAGGCCCATGCAAAACAATCAGCTCTGCTCTCAACCTCACATACTTTATGTTTTGTTTACGTTGTACCTCTTGTGCTACTTCAGCTTATTTGCAGCTCGACTCAATCTCGTTATTGCATGGTATGTGACTCATCCTCTTTCTGCTTTGTTTTGGTTTTTGCTAGGCATGCTCAATACAACATATTACCGAGGCAAGAGTCATTGACACTAAAACCATATAAAATGTTTAATCCCCACAGAGTACCAAAGATCAATATGGTCTTGTCAAAGAATAACTTATGTTTTCTTTTCACCTCCACACCCAGCTCTTTCCAGTAAACATGCTACTAAGTTTTAAATAAAATTTCCTGTATCGAGGTTTTAAATTTAGTTGGTTGTTAAAAAGAAAGTGAGGAGTACCGATATTACAGTTTTATTTTATTAACTTTTTTATTTACATCAATCCACTATCACTTCAGGAGTACCGGTAGTTAACGAGCAGGAATATTGCTTCCAATACCTGCAGAAGGGATAGTAGCAAATGCCAGGTACATACCGGTAGCATGTTGTCTCAACATGATGTGATATAAGATGCTCTTTACACATCTCCATCCTTAACTTTGTTGCAAGATGGCTAGCAATAAAGGCAGAAAAATAAATAAATATATGAATGAAACTTATGTGGAAAATTTTTCACTAGCCTATATCAGTTACTTCGTATCCTGTAATATTAAGGTGACTAGACACCAAGATTATCTTTTTCCAGGACAGATTCAAATTTTCAACGAATATCTGAGATGCCTATTTATTTCATATTCAACCAAATCATCAAAATGTATCCAAATTTGTACGTTTTCTTTTATAAGTATTTCCAAAGATGTAAGTTGGACTAGTAAATTCAGTCTCTTTGGCACTACCAATACTCTGTGAAATGTTCAAGAGACACATCAACCTCACACTTTGTAGCATGCTGAGCTTCTATGCCCAAGGTTGCGGGTTCAAACCCAGCCGAAGTCGTCGAATTTTTTAAGAGCATTAGAAATTCCTCAGTATGTCTTCCTTCGGAGGGGAAGTAAAGCCGGCGGTCCCATGTCATAGAGTTATGGCATGTAAAAGAACCTTCCACTAATTACACTTGTGTGAAGCTAAATTATAGGTTAGATTTGACTAACGCTCTTAGGTTCCAAAATTCGTCGCCATGAGCTGACTGTGGTGGCATCTAGTAACCAAGTTTAGAACTAGTTGATGGTGGCGTTTGGTAGCAAAAGTAGGAACTACTTGAAAATTGAATGCCTGCATCCTTACTTGATTTAAAAACACTAATACACTCATGACAATTAACACCGGTTATCAGACAGATTCTACAGACACCCAAAGTACTGTCATCCCAGCAGGAGATGGCAGTTCAACATGCTACGAAGGGGTAAGGGGGTCTTGCAGTACGCATGAGTGGCCGTCTTACTCCAAACCTAAATATATCGGCTCCCAGGCAGTCAATTCACGTGTCTGTGTATTGTTACCTTCCTTCCTATTGTCGATATTCTTACAAGCCTTTGTGTTTACTTTTAACAGTGTGGCAGTATCAGGTACAGTAATGGAAACAGGAAACGTGGACGCACCGTATGTAGTGAGTGCAGAAAAGTTATCGCTGATGTGGCCAATTGCTGTGTTGAAGAAGCCGAGCAGAAATTGCTTTCTATTCCTTTGCAAAACCAATTGCTAGAGCAGCTATGTATTGCAAAGTATTTGAGAGAACCATTCACCGTATTAGAAAAGAAATTAAGGACAGTCCAACTGGCGAACTGTTGATGTACGGGAAGAAACTCAAGCGAGCAGAGCATCGCAACGCAGTTATTGACGAATTTGATCGCCGCGTGATAAGGACACAATTGAACACTTTTATATCAGACAAAAAATAGTGCCGTCATGTAAGAAACTGCTACTTGTGTTAAAAGATAACATTAATTTCACTCGGAAAAGTACAACATTGTGCAAAATATTAAAGGATATGGGATTTAAGCGGAGAAAGTTTGGATCGAAAAGAAAAACTTTAGTTGAAAGGCAGGATATTATTAATTGGAGATTTAATTATTTGCAGAAATTGAGAAAATTAAGAAAAGAAGGCAAACCAATTTTTTACTTCGAGGAGACCTGGGTTGATAGAATTTAACTTTCAAGAAGTGTTGGCAGAGTGAAGATATTGCGGGAATAATGGATGTTGTGAATGCTTCTAACAAACTTATTGTTGTGCACATAGGGTCATCGGATGGATTTTTACAGGGCAGTAAACTTGTGTATAAGGCCGGCATTGCTACGGGTAATTACCATGGGCAGATGAATGCTGAAAACTTCGAAAAATGGGTAGCCGAGGAAGCTATTTCAAATTTTACCACGCCATCCGTTATTGTGTTGGATAACGCACCATACCACGGGAAACAAGTGGATAAGCCCCCATCGAAATCTTCTCTGAAACAGGATATGATTGCCTATCTGAGAAGGAATGGAGTGACATGTGATGAAACTATGAGGAAAATGACATTGTTTGAACTTATAGAACAAACTAAACCCAGGGAAAAGGTTTTCAAAATCGATCATTTGCTGGCCGCACATGGACATACGGTTTTGACTTCCTCCTTACATGTGTGAATTAAACCCTATTGAACTGGCATGAAGTAAAGCAAATCATTACATACGTGAGAATAATACCACTGAAGATAAGTCTCTGAAAAGATTACAGGAACTAGTGCAAATTTCCATTAATCTTGTGACTCCAGCTAATTGGGCAGGTTACTCTCGACATGTGTTGAGTATAGAGAATGAGTACTGGGTTAAGGATGCGATAATGGAAGATGCTGTTGACAAACTTATTATTAGCCTGGGAGGTGATGACAGCGATCTCAGTACTAGTGACAAAGAGGAAACCAATTCCGAAGACGATGAACAAGAAGTGTTGGCAGTTCCATTGGAATGAACAGAAACGTTTATTTTTTCATGCTATAGTGTAAGCTGATACTTGACAGTCTCATTTATTCAGCAATTAAGGACCTCAAGAAGTGCAATGTCACTTGTGTTGCTTAGTAGCCCAAAGCTCTGAAGTGCTACTCATATTTTTGCCACTAATAGAGTTGAAGAATTTTGTGTAATCTACAAGTGTTGAAATGAAGAGAAGCAATGTTTATTTTTAGATTCATACTGTTTAGTTACAAGAACAGCACTATGAGTATGGAACAGATCTACTGATGGCCTTCCTGGACACTGAGAAAGCATATGACAGTGTATGCAGAAACAAAGTATGGAAGTCCCTGGAGGATAGAGGAGTAGAGAAATGAACTATAAAGAGGATAAAGGAGATGTACAAGGGAAGCGTGAGCTGTGTGAAAGTGGGAGGAGAGAGATCGGACTGGTTGGAACAGAGAAACGGCCTGAAACAAGGAAGTGCACTGTCACCGTTACTTTTCATTGTGGTGATGGATGACATAATGACCCGAGTGGCACAAGTAATTGGGGAAGGAAAGATGAAAGCAATGGTGTTTGCAGATGATTTTATGATTTGGGGAAACAAGGAGGAGGAGGTACAGGAACAGTTGGACGTGTGGGAAGGAATAATACAAGGATATGGGATGAAATTTAGCATAAATAAGAGTGAGATGGTGATCACAA
Organism: Meconema thalassinum; assembly: GCA_946902985.2. Lineage (NCBI taxonomy): Eukaryota > Metazoa > Arthropoda > Insecta > Orthoptera > Tettigoniidae > Meconema > Meconema thalassinum. Next base: position 295,073,915 of record OX336391.1, on the reverse strand, counting down.
CAAGGAAGAAGGAAAGAACCACAACGGGAATAACAATTGGTGGGGAACAGCTGAAGAAAGTGGAGAGTGTTTCAAGTATCTGGGAAGCCTGATACAAGATAATGGAAGAAACGATAGAGAAATAAATGAGCGGGGGAGGCAGGCAGAAGCATTTCGGAGGAGTGTGAGAAGCATGTTATGGAGCAAGGATGTCCCTCAGAACAGCAAAAAGATCATATATCGGACGTACTATGTCCCTATCCTGACGTATGCCTCGGAGACCTGGGTTATGAAAGGAAGGGAGAAGAGCAAAATACAGGCCAGTGAGATGAGGTTCTTGAGAAGCAGTATTGGAGCTACAAAGATGGACAGAATAAGAAATGAGAGGACCAGAGAATTAATGAAGGAGGAACCATTACAGGATGGTATAGAGCAATCTAGACTTAGATGGTATGGACATATAAAGCGAATGGAGGAGAAGAGGATACCCAGGAGAGTACGCGAGACGAAGTGGGAAGGAAAGAGACCGAGAGACAGGTGGCTGAAGGGGGTGGAAGAAAGCGTGAAGAAGAGAGGAGAAGACTGGACAAGGGTGGAAGCTGAGAAATGGTGGGAAGACAGAAGACGTTGGAGAGGCTTGTGTTCCAAACAGACCCGGCCAGTGGCTGGAAACTGTGCAAGATGATGATGATGATGATGACTGTTAACATAATATTTTGTTACGTGTTGTAAAAGTACAACTTGCCTTATGAAGCACTCATTATACAAAAAACATGGTAATAATGTCATGACAAAAAAACTCCAGAATACCTTTTTTGGTTCATCGCTTCCACATCATATTATTGTTATTATAATCTAAATTTAAATTAAACTTGTGTTAATGCCAGAATAAATTAGTTTCATCAATTAGAATCCAACGTATCTACATATAACATAATTTGACGAAATAAGACTACCGGTATTACTTTTTTTTTTAGCACATGGCTTTTTGTGCCGGGAGTGTCCGAGGACATGTTCGGCTCGCCAGTTTTGTAGCTGCTTCGAGACGGACACCCAATGGGTGAGCTACAAGTACCGTTGAGAAGGAAAGTTGGAAGGTAAGGACGAGGAGTTGGAAGATAGCGGTTGTGGCCTATAGTTAGGGACCAACCCCGGCATTTGCCTGGAAGGAAGATGGGAAACCACAGAAGACCATCTTCAAGGTTGCCGGCGGGAGGATTCGAACCTCCTCGCCTCCCGGATGTGAGTGACTGCCATCAGTCATGCCGTAACGACCACGGCTAACTCACCCGGTAGACTACTACTAATAATAAAAAAACTACTGCTACTACTAATAATAAATCAAATTTAGCATTATTATGATGATGTTGATAATTGCTGTTTTAAGGGGCCTAACATCTAGGTTATCAGGATCACCCTCTAATGGTCTGGGTGATATTGAAAAAGACAATGAAATTGGATCCACAACGAAAAACCAATTTAGATGGAAAATATTTACAAAATGGAACTCCGAATGAAAACACTCACAAAATGCAATTTAGATTGAAAATACTTACAAAATTTAATTTAGATTGAAAATACTTAAAAAATGTAATTTAGATACACAGGGGAGCCAATGCACAAACCAGTGCCCTAAATAATAGCAGGAAAGAGGAGAGGGTCCATCCCAAAGGCAGAAAAAGAGGTGGGGAACCGGACCCAGCTCAGAAATCCCTCGGGGTCGCCAACTCTCGAACTCACCAGCCGCGAACCCTTGAGGGTATATTGAAAAGAAAAAGAAGGCTGATCCCTCCAAGAATGAGGGATAAGGAAAGATATGAGAAGGGCCAATAAAGGCGGGAATGGAAGAGACTCCCTAGGCTTCGGATACCCTAATACCGTTGGGGTCGGAAAAGAACAAGAGTTGACCAAGAGAGGTCGACAGGAAAGAAGACAGAAAGGAGCCCGGCACAAGTGGAAGCAATGCCGGACTCAGCTGGAGTCCCGTGGTCGCCAACCCATGTGCTACTAGATGTGAGCCCCTGGGGGGAATTAGCATTATTAATTGTAAATAATTACTGTATTTAGCTTATGTATTTATATTTCTCAAGTCATCAAGAAACATTATGCATACACTGGTCTCAGCACTTCCTTTTTATTGATATTACACATCAGTCTAACTTCCTGCAATAAGTTGCATACTATGAACATTGTCAGGTAGTATTGATTTTATTATTTTTCAATTAATATGAAGCTTCATTAATACTGCCATGTTACAAACAGTAAGCAATAATTATTACTATTCTGATTAGGTAAACAAACATCAGTCACGGCTTATTCAAAATGATGTAATTAGGTAACTACATTAAAGTAGCCTACAATTCGTGTGTTTCATTGTTGTTGTTAATTGATTTAGGGACTTTTGCGGCATCGTGGTCATGTAGCTCCGTGTACTTGGGTGTGTGCGTTGAATTTGTCTGATAACCTGTGCTACTGTGATGACTGTATTAGTGTGTGTATTTGTAATTCCGATGAGGATTGGGAAGGAGGCGGCCATGGCCTTAAGTTAGGAACCATCCCGGCATTTGCCTGGAGTGTAAGTGGGAAACCACAGAAAACCACTTCCAGGATGACTGAGGTAGGAATCAAACCCACCTCTTCTCACTTTTGCCTCATGAGGCCGAGTGTACTCCGTTCCAGCCCTCAGACCAGGATTTTTTTTTTGGCAGAGCATGTGTTTGAAACGACATAATATGTACAGTAGTTCATATCGGGACTTGGGTTGAGTAGGAATGCTGTGCTTCTTACTTCCGTTTGTCATAAACCTGTCAGTCAATATGTCACTGAAGCCCCCTTTCCACTTTTCTCATTTGCAGAGTACAGTATACAAAGAGATATAGTAATTATAATGTCATTAGTATTACGCTTCTTTTAGAGACGCACGGGTGCCGCAATTTTGTCCTGAAAGGGATCTTTAACATGACAATGAATTTATTGACACGACTCCCTCACATTTAAGTACCCTCAGAAGCCAACTAATTGCGCCAGTATTTGACTCCACAACCTTCGTCGCAGCCAGTCACAAAGAAAGAAAGAAAGAAAGAAAGAAAGAAAGAAAGAAAGAAAGAAGGGATGTGCTGAATGAGTGACGCAAGTAGAGACCAACTTAAGGTTTCTGGAATGCGCGATACGCAGTGAGCGGGAAGACATCTGCAGTTTAAATCCGACTGCCATCTCATGACGCGATATCAGTACACGAGGCTACATGACCGCGTTGTCGCAGCCCCTAAACTGAGGAACCAACCAACCAACCTCACACCTTTCTTTATGCAGATGGCAAAAGTACTGTAATTGTCATGTCAACATTTGAGAGGGGGGGGGGGGGGGGGGGGGAGTACTATCAGATGGAGAATTTGCTCACGATAACAAATGAACTACTTGCAGTGTTGTGGTCCGAGTTCTGAATTCAGACAAGGCATTACAACTTGTTAAGACTTGAATTAATTTATGCAGGCATGCAAAAGACTACGGTACTTTGTTTTCATAATAGCATTGTTTTGGTGAGGGATTACTTCTTTAAATCGACTCAGGTGGATACTAATGCGACCTTCTTCTACTTCCTACATACCATGTTCACAGTAAGAAGGATCTTCCTTACTGTTTTCACTACCATAAATGTTAATATGGCGACAGCGTTAATAGAACTCGCTTGAACAGTGGTAAACATTAACCCTTAACGCTCAAATTCTTTTTGAGTTAATTTTGTATGAATGGTTGGTGGCTACATGTATGACCACTTCCATTAAAGACTAATCTAAGCGATAACATACATTGTATGTGGCATAAATGATGTTCATAGATGCTTAGTCGCCGAATATGAAGCCACCTTTCGTACCTGAGGAGCGCACCTGTCTGATGCAAATGACACCCATGGAAACTCATATAACATAATATTTTGTTGAACAGAGAGAAAAATTAACTTGAGCATACAGAGAAAAAAGTGGTGGATACATACAGAGTGCGGCAAAAGTCAGCATACTGAAAATGTAGCTAATCTATACCTAGTATTAAACATAACTATAACAGTATTATTTTAACGTACCTGTTAGAGAAGCTGCTCAAAGTGACCACCTCCATTGTCTATACACATGTAGCACCTTTTCAACACTGATTTGCAAATTGTTTTGCTTATTTGTGGTGTGAATAAAGCATCAAAATGTTCCGTTATTGATTCTTTTAAATGTTCTAAACTTTGGGGTTTCTCCGAAAACACGTTTTCTTTTAACAAACCCCACATACTAAAATCGCACGGAGTTAAGTCTGGAGACCTATCAGGCCAATCAATAGTTGCTCTTCTTCCTATCCATTCCGCGAAGTAATCATTTAAAAAGGCTCGAACATTAAGGCCGTAGTGCTGCCAAATAATCGAACGATGAAGCAACTGTTCAAAAATGGGACTGTTTTGCAACTCTAATAACACTTCATGTAGCATTTCCAGGTAATTTTCCACATTCACAGTGCCATGATAAAAGTAAGGTCCTATCATATCTCCACTCCAAATGCCGACCCAAACTGTAACTACTGAGACATTCAACTCGTGAGGGATTTCGGCGGCCCAGTAAACACAATTGTGCCGGTTAATCCGACCATTTAGTTTGAAAGTAGCTTCATCTGACCATAATATTCGTTTATAATTGTTTTTTATCGGCTTCCTGTCTTATTATGTATTGCTCACAAAATTCAACGCGGCGGTCTGGGTCGTCTTCGTGAAGCGCTTGCAATAGTTTTGGCCTGCACGGCTTCAATTTTAAATCAGAATGTAACATTCTCCTAAGGCTTCGGTCTGAAATATCAAGTTCATTAGAGGCCTTTCTCGCAGATTTTTGTGGGGATCTGACAAATGTTTCAGCAATAATTTCCATGTTTTCACGGGTACGAACTGACCTAGGGCGACCACTTCGCGGTAAATCATTTACTGAACCTGTCTGTTCAAACCTCTTGTTTAATTTATAAATTGCTTGCCGTCTAGGAGGTTGAGCTCCAGGAAACTGTTGTTCGAATGCTGCAATAACATCCGTAAAATTACAATCAAATTTCCACCAATTTTTCAAAAGAAAAACTCATTGGTCTAAAGATAGTTTGCGATTCATGATTATAAACACTAATGTATAAAAGTTAATAAAACAAGCACTACACGCACCAACTTAACTTCACGGTCACAAGCGGTATACTGAAAAACAAAGAATCATCGATATAGAATAAACCAAGACAAAATACACCTGTCTAGACGTTAGATTAGATAAGGAGTGACCCTAGAGCTAATAATAGCGCGAGAGATAAACAATGAAGCTCACCGGCCTGCAGCGGTATGCCGACTTTTCCCGCACATGGTATTTAGCCACTAACCTATAAGGGGTTAAGGTGCAAATCCTACAGCTACATTTCCCTAGTCTCATCCCCTCCCGTGGCTCATGATCTCAAGATTAACGGTCACGTTCAACTACAAGCTTCCTTCCTTTTTCTCATCCCCTGCAGCCCTCCTATGTGTTTTATAAAGAGTCCCGAATTTCATGTATGGTAGGAAAATACTGTATCTGTTCTTCTTCTTCTTCATGTGCCTCGTCCTCCAAGAACATAGGTATCAGTAGAATGATCTGCTGTTTGTCCATAGCTGTTCTAAACAGTAATACTGTATTAAGTCCAAACAACTGGCTTAAGTTCTTTAGCCAGGATATTCGTCTGCGTCCCGGACCCCAATGCCATCAATCTTCCCTTGGATAATTAATTGCAAGAGGTGGTATTTGTTGTTGCTCATGAAATGACCAAAGTATCCTAGCTTTCTCCTTTTGATGATACAGAGAATTTCCAAGTCTTTGTTCATACACCGCAATACATCCACATTTGTGACTTTAGCTGTCCATGATATCCTTAAAATCCTGCGATACGTCCACATTTCAAATGCTATCAGTTTCTTACTTAAAACCTCGGTAAGTGTCCATGATTCAACTCCATAGAGCAGGACACTAAAAACGTAGCATCGAAGTAGTCGGGTGCGTAATGACTGACTTAAATCACGGCTGGTCAAAACTTTTTTCATTTTCATGAAAGAACTTCTGGACTGCTCAATTTTACAGCAAATTTCTTGACTTATGACCCAGTTATCATTGATTTGACATACTAAATATTTATATGATGAAACCCCTTTCAATTCTTTCATTACCAAGTGTAAGAATGCCCTGAATTTCATCTTTGTTTCTACTAACAACCATCTACTTCGTTTTTTTGGACATTTAAATGTAATCCCATGGCATTACTCTCTTCAGAAATAGAATCCAGTAGTTTTTGTAGATCATCCATATTTGTTGCAAGGATGACAGTGTCATCAGTAGGGCTCGGATCAATATGCTCGATAAAATCTCCAGATATGCTCGAAAACCAAGTGTTTTATGCTCGATCGAAAAAACCATTATATGCTCGAAACCCCCATTATATGCGGTTAAATATGCAGAACATGCTCAAGAAACACCATTAAAAACTATAGAAAGGAAGGTGAAACGAAAAAACCAGTAACATACTCACATTCAAGTTTTTCAAGTATATAATCTATAAAAGAAGTGTTCTTATAAAAGTTACAGTTTAAAAGTTCATTTACAAAATCTTCAGAATTAGGCGAGTCAATGAAGTAGATCTGCATTGGTCTGTACAACAAGAAATTTTCTATGTTTTCAGTTTTGAATGATTTTCTTCAATCAGTCAATAAAAGTTTCAATGACGAGAACGACCTCACTAAAGGTTAAAAACCTGCGGTTCTATTATTCGCACCAGATAGGCTTTTCAATAATTATTTCTGTTTTCGAACCTTAAGGATGGTCAGGGCCCGAATTCGGGGGAGAATTCAAAGAAAAACAAACTATTTAAACGAAACCCACAAGAATATGCATTTATATGCTTCTATTCTGAAAACCGCGGTTTTATGCATTTATATGCTCGATAAATTTCAATTCTGTTGGTCCCAGACAGGTGAAAATACCACCGAAAGGCTTCTTTCAATGTGTACTATTCAGGAAAAAAATATGCAAATATGCTCGATTCCGAGCCCTAGTCATCAGCATATCGGATGTTATTAATGATAGATCCATTTACCACTACTCCTTGAGACTTTCCATCAAGAGCATCTTGGAAAATCTTTTCAGAATAGATGTTGAAGAGGAGAGAAAGAATGCAACCTTGGCGAACTCCCTTCATAATCGATACTTCTTCAGACAGCTGACCATCAACACGTACAGCAGCACGTTGATTCCAGTACAGATTTCCAATTAATCGGATGTCACGTCCATCTACTGTCGACCAAAATATTATGTGTACTCGAGTTTGAAGGTTGTTTGTGAAGTAACCAATAGACCTACATAAAATCCAATAACATCATCATTTTCGTCGTTCTATTTTACGTTAGATTATGTAGGTTTGGAATTTTTAATTTAATTTTAATATTTTTTATCGCAGTTGGAACACAAAAAGTGCCCGTTTTTAAGCGTGTTTCAACCATCCGTCACATTTAAGAATTATTATCTCACAAACCCGTCATCAGATCGAATCCCAATTTTAACACAATATACATTGGACTTTTGTATAACTGGCTTATTAATTTTAAAATTTTGTGTGTCCAAGAAACAAAGTTATCATTTTTGTAAGGTAACTTTTTCTCAGCTCGGGGTGGTTTGAAAATGTAGTTCTTGGTCACGTTATAATCCTTATACATCAAAAAGTTATGCTGTATGATTGTGAAATGTGTACATTAATTCACTTATTTTATATCGGTTTGTATTTGTACAGGGAATTAAGACATGGTTCACCAGTTAGTCGCTTCGGTGAAAGCTGTACAGCATTGCTTAGATTGGCTCCTTCACGCGTCATGGCGCGCCTCGCTCGGAAGTGATGGGCTCCATATCAGCAACGCTGTACATCATTTCCCGGAGCGGCTACTTGGTGAACCATGTCTTAATTCCCCGTACAAATACAAACCGATATAAAATAAGTGAATTAATTTACGTATTTCACAGTCATACAGCATAACTTTTTGATGTATAAGGATTACAACGCAACCAAGAACTACATTTTCCAACGACCCCGAGCCGAGAAAAAGTTACCTTACAAAAATGATAACTTTCGTTCTTGAACACACAAAATTTTGAAATTAATAAACCAGTTATACAACATTCCAATGTATATTGTGTGAAAATTTGGATTCAATCTGATGACGGGTTTGTGAGATAATATTCTTAAATGTGACGCATGGTTGAAACACGTTTAAAAACGGGCACTTTTTGTGTTTCAACTGCGATAAAAAATATTAAAATATAAATTAAAATTCCAAACCTACATGAACTAACGTAAAATAGAACGACGAAAATGATGATGTAATTGGATTTTATGTAGGTCTATTGGTTACTTCACAAACAACCTTCAAACTCGAGTGCACATAATATTTTGGTCGACAGTAGTCCCAGATCACATAAAATGTTCATCAGTTTATTGTGTTGAACAGTGTCAAAGGCTTTATCATAATCGATGAAACACATGTAACCATCGACACGACATCGTTGAATCAACACCTGAAGACTGAGCAATGCCTCCCGAGTTCCGAAACCACTCCTGAATCCAAACTGTGTGCCACCGATGTTCTCCTCACATTTATGATATAACCTTAAGGAATACTTCAGGGCATGACTCATTAAACTGATCATTCCATAGTCATTGCAGCACTTTGCATTGTCTTTTTGTGAATCAGTATAAAAGTTAATTTGAGCCAATCATGTGGTATCAGGGTGTCGAGCGATGATCTATCTTCAAATTCCTGTATTTCCCGTACGAAAATCCACCAAATTCCCGTATATTTTAGAATCCTCTAACACTAGAGTTCGCATACCGAATGGCTGAAAAATGAATCTTAAAGCGTGAATCAAGTTTTTCTGGCGTAAGTGTAACTGCATTTTTTGGAGATACTTCCGCAGCCCACGTGTGATGGTGAGATTTAGGCCTAATCCGTAGCATGAGCAAAGCGCTCGCGAGCGAACTCTCACGCAGATGGGACGAGATGCTACGAACACAAATAAAATACCGTTTACCTGAGAAGAGCTGATATAAATGACTGTTTTACTGAGGAGGGTTGAGAGAGTAGAGAATAGGAGTGTCACATAATAAATGTTTACGGGAAGTGACTGAATTGTATGGTACCGTAACCGTATAGAGCTCCCACGAGTTAAAATGGCACCGAAGCTTATGCATAGCGAACTTCCAGTCCGCGAATCTCCATTTGATTTTCATTGGCAGTGACTCGTTCGTTCGTGATTATCTTCTTTATTATTTCGGATTGTGGTTTTGAGTTTAGGCGTTCAACTTATGATATAAGAACTAGAGGGTTGGCCTTTCATGAATATTCCAAAGGCAAGTGTCTCCTAAAAGAGTAATTAGTAAAACTTCGCATCAGACACGACCATAACAAACAGCTTGCCTACAAAGTGTGCGATTTGCACATTTCAAACGGGAGTGGTCAAACATATCTTAGACTACAATAATTAAGTTGGTGCAAATTAAATATGTTATATGTGAGAATATTATTATAATTTGATATCCGGTTGTTATATTATTATATTATGCATTAACATGACCCGTTTAAATGCTAACTTGTAACGTAAGCTACGAGTTGTAGGCTATTCGCCGTGCCAGTAGGCCTAATATTCACTAACAACGCATCGTTTCTTCTGTAATATTTATTTAATCATTATAATCATAATAGCCTATCTATTAACCCTTATTTAACCAGTAATCATTTTATAATTCTATACATATTTCAGGTATTGCAAGAAAGCGATATTTGATAGCACATGCGGTTCCACCTTTAAATCCAACCATGCCCAGTTTTCAGTACCTATGGAAAATATTACCCTAAGTTAATAAACCAAACAACTGGCGACAATCTTTTTGAAATGCTCATTTACATCTTCACCCTAGTCTATGTAAATCACTGAAATCACGGTAATCACTGAAAGGGTAGGGGAGTTATGAGCTCAATTTCACAAACGAACGAACCTCATTTTGCATGAATTATGGAACCCGAATCCTAATGGAGGTATGGATTGTCTGCATTTGGAAATATGTTAGTCAATAATTTAAAACAAGATGCCAGAAAACTAAATACAAAAAGCTGCGTGTCTACTACAGTGTAATGTTGCTCCGTGAAAAAAAAAAAATTGCACCTCGCCAAGTTTATACGACGTGCATACAGTTAAATACAATCGTCCAATTGGAGAAACACTTTCTTTGTCACTATCTTATAAGCAATTCAAACATAAACTGCTGTAATTTACAGGAAAATGTGCAACATTTATTACTCCTGTATATATTTTAAATGTGCTCACGTTCCTCACTTGGTAAATGTTCTGCAGTCAACTCCCAGCGAGACGACTCCTTCAGCGTTGGAGCTAGCCATGGATCAGTTTTACTGTTAAAGTGTGCGATCGGTAACCTTTTTCACGTCGCTTCGGGTTGCTTTAATTGTGTGTCCGTTTCGTTAAAGATAATGTAGTACATGAGGAGTTTCTGCAATTTATTCCAATTATTGATACGGATAATGTCATTAAGTTAGGCAGATTTTGAGAGTCAAAAGTAATGGCAGTAGGAACACTGAGAGCAAAACATTATCTTTCTCTTGCATAATATCAATATTATAAGCAACAACGTAACTATGGTCATGATGATACCACTCCATCGTTTCACTTTTAATATTTATTTACTGTTTTCCATATTTTTCATTTTTTCATTGTGTCGAAAAAATAATAGCCTAAGGCCTAAATTAGTTTTCATGCACAGAGAACGGTTATTTAATTATTGTTTTTTATGAATATTAATCGAAATGCCATTTTAATTATGATGATAACTTATTTTCAGGGGCGGAACAGCAAGGTCATCTGTCCTTAAATAATGTGCTTAATTACCCTATTTTATTAATGAAACCCCCCCCCCCCCCACAGAAGGAAATCCTGCGTACGCCACTGGGTATGTCCGCTATTACACGCGTAAATTATGGGACAAATACAGTATTGCTAAACCCGCGCATTCGGTACTGACAGCCTTCCTGTCACTTTGCCCCGCTTTTCCTCTCCGCAACCCACGGTCGCCACATAACCAAGACCCTACGCCCAACCGCCACACGGCAAGATTTCTGAGCATGCTTCTCACTTAAACCCTGTATTTCGAAGGAAACTACGCGAAGGATATGTCGGGAGCTTGGAACAGCTGAGCTGTGTTGCTAAGTTTTTAGTGTTGTAAATCAGCTGATTCGAATAATACACAGCGATACACTTCAGACATTACTTCGGTACAATTATACGTAATATATTTAAGATAACGATCCTGAGTCAACGCCGAGGACATTCGAACAGAGAAATACGATATTTTTAGATGAATAAATAAATTACACACCGAAGCTATGATACCATTATCATAGGTATTCAATTCAATCAATACGACAAAGAGGGCAAACACTCTACAGCTAATGAATATAAAAAAACTCACCATGCAATGATTATCCTTTAACATGAAACAAGAGTCTGAGTGGAGGTCGTTCACAGCTTACTACAGTAGTAGACGGATAACACCATGCACACTCACAGAATCGCGACTCTCTATGGCTAATATTAGCTTTCGTGATAAAGCAAAAGTAAAGTTAAGGTAAATACATATTTAGCTCTGAGCACTCAAACAACCCCTCTGTGGCGATATTATTGCCGTGGTTTTATATTGTCGAATTGTAGGCGGTATTTTGAACACTATGACGGGAAACAATAGTCTGTGCTCTATTATCGATTGACGCAAGCGAACTGACACCAAGAAATAAATTATCCTGTCACTTGGCAAGGGTTTCTTTGACACCCTCCATCCCTTCACTGTCCCTATCATCACCACCATCATTGTCTTCGTCAGAGCTTGATGAACTGCCAAGGTTAATAATCATTTCATCCACCGCGAAATCCAGACCGCCTTCAGTATTTCTTTCTTACATGCTGTATAGTGTCCAGTCCTCGGGTCGAACTTCGGCGAAGTAAAAGTAACGAAACAATGACAATGAAAGGAAATCCGACACAGACAGTGGTTAACAAGCGACTGAAACGATGCCTGCCCATACGAGAAGAATTCTGTCACTTGTGTGGTGTATTTTGCAGCCACATGTTGGTGACGGGTGTTCGATAGTAAAATGTCGAGAGCTGTGAGATATTGTTTGTAGTTTTTGAAATTTATGCATGTGTGACGCATTTGCATTGAGTGTTTGAACGGACTTTAAAACAATTTGGTATGTGCATCTCCCCTGCGAAAGACCATGGAAAGGCTAAAAACAGTAAAATTCCACACGCGACACGCCGCGAATACTTTTTAATTTAGATTTATTTTATCAAAGTAGATAATAGAAAATAAAATAATGCAAAAACGAAATTAAATAAGTCACTTTGACTTTTCTACTCCACCAGCTGCCATCACAGCGTCCTGAACAGTATGCATGCCAATCAGACTTGCTTCTTTGTGATTGACGATCATGCACTACTCTCTAGAGCTGCACTGTTGTGATACAAAGTCAGTATCATTTTAACGAAGCTTGTGAGATCGTTTTTGGCAGGAACAGAGGAAGGTGCTGAAGCCACTAATTCACACCACAGTACATCGAGCCGTGGCTCTTTTCCGTCGACCTGCTTCAAACGCGCTGTGACGGAGGGCAGTCTCAGAAGTGCGGAGTAGCTGCTCTTGATGCGGTCAGCCATTGCGCCAGAAAGCAAATTCTTCTGATCACAAAGAATTTCCAGGGCAATGACGATCCTAACTTCTTCCAACTTAGGAGTCTCAGCGACCCCTATAGGGTCTAGGCAGGAAATAGCACGGGTCTCTTGTGAGCAAGAGTTGACCTCTCTTTGATTCTTTCAGCCATAGGATACACATGTACAATTCTCGGCAGTTGGTGCGAAATTGCAGCACATCCGCGTCTGGAATTTTCTGAGATCTTGAGCTGTTAGCTTCTTTAAGGGCTGCTCTTGTCGAGAAACCCAGGTCTCCTCTGTGAATAACAATGCGGAATGATTCCTGTATGTCATTGTCAGCAACGAGCGCGGCGCGCATAGCCTTGGGCGGAAAGGGTACGGCCGGCGGTCGGCCAGGCAAAGCATGCATTCGACGTTGGCTGGGTTATCATCCCGATTAGCGTTCCATCGGTGGGGCGAATTGCGGGTGCACCTCGGTCTGCAGGCGAAATAGAAGACTGTGCGGGAGGACCCTACCGAGCGTTCGGGGGCTAAGAAGTCAGGCATTATGAGACTTTTTAAGATTTCCCGTATTTTTCCCGGGTCACTAAAATTCCCGTAAAAACCCTTGCATTTCCCATATCGCTCGACACCCTGGGTATGTATCCACTTCTCCACTGAGCCAATAGTCGTCACTCTTGTTTTCTTCTTCTTCTTCTTTTCCCGGTTCCAGTGATCTGGGTCGGGGCGTGAATCAAGGACCTCCATCCGAGGCCTCGACTCGCACACTATCATATTTAGGCTATTTGTACGATGGGTTCGCCACACCCAAAGGTCACTCTTGTTTATAAGTACCAATAATAAGCATGTCAACGGGTCTTTCTCAACGCACAAAGTCTTACGAGATTCGTCATACCTTCGTTGCCGATAAGGAGTAACTTTACGAAATCATGCGAGTCATGTAATAGGTAGGTGATCCCAGAGTCAAACATCTTCTGCGAGTTGAGCTGTCTTGACGTGGCGTATTGTTCCTAGCATGTGCTAAGCGGGCACGTGAGACAATTAAGTGCATAAGTGTTATGCTGCGACATTTTAAAATGTTACAAGTGTGTGATATAGTTGGTAATAGTTTCTATAACATGTATGATTTGCTATTTCGTGCTCACGTTCCTAGTTTGGTTAGAAATGCTGGTGATGAACACTGGATTAAAAAGAAAGAAAGAAAGAAAAAAAAAAGAAGCACTTTACCAATGCTCGTCATTTGTGACGAAAACTGGCACACTGTCATTTCTACTTCATCATCATCTTGTACAGTTTCCAGCCCCAGGCTGGGTCTGTTTGGAACATAAGCCTCGCCACTTAGTCCGTTCTTCCCACCACTCTGGTCACTCTGGTCCAGTCCTCGCCTCTCTTCTTGACACATTCCTCCACGCCTTTCAGCCATCTATCTCTTGGTCTTCCCCTTGGTCGTTTCGTCTGCATCTGCATCTCATGTATCCTCCTGGGAATCTTCTTCTCATCCATTCTCTTTAAGTGTCCATACCACCTCAGTCTTGATGTCTCAATTCTACCTTGCAAGGGCTCCTCTTTCACCATTTCCCTGACCTTTTCATTCCTCACCCTGTCTCTTCTTGTTACTCCGATCCTACTTCGCAGGAACTTCATTTCACCTGCCTGTATTCTGCTTATGTCTCTTTTCTTCACTGTCCATGTTCCTGAAGCATAGGTCAGTATCGGGGTCTCCCACAAGTCCAACCCCTCCTCCACGTGGTGGGAGACGGGCAACGGCATGAAGTAGGGGATTGCCTGTAGGGGTGAAGTACAGTGGGGACTTTGTGTGCCCCGGGACCGCTACGGTAGCTGTGAAGGCTCTATGGGAACCCTGAAAAGTGACGGCTGACGGGGCTCTGGTGAAGCTACGATAGGCCTAGCAAGCCAGTAGTGGATATCATATTTGCTTTCAAACCAGGAACAGGCCTCGGAAAGGACGGATGCAAACGACGACGACCCGGATATGCTAATGGACTACGAGTTGGGACATTAAACATACAGACACTGACAGGAAAAGTGGAGGAGATTGTAGATGTGATGGAGAGAAGAAAACTGGATGTACTGGGCTTGGCAGAAACAAGATGGAAAGGAGAAGGTCGCAGAGAACTGAGGAAAGGGTACCGGTTTTACTGGAGTGGGAACAGTGAAGGAAGGAGCAGCGGAGTAGGAGTAGTTGTGAGAGATGGAATGAAGGAAGAGGTAAAGGGAATAAGTGACAGGATCATGAAGATCAGAGTAACTGTAAAGGGAAGAAGCCTGGAGATAGCCCAGGTATATGCCCCTCAAGTTGGATGTACAGCTCAAGAGAAGGAAGACTTTGAGGAGGAGCTACAACAGCAGTTGAATGGTCAGAGCATCATTGTCATGGGAGATTTGAATGCACATGTAGGAAGTGAAAGGCAAGGATATGAAAATGTATTGGGAGCAGAAGGATGGGGTAGCAGGAATGAAGAAGGGAGAAAGTTGCTGGATTTTTGCAAGAGAAACGGTTTAGTGGTAGGCAACTCCTGGTTCCGGAAGAAAGAAAGCCACAAGGTAACGTGGTACAGCAGTGATTTAACAAAGAAATCTTTGGTAGATTACATGCTGTACGACTGGGAAATGAAGAGAAGTGTCAGAGATATAAAGGTAATACCATCAGAGGCCTTAGATAGCGACCACAGAATACTTGTAATGAACCTGGGAGTTGTTAAGGATAGCAAGAGGACAGAGTACCAGGAAAGGAGAATCAAAGTATGGAAACTCAAGGAAAAGGAAGTCAAGGAAGAATTCCAGAAGATAATAAGGGAAAGTATGCCAACAGACAATCCTAAAACAGGGGAAGAGGAATGGAAGCAATTCAAAAACACAATGGTAGAAGCTGCAGTGGCAGTATGTGGAAGAACAAGCAACAGAAAGTGGTGTAAAGAGACACCATGGTGGAATGAGAGAGTAAAAGAAGCTGTGGGAAGGAAGAACAAGGCTTTCAGAGTGTGGTTCCAGGAAAGAACTGATCTGGCAAGGGAAGATTATAAGATAAAGAAGAAAGAAGCAAACAAGATTGTCGCAGAGGAGAGGAAGCAGTGGATGGTAAAGTGGACGGAGATGATGGAGGAAGACAGAAGAGGAAATAAGAAAGTTCTTTATGGGATGGTCAAAAGTAAGAGAAGAGGTCTGCGAGAGGATGTGGTAATGATGGACAAAAACGGAAATGAGGTACACAACAAAGAGACACTCAAGACAGTGTGGAAAGAGTACTTTGAGGATTTGCTGAATCCAAATGGTCATAGGGAGGAAGACAATGTATTGGAAGATGGAGAAGACAACACAGGAATGGAAAAGGACCTGACTTGGAGAGAACTGGAAATGGCTATAGACAAGATGAAAGGAGGAAGGGCACCAGGTGTGGATGAAGTGAGTGTTGAAATGGTGAAGGCAGCAGGGGAGGTTGGGAAACAGTGGCTGTACCGTGTGATGAGGGTGATATGGAAGGAGAAAAAGACCCCAGAAGATTGGAAGAAAGGATTAATTGTCCCAATATTTAAGAAAGGAAGCAGAAAGGAGTGCAGAAATTACAGGGGAGTCACACTCATACCTCACTGTGCCAAGATATATGAAAAGATATTAGAAGGTAGAATACGAGCCAACGTGGAGAGAAAATTGAGAGAGGAACAGTATGGATTCAGACCTGGGAGATCAACAGTGGATCTCATATTTTCAGTGAGACAGCTCCAGGAACACCACTACGAATTTGGAGAGGATCTGTTGATGGCCTTCCTGGACATCGAAAAGGCCTATGATAGTGTGTGTAGGGAGAAGGTTTGGAAAGCAAAGGAAAACATGGGAGTGGAAAAAGAGACTGTAGGCAGAGTGAAGGAGATGTATTGTGGAAGTGTGAGTTGTGTGAAAGTTGGAGGGGAAAGAACAGACTGGTTCAGACAAATGAGTGGCCTGAAACAGGGTAGTGCGCTGTCACCCCTTCTCTTTATTGTGGTTATGGACGAGGTAATGACACGGGTAGCAGGAAAGATAGGAGAAGATAAGATGAAAGCAATGGTGTTTGCAGATGATCTCATGGTCTGGGGAAACAAGGAGGAGGAAATTCAGGAGCAACTGAAGGCTTGGGAAGAAACAGTGGGAGAGTACGGATGGAAGTTCAACATCAGTAAATGTGAGATCCTGTTAACGACCAGGAAAAAGGACAGACCAATGAGTGGGATAACACTTGGAGGTGGACAGCTGAAGAAGGTGGAAAGTCTCAAGTACTTGGGAAGTATAGTGGAGGAAAATGGGAGAAATGACAAAGAGATTACGGAACGTGGCAGACAGGCAGAAGCATTTCTGAGAAGCATTAGGAGCTTAGTGTGGAATAAAGATGTCCCAAAAAAAGCAAGGAAGTGTTATACAGAAGCTACTATATCCCGATACTGACCTATGCTTCAGAAACGTGGACAATGAAGAAAAGAGATATAAGCAGAATACAGGCAGGTGAAATGAAGTTCCTGCGAAGTAGGATCGGAATAACAAGAAGAGACAGGGTGAGGAATGAAAAGGTCAGGGAAATGGTGAAAGAGGAGCCCTTGCAAGGTAGGATTGAGACATCAAGACTGAGGTGGTATGGACACTTAAAGAGAATGGATGAGAAGAAGATTCCCAAGAGGATACATGAGATGCAGATGCAGAAGAAACGACCAAGGGGAAGACCAAGAGATAGATGGCTGAAAGGAGTGGAGGAATGTGTCAAGAAGAGAGGTGAGGACTGGACCAGAGTGACAGCGGAGAGGTGGTGGGAAGAAAGAACTAAGTGGCGAGGCTTATGTTCCAAACAGACCCAGCCTGGGGCTGGAAACTGTACAAGATGATGATGATGATGAGGTCAGTATCGGGATATAGTAGCTTCTGTATAACACTTCCTTGCTTTTTTGTGGGACATCTTTATTCCACACTAAGCTCCTAATGCTTCTCAGAAATGCTTCTGCCTGTCTGCCACGTTCCGTAATCGCTTTGTCATTTCTCCCATTTTCCTCCACTATACTTCCCAAGTACTTGAGACTTTCCACCTTCTTCAGCTGTCCACCTCCAAGTGTTATCCCACTCATTGGTCTGTCCTTTTTCCTGGTCGTTAACAGGATCTCACATTTACTGATGTTGAACTTCCATCCGTACTCTCCCACTGTTTCTTCCCAAGCCTCCAGTTGCTCCTGAATTTCCTCCTCCTTGTTTCCCCAGACCATGAGATCATCTGCAAACACCATTGCTTTCATCTTATCTTCTCCTATATTTCCTGCTATCCGTGTCATTACCTCGTCCATAACCACAATAAAGAGAAGGGGTGACAGTGCACTACCCTGTTTCAGGCCACTCATTTGTCTGAACCAGTCTGTTCTTTCCCCTCCAATCTTCACACAACTCACACTTCCACAATACATCTCCTTCACTCTGCCTACAGTCCCTTTTTCCACTCCCATGTTTTCCATTGCTTTCCAAACCTTCTCCCTACACACACTATCATAGGCCTTTTCGATGTCCAGAAAGGCCATCAACAGATCCTCTCCAAATTCGTAGTGGTGTTCCTGGAGCTGTCTCACTGAAAATATGAGATCCACTGTTGATCTCCCAGGTCTGAATCCATACTACTCCTCTCTCAATTTTCTCTCCACTTTGGCTCGTATTCTACTTTCTAATATCTTTTCATATATCTTGGCACAGTGAGGTATGAGTGTGACTCCCCTGTAATTTCTGCACTCCTTTCTGCTTCCTTTCTTAAATATTGGGACAATTAATCCTTTCTTCCAATCTTCTGGGGTCTTTTTCTCCTTCCATATCACCCTCATCACACGGTACAGCCACCGTTTCCCAACCTCCCCTGCTGCCTTCACCATTTCAACACTCACTTCATCCATACCCGGTGCCCTTCCTCCTTTCATCTTGTCTATAGCCATCTCCAGTTCTCTCCATGTCAGGTCCTTTTCCATTCCTGTGTTGTCTTCTCCATCTTCCAATACATTGTCTTCCTCCCTATGACCATTTGGATTCAGCAAATCCTCCAAGTACTCTTTCCACACGGTCTTGAGGGTCTCTTTGTTGTGTAACTCATTTCCGTTTTTGTCTATCATTACCACATCCTCTCGCAGACCTCTTCTCTTACTTTTGACCATCCCATAAAGTACTTTTTTATTTCCTCTGCTGTCTTCCTCCATCATCTCTGTCCACTTTACCATCCACTTCTTCCACTCCTCTGCGACAATCTTGTTTGCTTCTTTCTTCTTTATCTTATAATCTTCCCTTGCCAGATCAGTTATTTCCTGGAACCTCACTCTAAAAGCCTTGTTCTTCCTTCCCACAGCTTCTTTTACTCTCTCATTCCACAAGGGTGTCTCTTTACACCGCTTTCTGTTGCTTGTTCTTCCACATACTGCCACTGCAGCTTCCACCATTGTGTTTTTGAAATGCTTCCATTCCTCTTCCCGTTTTAGGTTCGTCTGTTGGCATCCTTTCCCTTATTATCTTCTGGAATTCTTCCTTGACTTCCTTTTCCTTGAGTTTCCATACTTTGATTCTCCTTTCCTGGTACTCTGTCCTCTTGCTATCCTTAACAACTCCCAGGTTCATTACAAGTATTCTGTGGTCGCTATCTAAGGCCTCTGATGGTATTACCTTTATATCTCTGACACTTCTCTTCATTTCCCAGTCGTACAGCATGTAATCTACCAAAGATTTCTTTGTTAAATCACTGCTGTACCACGTTACCTTGTGGCTTTCTTTCTTCCGGAACCAGGAGTTGCCTACCACTAAACCGTTTCCCTTGCAAAAATCCAGCAACTTTCTCCCTTCTTCATTCCTGCTGCCCCATCCTTCTGCTCCCATTACATTTTCATATCCTTGCCTTTCACTTCCTACATGTGCATTCAAATCTCCCATGACAATGATGCTCTGACCATTCAACTGCTGTTGTAGCTCCTCCTCAAAGTCTTCCTTCTCTTGAGCTGTACATCCAACTTGAGGGGCATATACCTGGGCTATCTCCAGGCTTCTTCCCTTTACAGTTACTCTGATCTTCATGATCCTGTCACTTATTCCCTTTACCTCTTCCTTCATTCCATCTCTCACAACTACTCCTACTCCGCTGCTCATTCCTTCACTGTTCCCACTCCAGTAAAACCGGTACCCTTTCCTCAGTTCTCTGCGACCTTCTCCTTTCCATCTTGTTTCTGCCAAGCCCAGTACATCCAGTTTTCTTCTCTCCATCACATCTACAATCTCCTCCACCTTTCCTGTCAGTGTCTGTATGCTTAATGTCCCAACCCATTAGCATATCCGGGTCGTCGTCGTTTGCATCCGTTCTTTCCGAGGCCTGTTCCTGTTTTGAAAGCAAATATGATATCCACTACTGGCTTGCTAGGCCTATCGTAGCTTCACCAGAGCCCCGTCAGCCGACACTTTTCAGGGTTCCCATAGAGCCTTCACAGCTACCGTAGCGGTCCCGGGGCACACGAAGTCCCCACTGTACTTCACCCCTACAGGCAATCCCCTACTTCATGCCCTTGCCCGTCTCCCACCACGTGGAGGAGGGCTTGGACTTGTGGGAGACGTCATTTCTCCTTGTAAGACCTAATTAACAGCAGCAATATACTTATAATGTAGTTCTGAAGCAACCTGCATTAATTAAATTATCGTTTGATCATCGTGTCCAATAGTCCTCATAGCTGACGAACTTTAGAGGACATGACGAATACAATTGCACGATAATTGCGTTGACGTTTCAGAACCAATAAACATTTACAGTGTATTGTTATTATGTAGGTCTAGGCTAGCTGCATGGCTCAGCGGTAACGTTCTCGCTTGCTGTGTCGAAGGTTGCAGGATCGAATCCTGGTGCAGAGATTTGGCATTTGAGGGTGCGCAAATGCGAGGGAGCCGTGTCAGTAGATTTTCTGGCACCCTGACATCTCTAAAAGCCGCAGTAGTTAAAAGGGACGTAAAACAAATAACATTATTATTATTATTATTATCAGTAGGTCTAGGCCTAGGGTCTTTATGGCTAGGTGTGCTACAGAGGATTCTTTTTAAATTGAGATAAAAAATATATTCTAGACTAAATATTTGCTTTCAGGCAATATGTTGAAACGCACATTTCTCAATTACGATATTCAGCAAATGGAAGCTGCTATTAACGTCATTGAGGAGGACGGCATGAGTATTACAACGGCCGCGGAGAGGAATGGTTTTCCGAGAAACACCCTCTCGGACAAAATTAAAGGAAAAACTAGAGAGAGGAAATGAGTCCAAGTTCCTTTTTAACAAAGGGTTAGTTCAATGGGTAATCTCACTAGGGAGAGCGGGGTTCCCAGTAACAAAAGACAATTTGCAAAATAGCGTCCAGTGCCTCACAAAAGAATTGAAGAGGGACTTTCCTTTCAAAGACCAGGAAGGAAATGGTGTGAATCTTTCCTAAAAAGAAATCCAGGCTTGTCTTTACAAACCCCTCAAAATTTGACAGTAAGCCGTGCTGCAATTACAGAACATTAAATTAAAACCTGGTTTTCAGAAGTCTACAGTTATTTGGTGGAAAACTACTTACAGTCTATCTGTCAGACCCTCGGCGACTGTTCTACGCAGACGTTATGTTATGCCAGGGTCTGGACTCACTTTTCCCTGGCAAAAATAAAAAAAGACCACGGCATAACAGCCCTGAAAATGACCATTCGCTCTTGAACACCAGTCAGGGAAGCCTACATCAATACACGTTCTTGTTGGCTATATTTTTTGAATTTCAATTATTATTATTGTTGTATTTCTAATGCACTTTTAAGTTAATACAAAAATAACTTATAATAAACGTGTTTAGAGCAGAATTACGATCTTTTAATGCCCGTACGTCTACCCGCCATACCAGATTGCAGATGCTGATTTTTTGTCTTTTCTTTTTTTAAATAATTACTGGTCCTGCATTATTTGTAAATGTTGGCCTCCATGTCAATAAATCGGTGCCTTACGCAACGATATTGACAGAAATGCATTATAAACAGCAGATAAGGACAACAAACAATGTGACAACAATTGGTGCAAACGGGAGACAAATATGGGAAAAATCGAAATACATCATGACGATTACTAGCGCAAAAACACTTAATGGTGCATTTACCTTACTCCTGATTAAAAAAAAAAAACTTCATTAAATTAATAGATGTGACTTTTCAAATCAATACCACATATACGGCGTAGGAAAAGAAAATGAAAGGTACTAACAAGCAAGCAGACTATAAAGGCTATAAGTTTGAAGTGAGGTGAGAGCTAGGAATATTTTCATATTATAATGCAAAAGCAATTAAATAACTTTATGGAAACTGAATATCTTCTGGCATACTCCCCTTCACTAAATAACCTTCAGTATGCATAAGGTTCAGCTGAACTCTAATATAAGGACGGAGTAAAAATAACAGACCATCTTTCTACCTTAAAATAGTATCTTCCTAATCCGAACAAAGTTCAGTTTTCAGAGCACATACAAAGGTTTTGATACCAAAATCAACAAAAAGAAAAAAAAAGTTGAGTGACAAAGGAAGGAATGTTTCTAAGGTAATTTCTTTAAAAATAAGCCACGAGAATGACAATCTCTAAAGGTTCAAAGTCTCTTTTGTAAATCAATCCTGTCATCCACCTTTGTTTGTGATCTAAGGTCTAAAAGATTTCAAGGAAATAGTTTTAATGCAAATATTGGCATATACAGGCTATTTGATCAAAGATGTTTGGTAGTTTTCACATGATCTACAAAAGAGTGAATTTTACTGCAAGTTTCATATAAAATAAATGCTGCTATATAGGCAGAATAATAAAATCAGAAGATGGAGAACTGTATATCAATGTTCAATATTTGCAGCTTAAGTCCATACAGTTATATCAAGCTTTCATTTGGAATGTATTAAAAAATAAAAGCAAGTAAAGGTAATTGGTGTAAAAAGTGCAATACCTCAATAATGAGAGAAAGATATATTTATATATAAAATTTACAATGATTCCTTCATTAACAAATCACAGAATTGGCACACTGCAATAGCTGTTTAGTCAATATGAACCAAATATTTATCTTGAAAGGGAATGAGCAGAATATTGTAATGGAACATTACATTTCTTTTTAGAAGATGGAGCAATATTACATTTAATTTTGGCAAGCATTGCATCATCTAAATTTTTGAAAGACTGTAGAAATACTTGTTGAATGGATTTATCATCACAGCTGTTGCATTATAGAATCCAGAATTATATTAATTAAATACTGGAAATCATACAAATCAGGGCAATGCTGGCCCTATTTTCACTAGTAAACAGGCTAACGCATATAAAGCAATTAATCAGACTCTTAAATGGTCTTATGAAGAACATTTCAGTTTATTTGTTTTCAAGCATAAATATCAGAGAAATATTTTTATAATTTTTTTATCTATCCTGATGAGCATAATTGGGCAACTAGTATTTATTGGACACTTAAAGTAAATAGATCTATATACAGGACAGCCAACCAGCCTGCAGAAAACCAAGTAAAGTAATTCATTATGTGAATCTAGATACAAAAAAGATGAATTTTATTGTTTGGCAAGTTCTCCCCATGGATTTCATTGTTATTCTTTTAAAGAAACATATATTGGCCATTCTATAATTCCCTAAGACAACAATGACCAGAGGAAGTGTCATGATCAGATATTCATAAGTGGGAGAATAATGAATACACAGAATACCATCAACATTCTCATTAATCTGTGTTTAAGCTGTACTAAACAATACACAAGGTGCTAAAAAGTATACAATCAAATGGACTGTCCAATGTATAACTGCTTGTCCAAATATGTCACAAAAATGCTTGCACAGACAAATGTTTACACAAATGTCTGAGACTTGGAATATATCTGAGACAATTACAACAAATATAACACTTTATATGTCTAAAATTTGTTTCAATTAGTCTGGCTCAGGTTTCCCCCATAAATGGACCATGTTTAGTATATCAACAGCATATTACCACTTAGCAAATTTTTGCATTAAAGCAAAAGAACACTAAATTCCTTACAAACATTACAATATTAGGTTTCGTACAACTCTTCAATTTCCTCTTTTTTACATTATAACAACACACTGTATAGTCTGAGTTTACACATTTTCAAACAGGACTAGAAATAACTCTTTATTGTGTTCCTTGAAGTTAAAAGGATCACTATTTGTGAATAAATCTCTCAACTTTTGTAATTGTTATGAACCTCTGAATAGAAGACGAAAGGAGGTGCTATTTACATGTTACTATGAAAATGTCAGAAGGATGTAGGTTTTAAAGCACAGAAATGTTTACTCAGGAAGTGGAAGTAACATTAGATTGACATTTAAGTTCACATAGGACTAAATCTCAAGTTACTGCAGGGGTTTCATGCTCCCACCCTGTGATCAACACACTTGAGGCATTTAAAAGCAATGGGGTGCAAGTGTTTGCTGAGAAGCATGTGTAAAATGCTTCCATAAGAGTGATTCTCAGCAATCACTTGCACCCCTTTGCCTCTAAATGCATCAGTTGATATTTTATGTAGGCCTCAGGGATTAAATACAATATAAAAAAAAAAACCTAGACCATTACAACAAAGATATGGAGACACTCCAAAGGTATTACAAAAACAAAAATGAACATAATTAAATAGTACAGGAACCTACAGAAAAAAGGAGAAAAAAAGTAGAGAAAAGGTTCAAGATTTAAGCAGTAAATAAGAACAACCGATCAATCATTATTCAAACACCTGTTGGGAAAACTATTTTAATTCCCTCAAATTATATGTTGGGAGAGGCAAGATTTAAGCAGTAAATATGAACATGTTTGCCTATCAACCATACTCAAACCCTTTTGGGAAAACTATTTTAAGACCCTATTGCAAGAGGCAATTACAGCAGTTTAGGTAGATGGTCAATAGAATTCCGAGTCTATATGTATACGTGGTTCAAAATTTCCCCATCAATTTGCTATTGAGTTATAAATTCTTGAAAATCAGTTTTAATAAATGAAGAGATAACATATGGACATATGGATAAAGTTTGAACAGTGTGAGCATTTTCTGTGGAATATACCTCCAAAAAGTTTTAATAAAATATACTTGGGGGTTTGAAAAAACTACATCACCGCAAGCCATGATAGGACAAGTATTTATGTTTTCTGAATTGTCTATTAATCCCTTTCTGTGCTTTCCTCCTATTCTTCAAAGAACTTAAATTACATGAAAATAAAAAGTAATGGATATTCCAACAAATGTATCGAAAAATTTCTTCAGTTGATGTACCTATAAAGATCAGTACACCACATAAATCCGAACAATAGAAAGTAGCTGTGGATTTTGTTTGAAAAGTACAGTGGCATGTCTGGAAGGTCTGGAGCAGAACTCTGCTCGTAGCTCCTCATGGACACTGTTTAAGCAAGAGTCATCTTTTAGCCAATGTCAGTTAGCACAATTGCCCAAGTTGCTTCCATTACTTTTACATCCCGAAGGGCTTGAGTTAGTCACAGACAGCTTGTGGCTAACCAACCAGCCTAATGCTGCATATTTGGCTAATGCCATTTCCTGGTTTATCTATTCACAGTTTAAGGAGCAGGATGTCCATTTTACGCACGGAATTGTACAGCAAATTCAAAGGAACACTATTCTTGGGAGGGGGGAGGGGGGGAAAGAGAAGAGGTTACACAGCACACAATTTCAATGCACCATTGTGTGTTTACTGAAGAATTTTATAATGGAATCCAGATGTGGGGCATTGCATTCATATGCTACAATGAATTGGAATTTAAGGAAGTTGTTAAACATTGGAACATTATTCCATGTTATATTGGTTTGCCTATCATAAAAGTAGGCAAAATGTTAGCATTTCAAACAAGATATACCAAGCATAAGAAGTCAGGAAATTCATTGATAATGGTTGCTTAAGTCTTCATGATTCTAACCTCAAATTTTATTTTATTTTAATGCAGTAACAAAGCAACATTTTAAATTTAGAGTTTTAACATAAATACTGTACATAGAATATAAATTTTACAATGAGTACTAAGAGTCAATGTGATCTGATAGCAATGCTCAATGATCGGTAGGTAATGTTCCTGCATTGCAAGGTGCAGTATGACAATTAGGCACAGTTCATTTATATCCCTAGCACTAGGGTCACATAATGCACACATTTTTGCCTTATCTCCTCATGGCTCGTTTAATATAGTTATTTAATGTTTACCGGGTAGATGCCAATTGTTAACCAAGTATCTAGTTCCAACTTTCATCATATGCATAGGAATAAATTGCCTGCTGTTACAAATCTACATGCCAAACAGGGATAATAACTGCCGTACTGGATAACAACTTGAACAGTTAGGGACTAGCATTTATTTACTGCATTACCAGCTAGAACTATCAGGAACCTTCAGCTAGGTTATAGACTATGGCACTCTCAACAGGTAAAAAACTTAGATTTTCTTATAGGAAAACAATGCTCATGGTATGTTATCCTCAAAGGTTTGAACATCAGTCTGCTACATCCAAGGCATGATCCAAGTAATGTCATGTTAGTGTAGGAGGATATCCAATTAAAAATAACATCCTTCATACCGTTTTGATGGAACAGGGACAATTTTAACCTGGTAGAACCCACAGGGTGAGGATTTGACCACAAATTTGTTTGTAAAGTTGTCTTTGTCACTGTTGGTTTGGCTTCTGCACACATCATATCCTTCCTGACAATGTGCAAGACTCACCAGCTGGTCTGATTTTAGCCACAGCAACCTTGGAATTGTTGCTGAGAATAGTTTGTCTGCAGTGCTTTTGATTGTGCACACTATCTTGTGAAATGTTTAACAATATATGTTGTTAAACATTGATAATTGAAAGTTTTAATTTCATTACGGACTCAGAAGAAGAGGATTACATTTTTGACTTGAAAGAGTTGATAAGGAGCAGCAACATAATAATGAGGTCGAAGCCAAGTTGAAAGAGCAAAACAATACCAGTTTGGCAAACAATTTGAAGTGGACTGCCAACAAAGTGCAGAAGTATTAGAGAGTGAATAAGAACCAGATGATGATGATGAAAATCGTTTTGGAGAAAGTGACCCTGCTACTGACACAGAGAACTGATGATGAAGATTGCATACCTCAGTAATGCCAGTACTTCCAAATACACTAAGGACAGTGTGGGCAAGAAACTGCAATCCTAACCTTGGTCATGTAAGGTGGTACGACATTCAGTAGTGACCCACATGCCTGGAGAGAGAGATTTTATAGACCAAGAGATGCTGTGGATAATAACAGAGTTGAAGGCAGTTTCAAGACTACTTTATTTACTGGGGGTTTTGAAACTCAAAGAAAAGAATTAGTAGAGAGTGAATAAGAATCAGACGGAACTGGTATGGAATGTTCAAAATTACCATGAGTCTATAAAATATTTCAATTTCTACTATGGACTATACAATTTGAAAAGATTGACAGACAAAATAGAAAAGCTCTTGATGACCTTTCTCCAACATGGAATATTTTCAAAGGCTTCTTTGACAACTGCAAGTGGTTCTGTTCACCCGAAGAGGATGTTACATTAGACAAAATGCATTTTGGGAAATATGTTGTTTTCAACAATAACCTATATTCCAAATATAAATACGGAATTAAAATTTACTCCATGACAGAGTCTAGAACACTTAATGTAATATGGAAATCAACACTGGGACTCAGTTTGCCTATCCATATAGTGTATACAATAGTGCATATACCTTATTCCATATAAGTTGAGAGTCAAATTGACAACACGCCAGAGCCGTGAAGAAGAGTTCTTGCCTCTTACTGAGATGAAGTTAAAGCCACTTTACAATTTTTTGATAGTGTGTCTGTAATAGTTCAATCGAAGGTAGTGTGCTCATATAGGCAAGATCTCTTCTTCGCGGCTCTGGCATGTTGTAATTGACTCTCAACTTATATGGAATAAGGTATAGAGCGTTGTCAAAAGGAAGGTGCAGTCAATCTTAAAAAAGCAATGTGTGCTGGTTCAGTAAATCAAAATAAAAAAATTCTCAGGATATTCTACTTATGTCACAACTGACAATTGGTTCCCTTTCATTTCCCTTATCCAAAGTCTGCTGACAATCCATCAATTAACTTTGGTCCATACAATCAGGAAAAATAAAGTGGAAATTCCACTTCTTATTAAAACTAAAGCAAAACCAGTGAAAAGCAACATATTCTGGTCTGGACAACCACATGTCTGTGCTGGTACTCTCCACAATACACATACTGTAGATGGTGAAATTGATCCCTCCATGGGATATAATGATAAAGCAGACCGTGTCACTTTCTACGATTTTATGAAAGGAAGAATGGATGTAGTGGATGGACTGAAAGGAAATTACTGTCTTAAGTGTTAGTGTACAGTGGTCAGTAACATTTCTATTCACTCCAGAATATAGCAGGGATCAACTCTTCTGTGATTCTCTGAGAAAAACAGGGGTGGAATGAACCACAGAACCTTCCAGAAGGACCTTCCTTTATTCTGCGAATACTTGTTATACACTACACTGGCCTGTATTTCCTGAGATGGGCAACCTTGAAGAGGATATGGAGTGGAGTAAAACCAACCGAATGAAACATTGAGTAACTGGATTACAGTACTCATATATTTTAAGTGACATTTGAAAACTTTCTAGTAGTGTAAAAAGTGTGTTAAAACTTTGTGTGTAAATTCATGCACGTTTAGCATGTTGTGTAGTTGCAAAAATAAAGGGAATTCAATTTAAAACAAAACCAAGAACAAAAACAAAAATCTAATCATTTAAGTATTTCAATGGTAACAGGTTTAGAAACGAAATATTAATTTGTGGTAATTTTGACCGTGCGTGATCTCCAGGGTTAAAATCCAACCAATCAATATAAAATGTTAATAGCAATAAACCACACTTCAGTTCTGTTTTAGGGACTTTTTCAATTACACAATATTGCAAATTATTAAAAAATTGAGGAACATTTCTAGTAATTCTTTATAATACTACATTGCAGCAGATGGTCCTAAAAGAAGGCTGAAGTATGCTTCATTAATATTAAATGACTTTGTATTAATGGGCTGTATAAAAAAAGATCTGGTGAATACAGGAGGAAGTGATAAAAATTGTGATCATAATGAAGAAAATGCAGAGTAATAATCATGAGTATGGGGAGTGTAAAACACAATCCACAGCAATGCAATATGGGAAATAGAAATCATTATATATATATAAAAAAGAACACGACATAAATATACATTAAAAATGCCAAGAAATGCAATGAATTACAGGAGTACAAGACATTACCTCTAACAACAGAAAACCACATGCCATCAATAAGTTTAACTGACTTCCTGAAGACTGACAAATATACCAAAGACTACAGTATGAATGTTTCTAAGGGAGTTCACACAGATTTGAAATATTTATACCATGAAGAAAAAACACCCTGTTTAATTGCAACATTCACTAACAGAGAACAAACACCAAAAACAGCACACTATCCATATACAATACTTTTTCTACCATAGTCAATCAACCTGATAACAAATACATGGACAGGCAACATAAATTGTACATCATTGTATAGTAAATATTAAAGTAAAAATAAAAATATAATGTTTGGTACTTTGAAGATGTAACACTGGTGGAGTATAAAATTACACATAATAAATGATCAGCAATGTATCAAATTTTTTGCAAAAGGGAATTTTAATTTTAGGTAATGAGAGGAAGAAAAATATTCAAGGATGTATCAAATTAAACACACACACTAAAGAAGAAATTGAAAATCAAACCTGAGAATATAAAACATTTTCAATGATATGTCTCCTCGGCATATTCCTTCTGCATTCATAAGTAACTCCAAGAATTCCAGCAGGAAGCATTTCTCTTTTGCAATAATTCTTCTTTTTAACCCTTTACATTAAAGAAAATATGTAGGATATTTTCAAAGTTGAGGTCAGTAATTCTAGTACACTTCCAGATATGTGAGGAAGAGAGGAACACGTGATAAACAATCAGTCTTTACGGCAGAAGATCAAATGGAGAAACACCTGAGTTACCACAACAAGGACTGCTACAGCTGCCAAGTCCACACCAATACCAAGGCCGGGAACAGTAAGTCTGCTAATTGAAGTCTCTCGCTGCATTTTAGCCAGATGCTCGAGACCACGCTGAATACGAATCAGTTTGTCGCCATGATCCTGTAGGATTTTATCCATTCCTACAATAGCTTCAGTTATCCTGTAATGCAAAATTCTCAATAACAGCTTCATATAAGACTACTGTACATAAGTACAGATAAGTAAAGAAGGTAGGCCTACATTGAAAGAAATATGATTTTGTTCCTCATTCTGGGTAAATAAAATGAAAAATATGAACTATACATTAAATGGAGGGGGGAAATGCAGTAACTTCCAGTCCATAGAGATACAAAATAATAAAATATAAAACCACAGCTGGACTGGGTAACTGGAGTTTGGAGATCCAAAGTTCAAATCCTTGCACTGTGGTGGCCATCCTAAGTGAGGTTTTACCCTGTACTTTTTCACACTATCTCTGCAGATACCTTATTTCCAGGCAAAGAGATTTTGGTATTTGCACCATCAATAACGTAAGCACAACCCACCTTCTCATGAGAATGCCAGAGTCCAGAAATTGGTGAACTATGCTGTGGAACTGCCTCCGATAAACGGAGGCATCCGTGTTCACCTTAAGACCTCGGCGTAGATCTAACCGAATTTCCGGACGCGGGACTTGCCACGGAGGCACCTCGCTTGGCGTCTGGATCATACAGGGCCCTACAGCCACTCCTATTTCAGTACACGAGCTATCGAGTCTAATACCAACCGGCCGAGTGGCACGAGACTGGTTGGCGTACCTCTGGTGGTATTGGGTACTGAAGAGAGCTCGATAGCTCGGATTTTGCGGCATTTGACGCACATTGGCAGCATATGCTAAAAGCATATGATGGCGTCTATAATTTAGAGGTGGAACACCCGATTCGGTAAGTAGGCTGGGTATCGGGCTGGTCCGGAAGGCACCGAAAGACAGCCTAATGCCACTATGGTGGATACTGTCCAGCATTTTCAAGGTTGCCGGCCTTGTTGAACCGTATGCCGCAGAACCATAGTCTAGTCAGGACAGGATGAGGGCTTGGTAGAACCGTAGCAGCACCGCACGGTCAGCCCCCCCACGTAGTGCCACTAAGAAACTTGAGCATGTTCAGTTTCCTGAGACATGTCGTTTTTAGTTGCCGTATATGGTGCTGCCATGTTAATTTGCTGTCAAAATGGAGCCCCAGGAAGCGATAAGTGTCTACCAACGGCAACGCAGCATCCGAGATGTAGTTCAGGGTGTAAATGTAGCCTCCGGAGCCCACAAAGGTTTTCGCTGCTGAAAAACTAAAACACCGGTCGTGAGCCCAACTGTCCAGCCGGTTAATAGCTAGCTGCAATTGCCGTTCCACGATTGCCATACTTCCAGAGCTGTAATGCAGAGCTAAATTGTCTACATACAGCCATAGAACTACTGTGAGCGGCGGCGGCAACAATGCCGTTTATGGCAACCGCGAACAAGGTGACACTCAGCACAGAACCCTGAGGAACTCCCTTTTCTTGGATATAATATTGCGATAATGTCCTACCGACCCTTATACGGAAGAGTCGGACGGACATGAAATTCGCGATGAGAATCGGTAGTTAAGGATCCCGTAGCGCCATGTGATGTAGGCTTTCTCAAGTCGTACCAGATGGTCGGTGGTGGACCTATGAGAGCGAAATCCACACTGGTACTAAAAAAAAAAAGACCTCTGTCTTCCAAGAACCAAACCAGTCGACGGTTCACCATCTTCTCTAGCAGCTTACATAGGCCATTTGTCAGAGAATGGTACATTGTAGGATTCCGAAGCAGCAGTGGCAAAGGACAAGTGGTGAGCCTCTGCCTCGCGCTTCAGAGTCAGAAATGTAGGATCGTAACTCTCAGAGTAGGATACATCGGAGAGGTGCAATCCAATATTGTTGGCAATGGAGAGAAAGATTTAGAAATCATCCACTATATCAGGAAAGGGGCCATTATGAACACGCTTGAGCAAATCGAAATCGACAATGCACCAATCCCATACATAATCTCAACGAAATTAATTTTGACCCAAACATACTTTTTTGAGAACCTTTACAAATTTTTCCCAAATCCCAAAAACAAAAACACATCAATCCAAACAAAACCACAACCATTTACCTCCCAAACTCAACATTAATTTCAAAAATCCCCCCAATCCCACATAAAACCCCTCCCCCCCCTCTTCACAATCATGCCCCACACCCACACTCCCATCTCTGCCAGGCTAGATCCCTACCTCTCCCCCCTCCCCTTCTTCCCCCTGTCTACCTGTCACATGCTCTGCCCGGCTCACGGTCACTCCATAGCACAGATCATCATTCAGTCCACCTCAAGCATTCAACAACGCCAGTAGAATAGAATAGAATAATTTTATTGTCTTTAGGCAATTAAGAATTGCAATGGACAAAGTCAGAATGCACACAAATATACAAAATCATGAATATAAAATAAATACACTAAATTAAATTAACAACTATAAACAAGACCTAACATAAAACATAACAGTAATTTTACAACAAAATTACACAAAACTTAGCTATGAAACCATCTATGGAGTTATATACAATATATTTCTGGTAATTTAGGATTGCATTAGTTTTCACATCCCACCTTGAAAGAGTGTTACTTTTTCTTCAAATTCAGATACTGAATAGAAGCTGTTGGATATTAACAATTTTTTGAGAGTTCTTTTGAAGTTATTTAGGGACATATCCTTGAATTGATTAGGTAGTTTATTGTATAATTTAATTCCATTATATTTGTAGTTTTCTTGTGTTTTCCTCAGCCTAACATGGGGCAAGTCTAGATCGTTTCTATTTCTTGTGCCATAAGAGTGTACATTTTTACGAGTTGTTAGGTCACTAAGACTTTCTTTGGTATTCAGTATACTATGATATATGTATGAGGGAAGAGTTAAAATTTAAAGATCCTGAAAAACGGTCTACATGATTCCCGAGTGGCCTTACCTTTAATACATCTTACCGCCTTCTTTTGCCACTTGAACACATCTTGAGCCCCTGTTGAATTACCCCATAACATTGTGCCATATGTTATATGAGAATGAAAGAAGACATCATCTGACTACTACTGACTGACTCTTCGAAGTAAGTCTTCGAAGTAAAAATAGCTAGTTTCATACATAGATTTTGAGTATGTGTGTTTAGTGATGTGGGACGGGTAAATACCCAGTGGGAAGGTAAATATAAATTGGGTATTTACCCAGTGGTCTTTTAAATACCCAAATTGAGGGTATTTTCAGTTTTTGAGCTTTGTACAACACTTACAACACTTTTTGATGTGTTGATGAAGTGTTGGACAAACAAGGACTGAAACACAGGTATTTGATGCCTTAAATTGAAATCAGGAACAATATTGATAAAAAAAAAAAATAAAAAAAAAAAAAAATTGGGTTTTTTCCCCCTTAAAGTAAGTAAAATATTGAATAAAACCTTTTGGGTGTTTTGTGTTTTAAATTTTTAATAAATACCAAGATATTGAGAGCGTCGAGTTTTATTACGATACTGGAAATGAGCAACAAAGATGTGGGAGGGAAAAGCTACTTTTGTAGTAATAAGAGTAGGCTATTTGCATATTAATTGAAAGTGTATGCCAAAACTCAAAAGGTAATAAAATGTATTCATTAGAAAGGACATTTGAAAAAAAAAAAGCTTAGTAAAAATGCTTTAAGTTATTTTTCATTCAATTTTAAATATTAAACAAATATTAATTTTTAAAATCATACTCTAAATAATACAAATGCATGACAGGAAGTTTTTGTAGTATGTGGGCTCTATAATGGGTGAAGATGTATGCCAGCAAGCATTTGGGTTGGCAACACTGCTCAGCTCATCCTAGCCAGAATTCAAACTGACACTGTACTTCCCTCCCATTTTCTATTCCTTGTTTGATATTCTATTTACTAGCCTTTTTGGTTATTTGATTATTTATTTTATATATGAACTAGCAACCCACCCCGGCTTCGCCCGGGAACAGTTATGAATGCAAGGTGATAGGCTACTTCTAACGGAGGTCTTATAAGATTTCCCTGTATACGACATTAGTCGTTTTCCCTCCAGCAGTGAACACGAAAAGATTTCGGTTTGATGTAACAAGCGATAGAGCCACGTAAAGCTGTCCATGAGAAAAACATTCTCCATTAAGATCAACTCCAGTCACGCTAAGTGTCTGATCCTGTGCTTTTTATAGTCATCCCAAAGCAGACCCTTACTGGAAATTGTACTCGTTTGAAACGGTAAGGCAAATCTGAAGGAATAATAGGGATTCTGGATACTAAGACCGTTTCTCCTGTACCACAGCTAGTTAAGATAGTTGATTCAATGAAACAGTTTTTCAAAGTTTTCA
Organism: Meconema thalassinum; assembly: GCA_946902985.2. Lineage (NCBI taxonomy): Eukaryota > Metazoa > Arthropoda > Insecta > Orthoptera > Tettigoniidae > Meconema > Meconema thalassinum. The sequence goes on along the minus strand of OX336391.1, from coordinate 295,039,626 downwards.
CTACCAATCGTGTCCCATTGCATAACTTTGGTGGTTGTAAATTACGTAGCAATATAATAGACACTCCTACTTTTAAAATAAGCTTGTGTGGTGGCAAGCCAGAAGGAAATAAATAATTTAGGAATTCTGTAGGGTAATGAACAGCTTCTTCACTATCGACTATCGTCTAGCCTACTGAGTAATATACTAGAGCCTGGGCAGTGAATTCGGAGAACACCAAGTCATTAGTTTTCACAACTTGTTAGTTTGTCGGCGATAATATTGCTCTTTCTTTCAACCATGAATGAGACTTGTTAGATAGGCCATGGATTTGAGGATAAACGCTATCAATCAATTCTTGAATACTGCTTACTAAAACACAGAAATCGTCACTGAGGGTAATTTTCCCGTCAATGACCGGTAAATCTCCATTTCTGACTCTAAGTAACAAATTAGCAAACAAACTATTATCTTCTGGAGATAAGAGTAGCCTACTCTCATGTTAGTTTTGAGTGCCAATTTGTTATATCTGGCCGGATATAAGATATTTTTAATGAAGCGTTCACTTCGCCGGCTCTCGTTCCTCTGGTAACAACTGGTAAGATTTGACAAAAATCTCCGGTGAACAAAACTGTGCAGCCACCCATAGGTGTGTTCCGATTCCTTAGATCACGCAAGGTCCTCTCTACAGCTTCAACGGAAATTTTGTGCGACATTGCAGCCACATCCCATATAACTAAAGAACAATTTTGGATTAAACTGGCAGTGTTACTTTGTTTTGAAATATTACATACATTTCCATCATTACTGCTGACTTTCAAAGGAAGTTTAAATCTTGCATGTGCTGTTCTTCCTCCTTCCAAAAGAGTGGCTGCAATTCCAGATGATGCGACGGCAAGAGCAATATTACCACCAGACCTCACTTTGGCAAGCAACACATTAATGAAGAATGTTTTGCCTGTGCCTACAGGGGCATCGAGAAAAAATATCTTACCTTCCTTCTTAGTGTTATAAGCTTGTTTCTGATCGTGGTTCAGACGGTGTTCTTCTTGAGCAACGGTTTGAAGATGCCGAGAACGAAGTCTTTCTTTCTCTTGTGGCAATCTAGCAATTATTTGTTGCTCTGTTTCATTGTTACGTGATAGGCACTTTTTTTGGCGATGTCAATGAACTATGACCTATATCCGTTTTACATCTCGGCATGATGGCTTAACATCACTGACTGGACTATTAATTGTAACGAATTCTTGTCAGGCGTAATTTAAGAATGGCGAGGTGCATGAAACACAAATCCCCCTTCCGTCCAATCTTAAATTGACTGTGTATTTTGCGGAACAAAAAGTTCACAGACGAAATGAAGATAAGCCGAGTTGCACTTCCAGGGAATGGCGAGTTGCATGAAACACAAATCCCGCTTCCGTCCAATCTTAACTTGACTGTGTATTTTGCGGAACGGAAAGTTCACAGGCGAAATGAAGAAAAACCGAGTTGAATTTCCAGGGAAACTCCAAACACAACCAGCATTCTCTGAAGTCTTAACTCAACACGACTCGACGGTTTGCTGCTGGCTGTATCTGAGGTAATAGGTTCGCCCGCTAGTTAGGCTGTAACAAGGGTGATAAGATTCGCCCTTAGCTAGCTCGTAAACTGTCGCCTCAATATTAGAATGGATATGGTTGAAAGAAAAGAAAACAAAAATACTTATAGTGGGCGATGTATTGAAGATAGAGATATGCTCTCCTGGATTTTATGTAGAACTTTTCATGCTGAACAAGTCTTACACTCATAGTATTTAGATATGTTTAACGGTTTGCCCAAAATAAACTTACAAAGCGCTCGGACGCCAGTTTTTTGTTGTTTATTTTTTCACTGAAATCGTTACTGCTCTGCTTCCTTTGATCATAAATAAATTATTTTCTACAGAAATCATCCTCGAGATATCCTTTACAGAATTGTGAAAACCGCATCAAAATCTATCCAGAGGTTCTCGAGATTACCCGTGACATCCAAGAATTGGGGACTTTGTTTTATACTAAGTAGAGATGATATTACAAACGGTTCTGAAAAACTGTACATTACACCTTTTGTAGAACTTGGCCAATGCTCTGAATAAATTTCCCCCAACTTTTATCTCAATATGTAACGTGTTTTTCGAGGGGTTTTCATGCCACTGGCATAAGTCAGTAGGAAGCCATTCTATATTTAATTACGCGGCAAATTGTTCAGCCAAGAGAATTTTTTCATGTTAATTTATTATTATTATTAATGTATTATAATTAGTATCAAGGTATTTTCGGAGCATTTTATAAAATTATAAGCATACAGATAGGTTTTCTATGTCTTAGAAAACACTATCAAGCAAATTATTACGAACGACAATATCATAGAAAATTATGTGATTACTGAATTTTACGGAGTTTCGTCAGTTAGGGTATATTGAGAGACATGACTCACTGGGAATTCAAGTACAGGCTTAATCTTGTCGGGAAGCATGACGCAATCTTGCGTTGCAGCTTAACGAAAAGGCGGATGTATGGAACGGAATACGACTTCGCCCTCCCGCCGAGTGTAATGAGCCAGAGTGGGGATGCGGCGCGTGGGGAGCAGCCAATCAGTGGAGACTACGTAAGCTAGAAGCCGGCTGAAGAGTGGGGATGCGGCGGGTGCATATATGGTTGGCACGCCGTGGAAACGGGGACTATCGTTATAAAATTTAACCAGTATCGTTGCACGAGGGAGTGGCTCCGATGTTCAGTGGAGTTAGCGACTATCTTTGTGAAACTTAACCGTGGTGGTTGTACGTGTTGGTTCCGATGTACGGACCATAAATCTTCATATCTACAAATATGTCATCAACAACGAAGAAGATGGCGACATCCAGGAGGCTATGGGAAGCTCACTTCAACATCCAGTACGAGGGAAATGCTTCAGCAATTTCCAGTGGTAAGCGCGAATGACACATAACAACGCAATCTCTCGTCTTTCTTTGTTTCATATTCAGTAATTCAGTAAATTCATAGCTTGGGAATAAGAGTAAAATCAGTAATTTATCCGACTCCGTTTTCACGTAATTTTCTAGCGGTTACATTTAAATCGCAACGCTCCAATTTAAATTCAAACATATTATTATTAATTTTGCTATACTTGTTTTTTATACAATAAATTCATTTCTTTTACAATGCAATCTTTGTTTTCAGTAGGTAGCATTAGATATAGACCAATTCCTTCTCCTGATACAATTGTTTTTTGGGTTAATGATCCAATCATACCACGATCTGAGAGTAAAGATTCTTGAAGGTGTTCTACCAGAGCTAGGTGTTGTTAAATACAAATTTAGATTTCAACATAGCGTTGAGGTCTTGGCGCCCATTAAAACAACATAGCTTAGGCAAAGGAAAACAGTTACATTTATCACCCAACAGTTAGGGGCAGTCAAACCGATACACTTGTCGCTACCAACATGGGGCATTAAATGATGTTACAAATGTTTGCAAAAAAGCCTAGTTCAATTCTAACCCTGAGTTTTTCAGGTTATAACTATTGAATTTTATCTCCTGATCTAATTCCCAATTCTAATTCTGTTTTTAAGTCCCAATTCTAATTAAATTTAATTTTATTAGCTATCTAATGTTGTTACATTTATAAAAAGTTAATGTAGAATAGTTTGCATACCGGTAACCTTTTTTAAGGTTCAACTTACCACGATACAGGATTTTTAATGAAAAATCTATAATACCCGGGTATTTACCCAAATTGGGTATTTACCCTGGGTATTTACCCCGGTTTATAAATACCTGGGTATTTTACATCACTATGTGTGTTCCAAGTTAACTTGCTATCTAAATATAACCCCAATAGCTTGACAGAGTTGTGATCATTATCATCCAAACTTGAATTATTTAAATGGAAATATATTACTTCTGTCTTGTTACTATTTAGGATAAGTTTATTTGCCTGCAACCAAGAGGTTGATTCCTGAAGCATTTCTGTCCTTTCTTCATTAACATGTATTAAGTCCTTATTGCTTGTTATGATAGTGATATCATCTGCATAAAGTACTAACCTGCAGGGTAGATTATTTACAATATCATTTATATACACAAGGAAGAGAAAAGTTCCTAGTACTGAACCCTGAACCACCCCGGTTTTTACTTCGAGGGCCACAGAATGTTTATTTTCTACCGATTTCTACTATTTGGTGTCTGTCGCTGAGGTAAGATGTAATTAATAACAGCTCCAAATCTTTAACACCATAATAGCTAAGTTTACTTATTAGAATATTGTGTGGGACAGAATCAAAGGCCATACTAAGGTCCAACATTGTAGCACTTGTAATGTGATGAGTAGAGACGGGAATTATAGGCACTAAAAACAGTTAAAATAGGCAGGCATATAGGCTCTTAAAATAGCCAAAATAGGCATGTAAATAGGCACTAACGTGTAAAATAGGCAACAAAATAGGCATGAAAAAATTCTTTTAATTTAATAATATATTTAATTACTATAAAAAGAATTAACAATAAGCAACTTATAATTTAATAACATACTTATCTTATATATAAAAGTGAAAGTCTGTATGTATGTATGTATGTATGTATGTATGTATGTATGTATGTGGGTGGGTGGATTTGTTCCGTATACAAATCTACACCGTTCCACCAATCCCAACCAAATTTTGCATACACATAATTTAGGACCCATAAGTAACGGCTGGCTACATGACTTTTTCATAGTCTTTCTCATTCTTCTGATTTTGGCCTTTTTGCACTCAAGCAAAGGCTAATAAAAGCAGAAAATAAGCCGGCCATCTCCATAGCAACAGTAGCTCGAGACGGGACCACCAAGTTCACATCTATCTTGGTAAGAGGCCATGCTACACCCACTGCCAGCTAGATCGCATCCCTCCAAGCTGCATTAAACTGCCTGTCCATTCAACACAAGATTGGTTACAGCACAGCCTGTCCATTCAACACAAGATAGGTTATAGCACCAACGCACTGATCGCCGCTGCATTTTCACTCCCAGCTGGATCGTATCCCTCCTGGCTGCTTTAAACTGCCTGTCCATTCAACACAAGATAGGTTACAGCACCAACGCACTGTGAACGCCGCGGCATTTTCACTGCCAGCTGGATCGCATCCCTCCTGGCTGCTTTTAACTGCCTGTCCATTCAATACAAGATATGTTACAGCACCAACGCACTGTGATCGCCGCGGCATTTTCACTGCCAGCTGGATCGCATCCCTCCTGGCTGCATGGCAATAGTAGTTCAAGATGGGACCACCAAGTTTCCATCTATCTCGGTAAGAGGCCATGCTACACCCGCTGCCAGTTAGATCGCATCCCTCCAAGCTGCTTTAAACTGCCTGTCATTCAACACAAGATAGGTTACAGCACCAACGCACTGATTGCCACTGCATTTTCACTCCCACCTGGATCGTATCCCTCCTGGCTGCTTTAAACTGCCTGTCCATTCAACACAAGATAGGTTACAGCACCAACGCACTGTGATCGCCGCGGCATTTTCACTGCCAGCTGGATCACATCCCTCCTGGCTGCTTTAAACTGCCTGTCCATTCAACACAAGATAGGTTACAGCACCAACGCACTGTGATCGCCGCGGCATTTTCACTGCCAGCTGGATCGCATCCCTCCTGGCTGCATGGCAATAGTAGTTCAAGATGGGACCACCAAGTTTCCATCTATCTCGGTAAGAGGCCATGCTACACCCGCTGCCAGTTAGATCGCATCCCTCCAAGCTGCTTTAAACTGCCTGTCATTCAACACAAGATAGGTTACAGCACCAACGCACTGATTGCCACTGCATTTTCACTCCCAGCTGGATCGTATCCCTCCTGGCTGCTTTAAACTGCCTGTCCATTCAACACAAGATAGGTTACAGCACCAACGCACTGTGATCGCCGCGGCATTTTCACTGCCAGCTGGATCACATCCCTCCTGGCTGCTTTAAACTGCCTGTCCATACAACACAAGATAGGTTACAGCACCAACGCACTGTGATCGCCGCGGCATTTTCACTGCCAGCTGGATCGCACCCCTCCTGGCTGCATGGCAACAGTAGTTCAAGACGGGACCACCAAGTTTCCATCTATCTCGGTAAGAGGCCATGCTACACCCGCTGCCAGTTAGATCGCATCACTCCAAGCTGCTTTAAACTGCCTGTCCATTCAACACGAGATAGGTTACAGCACCAACCCATTGTGATCACCGCGGCATTTTAACTGGCAGCTGGATCGCATCCCTCCTGGCTGCTTTTAACTGCCTGCCCATTCAACACTCAGGCGCATACAGGATATACTGTACATTAATTCACAGTTAGGTTGCAGCACCAACCTAACGCGGCTTTTGAAGGGGACGATACCTGAAACGAAGAGTTTTTAACTTTGGAGGCTTAATATTGAGATTGAAAAAACGCGAAAACATGGGACTAAGTTAGTTCTTTTGTAATTCAATCAGCATAAAGTTTATGATATTAATTCACACACATACTAACGGGTAAATTTTCAATAAAGAGAAAAGCGAAATACAAGACGAAGGGTTGTTAAGTTTGGAGGCTTAACATCGAGATCCCAGGCGCTATTTCTGGTGAATTCTGAGAATTCCCATTCTTGTTCGTGGGGTCAACACATATTGAGAAATGAGAATATAATTCTGTCGAGCGCACCCGCTGCAATATAATGCACTTTAAAATACAGTCAAAAGGCATCAAATAGGCAATCATACTCCAAATAGGCACAAACCCTTGAAATAGGCATTTATAGGCACAATAAAACCAACGAAATCTAGCCTAAAAGAACCTAAAACGGATTTATATCTCGAAAGCCTACGTTTCTAAACACAGGAATAAAATAGGCAAATAGGCAAATTCCCGTCTCTAGTGATGAGTTATGCAACTGATGACTAATAGATCACGTTTTTACTTCCGTTGGTAGACTTTAATCCATTTCTTTTGTTTTCACTCATTACAGCTACAGGTAGGAGGTTTTCCTAAGATATACGTTTTAAATTCCATCTTGAATTCAGTAAATCACTTTTCTACAAATATTAGTAAACTTCAATCTTCTCCGACGTATTTGCTCTTCTCCTAAAAATACAATTTTTATTGTTTCTTTATAGCTTGTGCCGCAAACGCATCTTTTGGCAAGGTCGCCTCACCAATAAAGTCCTTATTACGTACTATCACAATGATTGTCACCATCTCTGCCCAGCATAAAAACAATACAATAAAGGTCGAATGGGTCTCGTATACAGCATTTTTCCTAGCCTGCCTTTGGAGCCAGGCCGTCAAGACCTGCTACAACACAGTGGCACCATACTTCAAGAACATACCAATACATCCTTAATGATGTTTTCAAACTAAACTTTATAAAAAAAATAAAAATGTGTATCAAGCTAAAATTAAGCCATGAAGATGGTCAACAAAGCAACGAGATCAATCTCGTTTTATGGTGTCTTTTATATTATGTTTCAATGCCTTGTTAGATATAGTTTTTTGAGTGCTTTTTTCATATTTTCCTGCAATGTGCATGCTTTTTTGGTGATGATGTGATTTTGATGGATGTACAACGTTCCAATAACTTATATGGCAGAAGAAGGGTCATTTTAGACCCGAAACATGTTTGTTGTTTGAGTCTTCAGTCTTTTGACTGGTTTGATGCAGCTCTCCATGCCTCCCTGTCCTGAGCTAATCGTTTCATCTCTACATAGCTCCGACACCCTACATCGGAGGCAATCTGTTTAACATATTCTAACCTTGGTCTACCCCTACAGTTTTTGTCCTCGACCCTTCCTTCCATAACTAAGCTTGCTATTCCTGGGTGTCTTAGTATGTGTATTACCAACCTATCTCTTCTCTTCATTAGCAGTCGCCAGAAACATCTCTCCTCTCCCACTCGTCTTAATACCTCTTTGTTTGTAACCCTATCTACCCATCTGATCTTCATCATTCTCCTGTAACACCACATTTCAAATGCTTCAATTCTCCTCTTTTCTGCTGCACCAATAGTCCAAGTTTCACTTCCATAGAGCGCCACGCTCCAGACAAAGGCTTTCAAAAATGACTTCCTAATACCTAAATCTATATTCGATGTCAGCAGATTCCTTTTTTGTAGAAATGCTTTCTTTGCCTGAGCCAACCTACTTTTAATATCCTCTTTGCTTCGTCCATCACTGGTTATTCTGCTTCCTAAGTAACAGAAGTCTCCTACTTCCTTCAGCTTTTCACCTGCCAATTTGATCTCCATAGAGGTTTCTGATTTATTTCGGCTGCATTCCAGTATTTTTGTTTTACATTTATTTATTTTCATCATGAATTCTTTCCGTAAGACGGAGTCCATACCATTCAAAAACTCATTCAAATCCTCAGGCTTGTCGGCCAAGATGACGATGTCATCAGCAAATCTCAGAGTTGAAATTATTTCTCCTTGAATCTTCACTCCCACTTTAAATTTTTCTCTAATTTCCTTCATTGCTTGTTCAATGTAAAGATTGAAAAGTATGGGTGATAAGTTGCAGCCTTGCCTTACACCTTTCTGAATACCAGCTTCTCTCTCATGTCCTTCAACTCGAATGACTGCTGTCTTGTTTCTGTACAGATTGTATATCACCCTCCTATCCCTGTACTTTATTCCAATTGATTTCAAAATGTCAAACAATTTAGTCCAATCAACGTTATCAAAAGCCTTTTCTAAGTCTACAAAAGCCATGAACGTTCTCTTATCTTTCCTTATTCTACCTTCTAAAATCAGCCTAAGACTTAGTACAGCTTCCCTTGTTCCTACATTTCTCCTGAAACCAAACTGGTCTTCACCCAACTCCGTTTCTATCTGGCTTTCAATCCTCTTGTAAATTATTCTAGACAGGATCTTTGAAGCATGAGTAATCAAGCTGATTGTACGGTAATCTTCACATCTGTCAGCTCCCACTTTCTTTGGTATAGGGATGATTACATTCTTCTTGAAATCAGGGGGTACCTCACCTGTCTCATAAATCCTACACACCAAGTGAAATAACCTGATCAGACCTTCATCTCCTATGCAGCGTAGCAACTCAATCGGTATATCATCTATGCCTGGTGCTTTGTTCCTGCTTAAGTCTTCCAAAGCTCTATCAAATTCTGATCTCAATATTAAATCTCCTTTCGCATCCTCATCAATTTCCTCCTCCCTTTCCATTACATTATTCTCAATCTCCTTTCCCTTATACAAACTCTCTATGTAAGCTTTCCATCTCTCAACCGTTTCTTCCCTATCTGTTAGAGGCTTTCCATTTGTGTCCTTAATATTACAGCACTTAGTCTTCTTTTCCCCAAAAGTATTCTTAATCCTTCGATAAGCTGTGTCTACTTTTCCCAATTTCATACAATTTTCTATACCTGCACATTTGTCTTTCAACCATTCTTCTTTCGCTTCCTTGCACTTCTTGTTAACCTCATTTCTCAGACGTCTGTATTCTGCTTTCCCCTTTTCATCTCTTAGATTCTTGTGTTTCCGCCTTTCATCCATCAATTCTAGTATATCCTGAGTGATCCACGGTTTTCTACCTATTCTTTCTTTCCTACCAATGTTTTCTTCTGCGGATTTTGTTATTTCATTCTTCAAAAGTGCCCATTCGTCTGCAATTGAAGTTTGTTTAGGGTTTTTCATTAGTCCTTCCTTTATACTCTTCTTGAATCTTTCGTTTACATCCTTCTCTTTCAGTCTGTCTATTGCCCACCTTTTTGGCTTTTGACTTTTCTTCAGTTTCTTCAACTTTAATCTGCATTTCATTACAACCAGATTGTGATCAGAGTTTATGTCAGCACCAGGATATGTTTTACAATCCAAAATCTGGTTTCGAAACCTCTGCTTGACCATAATGAAGTCGATTTGGTAACGCCCTGTATCTCCTGGTCTCATCCATGTGTATATTCTTCTATTGTGGTTATTGAATAAGGTGTTAGCTATGACCAATTCATGCTCGGTGCAGAATTCTACCAGCCTGCTTCCTCGATCATTCCTTTCACCTAATCCGAAATCTCCTACTATCTTCCCTTCTCTCCCTTTTCCTACCACAGCATTCCAATCTCCCATTACTATAACATTTTCATCACCCTTGATATACCTCAGAATTTCGTCTATTTCTTCGTAGACCTTTTCAACATCCTCATCATCAGCTTGACTGGTAGGCATATAGACTTGTACCACTGTAGTGCAGGTAGGTTTTGTATTGATTTTTGCTACAATAATCCGTTCACTATATTGCTCATAATATTCCACCCGCTGTCCAAGTTTCCTACTCAATATGAGGCCAACCCCTGCTTGGCCATTGTTTGATTTAGTGCTAATGACCCTATAGTCTCCTGACCAAAAGTCCTGTTCTTCCTGCCAGCGCATTTCACTAATCCCAACCAAATCCAACCTCAACCTATCCATTTCCCTTTCTAAGTTTTCTAACCTTCCACTTCCTAGCAGACTTCTAACATTCCACGCTCCGATCCGTAGAATGTCAGATTTCCTCTTTGTCACTTCTGCGATGTTAACCCCCTCTCGAGTAGTCCCCACCCGGAGATCCGAACGGGGGACTAGTTTACCTCCGGATTGAAATTTTACAAGGGAGGAGGCCATCATCACATGTAATTATGCATAGAGAGGTGCATATCCTCGGGAATAGCATACGGCTGTAGTTTCCCGTTGCTTTCAGCCGTGCAGCAGGACGCAGTGTAGCCATTATTGGCTTATATTATCAATATCTTAACCGTCTATAAGACTAGTAAAGAATTGATTTATTCTGCAAGGCTGCTACTCCCTTTCAGAATAAGTAAAGAGCAATTCTACTAACAAAAATACTAACCTTCTACCGTACTAACAATTAAATACCAAAACTCTACTAACAGAAAACTTAAGTTCCACCAACAACAAATACTACCACTAAAACAGTCTGTCAACAGGCACACTCACATGCACCCTCACACATCACAGTCTAATGAAACAATGAACTATAACTAATAAACAATGCAACTGCTACCAGACACACTCACACACCACAGTCTAATAGAACAAAGACGATAAGAAAATAAGAATTGTGAAAAAATTTAAATATCTTGGTGAGATCATCACTTGGAATGCCAATGAGAGAGCATCAATAGATAGTAGGACACTAAAATTGCGACGAGCACAACAGATTACCTGGCCAACATATAAGAAACAGTCTCTTTCGATTAATGCTAAACTTCGACATTATTTCTCCGCCGTTAAGCCAGAAGCAACATATGCAAGTGAAACTTTATTTAAACTAAACACCCGATCAACAACTGACAAACTACAGAAGGTTGATAGACGGATTCTTCGGACAATACTCAATAAAAAACACCAGGTTGAGGGCCAGTGGAGACTTTTGCCCAATTCAATACTTCACATGGAAAATGAATCTATCATTGACACGATGGGAAAACGAAGGATTGCGTTTTTTGGACACATATCCCGCTTGCCAAATACTAGACTCTTGAAACAACTTTTTGACTTCTTTTGGAATAGTAAAACAAAAAACATGTGGTTTAAAGAAATACAAATGGATTTAGACGAATTGAAAATTACTAAGCATCAAATTGAACATAGAGAGGAGAAACGGCTTCTGAATAACAAATACACTCGACTAACATTCAAAATTTCACAGCGTAAGCAATATGGGTCATTCCATGTCAACTGACCTTGTATGTAAAAAAAATATTTTGCCTAAAAAGTGTATTTCATTATCCAAATCTATTTAAAATAGTCCAGGGGACATGGTCATAAAGGATTTTTAAATAGAAATCTACATGTTACGATAAGCAGCACAATTATACTTCGTTAATTTATTGAAAATTTCAACCATGATTTTGTTTCCAATATTGGCTTTGCTGGTATTCGTAAAATATGTTTGTCAACTAAACTGGCATTGTTGTATGCTGATTAGCTATAGAAGAGGAGTATTTACACCACATAATAATGTTTGGATGTCGCCCTGGAGTTCCGGGTTAGATTCCCAGCTCTGCTAAGAAATTTAATTCTGATCTGAGGGCTGGAAAGAGGTACACTAAGCCTCGTGAGGCAAAACTGAGAAGAGGGGGGTTCGATTACCATCTCTGCCATTTTGGCCTCGCGAGACGGGTGCAAGCTTTGTTATTTTACGCCCAGAGGGCAGATTACATGTCGAATTTAGTTGTTCCTTGGAGCGTTGTGAAAGTCAAGGAGATAAGATATCTAAGCTCCTTGACATGTCCCATTGGCAATAAACCTCTAGTTGTCCATAACAAAAAGTATTGATTGGGCGGAGACCCCTCACCCCATTAAAATTGAGATGGTCCGTAAAGATGTCTCCCTTGATGGAGAGTCTGGGTAACGTCAATGATGTCGGGAGTCCGGAGATCTGACGAAGCTTAGTCCACACTTGAGATGAAGGAGCGTGTGCCGTCATAGACGACACATACTTTTCCCATGTCGTTTTCTTACTCTCCCGAATCATATCGGGCTCTAGCACGCATCCTTTTGAAGGTGATAAGGTTGGCCATGGTGTTTTGCCTCCGATAGCATTTGAAAGCACGTCGACGATCTTTAATGGCTGCTGCAATCTCGGCTGTCCACCAAGGGACAAGCTTCCGGCGGGAGTTGCCGGAGGAGGAAGGAATTGTTTCTTCTGCAGCAGCCAAAATACCATTCGTTATGTGAATGTTATGATCATTAACACTCTCAAAGGTATCTTCTGCAAAAACCGCGCGTGCTGTGAAAGTTGGCCAATCAGCCCGACGGAGAAGCTATCGACTAGGTAATTCGATGGCTCTCTGGTTCGGAAGAGCAACGATAATCGGGAAATGGTCACTATTACAAAGATCCTCGTGTACACCCCACTGTAGAAGGGGAACCAACGCACGACTGCACATTGTGATAGAGAAGTGCGTAGGTTCCCCTGTGTTCAACCAACACAGGTCCAGCCGCCTGATCAGTCTCTCAAAATCTCTCCCTCTACCGCTAGTGGTAGCAGAGCCCCAGATGGTGTTGTGGGCATTAACATCTCCCAGAAGGAGAAAAGGAGGGGGAAGCTGAGAGACTAGATCCACCAGGTGGTTGTAATCCAGTTGAGAATTAGGCGGGATGTATACGTTACATACTGTTGCCATTATTGGCAACGAAGTATGAACTGCAACTGCTTCTAGCTGAGTATGCAGCAGCAGCTCATCACTAAAGAGGCTAGAGTGGACGAGAGCGCAGACGCCACAGCTCCGTCCACCCGGTGCTTAGAGAAGAGTTTGAAGTGACGCATTGTTGTCTCATGTCCAGGACGAAACCTGGATTGCTGAAGACATACAATGGTTGCCAAAAACGAAGGTATTAATGGACGTAACTCAGCGAGATGACCAGAATAGCTATTACAGTTCTATTGGAATAGTGCCATAGTGTGGACTTGAGTAGAAGTGGGTCTTACGCTTGACCGTTTGCCACCCTTCCCCATCTCTTGTTGGAGAGCATATTTGTCGGAAGTCATACTAATTGACTATAAAGCACGCATAGGTTATCATAGAGGCGAGCTGTGCCACACTTTCCTCTGTCTTCAGTGGCATTCTTAATCACTAGTGAAAGGAGTTCTTATATAATATTCAATAAGCAACTCTTCTCTTCCAAATCTATTCTACAGGCTCTCTATAGCCTTATTATAGTTCTCAGCAGTGGAAGGGAAACTATCAACAATTTTCCAAGCTCTTGAGCCTTCTGTGGTAGCCTGAATCAGGTACTGGAATTTGTCTTCGTTTTCCAAATCTCCATCGTCGTGAATTTGCCTAAATTGGCTCCAGAAGCCAAGATAATCTTTTATATCCCCCACTGAACTTCTTTAATTCAATTTTGGGTAACCTAAGTTTTCGTTTGCTGGAGTTTGGGAAAGACTTGACCGAATGCCCGTTATTTGTGATTTGGTCACCGGTATGTTACCTCACAATAAAATGTTCCACTTTCACACGTGCACAATCCATGTCCTCATTGAACTTCTCTACACTCTCAAATTCTCGTTTAAAGTCACCTTCAGATTGATCACTCCCATCTAACATTAATGCTGCCACCTGTTCATTGAGGTTATGTAAGTCTGTGGTTAACCGTTCCAGAGTTGTTGATTTGCTTCTTACAATTTCTTCTTTAGGTTGTCTTCATCATTTAATATTTGCAACAGGTCATCACAATTCTTAGTGAACCTCGCTTCACAGGTTTTCGCCTCTCTACAAGCACATCCATTGTTAAAATTTATGAATATAACCAGATCGCGACTTACCAATTTCTGCGCTATTTATCGCGTCGGGGTCACCACTATTTTAGGAAATGAAAAAGGACTACCCATCTTATTCTTTCCACTTAAGTACTTGTACAAAACATAATTTATTCTTTCTCACTTTTAATACACCATCCTCTGACCACCGACTTACATAACCTCAATGAACAGGTGGCAGCATTAATGTTAGCCATTTTCAAAACCTGATGCACACAGGGATTTGGCAAAATCCCCTTTCTATTTAAATAGAATAAATACTTATGATATTTGAAGAGTCACTTGAGGCGCCTAGAATCAAAACCCGCCAAATCCATATTTTATGAAAATTGAGATAAGCATTGTTTCATATAGCTTTTGCTGCGCTGAATTCATTAAAACTATTATTTTGTTACAAAACCCTCTACAACCTACTGTAAAATGAAGTCAAAGTTGAGGCTTAGTTGCAATATCCGCCAAGTCCAACGACAGTTTCGCCATTTTTGGTCACAAAACCCGCCACATCCACATCAGCCAATAGGAGCACCCAGTTCCGCCATCTTACCTTCCATGATGCTTTGCGAAGTGTTTACTCTTTACCTACGTGCATTAGTCAGTGAATGTACCTCTGCCTGACGTGATTAGAATGGTTTATGTTGTTATACCTACTGATAATTGTTACGTGCAATGCCCGTCCCAACGTTTTTAAAATCCATCTTCCCTGTATACTTGTGTTCCTTGCCATTTTAAACGACCGCCTGATGGCGTGGTTCCGTTTATGAACACGAGATGTCAGTATCTGTCGGACTTCGGCGCTTCTAGCCGTGGTTCCTTTTTCATCGCTAGAGTGTGTTTGTGGTGCCTTCTAAACTCGTCCTAATCGTGTCATATTTAAAAATATTATTATTCTACGTCATGAAACAAAAGACTGTATATACATGATACCGCCAAATTTATTACATAATAATCACATTGTTGCTTGATGTGTCAAGCCTTGATTGGACTATGACAAATTACATTAACATGAATGCAATGCTGTTTTTGACGTTGGATTCTCCGCCATCTTGTGATCTTCATAGTCTGTCATCAAGAAGCAACTAGCCAGTTGGTTGTGAAAGAGGGTCTCTCCGTCGTGCTGGGGGCGGTGGCCCCTAGCCTCTACGAAACATGACTTTATTCAAAACTAAGGAAATGCAAGTGCTGCGAGGCTATTATTTTATAATTTGCCTGGAAGATGACGTGTGATCTGTGTATTTTACTGCCTACAACAAGGAAAGCCTCGTGGATGATCGAAGCAGCTTGGGTGTACTTCCGCTGCAATGTTCAGGCAGTTCATATCTTTTATATTATTTAAAATGTGTTAATTATTTTATTTTTATTGTGTCTCCACAGAAAAGTTTTAAGGTATGTTATTAATTTTTATATATTTTGTTATGGAGCTCCAATATTGGCCTTATCTTAATGTTTTAATTCTGTATTTCGTTTCACCTGGTAGGCCTAATTTTTCGCCTTTACTAATGTTACCAGATATAAAAAAAATTTATTGTTTTCTTCGTACCTTTGGAGACACGGTTCTAGTTTATTTTACGTTGTGAATTTTTATTTATTTAGTTTTTGGTAGTCTTTGGGATTGCCCTATTATTAATTTAATTTACGATCCGATGCACCAGCCTCATGTCAATAGTGTTAAAGCGTAATTCCTTCCTCCTTTTTATTTCTCTCTGGTGATTTTAAAATTTAATTATGCTAATTGTTTGCCGTAATTCGATCGGACATGCGGTCATCTATTTGTGGCCTTGTTTGTTTTTTGTTTGGCCCGAGTGCATTCTGGTCTTGAGAGTGCAGTCTCTTGGTGCCGACCGGGAAACTCAAACATGTTGTGGTGTTAGCTTATTATGTTTTTTTTTATTAACCTTGTTGGTTTAAACTTGTGTTTTTGGTGAATGTTCCTGTGTTTTTTCTCAGTCAGGAATGTGTGGATTTCTTAATTGATCATATTTTATTTTATTAATTTAATTTTAAATTTTTCGTTTTGCGTCGTGGCCTGGATCTCTGCATGTCGGATCGGTATTGCGTTCTAGTACATTATCAAGCCCTTTCTCATTTAATAATACCTGTATTCCTTTTTTCTTTTCTGTTGGGCATTATTTTTAATTTTAAAGTATATGTTTTCATTTCGCTTAGCAAGCATGCTAAACCGTCTCTTGCCTACTCATGTAAATTACTTATGTTGGCCTTAAGCCATATGCATGTTGTTGTGGCCATAGAGTTTTCTCTCCCTTTTTAATGATTTTGTTAAATTTTATTTTTTCTCTTGACCCATTTTGATAATTAAATTTTCTTTTAAATTTTTAAGCAACTGTTGTGGCATTATTTCGTCGGCAGCAGTTCTGTTGGTTATTGGGGGGTGTCTGTAGTCGAGCCTGTGCCTTCCCCTCTTCTCCACCTTCCTTCCACCCCTTTGGGTGTTTTTCTGTTGGGGCATGTCATCTGGAGGTGATTTTGCTGTTGAAGCGAGGCGGACCTCTAAAGAAAGGTAAGTAGGGGCCATCCACGCTGGCCATGCCATACCCCGTGTCAATAATAATAAATTGTTTTGGATAATTTTGACAAAGAACTAGAAGAAGAATAACATTTTGGTCTGGGTGATGATTTCCACAGAACTGACATTTGCGAACATAAACGTGACACGAAACCTGATTTTGATAAGACTCACGTAAAGCCAGAAGACATAAACCGAGGAATTGTCCTTCAGGCACAAGAAGTGAATGATGGTTCGAGACTGCTTTCGAAGCATTTTGGAGAAAGATGGAGGGAAAATGAAGAGCTGCAGTTTTATTGCAATCAGGAAAGTCGTGGCGAACACGAAGAGAATGATGATGATTGATTGAGAAACTACTATTGAGGATGAGGTAGAAACAGAAATTGTGTGGCTATAACTTCCAGTAAAGAATGTGATTTAATACACTGAAGAAAATGGAAATTGCAACACCATGAAGGCATTGGTCGTTTGTGTTGATTTTCAAGATATGGAACGATGCTATGTAGGTATGTAAACGATCAAAGTTTCAGACCCATTGGATTGTTGCTACAGGTCTCCCCACGTGATTAGTTGCGGAGGAATCAACTCCAGTATACGGACTCTGGTGTAGCGTAGTTAACTTGCAGTCTGTGCAGTGAAGTGTCCCCCGTCAAACATGCCTCGACGACAGAGAAGAGCACGCTATCAACAACTGTGGCCGTTTGAGAGGGCTCGGATAATTGGGCTGTGTGAGGCTGGATTATCGCTAAGGACTGTCGCTGCACGTGTTGGCCGACAGGCATCTACGGTACAACGTGTATGGCAGCCGTGGTCAAAGGAAGGTACCCACACTCGTAGACCTGGCACAGGCCCAGCGCGACAGACAACTGTGAGAGAAGATCGCCGCATCATTCGGATGGCCCGGATGGATCCCCATGCAACAGCAGCGCAAATTCGAGCAGCTGTGGCACCCCACGTTACACAACAAACAGTTGGTAATCGCCTGCGTGCAGCTGGCTTACGATCCCGTGTCCCTGCAGAAGGTGTTCCATTGACCCCACAACAACGACGTGAAAGGCTGGCCTGGTGTCGAGAACGATCGACGTTGGTTGACGAATGGCATAGGGTCGTCTTTAGTGATGAATTGCGCTTCTGTCTTGCCCGCAGTGATCGCCGGAATCGTGTGCGCCGACGTACCGGGGAGAGGGGCCGCCCAGACCTTATTGCCGAGAAGCACACAGGGCCAACACCAAGCATTATGGTCTGGGGAGCTATTGACTTTAATGTGAAATCACAATTAGTGCTTGTTGAGGGCACTATGACTGCTCGACAGTACGTTGATAGGGTACTCAATCCAGTGGTTGTCCCTATGATGGCGAACATTGCTAATGGAATGTTTCAGCAGGACAATGCCCGGGATCACACTGCACGTATCTCCAGAGAAGCTCTCCACGACATCACAACCTTAGAATGGCACGCCAAATCCCCGGACCTCAGTCCTATTGAGCATGTGCGGGACATGTTGGGTCGACAACTGGCCAACCGTCCTCAGCCACCCACAACTCTGGAACAACTGACCCGTGCAGTGCAGCATGCATGGGCCACAATTCCTCAGGAAGCGATCCAGGGCCTTATTGACTCCATGCCTCGTGGAATTCATCTATGTATTGCAGCTCGTGGTGGGTACATCCTGTATTGATTGTTGTCCAAACTTGCGGTCAGAGGGACCTGAAAGTGTAATCATCCAATCACAACCCAACACTCGTCCTGCATGTTCAATTGCAGCAATGTTGCACCACTCCTTCTGTGTGTTGCAATTTCCATTTTCTTCTGTGTAGTTGAATGACAATAGGTTTGTCTCTAAGGGCCTGGACCATAGTAATTGAATATGAATTTAATTTGACGTTTTTCCTTATTATTATTATTGTTCAGTACAGTAGGCTACAGTATTTCCGGCCTCGTGGTGTTGGGGTAGGGCGCCTGCCTCTCACCCGGAGGCCCTGGGTTCGATTCCCGGCTCCGTCAGGGATTTTGGAAACTGACAGAGGGCTGGAACGGAGTGTACTCAGCCTCGTGAGGAGAATTTAGTAACTGACAGTGATGCAGCGCTCCGATCACGAAAACCAAGATTAACGGCCGAGGGGACCCGATGCGCTGGTCATGCGTCGCCCAACATCTGCAGGCCAAATGGCTGGGGATTAGGCCCTTAACAGGCTGTAGTGCCAGTGATTATTTACTGCACAGCATTATTACCCTTTCACGATTCGATTGCTGGCGGTGGAGATGGGAACTACTCTTTATGTACTTGTGTTACACGTCAGCCTGCTTCATTGACAGGTACAGTTGCGCGTGTAGGATATGACTCAGCTCCATGACTCATTTAACTGTCCATGGTGACATGAGCTCCTGTGACACTTATCTGACGCAATGCAGCGTAACCTATGTGCAGATTGCACTCTGTCATCGCTGAGTCCTCCGCTTCACCTCGCAGAGCTCATGCTACAATAAACATAAACGCTGGCACAGCCACGCTCAGCGGCAATCAAATCTTCAATGGGTAATATTAGTTTTATTCTTTTTCTGTTTATTCTAATGAAACACAAAAACCGCCCCTTAAAACAACAAAAACAACAACAAAACACAAAAATTATACGATTTTTTAAATTTTATAACCTATTTTAGTTAACTTTTATTCAAAATATTAATTTCTTAATAAAGCTTACGCAGTTTCTACAATCTCTTCGCAACTTCAAATGTATTAGGGCTCTTTGGTATCAAAACCTGCCAAATCCAAATCTTAGAAACAAACCCCGACAAATCCGAATTATTGGTTTATATTTTTCTACATACATTTTTAACTATTTCGGGGATCAGCTTCGTACTTCGTCACTGTTTTTAAAAATAATTAATTCATTTTTTAGTGAAAAAAGTATTTCTTTTTGGGTATTGGTTCGTTTGTGACAGTTTTTGCCACTTTGCCAAAAAAGTGAAGGAATGGAATGGAGGGTTTTGATTCTAGGCAACTCACTTCACTGTTCAGTTGACATTTTGAGTCCAAGTCCAACAAGCGGTGATATTAAATATTTTCTAAGCTTTTGGAGTCAGTTTAAGAGAGCACATGAGGACGAGGAGATGGAAAATGAAGACAAGTTCCAGTATCTGATCCAAACAACTATCGAAGGCTCAAGAGCGCGAGAGATTGTGGATAGTTTCCCTGCCACCGCGCAAAACTATGAGAATGCTATTGAAGGTCTGAGAAATTGATTTGGTAGAGAGAACTTTTAACGGAATATTATGTACGAGAACTGCTGTCATTAGTGATTAAGAAAGCTGTCAATGCAGAAAAAAAGAACGCTTGCGACTTATCTCGGTCGCATGACAACTTAGAAGCTCACCTGCGTGCGCTGGAATCTATCGGCATTATATCGGACAAGTATGCAGCCATGCTGTTTCCACTTGTAGAATCTTCCATCCCAGAATATATTCTGAAGGTCTGGTTACGAAATCAGCCAACAGTTCGTTATGAAATTAACGATGATGGAAGTAGAGTCTATGGAGATGGCTTAAAACATTTGATGTAATTTCTGAGAAAGGAGGTAGAAATTGGAGAAAGAAATCACTGGCAAGGGCTGGATTTAAATTAAGAGCAGAGAAGTTCCAAAGAAACAGAAAAAAGGATATGCCCCTTGATGAAGCTCCTGCAACTGCAATGGACCTACTCTCCTGTGAATACAAGAACACTAGAGTTGTCTGTATATTTTATGACAAGTCTCATGAAAGTAAAGAATGCTTCCAGGCACAAAGAATATCGCTGGAAAAAAAGCAAGATATCTTGAGAAAGAACGGATGTTTCGTCTGCTTGAAGTCAGGACATCGAGCAAGGGACTGTAAACACAAAGTAAGTTGCATCGTTTGTTACAATACGCATCATACGATTGTATGTCCTAAATTGGAGAACAAGCAGAAGCAAGCATCAGAAGAAATAGCAGAGAAAATGCAGAACGTTTTGCTGTCAAATTAGTAGAGTTCAGTAGTAGTTCTTCAGACCCTTTTAGTGAATCTTGAGAACGACGGAAAATTGCGTACTGTAAGGGCACTTATTGACACTGGTTCCCAAAGATCATATATATTGAAAAGAACTGCGGAGGCAATGGGATATAATAACGGTCGAGTCTGAAACCGTGATACACGCACTGTTTGGAACACAAGCCCTACAACATTAGATTGACCTTTGTTCTTCGAAGAAACTGTGAACAGTGAGCATTATTTGAGCATGCTCCGCAATAACTTCGTTCCACAGCTTCTTGCTGCTGCATTGCCCTTCAACACGCAGTGGTTCATGCAAGATGGAGCAAAGTACAGGCCGGACGTTAGTTTTAGACGAGTGAAAATTCTTAATGGAAGCCTGGAGGCGAGTTACTACAGTACCTGTGTTGTTATCAGCTGCCCCAAGCGGTCCGATGATTGACAAATCTTTTTCACACTACTACTGAAGTACAGGCATTGGCAAATATAATGACGTTCTGTTCGTAACTACGTAACGTGTACTTCTGCGTCACACAATACTTCGAAGTGGACTGTACTGTCTGCTCAAGTCTGGAATTCCATTACATCAGGTAGGTGGTGACAAGTGTGAAGCGATAGGGTGAGAGAGTGGGTGAGTGTAGGCTCACCCACAGGCTTCAAGGTCAAGGGCAATCGTCTAAAACAAACGTCCGGCCTGTAACACAGCAAACATTTGTGTTGGATTTCGACATGCGGGTCATTTTACTCAGATTTCCGGATCGTTTCAATGACGGACAATTATGGCTCCCCAATAGTCCAGACCTCAACCCATGTGACTTCTTTCTTTGGGGGTACCTAAAGGAAACAATTTTCCCAAAATGTCCACATGATTTAATTGAGCTCAGGCGCCTTATTCTTCAAGCTTGCAGTGAAATCCCGGAAGACATGTGCCATAGGGTTATCGCTAACATGAGTGTTCGTTTGAAGGAAATTAGGAATCAAAATGGTGGACATATTGAGCATGTGCTGCGTTAGAATAAATCTTCACGGAGTGTACTCCATGGTAGTATATGTTCCTTTGAGTTTGTCTTGACAGTAACGTTTTTATTCAGAAACAAAATGGTGACACATTTCGTGTGCCCCCCCCTGTATGAATTAATAAAGAGGATGAATAAAACGGGTAGTTTTGTTTGTCCTGACATACGTATACCAAGAGGAAGAATAGAACGGGTAGTTTTGTTTCTGTCCTGACACTAATTATGGGGAAATGTATGAGAATCATTTTGTACAGTAGCTGACAGTTTCACACCCACTTAAAAATAAAGGAAAACTCCTAAAATTTCTATAAACATGGGAATGGGAGATATGAGAAAAGATAAGCAGACAGCAAGAACAAAATTTTGAAAAATGGATAAAAATAGTTACGATTTGAATTTTTAAAATTTTAAAACCTTGCTTCTAAAGGCAAGACGAGTGTGTTTCGATGGAAATGTATATGATTGTTTAACAAGTTCTATGACGGGCTCAGTTATAATATTAAAGTAGTTATTGTTTTAGCTCCTTAAGTTGTATGTTCCCCCTGAAATGGAACCCTATTACTCCCTACCCCAACTCACTGCGAAGTGTTAAAATAATGCGGAAGCACCTGGTAAGTGTTCTTAGTCATTATAGATGGTTTCAAACTAGTTGGGGGTGCAGAATATACGACTTAATTTGCACACCGTATGTAAGTGCATTTGACCTGTTTAATTTTCTGTAAGGATAATGAATAGATTGCGATTTCAGAACAGATTTGCTTTTGAAGGTTTATACCTTAGGAACATCCCAACACTCTTCATTTCACTCCACAGGCTAGACCTGTTCTCCCTTTTCTATCCCTGTTCCTTTAGAAGTACCCCAAGGGATAGGGGAAAGTGAGAAAACATCCATTGCCTTACATTGTGCCTAGTTGTTGCCCGTCTCTGCTCCATACAGCATTGTAGATCACACTATTGACTTACACACATTCCTTTAGTTTTCAGATTTATTCTTTTATTACACAATACTCCTGACATCCTTTTCCAGTTCAGTCAACCTATCTGCACTCTGTAGGCTATTACCATATTTGACAAAATGTGAATTTGTATTAATTTGAATATTAAGGAGTTGAAGATAAATGGGGGCTCAAACTAACAGTTGTAAATGAGTGTAAAAGTAGTTGAAATCTGAATAACGTTACCAAGGAATTCGTGAAGTCATGAATGTAAGTAAAGAATGATGGGTAAAATTGCAAAATTTTCTAAAAATTGAGGTGTTGCATCTCTATGCCTGATAGTGCATAAATTACTATGGTTGTAGTGATGGGGTCAAACCCTAGTAACTTTTTTTTAGTTGAGTAGAACTATACAAGAGAGTGTACCTGAGATTTGATGAGTAACAAGAACGCACTCTCAAGTCCTTCACCGAAGAGCGACTCGAATCGCTGTGGAACTCCCCATCTGGCGAGGAACTCCCACTGTTCTGATGATCTGCATTGGCTGCCTTGGAGGACAACTGATGTTTTGATGTTTTCAGCACCGTAATTGACGATCGGGAGTCCGTCTGCAGTAATGGCACCTAGTATAATAAGGAACAAAATGAAGTCATTTTCTCATGTATTCACATTTCTCTAGTACTTATTTCCTTCTACCTATGCAACATGGTAAGAAAGTGTGTGTGTGTGGTGGAATCTGTCTGATAATCAGTGGCTGAGTAAACCTTGTCTTAGCCCACAAACCAAAATTACATTTCTTGGCAGTACAGGGCACTGAACCCAGGATCTCAGGAAAGGCAGCTAATAATGCTAGCCACTACACCATGGGGCAGTCACAATCTGTAGGAAAATGAACTCTTAAACAGTAATTTTCAACCAAGGAAGTACTTGAATGCCTGTTTAAAAATTCAGTAAATACCACTAAAACTTTCTTTGGTTTAAACCAATTACTTAGTGTCACTGAGGCTAACCTGGCTCATTTTGGATTTGGCTGGGGGTTAAAGTTTGGATGCCCTCCCTGACATCAAAGGATTTTTCAGGTGAAAAGCAAGTGGCTATGCCACTGCATCACTCCCCTCCCTCAGTAACTATATAATACTGTGAGGCAGAAGACCCTGACAAACTTTCTTTTAACATGTCTATTTTCACATCTTTAAGACTGAACACCCTGAAAGGATGTAAATAGAGGCACAAGGGTTATAATAATTAAATTCTGGCTGGCTGAGGAGTTGAACACAAAAAGAAGTTCAGTAAGAGGACTGGACAGACAAAAAGCTGTGAAATCAAGTTGATAAAAACAACAACAACAACAACAACAACAAGTTGATAAAAAGTATACTCTGCAGAAAAATGTATGCATGCTATTAAGCATAAAGTAAAACTTCTTTTATACATTTCACAATTTTGCTATTCTTTTAAACCTCCTTGTTTTCTCTGAGGGGTCATGGTTAAATTATTATAGTTTTAGGAGCAAACAAAAACAAAACAGAAGATAGAAATATTTTGGACAAATTGCATGTTTATCATTCATAAACTTTTTAACTTATATAATCATAGGTGAATTTCATGGTCACCTTAATTGAACCCTTATTATATGATGCTCTTATAATAATGTTTCGTATTTTCATTTTATGCTGCGGAAAGAATATTTGAGACAAGCTGAAGTTACGGCAATGTGTTGAAATAGACAGGTGCAGAGCAAGCAGGGAACGGAAGGATTAAAATGCCAAGAACTTGGTGAGACAAAGCAATATTCTAAGTTTGGTCATTTTGACTTCTTGGAATATGCTAGGGAGTGCTACTAAAGCATTCGCAGTTACACCCACTGGGAGGAGTCAACGATTTTAGAGCAAAAATTGGAAACAAACCAACGAATCAGAAGGAAGGACGCCGAGGAGCCCGCCAACTTGGCTTGAGATCAGATTTGGAGGGAAGTTGATTCTGGATTAATCTACGATCGGTCTGAGTTCCGAATACCTGAGCCTGATCGTGCGTGATAAGACAAGCCATGTGATATAACTCTCATGTCTGTAGTCCAATTACTTCAATTTTATTTTATTCTGAGTGTCCCCACCACTAGATTTGTTCCAATCTTATATAAAAGGATGTTCGTCTGTTCGTCTTTTATGCGTTCATAAACCATTCATCCGATTGCGATCAAATTTTGGTGAATTGTTGTGAACACTTTCGGGATGGTTATAGGCATAGTTAATCCAATTTACAATAGACAGCACACATGCAGTTTAAACAAATGAGTGTTGGCGATGCGTTCATATAGCCTACAATTCATCCGATTGTGACCAAATTTTGGTGGGTTGTTTAGCACACTTCCGGGATGGTTATAGGCATAGTTAATCCAATTTACAATAGATCAAGTGCCAGCAGTTTAAACAAATGAGTGTTGGTGATGAGTTCATATACAATTCATCCGATTGCGACCAAATTTTGGTGGGTTGTTGTGCACACTCCCGGGAAAGTTATAGGCATAGTAAATCCAATTTACAGTAGATAGCGCGTGAGTAGCTTCGATAAAATGGCATGCTATTCGATTCAACAAAGTCCCGTATGCGTTCATATACCATTCGTCCGATAGCGATGAAACTTGGGTGAGAGGTTGTGTATACACAAGGCAAGGATTCTGGCTTAGTAAATCCATGTTACAATAGGTAGCGCACAAGTAGATTCAACAAATGAGCGACTGCGCACGAAGTGTTTCAACCAAGTCCCGTATGCGTTCATATAATATTCGTCCGATAGCGATGAAACTTGGGTGAGATGTTGTGTACATTTCAGGTAAGGTTTCTGGCGTATTAAATCCACTTTTTAATAGGTATCGCATAAGTACAGAAGATTAACAAATGAGCGATGACTCGCGAAGTGTTTCAACAAAGTCCCATATGCGCTCATATACCATTCGTCCGATAGCGTTGAAACTTGTGCGAGTTGTTGTGTACACTCCAGGGAAGGTTTCAGGCTTAGTAAATCCATTTTACAATAGGTAGCACACGAGTAGATTCAACAAATGAGCAAAGACACGCGAAGCGTTTCAACCAAGTCCCGTATGCGTTCATATACTATTCGTGCGATAGAGATGAAACTTGGGTGAGATGTTGTGTACACTTCAGGTAAGGTTTCTGGCTTAGTAAATCACTTTTCAATAGGTATCGCACAAGTAGATTAAACAAATGAGCGACGACGCGCGAAGTGTTTCAACAAAGTCCCATATGCGTTCATATACCATTCGTCCGATAGCGATGAAACTTGGGTGAGATGTTGTGTACACGCCTGGGAAAGGTTTCGACTTAGTAAATCCATTTTACAATAGGTGGTGTACGAGTATATTCAACAAATGGGTGACGGCGCTCGAATCGTTTCAACAAAGACCCGTATGCGTTCATATACCATTCATTTCATTGCGATTAAACTTTGGTGAGTTGTTGAGCACGCTTCCATGAATGTTTCTGATAGTAAATCAATTTTATAATAGTTTAGAGGTGGTTAACGTAAGTAGAAAAAAATATTGGGAATCCAAAAGCAGTTCAACAAACAAAGTCACATTGCCAACACTTTCTTTGATTGGCATTGCAACGCATGCCGGGTACAGCTAGTTTTATATAAATACGGCTAATGAGTTAGCTAGAGTTCCTTTATTTTGTGTCTCGAGGGAGATATTTCCTTTGATTTGATGCCTCGAAGGAGACCTATGTCAGTATTTATGTCTCAGAGGAGTCTTATTATACTTTGAAAATCTGCGAGTTGAACTTATAAACTGTTTGACGTTAGAAATTTGTATGGCAGAGAATAACAATTCTCAGCACTTAATTTTATCTGCCATGTTTTCAAGTTAAAGATACAGTATGCGTGTGAACTTAGCTATTATGCTATTATTTAGCGCAATAGTCGTCGAAATAAATTGCTCAGGACTTGTGAGTGAAATTAGTAACTCATCGCAATTTTCGTAGGAAATAGACAGTGTACATTACGATTTAACAATTGAACAATTTTCATACTCAGAAGAAGCTTCAAGATGAATGGTGCCAGGCCGACTTTTGGAAGGATGACCGTGCTTTCTACTCAGATGATGTCCTTGAACTAGTCGAGATCCATAGGGCCATGCAGGGTGATGTGAGCTGAGTGATGTTGCAGAATAGATAAGTACCAAATTGATTTATTCAATTAACGAAATAGCTTGGTTTATGGGAACAGTGTGTATATATTTTCTTGTGTTTTTCTGTGTAATTTTAAAGTTTGTTTTTTCTTTGTGTTTCCGACACTCAATTTATAGTAATGCATCATGACTACTGGTTCGAATTGTGTATTTTATTATTGTAATTTTAAATTTCATGTACTACCCGAGTACAAGTTGTATGCGATATTTTATTTCGCTAGAGCATGGATTGCGGGTTCAGTGATAAATGGAGCTGCATTAAAGTTAAAATAACGATAGATATTGGGGGGGGGAGATATTTTGTGTGCTATTTAATTAAACAGGCTATTTTGAGTTTGCCCTGTTGCAACTATTTGCGTGGAACCATAAGTTCTCTAAGTAAGAAGTTTATGATGAGAGTTAATGAAAGTCTGAAATCTTCTGTTAATCTTGAATCTGCTGCGTCATGTGTGTGGATTTTGATTGGAGGTGAGTCATACCCAAGCAGTGTGTTGTTGGTGTCATATGGTGTATTTATTGCGCGGGGAAAACTGGCAAGGTGACCAAGTTCCTGTCTGCAGCATTTTTGGACAACAGATGTACTCCTGCGGAGGCACTTCTCGACGAGTCTTATAATTCATGGCTGAATTATGGAGACAATTGGTATTTTGGTGACATGTTTTATTTTAGGTGGAGTAGACATGATAATTCTGCGATCTTGGGCTGCAGTTGTGCAGGCTCGAGATATTTGGTAAACACGCTCGGTTAATGACATGTTGCGACTAGTGTCCACAGAGTACAAGCAGATTTAAGATAAGACTTGCTAATGAGGAGGGCCAGCTGACTGAGACCCGATGGTTAAAATAGATAAGCCTGTTTGGTTAAAATCAAGTTATTTAAAGGGATCGTTCTTCATGCTGGAAGGGGCGTGGTGGCGTAGCGGTCAAACTGTTGGCCTCTCACCAAGGTGGACCGGGTTCGATTCCCGATCAATGCATGTGAGATTTTTGATGTGAAATGCCCTGTCCTGTGGTTCAGATTCCACGTTAAAAGGAGGTCCCGTGGCTCATGATCTCAAGATTAACGGTCACGTTAAACTACAAGCTTCCTTCCTTTCATGCTGGAACCGTGCATTCATGTGTCTTGTTGAAATAAAATTTTGTTTATTGTCGATATTGCCGGTGGGCATTCTTGTCTTTGTGTTGATTCATTTATGTTGATTTGTGCTTACACCTTTGATGTGTAGTTCTTAAAATGACGTTTGGTCATTTTCGTGTGTCTTGGTAGTGGAGTCACGTGTATTGCTTTGTGTATTTGCTAAGACCTGAATTGAGGCATTTATTCGTGCATTCTGGCACCCAGTCAAGATTTCATTGCGGAGATCTGTGTTGTAATATAGAAAGGTAGCGAGTGTCGACATTGTTTATTAGTGTAGAGCCATTTGTACTGTTTTTCCAGACGCCAAGTCCATATTCGCATAAATACGGATTCGCCACTTGTCTGTCGGATGTGCCATATGGTAGCGAATCTCGTATTAGAGTGCTTATTCCATTCAACATGCAAACATCGTCACATATTCACACACACAGTTTTGAAGCGACATCAGGACAAATTCATGTCGTTATTTTTATTTGCAATCTCAGGTAGAGATAATTGTGATTTAATCTGGTTGATTAAGAGGGTGTAAATTTAAGGGTGATGTGTTTTATTTGTTATTTGATCTGTTATTAAATTTGTTTTATTAATTTTGGTTCACTTCCTTCCTAATAGTTTAAATTACCCTTGTGTTACCTTGTTATTATGAGAAGCAATCGACGATAGCAACTAAGAACAAGAACCGAACACTTCCCCGAAAAAGAGTCTTGTCACGCTTCTTTACAAGGGTTCATAATGTAATGTTGAGATATCTTACAAAAGTTAAAATTCAAGATAAATATATAATTTTATGAATAAAATTTAACTGTTTCATTTCAGAGGAATAGCTTCCGCTCACTGGAGACATTTTGTCGCAGGACAGTTTTGTCATAAGGTGGGCAAATACATTATATTGGGATGCACATACCATATTTACTCGCCTATAGTACCCCCCCCCCCTCATTTTTGAGAGCCAAAATAAAAAATTCTTGGAAATTGCTTATAGTACCCCTCCTTAATTATTGGGAGTCAATTCTTGGAAAATGACGAATTCTTAAAAATTTATAACATTCTAACTAAAATTCATCCTCTTTTATGACAAAAATATTTTTCTTGTTACATTATTTTAGTTATTCAGACGATATGACCCCCATTCTGTGTACGCTATTGGGCAGGATATCGAATTGTGTAGCCAATAGGCTTCACCCAATATCCAATAGAAGATGCCACACTATTGGCCGAGTAGAAGCGCCAAGTTTAAAATCCAGCCAATGAAAGTTATTGTCTCATATCTTGCCTGCATTCTTTTATTTTGTATACAAATACCTATTGCCCTTCGAAATGGTGTTCGTATCAGCTTATTCTCAGTTTTAACCCATTTCATTTGTTGCAAGAACTGTCGGTGATTGTGTGACATGTTATTGGTATATTAATGTGAAACATGTGAATAATACATACTCAGTTGTGTTTACAAATGTTAGTGAGATGTGACCGTTCAGCATCATCACTCGTTCCCTAATTGATGCATGTTCAAATAAAAATAAAGTTTGCATTTCCATGTCTGATACTTTGTCCATTCCATTCTATTTCTTTGATACTAAGATTTTTACTTAGCAAGGGATAGTAGTAAAAGTCAATCGGGGGTAGGGAATCGTGGTGGATAAGTGAGGTTATGGCAGTCTCATAATGGGCTGATTAAAGATGTAAACTTCATATATTTTGATTAAATATATTGTACTATGTAGCATCAAAATAAAATAGCTTATTTTTACTCTCTCTTTTTCCCCAAATAATGGATTTTTGCGAAGTTCACGTCTATAGTACCTCCCCCCCCCCCCGAATTTCAGACCTAAAAATGTAGAAAAAAGGGGGTCCTATAGACGAGTAAATACGGTACTAGCCGCATGAAACTGACGAGACCAAAATGAGTCTGATCTAGGGCGACAACCGGCATGGTTTTTGTCGCTGGGCTGCCGGCCAGCTGGATTATCACAATGCTGGCACACAAAGGACAAAAGTGTCGCTCATCACTCGATGTCCTTAGTGTCTCTCTAATACAAAGTCGGCACATGTACAGGGTTGTCTAAAAAGGAATGAGTCATCTACATTTCTTCCAAGTATGACCCTTCTACAATAATCCTGACTAGTTGTGCTACTTTAATTACCATTGCAACTAAATAAGTATATATTGTAAATATCATAACCCATACTTGTAGACATAGGTTTACTAGCCTAAGTGTCAAGGATCTGATAATGATCACTTGATGATCGAAACTGATCATCCAAGTGTATTTATTAATCTCATGTACATTTTTCAGGATTAGGGAAACACCCATTACAATAGGGTACAGTTGTGTTGTTTGAGTCTTCAGTCTTTTGACTGGTTTGATGCAGCTTTCCATGCCTCCCTGTCCTGAGCTAATCGTTTCATCTCTACATAGCTACCACACCCTACATCCGAGGCAATCTGTTTAACATATTCTAACCTTGGTCTACCCCTACAGTTCTTGTCCTCGACCCTTCCTTCCATAACTAAGCTTGCTATTCCTGGGTGTCTTAGTATGTGTCCTACCAACCTCTCTCTTCTCTTCATTAGCAGTCGCCAGAAACATCTCTCCTCTCCCACTCGCCTTAATACCTCTTCGTTTGTAACCCTATCTACCCATCTGATCTTCATCATTCTCCTGTAACACCACATTTCAAATGCCTCAATTCTCCTCTTTTCTGTGTTGACCGACTGAAAACATTAAATTTAGATTTATTTATTTACATGAGTGAGTAATAGTGTTCAACGATATTTATTGACGGTGACAGTGCTTGCCACGGTGGGTGAGTGGTTATAGTGTCGGACTACCAACCCCAAGATTGCAGGTTCGCCCCCGACCGTGGTAAGTGATTTTTGAAAGGCATCAAAAATCACGACACTCATGTCATACGTTGTTGGCATGTTAAAGAACCCATTTGAATTCAGTAGGCCGTGTTCAATGGCAAAATTAATCTCGGCATTTTCCGCCAACACAAAGTTCATCCATTCTCTACTTGACAGCGCTGTAGTGTCAAGGAGTTTAGATATCTAACCTCCTTGACTTTCCTAGCGTTCAAAGGAACGACGAAATTCGACATGCAAGCTACCCTCTGGGTGTCAATTAACGAAGCTTGCACCAGGCACCCGAGGCCATATGATATTATTATTAGTGTTGACTATGTGGATTGCATAACTTTAATTATGTATATACCATCAACATGGCCTAAAAGGAATAATTTTAAATGAAAGGTTGTTTGAAAAGTGTTATTTTGTGTCCAATCGACAGAACAATTTTCAGTTCAACGATATTTATTGACGGTGACAGTATAACGAGGCATAATTTATTGTGCGTGTCTGAGACTCAGACCAATACAGGGGTTTGTGCACGGCGAGTTTCCATCTCCTCCCTGACAAATCACAATACTTAATCTACACTCCTATGAGGCTGTCTATAGTGAGGGGGTCTATGGTAATGCAATTAGAATATGGAAACTTGACATGAACACCCAGCTGCGCTGCCCCAAGAATTGCATGAGTATTCATACAGGTTGTACTGGTTGAACTGGATATCGCAGTAGACAGACCTGAGATCACTCTAGCAATTGGGCACATAAAATCACACTTATTCTTTTATATATGGTACACTGACCGACAAAAATGTGGATCACTTGACAAAAATAAAGTTTATGCGTCTAATTCGACTCTGGTGAAGCACTGTATTGTGTATATAAGGCATTTTTAAAACAATATTGTTCTTTTTGATACTTCACACAACCAATAATGAAAAGAGGGCCATAAACCATCATATATTGTTTATCATCTCTGGCCATATTTAATGGATTTCTGATCTGGTATTGCCTCTTCCGTCAATGTAAGTTTTATGACAGGATATTGATAAGGGATCACTGCCACATAGTTGTTTAAGGTTTGTGACCAATGTTGTTAGAAGATTCTACCTAGGACCTAAATATTATGAAAAAGATTAACTGAAAGAGAATTTACAGAAAACACACACAAATGAATTGCATTCGAAAGCATACATTTTAATAGACAAACTTGCAGAAGAAGAAGAAGAAGAAGAAGGAGGGGGAGGAGGGTAGTGATAGTTCTTTTTAAGGGCCAGAATAGCTAGGTCATCTACACTCACACTCCGTAAAATTGTGATGCCTAACTACACAGGAAATGTGTCACCTCATGATAAATTTATCCTGGACTGTTATCAAGCTAGAGAGGGAAAAAGTAATCAACAACTTAACATCAAAATATTAAATTACATGTAACGTCCTACTTTACTATGCGAGTGTCTATCATTTTTTTGCCCTAGTAAATTGTTGTTCCTGTCTATTTTTTCTTTGTAGCTTAATAATGTTGCCTAATTTTGCTCTCTTTTTATTATTACAGTGCAATATTTTAATCCAGAACTGTCTTTCTTGCCTACTGCTAAGGCAAAAACTACTTAATTTCTTGGAAATTTCATAATTTGCATACTATTATCCACAACTTAACAAATTCTTTAGACACATTATTCAGATTTCAACACCTTTTACGCACCCAGGTGTCATTTTGAGGCTCTGGTAATGGATTAATCTACTATATATTTGTCAAATACCACTCACTCACTCATTCATTCATCACAAAATCTCAGAAACCACCTAACGGATTGGAATGAAATTTGGTATGCAGCTTCCTCAAGGGCCGCAAACGCCCACTAAGAAAGGATTTTTGGATATTCAGGTTCTAAAGGGGTGTTAAGGGGGTAGACCTGCATTTCATTGAATAGCAATATCTCCCGATTGGTTTCATTGGGGGATGTGATACTTGGCATATAAACTCATCATTAAAAATAAGAAGACATGTGTCTGAGGGTTTTTCGATGTGGTGTATATTATGAGGTGAAAGGGGTGAAAAGTTGGGGTTGAAGGATTCCTAACGGAGCGTGTATCTCTTAAACGACATAGGCGAGGAGTTTGAAACTCAGCGGAAAAAAATCAGCATAAAAAGTAAGTAAATAGGTGTTTGACCGTTTTTTCATAAATCCAATTTAAGGGGCCTATGGGGAGGGGTGGAATTCTGGGGGGAAAAGAACAGGAAGGAAAGTGTCCGAACTGATTGACTGACTGACGCACACATCAAACTCAGGGGGAGAAAAACTGCTTAAAAATAAGTAAATAGCTGTTCGACATTTTTTTTCATAAATCAAATTTAAGGGGTTCATGGGGGAGGGGTGATATTCTGAAAAAAGAAAATTGAAAGAAAATGTCCTGACTCACTCACTCATAATCGCCCAGCCAAAATTATTGACGTTAGAAACATGACAGTTTGGGGATTTATGTTCATTGTATATCAAAACCGTCTAAGGGAGGATTTTCGGATATTCAGGTTTAATGGGACCTTAAGGGGGTTAAACCTGCATTTCATTGAATAACAATATCTCCTGATTGGTTTCATTGGGGGATGTGATACACGGCATATAAACTCATCATTAAAAAACAAGAAGACACGTGTCCGAGGGTTTTTCGATGTGGTGTATATTATGAGGTGAAAGGGGTGAAAGGTGGGGGTTGAAGGATTCCTAACGGAGTGTGTATCTCTTTAACAACATAGGCAAGGAGTTTAAACTCAGCGGAAAAAAATTAGGTGTTCGACAGTTTTCTTTTCATAAATCCAATTTAAGGGGCCCATGGGGAGGGGTGAAAAAAAAAAAAAAAACGGAAGAAAATGTCCTGACTCACTCACTCATCATCGCCCAGCCCAAAACATTGAAGTTGGAAACATGGCATTTTGGGGATATGTTCGTTGTATGTCAAAACCGTACACTAAGGAAGGATTTTTGGATATTCAAGTTCTTAAGGGGTCGTAAGGGGGTTAAACCTGCATTTCATTGAATAACAATATGACACTACTATGACGCAAGCGAAGCCGCGTGTACCTACTAGTATGTAAGTAAATATAAATTTATCAGCTTATGGATTTTGACACAAACAAGTTGTTTAAAACCGTGATTTTTGTTCCTGTAGGTCTTTATTCATTTAAAAATACAAGGGCATACCTTTTAAACCTTATTGGCACACTCATAAGTGGGTGTACAACCTAAAGCTGGTATCACAGTCTCAAAATATTGAGGTGTGTTCCTGATCATGGGTCATTATGTTCTCTTGCAATTATAGTATTCGGTAAAACACATCCTTGAAGGATATCCACAATGTACGGCATGTGTGTAGAGCTCCATTCTCCACATAGATCAGCTCTGTCCAGGCATCCCAACTGATGTTAAGCCCATACCATGATCAAACAATGTACAATGCAGTCTATGAAGAAAACAGCCAGTCATCCCTCATTCCAATTCTGACAGTTAGTTATTGCCGTTTTAAGGGGTGGAACAGCGAGGTCACCTGACACTAATTGTTGAAGAGAAGTGCGCTTCTTGAAGTAGTCAGTTCAACAACGGACATGTGGCTGGCTTTTCAGACCAGTAAATATAATTTCACTCATGAGGACTCACTTCACCAGTTCCCTGTCCATATGTACCAGATTGTGATGTAGTAGAGCATGAAGTGGGAATTCAGGTGCTAGTTTGGCCATCACACTGTCCAGATCTCAACTATACTGCACATATTTGGAACATAATACAGCGAAATGTACTTCAAAGTGTAGAAACAAAGGATGCACTTTGGGCCACGAATGTGTGTGAAATGAGAGCATACTCTTCAATAAAGCATGGCCATGATCAGGAGCAAGATTCAAAATTTTCAAGCTGTGATACCAACCTAATGTGGCATCACCCACTTCTGAGTATGCCAATGCACTGTCACAAGATTAAAAACACAACATGTTATTTATTTTATGTCCCTTTTAACTACTGCAGCTTTTAGAGACGCCAGGATGTCGGAATTTTGCCCCGAAGGGGATTATTGACGTGTCAGTAAATTTACTGACACGGCTCCCTCGCATTTGCACACCCTCAAATGCCAGTTGACTGTGCCAGGATTCGATCCTGCAACCCTGAGAGAGAAAAAAAACTAGCACCAGGATTCGATCCTGCAACCCTGAAAAAAAAAAAAAAAACTAGCAAAGCTGTAAACATTAATATTCAATGAGTTAAA
This sequence comes from Meconema thalassinum, assembly GCA_946902985.2. NCBI lineage: Eukaryota > Metazoa > Arthropoda > Insecta > Orthoptera > Tettigoniidae > Meconema > Meconema thalassinum. The sequence continues at coordinate 295,004,433 of OX336391.1, read as the reverse complement.
TGATAAATTTTCTGAGCTGTTGGATTCTTTCTATATTTGAACACCCCAATATGACACTTTTTGTGGTGTGAAAAAATATTTAGACTCGGAGACTTTCAGACACTTAAAACTTGGCAAATGATTCATTCAGCTTTGGGTGTATCATCTTTCTTTTCTGTTCAGTTCACTCTCGCAGGTGAAACAACGCTCAGTCACAGGGGTATTGCCACAGTTGTGGCACAGTGTTCTATACTTATGCTGCCCTCTAATATACAAGGTAAGTCTTGAGCATTATGTTTCTAAACCGACATCAATGTTGAAGAGATAACTAAGCTTAACTATTTTCAACATTTTGACTTCAGATAATTATGAAGTCCAGAAACAATTGAAGGATTAGACCCAAGTATTGGGGCAAGTAGGGTCAAGAAGGGAAAGAGTGAGTTTCATGATTGTGTGTAATTAGTGCACAGATAAAAGTGATTCAGCCGATTCAGTGAGTAGGCTGAAAACTGGGGTAGTCCGGAATGCCAGTCTAACCTCACTATTGTGGATTCAAGGTAACTGGCCTCATTGAATAGTACACTGCAGAACCTTAATAAAACTCAGATGAGACAATGCCTAAATAAAATCATAGTGACACTGCATGGACAGCTCCCATAAGCACTACTCAAGGACTTGAGTATGTTGAGCTTTTGCAAGCATAAGGTCTTAAGTTGCCATATATGGTGCTGCCATGTCAACTTGCTGTAAAAATGGGGCCTCAGGAAGTATTACTGGCAATGTAGCATCCTGTAGATGTAGTTTAGAGCCATTGTGGACAGATCTCATCATCATATTTGTCAGCATGAGTTGCAGATATGCGGGAGAGAGATAGAACAAATTGGCAGGTTACTGTGCCCTAAGGTTACTTGATTGTTAAGGAATGAATGTAAAACATAAATGAGGTGTGTTAATTGCATGATAAAAAAAAAAAAAAAACACAAATCAATGCTGTTTGGATTCATAACGTGAACAATAAGTGGTCTTGGAATTATAATATGTCTAAGAGTGCAGCCATTTTTTTTTATTGTCCTGCACTATTTAGTGGAAGAAAACACGAAGAAAGAAATTAAGGATGCTCAGCTTCTCAGTTCTCCACGAATGTGGTTATTAGTAAGCAAGAGAAGAATACAAACTAGAACGAAACGGGAACAGTGTTTCGCCAGTCATTGTTGAAACAGTTAGGATTATAAGAACTGTTTCAACAATGACTGGCGAAGAATGTTCCAGTAGCTTTGGAGAAAATACGAAGAAAACCTGTTTTGCTATCAGCAATCTGACAAATATGTTGATACAGTTACCACTGACGTGCAATGTGTTCTTGCCCAAAAGATGTGCGATGCACAAGAAAGTTAGGTTAAGTTATCTGATGTTTGAATTTTCTGCAGGCTTCTAATGAAAGAGGATGGAACTACCTAGGTACATAGAAAAGGTTTAATACCTAATATTTTTCTATTTGATATGATGCTATTAATCAATAAAATAATGGGGCAGATGGCCTTTTCATGGTCCGAAACAGGCATTTGTGCAAGACATATGTTAAAAATATGTGTTTTGCTTTTGTGTGAAACTGTAAATACTGGGATTACTTGCATCCATTTCTGGTCCATATTGACAAATAAATTAATGCAATACAATTGCGAATTTCCGTCAATCAATACATATACATATGTTATTATATATACTTCATTTTCTGCGTAAGACAACTACAAGAAAAATGTAGTGAGCAACAGAATCCACTCTTCTTAGTCTTTTATGATCTGGAAAAGGCCTTGGACTCTGTTCCAAAATCTGCTATGTGGGCGGTGCTACAACGCTTTGGCTGTCCTCGACGCTTTGTTGATCTAATCCAAGTTCTCCATGATGGCATGACTGGTCAGGTTTGTCATCAAAATAAGATCTCGGACCAATTTCCTATCGCTCATGGACTGAAACAAGGCTGTGTACGTGCTCCAACACTGTTTGCATTGTATTTGGCTGCAATGCTCTATAAATCGCCCACAAACATCCCAGGTGTAGAGGTCAGGTACCGGTTTGATGGAGGGCTCTTCAACCTAGCACGATTTTGCTCCAAGAAGCTAACTCAGGTTACGAAGATAACCAATATGTTGTATGAAGATGATGCGGCATCGCCTACACTCACACCAGTGGAGTTGCAACAGACTTCAATTGCTACAAGAATGCATGTGATCGTTTTGGTCTCACCATTAATGTTCAGAAGACCAAGGTTCTGGCACAACCCTCACCAGGCACTTCCCTTCCGCACTTCAACATTTCTATCTCAGATACTCCATTGGAGCAGGTAGACCACTTCTCGTATCTGGGCAGTCTGCTATCTGTACACGGCAATTGTGGGCAGGATGTTGAGAAGAGATTCGGTGCTGCCCATGCGGCATTTGGGCGACTATCGCACCGGGTCTTCTTGAATAAAGCTCATGGTGTACCAAGCTGTTGTCATCTCAACATTGTTGTATGGCTGTGAAACCTGGACCCTTTATCGACATGACTTCCGAAAGCTTGAGCGATCCCATCAACAGAAACTTCGATCCATCCTTAAGATAAAGTGGGAAGACCACATCACCAATCTTGATGTTCTTGAGAAAGCGCATGCTAATAGTATAGAATCATCAATCATTGGTCATCAACTTAGATGGATTGGACATGTCCATCGGATGGATGATACGAGACTACCACGCCAGGTTCTGAATGGTGAACTCACCTCCGGCACCAGACCTCATGGAGGCCCTAAGAGATGTTACAAGGACCAATTTAAACAGAATATGAAGTTGACAAGTCTCAATCCCCAAACCTGGGACCAGCTTGCTAAAGACCGTTCAACTTGGCGCCAGACCATCCTGGCTGCTGTCAAAATGTTTGAAGAAGAACGTCGTAGACTTGTTAAGGCCAAGAGACAAGCACGAAAGCTCCGTGCAGCACAGCCACGCACTGCACCAATAGTTCTGTGTGATCTGTGTGGACGTTTGTTTCATGCACGCATTGGGCTGTTCAGTCACCGCAAACATGCCTACAGACCTCAACCTTAGATTATTTTAGACTGATTTGGAAAAAGATCTATACTTGGAAATGAGTTAAAGCCGGCGACGATATATACATTATATTATACATTATGTATTGATTGACGGAAATTCACAATTATATTGCCTTAATGAAACTGTAAATCTTACCGATTGACATGCAACTGGACAAACTTTGAGAATTTACTAGCTGATAAAAGTTATCAATAAATCAGCGAAAATACATGGCTATGATTTACACACACTCATCGGCTCATATCTGCTCTTTATTATTCGTCGCGGGCAGTATTTTTTCCTGTTGCTCACACGTAACATGTTAATACAATCTGTAAACTGGGAGAATGTGATAAGACAGTTCTCGCCTTGTCGTATGGTCTGAGAACGATAAGGTTGCCAAACTGCTTGTTCCTACCGCGCGCACATGGGCAAATGAGTTAGTTCATTCAACTCGCTATAATATCTTTAATAATTATTTGAGTGATAAGCTACAGAATTATTTCGAAACTAGAATAGTTGCTACATACGAATAGACCACCTTTTTTTGTGATAATATTAAGAGCTTCGAGAAAACGCTGAAGAGTATGATAATCTACGATAATTTTATTTTTTCCATTGCAATGACCTGCTTGAGGCTTAAAAGAGGAATGCTCCGATCCCGACCAGCACAGCACGGCTCTGTAACACCTTGCCGCATTGAACTTGGGAATTGGTACCCTTCCTGGACACATTGATGTCAATGGGATGCCCGCTTCTAAATTTGGATTACTATGAGCAAGTTCTTCAATACATATACATATGTTATTATATATACATTATATTATATTATACATATGTATTGATTGACGGAAATTCATAATTATATTGCATTAATGAAACTGTAAACGTTTCGTCTCCGCTTGGGTCATTAACTACATCATGTGTGTCCGTTAGTTCATACCCTAAGACTACAAATGTACTCTTTCAAGCAACAAGTGTGATGTACAACATCACAATCAACATCAAGAATTACATTGGATTGAGTTAAGAAAGACTGGTTAAGTCCGTTGGAGGCTTTTTTAAACGTGGTTTTATTAACAAAATGTTTTATGAATTTTTACTGTTTTTATGTGTATGATATATTTATTCTTTTTATGTGTGTTCATTCATGTTTCTATGTCACAATCAAATTCTTCATGTGCAAATGTATTAGTGCTGCCCAATACTCATGGCTGATGAAGACACCAATGATTTACTAGGTGTCGAAATATCTACCATTCTATTATGACGAGTGAATAACTTACTCAATTTGAATAAACGGTATTGACTAGGCGGAAACGATTGCTTTGGATTATATAATCAAATTTTGTCAATACGGGAAAATATGTATGACTCTCAAGAGTCCAAAATATAAAAAGAGGAACACGTACGAAATATTCAGGCAAGTTTTGTACTTAAACCAGAGAAAGATTTACTCATATGCTCTCAACTATAATTTATTAAGTACTGCCCCCGTAATTGAATTATGTTGAGACCTCGGTGGTTATATTGGAAATTATAAAGAAAGTTAAGGCTGTCATAGTTATGACGTGGATGGTCATGACGTAAGCACGGATGACGCAGACGTTATGCTAGCAGGCTGCTTGAGCTAAGATTCTCAATGACGTCAGCACTTATTCGAGAAAGTTCCGAGATTTACGACGCAGTCGCAGGAAACGTGGAATTGTGCTGAGGAAGAAATTATGCTATTGGAGGGGAGGCTTGAACCAATCAACGATTGTTTGAAGGAAGACTGAGATTGCTGAAACTATGGTATTTTTAATACTTTTTGGAATGCAGAATTGTGGAAATCCATTTGCAGTAGAGGCAATGATCTGGCATTTTGGTGAAATTTATTTTCAGTTTTTGAATTTTGAAAATCCGTCATGTATTGGCGAAGTTGGAACTTCGAGCGATGACGCAGTAACACGCTATGGAAGGGATGGATACGCCCCTTATGAAGTTTATAAAAGGCCTTGCGCAGAAGAGAGCAGTCTCAATCGTCAGATCTCATATCGCATATCTCAAATCGTCAGATCTTCAGTGATTATATAGTCGTTTTGGTGAGACGTCGAGTGATATTAGTAGAAAGAGTCGTCATTATAACGCGTGGTGAAGCCACCGCAGTGAACGTGATTCAAGCAGTCAAGCAGTACAAGTTTACTGTGAGTAAAACTAGGTGAAGTTAAAACGCACATTATAACGCGTCTACACTTTCGTGTTCAAGAGAGTTGAGATACTTGTAACACTGAGTTTAAAAACAATTTGCAACTGTTTTTAAAACGTGGTGAGGGGAGAATGCCCCCGTAATTGAATTATGTCGAGACCACGGTGGCTATTTTGGAAAATATAAAGAAAGTTATGGATGTCATAGTTATGACGTGGGTAGTCATGACGTAAGCACGGATGACGCGAACGTTATACCAGCAGGCTACTTGAGCTGAGATTCCTTATGACGTCAGCATTTATTCGAGAAAGATCCGAGATTTACGACGCAGTCGCAGCAAACGTGGAATTGTGCTGAGGAAGAAATTATGCTATTGGAGGGGAGGCTCGAACCAATCAACGATTGTTTGAAGGAAGACGGAGATTGCTGAAACTATGATATTTATAATACTTTTTGGAATGCAGAATTGTGGAAATCCATTTGCAGTTGAGGCATTGATCTGGAATTTTGGTGAAATTTATTTCCAGTTTTTGAATTTTGAAAATCCGTCAAGTATTGACGAAGTTGGAACTTCGAGCGATGACGCAGTAACACGCTATGGAAGGGATGGATACGCCCCTTATGAAGTTTATAAAAGGCCTTGCGCAGAAGAGAGCAGTCTCAATCGTCAGGTCTCATATCGCATATCTCAAATCGTCAGATCTTCAGTGATTATATAGTCGTTTTGGTGAGACGTCGAGTGATATTAGTAGAGAGAGTCGTCTTTATAACGCGTGGTGAAGCCACCGCATTAAACGAGATTCAAGCAGACAAGCAGTGCAAGTTTACTGTGAGTAAAACTAGGTGAAGTTAAAACGCACATTATAACGCGTCTACAAGAGTGGCTATGAACAGTTTGCGGTTGCCTATAAGCTAATTATATTGTGCAGTGCTACATTAAGCAGTGTAGGAAATTTGAACAATTTCGAGGAATTATTTTAGAAGATATTAGCAATTTTAGACGACTGACAAAAGTGATTTTCTCGCCACCTGAGAAGCACTTTGTATCGCCAGATCCTACGCTACGGCTGACACTGCTAGTATAACAGGGAGACTTCTGATTGCTTTTGTGACACAACGCTACAGTATTATGGAGCAGTTTAATAAGGCAGTTTGTTCTTCTATTACTATAACCGAAGAGAAGATGGAAGGCTAAAGGACTTTAATGCAATTGGGACATACATCGTTGGAGTAAGATAGCAACATGGAACTTCGCTAATTGCTATTCCATACAAGCGAACATGTGGTGAACAACCATCTACACCCATGTTTCGTGGCTCAACGCTGAATACTATCAAACAGCAATGGAAACGATTTCATGCCCCCGTAATTGAATTATGTCGAGACCACGGTGGCTATTTTGGAAAATATAAAGAAAGTTATGGCTGTCATAGTTATGACGTGGGTAGTCATTTATTTCCAGTTTTTGAATTTTGAAAATCCGTCAAGTATTGACGAAGTTGGAACTTCGAGCGATGACGCAGTAACACGCTATGGAAGGGATGGATACGCCCCTTATGAAGTTTATAAAAGGCCTTGCGCAGAAGAGAGCAGTCTCAATCGTCAGGTCTCATATTGCATATCTCAAATCGTCAGATCTTCAGTGATTATATAGTCGTTTTGGTGAGACGTCGAGTGATATTAGTAGAGAGAGTCGTCTTTATAACGCGTGGTGAAGCCACCGCATTAAACGAGATTCAAGCAGACAAGCAGTGCAAGTTTACTGTGAGTAAAACTAGGTGAAGTTAAAACGCACATTATAACGCGTCTACAAGAGTGGCTATGAACAGTTTGCGGTTGCCTATAAGCTAATTATATTGTGCAGTGCTACATTAAGCAGTGTAGGAAATTTGAACAATTTCGAGGAATTATTTTAGAAGATATTAGCAATTTTAGACGACTGACAAAAGTGATTTTCTCGCCACCTGAGAAGCACTTTGTATCGCCAGATCCTACGCTACGGCTGACACTGCTAGTATAACAGGGAGACTTCTGACTGCTTTTGTGACACAACGCTACAGTATTATGGAGCAGTTTAATAAGGCAGTTTGTTCTTCTATTACTATAACCGAAGAGAAGATGGAAGGCTAAAGGACTTTAATGCAATTGGGACATACATCGTTGGAGTAAGATAGCAACATGGAACTTCGCTAATTGCTATTCCATACAAGCGAACATGTGGTGAACAACCATCTACACCCATGTTTCGTGGCTCAACGCTGAATACTATCAAACAGCAATGGAAACGATTTCATACTCACTGAATATGAATATTTCAATGGAAATTACTACAAAAACTTCATGGCGATTTTCTACAAGATCTTCAGGGATTTTTCAAGAGAGGTCAGGGTGGTCCCGACTCACAAAGAAGAATTTTGCCGGAAGGATGTCTTTCGTCTTCATGGAGCAGTGCAATTTCCGGTGGAGGAAGCAGTTCGATTCTCCGAGGGTGCTGTTTCCTGTTTCGAGGATGGAGCTCAGCTTTAACTTGGTGAAATGGATCCATCAGCAGTCTTCTTTGGGGAATTTTCCTCTGGAACTTCAATCGGCAGATAAGGTAGTCGTGAACGTTTATTGTATTTGAGTTTTCTAGCAATATCTGAGCAACCATTTTCCCATATTTTTTGTCCTCATGTATTTTGCCCTATATTCTTGTTTGAGATTCCTATTCTCAGTACACCTTGATGAGTTATGCCTTTTTCGACGATTTATTAAGACATGGTTATGTCATGGGCATAGTTAAATGATTTTGGATCAGTTGAGACTGATATTTAGATATTTCAATAATTTGCTTATTTTTGGTAGTCACGATTTGACTATAAGTTAATGATTTTCATGGCAGATTTAATTTCAGACAGCGTGTCTCTTTATTAAAGTAATTTCTACCCCAGTTTAATTACTTTGACCAATTTTCTGTCATCATCAAGAAGGAAGAACATTTAAATGATTTTAGAGCGTTAAAATCTCTTGCATTGTCGACGATCTTGGAAATACTAGTCGTTATTTGAAATTGATTGCAACACAGACATTTATCGTCAGTTATGAACGACCATTGCATCATAGACAATTTTGTGAAAGATGAACTTAATTATGAATTATTGAATGCATTCAAGTCGTGAACTTTTGTTAGGAGTTTTTTCTCAATTAGGGATTTGAATAATAATGTTTGCATTCCACAGTCTAATTGGATTCTATTCGACTATTTTGCAGTTTAGTCGCACTTTGTTTGATGATAGTATTTTTATACTACAATACTTTGAAGATGATAATCTTAAATTTTAATAGACCAGAGAGGCGTATATAAGCGTATTCACTATTAAATTTGTTTGTGATTGGCAAATTTTTACTTCATTTCGATTCATGAATGAAATCCACGAAGGTTAAATGACAACAGTTTTGAAACAATTAATGATTATAAGAATTTTTGAAGTGGAACTATGAATGTATAATCGCCAGTGCAGCGGACATGTTGAAAGTCGCTGATGTATAATGCCCTTGAAGTAAATGAAGGAGGTTCCCACAGTAATTAATGATGTTAAAGAATTTGTTAGTGGAGGTTTTTGTAAATTCTGTGGAAGATTTTGATGCCGTATATATTAATATATGATGAATTTTGGGCCTATTTAAAATGCAGTTTTGTGCATTTTTTTTATAAGCGACGTATTTACCGCTGGAGTGTATTGTATTTGTCCTTTGAAAATTAATCAAGTGAATTTACTGTTATAATTAACAAGAGTATTGAAAGAATTTGAGATAAGATTTTGAATGAAGATTACCGTCACAAATAATTATAATAATTATTAAACCTTTATTAAACCAGATTGTGACATTAACATGTATAACTAACCTTCATTGGTCGATTATATTGACACGATTATGAAATTACCAACCGGATGAACATGTGGTTAATGTATTTCTCAAATTAATAATTTGAATAATTTAAATGTTAATATTGTAAATAATGATGTAAATATCTTTGACAATAATGTGGAACGAAAGTAATGTTAGAGGCGTGTCAAAAATTCTTCTTGTCCTTAACTATATTATAAACAATTTCTAATTGTTATAAACATTTATGAGTTTTTGTTATAAACATTTAAGAGTTTGTTTTATACTCTAAACAATGCTTATTAAACATTTGGATGCTAATTAAACAAGCTTAGGGATTGTCAGAATAATCCAGTGGTATGTGAGTAAAGCCTTTGAAAGATTTGCGTAACAATATTTGTGATGTCTTGCGGATATTTAAAACTTTTGAGAGAGTGCTGGATTCTTACGCAACGTGGCTTGACAAGTGAGCCCATTTGACAGGTGTGCGTCAGGTTTGAAGGGTGGATGGCAGCTGGCCAGACAACTGGTTATCAGCGGACGAGGTCGTCTGCATTGTGGCCTTGCGCCTATAAATACAAGTGTCATGTTTATTAAAAGGAACCAAATGCTCTGTATATATGTCTCGTCCTGACTTCCTTTTTCCAATCCAAATGTGTTCTAAATGTTACGTTATTTTGAGCTCGGGGGAGCTAACATGTTGTATAATAACTTTGCAAGTCCTATAGGAGGACATAGTCAGATTGACATGGGCTACTGATAGCCACATTTATTTTGTTGAGTTGTTAAAGTCATACCCTTTATTTGAAATAAAGCTTTTGTACAGTTCAAAGTTCTTGCCGTCGTTCTGGTTCATTTTTAAATGTCATGGTGAGGGTTATTGTGGGAGCATACTTTAGAGATCCTGTTGTCAACCCAATCCCCGAGATATTTATAAGAGGTAAGTAAAGGTAAGTATGGACCCCCGTCTATTTTGGTGTGTTCCACAATAATTCCTTGTTAACTTCTGTACTCAAATCTCGGTAGTGTCTGTCAGTGCCATTTTCATTGGTGTAGCTGAGCCGGCGCGGTGGATTATTGGCAATCCGATTGAGGGGGCGGATATCTGACAGCCTACTATCCGGGTAAACGGGGACAGTACCGGTACCGTATGTTTGTATTAGGAGGTCTTGACATTTCATCAGTTCTCACTACCATTATTAGCCTACTATACGTACGAGTCATAACGCTGTCAATAAGCTTGTTAGTTCATCATGGTGATATTAACATTCTTGAAGTCAGCTACTTCGCTTCGTCTAAGCTAATGTGGAGATTTGAAGTCATTCTTTTTTCAGTGTTGCCTATATAAATTGTCTTTTGCAGCTTTTCAGTCGATGCAACACGATTGTGTCCAATGAACTGGGCGGCGTACAAGTTATAAATATGTAAACACACTCCTGGAAAAAATTGTTAGTTATCACACTTAAATCACACTACCGAAGATCCATAAGGATAATTGCCCCATTAGACCAATCGTGAAATGTAGAGGTGCGCCAGGCTACAAACCAAGTAAAGAATTAATAAATATGTTGAGGGATAGGTTAATTATCAAAAATTACGTCTCAGTAAAAAACACAACTGAATTACTATATAACAAAGGAGAAAATAGTATACAATTTACAACTGAATTAGTCAATTAGTCCATAAACATAAAACCAAGCATGAGAACGATTTCTTTCGAGATCAAGAATATGTACACCAACATACCGGTAAAAGATGCGATAAAAGTAATAGGGGACACTCTAGAAGAGAATAACTCTGAGAAAGAAACCGAAGAAATAGTAGAATTACTTAAAGTCGCACTCTGCCAGAACGTGTTTCAATTTCAGGGCAAATATATGAACAATGAACAGGCTTAGCTATGGGGTCACCACTAAGCGGACTAGATGCCAACGCATTCATTAAAAATGTGGAGAACAAATTCCTCGGAGGACATTCTGCAAAAGGCATTGTACATTGAAGTAGATATGTGGATGACGTCATTTGCATATACGACACGGAAATTACTAACGAAGACACATTGCTTAAATCAGTCAATAACTTACACCAGGCCATCAAATTCACTATGGAAACAGAAAACAACCAACACATAGATTACTTAGATTTAACTATCCACTGAGCAGATAATAATTTAACTTAATCTTTATACCCTAAGATGATGCAAACGTCACACACTATTGATTATTTCTCAAACCACCCAATCTCACACAAATTAGCAGGCATCAAATTCATGGTAAATAGGGCCATCAGCATAGCCTACCTACTGTATGTCAAAACGAAATTTCAATAAATAAATCGATATGATAAAGCAAATATCAATGGAGAATAATTTTCGGCCCCACATGTAAACCAGATAATAGATAAAACAACAAAAGCAAAAAGGACAGATCACCAACCCAAAGTGAAAATAAGTACATACGATTCAATTATGTGAACAAAAACACTTATAAAATAACAAACATCTTCAAGAAATATGGACTTATAGCGTTCAGAACTAACAACTCGCTTGGTAAACACCTACGCAATAGCAACCTAACAAAGAAAAACCTGCACGCAAAATCAGGCGTATATCTGCTCACAAGCCAAGATGACGGATGTAATGCTAATTACGTCGGGCAACGTGGCAGACAAACCGGAACACGATATAATGAACACAAAAATGCGATTAAACACAACAAACATTCAGCTATTTGCGACCACGTGTATGATAACTAGGGCCCGGATTTTTAAAAAATGCACATGCGCATATGCAAATGCATATTTTGACATATTTTGAGGTTTAGTGCATATTCTAGACGTAACAGCATATTCCGGTATATATGTCTGAATTTAAGGACAATTACAAGAACTACTAAAATAAATCTGTTTTGTGCATCCCTAGCTAGTTGTCTATATTATGTGCATCCCTCACTAATTGGTGTTTTCGACTCTCTGTGTAAGGGCACTTTACTTTCACAACTGACAATGGCAACAGATAGCTTAGGTATGGGTAGGCAGGCTGGCTGGACTTCCCGGAATTCCTTTCTCTACCACCGTAGATAATAATCTCAGGGGGTTGGGCAATTTGTCAGGACAGAAGTATCTTCAGTTCACAAGTTACGTTCCAGTTTAATGCCCTGCATCTCAAGTGTTAGTTTCTAAAAATGCCTAAGGAAAAGAGCAGGAGAAGAGATTTACTAAATCAGTGGGTGTCGGGTAATAGGGACTATTCAACAGATGGTGTCATCGTGTACTGTCAAGTTTGCTCAAAGGAAGTAAAATGTGAAAAGAAATTTCAGCTTGAACAGCATTCAAAAACAACTGCACATATTAAAGCAAAGGAGGAGAAGAACAGCACACCACAACTACTTCTTACGCAGGTAAAGCCTAAGTCCGGTATTCTTAATACATTTTCAAATGATCTTTGTAGGGCTTTCGTATGCAGCAGCATTCCATGGAATAAATTAAACAATCCAGGTCTGCGATCATTTCTTGAGAAATATTGTGTATATCAAAAAATACCAGATGAATCAACTTAAGAAAAATTACCTACCTCCGCTATATGAATCTACCCTGGAATTGATCCGTTCTGATATCGGAAGGAACTATGTCTGGACATCGGTGGATGAGACAACGGATTTATGTGGCCATTACATAGCAAATTTCGTGGTTGGTAAATTTCATCCAGACGAACCCGGTAAGCCGCATCTTCTTGCTTGTAAAATACTAGAGAAAACCAACCATAGCACAATAGCAAGATTTGTAAATGATTCTCTGCGACTATTGTGGCCATCTGAAATTGAGGCTAATTGTTGTAAAGTGCTTGTACTGCTCACAGATGCAGCTTCGTATATGTTGAAAGCAGCAAAGGCCCTCCAAGTATTTTATCCGAAACTCATACACGTAACCTGTTTAGCGCACGGATTACACCGCATTGCAGAAGAAATACGCACACAGTTTCCAGCTGTTAACAATTTAATTGGATGTGGGAAGAAGCTGTTTCTGAAAGCACCAGCTCGTGTCCAATTCTACAAAGATTGTCTACCTGAAGTTCCTTTGCCAGCTGAACCTGTCCTGACTAGGTGGGGGACATGGTTATCTGCAGTATCATTTTATCAGCAGAATTTTAATGAAGTGAAAGGAGTGGTTACAAAACTTGAAGATGAGCATATTGCGTGTGTCCGTGATGCAAAAGTTGTGTTTGAAACCGCTACTGTTTATCAAGATGTGAATTTCATTCATGCACATTTTTCTAAACTTCCATAAGCCATTGAGAGCTTAGAATCTTCTGGTACTCCCCTCCATGAATCACTTGATCTCGTTGAGAAAGCTGCATCTTCATTGAATTCCGCTCCAGGCGAAATTGGAGAGAAGATTAAATGCAAGTTAGAAAAAGTGTTGAATTCGAACCCAGGACTGAAGAAGATTAAGTTAATTAGTTAATACTTGAGTGGAACTAGGGTATCCTTGCCAGATGTATGCTCCGATACTTTGGTGCCCGTGTATAAGTACTGTCCAATCACGTCAGTTGATGTAGAACGATCATTCTCAGCCTATAAACTAATTTTGACGGACAATAGACATAGTTTGTCTCCAGAAAACATTGAAAGACTACTAGTTACCTATTGTGATGCTTCTTTATGCAACAAATGATACCTGTAAATAGGTAAGTGAATAAAATGTCACGTTTTAAGTGCATATTTCATTATTTTCCGTGCATATATTCTAACTTTTTAGTGCATATTTGCATGCATATTTTCAGGTTTTTAGTGCATATAAATCCGGGCCCTAATGATAACAATCAAAATTCTACACATCAAAGAATCCATTGAATTTTATCTAGCGAAGGAAGATAATCCAGCGATCTGATGAACACACATTTATAGAAAGATCACCACTCTTCACGCTGCTAAAAAAATAATAAAAACCACATGAATAAAACGAGGCAAGGAATGCGAATGGAAAGGGAAATATGGGAAATATGTTATAGGATGAGGATGCACATTGTGTCTATTTTCAACAAACCAAGACAAATGTGGAAGTACTGCAGCGTATGAACAAAGACTTGGAAATTTTCAGTATCATCAAAAGGAGAAAACTAGAATACTTTGGTCATTTTATGCGGAACAACAAATACCACCTCTTGCAATTAATTATCCAAGGAAAGATTGATGGCATTAGGGGTCCAGGACGCAGACGAATATCCTGGCTAAAGACTTAAGCCAGTGGTTTGGACTTAATACAGTGTCACTGTTTAGAACAGCAATGGACAAACAGCAGATCATGCTACTGATCGCCAATGTTCCTGGAGGACGAGGCTCTTGAAGAAGAAGAAGACCTGTATTAGGTAGGTTTGTAGGGTCCTATACCGTCTAATAGACCGGGTGGCAACAGATGGACAGATGCCTAAGTTGTGGCAAGACAGCTGAAATAGCTTACAATAGTAATGAAAATAGTTCCCGAGACTTTTCGTAAGTCTTTCCAACCTCATTCTGTTGGTTCAGGTACAACGATAATTCATTAAAAACTTCAGTTAAAATTTCCGACAACAGATAGCGTGAAGGATGCCAAGCGAGCTAGGCTAGATGCAGACCTCAGCGTGCCAGTAGCGGTGTGGAGGTCTATAAGTTAGCATCACTGTGAGGAGAACAATACCAAGTTAAGTGTACATTATAATTAGTTTTTCTAGTGCATGCTAACATTTGTTAATTGATTTATTATTATTACAGTGTGATATTCAAAATTCTATACACGTGCATATACACCGTTACTCACGTAATACACAAAACCTTGTAACACAAAACGAACATAACGTAAAAAACGATATTCAAATTGCGAATCAACATCATACTATAATCATCTAACGACGTGCTACTGAACCACAGAGTGAAATTACAGTAGTGAAAATTAACCTTAACACAGTGATCAGGATCTGATGATGGCCACTTGAGGGTAGAAACGCATAATTCTACATTGCCCATTTAAGTGTGATTACTACCTAATACATGGAGTGTGATTACATATTTATAACTTGTACCCCACCCAGTTCATTGGGCACAATCGTGTTGACCAACTGTAAAGCTGCAAAAGACAATCGTCTAAGCCAAGCCTTAACTTTGGAGAGAGCAAGTTCTTACTCAGAGCAAAATCATGTTTAAGAAAACCCACAAAAACAAGAGGTAAACTGTCAGTTCAGAGATAAAAAAAAAGGAACTTACCATTTAAAGCAGTGCGAGCACTTAGTGCTTGCATGCCCCTGTGCTGCACCGGTGCCTTACCCCTCCCTCCCCTCTTTCCTCCCCGTGTAGTAGACTTGGATGATGAGCAGTGGATCGCTGACCTAGTTTCCATGAAAGACATCACGGGATATTTAAATGACTTAAATATTTTGTTGCAAGGCAAAAATAAATTAATCAGTACTTTGTGCGACCGTATTGAAAGTTTCAAATTGCAGCTTATGCTGTTTAAAAGTCAGCTTCAAGAGGAAATTGGGACAATTTTCCCCTCTCTAAAATCCTTGAATTTAAGTACTTATGAACACATCAGTGGGTACACAAAAGCATTACAGTCATTGTATAAAGAATTTGAAGATAGGTTTGAAGAAATAAAACAAGTAAAACCGGGTTTTTATGATGCCTTTTACGGTGCGCCCAGAGGATGCCCGATGAAGTCTCCAAGATGAGCTGATAAAACTACAGTGCGATCAATTTTGACAGCCCATTACAATGGTGATTTGATTTCATTTTATAAAGGCGTTGAGGATCAAGAATTCCTGAGGACTCATGCCCTTGCCCTGAGATTTGTTGCTATGTTTGGAACAACGTTCGTTTGTGAACAAATGTTTTCAATTGTGAATATTAACAAAACAAAAACAAGGTTAAGTTTGTCTGATGCTTCCTTGGAAGCTACACTTCGGATTGCAACTGCCAAACGATTGTTCCAAATATCGGCAAATTAGTGGCTTCAAAGCGATGCCAAAGACAAAGAAAGAATGTTGAAAATTAGTGCAAAATCAGGAGCGCAATACAACTATTATTTCTGTCTGTACACAAAATTGGCAATATTATTAATATTTGTTTTCATACCGGTACGCCGCCTGACGCACGCTGATTTGCCCAGCCCCATTTACCAAACAACAACAACACTACTCTCGCCTCGCTAAGCGCTGCCACTACGCGTTCCTCTCCTACAGCAGAACACTGGTGCTTTTGCCAGTGCCGGCCGGAGCTCCCGATGCCTGATTTAAAGGGTAGCATGCAGGACTTTTCTACTAGTAAGTAAATGACGGGTGGCCACCGAGATCTATATTCCTTGAAATTCTGGTTGCAGGGGTATCCTTATATTTATTTATGTCCAACTTGTTATTCTAAAGGAAGATAAATATTACGGTAAGAGAGGTTCCACACCACTGATATCTCCTTCTCGAAACAGCCCCGTAAAGTACATACCACGGGACTGACCTCGAAGTACGATTCTTTGCCCTGTAGTTTTCAGTACACTCTTTCCCTTAGCCACCGTACCTGGCTTTGACATAGCAAAATATAATATGTGAACATACTACAAATATGAACGAAATCTGAATCAAGTCACAAATACACTAATTTTCTTCTAAAACTTCTACTACCTATATATTCCATTATTAAAGCACCACTGCACAGTTATGGTAACGTGAGAATCAACAAGTGGTCACACGGTACAAACTACTAACACAGAAAGCACGTGGACTGTGAGATTGCAACGCAGGGTATTATGACATCAACTATGCGAACTTAGATTGGCCGAGAGGCAGAGAAGTGATGACAGATATGGAATTTCCGGCCAAATATCACTCCCATTATTGTGAGGTGTGAAGTCATTTTTTAGTGTTGCCTAAGTAAACAAAAGTTTGGTGCTTTTCAGTTGGTCAACATGAATGTACCCAAATAGAGCTGGGTTATGCCCTAATCCTGAAATAAATTACATGAGATTAATAAATACAATAGGATGACCAGTTTCGATTGTCAAGCGATCATCATCAGATCTATTACACTTAGGTTATAACATCTATGTTTGAGAATACAGGTGAAAATATATACAATATGTACAATTATTTAGTTGCAGTGTTGGTAATGCAACTGTCGGTGTATGCTAAATGTAGTATATCTAATGTTGGGTGAACTTCTAAAATGGTGATAAAAATCCGGAATTTGTCTGTTTGGGGTGATTATATGGTTATACAAAATCAACTATGGTTATACTGTAATAATACAGGCTGATACCTATTCTGTTGTCTCCCTAACTGGAACTTCAAGCAGTTTCATGTTCACTCTGCCACCAGTTATAGTCGACTAACCCGGGTGTTAACTGGGCGGAACTGGTTTTTCCCTTTCTCCCCCTTTTGTTCCTGCTTTCTTTCTGAGGTCAGTGCCATGTTTATTTGTGTGACGTTGCCAAATCTAGATAAGAATGTATGTTATTGAATACAGGAAGATTTAGAACTATTAAAGACCGTGGAACTATCTTCGCCACGCGTGGACTAAAAAGCCATTCAAACTAAGCGGTACACTGTCTATTGAAGACGTCCCGGCACCTTTAATACTGCCACGCATACCGTCCTAGGTTTATTGCAGAAAAAAGTACATAGTACACCTGATCCAAATAACATTTACCTATAACCACCCCCCCCCCCCTTTTTTTATCTAGCTTGGCTAGTAGTGGTGTTTTGGGGATTCAAATTCCACCGCCACCGCTGGAATCCAAAGATGGCGATATCTACCGAACGAATTATTGTAGGAAGTTGAGTCAGGTGTCAAATTACTTGGGGTGACGCCCCCTTTCCTATGAACAACTTATTTCCACCCCAAAATGAAACCTACCCCTACTAGGGGGTGAAAAAGTTTTCTTTATAGTAAATGTGTTTTTCCATGTGCAACATACAGGAGGTCTGATACCAGTATGAAATTAAATGTTGTTCCACATGAAACGCATACATACAACTGGATGCCACTATGATTTAACATTTTTGTTTTTTACGCATGCCCACTCATGGCTTTTGTAAGAGGTCGTGCTTTTTAAAGATGGTGGCTGTAGTGTAACCTAACGTAACCCATCCCACGAGGGGTGATCAAAAAGTATTCCAAGCGGCGCTAATCGATTGGCAATCCAATAATCAAAGAGGGGCTTGTCAGGCCTTGAGGTGAGAGCCCCTTTTGATTTGTCCCTTTGGACTGACCCCTGTTGACTAGCCCCTTTGGACTAGCCCCTTTGGACTGGCCCTTTTGAAGGGGGTCCTTTTTGATGGGTCCCTGTGGACGAGTCCTTGTTGACGGGTCCCTGTGGACGGGTCCTTGTGGACAGGTCCTTGTGGAAGGGTCCTTGTGGACGGGTCCTTGTTGACGGGTCCCTGTGGACGGGTCCTTGTTGACGAGTCCTTGTGGACGGGTCCTTGTTGAAGAGTCGCGAACCCATAGTCGGATTTTAACAAATGAGGTGTCGTTTAACTCGGGTTGACACTCCCTTTCCAATGGACAACGTATTTCCACTCCAAAATAAAACCTACCCTACTAGGGGGTGAAGAGTAATATTTTTAGGTAACGATTGCTTTCCATGTGCTACATGTATACATTTCAATGCTAATATGAAATTAAACGTTGTTCCACACAAGAGACATGTGTACGGAGGAAAGCCAATATGAATTAACATGCATGTTTTTTGTTTTTACGCATGCGCACTTGGGTTTTTTGTAAGAGGGCGAGCTCTTTGAAAAATGATTTATAAGAAGGGGTTTTGGTGGTGAGGAGAGAGCTAGATAGTCGCCTACTTTCCTATGATGTTTGCTGATATCTCTCAAACGCAAGGTCGGATTTGGGCGTGTCAAATCGCTTGTCTCGAAGCCCTCTATATGTTATTAATAGGTTCAAGTTTTGAGAATGAGGGAAATAGGCTTTTTGGGGGTAAAACCATGATTTTAGACTTTTTCCCAATATTTCATGAATGCATGGTCGGATTTGGTCCTATGACGTGTCAAACGGCTTGTCTCGAAACCCTCTTTATTTTGGTAATAGGTTAAAGTTTTTGAGAATGAGGGAAACAGAATTTTTTGGTGTAAAGCTGTGATTTTAGACTTTTTGTTATATCTCACAAACCAATAATGCTAGAGACATGTACGAGGGGTCGTAGGACTCGAGGTTACGCCCCCCTTTTGAACATAGTATTTATGTTTTAAAAAAAATTGCGAAAGGGTCTAACGACACTTTTGTTGAAAAACTTTTAATTTTAAAACCTTTTTTTAAATCTGTCTAAAATGTTCATGAAGAGTGGTTGTAGATAGAGAGAGACGGTACCACTGGGCACGTGTTTCAACGAGGCTATCAACTAGCCACGGTGGTGATATCCCAATACAGCAATCGCTATTTGATGAGACGGTAGGTCGAGGGTTCGTTTTCCGATTTTTCCTATGATGGAATTCCTAATGCCTAACCCCTCTGAAGGGAGTCTTTAACGTGTAAACGATTATGAGTGACATGACAAATGATAATTCCTTGATCGGAAGAAGCTGGCCTTAGATAGAACAAACAGAACTTGGTTATATGTTGCTTGAAGTGAGTATAGAAAACAAACTTGCTGGGGCAGACTGACAGGATGTGGATGTTATTTGAGCTTATTGGAATGCATTGACCTTACTTGACAACAGGGCAATGAAAAAAGCACAGAGATGCTGAGGACACTTGAAGGTCAAACGATATGGCAACCATGGTGGGAGGGGAAGCAAGGATGATGTCGCCGATCACGGTGGCCATGTTCAATGGATGAATTTATATTTTTGCGAAGCATTGATCGGAGAGGGTCATGTGATGACTTGTTTTAAGGGTATTTATTTTTCCAATCTTTCCTATGGTGGACTCATTGATTGAAATAATCCAAAACTGCTAGGGCATGGCCTTGAGATTTTATAAACCGATAATGGGATTTTGACATACAAGGTCCCCCCAGAACTTGACATGATGTCATTCTTTTTATGGCTTATGAATTTCCCCAAAATAAGACCCAAAACAATAAGATCATGGACTTTTGCTTTTCTTAATATATTGCAAACCCATAATGTTAGATGTTTACTGTGAGTGACGAAACCTAGCTAGGTAAAGAAAGAATTATTGTAGGCTACATGTATGGTGACTGACACGTCTTTGACCATTAGAACTTGTTTTCAGATCTGACTGTAGTACATAGGGAGTATAGGTTGTAGGCATGGCTTGACAAACGGTGTACACAAAATTCGATTTATCGATTCAAGAATTAAGAGTAGACTATCATTAATTAATTGGTTAAAGAGTGTAGCTAAATATAAAAAAAAATGGCGACTACATTAAACTAAACTGAACCAAGTCGAATCAAACCCAACTGAACCAAACCAAGCCTAAAGCAAACCAAACCTAATCAAGAACAAGCCAAGGGCTTAAGTGTAAAACTTGTGGGGGAATGCAGTCATTGGCAATGTCCGAAGGAAGGGATAACGCTCTACCTTTAGAGGGTAAGGTAAAGCTAGCGCATGGTGCTAATGCATATTCCCAAGTACATGAACCACACACACAACTATCCTATGCTGGTTTTATGAGTTGACTGTTAAAACTTACTCAGTGGTTACTGAGCAAGATGGTCGCTATGCACAACAAGCTTTAAGTACTTAAGGCTAATAATCTATACACACACTTGCTTGTTCTAAACTAAACTGTGTTGCTGTCAGTGCTCAAACAGTAGGCTGATGACAAAATGCATTTCTAACAGAAATATAATCATTTCCGGTTGTCTAATGTTACCAACTAACCATTTTGTGTTGCAGTGGTAAGCACTTGTGACTCTTGTACTGGTGGTCTTAACTCGATTTCCAGCTCTGAGGCCTAGAATGAGTCAAACTAAGAAACAGGAGCATGGTGGTGCAGTGGTTAAGCTGTTAGCCTTTTCACTAAGGTATACCAGGGTTCGATTTAGTAGATTAAGTATTTTGTAATATTCATTTTTGTAATAGTAAATAGTTAATTTTTGTAAATAGTGGATTCCATTTTTTTTTTGTAATGGTAAATCTGAAATGTATAACAAAAAGTTCTTTGGGATGAGTGTGCATGTCAATGATGTTTTTGGGGATAAATAGAGTGGTTGTGTTTGTTCTCAAAGACAGGCATGGTTGTGTGAATGTACGACTACACAGAAAGAGAGAGAGTGTAAAACAGCATTACCTGCAGTAGTAGTAGACCTCTATGTTTTGCAAACACATAGACAGACTGTACCATTGCCATGGTCAAGCACTCACCTTAACACCATTAAAAAAAAAAAAAAAAAAAAAAAAAAAAAAAAAAAAAATCATGTTTCACAAATATGAACTTTTGACATACACAAAATAAAAATAAAATGTGTAAACAACAAATTGAAAAATCCATGTTTCCATATCATGAAATTCAAAAACTTCAAACTGACATTTAAAAAATGCAAATGAAAAATTGACAAATTGCAATGTGTGAAATGTGAAAATGAACAAATGTCGATCATTATTTTAAAAATAAAACATGGTGCTGTATGGTTGAGGTGTGAATCAAACCCTCTCTAATTATCTGGACCACCCGAGACTGAGTAGACTTGTTTTAGTCCTCATACCACTTTTAAGATGTTGTGTTACAGCTAGGAATTGAACCCAAGAGCTTGTAGGGGAGACCAAGGTTAGAATATGTTAAGCAGATAGCCTTGAATTCAGGGTGTGGTAGCTATATAGAGATGAAACGATTAGCTCGGGACAGGGAGGCATTGAGATCTGCATCAAACCAGTCAAAAGACTAAAGACTCAAACAACAACATGTAAGCTCACCAAAATAATGTTGTGTAATGGTAAATGTTAGTCAACGAACAGTAATGCATTGCTAAAACTCATGACACGATACCTAAGAGCATTTCTAATATTATTTTAAAATGCCTTTAACCCCATATTAAACACCAAGTTCACAAGACTCATAACTGCAATGTTATAGTAAAACAAAACAAAATCTCTATTTCAAAACAAGCAAGTGGTTTAATCAATGTATACTAGGAAAAGTTTTGTAAACACTCAAGTCCACAAGACTAATTAAATTAGTAACTGTCAGGTTGGTCAAGTGGTTAAGGTGTTTAACTTATGATCAAATTTTCTGTACAAGGAAGCAAGGCCTCGAATCCCTTACCTGACATAACTATTGAATTAACATGGCTTGGCCACACTGTATTATTATGATACTCGGTACACAAACCATAGACAGAGTGGATTGTTTAAGGCACTCTCTTTATGAACATAGTCAGAGACTGTTGATGGTTAACAATTGCATTAATAGTGGGGCATAGGGATAGCAATTAAGAAAAACAGCCAATACCCATACAATATTTTTATTCATTGTTTTTTTTTTACAATAGTTACACACTGAATACAACTTTTTATATGGCGGCTTCGGTGGCGTAGTCGGTAGCATGCTGAGCTTCTATGCCCAAGATAGCGGGTTCAAACCCGGCCGAAGCCGTCGGATTTTTTAAGAGCGTTAAAAATCCCTCAGTATGCCTTCCTTCGGAGGGGAAGTAAAGCCGGCGGTCCCATGTCATAGATTTATGGCATGTTAAAGATCTTTCCACTAATTACACCTGTGTGAAACTAAATTGGATAGGTTAAGAACGTAAACAACGCTCTTAGGTTGCTACGTTCGTTGCCAAGAGCCGACTGCGGTGGCGTCTAGTAGCTAGTTCTGAACTAGGCCTAGTAGTCGTCGACGGTGGCGTTTGGCGGCAAAAGTAGGAACTATTTGAAAATTCAAAGTTGCAGTCCCTACTTGAATTTAAAAAAACAGATACACACACTAATACAGTCATCACAAGTAACACCGGTTATCAGACAAATTCTACACACACCCAAAGTACACGGGGCTACATGACCGCGTTGTCGCAGCCCCTAAACTAAGGAACCAACCAACCAACCAACTTTTTATATCTTTACCATTGTTTGATATAGATTTTAAACACAACACTTGTTGTAGATCCTTTTATAACTTCCTCCAGGTACTCTTGTTCTTTAAAACTGGGGAAGCCACAATGGTTTTATAGACATTAAACCCCCATCCTCTTCTTTTTCATCATCATCATCATTATAAATATTATCATCATAATTATTATAGTCATTGTCACCATCATTATCATCATCATCATCCTCAACATCACTAGAACTATCCAATTCCTTTTTTTTTCCTTTTCAAAAGGGACCTCTTGAGGAGTCTCTGTTGCTTTTGATAGTGTTAAGGGTTTTTGAACGTTGACAACTGTCCTAACATGACTTTTTGAGGAGATGATAATTGCTTTTCAACAAACAATGCACTATCTTGAGCAGCAAAATCATTTTCTTGAACTAGATTTTTAGCATTTTCATGATATTTTGTTGACAGCAACAGTGTTTTATCTGGTAGACTACATTGATGATTACCCACACTTAAGACCTTACCATTCTTACTTTTTAGATGACCTAAATATTTTGTTGTTCTTTGTTTTGAGCACTGCCAAAATATGATTCCATTCACATTTTGCCGCTTATAGTTATAAGAGTAGCCATGATACAGTGCACGTGGTTTGCCTTTATTGGTTATACACTGGTCAAAACAATTAGGGGATCAGGTGAGATATCATACAAACGATACATATGGTAACGTCTTTTATTCAGAGTTCGATTGCAATTGTAATTTGTGTGTGCCACAGTATGATATTGTGCTGTCTCAACTCTTTACTGGAGGTTTATATGGCGTTTACGTAGAGCGAGGCACCATGGGACTACCATAATAGTGAAAAAGTAATTCTCGTTGCCCTCTAATATGGTGTGTGATCACCTCGGACGGCCAGGACAGTTGCAAACCTGCGTGGCATGGACAGTATGAGGTTATCAATCAGCTCTTGAGGGATATTTGGCCATTCTTCCACGAGTGCAATATCCAGCTCGGCAACCATTGTGGGAGGTGCTGGTCTGGCTGCAATACGTCTGCCAAGTGCATCCCAGACACGCTCAATCGGGTTTAAGTCCGGTGAACAAGCTGGCTACTCCATTCGTTCAATGCCCTCGTCGTCAAGCATGTTGTCCACCAGTGCAGTTCTGTGGGGACGTGCGTTATCGTCCACCAGAATGAATCCATCGCCTATGGCACCAGCGTAGGGCACAACAAACGGTCGAAGGATCTCGTGTCAATACCTCTGAGCCGTCAAAGCACCATTCTGAACGATATAGAGGTCCGTACGTCCACCAATACTGACTCCTGCCCACACCATTCGTCCACCACCATGATATGGTGCTGTTTCCTGCACATAAGCGGGATTGTTCCGAGTTCCACGCTCTCTCCAGATGAGGGAACGACGATTGTCCGGCTGAACACAAAATCTTGACTCATCTGTGAACAAAACCCGGCGCCATTCGTTACGACGCCAATCATGATGTTCCTCCGCCCAGTTTCTGCGGGCTAAACGGTGGCGTGGTTTTAATGGGACACACACCATAGGCCTCCATGCGTAGAGGCCACTTTCCCGAAGGCGATTTCGGACTATTTGTGCTGATATTGCGCGTCCTGTTGCCGCCTGGAGGGTGCATTGCAGCTGAGTTGCATTCAGCCTCCTGTCTCGACGGGCTGTTAACCGGAGATAACGGTCATCTCTTACTGATGTTACCCGTGGACGACCTTGGCCTGGCCTTCTTTTAACGGTTCCTGTTGTCTGAAATCGCGTCCAGGTTCTGGAAATTACACTTTGGGACACTCCAATAGCTGCAGCCACCTCCCTCTGTGTCTGCCCCGCTTCCAACCTTCCTATGGCTCTCCACGCCTTACTTTCGGGTAAGTCACGTTGTTACATTGCACTGCCTACTCACTACACCATCTGAACCCCACTGCTTGTGTCATTCGTTTGGTAGAGTAAACACAAGCCCACACCAACCCCCTCTGCAGCAACTTTCTGTTATTACCACTATCTCGGTTACCGTAATGTTTTTGTCTCCACTCCGTATAACCGACAGACAGACGTCGGACCATACGTCAGAATCTAGATATCTCAACTGATCCCCTAATTGTTTTGACCAGTGTAGTATATTCCATAGTAGTAACTGACTTGTAAAGTTGATCTACCTACTACAAAGGTCAGAACAATTCTGGTGAAAGAGTGATTTTGTGTTGACGTTTTATATAGGATTATGTTGGTGGCTTATGTCGGTGACTTATGTCGGTGGCTTATGTCGGTGGCTTATGTTGGTGGTTTCTGTTGATGGCTAATGTTGATGGCTAATGTTGATGGCTTATGTTGGTGGCTTATGTTGATGATGATAATTGTTGTTTTAAGGGGCCTAACATCTAGGTTATCGGCCCCTGGGCTAATGTTGGTGGCTTATGTTGGTTGCTTATGTCGATGGCTTAGCCTAACAGAGTTTTATCTGGTACACTACATTGATGATTACCCACACTTAAGACCTTACCATTCTTACTTTTTAGATGACCTAAACATTTTGTTGTTCTTTGTTTTGAACACTGCTAAAATCAACATAGACGACACGCGAGCCCGTGATGTGTCCACTTTTTGAATGTTGATGATACGGAATGGAGTATGCATTGGTAATTCAGTGAGCTTCTTACTCTCTAATCTGCAGTTCTGCCCCATAGCATTGAGAATATTTATTGTAGTAGCCTATAAAGAAACAAAAAAAATCATGTCTAATACAGTTTAAGCCTATGGCGTGGGCGCCTGCGTCGCGCGGCGCAGGAAATGTGGGGGAACGTACGATTACGTCAGCGAAACATGAACGCACCTGTCTGTTGTGTGAGTATCACTTTAGTAATGGCATCAAGCAGCAAAAGACGTTTACTTACACAATCCATCATAATGGTAAGCTCTTTTTTCTTATCATTATGGAAAGCTCTTAGAATGAAATGTTATATATAGTGGTTCTGGTCACTTATAGCTAAACTGTATTAGACATGATTTTTTTTGTTTCTTTATAGGCTACTACAATAAATATTCTCAATGCTAAGGGACAGATCTGAAAACAAGTTCTAATGGTCAAAGATGTGTCAGTCACCATACATGTAGCCTACAATAATTCTTTCTTTACCTAGCTAGGTTTCGTCACTCACAGTGAACATCTAAAATTATGGGTTTGCAATATATTAAGAAAAGCAAAAGTCCATGATCTTGTTGTTTTGGGTCTTTTTTTGGGGAAATTCATAAGCCATAAAAAAGAATGACATCATGTCAAGTTCTGGGGGGACCTTGTATGTCAAAATCCCATTATCGGTTTATAAAATCTCAAGGCCATGCCCTAGCCGTTTTGGATTATTTCAATCAATGAGTCCACCATAGGAAAGATCGGAAAAATAAATACCCTTAAAACAAGTCGTCACATGACCCTCTCCGATCAATGCTTCGCAAAAATATAAATTCATCCATTGAACATGGCCACCGTGATTGGCGACATCATCCTCGCTTCGCCCTCCCACCACGGTTGCCATATCGTTTGACCTTCAAGTGTCCTCAGCATCTGTGCTCTTTTTCATTGCCCTGTTGTCAAGTCAGGACAATGCATTCCAATAAGGTCAAATAACATCCACATCCTGTCAGTCTGCCCCAGCAAGTTTGTTTTCTATACTCACTTCAAGCAACATATAACCAAGTTCTGTTTGTTCTATCTAAAGCCAGCTTCATCTGATCAAGGAATTATCATTTGTCATGTCACTCATAATCGTTTACAAGTTAAAGACCCCCTTCAGAGGGGTTAGGCATTAGGAATTCCATACTCACTCACACTCACTCCGTTGGCTTTTCTGGGACGTGACGATCCCGTGCCGCTCTCACTATCTGCCTCCATTTCCTCCTATCCAGCGCAGTATTCTCCCATACAGTAATACCCATTTGTCTGCAGTCAGAGGTCACCTCATCTTGCCATCTACTCCTAGGTCTTCCAGGGGGTCTTGAGCCTTCGATCTTCTTCTCATACACCTGGCGAACTATTCTGGCAGCGTCCATTCTGATAACATGCCCTGCCCATTGCAGCCGTTTCGCTTTCATGACGTCCACTACTCTGGGTTGATTAGCCAACTTGTACAGCTCATGATTTGATCTGAGAACCCATCTTTGTGTTTCCTGGTCAAAGATGGGGCCGAAAATTTTTCTATATATCTTGTTTTCGAAGACTGTAAGTTGGCGTTCCTCCCTTTTGGTCACAATCCATGTTTCGGCTCCGTATAGCAGTACCGGCCTGATGATCGTGTTGTATAGTTTTAGTTTAGGAATTCCATCATAGGAAAAATCGGAAAACGAACCCTCGACCCGCCGTCTCATCAAATAGCGATTGCTGTATTGGGATATCACCACCGTGGCTAGTTGATAGCCTCGTTGAAACATGTGCCCAGTAGTATCGTCTTTCTCTATCTACAAGCACTCTTCATGAACATTTTAGACAGATTTAAAAAAAGGTTTTAAAATTAAAAGTTTTTCAACAAAAGTGTCGTTGGACCCTTTTGCAATTTTTTTTAAAACATAAATACTATATTCGAAAGGGAGGTGTCACCTCGAGTCCTACGACCCCTCGTACATGTCTCTAGCATTATTGGTTTGTGAGATAACAAAAAGTCTAAAATCACAGTTTTACACCAAAAAATTCTGTTTCCCTCATTCTCAAAAACTTTAACCTATTACCAAAATAAAGAGGGTTTCGAGGCAAGCCATTTGACACGTCATAGGACCAAATCCGACCATGCATTCATGAAATATCGGTAAAATGTCTAAAATCATGGTTTTATCCCCAAAAAGCCTGTTTCCCTCATTCTCAAAACCTTAACCTATTAATAACATATAGAGGGCTTCGAGACAAGCGATTTGACATGTCACACGTCCAAATTCGACCTTGCGTTCGAGAGATATCGGCAAACATCGTAGGAAAGTAGGCGACTATCTAGCTCTCTCCTCACCACCAAAACCCCTTCTTAAAAATCATTTTTCAAAGAGCTCGCCCTCTTACAAAAATCCCAAGTGCGCATGCATAAAAACAAAAAACAAGCATGTTAATTCATATTGGCTTTCCTCCGTACACATGTCTCTTGTGTGGAACAACGTTTAATTTCATATTAGCATTGAAATGTATACATGTAGCACATGGAAAGCAATCTTTACTAAAAATATTACTCTTTCACCACCTAGTAGGGTAGGTTTTATTTTGGAGTGGAAATATGTTGTCCATTGGAAAGAGGGTGTCAACCAGAGTTCAACGACACCTCATTTGTTAAAATCCGACTATGGGTTCGCGACTCATCAACAAGGACTTGTCAACAAGAACCAGTCAACAGGGACCAGTCCAAAGGAACAAATCAACAGGGATCAATCAGAAGGGGCTCTCGCGTCAAGGCCTGACATGCCCTCTTTGATTATTGGTTTGCCTATCGACAAGCGCTGCTTGGAATACTTTTTGATCACCCCCCGTGGGTTGGGTTAGGTTAGGCTACCATACCTGCCAACCTTGAAAAAAAAAAATCTGGAGATTATTTTATATGAAAATCAGGAAATACAAACAAATGACTGAATTGGCAAATTATGTTTCAAGTGAATGATTTTCACTTTGAACACCAAAATCATTTTTTTGTTGCTTCCACTTTCTTGGTTCTTCTTTGTTCCCACGTATTTTGAAACTTTACTTTTTCCACAATGTGATAAAAACATTACATTGAAGAACAGCATAACATGCATGAAATAACCATTGTTGGAGTCAATCATGCACTGAAATTGTTCCTAAAACTGTTTTATGAAAACAGAATCAATTTGTTCGCCATAATAAAGAATCTTACATCGAGCAAAAACATAGAATGTGACGAATATGTTGCAGCTAAATCAATAAACAATCGTTTACTCTAAATCAAAAGACTTACGAATTCAGGTACCCAAATAACATTTATTACTTGCCCACTAGAACCACATCAAAAAATACTGGAACAGTTTTGTAGTTCGTCAATAATTAGCTAAAATCGGGAGCAAATAATGAGTAATCATGAGGCGGGAAACCCTCTGGAAAATCGGGAGTCCCCCGCCCAAATCGGGAGAGTGGGCAGGTATGGGTTACACTACAGCTGCCATCTTTAAAAAGCCCACCCTCTTACAAAAAGCTGAGTGGGAAGGCGTAAAAAACAAAAAACAAGCATGTTAATTCATAGTGGCTTTCCACCGTATACATGTCTCTTGTGTGGAACAACGTTTTATTTTCATCATTGCATTTAACTGCATACATGTTTTACATTAAAAGCGAGATTTTCTAAAAAATTACAATTTCACCTCCTAGTAGGGGTAGGTTTTATATTGGGGTGGAAATAAGTTGTCCATAGAAAAAGGGGGCATCAGCGCGAGTCCTACAACACGTCATTTGTTAAAACCCAACCATGGGTTAGCGAGATATCACGCCGCCGCCATCTTGTAGTATGAAAGTCGTAGGAGGGCCTAGAACCCCCCAAAAACCACTACTTTGGCTGTATCGCTAAGTTGTGTCTTGTTTTCGTCAGGATGTGTTTTTTAGTAGAGTGAAAAGGGGTGAACTCTCCATGAAAGAGTGTTCATTTAGATTGTTGGGATTGTTTTGTTTGGCTAGGTGAATATCGATTGCTTTCTTTATGTCTAGAGCTCTGCCTTTCGATTCGTGATGAATTATTTTTAGGTCAGTCTCGATTTTAGTAAAGCTGTGCCCCGTGTCACACATATGTTCGCATACGGCTGATTGTGTTCCGTATCTTATCGCATTCCTATGTTCATTATAATGTGTATCTACTCGTCTTCCGCTCTGTCCAATGTAATTAGCTTGACAACCAGTGTCATGACATGTAATAGAATATACTCCTGACTTTGAATACGGGTCTTGTTTATTTAGATTACTATTTTGCAGGTGCCTCCCAGTCGTATTATTCGTTGTGAATGCTATTTTTATGCCTTGCTTTTTGAATAGATTAGTGATTTTATATGTGTTCGCATTCACATAGTTGAAGCGTGCAAATTTTTCTCTAATGTCCGGTTTTGGAATCATTTTATCTTAATTTTTATGTTTGGCTACAATTTGGTCTACTTTGCTTGGCGGGAAATTGTTTTCCTTTGCTATTTGTTAATGGTTCTTATTTCCTTATTATAATTGTCTTTTGACATGGGTATGTTTAAAGCCCTGTGCACCACTGAATTGAACCCCGCTAATTTATACGTACTGGGGTGATTATACTGATTGTCGATTGCATGCGAGGTTTGTGTGGCTTTTCGGAATATGGAATATGAAAGCTCGTTGTCGTTACGTTCAATAGCATACCTGCCAAACTTTCAAACTGAAAAATCGGGAGATTTTGAAGATGAACAATGTCAAATCATATTTCTTCGCCACAGAATATTACCGAGGAACCGACAAAAATCACTCAGATCATAAAATCACAAGAGCCTACCGGCATATTAATGCCTACAACATGTAAGTTATACATTTATAATTTCACGTGATAAACAGATACAATTTTCAGGCTATTATGAAAACTTCTAGGAACACATGCTGAATTAACCATCGACTATTTCAAACACAGAGATATTCAAATACAACTAAGCGGGACGCGTAGCTATGGAGAATCTATACATTATTGATACGAAGCGAAACTGCGGTATCGAAACACACCGGACATACGTAAAATTGACCTGTTCGATGGATGACTGGAGTTTGTCATCTCGCACTTTTAGTCCGAAATTACGCGCAAGATTTTTTGACAAATCGGGTGATTTAATACGTTAAGCGGGAGGGCGGGAGAAATAGTGTAAAATCGGGAGTCTCCCGTCTAAATCTGGAGAATTGGCAGGTATGCAATAGTTATGTCGAGATAATTTATTTTTCGATCTGTTTCGGATTCCTTAGTGAATTTGATTGAGTGGTGTAGGCTATTAATGGATTGAAGAATTGTTTCTTTGCTTGTTAATTCAGTATCGTAGATGCAAATTACATCTACGTATCTTTTCCATATTACTATTCCCTTTGTTGAAGTCTTTTCTAAGAACTCATTTTCTAGTGCATTAATGAAGATGTCAGGGATTAGTCCGCTTAGTGGTGATCCCATCGCTAAGCCTTCTGTTTGTGTGTACATTTTATTGTCGAATTGAAACACGTTTTGGCTGAGGACGACCCTCAGTAATCTCACAATCTCTTCCGTTTCTTTTGCCGAATTGTTGGATTTTAAGTTGCATTACCGACACTGCAACTAAATAATTGTACATATTGTATATATTTTCACCTGTATTCTCAAACATAGATGTCTTTATGTTTGGCTACAATTTGGTCTATTTTGTTAGGCGGGAAATCTGATGACAATCGCTTGACGATCGAAACTGGTCATCCTAGTGTATTTATTAATCTCATGTAATTTATTTCAGGATTAGGGCATAACCCAGCTCTATTTGGGTACATTCGTGTTGACCGACTGAAAAGCACCAAACTTTTGGTCACTCCCATTATGCGAGCGTACAGTCCATAGTAATTGGAGTGGTAGTATCTGTTAAGAGCAAAACTTGGAAATATGACCACAGTTTCTTCCATTTCCAGGTAATTGTTTAGTCTGCGATAGTTTATAACTCATTGAAGCGAGGGATCGTGATTTCATTTGGTTATGTAGCAAGGAGAAAATGTCAAAAAAGTAAATTGTTTGGAAACTTACGAACGTTAAACATTCATCAATGTTGTTTCAGCGGCCGTAAAATTTGAGCATTTAAATGTAAAATTGACAAATGCTAAATTGAAGTCTATTTTACATGGTCTTCATGGCATAATAGCCGGGATCATGAATATAAACATTAATTGCAGGCAAATGTTATTTCAAAAAACGTTAAATCAGGATTTCACTGTATCTAGAATATTCTCCCTTATAGCGCCAGGGGGCCGATCTATCGGCCCAGTGTGCCTCTGCTAAAACTGCCACGGGCCTATTTATCGGCCCCTTTTTTCTGGACGTTTTAGCGATGTTTCCAGTAATGCAGCGATTTTGCTGTTGTAACCAATACAACACGGGAATCATTCTCACTCTGTATATATATCGATGTGTTTAAGTTCCGTGAACAATTGAATTAATAATAAGCACTCTTTGAGCATGCTGTAGTCAGCTGGCTTGGCACGAGTTTTATCTTTTGAAGTCGTTCTTGCTTGGAGCTAATTAAGTTACTTGGTGATCAATACGGCTAGCACTTTGAACGAAGGGGAAATAACTAATGTTTTACTGCTGAGTGAAGAGTGTGAGAGTGAATTTTCGACTGATAACGACGACTTTTATTCGGATTTTGACAGTGACAATTTAATCCGCCGAGTCCACAGCCCGCGTGAGAGCAACGCCAAGGCCGAGACACAGGAATACCTTCGCCACAGGTAGAATTTACGCCTGACAATATCGACAGTGATTCACCAGGTTCATATTCCAATGATAAATCAAGTGACACCTCAACCAGAGATAGGGAAGAGGTTACTACAAATTTAGCAAGTAAAATAACATTGTGCAAGGCGAAGACTACTATATACGCATGTCATTGTAGAAACTGATCGTACTCTAAAACTATTTGATAGAACTACTCCAAATTTGGAACATTTATGTAGAATTCCATAAGTAATAACATGTGTATAACAAAAGATAGTAATTCGAGTGTGGAGGCTGTCAACATTTTATCAAAGTTTCGAATTTCATTTATTTTTTTAAATATATTTTTTAAGTATTTTTTGTAATGAACAAAAAGTGAAATATCAATTAATTAGCATCCATTACGTTACAAATATGTTTACCTGCTACAGAAAAAAAAAAAATCAACAACATTCTATCTTTATAATTATCGGTAGGAGATAATTTTGATCAAACCCTTGTAATTTCACTAAACTTGGCTTGGCATTCTTAGCATATCCACCCATTAATAGCTTGGCATCAAAAGGGTTAATGCAGAAGATTTTCCTTAATTAAAATTATCTTCTAATAAAATGTAATTGATCTTTTTTGAAAATTATGTTACTAAAACCAAATTTTGTAAATGGAAAATACGAAAAAATATTTCAAGAAATGAAATGAAGGTTGAAAAAGTATAACGTGCATATTTTTAACTGAGGCTAGAGTTGGAAGTAAAATATCTTGGCAAAAAGGCACCATCCCAACATTTGCTTTGAGTCGACCAAGAGCAAAATTCAAAACTCCCTGTCTCCCAAATACAGAGAACTTAGTCTCACTGGCCGAAGTTTCGAACAAAACCGTCATGATATAAATAGAAAAATCATAGGCTATTTTCTTCTAGTGTTGCCTGATTAGATTTTATGTGAAGATTTGTTTTTCAGATGGTCATTAGTCCTAAACCTTCCTAATTATCCATTATGTAGTACAGTGAATATTTCTTTTATGGGTTTGTATATTCAATTCAAGTATTGTAAAGATTATTTAGATTGAATTATATTAATATAAACAGTCCAAGAAGCTACTGGGCTACTCGGAAAGGAAACTTACTGAAGAAGAGGACCAAGAAATGATTGACTGAAGTGGTCCAATGAGGCCGTAAAAGCAGAAGAGAAGAAGAGGAAGAAGAAGAAGAAACTGTCCAAGATAGGGCTCCTGTCCACATGCTGACCGACTGAAAAGCAATCTCTATACAGGTATGTGATTTAAATTTAAGTATACAAATAAATATTTCCATTAATGCTTCCATAAATTCTACACGGTAATATTTTATAATATGTATGAATACTAACTTGATTTAAGGTTGAAAACTTTTCTTAGTCCAGAATGTTGCTTACACAGATCACTTCTTTCATAATGGTTGACAATGCTGTGAATAATTTCACAACTAATAGGGAAATGTTCAAAAAATGAATGTTCCTCCTACTGGAGCACTGATTCCCCTGAAAAAATAATAAAAATAAAATAAGAGTGCCATAGAAGACATTTGTAAAATTTCACCCAGAGCCAGGGTCCTGCTTTCAATAACTGCATTACTGGGTTCTTTTGCCATTTCCTAAATAATAATTACCTAAGTCAGTTTCCAGCTTCAACTTCATATCTTCGTTAGTGCTCACAGTTCTGATCACTCGTGACTTATTTATTGAAGTATTAACTACATCACATTTATTCTTTATTTCTAGAGACGATTTGTCTTGCTGCATATGTATCAACAGTCATGCAAGTTAAGATTCAGAAATAATTTCAATAGTTTCTTAATAAGCTCACATACAGGGCGCCCGAGAATGTTCTCCGCAGTGGGTACGTGCAGCTGTGAGTGGTTGAGTCATGAGTTTTAGTTGGCTGCACTGCACTGTGTCCTTCAAAGCGGGACTTCCCCGTGTGAGCTGTCGATGTGCATCGCGATAAGCGCGCGAGCCTGCAGGTCTTCAGCGTGTATTACAGTCAGCGAGGGTTCGGATAGATTATTATTGGAAGAGTGCAACAGTATACAGGCGGTAATGTTTACTACTGAAGAGAGAGTTTTTTTTGGTGGAATACGTTTTTCGCGAAGGCGATCGGTTTACAGAAAATGTAAAATTAAGATTTCAGGCGCGGTTTCCTAATTCAAAGTGTCCAAACCGTGATACCATTCGGGATTTGATAAGTACATTTCGTGAGACTGGCTCAGTTCACGATGTACTGGGAACAGGCAGGCCTACGCTTTTAACGGACGAAAAACTTGATGAAATCTCCGATATAATGCTGCGAAGCCCAAGTAAATCAACACGAAAATTAGCTCAACAAACAGGAATCTCCAAGTCGACAGCACATAAAGCTGTAAGAGACAAGCTTCAGTCGTTTCCTTATAGTGGGCGATGTATGGAAGATAGACATATGCTCTCGCGGACTTTTTTGTAGAACTTTTCATGCTGAACAA
This sequence comes from Meconema thalassinum, assembly GCA_946902985.2. NCBI lineage: Eukaryota > Metazoa > Arthropoda > Insecta > Orthoptera > Tettigoniidae > Meconema > Meconema thalassinum. The sequence continues at coordinate 294,969,426 of OX336391.1, read as the reverse complement.
TTCTTACACTAATAGTATTTAGATATTTTTAAAGGTTTGCCCAGCGTAAGCTTACAAAGCGCTCGGACGCCAGGTTTTTTATCGACTATTCCACTAAAATCGTTACTGCTCGGCTTCCTTTGATCATTAATAAATTATTTTCTACAGAAATCATACTCGATATATCCTTTACAGAATGGTGAAAACCGCATCAAAATCTATCCAGTGATTCTTGAGTTTACCAGTAACATCCAAGAAACGGGGTCTTTGTTTTATACTAAGTAGAGATGATGCAAGCGGCAGCCGTGCTACCAACGTAACTGCTGTAGCTAGCTCTCGCAGACGCATGTAGGCGCTGCGGAGAATATTCCCGGACACACTGTACAAGTCTGTAATATCAGAGTGGGGAGATGACCAGCAAAGGCTTTTTTGGGTTGGCAGGTTTCCACAGAGCATTCATGTGTGGATCCAGCAACAAGTTGGAACAGATCTTAAAATACTGTACGTATCCCGATGATGGCTGCATGCAACAACAAAAACAAAAACAAAAACGCCATGTTATTATGGATATGCCAATTGCTTAGGCTTTAGAGATGCTGTTTACGGGTATATGAGCATCAGCAAGCTATAGTCCCAGCGTACGGTAATTTATGTCGTAAAATATATGTGTGCAAGGGAGATGAAGCGATTTACAAAATTTCTTAGGAGCTAAACATTTTTTAAGTCATGGAGGGAAGTTGAGGTAAGAAGAGACTAGATATTACAAAGGAAGTAATACATGACTTGACAGTAGAGACAAATAACTGTTCGTTATATACAGGGTCATTGAAAAATAATGCCTAGATTTTAAATAATTGCTATAAAAAACTATTACTATTTGGAAGCCTTCATAGGGAGGTTATGGCTGCTTGAACTTTTAGTTCTCGCAGCAAAGAAGTGCAGTTGCACTCAATATAAAGGGAGGTAGCGCATAGTTCGTTACTCCTGTGGGGGTCCGTGCGGGGACACCAAGAGCCCGCCGATGAGCCAAGCTTGGTGTCCTAGGCGAAACCCCACACAAGACACGGCACAAACCTAGAAGAATTGCTGAGTTTTATTACAGGTAATGTCTTAAAATGCGTGGAAAACAAAACTTTTTTTTTCTTCATACTTGAGTAAGTTTCAATGTGAGCTCCGTTTGTTGGTCTGCAGACGTCTAATGTGTGTCGTCGTGTGGTGCGGGTTACTTCATGACCAAGTTATTGGATCTTTCTTTTTCGCTGAAGAAACAATTACAACTCTAATTTACCTCGGCATTTTTGAACAGTTTGTGTTCGCGTAAATAGAAGATATCGGACAACAGACTGGACAGCATGTCATTTTTATGCAAAGTGGGGCTCCGCCTCACTTCCTCCATCCGGTATGCGATACACTTGACGCACGTCTGCAGAGCAACAAACGGAGCTCACATTGAAACTTACTAAGGTATGAAAAAAAAAAGTTATCTTTACCATGCATTTTAAGGCTAACACCATACCATTACATTACCTCTAATAGTGTAGTTTTTTTTATAGCAATTATTTAAAATCTAGGCATTATTTTTCAATGATCCTGTATTTTCTATAAAATGATTTAATACTTTTGGAAAATAAAACAAGAAATAATTCGTTCAAAGAAGTTCAAAATGATTTAGATGAGTTGAATAGTACAATGAAACAAATTGAAACTAGAGAAGTAGAAAGGATTCTAAAGAACAAACATATAAGGCTTACACTAAACATTAATCAACGAAAACAATGTCATATCTGATGAGGAAAGGGCAGCCAGGTCAGGTAGAAAGAAGAGGCTTTGGGAGAGGAGGAAGATGACAGCTAAATTCCCTGCCAATCCATAGAGGATTTGAATGAATTTGGTTTGATTCAAGTGCTCCAATGTGGACGTAAACTATGTAAATAAATAAAATGACCAATTTTCAGTACATACAATAATATAAATGTACCTTATTTAAGAAGAATGCAAATTATTTCCCTGTGCATTTGCTGTAACTGGGGACTTAGAAAAGTGGCAAATAAAATCATGGAAATGTGGAGTAAAAATCTTAATTTTCTCACAACCAATGATTTGGAGTCTCAAATTAAAAAAGTGCTGGTACATAATCCCATTGAGTAACCTCCTCAGAAACCAAGTACTGCTATTGCTTACCCAAAGTAAAATCCCATAACACGCGAATGTACAGAGAGTCCAGTTTGTATGTATCGGAGACCCTCGCTCGCCCGCGGCGCGAGCCTGTCTCCCGCCACGCACTTTGCCGTTATGCGGCGCCTGCACAGCACTGAGTCATTGAGTATAGGAATTTGTACTTACCTAGTTCACAGCTGGTGCTGAAAATGTTCGCCATTCACTGCTACTCATTGCTGACACTTTTTATGAAACTGGCATTTACTCTCTGAAGTTCCTCAGCACCGATTAACTGTATTTCAGCTGTAATATAGTCTTTAAGCTCATTTATAGTGTGAGGGTTTCTCGCATACACTATTTTTAAGCGTCCCCCACAAATAAAAGTCACATGGTGATAAGTCTGGGCTTCGCGGAACCACACGTTCCGACTTATAATCCTAGTACCAAAAATGTGACGCAATTCTGTCATGGATGCTTCGTCATTGCGAGCAGTGGTAGAATCTTGTTGAAAATAAGTTGACAATCGCTCTCCGTAAGTCAGTTCGTCAAAAAAATTTGTCAAGTATCACATTGAAGTACAAATTTAAGTACAAATTCCTATACTCAATGACTCAATGCCGCGCAAGCGCCGCAAAACGGCAAAGTGCCTGGCGGGAGACAGGCTCGCGCCGCGGGCGAGTGAGGGTCTCCGATACATACAAACTGGACTCTCTGTATATTCTGTAACATGAACACTGTGCTTGCTGCTTTGACAGAGGAAGTTCACATGTACTTTTTTACATTGCAATATTTTATCCAGGAAGCAGTGAACAAGCTGATGGTATGGGCAGATAAAAATAGTCTTCAAATTAACACAGACAAGACCATGCAAATGACTTTTAGAAAAGTAGGAAGGCCTGCAGAAGACGACCACATAAAGATAAGAGGGGAAAATGTTCCAATCGTTCGGGCATTGACATATCTCGGGATTACTTTACAAACAACAGGTCAATGCTACAGACTTCACGTAACGGAAAGAGTCTCAGCTGCAATTAGAGCAATATATACAATAAAAGATCTACAGAATGTATCAATAAAATCAGCAATGAAACTGTTTCATACAGTAGTGAGCCCAGTAGCAACTTATGGGATACAGATTATATGGGATCACCTAACACTCGCAGACCTTCGATCCATAGAAAAAGTGAAGGCAAGGTTTCTTAAAAGAGCTCTCTGTGTTGGAATAAACACAAAATCGAGACTGGTATATGAAATGGCCAAAGAGACTTTCTATATCGATGACATAAAGGCAAGGTTCTTACTACCATCCACTCAAAATAGTGCCAAGGTACTTGAAGAGAGAAGACAAAAAAGGGAGGATATCTGGCTTGAATTTTATTGTACAGACACCATGTGGGACCGACACTGGACGGAGGCAAATTAAGAATTAAGGCATGTCATCACAAGTTTAGTGGTTCATGGATATCACCACAAATTATGTACGACGACACATTTCCATGAAGTAGGAAATGAGTGTGTGTACTTTGTGTGGTGAAGGATGTGAACGCTATCACATCAACCGATACAAAAATAGGACAAAATCAGTTTTATAGTATAGCAAAGACCTATAGACTAAATAACCAAGATGAATATTGTATTCTGGCCATTCGGCTGCAATTAAATTTTATTAATATTATATCCAGTATTTCAATTCGGTGAAGAAGATCTGGTGAAGAAGAATGCACAGGAGAGAGGCCAGGATTGGGAGAGGATTGTGAATGGAGAATGGTACATGGATCAACAGAGATGGAAGGGGTTCGTATACCACAACCGGGAAACTGGAGTAGGTCAACGATGATGAGGATGATTTCAATTCGGATTGAGTGGTATACATCAATGTTTACTGCACTCCGATGAAAGCAATGTATGACATGGGCATGCAATCTTCAAGATCAGATTGTGGATGATTGGAAAAATGTTGCCTGATCACTTGAATCCAGATTGTCGATTTAGCACATACTGTCAAAGGCTAACATGTAAACCAATTTCCATCAGACTTCATGGCACATTGTTGCACTGCTGGACAGAGAGAGGCTGGTAGAGGAGGTATGATGGAGTGGATGATGTTTTTATGACACACTGGGCCACATTATTCTGGTATATCAATTTCCTGACATCTTCCAGTATCTGGTAGTTATTGGGAACTAAGTTCAACCGTTCATGTTGATGATGGTGATGGCTACTTCTAACAGTACAATGCAGCTTGTTACATTGTCACGATTGTGAATAACAGATTCAAAGAACAGTGAATTTGCTTTGCTGCCATTTTCTTCCTCTTTTCCAATTAGTTTTCGGTTGGGTTGTGTATCGATGATTTCTATCTACAGTTTACACCACAGTTTTTGGCCGGTCAGCCCTGGTTCCGCACTCGTACAGAGGACAGTTGGTGAGCCTCAGACATGTACAATTGATACACGAGTTGCTTTCCGTGCGACTGACAACTCACGTATATTGTATATGCCTGAGGCTCACCGATTGTCCTCTGTACGAAATGCTGAACCAGGGCTGACCGGCCAAAAGCTGTGATGTAAACTATCCTTCCACCATTCCTGATTGAATACCTCTTCCACATTTCTCACTATTCTTATCAAATCTGCCTTAATTTGCTCCAACCATCTTCTTCTGGGTATCTCTCAGCATCTTGTAATATTAACTTTCGTTTCAAATACATGGTTGGTTTTTTAGTTTTAGCACCAATGCTTCAGTGCCAAGTTGCAACAATGTTGGGCGCTGCCACTTTTACCGACGGTTGCTGCCATGCATCCCCTCCCTCAGAGCACATGACCTCACCCGTCCTCACCACCGCTCGTGCGCAGTCGCGCCTGTTAGATGAGTAGTGTGAGACCAGCGCTCGCGAAAGACAGTCGCAATGTTTTCCAAGCAGGAGCAGAGAACGTGGATAAAAATTCAGTGTGCTAGGGGTCGCAGTGCTCAACAGTGTCACCGAGGATTGCAGGAAGCGTGCGGTGCAGATGCGTTACCGTCCAGAACGGTAGCAAGATGGGCGCGAACATGTGGAGCACATGCCTCTATCTGCTCACCCACCAGTAAGTGATGACAATGTACATATGGTGTCCGCGTTAGTAGAGGTGGATCGGAACGTAACGATTCGTCAATTAGAGCAAGATACCGGACTGGCGCATTCAACTGTCCTCCACATCCTGAAGGACATACTGAAAATGAGGAAGATTGTGTCCAAATGGGTCCCGCATAACTTAACCGACATGCACAAATGGCTGCGATATGACGCTTGTCGTATGCACTTGCAGCGTTATGAGCGCGAAGGAGAGGCCTTCTTACAGCGAATCATAACCATTGACGAGACATGGGCCAGATCTTATGAGCCACAGTTAAAACACCAATCGAACGAGTGGCGGCACCACGGAAACAAACAGTTCGACCAACCCCCCACCAATGTGAAGGTAATGTTGATTCTTGCCTATGATTGGGATGGTGTGATCATTCACCATACTGTTCCTCGAGGGCAAACCGTTAATGCGGCGTTTCTGCAAGACTATCTCCGAGGAGCTCCGAGAAGGAAACGGCGCCACCACATGGTTACACCGCCCATTGTTCTGCATGACAATGCTAGGGCACACACAGCAGGCGTTGTGTCGGCATTGTTGGATCGCTGGGGCTGGAAGGTCCTCTATCACCCCCCATATTCTCCCGACATCAGTCCCTGAGACTACGATCTCATCCCGAAGATGAAGATGACAATGCGCGGGGAGCGCTTCCGTACCATTGAAGACGTTAAGCAGGCTGCCAAGCGCTCTCTTCGTACCATCAATAGATTGGGCAGTGCCAACGGGATCCGACGACTTCCGCGTCGCTGGGAACACGTTGTACGCAACGGTGGGGACTACATCGAGGGCCTGTGAAACTTGGAACCATCTGAGTTATTAATCCAGTTATAACTAAGGTGCCAAAACTAAAAAACCAACCCATTTACTTGTCTTGGAATTCCTTTCCCCCTCCGTTCTCAGCAGGTGCCCGAACTATCTATTAGTTTGATAGCTTGATATGATAGAAGTTAAAGATTCAAAACGGATTCACACTTTTACACATAAAAAGTACAAGGTGCGTTCAAAAAGTAACGAGCCGGAGGCATAATTACAGAAACCAGTACCTGTATGTTAGAAGTATTGGCCCTGGCTGTTGAGGCACTTATCCCACTGTGACACGAGGCAGTGAATGGCTGTACAGCTGGACGTCGGCGTCCAAGGTGAATCGTTGGCCCCACAGAGCCCTTTTCATGGGACCAAACATGGCGTAATCACAGGGAGAGAGGTATGGACTGTATGGAGGGTGGCCGAGAACCTACCATTTGAATTTCTGCAGGTGTGCCGCGACGGTGTTGGCTGTATGAGGTCGTGCATTGTCTTGGAGCAGAATGTTCAATCCGACCACGGTGGTTATGGCGTTCACTGTCACTCGGCGGTCTTGGGTAATGAGTGCATCAACCAGCTGGACGTTGTCATCGGTAATGCAGGGGGGTGCTCCAGACCGGGCATCATCGGCTAACGACACCCATCCTTCCCTGAAGCGCTTGTGCCTTGCAAGGGACATGCAGTGTTCGCCATACACTTATGACATTCGGCGATGAGTGTCAGTTCCCCCTACTCCTTCCGCTGTTAAAAACCGAACAACACCTCTTTGCTCTTCGTTTGACGCCTCCATTTCACTGTTTGCAATCGACTGGCAGCGTTGGACGATTGATGCATGCTGCTGCTCGCTTTGTATCGTCACGTGACGAGTACACGTGCCCTCTAGCGATGGGCTGTGAACTCCCACGCTCTGGTCGGAACCACACCTCGTTTCACACGCCACGATTAGCCGATGTCGTCACCGGTTTGCGCATTCCAGCCTCCGGCTCGTTACTTTTTGAATGCACCTTATACTATAAAAAGGGAAGTGAAATAGAATAATGAAATAAAAAAAATGGTTTAAAAATTCTGACTTGTTAAAAAATTTAATTAAAACTTCTTTAACTTAACCTTCTAACTACTATGTATTTTCAGTAGAATCAATGCCCATGAGCTGAGTTATTTTCACACATCTTAGCTCCATTCAACTGTACATCAAGGAAGGAAAGAAGGAAGAAAGGTTGTAGTTTTAATGTGACCGTCAATCGTGCGATTATGAGCCACAGGACCTCCTTTTTAAGTGGAATCCGAACCACAGAACATGGCATTTCACATCGGAAATCTCACATGCACTGACCGGGAATCGAACCCGGTCCACCTTGGTGAGAGGCCAACAGCTTGACCGTTGCGCCACCACGCCCCTACTTGACGATCAAAACTGGTCATCCAAGTGTATTTATTAATTTCATGTAAATTCAGATAAGTAACCTGTGCAATACAATCTGAACCGACCATTTAATAACAATCACATACTCACACTAAGCAAGCAAATTTGGAGGTCAATCACCACATTCAATATCTTAACAAACTTCACATAGACTATAACTAATACATATCGACTAGTTGCATTATTTCAACTAATACTGCAACTAAATATCATATTTACTCGGATATAGGACCCCCTTTTTTTTCTAAATTTTTAGTTCCGAAATTGAGGAGGGGGAGGTACTATAGACGCGAACTTAGCAAAAATCCATTATTTTGGGAAAGGGTGAGAGTAAAAATAAGCTATTTTATTTTGTTGCTACATAGTACGAAATACAGGGCTGGTTTGTCTGAAAGCTTTGATATCAAAGTGGGGGTTCATCAGGGAAGTGCACTATTATTCAATATTACTATAAACTACCTAACAAAACAATTTCAGAAACCCTTACCGTGGAATCTTTTGTACGCTGACGATGTGACACTAATATCTGACAGTATTTATGACCTACAGGAGAGTTTAGACCAATGGAGGAGACCTCTAGAGTCTAATGGACTGCACATTAGTAGAACCGAGACTGAATATATGGTATGCGACTTCCACAACAATAAACCCAGTATGACAAATATTGAACTTAAACTAGATGGTGAAACCTTACCAAGGGTAACAAAATTCAAATATCTAGGTTCTGTCATTGCTGAAGATGGCACGATAACCGCCGATATAATCCAAAGGGCCACGTCAGGGTGGAACAAATGGTGAGAACTAACAGGAGTTTTACGTGATCCGAAAATACCCATAAGAACGAAGGGGAAAGTTTATAAAACTGCCGTAAGACCAATCCTACTCTATGGTAGTGAAACATGGGCTACTACAAAGGCACATGAGCAAAAGCTACATACCACTGAAATGCGTATGTTACATTGGGCAGGTGGAGTTACTCTCAAAGATAAAATCCATAATGAACATGTGCGGGGCAGTTTCAAAGTAGAGCCTATAACAGAGAAACTTTTAGAAACCAGGCTAAGGTGGTATGGACATATTATGCGAAGACCGGAGAATCATGCAGTAAAGAAGTGCCTTTTCATGACTACGCAAAAGAGAGGGAGCGGTAGACCTCAAACAACATGGATGACGAATGTCCAGAGGGACATGAGAGTATTGGGCCTATCTGCTGATGATGCTTTCCAAAGAAATGACTGGCGCCTCAGGATTAAGATAGCCAACCCCGCGTAACGGGAAAAGGCGAGGAGGAAGAAGATAGCACGATATACAGGGCGCCAGGAAGTGTTCTCCGCAGTGGCTACGTGCAGCCGCGAGAGGTTGCGTCATCAGTTTAGTTGGCAGCACAGTGACCTTGATTGGGTGAAGGCCACATTGTGTAGACTGTGGTCTGTCGAAATCGTCAGTGCATATAGTTAGAGTGCAACAGTATGTTATGAACGTCTGTGGCGAGTATAATAAAGTTGACTGTTTTTATACAAGCGACAGCCGTGCTGCCAACGTAACTGGTGACAATCTCTTGCAGCAGCTTGTAGGCACTGCGGAGAACAACCCTGGCGCCCTGTATATTCAATCAAAATAAACAAAGTTTACATCTTCACTCAGCCCATTATGAGACTGCCATAACCTCACTTACCCACCACTATTCCCTACCCCCCCCCCAATGAGTTTCACTACTATCCCTTGCTAAGAAAAAATATTAGGACCAAAGAAATAGAATGGAATGGACAATATCAGACATGGAAATGCAAACTTTATTTTCATTTGAACATACGGCGGGAGAACGCATCAATTAGGGAATGACTGATGATGCTGAACGATCACATCTCACTAACATTTGTAAACACAACTGAGTAGGACCACATATTATTCACATATTTCACATTGATATATCAATAAGATGTCACACAAATGTCGACGGTTCTAGTGTAAAATAAAACTGAGAAGAAGGCTGCCACAAGCAACAATTCGAAGCGCAATACAAAGAATACAAAACAAAAGAATGCAGGAAAGATATGAAACCATAACTTTCATTGGCGGATTTTAAACTTGGCGCTTCTACTCGGCCAATAGTGTGGCATCTTCTATTGCATATCGGATGAAGCCTATTGGCTACACAATTTGATATCCTGCCCAAACGCGTACGCAAAATGGCGGTCATAAGTCTGAATAACGAAATAATGTAACAAGAAAAATATTCTCGGCATAAAAGAGGATGAATTTCAGTTATCATCATCAACTTGTACAGTTTCCAGCCCCAGGCTGGGTCTGTTTGGAACATAAGCCTCGTCACTTAGTCCTTTCTTCCCACCGCCTCTCTGCTGTCACTCTGGTCCAGTCCTCGCCTCCCTTCGTGGCACATTCCTCCACTCCTTTCAGCCATCTATCTCTTGGTCATCCCCTTGGTCGTTTCTTCTGCATCTCGTGTATCCTCTTGGGAATCTTCTTCTCATCCATTCTCTTTAAGTGTCCATACCACCGCAGTCTTGATGTCTCAATCCTACCTTGCAAGGGCTCCTCTTTCACTCTTTCCCTGACCTTTTCATTCCTCACCCTGTCTCTACTTGTTACTCCGATCCTACTTTGCAGGAACTTCATTTCACCTGCCTGTATTCTGCTTATGTCTCTTTTCTTCATTGTCCACGTTTCTGAAGCATAGGTCAGTATCGGGATATAGTAGCTTCTGCATAACACTTCCTTGCTTTTTTGTGGGACATCTTTATTCCACACTAAGCTCCTAATGCTTCTCAGAAATGATTCTGCCTGTCTGCCACGTTTCGTAATCTCTTTGTCATTTCTCCCATTTTTCTCCACTATACTTCCCAAGTACTTGAGACTTTCCACCTTCTTCAGCTGTCCACCTCCAAGTGTTATCCCACTCATTGGTCTGTCCTTTTTCCGGGTCGTTAACAGGATCTCACATTTACTGATGTTGAACTTCCATCCGTACTCTCCCACTGTTTCTTCCCAAGCCTTCAGTTGCTCCTGAATTTCCTCCTCCTTGTTTCCCCAGACCATGAGATCATCTGCAAACACCATTGCTTTCATCTTATCTTCTCCTATCTTTCCTGCTATCCGTGTCATTACCTCGTCCATAACCACAATAAAGAGAAGGGGTGACAGCGCACTACCCTGCTTGAGGCCACTCATTTAATAATGTTATTGGTTTTACGTCCCTTTTAACTACCCTGGCTTTTAGAGACGCCGGGGTGCCGGAATTTTGCCCCGAAGGGGATCTTTAACGTGCCAGTAAATGTACTGACACGGCTCCCTCGCATTTGCGCACCCTCAAATGCCAGCTGACTGCGCCAGGTTTCGAACCTGCAACCTTGGGCTCAGCAAGCGAGAACGTTACCCCTGAGCCACGCAGCCAGACGCCACTCATTTGCCTGAACCAGTCTGTTCTTTCCCCTCCAATCTTCACACAACTCACACTTCCACAATACATCTCCTTCACTCTGCCTACAGTCCCTTTTTCCACTCCCATGTTTTCCATTGCTTCCCAAACCTTCTCCCTACACACACTATCATAGGCCTTTTCGATGTCCAGGAAGGCCATCAACAGATCCTCTTGAAATTCGTAGGTGTTCCTGGAGCTGTCTCACTGAAAATATGAGATCCACTGTTGATCTCCCAGGTCTGAATCCATTCCGCTCCTCTCTCAATTTTCTCTCCACTTTGGCTCGTATTCTACTTTCTAATATCTTTTCATATATCTTGGCACAGTGTGGTAGGACTTCATTCCATCTCTCACAACTACTCCTACTCCCCTGTAATTTCTGCATTCCTTTCTGCTTCCTTTCTTAAATATTGGGTCAATTAATCCTTTCTTCCTATCTTCTGGGGTCTTTTTCTCCTTCCATATCACCCTCATCACACGGTACAGCCACTGTTTCCCAACCTCCTCTGCTGCCTTCACCATTTCAACACTTGCTTCGTCCACACCCGGTGCCCTTCCTCCTTTCATCTTGTCTATAGCCAACTCCAGTTCTCTCCAAGTCAGGTCCTCTTCCATTCCTGTGTTGTCTTCTCCATCTTCCAATACATTGTCTTCCTCCCTATGACCATTTGGATTCAGCAAATCCTGAAAGAACTCTTTCCACACTGTCTTGAGTGTCTCTTTGTTGTGTACCTCCTTTCTGTTTTTGTCCACCATTACCACATCCTCTCGCAGACCTGTTCTCTTACTTTTGACCATCCCATAAAGTACTTTCTTATTTCCTCTGCTGTCTTCCTCCATCATCTCTGTCCACTTTACCATCCACTTTTTCCTCTCCTCTGCAACAATCTTGTTTGCTTCTTTCTTCTTCATCTTATAATCTTCCCTTGCCAGATCAGTTCGTTCCTGGAACCACACTCTGAAAGCCTTGCTCTTCCTTCCCACAGCTTCTTTTACTCTCTCATTCCACCATGGAGTCTCTTTAACACTGCTTTCTGTTGCTTGTTCTTCCACATACTGCCACTGCAGCTTCCACCATTGTGATTTTGAATTGCTTCCATTCCTCTCCCCCTGTTTTAGGTTCATCTGTTGGCATCATTTCCCTTATTATCTTCTGGAATTCTTCCTTGACATCCTTTTCCTTGAGTTTCCATACTTTGATTCTCCTTTCCTGGTACTCTGTCCTCTTGCTATCCTTAACAACTCCCAGGTTCATAACAAGTATTCTGTGGTCGCTATATAAGGCCTCTGATGGTATTACCTTTATATCTCTGACACTTCTCTTCATTTCCCAGTCGTACAGCATGTAATCTACCAAAGATTTCTTTGTTAAATCACTGCTGTACCACGTTACCTTGTGGCTTTCTTCCGGAACCAGGAGTTGCCTACCACTAAACCGTTTCTCTTGCAAAAATCCAGCAACTTTCTCCCTTCTTCATTCCTGCTGCCCCATCCTTCTGCTCCCAATACATTTTCATATCCTTGCCTTTCACTTCCTACATGTGCATTCAAATCTCCCATGACAATGATGCTCTGACCATTCAACTGCTGTTGTAGCTCCTCCTCAAAGTCTTCCTTCTCTTGAGCTGTACATCCAACTTGAGGGGCATATACCTGGGCTATCTCCAGGCTTCTTCCCTTCACAGTTACTCTGATATTCATGTCCTGTCACTTATTCCCCTTACCTCTTCCTTCATTCCATCTCTCACAACTACTCCTACTCCACTGCTCCTTCCTTAACTGTTCCCACTCCAGTACAACCGGTACCCTTTCCTCAGTTCTCTGCGACCTTCTCCTTTCCATCTTGTTTTTGCCAAGCCCAGTACATCCAGCATTCTTCTCTCCATCGCATCTACAATCTCCTCCACCTTTCCTGTCAGTGTCTGTATGTTTAATGTCCCAACTCTTAGTCCATTAGCATATCCGGGTCGTCGTCGTTTGCATCCGTCCTTTCCGAGGCCTGTTCCTGTATTGAAAGCAAATGTGATTTCAGTTATAATTTTCAAAATTTTTAAGAATTCGTTAATTTCCAAGAGTGTTGTATTTTGACTCTCAATAATAGGAGGGGAAGCGATTTCCAGGAATGTTGTATTTTGGCTCTCGAAAATTAAGGGGGGGTATTATAGGTGAGGGGGTCCTATAGCCGAGTAAATACGGTAAGTGTACATATTGTTAACACTTTCACCCATACTTTTAGACATAGATTTAATAGCCTAAGTGTAATGGATCTGATGATGATTGCTTGACGATTGAAACTGGTCATGCAAGTGTGTTTATTAATTTCATGTAATTTTTTTTTTAAGGATTAGAGAATAACCCATCACAATTGGGTACAATCGTGTTGACAGACTGCAAAACATCAAATTCGAGTGAATGTGTGGTGTGCATTGTTGAAGAATAATGTCATCGAACAATTCTCTTTTTAGCCCGGTCAAGTTAGACATGCAAGGTTACAAAAGTTCGCATAGACCTGAAAATTTGTACTAATGGTCAAAACACCATTATAAATGAAATGTGAAAAGTCCCTATCGATCCGACAATGGCAAAAAAATTTATTCGAAGTCAAAGTTCGCAAATAGGTTGTTTTTTTTTTCGTTTTGCAGCCAAACGGTATGTTTTATCATAAAAATAGATCACACTAAAATTGTAGATCTTGCCATTATCTATCAAAATTGTTTCAGCACTTTTTCTCCTAAGAGTCACCACTTTTGAGATATAAAGATTCAAAAAGTTGTATTCTTCATAATATGCACACGTTTCCACGCCACCTGTGAGGTAGTGTACTTGGCGCGTTTTTTTAACGTGGTTTCCCCAGTAGGCCTATTCCACTGTCTATTGTGATTCTGTTTAATTCAATAATATTTAATAATAAAAATGGTACTATTGGAAATGATGAAAGCTGTGTGAATTATAAGAAATTGGGGAAAATTATTCAGAATCATCTAATATTTCTGCTTCCTCATGTTCTTGTTCTTCTTTCCCTTCTTGTTCCTCTTCTTCTTGCCCTTCCTCCTCCTCTTCTTGCTCTTCCTGCTGGGTGCAGGTAAATTGTCCTAACAGCGATGAATCAGTTGTCTCCTCGCTGATATGGTATGAACACTCTTCTGATGGCAAATCAACATTGGAGAATGACTGGCCTTGACAACTGGCACATGCTAATGAACAAAATAATCCAACTTTTTTGCAGCCGCATTTAGCATTACATCCCTTTTTAAAATTGCAAAATCTTTGTTGAGGAGTTTTCCGGTGCAGGTGGGAGTAAAGTCTGGATTGGTTCCAATGCATTGTCGATTAACTTCCAACCCCACTCTTCTGGGTCTAGTCGATTACCAAGCCACACTTGAACTTGATAATATACCCAAAATAGATGTTAATGAGCAGAAGCAGAGGTTGGAGGAAGACAAGCAATTGCACTTGTTTTTTGTTCCAACTGATGTTGAGCTTTCCCAGGTTTAAAAAAATAAATAATTTCTTCGATTGGAGTTCGAGCAGTAAGTAATATCAGTAAGACAACGTCTTCACCAACAACAATAGTTCTATTTGTCAAGTTGAACCGTTTTATTGCTCTTTCAATCTCGCACGTTCATAAACAACACTTTCCCCAATAGGTTTATAATGAGAGACTTAAGGAGAAAGGTTGTTATGATTTTATTTCAACCACATGATTTTAGAACACTATTTACATTTCAGTTAGAATTCCAAGTTCTACGTTCCCTAACTTAACAAGAAATCACTGAAAATTGGATCATCATAACACTCACCGGTTATTCGATATTTATGAAATTATACGATTTGAGTACTTATTCCTTTGATTTACTCTTTCTGAAATCCATGCAAAATGATAAAGGAAATACCTCAGATGTTCAAAAAGACATGAAACAGGCGTCGCAGGGGTTAAAATGTGAAGTGGACAGCAATTATGGGGTGTATTTTCCTACAGCAACAGTATCTGCAAATCGCACAGTTTGTACATTTTTTTGAAAGGCCTTTTTTAAAGAAAGTATAGATATTTATGAAATTAGAGTGCAATTCGTCACTGCTAATGTCTATTCTCTTTCATTAGAATGCTCATTTGTCACGATCGGTCTCTTGTAAGCACCGGAGGAGGGATCTATACTACTGAAATAATATATATGATGATTAAATATTATTGAAATGAATGGGATCACAATAGATAGTGGAATAGGCCTACCAGGGAAACCACGTTAAAAAAACCTGCCAAGTACACTACCGGTACCTCACAGGTGGCGTGGAAACGTGTGCATATTATGAAGAATACAACTTTTTCAACTTTTTGAATCGTTATATCTCAAAAACGGTGACTCTTAGAAGAAAAAGTGTTGATACAATTTGTTTAGATAATTGCATGATCAACAAGTTTAGTCTGATCTATTTTTATGATAAAACTTACCCTTTGGCTGAAAAACGCAAAAAAAAAAACATATTTGCGAACTTTGACCTTGAATATTTTTTTGTGGCGTTGTCGGACCGATGGGGACTTTTCACATTTCATTTATAATGGTGTTAAGACCATGAGTACAAATTTTCAGCTTTATGTGAATTTTTGTAACCTTGTCCCTATTTTTTGGGCTAACCTGACCGGGCTATTTGAGGAGAGTACCGTTAATTCACAAAAGTTGGAGTTGTACGATTTGCCACATCCTTCAAACAAAGACAGTATTATTGGCGGCTTCGATGGCGTAGTTGGTAGCATGCTGAGCTTCTATACCCAAGATTGCTGGTTCAAACACGGCCAAAGTTGTCGAATTTGTTAAGAGCATTAAAAATCCCACAGTATGCCTTCCTTCGGAGTGGAAGTAAAGCCGGCGCGCCCAAGTCATGGATTTATGGCATGTAAAAGAACCTTCCACTAACTACAATAGTGTGAAGTTAACTTTGTAGGTTAGATTTGATTAACGCTCTAAGATCCAACGTTAACCACTAGGTGTCGGTTGCGGTGGCATCTAGTAGCCAAGTTCGCAGCTAGGTATTGTTGACTACTTGAAATTGATCGTGTACAGTCCTTACCTGAATTACAGATAACACACACTAATACAGCCATCACAATTAATACCAGTTATCAGACAGATTCTACAAACCCAAAGTACACGGGGCTACATGACCGCGTTGTCGCAGCCCCTAAACTGAGGAACCAACCACATATTATTTGGACAGGTGAGAAATTTCTAGGACTATACAATTGCATGGTTACTGGCCTGGGAGAGGTAATGATCCAATATCTTGGCCCCACTAGAAGCCCAGAGCTTACACCGCTTGCATATTTTCAGTGGGGTTTTGTCCAGAATCAAGTGTATCGAAGACCAGCTCGTGATCTACTAGATCTACGTCATTGCATTCGAGCAGCTATTGCAAATGTTACACCTACAATGCTACAAAACACACAGAGAGAGGTGGAATACATTTGAAGTCTGATGCAACACTAATGGTGCATGTATTGAGGTATATTGGGTATGTAAAAAACATTGAGTTTCTCTACTAGTAGAAATAAACCATCAACAATTATCCCTAAGACTTCTGAAGATATTAATTTTAGTTTTATTATACTTTCAAGCCAAACATGCTGTATTACAAAGCTGATAAAGAATAGGAAATTATTTAAAACTCAGCAACTTTTCTAGGTTCTTGCCGTGTCTTGTGCGAGGTTTCGCCTAGGAACACCAAGATAGACTCATCAGCGGGCTCTTCGTAGCCGTGCCTGGACCCTCACAGGAGTAGTGAACTGTGAATGAATGAACCAACTGGACTAGTAGCCCTTAGGCCATTGGAAATTTGTAATCTTAATTGTAATGTAGGTGTTTTGCTGGGAGCATGTCAGGACATGCTTGGAATGGATGATTCATTTATCTGTGTAGTTGGCGCAAAGGTCACCCCGACCAACAAAAGAGACCCCCCCCCCAAGGAAAGGCCCAACACAACACCCCGCCCGGGCCGAGGCCCCACTCACACACCCATTTATTATTCAAAACAATGTTACATATAAAGAGCACAAAACATAAAATAGACATGTGGGCAAAAAAACAAACAAAAAACAAATATACAATAATATATCAATACAAACATATTTCAAACAAAGTTCCTTGGTTTTTGTCATAGTTCTTTCTTTGTCCATGAGCGTATGTTTTGTTAAACCGAGATAAAAGAACACACTCGTTTGGGGAAGGATGATCACTGGGGGCAATCACACGCACATGGAGCACTTGATATCGGAGCACTTTTCACTGGCAGTAATGAATAGGGATCGGAGAGATGCGACAAGTGCAAGCGATGTTTTAGCAGGCTATGCGCCGAACACTCACTGGACTTCAACGAGGCTGGGTAGTCTCCACCCCCGGGAGCGCGCCGAAAGAAGATGAAGCGACGTGTGTTTCAGAGCAAAAGGCAGCTGGGGGTGGAGGGCTGAGCTGTGTTGAGGAGACTAGGTTATGGGTGGGAGGAAAAGATGTGAATTTGCAGGGGTGCGGTTGGCATTGAGAATATCTTGGGCAAGGGGAGAGAGAGAGCTTCAGAAAAGAATGGAAGGTTTGCGAGACGAGCACGGGTACGGTACTTTAAGCGTAGGGTATGTAGAGTAGTGAGAATCGTAGGAAAGGTATAAAGAGGGGTAAAAATCAGCGGATGGTGTGTCGTAAGGTAGGCGGTATGCCATACAGAGGGCATGACGATCAAGTTTAAGAAGATTGAAATAAAGAGGAGGGGACGCAGTGAGCCAGGACATGGAAGCGTCGAGTAGGACAGGGAGAATGAAAACACGGTATATACGGAGGATGATAGGGGCTTTCAGGCCCCAGGTATGGCCAGTGAGGGAGCGAGTAGCAGTAAGACGATGAAGAGCGCGGCTGGTGAGGAGGCGGAGATGATGGGTCCATTGTAGGTTATTTTGAAAGGTAATACCGAGGTATATGAGTTTGTTGGTTTCGAGGAGAGGGAGAGAGTTCAGGGTGAGATGGATCCGAAGGCGGGGGGGGGGGGGGGCAAAGGCGGGATTTTACTCTAAAGACTATGAATTGGGTTTTCCGAGCATTGACTGTTATATGGGAAGAGAGAAACCAGGACTGAAGAGTGTTGAGGTAAGATTGGAGAAGATTTTGGAGTTTGGGGGCAGTATGACCGAGAGCGAGGATAGCTAGGTCGTCAGCGAATTGATAAAGGAGGAGTGGGGGGGATGGGTGTGGAATGTCGTGGGTAAATAAAAGGTAGAGGAGGGGGGAAAGTGGCGACCCCTGGGGGACGCCGGCACGAATGGAGAAGGTGTAGGAGTGAGCAGATTTGATTCAGATAGAGACTGTGCGGTGTGATAAGAAATTATATATCAGACGGATCAGGGAAGGGGGGATAGGGAGATGGCGGAGTTTGAATAAAAGAACGGGGTGGTAAACCTTATCGAAAGCTTTCTCTACATCTAAACATATGAGAGCAGCAGTGCGGCGAGGTTTCATGAAAGCGGACAATGAGGCGGTTAAGTGGAAAAGGTGATCTTGCGTCGAGTGGTGGGCACGGAAGCCGGCTTGGGATTCGGGCAGTAAATGGAGAGGTTCGAGATAGGAGCTAATTTGTTTTGCGAGGAGTAGTTCGAATAGTTTGGAGAGTACTGGGAGAAGACTTATGGGGCGGTAGGAGTTTATGTCAGAGGGAGCTTGATGGCATTTCAGGGAAAGGAGAATGGAAGCTTTACACCAGTGGGTGGAATAAAAGCCAGTGTAGAGCATGGTGGTATATATGAGGGAAAGAACATGAAAGAGGATGGGGAAGCGGCTTGGAGATGACGGTAAGTAATGGTATCAGTTCCTGGAGCAGTGTTTTTGCGATGACGGAAAACAGAGGTGATTTCAGAAGGAGAAATAGGACGATTAAGAGGATGGGAGTAATCGATGTTTGTAAAGTGAGCGAAGGAAGGTTGAAGATCAGGAGTTAGTTTCGGGTCGTGAAGACGGTGGATAAGCACATCATTTGGGTTATGGAATTGAGGATTCTGGGTTGGAGAGAAGACGTGATAGTAGTGAGATGCAAAAAGGTTAGCCTTTCAAGGGGAGTAGTGGGAACTGAGGTGGGGGTATGAATGGGGAAGGTAGGGTGGGCTGGACGAGACTTCGTGAGACGTTGACAGGAAAAAATTTAGAAGAATCACGTGTGTCATCCAGACGGGTACATGCACCGTTCCAGGATTTGCGTTTAAAAGCATGGATATAAGATTTGGCGTGACGGAGATGGCGACAACGTTGGCGAAGGGTGTCAGGATCACGGGTATGGAGATAGGCCCGATAGTAGTCGTGGCCTATACGTAACAGGTTGAGGGCCTGAGGGGGTATAGGAGGTTTGGTGGCGTGGTAGGAATGGCGGGGGATATGAAGCCGGTCGGCAGTGAGGAGAGCATGTTCAGTTTCGGAGATTAGTGAGAGAAGATTTGGGAGAGATGTCGGGGAGGTGTGAGGGGTGAGGAAATCAGTCACAGTAGCTCGGTAATCAGACCAGTTGGTATTTGTAAAACGACGGGTAGGAGGGGGCCGGTATGGGGCATCTGGGCGGGGAAAGATGTGGGGTATCGAAACAAGAGCTGGAACATGGTCACTGCCGATAGAAGGAAGCATACGGACAAGGGGATGAGGGGTTAGGGTTGGGGACATGAGCATTACATCAGGGGTCGAGTTAGTTGAGGGCATTGTAGGTGAGGAAAGGGAACGAGCACTCCACGGATACTATGAAGAAGATTTTGGAAATTGGTGTGATCTTGCACAGTGTAGGAGTTGGTATTGAGATCAGCTGCTAGAAAATAATTGGGAAAGGTGCGATCAAGGTATTGGAGGAAAGCAATGGGGGGGAAGGGGTCCGTGGGGATAGATAGAGGGTAGCTACAGTGAATGTCTTAGAAGGAGCAAAGATTTCAAGGATTAGGTATTCTGTGAAATGATGAGGGAAGGTATAGAAGTGGCGTTTTACAGTAAGGTTACGATGGACACCGACAGCAACCCCACCCGCAAGACGCGCTCCGTACGGCCGATCCGCACGGTATACGACATACGGGGGAGGCACAGCCGGTGGGAAGGACCAAGGAAGGTTTAATTAAGGAAAAGTTCAAAGGTCGGCCGGTTGGAGGTAACAGAACGGATGTTGTCATAATATATTTTCAGCGACATGATTAAGACAAGAGAGGAACATATTTAAACACAAATTGTGCTAAATGTTCCGGCATAACTCAACAAAATGACAGTGTTTCGCCCCGGTGTGCAATTGGGCTCTTCAGTTGGTTAAAGCACACCTCACCAAGACACTGTCTAGTACACACTGGGAAGGCCATTGCAAGACGTATTTGATACATGTGTATCCACGTCACGAGCAAAGCCAATGCACTATGGGAGTCGAAACTCCACTCCAAAGCAATTATAACCTTACCTTGGCATTTAATATATATTTTCAAAAGAAAACTATGTATTGTCCGTTGAGCCATTATATATTTAAACACAAATTGTGCTAAATGTTCCGGAACATTTAGCACAATTTGTGTTTAAATATATAATGGCTCAACGGACAATACATAGTTTTCTTTTGAAAGAGAGGAACACTCGCTAGCGGGACGAATGCAAAGTGCATCCTATTGCCCGCGTAGGCTATATCTAAATGAGTGTTGAATATCAACCGGGCAGCCATTTGAACCTGGTTGAGTACAAGAGGACGGTGGAAAGGAAGACAGTTCTGCAGGACCATGGTAATGAAGCGAATGATGTTTTCGGTACTAGGAGTGGAGAGGGCGGAGGAGGGGGCAGGGATAGGTGGGTCTTGAGAAACTACTGGTACGACGGTTTCAGGCTGGGTGGGAATAGGATCAGGTCGGCTTTTGCACTTAAAACTAAAGGCCGGATGAGGAAGGGAACAGTTGATACATTTAGGGGAGGTTCGGTTTTGGCACAAGGATGTACGGTGTTCCTGACTGCAGATGCCACATACCTCAGCATGGACACAGGGTGCTCCCGGGGCGTGGTCATATCGCTGACACTTGTCGCATCGCATCCTCTGGGGGGCGGATGCACGGGATGGCTCCACTCGATGACGACGGGCGTAGATGATGGCCCCATCGCGGAGGAGAGCGTCCAGAGACCCGGTGTCACGGCTGAGGATCCGGACAAGTGAGGTTGGGCCAGCGTTGTTCCTTATCCTGGCGACACGGAAGATGGTCAGTCCTTGGAGGCCGAGCTGCTGGGCGACGTCTTCTTCTGAATATTCCTGGTCGACACCATAGGCGACGACCGAGAGGAGGGGGGTGGGGCGGGAAAGGGGGGCTGGAAGTTGGAAAGGTTTTTGGCACGGGTGCGAGGGACGAACTGCGACAGGCCAATGGTGTTTGTCAGGTGCTGGTAGAAGGGCTTTGCAGTTTTGATATTATACCCTTCGCGGGTGCGCTGTAATTCCAGGAGGTAGGAGGCGAGATCAGGGGTGGAGGAGGAAATGATTGTGTAAAGGGTACGGGGGTTTGCCTTAGCTAGGTCAATGTCGGTGAGTTTAACGACATAGAATGAAGGTGGGGGAAGAGGGTTTGGGTTTATAACACTTCGCTGACGAACTTGAGGATGAAGAGCTGGGTTCTGGGCAATCACTGCGTATGTGCGAAGAGTGCCTGGCATATATGAAGCTGCGGGCATAGCCATTGGTGGTGGAAGGTTTGGCAATTGAAGTGGTGCTAGTTGGCGATTGTCGAAAGGCATGAACTCAATTCCACTCACCGTGGGCTCAGATGGTTCTGCTGAAGTTGGAGCTGAAGATGACGTTGTGTAGGTGGAGCCAGAAGAAATCTCATCGCCACATTTGCGTTTGGCCTGTGAGGTAGGGCTGTTTGCTGCGTCTGTTGCAGTGCGAGAGCACTTTATCTGCTGAGTATCCATAGAATGTTGTGGCGTTGGTGGCGATTCGAATATACTCTGCGAGAGACGTCTCTGAGGTGACGGCTGTTTGCCGGGGTCCGACATGACGTATGGATTCTGTCTGGTATGTTCTGGTTGGTTCGAGAATGTTCTGGAAGGTTCTGGAAAATGTAGATGAAGGCGCTGATGACCAGAGTTTCCTCGCTGAGAATGACTGATGAACGGTGAATTTCGAAGCACTTAGATGTATCGTGACGGTCCAGAGCACAGAATAGAAGAACACACTGAACTGTGCACTACCTCCCTTCTTATGAAGCGCACCATCGCTTCTTTACTGCGGGAGCTAAAAAGCTCAAGTAGCCTTTCACCTCCCTATAAAGGCTTCCAAAAAGATGGTATATTGGCTTTCACGGCCAAGGAATTAAAACTCAGCAATTTTTCTCGCTTTATGTCTTGTGTGGGGACGTGAAATCCAATATGTTACTGCATATAATTTTGAAACGGCCTAAAAGTTTTAACTGCTCTTTGTGCAATCTGGCAGTTACTATGAAGCTACCGTACATACCCAAATATTACCTGCCCCCGAATAATCCCCGCACCCTCATTTATGTATGGATTTTCTTTTAAATTTTTATATTTTATTTTTGTCACTTTATTTTAAACAAATGTATACAGATTACTGTACTACATATCATTAAATGAACATAGGAATGTACACAATCATTACTTAATAAGGTCTGCCTATAACAACCCCTTTTTTTTCCGAATTTTCGGCTTCCAATATAGGGGAGGGTATAATAGGTGAAAATGTCCTTTAATATAGGTAAGGATGGCACGGTCCAGGGAGTCCTTTTAAAATCTTCGTGACGGAGTACAGAGGTTTAGGAGCGCATGCAAGCGGAGACAGTGAGGACAGTGGCAGTAAGGGCCAGCCAAGGTGAGTGGATGTTATTGAGCAATTGCTTCCGCCTGTAGCTGCCACTCGTCAGTGGCCTGCTATCGACACACGGCAAATGGTCTCACATGGGAAATCCCGCTGACCACAAAAGGGGTTCCCGCGGGTCCCGGCCTGAAAAGCGAAGTCTTGAAAATAACTCCCTGTATAAAGGCACACAAAGGAGCACCTAGCGTTCTTAAATCAACACACAATATAGTTATTTTAGCCGATACTTTATTTACAAAAATATAATTAAAAAAAAAAGATAACAGTCTATTTAAATAGCTACTCTATTGCATCATCACAGCTGACTGGTCACAGGACTAAGGGCGTGCTGCAGCCGCACAGCAGTGCATGCGCCGAGTTCAAGGTTAAGCACTGTTGGAATGTTACGCGGCATCTACCTGAAATGGAAAGATTTGTTTCTAATACGGACCAACTTTTATAAAGTACTTTGCAGTGTACGACCTATGACGAGATTTCATGTTCAGTATTTCAAACTTGTTTTAAGTTTACTGATGCCATTCTATCATGCAACTCACAAAACTGACGCTTGTACTAGGTTGCGCGACCGGTCAAGCCACTAGGCGGAAATAAACAAGTACACCGGAACAAGCACTAGCACCATATAGAGGATAATCGCGAGCGGCGGGCAATTTAAATCTTTAAAATTTGGATGGCTCAATTGATACCCACACCACAATATTTCATGTACGATTTTGTATAAAAATGTGCGGGTGGCATTCGGGTATATATGGTATATTCTTGCATTGAAGTGCCTTTGTGTGTTTTCATGAAATTATTGTGCACATCTGAACTGTTGTAGATAATGTGTTTAGCCAATATACTGTAAAATCATAATTCAACATGAAAAACTACAACATCATCAACAGTGAGGAGCAATAACACAAACACTGGGACACAGTAGATGCAAATGACAGCGTAATGCTTCATAATAGAATGAGAGTTGAATTCAGTTCTGGCGTGTGTCCTAGTTTCAAAACATGGAAGAGTGAGACAAGCTACGCTTGCTTGTCATGCCTGCCATATAAGCTTCACGATTGTTGCGCATAGAAAGATTTGAAGTTAATTTTCAGTATTGCCTCATTAATAACTGAATGGTTACTTTCAGTTGGTCAACATCATTATATGTCCAATTGCATTGGGTGGGAAATAGGAACTTGTGCAGTATACGGTGCCTGCCGCCATCAAAATCCGGAAAATTTTCAATAGGAATAGGTAATGCGAGAAAGATACAGGAGTTGAACATTTTATTGCTAGAGGGCGTTATTGCATTTTTTTTCAGCAGTGCCAGCATTATGGTTTGGCACTGGTAGAAATAGTGCGGTCATTGCAGTGGTGAATGCGGAATAAGGCATTACATACTGCATGGGTCCAAGCTCTATGAACTTGCGGGGTGAGGGGAAAGAGCAGGGAAGGGTCGGGCGAGAAGAGAAGGATCTGTCAACAGCCCACTGTGATATATGGTATTCCTTTCTATTCCAATACTGCTAACATTGGACCATTGCTCAAACCACTGTGGTGTTAGGAATGAGTGAGTGAGTCACCGACCAATGTATTTGGTTCTGTACTATGCACGGACTGAGAAACCTCATTACTCGTCAACATCACTACTCATAGTCCGCGATGCACATTCCTCTGAGGTTCACGCAGCTTAGACCCGAGCAGTACAAACACAAACTCAACCTGGGGCTTATGACCCAGACCCTCCTGCTTGAGGTACAATCAGTAATTTTCGTCCAGACAGTCTTCTAACCTAGTACGGGGCAGATGACCTCGTAGTTCCGCCCCCTTAAAACCTCAGTAACTAACCTAGTACTGCCCCCGAAAAATGAATTATTGGTAATGAGAAGAATAAAATGAAAATCCACAGCCTGCTTCCAGTCTCCGACCGGGTCAGGAATGGAATGAATGAAGCCCCCATCTAGCGGCGAGGATATGAACTGTGCCGGCTGCCGAGGCCTGACGCACTCCTCTGGGGCAATGAAGAAATGAATGGCAGATGAAATGAAATGATAGTGGAGAGTGTTGCTGGAATGAAATTTTGACAGGGAAAACCGGAGTACCCGGAGAAAAACCTGTCTGCCTCCGTTCTGTCCAGCACAGATCTCACATGGAGTGACCGGGATTTGAACCACGGGCCCAGCGGTGAGAGGCCGGCGTGCTGCCGCCTAAGCCACGGAGGCTACATTGAGAAGAATATTAAAGGAAAATAAGCACATAAGCTCCCAGCCAATGAGAAGAGCTCTTATTGAAGACGGGAATACCTTCAACTATATTATATGGAGAATTTATGCATTTAGGCCCCAAGAAGGATATTTTATTCATTGGTAATGAGAAGAATATTAAAGGAAAATATTACAGAGACTTAAGGAGCCGAAAGGTCCAACTACGCAGTAATAAGCATTGATAATGTGCGCGCTAAATTTCTGGAGGGAGTCAGAATGGCCGCCAAAATTTCGACTTGGAGAGGGAGACCCAAGCATCGAGGTTCTTTTTCCTACAGACTTCGAAGAGTGTAGATGTGTTCACCGGGTTAACCGAGATCCCGAAGGTTTATCCGAGTACGGTATTGAGACCACTCATGGAGACATCGTTATCACCGGGTCGATATAGGAGATCCCCTTGCTTTGAAACTAGGCGAAGTTTGCAAGTTAGTAATATTGCATTAACTCACATATAATTGAGAATCGGTCAACTATATAATTATGCAGTACAAACTCTATACCAGTATTTGCGGAAATCTAAGCGTCACAGATTGTATAGTTTCGAAGTTATAGACTTATTAAATAGCCCAGGCATTTAAGTCAAAATATCGCCTTAACCTCAAAAAAATGTTATAAAGCTAATTTTTTCAGAATCCATTAATTTGACACTAGGGAACAACATATCAAAATACTCGGCCGTACATGTGCCGGCTTCCTTGATTTCCAGGCCTGGAAATCTGGAATTCCAGGAATTTTTCATCGCTGTCCAAGAACGCCCGTAACATCCGAACGACACGACCTAGGTAGACAAAAGTGATGTCAAATGAAAGAGAAAAGCATGCAGACTCCATATATAAGGCTTTAGGCAATGTTTCTTCTCATTTCGGGGTAGATTGTAACAAAAAAAAAAAAAGTGCAAAATTCAAATTTGTTGTAAGTTTGCAACTGGAAGATGCATCTCGCGGTCGTGCAGAAAATTATACCACATTTTCATGCTGGCGGAAGGCTTCACCATGGGAAGGCGTCACATCTGTATCATCAGGAAATGCAAAACCCCGAAGATAAGATGTGTCTTAATGAATTTATGAAGTTTGTCGACTCAGGATACTTCACAATTCTACGCAGCCATGGCTTTTAGAGTGGCGTATGTACAGCAGACCAAGTCATAGAGCAAGACCTTATGAGGCCCTTGAAAAGTCAAGGTGTACTCATGCGTGGTTGTGGAATAACAGAGACTAGCCTTGCACACCATATCCATTCTTTTCCTGGGTGTCTGATGCTGTGTAATGCGATGGAGGAACTCTGCAGAATGACTTCTAGTACATCGGAACAGGTGAGTTTCAGTAAAATAAATTAAAGGAGGAATTTTGTTTGAGTGAATCTTTGTACCTGTACATCGTACACAACGCTCAAACATGTCTTTTACAACGCTTGATTCTCTGCTGTTTCAGCACATCGACTTGAGAGATTCGCGTCGTGCAATGGACTCTCGAGACCTCAAAGTATTTCAAGAGTGGCTTGAATAGCATTCCCCGTTCCTAGCTTCAGAAAATCTCCATTCTCTCGGTACTGGCGTCGTTGCAGATAACAAAGTAAACTGCGACATGACGCATGAAATCAGCGAAACAGGAGTTAGCAAGTCTTTCGCTGAAGTGAAAATTTCCAGAAAGTCAAAGGTTGGCCCCCTATCAGCTATGAACGGTACTGTGACGATCAGAAATGAAGTAACGCCCGTAAACTCGAGTCAGCTATTTATGAGAATAGTGTGTGTTTTAAAAAACGAAACTCAAAAAGCGGAGTACTTTGATTATGAGCTGGCGCCAACTCCACCCTCTCTTTTTGACTGATGTTCAATGTGCAAAATGGACAAGTCAGCGTTTGAGTCTCTCTTTAAGAACTCAGAAATTGGTAATCAACTTTGTCCAGGGACCACGTATGTCATTGACGGTGGCTATCTCATGTACGCTGTTAGTTGGCCTCGACTGGCAACATACGGAGAAATTTGCAACCTTTACGTCAGACACGTTATGACTCGATACCCATCTGCAGTTGTTGTTTTCGACGGATACAATGGCCAGCCAACTACGAAAGAAGCGGAGCAAAGGCGACACGCTGCAAGAAGGACCTGTTTTGATATAGACTTTACCGAACATTTGACATCGACAGCTGCACAGGCGGACTTTCTGACGAACAGGAGAAACAAATCTCGACTTATTGATATACTTGTTTCAAGATTTGAAGCTGTAAAAGTTCGAGTATACCAGGCAACTGGGGACGCCGATTCTCTCATCGAGCACTGCTTTGGAGATAGAGAGCTTGGGGAAGTCTGTAGTTGTAGTCCGCAACGATACCGATCTTCTGGCAATGCTGATTGCTAGGTGTCAGACGGGAGATGTCTTCATGCTGCACCCAGGGACTTCCAAGTGCCCCCGGAAAGCTGTACGATATTGGTGCTATTCAAGATGAAATAGGTGACATGAAGAACTGCGTGCTGCACTCCCATGCTGTCTCAGGTGGTGATAAAACATCTGCAATCTACGGGAAGGGGAAGAAGAAGGCTTACAAATTGCTTCAAAAAAGTGTGGATCTTCGGGAAGAAATTGTCAAAACATACACAAATCCATCTGCAAGTAGTGAAGAAGTTTGTACTGTTGAAGAAAAGTTCATAAGGGCACTGTATCCTGGAGGAAATGAATTGGAGAATATCGAATATTTTCAACATCGTCTGTACCAGATGACCATTGCGCGCCAAGCTCTGACTTCTCAGTTTGTACTTGCGACTCTTCCTCCAACAAGGGAAGCTCTACGGCAGCACTCAATGCGGATTTACTTGCAGGTACAGTAACTTTCATTGTTTTCATTTACATTACACGTATACAATATTTTTCTAGTATTTCTCAGGAGAGTTAAATATGTTGAGTTTGATTTTAGGTTCAAGAATGGCTGGGAAGGAACCTCAATCCATATTTTTTTGCTGGTGAACAACGAATTGATCGGAAATGATGAAGTTGTCGGCCGATAGAGCAGAGAGTGGGGCTGTGAAGTCATTGACAACTCTCTTTTGCCCGTTCCCACAATCCGGCCACCTGCTCCTGACTCTCTTCTCCTCCTAATTGCCTGCGATTGCAAGACGGACTGCGGAGTGTGTTGTGGATGTAGACGATCTGGCCAAGAGTGCTCAGAAATGTGCTCTCAATGTCACGGACAAAATTGTGATAACGCATACATCGTTATGAAACAGATCAGGATCTAGATACACCCGATGTCTCTTAAACTACCAGTTTCCTGTATTACACCTTTTCATCCAATGCCTTTTTCCTATGATTTTGAAGGCTTAACTCATACTTAATTATTGTGTGTGTAAATAAAAATTTCATCTTGTGTTGCTTCCGTAGAAAAAAAATCATTAGCTCAACCTTTACTTTCCATGTGCTAACCAAATAGGCTAAACCCCCGACGACACAAAGCAATCCTGCACTGTCAACTGATAGCTACTACACGTTTAATTTTCGCTATAACTTTTCAATAATAAACGTAAAGCAAACAGACAGATGGTCTGAAAAGCTAAAATGTGGTCTTTGTTATATCACGCATGTGGTATATACTTCATTTTCAGTCGTTGCTCTACTGCAGCTAAAATCAAACCTCCAAAATTTTGAATTTCGCGCGATTTTTTTTTGTTACAATCTACCCCGAAAGGAGAAAAACATTGCCTCAAGTCTCATATATGGAATCTGCATGCCTTTTTCTTTCATTTGATACTACTTTTGTCTACCTAGGCCAAGTCGTTCGTTTTTTTTACGGGCGTTCCAGGACGGCGATGAAGAATTCCTGGAATTCCAGGTCTGGAAATCAAGGAAGCCGGCACATGTACACCCGAGTATTTTGATATGTTGTTCCCTAGGGTCAAATTAATGGGTTCTGAAAAAATTAGCTTTATAACATTTTTTTTGACCTAAAAACCTTATTTTCCTGGGCTAAAAAGTGAATTAGAAAAGTGACGGATATCGAAGCAGAAAAGCATTTTAGTTGAAAAGAGACAGCAGTGAACAAAAACCAAGTGAGTAATAGTGTCTTTACTTTCACATTGGAGCAGTATATAAACATTTTCATTATGACTGCTAATATTCATCAGGACTTGTTGTTTGATATTGATCACGATGTTGCGATGATGAGATAAGAACGTTATGTGTGAGGGACATATTTGAAGCAGAGATTTAGGTGCAACATGGAGCTTCGTTAACCAGAATACTTCAGAATGTAGACGTTATGTACTCTTACATCTTGTGCATTCACGCCATTTCACGAACTTTATATAACAACAAGCTCTAGAAATATTTCATTCACCCTCTATATGAATATTTCTATGATATTACTCAACGATGACACTGAACTATATCTATGACGGAGAAAGAAGATACAACATAAGAAGATTTGTCAAGATGCCCAGGGAAGTTCCCGGCAACCCAGAAGAATTATGCCAGAAGGATGTCATTCGATGCCAGACGGAGGTTGGTAATTACCGGAGAGAAAACGTCTTTCCTTATTCGAGATCGCTGGTCCGAGGAATCGAATTGAGGTCCAACTCAGTATCTTGGATTGAGGAACATCTAAGTATTTTCCCAAATACTTAACTTGATCTTCTAGATATCGTATGATAAGGTAGCAGTGTTATTTACTTTTATATTGAGAGCTATTTAGTGACATTCTGAGCCAACGTTTTACTCCATATTTTATGTATTCCAATGTTTCGACATATATTTTTTTTCTTCATGTGTGTAACAAGATTTTATTCTACAAGATCATTTGAGATGATCGTCTTTCATAATTTTTATACTTATTCTACGGATCAGTTTCTGAACTGACATGTTTATTTGTTTAAGGAATCAGTATTCCTTATTTAAGACCAGTCATTTTAACTTTCGACGTTTTGAATTTTATTTTGAGTTAAGGCTGTAGACATTTAGTCGTGGATGCCAATTAAATTCTTTTTAAGTAATTTAATTTGGGCACCTCATTGTAAAGAAATCATCAAGAGCAGAAGAAACCACGAATGATATTGTTATATCATCATAATTACTATGAACTTTACCTCGCTCTGACAAGAAATATTCGTCATGATATGATAGAAGTCATATACTCATTGACATTCGGTGTATCGAATGGAGACACATTGCGGAATTGACAATCCTTACTTTATTTGAGAAAGCTAAGAGCTTTAATCATTTAATTGTATTAGGAAATATAACTTTATAGAAGATAATTTTTATCTTACGACAGGGATTCGAAGCTGGTTTACCCTAGTCTAGATTGAACTCTAATGGACATGACAAATAACATATGTGGTTATTTATACACTACAGTGGAATCTCGTTGGTACGTTTTTCAAGGGACTGAAAAATTTGGACGTCATATGCGGGAAAACGCACTACCGAAAAACGCCATACTGCATTTACAACGTATAAGAAAGAACGTGGCGTATATATGGACGTCAAATCGCCGACCTTAGTAAGTGATTGTGTGCACTACTACAGTCACGACATAAACATAGGTTATCAGTAACTTACACGGAATAAATAACATAAAAATGAATTACTGTACCTCTACACTACAGTATAATACAGGGTCTTTATTTCTCCTTAGCAAGGACATTCTCGCTCTCGCGCTCCGCCAGTGACGGCTCAGTTACCGGCGACCGCGCATGCATATGTTTGAAGCACGGGCTTGCTTGAACCACTTCAATAAAGCGCTTTCTAGTTGACGAAACTGTCCCTCTCGCACAAGTTTCCTTTTGCCGCTCATTCCTTCTTCAAATGCACGTTCGATTTCCTTCCTTTTGCCGAGAATCGTGTTCAGTGTAGATGGAGGAATGTTCCACTTTCGCGCTATATCCACACGCTTCATGTGAGGATTGCATTCCACGTCTCGAATGTATTTCATCTTCTCATCATTAGTTATCTGCCGTACTTTCTTCTTATCCATTATGAAACACGCAATAAAATAGGTCATAACTGGACGTGAACACAAAGAATTAGAAGACAATAGTGCGGAATACGAAGACAATAATGCGCCTACGTGAGAAATAAACAAAGGGAAAGGGGTGGAGGGCAGCGGGAGAGAGACACGTCACCTGTGTTGCGTCATAGCTATAGCCGCTTCTACGCCGTCAAACACAATGAAATCATCTACACTATCAATAACTATCAGAGAATATGAGGCAATATCGCGTCGTGTTTTCCAGAAGCCGAATTTTATAATGAAATAAGAATAAAATCAGGTTCGCTTACAAATAGTACAAAGGAAATTTGATCGTCGTAAGCGGGAATAGAGAACGTATTAAGGGGATATATCAACATGTATTTTGTAGAATTGGGACTGGGATTTGAGAAAATCATCGCGCTAAACGGGAAAACGTCGTAACCGAGAACGTGCTAACGAGATTCCACTGTATATGTGGTGTCACGTCGTATTGAGGACCTGACATTGCATAGGCGTGTAATTTAAAGCTAGATCAGAAAGGTGGACGAAACAGTATTTTTATTAATTGTATATGTGATAATACTGTGGACAATTAAGTATTTTTTTATGAAGTAAACTTACGGAGGTCATACACGACGTGTCTAAGATCGTCTTTTCATTTAAAGGAAGTTTCTTTTAAGAACAGGAGGAAGAGTTCAGTATGCCAGCGATTGAGTGTTACAATGCTGATGATAATGCCAGTAATTTAAATGCAAGTCCTACAGGAGAGATGTTGGTAACAATGATTGTGTTAAGAATTGTTCAACATAGTAGATTTGAATTTAATACCATATACTGTGGATATATGAAGTTATGTGGAGAGATGTGCATACTCATGCGAAGGTTTTACCGCATTGGAGGGAAGTTACTGAAGTATAGTTCTTTGATAAGAACATGGCATTAATAGAAGAGGAGTCATTGTGTTGAGAACTCCCAGATATGTAAATTTTCGACTTAACAGTGATGGCAAGAGCGTTGATAAGCGGAAAATAAATTGAGAAAGCAATTGTCTACATATGTCAACTAATACCTTTATTAACACGGAGTTAGAGTATTTACATGCAATTGACCTTTGGTGGTTGAACGCATTTGACTGATATTGTCTATAAAACTAATTATGACAAAGTGTGTGCAGTATAAGAACAATAGTGAATGTTTAAGAAAGTATATGTGAAGATCACATTGTATATAGAAGAAAGAGAAGTATAATTGTTGAAAGAGAGTTAAGACTCCAGTATATAACGTTAAACATAACGATCCAATACTTGTAAATATTTTCGCAATTATTTAGTTAGGGAAATAATTTTGTAATAATTATTTGTTCGATGTTTTCTGAATTATAGTGTATTTCTGAATGAATGTTTTTAGAATGAGTGCTTTTAAAGTTGTTAACACATTGCTGACCGGATGCCTGGACATGTCACATCCCCTGAGGACCGGACATTTTGCTACTGAGAATATTCCAGTGCACTAGATTGTAAAAAAGTACATAATTGTGGAAATAACCTAGATATTATCTTTGTAGTTGATATGAGTATACACATAACCCTAGTAGTGCTCAAGGGGGTGATGTATTTGGAAACATGACACAATGTGCAGTGGTGGCTTACAGAAAGAGCAGATGGAGTATATTTGAGGTTAGATTGGTCAACGATCAAAGTACGGTATGTACTTTGGTTGTTATTACGTCGCCTAGAGACCTGAATATCACTCTCACATTCAGTTTCCACTAATTCACTATAACTTGTGCCATTTGAATGATAATATAAACGATAAATCTTATCATCTGATTATGCACACATCAAAAAAAGTTTTGCATCACCTCGGTTCCCAGATCTCCGGCATATAGACGTTGACTGTGTATATTGTATCAAAGATACAGTCCCTTTGACTGTTCATAGATGTCACTAAAACTGCTCAAAGATGTAAACAACCATGCATGAGCAGGGCCTATTAGACGGAGGGGGTACGACAGCCGATCAGTTCCAGTCATTCCACCAGGACGAAGGTACGCTGCTCATGTTGTCTGTAGTTCTACCATGCCTAGAAGGTCAATACCGCAGTTCGATCGCGTCCGCATTGTTACTTTGTGTCAAGAAGGGCTCTCAACAAGGGAAGTTTCCAGGCGTCTCAGAGTGAACCAAAGCGATGTTGTTCGGACATGGAGGAGGTACAGAGATACAGGAACTGTCGATGACAGGCCTCGCTCAGGCCGCCCAAGGGCTACTACTGTAGTGGATGACCGCTACTTACGGATTGCCGCTCGGAGGA
This sequence comes from Meconema thalassinum, assembly GCA_946902985.2. Taxonomy (NCBI): domain Eukaryota; kingdom Metazoa; phylum Arthropoda; class Insecta; order Orthoptera; family Tettigoniidae; genus Meconema; species Meconema thalassinum. The sequence continues at coordinate 294,936,135 of OX336391.1, read as the reverse complement.
ACCCTGACAGCAATGCCACCATGTTGAATAATGCGTTTCGTTCAGCCACAGGACGTCGTGTTTCAACTCAAACTGTGCGCAATAGGCTGCATGATGCGCAACTTCACTCCCGACGTCCATGGCGAGGTCCAGCTTTGCAACCCCGACACCATGCAGCGCGGTACAGATGGGCACAACAACATGCTGAATGGACCCCACAGAATTGGCATCACGTTCTCTTCACCGATGAGTGTCGCATATGCCTTCAACCAGACAATCGTCGGAGACGTGTTTGGAGGCACCCTGGTCAGGCTGAACGTCTTAGACACACTGTCCAGCGAGTGCAGCAAGGTTGTGGTTCCCTGATGTTTTGGGGTGGCATTATGTGGGGCCGACGTACGCCACTGGTGGTCATGGAAGGCTCCGAAACGGCTTTACGATACCTGAATGACATCCTCCGACCCATAGTGCACCCATATCGGCAGAATATTGGAGAGGCATTTGTCTTCATGGACGACAATTCTCGACCTCATCGTGCACATCTTGTGAATGCGTTCCTTCAAGATAACGACATCGCTCGACTACAGTGGCCAGAATGTTCGCCAGACATGAACCCTATCGAACATGCCTGGGATATGTTGAAAAGGGCTGTTTATGGACGTCTTGACCCACCAACCACTCTGAGAGATTTACGCCGAATTGTCGTTGAGGAGTGGGACAATTTGGACCAACAGTGTCTTGATGAACTTGTGGATAGTATGCCACGACGAATACAGGCATGCATCAATGCAAGAGGACGTGCTACTGGGTATTAGAGGTAGTGGTGTGTACTGCAATCTGGACCACAAATGCTGAAAGTCTAGCTGTATGATGGTACAACATGCAATGTGTGGGTCTCATGAGCAATAAAACGAGCTGAAATGTTGATCTCTATTCCCTTTGTATTTAAAGGTTCCGGAACTCTTGGAACCGAGGTGATGCAAAACTTTTTTTGATGTGTGTACAAGTCCTCCATCTTGTCATTGATTGAACCAACAGAAGGAAGTTCGATGTTTCGAAACAAAATCAAAGAATAAAAGAAGGCCATGAATAGACGGAAGATGGCACATATACATCTACAAATATCCTTCTCAATGTGCTAGACCGAAATAGTTCAATACATGGTCAAGAGATGTCGCAGGAAGACTGAAAACAATGACGTGTATAAAACCGAGATTTCTCGGGGCCCGTCATCTACCTCTGGCGAGCGTACTACGAGATTTCTCGGAGCCCGTCTTCCATGTGTTAAGTATGATTGAATAACTACGACAGTCTAGAATGTCGAGAGAGAGTGCATGAATGCTAGTGTTAAAATCTGAAAGTGTTTGAGAATTGCGTGAGATATGAAGAGTTTTATAAAGAGAAAATGTAAATGTAAATACGCCGACTGTACGCTAAACAGTACGGGTACAGTACTGTGCCCAAATCTAGGAATGGGTATTCCAAGTTTCAGACACCTAGATATCAAGGGAAAGGCTGTAGCCGCTTTTGAAAGTTCAGATATTTGAATATCGCGCTACATTGCTTCTCGAAGCCTTTCGAAGGATTTTACCGATAGTTGGATGGCAAGTGACGTAGCGAGTCATAGCAGAGGTTGAGGCTATTTATTGATTAAATAGTTAACTATGGAGCAGAGACTTGAGACTGGGATCAGATTACTGGCACGGCCAAATGAAAGAGAATGCAATTAGTATCAAGTAAATCGGACCAGGGATTCAAGAGATATGAGGATTTCTAGATATCAGGCGATGACGCGTGACCCTGACCGTTTTTGTATAAAAGCCAGCTGGAGCAGGCATAGGTAGCTCACTTCAAACACAAGCACTTGGCAAGCAAGTTGCGTCTACGCTGAGCCAAGGCACATGGTTGCCGTATCTACGCAGAAGTTCTTTTCAAATCGTGATAGTCACGAGAAGTGCTGCGCAAACGAGTTGGAACTTAGTAAGTTTCTGGTGAGGAGAATCACTGAGGTGATTGATTTCTACCCAAACGGACATATGCTAGACTTTGTCTAGAAAATAGTATTTTGTCACAGTCCAGTTGTAATTTAATACTTGGATGTTTAAATCCATTTGCAAGTCAGTTTTCATATTTTGTAACTAGTTAACCACTTCGATCTGTCAGTACATTGAAGACTAGTCTATAACGGTGGCGTTCATTAGTCTACGCAAGGGAAACTGCAAGTTGTCTAGCGCATGGCAGATGGTGATATTAATAAACCATGCCCAGGGAACGATCTTCAGAACAGCCGTTAATTGCTTAGACTGTCAATGTTTTTCTTGTACTGATGAGATTACAGTGAGTTATGTTACAACTGACATATTTAAGAAGAGATCACTTAGATCTGACCCTATTTCAACAAACTGTTATGGCTTTGATAGAAGCTCATATTAAAATGGAACCACAGTTTATTCAAACGTCGAAAGATACTACCACTATGTCTGGCTAGACGATTTGTGGGTCTACAATGGCGGCCGATACAAGGATTATACGTGCTTGTCCGATAGGGCATGTCTATGGATAAATCTGGTACAGACCAGGTTTACTACACTTTGAAACACTCTCACCTCCTCGCTGGAGTTGATTTAACTTTAACTACCCTCATTTATTACAAACCTACAGAATTTACTGCCTTTAAATACAGGCCACAAGTGATTTTAACGTTACTTCCCGACTTTTAATGGGCGCCAAGGTTGACCATATGGGTCTTCCTGAATAAAATAGAAATAAATATAAAGCTGTTGCCCCGACTATGAAAACCCTTTCTCCCAGGAGTAGGGCATTTGGCATGCGTTTGCTGATGTACCAGGTTCATACACGACAGGAATATAAACACACATGAATTTAACGAAATAATCTATTGGCTGTTCTAACACATATGTACAAAAATATACAACACAAAATACACTTGCAATAAAACTTTGTACAGTACCTTTAGTTCACTGCTTCTACGCTCTTAGAGCAACAACACTTCTGGTCAGTTTGACCCCAGGCATTCAGCCTCCTATCATATTTACACTTTTGTAGTTTGTACGGAAAGTGTGCACAAGTTCCAACAGTCGGCGATTATAGCGTTGTTCCACGGTCTTTTTGCTCGATCCACGATAAGTCGCTCGCCACCACTTTCCAACACGTGGACCACAAATAGCTTGTTAGGCCTAGATGTATATCATGTGTTATAATCGTCCTTCGGGCGTGATTTGCACCAACAACCCATGGTACAATAGCCGAAGCTCAGAGGAGGCTTATAACTGCCTTTGCTGTTGGTTACCGCACTATGACATAGCACGACCCTGATTCGCAAGAAGACATCGTAACAGCATCAAACACGCCATTTTAAACACACATGAAGCAATATCCTTCCACACACAGTCCTGTCCTTTTGCCTGCCGGAACTCATTGGCGCGCGCCCACTCCAAGCGGATATTCGTGGCAACATTGGAACATTTGACGATCGTAATTCTGCTGAGCGCACACTAACTTCACTGAGTACTTTTCCTACGCCGGGTCATCAGAGTTAAGGCTATTCTTAGCCCAGGCATTTCCTGGGTTGACACAAATAAGTCAAATTACCGTTTAACTTTTCCATATGCCCCAACTTCCAGCCTTCGAAAATTTTGACTCGTGTACCTATAGTACAGCCAGCAATAGAAACTTTTAACATTTCTAGTTAAAATAAACACATTAACCCCAAACCAAAATGAAATAATGCTTCTACTACAGGTAATAATACAGTCTTTTATATCCCTGTTCCCAAAACGTAATAAATCTCAATAAACCCCGTATTTTATAATATCAAATATCCAAAAACCGATAATTAATAAACAGTGATCCTAGGTTGTCCGGACCATCCAAAAATGAATCCGTCCACACAAAAACACACAGGCACAATAAAAATCACCTCTGCAACCCCACATTAACCCAATATAATAAGATATGAATAAAATACCCCAAACTAAATGCACGAAGCAAAACCCGAGGGTGAGCTACTGTAACTGAATAAATTCGGTTACAGACGCCCCCACAAGGATCAATCTCTAAACTACAAGGCTATAGATTTATCCTTGTCCCTCACACAAATACACTAGTACTACTGTCTTGTCATCGTGAGCAAGATCTCTAGGTGACATATAGCTTGAGGTAAGCAACGTTATATGTACCTAGGACCTTGTCATCGTTGGAAATCAAGCTGTAGGCACATGCACCTACTCTGCGGTCTATAGCAACTGGACCCGAATGAAAAACCTCAAGAATGCAACTCTGTTCTATCGACAGCAGACGCTCAGCTCGCAACAACACCAGATCACCTATCTTAATCTTTACCCCCTCCCTTCCCTGCTGTTTCAAAACCATCTTACCTACAATTACAATAATCCTAAATTTATTTAATCTCTTAGGGTACAGCTTCCCCGGTTGAAAATCCCAAAATCCTGCGACACACACAAAAAGAAATCCTTCCTGCAAACTACTGACTGCCACGCCCTCCAAACATAACCTAATGGTACCATACCACATGGTCACCACCACAAGAAGACTAACAGACAGACTGTTACTAATCTCAAATATAACCTCAAAAAGCATCTGACCAATCACCTCAACAACACCTTCCATGTAAGAATGAGCTATAGGGTACCTAGGACCGCTCAAGCCAGACCTATCTGCGATGTCAAAACTCTGCCCGTAGCCGTGAGTACATCCAGGTTTCCCCGAGAACACCTCCCTGTGTTCCCTCAGAACGTCAAACACCTCTGACTTCTGACCCTCGTCCAACATGGTATCTTTAACAACTGCCTCCACACAGTGATCATCATCACTCAACTCACGATCATCTCCCATGATCCAGAAACAACAGTGATCCACATCACTCAACACATGATCATCTCTCATGACCAAAATACAACTTGATACCATGCCGACACCTAATTCTTCCTCCTCAGAAACCTCTTTTATCACCTGAATGCATCCAACGACACTAACAAAATCTCTACCACCAACCTGATAATCTAACCTAACCCAATCCTGTTGCTCACTCCACCCAAACTTCACTTGCGCCTTACTGTAACCTAATTTACAGCTCTGGTCTCCTAACCTATCAGATCCTACATTGACATTATACTCTAAATTATGTTTCTCTTCCAGAGCGTGAGCAGGAATACTATGCAAGGACTCTCCCCCTGCTCCATATAGTGAGTCCTGGCGAAGTTTAAACTTCCTGGCCTATTGCTTCTCTCAACCTGCCTTTCCATGCCGCGCCCCCTATTCGCCTGCTCTACCTCACGTGGTCTGTTCCCCGGTTGATTGTTTTTCCCGTACCCCTGACACACATTGTTATTTCTTCCTCTCCCATGATCCTTATACCACATGTACCTATCTCCCCTACCTGGATCCCAGTTCTTCTCTCTCCTCTGATTATAATTTCCTTCCCTACGATTACCCCCATTTCTCTGACGTTGCCTACCTGTCTTTCTCAAGGTACCTAACCTTCCAAGTGACCTCTCTATGCCTGTAATAGCGACTATCTCCTGCACACACACTGCAGTCCTAATGTCATCAGAGAAATTACATACTAACTTTCTAACAAAACCGCCACTCCCTCCTAGTTCCAAATGTTGACCACGTAGAATTCTACCTACAGTATCTTCCTCCATACTAGTCACTATCTCGCTAACCTGGCTAATATTCTCATCTACCTTCTTCATACCATTCCCTAGCAACCTAATCTCGACTCGCTCATCTATCTCCACTACCTCACCGCTCTCCTCACTAACTTCAGCGCTCTCATCCTTCTCCACTCTCCCAGCACTGGCATCACTAACCACAACGTTCTCTTCCACAATGCCTACAATTTCCACTTTCTGCTCTCCCAACTTCCTATCTACCCTGGGAAATTTCTGGCTAGTCTCCAGTGTCTGGCTAGAAATCTCCCCTGCCAACATCACTTGTTGAGCATCCAACTCATCTACTTCCGAGTCTACGCTCTCTTCCTGAACAGCAATCTGACCACCTAGCTTAATTTCCAGATTAGTGATTTCTACTCTGACTTCACTAAACTGGCGAGTAACACTGCTGTCTAGGATAGTCACCTGCTCTTTGACCTCATCTATCTTTGCTGATATTTCCTTCATCTGGGAGGACATTTGACTGGTTATCCTCTCCACGGAACTGTTACTACGACACAGGAGCTTCTCCAACATGTCCATCATACTTAATTCATTTCCCCCCTTGCCTGGCAAATCTCCCCTGACTCTACTGTTTTCCCCCATCCCTACAGCAAATTGCCTATCAGCCCCTGCCTGATTCTGCCGCTCACCAGCACCGTCCACCAACAAAGCAGAATTGCATCCTGGCTCTAACGTAGCCATCCCTAATTGAAATACGTGAAATTATGCAAATATGCCTACAGTTTAATTCCTGTGTCCTGGTACACATCAGCATGTCTAAGGCCCCACGTTGGGCGCCACTGAAACACTCTCACCTCCTCGCTGGAGTTGATTTAACTTTAACTACCCTCATTTATTACAAACCTACAGAATTTACTGCCTTTAAATACAGGCCACAAGTGATTTTAACGTTACTTCCCGACTTTTAATGGGCGCCAAGGTTGACCATATGGGTCTTCCTGAATAAAATAGAAATAAATATAAAGCTGTTGCCCCGACTATGAAAACCCTTTCTCCCAGGAGTAGGGCATTTGGCATGCGTTTGCTGATGTACCAGGTTCATACACGACAGGAATATAAACACACATGAATTTAACGAAATAATCTATTGGCTGTTCTAACACATATGTACAAAAATATACAACACAAAATACACTTGCAATAAAACTTTGTACAGTACCTTTAGTTCACTGCTTCTACGCTCTTAGAGCAACAACACTTCTGGTCAGTTTGACCCCAGGCATTCAGCCTCCTATCATATTTACACTTTTGTAGTTTGTACGGAAAGTGTGCACAAGTTCCAACAGTCGGCGATTATAGCGTTGTTCCACGGTCTTTTTGCTCGATCCACGATAAGTCGCTCGCCACCACTTTCCAACACGTGGACCACAAATAGCTTGTTAGGCCTAGATGTATATCATGTGTTATAATCGTCCTTCGGGCGTGATTTGCACCAACAACCCATGGTACAATAGCCGAAGCTCAGAGGAGGCTTATAACTGCCTTTGCTGTTGGTTACCGCACTATGACATAGCACGACCCTGATTCGCAAGAAGACATCGTAACAGCATCAAACACGCCATTTTAAACACACATGAAGCAATATCCTTCCACACACAGTCCTGTCCTTTTGCCTGCCGGAACTCATTGGCGCGCGCCCACTCCAAGCGGATATTCGTGGCAACATTGGAACATTTGACGATCGTAATTCTGCTGAGCGCACACTAACTTCACTGAGTACTTTTCCTACGCCGGGTCATCAGAGTTAAGGCTATTCTTAGCCCAGGCATTTCCTGGGTTGACACAAATAAGTCAAATTACCGTTTAACTTTTCCATATGCCCCAACTTCCAGCCTTCGAAAATTTTGACTCGTGTACCTATAGTACAGCCAGCAATAGAAACTTTTAACATTTCTAGTTAAAATAAACACATTAACCCCAAACCAAAATGAAATAATGCTTCTACTACAGGTAATAATACAGTCTTTTATATCCCTGTTCCCAAAACGTAATAAATCTCAATAAACCCCGTATTTTATAATATCAAATATCCAAAAACCGATAATTAATAAACAGTGATCCTAGGTTGTCCGGACCATCCAAAAATGAATCCGTCCACACAAAAACACACAGGCACAATAAAAATCACCTCTGCAACCCCACATTAACCCAATATAATAAGATATGAATAAAATACCCCAAACTAAATGCACGAAGCAAAACCCGAGGGTGAGCTACTGTAACTGAATAAATTCGGTTACAACTTCAAGACCATCAAGAAATGTAAGCCACATTTGAATTATATTATGCCTAGCTAATTGGAACAAACTATTTTTTCTGCAGATGACCAACACATTTTTTTCGTCGTATTTAAAGCTTGTAATGATTTACGCAAGACTTGTTAGAGTTATTCTGAGCATTTTCAGCACTCAGAACAGTTTAGGATCGATGACCGAGCATTTCGAGCATTTATTTAAATTTTTCATATTTTAAGGAAACCACGGAAAACCCCAGATGTAACTGTAAAAGTTAATAATTTATTTTTGTTGAGGAATGGATATTTTTTCCATATTCGAAGGTTCGAACATGTGGATTCTCACATAATGAGATGATAATTAAACATATTTGAAATAATACAAATAATAATAATAATAATAATAATAATCCACTAATAATAATAATAATAATAATTTTCATAATTTTTCTAAATAATTCTTGGATATTATATTTTCTAATAATCATATGCATTGAAAAAGAGCCTATGAAGTAGTTAAAACATGTCTAGTTTGGAACAGGAGATTTTCCGAAGGAGAGTGGTTAGCGCAAGCCCGCATTCAACCAATATTTCAGTTCTGGTTGAACAGTTGATATTTGCATTGAGCAAAGTATATGTTTCAGATAACACGGAGAGGCATGAAACGGGAAGCAATTGATATTTGTATCAAATAGGATATTTTTGTATTTATATAAAATCATGACGTAAATACACTCGAACGTGAAATAAAGCTTTTCATAAGTATGGTAAATTCACGGGTTGAACTGAATGGTAAAATAAAATAAACTTGTAAGTTTATTAATCTTCCAGTGTTGATAACAAGCAGAGGCTTGATTTATTGTATAAATTTTGGGAAGATAATTTATGTGTGTGGAGTAGTTGAAATGCCATTCCCAGGTGCGCATGTTAAGTCGCAGGAATGAAGGTTTTTTCGAGCATCAATCAAATAGCAGGTTCGATGGCTCAGGTTTATAGTAGGAGTATTGGAGCCACACATTTCGTCGTATGAATAACCCGAAGGTTATTTCTTTGAAAACATCAGTTCTTATTTCAACCTTGTTTACGAATTCCATTTAGACTTTGATTTTGCTAGAACCCGGATTTGTCATGATAGTAGTTTATTCTTCTTCAGAGGAAGACCTTTGCCGTTGTTGTTGTTGTTATAATATTGTGTTCTTACACAAATAATAGAATGGGCCACTGCCAATTAAAAATAATTCTTTAACCACGAATAATTTGAAGGATATTTTCAATCCTAGTGCCATGAACTAAATGAATTCATTATAAAACTACACTTCTAATTTCCGCATTCTGTCGAAGAATTGCAAGTTGTGAAAGTTGCTAAAAATGGCCATGAATATAAATATTTTATAATAATGATTCCAAGTGGATAATTGAATAGTTGAATGGTTCAACCATTTATTGATCAAGTTGATGATTCAGAAATCATATATTTTGTTTGGAACTTGAAGTTCATAATCGAGTCACTTCTCGAATGTTTAATGTCAGAAGAACAATTAATTGTTGTTGTGCTTCGCACAGTTCTTCGATGCTATGCTCAATGGTCAAATACTTTTCAGATGTTATTAATATGTATTAATAATTTGTGTTGCTTAAATGATGATAATATTTTCAACGATATATTTTTGAAACTGGAAAAACAAGTGAAAGTCTAAAAATTCTATAAACATTTATTCTACGAGTGTTAATATCATGTAAATAGTCAAACAGTGATCTACGTTATTTCCAGTATAGACAATTAACTTTGAACTGGAATTAAATATTAATAATTTTGGAACACAGTCCACAGGACTATTAATCGGACTTGTGTTTCCAAAAAGATTGTCAAATGTGTTTGGAAGATTTCTGTATATTGTGTGTAAATAAGAGTGTGGATCGCCACACGTGGAGTGATGCTGCTTTGAGCATTTTTGCAGTCAGATTTTAACTTTAAATAAACTGAGATAATTTTTACCAGATGTGTTTCTCCCAATTAAATCTCCTTCTATCCTTATTGTTGCATTGAGCCAAAAATCAGCAAAGCATTTTTTTTAATTTGATGACGTTTTTGCGATTTGCTTTAACCCATCTGGCGCTCCGGGATATTTTGATTCTCGTGCTGACTGATTATTGGTAAAATGCATATGTGGTCGTGCGGACTTCGGTCTAAACGGGCACAGTACTGGTCAATGGTTTCGTCCAGACAGTCTTCTAACCTAGTGGTGACCAATGGTTTCGTCCAGATCGTCATCTAACCAAGTAGCGACCAATGGCTTTGTCGCACCCATGTTAGTACATCAATAATTTTCGTCCAGACAGCCGTCTAACCTCGCTACAGGGGACTGCGGTGAAGTGAAGTTGGCTGCATTGCCTTATCCAACATGGTAACATGTTTTTTCAGCAATTTATTACTGCAAAGTGAAAATGTTCATAATTTCTTTATTCAAGTGTGAATGTGGTGTTTCCTAAAAGCAGATAGCCTCAATAGCATGGCACAATAAGTACAAACAAATTTCATACTGAGACTAACAAAATTTAAACGTTGTAACATACAATGCACGATAGCCGGGAAATATAAGATTTCACCTTAAAAAAAACCCTACTTGTGATGAATTATTATTTGCACAGATTACAAGGGAGTTTAAAAGGAGGACATGGATTTTTCGATAAGCAAACATTATCAGATCCCGGTCCCTTGTAATCTGTGCAAATAAATAATCAATGAAGATATTTTTCAGGTGGAATCTCATATTTCCTGCCCATTTAAATGGGCATATATTTGTGGTACCCGACATTAGTTACCATTTTTTGTGTACAGTGTAAATGACTACGACCAATTGTTGAACAGTTAGCTTCCTCCATTCAGCAGCTGAGATGGAAGGAGAAGAAGAAGAATAAAAAATAATAAAAAATAAAATAAAATAAAAATAAACTCTGTTACACGCAATAAAACTGCACATGTAGTAAATGTGGTGCCAATATTCCTTACTGTATTCTTTAAGCTGATGAAATAAAAAACACCATCACTCGCAGCTGCTGTACCTACCACCACGTTTCAAGTTTAGAAGATCACATGTTTGAGGAACTAGTGGAAATAATTCACGCTACCTGTACTGTCGAAGCACATTGATAATGGAACGTTTACATTTGACAATTGACGAATAATTTCGGTGCACTGTAATATGCATGCGTCTCGAGTATTCAATATATAGACTGTATATTGCAAACTTTATTATTCTTATTACTAAAAACAATCTCCACTGGCGCATACAGTCCTGTGTTTCTTCAACTTAGACACGGTTCTTTCTGATTAGTGCATTATTTACTTTTTTTTTACTTTGCTCCTTTCAGGGTCCTGAAAAATGTATAAATGAAGCTTTACTGCAAACTCTTTTGAAAAACAAGGAAAGAAATGAATCACTACATAAGAGTGTTTGATGAGCAACTCAAATCAAAACAGAAGAGACCCCACAGTAACACCCAATGAAGTACACTCACCATCTGTGGATCAACACTTACGATGCTGGAAGTTCTGATCATTGGTGTCTTGTGTCTTGTCATGGTCTGGATGATGTAGTCATATTCATACTGCAATAGATCATTCCGTGGATCCCAGGGTCTTAAGTCAGCATGCTTGTACACCCACTGGCCAGATATCAGATCCTATAAGAGAAAACAGCTTTTGAAAACTGTTCTAACAGTAAAGAAGCAGAATATGCTTGGATGCTGGTAGTTGTTGGAACAAAGCAATTTGCAACAAAAAATGTGAAATTCTGTCCTTGGCAATTAGTGCTGGGGCGTAAGTGTAACAACTTTCACATCATATTTTGCAAAGGGTATGGAAGCAGAAATCATTTGTGTAATTGGCCCCATATTGAACAGTTTGAGGAAGAAAAAGAAAAAGTTGGGGTTTTTATTTTGGATCTTTTGGTTTTGTATTGCAACCTGATGTTCGTCAATGTAGTACAGAACTGAGCACGGCATAGACTTTTCCCATACAGTTTGCTTTAATCAGCCATTAATATAGAGATATTTTCAATGGCAACTTATTACTGTAATTCTGATTTAACTCTAAGAGAGTGATTTGCAGCAGTGCTGATCGACCTGCCCTAAGGCACACCAAGTAAGTTTCACATTAGGTTAGTGACCATTGTTGAGTTCTATCCTGCCTCTGTATCTATAACCTTCAGCTCTGCAATAGGCATCCTAAATTTTTGGAAGTGGTGACAACATGAAGCTAATCACCTAGCAGTAGCAGACAACATGGTATTGTTAAAATGCACCATATTTAGACTCATATCGGTTCATGATCAGTCATCATCAGTTTACAGTTCCAGTTTCCCGGGTACTGTTGATAAGCTGCCTCCATTCCATTCTGTCCTTAACACTTTGTTCTCCATGATGTCTATCTTACCAATGTCCATACAAAGGATTCTAGGTCGTCCCATCGGTCGTCTTCCAACCACCTCCCATTTCAAGTTGACAGTTCCATCCTCTCTACATGTCCAAACCACTGTAGTCTAGATGTCATGATCCCAGCCTCTCTCCTTACCTTCTCGTTTCTTATCTTGTCCAATTTGGACCTTTGGATAGTGGACCTAAGGAACTTCATCTTCGATGCCTCTATTCTTGACATGTCTCTTGCGGTGAGGGTACATGTTTCTATGCCATAGGTCAATATCGGTTGCTGTTGCATAAGCTAGTAATTAAGGGGCACATGACCTCGCTGTTCCACCCTTAAAACAACATTAACAACACAATCTTTAATAGGAAACTTGCACAAATGTTTGTTCCACCCTCACGTCTAATTTGCAAGTTTCCCATCATGGTGGACCTCAGAATATTTCTGTGTTTTCTCCACAGGAATTAAGCTATCACCAGGTTTATGTTCTTACTCACTGCACGCTCTGTTCTATATTACATGCTTAAAACTTCTCACACCATCAGAGATGCATTTAAGTTCTGTAAAAGCTTTAAATACACTGCAAACATAGTGTGATTCCTTAATCAGTAGAGAAAGATTCGTTCGTAATGCTGAAAAGAGGTTTTGAAAGTAGAGAAAATCTTATTTAACCAATAAAATTCTCGTAATATCCCACTGCTAAAAGAATTTAAATTTTGTTTGAATTAAAGAAAAACTGTGACTTTGTGCAAGACTTTGAAGGAAGAGTGAAATGGATGAAACAAAACAAAACAGAACACTTATCACACAGGTCAGCTGTATAAGCGAGTCCACACAAGTAAAAATTTATGTTATTCACTAAATAGAAAATACCACACATATCTTTGTAACAAATTTAGAATAATTTTAAAAATTATGTTGTGCACCTTCTGTTCTAAACCACTGATTATACGAATACTGTACTGTCTGGCACAAATCTCAATTACGTATTAGGATATTTTATTTTAAACAACAACAACAACAACAAATAATGGATTGCATGGAATAAATAGGGAGAAAATATATTATTCATTCATATGCGGTGACATTTCCATGCTTGCACACAGATTAGTACCACTTAGAATATAAATTTTCATTTCATACATATGTAATAAATAATACTGGACATATGATGAGTAAAAACAACAGTCGTTAAATTGGCACGTGATATTGCCCAGAACAATAGAGGTTACAATGTTATGTGATAAATCTGACTCAATTAAATTGACGTTTAACTGTCATAACATTGAACAAACATTGACGTCGGCATGTATGGGAGGACTACAACCTTCAGTTTAGCATGCTTATTACACAATAGTAGGGGTAAATAAGTGATGGCGGATGATATGGTGGATGAGGATGATATATCTTAAAGGAGGAGGGGACTCATATAATTAATAGAGATCCCTTGGATCAATGTGAACATTCGTCCAGCAATATACCTTTGACAATAACAGCTGCAATACACTATACATACTCCGTACTGTAGATCACAAGCACATGTAGATTACTAATATAATAGTCAAGTTAAATTTCTAAAGCCCCAAGAAAATGGGGTGGAGAGTGCCCTATCAATTTGGTTGGAGGAGGGAGATCGCAATTTCAAGATTAAAACAGACGCCTTCCAAACAATAGTTTTAATAATAAATAATAAACTCCATTATTTACGCCACAGACTAACTCAGTAGAATGTGTCTGAAGAAATCCTTTTCACAACCTTTGAACCCTACAAAAGTCAAGACACGGAACTCTCACCCAACTAACCCATCCTTGATCCTCACACAAACAAAAACAAGGAAGAACTATTCAACAACAACAAAGATTAACAAGCATAAAGCTCAACTCATTACTTTGCATCATATAACCACAACATTAGGACATGTCATACCAACCCCTTAAATAAAGAACTAACTCACATGAAGAGTTCTTCCTCTGATTTCAGACAACCAAAACCAATAAACATATTATGCTGCAACATAGGAATACTCCAAAATGAAACTGCAAGCTTTCTTAAAAGGAAGACTTCCAACATCTGTGTAGTATAATATATTGTGATCACACCCATTTAAAACACTGTCATGCCACCTAAGACCAGCGGCACTTTCATCATCGTTCACTGTTCACCACACTTCGCCTTGAACCTCGAGAGGAGAAGGTTGCGGCTCATATTTTGCTTTAGTGCCCCTCCGCCACACCCAACCTCGAATTTCGAGCTTACTCCTGCTAAGGAGGATTGGTGGATAGGGTGACCGCTATTTACTGCGAGGTCCGCACTCCTCAGTATAAGTATTGGCACCTATTGGCCGGCAGCTCAGTGTTCATCGAGACGCCGCAGGGACCACTTCGGGCTTGGAGCCCCGCCGGGCCACCCCGGCCTCTACCAGAGCCCAGCAGCCATTGAGAAGCTGTAGCCCAGCAGAGAAGCCGAACCCCGGTGCTGCCCGCCGGGTTTGTCCACCACACACAAACACCGGCTCTGCCACTCACCACCACACAGGTAGCGTGCCTTTAAGATGCCTCACCGAGTACAGCACTACAATCCGTCTTCAGCAGCAGCCTCAACTTTCGGAAGATAAGAGGACACCGGCCTAGCTGCCAGGCCAGAAGGTCTTCTTCCCCTTATGCCCTAGCATTAACCAGTCAGCGACACTTCTAAAAAGAGCAATATTTCGGCCTTTACTGGTTAATGTTACCCTGACCTAGATTTAATTGCGGACCACGGCTAGTAGGCGCGATTAATTAGAGCCGTGTGCTGCACACTTAGGTTTAGCCTATAGGTCCCCCCCCCTGTCGTCTTCAACGGACAACCTATCTTCTCCCTTGCTTGCTATCCGTAACTCCAAAAGGATTATCCAGAGTCCAGATCGCCTACTCGCAGCTTGTCCGGCACCAACCGACCAACTGGTAACCTGCTGCGACTGGCCCAATCTGGACTATGTTGCACGGTAAAATTAGCTTCACCGCCTTAAGGGCGTTTGACTTACCTCTGTCCTCCACTGGCACTTCCTGCCACCATACCACTGCATTTGATCAGGGACACCACTGCCTGTCCTCCACTACTCAAGCTAGACATCCCCTTTCTCGGCAGGGCGCTGAGAGCCCCCCCCACAATAGAATGATGAGCAATGAACTGTATGCGTATGTTATGTAGGTTGTCAAGGATACAGCCAAAGAAGATCTAAGTACAGTCATCATCATGGGCTTTAACTCGAATCCGAGTATAAATCTTCTTCCTTCAGTCCAGTTTGTGGATGTGTTTACGGTGACTAAAGAGTCCAATCCTGGCATGGAACAAGCGACCACACAAGTCACATAGTATTGCTGGAGGAGGACGTGGTTGGGCTGCTCGAAGTTTCCTAGCTTGACGCTTGGCCTCTTCATGTGTGCGTCCATCCCTTTCAAACGTCTTTACAGTATCCGAGATGGTACGGCGCCAAGTTGAGCGGTCTTCAGCCAGCATGTCCCAGGTTTGTGACTCAAGACCTGTCAATTTCAGGGTCTGCTTAAATTGGTCCTTGTAGCACCTCTTAGGACCACCATGAGGTCTGGTGCCATAGCATAACTCACCATATAGCATTTGACGAGGTAATCTCACATCATCCATCCGATGGACATGACCAATCCATCTAAATTGGTGACCTATTATGGATGATTCTATGCTGTTGATTTGAGCCTTTTCCAGAACAGCAATATTGGTAATGCGGTCTTCCCATTTAATCCTCAGGATTGATCGAAGTTTTTGTAGGTGGAAACGCTCAAGCTTCCTAAGATCACGTCGGTAAAGGGTCCACGTTTCACAACCATACAACAATGTAGAAATGACTACTGCTTTGTACACCATAAGCTTTGTACTCATGGACAGATCTTTATTCATGAAGACCCGGTGCGCTAATCGTCCATACGCTGCGTGGGCTGCGCCAATTCTCTTATCCACATCCTGCTCACAGGTACAGCTCACAGAGATGGTACTGCCCAGGTACGAGAAGTGGTCAACCTGTTCAAATGGCAAATTTGAGATGGAGATATTGAACTGAGGAAGAGGTGTGCCTGGTGAAGGTTGTGCCAAGACTTTAGTCTTATTGACATTTATGGTAAGACCAAAGCGATCACATGCACTTTTGTAACAATTAACTGACTCTTGCAGCTCTTCTGGTGTGAGAGTTGGTGACGCAGCATCATCTGCATACAACATGTTAGTAACCTTAGTAACCTGAGTTTTCCTCAAGGAGCGGAGACGAGTTAGGTTGAAAAGCCCTCCATCAAAACGATACATTAGTTACATTAGTTACAATAGTGGTGTTGGGGTAGCGCGCCTGCCTCTCACCCGGAGGCCCCGGGTTCGATCCCCGGCTCCGTCAGGGATTTTAAAACTGACGTGAGGGTTGGGACGGGGTGCACTCAGCCTCGTGAGGACAATTGAGTAGCTGTCTGACAGTGAGACAGCGCCCCGATCACGAATACCAAGATTAACGGCCGAGGGGACCCGACGTGCTGATCACGCGTCACCCCAATATCTGCAGGCCAAATGGCTGGGCAGCGGTCGCTTGGTCGGCCTTAGCCCGTCATGGGCTGGATAGTGCCAGGGGTTGATTTTTTTTTTGAGTTACAATAGTTGCCAACATACCGCCCACCAATGGGCATCTGAAAAAAACAAAACACAAACCCAACAACAATTATGTGCAGCATTAAATTGCAATACTGGTAATGCATAGGCATTATTGGTAATGCATAGATGTCACTTCTCGATTGGAAGGATACACAGTTTGTGAATGGCTCTCTTCAGTGCACCAGATTTACATCGTACCGAAACTAGGCACACAAGATCATCGAAGCCAGGATGAACTGCTTCGATTACTCCACATCTCCAACAAAGTGGTGGTAAATTGTAGAGCCGGGCAAATTCACTCATTTCCGATCGGTAGGGACCTAAAAAAATCGCATTTGCGATAAATGCGAATTTTTAAATTTCGTACAGAATCAAAGCCTACGTTAATTTTAATGTAATAAAAAACCATTTTACGCATAAATTAAAGAGCGACAAAATGCGAATTGTGACCCAAAATGCGAAAATACCAAATAAGTGCGATTTTAGAGCGAAATTACTTTAAATCTGCTAATTTATTTGCGAATTTGTTTATTAAACAAAAGAAAATGTTTAGTTGGTGGCCTTATCGCTCGCTAGCGATACCTCATCTCGGACTCGCAGTGTGCTAAGCATATTGGTCGATATAACAATCGATTTCTGTATCGATACGAACTTTCGACTATCTATAACTTATTCAGACAGCTGACGAACGAAACTCGTTTGTGTACTTGGCGGCTGGCGCGAACTCGTGGACTTCGCTAAACGGAAAATTTTGCGGCTTGCCGCTTGAATAGTAACCTTATTATTCTTTTTTTAACCTTCAAGCACTTCAAGGTTCAAAGTTTTTTCCTAGAAATGGGACGTACTGCTGTAACTGCTCATGAAAGAGCACAGCAGTACGCTAATCATGGCTTTTATTGTTCCGACTCTGCAACAGTATTTTGCAAATATTGTAACTGCCGTATTGGGTGGGAGAAGAAGGACAATATTCAAAAAATTTTTACATCGGTAAAACATGTTGCGAAGCGACGAGATTGCACAACAGTTTCTGAACCCAGACAAACCTCTGTTATTGAAAGACTACAGGTACCACCGACTGAAGCATGACAAGGACTACTTCACAAAAAGAACTGTTGAAGTATTTGCAAAAGCAAATATTCCCTTACGAAAGCTTGAAAATGAAACTGTAAGAGCGTGGATTGCTGAATTTTCAAGTCAAGGGGAGCTGCCTAACGCGAGGACTCTCTGCGAAAAATATTTGCCTGGTAAGTACGGTTTATATAAATACATTTGCATTTTGATTCTCTCTTGCTCATATAACCTATACAAAGCAAAGCTAATCCAACTTCTGTAGAGGCTAAGCTTACAGCCAGTGCTTCCATAACCTTTCCAAGACATACCTTAACCTATAAAATTGTGAAGGTAATCTAACTTCAAAATATTTTATTTTCAGAAGTTGCAGCTGATCACAAGAAATCAACAACTGAAGCTCTAGTTGGGAATAAAATTAACATTTTATGTGATGAAACCTCAGACAGAATGGGTCGCTGTGTTTTTGTTGTACTGTTCCAAGTGCCAACAGCAATTGAGAAGAAATGATTTGTTGAAGTGAAATACCTTGAATCCGGAAATGCTACAAACTGTTCCTGTGCTGTGTTAGATTCGTTGCTTGATCACAGTGTGCAATATGATGTCGTGAAAGTATTTGTAAGTGACAGTGCTCAATATATATGACTCGTTATGAAACATTGAAGATCATCATTGGGGATCATTTGCTCCATGTGCAGTGTTGGGCACAGAGACTTTGCCTTGTTGGTAATGGTTGGACAGCAGCTATGTCCGATTTAAATCAGGTTGTAACAATGGTCAAGTCGGCCTTTCTAAACACAAGGAAGCGCAAATATAACTACTTGCATTTTCTGAAGTCAAAAAGTGGGGAATTAAAGGCAGCAAAACTTTTTCCATCGCCGGTACTTACTCGATGTAACAGCTGTTTTGAAGCTGTTTTCTACTTAGCGAGTTATTGTCATGATGTTGTTGAGTTTTTTTAAGCTAGGCTACCTGACATGAAATATGTTAGTAACATTGGTGTTACATTTCTGCGAGGCTTGACAGATAGAGATGTAGATAGGATTTATTCTGACATAATTTTTGTGAAAGAGCATGCTAGTGAACTTGTTGAACTTCTCACTCTGCTTGAGGGGTCCCAGTATCCAATCTCACATTTGCTTTATCCCAAACTTGAAAACTTAGATGCCAATTCTGGTGCATTAATTCAAGGCCATTATTCTGAAGCAACAGATAATGGCTTAGCTAAACTCACAGCCTTAGAATGTGCCACAAGGAAAGATTTGTTTGTAAAAATAGCTCAGTCAGCTAGAAGCAAGCTTGCTAGACTAAAGGCAAGTGATCCCAATCGCAAAAAAGTTGAAGCCATAGCACAGATATTTTATCATAGACACGTGGTATTGAACAATGACAAAGAAACCGATATTCAAAAACTTCCGGGCTTTACAAACATTCCATGTCATGAAATAAGGAAGGGCTATGTTTCTTTCAAGAATATTATTGAATCGCAGTTAAAACAGTGCCGATTGCATCTGCACAATTCCCTTCCTGAACTTTCGCTAATCCTATTTCATGAAAAAAAAAAAAAAAAAAACCTGGACTCAGTTCTGAACCCAGAGGTCACTAAAAATCTGAACCCAGCTTCGGACCCTGTGGTAACCTAGGTGATTGTGGACCTCATGAAGTATAATCATGCCCAAATGGTATAGGGTAAAAAAAAAAAAAAAAAAAAATATCATCGCTTGGTCTTGAATATTATGACGACAATGGGAATATCATTAAAGACATTGTCGTCTGTGGCAAAATTTATGAACATTGATGTCTGGAATTCGCAGTCATACAAATTCAAACTTGTGAAGTGACCGTGTGACCAATGAAACATTAGGAATCTTCCCGCTTATTAAATGCCAACCTAAAATTGGAACTGGACTGTTTTCGGGCATTGGATATGCAATGTCTCTTGGAAATTATGTTGTCCACCCTGACGAAACATTCGATAATTTAAACTGTTTCCATAGTTCAAAATCTGCCACTGCATAACCTTGGCAGCACTACGTGTGTAGCGCGCATGCGCGTGGGCCGCTCTGGCGGGCTAACGGACGGAGTGTTGGGAGACGCTGCACTCTCAAGATGACTTAAGTTGAAAGCAGACGTTGGGGCTCTGGGCTCCGGCCCATGGTCGCACTAGAAGGTAGGAGTAGATGGCCGACTACTGATTATTCTGAGACTTGGTGAAAACTTTGAAAAATTATTTAATTTGAATTCTTTATCATATTTTTAGATTTAATGATCATCGTGTCGTTGGTGATCTGTTGGACCACGTAGGGAAACAAAGACTTTAGTTATGTTTTTTTTTTAAATAGCAAGCTTTCTTAATTTCTAAGATTTGAAACTTTTCTAACGGGCCAAACATTTGCGCAAATGATGGTTCCAACTTGTTAAATTATTTTCTATTAGCTTGCTACTGTACCGTTTTCGCTACCCCACACGTTGAGCGTACAAGTGTAGCAGTTATTAATGCCCCATGTTGGTAGCGACAATTGTAACGGTTTGACTGCCCCTAACTGTTGGGTGAGATTGTAACTGTTGACCTTTGCCTAAGCTATGTTGTTTTAATGGGCGCCAAGACCTCAATGCAATGCTGAAATCTAAATTTGTATTTAACAACGTCTAGCTCTGGGAGAACACCTTCAAGAATCTATTCACTCAGATCGTGGTATGATTTGATCATTAACCCAACAAACAATTGTATCAGGAGAAGGAGTTGGTCTATATCTAATGCTACCTACTGAAAGCAAAGATTGCATTGTAAAAGAAATGAATTTATTATATAAAACAAGTATAGCAAAATTAATAATAATAATAAGTTTAAAATTTAAATTGGAGCATTGCGATTTTAATATTACCGATAGAAAATTACGTGAAAACGGAGTCTGATAAATTGATTTTACTCTTATTTCCAAGCTATGAAGTTACTGAAATATGAAATGTAAAACAAAGAAAATGAGAGATTGCGTATTTCTGCGTCATTTGCGCTTACCACGGGAAATTGCTAAAGCATTTCCCTCGTACTGGATGATGCTGTGCGCTTCCCACAGTCTCCTGGACGTCGCCATCTTCTTCGTTATTTGATGATATTCTGGTAGATTAGATAATTCTATGGTCCGTACATCGGACCCAAACCGTACAACCACCACGGTTAAGTTTCACAAAGATAGTCGCTAACTCCACTGAACATCGGAGCGACACGCACTTGCAACCGTACTCGGCAAGTTCTACACAGATTCTTCTCGTTCCACGGCGCGTCGAACGATATATGCACACGTTGGCTCCCCACTCCGGAGCCGTCTTCCAGCTTACGTCGTCTCCACTGATTGGCTGCACCCCACGCGCTATAACTCCCCTCCTCTGCCTCATTACACTCGGCGGTAAGGGGAAGTCGTATTCCGTTCCAACAATTCGCCTTTTCTCGACGATGCGACCCAAGCTTGCGTCATGCTTCCCGACAAGATTAAGCTTGTATTTGAATTCCCAGTGAGTCACGTCTCTCAAATACCCTAACTGACAAAACTCCGTAAAATACTGTAATCAGATAATTTTCTATGATATTGTCGTTCGTAATAATTTGCTTGATAGCGTTTTCTAAGACATAGAAAACCTATCTGTATGCTTATAATTTTTATAAAATGCTCCGAAAATATCTTAATAATAATTATAATAAATTAATAATAATAATAAATTAACATGAAAAATTCTCTTGGCTGAACAATTTGCCGCGTAAATAAATATAGAATGGCTTCCTACTGACTTATGCCAGTTGCACAAAAACCCCTCGAAAAACACATTACACTACCAAACTTTAGTGTGGCCAACATAAGTTAGGGTTAGTTAAGTATTTTACTTATTTCTGTTTTCAAATTTTGATCGAAGAACTTGTTTCTTTTGGTGGGACACTGTGTTAATTACTAGTGACTGTCCTTTGTTTCGTCACTAGTTTGTTTTCCATTATTATTCTACGACTAGTTGCTTGGCATCATGGCCGTACGTTTCGACGTATTAGTTTTCCGCTCCGTCTAAATGTTGATATTTTGCGGTCTTCTGAGACCTGAATGATTTTATTCTTGATGAAAGCGTGATTTAATGAATTGTCGTGTGGTGGAAATAGAAATTACTTGGTGGAAGCCTTGTTTTCGCCAGAATTTTCGAGTTTTGGTGTTCATGCCTGAAGCTTGGTGATAGCGTCGGTTGTGACGCCATCTTGGCAAAATTTGCATTTTCTAATTTTTAAATTTGTTTAACTAATTCTCTTGTCACCTTGTGCAAGTTTTTTATTTGCCAAAAGAGTGCCTGCGTGTTATTTTGGGTGAAATTTAATTTTCATTTGTGGTTCGGCAGAATCTTTCGATTTGGTACTTGGCAAACATTGCGAATGGATCTCGTGGTCAGAAAGCCACAGAGGGTACTGATGTACGCTGCCTTGTAAGTTGGCCGACTTGGTCTGGTTTTATTTTCTGTTCAATTAATATTATTTGGTTTCCTATTATTTGTTTTCTTCTTATCGTGGTATCCCGCGCGTACTTGGCCTAGCCAGATGTTATTTAGTAAGGGGTTCCACCCACAATTTCTTAGGAGGGTATTTCATTTGATTTGCTCAACTGTTAAACCTGTATTTTGTTTGTTCTCAATATATTTTCATATTTTAAAATCTTGTTTGGTTACGTTATTCTTCGAGCGACCACTCAGCCACGGCTCTGGAAGGTTGGTCTTCCCTCCACTCAACGAGCTTTGTCTCGCAAACCCTTTCGGGGGTGTCTGGCCTAAATAATTTTATATGGGACAAAAACAAAATGAGGAGTGTGAAGTAGTACGTGCCTTGACTGCTGTTCAATATGAACATGAACATTTTGCCAAGAGTTCTTTAGATCTTTTGTGGACACCAACAAACAATGTGGACAGTGAGCGTGTTTTGTCGCACTACAATACAGTTGTTACAGACAGAAGGTGTAACTTGAAAGAGTGCAATGCAGAGTTATTTACAATTCTTTCATTTGAACATTAAATTGTATCTCAAGTGTCGCCAATAAAGACACATAGTCCGTAAGAATCCGGAAAAAATAGATGCTAAATAGGGAAAAAATAAATGCTAATTTAAAGGAAAATAGATGCTAACATTTCAGGTCCCTACCGATCGAGATCGTAAGTTGCCGCAGGGCCAGTGTCGTCTCACACCAAACGCACTCAAGGCCAGGTCTCTCCGCTGATTGAGAATCTTAAGTCTCGATAATACCGGTACTGAGTGGGAACCTTAAGTCTCGATAATACCGGAACTCCTTTTTTCTCGGTGTTATCAATATTATTTATTTTAAGGTAAAAGCAGACTCACTCAAGCCGCTGCACGTGTAAAGTCAAAGCTTCTGTTAATAACTCCGGAATGTAAACCACTATTATGAAAATTATTAATGCATATTGGAAGTGATCATGTTCACACAGTATATCGTCTATCATTTAGATTAATGAAGCTCTATCTTTAAATGTTTTTGTTTTCTTGTTTGACAAATAAATGAATGTCAGTTTTGGTTCAAGTATCTGCAGGAATTTTTAATTATTAATAGGATGGCGTTTTGCATCAAACGAGCAGGCATTAATTTAAAATTAATATGAACATTTGAAGCCTACTTGACGGGATATTCATGGTTCGTAATTCAAGGCCACTGCCACCTCCTTACCACTCCTACCCTCAGTTACAAATTTACACACACTACTATAGACACCATAATAACTCAGGTTATTAGACAATGTTGACACACAAGAACACCAAAATGATCACGATGTTGTAGCCAGTAAAGTAAAATAATACTCAAATAATTGACGTAACGGAAAAGAGCTGAAAGAAAGTCTCACGTGTATGGCTCATGAATTATTGGCCCTACTGACTAGGAATTTGCGTTGAAGAATACTTTGAACCTTCTTCTCCACTTCGTAACTGGTTGTAATTCGAGGCAACTATAGTGCCAAAATTAGCTACGATGGTAAAATTACACTTGCAAAATATTTCACTTAAAATGTTTCAACTAATTTCATCTACTAAAACCTCTGATTTTGTGCTTGAAAGCAATACCAGTTTGTGGCATGCGGTGAATTAATCATGTCAGTGCAAACACCTCACTGATTTTTCCATACATGCCAAACATGACAGTTTCAGTGAGAATAGTGCGACGGGAGTTGCATTGAGAACAACTCATTACCGCGGGAATGCCACTTTGTCCGATACTCTACAGTGTTGTTTGATCACAATGTAATATCGTTGCTCTCGCTACCTATGATGCAACATGTGAGCACGTGCATAGGGACACGATTGAAATGGCGGTGGCTTAAGCATATGGCAAAGCCGTTATGACGAAAGATAAAATGTATCTTATTCTTGAAGGTGAACATTATTTTTTGTATGCCCGACGACTAGAGAATATTATTCAAACTGGTAGGAGCATTTGAGATAAAGAGAGTCAAGTATCCAACACAAAAGTTTTCACTGTGTATACTGTATTTGTGACCTTCTTCCTCTGTGTATAAGAGTCTCAGTTGCTGAATTGGTTACGCGTTGGACTCATGAAGGAAAGGACTGGGGCTCGATACTTGGTAGGGGAAGTTTTTTTTTTTCCCGTTACGTTTTATTGTTTATGTCGAACGCTTTACCAGTATCTTACTACTAAAATGATACGACAGTACACAGTTGCATCATAGGGGCTTAAGTAATATAGCGAGCGTATGAATTTTCAGATTCGATTAATCTTAATATGTAGGCCTACACGTCAAATAGAATTTTCTTTTGCTGAAATTTAACGCCCAAATAATACCGACTGACGATCAAAATCTCCTTCGACATGTTATTAGGGTGATATGCGCCATATACCTTAGGTAGTCTGTTAATATGACATCGTTGAAGTTGAGTGGATTCTTCCAATTCGCTGACTCCAGTCAACGGAATGAACAATTTCCATTGAATCCTCACACAACAAGCCTCAGTGCCTTCATGCAGTGCCATATTAAACAAGCGAGAACGAGCGATAATGTCGAGAATTATCGTTATCGAGCCCACATTATCGGCAATACCAGTTCCGGAACCAGCATTTCCGTTCTTCATTCTCGTCCAACGAGAACGATCGGAACTCAAGAGTTTTTGCCCGGCTCTAGTAAATTGTCCTCCTTGATGAGAACAACATCACCTGGGCAGAGATTGGGGTGTTCTTTAGTCCATTTATGGCATTGCTGGAGTGTAATCAGATACTACTTTGACCATCGTTCCCATAGGTGCTGATTCAATTGTTGGATATGTTGCCATCTGGAAAGTCTGTTAGTAAATGTTGGACTGAAATCCAATTCGGGTAAGGAAGTAAGGGGTTCACCGATTAGAACGTGAGCAGGTGTGAGGTAAGGAAGGTCTGACAAGATATCATTAGTTTTGATTAAGGGTCGTGAGTTCAGACAGGCTTCGATTTGTGTTAATAGGGTTGTCAGCTCTTCGAAGGTGAGTGAATTAGAACCCATTACTCTTCTGAGATGGTATTTGAGGAATTTTACAGCAGCTTCCCATATTCGTCCGAAGTGGGGAGCAAAAGGGGGAATGAAATGCCATGTGAGTCCCATTGATGTTGTAGCATTCATTAATTCTTGCCTCTGATCATGATCCTTAATGATTCTTTGAATTTCTCTATTAGCTCCAACGAAGTTAGTGCCATTGTCGCTATAAATGTTTGAAGGGTGGCCTCTACGTGATATGAAAGGCTGCTAAGAATGCATTGGTGGATAGATCTGACACTAGTTCAAGATGTAGAGCCTTTGTTGCTAAACAAACAAATAATGCTATGTATGATTTGGACTTTGTCTTGCTGCGCTTATTCCCAGTTTTTGTTAGAATAGGGCTGGCATAATCCAGACATACATTCGTAAAGGGGCGGGCAGGTGTAACACGTTCTTTGGGTAAATTACCCATGAGCTGTTGAGCGGCTGCCGCACTCACTTTCTTGCAGCTGAGGCATGAGTGAATGCATTTCCTAACAACTTGTCTTATTGTTGGGACCCAAAAGCGTTGACGTAGTGACGTTATTAGGTGAGGACCGGCATGTAAGAGACGTTTGTGCCCACTCATTACTATGAGTTTGGTCAGGTGTTGATGAGCAGGCAATATGATTTGATGTTTAGCTCCATAAGATAATGGAGCATTCAGAAGTCTTCCTCCTACTCGAATACAATCGTCATAATCAAGTATAGGATTCAAATTTCTTATGTTACTTGAGGAACTTAATTCGTTGTGTTTCCTTAACTCTGATATTTCCTTGGCATAAGTTAGTGCCTGAGTTAACTTGATACATTTTTTCAAAGCTGTGTGAATTTCTTCAGCTGACAATGGATTATAGTTGCATTCTGACAACTTCTTACGGCAGTTTGATAGGAATCGCATGCAGTACCCAATTACACGTTGTAGTTTGAGTAGTTTCGAAAATTTTATAATAAAATCATCTTCATGGACAATGACTGCAAGTGTTGTACGCACTCTTTGCTCAGGTAAGTTCGTAACCGTTGTAGCACTTGCCTTTTGCGGCCATGAAGTGAGTTCTTGTGTTAACCAGAGCGGTCCATGCCACCAGAATTTATTATTGATGAGAGATGTTGGTTCTTGCTCTCGCGAAACTAGATCAGCAGGATTCGATTGAGAGGGTATGTGATGCCACATTCTTGCAGGAGTAGCTTCTTGTATCTCTGCTGTGCCAATTGCATCGTCACAAGGGACAAATTGACATTCGAACCCGGGAGGATTTATTCTTCCAACCTTGGACCTGAACTTTGCAAAACCCTGGACTTGTGTTTGTACATCCCTGCAGATGTGTATCCCTAAGGGAATTAAGAAAACCCTTGTTCCCCCTACCATTTATTTCCAAATCTGGAATTGGACCATCAACTGAACTTTGTGTACTCCTACTAACAGTGGACAGCCCTGTGGGAAATATGAAAAGCTTCAATTCTCACGCTAAACTTTGCAGAGTCGTCAACCAACCGGCAACATCCCATTGGGCCAACGCGCAGTAAACCACTACGCTTGTCAACGCTCAGTTGGTCAGTAACCAATGATGACAACTTGGAACAAATTGCACTCCAATGTGTGCTCGGCAGCCCGAGTCTGGCTGAACTGTGTGAGTGACGAGTTTTAGCGCGTATGTGCTGGACTGAAGCAGAAAGAAGCTCTATCGGCGTCATTATATCAAGGACTGGTACACAGTCGAGTCATGTTGGTGTCGGGCTCAGGGAAGATGCCTCGTGTTCTTTCCGGAGTCCCAAGAAAATAAGGTAAAGCTTTGAAGATAACATTTTGGAAAGGGCACAAAACCACATAAGAATAGCATGTGCGAATCTCGCGTTTCTTCAAGAAAACTTTCGAGAAAAAACTAACTTTAGAACACTGCATCACTTACTGCGTGTGATATTTTCTTAAGCTAAGAGACTAAACTTATATTTGTTTACGGGCAATATTACAGCCTTCAATTTAAATGTGAATTTGTGTTGTTCAACAATTTTTCGATGTATTTTTGGGCTGGGAAAACAGTTTGTTTTTTGGTTCTTTGAAGTAGGGGTGGGGGGTACCTCGTGGTCGTAACCTTTGTTAGGCAAGTCAGCGTTCCCTTAGATGATTCGATTCTAGGCTGGCGAGTCGGACAGTTCAGTCGCACTAAGTGGCTCTTAACCTCTAACATGTAACACCTCGGCTTTTGGATTTGTTACAGCATCTGTTAATTGTTATCTAGCTTGTTCCCGGGGAACTTTTCTTGTGAATTTTGATTTTCTTTACGCATTCCTGATCGCGTGTCGTCATGGGGATTCATATCCAAGCTTGTACTTCAGAAACAGATTTCGTTCCGCAAGTTGTATTCACCTCTCGTATTTGAGTTGGGTTCTGACAACACCTTGCCTTTGGGGTTTTTCATTATATATATTTCTTTTATTTCGAGTCAGGCTAGGCCTGGTTTGTTTTAATATGCCTGTATGCGAAATTATTCAATATGCCCTTGTTTCTTGTGTACCCATTATGTATGGATCTTGGTTTAATTATATTTTGTCAATGTTACCTTTCATTCTTTATTTCCATGCATGCAGTCAATTCCTAACTGGACCTCTGGTTATGCACCAGCCGTCCGCTCCCCAGGTTTTAGCCTGAAATCCCACTAGGGCACCGCTCAACTCTGAATCTCATGGCGAATGTCCAAGAACAGGGTAAGAGTGGAACAGTGGTAGCAGATATGATGTTTTTTTTTTTTGCCACGGCTTGACTACATGTCATGCGATAAACATACCTTATCCAAACCCCCTGCTATGACTAGCACCAACTTCCCCGCCTTCTCCCATCCTAATTCGACCCCAAGTACCTCTGTTCAGTCCGCTTCAAACGATATGTTTGAAATCTTTAAGCTATCGCGATCTCCTCACCATTGTGAAGGGTATCCTTCGACGCCTCATCAGCGCTCCTGACACCACATCGAGACTTCAAATTATTATTGAAGCTTGCACCCAATTCCTGTTAAATAGGAATTAATCTGCAAGCTGGTGCCCTTACCAAGATTATGGCATGGAATGCCTACCACCTCAACTCACAGGAAGGTGAATGTTCAGACATCCTACATCGGTAACACATCCAAGTGGCACTATTAGGAGAAACTGAAATCAAACCAGGTACCAAGTTCTACGTTCCAGTGGAGGAACTGCCGTAATCGTGCATTCAGACCTGGCACACCGGCGCATCCCCACTCCTGACAACTTCAGATTTGTTGAGGCCACTATCGTACAGATAGAACTCAATAACGGACCATACCGTCTTGTCTCCTGCAACTTGCCTCCTAGTACTTTGCTTATATTGACTGATCAGGAGTCACTCTTGCCCGGTAATATCCCAGTGATATTGGCGGGTGACTAACTCCAAGAACACGCTATGGAATAGTCTGTTCACTGAGGTTAAAAGGGTAGGTTGCTCGAGATGTTCTGCGACGATCACGGGTGCTTGATCCATCCGCCGCCAGGATTCACCTATTTTTCGTTTGATCCCAACAGAGCTCCGGATGTCCTCGACATTGCCATCAGCAAGGACCTGGACATCCCAATTGAAGTCTCTACCTTCAATGTCCTTGATTAAGACCATGATCCTATCCCATCCTAGCTACAGGCCTTCCTGCTCCGAAATCCCTCTTCACTTATGAAAGATTGACTGGGAATACTTCCAGCACATCCTGAAAACTACCGTCGCTGGTAATCCCAGCATTCGGTGCGAGAAAGACATAAGACTCTCTCGCAGAGAAGTTCACTCAATCCCTCCTACACGCCGCCTGCACTGCAGCTACTGGCCCTAAACATAGAACACAGAAATCCTATACTATCCCCCCTGCTCTGCTTGCAACAATTAAGCGGAAAAATATGGTTAAGCGGCGATGGCAAACTACCCGAGATCTTCGCCTCAAGCAGGAGTGGTACTGTTTGAAACAAGAGATTCATACTGTCATGCTTGCACTTAGAAACCAAGCATAGCAAACTAAACTGAGGAATATGGCTGGCAACTCCAGCTCTCTGTACGGTATGGCCAGAAAATTGCTAAGAAAAAGAACTTGCATTCCACCATTACATCGAGTGGTCTTTACCAACGCTGATAACGCTAATGCCCTGGCAGATACCTTTGAAAACGCCTGTGAGCCTAACCAGGAATCTTGTGACGAGGACATTGTTGACGAAGTCCGTCATGACCTTCGTGGCGGCCTTCCCCAGGGCTTTAGACTTGTCTCGCCTACCGAGCTGCTCAACTATATCAAGAAGCTAAAAAATCGAAAGGCCCCGGCCCTGACGATGTTTCGGTTTCTTTCCTTACGAATCTCAGCAAAAATGCTCTCACTTGCCTTACCAAGCTCCTCAATGCTATCTATTGATTCGGCTATTTTCCTTCACCTTGGAAATTAGCTCAGGGGCCTGTTCCACGAATGAACTTTGCAACTTTTCACTTTGCACTTTTCAAATTTGTCTTGCAAAGTGAAAAGTGAAAAGTTAGGAATCTTTTCACTTTAGAAGACTGTTATGTTCCTCCATTGGTACAGAAATGCAAAGTGCAAAGGAATGATTGAAAAGTTTTCAGAAATCTTTGCAAAGAGACGATTCCCTTTTCAGCTGTTAATGAACAAGTCTCTACACTAGTTTCTCGGCGCAGAATTTGGTTTAGTGTTATAAATATGTTACGCAGGAGCTTTTTTAATCATCAAGTGAGGATAGTGATGAAGAATCCAACAAGAAGACGTACAAAGACAAGATGAATTTTCATAACCTCACTTTAGTATAGACAGGTTAAAAGTTCCACCTTGATCAATACTTTTATTAATTAAGATCACTGTGTGGTCATTAGTGGGACATGTTTTACCATGAAAAATAAAGCATTAAATCATGGAATAAATATACAGTTTGTTCATGGAATACACATGATCGGATCATTCCTATGCAAAGACTTTTCACTTTGCAAAGAAATTGAAAAGTAATACATAGATCATGGTGGAACAGAAAGACTTTGCACTTTGCAAGAATTGAAAAGTACAAAGTGAAAAGTGAAAAGTTGCAAAGTTTATTCGTGGAACAGGCCCCAGGTCATAATGATCCTTAAACCCAATGCTAGTGGCACATTTCCACAAAACTACAGACCTATAAGTCTCCTCTCCATCATTTCAAAACTTTTTGAAATGATCCTCCTCGCCAGGCAGAAGACCTATATAGACAACATTATTAATGATGATCAGTCGGTTTCCGCCAAGGCCACTCCACGGTGCACCAGCTTCTCAGGCTCATTGGACTCATAACACGTGCATTTAATGAGAATCGTATGACAGGAGATTGGTTCCTAGATATTAGTCGAGCATTTGATAAAGTATGGCACAGCGGTCTATTGTACAAGATGAAACACAAAGGATTTCCAGACCACTTACTAAAGGTCGTACAATCTTATCTTAAACATACAAAATTCTACGTCCAGGTGGAAGATGCCCATTCCTCCATTAGAAGGATCAAAGTCGGAGTAGCGCAGGACAGCGTTATAGCTCCCTCCCTCTCGTATCTATGTCTCCGACATCCCCAAGACAGACGCTACTAGTCTCCACCTATATGCAGATGACACTGCAATCTCTAAAACCTCCTGGAGAGGACATAGTTACCTCTAATCTCCAAGTCGCATTAACACACCCTAGTACCCTGGCTAGGGAAATGGAGGGTTAAAATTAACGTCAGTAAATGTTCTGCCACTCTTACAAAGAAACGCAAGCACACCAATGTACAGGACCTTAACTTCTTCGGTGAAGTAATCAGATGGCAGCCAGCCACTAAATATCTAGGTGTCACGCTGGATCAAGGCCTTACTTTCGCCAAGGAGGTTACTCAGTGCGCTAATCAAGTGAAAGTGATCCAAGCCAAGCTCTGGCCCTTACTCTCAAGTCCCAGGGCGCACTTGACGAATCAAGCAAAATGATTATACGTCCTATAATGGAATAGGCCAGCCCAGCTTAGGGATTTTCGGCACCCTCTACCATCAACAAACCAAGTTGTTCAGAACCGCACGTTGCGTACAATATCGGGAGCCCCCTGGTATGTCCGCAATGTGCAACTTCACATTGACTACAGCCTTGCTACCATACAGGAGCCAATTCACGGACAGGCAGCTAAATTCTACAGAACTGCTACATGAAGTCAAAATCCACTTATCAACAGATTGGGTGATTACCGAGCTAAGGGGAACCGCCACAAGCGCCCCCACAATCTTATAGAATAAATTTCACATGCTACTCTAGCACTTTTAATTTTACATGCTACTCTAGCACTGTCACTTTCACTGCCATAACTCACTTCTCTGACTATCCCTATCTATTCTGACTTTCATTTCATGAAATTCTCACTCTTACTATCCTTTACTATCTTCTGTCTTTCCAGAGCTGAAATGCACCAGGCCATATCCTGGCCAATTAGATTTATGGTAATCACCCAAACCCCCTCAATCGAATGCTATTGGTGGACATTTTTGGATATGGCTCCTGGCAGGCCATAAGCATTCGCAACGAAGTCGGCTAGTCGGTTGTGCCGACTTTGCTTGCGAGGGTTAGGTCAGGTCATTTAAAACATGAGGCCAGCATAGCCTGAGCAAACACAAATTAAAACAAGGACCAAAACAAACACCATATCTTGATGAAGACTGTATCAAATCCCACTTACAGTTCAAGATACAAGGTATCAGATATAGAAATATCAAAACTGAAGTGAGAGATAGTGAACCCTTCCTCCAACCACACTCACTCAGGATTAAAAAACTGAATGTTTTGGAAATTAATTATTAATTTTTATGGGATGCTAACCTTTCGCATATTTTCTATGGATGCTTAACTAAGTACCACACCATCGTATGAATCCAAACCATCGAATGATTTATTATTGATTTATGGGTATTGAAATCGAACCATCGCACTTTGAATGCTCTCATAGGAAAAAATAGGCATTCCAATGCATTTCTGATCGATTTATTTCGATTGTTATTTAATGAAATATTTAATCACAGTTTTGCGTATTCAAGCTGAATATTCAATCTTCTTTGAATTTAATTTTAGTTTTCGATCTACTGCAATATAATGACACATTCTTAGATATTTAAAATAATCATTTATAATTATGAAGAATATACAAAGAGATTATGGAGACAATTAAATGACTTATGTATTTCCTTTTGAACATGAATTAGAATATTTCGAGTTTGTTTTCTTTCGAAAGCTGATATACAAAGGATTGATTGAAATTGTACAATTTATTTAGTGTCGAATGAATAGTCTCGAAAGACATGACAGTAAGAAATGTAGTTAAGAAAGTGGAATAATTACTATGAGAATGCATTCTGTGCCAGTCGTTACGACCGACACAATGTTTTGTCCCCACCCCTCCCCCTCTCGCTGGGCTGCTTGTCCCGGGAGCCGGGATCTGAACTATGATTTTCAAATATGTTAAACTCCCGCCGTTCCCCCTCTCTGTCATGTGACGATACTTCCGGCCTTGGAAGCGACGAGGCGTCACGAGAAGCCGGGAAAACTTTCTCGAAGCTCCCAGACTAAATTCATAATACCGGCCGTGCCACAAATTGCCGCGGCCTGATTGGCTGGAGTGGGCGTGCATGCGCCAAGTGCCAATGTGTGTGCGGGCGTCCTGAGGACGCTATCTATCTACTTGGAGCATCAGAACTGAACGGACGTGCTTTGACGAGCAAGATGTAACGCTCGTGGAAAACGTGGCTTGGGTCCTCGGACCAAGCCGTATACATTGCGGCGAATCAGGTACTGTTGCAAGATATTATTTGTGTGAAAGCTTGAGTATATTTTCCTTATTTTTCACTCCCGTCGGAGTTTTATTTTATTTTATGTTTTGCGTCTGTGAACTTTTGGACACGAATATTGTGGGACCACGTAATCATATACTTGCTTATTTCACGTTATGTTGAACTATATCCTTGCTGATATTTTGCTCTTATTATACTGAGCTTGGTGCGATATTGCACGCCTTGAAATACCTTACATAATTGCAAACACGTGGTTGATCGTGCATCATAACGGTCCCGGTAAAGACGCCAACATAACTATTTGAAATAACTTATCTAAACTTCGAATTTATATGGACAACAAACCATTCTTTGAAATACGTATATTGTAATATTATATGAACATGTTGTAATTTTGGATGGGGAATATTTCATGTAATTCACGGCGACATAACCTTTTCTATTGTCGTCAGGCTGGTCGAGCCATTGTCCAAGTGCATCGTAGCACCAGGTCTTTTAGGCCTAGAGCCTTCGGCTTCCTCATTGCTTGCTCGCATGCATGATTTCTTTTGAGAGCATTCTGTTGTTCATGTAAGCCCTCCTGGGCGATAATACGTAAATTCTGCCACTAGTTTGGAAACACGTGCTCATGTAGCAACGTAGATTCAGTGGTTTCTCATACCATGTTTCTCCACCCCATACTGCCTCGGTGGGCAGGTTGCTGTTCTTGTTCCCACTCTCCCGAGCCTTAATTTTATTAATTTCTAAATTTTGTTTTCTTACGGGTTGCTATGCCCGCGGTTACGGCCAGATTAAGGGGAACCTCCAACATTTTTCTTTTAGGCCCAAGTGTTTATCCCTCTTGTAAACCCCATTTGGATCAATATATTTTATTTGTTATACCTTGTTTAACATGACTATTATTACTGGGAGGACATCAAGCAGTAAAACCCCACCCTCTGGATTCTTGTCCAGACCACCACTCCAAGGTCGTTCTGACCTGCGTTACCTTCCCGGTACAGAGTGGTAGCGAGAGCGTGATTGAAGTCCGTGTCTCCTATCGCCGTATGGCCGGTACACATTCTATTAATGAAGGTTGATTTAAAGCACAATTTTGAGAATGAGGCACAATGTGGTAGTCTGATATAATATAATGCAGCTGATTTTGGTCCATGGGAAATCTTCCAAAATCATTGGATTTAGTTAGTTATTAACACCAGTTACAAAGCATAAAACCTAAAATACCGTAGAATTAAGAACCATTTTTTCTGAACCTGTTAATTAGTTATGGGTGGGGATAGGAAAAATTCGATGCTGCAAATTTCACGAATTATGAAATGAAGTAATACACAAGTGATAATCTGTTTTAATAACCCTAAAATTGGCAAAAAGAATGGTTCTTAAACTCGCAAAAGTTTGTGAATTCCACATGAAAACTGTGAATTTTAGCTTTTTTTTTTTTTGTTTTCTCGGTGCACTCTCGATAATTTGCGGCAATTAATCAACGAACTTCCGCGAATTATCGAAAACCGCAAATCATCCGCAGTTATGTTTTTAAGCCCAACAAAAACAAAACTATTAGTTAAAATATTGAAATGTAATTCATGAACACGCAAAAAAACAACTTTATAACATTGTTTTGTAAGACAAAATGGACACAGATCAAAATATGCCACTGTTTCCTGAACCAGTTTTAACCAGGTGGTCTTCTTGGTTTTATTCTGTAGTGTACCTGTCAAGAGTACTTGATAGATATTGTGCAATTTATGAATGGAGTACTGGGGACTGATAACTCTGGTGTTTATTTTCTCAACAATGTTTCACATGACAAAATACCGGTACTTTAGATTCAAGTACAGGCCATGTTCGTCACATCAAAGAATTTGGCACAGACATCACTGAACTCATCCCCTCAGAAGGCCAGTCTTATCCAACTGTTCACCTTCTAGATAGACATCTCAAGAGAATTAAGCAAGACCTTAAACTTGCTGTTTCTGGAAATTACGGTACCAACATTAAGGAGTAGTTGGAGGGTTGTGGAAATGTGTCATCATCATCATCGTTTCTTCGCTCTAGCAAGCCGGGTCGGTTATAAATGAGCCGTCTCCAATATGTCCTGTCCATCCATAACTGTTATTCTTGTTGTGTCAAAAAGAGGGAAAATACATTTAGTTTTAGTAAATGCTGAGTCCCACGCTCTTACAAAATTATCATCTTGAGATCCGTAGACACTGGGAACAAGCTTTACAAATGTATGTGTTTGATCCAGCAGAAATAGTGCCAATGAACATCAATGAGGATCTTGCAAAGAAAATTAAGTTGCCATTTTGTGGAACACTGGAAGAAAGTGAGGTGATTAAGAGGATACAACGAACTGCAAACTTTACTCAAGAAGCAGATGGACAACAGGACCAAGACAGAAATTGTTGGAATTTTGCAAGGAATGACTTTTGCATTTCCAAAGTTCTCAGAATCTGTGTTGAAGACCATTTGGATGCCCTGCTCAAACGCTGACTGTGAATGGTTTTTATTTCAAATTACACTAGCACGTTAATTGATACGCATCACCGTTTTCAACAAGAAAATTTGCATCTTTTCACTGAAGTATACTTTGAAAAAATGATTGTGAAATGTGTCGATAATGTACAGTATTCTAATATTTAATGCATGTTATCCATGATATAAAAATATCCCGCCTGAAACTTATCATTTTTGAAGTACCGAAAAGTCCAATTGAAACCACCGAAAATTCCACTTTAAAATACTGCTTTCTTCACTTCGAAATCACCGAAAAATTCCTATCCCTAGTTATGTGGACTGTAGTATCTTTGGGATCCTCATTTGTCTATATTGGGGCAGAGGAGCTTTCTATTAATTTTTAAAGTAATTTACCCATGTGATATGTTATAGAAAAAATAGTATTGAAATTTAAAAAAATATTTATTAGTTTTTGTATTTTATTTCTGTATATTTAGTACAACACTTTCCGTAGTTGCAAGTAGTAATATTAAAGAATGTCTTTAAACAATTAGGCGATGCAAGGTAAAACAGTATGTTTATAATACCTGTTCAAAATGTTGGGGAATCCACTCCAAAAGGGAACTCTTCCGTTCCCTGACAGCAGCTCTTTGGGCCTCCTCTAATATAGACTTCTCATGGGTAGCGGCGACCTAAAACAGTATACAATATAAATTAGTTTCACAGAAGAACTCGGCATGGGCAATACTACCTATGAGCAACAGTTATTTAACTCTTCATTAGTTGAGCACGAGTCCGATGGGCCCGTGGCGTTGTTTAGTTTTAACCAGCTTTCATTACCCGTTGTTGATGGAATCATTGACAACAACTTCTACATCATATCCATGTTACCGAAGGAAACGAAAAAAGTCCTATGTTAGATAATGAAAGACTAGTTAGCTATCTAAATCGTTAATAGTGAAGTGAATTACCCTAACTCGACGTACCAGCTTCTTACTAACATTGGAATTTATAGCAGGAAATCAAGGTTAGCACATCTTCTGTTAAGACAAGTAGTTCCGTGAAGAAATAAAGCCCATTTTCATATATCTTACTGATGTTAATTGCCTCTATCAACATACAAAATTCCAGTTTGATTGCTGTAGTAGATTCGTAGATAATGAGAACAGTCTAATATTGTGGATGGTCACCATGTTGGATTTTTACATACATAGGTCTTAGAGTTATGTGTAATTACATGAAGATTATAGTGTACGTGTAGTATTCAAACTTAAATCGCATGATTTTAAAATTTCCCACAGCTGCCATCTTGTGGTTATGAAAACAATTGAAATAAATTAGATGCCAGTGAATTAACATATGTATAAGGATTTACCATACCAAGTTTCACTGTACTCGGTTAAATCGCGAGAAACGTCCTTTAAATATATATACTTCGCATCACCGCCATGGTGGATTTGTGCCCACTAGGTTATTGAAAATCCTCTATGAACATTAAAAAATTCAGTTTGATTGAACAGCTCTACCGCTCTGCTTTAGATAGGCAAAAACTAACCACATTGATCACCAACGTCCGGGAGACTGGGCAGGGCACATAGAAAAAGAAAAAGAAGAAAGATTCGTATATATTGAGAACCATCTAAATATTTCGGATGGTCGCCATTTTGGATTGTTATATATAGGCAAGACCGACTACAATATCTCAGACAGTAACATCAAAACAAAGATGGTGGCAATCGTAGGGGAACAGTTGTTGACACCGGCGGGCATGGCGCCATCGAAATAGCGACAAATTAGAAGACAAACTTTCGCATAATTGATTAAATTCCACCAGAAATGACAGGATTTTATGTAATAAGGCACAAATTCAATGTGAAACCCTGACGTACTTCGCTACAAGCAACGCGAACAGACAGTAGCTAAAAATACAGACATAAATAAAGCAGAGATAAGACAAAATATTTTAAAAATGCAAATACTTCTAAATGGAGCTACAAGAATGCAAATAGAAATCGTAGTTGCTTATATTAGGGGCTACGACATCGTGGTCTTGTAGCCCCATGTATTTGTGTGATATCCTGTGTTATTGTTATGGCTGAATTAATGTGTTTAATTGGGGATTGTAGTGGGAAAGAGGCGGCCATGGCCTTAAGTTAGGAATCATCCTGGCATTTGCCTGGAGTAGGTGTGGGGAAACCACGGAAAACCACTTCCAGGATGGCTGAGGTGGGAATCGAACTCTCCTCGACTCAGTTGCCTCATGAGGCTGAGTGCACCCATTTCCAGCCCTCACACGAGAATTAAATTTCTTGGCAGAGCCGGGAATCAAACCCGGACCTCCGGGACGACAGTCAAGAACGCTAGTCACTACACGAGGAGGTCTAAAATAGAATGGTAGCACTGAATGAAAGTAGAACGAGCGATAACATTCTCTATTTTAACACAAATTATGATAAAATGGTCCGGCTAACCTTAGCCTCCAATAATATAAAGCCTACACAATCGTGGCGTTCTCTGCATCAACACTGTCCTCCTAGCACTGCGCGTATTGGCCACTGCAGTACTGAGTACCCACCTAACATTTACATGTAATAGCATTGCTATCGCAAGCTAACACCAGCAAAAATATACCTATACTCTGTGAGCTGCCTGAATAGGATTGACATTTAGCCGGAAATTCCACGTCAGTCATCACCCCTCTGCCTCTTGACCAATCCATGTTCGCCTAGTTGATGTCATAATACTCTGCGTTGCAATATTACAGCCCACGTGCTTCAGCGCCTGGTCAGCTGTATCCCTGGCATGTACAGTTTGGCAACCTCGTTCTCAGACCACATGGCGAGGCGAGAACTATCAATCCCATTCTGGTAGCTCACAGAGTATATACACTACATTTACAGTACATGAATACACATTGTTGAGTAGATTGAAGTAAAATATAAGAGATGTTCATCTTTTACTACTAGGAGTTAGTTTCAACTGCGGATTTCCCTTATTAGATAGCACGCACAAGTCTGGTATGTAGGCCTACAACAGTAAGGTATGGTTCTGTCGGTAGATGGTTGCACTGAATATTTTTACCTGTGTCTTTCATATTCACATAGGGATTTTATTTTCCAGTTGTGAATGGTTACCT
The DNA here is from genome assembly GCA_946902985.2 of Meconema thalassinum. NCBI lineage: Eukaryota > Metazoa > Arthropoda > Insecta > Orthoptera > Tettigoniidae > Meconema > Meconema thalassinum. The sequence continues at coordinate 294,897,122 of OX336391.1, read as the reverse complement.
CTTACTGGGATGTCTGGGACTATTGTCGGAAGCAGAACATAATAAACCAAGATAGTGCACCAAGCCTTTTCTAATGTTTTTAGTGAACTTTTATTATAACAGTGTTTTTACAAACTTTTAAAGTGTTATTTTAATGATCTGCATGCTGTATTTTTAAAGTGAACTTTTTATGGACAAATAGTGAATATCTTTGAGTGCTACCATAATTTAGGCTGATGAAGGTGTCAATATCGTAAACATGTACTGTACCCGATATCCGGATAGTAGGCTGTCAGATATCCGCCCCCTCAATCGGATTGCCAATAATCAAACGCACCGGCACAGCTACATCAATGAAAATGGCACTGACAGATACTATCGAGATTAGAGCACAATAGTTAACAAGAAATTATTGTGGAACACACCAAAATATACGGGGGTTCATACTTACCTTTACTTACCTCTTAAATTTATCTCGGGGACTGGGTTGTCAACTGGATCACTTAAAAGTATGCCCACACAATAACCTCAACCATGATATTTAAAATGAACCAGAACGACGACGAGAAACTTTAAACTGCACAAAAATTTATTTCACATAAAGAATGATTTAACAAAAAAAAAAAAAAAATCCACGTGGCAATCAGAAGCCATCGACCACATAACCATGTCCTCCTGTAGGACCTGTATTCTCTACATATAATGTTTCAGCTTTCTCAAGCTCATAGCAACGTAAAAATAATAATGCATATGGAATGGAAACGGGATTTGGGATGAGACACATATATCAATTGTTTTGCGTGTTTATATACTTCACATTTTATTTATAGCCACAAGGCTATTATGGAACGTCCTTGGCCTCTGTAACACAGTTGTCCGGGCCAGCTGCAATGCACCTGTATTGTCAAAGTGGACTCCCGTTCGGTCAACCCTAGCATAAGCGTGTTACCTCAGAGCTTGGCTCTCCTTTTCAAACACGTAAATGTTCACATCTCAACTGAAATATTATCACGCAAATGTCAAATGCTTCATTCAAACACCAGTGGATTCCTCCAATAATCCCAAATCATGATTAATTGTTTAAACCACTTGTTTAATTAGCGTTGTTTAGAGTATAAAAACAAAACTCTAAATGTTAATAACAAAAGTTCATTAATTATTTATAACAATAATAAATTGTTTATAACAATGTCAAATGACAATTGAAAATTTTATACACGCCTCTATTAATCACTATCATTTCAAATTATTATCAAAGATATTTACAAAATTATTTACAATATTAATATTGTTTATATTATTTATACAAGAAATACATTAAACCACACGTTTATCCGGTTGATAATTACTCAAATTGTGATGATATAATCGACCAATGAAGGTTAGTTACATTTAACTGTCAAATTCAGGTTTAATAATAATTATTAATATTTGTGACGGTAACCTCCATTCAAAATCTTTATCTCAAATTATTTAACACTCTTGTTAATTTTAACAGTATCTTCATATGAATAATCTTTCAAAGAACAAGAACAATACATTCAGTGGGAAAATACTTCGCTCAAGATGCACAAAATTGCACAACAATTGGCCCAAAATTCATCATATATCTTCATATATATGGCATAAAAATCCTTCAAACTACACACAAAAACCTCCACTTATTAATTCATCAACTTCATTAATTATTGTGGGAACCTCCTTCATTATTCAAGGGCATTACTCAACAGCGACTTTTACACGTCCACTGAACTAACGATTATACATCCATTGTTCCTCTTTAAAAATTCTTATATTCATCAATGGTAATAATGACTGTTATTATTTAACCTTCGTGGGTTTCATTCATGAATCGATATGAAGTAAAAATTTGCCAATCACAAATAAATTTAATAGCAAATACGATTAGACACTCCCGCCTGGTCTATCAAAATTGAGATTAATAACTTCAAAGTAACGCAGTATAAAAATACTATCTTCAAACAAAGTTCATGTAAACTGCAAAATAGTCGAATAGAATACAATTAAACTGTGGAATGCAAACATTATTGTTCCAATCTAGAATTGAGAAAAACTCCTATCAAATGTTCATTACTATAGTGTATTCAATAAATTGTAATCAACGTTCATATTTCATAAAATTGTCTATAATGCAATGGTAAATGTCTATGTTGCAATCATGTTCGTAAGACGACTAGTATTTCAAAGATCGTCGATATCGTAATAGATTTTAACGCTCTAAAATCATTTAATCATTCTTCTTTCTTGAGGATGACAGAAAATTGGCCAAAGTAATTTACTGAATAGAATTACTTTACTAAAATGACACGCTGTCTGAATTCAAATCTGCCATAGCAAATCGTTAACTTTACAGTCAAATCGTGACTACAAAAATATGCAAATTACTGAAAGAATCTAAATCATCAGTCTCAACTGATCCAAAATTATTAAGTATGCCAATGACATAGCAATGTCTCAAAAATCGAAGAAAAAGGCATAAATCATCGAAGTGTACTGAGTACAGAAATATCAATCAAGAAAATGGGGCAAAAGATAGGACACAAAGATATGGGAAAAATGGTTGCTCAGATATCGCTACAAGACTCAAATAATACAAGAAACGTTCACGACTACCTTATCTGTTGATTGAAGTTCTAGGGGAAAGTTTTCAAAGAAAACTGCTGTTGGTTCCATTTCACCAGCGTAAAGATGTGCTCCGTCCTCGAACCTGGAATCAGCGTCCTCGGAGAATCGAACTGCTTCCTCCTCCGAAATTGCACTGCTCCGTGGATACGAAAAACATCCTTCTGGCAAAACTCTTCTTTGTGCGCCGGGACAACCCTGGCCTCTCTTGAAAGTTCCCTGAAGTTCTTGCAGGAATTCGCCATGAAGTTTATTGTAGTTATTTCCGCAGAAATATTCATAGTTGTGGAGTATGAAAATATTTCCACTGTTATCTGGTATAATTCAGCGATGGATTCACGATGCATGAGTGTAGTTGGATGTTCACTACATGCTCGCTTTTGTAGAAAGACGATTAACGAAGTTCCATGCTGTTACTTTACTCCAACGATATATGTCCCAAATGCATTAAAGCCTTAGCCTTCCATCTCAACTACTGTTATAATCATCGAAAGCACTGCAAGATTATAATGTTCCATAGTCGAATGTATCGTTGTAATACCAAACGTATTCTCCAATATCACTGTTGCACTCCACGTGTCAGCCGTAGTGTATAATGTGGAATTTTAAAAGTGTTTCTCATGTGGCGAGAAAATCACTTTTGTTGGCAGCCTTAAAGTTCCAATATCTTTCGAAGTATAACTGTGAAATTGTTCAAATCTTCTACACACCTCAATGTTATACTGCCCAATAGAACTATAATAAAGGCTGAAGTTAACGCTTGATATCTTGACTGGTGGAAACGTTAATGTGAGCGTTTCAACTTCACCTAGTTTCGAGCAGCGTAAAATGGAACTGCTCCGAGTTCGTTCGATGCGCCGGGCTTTAACCACGCTAAAGACAACTTACTTCACTGAATCACTTGAAAATAACTATATATCACCAGAAATATATATGCGATCTGACATATGAGATCTGAGTTCTGAGAGCTCCTCTCTCCTGTGCACGACCGTTTATCAACTTCTTAAGGGGCGTATCCATCCCTTCCATAGCCTGTTGCTGCGTCATTGCTGGAAGTTTTAACTTTGGCTATACTTGCCGGATTTTCAAATTTCAAAAACTCAAAATTAATTTCTTCAAAATTCCAAATCAATGCCATAACTGAAAATAGATTTCCACAAATCTGCATGCCAAAAGAAATCAAATATCGTAGTTTCAGCAATCTCCGTCTTCCTTCCAAACTATCGTTCATTGGTTCGAGTCTCTCCTCCAATAGCGTAACTTCTTCCTTAGCACAATACCTTGTTTCCTGCGACTGCGTCGTAAATCTAAGATCTTTCTCGAACAAAATCATGACGTCACCAAGAATCTCAGCTCAACCAGCCTGCTTGCCTCAAGTCTGCGTCATCCGTGCCTACGTCATGAGTATCCACGTCACAACTATGACATCCATAACTTTACTCATATTTACCAATACAGCCATCGTGGTCTCAATATAATTCAATTTACGGGGGCAGTACCTACACATAAAAAGACTAGTGATTATGTCACGATAATTTTTTAAAATAAAATAGGTATTGACTAGGCGGAACCGTAAAAACTTTGTTTCTTATTACATTCTGTCAATACGGAGAAAATTTTGCGACTTTAAAAGTCAAATAGAGTGTACCATAGAGTTTCAGTGAAAAGGAACGACTTTTCTTAATTCTTGTGATTCTTTCTTTCTTCTCATAATTTGCTTTTCTTCTCAAGACGTCATCTCATGTCAATGGTGTAGTTAGTGACAGATGGACTCAGAAACATTTGCAATTTTATCCTGCTCTGTTCCTCAGGATGATCTCTTACTTCACACTGTAGAATGTGATTTTTAGCAACATGTGGCAACAGTATTCTAGTTAATGTTCATGCTATTCCTGGACTGCTCAGCGTAACCGATATCATTTCGTCCGTTACTTCTTCCAGCGAAACAAAACCCGGCTTACGATACCGAAGACCACTTTTCCCTCTGTCTTTGAATTTTAAATTAGTGACATTACTGGAGATGGACTCTTGACACCGAGGGGCAGTTGAACTCGCTGTTCCTTCACTTAAAACAATAACTAAGTCGGGATAGGCTACTACTAATTTTATCAAGCAATCAGGACATGATATACAGTAGGTAGGCTATGGTCTTCAGCTCGTTGTTATTGTTGTTTCTTTAGGGACGTTTCACCATCGTGGTCAGGTAGCTCCGCGTTCTTGAGTGTGTGTAGAATTTGTCTGATAACCGGTGTCACTGTAATAGGTGTGTATTTGTAATTGAGATAAAATTTGGGTAGGAAGTGGCCGTGGCCTTAAATTAGGTACCGGTACCATCCCGGCATCTGCTAGGCGTAGAATAGCTGAGGAAGGAATCAAACCCTCCTCTTCTTAGGTTTGCCTAATGAGGCTGAGTGTACCTCGTTCCAGCCCTCCGAACCAGGAATCGAACTTGGGCCTCCGCAGTGACAGGCCAAGAATGCTAGCCACTACACAACGAGGTGGACTCGACAGCTCGTACCAAATACCCTCCAATATAGGCCATTGCAGCTCTCGTTATAGAAATTTGGTCATTTAGCCCCGTGTCTGCTACCCTCTGTCATTGCGGCATGTGCATTTGTAATTCCGGTGAGGATTTGGAAGGTGACCTTAAGTTAGGAACCATCCCGGCATTTGCCTGGAGTAGAAGTGGGAAACTACGGAAAACCTGTCCAGGAAGGATGATGATGCTGATGATGATTATGATAATTGTTGTTTTAAGGGGCCTAACACCAGGAAGGATGAGATCGGAATCTAACCCACCTCTTCTCCGTTTTACCTCATGAAGCCGAGTGTACCCCATTCCAGCCCTCAGAACACAATTAAATTTCTTGGCAGAGCCTGGATTCTAACGTGGATCTCTGGGGGTGACAACGAGGAGGTCAGGTATCATCATCATCATCATCAGAACTGGAGCAATAATACAAGATCACCTAATTTTCAATTTCAATCGCATGGTCAGCGTAGGCTACAACCTTGTCTTATTGCTTTAATCCATAATTTCCTACTTGGCACTGGACTAGGAAATTCATGATAACTAGTTTCAGGAACATTATTTCTAGAACCTTGTTTACAAAATGGCACGCAACAGTACACCATCGTAATACAATGGCCTTATTTCAGTAACATAACTTGATTCGTGCATACACAATGTGCATAAATACCGCCAACTGAACTGATGATGTAGGGAGGTGTGCAGTGCCTTTAGCGGCAAACATAAAATCTGCAGGGCGGACAGCTCCCAGAGGCTATTGAGCAGGCTTTTTATTATTGGAGGCTAAGGGCTAACTCGAACAAGTTGCTAGCGTTTCGCCCCAGTGTACCATTGGGCTTTCAGTTGGTACGGTACATATCACCAAGACGCGTAGCTAGTGCACACTGAGAAGGCCAATGCAAAACGCAGAATACGTATGTAGGCGATCTACGTCACGAGCAATGCCAGTGCACTACGGGAGTCAAGCTCCCTTTCTCTATAGTACATGAATCACCCAAAATACCTTATCAAACGACGAGATATAAATCAGGGAATGATGTTTTAATGCTTCCTCCTCCGCTGTCTGTGACCCACCCAGCCATCCCAAATAGCATCACGACTTATACAGGCGAATTTCCATCTGTGGACGCCATTATTCACATCAACTATCATCAAAACAGTACTGCCAAACTCACCATTACGGTACTATACCGCACCAACACCCAACCATTCTAACCTTCGATTTGTCCAATCCAATGTTTTCTGACAATGGTTACAGCCTAACGCGTCCAGAACAATGGTTTTTGACGATGGTTACAGCCCAACGCATCCCGATGACTATTTTTTTAACAACAGCGATTTTGTACCCACTTTTTATCAACAGTGATTTTGTATCCCACATGTTGGCAACAATGTGTGCGCCTTGGTGTGTGTGTGCCTTGTTGACAGTTGAACGAGATGCAAGTGCTATCGGATCATGGCGAACGAGATGCAAGCGCTGTCGGATCATGGCAGCCGTTCTTAAAAGAGCAATAAATAAAAACACATATTTACGTACTTTAGCACATAGTAGTGACCTGGGTTCCTAATTTCAATACGTAATATCGCCCAAGAGATGAAACAAGGACACAAGGTATGTAAAAGTCACATTCATGTCTGATGCAAGTGTATAAGCCGCGTTCTACTTTCATTCAGAATTAATAATAGAATTACTACACTGCAAAGTTAATAAACGTATCATCTTACCCGATTTACTTGCTACTGAGTTTCGACTCCTTGCGGATCTTCTGTTTCATTCCCAGCTGATCCATGCTGTTCCTTTTCATGTGTCTGTTCTCGAGCTGTTTAGCAATTCCTTTAGATACATTTTTGTCATGTAGAACCTTGGTATAGTTATTGACAAAAATGTTGGCAAACATGTCATGCACTTCTTTGAAACTTTTACTAAAGGGACACCACATTGGTATCACTTCGGGAGTGATGAACTAAGTAGAAAACTAGTTAAATTAGCCAAAATACCTTGAGTAATGATGATTAATAATTGTAGGAGTGATGTGCTAATAGATGTTGTCTCCTCCGCTGTCTATAACCGACCCACCATCCCAATTTATAACACGACTTATATAGTGAAATTTCAGTTGTGTGGGCCATTGTAGGCATGGCTTATTAGATAAATAAGATATTGCCAACCCCACATATACGGTAAACACGGCCGTGTGTTGTTTGTTTTGAGAGGAGAGAGCGATGTGAGCGCACTCTATTCTTTCTGTTTGTATAGGGATATCCTTAACTAGCTCCAACAGATAGTGCACAGGTAGGCTACTATATGGGATCATTTTTTTTCTTTATTTCAAATAGCATTTGCCAATAAGACACAATTGACTGTTACAAACTCTTCAAAATGAACATTTACTGTATTATCAACTTGTCATTCTTCAAATTTGATGTCTATAGAATTCCAACGGAAGGCAAATCAATTGGGTCATGAAGGCTTTACATATAAAAACAAACCTAACCTGGGGCTTACGCCACACCCCCCTTACTTGTGGTACTAGCAGTAATTTTCGGCCAGACAGTGGCAGACATAAATTCTATCTTATTAATGTTTTACATACAAAAACAAACCTAACCTGGGGCTTACACCCCAGACCTCCTTGCATGTGCTACTAGCAGTAATTTTCGGCCAGGCAGTAGCGGACATAAATTCTATCAATGTTTTACACACATAAACAAACCTGCTTCCATCCGACTGCAGTATCCACTGAAATTTCTCCACAGGCACACAGAGGTTCTTATAGAATACATTTATACTTAAAGAACTTAACACTTTATAACACACTAACACTGATGGTATGTCAGTAAAACTACCATCATCTACATTAACAAACAGGACACAATCATCTTTCATTATCACTGTGAAAGTAGCCACCTGCCTCTCATTAAGCTTACTTCGAAATATATCGAAAGTAGAAATTGTATCCTGTTCACACCACTCAGCAAAATGTTCATCTCTTCGTAACACATTTTGCAAACGCTCTTCCGGATTTTTCCTGTTTTTGGGAAGTGCAGTTGTGTGGTTTTCAACTGGGAATAGATCTTCCCTAACCACAAATTTAGGATCGAAATGTTTAACACACTGTTTGCGCTCTAACATAGAAATTATCCCGGTGAATATTTTTTATCCACTTCTCCTTCAAAGATTTGTCTTTAAGAATTTTAAAAGTTGAAGTATCTGCAGCAGTATAGATTTTACAAGGGAACAAACACACATGTTTTGAAATATCACAATACTGCTCACATTACAAATTACCAGAATTTATAATTATTCACAGTGCACTACACTATGTAAGGTGCACTATTACAATAAATTACAGTTAAGAATAGCAATGCCACCAAGATTGCAGGTTCCAATTATTTGGAAAGCAGACCGCATTTCAGGTTATGCGGGAGTGGACAAAACCATGCACCTCATACAAGAGATATTTCATGGCAACACCTGAGGACTACCGTTAGAACCACACTGAGAGAATGTGACTTGTGTCAGAGTAAGCACAACTCCCAACTGTTAAAAGAAGCAACTCGACCCATCATTCCATCGAAGCCTTGCAAACTATTTGCGACATATTTATTCGGACCATTGCCGAAATCCAAGAGAGGGGAACAGATACATCCTAGTGACTAAGGATGTATTCAGTAAATTCACCATGTTACATCCCATTAAAAAGGCAAACTTGTGGTATATTTTGAAGAGGATTAGGAAAGGAGTTATTCCAGAAGCCGGTAAACTTGAGTTTCTACTGTCAGATCATGGATCACAGTTCAGAAATGACATGGAAGGTTTGGACATCAAACAAGTCCTATGTTCTGTCAGACATCCGGAAAGTAAACAAGCTGAACGGATTTTGGCAGAAATATCCAAAATCTGTAGACTGTTTTGTTCAACAGAGCATTGGAAATGGATGGACGTCATTTCCATTACTACCAAGTCACTTAATTCAACCGTACATGAAAGTACGGGACAAATTCCAATGTTATTACGCAACAGGAACAAACCTAAATGACACTGGGATAGGATAGTTTCCATACCACCTGAATTAGAACCAAGCAGGCAAGAAAGTGAGGCCGAAGCTTTGGATAAGTTACATATTCAAGCAGCCAAGAGAAACGGGGGAGTCCGAGGGAAGCGATTTAGAGAACCCTTACGGATCGGGACTCTTGTACAGGGTGATTCTCTATGTGGTTTACAACTTCAATAATGTGTAATTATTTATTGGAACCACTTACAGAGTTGGTTTACATATCATTACATAGCAAAACACTTCCAAGTTTTTTTTTGACAAATCCATTACGGCTCAATGTGTGCACCATTTGTCATCCTGGACACATCCCAAAGGAAGTTGATTTCCCACCATGTATGAACCAGCATTTCCGGGGTATCAGAGGCGATGGCTGTTGTGTGCGATGTCTCCGTTCATCAAGATTTGCAGGTAGGGGAGGGATGTACACCCTATCTTTCACAAAGTCCCACAGAAAGAAGTCCAGTGGTGTGTAATCTGGGGACTGTGGCGGCCAGGTAATTGTTTCTCTCGAAACAGCGCAGAAATCGTTCACTTTGGGGCTGTCACGTGGTGCCCATGTGGTTTTTCCATGCCCCAAATACGAAAATTGTGTTGACTCGGCCAGAAAGGTGCAACGTAGATTCATCGCGGAAGACCACATTGTTCAAGAATTACTCATCACGGCTGATGCGATCCATCATTTCAACACAGAATTCATGTCGGGTATGTTTATCCACTTCACTTAGTGCTTGAACCAAGGGCAATCGGTATGCTTTCATGGCCAAATGTCGGCGCAATACCCGCCAAACCAGTCTCGAGGGATACCAGTTTCGATTTTTCCGGACTGCGGACGAACCTCTCCCTAACCAGTCACAGGTGCGCGGCCTGGCGCCTTTGTGTGTATCACAGAACAACCTGTTTCAGTAAATGTCTGGTGCCATTTGTACTCTGTTGGTCTGCTGGGTGGGTCTTTGCCAAATTCTGTGTGAAACCTCCGCTGTACACTCGTTGCTTACTTGGTTTCTTCAAACCAGAACACGCACTTCGCTCTTTCCGCTCCAGTGAAAGACGCCATTTCCAACAAGTGACAGGAGGCGTGCGTGGCGGACAACTGTGCAACTACAAACTACGCGAGTCAAAACTTTAAGTGTTTTGCAATATAATAACATATAAACCAAGTCTGTAAGTGGTTCCAATAAATAATTACACATTATTGAAGTTGTAAACTACATAGAGAATCACCCTGTATTAATCAGAAAGCCTGTACCTTCGGATGTAATCAATCGAGTGTATTCAAAATTTGCAAGTCTATACCATGGACCATTCTGTATAGTTAATACTATTATTAATATTCCGTATAGTTCAGAGTCTTGATAATGGGAGCTATAGAGTTGCAGACATCGATACTGGCAACATCGTGGGAACTGATCACTCATCAAGCCTGAAGATATATTATACAAGAGCCAGACAACAATGATTGAAGCAAGAACTCTAGAAAAGGGAAAAATAAAAAATCTGCATGCGGGGTGGATATACCCTTATCCAGAATAGCAGATTGAGATCTTTTAGGCACAAGAAGTAAAGAAGCAAAATTCTGAAGTGAGTGCAACTCAGGAGTTCACCCGGTCACATATAGAGTACACACGTAGGAGACAAGTGGCGCGCGCAGCTGAACCTATGGAACTTATTTATAATTTGGAGATGTAAAACTTAGCAAAATTTATAGGCAATGCACTTTTAAAGCCACCGGAACAGATTTGAAGAAAATCGAACTAAAGAAAGACGAGATACATGCATTTTAAGAATACAAGTTATTCGCAGCTGGAGAGCGTAGCGCAGAGCGGGGGTGTGAACACTGGAGCGAACTGTGAGGCGCAGCCAATGGAATGGCAAGTGGCAAGTCAGTGGACAATAACCTCCTGCTCAGATTTGTATAAAGCGGGGTGCAGCTGCAAGTGACACGACTGGCCATCTGCGAGCCAGCACAGACTAAACACTTGTTATAATTCTACGGTATACCAGTTTGCAAGTTCAAATTTAGCCAATGTAACTGGGGCCATCTGTTCATTCAGATTGGACAGGACAATATCCTTAACCCAGATTAGGATACAGAATAGCGGGTCTGATCTGTTTAGAGATTCATGTTGGAGCATTCTCCATTACCCGACAACAGGATTAGCCGACGAGTGGGACCAACTCTGCATATCGAATTGTATGGAAGCATATTGCTGACCCAGGTAGATTAGCTCCTATGATAGTAAACTATGTATTTGAACCTTTGCAAGACAGTAAGAGCATCAACATTAAGGGTATGTCAAAGCTGTACTTGAATTATTGCTGAACCGACTATAAGTAAAACCACGGAGTGAGTGTGGTAAAACCACCACAATGCTTTCGGTAGCCCAGGCTACAATGTCGGTAACACGCGGATTTAGGCGTGAACTTAGTGAAACAATGCGATCGTGAGCATGGATTGCTAAAGTGCATAGAGAATAGAATGGAGGCCGATAGTAATTGTTTATGCAGTAGAAGAATGGTAGACAAGTATTGATCACTCAGAACTATGTGATGAAAAAAGGTTGTCTAAGGAACAATGAAGCCTTTGAATAAAATGCAACCGTGTGACTTGCCATTGTTGAATTGGGTATGCAGTTAGTGAACTGACATATAAATAAGGGAAGTTTAGTGGACATGACCTGTCAGCCACAGGCAATAATTGCCCAATATGTTGAAAAGTATAGTATTGTGAAATAACGATGGTTATTTGTAAAAGAAGGGTAAGACCGGAAACAGAACCTGCCACAAGGGAAATGGTTGCATCACCCCCAACCTAGTCATCATCATCATCATCTTGTACAGTTTCCAGCCCCAGGCTGGGTCTGTTTGGAACATAAGCCTCGCCACTTATTTCTTTCTTCCCACCATCTCTCCGCTGTCACTCTGGTCCAGTCCTCGCCTCTCTTCTTGACACATTCCTCCACTCCTTTCAGCCATCGATCTCTTGGTCTTCCCCTTGGTCGTTTCTTCTGCATCTGCATCTCATGTATCCTCTTGGGAATCTTCTTCTCATCCATTCTCTTTAAGTGTCCATACCACCTCAGTCTTGATGTCTCAATCCTAACTTGCAAGGGCTCCTCTTTCACCATTTCCCTGACCTTTTCATTCCTCACCCTGTCTCTTCTTGTTACTCCGATCCTACTTCGCAGGAACTTCATTTCACCTGCCTGTATTCTGCTTATGTCTCTTTTCTTCATTGTCCACGTTTCTGAAGCATAGGTCAGTATCGGGATATAGTAGCTTCTGTATAACACTTCCTTGCTTTTTTGTGGGACATCTTTATTCCACACTAAGCTCCTAATGCTTCTCAGAAATGCTTCTGCCTGTCTGCCACGTTCCGTAATCTCTTTGTCATTTCTCCCATTCTCCTCCACTATACTTCCCAAGTACTTGAGACTTTCCACCTTCTTCAGCTGTCCACCTCCAAGTGTTATCCCACTCATTGGTCTGTCCTTTTTCCTGGTCGTTAACAGGACCTCACATTTACTGATGTTGAACTTCCATCCGTACTCTCCCACTGTTTCTTCCCAAGCCTTCAGTTGCTCCTGGATTTCCTCCTCCTTGTTTCCCCAGACCATGAGATCATCTGCAAACACCATTGCCTTCATCTTATCTTCTCCTATCTTTCCTGCTATCCGTGTCATTACCTCGTCCATAACCACAATAAAGAGAAGGGGTGACAGTGCACTACCCTGTTTCAGGCCACTCATTTGTCTGAACCAGTCTGTTCTTTCCCCTCCAACTTTCACACAACTCACACTTCCACAATACATCTCCTTCACTCTGCCTACAGTCTCTTTTCCCACTCCCATGTTTGCCATTGCTTTCCAAACCTTCTCCCTACACACACTATCATAGGCCTTTTCGATGTCCAGGAAGGCCATCAACAGATCCTCTCCAAATTCGTAGTGGTGTTCCTGGAGCTGTCTCACTGAAAATATTAGATCCACTGTTGATCTCCCGGGTCTGAATCCATACTGTTCCTCTCTCAATTTTCTCTCCACTTTGGCTCGTATTCTACTTTCTAATATCTTTCCATATATCTTGGCACAGTGAGGTATGAGTGTGACTCCCCTGTAATTTCTGCACTCCTTTCTGCTTCCTTTCTTAAATATTGGGACAATTAATCCTTTCTTCCAATCTTCTGGGGTCTTTTTCTCCTTCCATATCACCCTCATCACACGGTACAGCCACTGTTTCCCAACCTCCCCTGCTGCCTTCACCATTTCAACACTCACTTCATCCACACCTGGTGCCCTTCCTCCTTTCATCTTGTCTATAGCCATTTCCAGTTCTCTCCAAGTCAGGTCCTTTTCCATTCCTGTGTTGTCTTCTCCATCTTCCAATACATTGTCTTCCTCCCTATGACCATTTGGATTCAGCAAATCCTCAAAGTACTCTTTCCACACTGTCTTGAGTGTCTCTTTGTTGTGTACCTCAGTTCCGTTTTTGTCCATCATTACCACATCCTCTCGCAGACCTCTTCTCTTACTTTTGACCATCCCATAAAGTACTTTCTTATTTCCTCTGCTGTCTTCCTCCATCATCTCTGTCCACTTTACCATCCACTTCTTCCTCTCCTCTGCAACAAATTTGTTTGCTTCTTTCTTCTTTATCTTATAATCTTCCCTTGCCAGATCAGTTCTTTCCTGGAACCACACTCTGAAAGCCTTGTTCTTCCTTCCCACAGCTTCTTTTACTCTCTCATTCCACCATGGTGTCTCTTTACACCGCTTTCTGTTGCTTGTTCTTCCACATACTGCCACTGCAGCTTCCACCATTGTGTTTTTGAATTGCTTCCATTCCTCTTCCCCTGTTTTAGGATTGTCTGTTGGCATCTTTTCCCTTATTATCTTCTGGAATTCTTCCTTGACTTCATTTTCCTTGAGTTTCCATACTTTGATTCTCCTTTCCTGGTACTCTGTCCTCTTGCTATCCTTAACAACTCCCAGGTTCATTACAAGTATTCTGTGGTCGCTATCTAAGGCCTCTGATGGTATTACCTTTATATCTCTGACACTTCTCTTCATTTCCCAGTCGTACAGCATGTAATCTACCAAAGATTTCTTTGTTAAATCACTGCTGTACCACGTTACCTTGTGGCTTTCTTTCTTCCGGAACCAGGAGTTGCCTACCACTAAACCGTTTCTCTTGCAAAAATCCAGCAACTTTCTCCCTTCTTCATTCCTGCTACCCCATCCTTCTGCTCCCAATACATTTTCATATCCTTGCCTTTCACTTCCTACATGTGCATTCAAATCTCCCATGACAATGATGCTCTGACCATTCAACTGCTGTTGTAGCTCCTCCTCAAAGTCTTCCTTCTCTTGAGCTGTACATCCAAGAAGTTGCTCAAACAATAGAAAAGCACTTTGCAGGAGAACTCTACATACTCGGAACCATTTTCACACCTGGAAGTAGATACTGCTATTAAAAGCCTCAAACCTGGTAATGCTGCTGGCTTTGATGGGATATTTCCTGAGTTTCTGATACATAGTGGTCCGAACCCAAGGCTCTGGTTGGCTAAATTCTACTCCCATATCTTATCGTCTGGACATCTGCCATATAAATTCCGGGTAAGCAAGATCATTGCAATTCTGAAACCCGGTAAACCGGAAGAGCAAGTCGATAGCTACCGACCAATAGTATTGCTGAGTATCTGCTATAAACTCCTTGAGAGACTTGTGTACAATAGGATTAGTTCAGCCATTAATGAAGTGATCCCTGTAGAGAAGCAGGATTCAGGCAGAACAGAAGCTGTGTCGACCAGGTGCTAGAACTAACAACTCACATTCAGGCCGGTTTTCAAAGGGGTACTAAAACATCTGCAGTCTTTGTAGATCTAAAGGCCGCCTATGATACTGTGTGGAGACAAGGATTGATGTTGAAGCTGCAGCGAGTTATCCCTTGCAAAACAGTAACCACACTGATCAACATTATGCTATCCGAAAGGCTCTTTCGCGTTGTCATGTATGATGACTAGGGTTCGGAAGTTTAAGACCTAAAGAAGTACAAAATATGCAAGCAAATATGCCCTAAAAACTATAAAATATGACCTAAAAACATGGCATTTCCTTGCTTGCTAATTGCTTCTGAGCTAAATATATCTACTGGAGTGACATCCTATTGAAAGGCGGAAGCACACTATCGTCATGTTCCGTGACTTCATGCGTACAGTGTCGCAATCAAACTTGTCCAGAAAGAAACGACGTCCGTAGAGGAGCGCCTTCTTGGAATCAAGTCTTCTAAACCTGCTTTCTGCCTGTTCCGGGAAAAGAAAGAAAAATATATCTACTACACTACTCGCAAATCATGCGTTTGAAACTCGACACAGATAACACGTACCTTGTTAACGACGCCTCAATTTAAACAAAAATGCTAAAATTATAACCAAATATGACCTTATATCACTAAAATATGACCAAAACAATAAAAATGGCCGAAATATGCATTTAAAGGCAACATGAAATTGTTTTAAACGTGGTCAGGAACCCGTCATTCAAACTTATTTTTCAGATTTCGGGTAAAATGAGCTCAGGAAAAAAATATGAAGTTTCCTTAACATCAGAACCTTAATGATGACTGTGTGATTGCCCCAACATTGTTTTCTCTGTACGTTGCCACTGTCATGCAGTTAGTCAAAGATGATCTTCCTACAGGCATACAGATAACTTACAGGATGGATGGGAAGATCTTTAATTGAGCCGTCTAAAGGCAAGGACTCGAACAACTCCTGCTGCATTGGTAGTTACAGTACGCTGATGATAATGCAGTAGTAGCTCAATCAGAGGACGAACTTAGGAAAATCCTGAATGCTTTTTCTTCAGCATACAAAAAGATTGGGCTGAAACTTAAAACCAGTAAAACCCAAGTCCTCTAACAATTAGCCCCTGGACAAGGACAAAGAAACATCAATGTCACCATCGACGGAGCGAAGCTTCAAGAAGTTAACACCTTTTCTTATCTTGGTGTGACGTGTTTCACGCCACTTAGCTGACATAAAAATATACCTAACCTAAGATATTCTTTCCTGCCAAATTTACCTGTCCCTGTATTTCCAGTTGAGGCGAACGCCTCATATTTTCCTTCACTTACCAAAATCTCTGAAGAACATTGTGGCCTATGCCAACAGTTGCAAATTTGGACTGTGAACACCTTGTCGACGAAATCTTCCTGGATATAAATTCGTACTCGCAGTCTAAACACGCGAGGTACTACTCTTGACCTGATGTGCACTGATTCTGGAATTTAAGTGTTCCCTAACCTCAAAAATAAACTTTGGATTTACGCATTTATGAAAACAACATCGCCTGTATCGATTGTTCCGGCCACGATCATCGCGAGATTTATCGACCGCCGGAAGATGACACGCGACGAGCGCATAGCGACCGGCCAGTGTGACCAACTCTCACAGAAGTGAACACGGAAGTGTCTTATGGACTACGTTCAAGAAGCCAGGGGATTCTAGTGTGCGTGTGTTGCTACAACTATTCTATTGTCAAAATTATAGCGATTCATATATGTACTGGTTCCGGCGTGGGTAACGTTCTCTTACCCATCTGATAGTCAAGAAAGACACTTGCTCGGATCCCCTGAGGCTGGAAAACACAGGTATCAGCCACCTAATTGGATGGCTTTAGTCATAGTTCAATTTATTTGTTGAATAATGTAGTTGTATTTAGGGTGTGTTCTGGGAAGCATGATATTTCGTTTTAACTTGCCCGTGGCGATATTTTGGTTTGTGTTTCGGTTTTCCTCGTGTGTAAATTTGCGTGTTGTTATTTACCTCGTGGTAATGGCGCAACAGGTTGAACTTCGGCCGATTAATGGGTTGATGTCTCCCACTGTTTAATATCTGAATTGTTCATCAATTTTCCCTTCTTCGGAAGTAGTTTTCATAGTGGGAAATCTTTCTTGTTTACGGGCGAGGATTTTCTGTGTTGCGCAACCGTGTGCGTCCTTTAATTGGGTTCCAAATTTATTTATTTATTTTCCTGTGATCACGCTTCTTGGAATTTTCCCAATTACAGCCATGTAGTTTTTATTATTTTAGTTTTAAGGGGTCCCTGTTCCTGGTATTGCAGCACCTTACGTCCACGTGCTAGTTGTAGTTGACGTGACGCTTTTGCCTTGGTTTTCCTCCTTTACGCCCTAGTGCGTTTCATTTTGTATTTCCCATGCCTTGTATTTCTGCGTAACCTATGGGATTGGTTCAAATCCCAAATTTTGGGAGTGGCGCCCTATGGTGCAATCGTGCCTTGGTGTACCGTTAGGTTTCGCCATTTTAAGAGTAGAGTCTAGTTCGCGTCGGGTCCTATGGCGGTCGTGTGATACCTTCCGCTCCGTTTTTCTGGAGCCTGTAATTAGTAATGTAGTCTTATCATTTAATTTCTATTCATTTTTTTTTCGTTTATCCTTGGTATGTTCGTGCGTGTTAGTTGATCCTAATTTTCTTTTCGTGTGTAACCTTGTAATTCGTCCTTTTCATTGTGCAACCTCACGGTGGTATGTTCGAGTTATGTTTGTTCTGGGGATTTGTGTGCACGCGTTTCCAAGCTCAAACTTTGTGTACCTGATTACTAATCGCAACATATTACCTTTCTGTGTACCTGTTCATTTCTTAATTCGGTGTCTGTCCCAAAGCATGTTAAGTGGTTTGCCGTGCCACAGCGTTACTGACCTTGTGGCCGTCCTTTCGAGGGCAATTAATTCATGTGATAAAAACAGTTTGCCCTTGTAATCCCTGTCCAGAGAGTGTAGTTCCTATTTTCTATTTGATACTTTTATAATACAGACCCCTTTTATATTTTGATCAGTACTTTGTTTGGCCTTAACGTCCCATCCCCACCCTCAAGACAGCTGCGGTGGAATGACCCCCACCAGGTAAGTCTTCCACTTTTCAACATTGTGGATAAAACGACGTACTTCCTCTCTTGTACAACTGAGGGGGTCACCCAAGTACGTTGCCAACACCGGCCGCCGAGGTAAAGCCATCAAGTCCCGTACAGGATGTCTTGGGGTCGCCGTTGGTAAGTTTCCTTCAGGTCGGCAGGCCCTCTAGGGAGTTTGTCGAGCTGAGCGGGAGCGAGAGAGTAGGAGAGTAGTAAGTGAGGGGGGTGACATTGGTAGCAGAGCGTGGTTTCACGGTTTTCCACTTGCTGCTGTCTAGGGGGGAGGGTTGGCTGTAAATTCCCCTGTCAATATTTTAAATCAGTTTCAATTTTGGTGGTAAAGATGTCCCGCCTATAATCTGTCTTAATAACCCTGTTAATTTGTTTCATGCAAAAATGTCTGCTGCGAGAAGTGTGAAGTTTGCTGCTCGTCTGACACGAGATGAGGCGAATTACGAGTTGACCATACGTGACCTGTAGTCTTCAGGCGATCTAAGATCAGAAAATGCTGGAAGGAGCTTCGGAAATTCCAGTGTGCCCTCCGGAACTCACAGATGAAGAGCTTGATCGGGGTAAGTCCCTGATTGCATCAGGTTTATATGCGTAACTTCTTGCAAGTACATTGCTCTAGTAAGGGCGAATTGGCCCAGTGTGCGTCCTTCTGTCCAGTATTTGTGGATCCGAGTGTCAAATTTGTTTTTGGGTACTAGTGAATGCAACGTCGCATCTATTATCTTGGCCGAAATCTCTTATTGGACGGTTTCTTGAACTATCATAATTCTTTCCGGTGATCAATTTCGGGAGATTGGAAGTGTAGGGGACTGGTGACCACGATGTCCAACATGTTGTGTTTAGAGTCAGTGTTTTTTGGTTTCTTTCTTTTAATGCAGTGCTGGTGATTGTGTTGTGCATACGGTAGGCCTAGGATTAGAGGTTATGTAATCCTGTCAGCTGCTTTCGGGCTGGCGCTGATCTTCTGTGGTTCTCGTGTGTGATAAATCTGTTTCCGATTAATTTGCTAGTGTCAAGTGTCATCAGATCTCGTACTGTTGTCCCACGTATGTGTGTAGTTTCATTTAAGGTGCATATCACAGCTCCTTGGCAAAATTCCTATTCTGTTTAATGTCGACGTGTGCATAAATAAGTTTAATTAATAGAGGCCGTCCCCTTAGTTAATGTGTTGTTCGATTCGAAGCCTGTTAACGTGTCAATTCTTTTGTGCTCGGCCAATTGGTCGCAGCAGACTTCTTTAAATTTCTGTCCTGTTAGTGTTCGTTGGGTTGGTCTCCCTGGTTTATCTGTTCATCGTGGCTCAATATAATCTGTCAGGTTTCTCGTTTTTCAAACTTTGGTCTGCGTGTGTGAGTGTACTGTGCGGTAGATTGTTATGTATTAAGTTTGTGGGTGGGGTCATGCAGCCTAGTTGTTGCACTGATTACGTTCAGGTTAGGTCGGATATTTTGAAGGTGCATTTTAGTTCGCCATTAGCAGAAGCCAAGTATGCAGGCTGGGATTACGCTGGGGCACCTACCAGCCAGAGCTCAATTTGGTCGGCAGGCCCTCTAGGGAGTTTGTCGAGCTGAGCGGGAGCGAGAGAGTAGGAGAGTAGTAAGTGAGGGGGGTGACACTTGGCAGCACCCTGTCATCAAGTGCAAATATAGATTCCGAAATCCAACACAGGATTAACCGTGCTGGGGCATCCTTGGCAAGATTGAGGTCTAGAGTTTTTGACAACCATGATATCAATGCTGCAACGAAGATCCTTGTGTACAACTCGGTTGTAGTTCCCACCTTACTTTACGGATCTGAATCCTGGACAAGCTACAGACATCATTTTAAAAAGCTGGAGCAATATCACCAGCGTTGTTTGAGGAGAATTCTTCGTGTGACATGGCAAGACAAACGCATAAACACCAGCATTCTCGAAGAAGCACAGACTACCAGTGTTGAAGCCATGCTTTTAAAACGTCAGCTGCGATGGACACGACACGTAATCCGCATGCCCAAGCAAGTGTTTTGCTCTGAACTAACCGAGGGCAAGCGCTGTGTGGGAGGTCCGAGGAAGCGATTCAAAGACGTACTAAAGGCTAATATGCAAATGTGCCATATTGATATGAACAACTGGGAGACCTTAGCTCTTGATCGCTCATCCTGGAGATCAATTGTTCATCGTGGTGCGATACTTTTTTAAGAAAACCACCGACGTATGATAGAAGATCAGAGGCAGCGCAGAAAGAACAGAGTGTTCATTAGAAGACAGGGAATGAATGCAGATGTGTCACTTGGACCTGATACTACCTGTCATCACTGCGGGAAACTGTGTCTCTCCCGCATTGGGCTTTTTGGTCACCTCCGGACTCATCGATGAAGAGTCATTCAGCATTGGAAGGCCAACCTACTCGAGACGAGTGTTTGCTATCATCAATGATGACATTAGTTGTCTTAGGAAACTAAAAAATGGCCTTCCCTAGGGATCAGTATTGGCACCTCTTCTATTCAATCTCTACATATCGGATATTTCTGAGACAAAATCAGTAAAATTCTTTTATGCAGACGACCTTGCCATTGCCATTCAACACCCAGATTTCAGCCATGCCGAGGCCATCCTGACGTCTGACCTGAATACACTCAGCTCTTACTTTCGAAACTGGAGACTACAACCCAGCATGAATAAGACCGAACCTGCTTGCTTCCATCTTCACAACAAGCTGGCTAATACCAAACTCCAAGTATGCTTCAACAGCACAGTACTAAAGCACAATCCTAATCCAAAGTACCTTGGGATAACGCCTGACCGAACTCTATCTTACAGAAAGCATCTTGAAAACCTGGGATCTAAGCTGAGATCGCGAAATAATATTATATTTAAATTGTGTGGAACTTCATGGGGTGCTTCAGCGGACACACTACAACGTACTGCGCTTGGCCTCTTGTACTCTGCAGCTGAATACTGCTCTTCAGCATGGCTGCCACGTAAAGAAAGTCGATGTACAACTTAACACCACCATGCGTATCATCTCCGGTACTCTGAAGCCTACTGCAACACACTGGCTGCCAGTCCTGTCTCACATTGCTTCACCAAGCCTGCGACGATCAAGAGCCCTTGTTCAAGAATATGATAAGATCATGTCAAATCCAACTCTACCCATCCACAAGGAAGTTGCAGATCTCTGGAGACAAAGGCTGTAATCCTGTATGCCACCAATGAAAATAGCTAAGAATCTAATAATGGATACTGGTTCCAATTTAAAAGAGGAATGGAAAGAGCAATGGTTTCGTACAGCTCTGGCGTGGCCTAGCCCCTTTACTCCAAACCATGCCCCAGTTGGTTTCAGTTTGCCAAGAAGAACGTGGTCATCACTAAACAGGTTTTGCACTAATTGTGGAAGATCTGCATTCTCCCTTCACCAGTGGGGCTTTAGGGACTCTCCAGCATGTGATTGTGGTGCATCGGTCCAGACCATGCATCACATAATGGACGAATGCCCTCTGCGTGCTTATGATGGAGACCAGAAAGACTTTGCTGATGTCTCAGTATCCCTAGTGCAATGGATAAATAATTTAGATATCCATGTGTATTATGTAAAATTCCATACGCTTAACACTTAGAGCGCAGGCGCCGTAATATTACCTTCGAAGGTAACTTTTTAAAACTGCGGCGAACGTAATATTACGTTGATCGATTTCTCGAGCTTTGTGTTGGAGACGAACATAATATTACAGCTCTAGCACTCGCGTGTGGGTGCCAGTAAGCATGAAGTTGCACATACTAACGCTAGATAGCACCACGTCACTGTTCAGCGGAAGAATATCGATCTGTTCGAAGGCAAGCGATGCACGTTCAAGTAGGTCAAATCTGTTTTCCTTTCTTTTGTTTTTATTCTTTGTGAACAGATTTTTATCTCTAAAAACGTTGAGTTTATTCTATGACTAGTATATATATTTGGGGTTATAATTCGCATTACAGTTTCTGAATCTGACGCAATCGAAGAGTAAGTTCTACCTTCTACTTATGCCAGCGTGCCCGCTCGTTCCAGGACGAGAGCGCGCGCAACAGCTGTTTACGGCATTTTTTTACATTATAGTTTTATTTTCAATCGTGTCGGATTTTATTAAATTTGTAGTGTAAGGGTTCGGAAATCGAATGGACTTTTCAATTTATTTGTAACTCAAACCACATTCAGTTTGTGCCATTCTGAACAAAGCCTTAAATTTTGGAAATCAGCCAGCGCACGGGAGAGGAACAACATTTAAGGCATCAGCATGGTAAGTGTTAATAATAATAATAGGCGAGTTAAATGTTTAATAACTGTAACATTTAATTTTTAACCCTTGAGAACTGGCATGAATAAATGTAACATGAGGACTGGCGCCGGGTCATTTTGACCCGTGATGGTTACTCCCCTTTTATCGTAGTCATACAGATTTTAATGAAGTAATTTTACACCTGGATTCTTCCAATGAACTATTCCCAATATCAAATGACGTTCATTTATATTTTTCAAATTTAACATGCAGAAAAATTACAATAATTTTCGTAACTGTATGATTGGCCTTGATAATGGCGGCAAAGCAGTCATCTTAGTTTCTTTTAACAAAGGAGCTGATGACCAAGGTGTCCCTAGACCCCAAACATGGATCAACAAGAATGTGAGCTATGTGATTGTGCTGCACCAAAATAGGTACATTTTCCCCCCGATTTTTTACAGATTGTTCCAACTAACGTAAGCCAACAATTGTCACGCGAGGTCTGGCATCATAGGTAAATCTGACCAGACTGTAAATAATATAGAAATAACTTGAGTGTTCAAAAAGCTATGAACATGTTTCATTTGCACTGTAAAGTTCAAGGCTAGGAAGGAAGTTACAGTAAGCCATAGGAAATGAGAGCTGACCAAAACAAAAATATAAAGCATTATTTAAGCCTCGGGCCAAACTAACTCATGCGCCAGTCCTCGCGGGTTAATTTGCAATTCTACAAAGCATGAGGTGACTGGTGATATTTATTTTTGTGCGAGAGATTATTTAGTTTCTCCTGTCGTTTTAGAAATCCACTCTTTTCCTCTTTATTAGTGTTTATTAGATTAGTGTTTGTTATAGCACCCCTCCTAAAGTGAGTGTCTGCTAGATGCCTGAACACAGGTATTCCAGTTCTGGGCTGGACCACCATATAAGACTTCCTGGAGACTGGAAGTGCAGAGCAATTGGCATGAAACTGTACCCAGCATAGGTCAATTAACACCATACCACTCCTTCCACTGTGTAACAGCTCTCTCCCTGTAGGTCCAACCGTTGGTCGATCGTGTTGCCATACCACCATAACAAATCATTACACTTCAGACGGTAGCACCACACAGCTGTTTGTTTACACTGTGTGCTCTATTATACAATGCAGATAGCAGCTACTACACTGACCGGCAAAAAAAGTGGAACAGTTAAAACAGTAATTTAAAAGTATAAAATTAGCCATGAAAAAGATGTAATCACATTTTAAAAGCTTTTCACGCATTAGGACACACATCTGAAACATCCGTGAATAGAAATTGACATTTCTTAGGGTGGTTTATTACCACCAATTACCCCCAATCTTCGATGAGCCTAACAAGCTGTCATGGATGCTAAGGGTGGAAACACTAGTTTTTAGTGACCAGTGTTCCCGTGCAGTGCAGTGCAAAAATGAACACTGTTTTGTTTAGAAAAAAAAAACACCCCAGCCCAAAAGAACATTAGTAAAAAATAGAAAATTGTTAGATTTGTGAAAAGTAACGAAATTTGTGAGTTAAAGCGTGTTGTAAAACATGTTTCAGTATTTTCTGTAGCCAACCATCTAACATTTACATGAATAATGCAAATATTGGAAAACCGATACATTTTAGTGGAATAAATTAAGAAATTACATAAAAAATTGAAGTGTTCCACTTTTTTTGCCGGTCAGTGTATCTTCCAAACACCAGGTTGTCTGTATTAAATTCAGTAGAGTTTATTTTTCAGTAGAGTTTGTATTGTCTGTATTAGTCGGTTGAACAGTGTAACAGGGATGGCATCATGGCCGAGGCAAGTTCTATGTCTCTTCGTTCTATTCCCCTTGGAGAAGATTTTGGCACCATTGTCACACTTCTGTCTTGATGAGGTCTTTTTGACTTCATTTTCTGGATGCTACATGATACGTTTCTCAGTTCAACGTCAGAGGATTTATAAAGTCAGTTAGTTAATGTTGTTTTAAGGGGCGGATCTACGAGGTCATCTGCCCCTATTTATAAAGTCACATTCTCGTCATAGTATAGAAAGCTTTGAAGACATTTTTCAGTGTTACCTTATTAATAGACCTGGGATTTTAAGGCAAATGCCTATTTCGGTCCTTACGAAATAACATGATTTTTTTAAAGTATCTTGACGTTTCATGATAAATCCCTTACATTAATAGAGTTTTATAGTGCCCTAAAATGCCTATTTGGACCTTTAGAGCCTATTTTACTATTTTAGTGCCTAAAAAAGCCTATTTTCTACATTTAAAATAAAATTCAACTTCTGTAATTTTTACAATCACACAATGGACATCCCTGGAACGAGCAGAACAGCAGAGGGTGGGTTTTTCACAGAAATGTGCTCTTCCCAGACAACTGTCACCAAAGGAATGCTGAGTGAAGGGTGGATGTGGAGGATTAGCTCAGAAGAACAACGAGCAGGTAGTCAAGGACGTACTGTGTCGAGTGACGGGGTGAGGGGGAGGATTATCTAGGAAGAACAAGGAGCAGGTAGTAAGAAGCGACATACTGTGTCAAGTCGCCAGTGAAAGAACATCTGTTTAAGTGAATATAGTTCATCATGCCTAAAACGAAATCATCTAAGAGTGCGCTTATACAACAATGGCTTGTACAATTTCCAGGGATGACTTTTGATGGCAAGATTATTTTCTGCCAGTACTGCAATAAAAAGGTATGTGCCTATATCTTAAATTTCATATTAATCTAAAATTAAGGTTTTGATATTGGCTTCTCTAATTAATTGTAGAGACCTACTGTCGGCGCAGAAAGTATGTGCAGTCGAGTTTAAACGCTAATACAATTTGAACCAGTCCACCAATCTAAAATATAAATACACCATCGTAAAGCGTGTTTTATTCTGCGTTATCTCCTGTTACATGCATATTTCTATTGTGTTTCTGGTGAAAGATATATTAGGCGGAATGCAAAAAAATACCTTTTTTCTTGTCCGTTTTTTGTAAACAACAACTTTGTAGTTTAATTACATGAAAACGGAGAGCCTGTCGCTCGATTTCAAATAAAAATCGGTATAAAATACAGAAATCATTGTAAGTTTTCGGTATACAACGATTTGAAACAAAAACCTTCAGACCTTTGATGAACTTAGTCTCGATTTCGGAAGACCACCCAGTATCAAACGGACAGTCTTTTACAAAAACAATAACTTTTTTCCAACGTGTGTAGAGTAATTAAACTTCATAAATATATTTATAATAGTGCATTCCATAATCCACCTAAATTTCATGAAAGTCGAACAGTACGTTTTCATGTAACGGTACTACAAAGTTGTTGTTTACAAAAAACGGGCAAGAAAATAGGTACTTTTTGCATTCCACCTAACATAACTTTCACAGGAAACATAATAAAAATATGCATGTACCAGCAAAGAATGCAGAATAAAACAAGCTTTACGATGGAGTGATTGCATTTTAGATTGGTGGGCTGGTTCAAATTTTATTAGCGTTTAAACTCGACTGCAGATACTTTCTGCGCCGACAGTAGTCCAGGCGACCTGGGTTAGATTTCCAGTACCGGCAGTAATTTAGAAATCTATGAGGTCTGGAAGGGTGTTGACCCAGCATCGTGAGGACAATTGAGAAACTACGGTGGGCAGGGGTCACGGAGGCAAGGCAATACGGCTGAGGGATGTATCGTGCTGACCACACGCCACCCAATATCTGCAGGCCATGAGCTGGGCAGCAACCGTTATTGAAAGCCAAGGCCCTTCGGGGACTGTAGTGTTCTTGTTCTTAATTAACTTTAGAGTAATAATGGCTTAATTTAAATAGTTCAAAATTACAAATTTTATTCAATAGCTCACCTTTCCTATTCCTCATCTTAGTCTCTAATTGACATCACTTTATTGTGTTTTAGATTTCACATGAGAAAAAATGCCACCTTCAGCAGCATGCAGATAGTGCCAGTCACAAAGCGAAAGCAGCCATGAAAAGTAACATTAGACAGACTCTGCTCACACAAACTATATCTCCTACAACTCATAATGGTTTCTATGCTGATATGTGTAGAGCCCTAGTTGCAGCAAATATCCCCTGGAATGCTGTGCATAATCCGGTTTTCAGAGATTTTTTACAGAAATACACCAAGCAGCACATCCCATCAGCATCTACATTAAAGAAAAACTACTTAGATATTTGTTACAATGAGGTCATTTTGTCAATCAGGGAGGATATTGGGGAGTCTTGCATATGGTTGTGTGTGGACGAAACCACCGACTCTGTGGGCAGGTACATTGCTAACCTTATAGTAGGAAAACTGGAACCCAATCAGGCATCTACCGCTCACCTTCTTTGCTCTAAACAGCTTGAGAAAGTCAATAGTCGAAGCATTGCATACTTCATCAACAAGGGGTTGCAATTGTTGTATCCTGGGGGTGTTGATGATTCTAAAGTCCTTCTCCTTGTCTCCGATGCTGCTTCCTACATGATTGCCACTGCACCTCTCCTCAAAACTTTCTATCCTTCTTTAATTCATGTTACTTGCATGGCCCATGCCTTGCATAGATTCGCAGAAACAGTTAGGGCCGAGTTTCCTGCAGTAAATACTCTCATTTCAACAATGAAGAAAGTGTTCTGTAAGGCTCCATCAAGAATAGCCATCTTTCGAGAGAAACTCCCCTCTATTCCCCTTCCACCACAGCCAATCATCACCCGTTGGGGTTCCTGGATGGAAGCTGCCCTGTATTATGCAGAACATCTTGAGGAAATCATGACTGTGATAGACAATGGGCCTTTAACGGACAACTCTGCATGTGTGTCGTCTGTCAAAGAACTGTTAAATGATTGTTCCAGTGTTCAGAGAGACATTGCGTATATTCAGGCAAATTTTTCATTTCTTCCAGTCACCATTACAAAAATGGAGGAAAAAGGAAACAGTCTCAAACAGCAATT
Source organism: Meconema thalassinum (assembly GCA_946902985.2). Classification (NCBI taxonomy): domain Eukaryota; kingdom Metazoa; phylum Arthropoda; class Insecta; order Orthoptera; family Tettigoniidae; genus Meconema; species Meconema thalassinum. The sequence goes on along the minus strand of OX336391.1, from coordinate 294,869,813 downwards.
TTCTGTAATTGAAGAAGCTGAGAATAACATACAAAGTGCTAGGGGCAAGGTAGGAGATAAAATAAGAGACAAGTGGTCTAGTGTACTGCTGAAGAACCCAGGTTATTCAATGCTGAAAAGGGTACATCAGGTAATGGATGGGGAAAAGGTAGACTTACCAAGTGAAATTGAATTGAAAAATGTAGGTAAATTTTCCTATGCCCCTCTAACATCTGCGAGTGTGGAGCGCTCTTTTTCTGCTTTCAAAATGATTTTAACAGACAAAAGACATAGCCTGACTGTGGAAAATTTGGAGAAGATTATTGTTATGTACTGTAAAGCAAACTACGAATGAAAGTACTGTAGGAATGTTCCTCACAAATAAATAAACACATACTCCATTCGTGTTTCCACCGTTATTGGATGCCTACAGTGCTGTAATTGTGTACAGTGATTTTAGTATTAAGGTTTTAGATCAGTACTGATAATGATATATCATATAATCCAAAACATTTTTTGACACATTACTTTTTATATTGTTTTTCATAAATGTCTTTTTTATTCTGTCTTAATTTTGCAGTTATTTCGGTTAAGAATAGGGATACCACGTTTGTTAAAGAAATAAAGTATCACGTTACAGTTTAAGTGTATATTGTAATATTTTAAAGTCTATTTCCTGCCTATCCACACATTTTGAAAACATATTTTAAGTGCCTAATTTCTCTTTTAAAAGCCTATTTACTTGTTTTAAAAGCCTATTTACTTGTTTTAAAAGCCTATTTTAGGCACCTAAAACTAATTTTTTTAGAGCCTAAAATCCCAGGTCTACTTATTAACAAGTGAATGTTGAGTCAGTCAACATGAATATATGTCCAATTAAATTGGATGGTGTGACTCTACCTAAAAAAAAATATTGCACACCCCTTGTAATCTGTGCAAATAATAATTAATTAAATGTAGATATTCTTTTTTGAAGGTGGAATCACATATTTACTGCCCAATTTAATTGTACATCCCACAGAAAGTTGCCATTGAATTCTGGTCACTGTAACAAGCATGAAAATGTTGCATGAAATATACAATTTGTAAATGTGTATTTCATTTCAGATATTTGAGTAGAATATATAAACAAAAATCACCCAAGAACATGAGGCTTCCTTACATGTGTTGACCAACTCAGAAGAATTTTTACATAGAATTTATAAAGGCAACACTAAAGAAAGTTTTATGAAATCCTTTGAAACTGGTAGCCTTCAAATGAAGTTAATAAACCCTTCTTCAGGCCCAATCTGGCATTGAAATACCTACCATGGCAATGGGAGAAACGCAAAGTAACTAGAATACTATCAGGTAGGCCGATATCCCAGTTCCCGCTTCAGTCGCCAGGCGGTTCCCCTCTACGCTGACGTCACTTTGCGGACAAGACATTGTCCCCTAGTGTAGAAAAGATACTTTGTATTGTAGTTGGATGGTCTATTTCGATGTGAAATAATGTGCTTTTAAAAATGGGTAGCCACAGTAACTGTGCCGTTTCTGAGAAAACAAAAACAATGGCTGTAGAAATCCTGAAGTGATTCACCACTATTTTTCAAACGACAAGGAAGTTCGAAAGCAATGGATTTTAAGATGCAGACCAAAAGATAGCGAGTTTGTTCTGCACAATTTTTACCAGAGGACTACGAACGGGACCTCAAAAATGAATTGCAGTATTGGGTTTGCCTCTGAAGAAGAAATTACCCGTTGGTGCAGTTCCTTCGAAGAATATACCAAACTGGCATCAGGCCCGACGAGTGGGAGGGGCAAGCGGAGCTGTAGCCCTGGATTAGCTGAGGGGCCCGAGGCGGTAAAAGGACTCAGAGTGGACAACTTTATTTAATTTAATGTCAAAACTATTGACACATTCTAATGACACACTTCGATGTAAACACAGGCAGTGAATAGTTCACAAAACATTACAAAGAGAACATTTAATTAATTTTATACATAACCATTGTGTTTTTAGTTTTCCGGGAAAATGGGTAAGTTGCCAGGGTCATTCATACTCAGAAATCTCAGAAAAATATGACTCTTTACTTAATGTACATTTCTGAAAGGAGTGTGGGTTATTCTTGTAGAACCTGAACACGTTCAGACACAAAGAAAACAATTTTTAAGGTACAGTGATCAAAATCTTACAGTAAGAGAACGAACAATGAGAGACGAAAATAAAGAAGACTGGCTGAATAACTAAAAACAAAGTAAATTAATAATCAGTTGGGCAAGCTATTCCCCGGTTGAAAATGATGGTTGAAGATTTATGGGGCAAATCAGCGAGGAGCTTTATCTTTGGGGAGGGGGTAAAATTTGCAAGCCTAATACCGTAATTTCAAAATTATGGCTTCAAACACCACAATTATGGCCCAGGTTGAATAAAAATGGAGCGGCCTTGTCGTAGGGCCCGTGATCGCTCTCTACGGCCTTGACTGGCATGGGGACAATAGGTATGTTAAAAAGACTACTGTTTTTCAATATTGAGAACTATATCTGTCATGAACGGACAGACAGGGGTAGCTACATTCGCCAATTTGCAGCACTAGGCCATGGGGCCAAGATCTATGCGGACTCTGTACACGTGGGTTCGAGCACTACCGTCGGCCATTCTTTCTTGAAATGGTTTTCCGTGTTTTCCCCCATTTTCAACTCCAGGCAAATGCTAGGTCGGTACCTTATGACAGGCCATGGCCGCTTCCTTCCACATCCTTGCCAGTTTCATTCACCATCATTCATTTCATCTCTCATTAACTACTCTTAGTTATTGAGGTTTAAAGGGGTGGAACTACGAGGTCATCTCCTCTCATGAGGTTGGCATCAGGAATGGGAACCGGCTGTAAAAACCAAACGCCACAAAGACTTTCATCGCATCTCATAATCGACCCTATTGGAAAATGGGAGTAATAAGAAGGGGTAGACATACATATACGAATGGGGAGAAGCACATTAAAAGAAATCTTTGATTGTCGAAGCTTGAGTAAGCCGTGACGTGAGTAGGCTGATGTAAATATGTGTATCTCAAGACATATCACAGACTAATATCCTAGCTCACAAGAAGACACCACACACTGAACATCTTCGTGATGAGACGGAGGTGCAGCATGCTTATAATACTTATAAATGGTTGACACATGGTTTAAGGTTCTATTGGCACTCATTTTGACGTATTGAAGCAGCAGTAAGGCAATTGCACGCTCTGTATTCTTCCCTTGACAGGGTAAGAAGACCAGGTGTAAGAGGGTTTGATGACACTTGCTAATCTGAGAATATCACAAGGTGACATGCCCTGGCATGGATGTCGCAAAACAGTTCTAATGCATGTGTCTCAATGAAGCCATTCGCAAGATATCTATCAATCACTTGACACCGATTGTGGAGTGTTGAAATTTAATCCTCTTAGTGCCAAGCCATTTCCTGAAATACTTGCCAAGAATGCCAAGTCATTTTCAATGGTCATCCAGACTATTTGAAAAAAAAAAATCATAAATACCACATTTCCAACGATAGAATGATTATTTTTGCTTTGCATTATAACCAATACCTCATTCTTTCATACATTATGCTCATAAAAATAAATACGGCATCTAAACCTTTTTAATTGAGGTTATTCTGATAATTGTTCAATGTCTCAATTTGTTGTGTGTAAAAAATCAGTTTTGAGCCGAAATTAAGGACACCTAAGTGTCATATTCGAAGAAACACTACGTTTCCAGCTGTAGAAAGTTCTTAGATACATATGTAGGCAGAAAACATCAACAAGAAGAAAACAACTGCACCCCAATTTTGGCGGGAACGCGTATGATTGGGAGAGCGCAAAGGGAGGGCGTGAATACAAACTCAAACCAATCGCGTATCGGACTTCAAAGAAAAAAAGTAAAACACCGCACAGGCAAGCTTGCAACCTCACCTTTCTAACTGTATGAAATAATCACGGACATATGCCTAGAGAAATCTACAAATATAGAACAAACAGCGCGCCGATTCAATCGGCTTCGGCACTTTTGGGGCGAGCAGCCAGAGCCGATCTGATCGGCGTGTGGCACTGAGAGGGTTAATCATGAACATTTCCAGCTAATTCCTGGAATGAACTCTTACCAGATAAATGTGATAATCTGTCCAGGAAAGTAGGACATTTGTTCAAATCTGTAACCACTTCCTGTCCTCACAGACCAACTGGCTTCGACTCTCGCCGTCGCCCCTAAGTAGTCTTCCTTTCAGTATGTACAGTAATTCTAAGCAGAACATTGCACTGAGTCAAAATTGTGAAATTACACGGGAGTTGGCCTAACAAGGTTTGACAGACCAGTCATAGCTGCGCTAATCATGTCACCAGTCTCCCGAAGGCAATTCCTTGTTACCTTTACAACGCAACTACGTCAACGACAAGTTAAGAAAAGATAATGATCAAATAAAAATAACAAAATACCTACTTTTAAACCCGGGCAAACAGCCTAAAAGTCTGCCTTGTTGCGTAGTGGCTATCACTCTCCGCTGTCACCGCAGAGGTCTGGATACGATTCCTGGCTCTGCCAAGATATACAATTCTGGTCTGAGGGCTGGAACGGAGTATACCCAACTTCGTGTGCATAACTGGCAAATTCAACACATCCAACTACATGTCCCAATCCCCTAAAATGAATAGTTAAGAACAGAAATGTTAATTCACCGTCGACTTTTCCTACATCATTCAGAAGTATTTTAATATTAGTAGATCGAAAGATGTGTGGAATTACGTAGTTAATAACTCATATATTGAACCCATGTACCATTGGTTCAAGGGGTCGAATCCATGTATTTTTGTAAAAGGAAGGAAGGAAATATACAGTCTTCAGAGGAACATAGAAAGATTTTATACAAGAAGGCTAGCATAACGTTGTGAAATAAACTGAAGCCAGGTGGCCAGGAAATGAGATCATGCATGACGCATAGATAAGGAGCCAGTCACGAATATAAATAGAACGAGTGGAATTTTCCAAGCGAGTGACGAAGAGCGTGTTTCGGAAATCGCCCTTACCTTGCAGTAAAATGGCAACCGCGCAGCTGTGCCAGAAGAAGAATAATTAGATTTAACCCATTTGCAAGAGTAAAATTAACTAAAGAAATACAGCATTGTGAATCATTTCGGAATAGAGATTTTTGTGTGGAGAAAGATGTTATAATAAATGCCCAGGAAAGAAGTGCAAACGTGGCCATACGTCATTGGGGGTTTCCCGAGACCCGAGGAGGGGGGAATTAAAAATCAACTGTAACACCCACACAGCTGAAGACTAAATTTTATTTAATATCTCAGAACTGCACGATCGATTTTCATGTGCAAAGAAGTCAGTTTACGTTTAGAAAACGAGATTTCCAGAGATATAATTTTAAATAATGTGCGACCATTACTTCAAAAGTTGGTTCCGAAAAAGACGTAGAATTTATCTTTTTGTCGCCGATTTGTATAAAAGCCCTGGCAGGGCCAGGCTAATCATGCAGTACTTACTAGACCCCGAGAGGTCGTGATACTCTGTATCAATCACCAGCGAGCACCCGCAAGGAGTGGCCGAGAAGTATCATCAAAGTATCGCCGTGTGGAGAATTAGGAAAATCCTAATACAGGATTTAGTACCGCCAATATCAGTCTTACAGTGAAAAGTTCAGTATTACAGTCGAAGTAGGCTGCGAACTTAAAGAATAGGCGATAGGTCTTCAATAACAGTTTATTTAAACGACCAAGTGTATCGTAACGTTTTGAAGTACCATAACAGCGAAACAAACATTCTATCAATGTTAAAAGAACCCGATCAGGGTCGGACAAAATAAGGTCCGCATAGTATTCTGGAAAGATAGGAATTAGAGGACAGACTAATCAGAAGGGAGAATTAAATTCAAGACGTTGTTTAAAGGAAACGAACGAACTATAAAAAGCACTAAGTTACGAGGAGTATTAGATGCTAGAAAATAATAGGTCCCCAATAGAGTATTTGGGAGACCGAGAACAAGACAGACTTTCGCTAGACGACTAATAGGGTCTAGAAAGAAGCAAGTTCGAGCTAATAATAATAATAGCCGATCATCAGGAAACCGGATTTGAAGAAGTACCATTCCAGGGAGGGGTAGAGTGTTCGAGACTTTCATATTCTGGTCAGATAGGAAGCCGACATCTACTAGTTTCACCCTTGGAGACGGGGAAGCAAAAATCACGTGTGCAAGGCCTAATCAAAGCCTCAGTGATAGAATCAGTGTAGTGTAAATATATAAAATTTGTGTTAGATAGTAATTTTTCAGTGATTTTATTGTGTGTAATAGAAGAATACCGAAGTGTATTTTAAAAATGTTACCAGTGTTTAAAGTATATAAAGTATATGTGTGTCAAGATATGTCAGTGTATGAAATGAATTTGAGCACGATGGTGTAATCAAAAATAGTGGGCAAAAATGAAACATCGTTGGAAAGCACGGTATTGGACCGTCTGAACATGTAAGTAACTATTTTCATTATGTTATGTGTTGGGGGAATATTTGTGTACAATCCACCTGAGAATGATAAATAGGGATGTTTTTGAATAACAAATAACAGAATAGGAGCGCGATCTGAACAACTAAAAATTGAGAAATTATAAAATGATTATGTGAAATGAATAAATCCTTAGAGGAAATGTATGAAATAAAATATCAGTGTATTTGATAAATGTTATGAAAGCAAGCGGAAAAATATAATAATAAAAATTATATAAATGAAGATTAAGTTGAATTATATGAAAGTAATAGCTTTTGAGCTTTTGTAAAGGAATAAAGACATGGTGTGAATACATGTTCTTAAAGTATAGCGATTATTGTCACGGGAGAGGATTAATATGAAAGTTTGAGATATAGATCAAATGATGATTTGGAATTTATCAGTTCTCTGGAAGACGCTAGGCCTTAAAGTAATGTATAGCGCATTGTCGCGCATTAAAGTAAATTGTCACGCTAGGAAGGCGTTGAATCTAAATATACTTGGTAAATTAATTGTGAGGGACAGTTGATTGCGGTAATTGATGATAAGTTCTCCATATAGTGACGTAGATCACGAGGCGTTGTATAATGGGAGCGAATTATTGTATTGATGAGCGCAGGTTAGACCGAGGTCGCCCTAAGCCACTAATTTGTTATAAAGTCCTCCAGTATGGGATTGGTTCCCGAGGCAGTTGAGAGAGTCGAACCCAGACTCGTATAGTTGTTGAAGCAGCTAAATATTGTTGTTGTATTGAATTATTCTTACCCATCAATGATGACACTTCATAATTAATATATGCCAAGGTTACGAAAGTGGTCTATGAACCTAAATAATGTTGTTAAAATGAATGAAAGGAACGCCGGTCTGTTTAGAGAACTGTGTTTGAGAAATAGCTGTTTTAAAGCATGAGTAGAGCGGTCCCGTGTGGGCGATATTGAGGGTCTCCCTCCCGGGCAATAAATCAAGTCGAGTGTCACGGTCCAACCCCTCGCTATTGAAAGTATGGTAGGTCAGGGGAACCGTCTATTTGAAGTAATAATAAACCATGAGTGTTTAGAGTTTGTTAATGACCCGGGATTCGAACCGAGGTTCTTGTAGATGAAAGTTACTGCTTGCGAGTTCAGATCGTTTGCTTTCTTATGAAATGATGGTCTTTTAAGACAGATAATAATAAATATAAATCCCCAATGTAATGAGATATTGATGTAGGATTTCACGAGTTCAATGAAGACAATTAGATTTCGGGAGTGATCATAATTTTTGACTTTGTTCAAGTAGTCTTCTATAACTTGGGAGTGCACAAGTATTTTTCCCGATCACTGTAGTGAATTTGTTAACTTGAGAGAGGTGGTAACATGAGAACATTGTGAAATGCCCAAAAATTTAAGTAAAGGAGTAACAATTACTTTGAATAAGATTATATATTGTTTTGATTATAAAAAAACTCATAAAATAGACATTGAGGTGTGTAAAAGAATAACACAGTTTATAGTGGAAAGTATCGAGCCATTGGAGCTCGTGATTGTAGTGAATTTTAAAAGGGATACTTTATGGAAGTGAAAAGAATTATAAGTTTGTTGGTTTGAAGGAAACCATGTATTTTAATATAACATTTGTTTGATTTTATGTATTCCTTGTTCACTTTGAACAAGTTAGAAGGATTGGTCAGTAGTTTGTTTTATTTGTTTGTAGCGCCATATATTTGGTTAATCAAATGTTTTATAATAGGAGTTGATTTTGTTTTTATTTTGGAAGTGTATCCTCTATTTAATCCAAAATGTGTAAGTCACAGAGTGGGAGAACATACCAAAACCCCGAAAATCCCGATTTGAGCATTGCTGGCATACTGTGATTTGCATATTTCTTGATAAAAGGGCACAATATATTAAGAAAACGTGCCTCAAGCAAAATATATGCAGGTGCTGCAGTGCTGTGGAACTCTCCTGTGTCCGATAGGTGACGTCACATACTGCTAATGAATATGAGTTAATTGACGGCTATGAAATTTTACACATCTTAGAATCCAACATTTCCGTTCTTAACTATTCATTTTAGGGGATTGGGACATGTAGTTGGATGCGTTGAATTTGCCAGATAACCTTTGTTTTTGTAACAGTATGAGTATTGTAATTTTCAACATTTAGGATTGAGGTAGGTGCCTGGAGGGAGTGTGGAGAACTCTCAGGAAAGTTACACACGGTGTCAGAGTTCGAACTTTAAATCTCTGTGCAGTTATGGTGCATAAACTTAACGAACATGGCTATGCTGTGGGGTCAAAAAATATGTCTAAAAGAATATTGGAAATGTCAATATTTAAACCAATCCATCGTAGTTATGGTGGGTTAGCAGAGTCCATAAATGAATCAACAACAAAGAACATTTCAAACATCGTGGTCAAGTAGCCCCATGTACTTGGGTGTATATGTTAAATCTGTCGGATAACCTGTGTCATTATGATGGCAGTACTAATGTGTTCATTTGTAATTGGGGTTGGGATTTGGGTAGGAGGCCGTGGTCAATTTTGTGTCTCGATTTCCATGTCTGGAGGTACTAATTCCGCAGAAGTCGATTCATTGGATATACTTTCATCCACCATTTTTTTCTTTTTCTTGGGTGACAACGCTTCCATCGTTGACATTGCTCTCTTTAAGCACTGTTCTCTTCTGCTAGCGCATCTCCCGTTTATGATTGACCTGTAATCAAATATCCTACTATACTTGTATTATTATTAATATTTATATATATTTACATACTGTACGTATTAGGACATATAATGTTGAGGTCCACGGTCAGTCGGTTCCAAAGAATGGGTTGTGATGGGAATTTGGAGGAAAGCGGTCATGATCTATGAGGTAGGTACCATCCCTGGCATTCGAACCCACCTCTTCTCAGTTATGCACACGAAGTAGAGTGTACCTGTTCCAGCCCTCAGACCATTACTCGTGCATAGCTCGCAATGGTACCCCCTGGGAGAAACGTATGACACTGTGAATTCTATTTTGACTTGTTCTAAACTGAGCGAAAGTTAAATAGAATTCATTTCTCTGTTATTGTTTGAGTCTTCAGTCTTTAGACTGGTATGATGCAGCCCTCCATGCCTCCCTGTCCTGGGCTTAATCGTTTCATCTCTACATATAGTACGAGATCCGGTATAAGAAATGTATACCCTCATCTCCTCATCTGTTATTTATTAGTGATAAGAAATAAATTATAGATAATATACTCATTGACATGTCACGAATAGGTTGCCTAGTTAAATTGCGTACGGATAATATTAAATAATTAAATGTTTCATTAAATTTATTAAATCTACTTCTCTCATTAGTTATTTAAAAAAGTCGTACACTAGTTAAGAGAACATACCCAACAGAATTGAATAAGTCAAGGTTGCCTTCTTCCTCCTCTGCGCAACTGTGGGGTTGCCAGGTATAAGCAGGTGAGTAAATGTTATTGATATGCTCTCATCAGTTATTTAATCGTATATTATATCAAATGAAAGAGTTTTTTTTCTCTTCTAAATCTAACCGTATTATTTTGCCTTATGAAAAATTTGATCCAATCCGAGGCAATCTGTTGAATATATTCCAACCTTGGTCTACCCCTACAGTTCTTGTCCTCAAATCTTCCTTCCATAACTAAGGTTGCTATTCCTGAGTATCTTATATGTGTCCTACCAACCTATCTCTTCTCCTTTTTAGCAGTCGCCAGAAACATCTCTCCTCTTCCACTCATCTTAATACCTCCTCATTTGTAACCCTATCTACCCATCTGATCTTCGTCATTCTCCTGTAACACCACATTTCAAACTCTTTCAATTCTCCTCTTTTCTGCTGCACCAATAGTCCAAGTTTCACTTACATAAAGTGCCACGTTCCAGACAAAGGCTTTCAAAAATTACTTCCTAATACCTAAATCTACATTAGACGTCAACAGATTTCTTTTCTGTAGAAATGCTTTCCTTGCGCAAGCCAACCTACTTCTTATATCCTCTTTGCTTTGTCCATCACTGGTTATTTTGCTTCCTAAGTAACAAAAGTCTCCTACATCTTTTAGCTTTTCACCTGCCAATTTGATGTCCATACAGGTTTCTGATTTATTTCGGCTGCATTCCAAACCATTCAAAAACTCATTCAAATCCTCCGGCGTGTCAGCCAAAATGACGATGTCATTAGCAAATCTCAGAGTTGAAATGATTTCTCCTTGAATCTTCACTCCCGCTTTAAATTTTTCTCCAAATTCTTTCATTGCTTGTTCAATGTAAAGATTGAAAAGTATGGGTGATAAGTTGCAGCCTTGCCTTACACCTTTCTGAATACCAGCTTCTCTCTCATGCCCATCAGCTCGAATGACTGCTGTCTGGTTTCTGTATAGATTGTAGATCACCCTCCTATCCCTGTACTTTATTCCAATCGTTTTCGAAGTGTCAAACAATTTAGCCCAATCAATGTTATCAGAAGCCTTTTTTAAGTCTACAAATGCCATGAACGTTCTCTTATCTTCCCTTATTCTACCTTCCAAAATCAGCCAAAGACTTAGTACAGCTTCCCTTGTTCCCACATTTCTTCTGAAACCAAACTGGTCTTCACCTAACCCTTGTTTCTATCTGGCTTTCCATCCTCTTGTAAATTATTCAAATTATTCTAGACAGGATCTTTGAAGCATGAGTAATCATGCTGATTGTATGGTAATCTTCACATCTGTCAGCTCCTACTGTCTTGGATATAGCGATGATAATATTCTTCAGAAATCAGAGGGTACCTCACCTGTCTCATAAATCATACACACTAAGTGAAATAATCTGATCAGACCATCAACACCTACGCAGCGTAGTAACTCGATCGGTATATTGTCTATGCCTGGTGCTTTGTTCCTGCTTATGTCTCCCAAAGCTCTGTCAAATTCTGATCTCAATATTAAATCTCCTTTCGTATCCTCACCAATTTCCTGTTCCCTTTCTATTACATGATTCTCAGTCTCCTTTCCCTTATACAAACACACTATGTAAGCATACCTGCCAACTTTTGAAAAGATCTATCAGTAAAACTCTCGCACGACAAAAAATCTAACGATTTTCGACATACCCCGGCTTGACGAAAATAATAATACTTCTGGGCTACAAAATACAATAATTCATGCTTTAAACAAGATACTTCAATGAAATCATATCTACTTACATGATTTGTAGATGAACATAACAAACAAGAAGAAATCCATGTTAATCAGCAGCAGGCGTGGTGAATATTGGTTTGGAGCATACATAACAGGACTTCTTTGATAAATTAAGCAGATATACGATAATTGAAAAAGGCTTTATACAATAAAACTTGTTTAACGTAACACAGGCAAGAAATAATATAATACACACTGCAGATCACATGCTAGTTCGACTTTATAAAGTCATGGTTGTGGCCATTTTAGCTTCCCGCAAAAAGTCTTGAGAAAATGTTTTGTCATAACAGGGACCAGAACTCCTGGTCTTCAAAATAGAAATCGACACCAGAGATTCATTGGACATGGATGATCTGAACTGTGTTCTATTTTTCTTCACAAGGCTGAAAACACGTTCACATTCTGCATTGCTTGGGGTATGGTGAGAATAGAGAGCATTACTCTAGAAATTCGGTTATACTTAAGAAGTCCATCGGCTCCAAGAATTCTTGATATTTGTGCCCAACTGGAATCACTTGCAGCATCTTGATGTGCAGCCAGAGTGTCATCTACCTGAAGAGCTGTGAACTGCCTCTGAAGCTCATTCACCACCTCATCTGTAGTTTCATTCTCTTCCTTGCATAACATGATAGGAAACTTTTCCAAGGAAAAAAAAAAAGAAATAAAAAAATAATAAAAAAAAAAAACAACGAATGGAAAAAAACTGTGCATCTTCAATTTTGTTTAACCTAGCAACTTGAGCATTCTTTTAACACGTCATCCTTGAGTGGAAACTTGTTGATGATGTAGTCACAGGCAGTACAAAAGTAGTTTCTCACTGATGAAAAGAAAAGGGATTGATCTGTATCCTGGAGATCATTCATTATGTTCGAAGTTTGAATGCCAATAACTAACTCATCATCACTTCTTTGATTTTGAATCAAGTTGTACTCAACTTCAAGCAATGAGGAGCTTTTGACAATTTTGGGCTTAACAAACATGGTGAACAGCTGCTTTAGCAAATCCATTAGAAGTTCTAATAACAAGTGTACTTGTGGGGAAGAAGTCTGAAGGGCAACATTCAATTTGTCAAATACAGGAATAGTCACATGAAGGAAAGTGCAAAAGGCCTTGTTCAAGTTTGAGGACAGGAACATAAACAATTTTTCCTCACGAGTTGTATCAGAAGTCTTACTTTTTAGGATGGGTTTGTCACATTTGGAAGAATATGCTATTCTTTTAGGGGCATGTGTAGTAGCAGAATCAAGAATTCTCTTCTTCTGATACTCTTTGGATCCACTTTGTTCAACTTTAGGTATTCTGAAAGATGTCAAGTTTGTGGAAATGTTTTGGGTACATAATATTACTTCCTCCTTGAAGAAAAAAAGAAGCGGATCCCACTGGTCCAGTAGTCTATCCAAACATCTGCCTAAAGATAACCACCTAGTACATACATGCTTCAGAATTTTCTTTGCCTCTTTATTGTGCAAGTTCTGAAATTTCTGAAGGCATTCTTTTCTCTTTACACTCTTCTCTAAGAAATAAAATATATCTACAAGGATCTCATCCACTTTAACTGGTAATCTTCCAGCACCTTTTTCGGCTGCTAGATTAATCAGGTGGCAAATGCAAACTATGATGGCAATACCTGGTTGAACTTCCATCAGAACTGCTGAAACCCCCATTTGTGTGTCCTATCATAACAGGAGCATTGTCGGAGCAGAAAGCCACACAGTTTTCAATTGGTATATTATGAGAACTCAGCTGTGATAACATCAGGTTACCTATGTTTCGCTCTGTTGAGTCCCTGTCCAACGCTGGTATGGATAGCACAGTGCTCACTACTTTTTCCTGCGGAACATCATAGAATGTAACAACAATAGGATACAACTTGGCATTCGTATCATTGCTTCCATCCGTTGCCAAAGAAAATGGTCCGTTCTGAAGGCACTTAACAACTTCAGATGATGCAATTTTTGCCATTTTATTTACAATGCATGTCGTTTTCTTGCGACCACAACTATATCTATTTGCAACTTCTGATGTGGGAAACATCTTAAATAAAGCACCAGCATGATCAGCCGCACTTAAGGGCACATTGTGTTCCACCAAAAATGAAGTAAACAGACACTCGGCCCTAATTACGTCACTGTCAACGTTTCCAGACTTAGCAAAAAAGGTGTTGATTTTCTTGCTATCTTCCTTCGATTTAACATAGCTTACGTGTTTACCGCACTTCACATGATTACTTAAATTGTTTTTTCCACCATGTGCAATAGTAATATCACACCCACATACCGTGCAAAAAGCAAATTTTTCTCCCTTTCTTGATTTTAATATGCACGGAAAATCAACAAAGTATGATTCTTTAAATGTCTGGAAGTACTTTTTCTTGTTGGATTTGTTCATTCTCGATATCTACTAAAACATCGAAAGGAACCTGGATCACCGACCGTCACATAAAATTATAACATAAAACACTTAAGACAGCCAACACTTCATTAAAACATGTCAAAGCACACAAAGTCTTAAACCATTAAATGAACACGATGCCAACCCTGTGAAGAAAGAATATGCACAAGGTAGAAAAAAACACACACACGTGGAACGAATGTAATTAATGCAAGGAATACGGGAAACTGCGAAGCACGAAGTTATAGCACAAAAACTCAATCACTTCATTAAAATATGCCATAACCTTAAAAGACGAAAACATTCAAGGAACGCCAACTTCGGGAACAATGAACAACTCACGTGGTCAAAGAATATGGGTTAAATCGCAACGAGCGAACGGAGCGGATCAAAGAATTTGCAAAGCAGAGCCTGTCGACACCTAAGATTCACATGGAAGAACAGTTATCCCGGCTTCAAATTCAATTACAATGACGACACAAACATCACACGGTTAAAAGTACCAAACATATCAAAGAACGAGTTATCGACTATCGTGGACTTTTTTTTAAACACAAATTGTGCTAAATGTTCCGGCATAACCCAACAAAATGACAGTGTTTCGCCCCGGTGTGCAATTGGGCTCTTCAGTTGGTTAAAGCACACCTCACCAAGACACTGTCTAGTACACACCGGGAAGGCCATTGCAAGACGTATCCGACACATGTGCATCCACGTCACGAGCAAAGCCAGCGCACCATGGGAGCCGAAACTCCACTCCAAAGCAATTACAACCTTACCTTGGCATTGAATATATAATTTTCAAAAGAAAAATATGTATTGTCCGTTGAGCCATTATATATTTAAACACAAATTGTGCTAAATGTTCCAGCATAACCCAACAAAATTACAGTGTTTCGCCCCGGTGTGCAATATATAAATATATAATGGCTCAACGGACAATACATATTTTTCTTTTGAAAATTATATATTCAATGCCAAGGTAAGGTTGTAATTGCTTTGGAGTGGAGTTTCGGCTCCCATGGTGTGCTGGCTTTGCTCGTGACGTGGATCCACATGTGTCGGATACGTCTTGCAATGGCCTTCCTGGTGTGTACTAGACAGTGTCTTGGTGAGGTGTGCTTTAACCAACTGAAGAGCCCAATTGCACACCGGGGCGAAACACTGTCATTTTGTTGGGTTATGCCGGAACATTTAGCACAATTTGTGTTTAAATATATAATGGCCCAAGGGACAATACATATTTTTCTTTTGAAAATTATATATATCGTGGACTTGCCTTCGACCCAAGCAAACAATAGATTGTACGGAAGTGGGAGGGATTATCGAATGTTAATTATCGTTTCAAATTTTTGTCTGCGAAATCATAAAATGACACCGCTAATCCGTAAAATGCTGCAATTTCCGTAAATTTTACGGATAAACCGTAAAAGTTGGCAGGTATGTGTAAGCTTTACATCTCTCAACCTTTTCTTCCCTATCTGTTAGAAGCTTTCCATATGCGTCCTTAATATTACAGGACTTAAGTCTTCCTTTCCCCCAAATCATTCTTAATCCTTTGATAATCTGTGTCTACTTTTCCTAATTTCAGACAATTTTCTATACCTGCACATTTCTCTTTCAACCATTCTTCTTTCACTTCTTTGCACTACTTGTGTAATGTTTTTTCGCCCCAATTTGGTAGCGACAAATGTAATGTTTTTACTTGGGCGTACTATTCACCAGAAAATACTACTGCTAAGTTTGATCTATGTTGGGCGCCAAGCCGGATACACTGTGTTCCAAGCTAAATTTATATACTTAATATCGACCCCTAGCGTGAGTAGAACATATGAGAAACTCTTAATGACTAGGCCGTGGGATGATTGGATCATCAACCCAGACAACATTTGATTGTGGAGAAGGATGTGGTATTACAACTATTGCTACCTACTGGAATCAAAGAATCTACTTTGTAAAAATTGAATTTAATATACTTAGAAAACATGATAGCATCTTGTATAAAATTAACACTATTAACAGAGCATACTACTTTAACCATTGCCACGAACAAAATTACTTAATACGCCGGTCGGGAGAATAACGTGAATTTAACTGATTTCCAAATTTATGCTTAAAGAATTTATATTGGCCCTATCGAAAAACAGAGAGTGTGTGTCGTAGATTACATGTGCTTACCAACGGAAACATTGTCTCCCACGTGCTTGAAGTCTCGTTGCGTCTGATGTTCTTCATTGGAGTTGACGGCGTCAGGTTCTTCTTCGTAGATTATAAGTTATCGTTACTGCTTGTGTTGGAGTATAATCCATGAACCACAACACGTCGCCTGCCTTAGCACTGCAAGACGCGTGGAACCAATGATCTGATGTGATCAGCTGAGTTAGCGTGAATAAATTGTCCCACTTGGCACTTGCGAACAAAGTATGTGCTTACTGCACCAAGCGTAAAGTCTCAATGAAAAAGTCCTCTCTTCAACCAGCGCATTCACTACATGGCCTTCCAGCTTCTCCCACCAGTCTAGTTTCACACCGCGGCCTCGCTGCTTCGACCAATCCGCGTGCGTCACTTTTCTCGCCATGCCCGACCTACGTTGCTTCTTCTTCCTTGATTGGCTGGTCACCTCACGTGGCTCTTCGCGCCATGAGGTTCCTTCCCCTGGACAAGAAGCGTCCCTGTACATTTCCGTTTTACCGGGCAAGACGTAAATCATACCTCGTTTTCTTGGTTTGAAGTGTTCCCTCGGATTTCGTAATTCTATTGTACTCCAGTCTATTCTTGTATTGAAATACCCAGTGAGTCACACACCACTATCTCTTAGCCCTAATGAATAAAATCCCGTCTTTACGTATGAAATGATTTGCCGTGCAATTTATATATTGGAATCATCCAATATAGATACGGATTTCTACTAGTAGAAATCCTATCTGTAATCTTCCAAATTTAAAAGCTCCAAAAAAATTACGTAATAAATATTAATAAAAATAATAATAATATGAAATATAAAATTGAATAAACTGAAATCATTTAACTTGGCCGGATTATTGCCGCGTTTAACAAATATGATATAGTCCAACTAACTTGTGTTAGTGGCATAAAACCCCCTAGAAAAACATGTTACATTCGCCTCGAATGATCATGTGCTTTACCATGCATATGGCACAGCACATGACGATTCCAGACACGTTAGAAAAAAACCTCCAAAATACAACTTACACAAATGAAATGACCCTTTACACATATGAACACACATAAACACTCACTCATGCGCTTTAAGCTAATGTTCGTCTCGTTATCACGTCTTCTTATTTTGTCACTTCAAAATGTTTGTCATTCTCCCACGCCCCCTCTCATCATTCTATGTGGGAAAAATTACATATATTAGTGTGTTCCCTCTGTATCCACAATTCACTACACACGCATTTATGGTGTTCAGTAGAAAACCACTGCGGAACTCTTCTAGAAATATTAGGTGCTCCACACCTACCGTATACCAATATCATGGTACACGATCTCACACTCGCGGTAGAGCAAAGTGATCTACTTCCCACCTTCTCTGTGAAATTTTTAATTAAAAGGAAAGACATGACTGTAAAAAAAAAAACCAGTAAGTACCCATTACTTATAACACGAGATAATGCTGTGCTGTATGTGCCCTATCTTACTAAGTACATGTAAACTAAAACCCATCTTACTCTAGATCACAAGTTCTCATATTCGTCGCTCAGCCAGTAGTTCACAACCCAGACCAGTCCACCTATCGAACCTGACCTAGTTGCCACAACTTTTTATCTGTTACTTATGTACAACATCTCATGAGGTCTTGTACCTCGTACACAAACTACCTTAATTATATCCAACCCTGATCTCACATAGCTAGGTCGTAAGCAGGAATCACGTGAGCTGATGTGTATGAGCTTCATGGAGGACTGTCTCGCCTTCTGATGGCCCATCTTTTATCTCGTGGACGCCTTAAGCTAACAAGCCCTAGACAAGCGCTCTCCCATCTCTTGGAGATAAATGGGAATCCATCAGCGCTGCCAAAATGGCCTTGGTGCATCGAGACAATTTAGTGCTCAACAGCATCCTCCACTCCCTTCATCTTTCCCTGTGCCTTAAAAACTCTCATTTACTTACATACTACCCCACTGTGTGACTTCTAATACGCCTGCCTAGAAGACCAGATCTTCCACGCACCAAATACCACGCTTACTCATTTGATAGGCTGGCTCGCCAGCTAAACACACTTATTTAATGACACATAGTTCTTAAGACTATGAATATTATACGTTCCGTATAACCTTTTTCCCTGACCGTCCTCCAGCACATATGCTGTTTTGCCAATACGTTTAGACACTACAAATGTTTCTGCGTCACCTGCTCCCAACCTTGCAAGTGGCTCCCTTAAATGAACGTCATCACGTTGCTCTACCTACCTATTTCTCAGTGTCTGTAACGATGCCCTGTTGCTACTGTCCACACATGCTAACCCTACTTTCCTATGGTGTCACACCTCTACTTGACACTCTATGACCTAAAAATGTCACTTCTGACTGACAGAATGACGACTTAGACAGCTTCAAAGTGAACCCTGCCTGATCTAACTTTTGAAATACACCGTCTAAATGACGTAGATGCTCCTCAAAACTGCATGAACTGATTACCATATCATCAATGTAAATGGTTACAAACTCTCCTGTGTCATCCCCTAATGCGATGTTTAAAGCCCTAATTAAAGCTGCTGAGCTACTTTTTAACCCATAAGGTACCCTGCAAAACTGATATAGGTTATATTTATGACTAAAAGCTGTAAATGGCCGATCTTCATACATAAGTGGCACTTGCCAGAAACTGGAACTTAAATCTACACATGTGAAATACTTTTTACCCCCGAATGTCTGCATCAACTCTTCAATGAACATGGACTTCAGCTGATCTGAACTGATTCTACTGTTAACTAAACGAGCATCTAAACAAATTCGGACTGTACCATCAGCCTTCGGTACTGTAATTCAAGGATTAACATAATGACTGTTTGAGTACTCTATAATGCCACCTTCAAGCATCTGGTTAATTTGTGCCTCCACTGCACCCTGATAAGCGAAAGGTATAGGATATCTATGTCCTGTAAATACAGATCTATCAATAACGTTCAATGAATGTGTATAGCAATTGGCCATGCCAATGTGATCCTCAAACTCTCCTATTATACAATAACACATCATAGAGCAGAACACACTGGTCTCCCTCTATGTGCCCCTGAAATGCAGCATCACGTAACGAGTCCTCTAGACTACCGTTCGTAATCAAACTGCCCTCAAAAATTTGAGTATCCCGCTCTTCGGCTGGTGATATCTCACTTAAAGAACAAATCACACCTACAACACTACTCCCCTGAACATTGTCGTTGAACGTTACCTCTACTTCAGAATTATTCCATTTAAATTTCAAACTACCTACTTCATAACATAAGTTACCAGACACTCTACTTAGCCAATCTGAACCCAAAATAACACTGAAAACTAAGTTTGGAATTACAAGACAAATCTGCTTTTCGATATGATTATTAATTTTAATGTCCACTAAAACTTGCTTAGAAATAACTTTAGACCTCTTCCCTACAGCTGTGATAACAAAAGTGCTTTTAATTGGCATCTCCTCAAAATTTACACCAGTTCCTTTCATTTTATCATAATATGTACTACTTACTGTATGCAGCTCTTCATACAACCACTATCAATTAAAACATCGGTGTGCGCCTCGGACACGTTAAGTTTAATAATGGGGCTTTTACTAACCACCTCCTGAATAATACGTTCATCATTTAATTCATGCAACAATTCATTTCTTACATTTAGGTCATAGTGTTCCTGTATAATTGTATGGACAGGGCATGCTACAGACTGAGATTCTGACCTTACTTCGCAGCCTGGTTCGCGTTTAAAGAACCGCTACAGCTGGCTGTAGTACTACTAACTACTGCACTGGTCTGGTTGTTCTGGGCTGTGTTGTCATTGTTTGGCTGTATATTACTACCACTAGGCTGTCCTCTTCCTTGACCCCTATTCCGGTTGTAATTATTGTCATTATAATTTCTCCCTTGATTTCCCCTGAAATCATAGTTCCTACCTTGGTACTGATTACCATAGCCATTTCCTCTGTTCTGATTATTATTATTTCTATTTTGAGCGTTGGCCCCTTCGCCACCGTTCTCTTGAACTTCCTGATGCCTGGCTTCATTAGGCCTATTATTATTATTACCCTGGTTCCTATTGAAATTGTCCTCATAACCCCCTCTCCCTAGTGCATCAAATGTGCTTAACAAATTTTCTACTTGTGATATAGTCTTTACATTCTGGATACAAGCAGCCTCCTTGATCCTATAGGGAAAGTGCCTAAGTAGCAACCTCACCACATCACTTTCCTCCTTCAACCCATCCAGATATTTACACACTAATACCTGCCCTAAAAAGTATTCGGTCATGGTGGAGCTTCCTTTAGGGTTATATTTACCACACACTACTCCCTCACGATGCTGCGACTGAATAACCTCATTCCAGAACTTTTCACAGAATTTCATTTTAAAATCATTAATATCAGTAAACTTGTCTCGATAAGACAGCAAACCAGTTCCTTGACTCCCCTACAAACGCTTGCTCTAAAATTTCAACTACCTGGCACCACTCAATACTACCATCTTCCAACCTCTCCCCGAATTTATTTTCTATAGTATTCATGAACTCCATTGGGCACCCTTGTCGATTGCTGAACTTCCCCAGTTCTACCTCCCTGTGTGTGCTATTCACAAAAACTGGCCTATTCTGACTATTTTCTTGCCTAATCCTAGCTTTTAATTTTAATTCTAATTCTTCGATTTTCTCCTCAGCCTTCCTCTCAATACTGTTTACTGTTAATTTAATGTTTCCTTCTGATTCTTCTACTTTATCATATAGCTTTGCTTGTTTCTCCTCAATCTTGCTAATGCTCTCTCTATTAAATCATTTACTTCTGCAACTATTTGCGAGTGGACTTTCTCAATTCTACCCCCCAGCTGTTCCTTAACCTCTTTAGTTGATACCTGAATCTTGTCAATTCCCCCCCCCCCCCCCCCCATTTCTTTTTAACCTGCAGTGTTTCTAATTTAACTAATTCCTTTAAATTTTCACCCTGTGTGCTGATTTCTACTTTCCAACTCCTCCTGTACTTTTCCTAATTTCTTGTCTACATCTGCAATGATCTCTTTAACCTTCTCTTCCATTACTTCTCTGATTTCTCCTCTAATCTGCTCCATTTTCACACTAATTTCCTTGTTGTTCTTATCTAATTTTGCATTATTCTGTTCTAATTTTTTATTTAAAGCTTCTGTACTTTCTTTATTTTCCCTACTGTTTTGTTCTAATTTGGCATTATTCTGTTCTAATTTTGCATTATTCTGTTCTAATTTTGCATTTAAACTTCTGTACTTTCTTTATTTTCCCTACTGTTTTGTTCTAATTTTGCATTATTCTGTTCTAATTTTTTATTTAAGGCATCACTACTAACTTTGTTCTGAAACATGATCTCGAGAAGTAAAGTTTTTAATTCTGGTTGGCCGCCTACACTCCCTGTTTCAGTATCGGGATTTACCTCCGCTACCCCGGTACTACCATCACTCGACATACTGCTCGTATCATCACTCTCCAGTTGATGATCACTACGTAACCTCATCTGTCTTTCTTTCTCATCCCCCATGATCACTTTCGTGATGTTTATAGTGCGTTTTTCTTTTGTGCCGCATTTGTCAGTTAAATGCTTTTGAGACCACCGAACGAAAACATATGTACTTATTCATTTCTGTTAACATTATAATGTTTATTACTAGTGTTTAATCTCTCTCTATATATATATCTAAGACTCTTACCTCAGCGTGTTAATAGGTCATGCGCCTCCAGCTTACGCTCGCATACTGAAAAGGGTGTCGACTTGCTTGCTGCCTTCCTGTATGACTGACGTCACAGCTTGCCCTGGCCAATCATCGCCCGCCAGCCTGGCTTCCAGACGTTTCCATGATGTTATTATTTAAGTGGCGGCGTTTTGCTCTCCATCAGCATTCCTTCTTCAAACCTTCTACGGTCTTCTTCAACTAGCGAGAGGCATTCGTGCCTTCCGCCCTTCTTCGGGGCCTTCTAAACTTCAGGCCTAATCTGCATTTATGAGTGAAACTACCAGGAAACGCAACAGCAGAGAGCTTCAGCACTGAGAAAGTGCATTCTACGTTTTTACTCCAAACCGCAAGAAGCTGCATCAAATCGCAGTTCTAAATGCCATGTTATTTGGCATTCAAGAAATAGCATCAAAACCTAACGATGTTAGCCAATGTACAGCGCTGGTCGCCCTGGCGAAGTTATTTTCCTGATGCTGGACATTTCAAATTCTACTACCAAAAAATCTAGTGTTGGCCACGGCAGTCTCCGTCAGCATGCTTCTAGTCATCGCCACTAAAGATAAGTTTGTGCCTTTTTTATTATTATCTTAATCATCTTCGTTTTAAGTGTTTGCTAGCAAGTGCAAGAATATTAAATTTGTGTGTGCATCAAGCAGAATGAACTTTTGAGTAATAGCCCATGGCTGGGCCAACCTAATTAAAATTAATGAACATTTGAAACTGCCCCAGGCGGGCCAGCATAACTAATTTTTTAATTAAGGCTTTATTAATGTGTTTGCAAGTTTCACCCTAAAAATAAAAGTATTGTATTTACTCTCAATGTTCAGTCTAGTATTGAAAGAACCAGGCCGCATTTCCTTAGCCCAATCCTTTCAGTCTAATCTTCTCTCAAGGAAGTTATTTTGTCCAGGCCTTAAGCCTGATGCTGTCCTCCCGTTTATGTTGATGAATCTGGGCTGTTCTCCACATAACCATTTTGGTGCCTATAACCGGGATGCTTGTAAACATTCTGTTTAACCAAATCTTCAAATTTCTTAATGTTGGAACTAATTCAAAATTTAAATGCCATACTGAACATTGAGTGTGTTAATATTTTAAAAATTGTGTTTTCTAATCTACTTCGAAAGTTTCAGCTCGAGTGTATATGGTTGGCACTGAGAAGGGAGACAAACAGCAGGCCCGTATTTCACCGCAGGGGAAGCCGCACTCTCTTTTCTGGCAGACTGTCAACTTCTTCCGAAGCAAGGTGTACCAGCTCACAGTATAGTCGTGAGTACACAACAAACTTTCATAATGCCGATTGACGAGAAACTCATTAATGCCAGAGCTTCTGTCAAAGGCAAGTTAACGCGTTTTCGCACTTTTCTAGATGAGCTCCCGGAAAAAGAACGTAATAGTGACATAATTTCTCAAAGACTGAAAGGTTATGAACAGGCCTTTGAAAAATATGATGAGATCCAAAGTAATATTGAGACCAAGGATCCCGATCAGCAAAGTGACCGTTGTGAGGTTGAAAATCTATATTATAAGGGGTTCGCAGACGCGAAGCAGCTTTTAAGAAGTTTAACATTGCAGGAAAAGCAGGAGAAAATTCCTTCAGAATCTTCTTCTTTTCCTTCCCGTGTTATATTACCGAAAATAGAATTACCTAAATTTACCGGAGATGAAGCTAAATGGGAACCATTTTTTGAATTATTCAATTCATTGATTCACGAAAACGATTCTCTTCCTTCAATACAGAAGTTTCATTATTTGCGTTTGTCCTTGCAAGGCAACGCACTTAAACTCATCCAAGAGCTTACGTTGACAAATGAAAATTATGAAGTAGCTTTGGCACTTCTCAGAGATCGGTTTGGGAACACTCGTTTAAAAACTCAACGTCACATACAGGGTTTATTCAATTTACCTATTGTTCAAGCTGATAATCTTGCCTCGCTTCGTAATCTGATCGATGCTGCGGAACTTCATATTCGTGCGCTTGCAAATTTGGACCAACCAGTTGACCATTGGGATCTATTTTTGATTCATCTTATTTCTGTTAAATTAGACACTAAAACTTTAAAAGATTGGGAAGCAGCTCTGTCGCAACATTCATTGTGTACCTATGAAGCTATTATTAAATTCTTAAAGGCGAAATGCCAAATTCTCTCTGCTGTAGCCAGTCAAAAGAGTAGCGCTACCTTCAAACCTCCCTCTAATAGTAAGGACATCAGCCCCACTCAGAGAGTACTAAGGTCACATGTCTTTTCTACCAATATTCGGTCTTCCAATCAAGCACAAGCTTGTGTTTTGTGTCAACAACCACATAACTTGTACCAATGCGCTCAATTCAAATCTTTATCTGTGGATGAAAGACGCAAATTAATTACCACCCACAAGCACTGCTTTAATTGCCTATCAGCGACACATATGATAAGCAATTGTCGTTCTGAACGGTTATGTTTTCACTGTAAAGCAAAGCATCATACTCTCCTGCATAGGCATGAAAGATCGCGGTCATCAGCAACCAATAGTTCATCCGCTAAATCTCATTCTGAGACTTTGCCGAATAACGCTCAGTCTTTTACTCAAAGCTCTGTTTCGTTCAGTAAAACTCAAGTTTTATTGTCCACTGTCCAAATTCTAGTGAAGAATGTTCACGGAAAATGGGTTTCTGTAAGGGGATTGTTAGATAATGCTGCAACTAACAATTTTATCAGTGAATCGCTAGTTCGCAAGTTAGGTCTACAAATATGCCCTACTTCTATAGAAGTTACAGGAATTAATGGTTCCAAATCGCAATCTCTGAGTTATGCTAAAGTGGATGTAAAAGATTCCAATAATCTTGGCATTCATTTAAATTTAGATTTTTTAATTATAAATTCCATAGGTAATGACACCCCCATTACTTCTTTTCAAGTCCAGGGTTGGAATATTCCGCATCATTTGCAACTTGCAGATCCGAATTTCAACAGAGCTTCATCTGTAGAAATTCTTTTAAGTGCCAGCATTTTTTGGCAATGTTTACATCCGGAAAAGGTTAAAGTTGCCCGTGATGTTTTCTTTCGTAGAACTGATTTTGGTTGGATTGCCACTGGGCAAATATACCGCAACCCCGTTCAACAAAAATCTCATTGTTATTTTGTTGGTGCTGATTTAAATCAAGAATTAATTAAGTTCTGGGACATTGAGGATATTCAAGTCACCTCACCTCATTCTCTCAATAATGAGATCTGTGAAACACACTACGTAGAAACCACTGTTCGCACTACTGAAGGCAGATTCGTGGTTACTCTTCCTCGCATTTTTAACCCCCCTGTTATTACAGAATCACATTCCAGAGCTCTCAAAGCTTTATTCGCAATTGAAAATCGCTTTAAAAAAGATGCTCTCTTAAAAACTCAGTATACTTCCTTCATGGAAGAATACGAATCAGCGAATCACATGGAAGTCGTTGCAAAATCTGAAGAAATTAGTAATCCTCCTAAAGAAATAGTATATCTTAATCATCATCCGGTTTGGAAAAATTCTTCCACCCGAGAACAGATAAGAGTGGTTTTTAATGGGTCATCTCCAGATGCTAATGGTGTTTCTCTCAATGACACTCTGCATTCTGGACCCGCTATTCAGACAGATCTTACTTCAGTTTTACTTAACTTTCGTCTATTCCCCATTGCTGTCCTTGCTGACATCAAGCAAATGTATAGGCAAATTCTAGTAAATTCAGAACAACGTGATTTGCAAAGAATTTTGTGGCGAGACGACAATGCAAAACCTATAAAAATATTTCGTTTAAGAACAGTGACATACGGTCTTAAGCCGTCTGCCTTTCTCGCAATACGATCTCTTCACATGTTGGCCGAACAAGATGGTCATCTTTTTCATCCTCTAGCTTCTGAAGTTTTGAAAACTGCATTTTATGTAGATGATTTTCTGTATTCTTTTCCTAGTATCTCTGACGCACTTCTTGTTTGTGAAGATTTAAACTCTCTTCTTTCCGGTGGTGGGTTTACCCTTCATAAGTGGAACTCGAACTCAACCGAATTTTTATCTAACTTTTCACAAGTAACTCCTGTTGACAAATGTGTTGCGCTTCCTACTGAGGAATCAGCTATTAAAACCTTGGGTGTTTTTTGGTCTCCTTCTTCAGATACCTTTTGCTATCAGGTACACTTATCTGAGTTTCACCCTCAAACGAAAAGGCAATTATTATCAGAAATAGCAAAAGTTTTTGATCCCTTGCAGTACATTGCTCCGGTGGTTATTACTGCAAAAATTTTCTTGCAAAAACTTTGGTTATTGAAAATTGGTTGGGATGAGGAGGTACCCTCCCCCCTTTTGGATGAGTGGTTGAAATACCGCAAGAGTTTGTTAGATCTTTCTCAAATTTCTATTCCCCGCACTTTAATTTCGGACCTTTCATGTCAGTATTTCGATTTGCACGTATTTGCAGATAGTTCTGAAAAGGCATACGGTTGCTGCGCCTATTTAGTAGGCCGCTCTTCCAATACTTTACCCGGATTTTCCAATTTAATTTGCGCAAAATCAAAGGTAGCCCCACTCAAATCCATATCTTTGCCTAGATTGGAATTATGTTCTGCTGTAATGGCTGTGGAATTAGCCAGCAAATTAAAAATCAGTTTAAATTTGAAATTTTCGACCACATGGTTTTGGAGTGATTCTTCCATCGTGTTAGCTTGGCTTTCAAAACCTTCTTCGCATTGGACCACTTTTGTGGCTAATCGCGTTTCTAAAATACAAGAGTTGTCTCATTTTGACCAATGGAATCATGTTCCGGGAAAAGAAAACCCCGCTGATATAATTTCACGTGGCTGCTTGCCCAAGAAATTAATTTCTCTTAAATTATACTGGAATGGTCCGGCGTGGCTCAGTCAGGATTTCTCTTGTTGGCCTCGTTCATCTAATCCACTCGCAGAAGATGTTCCTGATGCTCGCATTGTTACCGCTTCCCTTTTTCTAACTTCTATTGCTACTAGTCTGTTTCAGCGTTACTCTTCATTTAATAAATTAATTCGTGTGGTAGCATATTTATTTCGATGGAAATTTCTTGTTCTTGATCAGCCTGTGAAACCGCAACCCTTTCTCACTAAAATGGAATTGGAATTTGCTACTCGTAGAATCTTGTTTCTCATGCAACAAGAAGTATTCTTTCTTGAGTATCAGACGCTTTTAAGCAAAAAAGCTTTACCAAAGTCTAGTAGGCTGTTACCTCTCACCCCTTTTTTGGACCAAGATGGATTAATAAGAGTGGGGGGAGGCTAGAATATTCTAGTTACTCAGATGAGAAAAAAAAAACCATTATTCTCCCTTCTAGACATCCTATTACTACTCTTATCGTAAAGAAATTTCATTATCAGAATGTGCACGCTGGCACCCGCACTTTGCTTTGTTTAATTCGCGAGAAATATTGGCTCATTAACGGTGTTCATGAAGTTTCTTCTGTTATTCGGAAATGTATACCTTGTTTCAAATCTAAGCCCCCGCCAATCACGCAAATTATGGGAAACTTGCCATATTTTCGTTCCGAACCTAGTAAGCCTTTCGCCCTAACGGGTATCGATTATGCCGGTCCTTATGTCTATCAAGTTAATTCCCCTTTATCTAAGCGAAAGTTGTTAGGTAAACTTTATATTTCTTTATTTGTGTGCATGGTGACAGGAGCCATTCACCTTGAGTTGGTTACAAGTGCTTCTACTCCTTATTTTATAGCAGCCTTTTCTAGATTTGCCGCTAGAAGGGGTGTTCCTTCTGAGGTTTTCTCAGATAACGCAAAAATTTTTGTTAGTACTTTTGATCTTTGGAAAACTGCGCTTACCTCCCCTTCTGCTAAGGAACAGTTTTCTAATTTTTCGCATGCTAAGGGATTCAAATGGCATTTCACTCCCCCATACGCCCCCCATCATGGTGGTCGTTGGGAATCTTGCATAAAGCTCACGAAGAGACAGCTGAAGAAAACCCTTGGTTCAGCCATCCTTTCCTATGAGGAATTCAATTCTTTAATTATTCAGGTTGAGGGTATTGTAAATTCTAGGCCGCTCACGCCTTTGTCTAATGATCCTAAGGATCTTCTTCCCTTAACACCTGGTCATTTTTTAATAGGCTGTTCTTTAGCTTCTACGCCTCCTTTGCTGAGTCGACGCTGTGATCTCAGGTTGCCTATTTTCTGGAGGAAGTTAGACTCTTTGCGAAACTCCTTTTGGCGCCGTTGGAAGCTGGAGTATCTCGGCTCACTTAACAGAAGAGAGAAGTGGCGGCTTTCCCAGCCTGATGTGCGAGTGGGAGATATGGTTCTTTTGCGAGATCCAAGTCCCCCTCTCGTATGGAATATTGGTAGGGTAACTCACTGCCATTTGGGTCGGGATAATCATGTGAGAGTTGTAGATGTTCTCACTAGTAAGGGTGTCTATACTAGACCAATTTCTATGGTTGCTATCTTGCCTGTTGAGGCTTAGTGTCATCTTCTTTATTGTTGTTCACGTTTTTGTAACTGATTCTTTGATTGTTTTCTTTCGGGGGTCTCGGAGCATGATCACTTTCGTGATGTTTATAGTGCGTTTTTCTTTTGTGCCGCATTTGTCAGTAGAATGCTTTTGAGACCACCGAACGAAAACATATGTACTTATTCATTTCTGTTAACATTATAATGTTTATTACTAGTGTTTAATCTCTCTCTATATATATATCTAAGACTCTTACCTCAGCGTGTTAATAGGTCATGCGCCTCCAGCTTACGCTCGCATACTGAAAAGGGTGTCGACTTGCTTGCTGCCTTCCTGTATGACTGACGTCACAGCTTGCCCTGGCCAATCATCGCCCGCCAGCCTGGCTTCCAGACGTTTCCATGATGTTATTATTTAAGTGGCGGCGTTTTGCTCTCCATCAGCATTCCTTCTTCAAACCTTCTACGGTCTTCTTCAACTAGCGAGAGGCATTCGTGCCTTCCGCCCTTCTTCGGGGCCTTCTAAACTTCAGGCCTAATCTGCATTTATGAGTGAAACTACCAGGAAACGCAACAGCAGAGAGCTTCAGCACTGAGAAAGTGCATTCTACGTTTTTACTCCAAACCGCAAGAAGCTGCATCAAATCGCAGTTCTAAATGCCATGTTATTTGGCATTCAAGAAATAGCATCAAAACCTAACGATGTTAGCCAATGTACAGCGCTGGTCGCCCTGGCGAAGTTATTTTCCTGATGCTGGACATTTCAAATTCTACTACCAAAAAATCTAGTGTTGGCCACGGCAGTCTCCGTCAGCATGCTTCTAGTCATCGCCACTAAAGATAAGTTTGTGCCTTTTTTATTATTATCTTAATCATCTTCGTTTTAAGTGTTTGCTAGCAAGTGCAAGAATATTAAATTTGTGTGTGCATCAAGCAGAATGAACTTTTGAGTAATAGCCCATGGCTGGGCCAACCTAATTAAAATTAATGAACATTTGAAACTGCCCCAGGCGGGCCAGCATAACTAATTTTTTAATTAAGGCTTTAGTAATGTGTTTGCAAGTTTCACCCTAAAAATAAAAGTATTGTATTTACTCTCAATGTTCAGTCTAGTATTGAAAGAACCAGGCCGCATTTCCTTAGCCCAATCCTTTCAGTCTAATCTTCTCTCAAGGAAGTTATTTTGTCCAGGCCTTAAGCCTGATGCTGTCCTCCCGTTTATGTTGATGAATCTGGGCTGTTCTCCACATAACCACCCCATAATGATATACACTGATACAGACAAATAACCCCCAAAATACCGGCACAGAAATATGTCTCCTTCTCCTTCCTCAAATGTTCCTGGGTTTTCGGCCCAACGTTGTCGGCGACAAATGTAATGTTTTTTCGCCCCAATTTGGTAGCGACAAATGTAATGTTTTTACTTGGGCGTACTATTCACCAGAAAATACTACTGCTAAGTTTGATCTATGCTGGGCGCCAAGCCGGATACACTGTGTTCCAAGCTAAATTTATATACTTAATATCGACCCCTAGCGTGAGTAGAACATATGAGAAACTCTTAATGACTAGGCCGTGGGATGATTGGATCATCAACCCAGAAAACATTTGATTGTGGAGAAGGATGTGGTATTACAACTATTGCTACCTACTGAAATCAAAGAATCTACTTTGTAAAAATTGAATTTAATATACTTAGAAAACATGATAGCATCTTGTATAAAATTAACACTATTAACAGAGCATACTACTTTAACCATTGCCAAGAACAAAATTACTTAATACGCCGGTCGGGAGAATAACGTGAATTTAACTGATTTCCAAATTTATGCTTAAAGAATTTATATTGGCCCTATCGAAAAGCAGAGAGTGTGTGTCGTAGATTACATGTGCTTACCAACGGAAACATTGTCTCCCACGTGCTTGAAGTCTCGTTGCGTCTGATGTTCTTCATTGGAGTTGACGGTGGAGTATAATCCATGAACCACAACATGTCGCCTGCCTTAGCACTCCAAGACGCGTGGAACCCATGATCTGATGTGATCAGCGGAGTTAGCGTGAATAAATTGTCCCACTTGGCACTTGCGAACAAAGTATGTGCTTACTGCACCAAGCGTAAAGTCTCAATGAAAAAGTCCTCTCTTCAACCAGCGCGTTCACTATATGGCCTTCCAGCTTCTCCCACCAGAGTCTAGTTTCACACCGCGGCCTCGCTGCTTCGACCAATCCGCGTGCGTCACTTTTCTCGCCATGCCCGACCTACGTTGCTTCTTCTTCCTTGATTGGCTGGTCACCTCAAGTGGCTCTTCGCGCCACGAGGTTCCTTCCCCTGGACAAGAAGCGTCCCTGTACATTTCCGTTTTACCGGGCAAGACGTAAATCATACCTCGTTTTCTTGGTTTGAAGTGTTCCCTCGGATTTCATAATTCTATTGTACTCCAGTCTATTCTTGTATTGAAATACCCAGTGAGTCACACACCACTCTCTCTTAGTCCTAATGAATAAAATCCCGTCTTTACATATGAAATGATTTGCCGTGCAATTTATATATTGGAATCATCCAATATAGATACGGATTTCTACTAGTAGAAATCCTATCAGTAATCTTCCAAATTTAAAAGCTAAAAAAAAAAAAAAATGACGTAATCAATATTAATAAAAATAATAATATGAAATATAAAATTGAATAAACTGAAATCATTTAACTTGGCCGGATTATTGCCGCGTTTAACAAATATGATATAGTCCAACTAACTTGTGTTAGTGGCATAAAACGCCCTAGAAAAACATGTTACACTTGTTAACCTCATTTCTCAGACATCTATATTCCGCTTTCCCCCTTTTCATCTCTTATATTCTTGTGTTTCCACCTTTCATCCATGAATTCTAGTATATTCCACGGTTTTCTACCTTTTCTTTTCTTCCTACCAATGTTTTTTTTTTCTGCAGATTTTGTTATTTTATTCTTCAAAAGTGCCTATTCGTCTACAATTGAAGTTTGTTTAGGGTTTTTCATTAGTCCTTCGTTTATACTCTTCTTGAATCTGTCGTTTACATCCTTCTCTTTCAGTCTGTCTATTGCCCACCTCTTTGGCTTTTGACTTTTCTTCAGTTTCTTATACTTTAATCGGCATTTCATAACAACCAGATTGTGGTCGGAGTTTATGTCAGCACCGGGATAGGTTTTTGCAATCCAAAATCTGGTTTCGGAATCTCTGCTTAACCATAATGAAGTTGATTTGGTAACGCTCTGTATCTCCTGGTCTCATCCATTTGTATATTCTTCTATTGTGGTTATTGGATAAGGTGTTAGCTAAGAACAACTCATGCTCGTTGCAGAATTCCATCAGCTTGCTTCCTCTATCATTCCTTTCACCTAATCCGAAATCTCCTACTATCTTCTCTCCTCTTCCTTTTCCTACTACAGCATTCCTATCTTCCATTACTATAACATTTACATCACCCTTGACATACCTCAGAATTCTGTCTATTTCTTCGTAGACCTTTTCAACATCATTATCAGCTTGACTGGTAGGCAGATAAGACTTGTACCACTGTGGTGCAAGTAGGTTTTGTAATGATATTAGCTACAATAATCCGTTCACTATATTGCTCACTAGCTGTTACCCGCGGCATCGCCCGCAATAACATTGGTAATCCTGTTATAACATTAGTTAAATAGATAGATAAGCATGGGTCCTAGTGGAAAATAATTCTATCACCTGAAACCAAAAATGCATGGGACGAAAAAAAAAAATCATAATATCATGTTGGTTTCGGACCCTAAAAGACGTGAAAAAATATAATAAAAGTATAAAAAAAAACTATTTTTTGAAATTTCATTCGAATCAATTTTTATGTCATTCCTGGGACTTAGAAAATTCCGGCCAAAAAATACAAAATCATTAATAACTCCCTAAGTATTCGTCGTATGATGAAATAGCAAGAGACAAAAAAGATGTAATGTGTTATTGTCTACAACATAGGCCATGTATAATTTTACACTCGGACATATTACGTTTCCCCCCTCCCCCATAATTTCACCCCTCCCCATGGGCCCCTTAAATTGGATTTATGAAAAAACGTCAAACACCTGTTTAGTTATTTTTTATGCTGATTTTTTTCGGCTGAGTTCCAAACCCCTCGCCCATGTCGTTTAAGAGATACACGCTCCGTTAGGAATCCTTCAACCCCCACTTTTCACCCCTTTCACCTCATAATATACACCACATCGAAAAACCCTCAGACACGCGTCTTCTTATTTTTAATGATGAGTTTATATGCCGAGTATCACATCCCCCAATGAAAGCAATCGGGAGATATTGCTATTCAATGAAATGCAGGTCTACCCCCTTAACACCACTTTAGAACCTGAATATCAAAAAATCCTTTCTTAGGCCGCGCGTTTGCGGCCCTTGAGGAAGCTGGATACCAAATTTCATTCCAATCCGTTCGGTGGTTTCTGAGATTTCGTGATGAATGAATCAGTCAGTGAGTGAGTGAGTGAGTGGTATTTGAGCTTTATATAGTAGATAGCTGTTACCCGCGTCTTTCGCCCGCAATAACATTTGTAATCCTGTTATAACATTAGTTAAATAGATAGATAAGCATGGGTCCTAGTGGAAAATAATTCTATCACCTGAAACCAAAAATGCATGGGACGAAAAAAAACATCATAATATCATGTTGGTTTCGGACCCTAAAAGACGTGAAAAATATAATAAAAGTATTAAAAAAACTATTTTTTGAAATTTCATTCGAATCAATTTTTATGTCATTCCTGGGACTTAGAAAATTCCGGCCAAAAAATACAAAATCATTAATAACTCCCTAAGTATTCGTCGTATGATGAAATAGCAAGAGACAAAAAAAGATGTAATGTGTTATTGTCTACAACATAGGCCATGTATAATTTTACATTCAGACATATTACGTTTCCCCCCTCCCATGGGCCCCTTAAATTGGATTTATGAAAAAACGTCAAACACCTGTTTAGTTATTTTTTATGCTGATTTTTTTTCGGCTGAGTTCCAAACTCCTCGCCTATGTTGATTAAGAGATACACGCTCCGTTAGGAATCCTTCAACCCCCACTTTTCACCCCTTTCACCTCATAATATACACCACACATCGAAAAACCCTCAGACACGTGTCTTCTTTTTTTTAATGATGAGTTTATATGCCAAGTATCACATCCCCCAATGAAACCAATCGGGAGATATTGCTATTCAATGAAATGCAGGTCTACCCCCTTAACACCCCTTTAGAACCTGAATATCAAAAAATCCTTTCTAGCGCGCGTTTGCGGCCCTTGAGGAAGCTGGATACCAAATTTCATTCCAATCCGTTCGGTGGTTTCTGAGATTTCGTGATGAATGAATCAGTCAGTGAGTGAGTGAGTGGTATTTGAGCTTTATATAGTAGATAATATTCCACCCGCTGCCCAAGTTTCCAAATTAATAGGAGACCTATCCCCGCATAGCCATTGTTTGATTCAGTGCCAATGAACCTATAGTCTCCTGACCAAAAGTCTTGTTCTTCCTGCCAGCACATTTCACTAATCCCAACCAAATCCAACCTCAACCTATGCATTTCCCTTTCTATGTTTTCTAACCTTCCACTGCCTAGCAGACTTCTAACATTCCACACTCTGATCCGTAGAATGTCAGATTTCCTCTTTATCACTTCTGTGATGTTAACCCCCTCTCCAGTAGTCCCCACCTGGAGATCCGAATGGGGGACTAGTTTACCTCCGGATTGGAATTTTACAAGGAAGGAGGCCATCATCACATGTAATTATGCTTAGAGAAGTACATATCCTTCTATGTCTCTGTGTAATTTGTTCTGCATCTAGTTTGCACCTTCTGTTCATAATTTCCTACCTTCAAAGATGCTGTCTCTCCTTCAGCCCTTACCAGCCTGTTGTCATGATTCCCCCCCCCCCCCCCCCCCCCCTTCTTTTAAATGTACCTCTTCTTATCCATCCCCAGTCTTTCCTTTTTAAAAGAAAACACGAGAAAACCCATTCTCTCTATCTACTACCACTGTCATAATCTGGTTAAGACTTACTTGATCATCCCTAGCAATTGCTGCTGATACATGCTGCCACAAGTTTTCAGACTCAAACTGGCTCTGATGCTGAAGAGGTACTGTGAATCTTGGCAATCTCTGTTTTCGAATCTCCATGGTTGGTTTCCATAGAAGCTGTTCTTCCTAAAATATGAGAGCAACAGCAAATTACAGAATATCTACAAGCAACTTCACAGGATTTACATAATATTCTTAAAAGCTTGTAAGTAACTTTACCCCGGTTCGCCTATCTTTTATTTTTACATCACTATCCCAGTGGCCTTCTATTGTTGCTAAGGTTTCCTTGCCAAGTTTCAATCGACCGGTTATTGAGTTTGTCTGATCTGATCCACCAAGGAATGGCTGTAAAACGACAATAATAGAAACACAATATTAATACAATATTGTCAATTGCAGGTAGGAAACAACAAAACAGTGCACCAAATCTCCAAGTTCTCATGCATCCAAAGTGAGAAAAGTGCATTTCCTTCCTTCTCTATGGCTGATAATAATCATTCAATCCACTTACCTTAAGCCTGAATTCTATCTCCGTTCGATAACCTGTTTTTTCACAGTCAATGGCTACTTTACCACCTAGTTCCATGGTCAGAGTACCCATAAGAATGCCCTTGCAATGAGCATAAGGAATTGTTATGCTGTAATCTTCACCACGAGGCAGTAGAGTCAGTAGTGCCACACCATCCAGGATAGCTGAAGTTGAATTACCTGAACAGAGCATAAGAAATAAGTGCGATCATCACTTCTCAAGAAGAGCAGGAGAAGGAGAGAACAGATAAACAGGAGATTGTTGAATGATGGAAATACAGGATATCAGGAACTATAGTCTATTACAATATAATAAAATTAGCAATCAAAGGATAGAAAAAGGAAGACAGAAATGTAGACCAGGGACAAACACAATGACAGAAAAGTAAGTGTAAGCAGAGGGAGAAAAAGAAAACTTGATGAAGAGGACTAAGTCAATATCCTCAGTCGGACACACGACCGTCAAACTATCACTAGAGGTGTTACGTCGCCTAAAATGGCCGCTATAGGTAGGTTAGGAAGGATTCTGTCCCTACAGCTGTACAGAAGATTGAATAACACACCTCTTTAGAAGTACAGTAACAGCTTTATATTAAACATGTATAGACAAAATATATAATACCTAGAGCTGTGGAAAAATCACAACAGCAATAAATGTGAATTTTACCTTTGTCTCGATATTTTATCTATTTGTTAACTACTAGGGGACCTGAGCGAGAAATCTCGCATGTTCAATAACCACCCGCCCGGCTTTACTGTTCTATAAATATGTTTATTTGTTTAACCTTTTCACTGCTAATATTGTGAGAGACTATCAAAACCCTCCATGCTGAATAAATTTAAAAAAATATGTTATCGAAAATAATATGAAATATATGAAAAGTGAGCAAAGCAGATAAGACATTTAATCTGAACTGGCAAAATAATTCTGGAATAGATTTCAGATTTAGTTATTTCCACAAAAAATAAGAACGGAGAAAATAAGGGTTGTCCATTGGAGCCAAAAGTATTATATCCTATAAAAAGTTCAATATTCCTGTTTCACAAGTGCTAAATTCTGACCAAATTGCGCAACACTCTTTCAAAAATTACGAATGTCAGACATTTTAGACTGTTTAGCTAACTTAAAAATAGGGTTGTCCATAATGGCCAAAGTAGTCGCTGGACATACTTTGAACAGATCGGGTAGCAAAAAAGATAAGACATTTCATCTGAACTGGCAAAATACCGTACGTAGCGTTAAAATGCAGTCTGCGTTTTTACTGATGGTCCATTATGTTCCTAAAATATATAGCTTGCTGCCGCTCAAGTTTGAAAACACTTTCTCTTCAGAAACTCAGCTGATGTTGCCGACGAGATACCTCGGGCGCAGCAAGGACGTGACATTCTACCGCACCCGAGATATCTCGGGCGTAGCAGTGTGAAGGTTAAATGTCTTTGATGAATGTACAGTACTAGTAATTATACAAGCATGATGGCTGATGAGGGGAGCATTAATTATTAGCTCCAGAAACATGTACAATGATAGTTGGGAATAATCATTAATATTTAAAAGGTATTGACTCAGAGGAAACTGTCTTAATTTGTATACCCTCCAATTATACTGTGTCAATACGGATCCAAAATGAATTGTTGCATTCCAAAAACCCTTGGTCTTCTCTTCTTGAACTATCCTTTTGACATTCAGCTTCTTCGCTCGGTATACCTTTTCAAGGTCCTCGACCTCGGCCTCATCCCTCCTGATTCCTGATGCTATTTTCCCTCGACCCCTTGCTTTCCGTGATGGCAGTTTTTTTTTCGATAGCCGCTCTTATCCTTTCATTCCACCACAAAGTTTCCTTCTCCCTCGCTTTCACACCTGTTTTCCCACATACTTCAATTGCTTCCTTTACGACAATGTTCCCTATTCTGTACCATTCAAAATCTCCAGACTTCACTTCATCACACAGCAATACGATTCTTATTCGGTCCTGATATTAGTCTTTTTTCCCGCTTAGTGGTTAAATGCCTGGCCATTGTTTTTTTTTTCTTTTCTCCTCTGTGTTCTCAGAGTATTTTTTCTCTCTTTTCTGCAAAATGTTGTGTTAGTATAATTTGGATACTAATAGATCCACTTAATATAACTTATGTTTCATGGGTTACAAAAAGGAAAATCAGCAGAGCATGTCCCTATGGGCTGTAGGGTTGGCACATTATAGAGATGAGGCTGTTTGGGAGAAGGGTGGTGATGGTTAATTCAAAATTATGCAATTTGAAGGCCTATTTCTCCATCCCAATAACTTTGAATTATTGAAGTTAACTGCAATAAATTTTACCCTAATTTCTTACAAACAGGATTGTTACCAGTAAGCTATTTTCTTGGATGCCATAGAAAACTATGAATCGAGGTGTCATCGAGTGCTTCCATTAATGGCAATTTAAAAAATTTAAGGCTAATATTTCAAAACTATGTTTTAATATAAAGCAGCTGCTCGGTGACGTAGTTGGTAGCATGCTGAGCTTCTATTCCCAAGGTCGCGGGTTCAAACCCGGCCGAAGTCGTTGGATTTTTTTAAAGAGCATTAAAAATCCCTCAGTATGCCTTCCTTCGGAGGGGAAGTAAAGCTGGCGGTCCCATGGCATGTTAAAGAACCTTCCACTAATTACACCAGTGTGAAGCTAAATTATATATAGGTTAAGAATGTAAACAACGCTCTTAGGTTCCTACGTTCGTTGTCAGGAGCCGACTGCGGTGGCGTCTGATAGCTACGTTCTGAACTAGTAGTCGTTGACAGTGGCGTTTGGCGGCAAAAGTAGGAACTATTTGAAAAATTCTAAGTCTGCAGCCCTTACTTGAATTAAAAAACAGATAACACACACTAATACAGTCATCACAATTAACACCGGTCATCAGACAGATTCTACACACACCCAAAGTACACGGGACTACATGACCGCGTTGTTGCAGCCCCTAAACTGAGGAACTAACCAATATAAAGCATTGAACACTTGGGTGGGATGATTGTTGTTTTAATGGGTGGAACACTGAGGTGGTGTGCCTCTGGTAAACACTTAAACCTCTTATAGGTTAGTGGTTAAATATCAAGCTACTGGTTTTTTTCTTTCTCTTTCTTCTCTGTGTTCTCAAATTAGTTTTTCTCTCTTTTCTGAAAAATGTTGTGTTAGTATAATTTGTATGAGTATTGTTGCCATCACATAAATGAGTCTTGACTGTATATCATCACAATTTATTGTTCCAGTAACAAGTGCTTTATATTTAGTTACTATTCGTGAAGGTAAATGCAATTTTTGGATACTACTGGCCCTTATGACAAGTACCCATATATGTAATCACTAGAGCCCGGAAGTTAGGCAAAATGCCTTTTCTATCTGGATGGATATTCTAAAGAATCAGATAGAGATAAATATGTTTCCATGCATTTGGAGACAGTAGAGCCAGTTTTTAATTTGCCTTTTTTGCCTATTTTAAGTTTTAAAGCCTTTTTCTTTGCCAGTTTTTGATCGTTATGCATTTTTCTGCGATTGACACATTTCAAAAAGTACAAAATGAATTTCCATATATCGAAGATAAAAAAAGTTACATAATTAAATTACATATTGATGTCACAAAAATATATTATTTAGAATCTTCTTCCCGGTAAATTGTTTGTTTTCAAGCACTCGGAAGCTTATTTCCTCAACCCATCCATTTAAGCTCTTTAAATAGCAGAACCTTCTTTAGTGAAAGGAATGAACAGGCATAATGACTACCAGGAAAGAGAGAGGATGAGGGAAGTACGTTTCTTCCCCTTCCTCATACCCCTTTTGCTGTGACAATGTGTAATTGCCTGCTATTCCCGATTTTGAAAAGATAAGATAATGCAAAGAAAAGAAGAAAATCACTTCTGTCTAACATGCCAAATATAAAAGAAACTGTTAAGACTGCTGTTGAACTTGTTAAAGGCAACTCAAGTGATCTCGCTGACTTATTTATCAGGTCGAAATTTTCATCGTAGAGTGGTAAATTACATGGCTATGTTCTCGAATTTGGTTCGGACACACAAAAATGCCTATTTCAATTATATTACTGTCTATTTTCAGTATTTTAAGTGTCTTTTTGCTTGCCTATTTTAACCAAAATAACTGCCTGAGCTTCCGGGCTCTAGTCATCACCAATCATGCACACAAAAGGCCATGAAAACATTAAAGGGTTAGATAGCCATCTTTTCTTATTAGAGACCTTAATAAAGAGAGAGAGGAAAAAATAAATAAACAGGGAACATAGTCAAGCTAGGAAGGGAAAAACAAGAGAGGAAGAGCTACTTGCCAAGGTTCATCAATGAAACAAAACACACATAGCACAGCAGGACATAATACAAACAAAAATATATAAACACACAAAAAAAGTCATCTAATTGGGGTAGCACTCTCCTCACTCATATTTTGTCTTTTCTCCATCGGGGGTGAAGCTGATTCCTGCCCGTGGTGCCCCTGCATAGGTACTTGGACTCAAATTTCCAGTACTGAACTGAACGTCAGCATTCCAGGAACATAGTATATTTACATACCAGAATGGTCTATGATAAATGGAAAAGGCTCTTATCAGAGCCAAAAATGACTATAATTTCTGTGAACATTGAGGGAATTTCTATAAATAAGGAAGAACTCTTACATGACATATGCCACAAACACAATTGTGACGTATTGTGCATACAAGAAACGCACAGAGACATTAACCAACGCCGACCTAAAATTCCAGGTATGAAGCTGGTAGTGGAACGTCCTCATGGCCAGTTTGGTAATGCTATCCTCACGAAACCAGACATCATGATCCAGGCGACATCCATTTCAGAAGAAAACGATATAGAAATCATTGCCGTAGAACTGAGCAATTTGATCATTTTCTCAATATACAAACCACCTAAGTCACAGTTTTCATTCAAAGTTCCTGACAATTTAAGTTCGCAAAAAGTGTCTGTTATCATTGGTGATTTTAATAGCCATAGTAGTGTGTGGGGATATTCCCACGATGATGAAAATGGGGAAGCTGTTTTAAAATGGGCAGAATTACTTCAGCTGTCCCTCATACATGACAGTAAACTCCCTTCATCATTTAACAGTGGAAGATGGAAGCGTGGCTACAACCCAGATCTCATATTCGTAAGTGAGAGTGTCACCAGCCAATGTGTGAAATCGGTTTGTCCGCCCATCCCAAATACTCAACATCGTCCCATAATGTGCCAGCTATTTCCAGCTGTCAGACCACAGACTGTCCCTTTTCGAAGATACAACTTCAAGAAGGCTAACTGGACACTGTTCTCCTCATTACTTGATGAGAAGATCACCACAGTCAGTCCCATTCCAGAATCCTATGAGCAATTCATTGATGTGATTAAAGTATGTTCCAATGCAGCCATCCTGAGAGGATGTAGAACAAATTACATACAAGGTCTTACTCCTCAGACAACGACTCTTTTGTCAAATTACTGCAAATCATTTGACGAAGATCCTTTCAGTGAGGAAACTATTGCTAGCGGACGTGTTCTCTCTTCTACTTCAGACTCAAAACGACAACAGTGGTTAAAGCTTATGGAAGATTTGGATATGGGAAGGAGCAGCCAGAAAGCTTGGAGGTTTCATAAACGCCTTAACAATGATCACAATAGAACTTCTTCACATTCTAATGTCTCTGTCAACCAAATTGTTAATCAACTTATTCGAAATGGTAATTCTGGAAAGACAATCCAGAAACCTAAATTGAAGTTGGTAAGGGAACATGAACAGGAAGAAAACATGTTCCTTAAACCCTTTGTACTTTCAGAACTGAATATAGCTATTAATTACTGTAAGAATGGAAAGGCGGCTGGTCGGGACGGAATTTGTGTTTGATCGAATAAAACATTTTGGACCTGGGGCTAAAGAATGGCTGCTAGAATTGTTTAATAACTGCATTACTACCTGTAAAATACCCAAAATGTGGAGGAAGAGCAGAGTAATAGCGATTCTCAAACCCGGGAAAGATGCACATGATCCTAAGAATTATAGGCCTATTTCATTGCTCTCCCACCTTTTCAAGATACTGGAGCGAATGATTCTAAGTAGGCTCACAAAGGTAATGGAACCTTTCCTAATCCCTGAACAAGCTGGCTTCAGAACAGGTAAAAGCTGCACTTCACAAATCCTACATCTTACTCAGCATATTGAAGATGGATTCCAGAACCGGAAGATCACAGGGGCAGTATTCATTGACTTAACAGCTGCTTATGACACAGTCAATCATCACTTACTGCTGAATAAACTCTACTTGATGACAAATGACTATAAATTAACTGAAATAGTCAGGTGTCTTCTTCAAAATCTTAGACTCTTTGTAGACTTTCAAGGGCAGCACAGCCGTTGGAGGAATCAACGAAATGGACTGCCTCAAGGTAGTGTTCAGGCCCCTATCCTCTTTAACATATATACAAATGACCAGCCAATACCAGTAGGTACTCGAAGCTTTATTTATGAGGATGATCGTGCCATTACCGTCCAGGCGGATCAGTTTGAAGTTGTGGAAAGACGTCTATCTGAAGCTCTGGGGGAACTAAGTGATTATTATAGAGGAAACCAATTGAAACCAAACCCTTTGAAAACACAAGTCTGCGCTTTCCATCTCAAGAACAGACAGGCAAAGAGGAAACTGCATGTAACGTGGGAAGGCATGCTGTTGGATCACTGTGCGAATCCCAAATACTTAGGGATTACATTGGATCGTGCACTCACGTATGAAAGACATTGTCTAAACACCAAAAATAAGGTATCCGCAAGAAACTGCCTCCTTCGCAAATTATCTGGTACCAGCTGGGGGACTCAAGCTCAAACAATAAGAACCACTGCTTTAGCACTCTGTTACTCTGCAGCAGAATATGCATGTCCTGTGTGGTATAGGTCGTGTCATACCAAGCAGGTTGATACTGCATTAAATGAAACGTGTAGACTTATCACTGGCTGCCTGAGACTCACGCCATGTGATAAACTGTATTGTTTAGCAGGCATTGCACCCCCAGATATCAGAAGAGAAATTGCAGCTAAATGTGAGAAATCTAGGGTTGATGTGTCTCAAGCACATCCATTGTTTAGCCTTCAACCAGCCCACTCTCGACTGAAGTCCAGAAGAAGCTTTCTTCACACAACTGAGTGCCTAACTGACAAACCTCAGGTTTTGAGGATTACATCTTGGTTGACCAGAAGCCCCCACATTACCCAGTGGATGGTTCCATCTGAAAGGCTCCCAGCAGGACATACAGAGGCTTGGACAACTTGGAAGTCTCTCAACAGATTGCGATCTGGTGTTGGCAGATCCAAGTCCAACCTTCATAAATGGGGTTTTTGCTGCGACCCGGTCCTTTGTGAATGCGGTGAAGAACAGACTATGGGTCATCTGCTTCAGTGCAGTCTGTGTCCTATACTGTGCACCATGGAGGATCTGGTGAAGGCTACACCAAATGGACGTGACATGGCAAAATATTGGTCATGCATTATTTAGAACCTTAAATGTTCAAGTGTTGCCATTGTTTTGCACATTTTGTACATAGTTTGTTATGTAATATTTTTGTTCCTGACACGAGTAAATACATTCTCTCCATCACTGACGATGTCTTAAACCAAAATATTTGTGTTTTGTGTTGTCTTGCATTTCTACTGTATATGTGCATCTATTGTCAACGTACCCTGGGTAAGTCACTCTTCCTTCCCGCTTTTTCCCTTTCTAGCTGAGTAACATTACCTTATTCAAGGATATAGGAATGTCATATTTCTGAACTAAACTGGGGAAAGTGTAAGCTTACCATAAAATTTGGATTTTGCTAGTATAGATGCACTAATACAGAAACCATCTTGACGATTTGTGACATAAAAAGCCGATATAGGAGGATGATGAGACACCTGCAACCAATAAAGCGTAAAATCATTAATGAGCTGAATAATCACATAATAAGCTAGAGGAAGTTGCAAGTCAAAAAGTGTGTACAGAGAGGTAAATGAGGTTTTGGTTTTGAAAAAAACTTAAAAACTTAAAATTTTGGGGTCTTTCTTTAGTGTTGTGTTTTCATGAAATCAAATAACTGGGCTGGTTCTTCTAGATTATAGACTGCAAAGGATTATTTATTAACTGCAG
Organism: Meconema thalassinum; assembly: GCA_946902985.2. Lineage (NCBI taxonomy): Eukaryota > Metazoa > Arthropoda > Insecta > Orthoptera > Tettigoniidae > Meconema > Meconema thalassinum. Next base: position 294,826,656 of record OX336391.1, on the reverse strand, counting down.
GAACAACTTCCCATTGGATTTTATTAAATCCCACGTCACCACCACCAAACATGGTCAATTTGATGTCCATGATAGCTACAACTCAGCATTTTACTTTCACTTGTAGGAGGTTGTTGCAAAGAACAACCATATCTAAATGTTCTCACTTCTTCTTACAGGTTTTCAGTACACAGATACCTGTTTCCCAATACCCATTCCAGGATACAATACATAAGGTGACTTCACTGATAAGCTTCTTACAGGAATGGCATGCATCCCTGTTGCTTCATTTCCAAGAGGAATACGTGGATACGGACATGCTGAAGATACATCATTCTCAAGGTTGAGGTTTACATCATGAAATTATTTCATGCAATTGTCTACAGACTGGCATTATAGTTGAACTTTCAACATTTACTATGCTTGCCACAGTGGGTGAGTGGTTATCGTGTCGGATTACTAACCCCCAACTTGCAAGTACGCTCCTGGCCGTGGTAAGTGATTTTTGAAAGGCGGCAAAAGTCACGACACGCATGTCATACGACGTTGACATGTTAAAGAACCCATTTGAATTCAGTAGACCATGTTCATCATGGCAAAATTAATCTCGGGATTTTCCGTCAACAAAAAATTCCTCATTTCTATACTAGAATGCGCTATAGTGTCAAGGAGTTTAGACATCTAACCTCCTTGACTTTCATAGTGCTTCAAGGAACAACAAAATTCGACATGCAAGCTGCCATCTGGGTGTCAAATAACAAAGCTTGCACCCGCCACCAAGGCCATACAATATTATTATTATTAACATTTACTATTAAAAAAGATATGTGAAAATTATGAATTTAATGGCTTGTAGGATTGACTATGTTCTTGGGCTGATATCCTGCATTCCTTGGCTGCTGCCGCAGTGGGAATCCATTTTACTGGCGAGTGGGTTAGACATGAGAAACAATTAATCAGAGGGGAGTGTTGCCCCAAATAGATGACTATTCATGTGTGTATTCATTTATGTGCTTGCCATGGTAGGCGAGTGGTTAACGTGTCGGTCTACTAACCCCAAGCTTGCAAGTTCGCTCCTGGCCGTCATAAGTCATTTTTAAAAGGCGGAAAAAATTATGACACGCTTGTCATACGATGTTGGCATGTCAAAGAACCCATTTCATACCTGCCAACCTTCGGAAGTCAAAAATAGGAAGATTTTTTAAATTATAGATTTCATCAAGCGCAGTATACCGTGGCGAGGGCGAATGTGGGTACACGAAAGACCTGCGTGTCTTTATTGGCAAAGTATGAATTCAGCATAAAATTCACAAAAATGTAAACAATCATCAATCATCGAGTAGTATGTTTGGCCAATATTTAAACGTAAGAGAACATAATTGTGTGTTTAAAGAAAATGCATACAATCATTCGTATGGATTACACGTCGAATTCGCTACCACATATTCATTCTACTTTAGATTCCGCCATGGTCCGTATTGACAAGAGATTATAAACCAATATAAGACAATATATTTCCGTCAATCAATACCAAACGGAAATATATTGTACTATATTGGTTTATTACCACATATTCACGTAGGCTTGATGACTGTTTGTCCGTAATATACCACCAATCAGTATGCGGTACGGCGATCAGCTGACTCACCATTCCGAAATCGCAGCTATGGAGCTCACAGCCAAGCGAGGAACTTACACAAACTTGCACAAAAAACCAAGGTTACGCAAATCACAAAAGAAATTACGACTTACGAGAGAATCTCCTTGAGCAGGGTGTCTACTGTAAGGATGAAGTAAAAATTAGTTACTTTTTAGCTACCTTTTAGTTAATTTTAGTTACCTTTGAATTCAAGATACGTCTGCGGTCTGCATGTAAAGGGGCTTATCACGAGGTGAAGAAAAACAACAATGAACTGTGTTTAAAGCGGTAAATACAATTCACTTAGGGAGTTATAAAAAAATTAAAAATAATAAATAAATACTAGATATTTATTATCAAATGAGTTGTTTCAGATAATATGTCGTCTTGTGCACAAGGCGTTTTTATAATTGCCAAGAGGTTGCTCTGCTCTTGACCGTTTGGCGAGATTTCCTTTGTCACCGCGGTAGATCACGAAGAAATTTATGGGACGTTACGTGATTGTAACCGAATTCTGTCTTCGCAGTCAGGTACGGAGAAATTTCGAGATGTTACACGATGGTGGTGGTCTCACCCGTTTGTCGAGACTCCCGTAGTTTTTGCGATAGAACACGGATAAATATCGCGATTTAGATAATCGGTGTCACTTTTAGTCGTTCGACGAGATTTCCATTGTCCTTGAGGTCGGGCACGAGAAAATATAGCATTATTACGCAATCGGCGCCACTTGCTGTCCGTTTGACAATAATCCAGTTGTCCTCGTCATTGAATGCGGATAAATATCGCGATGTACCGCCGTTTTACGAGATTCACGTTGTCCTCGCGATATTGTGCATAACGCGCCGCACCCGGCCGTTGAACGATTGTCTATTCGTCCTGACAGAATGGTGGAGGCAAGCTCAAGGTTGGACATGGTTAAAATTCACGAGTAGTTATGGACAAGTTGTATGGCCGGCGCCGTGATTCCGCCGTCCCTATGCTGTGGTTGGGAGTTCATCAGTTCAGGGTGGATCACGAGGAGAAATTAGTATTGTGACGCTACGTAGGCTGTCATAACTAAGTGGGTTAATGCACTTCTCACTCCCCATACGCTTTTGAGTATACGGTCTTGGGAAAAGTAGCGAGTAGGTTTCGGAATGTTCCGTGATGGTGCCCGATCACCTTTGACGGGATTCCCGCAGTCCTCGTGGTCACAAGTTCACGCTAGGGTACGGGTTTTATGATTTTACGTAACTGACGTCGATTTCGGTCCATTTGACGAGATTCCCGCAGACAAGTCGTGCGGTCAGCCGGCCGTCTTGAGTATGAATGTTCGAAGTAGATATCAAATATTAAGAATTATTCTGAGAGGATTGCACGAATAATACGACTAGAGGACACTTTTTCTTTCGAATGCGAATCACGAATTATACAAGTTTTCGAAATAACCGGTTAGATTATAATATATCCGATGGCACCAAAGATCGAAGGAAAAATCGACATATAACGGAATTTCGAATTAACCATAGGCCTACTGGATGTCGCAAATTTACGAGACAGATTTTTAAAATAAGTTATAGCCCAGGTATTTCGAAGCTTTTTCATAATTCTTTTTCGAAACGGTAACATTTCGCAAGATTGCGACATTAAATTATTTTTCGTTATTTCTGGACTTCAATTTGACATAGTCTCCAAATAAATGCCAGGTTTCTGATTATTTTCAGAAGTTTTCGCAAATAAACATCTCGCGAAAACTCAGGTTTCCTAATAACACAGATAAATATTTCACACAAAACTAAAACGTCTTCTTGATGCCGAAAATATACGCTGAACGATGTATACCATTCAAGGTATCCTCAGTATGCATTTCCTTGAGCTCAGGCACGGGGAAATACAGCTTATGCAAACGGCGCCGCTTGCGTGAAACTCGCTCCATCGCAATCTCTGAGCATAGAGGCGCGAGTTTAAACGATTCAATCCGCCTTCAAAAAAATGTTGTTACCCGAATGTAAAATTCGTTCCTTTTTCGTTACCCATTTGTAAAATTCATTACTTTTTCGTTACTTTCGTTATCGGCAGACACCCTGTTGAGAATGGAAATTATTTGCAGTTCCTTTTTCTTTTACAATATATCACTGGGGCCCGAAATTCGGAAGAAATAATAGTAATTAAGAAGATCGGAAGACGAGGTGAAAATTCGGAAAGTTTCCGAATAAATCGGAAGGGTTGGCAGGTATGCCATTTGAATTCAGTAGGCCACGTTCATAACGGCAAAATTAATCTCAGGAGTTACCGCCAACACAAAGTTCCTCATTTCTCTACTAGAAAGTGCTATAGTCATGGTGGCCACGCAAATCGGTCAATGATTTTCCATGAGTTTTCCAGGAATTTTCCAGGAGTAATTCTCATTTTTTCCAGACTTAAAAATAAGCGCGAGTCCCCGGGGAGAGGGAGAGCATTATCAGTTGCCTACTTCAAGACCACAATAAGGCAGGTGTGTTCGGTTAACTTATACAGGATGTTGACAAAAATTAGTGGCGATTGCGTTATTGATATGCAAGCGTACACACAGACGAGTTAATTGTTGTTTTAAAAAGCCTTTCCGACTCAAATATCCGCTTAAAAAAAAGAGAAAAGAATGCCGCCGGCAATTTTATTGCGGTGAAGTTGTCTATACTCAATATGTAGAGGTGTTAGTTTTTGTTAATTCGCGATAAAACGAAAAGTCATATTTAGAGGTTAGGATGTTTTATTTTCACGTATTTACATGTTTCGTGCCGCCCAGGAGTGAAATTAAATCGCGAAATAACGCGCATTTTGTGAATAACACCACAAATACCGCAATCTGCGAAATAAAAACAAATTTTCATATTTTTTCCCCACACCAATCCGAACATTTTTGTCCACAAGCCGATAATCGAATTTGGTTGGTGTTCAATTCGAGAGAATGATCGATTGTATAGTTTCGCGAGGGGTAATACTACGATATACGTCATATTACGATATACTGTCGATATTCTTGTTACTCATTGGATTTTAGCGCTGTGGTAAACAGCTGTTATATCGCGGCGTGAATAGTTTGGCCGACTACCTCCAAAAGGTTATGTGATAGTTGTTCATAATGTAAACTACGTTTGCCTCCTGTTACATCGGTAGCGAGTGTAAATTATAGTAGAGAATTCTATATAATTTAATAAAAAGTGCGCAAATTGTGCGTTATCATCGAAGCTAGTGTGTTATTTGCGTGAATCAGTTGGCGACCACGTGTTCGTCGTATTAGTTCCGAACTTAGCAGTACAGGAAGATGAGACGCGACGTAATTTAAATATTATGACACGAATTCAGAAATAAATTTTGCGTGTGGTTACGAATTTATACTGGCGTGTGACTACAGTCAACCGTGTGATAACAGTGTTTGTTACTGGGCATCGCTCAGTTGAGTTTAAAAATGCCGAAGGTAGCTGTTTCTGCCACAGACAGACTTAAAGAATATAAGAATGAAGGATTTATAATTTCTTGTGGCTTTCTTATGTGCAAATATTGTGATTGTCGGTTAGATTATCGCAGGAAAGATGCATTAGACAAACATTGCAAATCGGAGCAGCATTCAAAACGCCGAGAAAATTCGCGTCTTGAAGTTAGTGTTCCTAGAGTGGCCACCTTGAAAGAAACATTATCAAATGCTAGTCGTGTGAAGGATATGAAAGAAGAGTTTATTTTGGACACTACTACTGCGTTTGTGAAAGCTAATATACCAGTCGAGAAACTAGACAATCCTGCTATCCGTACTTGGTTTAATAAGTACGTTCGCGGAAGTGGAGATTTACCATCAGAAATCAGATTCGTCAGAAATACATCCCCATGATTGGCGAAAGAAGGAGGGAAGAAATTAGGGAAGATATAAAAAACAAAGACGTGTTTCTGCTATGTGACGAAACAACTGACAAGAATGGTAGGTGTGTTTTCAACATTCTTTTTCGTCCATCAGTACCATCAACTGAAATGAACACCCATCTGGCTGCCTCTGTTGTTCTAGATTCTGCCAATAGCGTAAATTGCTCCAAGGCGATATTAGACACCTTGAATTCCTATGAAATTGAACGGGAGCGTGTAGTGGCAGTAGTTACGGACTCAGCACGCTACATGACAAAATGTGTAACTACTCTTCAAGGATTGATTGAAGAATTAAGTCATGTCCAGTGCTGGGCTCATAAAGTCAATCTTATCGGCTGCGTATTTGAAAACGAGCTGGACGAATTGAACATGTCTATAGTAAAGACAAAGAATGCCTTTTTAAATACGCGAAAAAGAAAAAGCAATTACGTTGCATTTCTAAGGGAGAAATATGAAAACACAGAAAAAGAGAATGAAATTCTAGCTTTCCCAATGCCTGTATGTACAAGATGGAATTCATGGTTTAAGGCTGCAATGTATATGGCCACGCATGTGGAAGATCTGGTAGAATTTTTCAAAACATTGGAAGATTCTAATTCTGGGGTCAAATTTTTCCAACAAGCATCGACTTCAACAATACAATTTATACAATTACAAGCATTGTATGTTTCTGTTGTTGGTGCCTCTCTTATGGACTTGCTTAATTTCTTGGAGGGATCTAAGTACCCAACAATTCACTTACTGGCTGGGAAGCTAGATGACCTTGAGGTAAAGCTCAAGCTATTAGGCGATGGTGGAATGTTCAATCATACGATCCTCCAGAACTTGGAACAGCTTCCTCAAAAGATGCAGATAAAGGTTAAGTCCAAGCTTACGTGTGTTGCCCAGTCAGCTCTAGTGAAAGTCAGGACTTTAAGGACCACGGATCCAGCCAGGAAGACTGTAGAAGCCATCGGGTCATTGTTTGATCCTCGGCATGCACCTAAGAACGTATCTCCCACAGAACTGCTCCAATTTAAGAAGAATGCCCCATTTCTTACGAAGATGGAGTCTCAACAGTTTTTAGAGGCTCACAGCATTTACCTGACTGCAATCAAGAACCAACTGCGTCATGAAGATAATGTGAATGTTCCAGAGATCCTCATGGGATTAAGGCCTGCTCACCGAGACTATGCAACAGCTGCATTAAAGTGTGTGTGGTATCCTTGTTCAAATGTGGATTCTGAAAGGTCATTTTCGAAATACAGTCTCATAGTAAGTGATAGGAGGCGAAAATTGACAGCTGCAAAGGCTGAGACTTTAACCATGATCTACTTCCAGTGATTTCACCGCAGTATTTGGATAAAACTGAAAAAGGTATTCACTCAAATGTGTTTCGAGATGGTGAATGTAAAATAAAAATGTGACTTCCATATAAGTATTATCTCATTCTTCCATAGCCATGTTTAACGTTTTACCCTGCTGTTTTGTTTTTTACTTTGTTTTATTAATTGTTTATATTTTTAAATGCACTTATTGTACAAACCTTATCGCTTTCCAAATTTTAACATGTCATCCCCCGAAAAAATAATAAAAACACAAAACACCACCTCTTGAATTTTAAATCAACAAATCTTCAAAAAAATAACAACACTTTCTAACACCTCTATCAATATGTTTTACAAAAATGCTACCGTGTGTTCTCCCACACAGAAACAGGTAGCCTGAGGAAATTTCTTTCGTTAACGATCGAGTGCTCACCCAAAACCGCAGCAGGAATATGATTTCAGATAAAACACGGCGCGTAAATTTCTGGTAAAAAATAAGCAAATTGTATGTAAAATTTTTATATTAAAAAAAAAATTGGCTTCCGCCAACAACCGCCGGCAACTCTCTTTTCCGTTCTTTCCATCTCATTCATGGCTAGGTTTTTATTCTTTTCACTATCCAGGTATTCCACATACTTAGCATGAGAATTTCGAACAGCATGTATGATAGGCTTCGTCATCTCAAACTTTTGGATACCTCTGACAGAAGATATCTTAATAAGGTTTTGAATATTCCCGAAGGGAATATGATGTAGTTTCCATTTGAGCGGATGAATTATCAATAAATGATAAAAATGGTCAGGTTAACACAACCAATGCCAGGGTTTCACCCCAGTGTGCCGTTGGGCTCGTCAGTTGGTACAGACACACCTACCAATACGCGTGGCTAGCACATACTGAGAAGGTCATGCAAGACACAAAATACAAGTAGTATTGACGTCACGAGCATGCCAATGTGCTACGGGAGTCAAACTCCCTTTCATAATAACAAAAGCCTTACCTTGGCAATCCAAATAAGGTTTTGAATATTCCCGAAGGGAATATGATGTAGTTTCCATTTGAGCGGATGAATTATCAATAAATGATAAAAATGGTCGGTTTAGCTCAAACAATGCCTTATTTGGATTGCCAAGGTAAGGCTTTTGTTATTATGAAAGGGAGTTTGACTTCCGTAGCACATTGGCATGCTCGTGACGTCAATACTACTTGTATTTTGTGTCTTGCATGGCCTTCTCAGTATGTGCTAGCCACGCATATTGGTAGGTGTGTCTGTACCAACTGACGAGCCCAACGGCACACTGGGGCGAAACGCTGGCATTGTTTGAGCTACCCGGACCATTTTTATCATTTATTGATAATTCATCCGCTCAAATGGAAACTACATCATATTCCCTTCGGGAATATTCAAAACCTTATTTGGATTGCCAAGGTAAGGCTTTTGTTATTATGAAAGGGAGTTTGACTCCCGTAGCACATTGGCATGCTCGTGACGTCAATACTACTTGTATTTTGTGTCTTGCATGGCCTTCTCAGTATGTGCTAGCCACACGTATTGGTAGGTGTGTCTGTACCAACTGACGAGCCCAACGGCACACCGGGGCGAAACGCTGGCATTGTTTGAGCTAACCGGACCATTTTTATCATTTATTGATAAGAAGATACCTTATCGTAGATTCAGCGTTGGGTTACAAGGCTTTGCTCCGATTGGTTTTCCTCATTAACGGAAAAGCCTAGTTCAAGAAAGGCATTGCCGTGAGAAAGCATGCAAATCAAACGCATAAGGCTCTTGACTTCAATAAAATCTTTCTCTTCAGCGTCAAGGAGTTTCATCCAGTGATGATCCAATCGCGTCTGGCTTCTTCGAAACGACTTCAAGGCGACGATCACATGACTGAGACGGATGAACCTCTGGAATTGACTGTCAACCCTATCAGCCTTAGCACCTGAAAGCCACAGTCTACTGACCAGCTCTCCTAAGCACAGTGACAAGCGATTCAAACAAATGACAGGATCAGATGCTACCACCGAAGGATCTAAGCACGCAACCGCTCACGTAACTTTAAGTTTGAGAGGTGATTTCTCCAGAAGTTTATTGACTATCGCAATCAACGCTGAGCGACAATCTTGGCGGAAATTCAAAACATCTTTGGTGGATAACATTGATCGGCACTTGTTGATTTCGTCTTTCACGGCATAACTCACATGGATTTGCTTTGCAGTAAGCAAATTGTCTTCCTTGTTGATGTCTATTGACTGGATGTTAGTTTGGTTTAGAACTTCCTCCTTAACGAACATATCCATAAATGTTCGCAGTAACATCAGCAATTAACGAGGCAAACGGAGAATCAGTCTGAAACTCACGAAGAAAAGGTTCTGTATGATCCCAGATTGACGAAAAAAATGCAAGTTTTGCTGGCAGCAGAGGATCAGCTAGATATAGCTTAAACTTCCTGTAGCATTTGCTTGAAGGGGCAGTTTTGTCAGTCTCCATCTTCTTCACGTACACTGTTAAGACAGGTAACAAACTGGCACCTCTCTTAGCAACTGGGCCATTTTCCAACCATCTCATTGCACAGGGTTTAAGAGGAATTTCTAACGTATTTGTCTGTCCCTGTTTACCTGTACCTGTTGACGACGATGTTGCTGACTGATCATTCAAAGCAGCAATGCATGATGCTTGCCGCCCAGGAAAATTCTTGAAGAAGAAGGAAATGGCTCTGAGGAACTGCACTAGCTTCCAGTCAGATAATTCGAAACCTGTTTTGAATGCTCCATGTAGCACGTGCAGTCCACACGACTCCAAGTCTAGTGGAATGGGTGGCTCCGGAAAAATTCTGTCAGTCTGGACATCAGCTCCCTCAGGAATTTAAGGTTTACGTGTGGCCCGTCCATGGAGACTTGCAACAGCTTCTTCAGCAAAGTATCACCCAAATAACTTTCAAAAGCCGCGAGGAGATCTAAGGCAGTTCCATGATCTAGAAAAACCGATGTCAAGTATCTTGTAGTAACTTCATTGTTCTCCTGTTCTCCTGTAAATCCATTTGAATTCTTTGGACGACCTTGTTCAGACTTTCGTCAAAGCCTATGGTCACGTAGTCAGCAAAATCCTCCAGGTATTTTCGGAGCTCGTGGAAAAAACATGGTCCTAAACCATACTACTACTACTACTCCTCCTCGGCACTACAGTCCATGTAGGACCTTGGCCTCTCCAACAATCGTTGCCCAATCCTGACGATCTTCTGTACGTTTCCTCCATCTTCTTACTCCCATCTTGCGTAAGTCGTCCTCCACGTCATCCAACCATCGTTTCCTAGGCCTTCCTTTGCATCTTCTTCCACCTGGATTTCCTCTATAGGTCTATTTAACCACTCTATCACCTGCCATTCTCTCCACATGTCCCAGCCATCTTAGCCTATTACTCTTTACTTCCGAAACTATATCAGGATGCCCATATAATTCCTCCAATTCTTTGTTTTCCCGTATTCTCCATCTTCCTGCCTCATTCATTGCTCCGTAAATCTTCCTCAGTATTTTCCATTCCCATCTTCTCAAAAGCTCCTCTTCTGCCACAGTCATAGTCCATGTTTCCGAGCCGTACATTACCACTGGTCTTATAACTGTTCGGTACACTGTCACCTTTGATCTTCTACTGAGGATGCGCGCTTTGAGGATTTTTATCAGTGCCCAATAAGCTCTATTACCGGCTGCAATTCTTGCTTTTATTTCTTCTCTTGTGCTATTATCTTCAGTAACCTGTACTCCCAAATACTTGAAACTTTCACACCTCTCAAAATTCACCCCATTTAGGTTTATAAATAAATTTATATATTTATCTTTCTCCACAGTATTTCTCCTAGATAATAATAAATATTGAGTTTTGTTGTAGTTCACTCGTAATCCTACTTCTTCCGATTCTTTTTCTAACCGTCCCAACCCTTCTTCAAGATCTTTCAGTCTTCGTGACAGCATACCTACATCATCAGTATATGCTAGATTTTGGCTCATTCGGTTTAACAGCGTGCCTCCTGGATTGCTGATATCTATCTTCCTCATTACTCTTTCTAGCCCCGTGGCTCATGATCTCAAGATTAACGGTCACGTTAAACTACAAGCTTCGCTTTACTCTTTCTAGTACTATATTGAACAGCAGCGTGGACAGTAAGTCTCCCTGTCGTAAGCCTTGGTTTACCTCAAAAACTTTTGAGAATCTTCCTTCAAGTTTAACTCGACATTTTGTGCCAGTAAGAGTCATTTGCACCAATCTGATTAGTTTGGGTGGGAATCCCATGTCCATCAAGGTCTGATACAGAGTTTTCCTTTTTACACTATCATAAGCCTGTTTGAAATCCACATATAGTTGGTGCACATCCACATTATATTCGTAACACTTTTCCATTATTTGCCTTATTGTGAAGATATGGTCTGTCGTCGATCCACCCTGTCGGAATCCACACTGGTATTCTCCAAGTCTCTCTTCAACAAGAGGTGTAAGTCTCATAGCGATTACCTTGGCTATGATTTCATAGACCACACTAAGCAGTGCTATGCCACGATAATTTTCACACTTTGCCTTATCATTCTTCTTATGGATTGGGCAAATAATGGCCGTGTTCCACTGTTCTGGCATCACCTCCTTCTCCCATATCTCCACAATCAACTGGTGTACCAGCTTTGCCAAATGTTCCCCACCACACTTAATCATCTCTGCTGAAATATTATCACCTCCAGAGGCTTTGTTATTCCTCAAGCTTTTAATTTCCAAACTAACCTCCTCCAGCGTCGGCACGGGTACTGGCATTGCATCAGTAGGTCCAAAACCATGGTTGAAAAAATATCCCATCTTCGTCCATTGAAGTTGCATTTTGGAAGCTATTTCGCTGTCCGGAAACATGAGTGGAAACAGTGGGACGGAGTTCAATGCGATGCACTGCTATTCATGGCTGCACACAACATTCAATGTCCAAATAATCTCTGCTTTGGTGACCTGGTCCCTGATTAACATTTTCTCCAATGCCGACTACTCCATGTCGTTTGCTCCCTTGGCGGAAACTGATGCATTGATGAGTGAGGACTTGAAGTCTTGAACAGGAACAGGAGGGCTCATGGTGTTGCTGACATCGCGGTTGCCGGCGCACAGTAAATAACAGGATTCAGTCGTATGTTTTGACAGACTGCCTTAGGCCTACTTAATTGAGATCTTTTGTATTGCTTGTTTTTAAAAGGCGAGTCAGGTCGTGCATACACTACTCAACTACTTACCGATACTGGCCGAAGTCAAGCTCGTCGATGCGTTGTTGCTTTGTAGAGCTTGTTGCTTGCTGCTTTGTTGAATCATGTGCCCCTCGATGGGGTTACTCCTGGCGGCAATGTACACTTCTTCGAGACGCTTGTGTGGCTCACCAACGCCTTCACCCCCCATTGTGCTTAGATTGACGTCTTGATATGGCCGCCGGAAGAGCAAAGAAGGCACGATGCCATAGTGTTATTTTTGGGCACCACGCGCAGCCAATGCGAGAATCGTTCATCCACCACCCAAGCGATATTAATGTGACATATGAACACTTCCAACACAATGCATCCAAACAGGGAGCAGGCCGAAGCGACAAACTCGTCGCAACACGTTTGTTTACAGCGACACCGTCACGTGAGGGTGCTACCGCTGCAGCAGTACCCCACGCAGATGCGGGGAGAGGGGTGAGGGGAGGGGGAAGGCGTGCATGGCAGCCAAACAGGGTTTGCAGAGCGACCGCTAGATGGCCCTTGCTACCCCATCCGCGATATGACGTCGAGGACTAAGAACCGACTGGGAACTTTAGCAATGGATGGAAAGGTTTTTATAAATAATTAACAGTAGCTATTTTCCAGGAGTTTTCAAATTTTTCATCATTTTCCAGGAGTTTTCCAGACCTAATAAAAATCCAGGAGTTTTCCAGGATTTCCATGAGTAGTGGCCACCATGTATAGTGTTCAAGCTTAGATATATAACTTCCTTGACTTTCATAGTGCTTCAAGGAACAACGAAATTCGACATGCAAGCTACCCTCTGGGTGTCAAATAACAAAGCTTGCACCCAGCACCCGAGGCCATAGGAGATATTATTTTAGGGGCAGATGACCTCGTAGTTCTGCCCCTTAAAACAACAATAACTATATTATTATTATTCATTTATGTCAGTAAGGTTCATTTCTAAAGAGCAGATACAAATCTCTTTTTCCTTACAGAGAGGACCACCATAGGCTGGTTTTAATGTTAATGTTTTCTGATTCACCTTGCACTCTACGAACTCCTTGTTGTCTTAAGTTCGTGAAATTCAGGCACATTCATAAAAATATAATAAATATATATTGTATAGTTCACCCTTGCAACACAGTAATATAACAACTCAGAAACCATGGCAATGTTCTATGGACTCCTTGGTCACACGTGGTCAAATACAGTAGAATGGTTTGATAAACTAAATTACATAAATTATTTATGTAACACAAAAGGGTGAGGGACTTAACAGAAAGTCTTAAATCCTACAGTAAACCAATTGCACAAACTGTATACTTATGACACCGCAATACCAGGTGTGAGAATGACTTGCTGATTCATCGCGAGGTGACATGTCCTGATATGGATGTCTCAGCACAGCCTAATGCATAAGGACGGGGAACTCCACAAGTATGTCATCATAGGCTATTGTCATCCATGCGATCTACATTCTCACGGAGCTGGGACCCGAGCAGTAAGCCAACAGCTCATTCTCTAGATGCAACGAGTATCGGCCTAAGCCAGCAAAGACTAAGAAGATATCGAAGGTTGAAATCTAAATTACATGGGCACCTGCAGAATTTTTTCCAGGGAGGGGGAGTAAAATTTTCATTTCATTACCTACCTGTCACTAGGTGATGATGAGAAGTTTCCCCCTCCGCAATTTTCGTTTTCTTACTTGCTTCGTGATATTCAATATTTGGCTGCTCTGAAACCGTAGGCTACATTATCTTTATGGCATGAATGGGAGGAATAGGCTTTCTTAGTTCAGAGTTTTTGTCCATAGAAGTTCGTTTTACTTTATGAATCATTGTCATAATGTACATTTCTTAAAAACAGGTAATAAGTAGTTGTATCACCATGCATAGACATAAATAAAAATCAAGCAGTTCATTAAAATGGTAATGTTTCTAAATAACTGGTAATATTTTCAAATAATCCCAAATTACTAAGTAAAATAAAACTGTGGAATTATCCCTACTTCAAAGGGCCGGTTCAACGATCTCCGGGCAAAGGATCAGGTAACTTGCCCGCGGAATAAACTGGGATTTCCATTCGACCATCAGCAGGTAGTGCTGCCAGCGGGATAGATTTTGTTTCTCGGGTGGTGTAAGTTGTCAGCCTCTCTGAGAGGCCGCTAGAGCTTTGCCAGCCGGGTAACGCTCCAAAATGGTCGACGAACGTTTGCCTTATGCGTAATTCAGATGATTTGTAGTCTTCTGTTTAATACAGCCACAAAAACAATGAATGTTGCATGTTAGATATTCTTGCATCTTCAAATAACTTATTAATATTTGAAACATTCATCTTGTTATCATCTGCTTGTATACAACTTGTAAACAGTGCAGTCGAGGCATGTCAGCGTGGTCTAGTGGTCAGCATCGCTTTCTGTGGATCTTAACGTAACAGGTTTGATTCCCATCTTCGGCACTTATTTTTTCCTACCGCTCCCTTATTATTAATTGATACAGCATGAACCAAATAACACCACTTTGAATAGGTATAGTGCATACTTAGTTTACAAGCATATTTATATTTTAATTCAACATTTAAAAAAATGAATGTTCGTCTTATTAAGGATGGTTTTGTGGGCATTTTAGATCTTCTCCCTGTAGACGAAGATGAATATTTGATTGTCAGTATCATTGTATCTTTGAGAAGGATTTAAGAAGCCTCAGCCGTTACCCAAGTCAACAAAGAGGTGATGAAATATCTGGCTACACGACCTCGCATATTGATATCTTGGCTTACACTTCCTAGATCCTATTCTATTTCACACAATATAATAATCCTATTAACATAACAGCAGATTAATGTGCCAACGACTGTGTAACAGAATGGATCCGTTCTGTATGCAATAAGACAATGGTTTGGAAATGCTAACTTGCTGAATTATAACATTGTACATATCTCAGACCTAATGAAACATTCACTATGAACGATTTTAACTGACAATATTTGAACAATAAGATACTGGTAACAATAAATAACAATGGGGGCTTGATAAAAATACTTTTCTATTACAGGAATAAAACTTCAAATCTCATGCTCTGAAGCAATCGGTTCTAACCGCATAGCAACTCTAATCATTATGTCCGTACCTTATTAATAGGGGCCGGTAAAATTCGCATTTTGGTTTTAAGGTGTTCTGAAGCACTGTGGTACCTAAATTCAAAATGCGATAAAATGCGAATTTTGACCAAAATGCGAAATTAGTACAAATATGCGATTTTGGTGCGAATTCTGCGAAAATGTGTTATTTTAGTGGCGAAAACCACATATTTCGGCGAAATCATGAGAAATACTGCAAATATGACGCATATATCTTTCGACCGCTCTCATCGATATACCGTATTTGCTCGCGTATAACTCGCACCCCATTTTTTAAATTGAAATTTGAGGGGAAAAAAAGTACTCGCATATATCTCGCATTCATTACTGACACCGTCATATAAATTACCGTAATAACCTTCAGGTAGAAACACGTTCGAATTAGCGCGCCACAACAGTCGTCACTGTCCAGGAACTTACCCAAAGCGATACTAACAGGAAGAGCGAGCAACAATGAGTTGATCCGAACTTCGATACGAGCCGATTAGGGATCGAGGCGCCGCGTGAGTGTTAGCACGCTGTACAACGTTCGCCGCGTCTTCGGCCACGGTTGGCTAAATTCGCCGCCCTGAGATACGTTCGAATTAGCGATTAGCGCGCCACAACAGTTGCACAAGAAGGCCTACTGATACATTGCAGGGAAACGCAGTTCAGTCTTCTCGAATTTCAATGATTCCGTCTTTACGCATTGCGTAGCATCAGAGCTTGGCCGCGTACAAGCCTACGGCGCAGCCTGAGTGTTAGCACGCTGTACATCGTTCGCCAAGTCTTCGGCCGCGGTTGGCTAAATGCAATTCAAACCCAGATGAAAGAAAGTGAAATATGTGATATCATGCTTGCATTAACTGCAGTTCAGACAGAGTTCAGCATATTTGCTAAATACTGTTTTGTGGACCCCAACGAACAATGTAGATAGCGAGCGTGTGTTGTCCCATTACAACACAGTGGTTACAGACAGATGGTGCAATTTGAAAGAAAGCAATGCTGAACTACTGACAATGCTTTCGTTTGAGGACTATAACTGCACTTCATAACCTTGGAGTCATTAAAATAATATTACAATGTGATGATTTTTAACTTTGTAAATAGATGCTAATTTTGAAGAAAATAGATGCTAATTTTGAAGCCTCCGTGGCTTAGGCGGCAGCACGCCGGCCTCTCACCGCTGGGTTCGTGGTTCAAATCCCGGTCACTCCATGTGAGATCTGTGCTGGACAAAACGGAGGCAGACAGGTTTTTCTCCGGGTACTCCGGTTTTCCCTGTCAAAATTTAATTCCAGCAACACTCTCCACTATCATTTCATTTCATCTGTCATTCATTTAATCATTGCCCCAGAGGAGTGCGTCAGGCCTCGGCAGCCGGCACAGTCCATATCCTCGCCGCTAGATGGGGGCTTCATTCATTCCATTCCTGACCCAGTTGGAGACTGGAAGCAGGCTGTGGATTTTCATTTCAGATGCTAATTTTGAAGAAAATAGATGCTAATTTTGAAACAAATAGATGCTAATTTTTCCGGTCCCTACTTATTAAGCTCTATGAACAAGATGAACTCTTTTTTATGTTACAGTAGTTCGTTAATATTAAAATACTGTGATGTGACGAATCTAACTCATTACGTTAAGACAAAGATTTTTGTGATGGGAGTAATAGGACACACCTCAACTCAGAATAAAGAGAGAAATGGTCTTACTGTTGGTGAGATTTCATATCCTATACATTTGAAATACGGTATATTTGGCGAGTCTTAATGCAATCTAAAAATAGAGGACACGCCATTGGCTCCGCTGCACCAAAGCAGGCCTGCCATCTTTAGTATTTCATTGTCTAATTCAGGGTCTGCCCACCGCTCATACAGACGTGGTGGGATGCAACCAAAGTTGCCAGGGATTTTATGCCGGCAGATAGTTTATATCCTGTGCAGCTACCAGGAGATGGCAGAATCGGCCCTAATATTCTCGGGATTCCAGGGGGAGGGGAGGGGGGGGGGGGGGCATAGCCCCTCCTTGCCCCCCCCCCCATGCAGGTGCCCAAGCTGAATTACCTATATCAGTTTTAAAATTTCACCATGTTCGTTTAGTTATCATTTGACATGTCAATTCAATAGTAGTATTCATCATCCATATCATAAAGACAAATGCCCTAGATGTTACGCCCATTATACCACTTATCACCACCACATTAAGTCTTCCTCGATTGTGATTTAAAAAACTTTCCTTTCTGTTACGGTAGTTTGTAAGTTTGACGTGTCAATTCAATAGTAGTTTTCTTTATCATCCTTATCATAAGGGCAAATGACCTATATGTTACGCCCATTACAGCACTAATCACCACCGCATAGTCTTCCTTGACTGTGATTTTTAAAATACTTCTCCCTATTATGGTAGTTTGAATATCGCACAGAATTGCAAACACCATCAGAGGCTCAGTGCATTGCAAACACCATCAGTGGCTCAGTGCACATGCTATATTAGCAGCCAAATACGACTGTGTCCATGCCATCAATTGCAGCATTCTAAAAGAAATACCAGGCGAAACGAAAACCTATGTATGTCCATCAATACTTTGATGAATCAAGACGAAGATATCAATTATCCTACTGAATTCACTTGATTTGCCAGGCATGCCGCCACATGTTTTAACATTGAAAATTGGAGTGCCTATCATTCTTCTCCGAAACATCAATCCACCACGACTCTGACACGGTACCAGGCTTTCAGTGAAAAAGATGATTAACATCATCAAAGCTACAATTTTAAATGGAAAATTTAAAGGAGAAGATGTACTGTTGCCACACATCCCAATGATTCTGACAGATATGCCATTCCAATTCAAACGTTTGCAGTTTCCGGTGTGACTCGCATTTGTGATGACCATCAACAATGCTCAGGGACAATCCCTACAAGTGTGTGGAGTAAATTTGAAAAATCCATGCTTCTCACATGTGGCGTGCTCATAAGTCGGAAAGCCTTTGGATTTATTAATATACGCACCCGACAGAAATACAAAGAATATTTTTTATCCAAAGGCTCTTCAGTAAACTAAATTATAATTCAAACACTTCTTTTTATCTTCCTTTCTTTCTATCTTGGGCTGGCTGCGTGGCTCAGTGGTAACGTTCTTGCCAGCTGTGACCAAGGTTGCAGGATCGAATCCTGGCATAGCCAGTTGGCATTTGAGGGTGCGCAAAGGCGAGGGGGCAGTATCAATAGATTTACTGGCACGTTTAACATCCCCTTCGGGCCAAAATTCTGTTACCCCGGCACCTCTAAAAGCCACAGTTACGTAAAACCAATATCAGTATTATTATTATCTTCCTTTCTTTCTATTTATCTGTCTTTGATTGGCATTGCAATGCATGCCGGGCATAGCTAGTTAATAATAAAAATAACATTTCACTACATTAAAAACATTTGTTTTTAGAAAGCATGTAAATATATTAGGTCATATTGTACCTTTTTTGGATAATTTCATCATCATCATTTCCCCTTATCCAGCTCCTGCCGGGATCATTTATCAGTATATTTTAGGGCATATTTGCCTGCATATTTCTAGTTTCTTTAGGTCCTAAACATCCGAACCTTAGTAATGAGCATCTTCGACATGCATGGTTATATTTCAACCTGTATGTTCGTGTTACAAGGAGTTGACATCGAGGTAGTGACTGCGATGTATCCTCAGCATGTTTTTACCCTAAGAAAAGAAAAAGCTCTGTGATGCATCCTGACCTTATGGAGTCAGGATTTTAGTGTAGTACTTAGGGTCAAAACTTCAGTTTGAAAATAAAGGTATACCGAGCCGACTTTGATCTTCTTTAGCAACACAATGAATTGTTAATTTCAAACTCTCAGACCGAGTGTGACATTCTGAAATGTGATGTGGTAAAGTTCGTGAATAATTTACCAAATCACGATCATGTTTGATGATGGTGATAACAGTTTTGAATGTTGTCTGAGGGTGCATTGTGTGGTTGGGCTTCTACCAGACAAGGGCTTATCATGCCTGGGATAAGACAAATCAGACCATAGATTTGCCTTGTTTCTGACCTATACAAATAAATCACATATGGGTTTTTGGATCTTATTTAACACCAAGTTGATTCCTTCTTTTGATATAGAAAAGATTCACTTCTTTCATGTTTCTAAAATAATAAAATAGTGTCAGAAATGCAGCAATCTCTCAAAATACGGTTCAATTTGCTTTGACAGTGTTTCAGATAAATACAAAAATGTTGTGCAAACCAAATGCCAAATAACTTCTATAGGTGGTAAACTTTTCATGTAGAAATTAGCAATAAAATTACACTAGCAATAATCTCAAGAGACTGGAAACAGTCCTTCATGTAATGTGACAATGTTAATAGTTTATTGATTAAAGATTGTCTTAGCAAATTTCATCAGAAAGTCCACCATATTATAATGAACTGAACCTCACCTGCTCTGCTAAGTAGAAGGTCCGAGAATGGTTTGGATGCTCCCAATAACAACGGAATGTCTCACCCAGGATGGGATTGTAAGGCTTTTTAAGTCCTTTTGGTTTCTTATAGAATCCAGAAAGATACCACTTAACAATTAATTTCATTCGCGTAAATGCATCATCTTCAAGCACAGCACTGAAAACAAGAGCATCAAGTATAATGCACAAAGATCAAAAAAGGCACCCACTTACCAAATTGTAGAAAAATTCACATGAAAACTGAGATAATTGTCAAAACCTTAATACCGTATTTACTCGGCTATAAGACCCCCTCGCCAATAATACACCCCCCCCCCCTTAATTTACGAGATCCAAAATAAAAAATTCTTGGAAATAGCTTATAGTACCCCCCCCCCCCCCTCCTTAATTATTGAGAGTCAAAATACAACATTCTTGGAAATTGACGAATTCTTTAAAAAAAATTATAATTACAACTGAAATTCATTCTCTTTTATGACAAAAATATTTTTCTTGTTACGGTATTTTAGTTTGTTATTCAGACGATATGACCACCATTTTGCATACCGAGTATGCGATTGGGCAGGATATTGAATTGTGTAGCCAATAGGCTTCACCCGATATCCAATAGAAGATACCACACTATTTTTTTTATTATTTATTTATGTATTTTGGAGTGGCGAAGTTAGGGCTCGTGGCCCTCTCTTACACTTAACCACATAGTTATAATAAAATACACAAATACTGCCATTGAATAAGATACGTAAACTACAAATTAAGTTAGAATAATACAGGACATAAAAAATAAAGATAGCAATGCACATCAAACAAAGAAACATATAAAACTGTTACGTGAAACAATAATAATAATAATAATAATAACAATAAGTTAGATCTAGTAAATAACTGGGTATTTTAATTTTGAATCGACAAAGTTATTTATATACCATAATGGCTCAATCATGCTGTCTATCATCCATCACCAGTCACACGAAACAGTCAGCGGTGTTCAAAAGGAAATCTCTGCAAGCAGTCTTAAATTTTGTATAGGTCTTGCCTTTCCTTACGTCAGCTGGGAGTGTATTCCAAAATCGCGACCCAGTCACAACGAAGGATTTATTGTACTTGGAAGAGTGGTTAACGGGAATAGCGAGGGAAGAGCCAGATATTATGAAATGAGAACAGGAAATGAAATTTCGAAGAAATATACAGTGGGAGATTTTCGTCTAGGGTTCGATATACCGACGTCAAAATATGAAAATGCCGAGTATAAGCGCCATCCGCCAATGAAAGTTATGATTTCATATCTTGCCTGCATTCTTCTGTTTAGTATTATTATTTATGTATGTTGTGATTCGATTGTGTTTACGACAGTCTCCTTAGTTTTATTTTAAACACATTTCATTTGTTGCAATAACCATCAGCATTTGTGTGAAACGTTATTGGTATATTAATGTGAAATATGTGAATAATACGTGCTCGGTTGTGTTTACAAATGTTAGTGAGATGTGATCACTCATTCCCTAATTGATGCATTCTCCATCCCTATGTTCAAATAAAAATAAAGTTTGCATTTCCATGTCTGATACTTTGTCCATTCTATTTCTTTGATACTAAGATTTTTGCTTAGCAAGGGATAGTAGTGAAAGTCATTGAGGGATAGCCACAAAGGTGAGGTTATGTCAGTCTCATAATGGGCTGATTAAAGATGTAAACTTCGTTTATTTTTATTAAATATACCGTACTATGTAGCATCAAAATAAAATAGCTTATTTTTACTCTCTCCCTTTCCCAAAATAATGGATTTTTGCGAAGTTTGCGTCTATAGTACCCCCCCCCCCCCCCTCAATTTGGGAACTAAAAATTTAGAAAAAAAGGCGGTCTTATAGCCAAGTAAATATGGTATATATCTTAGTTCCAGGTACGTCCCTCTGCACACCAACAGCGAGTGGCCAGTGTTGTGTTACTTTATACAGTTCCTGCCCCTTGCAAAACCAAACATCAAATATCACATGCACTTAGAAAAGTTCTTCTTGGCAAGGACTCAGCATGAGGTTATTATGAGAGGCAATATTTTTCAGAACATTTGGAAAACTTAAGTGCCACTTCATCTTTCAGTGTTGCCTTGATAGATTCTTTGTAAAGCTTGAGTATTCAATCACCAACATGTTGGGAAGAGAACAATTGAAGTCAATGTGGGAACAAACATCTATGTTATATTGCTTATTTATTGAGAAAAACAGCAATAAGGGTGACTGTTGTCCACAGGACAGGGCTACGCGGTAAGACGTAACATAGACTTGAGTTCCGTAAACCACCACACTACAGTGCGCGTGCTCACTCATCCATAATGGAGGCGTACAGAATAAAATAGCACTATTTTAAGTTTAATGTTATTGTTTGAACCCACTTATAATGTTTGAGTCCATGATAATAATGTTCCTTTAAATGTAAAAAGTGAATGAACTTGTTTCTTTGCCGTGGTCAAGGCATTTTTATTAAGTTTCAAAATACAACTATGGTGCTTTTCCTTTTGTTTTTAACACAATCATTTGCACTAATAAGCGTAGTAATACACAGCTTATAACACCAGAACAGCCTCTTGACTAGAATGTGTTCATTATATACATTCACTTCATAACATTGCTGCCACGTACGAGCAGGAAATTATGTAACAAACACTTTTGTTCCATTATTGTTAAAGTGTATTTCACTTCACAATTTCCGGAATACTACAGCTATCAGTTAAGATATGCTCGAACTACTTGCAAATAAGTATTCAGAAAACATCGCAGAAGTTTGTTCCGTGAATATCTAAAAATTACACAAAATGTAACATAGACATACGCTTCAATTATCTTGAGTAGTTACTATTATTATTATTATTATCTTGATTGGTCACATTGGACCACTTGAGTCGTTCCACAATCACTTCTTCTTTGAAGGTAGTACTGCTTGGTTCTTGCACTCTTTCCAGTACTTTTTCATTCTTTCAGATCGGGATTTTCTCAACTCATCTGAAATCTCCATAGGCTTTCTATGTGTCATTTCTGCAGAAAATTTGTGAGTTTTAAGAATGGTGTTAATTTTATTTTTCTCCTCGGCATCTGTTATCTTAAGTCCAACTGCTTTGAGATCTTGTTGGATTCCTTGGATCCATTTTCCTCCAGTTTTCTTTCCTAGATTTCTCATCACCAGTTGGCGTACAATTCTGTTTTCTGGAAGCCGTAAGATGTGAAAAAAATATGAAATTCTTTTCTTCTTCATTGTGCTGGTGATTGGATCAATCTCACGATAGACAGTTTCATTTGGGAGAATCCTCCAGACTCCCTCAACCTGATACTTTTTATTTATGCACGTTCTAATGATTCTTCTTTCCGTTTTGAGGAGCTGATCAGTTCTTTGTTCATTTTTAATTTGGAACAGTGTTTCACAAGCATAAGTGGCTTCTGGGAGAGTTACAGTTTTATAATGTTGGATCTTAGTAGCTATTGATAGGCATTTTTTATTATATGTTGACCAGGTTAGAGATTGTGCCTTTTTCATTTTATTTGTTCTATTTATCCAAGTTACTTTTTCGTTTAAGTTATGTGTTATAATTTCTCCAAGATACTTAAATTGAGGAACTAGGTTAATTTTATGATCATTTATATAGACTTCATTTATATCTAAGGGTTTCATAGGCATGATCTCAGTTTTTTCAAAGGATATCTGTAATCCTATCCCTTGAGCAATCTCTTGGAGACTAGTGATCTGAGTACAAACCTCTTCCTTGTCTAGTGCTAAAAGAGCCAAATCATCTGCAAATCCTAAGCAGTTTATTTTTATTGATGGTTTTGTTCCAATTTTGATGTTAGGAGGGTTTTCCTTTTGCCAAACCTTCATGATATAATCAAGAGCCACATTGAAAAGCAGAGGGGATAATCCATCACCTTGTCTGAGACCAGTTTTTACTGAGAAAGCTGTTGATATTTCTCCCCTAAATTTAACTTTCGAATTTGTGTTTGTTAATGTTAATTGAATGATTTTTATCAATTTAGGATGGAGACCATATGATCTGAGGATTTTTAGCAGTGTCAGTCTATGAATACTATCATAGGCTTTTTTGAAATCTATAAAAGAGATAAAGAGTTGCTTATTTCTGTTTTTGTAATATTCCATTATTAATTTCAGGCTAAGGATTTGGTCTGGACAACTTCTGTAAGGGCGAAATCCTCCTTGATATTCTCCAAGTTGTGGTTCCAGAATGTTTTTGATCCTGTTGTAAATTATGCGAGAGAAAATTTTATATGTGCAGTCCAGAAGGGTAATTCCTCTGTAGTTATCTGGGTTCGTTTTGTCTCCTTTCTTAAATAATGGATGGATTATTCCTATGGTCCAGTGTGCAGGAATTTCTTCAGTAATCCACATTTTAACTAGATGTTGATGAAGATTTATAATCGCAGGTTTACCAGCATTTTTCCAGATTTCAGCAAAGACTAAGTCTTCGCCACAAGTTTTGTAATTTTTTTGTTCTTTAATTGCGAGTTCTACTTCATTAATGTTTGGAGGATTTATTAAATCAGGTGAAGTTAAAATAGGTGTATCAGTGTTTACTTGCAGGGTTTCCAGTGGATCATCACAATTTAACAGTTTCTCGAATGCTTCTGCAAGGATCTCTGTATTTTCTTGGTTAGAATGTGTTACTATTAATATAATCTACTCTAAATAAACTTTAGAAAACGTGAAATAATCACAAATATACTAGGTACACAGCACAAAACAAATTATAAATAAGGGATGATATATTTAGTTCATCAAGCAATCAACTTCAGATCCTGATTAATTATGTTTGTCTATTATTTTATTACCTTTACTGGTCGCATTGGACCACTTGAGTCGTTTACAATTTCACTTGTCTTTGGAGACTGTACTGTTTGGTTCTTGCGATCCACCGTACTCTTCATTTGGTCAGATCATAATTTTCTCAATTCATTTGAAACCTCTATAGATCTTCTATTTCCCATTTCTGATAAAAATTTGTGAGTGTGAAGTAGGGTGTTTATGTTTATATAATATTAATAAGATAATTAAATAGATTGAATATAGCTTGTCAATTTTATTTACCAGCAGTTTGCAATTATTATTCTGTGTTGTGCAAATCTTGTTAATGTAGTGTCCAAACGTTAAGCATAATCACTAAACAAGGCCATACCGCCTGATAGGAATGTCAGACAGATTGCTGAACAAACGGAAGCTGAATCACACACCATATGTCACACAACTTGTCCAAAAAACAGTGTCAGAAAGGTTCTGATAGCTAAGGTACACCTTTGACAACAATTAACAAAACTTGGCAATGTCTTCCACAACAAAATATGCTGTTCATAGGGTGTATGGTTACCCCTAATGGCCTCACATGCTTCGTAGCGACATGGCATGCTCTCTATCACATGGTCCAAGAGCTCTTGTGGCAGTTGATCCCATTCCTCCGAAAGGGCAATGCAAAGGTCTTGGAGGGTCCTTGGTGGAGGCTGACGGGATACAATTCGCCTCCTCAATGCATCCCAGGCATGTTCTATAGGATTCATATCGGCAGACCTCGCTGGCCAGTCCATGCGATGAATGTCTATCCCAACCAGAAATTCATCCACCAGAGCAGCGCGGTGCGTTCGGGCATTATTGTACATTAAGAGGAAGTCTGGACCAACCGCACCTCTGAAGAGTCAACATGTGGTCCCAGTACATCATCCCTATATCTTCGAGGGTTCAGTGTTCCTCGGACCATCCATGAAGATGTGCAGGTCTGTACGGCCATTCAGCGTGATGCCGCCCCACACCATGACGCCACCACCACCATACAGGTCCCATTCCACAATGTTCCTGTGGTTGTATCGGCTACCCGGTTCTCTCCAGATTAATGTGCGAGGGGAATCATTCTGCAAACTGAAGCAGGATTCATCTGTAAAGAGCACATGCCTCCATTCATTCATGGTCCAGTTTCGACGTGGACGGCTCCACAGTAAACGGGCCCGTCTCTGTGCTGGAGTGAGCGGGACTTACACCACTGGACGTCTGGCAAACAGCCCTGCTGTTCTGAGCCTCAGGTACACAGTTTGCCGGGAAACGGCAACCCCCGAGACGGCTGCAAGCTCCGCCGACAATTGTCATGCAGGTGCACTCCGATTTAGTTGGGTGGTTCAAGACAGATATCGGTCCTCTTGGTCGACCTGGTACTACGACTAACATCTCCTGTGTCTCTAAATCGTCTCCATAGCGTGGAAATGACACTTTGTGGAACATTCAAGGAAACAGCGACTTCGGTCTGTGTTTGGCCTGCTTCCAGGCGGCCGAGAATTCTACCGTGCAAAACGGGGTCCAAATGGCCTCGTTGTGCCATCATGTTGTCACGTTCACCATGAGGCTACACTCTGCACACTATAACAGGGCAAACACGACTGAGGGAATATGGGGTGCAGGCACTGGCTGTAGTCAAAGCAGGGAATACTCCTTTCCTATACAGAGCGAACGCGTAAGGTTGGTAGGTGCACGATTTGCGGTCTATTTCCTGTTGCTCTGCTTATTCGTAACTTATGCATACCTGCCAACTTTCAAAAATAGAAATCCAGAAGATCCCAAACCGCAAAAATTTAACGCGTACATGCGTCGCAAGGTCTTAAAAATAGCGAGAAAAGACCACAGGGAAAGAGATTACAAACTCTTGGTGATGTGAGACTATCTAATTCATTGTGCCAGTTTCCAAAAATTCTGAAGACTGATGATATCATTTCTTACTTGAATTCATCACGAAAACACTAAATCGCACAAAAATTTGTCACACAATTGAACGAATACCAGAACTACAGTTCTATGGACTTTCAGCGTGAAGTCAAACACAAGGAATAAATGACAAAAGCGCAGCGATAATCTGAGAGATGGGATTATCGACAAACTTTACAGGGTGTCTACTGTAAGGATGAAGTAAATATTAGTTACCTTTTAGCTGCCTTTTATTTAATTTTAGTCACCTTTTAATTCAAGATACGTCTGCTGTTGGCAACCTTTGAAGCTCATCGCGCGTGAAGGAAAACAACAATGAACTGTGTTTAAAGCGTGAATAAGATTCACTATGGTGTCATAAAAATTTAGATAAAAATAAATAATAGATATTTAATATGATATGAGTTGATTCAGCAAATATGCTGTCTTGTGTACAAGAAGTTATGATTACCAAGGAGTTGCTCTGATCTTGGCCGTTTGGGGAGATTTCCTTAGTCCCCACGGTAGACCACGAAGAAATATATACGACGTAACATGATCGTCACCGAATTATGTCTTCGCAGTCAGATACGGAGAAATATCGAGACGTTACACGATTGGCGCTGGTCTTAGCCGTTTGACGCGATTCGTAATTTTTTAGATAAAACACGGAGAAAAATCGCGATTACATAATCGTTGTCACTTTTAGTTGTTCGACGAGATTTGTATTGTCCTTGAGGTCGGGCACGGAAAAATATGGTAAGTTATTACTACGCAATCGGCACCGCTTGCTGTCAATTTGACAAGAATCCAGTTGCACTCGTCATCGAATGCGGAGAAATATCGCGAAGTATCGCAAAAGCTGCGCTCTCAGTCGTTTTACGAGATTCACGTTGTCCTCGCGGTTGCACAATGAGAATGCGATATTATGCAATCGGCACCGCATCCGGCCGTTCAACTATTGCCTGCCTGTCTATCTGTCTTGGCAGAATGGCGGAGGTGAGCTGGAGGTTGGGCATGGTTAAAATTCACGAGCAGTTATGGACATGTTGTATGATCAGCGCCGTGATTTCCGCAGTCCTCGAGGACACAAGTTTGCGGCCGGGCACGGGTTTTGTAATTTTACGCAACTGGCGTCGATCATGGTCAGTTTGACGAGATTCCTGCAGGCAAGTCGTGCTGACAGGATGAACGTTCGAAGTAGGTATCGGTTATTATGAATTATTCAGAGAGGATTGCACGAATAATCCGACAAGAGGGCACATTTTCTTTCGAATTCAAATTGCACAAGTTTTCGAGATAACCGGTTAGATTATATATCCAATGGAACCATAGTTCGAAGGAAAAATAGACATATAACGGAGTTTCGAATTAACCACACTTGATGTCGCAAATTCACTAGACGGATAGATTTTTAAAATCTAGTCTATGTATTTAGAAGCATTTATGCGATTTGAAACGGTATCATTTCACAAGATTGCGACAATAAATTATTTCGCGTTATTTCTAGACTTCAATTTGAGATACACAAATTTAGAGGCCAATAACAGAAATGAGTTTTTTCTGTTGAGTTTCGGATGTTATCGCGAATAAACGTCTCGCAAAAAGTCAGGTTTCCGATTAATACAGAAAAATATTTCACACAAAACTAAACTCTTCTTGATGCCGAAAATAAACGTTGAACCGATGGTTGGTTGGTTGGTTCCTTAGTTTAGGGGCTGCGACAACGCGGTCATGTAGCCCCGTGTACTTTGGGTGTGTGTAGAATTTGTCTGATAACCGGTGTTAATTGTGATGACTGTATTAGTGTGTGTATCTGCTTTTTTAATTCAAGTAGGGACTGCAACTTTGAATTTTCAAATAGTTCCTACTTTTGCCGCCAAACGCCACCGTCAACGACTACTAGGCCTAGTTCAGAACTAGCTACTAGACGCCACCGCAGTCGGCTCTTGGCAACGAACGTAGCAACCTAAGAGCGTTGTTTACATTCTTAACCTATCCAATTTAGTTTCACACAGGTGTAATTAGTGGAAAGATCTTTAACATGCCATAAATCTATGACATGGGACCGCCGGCTTTACTTCCCCTCCGAAGGAAGGCATACTGAGGGATTTTTAACGCTCTTAAAAAATCCGACGGCTTCGGCCGGGTTTGAACCCGCTATCTTGGGCATAGAAGCTCAGCATGCTACCAACTACGCCACCGAAGCCGCTGTTGAACCGATGTATACAGTACCACTGAAGGTATCCTCAGTATACATTTCCTTGAGGTCGTGCACGGGGAAATATAGCTCACGCAATCGGCGCCGCTTGTGTGAAACTCGCTTTATCGCATCTGCAAGCCTAGTGGCGCGCATTTAAATGATTTTAACAGACCTTGGCGAATTTTCATTACCTCCAACTATCCAGACATAAGAATTAGCTACTGTTCGTTACCTTTATAAAATTAGCTACTTTTCCGTTACTTTTCGTTACCGGTAGACACCCTGAGTCTTATCAGTCAATTTTCAGTCGAATTTAAACACTCGCATCTCGGAATAGGAGCTATTATCGAAAATCAAAACTGAAATGTGATTTGGAAGCAGAGAACGGAAAAAAGCCAGGGAGTTGAAAATCCGGAAAAAAAACTATGTTAATCCGGACAACCGGAAAACACCCCCAAAATCCGGAAACCTTCCGGAAAAAACGGAAAACTTGGCAGGTATGCTTATGCTTAACTTCTGGACACTAGTGGAAATAGAAGGGGTAGATGACCTGGCTGTTCTGCTCCTGCAACATAGCTCACTCCTTTCTCAGTCATCATCATCATCATCATCTTGTACAGTTTCCAGCCCCAGGCTGGGTCTGTTTGGAACATAAGCCTCGCCACTTAATTCTTTCTTCCCACCACCTCTCCGCTGTCACTCTGGTCCAGTCCTCGCCTCTCTTCTTGACACATTCCTCCACTCCTTTCAGCCATCTATCTCTTGGTCTTCCCCTTGGTCGTGTCTTCTGCATCTGCATCTCATGTATCCTCTTGGGAATCTTCTTCTCATCCATTCTCTTTAAGTGTCCATACCACCTCAGTCTTGATGTCTCAATCCTACCTTGCAAGGGCTCCTCTTTCACCACTTCCCTGACCTTTTCATTCCTCACCCTGTCTCTTCTTGTTACTCCGATCCTACTTCGCAGGAACTTCATTTCACCTGCCTGTATTCTGCTTATGTCTCTTTTCTTCATTGCCCACGATTCTGAAGCATAGGTCAGTATCGGGATATAGTAGCTTCTGTATAACACTTCCTTGCTTTTTTGTGGGACATCTTTATTCCACACTAAGCTCCTAATGCTTCTCAGAAATGATTCTGCCTGTCTGCCACGTTCCGTAATCTCTTTGTCATTTCTCCCATTTTCCTCCACTAGACTTCCCAAGTACTTGAGACTTTCCACCTTCTTCAGCTGTCCACCTCCAAGTGTTATCCCACTCATTGGTCTGTCCTTTTTCCTGGTCGTTAACAGGATCTCACATTTACTGATGTTGAACTTCCATCCGTACTCTCCCACTGTTTCTTCCCAAGCCTTCAGTTGCTCCTGAATTTCCTCCTCCTTGTTTCCCCAGACCATGAGATCATCTGCAAACACCATTGCTTTCATCTTATCTTCTCCTATCTTTCCTGCTACCCGTGTCATTACCTCGTCCATAACCACAATAAAGAGAAGGGGTGACAGCGCACTACCCTGTTTCAGGCCACTCATTTGTCTGAACCAGTCTGTTCTTTCCCCTCCAACTTTCACACAACTCACACTTCCACAATACATCTCCTTCACTCTGCCTACAGTCTCTTTTTCCACTCCCATGTTTTCCATTGCTTTCCAAACCTTCTCCCTACACACACTATCATAGGCCTTTTCGATGTCCAGGAAGGCCATCAGCAGATCCTCTCCAAATTCGTAGTGGTGTTCCTGGAGCTGTCTCACTGAAAATATGAGATCCACTGTTGATCTCCCAGGTCTGAATCCATACTGCTCCTCTCTCAATTTTCTCTCCACTTTGGCTCGTATTCTACTTTCTAATATCTTTTCATATATCTTGGCACAGTGAGGTATGAGTGTAACTCCCCTGTAATTTCTGCACTCCTTTCTGCTTCCTTTCTTAAATATTGGGACAATTAATCCTTTCTTCCAATCTTCTGGGGTCTTTTTCTCCTTCCATATCACCCTCATCACACGGTACAGCCACTGTTTCCCAACCTCCCCTGCTGCCTTCACCATTTCAACACTCACTTCATCCACACCTGGTGCCCTTCCTCCTTTCATCTTGTCTATAGCCATTTCCAGTTCTCTCCAAGTCAGGTCCTTTTCCATTCCTGTGTTGTCTTCTCCATCTTCCAATGCATTGTCTTCCTCCCTATGACCATTTGGATTCAGCAAATCCTCAAAGTACTCTTTCCACACTGTCTTGAGTGTCTCTTTGTTGTGTACCTCATTTCCGTTTTTGTCCATCATTACCACATCCTCTCGCAGACCTCTTCTCTTACTTTTGACCATCCCATAAAGTACTTTCTTATTTCCTCTGCTGTCTTCCTCCATCATCTCTGTCCACTTTACCATCCACTTCTTCCTCTCCTCTGCGACAATCTTGTTTGCTTCTTTCTTCTTTATCTTATAATCTTCCCTTGTCAGATCAGTTCTTTCCTGGAACCACACTCTGAAAGCCTTGTTCTTCCTTCCCACAGCTTCTTTTACTCTCTCATTCCACCATGGTGTCTCTTTACACCGCTTTCTGTTGCTTGTTCTTCCACATACTGCCACTGCAGCTTCCACCATTGTGTTTTTGAATTGCTTCCATTCCTCTTCCCCTGTTTTAGGATTGTCTGTTGGCATCCTTTCCTTTATTATCTTCTGGAATTCTTCCTTGACTTCCTTTTCCTTGAGTTTCCATACTTTGATTCTCCTTTCCTGGTACTCTGTCCTCTTGCTATCCTTAACAACTCCCAGGTTCATTACAAGTATTCTGTGGTCGCTATCTAAGGCCTCTGATGGTATTACCTTTATATCTCTGACACTTCTCTTCATTTCCCAGTCGTACAGCATGTAATCTACCAAAGATTTCTTTGTTAAATCACTGCTGTACCACGTTACCTTGTGGCTTTCTTTCTTCCGGAACCAGGAGTTGCCTACCACTAAACCGTTTCTCTTGCAAAAATCCAGCAACTTTCTCCCTTCTTCATTCCTGCTACCCCATCCTTCTGCTCCCAATACATTTTCATATCCTTGCCTTTCACTTCCTACATGTGCATTCAAATCTCCCATGACAATGATGCACTGCCCATTCAACTGCTGTTGTAGCTCCTCCTCAAAGTCTTCCTTCTCTTGAGCTGTACATCCAACTTGAGGGGCATATACCTGGGCTATCTCCAGGCTTCTTCCCTTTACAGTTACTCTGATCTTCATGATCCTGTCACTTATTCCCTTTACCTCTTCCTTCATTCCATCTCTCACAACTACTCCTACTCCACTGCTCCTTCCTTCACTGTTCCCACTCCAGTACAACCGGTACCCTTTCCTCAGTTCTCTGCGACCTTCTCCTTTCCATCTTGTTTCTGCCAAGCCCTGTACATCCAGTTTTCTTCTCTCCATCACATCTACAATCTCCTCCACTTTTCCTGTCAGTGTCTGTATGTTTAATGTTCCAACTCGTAGTCCATTAGCATATCCGGGTCGTCGTCGTTTGCATCCGTCCTTTCCGAGGCCTGTTCCTGGTTTGAAAGCAAATATGATATCCACTACTGGCTTGCTAGGCCTATCGTAGCTTCACCAGAGCCCCGTCAGCCGTCACTTTTCAGGGTTCCTATAGGGCCTTCACAGCTACCGTAGCGGTCCCGGGGCACACGAAGTCCCCACTGTACTTCACCCCTACAGGCAATCCCCTACTTCATGCCGTTGCCCGTCTCCCACCACGTGGAGGAGGGGTTGGACTTGTGGGAGACCCTTTCTCAGTCAACTACTCTTTAAATGTAACCTTGGATATATTTTAGGCGGCTTAGGTGGCGTAGTCGGTAGCATGCTGAGCTTCTATGCCCAAGATAGCGGGTTCAAACCCGGCCGAAGCCGTCGGATTTTTTAAGAGCGTTAAAATCCCTCAGTATGCCTTCCTTCGGAGGGGAAGTAAAGCCGGCGGTCCCATGTCATAGATTTATGGCATGTTAAAGAACCTTCCACTAATTGCACCTGTGTGAAGCTAAATTGGATAGGTTAAGAATGTAAACAACGCTCTTAGGTTTCTACGTTCGTTGCCAAAAGCCGACTGCGGTGGCGTCTAGTAGCTAAGTTCAGAACTTGGCCTAGTAGTCGTTGATGGTGGCGCCTGGCGGCAAAAGTAGGAACTATTTGAAAAATTCTAAGTTGCAGTACTTAAATTAAAAAAACAGATAACACACACTAATACAGTCATCACAATTAACACCGGTTATCAGACAGATTCTACACACACCCAAAGTACACGGGGCTACATGACCGCGTTGTCGCAGCCCCTAAACTTAAGAACCAACCAACCTTGGATATGGTACAACATTATTACATAATCTGAAAAGTTGCAATAACAATCTTCAAAATCTCCTCAAATTACAAAAGTTAATCTTGATATTGGTGATTTATGAGAGGTTCCACATAGGCTACAGATTTTTCTTTTACATCAGAACAGTGGTTGTCAGACATTCCACAAATAAGATAAGTCTCCATATCAGACCTTTCAATACATTATTAGACAAACACTGTCTTGGTATGTTGCAATTCTAGCCTTTTACCATCATATCAGTCGAGTACTGGTAGGACATTTCTGCATATTAGTTTACAATTCTAATTTGAGGTGATTAGTGACAGCCTAATAATTTGGAGATCCTTCATATGTAATGTAGGCATAATGTATCATAGCAATAGTAGCTACACATTCATAGATTAGTTTTTTTTTTTTAGCGTATGGCTTTTAGTGCCGGGAGTGTCCGAGGACATGTTCGGCTCGCCAGTGTTGTAGCTGCTTCGAGACGGACACCCAATGGGTGAGCTACAAGTACCGTTGGTGGGGGAAGTTGGAAGGTAAGGACGAGGAGTTGGAAGGTAGCGGCTGTGGCCTATAGTTAAGGATCAACCCCGGCATTTGCCTGGAAGGAAGATGGGAAACCACAGAAGACCATCTTCAAGGTTGCCGGCGGGGGGATTCGAACCTCCTCGCCTCCCGGATGTGAGCGACTGCCAACAGTCATGCCGTAACGCCCACGGCTAACTCACCCGGTATAGATTAGTTGATGTAGGGAGACTGCTTGTTGGGATCATCATTTCTCAGTCATGCAACATTGAGATATTAAAATATATAGTTAATTCTTTGGGTGTGCTTTTTGTTTTTAGAGGGCTTGTGGTTGTCAATGTGGGTTTGGTAGTGCTGTAGAGCTATTTTGTCTTTTATATTTGGCTCTGATGATGCTCCCTTGATGAGTGAAATATGTTATCTTATAGTTTTCTCCCTCTTCTGTAGTCCATAACAAATATATACTGTAAATAGTTTTCAATCACATGTAATATTTTTCAGGTTATTTTTTTGCATTTACCATTAATTGGTATTATATTGTGTTAATCGACTGAAAAGTTGCAATATAAAAAAAAAAGAAAGACTGGCAGCTTTGTAGTATGATACCATATGTATCACCGATTAAATAATTTCATTATCATCATAATTAATTTCAAGTTTAATTAGTATGCTGGATGATATTGTAAGGTATTAGATTTGTATTTTAAAGCTGTCATGGATGACAATGCAATTGTTGTGACCGCCTAAAACGTCTTGTTGTCATCGTTGCCTGTCATAGTTATCTATAGACAGTTCTTATTGTGATGTCGTGTAAGACAGCGTTTCTCAAACTGTGGTACGCTCGTACTGCTGCGGTGGTATGCGGTGATGATACGAAAAATATAAAAAATATAAAATTTAAAAATATAAAAATATTAGATATTTCCAATCTTTTGAAGTGTTATGAGATCAGCAAATTGGCTTTAATAGGGTTGGCGCCATTGTTACAACTGCGTAAGGTCTATTTTAAATGAGATCTTACCAAACTTGTCTGTGTTGTTGTGGTTGGTTGGTTCTTAAGTTTAGGGGCTGCGACAACGCGGTCATGTAGCCCCGTGTACTTTGGGTGTGTGTAGAATCTGTCTGATAACCGGTGTTAATTGTGATGACTGTATTAGTGTGTGTATCTGTTTTTTAATTTTAAGTACTGCAACTTATAATTTTTCAAATAGTTCCTACTTTTGCCGCCAAGCGCCACCGTCAACGACTACTAGGTCTAATTCAGAACTTAGCTACTAGACGCCACCGCAGTCGGCGCTTGGCAACGAACGTAGAAACCTAAGAGCGTTGTTTACATTCTTAACCTATCCAATTTGGCTTCACACAGGTGCAATTAGTGGAAGCATCTTTAACATGCCATAAATCTATGACATGGGACCGCCGGCTTTACTTCCCCTCCGAAGGAAGGCATACTGAGGGATTTTTAACGCTCTTAAAAAATCCGACGGCTTCGGCCGGGTTTGAACCCGCTATCTTGGGCATAGAAGCTCAGCATGCTACCGACTACGCCACCGAAGCCGCCTGTGTTGTTGTGAACTGACTGCACGCGTTCACTGCTGGTCCGTCGCATGTAGGGGTATTCATGTTTATAGAAACGGTTTTGGTGTTAACGCAACTGGTTCACGGACCAGTCAATGCGATGGACGCAGCAGTGAACGTGTGTTCTGAATCTGCTTAGTTGTGGTGCTATATTACAGTTTAATTTGAGTTTTGTGTGCATTGTGCTTTGACATGGATAAGTGGTCAAAACGTTCTCAATATTGTCCTTGAACCAGTGCTTTGAAAGTTTTCAAAAATAGTGAAGGAGACATGGAAACTGTTGAAAGTGATGATGTGTATACCTGGACCGGCACGCCTACTGAAAGTGCTACCATTATTGTTCAGCTTTCCAGTGTTAGTTCTACTAAAAAAGTGACAAAACGCAAGTATGATCCTAGTTACTTGGCTTTTGGATTCACATAAACTGGAGATGTAAATGAGCCTATTCCACAATGCGTTATTTGTATGGAAATATTATCCAAACAGAGTATGAAACCTTCGTTTCTAATGAGGCATTTCAACACGAAACATGGTAATTTGAAGGGGAAACCTTTGGCCTATTTTAAAAATAAAGAAAATGAAGTCAAGGTAATCAAAACCACAATGAGCTCATTTTCATCTCTAAACGTAAGGGCAGTTGAAGCTTCTTATAAGGCTAGTTTAAGAATAGCTCAAGGAGCTAAGACACATACAATTGGTGAGAGTTTAATCTTACCGGCTGCCAAAGATATGGTGTCTTCTATATAAGGAGAAAGGGAAGCCAAGCAAGCTGATGTTGTTTCATTATCAAACAACACTGTGTCACAGAGAATTTTAGACATGGCTTTGGATGTAAAGCACACATTAATTGAAAAGATCAAAGCGAATCCATATATTACACTACAGAGTTGACTGATGTCACCAATATGCCAAATTTACTCTGCTACGTTAGGTATGAGGGCAGCAATGAAATAAAATAAGATATGCTCTTTTGTGAGGTGTTACAGGCTCAAACAAAAAGTGACGATATATTCAGAAAACTAAATAGCTTTATGAATAAGCATGAACTAGATTGGAAGAAATGTGTAGGACTTTGGACGGATGGAGTGACCGCAATGGTGGGGCGTCATCCTGGCGCTGTAGTTAAAGTAAAACAAGTAGCTCCTCAATCAAAGATTACTCATTGCTGTTTTCATAGAGAAACTTTGCTGAGCAAAATATGTCCTGTCAGATTAAAGGAGGTATTGAAGGAAAGGAAGCTTGTAGTTTAACGTGACCGTTAATCTCGCGATCATAAGCCACGGGGAGGAGGTATTGAGCCAAGCCACTAAAAAGGTAAATTTTATCAAGGCATGTGTCATAAGCTCTCGCTTCCTTTCAATACTGTGCGATGAAATGGGTGGTTTACACAGACAATTGTTGCTACATACGGAAAGTAGGTGGCTTTCAAGGGGAAAACTAATCACACGTTTATTTGAGCTCCGTCATGAATTTTCTTTTTGTCCGACACTAACTTTGAATTCCAAAACTGTTTCACCGATGAACTGTGGATCTGCGAGCTGGCATATTTGTCAGATATATTTTCGAAGCTCGATGACCTCAACCAAAGTTTACAAGGAGACTACAACACTCCTTTTCGTGTACAAGATAAAATATGTGCTATGAAGAAAAAACTTAATCAAGCAGCAAAAGAAGCAGATGAGAAAAAAGTGTCCTTGTTTCCAACACTCGAAAATTTTGTAGAAGAAATTAATCTTCAGCTGAATCCCGGACTTCCGAAAGACATTACCCACTGCTTTGGTTTGATTCAAACTTACGAAGCATATTTTCCAGAAGACATAAGCAAATATACCTGGTTCCAAAACCCGTTTGCTGACATTGATATGTTGCCGGAGTACTTTAAGGCCAGAGATAAGGAGCAGTTACAGTGGAATCTTGTTAGCACGTTCTCGGTTACGAAGTTTTCCCGTTTAGCGCGATGATTTTCTCAAGTCCCAGTCCCAATTCTACATAAACATGTTCATAGCTCCCCTTAATACGTTCTCTATTCCCGCTTACGACGATCAAATTTCCGTTGTACTATTTGTAAGCGAACCGGATTTTATTCTTATTTCATTATAAAATTCGGCTTCTGGAAAACACGACGCAATATTGCCTCATATTCTCTGATAGTTATTGACAGTGTAGATGATTTCATTGTGTTTGACGGCATAGAAGTGGCTATAGCTATGACGCAACACAGGTGACGTGTCCCTCTCCCGCTGTCCTTTCTCTCCTTTCTCAAGTCCCTATCCTACTAAATTCATGTTGATATATCCCCTTAATACGTTCTCTATTCCCGCTTACAACGATCAAATTTCCGTTGAACTAATTGTTAGTGAACCGTATTTTATTCTTATTTCATTATTTCGCTTGCTGGGCCCGAGGTTGCAGGTTCGTATCCTGGCGGAGTCAGCTGGCATTTGAGGGTGCGCAAATGCGAGGGAGCCGTGTCCGTAGATTTACTGGCACGTTAAAGATCCCCTTCGGGGCAAAATTCCGGCACCCTGGCGTCTCTAAAAGCCAGTGTAGTTAAAAGACACGTAAAACCAATAACATTATTATTATTATTTCATTATAAAATT
This sequence comes from Meconema thalassinum, assembly GCA_946902985.2. Classification (NCBI taxonomy): domain Eukaryota; kingdom Metazoa; phylum Arthropoda; class Insecta; order Orthoptera; family Tettigoniidae; genus Meconema; species Meconema thalassinum. The sequence continues at coordinate 294,789,084 of OX336391.1, read as the reverse complement.
TGGCTTCTGGAAAACACGACGCGATATTGCCTCATATTCTCTGATAGTTATTGACAGTGTAGATAATTTTACTGTGTTTGACGGCGTAGAAGTGGCTATAGCTATGACGCAACACAGGTGACTTGTCTCTTTCCCGCTGCCCTTCACCCCCTTCCCTTTGTTTATTTCTCACATAGGCGCATTATTGTCTTCGTGTTCCGCACTATTGTCTTCTAGTTCTTAGTGTTCACGTCCAGTTATGACCTATTTTATTGCGTGTTTCATAATTGATAAGAAGAAAGTACGGCAGATAACTAATGATGAGAAGATTAAATACGTTAGAGACGTGGACTGCAATCCTCACAAGAAGCGTGTGGATATAGCGCGAAAGTGGAACATTCCTCCGTGTACAGTGAACACGATTCTCGGCAAAAGGAAGGAAATCGAACGTGCATTTGAAGAAGGGGTGGGCAAAAAAAGAGTAGGTTTGAGTCATAACTCACATGCTCCAAAATAACGAAAATTGAGATGACGACATATTCTCATAGACCTTTATACGTAGAACATAATTCACGGAACAGTCATTTACATTTGGCACATGATCCTTGAGAAAACCGGTGTTAAACATCATGGTTAGTTTCAAAAGTCTCATGATCCGCGGGATCTTGTGAGTTTTGTCCCGTACCTCATCTTGACCAATCAGCGATTAGCTCTCCCGGCGCCATTTCCTTGTATATTGGTAAATATTGATGCCAGTGTACTGTGTTTTCTGTTCTGTTCAGTTATTTTGGGGAATATCATTGAATATAGTGGTTGAAATAAAACTAATTTGACACACAAGTCATGGAAGAAAACGTTTCACTCGTTGGAGAAAGAGGAAGGCCAAGGAAACGTTCGCAGCATCCAGAAATGTGGAAAAGGCAGGAAGCCAATCGAATGAGGTTAGAATATCCTGTTTTCTTCATTGTTTGCAAATTATTGTGATTCTTGTTATTGGCTTGATTTGTTCTTCCATGTAATAATGTATAAGACCCTTTCATTGGACCTTAACAGTGAAGAATCACAAATTCAATATTTTAAGTCCATTTTTGGAAAGTAATCAGAACCTTACAGGGTCGTTTGTTCTATCATTGTAGGTATAAACCGTCAGTGCTGCCCCAGTATCCAACATGTCAACGCCGTGGAGGAGCATTTAATTGCTGTTCACTTTCTATGGACGATATTAAAAAGTTTCATGCTTTGTTTTATAAAAAGCCGGAAAGAGATAATCAGAATCAGTTCATATTGAAGTATGTGGAAATTCGCAACGTCACCAGACGCCGACCTAGAAAAGACAAATCAAGTCAAAACCAAAAGTCGCAACTGCTTAGAACGACAAAGTATTTTGTACGAAGCACACAGAAAAATAAAGTCCCAGTTTGCATGTCAACCTTTATAAACGTATTGGGAGTTTCACGATTCAGAGTAAACAATATCACTAAACAGTTTCATCAGCAAGGTTTTGTACAAGACAAGAGAGGCGGCTTCAGGAGGGCGGCAGAGTATGAACCCAAGAAAGACTGTGTCATGAAGTTTATCAATAGTTTAAAGTGTGTAGAGACACATCACTGTAGAGGACGAACAGAAAGACGGTATCTGCCTGCAAATATGAACTGTTAAATGTTATGGAAAATGTATTCTTCCAAGCCTCAAAACATCCCTGTAAAGCTATCTTACTTCAGGTTCATCTTTAACACAAAATACAACGTAGGCTTTGGTACACCCAGGACCGATGTGTGTTCTACATGCTTAAGCCTAGCTGAAAAGTTAAAACACGAGAGAGACCCTAACAAGAAAACTCAATTAATTACTGAAAAAAGGATTCACAAGTTGAAGTATATGGCATTTTTTAGCACCCTGAAAGACCAAGATTTTGAAACGTTAATTCCTTCATTTGATTGTGAGAAAAATATTCCATTGCCCAAAGTTCCAGATCAGTCATGCTATTATAGCAGACAAATTTATGTCCAGAAATTTACCATTGTTAAAGGTCCTAGTAAATCTCAGTTAAACCATTCCAATGTCACTTCTTATTGTTGGACAGAAAATGAATTCAGTCGAGATTGAAACACTATATCCTCATGTGTGTTTGATACATTAAGCTCCATAGACATGTCCCATTACAAACAAATTCGATTGGTATGCGACGGGTGTGCTGCACAAAATAAGAATTCTACTTTGGTTGTGATGTGTATCTTTTGGCTTTCCGTAAAGTCTCCCCCACATATAGATGGAATTGAAATGATTTTTCCAGTCACCGGTCATAGTTATATTCCTCTAGACCGTGTGTTTGGAAATATAGTAAGGAAAATGAATAAAATGGAAATAATAGTACGTACAAGTGTATGAGATAATTTCAAGTCAGTCAACATTGAAATTGGTAGGAAGAGACTCCAGTGTTGCCGACTTCAAGAATTGTGTGAAAAATGCATTACGAAATCCAGGATCACGGCATTTTTCAATTTCAAAATGTAAGCGCATTTACATAAAGCGTGGAGTAGGAAATAAAATTCTTGTGCGTGGTGAACAAACTTACAGAAATGACCTTGGAGTGTTTAGATCTGTGTTTGAATCTGGAGTAAATGCACTTATGCATCCTGAAATCATCCAGCCAAAGAATTCAATCTCTTTAGAGAAAAGGAGGGATGTTGAAAAGCTTCTGACTGCCCATTATGGTGAAAATTGGAGAGAATTTGAGGAGCTCAAGCTTTATAAGCATGTCATTGATGAGAATACATCGGATCAAACTGATCATGAGTGTATGTGCGACATGATGCAAGAGGAACTTAGTGTTGTGATATAGACATAGAAGAGTAAAATTATTTTCAGTTTTCGGAGTTAATCTCCTTCAAATCTTCTGTGTTATTTTAGTAGCTTATTTTCTTTTGGTATTTGAAACTTTCATTCTTCTCAAGGAACGATTAACAAGTTTGTTTTATTTTTCTGATTATAATATTTTACTTTTCTTTGTGACCAATAATTAGTTCTCGTGAATGGAAAATTTGTAAATTTCTTTGATCATTAAATTGAACAAATGTGCACGGTAGACATTTCTTTTATGAGATTGCCAACGGTATTCCCAAATACAAAATATCTTTTGTAAACGAATACAAGTATAGTTTATAAAATATTAATTGGTATATAACAAGATTAACATCACAACGTAATTATACATAAACAGCAGAATGGGGACCAAATGTGTTGTATGTCGAGTCGCAATACGATTGAAATATGTAATTCCCGCAAAACCAACATCATCGCCGAACAGCTCATTATCAAAACTCACAAGATCCAAAATGGGAATTGTCAAAACTTACATGTTCCATAGGTCATTAACAAAATTCACATGATCAATAATATAACCTTAAATAATAGTGATTTCTAAATAAACAAACATAATCTGAAATATACATGATGATTTCTAGCCATTGTTCTTACACATACTGATGTCCACATCTGGGACATGTACACGACGCATGTAACACACGTTTTTCGTCGTTTGTGAAAATTTATGTTTTTGGAGCATGTGAGTTATGCATCTAACCTAGGAAACGTGTGCGAGAGGGACAGTTTCCTGAACTAGAAAGCGCTTTATTGAAGTGGTTCAAACAAGGCCGTGCTTCAAACATATGCGTGCACGGTCGCCGGCAATTGAGCCGTCACTGGCGGAGCGCGAGAATGTCCTTGCAAAGGCCCTGTATTATACTGTAGTGTAGAGGTACAGTAATTCATTTTATGTTATTTATTCCGTGTAAGTTAATGATAACCTATGTTTATGTCGTGACTGTAGTAGTGCATACAATCACTTACTAAGGTCGGCGATTTAACGTCCATATATACGCCGCGTTCTTTCTTATACGTTGTAAATGCAGTATGGCGTTTTTGGGTAGTACGTTTTCCCACATATGACGTCCAAATTTTTCAGTCCCTTGAAAAACGTACTAACGAGATTCCACTCTATATGAATTGAATTGTGATTCAGAACTAAGGCAAACTTTTTCAAAAATGTCTCTTGTGAACTTTGGGGTTGAGAGGCGTGCAGACTATGCAGACATAGCTGACAAAGCAGTTAGATTTTTACTCCCTTTCACTACTTTGTACTTGTGTGAGACTGCATTTTCTCAACTTGTTTATCTGAAGAAAAATACCGGAATAGACTCCTTACAGTGGAAAACGATCTTCGTTTGAGACTCAGCAATTTTAAACCAGACATTCGTAAGATGGCTTCTAATCTTCAAGATAACCTTTCACATTGAAGTTGTTACTTGAACTTTGGTTTTTATGTTTAATTATTGAGAGTTAATTAAAATTAATATTATTTGTACAGTATCATTTCTGAATATTTGAATTGAATACTTATTGCAATAAATAATAAAACAACTGCACACACTATTTTATTATTTGAACTTAAACTCTAACAGTCTAACTCCAACAAACACAATTTACAATCCATCTTTTGGTCTGCTACGTAGTGGTGGTGGTGGTGGTGGTGGGGTTATAGTTACTATATCTCCCAACCATTACTGTAGGTGATACGCGAGAGATTCTCATCTCTTTAAAGTGGTACACACACACAAAAGTTTGGGAAACACTGGTGTAAGACAGACATGCTAGGGTGGACACCTAGCTGGAGGTATCTATGTAAACTATTGTTGATGTTGATAAGTTAGGTTTAAACTTCAAGTTGTTGAGTAAAATTTGTGATTTATTTTATAGGTTTGTTAGAATTTCATGGCGCTTTATTAAGTGTTACAAATGGCCATATCATGGGTATCATAAGGTGTGAAGAGTGAATTTATAGTCCTAAGTTAGATACTTAAGGTTTATAATTCAAGTTAAGATAGAAGGATCTTCGACCAACGTTAGGATTTATTACTCTGCAAACAAATTAGTTTTATTTAAGGCCATCAGTCTAACGTTGTAGTCATCAAGCAATCTACGATTTAAAAGGAAGTTATTTCGTCGGTTAATATAGACAGTCATCATCATCAGCAGAAGAAGAATACAACTCGGGAGTGCTTTCTACCAACAGGTATGGGGACTAGTATGGAACAAGGATATACCAATTAAGGCTAAAGAAGTTATGTACAAAGCATATTATGTTCCTATAATGACATATGCAGCAGAAACTAGGACAATGACTAAGAGGGATGAGTGCAGAGTACAGGCAGCTGAGATGAGATTCCTGAGAAGTATGGTCCAGAAAACAAGGAGAGACAGAGTGAGAAATGAAGATATACGGAAAGAACTGGGAGTACAGAAACTAAATGACAAACTGGAGCAAAACAGATTGAGATGGTTTGGTCATGTCAAACGGATGAATGAAGTAAGTCTACCAAGACGAGCACTGGAACGACGGATGGCAGGGAAGAGAGGACAAGGTAGACCAAGAATGCATTGGATGGACTCGGTGAAGAATAGCATTAGTAAACGGAACCTGGATTGGAACACCATGTCCGAAGAGGAATGGTGGAATGACAGAACAAAGTGGAGAGGAACCATATTTGCCACCACCCAGTGTCAACTGAAAAAGGGGAAATGAAGATGATGATCATGGTGATGAATATACAGACAGTATGATTATTATTTTGTTTATGCCATTGAGCTTAACCAATTCTCCTGTAATTATTTTTATTAATATAATTAGAAGTGTTATTAAATTTTATTTTAACCCTTCCATTCTAGTCTTATAATTGTCGCTCGATACTAGTACCCTGCAGGCGACGCGCAGTTCTTCTGGTACTGGGGGAACTGTGAGAAATGGGCGACCAGTAACCGAAATGAAAGTGGGAATCATGAATGTCATGACCCTGACAGGCAAGGTGGAGGAGGTGGTAGACTTCATGGAGAGGGAGAATGTTGGATTGATGGGGATGAGTGAAGTGAAATGGAAAGGTAAAGGAAGGAAGAAATTGAGGAAAGGATATACATTATACTGGAGTGGTGGCCAAGAGGCAAAAAATGGCGTGGGACTGATAACCTCAAAACAACTGGAGGAGTATGTTGAAGTGGTCGAGTGTGTGAGTGACAGAATAATGAAAATTAGAATGAAGATGAAAAATGACGTGATGGACTTCATACAAGTGTATGCACCACAGACTGGAAACAGAGAAGAAGATATTGAAGTATTCCTGGAGGATGTAGAAAGAGTAATTTCAGATGTAGAAGTGGTGATCATGGGAGATATGAATGCACAAGTCGGAAACGAGAGACAAGGAAAGGAAGAAGTCATTGGACCATATGGATATGGGAAAAAGAACCGGGAAGGAGAGGAACTTGTAAACTTTTGTGAAAGGAATGGACTGATAGTGGGTAATTCATGGTTTCGGAAGAAAAACAGCAGGAAAATTACGAGATATGGTTGGGGCGACAGTAGAAAAAAATCAGTAATGGACGACTTTCTGGTGGAAAGGACTAATCGCAGAAAGCTGATAGATGTGACAGCTTTACCAGGAGAAGCATTTGATGGGGACCATAGAGCTGTGGTGGCAAAATTTAGATGGGAAAAATTGGAAAACCTAAAAGAGATCAGAGAAAGTAAAATAAAAGTATGGAAATTGAAAGACAAAACTGTACAGGAAGATTTTCAGGAGAGATTGAAGCAACAAATCCCAGTTACTGAAGTGGAAAACATAGAAGAGGAATGGTCCCACTTTAAAAAGGCATTTGTTGGTGCAGCAGAGAGTGCTTGTGGTAGGACGTCAACAAGAGTGAAAGAGAAGGAGACACCGTGGTGGAATGAGGAAGTGAGGAAAGCAGTGAAAGAAAAGAAGTCTGCATGGAAAGAATGGAACCGAGATCAAACAGAAGAAAGCAAAAGGAAGTATCACGACAGCAAACAGAGGTGTAAGAAAGTGGTAGGAGAAGAAAAGAAGAAAAGTTAGGAAGAATTTACACGAAGAATGGAAACAGATGTAAGTGGCAGTAAAAGGATGCTGTATGGGCTTCTAAGAAATAAGAGGAAAGAAAGAGTTACCACAAAGCTGGTGAAAAAGGAAGATGGAGAGTTGTTAACACACCGAGAAGAGATAAAGGGACGATGGAAGGAGTATTTCGATAAGCTATTAAATGTGAGCAATTGTACTGGTGAGATGGAAGTGACACAACCTGACGACTCTATAACAGAAGATGATATAACAATGCTGGAGGTGGAATTAGCAGTACAAAAAATGAAGATGGGAAAAGCAACAGGGGTGGATGAAATCAGTGTAGAAATGATAAAGGCTGCTGGACCTGTTGGTATGCAATGGTTGTATCGACTGCTAAAGTGTGTGTGGAAACGGAAATGTGTACCAGAAGACTGGGAGAAAGGGCTAATAATACCAGTGTTTAAGAAGGGGGACAAGAAGGTGTGTGATAACTATAGAGGGATCACCCTCATATCACAGATAGTAAAAATACTGGAAAGGATATTAGAAAGAAGAATGAGAAGAAATGTGGAAGGAGAGTTGCAAGAGGAACAGTATGGCTTCAGGAGTGGAAGATCCATAGTGAACCCAATCTTTAGCTTGAGGCAGGTGATGGAAAAGAACTGGGAATATGGAGAGGATTTGATCATGACTTTCATAGATCTAGAAAAGGCGTATGATAGTGTCCCTAGAGAGAAGGTATGGGAAACCATGGTTAAGAAGAGACTGGGAAGAGAAATGTTGGAAATGGTGCAAGCAATGTACAACAACTGTGTTAGCAGGGTACTGACCCCAGTTGGAAAGACAGATTGGTTTAGGAACAAGACTGGACTAAGACAGGGGAGTGTGCTGTCACCTCTCTTGTTCATAATGGTGATGGATGAAATTGTAAAGGAAACAAAGGAAGCATATGGACATAAAGAAATGAAGTTACTGTTATTTGCAGATGATATTGTGGTCTGGGGAAGGAACACCGAAGAAGTGCAAAAACAACTAGATGCACTGAGCGAAAATATTCAGAAGTACGGCCTGAAAATCAGTATAGAGAAAAGCAAGACCATGGTGATGACAAGAGGGGAAAGACAAGGAAAGGGCACTGTGAAAATTGGAAGTCAGAGATTGGAAATTGTGGACACGTTCAAATACCTAGGAAGTGAATTGATGCAAACTGGTAGGTTGGACATGGAGATTGGCAGAAGGGTACAGCAGAGCAATGCATTCTATCAAAGTGTAAGAAAACTTGTTTGGGATAAGGAAGTACCAAGGAAAAGCAAGGAGGTAATGTATAAAGTGTATTATGTTCCCATATTAACTTATGCAGCTGAGACTCGGACCCTGACAAGCAGGCAAGAGAGTAGAATCCAAGCCAGTGAAATGAAATTCCTAAGAAGTATGATAGGAAAGACAAGGAAAGACAGAGTGAGGAATGAAGAAGTTATGAAGGAAGTTGGGATGGGAAAACTAAATGAGAGAATTGAGAAGAATAAACTAAGGTGGTTTGGACATGTAAAGAGGATGGAGGAAAATAGAATACCAAGACAGATGCTGGAGGCGAAGTGCAAGGGTAAGAGAGCAAGAGGAAGACCTAGAACAAGGTGGATTGATTCAGTGAAGAACAGCGTAAGAAAACGAAATCTGGACTGGGACAAGATCGTGGAAGAAGAATGGTGGAAGGAAAGAGGAAAGTGGAGAAGTGCCATAAATACCCCGACCCGGCAGGAGCTGGATAAGGGGAAATGATGATGATGATGACTAGTACTTAGGCATCAAGGTAATAATTATCGTTACGAATACCTTCCATCACCCTTTTTATCATAGGGGTAAGATGACCTGGCTGTTCTGCCCCTTAAAACAACAATAACTAACTGCTTCATCATCATCATCATCATCTAGAGCTTGGGGAAAGGAACACCAGCCACACCACTTGATGACCTCACAACAGGGTAGCAGAGGCCTACAGCATGCGGGAAGGTACGTATGACTAATTGCTTATACCATACCTGAACCACCCTACAACCTCAACCCCACCCTGGTGCAATATCTAAAGACAATAATTTTTAAGGCAATACGGAAATTGGTTGCCAATGTACAAATCCTCATACTCAAAGTATAAGGATGAAAATAGCCACATGTTCTAATACGAGATGTGCCTGTCATCTAGAAAGCATTATGGACACAATTTTTATAAGATTCTGTAGATGGATGCAAGCTCTCAAATTTACATGGTAAAATGAGATCCCAAAGGCACCAAATTACATTGCATTTCACAACAGTTTTAACTTCAACAGATGGAATGAAAGAGAAAGGTGGATTAGCTTGAGAATCATACTTGGAAAGAATGTCGGCATGGTAGTATGAATCTGTCAGCTTATCCAGGAAGGAGCGTGGCTCAAGAATGAAAGTAGGCAGCACCACCTTGGAAAGATCCATGCCCGGCCGCACCTGTTTTACTAGGAACCAAATGAGCGACTTGTTTTCCTCAGCCAATTCTTCCACCTGCTCCCCTGCCTGAAAAAAATGGAGAAATAATATAAAATAAGGCAGTAAAACAATCAAAGACTGAGGTCAGTAAAATTCTCATGGCTTTAGAAAGCAACATCTACTATTGTAGGGACATCTAGGCCATTTGATTGATTTGATAACAACTGTGATTCTACCAATAACTTTTGCTCATATCCTTTGGAATTTGGAACAGTTACCTTTAGGGTTAACAAGTATGTCATTAACAATATCTGTTGCCCCAACAGGAATCACCATGAAATTAGAGAACTGCATAAAATTGAAATAATATTAATAATAATATTTATTGCAGCTAAGTAGCCAAAACATATATGACAAACAACGTTCGATTGTGGTAAATTAACACCAGAAGTGTTCCCGTTTATGTTATCATTTGTGCTATTCTTTCCGTCTTTGGAACTGAGTTCCATTAGTGATTTGTTGTTGTTCTTACATAAGAGGATGTGGTATTTGTCACATTTTTCGTTGCACTGTTTACACACGGATTCTTCAGAGATGATGTGATACGATGTTGTACTGCATGTTTTGTAATGAAATCCATGGACCGCTAACCTGTTGACTGCGCTTCTCATCTGCTGATTGGTCGATCATGGCACTTGTGCCAAAGAATTCTTCTTCTACCTCTTCTTTCTTTTGCTGCCTTTCTGCTAGAAGCCTATTATATGGTTGCGTGGTTGGCAATAACAATATATGTTTCAGTTCCTCAATCATGAAAGATTCTCTTGCCAGTAGATATTCATACCTGGAAGGTATTATTAATCTTGATTGGTCACATTGGACCACTTGAGTCGTTCCACAATCACTTCTTCTTTGAAGGTAGTACTGCTTGGTTCTTGCGCTCTTTCCAGTACTTTTTCATTCTTTCAGATCGGGATTTTCTCAACTCATCTGAAATCTCCATAGGCTTTCTGTGTGTCATTTCTGCAGAAAATTTGTGAGTTTTAAGTATGGTGTTAATTTTATTTTTCTCCTCGGCATCTGTTATCTTGAGTCCAACTGCTTTGAGATCTTGTTGGATTTCTTGGATCCATTTACCTCCAGTTTTCTTTCCTAGATTTCTCATCACCAGTTGGCGTACAATTCTGTTTTCTGGAAGCCGTAAGATGTGAAAAAAATATGAAATTCTTTTCTTCTTCATTGTGCTGGTGATTGGATCAATCTCACGATAGACAGTTTCATTTGGGAGAATCCTCCAGACTCCCTCAACCTGATACTTTTTATTTATGCACGTTCTAATGATTCTTCTTTCCGTTTTGAGGAGCTGATCAGTTCTTTGTTCATTTTTAATTTGGAACAGTGTTTCACAAGCATAAGTGGCTTCAGGGAGAGTTACAGTTTTATAATGTTGGATCTTAGTAGCTATTGATAGGCATTTTTTATTATATGTTGACCAGGTTAGAGATTGTGCCTTTTTCATTTTATTTGTTCTATTTATCCAAGTTACTTTTTCGTTTAAGTTATGTGTTATAATTTCTCCAAGATACTTAAATTGAGGAACTAGGTTAATTTTATGATCATTTATATAGACTTCATTTATATCTAAGGGTTTCATAGGCATGATCTCAGTTTTTTCAAAGGATATCTGTAATCCTATCCCTTGAGCAATTTCTTGGAGACTAGTGATCTGAGTACAAACCTCTTCCTTGTCTAGTGCTAAAAGAGCCAAGTCATCTGCAAATCCTAAGCAGTTTATTTTTATTGATGGTTTTGTTCCAATTTTGATCTTAGGAGGGTTTTCCTTTTGCCAAACCTTCATGATATAATCAAGAGCCACATTGAAAAGCAGAGGGGATAATCCATCACCTTGTCTGAGACCAGTTTTTACTGTGAAAGCTGTTGATATTTCTCCCCTAAATTTAACTTTCGAATTTGTGTTTGATAATGTTAATTGAATGATTTTTATCAATTTAGGATGGAGACCGTATGATCTGAGGATTTTTAGCAGTGTCAGTCTATGAATACTATCATAGGCTTTCTTGAAATCTATAAAAGTGATAAAGAGTTGCTTATTTCTGTTTTTGTAATATTCCATTATTAATTTCAGGCTAAGGATTTGGTCTGGACAACTTCTGTAAGGGCGAAATCCTCCTTGATATTCTCCAAGTTGTGGTTCCAGAATGTTTTTGATCCTGTTGTAAATTATACGAGAGAAAATTTTATATGTGCAGTCCAGAAGGGTAATTCCTCTGTAGTTATCTGGGTTCGTTTTGTCTCCTTTCTTAAATAATGGATGGATTATTCCTGTGGTCCAGTGTGCAGGAATTTCTTCAGTAATCCACATTTTAATTAGATGTTGATGAAGATTTATAATCGCAGGTTTACCAGCATTTTTCCAGATTTCAGCAAAGACTAAGTCTTCGCCACAAGTTTTGTAATTTTTTTGTTCTTTAATTGCGAGTTCTACTTCATTAATGTTTGGAGGATTTATTAAATCAGGTGAAGTTAAAATAGGTGTATCAGTGTTTACTTGCAGGGTTTCCAGTGGATCATCACAATTTAACAGTTTCTCGAATGCTTCTGCAAGGATCTCTGTATTTTCTTGGTTAGAATGTGCTAACTTTCCTGTTTGATTTTTCAACATTAATGTTGGAGCTTCAAATTTTTTTAGATATTTACCAAATGTTTTGTAATAATCTCGAGATTGCTTTTTCTTGAAATCGTCTTCTATCTTTTCCAGTGTATTTTTAAGATGATTACGTTTCGTTTGTCTGATGATTTTATGGGTTAATTTTCTTTGTATAGTTAGTTCTAAATTTGATTCTTCTGACTTTAGAGCTTGATGTTTTATCCATGCTTGGTGTCTTTTCTCTATTGCTTGATCACAATCTACATTCCACCATTCATGTTTTTTCCTTGGATTTATTGGTGCTAACTCCTCTGCTATTGATTTTAATTTAGTGATTAATTCGTCCAATGTTTTAGTGTTGAGAGACTCTTCTCCTGTTCTTTCACAGTACTCTATATTTTTTATTAAGGTAGATGGATCAAATTTCCTCCTATTGTTATTATTAGTTTTTTTCTTGGCCATTGGAGTTAATTTTATTTTTATCTTTACCACATAGTGGTCTGATCCTGAGTCAACTCCCCTTAGAACCTTGACATTGTGAATTTCGCGATGGTGAAATTTATCCATGCAGACATGATCCAACTGCCATTCACCCCTTCTGAAGTCAGGATGTTTCCAAGTTTTCAATTTATGGGGCTGTCTTTTAAAACATGTTGATTTAGAGATTAATTTGTGGTTTCTACAAATTTCGACTAATCTTTGACCATTTTTATTGGTTCGTTTATGTGCTGTCCATTTTCCAATTATATCTCTATATCTTCTTTCTTGTCCAAGTTGCGCATTGAAATCACCAAGGAGAATTTTGATGTTTGATGAAGGGATGTTTATTAAAGTTTGATCCAAAAGATCCCAGAATTTTTGTACTTCTTCTCTGTCCTTAATGGTGTTGTTTTTTTGATTAGTAGGAGCATGTGCATTAATAATTGTATATGTTTTATTTGCCGATTTCAAAGTTAGGGTCGTAAGTCTGGAGGATTGAGATTTAAATTCTGTTATCGAGTCAATGATTCTGAGATCTATTAAGAATCCGTTACCAAATTGTGGACAATTTTTCATAACTCGTTTTCCTGGAATTCCTTTATATAGTCTATATCCTTGTGATTCCAGATGGCCTTGATCACTATTTCTAATTTCCTGAAGGGCCATAATTAGAATTTTATGACTTCTCATGATATCCGTGATGATCTTCAATTTTCCAGTTTGAACCAGAGAGTTAACATTATGTGTAGAAAAGAATGAGACTTGTTTAGGTTTGATTTTCCGTAGTATTTGTTTGTTTGCTTTTTGATGAGTTTTCAGACGCTCCGATTCGTCATTATCTTCCGCATGACAGCCCACCGTATCCGAATGCTGTCTTTTCTGTAATCTATCATTACAGACGGCGGAATTATTCTTCAAGTATTTTCTTCAAGTATATGGCTTGACATTTTCCATTATTCTTATGTCCCTTACTTTCAAGGGGTCTCATATTATTTGAAGACCATAGGTCATGATGGGTACTATTTTAACTTTGAAGATCTTCATTGCGGTGTCTAGTGATAGCGATTGAATTTTCCTAATAATATTGTATACGTAGAACTGTCCACACAAATAAATACAGATAAAAATAAGAATTAGCATACTATCTTTCTTAAAATGAAGAAGTGAACACGTGAGTGAGTGGGAGTGAGAAGGGTGATGGTGAATGAAATTTAATGATAATGTTAATGTTATTGGTTTTAAGTCCCTTTTAACAACTGCGGCTTTTAGAGACGCCGGGGTGCCGGAATTTTGCCCTGAAGGGAATCATTAACGTGTCAGTAAATATAATGACACGGCTACCGTGCATTTGCGCACCTTCAAATGCCAAATGGGCACAGCAAGCGGAAAAGTTATCGCTGAGCCATGCAGCCAGCCAAAATTTAATGATGACACCTGTTAATACTATTATGTAATTTTTAATGTACATGTTTTCGACCCACATTGGGGTCATCTTCAGCATGGGTTGTTTCCTCTGATTTGACTTACAAAGGTTATAAAACGAAGAACATATTACAGTGTACTCCCGATAATTCGTGTTGCAGTTAATTCGTGGGTCTCTGAGAGTATTTTATAGTAGTAATTCTTAGAGCAACTAATCATACCGCTACATAAAATAATCTCTCCATCGTTCAAAAGAATTTTAACGCGATACAATGCGTGGAGACAAAATCATTGAGATTTGAGAATAATGAACTGCGATTCTCAGCGATGTAAAATAAGGCCTACTTGCGCACTGCTATTAGAATATTGCAATCTTGAAAACATATGAGCATGTCACCGAAAGGGATTTCTTTTATCTTCAACTAGTAACCCGCCCCGGCTTCGCCCGGGAACAGTTATGAATGCATTACGTGATAAGCTCTTTTTTCTTCGATGTCGATGAACTACGACCTATATCCGTTTTACGATTCGGCATGGTGGGTTAAAATCACTGACTGGATTATTAATTATATTATCATGGAGATGCATGTGCAATGAATTCTTGTCAGACGTAATTTAAGAATGGTGAGGTGCATGAAACACAAATCTCCCTTCCGTCCAATCTAAACTTGACTGTGTATCTTGCGGGACGAAAAGTTCATAGGTGAACTCCAGGGAAACTCCGAACACAACCACTCTTCTCTGAAATCTTAACTCAACACGAGACTAAAGTTTCATGCTGGCTGTATCTAGGGTAATAGGCTCGCCCGCTAGCTAGCCTGTAACTGGGGTGATAGGCTCTCCCCTAGCTAGCTCGTAATCTGTCGCCTCAGTAATTGAATGGAGATTGTTTGTAGAAATGAAAACGTAAAAACACATATAGTGGGCGATGTATTGAAGATAGAGATATGCTCGCAGTGATGTTTTTGTAGAACTTTTCATGCTGAACAATTCTTACATTCATAGTATAGTGATATTTTTAACGGTTTGCCCAGCGTAAGCTTAAAAAGCACACGGTCGCCTAGTTTCTTTTTAGACTCTTTCACTGAAATCGTTACTGCTTGGCTTCCTTTGGTCTAAACAAATTATTTTCTACAGAAACCCACCTCGAGATATCCTTTACAGAATGGTGAAAACTGCATCAAAATCCATCCACTGGTTCTCGAGATTACCCGTGACATCCAAGAATCGGGGACTTTGTTTTATACTAAGTACAGATGCTGAGACAATGGTAAGTGGAATGCACTGTCACTCAGAACCTACCCTCCCTTTCCCAACAGCCATACCCCAAAGTCAGCCTATGAGTTGTGAAGGGTAGATGTGAGGACAGCGTATTGTAAATAGTGATTATTGCCTGAAGAAGCAAACCAACATAACACAGCGCCGAGTGTCATTGAGTAGTTAGATGTCTAAAAAGACAATTATGGTTTCAAACATGAAAGCGAGGAGAATATAGTTCGGCATTTAACTGTCGGTCAGGAAAATTGAGATCTAGTGCGGAAGTGACCAAAAGGAAATCCCAAAAGTTTCCCATAGGCAAGCTACTGAGTCTAAAGTCACACTAATCTCTTAGGCTATATAGAAAATCCCTATGAATAATTGTTATATTCTCATAGATTGTTTTCTTCAGAAATATACAATCTAATGTTAGAAAAAAAATAAACTATCTAAGAAACAAAAAGTGATGATAGTCTTCTTTCTTAGTTATTAATGTTGGCATAATCCACACACCTCTAGTAAAGTGTGTCTTACAACGCAATGCAGCAAAGGGTTATAATTATTTTTTTGCGTGTTCATAAAATACATTTCAATATTTTAATGCATAGTTTTGTTTTTACTATGCTTAAAAAAGCATAACTGCGGATAATTCGCGGAATTTCGCGCATCAATAACCACGAATTATCGGGAGTGCACTGTATATCAAATTATATCAAATGAATGCTGAAGATAAGAATATATAAGAATAACACTATGAAATTACAATACTATACTATTAAAATGGACGGTTTTACAATATTAATGAGAGATGTTGTCCATGTACTAAATGATATCAAACAAATATAATACATAAATACACAGTGCTGATGACCAAATATGTGCCAGAGCTCTTAATAGAAACTAGTTATAGCATGAATCAATCATTTTGATTTTTTTTTTCAGGACAGTAAATGTGATTATATAACTGTTATTTCCAGCCACAATTTATTTAATTGGATACATTCATATTAACCGACTGAAAAGAAATTCATTTACTAGATTACGAAGGCAACAACGAAAAATTGCTTCTGAAATTTCTATATAAATTCCTCCCCTAGTAATAATATTGTCTCCCACAAGTCCAACCCCTCCTCCACGTGGTGGGAGACGGGCAACGGCATGAAGTAGGGGATTGCCTGTAGGGGTGAAGTACAGTGGGGACTTTGTGTGCCCCGGGACCGCTACAGTAGCTGTGAAGGCTATATGGGAACCCTGAAAAGTGACGGCTGACGGGGCTAGCAAGCCAGTAGTGGATATCATATTTGCTTTCAAACCAGGAACAGGCCTCGGAAAGGACGGATGCAAACGACGACGACCCGGATATGCTAATGGACTACGAGTTGGGACATTAAACATACAGATACTGACAGGAAAAGTGGAGGAGATTGTAGATGTGTTGGAGAGAAGAAAACTGGATGTACTGGGCTTGGCAGAAACAAGATGGAAAGGAGAAGGTCGCAGAGAACTGAGGAAAGGGTACCGGTTGTACTGGAGTGGGAACAGTGAAGGAAGGAGCAGCGGAGAAGGAGTAGTTGTGAGAGATGGAATGAAGGAAGAGGTAAAGGGAATAAGTGACAGGATCATGAAGATCAGAGTAACTGTAAAGGGAAGAAGCCTGGAGATAGTCCAGGTATATGCCCCTCAAGTTGGATGTACAGCTCAAGAGAAGGAAGACTTTGAGGAGGAGCTACAACAGCAGTTGAATGGTCAGAGCATCATTGTCATGGGAGATTTGAAT
The DNA here is from genome assembly GCA_946902985.2 of Meconema thalassinum. NCBI lineage: Eukaryota > Metazoa > Arthropoda > Insecta > Orthoptera > Tettigoniidae > Meconema > Meconema thalassinum. The sequence continues at coordinate 294,772,136 of OX336391.1, read as the reverse complement.
GCACATGTAGGAAGTGAAAGGCAAGGATATGAAAATGTATTGGGAGCAGAAGGATGGGGGAGCAGGAATGAAGAAGGGAGAAAGTTGCTGGTTTTTTGCAAGAGAAACGGTTTAGTGGTAGGCAACTCCTGGTTCCGGAAGAAAGAAAGCCACAAGGTAACGTGGTACAGCAGTGATTTAACAAAGAAATCTTTGGTAGATTACATGCTGTACGACTGGGAAATGAAGAGAAGTGACAGAGATATAAAGGTAATACCATCAGAGGCCTTAGATAGCGACCACAGAATACTTGTAATGAACCTGGGAGTTGTTAAGGATAGCAAGAGTACCAGGAAAGGAGAATCAAAGTATGGAAACTCAAGGAAAAGGAAGTCAAGGAAGAATTCCAGAAGATAATAAGGGAAAGGATGCCAACAGACAATCCTAAAACAGGGGAAGAGGAATGGAAGCAATTCAAAAACACAATGGTGGAAGCTGCAGTGGCAGTATGTGGAAGAACAAGCAACAGAAAGCGGTGTAAAGAGACACCATGGTGGAATGAGAGAGTAAAAGAAGCTGTGGGAAGGAAGAACAAGGCTTTCAGAGTGTGGTTCCAGGAAAGAACTGATCTGGCAAGGGAAGATTATAAGATAAAGAAGAAAGAAGCAAACAAGATTGTCGCAGAGGAGAGGAAGAAGTGGATGGTAAAGTGGACAGAGATGATGGAGGAAGACAGCAGAGGAAATAAGAAAGTACTTTATGGGATGGTCAAAAGTAAGAGAAGAGGTCTGCGAGAGGATGTGGTAATGATGGACAAAAACGGAAATGAGGTACACAACAAAGAGACACTCAAGACAGTGTGGAAAGAGTACTTTGAGGATTTGCTGAATCCAAATGGTCATAGGGAGGAAGACAATGCATTGGAAGATGGAGAAGACAACACAGGAATGGAAAAGGACCTGACTTGGAGAGAACTGGAAATGGCTATAGACAAGATGAAAGGAGGAAGGGCACCAGGTGTGGATGAAGTGAGTGTTGAAATGGTGAAGGCAGCAGGGGAGGTTGGGAAACAGTGGCTGTACCGTGTGATGAGGGTGATATGGAAGGAGAAAAAGACCCCAGAAGATTGGAAGAAAGGATTAATTGTCCCAATATTTAAGAAAGGAAGCACAAAGGAGTGCAGAAATTACAGGGGAGTCACACTCATACCTCACTGTGCCAAGATATATGAAAAGATATTAGAAAGTAGAATACGAGCCAAAGTGGAGAGAAAATTGAGAGAGGAGCAGTATGGATTCAGACCTGGGAGATCAACAGTGGATCTCATATTTTCAGTGAGACAGCTCCAGGAACACCACTACGAATTTGGAGAGGATCTGTTGATGGCCTTCCTGGACATCGAAAAGGCCTATGATAGTGTGTGTAGGGAGAAGGTTTGGAAAGCAATGGAAAACATGGGAGTGGAAAAAGAGACTGTAGGCAGAGTGAAGGAGATGTATTGTGGAAGTGTGAGTTGTGTGAAAGTTGGAGGGGAAAGAACAGACTGGTTCAGACAAATAAGTGGCCTGAAACAGGGTAGTGCGCTGTCACCCCTTCTCTTTATTGTGGTTATGGACGAGGTAATGACACGGATAGCAGGAAAGATAGGAGAAGATAAGATGAAAGCAATGGTGTTTGCAGATGATCTCATGGTCTGGGGAAACAAGGAGGAGGAAATTCAGGAGCAACTGAAGACTTGGGAAGAAACAGTGGGAGAGTACGGATGGAAGTTCAACATCAGTAAATGTGAGATCCTGTTAACGACCAGGAAAAAGGACAGACCAATGAGTGGGATAACACTTGGAGGTGGACAGATGAAGAAGGTGGAAAGTCTCAAGTACTTGGGAAGTATAGTGGAGGAAAATGGGAGAAATGACAAAGAGATTACGGAACATGGCAGACAGGCAGAAGCATTTCTGAGAAGCATTAGGAGCTTAGTGTGGAATAAAGATGTCCCACAAAAAAGCAAGGAAGTGTTATACAGAAGCTACTATATCCCGATACTGACCTATGCTTCAGAAACATGGACAATGAAGAAAAGAGACATAAGCAGAATACAGGCAGGTGAAATGAAGTTCCTGCGAAGTAGGATCGGAGTAACAAGAAGAGACAGGGTGAGGAATGAAAAGGTCAGGGAAATGGTGAAAGAGGAGCCCTTGCAAGGTAGGATTGAGACATCAAGACTGAGGTGGAATGGATGAGAAGAAGATTCCCAAGAGGATACATGAGATGCAGATGCAGAAGAAACGACCAAGGGGAAGACCAAGAGATAGATGGCTGAAAGGAGTGGAGGAATGTGTCAAGAAGAGAGGCGAGGACTGGGCCAGAGTGACAGCGGAGAGGTGGTGGGAAGAAAGAACTAAGTGGCGAGGCTTATGCTCCAAACAGACCCAGCCTGGGGCTGGAAACTGTACAAGATGATGATGATGAGTAATAATATTAATTGGTACAGAGATGTTCTGCACCAACAGAAATTTTACAACATGCCTACATTACATATGAAGGATCTCCAAATTATTAGGGTGTCACTAATCACGTCAATGAAATAATAATATTAATTTGTGCAATATATAGTGTAGAGCTAAAAAACACTACAGTTTGAACCAAGATTGTCAGCCATTACAATAGCCAAAGCAAAGATTGTGCAGAAGCACCAACTTGACTTGATAAAGGAGGTTGCATAATACTGGTATCTTAATAGAAGATCCTTCAAGGTACAAGGACCCTGACTTGACCTATATGGGAGGAAGTATCAAAACATTTCTCCACGTCTTTCCAGGGGCAGTTAATGGAAGAGGAATAGTCGTTAGATGTAGCATGACCAAGCAGTGTAGCCAAGTCATGCTCCACGACTTCAATGGAGAACTGCAGTTTGGAGATAGAAAGTTTGATCAAATCCCTCCGCTGACAGCAGTTAACCTAAGAGTGGTTTCCTTCTGAGTTTTTTCATGCTCATAGCAGGCAAATTTATAGTCCTGGGGCACCTACCTCAATCTTGTACCTTAATAATTATAATTACACACACTACAGTCACTATAATACATCATGATATCAGACATATATCATACACACAGTACACAGTGCTGATGACCAAAGCTATGCCCGAACTTCTAATAGATACAGCTAGATGTAGCATAAGTAACAGTTAATGATTCTCAACTTCATTACTGTGATTCTGCCATTAATATGACAGGATTATTTGAGTGCGTGACCAAAGAACTTGTTACACAGCTGATATGGTGGGATTTAGAAATGCCAAGTTCAAATCTTTTATAAAACTTTAATGATATTAGTCTTCTACTCGTTGTGCTCAGCTATTTTCAAAGGTTACCCCTCGAGATGTTACAAGTTTACCTATGAAGTAAATTTTTATTTTATTTTATTTATTTTAAACAAGCTGTACCCGGCATGCGTTGCAATGCCAATCAAAGAAAGTGTCGGCGTTGAAATTCTGTTTCTTGAAGTGCTTTTGGACACACAACATGTTTTTCAATTTCCGTTAACTGCCTCTAAGCTATCGTAAAATGTATCTTCTAATTTAGAATCATTCGTGGGAGCGTGCACACACAACAACTTTCAAAAGTTTCATCGCAATCGGATGAATGGCATATGAACGTATACGGGATTGTGTTTGAACGATTTGTGCGCTGTCACTCATTTGTTGATTCTACTCGTACGCAACCTATTGAGAAATGGATTTACTAAGTCGAAACCCTACCCTGGCGTGTACACAATAACTCGTCAAGGTTTCATCACAAACGAAGAAGGTTATATGAACACATAGGAGATTTTGTTGAAACGCTTCGCGCGTCGTCACCCATTTGTTGCATATACTCGTGCGCTACCTATTGTGAAATGGATTTACTAAGTCGAACCCTTCCCTGGCGTGTACACAATAACTGATCAATGTTTCATCGCAATCGGATGAATAGTATATGAACGCATACCGGATTTTGTTTAAACGATTCGCGCCCCGTCACTCATTTGTTGAATCTACTCGTGCGCTACCTACTGTAAAATGTATTTACTAAGTTAGAAACCGTCACGTAAGTGTCCACAAAATCTCAGTCAAGTTTCATCGCTATCGGACTAATGGGATATGAAGACATATGGGACTATATTGAAACGCTCCGCGTGTCGTCGTTCATTTGTCGAATCTACTCGTGTGCTACCTACTGTGAAATGTATTTACTAAGCCAGAAACCTTCCTTGGCGTGGCCACCATATTTCACCCAAGTTTCACCGCTAACGGCAGAATGGTATATGACCTTATACGGGACTTTGTTGAAACGCTTCGCGCGTCCTCCCTCATTTGTCGAATCTACTTGTGCGCTGCCTATTGTATAGTGGATTTACTAAGCCAGAAACCTTCCATGAAGTGTACACAACATCTCACCCAAGTTTCATAGCTATCGGACGAATGGTATATGAATGCATACGGGACTTGGTTGAAACGCTTCGCGTGTCGTCGCTCATTTGTTGATTCTACTCTTGCGCTACGTATTGTAATATGGATGTACTCAGCCAGAAACCTTCCCTGGAGTGTACACAACATCTCACCCAAGTTTCATCGCAATCGGATGAATGGTATGTGAACATATACGGGACGTTTTCAAAACGCTTCGCGCGTAGTCACTCATTTGTTGAATCTAAACGTGCGCTTCGTATTGTAAAATGGATTTACTGAGCCAGAAACCTTTCCTGGAGTGTACACAACAATTCACCAAACATTTATCACTATGAGACGAATGGTATATGACCTTATACGGGACTTTGTTGAAACTCTTCGCGTGTCATCGCCCATTTGTTGAATCTACTGGTGCGCTACCTATTGTAAAATGGATGTACTACGCCAGAAACCTTCCCTGGAGTGTACACAACATCTCACCCAAGTTTCTTCGCTATCGGATGAATTGTATATGACCTTATATGGGACTTCGTTGAAACGCTTCGCGCGTTGTCACTCATTTGTTGATTCTACTCGTGCTCTACCTATTTTTAAGGGATTTACTAAGCCATAAACCTTCCCTGGAGTGCACACAACATCTCAGCCCAGTTTCATCGCTATCGGACGAATGGTATAAGAACGCATACGTGACTTTGTTGAAATACTTCGCGCGTCGTAGCTCATTTGTTGAATCTACTCGTGCGCTGCCTATTGTAAAGTGGATTTACTAAGCCAGAAAATTTCCCTGGAGTGTACACAACATTTTACGCAAGTTTCATAGCTATCGGACGATTGGTATATGAATGCATACGGGACTTTGTTGAAACGCTTTGCATGTCGTCGATCATTTGTTGAATCTACTCGTGCGCTATATACTGTGAAATGTGTTCACTAATTTTGAAACCTTCACGTAAGTGTACACAACATCTCACCCAAGTTTCATCGCTATCGGACGAATGGTATATGAACACATACGGGACTTTGTTGAAACGCTTCGCGCATCGTCGCTCATTTTTTGAACCTACGCGTGCGCTACCTATTGTAAAATGGATTTACTAAGTCAGAAACCTTCCTTGGAGTGTACACAACATCTCACCCAAGTTTCATCGCAATCGGATGAATGGTATATGAGCGCATAGGAGACATACACACCCACAGACAAACTATCACGTAAAATTGATTTTTATATATATAGATGTGACAAGAAGTGGAACTACCAATGACGCAAGGACCTATTAATGAAATCACAGAAGCGGAAGTTAGGAAAGCCATCTATAAAATGAAGAATCATAAAGCAACGGGCCCAGATGAGGTACCTGCTGAACTCGGGAAATCTCTTGAAGTGGATGGAGCTGTATGGCTTTCAAGGTTATTCAATGACATCTTAGTTCACAAACAGATGCCAGATGCCTGGAGAAAGAGTATGTTGGTCCCGTTCTACAAAAACAAAGGAGATGTTAAATTTTGTGGAAACTTCCGCGGTATAAAACATACATCACACACACTCAAGATCTGGGAACGAGTCCTTTGTGAGCGCCTTCAAAATTTGATGAAGTTAAGGGATAATCAGTTTGGCTTCACTGCTGGAAAAGGAACCATTGACACAATCCATGCGATAAAGCTGGTAATTGAAAAAGCTCGGGAAAAAAAGAAGAGTTTATGTATGGTTTTGTAGATATTGAGAAAACCATTGATAATGTGCCAAGACCATTAATATGGCAAGCATTCCTGAACTATACATAAAACTCATAATGGATATGTATAGCAATATACAGACATGTGTCAGAAGCCCAGCTGGTTTGTCCGAAAGCTTTGATATCAAAGTATGGGTTCATAGGGGAGTGCTCTAAGTCCACTGTAGGTGGAGTTGCCCTCAAAGATAAAATCTGCAAAGAACATGTGCGAGGCAGTTGTAAAGTAGCACCTATAACTGAGAAACTTTTACGAGTCCAGGCAAAGGTGGTATGGACATGTTATGCGAAGACTGGAAAATCATACAGTGAAGAAGTGCCTTTCCATGGCTACACAATGTCCAAAGGGACATGAGGGTATTGGGTCTATCTGCTGATGATGCTTTACAACGAAATGACTGGCGCCTCAGGATTAAGAAAGCCGACCCCACGTAACGGGAAAAGGCGAGGAAGAAGAAGAAGATTTATTTTAAATGTGAAAAGCTCTGATATACTAAAAGATATGAGCAATTTTTTCAAAATGTGACTTGCCAAATTACAATTTTTCTTCTTCTTATGGTTGTTGGAATCCTTGCCTTTCAGAATGAAAACATTTTCAGCCTCCGTAATAGAAATATATATTATAGGTAATGTAGATAATAGATACACAGTAGATATAAAATTCCACTTTAATAAAATGCTCTCGCTAGATGTTACAATATACAGGGCTTTATTTATGTGTGAGGAATGTCACATGACCGCAAGGTGAGCGATGCAGATAACAGACGAGTGGGCATAGAGATGGCAAGGGCAGTTACAGCAGCAGCACGGCCGGCCAGTGCTGTGCTGTTACACACGTAACAGCCGAGGTGAAAACCTCCGCGTGACGGTCCCAACATCTAAATAAAGCCACAGCTTGTAAAGCTTTCAATTGCCACATTGCAACAAATTTTATTAACAATGCTGAACACTACAACTGTCGGTGCAGAAATTATGTGCACCCGAATTTGGAGATAAATAACAAAACAACCGAAAGGCCTACAGAAAAACAAGTAACATCACCTTTTTCCTTGTTTATTTCTGCGATGGTTGATGATAAAGGTACTTTTTAGAAACTTATTTTAATATCCTTTATGGCAGGTTCATGCAGGGTTCGTGCGAAGTGTCGACTTTAAGAGATTCACAACTCTTAAATCAGTTGTGCTACAGCATCCAAATTTGGATATGTGTTAGATATGTTTTCTGTCTATATGTGAAGTTTCAAAATTTGATCTCCAACACAAACAACGAAACAATCATGTGAAAGGCTCATATTTCGAAACTGGACTCTCGCAGAAGTTCGTTATTGGATGCGTTGTAATCCACACATAATAAGCATTTACGATATGTAACTATCTGTGATCTAAATAAATGGGTTTAGTTTATATGGATTGATACTGTATTTTTTATGATTTTGGTGACTTGTTGGCATGAGAGGTCCGCAGGAAAGTTCGTGCTGTGTTGCCGCGCTAGCTTGCTCTGACCCGCCCGAGAATGTCACTGACTGTTCAGCACTTTGTTCACTCTGCTTCGTAATGCAGTAAATCTTTTGGAATGTCTTAGATAAAAATACTTGTACTACGCCACCTCTAGGACGTTTTGTGAAATGGTGTCTGGCAGAATACCTTTCCAGTGGGTCTTTGTGTTCCATGGATTTTAGTGGTGGAGAGTCATTTAAAATTTTAATTTGGTATACTGTACATTAATTACTATTAAGTTGAATCTCGGCGGTAATAAAATACAAGAAAAACAGAGAAAGCAAGTCCAAGGAACATGAGTTTAGTGCTTTTCAGTCGGTCAACACGAATGTACCCAAAAGAGATGGGTTATGCCCTAATCCTGAAAAAAATTACATGAGATTAATAAAACACTAGGATGACCAGTTTCGATCGTCAAGCGATCATCATCAGATCCATTACACTTAGGCTACAAAATCTATGTTTGAAATACAGGTGAAAATATTTACAATATGTACAATGTAAATATTTTCACCTGTATTTCAAACATAGATTTTGTAGCCTAAGTGTAATGGATCTGATGATGATCGCTTGACGATCGAAACTGGTCATCCTAGTGTTTTATTAATCTCATGTAATTTTTTTCAGGATTAGGGCATAACCCATCTCTTTTGGGTACATTCGTGTTGACCGACTGAAAAGCACTAAACTCTTGTTTACTAAGGCAACACTGAAAATATGGCTTCAAACACCACAAATCCAAGGAACATGACGTGACAATATATCAATAAATAAATGAATTAATTAATATATAAATAAATAAATAAATAAAAATAATGATAATAATTAAGAATTACTGATTAATTCACAAGTTTCCCCATTTTCAACTTCAGGCAAATGCTGGGACGGTTTCTTCTGACAGGCCACGGCCGCTTCCTTCCACGTCCTTGTCCAGTTACATTCATCTGCATCATTTCAGCTCTCATTAACTCCTATCGTGAGTTTGGCATCAGGAAGGGCATCCAGCCGTAAAAACATTCACCACATATAATTTCATCGCATCTCATCCTTGACCCCGTTGGAAACGGGAATAATAAGGGGTTGACATGCATACACTAATTAATTCACAAGTTCGTAACAAAATGAATAAGAAAAGGAAATTATGTTATTATATTCTAGCATTTCGGTTTATAACACAATTATTTTATTAGTGTTTAGTAAAGGAAGCAATTTAATTCGAACAAACTCTGAATATTTAGCTAGTACAAAATGAAACAATAAAAATAAATAAATTATACCAAAGACATATTTTGTCATCCTTGGATGAGTGGCCTTCAATAACGAAAGGATCGCATTCTTCGCCAGTGTCTACATCCACTGTTCAACTCTGCCCTTAAGATATGTCAAAAGGTTATCTTAGTATCTCTGGCATTGTCTTAATGTGTAGTTTCCAGTTTCACTCAGGATATTGTGGAATAGATAACTTCACAATGCCTCCTAGAACCCCGTTTACGGAGTGCGAGATTACTATGATTTCTTCAAGTTAGAGGGAGAGAAAATTAGCGATAAGCGATATCTACTGCTCCAGCGAGTCCCGATTGTCTTGGAGTGTCCCTTCGCTTGGTTAAAAAGGTGAATGCTGAGAATGTGAGGGATGAAAATCCAGGACCAGCCAAGAGGAAAGGACGAAATACGTTTAACTTGAACATGCTCGGTGCCGAGACAGCGCGCAGGAACCAGGTCAGGGAATTCCCGGCGTCTTTCTAGCTTGTCTGATGTAATGCACTAAAGCTGGCGGAGATATGGATAATGCAGATAATCTTCCTCCAAACTTACCTAAGAAGTTGGAAATAAAAGGCATGACTGCCAAAAGGACGAAATACCTGTTCGACAACATTCGAGATTACTGCACAGCGGGAACAAGGGATCTATTGTGCCCACAGCCAGGCAACATTGAAGCCGCTGAACCTGGCCCAAGTAGTGCGAAGGATTGTATGCGCAAAAGGAAAAGACATACGTAAACATTCCACAAAAATGAGCAACAGTTCAGTTTGCTACTACAGGATACAAGGCAGATACCTGTAGAATTGGATACAAACTAACTTTGTGTAGTTTCAGAACGTTTTTAACATCCAACATTAATATGTTCTGAATTCTTCTTCTTCTTATTATTATTATTAAATAAATGATATTAATAAAACAATAGTAATAAAAACAACATTTTGAAATGTGTAGTTATGCCCTTTGGCAAAATTTGAAACGAAAAAACACAGCAAAGAGGGTGTTATGCCCTTTCATTAGAATCCCTGCACGACTTTGTACTATTATTGATTCGCGAGATATTTTAAAAATGTAGTTATGCCCTTTGGCAAAATCTAAAAGAATTATTATTATCATCATCATCATTATTATTATTATTATTACTAACATTATCACAGATACTATTATTGTTTCGTGATATTGTTTGCACTTCTTAAGACAGAACATCTGTGTAGGCCTACTTGAGTCTTGCAATACTAAAATTTTCTGTTTCACTTTCATTATCTTGAACATATTTACATATTTACAACACTTTCTAGAGAATAAAACTCCGATATATTTATGAAATATTATTTTAATACACAATGCTGATGTTCCTTCATCCAGTGAAACGGTCAGATTTTCTTAAATATTTAATATATTGTCCGAGCACTATACTAAATTTTCAAATCGATTTTCTCGACATTCAATAAATTCTGTCCTATAACTTCAATGTTTCATAAAATAATCAGTTCTTAAGATAAATACTTCTAGTTTTCACGAAAATGATCGCAAATGTACCTACTATCAAAATATAATATAAACCAAAAATTAGATTTTCAGACTTAAGGTATGGTTTCCTGGAGAACGTCACATATGTGGATTACAACGCACCCAAGAACGGACTTCTGCGGGAGATCAGTTTCGAAATACGAGCATTTCACATAATTGATTGTTTCATTTTTTGTGTTGGAGATCAAATTTTGAAACTTCACGTATACATAGAAAACATATCCAAAGTTGGGTGCTGTAGCACAACTGAGTTAAGAGTTATGAAACTCTAAAGTCGACACTTCGCTTGAACCCCACAAAAAAAAAAAAAAAAAACACACTTTTTAAAATACCTGCCAAAAAGGATATTAAAATAAGTTTCTAATAACTACTTTTATCATAAATCAACGCAGAAATAAACAAGGAAAAAGGTGATGTTACTTGCTTTTCTGTAGGCCTTTCGGTTGTGTTGCTATTTATCTTCAAACTCGGGTCCACATAATTTCTGCGCTGACAGTAGCTACCTCCAGTGCAAGCCATGTCTTTCTTTCTTTCTTTCTTTCATTCTTTCTTCAATGCTTAACCCTTTCCTGCACACATTTTGAGGTCATTTATCCCTATCTTTCACCCTTATCTAATTTCCAGATTTCCCCTGCCGAAAGCTGCATTGATATTGGTGTAGTTGGCAATTTCACTGAATGGTACATCACCTCCTAACATATGAATACAATAATCTATTTCTTTTGATCCACTTTCCAAATTTTATACAGGTTCAACATCACCTAGAAAATTAGTAGGAGGTGTAAAATGAAAAGTCTGAGGTACCTGAATGACCGGCGCATTATCATCGGTCCCATATTCTTGGTCTTCATTTTCACTCTCATCGCCTTTATCATTACAATTAACTTCATCAATATCTCCTAAATCCACTAAAACATCACTTCCACCACTACTTAATGATTCTGTATCGCCTCCGGCATTTATATCAAGCGCAGTTTCAATGTCTGGTATACTCAAACCAGCCATGATCACAAGAGTACACAGCTCATCCAGACCTGTCAATGTTTACATGGAATTACGCTCTTCATTTGTTTATTCCCTAAGCCTTCTTGATTCTAAAACATACTCATCCAAGCATAATATCTCTGACTATTACCCCACCAGACGTTACGATAGAAACTGTCAGAGGGCAGATAATGACAGAGAATGCAGTCGGGCGCTTTTCGGCGCTCAGGACTGGAACCGAACTGGTGGGCGCTTACGGGCGCTATGGGCAGGAAAGGGTTAAGCTCATTGACGAGCTCTTACATCTGCTTCGTTCTTCTGCCTCCTCAAGGAGCGCTCCCATATGCATGACTGTTCTGCAATGTATGTCGTCAAGTGCTCGCCTAACCAAGAAAATTCTTACTTTTATTTTTTATTTTCAGCTAGACAATGTTGCCTGTGTTGTACATACTGTACGGTAATATGTAATATCTTCTATGCCAGGGAGAGAAAATATGTCATGTAATATTGAGGTCTTCTAAGTCATTGTTTTAACTGTTAGTGCAAAAGTACTATTTGAAAATACATATAGCTGGAATTTAGTGAGTTATTGTTGTTTTAAGTGGCAGAACAGCAAGGGCATCTGCCCCTAGAATTTAGTGTATTATTTGGTCTTGTTAATGTTAATTGCTAACAATTCAATGTTTTATTGTTTTTTTATGCCAAAACTCGATGGATAAAAAACTTAGAAGCCATTTCTCCAGTGTCACATTGTTAAGATTCTACGTAAAATTGTTCTTAAGTCAATATGTACAGGGAGCGAGTTATCTTGCCTATACTCTACCTAAAATAAAAGATGCATTCAAAAATTTTACACTTCACTACGTAATTATTTCTATGTACAATATTGTAAATGTTCCTTTTATATCAGGTAACTGAGTAGAGTATTTTAACATTGTTCACCCATGATAATTAGGCTCTTCTATACATGTTGATACTTAAGAAAAATTTACTTAGAACCTCTGTGTTGATAATGATGTGGCATTACAGATATGATTGAATTTATATATACAGTATATAAATATTTTAAAAAATGTTGTACTTACATTGCCAAACTCCTCCTCCACAGCTTGGTATATGTAAGGGGTTTCAGGTGGGCTGCCCATCTCATGTGTTTCCTCCTCGCGTTTCAATGAACTTTCTGACTCAGACTCTGATATGGACCCCTGTTCGGCTCCACTCAGGTGGTCCCCGACGAAGGTTGCATCATGTTGGCTGATGTCATCCAAATCTGTAGGGCGAGGGCAAGGAACTACAATACCTGGATGGGGGCCAAGCTCAGGGGCTGGGCTCACACAAATGGAGGGTGCAACCTGGGAGGAGGATATAGGACTTGGAGACCATTCTCGCTCAAGATAGGCGACAGCATGGTACAGTCGTTGAAATGAAGGAGTCACAGCAGCAGACAGGGCTCGGCGGTCACTTGCTGGTAGCAGCTTACTGTACGGCGAACAAGGAGTAAGAGGACGGAAAGAAGAGGGCAGCAAGCATGATAAAGATGTTAAAGCATCTGTTACAAAGGGTACAGGGGAGGAAAGAAAATAACACAACTTCAATAAAATGTAATTAATCCCTTCCAACCACGATTTGATTTTAAATGCTCAAGTATAACTTCTAAATAGTGAAAACTGCCAAGCACATCTCCCCAAATATTTTTAAACAATACACAGCACTTCACAGAAGCCTATGAATCAACTACAAAAGCATATCAAAATCTATAGGAATTGTGTAATGTTGTTCATACAAAGCCTAGAGTGAGAAAAGATAACAAAAGTATATAAAAAAAAAAAAAAAAAGGCAGAAATGATCGTAGATCTCTAATTTCTTATTAATATTTATCAGAAGCTGAGTCACCACATAGGGGGTGTCTGCATGAATTGATGAATCAATTTTTCATTAGTTGATTCTGGTCTCCTGCACTGTTGCAGAAGAAGTGTAAGGAACTTGCAGGAAATCATAATTTTCTTAGAAACATAATACCCCCATTTAAATAATAAAACTTGGAAACTTGGTCTCCAAAATGTCAGTCTTTTAAAAAATTTACATAGCCAAATAAAAATGAACTAATGACAATTGAGATTACACAAGCTTGTGGATGACATGACGTAGGAGTATAGTACTCAATTGGGAGACAATTCTTACTTAAGATATGCAAGAGCATGTTGCTGACATGCAGGGGTCATAGCACTCAATAAATAGTAGCCCTATTCACCACCACTACCTTCAATATTCATTCATACCTTCAATAAAGTCACTCTCAATAGCTGTATAATTTCCATCTAAATCAATTGACGTCACCACTGATACAGGACAGTGCACTTTCACTTGAATTCACAACTGTACTTGTTCTGCCAGGTTAATATTTTATTGTAAAACTTTCTTGTCTTTAGCTTTATAACATATAGCAAGTACACTTCCCCTTTGATATTAAAAAAAATAACTCTCACGGGATTCATGACCAAAACCAGCAAACTGGAGAAATTCTTAACCAGCTGATCATGACATGTATGTAACTCAATGTGTTTTACTGTGAGAGTATTATCAACAAAGCCTGGGCCCATCTATCAATAAGGTAGTGATTAAAGTGATTAAAAAGTGATTTCATCTTCAATGATTTGATCTGAATTCCCTCCCATAACCTAACTGTACAAAACTGAACATACAATTAAAGATTAAAAAAGAACATTTCTTCATTCATTCTCTTTGAAATAGTCTCAGAAAAGTTGACAAGAGAAATTATCAGATGGTTTTTAATCTTTTTCTTTCGAGTTCTTTGACACAGTTAATAACAATGAGTGAAACAAAAGCTTACCATGTTCCAGATGAAGAGAGCATTTGTAGGTTGTGTGGGGGGCTCTGTGACAGATATCACGCACTGAGATTTAGACGAAGGCTGCCACTAAAGGACATGTGTGGCGACCAGGATTTATAATCTCGAGATTAATTGCATTGTTTATTATGTACTGTGTATTACTGTGGCCATTGGCTGCATTAAATGTTTATTAATAACAATGATTATTATGATGAATCAACACAATCATGGCATCCTAACCTAGGTGTTGATATTGAAATTTTGAATAGTTTGGGTACTGAAATCATTTGTTTTGGAATTCTTGAAACCCATTTTCAGGTTAACCTCAGTTTTATGCACATTAGTCTTTGGCAATTGATAGTCCATTAACAATGTATTTATTGAATAACTGTTGTTGCTTTGGGGCAGAACTTCGAGGTTATGTGACCCAAGAAAACAAGAATTCCCTATAGACCTCGTGCAACTGAATGTTGCTGCGCTCTGGCGGCAAGCAGCTCAAATATTCTGCACAATTTGTGTGAGTGGAGTAATGTGATTAGATCATGTTACGGAAAGATTTCAAGTTCAAGATGGTAAAAGTTCTACAGAGAGTAGAACAAATCGTTCTGTGGTTGAATGTAACTACAAATACAGAAATATCCACCTGGAACTTAATTCTTCGTATTCAGAAAGGAAAAAAAACCAGTACATTCGTAGAAGGAACACCTTATTTGTGGTATTTGTAGTCAGCATTTATATAAATAGAACACCGACAAGAGGTCCTGTCAGACTCGGGCACTGTCTTATATAGAGCCAAACTAATCACATCAGCGTGAACGAGGGGAGGGTAGCAGATTAACTGAGAGAATTGAAAGATGACAGAGTAGCCCAGCACAAGTGAAAGTAATGCTATGCTCAACTGGAGTCCCGTGGTCACCAACCCACGTCCTACTATTTGTGAGCCTCTGGGGGAAGATTCACCGTTTCATGAAAATGAGGGGCGTGAAGGAAGTGTGTTTAAATATGGATTATCATGTAACGCGAGTATACCGACAGATATCATGCCCGTATAGTGATAAGGCACTGCAGCTCAAATTTAACAGCATGAGATAGTCTATTAATCCTAGTTCCTCAAACTGTATAATTATGTCTTCACCCAACTTTTATTTCTTATGGAGCTATTCGCCTTTCTTAAGCTGAGAGGCTGTGAAATACGACGTAACCCTCCGAATATTCCCTAAACTCAGATAAATTTCCATGGATGACGACATTATTTCACCATTAAATAACTTATTTTACTGTCCTACTCCGGCACGAGCCATCACACACACACTACTCCTATGGACTCAGTGAGGGAGTTGCCGCTGGGAGCGCCAGCAGCTAAAATATCGCCATTCACACGAGGTCTATAGTACACTTAAAATTGACCCCAATTTATATGGCGTTATAGACCCTAAAAATTTACCGTCCAAACATCAATAGATACAGTGAAATCCTAGCTGTTGCATTGTAGGTGTCATATTAGAATCTCTGAAAGTAGCTCTCACATTTCTAAATTAAAAACTAGTTATTTACTATAATTATATCTTTATCTGTTATTAGGATACAGTGTTCTCTTGGTAATCCAGCAGATATCGGACCAGAGCTCTGCCGGATTATCGAAACTGCCGGATTACTGGAAAATATCGAGAAAAACGCAGATATCATTTGAAAATCAGTTTTAATTATATTGTACTATACAAAGTAAAAAGTACGAAAATACATCATATAACTCACAATATTCCTTGGAAGTAGACGACTGGAAATATGCATCAATTGTCTTTTGCTTTTTATGGTTGAGAGACACTTTGAAAAGGAAAAGGAAGATTGTAGTTTTACGTGACCGTGAATCTTGTGATTATGAGCCACGGGACCTCCTTTTTACGTGGAATCCGAACCACAGGACATGGCATTTCACTTCGAAAATCTCACATGCATTGACCGGGAATCGAACCCGGACCGCCTTGGTGAGAGGCATACAGCTAGACCGCTGAGCCACCACGCCCCCGAGACACTTTGAGAACTTGTTCCTGTAACCTTCTTGGAAATAATCCTTTTTTGTAATTTTCCAGTAAAATTCCCTAGCCTTTCCTTTAAGGATTTCACCAGAAATTGGTGTGAGCCTACCACATTCTTGTAAAAACCAAACATAGAGGCTATCGTCAACTTTAGGATTTTTAATGTCTGTCGTAACTTTTTAAATTTTCATTCGTCTTATAAAACGACTTTATTTTATCACTGTTTTTTTCTTATGTCGGGAACTGTAGCTCGACCAACACCGTAGTCGTTAAAACACTAGTTAACGTTTCGCCCTTTTTCAAGCAGCTTTAGGATTTCATGTTTATCTAACAAAGATAGAATATTATGTTTACGTCTTTTCTGCACGGATGCCATCTTCAACACAACACTACTACAGTACAACTGTCCTACACTAAGCACCTGAGGGGGGGGGGGGGTGCGTGAGTTATCGCTCTTGGCGCGAATGCATTGTTTACTCAGACACTAGTCTTGTCGCTGCGTGGGAAACATTGTACAGTATTGGGGACGCATTATCAAATCAAGTGTTTGAGCTCGTACTCAAATACAAAACGCCGGATTACTGGGAGTGCCGGAGAGCTGAGATGCCGGATTACAGAGGGAGTACTGTACTATATTAATTTCTAGCCTATTTCAGATGTCTTGGTGTAGGAAAAATGGGATCAGTAGGAGTAAACATGTTTTTGAGGGAGGCAGGCTGTAATGTAGAATATGGAAATCAGGTTAAGGCAAGATATTAGAATTTACATTAAATTGGTGCATTGAATGATTCGGCAACTTAATGAATCAAAAAATTTGAAACTTATGCGTGGCTAACCCACAAGAGCAGTGGACAGATTTCTAGTCAGATTTTATTTCCCAATTCCTGGCCACATACCAAATGTCTGCCATATAAGCCTATTGTTCTGGTTTCATTTAAGGGCTTGAACAACATACGTTATAAACCCCATGTACTTGTGTGTGGATGTGTGTCTTATATAGAATTTGTCCGATAACCTATATATTTTGGTGTGTGTACTCATAACTGAGGCAAGGGTTGGGAAGAAGGTAGCTGAGGCCTAAGTTCCCATGCTAGATTTTATCTACTCTGATCGGAATTAATTTTGTTTAAATCAGATGAACAAATGTATGGATTGCTCCTAAGTGAACTAATACAGTGTATTAACATAATTCATTAATTTATTATTCCTCTGTAACCTACCTACCCCCCCCCCCCCCCAATAGCGCTGGATCAAGAGTTACAGTCAACAGAACCACACTGATAAACACCTTATATCATACTCATAAGGAATAACTCGCAAGAAATTGATTATACACAACACAGACTAACTTCCACTGACACCAGACCGTGATAGTTGCAATATAAGATGCACGAGCAGAACTCGACACCATCACTCCCCTATTATATTTTATCTAACACATCCCGCGGGTGTTCGGAAATAAGCCTGATAGTCAAATGACTTCCTGCTGCATCTTAAACCATTAACATTTGCTGACATAGAGGTCAAATGATGTGTTGACATAGATCCACGAGTTATTATGAGAAATACACAATTATTAGATGTTTCCAAGGGCATGAGCGATCATGAGTTAAAATAGAAACCATCCTGGAGTTGCTTGGAGACGAAGTAGAAACCACTTCTAGGATGGCGGGAATCGACTCCATCTAATCCCAATTTCATAGCATGAGGTTGAGTATATCCCGTTCCGAACCTCAGATCAGCATTCTTGGCAGAGCCTGGAAGTTAAGCTGGCAAGTGATAGTTAAGATCACTAGCCACTACACCACAAGGCCTAGTTTTACTTCTACACTGAGCACCAAAAGAGTTATAAGTAAATGAGTGGCCCTGAATTTCATTGTTGAAAAGTTGTTGTTGTTGTTTCCTATGGCTAGCCCAGATTCCAATCCATCAGCTTTCTTGTGTTCCAATAGAGTTGTGTGAGGTTTCCAGAAGTTCTAGCAGTCACATCAAGTTTGTTGCAATGTAGCAGGTGCCCCTTGTCCATTTTACTTCCAGGTTCGTGACAAAGTGTGCATTCTTCAGATCTCAGGATGTTGATTCGTTTCAGATGAGCTGCAAGGCAGTCGTGGCCAGTGTTAAGTCTGAAGAAGGTCACAGCTTCTCTTCTTGGTGTTAGTTTGTATTGATCCCATTTAGCATCAATGTCTTTCCATAATTTGGTTTCTGCTGTTTTCTTTGCCATTTCTTCATACCTGTTTTTGATAGTATCTTTCAAGATCCTTTTTGCTGACATAAAATGTCTGACTGACAGGTTGTTGTAGTGTGGTACCTTTTTTTGCTAATCTGTCTGCCTCTTCATTTCCTGCTATTCCAACATGAGAAGGGATCCACTGGAATGAGATCTGTTTGTGGAGTCTATGAAGGGTTTTTATCATACAAAAAATTTCTTTCAGGTCTTTATTTTGGGGCTTATAATTTGACGAGATGGCTTGGATGGCTGCTTTTGAATCTGTAATGATAAAACATTTTTGATAATCAATGTTTCTGCCTAATAACTGATGGAGTGCATGTGAAATTGCTCTTATCTCAGCATCAAAATTTGTTTGGTTTTGGCCTACTGGGAAGTAGAGTGAGAAGAGAGATGAATGTATTCCAGCTCCAGTTCTATTTTCTTTGTCTTGTGAGCCATCTGTAAATATTTTTAGCCATTGATTAGATGGATATCTTTCATTATTAGAAATATTATTCATTTCAGGTTCCGTATTGACAGTAATCATGAAGAATAAAACTTACAATTTTCCGCTTAGTCAACATTGTAATATGAAATGTTTTAACAAATTATAGTATTGACTAGGCGGAAAATTGTAAGTTTTATTCTTCATGGATATCTTTCTTCTATTGTACAGAGGGCCAGTTGTTTTAGATCTTGTGGTGAAGAGTACTTCTTGCAGACCTCTTCTAGCAAAGTAAGATCTGTAGTCACTTGTATATATTCAATGGGGTTGACTGGCATACAGAGTGGTTCAAGTTTTATTTGCAGATTGCTCTTATTGATATATTCTTTGGCGAGACTTAAGGGATCTTTTTGTGTTTTAAGATTGGGGCTAGAAACTGGTTTTTTGATCCATGTCATTTGAGGTAGTCTTTGTATACTGAAATATGCATTGGCTATTTGATGTTTCATCTCTTCTTCTATTGGCAAGTTGTGGGTATATAATTGCAAGGCGGTTATAGGTGTGGTTTATATTGCACCTGTTATGATTCGTAGGGCATTATTCTGACACCTCTCGAGGCGATCAATGTTTGACTGGGGTGCTGTAGAGAGTACTTCACTGCCATATTTTATGATAGGTTTGATGTAAGTATTGTAGGTTTTGTTGAGTGTGTCTTGAGTGCTCCCCCAAGTAGCTCCTGCTAGTCTCTTCAGTAATTTCATCCGTTTGCTTACCTTATCCACCACATGTTTTATGTGTTTGGTCCAGTTCAGCTTCTTGTCCATGATGATACCTAGGTACTTTGTACTTTCACTTTTTGGAAGGGCTTGATTACTAAATTTGAGACTAAAAGTTGGATTGTGGTGTCTCAGGGAGAAAAACTGGTATACTGTTTTGGAAGTATTGATTTCCATATTATTGTTTTCAGTCCAGATTTTGAGTTTTATAAGAGCCTGGTTCATTCTGTGTTCAAGAAGCATTTGCTGATTTGGGCTGTTACGTGCTGTGGTCCAAATGATAACATCGTCTGCAAACAAGCTGATATTCACATTACCTACTTTCTTTCTTGTTTTTGGATGATCGTTGATGTACACATTGAATCAAGTTGTGCTTGATACAGCTCCTTGTGGGAGGCCAAGTTTTGATTGCTTGCAACCTGAAGTTTTGTTGTTGTAACGAACATTGATCATTCTTTGTGAAAGGAATCTTGAAAACCAGTTTAACATACATCCATTTACTTTGAAGTTGATAAGTTTCTTTAACAGCATGTTTCGCCATACAGTATCATAGGCTCCTTTAAAATCGATGAAAACTGCAAGAACACTTTCCCTTTTGTTAAAGGCTTCTTTAACAGCTTGTGTAAATCTCATTATTTGGTGGGAGGAGGACCTGTTTTGTCTAAACCCTGCTTGTTTTTCTGATAGAAGAGATTTTGTTTCCAAGTACCAATTGAGTCTATTTGTAATCATCCTTTCTAGAATTTTTACCAGAATGGAGGTAAGTGCTATAGGTCGGTACGAGGGGACTTGGTTTTATGGCTTGCCTGGTTTTAAGATTGGAATGATGGTTGCTTTAGTCCAGTCTTTAGGTAGGTTATCATTTGATGTCCAAAATTTGTTGAATATGTGTAGCAGTATGTTTAGAGCAGATGGACCTAGATTTTTTTATGAATTCTGGGAATATCTCATCTGGTCCTGGTTGTTTTCTGACTTATGTGTTCTTTATTGCTAACATTAACTCTTCCATTGAAAATTTATTGTTAAAGATATCGTCTGCATTATTATTCATGAATTTTTTTTACTATTTTTTTGAGAGTCTTGTCTTCTTTCTTTTTCTGTTTTGATAGTCTAATTGAAGTGAAATGTTTACAGAAGTGGTTTGCTATTTTATGATAGTCTGTAATTTCCTTATCATTTATCATAATAGGATTCAAAGGAGTGACTACGTGTTTGTTGTTTAGAGAATTGATAAGTTTGTGAGCTTTATTGCTGTCTGTCCTATAGTCAACTGTTGTTAAAAATGTGTTCCAAGATTCTCTTTTTGATATTGTTATTGCTTGTTTTAATTTTGCTGTTGCTTGTCGCCATTTCCGTACATCATTTTGATCCTGAGTAAGTTCAGCTGTTCTTCTTGCTTTGTCTCTGTCGGACTTAAGATTGTTCAATTCATCTGACCAGAAAGGTTTATATTTTGTTTGGGCACCTCTGGGTATGCACAGTTTGGCTATGTCTTTTATGGCTGTAGTAAATTTATTCAGGATGATGTTAGGAGGTGCATCAAGATCAATTTCCGACATTTTAGTTTCAAGTTTGTTTCTGAAATTTTCCCAGTCTGCCTTTTTAAAGTTCCACCGAATCTTCTGGTCTGCAATTTGAGCAGATTCACTGTATGATGTAATAGTAAGAAGGGACATTCTATGTCCACTGCCTGGATCTTCGAGTACTGATCGATGACTGTGGTTTGTAAGATCTGTTGAGACTAATATGAGATCTGGGTTAGTTGTGGAACCAGAGTGGTGAATGAATGTTGCTGGGTCTTTGTTACTATATAATAGCTCAAGAGAGCTACTCTCTATAAGGTCTTTTATTGTTTTACCAGCTGAATTTGTGTAGTTGTAGCCCCCGATTGGAGAAGCTGCATTGAAGTCTCCTATAAAAATAGTAGCTGTTTTGATTTCTAAAAGGTGAAGATTCAGATTTTTATTGTTTGGAGTAAACACAGAATATTGTTATTTTCTTGTTGTTGATCCATATGGATAATTCGATAATTTCTGATGTATCTGTTGGGTCCATTTCTTTTACAATTCTGAATTTTGACATGATGTTGTTCTTCACTGCTGCAAATATTCCGCTTGCTATTTGTCTTGTTTTGAAGAGGGTGTAGATGGTATACCCTTGGATCTTTAAATATTGTATGTTTTCAGTGTTGGCTTGTTGAAAAGTAACATGGGAGAGTTTTCTCACCGAAACAAATGATGAGCCTGTTACATACAGGGAATGCTCCCAACTGTTGACAGGAAACCTGGTAGATGTTCTAGGGTTTGCGAGTGTAGGCATTCAGGTTATGACATACACAGTGCAAAAAAAATTGGGGAACATGTTTTTGAACGTATGCCGTGCTCCACAATACAATACCTCACACCCAGGTATATTACCAACTAAGCCTTTATTCTTTACAGTTGCCGTATACAAAAGAATGTAGATGGATTTTCGTTCATTTTCAGAACACAAACGGAAATGTACAAATAGTAGCGAAAACAAGTTAAAACAGTACCCCAGGTGGATTTTATCACAGTTTGGAGAGCTTCAGTATGGTGTATGTCCTCCACGAGCATTTATCACAGCTTGGCACCTATGTGGCATGCTCCGTATAAGTCGACGGAGGTCACGTTGCGGTGTCAGGTCCCATTCTTCAATGAGAGCCTGTTCAAGGTCTTGGAGCGTCTGCGGTGGAACAGGACGCCCACAAACACTTCTGTCAAGCCTATCCCACACATGCTCGATGGGATTAAGGTCGGGACTTACTGCTGGCCATTCCATCTCTTGAATATCCAGTTCTCGAAAGACATGGTGATGCGCTACATGAACCCTGGCATTGTCGTGCACGAGTACGAATTCGGTGTCAATACCGTATGCAGCAGCCAACACATGCTGTAGCAGTATCTGCTCGATGTACCCCGCAGCAGTAAGATTACCATGGACGACAACAAGATCCGTACGACCATCAATACTGATGCCACCTCACACCATCACAGAACCTTGCCCTAATCGGTCGACTTCTTGGACAACATTTGGCATCTCCATACATGTTGACGTCCATCACATTGTGTCAGGGAAATGTGGACTCGTCTGTGAACATCAGAGGTCTCCATTGGCGAAGTTGCCAGTTGACGTGGGTACGGGCAAACAGTAGGCGAGTGTATGATGTTGCTGCGTTAAACGGGGCACTTGAAAAGGACGCCTGGGTCGTAAGGACACTTCTCTTAACCTGTTCCTTTCTGTCTGGTCGGACACCGTGACTCCAGTGACCCTCCTGAGGTCTCGTTGCAGTTCTCGGGCAGTTGCTGAACGACGCCGCAACGCACAGATGGTCAGATATCGGTCATCGTGTGGGGTTGTCATGTGTCCATGACCTTGTCCAACCCTCCTTGTGAACTGGCCTGTCTCATTGTAGCGATTCCACAAGCATTGAATAACTGACGGAGAGACATTGAGATCCACAGCAACATGACGAATGGAGTCCATCCTTCCTGGATCAAAGTGGCAGCCCTTGGAACTTGAACCGCGTTAAGATGTCTCTAACCATGTGCTGGTTTACGTACGTGCTCAAATGTCTGCAGTAGTCTGTGTACCTCACAACAACACACGGATTGACTGCTATTCACTTTGTTTTGAGGGGTCACTTGACAGTTTAATGCATGGCTATGCCTATACCTTCCCTCAGCAAAGAACGTTTTGCTTCACATACCCTGAGTAGCTAAGGTCTCAAGGCATGCTGTACGACCATTGGAACCCCATATACAAAATTAACGTTCACATACCAGACGTTACAAAACATGTTCCCCTAATATTTTTGAACGGTGTAGTTTTCTAGTTATAAATCCTCATAACCATTTAACCCTATCCCGCCCTTAGCGCCCGTCTCTTGACTTATCCCTACGGTCCTTAGCGCCCAAAAGTGCCCGGTCACATTATCTGCACACGTCTGCCATCTATGCGCCCGTTTTGTAGTTTTCTCTAGTGTTTATTAAGCATTTACGAACGTGCAGTACAATCCACAAGGCAGTGAAAACAAAACAATAGCGTAAATCTATATTGAACTTCCGCGCACACTGATCAGGTGTTTCGTTCGTAAACATGGCGGGATTGAGTAATGCAGATATTGAAACCGAGCTCTATATAGGCGAAGAAAGTGACGCAGAATCGATTAGTAGTGGTGAAAGTGAGTTTTTAGTCAGTGAAGAACATATTAACGATGATAATTTCAATGATAATAGTGATGTAAGTGAAAACGGAGACCAAGATATCGGACCTGACGGCGATGCCTCGGCATTTCAGGTAACACAGACATTTCGTTTCGTTTCTCCGAATGACTTTGTTGGTGATGTTGGACCTGTCCATAATTTGGAAAGTGGATCGCAAGAAATAGATTATTTTTTGCATATGCTAGGAGGGGACACGCTATTCAATGACATTGCTAAGTACACAAATATCAATGCAGCATTCAAGCAGGCACATTCAGATAAAATAGATACCGAATGGGAAGACACTTGCTTACAGGAAATAAAAGCTTACATCGGAGTACTTATATACATGGGAATATTTCCACTTCCAGAAACAAGCGATTATTGGTTAAGTCAAGACATTGAGTGCCCTGTGATAAAAATCTGTACGACTTTTAGGAGATACAAGATTATCACAAAATATTTTCATATTGTGGACGTCAGACAGATAAAAGCTAGAGATGATCCCTCGTATGACATGCTTCAAAGGGTTCTTCCACTCTTCCAAATAATGGACAGCTTCCAGGAGAAGTACAACCCAGGTAGAGAATTAGCTATTGATGAAGCAATGATCCCTTTCAAAGGACGCAATGTCATGAAACAGTACATAAAAGACAAACCGGTGAAGTGGGGTTTCAAAGCCTGGATTCTTGCCACTCCAAAAGGCTATGTTCTCAAAAGTAATATCTATCGTGGCAAAAAGGAACCCAGAAACAAGGACATGCTGTTGGGAAACCAGGTTGTCATGAATTTGTTATATGATAGGTTAGGGTCAAACCATCATGTTTACTTTGACAATTTCTTCTCATCCGTAGGGCTCATTCAACACTTATATGACAATGGAGTATATGCAAGCTCAACTACAAGACCCAATCGTAAGGACTGGCCAGCTGAACTAAAAAATCCTAAATCTCTGAAGCTAAAAAGGGGGGAAAGTAAAATAGTTCAAGTAGGTGATGTGACAGCTTTGGTTTGGCATGATAACAGGGATATATGTGCCGTTTCCTCAAACTGTGATCCAAATGTCACAGTTGAAGTAAAAAGAAAAACAGGGAAAGGAAATGAACAAATTACTGTGCCATGCCCTTTGACAATTGACAGATACACAAAGTACATGGGGGGTGTAGATAGGTCAGATCAAAAAAGATCTTACTATACTTTGGGAAGGAAAACAGTCAAATGGTGGAGATACATATTTGAATTTTCTATGAACACTGCAATAGTGAATAGTTTCATATCTTACAATGACACTAATCAACCAGCTCCTTCCAGACATGGTCACACACAAAGAAACTTTAGACTTGCTCTCTACAGGCAGATGATAAATAATTTTTCATTAAGGAAGCGTCTTGGTCGCAAACGATCATTACCGTTGTCAACGCTTTCTCCCAAAAATCTCCACAAAATTACTAAGATAACTGGAAGAAAGAAAGTGTGTGCATATTGAACATCTGTTGGAAGAAAAGCAGCATCAGGAAGAGGAATTCAAACAACATGGGAATGTGACAAATGCAGCCTACCTCTGTGTCGAGTAGGATGCTTCCTCCAGTATCACCAAGAGAGGGGGGTGGAAGTTTGAACCAACAACCTTAGGTCTCCAAGAAGGGAGATATGGATGTGATGATATGTTTTCTAGTATTGTTGAAAATTTGAATATATTATGGTCAGTCGTTTTCATTATATTAAACTTTTTCTGAAACAATGCACTTAGGTTCATTTCTTTCTAAATAATAGGGTAAAACCTGGGGATAGGCAACCTGAAAATGTGGACGGGAAAAGGATAAGCAATGGGGGCCAGGGGGTTTAAGGCCCCGGATTAGGCCTCATGGGAGGAGATGATGTTTTAAACCGCCAGTGGCCGCTATATGAGCAATATGCTCACGGTTGTTGAAAATTAGCTTGGGTTTTAAACAGCATGTGGCTTTGACCTTGTGTGTCAGTATACCTTCCCACAGCAACTTTGAGGAGAGGATGAATGCATTGTCACGTGCTTCCATGATCTTGTGAAGATACAGGAGAGAGAAATGATGACCTTCCCTCAGCAATGAACGTTTTGCTTCACACGCAAAGAGTTACATTGCCAATAATTTTGGTATACACGGTATTACTAACCATGTTGTTTCATGGTTGTAACAATGTTCTTTGAAACTCATTACATCCAAGTTTGATGCAATTATTGTGTGACAATGAATCAAAGTCATGACAGTTTGATTTGGTGAAACTCCACGAGGCGAGGGCGAAAATAGTGACACTGACTGTGAAAGTGAGTACAATGTATAGTATAGTGCTACAACAGTACAGTTCAAGATTATTCCCGGGCAGCAATAACAATGATACCGTTTTAACGGTTGATTAATAATAATAATGTTATTGGTTTTACGTACCTTTCAACTACTGCGGCTTTTATAGACGCCGGAGTGCCGGAATTTTGCCTGAAGGGGATCATTAATGTGCCAGTAAATCGACTGATGCATTTCCCTCACATTTGCGCACCCTCAAAAACCAACTGCCAGTGCGGGAATCGATCCCGCTATCTTGGGATCAGCAAGCAAGAACGTTACTGCTGAGCTACGCAGTCAGGTTGTATTTTATTCAAATGAAACTAGAGCATTTTGCCACCTAGATAAGCTTGAAAAATCTTAGTTTTATGAAGTTTTAAATGTTTATATTTTGTGAGGTACTTTCTTACCGTTAATCTGCAAATGCAATTACACATGAAATCAGTTGCTATGTACTATATACAAAAGTCATATCATAGTGTGAGCAGTTTACTAAACGTGTGACCACTCGAGTAACTTTTGTTCTAGAGCTAACAGGCAGGTTAAGGGGCAGAACATCAAGCTGTCCTAGGTCTCACAGATTTTTTCTTCTCTACGTGTTCTCTAGTTGGTACATAAAATGGTAGGAGTGTAGGAAAGGTCTTCCTATTTCATTACTGAAAAGTAATGTGAGAGCACTGTCAAGGAAACAGATGATGAGTCTATTACTGCTGTGCACAGGGGGTGCTACCAACTGTTGATACAAATTCCCGTGGATGATCAAGCAAAGAGTTTCTGGTTGGGGGAGAAAGGCACCCCAGTTTTGACCTCATGCTAGGCCAGATTTCTTTGTGTTATCTAGTTGGTACATGAAATAATTAACATATTAATCATGTTTCTCTTCAATTATGGGGAGAGAACACTAATTTGAATTTGCAGTCTATCAGTATTTCTTCAGTTGCCTGATTCAGAAAATGTAGACTGTTTGGTGCAGGGTGTCGAGCGATGACCTTTTTTCAAATTCCCGTATAATTCCCGTATGAAAATCCACCAAATTCCCATATATCTTAGAACCCTCTAAGACCAGAGTTTATATACCGAATGGCTGAAAAATGAATCTTAAAGCGTGAATCAAGATTTTTCTGGCATAAGTGTAACTGCATTTTTGGAGACACTTCCGCAGCTCACGGGTGATGGCGAGATTTAGGCCTAATCCGTAGCGTGAGCAAAGCGCGCGTGCACGAGTGAACTCTCTCGCAGATGGGATGAGATCCTACGAATACAAATAAAATACCGTTTACCTGAGGAGAGCTGATAAAAATAACTGTTTTACTGAGGAGGATTGAGAGAGTAGAGAATAGGAGTTGTTATTCTTTAATATTTATTTAATCATTATAATTATAATAGCCTATCTATTAACACTTATTTAGCCAATAAGCCTATCTATTAACACTTATTTAGCCAATAATCATTTTATAATTCTATACATATTCCAGGTATTGCAGGAAAGTGATATTTGATAGCACATGCGGTTCCACCTTAAAATCCAACCATGCCCAGTTTTCAGTACCTATGGAAAATATTACCTTAAGTTAATAAAATAAATGAGGGAAATGAATTAGCGGACCAGCTGGCTAAAGAAGCAGCACAAAGCCGTTTAAGTGAGTGCTCTAATAGAATTCCAAAAAGTAATATGCTAAAAGAATTAAGTGTGTTTCGTTTGAGAAAGTGGAAGAATGAATGGGACAATACATCCAAGGGCGAAATTACAAAATCATTTTTCCCCAGTGTACAGGACAGACTAAAATTGGAAATGAACATAACGCCCAATTTTACAGTTATGACAACAGGACACGGCAATATTAAATCATACTCGTCCACGTCATGGGAGATGGGCAACGGCACAAAGTAGGGAATCACCTGTGGGGACTTTGTGTGCCCCGGGACCGTTACAGTAGCTGTGAAGGTCCTACAGGAACCCTGAAAAGTGACGGCTAACGGGGCTCTGGTGAAGCTACGATAGGCCCAGCAAGCCAGTAGTGGATGAAACCAAATGCTTTCAAGAATGGAACGAGCCTCGGACATGATGGATATAATAGACGACACGGCTGTACATATGGACTAAGATTTGGAACTTTAAACATAAGAACGCTGACGGGGAAGGTGGAGGAAATAGTGGATATGATGGAAAGAAGGAAGTTGGATTTATTGGGATTGGCAGAAATAAAGTGGAAAGGGGAAGGAAGGAGAGAACTGAGAAAAGGCTATACACTGTACTGGAGTGGGAATAAAGAGGGAAAGAGGAATGGAGTGGGAGTAGTAGTACGAGATGGTTTAAAAGAAGAAGTGAGGAGAATAAGTGATAGGATGATGAAAGTGCAAGTAGCACTGAGGGGAGAGACCGTAGAAATAGTGCAAGTGTATGCTCCACAAGTAGGCTGCGCCTCTGAAGAGAAGGAGGAGTTTGAAGAGGAATTGCAGAAGCAGCTGGTAGGAAGAAATATGATTGTTATGGGGGATCTGAATGCCCATGTAGGAAGAGAAAGACAAGGTTATGAGAGTGTTCTAAGACCAGAGGGTTGGGGCAGAAGAAATGAGGAAGGAAAGAGACTGTTGGACTTCTGCCAGAGGAACAGCCTGCTAGTTGGGAACTCCTGGTTCAAGAAAAGAGAGAGCCACACAATCACACGGTACAGTGATGACTTGACCAGGAAGTCGGTGGTCGACTATATACTGTATGAGAAAGAACTAAATAAGAACATCACGGACATTAAGGTTATACCATCGGAGAACCTGGATAGCGACCATCGATTGCTGGTAATGAACCTGAGAGGGAGTAAGGAGAAGAAAGGGACTGAGAAACAGGAAAGATGTATAAGGATATGGAAACTGAAAGAAGGGGATAGAAGGGTCGAGTACCTGAAAATGGTAAAGGAAGGAATTCCAACAGATGAAGAAAGAGGGGTGGAAGAGGAATGGGCTAGATTTAAGAAGACACTAGTAGGTGCAGTAGAAGCAGTATGTGGGAGGACAAGTAGTAGTAAGAAGAGGTGGAAGGAAACACCATGGTGGAATGAGAAGACAAAAGATATAGTAAGGGAAAAGAATAGAGCCTTTAGGAGGTGGTATCAAAATAGGACGGTAGAGACAAGTGAAGAGTACCAGGAAAGAAAGAAGGAGGCGAAAAGAGTAGTGGCTGAGGAGAGAAGAAAGTGGATGGAAGAGTGGACAAAGATGATGAAGGAGGATTGTGAAGGTACAAAAAAAGGTCCTGTATGGGATAAATAATTTTCAAAAGAAAAATTTGTGAGTTTTAAGAATGGTGTTAATTTTATTTTTCTCCTCGGCATCTGTTATCTTGAGTCCAACTGCTTTGAGATCTTGTTGGATTTCTTGGATCCATTTTCCTCCAGTTTTCTTTCCTAGATTTCTCATCACCAGTTGGCGTACAATTCTGTTTTCAGGAAGCCGTAAGATGTGAAAAAAATATGAAATTCTTTTCTTCTTCAATGCGCTGGTGATTGGATCAATCTCACGATAGACAGTTTCATTTGGGAGAATCCTCCAGACTCCCTCAACCTGATACTTTTTATTTATGCACGTTCTAATGATTCTTCTTTCCGTTTTGAGGAGCTGATCAGTTCTTTGTTCATTTTTAATTTGGAACAGTGTTTCACAAGCATAAGTGGATTCTGTGAGAGTTACAGTTTTATAATGATGGATCTTAGTAGCTATTGATAGGCATTTTTTATTATATGTTGACCAGGTTAGAGATTGTGCTTTTTTCATTTTATTTGTTCTATTTATCCAAGTTACTTTTTCGTTCAAGTTATGTGTTATAATTTCTCCAAGATACTTAAATTGAGGAACTAGGTTAATTTTATGATCATTTATATAGACTTCATTTATATCTAAGGGTTTCATAGGCATGATCTCAGTTTTTTCAAAGGATATCTGTAATCCTATCCCTTGAGCAATTATTGGAGACTAGTGATCTGAGTACAAACCTCTTCCTTGTCTAGTGCTAAAAGAGCCAAGTCATCTGCAAATCCTAAGCAGTTTATTTTTATTGATGGTTTTGTTCCAATTTTGATCTTAGGAGGGTTTTCCTTTTGCCAAACCTTCATGATATAATCAAGAGCCACATTGAAAAGCAGAGGGGATAATCCGTCACCTTGTCTGAGACCAGTTTTTACTGTGGAAGCTGTTGATATTTTCCCCCTAAATTTAACTTTCGAATTTGTATTTGTTAATGTTAACTGAATGATTTTTATCAATTTAGGATGGAGACTGTATGATCTGAGGATTTTTAGCAGTGTCAGTCTATGAACACTATCATAGGCTTTCTTGAAATCTATAAAAGAGATAAAGAGTTGCTTATTTCTGTTTTTGTAATATTCCATTATTAATTTCAGGCTAAGGATTTGGTCTAGACAACTTCTGTAAGGGCGAAATCCTCCTTGATATTCTCCAAGTTGTGGTTCCAGAATGTTTTTGATCCTGTTGTAAATTATGCGAGAGAAAATTTTGTATGTGCAGTCCAGAATGGTAATTCCTCTGTAGTTATCTGGGTTCATTTTGTCTCCATTCTTAAATAATGGATGGATTATTCCTATGGTCCAGTGTGCAGGAATTTCTTCAGTAATCCACATTTTAACTAGATGTTGATGAAGATTTATAATCGCAGGTTTACCAGCATTTTTCCAGATTTCAGCAAAGACTAAGTCTTCGCCACAAGTTTTGTAATTTTTTTGTTCTTTAATTGCGAGTTCTACTTCATTAATGTTTGGAGGATTTATTAACCCCTCAAGCCGGTTGGCCGTACACTGTACGTCCGCTGGACTCTACTCGTTCAACCGGTTCGACGTAACACAAACGTCCGGTGCAGGCGGAAGTTAGAATGCCTATTACGCATGAAACCCT
The DNA here is from genome assembly GCA_946902985.2 of Meconema thalassinum. NCBI lineage: Eukaryota > Metazoa > Arthropoda > Insecta > Orthoptera > Tettigoniidae > Meconema > Meconema thalassinum. Next base: position 294,740,944 of record OX336391.1, on the reverse strand, counting down.
GCTGCTTCGCCGGATATTCTTTCACGTTATAAACCGAGAAGTTATGTACTTTCATGCCATCTCTGTTTCATAATTAGAACTAATACGAAGTTGATCGATATCCGTTGCTTTTGACGACTCATATCGATCAGCGAAGGAACATGAAACGCGCTCTATTGAGTTTCAGGTTAGTTGCTTTAGAAGGTACCACATCCTTTCCTGCCATCTCGAGATTGTTTTGTGAACTATATCTAACTTGACAGTTTTAGTCACTTATGAAGGGGAAGCACCGATAGCAATTACTTAGTAGATAACTTTTGCTTCGTAGGCTAGAGGCTACTCAGTCGCAGATGAATAATTGCCGGACTGTCTCATTCTCTTACGGGTGCAGATATTATTGGTTTGATAGATGACAGTAGTGGAAGTGATGTATAGGGAGCGATATTTTCGGTAGTGATACGGACTATGCACAGCATGATGTTATTGGAGAAGTGGGAGACAGCCCAGACGAAGAAGAAATAGCTTCAGCTGTAAAAACAATGACCGCTGTTCAGTGTTTGTGGCGAGAGGTAGACTTCGTCACAAGCACACAAAAGATCCCCTTCACGGGTATGCCGGGTACAAGAAGGCATTTCACGTCTGTTTTTTTTTTTTTTGCTGCTTTCGACAATGTGATTGAACGAGTTTGAGAAACAAATATGTAGGCCTACGCGACAGAATGTATGGTGGCACGCCCTTGAAACCAAGGTCGCGCGCCAGGAAGTGAGAGTCAGTGACAGGGGACAACATTTGTGTGTTCTTGTGGCTTGTATTGTTGATGGGGATAATGCAGAAACCTACCCTAAAGAGCTATTTCACCCCTATATTCCGTCAAACAATGCCAAGGAACAGGTTTGAAATAATATTGCGATATTTACATTTTGTTGACAATTCGACACGAGATGCATACACGGGGCCTAAAAAGCTTTTCAAAATGTAGCTTTTCCTGGAAATTATACCCGAAAAAATATGTATATATGTAGATTGAACATTATCATGTAAATATCTTGCTTTCATTGTAAATATACCTGAAATAAATACCAAAAGTGGAACTTATCAAATTATTATACTTTTGTAAATATTGCGTGTGATTATGGACAACCCTGAAGAGCAGTCGTCACATATATTACTGAGAAACATTGGACATGATTTCGGTAAGTAATCCTAAAAATTTCATTACGTTATATTTCGTAGATTTAACATTATTAATTTTTTACCTTGTTGATGTCCGAGCCTCTGCTGAGCTTCAATTTAAATACTGCCGGAGAAGTGAAAACCTCCGGATTAAATAGCCGGCCTGAAGGGAAATCAGGTGAAGTTAAAATAGGTGTATCAGTGTTTACTTGTTTATATTTATAATATAAATTGTATAGTTTTAGTCTGAAATGATTAATAAGTAATAATTAAGCATGTAGTATTACTACATTGTAATGGGGCATGCTGTAAATAAAATAAATTTTAAAAAAAGTTAATAAACCAACCAACTGGCGACAATTTTTTTTTTGAAATGCTCATTTACATCTTCACCCTAGTCTACGTAAAGTACCATACAGTAATCACTGAAAGGGTAGGGGGGAGAGTTATGCCCTCAATTTCACAAACGAACGAACCTCATTTTGCATGAACTATGGAACCCGAATCCTAATGGAGGTATGGATTGTCTGCATTTAGAAATATGTTAGTGAATAATTTAAAACAAGATGCCAGAAAACTAAATACAAAGAGCTGCCTTCTACGGTGTAAAGTTGCTCCGTGAAAAAAATACATCTCACCAAGATTATACGACGTGCATACAGTTAAATACAATCATCCAATTGGAGAAACATTTCCTTTGCCACGATCTTATAAACAATTCAAACATAAACAGTTGTAATTTACGGGAAAATGTCCAACATTTAGAGACTACGAGTGTAATGTGGCACAACGTTAGCTGACATTTCGCATCATTAATACATAAGGAAATAACACATGCAGAGCTTTCTCACTGCACATAGCCGAAGATCATATAATTCTTGGTGCATTTTACGATCTCTTAACAACAATAAGTTGCTTAGTTACATGCAAGGAAAATTGTAGTACACAGTTCCCATTGCTTCCATTACCTGACTACTAAACCAGAAACTGGTAATGCATAACCATACGCCGGTGACACGTCCTATGGCAAATGGAAGATCGAAAGAAAATTTAAGCCCTATAGGAGCCCGGAACAAGGCGATACAATTTTCTACTCTACTAAAAATAGTCAAAATACCCTTTGTAATAATGAATAATAATTTTGGGGGTCATGTAGTAATTGATGTAACCCACCCACTATCCCTTTTTAGATCATGACTTTTATAGTAAAATTGGAGATGTGCCCGCTATTACACGCGTAAATTATGGGACAAATACAGTATTGCTAACCCCGCACATTCGGTACTGACAGCCTTCCTGTCACTTTGACCCACTTTTCCTCTCCGCAACCCAAGGTCGCCACCTAACAAGACCCTACGTCCAACCTCCACTCGGCAAGAATTCTGAGCATGCTTCTCACCTGTTTCGAAGGAAACAACGTGAAGGATATGTCGGGAGCTTGGAACAGCTTAGATGTGTTGCTAAGTTTTTAGGGTTGTTTTAAATCAACTGATTCGAATAATGCACAGCGCTACACTTCAGACATTATTTCTGTACAATTATACGAAATATAATTTTAAAAACAATCCTGAGTGTACGCCAAGGACATTCAAACACAGAAATAGGATACTTTTAGATGAATAAATAAATTACACACCGAAGCTATGATACCTTTATCATCGGTATTCAATTCAATAAATATGACAAAGAGGGCAAACACTCTACAGCTAATGAATATAAAAACACTCACCATGCAATGATTATCCTTTAACATGAAACAAGAGTCTGAGTGGAGGTCGTCCACAGCTTACTACAGTAGTTGACAGATAACACCATGCACACTCACTGAATCGCGACTCTCTACGGTTTAGCTTTCGTGATAATACAAAAGTAAAGTTAAGGCAAAGACATATTTGGCACTGAGCACTCAAACAAGCCACTCTGTGGCGATATTATTGCCGTGGTTTTATATTGTCGAGTTGTAGGCTATTTAATGTTGGACGGTATTTTGAACACTATGACGGGAAACAATGGCCTGTGCTCTATTATCGATTGACGCAAGCGAACTGACACCAATAATATCCTCAGTCACTTGGCAAGGGTTTCTTTGACACCTTCCAACCCTTCACTGTCCCTATCGTCATCACCACCACCATCATTGTCTTCGTCAGAGCTTGATGAATTGCCAAGGTTAATAATCATTTCATCCACCGCGATATCCAGACTGCCTTCAGTATTTCTTTCTGTACATGCTGTACGGGATGTGTCCAGTCCTCGGGTCGAACTTCGGTGAAGTAAAAGTAACGAAACGATGATAATGATAGGAAATCCGACACAGACAGTGGTTAACAAGCGACTGAAACAATGTCTGCCCATACGAGAAGAATTCTGTCAATTGCGTGGTGTATTATGTAGCCACATGTTGGTGACGGGTGTTTGACAATAAAATGTCGAGAGCTGTGAGATATTGTTTGTAGTTTTTGAAATTTATGCATGTGTGACGCATTTGCATTGAGTGTTCGCACGGACTTGAAAACAATTTGGTATGTGCATCTCCCCTGCGAAAGAGACCATGGAAAGGCTAAAAACAGTACAATTCCATACGTGACACGCCCCGAATACTTTTTAATTTAGATTTATTTTATCAAATTAGATAATAGAAAAAAAAAATGCAAAACGAAATTAAATAAGTCACTTTGACAAATACAAGATTATTACTAGGAACTTCAGTTATACACAGCACAAAATTAAGTTCTTTTGACACTACTTTTTTCCCCCCCAATTCCTAGAGATCTTTCGTGGCTTTTCTTTCGACTGCCACCTTAGCCGTCGCCTCGCACCTGTTTTGCTTCCTTGAACACGGCGTAGGAGTTTCGTGCAGTATGGACTCTTGCTCACGGTTATCTTCTCTACTCCACCAGCTGCCATCACAGCGTCCTGAACAGTATGCATGCCATTCAGACTTGCTTCTTTGTGATTGACGATCACGCACTCATTGTTCAGGGAGAAACCTCTGTCTAGGGCTGCATTGTTGTGATACAAAATCAGTATCATTTTAACGAAGCTTGTGAGATCGTTTTTGACAGGAACTGAGGAAGGTGCTGAAGCCACTAATTCAGACCACAGCACGTCGAGCCGTGGCTCCTTTCCGTCGAACTACTTCAAACGCGCAGTGACGGAGAGCAGTCTCAGAAGTGCGGAGTAGCTGCTCTTGATGCGGTCAGCCATTGTGCCAGAAAGCAAATTCTTCTGATTACAAAGAATTTCCAGGGCAATGACGATCCTAACTTCTTCTTCTAACTTAGGAGTCTCAGCGACCCCTATAGGGTCTAGGCAGGAAATAGCACGGGTCTCTTGTGAGCAAGAGTTGACCTCTCTTTGATTTTTTCAGCCATAGGATTCAAATGTACAATTTTCGGCAGTTGGTGCGAAATTGCAGCACATTCGCATCTGGAATTTTCTGAGATCTTGAGCTGTTAGCTTCTTTAAGGGCTGCTCTTGTCGAGAAACCCAGGTCTCCTCTGTGAATAACAATGCGGACTAATTCCTGTATGTCATTGTCAGCAACGAGCACAGCGCACGGAGAGGGTACGGCTGGCAGTCGGCCAGGCAAAGCATGCGTCGACGTTGGCTGGGTTCTCATCCCGCTTAGCGCTCTATCGGTGGCGCGAATTGCGGGTGGCAGGGCGGTCTGCAGGCGAAATAGAAAACTGAGCGGGAGGGCTTTACCGAGCGTTCGGGGCCTAAGAAGTCGGGCATTATGAAACTTTTCAAGATTTCCCGTATCAAGTGCGAATTTCCCGTTTAATTCTTGTATTTTTCCCGGGTCACTAACATTCCCGTATCGCTCGACACCTATTGGTGATATTTATTGTACAAGTAGGAAGTAAAATAAATATTTTTGTATAAACAAATGGCATGCAGAGAAAATGAAACAAGCAATAAAATTCGGTCAACCTCCGAGAAAGAGAAAACATAGGTGGTGGAACATCACATGCGATCATGCTATTGAATATAGGTTTAAAGCATGGAATAATTTCAATAGTCATAAAACAACAGAAAAATGGGAAGAATTTGTGCAGGTTCGGAAAAACACTTCTAAAATTATTCGCCGAGAAAAGCGCAATTATGATAATAATAGGCTAAATGAAATAGAACAGGACTTCACAAAGAACAAGACCAGAAATTTTTAATAGACCTTTAGAGAAAATATATCAGGCTTTCAACCTCCTAGTTAATGCTTCCAACGACCTGATGGATCTCTGGAAACAAATACGAGCAATAATTGTGAAATTCTAGCTAAATATTTCAGTACACTCCTTAATTGCGAAGCACCTTCTGAACAACTTCAATTTGCAAAACCAGTGCCCAACCTTGATTCACTTCCACCATCACATGAAGAAATAGTGGACATAATCAAGTCATTAAAAAACAATAGAGCCCCTGGTGAAGATGGACTTATTGCAGAAGTTTGGAAATTGGATCATGAACACATAACACCAAAAATTCACAGAATAATATCAGATGTCTGGAAAACAGAGAAAATCCCAAAAGAATGGAAGAGTGCTTTGATACACCCACTCCATAAGAAGGGAAGCAAAACTGATCCGAATAATTATAGAGGAATTTCGCTTCTTCCAGTCGCTTATAAAATTCTCTCTAAAGCTTTGCTGAATCGACTCGAGCCACAGGTGGACCACCATATTGGAGAATATCAGGCAGGTTTCAGGAAGGGAAGGTCCTGTATTGAGCAGATCTGGAACCTCAAGACCATACTGCACATCCATCGATGCAGGAACACTACAGTCACATTTGTGGATTTCAAAAAGGCTTACGATTCGGTTGACAGACAAACCTTGTTTAACAGACTAGAAGAATTAGGAGTTGAGAGGAAGACCAGGGCCATCATCCAGGAAACATTATTGGGAACTACCTCAAAGGTGAAATTCATGGGAGAAATCTCTAACTCTTTTGCAATACATACTGGAGTTCGGCAAGGGGATGGTTTATCACCACTCTTGTTCAACATTGTACTGGCAAAATCATCACAGAATGGGAAAAGCATGTGAAAGGTATCCAAATTGGAAAGGAGAAAGGGAAAAGAGACACTGTGAAATGCTTGGCCTTTGCGTATGATCTGGCCATCTTAACAAACAACAAGGATGAAGCCATATTAGCGCTAGAGAAATTACATGAAATCTCCAGTAAAACTGGACTTGATATTTCCAATGAAAAAACACAGTATATGGATACCAAATCGACAGGAAACATCACCTCGCGAACGCAATATGGAAAAATCTCGCAGGTCACTCACTTCAAATATTTAGGAGAAGCCATCCAACCCACAGGATTGAACACAATTTCTAATGCAGATAGAATAGTAAAATTGCAGAAGGCGTACAAGCTGACGTGGAATCATTATAACAAAAGAGCAGTATCTCGCAATGCAAAACTGCGCCATTATAACACAGTTGTCTTGCCTGAAGCCTTGTACGCGGCAGAAACCACCGTCATTAGAGGAATGACAAGAATTCATGATATTGAGAAACAGGAACGAAAAATTCTTAGGAAAATCCATGGCGAAGTTTTCCGTAATGGAATTTGGGTCAGGAGACCAACAAAGGAACTTTATGAAAATACAGACACCATTATAGATAAATTTAGGAAGAGACGTCTGCAGTTCTATGGACACATATATAGGATGGATGAGAACAGACTAACTAAGAAGATTTTCAATATCGTGAATGCAAGTAAATTAAAGACCAGTTGGATAAAAGAAGTACATGAAGATAGGAATTACTTAAAATCTCTGAAGACGACATTAAGGACAGAGAACAATTTAGAAATAAAATCAGAAACACGAAAATTGTACAAGTTTCAAGGAAAGACACATCAGGGAAGAAATGGACAGAGGAAAGGAAGAAAAAGCACAGTGAACTAATGAAGAGGTTTTGGGAAGAAAAGAAGAGAGGAAAAGGAAGTGAAGCTGTGATTGGCTCAAGTTCTCACGCTCTCCTGAAGGGGAATAATCGGAAATAATAATAATAAATGGCATGTGCTAAGTAAATTTGTTTAATTATATTAATTTCATTAGATTATGCGTAGGAAGCAAAAATATTGTGACATGTGATAACTAATACTCCTCTCATAGATTATTGGGAAGAGTATGTCACATTTCACTCTCTACACTTCCACGGAAGTGTTCTCTAGTGACATTCTAAATTGAACTTTTTGATACCTCATTTCTTGCCACACACCACCATTGTGCTCTACTTTAGATGTTGGTGAACAATTAATCATACTCCCAACCCAGGTTGAACTGTACAATGCTTTAACTAACCCTTTGACTAACCATCTTAAAAACACCATGAACTATATGATTAAATAATAAATTGTATCGTGTAGAGCACGCACGGTATATGGTAAGGCTTCGAGGCCAAGCTAACTGCTCTGGGCACATAGGTTTCCAGCCATGTTTCAGTGGTGGGGGAACAGCGACAGCATTCACTCGTTGGCTGCCATGCTGTCGAAATCGCGAGTTAATGCTTAAATTCTGTTCATGCAATCATCTTGAGCTCGGCGCAGTTAAGTGAGGTGTTTCTCCGCCAGTGCTCCAGCTCCCCACCACTCATACTGTAATGCAACCTTGAAGTCTCACCACATACCGTTCATACTCTAAGCATAATATATCCAGCCAGGTACATTGTCGTGGCCTTGATTGCGGTGTCGCCATAGTCTTTACAACACAAACTATTAGAAGTCAGCTGCTCGTGGCTCTTTCCATGCTCATTCCATTAGCTCAAGGAGTGAGCTCTCTCATTGCCCACCTATGGCTTAGACACGGGTGACGGGCTCCGAGAAATCTCGTAGTATGTTAGTGAATCGTTGGTGACGGGCCTCGAGAAATATTGATTTTATTCACATATTCGGTAATTCTGCAGCATCTCATGACCATTTATTGAACCATTTTGGACTAGCACATTGAGTAGAATATTGGTAGATGTATATGTGCCACTTTCTATCTATTCACGGCCTTCTTTTATTCTTTGATTTAAGTTTTGAAACATCGAGATTCCTTCTGCTGGTTCAGTCAATAGCAAGATGGCGTGCTTGCATAAGAAGACTATAAAATTTGAGAATAATTATTGTTCAAATAAACAAAGTATGGTAATAATGAATTAGTGGAAACCATGTAAGAGCGATATTTAGGCTCCTAGGCGCCATTACGTATCCAATGTAGATACCATACTTTGCTAGTTAGCTTATTTTCTTGTGGTTAAGGTAAGGTGATGGCTGATATGCACATACTGTAATATAAATGTATATTTTTAAATAAAATACACAGTGTGAGCTAGTGATTGGCATAATTGGTTCTACCTATGACAGGGGGGTGTCCAGTGTATTTATAACAAATTTTATGGGTCTGTTCCAGATTACAGACCCTTCACTCAGAAATTAACAACTGAGGAGGTATGTAACAATTTTATTTGTAAGCTGTCAACCAGATGGCATGCTTAGCCATACATAGTTCTTTCAACCCTTTCGTAAGGAACACAATAGAGTAAAATTATGCCTATATGACTCCTACTGGAAATATAAAAAACATGCCACATGCATTTTGTTTGAACAGCTTCAGATACACATGACTGTTTCCCCCCCACACCCCTGTAATCTAACTAGCTAACTATTATAAGGTGCGTTCAAAAAGTAACGAGCCAGAGGCATAATTACAGAAACCAGTACCTGTGTGATAGAAGTATTGGCCCTGGCTGTTGAGGCACTTGTGACATGAGGCGGTGAATGGCTGTCTCATACAATTCCCTGGGCTGCGATGTGAACCAGTTCCGCACGTACAGCTGGACGTCGGCGTCCGAGGTGAATCGTTGGCCCCGCAGAGCCCTTTTCAGGGCACCAAACATGGCGTAATCACAGGGAGAGAGGTCTGGACTGTATGGAGGGTGTCCGAGAACCTCCCATTTGAATTTCTGCAGGAGTGCCGCGACTGTGTTGTCGTGGAGCAACCACGGCTGCTATGGCGTTCACTGTCACTCGGCGGTCCTGGGTAATGAGTGCATCAACCAGCTGGACGTTGTCATTGGTATTGCAGGGGGATGCCCCAGACTGAGCATCATCGGCTAACGACACCCATCCTTCCCTGAAGCGCTTATGACATGCCTTGACCCTTGCAAGGGACATGCAGTGTTCGCCGTACACTTGTGACATTCGGCGATGAATGTCCGTTCCCCCTACTCCTTCCGCTGTCAGAAACCGAACAAGACCTCTTTGCTCTTCGGTTGACGCCTCCATGCCACTGTTTGCAATGCGACTGGCAGCGTTGGACGATTGATGCATGCTGCTGCTCACTTTGTATCGTCACATGACGTGCACGCGTGCCCTCTAGCGACGGGCTGTGACCTTCCATGCTCTGGTCGGAACCACACCTCGTTACACACGCCACGATTAGCCGATGTCGTCACTGGTTTGCGCATTCCAGCCTCCGGCTCGTTACTTTTTGAACGCACCTTATACTTGCTCTCCCCCCCCCCCCTTTTCAATAAACATTCAAAGGTTGCAATGAGAATATGATAATGTGTTGATGAGTATGCAATGAAAGAGAGCAACAATGTGCTGACTAAATCTAAAACAGTCAGCAAATGAGAGCATTCCAACAGAAAGTGAAGCATTCTGAACATTTCAATTGCTCACTAACTCGATTGAAGTCAAGGCTTGACATTATTAACTTCTGAAAACTACCATTAAGTCACCACACAATTTCTATATGTGACAAAAGTAAGTGAGCTGCTGAATAGTGTACCACACTGTTAGCATTAAACTATTCATGCTAACCTGAAAATGAAAATAAAATAATTAAAACAGAAGACTGAGAATTTACCTTGAAGAGTTGACTCAGTAGAGGAGTAGTACAGGCAAGTGAAAGCTTGGTAGGTCAGAATACCAAGTACTTTAATAAGACAGTTTAATACAAACTATAAATGAACGGATGAGAAATGGTGATCATCTTATTATAGACAACTTGTAAATAATCCAAAATTGCCATTGAGTGAAAGAACTGTATTTCAACGTACACATTTAGGGAAGAAACAATGCACCAGCAAGTTTTTCAATACTTAAAAACCAGAATTAAATTACTATTTAAAGTAGGTATAACTCTTATCCTTTGTATTATACGATTGAGGATCATGTAGTGGAAAGGAAAGATGAGGATGGGAAAGGAGATTTAATATTGAAATCAGAATTTGAGGACACAGGACGATGTAGGAACAAAGCATCAAGGGAAATTCAATGCTTTTCATTTTCTCCATTACAATTGGATACAATTGTGTTGTCCAACTGAAAAACAATAAATTTCGATTACTAAGCCAACACTGAAAAATGGCTTCCAAAGGCCACTCTGAGAAACACGATGTCCAAGGTCAGGTTCAGAGGTGAATTATCCGAAACTTTTAAAACAGGGTGATGGTCTCTCCTGTATTCTCTTCAACTGTGTACTGGAAAAGATCATTAGGGAATGGAGAACGACGCTACCACCGGAAGCTGGACTGAAGCTTGGTTACAATAGAGACAACCTCTTTGTCCCTAGCTTAGCCTTTGCTGATGACCTCATTCTACTGGCAAATAGATCAACATCCAGAAGACTGAATTTATGACCTATATCAAAGAGACCCCTTCTAATATTCCTCTCACAGACACTACCATACGAAAGGTACCTGCAGTTAAGTACTTGGGAGAATGGAGTTCTGCGAATCAGTTCGAGAACTTAGCCATAGACGCCAGATGTACCAAGTTAGAAAGGGCTTATCATTCCTGTCGTAGTATCTGTTCATCTAAATGCCTCTCCAAGAACCTCAAACTCAGACACTATAACTCGGTCGTGATGCCATCTGTTCTGTATGCTTCTGAGTGCCTGAAAGGGTCCTCTCAACTGGAGTTAAAAGAGAGGAAGATCCTGAGGAGGATATTAGGTCCAATTAGAGAGGAAGGAGGAATTTACAGAATCCGTCATAATGATTAATTGTATGAACACCAGGAGGACATCATCACGTCTATAAGGATAAGATGCCTGACCTTTTATGGACACCTGGCACGTCTGGATTCTGAAAGACTCGCCAACAGGATATTCACAGTAACATGAAGAGGCAAGGCTTCTAAGAACAAATGGATTGCGTCAGTTAAGTCAGATATGGAACAACTAGATATCCCACTGGAACAAACCCGTGACTGTCTGATGTTCCGTCACATCATCCGAGAGGGCGTTTTCCCAACGTCCATTACAAGTACGAATACTACAGGAGCTAAGAGGACAGAAGAAAGAAGACTGACCCATAGTCAGAAAATGAGGGACTATTGGAAGAAGAAGAAAGCAATAACTTTACCGAAGAGTGGACCTAAGTAGGCCTAAACGATAAAGAAAGAAAGAGGATGGAACAACAGATTGAAACCAAGGTGGGTTAGATCAGTTTGGTGTCGGGAGAAACATAGAAACAAGGGAAGCTGTACGAAGGCTGATCTTGGAAGGTAAGAGTAGAATAAGAAAAGATTAGAGAAATTTGATGGCATTTGTAGACTCGAAAAAGGCTTTTGATAAAGTTGATTGGAATAAATTGTTTGACAGAAAAGGATTAAAATAAAGTACAGGGAAAGAAGTGATCTACAATTTATACAGAAACAAGTCTAAAGACTCACACAATACATCATCGCAACAGCTTCCTTTTTCTTATACTACTTGAGCCCAAGTTGATGATGATGATTATTATTGTTGTTGATTTAAGGACCGAAGAGGTACCAAGGAAGAAATACGACAGCATTTTAAGCTGGCAAACCGAACTGGAGCGTGTGCATAATTTCTAGTGGTACGTGTATTCCTGGAATGGGAGAAGACCAAGAGTATAAGAAGAGAGATGGAATTGAGATGTAGAAGAGCAAAACCAGAGTAGCCTTAGGAAATTCTGTACATTCCAGATTCAAATCACCGTATGACTTTCACACAATACAGTATAGTGAACAATAAGAAATGTCAATTCACTGCTGTACCTGTGCGAGTTACACAATGCCTGTAGCATATGAAACTTATCACCATAAACACTGCTTTACAATTTTTTATTATCAAGACACCACACATTTCTAATAATCTTATGGTGGCAATTAAAAATTCTGTATTATAGAAGATGCACAGTAACCATGCTGTGGGATGAGTTTTACACTGTACTAGTCTAGCAGGAAAACTTAAGTCCATCTTGAACCATATGTTACGAAACCAATCATATTCCTGGTTTCGTATCGACACTAAACTGGTTGGTTCTTGAGTTTAGGGGCAGCGACAACGCGGTCATGTAGCCCCGTGTACTTTGGGTGTGAGTAGAATCTGTCTGATAACCGGAGTTAATTGTGATGACTGTATTAGTGTGTGTTATCTGTTTTTTAATTTAAGTACAGACTGCAACTTATAATTTTTCAAATAGTTCCTACTTTTGCCGCCAAGCGCCACCGTCAACGACTACTAGGCCAAGTTCAGAACTTAGCTATTAGACGCCACTGCAGTCGGCTCTTGGCAACGAACGTAGAAACCTAAGAGTGTTGTTTACATTCTTAACCTATCCAATTTAGCTTCACACAGGTGTAATTAGTGGAAGGTTCTTTAACATGCTTGGGGCGTGGTGGCTCAGCGGTCTAGCTGTATGCCTCTCACCAAGGCGGTCCGGGTTCGATACCCGGTCAATGCATGTGAGATTTTTGAAGTGAAATGCCAAGTGCTGTGGTTCGGATTCCACGTAAAAAGGAGGTCCCGTGGCTCATGATCTCGAGATTAACGGTCACGTTAAACTACAAGATTGCTTTTTCTTTAACATGCCATAAATCTATGACATGGGACCGCCGGCTTTACTTCCCTGCCGAAGGAAGGCATATTGAGGGATTTTTAATGCTCTTAAAAAATCCGATGGCTTCGGCCGGATTTGATCCCACTATCAGGGGCATAGAAGCTCAGCATGCTACCAACTACGCCACCGAAGCCGCCGCCGACACTAAACTGATGGATTGTATGATTCCAAAGAAACTTAGGTATTTTATACTCTGACTGAGCTGAATCAATATAAATTCAAATTTCAAAGGAAATTAAACTATCCAGACATCTTATCTTGTACCAAATGGACTAATGAGTACAATGGTACACTGGGGAAAAACACTGGCAAATTGAATGATATGTCTGACAAATTAATTTTCTTTGAAATTTGACTTGACACACTCAACTTATAATGGGTAGGCTACATGTTTTGGGCCTTGTAGTGGCTCTTCTTCAGACATTATAAACAACCATTTGGTTAAAATAAGCATGGATTCCCTATCCTTAAAATATTCATTGGGAACGTTCCAATTTGTTATAAACATGGTTAACAGAGAAAAAATGTCCTTGGCGTTGCTTGTCGTTGATCTTGTACCTTCAGTACATGCTTGAAATTTGGTTTCTGTTCTGCATTAGGATCTGTCCTTTTTTACTCTTGTGCACCATTCATCTATTCTTATGAGCACTTGGTTTAAATTTTTCACTTAATCTTGGGAGGAGGGGTAGTCCTGATTTTAGTATTTTGTAGGTTTGGTTAAATCTGTCAAAAAATTTCCTGTGGATGGGATCTGAGTTGAATAGTGTTTGGCTTGTCAAATGTTACTGGCGGGACCCAAGTGAATTCTTGTTCACAAAACTAGGACATTCTATGACTGGTCGCCAAATCAGCTTGCAGGTAAATTTTTGATAGCTCGCGGGGAAATTTCAGACGCAGCGCTTGAGTTGGCTAATCTGCACTACTCATCCCCCTGATTCCCACTACGCATCCTGCGGGCTGTCAGTCAAGTGTCTGGTGTGTGATCGTCAGTGCAGGTTTTTTTTTATTTTTCTTGTATTTTATGCATACTGCGGACTATGGATGGTTCTAATTATTGCGAGTTCCAGAAAAAAAAAAAAAAAAAATATCATTTTCATGTTGAATGGGTAACTGATTATATTTTACCCTCGTAAAGAACAAATGTGTGTGCTTACTTTTTAATGCAAGTGTAGCAGTTGGGAAGAAATCAAACGTCGAACGTCATTACAAAACCGTTCACTCCAGTATTTGAAAGGATTTCCCTCAGAATTCTTCCTTAAAAAAAGAGAAGGTAATACAACTGGAATCTCAATTAAATGCTCACCAATCTACTTTTTTCAAGAAATTATAAGAAACAAAGCAGCAACTGAGGCGTCTTTTCATTTTTCCAAAAGTGAAAAATGAAAATCCACAGCCTGCTTCCAGTCTCCGACCGGGTCAGGAATGGAATGAATGAAGCCCCTATCTAGCGGCGAGGATATGAACTGTGCCAGCTGCCGAGGCCTGATGCACTCCTCTGGGGCAAGGATTAAATGAATGACAAATGAAATGATAGTGGAGAGTCAGGGCTCCCATCCACTCACTCGTCCAAAAATAGTGAAATAGTGAGGTTTTTTTTTTCAAAAAAAAAAGTGAAAAAAAAGGTGAGTTTTTGTATGAAAAAGTGAGTAAATAGTGAGTAAATTCATAGCATTATTCGCATTTATGGCCGTATATCTGGTTCATAATTTTAACGTTCGTTGATATCTGTAGTCGCAATTAGGGGGGGGGGCTAAACTCCCCAAAAACCAACCATAGCCCCCCCAAAAAAGTGACAAAACTGTATTAAAATAGACAAAATTTTTAAGAATGTGTATCTGAAAAATAAATTAGCCCCCCCAAAAATGTCGACCAAATTGCGCCTATGTTAATATCTCGGAGTACTGTTTGTCATTTTTCATGTAGTTAGAGAGGACACTTGGAAATAATGGATTGGAAAATCAATGCAACACTCAAGAAATTTAAATCGTACAACAAAAATATAAATGTGGAAAACAAAACAATGTTTATGTTATAATAGACTTAAGACTCCTTACTAGAAAAAAAAAACACACCTAAAACAAATAATACTGTCATACTGCCACATAAAAAGAAAAGTAGATATCATCAGTCTTAAGATAAAATTCACAAGTTGTCATCAGTCTTAAAAATAAATTCAAATGTCAGGGTCATCTGGATCGTCGCTGTTTTCATCGAGCCGTCGTTTACCATGATTCTTGAAGAGCTTTTCAAGTAGGGTGGAGGTGCGTTTCTCGACTTTCTTCCTTAGTGGCTCTGCCTGCCTTTTGCGGAGATCTTCGGCCCGGGATCGCATGCTGCGGGCACCTTCTAGCATACCTTGGGCAATTTTTGCACTTTTCAGATCACCCTTTACCAAAGGAGCTTTTAGCTTTTGGTTGGCCTCATCAATTAGGTAATCAGAAGCTTGTCTCTCCTCTTCTTCCGCTTCTTTTGCCTTCGTGAACTCTTCCTGTAATTTACCTATCTCCTATCTTTCTGTAACTTGAGTTTTTTCCTGCTCTTCTTGCTTGCGCCGAATGTCCTCCGCCTCTTCCTTTTTCCTTCTCTCTTCCTCTGCCTCCTTGCGCTTAGCCTCTAAATAGTTTTCATATTTGCTGTGAGCGCCAGCTGCCGCTTTCAGAAGCGCCTTTGTGATGGGAACCTCTTCAGCCCGCCCACCGAACTCTCTCATACCGTCAGGAATGTTCGGTCGAGCATTCAGGGTGCGCTCTTCCATTGCGGCTCTATCTGCCGGAAGTTGATTTCTTGATTCCGAAAATCCACGTTCCACATCTGAGCTTCCATGAGCTGCTGGTAGGATGGCTTTCACGACTTTGCTCACAAGCGGATATTTTGCATGCCCACTAAAGTCTAAAATTTCAAAAATTTGATGCCAATTATGGTCAATGCTTGGACTTTCCTCAAAATGTGGGAGATTTTCTAGCTGCAACAGCTTCCATTCATCGCGAAGCTTCTCTTCGTACACATCTTTCAAAGGCAGCTCCAACATTTTGTAAACAAAGACAATGCTCATCAGAGACTTACTTTCTTTGATGGACTGAGGCTGAGCGGGGAAAGTATCATCTTTTAGAGCACTAGCAATAGCCTGATAACATTTTGATTGCAGTAATTTTTCAGCATCCTTTCCCTTTTTAAGTGGCAGAACTTTCAGAAAGTAAGTAGAGTGCTGGCCACTGCTCTTGTAATCTTTCAGCTTCAGGACCTAGTGTAAGCCATCTAGAACACTCATGTTTTAAAAAGGCATGACATGGCACCTTATTGTCTTCTTGAGATTTCTCATAAACTTCAAATCTACTCGGATAGTCCAAAAAATTGTACACCAAAATTGCAAGTTCAGATACATCAGACCCTATAACACTTAAGCCACGTTCAAACGCATAGTGCAAAATGTGCAAGTTACAAAAACCTATGTTTAATAGATCCCTGTCACACTCGGTTTTCATTTTGTCACGGAACCTGTTATAAATGGCTTTATTTACATTTGGGCCATCAGCTGACAACATCAACATTTTCCCTGGGTCCAAAGCAGCGCGTTCTATTGATTTGACCAACAGATTAAACAGAATGTCAGCTGTAGCTTTTCCAATAAAAAATGTCTCTAGATGATGAAACACCACTTCTTTTCTTTGAATAGAACCTTATCCCTACTTGCAGTTCCTTTACGCGCTTCTCATTGGTAGTTTCATCAAAACATATAGTATAGCTAACTGCTGAAATAGCATCTTCCAGCATCAACTTATGAAAATAAGGGCCCAGAGCCTCAGTCCACAAGTGCGTCGTCTTGGTCCTGACTAAAGTCATATTCCTAGGGACATGCTCCTTCCCAAACATTTCTCTAAAAACCTCTACGATTCCAACATTCGAAGCGGCTGAAAAACTAGATTGAACGCCTTTCATGGCCCAGATGAGCTCAGCGCGCAGGGCACCGGGCTGCTGTAACATCAGGTGAAGGGGAATAGGTTGGTCCAGCACTGCGGGAGGGGTTTGCCCAGCGGCGCCAGCTGTAGACTGGCCGGCGGGCTGAGCATCTGCCGCTTGTCGTGCAGCTAGCACTAGTTGCCGCGGGTTTAGTTGGACCTCCACGGCAGTCTTATGCTTCTTCGTCCTGACATGCTGTTGGAGGGCCTGGAAGCCCTTCTGATCAATGCTGAACATGCAATTACAAAGCCTGCACGAGATGGTAGTACGGCTGGCTTGTGCGGCCCACACAGCGTACTTTTGTCCAAGTTCGTCTTCTTTGTTGAACCACTCGTCCCGCACCGAGCATTTAGCCGCCATCTAAGAATGAACAAGAATAAAAAGAAATCCCTAGCCGCAATGCCATGAACAAAAGGCGGAAAATAAAAAATAAAATAAATACACGGACGGATTTTCCGACAACTTTGGCCCGTCACGGACTAAAAGTGGTTTCACACGACGCGATTATTCAACTGGCGGACGTGATTTTCAATTGCCGCGGTTTAAAATGGCTGTCGGCTGTGTTAACCGCAAATGATTTGCGACCATTATTTCCCAACAATTTTCAAATCAAACAATCTATCTAGAATTTTACATTTTAGTTGTGCAGACATCGTGGTTGTTTGCAGTTTAAAATAATATTTTAATAATATTATTATATTATTTTAATATTTTCTGACCGGCCAATGTACGCACGATACGAGAGATGCCGACCGGTCATCAAACGCACGCTGCAGCATTCGCATAAGGACGAGACGCTAGTGGTCGGCTGGCATACGCACGCCAATCAGTGGTGTATTTCGAAAAAAAAAAAGTGTTATAGGTAGCGATTTTGTATTCAGCCTGCATGTTCTACTGGCGCGAGAGAGACACGTCGGCTATCTTCTGTGTTGCGTCATAGCTCTCAAGCCACTTCTACACCGTCAGCTATCTTCTGTGTTGCATCATACCTCAAGCCACTTCCACACCGTCAAAGCACACTATAATTGTCTACACTGTCAATAATTATCAGAGAATAGGAAGCAATATCGCATCATGTTATCAAGATGCCGAATTTTATAATGAAATAAGAATAAAATCCGGTTACCTAAGAAATAGTACAACAAAAAATTGATCGTCGTAAGTGGGAATAGAAGACGTATTAAGGGGATATATCAACATGTATTTGGTAGGAATGGGACTGGGACTTGAGAAAATCATCGAGTTAAACGGGAAAACGTGGTACCGGTAACCGAGAACGTGCTAACGAGATTCCACTGTATTGAACACAGTTGGAAGTGTGTGTTATTTATGCATTACACAAATACGTATAATAAATGATTTTGAAAATATGAACTTGATTTGACAAACGTATTGTTTACTACGATATATATCAACAATAACGATCAAAACTACGAACATTCGCGCGGTGTGTATAAACCCATTCAAAACAAAGCAATTGTTGATTGCCATTAAAAAGCACGTGGGAAACCAGCTTAAATCTGTGGTGTAGGAATTTTTGTGTATGTGTATATTACGGACCGGGAATGAAACTTTCTTTACGATTTGAAGATTTTTGCACAACGATAGCCATAGGCACCTATAATGGCAATTTTTGTTTTCGTTTTATTTTTATACATTTTAAAAGTGGTGAATAAAAGGTAATACGTAAAATTATAATAAATAATAATTATAATATGCAATTATTTAATTTTTAATTAATAATTAAAGGTTAACTCACAAAAAAAAAAATGGTTAAGATTTTCACGAATCGAAACAAGTCACGCGGTTTATAATCGTTCGGAATTGCAAAAAATATTTCTTAAATGTCGAGAGACCAATGGACAAACCATAACCACGGAAAAGTAGCCAGATTTGACCATATACCTACATATCAAATGTTGGAACTAATCAGCAGATTTGGAATGGCGGTGTATGAGTTGAAAAAGTTTTGTACCGTGAGTCCAGATTGGAGGGGTCGGTATGTCATTCTAAAACCGACGGAAAATTCGTCAGTGTAAGGCCAACTATTAACTTACCTTTGATAAATTGTGAAATACTAGAATATACGGCAACGCCACGCTCCTTTCCGTCACAACACTTTTGTTAAAAAACGCATTGTTAAAGTTTTCGTCGATCGCTGCACGGCTCCGGCTGTGGAATTGCACCATGGGAGCTTTTTATGTTCCTGGCCGCCTGGCTCGCTGTCGGCAGCACGCTCAGGCAGTGGTGGCAGAAAAACGAACTACCCATTCATGGGTATATTTTGGGTAATTTCTAGCAATCTGATTGTGCATGAGAACATTTTTAATGCAGAATGTGACCAGTTTTGTAAAAAAAAAGTGAGAAAAGAGAGTAATTTTAGCAAATAGTGAGAAAAGTGAGGCTGCTTTGAAAATAGTGAATAATAGTGAGAAAAGTGAGTCCCTGGCAGCCCTGTGGAGAATGTTGCTGGAATGAAATTTTGACAGCGAAAACCGGAGTACCCGGAGAAAAACCTGTCTGCCTCCGTTTTGTCCAGCACAGATCTCACATGGAGTGACCGGGATTTGAACCACGGACCCAGGGGTGAGAGGCCGGCGTGCTGCCGCCTAAGCCACGGAGGCTCTATCATTTTTCCAAAAGTATTGCTCGAAATAAGAAACCTTACGAATTAATCAAAGAGGCGTTTTTAGAAGCTGCGGATACCCTACTTTGTTGGGCAGCTCACGGTAAGGTTTATGAGCTGTAAGGTGGCTCAGTCTCTTAAAAGTTTGGCGACCACTATTCTATGACATCTAATGGAACTTTCTGGAACTAATTAGTGTCAAGGTTGATTGAATATCTGTGCTGGAAGGTTTGGGTATCCATGCTGCCATTTCTCGCTCTTTTATGCCTCATTTGTTTTGTTTTCCAACCTCTTGTTCATATGGTTTAAAGAGCCATATGGTGGGTAAGATGGCGCTTCCCAGATTGACCACGAGTTTAAACGCATCCAAGACCGACAGCAGTGGCTACGCTGGCTAAAGCGCAGCGTTAGGTCATGGGGCCAAGCTCTCTGCTGACTCGGTAGATGCGTGGGTTCGAGCTCCACCGTCGCCCATCCTTGAAATGGCTTTCCGTGGTCTCCCATTTTCAACACCAGGCATATGCTGGGACGGTACCTTTTGATAGGCCACGGCCGCTTCCTTCCACATCCATGCCCAAATGCATTCATCTTCATCCATTCCTTCTCTCATCCCGACGCGCAGGTTGCCCACGGGCGTCGACTAGAAAGACATGCACTCGGCCTATCAGGAGGCCACACGACAAAAAAAAACAAAAAAAAACGCATACAAGATTCTTAATGAATTATATGCGGATAAGTATTCGGATTGCCTCAGTGATGTTGAACATAGCAATCTCGATACTAGAAACTCTTCTGACTAAAGTGTCTCGGGTGATGATGTACACCCTTCAAAACAACGTGAAGTAGTGGTGGTAGAGAACGAAGCTGAAAGTGATGATGTGGGTGTAAATGGAAGTGATATTTCTATTTCTTCTTCTTCTTCTTCGCCTTTTGAGACCATATAGGATCCTTTTAACCAACCATTAGTTCGTCGACTTGTAGGAACTGTACGAGCCTTGCGGTCCTCCCAGTACTTCTTCATGTGTATTGATCGTCTTGCCCTTTCTTGGGCGGAAAATATTCTTGTAGGAATTTTCTTTTTCGTGAGTGGAAAATAAAACGTCATATTTTTAAGTTCTGTCGTTAAACTTTTATTTGCAGCATCTTCTGTTGTTAGGCCAATTTCTTTTAAGTCCTCTTCTATTTCTTCTAATGTTGGGTAGAAAATAATAGTGCACCGACTTTAAAAGATTCCCCTAGGAGTTTCTGGCATGACGGTAAGACTTGATGAACCTCAAAACATTGAGGAAAGTAGTAGAGCTTATTTTTGGTGAAGATTTCTTCGAACTTGTTGCCGAGCAGACGAACTTGTATCGCCAGCAAATTGCTTCATCACACAAATTATCCCCTATGAGGAATGTTGTAACTAGTAGTGAAATGCGGAAATTTTTGTTTTGTTTATATTGATGGCACAGAAAAAAATGTAATGTTGGAAACGCTACTGGCCAACTGATCACCTTAATGAAACCCCCATATACTCCAAAACAATGAGCAGAAATAGAACTGAGGAGATCCTCACATTCCTTCATTTCAGTGACAACAGTCAGCCCACACACACAATACAAATAGGCTTCACATCGTTAAGCTCCTTATAGATGATCTTCTACCAAAATTTCAGTCATCATACAGGGTGATTCTTATGCTGGAGCGGGACGTGCACCGGCTGCGCGCGCCTGTTCCAGCAAAAGAATCTCACTGTATAAACCCAAGCAACAACTATCACTGGACGAAGGAATGATACCATGTGATCACATTTCAGTGAATGGCACAGTCTTTTTTTTTTTCTTTTTCTCCTTCATGTTAATCAAGACAAAATATCAAAACTTATTTGGTTGTATAACATAACCCCTTTGAGTAACAGTTTTTATTTGCATTCCTTCATTTCTTACTTTTGTTATTTGTTAATCCATTAGTCGTTTTTCACTAGTTACCACGTGCTTCAAGTTACTGACATTTTTCCGAGAAGTAATGTTTAGTCACGACTTTCGTTCTAGATGTTTCTTAGCTTGTGATTGGCCACTACTACATTCAGTCGAAACGTTTCTATGCTCTCCGATTGGCCGCCATCACAGTCACCAATAGCCTGCCTTCATCATTACGTAGCCTATCGTGATCACCTGTATTAAATACCTGAACGTTGTCTACGTTCTTCGTCATTCATCTTCATTAGTCTCCAGCCGTCTTCACTCTACGTGTGAACTCCGAGCTGCACTTGACCATGATGATTAAGGAACAATTCAGCATTCTTCACCGTCTTCAACTTGCTTAAAATTCTTCAAAACTTCTACAAAAGACATGCATACTGTCACTACAACTCTACGAATGTACCTCTTTGCCTAATGCTGATAAATTGCATCTAACTTCAAGTCAAGATCATTTTAAACCATCACTAGAGAGTTTTAATTAATCGATATAAAATCGATAATACTGCAATCGGCTATTTGGCTGTCACCTGGCTCATGTGATCATCATCATCTTGCACAGTTTCCAGCCACTGGCCGGGTCTGTTTGGAACACAAGCCTCTCCAACGTCTTCTGTCTTCATGGCTCATGTGATATACAATCTAATTCAGTGATGATCACCAAATTTTTAAACATTTCTTCATCAAATTCGGTTCTAAAGAAGGAATACAACGAGAAAAGTGATCAAAAGTGCTACCACTATTTCGACAATGTGCAAATTCATCAAAACCACCACGAAGCAATTTAAGTGTCAATCTAACCTAAAATATTTATAAATTTCTAAGTGTATCTTTTCCTGCTTATTTCTTGTTATGATATTTAACCTATTAAGCTATGTCTAACCTAACCTGTTTTTTTCTATTGATCAATTTTTTGAAGCACGTATTCTGCTTGCTAACTGTATGTTGAAACAAATGTTCTCTCTCTCTCTCTCTCTCTCTCTCTCTCTCTCTCTCTCTCGCAAGTTTTGTTATATTGTAAGACAAACCTTCTTGTTCTCTATTCTTGTCGTTCCTTACTGCATGACAAGGCGAAACGGAGATTTCTCTCTTGTTCTTGAATCATTCAATGTGTTTTGGGAACACTCCCATATTAAGCAAAAGCAATCTTGCTTTACATTGATTATGCGACTTGCGGGATGTACTCCCAGTATGATTGTGAATGTTAAATTTTCTTCTACCCTCTTGCGATATTGCTGCAATTAAGTTAAGCACACTAGCAGTGTATAATACCCTTTTCAGAACAAACATTTCGTTTGTCTTTCTAAAGAACGTTTCTAGTCAAACTTTTAAGCTATTAATGCGAGATGCATGTATCATTTGCTGTTAAATAAAGTCCTGCATTTATAATTGGCCTTTTTCATTTTTTAAGGTGTTGGGATTGGGTTACCTGGCCACCTTCAATCATCAAGAAGTTGTTGCTTTGTTCTTATCTGCCTATTGTCAATTTATATTCAGTTGATATAGGCATTTAATTTAAATCTTGTTCACTTAATGTTGGATAGCAACATATACAGTGTTCTAGTTTCTCATCATCATCATCATCATTTCCCCTTATTCAGCTCCTGCCAGGTCGGGGTATTTATGGCACTTCTCCACTTTCCTCTTTCCTTCCACAATTCTTCTTCCACGATCTTGTCCCAGTCCAGATTCCTTTTTCTGACGCTGTTCTTCACTGAATCGATCCACCTTGTTCTAGGTCTTCCCCTTGCTCTCTTACCCTTGCACTTGGCCTCCAGCATCTGTCTTGGTATTCTATTTTCCTCCATCCTCTTTACATGTCCAAACCACCTTAGTTTATTCTTCTCAATTCTCTCATTTAGTTTTCCCATCCCAACTTCCTTCCTAACATCTTCATTCCTCACTCTGTCTTTCCTTGTCTTACCTATCATACTTCTTAGGAATTTCATTTCACTGGATTGGATTCTACTCTCTTGCCTGCTCGTCAGGGTCCAAGTCTCAGCTGCATAAGTTAATATGGGTACATAGTACATTTTATACATTACCTCCTTGCTTTTCCTTGGTACTTCCTTATCCCAAACAAGTTTTCTTACACTTTGATAGAATGCATTGCTCTGCTGTACCCTCCTGCCAATCTCCATGTCCAACCTACCAGTTTGCATCAATTCACTTCCCAGGTATTTGAATGTGTCCACAATTTCCAAACTCTGACTTCCAATTTTCACAGTGCCCTTTCCTTGTCTTTCCCCTCTTGTCATCACCATGGTCTTGCTTTTCTCTATACTGATTTTCAGGCCATACTTCTGAATATTTTCGTTCAGTGCATCTAGTTGTTTTTGCACTTCTTCGGTGTTCCTTCCCCAGACCACAATATCGTCTGCAAATAATAGTAACTTCATTTCTTTATGTCCATATGCTTCCTTTGTTTCCTTTACAATTTCATCCATTACCATTATGAATAAAACAGGTGACAGCACACTCCCCTGTCTTAGTCCAGTCTTGTTCCTAAACCAATCTGTCTTTCCAACTGGGGTCAGTACCCTGCTAACACAGTTGTTGTACATTGCTTACACCATTTCCAACATTTCTCTTCCCAGTCTCTTCTTTACCATGGTTTCCCATACCTTCTCTCTGGGGACACTATCATATGCCTTTTCTAGATCTATGAAAGTCATGATCAAATCCTCTCCATATTTCCAGTTCTTTTCCATCACCTGCCTCAAGCTAAAGATTGGGTCTACTGTGGATCTTCCACTCCTGAAGCCATACTGTTCCTCTTGCAACTCTCCTTCCACCTTTCTTCTCATTCTTCTTTCTAATATCCTTTCCAGTATTTTCACTATCTGTGATAAGAGGGTGATCCCTCTATAGTTATCACCCACCTTCTTGTCCCCCTTCTTAAACACTGGTATTATTAGCCCTTTCTCCCAGTCTTCTGGTACACATTTCCGTTTCCACACACACTTTAGCAGTCGATACAGCCATTGCATACCAACAGGTCCAGCAGCCTTTATCATTTCTACACTGATTTCATCCACCCCTGTTGCTTTTCCCATCTTCATTTTCTGTACTGCTAATTCCACCTCCAGCATTGTTATATCATCTTCTGTTATAGAGTCATCAGGCTGTGTCACTTCGATCTCACCAGTACAATTGCTCACATTCAATAGCTTATCGAAATACTCCTTCCATCGTCCCTTTATCTCTTCTGGGTGTGTTAACAACTCTCCATCTTCCTTTTTCACCAGCTTTGTAGTAACTCTTTCTTTCCTCTTACTTCTTAGAAGCCCATACAGCATCCTTTTACTGCCACTTACATCTGTTTCCATTCTTCGTGTAAATTCTTCCCAACTTTTCTTCTTTTCTTCTCCTACCACTTTCTTACACCTCCGTTTGCTGTCGTGATACTTCCTTTTGCTTTCTTCTGTTTGATCTCGGTTCCATTCTTTCCATGCAGACTTCTTTTCTTTCACTGCTTTCCTCACTTCCTCATTCCACCACGGTGTCTCCTTCTCTTTAACTCTTGCTGACGTCCTACCACAAGCACTCTCTGCTGCACCAGCAAATGCCTTTTTAAAGTGGGACCATTCCTCTTCTACATTTCCCACTTCAGTAACTGGGATTTGTTGCTTCAATCTCTCCTGAAAATCTTCCTGTACGGCTTTGTCTTTCAATTTCCATACTTTTATTTTACTTTCTCTGATCTCCTTTAGGTTTTCCAATTTTCCCCATCTAAATTTTGCCACCACAGCTCTATGGTCCCCATCAAATGCTTCTCCTGGTAAAGCTGTCACATCCATCAGCTTTCTGCGATTTGTCCTTTCTACCAGGAAGTAGTCAATTACTGATTTTGTTCTACTATCACCCCACCCATATCTCGTAATTTTCCTGCTGTTTTTCTTCCGAAACCATGAATTACCCACTATCAGTCCATTCCTTTCACAAAAGTTTACAAGTTCCTCTCCTTCCCGGTTCTTTTTCCCATATCCATATGGTCCAACGACTTCTTCCTTTCCTTGTCTCTCAATTCCGACTTGTGCATTCATATCTCCCATGATCACCACTTCTACATCTGAGATTACTCTTTCTACATCCTCCAGGAATACTTCAATATCTTCTTCTCTGTTTCCAGTCTGTGGTGCATACACTTGTATGAAGTCCATCACGTCATTCTTCATCTTCATTCTAATTTTCATTATTCTGTCACTCACACACTCTACCACTTCAACATACTCCTCCAGTTGTTTCGAGGTTATCAGTCCCACGCCATTTTTTGCCTCTTGGCCACCACTCCAGTATAAAGTATATCCTTTCCTCAATTTCTTCCTTCCTTTACCTTTCCATTTCACTTCACTCAGCCCCATCATTCCAACCTTCTCCCTCTCCATGAAGTCTACCACCTCCTCCACCTTGCCTGTCAGGGTCATGACATTCATGATTCCCACTTTCATTTCGGTTACTGGTCGCCCATTTCTCACAGTTCCCCCAGTACCAAAGGAACTGCGCGTCGCCTGCAGGGTACGCCCTAACCTTTTCCGAATCATTGGAAGTGCCATTTCCATTTTAGGCTATTATTACGATGGGGTCGCCACTCCCAAAGGCATTTTATGAAGCTACTGCCAGCTATTATTCAGGCCGCCCCTAACATGGAGAACAGACGCCCTTGCAGCCGCCCCTAACATGGGAAACAGACGCTGCCGATTGATGCTGTACTCATACTATTCCCTGAGTACTGGGTTGCCTCTTCCGCAATCTCCACCGTTCTGAAGTCCATCTTCTCCGCTGTAGATTCCGTTGAGGTCTTCGCACGTAACCCTGTGCACGGGGCCTAAGTTATACCCCATAGGACTGGGTCCTCACCAGAACTTAGCCGGTACTGTAGTTCCATGGTATATTACAGTACCGTTGCCCACCCCCGCGACGTGGACGCGCCTGGCAAGAA
The DNA here is from genome assembly GCA_946902985.2 of Meconema thalassinum. Lineage (NCBI taxonomy): Eukaryota > Metazoa > Arthropoda > Insecta > Orthoptera > Tettigoniidae > Meconema > Meconema thalassinum. The sequence goes on along the minus strand of OX336391.1, from coordinate 294,714,430 downwards.
TTATCCATGTAGCCAATTAGGATTGACTCATGGACCGGGTTAAGGAGCTGTCTAAATCCAGCCTCCAAGTTTCTATCGCATGTATATATATTTACTGTTATTGTTATTTATTGTTAATCTTTAGAAAGTTTATGAATAAATACCACAGTTACTGGCAATTGTTTCTATTAATAACTATTTAATAATAACTAATTTTATCCTACCTAGTGAAGTTCATTTATTTATTTATTAAACTAGAGGCTTCACTTCTAGTTCTCTCTGAAAAAGGAGGTATCGCAATGACCAATCCTAATCACCATGGAGAGGGCACCTCAAGTTTAGGCCAGACAACCCAGGAAAGTTGACCAAATAATTAAATTATTATTTACAAAATGTATTTCATTGGATTCAACAAGACTCATTTTTATTTTTGGTTCAAATGTAACAAAGCTGAATTATTAGAAGATGATACTGTAGACTTAATTTATGATAGTGTAACGAATTTTGGAAGTAAAATATAAGTTATTCGATGTAATCTCTTTTGTTTTTGTGTTTCATTGTCGGTGTGTTATAAAATAATTATGATAGTTGGTGATTTCTAGCATTTGCGGCTGTAGCTAAAAAAAAAAAAGAGAGAAGCTGTGTTTGGAAGTTTTTATTTCATGGTAGTAACCAAAATGCAAATTTTTTACAGTACTGAATGTTTGTAAGAGTAAACTTTCATGTTTTACAGAATTAAATTATATAGTGGAACCTTGTTAGTACATTTTTCAAGGGACTGAAAAAATTAAACCTCATTAACTTGTTTCAGTAAGGGAAAAGTATAAAACACGTTAATCGGGAGCACGTACTATCGAATATACATTTTAAACAATCTAAAGAATTATTGTATTACAGAACTAGTTTACACAGCACAGAGGAACGAGAGCAGAGAAAAATGTACTAAACCGGTACCACACTCTTAATTCAAATACTGTAGTACGTGTTGAAATATTTAGTTTTGTATAATTGATTTCAGCTTAAATAAATGTTTTTCTTGATATTCTGTGGAAAAGAAGTACAGTGTTCTTTGGCGTGAACGATTGAATATAATCCGAGGACTTTTTGAGGTTAGACATGCTCGCACGTGTACAGAAAAAAAATATTTAAAAATATAACTACTTCCGCCATTACGCGATCTCAAGCAAATCTCAGCACTGATTAGAACTAGTCCACATGTCCCTCACAACACCGAAAATTATATATAAACTAGCAACCGGCCCCAGCTTCACCCGGGAACAGTTATGAATGCATTACGTGCTAGCTCGTAAACTGTCGCCTCAGTAATTGAATGGAGATTGTTGGAAGAAATGAAAACGTAAAATCACTTATAGTGGGCGATGTATTGAAGATAGAGATATGCTCTCGCGGACTTCTTTGTAGAACTTTTCATGCTAAAACAATTCTTATACTCATAGTATATTGATATTTTTAACGGTTTGGTCAGCGTAAGCTTAAAAACCGCACGGACGCCAGGTTTTTTATCGACTTTTTCACTGAAATAGTTACTGCTTGGCTTCCTTTGATCATAAATAAATTATGTTCGACAGAAACCTTTCTCGAGATATCCTTTACAGAATGGTGAAAACCGCATCAAAATCCATCCAGTGGTTCTCGAGTTAACCAGTGACATCCAAGTATCGGGGACTTGATTTTATACTAAGTAGAGATGTAAGAAACAAACATCGATTACCAAAACCTTTTAAATTGGTTATGAATTTTGTATTACACTTACCTATTTTATAATCTTGCAATTTCGTAGTTGCAAACCATATCAGGTCAACTGATGTATTTTAGCCAACACCCATACAAATAGGTTTAAACCTCAAACAAATGTAGGCCACATTTCTTTGTATGTAACAAATTAATAATTAACATATCTACACACTATTTACTCACTTGACGAATAGCTTGAAACAGAGCTTCAGACAGTGTCCATAGATTCCACACTAAGGTTGGTATGGTTGGCGGCGGCGGTGGCACCACCACCACCATCATTCTTTTCCTTCACATGCTCTTGGAAAATATCGTCGATCGTCGCAGTCTGGCAAAAGGCAATGTTGTCGTCATACTGAACATAGCTGTCGAAGTTTTGAATTTCAGAGTCTTCTACATTTTCTTCTTCCATTTCTTCGAACTCCGGAGTTTCATGGAAAATACGAAATCCTGCCTTGTGGAAAAAGTTGCTAATTGTGGCTTGCTCCACAGGGTCCCAAGAACTTTTCAAGAAATGCATAGATCAAGAGCAGTGATCTTATTGCGTGTACCCCTGATGTTGGCCAACCTGCAACCTGTTTCTCACTAACATTTTCCTGTACTTCTTCTTCACGCAATTAATGATTCCTTGGTCAAGGGGCTGAAGCCGACTTGTGCAGTTGGCAGGAAGGAAAGTCACTTTCACATTCCTTGTGGGAACATTCACAGGGTGAGCAGCACATCGGTCAATTATTAATAAAATTTTACGATTTTTAGTTCCCATTTTTGCCTCCAGGGCTCGCAAAAAATCTTCAAAAACAGAAGTAGTTATCCAAGAGTTTGCATTGGCTTTATATTTGCATGGAAAGGCCTTGACATTTTTAAAGCAACGAGGCCTAATTGCTTTACCGATAACAAGAGGAGACATCTTCTCCGTTCCACTCTCATTGCAACAAAGGACGGTGAACCTTTCCTTGCTCAATTTTCCACCGTAGCAAATTTCTCCTTTATACGCCAACATCTTGTCAGGCAGAAGGCTGAAAAAAAGACCCATTTCGTCAGCATTGAATACATCTTGGGGCTTGTACTCCTTCAACAAGGACGGTAGCATTTCATTTGTCCAAGTTTCAACTGTGCCACTGTCAACAGCTGTTGCTTCACCCCGCACGCACTTGTAAACTAGACCATGCCTCTTCTTATGTCTCTAAATTACAATTTGTGAGTATGTTGAATCTGAACCACATTTTGTAAGTATTTTCAATCTACATTATATCTTGTAAGTATTGGAGATCTAAACTCCATTTCTCAATTACATTTTGTCAGTCCAGTATTTTGAATCACGGGCTCCACATAGTGTGAGTATATTGAATCTACCATACATTTTGTAAGCATTTTCAATTTCAATCGCATTTTGTAAGTATTTTGAATTTCAATCCCATTTTGAACGTATTTTGAATTCCAATTGCACTTTGTGAATACCGTATTTACTCGGCTATAAGACCCCCCCCCCCCTTTTTTTCTAAATTTTTAGTTCCGAAATTGAGAAGGGGGTGTGTGTGTGTGTGTGTGTGTGTGTGTACTATAGACGCGTACTTTGCAAAAATCCATTATTTTGGGAAAGGTAGAGAGGAAAAATAAGCTATTTTATTTTGATGCTACATAGTAAGATATATTTTATCTAAATAAACAAAGTTTAAAATGCAGGATTGCGTTTTTTGGACACATATCCCGCTTGCCAAATACTAGACTCTTGAAACAACTTTTTGACTTCTTTTGGAATAGTAAAACAAAAATCACATGGTTTAAAGAAATACAAATGGATGTAGACGAATTGAAAATTACTAAGCATCAAATTGAACATAGAGAGGAGAAACGGCTAATGAATAACAAATACACTCGACTAACATTCAAAATTTCACAGCGTAAGCAATATGTTATATCTGCCGAAGAACGGGCTGCAAGATCTTCCAGAATGAAGAAGTATTGGGAAAGGAAAAAAATTATCAAGAATTAAGAACTGAACTTACTGTTGTATTTGAAGACTTTGTATATATGGTTTGATTTTTGGTGCTCCAATGTGGGCGTAAACAGTGTAAATAATAAATAAACAAAGTTTATATCTTTAATCAGCCCATTATGAGACTGCCATAACCTCACTTTCCCAGCTATCCCCCAATGACTTTCACTACTATCCCTTGCTAAGCAAAAATCTTAGTATCAAAGAAATAGAATTAAATGGACAAAGTATCGGACATGGACATGCAAACTTTATTTTTTATTTGAACATAGGGAGGGAGAATGCATCAATTGGGTAATCCAGGATCACTTCTCACTATCATTTGTAAACACAACTGAGCACGTATTATTCACATATCTCACATTCATATACCAATAAGGTTTCACACACAAACGCCGATGGTTATTGCAACAAATTAAATGTGTTTAAAATAAAACTAAGGAGACTGTCGTAAACACAATCGAATTGCAACATAAATAATACTATAAACAGAAGAATGCAGGCAAGATGAAACCATAACTTTCATTGGCGGATAGCGCTTCTACTCGGCCAATAGTGTGGCATCTTCTATTGGATATCGGGTGAAGCCCATTGGCTACACAATTCGATATCCTGCCCAATCGCATACACGGTACGCAAAATGGCGGTCATATACCGTAACAAGAAATATATTTTTGTCATAAAAGAGAATGAATTTCAGTCGTAATTATAATTTCTTTTTAAGAATTCATCACTTTCCAAGAATGTTGTATTTTGACTCTCAATAATAATTATTAATTATTAAGGAGGGGGTTCTATAAGCGATTTACCAAGAATTTTTTATTTTGGCTCTCGAAAATTAAGGGGAGGGGGGTTACAATAGGCGAGGGGGTCTTATAGCCGAGTAAATACTATTTTGAATCTGAACTGGCCCTTTTCAATCTAACTTGCAATGTGTATTTTCAATTTCAATTGCTTTTTATAAGTACAGGGTCTTCCATATAAAGTAAGAACGGCAAGAGGCAGTTTTGTTATTCGCTGATGCGGTGCCCTTGGCCGAGCTTGTGGCGCGCCATGGCCGCTTGCTGTACTATTGAAAGTGCGCGCATAGTACATACGAGGGCAGTTTTTTATTTTTTTCAAGTTCCGATGGACTGTATAAAAATAACACATTGACATACCAAACTGATTTTACTACTAAATGTTTGCTTGTTTTATTCGTATGTCTCAACATAATCGCCAAAACGATTGAAACATTTTTGTCGAATCGTTACACCAGCCTTCCAATGCCCTCGGCAAAATATTCTGCCGCCACTGAGGTGGTACGTCTGGACAGTCTCCTGAATTTTTTCCTTTTTGATGAGGCGTTGCCGCCCAACCATACCTTCAATTCTCGAAAAAGGTGAAAATCATTCAGTGCTGGTTTGGACTAAACGGCACATGGTCCAAAACTTCACATTTGAATTCTTTGTAAAAGTCTATCTTAACGTTGGCAGAGTGTGGTCGTGAATGATTTTCACCCTTTTCGAGAATTGAAGGTATGGTTGGGCAGCAACGCCTAGCCAAAAAGAAAAAACTTCAGGAGGCTGTTCAGACGTAGCCTACCCACCTGAATGGCGGCAGAATATTTTGCTGAGGGCATTGGAAAGCTGGTGTAACGATACAACAAATGTTTCAATCGTTTTGGCGATTATGTTGAGACATAAGAATAAAACAAGCAAACATTTAGTAGTAAAATCAGTTTGGTATGTCAATCTGTTATTTATATACAGCCCATCGGAACTTGAAAAATAAGAACAGCCCTCGTATGTACTATGCACGCCCTTCCAATAGTACGGCAGGGGGCCATGGCGCGCCACAAACTCGGCCAAGGGCACCGCATCAGCGAATAACAAAACTGCCGCTTGCCGTTCTTACTTTATATGGAAGACCCTGTAGTCTACCGTATTTACTCGGCTATAATACCCCTCTTAATTTACTAGAGTTAAAATACAAAATTCTTGAAAATCGCTTATAGTAACCCTCCTTAATTATTAAGAGTAAAAATAAAACATTCTTGGAAATTGACGAATTCTTAAAAAGTTTTAAAATTACAACTGAAATTCATTCTCTTTATGACAAAAATATTTTTCTTGTTACACTATTTTGTTATTCAGACGATATGACTGCCATTTTGCTTACATGTACTGCGCACACGATTGGACAGGATATCGAACTGTATAGCCAATAGGCTTCACCAGATATCCAATAGAAAATGCCACACTATTGGCCGAGTAGAAGCTTCAAGTTTAAAATCTGCCAATGAAAGTTATGGTTTCGTATATTGCCTGCATTCTTTTGTTTAGTATTCTTTGTATTGCGATTCGAAGTGGTGTTTGCGACAGTCTTCTTTGTTTTATCTGCCAGTCACGTGGTGTTGGGGTAACGCCTGCCTCTCAACCGGAGGCCCCGGTTCGATTCCCGGCTCCGTCAGGGATTTTATAAACTGACGTGGGGGCTGGAACGGGGTGCACTCAGCCTTGTGAGGACAATTGAGTAGCTGTCTGACAGTGAAGCAGCGCCCCGGTCACAAAAACCAAGATTAACGGCCAAGGGGACCAGACGCGCTGACCACGCGTCACCCCAATATCTGCAGGCCAAATGGCTGGGCAGTGGTCGCTTGGTAGGCCTGGGCCCTATGGGCTGTAGTGCCACAGCGGTTATTATTTATTATTATTTCTTAGTTTGTTAGTGAAAGGATAATAAAGTTGTCAGTGAACTTGAGAGGAAAGAAGTACAATGTGGTCCACATCTATGCCCCACAAGTAGGATGCTCACAAGAGGAAGAGGTTGAGTTCTTTAATGACTTGGATGAGCACACTGACCATGAAAATTTGATTGTAATGGGTGACTTTAATGCACAAGTTGGAACACAGCGAGCTGGATATGAATCCATACTGGGCCCTCATGGAATGGCAAAGAGAAATACAGATGGAAAGAATATGCTAGACCTATGCTTGAGAAATAACCTGATGGTGAACACCACTTGGTTCAAAAAAGGGACTCCCATAAAATCTCGAGATACAGCTGGGATGATAAAACAAGAACAATAATAGATTACATACAAACAGATCGGAATGTGTGGAAAAATGTGAGTGATGTCAAAGTCATTCCAAGTGAAGACCTTGGAGGAGACCATAGACTACTAGTTGCAGTTATTGGAGAGTAAAGACCTCCAAGTGTCGGTAACAAAAATTAAAGTTTGGCTGCTAACTGCACCATGTATTAAGGAAGAATTCAAGGAAGGTGTCGGCAAAATGTTACCAAAAGAAGAAATTACATAGGTACATGAAGAATGGAATACTCTAAAGAAGGTCATGGTAAATACAGCAGAAAAAGTATGTGGTCGACAGAGTAAAATAAGAAAACCTAAAGAAGCCAAATGGTTGAATGATGATATTAAGAAGGCTACTAGTGACAGAAACTCAGCAAGAAGAGCACTATATCGAGCAAGAAAGCAGGCAGATCCACGTGTATTAGAAGAGAAGCTTACAGCTTATAGACAGAAAAAAACAACATGTGAAACAGCTAGTTGTAGCCGAAAAGCAGAAATGTAAGGAGGATCTGGCTACCAAAATAACACAGGAGGAGAGTACGAAACTACTGTACAGTGTCATTTGAAACACTCACACCCTCCTCGCTGGAGTTGATTTACCATTAACTACCCTCATTACCACAAACCTACAGAATTTATTGCCTTTAAATACAGGCCACAAGTGATTTTAACATTACTTCCCGACTGTGAATGGGCGCCAAGGTTGACCATATGGGTCTTCCTGAATAAAATAGGATAAAATACGGTACATAACTGTTGCCCCGACTATGAAAACTCTTTCTCCCAGGCGTAGGGCATTTGGCATGCGTTTGCTGATGTACCAGGTTCATGCAAGACAGGAATATAAACACACATGGATTTTAAAAAAGATAATCTATTGGCTGTACTAAACACATATATACAAAATATACAACACAAAATACCCTTCAATACACTTGTAATAATTTCTGTACAGTACCTTTGTTCACTGAATTTAGGCTCTGAGATCAAGAAAAACACTACGGTCATATCAGACCCAGGCATAACAGCCACTTATGTATATACACTGTACCGTCCGTACACAAAATATCTACACACGTTACGACTGGTTCATTCTACTTTCTTCTGTTACGGCACGTTCACCTCTCCATTCTCGCATGACTTCGATGAAATGTTTACGACTGGATTATCCTTTAGGCGTGGTAAGTTATTACCGACAGCCCATGGTATGGATGGACCCATGAAAAATCGTAGCCTCCAATAGCCCGTAAGAGCTCAGTGGATAGCTAAACATTAGTCACCGCTCGTTCGTATTACGATACCATGATCGAGTAATAACGACACTAATTGCAAGTTGACAAACGGACTTTCGTAGTACAAGCAAGAATACGATCTCTAACTGTTCGTTACGGAAACCATGTCACGTAAAACGACCCTGGGCGTTAGTAGATCAGTGTTCTGCCGATAAAACAATAAGACAAGCTCTGAACGCCAGACACGCCATTATATGCACTCGCGTAAGGATCCAATAACCCCAAAGTTTCTGCCGGAACTAACTTGTGCGTAGCCCGCTCCTAGCGGAACATCCGCGTCAACACATAGACATCAGACAGTCAAAATCCACACTGACGTCACACAGTTGTTTCTTCACGCGAAGTTCATGCCATAAATAGCCTAGGTAATCCCACACAAGCTGAATTACTGCCTGTCTTTTCCGGTTATGTCACAAATCCAGCACTCGAAAATATCAATTCTTTGTACCTTTATAGTACAGCCACAAATCTAACCTTTAACATTACTAGGTCAAAATAAAGCAATTAACCCCAAACCAAAATGAAATAATGCTTCTACTTAATACAGTCATATATATCCTTATTCCCAAAACGTAATAAATCGCAAAGCCCCGTGTTTTATAATATCAAATATCTAAAAACCGATAATTAATAAACAGTGATCCTAGGTTGTCCGGACCATCCAAATATGAATCCGTCCACAAAAACACACAGGCACAATAAAAATCACCTCTGCAACCCCACGTTAACCCAATATAATAAGATACGAATAAAATACCCCAAACTAACTGCACAAGGCAGAAAACCCGAGGGTGAGCTACTGTAACTGAATAAATTCGGTTACAATTAAGAACAGAAGAACTGCAAATGAATCTATCCAATCAATAGAACTTCCTGATGGTGAGATGTTGAGAGATAGTACTAAAATACTCAACGAGTTCAAAAGGCACATTGAAACTCTACTGAACTGTAATGAAAATGTAAATGTTTCAGATGATAGGCCTTGTAATTTTAACAGCCTAAATGCAGATAGTTTGACATACTGTAGTTGGAAGCAGGGGGATGACAGATCATAGGGAGCGCGTGCGTCGTGGCAAAGCTCTGCTCCAGATGTTCTGCTAACCAATGAAGAATTAATTTTAGCACTAAGGTTCCGTAGTTGGCACTCACCAACGCTCACATCAAACCGACTGGCGGAAGCAGGAATAGTCTGTTTTGATTGATTTTCCTCGTGGTGTTGTTGGTTGTTTTGATTTTATTCGGTATTTTGATTATTTGAATCGAATTCAGAGTCAATCATGCCACTGCAAGGGAGGAAAAATTGCCAAGCACTGGGATGTAAGAATTATAATGATAGTAAGAACAACACGGCAATTTTCATCTTCCTGGTGTTGACCATGTGTAAAACTAGTGGGCAATATGGACGGACTACTCACGAATAAAAATATATAGAGAATAAATGTGTGCATTTCATCTCTTGCTTGTTTTCCTACCCATTCTTCTTTTTAATTTCAATAAAATTTGTGGTTTAGGGCAACGGGGGAGGGGATGGGTGGGTGGCAGTCAGAATGGTAGGCAAAAAGTGAGGTTATGGCAATTATAGTGTGTGCATTTGGACAGTTTTTTTTTTTTTTTAATGTTCATCGAATATCCCAACAATTCTGTAGAGTAGGAGAGCAATGTTTATTAGCCTAAAGGTGAATTAAGCTCTAGAACAGCATAACTGCATCCTTCGTGACAAATCTATTGCCAATATTGATATAAATCAAAACGTATTATTTTCCTATCTGGACGTATATTTCTGCGCCTAGCGACAGGCACAGTTATGTTTGTGTTATTTTCATCAATAATCAATAACTCTTCGCAGATCATACTTTTCAATTACGTGTAATAAAGGCGAAATTTTAAGTTGCCAGAATTGGTAGAAGAATACATAGCCTCGGGCGGTGCTCTCTCGGAAATTCTATAACCAAAAGTGATGAATCTCTTATATTACATGATCCTTGGTTGGAAGTATAGACAGCAGTATTTAAGATGAGGAACAAGTCACCTGGCAATGATGAATTCAGTGTCGAGATGATTAAAACTCTTGGAGGGATCGGTCAACGATGGATGTACAGAGTACAGTGGAACATCGTAAGTACGTTTTTGAAGGGACTGAAATAATCGGACATTAAAAGCGGGAAAACGTACTACCGATAACGCTATACTGTATTGACAACGTGTAAAAATTGTTAATTGCACGAAAATGTATTCCTCGCATTAATTTCTGACGCCGTCATAAAGATGATCGTACTTAGTAATTTTGAAACATGTCTTGCCCGCGATGTTATTGTTCGTTTTTGCGGCGGCGCTATCCTTTCTTTCGCGGTGTTTGTTGTCCGTCTGTTGAATTGTCTACAAGTAGGCCTACCAGTATTGTCTTCACGTTCCATTTTTGTTTCTCAGTTAAGTGTAACTGTTTTCTTATGGAAATCGATCTTGGAGTTAAGTAAAAATGCGGAAGTTATATGGCTGGATTTAACTTAAAGTGATCAAATACGCCGACGACGATGGGAATAGAGGTGCCGGCCGAGAACTACTGGCGTTGACAGAAAGACGCGCTAGAAACCAATAACCAAACATGTAAAGTGTTTTTAAATGTGGCGACACAGTAATACAACAATACGGAGTGTGATCGTCAGCTGTTTTGTTGGTGCTCCACATGCTACATAAGTAATTGTTAGGTCAGAACACGTCGAGATCTGGTATTGTTAGTCACGATAAGCTGACAACAGAAGACAAAATAAAGAAGGCCGTCTGTTGAACCCTGGCATGATTGGATACAGGGGTATGGGTCATGGTGGAAGCACACTCACTGCTAAACTGAGCTGAGCTTTCGACCGCGCTCGCGCTTATGCAATCACTTAACCTAGGCCGACAGGAAGCACACTCGCTGCCAAGCGCCTCGTAAGGTCATTATAAGAAGCTCGTCATTCCAAGGCCGCTCTCGGAAGCAACGGATCCACACAAGTAACACCCCACTGCTCGCTGCTAAACTGAGCTGAGTTATCAACCGCGCTCGCGCTTATGCAATCGCTTAACCTTGGCTGAAGTCTATCTGGACTGACAAATATGGCAGGGCTTTCCAAAATATTGAATGGAAGAATGTCAAACTTCGAACGCAGTAAGCGGGTGCGGTAAAACATGCTGAAGCAATATTTTACATACAATTTAGTGCTTTGGGATCGGGACTTTTATAATTCGACGTGGTATGCGGAAAAACGTGTTAGTGAGGAACGTACTAACGGGATTCCACAGTACTCAACACAATATGGAAAGAAAATACAATACCTAATGATTGGAAGCAGGGAATCATCATCCCATTATTATTTATTTATTTATCGTATGGCTTTTAGTGCCGGGAGTGTCCGAGGACATGTTCGGCTCGCCTGAGTCTGTAGCTGCTTCCAGCGGACACCCTAAAGGGTGAGCTACAAGTTCCGTTCAATTTCAAGTAGTTCCAACTTTCGCCACCAGATATCAATGATACCTAGTGGTGAACGTTGGAACTTTGATAGAGCGTTCTGACGAAATCTAACCTAACAATATTGCTTACACAAGTTTAGTCTGTGAAAGGATCTTTTACATGCCATAAATCTATGACATGGGACCACCGGCTTTACTTCCCCTCCGAAGGAAGGCACACTGAAGGATTTTTAACGCTCTTAAAAATCCGACGACTTCGGCCGGGTTTGAACCCGCTATCTTGGGCACAGCAGTTCAGCATGCTACCGACTACACCACCGAAGCCGCTATCCCATTATTGAAAAAGGAAAAAAAAAATTATTGAAAAAGGGTGATAAGAAATGTACAAACTACTGTACATGGCTTAAAAATGTATGCGTCCATCCTTGAGGGAAGGATAAGGAAATATGTTGATCCAACTCTTGAAGAGGAACAACATGGATTTAGACCACATACTTCAACTGTGGACCTTATACAGTAAACTCTCGATTATCCAAGGGCGGTTTATATGCTTTGCGGATTATCCTCGGTGCCTGTAGGAGAACATTTTGATAAAAAAGGAAGGTTTTGAAACCGAAAATTATTTCTCAAAAATTGAAATAAAGTTACTGAATATTGAAAGGTAATAAAAATCGTAAATCGCAAATACAGTACAGGACACTTAATAATGTACAGTAAAAAACATGTACAGTAGTTCAGTATTACTGTACAGTACTGTACTGTATATCGGTATACACATTGTACGTCGTGTGTGCTTGAGCAGTTTTGGACGCGACCAGCGGCACTGCAGATCTTTGTTTACTTAGCGTGCGAGTGAATCACCTGACCAGCAAGTCATCTGCACGTGCGAGGTGTCTGCCAATGTTGACTCACCCCCTTCCCCGCAATCCGCACATCACTACAGCATTAGTTCAGTTCAACTCAATCGTTCAAACTGCTTGCATCTTTCGTGAAGCACCAAGTTGTGTGTGTGTGTGTACCTTTTGTGTGTTTTATTTTAAAATGGCAGCTAAAAGGAAGAAAGTGGTTTTGTGAACCCAAGATAAATTAGAACTCATAAAAAGTGTGGAAAATGGTGCGTCTAAGAAACAAATGTGCTTGCGCTACAAAATTGGAGAAAGCACCGTAAGGGACATAATGAAGCAAAAGGACAAGTTGATAGAATTTGCGTCTTCTTCAGACAACACATCAACGATGAAAAAGAGAAAAACCATGAAAAATAGCACCTATGAAGAACTAGATTCGGCTTTATTAGAGTGGGTTAGTCAAATAAGAAGTAAGGGCACTCCAATATCAGGGCCTACTGTCGACCAAAATATTATGTGTACTCGAGTTTGAAGGTTGTTTGTTAAGTAACCAATAGACCTACATAAAATCCAATACCATCAACATTTTCGTCGTTCTATTTTACGTTAGTTCATGTAGGTTTGGATTTTTAAATTTATATTTTAATATTTTTTATCGCAGTTGGAACGCAAAAAGTGCGCGTTTTTAAGCGTATTTCAACCATGCGTCACATTTAAGAATTATTATCTCAAAAGCCCGTCATCAGATCGAATCCAAATTTTAACACAATATACATTGGAATGTTGTATAACTGGTTTATTAATTTCACAATTTTTTGTGTCCAATAAACAAAGTTGTTATCATTGTTGTAAGGTAACTCTTTCTCGGTTCAGGGTGGTTGGAAAATGTAGTTCTTGGTTGCGTTGTAATCGTTATAAATCAAAACGTTATGCTGTATGACTGTGAAATACGTAAATTAATTCACTTATTTTATATCGGTTTGTATTTGTACGAGGAAATAACACATGGTTCAAGAGCTAGCCGCTCCAGCAAAATCTGTACAGCGTTGCTGAGATGGAGCCCATCGCCTCCGAGCGAGACGCGCCATGATGCGTGTGGGCACCATTTCGGCAACGCTGGACAGCTGTTCCCGGAGTGGCTAGCTGGTGAACCATGTGTTATTTCTGATACGTTTCTACCTTGTTCGAACTCTGGATTACTCTTCGGAAATATAATTATCTCCGACTTGCAGTTGAAAAAGAAAGAACTCTCTTACGACATCTGTTGACTATATGTTGTACCAGTGTAAACTCAAATTAATACGTCGCGCCATCTTGGTAGTGGTGGACGTACTGACTGGTGTGGTTGGTGAGACAAGAGATGGCGCGCGTGTATCCTTGTGCTCGCAGGCCGGTTATCGACCCATTCGACACTTCAAAAAAAAAACTGTAACCAATAGCGACGTCTGTTGTGTATTATTGTTTTTCTGCTTGGAACTAGCAAGGTCACGATGTGATTTCTCGCGATCTAATATTTACGGGGCCCTAGATTGGCTTCGGCCTATCTAGAGGTATTTCCCCCAGTCTAAACACCTTCAATTATGTACCTACGTGTAATAAGAACTTCCGATAATTCATACTTGGTTTTAAATTTGTAGAAATGTATCTTGGCAACTCGCCTTAAGGTAGGCTAACGGAAGAAATACTCGAAAGGTTTGTAAAATATATACATTATCGGATACTGGATTATTCTTATAGTTGTTCATTGATATATTGATACGAAGATGTGATTGTTTCCATGGTGTAACTTCTTAATATTTTATATATATATTGCAGTTTATTTCTGTGAAGTGCTAACCTCAAATGGTATCTATAGGCTGCTTGGTATGTATGTTCAACTATTTAATTTATTTTCCAGTAACCGAATTGGTGTTTTCGAGTTTAAGACTACTAGGGATTTTATTTAAACGTTTATATCTGGCCTGCCTTGTCTGTATGGTCCAGAACGTCATATTTTTCTCCGAGCAAAGATATTTTATTCTTAACCTAATTTCTGTAATTTTTCTCCATATCTTTGGCTCTTAGTATAGTTCCTTATGAACTCCGTGTAAAGTATCACTTATTATGATACGTATTTTATTTCATGTAAAGTCTTGTTGATAGGTCACGGCTCTATTTGTTGTTGTTCGTTTTTTTTTTTGGTTAACAATTATCGAGTGAATTTGTTATAAAAAAGGGTAGACATGTTGGATCGGAATTAAGCTTGACGTGAAAGCCTTCTGCTCTGACTAATTTTGGAAGATTAAAGACTCGAATGGATAATTAATATTTTATTGAACCTATGTTGTTCACCCAGGTCCTTATGGACATATAAGGTAATTTATTGGAATTTCTTTAAGGGGTCTTGTTATTTTCCTTCACTTAGGTAACACTTGTTATTTCACTAGACATGTCCACGGTTCCTCGCTCATATTTACATATTTGTATTTAATTATGTAATCTATTATTTATTTAAATTATTTAATGTTGTCATATTTATCTGTAATATTTCATTCTTAATATATTGTCATGGAATTTTTCTTGTGTGTTTTCTTGACACTAGATTTAACATGTGTAGTCTCTTGAAGCTAATTAACCTAGGTTATGATAGCATTTGGTCTAGCCCTTCCCATCAAGTCAGGTAGCAATTTCCTCGTACAAATACAAACCGATATAAAATAAGTGAATTAATTTACGTATTTCACAGTCGTACAGCATAACTTTTTGATGTATAACGATTACAACGCAACCAAGAACTACATTTTCCAACCACCCCGAGCCGAGAAAAAGTTACCTTACAAAAATGATAACAACTTTGTTTCTTGGACACACACAATTTTGATATTAATAAACCAGTTATACAACATTCCAATGTATATTGTGTTAAAATTTGGATTTGATCTGATTACGGGTTTTTGAGATAATAATTCTTAAATATGACGCATGGTTGAAACACGCTTAAAAACGTGCACTTTTTGTGTTTCAACTACGATAAAAAATATTAAAATATAAATTAAAAATTCCAAACCTACATGAACTAGCGCAAAATAGAACGACGAAAATGATGATGTTATTGGATTTTATGTAGGTCTATTGGTTACTTCACAAACAACCTTCAAACTCGAGTGCACATAATACTTTGGTCGACAGTAGTGTTGCAGCGAAGGCAAAAACATTTTTCGAAATGCTTAATTTAGAAGGAAATTTTGATGCATCATCAGGCTGGTTGACTAGATTTAAGCAATGCCATGGGATAAGGGAAATTGGGCTTCACAGTGAGAAACTGAGCTAATTAATTATAATTAACACATGCTCGTGACGTGGCTACATATGTAGCAAAGTGTCTTGCATGGCCTTCTCAGTGTGTGCCTGCTACGCCTCTTGGTAGGTGTGCCTTTACCAACTGAAGAGCCCAATTGGCGCACTGGGGCAAAGAGCTAGCAATTTGTTGAGTTATGCAGGACATTTTTATCACTTTATGTGTTAATTATAATGGCTCAACGGACAATATTGATTTTGATTCTCTTTCGAGAACATTTGATTATAGTCAATGCCAAAGCAAGGTTTATTGTTTTGGAGTGGAGTTTTTGACTCCCGTGGTACACTGGCATGCTCGCGACGTGGCTAAATATGTAGCAAAGTGCCTTGCATGGCCTTCTCAGTGTGTGCCTGCAACTCGTCTTGGTAGGTGTGCCGTTACCAACTGAAGAGCCCAATTGGCACACTGGGGCGAAACGCTAGCAATTTGTTGAGTTATGCAGGACATTTTTATCACTTTATGTGAGAAACTGAGCGGCTTTGAAGAGGCTGCAAGGGAGTTCCAGTCTGATTTTGAACAACGTATAGAATCTGAGGGTTTAACTTATGAACAGGTCTATAACGCTGACGAGTCAGACTTATTTTGGAAATTTTAACCAACAAGAACCTTGGCTTTTGAGACCGAGAAGCAAGCTGCAGGGTATAATTCAAGCAAAGAGCGGATTACATTTATGCCGTGTAATAATGCGTCAGGATCGCACAAACTAAAACTTTTAGTGATAGGAAAGTCCAAGAGACCAGGATCGTTTAAAGGAATAAGAGCCGAAAACCTTCCAGTTCACTACTACAACCAGAAAAAAGGCTGGATGGATCAACGAATATTTAAAGACTGGTTCGAAAACAAGTTCATTCCCCAGGTTAGAGAGCACCTTAGATCAAAAAATCTACCCGAAAAAGCTGTGCTTCTTCTGGATAACGCTCCGTCCCACCCTGTACAAAGCGTGTTAAAATCGGGCGATGGAAATTTCTTTGTGAAGTTTTTGCCTCCTTAACGTCACGGCCCTTATTCAACCCATGGATCAAGGTGTCATTGCTTCAATGAAGAAGAAATACAGGATGGGTTTGCTGAAGAAAAGGATCGATGAAGTAGATTACCTAAAGACGTTCTTCAAAGACTACACGGTTCTCCACAGCATTTATGAGATAAGCATTGCTTGGAAATCTGTCAAGCAGTCTACTCGAATGAAATCCTGGTGGAAGATTTTGCCAGCTGTAGAGATCACTCAAGGAAGATGAAGACGACGTTCCACTCAGCATCCTAGCTAATTTAGCTAAATCTGTTGCCGGAGGTGTTGATGTAAATGAGGAAAATATCGTTGAGTGGATCGAATGTGATGCCAATGAACCGGGCTTTGAGCACCTCACAGATGAAAACATCATAAATCAAGTACGAGGGATTGAATTGGTTGAATCGGAAGACAATGAGGAAACGCAGATGCAGAGGACCGTTACTCATGATGCAGCATTAGGACACATTGACAGGATTCTTCAATACCTTGAAGAGCAAGACGACACATCACTTTGTGACAAGATGGTGTTAAGAAAACTCAAATCACAAATAAAGAAAAAGTGTTTCACTACGAAAAAGCAAAAGCAAATAACCGTTTTTTTTGTTAAACAGTAAACAAGACTTTTTAATAACACACATAACATCGACCGAGTTTTGTTATCATGTACGTCCTTTTATTGCATAATAAACTTATTTAAAGCACTTGTGTGTTGTTTTCTAGTGCCTTTGACCTTTGTTGAACTATTACCAGCAATTTTGCGGCTTACCCGCGAAATTCGATGATCTGCGGTATCCGCGCCAGTCAATTCTGTGGATAATCTGTAGTTTACTGTATTTGAACCAGAATGCCCTACGAAAAGTACTGGGAGAAAAATAAAACACTTATAACTGTTTTTCTGAACATAGAGAAAGCATATGACCATGTACAACGCATGCATATATGGGAATGTTTGAGACTTAAGAAAGTGCCCAAGCACATCATAGCACGAGTACAACGATTATACGATGAAATCAAGAGCTGTGTACAGGTCCAGGATGGGAAGTCAGGTTGGTTCGAAACAAAGAGCGGAGTCCAACAGGGAAGTTGCCTTACACCGCTTCTCTCCATTATTGAGACAATACTAACTCACTTCCCTCGTAAGTACACATGGTTTTGACAGCGGTATGCAACTGCTCTCGATATGTAACGATGTAGTGCTCTTAGGCTCCGCTAGGATGCAGCATCAACTGGATAAGGTTGTAACAAGGTCGAGTTCACTTGGTGGCGGAACCTGTAGTCTTGTCCGCGTGTAGAGTGAAAGTTTCCTTGTCAACAAAATGTGGTAACCCGTAGTGACGACTGTTATAATTTTCACTATGCTGATTATTATGTGCTGGGATTTGATCATCATCAGACGTATCACCATGTAGTCGACGGAAAACCGAGTAGCTTTTAGCTACTCAATCGGATAACTTACGTCATAGTACTTCGTCGTAATGGGCTTGACCAAGATATGGATCGAAATGGAATGGTTTTATTTTATTTTAATGAAATTAACTTGTAAATAGCAGAAGAGGTATTTTCTCTCGTGTACACATTTGGATGTGTAATGGTTCGTGCTACGTATTGAATGGATACCTAAAAGTGGACGACGACGAGAAATATAGCTTGCCTTTGTGTTCTTTTAAAAATATGTTGTTGAGGCAACTTAAGAAGTAAGCAAATATGAAGGGGACTTGAATTGATGTCAAATTTGGGAATTTTGTAAGTACCGAGAAGGATGAGGAGGTACAGGAACAGTTGGACGTGTGGGAAGGAATAATACAAGGATATGGGATGAAATTTAGCATAAATAAGAGTGAGATAGTGATCAAAACAAGGAAGAAGGAAAGAACCACAATGGGAATAACAATTGGTGGGGAACAGCTGAAGAAAGTGGAGAGTTTCAAGTATTTGGGAAGCCTGATACAAGATAATGGAAGAAACGATAGAGAAATAAATGAGCGGGGGAGGCAGGCAGAAGCATTTCGGAGGAGTGTGAGAAGCATGTTATGGAGCAAGGATGTCCCTCAGAACAGCAAAAAGATCATATATCGGACGTACTATGTCCCTATCGTGACGTATGCCTGGGAGACCTGGGTTATGAAAGGAAGGGAGAAGAGCAAAATACAGGCCAGTGAGATGAGGTTCTTGAGAAGCAGTATTGGAGCTACAAAGATGGACAGAATAAGAAATGAGAGGACCAGAGAATTAATGAAGGAGGTATAGAGAAATCTAGACTTAGATGGTATGGACATGTAAAACGAATGGAGGAAAAGAGGAAAAGGAGAGTACACGAGACGAAGTGGGAAGGAAAGAGACGGAGAGGAAGACCGAGAGACAGGTGGCTGAAGGGGGTGAAAGAAAGTGTGAAGAAGAGAGGAGAAGACTGGACAAGGGTGGAGGCTGAGAGATGGTGGGAAGACAGAAGACGTTGGAGAGGCTTGTGTTCCAAACACACCCGGACAGTGGCTGGAAACTGTGCAAGATGATGATGGTGATGTAAGTACCGTATTTACTCGCCTGTAACACCCCTTTTTTTTTCCGAATGTTTGGCGTCAAAAATAGGGGGGTGGGGTATAATAGGTGAAAATTTCCCTTGATATAGGTAAGGATGGCGTGGTATAAGGCACAAAAAGGAGCACCTAGCATCCTTAAATCAACACACAAAATAGTTATTGTAACCTATACTTTATTTACGATAAAAGTTATAATAGCCCATATAAATAGCCACTGCCTTGCATCATCACAGCTGACTGATCACAGGACTAGGCATCTCTGAGCCGCACAGCGGTGCGTGTGTTGTATTCAAGGTTACGCAGTGTTGCCACGTTGCGCGGCATCTGAAATACGAAAGATTTGTTTCTAACACCAACTTTTATAAAGTCATTGGCACAGTGACGTTCTTCTCCGCAAACTTAGTCCATTCTGGCGCAAAAAGCGTCCTGCCCAACCTCTACTAGCTTTAAATTCATTCCCTGCAATGCCAAGACTTCTCGCAATTTGGCGTGCTTTAAACTGCAACATTTCGTGATTTACAGCGTGGCCATTGTCTCTGGTTTCTCGAACCCACTCCAGAACCTTTATGTTCACATTTTTATACTTTCCTTTCTTCACAGCGAGGAAGGAAGTTTTCTTGGTTCCCAATAATTTTTCCTTTTGGTTGCGCCAATACCGAATCATACACGGCTGCACTTCGTATTTACGACTCGACCCTTTCACTCCATTTTCTGCAGCAAATTCTAGCACTTCCAACTTGAAGGATGCCGTAAAACTTGTTATCTTGCTCATCTTCAGTCCTGGTTGTGTACTGCGCGCTTCTTAATTTACACTACACTCGGCCATGAGACCCATTACTCGCAAGGTGGAGGGTAGGGAACGTATGTCGTAACAACGCACAGGTGGTGCAGGCAGAAGAGTGGGTTTTACCATTAACTGGAATGTTGTAGGACTATTTGCTATATTTTACTGATTATTTCTCCTACCCAATTCCTTTTTCTTTTTACAATTATTTTTTCCCCCCAATAATAATCGAAAATTGAGGAGGCGTGTTATAGGTGAGGGGGTCTTATAGGCGAGTAAATACAGTATGTGTTTATGGGTAAAACGTTCAAAAGAAGTAAGTGGATTGTTATATATTTATCTGTGCACGAGTAGCCTACCCTTGAGCATGATGTTTGAAACTTAATCGTTGGCTGACATACATATTGCATAGTGGGTAAAGCTTTCTAATATTGTTTCTGTTTAAAAATTTAATATTTTTCTTTATCCACGTTAGTATGCCTACTAGGGGCCTGTGTTGAATTTATTTAGCTTATTTTAATTTAATTAAGTTGGGGATAGTATATGCTGGCTATGCGTTCGTCATCTGTTAATTTGAAATGTCTATTGTCTTCTGGGTAACTACAGTAAAACTTCTTTTATACGATTCACACTTATACGTTTTCCACACTTATACGATTTTTTTCTTGGTCCCGGCAAAATCCATATACTTTACATGTTAATTTATTTCCGATATACGTTTTACATTTATTCATTTTTCACGCTTATACGATCATATATTACGTCCCCGAGAGAAAAATGCGTCGTTTATACGTTTACAACGGTTTCCCTACATAAAATCTCTAAAAATATTGGAGCCAGAAACTTATGACACGCATTGTACGTTTATCGGAAACCATCCCTCGCGCGGGGCTCTGTGGTGAGAGAGCGACCTTGAAGCTATGTTCAGCCGGAGCTGCGTGCGTTGCGAAATACACCACCACTTGCTTAGTCATTGTTCTGCCTTGTTTGGTGCTTCTTGTGGTTAACCTTGATTGCAGTGAACATGGGTGAAATCGCTAAGAAATTGGGGATTGCTCCGTCCACCTTAAACACAATTGTAGCTAAGGCAGCCGATATTGACATATTGCCGATTATAGTTAAACAATCGTATTATTATTTCTTGTTGTTCACTTCTTAAAGGGGACCATCGCTCGCCCGTGCTGCAAGCCTGTCTCCCGCCAGGCACTTTGCCATAACGCATAGCTCGCGCGGTACTGAGTCATTGAGTAAGCTGATGCTGAAAATTTTCGCCATTCACTGCTACACATCGCTGGCACCTCTTTATGAAATTGTCATTTACGTTCTCAAGTTCCTCAGCACCGATTGACTGTATTTCAGCTGTAATATACCGTAGTCGTTAAGCTCATTTTCGCGAATGATTTCCTATACTTTATGAAGGTATTTACAGACGTTCACGTAATGAAAATCGCATTGGAACATCACACTGAGCACTAAATACGTGAACAATTGACTAAACTGAACCCCACACTGTTCAAGCTCTCAGCAGACTGCAAAGGAGGGAAACTTGTGGCGCCAAGAAGCGCATTACAGCAAAGTGCTTGACGGGAGACCGGCTCGCGCCGGGGGCGAGCGAGGGTCCCCGTCGCATATAAAACAAAGTCCTTGTATAATCCATATTGTCTCATACATTTTGCAGTTTTATTTACCGACTTTCATTTACGCGTTTTTTTCCTATGGTCCCCTGGAAATCGTATAAGTGAAGTTTTACTGTATGATTGATCGTCAGCTGTGAATAAATAATTGAGAATCGCAA
This sequence comes from Meconema thalassinum, assembly GCA_946902985.2. Lineage (NCBI taxonomy): Eukaryota > Metazoa > Arthropoda > Insecta > Orthoptera > Tettigoniidae > Meconema > Meconema thalassinum. The sequence goes on along the minus strand of OX336391.1, from coordinate 294,692,581 downwards.
CACCATGTTTAAAGGTTAGACGTCTTGAGATTTTGCTCCATGTTCTGTCAGTTAAAGAAAGGAATTAATCAAGGAATTAATGTATTTCATGTCTTATGGCATTACCTATTGATTGACGGGTATTAAATATTATTGAAGAATTGATATTCCGATTGTAACTGCGAATTGGAGAAATATGCATATGTTGCATCTTTTATGGTTAGGCCTACGTTCTTAAGGTAATCAAGTCGACTGATAGTCATTTAATGTGGATCGAAATAATAAGGCTAGGAGGATTATTAAGGAGCCTATGAATGTAAGTTTATTCGATGTCGCGTCCCACACCTTATTTATTTATGATGACATGTATTTTGGTTATTTGTGTTTATTGTAAATGGTTTTGTGAATAGAAGAGTTGCATTTTGAAATGAATTCAATGAATTATTTATGGGCCCGTAGTTCTGTAGCCACCAGTTCTCAAGGTAGACACCTCTGGTTTAGAGAAGGGCCAGGTAGTGCTTCTAATTACTGCATTGTGTAATGTTACAATCATCATAATAGATGCGGCGGCTTCGATGGCGTAGTTGGTAGCATGCTGAGCTTCTATGCCCAAGATCGCAGGTTCAAACCCGGCCAAAGTCGTCGGATCTTTTAAGAAAGTTAAAATCCCTCGGGATGCCTTCCTTCGGAGGGAACGTAAAGCCAGCGGTCCCATGTCATAGATTTATGGCATGTTAAAGAACCTTCCTCTAATAACACCTGTGTGAAGCTAAATTAGGTTAAAAATTTAAACAACGCTCAAGTTCCTATGTTTGTCACCAGGAGCCGACTGCGGTGGCGTCTAGTAACCAAGTTCTGAACTAGTAGTCGTTGACGGTGGCGTTTGGCGGCAAAAGTAGGAACTACTTGATTAATTCAAAGTCTGCAGTCCTTACTTGAATTAAGAAACAGATAACACACACTAATTCAGTCATCACAATTAACACCGGTTATCAGACAGATTCCACATACCCTAAGTACACGGGGCTACATCACCGCGTTGTCGCAGCCCCTAAACTGAGGAACCAACCATCATAATGGATGAAGTTTTAAAAGCAGTTAAAAGCAAAGATCAAGAAACTAATGCCTTAGTTTTCGCCGATGATGTCTTGGTGTGGGGCGAGTCAGAAGAGGAGGTGCAAGCTTGACTAGATCTTTGGCAGAATGAATTTGCAACCATGGGTCTTAAAATCAGTAAAACCAAGACAGTTGTTTTGGTGATGAGGAGAAATCCTTCTAAGGTCCATCTAAGACTTGGAGATGAGGATATAAATGTTGTAGACAAAATTCCAGTGTTTAGGTAGTATTCTTTCCTCGGACAATACCATACATCAAGAGATTAACAACAGAATACAGAAAGCTTCCAATTTCTATCAGGCAGTGCATCAGCTACTTTGGGACGAAAACATTTCCACAAGCTTCCAAGATTAGTTTGTTCAAGTTAATATCTATACTAACATATGGACTGGAAGCAGCAACCCTTACTGGACAACAAACAGTCGTCCCCAGGCAGTAGAAATGAATTTCCTCCCTTCTTGTCTTCCAAAGACGAAAATGGACAAAATAAGGAATGAGGATATCAGACAACAACTGGGATTGGAAAGGAGCCTGCTGGAGACACTCGAACTCAATAGATTGAGATGGTATGGTCATATGAAGAGGATGGCTCCCCACAGGATACCTCGAGTGTACTTTGACCAGAGTATCCCCGAGAAGAGACCAAGAGGAAGACCTCATGTTGTGTGGGAGATGCAAATTTATAAGGACCTTGAAGCTAGAGATAAGAACTGGCATAAAATACATGAACAACAGTTATGGATGGGCAGGACAAATTTGAGACGGCTCATTTATAACTGCACCTGGCTTGCTGAAGCAAAGAAACGATGATGAGTTTTATTTTGAACACACTTCATTTGTTGCAAGAACCGTCGATGTTTGTGTGACATGTCATTGGTATATTCATGTGAAATATGTGAATAATATGTACTCGGTTGTGTTTACAAATCTTAGCGAGATGTGATCTTTCAGCATCATCACTCATTCCCTAATTGATACATTCTCCCTCCCTATGTTCAAATAAAAATAAAGTTTGCATTTCCATGTCTGATACTTTGCCCATTCCATTCTATTTCTTTGATACTAAGAGTTTGCTTAGTAAGGGATAGTAGTGAAAGTCATTTGGGGGGGGGGGGGGGGGGGGGGTAGCAGGGAATGGTGGTGGATAAGTGAGGTTATGGCAGTGATTTAAGATGTAAACTTCGTTTATTTTGATTAAATATATCGTACTATGTAGCATCAAAATAAAATAGCTGATTTTTACCCTCTCCCTTTCCCAAGAATGGATTTTTGTAAAGTTCATGTCTATAGTAGCCTACCCCCCCTCAATTTCGGAACTAAACATTTTGAAAAAATAGGAGGGTCCTTTAGCCGAGTAAATATGGTATTTTGAACCCCAATTGCATTTTGTATGTATTTTCAATTCCAATTGCATTTTGTAAGTATTTTGAATTCCAATTGCACTTTGTGAGTATTTTGAATCTGGACCGGCCTTTTTCAATCTAACTTGCATTGTGTGTTTTCAATTTCAATTTGTAAGTATTTTGAACCTCAATTGCATTTTGTGAGTATCTTCAATTTCAATTGCATTTTGTAAGTATTTTGAATTTCAATAGCATTTTGTGAGTATTTCGAATCTACATTGCATTTTCTAAGTATTTTGAACCTAAACTACAATATTGTGCGTATTTTTCAATCTAAATTCCTTTTGTGAGTATTTTCACTCTACATTTTGTGAGTCATTTCAATCTGAGTTCCATTTTCTAAGTATTTTCAGTCCAGATTAATTTTTGTTCTGGTTTCCATTTCATTGTCATTTTTTCTATCACCCAGACCATTAGGGGCCGATAACCTAGATCAGGGGTTCTCAACCATTTTCAACCATCGTACCCCTTAAAAAAAACATCCTGCGTACCCTCTACTAACCTTTCTTAGTTTCTTAGTTATTAAAAATGTAAAAGGTATTTAGTTAGTATGGTTTAACCTTTGTAATTTTATAAGGAAATATATTTTAACAAAACAAAATATAGTTTTTCAGTTCCTTTTCCCAAAGTGTGATTTTTGCAATCATTGCGTTAGTTTTCATTTCAACATAGAACATATTAGAAACACTACCTTGCATACACTTATTCCAAATGTCAGTTTTTCAAAAATATCACATAAATTTTAAAAGAAACCAAAGTCATTGAGTACTGATGATAAATTAGAATTGTGCTCGGTAAAGAAAAGATGCAATTCTTTGTGGAGTTCAAATACACGCGCCGTAAATAACTCACACAGTAGTCACGGCACGAAGCTCACTGCGCACGTGGATCGAGTAGAAGGATGGCCTGCCGCGTACCCCCTGAAATGTTTCGCGTACCCCTTGGTGCATTCTTTGGAATACACAGTAAGACAGAGTTAGCCTTCGCTGCTCTTTGCTTAACTTATTTCTTCCCTTTTTTCTCAAACACCAACAGTGATTTCTTACCTTTTCTTTTATTTGCGCACCTTGTTCACTCTGTGTGAAAGTTTGTTGTAGATATATCTTCCATGATCAACCTAGCGGCATCTAGCAGCTAACTGCTGAAGTTCCTCAACATCTCTATGCTCAAGAGGACTTCCTTCCCAATCCAGCCACAAGATGTCGCCGCAATCTTCAGCTAACATCTCCATGCTCAAGAGGACTTCTACAACTTTCCCTTCCACCAGGCTCTCTATTGACGCCTACTATCAACTCCTTGAAGATTACTTTTAGTTTTATTTCTAAAGTTGGTACTTCATATGTATGTTCCTTTGTTTTTTCCCCCATCCCCTTCCCTCCTTGGTACCTCTGTGCTTCGTTGTACGGTCCCCACTTGTGTGTTAGTCTTCAAAGCTCTCAGTCGGAGCCCTACTAAGGCTCGTCTCCTGTTCATGTGAGACATGTTTTAAATAACTACGCCATGATGTGGATTTAAGCTAAAGGTCACCTACTCCTCAGAAATGAGCTAAGTACTACTCTTAAAAGTTTTTACATGGTTTTAATGGTTTTTAAATAAGATTTTATAGACAGTGTGCGGTATTGCTACCAACAACATAATAACCGCCTTCGAGGGACTTTTCTAGTCATGCTCCATCCATCCAAGCCGACTTTCCAACTTGGAAAATTAGTGCTTCCTGCACAAATTAATTGGAAATGATTTCTCACACCGTGGGAGATTTATTAACCTTACTATCTATAAAAACTTAGCTCTTTTCCTCCGCGGGATGTTCTGCCCAATTCTACAGTTATCACAACTCTAGAACTATCTACATCAATTTATTTTTCTACAAGTAAAACCGTCAAGTACTTTCCACCTAAATATGGGAATGCTTGTTCCTCACTGAGGAATTTATGTTGAAAATACTTCTAATCAGCATATAATTTGTCTTCCTTCGTTGGAAATTATCCGCTACATTCAACTACAATCTATAAACGTCAAAACGCAATAAACTTTCCCAATCTAAAATTCAACTAGTGATCTCCACAACTGCAATAACTTTTTGTCTCATAAACTTTCCATGTTGCAATAGTGAACTTTTCAACAGACTACAGTGCATAACAGTACCAGTTCAACCACCATGCGTGTCGCGTTCAAACTAAAGCAATACATATGGCCAAGACTTTCTCCTAATCCTCCTCTCAAACTCCTCACTAACCTATTATAATAATTGTAAAATTTAGGTTCTTTTCAATGAGGTGGACACTCTATAGAAGTGCCCTCCCATCTTTGTACTGTTTTCCATCGTAATTTCTGTATAATCTGTGTCTAGTACACACCTTAAATCATATTGTTTTTCCTCTTTTATTAGGGAATTCAATTATTTCTACTCACAAGTGAGTTTTCTAACTTTCCTTTTTCCAGGTTTCACGAAAGGGGAACTGGCCCCATTTTTCTCGTGATCCCTGCTTCAATACAGGAAGTTATAGAAACTTCTTCTTAATTCTCTCTTTTCTTGTTATAATTTCAAATTTAATATTTGTTCATACTTTAAGATTTCCACATAGGAATTCTCAAAGTGCATATATTGTACCTGATTCTCTGTCATAGCTTTAATTATTTATAATCCTCGTTATAAACTTTAAAGTTTGCTATTTTTAGCACAACTTTTAAAATCTTATTCAGATTTGTGCTCGAAGCAAGGTTCAAACTTGCATCCCCTTCAACATCGTTAAAAAATTTACAATTTGTTGGCATTAAGTCTCAGACTTTTGTATGTTAAAATTGTTCATTGTTATTAATTGGAATCTTAATCACCTTTATATGGTTTGTTACGTCAACTCTAAGTATTGTTAAATAAATTAAATTCCATTTTTTCGTTTTATAAATTCCTAGAGAATAACGGTCAGGCAGGTCCTTGTCTTCCCTAACTCTTCCTTGGCTTATGCTCTCTTTAAGAAAATTACTTAAAAAAGTAATTAAAGTTTCGCTACTTGTTGCATTTAACTTGAAACTTCAAAAATCTTATTTAAAGCTCTTTTTAGTTTTCATAACTAATTCTAATAAGCCATCGAGGCGAGCATAGCTAGCTCAGCAACCTTCCTGCTCGTCGAGATTTTCTCTATAGCTCATGGTTTGTTTTCCAAATTCATAGTTTTCCTCTGGTTTGAACTTTTAATCGGCACTCCGCTGGTTACAAGCTCAACTTGTCTTACGTGCAACAATTGGCATTCTTCCAACTCGTCAAGAAGAAATAAAATCCTTACTAAAAGCATTCATATTGCTTCATCGCTTCCCTTTCTGGGAGTATTTGGTTGGTCTAACGGAGATCCAACAGTACCCAAAATTAAAGTTATCACGGCCAATTCAATTATTTGCGCCTTTCAAAACCTTCGATTAAACCTGACTCCTTTTTTTCTTTGTCTTGCCAGATTACCACCCTTCCCCATAGTAATCAAATATAGGCTTGGAAGGGAAAGCACTATCGTTGCTTGCTTGCAAATAGCCCAAGCTCCAGTCGCATCTCCCGTTAGCTGCCTCCAGGTCCATACCCACTTTAGGTGCTTCACGGGCTTTGCGGTGACACTCGTCATTGAATACTTGCTCAAATTCAGTTTGTTTGGTGTTGGACTCTCGTCCTATTTACCCACACTTGTTCCTCAGTCCGAAACCCACTTCCCTTTCCTTTTCTCTTCATCTTCCCTTGGGGGTTGTGTTTAACCCTGGCCAAAACCTACCCACCCCTAAGGGGTACGCATACCACAGGTTGAGAACCCCTGACCTAGATGTTCGGCCCCTCAAAACAACAATTATCATCATCTTATTATTCCGCTTGATCCATCCGTTTGCCGCCGAGAAGTCTGCTACTCCTATCTGGTTCGCGAGGTAATTCGCTTTCTAACGAATTGTTTCCATCCACTGGAATGTTTGATGCACGGGCTTGGTTGAACCATTGCAGGAGTATTGTTTCCCGTTTCGAAAACTTTCCTTCGCGCACACGTTTTCTCTTTCCATTCCAATTCTCTTTGTACGCAGCTACTATTTTGTCTCGATTGCTAACAATAGTGTTTAATGTTGAAGGAGCGAGTTTTAACTGTCGTTCCAGTTCTACGTGCTCAAGGTGAGGATTTCTGTCTACTACTTCAAGAATTTTCATTTTCTCAACACTAGTTAATGATCAATTAATATGATAAAATTGGTCCGGCCAGATCAAACATAAAATGCCAGCGTTTCACCCCAGTGTGCCGTTGGGCTCGTCAGTTGGTACAGACACACCTCACCAATACGCATGGCTAGCACATACTGAGAAGGCCATCACAAGACACAAAATACAAGTAGTATTGACGTCACGGGTGATGCCAATGTGCTACGGAAGTCAAGCTCCCTTTCATAAACCAAAAACCTTACCTTGGCAATCCAAATAGGTTATGATTCCCAAGTGAGAATATGATGTAATTTCCGTTTGATCAGATAAATTATCAATTAATATGATAAAATTGGTCCGGCCAGATCAAACATAAAATGCCAGCGTTTCGCCCCAGTGTGCCGTTGGGCTCGTCAGTTGGTACAGACACACCTCACCAATTTTATCATATTAATTGATAATTTATCTGATCAAACGGAAATTACATCATATTCTCACTTGGGAATATTCATAACCTATTTGGATTACCAAGGTAAGGTTTTTGGTTTATGAAAGGGAGCTTGACTTCCGTAGCACATTGGCATCACTCGTGACGTCAATACTACTTGTATTTTGTGTCTAGTGATGGCCTTCTCAGTATGTGCTAGCCATGCGTATTGGTGAGGTGTGTCTGTACCAACTGACGAGCCCAACGGCACACTGGGGCGAAACGCTGGCATTTTATGTTTGATCTGGCCGGACCAATTTTATCATATTAATTGATAATTTATCTGATCAAACGGAAATTACATCATATTCTCACTTGGGAATCATAACCTATTTGGATTGCCAAGGTAAGGTTTTTGGTTTATGAAAGGGAGCTTGACTTCCGTAGCACATTGGCATCACTCGTGACGTCAATACTACTTGTATTTTGTGTCTTGTGATGGCCTTCTCAGTATGTGCTAGCCATGCATATTGGTGAGGTGTGTCTGTACCAACTGACGAGCCCAACGGCACACTGGGGCGAAACGCTGGCATTTTATGTTTGATCTGGCCGGACCAATTTTATCATATTAATTGATAATTTATCTGATCAAACGGAAATTACATCATATTCTCACTTGGGAATATTCATAACCTACTAGTTAATGATTTAATTACTTTCTTATCTATTATTTCAATACGATGCAACAAAATTATCATTAGGTTTCACAACTTCTTCGGTACTGTAATGCGTATTTGCGTGAATGCAGTAGCCTACTCGGTCACATAAACATTCAGTACGGTTAGCTCAAACTCCTCAGAACTGAATACACAAATCCATAAATAGGCACAATGGGCGGGTATTTACGATCTTGACAAGCGAAGTTGCACTGTCGTAGCCACTGCGGGCAAGCAGCGAAACTGGACAGAACCTTGTGCAGATGTGCAACATTGGACACTGATACCTGTGGGCACAAACTAGCTGCGCCAGGGCGGGACTTAAGAGTCCACATGGAATGATAGAGGAAGCATTCTATTGGTCAACAACCTTCAGCTATTGGTCAGTAGCGAAGAATGGTTATTGTCAGCGCATGCTACTGCCTTACGTTTGAGTCGCCGCTAGTTAACCAGGAAAGTGAGACGACTATACCTGTTATGCCACAACCCTCGCCCGCCTGATGGCAAGGAATATTATCTCAGAGAGGTCGTGCTCACATTCCACTAGCAGTGAACAAAGAAAGAATGCTTTCAGGGCTGATGAAAATGCAATCCTACTAAGTGATATGCTGCAAAATATATAACGTGATGAGATAGCCTACTTTTACGTTATATTCATCAGATAAGAATCAGGATTTGAAAAATACGATGTGATATGCGATAAAACGTACTAATGAGAAACGTGTTTACGAGGTTCTACTGTATATGCATGTGTTGTTCTTTAGTCTTCATTTCCTTTAGAACCATATTTTGTAAAATGTATGAAGACCATTATCATACCATTAAATTATATTACTCCCATGCTAAATTTTATTACTCCCATGCCAAATTTTACAAGTCATATATTTGACAAAATCATTACTTCCAACCTAATTGCAACAAAATGCAAAATCTTAGGTGCTACAAAATGCTTAATTCCAAATGCAAATTTTATATTTTTAAATGGCAAATACCACAAGCTTGACACACACTGCCTTTTGACATCAAAATAAAGACTATCAGATTAAGAACAGGCCTAATTTAGATAAAGCATGCCTACAGTATATCAAACTGCATGATTATTACGGAAGCCCAAATTAAAATTTTTAGTTTTTATTCTCGATCATTTCATCATCATCATCAAATTCCAGCTCCAGTCGCCCGGGTGCTGTTAACGAGCCATCGCCACCTTTTCCTGTCCATGAATAGTTGGTCTTCATGGGTCCTTCTCCAGTCTAGCCCTTGGTCTTCAAGATCATCCTTGATTTGGTCCAACCATTTCTTCTTTGGTCTTCCTACTGGTCTTTTTCCTGGGATAATCTTGTTGAAATAAGCTTTTGGTGTCCTCTCATCTCCCATTCTTTGAAGATGCCCATACCATCCTAATCGTTGCTTCTGCAAATATTTTGTAGCACTGATATCTATGCCAGCCTCTGTCCTGTTTGTTTCGTTCCTTACTTTGTCTCTCCTTGTCCTTTGAAGCATTGTTCTTATAAACTTCATTCCGGATGCCTGAATCCTACTTTCTTCTCTTCTGGACAGGGTGCATGTTTCTACTCGATCATTTAGCATTGTTTAAATAATAAAGACAAACTTCATTAGCCATATAATTTCCTAGGGTAGGGCTTCTGGACACACTATCCTGAAGATATTCCATATCATCTGGTTCGTCGGAGCTCCGGTATTGTGCCCATGTAATCTCTGCCGGTGAGCTACGTCCTCTTCCAGGAAAGGTATACCGACTGTACTAGCCTCACCAAAGACATTTCTGAATTAGCCGTTTGGCTTTTTGTGTCGGGAGTGTCCGAGGACATGTTCGGCTCGCCAGTTTTGTAGGTGCTTCGAGACGGACACCCATTGGGTGAGCTACAAGTACCGTTGGGGAGGAACGTTGGAATGGAAGGTCGAGGATTTGAAAGGTAGCGGCTGTGGACTATAGTTAGGGACCAACCCCGGCAGTTGCCTGGAAGGAAGATGGGAAACCACAGAAGACCATCTTCAAGTTTGCCGGCGGGGGGATTCGAACCTCCTCGCCTCCCGGATGTGAGCGACTGCCAGCAGTCATGCCGTAACGACCACGGCTAACTCACCCGGTACTGTGAGGTAATGTCTTATGAATAGGAGTAGAGAAATTCACAAGTCGATGACACTTCATATTCTTAGAAATACAACGGTCATCAGAGGCAGAGATATAATGCGCGGACAGTACTTCTAAATTTACAAATTAAGCCATGGACTAGTGGTTTAGTCTCAGAACAGTTGGTAACATTTCAGCATCTACCTGCATCATTAAACCGTACCAATCTTTACAGTGCTTAGCATACCTTTTAACCTCTTGGAATTTTGAAATGCTGTGATGCCAGAAATTTGTTCAAAAGGTGAACTTTAATATACTGTAGTAAGCCTACTGACATGGGTAGCTCGCATTTCAGCCAACAGACTGCGCCATGATTTGATCCCGCAACCTTGGGAACAGCAGGTGATAATCTTATTGCTGCTTCATGCTGCTTGTCAGAATAAGATACGAGAAACAACATGGGGTAATATAAAAATCGTGCCATAGTTAATTGTAATTTCATAAAACATCTATCTTTGGTTGCATATTGAAGACCTTTTGTATAATGAAACAACATTTGTCAACATATATATATACCCCATATTTGACTTGCAAAAACAGGTTGGGTATCTTCCATGATGGCAATGAATACTGAGAAAATTTGGTTTCATTATTTAGAATACAGAATACATTTAAGATAGTGAAAAGGTAAACATAATAAACTAGGAATGAGTACATGACAAAAGAACTAAAGACAGAACCTGCATTAAACTACATAGGAACCTATAGGAAGAACTAGAGAGACCACGTCAACAGAATGCCTAGGGAACGAGTCCCAAAGCAGATTGTACGGTACCAACCAAAGGAGGTTCGATCTATTGGACGTCCAGCTAAAAGATGGAATGAGACCGTTAACAGGCCACCTGGCCTAATACTTGACTGGGAGATGATGAAGATGAATAAACTAGAGATGGAACACACAAATGAACAGATAAGATGAAGTACAGGTAAAATGATATGCTGAGACAGTGCAAAGTAAGATCTAGAGTAATATTAGATTACTAGATACGAATGAAGATCTCCAGTGCACAAAACATTATTGGTAATATATACTGTACTCATAACCAATGAAAACACTGATCAAGTTTTAATGCAAACCCACAAGAAGCAATCACAAATCTATTCAGGAAAGTACCAAAGGCTAGTTAATTAAACAGTCATAAGATAGGAAAATAAGGATAAACACACAAACAGGCAATAGTGGGTATGATTACAAGTAACAATCAATTGTCCCTGCAATGAAGTAACTTACCATGGTCAGTGAAGTGTTTTTCATAGTCTGCGTCACTCCACTGAGTCTCATGAGTAGTTGAAGCATCTTGGTAACCTGATTTGGAACTCATGGAACGCACAAGTAAAGTTGAGCAGCGAAGGGATAACTCCAGAGCATCCATCCAACACTTGCCAGCTGCTTGTGATGGTGCACGGAAGATAAGGTATGATGTAGGTAAAGGCTGAACCACAGCTCCTGCAAATGAAACAAGCTTCACTGATTACATAATCCTACAACAGCCACCTGCACCACCTTTCATTTATACTCAATTTGCTATTTATGCATCTATGTTGTGACGATCTTCCATTTCCCCACCGTTCAAGGCCCTTCCCTTTTCTTTTCCTAATGCCCTGGACCTCTTCCTTTCTTCCTTCTTGTAAGTTAAAGAGGGGCAGATGAGGAAGGAACTAATGTTTCCCAAAATATGTACATCATTTGAAAATTCATTAATAAATGGTGTATTGACTAGGCGGAATTATCATTAATAGTCGTTGCACACCAAATAAACCAGCTCATTTGCAACTCATAAGCATTAAAATACTGCGTTGTTGACTGCCACCCCTGAAATACTGATTTCGATTCCCAAATCAACCAAGCATTTAGATAAAGTCTTGGTATGGTCTGATAAGGTGGTCTCCCAGCCTATTGATGTAAATGGGGGCCTGCTGGATGCTGTGGCCGGAAGAGTGGAAAGAAACTGGCTCCATATCACATATAAACCCAGCTCAGGATGCCTGATGAGCAACCCCTAGTCATAGCTAAGGATTCTGGTTGGGCTGCCTATGTCCCTTGTGGATGGCACTCCATAGAGCTTTAAGTGTATAGTAAGCACCTTAGGTTAATTTACATTTATAAAATTAAGCAGTAGAAAATATGGAATTTGATCTATCGTATAATTGGAAATGTAATACAGCCAATACTCATAGCTGTACTTACAAATTTGTAAACCTTTCTGAGGGAATATTTAGCTATATCAACCAAACTACAGTATAGGCTACCTGTCATTCTTGACAGTCACTGTCGGGAAGTGAATACTATTGATTTTGTAATTTGTGTAACCAATCAATAATAAAAGCTTTATATAGAGACTAGGACAGCTATGTAATGATAGTCTGATGAAAGGAAATTGTTTTTCATGTCTCCTTATACCTAGGTAATTTAAGGAGATATGCAATTCAGACACAATTCAGTGAATACAAGTAGAAACTATGCAGGTTTATTTAAGTCTGTAAGGAGTAAGCTATGAACACAGAATGCTGCTGGAATACAGAAATGGAACATGGGTTTAAATAAATGCAAACTTTCTATCCAACATTTCTAAAAGTCTGGTTACTGGGATATATTACATTCTCTACATACAATTAGTAACAACTTAAAGCTACAGATAGCACTCAAGTTCAATCCTTTTCAAGGTTATGAAAGGAATTGGAGGTGGCTTGAAATGAAGGTTCTACAACATTAATCATGGGATTTGACTGAGCACTGAAAACTAATTTGAAGGATAAAGAATCCTTTGAAGGTATGTACTTGAACAATCCTTGACCATTGGCACACACTGCACTATGCACATAACCATAGTGAAAATCCTTATTTACACTATCAGGGGACTGAAGAAAATGTTGTAAATCAAGGGAAGGTCAAATAACCAAATTGTACCTTAACCAGTTCATGCTAGGTAATGATCAGTTTAATTTCCCTACTTATTCATGACCTGTGTATTAATGGTGTCTTAATTATTGTTGTTTTAAGGGATGGAACAGTGAGGTCATCTGCCCCAATAGTGTCTTATGCAGCAGTTATACATGTGTCAATGAGCAAAGTGCAACATTTATATACAGTGGAATCTCGTTAGTACGTTTTTCAAGGGACTGAAAAATTTGGACGTCATATGCGGGAAAACGTACTACCGAAAAACGCCATACTGCATTTACAACGTATAAGAAAGAACGCGGCGTATATATGGACATCAAATCGCCGACCTTAGTAAGTGATTGTGTGCACTACTACAGTCACGACATAAACATAGGTTATTAGTAACTTACACGGAATAAATAACATAAAAATGAATTACTGTACCTCTACACTACAGTATAATACAGGGTCTTTATTTCTCCTTAGCAAGGACATTCTCGCTCTCGCGCTCGGCCAGTGACGGCTCAGTTACCGGCGACCGCGCACGCATATGTTTGAAGCACGGGCTTGCTTGAACCACTTCAATAAAGCGCTTTCTAGTTGAGGAAACTGTCCCTCTCGCACACGTTTCCTTTTGCCGCTCATTCCTTCTTCAAAGGCACGTTCGATTTCCTTCCTTTTGTCGAGAATCGTGTTCAGTGTAGACGGAGGAATGTTCCACTTTCGCGCTATATCCACACGCTTCATGTGAGGATTGCATTCCACGTCTCGAATGTATTTCATCTTCTCATCATTAGTTATCTGCCGTACTTTCTTCTTATCCATTATGAAACACACAATAAAATAGGTCATAACTGGACGTGAACTGAGCCGATTGGTTTCGACTCACAATACTTCGCCGCCGCCCCCCGCCCCCCCCGTCCCCATGTGACCCCTCCCCCCTTCTGCTGACGCCCCTGGTTATTAATTGTGAATCATTTCAGAAAACAGGAAGAAAGACAGAAACAATTTTAAAATACCATTACATTTTAATGGAAAATATATTAGCAAAGTATTCCGGTCTACATTGATGGAATGTAGCCATTGTTGACTGTTTTGTGCATTGTTGAGATTTCTAAATTTGGCGCACTCTAATTAAATTAACATAAGACTGGATAGCCAATCAGTGGTTGACACATCTGTGCTGATCGTGTCGCCAAACTAACTCTAGTTCTAAAACTTGATTCGGCCATAAGGGTCTTAGAGACAAATTAAATCATAAGGTTGGCAATGTATGTTGTGCCGGCCGATCTTCAGTTGTTTACTGGTTCAAAAAGGAGATCTGCACATGCGCAAGATGGCTGCCAGATTGTTATGAAGCCAAGCCAAGCTTGGAGAAGGGACTTCTCAATGTGATTCTGTAGAGGCAAGACGTTCTGGGGTGGCCTGTCTCGGAGCCACTGCCGAAATCATTAAAACTACATCATGTGAAATTCTATAAAGGACGTGAGTGGCAGCTTCGGGCCATATTCTTTAGGCCATACATAAGGTAAAACTGTTATTTATTAAAATGTGGGAACTCGTTGCTGACCGGCGTAAGATTGCAGCATTCCGGACAAATATTGATATTTCTTAGCTTAGCTTGTTGAGGACAAGTGGCGTTTGTCCCTTGCGCTGCACTTTTATGATATAAACTTTAGTTTCCTTTGGCTTGTTACGAGCATTTCTTGTTTAAGATATTTTGTTTATTTATGTGTGCAATTTCTTTCTTAATTATTTAAAGTGGGCCCATGATGTTTTATTTATTCATTTTCTGTAATGTTTGTTAGGGAAAAAGCCTCTTAAAATGTAGGGTGCAGCGCATGCGTAGGTTAAGGGATCTGAAGATTGAACATTCCCGTTAAAATTAATAATACTGATTTCGATCTTTATGTAACAAGAAAATAATAATTTAACGTTTTAAAATGTAACTGTCAGGATTTTGGTTATGGGAACCAGATAGATAAAAATGACAAACGGCCCTTTGTCTTTCGTTTGTCATAGATGGCATAAGCTTGGTTGGTTAAAATGGCCGCAGAAGCACAGCATCCATGCTGTTTATAAATGCATCTTGAAACGGCATTTGAAAATATGTTATGAAGCATCTCTTGGTTGTTAAAGTTATTCTAGTTTCAGCTATTATCTGAAAGGTGTTTTAATGAAAGAAATATTCATTAGTGAAATGTAGTCACAAAATGTGACCGGTTGATAATGCGGCGTTGCCATTAATATTGGGATAAATGTTGGCCTCCCCTTTCTGAAACGCAGGAGTGTATTTAAGTGTTCCCTCCCTTGGCCTTTCGGCATTGTACTTCACTTCCCTTTTGAAATATATTTATTTTTACCTACTGCTGTTCGAGTCCATGTTTTATTTGAGCGCATAGAATAGTACTAGGTTAATTGTTTTCAGGCCACTTTGGCCTCAGGGTACCAAACCCAGCCTTCCACTCAAATTTATTGGTGCATGAACACTAAGAACTAGAAGACAATAGTGCGGAACACGAAGATAATAATGCGCCTACGTGAGAAATAAACAAAGGGACTTGAGAAAGGGCAGCGGGAGAGAGACACGTCACCTGTGTTGCGTCATAGCTATAGCCACTTCTACGCCGTCAAACACAATAAAATCATCTACACTGTCAATATCTATCAGAGAATATGCGGCAATATCGCGTCGTGTTTCCCAGAAGCCGAATTTTATAATGAAATGAGAATAAAATCCGGTTCGCTTACAAATAGTACAACGGAAATTTGATCGTCGTAAGCGGGAATAGAGAATGTATTAAGGGGATATATCAACATGTATTTAGTAGGATAGGGACTTGAGAAAGGGCAGCGGGAGAGAGACACGTCACCTGTGTTGCGTCATAGCTATAGCCGCTTCTACGCCGTCAAACACAATGAAATCATCTACACTGTCAATAACTAGCAGAGAATATGAGGCAATATAGCGTCGTGTTTTCCAGAAGCCGAATTTTATAATGAAATAAGAATAAAATACGGTTCACTAACAAATAGTCAACGGAAATTTGGTCGTTGTAAGCGGGAATAGAGAACGTATTAAGGGGATATATCAACATGAATTTAGTAGGATAGGGACTTGAGAAAGGGCAGTGGGAGAGAGACACGTCACCTGTGTTGCGTCATAGCTATAGCCGCTTCTACGCCGTCAAACACAATGAAATCATCTACACTGTCAATAACTATCAGAGAATATGAGGCAATATCGCGTCGTGTTTTCCAGAAGCCGAATTTTATAATGAAATGAGAATAAAATCAGGTTCGCTTACAAATAGTACAACAGAAATTTGATCGTCGTAAGCGGGAATAGAGAACGTATTAAGGGGATATATCAACATGTATTTTGTAGAATTGGGACTGGGACTTGAGAAAATCATCGCGCTAAACGGGAAAACGTCGTAACCGAACGTGCTAACGAGATTCCACTGTATTTTAATACTTCCAGAATAAATTTATACTGAAAAAATTGGGAGACTTCTATATATGTTCTTCATCAGCCAGTCATAAAATATTGGATAAAATGTTTTGAAGAAAGAAAAAAAAAAGAAAAATAACAACTAAAACATCGGTGGTGGAACGAAACCTGTGATAATGCACAGGCTTAGAGAACAGATGCACAGAGAAAATGGAATTCGACCAAGGGTCAGGAAGATTTTGATGCATTCCGTGATGCGAGGAAAGTTGCAGCCCGAGTGTTCCGATGTGCAGAGCGATTGTATGAGAAACAACAGATTGAACAGATCGATCAGAATTTCCGTAAGAACAACTTTAGGGACGTTTTTTCAAACATTTAAATCTAATCTTAAAGGTTATCAAGCCCCTAGTCAGTGCTTTAGAGATGATACAGGAAAGCTAGGTATGAACGTCAGGGACACGGACACGATTCCTAAGTTTATTAGGATGAAGAGGAATTTCGGCTTAGCACCAAGGAAAGGAGCGGAACCCTTGAAAATGCTGGACGCAGTTTCCGGTGAAACATCGGGAGATATCCTGTCTGGACCACGGCCCACAAGTCCAAAAAACTTGTACTTAATTACATATTCATGTATTGATAGACGGGAACTTTTGTCACAATAATAGTGTGTATACTTACCAATAATGACGTATGGAGCAGAAACTTGGCCGATGACGAGGAGAGATGAAAGTAGAACACAGGCAGCCGAAAGAAATTCCTGAGGGGTATGGTACAGAAGACTAGGAGAGAAAGTGAGGAATGAAGACATTCGAAATGAAGTGAATGTACAGATGCTGAATAATAACCTGGAGCAGAACAGATTGAGATGGTATGGACATGTGAAAAGTATGAATGATAAAAGAATGCCGAAACAAGTGATGGAGAGACAGATGACTGGAAAGAGAGGACGAGGAAGTCCTAGAGTACGGTGGATGGATTTGGTGAAGGACAGTGTGAGAGACCGAAACCTGGAGTCGAGTTCAGTGGTTGGGGAAGGATGGTGGACAGAGAATCAAGTGGAGAGGTGCCATATTTGCTCCGACACAGCTTAGGCTAGAAAACGGAAATTGAAGATGATGAAGAACTACTATAATAAAAACAACAATAAATAATGCTCGATGCTTGGAACTGTGTTTGTTGTGAGAACGAGACTCCTTAAATTGGTTGGAAACTTCGAATCAGTGAATGGCAGATTATCCATACTATCAAATGCACCAAGATGACTTACACCTCAGTTAATGCACATGTCCCTACAAATGATGAAAACATTTCTGGCCCAGATAAAGTGGATAACTTCAGGGATCTATTGAAAAAGAAACTAGCCAAGATTCCCATATACCTTGAGAACTTCTTATAGGTGACTTCAATACCCAACTTGGTTGAGAACGAAAGAACAAGATAATTACTGGAATTAATCTGCCCACTAAAGAAACAACCAAAATAGCAAGAGATTGGTCTCCATTTGTGAAAATCACACCTGCTGGTCATGTTGACCCACTTTGGGAATCTACTCAGAAAGTGGACAACATAGTGATATGCAACATATATGTAGCATAAACATGGCTCAGAACACTGCATGTCAATAATCAAATTCCAATTGAGGCCCGCAAACACCAGGAAGACTCCCAAACAGATCATATGCTTTGATAACGAAAAACTTCGAACAAAGGGTTGTGGTGATCCATGAAAAGGCTAGACTAAGTGACTGTGATTTCAATGCCAACAAAGAAGTTGCAGAAATCAAAAGGAGCAAAAGTAATGCTTGATGGAATGATACCTGTGAATCAGTCCTTAGGGAAAGGCTTGATGCAAAGAAACATTCTTACTCGAAATTGGAAACCAACTGGGAAACCTAGAAAATCCAATGGGCCCAAACAGTTGAGGGATCAGAACTGAAAAACATACTTATGAAAAATCACGCATTGAAAAGATAAGACCAAAACTTTAAGAGAAATGAAATCCAAG
Source organism: Meconema thalassinum (assembly GCA_946902985.2). Taxonomy (NCBI): domain Eukaryota; kingdom Metazoa; phylum Arthropoda; class Insecta; order Orthoptera; family Tettigoniidae; genus Meconema; species Meconema thalassinum. Next base: position 294,674,281 of record OX336391.1, on the reverse strand, counting down.
AGTATTACAGAACCTTCAAAAGGAAACTCACAAGCTACAAGCTGCAGTCGCTATGCTTTCAGCGAAAGGAATGTATATTGGCAATTGCATGTAAAGAAAATTGTAACATTCTAGCAGACTACTTTAAAGAATCTCCCAAATTACGATAAATCCAAAAGCCCCATCGAGACCAAGGAACCTATACTCAGGTGACCAAAGTCTAGACCACCTGACAAAGATGAAGTCAAGCACTACAGTGCCCGACTAAAAAACAACAAAGCACTTGGAGAAGAGTCGGCAGTTGTAAAACTGTGGAAATTTGCCCCTTATGAATCAGTTGAAATTTTGTAAAATCAAATAAAGTTTTTCAACAGTCAAACATATCCATATCCTTATAACGATCATCAGATATTGTATTTTAAGGTCCAAACAGTAGCCTACATGTTAGTCTTTGTGGACTTCCAGAAAGTGTACAACTTAATAGACCACAAGGTCATTTTAAACATCCATAATAAATTCAGGGTTGACCAGAAACTGCTGGCTTTAATTAGAAATACAAAATCCAAGGTAAAATTTTTAGGATGTTTCTCGGATTCCTTTGAGGTCAAAACAAGAGTCAGACAAGGTGATAGGCTCTCTCCAATGCTTTTCAATTGCATTCTTAAAAAACTATGACGAGATTTATAGAATCCAAATCCAAGGGGATCATGGTTGACTGTCTAGCTTTTGCTGATATTTAAAGATACGAGAAAATAGCATTTTGAAATTGATTTTGTAACATTTTCATTTTGAAAAATAGCATTTTGGAGCATTTTGAATTTTGAAAATTAGCATTTTGTAGCATTTAAAAGTTTGTCACCAGGTACGATAAAAATTAAATTCAAAATTAATATGCACGGAAACTAATTCAAACATGCACAGTATTGGAAATATGGGTGTTTCTGATTACCGGCATAAGCATTTAATATAATGATGTGAATCATACATTTACTTAACTTCAGGTAAATACCATACAACCGATAATAAACTAAATAATGAAATGTAAGTTTACTCCCTCTTTATTCCCTTTTCAATGAGGGCCATGGAAGAGGTGCATTGGATTTCTATTTGCTGTGTGGTTTAATGGTCAAATGCCACTCCTTGAATCCAACCTCATAAGACAAGTTATTAAAAGATATCAATGGAACTTGGCAAGGAGTTAGTAGGGAAACCACACAAAAGGATTTCATAAGACATCTCACAGAATTTGAACCAATTCGTCCACTGAGTTCAGGACAGCCCGGTATTGTCGTTATTCCACCTGCCACACAGTAAACTTCATAGACGAGCATTGTCGCCTGACCACAGCTTGCTTTATTCTAACAATCGGCACCTGGGTGTCAGTGAACTAATACAACTCTTCGCCGGCCCTCGACGTTCTCTCCATCTCACTTGTGGAGTTAGCAACGTACTGATAACACCACCAGCTCAGGGTAATTTGAGTTGCTGCACAACACCTGATATTGTTGATTGCATAATGACTCGAGATACGGGAAAATCGCAATTGTGATAAATGCGAATTTTACTTTTTTCTCCTTTTTTCAACTACCTGGTAACTAATATGACTATGTATACACAAAATTTGCGAAACTGAATGTGCGACAACTAAGGGTTCTTGCGAATTATTCCCATAAATGCGACAAATGCGAAAAGTGCCGAATTTACAGATTAATGTTGAATATTATGTTTTATTACATTTTCGCGCCGCAACTTTGAAATTTGCGAGTTCCCAGCAATGAAAATATCGGCTATATAATCGATATTTACGAGTAATAATCGATATGTACGAACATCGATTATTGTCGTGAAAACAATCGATTACGGTAAAAATTAATTTGGAAATGGTGCTGTTATTATTGCCGCATAATATCCACTGTTTATCGCCAGTAAAACGATGATTTTGGAGAAATTATTTCGTAGTTTCAGTTGGTTGTGCTAATAAAAGGAATATTCCAATCGTTTGTGCTGATTCTTTTTAAAAATTAGAGCAATAAGGTTATGTTTATATAGGTTTATATCGTGCCGGCCCTCATTTCTTGTATTTGAAATGAAAATGAAAACTCTCAAGTATGTATCGTGATATGAAGAGACAATTTTTGTTAGGCGTTCTCTTTGCTATGAGAAATGTTGTATAAAATGATGCAAGTATTCTCTACCATGTGTGAGTTATAGGTTATGTTACATGTCGTCCGGCGATTTCTCCATGAATTCGGATAATGTTTTACAGATTGTCAGTCAAGAGTCGCAGTGTGGTCAGGAAATAATGAGGAAGTAAACATACATTTTATTATTTAGTTAATTATCCATTGTGTGATATTTACACAAAGTTAAGTAAATGTATGATTCACATTATTACTTCCTTTTCAATGAGGGCCATGGATGAGGGGCATTGAATTTTTTATATGCCAGTGGTTTAATGGTCAAATGGCACTTCTTGATTCCTACCTCATAAGATGAAAATGAAAATCCACAGCCTGCTTCCAGTCTCCGACTGGGTCAGGAATGGAATGAATGAAGCCCCTATCTAGCGGTGAGGATATGAAATGTGCCGGCTGCCGAAGCCTGTCGCACTCCTCTGGGGCAATGATTAAATGAATGACAGATGGAATGAAATGATAGTGGAGAGTGTTGCTGGAATGAAATTTTGACAGGGAAAACCGGAGAAAAACCTGTCTGCCTCCGTTTTGTCCAGCACAGATCTCACATGGAGTGACCGGGATTTGAACCACGGACCCAGCGGTGAGAGGCCGGCGTGCTGCCGCCTAAGCCACGGAGGCACCTCATAAGATAAGTTATTAAAAGAAATGAATGGAACTTGGCAAGGAGTTCGTAGGAAAACCACACAAAAGGATTTTATAGACATCCTCAGAATTTGAACCAATTCGTCCATCGAGTCCAGGACAGCCTGGTATTGTCGTCAATCCACCTGCCACACAGTAAACTTCGTAAGACAAGCATTGTTGCCTGACCACAGCTCGCTTTATTCTAACAATTGACACCTTGGTACCAGTGAACTAATACAACTCTCAGCCCGCCCTCAATATTTGAGTTGCTGCACAACACCTGATATTGTTGATTGCATAATGAGAACATGACCTTTGGATCTTTTGAGCATAGCTTAGGTACCCTCGTCTCACGTCATACAACCAACCAACAGCACTTGAACTCAATCTTGCCAATTAGCCAGGCTGATGCCTTTATTTTCAGAGATCTCATATTTCTGAAAAATGTTTGAAGTCAAGTTTCTACATTTCTGTAATACTGATATGAGGATTTTAATACTTCTAACACTCCCTTAGTAAAAATAAAAACCACACACACAACAGGAGACTTATATGAAATGCTTATGCCGTTTATCAGAAACGCCCATATTTCCAATCCTGCACATGTTTGAATTAGTTTCCGTGCATATTATTTTAAACCTGTTTTCTTGTACCTGGTGACGAACTTTTAAATGCTACAAAATGCTAATTTTTAAATTTCAAAATGCTCCAAAATGCTATTTTTCAAAATGAAAGTGCTACAAAATCAATTTCAAAATGCTATTTTCTCGTATCTTGAATAATGACCTTTGGATCTTTTCAGCATAACTCAGGTGCCCTCGTCTCATGTCATACAACCAACCGACAGCACTTGAGCTCAATCTTGCCAAGTAGCCATGCTGGTGCCTTTAATTTCCGAGATCTCACATTTCTGAAAAATGTATAGGCCGAGTGTCAAGTTTCTACATTTCTTTAATACTGATATTGGGATTTTAGTACTTAACACTCCCTTATTAAAAAAAGAACCACACACAACAGGTGACTTAACAATGCTGCCAATGCAACTTGTATAAACAAATGTTGACAATCCTGTGTACTTTGTTGTGCACCTTTCATGTCTACTCAAAAGATTTATATGAACACATTTTATCAGGTTTTCTCAAGTTAAGTTAAACAGAATATGCAAACATGCAATTACTGGTATACCTTTTTGTGACTCTTGACTGACAATCTGTAAAACAGTATCCGAATTCACAAAGAAATCGCCGGACGACATGTAACATAACCTATAACTCACACATTGTAGAGAATACTTTCATCATATTACACAACATTCCCCAAAGCAATGAGAACGCCTAACAAACATTCTCTATTCAAAAATACGATACATACTTTACAGTTTTATTTATAATGATCAAATACTAGAAATTAGGGCCAGCGCGATATAAACCAATACCGGTATAAGCATAACCTTATTACTCTAATTTTTAAAAAAGAATCTATACAAACGATTGGAATATTCCTTTCCTTTTACTAGCACAACTAGTTGAAACTACAAAATAATTTCTCCCAAAACATAGTTTTAATGGCGTAAAACAGTGGATATTATGCGGCAATACAGCAGCCATTTTAAAATTGATTTTTACTGTATTCGATTGTTTTCTTGACAATAAACGATATTCGTACATATCGATTATTACTCGTAAATATCTATTATTTAGCCGAAATCTCCAATGCTAGGAACTAGCGAACTTCAAAGTTACGGCGCGAAAATGTAATAAAACATTATATTTAATATTTTTTGGTAAATTGGGCACTTTTCGCATTTATCGCATTTATGGGAATAATTCGCAAGAACCCCTAGTTATCGCACTTTGTCGCACATTCAGTTTCACAAATTCTGGGTATACATAGTCATATTAGTTACCAAATAGTTGAAAAATCCAGAAAAAAGTAAAATTCGCAGTTATCGCAATTGCGATTTCCCCGTATCTCTACTGATATTGCTATTCTGCCAGACTAAGATAATTAAATTCGCTTTCAACACCTGTTAATACAGATGACGTATTTTGATGTAGAAACTGCTACAATTCAAATCCAATTGTTAAAGGAAATCTCCAAACAAATTGGCTTGTAGATATTGTTTGATTAAAAAAAAACAAAAAAAAAACACCAGAAATAATGACTGACATCAAAGATACCCCATTAACCCCTCTGAGTGGAGGAACCAAACACTCAAGCACGGCCTCGCTGCGGGAGGAGTCTGAGCACAAGCTTTGAAATACGAGTAAAATTTATCAAGTGTAATTGAAAATGATGTAACTACCATATTTTGTGACAAATTTCAATGAAACCTGAGACACTGCACCCTCAGCAAGCGCTTCATGTTTTGCCAAATCTTCAATATCACTTGAATCATCGTTTGAATCTATCAAACCAGCCGCAGAATCCTCAAGTGTTCAGTCAAAACATTCTTTATTTTGTCACTTGTAAGCTTGCACTCTTATTAAATTTATTGTCATGCTTTATGATATTATCCATTACTTTACCAATGCAATGAATTCCTCATAAGCATATACAAATTTTATTTCACTAATTTAGTAATGATTCTTCTTCTACACATTATATAGTGCTGCACAGGAACTTGGAACTTGGAACTTACCAATAGCTTCCTTCTCAGGACCTCTTGGTGTCCAGATCGACTGCTCCAGTGGGTGAAAGAGCTTGAAACAGAAGCCATCCTTCTTGGAAGGCCTCTCGATAACCTGGCAGGTATTTAGCAGCACAGTTCCTACCCAGTGGTTACTCTGAAATCAAATACAATAGCCATACTCTGAAATCAAATACAATAGCCATTCTTATCTACTATATAAAGCTCAAATACCACTGATTGACTGATTCATTCATCACGAAATCTCAGAAACCACCGAACGGATTGGAATGAAGTTTGGTATGCAGCTTCCTCAAGGGCCGCAAATGCCCACTAAGAAAGGATTTTTGGATATTCAGGTTCTAAAGGGGTGTTAAGGGGGTAGGCCTGCATTTCATTGAATAGCAATATAAAGCTCAAATACCACTGACTGATTCATTCATCACGAAATCTCAGAAACCACCGAACGGATTGGAATGAAGTTTGATATGCAGCTTCCTCAAGGGCCGCAAACGCCCACTAAGAAAGGATTTTTGGATATTTAGGTTCTAAAGGGGTGTTAAGGGGGTAGACCTGCATGCCATTGAATAGCAATATCTCCCGATTGGTTTCTTTGGGGGATGTGATACTCGGCATATAAACTCATCATTAAAAATAAGAAGACACGTGTCTGAGGGTTTTTCGATGTGGTGTATATTATGAGGTGAAAGGGGTGAAAAGTGGGGGGTTCTAAAGGGGTGTTAAGGGGGTAGGCCTGCATTTCATTGAATAGCAATATCTCCCGATTGGTTTCATTGGGGGATGTGATACTCGGCATATAAACTCATCATTAAAAATAAGAAGACACGAGTCTGAGGGTTTTTTGATGTGGTGTATATTATGAGGTGAAAGAGGTGAAAAGTGGGGGTTGAAGGATTCCTAACGGAGCGTGTATCCCTTAAACGACATAGGCCAGGAGTTTGGAACTCAGCGGGAAAAAATCAGCATAAAAAATAAGTAAATAGGTGTTTGACCGTTTTTTCATAAATCCAATTTAAGGGGCCCATGGGGAGGGGTGAAATTATGGGGGGGGGGGGACGTAATATGTCTGAGTGTAAAATTATACATGGCCTATGTTGTAGACAATAACACATTACATCTTTTTTGTCTGTTGCTATTTCATCATACGACGAATACTTAGGGAGTTATTAATGATTTTGTATTTTTTGGCCGGAATTTTCCAAGTCCCAGGAATGACATAAAAATTGATTCGAATGAAATTTCAAAAAATAGTTTTTTTAATACTTTTATTATATTTTTCACGTCTTTTAGGGTCCGAAACCAACATGATATTATGATGTTTTTTTTTCATCCCATGCATTTTTGGTTTCAGGTGATAGAATTATTTTCCACTAGGACCCATGCTTATCTATCTATTTAACTAATGTTATAACAGGATTACAAATGTTATTGCGGGCGAAGCCGCGGGTAACAGCGAGTATGATATAAATCACTCTTTCTAAAAATAATCAAGCTACAGCAAATACCATAGAACACCAAATCTGAACATTTGTGGTATTAAAACAATATAAAAGCGAGTCCTTTAGTCAATAAATAACATAATTATTACTCTTATACAATTGGTTTTGGCCACATTATGACCTTCATCAGCAAAAGAATTAACATTTTTTTAAATGACATAGTCAGTAGCATGCTGAACTGCTAGGCCCAAGATCGCGGGTTCAAACCTGGCTGAAGAGCGTTAAAATTCTTCAGTATGCCTTCCTTCGGAGGGGATGTAAATCCGGCGGACCCATGTCATAGATTTATGGCACGTAAAAGAACCTACCACTGCAATTGGTAGTGTGTAGCAAAATTTGTAGGTTATATTTGGCTAGTTAGAAATGGCCTATCAAGTTCCAACGTTCGCCGCTAGGTTTTAGTGATAGTAGCATCTGGTAGCCAAAGTTAGAACTACTGAAATTGAACTTGTTGGGAGCCCTCAGGCATTCAATCAAAAATGTAATAGTCTAGTAACAGCACACTCGAGGTGCTGCTGGCCAACAGCGGAGCATACAGCTCATAGTTTATCCACGATTGTGACCCAGCCAAGCTCTCTGCACTACTGACAATTTACTTATCAACGCACATGCTCGATGCGCATCCAGGGAGTGGAGTGAACTGTATAGGTATATAGGTGTAGAGTTAAAACCTTTGTTAACTGAAATCAAGAGGACCAACCCCTTAGAAAAACAAAATTTTGGTTAATAAATGAATACATTTTTAAGAGTTAAAAGAATAGAAAATAACTCATACGAATGTGCCTTTGATTACTGTGGGTGTGGAATATGACATCACTCAGATAAACATCACAGTATCTTATTATCATTCTGCACTACTCAATTTCAGAGTAACGAATAATACGTTGCCCTTATTCGAAGCTCATTCTTTAAGTAAGTACCGTTTCCCATGCAGTGTTGCAATGTTAGGCATGTACAATGGCTTTTGTCATCTGTTGACATGTCACATGCAACACTGCAGGCATTCACAGTGTGGCCATCCTGTAGCAAGTGCTTAAAATGTTCAAGATAATACATAAGTCCACCAGCTGTGAGATACGGTCTGCAATTCATTTCTTGAATGCACTAAACATATAACTAGTTGGAATTCATTGCCAAGAGGTATATAGTGAATGCGCAGTGTCAGATGGAATAGTGAGGAAATGGGTTGAAAAGTTCAATGAATCGCTGACATGAGCATGGCATACTGCAGAGCGACCAACCTACGTGTCGGCAAATGATTTCCATATTTTCCTTCATCTGAAGGAGTTCTTGATGGCAAGTGTTTTGTTGACAATGATGATCTCAAAGAGGGATTACAGACCTGGCTTTCATCACACAAGTCATCGTTCTATGACAAAGGCATACAAAAATTTGTGCCCCAATACTGCAGTAGGGCTCTCCCTATAGAACGAAGCTTTCCAAAGACCATGCCGCAATGACTCACCGTCACATTTACAGTCGGACACTAAAGTCTACATACACCCTCAAATTAACACAAAGTCAAAATCAATCAAGAAAATATTCTGTATTCACTTTCTGTGACATGAACATACATTGTTGTTGTTGTTGTTTCCTATGGCTAGCCCGGACTCCAATCCATCAGCTTTCTTGCGTTCCAATAGAGTTGTGTGAGGTTTCCAGAAGTTCTAGCAGTCACATCAAGTTTGTTGCAATGTAGCAGGTGCCCCTTATCCATTTTACTTCCAGGTTCGTGACAAAGTGTGCATTCTTCAGATCTCAGGATGTTGATTCGTTTCAGATGAGCTGCAAGGCAGTCGTGGCCAGTGTTAAGTCTGAAGAAGGCCACAGCTTCTCATCTTGGTGTTAGTTTGTATTGATCCCATTTAGCATCAATGTCTTTCCATAATTTGGTTTCTGCTGTTTTCTTTGCCATTTCTTCATACCTGTTTTTGATAGTATCTTTCAAGATCCTTTTTGCTGACATAAAATCAGTCTGACTGACAGGTTGTTGTAGTGTGGTACCTTTTTTTGCTAATCTGTCTGCCTCTTCATTTCCTGCTATTCCAACATGAGAAGGGATCCACTGAAATGAGATCTGTTTGTGGAGTCTTTGAAGGGTTTTTATCATACAAAAAATTTCTTTCAGTTCTTTATTTTGGGGCTTATAATTTGACGAGATGGCTTGGATGGCTGCTTTTGAATCTGTAATGATAACACATTTTTGATAATCAATGTTTCTGCCTAATAACTGATGGAGTGCATGTGAAATTGCTCAGCATCAAAGTTTGTTTTGTTTTAGCCTACTGGGAAGTAGAGTGAGAAGAGAGATGAATGTATTCCTGCTCCAGTTCTATTTTCTTTGTCTTGTGAGCCATCTGTAAATATTTTTAGCCATTGATTAGATGGATATCTTTCTTTTATTGTACAGAGGGCCAGTTGTTTTAGATCTTGTGGTGAACAGTCTTTCTTGCAGACCTCTTCTAACAAAGTAAGATCTGTAGTCACTTGTATATATTCAATGGGGTTGACTGGCATACAGAGTGGTTCAAGTTTTATTTGCAGATTGCTCTTATTGATATATTCTTTGGCGAGACTTAAGGGATCTTTTTGTGTTTTATGATTGGGGCTAGAAACTGGTTTTTTGATCCATGTCATTTGAGGTAGTCTTTGTATACTGAGATATGCATTGGCTGTTGGATGTTTCATCTCTTCTTCTATTGGTAAGTTGTAGGTATATAATTGCAAGGCGGTTATAGGTGTGGTTTTTATTGCACCTCTTAGGATTCGTAGGGCATTATTCTGACACCTCTCGAGGCGATCAATGTTTGACTGGAGTGCTGTAGAGAGTACTTCACTGCCATATTTTATTATAGGTTTGATGTAAGTATTGTAGGTTTTGTTGAGTGTGTCTTGAGTGCTCCCCCAAGTAGCTCCTGCTAGTCTCTTCAGTAATTTCATCAGTTTGCTTACCTTATCCTCCACATGTTTTATGTGTTTGGTCCAGTTCAGCTTCTTGTCCATGATGATACCTAGGTACTTTGTACTTTCACTTTTTGGAAGGTCTTGATTACTAAATTTGAGACTAAAAGTTGGATTGTGGTGTCTCATGGAGAAAAACTGGTATACTGTTTTGAAAGTATTGATTTCCATATTATTGTTTTCGGTCCAGTTTTTGAGTTTTATAAGTGCCTGGTTCATTCTGTGTTCAAAAAGCATTTGCTGATTTGGGCTGTTACGTGCTGTGGTCCAAATGATAACATCGTCTGCAAACATGCTGATATTCACATTACCTACTTTCTTTATTGTTTTTGGAAGATCGTTGATGTACACATTGAATAAAGTTGTGCTTGATACAGCTCCTTGTGGGAGGCCTAGTTTTGGTTGCTTGCAACCTGAAGTTTTGTTGTTGTAACGAACATTGATCATTCTTTGTGAAAGGAATCTTGAAAACCAGTTTAACATACATCCATTTACTTTGAGGTTGATAAGTTTCTTTAACAGCATGTTTTGCCATACAGTATCATAGGCTCCTTTAAAATCGATGAAAACTGCAAGAACACTTTCATCTTAGGACTGAATAAACAACATATATACTGCATACTGAATAATAGTTCCATATACTGACATCTGGAGCATACAATTGGAACACCGGTCAGGTACAAAAGTAAACATACACTGTGATGTTGTTCACTTGCAGGCATGATTTTATATTTTGTATTGTCGCCCATTGCTTCGATCACAGCTTCCAAACGGCGAGACACTGATTCCACCAATATTTTTGTGTCCACAGCTGAAAAGTTCTTCCACTCTTTCACTAAGGCTGCTTTCAACTCAGCTTTGCTTTTGCTGTTGTATTTTTTTTATCCTATGCTTTAGTTCTCCCCACAGATGTTCAATTGGGTTGATGTTTAGTGAGTGGGGAGGTGAATGCAACTGTTTTGGTACATTGTAAAGTAGCCATTATTTTACGACAATGGCCGTATGCTTCGGGTCATTGTCTTGCTGAAACACCCGTCTGTTCTGAGTCCCAGTTTCTCCACAGATTGTTTCAAATTCTTCTTTTAAGATGGTCGGATACTTCCAATTTTCCTAATATCCTCAATAAATATTAAATTCCCAACCCCACCTCCAGATATGCAACCCCCACACAAATATGTTTCCACCACCATGCTTCAATGATGCGACAAGATTTCTCTTCTTCTAACTTTCGTTCCCTTTTCGCCACACCTTTTGCTTTCCATCACACTGGAAGATGTTGAACTTACTCTCATCAGTGAAAAGCAGTGTATTCCAAAATGTGGAATCTTTATTTCGGTGCAGAGTTGCAAAGTCCCGGCGCTTCTGTTCACTGACCCTGCTTATGAACAGTTTCTTCCTTGCTGTTCTATTGACAAACTCATCATTCCGTAGAAGTATTCGTACTCTGATGGGATGAACGATATTTCCACTAGTATTTGAGACATCTACCGCCAACTCCGTAGCTGAAAATCTGGGAATTGCATTCACGTCTCTAATGATGTGTCGGTGCTCCCTGTTCGATAATTTGGGTGGTCGTCTACATCCAGCTTTGTCTTCTACACTTCATCAATGATATTTTTCCTCACCTCTACTGGTATTTCAGTTCTTTTTGGATGTATGTTACACGATCGAATTATGTATTGCAATACACGTCTACTGTATCAACAAACCACACCACTTTGACTGTGTTCACTACAAAGGCTCTCCTACAACTGACGACAGACATGACGTGTAATTTGACTTATGTAACACAGTCAACACACACTGTTGCATCTATCATGCTTGTAGTGCACGATATTGATCTGAAGACCTTGGTTTATGTTGTTGTGGACGTGGACGCAGACGTAGTTGTACGTCCACCTCTGTGCACCCAGGGTTGTACACAACATGCTACAAAATGGGGGTGTATGTAGACTTAAGTGTCCGACTTACCATGTGCTGATTACAGGACAACGTGAAGCCCTGAATACCGTCATAGCATCCTAGTGGAAACTTATCTTCTCAAGAAGATGTTTGAAATAAATTTGTTCGTACGATTCAGCGCCACGCGATTTTTACTTGTGGGGGAACCTAAAACAAAAGCTATACATAAACAATCCATGTACTCTGGAAGCTCTCAAGAACGAAATAACTGCACTGATACAAAATATCAGTGAGGATGAATTACAGCGAGTGTACCAAACTTCATACGTTGTGCCATGTTTGTTCAGAAAATGAAGGACAGATTTTCCAGCAACTACTCCGAAATTCATGTAACTATGATTATTAAATACGTTAAAAAGTGTAAATGTGTTAAACTAGTTGGGCGCTACACTGCTGCTAGCGCCTTACTCGACACGCGGCCACCGCGAGTCTCCGTTTGATAGGGAGGGTCCTCATTGTACATAAGCCTTAATGTGGAAGACTGTATGGAGAAGTATTCAAAGTGTGCAAGATCTGAAGGAAATAAGTTTTGCAAAATAAATGTTGTCATTCTTTGAAAAAGAAAGAAGGAAAGGAAATTAAATAAGTACTTGCTTAACAAAAGTGTCTTGTATTAAAAAAAAGTATAAAAAGAGTGTGCCGTATATCATATGTAACTTATGTATATCATAATATAACTTTTCCTTTAAAAAATGAGTTACATATCTTACAAGTTTCGGTCAAACCGGTTTCAAGCTGACAGAGGTCCAGTTAACAGAACTTATACTGTATACACCTCTGTAAGATATTTGAATTTCTTTAAGGGTACAATCTGACTGGTGTGATTTTAAATTATACAATAATTATGAACAATACCTTAGCTTTAGGACTCTTGTAAAGTAGCAACAAGCCCGGTTTCAAAATGCACCAAAGTTTTGTCCAGCTCTTCAAGGTTCCACGTACTTTCAGCCAGTCGGCTAACACAACTACTGTTGGATCCTTCAGGGAGCTTAACAACTCATTTGCCACTCTCTTCTTCTCTCGACAGTAGTTCTTACGTTGTGCCTTGTATGATTCCTTCCTAGTTAGTTTTGAAGGGGCGTCCAAAGGCTGAAGCTATGAAGTACAATCATTTCATTATAAAAACATTACCATAATTTAAAAAAATTTAAATCTCAAAAATGAGAGTACATCTACTTGCAATATCCAATGCAAAAAAGTACCAACATGTAATTATCTAGTGCAGTGGTTCCCAACCTTTTGTGGCCCATCTCCCCTTTCTAGAGGTTGACTAACACCTATCGCCCCCTTTTCATTTGCATTGTATGCCTAATTTTAATTTGAAGTAAAGTGTAAATAATAAAGCAGTTTTATTATTTTACACAATTTTACTACCGTATATAAAAACAACCAAAGCAGTTTTATCCGGCAATTCTTAAATGTATGTCTACCCCTTATTATTCCCGTTTTTCCAACGGGGTCGGGGATGAGATGTGGCAGATGATTTTTATGGCCGGATGCCCTTCCTGCCACCAACCTCATGAGAGGAGTTAATGAGAGATGAAATGAATGAAGGTGAATGAAAATGGGCAAGGATGTGGAAGGAAGCGGCCGTGGCCTGTCAGAAGGTAACGTCCCAACATTTGCCTGGAGTTGAAAATGGGAAACCACGGAAAACCATTTCAAGGACAGCCGACGGTGGGGCTCGAACACACACGTCTACCGAGTCAGCAGAGAGCTTGGCCCCATGGCCTAACGCAGTGCTTTAGCGAGCGCAGCCACTACTGTCGGTCCGGCAATTCTTAAATAAAATAGAAAAAAAAAGTACATTTTTAACAGATTTTTTTTAAGAACAAAGAAGTGAAATAATTAACTAAGATCATTGACGTACATTTAAAAACAGGAGTACACGTTTTCATTTTTAAATAGGAATCTGGAAAAATTAAGAGAGTTGACAGTTAAAATTTGAAAAAATAGATGAAAGTTTGAAAACTGTGTTATTATTTTATTTTACCTTTTCAATGGCTGCCTTGTGCTTGGCGTATTTCAGTTAAAGCTTGAATATCCAGCTTCATGTTCGTCAAGTTCAGGCGCAAGTCTCCTTTGAGGAAAATGTCCAACTTATTTCCTTGTTTTGTGAGGAGCTGGATAACAGAACTAAATTCTTTTTCAACTAAATATATTGATGGGAACGAGATGAGAAGTGGTTCAGTGTTTCCCCACAGTTGTGGATAAGTGTCCATAAGCTTCACCCAGGCTAACTCGTAACCACTTCGCCTCACAGTTATACTTCAGATCTAAGAACTCAGTCTGCATTGACTTATCAAGGGTATCCACAGCTTCAAACGAGAACGGATCTAGAATCCAATCCGGAATTTGTAACTTGGTCAAATCTTCAAATCTTGATTCCATGTCAGTTTTAACTGGTCAAGGTGATCAGTAAATTTAGGATTTTGTCTTCTGGGAGTTCAGGAGTCTTGTTATCTGACACTGAACACTTATTGAGGGTCAGCTCTTTACAGTCAATATTTACCTTGCGAATATCAACCTTGGCGATGAATGATGAAATAATTCCTTTGGCCTTGATAAGGTTCATCTTAATTTTTTGAAGCCTTATATTGACTTCGTTCATTCTTTCAAAAATATTCAGTATGTAAGGTACGCAAGTTTCAACTTGCGTTGCTTCAATTTCTCACTTAAAAAAAGGATCAGACGTGTCGGGAAACTCAGTAACCGTGTCAAATAAGGCGAAGAAACGGCGCAAACAGTTTCCTTTGGAAAGCCACCTCACGGCCGTATGTAGAAGCAAGCGTTTGAATTCCTCATCATTTTCATGGCAAAGTTGTTGGAACAGACGGTCATTGAGGGAATTAGCTTTGATTTTGTTAACATCATGCAGGACACGACTCAATTTTTTCGCAGGTACGTGTTGACGATGAATGACACAGAATAGTTATGACCACTGGCACTTCTTTCTTAAGGTGGGCTAAAAACCCAGCATGACGACCTAAAATGGCAGAAGCACCGTTTGTTGCGCTGGCGCTCACATTTGTTAGGGGAATCTCTTTTTCCTCAAAATAATCTTGCACCACTTTAAAATCGACCATCCCTTCGTATCAGAGATCAAAGTTCTAGCAAACATCGTTTCCTCGTAATTTCCTTTGGTCATTGATAAACCTCACATAAGCTAATAAAATTGATTTGTTATCAATCACAGTTGATTCATCAATCTGCAATGCAAATTTACTTTTTTTCAACAAATTGGTGTGTTTGGATTCAACGTCTGTGGCCATTTCGTCAATTCGCCTGGAAACTATTGTTGCTCAAGGGAACCGATTGACTTATCTTATTACTAAAGCCCTCGCCTAGCATCATGATTTCAACAATTTTTCTGGTAGCCGGTAAATCAAGAGTTTCGCCAATTGTGTGAGGTTTACCAAATTTAGCGATCAATAAAGACACCTCGTAAGAAGCAAGAAGACCTTTGTCAAGATCGGTTGCTAGTTTTTTAAATAATCACTTACATTAGGCCGTTATCAGCTTTAGCTTTGAGGTGTTGAAAATAACTAAGTTCTTTAATCACTTTATCATTGTGTACTTATGATAAATGATAAATCATTCGCGAAGGCTTCATGGCTTCAATTAGTAGTAAATGTTTTATCACACAAAAGACAATGTGGAAAATGCACGTTTTGCGGTGACGCGATAAAACCGAATTATAAATACTCAGCTGAGTAGTGATGACACCACTTCTTTTTTGAATCCATTGTGCATGAACTTCTACATTTCAAAACAAATGCACAAAAAAGACACGCACAAAAACTGATGGTTAGGGACACAAAGGCTAGTTAAGATTGAGGACGAATGTAGGCCAATGGCAAGTGTGTTGCGATGGCAGGAGGGGAAGGGGAATACTTCCCGTGCAAACTGGAGTCAGTCCTCGCGAACGGGAGGCGCTTCTGTCACATTATTTCCGTGAATTACCTGGCAACTTCTACTGCACAGTACTATTTTAATTTCCCCCCCTTTGAATACTCATCGCCCCCCACTTATTTATTGCCCCCCTGATAACCCATATCGCCCCCAGGTTGGGAACCACTGATCTAGTGCATATTGATGACAATCATGACTAGCTGAACATTAACAAAAGCATTCAAGTAGAATATGATTGCAGATACACATTGCTAGCATATGGGCATCTCTTTATAGAAACAGAAGGGTATCTGATGGCAATACAAGACCAGGTGATTGTAACTAGAAATCTTTGAAAGTATATCTTGAATGACAGCACAGTTGAAAATGACAAATGCAGGACGTGCAAGTTACATGGAGACTGTAGATCATATAATAAGTGGCGGCAAAACCCTTGCACGAAGGGAGTATATATGGGGTCATGACGTTGCCAAAATCATCCATCAGAACTCGACAGTTTATGGTTTGCTGGTGATGAAATGCAGTATAACATGTATGATCCTCAGGCAGTATATGAGATCAACACTCCAAAGCTCTACTGGAATAGAACAGTAAACACTGGCCATCCTGTAGGAAATAACAGACCAGACTTCACCTTGGTCTTGAAAGAGGAAAAAACAACCTTCCTCATTGACGTTTCTATTATAGGAATAGCCCTGTAATCATGAAAAGAAACAAAGAGAGAAGATCGAGAAATATTCACCACTGACAGAGGAGCTCAAAAGACTATGGGAAGAGGAAAAGGTCTTGTTACAGTCCCAGTGATAATTGGAGCTCAAGGGGAGATTTCACAGAAGATCCACAACTCTCTTGCTAAGCTCGGCTTGACAAAGAAGTTGTAACTACAACAACAGAAGGCGACGATTTTGGGAGCATGCCGTACTGTGTGGAATGTTTTGGCCGTGAATCAACTGGTGGAGTGACTGGACCATAGTACTAAAACAAATCAACACAGAAAGTTGAAATTAAAGCCTGTGGACCTTGCTATTTGTAGCCAGTCATCGGCAGTACTAAGGAAAACCTGTCAGAAATAAATAATTACAATAATAATAATAAGCAATAAATGTGGGAAATCTGAAGGGACACATTCTTTCAATATGCACACTGATAAATCAGAATCTCAGTCTTCACCCCTAAAACAACATGCCAAAGTGCAGTGGCATCTGCCTCATGCCATGATGGTCTAGCAAAACTGTTGAGAATGGCTTGATCTCACTCTAATGGTAATTGATATTTCCGAAAAAGAGTTCAATTTTTCACACTCACCTGCTAGACAAATCAATAACAAGAAGAAACTTTCTCTGCTCTACTTGTGTTGAAAGCACAGTTATCTCTTTCCACAAAACAATTAGAGGTTTAACCCTTATAGTGCCACGGGGTCAATACATTGGCCAAGGGAGCTTCTTCTAAAAATGCTTTTCTAAAACTTTTAGTGTTATTTCCTTCCAACCAGGCAGCACTAACACTGTATCAACCAAGACAGCGCAGGAATCACTCTCTCTCAGAATATATCAATGTGTTTAAATTCCACGAATAACTGGATTTATAATAAGTATTCTTTGAACATGCTGCAGTCAGCTGGCTTTTCGCATGTTGTTATCATTTGAAGTCTAGCATGTTTATGATCTTGCTTAGAGCTGACCAATATGGCTAGCTATTTGAATGAAGGGGAAATAAATAAGGTTTTAACGTCGAGTGAGGTGTGTGAGAATGAATTATCGACTGATGACAACTTTGATTCTGCTGACGACAGCCCACCTAGTGCCGCAGTACTGCATATGCATATCTTTGTAGAAATTGATCATAGTTGAAACCAATTTGATAGAATTACTCTAAACTTGGGATATTTATACACAATTCATTAAGTGATGATGATAATTGTTGATTTAAGGGGCCTAACATCTAGGTTATCGGCCCCTGAATTCATTAAGTATTAACATGCATATCACAAAATATACTATTTAGATTGTGCAGGATTAGGTGATGATCTTGATAGATATTGTGAAGGCATATGATAGTGTGCCAAGACAACTGGATTGGGATGCATTGATAAGGACGAAAGTAGGTAGAGCTGAAGTGGAAATGATAAAAAGCCATGTTATCAGTGTGTCAGTAGTGTAAAGACCAAGATTGGACAAACAAACTGGTTCAATGTAGAAACAGGTCTCTGACAAGGTAGTGTATTGTCCCCCATACTTTTCCTCACTGTCATGGATGGAATTCATAAACGAGTGAAATGGAGAATGGGAAGTAAAGGGACAAAGGCCTTTCTCTTCACTGATGACATAGTGATATGGGGGACGATGAATTGGAAGTCCAAGAACAAGTTAATGTTTGGAACCAGGAGATAGAAGAACATGGAATGAAAATCAGTGTGGAGAAGAGTCAGACGGTAGTGATGACAAGAAATGTGCGAGATGGTAGGGGGAATGTTCCAGTAGATAGAAAACCATTAGAAGTTGTGAAAAGCTTCAAATACTTAGGGAGAGGGGGCCCTCACAGACGATGGAGGGATAAGTGAGCAAATTGGTAAGAGGATCTAACAATCAAATGGGTTTTACCAGAGTGTGAGGGGTCTGGTGTGGAACCAGAATGTTCCCGAGAAATGTAAAAAAATCTTGTATTCAGCATATTACACACCTATATTGACGTATGCAGCAGGCACGTGGACACAACTAAACGGGAGGAAAGTAGTATCCAAGCAGCAGAGATGAAGTTCCTTAGAAGTATAATTGGAAAGACTCGCAGAGACAAAATCAGAAACAAGGAAAATAGGGATAAAACAGGATTCCTGAAGTTACAAGACAAGATCAAGATCAGCAAACTAAAATGGTATCGACATATGATGCGAATGGGAGAAGACAGAGTCCCGAAGCGTGTATTTACTGAAAAAGACACGAAAAGGCGTCAAAGGGGAAGGCCGAGGATGAGGTGGATGGAAACAGTAATGGAGAGCATTGAGAAAAGTGGAGAGAAAGAGGAAGATATACTGGAAGAAGGACGAGAGTGGTGGAGAGAGACAAGTATGGAGGTCCTTGATTCACACCCTGTAATATTGACAAAGATGTAGTCGTTATTATTATTATTAATAATCGACAGGCATAACGTTGGGAAACATCATAGCCACCCACATAATTTCTTTTAACTTATAATTATTTCTCGCATCAGTATAATATGGAAGGAGAAGATTGTTTCACTATATGTACATATTTAATTTAATTGGTTTGATTTAATGAAAGGTTTACAAGAGAATCTTATTATATAATACGCTAAGACAGCTTACTACGGTGGGTGAGTGGTCAACGTGTCGGTCTACTAACCCCAAGATTGCAGGTTTGCCCCTGGCCGTGGTAAGTGATTTTTGAAAGGCGGCAAAAATAACGACACCATGTCATACGATGTTGGCATGTCAAAGAACCCATTTGAATTCAGAAGGCCGAGTTCATAATGGCAAAATTAATCTCGGGAGTTTCCGCCAACACAAAGTTCCTCATTTCTCTACTAGAAAGCACTATGGTGTTCAAGGAGATTAGATATCTAACCTCCTTGACTTCCATAATGCTTCAAGGAACGACGAAATTCGACAAGCAAGCTACCCTTTGGGTGTCAAATAACAAAGCTTGCACCCGGCACCCGAGGCCATACGATATTATTATTATTATTATACGCTAAGACTAAGGTGTATGTATCACAAAACTCAAGCTCCTAAACCAGAAGGAGTTAGACGGTGTGGTTTGTACCAAAATCTTCCAAATCATCTCAATAGTACAGGAAATATCTTGCATTTCTTGAAAAGTCAACGGAAATAATTTATTTGTTTATAAAGTGTTTTTAAACAAATAAACACGACGATAGCCCCTGCGAGAAATCTGTCGCCTACAGCCCGCCGAGCACTAAACCGAGCGGGTAGTCTGTACACATGGGGACGCACACAATCCATTATGCGCGAGTTCTCGCACCGGTCCGCTAGTACTTAATAATTTAACGTGAGGGTGAAGCAAACATTTACGAAGTCTTTTCAGTCAGGTAGCAGGGAGACGGGATATGTTTCAACGTGAGTTAAACTTGGCTGAGCGGGATGCGGGGGACTTTCTTGGAAATTGAGGCAACAACGACAGACGCTTCTGAAGCTCGCTTTTCTGAGAAGACGGTTCACCAAAGGTCATATCCACAAGAACAAGGGAATCTAGCCTCGTGCCAGGACCGGGATATCTTATTTTGGCTACAAGTACTGTGATTCTCAGAATTTCACACCACGCCATGGCTGAACGAATCAGAGGTGGACGCCGACATATGTTGGAGGAGAAGAAGTTGGCTACGTTGAAACACAAGATACGATTGGTCGGCGGTCACGGGTGAAGAGTACAGAGGAGAGGGATGAAGAAATGTTATAAAAGACGTTACCCGAGGCTCGAGAGCATACTATTCTCCATTCGACAATTCTATTTTGATTCGCCATCATCAATCTGCGTATCTTCAGGGGAGACTACGCTGGAGCATGTCTAAGGTCTAGTACAGTTAAAGTTGGAAATATGTTGGGACACATACCATCCACACATATTAATGGTGATAGTTGTGTCTTAGGCTATCATCATAAATGTGATTTATGAAGCTAGTACTTCATCACAAGCAATTAAGATATTTACAACATCGAATACAACAGGAAAATGACGGCGATATTCTGCAGCAGGCTACAGATTTGCTCTGGGACGAGCAAAACCAATCTTATGAAGGCATCAACAGTGAGCGCTCGGGCAACATGAGATATTTCTCTGCTTTTCAATTAGTATATCTTTTCTTTGGGCTCAGTAAATTTAAATTCATTTAGCTTCTGGAATAAATTAACTTAACTTCATGTCTTCGTACTTGTTTGTTTTTAGCCGCCACGTTAATAGTAAAAACAATATTTCTTCCATCATAATGTCTTCCACAGTTGTTCTTTTTAATATTATTAAAATTAATTCTTTAAATTCATTCTCCGTGTTTCCTCCTTGTAGTTAAAAGTAGCTATAAGACGAACCTATCCTCTCACTCCAAATACTATACTGGTTGGAAACTTAGTTTCCCTACAGGCTGAGGTAAGAAGAGTCTACATAGCCGAGGTAATATGGTAAGTGATTACAGTAAAACTTCACTTATACGATTTTCAGGGGACCAAAGAAAGAAAAGCATAAGTGTGAAAAACGCGTAAATGAAAGTCGGTAAATAAAAACTGCAAAATGTATGTGACAATATGGGTTATATAGGGACTTTGTTTTATTTGCGACGGGGACCCTCGCTCGCCCCCGCCGCGAGCCGTCTCCCGTCAAGCACTTTGCCGTAATGCGCTTCTTGGTGCCACAAGTTTCCCTCCTTTGCAGTCTGCTGAGAGCTTGAACAGTGTGGGGTTCAGTTTAGTCAATTGTTCACGTGTTTAGTGCTCAGTGTGATGTTCCAATCGCTGGCTTAGGACCAGAATGTTCTGTTAGGTAGTCAGCCCGAAGGCTGGTTGGATCCTCAAAAAGTACCGCCGTTACGTTATGTGAGTAGATACCCACAAAAACCCAAGGCAGCGCTATTTTGAGGCGTTCTAGGCAAGAAGAGGAGTGAGGTAGTTTGCCATTACTTTCCTCACTGAGTCAGAACAGTAGTCCTAACCCTATGAGTTGAACCTTTCACAGCATTCACAGGCACTGACTGTGCCCCGAATGCCATTACTAAGCACCACCCATACCTCAGTAGCTTCCATATAATCACAGCCATGAGTGAGACTGAGACATCGGTGAAAAGCCACCTTTTACTCTAGCCTGTGCCAACTGACAAATGCAAAAGTACTGTATTCATCAAGAGATGGCGAACAAGGACCAGAATAGCGTATCTTAATAGGATTTCCATTGTAGATACGCTGTTCTGGTCCTAAGCCAGCGCAATGAGATTTTCATTACATGAACGTGTGTAAATACCTTCATAAAGTATAGGAAATCTTTCGCGAAAATGAGCTTAAAGACTATATTACAGCTGAAATACAATCAATCGGTGCTGAGGAACTTCTGAACGTAAATGACAATTCCATAAAGAGGTGCCAGCGATGTGTAGCAGTGAATGGAGAACATTTTCAGCAACAGCTGTGAACTATAGGCTACTCAATGACTCAGTGCCGCGCAAGCTATGCATTACGGCAAAGTGCCTGGCGGGAGACAGGCTTGCAGCGCGGGCGAGCGATGGTCCCCGTTAAGAAGTGAACAACAAGAAATAATAATAAGATTGTTTAACTATAATCGGCAATATGTCAATATCGACTGCCTCAGCTACAATTGTGTTTAAGGTGGACGGAGCAATCCCCAATTTCTTAGCGATTTCAGTGCGTTTCATGTTGCCACTTTCCTTCACTACATTCAAAATGCGTAATTTTTCAGCAATCGTAATGCACTTCCTCTTCCTTTCACCCATGTTCACTGCAATCCAGGTTAACCACAAGAAGCACCAAACAAGGCAGAACAATGACTGAAGCAAAAGGTGGTGTATTTCGCAACACACACAACTCCGGCAGAACATAGCTTCAAGGTCGCTCTCTCCACCACATAGCCCCGCACGAGGGAAGGTTTGCGAGAAACGTACAATGCTTGTCATAAGTTTCTGGCTCCAATATTTTTAGAGATTTTAAGTAAGGAAACCGTTGTAAACGTATAAACGACGCATTTTTCTCTCGGGGATGTAAGATATGATCGTATAAGCGTGAAAAACAAATAAATGTAAAACGCATATCGAAAATAAATAAACATGGAAAGTATAGGGATTTTGCTGGGACCAAGAAAAAAATCGTATATGTGTAGAAAACGTATAAGTGTGAATCGTATAAAAGAAGTTTTACTGTATGTGTTTTTTTCGGTGTTCAGATGGCATTGAACCCGATGGCGCCCAACAAATATGAAGTTTTATTGTGGTTTGTCCACGTTACTCCAGGTAAACACAGTTATATTTGTCCGCTCAACAGGTGGCTTTGCTGTTGATAATTTGATTAGCACATACGGCTTTTCAAATTTGTATGCCCAAGTGGAACGAGTACTGTTCAAACTATTACAACCCCGACCCAGATTATTGGAATCGGGAAACAAAGAAGAAAGAAGAAGGCTGTCAAAATTGCAATCATCATCATCATCATCTTAAACAGCTCCAATTACCAGGGTGCCATGAACGAGTCCTCTCCATTTCTTTCTATCCATGAATAGTTGGTCATCATGAGTGCTCTCCCAATCCTGCCCTTTGTCTGCCAAGTCACCCTTAATCTGGTCTATCCATTCCCTTTTAGGTCTTCCAACACATTTTCTTCCTTTGATGTTCAGATTGAAGTATGCCTTTGCCTTTTGTTCATCTTTCATCCGTTGGATATGTCCATACCACCTCAGACGAGACCTCTGTAAGGTCTCCACAACAGTGGTGTTAATACCTGCTTCTGCACGATTTATTTCATTTCTTTTCTTGTCCTCAAGCATGGTATGCACAAACTTCATTTTGGATGCCTGAAGTCTACTGTTATCTCTTTTACAAAGGGTACATGTTTCAAGTGTGTAAGTCAGTATGGGTATGTAGTATGTTTTAAATAATATATGTTTACACCTTATAGGTACTTTGTTATCCCACAGTAGTATTCTGACTTGATTGTAGAAGATTGCTGCATTATTTGTTCTGTTGGTTATCTCACATTTACTACTATTGTCCAAACTCAAAGTGCTGCCAAGATATTTGAATTGGTCAACATTTTGAAAATTTCCAATTAAAATTATTTTAAACGGATTTCTTTTGAAGTATTTTTTTTAAGTACACAAATGAAGCAAAATATAAATGATTTAGCATCTGGAACGTTATCAATATGTTTACCTACTACAGAAAAAATATCTACATTCTATCTTAAAAAATATAGGTAGGAGTAATTTTAATCAAACACTTGTAATTTCACTAAACTTGGCTTGGCAATTTTAGCATTAATAGTTTGGCATCAAAAGGGTTAAATCTAAATGACTGTAGGCTGGGACAGCTGCTCTAACAATCAAATCATGGTATCATAGAAAACTTAAAATCTACCCCGAGCACAGGATAGCAAAGCAACATCAAACTATGTAATGTAAGAAAATAGAATAGAATGCTCCACCTTGTCTGAAACTGGCGAGTCTGTTTGACGGGATGAGTTGTCTAGCCAGTTGCTAACTCCTGAAAAAAAAAAAAGTCAAAAGCATAATCAAATCTACAAGTGAACACCAAGCAAAAACCAATACGGTATATACAAACAGCAATTATTCTAAGATACTTGAGATTCACAAAAACACCATGTAAGCAGACACAAAACATGAGAACATCATTGCTACATAATACTAGCAATAACTTAACTATAGTCATAATTTCAAAAGTTTATCTCCGAATCCAGAGCTTCTCTCACAAAAAATTGTTGAGTAAACTGAGATGTGGTGTGGATAAGTGATTGTACAAGCAGATAGAATATTTGTGGAATGTCAAGAATATACTTGGCGAATATATGGGAACATCTTGCTGTACCTCGGCAATTTATTGTTAAGTTCCCAGAGACCATTTATTGAAATTATGACTACAGCTTCAGAATTAAATAACAATCCTCACTCTCTACTGTAGCCTCCTTACTCCCAAATAGTCTTAATCCTTCATGCAATGTCTTGTTACAATGCAGGCAATGCACTACACAAAATAAAATTGTATAGAAACACCAATGAAATGTATTGTTCAGAACTATTGAGTGTGGTGTGTGCAAAGTTTTATAAAACTCTACAGATAATGGATACTGTAACTGTATAACTACATTATTGGTTAGGAGGAAGTCTAAGATCGTGTTCAATTATGTAACCACGTACACCAAAAAGCAGTATTGCTATTAATGCATGCTCTGACTGTTTGTGGCTTTCTGAAGACACCATGTATCCAAGTCAGCACATATATCACAACAATGCAACTGCACACAACTCCAAAGTATACGAAAAATCATCTTCCATTAAAATAAGCGGATAATACCATTACGACAACGACATCAAACAAACAAAATAAGACACTGGGCAGTTCACCTCTGACAACAGTATTTTTAAGAACAAAGACACAGACCACAAACAGTGCATTACAGTGTACAGCAAAGCACACAATACAGCATTAATAGGGCATACCTGGAGAAGTGGGGCTATAGTTCAGAGAATCACAAGAGGACACTTTCGGGAGGCACACGTGGAGGCTAGGCCGCCTTGACTTCTTCTCTTCTGATGGGGCACACAAAAAGACATACTTACAGGTCAGTGGAGAATCACCAGATGCAACTGTCTTCAGACATTCTAGATCATATCTGAATTGAACAGTCTATTACAGTATGAGGGGGGGGGGGGGGGGGAAATCCTTTGTTAGCTAAGAAAATTTCCAGTTTTGAAAAACTGTGGAGCAACAGACAAAATGTTACAAATTACTTTATCTCTGTTTCTTTAGTACAGTTTTGGTGACATCTCAGTAATACACGTAGCTTAATGTCAATTCTTTACTACTCATACAACACACACTTAACATACTGTTCTATCATTCTTCTAACATTGGCTACAGTACTGGTCAAATCACAGTATTACTTCTTCCTTCACAAGTCTAACAACAACAAAAAAGCTGTTTCAACTTCCTTGATGTCACATCTTTCTCAATGCCATCTTTAGTGCTTCAAAGTAGTTTAGGAGAGTTGAGAATTCAAGTTAACAGCAAATTTCATGTTACTGACACACAATACCTTGTTCATGACTGTGCGTTGTTTCCTGTCCTCTATCCTCCTTTTCCCTCTTCTTGGCCTTTATCCATAAGATTTACATCTTCATGATTCTCTGCTAGGCTAATCTCCAGACGCTGTACTGTAGACTGAAAACTGTAGTGAGTAGGAAGATGGAAGTCACTGTGAATGTATATGTCTACATTGCATGTTTCAGTCTTGGCTTAGCGTAGATATCACTGCAGCATTTTCACTCACTCCTGCAGATGTGCTGATGTCATCAGTCTCCGCAAATCTTGCTCTTGCATAGCACTTTATGATTATTTGAAGTTTCATCTGCTTTATCGCCAAACTGATTCAGTTAACAGCAACAGATGTGCAAGGAAGTATGTGTTGTCAGCTCTATCAATATTTATAATCAAGTGACTGCATGAATAAACACCTGTAATGAGACTTAAAGATGAAAATCACTCGTGGGCCCATAGGTTGATCAATGCTTGTTGTATTGGGTGAAAACCAGGCCAATTTGGCATTAGACAACATCAAATGTGGGTGGCAAGAGGCACTGTGGAGGGACAGGATTACTTTGCAATTGAGGCAGTGAGTGAGAGAGGGGGGCTATGCCAGAGTTGGATGGAACTGAGATATTTGGAGTTTTGCGGTTGCTCTCTCGTAGCGTAAACGTGATTCACAGAAACGACATTCTTCAAAAAACAAAGGAAGGAGCCTTCGGACATCTTTGAAAGATTAATGTATGCTCTACACAACAGTAACAATAACTCAATTTTGGCAAAATCTCGGCATAGCCCCATCTCTCACTCACTGCCTCAATTTTTCTTCATCCTCGAGTTCAATCCATTCAGCCATTCTCATATTAGTGCACTGGTCATCCAAGCTTTCCCGTTACTCCGCCAAGTTACTGGAGGCATAGCCAAGTCCAGGATTTTAAAACACCTGGGTTTCACTGGTTTCCAATTACCATTTCCCCCTCCATGTTACCACACAATAGAACTGAAAGGCTTTCTTAACATTTTAACTCCACCACATCTTCCCCATGAAGTGCAAGTGACTTTTGAAGGCAAGGTGCAGAAAAAAAACACAAAAACAATCCTTTTTTCTTGGCATTGAATATCTATTTGGATTTGTACTCAGAAGTTACAGTAAGTTTTAGATCTTCGATTTCTACTCATCCACAACATTTCCATCCATGTATTTTACTCCCGACAAACTTTATTGCATACAACATTGTGTCCTGTATTAAAAACGATGTTGCCAAGTGATTTGGCAACAGCGAGAGCCTCGTTCTTTAGCATATCCCCTAACCAGAAGGTTCTTCGAACGAGCATTGATTAATCATTTTCAAACAAAATCATTGATTTCTTTGTTACCTGTATTGTTAAGCTATCTTCATTTGTCCATTGCCCCCTAACCACTTATTAGCAATGTCGTCCTTATGCTTTAATGACTCATGAAGTTAGTTTTTCCACATTTAAAACACAACATAATTTCATGCACAGATGACTTTTCCCTTTCTCTTGTGCCAATAAGCTTCACCTCTTTATTCAATCTTAATGACATGTAGGCTAAATCCTAGCCATCATCCTGACTTTACAATTTAAACAAATCTACTGATAGGATATGAAGGGTATTTCAAAACTGTTTACATGCAAAATGGGCTCAAATACTGTACAAGATAATGATCTCTACAGAAGAAAAGAAAATGTAGTTGCTTCACCATCGCAACAGTCAAGCAATTAGCGGGAGTAAATCCCATTCTTAGAGGAACTTGGGGAAACCCAGACTAGAGCAGTGAAATACCTGCATATAGGTGTACTATAATAAGTTCCACAGGAAAAGCATAAGTTCCACATTATGGGTCATTCTCCAGAAAAGGGCAGATTTGATTGAAAAATAAATAAAAAAATTCATATTTTTATGTTATAATTTTTTATGGGGCACAGCATTTCCTGTATAATACTATTCCATAAATGGTTCTGTGAAAAAAAAAAAAAGTTAAAAAAATCTTTGCTTATTTTTGTTGGTAACGGAGTTGAGATTTTTTAAAGAAGGCAGTTTTATTACAAACAAAGGCGTAATATACATCAAATTGAAGAGTATACACTTCATTTTTCTTTAAACTTTACTTCAAAAACATTTTAACTCTTTTACCAATGTCACTGAAGCGTTTTAGCTTGAAATCGCGGGTCGACACAGGAATAGGTGGTTCTGGGATGACACAGAATATTTCACTGGTTTTTATTTCTTGTTTTTCTCTCCAGTTTTGTTCATGAAGTTGACAGTAACAAATTCCCCATATTTTGATTCAACAATTCCTAAAAACAAAAGTGTCAATAGTTTCTGGAACACACAATAGTAAAAGTAAACAGATCTGTAGCGGAGTTGAGGGATTTATGAAAAATGATGGACCACATGGCATCAATTGAGGTTAGGAACTAAAGTCTTAGCTCTGAATGTGCAGGTTCAATGTCTTATTCATGTAGACAAACAATAAGCAATTAATCTTTGTCACTTACCTCCCAAGCTAAGTAACGGAGTCGAAAACTTGTAATGTCCAAGTGAACTTTGAATCTTATTTCAACTAATCACTCAACTATACACTTCATAAAAAAACACAGCTTCTCTACTCAGTCACAAAATAGCTGCCTTCTTTATGTTTAGTGAAGAAAAGGGACAGGGGCTGTTACCTGTGAGTAATTCTTTGAACTATAATCAGTGGTAACGGAGTTGAGAACTGCCCTCAGGACAAAAGCTAAGTTACTTCGTTTTATATTTTATTATTTTGAAAAATAACTTTTTAAATATTAAACTAATTTAGTATTAATTACTGATATTTCTGTGAAATTACCCATATGATTTATATTTATTTTTTTGAAAAAGACATTTGAAATCATGGGAGGGGACAGTCACGGAGTTGAGGTTTACACCATAAAAATAATGTAAAATGGTGTTTGATTTTTTAGTATTATAGTAAACAATAGAAATAAAAATATTAAATAATATTTTAAAAAATATGTTTAAAATACTATAAGGAACGAAATCTGCCCTTTTCTGGAGAATCACCCTTATACAGTAAGTTTTGAACAATTATATCAACAATTTGTTTCTATGTTTGCATTGAACAGATTCCACTTTATTTACTTTCATAGTTAATGCCCACATTGGAGCACTTAAATCAAACCAAATACATTTAAGTCATCTAGGGAATGTATCTTATCTTTCTCCTCTCCCAAAACCTCTTAATTCTGGCTGACTTGGCTGCCCTTTCTTCATCAGATAAGACATACTGTTTTCATTGTAAGTGTGTTCTGGTCAGGAGATCGATATAGATGGTCTGGCTACCTAGTGCTGATGCTCAGTTCAGTACTGGAATTTCGATTCCAAACACCCATGCAGAGGCACCACTTGTAGAAAACAGCATCACTAACTGTTTTCTTTTTTCTTTTTCTTTCGATATTTTATTAAGATGTATTATGATGTAAGTGTGTACCATACCATACGATAAATAAATACCGTTTCCATTGCATAGCTTTTAGATTCCGCTTTATACAACATAAATAACATGCAAAGGCATACCAAGTGTGCCAAGACCATAATGTTCGTTCACATTGGACAAGTTTCCGTTTTGAGCAAGATTTAGTGTGCTGGAATTTTACCAGGGAGGATTAAAAGCAAAATTGGCATGTAGTTACCAGAAATGTGTGGCCACTAATCAAGAAAACAAGCCTAAAGCCAAACCTTGAGATCTCCATTGCACCTCAGAAGAAACGAGCTAAAATAAATCTTTAAAGATGCCAGAACGAAGCTATCTCCCATCAGGGTCACAACCAGTAAGAACTGAATGCGACCAAGATCCAATATCATTATTCCTGCATTTCTTACTATTACCAAACTCCTCTCATTTATTCTTCCTATGCATCTCTCCAACATCAACTCTTCCAGTGGTGCTGCATCTGAGAAATCTGGAATGCTACTGACTGGAACCAGCTTGTCTTTAGTGACGAATGCAGGTTCTCTTTGTGCTCTGACGGCAGCAGTGTTCATGTCCACAAACCTCGTGGTGTGTGCCCCAATCCAGCATTTTCCTGGCGCATCACACTGCCCTAACTGCTGGTGTGGTGGTCTGGGGGCGGGGGGCATCATATACGTCAGTTAAGAGCTGTAAGAGTCAATAATGGCACAGCAAAATGTGCAGGATCTCTTTCGGTCACATATGATGCCACTCCTGGTAGAGTGTCCACGCATCCAGCAGGATAAAGGTCGACTGCGCACTGCAAGGGTGGCATAGGACTGTCTCTGCAATGTTGGCACACTGCTGAGGCCTGCCCAATCCCCACATTTGTCACCAATCAAACATGTCTGAGACCACCTGGAATGCCAACTGCAGGAGCTGAGTGGTGCACAAGATCTCGAGAACCAGTTGCAGCAAATAAGGACAGATATGCCGTAAAATACCACACGAACCCTGTATGCCTTCATGTCAGCCAGTATTGCAACCTGTATAGCTGGAAGTGGTCCACAGGGTACTAGAATCTCCAGCAGGTGGTTAGTGTTCCATGATACAAGTGTTACTGGTAGTTTGCTCTGATATTGTAATAATTTATGTACAACAATGTTACAATCTTCCAGAGCTGGTTTCATGCCATCATCATCTTGCACAGTTTCCAGCCACTGGCCGGGTCTGTTTGGAACACAAGCCTCTCCAACGTCTTCTGTCTTCCCACCATTTCTCAGCCTCCACCCTTGTACAGTCTTCTTCTCTCTTCTTCACGCTTTCTTCCACCCCCTTCAGCCACCTGTCTCTCGGTCTTCCTCTCGGTCTCTTTCCTTCCCACTTCGTCTCGTGTACTCTCCTGGGTATCCTCTTCTCCTCCATTCGTTTTACATGTCCACACCATCTGGCCTGTATTTTGCTCTTCTCCCTTCCTTTCATAACCCAGGTCTCCGAGGCATACGTCAGGATAGGGACATAGTACGTCCGATATATGATCATTTTGCTGTTCTGAGGGACATCCTTGCTCCATAACATGCTTCTCACACTCCTCCGAAATGCTTCTGCCTGCCTTCCCCGCTCATTTATTTCTCTATCGTTTCTTCCATTATCTTGTATCAGGCTTCCCAGATACTTGAAACTCTCCACTTTCTTCAGCTGTTCCCCACCAATTGTTATTCCCGTTGTGGTTCTTTCCTTCTTCCTTGTTGTGATCACCATCTCACTCTTCTTTATGCTAAATTTCATCCCATATCCTTGTATTATTCCTTCCCACACGTCCAACTGTTCCTGTAACTTCTCCTCCTTGTTTCCCCAAATCATCAAATCATCTGCAAACACCATTGCTTTCATCTTTCCTTCCCCAATTACTTGTGCCACTTGGGTCATTATGTCATCCATCACCACAATGAAAAGTAACGGTGACAGTGCACTTCCCTGTTTCAGGCCGTTTCTCTGTTCCAACCAGTCTGATCTCTCTCCTCCCACCTTCACACAGCTCACGCTTCCCTTGTACATCTCCTTTATCCTCTTTATACTCCATTTCTCTACTCCTCTATCCTCCAGGGACTTCCGTACTTGGTTTCTGCATATACTGTCATAAGCTTTCTCAATGTCCAGGAAGGCCATCAGTAGATCTGTTCCATACTCATAGTGCTGTTCTTGTAACTGCCTTACAGCAAAAATCAAATCCACTGTGGACCTTCCTGCTCTGAAGTCATGTTGTTCTTCCCTCATCCCTCCTTCTATCCTTGTCCTAATTCCCTTTTCCAAAACTTTCTCGAAGATCTTTGCACAATGACTCATCAGTGTTATTCCCCGATAGTTTCTGCAATATGTTCTACTACCTTTCTTGAAGATCGGGACAATTATTCCTTTTTTTCAGTCCTCTGGGGTCTTCCTTTCCTTCCATGCTGTCCTCATCACTCCGTACAACCACTGTATCCCCACCTCTCCTGCTGCTCTCACCATCTCCACACTCAACTCATCCACACCCGGTGCCTTCCCTCCTTTCATCTTGTTCACTGCATCTTCCACTTCTTTCCATGTTAAGTCCTTTTCTGTTTGCAGTTAATCTTCCTCTTCCCCGTTTTCTTCCTCCTCACCATCTTTTCCATTTGGGTTCAGAAGTTCTTCAAAATATTCTTTCCACATTTTCTTCAGTTCTTCCCTATTTTCTATCTCTTGTCCCCTTTTGTTCACCATTCTAACATAATCCGTAGGATCCTTCCGCCTATTATTTTTTTACCATCCCATACAGGACCTTTTTTGTACCTTCACTACCCTCGATCATCTTTGTCCACTCTTCCACCCACTTTCTTCTCTCCTCAGCCACTACTCTCTTCGCCTCCTTTCTTTCCTGGTACTCTTCCCTTGTCTCTGTTGTTTGAGTCTTCAGTCTTTTGACTGGTTTGATGCAGCACTCCATGCCTCCCTGTCCTGAGCTAATCGTTTCATCTCTACATAGCTACCACACCCTACATCTGAGGCAATCTGTTTAACATACTCTAACCTTGGTCTACCCCTACAATTCTTGTCCTCGACCCTTCCTTCCATAACTAAGCTTGCTATTCCTGGGTGTCTTAGTATGTGTCCTACCAACCTATCTCTTCTCTTCATTAGCAGTCGCCAGAAACATCTCTCTTCTCCCACTCGTCTTAATACCTCTTTGTTTGTAACCCTATCTACCCATCTGATCATCATTCTCCTGTAACACCACATTTCAAATGCTTCAATTCTCCTCTTTTCTGCTGCACCATTAGTCCAAGTTTCACTTCCATAGAGCGCCACGCTCCAGACAAAGGCTTTCAAAAATGACTTCCTAATACCTAAATCTATATTCAATGTCAGCAGATTCCTTTTTTGTAGAAATGCTTT
Organism: Meconema thalassinum; assembly: GCA_946902985.2. Lineage (NCBI taxonomy): Eukaryota > Metazoa > Arthropoda > Insecta > Orthoptera > Tettigoniidae > Meconema > Meconema thalassinum. The sequence goes on along the minus strand of OX336391.1, from coordinate 294,641,838 downwards.
CTTTGCCTGAGCCAACCTACTTTTTATATCCTCTTTGCTTCATCCATCACTGGTTATTCTGCTTCCTAAGTAACAGAAGTCTCCTACTTCCTTCAGCTTTTCACCTGTCAATTTGATCTCCATAGAGGTTTCTGATTTATTTCGGCTGCATTCCAGTATTTATTAATTTTCATCATGAATTCTTTCCGTAAGACGGAGTCCATACCATTCAAAAACTCATTCAAATCCTCAGGCTTGTCGGCCAAGATGACGATGTCATCAGCAAATCTAAATTTTTCTCTAATTTCCTTCATTGCTTGTTCAATGTAAAGATTGAAAAGTATGGGAGATAAGTTGCAGCCTTGTCTTACACCTTTCTGAATACCAGCTTCTCTCTCATGTCCTTCAACTCGAATGACTGCTGTCTGGTTTCTGTATAGATTGTATATCACCCTCCTATCCCTGTACTTTATTCCAATTGATTTCAAAATGTCAAACAATTTAGTCCAATCAACGTTATCAAAAGCCTTTTCTAAGTCTACAAAAGCCATGAACGTTCTCTTATCTTTCCTTATTCTACCTTCCAAAATCAGCCTAAGACTTAGCACAGCTTCCCTTGTTCCTACATTTCTCCTGAAACCAAACTGGTCTTCACCCAACTCCGTTTCTATCTGGCTTTCAATCCTCTTGTAAATTATTCTAGACAGGATCTTTGAAGCATGAATAAACAAGCTGATTGTACGGTAATCTTCACATCTGTCAGCTCCCACTTTCTTTGGTACAGGGATGATTACATTCTTCTTGAAATCAGGGGGTACCTCACCTGTCTCATAAATCGTACACACCAAGTGAAATAACCGGATCAGACCTTCATCTCCTATGCAGCGTAGCAACTCAATCGGTATATCATCTATGCCTGGTGCTTTGTTCCTGCTTAAGTCTTCCAAAGCTCTATCAAATTCTGATCTCAATATTAAATCTCCTTTCGCATCCTCATCAATTTCCTCCTACCTTTCCATTACATGATTCTCAATCTCCTTTCCCTTATACAAACTCTCTATGTAAGCTTTCCATCTCTCAACCTTTTCTTCCCTATCTGTTAGAGGCTTTCCATTTGTGTCCTTAATATTACAGCACTTAGTCTTCTTTTCCCCAAAAGTATTCTTAATCCTTCGATAAGCTGTGTCTACTTTTCCTAATTTTAGACAATTTTGTATACCTGCACATTTCTCTTTCAACCATTCTTCTTTCGCTACCTTGCACTTCTTGTTAACCTCATTTCTCAGACGTCTGTATTCTGCTTTCCACTTTTCATCTCTTACATTCTTGTGTTTCCGCCTTTCATCCATCAATTCTAGTATATCCTGAGTGATCCACGGTTTTCTACCTATTCTTTCTTTCCTACCAATGTTTTCTTCTGCGGATTTTGTTATTTCATACTTCAAAAGTGCCCATTCGTCTGCAATTGAAGTTTGTTTAGGGTTTTTCATTAGTCCTTCCTTTATACTCTTCTTGAATCTTTCGTTTACATCCTTCTCTTTCAGTCTGTCTATTGCCCACCTTTTTGGCTTTTGACTTTTCTTCAGTTTCTTCAACTTTAATCTGCATTTCATTACAACCAGATTGTGGTCAGAGTTTATGTCAGCACCAGGATATGTTTTACAATCCAAAATCTGGTTTCGAAACCTCTGCTTGACCATAATGAAGTCGATTTGGTAACGCCCTGTATCTCCTGGTCTCATCCATGTGTATATTCTTCTATTGTGGTTATTGAATAAGGTGTTAGCTATGACCAACTCATGCTCGGTGCAGAATTCTACCAGCCTGCTTCCTCGATCATTCCTTTCACCTAATCCGAAATCTCCTACTATCTTCCCTTCTCTCCCTTTTCCTACCAAAGCATTCCAATCTCCCATTACTAGAACATTTTCATCACCCTTGATATACCTCAGAATTTTGTCTATTTCTTCGTAGACCTTTTCAACATCCTCATCATCAGCTTGACTGGTAGGCATATAGACTTGTACCACTGTGGTGCAGGTAGGTTTAGTATTGATTTTTGCTACAATAATCCGTTCACTATATTGTTCATATATTCCACCCGCTGTCCAAGTTTTCTACTCAATATGAGGCCAACCCCTGCTTGGCCATTGTTTGATTTAGTGCTAATGACCCTATAGTCTCCTGACCAAAAGTCCTGTTCTTCCTGCCAGCGCATTTCACTAATCCCAACCAAATCCAACCTCAACCTATCCATTTCCCTTTCTAAGGTTTCTAACCTTCCACTTCCTAGCAGACTTCTAACATTCCATGCTCTGATCCGTAGAATGTCAGATTTCCTCTTTGTCACTTCTGTGATGTTAACCCCCTCTCGAGTAGTCCCCACCCGGAGATCCAAACGGGGGACTAGTTTACCTCCGGATTGAAATTTTACAAGGGAGGAGGCCATCATCACATGTAATTATGCATAGAGAGGTGCATATCCTCGGGAATAGCATACGGCTGTAGTTTCCCGTTGCTTTCAGCCGTGCAGCAGGACGCAGTGTAGCCATTATTTGGCTTATATTATCAATATCTTAACCGTCTATAAGACTAGTAAAGAATTGATTTATTCTGAAAGGCTGCTACTCCTTTTTTTTCTTCATCTGTTGGAATTCCTTCCTTTACCATTTTGAGGTACTCGACCCTTCTATCCCCTTCTTTCAGTTTCCATATCCTTATACGTCTTTCCTGGTTCTCAGTCCCTTTCTTCTCCTTACTCTCTCAGGTTCATTACCAGCAATCTATGGTCGCTATCCAGGTTCTCCGATGGTATAACCTTGAAGTCCGTGATTTTCTTATTTAGTTCTTTCTCATACAGTATATAGTCGACCACCGACTTCCTGATCAAGTCATCACTGTACCATGTGATTGTGTGGCTCTCTCTTTTCTTAAACCAGGAGTTCCCAACTAGCAGGCTATTCCTCTGACAGAAGTCCAACAGTCTCTTTCCTTCCTCATTCCTTCCGCCCCAACCCTCTGGTCCTAGAACACTCTCATAACCTTGTCTTTCTCTTCCTACATGGGCATTGATTCCCAAAATTCCTTCTTGGTAGATGAATATCTTTTTGTCGGTCAGTGTATTATCACAATTCCCTTCTGGGGAATTTCTATTGGCGTTAATGGTAAAATTGTTTAATGAAGTCAGGACCACAGATTCTCGTCGGATGACCATGAGATAAATATTTGTGATAGCTTGTGTCATTATTTTGGGTCATGTCTCACAGAAGGCAAATAGGTTTTGGTGGTTCGTTTACTTTTCTTACACTGTATCTTACACTGGTATAAGTGACATAGTGGCTTAATAAAGTAATGTTTTTTTCTTTTGCTACATAAAATATACTATGTTTGCATGTATTTCATCACTCTCTGCTATCCTCCTCCTGTTTCACACCTCTGTACTTATGTAAAATGAAAAATATTAGCCTGGGCACATTCCACATGATCCCCAGGGCCTGGGGTTACCTTGGTTTTCTAATCTCTTATCCTCAGGCTTCGGTTCTACTTCTGTTCTGTAAGCAGAGGCTGTAATCCTTTAATTAACTAATATTCTGCTGTGCCTACTTGAGCACTAATGGTATTCGGAACGATGGTAGTTACCTGTTTACATCTCACGTGCCTTAACCATGGTTGGTGCAAAGGTTGCAAGCTAACTGCCAAAGTACAGTTGTGGTAGCTTTAGAGCACGCGCACACTTGGGACATTATGTAGCGGGACTGTTTTGTTGCACGGTGAAGGGTTATTACACTGTATTGGGTTGCGCACACTAGTGACAAAACACAGATGAAACAAAAGTGTGTCCGGACTGTCGCAACAGCTGGCGTGATTTTTGTCGCGGGACTGTTGGTCTGCTGTGTTATTGCATTCAAGTGCACACACTGGGGACAAACGTGTCGCTCACCACTCATATCCACGGCCTTCTAAACCACAGACCTGAATCTCGATTATGCAGTTCATGTGGCACAAATCTATTGAGGAAGCCATGATCTGACCCGTAAGTTCCGTTTCTGCATATACTGTAGATGGCATAATCAGACATCCAGTGGACAGGAGAAGCAGTTGTTTTGGTATAATATTAATCCAATTTTCATTTATGAAGTATATTAAATTTACCCCGTTGACAAAGAAAAAACTCACCTAAAAAAGAAGAGAACATACGACCCTCATAAACTAATAAATAACAAGGGATACAAAGAACGAACTAGATATATTAAAATAACAGATGATCTAGAGGAAATAGTTCTCAAATTGAAACAAATAGCTGAACAAGTAGCCCCAATAAATCCAAGGAATGAACACCAATGGTGGAATGATGAGTGTGATAATATAGTGGAAGATAGACATCAAGCCTGGTTACGGTATCAGAGTCAAAAAACAGATGAATCACACTTGGATCTCATAAAACAAAGGAAGATGACTCAAAAAATAATACGATGGTTAAACGGCTATACCAAAAGGATATACTTCTGATGATCGAAACAAATAGCGCGAAAACGAACTCAAGAGATTACTACAAAATTTTTAGCAAACAACTACAAAGATATGAACCTCCAACATTAATGTTAAAAGACAAAAATGGCAAGTTAGCTCATAGTAATAAAAGAAATACAGAAATTTTAGCAGAAACATTTAACAAGTTGCTAAATTGCGAAGATCCACCAGAACTGCTTCAAATAAATACAGATACCACTATTAAAACACCATCAGAAAACATAAATCCACCCATAATCCAAGAAGTCTACAAAGCTCTGAGAGAGCTCAAAAACTACAAAGCGAGTGGAGAAGATCAAACATTTGCAGAATTGTGGAAATATGCAGCAGAACCAGTAAAGATTTCATTACACCAATGCATAGTGAACATTTGGATCAAAGAAGAACTGCCAGACCATTGGACTACAGCTATAATACATCCATTACACAAGAAAGGAGAAAAATCAAATCCTGACAACTATCGAGGAATTTCCCTTTTGGATATCACATATAAAATCATGCCACGAATTCTATAGAATCGTTGTAAAGATCAATTAGAACTGGAAATAGGAGAATATCAAGGTGGATTTCGGCCATGGCAAAGCTGCCCTGAACAGATAATCACCTTAAAATTAGTAATGGACTACTACAAATGTAGACAAAAACAGCAAGTCATAACCTTCGTAGACTTAAAAAAAAAGCTTATGATTGTATACATAGATCTTCATTGCTGAAAATACAAAGGAATTTCGGACTTCATCCCAAATTAATAAAAATTATAAAACTAACTCTAACAAACACCAAATCTAAAGTAAAATTCAGGAGAAATATCTGACCAGTTTACGATTAAAACAGGATTAAGACAAGGAGATGGTTTATCGCCTCTACTTTTCAATTGTGCTTTGGAATATGTAATGAGGGAATGGTACAGGGAAAATCCTAGGAGCATAAGAATTGGAACCAAGAAAGATCAAATAGACTTAAATTGCTTGGGATTCGCAGATGACTTAACGTTACTGGCTAATAATATTCAAGAAGCCAGAAATCAAATAATAAGCCTACAAAATATAGCACAAAAAATTGGACTTCAGATATCATTTGAAAAGACAGAGATAATGGAAGCAAATCCACTTGTAATCAATCACATAACAGTAAATAACAAGAAAGTTAAAATAGTGAAGCACTTTAAATACTTAGGAGAAATTATAACTTACAACTTGGATGAGAAACTTGCATGGCAAGAAAGAACTAATGAAATGATAGAAGCCCAAAAATTAACATGGTCTACATATAAAAGAAAATGTCTATCAATCGCAACAAAATTAAAACATTACCAGACGGTGGTTCAACCCGAGGTGACATATGGAAGTGAAACTCTTCTTAAAGTTACTCAGAAAAACAGAATCGACAAAATTTTAAAAGTAGAAAGAAGAATAGCTAGAACATTCATAAATAAAAAATATCAGAAAGATGGACAGTGGCGGATAGTACCAAATGAAGTGGTATACAGAGAACTGGAGCCCATCACTGACACTATTCGGAAGAAACGGATTTCTTTTTTTGGTCACATCATGAGGACACCAGAAACCAGGTTATCTAGAAAAATTGTAGTGAAACTTTGGAATATGAAACAACAAGTAGGATGGATTAAGGAAATTAGAGAAGATATGAAAGAATTAGAAATAACCTTGGATGACTTGTAAAACTTAAAAAAAAAATTAAAAAATGAGAGATATAAAAATAAGATTTCAGGCTAAAATAGACAAACGTAATACAGTAAAAAGGATATTTACAGATGAGAACGCCTGAAGATCAGAGCGAATGAAAAGCTACTGGGCGACTCGGAAAGGAAACTTACTGAAGAAGAGGAGCAAGAAATGATTGATTGAAGTGGTCCAATGAGGCCATAAAAGCAGAAGAAGAAGAAGTATATTATGCGTATGAGATCACTTTTTGTCCGTGTGTGGGTGTACTGTATGAGCATGTTTCCCCCCCAAAAAAATCTGAACGGCTTGAGCAATTCCAATAAAACGTGGTAAGAACTTACTACAGCCTTGTCCGACTTCGACCTTGCCTTTCGTACATGAATAATTAGTGTCACAGTCCAACATGCCAGTGGCACGAAATATTTGACTGGCATTCCATATCACCGAAACTAATACCGCTATCAACTTCAAATTTTGTATACTGATAGAAGACATGCTAGTAAGTTCACCTACAGTAAGTTACTGTCAAAATCTGATAAATACAACACCAACATAGCAGTGACGCAAAGTTCAAATATTAAAATACATTTTTTAAGTGATTTAATTATTCGAGCGCAACAAAACGTGCTGTGCTAAAGGCTTAATATACAGGATTCTAACTTATTTGAATTGCTTAGAGAAATTCAACATAGCAGATGGGCTAAATTTTAAGAACATGTTGTAAGTTTTTTTATGTCATGACGAAATACAGGGTCATCGAAAAATAATGCCAACATTTAAAAAAATGATAGCACCGAAACCCTTTATGTTTAACGTGTAATTCTTTCACTGAACGCCAGCTGGTTAAAGTAAGTTTTGTTTTGGAGAGGACGTGGCCCTGCTATGCTCACACTTGATGCGCAGTAGCCAATGTCGGCCGGGGGCGCGCGCGCCAATAAAGTCCTGACCTCACCCCCTTTGGAATTTTTTTTTCTGGAGGTACATTAAAAACATTGTGTATGCATAAAAAATTCGGGATTTGGAGCACCTGCGGGAGCGAATTTCTGCCACAATCTACAGTTACTCCTGAAATGATTGCACGTACCAATCCAGCCATTGGGAAAGCGTGCGTTCAATGCTGATGCTGGTGGTCGGCCTGGCCTAGATTTTTTCTCTACAGTCCCTGTTTCCTTAAACTGATTAAACCATCGAATGACAGCTTTGTAATAAGGTGCAGTTTGTCGGGAGGTGCAGTCATTGGTGTGCGCGCCCCAGCCGACCTCGACTACTGCGCATCTAGTGTGGGCATAGCAAGGTCACGTCCTCTCCAAAACAAAACTTACTTTAACAAGCTGGCGTTCAGTGAAAGAATTACACGTTTAACATAAAGGGTTTCGGTGCTATCATTTTTTAAAATGTTGGCATTATTTTTCGATGACCCTGTATATGAAGATTATTTTTTTCCTGTGAGCTACTACATACAACAGCAGATGATATGTTCGCAGCTCTGAACGATTATTGTAATAAACATGATATAGCCTGGAAGAAATATGTGGGTCTGTCTACAGACGGCACAAAAGCTATGTCTGGATGCAGTAAGGACCTTCAAGCTGAAGTTAAAAAAGTAGCTCCAATTATGAAGTGGACACATTGCTGTATTCACCGGGAAGCAATAGTAGCCAAAAGACTGCCTGAACTGCTGCAGAGCACCCTTAATGAAGTGGTGAAAATAATAAACAAAGTCAAAACCAGCTCCTTAAAAAGCAGGTTATTTGCATTGCTTTGCAAAGACACGGGTACCAAGCATGAGCAGCTTCTCATTCATACTGAAGTGCAATGGTTTTCAAGGGGCAGGATCTTAACAAGGTTTTTTGAGCTGAAAGATGAGGTACGGATCGTTCTTCTTGGGACGATACATGAGGATTTACTCGATTACATTTCTTGGCTTTGCAGAACTGTTTACTTAGCTGACGTGTTTGATCACTCGAATGTTTTGAATTTGAGTTTGCAAGGTGACTACGTTGTTTCAGCGGTGAAGACAAGATCAGTGCGATTGGGAAAAATGTAATATTTGGGAAGCAAGGGTTCGAAATGGCTCACATGCCCATTTCCCCACACTAAAAATGTTTCCGCAGTCATCTAACGAAGGTTTGCCTTGTGAGGTAAAAGAAAATATAACCAAACTTCTTCGTAGTCTTGGAATTATCGGGATTATCTTCCCGAGTCCGATGTCAATTACTGCTGGATTCGAGACCCATTCAGCTCCAATCTCAAAATTAAAATATTCAGCTACTATCAGAGGAGGAACAAGACCAACTCATTGAATTGACCTCAAGTGGTGAAATTAAAATGAAAATAAAGCTAGCAGACTTCTGGGTGACAGCTCAAAAGAATACATGGGAATCATCGATAAGGCAATAAAATTTATTATTCCGTTCGCAACAATTTACTTGTGCTAACAAGCTTTTTCCACAATGTGCATAATGAAAAGCCAATATAGAAATGGACTTGATATGGGGCCTGATTTCAGGGTGAACATTTCGAAATTGCAACCAGACCTTCGAGAAAGAATTACGGGAAAGAATAGGTTACGTTCATGTCATTGAACGCCGGCCCCTATTACACATTAATGATGTAAACAAAATGATAATAATTAGGACTTGTTCATTCTTTTTTTCTCAACCACTGCATTGTTATTTTTATGTCTGCAGCACTTCCTACCTATCATCATCATCATCATTTCCCCTTATCCAGCTCCTGCCGGGTCGGGGTATTTATGGCACTTCTCCACTTTCCTCTTTCCTTCCACAATTCTTCTTCCACGATCTTGTCCCAGTCCAGATTCCATTTTCTCACGCTGTTCTTCACTGAATCGATCCACCTTGTTCTAGGTCTTCCCCTTGCTCTCTTACCCTTGCACTTCGCCTCCAGCATCTGTCTTGGTATTCTATTTTCCTCCATCCTCTTTACATGTCCAAACCACCTTAGTTTATTCTTCTCAATTCTCTCATTTAGTTTTCCCATCCCAACTTCCTTCCTAACATCTTCATTCCTCACTCTGTCTTTCCTTGTCTTTCCTATCATACTTCGTAGGAATTTCATTTCACTGGCTTGGATTCTACTCTCTTGCCTGCTCGTCAGGGTCCAAGTCTCAGCTGCATAAGTTAATATGGGAACATAGTACATTTTATACATTACCTCCTTGCTTTTCCTTGGTACTTCCTTATCCCAAACAAGTTTTCTTACACTTTGATAGAATGCATTGCTCTGCTGTACCCTCCTGCCAATCTCCATGTCCAACCTACCAGTTTGCATCAATTCACTTCCTAGGTATTTGAACGTGTCCACAATTTCCAAACTCTGACTTCCAATTTTCACAGTGCCCTTTCCTTGTCTTTCCCCTCTTGTCATCACCATGGTCTTGCTTTTCTCTATACTGATTTTCAGGCCATACTTCTGAATATTTTCGTTTAGTGCATCTAGTTGTTTTTGCACTTCTTCGGTGTTCCTTCCCCAGACCACAATATCATCTGCAAATAATAGTAACTTCATTTCTTTATGTCCATATGCTTCCTTTGTTTCCTTTACAATTTCATCCATTACCATTATGAATAAAAGAGGTGACAGCACACTCCCCTGTCTTAGTCCAGTCTTGTTCCTAAACCAGTCTGTCTTTCCAACTGGGGTCAGTACCCTGCTAACACAGTTGTTGTACATTGCTTGCACCATTTCCAACATTTCTCTTCCCATGGTTTCCCATACCTTCTCTCTGGGGACACTATCATATGCCTTTTCCAGATCTATGAAAGTCATGATCAAATCCTCTTCATATTCCCAGTTCTTTTCCATCACCTGCCTCAAGCTAAAGATTGGGTCCACTGTGGATCTTCCACTCCTGAAGCCATACTGTTCCTCTTGCAACTCTCCTTCCACCTTTCTTCTCATTCTTCTTTCTAATATCCTTTCCAGAATTTTTACTATCTGTGATATGAGGGTGATCCCTCTATAGTTATCACACACTTTCTTGTCCCCTTTCTTAAACACTGGTATTATTAGCCCTTTCTCCCAGTCTTCTGGTACACATTTCCGTTTCCACACACACTTTAGCAGTCGATACAGCCATTGCATACCAACAGGTCCAGCAGCCTTTATCATTTCTACACTGATTTCATCCACCCCTGTTGCTTTTCCCATCTTCATTTTCTGTACTGCTAATTCCACCTCCAGCATTGTTATATCATCTTCTGTTATAGAGTCGTCAGGCTGTGTCACTTCGATCTCACCAGTACAATTGCTCACATTCAATAGCTTATCGAAATACTCCTTCCATCGTCCCTTTATCTCTTCTGGGTGTGTTAACAACTCTTCATCTTCCTTTTTCACCAGCTTTGTAGTAACTCTTTCTTTCCTCTTACTTCTTAGAAGCCCATACAGCATCCTTTTACTGCCACTTACATCTGTTTCCATTCTTCGTGTAAATTCTTCCCAACTTTTCTTCTTTTCTTCTCCTACCACTTTCTTACACCTCCGTTTGCTGTCGTGATACTTCCTTTTGCTTTCTTCTGTTTGATCTCGGTTCCATTCTTTCCATGCAGACTTCTTTTCTTTCACTGCTTTCCTCACTTCCTCATTCCACCACGGTGTCTCCTTCTCTTTCACTCTTGTTGACGTCCTACCACAAGCACTCTCTGCTGCACCAGCAAATGCCTTTATAAAGTGGGACCATTCCTTTTCTACATTTTCCACTTCAGTAACTGGGATTTGTTGCTTCAATCTCTCCTGAAAATCTTCCTGTACAGCTTTGTCTTTCAGTTTCCATACTTTTATTTTACTTTCTCTGATCTCCTTTAGGTTTTCCAATTTTCCCCATCTAAATTTTGCCACCACAGCTCTATGGTCCCCATCAAATGCTTCTCCTGGTAAAGCTGTCACATCCATCAGCTTTCTGCGATTTGTCCTTTCCACCAGGAAGTAGTCAATTACTGATTTTGTTCTTCTATCACCCCACCCATATCTCGTAATTTTCCTGCTGTTTTTCTTCCGAAACCATGAATTACCCACTATCAGTCCATTCCTTTCACAAAAGTTTACAAGTTCCTCTCCTTCCCGGTTCTTTTTCCCATATCCATATGGTCCAACGACTTCTTTCTTTCCTTGTCTCTCAATTCCGACTTGTGCATTCATGTCTCCCATGATCACCACTTCTACATCTGAGATTACTCTTTCTACGTCCTCCAGGAATACTGCAATATCTTCTTCTCTGTTTCCAGTCTGTGGTGCATACACTTGTATGAAGTCCATCACGTCATTCTTCATCTTCATTCTAATTTTCATTATTCTGTCACTCACACACTCTACCACTTCAACATACTCCTCCAGTTGTTTCGAGGTTATCAGTCCCACGCCATTTTTTGCCTCTTGGCCACCACTCCAGTATGATGTATATCCTTTCCTCAATTTCTTCCTTCCTTTACCTTTCCATTTCACTTCACTCAGCCCCATCATTCCAACCTTCTCCCTCTCCATGAAGTCTACCACCTCCTCCACCTTGCCTGTCAGGGTCATGACATTCATGATTCCCACTTTCATTTCGGTTACTGGTCGCCCATTTCTCACAGTTCCCCCAGTACTAAAGGAACTGCGCGTCGCCTGCAGGGTACGCCATAGCCTTTTCCGAATCATTGGAAGTGCCATTTCCATTTTAGGCTATTATTAAGATGGGGTCGCCACTCCCAAAGGCATTTTATGAAGCTACTGCCAGCTATTATTCAGGCCGCCCCTAACATGGAGAACAGACGCCCTTGCAGCCGCCCCTAACCTGGGAAACAGACGCTGCCGATTGATGCTGTACTCATACTATTCCCTGAGTACTGGGTTGCCTCTTCCGCAATCTCCACCGTTCTGAAGTCCATCTTCTCCGCTGTAGATTCCGTTGAGGTCTTCGCACGTAACCCTGTGCACGGGGCCTATGTTATACCCCATAGGACTGGGTTCTCACCAGAACTTAGCCGGTACTGTAGTTCCATGGTATATTACAGTACCGTTGCCCACCCCCGCGACGTGGACGCGCCTGGCAAGAATTATCCATGTAGCCAATTAGGATTGACTCATGGACTGGGTTAAGGAGCTGTCTAAATAATAATTAGGACTTGTTCATTCTTTTTTTCTCAACCACTGCATTGTTATTTTTATGTCTGCAGCACTTCCTACCTATACGACTTAGAAATTTTATATGATGTAATAGGATGAAATAAATAAGTATTAACATACAAATAATACAGCACAGTACTCCAAGGCAGAGGAATTTAAATATTTTAGGTCTTGACTTAAAATATTTTGGTGCAGGGGGTCCGTGCATATATAACGATCGCTATAGTGGGACATTGATGTTCGTTTGATGTTTTGGCTTGAATTGCAGCCATATTTGTCAGCCGTATGAAGTTCCAAACAGTGTGTTGTTACATGCCAATGACGTATGTACAAGCACGAGGAGTGGTGACGAGTTACAAATGTTCATAAATTACTTTTAGTTTTTCAATTTAATTGAAAAGTTGCACTGTACTCTTCTAGAGCCATGGTGAGACAAAGCCATCGGTCACTACTTGGTTAGATGACTGTCTGGGCAAAACCATTGGTCACTACCATGTTAGAGGACTGTCTGGACGAAACCATTGGCCACCACAAGTGAACTTTTAGGACTTTTAATCTGGACAAAAGCAACCGACGCCACTAGGTTAGATGACTGTCTGGACAAAAAATTACCACTTGTATTACAAGCAAGGGGGTCTGGGGCCCCAGGTTAGGTTTGTGTTTGTATGTAAAGCCTTATTAACAAAGGACTACAGGCCGACCTCACTGCTAAGAACTTTCCTTGAGAACAGAAGATTTTACGTGTCTCTCCTTGGGAAAAATAGTTGTTGGCACCTCCAGAGGAATGGACTACCTCAAGGTAGCGTCTTAGCACCACTGCTTTACAATGTATACACCAATGACCAGCCCAGAACAGAAGGCACCAGGTGATTTATCCATGCAGGTGACACTGCAGTAGCCATGCAAGGTCGTAGCTTTGAAGAAGAAGAACATTCTTTGTCCTGTGCTTTGGAAGAACTTGGTCGATACTATCACAGAAATAATTTGAAGTCAAATCCAGCCAAAACACAAGTTTGTGCTTTCAACTTGCGAAATAAAGAAGCAAAGAGGACACTGAACATTAAGTGGCAAGATGAAACAATCCTTCATTGTTTTACACCAAAATATCTTGGTGTCACACTCGATCGAACTCTGTCTTTCAAGCAACATTGCTTGAACACCAAAAGTAAAGTATCTGCACGAAATAACATACTAAGATGTCTAACAGGAAGGACATGGGGTGCTCACCCCAACACTCTCAGAACTTCAGCCCTTGGACTGAGCTTCTCAGCTGCTGAATATGCAGCACCAGTTTGGCTTTCTTCTCCACATTCCAAAGAGGTGGATACAGCTCTGAATGAGACATCCAGGATTCGCCCGTTCCACGATGTACCTGTGGTTGTATCGGTTACCCGATTCTCTCCAAATTAATGTGCAACGGAAATCATTCTGCAAACTGAAGCGGGATTTATCTGTGAAGAGCACATGCCTCCATTCATTCAGGGTCCAGTTTCAACGTTGACGATTCTCTGTGCTGGAGTGAGCGAGGTGCACACCGCTGGACGTTTGGCAAACAGCCCTGCTGTTCTGAGCCTCAGGTACACAGTTTGCCGGGAAACTGCAAACCCTGAGACGGTTGCAAGCTCCGCCGACAATTGTCTTGCAGGTGCGCTCCGATTTCGTCGGGCGGTTAAGGCCAGATATCAGTCCTACTGAGGGGTGGTTACTCTTGGTCGACCAGGTACTGGCCTACGACTAACATCTCCTGTGTCTCAAAATAGTCTCCAAAAGCCTGGAAATGACACTTTGTGGCACCTTCAAGGATAGGGCTACTTCGGTCTGTGTCTGGCCTACTTCCTGGTGGCCGAGTATTCTACCCTGATAAACTGGGTCCAAATGGCGTCGTTGTGCCATTATGTTGTCAAGTTCACCACGAGACTACACTCAACACACTATAACGGCAAACACGACTGAGGGAATATGGAGCGCAGGCACTGGCTGTGTTTACCTTGTGGTTACACTGCTAGTCAAAGCAGGGAATACTCCTTTCCTATACTGAGCAAACACATAAGGTTGGTAGGTGCATATGTCGTGCGATTTGCGGTCTATATCCTGTTGACCTGCTTATTCGTAACTTATACTTAACTTTTGGACACTAGTAAACTAGTTGTAATACCTAAGCATGGCTATTGATGAGAAATAGCATTAATTTTGTAATTTTGAACAGCAATTAAATCTGGGCCTGTACATAATATTACGTTTCAATCACATGTAATAGAGCCCCACAATTTAGCGTATATCACTGTTTTAGGGTCTTCTCAGAATGACTGATTCCGAAGGTAGCTTTTAAGGATACTGAATGAATCTTATACATGAAGGCCATTTCCAGATTCTGGAACATCTGATTATGTCCAAATAACACAGTGGTACCACCACTTTATTTCAATGAGGAGGATCGCAAGGGTGGTTTACAGCTTATTTAGGAATGTTATGCGACTCTGCTGTAGGTATACCATTTGTAGCGAATCCCATCATTGTGTAGATATTCCATTAATAACACACACAGAACCAGGAATTTAGAGACAGAAAGAGAATTTAATTTTAGGGGCAGATAACCTCGCTGTTCTGTCTCTAAGAAAACAACTATAATCATAATTTAATTTACTCAAAAGATAGCAATAACACCTGTTCTTTGACCAGATACAAGATATTTAGTAACATTCAGCTTGATTTGCCTAATAAAATATCATGGATCTTAGCATGATCCAAGCAACACCAAGGGAAGGTGAGCATGAAAGGTTTCCACATGAGGTGTTTTACATTTGACCAATCCCTTTGCTTAATGCCATTATTTAGAGATATTAAGAATAGCAACGCATTGGGAGATAAGTTTAACGGCAAGCCTCCGGCTGCCACTATATAAAATACATAAGAATGACCTGTTTACACGTAAGGTTGGCTCTTAGTACATCAGACATTTCGCAACATCACTGAAAACCATAATTTCTTGGCGATCCCTTACAGTTACAAAGAAAATTCACATGACCTTTCTCGAGAAGAA
This sequence comes from Meconema thalassinum, assembly GCA_946902985.2. Classification (NCBI taxonomy): domain Eukaryota; kingdom Metazoa; phylum Arthropoda; class Insecta; order Orthoptera; family Tettigoniidae; genus Meconema; species Meconema thalassinum. The sequence continues at coordinate 294,626,475 of OX336391.1, read as the reverse complement.
TAGAATTTTAAGAACACTTAGAGGGCTTCACTTAGTGATTACCATTCTGTCCCGCCTAGCTGCAGGGTCTGCTATATGGATACATTGTCGCCATTTGTTTCTGTCTCGGGCCATGACAGGATGAAGGTATTGGTTCTTCAAATAAAAATTATGTCAATGTAAAAACGGGAAACCTGCCATGCTGCAGTCAAATATTGGCTCATCACGGACTAGGTCCACCGCTTAAAACTGTGAATCGATGACAGACTGGCCCATCTTTCGTCACGTCTTTGTGTCGAGGAAAATGCTAGGGCGTTCCTTGTTGCGGCACGTGTCGACCTAGTCTAATCGGTATGAGAAATGTGCAAGGATTACCAACTTTCTCAGAGCGATGTCGGCTAAACAAGCAAGCTCTAGATACAAGATTTGCTTCCCTCAATGTCGGCTCTATGACTGGGAGAGCGTGTGAAGTAGCTGCAGCATTAAGAAGATGGCAAATTAATATTTGCACAGTACAAGAGGTGAGGGTGAGGGAGGTGGGGAGGTGCAAAATGAAGGGATTTTGATGATGGTTATACAATCATTTATAACGGCAGCCCAAGAACAACGAATGGGGTCGTAATCAATGTGGGTATGAGATTTCTTGAATCCGTAGCCAAGATGGAACAAATCAATGACCGATTAATGAAGGTTGTATTGGTTACTAACGAGTGGAAGATTCATATCTTCTCTCATGCTCTACAAACGGGCTGTACACACAAGACAAAAGATGACTTCTGGATGACGCTTGATTTGGAAATACCATCTTCAGATACTCCTATCATTTCTGGAGAAATCAACGGCCACGTTGGTTCATATATTTGTGTTTTAAATATATAATGGCTCAACGGACAATACATATTTTTCTTTTGAAAATATATATTCAATGCCAAGGTAAGGTTATAATTGCTTCGGAGTGGAGTTTCGACTACCATAGTGCACTGGCTTTGCTCGTGACGTGGATACACATGTATCAAATACGTCTTGCAATGGCCTTCCCAGTGTGTACTAGACAGTGTCTTGGTGAGGTGTGCTTTAACCAACTGAAGAGCCCAACCGCACACCGGGGCGAAACACTGTCATTTTGTTGAGTTATGCCGGAACATTTAGCACAATTTGTGTTAAAATATATAATGGCTCAACGGACAATACATATTTTTCTTTTGAAAATATATATTCAATGCCAAGGTAAGGTTATAATTGCTTTGGAGTGGAGTTTCGACTCCCATAGTGCACTGGCGTTGCTCGTGACGTGGATACACATGTATCAAATACGTCTTGCAATGGCCTTCCCAGTGTGTACTAGACAGTGTCTTGGTGAGGTGTGCTTTAACCAACTGAAGAGCCCAATCGCACACCGGGGCGAAAAACTGTCATTTTGTTGAGTTATGCCGGAACATTTAGCACAATTTGTATTTAAACACGTTCGTTCAATCGCAGGTGGATACCAATGCCACGGTAACCATGGTGCTGGGCACAAGGATGAAGATGAGAGAATATTGAACTTTGCCGAGACACATGATATAGTTATCACAAATGCCTATTTCAACCATTGGGCAAACTACAGTGGTGACAAAATGCTTTATTAACTTTAGAATCTGAAGTTGCAATAATAATTCAATTTTACGTATTTGCAGTTCTTGCTATGGATTTCATTCCTGTGAGGCATCGAGACTTAAAAGTCATCGTCGATGTGAAAGTCATTCCCTATGAAGCAGTTGCTACACAACACTACCCACTAGTTGTGCAAATGCACAGCAAACCTCTAATTCAAAGGAAGGAAGAACCTAATGTCCCAGCACAAAATGGTGGGACTCAAACAAGTGGAGAATGATCTAATTTCAGACATCACTCTTCCATCTATTAATGGCGTTGAAACAATGAGGGGATCTCTGAAAGAAGGTGTCATTGCTGCATCTCATAAAAAATTGTGAGAGTCTTCAGTCTTTTGATCTAAATAGCTACCACACCTTACATCAGAGACAATCTGTTTATTATTCTACCCCTACAGTTCTTGACCCTTTCTTCCATAACTAACTTTGCTATTCCTGGGTGTCTTAGTATGTGTTCCTACCAACCTATCTCCTCTCTTCTTTAGAAGTTGCCAGAAATCTCTCTCCTTTCCCAATCATCTTAATACCTATTCTTTTTTTACCCTATCAACCCATCTAATCTTCATCAGTCTCCTATAACACCACATTTCAAATGCTTCTATCTTCTCTTTTCTGCTGTGCCAACAGTCAAGTTTCACATCCATAGAGTGCCACGTTCCAGACAAAGGCATTCAAAAATTACTTCCTAATACCTAAAACTATATTCGATGTTAACAGATTCCTTTTCTGTACAAATGCTTTCCTTGCCTGAGTCAACCTACTTTTTATATCCTCTTTGCTTCGTCCATCCCTGGTTATTTTGCTTCCTAATTAGCAGAAGTCTCCTACTTCCTTTAGCTTTACACCCGCCAATTTGACATCCATAAGAGTTTCTGATTCATTTCAGCTGCATTCCATTATTTTGGTTTCCATTTATTGATTTTTATCATGAATTCGTTCAAGACTGAGTTCATACCATTTAAAAATGCATTCAAATCCTCTTGTGAATCGGCTAAGATGACAATGTCATTAGCAAATCTCAGAGTTGAAATTATTTCTCCTTGAATCTTTACTCCACAATTAAGACACCATTAAACCCAGACGGTGAAAATTTAATCGGCAGACATGATTATGGACAGAAGAGGTGAAGAAAGCGGTGAATTTTTTAAAAGCAGCAATATCAATAATTCCTTGCTTCTAAGACAACTGAAAATTGGAATACTTAACGTGAAGCCAAGAGTGCAGCAAATTTTTTAAAAGCAGCAATATCAATAATTCCTTGCTTCTAAGACAACTGAAAATTGGAATACTTAACGTGAAGCCAAGAGTGCAGCAAAGAAGGCAGTTGCAGCAGCTAACACCAGCCCACTTCAGCGAAGTATGTGGTCAACTCGACAAACCAACTGGAGTGCAAGAAATCTACCACCTTGGTAAGCAGTGCCATAGACAGACAGTCGACATAGAAATTTTTTGTGTAATTAACGACGAAGACAAACATGTCACCAATAGGAAGAAAGTAGGACTAGCAGAGAGATGGTGGCGATATTTTGAGAAAAGTAGAAATTAGGAGTTTTTACATGCTCCAATCCCAGGGGCCCATTACACTAATCATAGAGGTTAAAAGTTGTTGAAGCACCGAGTAAATTGAAGCATGTAAAGGGAACCGGACCAGACAATCTAACTGCAGAACTGTGGAAATCTAAGTACTGGGACTCAGTTCAAAGGGCTAACAGTTTTTTTTACCAAATTATTAACTAGAGAAGGATTCCAGCTGATTGGAAATGCAGTATCACAATTCCAATTTGGAAACAGAAGGGTAGTTCAGTCGAATGTAGCAACTATCACCCAGTGCACCTCCTATCACATACAATGAAGATCTTTGAACATTATCATCGATAAGGTTCCGTCAAATTATCAACCTCGCCACCAATCAATGTGGATTTGTGAAGGGTTGTGAGACGACTGATGGTATCCATGCTGCTCGCCTTCTAGCCTTCCTTGACCTCGGAAAGGTTTTCGACCGAGTGCCTTGTCAGTTGATTTGGTTTGCCCTCCGAGAGCATGGAATTCCTGAAGAGCTAATTATATGGGTTAGTTTGCTCTACTATGACACAAAGAGTCGCACACAATCAGCTGCTAGATTATCAGGCGAGTTTCCTATTTCTGTGGGAGTACATCAAGGATCTACTCTCTCTCCTCTGGAAAAATTTACAAGAGATCTGCAGAAAAATGCACCTTGGACTTTGCTGTATGCTGACGATGTGCTGTAGGCATCTGAAGATAAGACTGACCTGTAACGTCAAGTCCAAGACTGGAATGACCAACGTGCAGAAGTTGGCCTAAGGCTCAACGTAAACAAAATGCAGTATATCACTAAATACCTTGACAACTTCAATGCCATCAGAATCAATGACATTGACCTAACAGAAACAAGGACTTTTAAGTACCTAAACTCTACAATTGCTGACAGAAATCTCAGTGCAGAAATCTCTAACCGCCTGAGCAGTACGTGACTTAAATGGCATTCTGCGACTGGTGTATTCTGTGACAGGAAGATTCCAGACAGGCTCAAATTGAAAGTATACCGGTGTATAATCCGTCCCGTTGCTCCGTATGGTGCTGAATGCTGGTCATCACCAAAGGAGGTGTAACAACGACTTGCCATCATGGAAACTAAACAGCTCAGGTGGACATCTGGACTCGCACTGTGTTGGGACACACGTTGATTTAAATTGTTACATATTTACACCCGTTATGCACAGACACAAAATACATACAAGAACACATGATTTATTATCAGGTTTTACACCATAATTTATGTCGTGGACTGTATGCTGTCGCTATATTGTGTCAACAACAATCCTTGTTGCCAACACATTAACCAAACCTACCAACCAAAGCCGTAACGGCCTGTAGCCTGTCTTCGAAGTTCAACAGTTCGTACACCATAACCTCAAACATACTCCACTCCCTTGAATCTATTGAATTTAAACAATGAATCGCAAAAGAATGAATTAATAAACACATAAAACACTGAACTAAGTTATATGAGTAACACAGTCACCAGTTTAGTAAATTCCAGTATGTACTGTTCAAATGTCATATACTGTATTTCCTATTGCCTAGGTAGTACCACCAACTTCTGGATGGGCCGCATGAGTGTGTCTCCCTTAGACAGCTCCTTAACCCGGTCCATGAGGCCGTTATAATTGGCTACATGGATAATTCTTGCCAGGCGCGTCCACGTCGCGGGGGTGGGCAACGGTACTGTAATATACCATGGAACTACAGTTCCGGCTAAGTTCTGGTGAGGACCCAGTCCTATGGGGTATAACATAGGCCCCGTGCACAGGGTTACGTGCGAAGACCTCAACAGAATCTGCAGCGGAGAAGATGGACTTCGGAACGGTGGAGATTGCGGAAGAGGCAACCCAGTACTCAGGGAATAGTATGAGTACAGCATCAATCGGCAGCGTCTGTTTCCCAGGTTAGGGGCGGCTGCAAGGGCGTCTGTTTCCCATGTTAGGGGCGGCCTATATAATAGCTGGCAGTAGCTTCAGAAAATGCCTTTGGGAGTGGCGACCCCATTGTAATAATAACCTAAAATGGAAATGGCACTTCAAATGATTCGGAGAAGGTTAGGTCGTACCCTGCAGGCGACGCGCAGTTATTTTGGTACTGGGGGAACTGTGAGAAATGGGCGACCAGTAACCGAAATGAAAGTGGGAATCATGAATGTCATGACCCTGACAGGCAAGGTGGAGGAGGTGGTAGACTTCATGGAGAGGGAGAATGTCGGATTGATGGGGCTGAGTGAAGTGAAATGGAAAGGTAAAGGAAGGAAGAAATTGAGGAAAGGATATACATTATACTGGAGTGGTGGCCAAGAGGCAAAAAATGGCGTGGGACTGATAACCTCGAAACAACTGGAGGAGTATGTTGAAGTGGTCGAGTGTGTGACAGAATAATGAAAATTAGAATGAAGATGAAAAATGACGTGATGGACTTCATACAAGTGTATGCACCACAGACTGGAAACAGAGAAGAAGATATTGAAGTATTCCTGGAGGATGTAGAAAGAGTAATTTCAGATGTAGAAGTGGTGATCATGGGAGATATGAATGCACAAGTCGGAAACGAGAGACAAGGAAAGGAAGAAGTCATTGGACCATATGGATATGGGAAAAAGAACCGGGAAGGAGAGGAACTTGTAAACTTTTGTGAAAGGAATGGACTGATAGTGGGTAATTCATGGTTTCGGAAGAAAAACAGCAGGAAAATTACGAGATATGGTTGGGTCGATAGAAGAACAAAATCAGAAATTGACTACTTTCTGGTGGAAAGGACTAATCGCAGAAAGCTGATAGATGTGACAGCTTTACCAGGAGAAGCATTTGATGGGGACCATAGAGCTGTGGTGGCAAAATTTAGATGGGGAAAATTGGAAAACCTAAAGGAGATCAGAGAAAGTAAAATAAAAGTATGGAAACTGAAAGACAAAGCTGTACAGGAAGATTTTCAGGAGAGATTGAAGCAACAAATCCCAGTTACTGAAGTGGAAAATGTAGAAAAGGAATGGTCCCACTTTATAAAGGCATTTGCTGGTGCAGCAGAGAGTGCTTGTGGTAGGACGTCAACAAGAGTGAAAGAGAAGGAGACACCGTGGTGGAATGAGGAAGTGAGGAAAGCAGTGAAAGAAAAGAAGTCTGCATGGAAAGAATGGAACCGAGATCAAACAGAAGAAAGCAAAAGAAAGTATAACGACAGCAAACGGAGGTGTAAGAAAGTGGTAGGAGAAGAAAAGAAGAAAAGTTGGGAAGAATTTACATGAAGAATGGAAACAGATGTAAGTGGCAGTAAAAGGATGCTGTATGGACTTCTAAGAAGTAAGAGGAAAGAAAGAGTTACTACAAAGCTAGTGAAAAAGGAAGATGGAGAGTTGTTAACACATCCAGAAGAGATAAAGGGACGATGGAAGGAGTATTTCGATAAGCTATTGAATGTGAGCAATTGTATTGGTGAGATGGAAGTGACACAACCTGACGACTCTATAACAGAAGATGATATAACAATGCTGGAGGTGGAATTAGCAGTACAGAAAATGAAGATGGGAAAAGCAACAGGGGTGGATGAAATCAGTGAAGAAATGATAAAGGCTGCTGGACCTGTAGGTATGCAATGGTTGTATTGACTGCTAAAGTGTGTGCGGAAACGGAAATGTGTACCAGAATACTGGGAGAAAGGGCTAATAATACCAGTGTTTAAGAAGGGGTACAAGAAGGTGTGTGATAACTATAGAGGGATCACCCTCATATCACAGATAGTAAAAATACTGGAAAGGATATTAGAAAGAAGAATGAGAAGAAAGGTGGAAGAGGAGTTGCAAGAGGAACAGTATGGCTTCAGGAGTGGAAGATCCACATTGGACCCAATCTTTAGCTTGAGGCAGGTGATGGAAAAGAACTGGGAATATGGAGAGGATTTGATCATGACTTTCATAGACCTAGAAAAGGCATATGATAGTGTGCCCAGAGAGAAGGTATGGGAAACCATGGTTAAGAAGAGACTGGGAAGAGAAATGTTGGAAATGGTGCAAGCAATGTACAACAACTGTGTTAGAAGGGTACTGACCCCAGTTGGAAAGACAGATTGGTTTAGGAACAAGACTGGACTAAGACAGGGGAGTGTGCTGTCACTACTCTTGTTCATAATGGTGATGGATGAAATTGTAAAGGAAACAAAGGAAGCATATGGACATAAAGAAATGAAGTTACTGTTATTTGCAGATGATATTGTGGTCTGGGGAAAGAACACCGAAGAAGTGCAAAAACAACTAGATGCACTGAACGAAAATATTCAGAAGTACGGCCTGAAAATCAGTATAGAGAAAAGCAAGACCATGGTGATGACAAGAGGGGAAAGACAAGGAAAGGACACTGTGAAAATTGGAAGTCCGAGTTTGGAAATTGTGGACACGTTCAAATACCTAGGAAGTGAATTGATGCAAACTGGTAGGTTGGACATGGAGATTGGCAGGAGGGTACAGCAGAGCAATGCATTCTATCAAAGTGTAAGAAAACTTGTTTGGGATAAGGAAGTACCAAGGAAAAGCAAGGAGGTAATGTATAAAGTGTACTATGTTCCCATATTAACTTATGCAGCTGAGACTTGGACCCTGACAAGCAGGCAAGAGAGTAGAATCCAAGCCAGTGAAATGAAATTCCTAAGAAGTATGATAGGAAAGACAAGGAAAGACAGAGTGAGGAATGAAGATGTTAGGAAGGAAGATGGGATGGGAAAACTAAATGAGAGAATTGAGAAGAATAAACTAAGGTGGTTTGGACATGTAAAGAGGATGGAGGAAAATAGAATACCAAGACAGATGCTGGAGGCAAAGTGCAAGGGTAAGAGAGCAAGAGGAAGACCTAGAACAAGGTGGATTGATTCAGTTAAGAACAGCGTAAGAAAAAGAAATCTGGACTGGGACAAGATCGTGGAAGAAGAATGGTGGAAGGAAAGAGGAAAGTGGAGAAGTGCCATAAATACCCCGATCCGGCAGGAGATGGATAAGGGGAAATGATGATGATGATGATGAGGCAGGTGAGAGGTGCACCAATTAGAAAGTGACCAGGAGATAAATAACTTGGGACCATGGGATCATATGACAGGACCGTTAAAGGACGGGAGTTAAGGCAAGCTTCTATCTGAGCAGTTAATGTACTTAATTCCTTATATGTCAGCATATTATTGCCTACTACATGTTTAAAAATGGTACTTCATTGATTTCACCGCTTCTTCCCATAGACCGCCGAAGTGAGATGAACTGGGGGGTATGAAATGCCAGCTTAGCTGCTCAGCTGCTGCATGCTCATGAAGCCGTAAATTGAATTGTTCTGACGGGAAAATTTTCCTCAGCTCCTGCAGTTCCCGGTTTGCTCCGACAAAATTGGTCCCATTGTCGCTATATATATGGCCACTCTTCCCTCTTCTTGCTGTAAACCTTTTGAGGGCAGCTATAAAGGCCTCTGAAGAGAGATTGCTAACCACTTCCACATGACTTGCCCTTGTTGAGAGGCAGATGGATATTGCAATATAGCATTTCAGTGTTGTTTTGCTCCGCGTATTTCCACCCTTCATCAAGATTGGGCCTGCATAGACCACACCAGCATTGAGGAATGGTCGAGATGGTTGGACCCTAGGTGATGGTAAATTTCCCATTAATTGTTGGGAAACTTTAGCCTTCAGTCTAAAACATCCAAGGCATTAATGCAAGACAGACCTTATCATTGACTTGGCTGTAGGGATCCAGTAACGTTCTCGAAGCGCTGCCAGTAAAGTTGTGGCCCAGCATGCAATAACCGCAGATGTTCTGACAATACTATGAGTTTTGTCAGGTGATGCCTTGGAGGAAGAAACAGCTGATGTTTGGCATCATATGTTAAGTTTGAGTTGTCGAGTCTCCCACCAACCCGGACCATTCCCTGACCATCCAAGAATGGATGTAGATCCATCAACTTGCTTTGCTTCGGCACTTGGTCGCCTCTTTTGAGTTTGTGTATTTCCTCAGCGTAGACCACATGTCGTGGTGACAGCGAAGAATAGTGTTCCATGAATTCTCCTGTAGTGTTTGGCACTGCCAAGGTTACTTGGATTCTTCTCTGTTCTTCAGTAACTTCTAATGTTGGTGCACTCGATGGCCACGAGTTGATGTCTCTTTGTAACCACTCTGGACCAGTCCACCATCATCATCATCATCATCTTGCACAGTTTCCAGCCACTGGCCGGGTCTGTTTGGAACACAAGCCTCTCCAACGTCTTCTGTCTTCCCACCATCTCTCAGCCTCCACCCTTGTCCAGTCTTCCCCTCTCTTCATCATGCTTTCTTCCACCCCCTTCAGCCACCTGTCTCTCGGTCTCTTTCCTTCCCACTTCATCTCGTATATCCTCCTGGGCATCCTCTTCTCCTCCATTCGCTTTACATGTCCATACCATCTAGTCTAGATTTCTCTATACCATCCTGTAATGGTTCCTCCTTCATTAATTCTCTGGTCCTCTCATTTCTTATTCTGTCCATCTTTGTAGCTCCAATACTGCTTCTCAAGAACCTCATCTCACTGGCCTGTATTTTGCTCTTCTCCCTTCCTTTCATAACCCAGGTCTCCGAGGCATACGTCAGGATAGGGACATAGTACGTCCGATATATGATCATTTTGCTGTTCTGAGGGACATCCTTGCTCCATAACATGCTTCTCACACTCCTCCGAAATGCTTCTGCCTGCCTCCCCCGCTCATTTATTTCTCTATCGTTTCTTCCATTATCTTGTATCAGGCTTCCCAGATACTTGAAACTCTCCTCTTTCTTCAGCTGTTCCCCACCAATTGTTATTCCCGTTGTGGTTCTTTCCTTCTTCCTTGTTGTGATCACCATCTCACTCTTATTTATGCTAAATTTCATCCCACATCTTTGTATTATTCCTTCCCACATGTCCAACTGTTCCTGTACCTCCTCCTCCTTGTTTCCCCAAATCATCAAATCATCTGCAACCCATTGCATTTCCTTCCCCAATTACTTGTGCCACTCGGGTCATTATGTCATCCATCACCACAATGAAAAGTAACGGTGACAGTGCACTTCCCTGTTTCAGGCCGTTTCTCTGTTCCAACCAGTCCGATCTCTCTCCTCCCACTTTCACACAGCTCACACTTCCCTTGTACATCTCCTTTATCCTCCGTATAGTCCATTTTTGTCCACCAAATTCGTGATATCATTAGTTTCAATGAAGTGGTTCCCCTCGATACGAGATCCGCTGGATTCTGACTGGACGAAAAATGATTCCATGTGGCATTATGCGTAGCCTCTTGAACTGTTGCAACCCTATTAGCAACAAATGTCTTCCATCTGGTTGCAGGTGATGCTATCCAGGACAATACTATCGATGAGTCTGTCCATAAATAGACGTTGCTAACATCCAGCTCTAAAATCGGCAAGGTTTTATTCACCAATTGTGCGAGCAGGACCGCTCCACACAATTCTAATCGAGGTAAGGTTACCCTTTTCACTGGAGCTACTCTTGACTTTGAATACAGGAGTCGTACCATGGTTTCTCCTCGTTTGTTTATTGATCTGATGTAAAGACATGCGCCGTGCGCCTTCTCCGAAGCATCGCAGAACCCATGCACCTGAATATCTACCAGCTCACCATGATATAATACCAATCTATCAATCGCTAGGGAGCTCACTGTAGGCAAGTGATTGCATATGATTTGCCATTCCTTCGTTAAATCTGCTGGAAGATGTTCATCCCATGACAACTTGTGAAGCCACATCTGCTGCAAAAATATTTTGTGAACTATCACAACAGGGCTGATAAGACCCAGTGGATCAAAAATTGATGCAACAATGGAACATGCAATGTGCTTAGATATGTTGTCCTTCATCGTTGACGACTCGTTTATATTTACCTTGGTTGTTACAAGAAATTTATCTGTAGTTGGGTGCCAAAGAAGCCCTAAGGTTTTAACACACCATCATTGTCAAATTGTAATGGTAACTGGGTCTCACGATGTTCTACAGGAATTGCTTCCAGTAAGCCACTGTGATTTGCACACCATTTGTGTAATGGAAATCCACCACAGTTTAGCAACTGGATCAACTCTGTTTGAAGCCTTAGCACCTCCTCCACTGTAGAGCATCCAGACAGAACATCGTCGACATAGAAATCCCTTCGAAGGACTGTTGCTGCGAGTGGATATCTAAACCCTTCGTCCTCGACGAGCTGTTGAAGACATTTAGTGGCTAGAAAGGGTGCAGCTGCTGGTCCATAAGTAACTGTTTGAAGCTCATAAATCTTTATTGCCTCATCGGTTGACTTACGCCAGAGTATCCGCTGAAGTCCTGTGTCACATGACTGAACTCTAATTTGCCTGTACATGTTTGCTATAACAGCAGTGAATGCGACAGGATGTGTTCTGAATGTAAAAACGATTGAATATAGATCCTGCTGTACTGTAGGGCCTACCATCAACCCATCATTCAGTGAAATACCGCTAGTGGTCTTTGCTGAAGCATCAAAAACTACTCGCGTTCTTGTAGATGTACTCGAGTCCTTTATAACCGGGTGATGAGGGAGATAATACGTGCCTTCACGATCGTCCTCATCATCATGGACAAGTTTCGTATGTCCTAATCCTTCATATTCATCCATGAATTTGGTATATTCTGATCGAAGCTGTGGCTGGCGTTGTAGTCGGCATTCCAATTGTAGTAACCGTGTGGTAGCTTGACTATACGAGCTTTCCAGGGACTCGCAATCTTCCTTCATTGGCAGTCGAATAACGTATCTTCCTCGTTCATCTCTGGTGGTATGTTCTTTGAAGTGTTGTTGTTCACATTCGATTTCTTCCCGCGTCCTTGGAGGAGTGGTCACGTCTTCCAATTCCCAAAACTTCTTTAACTGGTTATCCAGTCCATCTTCATATTTCATGAAACAGGCATTTATTTCTAGTGTGTCATTCTCTGTTTCTTGTTGGACCTGTCCTGACAAGATCCACCCTAGTTCTGTTTCTTGTAGTATTGGGTAGTTTCCTGGACGAGTCATTCTCCCATTCCGCAAAAGCTAGAAGAACAGCCCTGCTCCCACCAGCATGTCTATGTGTCCAGGCTGATAAAATGTAGGATCTGATAAATCAATATCTTGGGGCAAGTTCCAATGTTTATGCTCAATGTAACAATGAGGCATGATGCCTGTTATGCGTGGGAGAACTAAGCATTGAATTTTATCTGGAAAATTACCGGTAACCGCTTGTATATGTACAGTGACACTGTGGCTTACCTGAGCAGCTGCATTATTGATCCCCTGGATAGGTACCGCTTGCCTATGTCTTTTAAGCTTGAGCGTCTGAGCCAGTTGTTCAGTGACAAAGTTAGCCTCACTTCCGCTGTCTAGTAAGGCGCGACAGGTGTGCAGCATGCCGCCGGCATCCTTAACCCGAACCATGACTGTAGACAAGAGTACTTGTGACCTTAACCTTCCCTTAACAGTGTGGTACGACAGTGTGACAGTTTCATCAGATCCACCTGGTGTAGTTTTTTGCTGTTCATTGGTAGCTAGTGTAACACTCCCTGTGAAGCAGCGAATGACGTTTCCCTCCACACTTCTTACAAAAACTTGATGTACAATTAGGAGCTAGATGTGAACTCTGTAAACAATTGTAACAGTGTTTGTTGTCACCAGCTGTTTCCGTTCTTCTACGCTTAGCCTTGCGAACTGTGGACATTTGAATAGGAAATGATTTTCTTTACAGCATGCACAGGTTGCAACATACGAATGATTTTTAAGTTTAGTCGCCTTATGTTGACTATCCCTCCCCTCTGTAGAAGACGCTTGTTTGCTACCCGTTTGGCCGACAGATTTTATATTTTCCAATGCCTGACGTCTATATTCCACAAAATGAAGTTCATCTAATATTGGCAGTTCCTGGCTATTGAGCTTTAATTCCCATTCCTTTCTAGTGTTTACATCAAGATCTTGTAAATACACATGCATCAATAATACCTCATGCAATGGGGTTGAAAGGTTTAATGCCTTTAATGCATTTAAATTATAATGCCTTTAATGCATTTAAATACCTGGAAAATGAATTGGAATATCTCACAAGTTCTGCTGCACATTCCCTTTGTACAGGCTTTAATGACATTAATTCCTGCACATGAGTAGACACAATAAGGCGCTTATTCTCATATCTGTTTACTATTAGTTTCCATGCTACAAGGTAATTGCCTTCCGTGATTCGAATACTCTGAATTAATTGACTGGCGCCTTACAAGAAGATACTAAAACTGAAATTTTTGTATGGTTGGTACATCTTCATTTTCATGCACCATCACTCTGAAGGAGTCTGAAAATGATAACCATTTCTCGTATTCACCATTAAAACTAGGCAGGGTAATTGGTGGAAGTTTTACTTGCCTACACCTAGCTGAGTTACACGAGCCATGTGCACTGCCAACTTGCGAACCACCTGACTGATATCCCGGATCCTGTTCAGCTAGTACTTTCTTCATTGCGTACTTTAACCTATAATAGCTTGCTTCAAATTGCTTCCTGTCTTCATCATGACTCTGATCCTCAGGTTCCTCTACTTCTAAATTCGACTGAATTTCTGCGTAATTACTTCTGATGTCTACCATGTCGTCAAATCGCAGTTGAATTTCATTTAAACCTTGATAATAATAATAATGATAATTGTTGTTTTAAGGGGCCTAACATCTAGGTTATCGGCCCATTTAAACCTTGAGTTTCATCGTCAAATTCGCTAACAAATTTCGTCAGCTGACCCTTTACTACTGCTCTTTTCCGTATTAACTTGAGCCTTTCTGCGGGATCCATGGTTTATGGGATAATGTTTAGGAAAGCCTGAGTAAATAGTGTACTTGTAGTTACCTGCCCCTTGTTGTCGTGAAGAAGCCGCCGTTCCACAGTTTCGACCAGAGACTCGCTAACTGGTGTTCTTAGTCCAACTTTGTAAATATCCACCCTATTGTGAATATTATTGCCATAGCCGTGACTCGACCGTACATTTCACATGCTGAATGTTAAGCGTGCATTCATGACCTCGTGGTCTGTCTGCTTGATGACCATAGATCCGGCCCATAGAACCAAAACGTTGGGCTTAATACACACACGTTTATTTAAATTGCTACATATTTACACCCGTTATGCACAGACACAAAAACACATGATTTATTATTAGGTTTTACACCATAACTTATGTTGTGGACTGTATGCCGTAGCTATATTGTGCCAACAACAATCCTTGTTGCCAACACATTAACCAATCCTACGAACCAAAGCCTAAACGGCCCGTAGCCTGTCTTCCAAGTTCAACAGTTCGTATACCATAACCTCAAACTCACTGTATGGCCATGTCACTAACGACGAAGTTCGCAGGCCATATGGAGTGGCACCTATTGTAGACAAAATGAGAGAAAGTCATCTACGATGGGACAGGCATATTATTCGAGCAGAAACAACACCAGAGGCCAAGACTGGTTTTAGTTTACAAGTAGATGGGAAACGGCCAGTAGGACGACCAAGGCAGCGATGGCTTGACAAACTGTAGGAAGAAACTCCGGTCTACATCCTGGTCAGGCACAAGATCGTGTGAAGTCGAGACTGCGAGTCAAAACAGCGGACCCTGTCAGCATACGGGACAAACACTAAGGAAGAAGAAGATATCATGTAGATTTCCAGCTCATTTTGTTAAGTAGTTTCTTCTTTTCTTTTTTTGTTTTTTTTTTTTCATGAAAGGAACTGTCATGTAAGATTTAAATTTGCAGCCCTCAGGCAAGGAAAACCATTAGAATAGCTAATCATTAAACTATACTCTTGCAAAATTCTAGCTCAATTTTATTATGAAAGAAAGATAAGCAAACAGACCAAACTAGATAAATCATGAAATATTGAATGCCCCTTCTCTAAATGCCAGTTAACACCAGATCAAAACAAGAGCAGAGAAAAAAAAAACATATTTTGCTGTGTACCAACATGCACTGCTTCCCTCCTATCAGTTTTCACTCAGTGTTTTAGGTGATTTCAATGATGGGGAGGAAAGGATAAGAAATTAACATTTTAATATTAAGCTTCAGTATCTACCCAAATTTATGGCAAAAAGGAATCAACTATAAACAATAAAATGATGTGCCATAATGTATTTATTTCTTGCACAGTAGAATTTATTTTCAGAATATTCCTAAACACATTCACAATACTACCACGACTACAATCACTCACTAAGCTATGAGTATACACATCTCAACTGAGAAAAAAAAAAAAAAAAAGGAAAACATTAAACCAATAAGCAAGGCGAAGAGACTTTTATAAAACTTAGCACACATTGCAAAACCACAAAAAAAATACTTGTCAGTCTCACTGACAAACTACTATTGGACTGCTTGCTAGCTACGGTACTATATAAATACAATGAATCACAACAATTCTATGAAAGAACATTGTAAACAGAGTAAATTTGAAATAAGACATCAAAGTTTGAAACAGAGAATAATGTGACTAAACTGAATGTACTCACCAGAATGACGACTACTTGTACCGGCAGGGGTAGCTGCTTTACTGCTAGGCTCGCTGGAATGACTCTGCGACAACACATCATGACCTGGCTGCCGGCTTGCAGACAGTGGAACAGGAATAGGCGAGCTCATACCAGATTCTAAAATAGAAAACATTTTTGTATTGAAACCACAAAATCTGAATTTCAAGATTTGAAATCCATAATATTTCCAGCAACTGATTGCGACAAGGCTTGAAGACTAATACACTGACCACGAAGAAGTCCATGGTCTGTAATACGTAGGAATATTGCTCGGGTCCAAGTTAAATGTGTGTTATATATAAGCACCGTTGCGCGGGGATTTTCCGCTCGGCCGTCGCCCGTGCATCGGACGAATGTGCCGCTGCCGTAACTCTCCTTGTTAAACTAACTTTTCAAGCTCTATCTCTCATACTATACCCGAATTCGCATAACTACCAACCATTATCCGAAGAAGGAGAGGATCGCACAGGATGCTGATCCTCAGCTAGACAAACCAACTGCTCCCTGCTGGCTGGCGAAGTTAAGGAACTTGTCATACATATTTTACTAAAAGATGAATGTACTATTACCTAGCAACTTGGGTTCACATCTATCTACACAAGGAAAGTAAGATTTTAGAAACTTCGGGATGTGACGGGTGTGGAAAAAGGATTGGGCGCCTATAACTACTCTAATAGTACACTCATAACTGTGCTGTGAAATGAATTCATCGATTAATATAAAATAGAACAGGCAATCTAACCAGTACCTGCTAATATTTATTAACTAAAAACATAAATGCAATAAAAATAAAACCTCTTAAATCATAATATTGTAAAGAAAATAAATGACATTATGGTGTTTATAAGCCATATTCAGTGTTGCCTTAGTAAACAAAAGTTTGATACTTTTCAGTCGGTCATTACGATTGATCGACTGAAAAGCATCTACTGTACTTTCGAAAATAAATGAATAATAATAATGTTATACTCTCAAAATAAATAAATCAAATAACCGTGAATTTAGTCTATGATCTTCTCAAACAATCCTAATTAAGGAGTTTTAAACAAAATCCGTCTTCTAAAGACTACCCCGTCTTCTATATCTTGTCTAATAATATTCAAATCATGTCAACACCTGACAGCTCCATGCCTTAAAAATATCAAGCTTAACTCACTTGACAAATACAACTTGAAATCTATACATCATTAACTCCTTAATCCTGTCCATCCCCTTTCTATCATCAACTATTTATATCACCATCATCATCATTTCCCCTAATCCAGCTCCTGCCGGGTCGGGGTATTTATGGCACTTCTCTACTTTCCTTCCACCATTCTTCTTCCACGATCTTGTCCCAGTTCAGATTTCTTTTTCTTACGCTGTTCTTCACTGAATCAATCCACCTTGTTCTAGGTCTTCCTCTTGCTCTCTTACCCTTGCATTTCGCCTCCAGCATCTGTCTTGGTATTCTATTTTCCTTCATCCTCTTTACATGTCCAAACCACCTTAGTTTATTCTTCTCAATTCTCTCATTTAGTTTTCCCATCCCAACTTCCTTCCTAACATCTTCATTCCTCACTCTGTCTTTCCTATCATACTTCTTAGGAATTTCATTTCACTGGCTTGGATTCTACTCTCTTGCCTGCTTGTCAGGGTCCAAGTCTCAGCTGCATAAGTTAATATGGGAACATAGTACACTTTATACATTACCTCCGTGCTTTTCCTTGGTACTTCCTTATCCCAAACAAGTTTTCTTACACTTTGATAGAATGCATTGCTCTGCTGTATCTCCATGTCCAACCTACCAGTTTGCATCAATTCACTTCCTAGGTATTTGAACGTGTCCACAATTTCCAAACTCTGACTTCCAATTTTCACAGTGCCCATTCCTTGTCTTTCCCCTCTTGTCATCACCATGGTCTTGCTTTTCTCTATACTGATTTTCAGGCCGTACTTCTGAATATTTTCGTTCAGTGCATCTAGTTGTTTTTGCACTTCTTCGGTGTTCCTTCCCCAGACCTCAATATCATCTGCAAATAATAGTAACTTCGTTTCTTTATGTCCATATGC
Source organism: Meconema thalassinum (assembly GCA_946902985.2). NCBI lineage: Eukaryota > Metazoa > Arthropoda > Insecta > Orthoptera > Tettigoniidae > Meconema > Meconema thalassinum. The sequence goes on along the minus strand of OX336391.1, from coordinate 294,608,704 downwards.
TTCCTTTGTTTCCTTTACAATTTCATCCATCACCATTATGAACAAGAGAGGTGACAGCACACTCCCCTGTCTTAGTCCAGTCTTGTTCCTAAACCAATCTGTCTTTCCAACTGGGGTCAGTACCCTGCTAACACAGTTGTTGTACATTGCTTGCACCATTTCCAACATTTCTCTTCCCAGTCTCTTCTTAACCATGGTTTCCCATACCTTCTCTCTGGGGACACTATCATATGCCTTTTCTAGATCTATGAAAGTCATGATCAAATCCTCTCCATATTCCCAGTTCTTTTCCATCACCTGCCTCAAGCTAAATATTGGGTCCACTGTGGATCTTCCACTATTTATATACTTGTCATAATCAATTATCACTTTATCTACACTATTTACATACTCCTAAGCTCAGAAACACTAGACAATGCTCTTATCAACACTCTCTCATATTATAGTCCCAACTATACTCTTACATTGCCATAAATTACTCGGGTCAGTCTCTGGTGTTTCTTTTCTATCATATCCATTAACTTCTAAACAAACAATTAAGGTAATTCAAGTTATATAATGTCATACCTTTGATAATAATTACAATATTCCATAGAACATCCTTCCGTGATCTACATTTGCTATCGATCATAGTGGTACTACTATAGATCTTATACTCTTATCAGCTGTTACTTCAAAAAAGCATCATTCACTTTCAAAAACTCTGATAACATCACATAAATTACATGTAGACTTCACCAAGCCTTACTATAAACTTTACCACGTAGTCGGTAGCATGCTGAGCTTCTATGCCCAAGATAGCGGGTTCAAACCCGGCCGAAGCCGTCGGATTTTTTAGGAGCGTTAAAATCCCTCAGTATGCCTTCGGAGGGGAAGTAAAGCCGGCGGTAAATTGGATAGGTTAAGAATGTAAACAACGCTCTTAGGTTCCTATGTTCGTTGCCAAGAGCCAACTGCGGTGGTGTCTAGTAGCCAAGTTCTGAACTTGGCCTAGTAATCGTTGACGGTGGCGCTTGGCGGCAAAAGTAGGAACTATTTGAAAAATTCTAAGTTGCAGTACTTACATTAAAAAACAGATAACACACACTAATACAGTCATCACAATTAACACCGGTTATCAGACAGATTCTACACACACCCAAAGTACACGGGGCTACATGACCGCGTTGTCGCAGCCCCTAAACTTAAGAACAAACCAACCAAACTTTACCAATATCGCAGGTGCTTTCTCTTTAGAATAACATCCTCGCCGACTCATAAATCTTCAATATACTAGCACGAAATTCTTTATAACATTCCATTTTATTGTCGCAGTGATCAATAACAATCTTTACCATTACATTCCTTTACATAATAGCGGAATAAACCATTAATACTGTCTACTTAAACCATCGTGCTTACGTCAATAATATATGACTTCATCCATCAGCTGTTTTCACCAATCAGCTGTTCCCACTTGAACAATGCTGTGCTTTGTTTCCTCTAAAATACCACATACTACAATATCAAATTATAATTGTTGATCTTGAAAATCTACCTATTTACATCATACGTAATAATAATAATACATTTCTTGTCTCTCCTCTCTGATCTTCCTTTAATAAGAAGTAGGCCTACACTTACTTCTTGAATCACAATAAATAAATTATATCATATCCATTGTTAGGGTTGGCATACTTCTAGAGATGTCAAAACCTCATAAATTCACAACATATTTTGTCTAGAAACGAATAATGACTCACCTTTATCATGATAAAATGTTCCTCATCGACGGTTGGAATAAAACAATTCAAATCTAAAGTATCCGACTACATAACAAATCCTGACATCAAAATCTATCAAATCTCGGTAATTCATTTCTAATAATATTGAATTACACCATATCCAATCCTAAATATGACTAAACTTTGTCTATAAAATTATCCTACTCAAATTTAACTAAGATCACTGAAAAATCCAAGAATTACTGAAAAAAGAAAAACATCAAAACTCCCTACAATAAAATCCAAATTACTAAAAAGATGGGGATTCTTAGAAGATGGTCATGATCAAAATAATCCCCCAACATAATCAAACTACTAAATTAGTGCAAGTTGTTTGTCTACCTTCTGCAGTGTGGATAGTCTGCATTTCCAAACCTGGTGAAAATTGATCTGCTCGAACTGGCATCTCCTTCCAGCTAAAGATCCTCGCCGTTCCTGGTTCGATGTCGACTAGTCAGGTGATTTGTCTGTCTTTGACTCTGCATCTCTTCAATATCAGATGGTACTCGTTATCTCGTCTCACTTCAGTTCTATATAGAACTGTTGATAACTCTCTTCTAACGGCAGCTCTCTTGAAGGTCTTGTGGTTGGAAGTCATTGTTCTAATTTATATACAGTGGAACGTGGCTAATTCGAACTTCTACAATTCGATATCTTCATTAATTCGAATTTTTCTCTTGGCCCCTAGCATTGTATATACAATCAATGCTAAAATATCGTGGTTAATTCGAATTATATTTTGGATAATTTGAAGTTTTTACGTGTAAAAAGCTGATCGGAAGCCAAACAGTTGGGACAGGAATTCCCGAGAAAAGATGTATCATTGGCATGTGGCCCCTACTCTTATTATTTTGCCTACGTGACTATATAACAACACGCCGGCGACGCTCCTTCAGAGGTCAATGCCCAACCCCTTCCCCCTCCCTTTGTTTTGCAACTCTCCACATTAACTCATAACAGTGTCAGCCCTTACACCTGTCAGGTAGTGCGTGCTGTGTACTGCAGTATTCTGAGTGGTTTGATTAGACTTGTGATTGTTTAGAAGTTTGGTTTTGCCTGTGTTTTAAAGTGTGTGTACAGAGCTAAGATGTCATCATCAAAGTCTTGGATTCCATACAAAACTTTGACTTTGGAGGAGGAAATAGCGGTGATTAATGAAGTGGAAAAAGGAATTAAGAAAAAATCTGAAATTGCAAAGGCTTTCGGGATTCCTCCAAACACTTCAACATACCTAAAAAATAAAAACCAACTAGATTGCTGGATACTACTGTCGTTAAATAAGTGAATAATACATTTTGGTTTTATTTTATCATTTGAAACTTTTGAGGTTATTCACGTTACAGTCATTATACAGTACCGTTGTCTGTTCATCTGCTTTGCTGAACGCAAATCATTATGTAAACATAATACAATATATTTTCTGTACCCTTTTCAAAGAACTTCCTTAATTCGAATTTTTGGTTATTTCGAATTTTTTTACTGGTCCCTTGAGGTTCGAATTATCCAAGTTCCACTGTATTTGTTGATAATTGCATTTCCAGGTTGGTGTAGGAAATTAATTTTTGTCGACTCTAGGTTCCAATTATGTGGTCCATAATGTTGTTGTAGTGATCCATATCTTAAATCACTCCAGTACTCCTATGTGGCTTAGGCGGCAGCATGCCAGCCTCTCACCGCTGGGTCCGTGGTTCAAATCCCGGTCTCTCCATGTGAGATTTGTGCTGGACAAAGCATAGGCAGACAGGGTTTTCTCTGGGTACTCCGGGTTTCCCTGTCACAAATTTCATTCCAGCAACACTCTCCACTATCATTTCATTTGTCATTCATTTAATCAATGTCCCAAGGGAGTGCGACAGACATCGGCAGCCGGCACAATTCATATCCTCGCCGCTAGATGGGGGCTTCATTCCATTCCCTGACCTGGTCGCTCGACGGGAAGCAGGCTGTGGATTTTCATTTTCACTCCTATGTCACTCCAGTAATACACATATTATCGTCAGCCCTGTTTCCCTTCCATGTTTTTAGTAAGTCGTCTCCATCAGCTTCACAACGTTGGTATCTAAACATCCTTGCTGACACAGACTTGTATTTCATAGCAGACATTTCGCTATATAAATCGAAATTAATGTTGATATATATGCAAGTAATTTTGATGAGTAGTGGTGCTTATAGTTTTTGAATAACTCTCATAGATTAATTTCTGTAGATTATTGTTGCCTTTATGCTTCAATTTTGCCGATAAATAGTTTTTGTGATGACGTAAAATAATGTTCAGTTCACTAGAATAATGTTTGTATAATATTCACTTGTCAAAAACTTCTCGTTAATGATGTTCAAAATCAAAATCACACGTATATCTTCTCAAGACTGTCGAATTATTCTAAGTTCAAATCATACAGTGTTGAACTTTCACCGTCAAAGTAGCCAAACTTGACTGTCGAAGGCCCTGTCCTCGCGGTCACTGAAAATATGATGAGCCGTACTTATTTCTGGTCAAGACCACCACGTCCATACAGTTCAATGTCTTTCAACAAAAAGCCTCGAAGATTGGAGTCGAATCTCCCTCCTCTTCTCTTTCCTAAGCGTCCTTTCTCAAATTTGGCTGTCATGAATGCATGTGACAATTAAAAATAATTCTACTGGCCAAATAAAGCTTCCTCTTTACAAACTATACAAAACTGCTCCTTTTACATTTCTGCACATTTTGATACCATAATATTATTTCTAAATATTCCAGAGTAATTACTGTGGTCTAATTACTTTTTCATGAGATCTAATTATTTGATTGGCTGTGGTGGTCATGTGACTCCTGGATCACGCCATCCTACACACGTGCCTGAAGTAAGACGTGGTGGTCATGTGTCACCTCGCCATTGTCTAGCTTTTTATAACAGGCAGTGAAACTAATTTTTACGCCAGTTGTTTGTGACAGTATCGGCTCACTGCTACTCCCTAATAGTTTCCAATGCAAGCTGTGTTGTTACAATTCAATATAATCCTGTGACATTTATCCGTCTCTCTTGCCAAATATTCTCTCTTTCTCATGTTGAGCGGGTTGTCTAAATGCTGTAAAGCTGGCAGCTTATATTTCCCTTTATATTGTTACGTACAATAACACGTATTACGTATTTGGATGAAGAGAAAAAATGAAGACCTTTACCGTAATGTGGAAAAAATTACAGACTCAATTAAAAGACGGAGACTACGATTTTATGGTCACCTTCATAGAATGGATAGCAGCAGGCTAACTAAGAAAATTTTTGACTACATCTCCAAATTAAAAAACACCACTAGATGGCTGGAAGAGATACGGTGTGATCTGCAAAAACTGAAGATCACAAACAACATCATTTCTAATAGGGTGGAATTCCGGCGATTGATCACTACTGCAGATTTTTCGATTCTGCAAGTTCCACATCAACCACGGAGAGTGTTATCAGCGGAACAGAGGCAGGCCATCAGCCAACGTATGAAGAAGTTTTGGGAAGAAAAGAAAAAACGAAACAATGTACCGTAGTCTTAGGTTCAAAGCGGTCTATAATTGGCCAAATTCTAAATATATATATATAACACGTATTACCCATTTAAGATTTGATTGCCGCTGAGCGTGGCTGCGCCAGCATTTGTTGATGATTGTAGCAGGAGCCCCGGGGGGAAAAGGGGAGGACACAGTGATGACAAGAATACAATCGCACAGAAGTCAAACAGCATTGCGCGCGCTACCAGTCTGAGAAGCGCAGATAAGCGTCACAGGAGCTCATGTCACCACGGACAGTTAAACGATGACTGAAGCTACTGGAGCCGAGTCATATCCTACCTCGCGCAACTGTACCGGTCAATGAAGCAGAGTATGAGTGACACAAGTAAACAGAGAATAGTTCCAATCAATCAATTCTTGAAAGGGTAATAAACTGCAGTTCGACTCTCGTCTTGTGACAATTATTTATGCTCACAAAATATGGGTTCAATACATTGTACAAAAATAGACCAGATTACAGAATTTTGTTTAGTGTCATTAACAGTGACAATCAGTGCCTTACAGAAGTCAAAAGACGAATTGCTATGGCAAAGCAAGCATTTCAGAGCAGGATAGTGGAATGACTGCGTGGTGACCGAGGTAGCTGACAAAACGAGTGCGCAGAGAGATAACAAGGGGAACTACATCAGCCGCACGGTGACCGATGCAGCTGACAAGACGAGTGTGCATAGAGATAACAAGGGGAAATACATCAGCCGCGGTTGGCCGATGCACGGACAACAGTAGAGTGAAAAAAAAAAAAAAAACGCCTGCGATGGTGCTGATATATAAACCTATAGTTTAAATGTTCTTATAGGTTTAATTGGTTTACTGGGATACGTGAAAGGAGCCTCCTCAATGATGGCTGATCCTTTCACACCAGAAATATCAACAGTTGAGCTCTTTTCAGGGCCACAGTTAACAATTATCTCTGTTAACATAGAAGGCATATCACCAGCCAAAGAGGTGCTACTACAAGATCTATGAAGCCAACACAAATGCCATATCCGGTGCATACAGGAAACACACCAAAGTATTGATATGCTGTTATGCCACAATTTGAGGAAAATTCCATCAATCAATACCTTGTATTATCAAAAACAGATAGGGTACATGTTTCGAGCTACTTTTCTTAACCCTTCTTCAGCCCTGACTCAAATAGTAATTAAACAATAAATCGTTATACATCATCTTTCATCAAATAAAATGCATGCAAATATACACTGCAAACAAATATATTAAAAACACTCTAAAAAACACCATGAAATAACTCTGTTATGATTGCTTTGTCAAGTTTGATGAAGCATGATTCAAACATGACTTGTTGTTCATTACAATGTAAGCTAATTGTATACTGAGTCATTGATTATGACATTTTCTCTATGACATTTTTTCTTTAATGGGGCAGTTTTGCCACATAAAAATATTAAAAACACTAACAGCACTATAAAACACATCTGTTGTGACTATTGCATCATGTTAAATATAGTATAGTTCATAAAGATTGACGCTTTGTTTGTCTCGATGTGAGCTTGATTATATGATGTGACCTGATTGGGCTTGCTCTTTATTAAGGAATGTTTAACAGAGATTTCTTCTTTATTGGAACGGCCTGTGAAATAAGGTGTGCTCTCCCTGTGCCAAGTCATCCCAAAAATGAAAAGGACAGAGATTAGAAAAAATTATCCGAGATCTCGAAATGCAAAACCGTAATGTTGTTGACTAATTTGGCTTACGTTCAAAGTACGGGAGAGGAAGGAACCGGGCCCAATGACCACTTCCAAGCTGCCTTAAGATTCCTGTCTGTAAAACCACAAAAAGAATTGAAGATGTTGAATAGAACATTGCGGGAAGAACTAAAGATTGTTAAATTAATGAACCTATGCTCGAGAACAATCCGAACAACGTGCAGTGATTACCATGCAGTACGATGTGGTCTGTATGGAGGTCACTGACTTAATAGGAACACATGTGATAGCGCTGGCTCGTAAGATTTGTGCCGAACGTGGCATGCAATAAGTGCAGTATGAAGGGAGAGGGCGGGAGAAGGGGTCTGGTAGGGAGGTGGGCCGGGAGGGAGGAAAGAAAGTAGCTCTGCTAGTGTGTCGTACAGAACGTTAGCGTCCCAGAATATTTCATTAAGATTTTCGGCTGGATTAGATCTCTGTGCTATATTAATTTCAATTTGTTCTAGTACATTCATTGTTGAACCTTTGCTGTCCTAATGGAGGATGTGCAAATCCTTGTTTATGTCTGAAAAATTGTGCCTGTTTCCTGCATATGGCTTGCCATTGCCGAAAAAATTTTATGTTTTATGTATTTTATGCGTTGATATGCGCCGACCAAAGGTGAATGGAATTTTACATGCTATATAGAGACCCCACGGTATGTATGAAAGTGCTATCTTTGTCCGGCCAGATGTCCAGATACTTTTGACTGCTTTTAGAGATGAAGACGATATTGGAATTCTCACGGTTGAGTCGAATAATTGCACAATCTCCTCTTTGTATAAACCACCCAACATCGACTTCAAAGCAAACATTCAATTCAACTTTGGGAATCAGCATACACAGATAGTTATTGGCGACTTTAATTGCCACAGCACTTTATGGGGCTATGAATCCCATGATCATAGTGGCATTGCATTACAGGAATGGGCAGAAGTAAGTCACCTTACTCTCATACACGACTCTAAGCTCCCAGCATCTTTCAACATTGGGAGATTGAGACGAGGCTACAACCCTGATCTCATATTTATTAGCAATACCATTAGCCAGCAATGTGTGTAGTCAATGTGTAGTCCACTACCGAAAACACAGCACAGACCAATAATGTGCCAAGTGTTTGCAGCAGTAAGACCTCAGAGCGTTCCTTTCTGTAGGAGGTATAATTTCAAATGGCTAATTGGCCAAAGTTCACGGAGTTGTTGGATAATGTCTTATCCACTAGGCCTATTGAGCCAACACAAGAATCTTACGACACATTTTCTGCAGATGTGAAAAAATGCTCCAGAATGTCTACACCTTGTGGTTGTAGATCATCATATAATAGCTTGCCACGGTGGGTGAGTGGTTAGCGTGTCGGATTTCCGACCCCAGGATAGCAGGTTCGCTCCTGGCCGTGGTAAGTGATTTTTGAAAGGAGACAAAAATCATGACATGGATGTCATACGTTGTTGGCATGTTAAAGAACCCATTTGAATTCAGTAGGCCGTGATCAATGGCAAAATTAATCTCGGGATTTTCCGCCAACACAAAGTTCCTCCATTCTCTTCTAGAAAGCGCTGTAGTGTCAAGGAGCTTAGATACCTAACCTCCTTGACTTTCATAGCGTTCAAAGGAATGACGAAATTCGACAGGCAAGCTGCCCTCTGGGAGTCAATTAACAAGCTTGCACCCGGGCCACAGGATATTATTATTATTATTATATCATATAATATAGGTCTCACTTCTGATCTAGCTGCCCAGTTCAAGGAATATAAATCAATGTTTGAAAATAACCCTTTTGGAAAAGAGACAATTGAAGCTGGTAACCACCTTACATCATCTTTAGACATGGTAAAACGAGAACAGTGGATCAAGACAGTAGGACTAGATTTGACTAGAGATAGTCACAAGGCATAGAGATTATTGAAGCGCCTAAACAATGACCCAACGAAAATGGCTGGCCATTCTAACATCACTGCAAACCAGATTGCACATCAGCTACTGCTGATGGAAAAGCTATCAAGAAAGGGAAATTGTGCAGAACACGCAAAAAACTACAGGAAGAGAGAGACGACTTTACTATTCCCTTCAATATGCTGGAATTGGACAAGGTCATTAAAAAAGTAAAACTGGCAAGGCAGCAGGCCTGGATTTTTTTTTTCGTGTAGCCTCCTGAGAGGCCGAGTGCAGTTCTTTCTAGTCGACGCCCGTGGGCGACCTGCGCGTCGGGAGGAGAGATGGAATGGATGAAGATGAATGAAACTGGGCAAGGATGTGGAAGGAAGCGGCCGTGGCCTGTCAGAAGGTACTGTCCCAGCATTTGCCTGGTGTTGAAAATGGGAAACCACGGAAAACCATTTCAAGGACAGCCGACGGTGGGGCTCGAACCCACGCGTCTACCGAGTCAGCAGAGAGCTTGGCCCCTTGACCTAACGCTGCGCTTTAGCGCGCGTAGCCACTACTGTCGGTAGCAGGCCTAGATGATATCCTGTATGAAAAAATTAAGAATTTTGGGCTCAAAACCAAGGAATGGGTTCTGCAGCTTTTTAATAATTGTATGAGCAAATACCAAATACTGAAGATATGGCATAGGTCTAGAGTAGGCCTAATTGCCTTACTGAAATCTGGAAAAGAGGGCACTGATTCAAAAGATTTCAGACCTATAGCGCTTCTGTGTCACCTTGACAAATTGTCCGAAAGATTGATTTTAAATCATATTTTACCTACCAATGACACACTATTAATGCCACAACAGAGTAGGTTTCGTCCTGGCAAGGGCTGTACCGGACAATTACTAAACCTAACACAACTTATAGAGGATGGATATGAAACTCGTAAGATCACAGGTGTAGTCTTTGTGGATCTATCAGCAGCATATGATACTGTCAACCATCAAATCGTACTAGACAAGGTCTACAACCGGACGAACGATAACTGTTTAAATAGACTCATCGCTGCGCTTCCCTAGAACCGAAGGTTTTTCGTCGACTTTCAAGGACAGCAAAGCCGTTGGAGGATACAGAAGAATGGTCTACCTCAAGGAAGTGTGTTGGCTCCGTTACTTTTTAATATTTACACGAACGATCAGCCAGTATCTCCAAATGCCAGTAGCTTCCTGTATGCTGATGACCTCGCCCTGGCCACAAAGAGCACAGATTTTGAAACAGTTGAAACAAATCTGTCTACTGCCCTTGAATGCTTGACAAGCTATTACATTATAAACCAGCTAAAGCCTAACCCTTCAAAAACTCAGGTGTGTGCTTTCCAGCTGAGGCACAGGGAAGCTCATCGTGAACTCTTAAGTAATGTAGTCCGGTATCCAATTACAGAACTGTGACATTCCAAAATATCTGGGTGTGACCCTTGACAGAACTCTCACATTTAAGAAGCACTGCATGGACTGCAAACTCCAAGTGTGGGCAAGGAATAACCTACTCCGCAAACTGGCTGGTTCAGTGGGGTAGTCAACCACAAACCCTCCGTACATCTGCAATGGCAATGTGTTATTCCGTCGGAGAATATGCATGTCATGTTTGGTATTCTTCATCCCATGCCCGACAGGTGGATGTGGCCGTCAATGAGACTTGCAGGCTAGTGACTGGCTGTTAAAAGTCTACTCCAGTTGACAAACTCTATTGTCTTGCAGGAATTGCTCCACCTTGTATTCGAAGGAAAACAGCTGCGTACAAGGAGAGGCGTAGAGTGGAGCAACAAAGTGCTCATCCCTTACATGGCCATACACCTCCAGTTTAGAGACTTGTCAAGAAAAAGCTTCCTACGAACGTCTGAGGAACTAACTGGATCATCTACTACAGCGAGAGTAAAGCTTTGGAAAGCAAAGGTCCCAGTCATCCCAGAACAAATGACAGTTGCAGAACGTTTGCCAACTGGCTGTCATGAAGACTGGTCTGTGTGGAAGTCCTTGAACAGATTGAGGACAGGAGTGGGCAGATCCAAAGTCAACCTAGCAAGATGGGGCTATATCAATGCCAGCAACATCACATGTGAAGAACAAACTATGCAGCATATGCTCCATTCCATTGTGCCCATCTTCCTGCACCGAAGATGATCTTCTTTTATGCAACACAAAATACACTTGACGTTGCTAGGTTCTGATCGAGATTGGTGTGAAGTGATTTTCAATTTATTTGTGTTATGTTATGCATAATTGAATTGTGTAAATGGTATTTCTGATTCGATAATAATAATTGGTTTACTCTGCCATAATATGCGTCCTTACCAGTAATAATTTATCAGTAGGGGTATGATTATGTGGTGTTTATTTTACGTCAAGCTCTCATTCTTGCCTTGTGGCAATCAAAGTATAGCACATCCAATCCTCTGCTCTGCACAAAATAATACTGTTATGGAACTAACAATTTCCCAGATCCATAATTCCACTACAAGGCCAATTGGATCTGTACAGATATAAAGCACTCTGGCATAACAGTTACAATTGAATATAACAAGCTCTTTTTCGAATAACAGTTACATCCTCCTTGGAATCCATTCACAAGAAGTAACGGCAAATCACAACCAAGCTCGTATTGATATTTATTTATAATTTTAACAAAGTATTCACTTGAACAAATTAAAGACTGTACATTGGAATTGACGACAGTACTGAGAATCTTCTCATAGAAACCACATCAAATACAAGTTGACGAAAGTTGTGAACTGCCAAAAGCACCTTATGAACTGACTACAATGGCAATCAGCCCAGAGTAAATAAGTAATAAATGAATAATTATTTAAGTTAACCCATTATCATCATTTGACGAACTCTAGTCGCGGGTTATCATTTTGGCACATAAATCATATGATGAGCTCTACTTGCGGTGATGCATTGCTTTATTTACGTTTGTGTATTCCTATCTAGTTTCCGTATAACTAGCCAGAATCCAGAAATAATGGATCAATAATCCCATTGTATATCTTTTTAGCGGCTACAGTGGGGTTTCCAATAACCTAATAAAACAGTCTGCTTCAACATGCAGTGGCCATTTTGAAATTTTATAATTTAAAAATAAATGACTCTCTATGTTTTAGAGCTGGAAAATCTTGCAGCTCGTTCTTCTGCTGATATAACATATTGCTTACGCTGTGAAATTTTGAATGTTAGTCAAGTGTATTTGTTATTCAGAAGCCGTTTCTCCTCTCTATGTTCAATTTGATGTTTAGTTACTTTCAATTCGTCTAAGTCCATTTGTATTTCTTAAAACCATGTGATTTTTGTTTTAATGTTCCAAAAGAAGTCAAAAAGTTGTTTCAGGAGTCTAGTATTTGGCAAGCGGGATAAGTGTCCAAAAAACGCAATCCTTCGTTTTCGCATCGTCAATGATAGATTCATTTTCCTTGTTAAGTATTGAATTGGGCAAAAGTCTCCACTGGCCCTCAACCTGGTGTTTTTATTGATTATTGTCCGAAGAATCCGTCTATCAACCTTCTGTAGTTTGTTAGTTGTTGATCGGGTGTTTAGTTTAAATAAAGTTTCACTTGCATATGTTGCTTCTGGCTTAACGAAGGAGAAATAATGTCGAAGTTTAGCATTAATCGAAAGAGAGTGTTTCTTATATGTTGGCCAGGTAATATGTTGTGCTTGTCGCAATTTTAGTGTTCTACTATCTATCGATGCTCTTTCATTGGCATTCCAAGTGATGAACTCACCAAAATAAATAAATTTTTTTCACAATCTTTATTTTCTGGGCATTATGCTGTGTCAACTTGAAAAGATGACATCATTTCTGTTTTCTCAAAAGAAATTTTCAACCCAACCTTTGCTGCTAATGCTAATTGCTCATAATATTACACTAGCTGGACAAGTTTCCTACTTAATATGCCATGTCCTATGGTTCCGATTCCACGTAAAAAGGAGGTCCCGTGGCTTATGATCTCGAGATTAACGGTCACGTAAAACTGCAATCTTCCTTCCTTCCGTTGTTTGATTTAGTGCTAATGAACCTATAGTGTCCTGACCAAAAGTCCTGTTCTTCTTGCCAGCACATTTCACTAATCCCAACCAAATGCAACCTCAACATATCCATTTCCCTTTCTAAGTTTTCTAATCTTCCACTTCCTAGCAGACATCTAACATTCCACGCTCCGATCCGTAGAATGTCAGATTTCCTCTTTGTCACTTCTATGATGTTAATCCCCTCTCGAGTTGTCCCCACCCGGAGATCCAAACGGGGGACTAGTTTACCTCCGGATTGGAATTTTACAAGGGAGGAGGCCATCATCACATATAATTATGCATAGAGATGTGCATATCCTCAGGAGTAGTATTATGGCTGTAGTTTCCCGTTGCTTTCAGCCGTGCAGCAGAACGCAGTGTAGCCATTAGTTGGCTAATGGTATCAATATCTTAACCGTCTATAAGACAAGTAAATAACTGATTTATTCTGAAAGGCTGCTACTCCCTTTCAGAATAAAGTAATAGAGCAATATTCTACTAACAAAAATACTAACCATCTATTAACAACAAAATGCAATTTAGATTGAAAATACTTACAAAATGTAATTTAGATCCAAAATACCCACAAAATGCAATCGAGAATCAAAATACTTGCAAAATGCCCACCATACAAAATGCAATATAGATTTAAAATAGTTGCAAAAAGCAATTTAGGTTGAAAATACTTACAAAATGTAATTGAAATTCAAAATACTCACAAAAGTCACAGACCCTATATTGAAAGACTTACTAAAAACAATTTAGGTTGTCAATCCTTGCAAAATGCAATTGAGATTAAAAATACTCGCAAAATGCAATTTAGATCGAAAAGACTTACAAAATGCAATGTAGATTGAAAATACCTACAAAATGGAGTGAAGATGCAAAAGATTCACCTAAGGGAATTTAGATACAATTAACAAAAACAGTGCAGAAATCTTAAAGAGGAAAGGAAACATAATGAAAAGAAGAGGTCTGACTCCTCGAAGAAGGAGGGATCAGGAAAGATGAGACAAGGGCCAATTAAGGAGGGAAAGTGAAAGACTCCCAAGGCCTCGGATACCCTAATACCGTCGGGGTCGGAAAAGAACAAGAGATGACCAAGGGAGGTCGACAGGAAAGAAGACGGAGAGGAGTCTGGCACAAGGAAGTGGAAGCAATGCTGGCCTCAACTGGGGTCCCGTGGTCGCCAACCTACGTCCCACTAGATGCGAGCCCCTGGTGGAGGAGGCAAATCAGATAGTCTCTTTAACCCGGTCCAGGAGACTCCTTGTCTACATGGATAAATCTCATCAGACGCTTCCGCGTAGCCGGGGTGAGCAACGGTACTACAGTCAAAGCTATAGTAATGGCTAAGTTCTGATCAGGACCCAGTCCTTTGGGGTATAACATAGGCCCCTTGCACAGGGATACGTGCGAAGACCTTCACGGCAGTGAAGGCGGAGAAGATGGAATTCGATACGGCGGAGCTGGCGGATGAGGCAATTCCTCTCCTCTGGGGGTAGTACAGAGGGAACCACTGCCTTGTGGGATGTGGAGGGATACACAAAGGCTAAGAGAGTGAACCCTGAAAGAAAATCCTCTGATACGTTAGGCCTAGCAAGCCAGTATGGAAGTGAACATTCACTTGCTTTCAATAATCAAACGAGCCTCGGATTAAAACTAGTACTGGCAGTGACAAAGTCTTTGAGCAGATTTGTCAGGTATGATGGCCAACCCGATGATAGACAGGTTTGTCCGAAGACAAGTGTAAGAATTGGGACACTGAACATTTTGAACCTGACTGGAAAAACAGAAGAACTTAATATCTATAAAAGAAGAATAATATCCATATTGGCACTGAGTGAAACGAAATGGAAGAAGTCAGATAACAAGACTCTCAGAGATGGTTACAAATTATTTTGGAGTGGAACTGCAAAGGAAGCCAAGAATGACGTAGCGTTAAAACAAAAGATACGGAGGCCATTCCTGACGTATCATATATAAATGACAGGATCATAAATTTATATGTGCAGTTGGAGTCCATTAATTACACAGTAGTGCAAGTTTATGCCCCAGTCGGGATGTAGGCTAGTGCAGAAAAATTCCATGAAGATCTGGAAGATATAATCGATTAAGAAAACGTCGTCACTATCATTATTGGCCATGAGGCAATCATCGGAAAACATGGTTTTGGGAAAAGGAATGCTGAAGGTGAACAACTACTGAATGTGTGTAGAAGAAATGGATTGATCATCCAAAATACTTTCTTCAAAAAAAAAAAAAATAGACAGCCACAAGATCACCAGGTATAGTTGGGATGGAAAACATAAGTCTTTTATTGACTATGTCATCACTAACAAAGGTGGAGAGAAATGTTTAACTGATGTCAAAATAATTCCCAGTGAGAGTACGGACAGTGATCACAGACTGCTAATCACAGATCTAAACCATGTGGCAAATGCAACTTCAAAGAAAACGAAGAGGAAAAGCAGAGTGAAGACATGGAAATTAGACGAAGCACAATTGAGATAGGAATACAAAACAAGAATCCAGGGATACCTACCAAAAGGGGAAATAACAGTAGAGGAAGAGTGGAAACGTTTTAAAGAAGCTTTTGTGGGTGAAGCTAAAGACTTGTATGAATTAACAGGATCGACCTTGAAAGAAAAGGAGACACCTTGGTGGAACAACAGAGTTAAATTAGCCATAAAAGAGCAAAATAATGCAAAAGAAATGGTAGACAAAGAAAAGCAAAATTCTACACAAGATCAAGGTAGTCAATAAATTAATAACCTCCAAGAAATCTACAGGGCTAAGAAACATGGATAAGAGGATAGTAAGAGAAGAGAAAGAGAAGAAATGGACAGATTTTGTTGAAAAATTGGAGGAGGACAGCAGAGGAAACAAGAAACTTCTTTATACAGTCAAGAAAAAAACCTAAGAAGTAATTAAGGCAATAGAACTGGAAAATGGAATCTTAGTAAGAGAGGAAGAGGGAATCAGAAGAGATTTCATGACCTTCTTTGATAAGCTCCTGGATGGCAAGGCATTAAACGCACCAGACAGAGAAGAATCCTGTAGATCTGAAGAGCCCAGCAGAGATACGGAACCACCAATCACGTGGCTGGAGATGGAGAATAGCCTTAAAAGTATGAGGAAAGGGAAGGCGGCAGGAGTGGACGAGTTCAGTACAGACATGTTGAGGGCGGGAGGAACTCCAGCGTTACAATGGCCATATAGACTCCTCAATGTAGTATGGCAGCAAAATAACATTCCAGATGACTGGGCGAAGGGTATAATTGTACCTCTTTTCAAGAAAGGGAAATGCACCAACTATCGTGGCATCACTCTACTATCCCATGCCCTAAAAATCCTGGAAAAAATCATAGAGGGTAGAATAAGAGAATCTGTAGAACAATTATTGGAAGAGGAACAATATGGCTTTAGGCCTGGAAGATCAACGACAGACCTTATCTTTGCTGTCAGGATGTTAATGGAAAAACATTGGGAAAAAGAGAAGCCTTTATTTTTACTGTTCCAAGATATTCAAAAAGCCTATGATAGTATTCCAAGGGATCATATCTGGGAATGCCTGAAAAAGCTTAAAGTTTGTGACAGTTTAATTGCAAAAGTTAAGATGCTTTATGAGAAGACAAGAAGCTGTGTACAAGTTGGCTGTGGGACGTCAGACTGGTTTGAGACAAGAAAAGGAGTACAGCAAGGTAGGGCAATGTCACCTCTTTCATTTCTCACTGTTATGGATGCAATAATACAGACACTGAAAGGGAAGAGACCAGAAGAATTACATGCTTTTGCAGATGATGATGTGATCTGGGGTGACTCGGAAATGGATGTAGAGGAAAGACTGCGAAGGTGGAGCCAGGAGTTTGAAAGATATGGCTTAAACATCAATAAAACTAAAACAGTGGTGTTGAAAGTACAAAAGGGTGACAAGCCAGAAATCATGCTAAATGGCACAAAGCTGGACAGTGTCTCCGAGTTTCAATACTTGGGTAGTGTAGTATCCAAAGATAACCAAGCCACATGTGAAGTGAACAATCGAATCAGCTAAGTAATGCACTTTTACCACCAAGTAAGACGACTACTCTGGGATAAACAAGTGCCACTCAAAACCAAGGTGACATTGTGCAAATCCTACTACACACCAATCCTCACATACAGCCAGAAAACCATCACACTAACCAGGAAGTAGGACAACTTGAAACTCCAAGCAGAAATGAAGTTCCTGCGTACTATGATCCAGAAGACCAGGAAAGACAAGATCAGAGAAGAGGTGAAAATAGAAGACTCTATATTACAAAAGATCCAGAAGACTAGAATGAAGTGGTTCGGCCACATGAAGAGAATGTGTGCCAATAAAACTGCAAGAAGGGAGTATGAAAGAGACCTAGGAGGGAGGAGACCAGTTGGCAGACCTAGAAAACAATGGACAGATCTGGTGAAGAAGAATGGACAGGAGAGAGGCCAGGATTGGGAGAGGATTGTGAATGAAGAATCCTCACATTGCAACTCTACCGCCTTTTCTAAAAAACCTTTGAACAGTTTTACTACTATAAACCCATTCGTTATCCTTTGCCCATTCTACCACTGTCGACCAAAGTATTACAGTATGTGCACTCGAGGTTGAAGGTTGTTTGTGAAGTAACCAATAGACCTACATAAAATCCAATAACATCATCATTTTCGTCGTTCTGTTTTACATTAGTTCAGGTTTGAATTTTTAAATTTATATTTTAATATTTTTTATCGCATTTGGAACACAAAAAGTGCAAGTTTTTAAGCGCGTTTCAACCATGTGTCACGTTTAGGATTTATTATCTCAAAAACGTGTCATCAGATCGAATCCAAATTTTAACACAATATACATTGGAATGTTGTATAACTGGTTTATTAATTTCAAAATTTTGTGTGTCCAAGAAACCAAGTTGTTATTTTTGTACGGTAACTATTTCTCGGCTCGGGGTGGTTGGAAAATGTTGTTCTTGGTCGCGTTGTAATCCTTATACATCAAAAAGTTATGCTGTATGACTGTGAAATACGTAAATTAACTCACTTTACTTCCCCTCCGAAGGAAGGCATACTGAGGGATTTTTAACGCTATCTTGGGCATAGAAGCTCAGCATGCTACCAACTACGCCACCGAAGCCGATGTTGTGGACAGCTTTTGCTATAGATTTACTGGTCGAGGAAGAAATAAAAATAAAACTCATGTTTTGGGTCAAAACTCTATGACACTTGGTTTAAGGGGCGGAACAGTGAGGTCATCAGCCCAACGTTGACATTTGGACACCATTAGCAAATATGCAATCGCTGTAATGACCTGGCACTCAAGATTCTGCACCGCTGACAGGATAAATGATGCAAGTTGCTTGAATATATTTCACTACTCGTATTCTTTGCAGCACATAGTAGGGTACTGTCATAGCAGGAGTATGTTTCCAAATGTTGGTGAGTAGGCCTGCAGGGTCTTTCATATAAAATAAGAACGGTGAGCGGCGGCTTTTTTTATCCGCTGCTGCAGTGACCTTGGCCAAGCTTGTAGCGTGCCACGGCCCCCTGCTGTAGTATTGAAAGCACGCACATAGTATATAATGTACTCGACCTTGCAATAAACGTGCAGGTGTTCAGTCGCCAGTCTGAACTTCAAATGTTAATAAGAGACAGTTATCATTACAACATCGTATTTTTGTATGTAAAACTTATTTTAAGTACGAGTCGGCTTGGTGGGTACGTGATGCATTTGTTCAGCAATTTCCTGATGAAGTGCCACCTTCACTAGCACAGATTCACGTAATTGTAAATAAGTTTAACACTACTGACTCAGTGCTCAATAAAGAGCATAAAATAAAAAATCGGAAACATGACAGTGGCAGAACTCATTCGCGTTAGCCAGAAATGTGGTTACCAGACACAATGCCTGTATAACCCACGAAGGACGACACCTCCAGCATATTTTATAAGGTAATATTTCATATAGGATTGTACACAAGCCTAAAGTAGGGGGCCGTGATGCGCCACAAGCTCGGCCAAGGCCACTGCAGCAGCGAATAACAAAACTGCCACTTGCCGTTCTTATTTTATATGAAAGATATATATTTACATTTTAGTTGAAATTGAGTGGCAGACCAAAGAGATAACTGAGAATTGATATCATTAAGATTGGGTATGTATTTCTTTGGTAGTAACATTTAAATGGTTATTATGTGGATGTGTTCTAGAGACTGGCAAATGTGCGATGTACTCTTTATGAATTGCATTGTACTAAATTTGAATAGCTATATTTGAACAATTTCTTGCAGTCAATACTGAAATAGGATTAAGTTAACTTGTGTGGCACACTAGACATTAGCCTGAAACAAGTCTTCTAAATCAATAACATTAAGACGACTTGGATGTCAACAATTCCAATCTAGTATCTCAAGCTAGAATTAAAATTTCTTGGCAGAACTAAAAATCGGACAAGGCCTCCAGGGTGGCAGCTAATTACACTAATCAATGTTATCCTTCCTCTGGATCTATACTTGCCATCTTGTCCTCGAGTATAAGTTTTTCCATTGTACCTGTTCTTCAGATGATGTGGTGGCAGCTAATTACACTAATCAATGTTATCCTTCCCCTGGATCTATACTTGCCATCTTGCCCTCGAGTATAAGTTTTTCCATTGTACCTGTTCTTCAGGTGATGTGACCAAAGCATCGATTCCCCTCACAGCCTCACAGGTCATCGTTATAATCATGCACAGTTTCCAGCCACCGGCCGGGTCTGTTTGGAACACAAGCCTCTCCAACGTTTTCTGTCTTCCCACCATCTCTCAGCCTCCACCCTTGTCTACACTTCTCCTCTCTTCTTCACGCTTTCTTCCACCCCCTCCAGCCACCTGTCTCTCGGTCTCTTTCCTTCCCACTTCGTCTCGTGTATCCTCTTCTCCTCCATTCGTTTTACATGTCCATACCATGTAAGTCTAGATTTCTCTATACCATCCTGTAATGGTTCCTCCTTCATTAATTCCCTGGTCCTCACAGGTACCAAGTAATTCGAATTTGCGATGAATGACCCGGATTATCTACACAATACCGTTCCGATCCGGGCCAGAGATCGCGAATTCGATTATTCCACTTAGTACCTGGGAGGGGAATCGAACTCTCGACCCTCAAGGGCGATATGGGTGACTTTCTGCATATCTGATGCAAGAAACGTTTTCATACAATTTTTATCAATGCAATACCATACCATTCCGGGTCATTCATCGCAAATTCGAATTTATGACTTGATACCTGTAAGGGGAATCGAACCCTCAAGGGCGTTAGGTGTGACTTTCCGCACAGCCAATGTAAGAAACGTCTCCATACTATTTTTATGAACACAATACCGTAACTTTCTGGGTTACACTCTGCAAATTCGAATTTATGACGTAGTACCTGGGACGAACCCTCATCCCTCAAGGGCATTAGGTGAGGGTGCAAAACTAATAGCATATTCATGATCAGCACTTTCGATTTACCCATAATTGATGTAAAAAATCACATTTCGAGAAAAAAATATCCGTACCACCTAAACTCTATATAAGTGCCGCATCGCACACAGGTCTGCAGGATCCACTTCAAGAGCCTTGTTCTAATTCTTAGCTCTTCCAGGATCGAAGTATTTGTACGATTTTTGGTCCAAGAAACTCTTAGGATGTGCCAGTACACCCACATCTCAAGTTCTTCATTCAATTAGAGGCTTTGTGACATTGTAGTCATGTAGCCCTGTGTACTTGGGTATGCGTATATGGAATCCATCTGATAACCAGTGTCATTGTGATGGCTGTACTAGTGTACTGTATATATTTGTAATTGGCACTAGGATTTGGGCAGGGGACAGCCGTGGCCTTAATATGTAGCATCCTGGCATTTGCCTAGAGTAGAAATGGGAAACCATGGAAAACCATTTCTAGGATGGTTGAGGTAGGGATCAAACCCACCTCTTCTCGGTTTTCCTCACGAGGCTGTGTAAACCCTGTTCCAACCCTCAGATCAAAATTTAATTTCTTGGCAGATTCAGGAATTGAACCTGGACCTCCACAGTGACAGTGACTTAGTGGTGGACACCCACATCTCAAAGGCCTCAATCTTGTTCCTATACACTTTTTCCAGGGTCCAAGTCTTGGCAGCATAGGTTGCGATTAGGATGAGGGTGTTGACCAGATCGATTTTGGTGTTCTTTGTTATACATACACATATTGTTCTTTCCACGTCCAAGTCAGCCGTGAGGTAGCTGATCTTGACATAGCTGTCCTTGATAAGCTTTAAAGTAAACCATGACGGTTTACTTTGAAAAATTGGTTCCGTATTGATTTACAAATGCAATGAAACAATTGTTAGGTTCTGTCTACCCGTCAACACACTTTAATTAACCTTATTTTATTTGCTGGACATGTTTCGAGCCATCTTTTTTTTTTTAGCTCATCCCCAGCAATATATCATTCAAACATAAAAATGCTAATTTCTTTAGCCTATATAAAATATCTGAAGGTCTTCCTTATAAATTAGAAGTTACAAAAGTCTAAGGGCCGTATTCAGAGACATCACTTCAACTTAACTTTCACTTAACTTAGTCAAGTAAAAAGCTAGGCCACTTGAAGTGAAGTTTCGAATTTGTATTCAAAAACGAAACTTAACTTCCTCTCGACTAAGTTAGATTTGACCTTTGTGTCTGACGTCATTATGGGACACAATATTTCAAGTACACAGCTGCTCCGTGCGTAAACCACTGCCGTCTCGATCCTCTAATCGAGACAACGGTGGCATAAACACTCTGTATTTATTGATGTTTGCTTTTGCTTGTAAGATAGTGTTCTGTATCGCTTGTTGCTGTTTGGTAGCGTCTGTAAGATAAATTGAAATGGAAGAAAGTAGGGAAAGGCTGTATTTTACCGCTGACGAAAATGTCTACGTAAAAGAACTTGTTATTAAATATAGGGACGTCATGGAGAAAGAGAAATATATATGATTTTATTAAACACAATGTGTACAATCAAGTTTTCACCACTCCGTCATTTCTGCGATTAGAGATTGAGACCTGCTTACACATTCCACTAAGTGGTATTTGGGGCACGGATTATTGCAATTCTTGCAGACGCAGTCCTCCTTGGGCTCATGGAATGTCTCATTCTGACAGATCCTTCCATGGAACCCATGGACAGCGAATAGCGTATAGCCTACAGATGTCGAAGTTTGGTGTTCAGTTTCTTTGATAGGCATGATAATTTTCTTTTCCAGACACCAAACTATCGCTCCAAAACATTTCTGGTCCTTGTATGAGCACGGTTGTACCTGTTTTTAGCCTCATTTTGTGTGTGAAGTACTGGTGTGAAAAGGTATTGTTTCTGGGCACAGGTCTATCCACTGTCACCAAATAGAATTCCACCTAAACTCCTTTCCTCGAATGCAGTCATAAGAGCACTGTTTTCAAAAATCCTGTTGTCATGTGCTGATCCAGGCCAACGAATTACAATATTTAATCTATTATGAAATTTGGTATGCAGCTTCCTCAAGGGCCGCAAATGCCCACAAGGAAAGGATTTTTGGATTTAGGTTCTAAAGGGGTGTTAAGGGGGTAGACCTGCATTTCCCGATTGGTTTCATTGGGGGATGTGATACTCGGCATATAAACTCATCATTAAAAATAAGAAGACACGTGTCTGAGGGTTTTTCGATGTGGTGTATATTATGAGGTGAAAGGGGTGAAAAGTGGGGGTTGAAGGATTCCTAACGGAGCGTGTATCTCTTAAACGACATAGGCGAGGAGTTTGAAACTCAGCGGAAAAAAATCAGCATAAAAAGTAAGTAAATAGGTGTTTGACCGTTTTTTTTTCTTTCATAAATCCAATTTAAGGGGCACATGGGGAGGGGTGAAATTCTGGGGGAAAAAAACAGGTAATATGTCTGAGTGGAAAATTATACATGGCCTATGTTGTAGACAATAACACATTACATCTTTTTTGTCTCTTGCTATTTCATCATACGATGAATACTTAGGGAGTTATTAATGATTTTGTACTTTTTGGCCTATTTTTCACATCTTCTAGGGTCCGAAACCAACATGATATTTTGATGGGTTTTTTTCGTCCTATGCATTTTTGGTTTCAGGTGATAGAATTATTTTCCACTAGGACCCATGCTTATCTATCTAAATAACTAATGTTATAACGGGATTCCAAATGTTATTGCGGGTGAAGCCGCGGGTAACAGCTAGTATTTAATATTTCCATTTTTGGACCACACACAACTTGTACTTTTAGAGACATTCATCCTTTCCGATTCCTATAAATTTCAGCAGTAGGGCCTCCTGGACTCCTAACAGGAATGTGTGTGCAGTCAATGCACCCCATAACATCAGGACACCCTGCTATATCATAAAATGCCTTTTTGTTATGGGTAATAGCATCTTGGCTTGAAGGAAATTTTACAAATCTTCCCAGATGTCTAGCTAAACATTCTGATATTTTAGCAATACTTCTGCTGACAGACGGTTGGCTAATGCAACGGAGATCTCCACATCTGATCTGAAATAATAAAAGCAATGTTGTGTCTTATTAATGGTATTCATATTACTAAAAAAATCGTTTTGAGATTTTAGCTTACCATAGGCCTACATCCATTCTTTTACATCAACCATTACTATCCCATTAAATAGCACAATAGATGTAATTGGTCGCAGAGCAACAGTGTTTTTTCGATACTCGATAATAATAATATTAATAATGGCGTTGGGAGATATACAAATGGAATGTGAAAGTAAAACTGAAGTTGGCCAGTTTGGTCTCTGAATACCAACCCAGGCTTTTATGATTAGGGACCAAATACAGAAAAAAAATTACAAATTTCTGCTTACAGTTATTGATATTTTGGATGTAGTAAATGATAGTATGTATTACTTGCCTGTATACTGCCAGCTGCATAAAATCTTAGAGCAGTCAATACTGTACTGGCAATGGTAGACCTCTCCTGTTCTGATCTTCGTGTTCTGGTATCACCAGCGGCATTATAATGTAATTTACGCATTCCTTAAAGAGCCTGTATCGTCTTTTAAATTCACTGTCTGTGAGAGTATCGAAGGGATTTCCACCATTCCTTACATAAACCTGTGATGCCGGCAAATTATTCTCGTAGGCGTAATCCATGAATTCTTGGAATCCATCATCATCACCATCATCGAAATCCATTTCAATCGCAAACTTAACTTTATAGCATTGAACAGATGTTATCACAGTGTTATTCAGGCAATTTGTAGCAATGAAGTGAGGTTTAAGGTTGGTCTTCAGCTATCTTGAATCTCACTAACTTTTGACTAGGTTGGTTGGTTCCTTAGTTTAGGGGCTGTGACAACGCGGTCATGTAGCCCCGTGTAATTTTGGTGTGTGCAAGTTAAGTTTGGTCTCTGAATACCAACCCAGGCTTTTATACACGGGAAAGTAAGATGTAAGTGAAAGTTAAGTTGAAGTGATGTCTCTGAATACGGCACTAAAAGTCACAATCCTCTCAATACATTTCCCAAGGTCTTGAATATTTAAAAACACTCAACTATTTATTAAAATGTTAGCCTTTGGTTGCCAACATTTTTTTTTTTTTTTTTTTTTTTTTAGCGTATGGCTTTTAGTGCCGGGAATGTCCGAGGACATGTTCGGCTCGCCAGTTTTGTAGCTGCTTCGAGACGGACACCCAATGGGTGAGCTACAAGTACCGTTGGGGAGGGAAGGAGGGAAGTTGGAATATAAGGACGAGGAGTTGGAAGGTAGCGGCTGTGGCCTATAGTTAGGGACCAACCCCGACATTTGCCTGGAAGGAAGATGGGAAACCACAGAAGACCATCTTCAAGGTTGCCGGCGGGGGGATTCGAACCTCCTCGCCTCCCGGATGTGAGCGACTGCCATCAGTCATGCCGTAACCACCACGGCTAACTCACCCGGTGGTTGCCAACATGTCTTAATTCAATTAAAAGGGAACTTGATTTGTTTAATATGGTGTCATTTTATTGTTAGTTTCTCTGTTAAATAATTTTTATTAAATTTTAAATTTTTACATTGCATAAATATTAGTGTTTGTCTGCCAATATGTCTTAATTCAATTAAAAGGGACCTCGATTTGTTTTATATTGCATCATTTTATCGTTAGTTTGTTAAGTATTTTTGATTTTTTTAATTTTTATTTTGCCTAAGGTATTTCGGACAGCCTGGAAAGCCTCCGTGGCTTAGGCGGCAGCACGCCGGCCTCTCACCGCTGGGTCCGTGGTTCAAATCTCGGTCAGTCCATGTGAGATCCGTGCTGGACAAAACGGAGGCAGACAGGTTTTTCTCCGGGTACTCCGGTTTTCCCTGTCAAAATTTCATTCCAGCAACACTCTCCACTATCATTTCATTTCATCTGTCATTCATTTAATCATTGCCCCAGAGGAGTGCGTCAGGCCTCGGCAGCCGGCACAGTTCATATCCTCGCCGCTAGATGGGGGCTCCATTCATTCCATTCCTGACCCGGTCGGAGACTGGAAGCAGGCTGTGGATTTTCATTCATTTCGGACAGCCTATTATATACTCTGAATTACCAATAATGATCGCTCACCTCTGTCAAAGCTAGCACGTGGGGAAATGCTGCGTTGCCACTGAGGTAGATCATGACTCATGACATTCCAAGAGGCTTGCAGGAAGACACAAGTACTGGGGAAGTTAGGCCCCCTGCCTGGCGCTCTAATGACCGTGACGAGTTCAGACACACTGAGTCAAACCATGTGCTCACTGCTGTGTCGGCATACATTGCAACATTGCTTGCTGTTGCTATGGAGACCGTTACACCTCTCGTCTCCTCTCCTCACCCTTCAAGCGGATGACAGCTTTCACCGAGCATCTTTTGTAAATCAGAGTATAGTCGTATACAGGGTCTTTCATATAAAATAATAGCGCCAAGCGGCGGCTTTGTTAACCGCTCCTGCGGTCACCTTGGCCGAGCTTTCAACACGACAAGGCCCCTTGCTTTAAGCGTGTGTACAATGCTGAAATCTTACTTTAGTTAGTTATTGTTGATGAAACCGAAACCCCTATAGTATTGAAAGCGCGTGCATAGTACATACGATGGCTGTTTTTTTTTTTTCAAGTTCCGATGGACTGTATAAAAATAACAGATTGACCTTGCAATAAGCGTGCAGTTGCTCAGTCGCCAGTCTAAACCTCAAGTGATAACATGGTGAGACAGTTATCATTGCAACATCGTATTTTTTTATGTAAAACTTACTTTAAGTACGTGTCGGCTCGGTGGGTACGTGATACATTTGTTCAGCAATTTCCTGATGAAGTGCCACTTTCACTAGCACAGATTCGCGTAATTGCAAATAAGTTTGACAATACTGGCTCGGTGCTCAATAAAAAACATGCCCGCACACGAACAGTTTTAACTGAGGATGAGCTAGATGACATTGGCGAGAATCTTGAACGGTCTCCGAATAAATCACTCACAAAATTAGCACAAGTAGGGGTTTCGGTTTCATCAACAATAACTAACTAAAGTAAGATTTCAGCATTGTACACACGCTAGCAAGGCCGCTGCATCATATAGGATTGTACACACGCTTAAAGCAGGGGGCCTTGGCGCGTCAAAAGCTCGGCCAAGGTGACCGCAGCAGCGGTTAACAAAGCCGCCGCTTGGAGCTCTTATTTTATATGAAAGACCCTGTATAAGTTATATATATTTTGATTATGGCAAACAAGCTTATTATTTCTTCTACTGCAGGGATGTCAATTCGGATACAATTTTGTGGTTGAAGGCATCAACGACAATACCCTAGTGCAATTGATGTGCGTGTGCCTGTCCCTGTGGCCGCTGTTAGGCTAACAATTGCACTAGGGCAGGGTAAATAAAGTTATAAGTGGTGGAACTTCCATATGACTCAATGATTAAAACGAAGTAGTTCTAAATTTCAACACCACGCGCCGTGCTGCGCATGTGGTCTTAGCAGATGACGGCAGTCAAGCAGTGATAACTTACCATGCTCAAATTGCACTTGCAATACAATTACGTTTCAACTGCAAAATTAAATCAAGACCTTACTGAGAGGCATTTTGGTCTGATACGAGGTTAAAGCAGCGACGATCATCCTACTTCTACAGACTTCTTTCACCTCCATTTGTTTCAGTGTATATACATACCAGTGAGAGGAGTCCTCTCTTCTCAAGCTAATTGTGAAGACATTATTGATATTGCTTTCTTCCTTTCTGTTGCAAATACGGTCAATGGTGAGAAATGAAATGCATAAGAGCAGAGAGGTGAAGGATAACATTTGTCAGCAGATTAAAGAAACGATTACACTGACAGACATTGCATCCGAACTGGATCCCATAAACCTGTCGGTTAATGACAATGTCAGTTCTGAGAGAGCAGGCGATAACGTTGTTTATTATTTGTGTGGCTACCTGATTCATACAGCAACCAAGAAGATTGTGAAATGTACTTCCTGCATTAGGTCACTGGAACATGATTCTGAAACAATGCTGTTAGTGACGTAACTTTTGTATCATCTCAAGCTGAGAGACTTTGGAGGAAGTGAATCTAAATTTCTCAAATATCCGTCCTTATATTTTTTTTCACGTGATGAAACGTGTAGATGCAGTAGTGGAGGCAAAGTTGGAGCAAGAAGTCGCGTTGCGGGGCGATATATTTTCAGATTGTGTGGATATGATCTGTAAACTTCCTGTGTTCCGAAATGTGTGCTGCTCAGTGGATCACCTGTTACTATATTTCCCTAGGATAGTGTTTCATTACATTAAATGATGGTTCATTTTCAGGGCGAAAGAAATGTCCAGGGAACTGAGATCCAGATCGTCTTCAGAATCAGTGAGAAAAATAATTAAGGTCTCTACTGTTTAGAGGTAAGCTCTACTCTTCTCAGAAATGTATTTTAGTGTGTTATGGATAGTATTTTAATTTGTTCGTATTTCCTTGAAGATTTGTTTCTATTATTCACACCTTGCTTCTTATTTAGTGCAATACTTCTTTTGATAAAGAACGAGTCAGACGTCCACCTGCACGTCCAGGCCAAATAAAGCTAGTATCATCTAGCGGCAGAAACGGTCAACTACCGGCGTTCCTTCACTTATTAGGCCTACTCTATTCAAACTGCACTACGGTATTGTTGTTGACGCCTTCAACTACAAAATGGCACAAAAAAATGATATTCCTGCAGTAGAAGAAATAATAAGCTTGTTTAACAAAATCAAATATATATATTCAAAGAACTGTAAGTTAATAGGCTGTCTGAAATACCCTGGGCATAATTTTAAAATAATATTTTAACAGAGATACTAAGAACAAAATGATGCAATTGAATTAAGCCATGCTGGCAACCAAAGTCTAACATTAAGATAAATAACTTAGTTACTGTAAATGATTTTAGATATTCAAGACCTCAAGAAATGCGTTTAGAAGAATGTGGCTTTCAGATGTTTTAAACACTTTTAATTTACAAGGAAGACATTAGGATTTTTTATATAAATAAATTAGAATGTTAATTTTAAATGATATATTGATGGGGAAGAGCTAAGAAAAAGAAGGTCAAAGCACATCCAACAAATAAAATAAGGATAATTAAAGTGATTTAAGTGGGTGGACAGAACCTAACAAATTGCTTCATTGCATTTGTAAGAATCAATTTTTCAAAGTAAACCATCATGGTTTATTTTAATGCTTTTCAATTAATTCTCTAATGGTTCATGGCTGCCACTATAGGATCTGCAAGTCAATGACCTACTATACCAGGCCCAAAACAACTGTGAACATGAGGGAGGAGCCAGATTCACGCGCTCACCCGCGCCAGCCAATTGCTTAGCGTGGCGTTGTCTAGTTAACTGCGACCTCTGGGCTCGCTGTGCCGTACGAAATCTTTATTTCTTCCGGCGCACGAAAATCATTAAATATCCAATTATTTAGTTGAACCTATGTTACAGAGCTAAACATTTTGAAGTTAACAGTCCAAACCCCTTGACGGTACGACCAGCCGTTCGGGAGATAGCATCTGTCCTTGAACTGAAGAGATAATTAGAGTGAAGACTGGTTAGGTGTCGAAATATTTAGTTTCGCTGGGGAAGATAAGGAAGAGTGACAGCATTGCTGTATTAATTCAGTAGTGGAGCCTAAACAAGTTAGTGCTGTGAGATGAAGTTTTGAACTCATAACAATGTTCCTTAGCAGCCGAGTGGCAGTCGAACAGCCAGGCAAGAAATATAATTTTCAGGGTATAGCCTATGACCTTTTAAAGAATCTTTCGAATACAGAAGTACGTGAAAACACAAAATCTGATAACCTGTGTCGTAGTGGTGTCGGCAAATATGTTCTTTTTGCGTGTAATTGAGTCGAATAAAACTCACCTCTTCACAGTCTTACCTCACGAGGCATAGTGTACCCGGTTCTAACCCTGAGACCAGAACTAAATGTCTTGATTGAGCCGTGAATCGAATCTGGACATTATCGGTGACAGCAAGAGTTTTTTTTGTTGTTGATGATGATTGTTTTAGGAGCTTGGCGACATCGTGGTCATGTAGCCCCGTGTATTTGGGTGTGTGTGTGTGGAATTTGTCTGATAACCTGTGCCACTGTGATGTCTGTGCTAGTGTGTATATTTGTAATTGAGGTAGGATTTACGTAGGAAGCGGCCGTGGCCTTCTGTTAGGTACTGTACCCTCATTCTCATGACTGGAATGCCTTTATGGGAAGGTAATATGTAATTACTTGTGAACATGAAGCGAGAGTCAGGATCATATGTTTCGCGACCCACAAGTTGACTTTGGATAGCGATCTCACGAGAGAAGCGGGGCACATGCGTTGCAAGTACTGTTGTCACAGCTGATTGGTTAGGGGTATTGATTATTTTTATCGACCAGCAACAAGAGATAAACTATGCCTTTTGGATGGGAATTCAAGTTTTTTATACGTTCTGGCATATTTTAACATGTCTGTAATTATAGCAGGTGTTGGATTATTAACTACTTTCAAATAATTGTATTCTTAGGAACACGGAAATAAGATATCTGCATCTTATCAGTTCCAGTTTTGAGCACTCGTGGCGCGACGATAGGTGACCTCGCAGTCGCGAACTGGCTTGAACAACGGAGAGAGTAGATTGGAATATACCACGCACGATTACACATGTATCGAGTTATACCGGTAACCGGCGGCGAAGTGTCACGTGAACCGTGAGTGAAAGTTCGTCTTGAGTAGTGTACGATCACTGTACAGCAGGGAGTTTCCTTAGTGCCGTGAAGGACTCCAGTTTCAGTACCGATTAGGTCATTGCGATCGAAATTAAAACGTAGCTTGTCTTGCTAGATAACTGTTCATTATAGGCCAGCCGTATAGTGTTCGTGAAAGGTGAATACTTGCTTTTACAAGCATACAATCATAATGTTCATTCAGTAGACATTCTTCGCATTGGAACTGGCCGTATCGATACACTCACTTCGTGTGTGTCGACAGAACAATTAGCACCTCCATTTGAGAAGCATTTCTTAATACGAGTGCTTGGATTTTGAATATACTTTATATATATTTAGGGCCTAACTCATATGTCTGTGATCTTGCAACTATGTTGAGCAATATCATGTCTAGAGGAAAGGCTGCTATGTGCTTCAGTGACTTAACCATGTGCGGCTAGACGATATAAACATGAGTGTCACTGTGCGAGCGAAGTCACGTTCATCCTGATGCTATACGTCGCGCGGCCCGTGCTGGTGAGTGCGAACACAGCTGTTGTATTGCAATACAGTGTGTTTCGAAATGAACCGATTGCACGAGGCCAGTGAACTTTGGTGTTCGAGCCGTTATAGACATCAATGCGTGCTGCGGTTGATAGGACGTTATCCGAAGATGAAAGAAACTGTCGTTGGTATTAGAGTGGAACATTTAGTCAGGATGGGAGATGTCTGGAGATCCAGGGTTCGTTTCTCGCTTTCCTGGACAGTGAAGACTTCTATTGGTTACATGGAGGGAACAGTTATAAAGGACATGACTGTGTTCTTTCGTGGTCTACAAGAATCATCTAAGGTACTGAATTAACCATCTTCAATCGTAGCTAAGCATGTTTATTCTAACGTTGTCACCCTGCCACATTTTTTTTTAATGGGATATTTCGTAGAATGTCTAAGAATGGAGTTTTTGATCCTAGTGTCAAGACTGACTCTATTCTGGACAGGGTTTTGATTCTATTAAAAGGATGCACCCATTGTAATTAAATGTATTATAGTTTAATTTTCTTTTGATTACTGTAAAATTCAAGTTCATTTTATGGGGAATTTATTTAATGTAGAGAAGAGGAACTTTAGGCCACTCAAGATTCATAATTTTTCGTGTTTGATATATATTGTAAATGAACACTAGTTTTATGCCTTTATATGACATTACTCGAGCTTGGGTAGACTCAATGTGGAGTTTCTACTTCCGTAAGTCTACTTAGAAGACTGTTATACACTCGAAAGTGAAATTTTAGTATTCAGGTTGATTTTCGAATACTGCAGTAAGCTTTATGAAGCAGGTTCAGTGAAGAAAGCGGATTTGTTTTGATTTGCTAGGAATTTATTCCGAATTTTGACTTGATCCAGGTTCTTTCTAACGTAATTTTTTGAGATTCTGCATTACGTTTGCTTTAATAGATTTGATCAAGATCCATTATTGATGGACTAGACAGATGTTTTAAACACAGTTTGAAGACATTTGAATACATTCACCCTATGTTATTAACGCGAATCCCAGACTAGATTTATGTGGAAGCAGATATATCGCCAAAGCTGCAATTGTTATTTAACACTTACTGAAAGCTATGCATACTGATCGTGAATAATAATAACATAAGAGCAAATGAAATAATAATTTAACAGTGATTAATTGAACTGTAAAGAAACTTGTATAATTTTAGCAACAATATTTCATTGTGAATGTGATTTGTCAACAAAGCCGAATTCTTTGTTCACTAAGAAAGATAACTAATTGAAGCGCTAAAGAGATAGTAGTAATGCCTGATAATATAAATAATATGAATGCTTAGTGTAGCATGATATTTAATGGCAAAGCCATGTAAAGGCTAATGTCCTTGATTATTAAAAAGGTATTCAATGGAATATTCCAAGTTGTAGTATGGAAAGTAATCCACTCAGATAGATTGTGAAATTAGGGCAGTTTACTTCAGTAGCAGTTCAAGTAAATAATCTGTTGTGGAAATCATGCATTTTAGGCATGTTGAATTAAACCTACCTGGTAAAATTTTCGACCATTTGTATCAATGCAATGCTTAACAAGCGTTTTAACAATCACTAATTCCGGTCTGGTGAGGACAGTTCATTTAAAGGGGTGTTAAAATTAAATTAAAGAAGTTAATTTTTGACTTAGCTTTATTGCTCGGTCAGAAGAGATAAATAAAATCAGAAAAACCCAGCAAACATAAATATAATAAACCACATGGAAGATGTCACTTCTGAATCCTATTAAAAAAAAACACACTAAGAAGGTGTTACAAAATGACTGTACATTTGTATTATAGCTTTAATTTTTTTTTTTTTTTTTTTTTTTTCAGGGTATGAATTGATATATGTCTTGTAAATATGAAGATTTCCAGGGTTTATATTTAAATGTTCCAATTGCTGTCAACAGTTATGTTGCACCATGTATATGATTTGTGTTCACTCATTCTTGGGTAAAATGCAGTCAATAACATTGATGAATGTGGGGGCTGGCATTTTCTCCCATGTTCATGAAACTTCGGATGGAAGTTGGGCACTCTGCCTTGAAGTATAATATAGTGACTTACACTATATTTTCCTTTCCTGAATAAATTTTTTTTTTTATCAATTTAAAATCTTCGAAGAGTGGTACTTTATAGAAACGATAAGAGAACACGTTAAGAAGGCCAGCGGTGGGTATTTCAGTGGTTTTCCCACACACCAGAGATTGCGTTCATCGTTATTCTTGTGCTTTTGAGCTTTCTTATGTCGTTCACCATGGTTTTTCTTAACGTAGTCTCAGTTAGGAATTCCTGTACCCCAATTCCTCGTCTTATGTTGGGTAGAATCTGGCAAATTTTATAGCCGGGGTTTCCAGGCTCTACGATCCAGCTGTCTTCGTGGGATTCCAACATGCTGATGGTAGGTATTTCGGGTACAGTACCATCCCGGCATTTGCCTGGAGTAGAAGTGCGAATCCACAGAAAAAACACTTCCATGATGGCTGAGGTAGGAATCCAACCCACATATTCCCAGGTTTGCATCACGAGGCTGAGTGTACCCTGTTCCAGCCCTCAGAACAGAATTACATTTCTTGGGAATCGTACCCGGGACTCCGCGGTGACAGCCAAGAATGGACAGGAATGTGCCAGCCAGTACACCATAAGGTGGTCTCCAATAAACAAAAACTGATCCCAACAAATTGTTTTCTCTGTTTCTATTACCTTATAAAGGGCCAACACGCAATGTTACTCAGAAAGGCTTGGGGTGTAGATTACGTCATGTGATATAACGTTGTAATATTGTTGTTTTATTTGACGGGCTTGGACATATTGGTACTCTAGCCCCGTGTACTTGTCTGAAAATCTGGGTTACTGTGGTGTCGGTATTAGAGTGTGTGTATTTGTATTCTGGTGAGGACTGGGAAGGAGGTGGCCGTGGCCTTAAGTTAGGAACCATTCCGGCATTTTCCTGGAGTAGAAATGAGAAACCACTTTCAGGATGACTGAGGTAGGAATATACCCCACATCATCCTAGTTTTGCCTTACGAGGTTGAGCGAACCCTGTTCCAGCCCTCAGACTAGAATTAAATAGCTTGGCAGAGCCGGGAATCAAACCCGGACCCCCTGGGCCACAGCCAAGAATGCTGGTTGCTACACCAGGAGGTGGTCACTTGCACGAATAACGTTTGTGTGGTATCTTATATATGCCTCATATCATATTGTGTGCAATCCGTTGTGAGCATAGATATTCGTAGGATTAGCCCCCTCCCCCCCCAGCTGGTACATGCACTTACATTCGGAGTGCCTTGTGTTCAGGGGGAAGGTGGGTGAGTGGTTATAGTGTCGGACTACCAACCCCAAGATTGCAGGTTCGCTCCTGGCCATGGTAAGTGATTTTTGAAAGGCGACAAAAATCACGACTCTCATGTCATACGTTGTAGGCATGTTAAAGAACCCATTTGAATTCAGTAGGCCGTGTTCAATGGCAAAATTAATCTCGGGATTTTCCGCCAACACAAAGTTCCTCCATTCTCTACTTGAGAGCGCTGTAGTGTCAAGGAGTTTAGATATCTAACCTCCTTGACTTTCATAGCGTTCAAAGGAACGACGAAATTCGACATGCAAGCTACCCTCTGGGTGTCAATTAACAAAGCTTGCACCAGGGACCCGAGGCCATACGATATTATTATTATGGGGAAGGTCGTGCGCATACTGCGAGTGTAGAGCTGTGTCAACTCCTGCAAGTCTCACTATGGCAACAGTGCTTAGCTGGACGCACGCGACTGGGCGAGCTTATGTTCACAGTTGTTTTGGGTCTGGTGTAAGAGCCCAAACCTATTTGTGTTTGTGAACTAGGCTACCTTGTGACAGTTATGTTGAGTGCATGAAATGAGCAAGATCTATTTCTGACTAACTTATCGCACGAACTTAACGTGACCATATCTGTACCCTCTGCACAAATTGTGTGCCTTATTGTTTGATAAATTCATTTCACTGCTAACTCTCTAAGCAGGATACATCGTGGTTTTTTTCTTATTCCTAAGGAAACCACATGGCAATAAATTAAAACCTGAACAAAAGCATGAATCAACAAATCCAGGACTTGAAGGAATTCTTCGGGAGTGATAAACCAGGATCCTACACTTGCACTTATGCCTATGTTATTTTCATAATTTTCATACCTTATCCGATATTCCAGGAGTCATTACCAATTGAAATTACTGTCTATTATCACTACTGCACAGGAAATATGTACTAAATTACGTAAATATGTGACTTAGGTCGTTATTTATTGTTCATTCAACGATGCTAATTGTCATGGCTTGTTGATCAACTGCTACTGAAAGAGATGCATTAGGTGTGTTCATCTGTTACCGAGACATCATTTCACTCTTGCCAACGGATGATACACAAAATACAAGACACAGGTCATGCGAAACGAGCTCAGCAAGCGGAACGAGGAACTATTGGCTTCTGTCTGGCCTAAAATGACTGCTTGTACTACAAGCAAGGGGGTCTGAGGCGTTAGCTACTAGGTTAGGCACTGTCTGGACGCAAATTAACTTACAATACTGCTTGTACTACAAACAAAGGGGTCTGGGGTATAAGCCCCAGTGAGTTATTGAGGTTTTAAAGGGTGGAACAACTAGGTCATCTGTCCTTTGCGTTAGTCCCAGGTTAAGTTTGTTTTTGAATGTAAAGCATAGAAACACAATGAAGCGAACAAATCAAGCACAGCATAAAACTAACACCACGCGGTACGAGGGGTTGGCAACATTTGTCCTATAAATCACGACCACAATAACCGACAACTGAAATTTCACTATATGTCATGTTAGAAAAAGTGGGTAGCTTAGAAGAAAACATCTATTAGGACATCATTTCCACAATTATTATTCATCATTACACAAAGTGTTTCGACTAATTTAGGTAATTTTGTACCTGGTTCATCACTCCCGAAGTGTTACCAAAGGATCTATGGGCAAACAACAATAACCAACTTATTGAGATCATGAGCCACGGGACCTCCCTTTCCTTTTACGTGAAATCCGAATCAGGAAGTGATATTTCACTTCCACAATCTCACATGCATTAATATAGAATACAACTAAGACCAACTAGAATTGTAGTTGGTCTTGATACAACACAGCTTGGCCACTGCGCCCTCCATCCAAGACTTGTCATTAAAAACCACATGGATACAAAAATGCACTTATTTCTATATAGAAATGAGCGCTAGTATAAAATACGATTTCTATAACCGGCAATATAGGCTACTTGTATCATGTTACATTAGCAAAGAATCTCAATGGTATTAACACATATCAGTCCAAACATTTTTAACATAGCCTCCTAATTAACGATAGAATATGAATAGGCTAGTAACACAAATGTAAACAATGCACAATTGCTCAGATTCTAAGTATAATTAAGCAGTCCATCTTAAAAGTAGCAAGCAATAAGATTTTCACAAGACGTGAAACCAATCTAAATTATATTAACTGCTACAATCAACTTACTTGATTTTGCAACTTCACCCATTTCCAACATTTAGCTGCAATCGATGAATCCGACAGTCACAACTGACCCGACGAAACGTCACTCAGTACAACTCATTTTGGCATTTACCTCCACAAACGTACACAGCAACGAACACATCAACATGGCAATTTTTTTTAATCTACCACAAGTAAGTGAGTTTTAAAGAACTTGGGAGTTTCGGTTATGCAGCTCTGCACAGTGGTGGAAACCACTCACGTATTTTAATGCTGCAAAACACCACTAATTTCCCAGATTAATTCGAATTTTAGTAGTTCAAAGGACATTATATTTTCGCTTAACATAATTTCTTATTTTATTTTATTCAGATTAGTCATCTTGAAACACGCTTTATTCATTAAAAAATCCTAATTTGAGTCAAAGAACATCTTATTTTCAGTGATACTAAAAATATTGCCCGAGAACCAGATTTAATCAGTGTTTCACATGCCTACATCAGGCCTAAGAAAGTCCATACTACTTTCTCCGTCCGTTAAATAACTATTCTTTTGTTTGGGCCCGAACTCGGTAACTTATGTTTCTAAAGTTGGTTGTCACTAGATTTTAGGGGCTTTCCGTTTATTTTGTTGGTCATTGGGAAAATTATTATATATTGCCATGGCAACGTAATCATGGACGGTGATGGATACATGTGATGTGGAGTTCGCAAATCAAAGTAATTATTACGTCTCGACATTTGGTGATTTACAGAAAGGTAATGGTAGTTTCAGTCAATAAAATGGCAGTATATTGTTGGTTGATTGAGTGTGAATTAAGTTCTGTATTTGGTCGTGCTAAGTTTATAATAATAGAGACTTAATGAGATCCTGTATAGGTTAACTGATCTTAAGGTCTTCAATATTTGAGAAGTAATGATAGATGTGGTGTGTGTTGCCCGTAATCCAGTCATCGGCTAGAAGTTTAGAAAATCTGCCCGCGTATGAATGAGAAATTATTATATTATATTGAAAATGTGTTAACACATACCAGTAGACTTTTTCTATTGGGATTAATGCTGTACATTGTATTTAGGAGAAGGATGAACATCCTCTTTATTCTCTACATGTAGCCTACATTCTCATCATTTCTCAAACCTTTGTTTCACTTGTTGTTCTTGATGAATAGTCTGTCACTTTATTGCAGAATTACCGTGTTGGCAAGGTCGTGTACTGCTCTTAATTGTGATGGCGATATCTAACCAGCATAGGCACCTGTGTAGATTTCCCTTGGATTATCGTATGGTAGTAGTTTTATACAAATCTTTTGTATAAACCAGGTACAGTATTTTCCATTTTAGTCACCTCTATCTGTGATGTAGATTTGTGTCTGTTCATTCCTGTAGTTAGGCTATTAGTCAGTTAGGTAATTAGTTATTGAGGTTTTAAGGGGCAGAACTACGAGGTCACCTGCCCCTATCAGTAGATAGCGTAAGCTTCACCCAGATGTTTTCCATGAGGAAGTTTTGTTTCCAGTTTGACAAATCATGATCATTATGTCTATGTTGACACCTTGGAAGAATTATACATGTAATTGCAAGTTTCCACGGTTAACATAGAGCCAAAAAATTAGGCTTGTGACTGTTTGGAGTATAAGTTATAAGCAGGGCCCGGATAATGGTGTACTTAACTCCCTCCTCCCAAATGCCTTGCTGTTTGGTGGGTTGTAATATCTAGACTTGTAGCGATGAATTCATAGACTTGCTAATATTACGAAATGCCTTAATTGGAACAACTGTGAATGTGGATGCCATTGCTATTGTAACCTGGGTACCAATTGTCAGATCAGGTATACTGCCACTTGTCGCACATCAACTATGCACAGTGACTGACCATATACATAACTTCTTTTGTGCCTCATTGTGTAGTGGCTGTCACTGCGGAGGCCCGGGTTTGATTCCCAGCTCTGCCAAGAAGTTTAATTCTGGTCTGAGGGTTGGGCAAAAACTGAGAAGAGGCTAGTTCCAATCCCACCTCAGTCATCCTGGAAGTGGCTTTCTGTGGTTTCCCCACTTCTATTCCAGGCGAATGCTTAATTAAGACCACAGCTGCCTCCTTCCTAATCCTCATCTGAGTTAAAACTACACACACTAATACAGCCTTCACAATAACACCAGTTACCAGACAAATTCCACACACACCTAAGTACACGGGGCCACATGACCACAATGTCGCAAAGCCCCGAAATGAATCAACAACACAATATAATTTCTTTGTGTGGCTTCAACACTGCAGCCCCCAGTGGGTGGGGGTTCAGACTACACCCATGGTATCCTCTGCCTATCGTACGAGGAGACTAAAAGGAGCAACCTTGGCTATTCTTTGAGGCTTCCTACTTGTCTTATGAATTGTGCCCCCCTCC
Organism: Meconema thalassinum; assembly: GCA_946902985.2. NCBI lineage: Eukaryota > Metazoa > Arthropoda > Insecta > Orthoptera > Tettigoniidae > Meconema > Meconema thalassinum. The sequence continues at coordinate 294,570,133 of OX336391.1, read as the reverse complement.
CAAGGGTGGGAGGGATGGAATACACCCACAGGCAGAGTTGGACGGTTGGCACACGTGCTGTGAAAAATAGTTAGTTATTGTTGTTTTAAGGGGCAGAACTATGAGGTCATCTGCTCCTTTGCTGTGAAAGTATTCTGGAAATACATATAATCTGGTGTAACAGTATGTTTAAGTTGTAGTAATTTCCAAAGGAGATACATTTTTCTTTACATTGCACTTTGTCAGTACATGTGTGTGTACTGTATATAGTTTAATGTAAAGTTTTTACATATTTGGTAGCTGCATTCATGTACGTGCAGTGCTAGGCCATGGGGCCAATCTTTCTGGTGACTGGTTTTGGAATTTTTTTGGTCATGTTTACCGTTTTCAACATCCCCCAATGGCCTGGCCGGTACCTCGCTTCATTCCAACTGCTTGGTCATATTCATTTATTTCATCCTTTTATCAGCTCCTTGTGATGTTGCCATTGGTTACGACATCCGGCTGTACACATTGGCTAGGTGGAACCGCATCGACTTAAATTAATGCAATATTTCAATGATGGTATTGTATTGGATGGCGGTTCATTGAAATCTTGTTTCAATTTTTATAGCAATACATTGTATCTCATCTCCGATCCCTCTGAAAAAAAAAAAAAATTAGGTGTAGGTATGCCGGCAGCTAAAGCGCAGCGTTCGGCCTTGGGCCCACGCTCAAGCTCTCTGCTGACTCGGTGGACATGGGTTCAAACCCCACCGTCGGCCATCCCTGAAATGGTTTTCCATGGTTTCCCATGTTCAACTCAAGGCAAATGCTGGGACGGTACCTTCTGACAGGCCACGGCTGTTTCCTGCCATATCCTTGCCCAGTTTCATTAATTCATCTCTCATTCCGGTGCGCAGGTTGCCCACGGGCGTTAACTAGAAAGACCTGTACTCGGCCTATTAGGAGGCCACACGACCAAAATATGACGGGGTAGGTATACATGCACTTGTTTTGAACTTCTCCAGTCCTTCTTCAACAAAGCAACAATGTCATCTTTGCCTAACTTTAAAACGATAGATTTTAGCATTTAATGTGCACATTTCAAAACACACATGTTGCGAGATAATGGGTGAGGTTAAAGACCAATTGTAAATTTATATTTAAAGGGCATAGAATATTTTCAAGAATATTGACAACTTGTCTGTAGGACACACTCTTTCCCTTCTCTCTTTTAATACACTATTAAATATACAATATTCCTCTGATGCAGATTTTTTTCTGTGTATTTCACAGTAATATGATGTGGCTCCGTACATTTGGCCTGCAGGGGTCCTTTTATCATGCCCGAAACAGGAGGTTTTAATTGCCATTAAACTGAGGTTTAATTGGTAATTGGTAATGTGTTGCACCATTACGTTCAACCACATCTTCCAAATGTCCAGGGCCGGATTTAGATTTTATGCGCTCCTAGGCCCGTGGGTTCAGCTTTACAGGCTGAAAATTCATGTTCACCAAGAATTTGGACCTCAGAAAGGTCTTTGTGAAGGTAATTTTTATTTTATTCTAATGTATCGGGAAGTAAAATCAATTAAATAAATTACAATGATGAGAGAATCAACTGTTTCTTAATTTGTATATATCAACTATAAATAAATGGCCCAACGAGATATTAAAATAAGTTTAAACCTTTTAAGGCTCATTATACTGTACACTAACAGATATGGATATACATATACACTAGGCCTACATCATACAACTTACAACTATGCATAGGCTAATTAATTATTCAAATTAAACTGATATTAATATTCAAGACTTAAATTTTCCCCTAATAAATCATTAAAGATTCCTGTTCTAAAGCTGAAGTCGAACAATCTGCTGTTACAACACATTCGTTGGGAAATGATGGCCACAATATAAATTGGAAAAGTGTCAAAATTTGGAAAGTTTAATTTAAGTAATCAAATTATATGGAATCCGTGTATTGTAGTCTATAACATTTTATGGAAATTTTCTGACAAAAAAAATTGCAGATTAATTTTGCGACCCTCAGCATGGTGCGCCCCTAGGCCGGGGCGTTAACTGGAATTGTGTTGCTTTACAGGCTGAAAATTCATGTTCACCAAAAATAATCCTCTTTGAGTTTACAGCTTCTTCAGCCTGAGGATTGATCGGAGCTAGCCAAGAGGTTTTACTGCGTTGGAGTGTACTTGGCTGTGGGTGATCAGTTGTTCTCCACCTTCCTGCAGCGTAGCCGATCATCTGAGTGCAGCCCGGCATGGTCTTCTTCAATCCTGTCTCCAGTCGACTAAGCCATTGACGTTCACACATCAGAAGTTATGACTCACGTGTGAAACAATGTACAATGTGTACCATGATTGAACATACATTAATAAAACAATTGAAACTGCCTGGAAAATCAGCTTTCTCATTTCCTCGACAATCCTCTACCCTGCCTATAGTTTTTCTGTAGATGCAGTTGAAAATCAATTAACCGTTGAGGGCAAGTAAATTGCAATGAAATGACATTTCTTGGGCATATTCAATTTATTTAGGGTAGGAGGTATATCTGACATCAGTCATAGTGGCGTACTGGGTCGGAATATGGGTACGGTCGTTTTGAGGTTATGGTACCATAATATTGCAAACTTGCATGAAACTTCATAATGTATTTCTTTTTAACGTTAGAACTTCAAAAAGGCCAATCGCTTGCACTTTACACGTAATAAAAGGGCTAAACAACTAAAAAGTATGATATAAATAAACGACAGTCCATTTTTTTTTCTAAAATTCATACCAACGTTATAGAACAGAATGCATGTACAAAATTTAATTTTCGGGTGTCCGTTGCCTCTTAATATCCAATCTACGTAATATATTGTCGTTCAAAAACAAAACGGAGTTGCTTAATAGCAACAATAACGATGTATATCCAGATTAATCAATCTCGATTCGATTTTCTCTCATTTCGTAAGTTGGCTAACATACTCGGCGAAAGCAACCTAGATCTTTCGGTCACTTATATTTCTTGCATAATATACGGCCAGTTATTGCATCTCAGTGGCGATGGAATTCGCCACGTGGCGACCATGTGCTTTTGAGTTGGAGCCCAAACAATGACGCAATCGCACAGAATTTAACGAACCGCGGATTTACCAGAGAGTCCCTACTCTGTTATTATATGCTCCTTGGCCTACATTCTCATTCTAGGATTGTGATTCGCTTCACAGAACATGATTCGCTCTTCACCAAAGAATATAGGGGAGAAAGGTTACTCAGGCTTAAAATTTGATTCCGATTACCACCGTCTGGGTTACGCCATCCACCAGCCTAGCCTGCTACCTAGCGGTGAGGCAGCGTACTAAATTTTAAGCGCGGGTGATTTGAATTTTATTTAATCGCGTACTGGTACCCCGCTCCCCCCTGACCCTGTACCACTCCCTTTGTATTTACATGTAGTAATATGATTTATGTCGGCGTATATTATTTATTCCTGTTCCTTTTGTTCTATTTTATTTAAGAGCAGATATCAAAACAAAGGCTCATAATAATGGATTATTACTATTAATATAGTAGAAAATACCATCCTGAAATCTTTAGTTTTGATATCTGATCTTGCATAAAACAGAACAATAGGAACAGTGAATAAATACATTTCACTGACATAAATCATATTACTACATGTAGTTACAAAGAGAGGGATACAGGGTTAGGGGGAAGGATAGGACGCAGGATATCCTTTATTATTATTATTTGAAACCTGTACCATGGCAGTTGCGTAGTACTCCCCCCACTTTTCTCCCCATGTCCCCTCTCTTAATTTTTCTAGTATTATATGTTTTATCCATGATAGTTTTTCTATCATTAACATTTCTTTTATAGTTTATAATTTTTTTAATGGCAGTGCTTAAAGGTTACTTTTGCAGAGGATGTCATGCGAAATGAACTGGTGTCTTCGGGATTTCCTTCCATAAGTCTCAGCTGAGTTCGGCCTTTGAACCCATGGCCTTGTAACACTAGAAAGTCATTCGCCTACTACACAGTACTATAAGTTATAATATCAGACAGGTAGAAGAGAGGTTTAGTTGCCACCAGTGTTGTGGGAGCACAGTAATCTAAGAATGTAATAAACCAATACAAACCATGCACACCCTATAAAATATGAACTTATTAACCACTGTTTAATGAGATACGATACTGTAAGGAAACAGAATTATGAAGGAAAAAATGAGGACAAAAATAAGTATGTTTATATGTTCATATTATATTCTTCTTTCTTAGTTTTTACAGATAGAAAAATCCACAGAACATTTTCATGAAAAGAGTAATATTTAATTTCATCAGGTCATTGTCCCAGTAGATAATTGTCATCACATGGTAGAGCCACGCATATTGCAAATCTGTAAGAGAAAAATACAATAAAAATCCTAATAATGTTGTAGGGACTTTGCGACATCGTGGTCATGTGGCTTTATGGTACTTGGAAAGTGTATATGGGATATGTCTGATTACCCATGACATTGTGATGGCTGTAGGTGTGTGTGTGTTTGTAATGGAGACTAGAATTTGGAAGGAGGCAGCTGAGACCTTAATTTAGGAAATATCGTAACATTTGCCTGGGGTATAAGAGGGAAACCTCAGAAAACCATTTCTAGGATGGTTGAGATGAGACTTTGAACACATCTCTCCTCAGCTCTGCCTCACGAGGCTGAGTGTATCCCGTTTTAACCCTCAGACTAAAATTAAACGTCTTGGCAGAGCCAGGACCTCGGAATATGAAGTGTCAATATGAACAGGTGTAGCCAATTGACTGTGCAGCGCTGCTACTCTATGACTCGCACGGCACATCTATACCCCGAGACCACAGAAGGTGAATTCCTTACAACAAATTACATTGTGTACCTAAATAGTCGTTACACATACATCTCATAATAAAGATGTTGAAGCAACAACTTGTGACAAGGACAGTAAACAGCTACTCTCTGTGTTACGATGTTAAGCATGCACATATAGAACTTTTGCTGCTCATAGAAGGAGGGGACAAGTGCAGTGTGGATAAACTAAGTTACCCGATCACTTTAATGCTGCATCAGCATGAAATTCTGACCAATGAAAGGCACAAAGGGCATCACATGGTTCATCAGGATCTCTTCGATGTACCTTTGGGAATTGAGCGTCCCGTGATCGATGCACACCAACTCAGTGCGGGCCATAACGTTGATGCCTTGTTATTAATACTAATAATACAACATTATTACTTTCCTAATTGGCCTGGATGTGTGTAACAGGCCTCACCCCCTGGGTGAATGCCACTGTAGCCTTGATATTAGGATAATGCTGCTTTAATGAATGCACAAAAGTGCATTTAGAATAAATATATAAACTGGAACTAATATTAGATGTTATTTGAAGTGGAGAATGCCACTAGCCAGTAACTTACATCAGAACAAATCCACCATCTCGGAAGTTCACAATTTACCCCAAGCACAGTAAGCAGTAAGATCTATGTGTATGCCCCCCTCTTACTGTGATATTATATAGCCCATCCAAAAACATCCATAGAAGAAAGAAAAAACAAGAAAAAATCTAAAATGAACCATATTAATTTGTGGATTAATTCATTTGTTACACAAATAGCCTACCAATCAGTAAACCGATTGAAGCATTTCTTGATGCAACATGCATTGAATTCAATTTTAATTAATAGAGAAAAGATTCGCACAATGTGCAAAGAAAACATATTAGTTCACAGCATCGAGACAGAATTTAGTCAGCGACACTAGTCTTTTCCCGCAAAACATTGCGTGGTACCTCTCACAGCTTCTTCCGCACAATTTGCATATACACTGTAGTTCTTGTGGTTCATGATAGTTGGCTCTGCTGCATATCCGGTGGTGAAACCCGTGAACAGCGAAACGCGTCATTAAGTGTCTTAGTTCATATCCTGGCTTTTTCCAATCACTGCTTAACATTGCGTCTGTAGTGTAAAACTCCAGCCATATGTCTTCCCTTTTTCTTTGAAGGTCTATAAGCAAGCACTGATACGCATGTGTAGAGGGTAGATGTAGTAGCAGGCGGAGATCTTCTATGAAGAAATTTTCCTTAGCCAGCACATATACCAGACGCGAACGGGTGTACTTTGATACACCCAACGTCTTTTTTAGGAATTTTGCTTTTACTTTTTCTAAGTCCGTTAGATTACTTTTGGTAAGGTGTTCCCAAATTAACTCCATGCCGTATGTTATGATGGGCGTAATTTTCAATTTAAATATTTCCATTGCTGTTACCAGCGAGATCTGTGGAAGAGTTTTTAGACTTATCATGGCTAAGGTCGCAGCTGTTATTCTTTCTTTGACATGTATCGTAAAGACATTTCCATATGTCTGTAATGTGATTCCTAAGTATTTAAAGTATGGAACAGTTGTTAATGGTTCATTTCTGTATGTGATCTTGTCATTGGTTGCTGATTTGCCTCCTTTCCTGAATGTCATTAAAACGGTTTTCTTTTCGTTAATTTGCAGTTCATTTTTGGTGGCCCACCTTTCCAGCTGGTCAAAGGCTTCTTGAAGTTTTGTTATCTGAAAAACCGAAATTCAGCAGAAAAATAGACACAGATGCTATTGCTCACATCAACACACATTATATACAGCAGGAAATAAAGACGGGGAATTTGGACTCAGCAATAGCTAACTTGGAAAAACTCATCAAAGATAACTCAATCCCCATTCCTCGACCAAAACGAACGAAAAATCAATGGTTCAACAGGAAATGCATCCAAGCGAATAAAAGAGGCCTTAATAGCACTACATAGAGCAGTAAAACTACCCCATGATTTTAATTTACAACAATATTCAGATGCTAGGAAACAATATAAGGAAAACGTGAAAAGGGCAAAAGAAGAATTCAAAAAAAGAGAAGAACAAAAAATGATAGAAGAAGCAACAGAGAAATGGTATAAGGCACTTTACACAATCCAACCGCATTTCCCAAAAGATATACCAATGACTATATGGGAAGAACATTTTAAAAAAGTACTTCAGGCACGTGAAACACGACCTCAAACAATAAAAGATACGGAAATGCACATTGAACCTTTCACGCCAGCAGAATTAGATAAAGTAATAAGGAACACTCAGAAAAACAAGGCATGTGGGCCAGATGGGATTTACTATGAGCATATCAAAAGCACGGCCCCATACTTTTTAGACCTATGGACAGACATTTTTAATGAATGCCTAAAACAAGGAACAATTCCAAATAACTGGCGACATGCCACGCTAAAGCTGTTATATAAAGGCAAAGGAGATATGGAAGATCCAAATGCATACAGGGGCATAGCATTAGAATGTACAGCCTTCAAAATCCTAACGAGTCTTCTGAATAACCGACTATACCAAATGATAGAGAAATTCATCCCTGAAGAGCAATTCGGGTTCACCAAGGGCAAATCGACTTTACACGCAGTGAAATACCTTAAGGACGAAATCGAGGAAGTTTTGAAATACCGGAGAGGAAAGCTTCATGTGATTTTGGTGGATTACACCAAGGCATTTGACCTTTTAAATAGATCCATGATAATAGAATTCAATTTTGTGATTGACTTAAGGGGAACCGATAGGCCTAGTCATTATATTCACTGCAATGTTATATAGGCTATATACTGCACATGTAGCCTTTTATAGTCCAGTCTGCAACCCTCTGTTTGCAAACAAGTCACCTCTATGATCCCCTGCTTCTACACCTCTCACTTGAATAAATCGTTAAACACTGAAACTAACTAACCATAGCCTCCTACGTCTATCTCTGCATCTCGTATCCTCTACCTCCGAGCTCATTAACCTCTTAAGTAATCTCTCCTCCCCCATTCTCTTTGCATGACCCATCCGAGTCTGCTCATACGAACAGCTTCATATAGCATTTCATTTCCAACCTAGTCTTTATCTCATCATAATTACACATATTATCAGGCAGATTACACACGATCTGAATCGAAAGTGTTGCAACGCGCTACTATGCTAGCGTCCAAGACACCTAGGAGCGTGTGGCTCAAGGAGGATATATGGGTAGAGCTACAACTTAATGCAAACTTTTGATACCAACCTATTGCTCGGCACAAGTAGTTCCAACTGACAATATGAGATGGCGCGACGATGCACTTTCGAGCGCGATCAGTCCCCGACCTGGCCTACTGGCCTCTTTCCCCTCCCGGCTCGTGCCTACTCGACCCTTTGCCCTATTCTATCCCCCCCACCAGTACTTTATATTCCTTCCTTTCTTTCTTTCCCCTGCCTTATAATGGTCATATTTTAGTAGTTGGTCTAATAATAGGCGATTTCTTCCCCCTGTGATACCAGGTAGAGAAGAAAACATAGGCTCTACCAGAATAGTTGTGGATGTTTCCACAAAGCACATAGCTTGACATAGGCCTACCCCACAGATATGTACAAATAGAAAGAGTAGGCTACTTTCTCTTCTTCTTCTTCTTCTTCCTAGCATTAATCCTGCTTTATTGCAGGGTCTGCTTTTCTGCACTTTTTCTTCCATACTGCTCGATCTTGAGCGTCTCTAGTTGTGGCATTCACTAGTTGCATGTCCTCCCGCATAGTATCCAGCCAGCGCTTTCTCGGTCGTCCTCGTGGTCGTCGGCCTTCTGGACTGATGTCAAGTGCAGTTCTCGCAACTGAAGAGTGATTGCTACGCAGTACATGGCACCAACGCAGACGGCTCTCCCGCATTTTTTCATGGATTGGAGCCACACCAAATGTAGCTCGAACATTGTCATTCCTGATGCGGTCCAGTCTAGTAAGTCCCTGTGTCCAGCGAATCATCTTCATCTCCATGACATGTAGTTGTTGTTCATGTCTCTTCGTTACTGGCCAGCATTCAGTACCATACAGTGCTACTGGTCGAACGATGGTTCTGTAAATTTTCGACTTCAGATATAGTGGCACATTCCGGTCAAAAAGGACTCCAGTAACTTGGCGCCATTTCAGCCATGCAGCGTTGACTCTGTTTCGGACATCTGGGAGTGTTTGGCCGTCTGAACAGATTAGCGTGCCCAAGTATTTGAATACAGATGATTTTCGGAGTCCAGTGCCATCAATGTGAATAGATCCTTCACTTGATACTCCACACTCCATATACTCTGTCTTCCCAATATTAAGTCGTAGGCCATGGGTGTCCAGTGCAGTTTTCCAACATTGCACATGTTGTTCCAATTCTTGGCGAGACTTGCAGGCTACAATGATATCGTCAGCATAGAGCAAGGTCCAGGGATGTGGTTGCAGTAGTTCAGCTGCGATGGTGTCAAGACAGATGATGAACAGGAGCGGGGACAAAGCTGACCCCTGATGAACACCAACTCTGATGGGAAAAGTTGCGGAGTTTCCTGGAGCACATCGGACATAGCTGGTGACATTCCGATAAAGAAGCTGAACCCATTGAACATATGCTTCTGGTACCCCATGCTGTCGTAGTGCATACCATATTAGATCACGAGGTGGTGTATTCTTGGAATACACGGTACAAGAGAATATAATTCTTATTGCTTTTGCTTGTTCATTCCTTCCTCTTTGTCAAACACCAACAGTGATCTTCTATTTTCTCTGTGGTGATCACTTCGCTTATATCTTTTATGAGTCTGTTCTAGATATATATCTTCCGTGACCCACCTAGCGTCATCTAGCAGCGAATCTCTGAAGTTCCTCAATTCTTCCTGGTGCAAGAGGATTTACTTATCCATCTGGCCACCAGATTTGCTACCATCGCCAGCTATCAACTCTTTGAAGACCATTCATCAAGAAAAACATTTATTTTTGTAAAGTTGTTTCATGTTTATGTGCAACCTCTTTGTTCCTCCCCTCTCCCGCCCGCTTCCCCCTCTTCTCCCCTCCCCCTACTGCTCTTCTCCGAGCGCGCAGCCTGCTCGCTCAGTCACTTCAGTTCTACACTTCTCTGCGTCGTGAGCAACCGCGCACTCACTCTCTTAAGTGCACTCAACTCCTTGTTGGTCATGCCGTCTAGGCTAGTGCTTTTCTGCGTCTAGCAGTTCTCACTTGTGCGCCGGCCGTCGACTCAGTTAAGGCTCAACTCGAGCCAGTCTCCTCAAACCAAGAGGCAAACTCTACTTTCTACGCCATGTTGTCATATTAAATATTGTCAAGGGGAACTTCACCTTCAACATGCAACCAAGATAAGTACAGACTTAAGGTTTTAACCTCATCTTCATCAATTTTATCTACATGCTTTTATTGATTATTTTATAGACAGCGTGAGATTACTTGTGGGGCGGTAATCATTCTTCGCGGGATTTTTCATGTTGGGCTTTTGTCTAATCAAGCCAATCTTGGTGAAAAGCAGCATTTCTTATGCTTGCTAAATGAGAAATCTTCTCACCACGTGGGATATTATCTAATACCCGCTGTCTATAAATTACAAAGCAAGTTCCTCCGCTGGATTATCTTTGGCCCCATTTTTCTATTAAGATCGTTCTGGAACCTTCCAGATCCTGTACTCTATCTGCGAGTCATGCCGTCAGGTATTTTTCACTCACTTGTGAAAATACTGTTTAAAATGAGGAATCTTCCTTATAAATTACTGCAATAGCAAACTTTCGTCCACCGTTGGAATGTTCCATGGCGCATTTAATTGTAATTCCCAACTTTCTCAAGAAATAGACTCTCGCCTACCTAGTGCAACTAGTTATTTTCATCATTGCAATAACTTTCTTTCCATAAACTTTCGTGTCTCTACAGTGAACTTTTCATCTATTTAAAAGACTATAGTGATAATTAGTGCTTGTCCCACTTTTCTACCGCGTCGCGATCGTCCGTTTACATTAAATCAGGCCATGAACATTGATCCTAAATCCCAATGATCTTTCCTCAACCTTCTACTAACAAAACATATTAATAAAATTGTAACTTCTCCATAAGGTGTCACTCTTCGAAGTGCCCTTCCATTTTGCTGTTTATCATTACTTAATTTCTGTATAATTACGTGTTTTATACACGGTTCAAGCTCACATTGTTTCTCTTTTATAACGAGAGAATACAATTCTTTTAACTCATTAGTGAGTTGTTTCTAGGTCTCACGAAAGGGTACCTGCCCCATTTATCTAGTGATTCCTATCTAAATACAGGAAGTCTAGAACCTTCCTTGTTGATTTTTTCTTCAGGTTTCACAGTAAGTGACCTGCCCCCCCCCCCCCTTTGTATAATTGTAATAGAAGTAATTCAGCATAAACATAAGAAGTAATAGGAACTTCTTCTTCATTTACTCGCTTCCTTTTTTGTTATTTTCGAAGTTGTAACTTTTTCTAAAATAATTACTTGTAAATTCCTTAAAGTACACTCCTTGTACTCAATTTGATGTTTAATCTTTAAGCATTTTATTTGTCTTTTTTAAATCTTACAAGGATTTTAGTACATATATAAGGTTTAAAACCTCATAAATTGTTAATTGCCTGGCGCAAATGTTTAATGCTATTTGAGGTCTGTGACCACAAATTTGTTAACAAGATTGAATATATGTTTGTTAAAGTTATAAACTTCTTTTGCCTTTTTAAATAAATTAAATATTTGTTTTTGGATTCATAATTTCGAAAACACAACGGTTAAGCAAGATCCTATCTTCCCTGACTCTTCCCAAGTTCATGCCATCGTTAATACAGAACAAATCTGCTATTATTTGTATTGCCAGACTATCACCCTTCCCTGTAGTAGTCTTATGCGTGCTTGGGAGGAAATACACTAAAGCCTTTCTCTGGCAAACCGCCCAAGTCGTAGCTGCGGTTCCCGTCAGCTTCGACCAAGTCCTTACCCACTTTAGGTATCCGAGAACGAATTTTCAGTGGCAACCGCCTCTGAGTGTATTTAAAGCTAAATTTATAACTTTTGTGGATCTCTCATCCTATTTCTCTATCCTTTTTCTCCAGTCCGAAACCCACTTCCTTTTCTTAATCATCTTCCCTTGCTGGGTGGGTTATTCCTCAGCCAATAATCTACCCAAAATTTGGTACCAGAAACCCGGGAGTGTCCATTTTCTATTTCTATTGTTTGTCAAGTGTCATTTGACAATACTTTGCAAATTATTAATATCTGCTTTGAATCTTTCAGCTATAACTACGTCGTGCAAAGCCTGTGCAGGAGAAAGAGGCCGCTCCTGTCTCCTTTGGTGTGTCCCGTTCTTTCTACTTATTAGCTGCTGCCAGTTTGACAGCATTTCCAAGGTTCTACAGTTTTGTGAGTTGTATTTCAATTTATTTTCTTTGTCATGGCTCCTACTGAAAAAGATGAAACTCTCATTGCTAGACGTTCTTCCTATAAAGGGCAACTCACTAGATTCAGAAATTTTATCAACAAATTAAATCCCGCCGAGTGTGATTTAGACATCCTAACACAACGCCTTAAGTTGTACGAACGGTCCTATGATTATTACGATCAAATTCAAACCGAGATTGAATCCGCTTGCCCAGAATTTCAATCGGATCGGGACGAGGTCGAACCCTTGTACCTTGAAGGGATTGCCAAGGCCCATCAACTGATCCGCAGTATCTCAGAACCGGACACTAGGGTCATCAATCCGGCCCAGTTCGCACCCGCTTCAGTTCACAAGAACAAACCGAAACCGTTACTTCCTAAGATAAGCCTACCTCACTTCTCAGGCCAGGAAGGTGAATGGTATTCTTTTTATGAACTTTACTGCTCACTCGTTCATGACAATAAGGAAATTCCCGGCATTCATAAATTCTACTTTTTACGTACGTCTTTGGAAAGCGAGGCCTTAGCCTTGGTCCAATCACTGCCTTTAAGCGCAGATAACTACCACATCGCCTTTAATCTCCTTAAAGAGAGATATGGCAATTTACGTTTGAGTGTAGCTCGCCACATACGCTGTCTCTTCAACCTGCCAGCCGTCAAACCTAATGACGTCACCTCTTTAAGAAACCTGTTGGACTCCATGCAGTTAAATGTCAGAGCATTATATCAACTTAAGCAGCCCGTCAAACATGGGACACCATACTTATTCATCTAGCTACATCCAGATTCGATTTTTCGACTTTAAAGGCATGGGAAATCGAACTCGCCCGCAAGGAGGAATTTTCGTTCGAACACTTAATCTCGTTTCTTAACAGCCGATGCCAAGTCCTTACAGCACTCGCATTTCAGTGTGAAAATGTCGAAACGAAGCACCAGTGTCACAGTTTTGAGAAAGAACTTGCTTCTTCAAAGGGTCATCAGCTCCCATCTGTCGAGAACAAGCAAACCCGTTCTGCTTCTTTCAATCATGCAAGAGAACATATCAGGCCGCTCAACAAATCTTTAAAATGCACGCTCTGTAAAAAGCTTCACACATTGTATTTGTGCAAATCCTTTAAAGAATTGTCTGTCGAAGATCGAAGGAAGTTTGTCTTCAATAGCAAACATTGCTTCAACTGCTTGTCACCTAAGCATTCTTCTTCTAACTGTACGTCATCCAATCTCTGTTTCCATTGTAAAAAACCGCACCATTCTTTATTTCACGCTCATGATAAATCGAGGTCACCAGTACCCGCTTCTTCAAACTCCATGCAGAGCAGCTCCGAACAAACTAATGCTTCTTCCTGCATTTCTAACGCCGAAACTTCTCACAGTGCGCAAGCCCTCTTGTCCACTGTACAATTCGAAATCCAAGATAATTTTGGAAATTGGGTTCGAACCCGTGGTCTTCTCGATTCTGCTTCAACGCACAACTTTGTTTCGCAATCATTAATTAAAAAACTAGGTCTTTCGTCATCGCACACTCCCATCAATGTATCTGGCATTGACAATTTGAAAACTCAAGTCTTGCAGTCTTCAAAATTGAAAATCAGTGACGTTTGCCAAAGAAACACCAATCTTAACTTAAACTGTCTCATTCTTACCAGTATTGGCAAGGACACTCCTAGCAGCTCTATTAATACCTCCGGTTTAAAGATTCCTTCGCACTTAAGGTTAGCTGATCCTCAGTTTAATGCTCAAGGTCCCATTGATGTACTTTTCAGTGCCAATATTTTTTGGAATTGTCTCCGTAAACAGGTTCGCAAGTTATCTTCAACCGTGGTCGCTAGAGACACCGATTTTGGTTGGGTTATTACCGGTGAAATCCAACATCCCAGTGTTCAAACCAAAGCGCAATGTCATTTTGTTACAGCTGACATAAATCCCATTTCTGAAAAAGAGAACGCTCATGCTTTCGATCTCGATACTTTGGAAAAACACTTGCCGAAACGATGTCTTATCGTGAACAACTACGCCACCTTGGTAAGTTGTTTAAATGATTTTGCCTTCTTCCTGCACAAGATGGCAATTCAAGTTCGCCTTGCCTTGTGTTACTTCGTCTACCTTCTCATGTCATTTTTTATAGCAGGTAATTGCTTAAACTCTTTATCGAAAACTATCTTCCCCTTGTGTAAAACCATGGCTATCAGTCACCATCACTTCGCTGTAAGCTATGATTCACTTCTTTCGCTATTTAGAAGGATGGCCACGGCCGGCTCCTCCTCCCTTCCTCACAATTGGAAGTCGCTCATGAAACCGCTTGAAAATCTGAATTCTCTAGCATCTAGAATAACTATTCTTACGCATAAGCTCCTTCTCAATGTCCCAGCTTTTCTCCTCTGTTCGGAAGAATTAAGCTTTTTTCTGTTGAAAATTGTCGGATTCCGTGATCCTCCAAATTATGCGAAATTGATTTCCTACCCTATTTCTTATGTCTTTAAATTGTTTGTTCACGTCCAAGCTACGGATGACTACATGTCGTGTTACTCGTTCTGCTTTAAGTCAAAGCTGATTCAACTAGTGTTGTTTGTTTACTTTGAACTGCTTGTTTGTCAAACTTGTTTGTATACAAGTTTGGGGAAGGCCAAGTTGCTGTTTATTTCCTGTATGCTTGCCAAAGGTCAAAGCAAGATTCCCTTATCTCAACTCTGGCTGATTGCCAACCATTGTCTGGCGAGTCGCTTCCGTAAGTTCAGAAGCCGTTCAACTCATCACCAAAATAAACTTGTTCTAGTCAAGGACTCTTTCAGATATTTATATTCCTTATCTCGTTGTACTATGTGGGTCAAGGCCGCGCTTGCTTGTCTCCCACTTACTCACGCTCTTATTCTACAATTGCTTCGATTTTTGTTTCGTAACATCGTTGCATATCCTTTACGCGCTTATGTATGGCACTTTGCTTACATATTTTGCGATCTTATTGTTCATTGATGAACAAACTTGTTTTTTCTCGTCGTTACATTCCATGTGTTTTTGCATTTATACTTGTTATGTCACGTTTCTCGCTGACTTAAGTATTTTTCTGAGTAACCCCTTTGATACTTATTATGACTTAAGGTCATTGTTTATGGCTACTAGATTGTTACCTATGGCGTTCTTTCTTTCTACTCTCATAAATCCTTTGTTTATTTGGTATATTCTTATCCTTAATAGATGTACTTTTTTCTATACGCTTTGTTTAAACTTTTCAATTCTCCTTTCGCATCTTATCGCAATCTTTACTAGTGCCTTATTTTCCGCAGTTTCTAGCTATTTTGTGATTGAAGGTGTCGTTAATTCTTGTCCTTTAACTCCGCTTTCCAATGACCCTGATGACCTGCTTCCACTTACACCTGGTCACTTCCTTACACGCACTTCTCTCTCTGCCCCTCCTCCTCTTCCCAATTCTTATAAGGATTCTAATCTACCTATCGTTTGGCGTAAACTTGAAGCCCTCCGTAATTCATTTTGGAAGAGGTGGAACTTGGAATATTTAACTTCCTTGCAACGGAGACAGAAGTGGTTTCTTTCCAGTCCCGACATTAATATGGGGGACTTGGTCTTGGTTAGGGATGTTTCACCCCCCCCCTAGGATGGATCTCTGGTAGAGTGACCGAGTGTTATCCTGGAAGAGATGGGAGAGTCAGGGTAGCCAAAATCTTGACCACTAATGGTCCGATCACAAAACAACCATTACCTTTAAATGTTTACTTGTTTTTCTTGTTCTCTGTTGGTGTTATCCCCTCCCAGTATGGTGTATTCTTGGAATACACGGTACAAGAGAATATAATTCTTATTGCTTTTGCTTGTTCATTCCTTCCTCTTTGTCAAACACCAACAGTGATCTTCTATTTTCTCTGTGGTGATCACTTCGCTTATATCTTTTATGAGTCTGTTCTAGATATATATCTTCCGTGACCCACCTAGCGTCATCTAGCAGTGAATCTCTGAAGCTCCTCAATTCTTCCTGGTGCAAGAGGATTTACTTATCCATCTGGCCACCAGATTTGCTACCATCGCCAGCTATCAACTCTTTGAAAACCATTCATCAAGAAAAACATTTATTTTTGTAAAGTTGTTTCATGTTTATGTGCAACCTCTTTGTTCCTTCCCTCTCCCGCCCGCTTCCCCCTCTTCTCCCCTCCCCCTACTGCTCTTCTCCGAGCGCGCAGCCTGCTCGCTCATTCACTTCAGTTCTACACTTCTCTGCGTCGTGAGCAACCGCGCACTCACTCTCTTAAGTGCACTCAACTCCTTGTTGGTCATGCCGTCTAGGCTAGTGCTTTTCTGCGTCTAGCAGCTCTCACTTGTGCGCCGGCCGTCGACTCAGTTAAGGCTCAACTCGAGCCAGTCTCCTCAAACCAAGAGGCAAACTCTACTTTCTACGCCATGTTGGCATATTAAATATTGTCAAGGGGAACTTCACCTTCAACATGCAACCAAGATAAGTACAGACTTAAGGTTTTAACCTCATCTTCATCAATTTTATCTACATGCTTTTATTGATTATTTTATAGACAGCGTGAGATTACTTGTGGGGCGGTAATCATTCTTCGCGGGATTTTTCATGTTGGGCTTTTGTCTAATCAAGCCAATCTTGGTGAAAAGCAGCATTTCTTATGCTTGCTAAATGAGAAATCTTCTCACCACGTGGGATATTATCTAATACCCGCTGTCTATAAATTACAAAGCAAGTTCCTCCGCTGGATTATCTTTGGCCCCATTTTTCTATTAAGATCGTTCTGGAACCTTCCAGATCCTGTACTCTATCTGCGAGTCATGCCGTCAGGTATTTTTCACTCACTTGTGAAAATACTGTTTAAAATGAGGAATCTTCCTTATAAATTACTGCAATAGCAAACTTTCGTCCACCGTTGGAATGTTCCATGGCGCATTTAATTGTAATTCCCAACTTTCTCAAGAAATAGACTCTCGCCTACCTAGTGCAACTAGTTATTTTCATCATTGCAATAACTTTCTTTCCATAAACTTTCGTGTCTCTACAGTGAACTTTTCATCTATTTAAAAGACTATAGTGATAATTAGTGCTTGTCCCACTTTTCTACCGCGTCGCGATCGTCCGTTTACATTAAATCAGGCCATGAACATTGATCCTAAATCCCAATGATCTTTCCTCAACCTTCTACTAACAAAACATATTAATAAAATTGTAACTTCTCCATAAGGTGTCACTCTTCGAAGTGCCCTTCCATTTTGCTGTTTATCATTACTTAATTTCTGTATAATTACGTGTTTTATACACGGTTCAAGCTCACATTGTTTCTCTTTTATAACGAGAGAATACAATTCTTTTAACTCATTAGTGAGTTGTTTCTAGGTCTCACGAAAGGGTACCTGCCCCATTTATCTAGTGATTCCTATCTAAATACAGGAAGTCTAGAACCTTCCTTGTTGATTTTTTCTTCAGGTTTCACAGTAAGTGACCTGCCCCCCCCCCCCCTTTGTATAATTGTAATAGAAGTAATTCAGCATAAACATAAGAAGTAATAGGAACTTCTTCTTCATTTACTCGCTTCCTTTTTTGTTATTTTCGAAGTTGTAACTTTTTCTAAAATAATTACTTGTAAATTCCTTAAAGTACACTCCTTGTACTCAATTTGATGTTTAATCTTTAAGCATTTTATTTGTCTTTTTTAAATCTTACAAGGATTTTAGTACATATATAAGGTTTAAAACCTCATAAATTGTTAATTGCCTGGCGCAAATGTTTAATGCTATTTGAGGTCTGTGACCACAAATTTGTTAACAAGATTGAATATATGTTTGTTAAAGTTATAAACTTCTTTTGCCTTTTTAAATAAATTAAATATTTGTTTTTGGATTCATAATTTCGAAAACACAACGGTTAAGCAAGATCCTATCTTCCCTGACTCTTCCCAAGTTCATGCCATCGTTAATACAGAACAAATCTGCTATTATTTGTATTGCCAGACTATCACCCTTCCCTATAGTAGTCTTATGCGTGCTTGGGAGGAAATACACTAAAGCCTTTCTCTGGCAAACCGCCCAAGTCTTAGCTGCGGTTCCCGTCAGCGTCGACCAAGTCCTTACCCACTTTAGGTATCCGAGAACGAATTTTCAGTGGCAACCGCCTCTGAGTAAATTTATAACTTTTGTGGAACTCTCATCCTATTTCTCTATCCTTTTTCTCCAGTCCGAAACCCACTTCCTTTTCTTAATCATCTTCCCTTGGTGGGTGGGTTATTCCTCAGCCAATAATCTACCCACGAGGTACCTTTCGAAGGCCTTTTCAAGTTCCAAGAAGGCTATATGGAGTGGTTTCCGCTTTTCTAGGTGCCTTTCCATCAAAAGACGAGCGGCGTGAATAGCATCGATTGTCCCTGTACCTTTCATAAAACCACACTGGTTTGGGGCAATCTTGATTATGTCACGAAGGCGTGTATTCACGATATGCTCAAATATCTTCATAGTGTGGCAAAGCAGGCGAATCGGTCGATAATTTGAGCAGCTGGACACATCTCCTTTACCTTTCCAAATTGGTATTGTTACACTGCTGAGCCAAGTAAGAGGAGCTTCGTTTTCATTGACGATCTTGTTGAAGAGCTCTGCTAGAAACTGAGCTGCATGTGATCCAAGCATCTTCCACACCTCCGATTGGAGATCATCCGGTCCAGTTGCCTTTCTATTTTTCATTTTCTTCATAGCGGTCTCCACTTCGGCAACCGTGATGGCTGGTAATGGACCAGGTACAGGATCCGCAGTTGATAGTGGCGGATGCGGAAATTCTTCGTTGCTAATATTTTCGAAGTGCTGTTTCCATCGGTTAAGGATCTCATTAGGTTTTCGTAGAGGTTGTTGATTTTCATTCTTAATGATCATAACATGTCCAACATCTTGAGTGGAACGATGGCGATTTTTCGCCAGTCTGTAGATATTATTTGCTCCTTCTGCTGTGTTGAGCTCTTCGTACATGCTCTTGTAATGGTCTGCTTTAGCCTTTGCCACTTCCTGTTTTGCCACCGACTTCAATCTTCTATATTGCTGACGATCAAGATCCAGTCCCGATTGGAGCCAGGTCTTATACGCTAACTTCTTCATCCTGATGGCATCTTGGACATGAGAATTCCACCACCATATCTCCTTATTGATAAAACTGCGTCCAGGTTTTGATTTACCCATGATGTCAGTAGCACAAGTCTTAATATGTGTGGAAGCCTTTGCCCAGATTTCATCAACGTGTTGACCTTGTTCTGGCGTAGATAAAGAACCTATAGATGTTTTCAGCTGGATGTGATGTTGTTTTAATTTCCACCATTTAATTCGTTCCGATGTAGATTTAAGACTTTTCTTGCCGAGATCAAGGCGAATCCTAAAATCCAGGAGAAGCAGATGATGTTGGGGTGCAATAATGTCTGATGGTATGACTTTTACATCTGTGATAAACTTCAGATCACTCCTTCGTACCAACCAATAATCAATCTGCGTATTTCTTCCACCACTACTGTAGGTAATGAGGTGCGATGGTCGCTTTTTGTAAAAGGTGTTAGTCACAGCTAAGTCTAAGGCCTCAGCAAATTCCAGGATTCTGATTCCATCCTCATTTCGCTCTCCAAAGCCTTGTCCACCATGTACTCTGTCGAAACCATTTCTATTCCCTCCAACGTGGCCATTTAAGTCACCACCAATGAACAGGAGATCTTCTTCAACAAACTGTAGGTAAGTTTCGAGGTTGTTCCAAAATTCACCCTTCTCATCATCCGTGCACCCAGTTTGTGGAGCATAACATGAAACGACACGTAAGGTTTTCGTACCAGTGTCGATCTTAATAGACATCAATCGGTCAGAAAGGCGGTTTACTTCAGAGAAATGATCTCTGAACGTTGTACTCACTGCTATAGCTACGCCATTCCTGCCTGATATCTTTCCGTGGTAGAATAACTTGTATCCTTCACCAATATCCTTGGATTTTGAGCCAGACCATTTGGTTTCCTGGATGCAGGCAATATCTACTTGTCGGTTCTTCAAGGTATCTGCAAGTTCTCGGCTTCGACTCGTAAGAGTACCAATGTTAATGGTTGCCATTCTGATTTGTTGGACTCGCTTCTTTAGCCCACCCCGTCCTTGAGTGGGGAGCCCTTGCATATTTCTCACACCATACGGGCGATGATGATGCGCGTCGCCTACAGCGGGGAACGCCCTAGCAGTTTCATCCATAATATTTATTCTAGCCAGTGCATTGAGATACAACAGAATTTGTTTTACCGACCGGCTTGTTGTTAAGCCTGCCATCGAACCCTCCTCCTTTCTCATCCCGGAGTTGGGACCGGGCAATGACGGAGTAGGCTACTATACTACAATATTACAAATGAATTGTAAGGCAAAATTACAGCTGCACTTATCACACACCAGTATTATTTAATTGTCAGTGCGGTATTTCCTATCAGTCGAATTAAGAAATATCACGTTTGTATTACGGGAAACGTTGGAACAACCAGCTCTTATTTTGAATTGTATCGATAGTAACTGATATCGTTTTCGAGCGCAGTGTATCGACTAAAATCGATGTGTGATTCAATATAATTAAATTTCTTCGTATAATATTATTCGAAACTGATTGTATTCTTTACCAAGCACTTCAATATGTATTTACTATTGATATATATTCAAATATTAATTAAATATACAACATTAACAAGAATACTCACCAATTCTCCGATTTTTCTGCCATCTATAGAAGTATAACTCAACTACATCGTCGTACACGATGACTGCTAGCGTTTTTAACGTTGTCAGCAGGTGCTACTACAAGCAGGGCCGGATTTACCCAAAGTTACGCTATAGGCACCTCTCCATTTAGCGCCCCTCCTCACTTGAGCACCCCCCCCCCCCCTCCCCATTTTTATGATAAGGCATAGCCACTCGCATGAGGTAAGGTTAGGAGAAAAGGAATAAGCAGATATATGACTGACAGCATAAGTTAAAGCTTGATTTTTTTCGCAGGGAAATCATAGTCAATTCAATTAAAAAAACAGCTTGGAGTAAAACTACATGAAACAGTTTAACTTTTATGCAACCAAAACACATTAAGAATACCCTTTCCAAAAATAATGTCTAGCCTTAATTCATACAACAAAAATGAAGAGTAGCTTCAAAAATAAAAACATAATTTACTGCTGTAACTGAATGAACTGCGGTAGCACGAAATATATTTAAAAAAATAGTAGAACACACACTAATTTTAAAACGCATGAAGAGCAGTGGTACGAACGACATTTTAAATTGATCAAAGCGCCTCTAAAATACAAATAAGGCCAACTGGTCTGAATATCTTCCTGCAATATCTTTTAGAGAAATTAAAGTGCAGATTAAAAACATGAATGAAGACATAATGGGGCCTGCCTGAAGCACAGCGAGAACTACTTCAAAAGTTTCCTTCTTGCCTTCTTTTCAGCAAATTCATTAATTATGGCACCGCAGTTCAGGTTTATCGTCATATCTTTTTCAATCGCTAGGAGTGCAATAGATTTTAACCTTTCTTCTTTAGTGACTGACCGCAAATAGTT
This sequence comes from Meconema thalassinum, assembly GCA_946902985.2. Lineage (NCBI taxonomy): Eukaryota > Metazoa > Arthropoda > Insecta > Orthoptera > Tettigoniidae > Meconema > Meconema thalassinum. Next base: position 294,548,346 of record OX336391.1, on the reverse strand, counting down.
CTTGACGCGATTCAGTACCGAAAATGATCTTTCTCCAGAACAATTGGTCACTGGAATGGTGAGAAGTATCCGGTATCGGGTACATATCGTGTAAATCTATTTCATGAAGGAAAGTGCTGAGCTCAGAGGCTGACTTACCTTTAAAATCTGCAATTTTTAAATGTTCCTTTAAATGCAAACACTCGTCAGCCAGTGCACTTTCTAAGTCATCCACATACATTTCTGAGAGATCGTCAGCGAATTTTTAAATCATTGGTCCATCTAGGTCTAACAGGTTTTCTAGAAAATAAATTCTCTTATGGGGGGCTTTGTAAGCCTCACTTCGCCTCTTAAGCTCAGCACTTAGTACATCCAGAATTACATAAAATACATTGACGCGAAAATTTTCTGGGCCCTCTGACGGTACATATTCTCCTTGCTTTGTCTCATCATTCCTAGTCTTTCGTTCCGGTCTTTTCTTTAGGTCGTAGGAATATTGAGCAATACCGCTTAATTCTTTGGCTTCTTTCTCATAGACATCGAAATCATCTCTTAAACTTTGCACAAATTCCGCTAACGAAGCGTAACATTCTACCACAGTGCTCCAATTAGTGCTAACTTTTTGGAGCTTCTGGCTGACAGTATTAAATCCTTTTAGAATGGTACTCCAAAAACAACTAGGAAAGCAGTTTATAATTGTAGGATATTGCTTAAGATGCCTTTGGCTTCACTTCGAGTGTTTGCCTTTTGATTTCTGTCTTCGTGAATACTCTCAAGAGCTGCCACGACGCCACACCAGCCTTCCCTCAGCGCTTGACAAGCGTCATATCGTGCCGACCACCGAGTCACTGACGGGCTTTTTAGTACGCGGGCAATGAAGTTCTTTAAAATTTTCCATCGGAAGGTCGAAGCAGTAAAAATGTTGCACAGTTCACGAGCTGTTAAAAAATACCTTACAGATTCTGAACAAGATTCAGCGGCATGAGTTCCAACCAAATTTAGTGAATGGGGTGAGCATGGTGCATAGAGAGCTAAGGGATTCAAGGCCGCTATTCGAGCTTGCAACCCGGAATATTCGCCGGACATATTACTTGCGTTATCGTAAGATTGGCCTCGAATATCCTCCACTTTCAAATCCAGATCTTCCAACTTAGCCTTTACTGCATCAAAAAGCTGCTCTGACTTGAGCCCGATGCTCGCCATAGAACATAGAAACCTTTCTTTTGGTTCACCATTGGCCGTAACATTTTGTTTGTCCGCTGAGGCAAATTTAAATTTTTGTTGCTTTCTCCCCCTAAGGTGTCATTTGAATTAAATGTGGGCCTAGAATTTTCATCCTCTTTTTCATCAATTTTGGCTTGTTGGAGCTGAAAAGGAAAATCCCGTGTTAATTAGAGCACTTCAAACATAGTAAATTTAAAAAGAACAACTTTTAATATACTCTGCAAGCACGGTACGGTTTCGAGGCCAGTCTGAGATTTTACGTATGTCACTTTGTGCAACAGTGTATCAAGGAATCGCCTATTGGGAAAGGTCTACTTTGCGTAAAGTAATTCGTGTACGGTAGCTTACCTCAAGTTGCTGAACACCATTGCAGTCAATGTCGTGAACCGCAGAGCAAGAATTGTTATTGTTATCCAAATTTGTCGTTGAAGGCGTGGGATTCACACGGGCACTAAACATCTCATTTATTTTCCGACATTTTGATAGTGTAACCTCGGCTTTCTTATCATCTTCAGCTTTGCGGACACGGTTTAGGTAACCAGACAACTTTTTACTGCCCATAGTTTAAAACATTTACTTGCAGATCACAACACAACGCAAGCTCGAACTCGCACACAGGACAGGCAAGGGGGCACTTCGATGCTACTACAATGCAAGCAAACCCAGTTACCGCAACAACAGCGCGCGCCCACCTCCCCGCCCCTCTCACACTTGTCGGGATGAAAGGGCGTCGAGCGGCACAACGAAGAGTGAAGTGGAAGGGCATGGGCGGGCCTGCGACAAAGACACGATATTATTTCTAAATGTCTCTTCTCATTTCTCAATATTTATTTTAGCATATATACTGCTATAATCCTAACTTCGCACATTTAAAGCCCTAGCAAAGAGGGCGCCTGACGGCGGTGCCCTTCGGGGCGCCTCCAGTACAGATCATTGACGGTTGCCTAACCGAAGGGGCGCCTTGCGGCGCCCCATGGACTGCGGCGCCCCTAGGCACGTGCCTATTTTGCCTTACGGTAAATCCGGCCCTGACTACAAGGCAAGCTAGCGTTGGCACCAAAACTCCCTATAGAGTTTCACCCACCCGGTGTGGCTACTAAACCCGATCGCAGTCAGTACCTGGTGGCCAACGTTGGAACTAATATAGCGTTATCAAACTAACCCATAAAGTTTCGCTTCCACAAGTGTAGTTAGTGGAAGGTTCTTTTTCATGCCTATCTCGTGCCTCACTGACATCGGGAGGGAGTGGGTTCGAATCCCACCTCGGCCGTCCTGAAAATGTTTTTTGTGGTTTCCTATTTTCACAACCAGGCAAATGCCGGGACGGTTCCTTTTAATAGGTTCACGGCCGATTTCCATCCAATATCCCTTCCCTGACCCGTCCTGAAAAAAAAGTACATGGCCATTAGTTGCATTAATAAAATTAAAAAGCAAGGCCATTGAACTGTAGGAACTACCTACAGTAGAGTTCAATGATTGTCGTTTTAAGGGACAGAACAAAGAGGACATCTGCCTCAGAGTTCAATTACCAAAGCCAAAGAATATGAGCAAGGCTGACTAGTCAAATCAAAGGAATTTATTACGGTATTAGATTTAATTGTAATACCTAGCTGCAAATTGTTGTATGTATATAATTAAGTTTTCATATTGTGACAAGCTGTACCCGGCAAGCGTTGCAATGCCAATCAAAGAAAGTGTTGGCGTTGAAAATCTGTTTCTTGAAGTGCTTTTGGATACACAACATGTTAACTGCCTCTAAGCTATCGTAAAATGGATTTTCTAATTTAGAACCATTCGTGGGAGCGTGCACACCAACTTTCAAATGTTTCATCGCTGTCACTCATTTGTTGAATCTACTCGTACGCTACCCATTGTGAAATGGATTTACTAAGTCGAAACCCTTCCCTGGCGTGTACACAATAACTCATCAATGATTCATCGCAATCGGTTGAATGGTATATGCACGTATAGGGGTTTTTGTTTAAACGATTCGTGCGCTGTCACTCATTTGTTGAATCTACTCGTGCGCTACCTATTGAGAAATGTATTACTAAATCGAAGCCCTTCCCTGGCGTGTACACAATAACTCATCAAGGTTTCATCACAATCGAAGAATGTTATATGAACGCAATAGGGGATTTTGTTGAAACGCTTCGCGCGTCGTCACCCATTTGTTGCATTTACTCTTGCGCTACTTATTGTGAAATGGATTTACTAAGTCCCCTTCCCTGGCGGGTACACAATAACTGATCAATGTTTCATCGCAATCGGATGAATAGTATATGAACGCATACCTGATTTTGTTTAAACGATTCGCGCTCCGTCACTCATTTTTTGAATCTACTCGTGCGCTACCTACTGTAAAATGTATTTACTAAGTTAGAAACCGTCACGTAAGTGTCCACAACATCTCGCCCAAGTTTCATCGCTATCGCACTAATGGGATATGAAGACATAGGGGACTGTATTGAAACGCTCCGCGTGTCGTCGTTCATTTGTCGAATCTACTCGTGTGCTACCTACTGTGAAATGTATTTACTAAGCCAGAAACCTTCCTTGGAGTGTCCACCATATTTCACCCAAGTTTCACCGTTAACGGCAGAATGGTATATGACCTTATACGGGACTTTGTTGAAACGCTTCGCGCGTCATCCCTCATTTGTTGAATCAACTTGTGCGCTGCATATTGTATAGGGGATTTACTAAGCCAGAAATTTTCCATGACGTGTACACAACATCTCACCCAAGTTTCATAGCTACGGACGAATGGTACATGTATGCATACGGGACTTGGTTGAAACGCTTCGCGTGTCGTCGCTCATTTGTTGATTCTACTCTTGCGCTACATATTGTAATATGGATGTACTCAGCCAGAAACCTTCCCTGGAGTGTACACAACATCTCACCCAAGTTTCATCGCAATCGGATGAATGGTATGTGAACGTATACGGGACGTTGTCGAAACGCTTCGCGCGTAGTCACTCATTTATTGAACATAAACGTGCGCTTCGTATTGTAAAAAGGATTTACTTAGCCAGAAACCTTTCCTGGAGTGTACACAACAATTCACCAAACATTTATCACTATCAGACGAATGGTATATGACTTTATACGGGACTTTGTTGAAACGCTTCGCGTGTCATCGCTCATTTGTTGAATCTACTGGTGCGCTACCTATTGTAAAATGTATGTACTAAGCCAGAAACCTTCCCTGGAGTGTACACAACATCTCACCCAAGTTTCATCGCTATCGGATGAATGGTATATGAAATTATATGGGACTTTGTTGAAACGCTTCGCGCGTCGTCGCTCATTTGTTGATTCTACTGGTGCTCTACCTATTTTTAAAGGGATTTACTAAGCTAGAAACCTTCCCTGGAGTGCACACAAAATCTCAGCCTAGTTTCATAGCTATCGGACGAATGGTATATGAACGCAAACGTGACTTTGTTGAAATGCTTCGCGCGTCGTAGCTCATTTGTTGAATCGACTCGTGCGCTGCCTATTGTAAAGTGGATGTACTAAGCCAGAAAAATTCCCTGCAGTGTACACAACATTTTACGCAAGTTTCATAGCTATCGGACGAATGGTATATGATTGCGTACGGGACTTTGTTGAAACGCTTTGCGTGTCGTCGCTCATTTGTTGAATCTACTCGTGCGCTATCTACTGTGAAATGTATTCACTAATTTGGAAACCTTCACGTAAGTGTACACAACATCTCACCCAAGTTTCATCGCTATCGGACGAATGGTATATGAACACATACGGGACTTTGTTGAAATGCTTCGCGCATCGTCGCTCATTTGTTGAATTTACGCGTGCGCTACCTATTGTAAAATGGATTTACTAAGTCAGAAACCTTCCTTGGAGTGTACTCAACATCTCACCCAAGTTTCATTGCAATCGGACGAATGGTATATGAACGCATAGGAGACATACCCACAGACATACCCACAGACAAACTATCACGTTACATTGATTTTTATATATATAGATAATAGAGTAAGATGTAAATAGTTGTCCAATAAGATTATATCTCTTAAGATCAGTTATTATAATAAGTTATAAATACCGGTAGTTATAGTATTAGTAATATACCTGTAAGTTCTTTTATTTTCTATGTATATAATAATTTCTGACGTGTCCTATATCAAAAATGTATTGTATACATGTAATTGATCAAATGGATAAATAAAAATCTAATGTAATCTAATTAGATACATTTTTGATATAGGAAACGTCAGAAATTTCATCTATAAAAAAGAACTTACAGGTATATATTACAAATACAATAACTATTTATAACACATTATAATGATGAAATCTGCAACATTGTAAATTCAAATTGTAAGAATAGTGAAACAGTCAAATCCTTAGAGTGGAAGCTGGGAAACTGGTAAAAGAAGCCAAACCTGTGGTTTGGCATTCAGATAAGTATCTTTTGATGTCAAATTTAGCTGAGTGTAACAATGGTATTTGGGATTTGTCTAACGAAAATAATAATAAAAATTATGATGATAATAATAATAATAATAATAATAATAATAATAATAATAATAATAATAATAACACTCGAGATTTCTACAGAACCTTCAGACAGAATCTCACTAAATACACTCCACCTAGCCAACACTTCAAAGATCCTGAGGGAAAAACTGCCTATAATGGCAAGGACATCTGCACTATCCCGGCAAATTATTTTCAGACTCTCCTTAACTGTGAAAGCCCAGGATCCTCATTCTCATTTGAAGACAATCCAAATACAAACCCGGACTCTACACCACCAACCAAAGAAGAAGTTATTCAGATCATTCAGTCACTTAAAAACAATAAAGCACCAGGCGAGGATTTAATACTCGCCGAATTATGGAATCATGCTGAGGACGTAGCTATCGATAAACTAACAGAAATAATTAGTGAGATATGGGAAAAGGAGGAGAGTAGTGTTTTAGTGGGGGTTCCCCTACCAGTCGCGTGTGTGCTTGAATACGTATGGCTATGTTGGAAAAAGTTTAGGTGGTGGGGGAGGAGTAGGGTCGAGTGAGTGGTCGTTTAGATGGTATTTTCTCCGCTGTATTTGATGGAGAGGTTATTTTTTAAAATGGGTGAAATTTGGAAAAGCAATTTGAGGTAAACGTACTTTTTTGACATTTTGGTGATATTTAATGAGCTTGTGAGGCTAGAACGATGTGTTGTTTAGGAACGGGGTGACGTCCTCTTTGCTACGAAAGTGTGATGTTTTTTTTTTTTGAAAATTCTTGTTTTTTGAATTTGTCATTATTTTGGAAACGGTGAATTTTGGAAAAAAAAAAGTTTGTTTGACGTTAATGAAAGGTGGCTATGCCCTCAAGGTGGACAGCAAGTTTCAAGTGTGTAGGAGGAGAAAAAATGGTAGCCTACTTTCCTACGAACTTTGCCATAATTGGCGAACGCCTGGTCGGATTTTAACAAATGAGATGTTGTTAGCATTGGGATGACGTCCTCTTTGCTAAGAATGTGTGTTTTTTTAATTCTTGGTTTTGAATTTTTGATTATTTTGGAAACGGTGAATTTTGGAAGAAAAAAAAAGGTTTGTTTGACGTTAATGAAAGGTGAAAGGTGCCTATGCCCTCTAGGCAGAAACCAAGTTTCAAGTGTGTAGGCACAAAGAAAATGATTTTTTTAATGGTCACTATTTTGGAAACGGTGAAGATGAGAAAAAAAAGTTTGTTTGACATGAATGGTTGGTATTTACCTCGTGTACCTGCACCATAAATTTGAAGTCGCTAGGTGAAAACCCTATGCACGTTTTGGGGGATTTTTATCCTATGCTTTTAGACGCCTCGGTAGCGTAGCGGTCAACATTGTTAGCTGCCGCCCCAGGAGGTTGTGGGTTCGATTCCTGGATCTGGCAAGACATTTGAAAAGTGGTGTGAGGAGTGGAATGGGAAATGACATTTGAAGTGACGTTGGGTTGCCATGTCAAGCGCTATTATTATTGTTGCTAAAACATACATATATGATTTGACTATGCTAAGCTTGACTGGACATAGAAAGAGTTTGCTAAAAGAGATTTGTTATTTGCAAACAGAAGTGGGGTGTTGGACTAGCATCAAAGCGAGAGACCAGCTCGTTATCAGAATAAGAATGTCGTAGGCTGATGCGCGTGTGGGAAGACTGCCTTTGCAAATTTGTCGTATGATAACTTGACACTATGCTCAAGGTTAGTAGGCTGTGAGAGCTTTGTATTGAAAATGCTTATGTCGAAGTTCTCATAGGCTGTGCAGTGGCGAAGTCATGTAGGCGTACAGTACATGTGAACTGCTAATGTCAAGACTTTTCTAACTTAGTCAGTCATTACTTGCAATGGGTGTTTTAATACATGGTGAGAAATAACGTGTTGACAATATATAGACACGTTTATATATGTATCGAGACAGAGCATCATGAGCATTACTTTGCAAGATATTGTTGGATACAGACGGGACTGCTGAGCCAATAGCCTACGCACGTTAATTAATTAATTAATTAATTTAATTAACTTAATAATAAAAAACATCTATATTGATCATCAAGTAAAAAAGACAAGGTATGCAATTTGTACATAATAATGTTATGGAATAAGTTATTGTTATTTGATGGATTATTTGAAAGATGATGTATTAACTTAATTCTATGAATGTATTTTTGTTGCAGATAAAACAACAACAACAACTAATTTGCTGTATATAAAGGACAAATTAAAGCAGTTGTGGAATATTAGTTTCAAAAAGAAAACATATTATTAATTTGCAAAAGGTATTGAACCCTTGCAAAGAAGCATATGAGACTCAGTTTCGGGGGGTGTAACAGTCCATTTCGTTAAGTTGTTGTTAAGCGCTTCTTATAACATGCAGGGTACCATATAACAAAATAACATGCAGGAAAAAGTGAATACCAGGGTTAAAACAAATGAATTTAATAACAGATCAACTATTTACACTATTTACAATAAAACAAAACAAACAAGGTCTCCCAAATGACTCCCACTTGAATTTAAAAAATGCCAAACTAGGTCGGATCTCAGGAGAGATTGTAAAATAACTGGACCAAATGTCCCAAATTGATACAATGACAATGTGCGTGTGCGGCCGTTCTACATGCGTTACGATGTGTACAAATTAATGCGAGATTCGTTACCATCCAGTAAACCTTCAGGGGACGAATCTGCATTGTCTAGAGCTAGACAGACACGGGGAACCAACTAAACACTACTTAAATTAATCCGACACTTCCTACACTAAATAAAACAACAAATAATTTCCGCATGAAATTGGATTCAAGAACCTGCCGTAGCAAACAACATTAACGCCTAAAACTAGGACTTTCCAAATCAACACAAGTAAATTAACACGTGACCAAACAAGAAAAATACACATATGGCCGCTTGCCATTTTTACAAGAAAATACAAGAGTACACCCAATGGTGTCACAACAGACAAATCTAACATGAAATGAGTCATAGAAATCACTAGGCTCAAAGCCAACATTTTCATCATAAAAACAATATTTCATCTCATACGATATGCGGTAATCCGTAACGGACATGGCGAACTCCCAATTAATTATGGTCCAATGACCATCAAAAGAACAGGTTTGCTACTGATAGCTTACAAGGGTCAGTCGGTCAGCTGGACTGCCTAAACGATGAATCACCAGACATAGACGGGCGCTAAGTGGAATCTGCACATCTGTCAACCCACGTGTCAATAACCTCGACCTGCCGTGGCACTGGTTCGAGTCTCGAAGAAGTGTGCTCCCAAAAGCACATCACATACGTGAGTGTGTCGAAATAAAATATCTCAGCATTTCCCAAGGAAATCCAAGAATCAGCACTGGACAAGGTACAGTAGCCTCTGAGAGTGCCCTGCCTTTCCACAAAATACAACCACAAATTTGACGGCGGTAGCACATCCTACCCCTCATCACGAAGAATCAAAACACACACCTGACACAAAACACACACCAGAATCACACGTATGGTTTTGACAGAAACCTGCAATAAATGACATAAAATATTTTCCAGCGACTTGCGCTCCCAATCTAGTCCGTGACAAAAGAACCTGGAAAGGACTCAAAAAAATAGAACTAAGGTGTTCTACAGTGACATCTGAATTTGTTGCGCTCGGCAACCCTAGTATGAATAAAAACCTGTTCGTAAAACATCTTACAACTCTTACACCCTTTTCCTACAAAAAAAATGAACTTGAATAAAGCACCACTTATCGACCCTGACGTGTTTCGCATTCGCACGGATAAAATCAAATACACGCGCCGTGTACACTAAATGTGACTCATAAGACAAAAATACACAATCAAACACTTTGGCCACGTGCCAACGTACATTTAAATCTAACAGTGTCGGCACACAAAAAAATCTAAATACAAGAAAAACAATGAATAAAATATTTACAACGTTCCCGCGTCTAATCTAACTACATATTGAGTAAATCAATGGTTTGTACATCACCGGGCAGCTTGTAGAACTTAACCTCCATCCCACAGCATTTCCCTACGGGAAATCTACTCGTCCATCGTCGACGTATTGGTAGAGGCGATGGACTTCATTCCATCATACGACCTTTCAGCAGACATCTTGGCGTAGCTTCTTGGAAAGAAATGTTCAAAGTTATTAGTTTGCCTAGCTAGAATCGCTATGAGCTACTGACTTTCACTCACAATAAATGTCCTAGGCGATCACTTAACGTAGAACTGGCCCTATCTCAGCATTTGCTTATCACACGCACAATACATCACTCAAAATATAATACAAAAATTTACATAAAATTTACACTCATCAATCATTATCAACGCAACTGGCTTCTAACAAGTCTCAGAAATAAGTCTATCACGTAGCGCTTATCTCGACTAGAGATCTCCCACCGCTAAGCGTGAACTCTGCTCCCTTGAGCACCAAATGAAATGTTTGTCAAACAGACGTTAAGTACGCTCACTAGAGCCTGATAAATCGTGACGCAAACTGGCGTGAACGCTGCTCACCAGAGCTCAATAAAGTTGTGTCTTAAACTGCTCATCACCGATCAATTTATTAGAAACTGACAGAATGGGGTAGGGTGGGGGCAATTTGTGAAAATAATCTATAGTTTTCACCTCACGGACTTGGGACTAGTATCAATCTTCTTCTTTTCATCCAAACGTCTCAATGGACTTATGCGGAATTAAATCGTATCGGCGGTTCTTTAGATACGCGTTTTAGCGCCATTTTCTAAGGTACGCGATCCACCGCGTGGCTTTGGCTTCCTCTCTCCTGATTTGCTGATTCAATCGAGGATCGGTTGGACCTTCACTTCTGGCACACGCACAATGACGCCGATTGAGGTGCGCGTTCGTACAGAATTTGTCCTTGAACTCGGCTTTGCCGGTCATCTTCAGGAATAACTACCAAGCTGCTTCTGTTGTAATCGTTGCGACACACTACCTGACTCCCTTTTGTCAACCTCCAACATGTTCTGCCTGGGCAATAGTAATAATAATAATAAAAATCATGAAGACTTATTGATCAGCAAATCAATAAGGGTTCATTTATCCTCAGCAAGGTTTTGAAATTCGACTCAAGTGATTGATTTGGATTTTAAAAACAATATCCACAGTAGTATAGATAACATCTCTTAAGTACCTCACTCGTCTGTCTGGGTGTACATTCCACTGCCCCAATTAGTGTGCGCACTTCTCGCTGCAATGTCATTCACACGTCTCGATAGACCTTCCCCCTCTCACTCACACAATTACAACTTCTGCCGGACCGGCCGTCTTGTTTACAAACAAAGCTCGCTCTCCCAGGTACCACGTAGCCACGTACATTTGAGTGTGGGTTCTCAAATTAAATTTTGCGATATGATTCTGCATCCATAGTCCTTACTACTCATCAAATGGTTCCCTTCTGTAATACGGCTTGAGATTAGCGCTATTGAAAACAGATTTAGCGCCAGTGCTCAATTCTTCAAGTCTGTAAGCTTTATTACCCAAATTCTTGATAATACGGAACGGGCCGATAAATTTTGGACAGAACTTGGCAAATACTTTGTTCTTAGGATTTGATATCGGTGGTCTCCGAACAAGCACTAGTTCCTGTTCCTGTAGTTCACGATGAAATTTCTTCCCTCTGTATCTCCTCAGTCTTCGGTCCACTTGGCTCCTCATGTGTTCTCTGGTTCGCTGAATTTGCAGCTCATGTGCTAATAACGGGTCCCTTGGGCATGGAATAATCTTATCCCAAGATCTTTCAGGCATCCTGTTGTGGTGTACAACTAGTGGGACTTGACCTGTCGACTCGTGCTTCGTAGTATTCATGCACATCTCAATATCTCCTACTCTGTCGACCCACTTATTATGATCATTTGGAATCATGACGCGGCAATACTTGGCAACACAGCGAATCGTTCACTCGCTCGGATTTCCACAAGGATGGCGAATGCTAGATAGAACATGCTTTATTCCTAACCTCTCTAAACCTTGTCTAAAAACATTGCTCGTAAAATACGTCCCATGGTCCGATAAGATGAATTCCGGCTTCCCAAGCGTCGGAATGACTTTGTTCTGGTTTCTGCTGAGAACTTGCTTTGATGTCGTCTTCTGGATTGGACATAATACCACCATCTTGGAAAATACATCGACACATACAAGAAGGTGTCGGCATCCTCGTTTTCCCTTAACTAGATGACCAAAACAATCAATAGCGACCAGTTCGCATGGTTTCTGTGGTAATAAAGGTTTTGGAAGCTGTTTCAGTATGAAATTATTGGGCTTAGTACGCTGACACGCGTCACAAGTTCTAATTACTTCAACAATGGTATATCGCATCTTTGGCCAAGTAAAAGTTTCTCCTATTGTTGCTTCTGTTTTGTCAGTGCCGATATGTGCTAAGCTTTCGTGGACATGCCACGTCAATCCTCTCTGTAACGATGCTGGAACTAGAATTCGAAGTTTGGTGTGATCATCATCCACAAACTTGTGAAGAAGATTATTGAGGTAGTGGAATTTCGCTTCCTTGGCACGGGCTTCTCGATATTCAGGTGAATCTGGCTGTAGTTCCTTCTTGTAAAACTTGATCATCATCATTATCCATGGGTCCTTTTCTTGTTCCTTCTGAATTTCTTTCAATTTGTCCAAAAATTCACGAGCCTTAGGTGTTAGTGCTATGTGTTGTACATCTGCTGCTGTCTCGTTCTCATTTTCAGGGTTCCTGCTTAAAGCATCTGGTATGATGTTCATCCTTCCAGGGCAGTGTTCTATGGCAATATCGAACTGCTGTATATAAATGGACCAACGCGTAACTCTTTCACTTGCCATCGTTGTTTTGAATAAAAAGGTCAGTGCATGGTGGTCAGTTCTGGCAACCATGGAGTACCCGAAGATCATCTTTCGCCATTGTTGAAGCGAGTACAAAATCGCTAACAACTCAAGTTCTGTAACAGTGTAGTTCCTCTCGTGCTTCCTAAGTTTACGACTAGTAAATGCCAAATATGATCGATTCTTGGGTTCATCAGCATCCTCTTTGTAAAGCATGGCGCCGATTCCAATCAATGAAGCGTCTGCCTGAATTACAAATTTCTTCGCGAAGTCTGGGTACCCTAACTTCACACAATTCTCCAGTAAGTCTTTCGTAGCTCTAAAGGACCTGTCGCACTCCTCATTCCGTGACCATCGATTTGATTTCTTTAGCATCTCTTGCATCGCTGCTACTGTTTCCGTGTACCCAAGACAATTCTCCTTAAAGAAACCTGTCACTCCCAAAAATGCTCTAACATGTTTCACTTTAGTTGGTGTAGGGAATTTCTTAACTGCGTCAATTTTCGCCGGATTTGGTCTCACGCCTTCAACATCAATTATATGACCCAAATACAGAATCTCGCTCTGGCAAAAGTGCGATTTCTTCAAATTATTTTTGAAATTCATGGTTCTCAAATTATCCAAAAGTTTGTTTAGGTTTTCCAAATGTTCCTCCATTGTTTCTGATGCTATGAGTATGTCATCGACATATCTTGTAGTGAAGCTCTTGACCTCTTCAGTTAGATTCCTGTCTAGTGCTCTTATCAATGCACATCCTGCTGTTTTTACACCAAAGGGCATGCGAGACCATATATAGCTTTGGTTATCAAATAAAAACCCCGTCAATAACTGGGATTTTTCCCCAAGTTCCAGATGGTGGAAACTTCGTTAAATCGACGCTAGAATATATCTTCTTTCCACGGAAGGCCTTCAATACATCCTTGATCCTTGGTGCTTGGTCGTGCTCGACTAACAGTTTGCTATTTAGAACCCGTGCGTCTAGGCATAATCTGATTGATCCATTTGGCTTGGCCACAGCCAATATTGCATTTAAATATGGGGTTGCTGCTTTTCTAATCATGCCAGAATCTAATAGGTTAGTAATAATGTCCTTGACCTGAGCAAAATGCTTCTCTGGGATCGGGTACAATTTACTCTTAAATGGGGTCCAATCGGTAATTTGCATGGCATACTGAAAATGTAATACCTTTCCAGGGATCGTGTCGAAAACTCCCTTATGATGTCTCAAAATCTCTTCTAATTTTCTTCTGTTGGGTTCCCGTACTATTGCCTCCTTAAGTCGCTCCTGAAGTAAAGTTTCAAATTTGGACCCGCTAATTTCTTCCTCCGCCAAATGTATCCAAAGTTCCTGCGGAATATCTCGACCGTCAATTTCAACAACTGCTGTCTGGATTACTCGTCCCTCCGTCGAGTTCTTATCTTCGATCGCCTCATTAGTGCATTCTTCAATGACCCAAGTATTCGCCTCTCTCTCTAGTGGACTCTCTTCCATGTTCAGACCAACATGACTCAACCCCTCAACTTGTTTAAAACTCACAGTATTATTATGTAGGTCAATTATAGCGTGAAAATCACAAATGAAGTTGGCTCCCAGAATGGCATTATAATTCATCTTAGGTATCCCGATGAAAGTTTGTGAAAATGTGTGGTTTAATATCTCCAGATCTAAATATGCTTGGTGCTTGCAAACTATGGTCTTGTCAGGAATGACCCCTCGGACTTCCATTAATGGTACAGGCATAATTGGAATGGTTTGTTTAGTTCCAATGTCTTTCAACAATGCTTCCGTGACTAAGCTCACCTGGCTACCCGTGTCGATCAGGCACCTCACTCTAAGACCTCCAATATGAGCATAAATAATTGGTAATTGTCTGATTACATTCTCTCGGTCCTTCACCACTTCCTCCAGGCAATCGTCCGGGAATGCTACCCACTCTTCAATGTTCGCAACAATCAACTCCTCCCGTTCCCTGGTTTCCTCCGTTCTCAGGCTATCTGGTTTTGATTTAATCATGTTTTTTTTAATCCTGCGACCCACTCGTCGAGCTTCGCCGGTTGTCATCGCGTCTCTCCTGCTGACGTAATAAACTTTCCGCCCCCGCTTCCTGGTGATTATATGGACTTTGTCTATTCGCCATCGCACGCCCCCACTTCTCTTTCTCTGCTTCTTCTGCATTTAATTCGTCCAAATATTTTTGTGACTCAGCGTACCGCTCGTTCCAGTCATTACGATAATCTCCCTGGTTATCTTGCCGATAATTCCTCTGATTATTCCTTCTGCCGTCCCCGTTCCTTTGGTAAGGTCTACCCTGCCTTTGGTTTCCCCTCCAGTTAGTATATTCTCGCTGGTACGTCCTCTGATTGTGATTGTTGTTCTGATTATTATTATAATTATCACGGCGATTCTGGAAGTTCCTATTGTTATTATTATATTGGTTCCGACCGTCGAACTCATGCCGTCTGGGTGTAAATTGTGTGCTGGTGGATTGTGTCTTCGTCTGATTATTGTGACTTTGACCGTGTTGATGCCCTTGAACTACTTCAGCAGTGTTCACCCACTCCATATTCCGTCTCCCTGTCTGCGGACTGACCATACTCGTCTCATCCAAGTGGCGGAGTATCTCCTCGGCCTGAACTGCGGTTTTGATATTTCCAGCCACTAAAAATTGCTGAATATTCATCGGAAGCTGCTTGCCGATAGTTAAAACCATGTTTTCCTCTGAAGGGGGCTCATCAAAATCCCGGAATTTAACTAGCTGTTGGGTAAAGAACTCAGAAAACCTTGTAGGGTGTGTGCTATGATATTTCCTGGTATATAAATCCATCCTCAACCCCTGCTGCAGTGAAGGACTCCAGAACTTCCTCAGAAATGCCTCTTTGAACTGGGCCATGTCATTAAACGTATACTTGAAGCTTTGAAACCAGATTAAACTTGGGCCCTCTAAAAATTTCTCCACCAGTCGCAGCTGTTTTGCGGGACTGACGTGTTGGTCATTAAAGTAATCATCCAGCTGGCGCAAGAATGCTTTTGGAGTAGATCCTGATTTCTCCCTGAATTTGTCGGGTATAAAGTCGTTTCCCCTAATTAATTGTATGACTTGGGCAGGAGCCAAACCAGGTTGTGGAGTTGATGTCTCCCCTCTATAATTTTGGAATGGGTCGCACGTTATCTTTGGACTCTGACCTCGGCTCGTATCCTCAGCTAGCTTCGAGCCCTCCGGACTCCCAATACTTCCATGTTTCCCTACTGCGTTTTCTGAAGAGAATAAAGTGGCATTCTCTAAAGATCTTATCTCGTTCTTAACGATGAGGTCTGCATGTTCTTGGAACTTGGACTTCATGATTTCCTCCAGAGCCTGCATTCTAGAGTTATTCTCGCCTAGCCGCTTTAATATATTCAGCCCATCTCCTTTAGTCTCATTCACCTGCTGTTCCCAATCTTCCGGATCCTACTCTTCAAATGGTTAAGCTTTTCTTCATTGCTCTCCTGATTCTTCTCAAGCTGCTCCCCTATTTGCTCTTGTATCAACTGCTGAGTTTTAATTAATTGTTCTCCCATTTCTTTCTGATCCTTATTTAGCTGTTCTCCTATTTCTTTATGACTCTTAATTAACTGTTCTTCCATTTCTTCTCGTATTTGCTCTTGGGTTTTAGTTAACTGGTCTTCCAGGTTTTCGCGCAAGTGCATCCGTTCTTTCTCCGTTTTTATATCCAGCTTGTCAAGTTCCTTTATCAATTCTAACACATTGTTGTCGACTGAATTAATCTGCTCCTGTATGTTTGCGTTCTTCGCCTCTATTCTATTGAATTGCCCCTGTAATTCATCCTGCGTGCTTTTGATCCCTGCCGTGTTGTTTACGCATGCTGTCTCAATTTGGCGGCTACCATTTCATCTAACTGTACTAGTTTATCGTCGAATTTAGATTCTAGCTTCTTAATTTCTACCAATTGCCTCGAATTATTTTCTGCCACCTCTCCTGCCAGTTTCTATAATTCTACTTTAGTACTCTGATTAATTTTAAGGGTGATCTTCTCTAACTGAACTGTTTGTAAGGTTGCCTGCTCTGATAACTTATGGTTTAGTTCCGCTAACTGTTTATTATTATTATCACTCTGTTCACGTAACTCGTTTAATTGTTTATCGTTATGTTCACGCAACTCGTGTAATTGTTTGTCACTATCCAATTTCTGAATTTGCAATTGGACCGTAATGTTACTGTTCACGTCCTGTAATTGTTTATTGCTATCTAATTTCTGG
Source organism: Meconema thalassinum (assembly GCA_946902985.2). Taxonomy (NCBI): domain Eukaryota; kingdom Metazoa; phylum Arthropoda; class Insecta; order Orthoptera; family Tettigoniidae; genus Meconema; species Meconema thalassinum. Next base: position 294,531,554 of record OX336391.1, on the reverse strand, counting down.
ATTTGCAATTGCGCCGTAATGTTACTGTTCATGTCCTGTAATTGTTTATCACTCTGTTCACTCATGTTTTTAACTGTTCCTCCGTCTTTGCAGATAATTGCACAGACATCTGCTCCATCAACACTTTGATCTCCTCGATGCTAGCCATCGCAAAACACACAAATATATTCAGAGAAAGATAGGGTCATGCAATGGGATTTCAGTCGTACACACACACACACACACACACACACATGTCTTGATATTTAAATTACATTGATTCTAATTTAAATAAAGTTTCAGTAATCAAAATCTTACTGAATAATGACTCTTATTTCCAAACAACAAAATAACTCCCTTGTGATCTGCTTTTAAATTCCTAACTAACAGAATTTACGAACAACACTTTAATTAACCGAAGTTAATTAAATGTAAAGTAAGGCAATACCTTCCTGCTTTTGACTGAGTTCACTAAATATGCAAATTTTCTAATTTTAAGCCGGGCGCCAGAACAAGTTAACAACAAATACAATATCAACTTCTAACCTTGTTCAATATTTCTAACTTTAAGAACTCAGTGATTTTACTAATACACATGGCGGTACAACTTCGCCTCAATTTACTGAATTTACTCTTGTCCGGCTGACCTGGCATCATTTCTCAGCGAAATAAGTATGAGGTCAACAAAGCAACAACAACAACAATCCCCACTTGGGCAGCCATTTTTGATATATGAACCCTTGCAAAGAAGCATATGAGACTCAGTTTCGGGGGTGTAACAGTCCATTTCGTTGAGTTGTTGTTAAGCGCTTCTTATAACATGCAGGGTACCATATAACAAAATAACATGCAGGAAAAAGTGAATACCAGGGTTAAAACAAATGAATTTAATAACATATCAACTATTTACACTATTTACAATAAAACAAAACAAACAAGGTCTCCCAAATGACCACTTGAATTAATAAAATGCCAAACTAGGCCGGATCTCAGGAGAGATTGTAAAATAACTGGACCAAATGTCCCAAATTGATACAATGACAATGTGCGTGTGCGGCCGTTCTACATGCGTTACGATGTGTACAAATTAATGCGAGATTCGTTACCATCCAGTAAACCTTCAGGGGACGAATCTGCATTGTCTAGAGCTAGACAGACACGGGGAACCAACTAAACACTACTTAAATTAATCCGACACTTCCTACACTAAATAAAACAACAAATAATTTCCGCATGAAATTGGAATCAAGAAACTGCCGTAGCAAACAACATTAACGCCTAAAACTAGGAATTTCCAAATCAACACAAGTAAATTAACATGTGACCAAACAAGAAAAATACACATATGGCCGCTTGCCATTTTTACAAGAAAATACAAGAGTACACCCAATGGTGTCACAACAGACAAATCTAACATGAAATGAGTCATAGAAATCACTAGGCTCAAAGCCAACATTTTCATCATAAAAACAATATTTCATCTCATACGATATGCGGTAATCCGTAACGGACATGGCGAACTCCCAATTAATTATGGTCCAATGACCATCAAAAGAACAGGTTTGCTACTGATAGCTTACAAGGGTCAGTCGGTCAGCTGGACTGCCTAAACGATGAATCACCTGACATAGACGGGCGCTAAGTGGAATCTGCACATCTGTCAACCCACGTGTCAATAACCTCGACCTGCCGTGGCACTGGTTCGAGTCTCGAAGAAGTGTGCTCCCAAAAGCACATCACATACGTGTGTGTGTCGAAATAAAATATCTCAGCATTTCCCAAGGAAATCCAAGAATCAGCACTGAACAAGATACAGTAGCCTCTGAGAGTGCTCTGCCTTTCCACAAAATACAACCACAAATTTGACGGCGGTAGCACATCCTACCCCTCATCACGAAGAATCAAAACACACACCTGACACAAAACACACACCAGAATCACACGTATGGTTTTGACAGAAACCTGAAATAAATGACAAAAAAAATTTTCCAGCGACTTGCGCTCCCAATCTAGTCCGTGACTAAAGAACCTGGAAAGGACTCAAAAAAATAGAACTAAGGTGTTCTACAGTGACATCTTAATTTGTTGCGCTCGGCAACCCTAGTATGAATAAAAACCTGTTCGTAAAACATCTTACAACTCTTACACCCTTTTCCTACAAAAAAAATGAACTTGAATAAAGCACCACTTATCGACCGTGACGTGTTTCGCATTCGCACGGATAAAATCAAATACACGCGCCGTGTACACTAAATGTGACTCATAAGACAAAAATACACAATCAAACACTTTGGCCTCGTGCCAACGTACATTTAAATCTAACAGTGTCGGCTCACAAAAAAATCTAAATACAAGAAAAACAATGAATAAAATATTTACAACGTTCCCGCGTCTAATCTAACTACATATTGAGTAAATCAATGGTTTGTACATCACCGGGCAGCTTGTAGAACTTAACCTCCATCCCACAGCATTTCCCTACGGGAAATCTACTCGTCCATCGTCGACGTATTGGTAGAGGCGATGGACTTCATTCCATCATACGACCTTTCAGCAGACATCTTGGCGTAGCTTCTTGGAAAGAAATGTTCAAAGTTATTAGTTTGCCTAGCTAGAATCGCTATGAGCTACTGACTTTCACTCACAATAAATGTCCTAGGCGATCACTTAACGTAGAACTGGCCCTATCTCAGCATTTGCTTATCACACGCACAATACATCACTCAAAATATAATACAAAAATTTACATAAAATTTACACTCATCAATCATTATCAACGCAACTGGCTTCTAACAAGTCTCAGAAATAAGTCTATCACGTAGCGCTTATCTCGACTAGAGATCTCCCACCGCTAAGCGTGAACTCTGCTCCCTTGAGCACCAAATGAAATGTTTGTCAAACAGACGTTAAGTACGCTCACTAGAGCCTGATAAATCGTGACGCAAACTGGCGTGAACGCTGCTCACCAGAGCTCAATAAAGTTGTGTCTTAAACTGCTCATCACCGATCAATTTATTAGAAACTGACAGAATGGGGTAGGGTGGGGGCAATTTGTGAAAATAATCTATAGTTTTCACCTCACAGACTTGGGACTAGTATCAATCTTCTTCTTTTCATCCAAACGTCTCAATGGACTTATGCGGAATTAAATCGTATCGGCGGTTCTTTAGATACGCGTTTTAGCACCATTTTCTAAGGTACGCGATCCACCGCGTGGCTTTGGCTTCCTCTCTCCTGATTTGCTGATTCAATCGAGGGTCGGTTGGAACTTCACTTCTGGCACACCCATAATGACGCCGATTGAGGTGCGCGTTCGTACAGAATTTGTCCTTGAACTCGGCTCTGCCGGTCATCTTCAGGAATAACTACCAAGCTGCTTCTGTTGTAATCGTTGCGACACACTACCTGACTCCCCTTTGTCAACCTCCAACATGTTCTGCCTGGGCAATAGTAATAATAATAATAAAAATCATGAAGACTTATTGATCAGCAAATCAATAAGGGTTCAGTATGTACATATTGTTTATAACTTAGGCTAAAATGAATGAATGCTATTTTATTTAATGCTAATGCATGAACTAGTGGAATATATTTATTCTTGTTGCAGAATTAAACTGTGTGTGCCTGCAAACAAACGATCGGGAGTAGCAGCGTAGCCCACTAAGCTACAATTTTGTTATTAAAAAGGTATGTTATAAAGATGTTTTTGTTTGTTTGTGCAAAAATTAGCTTACTATTTTTGGAGTGAGTGTCTTATTGTGTGTGCATATTAATAATCCTATTACCGACAGCAGTGGCTATGCTGGCTAAAACACAGCGTTAGATCATGGGGCCAAGCTCTCAGCTAACTCGGTAGACGCGTGGGTTCGAGCCCCCTCCATCGCCCGTCCTTGAAATGTTTTTCAGTGGTTTTGCATTTTCAACGCCAGGCAAATGCTGGGACGGTACCTTCTGACAGGCCACGGCCGCTTCCTTGTACATCCTAGCCCAGTTTCATTGATCTTTATCCATTCCATCTCTCATCCCGACATGCAGGTCGCCCACGGGCGTCGACTAGAAAGACCTGCACTCTGCCTCTTAGGAGGCCACATGACAAACAAAATAATCCTATTGCATACCCTAAACCCTTTTTGAGTGTTTTGTTATTATGTGCTATAACTGAATTAAAGCTTATGTTTACTGAATATATATTAACTAATAAAGGGTTGTATTGCTTTTTGCTTTTCAGATATATATATTTAAAGAAAGAAGCATTATCCCGCATTGCAACTAATTGGCTGTTTGCTGGAGCCCCCACCACCTACAGTTGGAGAAACAACAACAGATTGCGTGTGTGAGTGAGTGAGTGTTAGAAGACATCTATATTTGCCGTTTTTTTGGATTACCCTATTTATAAGGTGAGTTAACATTCTATTTACTGTTGATTTTTAATAATGTCTACATCCATGTGTGAAGAGTTAGAATGGCAAACATTAGCCAAATGTTTTAAAAGTAGAATATGTTCCGGTCGAATTTATAATGTAAAAAACTGTCTATCCCCTAAAGAATTTGTCGAATCGTGTTTGTCTATTTTTGTGAATGAAAGCAAATAAGGTTTAACAACGCATCACGCCCTAAAAATAAATTTCGAATTACTATGCGAGTTTATTCTGATTAAAAATAATGTTGAAGAAAAACATAGGTTTAATCTTTGTACAAAAATGGAGAAATTACTGATATCCAATAATTTAGAAATTTGGTATTAAAAAAATATTGATGGACTTGTCAGTAAATTTGATAAGTTACAAGACGGACCCAGTGGCCTGGCTCTGAATTGCATTGCATATTTAGAAATTAATAGTTGTATATACACTCCTTTGAATGCAGGAAGTAGCTATATTCCCACACCGAGCTGGATTGCAAGTAAAAAGCAATTATTAATGTATGGAACAAAGACGATAATTGCTTTTTATGTAGTGTGGCTAGTTGCCTGCAACCCTGTGAATGTAGTGATGCTCCTAGACCAGGGAAGTACAAAGATATGTTTAACCACTTAAAGCAAACTCTGAATTTGGAGCATGTTTCATTCCCCATGTCTGTAGATAAAATTCATTTATTTGAGAAAGACAATCCAAATTTCTCAATTATGGTATATGACGTTGAGGGAAGCTACATTGTAGTTCCCTTGTATGCCACCAAACATGTAAAGCAACATCACATTCACTTGCTTTCCTTGTCTGATGGGGATAAAAACCATTATTGTTGGGTAAAAAATTTGAGTAGATTGGTAAGCAGCCAAGTGTCCAATGATAAGTGCTCGAAACACATTTGCGAGCGCTGCCTTCAGTATTTTACAACTGCTGAACTTTTGGAACGACATATAAGATATTGTGAGGGGAATACGGCAGTAAAGCTAGTTTTTCCGGAAGGGAATGACACAGTCTTGAAATTTAAGGCCACTAATAAACAAGATATGGTACCATTTACTGTTTATGCTGATTTTGAGTCTCTGACTGTTCCCCTTCAGGGATGTGAACCAAACCCCCATACAAGCTCAACCTATCCAGTGCAGAAACATGAGCCTTTCGCTGTAGGATATTATGTTGTCTGTCACTATGATAAATCCCAATGTGAGTATGCAAGTCACGAAGGTTCGGTTGGTGCGCGGTGGTTTGTTGATCAAATGGCGGCTTTAGCGGACAAAGTAGAAAATATTTTGAACAAATTTTATCAAATTTCTTTGTGAATTTGTTAATGTACATAGCTCAATCGGACAATTTACATCCTGTTTCCTTCGGGAACAGATATTTCCAGTATGGATTAGCAAGGTAAGCTAACATTATTTTTGAAAGGAAGTTTTGACTTCAGTAGTACATTGACGCTGCTCGTGGCGACATTTTGTGCCTTGCAGCGGCCTTCATAGTATGTACTAGCCACGCGTCTTGGTGAGGTGTACCATAACCAACTGAAGAGCCCATTGGTACACTGGGGCGAAACGCTGGCAACTGTTTTGAGCTAGCCGGACCATTTTATCAAATTTCTTTGTGAATTTGTTAATGTACATAGCTCAATCGGACAATTTACATCCTGTTTCCTTCGGGAACAGATATTTCCAGTATGGATTAGCAAGGTAAGCTAATATTATTTTTGAAAGGAAGTTTTGACTTCCGTAGTACATTGGCGCTGCTCGTGGCGACATTTTGTGCCTTGCAGCGGCCTTCATAGTATGTACTAGCCACGCGTCTTGGTAAGGTGTACCATAACCAACTGAAGAGCCCATTGGTACACTGGGGCGAAACGCTGGCAACTGTTTTGAGCTAGCCGGACCATTTTATCAAATTTCTTTGTGAATTTGTTAATGTACATAGCTCAATCGGACAATTTACATCCTGTTTCCTTCGGGAACAGATATTTCCAGTATGGATTAGCAAGGTAAGCTAACATTATTTTTGAAAGGAAGTTTTGACTTCCGTAGTACATTGACGCTGCTCGTGGCGACATTTTGTGCCTTGCAGCGGCCTTCACAGTATGTATTAGCCACGCGTCTTGGTGAGGTGTACCATAACCAACTGAAGAGCCCATTGGTACACTGGGGCGAAACGCTGGCAACTGTTTTGAGCTAGCCGGACCATTTTATCAAATTTATTTGTGAATTTGTTAATATATATATATTTAGTAAAACGTTTATAACTACTTTTCAGATTCAATGATGAGCCATGATGAAGATTCTTTTATTGTTACCAAACACACTACGTTTAATGAATATGCAACGATGGTAAATTATAGTCCACAACGTGTGGCCTATCCTTTAGAGTATAAAAACACTAAAGTGCGCATTGATACCACTTTTATAAGAGCATCATTGATGATGATGATGATGATGATGTCCTGTTTTATGATCCAACTCATCACTATTGCAAATCCCGTATGCTAAATTTTGGTTTTCAAAATAATGTATCTACAGAAGCAATTCATAAATCATGGTATGGTTTAACGATGAAACAAGTGATTGTTAAATTAGCGGATGAGGATGATTTTCCAGTTTCTTGGTGTACGCTATGTACAAACCCCTTGTTTTATGTATATTTTCCAGTAACGTCAAATATGTTTCGTTTCCACTTTTATAAATTCCCTGCTAAGGAAGGAACCACTTTATATCGTCAACAAGCATTTCGTCAACTTAATTTTACGTTACCTATGAATCAATATTCACCACATAGAATACAGTCTATTAGAAACTAACAATAACAACCATATGTGATGCATATATTGTTTTTTATGGATTTGGCTTTTAGGAACATACTTTACTTTCAAAAAGACATTTGGCTATTTTTTTTAGTTTATGGTGTATTCATGTTTATGGAAAACACATACCCCAGTTTAAATATGTTATTTTGTTTTGTTTCTTGGATATAGACATGGTTAATTAATTGCATGGTATGTTAACTTTACCTTTATAGGCAACCATTAGTATGCAGTTGTTTGTTTATAGTATCTATACATACTATTTTTTTTAACAGTATGCAGTGAGAATTTGCACGTCGACACGGGAATCGTATACGACTCATTCAACAAGGAGATTATATACTAATACCTATTGACAACAGAGGCATACATTTACCTCCAAACGATCTTGAAAAAGATTCACACTTAATTTTCATAAAAAGAAATCTATTAAATAATTTTCAAATTCATGTTTTGGCTGAAAACGATGAAAATGAATGTCAAATTTTAGAAGTAGGCTACACAGTGTGGGGCAATGATTTGGTTGTTTTACATGCGTTTTACCGAATGGTAATACAGTGGTCATGTGAACATTGTTCACATGCCTACGTTTTTGTTAATCTGTCAAAGAAACTGTTGCCACAAATTGTTGAACCACCCATATAACAAATAATATGAATCATGACATGTGAATAATAATAATAATAATAATAATAATAATAATAATAATAATAATAATTTTGCAATTTGTTATTTATCTTTAAAAAATGTATTAAGCCCTTTGCTCAGAAGTTGAAGATCAGTTACTGATGTTTGTTGTTTGTTGTTGTTTGAGTCTTCAGTCTTTTGACTGGTTTGATGCAGATCTCCATGCCTCCCTGTCCTGAGCTAATCGTTTCATCTCTACATAGCTCCGACACCCTACATCGGAGGCAATCTGTTTAACATATTCTAACCTTGGTCTACCCCTACAGTTTTTGTCCTCGACCCTTCCTTCCATAACTAAGCTTGCTATTCCTGGGTGTCTTAGTATGTGTCCTACCAACCTATCTCTTCTCTTCATTAGCAGTCGCCAGAAACATCTCTCCTCTCCCACTCGTCTTAATACCTCTTTGTTTGTAACCCTATCTACCCATCTGATCTTCATCATTCTCCTGTAACACCACATTTCAAATGCTTCAATTCTCCTCTTTTCTGCTGCACCAATAGTCCAAGTTTCACTTCCATAGAGCGCCACGCTCCAGACAAAGGCTTTCAAAAATGACTTCCTAATACCTAAATATATATTCGATGTCAGCAGATTCCTTTTTTGTAGAAATGCTTTCTTTGCCTGCGCCAACCTACTTTTAATATCCTCTTTGCTTCGTCCATCACTGGTTATTCTGCTTCCTAAGTAACAGAAGTCTCCTACTTCCTTCAGCTTTTCACCTGCCAATTTGTTCTCCATAGAGGTTTCTGATTTATTTCGGCTGCATTCCAGTATTTTTGTTTTACATTTATTTATTTTCATCATGAATTCTTTCCGTAAGACGGAGTCCATACCATTCAAAAACTCATTCAAATCCTCAGGCTTGTCGACCAAGATGACGATGTCATCAGCAAATCTCAGAGTTGAAATTATTTCTCCTTGAATCTTCACTCCCACTTTAAATTTTTCTCTAATTTCCTTCATTGCTTGTTCAATGTAAAGATTGAAAAGTATGGGTGATAAGTTGCAGCCTTGCCTTACACCTTTCTGAATACCAGCTTCTCTCTCATGTCCTTCAACTCGAATTACTGCTGTCTGGTTTCTGTACAGATTGTATATCACCCTCCTGTCCCTGTACTTTATTCCAATTGATTTCAAAATGTCAAACAATTTAGTCCAATCAACGTTATCAAAAGCCTTTTCTAAGTCTACAAAAGCCATGAACGTTCTCTTATCTTTCCTTATTCTACCTTCTAAAATCAGCCTAAGACTTAGTACAGCTTCCCTTGTTCCTACATTTCTCCTGAAACCAAACTGGTCTTCACCCAACTCCGTTTCTATCTGGCTTTCAATCCTCTTGTAAATTATTCTAGACAGGATCTTTGAAGCATGAGTAATCAAGCGGATTGTACGGTAATCTTCACATCTGTCAGCTCCCACTTTCTTTGGTATAGGGATGATTACATTCTTCTTGAAATCAGGGGGTACCTCACCTGTCTCATAAATCCTACACACCAAGTGAAATAACCTGATCAGACCTTCATCTCCTATGCAGCGTAGCAACTCAATCGGTATATCATCTATGCCTGGTGCTTTGTTCCTGCTTAAGTCTTCCAAAGCTCTATCAAATTCTGATCTCAATATTAAATCTCCTTTCGCATCCTCATCAATTTCCTCCTCCCTTTCCATTACATGATTCTCAATCTCCTTTCCCTTATACAAACTCTCTATGTAAGCTTTCCATCTCTCAACCTTTTCTTCCCTATCTGTTAGAGGCTTTCCATTTGTGTCCTTAATATTACAGCACTTAGTCTTCTTTTCCCCAAAAGTATTCTTAATCCTTCGATAAGCTGTGTCTACTTTTCCTAATTTCAGAAAATTTTCTATACCTGCACATTTCCCTTTCAACCATTCTTTTTTCGCTTCCTTGCACTTCTTGTTAACCTCATTTCTCAGACGTCTGTATTCTGCTTTCCCCTTTTCATCTCTTAGATTCTTGTGTTTCCGCCTTTCATCCATCAATTCTAGTATATCCTGAGTGATCCACGGTTTTCTACCTATTCTTTCTTTCCTACCAATGTTTTCTTCTGCGGATTTTGTTATTTCATTCTTCAAAAGTGCCCATTCGTCTGCAATTGAAGTTTGTTTAGGGTTTTTCATTTGTCCTTCCTTTATACTCTTCTTGAATCTTTCGTTTACAACCTTCTCTTTCAGTCTGTCTATTGCCCACCTTTTTGGCTTTTGACTTTTCTTCAGTTTCTTCAACTTTAATCTGCATTTCATTACAACCAGATTGTGGTCAGAGTTTATGTCAGCACCAGGATATGTTTTACAATCCAAAATCTGGTTTCGAAACCTCTGCTTGACCATAATGAATTCGATTTGGTAACGCCCTGTATCTCCTGGTCTCATCCATGTGTATATTCTTCTATTGTGGTTATTGAATAAGGTGTTAGCTATGACCAATTCATGCTCGGTGCAGAATTCTACCAGCCTGCTTCCTCGATCATTCCTTTCACCTAATCCGAAATCTCCTACTATCTTCCCTTCTCTCCCTTTTCCTACCACAGCATTCCAATCTCCCATTACTATAACATTTTCATCACCCTTGATATACCTCAGAATTTCGTCTATTTCTTCGTAGACCTTTTCAACATCCTCATCATCAGCTTGACTGGTAGGCATATAGACTTGTACCACTGTAGTGCAGGTAGGTTTTGTATTGATTTTTGCTACAATAATCCGTTCACTATATTGCTCATAATATTCCACCCGCTGTCCAAGTTTCCTACTCAATATGAGGCCAACCCCTGCTTGGCCATTGTTTGATTTAGTGCTAATGACCCTATAGTCTCCTGACCAAAAGTCCTGTTCTTCCTGCCAGCGAATTTCACTAATCCCAACCAAATCCAACCTCAACCTATCCATTTCCCCTTCTAAGTTTTCTATCCTTCCACTTCCTAGCAGACTTCTAACATTCCACGCTCCGATCCGTAGAATGTCAGATTTCCTCTTTGTCACTTCTGTGATGTTAACCCCCTCTCGAGTAGTCCCCACCCGGAGATCCGAACGGGGGACTAGTTTACCTCCGGATTGAAATTTTACAAGGGAGGAGGCCATCATCACATGTAATTATGCATAGAGAGGTGCATATCCTCGGGAATAGCATACGGCTGTAGTTTCCCGTTGCTTTCAGCCGTGCAGCAGGATGCAGTGTAGCCATTATTGGCTTATATTATCAATATCTTAACCGTCTATAAGACTAGTAAAGAATTGATTTATTCTGAAAGGCTGCTACTCCCTTTCAGAATAAGTAAAGAGCAATTCTACTAACAAAAATACTTACCTTCTACCGTACTAACAATTAAATACCAAAACTCTACTAACAAAAAACTTAAGTTCCACCAACAACAAATACTACCACTAAAACAGTCTGTCAACAGGCACACTCACATGCACCCTCACACATCACAGTCTACTGAAACAATGAACTATAACTAATAAACAATGCAACTGCTACCAGACACACTCACACACCACAGTCTAATAGAACAATGACATATATCTAATAGACAAACTAACTACCTACTTACAACTAAAACTAACTACATACTTACTGTACTTTTATTTGAATTGACAATATTTACAAAATGCAATTTAGATAGAAAATACTTACAAAATGTAATTTAGATTCAAAATTGTCACAAAATGCAATTTAAGGGGGACGTATGCAAAATTGCACTAAGTGAGAAATGGTTTCATTTCGGCTGTATTAAGGTAAATAAGGAGGATTGTGTAGTCGGGAATTGGTTTTTGACGTTTCCTTCCTAACATCTTCATTCCTCACTCTGTCTTTCCTTGTCTTTCCTATCATACTTCTTAGGAATTTCATTTCACTGGCTTGGATTCTACTCTCTTGCATGCTTGTCAGGGTCCAAGTCTCAGCTGCATAAGTTAATATGGGAACATAGTACACTTTATACATTACCTCCTTGCTTTTCCTTGGTACTTCCTTATCCCAAACAAGTTTTCTTACACTTTGATAGAATGCATTGCTCTGCTGTACTCTCCTGCCAATCTCCATGTCCAACCTACCAGTTTGCATCAATTCACTTCCTAGGTATTTGAACGTGTCCACAATTTCCAAACTCTGACTTCCAATTTTCACAGAGCCCTTTCCTTGTCTTTCCCCTCTTGTCATCACCATGGTCTTGCTTTTCTCTATACTGATTTTCAGGCCATACTTCTGAATATTTTTGTTCAGTGCATCTAGTTGTTTTTGCACTTCTTCGGTGTTCCTTCCCCAGACCACAATATCATCTGCAAATAACAGTAAATTCATTTCTTTATGTCCATATGCTTCCTTTGTTTCCTTTACAATTTCATCCATCACCATTATGAACAAGAGAGGTGACAGCACACTCCCCTGTCTTAGTCCAGTCTTGTTCCTAAACACAATAATGGCTATAATTAAGACACGAGTATTTTTATAAAACGAGCGTATGCGAGTTTTATAATTTCCATACGAGTGTCTTAATTACCATTATAGGCGAGTTGCATACGACTGTTTATGTTCGACGATAATTATAACTTTATTATATGTTTTAGCATAAATATTCATAAATATCTGTTCAGTCACTACAGTAGAATGTTGTGATCGGGTGCTGCGGTGGGTAGTATATCTCTCTTGTCCAAGCTCTCTGGACAACCGACGCATGCGCTCTGTGTGCTTCAATACCATATGTTCAGATTGCGCACCAGCTATTAGTAAAACTGTCACTGAAGTCGTGTCAAAACCACGCGCTGTGTAGAAATTGGTTTTGGGGATATTAAGGTACCGGTACAGTGCTATTTCTTGTCTCATATTCGCCAGTTTATTTACGCGAACATATGGACGGTGCGTATTCCATGTCGGTAATTTATTATAGTTCGATGTTGTGTTTATGTCCGACATGTTGGATTTTGAGTGCATGCGCGAAGGTATCGTTACCTAATTGGTCAATGAACGAGCTCTGATTGGCTGGAGAAACTGTATCATAATGAAAAACGGTGTTATAATGACCATCATTATGATACAGTTTTCTAACACATAATAGTGAGGGTCGAACATAAAGATAATTACAGTTACTGATGATACAACATATACAAGCCTTAGTTGTACCCATACAAGAAAACAGTTTTAGGTGGTAATAAACCTTTAAACCAAAACCTTATTTTAGATTTTATATTTAAAAAATAGTGGTGATTTAATACCATTTACATATTTACCAAATTATGAAAATACGTTTCGACAGTGGCAGTGGTTAGTGTTTTGCGCCACTTCATTAGCAGATGCGCAAGTCATTGAACCCTATCCCTATAAATACATTTTAATTGATTTGTCTAATGATGCTTTAGCACGTTATTAATGTCATTTAACAATCACCCTCTACCCTATGGTAGATATCAACTATTTTTTTTTTTTTTTTTCAATTTAAAAGAAAATTGAAAACAAGGTTTTGGTTTATTTATAGCTCTAAAATAATTGTTTAAAACGATAGCTTGGTGTATTTCTTTCTTTCTTTCTTTCTATCTTTCTTTCTTTCTTTATTTCTTTTAGAAAACATGAACATGTATGATAATATGAATCACCATATTGCAGACAGCCTAGTTTATATTCAGCAAACACAGTTGTTGCTTCTTCCCGTGTTAAAAACCACTTGTTTTGACGGACGCGGTCCGTGGCAAGATATTCATCAAGCACTATTAATGGACGTCATACGCACTAAAACACAAATTTTTCTTATCGATGATGATTGTCATTTACAACAGTATACATATTTACGTCGTGTGGACCATGAAACACAAAAAAATTGGTTGTAGATGTTGGTTCAACAGTTATCGCGTACCTCTTACAAACATTATTACATTTTTGTCAATTTATCCAATACTATCTACAACTTTAGGCATTAAACGCTCAGGCTTAAAAACAACACGCATTAATGCATTGACAATGTTGTTGCTGTTGTTGATATATAAGAATAAGAGTGTTTAAAAATAACACTCTTTTCTTTCCTTATAGCCAAGCATGGAGGCCTTGAACGCTATTGACCAAGATTGCGGCTTTGCACGCAAGAAAATGAGTGAATTGCCTACACAAACACCCTTTTGCATTCATAAAATTCAAAAATTAAAAACCAAATTTGGTGAACGAGCTCTTTGCATTTGTCAAGACTTTGAGACATTTCTACCCACACGATTTAATAACCTACCTGATAATGTCATGGAAGATGTCAATTCCATTATTCGCCCTGTGTATTTAATCTATGAGGGTGAAAAGAAAAATCGTTGCATGATTCGTTTTGTAAAACTAGAAAACGAATAATCATTGTACGCAAGCCATGACTTTTATTTGTTTATTGATGTCTTACTAAAACAAATACAAACAAAAATTTTGGTGCTCAACCGTTTCGACGTTTATTAATTGTTGCTCATGGTTTATAATGGTAAATGATAATAATAATAATAATTTTCTTAACTTTAGGACTACATTTAATACAATGATGCCTATAATGACTATAGGTAAAATGGTAATTATTTGTAAGTTCACTCTTTAATGAGATTTTTTTTAGCCTTTAGGGCTACGCGAATACAAACATTGCCTATGATGCATGTTTTTTTCTTTTAATGTACATGTATAGTTTTTAAAATAAGTTGAAACGTCATGCGCTTAAGGATAGCTTGTTCATTTAGCACACGCACTCATGCAATGCAACCATAAGTAAAACACAAGAAAACAATAAATCAACACTATTTACTAATTAAATAAATAAATAAATAATTTAAAATTAACGTTACATTGTGTTAAATGGTCACATGGTTTTGTACAAACAAAATCATAATGACATGTTTTATTACATTATAATAATAATAATAATAATAATAATAATAATAATAATAATAATGGCACTTACCAGGCCAAGCAAATCAAGTACAAGCAAACATGAACTGTGCAAGCAATCACAACTCTACCCCAGGTGGTACCCAATCCACCCATCCACAATCGGCGACTGGACTTTCGGATTCTGGGGAGTCCAGGCAAGCGAGAGGGTCGGAGATAGCTGGTCACCTTCCCTACAAACAGAAAACATTCATTGGAACAGTAAACACTAATACCCTAATTCAAATTGGAAAATTATACAATCTCACGCAAGAAATGGACAGACAAAAAATTCTCATTCTTGCTCTTCAAGAAACTAGAATGACTGACAACGAAACTATGGACTATGGAAATTACCGCATTTTCAAGAGCAAAACATTGCAGAGAGTCGCAAAAGGTGCACCAATCTTCGGAAAGGCTTTTCTTGTCCACAAATCCATCATTAATTCTGTCAAAGAATTCACACCCGTTAATGATCGAATTATGACCATGGGCATTCAGAGCGCCAACAAGAAATACACTCTTATCAATGCTCATGCACCTACTAACATCGACAACAAGAAAAATCCTGAAAATGTTGAAAAATTTTGGGGAAAAAAATGGAAAAAATTATGAGTAACATTCATCAAGATGACGTGAAAATCCTGATGGGAGATTTCAATGCCCAACTTGGCAAAGAAAAATCTATCGAAAAATCATTGGCAAAAATTCTGCACACCAAAATACAAACAGCAATGCCACACGATTGGTAGACATTTGTCATCAATTCAATCTCAAAGTTATGTCTACGCATTTCAGGAAACCTGCACACAAACAGAAAACTTGGCGATCTCCCATTCAACATCTCGGTGAATACCAAATTGATCATGTTGCCATCTCCCATGCACACTATAGAACCATCCATGACGTTCAAGTCCGACGAGGGGCAAACATTGTTTCAGACCATTATCTCACAAGAATCAAAATAACATTTTCACCTAAGAGGATTCATAAAAAAAAATATTACATCCCAAAATTTGACACATCCAAAATTCAAGAAACAAAAATCGCAGAATAATGGGATAAAGAATCAGTGAATAATTGGACGGACTTCTGCAGCAAAATTATCAGAAAAGCCAAAGAACTGATCCCACTAAAAATGAAAGCAAAACACCCCTGGAGGGATTCCAACTGTGATCAAGTCATTATTGATCGCCGAATCGCATTCCAAAAATAGAATAGCCACAAATCTCCAGAAACTTTACAACACTTTCTCGGCGTCCGCAAACAGCCAACCAAAATTATCAGGACAACTAAACGTAATTTTATAACGAAGCAACTTCAGTCAATCGAGGATGACTTCAGGTATCACAACAGTCGAGATTTTTATAAAACCTTCGGGAACAGAATTAAAGGTTACACACCGCAAAATTTGACTTTCAAGAAACAAGACGGAAGTCTCGCACTCACTAACCAAGAAAACTGTGAAGAACTACGCGTTATTTTTCTGACCTCCTCAATTGTCCTGAACAACCTGAGCGATTTATACACACAGTCCCAGAACACATACGACCCGAAGCCAAACCACCAACGCAAGAAGAAATCCATCACCACATAAAAAAAACTCAAGAACGGAAAGACATCAGGAGAAGACGGAATCATCGCAGAACTATTGAAAAATCTAGGATCACGATCACTACAGGAAATCACACAGATCATTCAGGACATTTGGCGAAGTGAAAAACTACCGGACGAATGGAAATGCGCACTCATCCACCCACAAGAAAGGAGATAACTCTGATGTAAATAACTACAGAGGAATTTCCCTCTTACCCATCGCTTATAAAATCCTCTCCGCCTGTCTTTTACAACGCACGCAAGAACAACTCGAGCCACTCATCGGTGAATATCAGGCTGGCTTCAGAACAAACAGATCAGCCGTCAAACAAATCTTCAATCTGAAATCCACCTTGAAACTTCGAGCCACACGAAATCTCCCAACCATCTGTACATTTGTCGACTTTCAGAAGGCTTATGACTCCATTGATCGAAAATCTCTTTTTAATGTACTCGAAGAAAACCATCTCGATCCGAAGACGAGACGACTCATCCAACAAACCTTAACCGACACAATTCCCAAGGTCAAGTTCATTGAGAGATCTCCAAACCTTTTCCCATTAAAACTGGTGTTCGGCAGGGTGATGGACTTTCTCCATTGCTGTTCAACATCGTTCTCGATAAGGTCATCAAAGAATGGGAAATAGAATTAAAAAGTCGCAACATATGGAAACCTGTCGTGTTAAAGAAGACAGAAGGATAATATCAATGTTACATGCTTAGCTTTTGCTGATGATTTGGCAATCCTCTCCGGAGATGAACGAACGGCAATTCACCAGAATAAAGTCCTCAAAGAATGTGCTGGGAAAGTAGGGTTGCAAATCTCCTTCACAAAAACTGAATTCATGGCTACAAAACACATTGAAACCCAAACTTTGGTAACAAAATACGGTTCAATCAACAAGGTTAATCATTTCAAATACTTAGGTGAAATTATTGAACCTACAGGCACAGAAAGAATAGCACAAAGAACACGTGAACTCAAATTGCGGAAAGCATATAGGAAAACCTCAAACATCTACAACAAAAAATGCATGAGCATTAACACTAAAATTCGACATTACGCGACGGTCAACAAACCCGAAACACTCTACGCCAGTGAGACCTTAATCCTCAATTATAAGGGGGATCTTGAAAACATCAAGAAAGCTGAAAGGAAAATCATCCAAAAAATTCTTGGCCCAAGACTTACAGATGAAGGATATCGTTTACAATCGCACAAGATCACAGAAAAATATTCAAATATTGAAATCGATTTCCGTTAACGACGCTTGAAATTTTATGGACACATTATGAGGCTAGATGACAACCGATTAACAAAGAAAATATTGGGCTGTGTTTCTATCTCCCAAAATTTTAATAATGGCACCCCGTCGTGTTCGTTAAGCCGCCATTTTGTTCGCTGCCACGGCCTAGGGTGGGGGCTTAACGAAGGCAAGTGAATCAAAACGATCTAAAATTTTTCCGAGCATGGTCTCCAATCAAAACGTCCCTGATTGGCTGAGCACTTATTGGGTCCTTCCCGCCACACAGCCGCAATCAATTCCGCCATTAACCTCAATTTAACATAACCTAAGTTATTTAAATTACAAATATTAATGTTGGTGAAGGGTGGGTGATTTGTGGATTAGATAAGCCAATTTTAGTGTTTCTTCTATATATTTGTGGGTGGCATTGTGGTTTTTTGGCAATCTCGTTATCTTGTAGTCATAAAGATAAATAGTTCTATTTCGGGGGCCTATCACTCATTTAGCGGCTTACCACAACCGTAGCCTACTATTAAGAATAGCTGTATTTTATTAAGATTTTTCTGCACCTTCGCGAAATAGTGGCGTTGGATTGAGATTATTTTTGACTACCATTATGGGGTTTTAATAGTTTTTCATAGAGCATTTTTGTTGTCTTGTAGGTATGATTGATTTGACATGTTAGGCCTGCATGTACAGATTTTTCTGGTTTTGGGAATAATGCTAATTACCATTAAGTACAACCGTGTTGACCAACACTGAAATATGAGTTCCAACACAATATGGACTTGGAACTTATGTTTGCTTAACAAAATAATGATGCATCAACAAGTCATCCTTGTAATCTCTGCAAATAATAAAAATATTTCCCATCTAATATAGGCCTATTCATGTTGAACGGTAGAAAGTTATCAACCTTTATTAAGGCAACACTGAAAAATGTTCATTTTGATTTAGCCTACTTACTCGGAGTCATCTGCATCAATGTCCCTAGATGTTCACCTTTTTTAAATTATCCCTTTCCTATGGGCAAATTACACATGGATGTTCCCTATTTTTCTTAAGGGGATTCAATGATCTTATGCTGAACTAATTAAGAATAGGGCGTGTACCCCAACCCCTTAAATATGAAGTTGTCAGGATAAAAACATGTCCATAACCAACAGAAACTTGAGAACACTGAGATCAGGAGAATGTTGATCGACCATTGACGCAAGACCAGAAAGTCTTAAAGAGGAGTGTTTCATTTAGAGGCTTGGAACATCATGGTCAAGACCCCTGTACTTGTGTGTGTGCTCAATCTGTTTGAAAACCCGTTGACAGATCACGAGTTAATCTGTGGCTGGAATCCACTCCGTCCTATGCTAAGCTGCGAGTACTGGGCACCATTAGTGTTCTGTGACTACTGTATCAATTTCTTAAAATTGTGTCATTGGCCTATGCATAGACAAGTTACCGAGAATGTTCTCTGAATGGTGAATACCAGAAGGCTAGCCTACGTCGCTGCCTCCTTCACTAGCATTTCCAGGCACCTGGTTAGTTGGTAAAATGAAATAAAAAAATCACTTGTATGGTTCAAGTTGTCCTTGATTGTCCTAGTGGGACAGTGTACCCCATTTCAGATCTTAGTTCAGAATTAGTTTCCTTGACGGAGTTGGAGAAACAGTCACAATACCTATGGTACTACTAGACCTAGTACGGTACATGTAGCTGGAAGCAATGTGAGACCAACCACTAGGTAGCTTATGTCCCATTAGTTGGGAGTGTTAGGGAATGGGAGACTGGTTCAACATGTCAGCCTATGTTATTGTATATTTCATTAATGTATGGGATCTAAAAGTGTATCATAGGAATATTAAAGCAAGCCATAATATATTACCAGTTGGTCAATTGGATACAACAATTCAATGAAACATTCTGTTAATAATTAGGAAGTGTCGTAGGCAACCAGAGAAGCGACACAAGAAAAAACACCCGAGTCTTCCAGGCAGTTGTCATCGACTGTATTTCACATAGAGAAGAATGACTAAAATAGTTCCTCATGAAAAAAATAATTGGTCAATGGCTTGAAAGACAGTAGTAAGGACTTACATGCTGTCAGTAAAAGTGGAGTTAAGAAAGATGTCTGGAATATTTAAATCAGTAGCTGGTAGCCAGGATTTTTAAAATTACCATAGGTAATTGCACCATAATATGATTAGTAGCCTATGTGCAAGATTTTAAAAGGTAGTTTTTTTTTGTGAACCAAGAAACAGCTCTTAACATGGATTATGTTCACGTTAGGCCTACAAGTTATTGGGAGGGAGGTTTATTCTACATACCTGTTGCACATAAAATGAGCTTCTGATTAGAACTCTGTGGGAATGTTTAAATGGATTGATGATACAGGGTTTATCAAGCCACTTTCTATGCATCTTTTAAAAACATTTTAGCATATCATAAGTTACTGTCATCATTGCTAATGCTGTAATCTGTCATGTTTATTTATGCAGCATGAGGAATTAGGAAACATTGGTAGGATTGATATATTGAGTGGAGATATAGTAGGATAAAATTCAACTGTGTCATAGAAACCTAAGATGTATTTTTATTTCTCAACTTTATTTTCTGTAGACTCCAACACAGCCTACCACCAGGGGGAAAGAAAAATAAATTGTTGGTGATGTTTAATGAGAGCAAATCTTGAAATACTGTGATTTAAGTGGTTGGTATCAAAAGCTGTATAGGAATAATGAAAATGTGAAGTCGCGCCCAAGTTTACGAAGCCTTGCCAGACTCAGCTGAAATTATCTTTGATGCAAATAAAGCCTCAATAGTTCAAGCTTTAGGACGACCTTTGACATGAGCACTATAATGGGCCTATATTTAGGATCGACATAGCCTGCAGTAGGTCGTATGCTACTGTATGCACCTGGGCATGTTTTAAATAAAACTCAGCCTGCAGGTTAATAAGGTAGTATATTACTATAAATCTATCTCAAGCAAATCCAAGAAGTTACCAGACTGCGAAACTACATAGGCCTATCAATATTAAAAAAAAAGGGTGGCGATGCAAATTGCACTTTTAATCCTTGCTTCATTAGTTAAACCATAATATTTGTACATAAATACAGCAAGGACCTTAAATTATATGCCTTAGGCATAACCTACAAATTACATGTCATGTATTCAGACAGCAACATCAATACGCAATGGTCAATAATGTAGTTTTATAGTGCACAAAATGTTATTGTAATGAATGTACTTCGAAATGATGAATAAAACTGGTGGAAACGACAGCCAATTGATTTACATCCAAAGTAGTAGAAACTTTCAGTTGATCAGCCAGAGTGTTGATTCGTACTTTTATTTTCACAAATTTCGATGAACAGTGTCACGCTGCAATTTAAATATAAACGTACATACAATTCCTCATCAATAAGTGATTTGCACTTCATACTGTCATGAACTGGAATAGATTTCTAGACATTTAATTGATGTAGAAATCTATTCCTCTCGCCGCCATGTTGGTGATAATTGTAAACAAGCCAGCGGGCAGCCAATGGCTGGTGATAATTGCCAGCCAATAACAAGCCAGGATGACGCGGATCATAATTCGCGTTTCACTCTCATTGCGTTTTAACTTGAGGTGAAGAATCAGCTGTTCGTTAACGCCACGGGGTGCCATTATTAAAATTTTGGGAGATAGAAACACACCCTCGATGTACTCACAAAAATTAAAGACGACAACGGTTTGGATTAAACAAGTCCAAACTGATCTCAATAACGCCAACATCACACCCACAGATATCGAAGACCGCAAAACATTCAGACATAAGATCTACACTTGGGAAGCTGCATCAGAAGATAAGCCCAGCAGACCTAGGAGAAAATGGACTGACGAACGTCGAGCTAAACATAGCGACATGATGAAAGAATTCTGGAAGAACGAGAAAAATAACAGCAACAGATCACTTGCTTTATGTGATCCTGTATGGGTCGAAACATACTAAATAATTAATAGACATTATTTTTAACGGTCACGTGGTTTTGTACAAACAAAACTATAATGACATGTTTTATTACAAAATAATAATAATAATAATAATAATAATAATAATAATAATACCGGTAATAATAAAAACAACATAGTCCGAAACTTGTTAATTATTTTATATGCTACTATGACTACATTAAAAACATGTTTTTTACTTGTGCTTGCAGTGCATGAGGAGGGTGATTAATAAACAAGCGACCTTTAAGCCCATAACGTTTCAACTTATTTTATTATTTAGTACAAATACCATTTATAGCAATATGTATAATGTTCATAATGAAACTATTAGTTAATAATAATGCATTGTAATTTCTTTTTTATTGTTTATAATTTTATTTGAAACACCATTTATATTATTGTTTATAATCAATATATTGAAACTATTAGTTAATAATAATACAATGTAGTCCTTTTTTATTGTTTATAGCTTTAAATTGAAACACCATTTATATTATTGTTTATAATTATGATATTTGAATGTATTAGTTAATAATAATATACTGTCGTCCTTTTTTATTGTTTATAATTTTAAATTGAAACACCATTTATATTATTGTTTATAATTATGAAATTTGAAACTATTAATCAATAATAATGGGGAAAAAACGACATGGTCTCATGTTTATTTATTTTTTCAAAATGACAACAGTGATACTATACATTTTTTTAAATAAATTCATGATGTTAAAGTCCATATCTAGATAAAAGTAATTTGCTCTTCATAGCACAAATCGCCATAAATGCTGCCATTCGTTCTGATAGACTGGCATCTGGAGCTGTTAATCGTTGCATGGCAATGCTTAACAAGACTTTGTCGGCAATGCGTCTTAGTGTGGTATCACTGTTTCATAGGCTATATCATGATTAAGGCATGCATAATCATCATCATCTTGAGCAGCTTCCGACCGCTGGTCGGGTCTGCTTGGAACATAAGCCTCTCCATCGTTTCCTGTCCATCCACCATCTCTCATCTTCCACTGTGTCCCAGCACACTCCTCTTTCCTCCACACTCTTCTTAACTCCTTTTGTCCATCTGTCCCTTGGTCTTCCCCTTGGCCTCCATCCCTTCATTTCCATTCCAAACATCTTCTTCGGTATCCTCTCCTCTCGCATCCTCCTCACATGTCCATACAATTGTAGCCTAGATCGCTCTACTCTATTTTGCAATGGTTCCTCTCTTACCATCTCTCTGACTCTCTCATTCCTTACTCTGTCCATTCTTCGTTACTCCTACCCTACTCCTCTGGAACTTCATCTCCACTGCTCGTATTTTATTCTTGTCCCTTTCCTTCATCACCCATGTTTCTGAACCATACGTCAAAATTGGCACAAAGTAGGTCTTGTAGATGATTCCCTTACATTTTTGTGGTACATCTTTATTCCATATCATCCCCCTATTGAAAAATCCATCTGCACACCTTCCCCTTTCATTTATTTCCATCCTATTACCTCCCTTTTCTTCAATTATGCTTCCCAAGTACTTGAAGCATTCTACTTTCTGCAACTGCTGTCCTCCAAGTGTTATGCCCATATCCAGTCTGTTCTTCCTCCTCGTTGTGGTGACCACTTCACTCTTTTGTGCTGAGAACTTCATCCCATATGATAACACTACCTTCTCCCACTCATCCAATTGCTCTTGTACTTCTTCCTCATCCTCTCCCCATACCAGAAGGTCATCAGCAAAAACATTGCCTTCATTTTCCTTTCCCCAATGCTATTTACCACTTTTCGTATGATTTCATCCATCACCACTATAAATAACAGGGGTGAGAGGGCACTTCCTTGTTTCAGACCACTCTCCAGTTGAAACCATTCCTTTCTCTCTCTTCCCACCTTTACACAGCTTTTGCTTCCCTCGTACATTGCTTTCACTCTTGCCACTGTCTCCTTGTTCACTGCCTTTGCTCCCATTGCTTCCAATACCTTGTTTCTATTAATACTATCATATGCTTTCTCAATATCCAAGAAGGTCATCACCAGATCTTTCCCATATTCATAATGGTGTTCTTTTAGCTGTCTTACAGCAAAGATGAGGTCAACTGTTGACCTTCCTGGCCTGAATCCATACTGTTCTTCCCTCAGCCCATCTTCAACTTCTGTCCGAATTCTTCTCTCCAGTACCATCTCAAATATTTTGGCGCAGTGGCACATGAGTGTAATTCCCCTGTAGTTCTTGCATTCCTTCCTACGTCTCTTTTTAAATATGGGTATTATTATTCCTCTTTTCCAGTCCTCTGGTATTTTCTTCTCCCTCCATATCACTTTCATCACTCGAAAGAGCCACTGTGTTCCTATCACCCCTGCTGCTCTCACCATCTCCACACTCACTTCATCTATTCCCGGTGCCTTTCCCCCTTTCATCTTCTTTAATGCTTCCTCCACTTCTTTCCATGTCAATTCCTTCTCTGAAATGTCTTGGCCACTGTCTGTTTCCTCCTCCACAATGTCCACTACGCTGGTTTTAGTTGGATTTAGGAGTTCCTTGAAGTATTCTCTCCAGATAACCTTTACTTATTCCATATTTTCAACCTCCTTTCCATTCCTGTCCACCATTCTGACATTTTCCCCTGTATCTCTTCTCTTTGCCTTTATCATTCCATACAACACTTTCTTACTGCCATCACAGTCCTCCTCCATAATTTCTGTCAATTTCTCCAGCCATTTCTTTTTCTCTTCCTTCACTACTTCTCCTGCTTCTTTCTTCCGCTCTTGGTATTCTTCTCTTGTTCTGTCCGTCCTCTGTTGGAACCATTTCCTGAATGCTTCATTTTTCTTTTTCACTGCTTCCTAAGTTCTGGGATTCCACCATGGTGTTTTCTTCCACCTTTTCTTTCCACTAGTTTTGCCACACACAATTTCCGCTGCTTCTACCAACACGTCCTTTAACCTATTCCATTCTTCTTCAACTGTTCTCGGATCATCCTTCGGTAATTTGTTCCTCACTATTATCTGGAACTTCTCCTTATTTCCACCCTCCTTCAGCTTCCATGTCCTTATTCTTCTTTCTTGGTTCTCAGTTCTCCTCTTTTCCTTCAGTCCTCTCACCTTGGCGACCAGAAGACGGTGGTCACTGTCCATGGCTTCTGAAGGTATTACCCTTATGTCCGTGATACTCTTCTTTGTCTCCTTCCCGCATAGAATGTAGTCCACCACTGATTTCCTAGTCAAATCCCTGCTGTACCAAGTAATTTTATGGCTCTCTCTCTTCTTGTACCATGTGTTTCCAACCATTAGCCCATTTATCTTGCACAGTTCCAGCAATCTCTCTCCTTCCCTATTCCTGTTTCCCCATCCTTCAGCACCAATCACTTCCTCAAAACCTCTTCTATCAGTTCCGACATGGGCATTTAGGTCCCCCATCTCCTAGTCAGGCATGCATGATCCAAAGCATTAATTCCCATATCCCCTCTCCTCAAACGATCTTGGAGACGAGACCAGGGCCGCAAAAGCTGTAAGCAGGTAAGTGAGCTTCGAATGGTAAGTTTTTAATTATGTTATCAATAATTCCATGTTGTTGTTGTTTTTTGTCGCCGGTTGCTGACGAGCATGGTAGGTGGTGGTTGTTTTCCGCATGACAACCATGGAATGATGAAACAATGTCTTTACAGTGAGTTTTATGACCATGATATAATTTCATCAAATGGCATGTGGCACACTGTCGAATGGAAGGTATTTTTGCCATGGTTAATTGCTTGTGACGGGAGAAATGACTGCATGGTTGTAGTTCACTCAATACAGGGTCGTTAGTCCACTCGGCAGGCGCCTTTTTCCAAATTTCTTTCACAGCGTTGGCAGCAACATAAAAAAGAAATGATTTAGGTAGTGCTAATAATTCATGATGTGTAAAGTTAATAAGTTTTTTTTGCACACAAAGAACTTTCCAATAGCCTTGTCGATTGTAGTGGCGTCCATGTTTAAAACGTTGATGTTATCACCTCACGTGTACAAGTCTCACTGCTATCATTGGACGATAAACTTTCAGTTTTAATTTTATTGAACAACTCCCAACATGCACTGGTGGTGAACCAATGGAACAATCGCCACGCATGTGCTAAGGCTGTATTCTGAATATTGTCGCAAGGACAAGTGTCCAAGAGCGTTTGCAGGGATGGACAACCCAGATCTAAAAGGTCAATACATTGACAGTGAGAGGGTAAAAATGGTTGGAGCCACTGGCGTTTTTCCACTCCCTTTAACAAATAACACATTGGCCGAGGACAAATGGGCTTTCATGACTATGTCAAGACACGTGTAAGAAATATCACCCTTTTTCCATACTAATTGCAAATGATTTTCAATCCATTGGCTCTGCTTTGTATCTTTTTCACTAAGCAACTCAAATGCATAGGGAGGTTTAAACACCAAATAAATAGGGTTAGACACCCAAAACGTACCACAATCTATAAACGCCACTTCCTTAAATATAAATTTGTTGTCTGCAATTTTAAACCCCTGACAATCCACGATGAGTGTACACATGATGTTTTTTATTTATTTTTTACTTGTTACCTCGTTGACGACTAATAAACAACTAACCCATTTCATGGTTTAACATTGAAAAAGTCAAAGGACTTAAGTAAAAAAGGAACAAATGAATTGAACAACAGCTAAATATTTTTTTACAGGTTTTATTCTTAACATAAAAAAACATTTACAATTTTATTAAAAGTTTTTTTAAATTTAATCTGGAACAACATTCAAATGAACAGTTTGCACATACGGTCCACAGGCATCTCCTAGTTTTTCAGGGTCTGGTACAATGACAGGGTAATTCAAACTCCATGGAATATTGCCCACATCATAACGATTGAGGTAAGGGAAGGATGGACTCCATCGCTGATGATCACTAAATGGTCGATCCCCTATTTCCCAGTTTCCAATTTCAATGTTGCAAAAACACACTTAACCACATCCCACCGTTTTAAGTAATAAAATCCGCTCGCTGCCAATTCTCCATAATCCATAAAGGGAACTGTCCATGTTTCAAAAGTTTTCACATGTTAAATTCCATGGTTTGTCTGTCACGTTGTTGTTATTGTTCTTGATTATTGAGGGACACATGACGTTTGTTGTTGTATGTGTGAACAGTGCTAGAGCGCAACAGATAGTGAGCATGCAGACGCTTATCATCAATCCTATGAATGATGATTTTTTTTCACCTGACCACAGGTGGCTTACATGCTGGTCACATAATTGAAAAAAGGATGATATTTTACTTGTCTGGCATGTATAATTAAACAGTAGGCACTGGTATGGTCTGGTACATTTTCTTGTGTTTCAAAATCTACCCTTAAATCAATGGTGGTGATTTTCATAGATCCTTCTAGATACGAACAGTCGAAAACAATAAGTGGTGCTTTTGCTTTAAACCCTTAAGGCGACAACATAGGGCAATCCTGTTTTTCATAATAAGACGATTGAAATTTAGCAAACATATCATAAAGGGGACCAAACTTATTTTTTGAAAAATTGAGTTCCAACCCCTCATAGGGAAAGCAAACATTATTTAAAAATAGTCGTATACTTCTCAAATGAATGTGATCAAACAGGGTGACATCTTTGCATTGTTGATATTTTCTATTGGTTTGAAAACCAATAATAACATAGAGGGGTCTCTCAGTAGAGCGAACCGATGTTACACTCCAACTATGAGTGTCTGTGGTAGGTAGCAAGGGGTAATCATGTAGACTCCAACTTCGAAAGGCGATAAGCAAGGCTTTATCTTTTTGCACCAAATTTAACATGCTTAGCTTTTTACGATCCGATAGCGTCACATGGGGCACTTTCCATAGTAATCGAAGCAGTTGAATTTTTGAGTCTATCACTTGGTCGGAGGCTCCTTTTAGTGCATTATAATCACTGTGGTCTCTCACCAGATAAAAAGTTTGTATTGCGTTTAAAATAATACGCTTGTGATCTTCGGCAAAGCCAAGGAGTAATTTTAAGGGTTAGAAGCCTGTAAAAGTGCCATCGCTATGACTAGCCAGTCATTGCTACTGTTGGGGCACCATCATACCATAGAAAGCGTTTTACTTTCCTCGTCGCCATAGGAAGGATATAATTTCATAAGACTAGTCATGCCCACATTTTGAGTCATATCTATGACAATATCATTTATCACATAACGTTCTTCAGAAAACAGAAAAGCCAAACCATGATTCGCCAACGCAGACGTTGTGGGTGTGCTGCCATCTGCTTTCATCAATTTATCCTCAATTTGAAGGACACTTTCATGAGGTAGAGTAAAAATATATTGATTGTTAATGATGAATTGAATCTCGTCATTGTTATTCAGTCCTGTTGCTTGAGGTTGATAGGAATGCATATCAATGCGCACGACGCCATCTTCCACTTGTATGGGATTTAACACTCAACAGCTCCTTGTTCATGATTGGGGTGTAACGTATAACCAATGCGTTGTCGGTTTACTCGTGTCAACCGTTTCAAACACGGCGGGCAATTAACCGACCTCGTAGACGTTGTTGTTGCTTTATAGATAAATTTCATAGCGTCTTTAAAACCAGCTTGTAGGTCACAGGGGTGTTGGCGTCCAAAGCAATCAGTTGTTGCTTTCTATTCACTAAGCTTAAGGTAATATTACTAATATCACTGACACCCACAGGATGATATAGAACCACTGAAGGGTTTTCCCGAATAATAGAACCACAAGGGGAGGTGACAATAAAATCATACAGGGAATGGCTTTGTTCTTGATTCGTAAATACGTCTCTAATAATATTGCAAGTCACAGAAATGTGATGGTCCTCGATGAATTTCGCTGGATAATCTGAATCATGGGGTTGGTGAGCTGCCAACACTCTTGTTTTAAATCCTAGTAAAGGACCAATAGAATGAATTCGTGTTACAAAGTCAATGTTAAACGTAGAGAAAATACGACAGCGATGAGTAATCGTATTGGCTGTAAGTTCAAAATGTGTGTCCCATCCGCAAATGGCTTGACAACAAATTGTTTTATCATCGACACGCTAATGGCTTCATGCACATCGTCTATGGTATAACCTCCAGGGGGTAGTCTCAATATATAATCATCATAATAAAATTTGTCGTTAATATCCAGTTGTATATTGTAAATTCTATTGTAACTTTCCAAAGACATTAATCCTAGCACATAGGATTGTTCGGGATGCAATTCAATGGGGGAAAAAATCCAGGGACACTTCAGGCCCATGGCTGTGCATGGTAAAGGTCTTGGCGTTGACATTCATAATGATGAAACTGTTGGCTTAACGCGACCTCTCATATAAAAAATGTAAACACAAACGTCCACACTCTTGACTGTCAAAGGTTTGTTGACGATTCACATTATAGAATATCTTTACCCGGTTTCCCAAATAACGTAGCAACTCGATCGGGGGTGGTAAATTTCCATAACTGCCAAATTACCATACTGTGGAACCTTGTTTCACATAGGCTACAAAATGGGTTCCTGGGCCTGCATCATCATCTAAATTAATCATGGCTCGTTCTTCTTTCCACGGTGCTTTGGGTAATTCATTTCGCATAAATACACCTCGAAAATGAGAAATCTTTAGTTGTTTGGCATAGCTTTCCACTTGTTCATGGGTCATGGCATGATGAGGCAGTTGCCTTAAGCGTTTATCGAAGATGGACATTCTTTTTTCTTAGACGATAGGCCACTACCTTGTTGATAAAGGACTGGCTTTAAAGGATTGCCGTTTCTAGCTTCCATAGCAATGGCTTCTAACGTTTTATTGTATCGCTCGCTTTCTTTGAGTTGTTGCTTACCTTGTTCGACGGCTTTTATGGTTTTTGCCACAGCAGAGGCACCACCCAAAAGCGAGCCCAAAGCTGCCAACCCCGCAAATAAAGCCGGCGAAAAACCCCCACGCTTAGCAACAGGAATGACACGCCCACGTTTTTTCTTTCTTTCTTTTCTTTTTATCGATGCATTATAGTGCGATCTCGGAGCTGTAGACAATCGCACCGCCTGTAAAGCTTTTTCGATAGCCAGTCTTTTTAGATTGTTTAAAAGTTTTTTTTAAGTTTTAACACTGGGTGTGAGGCAGATCGAGTTGGTTTCCGGCCTGGCTTTTTTCACTTTTTGAGATTTTTTTATTCATGCTCATTGCATATCTTTTTTCACCATGGTGCTACTTGGTGAACCTTTCACAGCAAACATTCGATAACAACTAACGTAGTATATTCCTATTCTATATAAAGCGGAAAATCATTCACCGTTTTCCCAGCTTCATTTTCCTCAAACGTAAGCATAAGATGAAAGGATAATTCATCTCCAACATTTACTCTTTTATGATTGTGGACCAACAGTCTATCACCGTTTATTTGTATTTTTAAACGTTTCTCATCAGGCATGGCATATTTAATATGAATCACGCCATCATAATGCAATCAATAATGACTTAAACCAGAAGCAAGCTTATAGGTAATGTCATCATTCACCAGTGGTGGTGGGGAATGGTTTCTGTCATTGTCCAGTTTTTGATTTGACAGGTACACTAAAAATACAGATGGGACAAATTTATAAAGCCTTTTCATTTGATAGGTCACATAACGTTTCGTGCAGACATCATTTTCGTCTCGAGGCTCTTGCACATCTATAATACGATGATGATTGGCTGATTAGCCCTCAGCGGTTAGTCTCGGGGCCATGTGATAGACACTTTGCACTTTGCGATCGACATAGCTTTTTGTAGCCACCTCTCGAGACTGTTTTGACAAAGAGGTGGCCGTGGCCATGATTACACGAGCTCGCCCAAACAAGTCCATGGTGATAGACGTTAACTAACCTATCCTACTCACCGCTTGCCTATATATAAACCTTATACACACATGAAAAAACTCAGTCGTCAACACTATTCAATTAATGAAACAACCCCATGGTTTGCCCGTCTCTGATTTGGTTTCAGAGCTATCACTGTCCGTGTGTGAACCTAAAAGTCTACCGTTTGATGTATTATGGTAGGGCCTTCGGGTTGTGGAAAGACCAATGTTTTGCTGAACATTATTACCGTGCCTCATGGCCTACGATTTCAAAATATTTATATTTTTGCCAAATCCTTGTACCAACCTCTGTACGTGTATCTGGAACAAATTATGTCTTCGTTAAATAAAGAAGCCATGGGCTATTTTGCATTCACCTCACCTCAAGATGTCATTCAACCAGACTGCATTCAACCAGATTCCATTATAATTTTTGATGATATTGTCACTCAACGACAGACCATTATTCAAGGGAACTTTAGTATGGGACGCCATAAACAAGTGGATTGTTTTTATCCGGCTCAGACCTATTCTAAAATTCCCAAACAGTTGATTCGTGACAATACCAATCTCATCGTTCTCTTCCGCCAAGACTCTAGAAATCTCTATCATATTTTTCAAGATCATGTGAATCCAGATATGTCCTTTACAGCTTTCACGCAATTGTGTGCCTCGTGTTGGAACCATCATCCCCATGCATGGTTGGTCATAAATAAACAGAGTGAACGATGTGAGGGACGTTATCGCTTGGGTTTTGATCATTTTATTTCTGTTTAAAAAGACCCAGGGTTTGACATTTCCTGTTAGTGTGTATTTACCTTCACCATGGCGAACGCCATAGGGTACAAGAAACATGTTCAAATCATGCAGCGCATTATTGAGGCACGAAATACGAGTCGACATAAATTTCGTGAATTACAACGTTTAAAAAACGTCAATCTTTTACCCATGATAAAATATGCTCCATCATCGGTTGATCCCATGAGGTTCAAACCAAATGCTTCTGCTACTGCTGCTGCTTCCTCTCAAACCAAACCATTAACAAGTTCAAAATTTACTCAAACAGATTCCACACGCAGGGGCGGTGTGTCTCACCCCCCTCAGGTATTTTCTCAGTCGGCAAATACGACATCAGTCGGCAGTCGGCAAATCCTGAAGAAGTCGTAACATTTCCCAAAACAGCATTTAAAAAAGCAAAACGGGGCATGGCCGTATACGATTTTGTACGATTTAAAAATAAAATTATACAGACAGTCGGCATTTTTACTGACAGTCGGCACAAACGGACGCTGCAATAATTTCGTACGGCCAGGCAATAGCCCAGTGCGGCAAGGGGAAGAGTCGGCAAAATATCCAATTTAAAAGTTTCAATTCCAGTCCTCGGTGCAACGGCTGCCACTTGCCATTTCGTTTCTTTGTATGGAAACTGAAGAAAGAATGACAGATGAGCAACATCGGACCAAGGACAAAGGATGAACTCATTGGCATGTTCCTGGGTGGCTGTAACATCCCGCGTTCATTATGCAGAGCTACTCAGCTTCATAGCGAAGCGAGCCCAGCATCTGTGCCATGTGGCTAGACAAAAGGTGTTGGTGAGCGCATTGATAACTTCAGGTCAAGCCAACTCATTGAGATGTTGTCGGAGGAATGTTATGACCAGCTACCGCTTGTCTCGGCGCGTCCTCAAATATCCGTGCTATTGTGACAAAATTAACAGATTTATGGTTCCAAGTTTCCTCAAGGGGTGGGGTGCACACTAAGGTCAGTACAGTGGTCACCGAGAACGATAGAAAGCAGTCGTTCCTGAACCAGCAACTTTTACAGTGATAACTAGGTGCATAACAGTGGCAGTGGGCCGTGAGTTTTCGCCGACACAGAACATTTTCACGGAGCATCGCGTACCCATCAAACGTAAGTAATAATAATACAATAAATACATGCGTATTGTCAGCCATGTTTATGTTTAATGGTGCTAACAAGAAAAATGTGAAGAATTATCGCACGCTGGAGTACGTCAGTGGCACAAATTGAAAAGTCGCGGAAAGAAGAAAAAGGGCAAATTACAAGAACACTTCACTTCAGAAGCTCATCAAGTAGCGATGGCAGATTTGTGCCACTTTGTCAATGGAAAAGGCCACGAAGACGTTCTCTTTGATAAACTTTTACGGACGATCAGAATTGAGGAAGAACAAGAAAAGGAGTTCCACAAAAAAGTTATCCAGATACTTATTGACACAGCAAGAACCCTATGTCGGCAAGGTTTGGCTTTCCGAGGTCACGAGGATGGAATCACTTAAGATAATGGAAACTCCACGCAAATTGTGAAGTTACTCTTACGGCATAGTCCGGTCATGAATAGGTGGTTGGAAGAAGTGAATACGCGGAAGCACAACGTTACGTGTATGAGGAAGAACTCTCAAAATGAATTCATCCATCTACTTGGTGAGAAAACTCGTGAAATAATTTCAGAAGAGATCGAGAACGGTATGTCACATAAAGACCGCCTCGCGCTGAATACCGATACGTCGTCGAAAAAGATGAAGAGATCGTTCCTGTGGACCGTCTTTTAAAAATAGACGCTTTTTTAACAAAAAAAAAAAGACTGGGGAGGAGTTGGCTGAAAAAATATTTTTTATTTTAAATTCAGAAGAACTTTTACTTCCACTTGATAAACTAGCGTTTCAATCGTACGACATTGCTAGTAACATGTCTGGCATATACAACGGCACTCAAAAAAGCTATCAGAAGAGTAAGAAATAGATATTCCGTACGTTCCATGCCAAGCTCACAGGTTAAATATTTTCGTAGAGACAGCTTGTAATGCTAGCGCGCGTATCCGAGAGTTTTTTGACACTCTTGAAGCATTGTAATATTTTTTCACGGGTAGCACGAAACGACATTTAAGCTTGCAGAAAGAGCTGGATAAAATTGAAAATTCACTTCAACTTAAGAATTTATCAAAAATAAGGTGGACTGCGCGCGCCGAATCGGGGAGAGCTGTTTCTACGTCATATGAAAAGATAGTCACAGCATTGGAAACAATGAAAACCTCATTCGATTCTGAATTTGACAGTAAAACCCGAACTTTTGCGTCAGGCTTGCACAAAAAGCTTCAGGACTTTGATTTTATCTGCGGCATGTACTTTACCAAAAACATCATGTTTAAAATTAAGAATGTAACCGAGCTTTTAGAAGCTGAGGAGCTGGATGTAGTAGAGCGATGCAGCTGATTCAGAGCGCTTTGAAGTATTTTGAAGATATCAACGACGACGGCAAGATGAACGCTTTAATAAAGAGTGCATCGTCATTTGCAAAAAGTATGCAAGTAAATGCGTAGGAAGACTTCTCAAACCACCACGGGACCCAGCGACTTGCAAATAAGTATGACGCGCACGCTGAAACGAGAGCAGAAAATTCTGTCCTTATATTCTACAGAAAGGAGTTACGAATACTTGTGGATGTATTTACTACAAGCGTGGAAGACAATCTCGCAAAACAAATTTCTTTGCTAGGGCCATTGCACATAATTTTCAAGATACCTGCTGACAGAAAAAACTGCACCGTCGAGCGCGTCCGATCTATAAAGCAATCACACCCGAAAATCATCCTTCAAGATGAAGAGCTTGTGCTGGCTGAACTTGATGCCAGTAAACATTGCTCACCTTTCAAAGAAATCGCAAAAGTTGCTTTTAAATTAAAGAGGATTATCCCGTGTGGTTATCAAGTAGTTCGACTGATTTTAACATCCCCAGTGTCTTCTGCTTCCTCCGAACGGTCCTTCAGCAAGTTGAAGCTCATTTTCAATCATTTGCGGACAACGATGGATGACGACCGCTTAGACTCCCTCATGATGTTGTTTTCAACGAAAGATAATGTCGACGACATTGAAATTAAGGAGATAGTGGAGAAGCGGTCCTTGTTAAAACATCGTAGAGCAGGGATTTAGAAAGAATAAATAGATTTTTTTATTTTTGTAATATTTAAACACTTATTTTCTTCATATATCAAATTTTCCAGCAATTCAAAATTCTGGAACTAATAAAATACATTTTAAATGAAAGCCGTTAATTAAGTATATTTGTCTTGTGTACCGTTTGTCGCCACTGCCTCCCGCCCCCCCCCCCCCCCCCCCCATCGCTCCTCATTCCCCTCCCGTTGCTAAGCGTATAGTCGGCAATGTTAAACAGCCAGTCGGCATTTTAAATTCTCACCCCGCCCCCTAGATGAACAAGGTCGAACTGCCCCTGTCCACACGACAGGTAAAATCCTCCTCCTCTAATGTTAGTGAACAAAAACATGAAGAAGAACAATAACAACATGAACAAAGTGAAAGTGAAAGCGAAACCATATTTAGTCCTGAAAGAAAAAAATCCTCACCCCTTCAACAGTTTCTAAAAACAAAACAAAAATCATCCGTCATAGCGGCAACACCGTCTTCCTCCACATCGTCTCCGTTTTCACAAGTCTTGGCAACCCCTCAAAATAAAGCTCAACTCAAAAACATTTTAATCAACACTGGAACCGTATCAGACCCTTCTATTTATTGTAAAGACAGATAACACGTATGGTGTTCGCTATGAGAATGATAGTTTTAAAATTGGGGATTCATCCATTAAATTTGCTCGTACGAAAGCTGTCATTAAAAAGATCAACTATAAATTAACACCAGGTCTGTTAAAGCTGCTAATCTCTCGCACCCCCTCTCTACAAAATTTTACGTCCGAGGACCTTGCTAAATATAAATCCATTTTATTAGACACCAACGCTCACAAAAGAAACTATAAATCCTCTCAGCAGCTCAATGCCAATATATCCCAAAACTATAAAACCATCATTGCAAACATGTTTGGTAAGCAAAAACATCACTCTGCCTCTGGTTTAAGAAATTAAAACCCTACATAGATATAACTTTTTGGAATAATCCCAATCAGTTAGTAGAGCGCTTATACTTGCTTTATGCATCAAAACAAGCTGATCACACTGGACAAAAGGCAGAAATCGCCCACATTTAACAACAACTCAGAGATGCTAAAATTATCTTATAAGCCATCCCCCATCAAAGTGGGCATCGCTCATGAATTGCTTAAACCAGCCCGACGCATTTATGAACGACGTCGTGTCACTTCCAAAGGAATCGATGAACTTGGGCAGGCAGACTTGGTTGAGATGATACCTTATTCTAACGTTAACGATGGTGTACGCAATATGTTGACCGTCATTGATGTCTATTCCAAAATGGCTTTTGTTGAACCAATAAAAATAAAACTGGTGTCTTAGTCACAAAGGCCTTTCAACATATTATTCAACATTCAAAACGCCAACCTCACTTGTTACAAACCGACCAGGGGAAAGAATTTTTCAACAAGGATTTCTCCAGTTTTCTCAAATCTAAGGATATTTACCATTACACTACCTATAGCAATCTCAAAGCTAGCGTAGTTGAACACTTCAATCGTACATTAAAAGTTATATGTGGAAAGAGTTTACAATACATGGTTCCTATCGATGGATAGACTGGTTACCTCAACTTGTGTCACGATACAACAACACCATTCATTCCACTATCGGCATGAAACCTCGACTCGTCACCAAGAACCTACCCAGACTCAATAGACTGTTTAAGCCTATAAAAAGAGCTGACGCTAGGCGACATCTTAAAATTGGAGATTTTGTTCGCATCAGTAAACATATAAGTGTGTTTTCAAAATCGTACACTCCACAGTGGTCGACAGAAATTTTTAAAATTCGTCAAGTCAAGCTAGGTCAACCAGTGACGTATCTCTTAGAAGATCAAAGCGGTCAACCCATCAAAGGACGATTCTATTATGAAGTGTAAAAAACATTATATCCCAATGATTATCTCATTGAACGAGTAATTAAAGTCAAAGGTGCAAAATATTTTGTAAAGTGGTTAGGGTTTCCTTCCACGTTTAATTCATGGGTCAAGAAACATGATTTTTTGTAATAAAATCCTATTTATTTATTTAATTAGACTAAACCTCCTTTTTTCAAAGAATGTGTATAACCCCCCCCCCCTCCTTCTCCCATCCAATCCATCACGGTAAAAAAAACATCATCATCTCCATCATACCCATAAGTCATTCCCGTTTTCCAAAAATATCTTCAATATGACAAAAACATAGGGTAAAAATCCCCCAAAACGTGCCTAGGTTTATTACCTAGCGACTTCAAATTTATCGTGCAGTAGAGGGGGTAAATACCAACCATTCGTCACAAACAAACTTTTTTTTGTAAAGTTCACGGTTTCCAAAATATACACCATTTTTCTAAATTCATTTTCTTTTTGGCCTACACACTTGAAACTTGGTTTCTGCCTAGAGGGCATATGCACCTTTCATCAACGTCAAGCAAACTTTTTCCCAAATTCACCGTTTCCAAAATAATCAAAAATTCAAAACCAAGAATTTTCAAAAAACACTTTTAATATACTAACACACATTCTTAGCAAAGAGGACGTCATCCCAATGCCAACAACATCTCATTTGTTAAAATCCGACCAGGCGTTCGCCAATTATGGCAAAGTTCGTAGGAAAGTAGGCTACCATTTTTCTCCTCCTACACACTTGAAACTTGCTGTCCACTTTGAGGGCATAGCCACCTTTCATTAACGCCAAACATTTTTTTTTCCAAAATTCACCGTTTCCAAAATAATTACAAATTAAAAACAAATCTCTAAAAAAAACCAACACACTTTCTTAGCAAAGAGGACGTCACCCCGTTCCTAAACAACACATCGTTCTAGCCTATCAAGCTCATTAAACATCACCAAAATGTCAAAAAAGCACGTTTACCTCAAATTGCGTTTCCAAATTTCACCCATTTTAAAAAATAACCTCACCATCAAATGCAACGGAAAAAATACCATCTAAACGACCCCTCACTCGTCCCTACTCCTCCCCCACCACCTAAACTTTTTCCAACATAGCCATACGTATTCAAGCACACACGCGACTGCTAGGAGAACCCCCACTAAAACACTACTGAGGAACTCCCTATTGATTGGACATCAGCTCTGCTTCACCCTCTTCACAGAAAAGATGATAGAACGAATGTGAACAATTACCGTGGCTTCTCCCTCCTTGCAATAACATACAAAATCCTTTCAAAGGACCTTCAAACTAGAGCAGAGGAACAGTTGGATCCACAATTAGGGGAATATCAAGGGGGATTTCGGAAGGGACGATCATGTGCCGAACAGATTTTGAACCTTAAATCTATTCTTTCATATCTGAAGCTTAGAAACAAAACAGTTTGTAGTGACATTCATTGACTTCAAAAAGGCTTATGACTGTATCGATCGACCCACCCTATTTGAAATACTGAAAGAACTGGGACTGGACAACAAATAAGAGCAATTATTCAGAAAACCTTAACCAACACTGCTTCCAAAGTGAAATTCAGGGGAGAAATTTCAGAGCCCTTCGAAATCAAGACTGGTGTAAGACAGGGAGATGGACTATCACCTTTGCTCTTCAACTGTGTGCTCGAAAAAGTCATCCGGCAGTGGGGAAAAGTAATGACCATTAACAAGTCTGAAAATGGAGTCAGATTGGACTACAAAAACAGAACCTGACAGTTGACTACCTTGCATTCGCAGATGACCTCGCAGTTTTTCAGATTCCCTCGATGCAGCCGCAGCGCAAATCAATGAACTCCAGATTCAAGCAGCAAAAACGGGCCTTAAGATCTCCTATGAAAAAAAAATACAGAATTCATCACTAATATCAAGCTAGCGCC
This sequence comes from Meconema thalassinum, assembly GCA_946902985.2. Taxonomy (NCBI): domain Eukaryota; kingdom Metazoa; phylum Arthropoda; class Insecta; order Orthoptera; family Tettigoniidae; genus Meconema; species Meconema thalassinum. The sequence goes on along the minus strand of OX336391.1, from coordinate 294,493,365 downwards.
AAAGAGCTGGATGTAGGACAGGGGAAAATCAAGCGAACGAACGCGTTCAAACATTTGGGTAAGTGGATAGACCCCAATCTCTCCGAGAAGGCAGCTTTCGAGTCACGAATCAGGAAAATGGAAATGGCATATAATCTAACAAAGGCCATTTACAACAAGAAATCCATATCAACAAAGGCCAAGTTAAGACACTACCAAACAGTCATCCGTCCAGAAGCTTCGTATGCTGCAGAGTGCCTTGCAATGCATCACAAGGGACTGACAGAGAATCTGGAAGTGAAAGAAAGAAAAATTCTAAGAAAAATCTTGAGTCCGTTAAAAGAAAATGGGGAATATAGGAGATGGCACAACCACGAACTTTACACCCACGTGGAAAAAATAACTGATACCATGAGGAAACGGAGAATTCCCTTTTACTGTCAAATAACAAGAAAGAACCCAGCAAGATTGACGAATAGAATTTTCACCTACTTCCTCAAAAGGGAGCTTGGTTCACTGAGGTGGGAATTACAGGCAACGATATTTGGGAACGTGCCACACTTAAACAAAAACTAACAGCACACCGATGTTTTCAAGAAAAGCAAAGCTTTCAACTGGCAAGAAGTGGAATGCAGAAAGGAAACAACAGCATCGAGAACTAATGCGAAAGTACTGTGAAGGAGAAGCAGAAGCAGTTGAAATGACGTGGTCCTTAGATGGCCGAATCGAAAGAAGAAAGAGAAGAATAATGTAAACACGAGCTTGCAAAAGTAACAAATTTAAAATTTACCACCAGAATGTTCAGTCCCTCTAAAATAAAATTGATTACATAAATCTAATGCTTCAAATTGGAACTTAAAGACATCACAGCACTATGTATTTCAGAACTTTGGCTGAAAGAGGAACAACTCGAATTAATTCAATTCCCAGGGTTTATAACTTACTAGCTAGTACATACTCTAGATCTAATATTAGCCATGGTAGTACTTGTATCTTCTTAAGAAATAATGTGGATCATGAACAGTTAACAGCTTATGATTATCTAACTATGGAACAGGATTTTGAATTTTCCGCCGTAAAAATACAGCAGTTTAAGTTAATAATTGTATGCTTATTCTCCGTCAGGAAATTTTCGTTTATTTATAGATAAATTAGAATTGTTAATCAATAACATGAGCAAAGTACATTTCGATATAATAATTTGTGGGGATGTACATGTGGATTTCTTAAAATGAGATAGAAATTGTGAATTATTAACACAGTTACTAATTTCCTATGGAGAGAAACCTACAATAAATACCCCGACAAGAATAACAAACTTTAGTAAATCCAATCCTGATCAAATTTTTATGAATAAAGATAAATATCAGCATTCAATAGACGTCTATTGTCCGGGTTTTAGTGACCACCATGGACAAATACTGAGCTTTGAAGTACCCGAAAAATCAATAATAATGATAATGGAATAAAATCAAAGTGTAGGTCATTCAGTGAAACAAATGTTATATATTTTAATGACTTATTAAATAAGGAAACATGGTCAGACATTTAAAAACTAGAAAATGTAACTGATAAATGTAATGCATTTAACTTTACCCTAAAACACTATTTTGAAACAGCAATCCCCTTTTAAAAAAAGAGCTCCCTTTGTGCCGATTGCATCTGCACACTTCCCTTGCTGAACTTTCGCCAATCCTAATTCATGAAAAAAAAAACAAAAAAAAAACTGGACTCAGTTCTGAACCCTGAGGTCACTAAAAATCTGAACCCAGCCTCGGACCCAGTGGTAACCTAGGTGATTGTGGACCTCATGAAGTATAATCTTGCCTAAATGGTATAGGGTAAAAATTTAATATCATCGCTTGGTCTTGAATATTATGACGACTATGGAAATATCATTAAAGACATTATTGTCGTCTGTGGCAAAATTTATGAACATTGATGTCCGGAATTCGCGGTCATACAAATTCAAACTTGTGAAGTGACCATGTGACCAATGAAACACTAGTATCTTCCCGCTTATTTAATGCCAACCTAAAATTGGACCTGGACTGTTTTCGGGCATTGGATATGAAATGTCTATTGAAAATTATGTTGTCCACCATGACGAAACATTCGATAATTTAAACTGTTTCCATAGTTCAAAATCTGCCACTGCATAACCTTGGCAGCACTACGTGTGTAGCGCGCATGCGCAATGGGCAACTTTGGCAGGCTAACGGAAGGAGTGTTGGGAGACGCCACACTCTCAAGATGACTTAAGTTGAAAGCAGACGTGGGGCTCTGGGCTTCGGCCCATGGCCGGACTAGAAGGTAGGAGTAGATGGCCAACTATGGATTATTCTGAGACTTGGTGGAAACTTTAAAAATTTATTTAATTTGAATTCTTTATCATATTATATTTTTAGATTAATGATCATCGTGTCGTTGGTGATCTGTTGGACCACGTAGGGAAGCAAAGACTTTAGTTATTTTTCTAAAATTGCAAGCTTTCTTAATTTCTATGATTTGGAACTTTCTAACGGGCCAGGCATTTGCGCAAATGATGGTTCCAAGTTGTTAAAATTAATTTCTATTAGCTTGCTACCAAACTTTAGTGTGGCCAACAAAAGTTAGGTTTAGTTAAGTATTCTAATTATTTCTGTTTTCAAATTTTATCGAAGAACTTGTTTCTTTTGGTGGGACACAGTGTTAATTACTAGTGACTGTCCTTTGTTTTCGTTACTAGTTTGTTTTCCATTATTATTACTATGTAGTTGATTGGCTTCACGGCCGTACGTTTGGACTAATTAGTTTTCGCTCCGTCTAAATGTTAATATTTTGCGGTCTTTTGAGACCTGAATTATTTAATTCTTGATGAAATCGTGCTTTAATGAATTGTCGCGTGGTGGAAATAAGAAATTACTTGGTGGAAGCCTTGTTTTTGCCAGATTTTTCGAGTTTTGTGGTTAATGCCTGAAGCTTGGTGATAGCGTCGGTTGTGACGCCATCTTGGAAAAATTTGCATTTTCTAATTTTAAATTAGTTTAACTATTTCTCTTGTCACCTTGTGCAAGTATTTTATTTGCCAAAAGTGTGCCCGCGTGTTATTTTGGGTGATTTTTTTTTTCATTTGAGGTTCAGCAGAATCTTTTGATTTGGTACTTAGCAAATATTGCGAATGGATCTCGTGGTCTGAAGCCACAGAGGGCACTGAGGTGCGCTGACTTGTAAGTTGGCCGACTTGGTCTGGTTTTATTTTCTGTTTCTTTAATTTTATTTTGGCTTCCTATTATTTGTTTTTTACCTTTTAATCGTGGTTTCCCGCGCGTACTTGGCCTAGCCAGTTGTTATTTAGTAAGGGGTTCCTCCCACAATTTCATAGGAGGGTATTTCAATTGATTTTGCTCAACTGTTAAACCTGTATTTGTTGGTTCTCAATATATTTTCATATGTTAAAATCTTGTTGGAGTTACGTTATTCTTCGAGCAACCACTCAGCCACGCCTCTGTAATGTTGGTCTTCCCTCCACTCAACGAGCTTTGTCTCGCAAACCCTTTCGGGGGTATCTGGCCTAAATAATTTATATTATATGGGACACCCTTCAAAATAACAAAAGTAGCAATTGGATAACAACAGTGATTATGACCATGGTTCGTGTTGGTCACACTGTTAATTTTAAACCTGGTCCATAGAGATATGTTTCTCTTTTGTTTTTGTTTTGGTGTGTATAAAAGAATGTTGTATCACCTTGTTCATTCAGTTCTGTTCTAGTAAATGTCAAGTACATTAAACGTGTGTTCCATTTCAATTGCCTGTGTGCCTCGTAATTCTACAATATTCATGTCAAAGAAAGAAATTTCTACACAAAATATATAAACAATACCGTACCACACAACACCTGAATTCAATTTATACTTTAAAAAAATACACTAGCATATTAAGTAAGAATAAGACTAGCAAGGAAAATGCATAATGTTAATTTTATTTCCAATTCATCTAATAAAAACAGGGTTATGTTGACCGTGGTAAAGAAAGAAACTGGAAAATCTGCTAAAATACAAAGGAACATTACACTGACCTGCAATAATAAAGTGATTAATCATCCAGAGGAAATATCAAACACTTTTGATTACTATTTTCCGGAAATTCCACAAAAATCTGTACTAATATAAAGCTGAAGAGATTGTTTTTTGTTTGTTTGTGTTTAAACGCGCTAATCTCTGGAACTACCAGTCGGATTCGAAAAATTATTTTTGTAAATGATAGCCAGTTACTTAGCATTAGGCTACACCTCACAGATAACCTTAAGGATTGATTTTTGTTCAGTAAGTCGGAAGAACAAGGGCTCCCGAACAGCTTTATCCGTGTACGCTGGCGTTATGGTTAGTGATACGTACACGGTTACACCGATCTGAACCAAACTTTGTATACTTACCCTTTGGAACCCTGCGGGTAACACTGTCTACTTTAAATTTCGGACAGACCACTCCATTTCCTGTATTTAAGCCCTTTGGCACAAATCTACACCGTTTCACCGATCTGAACCAAAATGTGTACACTTACCCTTTGGAACCCTGCGAGTAACACTGTCTACATGAAATTTATGACAAACGAGTCCATTCCCTGCATGTAGGCCCCGTGGCACAAATCTACACCTTTTCACCGATCTGAACCAAAATTTGTATACTTACTCTTTGGAACCCTGCGAGAAACACTGGTTACATGAAATTTCGGACAGACCACTCCATTCCCTGCATTTAGGCCCTTTGGCACAAATCTACACCGTTTCACCGATCTGAACCAAATTTTACGTACTTAGGCGCGGTGCACACTGGAGAAACCAGTTTCATGCAAATGGTTTCATGAAATCGGGTTCAAGAAACCAGTTGCATTGGAACATGCACACAGAAGCAACGGTTTTCCATCAGTTAGGATGGTAGGGCCATGATTTTTTCTTGTTGGATTTCATGGCCCCGCCTTCCTAACGAGGACCATGCCTCCTAAAGAATAATGAACCCGAACGGTAACTCAATTAAAATTCGGTAACCATGCCTGTAGCCTTCTGGGGCAAATAACCTCGTTGTTCCCCCCTTTAAAACAACAACAACCAGTAGCCTTCGTGTTATGTTCACGTGATCGCAATATAAACCACTATCGCATCCCAGCAGCATCCCCTACTTGCTAGCCCAAAGAAAGAGCGCCTGGTTCAGCTGACGAAAATCAATAGAAAGGACAAGGACACCCAAATTAGAAATATATAACACTAGCGGACCCGTGCGAGAAATCTCGCTTGTTCATAAGTCATACTTTCCCCAATAGGTTTATAATGAGTGACTTAAGGAGAAAGGTTGTTATGTTTTCATTTCATCCAAATGATTATAGAACACTGTTTACATTTCAGTTAGAATTCCAAGTTCTACGTTATCTAACTTTAAAGCAAACACTGAAAATTGGATCATCATAACACACACCAGCATTCGATATTTATGAAAGCATCTTGGTCAAGATTTCCTGCTTTAACTTCTTAGCTGAGGAGCTTCCTTCTCCCTTATCATGACAGCCCTCGTTGGAAAACTTCTTCACGCCCCGCTTACAGTGAGGCTTCCTGGTTCCTAAGTGAAACGATCAGCGCTATATTCCTTTACACGTTACCTACAGGGGTGCTTTCCTTGTTCTGTGTGTAGCACTCAACGCTAAACTCTTTTGCACGTTACTTACAGGGGTGCTTTCGCTTTCCCGAGTGGAGCGTCAGCATGAGAGCGTGCTGTGGCTGGTTTCTTTCTTTGATATTTATGAAATTAAAATGCAATTCGTCACGGTTGATTCCATTTCTGTGCTGAGTTCACTGATTAAGAGATTAGCCGTAACACTCACCGGTTATTCGATACATTTCAGTCAGAATTGCAAGTTGTACGTTCCCTAACTTAAGAATGCAATCATTGAAAATTGGATCATCATAACACTCATCGGTTATTCGATATTTATGAAATTATACGATTTGAGTACCCAATCCGTTGATTTAGTAATTCTGAAAACCATGGGAAATTATGGAAGAAAACCTGTAAAAGAATTAATGTTTAATAGTTCTAAGGTTTTAGACGCCGTAACACACGCCGGTTATACGATTTAGAGCACTCAATCCATTGATTTACTGCTTCTGAAAACCATGCGAAATGATCGATATTTATGAAATTAGAATGCAGTAGAAAAACCTGTAAAATAAATTAACGTTTAATAGTTTTAAGGGTTTAGACGACAACTCATAATTGCAGCATGTTAGAGCATCAGTATCTGCAAATCGCACACCTTACAAAAATTGATATTTATGCAATTATGCAATCCGTAACCGCTAATTTATCAAATTATACGATTTGAGTACACATTCCTTTGATTTACTATTCCTGAAATCCATGCAGAATGATAAAGGAAAGATCTCAGAATGTTAAAATGACACTAAACAGGCGTCACATCTGCTATGATGTGAAGTGGACGGCGATTATGGAGCGTATTTTCCTACAGCAACAGTGTCTGAAAATCGCACACTCCGTATAAATTATAGACATTTATGAAATTAGAAAATCTCGCTTGTTCATAAACCACACATTTCCCAATAGGTTTATAATGAGAGACTTAAGGAGAACGGTTGTTATGTTTTCATTTCATCCAAATGATTATAAAACACTGTTTATATTTTACTTAGAATTCCAAGTTCTACGTTATCTAACTTAAAGGCAATCACTGAAAATTGGATCATCATAACACACACCAGTTATTCGATATTTATGAAAGCATCTTGGCCAAGATTTCCTGCTTTAACTTCTTGGCTGAGGAGCGTCCTTCTCCCTTATCAGGACAGCCCTCGTTGGAAAACTTCTTCACGCCCCGCTTACAGTGGGGCTTCCTTGTTCCTAAGTGCAACGATCGGCGCAAAATTCCTTTGCACGTTACCTACAGGGGTGCTTTCCTTGTTCTGTGTGTAGCGCTCAACGCTAAACTCCTTTGCACGCTACTTACAGGGGTGCTTTCGCTTTCCCGAGTGGAGCGTCAGCATGAGAGCGTGCTTGGCTGGTTTCTTTCTTTGATATTTATGAAATTAAAATGCAATTCGTTACTGTTGATTCCATTTCTGTGCTGAGTCCATTGATTAAGAGATTAGCCGTAACACTCACCGGTTATTCGATACATTTCAGTCAGAATTGCAAGTTGTACGTTCCCTAACTTAAGGCAATAACTGAAAATTGGATCATCATAACACTCATCGGTTATTCGATATTTATGAAATTATACGATTTGAGTACCCAATCCATTGATTTAGTAATTCTGAAAACCATGGTAAATGATAGAAAATAAACCTGTAAAAGAATTAATGTTTAATAGTTCTAAGGTTTTAGACGCCGTAACACACGCTGGTTATACGATTTAGAGAACTCAATCCATTGATTTACTGTTTCTGAAAACCATGTGAAATGATTGATATTTATGAAATTAGAATGCAGAAGAAAAACCTGTAAAATAATTAACGTGTAATAGTTTTAAGGGTTTAGACGACAACTCATAATTGCAGCATGTTAGAGCATCAGTATTTGCAAATCGCACACTTTTTACAAAAGAATGATATTTATGAAATTAGAATTCAATTCTTCACTGCTAATTTATGAGGCCTGTATGATGATGATGATGATGATGATGATGGTGATGATGATGATGATGATGATGATGATGACAGTTTTAAGGTTGTAGACGACAACTCTAGCATGATACAGCAACAGTATTTGCAAAAAGCACACTTCTTACAAAAATCGATATTTATGGAATTAGAATGCAGAAGAAAAACCTGTACCCAATCATTTGTTTTATTGATTCTGAAAATCAGATAGAAGAAAAACTGTTAGAGAATTAACGTTCAATGTTTTAAGGTTTTAGACGACAACTCAGAATTGCAGCATGTTAGAGCAACAGTATTTGCAAAAAGCACAATTCTTACAAAAATCGATATTTATGGAATTAGAATGCAGAAGAAAATCCTGTATCGTGGCATATTAACTAACCTGAAATATAATAAATCCATTGTTTAGACGGATCTTAAATCCTGTTTGTGCTGAGTCCATTGATTGAAAGCTTAGCAGTAACACTCGCCGGTTATGCGATTTGAGTACCCAATCCATTGATTTAGCCTACTGATTCTGAAAACGTACTCATTCCTTTCATTTACTGTTTCTGAAATCGATGTAAAATGGTAAAGGAAAGACCTCAGAATGTTAAAATGAAATAAAAAAGGCATCACAGCGGCCAAAATGTGAAGTGGACATCAATATCTGGAGCGTATCTTCCTGCAGCAACAGTAACTGCAAATCGCACACTTCGTACAGTTTTTAAGTAATTTTTTAAAGAAATTATAGATATTTATGAAATTAGAGAGCAATGAGTCACAGGTAATGTATATTCTCTTTCATTTGAATGCTGATTTTTCACGATCGGTCTCTTGTGAGCGTCGCAGGAGGGATGCATACTGCTGAAATAATATATATGATAATACTAACTTAAATAACTGACCTTGCGGATCACGTGAGCAGAGAGGTTGCCCGATTCCCCACTCCCCTGTTATTCCCGGGCGTATAAAAAGTCGGTGCCCGGGCCGCCTCCGAAATTTTTGTCACATATAATATTTGTTTATGATTTAAAACATTAAAAACTAATATAGTCTACTTATCGTGTAGTATTGTTACTACGCGACGTATGCCAACGTAGCAAAGCAAGGCGACGGTAGAGCGATGTAAACAGTGTGACAATCAGTTAGCTCTGATCATATGTGTAACAACATAACCTCTTATTACTCTTATTTCTCCAGTGCCTTCGCTCCTATGAACCTACCAAGAACAGCAACAAGTGCCCTTGAAGCATGTGACAAAAGTTTTCTCCCTAAATGTTATACCCTTATCAAAATTTTGTCAAATTTGCCTCTCTCTGTAGCTACTAGTACTGCCGAACGGAGTTTGAGTTGGTTGATAACATAATTAACAAATTCTTCTTCAGAAAACAGACTCAACGGTCTAGTATTCTTACAGAGACATACATCCCTGACGATGAAGTTATAAACCGATTTGGTAATGCTTCAAGAAACCTTGACTTTATATTATAGTGAAAGCTGTAAATCAAAAGAGTAATGATAATTCTTTCCATGTAAACACTATCATGCACTAAGAGGGGGATAGGTTCCGCCTGATCAATACAACGTAATTCACATTTAAAGGGTTGTATTAACACCCTTGTGGTACATGTTTCGGGTCCTTATTATGGCCCCTTCATCAGCCTCAAAACAACAATAGATATCAGTATCATATAGGATTCAATAAAGGTAAAATCTAACATGAAATGTATGAATGACATGAATGAAAATGAAACATATTAAACAATTATGGGTAATGTGGTGAAACATATGAAAAACATATAATAGATGGGGACATAAAACTATTACGTACAAGACAAAGATTAAAATATTAAAAACACATTAAAATAGCAAGTTGCAATTACAAGCACTTCTGGTGCATGTCGAATAATGTCTTGCAAAGTTCGTATTGGAGTCCTATATTATAACACAGTGCTTGATCCAATTCTGCTTCCGTGTCATAGAGTCCATTATTATTAAATGGTTGAAACTTGTAGAGAAAGCCTTTTGGTATCTGTAATCTCCTATTAGACTAGTAGTCAAATCATAATACATCACCATTGACGTTTAAGAAACAGGCCAAGCATAAGAGACAATATCCTGATGGTAGAGGTAGTCCATTGGATACGAGATGTAGTAGACAGAACGGGCGAATCCCAAACTGAGAGAGGAGAGGGGACTCCTTCGTCTATGTGAACACGGGCCTTTAAGAATGTTAGAGCAGAGGAAAACACAAGAGACATCCGATGCGGGACTATGAATGTCCAATAGGTCAGATGGCGATGATCTACCTCTACCATCAGGATATTGTCTCTTATGCTTGGCCTGTTTTTTAAACGTCAATGGTGATGTATAATGATTTGACTACTAGTCTAATAGGAGATTACAGATACCAAAAGGCTTTCTCTACAAGTTTCAACCATTTAATAATAATGGACTCTATGACACGGAAGCAGAATTGGATCAAGCACTGTGTTATAATATAGGACTCCAATACGAACTTTGCAAGACATTATTCGACATGCACCAGAAGTGCTTGTAATTGCAACTTGCTATTTTAATGTGTTTTTAATCTTTTAATATTTGTCTTGTACGTAATAGTTTTATGTCCCCATCTATGATATGTTTTTTCATATGGTTCACCACATTACCCATAATTGTTTAATATGTTTCATTTTCATTCATGTCATTCATACATTTCATGTTAGATTTTACCTTTATTGAATCCTATATGATACTGATATCTATTGTTGTTTTGAGGCTGATGAAGAAGCCATAATAAGGACCCGAAACATGTACCACAAGTGTGTTAATACAACCCTTTAAATGTGAATTACGTTGTATTGATCAGGCGGAACCTATCCCCCTCTTAGTGCATAATTGTTCAATCAATACGGAACCATGACAAATACGAATATAATAAACACTATCAAGTAAGCAAGATGATTGTATTAATAAAACGTAACATCAAATGGTCTTAGTTGTGTTAGACATTAACCAAACATAAAACATCACAACAAATTGGTTGAAAAAGTGATGCAAGATAGCCTTAAAACTCATCATTTTGCATCAAATTATAAAAAAGCTTCCCGGGGAGAACTCCAGATCCCCTATTCTTTGGGGCCTATACCATGCCCCCTAACTCCCGGTTGGGCACCCCGCAAAATAAAACACTATATACGCCCCTGCTGTTATTGTTGTTGTTGTTTGAGTCTTCAGCCTTTTGACTGGTTTGATGCAGATCTCCATGCCTCACTGTCCTGAGCTAATCGTTTCATCTCTACATAGTTACCACACCTTACATCCGAGGCAATCTGTTTAACATATTCTAACCTTGGTCTACCCCTACAGTTCTTGTTCTCGACCCTTCCTTCCATATCTAAGCTTGCTATTCCTGGGTGTCTTATTATGTGTCCTACCAACCTATCTCTTCTCTTCGTTAGCAGTTGCCAGAAACATCTCTCCTCTCCCACTCGTCTTAATACCTCTTCGTTTGTAATCCTATCTACCCATCTGATCTTCATCGTTCTCCTGTAACACCACATTTCAAACGCCTCCATTTTCTTCTTTCCTGCTGCATCAATAGTCCAAGTTTCACTTCCGTAGATTGCCATGCTCCAGACAAAGGCTTTGAAAAATAAATTCCTAATATCTAAATCTATATTCGATGTCAACAGATTCCTTTTCTGTAGAAATGCTTTCCTAGCCTGATCCAACCTACTTTTTATATCCTCCTTGCTTCGTGCATCACTGGTTATTTTGCTTCCTAAGTAACAGAAGTCTCCTACTTCCTTCAGCTTTTCACCTGCCAATTTGATGTCCATAGAGGTTTCTGATTTCTTTCGGCTGCATTCCAATATTTTTGTTTTATATTTATTAATTTTCATTGTGAATTCTTTCCTCAAGACGGAGTCCACACCATTCAAATACTCTTTCAAATCCTCAGGCGTGTCGGCCAAGATGACGATGTCATCGGCAAATCTCAGAGTTGAAATTATTTCTCCTTGAATCTTCACTCCCACTTTAAATTTTTCTCCAATTTCCTTCATTGCTTGTTCAATGTAAAGATTGAAAAGTATGGGTGATAGATAAGTGCAGCCTTGCCTTACACCTTTCTAAATACCAGCTTATCTCTCATGTCCTTCAACTCGAATGACTGCTCTCTGGTTTCTGTATAGGTTGTAGATCAACCTCCTATCCCTGTACTTTATTCCAATCGTTTTCAAAATGTCAAACAATTTAGTCCAATTTTTTTCAACGTTATCAAAAGCCTTTTCTAAGTCTACAAATGCCATGAACGTTCTCTTGTCTTTCCTTATTCTACCTTCCAAAATCAGCCTAAGACTGAGTATAGCTTCCCTTGTTCCTACATTTCTCCTGAAACCAAACTGGTCTTCACCCAACTCCGTTTCTATCTGGCTTTCGATCCTCTTGTATATTATTCTTGACAGGATCTTTGAAGCATGAGTAATCAAGCTGATTGTACGGTAATCTTCACATCTGTGAGCTCCCACTTTCTTCGGTATAGGGATGATAACATTCTTCTTGAAATCAGAGGGTACCCCACCTGTCTCATAAATTCTACACACCAAGTGAAATAACCTGATCAGACCTTCATCTCCTATGCAGCGTAGCAACTCAATCGGTATATTGTCTATGCCTGGTGCTTTGTTCCTGCTTAAGTCTTCCAATGCTCTGTCAAATTTTGATCTCAATATTAAATCCTCATCAATTTCCACCTCCCTTTCGCTTATATGATTCTCAATCTCCTTTCCCTTATGCAAACACTCTATATAAGCTTTCCATCTCTCAACCTTTTCTTCCCTATCTGTTAGAGGCTTTCCATTTGTGTCCTTAATATTACAGCACTTAGTCTTCTTTTCCCCAAAAGTATTCTTAATCCTTCGATAAGATGTATCTACTTTTCCTGATTTCTGACAATTTTCTATACCTGCACATTTCTCTTTCAGCCATTCTTCTTTCGCTTCCTTGCACTTCTTTTAACCTAATTTTTCAGACGTCTATATTCTGCATTCCCCTTTTCAACTCTTACATTTTTGTGTTTCCGCCTTTCATCCATCAATTCTAGTATATCCTGGGTGATCCACGGTTTTCTACCTATTCTTTCTTTCCTACCAATGTTTTCTTCTGCGGATTTAGTTATTTCATTCTTCAAAAGTGCCCATTCGTCTGCAATTGAAGTTTGTTCAGGGTTTTTCATTACTCCTTCCTTTATAATCTTCTTGAACCGTTCGTTTATATCCTTCTCTTTCAGTCTGTCTATTGCCCACCCTTTTGGCTTTTGACTTTTCTTCAGTCTCTTCATCTTTAATCTGCATTTCATAACAACCAGATTGTGGTCAGAGTTTATGTCAGCACCGGGATATGTTTTACAATCCAAAATCTGGTTTCGAAACCTCTGCTTGACCATAATGAAATGTATTTGGTAACGTCCTGTATCTCCTGGTCTCATCCATGTGTATATTCTTCTATTGTGGTTATTGAATAAGGTATTAGCTATGACCGACTCATGCTCGGTGCAGAATTCCATCAACCTGGTTCCTCGATCATTCCTATCACCTAATCCAAAATCTCCTACTACATGGGCGCCCACAGGATTTTTTCCAGAGGGGGACCAAGTTTTAATTTTCATTTCATTACCCCCCCCCCCCCCCAATTTTCGTTTTATTTCTTACTTTCTTTTAAGTCAATTTTACCCTCCAGGTTGGTGTTTCCCACGGACTCAGCGAGGGAACTCACCACTACCGCCTCTACGGGCAGTGTTCTAGAGCTGGGAACACTTGGTCGGAGTGGATACAACTGGGGAGATGTGATCAACACTTCGCCCAGGCGGCCTCACCTGAAAAAGCGAACAGGGGCCTCATGAGGGAAGGGAAGATTGGGATGGATAGGCAAGGAAGAGGGAAGGAGGCGGCCGTAGCTTTACAGTAGATACCATCCCGGCATTTGTCCAAAGACGAAGTGGGAAACCACGGGAAACCACTTCGAGGATGGCTAAGGTGGGAGTCGAACCCCCTCTACTCATTTGGTCCACCCGAGGCTGAGTAGACCCCCCAGTCCTCATACCACTTTTCAAATTTCGTGGCAGAGCCGGGAATCGAACCCAGGACCTCCGGGGCGGCAGCTAACCATTCTGACCGCTACGTTACGGAGGCGATATTATTTCTTAGTTGCTTCGTGAAATTCATTATTTGACTGCTCTCAATCCGCTGGCTACCTTATGGCAAGATTGGGATGAATGTTTTGTTTTTAGTGCATAGTTTTTGACCATGAAGGTTCGCGTTTCTTCTTTTGTGATATATTGTCATAATGTTGAGGTCTTAAAAACATGTAAAAAAGCAGTTCATTAAAATGCTAATGCAAATCCAGTTCACCTAATTTCTAAATACGGTAACTGGAGGACATATTTTCATATACACTATTTCCAAATATCTAGTTTGTACTGGCCGTTACAGCGGATCCATCAAGTTTTTCCTCTTCTTCACAAGCTATCAGGAATACTTCGCATTGCTCTTCTTATCTTAATGAATTTTGGGGCGTGGTGGCGCAGCGGTCAAGGTGTTGGCCTCTCACCAAGGTGGACCAGGTTCGATTCCCGGTCAATGCATGTGAGATTTTCGAAGTGAAATGCCATGTCCTGTGGTTCGGATTCCACGTAAAAAGGAGGTCCCATGGCTCATGATCGCATGACTAACGGTCACGTTAAACTACAAGCTTCCTTTCCTTATGAATTTTGTGCGAAGTGATAAATTCGTATTGTACGTTACTCGTACTTGTGACGCCAATTGTTTTAGCAAATTTTCGTTTTAGAAAGAAATAATAATAATAATAGTAGTAGTAGTAGCGTGTCCGATCATTTCCAGAATGTAGCAACTCCGATGGCCTTGTTGTTTGCCTCGATCAGGTCCTGGGTAGTGCAGGGTTGTTCTAGTAGTGGACAAATGAGCAGGTGGGCTGGGTCTTGTGTTGCTCCACACTCGCAGGACGTGTCTCCATCAGCTGGAAGGATACCCCATTTCTGCATGTTGGTCTTGCAACGAGGGACGCCCACCCTGAGACGATTAAGTGATTTCCAAACAGGGTAAGGCAGGTCATTTCCTGGGGCTAGCTCTTCCTTAACAGGGATATCCGGCGGCAGCTTGCTCTTCCACCTGGAGACGCGGTTAGATTCCGATGTTCCCTCCAGTGGTTGAGTCCTGGCGATGAAACTCTTTCTTGATTTCAGTCGACGGACAACAGCCTGATGATTATGCAGTGGATGACGGGGATCATTAATCTGCTTCGCCCTCTCTGCATCAGCAGCAACAGCCCTTCTGATAGTTGGGGGAGCTATCCCAACAATCGGGTAAAGTTTGTCGACTGGAGTAGGCTTCATACATCCCGACAAGATTCGTATGGTCTCGTTGATGGCAATGTCAATCTGCTTGGTGTGACTGGATGCACTCCACACAGGTGAAGCGTACTCTGCAGCAGACATGCACAAAGCAAGAGCAGAAGTTCTTAGGACGTGAGGACTTGCCCCCCAGGTGGTGGCTGTGAGCTTCCTCAAAATATTGTTCCGTGAACTAACTTTCAGCCTGGTCTTATGGCAATGTTTCTTGAAGGACAGTGTTCGGTCAAGAGTAACACCTAGATACACGGGTGTTGGACAATGTTGGAGTTGTTTGCCTTGCCATGTAACATCCAGTTCCCGCCGAGCTTCTCTATTCCTTAAGTGAAATGCACATACTTGAGTCTTGTTGGGATTTGGCTTAAGATGATTGGCTTCATAGTAAGATCCAAGGGTATCTAGTGCAGAAGTCAACTTTCCCTCCACCTCTTCAAATGTTTTTCCTTGGGCAGCCACTGCAGTATCATCAGCATAGATGAAGAGCCTAGAATGTTCTGGTATGGGCTGATCGTTAGTGTAAATATTAAATAGCACAGGAGCGAGTACACTGCCTTGAGGTAAGCCGTTCTTTTGTATGCGCCATCTGCTCTTTTTACCATGGAGAAAGACTTGGAACCTTCTATTCTGCAGGAGAGTGCCAATAAGGGATGTTAGTTGGTAGTCGTTGGAGGTCTGGTACACTTTCCTCAGCAACTTTCTGTGGTTGATAGTGTCGTAAGCAGCTGTTAGATCGACAAAGGCAACTCCAGTTATCTCACCTTGTTCATACCCATCCTCGATGTGTTGAGTGAGGTTCAGTATCTGACTGCAACATGACTTTCCAGATCGAAACCCAGCTTGTTGGGGAATGAACTTATCTTCAAGGATGCCGCTAATTCGGTTGAGGATAAGGCGCTCGAAGATCTTGAAACAGTGACATAATAAGGATATTGGGCGAAAGTTTTTAGGATCGTTTGGCTCCTTACCAGGCTTAAGCAGTGCAACCACTCGGGCTTTCCTCCAGAGCCTGGGGATATAAAGCTTAGATACACAATCATTAATCATCGTAAGCAGCCATTGTAGGGTGGTCTGGCCGAACTTTTTGATCTGTTCTACTCTGATGTCATCGATGCCAGCAGCTTTATTCAATTTCAACGTGGAGATGGCAGATTCTAGTTCATTCAAGGTGAAAGGTTCTCGTAGGTTATGGTTCTCATGTCCTGAGGTTCGTTCCAGTTGCTCCCGTGAGCTCCGACCTTTAGTCTTCCCGTTCATGAGTAATTGGGTTGCAATCTGGTCTGCTGTTATTGTGGTGAAGTTTCTAGATGTCGTTGGGTCACCGCTGAGGTTTTTCAGGAGATTCCAGGCCCGCCTACTATTTAACTTCATGTCGAGATTCTCTACCAGTGAGGTCCACTTAGCTTTACAATGTGCTGAGATAGTTTGCAACAATTCCTCGCCAACATGGATAGTATCATCAGAAAATGGGTCTGCCTCAAAGAGATCTTTGTAGTGGTTCACCAGCTGTTTGCTGTTATCAGTCAGTCCTGGTATGTAGCTTGTTCTACAACCTCTTGGGATAGTCCTTCTAGAAACTGTATGGACGCATTTGACAAATGCCTCATACATCTCAGGTTGCGGCGGGATTTTGGCAACTTCTGTATCAAGTTCTTTGGCAAATCTTTCCCAGTCGGCCTTCTGAAAATTAAACCTTCGCTTAAAGGCACCTCCTCTGGCACAACCATGGCATTCACTGTGCAAATTATGGGCCTATGTTGGGTAGATGGAATGGGCTTACCCATCATCTTCAAACAACTCCCAGCAACTTTGGATGACACGAAGATATTATCGGGGTTGTAGCCTCTCCTCCATCGGCCACTGTTGAAGGATGCTGGCAGCTTTGGATCATGAATTAGCTGAAGATCATGATTCTCTGCCCAGGTTTCCAGTTTTTCGCCATTTATATCTGAATCTGGGTATCCCCAAGATGTGCTTCGGCAGTTGTAATCGCCAATGATGAAGTTTACGTCCTGGTAGTTGAAGTTGGCAGGTTCCTCAAACGTGAAGTCGACATTGGGGGGCTTGTATATAGAAGTAGCGCAAAAGTGTGGTGTAGATATTGAAAGAATCTCGATGTCATCCTTTCCAGTCAGCGAGGCTGATGTGATATTTAGGTTTGGTTTGGTAAAAATGGCACTGCCGTATTTATCGTGGGGCCTTTCCAGAACAAGCTCCATGCCTGCGATTTTGGGCCGATGGCTGTTGTAGCCCCGGTGAGTCTCTTGCATTAGGAGTATGTCACATTTACATTCGTTGCACAAATCAGCCAATAAGGTCTCTTTGGCACGCGAGAATCCCTCGATATTAATCGAGACTATAACAAGTGGTCTTAAAAAAGACCCTTTAGGGAGATTACTACTTCTGTGTTGACCGGTAGTGGAAGAATCTGCCGCTGCTATGCAACGTTGCCCAGGATGCGCCCGATTGTAGTGGTTTTCCATAGTGTAAATTATACAATCTTCGGGGAGGCTTCTTCCTTGCACCCCTAATAATAATAATAATAATATCGTATGGCCTCGGATGCCGGGTGCAAGCTTAGTAATTTGCACCCAGAGGGTAGCTTGCATGTCGAATTTCGTTGTTCCTTGAATCACTATGAAAGTCAAGGAGGTTAGATAATAGATATCTAAGCTCCTTGAACACTATAGCGCTTTCTAGTAGACAAATGAGGAACTTTGTGTTGGCGGAAACTCCCGAGATTAATTTTGCCATTATGAACTCGGCCTACTGAATTCAAATGGGTTCTTTGACATGCCAACATCGTATGACATGCGTATCGTATTTTTGCCGCCTTTCAAAAATCACTTACCACGGCCAGGGGCGAACCTGCAATCTTGGGGTTAGTAGACCGACACGCTATCCACTGACCCACCGTGGCAAGCTAGAAAGAAATTATTTCATTTGATTATTGCTGACCGTTAAGTAAAATATATAATACTCACTAAATCATGTACTTCTTACTTTATTAGTCGCTTAGATAACGACAAATATCGCAGGATCATTTAGCATAACTATTATACATTCGTACTTGTCACATAAATGTTCCTGGAGTAAAGAGCCTGCCAATGTCTGTTCTGTAGTTATCTTCTTTCAGAATCACATCATTATCAATCACTCCTTCAACTTTGGCTTTATCACCTAATTGATCTATGTTGAATTGTGACTTTCAGTCGCTCAATATGACTATGAGCCCAATTAAATTAAGATTAAATTACCTTCTCCGCTCATATAAGTCGGCTAAATGTTGCGCATCAAAAATTGCCTTGCAAGAAGATTCCATTGGAATAATATAGCCTACAACATTAAAAAGTCTATCAGTATTGAATTCACCATTTTGTCTCAACTGATCTACCGTCTACATTCAATTGAGAGTGCGAATCTCAGTCGCTTTGATAACGGCACAAAAACACCGCAGAACAATTTAACCATTAGCCTATAAATTGCTTCGATCGTAGAAGATTTAACACTACAGGTTATGAATCTACAACAATGGTAGATTGCAGTTCATTTATAGCAATAATTGCTCTGTTCTCAAGAAATGGACCACAGAACTATGGCACACCTTGAATAAAACTAAACGGCATTTCGCAGCACGAATAACGATCGCAGTAAGGCAGAACGGCGCAAAATTAGATGAGTGTACAACACAGTCAGGCTCGTATAGGGCTCTTGAATCCCCCGGAAAAAGAAAAGAAAAAAAATTGCTACCCCCGACTTAAAACATGTTGATTTATTAATGTTTCCTTAACATATGGGACTGTTTCTTCACTGAGCGTGTATTTAACTATGGGTGGCAAACACTATAAATACAGTATGTGTTTACTAAAATTACAAATAGAAAAATAACTTAATACAAAGAATTTACATTTAAATTTTAGAAGATATACACAAACAATTGCAAAAACACCAATTATTTAAATAACAAGGGGATTCATTCTTGCCTTGTCATTTGCAAACATGATTAGGATATCATTATTCCAATTTCACTTTCAAGTCAGATTCAAAAGCAAGAACACCAAGATGACTAACACAATCCCGTTTTGTGTGTCCTTAAATAATCAACATTGCAAATCTGTGATAATGTTGTGTTGGTTGGTTCTTAAGTTTAGGGGCTGCGACAACGCGGTCATGTAGCCCCGTGTACTTTGGGTGTGTGTAGAATCTGTCTGATAACCGGTGTTAATTGTGATTATTCTCTTGTGTGTGTGTGGAGGGGAGGGGTTAAACTTAAATAACTTGGCGTTTAATGCTCAAGCGGTTTTGTACAGTTTCCAGATTTCTTTCCGCCCCTAAAACCTGCCACCCTGTGCAGCTGGTTTGTTCCCCGTCATTACGGACCTGAATACAGTAAATGACTCAATATTTTAAGCACGACCTTATGCAGTGCTTTACTTGTCATCAAAGAAAACCTCGTTTTAGGGGCTGAAATCCGCTATCGGTGTTGCAATGTATAAAAATATCTCCAGAACGTGCTTTCATATCGTCACTGGCAAAGTGAAGTGGCGAAAGTAGTAGCCAGCCTAATCACTTCAGAGAGCGTTGGGTAAACATACACTAGGCATAACCATATTGAAAAATGGAGCTATGCTTTCATTGGTGGTCTAGTGCATGACACCATTAGAACCATATAAGTCAGAATATAAATACATATTACGTCAGCTACATTAAAGAAGTTTTCTATTGTAACATTATTTGTCAGTTGATTATCAGAAACTTCAATTTATGAAATAAACTGGTGACAATAACCAATCGAATATCAACATTCTCGGAATTCCAGGGGGGGGGGGGGGGTCCCCTCCTTGCCCCTCCCTGCGGGCGCCCATGTCCTACTATATTCCCTTCTCTTCCTTTTCCTTCCACAGCATTCCAATCTTCCATTACTATAACATTTTCATCACCCTTGATATACCGTACCTCAGAATTTCATCTATTTCTTCGTAGACCTTTTCAACATCTTTATCATCTGCTTGACTGGTAGGCATATAGACTTGTACTACTGTGGTGCACGTATGTTTTCTATTGATTTTTGCTACAAAATCCGTTCACTATATTGCTCATAATATTCCACCCGCTGTCCAAGTTTCCTACTCAATATGAGACCAATCCCTGCTTGGCCATTGTTTGATTTAGTGCTAATGACCCTATAGTCTCTTGACCAAAAGTCCTGTTCTTCCTGCCAGCGCATTTCACTAATCCTAGCCAAATCCAACCTCAACCTATCCATTTCCCTTTCTAAGTTTTCTAACCTTCCACTTCCTAGCAGACTTCTAACATTCCACCCTGTTATTACAAGGTACAATTTACACGTCTTGTCAACACCTAGGTTCGTAATGTCCAACCAACAGCAGGCCACGTTTTTGAATCCAAAGTTCGCACTTCATCCTTCAATAACAAATTCATATATTTACGGAAAAGAGGGGAGGCATTGGACAAATAATAATATTAAAATACATAGGGCTTTTCCGAATTTCACGAAACCAATGCAACTACAGTTTAATCTTATCTATCTGTTGCAAGCAATGGTTGCAAGCAACTTTAGTTTCACGAAACGGGTTTCTCCAGTGTGCACCGCGCCTAACACTGTGTACATGAAATGACCTGCACTTTGATTTTATTCCATTATCATTATTGATTTTTTCGGGTACTTCAATACTCAGTATTTGTCCATGGTGGTCACTAAAACCCGGGCAATAGACTTCTATTGAATGCTGATATTTAACTTTATTTATAAAAATATGACTAGGAGCGGTTTTACTAAATTTTGTTATTCTTGTTGTGGTATTTATTGTAGGTTCCAGACCATAGGAAATTAGTAACTGTGTTAATAATTCACAATTTCTATCACATTTTAAGAAATCCACATTTACATCCCCACAAATTATTATATCGAAATTTACTTTGCTCATGTTATTGATTAACAATTATTCTATTTTTTTATATAAATAAACGAAAATTTCCTGACGGAGAACGGTATACGCATACAATTACCGTATTAACTTAAACTGCTGTATTTTTACGGCGGAGAATTCAAAATCCTGTTCCATAATTAACTGTCCATGATAGTAGTTAATTTTTGCAGGTTCTAATGCTTCCTACGGCTTTCCTCCTACAAGATGGTGGCGGCGCGCAACCACTGACATGGATGCCGCACTTTTCAAATAAAGCTGGTGAGCATGGCTTAACCTAGCCTATCCTAGTCAAGCTAACCTAGTCTAGTCGACCTAACCAAACCTAATTGAGGACATGCCAAGGGCTTAAATGCAAAACTTGGTGGATGGAGGATGCGTCCTAGGGCTAATGCACACACCCTAGTCCACGGGGCACATGCAACTTGAGGACATGCCAAGGGGCCTAAGTATATGGGGCACCCGCAACTACCCTATGCTGTTCTTATGGGCTTGCGATGCATGATTTAAACAAGCCTACTCTTGCAGTGTATGACGTTACGCAATGCAGGAGTCGCAACCGGAGGCTTGGCTACGCTGACCCTTTAGTCGAGTAAGATTTCTGATAGATCGCCAACCAATAATCGGATATGGCTATCCGACATGTTATTGGACTCGGGGTGACGCCCCCTTTTTTGAATTTATTATTTATTTTTCAAAATTTTGATAAAGGGCTAACTACACAATTTGAAAATTTTGCTTTTTTAACTTTTTAAATTTTATTTAATTGTTAATGCATTATTTATATAATTTTTATTTAACATTTATTTTTTAATTTTAATTTTAATTTGACAGAAGGGCCTAACTGCACTTATGTTGATATTTCCTAAACCCATGGAGGGATTTGGACATATGTGGTATTGTAGGACTCGGGGTGACGCCCCCTTTCCGATAAACAACTTATTTCCACCTCAAAATAAAAACTACCCTTAACCAGGGGGTGAAATAGTAATATTTTTTGTATGCATGTACACTTGCGTCTTTTGTAAGAGGACGGGTTCATAAATCATTATTTACGGGTGAGTATCTTTTAAATTTAATTTAAGGACGCAAAACTAATATCTCGATAACCAAAACACCTAAAAATGATAAATTAACCTAAAATCTTTTATTTTTTATGAAAAAATAGTAAGGGGTGAAAACTACCCCAAAATTGAAATATCAACTAAACTAAGAACCCTAAAATTATGTGTTGTAGCTCAAAATATAGGTAAACAAATACTCTTTTACCTCGATAGGTCATTTCACACCTAAAATAGTGAATACAGATTTTACAGGGGAAAAGGAGTTAAACACCTAAAAGTGATAAATTACCGGTAACCTACGATATTTGTTTTTGATGAAAAATAGTAGGGGGATGGTAACTACCCCAAAATTGAAAATTCGATACCTTGGAAACTAAAGATCATAAAATTATGTGTTATAGCTAGAGGTGTTAGAAAGTGTTGTTATTTTTTTGAAGATTTGTTGATTTAAAATTCAAAAGGTGGTGTTTTGTGTTTTTATTATTTTTTCGGGGAATGACATGTTAAAATTTGGAAAGCGATAAGGTTTGTACAATAAGTGCATTTAAAAATATAAACAATTAATAAAACAAAGTAAAAAACAAAACAGCAGGGTAAAACGTTAAACATGGCTATGGAAGAATGAGATAATACTTATATGGAAGTCACATTTTTATTTTACATTCACCATCTCGAAACACATTTCAGTGAATACCTTTTTCAGTTTTATCCAAATACTGCGGTGAAATCACTGGAAGTAGATCATGGTTCAAGTCTCAGCATTTGCAGCTGTCAATTTTCGCCTCCTATCACTTACTATGAGACTGTATTTCGAAAATGACCTTTCAGAATCCACATTTGAACAAGGATACCACAAACACTTTAATGCAGCTGTTGCATAGTCTCGGTGAGCAGGCCTTAATCCCATGAGGATCTCTGGAACATTCACATTATCTTCATGACGCAGTTGGTTCTTGATTGCAGTCAGGTAAATGCTGTGAGCCTCTAAAAACTGTTGAGACTCCATCTTCGTAAGAAATGGGGCATTCTTCTTAAATTGGAGCAGTTCTGTGGGAGATACGTTCTTAGGTGCATGCCGAGGATCAAACAATGGCTTCTACAGTCTTCCTGGCTGGATCCGTGGTCCTTAAAGTCCTGACTTTCACTAGAGCTGACTGGGCAACACACGTAAGCTTGGACTTAACCTTTATCTGCATCTTTTGAGGAAGCTGTTCCAAGTTCTGGAGGATCGTATGATTGAACATTCCACCATCGCCTAATAGCTTGAGCTTTACCTCAAGGTCATCTAGCTTCCCAGCCAGTAAGTGAATTGTTGGGTACTTAGATCCCTCCAAGAAATTAAGCAAGTCCATAAGAGAGGCACCAACAACAGAAACATACAATGCTTGTAATTGTATAAATTGTATTGTTGAAGTCGATGCTTGTTGGAAAAATTTGACCCCAGAATTTGAATCTTCCAATGTTTTGAAAAATTCTACCAGATCTTCCACATGCGTGGCCATATACATTGCAGCCTTAAACCATGAATTCCATCTTGTACATACAGGCATTGGGAAAGCTAGAATTTCATTCTCTTTTTCTGTGTTTTCATATTTCTCCCTTAGAAATGCAACGTAATTGCTTTTTCTTTTTCGCGTATTTAAAAAGGCATTCTTTGTCTTTACTATAGACATGTTCAATTCGTCCAGCTCGTTTTCAAATACGCAGCCGATAAGATTGACTTTATGAGCCCAGCACTGGACATGACTTAATTCTTCAATCAATCCTTGAAGAGTAGTTACACATTTTGTCATGTAGCGTGCTGAGTCCGTAACTACTGCCACTACACGCTCCCGTTCAATTTCATAGGAATTCAAGGTGTCTAATATCGCATTGGAGCAATTTACGCTATTGGCAGAATCTAGAACAACAGAGGCAGCCAGATGGGTGTTCATTTCAGTTGATGGTACTGATGGACGAAAAAGAATGTGGAAAACACACCTACCATTCTTGTCAGTTGTTTCGTCACATAGCAGAAACACGTCTTTGATTTTTATATTGAACCCTTGCAAAGAAGCTTATAAGACTCAGGTTCGGGGGGTGTAACAGTCCATATCGTAAGTTGTTGTCAAAGCGCTTCATTAACATGCAGGGTAACATATAACAAAATAACATGCAGGAAAAGGTGAAGCCAGGGTTAAAACAAATGAATTTAATAACAAATCAACTATTTACAACGAGAATTAACAAAACAAACTCCCATATGACTCCCACTGGATAAATAAAATATGCCAAAACTAGGCCAAATCTCAGGAGAGATTATACTTGGACCAAATGCCCCAAAGAAAATCAACAGAGGTGACAATGTATGCGCGCGTGCCGTTCTACATGCTTCACGATGAGTACAATCGAATGCGTGATTCGTCATCATCCAGAATAAACTTTCAGACGACGAATCCACATTGCTTAGAGCTAGACAGACGCGGGGAACAACTATACAACACTTAAAACTAAACCGACACTTCCTATACTTAAAAATAAACAACACAATAATTTCCGCATGAAATTGGAATCAAAACTGCCGTAGCAAAACATTACTGCCTAAAATTAGGACTTCTCACACAAATCAACACAAGTAAGTTAACACGTGACCAACAAAAGAAATACACATATGACCGCCGTCATTTTTACAAGTACACTACCACTACACCACACAGGTGTCTCACACTAAATTACATGAACTGAGTCATAAACAAAATCACTAGGCTCAAAGCCAACATTTACATTATTAACACAACATTCTATCCATACGACATGCAATAATCCGTCACACACATGGCGAACTCCCCAATTAATTATGGTTCAAAATAACCATCACAAAGAACAGGTTTGCTACTTGAAAGCATAAAAGGGGTCAGTCGGAACATAGGACTGCCTATCAAAAATATGTCACCAGGCAAGACGGGCGATTCGTGGAAATCTGCATATCTGTCAACCCGCGTGTCAAAATAACCTCGACCTCCCAAGGCACGGGATCGAATCTCGAAGAAGCGTGCCCCAAAGCACAATAATACGCGTGTGTGTGTGTCAGAACAAGATATCCCGGCATTTCCCGTAGGAAATCCAAGAATTAGCATATGGACAAGGAACAGCGGTCTCCCTGGAGCACCCTGCCTTTCCATCAAAAATACAACAACAACAAAATATGAGGGCGGTAGGACCTCTACCCCTCTTCACGTAGAATCAACACACACCTGACACAATAACACACACAGTATCAAACGTATGGGTTTGACAGACCCTGAAATAAAATGACATAAATATTTTCCACTTGCTAGCGCCTCCGTTCTACGCCGTGACTAATTAACCTGAAAAGGACTCAAAAAATCTATCAAAATTAGAACTAAGGTGTTCTACAATTACATCTTAAATTGTTGCGCTCGGCAACCCTAATATGAATAATAACCTGTTCAGCAAACATCTTACAGTGATTACCTCCCTTTCCTATCAAAAATATGAACTTTAATAAAGCACCACTTATCGAATGTAACGGGTTTCGCATTTGCATGGATAAAAATCACGTACACGCGCCGTGTACATTAAATATGACTCCAAAGAAAAATAAATACACAACAAACACTTTGGCCACGTGCCAACGTACATTTAAAACATTTAGTGTCGGTACAAGAAAAACACTCTAAAAACAAGAAAAAGAAAATGAACTATTTACAAAGTTCCCCCGCCAATCTAACTACATAATTGAATAATCAATTGTTGTACATCACCGTCTCAGCTTGTAGAACTTATGACCTCCATCTCAGCCCATTTCCCCACGGGAAAAATTAGCACTCCATAGTTGCCTTCGTAGAAGCGTCGGACATCACTCCAGCTCCTGACCACACGTCGGACATCTTGGTGTAGTCTCTTTGGAAGAAAAGTTCAATGTTATTATAATTTGACCTGGCTATAATCGCTTGTGATTTACTAAATTCGCCCACAAATAGTCCTATGCGATTAATCACGAAGACTTTCCCTAACTCTCGCTCACACACGCATAATACACACATGACAAAATACAATAAAAATTTACATGAAATATACACTTCGAGTCCATCGTCACTGGCTCGACAATACGAGTTTTAACTCTGTCTGACTCACGGACGCTATCTCGCTCGGTAATCTCTACTGCTCTGCTTGACCTTCACTCGGGCTGGAGCGCTAATTAGAATGTTACTCAAGTCTTGCCCCCTAAGAGCTGAAAATAGTTGTCTTTAAGATAATATTCAAGTTTTAAATCACCACGCAAACTGGTGTGAAGTTAGCTCACTGAGCTCACAAATAAATGACTTCAAATAATATATTAGAGCTTTAAAAATCGCTACACAAACTGACGTGAAGTTAGCTCATCAGAGCTCACAAATAAATGACTTCAAATAATATTAGAGCGTTAAAATCTTTACACAAACTGGCGTGAAGTCAGCTCATCAGAGCTCCAAACAGAATGACATCGAACAGCGTCTCGTCGATCAATTTATTAGAAACTGACAGGGGGATGAAGAGTGGGGTGAATTAAGAAAAAATTTCCAGAGTTTTCATCTCACACACACGTGACTAGTGTCAATCTTCATCGAATAATTCAAACGTCTCGGCACACTCATGCGGAGATAATTCCGATCAACGGTTCTTTAGATAATCAGTTCCGCGCGCTTTTTACCACTGACGCCATCCATCGCGTGGTCTTGGCGTGGTCTCTCCTGATTGGGTGATTCAATCGTAGGTCGGTTGCAAGAAACTCGTGACCATCCCTTTATGATTCCAATTCTGGTGCAAGTTGTTACACAATTTGGCCTTGAACTCAGCTTAGCCGGCCATTTTCAAGAATAGCTACCAAGCGCTACTTCTGTGGCAATCATTGCGACACGCTACCTTGCCTTTATCCTCGTCAACTTCCACAAGTACTGCCTGGGCTGGAGTAATAATAATAATAAATCATGAATACTTATTTATCGCAGATTAATAAGGGTTCATTTATCCTCAGCAAGGTTTTGAAATTCGAAGCATGTGATTGATTTGGATTTCGAAAACAATATCCACAGTAGTAACAACAACATCTCTTTAGTACCTCGCTCAGCTGCTCGAGTGTACATTTCACTGACCCAATTAGTGTGCGCGCTCCCTCGCCGGAATGTCATTCATACTTGTCGCTAGACCTCCCCTTCTCCTCACGTGATTGCCACTCCTGTCGTCTCAGCTGTTTGTTGTTTACAAACAAAGCGCGCTCTCTCTCATGCACTCCACGGCCACGTACATTTGAGTGTTAGCTCTCAAAATAAAATTCTGCAATAAATGTTCTGCACACATCATCCTGCTTATTCATCAAATGGTTCTCTCCTGTAATATGGTTTTAATTTGGCGCTATTAAAAACAGATTTAGCACCAGTGCTCACTTCTTCAAGCCTGTAGGCATTGTTACCCAGATTCTTAATGACACGGAACGGGCCAATAAATTTTGGACAGAATTTTGCAAATACTTTGTTTTTGGGATCAGATATCGGTGGTCTGCGAACCAGCACTAACCCTTGTTCCTGTAATTCCCGGTGAAACTTCTTTCCTCTGTACCTTCTCAGTCTTCGGTCCGCTTGGTTCCTCATGTGCTCTCTCGTTCGCTGAATTCGCAACTCATGCGCTAATAGTGGATCCCTTGGACATGGAATAATCTTGTCCCACGATCTCTCCGGCAACCTGTTGTGGTGTACAACTAGTGGGACTTGACCCGTCGACTCGTGCTTAGTGGTGTTCATGCACATCTCAATATCTCCTACTTTGTCAACCCATTTATTATGATCGTTAGGAATCATTACTCTGTAGTACTTGGCAACACAGCGAATCGTTCTCTCGCTCGGATTCCCACAAGGATGGCGAATGCTCGAAAATATATGTTTTATCCCTAGACTCTCTAGACCTTGCCTAAAAACATTGCTCGTGAAATAAGTACCATGGTCTGATAAAATGGATTCCGGCTTCCCAAGCATCGGAATAACTTTGTTCTGAATTCTACTGAGGACTTGTTTTGATGTCGTCTTCTGGATTGGACATAACACTACCATCTTTGAAAATACATCGACACACACCAAAAGGTGTCGGCATCCACGCTTTCCTTTGACCAGAGGGCCAAAACAGTCAATATCGAGCATCTCGCATGGTTTTTGAGGTAATAGTGGTCTTGGAGGTTGTTTCATGATGAAGTTGTTCGGTTTAGTGCGCTGGCACGCGTCACAAATTCTTATTACTTCCACAATGGTGAATCGCATCTTAGGCCAAGTAAAAGTCTCCCCTATCGTAGCGTCTGTCTTATCCGTGCCGATATGTGCTAGGCTCTCGTGGACATGCCACGTCAATCCTCTCTGTAGTGATGCTAGAACTAGGATTCGCAGTTTGGTATGATGCTCATCCACGTACTTATGCAACAGGTTATTTAAGTAGTGAAATCTCGCTTCTTTAGCACGGGCTTCTCGGTATTCCGGTGAATCTGGTTGTAATTCCTTTCTGTAGAACTTGATCATCATTATCATCCATGGGTCTGCTTCTTGCTCCTTCCGAATTTCCTTTAATTTCTCCAAAAACTCACGAGCCTTAGGTGTTAGTGTTATATGGTGAACTTCCGCTGTTACTTCGTTCTCGTCTTCAGGATTCCTGCTCAAAGCATCTGGTATGATGTTCATCCTTCCAGGGCAATGCTCTATTGTAATGTCAAACTGCTGTATGTAGATGGACCAACGCGTCACTCTCTCGCTTGCCATCGTCGTCTTGAATAGAAATGTCAGTGCATGGTGGTTGGTTCTGACAATAATGGAATAGCCGAAAATCATCTTACGCCATTGTTGGAGAGAATATAAAATCGCTAGCAGCTCAAGCTCCGTCACAGTGTAGTTCCTCTCGTGCTTCCTCAATTTACGACTCGTAAATGCCAAATATGATCTCTTCTTGGGTTATTCAGCGTCCTCTTGGTACAGCATAGCACCGATTCCAATCAATGAAGCATCTGCTTGAAAAATAAATCTCTTCTCAAAGTCTGGATATCCAAGATTCACACAGTTTTCCAGTAAGTTTTTCGTAGCTCTAAAAGACCTGTCGCACTCCTCATTACACGACCATCGATTTGCCTTCTTTAACATCTCTTGCATAGGTGCTACTGTTTCTGTGTATCCAGGACAATTCTCTTTGAAGAAGCCTGTCACTCCCAAAAACGCTCTTACATGTTTGACTTTAGTTGGTGTGGGAAATTTCTTGATAGCATCAATTTTCGCTGGATTAGGTCTCACGCCCTCAACATCAATTATATGCCCCAAATACAGAATCTCGCTCTGGCAAAAGTGTGATTTCTTTAGATTAATTTTGAAGTTCATGGTTCTCAAGTTATCCAGAAGTTTGTTTAAGTTTACCAAGTGTTCCTCCATTGTTTCAGATGCAATTAATATGTCGTCAACATATCTCGTAGTGAAGCTCTTGACCTCCTCAGTCAGATTCCTATCTAGTACTCTTATCAGTGCACATCCAGCAGTTTTCACGCCAAAGGGCATTCGAGACCAGATATAACTTTGGTTATCGAATAAAAATCCCGTCAATAGTTGGGATTTTTCTTCAAGTTCAAGATGGTGGAAACTATTTGTCAAGTCGACACTCGAATAACCCTTCTTCCCACGGAAGCCCTTCAAAACATCTTTGATGCTAGGTGCTTGGTCATGCTCAACTAGCAGTTTACTGTTCAAAACTCGCGCGTATAGGCATAACCTAATTTATCCATTTGGCTTGGCCACAGCCAATATTGCGTTCAGGTACGGGGTTGCTGCTTTCCTTATCATGCCAGAATCTAATAAATTACTAATGATGTCCTTCACCTGAGCAAAATGTTTCTCTGGGATCGGGTACAATTTACTTTTAAATGGGGTCCAGTCAGTAACTTGCATGGCATATTGGAAATTCAAAACTTTTCCAGGGATGGTGTCAAAAGCTCCTTTATGTAATCTCAAAATTTCTTCCAGTTTTCTTCTATCGGGTTCCCCTACTATAGCCCCCTTAAGCCGCTCCTGAAGTAGAATTTCAAATTTGGTTCCGCTAATTTCTTCTTCCGCCAAATGTACCCAAAGTTCCTGCGAAATATCTCGGCTGTCAATTTCCACCACTGCTGTCTGGCTTACTTGCTCCACCGTCAAGTTCTTATCTCTGATCACCTCATTAGTGCATTCTTCAATGACCCAAGTATTCGCCTCTCTCTCTCTAGTGGACTCTCTTCCATGTTTAAACCCCCGTGATTCAACCCCTCAACTTGTTTGAAACTTACAGTTTTGTTATGTAAGTCAATTACAGCATGAAAATCACAGATAAAGTTGGCTCCCAAAATGATGTTATAATTCATCTTCGGTATGACAATGAATGTTTGCGAAAAAGTGTGGTTCAATATTTCCAGGTCTAAATATGCTTGCTGTTTACAATTTATGGTCTTGTCAGGAATGACCCCTCTGACTTTCATTACCGTTACAGGCATAATTGGAACAGTTCGTTTTCTTCCGATTTCTTTTACCAATACTTCAGTGACTAAGCTCACCTGGCTACCTGTGTCAATTAAGCATCTCACCCTCATACCTCCAATATGTGCGTAAAAAATTGGCAATTGTCTGATGACATTTTCTCGGTCTTTCACCACTTCCTCCAGGCAATCGTCCGGGAATGCTACCCACTCTTCTATATTAGCCACAATCATCTCTTCTCGCTCCCTGGCGCCCTCCATTTTCAGGCTATCAGCTTTTAGTTCATTTGAAGTTTCTTTTTATCCCGGGACCCATTCGTTGAGTTCCGCCGGTTGTCATCGCGCCTCTCCTGTTGCCTCAATAAACTTTCTGCCCCCTCTCCTTGATGATTGTCTGGGCTCTGTCTGTTTGCCATTGCACGCCCCCACTTCTCTTTCTCCGTCTCTTCGGCGTTTATTTGATCTAAGTACTTTTGCGACTCGACATCCGCTCATCCCAATTGTTGCGATAGTCTCCCCTATTGTCTTGGCGATAGTTCCTCGTGTTGTTCCACCTGCCATCTCCATTTCTTTGGTAAGGTCTACCCTGCCTTTGATTTCCCCTCCAATTGGTGTATTCCCGCTGGTACGTCCATTGATTTTGCTGGTTGTGATTGTTTTGGTTATATCTATCTCGGTGATTTTGAAAATTTCGATTATTTTGGTTGAATTGGTTTCGGCCATCATAGTCTTGCCTCCTCGGTGTAAACTGCGTTCCTGTGGATTGAGTTTTCGTTTGGTTCCCCTGGTTGTGACTAGTTTGGTGTCCCAGAATCACTTCTGCCGTGTTGACACATTCCATATTTCTCCTCCCTGTCTGTGGACTCACCATACTTGTCTCGTCTAGGTGTCGGAGTAATTCTTCGGCCTGCACTGCGGTCTTAATATTTCCGGCTACTAACAGCTGTTGAATGTTCATAGGAAGTTGTTTCCCGATGGTTAGAACCATGTTTTGTTCGCTAGGGGGGTCGTCGAAATCGCGGAATTTCACCAGCTGTTGGCTAAAGAATTCTGAAAATCTGGTCGGATGCGTGCTGTGGTATTTTCGAGTATACAGGTCCATTCTTAATCCCTGCTGTAAAGAAGGGCTCCAGAACTTCTTTAAAAACGCTTCTCTGAATTGAGCCATGTCGGTGAATGTATATTTAAAGCTCAAAAACCAGGTTAAGCTTGGTCCCTCTAAAAACTTCTCCACGAGTCTCAACTGTTTTTCGGGACTAATATGTTGATCATTAAAATAGTCAGTCAACTGACGTAAAAAGGCTTTGGGAGTGGTTCCTGAGTGCTCCCTGAATTTATCGGGTTTGAAATCATTTCCCCTAATGACTTGAATTACTTGGGCGGGTGCCAAGTTTGGTTGTGGTGTGGAGGTCTCCCCCCTGTACTGTTGGAATGCGTTGCTCGTTAATTTGGGACTTTGACCTTGGCTGTTATCCTCAGCCAACTTCAAGCCCACCGGACTTCCAATGCTTCCCTGCTTGTCTGCCGTATTTTCAGCCGAAAATAATGTAGCGTTCTCTAATTATCTAATTTCATTTTTGATTATTAAATCTGAGTGTTCTTGTAGTTTAGATTTTACGTTTTCCTCCAAAGCCTGCATTCTCGAATTGTATTCCCCTAAGCGCTTTAAAATTGTCAGCCTGTCTTCCTTATTTGCATTTGCCTGCTGTTCCCAATCTCTTCGGATCTTGCTCTTCAAACTGCTAATTTTCTCTTCGCTCCTTTCCTGATTCTTTTCTAGCCCTTCTCGTATCTGTTCTTGTGTTTTGACTAATTGTTCCCCAACCTCTTCTCTTATAACCTGCTGAGTTTTAATTAATTGGTCTTCCAGATTATCCCGATTTTTAATGAGCTGTTCTCCTACCTCTTCTCTTATTATCTCTTGTGTTTTAACCAATTGTTCTCCCACTTCTTCTCTTATGACCTGCTGGGTTTTACTTAATTGGTCCTATAAGTTTTCACGCAAGTGCATACGTTCTGTTTCGGTCTTGACCTCAAGTTTATCGATTTCTTTGATTAATTCAAGTACGTCGCTGTCGACTGAATTAATTTGTTGCTGTAATTTATCTTGTGTGCTCTTTATTCCCGCTGTGTTGTTGACACATGCCGCCTCGATTTGCTTTAATTTATCGGCCACCATTTCATCAAATTGAATGAGTTTATTATCAAATTTCGCCTCCAACTTTTTAATTTCACCTAATTGTTTGACGTTATTCTCTGCGACCTCACCTGCCAGTTTCTCCACTTCCCCAACACTTTGATTTATGTCGTTAGTGATCTTCTCTAATTGCTCTGTTTGTGGTATTTGTGTTATCGCCTGTTCTGATAATTTGTGATTTAATTCGTTTAATTGTTTATCAGTGTCCAATTTCTGGACCTGTAATTGGACCGTAATATTACCGCTCATGTCGTGTAACTGTTTTTCATTGTTTAACTTCTGCGCTTGTAATTGGACCGTAATGTTACCGCTCATGTCGTGTAACTGCTTTTCACTGTCTAACTTCTGCGCTTGTAATTGGACCGTAATGTCATTTAATTGTTCTTCCGTTTTCGCGGACATCTGCTCTAATTGTTTATCATTATGCTCACGCTGACTTTCTAATTATTTTTCCGTTTTCGCGGACATCTGTTCTAACTGTTTTTCCGTTTTCGCGGACATCTGTTCCAACAATCCCTTAATTTCCTCAACACTCGCCATTGCACAATACACAAATATAACCAGAGAAAAACAGGGTCATGCACCGAGATTTCAGTCATACTCACGCATACATGTCATAACATTTAAATATTACTGATTCTAATTTAATTAAAATTTTCAGTAATCAAAATTTACTGATTAAATTACTCTTATTTCCAAACAACAAAATAACTCCCTAGTGATCGGCTTTTAAATTCCTAACCAACAGAATTTACGAACGACACTCATTAACCATAGTTAATTAAATGTCAAATATAAGGCGACACCTTCCTGCTTTGACTGAGTTCAATAATATGCAAATTTTCTAATTTTAATGCCCGGCGCCAGAACAAGTTAATAACAAATACAATATCAAATTCTAACCTTGTTCAATATCTCTAACTTTAGGAACTCAGTGATTTTACTAATGCACATGGCGGTACAACATCGCCTCAATTTACTGAATTTACTTTGCCCGCTTGACCTGTCATTATTTCTCAACGAAATAAATATGAGATCAGCGAAGCAACAACAACAACAGTCCCACTTGGGTAGCCATTTTTGTTTTATGAACCCTTGCAAAGAAGCTTATGAGACTCAGGTTCGGGGGGTGTAACAGTCCATATCGTAAGTTGTTGTCAAAGCGCTTCATTAACATGCAGGGTAACATATAACAAAATAACAAGCAGGAAAAATGAAGCCAGGGTTAAAACAAATGAATTTAATAACAAATCAGCTATTTACAACGAGAATTAACAAAACAAACTCCCATATGCCTCCCACTGAATAAATAAAATATGCCAAAACTAGGCCAAATCTCAGGAGAGATTATACTTGGACCAAATGCCCCAAAGAAAATCAACAAAGGTGACAATGTATGCGCGCGTGCCGTTCTACATGCTTCACGATGAGTACAATCGAATGCAAGATTCGTCATCATCCAGAATAAACTTTCAGACGACGAATCCACATTGCTTAGAGCTAGACAGACGCGGGGAACAACTATACAACACTTAAAACTAAACCGCCACTTCCTATACTTAAAAATAAACAACACAATAATTTCCGCATGATATTGGAATCTAAACTGCCGTAGCAAAACATTACTGACTAAAATTAGGACTTCTCACACAAATCAACACAAGTAAGTTAACACGTGACCAACAAAAGAAATACAGATATGACCGCCGTCATTTTTACAAGTACACTACCACTACACCACACAGGTGTCACACACTAAATTACATGAACTGAGTCATAAACAAAATCACTAGGCTCAAAGCCAACATTTACATTATTAACACAACATTCTATCCATACGACATGCAATAATCCGTCACAGACATGGCGAACTCCCCAATTAATTATGGTTCAAAATAACCATCACAAAGAACAGGTTTGCTACTTGAAAGCTTAAAGGGGCCAGTCGGAACATAGGACTGCCTATCAAAAATAAGTCACCAGGCAAGACGGGCGATTCGTGGAAATCTGCATATCTGTCAACCCACGTGTCAAAATAACCTCGACCTCCCAAGGCACGGGATCGAATCTCGAAGAAGCGTGCCCCAAAGCACAATAATACGTGTGTGTGTGTGTGTGTGTCAGAACAAGATATCCCGGCATTTCCCCTAGGAAATCCAAGAATCAGCACATGGACAAGGAACAGCGGTCTCCCTGGAGCACCCTGCCTTTCCATCAAAAATACAACAACAACAAAATATGAGGGCGGTAGGACCTCTACCCCTCTTCACGTAGAATCAACACACACCTGACACAATAACACACACAGTATCAAACGTATGGGTTTGACAGACCCTGAAATAAAATGACATAAATATTTTCCACTTGCTAGCGCCTCCGTTCTACGCCGTGACTAATTAACCTGAAAAGGACTCAAAAAATCTATCAAAATTAGAACTAAGGTGTTCTACAATTACATCTTAAATTGTTGCGCTCGGCAACCCTAATATGAATAATAACCTGTTCAGCAAACATCTTACAGTGATTACCTCCCTTTCCTATCAAAAATATGAACTTTAATAAAGCACCACTTATCGAATGTAACGGGTTTCGCATTTGCATGGATAAAAATCACGTACACGCGCCGTGTACATTAAATATGACTCCAAAGAAAAATAAATACATAACAAACACTTTGGCCACGTGCCAACGTACATTTAAAACATTTAGTGTCGGTACAAGAAAAACACTCTAAAACAAGAAAAAGAAAATGAACTATTTACAAAGTTCCACCGCCAATCTAACTACATAATTGAATAATCAATTGTTGTACATCACCGTCTCAGCTTGTAGAACTTATGACCTCCATCTCAGCCCATTTCCCCACGGGAAAAATTAGCACTCCATAGTTGCCTTCGTAGAAGCGTCGGACATCACTCCAGCTCCTGACCACACGTCAGACATCTTGGTGTAGTCTCTTTGGAAGAAAAGTTCAATGTTATTATAATTTGACCTGGCTAAAATCGCTTGTGAGTTACTAAATTCGCCCACAAATAGTCCTATGCGATTAATCACGAAGACTTTCCCTAACTCGCGCTCACACACGCATAATACACACATGACAAAATACAATAAAAATTTACATGAAATATACACTTCGAGTCCATCGTCACTGGCTCGACAATACAAGTTTTAACTCTGCCTGACTCACGGTCGCTATCTCGCTCGGTAATCTCTACTGCTCTGCTTGACCTTCGCTCGGGCTGGAGCGCTAATTAGAATGTTACTCAAGTCTTGCCCCCTAAGAGCTGAAAATAGTTGTCTTTAAGATAATATTCAAGTTTTAAATCACCACGCAAACTGGTGTGAAGTTAGCTCACTGAGCTCACAAATAAATGACTTCAAATAATATATTAGAGCTTTAAAAATCGCTACACAAACTGACGTGAAGTTAGCTCATCAGAGCTCACAAATAAATGACTTCAAATAATATTAGAGCGTTAAAATCTTTACACAAACTGGCGTGAAGTTAGCTCATCAGAGCTCCAAACAGAATTACATCGAACAGCGTCTCGTCGATCAATTTATTAGAAACTGACAGGGGGATGAAGAGTGGGGTGAATTCAGAAAAAATTTCCAGAGTTTTCATCTCACACACACGTGACTAGTGTCAATCTTCATCAAATAATTCAAACGTCTCGGCACACTCATGCGGAGATAATTCCGATCAACGGTTCTTTAGATAATCAGTTCCGCGCGCTTTTTACCACTGACGCCATCCATCGCGTGGTCTTGGCGTGGTCTCTCCTGATTGGGTGATTCAATCGTAGGTCGGTTGCAAGAAACTCGTGACCATCCCTTTATGATTCCAATTCTGGTGCAAGTTGTTACACAATTTGGCCTTGAACTCAGCTTAGCCGGCCGTTTTCAAGAATAGCTAACAAGCGCTACTTCTGTGGCAATCATTGCGACACGCTACCTTGCCTTTATCCTCGTCAACTTCCACAAGTACTGCCTGGGCTGGAGTAATAATAATAATAAATCATGAATACTTATTTATCGCAGATTAATAAGGGTTCAATATCTTCCCTAATTTCTTCCCTCCTTCTTTCGCCAATCATGGGGATGTATTTCTGACGAATCTGATTTGCTGATGGTAAATCTCCACTTCCGCGAACGTACTTATTAAACCAAGTACGGATAGCATGATTGTCTAGTTCTCTACTGGTATATTAGCTTTCACAAACGCAGTAGTAGCGTCCAAAATAAACTCTTCTTTCATATCCTTCACACGACTAGCATTTGATAATGTTTCTTTCAAGGTGGCCACTCTAGGAACACTAACATCAAGACGCGAATTTTCTCGGCGTTTTGAATGCTTCTCCGATTTGCAATGTTTATCTAATGCATCTTTTCTGCGATAATCTAACCGACAATCACAATATTTGCACATAAGAATGCCTCAAGAAATTATAAATCCTTCATTCTTATATTCTTTAAGTCTGTCTGTGGCAGAAACAGCTACCTTCGGCATTTTTAAACTCAACTGAGCGATGCCCAGTAACAAACACTGTTATCACACGGTTGACTGTAGTCACACGCCAGTATAAATTCGTAACCACACGCAAAATTTATTTCTGAATTCGTGTCATAATATTTAAATTACGTCGCGTCTCATCTTCCTGTACTGCTAAGTTCGGAACTAATACGACGAACACGTGGTCGCCAACTGATTCACGCAAATAACACACTAGCTTCGATGATAACGCACAATTTGCGCACTTTTTATTAAATTATATAGAACTCCCTACTATAATTTACACTCGCTACCGATGTAACAGGAGGCAAACGTAGTTTACATTATGAACAACTATCACATAACCTTTTGGAGGTAGTCGGCCAAACTATTCACGCCGCGATATAAAAGCTGTTTACCACAGCGCTAAAATCCAACGAGTAACGAGAATATCGACAGTATATCGTAATATGGCGTATATCGTAGTATTACCCCTCGCGAAACTATACAATCGATCATTCTCTCGAATTGAACACCAACCAAATTCGATTATCGGCCTGTGGACAAAAATGTTCGGATTGGTGTGGGGAAAAAATATGAAAATTTGTTTTTGTTTCGCAGATTGCGGTATTTGTGGTGTTATTCACAAAATTCGCGTTATTTCGCGATTTAATTTCACTCCTGGGCGGCACGAAACATGTAAATACGTGAAAATAAAACATCCTAACCTCTAAATATGACTTTTCGTTTTATCGCGAATTAACAAAAACTAACACCTCTAGTTATAGCTCATAAAATAGGTAATCAAATACTCTTTTACCTTGATAGGTGATTTCTCCCCATAATCAGTGAATATAGATTTTACAGGGGGAAAATGTGTTAAACACATAAAAAGGATAAATTAGCCTAAGATCTTTTGTTTTTTATGAAAAATAGTAGGGGGATGAAAACTACCCCAAAATTGAAAAATAAATACCTTGAAAACTTGTGTGGTACAGATTTTATAAACTAATAATAAAATTGTACATGGCTATGTAGAGTGTCTTTCTACACGGTGCGAAACCCCCTTTCCTATGGTGCATGAATTTATTCAAATATTCCAGAACGGTAAGGTCATTGATTTGAGATTTTATAAACCAATAATTGGATTTGGATACACGAGGTTTCCTAGGACTCGACATGACACCCTCTTTTTATGGCTTTTGAATATTTCCAAAATACCCAAAACGACAAGGTCATGGACTTTTTTCCCTAATATATTGCGAACCCATAATGTTAGATATTGACGGGGAGTGATGAAACATAGCTAGGTAGAGAAAGAATTATTGTAGGCTACACGTATGGTGACTGACTCGTTTTTGATCATTGGAACATGTTTTCAGATCTGAATGCTGTACAGAGGGAGTATAGGTTGCAGGCACGGCATGACAAACGGTGTACACACAATCTGATTCATTGATTCAAGAATTAAGAGCAGACTATATTTAATTGATCGGTTAAAAAGGGTAGCTGAAAGAAAAAAATAGTGACTACACCGAACTAAACCGAAACAAAACCAAACCCAACCGAACCAAAACCAAACCGAATCGAACTGAACTAAACCAAACCAAACCGAACCTAAACTGAACCAAACCTGATCTAGAACAAGCCAAGGACCTAAGTGTAAAACTTGTGGGTGGATGCTATCATTGGCGATGTTAAAAGGAAATGGATAACGCTCTACCTATAGAGGGTAAGGTAAAGCTAACACAAGGTGCTAAGGCACACACCCAAGTACATGGAGCACACACAACTATCAAATACTTTTTTTATGGGTCGACTGTTAAAACTTGCTCAACAAGCTTTAAGTATACAGGGCTAATAATCTATACACGCACTCACAACAAACTATACTAAACTGTTTTGCTGGCAGTGCTCAGACAGAAGGCAGATGAGAGAAATGCATTGCTAACAGAAGTGCAATCCTTGCTGGATGTCTAATGTTACCAGCTATCCATTTTGTGCTGCAGTGACAA
Source organism: Meconema thalassinum (assembly GCA_946902985.2). Lineage (NCBI taxonomy): Eukaryota > Metazoa > Arthropoda > Insecta > Orthoptera > Tettigoniidae > Meconema > Meconema thalassinum. Next base: position 294,454,105 of record OX336391.1, on the reverse strand, counting down.
GCACTCTCGCCTCTTGCATGTGGAGATCTTAACTCGATTTCCAGCTCTGAGGCATAGAACGAACCAAACCAAGAAAGACGGTCATGGTGGCGCAGTGGTTAAGCTGTTAGTATTTCACTAAGGTAGACCAGGGGTCGATTTCAGGTTAATACGCATGTCATAAACATATAAAAAAGCAGGGTAATGTTTAAAACCAATTACACTTGTCTCCATTTTCAAATTATTACTTGGATTACAAATACAGCTCGAGCACCTATGACACTAACTCTATACGACCAGCATGGGGTCGGTTGCGCGTGGTGGCCATCTTGCCCATTAGCCCTGGCCCAGCTTTGGCCTTTATATATATCCTACTAGAAAGAAATGGGACATCTAAGCAATAGAGGTTGTCCTGATTGGCTATGATGGAAACACCAAAGACTATCGGATTCTGGATCCAAAGGCAGCCAACATTTGGATTAGCAGACCCGGTGCGGGTAATAGAGAGTGTTGCCAAACATCCAGCTTCGGTAGGCAGTGCACCGGAAGAAGGGGCTAATGAAATCACACAGCAGCATGTAGGGACATTGGAACATGTTTCGACACAGACGGAATCTGCTGACAACTCAACACTGAATCAAAGAGGTAACAACACGGTGACTTTCAACAGAGGAGAGACTCTAAGCAGCATAGGAGATGAATGTGAGACTGAACCAGAAACTCCACAATTTCCACGAAGAGGTTCTCAACAGCCAAATAAGGGTGTACCAGCAAAGAAGCTAACGTACAAGGTGCAGACGAATCACACCAGAGAGCTAGCCTCATTGAACCAAATGCTCAAAATGTCATCTCGTGAACAAAAGTTATGGACTGCGGCTGAGGAGGAAGAAATAGGCTGTCTCAATCAACATTGTGTATGGGAATTAACGGAGCTTCCACCTGGGAAGAAGACTCTTTCTTGTAAGTGGGTATTTAAGGCAAAATTGGATGGTAACGGTCAGATCCACACTTACAAGGCCTGTTTGGTTGCCAGCGGATTTTCTCAACAGTATGGTGAGGATTACAATGAAACCTTTGTGCCAGTGGTGAAGCATGACACTATTCGAGTTTTATTCAATGTAGCTGCACAGAAGGGACTTTACGTTCGGCATCTTGATGTGAGAAGTGCTTATTTGAACGGTGAATTAAAAGAGGAACTATATATGGAAGAGCCAAAGGGATTTGAGGAACCAGGTCAAGAGAGCAAAGTTCTGAAATTGCAGAAAAGTCTCTATGGTTTAAAGCAATCGACACACGTTAGGAACAAAACGGCTACAGATACATTATCTAAGTTATCCTTGGTTGGCTGCAACTGCAGGCTTCTCCCTGGAGCGTTTCATACGGCAAACTGCTGAAGTTAATGGTTCTCAGCTGCTTATGGAGAGTTCTTACAAGTTCAATTCATCTCCACCAGAGGGCAACCTTCTCGCTTTTACTCCTTGAATTACACATTTTAGATTCTACCTGAAGATATAAATTTAGTGTAATTTTGAACTTATATGTTGGTACTTGCTACGTCACACTTCCTTCTATTCAACGCTGCCACCCTAGCCCTGTCTGCCGCGTTGCTCTGTACTGTCACTCTGCAGCATTCGCTTTGCTCGGCAGTCAGACTTTGGTGCAAGCAGGCCGCTTGTGTTACATACGTCTGTAGCCTGTAATGATACTTCACCTGATTGGTCAGAAGAAACTCATTGCCTTGAAATGTGATTGTCCACCTAATATACTCGTTCCATGTGTATTTTACTGTTCCTTTCCGCTGCTTGGGTCCTTCGAGCATACAATAGGATAGAGAGGCCTTGGCCAGCGGAACATGGGGCCAGAATAAGATCAGCTGATGTTGGTATAAAATGGCGCCTATGCCCAAGTTGTCAGCGCGAGCGTAAAGATTATACTTAATAATTATCGATATACGAGCCCATTTTTGCAGTATAATATATTACGAATATGTAAAATAAGCATTTTCCTTTATTTAAGAGGCTGAATGTGAAGTTATATAACGAAAATGGTTATATCTTGCGCTGCTTACAATTTCAGTCAGAGGTTTGAAAAAGGGAACAGGCTATCTTTTCACGGGTATGAATTTTTAAAATATATGACCTAAAATACACAGACTTGATTACATACATTTCCCCAATACAGCTGGCATCCAGCGGCGTAGCCGTGCTCGTTAAATCATGCAGCACGCTCAGATATCGCAGGTCGAATCCCGGCGTTGACTGCTGCTATCTCGTGTGTGGTTTATCCCCCAGGATTTTCCTCACTCCCCCCAGGCAAATGCCGGGATAGCACCTTAGTTCAAGTCCCGAGGCACCCACCTCATCCCTGTCCCTAATAAAGTTACACACTACTACAATCATCACATCAATACAGGTTATCAGACAACTTCAACCCACACCCAACTACACGGTGCTGATGACCAAGATGTCACAAGCCCCTTAAATGAATTAACAACCACCAATGCAGCTATACACACTACTGCAGTCATCACAGAAATTTAAGTTATCAGACAAGTTCAACACATAAGCCTACTCCAGTACACAGGGCTGATGACCCGGAAGTCCCTAGCCACCAAAAGTGAATTTACTAAATATGGAAGGGAAGGGGATAACATTAGGATATGTGTAAGATTTATTGCTGTAGGTGATAAATATTTGGAGTGGGGATATCATTGGTTTTCTTTTAAGATGCAGTGCTGGATATCACTTTGTAGGCATAATTAAATGTATTCGCTTATTTCAGCTTCCCTTCAGACCCTGAATTGCTTAATATATGGACCATAAATATGAATTTTAATTGATGATTGATGATTATCGGCAAACTTTCTTGATTTATAAAGGAAAACCAGCATAATAGAAGCATAGGGCCTACATGTTACTAAAAAGTAAGCTAGTACTAGAATCCTTTGTAGAGTTTATTATTTTAGATATGTAAAAATATTACAAATATAACCAAGTCAGACAATTATTACGGATAAGAATTATACGTAAACGTATTTTATTCACCATTGTATAATTTCCTAACCATGTAGGCCCTACACAAGTCACCTATGCATTCCAACACTGATATGTCAACACACCAAAATATCGCATATAACGATTATACTTCACACTTTTCATACAAAAAAGAACAGCAATATTCAGAAGGAATTGTAGTTATCGCCACCTTCAACAGAAATAGTCTGTTAATCATAAGGAATACGCTTTAATCGGGATTTTAAGTCACTTCATAATGCTATTCTTATGGGAGACATGCTTGTTTTGCCCAACATCAGCTGATCTTATTTTGGCCCCACGGTCGGCCGGTAGAAGCATAGCTGGCGCCCTCTCTATCCTATTGTATGCTCGAAGCTTGTGTCTGACAAACATCACGTGACCGTTCCAGTCTAAGCAAAAATGATTTGAAATGCCAGGGCTGGCCGCCATTGAAGACTGGAGGTTATTTCCAAGCAAAAGTAAGTATGCTATGCTTTCCAACATGTACTGAACGCTTATTTGATTCATTAGGGTGCGTGTTACAATATTTCCTTTCTTTTCAGACGAATGCAGAATAGTGAGGGGCAGATGACATCGTAGTTTCGACCTTTGAAACCTCAATAACCAATTAGCTAGAGTTTCAGAAAAAGAGATTTATACGAAACAGCCTGTAAGTTTTCTTTATGAATACAATTTGCCGATTCGTTCTATCAAACCTTAATTTTTGCCTCATTCCTTGTGTATACAGCATATGTTATTAAGCCGGTAGCGCTACAGAACGGGAGAACAAAGGTATAAAACAATTTAGGTAATTAAATTTGCCAAAGTACCTTTAGTAATTGTATCCGGAGCTGTTAAAATAATAGATGTTGACTCGTCCGCTGCCATAAACCCACCCAGCCATCCCAAATAGATACAATAGTCTTTTGGAGCCATGTTGCTTACTATTTCAGGAATGCCAACCCCACGCATTTGGTACTATTTCACATCGGGTATAGAACGAGTAAACAAAAGAGCGTCGATAAAGTAATGTAATGAAAAATTGCGCCAATTTTCAGTGTTTATTTATGTATTTATAATGTTTTACATACAAAAACAGACCTAACCTGGGGCTTACGCCCCAGATCCCCTTGCTTGTGGTACTAGCAGTAATTTTCGACCAGGCAGTACCTAACCTAGTAGCGGACATAAATTTTATCTTATTAATGTTTTACATACAAAAACAAACCTAACCTGGGGCTTACGCCTCAGACCCCCTTGCTTGTGGTACTGGCAGTAATTTTCCGCAAGACAGTGCTTAACTTAGTGGAAATTTGTACCAATTTCAAACTTTACGTGTCATATGGTGAATTGTGTATTGGACATGTTGGTAACGTACTCAGATGTTCGTTTTTCGGGTGTCACATGACGTATGACGTAGAGTCCAAGAAGGCGTCCATAGTGAAATGAAGACAATGCTAAAAGCATTATTTTCGTAAATAATCAATTAAAAGGAATTATTCCGGTGCAGCAGTGGCAATTGAGAAAGTAAAACGACTCCCAACATCTCCGAGAAAGGTTTGTCAATCATAAATACTATATTTTCAGTAATATACCTTGTTAAAAGTTACGACGGCTTGGTCTCCTGTTCTGTAGTTTTAATATTAAGCCGAGGTACCTTACTGTATTTGATTACTGTAAGTGGGCATATGCAAAAATCTTGTTACGATACAATATAACATTTAAGAATAGGCGTTGCCCGGGAATTGAACCCGGTCCGTCTTGCTGAGAGGTAACTGACCACTGCATCATCACGTCCCAAATTGTTAGTGTCCGGTTGGGAGTAATATTATTGCGAATTTTCAGTCTGTCAACACAATAGGCATATTTTCCCAATTATTGAGACATCCTAAGTTATAACCTGAAAAAAATAAGTTTTTGGTGGTGCATTTCATTTATTAGCCTAGTCATTTTGTTAGCATTACTCAATAAATTGCTTGATTTGTAGTGCAGGACACAGGAACTTGACTTAACAGTTTCAGTTAGATGTTGAATGATAATATATGATTTGCATACCTTTTCAGGGTTTCCAGGGGGCAATAGCTATTGAAATTGCAGTTCATTATGACTAATATACTGGAAATATGTGCGAAATTACGTAATTATATACGGTATGTTTACGGTATGTTTCATTCTTGTTGAATTTGAACTACGGCAGCCATGTTGCTCACTCCAGCTGACAAGGGGAGGATACGATGCATGGGTCATCGAATCGAAGCATCCTTAGTACACGTGTAGGGCATGACCAGGCGTATATCAGGTGCAAGTAGTAAGGTGCGCTTCTCAGCCGTTACCGAGAAATTAATTGCAGCGCAGTGGTAAGAACCCTGCTTCGTAAGCGCTGGATCGAATCCCACCCGTGAGTTTTTGCAGGGGTTGTGTTTTTTTCTTTTTGTAAACATTGCCAATTCGTACACGTGTATGTGTCGTGAATAATGTTTATTTTGCAGTCAATTGTAATAACGTGTTATGTGAGCGGGAAAAGAGATTCTGAAATCATCGTATGGGGGTTAAACGTTTGTGACTACATAATATACAGCATTGGCATTGCAAATGCATTGGTATTATACATGGTCAGGTGTATTCTATTATATGTATACATATAAATGTATACATTTAAGACCCAGTCTTTTCCGTTCATTGCACGTCTGTGGACCATCAGACTACCCTCGTACCCCGCAAGTAGTGACTCATGTTATCGGTACAAAAAACACAACACACTGCAAAGGCTCACCGGTGGGATTCGATCCAGCGATCCCGCGCTTACGAAGCTGGGCTCTTACCGCTGCACCGCACGCTCGTTGGATACTTGCTAGCGTACAAAGCACATAGACGCCGACATGTAATTGCAATTAATTAATTTCTCGGAAACTGCTGAGAAGCGCACCTGGTAATGCCCTACACGTATCCTCCCCTTGAGAGCAACACATGACGAGACGTTGGTGTCACGGCAGTGTGCCCAACATGTTAGATATAAAATACACCACCACTAGGCAAAACCCATTCGTTTGCGGCTGGAAGCAAGAATCTAGACGCATTAGGCTGTAACCGTTGAGCTGGGCCCTACTTTAATAAACTGGACAAGTCGATATATGTCAGATAACTTAAAATATCCGACAATTCGATAGTTCGACAAGTTTCTGTTTCATGAAGTTGTAACGCCGACAGGTAGAAATCTGACAAATGTCACATATGTCACCAGTTTTTCTTTATGAACTAATGAATATGTCAGCAGTGGTTGTACAATTGTCAAATTGTCATCGAAAACTCGACAGGCGCCTTGTTACATGTCGATTATTACCATAACCTATCTTTTCGTAGTTCGGTTCGTGACATTAATAGTCTACAGCGTTGTTAGAATCGTTGGAATGGAGCGATTAAAAAGCGGCAGTAGGTAACTGTACGGTACCGATTCTCGTCACTGAGCCAATAGTCGTCACTCTCGTATATAAGTACATATAATGATGTCAACGGGTCTTTCTCAACGCACGAAGTCTTAAGAGATTCGTCATACCTTCGTTGCCGATAATAAGGAGCAACTTGGCGAAATCATGCGTGCGATGTAATAGGTGATTCCCAGCGTCAAACATCTCGTGTGAGTTGAGCTGTCTTGACGTGGTGTATTGCTTCTCGCATGTGCTAAGCAGGCACGCGAGTTATGTGCATACGTGTTATGTTCCGACATTTTAAAATGTTACAAGTGTGTGATATACTTGGTAATTGTTTCTGTAACATATGCGATTTGCTATTTCGTGCTAACGTTCCTATTTTGGTTAGAAATGCTGGTGACGAACACTGGATTTAAAAACACTCACTTTACAAATGCTCGTCATTTGTGACGAAAAATGGCACATTGTCATATCTCCTTGTAAGACCTAACAGCGGCAATAAACTTATAATGTAGTTCTGAAGCACCCTGCATTAATTAAATTGTCGTTTGATCCTGTCCAATAGTCGTCATAGCTGACGATCTTTAGGGCACATGCGTGACGAACACTAGTGCACGATAATTTTTTTGCGTTAACGTTTCAGAACCAATAAACATTTACAGTGTGCTGTTATTATGTAGATCTGTCCCTTTGACGGCCGTAGGTCTACGCTGGCTGCGTGGCTCAGCGGTAACGTTCTCGCCTGCTGTTGCAGGATCGAATCCTGGCACAGTCATCTGGAATTTGAGGGTGTGCATATGCGAGGGAGCCGTGTCAGTAGATTTCCTGGCACGTTATAGATCCCCTTTGGGGCAAAATTCACGCACCCAGGGGTCCCTAAAAGCCGCAGTAGTTAAAAGGGACGTAAAACAAATAACATTATTATTATTATTATTATCGGTAGGTCTAGGTCTAGGGATTTTAGGTGAGCTAAAGGGGATTCTTTTTAAGTTGAGATGAAACATATTTTCAAAGACTAAATCTTTGCTTTCAAGTAATATGACAGAGACGTGCGGAAGAAAATCAATCGAAACACGTAGGCTACTCTTAATGAGAGCGCATTTCTAGTATATATCATAATTTAAATATTTTATTGCTCCCTTGACCGTAGAAACTTCACAGTGTGACTGTACCAAGTCATAAGGGATCGAACCCTCATTTGCTGGACATAAGATTTTGTTCAATCGAGTATATATTTTTATTTGACGCTTTGAGATGATGTATTACAATTTATTAGAGTGTATTATGTGACATGATTGATTTCGATTTAATTTGTTTAGTTATAAGATGTGAATTTATAGGCAGGACTCAAGTCAGGATGTTGTTCAATGTTATATTATATTTATTTGAAAGGCTGGAAATTGTACATATGTGAGACTATTACAAGTTGTTAACTTGAAACAGTTCCTGGTAAGGAGTATTCCGAGCAAGGGTTTTACCCTGGCCGGGTAAACCCGGGTGACTCATGCAGGTAGAGCCTGAGTAGATTTGGCATCGATGTGTTGTGTGGTTTGGTGGAGTGATGTGTGATGCTTCCATTGGCTGAACCCGTTGAAGGGAGGCAGTTTAACCACGAGTCTGGAGGGGAGGGCAAGTTTGATATAATGATCAGGCAGGCTGTCCTGAGGACTTACTTCTTACTTAGAATTTTGGGTAGGATGGTCGTGAGACCGAGTGACGTGTGGTAGAAGCCAGTCAGGGACTACTATCTGTTAGGATGTTTGGACTTAGTGAGAGGTGAGAGATCTTGTTTGGTTATGCTGGATCGTCTCAGGGAATTGAAGTATTTCTGGACAATCACAATATCGTGATTAGAGTTTCACACTGAGCCGCAGGTTACAATACCTAGTTTCAGCACAGTTACCTATAAGCTGTCTGTCTCGAAAAGCGTAAAGTGTTGGAAACTCAAGTCTGTTTGCTAATATTCGAGGGCCATTTCAATTATTTTATCTACGGTATACGGGTGAAATATGCCACGTATCATTAAATACAGCTGCGAATCAGGGTCTGAAATTCACCAAACAAATTCAGAGCTCTACTACAAAGTACAATATGCAAGTAAAGAGTTCAGCTCATACGAGTATGAAATTCTACATGGTTAACCTCGTTAGTATTCAACAAGTAAACGGGATACGTGTGAATAAGTTAGCTACAGTGACAGTAATTAGGATTGATTCTATGGGAATGCCCCAGAATCAGTAGAGTAATTCTTCAAGCCAGCCAGGCATCATCGGTGAGTAACAAGCTGCAACATCCAGAGTCCTTGTGTGTATGTCATATAGAGTATGCTAATGTATATAAGATAGGGAAATTATTCGTCCAGTCTGTATTCGGCGAGGGTTCTGCCAAGTGTTATTTATGTCAGGTATCAAAATATATATTAATTTTTACCAGATATTTAGTGTTTTTATATTGTGCGGTCACCGGTGTAGTTAGGTGTGAATGTTTATTGCTGCTGTTTATATCGCACAGGTGTTTAACCCCCACGCACCCCGTACCTATATAAGTATTGAGAGGCGGGAAAGTTACAATTGACGCCCAACTGTGGAGCTCGAAGTACGATATAGCAACAACAATAACATTCACGTGTACGCATACGCCAATAAACTTAGAGAAATTTTCATGCAGATTAGATGTCATCAGAGGAGAGTTTGGAATTAAGAAATAGAGCTATTAGTAAAATTAACGTTAAAATGGTAGGAAAGAACTTGGGTATGGACGTGGACAAGGGCGGGGAGGGTGAAGGCTTAATAGATACACCATCCGGGGAATCTATTAATTCCGAGCAAAGCCAGGTCGCTATACAGGAGGGTACTAAAATTAACGATAATGGGGGGGATTGTGAACGATAGGATGCTCCAAATGCTTGCGGCTATGATAGCGTCTATGGGTCAGAAGATAGAAGGAGGTATGAAAGAATCTATAAAAGGGATTGAACAGCAAGGAGAGTCAGTAAATCAGAAAATAGAGTCTATGGGTCAGAAAATAGTCAGTAAAAGAGTCTATGAGTGAGTCTATTAAGAAGCAAGGGGAATCTTCATGTAAGGAAATGGGTGAAGTCAGAGAGTCTATGGACCAGAAAATAGAGTCAGTAAAAGAATCTATGAGTGAGTCTATGAAACAGCAGGAAGTGTCTATGATAGAGTCTATGGGTCATCAGAAGCAAGAATTAGGCAAACAAATAGAGTCTGTAGGAAAACAGGTGGAATCGGTGAAATTGTATGTAGATGAGGCAGTGAAGAAACAGGCAGAGGCAACGAATGATAGAATACAGGAATTAAGTAAGGAAGTACAGGAGCACAAATCAGTCATGAGCAGTAGATTGGGAAACCTAGAGAAGGATCTTAGTAGTAAAATAGATGAGAGAGAAGATGTTCTTAGGAAGGAAATAGACAGAAGACAGGATAGCGTGGAAAGTAGGCTAGCAGGGATGGAAGGCCATCAGGAAAAGCAGAAGCGGGATCTGGGGGAAGTCAGGAAAGAAATTATTGTTAACGGGGAACTTATAGAAAAGCGAGTGAGCGGAGCGTGTACAGAGGTTTGCAATACCGTAAGGGACGAGTCTAAGGAATATTTACATAGAGTAGGAGCCGTATAAAATAAATTGGGGGAGATCAAGAGACTTAAGGGAGAACAGGTGACATTGGCGGAAAATAATGAAAAACTTAAGGAAGAGTTAATTAAAGTGAGAAGAGAGGTGAGAGACCGACCGATGAGTCACAGAGGAGCAATGTCACTTGGTTGTCCAATAGTGATCTGGGTCTGCCACAATTCAATTCGCGGCAATTCAATCCAATGGAATATTTAAAGTCCGTAGAAAAGAAGTTTAAAAAAGATTTAGATGATGAATTAATAGATTGGGAAACAGTAATGGAAATCCTGTCACACTCGTTCAAGGGGGATGTAAAATCTTGGTTCGAGATCTATAGGCCAAATATGAGGAATTTAGAAGATTTTAAAGGGAAATTTAAGGCCAAATTTTGGGGAGAAGCAATTCAAGCCAGGGAAAGGGAAAACCTCATGTTTGGAAAATTTAGGGAGCGTGACGGGGTATCCCTCACAGAGTATTTTCTAGCTCATGTATTGGTGTGGAAAAACTTAGATGGGGTCACCTCAGACATAGATATTGTTAGGTTGATGCTGAAACATTTTCCCATTAGAATACAGCAGGCTAGCTGCATGCAGAAGGTGAAAAGCATCGAGGAGTTTGAAGAGCTATTAACTAGTTTCGACAATTTAGGCCTTCAGCAAATGAACAGGACGGAAGTGAAGACTGAGAATAGACAGAGTGAGCATCAACCTAATCAGAATAGGAATAGGTTCAATCAGGCTGGCAGAGGTGACAATTTAACTAGAAGGAGAGTGGAGAACAATAACTGGAGGGCAGAAAATTATAGACAAGGGGATAATTATCAGAGGAGAGATAATTTCCAAAGGCGGGAAAATGTTCAGAGGGGCCAATAGGAGGGGAAAGTTCAGGGAGTGAATGAATCTAGGAGGGGACAGGAACCATCTCAGGTAGCGGGTACGAGTAATTTAAACTAGTAGCGGGTTGTGTAAGTAGGTCAGGTAGACAGCCCGAAGGTAGATATGTTAGGCAGTGTGTGATTCAGGAGAAGAAGATGAGTTTCACGCCTATGACGAAGGAGGATTTATTATCTGACCAAGAGGAGTTACAAGTAGAAGGTAAGAGCGAGGGATTTTCATCGGGCATTGAAGTAGATATTTTAGGGAGAGAAATGAGGGCTCTGGTAGACTCTGGAAGTGAAAGGTCATGCATAAGCAAGGTGGCTTATGAAGAAATTATCAGAGATGGTCATGAGTTGGAAGAGATACCTATTAAGACTTAACATATTATCACTGCTGTAGGAAGTAAAAGCCAGAAGGTCAGTAAGCAGATATTGTTGCCTATTAAGTTAGAAGGTAAAGTCAGTAATCAGTGTTGTTTGTTCATACCAAATTTAATTTATGAAGTGGTGCTTGGTAATGACTGGTTAAATAAGCATAAGGTTGTTATGGATTTCGATAGCGGAGTTTTATGTCTGGTGAAAGGCATTAGTGGTCAGGGAATTAAGATGAGGTGTGAGTTAGTTGAGGAGATGGATGGTGCGGGTATCACTAAGGGTTTGGAGGGGATGTCAGTAGGAGTATCTGATGAGGAGATACAGCTGGAAGCTGTGTGCCATATTTCGGTAGAGGAACATGGAGGGGATCCACTTTGGGAAGCGGTGGACAAATGTATGTTGTGTGATGAGAGTAAGGAAGATTTATTGGAAGTGTTGCTGGGCAACAAAGAGGTATTTAGTGATATGCCTGGATTAACGCACGTGTACACCCATCAATTCGAATTAGTGGATAGTTCACCTTTTTCAGGATCCAGATATGCCATTCCTTTCAGGTATGCTGCCACTGTGGAGGACGAGATTAACCGTATGTTGGACCAGGGTTTTATAGAGCCTTCTACTAGTACCGGTATGTATTCTAACCCACTTGTTGTTGTTGGTAAGAGTGATTGTTCAGTTAGATTATGTATTGACGCTCGTCAATTAAATTTGAGATTGGCAGGAGACACCCAGAGGCCTGAGTGTATTGAAGACCTAGTTCAGAAATTCACTGGTAGGAAGTGGTTTTCAACCATGGATCTGAGCGCCAGCTTTTGGCAAAGTCCCTTTAAGAATGGAAGATAGGAAGTTAACGGCTTTCAGCTATAAGAGTGGTCTTTTTCAGCATTGTGCGGTGCCATTTGGATGCAAAACTAGTAGTTCAGCGTTGTTCAGGGCATTAAATTTAGTATTAGGGAGGGACACACATGATTTTGTTACAATGTACATTGACGATCTTATTATTGCATCTCACACTAAAGAGGATCACATAAGACACGTGGACATAGTTTTGAGAAAGTTAAGGGAGGGTGGGTAGATTATTGGCTGAGGAATAACCTAACCACCAAGGGAAGATGATAAAGAGAAGGAGATGGGTTTCGGACCAAAGAAAAAAGGATGGAGAAATAGGAGGAGAGTTTGACATCAGTTATGCCTAAGAGTTCTTGTTCAAATGCAACAAGTGGTGAAAACCCTATAAATAGATTTATTGGCATTAACGAGGGCATGAACCTAGGAAGAGTTAGGAAAGCCAGGATCTTGCCTAACCGTTGTATTAGGGAAATGATGAGTCAAAAAGGAAAGTTTGAATTTATTTAACAATGCAAAAAAGTCTAATAAATCTAACAAGTATATAGTTTCAATTTTTGTTAACAATTTGGGGTCGCAGACCTCCTAACATTTAAAGTTTGCTCCAGGCAATTAACAATTCATTAGGTTTCAAACCTTTATAAAATCCTCGCAAGATTTTAAAATAGAGAGGATAAAGTACAAAGTTAAGAACAATTAAAGTGATTAAAGTTAGACAGTAAATAGAGTACATGGTGTGTACTTCTAGAAATTCTTGGTAAATATCTTGAAAATAGTAACAATTTCGAAAGTAATAATAAAAACAGCAGGAAGAATAAAAGAGAAGTTCCTGTAACTTCCTATATTTATACTGGATTACTTTTAGGAGTTACACAAATAGGGCAGGTCACTTACTGTGAAACCTGAAGATAAAGTCAAAAGGAAGGTTCTAGACCTCCTATGTTTAAGTAGGAATCACGAGACAAATGGGGCAAGTTTCCCTTTCGTGAAACATAGAAATAAATCACTCATGAGTTGAAAGGATTGTATTCCCTGATTAAAAGGGAGAAACAAGATAATTAGAAACGTGTACAAGACACGTAGTTATACAGAAATTAATTAATGATATGTAAGCAAGTTGGGAGGGAACGTCTCTAGCGTGACACCTCATTGAGAAAGACCTAAAGTAACAATTTTTATTATGGTTTGTTAGTAAGGGGTTTAGGAAAGATCAACTGGGATGGAAGGTAAATGTTCATGGCCGTATTTATAATAATCGGACGAACGCGACGCGGAAGAAATACTGAAAGAACACTGTTTGTCACTATAGTTTGTTGAATGGATGAAAAGTTCACTGTAGTAGCACAAAAGTTTATGGCAAAGAAAGTTATTGCAATGATGAGAAATAATTTGTTGCACTAGGTAGGCGAAAGTCTATTGCTTGAGAAAGTTATGAATTACAATTAAATGCGCCATAGAACATTCCAACGGTGGAAGAAAATTAGCTATTTAGCATTAATTCATAAGGAAGATTCCTCATTTTTAAATAGTATTCCCACAAGTGAGTGGAAAATACATGATGGCACGACTTGTAGATAGAGTACAGAATCTGGAAGGTTCCAGAACGATCCTAATAGAAGAATAGGGCCAAAGTTAATCCAGCGGTGGAACGAGCTTAATATTTATAGACAGTGGGTATTTCCCGCGTTGTGAGAAGATTTCTCATAAGAACTGCTGCTTTCTATTAAGCTTTGCTTAGACAGACAAAAGCTTAACATAGAAAATCCCGCGAAGGATGATTATTGCCACAAATAAGTAATCTCACACTGCCTATAAATGATTATTAAAAGCATGTAGATAGTAAAACCGATGAATATGAGGTTAAAACCTGAAGTCTGTACTTATCTTTGCTGCATGGCGAAGGTGAAGTTCCCTGTGACGATTAAAGTTCCAACATGGCGTGGAATCTAAGGAATGCCTCTTAGTTCAGGAGGCTGGCTCTAGTTGAGCCTTGACTGAGTCGACGGCCGACGTACAAGTGAGACCCATTCAGCGAAGCGCAGAGGGACCAGGAAGGGGGAAAGAGTGGGGGTAGGAAACAAAAGGAATACATATCAGAATAGACAACTTTGAAAAAATAAATGTTTTTCTTGATGAATGGTCTTCAAAGAGTTGATAGTAGGCGACGCTAACGCAGCCTGGTGGGTGAAAAAGTAGACGAAGTTCTCTTGATCACGGAGATGATAGCTGGCGATGGCGACGATATCTGGTGGCCAGATTGATAAGGAAGTCCTCTTGCACCGGGAAGAATTGAGGAACTTCAGAGATTCTCTGCTAGATGACGCTAGGTGGGTCATGGAAGATATATATCTAGAACAGACTCACAAATGACATAAGAGACATGACCACCAAAGAGAAACTAGAAGATCACTGTTGGTGTTTGATAAAAAGAAAGGAATGAACAAGAAAAGAGCATTAAAAATATACTCTATCATACCGTGTATTCCAAGAATACACCGTTGGGGGGGGGGGGGGGGGTTTACAGTGAACTTAATAAGTCTTCGTTTGCAACACAACAGATTTCTTTTCTGGGACACACAATCACTACTCAAGGGATTTTTCCTGAACAATCGCGCTTAGAGAAAGTAAACAACACCGCTACACCACGTAACGCCAAGCAACTTAGAAGCATATTGGCGGTTTTTAACTATTTTAGGAGATTTGTCGTTAGGTATTCCAATCTGGTTGAACCTTTTAGGGAACTGTTGAAGCAGGGTGCAAGATGGGTGTGGAACCATGAGCACAAGGCAGCTTTCGCTGAGTTGAAGAGAGGTTTCGTGGATTCAGTTATACTGAAATACCCTAGATTAGATTGTCCTTACGTCCTTATGACTGATGCCAGTATGTTAGGGATTTGAGGGGTGCTGTGCCAGTATGATGAAGAAGGAAATCTAGGAATAGTCTCATTAGCTAGTAGGGGTTTGAGTACGGCTGAGAAGCGTTATTCTATCACGGATATAGAGTTGTTAGCTATTGTGTACTCTCTTGGTAAGTTTCGAAGCTATGTTTTGGGGAGCAAGCTGAAGGTGCTCACGGACCATAATGCTCTGGTATTTATGGGATCGTGTAAGTTGACCTCAAACAGGATGTCGAGATGGATCTTGGCGATCAGTGAGTACGATCTAGAGGTTACACACATCAAGGGTAAGGAAAATATCGTGGCTGACTTCCTAAGCAGGAACATAGGTGATGATGATCACCGGGTGGTGAACATTCAACAGAGTGTTGTTTTATGTGTCAAAAAGACGACAGATTGTATGGAGGAGATTGGTAAGCTCCGGAATATGTAGGCAGAGCAAGAGAAAGACGAGAGCATGGCTCAGATCTTGGGGGAGTTGAGAGAGAAGGAGGCTGGAGCTAGTCTTCAGGTGGGTAAGTTCACCTATAAGCTGGAGTGTGGCTTATTAGCGAGGTTATGTCACCTAGGTGAGTGGAAGGTATGCGTACCTAAGTCTTTGCAGGAGGCTATGATTTGGTATCACCATAAAGCTTTGGGGCACTTTGGAGCAGCTAAAGTTCTTTTCGCTGTTCAGCAGCACTTTATTTGGCGTAACATAGGAAGGAATATCAGGAAAGATCTTGCGAGTTGTGATTTTTGTCAACGTTGTAAAGCCCCGACGAGATATTTGCAGAGACCTCGTCAGGCGGTAATCACTGAAAAACCGCGGGATTTACTATGTTGTGATTTGTATGGGCCTTTAGTCAAATCTCGGTACGGATATCAGTATATCTTAGTGATTGTTGACTCTTTTAGCAAGTTTGTCAAACTGTATCCCCTGAGGAAAGCGACTGGGAAGGGTTGCGCCCTACAAATGGTCGACAAATACATACCTGAGTTCGGGAAGCCCATCAGAGTATTGACTGAACATGGCAGCCAGTTCACCTCGAAAATCTGGAAGACCAAGTTAGGTGAAGTTGGTGTCGAGGATATTTTCTCTTCTATAAGATACCCGCAAGGAAATATGTCGGAAAGAATTATGAAAGATCTTGGGAGAGTATTCCGTACTTATGTAAGTGATCGCCATAATGCCTGGTTCTCCAAACTAGGAGATATTGAACAATGGTTCAATAATACGCTGCATGAGAGCACGAAATGCACCCCAAATGAGCTGCAATTTGGTAGGAAGCCTACCAATGTGATCGCAAGAATGTTAGGATTGGAAACGGGAGTGGAGATAGACAGGGATATCAGCATCCGGCTGGCTAGGTTTAATTTAGAGAAAGCAGGAAATAAACGTAGGCGCCAGTAAAAGAGAGTGAAGTTTGATTTTTTAAAATGTTGGTGACCAGGTCTTGCTCAGAGTGCCATGTCCGTCTTCCGCTGTTGACAAGGAAATGTCCAAGGTTTTTGAATTATATAAGGGACCCTTCGTAGTTACTAAGCGTATTGGCGAGTGTGCGTACGGCTTAACAGACCACGAAGAAACCGCGGTAGGGTCATATAATGTGTACAATTTAAGGAAGTATGTTAGTACGTAAGTTTATGGCAGATCCTCAATGACAGACATACTCTACAGAATGATATATATACTTGGCATACTATCAAGAGATGACGAAGAGGCTAACCAGCCAAGTGTTCAAAGCAGAGCAAATCTGTTAAGTGCGACGTGGCCAAGTGCCAAGATTGTCACGAGTGAAGTTAGGAATTGGACACCTGAGAAATGTCGGTGGGAGTTAGCTGTAGGTAACAGAAAGACATTTGAAAATGCACTTGTTAGATTGACTTCAAGAAAATGAAATTACTGTATTGAAAGGGTATTACTGTACATGTGCTTATTGTATTGTGAAAGGGTATATTTGTGTTTACTGTGTATATGTATCTTAATTCTTAGTGTATTTTAGTGTAGATGGAGTCCCCATTCACTTGTATTCTTAGGAACTCCATCGGAGGGGAATTGTGACTGTACCAAGTAATAAGGGATCGAACCCTCATTTGCTGGACATAAGATTTTGTTGAATCGAGTATATATTTTTATTTGACGCTTTGAGATGATGTATTACAATTTATTAGAGTGTATTATGTGACATGATTGATTTCGATTTAATTGGTTTAGTTATAAGATGTGAATTTATAGGCAGGACTCAAGTCAGGATTTTGTTCAATGTTATATTATATTTATTTGAGAGGCTGGAAATTGTACATATGTGAGACTATTACAAGTTGTTAACTTGAAACACTTCCTGGTAAGGAGTATTCCGAGCAAGGGTTTTACCCTGGCCGGGTAAACCCGGGTGACTCATGCAGGTAGAGCCTGAGTAGATTTGGCATCGATGTGTTGTGTGGTTTGGTGGAGTGATGTGTGATGCTTCCATTGGCTGAACCCGTTGAAGGGAGGCAGTTTAACCACGAGTCTGGAGGGGAGGGCAAGTTTGATATAATGATCAGCCAGGCTGTCCTGAGGACTTACTTCTTACTTAGAATTGTGGGTAGGATGGTCGTGAGACCGAGTGACGTGTGGTAGAAGCCAGTCAGGGACTACTATCTGTTAGGATGGACTTAGTGAGAGGTGAGAGATCTTGTTTGGTTATGCTGGATCGTCTCAGGGAATTGAAGTATTTCTGGACAATCACAATACCGTGATTAGAGTTTCACACTGTTGTGTTGGCAGCAAGCACAAGAGTGTAGTGCAGTATCTTGGACATACTCTTTGATATCAGTGAAGTTCAGTGTCAAAAACAATATGGTGTGTATCGTGTGAATTGTGAACCTTTCCAAAACAAATAATAAAATATGCATTCTAGAGGGGTCTATGTGATTTATTGAGAGGTGAACCTAACATTTTATGGCGACCGTGACAGGACTCATTCATAGTAAAAGGCTCCCGTGAAGAAAGAAGATGGAAAGACTCGCTAAAGAAAGAACCGTAAAGCGGCGGTTATTTACGCGCTCACACAATCAACTAATGGCGTTGTTAGAAGATGATCAAACTGAAACGGAAAAAGTGCAAGTGCAACTTGAAATCCTTCAAGAAAAGTATGATGATATCTCTAATTTAGATGGATTAATATTTCAACAGATGATAGACGATGAGTGTGAGGATGACGAAATAGAAACGGAATGTGAATCAGCTGATGATTACAAACACAAATTCCTTAGCTGTAGAACAAAAGCAACACGTTTTATGAATCGCGTTGTTTCCATTACCCCTCCACAAAGTGTAGTGAATGACAATGTTTGTGATAAAAAGAAATATAGACTTCCAAGAATAGAATTTAAGAAATTTTCTGGTGAAATAATTGATTGGTTATATTTTTGGAGCCAGTTCCGTAAAATTCACGAGGATGAGGACATTGGGAAGGAAGATAAATTCCATTATTTAATTCAGGCTATGACAGAAGGTTCCAGAGCATATGAATTAGTTACTAGTTTTCCACCCACTGCCGAGAATTATGACAAAGCTATAGAGAGTCTTCAAGCTCGATTTGGTAGAGAGGACTTGCAGGAGGAAGTTTATGTTCGTGAATTGCTCAAACTAGTATTGACGAATGCAGTCAATTCCAAAGAAAGGCCAACACTGAGTAGCTTGTATGATACATTAGAGTCACATCTCAGATCGCTGGAAAGTTTAGGCGTTACTACAGAAAAATGTACTGCAATGCTGTATCCCCTAATTGAATCATCTTTGCCAGAAGACCCATTAAGAGCCTGGCAGAGGAATACTTCCTTCAGGTGTGATTCCATATCCAAAGATCGTTTGCAGCAGCTCATGGCCTTTCTTCAAAATGAAGTAGTAAGTGAAGAAAGAATTTCATTGGCTATGAAAGGGTTTAGTATTAGCACATCCCAAGGATCTAAGATTAAGGGAGACAAGAAACCAAGGGATGTCATTGAACCAAATATACCTACTGCTTCTGCTTTGTTTGCTGATATTTCTAAGAGACAGGAGTGTGTTTTTTGTCTTAAACCTCATTCGAGACCAGAGTGCATTAAAGCTCAAAAAATGACTGTAGGGGAGAAAAGGAAAATCTTAACTGATAAACACTGTTGCTTCAATTGTTTAAAGAAGGGCCATGCAAGTAGAGCTTGTAAATCGATTGTCAGGTGCATTGTTTGTGGTGGTAAACATGTGGTATTAATGTGTTATAAGCTCCGTGACAAAGAAAATGAAAGTGTGTCCAAACAGAATTACGAGGGAAACAGGAAATGTTTCTCCAGGATGTCAATAATGTGGATAAGGCATTAGCTAATGTGTCTTGTTCTCCTGAGGTGTACTTGCAAACCCTGGCAGTTGTCGTTAAAGGAAAGGGTAAACAAAAAACTGTACGAGCTGTCATTGATACTGGGTCTACTAAATCCTAACATTTTATGGCGACGTGACCTAGCCGAAGAAATGGGGTATCAGTCAATCAGGAAGGAAACGTTAATACATTCCTTGTTTGGTGGAGTACGTTCTCGAGAAGCAAAACACGACTGTTACAGAATAAGTTTAAAGCGATTGGAGGGAAACTATTCCAAGGAGCTGGAAGTTTTAAGCCAAGAGATAATTTGTGAAGATGTCCCATATATTAAGAATGGTTCTTGGAGTGAGGAGATAAGGGATCTGAAAATATGTTTAACTGATGTACGAGAGAGAGGGCCTGTGCAGATTCTGATTGGGGCCGATAAGGCGGGTGAACTGCTCACTGGGAGGAAACATCAACTAAAATGTGGCCTAGTTTTGGTGGAGACTTCCCTAGGGTGGACACTAATGGGAAAAGTCATAGGTAACAAGGCCCAAAGGGATTCGGCATCATTATTAGTGTCATCATTGTTTTCCCAACATACAAGAATTTCTGATCTCTGGGACTTAGAAATTCTTGGAATTACTGACCCTGTTGTGAAAGAATCTATCGTCGAGAGGAATGAGCGTGTTAGAAATAACTTCCTTGAGACTGCACGACTGAATGAAGATAACAGATATGAAGTGTGTCTGCCTTGGAGTGAACAACATCCACCTCTCCCTGACAACAAAGAAATTGCTCAGCACAGATTAGAAATCACTACAAAGAAACTACAAGCTTAACAACATTATCAGGAGTACGATAATGTCTTACGAAGTTGGTTGGAGCAAGGAATCATCGAGAGGGTACCTGAAGAAGAACTGAAGAATAGTGGACACTATCTAACTCACCGACCTGTCTTCAAAGAAAACAGCACCACCAAGATCAGGCCTGTTTTTGATGCCTCGGCGAAGCAGAGAAACGCTCCATCTCTGAACGAATGTATTGAAAAAGGGCCTAACTTCATAGAGTTGATCCCTAGTTCGCTACTGAAGTTCAGAGAAAATGAGATCGGTGTGACGGCTGATGTAGAAAAAGCATTTCTTCAAATAAGTGTCAATCCTAGAGACCGTGATTTTCTGAGATTCCTTTGGTGGGAGGAGGAATGTACAGGGAAGGTAGAAGTGTTCCGTCACAATAGAGTTGTCTTTGGACTTGCATGTTCTCCGTTCCTTTTGTCGGCAACCATCAAACTCCACTTGAACGAGTTGAAGAGACAAACAGTCGATAATAGTTCCTACTCAACTTCAACAATAGAAAGATTGGATGTTTTTATGTGGATAACTGTGCTATTAGTGTTAACAACAGAAATGACCTTCATTCATTCATGCGAGAGGCAAGCATAATAATGGATAAGGCATCTTTCAATCTCCGAGGGTGGGAGTATTCTCAGGATGGTACAGCTGAAAATCTTACTCATGTGCTAGGGCTCATTTGGAATAAAGGAGAAGATACCATTGAACTGAATCTAACTCATGTTAACGATTTCAAATATGATGTAATCACTAAAAGAGCTATACTAGGAGCTGCACATAAGGTGTTTGACCCTATTGGCTTCGCGTGTCCGGTATTTCTCTGTCCAAAATTAATCTTGCAAGAACTATGGGCCACTGACTTGGGTTGGGACACCAGAGTAGACGAAACAACAAAGAGAAGATTCATGAAGTGGTTGGCAGAACTACCTCAGCTGTCTGAGATTAAGATTCCTAGATGTTTGATCGGTAGTGTCCAATCGGTTGAAGATATATCTCTTCACGTGTTCTGCGACGCCAGTCAAACTGCGTATGCTGCAGTTATATTCTTGCGAATACAGAGGTTTGACAATATAGAGCTACGATTTGTACAAGCCAAGACAAGAGTGGCACCCAAGAAGAGTATCACCATACCACGCCTGGAATTATTATCTGCTACAATAGGGGTTCGACTAGTGACGTCAGTACTGCCAACATTAACTGCAAAAGAAATCGTTACTTATTATTGGAGTGACTCGTCGACTGTGTTGTCCTGGATCAAGTTAGACGAACCTTGGGGGACCTTCGTGTGGAACAGAGTGCAAGAAATTCGAAGACTGTCCAGAATAGAACAGTGGCGGCATGTTCCAGGAACCATGAATCCGGCTGACCTGGCATCAAGGGGATGTAGCACAAAACAGTTAATTCAACAGAGATGGTGGGAAGGGCCGAAATGGCTAAAACAATCTACTACACAATGGCCTAGCCCCGAAATTTCAACAAACGATGATGAAGTCTTCCAAGAAAGAAAAAAGAAAGTCAACACTATGACGGTGTTAGAAGACAAGTCCAATACCCAAGAATGGCACCTTGACTATTTCTCAAGTTTCCGTAGAACAGTTCGTATGATAGGATGGATCTTGAGGTTTCTGTATAATTGTCGACAGAAAAATAATAGAAGAACTACCGAACTATCCATTGAAGAAACCACAGGAGCAGAAAAAGTCGTGATGAAGTTCATACAAAAGGAGTGTTTTGTTGGTGAAAAGGATGAAAGATTCAACTCACTATGTGTTTTCATGGATGATGAGGGAGTGATGAGACTGAAAACAAAAATTATATCGCGCAAAGATGATTATGCTTTCCGTTGTCCTGCTATCCTTCCTGCGAAGCATACAGCAGTTCACGCTCTCATTAGGGAGAAGCACAAAGACTTATGTCATGCTGGAACCCAGATTCTGCTCAGTGGGCTCAGACAGAAATATTGGATCCTTGGAGGAAGGAGAACGGTGAAGGGTGCAATTAAAACATGTGTTGTCTGCAGGAGGTACCATGGAAAACATCTTGAAGCAGAACAAACTCATCTCCCCATAGACAGAGTAAGAGAAGCCTCATTTTTTGAAATAACAGGGGTCGACTTTGCCGGGCCTCTGATTTTGAAAGGTGGAGAGAAAGCCTGGGTCTGTCTGTTCACGTGTGCGGTTTTTCGTGCAGTACACCTGGAGCTAGTAACATCTTTGGCTACTGCAACATTCCTCGAAGCTTTTCGGCTCTTCGTGTCCAGACGTGGAAGGCCAATGATTGTCTATAGTGACAATGGGACAAACTTTCAAGGCACCTGCAATATGTTGGAGACAATTCAGTGGGATAAAATTGCTGAATATAGTTCTGTACACCAAATAAAATGGAAATTCAATCCTCCCACTGCAGCATGGTGGGGAGGATGGTGGGAGAGGCTGATTGGTGTCCTCAAATAAATGTTCAGGAAAGTTCTGGGAAGGTCATGTCTGTCGTACCAAGAAATGATGACTGTTCTGTGTGACATTGAAGCTGTCATGAATTCACGACCACTTACTTACCTGTCCAATGATGGAGAAGACTTGATGGCTATCACCCCTGCAATGTTCCTACAGGAAGTCAAGGAGATTGGAATGCCCGATATCGACATGATCGAGGACATAAAACTTAACAGAAGATTCAGGTACAGACAGAAAGTAAAGGAAACATTAAGGGTAAGATTCAGGAATGAATATCTTGGACAGCTAATACAGAAGAACCACATTAGGAAAAGTCATCACAAACCCTGTGTAGGTGAAGTAGTACTGGTAGCCAGTGACAACACGAAGAGACTAGACTGGCCGCTGGCAAGAGTGACGGAGGTCATCCCTGGCAAAGGTGGTGTCTTGAGAGTTGTTCGCTTGGCGACTACAAAAGGAGAGCTACTGAGGCCAGTACAGAGGGTGTATCCACTTGAAGTGACATCTGGAGAAGATCATGCTTTAAGACTGCAAGTTGAGCGGAATGAAAATCAGAAGGAGAAAAATCCAAAGACTGTTAAACCATCTACTAATACTTCTGATCTCATCAAAACCAGTAGTGGGATAGTGGTGGTTAAACCAAAGAGATATTTTGAGTGACATATTTATTTCTGTGTTCATTTATTTTGTGAAAATATATGTGTTATGTTATTTTATTGTTTTGTTGAGTTGTTTCCACAACTCAAGGTGGGAGAATGTTGTGTTGGCAGCAAGCACAAGAGTGTAGTGCAGTATCTTGGACATACTCTTTGATATCAGTCAAGTTCAGTGTCAAAAACAATATGGTGTGTATCGTGTGAATTGTGAACCATTGCACAACAAATAATAAAATATGCATTCTAGAGGAGTCTATGTGATTTATTGAGAAGTGAACCTAACACACACTGAGCCGCAGGTTACAATACCTAGTTTCAGCACAGTTACCTATAAGCTGTCTGTCTCGAAAAGCGTAAAGTGTTGGAAACTCAAGTCTGTTTGCTAATATTCGAGGGCCATTTCAATTATTTTATCTACGGTATACGGGTGAAATATGCCACGTATCATTAAATACAGCTGCGAATCAGGGTCTGAAATTCACCAAACAAATTCAGAGCTCTACTACAAAGTACAATATGCAAGTAAAGAGTTCAGCTCATACGAGTATGAAATTCTACATGGTTAACCTCGATAGTAATCAACAAGTAAATAGGATACGTGTGAATAAGTTAGCTACAGTGACAGTAATTAGGATTGATTCTATGGGAATGCCCCAGAATCAGTAGAGTAATTCTTCAAGCTAGCCAGCCATCATCGGTGAGTAACAAGCTGCAACATCCAGAGTCCTTGGGTGTATGTCATATAGAGTATGCCAATGTATATATGATAGGGAAATTATTCGTCCAGTCTGTATTCGGCGAGGGTTCTGCCAAGTGTTATTTATGTCAGGTATCAATATATATATTAATTTTTACCAGATATTTAGTGTTTTTATATTGTGCGGTCACCGGTGTTGTTAGGTGTGAATGTTTATTGCTGCTGTTTATATCGCACAGGTGTTTAACCCCCATGCACCCCGTACCTATATAAGTATTGAGAGGCGGGAAAGTTACAATAGTATATTATTTACTGAAGAAAGGCCGTGGCCAAGACCAATATTTGTTGAGCATTCAATTCGTGCCTGTATTGTACAGTATATATTCGCGATTGTCAGAAAGGCAAATGGTTGGGCCTGTAACGTCTTATTAGAAGCTGTTGTTACAAATCAATTCTTCAACTCATGTCTACAATTCAAGAACAATCACTTTTATTTGTACCCTAAGAGCATCACTATCCAGCCATTACATTCCGTTTCTCAAGACCTGTTCCATCTTGCTCATCAACGCCCCAAGGGTGCCAACTTACAAAAATCAAATTTAATTACAGAAATACATTCACAAAATTGCAGAAGCACATTCACAACATTCTCCCACCTTGAAGCGGTAGGTTTCAACTAAAAGCACAAAATAATACAAAACATAGGAATAAACATGGAATTAACAAATATTTACAAATTTAGTTTGGTTGGCCTTTTAACAACTCTGCCCCTTCTTGTCAGAGCAACAGCTTCACTCTCAACTACTTGAGGGGGGTTACTAGAGTCACAATCAGGCACCAAGTCAACAGCATTGGGACCACACAAAGAACCATCACTATTTTCATAAGGAGATCCAATCTCCATCAAGCACAAACGTTGGACTGGTCGCAACAACTCACTCTTAACTGTTTTTACCTTTGCCACTCTAGTTACTCCATCTTTACCAGGGAAGATCTCAAGCACTCGAGCCAATTCCCAATCAATTCTTTTCTTTTGGTCAGACACAACCCATACAACATCTCCCACCCTGACATTCTTAGAAGACTTAGCAGTGTTTAACATCAGAGACCCTAGATATTCCTGACGAAACGTTCTTTTAGGTTTATCCTAACCTCAGCTACATATTTCACCCTAGCAGAAAGACCCTTTTCATCCACTTCGTCAAAATCAGGCACCTTTGTCTCAAACTGCTCCTGCAAAAACATAGCAGGCGTTATTGGTCTCAACTCATTAACATCTTCAGACATGTAGGTAATGGGACGCGCATTCATAACAGCCTCAATCTCGGTATTCAAGGTCATTAGTTCACTAAGATTCAATAACGCACGACCAAGGGATATTTTCAACAGTCTTTTCATCACCCCCAATAAGCCGCTCAAAAAATCCACCCCACCAAGCACCTGTGGGAACATTAAATAGCCACTGAATTTTCAATTCACGTTCAACTGTAGTCTGCTTAATGAGATTCCAAACTCCTACAAAGTTAGTACCGTTATCACTGTACATAGTTGTGATTCTGCCTCGCCTGGCGATCATTCTCCGAAGAGCATGTAGAAACGATTCTGTAGAGAGCGACTCTACCACTTCAAGATGGACTGCACGGTGTACAGCACAGGTGAACAAGGCAATCCAAACCCTAGTACCATCTTTTATGAAAAGAGGTCCAGCCAAATCGACTCCGCATACTTCGAACACCTTTCCAAGATTTACACGGTTATTAGCTAACCCGTCAGGTGGCGTTCTCACAGGTTGGGCTTTGTGCCTAAGACAACGAACACATTTACTAACAACACGTCGGGCTAATCGTCTACCTCTGACTATCCAGTATTCTTCTCTCAGGGCTCCTAACACAGTACTTGCTCCAGCATGGTGCATTTTCTCATGACATTCTACCACCATGGACTCCACTAGTTCACACTGAGGTAGTAAAATGGGTTCCTTGAACATGGGTGTGAACTCATCAGATAATATTTTAGTACGAACTCCAATCAAGCCATCATCATCAGTTTTAATGTTATTATTTACATCTAGAGGGTAACTACTCTGAATCCACCGCACTAATTTTAATTCAGCATGTCGTACTTCTTTGCCAGTCAACTCCTCTCCACAGTTTGAACTTTTCCCACTAGCTTTCTCAAGAAATCAGTAGATCCAACCAACAACACGCACATTTTTCGAGAAAGAAGCAAAGTGTGTGAACATGTTTTCTCTTACATCGTCTGTGTTGTACAAACTAACAGCCGTTTTCTTAGATTCCTCTTCTGTAGGGGCTATTTTCACAGTTAACCATTTGTTCTCATTCTCTAGGAACCACTGAGGACCCTCCCACCATTTTGATGCAACAAATTCGGACTTCAAGCATCCTCGGCTGAGTATATTAGCAGGATTACAATCGCCAGGAACAAATCGCCACTGCTCGGGTGACGTCAACTGGTGGATTTCCTTTACCCGGTTTCCAACAAAGGTCTTCCATTCACCTTTCTTGATCCAGTAAAGAACAATCATATAATCAGACCAGTACACAATGTTAGAAATATTAGTCGATTTACTAATAACTAGAGACGGGAATTTGCCTATTTGCCTATTTTTTCCTGGGTTTAGAAACGTAGGCTTTCGAGATATAAATCCGTATTAGGTTCTTTTAGGCTAGATTTCGTTGGTTTTATTGTGCCTATAAATGCCTATTTCAAGGGTTTGTGCCTATTTGTAGTATAATTGCCTATTTGATGCCTTTTGACTGTATTTTAAAGTGCATTATATTGCAGCTGGTGTGCTCGACAGAATTATATTCTCATTTCTCAATAGGCTATGTGTTTACCCCCACGAACAAGAATGGGAATTCTCGAAAGTCACCAGAAATAGCGCCTGGGATCTCGATATTCAGCCTCCAAACTTAACAACCCTTCGTTTTTTATTTCGTTTTCTTTATATTGAAAATTTACCTGTTAGTATGTGTGTGAATTAATATCATAAACTTTATGCTGATTGAATAACAAAAGAACTAACTTAGTGCCATGTTTTCGCGTTTTTTCAATCTCGATATTAAGAATCCAAAGTTAAAAACCCTTCGTTTCAGGTATCTTCCCCTTCAAAAGCCGCGTTAGGTTGGCGCTGCAACCTAACAGTGAATTAATATACAGTATATCCTGTACGCGTCTGAGTGTTGAATGGGCAGGCAGTTAAAAGCAGCCAGGAGGGATGCGATCCAGCTGGCAGTTTAAATGCCGCGGCGATCACAGTGGGTTGGTGCTGTAACCTATCTTGTGTTGAATGGACAGACAGTTTAAAGCAGCCAGGAGGGATGCGATCCAGCTGGGAGTGAAAATGCAGCCGCGATCAGTGCGTTGGTGCTGTAACCTATCTTGTGTTGAATGGACAGGCAGTTTAAAGCAGCCAGGAGGGATGCGGTCCATCTGGGAGTGAAAATGCAGCGGCGATCAGTGCGTTGGTGCTGTAACCTATCTTGTGTTGAATGGACAGACAGTTTAAAGCAGCTTGGAGGAATGCGATCTAGCTGGCAGAGGTTGTAGCGTGGCCTCTTACCAAGATATATGGAAACTTGGTGGTCCCATCTCGAGCTACTGTTGCTATGGAGATGGCCGGCCTTGCTATTACTTCATCAGTTTATTTTCTGCTTTTATTAGCCTTTGCTTGAATGCAAAAAGGCCGAAATCAGAAGAATGAGAAAGACGATCGAAAATTCATGTAGCCAGCCGTTCCTTCTGGGTCCTAAACTATGTGTAGGCCTATGCAAAATTTGGTTGAGATTGGTGGAACGGTGTAGATTTGTATACGGAACAAATCCATCCACCCACTCACCCACATACATACATCCGTACATACATACATACATACATACATACATACATACATACAGACTTTCACTTTTATATATAAGATAAGTATGTTATTAAATTATAAGTTGATTATTGTTAATTATTTTTATAGTAACTTAATTAAATATGTTATTAAATTACAAGAAATTTTTTCATGCCTATTTTGTTGCCTATTTTACACGTTAGTGCCTATTTACATGCCTATTTTGGCTATTTTAAGAGCCTATATGCCTGCCTATTTTAACTGTTTTAGTGCCTATAATTCTCGTCTCTACTAATAACAGAACCAAGCCTTGCTGCAAGTGTTGCCGCTACAAGCTCTTTACGAGGGATTGACATGTCTTCCATTGGTGCAACTCTGGACTTAGCTAAAACAAATCGAACATTAAAGCCATCTTTGTTTTCATACCTCATAAAGGCACAAGTGCCCAGTCCAAGGAGACTGGCATCACTGAATACATGTAAACAAGCTGTGTCAGAGACACCTCTTAAACATCTAGGCACCACAATGCTGTCAATCAAATCAACTTCAGTAAGCCACTGAGAGCACCATTTGAATTTCTTTTGGAAGGGGTGTGTCCCAGTGTAGTTTGAGCTTAAATACCATTTGCAATGCAATTTTCAAATGAAGTAAAGGTGCTGATAACAAACCCAATGGATCAAACACCCTACTTATAATCGACAGCAATTTCTTCATAGTTAATTCATTGATTTTCTCTTTTGGATCGAAGCTAAAGTTGCATCCCAACAGATCATCTAAAGCATGCCATTTGACACCTAAGACATTTTGTGTCACATCATCTCCTGACAAAACCCACCCACGGAGTTGGAAACTGGCTTGAGACATGACATTTGTAGCTTCGGACACAAATTCCTTGGCATCACTCAGGGACTGAAATGAACAAAGGCAATCATCCATGTAAAAGGAAGTTTTTAGTCTTTCAACTAAGTCACCAAATAGAGTATTCAAATGATGAGTGATAGCATTCAGCAAAAATGGGCTACACACAACTCCAAAAACTACACGACAGTGACGCAGCGTTACAATATGCCCATTACGCCACCACAAGAATTTTAACATTTCTCGATCCTCAGGGTTCAGTCCAATCATTAAGAAAGCCTGTTTTATGTCTCCCACAACACCGACCTCCTGTAACCTGAAACGTAATAGGATAGGTACAATACTAGCAATCAAGTTGGGTCACGTTGCTAAACAATCATTTAGAGAGACGTTTCCAATACTTTACGCCGATGCATCAAAGACTGGGCGGATTTTAGTTGTTTTCCCATAATTTATAACTGGTCTGTGAGGTAGAAAGTTCCCTATGTTTTCATCAGATGTTATTTCAATAATCCCATCTGTTTCCCATTGTTTAAAAACAGTATCATACGCATCATAGAGTCCATTGTTATCTAAACGGCTTAGTGTTGATTTCAGACGACTTTCAGCTATTTCACGATTAGTGGGAAGAGGGGGGTGCTCATCAATCCAGGGCAATGCTACTACATACCGACAGTTTTCACCTTCGAAACGAATTGTGTCTTCAAAGTTTCGCAAACATCTATCATCTACGTCCGACCTTTTTGTTTCTGTCTGTTTCTCAATTCCAATAACTTCTAAGTCCCATAAAGGTTGGTGTAAATTGAGCAAAGAGGTCACAACGTTTGTCATACTGCTTACTTCTTGCCTCTCTGCGGTACCCAGGAGACACCATCCAAGCTTGGTCTCAAATGCTAACAGCTTAGAGTCAATACATTTCACACCTGTAACAAGTTCGCCCATAACATCCGCTCCTAACAACACATCAATAGGTCGGTTAACTCCATCATCTGTCAATGTAATACCATGTGCAGCCACCTTCCGTAACAAATGCGGATCATTCACAGGTGGTATCAAACCACAAATCTTCTTCTCCCTAAGTGCCTTAAGAACAAAACTGTTATCACCCTGTAAGCTAGTTAGTTCAATTTCATGAATTGGATGTGATATTTCAGATGACAAACTCCCACCAAACAGCATATGACAAATATTTTCACGACCACATTTGATCAAATCCAATTTTTCATACATAGCTTCCGAAATATAACTGCGGTGTGAAGCAGTATCAAGTAATATTCGAACAGTGACACCACGCAATTGTGCTACTAATGTTTTTAAAACGACAGTTCCACTTGGCCCTGCAAATAACGATGCTGTTCTGCTGGGTTCACCAACACACATGATATCATAGTGCCTCCCTTTACATTTACCACAATCTATTCTTTTCCTACACTGCTGTCTCGAGTGACCTCCCTGCAAGCATGCAAAACAAGCTCGTTTTTCTTTTACAGTTTTACGACGGTCCTCAACCGACATTTCTTTAGAACACTTGTAAGAGGGATGGTTCTCATTACAAAACAAACAGGTTAGGGTTACTTTGTGTGGCCGTCCTGTTTGCTGATAACTTACCCGATTCTGCCTGACAGTAGGAGTGAAAGAAACGAGAGCTGCTGCTGTTGGCTCTGTTCTGGGCACAGTGAATTTATCAACCTCATTCACCTTAGCATGATTACGCAGTCTTTGTTCACTCTCGGCTTCTTTACCCAGAAAACACAAAAGTTTGTCAATTTTATTACCACCATCATCGTCCTCTTCTGCTGCTCTTCTTTCCCATATTTTCAAAACGTGAATGGGGAGACATTCTTCAATGAGTGGAACTAAGATTGCTGCCCTATCAGAATTCATGCCTAATGTTTCGAGGGATCTCAACTTAGTACTTATATTATCATACAGGTCAGTCACAGATAAATCTGAGCGAACCAATTGCAACAAATCTTTATACATACAATTTATAACCAACTCATCTTTACCAAAACGATTCTTTAAATGTTCCAGGACTTTAACATAATTCTCACTTGTGTGTGGTTAACTGTCAACTAACTTCTTAGCCTGTCCCTTCACTGACATTTTTAAGTAACTAAACTTATCAACATTCGTAATGTTAGAATCCTCATGAATCCTTTGAAATTGTGTCCAAAAATTTATCCAGTTACCTGGACCCAAGTTGAATACCTCAAGCGTGATTTTCGGCAGCCTTAACCTCTCTGACGACGCCGAAGCCACGTTGCTCTGTACGCTGAAATTATCTCCCTCATCAACACAACTGGCAACACTAGGTTTTTATCCTTCCACTTTATCCTCGGCTTCAAGACGTGCTTGCAGAAGGTCTTCTTGAACGGTAACACAGTGCATTGTTTCTTCGATGCAGGCATCCTCGTTTCCGTCAACATTCAACAACTCGTTCAAGATGCTTTCGTCCAATTCTTTTAAGGTATCCGCAATTGTTCGGAGAATATTTATTTTCACTCGTATATTTTGGAAATCGGCTTCAACTCCGACCGCTCCAATAGCTTTCGTCGCACTTGCCCGATACGCACTTCTATTCTTTTTCAACTTTTCAATCGTGGCCATTGCAAGGCAACAAATTCAAAACAAAACAGGGAAATTGTTCACCAAACCAACTTTTTTCAATACAATCCTGTCAATGGTCGCCAAAATGTTACAAATCAATTCTTCAACTCATGTCTACAATTCAAGAACAATTACTTTTATTTGTACCCAAAGAGCATCACTATCCAGCCATTACATTCAGTTACTCAAGACCTGTTCCATCTTGCTCATCAACGCCCCAAGGGTGCCAACTTACAAAAATCAAATTTAATTACAGAAATACATTCACAAAATTACAGAAGCACATTCACAACAGCTGTAATGATAATCGCATTTATCCAGTAAAGTATGTAAATATATAGGTCTAGTAATTTTGCACAGTTTGTGCGTATTTCTTCAAATAAATGAATGTTTTAATCAATAGTAAATCCTTTATTATGATTATCTCGCGTTGAACGGTTCATGTGAATCAATAGTTATTGTATATTATCGATTCGCGGAACTATCGAAGTGTATATAACCTCGACAGGTGGATTTGACAATTTGTCAAGGTTAAGAAAACGGCTCTGTGACCGGCGTACATTTTACAATATTTCTCCTGTCACACAATGACATATTGTCAGATGAGTGTCGCGACACATTGACGATTATGTCAAATTGTCACAATTGTCGGTCCTGTCGATTTTTGTGAAATAGGGCCCAGGACACGTTAGACTGGAACCATTGTCAAAAGCCATTAGATTGGACTAACTTAAACTAAGGTTCGAATGGTCGCGGGACAAAAGGAACAGTGATCTGGTCGAAAGACCACCTATACAATTAGTACCGTATGCGTGGGGTTGGCAATACAGTTGTAACGCCGATAATGGCAGACACAGCTGGAATTTTTACTATAACCTATAAGTCATGTTATAATTTGGGATGGCGGGTGGGTTGTAGATAGTGATGTGCTTGAGCTCGGCTCGAGCTGCTCGAACTGATGACGTCAGAGTTCGAACAAGTTCGAGCTTTTGTGCGCACCGTGACCTATCGGCGTGTTCTTATGAGCCCAGAAACCTCAAGCAGGCTTTGTTCGAGCATTGTGCTAGGTGGTACCGGGTCGTCCTGTGTTTGCTGTGCACTGCTGTATAGTTTGTGCAAATAACCCCTTCAATCTGTATCTGTAATGTGGAGACAGCCACGATCTGTGTTTGTGCGATGATTCGATGCACACAACTCCTCAGAATATACTAACTGCGTACTGAATATCGTTGGAGTGCACTGAACAAAGTTGACTGGTCACAACACGTTCTTCGTACAATGATGCGGCATCAGTATGTGTATATAGTGATGTGGGCCGGGTAAATACCCAGTGGGAGGGTAAATATAAATTGGGTATTTACCCGGGTATATACCCAGTGGCCATTTAAATACCCAAAATGAGGGTATTTTCAGTTGTTTGAGCTTTGTAAAACACTTTTTGATGTGTTGATGAAGTGTTGGACAAACAAGGACTGAAACACAGGTATTGCATGCCTTAAATTGAAATCAGGAACAATATTGATCCTTCAAAACTAAAAGAAAAGGAAATTGGACGTCCGGGTATTTTTGGGTATTTATATGTTTTGGCCCTGTAACCTTGTCTTTAAGAGTGTTTTTTTTTTCCTTAAACTGAAGTAAAAGATTGGAGAAAACATTTTGGTTGTTTTGTGTTTTAAATTTTTAATAAATACCAAGATAATGAGAAGGTCGAGTTTTATTACGGTACTGGAAATGAGCAATAAAGATGTGGGAGGGGGAAAGCTACTTTTGTAGTACCAAGAGTAGGCTATATGTATATTAATTGAAATGTGTACGCCAAAACTCAAAAGGTAAGCAAATATATTCAATAGAAAGAACATTTAAAATTAAAAAATGCTTAGTAAAAGTGCTTTTAGTTAATTTTCATTCAATTTTAAATATAAAAATATTAATTTTTAAAATCATACTCTAAATAATATAAATGCATGTCAGGGAGTTTTGTAGTATGAGGGTCCTAAATGGGTGGAGATGTATGCCAGCAACCATATGGGTTGGCAACACTGCTCTGCTCACCCTACCCAGAATTCAAACACACTGTACATCCCTCCCGTTCTCTATTCTTTGTTTGATGCCTACTGTACTTAACCTAACTTTTTCAGTGTAGTGAAGTTGTTAGTTTATATCTCCTGATCTAATTCCCAATTCTAATTCTGTTTTTAAGTCCCAATTCTAATTAAATTTAATTTGATTAACTATCTAATGTTGTTACATTTCTAAGAAGTTATTGTAGAATAGTTTGCATACCAGTACCCTTTTTTAAGGTTCAACTTACCATGACACAGGATTATTGATGAAACATTTAAAATACCCGGGTACTTACCCAAATTGGGAATTTACCCGAGTATATACCCTGGGTATTTACCCCGATTTATAAATACCTGGGTATTTTACATCACTATGTGTATAGGCTATAAGTGATTAATTTCATTAATTTCTTCCGTTGCAAGAACATATGTTTGCTACTATCCTCGACGTATTACATCCTTCTCAGGGATGGGGGTGGGGAATAATCTTATTAACATTATTATTAGGTACAATTTGATTTACTGTACGTCGCACCGACACAGATAGGTCGTATGGTGACAATGGGACAGAAGCTGGCTAGATGCGGCCGTGGCCAAGACCAACTACAATACTCAGACCTTAATGCAGGTCTCGAAAGTGTGAAAATGGCGTATGCTGAAGCCCCGGCATATTGTTTGTTTACATTCGTTGCTGGGATACACTATTTAGCTTTGATTAGCTTCGTTTGATGAAAGTTGCGATAAACTGTCACTCATCTGCAATTTTAAGTGTCTTCTGTATGTCTGTAAAGTCCAGTTCGCGTTAATGTACTGCAATCGTACGTAAATATGTGAAAATACGCTTAATATGGACTGGTTCGTTTGTGTGATGATTGTCCAGTCAACCGATGGCATTGTGTCATTTACTTCGGATGTTGAAGAACCTAAGACTAAAGCATAATAGAAGTGACTCAAGAATATACATCGCAATGATTTGCTAGTTAGTGACAATATAATAATAGCTTAGTACACTTCATTAGTGCCGAATTTAAGTACGTAAAGGGAAAATGCAATGAGCATCTATGGCTAGACCAAACCATTGACGTTATCTTGAACGCTCAGCAATATGTGCCTCCGTAAATCCTTACCAGTCTGGCAGATGTTCTACACTGCCTTGTATACACGCCAAATAATACAGTGAACGTTTTATTGGTTAAGGAAGAAGTTCCCCCTGTGCCAAACAGTGGACTCATTGTGTTCCGTCATTATTCATACGTTTGTGATTCTTACAGCTTGCAAGTTATTTTTATTATGATGTGTGTAATAAAGTGTTGTGAGTACTTTGCAAATTATGTTCTTATATTGCGAGATGGTGTGCCGCGATAATTCCGTAAGAGGGAGATGGTGCTTTCCAACCTATAGTACTTTACTAAATCAACTATTTCCAGCGTACAACTATTCCAAACGGTAACAGCGAATGTTTAATAGGTTAGATGGTAACATATTATCGTGTCCCTTGTGTGTAGTATTCTCCATAATTATGTTCTGATATCCACTCGACGACTTCTTTGCATATTTTAATCAACTAATTCGGTGTGATGTTTTACCCGAGATTTTAGACAATTTCACGAGAGGTGTTAATTGAATTGTATCTCTATGGTGTTGGTTCGATTATTTCAGGCAACTATTCTCATTCCGATTGTGTACACAAATACTCTGCATGTGCTGGGACAGCACTTCAGTAACCGGGTACTTTCTTTTCTCCTACTTCAGAATCTGTTTGACTTTTTGCTAATAATATTAATCTATAATTACTGAACTTAAATACAAATGGTGATAACTCGCTAAAAAGCGTCTTATTCAACCACAGAAACAGTGAGACTATTGTAGCTGTCCCTTGGGTGAAGACAAAGAAACCTATAATTCGAGGCCAGCACTATATAGATAAATTAATTCAGGTAAGTCTAAATTATTGATGCATATTTCTTCGGAATCTAGTCTCGCCTTGTGATATCTTTTATGATATTAGGTGAGTAAAAATAATAATTTACACGAACTGTGACAAGCCCGATGACATGATCTTAGCTATTGGTAGGGCAACCGTCGCCGCCATGTTTTTTCTACATTAAGGTCTGAGGTTTGTAGTTGGTCTTGCCGTGGCCTGTATTAAGGTACAGCCCCAGCATATGCATGGTGTGCAAATGGGAAAACACGGAAAACCATCTGCAGGACTACCCACAGTTGGATTCCAACCTCAAACAGTCTTAATACGTTCACGCATACCGTATGCGAGCGAAAGGTTGCAGAAAATATCGTCTGGGCCGTCAGTGCACCGCATATTTTATGAGTAGGGTCGCCTAACGGTTCAAACAGGTTCGATGCCGTATCGAGCTACGTTGCGTGTCGTGCCCGTGCGAGCCCGCTCGAACTTGAGTATCATTTGCTCTTGCTGGAACAGAAAACGCCAGAGTTCGAAAAAAGTTCGTCCTTTGTACGACCTTTTGAGTGCGCTGCGACCTATCGGCGTGTTCTTATCCACCCAGAAACCTCAAGAAGGTTGTGTTCGAGCATTGTGCTAGGCGGTACTGGCTCGTCCTGTGTTTGCTGTGCACTACTGTATAGTTTGTGCATATAACCCCTTCAAACAGTATCAGTAATGTGGAGACAGCCACAATCTGTTTTTGTCCCCAGAATATACAAACTGCCTACAGAACAAAGGCGACGGGTCACAACACGTTCTTCGTACAATCGTGCGGCAACAGTATGTTTATACATGCTATTAATTTGTTCCGTTTCAGGAACATACGTTTGTTAATATCCTCGACAGTATTGCATCCTTCCCAGAAACCAAAGACGTATCAGTGACAGGGGGGGGGGGGCAATAATCCATATTAATATTGTTATTATTATGTACAATTTGGTTTACGTCGCACCGACACAGATAGGTCGTATGGTGACGATGGGATAGAAGAGGGCTAGGCGCGGAGCGATGCGGCAGTGGCCTTTATTAATGTACAGCCCCAGCATGTGCCTGGTGTGCAAATGGGAAACCACGGAAAACCATCTGCAGGGCTGCCGACAGTGGCATTCGAACCACTAACAGTCTAATACGTTCACACATACCGTACAAGAGGGTTGTAGAAAACATCGTCTAGACCAGTGGTTCCCAACCTGGGGTACGCGTACCCCTTGGTGGTATGCAACGAACCGCTTAGGGTTACGCCAAAATTAAACGGTAATGGCGGGCGCCATGTTCCCATCGTACGTTTCAGTCTTAATGTACCGGCGCGCAGTGCCGTCTTATTCACGCAAGTCAAGATCAATGTTCCCACCCTATCCCATCCCCAGTCACTTTCACCGACCCTCTGCTATTGTCTCGATTTGTCTAGTTTTGCCAAACTAATCACTAGAATTAATTAGTTTCCAATAAAAACAAAAACATGTTATGTACGTACTGTATTGGTTATTTTCCTCAGCTAATTGTTTATACATCTTCATTTGCCCAAGTAAATGAAAGTAAAATTGAAAAATTATATTTAGAATTTTATTGAAATGAAATGCATACTAACAGCAAACAAATAATAAATGAAAAATATTAGTTATACGGTATTCAAAAAATAAGTTACAAATAGCTGTAAGTTATTTTTATTATTAATGTTTTTATTAAGTTACAGTAGAACGTCATTTATCCGGACGTCAAACAACCGGAACGTCAATTAACCGGACGAACAAAAAAAAGCTTAAGCGGATGTACAAGAAGGAAGTTTTACGTCGTTTACTGTTGGCAGAAGATGAGGAGAGTGTGATTTTTTTAAAAGCTTCCTATTAAGGACTGCTGTTACTTGATCGCTGATGGATGGCACACTTAACACCACAGAATCTTCGAAATGCATTGAATAAATTGGTATGAGAACAAGAGACCGTAAAGACCACAAACACTGTTGATGAAGATTTGGATGCAGTGACAAATGAGTTATTCCCCCAGGTTGCTGGATTTTCCGACTGAGATAGAGAAAGCGCACAAGCTTGGTTGGAAAGTGACAGTGACTCAGGTTTTCAAATCTTAGATGATGATGAAATTGCTTCTCTGGTGCAAGAAGTAAGTTAAGTGGGGAAGACGAAAAGGATGAAAGCCTAGATGAGAACGATAAAGGAAAACCAAGTCATGGAGAAGCTTTTACTGCATTAGAAACTGCGCTATTGTAGTATGGTTGTACTATGAAATAAACACATGTTCGATTATCCGGAAAATCGTTATCCGGAATACTTTTGGTCCCAATTAGTCCGGATAAACGACATTCCACTTAACATATTGCCCATAAAATATTGAACGTTTTAAAAGTTTCCGTTTTAGGGCTACCATTTTAGATAAATATGTATAAAGGGGTACGGGTGGAAAAAAAGGTTGGGAACCGCTGGTCTAGGCCGTCAGTGCTCCGCTTACTTTATGTGTGAGGTCTGCTAACAGTTCGAACAGGTTCGATAACATATCGAGCCGGCGACACCGCCCCGCACAATGCACGATTCCCAGTCTGCTAACCAAGTAGCTGCCAATGGTTTCTTTCGTCAAGGCAGCCATCGAAACAAGTAGCGATGTATGACTTGGTCTCGTCCAACTTTTACATCAGTAATTTTCGGCCAGACAGTCATCTCACCTCGATTCGTGGGAGTGCGCTGAAGCGCATTATAGGAGTCTGCCAAGAGCTATGAGATATTGTTTGTGTTTGGAAATGTTGCATTTATGACACATATTATATTATGGAAAAGCCTCCGTGGCTTAGGCGGCAGCACGCCGGCCTCTCACCACTGGGTCCGTGGTTCAAATCCCGGTCACTCCATGTGAGATCTGTGCTGGACAAAACGGAGGCAGACAGGTTTTTCTCCGGGTACTCCGGTTTTCCCTGTCAAAATTTCATTCCAGCAACACTCTCCACTAACATTTCATTACATCTGTCATTCATTTAATAATTGCCCCAGAGGAGTGCGTCAGGCCTCGGCAGCCGGCACAGTCTATACCCTCGCCGCTAGATGGGGTCTTCATTCATTCCATTCCTGACCCGGTCGGAGACTGGAAGCAGGCTGTGGATTTTCATTTTCATTATATTATGGGCCTTATACAAGTTCGGTCATGTGTCGGCACTGCAAAAGAAGAGCCAAAATTACTGTAGTACAGGAGAGGGGTCTGATGCATATGCCCCAGGATAGGTTTGTGGTTGTATGTAAAGCCTTGTTCGATTTGTACTGCCCCCGTAATTTGAATTATATTGAGACCACGGTGGCTGTATTGGCAAATATGAGTAAAGCTATGAATGTCATAGTTATGACGTGGATATTCATGACGTAGGCACGGATGACGCATACTTCATGCCAGTAGGCTGATTGAGCTGAGATTCTTGGTGACGTCATGATTTTGTTCGAGAAAGATCTTGGATTTACGACGCAGTCGCAGGAAACAAGGTATTGTGCTAAGGAAGAAGTTACGCTATTGGAGGAGAGACTCGAACCAATGAACGATAGTTTGGAAGGAAGACGGAGATTGCTGAAACTACGATTTTTAATTACTTTTGGCATGCAGATTTGTGGAAATCTATTTTCAGTTATGGCATTGATTTGGAATTTTGAAGAAATTAATTTTGAGTTTTTGAAATTTGAAAATCCGTCAAGTATAGCCAAAGTTAAAACTTCTAGCAATGACGCAGCAACAGGCTATGGAAGGGATGGATACGCCCCTTAAGAAGTTGATAAAAGGTCGTGCACAGGATAGAGGAGCTCTCAGATCTCATATGTCAGATCGCATATATATTTCTGGTGATATATAGTTATTTTCAAGTGATTCAGTGAAGTAAGTTGTCTTTAGCGTGGTTAAAGCCCGGCGCATCGAACGAACTCGGAGCAGTTCCATTTT
Organism: Meconema thalassinum; assembly: GCA_946902985.2. Taxonomy (NCBI): domain Eukaryota; kingdom Metazoa; phylum Arthropoda; class Insecta; order Orthoptera; family Tettigoniidae; genus Meconema; species Meconema thalassinum. The sequence goes on along the minus strand of OX336391.1, from coordinate 294,414,821 downwards.
ACGCCGCTCGAAACTAGGTGAAGTTGAAACGCTCACATTAACGTTTCCACCAGTCAAGATATCAAGCGCTAACTTCAGCCTGTATTATAATTCTATTGGGCAGTATAACATTGAGGTGTGTGTGTGTAGAAGATTTGAACAATTTCACAGTTATACTTCGAAAGATATTGGAACTTTAAGGCTGCCAACAAAAGTGATTTTCTCGCCACATAAGAAACACTTTTAAAATTCCACATTATACATTACGGCTGACACGTGGAGTGCAACAGTGATATTGGAGAATACGTTTGGTATTACAACGATACATTCGACTATGGAACATTATAATCTTGCAGTGCTTTCGATGATTATAACAGTAGTTGAGATGGAAGGCTAAGGCTTTAATGCAATTGGGACATATATCGATTGAGTAAAGTAACAGCATGGAACTTCGTTAATCGTCTTTCTACAAAAGCGAGCATGTAGTGAACATCCAACGACACTCATGCATCGTGAATCCATCGCTGAATTATACCAGATAACAGTGGAAATATTTTCATACTCCACAACTATGAATATTTCTGCGGAAATAACTACAATAAACTTCATGGCGAATTCCTGCAAGAACTTCAGGGAACTTTCAAGAGAGGCCAGGGTTGTCCCGGCGCACAAAGAAGAGTTTCGCCAGAAGGATGTTTTTCGTATCCACGGAGCAGCGCAATTTCGGAGGAGGAAGCAGTTCGATTCTCCGAGGACGCTGATTCCAGGTTCGAGGACGGAGCACATCTTTACGCTGGTGAAATGGAACCAACAGCAGTTTTCTTTGAAAACTTTCCTCTAGATCTTCAATCAACAGATAAGGTAGTCGTGAACGTTTCTTGTATTATTTGAGTCTTGTAGCGATATCTGAGCAACCATTTTCCCATATTTTTTGTCCTATCTTTTGCCCCATTTTCTTGATTGATATTTCTGTACTCAGTACACTTCGATGATTTATGCCTTTTTCTTCGATTTTTGAGACATTGCTATGTCATTGGCATACTTAATAATTTTGGATCAGTTGAGACTGATGATTTAGATTCTTTCAGTAATTTGCATATTTTTGTAGTCACGATTTAACTGTAAAGTTAACGATTTGCTATGGCAGATTTGAATTCAGACAGCGTGTCATTTTTATTAAAGTAATTCTATTCAGTAAATTACTTTGACCAATTTTCTGTCATCCTCAAGAAAGAAGAATGATTAAATGATTTTAGAGCGTTAAAATCTATTACGATATCGACGATCTTTGAAATACTAGTCGTCTTATGAACATGATTGCAACATAGACATTTATCATTGCATTATAGACAATTTCATGAAATATGAACGTTGATTACAATTTATTGAATACACTATAGTAATGAACATTTGATAGGAGTTTTTCTCAATTATAGATTGGAACAATAATGTTTGCATTCCACAATCTAATTGTATTCTATTCGACTATTCATGCAGTTTAGTTGAACTTTGTTTGAAGATAGTATTTTTATACTGCGTTACTTTGAAGATGTTAATCTCAATTTTGATAGACCAGGCAGGAGTGTCTAATCGTATTTGCTATTAAATTTATTTGTGATTGGCAAATTTTTACTTCATATCGATTCATGAATGAAACCCACGAAGGTTAAATAATAACAGTCATTATTACAATTGATGAATATAAGAATTTTTAAAGAGGAACAATGGATGTATAATCGTTAGTTCTGTGGACGTGTAAAAGTCGCTGTTGAGTAATGCCCTTGAATAATGAAGGAGGTACCCACAATAATTAATGAAGTTGATGAATTAATAAGTGGAGGTTTTTGTGTGTAGTTTGGAAGATTTTTATGCCATATATATGAAGATATATGATGAATTTTGGGCCAATTGTTGTGTAATTTTGTGCGTCTTGAGCGAAGTATTTTCCCGCTGATTGTATTGTTCTTGTTCTTTGAAGATTATTCATAGGAAGATACTGTTAAAATTAACAAGAGTGTTAAATAATTTGAGATAAAGATTTTGAATGGAGATTACTGTCACAAATATTAATAATTATTATTAAACCTTATTAAACCTGAATTTGACAGTTAAATATAACTAACCTTCATTGGTCGATTATATCAACACGATTTGAGTAATTATCAACCGGATAAACGTGTGGTTTAATGTATTCCTTGTATAAATAATATAAACAATATAATATTGTAAAATAATTTTGTAAATATCTTTGTTATATAATTTGAAATGATAGTGATTAATACAGGCGTGTATAAAATTTTCAATTGTCATTCGACATTGTTATAAACAATTTATTATTGTTATAAATAATTAATTAACATTTAGAGTTTTGTTTTTATACTCTAAACAACGCTAGTTAAGCAAGTGGTTTGAACAATTAATCATGATTTGGGATTGTTGGAGTAATCCACTGGTGTTTGAATGAAGCATGTAAGACATTTGCGTGATAATATTTCAGTTGAGATGGGAACATTTACGTATTTGAAAAGGAGAGCCAAGCTCTGAGGTAACACGCTTATGCTAGGGTTGAACGAACGGGAGTCCGCTTTGACAATACAGGTGCATTGCAGCTGGCCCGGACAACTGTGTTACAGAGGCCAAGGACGTTCCATAATAGCCTTGTGGCTATAAATAAAATGTGAAGTATATAAACACGCAAAACAATTGATATATGTGTCTCATCCCAAATCCCGTTTCCATTCCATGTGCATTATTATTTTACGTTGCTATGAGCTTGAGAAAGCTGAAACATTATATGTAGAGAATACAGGTCCTACAGGAGGACATGGTTATGTGGTCGATGGCTTCTGATTGCCACGTGGATTTTGTTGTTTCATTTTTGTTAAAATCATTCTTTATGTGAAATAAATTATTGTGCAGTTTAAAGTTTCTCGTCTTCGTCCTGGTTCATTTTAAATATCATGGTGGAGGTTATTGTGTGGGCATACTTTTAAGTGACCCAGTCCCCGAGATAAATTTAAGAGGTAAGTAAAGGTAAGTATGAACCCCCGTATATTTTGGTGTGTTCCACAATAATTTTCTTGTTAACTATTGTGCTCTAATCTCGATAGTATCTGTCAGTGCCATTTCCATTGATGTAGCTGTGCCGGTGCGTTTGATTATTGGCAATCCGATTGAGGGGGCGGATATCTGACAGCCTACTATCCGGATATCGGGTACAGTACCACTTTTGAACTTAGCAGCGAAACTGGCACCAAACTGCTGAAATAATGCAATAACACCCTCGCAGTCATTTTCCGTAAACAGTTGGTGGCTGCTTTTCAGTCGGTCAACACAATTGTACCCAAATGAGGTGGGTTATACCCTAAACCTGGAAAAAATAGGCTACAGGAGATTAATACATTTTGTTTGTTACAAAAAAGAACTGGCTGCTTGTAATGTCCTCGCCTGCTGGGCCCAAGGTTGCAGATTCATATCCTGGCGCAGTCAGTTGGCATTTGAGGGTGCGCCAGTGCGCACGTTAAAGATCCCCTCCGGTCTTCGAATAACATGGCCATACCACCTTAGCCTGGACTCTAAAAGTTTCTCAGTTACCGGTATAGGCGCTACTTTGAAACTGCCTCGCACATGTTCATTAAGGATTTTATCTTTTGAGAGTAAGTCCACCTGCCCTACGTAACATACACATTTCAGTGGTATGTAGATTTTGCTCATGTGCCTTTGTAGTAGCCCATGTTTCACTACCATAGAGTAGGATTGGTCTTACTGCAGTTTTATAAACTTTACCCTTCGTTCTTATGGGTTGCTTTACGATTCTTCATTTTAGAGATGGCTTTCCTAATTTCCACTTCTGTGATTTCATTACTAGATCCTTGCGTCATAGGTCGTTCCACTTCTTGTCGCCTGGGACAAAGACAAAGACTAACACAGGGCCGCCACCTGGTCTAGGCAAATGTAACTTTTACAAAAGCAATTAGTAACGTATGCGTGGGGTTGGCGTTGCTGTAGTTGTGCATAATTCACGCGGATAATGGCCAACACAGCTGAAATTTAACTCTATGTCATGATATAAAAGGGAAATCTATTTTGAATCAATACAGAAGGTATTGACATGGCTAAAATCAGTAGTTTAGTAAATTTTTTCAAGGGTTTTCGTCTCCTCAACTGTTACCAGCTACTCTGGAGAACACAGAAGTTAACTCATGTTTCAAGAATGCCATGCAATTCTATGTGCCAGGGACAAATGACTTGCCTTTCAATATGCTCTACCTTCTGTGCCCACCGTTATTATTTTTTTACTATTACACTGTAGGTTGAAGTCTTGTTTTGTGCATCAGAACTTTGTTATGTTTTTCTCTCTGATTGTATATGATAAAGGCCCAAATACCATTATATCTGGTAAATTGTAAAAGATGACCCATCAAACGAGCAAGGAAATTTCACCTATTATTAGGGTGTGTGTTGTACAGAGAGTGGGCCTACAAACCACATAGATGGACGCTAAAAGTTAGAACGTACAAAACATGTGGGACACAACCTGTGACATCCAGCTCTAACTGCCTTTGCCCTGTCTCCGAGCAATTATGTTGGACATGGTAATGCATAGAAAAACCAAAAGTGTCTCCACATAAGCTCAGAGGTAGAGTAACGGAAGACAAATCTGGAAGTTGTGAGTTCGTGTTTTGCTTTCTATCTTTCATCTATATGGTTTGTACACTCATTGTACATTCAACGACCAAATAGCCGAAGTCCTCTATGGCCATTTACAGTATATTTTCTTGATAAGCATAGCCTGCATTCTTATATGTGTAGTGCCTTATAAGTTACATTCCACATTTATTATATTAATAGCTTCATGTTTGTATTCTTACAGATCTGTCCACTAGATCCAGTTGAACTGCAAGTTGCATGGAACAGACCTGGGCGAGAATGCATTTTCAGCTGTGTGGTTCTTTTTATAATATGCAGTAATTGTATTTCTTGTACTACATTGTGTAATGCAAAATAAAAATTACTTTTTCAATTACCAACCTCCTGGGGTTTAAATTTGATTGTTTCTCCTTCCTTCTCATAATCCATTTGCAAGAGGGTCATGGGATTCAAACAAGAATTTGGAACCTATGCAGGAATAATAGAAATTAGGTCATTCCATAGACTGATTTGGAGGTTATGTAGGATAGGACAATGAAGAAAGGGGGGAGTAAGGTATGTACACTAGAATTTGGAGGTTGTCTGTTTGGTAACCTGACTCAGTTGATTTGATAGCATTTAGCAAATAATAGATTAAGTTGTTTTATTTGAACTAACATCAATGCAAAAGGAACTAATAATACAGTATATATCTACATATGTACAGTTCACGCCACGGGTTTTGGCCGGTGAGTTCCGATTGCACAGTCGTCGCTCTCAGACCGTCCTCTGTTCCTCTGTACGACTGTGCAATCAGAACTAAGCGAACAAAATCGTGGCGTGAACTGTATATTTGCTGCCAGTGTTACATAATGAACGACAAATTTCAACTTTTGAATATAGTGTTGACTGCCTGTAAAACATTTTACCAGAATTAATTATATTAATGTTAATTGATCCACAAATGATCTAGCTCTGCGGAATATTGATAAAAATGTTATATCTCAGGGATTTAGTTTACGGTATGTTTCTTTTTTCTTTTCTGCCTGTTTGAGGGCCAGTTCTATCACATCCGGGTAAAGTTTCTGGCAGCAACCCGGGCGATAAACTATCTGCCGGTGTAAACCTCTGTGCATCTTGGTTAAGGGAAATAAAAAAGAAACATATCGTAGAGCTGAGCAAGTGGCACAGCCAATTTTCAATTTTAGTTGTGGTACCAACTAATGTGTAAAGTCACCAGGCCTGAACAGAAGCGATAATGTGCTCTGCAGTTCCATTTTTTACTTAGGGGAGAGCCGGGCAAAGTGGCCAGGCCAGGTTTTTGGGTCCGTAAGGTGCTGCTCCCTAGCGTCAGGCATGATAACTACATGAGTAGGACGCCATTAGTTGTGTGAGGAAGTTTGGGTGCGATGCGTTTGCGTTTGTCAGTTTTATGAAGAAACATTGGTTTTTACTACTACTGATCTAAGTTACGTGCTTAATACTATTCGCTTTGTACTTTTACTGTGATTTTCTTAAGTTAATCAACCATATTGCTAAGAATAGTATGTATTTACGCTCAGTTTAATATCTCAATCAACTGTGTAGGTTTCAGTAGATGCGGGGTTAGAGGGATTTTAATTAATGGCATCGCTTCGGGCAAAGTGCCCGACAGAAGTCCTTTTGTGGATTATAATTGTAATACTAATTATTATTAAGTATTAAACAGGTTTTAGTGTAATTTGACTCATATTTTTGGCTCATATAATAGGTAATAGCTTATTATTATAGCCTATAGGTAGGCCTACATAGATAGTTTTGGTTTTAGGTTTTGAAATGGTCTACAAATACAAGAGGAAAAGCGAGCAGCAATCATGGGATGCGGGTGCGATGCAGAGAGCTATAGAAGCGGTCACAAATGATGGAATGCCCTATTCAACTGCGGCCAAAACGTTCTCCGTTCCAAGAAACACTCTGAAGAGGAGGGTCCTTGGTAAGAATATTGATGCCAAGGGCAACATAAAGGTGCTGGGGAAGTACCGTGCTGTTTTCACAGAAGAACAAGAAGCAGAACTGGTACGGCACATATTGGATTTGGAGGTACGTTTCTTTGGTGTCACGATTTTAGATCTTCGCTCTTTAGCATACAGCCTAGCTGAAAAAAAAAATGGCATTCCGAACAATTTTAACAGAGAAACCAAAATGGCTGGCTTAGATTGGGTTGCTGGATTCAGACATCGGCACCCCGAAATTATTTTAAGGAAACCAGAGCAGACCTCTGCTGCTAGGGCTCAGGCATTCAATAAACATAACGTGACAAAGTTTTTTAATATTCTTAAGAGCGTTCATGAGAAACATTTCCACCCTGCCCACAGGGTTTTTAATGTAGATGAAACTGGGCTCGTAACAGTTCAATCAAAGAGCTCTAAGATTCTCGCTCTCAAGGGCAGGAGACAAGTTGGAGCTCTGACATCAGCAGAAAGAGGCCAGCTGTCGACCTTTGTTGTGTGCATGTCAGCTGGCGGAAACTTCATTCCTCCATTCGTTATTTTTCCAAGACTTCGAATGAAAGCAGAGCTCCAAGATAGAGCTCCACCAGGAACAATGATTGCATGCCACCCGTCTGGTTGGATGCAGAGCGATATTTTTCTTCAGTGTTTTGACCATTTCCTTGCTCATGCCAAACCATCAGCTGCCGACCCAGTGTTGTTAATATTAGATGGTCATTTTACCCATGCAAAAAAACTGGCATTTATTGAAAAAGCGAGGGAGAAGCACACTACCGTGGTTTGTTGACCGCCTCACTGTAGCCATAAAATGCAGCCTCTTGATGTCTCGTTTATGGGCCCTTTTAACACATTCTATGTTCAAGCTATTGAAAAATATCTAAAAAACAATTCTGGAAGGGTTGTTACCCAGTTTCAAGTTAGCCGACTTCTTGGGGAAGCTTTCTTAAAAGCAGCAACTCCAGCCACAGCAATACATGGATTTCGCAAGTGCAGCATTGTGCCGCTAGACCAAGATGTCTTCACAGAAGCTGATTACGTTGCTGCCGAATGCACTGATGTGCCTCTTCAACAGCCTACACCAAATCAAGAAGGGCTTGAAGCACGTCAGACTGAAGACCCCGTACTTGAGGCAGCAGAAGAAGAAGTGCAAGAAGAAGGCCTACTTCTCGAAGACCCACAAGATCAAACTGAGGCTGGGCAAGAATATCTACAACCTGGACCATCTTCGAGACCCCAGCCAGATCCACCCTCCAGTCCACAACCTGGGACCTCTTCCAGCTCACAAACAGGACCTTCCTTCGCTGTAAGCCCAAAAGATATAATCTTCCATAACTAAGCTTGCTATTCCTGGGTGTCTTAGTATGTGTCCTACAAACCTATTTCTTCTCTTCATTAGCAGTCACAAGAAACATCTCTCCTCTCCCACTCGTCTTAATATCTCTTCTTTTGTAACCCTATCTACCCATTCTCCTGTAAGATCGCATTTCAAACGCTTCAATTCTCCTCCTTTCTGCTGCACCAATAGTCCAGTTTCACTTCCAGTTCCACGCTCCAGACAAAGGACTTCAAAAATGACTTCCTAATACCTAAATCTATATTCAATGTCGCCAGATTCCTTTTCTGTAGAAATGCTTTCCTTGCCTGATCTAACCTACTTTTTATATCCTCTTTGCTTCATCCATCACTGGTTATTTTGCTTCCTAAGTAACAGAAGTCTCCTACTTCCTTTGAAAATATCAACATACTAAAATTATAGGTAGTCTGATGGCAATTATAAAGTTTTATGAAAGTAATCATGTACGCTCTGAAGTTTCATTCTTGTACTGATCTACCATAGTGATGACAATCTATTGGTAAAAAATAAATCCTTTGCTCCTTTAGATATATTTCTTGTTGTTGATTCATTGTAGGGACTTAGGGTGTTTCTGATAACCTGTATGATGGCTGATCTAGAGTGTGAATCTCTAATTGAGGCTAGGATTTTGGTAGGAGCCTGCTGAGGCCTTAATTTGGGTACCATCCCGGAAATATTTGACTGCATTTCTAATCACCGTGCTGACACCAGCCATCCAGAGTATGGTTTTCTCTAGTCTTGTTTCTTCAATCCGGGTGAATGCCGTCAGTTAACCTCATTTGTGTTTTATTTTCGTTAACCCCTCACAAACCACAAATTATAATTTGATAATGGTTGTCATAAAGGGACAGAACAGCGACGTTATCTGCCCTTCCTAAAATTTTAATCTCTACTTACTATAAAACAAAGTCTCCCCATTCTTGGATGTCATGGGTGATCTTCAGAACCACTGGATGGATTTTGATGCAGTTTTCACCATTCTGTAAAGGATTTCTCGAGGAAGGTTTCTATAGAAAATTATTTATTTATGATTAATGGAAGCCACGCAGTAACGATTTCAGTGAAAATCTCGAGAAAAAAAAATGCCTGGCGTCCGTGCGCTTTATAAGCTTACGCTGTGCAAACTGTTAAAAATATCAATATACTAAGTATGAAATGTTCAGCATAGAAATGTCTACAAAAAAAAGGCTGGTAGAGCATATCTCTATCAATACATTGCCCACTGTGAGTGTTTTTACCTTTTCCTTTCTTCCAACAATCTCCATTCAATATACGACGCGACAATTTACGAGCAAGCTAGGGGCGAGCCTGTCACCCCAGTTACAGCCCAACTAGCGGGTGAGCCTATTACCCCAGATACAGCCAGCAGCAAACTGTCGAGTTGTGTTGTATTAGGACTTCAGAGAAGAGGGATTGTGTTTGGAGTTTCCCTGGAAGTGGAACTCGGCTTTTCTTCATATCGCCTGTGAATTTTTCGTTCCGAAAAATTCAGTCGAGTTAAGATTGGATGGAAGGGGGATATGTGTATCATGCACCTCACCATTCTTAAATTACGTCTGACAAGAATTCGTTGCACATGCATCTCCATGATAATATAATTAATAGTTCAGTCAGTGATTTTAAACCATCATACCGAGACGTAAAACGGATAGAGGTTCATTGACATAATAAGAAAAAGCGCTTATCACGTAATGCATTCATAACTGTTCCCGGGCGAAGCCGGAGCGGGTTGTTAGTTTATTGAATAGTATCCCAGGCCCGAAGTAATTCAGCTACCAACCCTTTGATAATAGGAATAATAATAGATTATTAAATCGAAGGATAGGCCTATTACGGAAGATTTTAGGCAAGAGATGGGTTGATGGGCAGGTATGATTGAGATTCAGTGAACAACTATACTCTAAGATAGAACCAATAATGTCGTCTATCAAGAGGAAATAATTGCTGTTCTTTGGGCACATCTTCCGTATGATTGAATACCGACTAAGAAAATCTAGAATTTCAAAAACAACTAAATGGAGATGGTTCCAAGAACGCGAGAAAGACCTGATGCAAATTAGTATTCCAGAAAGAAAAAAAACTCGACCGATTTGAGTCTCGGCGAATTGATAAAATCTATCAGGATTCTTAAGTGTAATCGGAGGCCAGGAGACTGAGACGGCCTCTGCTAGAAACACAATAAAAGCATTGATCGTTGGACTCGTGAAATATTGGGAGGATGTCAAGACTGGTAGAACAAGATCTGGTCACAAATTAAATTGAGTGTTACAATGCTGGCCATAGTGGCTCAATTCTAATGTAATAAAATAATGTATATCCACCAATTATAATTCCGGTTTCTACAGGTTCAGAAGAATTCTATGAGACGATGTTCTGATGCCCTTCTTAAAGACAAACTCATCAGAAGAGTTACTGAGAGATGAACTGAATGAAGAAAATGACCAAAGATTTGGAAGGAAGTGGCCGTGGCCAATTAGAAGTTATTGTTCCGGTGTTCGCCTCGAGTTAAAAATGGAAAACCAGGGAAAGTCATTTCAAGGATAAATTTCCAGCACACTCATCTATCGAGTTCCGAGATAGTCTGACCCTGTGGCCTAGCACATAACTAGTGTGGTCGATAATAATATGGAGTTTAACATTCCTTTGGGGCGTGATTGTGCAGTGGTCAAGCTGTTTGCCTCTCACCAAGGTGGAGCGGGTTCGATTCCCGGCCAATGAATGTGAGATTTTCGAAGTGAAATATCACGTCCTGTGGTTCGGATTCCACATAAAATGGAGGTCCCGTGACTCATGATCGCGAGATCAACGGTCACGTAAAACTACAACCATCCTTACTTTTAAGCATTCCTTAAAACTTAGGTGGTTGTACGTTAAAAAATGTTTTTTTTATTATCGTGGTAGTAATTCTACTACTACGATCTCTTTTATTTGAGCATCCTGACTGCCAGAATTTGATTCTTTAACCCGGAGGTGAGAGCATAACCGGCAGAGTATTATAGGTACGGTACGCTAATATATCCTACCGGTATAACATATCCTCCTCAACTAACGGACTAACCGGAACTCTAGTGGGCTACATGTGACTGGAATTTAATTATTTGTGTCTAATATGTATTGTGTAATCTGCCTTGCCAATACATATATTAGTCAATATGGAAACAACTTTTACCAATTTAACATATACGCTGTGTCTTGTAATCACCAAATGTCGTACGACACGGAATGCAGTGGAATGTTGCCACCCTCCAAAAATCCGAGTTTCTCGGCCGGAAATCGAACTCGGTGGCATGAGGCGGACCCCCTACCACTGAGCCACCGAGAAAAATAATATCTACTTAGTATAAAACAAAGTCCCTGATTCTTGGATGTTCCGGGAGATTTCGAGAACCACTGGATAGATTTTGATGTGGTTTTCACCATTCTGTAAAGGATTTCTCGAGGAAGGTTTCTGTAGAAAAACATTCAGTCATGACCAAAGGAAGCCGAGTAACGATTTCAGTGAATCAAGTCGAAGAAGAAACCTGTCGTTCGCGCGCCTTTTAAGCTTACGTTGGGTAAACCGTTAAAATATATATATAGGTACTATGAGTGTAAGAATTGTTCAGCATGAAAAGTTCTAAAAAAACGTGTCGGACAGCACATCTCTATCTTCAATATATCGCCCACTATAAGTGTTTTTATCACCCTAGTTTCTGCTTTCGTTCCACAGAATACACAGTCAAGTTTGAATTGGACGGAAGGAGGATTTGTGTTTCATGAACCTTACATTCTTAAATTACGTCTGACAAGAATTCGTTGCACATGCTATCTCCATGATAATATAATTAATTAATAATGCCGAGACGGCTAGAGGTCGTGGGCTAGTTCATTGAAATAAAACGTACGCCTTTTAAGCTTACGCTGGGTAAAGCACTAAAGATACCGGGCGAAGCCGGGGTGGATTGCTAGTAATAATATATTTTAAAGTCGCTAATCCTCCCTGCTCACCCACGGAGCTCTGACGCATCTCAAAAGCGAAGTGGGGCTTTGCTCTTTTCAGTGACCCTCTTCATTGTAATGTAAACATAGTGTAAGGCACTGATAAATAGTTATTAAATGACTCTGCGAGGGATCATTCCTCTACCGTCACAAGGACGGTGCCTGGTTGCTAAACATACTTTGTCAGCAGATACAACTGGGGATGGAGACAGGTGACCACTAACTTGGGTCTAATTAAAGAAGGGATTTTGGAAGAAAATTGGCTGTAAATTTGTTGAAAGGAACGTCCCGGCATTTGCCTGGTGGTGAAAATGGGAAACCACGAAAACCATTTTCAGGACGGTCGAGTTGGAATTCAAAGCCGCTCTTTCCCGATGTCAGCGAGATTCGAGTTAGCGCTCTCGGTCACCGTAGTCGGTCAATAATAATATTAGCAATAACAACACAATTTTGGGATTGGATAAGAATTGCCACTCATACAGGGAAGGCGGCCGAAAAGCTTGTATTGAATGTACAGGTAGTGCAGCATTTGGATATTATACACATCAAACAAAGTTTTGCATATATTTACCTCATCGAGCAGTGGTGGTACACGACTTCCTCCAGGAGTCCTCGATTACACGAATGGAATGGCCTGCGATGTCGCCGGACATGAACTGTATCGAACATGTCTGGGATATGCTGAAGCGTGCTTTGAAACGTCACAGGATGGCAATATTACAACAGATATCAGTACCTGTTTAACAGGCCGGCCAAATGTCTTCCTGTTAGTAATTTTCTTTTCACACATGAATAAAGTCTGCAGGATTTGTCAGAATGCCGTTTCTATTGTAATAACCTCGCCCACAACCCCACATACGTTCTGCATCATGGCAAACAAGTGTTATGTAAAACTCTTTTTGATGTGTGTATTTAGCAGGGCTGTGGAGAGCGAACACGGGCTCTAGGACAAGGAAGTGCGGGCCAGTCCATCTGTGTTCCTATCTTGACATTCCCATTTTCAAGCTCCCCCTCCCTCACAAAAAATATATCCGTGCAGTTTTATTTTTATTTAGGCCTACAGTACTTTTTAGTTGTTGATAATCAGGCTGCAGCGAGAGTTGATGGTTGGTTTAAGGTTGTTACAGGAGTGAGGTAAGGCTGTAATATTTCACAACTACTGTTTATTTTATATAGGACTATTCAATAGGGTGGAAACCAGGTACGCAGTCTGGCCTATGCTGATGGCGTGGTTGTAATGACTGACTCCGTCGAAAACTTACAGGCCAACGTGTTAGAACTTGCAACAGAATTGTAGGGAATGTGGTATGAAAATCAGCATTCCAAAGAAAAAGGTAGCTTGTAGTTTAACGTGACCGTTAATCTCGCGATCATGTGCCACGGGACCTCCTTTTCACGTGTAATCCGAACCACAGGACATGGCATTTAATTTCGAAAATCTCACATGCATTCTAAAGTTGAAGGTTATGTCGGTAGGGAAGAAAAGAAAGAAAATAAAATGCCAGGTAGGAGGTTCTAATTTGGAGCAGGTGGATCATTTTAAGCACTGTACTGAAGCTGTGCATTCTGTCAGAGGTGTAGAAAAGCTAATGAAGTGAGCTTTCAGTTGCGCTCTACAGTATTCAGCAAGAAAGAAGTCGTGTAGCGACGAAACTCTCTCTACATCGCTCCGTATTGAGACCGACCTTGCATTATGGAAGTGAGAGTTCGGTATACACAGGATTACATAGACTAAGCTAGAGGTAACGGATGAGGGTAGCACGAATGATTGCTGGGACACATGAATTTGAGCAATGGCTGGAGGGTACTCGAACAGTACGGTACTCGCATCGCATTATATCTTTGCCGATGAGTGGCCGTTGCATTTCAGAGAATTCGAGCTGTCAACTCCTATTCATAAGACATTAACCCACTTCGTGGGGCTGGGGAGTTCTGTCGACCGACTTAGTCTAATGCACTCGGCAAACACATCAGTGCTTGCCACACTATTGTCAGCGTGCCAATTTGAGAAATACACACATCAAAAAAAGTTTTGCATCACCTCGGTTCCAAGAGTTCCGGAACCTTTAAATACAAAGGGAATAGAGATCAACACAAACAACATTTCAGCTCGTTTTATTGCTCATGAGACCCACACATTGCATGTTGTACCATCATACAGCTAGACTTTCAGCATTTGTGGTCCAGATTGCAGTACACACCACTACCTCTAATACCCAGTAGCACGTCCTCTTGCATTGATGCATGCCTGTATTCGTCGTGGCATACTATCCACAAGTTCATCAAGACACTGTTGGTCCAAATTGTCCCACTCCTCAACGACAATTCGGCGTAAATCTCTCAGAGTGGTTGGTGGGTCAAGACGTCCATAAACAGCCCTTTTCAACATATCCCAGGCATGTTCGATAGGGTTCATGTCTGGCGAACATGCTGGCCACTGTAGTCGAGCGATGTCGTTATCTTGAAGGAACGCATTCACAAGATGTGCACGATGAGGTCGAGAATTGTCGTCCATGAAGACAAATGCCTCTCCAATATTCTGCCGATATGGGTGCACTATGGGTCGGAGGATGTCATTCAGGTATCGTAAAGCCGTTTCGGAGCCTTCCATGACCACCAGTGGCGTACGTCGGCCCCACATAATGCCACCCCAGAACATCAGGGAACCACCACCTTGCTGCACTCGCTGGACAGTGTGTCTAAGACGTTCAGCCTGACCAGGGTGCCTCCAAACACGTCTCCGACGATTGTCTGGTTGAAGGCATATGCGACACTCATCGGTGAAGAGAACGTGATGCCAATTCTGTGGGGTCCATTCAGCATGTTGTTGGGCCCATCTGTACCGCGCTGCATGGTGTCGGGGTTGCAAAGCTGGACCTCGCCATGGACGTCGGAAGTGATGTTGCGCATCATGCAGCCTATTGCGCACAGTTTGAGATGAAACACGACGTCCTGTGGCTGAACGAAACGCATTATTCAACATGGTGGCATTGCTGTCAGGGTTCCTCCGAGCGGCAATCCGTAAGTAGCGGTCATCCACTACAGTAGTAGCCCTTGGGCGGCCTGAGCGAGGCCTGTCATCGACAGTTCCTGTATCTCTGTACCTCCTCCATGTCCGAACAACATCGCTTTGGTTCACTCTGAGACGCCTGGAAACTTCCCTTGTTGAGAGCCCTTCTTGACACAAAGTAACAATGCGGACGCGATCGAACTGCGGTATTGACCTTCTAGGCATGGTAGAACTACAGACAACATGAGCAGCGTACCTTCGTCCTGGTGGAATGACTGGAACTGATCGGCTGTCGTACCCCCTCCGTCTAATAGGCCCTGCTCATGCATGGTTGTTTACATCTTTGAGCAGTTTTAGTGACATCTATGAACAGTCAAAGGGACTGTATCTTTGATACAATATACACAGTCAACGTCTATATGCCGGAGATCTGGGAACCGAGGTGATGCAAAACTTTTTTTGATGTGTGTATTTTTGCTCAGGCTATACTCTGAATTACCGATAATGATCGCTGACAGCTGTCAAAGCTAGCACGTGGGGAAATGCTGCGTTGCCACTGAGGCAGATCATGACTCATAACATTCCAAGTGGCTTGAAGGAAGACACAAATACTGGGGAAGTTAGCCCCCCCTGCCTGGCGCTCTAATGACCGTGAAGAGTGAAGACACACTGAGTCAAACCATGTGCTTACTGCTGTGTCGGCATACATTGCAACATTGCTTGCTGTTGCTATGGAGACCGTTACCCCTCTCGTCTCCACTCCTCACCTCACCCTTCAAGCGGCTGACAGCTTTCACCGAGCATCTCTTGTAAATCAGAGTATAGTAGGCCAACAGTCTATATACAGTACCCTACCTGGAAGTATGGTATAGTTGACCGGCACAGTTATAGCGTGGGCACTGTAATGAAGGCTAAGTTAGTTACTAATACGCTAGATGAAACTGTTCGTATGAGTCGACTCAGATGATGGGGTAATGTGGAGAGAATGGGAGAGGAGATATTACCTTGAGTTCGACTGTAGAGGGTAAGAGAAGGAGAAGCAGACCTAGGAGGCGATGTTTAGATTCAGTTTGAATTATTTCAAAGTGAGAGACGTAGAAGCAGAGGAGACCGTAGTGCTAACTGCTAATTGGGAATCATGGTGGCGACTTGTTCCAAAATAGAGACTTACAGACTAGATTGGGTGCACAAGGTCATAGTATCATTTTATTTCTTTTGTACGTTTTAATTATGTACAATATGTATTTTAAATGTAATTTTCGTTGCACCTGACCGAGAAAGAAATTCTCATGATAGGAATAAGTCGAAGGCCTTTCACAATCGTATGAATTATGCAAAGGTTATTTAGACGTTTTGCGCTCTATAAAGACTGCTGTTTTTCTGGTTGTGAAGATAGGCTATTATCATAACAAAACAAAAGTTTGGTGCTTTTCAGTCGGCCAACACGAATGTACCCAAACGAGTTGGGTTATACCCTAATCCTGAAAAAAAATGAGATTAATACATACCATACAATGACCAGTTTCGATCGTCAAGCGATCATCATCAGATGATAATCTATATATAGACCATATATATAAAGCTCAATGTATATAATCGTTGTAAAGATCAATTAGAACTGGAAATAGGAGAATATCAAGGTGGATTTCGGCCATGGCGAAGCTGCCCTGAACAGATAATCACCTTAAAATTAGTAATGGACTACTACAAACGTAGACAAAAACAGCAAGTCATAACCTTCGTAGACATCAAAAAAGCTTATGATTGTATACATAGATCTTCATTGCTGAAAATACTAAGGAATTTCGGACTTCATCCCAAATTAATACAAATTATAAAACTAACTCTAACAAACACCAAATCTAAAGTAAAATTCAGAGGAGAAATATCTGAACCGTTTACGATTAAAACAGGATTAAGACAAGGAGATGGTTTATCGCCTCTACTTTTCAATTGTGCTTTGGAATATGTAATGAGGGAATGGTACAGGGAAAATCCTAGGAACATAAGAATTGGAACCAAGAAAGATCAAATAGACTTAAATTGCTTGGGATTCGCAGATGACTTAGCGTTACTGGCTAATAATATTCAAGAAGCCAGAAATCAAATAATAAGCCTACAAAATATAGCACAAAAAATGGACTTCAGATATCATTTGAAAAGACAGAGATAATGGTAGCAAATCCACTTGTAATCAATCACATAACAGTAAATAACAAGAAAGTTAAAATAGTGAAGCAATTTAAATACTTAGGAGAAATTATAACTTACAACTTGGATGAGAAACCTGCATGGCAAGAAAGAACTAATAAATTGATAAAAGCACAAAAATTAACATGGTCTACATATAAAAGAAAATGTCTAACAATCGCAACAAAATTAAAATATTACAAGACGGTGGTTCAACCAGAGGTGACCTATGGAAGTGAAACTCTTTTTAAAGTTACTCAGAAAAACAGAATCGACAAAATTTTGAAAGTAGAAAGAAGAATAGCTAGAACATGCATAAAAAATATATCAGAAAGATGGACAGTGGCGGATAGTACCAAATGAAGTGGTATACAGAGAACTGGAGCCCATCACTGATACTATTCGGAAGAAACGGCTTTCTTTCTCTGGTCACATCATGAGGACACCAGAAACCAGGTTATCTAGAAAAATTGTAGTGAAACTTTGGAATATGAAACAACAAGTAGGATGGATTAAGGAAATTAGAGAAGATATGAAAGAATTGGAAATAACCTTGGATGACTTGCAAAACAAAACAACAACATTAAAAAAACTGAGAGATATAAAAATAAGATTTCAGGCTAAAATAGACAAACGTAATACAGTAAAAAGGGTGTTTACAGATGAGGAACACCTGAGAAGATCAGAGCGAATGAAGAGCTACTGGGCGACTCGGAAAGGAAACTTACTGAAGAAGAGGACCAAGAAATGATTGACTGAAGTGGTCCAATGAGGCCGTAAAAGCAGAAGAAGAAGAAGACGAAGAAGGAGAAGAAGAATAAGAAGAAGAAGAAGAAGAAGAAAGCTCAATGTTTGTCTGTCTGTTATTTATACAAATCCACACCGTTTCACCAATCTGAACCAAAATTTGTATACTTACCCTTTGGAACCCTGTGAGTAACACTGTCTCCATGAAATTTCGGACAGACCACTTCATTCCCTGCATTTAGGCCCTTTGGCACAATTCTACCTAGTTTCACCGATCTGAACCAAAATTTGTATAATTTGGAACCCTGCGGGTAACACTGTCCAATTTAAATTTCGGACAGACCACTCCTTCCCCTGCATTTAGGCCCTTTGGCAAACATCTACACCGTTTCACCGATCTGAACCAAAATTTGTATACTTACCCCTTGGAACCCTGCGGGAAACACTGTCCACTTTAAATTTCGGACAGACCACTCCATCCCCTGCATTTAGGCCCTTTGGCAAAAATCTACACCCTTTCACCGATCTGAACCAACATTTGTATACTTACCCTTTGGAACCTTGCGAGTAACACTGTTTACATGACATTTCGGACAGATCACTCCATTCCCTGCATTTAGGCCATTTGGCACAAATCTACACCGTTTTACCGATTTGAACCAAAATTTGTACACTTAACCTTTGGAACCCTGCGAGTAACACTGTCTACATGGAATTTCGGTCACACCACACCATTCCCTGCTTTTAGGCCATTTGGCACAAATCTACACCGTTTTACCGATCTGAAAAAAAAATTGTACACTTACCCTTTGGAACTCTGCGAGTAACACAGTCTACATGAAATTTCTGTCAGACCACTCCGTTCCCTGCATTTAGGCCCTTTGGCATAAATCTACAGTTTCACCGATCTTAATCAAAATTTGTATACTTACCCTTTGGAACCCTGCGAGTAACACTGTCTCCATGAAATTTGGACAGACCACTCCATTCCCTGCATTTAGGTCTTTCGGCACAAATCTATACCGTTTCACCGATCTGAACCAAAATTTGTACACTTACGGTACCCTTTGGAACTCTGCGAGTAACACTGTCTACATGAAATTTCAGTCAGACCACTTCATTCCCTGCATTTAGGCCCTTTGGCACAATTCTACCTAGTTTCACCGATCTGAACCAAACTTAACTTGGAATCCTGCGGGTAACACTGCCAACTTGATATTTTGGACAACTCTCTCCATTCCTACATTTATAACAACAGACGAAATGAACTTGAAAACCACGTTTTAAGGTCTTAGAACCATTCATGTCCGTGGTAGTGTAACTGTAAGAATATTCTATAAGTCTACTAGCAGGTACCCGCGGCTTCGCTCGCGTCATAGTCGTGTCATATTGTTATTCAATGAAATGCAGGTTTAACCCCGCTAACACCCCTTTAGAACCTGAATATCCAAAAATCCCTCCTTAGTAGACGTTTTCGACACACAACAAACATATCCCCAAAATATCATTCACCTAACTTCAATAGTTTTGGTTGGTCGATGAGAGTGAATATCCAAAAATCCTTCCTGAGTGGACGATTTTCTACCAGAATTTCACCCCTCCCCATGGGCCCCTTTAATTGGATTTATGAAAAAACGGTCGAACACCTATTTATTTAATTATTTATTATTAAGCTGATTGTTTTCCTCTGAGTTTCAAACTCCTCGCCTATGTCGTTTACGAGATACACGCTCCGTTAGGAAACCTTCAACCCCCACTTTTCACCCGTTTCACTCATAATATACACCACATCGAAAAACTATTAGACATGTGTCAGCTTATTTTTAACGATTAGTTTACCGGTATATGCCAAGTATCACATCCCCAAATGAAACCAATCATGAGATATTGTTATTCAATGAAATGCACGTTTACCCCCTTAACACCCCTTTAGAACCTGAATATCCAAAAATCTTTCCATAGTGGACGTTTTCGACATACAACGAACATATCCCCAAAATTTCAAGTTTCTAACTGCAATAGGTTTGGCTGGGGGATGATGAGTGAATATCCAAATATCCTTCCTTAGTGGACTTCTTTCCCCAGAATTTCACCCCTCCCCATGGCCCCTTAAAGTGGATTTATGGAATACGGTCGACCACCTATTTACTTATTTTTCAAGCTGATTCCCCCCCCCCCCCCCTGAGTTTCATATTTTATGCCTCTTTCTTTTAAGAGATACTTGCTCCGTTAGGAATCCTTCAAGCCCCACTTTTCACACATACACCTCATAATATACACTACATCGAAAAACCCTCAGTCATGTGTCTTCATATTCTTAATGATGAGTTTATATGCCGAGTATCGCATCCCCCAAAGAAACCAATCGGGAGATATTGTTATTCAATTAAATGCAGGTCTACCCCCTTAACACCCCTTTAGAACCTGAATATCCAAAAATCCTTCCTTAGTGGATGTTTTTGACATAAAACGAACATAACCCTAAAATTTCATGTTTCTAACTTCAATAATTTTGGCTGGGCGATGATGAGTGAGTAAGTCAGGACATTTTCTTTCATTTATCTTTCAGAATTTCACCCCTTTCATGAACCCCCTTAAATTGAATTTGTGAAAAAAAAAACAGTCGAACACCTATTTACTTATTTTTAAGCTGTTCTTCCCCCCTGAGTTTGATGAGTGAGTGAGTTAATCAGTTAGATACTTTCTTTCCTGTTTTTTGTTTCCAGAATTTCACCCCTCTCCAAGGGCCCCTTAAATTGGATTTAAGAAAAAATGGTCGAACACCTATTCACTTACTGTATATTTTAAGCTGGTTTTTTCTTTCGCTGAATTTCAAACTTCTCGCCTATGTCGTTTAAGAGATACACGCTCCGTTAAGAATCCTTCAACCCCCAATTTTCACCCCTTTCACCTCATAATATACACCACATCGATAAACCCTTAGACATAAGTCTGCTTATTTTTAATGATTAGTTTTTATGCCGAATATCACATCCCCAAAGAAACAACTCATGTGATATCGTTATTCAATGAAATGCACGTTTACTCCCTTAACACTTCTTCAGAACCCGAATAAACAAAAATCCTTCCTTAGTTGACGTTTTCGACATACAGCGAACATATTCCCAAAATGTAATGTTTCCAACTTCAATAGTTTTCGATGGGCGATGATGAGTGAGTGAGTCAGTCAGGTCATTTTTTTTTTTCAATTATTTTTACCAGAATTTTACTCCTCCCCATGGGCCCCTTAAATTGGATTTATGAAGAAATGCTCGAACACCTATTAATTTATTAGCCTACTTTCGATTTTTGCAAAAAATGAAAGTAGACTTATGAGATCAACACAGGGCGAAAAAAGTGTGTCTGTCTATGTGTGTGTATGTGTGTGTGTAAGTCTGTGTGTGTGTCTGTGTGTGTGTGTGTCTGTGTGTGTGTGAGTGTGTGTACTCTGAATGTCTGTCCCCTCCTATCAATTCGAACACGGTGAATGCGAATTGAACGAAATTTGGTACAAAGGTAGCACTAGCAAAGGACACCTCAGTGTCATATTTTATATCGCCGCCATCTTGACGGAAACGTAATGGCGGACACACAAATGTTCAAAGCTTAAATCAAATTACGACTAACCTAATCATCCGATCTCTACCAAATTTTGCAACAACATACCTTTATGGGGGGAGCATCCTTTGACCAAACCAATAGGCCATAAGCGTAATAGTTTGCGGATGGCGGCCATCTTTGTGTGAAAATCGATTCCCCCTATTAATTCGAACATGGTGCAACCGAATGGAACGAAATTTGGTACAGAGGTAGTACTAACAAAAGGCACCTCAGTGTCATGTTTTATATCGCCGCCATCTTGACGGAAACGTAATGGCGGCCACACAAATGTTCAAAGCTTAAATCAAATTACGGCTAACCTAATCATCCGATCTCTACCATATTTTGCAACAACATACCTTAAAAGGGGAACATCCTTTGACCAAACTAATAGGTCATCAGCGTAATAGTTTGCGGATGGCGGCCATCTTTGTGTGAAAATCGATTCCCCCTATTAATTCAAACACGGTGCAACCGAATGGAACGAAATTGGGTACAGAGGTAGTACTAACAAAAGGCACCTCAGTGTCATGTTTTATATCGCCGCCATCTTGACGGAAACGTAATGGTGGCCACATAAATGTTCAAAGCTTAAATCAAATTACGATTAACCTAATCATCCGATCTCTACCAAATTTTGCAACAACATACCTTTTTAGAGGAAGCATCCTTTGACCAAATGACTAGGTCATTAGCCTAATAGTTTGCAGATGGCGGCCATCTTTGTGTGAAAATCAATTCCCCCTATTAATTCAAACACGGTGAAACTGAATGGAACGCAATTTGGTACAGAGG
Source organism: Meconema thalassinum (assembly GCA_946902985.2). Lineage (NCBI taxonomy): Eukaryota > Metazoa > Arthropoda > Insecta > Orthoptera > Tettigoniidae > Meconema > Meconema thalassinum. Next base: position 294,392,551 of record OX336391.1, on the reverse strand, counting down.
TAGCACTAGCAAAGGGCATCCCAGTGTCATGTTTCATATCACCGCCATATTGACAGAAACGTAATGGCGGCCACACAAATGTTCAAAGTTTAAGTTAAATTACGACTAACATAACCATCCGATCTCTACCAAACTTTGCAACAACATTCCTTTATGGAGGGAGCATGCTTTGACCAATCTAATAGGTTATTAGCCTAATAGTTTGCGGCAGGCGGCCATCTTTATGTCAAAATTGATTCCCCCTATTAATTCGAAGACGATGGAACAGAATGGAACGAAATTTGGTACAGAGGTAGCACTAGCAAAGGGCACCTCAGTGTCATGTTTTATATCGCCGCCATCTTGACTGAAACGTAATGGCGGCCACACGAATGTTCAAAGCTTAAATCAAATTACGATTAACCTAATCATTCGATCTCTACCAAATTTTGCAACTACATACCTTTATGGAGGGAGCATCCTTTGACCAATCTAATAGGTCATTCGCCTAATAGTTTGCGGATGGCGGCCATCTTTGTGTAAAAATCGATTCCCCCTATTAATTCAAACACGGTGAAACAGAATGGAACGAAATTTGGTACAGAGATAGCACTAGCAAAGGGCATCTCAGTGTCATGATTTATATCGCCGCCATATTGACAGAAACGTAATGGCGGCCACACAAATGTTTAAAGCTTAAATCAAATTACGACTAACATAACCATCCGATCTCTACCAAACTTTGCAACAATATACCTTTATGGAGGGAGCATCCTGTGACCAATCTAATAGGCCATTAGCCTAATAGTTTGCGGATGGCGGCCATCTTTATGTCAAAATTGATTCCCCCTATTAATTCGAACACGGTGGAACCGAATGAACGAAATTTGGTACAGAGGTAGCACTAGCAAAGGGCACCTCAGTGTCATGTTTTATATCGCCGCCATCTTGACGGAAACGTAATGGCGGCCACACAAATGTTCAAAGCATAAATCAAATTACGATTCGCCTAATCATCCGATCTCTAGCAAATTTAGCAACAACATACCTTTATGGAGGGAGCATCCTTTGACCAAACTAATAGGTCATCAGCCTGATATTTTGCGGATGCCGGCCATCTTTGTGTGAAAATCGATTCCCCTTATCAATTCGAACACGGTGAAACCGAATGGAACGACATTTGGTACAGAGGTAGCACTAGCAAAGGGCACCTCAGTGTCATGTTTTATATCACCGCTATCTTGACGGAAACGTAATCGTGGCCACCCAAATGTTAAAAGCTAAAATGTAATTACGACCAACCTAATAATCTAGTCTCTACCAAATTTTGCAACACCATATCTTTATGTGGGAAACATATTCAGACCAAACTGCAAGAACATCAGCCCAATAGTTTGCAGATGGTGGCCAAGTATGTGTGCAAATCGATTCCCCCTATCAATTCAAACACGGTGAAACCGAATTGAACGAAATTTGGTACAGAGGTAGCACTAGCAAGGGGCACCTCATATTCATGTTTAATATCCCTATAGCACGTTGTATTTCAACAAGCTACTACAACCAACATTCGATCATACTCCTTGAAAAGGACAAAGAGTTATAACAATACCCATGCATTTAGGAGAAAGTAGGCTATATGTTCTTTACTGAACATCTTGTTTTTAAGCTGTCTTTTCCCCCTGAGTTTGATGAGTAAGTGAGTTAGTCAGTCAGTTAGGACGCTTTCTCTCCTTTTTTTTCTCCAGAATTTCACCCCACCCCATTGGCCCCTTAAATTGAATACATGAAAAAACGGTCGAACACCGATTTACTTATTTTTTAAGCTGATTTTTTCCCGCTGAGTTTCAAAGTTCTTGCCTATGTCGTTTAAGAGATACACGCTCCGTTACGAATCCTTCACTCCCCACTTTTCACCCCTTTCACCTTATAATATACTCCACATCGAAAAACCCTTAGACACATGTCTGCTTATTTTTAATGATTAGTTTATATGCCGAGTATCTCATTCACAAATGAAACCACTCGTGAGATATTGTTATTCAATAAAATGCAGGTTTAACCCCCTTAAGACCCCTTTAGAACCTGAATATCCGAAAATACTCCCTTAGTGTACGGTTTTGACATACAACGAACATATCCCCAAAATGTCATGTTTCTAACTTCAATAATTTTGGCTGGGCGATGATGGTTGGTTGGTTCCTTAGTTTAGGGGCTGCGACAACGCGGTCATGTAGCCCCGTGTACTTTGGGTGTGTGTAGAATCTGTCTGATAACCAGTGTAAATTGTGATGACTGTATTAGAAGGGCGATGATGAGTGAGTGAGTCAGGACATTTTCCTTCATTTGTTTTTCATAATTTCACCCCTCCCCATGAACCCCTTAAATTTGATTTATAAAGAAACTGTCGAACATTTATTTACTGATTTTTAAGCAGTTTTCTCTCCCGGAGTTTGATGAGTGAGTCTGTCAGTCAATCAGTTAGGACACTTTCTTTCCTGTCCCCCCCCCCCCCCAGAATTTCACCCCTCCCCATGGGCCCCTTAAATTGGATTTATGAAAAAACTGTCAAACAACTATTTACTAATTTTTAAGTTGATTTTTTCCGCTGAGTTTCAAACTCCTCGCCTATGTCGTTTAAGAGATACACGCTCCGTTAGGAATCCTTCAACCCCCACTTTTCACCCCTTTCACCTCTTAATATACACCACATCGAAAAACCCTCAGACACGTGTCTTCTTATTTTTAATGATGAGTTTATATGCCGAGTATCACATCCCCCATTGAAACCAATCGGGAGTTATTGTTATTCAATGAAATTCAGGCTTAACCCCTTTAGAACCTGAATATCCGAAAATCCTCCCTTAGAGGACGGTTTTGACATACAATGATCATATCCCCAAAATGCCATGTTTATAACTCCAATAATTTTGGCAGGGCGATGGTGAGTGAGTCAGGACTTTTTCTTTCAATTTTCTTTTTACAGAATTACACCCCTCCCCATGATCCCCTTAAATTGGGTTTATGAAAAAACTGTCGAACACCTATTTACTTATTTTTAAGCAGTTTTTTCCCCCTGAGTTTGAAGAGTGAGTCTGTCAGTCAATCCGTTAGGACACTTTCTTTCCTGTTCCCCCCCCCCCAATTTTACCCCTCCCCATGGGACCCTTAAATTGGATTTATGAAAAAAAACGGTCAAACACCTATTTACTTATTTTTTAAGCTGATTTTTTTCCCGCTGAGTTTCAAAATCCTCGCCTATGTCGTTTAAGAGATACACGCTCCGTTAGGAATCCTTCAACCCCCACTTTTCACCCCCTTTCACCTCATAATATACACCACATAGAAAAACCCTCAGACACGTGTCTTCTTATTTTTAATGATGAGTTTATATGCCGAGTATCACATCCCTCAATGAAACCAAGCCGGAGATGTTGTTATTCAATGAAATGCAGGTGTACCTCCTTAACACCCCTTTAGATCCTGAATATCCAAAAATCCTTCCTTAGTGAGCGATTTCGACTTACAACGAACATATCCCCAAAATTTCGTGTTTCTAACTTTAATAGTTTTGGTTGGGCGATGATGAGTCAGTCAGGACACTATGTTTTATATAATAGATTATTGGCTGGCAATGCGGGCTGCATCACGTCACCCCTGCCAGTGTTCTGGTGCAGAATTGCGAAAATAGTTTCATCTTGAGCTGCGTATAAATTGCAGTCACAGTGAGTAATTAGTGCAAATAGATTTCTTAGGCCCCTTAAAACAGTTATCATCATGAAAATATTATGCCTCTGAATAAGTGCGATGGTGTTGGTGCAGTACATAGGGGTTATCAGCGGCAATAAGCGTTGGTTCTTTCAAATTTACTTTCATTTATTCCGATCCTTATCCTTGAGCGGTATGTGACGATAAATGATACTGTAGCTACCTCAGGAGCTCCTGACAACCGAAGTTTTCCAAAGTGCTCTGATTATTTTTCTACGGCGCTATGCGACAAAGGACGACACTATTGATCTCTACTTTTCTAACAGCCAATTAGATATAGGCCCTAGGCATGGTCATTCTAATCATATTTTTCAATTCGTTTGTAAATTACATGTGTCAGTACTGTAGTTAGTAAATAGCCGCTTCCCTATTCATTATTATCATTATCATTACATGTTACACCCATTATACTGCACTACTTATCACCCCCACTACCCTAACCACCACAAAAAATTATTTACGGTATTTGAAATATTCTTTTCTGTCAGTTTAAGTATCATGTGCCAGCTCTGTAATAGTATTCATTATCATCCATAATACAAATAAATCCACCGGGCGAAGCCGGGCACTACTGCTAGTAGTCACTATATAGTCACTCCAAACAGGCAAATTTCCGGAGTTCTATCACCATTTTAGCATTTCACCAAACGCCATATAGATTACAACTAACATATACCGACAAGTTGCAATACTAATACTGCAACTAAATAAATCTACATATTGTAAATATTTTCACCCGTATTGACAAACATCGATTTTATAGCGTAAGTGTAAAGGATCTGAAGATCGAAACTGGTCATCCTATTGTATGTATTTATCTCATGTAATTTTTTCAGGATTAGGGTATAACCCAACTCGTTTGGGTAAATTCGTGTTGACCGACTGAAAAGCACCAAACTTTTGTTTACCGAGGCAACACTGAAAAATGGCTTCAAACCCCATATAATCATAATGTTTATTAACTAAATACATTTTATGTTCTCCTTGTAAAATCTTGACCAGCTCGTGGCGCAGTGGCTAGCATTGTTGGCTGTCACCCCCGAGGTACCGGGTTCGATCCCCGGCTCTGGCAAGAATTTAAAAGTCTTGGTATGGTCTGGTACGGGGTCTCCCAACCTCGTGATGCAAAATGGGAACCTGGCGGATGCTATGGCAAGAGGAGGAGTGGAAAGGAACTGGCTACCCTACCACACGCAAACTCCGGTTCGGGATGCCTGGTGAGTGATCCCTTTCTAATTCAGATCGCCTCCGTTCCTGGAGGTGATATGGCACTCTATTTTTTTCTTTTGTAAAATTTTGCAGTCCGTTCACAAGATTCGGATACATATAACATATCCCTATAAGAAAATTTCATATTTCTTTGGAAATCCATTTTTTTTAAACTCCCAGTGAGTCCTTCTCGTCACGCCAGGAACACCCAAGGTTACTTAAATACTAAGGTTGGGCCAAGTCGGGGAGCGCGCGGCAATTGGCTGACGACTGTGACGTAGATACTATGTCAAGCAGCGGTTGGGAGGTAGTGAGTGAAGGGAACAGTATATGGAATGAAAGATTTCCGTGAGGTTATTTTAATTATTTATATATCACATGACAATCATATAGCACAAGGAAATTCATATACAATATAATACAATATCACAAGTACATGGCATCACCAACACAGGGATTCTACAAGGCTGATTTCGCCCATTTCAGGCGTTTGCTTGCTGCCCTTCTTTCAGCCTCTCTCAGGGACTTAAGGGCGTTGAGGAAGCGCATTCTAATAATGTCCTCGTTGTTACATGCAGCCGAATAGCATTCTCATTAGTAAACAGGAACTTCTGTTGCAATACTAATGCAAGCGTATGCATTATTCGTTGACCCCTTTTCAATTCATTTCCTACCGACAGTAGTGGCTACGCTCGCTAAAGCGCAGTGTTAGGTCATGGGGCCAAGCTCTCTGCTGACTCGGTAGACGCGTGGGTTCGAACCCCACCGTCGGCCGTCCTTGAAATGGTTTTCCGTGGTTTCCCAATTTTCAACACCAGGCAAATGCTGGGACGGTACCTTCTGACAGGCCACGGCCGCTTCCTTCCACATCCTTCTCCAATTTCATTCACCTTAATCAATTCCATCTCTCATCCCGACGCGCAGGTCGCCCACGGGCGTCGAATAGAAAGACCTGCACTAGGTCTCTGAGGAGACCACACGAAAAAAAAAAACATTTCCGCGAAAATTTTTGAAAAATTGGCGTCCACGGGACTCCAGCTGAGTCCGGCATTGCTTCCTCTTACTTGTGCCGGGCTCCTCTCCGTTCTCTTTCCTCTCTTGGTCAACTCATGTTCTCTTTCGACCCCAACGTTATTAGGGTCTTTCACTTTCCCGCCTTAATTGGCCCTTGTCTCATCTTTCCTGATAACCTCATTCTTCGAGGGGTCAGCCTTCTTTTTCTTTTCATGTTATCTCCTGCCTTGTGCACAAGGCCCTCCAGGGGACAGGGTGTATGTAGCCCCACCACTTCTGGTACCCTGGATAATGCTACACCCTCAAGGGCTCACAACTGGTGAGTTTGGGAGTTGGCGACCCCGAGGGATTCCTGAGTTGGGTCCGTTTTGTCCCCTTTTTCATCTTACCTTGTGGCGGGCCCTAGGAACACCTACCTACATCCTATTGAAGTCCATTGTCTGAGGCATTACGTTTTGCCAGGGGACTGACATCATTACGAAATGCTCAAAGTTCTTTTATATTGTTGTTTCGTTTGACAGGCTGAGTGGCGCAACAGTAACGTTCTCGCCTGCTGGTTGAAAACGATCGAATCCTGGCGCAGTCTGTTGGCATTTGCCGGTGCGCAAATGAGAGGGAGCCGTGTCAGTATTTACTGGCAGGTTCAAGATCTCATACGGGGTGAGATTCTGGCACCCCGTCCTCTCTAAAAGCTTCAGTAGCTAAAGGGACGTAAAACCAATAGCACTATTATTATGTTGTTTCGTTTAGGAGTTTGGATATCGTGGCCATTTATCCCTTGATATTTGGATGTGTGAAGAATTAGTTTGAAAACCTGTGTTACTGAGTTGTCTATAGTATTTCATGTACTTGTAACTGAGGCTAGTATTGGGAAGAAGGTGGCAGTGGCCATACCGGCATTTGCCTGAAGTGGAAATGGGAAACTTATTAAAATCTCTTCCAGGAAGGTGGAAGTGTGAACTAAACCTACCGTACCTTTTTTGAGTTTTGTCTCACAAGGCTGAGTGAGCATTGTTCCAGTCTTTAGACTAACTTTCTTGACAGAGCAGAGAATCGAACCCTGGATGTTAGAACCTGAGTCTCAACATGAACCCCGAGACCATAGAAGGCGGCTAAGAAGGATATAGATTATCATTATTTTTCAACAGGATGGACAGAAGCAGATCCCTGAAGCAGTCGTCAACTACTGTCCCGATGGGAAGAGATCTCTAGGTCGCCCCAGGACTAGGCTATTACATGAAAGGATGATGATGATTATATATTTAACAGACGGATCCGAAAGAGGGTTGTTGTTGATTTATTTAGGGTCTTTGCGACATCGTGGTCATGTAGCCCCAAGTACTTGGGTATGTGTTGAATTTGTCGGATAACCTGTGTTATTGTGATGGCTGCATTCGTGGGTATAGTTGTAATTCAGATGAGGATTGGGAAGGAGACGGCCGTGGCCATAATTTAGGAACCATCCCGGCAATCGCCTGGAGTATAAGTGGGAAACCACGGTAAAACACTTCCAGAATGGCTGACGTAGGAATCAAGGACTCACGAGGCAGGGTGTACCCCGTCCAGCCATGGGAATTACATTTCTTGACAGAGCCGGGAATCGAACCCGGGCCTCCGCGCTGACAGCCAAGAGTGCTAGCCACTAGGCAACGAAGCTGACGAAGCGGAAAGAGTCCTACGACTGATCTCAAAGTTTCTTTTTATAATTATTTATAATTTTCGGGGTAGCAAGGAAACATGTTATTAGCCTAAAAATGTAAAAGCAGGTTCATGATATCAGTCCGGGACATACAGTAAATAAAAGGTACTGTAATATCAACTTTACGGTCATCATCGAGTAACTTCATACCTCCAAAACAATTCACCGTATCGGTATCTACTGATTGTGAACATGTTCAAGATAATAATGTTAATGGTTTTACATCCCTTTTAACTACTGCGGCTTTTAGAGATGCCGGAATTTACTGACACGGCTCCCTCGCATTTGCGCACCCTCAAATGCCAGCTGGCTGCGCCAGGATTCGATCCTGCAACCTGGGGAACAGCAAGCGAGAACGTTACCGCTGAGCCACGCAGCCAGCCGAAAATGTTGATGAGAATGCCACTTTGGTTGGTTGGTTGGTTCCTTAGTTTAGGGACTGCGACAACGCGGTCATGTAGCCCCGTGTACTTTGGGTGTGTGTAGAATCTGTCTGATAACCGGTGTTAATTGTGATGACTGTATTAGTGTGTGTATCTGTTTTTTAATTCAAGTAGAGACTGCAACTTTGAATTTTCAAATAGTTCCTACTTTTGCCGCCAAACGCCACCGTCAACGACTACTAGGCCTAGTTCAGAACTAGCTACTAGACGCCACCGCAGTCGGCTCTTGGCAACGAACGTAGCAACCTAAGAGCGTTGTTTACATCCTTAACCTATCCAATTTAGTTTCACACAGGTGTAATTAGTGGAAATATCTTTAACAGAATGCCACTTTAATTACCAGGGTGATTCGAATTTATCCACAAACCAACTCTGGCAACAAACAAAGCGGCATATCCATTTAATTTCATAGTGCCATAATTTGCCTCACAGCAAGGTACATAATGCTTCCTAGGCGTCTTGGAGTATTGTAATGAAATATTAGTGAAGAGTTTGATTGTTAAATTCATTGATTCTACATACAACGTAATACAAAAAAACAACAAAGTCACTTCTACAACTTCCAGCAGTCCGCCCCGGGAGTCCCGGGTTCGATTCCCGGCTCAGGCAAGAAATGTAATTCTGAGGGCTGGAACGAGGTACACTGAGAAGAGGTGGGTTCGATTCCCACCTCAGCTACCCTGGAAGTGGTTTTCCGTGGTTTCCCACTTCTACTGGTACATAAATTAAGGCCACGGTCGCCTCTTTCCCAATCCTCATTCATTTACAAATACACACACTAATACAGCCATCACAATAACACTGGTTATCAGACAAATTCTACACACACGCAAGTATATGGGGCTGCATGACCACGATGTCGCAAAGCCCTAAATGGAACAACAACTTTCAGCAGGTCTGATCTACCACGAGGAATTTCACCGGTGTTGGAAGAGTAAGCAATAGACTGATTTAAAGTTCTGTCCTATTACTGTAATCATCAACAAAAGCTAGCACGTGAGCTTAGCGTGTTTTTCACATCTTACGGTCTCCCCACAGTGTTGCCAATTCTACCATCAGCACGGCTTCTACATCTGTCAATCGGCGGATCAAGGCGAGTGTGAGGTAAGAGGGAAGGCAAGTACACTCCGCATCAAGCGCTGTTGACACTAGGAGATCCGTGTTGTTCTGCTGCTAATAACACCAATTCTACTCTAATTACGAACTACTTTTCCGTTAAGGGTATGAATCCCTTGAAACTATTCCCATATCACAAATTTAAAATACCCAACTGACCAATCGCAATGCTCGTGTCACAATGATTTATTGACATACAGTGGACACTGTACTGCTCGGGTTTAAGCTCTGTGAACTTGCGGGGTGAAGGGCAGAGGCAGAGAAGGGTCAGGCAAGAATTGAGAAGCCTGTCAACAGGCCACCGTGTTACCTGATATTCCCGTCTATTCCAATACTGCTAACATGGGGTCTTTGCTGAAACCAATGTGGCGTTGCGAATGAGTGAGTGAGTCACCGACCAATGTATTTGGCTCTGTTACTAGGCACGGACCGGGAAACCTAATAACTCGACACCATCACTTCTCATAGTGCGCTACCCACATTCCTCTCAGGTTCACGCAGCTTCAACCTGAGCAGTACCGATATCCCTAGGAACACAGATTGCATCACATAGCTGACAGCTTGTAGTTCATACATCTACCGCCGGCAAAGATTCGTCAGCCAAGTATTTTCATAATTTCTTTTAGGGTAGCTACAAAACTGCCGGTTATATTCTCACCTCCGAGGTTAAAGAATCGAATTCTGGCAGTCAGGATGCTTAAATAAACGAGACCGCAGTAGTAGACTAGATTTACTGCCACGATAAAAAAAAACTTTTGTTACCTACAACCACCTCAATTTTAAGGAATGTTGTAGTTTTACGTGACCTTTAATCTCGCGATCATGAGCCACGGGACCTCCATTTTACGTGAAATCCGAACCACAGGACAGGATATTTCACTTCGAAATCTCACATGCATTGACCGGGAATCGAACCAGCTCCGCCTTGGTGAGAGGCGAACAGCTTGACCACTGCAACATCACGCCCCAAAGGATAGTTAAACCCCAGATTAATAGTTATGCACAAGACCACAGGGTCAGACTACCACTAATTTTAGTATATTGATATTTTTAACAGCTTGCCCAGCGTAAGCTTATAAAGCGCACGGACGCCAGTTTTTTTTTCGAGATTTTCACTCAAATCGCTATTGCGTGGCTTCCATTGATCATAAATAAATAATTTCCTATAGAAACCTTCATCGAGATATCCTTTACAGAATGGTGAAAACTGCATCAAAATCCATCAGTGGTTCTGGAGGTTACCCGTAACATCCAAGAATGGGGGGGACTTCGGTTTATAGTAAGTAGAGATTAACATTTTAGGAAGGGCAGATAACGTCGCTGTTCCGCCCCTTTATGACAACCATTATCAAATTATAATTTGTGGTTTGTGAGGGGTTAACGAAAATAAAACACAAATGAGGTTAACTGACGGCATTCAACCGGATTGAAGAAACAAGACTAGAGAAAACCATACTCTGGATGGCTGCTGTCAGCACCGTGATTAGAAATGCAGTCAAGAATTTCCGGGATGGTACCCAAATTAAGGCCTAGCAGGCTCCTACCAAAATCCTAGCCTCAATTAGAAATTCACACTCTAGAACAGCCATCATACAGGTTATCAGAAACACCCTAAGTCCCTACAATGAATCAACAACTCAAGAAATATATCTAAAGGAGCAAAGGATTTATTTTTTACCAATAGATTGGCATCACTATGGTAGATTAATACAAGAATGAAACTCCAGAGCGTACATGATTACTTTCATAAAACTTTATTATTGCCATCAGACTACCTATTGATATTTTCAAAGGAAGTGGGAGATTTCTGTTACTTAGGAAGCAAAATAACCAGTAATGGATGAAGCAAAGAGGATATAAAAAGTAGGTTAGATCAGGCAAGGAAAGCATTTCTACAGAAAAGGAATCTGGCGACATTGAATATAGATTTAGGTATTAGGAAGTCATTTTTGAAGGCCTTTGTCTGGAGCGAGGAACTGGAAGTGAAACTGGACTATTGGTGCAGCAGAAAAGAGGAGAATTGAAGCGTTTGAAATGCGATGTTACAGGAGAATGATGAAGATTAGATGGGTAGATTGGGTTACAAAGGAAGAGGTATTAAGTCGAGAGGGAGAGGAGAGATGTTTCTTGCGACTTCTAATGAAGAGAAGAGATAGGTTGGCAGGATACATACTAAGACACCCAGGAATAGCAAGCTTAGTTATGGAAGGAAGACTCGATGACAAGAACTGTAGGGGTAGACCAAGGTTAGAATATGTCAAACAGATCGCCTCGGATGTAGGGTGTGGTAGCTATGTAGAGATGAAACGTTTAGCTCAGGACAGGGAGGTATGGAGGGCTGTATCAAACCAGTCAAAAGACTGAAGACTCAAACAACAACAGGTTTGCACTCACATTGCAGTGCGATGTGCTGACATCTGGTGAATGTATTGTGACATACGTTTATTTTCAAGGTTTTAAAGGGCTATTTGTAGAAAAACAGGATATTAAATTCTCCGAACAGAAAATCTGCTCTTTCCATTACCTAAATATTGGAAGTGTCCAGGGATAAAAAGGTCTTATGGTAACCCTTTTACATTTAGATGAAAACTGAGATCAATTTCAATATGGTCCCGTATTCACTGCATTTGCCGCTTACATAACAAAGAAAGTAGTATAAATTGAAATCGATGGGAACATGTCATGGCGGTCAACCTGTAGTTAAGTTGGCTACCTAATATTGAAAAGCCAATACAAAATTTCAAGTTTATAAGTAAAAAATTGGAACTGCAGAGCACATTATCGCTCTATTCAGGCCTGGTGACTTTACACATTAGTTGGTACCACAACTAAAATTGAAAATTGGCTGTGCCACTTGCTCAGCTCTACGGTATGTTTCTTTTTCTTTCCCTTAAAACAGACAAAAAAAAACAGAAAAGAAAAAAGAAACATACCGTAAACTAAATCCCTGAGATATAACATCTTTATAAATATTCCGCAGAGCTAGATCATTTGTGGATCAATTAACATTAATATAATTACTTCTGATAAAATGTTTTACAGGCAGTCAACACTATATTCAAAAGTTGAAATTTGTCGTTCATTATGTAACACTGGCAGCAAATATACAGTTCACGCCACGAATTTGTTCGCTTAGTTCTGATTGCACAGTCGTACAGAGGAACAGAGGACGGTCTGCGAGCGACGACTGTGCAATCGGAACTCACCGACCAAAAACCGTGGCGTGAACTGTACATATGTAGATAGATATTACTAGTTCCTTTTGCATTGATGTTAGTTCAAATGAAACAACTTAATCTATTATCTGCTAAATGCTATCAAATCAACTGAGTCAGATTACCAAACAGACAACCTCCAAATTCTAGTGTACATACCTTACTCCCCCCTTTCTTCATTGTCCTATCCTACATAACCTCCAAATCAGTCTATGGAATGACCTAACTTCTATTATTCCTGCATAGGTTCCAAATTCTTGTTTGAATCCCATGACCCTCTTGCAAATGGATTATGAGAAGGAAGGAGAAACAATCAAATTTAAACCCCAGGAGGTTGGTAATTGAAAAAGTAATTTTTATTTTGCATTACACAATGTAGTACAAGAAATACAATTACTGCATATTATAAAAAGAACCACACAACTGAAAATGCATTCTCGCCCAGGTCTGTTCCAAGCAACTTGCAGTTCAACTGGATCTAGTGGACAGATCTGTAAGAATACAAACATGAAGCTATTAATATAATAAATGTGGAATGTAACTTATAAGGCACTGCACATATAAGAATGCTGGCTATGCTTATCAAGAAAATATACTGTAAATGGCCATAGAGGACTTCGGCTATTAGGTCGTTGATTGTACAATGAGTGTACAAACCATATAGATGAAGGATAGAAAGCACAACACGAACTCACAACTTCCAGATTTGGCTTCCGTTACTCTACCTCTGAGCTATGTGGAGACACTTTTGGTTTTTCTATGCATTACCATGTCCAACATAATTGCTTGGAGAGAGGGCAAAGGCAGTTAGAGCTGGATGTCACAGGTTGTGTCCCACATGTTTTGTACGTTCTAACTTTTAGTGTCCATCTATGTGGTTTGTAGGCCCACTCTCTGAACAACACACAACCTAATAATAGTTGAAATTTCCTTGCTCGTTTGATGGGTCATCTTTTACAATTTACCAGATATAATGGTATTTGGGCCTTTATCATATACAATCAGAGAGAAAACATAACAAAGTTCTGATGCACAAAACAAGACTTCAACCTACAGTGTAATAGTAAAAAAGTAATAACGATGGGCACAGAAGGTAGAGTATATTGAAAGGCAAGTCATTTGTCCCAGGCACATAGAATTACATGGCATCCTTGAAACATGAGTTAACTTCTGTGTTCTCCAGAGTAGCTGGTAACAGTTGAGGAGAAAATAACCCTTGAAAAAATTTACCAAACTACTGATTTTAGCCATGTCAATACCTTCTGTAATGATTCAAAATAGATTTCCCTTTTATATCATGACATAGAGTTCAATTTCAGCTGTGTTGGCCATTATCCGCGTGAATTATGCACTACTACAGCAACGCCAACCCCACGCATACGTTACTAATTGCTTTTGTAAAAGTTACATTTGCCTAGACCAGGTGGCGGCCCTGTGTTAGTCTTTGTCTTTGTCCCAGGCGACAAGAAGTGGAACGACCTATGACGCAAGGATCTAGTAATGAAATCACAGAACTGGAAATTAGGAAAGCCATCTCTAAAATGAAGAATCGCAAAGCAACCCATAAGAACGAAGGGTAAAGTTTATAAAACTGCAGTAAGACCAATCCTACTCTATGGTAGTGAAACATGAGCTACTACAAAGGCACATGAGCAAAAGCTACATACCACTGAAATGTGTATGTTACGTAGGGCAGGTGGAGTTACTCTCAAAAGATAAAATCCGTAATGAACATGTGCGAGGCAGTTTCAAAGTAGCGCCTATACCGGTAACAGGCTAAGGTGGTATGGCCATGTTATGCGAAGACCGGAGGGGATCTTTAACGTGCGCACTGGCGCACCCTCAAATGCCAACTGACTGCGCCAGGATATGAATCTGCAACCTTGGGCCCAGCAGGCGAGGACATTAAAAGCAGCCAGTTCCTTTTTGTAACAAACAAAATGTATTAATCTCCTGCAGCCTATTTTTTTCAGGTTTAGGGAATAACCCACCTCATTTGGGTACAATCGTGTTGACCGACTGAAAAGCAGCCACCAACTGACTATGGAAAATGACTGCGAGGGTGTTATTGCATTATTTCAGCAGTGCCAACTTTATCGTTTGGTGCCAGTTTTGCTGCTAAGTTCAAAAGTGGTGAACATCGAATAAGGCTTTACATACAACCTCAAACCTAACCTGGGGCATATGGACCAGACCCCTCTCCTGTACTACAGTAATTTTGGCTCTTCTTTTGCAGTGCCGACACATGACCGAACTTGTATAAGGCCCATAATATAATATGTGCCATAAATGCAAAATTTCCAATCACCAACAATAGCTCTTGGCAGACTTCAGCGCACTCCCACGAATCGAGGTGAGATGACTGTCTGGCCGAAAATTACTGATGTAAAAGTTGGACGAGACCAAGTCATACATCGCTACTTGGTTCGAAGGCTGCCTTGACGAAAGAAACCATTGGCAGCTACTTGGCTAGCAGACTGGGAATCGTGTATTGTGCGGAGCGAAGTCGCCGGGGCGATACGTTATCGAACCTGTTCGAACTGTTGGCCGACCTCACACACAAAGTACTGATATCGCGCCAGGAGTTGGCAGTTGGGTTTGAACTGCAGATGTGTTCCCGCTCACTGCTTATCGTGCATTCCAAAAACCATCAGTTAGTCGTTGCTTGCTTCACTCACTCAGCACATTCCTTCTCTCTCTGGCTGCGTGCTTTGTGCTGCGATGACAACGATTGGCATGCAGGGAGCCGATATATTTAGATCTGGAATGCGTACTGCGAGACCCCCCGCACCCCGTCGCAGCGTGTTCAACTGCCATCGCAGCGGTATGTGTGAACGTATTAGACTATTAGTGGTTCGAATGCCACTGTCGGCAGCCCTGCAGATGGTTTTCCGTGGTTTCCCATTTGCACACCAGGCACATGCTGGGGCTGTACCTTAATAAAGGCCACTGCCGCATCGCTCCGCGCCTAGCCCTCTTCTATCCCATCGTCACCATACGACCTCTGTGTCGGTGCGACATAAACCTAATTGTACATAATAATAACAATATTAATATGGATTATTGCCCCCCCCCCCCCTTGTCACTGATACGTCTTTGGTTTCTGGGAAGGATGCAATACTGTCGAGGATATTAACAAACGTATGTTCCTGAAACGGAACAAATTAATCGCATATAAACACACTGTTGCCGCACGATTGTACGAAGAACGTGTTGTGACCGTCGCCTTTGTTCTGTAGGCAGTTTGTATATTCTGGGGAGACATGTGCATCGAATCATCGCACAAAAACAGATTGTGACTGTCTCCACACTACAGATATTGTTTGAAGGGGTTTCATGCAAAGCCCTGCGCGGATGCGGATATCCGCAAAATTTTTCGCTATGCGGATAAAGTTTGCATGACTGTGCGGATAGCGGATAAGCTACGGATAATGTTTAGAGTTTATTTGTGGACAGTTTCTAGAATACAATGTTGAACTGGATTTTTCTTATTAATTTTATTTTTTGCTAAGATGTGCGTCTTTCACGTTTCTTGCTATTTACCTATTTGCTTTCACTTGGATCGTATGAAAATAATAGAGAAGTGAGAGAAGCCAATCATGGAAATACCCTCAATTAGTGTTGACTTATTTTAAAAAAAATATCCTTTATACTTGCGTGGGTATATCCGACGACTAAGTAGACAGCCGTTGTTTTACATGGCATTACTCAGATGGACAAAACTCAGTCAAAATTTTCTTGCGATTCACACATACCCTAGGGGAACGAATTTCTCTTCAAATGTCTAAAATATGTGTTGATTTAATACTAAAAAAAAATGTAATGTCAGCGAATCCTGATACGGTAACAAACGTGCGGATACGGATAAAAGTCGTGTGGTTGAGGATATCAGTCGTGCGGATGCGGATAAGGTTTTGTTTATCCGCGCAGGGCTCTAGTTATATGCACAAACTATACAGTAGTGCACATAATACACAGGACGAGCCAGTACCGCCTAGCACAATGCTCGAACACAACCTTCTTGAGGTTTCTGGGTGGATGAGAACACGCCGATAGGTCGCAGCGCACTCAAAAGGTCGTACAAAGGACGAACTTTTTTCGAACTCTGGCGTCTTCTGTTCCAGCAGGAGCGAATGATACTTAAGTTCGAGCGGGCTCGCACGGGCACGACACGCAACGTAGCTCCATACGGCATCGAACCTGTTTGAACAGTAAATCAAATTGTACCTAATAATAATGTTAATAAGATTATTCCCCACCCCCCATCTCTGAGAAGGATGTAATACGTCGAGGATAGTAGCAAACATATATTTCTGCAACGGAAGAAATTAATGAAATACTGTTTTGGTAGCGGTTCACTTTAGACCATCCTTTGTATAAATATTTTTAAAAACTGAAATTACCTGATTTAATAGTCGGGAGGATATCAGGAGGGGATTGAGTATTAGATGTTCACTGCTCCGCTGTCATAGACCCACCATCCCGCCCAAATAGCCTTTCTCATCTGCTTTTAACTAAGTGGTTAGCTACCTTTTCTTCAAGAGCTGCATTTTACTAGTATGTCAGGGCATCTACTTGTTTTAATTATCAATTTCCTCCGTGGGATCTCATGCTTATAAGATGTTGTAACTTATATTCAGGCCAACGTGGGAATTCTCAAAGACTCTGATAAATGCTAATAACTAGCCAACATGGGAATTGCACTAAACTGCTTCAAATTTTAGAAATTTCATCCAGATGGTTCTAGAAGGAGTCAAATGCAAAGTTTCGGACGTCACGACGAATCACACCTGTTTCAGCCTCTAACTGTCAAATTAAATTTGTCCGTTAATAACAAAACTCTTTAGGTTCATTCAAACTGAACTATAATCTCTCTACAAGAAAGTAATATTCACTACATTAATAAGTGACTTACCTCTAATCAAGAAGTTGCACTCTAGTTTCAGAACTTAGAGTGTTTCAAAACATAATGTGCGTTTAATCGGGTCGTGTCGCGAGTGAATGAATATATGGCCAGACAATACATCCGGAATTCCTTGCCCCCCTTTTTTTCAATTCACTAACAATTCTAGTATAAGTAACCTATGTTTTTTTGTAAACTCAGAAGTTACACCATAATGGTGTGTTCCCCTACTTTGTATATACCATATAATGTCAAGCTACGTGAATAATCTGTGTGGTTATAACCCACTCTTTTAATTTAAACATAATTATATTCATTCTGGTGCCTTCTTGGACCGATCTAAGCATTCTTTTGCCATCTAGGCATTGTATCTTTTAGTATCAGTGGCACCTGCTGTTTTGGATCCACGCATTTTTAGCTATCTTAGCCTTTGTTTCGAGTTTCACCATGTATAATGAGACACCCTACATTTAAGGGACTCACTTAATCCAAACTTGAAAAATAATTGCAAATTTTAAACCTAATTGTTCAAAGGCTTGAGACCAATAATCTTGCAATATCT
The DNA here is from genome assembly GCA_946902985.2 of Meconema thalassinum. Classification (NCBI taxonomy): domain Eukaryota; kingdom Metazoa; phylum Arthropoda; class Insecta; order Orthoptera; family Tettigoniidae; genus Meconema; species Meconema thalassinum. The sequence goes on along the minus strand of OX336391.1, from coordinate 294,374,646 downwards.
ATGCTTGCTCTTTTCCTAAACTTTGAAGCATTTGAATTGCTCACTTTTTACACAGGACTGTTACAGGTCAGGGAAGTCATGGAAATGTCAGGGGAAAAAAATCCGGTCATGGAAGTCAGGGAAATGTCAGGGAAATTTTCTGCAAAATCAGGGAACTTTTTAATTTTTTAAAATAAAAGCGTGAATCTGTCTTATTGGCCTGTAGCGCGAAGCTCCTTCGCTTTGTCGGGTTAGGGCTAAAAAATGCTAAAATTGTAAAATAGAGATGAGAGAGCAAGGAAGGAACACATTGCGGTAGCCCTGCTGCTCTCGATACTTCGTCTCATCGTTCGTCCCCACTACAATCTTTCCTCCACTTTCCCTTGCCCAAGTCGGTCGCATTTCGTCGTTGCCAAAGCCTCTACTCCACATGCACCATCCCCCTCTCGTCCCCTTTCATCTCGTCCGTGTTCGGTTCGCCGAAGTTTCGCCTCGTGTACCTTCGGCATAGCACCTATGCTTGATCTACTAACACAGAGCTCAAACGTTCTCTCATAGGTCTACGACAAGTGTACGATGGTGTTCAATCCGTGGGAGAGTTAGGTAAAGTGACTGTCACCAAAGAAATGCTCGTTAAGGCGAGGCATGCTCATTCAGAATATGAAAATGTGCCTAAGGATGCCTAAGGAGAGGGCCGCTGAAAAGAAAACGAGGCCAAAGAAAAACAGAAGAGAGCAATTGTAGACGAGGCAAAAGAGTTGAAAACCAAGAGAGTCAAATTGATGTTAGAAAAAGAAGCCGAACTAAATGATATTGAAGAACGTTTAAAAGTGCTAAACAGCGGGTACTTGTAGAGAGTTATTCAAATAAATCTATGCAACGAAAGTTTTAAAGCTAGTGTGTTAGCTTTTCAAAATGTGATCGTACTTACTTTCGCTAAGAATGTAGCAGAAAGGTGTATACTCCGAGCCAAATGCGTGGATTTCCTGTTTTAGTCCATCGATTTCTTTACCAGTATCAGTCGCTAAATTTTGTGTTTTCGATGTCTATATTTTTTCTCAGTATTGTTCATGTATTTTAAGTGTTAATAATTATAACTCTGTGAGCTGCCAGAATAGGATTGACAGTTCTCGCCTCGCCATGTGGTCTGAGAACGAGGTTGCCAAACTGAACAAGCCAGAGATACAGCAGACCACGCACTGAAGCACGTGGGCTGCAATATTGCAACGCAGAGTATTATGCCATCAACTATGCGAACATGGATTGGTCAAGAGGCAGAGGGGTGATAACTGACATGGAATTTCCGGCGAAATGTCGATCCTATTCAGGCAGCTCACAGAGTATATAGCAATGAGATCTTACGGGCACAAAACAAGTGTCACGATGTATGGTCTTTCTAGTGTACGTCAGGCGTCCGTTAAAGCTTTTAAGTTTCAAACCATTCTTTTTGTTCTTCAATTTTGATCAGTATAGGATAAGGTATCAACGAATCCGTGCCATACCAGACTTAGTGTCACCTAGATCACGTATGGATTTTGTAATCCATTGATATCAGTCATGGCGCAGTCGTAAGACGTAAAAGATTACAAAGTGTTAAATATCTTTCTGTGTTGTCTGTGGGTCCGTGCAATACTTGTCTGCTTCCTAGACAATGAAAAGGGCTTTTGCAGTCAATCGATGTATGTAAGTCCGATAGTTTTTGAGTCCAATTAAATGGTTTCGTTGTGCCATTTTTTTGATTACCTATTTTTAATTTCTTTCTTACATTAACAATAATTTTGAAAGAATATGTGCCATGTACGTTACTTACCCATCGTATTATTTGACTATTAGGCCATAGTTTTTAAGTCATTAGTTATAACAATTGCAATAACTTTTGAATGTAAGAAGTTTCATTGTGAACTAAATGTACTGACAAAGAAAGAAGTTAAAGATTATGTTCCTTGAATCACTTTTTTTAAAATTTATTTGTCGTGTTCTTATTTTTTTTAGCATAACCGATTAATTTATTAAAGAAGTCAGATGAAGCCAGTTATTTTCATGCCTTCTGAAGTGCTCACGGCATCTAAAACTGGGCTAATTCTTAAAATTAGCTTTTTGTTAAACTTCTTTCTTTAAGCCTTTTCTTTACAATCTCGGAAAAGAAACTCTTTTTCTGTATGAGATAGTTTACATATCTCGTGTAATACTGTAGCTGGAAAAAAGTTAGCATGGACGTGTATTTAAATAAAAATAAAAAAAATAATCACCATATGTCGAGCCATTCGAAGATGTAAATCAATAACTATCGTTTGATCAATTCGATGGGTTTTATTTTTAAAATATGTTCACACGGTGATCAGAATAAAGTATTGGTGGTCAGGGAAAGGTCAGGGAAAATGGGATCTTAAGTCAGGGAAAAGCCAAGGAAAATGCAAATCTTGGTCTTGTAACAACCCTGTTACATTAAGCATAGCTTTTATGCACTAGGCCGCGGCCGCCACCTCGAATTATGTCACTAATTTTGTTCATTATTCCTACTCGAAGAGTATTCTAAATTACTTGAAATACTTATTACTAATCTTTCTAACCTCTCTTTTATTTCACTTTTGAAAGCCATTGGAAATGCTCCACGTTCAGTTGTGCAAATCTTTCTTATCAATGTTATGCTCAAAACGAATTGTTATTAACGCAATGTTGTCAAGTTTGTTCTGATATTATTTTTAGATTTACAAATGCTGACATAGTTCGGTCAGCTAACTTCCTACCTGGATCATTGTAAATTATGTATCTTGATTGTTGTTCTTACGCAATCAAGAATTCTTTGGTTCATTCTTTCGGTAAAATTCTCATTAGCGTACTGCTGGTGAAAAAGTTAGTGTATTTAGAGCATCTCTTTTGGAGATTACCTCTAGTTGTGGCCTATTGTTGTTCTTGCCCACGGCTGTCTCCTGGTCTTTCGCCAAGGCTTTTTCTATTTGCTCAGGGGCGTGGTGGCTCAGCGGTCTAGCTGTATGCCTCTCACCAAGGCGGACCGGGTTCGATTCCCGGTCAATGCATGTGAGATTTTCGAAGTGAAATGCCATGTCCTGTGGTTCGGATTCCACGTAAAAAGGAGGTCCCGTGGCTCATGATCTCAAGATTAACGGTCACGTTAAACTACAAGCTTCCTTTTTCTATTTGCTCAGGTTCTCAAAACCAATATTTAATAATTATTAAAGTTAATTGCGCCTTGTCACTATTTTCAAACTTCACTTGGCCACAATTGTGGTTTCCCCACGCGAACTTTGTTATTTATTGTCTTTTTGCGTTTTGTACTAGCATCTATTCCTCCTTTGGGTTTGGCATACTTTTTGATTACCGGTACCTAATCTCAGTATATCCTACATACGTTAGGCTTGATCAAAATTGTGATCATAATAAATAATAATCACAATAATCACAAATATTGTAATAATAATAATAATAATAATATCGTATGGCTTCGGGTGCCGGGTGCAAGCTTTGTTATTTGACACCCAAAGGGTAGCTTGCATGTCGAACTTCGTTGTTCCTTGAAGCACTATGAAAGTCAAGGAGGTTAGATATCTAAGCTCCTTGAACACTATAACGCTTTCTAGTATCGAAATGAGGAACTTTGTGTTGGCGGAAACTCTCGAGATTAATTTTGCCATTATGATCACGGCCTACTGAATTCAAATGGGTTATTTGACATGCCAACATCGTATGACATGGTGTCGTAATTTTTGCCGCCTTTCAAAAATCACTCACCACGGCCAGGAGCGAACCTGCAAGCTTGGGGTTAGTAGACCGACACGTTGACCACTCACCCACCGTGGAAAGGTAATATTGTAATGAGCCACGAGCTCCCCCTCTCTCTCTGTAACGTTTTTGCCAGACTCGCTCAACGATTTACAGTAACTTGAGATTTATTCAATCGTTATTTTACTTGTTTTTTCAACTGTATTTTGTCAATAAACATTTTGTTTACCGGGGTCTGTCCCTTTTACGCAATCTTTTTCTTTCGCTTCCAACCCTTCTTCTTCTTCTTCTATTTCACCATCCCATGGTCGTGATTGGAATTTACTTCCAATTGCTCCAAAGCCTACCAGATGACAGATGGACGCATTGCCAAGCGTAATGACAGCTTGAGAATTCTAGACGGCGTTGCCTCACTTTGGTTGGTTGGTTCCTCAGTTTAGGGGCTGCGACAACGCGTCATGTAGCCCCGTGTACTTTGGGTTTGTGTAGAATCTGTCTGATAATCGGTGTTAATTGTGATGGCTGTATTATTGTGTGTTATCTGTTTTTAATTCAAGTAATGACTGCACACTTTGAATTTTCAAGTAGTTCCTACTTTTGCCGCCAAATGCCACCATCAACAACTAGGTACTAGTTCAGAACTTGGTTATTAGACGCCACCACAGTTGACTCCTGGCGACGAATGTTGGAACCTAAGAGCGTTGTTGAAAATTAACCTATAATTTAGCTTCACACCGGTGTAATTAGGGGAAGGTCCTTTTTTTTTGCTATTAAATAAAAATTTAATTGCAGCCGAATGGCCAAAATACAATTCATGTTGGTTCTTTAGTCTATTGATCTTTGCTATACTCAAAAACTGATTTTGTCCTATTTTTGCATCGGTTGATGTGATAGCGTTCACATCCTTCACCACACAAAGTACACACAAGAATATAAGTGGAAGGTTCTTTAACATGCCATAAATCTATGACAAGGGACCGCCGGCTTTACTTCCCCTCCGAAGGAAGGCTTTCTAAAGGCTAGTCCACACCAAGATGTTTTCGTTAACTTTGTTAATGAACACTGTTTATGAACAATGTTCATGAATATTTTTGACTGTTCATAAACAAAATAGCCTGTTCGTTAACTTTTCGAGCATGTTCATGAACAAAATCTCTTTAACTTTTGTGAATGACACTTTTCATTAACTTTTCGTGTTTTCTGTAACCCCCCTTAAAGGATAAGTTACCTTGTTTGCACTCTCCCCCCATTCCTAATATATTACTACTGCTACCATTAGAAAGAGGGGGAGGGAAACCGGGTCCAAGCCCGTTGGGGGAAAGCGGGCCACTCGCCCCAAAAGCCGGCAACAACCTTTAATTAGCCTGGTAAATAAATACATACAATACTGTATAATTAACAATAGTTTAATATCACCAGAAGAAAATCACCTCAAACCACATTAATCACACTACAATATACATGCAAGAACACCTTTCAATAACAACAAATACCTTCCACCTTCATGCACTACACTAATGCATGCTCAAAATCAGATGTATTGGTACTCACTGGTTTTCACTTCATCCTCTCCTTTTAGAACATTTAGATTCAGTACTTACCTCCATATCATGGGTAGTGGCATATATTTATTTATTTGGTAATAGAATCAGTTTGAGCAGGAAGGAATAAATATTTTCAGCAACCTGGCCGGTGCTTAGAGGTCTCCCCACGGAGCATCGAAGTATAACCTGTTATCAGGTCTCGCAATTAACATATCAATCTTCACCTTCAATACACTTCGAAGACGCAAGCAGGTTAAAACATACTTCAGGTTAAAGCGCGTACAATATCTTCAAACCCCTTGCTAGTATTCACAGTCCAAAGCTTTACGATAACATGAGTAAGATCCGTCAAACAACTCCACAAGTCAGCGCAAAATCAGAAATGTGTAGCGTTTTAAAAAAAGAATTGAAGCCCTCCGAACGATACCGTGTCTCTATGAAATCGCGTTAGAGAAACATTCTCGTTCATGAAATACTACCTAAATAACACAACTATTTCGCTTTTCCCACAATGCAAAATAGAAATCAGCAGTATAATATTGCGACTCCAATCGCCAAGAATAACGACGTTCAACTCTCTTTTTCATAAACAATCTAAATCCATATTGCAAAGAAACCCGTCATGCCAACGGAGATAAATCAAAACAAGGAAAGCATAAAAGATCATAGGACCTCATAGGCAAGGAAACGCACTACAAAGATTAAAAAAACAGAAACAAAACAACCCTTCTTTAATCAAACACCGAGAATGTTTCTCGTACACCCATACGCCACTGTTCAAAATTTACATAGGTTCACAATTAAGGTAATGCGAAGTAAGGTGGCGATAAAATATTAAAGTCGACGCAAATCACAAATCATTTAAGTTCACAGAATCAACTTCTCATCGGCACTAAGTTAGTAGTTTTGCGATTACGCCCGTCAAAGATTCTAATAACCAAGTTTCTCATTCTTGACAACAGTTCGACGTTCTCCCTTCTTTATATATATATATATATATTCTTAACTCCGCCGTGGTACCAACATGCCCTCAAACATCGCCCTCTGCCATCTGCCAACTTAAAGATCCAATTTTCTCTTCTCGCCCGCCGACAGATAACATTCACCAAGGAAATCAGGAATTAGGAAACGTGCCAATACTGACACGTTCCAAATGGGTTTTAGAAGCAGTTCAAATCATAGGTTAGGATTATCAGTGAAGTTGATGGATAGAAAATGTGTTGTAGGAGACATGTCTATCCTGACATGGTCCAACAGGGTTTTAGAAGCTATCTGGGTACCAAAATGTGACATGTGGGGCAGGGTATTATTAACCAGAATGTGACAAGCGCTAGCAACCGTCACATCAATGTTCATGAACATTTTTGACTGTTCACAAACAAAATAGCCTGTTCGTTAACTTTTCGAGCATGTTCATGAACAAAATCTCTTTAACTTTTGAGAATGAAACTTTTCATTAAATTTTCGTGTTTTCGTTAACATTTTGGTTCGCGCATGCGCAAAGAGACAAAGACGCAATTATGGTACCATAACTGAAATTGCTTGTTTTGATACTCTAGACAAGGTTCATTCTGGTTCCGTATTGATAAACTAATTAGTATAAAAGAGGTTAAAAGTTCCGCCTGATCAATACTTTTACTAATTAAGATCACTGTGTGGTCATTAATGGGACATGTTTCGAGGCCTAATTAATAGTTTTGGCCCCTTCATCAGGCGATATGACAGAGAACGATAGAAGAATATTTTGCGTAGCACTTAAAAATCCCCTTAAAATTGAATCTTGTATGGTGCACCATACCAGTTGCTAGGAATCTTAATGTTATAGGCTACCTAGCCTGTCATTAATGGAGATGGCTTGCCGATAATTTGTGTCATTTCTTGCAATTTCAGGCCCAATTACTGTCAACAAGAACTTAAAGTCATGTGCAGACATTCTCAAAAAGTTTTGAAAGCCTTCTGCATCATGAATTAATAGTTCTGACATAAGTGTTCTCTCCAAACTTAATTATAAAGGCATTTCCAATATTTTTCTTTGCCACACCTTGCGTCTGCGCTTTTCTCTAATTGTACTCATTAAAATAATGAAAGCTGCAGCTGTAAGTACTTTCTTCTTCCTGACCCTATCCATTATAACCTCACAAACAGTTTATTTAATGTTGAAGATGTTTGTTAACAAAAGTTTATTTGGTGTGGACATAATGTTGAAGAAGTTTGTTAACAAATGTTTAGTAAACATGTTGAGAAATGTTTTCATTAACAATGTTCATTAACTTTGGTGTGGACTAGCCATAAGAGCGTTAAAATCCCTTTCTAAAATCCGACGACTTCGGTCGGGTTTGAACCCGTGATCATGACTTAGAAGCTCAGCATGCTACCAACCACGCCACCGAAGCCGCTGATGCCTCACTTTAATTAGAGCTCTTTCTCTCAAACCACATTGCGTACTACTTGAGGAATAGGAAGTAGGATTACCCCTTGCCTTGCCGTTCACGGGCACGGCAGCCGAAGCGTAGACCGGAAATTTTAAAGGAAATGTTTAATTCAATTAAAGCTGCGTTTGAAATACTGGCAATTTCAGTTACGACCACGGCCGACTGAATACGAGCTGCGCTCTATACCGGCCTTGACATTCCCAGTCAGAACCCATGTATAACATGTAATTGGAAAGTTTCTACTCGTTGCCGGTAGAGCGCACTCCCCTCCCATTATAGGTCTCATTGTCTAGGCCGGTATGAGCGCATTCAGTCGGCCGTGTTACGACTCATCTGAATGGCCTAGCTGTATTCTAAGTTCCTTGAGTCTTGTAGTCAACATAGACAACGTCCCAACAACAAAGTAAGCAAACTATTAAGTCTTGACACAGTGCTGCATTTTATAACGCTTTCTGTAAGGAAATACATAATCAGGTATGTAATCTTGTATGATACACTTATAAATATAAAAATAAATGACTGGTACACTGGTACCATGCTGTGAATCACAGCAGCTAACGATTTTCATTTCACGGTAGCACTACAGATCAGGAGACCAAAGGTATAAAAAAATTTAGGTAATGAAATTTCCGAAGTACATTTAGTAATGGTATCCGGAGATGTTACAATAATAGATGTTGACTCGTCCGCTACCATAAACCCACCCAGCCATCCCAAATAGATACACGACTTATATAGCAGAAATGAAGTCTTTTGTAGCCATCTTGCTTACTAAGTCAGGAATGCCAACCCAACGCATTTGGTACTATTTCACATCGGGTATAGAACGAGTAAACAAAAGAGCGTCGATAAAGTAATGTAATGAAAAATTGCGCCAATTATTTATGAATTTATAATGTTTTACATACAAAAACAGACCTAACCTGGGGCTTACGCCCCAGACCCCCCTCCTTGTGGTACTAGCAGTAATTTTCGACCAGGCAGTACCTAACCTAGTAGCGGACATAAATTCTATCTTATTAATGTTTTACATACAAAAACAAACCTAACCTGGGGCTTATGCCCCAGACCCCCTTGCTTGTGGTACTAGCAGTAATTTGTAACAATTTCAAACTTTACGTGTCATATGGTGAATTTTGTATTGGACATGTTGGTAACGTACTCAGATGTTCGTTTTTCGGGTGTCACATGACGTATGACGTAGTGTCCAAGATGGCGTCCATAGTGAAATGAAGACAATGCTAAAAGCATTATTTTCGTAAATAATCAATTAAAAGGAATTATTCCGGTGCAGCAGTGGCAATTGAGAAAGTAAAACGAACTCCCAACATCTCCGAGAAAGGTTTGTCAATCATAAATACTATATTTCCAGTAATATACCTTGTTGAAAGTTACGACGGCTTGGTCTCCTGTTCTGTAGTTTTATTATGATGGTAACAACATACAGGGCTGGACAGCTTTTAAATACCGTATCAGGGTTTTTATAAACCTTCAAACTGAAACTGAATTAAAGGTTAAAAGGAACCAGTGTTTATGCAGTAGGGGTACCGTACGCAGCACCGACAACCGTTATATACTGTATGTAGCTCAAAATATTATGAGAAAATTAACAATTAATTCGCAAATGGGGATTAAACTTATTGTGGTTAAAGTGATTCAACTGCCATGCTTCAAAGATCCTGACTAGAATAATTTACAAGAGGATGGAAAGGCAGATAGAAACAGGTGGGTCAAAACCAGTTTTCCTTCAGGAGAACAAGGGAAGCTGTACTAAGTCTTAGGATGATTTTGTAAGCTAGAATAAGGAAGGATAAGAGAACGTTCATGGCGTTTGTAGACTCAGAACAGGCTTTTCATTACTGTACGTTGATCAGAGTAAGTTGTTTGACAATTTGAAAACGATTGGAATAAAGTACACGAATAGGAGGGTGCTCTACAATTTATACAGAAACCAGACAGCAGTTATTCGAGCCGAAGGACATGAGAGAGAAGCTGGTATTCAGAAAGGTGTAAGGCAAGGCTGCAACTTATCACCCATACTTTTCAAGCAATGAAGGAAATTGGAGAAAAAATCGAAGTAGAAGTAAATATTCAAGGAGAAATAATTTCAACTCTGAGATTTGCTGATGACATCGTCATCTTAGCCGACACACCAGGGGATTTGAATTAGTTTTTAAATAGTATGGATTCTGTCTTGAGGAAAGAATTCATGATGGAAATTAATAAATGTAATGCAAAAATATTGGAATGCAGCCGAAACAAATCAGAAACCCATATGGACGTCGAACTGGCAGATGAAAAGCTAAATGAAGTAGGATACTTCTGTTGATTAGGAAGCAACATAACCAGTGATGAACGAAGCAAAGAGGATGTAAAAAGTAGGTTAGCACAGGTAAGGAAAGTATTTATACAGAAAAGGAATCTGTTGACATCGAATATAGATTTAGGTATTAGGAAGACATTTCTGAAAGCCTTTGTCTGGAGTGTGGCACTCTATGAGAGTGAAATTTGGACTGTTGGAGCAGCAGTAAAGTGGAAATGTGGTGTTACAGGAGAATGATGAAGATCAGATGGGTAGATGGGGTTACAAATGAAGAGGTATTAAGTCACCTACTAAGACACCCAGGAATAGCAAAGTTAGTTATGGAAGAAACGGACGAGGATAAGGGTTAGACCAAGGTTAGAATATGTTAAACAGATTGCGTCGGATGTAGGGTGTGGTAGCTATGTAGAGATGAAATGATTAGCTCAGGACAGGGAAGCATAGAGGACTGCATCAAACCAGTCAAAAGACAAATGGTCTTGCTCATCTTAATACAATTTAAGTATCGGTACTCTACCCCCACCCCTAAAAATTACCCAGGGGCCTCTGCTATCAAGGTTTGGAAGGACAGGGATATCTCTCCTAGACTAGCTCGTGGGTGGACGGGAGCCCTAGACACAGAGATCCAGAAGGGACTTGGTGTCCTAGGGTTTGTGGGTAGAGATGTAAATAGTTTACCTTTCAACCAAAAAAATGTATTATATAAAATTGTTACATACAGTAATATTTTTGTGTAAAACTACGTGCCTATTTACATTTACGATAATTTTGGAAATAGATTTGAATTACATGTCATTACCGGTAAGTTCCCAGGCCACAAACTAAAGGAAGATTACTTCGACTTAAAATAATGTTGACTTATTTAACTTAACCTATAAATAAATTATATTTAAACATGCACACTGGCGTCTCACACACACGCCCACATCACATTCAACTACTAAGCTAATGACTAATGACATACAAATGTAGAAAATACCCCCCTTCCACCAATACAAAAAAAACGAACACACCCTGAACACCAAATAAAAAATTAAGACGGCGATGCCCCTACGACGTTTGACAGATGTAAAGATATGAAATGAAATTGGAGACAGAGGTCTACGGTTATCTCCAAAATAACCCCTCCCACTCCCCGCCTCCCCCCCCCCCCCCCAAAAAAAAAACCACACACATCGACCATCACAGTAACACAAACCCGTGAACACAACACTCAAAACAGAGTAAGACATTATCGCATCGCCAAAGTCATATTAAAATGAAAAAATTCTACAAGCTCCCTGACGAAGATTGAACACTTACCCCGAACAAACACACTGAGGCCTACACCAAATTCTAAAACACTCCAAATCACAGGTCTCCTTTAAAAAACAAAACCTCAAAATAATCCCATGACAAAATTAGGCCTATCCAAAACCTTTCAAACAAACCACATCAAAATGTAATCACCTGGAGCTAAAATAAGACCTAGATACCTAATCCTAACCACACGTTTATCTGAATCAGAAACGACGCAAATAAACACTGACGTACCCAAAAGATGGTAACTTATATTGGCTTTCACGGGCCGTGAATTAAAACTCTAGGTTTATGCCGTGTCGTGTGTGGGGTTTCGCCTAGGAGCACCAAGCTGGCTCATCAGCGGGCTCTTGGTGCTCTCTGCCCGGACCCCCCACAGGAGTAGCGAACTGTGCACTACCTCCCTTCTTATGAAGCGCACGAATGCCTTTAACTGCGAGAGCTAAAAGCTCAAACAGCCTTTCACCTCCCTCTAAAGGCTTCCAAAAAGATGGTATATTGGCTTTCACGGTCCGTGAATTAAAACTCAGCAATGTTTCTAGCTTTATGCCGTGTCTTGTGTGGGGTTTCGCCTAGGAACACCAAGCTGGCTCATCAGCGGGCTCTTGGTGCTACCCGCCTGGACCTCCCCCCCCCCCCCCCCTCCCCCAGGAGTAGCGAACTGTATATAATAATATACAATAAGTCATTTCGTTCCCACCCATGAAGGGTGGGCGGGCCCCTACAGATGGCCGCACCATCTCTTGGGCCAGGAGTGGAGAAAGAGTTGGAGAAGGGAGCTGTGTTGAAGGTGGAGGTTTTGGAGTGTGGAATTTGGAGTAGGGAGAGTGGAATGGACCTCTTGGCTAAGATTCAAGTTTTTAAAATTTGAAGTTTGAGAAAAAAAAAGTTTTGTAATTTGTTAAATTTTCAAGTTTTGGAATTTTGAGATTTTAAGATTTTTAAGTTTTGTAAGTTGGAAATTTAGGAAATGTTGAGATTTGATCATTTTGAAAATTTTGATAAGTTTTTGTTTTGTTTTTGTAATGAATGCGATGGAAGAAATGGATGATGGCGTTTAATGATATGAGAGTAATTGATGATGTTTGTGGAGATGAGAAGGTGTGTGGTGCTGTAGAAGAGAGAGATAGAGGAGAAAATAGAAAGAATAGTGTTCAAGAGATGAGATGATGGTTTGAGATCTATAATACTTGAAAGATGGGTGGGGTGATGGTATGTGATGAGATGATGTGATTGTGATGGAGTGTGAGAGATGAGAGTAAGTACTTTTTTTTTATATATAAAGATGAACGGGAATGCGATGTGTTATAAGATGCCGTGGATGGGTGAAATGAAATGGAAATGGGAGTGTGTGACTTGAAATGGAAATGAACGAATGTAGTGAGAATGAAGACTGTGGCGGGTGAGAGAATGAGGGTGATAGGGGGAGTTGGAGAATAATATGTGTGAGTTCTTAGTCGGGGGCGGGTATGAGGATTTTTAGGTGAAACGTTGGGTGAACTCAGTGCAGTTGCCTTTGCTGATGACGTCATGATCTGGGGAGAAACCGAAGAATTCCGGACAGGGCTCAACGCGTGGGTAGCTAAGTTCCAGGAGTTTAACCTTAAGATCAGCGAGACTAGGACTGTTGTAATGACAGTGAACAGAAATGCCCGTCCAACAATCATCATACTTGGTGACTACCAGCTGAAGTGTGTGGACAATTCCACATACATAGGTAGTATAGTTTCCAAGGACAATCTAGCCACAAAAGAAATCACCAACAGGGTGCAGAAGAGTTCCATCTTCTACCAACAAGTGCGGCCCCTTCTCTGGGATGGCAAGATCCAAAAAAAAATCTATGTTCAACAGTTACTTTATACCAATCTTGACGTATGGTATCGAAACATGCACCTGTAGGTGCAGGAGACATGATGTAGGTAGCTGTAGACATGATATAGGTAGCTGTGGATAATAAAGAAAAAAATGAAAACAGTTGAAAAAGAACGAACATATATAAGGTGCGTTCAAAAAGAAACGAGCCGGAGGCATAATTACAGAAACCAGTACCTGTATGTTAGAAGTATTGGCCCTGGCTGTTGAGGCACTTGTCTCACTGTGACACGAGGCGGTGCATGGCTGTCTCATAAAATTCCCTGGGCTGCGATGTGAACCAGTTCCGCACGTACAGCTGGACGTCGGCGTCCGAGGTGAATCGTTGGCCCCGCAGAGCCCTTTTCAGGGGACCAAACATGGCGTAATCACAGGGAGAGAGGTCTGGACTGTATGGAGGGTGGCCGCGAACCTCCCATTTGAATTTCTGCAGGAGTGCCGCGACCGTGTTGGCCGTATGTGGTCGTGCATTGTCGTGGAGCGACCATGGCGGCTATGGCGTTCACTGTCACTCGGCAGTCCTGGGTAATGAGTGCATCAACCAGCTGGACGTTGTCATCGGTAATGCAGGGGGGTGCCCCAGACCGGGCATCATCGGCTAACGACACCCGTCCTTCCCTGAAGCGCTTGTGCCACGCCTTGACCATTTCATAGGACATGCAGTGTTCGCCGTAACTTGTGACATTCAGCGATGAATGTCCGTTCCACCTACTCCTTCCGCTGTCAGAAACCGAACAACACCTCTTTGCTCTTCGGTTGACGCCTCCATGTCACTGTTTGCAATGCGACTGACAGTGTTGGACGATTGATACATGCTGCTGCTCGCTTTGTATCGTCACGTAACGTGCACGCATGCCCTCTAGCGACAGGCTGTGACCTTCCACGTTCTGGTCGGAACCACACCTCGTTACACACGCCACGATTAGCCGATGTAGTGACCGGTTTGCGCATTCCAGCCTCCGGCTCGTTACTTTTTGAACGCACCTTATAGTTAGCATAATCAATGGAGATATACTGATTGTTCTGTTGAAATAAGTGATTGAAATAAACATAAAAAAGAGTACCTATAAATTGGTGACCCTGACGTGATTCGAGAAATGACTGAAATAGTGATAATGCTGCGCGAACGTTTAATGGCGCTACCACTGAAGTTGAGGTTAGTAAAGCGTCTGTTAAAATTCCACTTTTCTGGGCCGATAAACCAGAAATTTGGTTTTACCAGATCGAAGCACAATTTGCGATTAACAGGATAACATCTGAAAAGACTAAATTTAATTGCTTGGTTTCGCAATTAGAACCGAAATGTGTGGAAAACATATAAGACATCATTAGTAGTGATAACTCCTGTAAATATTCCTCGGCAAAAGAAAGATTCCTCAACATCTTCAAAGAAAGTGAAGATAAGAAAATAAAGCGATTAATGACAGGTATTGACTTAGGGGACCTCTAACCAAGTCAGCTGCTGCGCAAAATGCAATCCCTGGCAGGCGCAGCTATTTCAAACGAAGTCTTAAGGACACTATGGCTAGTCAAACTTCCAAACTCAGTAAAAAGCGTATTGCTAGTTAGTGATGAGGAATTGGAGAAAATGGCAATAATGGCAGATAAAATACTGGAAATGAATCCACGTACTGAACTGTATAGTGCCACAAAAACCCCAAGTCAGTGCTCTTCAAGTAGCAGTGCAACACTGGATGAAATCGCAGCGAAAATTACCGCATTGGAACAACAAATAGCAGCTATCCCAATCGGAAGACATCACTCACGAGCAACACATCGTAGCCCCTGGCGAAGTAGTAGTCGCAGCCGCTCAACCAGATAATTCAATCCCGATGGGAAATTGTGTTACTATCATTTTGAATTTGACTCAAGATGCTACCCAGATAAATGTAAACTACCGTGTGGATGGAAGAATCCGGAAAACGAGAAACAGCAGTAGAATTAGCGGCAAATTCTGCTACAGATGGTCACGAGTTGTGCCGCAGATCCCGGTTATTTGTGAGAGATAAAGAAACGGGAGTGCAGTTCCTTGTAGACAGTGGAGCGGATGTTGCAATTTGGCCAGCAACAAAGCATAACAATGTAGATATTTCGTATAAACTATAAGCAGCCAACAATACAGAAATACCAACCTGTGGTATCTAAATATTGACTGTGAACTTAGGACTAAAGGCTCGTCCACACCAAGATATTTTAGTTAACATGTTGAGAAATGTTTTCATTAACATTGTTCATGAACATTGTTCATTAACTTTGGTGTGGACTAGCCTTAAGGCGAGAATTCCAGTGGCCATTTGTGGTAGCTAAAATAAACAAAGGTATAATTGGAGCAGATTTTCTTAAACAGTTCCATTTACTTGCGGACCTGCATAATAAACAATTAATTGACGGTGTAACTCAGCTTGGTGTTAAGGGCGAAGTTACAGTCATTCCAGAATGCGATGTTATTAGCTCTATGAATACAAATTTCAAATACAGTGAAATTCTTGCACAATATCCAAGATTAACAACACCAAACTTAACCCCCACCCTGATAACACATGATATTAAACATCAAATAGTTACCAACGGTCAACCGGTATTTTCAAAAGCCAGACAGTTAGATCCGAAGAGGCTCCAGATTGCCAAACAAGAATTTCAGTTCCTGCCGGATAACGGAATAGTTCGACCATCAACATCTCAATGGGCGAGTCTACTGCACATGGCTAGTAAGAAGGATGAGTCGTTACGACCTTGTGGTGACTATAGAAGATTGAACGAGAGGACAATCCCAGTACCAAGAATAGAAGATTTTCAACACATCTTGAAACGAAAAACTGTTTTCCCAATAATCGACTTATTTAAAGCATATTACCAAATCCCAATCGCCGAAGAGGATAAGCGCAAAACTGCAATAATAACTCCTTTCGGATTGTATGAGTTCAATGTCATGAGCTTTGGGCTAGGAAATGTTCCATCCACCTTCCAGAGATTCATAAATGAAGTTTTCAGAGGTTTGGATTTCACATTTCCTTACTTGGACGCAGGGGCGGCCGGTGATATTGGACTCAAGGACGCCGCCCTCCCACCCTCCTCCCTCCTCATCAACCATGATGTTCTCTCTCCTCGCAACTAATGTATTGCCATCGTGACAAAATGTGTGTAGTTCCTCTCCTTGTCGGTAGAGCGCACCGGATGCTCGTGAGGACTCATCAAAAATCGCCCGCTTTGTTATTTACGTTGCCATGGCAACGAAGACCTTCAGTTATCCCCTGTCCATCCTCTCACGCGCTACGTCACGAAATGTGTGGACTCAGTCATCTTGAGTCTGATGCAGCCACTGCCTGCCCAACGATTACGGCATTGGTTTATGCGTACCAGGGCCGTCTGCGTACAACCTCGTTTCCAAATATTGGCGCTAGGAAGCAGCACCATGTCACTGTGGCAGACATAAGTTTTGTATTGATGTTAATGGCGAAGTTGGAATGTATTCTGAATTATTTTATTATGTAGTACTGCTGCGTGCCCTTTTGTAAATCACAACTGGGCAAGTTAGAATACCGGGGAATTTCATGAGATACAATCGGACAATTCATTGCGTGAGAAGTGGTTACGTGGCATTTCCATAGAAGGTGACAAGAGAGGAAGCAAATGGTTACCTTCTGATCGCTCTGTTCCTTGTAGTCTTCATTTTTTAGCCTATTTTCAATTTTGAAAAAAAAAAAGGCTTATGAGATCACCTTTTGTCCGTGTGTCTGTGTGTGCGTGTGTGTGTGTGTGTGTGTGTGAGAGAGAGAGAGAGGTGTGTGTGTGTCCCCCTAATAACTTTGAAACGGCTGGGGCGATTTCAATGAAACTCGGTAAGTTCATAGGACGATTCCGGGCGACCCCGACCGTGCCCTACAAATTTTGTTACGTATCACCAATCCAACATGGCGGCTGTGCGAAATATTTCACCAGCATTCAATATCTCCGAAACTATTCCCGATATCTCCCTGGATTTTTTTACGGTGATAAAGAGAACTACTAGAAGTTCACCTATGTGACTTTTGAAAAACTGATAACTGCAAAACCAACATGGCGGCCACGCGAATTTGCGACATTTAAATAGACGTTTCTCGCGATTTAACCAACCAAACGCAATAAAACTTGGTGCAGTATATGTTTATACACATTGTAATGCACCGATATCTAACTTCGTTGAATTGTTTACATAACCACAAGATGGCGGATGTGCCAAATATTTCACCGGCATTCTATATCTCGGAAACTGTTAGTGGTATCACCCTGAAATTTTGTACGGAGATAAAGGGCACTACTGGAAGTTCATCTGTAAGACTTTCAAAAACCGGTTAACTACAAAACAACATGGCGGCCAAGCGAATTTGAAAATTTTAAATAGACCTTTCTCGCGATTTAATGTTCCAAACGCAATGAAAGCTGGTACAGGAAATGTTTATACACATTGTAATGCACTGGTATCTAATTTAGTTCTATTGTTTACATTACCTCAAGATGGCGGCTGTGCGAATTTTAAAATTAAGGTTTTATTTCTTGTGTCGTAATCATGCGATCGAAGTGAAAGTTTGAATAATGAACCTACGCAATAATTTCCCTTTAATTGTACATAACTCTATGGCCTATACATTTAACAATCCAACATGGCGACCATCAGAAATATTTAGACGGCTCTGAATATCTACGAATCTATTATTGAAATCAAACTGTTTTTTTTATGTCCAAAGGGGCTATGAACTTAAGTTCACCTATAGGATTTTAAATAACCTGGTGATCACAAATCCAACATGGCGGCGACGCGAAGAATAAATATTCACATGGACGTTTCTCGCAATTTAACCATCCGAGTGCAGTGAAAGTTGAAACAGTAAATCCTTATACGAATGTTAATCCACTGGCGTCTAATTTATTTCAAATGTTTCCATAACCACAAGATGGCAGCTGTGCGAAATTTTGAAATCTCGTTTTTACTTCTTGTGTCCTAATCATGCGATTGTAGTTTGAATGCTACACGTACACAATAATCTTCATGTAACAGTACATAACTTTAGGACCTACATATATAAAATCCAACATGGCGACCATCCGAAATATTTAGTCGCTTCTCAATATCTACGAATGCATTACAGCAATCAAACTGGTATTTTGTATGTTGATAGTGGCAGTTAACATAAGTAGGATATATGAAAATAGGCTGTATAGTTCTTCACGGAATTACTTGTTTCCTGAGAGTTTCAGATCACATAAATTATTATCAAATTGGTTACAACTAGTGGGATGTGGGTTGGCGGCTATGGGACCCCCAGCTGAGTTTCCTTGAGCTGAACTCCTCTCGTATCTTTCATGTCAACTCTTACCCCAACGTTATTAGGGTATCGGCGGCTTTAATTGACTCTTGTCTTTTTCTTTCCTGATGCCCTAATTGTTGTAGGATCAGACCTCGTTTTGCCCTTTTTCTGCCTTCTCTAAGAGGCCCTACAGAAGGTAGGGTGTGTGTTGTCCCACCAGGCACGGTGCACCTTAGATGTCGATAGACCCTCAATGATGGAGATAATTGTTGTTTAAAGGGGTGAAAAATCTAGTTCATCTACCCTTAGTGGTTTAGGTGATGGTGAGAAATTATAATGAAATAAAATCTACAGCTAGGCTTAAGAAATTACTGACTAACAACTAACTTATGTCCTGGAAGAAGAAAACGACAATAATAAAAGGAAGAAACGAATAAGGGAAATAAATGACGGAAAAGAAATGCCCTCCATCTTCGAAGGGCAGATAACCTTGCTGTTCATCCCCTTATAACAAGAATCAATTTTCGAAGAATGAATATTGAGATACTTGGAAACTACTAGAGCCATTAAAGGCAGGTAGAAAAGGGAAAGGGGAGAGGGTCCACCCCAAAGTCAATGCAAAAAGGGGAAAATAGATCTCGCTCTGGAACACATCACGGTCGCCAACTCCCGAGCTCAAAAGCTGAGCTCTTGAAGGTGTAGCCCTATCCAGGGTGCACCTCGTGTGGTGGAGCTTCACACACCCTGCCTCCTTTAAGGCCTTGTGTAGAAGGCATTCGATGTTATGAAACTAAAAGAAGAGGGCTGACCCCTCGAAGAATGAGGGTATCAGGATAGATGATATGAGGGTCAATTACGGCAGGAAAATGAATGACTCCCTAGACTTTGGATGCTCTAATGCTATCTGGTTTGGAAGAGAACAAGAGTCGACTAATGGAGGTCGACAGGTAGATGACATAGAAGATCCAAGCACAAGTGGAAATAATAACCGCCTCTGCTGGGGTCCAATTGTCTCCAATCCAAGTTCCACTAGGCCTAATTGTGAACCCTTGTGGTGGGGATACACCCTCAAGGGCTCATGGCTAGTGAGGTTGGGAATTTGCGACCCTGATGGAGTCCTGACCTGGTTCCGGTATTCTTCTTTTTCCAATGACTGGGAGCAAATATTTTTAATACCTTTGTTACTTCTTAAAAACAAAAGTGCCTAGTCCAAACGAAATGAGGAAATCAAGCTTCAAAAATATGTGAGAAGAAAAAACACAATTCATGTATGAAAATATCTCTGTCAGTTACTGGAAAAGCATCACAAAAAGCGGTTTACATCTTAAAAGATTGAGTCCCCCCTCGCTAAAATTTACGAGCCGCCACTGCTTGGACGACATTCTGGTAGCCTCCGCATCATTCGAAGAGCATAAGAACCATCTTAAGTTGGTTATGGACAGGTTAAACAAGTATGGCCTTCGAATAAATACCTCCAAATCAGTGATGGGCGTAGACAGAAAAGAGTTTCTAGTGTACCTCATTTCAGCTGAGGGTACTAGACCTCTTCCTGAAAAGGTTCGAACAATCTTGAATTATAAACTGCCAGAAACAGTGCATGAACTCCGCCCCTTTCTCAGCATGGTTAATTTTTACCGCCGCTACCTCAAAGATGCTGCCGAAACAGAAGCAGTGCTCCATGAATACCTAAAATGAGCAAGAAAGGGAGACCGTAGAAAAATTCAATGGACTGAAGAAGCGAAGCAGATGTTTGAAAAATGTAAACAAGAGTTTTCAAATACAACAGCCTTAACTATTCCTAACCCAGACCATCTATTAGGCCTGTTTACAGACGCTTCTGGCATTGCCATTGGATCTGTGTTGCAACAATATGAAAATGATGGTTGGAGACCCATTGCCTTCTACTCAAAGAAATTGAGCGAA
This sequence comes from Meconema thalassinum, assembly GCA_946902985.2. NCBI lineage: Eukaryota > Metazoa > Arthropoda > Insecta > Orthoptera > Tettigoniidae > Meconema > Meconema thalassinum. The sequence goes on along the minus strand of OX336391.1, from coordinate 294,354,248 downwards.
ACACAGAAATCTTACAGCACATATGACAGAGAGCTTTTAGGCATTTACCTGTCAGTGAAACAGTTCAAACATTTTTTGGAGGGAAGAGATTTCCCCATCTTCACGGATCACAAGCCGCTTACCTATGCATTTATACAAAATAATGAGAAAGCATCTCCAAGACAATTGCGACACTTCCATTATATTTCTCAATTCACTACCAACATTCAACATATTAGTGGTTAACAGAACATTGTAGCCGGCACTCTATCTCGGACGGAAGAAATCTCTGTGATTGATTACGATGAAATTGCAAGAGAGCAACTGCAAGATGAAGAATTAAAACGGCTGATGAATGAGAGTAAATCACTGACATTCAAGAAGTGTGCATTAACAGCGGGTAAGGCATTGTTGTGCGACATCTCAACGAATAATGCAAGACCATTTATCCCAGAGTCATTCCGCAAACAGATGTTTCAACAGATCCATAACTTATCACACTCAGGTGTAAAATCGTCAGTGAAGCAGATAATAACTAGTTCATTTGGTGCATCCACTGCCAGAAAAATAAAGTAACAAGACACACACAGTCTAAATTAATTTAATTTTCAGAACCTGATGAATGGTTTAGTGTTTTACATCTGGACTTAGTTGGCCCACTGCCACCATCAGATGGGAACATTAATTGTTTAACATTCATCGACCGCTATACCTCTTGGATGGAAGTCATCCCAATGCAAAATATCACAGCAGACAAAGTTGCTAAATCATTCTCCTCCAACTGGATTGCTAGATTTGGAGTCCCGAGTGTAATTATCACAGACCGTGGACCACAATTTGAATCCGAACTTTTCAAGAAATTAGCAGTGTTGCGTGGTGTTAAACTGAAGTACACTACAGTCTACCACCCACAATGTAATGGAAAGATTGAACGACTACACCGCACCTTAAGAACTGCCATCAGAGCACATAATTCCCATAAATGGTCAGAGGTTTTGCCTACAGTGCTTCTTGGGTTGCGTGCAGCCATAAAGATCAATTCTTACTATTCTATTTCACAGATGGTATATAGTAAGACTATTCAGCTACCTGGAGAGTTTTTTGAAATGCCATCAACAACAACTGACCCAGGCACCTTCGTCTCCCACTTACAAAAACAGGTGACAGCACTTAAGCCTATTCCATCTTATCATAAAACTACCAGAAGTGTATTTGTACATAGATACCTCAAGTCATGTACTCATGTCTTCTTGAGGAATGACAAAGTAAAGAAGTCATTGACACCACCTTATGGTGGTCCTTTTCCTGTTGAGAAGAGATATGGGAAATTCTTCACACTACTAATTAAAGGCAAACAAGTAAATGTATCGATATACAGAATACATCACACTCTGGACGTACTGTGAGATTGCCAGTTCGTTTTCAGTATTGCTTACATTTATTTCAGTGTATTGTTAGTGTATGGTAATAGTTTTACTCCTGCTTGAACAAGCGTAACTATGTTATTGGTGGGGGAGTGGTGTAGGCGCAGGAGACATGATATAGGTAGCTGTGGACATGATATAGGTAGCTGTGGATAATAAAGAAAAAAGAAAAACAGTTGAAAAAGAACGAACGTATAGTTAGCATTATCTATGGAGATATACTGATTGTTCTGTTGAAATAATAAGTGATTGAAATAAACATAAAAAAGAGTACCTCTTCACCCTCAAAAAAGCGAGAATCATCAAGATTTCAAGCATCACAGATGAAATTCCTAAGGTCCACCATCCAGAGAACGAAGATGGATAAGTTAAGGAGTGAAGTGGTAAGGAGGCAAGCTTTGATCAAGACATGCCTATTTGCCAGAGTCACCTCATCATGACTTCAGTGGTTTGGACACGTGATGAGATTGGAACCTACGAGGTCAGCAAGAATACAGCTAGAAATAGAGGTGGATCAGCGAAGGATGGGAAGACCAAGAACTCGTTGGATGGACATGGTCAAGTCAGACATTGCAACGAGGGGAGGACATTAGATGATGTCATAAAGAACATGACGTACATGGACGTTGAGAGTGGAAGAGGCTTGTCAACTAGAACTGTAAATGGATGGTGATGACGGCCGAGTTTGGTCTATAGGGGATTTCGGAGGGGAAGTGCTTCGAGCTGTTGTAGGATGGGGTTTTGTGTGCGTCAAGCTCGCTTGAGGTAGCGTAGCTGAAGGAGGTGTATGTAGGTCGTCATGGGGGGTAAGGGCATGCGACGGTAGAGGTCCTCGCTGGGGTGCTGTGGGGAGAGACGAAGGGCTATGAGAGAGATTCGTCGCTCCGTGGTGATTAATGGACGGAAATGACTACCTGCGCCGCCGGCCCATACCACATGGCCATATGTGGTGTAAGAGCGAATGAGAGTTTTATACGCGTAGAATAGGGAGGGGGCATTGAGTCCCCAGTCAGTGCCTGTGATCTGGGTGATGAGGCGAGAGCGCTTCTGGACAGATGCCGTGAGTGCACGGAGATGAGGTCGGAAGGTGAAGTGTACATTAAAGATGATGCCCAGGTAACTGAGTGATGGGGAGGTGCGAAGGCGGTGGTCGTGAATGCGGAGGTTGAGGTGGTTAGGGTTGCGGGAAAGCGCATTCGCGTGGCGAAGGGGACGGAAGAGCACAGCTTTGGTTTAATCAGTATTCAGATTGAGATGCCAACAGTCACACCAGGCCGTGAAGCTGTCCAGATTTGGTTGTACCAATCAATTTTTTGTGTTTTCTAAGATTGACCATTTATTTTGAGGAAGCCAAACGATATATACAGAACAATACAGAAGAGTGCGCCACAATAACGGCTCTAGTCCGGTCGAGTAATCGATAACCGAGTCTCTGGTGGTGTGTATGTGTTACCAAGTGTTGAGGATGAAATTTCTTTAAAACATACATTTCTGAGGGATCGAATACACAACATTTCCTCCCTCTTTTAAATTGAACTTGTTATGTCTATGGTGAAAATATTAATGGTGGGCGGCGTTTGCGTGTAGACATGCGTGGTATAACTGGAGTAGCTGGTGTTGGTGTTTGGTTTCCACGGATCACTTGTGGCATCCTCTCGGCTGGTACTGCGGTAGCTGGTGCAGGGAAGAACCGAACACGTCGTGGCCTAGGTGGAATTTCGGTAGGTTCATCGCTGGTCGGTTCCTGGTTCTCTGTGTTTGGCCGTATTCCTGGAAATAGCCTAATTTGGTCGATGTGGCGCTTTATTCGTTTCTCCCGGTAGTTGATATCATAGTGAAGATCTTCGATGCGGGCTGCGATGGTACCGGGGAGCCACTTGTCCAGGTTCGGGTTGCCAGAGAGGAAGTAGACTGACTGACCCGCTTCGAAGGTATGGAATGTCGAGTCCATTTCAGCTTTTTTTTTCTCGCAGACTCTAGTGCAAACGTCTTCGGGTCTCGCCAGGTTGAGACGTGTCCGAAGTTCTCGTCCCAGAAATAGTTGAGATGGAGATTGTCCGATGGTAGAGTGTGGCGCTCTTCTAAATTGGCGAAGGAACTCGTTCAGGTGTGTCTGCAGAGTTCCTTTGGTTTTTTTTTATTGCGTGGAGGGCATCCTTCACCGTTTGGACATGCCGTTCTGCTTGGCCATTAGTTGATGGATGGTATGGTGCTGTAAGCTTGTGGTACTTCACACCACTGTTCTGCAGGAAGGCCTTGAATTCTTCTGAGATGAACTGCCTGCCATTGTCTGAAACGACGGTGACTGGGGTGCCGTTCCCTGTGAGCAATTCATCCATCAGAGCAATTGTTGCTGCAGCTGTCGTGGAGGTTGTTGTAGTGACCTCGAGCCACTTGCTGTAGGCGTCTACAACAATCAGAAGCATGCTGTCAGCTACTGGGCCCGCGTAGTCGATGTGAATGCGTTCCCACGGTGCCTTCGGGTACTCCCAGTGATGCTCGCAGAACTTGGGTGGAGCGTGCGCATGGGTTGCGCATGTGGTACAGGACTTTGCGAGCTTCTCGATGTCGGAGTCGATGCCTGGCCAAAACACAAAGGCACGTGCCATTCCCTTCATTTTAACGATCCCCAGGTGAGCTGCGTGGAGGTCGTTGAGGATAGCATCTCGCAGTGCAGGTGGAACCACTACTCTGTGCTCGAACATCAAGCAGTTGGCGGCGAGCGTGTATTTTACCTCGGGTGCCTTGAAGTCGTGGCGGGTGAGACCTTGGCCCCTTCCAGAGGATTGACAATTCTACCGAGATCAGGGTCCTTCCTCGTCTCTCGTGCAATGACTTCGGATTTGACGGGTAACTGCTGCGTCTGGTGAACTGTAAAAAAATCAAAGTCGTCATAATCCTCTGTTTCCACCCTCTGTTGCGAGATTGAGTTTTGGATCTTGTTGACGGTCGATGATAACGGTGCCCTAGAGCAGTAGTCAGCGTTGGCGTTTTGCTTCGATGTTTTAAAAACCACGGTGTAGTTAAAGTATGCGAGGTAGTCGGCATAATTGGCCATGCGACTAATGCACAGGACTGGTAGCGGCTTCTCTGGATGTAGGATCTGCGTCAGGGGCTTGTGTTCCGTGATTAGCGTGAAGTGTCGAGCGTACAGATAGTTGAAAATCTTCTATACTGCCCAAACGATGGCGAGCAATTCCTTGTCGATCTGGGGGTACCTTTGCTCCTTACATGACATTGTTCGACTAGCATATGCGAAGGCCGTTCTAGTCCGTTGCTGAGCCGGTGTGACAGCACTGCGCCGAGGCCGATTTTGCTGGCATCCGTTGCCAGCAAAAGTGGTAGTGTTGGATCGTACTGCATAAGGACCCGCGGTGAGGTTAGAGCGTCCTTGATGTCCTGGTAGGCCCTGTCGCCGTCTGGTGTCCATATGAGAGGATCCTTCAACAGCATGTCTCTGAGTGGTCGATCTCTCGTTGACAGGTTGTGGATGAAGGCACTGTAGTATGTCGCCTTACCCAAAAACAGCTGAAGTTCCTATGGAGTCGTGGTTTCAGCGCGTCTCGTACGGCTTGGATGTGCGCATCAGACTTATGAATGCCTAGAGTATCGATCTTGTGGTCAAGAGCTTCCAGGACATGTTCTGCAAAGCTGCATTTTGCTCGGTTGAGCTTGAGACCGTGTTGGCGAAAGCGCTCAATTGCCACGGATAGGGCCTCCATCAGATTGCCAAAACTATCGGCAAAAACAATGGTGTCGTCAAAGAAACTCACAACATTTGGGAGTTTCTGCAAAACCGTGTCCATTTGCCGTTGCCAGATAGCGGGGACGTTGGCTGCTCCGTAGACAGCACGAGTTGGACGGATCAGGCCATGGGTTGTAGTATTGAGCGTGAGGGCTTGGCTAAACTCATCGTCGACCTCGAGATGAGTGTATGGGTCTGTGACGTTCAGGTGACAGAAGAGGTTGGCGCCACGTAATTGGTTGAACAAGTATCCCATTTTCGGAATCGGGTGTTCATCAATGATGATCCGCGGGTTGAGAGTAGGTTTGTAGTTGCCCGTGATTCTCAACTTGCCGTTTTTCTTCACAACGACATGAGTTGTTGACGGCCACTCTGAGTAGTCTGCCCTCTTGTAGAAACCAGATGCGATTTTTGCGTCGATTTCTTTGGCATAGGCATCTCGCAGGGTTACAGGAATGTCACGTGCTCGGGGGAAGATTGGGTTGGCGCCATCCATCAGGTTCATCTTCTCTGGTGGGCCTGACAGCTTCCCGGGGGTATCACTGAAGACATCATGGTAGCCGTTGAGGGTGGCGTCAAGTTCCTTTTGCTGGTCCAGGGACAGAGACTGTTCGACGGAGAGTTAGTGGAACGGTTCTGGTTTTCCAAAAAGCTGCTCGAAATTGACCTCTCGCACAAACTCAGAGATCCACTCTCGACCAAGGAGTGTCTTGAATTCATCGTCGACGATGTAGAGTTCGAGGTTCCTGGAGATGGTGCCAATGGTGGCGCTGACTGGTGTCTTCCCGATGCATTTAATACGGTGGCCAGAATAGCTCGCAAAAATACGATCAACCTTATGTAAAACACATTTTGGTTTGATCATACCTAACCTCAGTTTACTCATCATCGAACAGGGGGCACCGGTGTCGAGTCCCAACTTGACGGTGGTTCTCTATATGATTACATCTATCAACTGCTTCCCTGGAGACTGCATTGTTCCGATGACCTCAACTTTGTTGAAATGATGTATGACATCAACACTGTCAGCTGGTTGTTCTCTTTCGGTCACCTGATTTGTATTCCGCTGCTTTGGTTTGGACCTACAAACTTTAGCAATGTGACCTTTCTTGCCACATGTCCGGCATTCAGCTTTGAGGAACCTGCACTGACTGCGTGGATGTTCCCCACTACACCCAGCGCACAACGATTGGTTACTTGATGTTCCCTGATTTGCTGGATGCAATCCTTGTTGAGGCCTTGATTGGTCGGATTTCTGTTGACAATAGGTCGATATCCCACGTTGTCATTGATTGCCACCCCTCCGCGACTGTGGCTTTTCGAAGCCTATCCGATTGGTTGAATCGGATTTTGAGGTTATATTCGAATTCTTAACCTCGTAAGCAGTGTTTCGGGTGGCTTCGAGTGCGCAGGCTATCTCTTACGCAGCAGTGAAGCTCTCCGGTTCCTTGGCAATAATTTCGTCGCACATGTCCCTCGATTCCAAACTTTTTTTTTTTCAAACCTTTAAGCAGTTGCTCAATTAGCATGCGGACTAAAAATTCTTCATACTCACAGTGTGTTGCTGCTTGTCTTAATCTGAGAGTGAAGCTGGCGATCGTCTCCCCTGCTCTCTGCATGATATTCTGGGATTTTATGCTCTCTGCATATTTGTTGCGGCTGGCGTCGAAATGGTTCGACAATCTTGACTGGATTTCGCTGTATGAGAGAGTTTCCGGGTCGACGGGACTTACTAGGATCTTCAAAGCTTCGTTAAGTTCGGCGCCCATGTAGACACGTGCATATTGCGCGTTTTCGTTTTTCGGGACCTTACTCAGACTGAGCACCCATGTGAACCGCGTAAAATAGTCCCCTATGGTGGTCCCATCGGCGGCGTGGTATGCTGACATTGAGAATTGTGGTGGTCTAGGCTGTCCCGGTGACATCGGAACATTCCCGATGCCGCCTCGTGTGGTGGATTCCCTGAGAGCGCTAACAATAATCCCAGAAAGAGTCTGAAGAAGTTCTGTGGATATTCCTTCTGCCATGATGAAGGGAGATGCTTCACTGATACACTAACCTGCGTGGAGTTGAATTTCGTTCGGTAGCACGTTTTGCACAAGTTTCACGACGTGGAGTTTAAATTCGGTACCGTACACGTTATTTATCAATCCCACTTCTGACACCACTTTTGTGTTTTCTAAGATTGACCATTTATTATGAGGAAGCCATACAATATATACAGAACAATACAGATCGTAGCGCCACAATAACGGCTCTAGTCAGGTCGAGTAATCGATAACTGAGTCTCTGGTGGTGTGCATGTGTTACCAACTGTTGAGGATGAAATTTCTTTAAAACATACATTTCTGAGGGTTCGAATTCACAACACTATTGATGTCGGTGACTGAGAGAGAGGGAGCGAGGATTGTGCTTTCATCCGCGAACTGCATGAGGTGGAGGGGAGCCGGAGGTTTGGGGAGATCTCCGACAAAAAGGATGTAAAGGAGAGTGGATAGTACTGATCCTTGGGGGACGCCTTGGGTTAGAGGTAAGGATCGAATAAGAGTGTGGTTTATGGAGATGCGGGCGGTGCGGGGGCTGAGGAAGTTGCCGATAAGGCGGATGAAATTGAAGGGGAGGTTGTAGTAGTGGAGTTTGAGAAGGAGGGCAGAGTGCCAGACAGTGTCAAAGGCACTTTGGAAGTCGAAGGTGAGTAATAAGGTGGATCGGAAGCGGGTTATGTTGTCTGCTATAAGGGTGGTGAGGCGGAGCAGCTGATCATGGGTGGAGAATACAGGCCGCAAGCCACACTGGGAGATGGGAGTATATTGTGTTGAGAGAGGTGAGGGTGGGTGCGGCGGACTAGGATGTTTTCGAAGATTTTGGAGAGCATGGCTGTTAGGCAGATGGTGTGATAGGAGGAGGGATCGGAGGGTGGTTTATTAGGTTTGTGGAAGAGAAGCATTGTGGCAGCTCGCCATGCTGTTGGATAAACACCGGTTTTGAGGAGGTATATATAGAGCGTGGCTAGGAGATGGAGGGAAATAGGTGGTGCCTCTTTGATATGTAGGTAGCGGAGTTGATCGGGGTCGGGAGAGGTGTTTTTGGTGTGGGAAAGGGCCAGGTGAATGTCGGTGGGTGTGATGGGGTCGTTAATAGGTGTGGGATGTGAGGGTATTGGTAATTTTGCTGTAGGTAGGAGCGGTTTGGGATGGAGTTGATGGTATCGTCATTGGTGTGATCGAAGCTCAGATCGAAGTGTCCGTTGAATAATCGCTCGAAGCACCTGGCAAAAATTTCCAGTTTGTAAGGCAGGTCTGGTAGGGCTGAACCCCGGTGAATGATGGGATAGGTGGTTGTGAGGGAGCGACCGGTTAGGGTGTTGAGGCGTTTCTAGAAGGGACCGAGGGAGGAGCGTTGGTTTTGGAAAGAGTTGCATTCTGTGACCCAATTGCGGCGGTGGAAGGCGCGGATATAGGAATACACTTGGCGGAGAGTTTGGCGGTGGAGGGTGAGGAAGTGGCGATCGCGTGAACGTTTGTAGTGGGCTAAGTATCTGAGGGAGAGCAAGAAGAGAGGGGCTTTGGGGGGTAAGGGGGTCGGGAGGGGAGTAGGGGGATGTGGGTTGATGAGGCTGCAGTGACGGAGGATTCCAGAATCTGTGTGTAGGCTTCGACCGCGACACTAGACTTGGGAGGGGTAGGTTTAGTGAATTAGTGATGTGAATTTTTCTAGGTTTATGCCGTGAGGTTAGGAAACGTCGATGCTAGACCTCCCCATTCAGACAGAGCTAGAGGTGAATCCTCTAGCTTAATACACAAGTGAACTTGACTAGGTAGAAACAAATGGGACATCAAAAAAGAAAATAGCTAATAGAAACAGTTTGCCAAATAACAGTGATCTTTATTTATAAGTTGTATAAAGATCAACACTAATTGATAGTAACAACCTTAGAAACAGGTAATAGAAACTCTGTAGGCACCAGCCAACAACTCTTGAAAAACAATGAATAGACTTTAAATTCTAATAAAGTATAAATTAACAAGAGATAAGAATAAGTTAACAATTTTATGGTTGAAGGTCGCTAGGTAGAATAATCCTAGCATAACTTACAAAATTAAGGCTGCTTGCCGATGCAGGGCCAAAGTTATAAGAGAATAACTTCATTGCTCAATACGAGCTTCAAAGATTGACTAGAAATAGAAATATGCATGGTTAGCATGCTTTGGTTTAAATGAAACAATATCGTCAACCACCATTAAGATCGACAAGCCTCTGGGAGTACATCCCGCAAGTCGTTTCAAGAATGCAAAACAAGAGTATTTGTTTAAATATGACAAACATGCAAGAAAACAAAAAGTAATTGTTTTAACATACCGTAGTTTACACTTAAGAGGGCAAAGTACTTGTGTCCACGCTAAACAATTAAGTTAGGTTGAGTTGAACATGAAAGATACACTTGGCAATTTGGAGGTTAGATTTTGCACTTAACTTGCTTGGGCAGTTCTTGAGAAATTTCCATAACGGGAACACTTGTTGATCACTTTTGTTGCTTTCGAAATGTTGGAGACTGTGTTTAGCACTGAAGATAAATGTCACCTTGAATAGATGATGTCAAAATACACGATGGCAGTAGGCCAAATATCGATATGTTGTCGATGTAGAAAAACTCGCTAGCGATGACAAATTGATTTGGACTAGCAATTTAAGGCAATGTGCCTGCACTTCAGCAGATAAGCACTTTTGTAGAGTTTGTGCAGAGGCGATCTTCATGACCCTTATTTTGAGAAGTTCTTGGCGAATGTTGTCATGTTTGAAGATAGCGACGAGTGCCGAGTCGTTCTTTGACTAGCATGGTCCAATTTCTGCACGTAGTTTCTCGTAGTTTCACGCAGATGGTGAAGACGACCGGAGACAAGTGAAGAATGAATGGCGAAGACGGCCGGAGACAACTGAAGAGTGAACGGCGAAGGAATGGCAGTTGATGTAGGCAGCGTTCAGGCTTTATACTGGCGATCACGCGAGTTACGTGATGCGGACAGGTGACGTCGGCCAATCAGAGTGCGTGGAGTATTCTCGAATGATGCTGAAGGCCAATCACAGTAAGGGGCCAACTGAAACGAATCTCGTGACCAACATTACTTCCTGAAAAGATTGACAGTATCTTAGAACACGTGCAAACAAGTACAAATCGATTAAATGGAATGACATATGACAGGTAAGAGGTTATGTTATAAATCCAAATAAGTGAACTTTGTAATATTCACTGAAAAGTGAACATACTGCCAGAGGGGCAAAAGAAAGAGAAAACCAAAAATAACATAAGAGAAAGAAGAGCTAGAGTGGCAGAGGGCAAATGACTGAAATAGGACGAACACATTGTCCAGCTGAAGTTTTAAGTTTGACCACTCGAACTCTAGCATCTCTTCCATAATAACATTTTATAACACGACCAGTGTTCCACACAAGAGGAGGACTTGGGTCTTTGAGGAGAACCAAATCGCCCTCCTGTAGGTTAGACCGAGAGAGCTGCCACTTGTTCCTCCTTTGGAGCGAGTGAAAATACTCAAGTTTCCACCTCTTCCAAAATTGAGCTTTAAGGGATTCTATCTTTTTCCACAAAATAGGCAAAGAAAGATCAAGCTTACAATCAAGCAACGGAGGAGGCGCAGCTAAAGAACTGTCCACCAGAAAATGACCTGAGGTCAAAGGAAGGAAATCACAAGGATCGTTGGAAGGAGGAGAAAGAGGTCGTGAGTTGACAATTCCGTCAATGAGAATAATTAAAGAATTGAATTCTTCGTAAGTTAGAATACTAGAGCCAAGAGTTTTCTTTAAATGATTTTTTTTGAGTTTCACACAAGATTCCCATCGTCCGCCCTGATGGGGAGCATAAGGAGGGATGATTTGCCATTTGAATTGTTTTAAGTGCGAGTAATTGGAGAATTGTTCTTTAGCACGAGGGGAACAAAGGGCTTTATACCATTCCTGCGAAGCTCCAACAAAGGTTTTGGCATTATCAGAGAAAACTTCTGAAGGAATGCCCCATCGTGAAATGAATCTAGGGAAAGCGGAAAGAAAATATGTGGTGGTGGCACTAGTTACGAGCTCAAGATGAACAGAGTCAGTGACCATAGAGACAAATAGAGAAATATATAGTTTTCCAAGGATTTTTCTTTTAGCACTAGAGTGATTTTGTTCATACACAAGCGGACTGGCGTAATCAATGCCGGTGACGGAAAAAGGTCTGCAAGGGACTGAACGAAATGGGGGAAGATCAGCCATGAGTTGCTGATGAGGTTTAGGCTTAGCTTTGAAACAAGTAATACATTTATGTTTAACAGAAGTGACTTCGTGTAAAGCATTAATCGGCCAGTATTTTTCCCGTATCAAGCATAGAAGGGTTCTAGAACCAACATGCAAGTTTTGATAATGAAACTGACGAATGATTATCCGAGTGACATGATGTTTAGACGGAAGGATAATAGGGGAACTTTTTTCTTCAGAGAATTCAGAAAGAGAAAGTCTGACGCCCACTGTTAACAAACCATCGTCATCTAGAAGAGGGCATAAGGCAAATATCCTGTTGTGTTTCTTGAGAGTTTGACCTTTAGCCAATATGTTTATTTCGACGGAAAACGCCTCTCTTTGGGTGAGCCAAAGAACTTTGATGGTGGCAATTTGCAGTTCAACTGCCGAAAGAAAAGGCTGAGAAAATAGAGGTTGATCTAGTACTAAAAATCTCCATCTAAGCACATACGCAGTGATGCGCACTAGTCTGTGAAAAGAAGAATAACGTTCCAACATGGAAGGAGTGTTGGCAGTTACAAAGGCAGAAGCTTTTTTGCTGATTTCAGGAATATCCTTTAACGTGAAATTAGAGTTGGAAGGTCGGTTTTGAATTCTTTCAGAAAGCCATGAAGGGCCGTGCCGGTACAAACGGGATTGAGATAGTGACTTAGGTGAACAACCACGAGAAATGAGGTCGGCGGGGTTGTCTTTGCTAGAAACATGGTTCCATTGTTCTGGTTTAGAAACAGTTTGAATTTTCTCAACTCGGTTAGCTACAAAAGTTTGCCACTTAGAAGGAGGTTTAGAAATCCATGCCAAAGCAAGAGAGGAATCTGTCCAAAAATATGTGTGCGAGAACTTACAGTTAAGTGTTTGAGTTTGTTAGCTAATTCGGCAGCAAGTAGTGTGGCACAGAGTTCAAGACGAGGTAATGAAACGGGTTTCAAAGGCTCAACCTTAAATTTGGCACATATCAAATTGGAGAAAAAAGGGGGAGCGGCTTACAATGTAAGCACAACATCCGTATGCTTTGGTCGAACTGTCAGCAAAAAGGTGCAAATCCAGGACAAGACAGAAAGAGAACGGAACTAGCACTCTAGGAATGTCTATTAATGAGAGATCACAAAGACTGTGCCGAAAGGTAAGCCATTTTTGCAAAAGCGAAGGAGGAATGGGATCATCCCAATCCGAGTTCAATGACCATAGCTCTTGCATAAAAACTTTAGCTAGAACAATTACGGGTGCAATGAATTGAAGCGGGTCATATTGTGCCCAACTCTAGGAATGGTATTCCAAGTTTCAGACACCTAGATATCAAGGGAAAGGCTGTAGCCGCTTTTGAAAGTTCAGATATTTGAATATCGCGCTACATTGCTTCGAGAAGCATTTAGAAGAATTTTACCGATAGTTGGATGTCAAGTGACGTAGCGAGTAATAGCAGAGGTGGAGGCTATTTATTGATTAAATAGTTAACTATGGAGTAGAGACTTGAGACTGGGATCAGATTACTGGCACGGCCAAATGAAAGAGAATGCAATTAGTATCAAGTAAATCGGACCAGGGATTCAAGAGATATGAGGATTTCCAGATATCAGGCGATGACGCGTGACCCTGACCGTTTTGAATAAAAGCCAGCTGGAGCAGGCATGGTTAGCTCATTCTAACACAAGCACTTGGCAAGCAAGTTGCGTCTACGCTGAGCCAAGGCACATGGTTGCCGAATCTACGCAGAAGTTCTTTTCAAATCGTGATAGTCACGAGAAGTGCCGCGCAAACGAGTTGGAACTTAGTAAGTTTCTGGTGAGGAGAATCACTGAGGTGATTGATTTCTACAGACATTGGTGGAAATATTTATATTTCCAAAAGGACATATGCTAGACTTTGTCTAGAAAATAGTATTTTGTCACAGTCCAGTAGTAACTTAATACTTGGATGTTTAAATCCATTTAAAGTCAGTTTTCATTTTTGTAACTAGTTAACCACTTCGATCTGTCAGTACACTGAAGACTAGTCTATAACGGTGGCGTTCATTAGTCTACGCAAGGGAAACTGCAAGTTGTCTAGCGCATGGCAGATGGTGATATACAAACCATGCCCAGGGAACGATCTTCAGAACAGCCGTTAACTGCTTAGACTGTCAATGTTTTTCTTGTACTGATGAGATTACAGTGAGTTATGTTACAACTGACATATTTAAGAAGAGATCACTTAGATCTGACCCTATTTCAACAAACTGTTATGGCTTTGATAGAAGCCCATATTAAAATGGAACAACAGTTTATTCAAACGTCGAAAAATACTACCACTATGTCTGACTAGACGAATTGTGGGTCTACAATGGCGGCCGATACAAGGATTATACGTGCTTGTCCGATAGGGCATGTCTATGGATAAATCTGGTACAGACCAGGTTTAATACACTTCAAGACCATCAAGAAATGTAAGCCACATTTGAATTATATTATGCCTAGCTAATTGGAACATACTATTTTTCTGCAGATGACCAACACATTTTTTTTCCGTCGTATTTAAAGCTTGCAATGATTTATGCAAGACTTGTTAGAGTTATTCTGAGCATTTTCAGCACTCAGAACAGTTTAGGATCGATGACCGAGCATTTCGAGCATTTATTTGAATTTTTCATATTTTTAGGAAACCACGGAAAACCCCCGATGTAACTGTAAAAGTTAAATTTATTTTTGTTGAGGAATGGATATTTTTTCCATATTCGAAGGTTCGAACATGTGGATTCTCACATAATGAGATGATAATTAAACACATTTAAAATAATATAAATAATAATAATAATAATAATAATAATCCACTAATAATAATAATAATAATTTTTCTTGGATATTATATTTTATAATAATCATATGTATTGAGAAAGAGCCTATGAAGTAGTTTAATCATTTCTAGTTTGGAACAGGAGATTTTCCGAAGGAGAGTGGTTAGCGCAAGCCCGCATTCAACCAACATGTCAGTTCTGGTTGAACAGTTGATATTTGCATTGAGTAAAGTATATTTTTCATATAACACGGAGAGGCATGAAACGGGAAGCAAATGATATTTGTATCAAATAGGATATTTTTGTATTTATATAAAATCATGACGTAAATACACTCGAAAGTGAAATAAAGCTTTTCATAAGTATGGTAAATTCACGGGTTGAACTGAATGGTAAAATAAAATAAACTTGTAAGTTTATTAATCTTCCAGTGTTGATAACAAGCAGAGGCTTGATTTATTGTATAAATTTTGGGAAGATAATTTATGTGTGTGGAGTAGTTGAAATACCATTCCCAGGTGCGCATGTTAAGTCGCAGGAATGAAGGTTTTTTCGAGCATCAATCAAATAGCAGGTTCGATGGCTCAGGTTTATAGTAGGAGTATTGGAGCCACACATTTCGTCGTATGAATAACCCGAAGGTTATTTCTTTAAAACCATCAGTTCTTATTTCAACCTTGTTTACGAATTCCATTTAGACTTTGCTTTTGCTAGAACCCGGATTTGTCATGATAGTAGTTTATTCTTCTTCAGAGGAAGACCTTTGCCGTTGTTGTTGTAATATTGTGTTCTTACACAAATAATAGAATGGGCCACTGCCAATTAAAAATAATTCTTTAACCACGAATAATTTGAAGGATATTTCCAATCCTAGTGCCATGAACTAAATGAAATCATTATAAAACTACAATTCTAATTTCCGCATTCTGTCGAAGAATTGCAAGTTGTGAAAGTTGCTAAAAATGGCCATGAATATAAATATTTTTATAATAATGATTCCAAGTGGAAAATCTAATAGTTGAATGGTTCAACCATTTATTGATCAAGTTAATGATTCAGAAATCATATATTTTGTTTGGAACTTGAAGTTCATAATCGAGTCACTTCTCGAATGTTTAACGTCAGAAGAACAATTAATTGTTGTTGTGCTTCGCACAGTTCTTCGATGCTATGCTCAAGGTCAAATACTTTTCAGATGTTATTAATATGTGTTAATAATTTGTGTTGCTTAAACTATGATAATAATATTTTCGACGATATATTTTTGAAACTGGAAAAACAAGTGAAAGTCTAAAAATTCTATAAACATTTATTCTACGAGTGTTAATATCATGTAAATAGTCAAACAGTGATCTACGTTATTTCCAGTATAGACAATTAACTTTGAACTGGAATTAAATATTAATAATTTTGGAACACAGTCCACAGGACTATTAATCGGACTTGTGTTTCCAAAAAGATTGTCAAATGTGTTTGGAAGATTTCTGTATATTGTGTGTAAATAAGTGTGTGGATCGCCACACGTGGATGATGCTGCTTTGAGCATCCTTGCAGTCAGATTTTAACTTTAAAATAAACTGAGATAATTTTACCAGATGTGTTTCACCCAATTAAATCTCCTTCTATCCTTATTGTTGCATTGAGCCAAAAAATCAGTAAAGCATTTTTTTAATTTGATGTCGTTTTTGCGATTTGCTTTAACCCATCTGGCGCTCCGGGATATTTTGACTCTCGTGCTGACTGATTATTGGTAAAATGCATATGTGGTCGTGCGGACTCCGGTCTAAACGGGCACAATATATCTTAGCTATTTCTGATAGTACTTATCTTTTGGTTTGTGGAGGTGAGGAAGACAAATTTACTTCGTAAAAGAATGAGTCAGCTTTAGGATACCAGTGTATTCCCAAAACTTTAGTATCATCCTCCAATTGACAAAGCTCTACTGGAGTATCAACAGGATAATGTGGCAAGAGGTTGGATAGAAGTTCCTCAGAATTTGAGTTCCAACGATGAAGTAAGAATCCTCCTCTGCTAAGTAAAGATTTTAAACTTTGAGAGAGTTCGATAGCCTCAGATACATTCTTAAAAGAAAAAAGAAAGTCATCAACGTAGAAGGATTTTTTTAAACAAAATAGAAGTTTCAGAAGGAAACAAATGACCATCTTGGTCGGCAAGATGTTTCAAAGTGCGAATGGCAAGAAAAGCCGATGGTTTAAGCCCATACGTTACGGTTTTTAATTTAAAGATCTTGATGGTTTTAGTAGGAGCATCACGCCAGAGAATTCGTTGAAGATCTTGTTGTTTGGAATTAATCAGAATTTGTCTATACATTTGTTGTACGTCGGCTATGATTCCAATTGGAAATAGACGAAATTTTAAAAGAATAGAAGGGAGATCAGACTGAATGGCAGGTCCAGATAGGAGAGTGTCATTTAAGGAAATGCCATTGGCATCAGGGGCAGAGCCATTAAAAACAACTCTTATATTTTCTTTGGTGGAGGGATTCTTCCAAACTGGATGGTGATTTAAATACACTGAATCTAGAGAAGGGTTGAAATCTTGAACAGTGTCCATATGGTTAGAAGCTTCGTAATCCTCCATGAATTCAAGGTATTGTTTGCGAGTGGAAGGATCTTGCATGAGTTGATTCTCAACTGAAAATAAAGCTTTAAGAGTTTTAGGATAAGAATCGCATAAAGAAGGAGGAGAAGAAATGCGTGGCATTGTGACAATGAATCTGCCATCTGGGTTACGAACAGTGGTTTCCAAAAACAGTTGTTCACAAAATTCATCTTCCGATGAAAGAGAAGAAACAGATTCAATGGACTCTATTTGCCAATTTTTTTCCAGACTTTGATGAAGATCTGCATTAGTGAAATGCCATTGAGAGGAACCTTGAACAGTTTGAAGAGGAATCTAACCTGTGATAAGCCAGCCAAATTTAGTATGGTGGGCGTAGATACCTTGACGGAAGAAGATTTTGCCAAAATGTGTTAGTGCCAAAAAGAATGTCAACGTGAGAGCTTTTATAGAATTGAGGGTCCGCCAGTTTTAGATCAGAAGGAAATTTCCATTTGTCAACGGAAAAAGAGCGACTGGGAGTTGGACTGCCAATAATCGGAATGGACAGACAGTTTGGATGAAAGTTAGTGCCATATTGGACTGAATTTTTCACCTGCAGCTTTACATAATTTAAGGAAGTAGACTTGCTGTTGTTGATACCAGATATTTCAATATTGGCGGAGAGTGGTTTGAGACCTAACTTTTCAACTATTTATTTATTCGTGTCAGAAGCAAACAAAATACTGGATTACACTAAAATTACATACATATTTACAAACAAAAAAAAAAAAAAAAAGAGAAGTAAACCATACAACACACAATGTCTTTTCAAACCACGGTCAACCAAAAATGTGCAACCTGTATAGCATTGGAAGTTGCTAGTAAAAGATCTTCTGCTGTACAAGTGGCAGGGCACAGCGGACAATTCAGTAGATGCTCCATGGTATGGGGCATACCGCAGTCGCAGTTGGTGGAGTCGACGGGGAAGTGCCATTTCTGCAAGTTATCCTTAGATCTTCCAACAGCAGAACGGAGACGATTAAGTGCCCTCCACACGATCCATTTCTGATCATGTCCAGGTGGGAGGCTTTCCGAAGGGTGATCCCATAGAGAGTTATTCCCAAGCCGAGAAGTCCACAATTGTTTTCTAGCTGTAGCTGGTGTAGTTAGCAAGACTGCAGTGGTGTTGAGGAAACTTCTCCTGGACTTCAACCTACGGGTGGCTGGTACATAACCGTACAACGGATGGGAAAACTGATTAACCTGTTTAGCTCTCTCTTCATTGGCTGCTACCTCACGACGTATATCCGGTGGTGCTATCCCTGCAAGCTGGTAAAGTTTTGCAAGAGGTGTAGGCTTCAAACAACCTGTAATAAGCCTTCATGTTTCATTAAGCGCCTTGTTAACATTATTTGCATGGGTGGATTTGTACAACACTGGACATGCATATTCTGCAACACTGTAACATGTTGCAAGCGCCGTCGTTCTCAAGGTTGATGGTTGAGAGCCCCAGGTGCTACCAGTGATCTTACGTAGGATGTTATTCCTAGCTTCCACCTTTAGTCTGGTATTCCGGCAATGCTGTTTGTAGGTCAGAGTACGATCGAGGGTAACTCCCAGATATTTTGGATGAGGAGTGTTAACTAAGCGTGTTCCTTGCCAAGAGACGTTAAGTTCACGACGAGCCTGCTTGTGCTTCAGATGAAATGCACACAACTGAGTTTTTGATGGATTTGGACGAAGTTGATTATCATAGTAATAGACATCCAACTCAGTCAATGCTTGTGTTAAATGAGCTTCAACATCTTCGAAGGATTTCCCCTGACAAGCTAATGCTAGATCGTCGGCATAAAGAAAACTTCTAGTGTTCCTTGGAAGTGGTTGGTCGTTAGTGTAGACGTTAAACAACATTGGTGATAGAACACTACCTTGAGGTAAGCCATTTCTTTGACGTCTCCATCGACTGCGCTGTCCTTGGAATTCCACATAAAATCTCCTGTTTTGAAGGAAACTTTCAATAAGTTTTGTGAAACTGTAATCCTTCGTGATTCCATAAATCTTCTGTAACAAAGCACGATGATTGACAGTGTCATAGGCAGCGGTCAAATCGATAAAAGCTACTCCCGTGATATTCCGTGTTTCAAAGCCATCCTCAATGAATTGAGTGAGGTTAAGGATCTGGGATGTACAACTTTTCCCTGGTCTGAAGCCTGCTTGTACTTTTCAACTAATGGTGAGGTTATGAAGTCATGAGTTGCGGTATTGTCGAGCAAGGATCGTACTAAGTGCCAATTGCCGGAAGAATCTTGAACTTGGACCTGAATTGTAGATAACAAAACTTGAGCAATACGTCATGAGGGGTTGTTTGATTGTAAGATTGGGCAACAGTATTTACAGTAGAAATAGAAGAGCTAGGTGGGGCTCAGCGCAGGTTGAGCACTATGATTAGAAACTGTCCCAGGAATAAACCGTGGCTTTTCGAAGCGGTGTAAGGTAGAATGATGTCTTAGCTTGCAATGCATGCAAACTCCTTTAGAAGGGAAATCTGCTGAAATATGCCTTGAAGAGAGACAGTTAAAACAACATTTGTTCTGAGATCGTCAACTGAAAGGCATTTGAAGGTATTGCAGAAATATAAAGGGTGAAGATTATTGCAAAGAATACACGAGGTTTTATTACCTTGTATAGAGAAAACATGAGAATGTGAAGACTTTTCCGAGAAATGCTTGGTGGGTATACTTCTGCTGAGATCGGTGGAACATTCAACTTTATTGATTAAAGCAGAAAGAATTTGAAAACTTTTCTTTATGAAAGAGATCAAAACTTTAAATGTGGGTTCAGGTTTGTCCACTAAATCGGATTCCCATGCTTTACGAGTATTAAGGTCAAATTTGGAGGTAGTGAGATGTATCAGAAAAAGATCCCAATGTCAACAGGTTGTTTAAGATGTTCTATGGCTCTTACATGGAGTTCAACGGTGTCTCCCAGACTTCTAAGGGATGGTAAATTATCAGGACGTGAAACTGGTAAATTAAACGAGGCGTTCATATGGCGTTGAATCCTAAGTTTGGCATTGCCATATCGCTGTTGGATGAGGTCAATGGCAACTGAATAATTTTCGGTTGTGAGAGGTAAAGCTTCAATTCATTTTAAAGGAGGGCCCTGAAGAACAGAATTTAAATAATACAATTTTTGAATCTCAGGGAATGATCTATTAAGGTATCATGTATTAGAGAAGAAAAAAGTTCAAAAAAGGAATCCCACTGTTTTTCCTCCCTTGAAAAGGTAGGAAGTTGGATTTTAGGAAGAAAAGGTTTGCTAACTTCGGTTTTTTGATGGGTTGATAATTGCTTAATTAAATCCTTAGCTTTGCCATACATATTGTAATACAGTTCTTCAACAGAACTGCGATCCTGTTCTTGATCAGGTTCGATTGTTTCAATTTCGGATTGCAACAGATCATACTCTTGAAAATGTTGCTGATAAACGTTAAAACGTTGAACTAGAACGTCATCATTGTGATCATCAAAAGATTTAGAAACCAAAAACTGCTGAAAACGAGTAAGTTTGTTTTTATAGGCAGTTCTTTTGGCTACAAGCTCCTTAGGAAGAGACATGGCGGAACTTTGAGTACTTTCACTCACCGATCTGCTAGACTGCCGAGCGTCTGAAGTGGTAGTAGTAGTATTGGTACTGGTAGCGATGGTAACAAGGGACATCTCCGCTCACCCCAATACAGCCTTCATAGTGATAGCTGAAAATACAATTAGCATTAATAACCGAAGTATAAAGCTGCAATAGCTTATCGAATTGCTTGGCAACCTGTTTCATACAATAAACAATTATAAATGTTATTTAAATGTCCCAGGTTTCGGCACCAAGCATGGTTAGGATCCGTCGATGCTAGACCTCCCCTTTCAGACAGAGCTAGAAAGTAGAAACAAATGGGACATCAAAAGAGAAAATAGCTAATAGAAACAGTTTGCCAAATAACAGTGATCTTTATTTATAAGTTGTATAAAGATCAACAATAATTGATAATAACAACAACCTTAGAAACAGGTAATAGAAACTCTGTAGGCACCAGCCAACAACACTTGAAAATCAATGAATAGACTTTAAATTCTAATAAAGTATAAATTAACAAATTAACAAGAGATAAGAATAAGTTAACAATTTTTTGGTTGAAGGTCGCTAGGTAGAATAATCCTAGCATAACTTACAAAATTAAGGCTGCTTGCCAATGCAGGGCCAAAGTTATAAGAGAATAACTTCATTGCTCAATACGAGCTTCAAAGATTGACTAGAAATAGAAATGCATGGTTAGCATGCTTTGGTTTAAATGAAACAATATCGTCAACCATCATTAAGATCAACAAGCCTCTGGGAGTACATCCCGCAAGTCGTTTCAAGAATAAAAAACAAGAGAATTTGTTTAAATATAACAAACATGCAAGAAAACAAAAAGTAATTGTTTTAACATACCGTAGTTTACACGTAAGAGGGCAAAGTACTTGGGTCCACGCTGAACAAATAAGTTAGGTTAAGTTGATCAAGAAAGATACACTTGGAAATTTGGAGGTTAGATTTTGCACTTAACTTGCTTGGGCAGTTCTTGAGAAATTTCCATAACGGGAATACTTGTTGATCACTTTTGTTTCTTTCGAAATGTTGGAGACTGTGTTTAGCACTGAAGATAAATGTCACCTTGAATAGATTATGTCAAAATAGACGATGGCAGTAGGCCAAATATCGATATGTTGTCGATGTAGAAAAACTCGCTAGCGATGACAAATTGATCTGGACTAGCAATTTAAGGCAATGTGCCTGCACTTCAGCAGATAAGCACTTTTGTAGAGTTTGTGCAGAGACGATCTTCATGACCCTTATTTTGAGAAGTTCTTGGCGAATGTTGTCATGTTTGAAGATAGCGACGAGTGCCGAGTCGTTCTTTGACTAGCATGGTCCAATTTCTGCACGTAGTTTCTCGTAGTTTTACGCAGATGGTGAATACGGCCGGAGACAAGTGAAGAATGAATGGCGAAGACGGCCGGTGACAACTGAAGGGTGAATGGTGAAGGAATGGTAATTGATGTAGTTAGCGTTCCGGCTTTTTACCGGCGATCACGCGGGTTACGTGATGCGGACAGGTGACGTCGGCCAATCAGAGTGCGTGGAGTATTCTCGAATGATGCTGAAGGCGAATCATAATAAGGGGCCAACTGAAACGAATCTCGTGACCTGAAAAGATTGACAGTATCTTAGAACACGTGCAAGCAAGTACAAATCGAAAAAATGGAATGACATATGATAGGTAAGAGGTTATGTAATAAATCCAAATAAGTAAACTTTGTAATATTCACTGAAAAGTGAACACCGTGTCTTGAGTGGCAGTTTGCCTGGGAACTGTAGATTGGTGCCAGGAGCATGTCAAGACATGCGTGAAAACAATGATGTATGTGAATGTTTGGCGCAGAGGTCACCCCGACCAACACAGGAAATCCCCCCAAGGAAAAGACCCAGCACCACACCACGCCCGGGCCGAGGCCCCATGATCACCCCCATTTATTGATCATAGTATAGGTAGTTATATGGTACAAAGTAAAATTAAGCAGTGAGAAATGCATGTAAAAATACATCAAGGTACAAGCACAAGATACATGTAATCAGGTATAGAAAGTCCAGAGATTATTGTTCACAGTTCTTTTGGTCCATGAGCGTATGTTCATAAATGCAGATAAGAAAACACGCACGGACAGGGAGGGCTGAACACTAGGGGCAGTCACACGCAAATGGGTGGCTTGAGATGCGAAGCACTTTGAACTGACGGAGATGACAGTACGTTGAAAATGGTGACGGAGAGATGCGACAAGTGCAAGCGATCACACAGCAGGCTATGCGCCGAACACTCACTGGATTTCGACGGAGTGGCAGGGCTGCCACCACCCCCGTAAGCACACCGTGTAATATTCGATTAAAACTAATTAGAGAACTTGGCATCAGGGGTGGCGGGCAGAAAAAGGGGGGGGGGGGTAAGGAAACTAGGTTATTGGTGGGGGAAAGAGATGAGAGTTTGCAGGGGTACGGTCGGCATTAAGGATGTCTTGAGCAAGGGGGGAAAGAGTGAGAGCTTCAGAGAAAAAAAGGTAGGTTAGCAAGACGAGCACGGGTACGGCACTTACGGCGAAGGGTATGGATAGTGGTAAGAATCGTAGGAAAGTTATAGAGAGAGGTAAAATCCGCAGATGGGGTATTTTAGGGGAGACGATGAGCGATACGGAGGGCATGGCGATCGAGTTTAAGAAGAGTGAAATACAGAGGAGGGGAAGCAGTGAGCCAGGACTAGGAGCGTAGAGAAGAACAGGGCGGATAAAAACAGAGTATATGCGGAGGATGAGAGGGGCGTTTTGGCCCCAGGTATGACCGGTGAGGGAACGGGTGGTGGTGGGACGGTGAAAGGCGCGGCTGGTGAGGAGGCGGAGATGATGAGTCCATTGTAGGTTATTTTGAAAGGTAATACCGAGGTAGATGAGTTTATTGGTTTCAAGGAGAGGAAGGGAGTTAAGGGTGAGATGGATCCGATGGCGAGGGGGACAGAGGCGTGATTTTAGTCTAAAAACAATGAATTGGGTTTTCCGAGCATTGACAGTGATATGAGAGGAATGAAACCAGGACTGGAGTGTGTTAAGGTAAGATTGAAGAAGATCTTGAAGTTTGGGAGCAGTGTGGCCAAGAGCAAGGATGGCTAGGTCGTCGGCGAATTGTAAAGGCGGAGTGGAGGAGGCGGGTATGGAATGTCGTGGGTGAAGAGAATATAAAGGAGGGGGGTGAGGGCACGGAGGGAGAAGGTATAGTGAGCAGATTTGATGCAAATAGAGGCGGTGCGGTGGGATAAGAAGTTAAAGATCAGACGGATAAGGGAAGGGGGGGGGAAAGGGAGGTGACGGAGTTTGAATAATAGAACAGGGTGGTAGACCTCATCGAAAGCTTTTTCTACATCAAGACTAATCAGAGCAGCAGTACGGCGAGGTTTCATAAAAGCAGATAATGAGGAGGTAAGATGGAAAAGGTGATCTTGGGTCGAGCGGTGGGCATGGAAGCCGGCTAGGGATTCCGGAAGTAAATGAAGGGGTTCGAGGTAGGAGCTTATGCGCTTAGCGAGGAGGAGTTCAAATAATTTTGAAAGAAGACTAATGGGGCGGTAAGAGTTGATGTCAGAGGGGGCATTATGGGGTTTCAGGAAGAGGAGAATAGAAGCTTTACACCAGTGGGTGGGGTAGAAACCAGTGTAAAGCATGGTGGTATAGATAAGGGAAAGGACATGAAAAAGGTGGGGGGGGGGGGGAGTGGCTTGGAGATGGCGGTAAATAATGGTATCGGGTCCCGGAGCAGTGCTTTTACGATGGCGAAGAACGGAAGTGATTTCAGAGGGGGAAATAGGACGATTGAAAGGATGGGAAAAATCAATGTTAGCAAAGTGAGCGAATGAAGGTTGGAGGTCAGGGGTAAGTTTAGGGTCATGGAGACGATGAATAAGAGGGTCGTTGGGGTTTTGGAATTGAGGATTCTGGGTTGGGGAGAAAACGTGATAATAGTGAGATGCAAAGAGGTTGTTGGCCTTATCGAGGGGAGTAGTGGGGACCGAAGTGGGGTGTGGATGGGGTAGGTAGGGAGGGAAGGGCGAGTCTTCGTGAGGCGTTGAAAGGTGGACCAAAACTGGGAAGGATCAGGCGTGTCAGCCAGATGGGTACAGGCATCGTGCCAGGACTTGCGTTTAAAAGCACGGATATAGGATTTGGCATGACGGAGGTGGCGACGATGTTGGCGGAGGGTATCAGGATCACGAGTACGGAGGTAAGCACGATAATAGTCGTGAGCTATACGTAGAAAATTGAGGGCCTTAGGAGGTATAGGAGGTTTGGTAGGGTGGTAGGAATGGTGGGGAATATGATGACGGTCAGCAGTAAGGAGGGCGTGTTCTGTTTCAGCAATTAGAGATAGAGGCTTGGGGAGAGAGGTCGGAGAGGTGTGAGGGGTGAAGAGAGAATTCACCGTAGCACGGTAATCATTCCAGTTGGTCTTTGTAAAACGTCGGGTAGGAGGGGGCCGGTAAGGGGCATCTGGGCGGGGGGAAATGTGAGGAATCGAAATGAGAGCGGGAACATGATCACTACCAATAGAAGAGAACATGCGTACGAGGGGATGAGGGGTGAGGGTTGGGGATATGAGGATGACATCGGGGTTAGAGTTAGTTGAGGGGATGGTAGGCGAGGGGAAAGGAACGAGCACTCCACGGATGCTATGTAGGAGATTTTGGAAATTGGTGTGGTCTTGAACTGAGTAAGAGGTGGTGTTGAGATCAGCTGCTAGAAAGTAGTTCGGAAAGGTGCGATCAAGGTATTGAAGAAAAGCAATGGGGGGAGGGGTCCGTGGGGGAAAGATAGAGGGTAGCGACGGTAAACGTCTTAGAAGGGGCGAAGATTTCGAGGATTAGGTATTCCGTAAAATGGTGAGGGAAGGTATAGAAGTGGCGTTTTACTGTGAGATTGCGGTGAACACCGACCACCACCCCACCCGCAAGCCGCGCTCCGTACGGCCGATCAGCACGGTAGACGACATACGGGGGGAGGCACAGCCGGTGGGAAGGACCGAGGAAGGTTTCATTGAGAATAAATATATCCGGGGAGTGCTCGAGGAGGGAAAGTTCAAAGGTCGGCTGGTTGGAAGTGACAGAGCGGATGTTATCATAATATATCTTAAGCGATATAATTAGGTGAGAAGAGGAACACTCGCAAGCGGGACGAATGCAAAGTGCATCCGGTTACCCGCGAAAGCTACATCTAAATGGGTGTTGAATCCGGGCGGCCATTTGAACCTGGCTGAGAACAAGAGAACGGTGGAAGGGAAGACAGTTCTGAAGGACCATGGTGATGAAGCGGATGATGTTTTCGGTACTAGGAGTGGGGAGGGCGGAGGAGGAGGTTGGGGTAGGTAGGTCTTGAGAAACTACTGGGGCAACGGTTTCAGACTGGGTGGGAATAGGATCAGGTCGGCCTTTGCATTTATAGCTAAAGGCCGGGTGAGGGAGGGAGCAGTTAATACATTTAGGAGAGGTACGGTTTTGGTACAAGGATGCAGGGTGCTCCTGGCTGCAGATGCCACATACCTCAGCGTGGACACAGGGTGCTCCCGGGGCGTGGTCATAACGCTGACACTTGTCGCATCGCATCCTCTGGGGGGCGGATGCACGGGAGGGCTCCACTCGATGGCGACGGGTGTAGATGACGGCCCCGACGGAGGAGAGCGTTCAGAGACCCGGTGTCACGGCTCAGGATCCAGAAGAGTGAGGTTGGGCCGGCGTTGTTTCTTATCCTGGCGACACGGAAGATGGTAAGTCCTTGGAGGAGGAGCTGCTGGGCGACATCTTTTCCAGAATATTCCCGGTCGACACCATAATCGACAACCGAGAGGCGGGGGGTAGGCGGGAAGGAGGGCTGGGGAAGGGGGGGGGGGGGGGGGGTGGAGGACGAGAAGGCTGAAAGTTGGAAAGATTTTTCGCACGGGTGCGGGGACCAAACTGCGATAGGCCGATGGTGTTTCTGAGATGTTGGTAGAAAGGCTTGGCAGTTTTGATATTATACCCTTCGCGGGTGCGCTGTAGTTCCAGACGGTAGGAGGCAAGATCAGGGGTGAAGGAGGATAGAGTGTTCGGGGGTTTGCCTTAGCAAGGTCAATGTCGGTGAGTTTAACGACATGATATGAGGGTGAGGGAAGAGGGTTTTTGTTTATTACACTCCGCTGACGAACTTGCGGATGAAGAGCCGGGTTCTGCGCTGCCACTGCGTATGTACGTAAAGTGCCTGGCATATATGAAGCTGGTGGCATAGCCGCTGGTGGTGGAATGTTTGGCAATTGGAGTGGTGCTAATTTGGCGGTTATCGAAAGGCATGAACTCAATTCCACTCACCGAGGACTCGACTGGTTCTGCTGAAGTTGGAGCTGAAGTTGACGATGTGTAGGTGGAGCCGGAAGAGATTTCATCACCACACTTGCGTTTGGCCTGGGAGGTAGGGCTGTTGTCTGCTTCTGTTGCTGTGTGAGAGCACTTTATCTGCTGGGTGTCCATGGAACGTCGTGGCGATGGTGGCTATTCAAATATCGTCACCTTTCTTTAGAAACCACTTATGTCCTAAAAGCAAAATAAACGTCGTATGTCTCACATATGTGGTTTCTAAATAAGAACTCTCCGACCATTAGACATAAGAGGTTTTAAATTCATCTCCAGAGGAAAGAGTGTCGAATACAGACTTAAGAGATTTTTTAAATTCCGATTCCGCTTTGAATTCTGATTAGGAAAGAGGTAACATTCAATGTTGAGAAAATTCAGACTTACGAGGTTTTTAAAGAAAGATGACGATATGCTCGGCGACAGGCGTTTCTGAAATGGCGGCGGTTGACCGGGGTCAGACATGACGTATGATGTCTGCCGAGTTAAGTTCTAGTAGGTTAGAGAATGTTTTGGAAGTGTGTAGATAATGAAGATGAAGGTGCTGATGACCAGAGTTTCCTTGTGGAGAGTAACTGATTGAAGATGAATATCGAAGCACTGAGATGTAGCGTGGCAGTCCAGATCGTCGAAATAGCACAGAATAGAAGTACACAGTGAGGGTGAAGTGAACTGTGCACTACCTACCTTCTTATGAAGCGCACGTGCGCCTCTAACTGCGAGAGCTAAAAGCTCAAGCAGCCTTTCGCCTCCCTATGAAGGCTTCAAAACTGATGGTATATTGGCTTTCACGGCCCGTGAATTTAAACTCATCAATATTTCTAGGTTTATGCCGTATCTTGTGTGGGGTTTCGACTAGGATCACTAAATTGGCTCAGCAGCGGGCTCTTAGTGCTCCCCACCTGGACCCTCAAAGGAGTAGCAAACTGTCTAATTCTAAATGAAGGTTATTTCAATTCCTTCCGCGCGAAACGCGCGAGCAGGGGGCAGTCAGCTAAACTAATAGCCATAGTATAGCGGCCATAGTATAAAATACTTTATTGGAAATATTTTGGTGCTGCGTGTACGTCGTGACGTTCGTATGGGTTATTATTTGAAAATGATGTCGCAGAGGTCACCCCGACCAGCAAATCGGCCCCCCAGGGAGGCCCCTCCACCCCACAGTCCACCCGGTGCGATGTCCTATTAGTCCCCCGTTCATTGATTACAAAATTTACAATCATATACATATTTACAACAATTATGTGTGGGCAATATACAAACAGGACATATAACATAAGAGAACGATAAATATAGTTCCTTTGCAATGAAAAAAGTTCATCTGCCATGGCAGTAGTGTTCATAATCATTAGAAAACAAGTATATAAATGGAATCACACGAAGTGTCACTTGATGTCACTTGAACACTGTTGCGACACATGATAATCTTCATTGATTGCTTAACTGGATCAGAAAGTAATTTTCACTAGTCACTGGGAACGGAGCACTAAACATTTTGGTTGTTGCACTGATTGTGGTGGGCATAGAGAGAATGAAAAATGGAAAACAATAAATTTGGAACAGATATGAGGTACTGCAGCTGTAGAAAAGAAATTTGTGCAGGCTATATGCCCAATGGCTCACTGAGCTTCAAGAGGGCCAGCAAAGCCACCAACCCAAATTATGTCGTTGATTTGAAAAAGGATAAGGGATCGTTATTAATAGATGGTGGGGTGGGGCGTGGTAGGTTAAGCCTGGGCTTAGACACTACCGGAGGGAAAATGATTTGAAAAGAAAGGGAAACGGTTTAGGAAAGGAAACGATATTTAGGCTGAAAGGAAAGAATCCAAGACAAAAGAAATAATATAGCTAGATAATGAAAAACAGTAGTATTTTGATCAAGGCTTGTTGACGCAAGGCGAGAAAGCGAGTTCCTATAAGCGAGTGTAATAGTGCGAGCAACGCCAGCTGAGTTTGCCCGCAGGCAGGCGCTGAGTGTCCCTTCCCTCCCGAACAGGAAATCGGGTACTATGTATGTATGGTAGGTCATTGGCGAGGAAATACAAATAAGAGAAATTGGAATTATGTCTTTTCCTTTCTGAAAGGATTTTTTTAGGGAATATTCGAACACACTGAAGATATTGAAATGGACAGGGATGATTTTATTCCCCACCACGGTCGGATCCATGAGAGAGTGACCAAATGCCCCCAGAGTGGACAGAGATAAAGCGCTTTCAGAGCTTTTAGTAAGATTATTATTGTTTGTAAATATTACTAGACGTAAACGATTGTTGCGTTTAAAGTAGGCTAAACTTTTATCCAGCAGAGTGCCGACTAGAAGTTTAGAACGGGGTAGGAAACCGAGACCTAACTTAGTTAAAACCACAATTCAATGTAAGAAATCATAGGACAAAGCGAAAATCACTTCGAGTAGAAAGCTGGCTGAGCGAGCTATACTTGCCTTTAATGATTTACAAGAAATAGCTAAAGTAAGTTTTATGAGCAATGTTAGCAGAAGTTTTTCTCTAAACGCAACAAACGATTGAGTTTGTAGTAAACTTAGCATTCAATATTTTTGATTATTTCTTTGAATGTGAAAGTAATTCGAAAAAAAAAGCGAAGGAAATGCCATGCCTAAAAGCTTTTAGTGCAAGATAATATAACTCCAAGAAATTATTGCAAATTTAATTGCTTCAACAATAATAGGTTTGGAACAATTTGTGCAATTAAGAAGTATTTTGAAACAGTTTGTACAATAAGAAGTATTTTGAAACAGTTTGTACAATTCGAAGGTCTTTGACCTCCAACAAGAGTAATATGGACCCTCACGAGGGTTTTCGAACAATTCAAACAATTAAAATGTCTGGGACCTATAATAAGAGTAATAAAATGTTTTATAATTTGTGTGGATAATTCGTTTGGAAATATACAAATATTACTTTAGATTGGCTAGGCAGAATATCAATGCTTTATAAGAATGCTTTTGTAGTAATCAAAAAGGCTATAAGTGAGTAATTCTAAATTCCAGGGCACAGCAGGAGAAGAAAAAACAGATTAAGAAGTGGATTTATAACCACTTGGATTATTTATGCAGAAGTTAAGAGATGCTAAATTCAAATAGTACAGGTCACATTAGTGAAACCTGGATTACTTAAGAATAGACGCAAACGCTTTAACAAATAAGAAATAAAGAATTAAAAATCCTGAACGCAGCAGGAAAACGCAAAGGCGTATTAAGGTGTGGATTTAATACCACATAGATTATTTAAGCAGTAATTACAAAATGCGGTACATGAAAAATGGGAGGTAGCCTATTTATAGACCAAGCCTCATTGAATTGCAAGAAAATAGTTTAAATAACACAAAATTGTTTGTAAAGGAAAATGGGAATGCAGGAAGTATGGGATTTAAAGTATGGCCAATTTTATTCGATCGTACTGTACCCTTATATCTGGATGATCCACCAAAAATCCGCCGCTGGAAAAATAAAGGATTGTAGCATTTGAAGTCCCGGCTAAAAAAAAAACACAGTGCTACTTGGCGAATACACTCAGAATAAGGGACAGGGATTTTTCAAACAGAATGTGGTATAGAAGCAAACTACAGAACAATAGGGTTCTCAAACTACTCAGGAAAGACGGGAATCCATGAAAATCTCGGTCGTAAGGATACGGATAAGGTCCCTCGGAAAACTTCCTCCCTATAGCACATTCCACTACCATTTAACTACCATTTTTATAAAAAATCAGGGAATCGTAGAAACGTGCCTGTCATATTTATTAACATTAAATATACACGCCTCCTAACTCTCGCACATATAGTATGCGTAACTCACGTTAAAAATGACCAAATGTCATTATTCAGTTTCATTACAACTTTGTTTCTTCTAGAAACTATTACTGTAAATAATGTTCACATTAGCTCAAATAAAAATTATTAATATTCATGGCAAACAACTGCTGTGTCCTAGGTAACGGGAGCTTAACAACAAAAATAAATTAATGTTATTAAGCTTTAAAAAAATATCCCCAAAATAAAATCAATTCACTCCTGACGTAGATCTCCGTCATTACAAAACTATTCATTACTCTATACAATTTATCTCCCGTTTCCTATCACTTAAATTCTTCTCATAGAAGCGATAAAAATCTCTATTAAAATGAAATTCAAGATAAAAGTTACAACACGGATAAATATGACTATAAACTTTTCGTTTATATACAACACAAATATCGGTGACGCAGTTCAAAGACTAATCAAGTTAAAAAATAAATTATTTACATTGGGCAAACTGCCTTCGTCACATTCAAAATAGACATAAATCGTCTTTCTATTCCTTCGCTTTAATTCTTATAGACTTTCAGAACAAATCTTTCACCATACTATGTCTTATTCGGGGAAACTATTACAATTCAATAATCCGTACAATTAGGTAAAGACGTAGTTCATAGACCTCCTATAAGTGGTTTCTCATCAAAAAATACAAATACTTAATAAGAATAAACTTTTCCAATTCGTTGAATAATTACTGTAAATTCAATCTCCGATTATAACCATTTAAATAGAACTCAGTTTACTCTCAGTTTCAACAAAGATTCATTGATCCTATAATATCTATCAGATACAACTTCAACTAGGATTCACTGTCCTAATGCTTTCAAGGAGTTTCAACTCTATGCGACTATTTCAATAACTTCAAATATTAATAAATACTAACAATACTGCTTCTCCTTACATCTGTCACTACTGACATTCTTTCAACAATTGACCATTGGCTTCACAATGCTCATAGTCATACTTCTAACAAATACCTCCGTCAATACGGGAATAGAGTTATTTCGCAGGTCCTTTCCAAATAACATATTCTTCTCAACTAACATCACGTTAACAACTTCTATAGCAGTTTCAACTCTTACATAAAAATATCAATCAAAAATTATGGTTCTATCGACAAATTAATTTAACAAGTAATACGATAAAACACTAATCTTCCAATAATACTATATATTTCTTTTATAGAACTCACATTTCAATAAAGCTTCCTATTAGCTGTGATATTTCCTTCAAATCTTTCTTCAAAATCTTATTATTTCAAAAATACGCTGTAATTCGTATCCTTTAACTTAACATTATATTCTTATATTAATTCTTGCTTTACAACATTTCGTATTACCTTCCAAACTCTTATGTTTGCGAATCATGTCACCAAATATTTTAACCAGATCTGTCTAATAAGTTATCAGATCGTGACTTGATATAGATCTTCCAAATAAGATCTTGAAGAATCGCATTTTCTAAAATAAACTTCTGTATAATATTCTTGGAACAAATTTCCATTACTTCCTTCGTTATCAAAGAACGATTTAATACAATTTAAAAACCAATAAAATGTGATCTAAACACACTTAAAGCTTACCATAAAAATATTCTGAGTTAAACGTTAAATTCTCCATCATTCAAATTCAAAAGTCATAAAATTCAAAAATTACAAATAACAATCCTACATTGTCTAAATGGACGAAAAAACGAGAGTAAACATCTACATGACGTAGCTATGAAAATATAAATTCAAAAAACCTAATAAAGATATTGCAAAAATGTAGAAAAATGGCATTAATATAGCAAGTTGTTGAATATTCTCAACAGTACCGGTATCTACAATTCTACAAAATGGGATACGGTATATCGTTGGTCATGAGACTACCTTATCTTCAAGATGTCCTGTGGGCCTCTCCTCGATCTCCTTCAGAAGTTTCCAGGTTGTCAGGAACGGATTTGGATTCGAACATCTGCGCGTAGCAGTCCTTTCCGCTGGTGTATCTTCTTGTGTGAGATGGGAAACCCTTTCTCTCTTGATGGCACTGGGATCAACCCTAGCCGCCCTCGTTCGTGAAATTCTTCTGTGTTCTCCGCCAAAGTTCGATATATTAATATTCGTCATTGTAGTTGGTGAAATGACTTTTGTAGATGTAGTATACGAGATGTTTATCTCCCCCACGATACTGATGTTATGCCATTTCCAATATTCTCGCTGCCATCATAGCTATGTTCCCATGAACATTTTAGTTCACCATTACGATCTCTGTAGATTTAGTTATATTCACTTCCCTCAACTTCAGAAATTTCGACATGATAAAATACGTAGAATACTTAATAAGTTTCAAATATAGTTGAATGTCGACTTAATAATTTTGCACACAAGTGCCGTCGTTCTCATTACTATTCTCTAGCAATAGTAATCTTCTTTAGAAGTATAATAATTTCTATTAGCTTTGTTCGTTGGTAGAGTATTTCATTCAGACGTCCACTCCTCTCGAAGTCGTAAGTAATAAGAGGCTCGATTCCTCTCTCCGATGTTCCTCCCCAACAATAAAGTTAGCGTCACCTTTCAGAACAAGGATCTGATTGGTTCCATATTAGTGAAGATAATATAACCCTTAATTAATCATTTAATTAGCTGCAATGTTAATGAATACTTTTTATTTATTATTTAACACCTTCAATGATATTATGAAGTGTTAAAATCTCGCTGGTAATAAGCTGTGCAAATTGCTTTATTTGCTCTCTTCTAAGTATGGTTGCTTCTCATTGGCTGTTTGACACGCACTAAACTCGAGTTTCCCCTCCTCCGAACCTCTAGTCACACTTCCCTCGCGTGTGTCTTTCGGCTCGACTCGGAAGTCTTTGAGTATCTCAGTGCATCATAGTTCCATCGTTCTCAAAGAACTGTGCTCCCTAGTGCTAAGTCGCTCACGTGACTCCTAATAATTTCCTGATTGGTCGGCTCGGTAAACTGGCTAACTCGGCGAGATGTATAAACCAGTTCCGTGGCTTGATTCCAGTATCGCTTTTATTTAACGTTGGCAAGTTAGAAAACTTTTGAGAATACGGATATTTTCAAGCTTCTCTATACGAGTACAATCCTCACTTAACTTCCATTGCAAAAGGGTGATACAATGCTTTTGAAATGCACTCTTCAGATATTTTATAAAAAATTATTAAAAGTGCAGGTACTGAGGTTTGTTATATAATTAATATTTAACTGTACCGTATTTCACTCTTCATTCTATTCTTCTGAAATATCGTTTTACATTCTTTGCATTGTATAATTTCCAATTACTTGATAATCATGAATGTTAACAATCTTATAACAATTATTGCCAAAACTCTCTGATACTTTCAACGGGCCATAATATGTCTTAGCAAACTTTGGGTATATTTGCTTCGACACATCATCTTTCGTAGGTCTTTTTTATAACCACTAAATCGTCTTTTCTCAAAGGTGTATCAAATCGTTTTCTTAGCGTGCGCTTCTCTCGTCGCTCTGCTGCTGCGATCAGATTCTCATGTGATACCTCTCCTCTTCTTTCCCTCGTTGTTAGAGTATCTTTAAGAATTCTTACTCTTCATGATGTGTTTAGGGGAATTCTCTCTTTTCTCTAGTAGGTGAAGATTTTCTGCCGTCTATTGCTGTTGTCTATTCGAATTTTTTCTTTGCCCAGAAGTTTCATTATACTTACCTGTGTTTTCCTGTCGACTCATGGTTGGTTTCTCTTCATCCTGTCTTGGCCTATTCTCTCTCGTCCTCTAGTTTTCTTCCCGCTGATTTTGGACATAGCTCTGATTTTCCTGATTCCTTTGCTGTTGGAAATTCTGGCGATTGTAATTGCCATCATTGCAATTTTTATATCGCGAATATTCTTGGCAATTATTGTTATTATTAACCCACTCCTATTCTTGCATAGTACGCCTCAATATAGCGCTGCCTTGGGTTTTTGTGGGTATCTACCCACATAAACTAATGGCGGCACTTTTGAGGATCCAACCAGCCTTTGGGCTGACTACCTAACAGACAGGTAATAATTATTCTGACGATATGCATTATTGTTTTGATAACCCGATCTTCTATTCTGGAGATTATTTCGTGAATATCGTTGATATGGCCTGCTATCTTGTTGCCTACGGTTTTGATACTCATTTCTCTGATTTTGAGTATAGCCATTCCTAATAGGTCCTCATCTCCTATTATCTCTCACATTTTCCTCTGTTTGCTGCATCTCATCAATCATGTTGTTGTTCACTTCGCAATGATCCGTTCTGGGATTGCGAAAGCTTGCATTCAACGCACTGGACGTACAATCCAGTTGCCAGAGCAAATCATCCATTTCTTGCAAACTGGAGATTCTAGACGCGATGATGTTCCTCCTAACATCGGCTGGAAATTGTCGCGATATCGTCTGGATCATTTCTAGGTCTGACGGTGGGTGTTGTAAATATTGGAGGCGGGCTAACTGCGTTACGAAGTAGCTAGCATAGCGAGTGGGATGCGAACTAGCGTACTTCCGCGAGTATGCCTCTGCTCTTAAATTATGTTGTTCGTCCATCGACCAAATTCTTTTTATGAGGGCATCTGCAAATTCCTCAAAACACCTAAATGTCCATCGAAAAGCTCGATACCATTGACGCGCAGTAGAGGTTAAATAACGCTCTACAAGTCTTAACTTTCCTTCTTCGGGAACGTTCTTTTCAGTAAAGTATTCAGAAACGTCATTTACGAATTCTATTGGAGTTATACCATCGTTTACTAGGAAAGTACGTGGTTTCTGGTCTATATTGCGGATTATCATGACATTAGGAATACTTGATACCGTATTTCCTTGTGGCATGTTCTCATTAGGCGTCGAAAATCGCATCTGATTATCTCTGACGGGTGGTAAATTTCGCCTCCTTGCTTGAAATAACTCCTCTTCCAATCTATCTATAAGTTCTTGCAATCTTCCTCTCTCTTCTCTAAGACTACTTTCTTCTATTCGGTCTGGCATCGATTCATTGTCATTATTCAGTTCGATAGTCTGGCCTTTATTTATATCCTACAAAATGTGAGAATCGCTTCCTTTAACTTCCTGTAATTTACTTCTGATTAAATCAATCTCGATACTTAAATTGGAGATTTTACTCTCTATCTCTGAATTTACGCGCTCTTTACTCGTACTACCCAGATCTGGTTCTAAATTTACAGGTTGTTGTGTCTGTAAACTTGCATTTTTTTACAAAATCATCTCTAACATTTCCTATATCTTTCTTGATACGATATTCGGCCATTACAAGTTTCTTAGAAAAATCATCATCTAAACATTTCACAGTAATGCCTGAGGCTTCAATCAACTCATTTTAAGTTCAACAATACTTTCATTAACAACACCTTTTATATCAATTTCAATATCAGCCCTTACAAGATCAGCCTCCTGATTCACCTGTGTCTGTAGCTGTGCTACAGTTTTTTTTTCAACTCATCCAGGTTGGAGTTGATACCTAGATTTTCAGACTGGAGCTTACCTAATGGGAGGGTTATATCGTTTAGAAAATCTGTTAGCTTTCTACTGTTATCTTCAGACTGGATTTCTAAAGCTCTCAAAGATGTTTGGATCCTAGCTAAAGTGTTCTGGGTCTCTGTAGCTCTGGTATCTAGTGTAGCTAATGTTGCTTGGGTATTAGCTAATGTGTTTTTATTCTCTGTATTTTGAGTTTGCAAAGTGGTTAATGTATTTTTAGTTTAATTGGAGTTAGTTTGCAGGGTTGCTAAAGTTACTTGGGAATAAGCTACAGTCGCTTGTGTTTCAGCTAACCTTCTTTGGGTCTCAGTTGCATTATTCTGGCATTCCCTGCTAATCTACCTGCGTCAGCTTTAGCCTCTCTCGTAATTTCTTCTGCATTTCTCTTAATTTCTCGTTCTACTTTCTTCTGATTCTCGTGTGTGACTTGATGTAGGGCTTCGGAAGTCTATGTCTAACTTGTCCTGCGTTTCCTGTAATTTGGCAAACATTGCCCTAATAGCATCCAGGTCTCCTGGCTTCTTCTTATCTTGAGAAAAGGGAACAATCACTATGACAACATTCGAAAATATCTAAAACAACTACCATTTATACCACTACAATTATAATGAAGGAGATTATATCGTTTACCAGTTAACTTACCATAATTTACGAATACCTGACTCCTTTAAATTACAGATTTAGAATCCGTAGTCCTTATATGACATATTATCATTTGTAGCCAACGGTTTACTAAAATAAAATCAAACAGCAATCACCTTCCTGAGGTTATTCCTTGGACTAGCCTTACTTTAACAACAATACATAGTTAACAGTTCAGGTTAGATTTCTTTCGTCAATCCATTCTCACCTCGATAAACGTTGGTTGACTATTCATTACAAATTTCTAGTCTTCCTCCGATTATCTAACCCTCTCGTGTAACAATTAAACATGTTTTCGAAGACGATCACATTATGTCAAGGTTCCACAATGCGTTTAACTTCAACCTACATTCCTCCCTGTGTCCTAACTAAGATCTCTAGTTAACAACATCGGAATTACTAATTAAAATCACTAGACACTCAACTGTGGGATCCAAAATCACGAACAACCACATTGACGTTAGCATAAAATCACTCGGCTTTCAACTGAGAGGCCAAAATCTCTAGCACTCTTGTTGAAGGCGTCATAAAATCACTAGGCTCTAAACCAGGGGCCAAAATCACTAGCCAAACACGTAGGTAGCGCCATAAAATCGCTAGGCTTTCAATTGTGGGACAAAAATCACTAGCACACACGTTGGGTTAGCCTAAAAATTACTGTACCCTTTTATCTGGATGATCCAACAAAAATCCGCCGCTGGAAAAATAATGGATTGTATCATCTTGAAATCCCGGCTAAAAACTACACAGTGCTACTTGGCGAATACACTCAGGATAAGGGACAGGGATCTTTCAAACAGAATGTGCAATAGAAAAAACTAAAGAACAATAGGGTTCTCCAACTACTCAGGAAAGACGGGAATCCATGAAAATCTCGGTCATAAGGATACGGATCAAGTCCCTCAGAAAACTTCCACCCTATAGCACATTCCACTACCATTTAACTACAAAGACAATGCCAGATTTTTATTAATGAAACAGGGAATCGTAGAAACGTGCCTATCATATTTATTAACATTAAATATACACGCCTCCTAACTCTCGCACATATAGTATGCGTAACTCACGTTAAAAATGACCAAATGTCATTATTCAGTTTCATTACAACTTCGTTTCTTCTAGAAACTATTAAATATGTTCACATTGGCTTTCATAAGCTAAAATAAAAATTATTAATATTCGTGGCAAACAACTGCTGTGTCCTAGGTAAAGGTAGTTTAACAACAAAAATAAATTATTGTTATTAAGCTTTGAAACAAAATATCCCCATAGTAAAATGAATTTTCCCTAGACGTAGATCTCCGTCATCACAAACCCATTCATTACTCTATAAAATTTATCTCCAGTTGCCTATCACTTAAATCTCTAATAAAAATTAAGTTCAAGATAAAAGTTACAACACGCATAAATACGACTATAAACCTTTCGTAGATCCTAAAAATAATTTTTAAACAACATAAATATCGGTGATGTAGTTCAACGACTACTCAAGTTAAGAAATAAATCATTCACATTGGGCAAACTGCCTTCGTCACATTCAAAATAGACATAAATCCTCTTCCTATTTCTTCGCTTAAATTCTTATAGACTTTCAGAACAAATCTTTCACCATAGATTAGATTAGATTAGATTTTTATTAAATCCATTTGATCAATTACATGTACACAATAAATTTTTGATATATCTTTGTCTTATTCGGGAAACTATTTCAATTCGGGATTCTATAATCCGTACAATTACTTAAGTAAAGATATAGTTCATAGACCTCCTATAACTGGTTTCTCATCAAAAAATAAAGATACTTAATAAAAATAAACTTTTCCAATTCGTTGAATAATTACCGTCTATTCAATCTCCGATTAGAACCATTTAAATATAACTCAGTTCACTCTCAGTTTCAACAAAGATCCATTGTTCCTATAATTTCTATCAGATACAACTTCAAGTAGGATTCACTGTCCTAATGCTTTCAAGGAGTTTCAACTCTATAAGACTATTTCAATAACTTCAAATATTAATAAATACCAATAATACTGCTTCTTCATAAATCTGTCACTACAGACATTCTTTCAACAATTGACCAATGGCTTCACAATGCTCATTGTCATACTTCTAACAAAAACCTCCGTCAATACGGAAATAATAAAGATCTCTCTCTTAGAGATATTTCGCAGTTCCTTTCCAAATAACATATTCTTATGAACTATCTTCGCGTTAACAACTTCTATAGCAGTTTCAACATCATACATAACAATATCAAATACAAATACTCGTTCTATCGACAAATTAATTTAACAAGAAATACGGTGTAATACTAATCTTCCAATAACATTATAGTTCTTTTATAGAACTCACATTTCAATAACGCTTCCTATTAGCTGTGATGTTTCCCTCAAATCTTTCTTCAAAATCTTATTATTTCAAAAATACGCTGTAATTCGTATCCATTAACTTTACATTATATTCTTATATTAATTCTTGCTTCACAACATTTCTTATTACCTTCCAAACTCTTATGTTTGCGAATTATGTCACAAAATATTTATAACCAGATCTGTCTAATAAGTTATCAGATCGTGATTTGATATAGATCTTCCAAATAAGATCTTTAAGAATCACATTCTCTAAAATAAACTTCTGTATAACATTATTGGAACAAATTTCCATTACATCCATCGTTATCAGAGAACGATTTAATATAATTTAAAAACCAATAAAATGTGATCTCAACACACTTAAACTTTACCATATAAATATTCTGAGTTAAACGTTAAATTCTCCATCATTCAAATTCGAATGTCGTAAAATTCAAAAATTACAAATAACAATTCTACATTGTCGAAATCGAAGAAAAATCGAGAATAAATATCTACATGACGTAGTGTTGAAAATATAAATTCGAAAAACCTAATAAAGATATTGCCAAAAAGGTAGTAAAATGGCATTAATATAGCAAGTTGTCGGATATTCTCAACAGTATCTACAAATCTACAAAATGGGATACCGTATATCGTTGGTCATGAGACTACATTATGTTGCGTTATAGTTGACTAGAAGTGGGCTCTCCTCGCTGTATCTCAGAAACGGATTGTTTCTGATAGCTCGAATCTTCAAGATGTCCTGTGGGCCTCTCCTCGATCTCCTTCAGAAGTTTCCAGGTAGTCAGGAACGGATTTGGACTCGAACAACTGCGTATAGCCGTCCTTTCTGCTGGTGTATCTTCTTGTGTGAGATGGGAAACCCTTTCTCTCTTGATGGCACTGGGATCAACCCTAGCCACCCTCGTTCGTGAAATTCTTCTGTGTTCTCCGCCAAAGATCGATATATTAATATTCGTCATTGTAGTTGGTGAAATGGCTTTTGTAGATGTAGTATACGAGATGTTAATCTCCCCCACGATACTGATGTTATGTCAGTTGGAATATTCTCGCTACCATCATAGCTATGTTCCCATGAACATTTTAGTTCGCCATTACGATCTCTGTAGATTCAGTTATATTCACATCCCTCAATTTCAGAAATTTCGGCATGATAAAATACGTAGAATACTTAAGTTTCAAATATAGTTGAATGCCGACTTAATAATTTTGCACACAAGTGCCGTCGTTCTCATTACTATTCTCTAGCAATAGTAATATTCTTTAGAAGTATAATAATTTCTATTAGCTTTGTTCGTTGGTAGAGTATTTCATTCAGACGTTCGCTCCTCTCGAGGTTGTAAGTAATAAGAGCCTCGATTCATCTCTCCGATGTTCCTCCCCAACAATAAAGTTAGCGTCACCTTTCAGAACAAGGATCTGATTGGTTCCTTATTAGCGATGATAATATAATCCTTAATTAATCATTTAATTAGCTGTAATGTTAATAAATTCATTTTATTTATTATTTAACACCTTCAATGATATTATGATGTGTTAAAATCTCGCTGGTAATTAGTTATGCTAATTGGTTTATTTGCTCACTTCTAAGTAAGGTCGCTTATCATTGGCTGTTCGACACGTGCCAAAATTGAGTCCCCCCTCCTGCGAACCTCTTGTCACACGTCCCTCGCGTGCGTCTTTCGGCTCGACTCGGAAGTCTTCGAGTATCTCCGTTCATCATCGTTCCATCATTCTCAAAGAACTGTGCTCCCTAGTGCTAAGTCGCTCACGTGACTCCTAATAATTTCCTGATTGGTCGGCTCGGTTAACTGTCTATCTCGGCGAGATATATAAACCCGTTTCGTGGCTTGATTCCAGTATCGCTTTTATTTAACATTGGCAAGTTAGAAAACTTTTGAGAATACGGATATTTTCAAGCTTCTCTATACGAGTACAGTACGAACGCGGCGAGGAAGTTAGCCTTACATGCACTTTTCGAAGAACTGATCAGTTTGTAGAACATGAGAGAAAAGTCACTATTGCGGTTTATAGTTCAATTTAAATTGGACGTTAGCAGCAAATGACGTATGTGAGTATAGTTCATTTATAGTTTGATGTCTATTGCGAATGGGAATTTCCAGAGATATAATTACAGTTGAATAAGGCAAGCAGGAATCCCACGCAGGAAGCAAAGTTATTTTACAGATAGCTATTAGTTTAGCAAAAATCCCTTGATGCAGGGAAAGTATCCCTTTATTTCGTACAAGAGGTACTAGGTTTCATGACATTTAGTAGCGAGCTTAATTAGCTTAAGCATGACAGAGAAAATTCCCATGGAGGGCAGTTAGAAAGATTGCTCAATATTGCGAAATTTCAAACACTGCCTGTAATATTCATTAAAACTTTCTGGACATTATTAAAATCACTTAAGATGATACTTAACTTCTCATTGTAGTGTAGATTGATGGTTCCCGGCTAGCCGTTACACAGACTTTTACGACATGGCGTCGATTTAGATAGTTCAACACATGGTTGAGGAGAGAGCTTCTCCTGAGATTAGCTAGACTGTCACGATATAGCACTGCAGTAGGAATGGCAGAGATATCCAGACTCTCGTGTAGCCAGAACAGCAAAGGGAAGGGAACGGGGAAACAAGAGAAGATATACAGAGTATAAAAAATGACAAAAATTAATATATACACTGTACAGCTTAGATACATACGTAGAATAAAATCTTCATGGAGCTTGCAGATAACAAGGGCGACATCAGCTAGCATGGATTGAATTTGCAGTCGTAGTTCTTGAGATGACTGGAATCAATGGATTCAACGAATTGCTACATGTAGAGCTGCAGGGTAAACGTTACAAGGGAAATGCACATCTGAAACAGACTGTAAAACAGAATAAGCGAGTGTACAAAGAAATGGAAATACATGAAAGGTCACTGTTGGTGTCTGCGAGAAGGGAAATAACAGAACTAATTATAAGAAAGAAAAGAAAAGAGCAGTGACTGCTAAATCTAAGAAAACGTATATTCCATAGAATATACCAGGGCGAAAAGTGATGTAACTTATGGTGGAGAAAACTAAGTGATGTGTGGTGGGAAGAGATTCGAGTTAGATGGGGTGGATTGTCATGAAGGGTGGCTTGAACATGAGGGGTGGGTAGGTTTTGGCTAGGGTTAAACACTAC
Source organism: Meconema thalassinum (assembly GCA_946902985.2). Taxonomy (NCBI): domain Eukaryota; kingdom Metazoa; phylum Arthropoda; class Insecta; order Orthoptera; family Tettigoniidae; genus Meconema; species Meconema thalassinum. The sequence continues at coordinate 294,311,966 of OX336391.1, read as the reverse complement.
CCCCAAGGGAAGATAAAGAGAAAAGGAAAGGGAATTGGGTTTCGGACTGAAGAACAAGTGTGGGTAAATAGGACGAGAGTCCAACACCAAACAAAATGAATTTGAGCAAGTATTCAGTGACGAGTGTCACCGCAAAGCCCGTGAAGCACCTAAAGTGGATATGGACCTGGACGCAGCTAACGGGAGATGCGACTGGAGCTTGGGCTATTTGCAAGCAAGCAACGATAGTACTTTCCCTTCCAAGCCTATATTTGACTACTATGGGGAAGGATGGTAGTCTGGCAAGACAAAGAATGACAAATTTACTGTATATCCTTTCAAAGGAGTCAGGTTTAATCCAAGGTTTTGAAAGGCGCAAATAATGTGAATTCGCCGTGATGTATTTAGTTCTTGGAATTGTAGAATTTCCAAGGAGCGATCGAATGTTTCCAGGAAGGGTAGCGATGAAGCAGTTATAGTGCTTTTGGGAACAATTTGATTGTTTTTGAAAATTTTTGGTTTTAAATTTTGGTAAGAACACCAATGGCTTCATTCAAGAAAGGCTAAGCTTTTACCCAGCAAAGGCCGACTAAAAGTTTAGACAAGAAGAAAAACTTAAATTTGGAAAACCAACCATAAGTTATAGAGAAAATCTCAACAAGCAGGAAGCTGGCGGAGCTAGTTATACTTGCCTTACTAACTCGTTAGAATTAGCTAAAAAAAAGCTAAGAGCGACTTTGAAAAAGTTTTTGCGGAGAGTTTTTGTTCAAATGCAACAAATAGTGGAACCTTTTTAAATTTGATGCTTGATTTTCTTAACGCGAGCATGAACTTTTGGGTAGAGTTAGGGGAAGTAGGATCCTGCCTAATCGTTATTTTATAGAAAATGATGAAGCAAAAGGATATAGTTTGATTTATTTAACAATGCGTAGAAATATGATAAATTTAACAAATATAATAGGTACAATTTGATTTTTAAACCTTTGAGGATTCAGACCTCTAAAATTGTTGAAGTTTGCACTAGGCAATTAACAAAATTTGGTTTGGAACCTCTTGTAAGCAACAAATCTGCATAAGATTTTAAAATAGTGCTGAGATTAACAAATTTAAAGTTTAACAACAATTAGCGCACTTACAACTTTAACAATAAATCAGGTAGGATATATGTACTTTGAGAATTCCTATATGGAAGTTCTAAAAGTATGATCAAATAACAATTCGAATTTATAACAAAGAGAGAGAAAATAAGAAGAAGTTTCTATAACTTCTTGTATTTAAACAGGGATCACGAGGAAAATTGGCCCAGTACCCTTTCGTGAATCCTGGAAAAGGAGAGTTAGAAAACTCACTTATGAGTAGAAAATAGAATTCGCCAATTGAAGAGGGAAAGAATTATAATGTGGACTTGCCACAGATAAGCAAAAGTTAATTCGTTGAATGTGAAACAAAGTTGGGAGGGCACTTGATAGCAAGGGAGGCCTCTTAGAAATTGACATAAGTTGTAGTTTAAACAGCTAGGTACATCAGTTGACTTAAATTTAAAGCTTAATTAGATAAAGTTAGTAAGGTGTTTAGGAAAAGGAAATAGGAACTTTAGGAGAAAAATTATGGCCGTATTTATTGCTTTCGTTCGAACGCGACACGGATGGTTGTTGAACGGGCACTGTTATGCACTGTAGTCCGTTGAAAAGTTCACCATTGCAACACGGAAAGTTTATAAGACGAAAAGTTATTGCAATTGTGGAGATCACTAGTTGAATTTTAGTTTGATAAAGTTTATTGCGTTGTGACGTTTATAGATTGTAGTTGAATGCAGCGGACATTTTCCAATGAAGGAAGACAAATTATGCTGATTAGAGGTATTTTCAGCATAAATTCCTCAGTGAGGAACAAGCGTTTCCATATTTAGGTGGAAAGTACTTGACGGCATTACTTGCAAAAATATGACTTGATGTAGAAAAATCTACAATTGTGAGAACAGTAGAATTGGGCAGAATATCCCGCGGAGGTGAAAGCTAAGTTTTTATAGACAGTGGGTTTAATAAGACTCCCACGGTGTGAGAACTCATTCCCAGATAGTCAGTACAAGAAGTACTTTTTCATTTTAGAAAGCTAGCTGAAGTACCCACAAATAAATCAAGAAGATCTTTTGAAGGCAGATATTGCATCACATATAGCAATTTCACACTGTCTATAAAATCAGATTAAAACATTTAGCTGTTAAAACCAATTAAAACATGGTGAAAACTATTAAAGATTTACTTAGCTCATTTCCAAAGAGTAGGCGATGTTCCTGGTGACGGTTGGTTTCAAAATCCAGACATGGCGTCTGATTTAAAAGATGTCTCTTGAGGAGAGGAGACAAGCTCGGGAAGAGCTTCGACTCCACGTGTAAACGTTTGAAACGCAAGTGAGGGTGAGAGCAGTTGCTCTGAATTTGCTGAAATTTGAATAAATGAAATAATGTGAAATAATAAAGAGCAGCCAAAGCAAACTCTGCCTTACCGTGTATTTCCAAAAAATACACCAAGGGGGGAAAGTGAAGGCTTCTGAGAAGAATGGATCATCATTGTTACTGGCTTTGGTTAGGTATTTGAGGCGAAGTTTATGGATAGAGGCAAGGATGGAGGGGATAGTGGTAGACTCGGCTGTAGATGATTTGGAGATGATTATTCCATTTGAAATTATTTTGAAATGTGATGCCTAGGTAGGTTACCATCGTTATTTCGATGAGTGGGGGAGAAAGAGTAAGTTTGACTTTGTTTCGTGGTCGGCAAATATGGGATTTAGGGCGGAAAACTATGAATTGGGTTCTACGAGGATTTGCAGTGATGTGGGAAGAGTTAAAACAATCTTGGAGTGTGTTTAAATAGGTTTACAGGAGGCGAATGAGAAGAGGAGCTGTTCGGGCGAGAGCGAGTATGACAAAGTCATCTGAAAATTGATATAATCGGAGGGGAGGAGGGGGGTGAAGTATTGTGCCCGTTTAGACCAAAGTCCAACGACCACATATGCGTGTTACCGAAAATCAGCTAGCACGAGACTCGAAAGATCTCAGGACGCCAATCCGGGTGAAAAAAATTAATCTAACTTGCTTCACTGATTTTCGGTTCGATGCAACAATAATGATAGAAAGGAGAAAGGAAAATACCACAATTTCTAAAAATCTCATTTTATTTATAATTAAAATTGAAGTTTTAAGATGCAAAATTATAGCACTGTAATGCATGAAAAGAGTTTTCATACCCAAACACACAAGAATAGAAGTATCAACACATTTAGAAAAGCACTATGTAATTGATCGATTGCCAAAATTATCAGTCCATTCGCATCGTTCCCAATTTTAAGTAATATTTACAGCTGTAGGTCATTCAGGGCAAAATGAATAGTCCATCCTGATGCCTACTTTGATTATTTACACGTCGCTGACTATTTACATTTGTTAATAAACACTTTCACTTGTTAATAAATTATTTCACTTTCCAAAAATCATAAATGTCACTGTCTTAATCTGTATTTATTATTATTATTATTATTATTATTATTTATTAAATCGTTACAAATACACACATTTTACAAAATTCATAATATCTGTACAGATTTTATGAATTTCCTTACACTTCCCACTCATTGTTTAACCTGTAAATGTGCAATTATTAAATTATATTGTTACAATATGATAAAGACAGGTCGAAATAGGATATAAAATTCATACAGAGCAGGAAGAGATATCACATATGCCACTAAAAGGTGCTACCTTGTGTGTGGCATGCATATCATTGATTACTATTTCTAAAATTTGTATAATGGCTTAGCCGAATAACACGTTCTATGTAAATGGTGCATACACAAAAAAATAATGAATAAGAAGGAAAATTGAATTTGTGTTTGTATAAACTTGTAGGCTCAACTAATTATATTTTAAATTTTAATTTTATTTTCTCTGAGAAAATGTTTTGTATGCATCTTCAGGTTTGCATGATTTCCTTTAAATTCTTTTAATTTAATTGGGAGAATGTTATATAATGTTGGTGAGAAATACAGAAAGTTACGTTTGGCTATACCTAACTTAGGTTGATATAAAATAGAGTGATTCTCTGTAATACTTCTGGTTTCATATCCGTGGCTAACAACTTGAATTCTATTTCTATCTTTAAAAATGTATTTATATATTTCCAAAGCATACAATTGTTTAATGTTGAAGACCCTTGTCTCAGCATACAGTCTCATAGTCAGATATAATCTATCTTTCTTCAACATTATTCGCAGTATGAGATTCTGCAATATCTGAAAACTTTTTTGTACGTTTTCATAGGTGCCTCCCCAGGCAAGAATACCATATGTAAGAACTGTCTGGACTAGAGCATGGTAGATGTCTCTTATTAATTTGTAATTGACAATATGTTTTAAACTGTGAAATATATAGATTGTTCTTCTTATTTTACTTGTAAGGTGTTTGCATTGGCTTTTCCATTTCTTGTCACTATCTATAAATAATCCCAGATATTTAACTGTATCCACTTTCACTATTTTAGGACAGTCACAGTTCTGATTACAGTTCAAAGTGTGTATTTTTAGTTCATTAAAATCATCTTCAACTGCTTTTAAACTGAATCATACGAACTGTGATTTATTTATATTTAAAAATATTTCGTTACCATCTAACCATATCTTTAACATTTCCAATGCAGCAGTTGCAATTTGTTTTACATTTCCCCATGTTCTACCTTCAACACAAACTACCGTATCATCTGCGTATGATATGACATTAACATTAACATCGATTTAATATTGAATTGAGTTATTGAAAGAAACATAAATATTTGTCGGATATATGAGCAAATATTACTGTTCATCATTCTGACTTAAAGCAATGACTCGAAGAACTTTGATCATATGAAAATGTATTAGATCATCTATTCTTGATCCGTAAATTTCATTCATTAGATAATATGATCCACTAGACCGTTAATTTAAATTATTCATGAATGTTCATCCAATAATTAAACAATTAACCAAATCATTAATATTCATCAGACGATTAGATCACAAATTGAAATATTCAAATATTTGTTTATCTTGATTTTTACATCGTTGACAAGATCAATCTATTCATTCTCACCATATAACATTAGCAACAAATTATTATCATCATTAATAAGTTATTCATATTTATTTTAATTCAAAAATATTTATTTGCGCAAAATCTTAATCCTTTATTCAGTTATGGAACTTGTTCAAAAGGAGAAATATCCATGATATTATAAATGGCTGTTTATTTATCAATTTTTACAATATTTATTTCAGCCCATGCCCATTTTATTGATGCGTTCAATCCTCTTGGATTGTATTCATATTCGACCAACGGTAAGACATCGTCAAAACTAAGTTTTTTTGTTTATAACCAAAACGGATTGACAAATAAGAGGGTAATTTATGTAAAACACGAGAAAATCTTTACTAAAATTTTATCTGTGACGGCTGCATTAAATAACCATTTGGTTCTTCACTTCAACAAGATTGTTATTCATAATTATTTTACCTTTTTCTTCAACATATCTAACCATCACCATGGCTGACACTACACATTTATCCATGTGATTTCATCTCACTACTGAAATGACAAAAATTCACTCCTAACTTCAACATATTTTTCTCAATTATTATTATTCATTACTTATTTTGTATCAAGCCACAGCTTGTTTCAACACGAAGCTTCATTTATACAAATTTCATCAACACAGCAATTCATATTATTTTTTTATATCGTGCCTACCCTGCTCAAAAATTGTCATATTGTGACATTACCATATTTGTTTATGTTTATATAAACTCGAGAATACCCTATTTGATACAGGCTTTCTGTGATCTTTCGATGGCCTTCCGAGTCATAAAAATACTCCAATCCTATAACACAATTTCAATACACTTAGAAAAAATCATTATATCTTTGTAAGATACGGGCGTGCATAAGACCACTAACCATTGGATAAATAGATCCTCAAATGTAAATTAAGCCGTTCCAAACTTTCTAAAATATTATTCAAACTGTTACAAAACATAATAATTATTATTATTATGGCTCACAAGATATTATTATTACAAATCAGAAAATGTGATTATTATTATCATCAAACATTTATTATTATTATTATTATTATTATTATTATTATCATTATTGTCAATTTCCAAACTGGAATTTATGGACAAAAACCAATTGAAAATAAACAAACTCGAATCCGTGGATAAAGAAAGATATGTCCATCTCTCTAAATAGATACTGTACCTAAGATATGATGATCTTACGGCTGATGACCGTGATAAACAAAAAAATAGAAAATCTAAATAAAATGCTTATGAAGCTGTCCATAGACTCGAATCGCATAATTAGCGTTCCTGAACACTATAACATTCTAACCTAGTTTGCCACAGCAAACTGAAAATATTTGTGTGTTGATATTTCTTTGAAAAGAAAATTTCCAAATACAATAAGCTATAAAATTCAAATTTAGCTTACATTGTCGAAGTTCTTGTAGGGGCAGGCCTCCTGGCCGGTTCCATTACAGTTCCGTTTCCAGAAGTGTCTTTATTCGCCCGTCCCATCGGACTCGTACGTAAATCCTCGTATCCGCTGCCATGTCTACCCTCAAATGGTTTAACAACTCATGACTGCTAGTCCTATAGCTGTTTCAAAATACACTCGTACTGAACTGTTCCTGTTGAATGTCATTATAGCTGGTGCTATTTGAAAAATAGGGGTTCGATCCATTAGATCCATGGTATTTAAATAAGTTGTAGCTCTGATGCAGCTGTGACCCATTCAATTTGTTTGATACTCTTACAATCTTAAGGCAAATGATTCATAAATAACCTAACGGGTAAGGTTATGCACCTTCTAGACACGCGTTAGACACAGCTGGCCCCTCGTCGGCTAAATTCTTTGTTCGGGTAATGGGTAGTCCCCAGCACACATCCATATAAATACAGATGGGCCCCTAAATGGGTGAGATTATGCATCTGCCGAGTTGCGCAAGGCACAACTGGTCCCAATCGTCGTCTAGTTTGATCTGACCAAAATGCAAGACTGGTATCCGTAGAATATTGTAATCTGGTCGTGGCTGATCTTGTAAACTATCGAGACAAAAGCTCGTCACTGATAACTTGGAAACAACTAAGTTCCAGAAGTATAAAATGTGGCTTGTAGTTCAAGTCTACCATATGTCCAAAGCGATGAAAAATTGACTAAGTGTCAACTGTACACGAAACCTAACACTCAAATGTCCCTTCACAAAATATTCTAAGTTCCTCACATCGTGAAAATATTCTGTCACTTGACCATGAATTCGTCCGGCGTTAACAACTGATTATAAGTTTCAGAACTTCCGCGTGGAATGACTGCTTATTAACGTTCAATATGCTTAAATGAAGATTGTAGCGTGACCATGCACGGAGTGTGAGTGACCTCTCAGCTCCGCTGAGCCCCCTTCTTATACCCGTTCTGGGCTTCCAGAGAGATCCACGCTGATCCCACGTCACACGACGTTACGTCAGAGCGGTAATAATCTTAAACAAATAATCGCCAATATCTTGGCTCTTGATGAACCGATTTTCTTCCGAGATGATGCAATCTTTTTCTTTTCTGAGTGCCAGAAAATGGACATACTTTCCAAGTCTCAAACACATTGGACAAGAATAAACAAAAATAATGCCTCAAAGTTGTCGCAGCGTGCGTCACCAGACTCGCTGATAGTGTCCATCACCTTCTGGAACAAAAGTCGCGCGGTGTTCAAAATTTGCCGCTTTCTCAGAAATGTGCGTTAGACCCAAAATATCGTGATGCGGATAAGGGCACAGTATATAGTGTGTAAAGAGGATATAAAGGAGAGGTGAGAGGAGCGACCCCTGGGAGACGCCTGCTCTGAGGGTGAAGGTATAGGAATGGGCGTCGCGCAGGCGAATAGATGCAGTACGATGATGTAGGAACTTATATATGAGTCGAATGATGGAGTGTGGGAGGGGGAGATGGCGGAGTTTTAACATGAGGACTAGTAAATATACCGTGTCAAAAGCTTTCTCAATGTCAAGGCATATGAGGGCGGCCGTGAGGCGGGGTTTCAGGTAAGCATGGATTGAAGAGGTGAGGTGGAAAATGTGGTCGTTTGTAGAGCGTCGTCGGTGGAAATCAGCTTGGGACTCTGGGATGAGGAGGAGATATACTAGATAGGTGCTGATGTGGCGAGAGAGGAGTAGTTCGAATAAAGCTGATGGATCGGTAGGAATGTAGGTCAGGTTTTTTTTTTGTTTTGTTTTAGAAATACCAGTATGCAGGCTTTGCGCCAATGGGATGGATAGAAGCCGGAGTAGAGCATGGTGTTGTATATTAGGCAGATGCTATGGAGAAGGAGGAGTGGAGATTCTTGGATATGTCGATATGTAAGGGTATCTGTCCCTGGTGCGGTTGTTTTGCGTCGATGTAGAATGCGGGTGATTTCGGCTGGAGTGATGGGGTGATTTAGAGGGTGGTCATATTGGATATGGGCAAAATGGTCAAAGGAAGGGAGGAGGTCGGGGGTACGGACAGCATCGTTTAGACGATGGATAAGGGGGTCATTGAGATTATAAACAAGGGTTTTGGATAGGAAAAAAGAACGAATAAAAGTGGGCGGCCAACATATCTGCTTTTTCTTGAAAGAAAGTTGGTGCTGAGTTGGTGAGTAGATGAGCAAGGAGAATTCTGGACCACCTGTAGCCACGAGCGTTAAAGTACGCACCGCGACTGCATGTTGCAACTTGGCAACTTGATATCTCGCAAGCCAATGGTCGGATTTGGTCAAGCGACATGTCGTAGGACTCGGGGTGACGTCCCCTTTCCTAACAAGAACTCGCTATGTTTAAAAAATGTTTTTGAAACGCTATATTCCCAAAACTAATAATGATAGAACGTTGTGCAATGGCTCAAACGAAAGGTCTCTATGTCCTTTTTTGTTAGAATAAAACTTTTTGATTCTTTACTTTTTCCAAAAAAGTTCAATTAAAAATTGGTTATATTTGGGAAACAAAGAATTTTACAAGGAAGTGTGTTTGATTAAATTAAAGGTCTTTACCCCCTCTACCATTAAAATACGTTTCAGGTCTCCAAGACAAAATATAGTAGAGGAGAGGTACAGATCTACACACGACGCCTGGAGTCGCGGGGCGTCCATGTTAAATTAGTGGATATCTCGCGAACGCATCGTCGGATTTGGACTTGTGAGGTATCAAATTACATGGGGTGACGCCCCCTTTTTCCTATTTAATTAAATGACCTAAAACTAAAGGGTCATCGGCTTTTTAATATCTCGCGAACCAATCAGGCTAGAGGCCTGTACGAGGTGTCAAAGGACTCGGGGTGACGTTCCCATTTAAAAATTATTATTTATTTTTCCAAAAAATTGACAAAGGGCCTAACGACACAACATGTTGAAAAAAATTGACTTTTTATTTTAATATTTTTTTAGTAGAGATAGACAGTACCAGTTGTGTTCAAACGAGCATGTCGCCTTCCACGGTGCCGTGTCCAATAGATCAAACGATATCTCGCGAACCATTGATCGTAGAACGGCATGCGAATGTTCGTTTTAGGGATTTTTTCCGATCTTTCCTATGGTGGACTCATTGACTCAAATAACCAAAAACTGTAAGGTCATGGACTTGAGTTTTATAAACCAATAATCGGATTTGGACACATGAGGTGTCCTAGGACGTGACATGACGTCCTCGTTTCTATGGCGCTCTCGTTTACTTAAATAACCCAAAACGGCGAGGTCATGGACCTGAGATTGTATAAACTATTAATTGGATTTGGACACATGAGGTGTGGAGAATTGAGACATTGCAACTCTCAAGAGTTGGATCTATGGATCTATGGATTTACGATTGTCTTTTGTTTATTGTTATCACTTCACTTGTGACAACTTGGTTAGACTAAATAAAGATCAGATTGTAGTGTTCCCGTTATCCATTTCTATTAACCACAGCATTTGGTGCCGAACCCTGGGATATCGCATGATATCAAGTGATTTTGAGGAATAATCTGTTTAGGCCTATACTACAGGAATTGAAGCCTCTCTTAAGTTTTTACTCTGCAATTGCATTACGGAACCTCAAGACTGAGGGAAGACTTGCAATTAGACTATACTGGACGGAAGGTTTCCTACTTCGCAACCGGCTACAGATAAGTGACAAAGCTACGCATTTGTAAAATTAATAACTGTTCGAATGTCCGTAATAACTTCTTCTTTGGTTATGTATGTGTATAATATCATTGCCTTTCACTCGTGGATATTGTAGTGTCATCTGGTGATAAACAAGGATATTATAAATTTGGAGCGCAGGCCAGAGATAATTTAAAACTGACCATCATAACGAATAGAATATAAAGTGTGATCTCTTCTCCCTCAATAGCATGTAATGAATACGGATCGGGTTGGCACTCGTCGCTACGCAGCGCTACAGTCGATTTGAGATTGTTGATTTCCACATATGTTTATGTGTTTATGTGCGATATATTAAGTATTTAATCGATCGGAGTGTTTTGGTGGTGTTCTGTGCAAACGTTTATTGATATACAAGTGCTTACACTATTACTTCAGAGTATTAATATCTGAAATGCTATTGCAGGAACCATTAACTGAAATGGAATTTAATTTCTTGTCGTGTGTTGACGTTATCTTCGTGTGTTAATTTTATTGTTATTTAATGTAAGTAAACAGCAGTTTAGCCCTTACATTTTCATGAGTGCTTAATGTGAGTAGTGAAGATGCCTTGCTCTATTCTACCAGGATGCAGATCTAGCTGTGGGGACTGTAAAGAAGTCAGACGGTTTTTCAAACCTCCTAAAGATAAGGAACGTTTTATCAAGTGCAAAGGGGCCGTACCAGGGAAGGATAGGGAACTTACTGAAAAGTCCTACATCTGTGATGCTCACTTTTCAGAAGATTTAATTGTTAAATTTGACAAATTTGTGATTGAAGGGAAGGAAGGAGTACTTCTCCCAAGAACCAACTGGCGATTGAAAGACTATTCTGTTCAACATATATTTCCTAATTTGCCTAAGTATTTGTCCGGTATGGTGTAAATAAAAATCCTATTGATGCCATTAAAGACTACTTCTGTGAAGAAAGGGATGAGAATAAAAAGGCAATGAGTTAAAAAACATATAGCCTATGTACCGTAATGCTGAAGGAGGCGTGATCAGTTTTAGGCAATAGCCTACTCTATGAAGGGGTCATAACTATGCCATGTCTGTTTAATGTTAAGTTCTTCCGAAATGATGGTAGTTTACTGATTTTGGTGTTTGTGGAGTGAAATTTATGGTTATTATTGAATTGTATAGTAATCTACGGTAAAGTTGAAAGTTGCGTTCGTACGCCTTTTTTTTTCTTGTGTTGCAAGTCTGTTAAGGGAATATAAAATGTGTAACAATGTGAAGAAATCCTCTTTGATAGCGAGGTTAATTTTTCCGTTCTTTTTTTAAATTTACCGATAGCTGGCAAAACTAATTGCATTTTGAACTTGCTCTCTGTCTTCGCTTATTGTCGAAACTGGACTATTACAGGAGACGACTTATTAAATTATAATTGGGCACAGTAAAGTAAGTGGAGATGTCGAAATTATTAGCGCTTATGAGGATATCTTGCAGTGTTTTAACATGTAAAACAGGTCGCAAGGTTTCAAAAGTCTCGTAAGCGCCAATGCTAACTTACATCACAGATCGGAGCCAGCTCTGCGCTGCGGCGGACCAGGCGTACTAGGCCAGTGATATCACTTCTTATTCTATTCGTTATGCTGACCATAGTAATTAACACACAATCTAAGCGTCGACACTAGCGATCCTAGTAGCACCTGACCGAAAATCATTCGATACTTCAGATAACAGTTTACCAGCTCTTTGCCTTGCACGTTTCCGTGAACACACGTACAAAATGAGGAATAAAGATCAAACAGATGGCATTTTACACAGTCTAAGAAGAAAACGAACCAGACAGAGGGCAAATACAACATGCTTTGTTACGGAAATTAACAGTTTCACTGATAATTCGAAGACTGGGAGCACTACCGAGATAGACTACAAGAAACTCTGAACAACTTAACCACACGTGATGATTCTATACATGAGTTGCTATCGGACACTGAATACGATACTGATGTTCAGAGTTGTGAAGAATATTATAGACTCAGCGAAACGCGCTATCACTAGGGCATCGAGAACAATTACAAGTAAACTAACAAATTCAGCCGCTAATTTAAGTATCTCTGAACCACTGCCAACTACACCTACCATTCCAATTCAGGGTTTCACACCCAGGTCTACTCCCGCCAATCAAGCTAGAATTCTTCGCTGGTGATATCGCAACAACTTGGCCACGTTTTTGGGAGCAATTCGAGTCATCCGTTGATAAAGATCCTTTCCTTCCTACCATAAATAAACACATTTTTTTGCGCGGGTACTTGGAAGCCGAGCCGAAGTGGCTAGTCGATGGAATCGCCGTAATAGCAGATACATACGAGGAAACGAAACGGATTCTACAAGCTCGCTATGGGGATAAAAACAGAATAATACAGGCGCACTTATACTACCTAGGGACATCCAACCTATTCAGTTCGCTTCTCCAGGAGCACTCAACGACACGTTCATCGATTGCCATCGACACATACAAGTTCTTCGTGCACTGGGAGAAGACGTAAATGGCTACGGGAGAGTTCTTGCTCCAAAAATACTTAGAACGTTTCCCACTGATATTTGTCGTCGTTGGATAATTCAGACGATAAGGGAAAATATCTCGGAAGGCGATATTCTCAAGCTCATGAAATTCTTGGGAGAAGAAGTAGATGGGGCTATGGTGACGCACAAGATTCGTGGATCTACATCCACTTCGACTCATGTTCCCACGACAGCAGCACTACACGTAGATTCAAATAAGAAACAATCAAATAGGAAGGTTGCGCCGGAACCATTTTGTGTCTTTTGCGAATCCCGCGGACACTGGGCGCAAGAATGCAAGACAGTTTCTAACGTTAAAGATAGACTTACCAAACTCAGGAACACGAACCGCTGCTTTCTCTGCCTGAACCGCGGACACTCCGTGAAGAACTGCATCCGAAAGGGCAAGGCACTCTGTACTTCGTGCAAAGCTTCACATCACAGATCTGTCTTCAGTAGAAACCTATCTACTAATGCAGCGGCAACCATTACGTCCGTTAACCAGATAGATTCTCTTCCATCCCTCTTTACTTACCTGCAGACCGCGCGAGTTTGGGTTACGAGTCCCAATGAGCGAACTAAACAGATGCGTTGCATGCCGGATGCTGGAAGTGAATCCAGTTTTATCCATGAGTCTCTAGATAACGAACTGAAACTCGAAGTTATTGGCCACCAAGACTTAACCATTGGCGCCTTTGAATCGTCTCCAACCAATCAGTGTGTACGTAACCTTGTTAAGTTTTCCATAAAGAGCATCTGGACAAATTCGGCTACAAATATTACTGCATTTGAGAGTATCCATGCCTTTTCAGCTCATCCGGTCGTTCCCGATGATGTTAATATGTAAGCACACACTGAAAAACTACAGTTGGCTGACCCAAAGAATGAATCAGAGCAACCTTTGCCTATCGAAATACTTATTGGAGGAGATTGTTATTGGAAAATCGTAAAGTACACTTCACCAGTGCGCATTTCCACATCCGTGGTACTCATACCAACCATGTTTGAATGGGTATTGACCGGAAATCGATCAGGCATCACTTTGAATTCATCACTGGTAAACCATATTCATTCTGAACAGATACACTCACATTTAGATGAGACACTCAGACAGTTCTGAGATCTGGAAACAATGGGAATCAGGGAAAGTCAGGATAAATATTTGAGTTCCAAGAACTCTGTGATACTTAAGGAATTTCATGATTCTTACCGAATAGAAGACCATCGGCGAGTGGTCTCTCTTCCTAGAAAATCTGGTATCATCTTGCTCAATAACCATGCTAATGCGGTAAAACGATCCAACGCATTGCAAAAGAGACTAGAGGTGAATGAACGCTTGAAGGAGACTTATTATTCACAGATGATGGACTATATTATAAAATGCCATGTTGAACATGATCCTTCTGAGACAACTGGTGATACGTTCTACTTGCCTCACCATTTAGTTAAGAAGTGTAAATCTGGGAAAACGAAATGGAGGATTGTGTTTGATGCATCTTCTCGTCAAGGAGGTGGTCCGTCCCTTAACGAGGCCCTCTATTCCAAAGATCGAGACTTGACCAGATTCTTCTGGTACGATGTGGTTGACAAAGCGAAGGGGTGTACGAAACAACAGTTGAAGTCGTAATATACCGTTTTGCTCGCGTTCCCTTTGGTCTAACTTGCAGTCCATTATTGCTTCAGCGACACTAAGGGAACTAAACAATATCCATGACTCTGCCTTCTCAAATGCTGCCGCGCTTATAGATTGTAGTAGGTACATGGATGACTTTGTAACCGGCGGTGAAACTGAGAACCAAGTGATCAAATTTTATTATGAACTCACTGGACTGCTAAACACAATTCACATGCCCATGGCGAATTGGGCAACCAACTCTCAACAACTGAATTGCATCTGGACGTCCGAAGGTCGGGAACTAGAGACCAATACGCAAGTATTAGGAGTGAAATGGTCCACTGCAACTGACACTTTCTACATAGACAACCATGATATCACCGATAATTTCAAGCAGGAACCCCCTAGTAAGAGATTACTGTTACAAACTACTTCCCGATTGTATGATCCCTTGGGACTTTTAACACCGGTATCGATTATTGGGAAAATACTGTTCCAAGAAACCTGGTGCAGAGGGATTGGATGGGACGAACTCTTACCACATGATACACACGTGCGTTGGCATAATTGGATTTCTAGTCTTTCACAGTTATCGCAGCTACAGATTCCTCGATGGATCGGCATTTCCAAAAAAAGCAACAGTCAAATTCACATCTTCTGCGATGCAAGTGAAAGGGCCTATGACGCAGTATGTTATGTCAGGACCACTCAAGGGCATAGTGTTACCGTCCGTTTGGCTTGCAGCGCGTTACACTTGGAATTGTGCTCAGACATGACTGCGGACACGTTCCTCTTGGCACTTCAGAGGTTCGTTGGAAGACGAGGGATACACCACACGATATATACTGATAATGCTCAGACGTTTCACGCGACCAACAGAGAACTCGAGTCCATCTGGACTTCTCTCACAACCCCTCCTACACATCAGCACTTCGCTCATCACAATATCACCTGGAAATTTATTGCTCCAAGGGCGTCTTGGTGGGGAGGATGGTGGGAGAGGAAGATAGGCACCACCAAGCGGTGTCTGCGAAGGGCACTTATCCAGGAAGACAATACACCGGGGCACATGTGGGCAAAGGTCCGCATAACGGAGCTCCATGTTGGTAGAGTTGCAGTCGTCAGGACGGTGGTTCTTCGTATCCCTACCGGAACCACAATAACCCGACCCATTCTGATGGTCATCCCCCTGGAGGTTGACCAGGGTGGGGAGGATGTGCAGAATTAAGACATTGCAACTCTCAAGAGTGGGATCTATGGATCTATGGATTTACGATTGTCTTTTGTTTATTGTTATCACTTCACTTGTGACATCTTTGTTAGACTAAATAAAGATCAGATTGTAGTGTTCCCGTTAACCATTTCTATTAACCACAACCTGAGGTGTCCTAGGACTTAACACGACACTGGTTTTTAATGGCTTATGAATTTCCCCAAAAGACCCAAAACGACAAGGTCATGGACGTTTGTTTCCCCTAATATATTGCAAATCCATAATGTTAGATGTTTACGGTGAGTGATGAAACATAGCTAGGTAGAGAAAGAATTATTATACGCTACACGTATGGTGACTGACACGTCTGTGACCATTGGAACTTGTTTCCAGACCTGACTGCAGTACAGAGGGAGTATAGGTTGCAGGCATGGGTTAATAAATGACAAATGGTGTACACAAAATCCGATTTATCGATTCAAGAATTAAGAGCAGACTATCTTTAATTGATCAGTTAAAGAGGGCAGCTGATAAAACAAGTTGGTGACTATACCGAACTAAACCGAACCAAAACCAAACCAAACCAAACCAAACTGGACCTAAGCCGAACCAGACCTAATCGAGAACAAGACAAGGGCCTAAGTGTAAAACTCGTGGGTGGATGTTGTCATTGGCGATGTCAAAAGGAAAGAAATAACGCTCTACCTATAGAGGGTAAGGTAAATATAGCACATGGTGCTAATGCACACACCCAAGTACATGGAGCACACACAACTATCCCATGCTGTTCTTATGGGTTGATCGTTAAAACTTGCTCAGTGGTTACTGGGCAAGATGGTCGCTACGCACAATGAGCTTTAAGTACACGATGCTAATAATCTATACATGCACTCGCAACAAACTAAACTAAACTGTCTTGCTGGCAGTGCTCAGACAGTAGGCAGATGACAGAAATGCATCGCTAACAGAAATACAATCATTTCCGGTCGTCTAATGTTACCAGCTAATCATTTTGTTCTGCAGTAGCAAGCACTCTCGGCTCTTGCACTGGAGGTCTTAACTCGAATTCCAGCTCTGAGGACTAGAACGAACCAAACTAAGAAAGAAGGTCATGGTGGCGCAGTGGTTAAGCTGTTAGCCTTTCACTAATGTAGACCAGGGTTCGATTTCCGGTTAATACGCATGTCATAAACATATGAAAAAGCAGGGATAATGTTTAAAACTGATTACACTTGTCTCTTTTTCAAATTATTACTTGGATTAAAAATACAAAGGATTTGATATACAGTTAATGTATGTAAAAAAATATTTTATTTTATTCTTTAGATTTACGATTTACATTTTAGATTTTTGATTTAAGATTTTACATTTTGCGAAAGGACCAAACCATAATGTCATGACTTTGAATTTTCGGTAGCCTACCTAATTATTAAATAAAGACATATAAGGATTTGTATTATTTGGAATTACATTTCCTTTACTATGAAATAATTATTTTTAGATTTTAGATTTTAAATTTTACATTTTAGGTTTTTGATTTTAGATTTTGTGTAAATACCAAACTAATATTGACTATTTATTAAATGGTATGTAGGTAGAAAGGTGATTACACTATACGTTAAGACTAACTCTTAGGCCTTGACCAGCCTTTCAATGTGAATTTGCTAACCAGACATGAGTTAGCTACTAGGGAACACTTTGGTGACTATGCCTGTTATTGACCAGTGAGTAGTGTTCTAGAAAGCTGTTTGCCATTTTCGTTTATATACAACAGATGCTTAGGCCTATAAAGAAACCGAACGATCATGTTTTTTTATATACAAAAAACAGTCATTATACCAGAGACGATTAGGATGCTTATGTAGAGCTTACCAAAACGATGTTGTGTAACGGTAAACGCTAGTGAACGGACGGTGACTCTTTCCTAACACCCATTACACGATACTTAAGAGGTTTTCTAAAATTATTTTAAGATGCCTTTAACCCTGTATTAAACACCCAGTTGACAAGACTGATAACCGCAATGTTACGGAAAAACAAAAGTTCTACATTCAAACACAAACAAGTGGTTGAGTCAATGTACATTGGAAAGTTTTGTAAACACTCAAGTCCACAGAACTAATTAAATTATTGACTGTCAGTTTGGCCGAGTGGTTAATGCGTTTGACTTAAGTTCAAATTTCCAGTACAAGGAAGCAAGGGTTCGAACCCCATACCCAACATAACTATTGCCTGAGCATTGATTGGCGACACTGTATTATTATGATACTCGGTACACAAACCAGAGATAGAGTGTATTGTTTAAGGCCACTCTTTCTGAACATAGCCAGAGACTGTTGATGGTTTACAATTGCATTAACAGTGGGACTTGTGGATAGCAATTAAGAAAAACCGACAATACCCATACAATATTTTTATTTATTTAATGTAAGTACTTTACAATATTTACATACAGTACGAAATACAACTCTCATTTCTCTATTACTATCTAGTCCTTTTTGATCCTCTTGCAATACTACCTCTTGTATATCAAGGGCAGATTACCTCGTAGTTCCGCCTCTTGAAACAACAACAACAACAACAACAAAAACAACGCTACCTCTTGCATAGTCTGTGATGTTGATGGCTCTTGAGACGTGAGGGATGAATTAAACATAACTTTTACAGCAGGGGTTAAACGTAGCTCCATAAACAATGCATTATTTTGAGTAGCAACATATTTTTCTTGTACTAGCTCTCTAGAAGTGTGATTATTTTTGTCAACACTAACAGTGTTTCATCTGGTACACCACACTAATGATCACTCACACTTAAAACCTCGCCATTTCTAATTTTCAGATTGCCTCGACATCTTTTTGTCCTCTCTTTTGAGCATCACCAAAATATTATTCCTTTTACATTCCGACGATTATAGTTATAAGAGTAGCCTTTATAGAGTACACGTTGTTTACCTTTGTTAGTTGTAGAAAGTTCCTTAGTAGCAACTAACCTGTTAGTATGATTTGCTCACTACAAAGGTTATAACTGTTCTGGTAATATAATGATTTAGCGTTGGCTTTTATATATAATATGCACAGTTTAAAGTGACAGCAAAAGTGGTAGAAAAGTGGTAGCAAAGTGATAGCAAAGTGATAGAAAATTGTTAGCAAAGTGGTAGCAAAGTGGTAGCAAAGTGGTAGAAAAGTGGT
Source organism: Meconema thalassinum (assembly GCA_946902985.2). Lineage (NCBI taxonomy): Eukaryota > Metazoa > Arthropoda > Insecta > Orthoptera > Tettigoniidae > Meconema > Meconema thalassinum. The sequence continues at coordinate 294,293,229 of OX336391.1, read as the reverse complement.
AGAAAAGCGGTAGCAAAGTGGTAGAAAATATTACATGTATTGTTAAGAAATAGTTTAAGCGGTAACATGGATCCATTACACAATAATTTTGGCACGACGAAGCTCATTTTCTATATCCAATAGTTCTTCCTCATATTCACTATGACCAGCCTGTTTAAGGGCATGCAGGTGATGAAGCCGCTGGATTAGCTTACCGGAATTGTTCCAGTAAACAAATTAAACAATGGTAATGTCTGTTCTTTTGTAAAAAAAAAACTAAAAATAAACATGATCGCTTGATTTCGATATAGGCCTAAGCATCTGTTGTATGTAAACGAAAATGATAAACAACTTTCTAGAACTCTACTCGCTGGTCAAAAACAGGCATAGTCGCCAAAGTGTTCCCTAGTAGCTAACTCATTTCTGGTTAGCAAATTCATATTGCAAGGCTGGTCAAGGCCTAAGAGTTAGTATTAACGTATAGTGTAATCACCTTTCTACCTACATACCATTGTATAATAAATAGTCAATATTAGTTTGGTATTTACCCACAATCTAAAATCTAAAATTTTAATTAAATTATTAAATCTAAAATGTAAAATTTTAAACCTAAAATCTAAAAATATTAATTCATAGTAAAGGAAATGTAATTGCAAGTAATACAAATCCTTATTTGTCTTTCTTTAATAATTAGTTACCGAAAATTTCAAGTCATGACATTATGGTTTGGTCTTTTCGCAAAACCTAAAATCTCAAATCTAAAATGTAAATCCTAAAATCTTAAGTCTAAATTAAAAAATTAAAAAAATCTTACATGCATTAACTGTATATCAAACCCAGTCCACCTTTGTATTTGTAATCCAAGTAATAATTTGAAAAAGAGACAAGTGTAATCAGTTTTAAACATTATCCCTGCTTTTTCATATGTTTATGACATGTGTATTAACCGGAACTCGAACCCTGGCCTACATTAGTGAAAGGCTAACAGCTTAACCACTGCGCCACCACGACCTTATTTCTTAGTTTGGTTCGTTCTAGTCCTCAGAGCTGGAAATCGAGTTAAAATCTCCAGTGCAAGAGCCGAGAGTGCTTGCTACTGCAGAACAAAATGATTAGCTGGTAAAATCAGACGACCGGAAATGATTGTATTTCTGTTAGCGATGCATTTCTGTCATCTGCCTACTGTCTGAGCACTGCCAGCAAGACAGTTTAGTTTAGTTTGTTGCGAGTGCATGTATAGATTATTAGCATCGTGTACTTAAAGCTCATTGTGCGTAGCGACCATCTTGCCCAGTAACCACTGAGCAAGTTTTAACGATCAACCCATAAGAACAGCATGGGATAGTTGTGTGTGCTCCATGTTCTTGGGTGTGTGCATTAGCACCATGCACTAGATTTACCTTACCATTTATAGGTAGAGCGTTATTTCTTTCCTTTTGACATCGCCAATGACAACATCCACCCACTAGTTTTACACTTAGGCCCTTGTCTTGTTCTCGATTAGGTCTGGTTCGGTTTAGGTCCGGTTTGGTTCGGCTTGATTTGGTTTTGGTTCGGTTTAATTCGGTATAGTCACCATCTTGTTTTTTTCAGCTACACTCTTAACCGATCAATTAAAGATAGTCGGCTCTTAATTCTTGAATCGATAAATCGGATTTTGTGTACACCATTTTTCATTTATTAACCCATGCCTGCTACCTATACTCCCTCTGTACTGCAGTCAGGTCTGAAAACAAATTCCAATGGTCAAAGACATGTCAGTCACCATACGTGTAGCCTACAGTAATTCTTTCTCTACCTAGCTATGTTTCAACACTCACCGTAAACATCTAACATTATGGGTTTGCAATATATTGGGGGAAACAAAAGTCCATGATCTTGTCGTTTTGGGTCTTTTGGGTGAAATTCATAAACCATAATAAAGACAGTGTCATGTCAAGCCCCAGGTCACCTCATGTATCCAAATCCAATTATTAATTTATACAATCTCAGGTCCATGACCTTGCCATTTTGGGTTATTTAAGTAAATGAGTGCGCCATAGAAAGGAGGACGTCATGTCACGTCCTAGGACACCTCATGTGTCCAAATCCGATTATTGGTTTATAAAATCTCAGGCCAATGACCTTACAGTTTTGGGTTATTTCAGTCAATGTGTCCACCATAGGAAGGATCGGATAAAATATCCTTAAAACGAGCCGTTCAATGGTTCACGAGATATCGATTTATCTATTGGACACGGCCACCGTGGCCGGTGACATGCTCGTTTAAACACAACCGGTACTGTCTCTCTCTACAAAAAAAAATATTAAATTACATTTAAAAAGTCAATTTTTTTTCAACATGAGTGTCGATGGGCCCTTTGTCAAAAAATCGTTTGAAAAAATAAATAATAAATTCAAAATGGGAATGTCACCCCGAGTCCTTTGACACCTCGAACAAGCCTCTAGCCTTATTGGTTCGCGAGATATTAAAAAGCCGATGACCCTTTAGTTTTGGTTCCTTTAATTAAATAAGAAAGGCTATAGTAAAAGATGGGACGTCACCCCGAGTAATTTGAAAACTCATATGTCCAAATCCGACCATGGGTTTGCGAGATATCCACTAATGAAACATGGACGCTTAGATCTGTACCTCTCATATACTATTTTTTATCCTAAGGATTTGAAACTACTTTTAAGGGTATAGAGGGCAAAGATCTTTAATTAAAGTCAAACACACTTCTTTGTAAAAAAACATATATTCCCGAATATAACCAATTTTAAAAATTGAACTTTTTTGGAAAAATGTAATAAACTAAGTTTTATCCTAACGATAAAGGACATAGAGACCTTTCGTTCGAGCCATTGCACAACGTTCTATCACTATTAGTTTTGGGAATATAGCATTTCAAAGACAAAAATCTTTTTTTTTAATATAACGAGTTCTTGTTAGGAAAGGGGACGTCACCCCGAGTCCTACGACATGTCGCATGTCCAAATCCGAACATTGGTTCGTGAGATATCACGCTGCCAATTTGCAACATGCAATTGCGGTGCGTGCTTAACGCCCATGGCTACAGGTGGTCTAGAATTCTCCTTGCTCATCTACTTTGGTGGATCGGATAGTGTATATGGGGGAAGGGAGTTCGGTTTTTGTCAAACGTCTGAATATGGGCCAAAATTTGAAGGGGTCGAGGGTATCGTAGAGACGGGTGCAAGCGCTAGTCCAATATTTACTTTTTATGACTTTTATATATGACTAACAACCCGCCTCGTCTTCGCTCGGGTACAGTTATGAATATACTGTATTACGTGATAAGGTTTTTTTTTTCGATGTCAATGAACTACGACCTATTTCCATTTTACGTCTCGGCATGATGGGTCAAAATCACAGATGGCGTCACAGTGAGAGTGTAGTGAAATAGCAGCTAGTGTAAATATTTGATAAAAGTGGTAAAATATTATAACAGAGGTTTAAAATCTATAAAGTTACTTTCCTTAGGTCCAGTGAAATATGGAATATTGATAGTATTTAGAAATTTTTATTCATAATTTAATAAACTTAAACTAAGTTGTGGGAACGTGTATCCAATGATTCGGTGACTTCTTCAATCACTGTTTGAACCAAGTAGAGCAGTGGTGCTTTTACGAGTTTTCACCCGATTGGAAGATATACGTATTTCACATTCTTCTTTATTGGTAGGTATTTAGATTAATTTATTTAGGTAGTAATAATTAACATAAATTTAGTCTAATTTAGTGTAAATATCAAGGCTAACTTAGATCTCTAGTATGTCGGCAGTAAACTGTGTTAGTGTCTCGTCAGGTAATGTAACCGTTACGGATTTATGCTCGTTGTGCAAAATAAAAGTAAAAAATGCAAATAAAATCATCACAAGATCTCAGGTAAAATTGAGTGAGTAGAAAAGTGAAACCGATTGTCGTAATGTTGGCCTACCGGTACCGTCATGCGAATGTCATAACCTGAGAAACGAACTGTCCTCAAAAGATGAAATTATAAAGCTGCTAAAGGAAGATATTACTAAATTAATGGAAGAGTTTAATAAATTAAAAGGAAACAGAGAGGAAAGCAAGGAAACTTGGTCCAAAGTGGTTGTTGGTAAGGTAAGATTGAATATGCCTAGGCCTATAAATGGAGTACCGATACATGTAACTGAAATTCCCGTCTCAAATTCATTTGGAGCGCTCGTCGAAGAAAATGATGACTTTCTTCAAGAAGAAAAGAAGGAAGTGATAAAGAGAAAATCCAGGAAGATGCGGATATTTGCGGACAGTCACGGGCGAGATGTAGCAGCAATCGTATTGGAGAGAAGCGGAGAAATGGAGGTCACTTCGACAGTAAAGCCAGGAGCACCCATTGCAGCGGTCACGAATGAGATGATAGGAGAGTGTGCAACCCTCACTTCAAAGGACTATGCAGTAATCATCGCTGGAGCAAACGACATCTATAGAAATGAGAGTAAAAGTGTAATCAAAGATTTAAAGGGTACATTGCCATCCATGCTTAACACAAATGTCATTATTGTAAACATTCCGCAGAGATACGATTTAATTCCCAAATCATGTGTAAATGTAGAAAAAGAGGCTACAAATGATAAAATTCGTAAAATTTGTAAGAGTTTTCCAAATGTCCAAATTATAGATGTAAGTAAATTAGACAGGAAGTTCCACACTCGACATGGCCTACACTTAAATAGGTTAGGAAAAGAGTATCTTAGTGATGAAATCTGCAAAATCGTAAATTCAAATGGTAAGAATAGTTCAACAGTAATATCTTTAGAGTGGAAGCAGGGAAACTTGTAAAAGAAGCCAAACGTGAGGTTTGGCATTCAGATCTTTCGATGTCAAATTTAATTGAGTGGAACAATGGTATTTCGGATTTGTCTAGCAACAATAATAATAGCAATTATGATAATAATAATAATGTAAATAAATCACCAACACAAGCTTGCAAAAGTAACAAATTTAAACTTTACCACCAGAATGTCCAGTCTCTCTATAATAAAATTGATTACATAAATCTAATGCTTAAAAATGAACTTAAAGACATCTCAGCACTATGTATTTCAGATCATTGGCTGATAGAGGAACAACTCGAATTAATTCAATTCCCAGAGTTTATACAAGCTAGTAAATACTCTAGAACTAATATTAGCCATGGTGGTACTTGTATCTACCTAAGAAATAATTTAGATCATGAACAGTTAACAGCTTATGATTATCTAATTATGGAACAGGATTTTGAATTCTCTGCCGTAAAAATACAGCAGTTTAAGTTAATAATTTTATGCGTATACCGTTCTCCGTCAGGAAAGTTTCCTTAATTTATAGATAAATTAGAATTGTTACTCAAAAACATGAGCAAAGTAAATTTCGATCTAATAATTTGTGGGGATGTAAATGTGGATTTCTAAAAATTTGATAGAAATTGTGAATTATTAACACAGTTACTAATTTCCTATGGACTGAAACCTACGGTAAATACCCCAACAAGAATAACAAAATTTAGTAAAACCACTCCTGATCAATTTTTTAATACAGATAAATATCACCTTTCAATAGAAGTCTATTGTCCGGGTTTTACTGACCACCATGGACAAGTACTGAGTTTTGAAGTACCCGAAACAATCAATAATAATGATAATGGAGTAAAATCAAAGTGCAGGTCATTCACTGAAACAAATGTTACATATTTCAATGACTTAATAAATAAGGAAACATGGTCAGAAATTTATAAACTAGAAAATGTAAATGATAAATTTAATGTATTTAACAGTACCCTAAAACACTATTTTGAAACAGCATTCCCCTTTAGACAAAGAACTGTTCAAAATAACAAAACTAACAATTGGATAACAACAGGGATTATAAATTCATGTCAAAGAAAGAAATTTCTACCCAAATTATATAATCAATACCACACAACACCTGAATTCAATTTATACTACAAAAAATACACTAGCATATTAAATAAGGTAATAAGACTAGCAAAGAAAATGCATAATGATAATTTTATTTCCCAAACATCTAATAAAAACAGGGCTATGTGGTCCGTGATAAAGAAAGAAACTGGAAAAACTGCTAAAATACAAAGGAATATTACACTGACCAGAAATAATTAAGTGATAAATAATCCAGAGAAAATAGCAAACACTTTCAATGACTATTTTCTGGAAATTCCACAAAAATTATTGAATAAATCACAGGTAAATACACTAAATTCTAATAATAAAATAAATATATGTACCGTAGTGATTCTTTATTTATAAATCATGTCACAAGTGAAGAGGTAAGAATAGTTATAAAAGAGCTAAACATAAATTTTGTGCTGGCATTGATGGCATCCCAGATGCAAATTTAAAGAAATGTGCAGAAAATATAATAAATCCACTTACACTCTTAATAAACAGTTCAATTGTCTCAGGAACTTACCCGGATATTTTGAAGTTATCAAAAGTAACTCCAGTGCACAAAAACGGTTCAAAAGATGAATTAGATAACTATCGTCCTATTACCTTACCAACTGGTATTGCAAAAATTGTGGAAAAAATCATGTATAGGAGACTGATAAGTTTTATAGAAAAAAATAAAATATTATCAAACTCACAACATGGATTCAGAACGGAAAAATCTACACAGACAGCAATTTATGAATGTATTAATAGTATACTGAAATTAATTGACAATAAGGAATATGTAACTGGCCTATTCTTGGATTTATCGAAAGCATTTGATGTTGTTGACCATAAAATCCTCCTTACAAAACTAAATCAATATGGTATTAGAGTTCTAGCTAATAAATGGATAGAGTCTTACTTAACAAGGCGGCCAAGCGAAGTTGCGACTTTAAATAGACGTTTCTCTCGATTTTACCAACCAAACGTAATGAGACTTGGTACAGTATATGTTTATACACATTGTAATGCCCTGACATCTAAGTTCGTTCAATTGTTTACATAACCTCAAGATGGCGGTTGTGCGAAATATTTCACCGGCATTCTATATCTCTGAAATTATTACCGGTATCACCCTGAAATTTTGTACGGAGATAAGGGGCACCACTGGAAGTTCACTTATGAGACTTTCAAAATACGGTCAACTACAAAACGAACATGGTGGCCACGCGAAGTTGAAAGTTTTATATAGACTTTTCTCGCGATTTAATGATCCAAACGCAATGAAACTTGGCACAGGAAATGTTTATACACATTATAATGCACTGGTATTTAATTTGGTTCAATTGTTTACATAACCTCAAGATGGCGGCTGTGCTAATTTTCAAATTAAGTTTTTATTTTCTAGTGTCGTAATCATGCGATCGAAGTGAAAGTTTGAATAATGAACCTACGCAATATTTTTCCTTTAATGGTACATGACTCTATGGCCAATACATATAACAATCCAACATGGCGACCATCCGAAATATTTAGATGGTTCTCAATATCTACGAATCTATTATATCAATCAAACTGAATTTTTAAATGTTCATAGGGGCTATGAACATAAGTTCACCTATAGGACTTTCAATAACCTGGTTACCAAAAATCCAACATGGTGGTGACCGCACCAAATTTCAGTTTGATATCTTGAAAATTGCGACCTGTACTTCTCTAAACCCAAATATGTCACGCACAATGGACATTGTCAGGGCCCCAAAAAGAGAAAACGGTGAGAGATATAAAAAAATCGTTATGAGTAAAATAGTTCCATACCCTGGTGATCTTACACCTTTACATTTGACGTTTTTCGATACGACCATCCGTTTCCGAGATATATTGATTCAAAAAAAGGGGATGAAATTCAGGGCCCCAAAAAAAGGTTCGGCCCTGCACCGATTTTAACGCCCAACAATAGGGTTCCTCACAGGCCCTAGCTCTTTCACCGTACCAAATTTCTGCTTGATATCTTGAAAATTGCGACCTGTGCCTTGCTAAACGCAAAAATGTCACCCACAATGGACATTTTCAGGGCCCCCAAAAAAGAAAACGGTGAGAGATATCAACAAATCGTTTTGAGTAAAAAAGTTGCATACCGCGGAGATCTTACACCAGTACTTTTAACGTTTTTCGATACGACCAGCCATTTCCGAGATATATCGATTCCAAAAAAAGTTTGAAATTCAGGGCCCCCCAAAAATATCCGCCCCTGCACCGTTTTTAACGCCCGACAATAGGTTTATTAACAGGGTCTAACTGTTTCACCGCTCAAATTTTCAGCTCGATATCTTTTAAATTGCGAACTGTATTTCGCTAATCCCAAAAAAGTCACGCACAATGGATATTTTGGCCTAAAAAAGTAAACGGTGAGAGATATCGAAAAATCGTTTTGAGTAAAAAAAGGGGCATACCGCGGAGATCTTACACCTATACATTTAACATTTTTCGATACGATCAACCGTTTCCGAGATATATCGAATCCAAAAAAAAAGTTTGAAATTCAGGGCCCCCAAAAAAGATCCGGCCCTGCACCTATTTTAACGCCCAACAATAGGATTCGTCACAGTCACTAACTCTTTCATCGTACCAAATTTCAGCTTAATATCATGAAAATTGCGACCAGTACTTAGCTAAACGCAAAAATGTCACGCACAATGGACATTTTCAGGGCCCCCAAAAAAGAAAACGGTGAGAGATATCAAAAAATCGTTTGGAGTAAAAAGTTGCATACCGCGGAGATCTTACACCTGTTCCTTTAACATTTTTCGATACGACCAACCGTTTCCGAGATATATCGATTCCAAAAAACAGTTTGAAATTCAGGGCCCCCAAAAAAGATCCGGCCCTGCACCGATTTTAACGCCCGACAACAGGATTTGTCACAGTCACTAACTCTTTCATCGTCCCAAATTTCAGCTTAATATCTTGAAATTTGCGACCAGTACTTAGCTAAACGCAAAAATGTCACGCACAATGGACATTTTCAGGGCCCCAAAAATAGAAAACGGTGAGAGATATCAAAAAATCGTTTTGAGTAAAAAAGTTCCATACCGCGGAGATCTTACACCTCGTCATTTAACATTTTTCGATACGACCAACCGTTCCCGAGATATATCGATTCAAAAATACAGTTAGAAATTCAGGGCCCCCCAAAAAAGATCCGGCCCTGCACCGATTGTAACGCCCAACAACAGGATTCGTCACAGTCACTAACTCTTTCACCGTACCAAATTTCAGCTTAATATCTTGAAAATTGCGGCCAGTACTTAGCTAAACGCAAAAATGTCACACACAATGAACATTTTCAGGGCCCCAAAAAAAGAAAACGGTGAGAGATATCAAAAAATCGTATTGAGTAAAAAAGTTGCTTACCGCGGAGATCTTACACATGTAGATTTAAAGTTTTTTGATAAGACCAACCGTTTTCGAGATATATCGATTCCAAAAAAAATTAAATTCAGGGCCCCAAAAAAAGATTCGGCCCATCACCGATTTTAACGCCCAATAATAGGATTCGTCACAGTCACTAATTCTTTCACCGCACCAAATTTCAGCTTAATATCTTGAAAATTGCGACCAGTACTTAGCTAAACGCAAAAATGTCATGCACAATGGACATTTTCAGGGCCCCAAAAAATGAAAACGGTGAGAGATATCAAAAAATCATATTGAGTAAAAAAGATGCATACCGCGGAGATCTTACACCTGTACATTTAACAGTTTTCGATACGACCAACCTTTTCCGTGATATATCGATTCCAAAAAAAAAATGAAATTCAGGGCCCCCAAAAAAGATCCGGCCCTGCACCGATTTTAACGCCCAACAATAGGGTTCGTCACAGTCACTAACTCTTTTACCGTACCAAATTTCAGCTTAATATCTTGAAAATTCCGACCGGTACTTACCTAAACGCAAAAATGTTACACACAATGGACATTTTCAGGACCCCAAATAAAGAAAACGGTGAGAGATATTAGAAAATCATTTTGAGTAAAAAAGTTTCATACCGCGGAGGTCTTACACCTATACTTTTAACAATTTTCGATACGATCAACCGTTTCCGAGATATATCGATTCCAAAAAAAAGTTTGAAATTCAGGGCCCCAAAAAAGATCCGTCCCTGCACCGATCTTAACGCCCAACAATAGGATTCGTCACAGTCACTAACTCTTTTACCGTACCAAATTTCAGCTTAATATCTTGAAAATTGCGACCAGTACTTAGCTAAACGCAAAAATGTCACGCACAATGGACATTTTCAGGGCCCCAAAAAAAGAAAACGGTGAGAGATATCAAAAAATCGTTTTTTGTAAAAAAGTTGCATACCGCGGAGATCTTACACCTATACGTTTAACATTTTTCGATACGACCAACCGTTTCCGAGATATATCGATTCAAAAAAAATAGGATGAAATTCAGGGCCCCAAAAGAAGATCCGGCCCTGCACCGATTTTAACGCCCAACAATAGGGTTCGTCACAGGCCCCAACTCTTTCACCGTACTAAATTTCAGCTCGATATCTTGAAAATTGCGACCTGTACTTTGCTAAACGCAAAAACGTCACGCACATACATACATACATACATACATACATACAGACAGACTTTTCCAATATACCACGGCTATATGAAAGCCTATAGGATCTTTAGATCCGGCTTTCATAACAAGTAGGAGTCCCCGCAGCACGACCTGCTTTTGATGAGACAGTGGCGCAGCAGCAAGGGGCCAGCAAGGGGGGTTATAATCTCAGACAACAACTTCGTTGGCGGCAAGGCCTGATGCCTAGCATTTCGGGCCTTTGGCCCGATTGTGTGGTAATGTAGGAAAATTATAAAATGTTATTCTAGGCAATGCTGACACCATCACGTGGTTATGAAAGCCGGACGTCCTGGGAAATGGAAAGTATATTACAGCTGTAAATACATTATTTAACTTATTGAAAAGGTGAAAACGGGATATTATAGATAATTTTCCGTAGAATTCAATTAGACCATCGTTTAAATTTTTACCTATTATTATATACATTTGGGCCCCATTTTGTTTTTCAAAAACCAAAAACATTTAATAACATCTTCAGGGCCCCAAAATAAGAAAACGGTGAGAGATATCAAAAAATCGTTATGAGTAAAAAAGATGCACACCGCGGAGATCTTACACCTGAACATTTAACGTTTTTCGATGCGACCAACCGTTTCCGAGATATATCGATTCAAAAAAAAGTTTGAAATTCTGGGCCTCCCTGCACCGTTTTTAACGCCCAACAACTGGTTTCCTCACAGGGTGCAACTCTTTCACAGCACCAAATTTCAGCTCGATATCTTGAAAATTGCGACCTGTATTTCCCTAATCCCAAAAATGTCACGCACAATGGACATTTTCAGGGCCCAAAAAATAGAAAACGGTGAGAGATATCAAAAAATCGTTTTGAGTGAGAAAGTTGCATACCGCGGATAACTTACACCTATACATTTAACATTTTTCGATACGACCAGCCGTTTCCGAGATATATTGATTCCAAAAAACAGTTAGAAATTCAGGGCCCCCAAAAAAGATCCGGCCCTGCACCGATTTTAACGCCCAACAACAGGATTCGTCACAGTCACCAATTCTTTCACCGTACCAAATTTCAGCTTCATATCTTGAAAATGGCGACCAGTACTTCGCTAAATACAAAAAAGTGACGCACAATGGATATTTTCAGGGCCCCAAAAAAAGAAAACGGTGAGAGATATCAAAAAATCGTTTTGAATGAAAAAGTTGCATATTGCGGAGACCTTACACCTATACCTTTAACATTTTTCGATACGATCAACCGTTTCTGATATATATCTATTCCAAAAATAATTTGAAATTCAGGGCACCCAAAAAAGATCCGGCCCTGCACCGATCTTAACGCCCAACAATAGGATTCGTCACAGTCACTAACTCTTTCTCCGTACCAAATTTCAGCTTAATATCTTGAAAATTGCGATCAGTACTTAGCTAAACGCAAAACTGTCACGCACAATGGACATATTCAGGGCCCCAAAAAACGAAAACGGTGAGAGATATCAAAAAATCGTTTTGGGTAAAAAAGTTGCATACCGCGGAGATCTTACACCTGTACATTTAACATTTTTCGATACGACCAACCGTTTCCGAGATATATTGATTCCAAAAAACAGTTAGAAATTCAGGGCCCCCAAAAAAGATCCGGCCCTGCACCGATCTTAACGCCCAACAATAGGATTCGTCACAGTCACTAACTCTTTCACCGTACCAAATTTCAGCTTAATATATTGAAAATTACGACCTGTACTTAGCTAAACGCAAAAATGTCACACACAATGGACATTTTCAGGGTCCCACAAAAAAAAAAAAAAGAAAACGGTGTGAGATATCAAAAAATCGTTTTGGGTAAAAATGTTGCACACCGCAGAGATCTTACACCTGTACATTTAACATTTTTCGATACGACCAACCGTTTCCGAGATATATCGATTCCAAAAATAAGTTTGAAATTCAGGGCCCCCAAAAAAGATCCGGCCCTGCACTGATTTTGACGCCCAACAATAGGATTCGTCACAGTCACTAACTCCTTCACCGTACCAAATTTCAGCTCGATATCTTGATTATTGCGACCTGTACGTCGCTAAACCCAAAAATGTGACGCACAATGGATATTTTCAGGGCCCCAAAAAAAGAAAACGGTGAGAGATATCAAAAAATCGTTTTGAGTGAAAAAGTTGCATACCGCGGAGGACTTACACCTATACCTTTAACATTTTTCGATACGATCAACCGTTTCCGGGATATATCGATTCCGAAAAAAAAAAAAGAAATTCAGGGCCCCCAAAAAAGATCCGGCCCTGCACCGATCTTAACGCCCAACAATAGGATATGTCACAGTCACTAACTCTTTCACCGTACCAAATTTCAGCTTAATATCTTGAAAATTGCGATCAGTACATAGCTAAACGCAAAAATGTCACGCACAATGGACATATTCAGGGCCCCAAAAACCGAAAACGGTGAGAGATATCAAAAAATCGTTCTGAGTAAAAACGTTGCATACCGCGGAGATCTTACACTTGTACTTTTAACATTTTTCGATACGACCAACCGTTTCCGAGATATATTGATTCCAAAAAATAGTTAGAAATTCAGGGCCCTGAAAAAAGATCCGGCCCTGCACCGATTTTAACGCCCAACAATAGGATTCGTCACAGTCACTAATTCTTTCACCGTACCAAATTTCAGCATCATATCTTGAAAATGGCGACCAGTACTTAGCTAAACGCAAAAATGTCACGCACAATGGACATTTTAAAGGCCCTAAAAAAAACAGTGAGAGATATCAAAAAATCGTTTTGAGTATGAAAGTTGCATACCGCAGAGATCTTACACCTGTACATTTAACATTTTTCGATACGACCAACCGTTTCCGAGATATATCGATTCAAAAAAATAGGATGATATTCAGGGCCCCCAAAAAAGATCCGGCCCTGCACCGATTTTAACGCCCAACAATAGGATACGTCACTGTCACTAACTCCTTCACCGTACCAAACTTCAGCTCGATATCTTGATTATTGCGACCTGTACGTCGCTAAACCCAAAAATGTGACGCACAATGGATATTTTCAGGGCCCAAAAAAAAACTGTCAGAGATATCAAAAAATCGATTTGACTGAAAAAGTTGCATACCGCGGAGAACTTACACCTATACTTTTAACATTTTTCGATACGATCAACCGTTTCCGAGATATATCGATTCCAAAAAAAAATTGAAATTCAGGGCCCCCAAAAAAGATCCGGCCCTGCACCGATTTTAACGCCCAACAATAGGATTCGTCACAGTCACTAACTCCTTCTCCGTACCAAATTTCAGCTCGATATCTTGATTATTGCGACCTGTACTTCGCTAAACCCAAAAAACTGACGCACAATGGATATTTTCAGGGCCCCAAAAAAAAGAAAACGGTGAGAGATATCAAAAAATCGTTTTGACTGAAAAATTTGCATACCGCGGAGAACTTACACCTATACTTTTAACATTTTTCGATACGATCAACCGTTTCCGAGATATATCGATTCAAAAAAAAAAATTGAAATTCAGGGCCCCCCAAAAAGATCCGGCCCTCCACCTATCCTAACGCCCAACAATAGGATTCGTCACAGTCACTAACTCTTTCACCGTACCAAATTTCAGCTTAATATCTTGAAAATTGCGATCAGTACTTAACTACACGCAAAAATGTCACGCACAATGGACATTTTCAGGGCCCCAAAAAAAGAAAACGGTGAGAGATATCAAAAAATCGTTTCGAGTAAAAAAAGTGCATACCGCGGATATCTTACACCTGTACATTTAACATTTTTCGATGCGACCAACTGTTTCCGAGATATATCGATTCAAAAAAAAAGTTTGAAATTCAGGGCCCCCAAAAAAGATCCGGCCCTGCACCGATTTTAACGCCCAACAATCGGATTCGTCACAGTCACTAACTCTTTCACCGTACCAAATTTCAGCTTAATATATTGAAAATTACGACCTGTACTTAGCTAAACGCAAAAATGTCACACACAATGGACATTTTCAGGGTCCCACAAAAAAAAAAAAGAAAACGGTGTGAGATATCAAAAAATCGTTTTGGGTAAAAATGTTGCACACCGCAGAGATCTTACACCTGTACATTTAACATTTTTCGATACGACCAACCGTTTCCGAGATATATCGATTCCAAAAATAAGTTTGAAATTCAGGGCCCCCAAAAAAGATCCGGCCCTGCACTGATTTTGACGCCCAACAATAGGATTCGTCACAGTCACTAACTCCTTCACCGTACCAAATTTCAGCTCGATATCTTGATTATTGCGACCTGTACGTCGCTAAACCCAAAAATGTGACGCACAATGGATATTTTCAGGGCCCCAAAAAAAGAAAACGGTGAGAGATATCAAAAAATCGTTTTGAGTGAAAAAGTTGCATACCGCGGAGGACTTACACCTATATCTTTAACATTTTTCGATACGATCAACCGTTTCCGGGATATATCGATTCCAAAAAAAAAAAAAAAATTCAGGGCCCCCAAAAAAGATCCGGCCCTGCACCGATCTTAACGCCCAACAATAGGATATGTCACAGTCACTAACTCTTTCACCGTACCAAATTTCAGCTT
Organism: Meconema thalassinum; assembly: GCA_946902985.2. Taxonomy (NCBI): domain Eukaryota; kingdom Metazoa; phylum Arthropoda; class Insecta; order Orthoptera; family Tettigoniidae; genus Meconema; species Meconema thalassinum. Next base: position 294,278,152 of record OX336391.1, on the reverse strand, counting down.
AATATCTTGAAAATTGCGATCAGTACATAGCTAAACGCAAAAATGTCACGCACAATGGACATATTCAGGGCCCCAAAAAACGAAAACGGTGAGAGATATCAAAAAATCGTTTTGAGTAAAAACGTTGCATACCGCGGAGATCTTACACTTGTACATTTAACATTTTTCGATACGACCAACCGTTTCCGAGATATATTGATTCCAAAAAATAGTTAGAAATTCAGGGCCCCGAAAAAAGATCCGGCCCTGCACCGATTTTAACGCCCAACAATAGGATTCGTCACAGTCACTAATTCTTTCACCGTACCAAATTTCAGCATCATATCTTGAAAATGGCGACCAGTCCTTAGCTAAACGCAAAAATGTCACGCACAATGGACATTTTAAAGGCCCTAAAAAAAACAGTGAGAGATATCAAAAAATCGTTTTGAGTATGAAAGTTGCATACCGCAGAGATCTTACACCTGTACATTTAACATTTTTCGATACGACCAACCGTTTCCGAGATATATCGATTCAAAAAAATAGGATGATATTCAGGGCCCCCAAAAAAGATCCGGCCCTGCACCGATTTTAACGCCCAACAATAGGATACGTCACTGTCACTAACTCCTTCACCGTACCAAATTTCAGCTCGATATCTTGATTATTGCGACCTGTACGTCGCTAAACCCAAAAATGTGACGCACAATGGATATTTTCAGGGCCCAAAAAAAAACTGTCAGAGATATCAAAAAATCGTTTTGACTGAAAAAGTTGCATACCGCGGAGAACTTACACCTATACTTTTAACATTTTTCGATACGATCAACCGTTTCCGAGATATATCGATTCCAAAAAAAAATGAAATTCAGGGCCCCCAAAAAATATCCGGCCCTCCACCGATCCTAACGCCCAACAATAGGATTCGTCACAGTCACTAACTCTTTCACCGTACCAAATTTCAGCTTAATAACTTGAAAATTGCGATCAGTACTTAGCTACACGCAAAAATGTCATGCACAATGGACATTTTCAGGGCCCCAAAAAAAGAAAACGGTGAGAGATATCAAAAAATCGTTTCGAGTAAAAAAGTTGCATACCGCGGAGATCTTACACATGTAGATTTAAAGTTTTTTGATAAGACCAACCGTTTTTCCAGATATATCGATTCAAAAAAAAATTGAAATTCAGGGCCCCATAAAAAGATTCGGCCCAGCACCGATTTTAACGCCCAATAATAGGATTCGTCACAGTCACTAACTCTTTCACCGTACCAAATTTCAGCTTCATATCTTGAAAATTGCGACCAGTACTTAACTAAACGCAAAAATGTCACACACAATGGACATTTTCAGGGCCCTAAAAAAAGAAAACGGTGAGAGATATCAAAAAATCATTTTGAGTAAAAAAAAGTGCATACCGTGGAGATCTTACACCTGTACATTTAACATTTTTCGATGCGACCAACTGTTTCCGAGATATATCGATTCCAAAAAAAAGTTTGAAATTCAGGGCCCCCAAAAAAGATCCGGCCCTGCACCGATCTTAACGCCCAACAATAGGATTCGTCACAGTCACTAACTCCTTCTCCGTACCAAATTTCAGCTCGATATCTTGATTATTGCGACCTGTACTTCGCTAAACCAAAAAAACTGACGCACAATGGATATTTTCAGGGCCCCAAAAAAAGAAAACGGTGAGAGATATCAAAAAATCGTTTTGACTGAAAAATTTGCATACCGCGGAGAACTTACACCTATACTTTTAACATTTTTCGATACGATCAACCGTTTCCGAGATATATCGATTCCAAAAAAAAAATTGAAATTCAGGGCCCCCCATAAAGATCCGGCCCTCCACCGATCCTAACGCCCAACAATAGGATTCGTCACAGTCACTAACTCTTTCACCGTACCAAATTTCAGCTTAATATCTTGAAAATTGCGATCAGTACTTAACTACACGCAAAAATGTCACGCACAATGGACATTTTCAGGGCCCCAAAAAAAGAAAACGGTGAGAGATATCAAAAAATCGTTTCGAGTAAAAAAAGTGCATACCGCGGATATCTTACACATGTACATTTAACATTTTTCGATGCGACCAACTGTTTCCGAGATATATCGATTCAAAAAAAAAGTTTGAAATTCAGGGCCCCCAAAAAAGATCCGGCCCTGCACCGATCTTAACGCCCAACAATAGGATTCGTCACAGTCACTAACTCTTTCACCGCACCAAATTTCAGCTTAATATCTTGAAAATTGCGACCAGTACTTAGCTAAACGCAAAAATGTCACGCACAATGGACATTTTCAGGGCCCCAAAAAATGAAAACGGTGAGAGATATCAAAAAATCGTTTTGAGTAAAAACGTTGCATACCGCGGAGATCTTACACCTGTACATTTAACATTTTTCGATACGACCAACCGTTTCCGTGATATATCGATTCAAAAAAAAAGTTTGAAATTCAGGGCCCCTAAAAAAGATCTGGCCCTGCACCGATCTTAACGCCCAACAAAAGGATTCGTCACAGTCACTAACTCTTCCACCGCACCAAATTTCAGCTTAATATCTTGAAAATTGCGACCAGTACTTAGCTAAACGCAAAAATGTCGCGCACAATGGACATTTTCAGGGCCCCAAAAAATGAAAACGGTGAGAGATATCAAAAAATCGTTTTGAGTAAAAAAGTTGCATACCGCGGAGATCTTACACCTGTGCATTTAACATTTTTCGATACGACCAACCGTTTCCGAGATATATCGATTCCAAAAAAAAGGTTTAAGTTCAGGGCCCCCAAAAATGATCCGGCCCTGCACCGAATTTAACGCCCAAAAAGAGGATTCGTTACAGTCACTAACTCTTTCATCGTACCAAATTTCAGCTTAATATCTTTAAAATTGCGATCAGTACTTAACTACACGCAAAAATGTCACGCACAATGGACATTTTCAGGGCCCCAAAAAAAGAAAACGGTGAGAGATATCAAAAAATCGTTTTGGGTAAAAAAGTTGCATACCGCGGAGATCTTACACCTGTGCATTTAACATTTTTCGATACGACCAACTGTTTCCGAGATATATCGATTCAAAAAAAAAGTTTGAAATTCAGGGCCCCCAAAAAAGATCCGGCCCTGCACCGATCTTAACGCCCAACAATAGGATTCGTCACAGTCACTAACTCTTTCACCGCACCAAATTTCAGCTTAATATCTTGAAAATTGCGACCAGTACTTAGCTAAACGCAAAAATGTCACGCACAATGGACATTTTCAGGGCCCCAAAAAATGAAAACGGTGAGAGATATCAAAAAATCGTTTTGAGTAAAAACGTTGCATACCGCGGAGATCTTACACCTGTACATTTAACATTTTTCGATACGACCAACCGTTTCCGAGATATATTGATTCCAAAAAACAGTTAGAAATTCAGGGCCCCCAAAAAAGATCCGGCCCTGCACCGATTTTAACGCCCAACAATCGGATTCGTCACAGTCACTAACTCTTTCACCGTACCAAATTTCAGCTTAATATATTGAAAATTACGACCTGTACTTAGCTAAACGCAAAAATGTCACACACAATGGACATTTTCAGGGTCCCACAAAAAAAAAAAGAAAACGGTGTGAGATATCAAAAAATCGTTTTGGGTAAAAATGTTGCACACCGCAGAGATCTTACACCTGTACATTTAACATTTTTCGATACGACCAACCGTTTCCGAGATATATCGATTCCAAAAATAAGTTTGAAATTCAGGGCCCCCAAAAAAGATCCGGCCCTGCACTGATTTTGACGCCCAACAATAGGATTCGTCACAGTCACTAACTCCTTCACCGTACCAAATTTCAGCTCGATATCTTGATTATTGCGACCTGTACGTCGCTAAACCCAAAAATGTGACGCACAATGGATATTTTCAGGGCCCCAAAAAAAGAAAACGGTGAGAGATATCAAAAAATCGTTTTGAGTGAAAAAGTTGCATACCGCGGAGGACTTACACCTATATCTTTAACATTTTTCGATACGATCAACCGTTTCCGGGATATATCGATTCCAAAAAAAAAAAAAAGAAATTCAGGGCCCCCAAAAAAGATCCGGCCCTGCACCGATCTTAACGCCCAACAATAGGATATGTCACAGTCACTAACTCTTTCACCGTACCAAATTTCAGCTTAATATCTTGAAAATTGCGATCAGTACTTAGCTAAACGCAAAAATGTCACGCACAATGGACATATTCAGGGCCCCAAAAAACGAAAACGGTGAGAGATATCAAAAAATCGTTTTGAGTAAAAACGTTGCATACCGCGGAGATCTTACACTTGTACATTTAACATTTTTCCATACGACCAACCGTTTCCGAGATATATTGATTCCAAAAAATAGTTAGAAATTCAGGGCCCCGAAAAAAGATCCGGCCCTGCACCGATTTTAACGCCCAACAATAGGATTCGTCACAGTCACTAATTCTTTCACCGTACCAAATTTCAGCATCATATCTTGAAAATGGCGACCAGTCCTTAGCTAAACGCAAAAATGTCACGCACAATGGACATTTTAAAGGCCCTAAAAAAAACAGTGAGAGATATCAAAAAATCGTTTTGAGTATGAAAGTTGCATACCGCAGAGATCTTACACCTGTACATTTAACATTTTTCGATACGACCAACCGTTTCCGAGATATATCGATTCAAAAAAATAGGATGATATTCAGGGCCCCCAAAAAAGATCCGGCCCTGCACCGATTTTAACGCCCAACAATAGGATACGTCACTGTCACTAACTCCTTCACCGTACCAAATTTCAGCTCGATATCTTGATTACTGCGACCTGTACGTCGCTAAACCCAAAAATGTGACGCACAATGGATATTTTCAGGGCCCAAAAAAAAAACTGTCAGAGATATCAAAAAATCGTTTTGACTGAAAAAGTTGCATACCGCGGAGAACTTACACCTATACTTTTAACATTTTTCGATACGATCAACCGTTTCCGAGATATATCGATTCCAAAAAAAAATGAAATTCAGGGCCCCCAAAAAATATCCGGCCCTCCACCGATCCTAACGCCCAACAATAGGATTCGTCACAGTCACTAACTCTTTCACCGTACCAAATTTCAGCTTAATAACTTGAAAATTGCGATCAGTACTTAGCTACACGCAAAAATGTCATGCACAATGGACATTTTCAGGGCCCCAAAAAAAGAAAACGGTGAGAGATATCAAAAAATCGTTTCGAGTAAAAAAGTTGCATACCGCGGAGATCTTACACATGTAGATTTAAAGTTTTTTGATAAGACCAACCGTTTTTCCAGATATATCGATTCAAAAAAAAATTGAAATTCAGGGCCCCATAAAAAGATTCGGCCCAGCACCGATTTTAACGCCCAATAATAGGATTCGTCACAGTCACTAACTCTTTCACCGGACCAAATTTCAGCTTCATATCTTGAAAATTGCGACCAGTACTTAACTAAACGCAAAAATGTCACACACAATGGACATTTTCAGGGCCCTGAAAAAAGAAAACGGTGAGAGATATCAAAAAATCATTTTGAGTAAAAAAAAGTGCATACCGTGGAGATCTTACACCTGTACATTTAACATTTTTCGATGCGACCAACTGTTTCCGAGATATATCGATTCCAAAAAAAAGTTTGAAATTCAGGGCCCCCAAAAAAGATCCGGCCCTGCACCGATCTTAACGCCCAACAATAGGATTCGTCACAGTCACTAACTCCTTCTCCGTACCAAATTTCAGCTCGATATCTTGATTATTGCGACCTGTACTTCGCTAAACCCAAAAAACTGACGCACAATGGATATTTTCAGGGCCCCAAAAAAAGAAAACGGTGAGAGATATCAAAAAATCGTTTTGACTGAAAAATTTGCATACCGCGGAGAACTTACACCTATACTTTTAACATTTTTCGATACGATCAACCGTTTCCGAGATATATCGATTCCAAAAAAAAAATTGAAATTCAGGGCCCCCCATAAAGATCCGGCCCTCCACCGATCCTAACGCCCAACAATAGGATTCGTCACAGTCACTAACTCTTTCACCGTACCAAATTTCAGCTTAATATCTTGAAAATTGCGATCAGTACTTAACTACACGCAAAAATGTCACGCACAATGGACATTTTCAGGGCCCCAAAAAAAGAAAACGGTGAGAGATATCAAAAAATCGTTTCGAGTAAAAAAAGTGCATACCGCGGATATCTTACACCTGTACATTTAACATTTTTCGATGCGACCAACTGTTTCCGAGATATATCGATTCAAAAAAAAAGTTTGAAATTCAGGGCCCCCAAAAAAGATCCGGCCCTGCACCGATCTTAACGCCCAACAATAGGATTCGTCACAGTCACTAACTCTTTCACCGCACCAAATTTCAGCTTAATATCTTGAAAATTGCGACCAGTACTTAGCTAAACGCAAAAATGTCACGCACAATGGACATTTTCAGGGCCCCAAAAAATGAAAACGGTGAGAGATATCAAAAAATCGTTTTGAGTAAAAACGTTGCATACCGCGGAGATCTTACACCTGTACATTTAACATTTTTCGATACGACCAACCGTTTCCGTGATATATCGATTCAAAAAAAAAGTTTGAAATTCAGGGCCCCTAAAAAAGATCTGGCCCTGCACCGATCTTAACGCCCAACAAAAGGATTCGTCACAGTCACTAACTCTTTCACCGCACCAAATTTCAGCTTAATATCTTGAAAATTGCGACCAGTACTTAGCTAAACGCAAAAATGTCACGCACAATGGACATTTTCAGGGCCCCAAAAAATGAAAACGGTGAGAGATATCAAAAAATCGTTTTGAGTAAAAAAGTTGCATACCGCGGAGATCTTACACCTGTGCCTTTAACATCTTTCGATACGACCAACCGTTTCCGAGATATATCGATTCCAAAAAAAAGGTTTAAGTTCAGGGCCCCCAAAAATGATCCGGCCCTGCACCGAATTTAACGCCCAAAAATAGGATTCGTTACAGTCACTAACTCTTTCATCGTACCAAATTTCAGCTTAATATCTTTAAAATTGCGATCAGTACTTAACTACACGCAAAAATGTCACGCACAATGGACATTTTCAGGGCCCCAAAAAAAGAAAACGGTGAGAGATATCAAAAAATCGTTTTGAGTAAAAAAGTTGCATACCGCGGAGATCTTACACCTGTGCATTTAACATTTTTCGATACGACCAACTGTTTCCGAGATATATCGATTCAAAAAAAAAGTTTGAAATTCAGGGCCCCCAAAAAAGATCCGGCCCTGCACCGATCTTAACGCCCAACAATAGGATTCGTCACAGTCACTAACTCTTTCACCGCACCAAATTTCAGCTTAATATCTTGAAAATTGCGACCAGTACTTAGCTAAACGCAAAAATGTCACGCACAATGGACATTTTCAGGGCCCCAAAAAATGAAAACGGTGAGAGATATCAAAAAATCGTTTTGAGTAAAAACGTTGCATACCGCGGAGATCTTACACCTGTACATTTAACATTTTTCGATACGACCAACCGTTTCCGTGATATATCGATTCAAAAAAAAGTTTGAAATTCAGGGCCCCTAAAAAAGATTTGGCCCTGCACCGATCTTAACGCCCAACAAAAGGATTCGTCACAGTCACTAACTCTTTCACCGCACCAAATTTCAGCTTAATATCTTGAAAATTGCGACCAGTACTTAGCTAAACGCAAAAATGTCACGCACAATGGACATTTTCAGGGCCCCAAAAAATGAAAACGGTGAGAGATATCAAAAAATCGTTTTGAGTAAAAAAGTTGCATACCGCGGAGATCTTACACCTGTACATTTAACATTTTTCGATACGACCAACCGTTTCCGAGATATATCGATTCCAAAAAAAAGGTTTAAGTTCAGGGCCCCCAAAAATGATCCGGCCCTCCACCGATCCTAACGCCCAAAAATAAGATTCGTTACAGTCACTAACTCTTTCATCGTACCAAATTTCAGCTTAATATCTTTAAAATTGCGATCAGTACTTAACTACACGCAAAAATGTCACGCACAATGGACATTTTCAGGGCCCCAAAAAAAGAAAACGGTGAGAGATATCAAAAAATCGTTTTGAGTAAAAAAGTTGCATACCGCGGAGATCTTACACCTGTGCATTTAACATTTTTCGATACGACCAACCGTTTCCGAGATATATCGATTCCAAAAAAAGGTTTAAATTCAGGGCCCCCAAAAATGATCCGGCCCTGCACCGAATTTAACGCCCGAAAATAGGATTCGTTACAGTCACTAACTCTTTCATCGTACCAAATTTCAGCTTAATATCTTGAAAATTGCGACCAGTACTTAGCTAAACGCAAAAATGTCACGCACAATGGACATTTTCAGGGCCCCAAAAAATGAAAACGGTGAGAGATATCAAAAAATCGTTTTGAGTAAAAAAGTTGCATACCGCGGAGATCTTACACCTGTGCATTTAACATTTTTCGATACGACCAACCGTTTCCGAGATATATCGATTCCAAAAAAAAGGTTTAAGTTCAGGGCCCCCAAAAATGATCCGGCCCTGCACCGAATTTAACGCCCAAAAATAGGATTCGTTACAGTCACTAACTCTTTCATCGTACCAAATTTCAGCTTAATATCTTTAAAATTGCGATCAGTACTTAACTACACGCAAAAATGTCACGCACAATGGACATTTTCAGGGCCCCAAAAAAAGAAAACGGTGAGAGATATCAAAAAATCGTTTTGAGTAAAAAAGTTGCATACCGCGGAGATCTTACACCTGTGCATTTAACATTTTTCGATACGACCAACTGTTTCCGAGATATATCGATTCAAAAAAAAAGTTTGAAATTCAGGGCCCCCAAAAAAGATCCGGCCCTGCACCGATCTTAACGCCCAACAATAGGATTCGTCACAGTCACTAACTCTTTCACCGCACCAAATTTCAGCTTAATATCTTGAAAATTGCGACCAGTACTTAGCTAAACGCAAAAATGTCACGCACAATGGACATTTTCAGGGCCCCAAAAAATGAAAACGGTGAGAGATATCAAAAAATCGTTTTGAGTAAAAACGTTGCATACCGCGGAGATCTTACACCTGTACATTTAACATTTTTCGATACGACCAACCGTTTCCATGATATATCGATTCAAAAAAAAGTTTGAAATTCAGGGCCCCTAAAAAAGATTTGGCCCTGCACCGATCTTAACGCCCAACAAAAGGATTCGTCACAGTCACTAACTCTTTCACCGCACCAAATTTCAGCTTAATATCTTGAAAATTGCGACCAGTACTTAGCTAAACGCAAAAATGTCACGCACAATGGACATTTTCAGGGCCCCAAAAAATGAAAACGGTGAGAGATATCAAAAAATCGTTTTGAGTAAAAAAGTTGCATACCGCGGAGATCTTACACCTGTGCATTTAACATTTTTCGATACGACCAACCGTTTCCGAGATATATCGATTCCAAAAAAAAGGTTTAAGTTCAGGGCCCCCAAAAATGATCCGGCCCTCCACCGATCCTAACGCCCAAAAATAAGATTCGTTACAGTCACTAACTCTTTCATCGTACCAAATTTCAGCTTAATATCTTTAAAATTGCGATCAGTACTTAACTACACGCAAAAATGTCACGCACAATGGACATTTTCAGGGCCCCAAAAAAAGAAAACGGTGAGAGATATCAAAAAATCGTTTTGAGTAAAAAAGTTGCATACCGCGGAGATCTTACACCTGTGCATTTAACATTTTTCGATACGACCAACCGTTTCCGAGATATATCGATTCCAAAAAAAGGTTTAAATTCAGGGCCCCCAAAAATGATCCGGCCCTGTACCGAATTTAACGCCCGAAAATAGGATTCGTTACAGTCACTAACTCTTTCATCGTACCAAATTTCAGCTTAATATCTTGAAAATTGCGACCAGTACTTAGCTAAACGCAAAAATGTCACGCACAATGGACATTTTCAGGGCCCAAAAAAATGAAAACGGTGAGAGATATCAAAAAATCGTTTTGAGTAAAAACGTTGCATACCGCGGAGATCTTACACCTGTACATTTAACATTTTTCGATACGACCAACCGTTTCCGTGATATATCGATTCAAAAAAAAGTTTGAAATTCAGGGCCCCTAAAAAAGATCTGGCCCTGCACCGATCTTAACGCCCAACAAAAGGTTTCGTCACAGTCACTAACTCTTTCACCGCACCAAATTTCAGCTTAATATCTTGAAAATTGCGACCAGTACTTAGCTAAACGCAAAAATGTCACGCACAATGGACATTTTCAGGGCCCCAAAAATGAAAACGGTGAGAGATATCAAAAAATCGTTTTGAGTAAAAAAGTTGCATACCGCGGAGATCTTACACCTGTGCATTTAACATTTTTCGATACGACCAACCGTTTCCGAGATATATCGATTCCAAAAAAAAGGTTTAAATTCAGGGCCCCCAAAAATGATCCGGCCCTGCACCGAATTTAACGCCCAAAAATACGATTCGTTACAGTCACTAACTCTTTCATCGTACCAAATTTCAGCTTAATATCTTTAAAATTGCGACCAGTACTTAGCTAAACGCAAAAATATCACGCACAATGGACATTTTCAGGGCCCCAAAAAAAGAAAACGGTGAGAGATATCAAAAAATCGTTTTGAGTAAAAAAGTTGCATACCGCGGAGATCTTACACCTATACATTTAACATTTTTCAATACGAACAACCGTTTCCGAGATATATCGATTCAAAAAAATAGGATGATATTCAGGGCCCCCCAAAAAGGTCCGGCCCTGCACCGATTTTAACGCCCAACAATAGGGTTCGTCACAGGCCCCAACTTTTTCACCGTACCAAATTTCAGCTCGATATCTTGAAAATTGCGACCTGTACTTTGCTAAACGCAAAAACGTCACTCACATACATACAGACAGACTTTTTCCCACATACCACGGCTATATGAAAGCCTATAGGATCTTTAGATCCGGCTTTCATAACAAGGCGTAAACAAATAGTAAGCTTGAGACACAAGGATGATGGAACCAAATTACTTAATGAAACATTGTCCAATGAGGGAATTATTAAATTTGGAGTACCCCAGGGATCGGTTTTGGGCCCACTTCTCTTCCTTCTATATATCAATGATATAACACAGAACGTTCATTCACATAAGAAAACGGGGCTACATGACCGCGTTGTCGCAGCCCCTAAACTAAGGAACCAACCAACCACATAAGAAAATTTTGTTTGCGGACGATACAACACTCGCAATAAAAGGTGAAACTAAACAGGTTATACAGCAGTCTGCTGTCTCCGTTACAGGAGAGTTAACCAAATGGTCACAAGATAATTGCCTCATAATCAACTATAAAAAAACAGTATGTCTAAATTTCCACACTATACAGAATAGGAATCCTGCGAACCCCAATATAACATTAAATGGTCATCAAATAGAAAATAAATCTGAAACAATGTTTTTAGGACTATGGATACAACATGACTTGAAATGGAATAAACATATACAATATCTGAATACTAAACTGAACTCTATATGCTCTGCGTTACGTATTTTGAAAACCTGCACTAGCATGCACACATTAAGAAATACTTATTTTGCTTATTTCCATTCATACTTAAGATATGGGGTCATATTTTGGGGTATATCGCCAGATGTACTAAGCACGTTTAGGATACAAAAGAGGGCGATTTAGAATTATGGTAAATGTAAACACTAGAGAATCATGTAGACCTCTGTAGACCTCCCTCTGCCCTGTATATATATCTTTGAAAGTATTATGTTTTGTAAAAAAAAATTAATGAATAACGATGTTTTTCTTAAAACAAACAATGATGTTCATAGGCATAACACAAGACAAAATCAAAACATTCAGATTTCACACACATACACAAGCATATATCAAAAAGGAACTTATCACATAGGAGTTAAATTATACAATAAACTACCCCAGTATATAAAACTTGCCCCAAAAATAAAAACCTTTGATAGAATGTTGAAAGCTTATCTGCAGTGCCATTGTTTTTACTCTGTAGTTGAATATCTTAGTGTATAGAAACGATGAAATCTATAATTATATTTTACTTTTCTATTTTTATTGTAATACCTAGCTGTAAGTTGTTGTATTTATAGAATTAAGTTTTCATATTATGATAATAGAATAAGGTGTAAATAGTTGTCCAATAAGATTGTATCTCTTAAGATCTGTTATTATAATAAGTTATAAATAGTTATAGTACACACATCAAAAAAAGTTTTGCATCACCTCGGTTCCAAGAGTTCCGGAACCTTTAAATACAAAGGGAATAGAGATCAACACAAACAACATTTCAGCTCGTTTTATTGCTCATGAGACCCACACTTTGCATGTTGTACCATCGTACAGCTAGACTTTCAGCATTTGTGGTCCAGATTGCAGTACACACCACTACCTCTAATACCCAGTAGCACGTCCTCTTGCATTGATGCATGCCTGTATTCGTCGTGGCATACTATCCACAAGTTCATCAAGACACTGTTGGTCCAAATTGTCCCACTCCTCAACGACAATTCGGCGTAAATCTCTCAGAGTGGTTGGTGGGTCAAGACGTCCATAAACAGCCCTTTTCAACATATCCCAGGCATGTTCGATAGGGTTCATGTCTGGCGAACATGCTGGCCACTGTAGTCGAGCGATGTCGTTATCTTGAAGGAACGCATTCACAAGATGTGCACGATGAGGTCGAGAATTGTCGTCCATGAAGACAAATGCCTCTCCAATATTCTGCCGATATGGTTGCACTATGGGTCGGAGGATGTCATTCAGGTATCGTAAAGCCGTTTCGGAGCCTTCCATGACCACCAGTGGCGTACGTCGGCCCCACATAATGCCACCCCAAAACATCAGGGAACCACCACCTTGCTGCACTCGCTGGACAGTGTGTCTAAGACGTTCAGCCTGACCAGGGTGCCTCCAAACACGTCTCCGACGATTGTCTGGTTGAAGGCATATGCGACACTCATCGGTGAAGAGAACGTGATGCCAATTCCGTGGGGTCCATTCAGCATGTTGTTGGGCCCATCTGTACCGCGCTGCATGGTGTCGGGGTTGCAAAGCTGGACCTCGCCATGGACGTCGGGAGTGAAGTTGCGCATCATGCAGCCTATTGCGCACAGTTTGAGTTGAAACACGACGTCCTGTGGCTGAACGAAACGCATTATTCAACATGGTGGCATTGCAGTCAGGGTTCCTCCGAGCGGCAATCCGTAAGTAGCGGTCATCCACTACAGTAGTAGCCCTTGGGCGGCCTGAGCGAGGCCTGTCATCGACAGTTCCTGTATCTCTGTACCTCCTCCATGTCCGAACAACATCGCTTTGGTTCACTCTGAGACGCCTGGAAACTTCCCTTGTTGAGAGCCCTTCTTGACACAAAGTAACAATGCGGACGCGATCGAACTGCGGTATTGACCTTCTAGGCATGGTAGAACTACAGACAACATGAGCAGCGTACCTTCGTCCTGGTGGAATGACTGGAACTGATCGGCTGTCGTACCCCCTCCGTCTAATAGGCCCTGCTCATGCATGGTTGTTTACATCTTTGAGCAGTTTTAGTGACATCTATGAACAGTCAAAGGGACTGTATCTTGGATACAATATACACAGTCAACGTCTATATGCCGGAGATCTGGGAACCGAGGTGATGCAAAACTTTTTTTGATGTGTGTATTAGTATTACTGTATATACCTATTAGTACTTTTATTTTATAAATGTAAATTCTGACTTGTCCTATATCAAAAATGTATTGTATACATGTATTTGATCAAAAGGAATTAATAAAACTATCTATCTATCTATCTATCTATCTATCACTGACCGGACTATTAATTATATTATCATGGAGATGCATATGTAACGAATTCTTGTCAGACGTAATAAAGAATGGCGAGGTGCATGAAACACAAATCCCTCTTTCGTCCAATCTTAACATGATTGTGTATTTTGCGGAAGGACTAGTTCACATGCGAAATGAAGAAAAGCGGAGATGCACTCCCAGGAAAACTACAAACACAACCACTTTTCTCTGAAGTCTTAACTCAACACGACTCGACAATTTGCTGCTGGCTGTATCTGGGGGTAATAGGCTCGCCCGCTAGCTAGGCTGTAACTGGGGTGATAGGCTCGCCCTTAGGTAGCTCTTAAACTGTTGCCTCAGTAATTGAATGGAGGTTGCTGGAAGAAATGAAAACGTAAAAACACTATGGTGGGTGATGTATTTCAGATAGAGATATGCTCTCGCGGACTTTTTGTAGAACTTTTCATGCTGAACAATTCTTACACTCAAAGTATATTGATATTTTTAACGGGTTGCCCAGCGAAAGCTTAAAATTCGCACGGTCGCAATTGTTTTCGACTTTTTCACTGAAATCGTTAATTCTTGGCTTCCTTTAATCATAAATAAATTATATTCTTCAGAAACCTATCTCGAGACATCCTTTACAGCATGGTGAAAACTGCATCAAAATCCATCCCGTTGTTCTCGAGATTACCCGTAACATCCAAAAATCGGGGACTTTGTTTTATTCTAAGTTGAGATTTGGCATGTCGATGATTAGGGCGATGTTTGTGTAAGTTGGAGGGATCGCTGGTATGGATATAGGTGCGGTAGTAGGCATGAGCGAGACGGAGGAGTTTTAATGCTATTGGGGTAATGGTGGTTTATTTATATATGATTTGGCATGTCGATGATGAAGGCAATGTTTGTGTAAGTCGGAGGGATCGTGGGTATGGATGTAGGTGCGGCAGAAGGCATGAGTGAGACGGAGGAGTTTTAATGCTTTGGGGGGTAATGGTGGTTTAGTTGGGCGACGGGAATTGTAGGGAATATGTAGACGATCTGTGGTCTGGAGGGCGGTTTCTGTTTCAGATATTAGGATTTGGAGGTTGGGGAGGGAGGATGGTGATGTAGTAGTTTCGAGAAGTGAGGTTAAAGTATTTCGGTAGGCATTCCAGTTGGTTTTCTTTAAAGAACGGGTAGGAGGGGGGGGACTGAGGAACGGGGAAATATTTTGTGAATGGAAATGAGAGCAGGGAGATGATCACTTCTATTGTGAGGTAAGAGTCGAATACAGGGGTAGTACAAAGAGTGGGAGACATGAGAATGACGTCCGGGGTGGTGTTGGTATGAGGAATGGTGTGAGAAGGAAATGGGACCAGCACTCCTTGGATATGCCGAAGGAATTGTTGGAAGTTATTATTATCGGTTACATTATAAAAGTTTATGTTTATATCTGCGGCGAGTATAAAGGAAAGTACGATCGATGTAGTGGAAAAAATGTATGGGGGTTCGGGGTGTTAGATAGAGGGTGACTATCGTAAACGTTTTAGATGGAGCAAAAATTCAAGGATGAGATATTCTGAAAAGTTGTGTGGGAAGTTAAAAAGTGTTGTTTGACCGTTAGATTTCGATGAATGCCAACAGCTAAACCTCCCCGAGCCGCAACTGTCGGCCTATCTGCACGGTAGATAGTGAACGGGGGCAAGTGCCGCTGTTGGATAGGATTTAGAAAAGTTTCATTTAGAATGAAAATATCCGGGGAGTGCTGGTTAATGGCGAACGTAAAGGTCACCCGGTTGGAGTGCAGGGATCTGATGATGTCATTTGTAAAGTCATTTTAGCTTATAGGGGGAGCACTAACAAGCGGGAAGATAGCATAATGCATTCTAATCCCTGCATAAGCTATGTCTACAAGCGTACGAATAACCAACCGGGCGGCCGTTTGAATATGCTGGGTGATGATGAGACGTTGGAATGGGCGGCAGTTTTGAAGGACCATTGACATGAATCGGATGATATTTTCTGTGCTAGGTGAAGGGAGAGCGGAAGAGGGAGCAGGGTAGGGGAGGTCTTGGGAGATTACTGGAATAACAGTTCTGGTTCGGTAGAGGTAGGAGCAGGTCGATCTTGGCATTTGTAGCTAAATGCAGGATGGGGCAGGGTACAATTTACACACGTGGCCGTCACGATTCTGGCACATAGATGTGGGGTGGTCCAAACTGCAAATACCACATACCCGTGGTTGCACGCATGGTGCTCCTGGTGCATGATCGTACCTCTGGCACTTCTCACACTTCATCCTTTGAGGGACAGAAGCGCGGGATGGCTCCACATGGTGTCGTCTGGCGTATATTAATGCTCCGTCTCGCAGAAGTGCATCCAGCGGGGCTGTGTCCCGGCTCAGAATCCTGACGAGCGTCGTGGGTCCCGCGTTGTGCCTGAAGCGGATGGCTCTAAAGATGGTATGACCGTGGAGGAGGAGCTGCTGGGCCACTTCGTCATCAGTGTACTCCCGGTCGACGTCATAGATGACCACTGATAGTAATGGGGTAGGACGAGAGGGAGGGGGTGGGGCATAAGGGCGGGGAGGTTGCAGATTTGACAAGTTGGTGGCCCACATGCGAGATTGTAATTGTTGTAGACCAATTGTGTGTACCAGATGATGGTAGAAAGGTTGGAGAGTAGTAGGGGAGTGATGGCGCTTCTAACTCACCCGGCGTTGCTCGGGCGGCTTTCATATTAAATAATTAATATCTGGTGAAACCATGGTGACAAATGAGTTGTCGTTGGACTCGAGCTGACGGGGGCTCTGCTATGGACCACTCATTTCCACCCCAAAATAAAACCTACCCTTACTAGGGGGTGCAATTGTATTTTTTTTTAGTAAAAGTCACTTTACAAATGCGACAGACATTAGGGGCGATCCCAGTATGAACTTGAACGTTGTTGCTCATAAATCGCATGCGTTTTGCTGGATGCCGCTATAAATCAACATTTTGATTTTGTTTTTTTACGCATGCGCACTTGGGGCTTTTGTAAGAGGGCGGAAATTTTAAATAATTATTTATGGATGAGTTTTTTAAAATTTAATTTCACCAAAATATTGAAAACTAATAGGTCATGTGCTTTTTAATATCTTACGAACTAAGAAGGCTACGGACTTGTATGAGGGGTCGTTGGATTCGGGATAACGCCCCGTTTTTTAATGTAGTTTTGATTTTTGTCAAAAGGCCCTAAGTGCACTTTTGTTAATATTTCGATAACTAAGAAGGCTATGGACTTGTATGAGGGGTCGTTGGATTTGGGATGATGCCCTGTTTCTGAATTGATTTATTGATTTTTGTCAAAAAGGCTTAACGCCGTACTATATGCTGCAAAATTATTTTTTACCTGTTTAAATTTTAATTAAGAGTGATCGTTGAGAGAGACAGTACTGCTGCTATGTGTCTCAACGAGCCTGTTGTCGAGCACAGTGACTATGCCTGGAAGAAATGAATTGCTATTTTGGATTTGGATTTGAATGTAGTTTTGATTTTTGTCAAAAGGGCCTAAGTGCACTTTTGTTAATATTTTGCGAGCCAATAAGGCTAAGGACTTGTATGAGGGGTCGTTGGATTTGGGATGACGCCCCGTTTTTGAATGTAGTTTTGATTTTTGTCAAAAGGGCCTAAGTGCACTTTGTTAATATTTTGTGAATTAGGAAGGCTACGGACTTGTATGAGGGGTCCTAGCACTCGGGATGACACCCTGTTTTTTAATTGATTTTTTGATTTTTGTCAAAAGGGCCTAACGCCATACTATATGTTGAAAAAATATATTCTTTTTTACCTGTTTAATTTTTAATTAAGAGTGATCGTTGAGAGAGATGGTACTGCTGTTATGTGTCTCAACGAGCCTGTTGTCGAGCACAGTGACAATGCCTGGAAGAAATGAATTGCTATTTTGGTGGGACAGTGGGGCGGGTTATGACGGTTTTTTTTTTGAGATATTTCCCATGACGGATGGAGGTGAATATTTGAAAACGTGTCACGTGTGCTAAGATTTTGTTTACCCTGAAGGGGATCTTCAACGTTTTAGTCAACGGTAATGAGCGAGACCGCTGTCTGGCACAGCAAATGCTTGTAGAATATGAAAACCTATAACATTGGGTCGACCAAGTGATGTGCATGAACCCAGAGAGCCAAAACGGTAAGCTGATTGCCCTGAGATGTTATAAACTAATCATTGGACCTGGTGAAAGTGTATGATTAATGTGTACATGTATTGAATATGGCCGCTTGCTAGGAATTTTTATTACAGTAAAATGTTTAATAAAAATAATAATAAGACACACACGTTTTGAATGCTACAGAACTGTGTTGCTTGCTCACACTCAATACACGACCTGGCCAGGCCTTGTCAGAGCGACTGCTGATAACACAAGAATGTTTACGTGGGCAGGAAGTAAAGGGTTACGTTACTTGGCTGGTAGAGGCTAGCAGGTCTGGCGTTTAAACAGAGGGACAGCCATTTTGGTTCCTAGACAGCCGTACTACCGATGTATAAGAGGCAGCCATTTTGGTTCCTTATTAAAAACATGAAACTAGTATAAGGTACGCGAATCTTATTGAGTTTGAGGAATGTGGGGAGGCGTGGGAACACGTGCGAGACAGACAACAGTTCAAGGTCGAAACTCTGAGAAAATGCAACTCTCTCTGTTGCTAAGCAGACTGATTAGGATTGCGTTAGTCATGCACTTGCCATTTTTGCAAACGGACGTGTACAGTAGAGCTGTGGAATAAAATACTTTTATTTTTTGGTAAGTACCTATGAATGATTATTTTAATAATGTAATGCTAATGAACCTTAAATTTATAGTTATTCATAAGGTAATAAATGATTTCTTTAAATTTATTTGTGTGCAGATAACCGGTATACCTTACATGTCTGAGAGAGAAGAAACCATTCCACTTTTGAGCCCACTAGAAGGAAACAGCAAGAGGCCAGTACAAGTAAAGGTGAGATTTTGTTTTAAAACTAACTTGTTTATTTTGTTTTGTTTGATATATTATTTTATTTTATGAAATGCATGTGTTAATCTGAATTTAGGTATTTATAGCGGTTTATGTTATTTATTTTTAGAAACTTGTAAAGAAAAGCCTTACCGCCGTAGCAGTCGCTTAAAACCCGAGACGCACTAGAGCGAAACCATTGCCAAAGAGTGAACTATTTAAAACTCAGGTAAGCCTAACATAAAATGCGATTCCATTTTACCACTAGTGAAAACCCCTAGACAAAAAAATCATTACCTGTACATGACTAGAACGATGATTGCTTTCTTGATTAATGACTATGTATTGACAAACGGTACAAGACCATATTGGTTGTTGACTGGGAAAAGTACAAGGCCTTGTTGCATTTTCTAAAAACAAAAATTTAATTTATGGGCGGTTCCCTATGGACTCAACGAATATCCACAGGTTTGAACAAGATAATCTGAACAAAATGACATGACATTCATTTTTGTTTATATATATTGGTTTAGGGGGATGTAAATGACTGCAGCTTTATAAAAAAAGAAAATAAGTTCATGGGTTACTGTTAGTGCCGACATGCAGTTTATTATAATTTTTTGATGGTGGTTTTTTCAATTAATGTCAATTAACGTTAAAGTTTTATTTACAAGTATTGATTGATTGATTGATTGATTGAGTGATGGGTTATTTTATTTGTTTTTTTAGGTGTGGTCATGCGCCATTAACGAAGTGAACAGACAGTGAACAAGCATACATTGTGCTTTAAAATACTCTGTGCTCTTGTGCAATGTTAATAACTTGCAATAAAAAAGTTTTATTATAACACATGGCTTTAGTACCAAATACAACAAGTGAGCAAGTCGGTTTACCACGTGGGTTACATTTAAAATCAGAATATGATCGTTGGCTAACATTTGAATCCTGGCCTGTAGGCTTTTTGTCGGCACATAAACTTGCTGGAGCTGGATTCTCTTACTTGAACCGAGAAGATGTTGTGCGCTGTGTGTTTTGTTGTATTGAACTTTCACACTGGAAAGAAGGGGATGATCCCTTTAGAGACCATTTGCGATGGTCTCCTCATTGTCCTTACATGCTTGGAAAACAAGTGGGTAACATACCCGTGTATCCATTTTACCGAACCACAAGGCCATTGGCCGCTACTTACGTTGCTGAATCACAAATAAATAATAATAATGATGTATTACCAGCAAACAACGGTAGTGTCGATATATGTGGTCCATATGCCATAGACAGTGTTGAATTGGCATGTGCTTTTGAAAAATTGGGAGTTTGCAAGACTAAAGCACTAGCACACTCAGAGTACAGGTCTGTTGAAAAACGTTTAGAATCTTATAAAAATGTTTGGCCATCAATATTAAAACACCTTACAAAACAGCTAAGTGAAGCTGGATTTTTTTATACTGGTGAAGGGATAAAACAATATGTTTTTGTGGATTTGCTTTAAAGGATTGGCAAATGACTGATGACCCTTTTGTGGAACACGCTCGTTGGTTACCTAACTGTAGATACATGGTGTTGCTTAAAGGTCAGGAATTTGTGAACACTATTTGTGAACAAAACGTGGTTGCAACACAAGACATAAAAGTGCCTTTAGAGCTAGAACACGCGAAGCAAATACAAGTGGCTGAGAAAAAAAGATGTGTCTGACCAACAAATATAAAAGTGTGACCAACAATTATGTAAAATTTGTTATCAAGAAGAACTTGGTGTTGTACTTTTACCTTGTGGACACTTGATAGCCTGTGTCAAGTGTGCATTAGCACTTAAAACTTGTGCTATATGCAGAAAAGTAGTATCTGCTACAGTTAGGGCATTTCTTGCATAAATAGTATAATTTATTAGCAATGCATTGTGCAAAATAGCTATATGCGCAATATTATTACAAGCTGTCGTAGAGTGAAATAGATATGCTTTTCTTTTGTTTATAGACTACTACAATGAATGTTTTGAATGCTGCAGGACAAGCATGTGGCTTAGAAACAAAGAAGCTCAGCGAATTGCCAACGCATATTCCATTCCGGATTATCAAGATTCGGAAATTGAAAACAGCATATGGTGATCGTATACATTGTGTATGTGAAAACTTTGAGACATTTCTGCCTACACGGTTTAATGATATGTTGGAGAGTGTTTTTTGATGAAGTCAATAATGCTGTACAACCTGTACACTTAATTTATGAATGTTTTAAAAACAATAGGTGCATGGTTCGTTTTAATGAAATAAAAAACAAATATGTAATAATAGTGGAAAATATAAGTGATGACAATGGACTGAAGGAAAAATATGTGTATAGAATAATAATATTTTAGTTTTTGGTATTGTCTTAAAAATATTATCATGAAACACAAAAATGTATATAAAGTTTGTAAATAAATGCAAAATGATGTTACAATGCTGTTTTATTTTATACAAAGTTAGTATATTTAACATTGCAGAGTATACATGATTATGACAATAGTTGCACACTGAATACAAGTCTTTCTCTCTTTACAATAGTCTGTTATAGTTTTAAACACAAGGCTTGTTGTAGATCTTTTAATAGCAATGTCCATTCACTGTTGTTTTCGAAAACTGGGGGAAGCCGCAGTGGTTGTATAGACATAAAAACCTTATTGTTATTACTATTTAGTCATTTTGATCCTCTTGCATATGAAGAGCGGATGACCTAGTTGTTCCACTCTGCAACCGATATCGCATGGTTTTGAGAGCTCTGGCAACGTCGCATCGCAGGAGGAAGAAAGCAAGCGGAAGTAACCTGAGGTTGATGTTTTTACGTCAAGGACATAGTCGACAGCATGACTAGGCTAAGGTTCCAGATGCGTAGAGGGCGCTGATGAGCTCCAGGAAAAGTCAAGGTGGGAAGGTCACGCCGGAGAAGCGGGTCATTTTCTTTTCTATCACCGTACAACGAAGTTCACTTTCTTTTGCATACACCGAAGTTCACTTTATTTTTGTGTCGCCGCACGCTGAAGTTACAAACAAGTGTGTAGTAGCAGTCGTACCGTGGCAACTTGGGACCAGTGCGGTATTCCGACAGTTTTTGGAACATAGCTGAAAGACTCAGTATTATTTCTTGCGTGGACAGCTCTGTATTAACGAATACTAAAGCCGAATGTGGCGAGGTGATATTATAACGCAGATCATAATGCATTATGTTGTGGGACACTAGTCATTAGTACGACGAAGTGCGAGCAGACACACGTGGTGTCTAAAGCTTTTACTAGGTACGGGGCTGCATGGGCCGTGCGCGATATAATTGACGCCCAGAATATATGAACGAAGCGATGTGCTTCTGTTTGACGAGTAGACAAATGAGTATTCAGGGTCAGTGAACTATGAGAGATAAGCTGAGTGTAGTCCAAATATAGAGTGACATTCAAGGCCAAGGACGGACGTAATCTCTTATGAGTGCAGGCTGGTGTATATGCGTACGATATAACCTGTGCGGTTATAGAGTTATTATCACGGCCATATGTTGATATTACTTGGCATATTCGACATGAAGATTGCAGCGATGTATTGGATGGACATAAAGGCTATCAGTACAGACCAGTGCGAATTTTGTGTCAAGAACTTTACGAGCGAAGAGATGACCAGCTAAATCTAGAAATGTGGAAGCTGTTATGATGACGTGGAAACGAAGGCAAGCCAGGACCATGGACACCCAGAGGGTCGCGAGCTGGATCCAGGACGAGAGGGGAGGATGTTCAATGGGAAGAACGTGGACCCAAACCCCCAGGAAACGTGTCAGCGGAACCAAGACTGAGGAGGTCGAAAGGTACTGAAAACATGTTAATTCTTAAGTAGTGGTTAATGGGTAGTGGTTACTAAGATTTGGACAGATGGGCTTAAATCGAAATAGAAGTTAATCAAAAAGATAAAATGCGATCTCATGACAAGATTATTAGGGCAGTAAATTTTAAGTTTTCGTTCGAGAGATTATTAGTCATATTTAGGATTTAAAATAAAATATATATGGATGCTTTAAAATATAGTCTGAGTACAGGGATCTTTCAGCAAGTTACGTCGATGTGTTCTTTGAATTGGTACAACCTGGATGACAATTTATGGTTTGAACAGGCTTAAATTACAGGGGGAACATTTACACTTAAGGGGCCACTTCTTGTGCGCACATCATGATATTTATATTAAACACTCACACGTCACTGAGGTTTCCCTTTACATGCTAACATGAGGAGATGCGTTTGGTAGGTAACTGATACAAGGTTGTGTAAATAATGAAACTGCATTGATAAAATAGTAGGGTTGCCTAATACGAAGTTATGATGAAACTAAAGGTTCTTGCTATAGCGAGCTGAATAAAATAAATGATTATAATTAATGTTACGGGATAGGTTCAAGTATATGACATTTTGAGGCAATTGTCAGTTGAAAATTAATACAGATAGGCAGAGGCCATCTACTTAAATGTTTATGGTGTATTTATAAATGTGTAAAGAGCATGCAGTGGTTAACAAATAAATAAATAAATAAATAAATATCTGGAATCATAAAGATGTTACAATTTAAAGTAATAAATGTAACAGCCAACAACCAGTCATTTTTCTGAGTGAGGCACAGCTGAAAGAAAATCAGTGAAAATAATAATGAAAGTATTTAATCCATGAATAAAAGGTCTGAAAATGAATTATTTAACGTCAGTGACATCCTTATATAAAAATATATTTTTCTTTTGGTGATTACATTTAGTTAGAAGGAGATCGAATGAGGCAACAATTTTTTCTTTGAATATTTTCTCATAGTTATGCACCTGCTCATTTATGGACTGTTCAACGCAGAGGTGACATAGCATTTCGAAGTAATGGTTGTAATACTAGGGTGATATAGCTCTGATCTCCGTAAGTTATTTTGTATCCAAAGATTAGGACGCCCGGAGATTTTTGTCCTCATTAATTTGAATTTTGCTTCTGCGTCATTTATTTATTTGCACATCAAGAGTAATTTTAAGAAGTCTCCGAGCGAAGGTAGGCTTCTGTGTTTGATATTATGTATTTAGTGGTGTGGTTCTGTAATAAATGGTGGATGAGTTTTATTTTAACAGCGGAGTTTTTGTCATTCTTGTTCGTTGTCATACTTGTGTGTCCACTGGATCAATTTTGAGATTGTACCCCAGTTGTACCCATCATTATAAAGACCCCGGGGTTGCTTGAATCTCGTTACCGACATAGTTTTTTTAAGGCCAAAATTGATTCAGACATTCAAGATTTTTTTTTCTTTCCGAGTTGTACCGAATTTTGGGTGAGGATTGACGTGTGTCGGGCCACCCAATCCAAAGCCAGATTATCGGGCACAACAAGATGGCGCCCACCGTGTAATGGCCTCGAACTGGGAATATCGTACCACGCAGTGGTATAGCCGACATTTTGAACTCGAAAAAATTGGAACACCAGAGGAGAGTGACAAGATGGTGGACGGCCATGTGGCACAAATGGAATGGAGAGAAAACCAATTGAGTGCTGTTACCCCATTTTATTGTGCGATATGTCTGTCAGTCTTTTAAAGTTCACTTTGTAGGATTTTTTGTGTGTGTTTGAATGACATAGAACGAAGCGATTCAGTAACGTTAGATCGCTGTGTTTAAGCGATACCATCCACATTTATTATTTCCACATGATATTAGATTTCGATTCCACTGCAAAATTGAAGTAACCGTCCTTAGTCTAAGTTAGTCACTAGTTGTAACAGCTTCCATATTTATTTGTTGTGAAATATGGGAGAATTTGATGAAATTAAGGGATTGATGGGACAGCTAGGAGAGAAGCTAAAGGAGTTAGCTAAAAGTCAAAAGAATATGGAGTAAGGTTTGAAGACTCAATGGAGAGACTATGAAGGTGGTATGAACACTAATCTAGATGGGTTTGATAGACAGTTGATTAAGATGCAGGAAGGAATAAACACTAAATTTGAAGGTCTAGACACTCAATTTAAAGGTTTCAACACAAAATTCAAAGATTTAGACACTAAATTTGAAGGTTTAGACACTAAATTTGAAGGTTTAGACACTGAATTTAAAAGTTTCGACACCAAATTCAAAGATTTAGACCTTAGACACTAAATTTGAAGGTTTTGAAAAAAATCTTGGAATTCAGTCAGGGGATTTGCAAGGAGGATTGGAATTATTTAGGGAGCACCAATTCGATATGAAACAGTACATGGAGAAGGCTCAAGCCGAAATGACGGATTTAAAAGAACAAATTAAGAGGGATAAGGACGAAATTGAAAGTAATATGGGGACACAGTTGAAATCATTGGAGAAAACCGTTCAAGAGAAAATGGATCGAAGCGTGGAGGCATTGACCGCCAAGATGGAAGAAAGGGATGAAGCAATTAACGCAGAGGTCTTAGTGTTAAAGGAAGAGGCGAAAGCAGTACAGCAGAGATTAGCGAAATATACCAGGAGCATGACCCATAAAATGTCTGAATTCACCATAGAGCAGGAATGCAAGATGGAAAGTCTTAGGAGTCAGATGGGGGAAATGAAATTAGAGTTAAACGACGAAATTAAAACACAGATTGCTACAGCGGTTTCGACAGTACAAGATAAAATGAGTATTACTCACGGAGAACAGTTAAAGAGAATTGTTGAATTAGAAGGAAAGACGGTAGAAGCAAAATCGATAGATGAAAACAAGGAACCAAGTCCGACAGGAACAACATTCACACCATTCAGTTACAGCTCAACTCAACCGATTACCATCATTAGGAATCAGGATGACCGCCCCAAAAAAATCAAATTTGACTGGCATTACACCCATAGAATTCCTGAGGGACCTGAAGGAATACATGGATGAACATAGGGTTCCTAAAGAGAGAGAAATGTGGGTAATAGAAAGAGCTCTTGAAGGTCAACCGCTAAACTGGATGCGAGCTTTTAGGAATCAGTTTAGAGGGTACGATGACTTTGCGAGCGCTTTCCTGAAGAGATTTTGGTCCTCAGAAGATCAACAAAGTATAAGGGCTGAATTATACTCAAAGAAATATGCGACTACCAGGCCTGCACAATACGCTGGGTATTTCACGGATCAGATAGCCAGGCTACAATTTTTGGATCCACCGTTGGAGGAGCAGGATTTGGTGCATGCCATAATACAGCAATATCCGGTAGAAGTCCAGCGTGTATTAATTGCATCGGGTGCAAATAGACTCGAGGTGTGCGACGAGATTTTGAGGAAATTAGACCACACGAGCAAGATGACAGAACCTCGTAGTCCAAGGACAGAACAGAGAGAGGCAAATATGGTGGTAATGGCGCAGACGGAACTTCTGCGAAGTTATGGAGGGAACGATAGAGATGGAAGGGATGAAGGAAATGGCTTAAACAGATGCAGGAATCAAGGAAAGCCATATGACCGGAGGCCGTATTATCAGGATAGAAGTGGACGATTTAATCAGAGGGACTAAGGAAGGTCTGGATATAGAGGGAGAGAATCGTGGTCACGTGATCGGAGGCCATACAATAACTACCCAAGATATGGGAATCAAGAAAGGCAAAATTATAGGCCATCATTAGAAGAACGTCACCAAGAAAGCCAGAGATACATTGAACAATTGAGGGAAAAGGGACAATAAGAAGAATCTCAGGCAAAACAGCATGAGGAATCGAAACCAGGCACCAGTGGTGTCAAATCAGGAAAGAGAAGCTGACAGGAAGGAAATGCCGAGTTTGGACAGGGACTCACACGCACTAATAATGATTATTTGCCCATTAATAATGATTTACGCCCAGATGTCATGACAGTCCAAATTCAAGCCATTCACAACATAACTGATGAAGATATTATTTATGAAGACCAAGACGAAGAAGAAAGTAGAATGAGTGTAGAATGGATGGAGCTACCGTTTCAGGAGGAGAATACCACAGAAGAAGATGCAACTGAGAGAGTTATAGGCAAATTCAATGCAGCTAGCCTTAAAAGGTACCACAAGAGACAGTAAGCATGCGATATGGAGAACTTATTGAATAAGTAGATTGTTAACCCAACAGAATAATAATAATCGAGATGTCTCACGCTTATTATTATCCTGGTTGAGGGGGATTTGTAACCGATATCGCATGGTTTTGAGAGCTCTGGCAACGTCGCATAGCAGGAGGAAGAAAGCAAGCGGAAGTAACCTGAGGTTGATGTTTTTACGTCATGGACATAGTCGACAGCATGACTAGGCGAAGGTTCCAGAAGCGTAGAGGGCGCTGATGAGCTCCAGGAAAAGTCAAGGTGGGAAGGTCACGCCGGAGAAGCGGGTCATTTTCTTTTCTATCACCGTACAACGAAGTTCACTTTGTTTTGCATACACCGAAGTTCACTTTATTTTTGTGTCGCCGCACGCTGAAGTTACAAACAAGTGTGTAGTAGCAGTCGTACCGCGGCAACTTGGGACCACTGCGGTATTCCGACAGTTTTTGGAACATAGCTGAAAGACTCAGCATCATTTCTTGCGTGGACAGCTCTGTATTAACGAATACTAAAGCCGAATGTGGCGAGGTGATAATATAACGCAGATCATAATGCATTATGTTGTGGGACACTAGTCATTAGTACGACGAAGTGCGAGCAGACACACGTGGTGTCTCAAGCTTTTACTAGGTACGGGACTGCATGGGCCGTGCGCGATATAATTGACGCCCAGAACATATGAACGAAGCGATGTGCTTTTGTTTGACGAGCAGACAAATGAGTATCCAGGGTCAGTGAACTATGAGAGATAAACTGAGTGTAGTCCAAATATGGAGTGACATTCAAGGCCAAGGACGGACGTAATGTCTTATGAGTGCAGGCTGGTGTATATGCGTACGATATAACCTGTGCGGTTATAGAGTTATTATCACGGCCATAAGTTGATATTACTTGACATATTCGACATGAAGATTGCAGCGATGTATTGGACGGACATAAAGGCTATCAGTACAGACCTGTGCGAGTTTTGTGTCAAGAACATTACGAGCGAAGAGATGACCAGCTAAATCTAGAAATATGGAAGCTGTTATGATGACGTGGAAACGAAGACGAGCCAGGACCATGGACACCCAGATGGTCGTGAGCTGGATCCAGGACGAGAGGGGAGGATGTTCAATGGGAAGAACGTGGACCCAAACCCCCAGGAAACGTGTCAGTGGAACCAAGACTGAGGTGGTCGAAAGGTACTGAAAACCATGTTAATTCTTAAGTAGTGGTTAATGGGTAGTGGTTACTAAGATTTGGACAGATGGGCTTAAATCGAAATAGAAGTTAATCAAAAAGATAAAATGCGATCTCATGACAAGATTATTAGGGCAGTAAATTTTAAGTTTTCGTTCGAGAGATTATTAGTCATATTTAGGATTTAAAATAAAATATATATGGATGCTTTAAAATATAATCTGAGTACAGGGATCTTTCAGCGTGTTACGTCGCTGTGTTCTTTGAATTGGTACAACCTGGATGACAATTTATGGTTTGAACAGGCTTAAATTACAGGGGGAACATTTACACTTAAGGGGCCACTTTTTGTGCGCACATCATGATATTTATATTAAACACTCACACGTCACTGAGGTTTCCCTTTACATGCTAACATGAGGAGATGCGTTTGGTAGGTAACTGATACAAGGTTGTGTAAATAATGAAACTGCATTGATAAAATAGTAGGGTTGCCTAATACGAAGTTATGATGAAAGTAAAGGTTCTCGCTATAGCGAGCTGAATAAAATAAATGATTATAATTAATGTTACGGGATAGGTTCAAGTATATGACATTTTGAGGCAATTGTCAGTTGAAAATTAATACAGATAGGCAGAGGCCATCTACTTAAATGTTTATGGTGTATTTATAAATGTGTAAAGAGCATGCAGTGGTTAACAAATAAATAAATAAATAAATATCTCGAATCATAAAGATGTTACAATGTAAAGTAATAAATGTAAAAGCCAACAACCAGTCATTTTTCTGAGTGAGGCACAGCTGAACGTAAATCAGTGAAAATAATAATGAAAGTATTTAATCCATGAATAAAAGGTCTGAAAATGAATTATTTAACGTCAGTGACATCCATATATAAAAATATATTTTTCTTTTGGTGATTACATTTAGTTAGAAGGAGATCGAATGAGGCAACAATTTTTTCTTTGAATATTTTCTCATAGTTATGCACCTGCTCATTTATGGACTGTTCAACGGAGAGGTGACATAGCATTTTGAAGTAATGGTTGTAATACTAGGGTAATATAGCTCTGATCTCCGTAAGGTATTTTGTATCCAAAGATTAGGACGCCCGGAGATTTTAGTCCTCATTAATTTGAATGTTGCTTCTGCGTCATTTATTTATTTGCACATCAAGAGTAATTTTGAGAAGTCTCCGAGCGAAGGTAGGCTTCTGTGTTTGATATTATGTATTTAGTGGTGTGGTTCTGTAATAAATGGTGGATGAGTTTTATTTTAACAGCGGAGTTTTTGTCATTCTTGTTCGTTGTCATACTTGTGTGTCCACTGGATCAATTTTGAGATTGTACCCCAGTTGTACCCATCATTATAAAGAACCCGGGGTTGCTTGAATCTCGTTCCCGGCATAGTTTTTTTTGGCCAAAATTGATTCGGACATTCAAGATTTTTCTTTCTTTCCGAGTTGTACCGAATTTTGGGTGAGGATTGACGTGTGTCGGGCCACCCAATCCAAAGCCAGATTATCGGGCACAACTCTTTAAAACGACAAAAACAACACTACCTCTTGCATAGTTTGTGATGTTGATGGTTCTTGCGACGTGGAAGATGGATTAAAAATAACATTTTGAACAAGGGTTAAACATTGCTCATTAAACAATCCACTATTTTGAGTAGCAATATGGTTTTCTTGATTTTTTGTCGACGGCAACTGTGTTTCATGCAGTACACTACATTGATGATCACTGACACTTAAAACCTCACTATTTTTAGTTTTTAGGTCACCACGACAATGTTTGGAACGTTGTTTTGAACAACGCCAAATAACAGTTCCATTTTTATTGGTTCGCTTCACAATATATGAATATCCTTTATAGTATGCATAAGGCTTACCATAATTAGTTACTGATACTTCCAAATTTAACAAATGAATTTTTAGGTGTAAACAAACGTTACCATTATCATTATTATCATCATTAGCATTATCATGATATCATTATCATTAACATCATTAACATCATGACCATCATCACTATTACTATATGGTCCTTTTTGATCCTCTTGCAATACCACTTTATTTATAGTCTGTGGCGACTTTGATAGAGTTGAAGGTTTCTTGTACGTTAACAACTGTCCTAACATGACTTTTTGAGGACTTGATAAGTCCTTTTGAACAAACGCTGCATTATCTTTAGCCGCAATATCGTTTTCTTGAACTTGCTTTATAGCATTTTGAAATTGTTTGTAAACAGAATCCGTGGTTCGTTTAGAGCACTGCATTGATGAACACTCACACTTTCAATTTTTACTTTTCAGATTGCCTCTATATTTTGTTGACCTCTCTTTTGAGCATCGCCAGAATATTATTCCATTCACATTCTGGCGATTATAGTTATAAGAGTAGCTTTGATAGAGTGCACGTTGCCTACCTTTGTTGGTTGTAGTAACTTCCATACTAGTAACTGACCTGTCAGTACGATGTTCACAATACAATGGTTACAACTGTTTTGGTGATGGAGTGACTTACCATAAGCTTATATATGGCTTATGAGTTGGCTTTTGTGTTGGCTTTTGTGTTGGCTTTTTGTGTTGGCTTTTGTGTTGGCTTTTTTGTATTGGCTTTTGTATTGGCTTTTCTGTATTGGCTTTTTATGTTGCCTTTTTTGTATTGGCTTTTGTATTGGTCCTATATGTTGGCTTTTGTATTAGCTCTCTTATATTGTAGGCTTATTTGGTCTTGGAAAGTATGTGAGCCCCTTTTTATGACAGCATAATGCTTACCACAATGTTTGTACGCAACAACAACAACAACAAACAACAAAAACACACAAAAATTCTAAAAATTCCAAAGTATGATAAGGGTAATGATTGACTAAGAGTGTAATAAAGGCAGCTAACCTAACCTAAACTATCTTTACCTAACCTCACTTCATTCAACCTAACCGGACCTAACCTTACCTAAACTAACTTTACCTAAACTCACTTCATTGGACCTAACCTAACCTAACTTTATGTAACCGAACCTAAACTAACATAACATAACCTAGCCTGAGTGAGTGCTCGTACCCACCGTTAGATAGCAGGGTAGTAGTTCAGTTAGTGCTCATAGCTACCGCTAGGTAGCATTCTAGTATTTCAGGTAGTGCTTATATCCACCGCTAGGTAGCGGAAACATACTTTGCGTGTTGCATGTGACTATCTCACAAAGTTTGACGCCTGTAACATGTGTTTGTATTAGGTTTGTATATAAATTCAATATACAAATAACTAATAAGTGTTCAGAACTAACATGCATATCCTTGTGTAGGGTATATAGGGGATTCTTAGCACAAAAAAAGAATGTCTAACCCACCAATGTACAGCCTTCTCATATGCAGTAAGCAGGTGTAAAGAGTGTGAAAAGGCTTTTCTTTGAGTCCATTATTTGAAGCCTCACGAAGTATCGAGTAGTGAATTTCATGAGTGCAAGACCTGTGGTAGTAAATTTAGCAATGCCTACAACGGACGTCGTCATAAAGATTTTGTAATGTTTTGTAGGCATTGTTAAATTTACTACCACAGGTCTTGCACTCATGAAATTCACTACTCGATACTTCGTGAGGCTTCTCATAATGGACTCAAAGAAAAGCCTTTTCACACTCTTTACACCTGCTTACTGCATATGACTCGGCTGTACACTGGTGGGTTAGACATTCTTTTTGTGCTAAGAATCCCCTACATACCCTACACAAGGCTATACATGTTAGTTCTGAACACTTATTAGTTATTTGTATATTGAATTTATATACAAAACTTATACAAACACATGTTACAGGCGTCAAACTTTGTGAGATAGTCACATGCAACACGCAAAGTATGTTTCCGCTACCTAGTGGTGGATATAAGCACTAACTGAACTACTAGAATGCTACCTAGCGGTGGCTATGCGCACTAACTGAACTACTAGCCTGCTATCTAACGGTGGGTACGAGCACTCACTCAGGCTAGGTTATGTTATGTTAGTTTAGGTTCGGTTACATAAAGTTAGGTTAGGTTACGTTCAATGAAGTGAGTTAGGTAAAATTAGTTTAGGTAAGATTAGGTTAGGTTAGGTTGAATGAAGTGAGGTTAGGTAAAGTTAGTTTAGGTTAGGTTAGCTGCCATTATTACACTCTTAGTCAATCATTAACCTTATAATACTTTGGAATTTTTAGAAATTTTTTGTGTTGTTGTTGTTGTTGTTGTTGTTGTTGTTGTTGTTGTTGCGTACAAACATTGTGGTAAGCATTATGCTGTCATAAAAAAGGGGCTCACATAATTTCCAAGACCAAATAAGCCTACAAGTAAGAGCAAATATAAGAGAGCTAATACAAAAGCCAACATATAGGACCAATACAAAAGCCAATACAAAAAAGGCAACATAAAAAGCCAATACAAAAAAAACAATACAAAAGCCAATACAAAAAAGCCAACACAAAAGCCAACACAAAAAGCCAACACATAAGCCAACACAAAAGCCAACACATAAGCCAATATATAAGCTTATGGTAGGTCACTCCATCACCAAAACAGTTGTAACCATTGTAGTGCGAACATCGTACTGACAGGTCAGTCACTATTATGGAAGTTACTACAACCAACAAAGGTAGTCAACGTGCACTCTATCAAAGCTACTCTTATAACTATAATCGCCAGAATGTGAATGGAATAATATTCTGGCGATGCTCAAAAGAGAGGTCAACAAAATGTAGAGGCAATCTGAAAAGTAAAAATGGAAAGTGTGAGTGTTCATCAATGTAGTGCTCTAAAGGAACAACGGATGCTGTTTACAAACAATTTTCAAAATGCTATAAAGCAAGTTCAAGAAAACGATATTGCGGCTAAAGATAATGCAGCGTTTGTTCAAAAGGACTTATCAAGTCCTCAAAAAGTCATGTTAGGACAGTTGTTAACGTACAAGAAACCTTCAACGCTATCAAAGTCGACACAGACTATAAATAAAGTGGTATTGCAAGAGGATCAAAAAGGACCATATAGTAATAGTGATGATGGTCAAGATGATAATGATAATGATGATCATGATAATGCTAATGATGATAATGATAATGGTAACGTTTGTTTACACCTAAAAATTCATTTGTTAAATTTGGAAGTATCAGTGACTAATTATGGTAAGCCTTATGCATACTATAAAGGATATTCATATATTGTGAAGCGAACCAATAAAAATGGAACTGTTATTTGGCGTTGTTCAAAACAACGTTCCAAACATTGTCGTGGTGACCTAAAATCTAAAAATAGTGAGGTTTTAAGTGTCAGTGATCATCAATGTAGTGTACTGCATGAAACACAGTTGCCGTCGACAAAAAATCAAGAAAACCATATTGCTACTCAAAATAGTGGATTGTTTAATGAGCAACGTTTAACCCCTGTTCAAAATGTTATTTTTAATCCATCTTCCACGTCGCAAGAACCATCAACATCACAAACTATGCAAGAGGTAGTGTTGTTGTTGACTTTTAAAGAGTGGAACCACTAGGTCATCTGCTCTTGATATGCAAGAGGATCAAAATGACTAAATAGTAATAACAATAAGGTTTTATGTCCATACAACCATTGCGGCTTCCCCAGCTTTCGAAGAAACAGTGAATGGACATTGCTATAAAAGATCTAAAACAAGCCTTGTGTTTAAAACTATAACAGACTATTGTAAAGAGAGAAAGACTTGTATTCAGTGTGCATCTATTGTCATAATCATGTATACTCTGCAATGTTAAATATACTTTGTATAAAATAAAACAGCATTGTAACATCATTTTGCATTTATTTACAAACTTTATATACATTTTTTTGGTTTCATGATAATATTTTTAAGACAAAACTAAAAACTAACATATTATTATTCTATACACATATTTTTCTTTCAGTCCATTGTCATTACTTATATTTTCCATTATTATTACATATTTGTTTTTTATTTAATTAAAACGAACCAAGCACCTATTGTTTTTAAAACCTTCATAAATTAAGTGTACAGGTTGTACAGCATTATTGACTTCATCAAAAACACTCTCCGACATATCATTAAACCGTGTAGGCAGAAATGACTCAAAGTTTTCACATACACAATGTATACGATCACCATATGCTGTTTTCAATTTCCGAATCTTGATAATCCGGAATGGAATATGCGTTGGCAATTCGCAGAGCTTCTTTGTTTCTAAGCCACATGCTTGTCCTGCAGCATTCAAAACACTCATTGTAGTAGTCTATAAACAAAATAAAAGCATATCTATTTCACTCTACGACAGCTTGTAATAATATTGTGCATATAGCTATTTTGCACAATGCATCGTTAATAAATTATACTATTTATGCAAGAAATGCCCTAACTGTAGCAGATACTACTTTTCTGCATATAGCACAAGTGTTAAGTGCTAATGCACATTTGACACAGGCTATCAAGTGTCCACAAGGTAAAAGTACAACACCTAGTTCTTCTTGATAACAAATTTTACATAATTGTTGGTCACATTTTTGTATTTGTTGGTCAGACACATCTTTTTTCTCAGCCACTTGTATTTGCTCCGCGTGTTCTAGCTCTAAAGGCACTTTTATATCTTGTGTTGCAATCACGTTTTGTTCACAAATAGTGTTCACAAATTCCTGACCTTTAAGCTACACCATGTATCTACAGTTAGGTAACCAACGAGCATGTTCCACAAAAGGGTCATCAGTCATTTGCCAATCCTTTAAAGCAAATCCACAATAAAACATATTGTTTTATCCCCTTCACCAGTATAAAAGAAATCCAGCTTC
This sequence comes from Meconema thalassinum, assembly GCA_946902985.2. Taxonomy (NCBI): domain Eukaryota; kingdom Metazoa; phylum Arthropoda; class Insecta; order Orthoptera; family Tettigoniidae; genus Meconema; species Meconema thalassinum. The sequence goes on along the minus strand of OX336391.1, from coordinate 294,243,337 downwards.
ACTTAGCAGTTTTGTAAGGTGTTTTAATATTAATAGCCAAACATTTTTATAAGATTCTAAACGTTTTTCAACAGACCTGTACTCTGAGTGTTCTAGTGCTTTAGTCTTGCAAACTTCCAATTTTTCAAAAGCACATGCCAATTCAACACTGTCTATGGCATATGGACCACATATATCGACACTACCGTTGTTGGCTGGTAATACATCATTATTATTATTTATTTGTGATTCAGCAACGTAAGTAGCGGCCAATAGCCTTGTGGTTCGGTAAAATGGATTTCACGGGTATGTTACCCACTTGTTTTCCAAGCATGTAAGGACAATGAGGAGACCATCGCAAAAGGTCTCTAAAGGGATCATCCCCTTCTTTCCAGTGTGAAAATTCAATACAACAAAACACACAGCGCACAACATCTTCTCGGTTCAAGTAAGAGAATCCAGCTCCAGCAAGTTTATGCGCCGACAAAAAGCCTACAGGCCAGGATTCAAATGTTAACCAACGATCATATTCTGATTTTAAATGTAACCCACGCGGTAAACCGACTTGCTCACTTGTTGTATTTGGTACTAAAGCCATGTGTTATAATAAAACTTTTTATTGCAAGTTATTAACATTGCACAAGAGCACAGAGTATTTTAAAGCACAATGTATGCTTGTTCACTGTCTGTTCACTTCGTTAATGGCGCATGACCACACCTAAAAAAACAAATAAAATAACCCATCACTCAATCAATCAATCAATACTTGTAAATAAAACTTTAACGTTAATTGACATTAATTGAAAAAAAACCACCATCATAAAATTATAATAAACTGTATGTCGGCACTAACAGTAACCCATGAACTTATTTCCTTTTTTATAAAGCTGCAGTCATTTACATCCCCCTAAACCAATATATATAAACAAAAATGAATGTCACATCATTTTGTTCAGATTATCTTGATCAAACCTGTGGATATTCGTTGAGTCCATAGGGAACCGCCCATAAATTAAATTTAAATTTTTGTTTTTAGATAATGCTACATGGCTTTGTACTTTTCCCAGTCAACAACCAATATGGTCTTGTACCGTTTGCCAATACATAGTCATTAATCAAGAAAGCAATCATCGTTCCAGTCATGTACAGGTAATGATTTTTTTTGTCTAGGGGTTTTCACTAGTGGTAAAATGGAATCGCATTTTATGTTAGGCTTACCTGAGTTTTAAATAGTTCACTCTTTGGCAATGGTTTCGCTCTAGTGCGTCTCGGGTTTTAAGTGACTGCTACGGCGGTAAGGCTTTTCTGTCCAAGTTTCTAAAAATAAATAATATAAACCGCTATAAATACCTAAATTCAGATTAACACATGCATTTCATAAAATAAAATAATATATCAAACAAAACAAAATAAACAAGTTAGTTTTAAAACAAAATCTCACCTTTACTTGTACTGGCCTCTTGCTGTTTCCTTCTAGTGAGCTCAAAAGTGGAATGGTTTCTTCTCTCTCAGACATGTAAGGTATACCGGTTATCTGCAAACAAATAAATTTAAAGAAATCATTAATTACCTTATGAATAACTATAAATTTAAGGTTCATTAGCATTACATTATTAAAATAATCATTCATAGGTACTTACCAAAAAATAAACGGATTTTATTCCACAGCTCTACTGTACACGTCCGTTTGCTAAAATGGCAAGTGCATGACTAACGCAATCCTAATCAGTCTGCTTAGCAACAGAGAGAGTTGCATTTTCTCAGAGTTTCGACCTTGAACTGTTGTCTGTCTCGCACGTGTTCCCACGCCTCCCCACATTCCTCAAACTCAATAAGATTCGCGTACCTTATACTAGTTTCATGTTTTTAATAAGGAACCAAAATGGCTGCCTCTTATACATCGGTAGTACGGCTGTCTAGGAACCAAAATGGCTGTCTCTCTGTTTAAACGCCAGACCTGCTAGCCTCTACCAGCCAAGTAACGTAACCCTTTACTTCCTGCCCACGTAAACATTCTTGTGTTATCAGCAGTCGCTCTGACAAGGCCTGGCCAGGTCGTGTATTGAGTGCGAGCAAGCAACACAGTTCTGTAGCATTCAAAACGTGTGTGTCTTATTATTATTTTTATTAAACATTTTACTGTAATAATAATTCCTATCAAGCGGCCATATTCAATACATGTACACATTAATCATACTGTTTTAGATCCCTTAGTTGGGGGGTGGTTTGGGATAAAACACTTGTGTCACTGTGCTAATTTGGAAGGTAGTTCCTCCCGTAGCTGGGAGAGCTTACTAGTGTAGTATGTTGTTTAGTGTTTAAACGCTAGGGGGTGTTCCTGCAAAGATGCAAGTGTTTATTAGGGGATGGACCTCTAAAGGCAGGCCACTATACTGGCCTGCCAGCTGGACGGGATGAGTAATACAATAGGCGTGCTTATGTCAGCGACTCGACGTTATGTAGTCGAGTCGCGTGCGGGGAACACAATGGAGTCTGACAAAGCAGTTACTGGCTACTACGGTCACGGACAATCGTGACGAAGGTCAGGAGGGGTATGAAGACGTGAAGAGGAGCGTAATTAGTAATGCAATGTGTAACTTACTGACCATGTGTTTATTGGTCAGTAAATGTAGTTTTGTATGTCCCTTTTGGGAAGTCTTAGGCAAATGTAAAATACAACTAGTGTGTACAAGTTTGGGGTAGGTGTGTACAAAATAAAGGAGTCTGAGCACTTTGCTGAATCTCACCTGATGATGTAGCTGGAACAGACGTTGGCTAGGGCCGCTGGCGACGCACATTGTATAACAGATAATGGCTCCAGTTAGGACTCCACTTCTTATACTTTTAGGTGCTGCATGGTCAGCATTACGTCACTGTAGCTGCCCCAGTTAGTTGTTGATGTAGATGTTTATGTATGTGTTGCAAGTAGTTGGCTAACCTCCCGAGCTGGGTGGCCGCCTCTTGCTGTGTAAAGATAATGTTCTGGTCTTATGATGTTGCCAGTTGGGGTGGTTTTAGTGAAAGATGGGGGGTGGCTCTCAGGGGTACTGCCCCCCCCCCCCCGGGGCTGTACAAGTCCCCTTCTTCGATTAGTTCGCGTCCCCGCGAACGGGAACGGGACGTAGAGTGGGGGTGTCGATGTGATGGTTCGTTTTTGATTTCTTCTTGTACTTCTTCTTCTTTTCTTCCGTGTTCGTGTAGGTGTGTCGATGTCGTGGTGATGTGAGTCCAGCTTGTGCTCAGAGGGGTAGGTTTTGGTTGGGTGTGGAACATATTTTGGTTTCGTACATGTGTAAATAGCAATAGCAAACATAATTCGTGAATCTTAAAGCGTGAATTCGTAAAACATATCAAAATCATAAAGTATCAACATTATTTTAGATACATGGTTGTAAGAATAGGTACTAAATGTAACATGGATCAGATATAACAATATAACATGAAAGAATAATCCTAATAATGATTGCGTAAGTGCACAACGAGGGGGAAAACATCGTTAGGGCTAGGCATGCCCTTTCGCTGTCGCTGCAGCGGATGAAAAATTGCCCTCGTGTGAGGTGTACAATGTAACATTTAAAATATAGAGATAGAGTGGAGGGAAAGAAAAACAAATGTCTTAAGGTGTAATTAGTTGGTTTATATAACATGTTTTTATTATGTGAGGGTGAAGTAAGACATTTTTACAAAATGTAAGTTAAAAGAGTGGAAAGGAAAGTCAGTGTATACATGTGTGTGGAATAAATAAGAAAATACATACGTTTACAATGGGTGACATCATTGGTATACTGGCGACCTTGTGTTAAAATATAAGTAATTATAAATAGTTTGGATGACATGTGTGTAATAGTATTAATAATTTGAACATTCTTAGTATAATGTTGCCTGTCGGCGTTGATCGGTGGGCCAGTATGATTTGCTAATTTTTGTGTAAGGTGCCCCTTATCAAATAATACATCATTTTCTACATCACTTTCTATGTACGCTACTCACTATAGTCTAACTTAATTATCTTACTCTTAGACGGCCGTATTTACTATGCCTTGCGTGCACGCTACTCTCTGCACTCATGTGCCATCTCATGGCCATGTACTATCCGGCCGTTTTCCTGTGCGGTTTAGTTGTCACGCTGCTAGTCCACTTTCCACCTGCTGTGTGTTTTAATGGTCTTCCTGCCGTGAGTAGGAGTTCCATCTTGATGATGAGGTACGGCACTTACAAAGGCCGTGCCGTCTCTGATCATCGCATATTGCTCTTTATTTGAGCGTTGTGTACTCAGGTCAACGCCTTCAGCATCTCACGGCTGCTGATTGCCATTGCCTGCTGGTGTCATCACCTTTAGAGGTGTGACTGAAAACGACGAAGATCAGTGTGTTGGTGTGTCAGAGATAAGTAGTGTAATGTGGTGTTGGAAATATATTTACAATAGACATCATCTGTAAAATAAATTCATTATTAATTCCCCTTTTTCGGTGGAAACATATGTATGATGGCGCCTCCTGGTTTGCCTGAAATACATTTCAATATTATAGTCACATATATTCCGTTCATTGTTATGCGCCATCTAAATCTACTTAATCTAGGTTAGCCTATGTATTATCTAGCTTAGTCTATGTATTATCTAGCTTATTCTATGTGTTGTCGGGCTTACCCTGGTAACGGTTTTTGGTAACCAGGTGCCGAGCGCTTATCTTAATGTAATTTAACCTAACGTATTGTCAGGCTTACCCTGGTAACGGATTTTTAGCCACCAGGTGCCGAAATGTTTTACCTTAATCTTAAGGTGCTTAGCCTAATTTATGATAATTAAAAAAAATTGTATTTACAATCCAAATGGTTTTACCTTAATCTAGTGCCGAAATGTTCTGTAGCAGCTGTTTTACAACAGCGCTTATTAAATTTGCTTAATTCTATGTTGCGTTCCAAATGCAACTGCCTTACATGCTAAAATTTTGACCGGAGGCATTTTACCTCCTCAGGGCACCACCCGTGTGTATTCTAGAATCACCGGTTGTCTCTAAACCACCGGATTCCCCTCCCTTAATACTAGTTTTCGACGTTTATATTAGTGATTAATAACTAGTAATTACTAAAGTTCCGGGCGCCTGCGCTGCTGGAGAGCAAACGCTTCGCCCGGCCATCCTGTTCATTGCCGTTGCACTTGCCTGTGTTGTCATCATTCTTCCTGTGTCATTTATTGATGTATTCATCATTGCTGGGTTTTCCCACTGTAACCCCTGTGAGAGGTCGCTGCGTTCCTCATTTAATATCTCTGGCCGCCCGCTGCGTTACCATTTAAGCTCTGGTGACTCGCTGTCGTCCATTTATGTGGGCACGGGACATCGTTCGGGGAAAATCGTCCGATAAAATAATATCATCCGGGAATTTAGCGTCCGGGAATCCTCTTCGCCTATATTGGCATTAATAATAACATCCGGGAATTTAGCGTCCGGGAATCCCCTTCGCCTATATTGGCATTAATAATAACATCCGGGAATTTAGCGTCCGGGAATCCTCTTCGCCTATATTGGCACTAATAATAACATCCGGGAATTTTAGCATCCGGGAATCCTCTTCGCCTATATTGGCATTGTTCTCCATTGCTGGGTTGCCCACGGAACCCCTTTTGGCAGCTCGTTGCATACCTATTTAATATCTCTGGCCGCCCGGTGCGTGACCATTTAAGCTCTGGAGACTCGCTGTCAGCCATTTATGTGGGCACGGGATGAATATATTCCTGTTAGTGGTAGTTAGCTGTGTTTATGTACGTGTGTCTCCGGGCCGCTAGTTGCGTGATTGGTGACTAGGTGTCGGAGGTGATTTTATTATTTTGTGCATATGAATACCTGTTAGTGTGATTGTCCCTTATTGTTCTATCCTTCAATTGGATAGTTACCCGACCTTGCATTCCTGGTATTCAGAAGGTGGCGGGTTCGAGACCGTCTTTGTCCAGGGTAATTATTCCTGGTGCCTTTTAGGCCTGTGTCTCCGGGACAGCTCTGCCAAGTGTTTTGACTGTTTTGTACGGTATTTGCGTTTAGTGTGTGACTTCCAAAAATAAATAATGGTGTTTTCCCCTTAGAGCTGTGAATGTTACCCCATGGTGTTTATGTTTAGTTTGAGCGCTGTTATGGGGGAGAAAACTCATGCTATAGGCAGCGTAATAGGTAGGGTACACCTATGGATCAAATATATACAGTTCACTTGGATAATTCGCACTTCACGGGATTAGTGAAAGAGAAAAAAAATTGAGTTATCCAAAATTCCAAATTAAGAGAGTTCTTTGAAAAGAGTAGAGAAAATATATTGTATCCCATTTGCATAATGCTTTATGTTTACCAAAACAGGTTGCCAGACGGCGGTACTTTGTAAAGATTGTATCGTAAATAATTTCAAAAGTTTCAAAATGAAAGATAGGACCTGAGTGTACTATTCACCTATTTGACGACGTTAGTAAGACAGTAATCTAGTTACGTCTCAGGGAAATCTACTATTTTTCAAAAATAGTGTGAGATTCTTAACTGTTTCTTACGATTAAGTCTCTCAGTCATCCCAAAAGAATCTAGCAAATTGTAGGAATGGAAAATATAACAAGATAGTCATTTCTACTTGGAAAGACCCGCCCAAGCTCTGTGCTGTGGTTTGTTGCTTAGGCTGCATTCGGAACAGTTCTTTGAGGACCTGAGCCGCGTGGCCCAACTGATTGGCCTCCTATTGTCTTTGTACATTAAAAACTTTGCATTATCCAAGCTATAATTTGAACTAACCATGATTATAAACCATAGATGGCCTATAAAATGCTAGGGGCCAAAATAAAATTCGAATTAAGAAAAATTTTGAATTATATAATTTTGAGTTAGCCACGTTCCACTGTGTATACATGTAAAATGTGTAGTTTTGTGCATGAGTCTCTGCGTGTCTGCCGTTTACAGGGGTGGAATCTGTCCTTTGTGTATCAATTATCGTGTTTCCTGCGTGTAAAGGAACCTGCCCGTATGTATATTTGTGATTCAAGTGACATTAGTGTATGTTATATTCATGGTGAAAGTCGTTATCCATGTCCGAGCGTCATTGCTCGAGAAAGTGAATACTTTCGCCCTGTCACTAAGGCGTAGGCCCCTGATACCCATTGGGGTGCTTCTTTACTATTTTCTGGAGGAGTTTGTAGCAAAGTAAGTCTGGGTCTACTTTCACCGTAGTGCTTGGATATTGGTCTGAGTGTGCTTGTGTCTGAGGGGCTGATTGCGCTCCGCGCTACCCTAGCAGTGTTTATAGGGGTGTATGTATTCCTGACTGCCCGGCCTCGTGGGGTAGGTAATAAGACCTTTCTTATACCCCGTGTACTGTGTGTTTGTGGCTGGTCAGTGTGCACAGGCGTGCGTTTTGCACCCTGATGGGCTGAAGGCAACACCCTCTTATGCATTTGCACTGGGGATGCACATGTCAGTGTCCGCCTCCATTCTGGCAAAGTTGCCTTCTGAACTAGCGGTAAGGGTCGTGTATTCGTCTGTGATTGCCCAAAAAATGTGTTGGAGGGTAGTCTGACCGCTTTCTGGCCTATGGCCACGGTAGACTCCTGCCCTTGTGTTTGCCTATGTGTGTAGGCTTGTGTGGGCTTAATGTGCTGTGGGGTGGGCTCTACGTCCTCAGCCCATGACATATTTACCTCCCGTTTTCTCCCTGTGTTATTATGTGCGCCCGAGAGTCCTGGCGTCAACTCCCTCTCGTTCGTCCGTTCTGAGGGGGTTGGCATAGGTTCTGCTCCTCGGTTTGGCAAAATTGCCTTCCGAACCGGAGCTGAGGGACGTGTGTTGATGTGACCTTGGCCCTGTAGTGTGTTGGAGCCTAACCTGGCCGTTTCCTGAACTGTGGCCACGGCAAACTCCTTCCCTTGTGTTTTCTAAGTGTCTGAGAGGGACATCCTCGCAAATTGCTGCATTAGCGTATCTACGCTTATGTCCTCTCTAGGCTGGGTTTGTGGCCCTGCCATGAATTCAAAAATGGCCTTGTTAGCCTGGAGCTCGCGGTAGTCATCCCAAATTTGGGCGTACTGCCTATTGAGGCATATGGCCTGTTCGGCAACTTTGGTGCCATTAGTCCCTAAATGTTGGTGTTCCCTAATGATTGTTTCCCATTGCTGGAACATGAATTCGTGTCGGCAGTGTAGTTGCCAGTGTGCCTTAATGATTTGTGTACGGAGGGTGGGGATTTTCGCTCGAATCTTGCGATTCCTTTCGCTGCGGAGTGGCCGGACAAGTGCCCTTATAATTCGCATATACTGGGCGTGCAGTAGTTGCTGAAACCTTCTGAGGTAGTACTGTCTTGTCTCAAAGACCTTGTGCCAGGCAATTAACTCCTGGTACTCCCCAATGCTCCTCAGCACAGCTAGACGGTATAGAGGGGCCATGCTGGATCAAGTGTATGTATAAAAAGAACTGTGTGTGTTTTACAATGTATTATGTTTCTGATGTTTTCCAGGGGGTGGGGGTGGGTGGGTTGATTAAAATTCCCCTTGTATTTCTAGAGTGAAGGGATAAGAGAAGAAAAATAATGCTTTTTCTCAAAAAAAAATTAACTGTCGCTTGGCTGTGTGCGGTACGGGCCGTTTCTACCACGAGGGCTCGTTGTATGAGTCCTACCCTTATTGTGCGTGGTAGGGGCGCCTCCACCATTATGTTTTAGATCCCTTAGTTGGGGGGTAGTTTGGGATAAAACACTTGTGTCACTGTGCTAATTTGGAAGGTAGTTCCTAGGTGAGAGTAGCTTCCCGTAGCTGGGAGAGCTTACTAGTGTAATGTGTTGTTTAGTGTTTAAACGCTAAGGGGTGTTCCTGCAAAGATGCAAGTGTTTATTAGGGGATGGACCTCTAAATGCAGGCTACTATACTGGCCTGCCAGCTGGACGGGATGAGTAATACAATAGGCGTGCTTATGTCAGCGGCTCGACGTTATGTAGTCGAGTCGCGTGCGGGGAACACAATGGAGTCTGACAAAGCAGTTACTGGCTACTACGGTCACGGACAATCGTGACGAAGGTCAGGAGGGGTATGAGGACGTGAAGAGGAGCGTAATTAGTAATGCAATGTGTAACTTACTGACCATGTGTTTATTGGTCAGTGAATGTATTTTTGTATGTCCCTTTTGGGAAGTCTTAGGCAAATGTAAAATACAACTAGTGTGTACAAGTTTGGGGTAGGTGTGTACAAAATAAAGGAGTCTGAGCACTTTGCTGAATCTCACCTGATGATGTAGCTGGAACAGACGTTGGCTAGGGCCGTTGGCGACGCACACTGTATAACAGATAATGGCTCCAGTTAGGACTCCACTTCTTATACTTTTAGGTGCTGCATGGTCAGCATTACGTCACTGTAGCTGCCCCAGTTAGTTGTTGATGTAGATGTTTATGTATGTGTTGCAAGTAGTTGGCTAACCTCCCGAGCTGGGTGGCCGCCTCTTGCTGTGTAAAGATAATGTTCTGGTCTTATGATGTTGCCAGTTGGGGTGGTTTTAGTGAAAGATGGGGGTGGCTCTCAGGGGTACTGCCCCCCCCCCCCGGGGCTGTACAATACACTTTCACCAGGTCCAATGATTAGTTTATAACATCTCAGGGCAATCAGCTTACCGTTTTGGCTCTTTGAGTTCATGCACATCACTTGGTCGACCGAATGTTATAGGTTTTCATATTCTGCACGAAAGGAGCCTCCCCGAAGATTGTGACAGAAGAGCAATCGGGCGTACCCTGGGCAACGTCAGAAAATGATTAAAAATAAACTGACGGCTGATCCTTTCACTACCAAATCAATTAAAACCAGTGGGCCTTTATCAAGGCCAGCACTCGCAGCTATGTCCATAAACATCGAGGGATTATCCAGCCAGAAAGAATATCTACTAGCAGATCTGTGCAGCCAATGTAACTGCGATGTCATTGCTGTACAAGAAACTCATAGAGGACTATCGGGACGAAGACCGAAAATCAAAGGTATGAGACTTATTCTGGAACGTCCACACGATAATTATGGTAGTGCAATATTCTGTAAGAGCGGATTAAATATCACGTCTGTTGCTTTGTCTGAGGAAAATAACATCGAAATCCTCACTATCGAAACAGCGCAGTTCTCTGTAACATCTGTTTACAAGCCACCCGAAGAGAGCTTTGTGTTTAAGGAACCTATCAATTTCAAATATAGTAACGTCAACTTAATACTTGGTGATTTCAACTGTCATGGAACTACATGGGGGTATACATCTACAGATGAAAATGGCGCAGAGCTAGAAAAGTGGTCTGAAAATAATGCACTCAGTCTAGTTCACAACCCAAAACAACCACCATCGTTTAACAGCGGCCGATGGAGAAGAGGATATAATCCTGATCTAATTTTTATTACCAACAAATTAGCTGAGCAGTGCACCAAAATTGTTGGTAAGGCTATTCCCCGCTCACAGCATAGACCCTTACTATGCAGAATCGAACCAATTGTTAAACCAGAAAATGCACCTTTCCAACGTAGGTTCAACTTCAAGAAGGCGAACTGGCCTAAGTTCAGTTGTGAACTTGATGTAGGCATAGGGGAAGTGGAACCACAACCAGAAAACTATGACACCTTTATTTCCGTAGTGAAAAACGTCTCGCGGGAGAACATACCAAGAGGATGCAGAACAGAATATATCCCAGGTCTTTCTGATCAGAATATATCTCTTTTGGATAACTACCGCAACTTGTATGGTATGGACCCCTTCTCCGAGGAAACAATGGAATCTGGGCATGCACTGATGATTTCTCTCGGTCAGACACGCACAGACAGATGGAATAGCTTGGTTTCTAATATCGATATGAAACAGAATAGTAGACAAGCATGGCGTCTTCTTAAGAACCTCAGTGGAGATCCAACTAGCCCGCCTTTTAACTATACTCAAGTAACTGCGAAATAAAGAAGCAAAGAGGACATTGAACATTAAGTGGCAAGGTGAAACAATCCTTCATTGTTTTACACCAAAATATCTTGGTGTCACCCTCGATCGAACTCTGTCTTTCAAGCAACAGTGCTTGAACACCAAAAGTAAAGTATCTGCACGAAATAACATACTAAGATGCCTAACAGGAAGGACATGGGGTGCTCACCCCACCACTCTCAGAACTTCAGCCCTTGGACTGAGCTTCTCAGCTGCTGAATATGCAGCACCAGTTTGGCTTTCTTCTCCACGTTCCAAAGAGGTGGATATAGCTCTGAATGAGACTTCCAAGATTGTATCTGGGTGTCTTAGACCAACACCACTTCAGAAGATCTACCCTCTTATAGGAATTTCTCCACCTCATGTCCGAAGAATGGTAGCAGCAGCATCTGGGAAGAAACGGCAAGAAACCGATTCAAGGCATCCACTTTTCGGCCAACAACCAGCCCGACAGAGACTTAAGTCTAGAAACAGCTTTTTGAGGGGAGTAACAGCCCTCGAAGGCTCACAAGAAGCTGCCCGTGTGAAGATATGGAAGACAGAGATCACAGACCCAATTATTCCTCTATCAGAAAAAAATGGCACCTGGTCACAACTTGCCATATGGAATTTGGAAATCATTGAACAGGCTGAGGACGGGGGTTTCACGCTGCAAGAACAATCTCAAGAAATGGAACTTGCTCGTCAACAATGATGAGTTCTGTGACTGCAGCATTTTACAAGACCCAGAACACCTGCTGATCTGCCCCTTGATGGAGGACATATGTTCAAAAGACGATATTTTGGCTGCAAATGCTAATGCTATAACTGTTGCTACTTACTGGCAAAATCTAATTTGATTTGGACACGGAAAATAAATAAATATTCTACAAGCATTTGCTGTGCCAGACAGCGGTCTCGTTCATTACCGTTGACTAAAACGTTGAAGATCCCCTTCTGGGTAAACAAAATCTTAGCACACGTGACACGTTTTCAAATATTCACCTCCATCCGTCATGGGAAATATCTCAAAAAAAAAAAAAAACAACCGTCATAACCCGCCCCACTGTCCACCAAAATAGCAATTCATTTCTTCCAGGCATGGTCACTGTGCTCGACAACAGGCTCGTTGAGACACATAACAGCAGTACCATCTCTCTCAACGATCACTCTTAATTAAAAATTAAACAGGTAAAAAAGAATATATTTTTCTCAACATATAGTATGGCGTTAGGCCTTTTTGACAAAAATAAAAAAATCAATTCAAAAACAGGGTGTCATCCCAAGTGCTAGGACCCCTCATACAAGTCCGTAGCCTTCCTAATTCACAAAATATTAACAAAGTGCACTTAGGCCCTTTTGACAAAAATCAAAACTACATTCAAAAACGGGGCGTCATCCCAAATCCAACGACCCCTCATACAAGTCCTTAGCCTTATTGGCTCGCAAAATATTAACAAAAGTGCACTTAGGCCCTTTTGACAAAAATCAAAACTACATTAAAAAACGGGACCTCTTCCCAAATCCAACGACCCCTCATACAAGTCCATAGCCTTCTTAGTTCTCGAAATATTAACAAAAGTGCACTTAGGCCCTTTTGACAAAAATCAAAACTACATTAAAAAACGGGGCGTCATCCCAAATCCAACGACCCGTCATACAAGTCCGTAGCCTTCTTAGTTCGTAAGATATTAAAAAGCACATGGCCTATTAGTTTTCAATCTTTTGGTTAAATTATTTTTTTAAACTCATCCATAAATAATTATTTAAAATTCTCGCCCTCTTACAAAAGCCCCAAGTGCGCATGCGTAAAAAAACAAAATCAAAATGTTGATTCATAGCGGCATCCAGCAAAATGCATGCGCTTTATGAGCAACAACGTCTAAGTTCATACTGGTATCGTCCGTCATGTCTGTCGCATTTGTATGGTGACTTTTACTATAAAAAAAAAAGAATTACAATTTCACCCCCTAGTAGGGGGTAGGTTTTATTTTACGGTGGAAATGAGTGGTCCATAGCAAAGCCCCCGTCACCTCGAGTCGAACGATACATCATTTGTCAACATCCGACCATGGGTTCACCAGATATTAATTATTTAATATGAAGGCCGCCCGAGCAACGCCTGGTGAGTTAGAAGCGCCATCACTCGTCTACTGATAGTTTAAATATTTTAGCCCCCTTTGGTCCTCTGGAGTTTCAGCTGGTAGGATGCAAGGTCAGGAAGATATGGTATGATGGTATAGAGGGATCGAGGGTTAGCTTTTGAAAGATCAATGTCGGTTTGTTTTATGATGTAAAATGGGGCAGTTGGAATGGGGCAAGGTGTTACCTGACTCCGCTGGCAAACTTGTGGCTGGTTGCCGCATGTATGACGGTACTGAGGCTTGCGGTGAGGGCGAATGGCCTGGATTATGAGGTGAAGCTGTTATGGGCCTGTCCGCAGGCAGATATTCGATCCCACTCACCGTTCCGCTGGCTAAGGCTGGGGACGTCATCCTGGAACCAGATGACGTGGATTCCTCGCCAAGAACTCGCTTGTGCTGATGATCTGGGCTTATCGAGTCCTCCGGCCTTCGTGAGCATTTTATCTGATGTATCTCCATTTGATTTGGTTCTGGAGGATCAAATATGCTAGGCCGTCTAGCAGTTGGCGGTGGTGGCGGTTGACCAAGGTCCGACATAACAGATAATAATAATAATAATAATAATAATAATAATAACAATAATAATAATAATAATAATAATAATAATAATAATAATAATTCACTGGCGCGAAGATATACACTTGAGCACTTGCGTAACACAATAACTTCCTCGATTATAACTGTTGTAGGTTTGTAACGTAGCACTTATAGACTTTCCGCAATATTTTTTCCTGGCACTAGTAAAAGTAGACGAGCGAACTGTGCACTACCTCCCTTCTTATGAAGCGCACGTGCGCATCCAACTGCAAGAGCAAAAATCTCAAGCAGTCTTTCACCTCCCTATAAAGAATTCCAAATAGATGGTATTTTGGCTTTCACGGCTCGTGAATTAAAACTCAGCAATTTTTCTATGTTTATGCGTGTCTTGTGTTGGGTTTCGCCCAGGAACACTAAGCTGGCTCATCAGTGGGCTCTTGGTGCTCCACGCCCGGACCCCCACAGGAGTAGCGAACTGTGCACTAACTCCCTTGTTATGAAGCGCACGTGCGTCTCTAACTGCGACCGCTAAAAGCTCAAGCGGCCTTTCACCTCCCTATAGAGGCAAAAAAGATGGTAATGGCTTTCACGGCCCGTGAATTAAAACTCAGCAATTTTGTCTAGGTTTATGCCGTGTCTTGCGTGGGGTTTCGCTCCTGGCGTGGAGCACCAAGAGCCCACTGATGAACCAGCTAAGTTTTATCTGACGTACCAATTTCAAATATTTGAAATGTTGTACGATGACATGTCAAGCCCTCAAACAAAATTTAAGCAAGTACCATAATGGCGGAACACGAAAACCAAAACAAGCTATCCCCTAAATGAACATCTCCCCCTTCCAATTTTACCAGTATCGAGAACCTTTAACCTCAAAATAAAAAACTGAATCATTTTCTGTAATTACGTAAAATTATCCTAAACTAAGAGCTGGTGTTCATCGAATTGTCACACATGTGATCGGAAGGAAATAAAACCTCACAGAGAACTCACATCCCAAATTAAATATCACCAAACTACTACTCCAAAACAAAACGAATCAAATACCAAAACTTACTTTTAGCCACCTCGACGAAATATCTCGCCATAACTTTTCCGACCACGTGTGAACACACAACTTCCCCCCCCCCCCCCCCATTTCCCCACTACTGTTTAAATTTTATTTATGCCAAAAAGAAAACCATCCAAAACATTTAAAATCAATTCAATCTCATAGGTAATTAAATGCTTACGTCTTATTAATTTCACAAGATATCGGGAAGGCCCGAGGCCACCCCCCGAAAACGAAGGACACGAACGACACACCAGGCGCGCCACAACATAATTTGGCAGCACGAAAAGTGGCCATGAGCCAGGGGACACTTTTTAGTTCTTGAAGTTGGTATTAGTTTGTCCAGGTCAGCAGCTTTACTATTCGAACTGTTCCCCACAGAAATAATTTGCTGCTCAAAACGGAATTGCTGACACTACCGAATGCCACTTCTCCCTGCCAGCCGTGAGAAACGGGCGACACGTTACAAGGGAGGTCATACAATCCTATTGTACCATGGGTACAATCACTACACAAGTGCACCTTTACAAATGCACAGTCAGCACGTTTCACTCCAGTTATAGTCTCGATTAATATCGAGGGATTCTCGCGTGCCAAAGAGACCTTATTGGCTGATTTGTGCAACGAATGTAAATGTGACATACTCCTAATGCAAGAGACTCACCGGGGCTACAACAGCCATCGGCCCAAAATCGCAGGCATGGAGCTTGTTCTGGAAAGGCCCCACGATAAATACGGCAGTGCCATTTTTACCAAACCAAACCTAAATATCACATCAGCCTCGCTGACTGGAAAGGATGACATCGAGATTCTTTCAATATCTACACCACACTTTTGCGCTACTTCTATATACAAGCCCCCCAATGTCGACTTAACGTTTGAGGAACCTGCCAACTTCAACTACCAGGACGTAAACTTCATCATTGGCGATTACAACTGCCGAAGCACATCTTGGGGATACCCAGATTCAGATATAAATGGCGAAAAACTGGAAACCTGGGCAGAGAATCATGATCTTCAGCTAATTCATGATCCAAAGCTGCCAGCATCCTTCAACAGTGGCCGATGGAGGAGAGGCTACAACCCCGATAATATCTTCGTGTCATCCAAAGTTGCTGGGAGTTGTTTGAAGATGATGGGTAAGCCCATTCCATCTACCCAACATAGGCCCATAATCTGCACAGTGAATGCCATGGTTGTGCCAGAGGAGGTGCCTTTCAAGCGAAGGTTTAATTTTCAGAAGGCCGACTGGGAAAGATTTGCCAAAGAGCTTGATACAGAAGTTGCCAAAATCCCGCCGCAACCTGAGATGTATGAGGCATTTGTCAAATGCGTCCATACAGTTTCTAGAAGGACTATCCCAAGAGGTTGTAGAACAAGCTACATACCAGGACTGACTGATAACAGCAAACAGCTGATGAACCACTACAAAGATCTCTTTGAGGCAGACCCATTTTCTGATGATACTATCCATGTTGGCGAGGAATTGTTGCAAACTATCTCAGCACATTGCAAAGCTAAGTGGACCTCACTGGTGGAGAATCTCGACATGAAGTTAAATAGTAGGCGGGCCTGGAATCTCCTGAAAAACCTCAGCGGTGACCCAACGACATCTAGAAACTTCACCACAATAACAGCAGACCAGATTGCAACCCAATTACTCATGAACGGGAAGACTAAAGGTCGGAGCTCACGGGAGCAACTGGAACGAACCTCAGGACATGAGAACCATAACCTACGAGAACCTTTCACCTTGAATGAACTAGAATCTGCCATCTCCACGTTGAAATTGAATAAAGCTGCTGGCATCGATGACATCAGAGTAGAACAGATCAAAAAGTTCGGCCAGACCACCCTACAATGGCTGCTTACGATGATTAATGAGTGTGTATCTAAGCTTTATATCCCCAGGCTCTGGAGGAAAGCACGAGTGGTTGCACTGCTTAAGCCTGGTAAGGAGCCAAACGATCCTAAAAACTTTCGCCCAATATCCTTATTATGTCACTGTTTCAAGATCTTCGAGCGCCTTATCCTGAACCGAATTAGCGGCATCCTTGAAGATAAGTTCATTCCCCAACAAGCTGGGTTTCGATCTGGAAAGTCATGTTGCAGTCAGATACTGAACCTCACTCAATACATCGAGGATGGGTATGAACAAGGTGAGATAACTGGAGTTGCCTTTGTCGATCTAACAGCTGCTTACGACACTATCAACCACAGAAAGTTGCTGACTGAGGAAAGTGTACCAGACCTCCAACGACTACCAACTAACATCCCTTATTGGCACTCTCCTGCAGAATAGAAGGTTCCAAGTCTTTCTCCATGGTAAAAAGAGCAGATGGCGCATACAAAAGAACGGCTTACCTCAAGGCAGTGTACTCGCTCCTGTGCTATTTAATATTTACACTAACGATCAGCCCATACCAGAACATTCTAGGCTTTTCATCTATGCTGATGATACTGCAGTGGCTGCCCAAGGGAAAACATTTGAAGAGGTGGAGGGAAAGTTGACTTCTGCACTAGATACCCTTGGATCTTACTATGAAGCCAATCATCTTAAGCCAAATCGCAACAAGACTCAAGTATGTGCATTTCACTTAAGGAATAGAGAAGCTCGGCGGGAACTGGATGTTACATGGCAAGGCAAACAACTCCAACATTGTCCAACACCCGTGTATCTAGGTGTTACTCTTGACCGAACACTGTCCTTCAAGAAACATTGCCATAAGACCAGGCTGAAAGTTAGTTCACGGAACAATATTTTGAGGAAGCTCACATCCACCACCTGGGGGGCAAGTCCTCACGTCCTAAGAACTTCTGCTCTTGCTTTGTGCATGTCTGCTGCAGAGTACTCTTCACCTGTGTGGAGTGCATCCAGACACACCAAGCAGATTGACATTGCCATCAACGAGACCATACGAATCTTGTCGGGATGTATGAAACCTACTCCAGTCGACAAACTCTACCCGATTGTTGGGATAGCTCCCCCAACTATCGGAAGGGCTGTTGCTGCTGATGCAGAGAGGGCGAAGCAGATTAATGATCCCCGTCATCCACTGCATAATCATCAGGCTGTTGTCCGTCGACTGAAATCAAGAAAGAGTTTCATCGCCAGGACTCAACCACTGGAGGGAACATCGGAATCTAACCGCATCTCCAGGTGGAAGAGCAAGCTGCCGACGGATATCCCTGTTAAGGAAGAGCTAGCCCCAGGAAATGACCTGCCTTACCCTGTTTGGAAATCACTTAATCGTCTCAGGGTAGGCGTCCCTCGTTGCAAGACCAACATGCAGAAATGGGGTATCCTTCCAGCTGATGGAGACACGTCCTGCGAGTGTGGAGCAACACAAGACCCAGCCCACCTGCTCATTTGTCCACTACTAGAACAACCCTGCACTACCCAGGACCTGATCGAGGCAAACAACAAGGCCATCGGAGTTGCTACATTCTGGAAATGATCGGACACGGAAATGAATGAATGACTCCAGTTCCTGAAATAAGAATAATATACTATTATGCTCATAAAAGAATGCACAGCCTTGTTGCACTACCTACTCTCTATATATTTTTTTTCTTTTCAAAGTTTAGTGTTGTTAATTATTGGTTCAAGAAAAGGTTTCACAAGTATATTCCAGGTTTATTTCACTTCCAAGGTGGAGTACTTCTTGAATGCGATAG
Source organism: Meconema thalassinum (assembly GCA_946902985.2). Taxonomy (NCBI): domain Eukaryota; kingdom Metazoa; phylum Arthropoda; class Insecta; order Orthoptera; family Tettigoniidae; genus Meconema; species Meconema thalassinum. The sequence goes on along the minus strand of OX336391.1, from coordinate 294,225,026 downwards.
TAGACAAGGGAGGTCATACAATCCTATCGTACCATGGGTACAATCACTACACAAGTGCACCTTTACAAATGCACAGTCAGCACGTTTCACTCCAGTTCCTGAAATAAGAATTATATACTATTATTTTGGATTGTACATTATCCACTGCATTGTTATCCACATAAATTGTAATTTACCAGATTTCCGTACTGTTTTTTTGACTTCTCTTTTTAATTGTACTGTGAAATATTTGTCCTTGTTTAGATCTCGTGTAGAAAATTCTTAAAAATAAAAATCACAACGGTTAATTATAAAATATTGGTATCGTATTCCTGTAATGATAAAAAGTTTATCCTGGTTGGTCACGGAACTTCGCGATGCAATACTATCTGCATCGGCAACGCTGATCTGCTGTTCATATCCCTTCTTTGGCACTCACTGCATGCACCAGAGTTCCTCTGCTCTCTATTCCCGTCGAGAATACAGGGATGATTGTCCTTTGTCAAGGCAGTGTGTTTTCTGACTTTGTAATACAGGTTCTCTGTTACGAAATTTAAATTTGGAACGCCCCTCTTATATTTAGAGCAGACCTACAGTGTCGATGTTAGTTGTCTTCGGCATCAGAATAACAGTTCGATAGAGGTCAAATTGTGATGGTACGTTGCTTTAGTACTAACATCACTGAAATGGCACAGTTTTTTGGTTTTTCACTTGCAACTGTTGTGAGTACGTATCGAAAGTAGTGCAACAGGAACAGCACGTCATCCAGCAAAGAGTCAGCAGTGGTTCATTGATGCCAAAACTAGCCAGCAAAGGATTGTTCAAAACAACCAGAGCGCCACCGTTCGATAAATCGTCCACAGGTACATTAGTGGTGATGTAGTTCACGGTTTAGCGAACGTAGCTGCGTATGGGACTGTGGAGTTTACCATCCGGCTGTACCCCAATACTGACTACACTCCACCAAAAGCAGCGCACCGGATGGGTCCGCAATCAACGACACTGGGACACGGAGTATTCGATAAATTTAATCTGCTCTGATGAATCCAGATTCCCGATATGCTTCGACGCCCAACCTAGAGTATTGTTTTGGCCTGTTTGTCGGGGGGCTAAAACGATGGGATGGGCGGGTGTTTAAGTGTTGAAGGGGGTGCCGATAAGTTAGGGGAAGAGTAGCGAGTGTTCAAGACCGCTAGTCGAGAGTGTGATATCGGGAAAGTGTGGTGGAAGAGCGAATGAAGCTCTACGAAATAGGGGTTGTAAATCGAGGGGTGCGCTTCAAGGCGGAAGCTAACAGCTTACTGGGTAGGTGCCGCGATGAGCAATCTGAATCGTTGCTGACGATGCGCTACTGCGGCCTGTGTGCGTGCGAGCTAAGGATGCAAGGCCGCTGGTGATGAACAAGTTACTATCCCTTGCGCAGCGGTTTTGAAATAATGTGATGACAGGTCAAGGTGCAAGTAGGGAAGTGGGCAGTAAATAAGGTGGTAGTAGACAATAATCGCAACGGGGCCGTGGTAGTAATGGTTACTTATTTACTAAAATCAGAATGTAGTGTTGGCTTCCCTGGATTCAGGGCTAATGTAGTGTACTCGTTCGTCCTGGGGATGCGATGACCCATCTGCTATAACATCGCATTCCTGGAGTTCCGGGACAGAGCGGAGTTAAATGAACCTCTAGTCAAATAAGGAATGTGTCGGAAATTCAGCTGAGTTCTCGAAAAAGCAGTGGGTATCACGAGACAAAGTATCTCTAGGGTCGTTACGGGCTTAAGTTTAATAGAAATAATGCAAATATAAATGGGCGCCATCAACTGAATTCCTAGCAAACCACTTCCTTTCCGGATAAGCCTTACTCAAAACAAGGAAAGAAAAAGGAAAATCACACCATCATCAGATCACAACTAAGATAAAAACAAATTTATTTTACTTTGATAGTCAGACAGACATTTTAAATATAACTCCTACCTGAGAGTATGGTCGAATGCCAAAGTTAAATTGTCATTGTCCAAAAATCGAACCATCTCTTTTCTAATCCAAAATTATTTTATCCACATAACAAGAAAAATCACTAAAGTTCTCTTGGGTTCTCAGGATCACTGTAGCACTATGTCTTTCGTCACTGACATTTGTGAAACCTGAGACCTAATTTCTCTTTAATTTAACATCATCAATGTGGATTTAAAAAAGTTATTAATCTGTCTAAACATACACATATTATAATCACATATATTAAACATCACGTAATTTATGGTTTGCATGGCATAATTTAAATGTTGAACATATTAGTCAAATGCTCCTAAACATCGAATATTTAATTTACACTATTTACATCGTCATTCACAATCACTTATCTGTGAATTACAGAAAATTCATGGCTCATTGGTCATCGTTATCGTCATCATCAAAATTAAACATTTCTCACATTAATTCTCACTTCAAAATTCTACATATTCCTGTCAGAATCCTTAATTCATTACCATTACATCATTTAAATTCTCAACTCAAGTTGCAATTCCTCAAATTATCTCTCAATTAAATTTATTTAATTCCATGTAAATTCATTAATCATCAGCTTCTTTAATTAATTATCACCTTCTAATTCAGTTATTCATCGTCATTACAATCGTCTATTAATTTATTTAAATCAGTTTAATTATCCAAACTTTAATTCATCCATTTATTTAATTCATTGATTTATTCCAAAATTTAATTTATCAACTTATTTAAATTTCAATCTTCTGGTTATTTAGATTTTATTATTTCATCTAGTCATTCTGATTTTTATTTCATTAGGTCAGATCGTTAATATGCTTAAATCTCAGATTATTATTTCGTTAATTATTATTTTCAGAAAATCTTGTATTATCAACTTCATTTATTTGTTTAATTTCCTAACAAATTGTTTAATATGGTTTATAGAACGTTGTCTTACAGTTTTATCACTTCCAAGTTATATCTCGTATTTAATTTATCATGCCAAAAAATATTATTGCCTCCACGACATCACGTTGGATCTAACTATCCACAACGACATTACATTTCCTCAATACTTCAAATATCACATTTGAATACAACAATTATTCCACAAAACTCCATAAATATTCAGCGCATACAGCATGAATCTCAACAATTACGCTAGACTGGGTACGACGACCTCATGTCTGCTTCAAAATACATTATCAACGTTGCAACTATCACATGGCAACTTCCACAAAATGCCTATCATAAACTCCACTTAACCATGTTGCATGATCTACAAAAAATATATAACTGGCTTCAAATTATCAACGCACACAATCTCCAATAACTGTAATTAATCTGATCACATCTAGACAACTTCTTAAACTATTGGAAAAATATTACCTCAGTAATTTAAGATCTGCTTTCAAATAGCATAAACTCTCTTACAATTTTCATAATTCACATCACAGAAAAACACCAATGTGCTATAATCTCTCATATCAAAATCTGCAATACTGATCTGCCTTGAAGTAAATCTGACCATTAATGATTTATCTTACAAGATTCAATTACTTTAAATCCTTCTCAAAGGTATCAAACACAATTATAAAACTCATCAAAAGCTTCAGCTATAACAGCTGTTAAACTGAAATTACTCTCAAAAGAGTATAGCAACAAAATATTGGATTGGCAAACAAGAATTACTAAATGCAATCCTGTTGACATTTATCGTTACTTTATTTAACAAAATTTCGACTGATATGTGACTAGTAGTTCCTTGTTTGATTCACTTACAATCTCGTGTACATTCGGATGATAAAAATGAGTCCCTCAATGGCGAGTAAGATGTGTAACCACCGTACAGACGTATAAATACGAAAGACCTCGCCCCGTCGACTTGGATGATATTGCCCTGAACGATGGGTAAGATGAGTACCACCATACAATCGTATAAATACGAAAGACCCCATCTCGTAGGCTATATGAGTGAATGTACCAGATAGGAATCAACAAGTTTCTAGTTGTCATATAAAAGCGATGTTCATTCACTGAAGTGAATAACTTCTTAATATCTCCAAACAATCCAATGGAAAAAATCCCTACTGATGAATAATACACACTCGCTAGTATGCAATGAACTGACCAAGTAATTTTAGATAATCAATTGCAGATCACGAGTTCGAATTACTCGTTACACAAAAAAAAACTATTTATGAAAAATATCCTAGCTGGAAAAATGTCTAAAAGGCCAAACATCTGCTTAATAAAGCCAACCAATGGTGAGAATTTCGTATAATGATGCCTGCCATATCATATGGTCACTCCATATTCTAGCAAATTCGAAGTATATAAAGTCAAACCATGTCTTAATAATCGTATCACTCCTATTTGAAAAATATACATGTGTGCCCAGTATTCATGAAAATAATCGTATCAGGTAGTTATGACTCTTACAGTACCTTTCATAATCAGCTGTAATTAAATTTCCAAGATCGTCGATTTTCCCTACATAATGAATTTCTCGAAAGATCGGCGTGAATATCATTCCATCCATGAAATGACGATTGCCTTCGAAATCCCAAGTGAATCAGCTGGTGGACTCCTCTCGTCAGGAATCGAATCCATCGCTCTGCGGTGCCATCTTGTCTCTATCTGCGTCTACTCTGACATGTTGAACTTCGGATTACCCATAGCGGATATTGTCCAACTCCTCTCGAAAATGTTCATGGAAACAGCGGACCCCCTATTCCACTTCTAAGTTACGCCACTGTTCCGTTAAATGTTCAGTTTGAGTATTGAAAGATCATTCTCCAACAACTGCTAAGTTTCACTTTCGTAAAATAAAATTTTACATGAGAGTGTTCACGTTTACTAAACACCCTGTAGTTGTCTGTATTTGGTAATTCATGAAACTGCATAAGAAATAAATTTCATTAATGCACGCTCTAATGTTCATCAGAGCCTATGCTAACAACATTCCGCTTGCTTGAAATTGTTAAAGTAACTTTGAATGCGTTATAGAAAAGCATAGTCATAATGTTATTCATAAAAGAACTGTGTTCAAACGGCGTTGAAATGTAGATTGTAATAAAGTCTCCAACTACTTGCAGTGCTGTTCTAACATATCCCGGCCGTCTGTGATTGCTTCCTCGGCAAGTCCCCCTGGATCAACGACCTGCTTGGCGTTCGCTGCTCGGCGATGCTGAAACTGTCGCCTACACTCTGCCGTGACAGTTTCGGTATGCTACGCGACCTTCACCGTGCGTCTCGCTTGCGCTACAGAGCTCGACCCTACTTGCTCGACTGACAGAGCTCCACTGAATGTGCTGGCACTGTCTTCACGCTTATCTGCCTGGCGCAGACACGTGGTGTTGTCCCCCACCACTGTGCTCTCGCGTCACGATCATAGTCTCGAACCCTCATCATCTCGGCTATTCCGTTATAAAATAACTTAAGGGTTATCTGACTTCCTTACAATTATTTCCACATATAATGCATGTTATATATCCTCTTCTAAGATGTTTAAATACTATATTCCACACATATCTTAATAAAGCTTCACATCTCTATCCATAATTCCATCTTCTTACAGATGTCAGTGCCTCCTTGATCCTAGACCTCCTACGTCATCTTGACATTCTTCTTGACTCGATCGGTGCGCTATCTTTTCCTAACTCTTCCCAAAACCTCAACTACGGCTTAATGTCTGCTGGCGTAGCCGATAGCCTAAACTAGGTATCGGGTACAGTAGCAAAGTATAGTTTTTACAGTAAAATAGGTGAGGTGAGGGGAAGGATGTACAATTTGTGTATGGAATTCTGAGATGCACACTTACCGGAGGTATGATGTCAGCGTGAGGACGGACAGAGTCTCCGACGGTAACAGATACATTCCCTTTGAGAGGTGGTCCTCTTAAGCGTTTCCGAAGTGCTGACTGTTGTATTACTCCATGTTGCTGTTATGACAGCCAGTACCTGTGTATGTGTTCACGAGGTTATGTAAGCATTGACGCAAGAGCTGTGGCTTCAGCTCTGCTAGATTTGTGTAATAAAAGTGTGTTGTTGTTGCCGTTGCTTCCAGCTTGGGGGTGTTTAAAGGGGTGAAACGGTGTAGGGTGTTGGGCAGATGGTTTAATAAATGTAGCTGTTAAGGGAGTAGCTGTAGATGTCTTGAAGACGTAGTTGTATCTGTAGAATGGTAGGTATATGTGTGTACACTTCTTAAGGGTGTTATACGCCCTTAGATGTGTAACAGTATGGCGATTACCACTGCACGTACAGTAGTTGCACTGTTGGGCGGAGCCAGGTTTCGGCGACATTTCCTTTGAATATACTGGTGCTCATAAGTATACCGTGCTAATCCTTGTGAGCAGTTTCTTTCAGTTGTGTCCATTGTCTGTATAACTTGATGTCGAATAGAAGATAATAATTTATATTGCATGTTCGAATAAGGAAGAAAGTGAGCTGAGAAGCATGAAATCCTCAGAAAAAGAGGAAAACCGACAGTCGTTGGTCTCTGCCCAATTCAACGTGTGGAAACACACTATTCGGACACAACATAGACAAGTTACGGAAAATGATCCCGAAACCCAGAAATTCGAAGAATTAGAATTGATGTCAGATCTTGTTGATGCTACAGTGCTCACCGAGAAAGTATCCCTAAACCAGGTAAGAAATTACTTAAAAACTTCTCATATATAGCAACTTGACTCCTACATTACGATGTTACGTGTAAATGTTTAATTTTAGGGGCCAAAGGCATCTTGGTCATAAACCAATAATCTGTGAATCAGCTGCCCCTAATAATATTGTTTTATGCAGCCCAATTAACTTGCGTTGTAAAGAAGGTCAATATTTCTCTGCTTGCATCCCGTGTGGTACTACAGTAATGTACTGCAAGCAGACCCCACAAACGATACTGAACACTATTATTTTCTCCTCGTATTAGTCTGTAGTCACATCTAGGGAAAAATAATATTTTTCAGTACCGGTATCGCTTGCGGAATATGCTTGAGGTGCATAAGTACCATACGGAATGGAAGCAGAGAAATGTCGACCTTCCTGATAACAACGCTAGTCGGGCTGCATAAAACAATATTGTTAGGGGCAGATGATTCACCTCGTATACACCCCTAGTTTTTGTCACGCATAGTAGGAGCACTCACGCGTAACTTATCCTTATACAGACCAATTGTTTTGTCAATAATGCTTTCTCACATATTTACAAGGTGTATTTTGTATCCTATATGTTGGTAACAATAATGTGACGTCAATGTGTGCACATCGGTGACAGTTGAAGAGACCTCATTCGCCTGACAAACATCTTAATTGTCATTGAATAAGCAAGAAACAAAAACACATATTTACGTAATTTAGCACATATTTCCAGTCCAGTAGTGAAAATGGACAGTAATTTCAATTGATAATGACTTCCAGAATATTGAATAAGGTGTAAAATTCATAATATATTATCCAGGGCAAGTGTAGAATTCAGGAACAGCACTATTATACAATTAGCTGTTTAGATACTATTTATGATTCTCATAGCTTACTTCATATTCTGGGAGTCATTGCCAATTGAAATTACTGTCCATTATCACTACTGCATTGGAAATATGTGTCTTTAGTCTTTATCTTGCTCATTCAACGACGGCAATTGTCATTGCTTCTCGTTGTTCAACTGCTACAGAAAGAGACATGAGAGGTTTCTTCAACTGTTACCGAGGCGCACACAGGTGCATACTGACCCCGTATTTTGTGATGTGAAATTATGAAGGAGTTTAATATTTCATTAGCATTGAAACAGTCGAGAATTATCATACTGTAAGTCAGCGGCGGTTGGTGGTCTTAGAGCTTGGGAGTGCACACAAAATAAATTATCATACACAGTAAACATTACGAAAGGGGTTATGTCCGCACATTTATCTACTGACAGATGTTGCTGCAGTTTTACCACTGATGTCATATACCGCAAACCAGGTGAGACTGTTCATGAAAAATGATCACTGTTGTGCTTTGTACTTCGTTACTGTATTACACTTACACATATACAAAATGAAGTTCATCAATGAATGGTACTGAACCCGTATTTAAAGAGTTTAGAGTAAGTTACGAGGCGAGGGTCGATCTGCACTCGCGTAACAATTATACTCGTATGTATTCATTTAAAGGGGACATATAGACACCCCGCTTCACAGACAAGCATTCAGCAGAGCTTGGAAGTTAGGTAGAGGTGATGAAGGAATTATATCGGCTCAGTTATTAGAAGAAGAAGAAGAAGAAGAAAGATAGAAAGAAAGAAAGAAAGAAAGAAAGAGAGAGTTTGTATAAATTAATGTTATACAATGGTAATAATGTTGACTTTTTGAGCTGGAAACTGCAAGATTTCAAGTTATTAGCGAAGACTCGTCAGCGAGAACCGGTTTCAAACAAGTCACGTGGGCAAGAGGGCAGCCACAAGTTGGCACGTGCGTGTCAGGCGTCAGCGAAGCCGGGATAATTAGACAAAGAAGCCAGGTAACAGGCTCACAGTCTATCAGAATATTACAAATCCATGAGAAGCAATTATATAGTAATTACTCTGGAATACTTTTTTAAAGTAATTAGAAGACATAAAAATAAATGGGATTTAAAAATAGTTATGTCGGAATGAAAGGAATGTTGAATTGAAATCAAATAACAGAGATATTTGCTTATGAAGTGAACCTACATTTTAGCAGCCAATTTACGAGAGGGACGCTATCAAAGTTTGATAAGGAGGAGAAAGCGTGTCTTCGATCAGGGTCTTCTATCACGAAAGCTGGAACAGTGCAGACGTGTCAGTCTACGGAAATTTGAGTGCGGGAAAGTAAGAGTTGATTTGACAGCGAGTCCACGACCAACTTTGATCACGCTGTATTGAAGCCACGGCGAAATAATATAACTTACTGAGGAAAGGAACTTAGAATATTTCAAAAGCTACAAACGAACATTATTACGATGAAGTGAAATATAAATCGAACAGTGTGGAAACAAAGTTTACGAGAATCTACAGAACTGTATTGAAGTACAATCCAAATTTAAAAGCTACGTGAGTTATTGGAAGAATAAGTAAAATAATATTCTACGAAAATCAACTTGGGATATTTCGACAGATATCACAACGATTCTGAATCATAATTTTAGATGGGTTCTAAAATTGGGTCGACGAGGATGTTTCTTGTAAAAGCTTTGAAGGCTGCCGATATGGCACATTAAGCATCTAGAGGGAAACTAAGCCTACTACAATATGTGGATTCCCGGAGTAACATAAAGCGCTGAGGAAGTCAGGGATGGTATAGTGGACATCCAACATCTACATCTACGGAAGTCACTACATAAACGACTATATAAATGAATTTCCAACACCATTCTGGAAACTTCATTGATGATATATTTCTGATCGACGATAACTACTAGAGAACGTCAAGAGAGGTGCCGTATGAAGCATGAACAACAGATTCATCTGGGTCAGAAGCGAAAGAGTGATGGCAGATTCGAGTCCAGGCAAGGGCCACGGAAGGCGAGGTCAACCGATATCAGTCTACCGGTGCAGAGCCAGCAGCAGCGAGAGGCGAAGATCAGCTGTTCACACGAACACGCTGAGTCAGCTGTTTCGAGCGGGAGCAGTATATCAATTCCAACATTCCAGAAGATCCAGGTTTGAAGAGATGTTTCGAGCTGAAGGTAGATACAGCGATCTGAATTATTTTTCTTAGTTTGTTTTCAACAGTAGTGTGGATATATTTGACCTGACCATTTTTGATAGCTATTTGATGATGATTAATTTTTTATTCTTCAAGGTTTCGTTAAATTAATCTCACTCGATTTATAAAGGTCGTATTTCGATTTTGACGTATCGTAAAATGTTATTCTTCGACGCATTTTTAATATTTTAATTCTTCGTTTTATGCGAATTCGTATTTACGTAATGTGGAATGTTTCATAATATTTCAAATATTTCAAAGGATTTCATGATAGTTCATGATGCAACGTTTAAAGATATTTTATAATATGATATATTACGATATTTTATGACATGCTAATATTATATTTAAATCTGTGGATTTAAAACAAATATTGATTGGGTTCGATGTTGAACATCAGTATTTTGGAAACACGATTGAAGTAACGCAATGATGATATTAAAATCATTCTTAGAGAATTTTAGTTTGTTATGAAAGACAGAACTCATGACAACTCTCAACCAGCGATACATACAATTAATACAGAATTGTAATTGGAATGTATCGTCGCATATTTGTGATAGAAATAATGTGGAGAGATGAAGGAGAGGAGTCAAGGAATTATTATTTATTAATTTGTAACACTGAAATGAGAGGAAAAGAATCGTTTTGTTATTAATATATTTATATTCAGACAATAATCTTGAAGTTAAACTAGCAAGATAGTGGTTATTTTAATAATATTGCATTGTTATATTGGACTCATGGCCGGTTCCATTAACCTTGCGTTAAATCTGACTAACGAAACGTTAGTTAACAAATCGTTATAATTTTAACATTCTGTTATAGATTACGTGTTCCACAAAATGTTTTAACAAGTCGGTTAACAAACGATGCGTTAAATGTTACTTGCTGTAAGGATCAAGGAAGCAGTGAACGGCATGGATGGTTTTTCAGACTTCTGAACTGTGTCTAGTCAACTTGTATTCATTTGTTTGCTATTCGCGAACTCAAGCGATGGTGCTGCCGTTATCTGGAACTATAGTGCCGCCATCGTTACTTCCGACTTGACAGTTCACCGGCTGGCGATACGGTGTTGCCAGTTCACTAACGCGAATCAGCTGACAGTAGGGGAGTGAGGCGGTTTCTGCGCCACTCCAGAACCCTCCTTGCCCCACTACTAAGCTTCAGCCATGTTAAATATCTCTCGAACGCATGGTCCGATTTTGACAAATGAGGTGTCGTTGGACTCGGGCTGACGTCCTCTTTCCTATGGACCATGTATTATATTTTTCAAACATTTTTAAAAATTTTTTGTTTTCGAAAATAGGCTATAGTTTGAAAACCAAACAGGATAGTACGTTGTTCCATGGCTCAAACGAATGGTCTTTATGACCTTTATTTTCTATAATAATTTTTTTTTACTTTTTATGTTTTTTTGAAAACACTCGAATTTTGAAAATCCTATATTTTGGAAACTAGGAACTCTACAAAAAAGTTTGTTTGACGTAAATGAAAGGTCCCTACCCCCTCTACCCCCAAAATAAATTTCAAGTCTCTAGGATGAAAACCTGTAGGTAGTAGTGTGGTAAGGACAGAGCTGTCTCACTTAGCAAGTTGTGAGCCCCTGCGACCTTGGAATGGAAGGAGCCATGCTAGGAGGGCGTGCTTGGATTCGTTTTTTTCGTCTCGTCGTGCTCTTTACGGGAATGTCGGTGTCGAAAATGTGAAAATCTGGAAACACAGTCTTTTTGGGGTAAAAACGTGATTTTAGACTTTTTGCTATATCTCACGAACCAATAACGCTAGAGGCGTGTTCGACAGGTCCAAGGACTCGGGGTAACGTCCTCTCTCCTATGGACCACTCGTTATAATTTTTAATAAAATTGGAAACTCGATTTTGGGGTAAACACATGTTTTTTGTGATTTTGCCGATATCTCACGAAGCAATAACGCTAGAGGCATGTACGATGGGTCCAAGGATTCGGGAAGACGTCCTCTTTGCTATGGACCACTCGTTGTAATTTTAAAAAAATTGGGAAACGCGATTTTGGGGTAAACACGTGTTTTTTATAATTTTTGCCGATATGTCACGAACCAATAACGCTAGAGACGTGTACGAGGTGTCCTAGCACTCGGGCTAACGCCCCCTTTCAAATGTGGTAGATATTTTTTTCGAAAAAATAATTCACAAAGGGCCTAACGCCATACATGTTGAAAAAAAATCATTACCGTTACCTGTTTATAATGTTTATAAAGCGTGGTGGTTGAGAGAGACGATACGGCTGGGTGTGTGTGTGTTTCAACGAACCTGTCGCTGACCACGGTGGCTGTGTTCAATAGATCAATCGCTATTTCGACGGGTCGGTGTATGACAGAGCGAGGGTACGTTTTTTCACACTTTTTACCTTTAACGTGTAAACGGTGATGAGAACTTGGTTCTATGTTGGTCGAAGTGAGTACAGAAAACACACTTGCCGAGGAGCAGGAGGTGAATGTCATTTGAGCTTATGGGAAGGCGTTGATCTGACTTGACAACAGGTGACGCTTGAAGGTGAAATAATCTGACCATTGTGCTGGCAGGGAAGTGCGAAAGGCGTGCACACATGTGTGAAACCACAGGCACGCTAAACCAGTGACATCCTGTCTCGTTTCGTACGTGACAAAATGCAAGTCCATGTGAAATTTGATCTACCGCAGGTGTTCACCTGGGACGTTATCTGTCCACGTGCGCGATAACTGTTAACAAGTTACATCCTGTTTTGCTTCGTACGTGACAAAATGCAAGTTCATGTGAAATTTGATCCGGCACAGGTGTTCGCCTGAGACGTTAGCTGCCCACGTGCACGATAAGAGAATGTTCAAAGCGTGGGAATAAAAAAAGATTATACATGCAATGTGATATATAAAGACACGTCGCTGACATTTCCACTCGCACTTATGTGACTACTTTTGAACACGCTACAGCGTTGTGTGAAACACTTGGCCTTGTTTAACAGTTTTGGTGTTGGTGGAAAATACTTATTCTTGTTGTGAGGTAGGTATATATTTATTCATTTATACATTTATTGATTTATATATAAATACATGCAATTATTTATTGATTAGGTAATTAATGATTTTATTTATTTATTTGTTTGCAGATAACCGGCATACCTTACATGTCAGAGGGAGAAGAAACTATTGCACTTTTGAGCCCACTAGAAGGGAAGAGTAACAAGTCACTGCAAGTAAAGGTGAGATGATTTTTTTTAAACTAACTTGTTTCATTTTTTTTGTTTTATGTTTTATTTTATGAAATGTATGTATTAACCTGAATTTAGGTATTTATAGCGGTTTATTTTATTTATTTTTAGAAACTTGGAAAGAATAGCCTTACCGCCGTAGCAGTCGCTGAAAAAAACCAGAAACGCACTAAAGCGAAACCACTGCCAAAGAGTGAACTGTTTAAAACTCAGGTAAGTCCAACTTAAAAATGCTATTCCATTTTACCACTACTGAAAACTCGTAGACAAAAAAAAATTCATTACCTGTACATGACTGGGACAATGATTGCTTTCTTGATTAATGGCTATGTTGTTGTTGTTGACTGGGAAAAGTACAAGGCCATGTTGGATTTTCTAAAAATAAAATAATAAATTTAATTTATGGGTGGTTCCCTATGGACTCAACGAATATCCACAGGTTTGAACATGATAATGTGAACAAAATGACATGACATTCATTTTTGTTTATATATTGGTTAAAGGGAGGGTGGGGGAATGTAAATGACTGTAGCTTTATAAAAAAGAAAATAAGTACATGGGTTACTGTTTGTGCCAACATACAGTTTATTTTTAATGGTGTTTTGATATATTAATGCCAATTAACGTTAACGTTTTATTTACAAGTATTGATTGATTGATTGATTGATTGATTGAGTGATGGGTTATTTTGTTTGCTTTTAGGTGTCGTCATGTGCCATTAACGTAATGAACAGACAGTGAACAAGCATGCATTATGCTTTAAAGTACTCTGTGCAATGTTAATAACTTACAATAAGAAAACGTTTTATTATAACACATGGCGTTAGTACCAAATACAACAAGTGAGCAAGTTGGTTTACCACGTGAGTTAAATTTAAAATCAGAACATGATCGATGGTTAACATTTGAATCCTGGCCTGTAGGCTTTTTGTCGACGCATGAACTTGCAAAAGCCGGTTTTTTTTTACTTGAACCGAGGAGATGTGGTGCGCTGTGTGTTTTGTCGTATTGAACTTTCACACTGGGAAGAAGGGGATGATCCCTTTAGAGACCATTTGCGATGGTCTCCTCACTGTCCTTACATGCTTGGAAAGCAAGTGGGTAACCTACCCGTGCATTCATTTTACCGAACCACAAGGCCTATGGCCGCTACTTACGTTGCTGAATCACAAATAAATAATAATAATGATGTATTACCAGCCAACGGTAGTGTCGATATATGTGGTCCATATGCCATAGACAGTGTTGAATTGGCGTGTGCTTTTGAAAAATTGGGAGTTTGCAAGACTAAAGCACTAGCACACCCAGAGTACAGCTCTGTTGAAAAACGTTTCGAATCTTATAAAAATGTTTGGCCATTAATATTAAAACACCTTACCAAACAGCTAAGTGAAGCTGGATTTTTTTATACTGGTGAAGGGGATAAAACAATATGTTTTTATTGTGGATTTGCTTTAAAGGATTGGCAAATGACTGATGACCCTTTTGTGCAACACGCTCGTTGGTTACCAAACTGTAAATACATGGTGTTGCTTAAAGGTCAGGAATTTGTGAACACTATTCGTAAAGAAAAAGTGATTGCAGCACAAGACATAAAAGTGCCTTTAGAGTTAGAGCACGTGGAGCAAATACATAAGGCTGAAAGAAAAGACTTGTCTCACGAACAGATACAAAAGTGTGACCAACAATTATGTAAAATTTGTTATCAAGATGAACTAGGTGTTGTATTTTTACCCTGTGGACACATGATAGCCTGTGTCAAGTGTGCATTAGAACTTAACACTTGTGCTATATGCAGAAAAGTAGTATCTGCAACAGTTAGGGCATTTCTTGCATAACTAGTATAATTTATTCGCCATGGATAGTGCAAAATCCCTAATTGCACAATATTATTAAAGCTGTTTTAGAGTGTAATAGATATGCTTTTGTTTTGTTTATAGACTACTACAATGAATGTTTTGAATGCTGTGGGACAATCATGTGGCTTAGAGACAAAGAAGCTCAGCGAATTGCCAATGCATATTCCATTCCGCATTATCAAGATTCGGAAATTGAAAACAGCATATGGTGATCGTGTACTTTGTGTATGTGAAAACTTTGAGACATTTCTGCCTATACGGTTTAATGATATGTCGGAGAGTGTTTTTGATGAAGTCAATAATGCTGTGCAACCTGTACACTTAATTTATGAAGGTTTTAAAAACAATAGGTGCATGGTTCGTTTTAATTAAATAAATAAATAATGTGAAATAATAATGGAAATTATAAGTAATGACAATATACTGAAAAAGAAAGAAAATATGTGCATAGAATAGTAATGTTTTAGTGTTTAGTGTTGTCTTTAAAAATATTATGATGAAACCAAAAAAAATGTATATAAAGTTTGTAAATAAATGCAAAATGATGTTACAATGCTGTTTTATTTTATACAAAGTTAGTATATTTAACATTGCAGAGTATACATGATTATGACAATAAATGCATACTGAATACAAGCCTTTCTCACATTACAATAGTCTGTTATAGTTTTAAACACAAGGCTTGTTGTAGATCATTTTATAGCAATGTCCCTTTAATGTTGTTTTCGAAAAGTGGGGAAGCCACAATGGTTGTATTGACATAAAAACCTTATGGTTATTACTATTTAGTCACTTTGATCCCCTTGCAGATCAACAGCAGATGACCTAGTTGTTCCACTCTTTAAAACGACAACAACAACACTACCTCTTGCATAGTTTGTGATGTTGATGGCTCTTGCGACGTGGAAGATGGATTAAAAATAACTTTGAGAACAGGGGTTAAACGTTGATCATTAAACAATGCACTATTTTGAGTAGCAATATGGTTTTCTTGATTTTTTGTCGACGGCAACTGTGTTTCATGCGGTACACTACATTGATGATCACTGACACTTAAAACCTCACTATTTTTACTTTTTAGGTCACCACGACAATGTTTGGAACGTTGCTTTGAACAACGCCAAATAACAGTTCCATTTTTATTGGTTCGTTTCACAATATATGAATATCCTTTATAGTATGCGTAAGGCTTACCATACCTAGTCACTGATACTTCCATATCAACTGTCGAGCATAGACTAAGCTCTAGTAAAGTCAACTTGGTAATAAGAATACTAGTTTAATGTGAGAGCAAATATGGATCCAAAGAGTTCAGGTAAAAGTGAAAGCAAATAAGCAAATATTAGAAACAAGAGTTGGGGTGAAAGTGGTCGCAAAGTGGTAGACCCATTACACAATAATTTCAGCACGACGAAGCTCTTGTTCAATTTCTTTGATTTCCCAATCGTGACCAGTATGGCCAGATTGACGTGAGGCATGCAACAACTGTAGCCGCTGGACGAGCTTATTGGGATTGTGCCAGTATACAAATTTAACAAATGGATTTTTAGGTGTAAACAAAGCATTACCATTATCATGATCATTACCATCATCGTCATTATCATCATCATGATCACCATTATCATCATGACCATCATCACTGTTACTATATAGTCCTTTTTGATCCTCTTGCAATACCACTTTATTTATAGTCTGGGTTGATTTTGACAGTGTTGAAGGTTTCTTGGACGTTGACAACTGTCCTAACATGACGTTTTGAGGACATGATAAGTCCTTTTGAACAAACACTGTACTATCTTTAGCCGCAATATCGTTTTCTTGAACTTGCTTTTTAGCATTTTGATAATTGTTTGTAAACAGTAAGCGTGGTTCGTTTCGAGCACTACATTGATGAACACTCACACTTAAAACCTTTCCATTTTTACTTTTCAGATTGCCTCGACATTTTGTTGACCTCTCTTTTGAGCATTGCCAGAATATTATTCCATTCACATTCTGGCGATTATAGTTATAGGAGTAGCCTTGATAGAGTGCACGTAGCCTACCTTTGTTGGTTGTAATAAGTTCCATAGTAGTAACTGACCTGTCAGTACGATGTTCACACTACAAAGGTTACAACTGTTTTGCTGATGGAGTGACCTACTATAAGCTTATATATTGGCTTATGTGTTGGCTTTTTGTGTTGGCTTTTCGTGTTGGCTTTTGTGTTGGCTTATGTGTTGGCTTTTTGTGTTGGCTTTTTGTGTTGGCTTTTCATGTTGGCTTTTCGTGTTGGCTTATGTGTTGGCTTTTTGTGTTGGCTTTTCGTGTTGGCTTTTGTGTTGGCTTATGTGTTGGCTTTTTGTGTTGGCTTTTTGTGTTGGCTTTTCATGTTGGCTTTTCGTGTTGGCTTATGTGTTGGCTTTTTGTGTTGGCTTTTTGTGTTGGCTTTTCGTGTTGGCTTTTGTGTTGGCTTATGTGTTGGCTTTTTGTGTTGGCTTTTCATGTTGGCTTTTCGTGTTGGCTTTTCGTGTTGGCTTTTTGTGTTGGCTTTTCGTGTTGGCATTTCGTGTTGGCTTTTGTGTTGGCTTTTCGTGTTGGCTTTTTTGTGTTGGCTTTTCGTGTTGGCATTTCGTGTTGGCTTTTCGTGTTGGCTTTTTTGTATTGGCCTTTCGTGTTGGCTTTTTGTATTGGCTTTTCGTGTTGGCTTTTTGTGTTGGCTTTAGTATTGGCTTTTGTATTGGCTTATTTGACAAGTTATTTGTGTCAATGTATTTAGTGGATTTTTTCTTGGTGTTGGAAAGTAGTTGAAAGAGAGGGAATATTTAAAGACTTAACCTCAGCTCACTAACCTAACCTAACCTTTCAACTCTCAGATGTTAATTAAATTCTGTGCATTGTCGAGTTGGAGCCCAAGACCTCAGGGGTAAAAAAAACAATTATTTTTGACGACTTATTTTGGTAACTTATTTTAATGGCTAACCTAACTTTACCTAACCTAACCTAACCTAACCTAACCTCAGCTCACTTTGGATATTACTAGTAAGTGTTCATATCCTCTGCTAGGTAGCATGCTAGTAGTACAGGTAGTGCTCATATTTACCGCTAGATAGCGGAAACATACTTTGCATGTTGCATGTGACACTTGTGAAGTTTAACCACATGCAAGACGTGCTTGTATAAGTTCTCTATTTAAACTCAATATACAATTAACCACTAAATGTTCAGAACTAACATGTATAGCCATGTTTAGGGTATATAGGAGACCCTTAGCAAGAAAGGCTGTCTAACCCACGAGTGTACAGCCTTGTCATACGCAGTAAGCCCCTGTTGGCTTTCTCAAATTGTTGTTGTTGTTGTTGTTTTCTGCCAACAGGGGCTTACTGCGTATGACAAGGCTGTACACTCGTGGGTTAGACAGCCTTTCTTGCTAAAGGTCTCCTATATACCCTAAACATGGCTATACATGTTAGTTCTGAACATTTAGTGGTTAATTGTATATTGAGTTTAAATAGAGAACTTATACAAGCACGTCTTGCATGTGGTTAAACTTCACAAGTGTCACATGCAACATGCAAAGTATGTTTCCGCTATCTAGCGGTAAATATGAGCACTACCTGTACTACTAGCATGCTACCTAGCAGAGGATATGAACACTTACTAGTAATATCCAAAGTGAGCTGAGGTTAGGTTAGGTTAGGTTAGGTAAAGTTAGGTTAGCCATTAAAATAAGTTACCAAAATAAGTCGTCAAAAATAATTGTTTTTTTTACCCCTGAGGTCTTGGGCTCCAACTCGACAATGCACAGAATTTAATTAACATCTGAGAGTTGAAAGGTTAGGTTAGGTTAGTGAGCTGAGGTTAAGTCTTTAAATATTCCCTCTCTTTCAACTACTTTCCAACACCAAGAAAAAATCCACTAAATACATTGACACAAATAACTTGTCAAATAAGCCAATACAAAAGCCAATACTAAAGCCAACACAAAAAGCCAACACGAAAAGCCAATACAAAAAGCCAACACGAAAGGCCAATACAAAAAAAGCCAACACGAAAAGCCAACACGAAATGCCAACACGAAAAGCCAACACAAAAAGCCAACACGAAAAGCCAACACAAAAGCCAACACGAAATGCCAACACGAAAAGCCAACACAAAAAGCCAACACGAAAAGCCAACACGAAAAGCCAACATGAAAAGCCAACACAAAAAGCCAACACAAAAAGCCAACACATAAGCCAACACAAAAGCCAACACGAAAAGCCAACACAAAAAGCCAACACAAAAAGCCAACACATAAGCCAACACGAAAAGCCAACATGAAAAGCCAACACAAAAAGCCAACACAAAAAGCCAACACATAAGCCAACACAAAAGCCAACACGAAAAGCCAACACAAAAAGCCAACACATAAGCCAACACGAAAAGCCAACATGAAAAGCCAACACAAAAAGCCAACACAAAAAGCCAACACATAAGCCAACACAAAAGCCAACACGAAAAGCCAACACAAAAAGCCAACACATAAGCCAATATATAAGCTTATAGTAGGTCACTCCATCAGCAAAACAGTTGTAACCTTTGTAGTGTGAACATCGTACTGACAGGTCAGTTACTACTATGGAACTTATTACAACCAACAAAGGTAGGCTACGTGCACTCTATCAAGGCTACTCCTATAACTATAATCGCCAGAATGTGAATGGAATAATATTCTGGCGATGCTCAAAAGAGAGGTCAACAAAATGTCGATGCAATCTGAAAAGTAAAAATGGAAAGGTTTTAAGTGTGAGTGTTCATCAATGTAGTGCTCGAAACGAACCACGCTTACTGTTTACAAACAATTATCAAAATGCTAAAAAGCAAGTTCAAGAAAACGATATTGCGGCTAAAGATAGTACAGTGTTTGTTCAAAAGGACTTATCATGTCCTCAAAACGTCATGTTAGGACAGTTGTCAACGTCCAAGAAACCTTCAACACTGTCAAAATCAACTCAGACTATAAGTAAAGTGGTATTGCAAGAGGATCAAAAAGGACTATATAGTAACAGTGATGATGGTCATGATGATAATGGTGATCATGATGATGATAATGACGATGATGATAATGATCATGATAATGGTAATGCTTTGTTTACACCTAAAAATCCATTTGTTAAATTTGTATACTGGCACAATCCCAATAAGCTCGTCCAGCGACTACAGTTGTTGCATGCCTCACGTCAATCTGGCCATACTGGTCACGATTGGGAAATCAAAGAAATTGAACAAGAGCTTCGTCGTGCTGAAATTATTGTGTAATGGGTCTACCACTTTGCGACCACTTTCACCCCAACTCTTGTTTCTAATATTTGCTTATTTGCTTTCACTTTTACCTGAACTCTTTGGATCCATATTTGCTCTCACATTAAACTAGTATTCTTATTACCAAGTTGACTTTACTAGAGCTTAGTCTATGCTCGACAGTTGATATGGAAGTATCAGTGACTAGGTATGGTAAGCCTTACGCATACTATAAAGGATATTCATATATTGTGAAACGAACCAATAAAAATGGAACTGTTATTTGGCGTTGTTCAAAGCAACGTTCCAAACATTGTCGTGGTGACCTAAAAAGTAAAAATAGTGAGGTTTTAAGTGTCAGTGATCATCAATGTAGTGTACCGCATGAAACACAGTTGCCGTCGACAAAAAATCAAGAAAACCATATTGCTACTCAAAATAGTGCATTGTTTAATGATCAACGTTTAACCCCTGTTCTCAAAGTTATTTTTAATCCATCTTCCACGTCGCAAGAGCCATCAACATCACAAACTATGCAAGAGGTAGTGTTGTTGTTGTCGTTTTAAAGAGTGGAACAACTAGGTCATCTACTGTTGATCTGCAAGGGGATCAAAGTGACTAAATAGTAATAACCATAAGGTTTTTATGTCAATACAACCATTGTGGCTTCCCCACTTTTCGAAAACAACATTAAAGGGACATTGCTATAAAATGATCTACAACAAGCCTTGTGTTTAAAACTATAACAGACTATTGTAATGTGAGAAAGGCTTGTATTCAGTATGCATTTATTGTCATAATCATGTATACTCTGCAATGTTAAATATACTAACTTTGTATAAAATAAAACAGCATTGTAACATCATTTTGCATTTATTTACAAACTTTATATACATTTTTTTTGGTTTCATCATAATATTTTTAAAGACAACACTGAACACTAAAACATTACTATTCTATGCACATATTTTCTTTCTTTTTCAGTATATTGTCATTACTTATAATTTCCATTATTATTTCACATTATTTATTTATTTAATTAAAACGAACCATGCACCTATTGTTTTTAAAACCTTCATAAATTAAGTGTACAGGTTGCACAGCAATATTGACTTCATCAAAAACACTCTCCGACATATCATTAAACCGTATAGGCAGAAATGTCTCAAAGTTTTCACATACACAAAGTACACGATCACCATATGCTGTTTTCAATTTCCGAATCTTGATAATGCGGAATGGAATATGCATTGGCAATTCGCTGAGCTTCTTTGTCTCTAAGCCACATGATTGTCCCACAGCATTCAAAACATTCATTGTAGTAGTCTATAAACAAAACAAAAGCATATCTATTACACTCTAAAACAGCTTTAATAATATTGTGCAATTAGGGATTTTGCACTATCCATGGCGAATAAATTATACTAGTTATGCAAGAAATGCCCTAACTGTTGCAGATACTACTTTTCTGCATATAGCACAAGTGTTAAGTTCTAATGCACACTTGACACAGGCTATCATGTGTCCACAGGGTAAAAATACAACACCTAGTTCATCTTGATAACAAATTTTACATAATTGTTGGTCACACTTTTGTATCTGTTCGTGAGACAAGTCTTTTCTTTCAGCCTTATGTATTTGCTCCGCGTGCTCTAACTCTAAAGGCACTTTTATGTCTTGTGCTGCAATCACTTTTTCATTACGAATAGTGTTCACAAATTCCTGACCTTTAAGCAACACCATGTATTTACAGTTTGGTAACCAACGAGCGTGTTGCACAAAAGGGTCATCAGTCATTTGCCAATCCTTTAAAGCAAATCCACAATAAAAACATATTGTTTTATCCCCTTCACCAGTATAAAAAAATCCAGCTTCACTTAGCTGTTTGGTAAGGTGTTTTAATATTAATGGCCAAACATTTTTATAAGATTCGAAACGTTTTTCAACAGAGCTGTACTCTGGGTGTGCTAGTGCTTTAGTCTTGCAAACTCCCAATTTTTCAAAAGCACACGCCAATTCAACACTGTCTATGGCATATGGACCACATATATCGACACTACCGTTGACTGGTAATACATCATTATTATTATTTATTTGTGATTCAGCAACGTAAGTAGCGGCCATAGGCCTTGTGGTTCGGTAAAATGAATGCACGGGTAGGTTACCCACTTGCTTTCCAAGCATGTAAGGACAGTGAGGAGACCATCGCAAATGGTCTCTAAAGGGATCATCCCCTTCTTCCCAGTGTGAAAGTTCAATACGACAAAACACACAGCGCACCACATCTCCTCGGTTCAAGTAAAAAAAACCGGCTTTTGCAAGTTCATGCGTCGACAAAAAGCCTACAGGCCAGGATTCAAATGTTAACCATCGATCATGTTCTGATTTTAAATTTAACCCACGTGGTAAACCAACTTGCTCACTTGTTGTATTTGGTACTAACGCCATGTGTTATAATAAAACGTTTTCTTATTGTAAGTTATTAACATTGCACAGAGTACTTTAAAGCATAATGCATGCTTGTTCACTGTCTGTTCATTACGTTAATGGCACATAACGACACCTAAAAGCAACCAAAATAACCCATCACTCAATCAATCAATCAATCAATCAATCAATACTTGTAAATAAAACGTTAACGTTAATTGGCATTAATATATCAAAACACCATTAAAAATAAACTGTATGTTGGCACAAACAGTAACCCATGTACTTATTTTCTTTTTTATAAAGCTACAGTCATTTACATTCCCCCACCCTCCCTTTAACCAATATATAAACAAAAATGAATGTCATGTCATTTTGTTCACATTATCATGTTCAAACCTGTGGATATTCGTTGAGTCCATAGGGAACCACCCATAAATTAAATTTATTATTTTATTTTTAGAAAATCCAACATGGCCTTGTACTTTTCCCAGTCAACAACAACAACATAGCCATTAATCAAGAAAGCAATCATTGTCCCAGTCATGTACAGGTAATGAATTTTTTTTTGTCTACGAGTTTTCAGTAGTGGTAAAATGGAATAGCATTTTTAAGTTGGACTTACCTGAGTTTTAAACAGTTCACTCTTTGGCAGTGGTTTCGCTTTAGTGCGTTTCTGGTTTTTTTCAGCGACTGCTACGGCGGTAAGGCTATTCTTTCCAAGTTTCTAAAAATAAATAAAATAAACCGCTATAAATACCTAAATTCAGGTTAATACATACATTTCATAAAATAAAACATAAAACAAAAAAAATGAAACAAGTTAGTTTAAAAAAAATCATCTCACCTTTACTTGCAGTGACTTGTTACTCTTCCCTTCTAGTGGGCTCAAAAGTGCAATAGTTTCTTCTCCCTCTGACATGTAAGGTATGCCGGTTATCTGCAAACAAATAAATAAATAAAATCATTAATTACCTAATCAATAAATAATTGCATGTATTTATATATAAATCAATAAATGTATAAATGAATAAATATATACCTACCTCACAACAAGAATAAGTATTTTCCACCAACACCAAAACTGTTAAACAAGGCCAAGTGTTTCACACAACGCTGTAGCGTGTTCAAAAGTAGTCACATAAGTGCGAGTGGAAATGTCAGCGACGTGTCTTTATATATCACATTGCATGTATAATCTTTTTTTTTCCCACGCTTTGAACATTCTCTTATCGTGCACGTGGGCAGCTAACGTCTCAGGCGAACACCTGTGCCGGATCAAATTTCACATGAACTTGCATTTTGTCACGTACGAAGCAAAACAGGATGTAACTTGTTAACAGTTATCGCGCACGTGGACAGATAACGTCCCAGGTGAACACCTGCGGTAGATCAAATTTCACATGGACTTGCATTTTGTCACGTACGAAGCGAGACAGGATGTCACTGGTTTAGCGTGCCTGTGGTTTCACACATGTGTGCACGCCTTTCGCACTTCCCTGCCAGCACAATGGTCAGATTATTTCACCTTCAAGCGTCACCTGTTGTCAAGTCAGATCAACGCCTTCCCATAAGCTCAAATGACATTCACCTCCTGCTCCTCGGCAAGTGTGTTTTCTGTACTCACTTCGACCAACATAGAACCAAGTTCTCATCACCGTTTACACGTTAAAGGTAAAAAGTGTGAAAAAACGTACCCTCGCTCTGTCATACACCGACCCGTCGAAATAGCGATTGATCTATTGAACACAGCCACCGTGGTCAGCGACAGGTTCGTTGAAACACACACACACCCAGCCGTATCGTCTCTCTCAACCACCACGCTTTATAAACATTATAAACAGGTAACGGTAATGATTTTTTTTTCAACATGTATGGCGTTAGGCCCTTTGTGAATTATTTTTTCGAAAAAAATATCTACCACATTTGAAAGGGGGCGTTAGCCCGAGTGCTAGGACACCTCGTACACGTCTCTAGCGTTATTGGTTCGTGACATATCGGCAAAAATTATAAAAAAAACACGTGTTTACCCCAAAATCGCGTTTCCCAATTTTTTTAAAATTACAACGAGTGGTCCATAGCAAAGAGGACGTCTTCCCGAATCCTTGGACCCATCGTACATGCCTCTAGCGTTATTGCTTCGTGAGATATCGGCAAAATCACAAAAAACATGTGTTTACCCCAAAATCGAGTTTCCAATTTTATTAAAAATTATAACGAGTGATCCATAGGAGAGAGGACGTTACCCCGAGTCCTTGGACCTGTCGAACACGCCTCTAGCGTTATTGGTTCGTGAGATATAGCAAAAAGTCTAAAATCACGTTTTTACCCCAAAAAGACTGTGTTTCCAGATTTTCACATTTTCGACACCGACATTCCCGTAAAGAGCACGACGAGACGAAAAAAACGAATCCAAGCACGCCCTCCTAGCATGGCTCCTTCCATTCCAAGGTCGCAGGGGCTCACAACTTGCTAAGTGAGACAGCTCTGTCCTTACCACACTACTACCTACAGGTTTTCATCCTAGAGACTTGAAATTTATTTTGGGGGTAGAGGGGGTAGGGACCTTTCATTTACGTCAAACAAACTTTTTTGTAGAGTTCCTAGTTTCCAAAATATAGGATTTTCAAAATTCGAGTGTTTTCAAAAAAACATAAAAAGTAAAAAAAAATTATTATAGAAAATAAAGGTCATAAAGACCATTCGTTTGAGCCATGGAACAACGTACTATCCTGTTTGGTTTTCAAACTATAGCCTATTTTCGAAAACAAAAAATTTTTAAAAATTTTTGAAAAATATAATACATGGTCCATAGGAAAGAGGACGTCAGCCCGAGTCCAACGACACCTCATTTGTCAAAATCGGACCATGCGTTCGAGAGATATTTAACATGGCTAAAGCTTAGTAGTGGGGCAAGGAGGGTTCTGGAGTGGCGCAGAAACCGCCTCACTCCCCTACTGCTGACGTACATGATTATAGCCGCAAATTTAACAAAACACTCGTAATGTGAACAGATATGTTTACACACAACATCATACTCGTGAATAAGTACATAGTAGCAGAAATTACACATATACTGCGGTTAATAATGAAGCAGAGAAAAATTGTTACAAATAAATTACTCACCATTGCCGCCTCGCGTCCGGAGCCTATAAAGGGAATACACCACTCATTTTGGAGTCACTATTGCCGTCTGTTGAACTATCACCATCACTATCACTATCACTTGACCCCAAAGAAATGACAAATCTTTCCACGACTTCAACAATGATATCTTCCTTCTCCCAAGCTTCATTAATGACTCCTTTCGTGTGTCTCACGACTCTCTCCCAATCGTCCGCCCTAACATTGTCCACAGCCTGTGAAAGAAGTCTTTCTACTTCTGAAATCGTGAAGAGTTTGTTATTAACTGCGACGTAATTTTTCACCTGGGCCCAAATAAGTTCGATGGCATTGAAATGGCAGTGATAAGGGGGAAGTCGGATAACTTTATGTCCGTGTCGCCTAGCAATTTCGTCCACTTCATACACTGGAAACTGTGGCTTGTTCACTTTCACGAGTTTCATGAGCTCCCCTTTCTTCATGTCGTCACGTAAAGGAATGTTGTGGCTCGTCAGTCACTCAATGAGCACATTCTTTCTTGCTGCCATTGTTGGAGCTTTGTCGTGATTGACACTATGATATGGGACATTGTCCATAACAATTGTGCTCTTCTCAGGCAAGTTGTTCAGCAATTCTTCAAACCATTTCTGGAATGTGGTACTGTTCATCTCCTCATGATAATCACCAGTTTTCTTGGATCGGAACACATGAAGAGAATTCGGCACGAAACCTTGTGACGTACCAGCATGAATTACAATTATTCTCCCCCCTTTCCCAACAGGCACTGCCAATGTACCTTCCATGGAATCATCTGTCCAGGCTTTTCCCCGGGAATGAGAGGCGTTGACCCACGTTTCATCCAGCCACACTATAGAATCAAAGTTTTCTTGCATAATCTCCCTCAAAAATCTGAACGGCCACATTACAATATCACTTCTTTCCATTAGTATTATCCGCCCGTTAACCTTTTTATATCGGAATCCCAGATCCTTCACTACTTTTTTCAGAGAAGATTTTCTTCCGCGAAAAAGATCGCTATTGTCAAGAGAACGGAGTAATTTCTCAATTGTCGGATGCTCTTTTCTGCGGTAATAAGCATAAATATGACGGCGAATAGCGTCTTGTTGGAAAGCATCCAAATCAGTCACTGTTTTAGGCCTATTTCTCTTCTTGCCTGGCGTTTCTAATTTAGATGGTCCGGCTGCCTGTTCCTCCGCATGGAATTTCTCTTTCCCAATTCCTATTACTGTGCTTCTATGAACCTTAGTCGCATCAGCTGTTCTCTGTACTGCCTGAGCAACAGGTAATCGAGTTTCCCCGTTGTCTTTCTCCGTCTCAAAGTACTCTCGCACATTACTAATAATTTTCCCGGTTTGACTCCTTAGTTGAGTCCCTTGTCCTAAGGCCTTTCCTCTCTTGGCGCTTGGCTTTTGCGTGCTAGACCCCGGCATGACACTATTGCACACACGCACGACAGAAATAACACAAACACTCACTAACCTAAAGCTAACCTACAACTACACGTAATTATACTACACTATGTCAAACGACAAACAAATAATAAGCTATTAAATAACAACAGACTAGAATATTGTCAAAAGAAAAATATACGAGAAATACGAGAAAACACAAAGACCGCCAATTAAACTAACAGAGCACAGTGCAAACAGCTGACAACAACATGTGAACGCAAGAAGTTAACTGGCAACGTCGTCAGCGAAACTCGATTTATATCGATATATCCATTTGAATGGCTGCCTGCGATTGGCTGGTTAGAGTGTAGTTGTGACGTATCGCTGAAACTTCAAGTCGGAAGTTAGGATGGCTCTAGTATAGCGTAAGGGCAATGGAAAGCCCCGTGTGGGTGCGGGTTAGAATACACCCACGGTATGCCCTGCTTGTCGTAGGAGGCGACTAATAGGGCCGACATGGCCGAATAACTCGCCAGTTTTGATTTGTTCAGACCCCCTGTGGATGGGGAGGGCAGAATTCATCCACGGTATCCCCTGCCTGTCGTAAAAGGCGACTTAGAGGGGGCCTTATAAAGGTCAATTTTGGTTTTCTGGTCCCAGCTCTGGTTTGACCAATAGAAATAAACATGCGTGCTGTTAGGGGAAGGGCCACCAGCTTGGCCATCTGGCCAGAAAGCCTAGACGGTATGCCCCATCCCGTCAGGTGGGTGCGCCATGTACCCTACAGTAGTATCCGCCTTACAACGAAGGTCCCTGCATGGCCGAATACTGGAGCTGAATAAATCCTGTGCATGCCGAGGGGGGAAGTGCCTGTTCGAGGCACTGGGACCCCGGGCAATATCTGCTATGCCAGGTAGGTATTGCCTTGGCTGGGTGGCGCCCACAGTGATAGCCCCCGTTCGGAGTGGGCAGTATTCGGGGAGGATTTCGTCCGGGATGCCATCAAAGCGATCACGGACACCTGTACAGGGTGGCACCCTTAAAAAGCCGTCTCTTGAGTGTCGAGCTAATCCCAAGGTGTATACGCCTTGGGATGAAGCCTTGAATAGAAGATTCCCCGCTGATAAGTCTCCTCGCTACCTGGTAGCTACGAGGACTGACGGGGGTGATTTTAAACTAGTAAAATCAATAATTTTTTCTGAGGAAATCGAGGGGAAATTTGGGGACCTAAGCGGGATATCCAAGCTCCGGAACGGTCAGCTGCTGCTGCACACCGTTGATCGGAAGCAAACTGAAGCGTTGCTGGAATGCACGCAATTCGGCGAAATTCCCGTTAAGGTCTCAAAACACGAAACGCTGAATGAGGTCCGAGGAGTTATTTTCCATCGTGACCTCATTTTAAATAGCGATGCGGAATTCTTGCGAGATCTGGGGAAGAGAGGCGTCACCAAGATTAGGCGCATCACCCGAAAGATTGGGGAGAACAGCGTCGATACCGGCGCTTTTATTCTCCATTTTGAGGGTGATGTAGTACCTAAGCAGGTGAAGGTCACATCGTACCACTGCGATGTTCGACCGTACATCCCTCCACCTATGCGCTGCTATCAATGCCAGAAATTCGGGCATGTTTCCGTCAGGTGCACTGCCAAGGCCGTGTGTAGAGAGTGTGGCAAGGGGACACATGAGGGTGAGAGGTGTACGCCTCCCCCGATTTGTCCTAACTGCCAAGGAAGCCACTCTCCACGATCGAAGCAGTGCCCTGAGTTCTGTAAGGAAGCAAAAATTCAAGAAATAATAACTCTTGATAGGCTTTCATATCACGACGCTCGCAAGAGGTACCGTGATATGAATGCCCCCGAATTTCGGGTATCGTTTGCAGCTGCAACGACGCCCTCATTCACCCCTGCCGCATCTTTACCGAGTGTAGTATCCTCGACGCCCGTATTATCAGCAGTATTAAAATCACCCCTCGCTGTACCAGCGAAAAATGTCAGCCCGAAGGAGGTACAACAACCTTCTTCGGCCCAGCAAAAGAAGGCGCCGGTTATACCATCTAAACCGGCGCAATCGGAGAAGAAGTCCTTCTCCGAAACGGTCGGCGAACAAGTCTTCCCCAGCTAAAGGGGGAAAGAAGACTTTGCCGACCAGGGCTGGTCCTTCTTCCAGCCCACCTAATACGAAAAATATAGGGGAGAAAAGGGAGACGGTTCGCCGCCGTCTCTCTTGCCCTCCTGCTGACGGGGTGGCTACTGTCTCTGCTGGCCTTTCCGCTCCCATTACCACCAAGGGAGCGAAGCCTGCTGAAGCCAAGCCCGTACGTATGGAGGAACTCCCTTATAGAAAAGAAAATAGATCGGCGGAGGAGAGGGGAACGGTTCAGCGCCGTTTCTCTTCCTCTCCTAAAGGCAGGGCTTCTCACGTATCTGCTGTCCATCCCGCTCCCACCACTACCAGTGGAGCGGTGCCAGCAGGAGCGACCTTGTTTTATAAGGACCCGGCGTCTGTGGGGAAGGGACCATCTACTTCCCCAGACACGCGTCGGCGCCGATCCAAGAATAAAGAAATCTCTTCGGGGCGTGTCGGGGACAGACACCCAGTCTTCGGACCGGGAGAAAGTCCCTCGACACCGCTATCGCTCTTCCCCAAGAGCGAGACTCGTGAGGTCCGACGACGACCGCGCGCAACCCAAGAGAGCGCCCGCTCCATTTTCTTCGTCTTCGGACGGAGATGTGGAGATTGAGGTGTGCTCTCCTGCCCCATCATCTCCAACTAGAGCTGGGGAAGGGTGGCAAACGGTCAAGCATAAGTAGAAGACCCATTTCTACTTAAGTCCACACCATGGCACTATTACAATGGAACTGTAATAGCTATTCTGTTCATCTCGCTGAGTTACGACAATTAATATCTTCGTTTTCGGCAACCATTGTCTGTCTTCAGGAATCCAGGTCTCGTCCTGGACATGAGACAACAATGCGTCACTTCAAACTCTTCTCTAAAGACCGGGTGGACGGAGCTGTGGCCGCTGGTGGCGTCTGCACTCTCGTCCACTCTAGCATCTTTAGTGAAGAGGTGCCGTTGCGTACTCAGCTAGAGGCAGTTGCAGTTCGTACTTCGTTGCCAGTAATGGCAACAGTATGTAACGTGTACATCCCGCCTGATTCTCAGCCGGATTACGACCAGCTGGTGGATCTAGTCTCTCAGCTCCCCCCTCCTTTCCTCCTTCTGGGAGATGTTAATGCCCACAACACCATCTGGGGCTCCGCTACCACTAGCGGTAAAGGGAGAGATTTTGAGAGGCTGATCAGGCGGCTGGACCTGTGTCTGTTGAACACAGGGGAGCCTACACACTTCTCTATTGCACACGGTACTTATTCAAGTATCGATATTACCCTGTGCAGTCGTGCGCTGGTTCCCCTGCTACAGTGGGGTGTACACGATGACCTTTGTAATAGTGACCATTTTCCAATTATCGTTACTCTTCCGAACCAGTGAGCCATCGAGTTACCAAGTCGATGGCTTCTCCGTCGGGCTGATTGGCCAACATTCACGGCACGTGCGGTGTTTGCCGAAGATACCTTTGAGAGTGTCGACGATCATACCATTCACATAACGAATGGTATTTTGGCTGCTGCTGAGGAAACAATACCTTCCTCATCCGGCAACTCACGCCGGAAGCTTGTCCCTTGGTGGACAGCCGAGATTGCAGCAGCCATTAAAGATCGTCGACGTGCTTTCAAATGCTATCGGAGGCAAAACACTATGGCCAACCTTATCACCTTCAGAAGGATGCGTGCTAGAGCCCGATATCTGATTCGGGAGAGTAAGAAAACGACGTGGGAAAAGTATGTGTCGTCCATGACGGCGCATACTCCTTCATCTCAAGTGTGGACTAAGCTTCGTCGGATCTCCGGACTCCCGACAACACTGTCGATACCTGGAGTGTCCATCAATGGAGACATCATCACGGACCATCTCGCCATTGCCAACAGCATTGGCTCGCACTTCTCCGATGTATCCTGCTCCGGGAGTTACGATCCTACATTTCTTTTTCTGAAGCGGGAGGCAGAGACTCACCCCTTGTCCTTTGCCACTGCTGCTTCGGAGTCCTATAATGTACCATTCTCTGAATGGGAACTGCGCAGTGCGCTTGCACTGTGCAGGGATACGGCTCTTGGACCGGATAACATACATAATCAAATGTTAAAACATCTTTGCGAATCCAGTATAAAAAACTGTTGATCCTCTTCAATCGTATATGGATTGAAGGGGAGTTTCCATCTCAATGGCGAGAGGGGATCGTGATACCGATTCCTAAGGCTGGAAAGGATCCCAAGTTTGTAAGCAGCTATAGGCCCATTTGTTTGACAAATGGCCTATGTAAGCTGCTCGAAAAGATGGTGAACCGTCGACTGGTGTGGTTCTTGGAGGATAAAGGTCTCCTGTCTGAGTACCAATGTGGATTTCGCTCTCATAGGTCCACCACTGACCATCTGGTGCGACTTGAGAGCGCCATACAGGAGGCTTTTTTTCCGAAAGCAGCACCTAGTCACGGTTTTCATTGACCTCGAGAAAGCCTACGACACCACATGGCGCTACGGGATCCTTTCCACCCTTCACAAGTGGGGACTCCGTGGTAACTTACCGACTTTCATTGCGAATTTCATGTCCGTCCGACTCTTCCGTGTAAGGGTCGGTAGGACATTATCGCAATACTATACCCAAGAAAATGGAGTTCCTCAGGGTTCAGTGCTGAGTGTCACCTTGTTCGCGATTGCCATTAATGGCATTGTTGCCGCCGCCGGGTCCGCGGTAGTTCCATCGCTGTATGTAGACGATTTAGCTCTGCATTACAGCTCTGGAAGTATGGCAGTCGTGGAACGGCAATTGCAGCTAGCTATCAACCGGGTCGACAGGTGGGCTCACGACCGGGGTTTTCGTTTTTCAGCAGCGAAAACCTCCGTCGTCCATTTTTGTCGGCTACGGAGGCTACATTTACACCCTGAACTACATCTCAGGGATGCTGCGTTGCCGTTGGTTGACACTTATCGCTTCCTGGGGCTCCATTTTGACAGCAAGTTAACGTGGCAGCACCATATACGGCAATTGATAATGACATGTCTCAGGAAACTGAACATGCTCAGGTTTCTTAGTGGCACTACGTGGGGGGCTGACCGTGCGGTGCTGCTACGGTTCTACCAAGCCCTCGTCCTGTCCCGGCTAGACTATGGTTCTGCGGCATACGGTTCAGCAAGGCCGGCAACCTTGAAAATGCTGGACAGTATCCACCATAGTGGCCTTAGGCTGGCTATCGGTGCCTTCCGGACCAGCCCGATACCCAGCCTACTCGCCGAATCGAGTGTTCCACCTTTAAATTATAGACGCCAACATATGCTTTTAGCATATGCTGCCAATGTGCGTCAAATGCCGCAACATCCGACCTATCAAGCTCTCTTCGGTACACAAAACCACCAGGGGTACGCCAACCGGCCTCGTGCCACTCGGCCGGTTGGTATTAGACTTGATAGCTCGTGTACTGAAATAGGAGTGGCTGTAGGTCCCTGCATGATCCGGACATCTAGCGAGGTGCCTCCGTGGCAAGTCCCGCGTCCGGAAATTCGGTTAGATCTGCACCGAGGTCCTAAGGTGAACACGGATGCCTCCGTTTACCGGAGGCAGTTCCACAGCATAGTTCACCAATTTCCGGACGCTGGCATTCTATACACGGATGGTTCGAAGGTGGACGAGAAGGTGGGTTGTGCTTACGTTATTGATGGTGCAAATACCAAGATCTCTTTACCTGAGGCCTGTAGTGTGTTTACTGCGGAGCTCGTTGCCATCTATGAAGCTCTGCAGTTTGCACTACAGGATGCTCGAATCCACTTTCTCGTGTGTACCGACTCTTTGAGTTCGTTGCAGTCAATTGCTACATGTTTCCCGCAACACCCCCTAGTGCAGCGAATCCACGACCTACTAGCCGGGCTGTGCCACACTGACACTCGAATCACCTTTCTGTGGCTTCCAAGCCACATGGGAATTGCGGGAAATGAGTTAGCAGATCAAGCTGCAAAAGAGGCGGTATCACTACCACCTCGACCAATGAAGGTACCCGCTAGAGATATTCGCTCTCAGTTACTCCTACAAGTTCTGGCTTTTTGGGAGAGTCAGTGGCTAGCTGACCCACTGCCCAGTAAACAGAGAGCGATCAAGGGAACTACTCGCGTGTGGCGGAGCTCCTTCCGGGCCCGGAGAGAGTCCGTCATTTCGTGAAGGCTAGGATAGGTCATACAAGATCCACCCACTCGTACCTAATGAGAAGGGAAGACCCCCCACTTTGTACCTGTGGAGCCGTATTTACCGTGGCCCACATTTTCACCGAGTGTGTGGATCTTGCTGACTTACGAAGAAACCTTGGTTTGCAGACGACACTCAAACTTATATTAGCCGATGACGCGGTGGCTGCTGATCGCGTTATCCGCTTTATAAGTGAGAGTGGGTTAGGGCCAGCAATCTAAATTTTCCAGTGAACTTTGACTCAACGACTTGTTCGTTTTTGAATGATAATGTTTTTGTTTTTCCGTAATTTTTGTTTATTTTTATAATTTTTATTTTTTATTTTATTGTTTGTTTTTGTTTTATTAATATTTGGTCTTTTTAAATTTAGATGTCCACCTCAAAATTTTAAATTCAATTCAAAATTTGTATTCTTTAATCTGTGTTAAGAGGGGCAGATGACCTCGTAGTTCCCCCCTTAAAACAACAATAACTAACTAACTAACTAGCCGTATTCACCGTGGCCCACATTTTTACCGAGTGTGTGGATCTTGCTGACTTACGAAGAAACCTTGGTTTGCAGACGACACTCAAACTTATATTAGCCGATGACGCGGTGGCTGCTGATCGCGTTATCCGCTTTATAAGTGAGAGTGGGTTAGGGCCAGCAATCTAAATTTTCCAGTGAACATTGACTCAACGACTTGTTCGTTTTTGAATGATAATGTTTTAGTTTTTTCCGTTTTTTTTTTTTATGATTTTGTTTCTTATTTAATTTCTTTTTGTTTTTGTTTTATTAATTTTTGGTCTTTTTAAATTTAGATGTCCACCTCAAAATTTTAAATTCAATTCAAAATTTGTATTCTTTAATCTGTGTTAAGAGGGGCAGATGACCTCGTAGTTCCGCCCCTTAAAACAACAATAAAAAAAGCAATGGAAACATAAACAAACAGAACTGATGCTATAACATGTGATTTGAGTAGATGGGTGTGCTCTTTTCTCGTATTTTCAGTTTTTATAATAATTGAGGCTAAGAGATGAGTAATTTAATTGCTCAGTTCCGCTGTGCTCTTCAAATTCAACAATTGCCATATCAATGCTTTACTTACACAAAAAAAAAAGCTTTCAGACGGATTGGAGTAGATTAGGCCTACTTCGCGTTGCAAAGCCGATTTCGAAGTACTGTATATGATCGTATGCGTGAGAAGATGTAGTTTCATATTGCTGGATATTTTGTCGGGAACCCGGTGGCCTTAGGCTACTTGAGGTTAGCCCGTGACTTCGTATTTCATCGTCAAAGCTCCATGTACCATTAGAGATTGGAAAAAGGAATAAGTTTATTATTAATTAAATTTTGTAAATGGCAATCAGTATTGAGATAGTCCTCATGTGCGAATCGAATGTGTAATGGTTATTACAGGGTTAGTAATTGCCACCTGAGATGTGGATTACTGCGGAACAATGTAATTCCTTTGTCTTATTATTTAATATGTTGATTGAAGCAACCATAGGTTAATTCTTGTATGACATCAATATTAGTTAAGCCAAGCTGTGGTTGTTGGCAATTTGTAAGTATTTGGTGAAAGGTGACGTATTCCAAGGTAAAGTAAGTGAATTGTTATTTATTTGGTTTGCATGAGAGTACTGTGTAATGATGTAAAAAACTTAATTCGTCATTCTGCGATTTCTCGCGACGTAGGTGGCATGCAATTTGTGGTGTGGATAAAAGCTTTCTAATATGTTCTGTTTTAATTATGTAACTCATTTCCCTTTTATCCACTGTAGAATGTCCGTTAGGGACATGTGAAATAATATTTAGCTTTCCTTTTTTTATGTGGTTAGGCTACGCTGTGTATGCATTTTGTTTGTCTTTTTGTTAACCTTTATATGTTCTTGTTGTTATTAACTATGGACGACTGTCAGCGGTGAATGAAAAAAGTGAGCATCGGGCAACCATTACTAAAAGTTAGACGTGTGGATAATCTGGTCGTGCTTCTAAAGCTTGGAAGTCGGAAATAATTGATTATATAATGAACTTAGTGTCGTATGACATTACGCTATCGGATTAGGCGTATTGAATTTCATTGGAATAATTAGTACTTCGATTTTATTGAATGATGAAACATGACATTACCTTTGAGTATACTGTAGGCCATATCTACGACGTGTGAAAGATTAATACATTTTATGTATTAAAAATACATTAATTAACCGGCGATGTTCCTATGGTATTAGAAGAAAGTATGTACTGGTATTACATTAGGGTTCCATATCTTTTATTTTATCAATGCATGTGTTATTTAAATGTATCTTTGAACGTTTATTGTATTATGTTCATTGGAAGGAATAGATGTTATTTGTTTGGCAGAATACTGTGTATAATTTCTGGGTCTTAGACTTTGACAACGATTCTAGAATAAATACTCTGGGTTATGTTTGCAAAGAGGTCCAGCAGCTTCATCCACCTTCCTCCTCTACTTAATTACTTATTTATTCTGTTAAAGTGAGGGGCCCAATGGTACACCGGGGCGAAACGCTGGCAATTTGTTGAGTTATGCCGGAACATTTATCACATTTTGTGTTTAAATATATAATGGCTCAACGGACAATACATATTTTATTTTGGGAAAATTATATACGGTAACTCTGACGTTCCTTCAAGGGAACCACCATCCGCATCACGACTGCGACGGGGAGATCGGTGTTTCGCATCCCACAGCTCATAATGGCCATCCTAAATGTTGGTTTCTCCCAGGGGTTTCCACTCTTCCTCTTGGAAAATGCCAGGATGGTACTGTACCCGAAATCACTTACCAATACCTGGTGAAATCCCTCGATGACAACTGGATCGTAGAACCTGAAAATACCCGGCTAAGGAACCCTCAAGTCCAACCACCAAGTAAAGGAGTAATAGGGTAACTAGTCTTCCTAACAGGTTGTCTTAAGAATGACCGTGGCTTTAAAAGAAAATTACTAGCTCAAGAACACGAAAAACTTCTCAGAAGAGAACTATTTCAAAGGGTGGTATACCCTGAAAATACCAAGCGATGGCCTTCTTAACACGACCTCCCATCACTTCGTTAAAATACCACGCAATGAATTTAAAAATGGGAAAACAATACTTTATTCAAAAAGGACATGACAACAATAAAAAGAAAAATATACCTGTCGTCAAAACGACCAAAGTAACAGTAACAAAACTGTCACATGAAAAATCCATGAGTGGATAATGACAATCACCTTCTCGCTGGAGTGATCATAAAAATATAACTTGCAATGCTCTTACAAAATCGTAAGTGTCAATCTTAGAATTATATTATGGAATTCAAATAATAGACTGGACGACAAATAAACATGAATTAGCACGTAGTAATATTAAATGTATCGTCTTAAACGATTCCCTGATGCCGTAGCATTCGTTAAATATTATGTACAATAAATTTACAAGAATTTATACAGGAATGTGTCTTTGGACACTCAAATTTGGTCTCATAGATGACCTGGATCATATCGTTAGCGTTTATATTGATTCAAAGAAAAATACTTTTTAATCTGGGTTATATTTCACCAAGCGATCAAGCTAAGTGAATTATTAATCATTAGCGTTCATGTTTCATGTAGATAAATCTACTGGATCGCACAATTTTGTAGAGGCTTCGATTATCAGCTGCGATAATATCTTCAATAGCATAAACAGATTATCCAAGCGTTACTCAGGATTAGGTGAAGAAAAGCATGCAGGCCTGATCAAGCAAAGATCAACAGTTGCCAGTGTCTCAACAGACATGAAAATACAGAAAAACCCACCTAGGTTTACACTACACCAAGCACGTTTGTTAGACTACTCGAAGTCTGATAAAGATTGGCACTCACTGGCTCACAAGCTCTTACTGGCTCAATCTACAATACCAAATTGCTTCAACAAGCATAAAATCACAAAAACACAGCATAATCCCGAATATGCATTCGAATATCAAAAATAGGTTCCAACAACCTTCAACAAACTGTTACCAAATCAAATTACTATCACAGAAACCTACAATCATGCTTAAAATACACAACTAACCTAAAGCACGTTGTTCAAAGAAATGGAATTAAAGTATTTCACCAGCCTAGAAAAGAATCTTGCCTCACAATAGTGTACATCAAGTATACTGCTTATATCTCTTGACTTAAAGTCAATCTTCTCTGGGAATAATTCAATCAAAAATCTGGATGGTGTTCAAAAAATACTGTACACAAATCACACACACTATTGCACTAAATGCAATCATTTACGTTACGTTTCATAGAAAGTACATGTCTCAGCATGATATCAAAGGTTAAACTGCTCTCAAATTAATGCCTAATAGAAGGTTAAAATGATCCTTCCCTAAATCAGAATAGCCTCCAACTTCAGTGAATTCAGAAATATTAATGGATAAGACCTACACCATGAAAGCAAGTTACTTCGCTGGTTAATCCAATGACAATCATTAGGCAAATCCACCAATAGATCCTCACGCACAAAAGCTAAGTGCTTTCCAAGAAAATAATCCAGAAAAGTGGATCAAAACCTTCAAGGCATAGAACATCAAGAAAAACTTCCCAAGTTTCAAATCGATGCGAGGAAACGACCAAGTTCCTAACTCAAAAACGTAAATCAAAGGAGTACATGAAAACATGTACTAGCCAGAAGAAGGACAGTGTCCCAAACACTGTTAAACAGAGACGCGATTAAAGCTATACTTATATAAACATCTGGAGATCTTCTCCTATTCACGGTCTTCTCGGCAATAAGAATACGCACATCTAATTAAATGGCTATACTGAATTTACTAATTAAATATCAAATCTATAAATACTCAAGGGATGAATTCATTAAGTGAACAATAATCCCGGATATACAGCAAGTCAGTTTCGACAGAAACATCGAACCTAAACTTGTGCATATCCATTTAATCTACAAAAGAAAAAATTATGACAATTGTGATTGCTAACAAATGCCTCCACTAAGCTACGACAATTGAGATGCTGGTCCAGTACCTTTCGTTGCCTCTTGAAGCGTCTTAAAAAGGATATAGGTATCTGACTAGCCTCCATACTACAGTCAGATAAACCATACTTCCTCCTTGGATCTGGAACTTGAACCCGGGAACGCACCGCACTCGAACAGCTGTCGGAATGCACCTCGTTCCCTCATCGTTCACGCCAGGAATGTCCTTACACCCTCGCAAAACCGCACTGTCCCAGACATAGTCCGTCATCATGTCATCGCTCGCAATAGCTTTCGCTAACACCCACTGGTGTACTTCGAAAGAATGCTCCTTTCCTTACAGGAAAATACAGTTCGTGGATTGTATGCACCTCGCTCATGCTTCTCACACGCAGTTACCCCATATCATCTTATCCTGACATTCTGGGAACTATAGAAATAAAGTAAATGTTCCCCACTGACATCTCGAATGAAAATATGCCTTTAAAAATCTGAATAATGCAATGTATACCAAGTCTTGATGCTGGTTGTACTATAATCGAGAATGCACGTTACTAAGTCACGTGGAAGATTCCACACTAGAATCTTATAATGGCGGCTTGGTTCATGGACACCGCTGGACATGTAAAAATCAGTCCGCGTTCCAAATCTGAACTGTTCTGTCTCTCCCAATTCGACACTCTGCACGTGGATTGAACTGAAAGCTTCAACTCAATTGCTATATGGTAACTGCGTTTTATAATATCACACGGTGCACGTTCACTCGTGAACGCACAATACTGTGATCGGCGCAAATACACTTCGTTGCGCGATCGGGCCGAGCCGGGTAGAATTCCTGGCCGACTGTACACGCTGCCGTTTCACAAGGCCTGGAGCTCGCGAATCGCTTACCAGTCAAGTTCCGTAATACAAACGTATGACAAGCGTGAGTTGAGTGAGTCTCTCCTGCTGGCTGCACATCGGCGAGGAAAGCTACCCCCTCTCTATTCCTAGATATATATTGATATGTCAATATATCGTTTGTAGCTTTGATTAAATACATGTTATTCCTGCGTTTCACCTGTTAGATTTCATTTCACATGTATAATAGCCTTCTGCTATGGTAATACACATTCTACAGTCTTCGCAATATCTTTAATAACTCTGATTTCCTTCATATTAATAATAACAATCCTCTAGTTGGGGTCGATGCGCGACATTACGCCATCTATGGATTTATTGATTGGCTGGGCATCGTGTCGTCCATTCGGAAATGCTCGTGGCCTCCCACCTGTAACGGAATGACACTTCTTACAATCTCTCCACTGCAAAGCATGACTTGTCTTGTGAGTTCAACTCCGTCACGCCTCCTGACGTAACTATTTACAATATCTGGACTAAAAACCTTACGAAGAAAACGGTACAGTACCTTATAAAAAACCATTTCGTCTACCTCATTTCCTACCCTAATAATTCCATTTACATATACTGCCACAAGTTCGATTCCCGTTTAATAATTGTGAGATTTTAGACGTAAAACGTCACGTCCGGTGGTTCGAATTCCAAATAAAAAGTAGATCAGAGATTAACATAACGTATAACTACAAGTTTCCCTCCTTCCTTTTTATACTATCACACTACAATCGCTACAGAAATACTGGCCATCAAATCAACACTCCGCAGGTACACGGGACCGATAACCAAGATGTCCCAATCCCCTGAAATTAATTATTTAACTATTATCATTCTCCTATCAGAAACATGTTACACAATTACAAAACATTTCATTAAATACAATTAGACCAGAACTTGGTGATTAGTAGTGAATTCTCTGAGGCTAGGTGTAGATCCTCCGTTGTGCAGGTGGTTGGACACATACGACATTGGATCATATGGTTGACAGTCTGATCTTCTCCGCAATCACACTTGATGTTTCCGTCTTTAGCGTAGTTCCATCTTACCAATATTAGCCCTTGATTTGCTGACTCAACCTATTTAGGGATTTCCATGTCATCCATGCCTCGTTATGACCCGGTGGTAAAGTTTCAGATGGTGTCAGACAGCCACCAGGAAGAAGACCTTTAGCTTTCCAAGATTGTATTATAGCATTTTTCTCGGTGGTTGTGAGTTCCATTGATGTTTTTAGGAAACTCTTCCTAGATTTCAGTCTTGGTGTGTGTGATTCGTACTGTACTCGTATATGTATGGGATCGGAATTATCCGTATTCTCAAAAGTTTTCTAATTTGCCAATTATAAATATAATCGACACTGGATTCAAGCCACAAAACAGGTTTTGAAGCCCTAGTGAATTAACTCGTTAACTAGCAGAGCCGAGAGAGCGCACGTGCAGTGTTAACTCGCAAGGGACTTCACGAAGGCACGCGACTCCTGCCGAGCGAAACGCAACCCACACCGAGAAGAGGAGGGGTGACACGAGGCAGAAGTGTGGCACTACCAGCCAATAAGAAGCGACTTTACTTAGATGAGAGCAAATTAAGCAATTAGCATAGCTAATTACCAGCAAGATTTTAACACTTCATAATATCATTGAAGGTGTTAAATAATAAATAAGAAGTAGGCTATTTATTAACATTGCGCCTAATTAAATGATTAATTAAGGATTATATTATCATCGCTAATAAGGAGCCAATCAGAGCCATGTTCTGAAGGTAACGCGAACTTTATTGTTGGGGAGGAACATCGGAGAGAGGAATCGAGGCTCTTATTACTTGCGACTTCGAGAGGAGCGGACGTCTGAATGAAATACTCTACCAACGAACAAAGCTAATAGAAATTATTATACTTCAAAAGAAGATTACTACTGCTAGAGAATAGTAATGAGAACGACGGCACTTTGTTGTGTGCAAAATTATTAAGTCGACATTCAAATATATTTCAAACTTATTAAGTATTCTACGTATTTTATCATGTCGAAATTTCTGAAGTTGAGGGAGGTGAATAAAACTGAATCTACAGAGATCGTAATGGCGAACTAAAATGTTCATGGGAACATAGCTATGATGGCAGCGAGGATATTCGAAATGACATAACATCAGTCTCGTGGGGGAGATAAACATCTCGTCTCTCCCATGTTAAAGTATACTACATCTACAAAAGTCATTTCACCAACTACAATGAAGAATATTAATATATCGAAATTTGGCGGAGAAGACAGAAGAATTTCAAGAACGAGGGCGGCTAGGGTTGATCCCAGTGCCATCAAGAGAGAAAGGGTTTCCCATCTTACACACTAAGACACACCGGCAGAAAGGACAGCCACACCCAGAAGTTCGAGTCTCAATCCCGTTCCTGATAACCTGGAAACTTCTGAAGGAGATCGAGGAGAGGCCCACAGGACAACATGAAGATTCGAGCTATCAAAAACAATCCGTTTCTGAGAAACAGCGAAGAAAGCCCACTTCTAGTTAACATAAGGTAGTCTCATGACCAACAATATTTCCCATTTTGTAGAATTGTAGATACTGTTGAGAATATCCGACAACTTGCTATATTAATGCCATTTTTCTACATTTTTGCAATATCTTTATTAGGGTTTTCGAATTTATATTTTCATACCTACGTTACGTAGATGTTCATTCTTGATTTTCATCGATTTGACAATGTAGAATTGGTATTTGGAATTTTTGAATTTTGCGACTTTCGAATTTGAATGATGGAGAATTTAACGTTTATCTCAGAATATTTTTATGGTAAAGTTTAAGTGTGTTTAGATCACATTTTATTGGTTTTTAAATTGTATTAAATCGTTCTTTGATAACGATGGAAGTAATGAAAATTTGTTCCAAGAATGTTATACAGAAGTATATTTTAGAGAATGCGATTCTTAAAGACCTTATTTGGAAGATCTTTATCAAGTCACGATATGATAATTTATTAGACAGATCTGGTTATGAATATTTGATGACATACTGTAATTCGCAAACATAAGTGTTTGGTAGGTAATAAGAAATGTAGTAAAGCAATAATTAATATAAGAATATAATGTGAAGTTAATGAATACGAATTACAGCGTATTTTTGAAATAATAAGATTTTGAAGAAAGATTTGAAGGAAATATCACAGCTAGTAAGAAGCTTTATTGAAATGTGAGTTCTGTAATAGATATATAATGTTATTGGAATATTAGTATTTTATCGTATTACTTGTTAAATTAATTCGTCGATGGAACCAGTATTTTTATTTGATATTTTTATGTATGATGTTGAAACTGCTATAGAATTGTTAACGTGAAGTTACTTGAGAAGAATATGTTATTTGGAAGGAAGTACGAAATATCTCTTGGAGAGAGATTTTTATTATTCCCGTATTGACGGAGGTATTTGTTAGAAGTATGACAATGAGCATTGTGAAGCCATTGAAAGAATGTCTGGAGTGACAGTACAGTACCCATATAACGGATGAGTTATTTCATGCTCCACCTTCTTCCTTTCCTTGTTCGCTGTTATTTCTCTTCGAACAGAAGGTGGTGCTATCCCGGCGAGGTGGTAAAGCCATTCAATTGGAGTGGATTTGAGACACCCAGTTATTATTCTGCACGTATCATTGAGAGCCACATCCACCTGTTTGGCATGAGCTGAGTTACCGGTATACCAAACAGGATATGCGTACTCTGCGTTGGAATAACATAATGGCATTGCAGAAGATCTTATGGTTGCAGGTTGGCTGCTCCCACTGCAATCCGACCAATCTTCTGAGGAGATTGCTCCTTCTGGAAACTATCTGCTTAGTGTTCATACAATGTTTCTTGTATGTGACAGACCTGTCGAGTGATACCCCCTAAGTATTTTGGAGTGTAACAGTTTTCCAATGTAACCCCTGACCATGCAACATTTAACTTACGTTCGGCTTCCCTATTTCTTAGATGGAAAGCACATACTTGTGTTTTTGATGGATTAGATTTGAGATGATTTGTAGTATAGTATCCTGAGAGGGTTACAAGGGCATTATTGAAATTGCTCTCCACTGATACAAAGTCTCCGCACTGTGTAGCCAAAGCAAGATCATTAGTATACACAAAGCGCCTGCAGTTTGGGGCAATAGGTTGATCATTTGTGTAAATGTTAAAGTTTAACATTTACACAAATGATCAACGGGTCGGCAACACGTCGATCGCGATCTACCGGTAGATCGCGAGTGCTTATTTA
Source organism: Meconema thalassinum (assembly GCA_946902985.2). Lineage (NCBI taxonomy): Eukaryota > Metazoa > Arthropoda > Insecta > Orthoptera > Tettigoniidae > Meconema > Meconema thalassinum. Next base: position 294,181,684 of record OX336391.1, on the reverse strand, counting down.
GTAGATCGCGTGAGTACCGAGAATGCAGGAGAAAAGTTATTGAATAAAATGGACAATATTGTTTTTCGTAGCAGAGAAAATGCGTGTTCGTTCGAAACAAGTTTGTAGATCTAGTAACATCATCTACCTTGAACCTCAGATTGTTTTTATCGCATTAGTTCAAACAGCCGCTACTTGCGCGCCACTTGTCACTACACTGTTTCATTTATCTTTGTGCAATGTGTTGTATTGGTTCGGTACGTGTCTGGAGAAGGCGATGTATAATTTGAAAGAAAGCTTCTTCCAAATTAACAGGTGGTGAGTTTCGTGCCTCGTACTGTTTATTGTAGTTAAAATATTAACTTCTTTGGTGTCGTTACTGTGAACTGCTAACTTTCGTGCTTTTATAGTGTGTGGACGAGATAGCTTGTGACTATATTCGAAAGTGATCTTGTATCAAGAACATAATTGCGTACGTAGTGCAACGACACTTTACACATAATGAGTAGCGTATTAAAAAAACGTTAAGTTAAAATTTTCATTCCGAATGGGAACACGAGTTTTTCGTTGCGGAAAGAAATGGCACATGTATTTGTTTGTTGTGTCAAGCTACAATTGCATTCGTGAAAAAGACAAACATCGAGAGACATTTCAAAACTATGCACCCATGTGTGAATACAGAGTTTTCTTTCAGCAGTGAAATGAGGAAAGAAAAAATCAAGAAACTTAAAAATCAGTTAAGTGTTCAGCAAAATATGTTCACTAAACCAGTGGATAGAAGTGTTGCTGCCACCCTTGCTTCGTATCGTGTTTCGAATGTATTGGCGAAACGGAGGAAACCCTTTGAAGACGGCGAATTCATAAAAGAAGCATTTCGAGAAGCTGCTGATGAGTTGTTTAATAATTTCAAGAACAAGTCTGAAATAGTGGCTGCCATCGAATCGCTTCAACTTTCGTCAATAACGGTCACAAGAAGACTTGAAACAATGTTTCGTGATGTTTTCTCTCAATTGAAAACAGACTTGGAGGAGTGTTGTTATTTTTCATTGCAGTTAGACGAATCCATTGATGCAACAGGTACTGCACAGTTGGCAGTTTTTGTAAGGATGTTTTAATAAGTTTTTTGTCAAAGAAGAACTTTTGAAAGTAATTTTTTTGAAAGGCCATACAAGAGGAGAAGACGTATTTTTTTGCTGTGAAACAACTCATCTTGTCAGAAAAAATACCTATCCAAAATCTTGTAAGCATTACCACAGATGGAGCCCTAGCTTTAAGAGGTTCTAAAAATGGTTTTCTTGCTCTGTGCCAAAGAGATGAAAGTTTTCCAAAGTTTTTAACTTATCACTGTATTTTACACCAGCAGTCTCTGTGTGGAAAGTTTTTAAATTTAAATGAAACCATGAAAACTGTTGTGAAGATAGTGAACAAAATTAGGTCTCATTCTCTTCAAAGAAGACTTTTCAAAGATTTGGCAGACGAATTGGAACTGCAATATGGAGATTTACTTCTCCATACTGAAGTACGCTGGCTCAGTAAGGGAAAAGTACTTGAACGTTTCCACAAGGTTTTACCAGCTGTCAAACGATTTCTGCCTGTTATCTTATATTGAAGATCCTCTCTGGCTTATGCATTTTGCTTTTAAGTTGACTTAACAGAAAAGCTTAACTAACTAAATTTGAAATTTCAGGGCAAGGACAAAGATATTGCTGAAATGATATCTGAAGTAAATTTTTTTAATGAAAAATTGGGTTTATGGGAGTCCTGCCTTAAGAGAGGTGAGTTAAGACACTTTCCAACTCTGAAGACCCAAGTAGAAGAATGTGAGGTACCCTATGATAGAGAATGTTATGTATACATGATCTCCACTTGAGGGATGATTTCAAAAATCGGTTTTCAGATTTTCAAAAGATATCTGTGGTAACCCAGTTTGTATCTTACCCATGGGCTAACCTTGAACTATTGAATGTAACTTCTTCCATTGAAAATGGTTTTCACGTAGATGGGGCAGCTCTTGAACTTGAAATCATACCATTAAAATGATTTGTATCTCAAAACTATTGCGGAACCTAAAAACTGTTGGTCTTTAATTTCCCAGGAGAAATATCCTGTGTTAGTTGATGTTGCACTTAAAATAAAGGCCTTGTTTGCTTCTACTTCTTCTTCTTCAAGTGCCTCATCCTCCAAGAACATTGGTGATCAGTAGCATGATCTGCTGTTTGTCCACAGCTGTTCTAAACAGTGCCACTGTATTAAGTCCAAACTACTGGCTTAAGTTCTTTAGCCAGGATATTCGTCTGCGTCCTGGACTCCTAATGCCATCAATCATCCCTTGGATAATTGATTGCAAGAGGTGGTATTTGTTGTTGTGCATAAAATGACCAAAGTATTCTAGTTTTCTCCTTTTGATGATACTGAGAATTTCCAAGTCTTTGATTATACGCCGCAGTACTTCCATATTTGTGACTTTAGCTGTCCATGATGTCCATAAAATCCTGCGATACGTCCACATTTCAAATGCTGTCAGTTTCTTATTTAAAACCTCGGTGAGTGTCCATGATTCAACTCCATAGAGCAGGACACTAAAAACGTAGCATCGAAGCAGTCGGGTGCGTAATGACAGACTTAAATCGCGACTGATCAAAACTTTTCTCATTTTCATGAAAGAAGAAGAAGTAGAAGCAAACAAGGCATTTATTTTAAGTGCAACATCTACTAACACAGGATATTTCTCCTGGGGAATTAAAGACCTGCTCAATTCTACAGCGAATTTCTTGATTTAAGTCCCAGTTATCATTGATTTGACATCCTAAATATTTATATGATGAAACCCTTCCAATTCTTTCATTACCAAGTGTAAGAATGCCCTGAATTTCATCTTTGTTTCTACTAACAACCATCCACTTAGTTTTTTGTACATTTAAATGCAATCCCATGGCGTTACTCTCTTCAAAAATATAATCCAGTAGTGTTTGTAGAGCATCCATACTTGTTGCAAGGATGACAGTGTCATCGGCATATCGGATGTTATTAATGATAGATCCATTTACTACTACTCCTTTTCAGAATAGATGTTGAAGAGGAGTGGAGAAAGAATGCAACCTTGGCGAACTCCCTTCATAATCGATACTTCTTCAGACAGCTGACCATCAACACGTACAGCAGCACGTTGATTCCAGTACAGATTTCCAATTAATCGGATGTCACGTCCATCTAGTCCCAGGTCACATAAAATGTTCATCATTTTATCGTGTTGAACAGTGTCAAGGCTTTTTCATAATCGATGAAACGCATGTAAACATCGACACGAACATCACGGCATCGTTGAATCAACCCCTGAAGACTGAGCAATGCCTCCCGAGTTCCGAAACCACTCCTGAATCCAAACTGTGTGCCACCAATGTTTCCCTCACATTTATGATATAACCTTAAGTGCAGGATTTTAAGGAATAACTTCAGGGCATGACTCATTAAACTGATCATTCTATAGTCATTGCAGCACGTTGCATTGGTCTTTTTGGGAATCGGTATAAAAGTTGATTTGAGCCAATCATGTGGTATGTATCCACTTCGATAGATGTTAGTGAACAAACCCACCAGCAAGGAAAGTGATCGTTCATCCTTGAGAAGCTTTAGTATTTCAATGTGCAATTCATCTGGACCTGGAGCCTTTCCACTCTTCGATATTGTTATGGCATGTTCAATTTCAGCTCTTGTAATGTCTATGCCATCGCCCGTTCGAATACCATGATCAACACTTCTGTTTTCTTCGAATAGAGTTTCAATGTAGTCCTTCCATTCTGTCAACTTCTCTTCAGTACGAGGGAGAATGATGCCATATCTATTTTTGATAATCCCAATCCCTCTGCTCTTATAAATCCCAGATGCTTGCTTGCTTAACCTTTTTATACATGTTGAAAGAGTCATGCTTTGCACACAGTTCTTCTATTTTGCTACATTCATTTGAAATGTGTTGTTCTTTGGCAGTACGGATTTCCTTCCGTATTAATTTCTGCAATTCTCTGTACTTTATCGGGTCATTATTCTTGATAGGTCTTCTGCAATCGATCAATTGTAGAATTAATTTCTGCAATTCTCTGTACTTTATCGGGTCATTATTCTTGATAGGTCTTCTGCAATCGATCAATTGTAGAATTAATTTCTGCAATTCTCTGTACTTTATCGGGTCATTATTCTTGATAGGTCTTCTGCAATCGATCAATTGTAGAATTTCATCTGTCATCCAAGGTTTGCTTTTCCTACTCTCCGTGGCCTGTAGTTTTTCTCGACACACTTCATTCACTGCGGATTTGAATTGGTTCCAAGTGTCTTCAATGTTCGACTGGATATAATCTAGTTTTGTACTCAATGCTGTTTGGACATCATTTCTCAATACAGGGTCTTGGAGCTTATGGATCGCAAAATGATTACTGTACCTCACTGGGTGATATTTTTTCAAGTTCAAATTCATTGTGGCTAACAAAACATTATGATCGGAGTTAATATCAGCACTAGGATATGTCTTCACACTTTTGAGGGAATTTCTGAATCGCTTATTGACGAGGATATAGTCAATTTGATTCCTGACATTATTGTCAATGTTTGAGGTCCATGTGTAAAGACGACGTGGAGGAAGCTGAAAATGAGTGTTTGCTATGATGAACTCCTCCTCTTGGCATAGCTGGACCAATCGATCACCTCGATCATTGCCACTCCCTAATCCGAAATTACCCACTATATCAACGCGCCGACCATTACCTACCTTGGCATTGAAATCGCCCATCACAATGGTAATCTCATGCGTTTTGGTGAAAGTCAAGGCCGTTTTGACTTGGGTGTAGAACGCTTCGATGTCTTCATCTGATGCATCACAAGTTGGAGAGCATACACCTGGATAATATTTAGTAATATCGGTTTTTCATTGAATTGTAGAAAAATTACGCTATCGGACACAGGTACAAAGGTCTTCACTGTCGCAGTAATATCTGGGTGCAATATGAACCCTACACCATTATAATGGTGGGGATTGTCATTACCTGCATAATATACCTGGTAACCATTGACGTTACATTTTCCAGAATTAGGCCAGCGCATCTCACTAATTCCAAGGATGCCAACTTTCAGTCTTTCCATTTCTCTGATGACATTGTGAGTCTTTCCACTTTGAAAAAAAAAATGCGGACATTCCAAGTGGCTATCCTTTTCATGACTGGCCGGGAATTTTTTAGCACCCCCTGCCCAGTTAAGGGCTGCCGGGGACTAGGGGCCTTGGCTTTAGATTGTCCAGTCATGCTAAAGATTATCCTGGGGAAGATAATGTGGTGGTTTCCCGTTGCCTTCCACATTCCCATGCCGTTGACCAATTATTATTGGTTCCTTCGCCTTTAAGGACAATTTCTACTTACCTGTGTGAATCATTGTTTTCAAATATGAATTTTATTAAAAACTAGCCGTTACCTGCGGCTTCGCCCGCATTAACATTTGGAATCCCGTTATAACATTACTTAAATAGATAGATAAGCATGGGTCCTAGTGGAAAATAATTCTATCACCAGAAACCAAAAATGCATGGGACGAAAAAAAAAAACATCAAAATATCATGTTGGTTTCGGACCCTAAAAGACGTGAAAAATATAATAAAAGTATTAAAAAACTATTTTTTGAAATTTCACTCGAATTAATTTTTATGTCATTCCTGGGACTTAGAATATTCCGGCCAAAAAGTACAAAATCATTAATAACTCCCTAAGTATTCGTCGTATGATGAAATAGCAAGAGACAAAAAAGATGTAATGTGTTACTGTCTACAACATAGGCCATGTATAATTTTACACTCAGACATATTGCGTTCCGTCCCCCCCCCCCCATAATTTCACCCCTCCCCATGGGCACCCTTAAATTGAATTTATGAAAAAAAAACGGTCAAACACCTATTTACTAATTTTTATGCTGATTTTTTTCCGCTGAGTTCCAAACTCCTCGCCTGTGTCGTTTAAGAGCTTCACGCTCTGTTAGGAATCCTTCAACCCCCACTTTTCACCCCTTTCACCTCATAATATACACCACATCGAAAAACCCTCAGACACGTGCCTTCTTATTTTTAATGATGAGTTTATATGCCGAGTATCACATCCCCAATGAAACCAATCGGGAGATATTGCTATTCAATGAAATGCAGGTCTACCCCCTTAACACCCCTTTAGAACCTGAATATCCAAAAATCCTTTCTTAGTGGGCGTTTGCGGCCCTTGAGGAAGCTGGATACCAAATTTCATTCCAATCCGTTCGGTGGTTTCTGAGATTTCGTGATGAATGAATGAGTCAGTCAGTCAGTGAGTGAGTGAGTGGTATTTGACAAATATATATAGTAGATAAACACAGAACAAGGTTGACTGACGAACACCTTGACTCGTGTATTCGACTAAGTGAAACAAGTTATGCACCTAATATCAAAGACATTGTTAAACGAACATCTCCTCAAGTTTCACATTGAATGTAAATGTTTGTATTTTCAGCAACTAGTGAAGATGTAATAGTTTCATTGTTAAATATAGTTGTTTCACAGTGTTAAAAATTAAAAATGTAGCAATTACTATATTTTTAAAAGAAGTAGATCACTTTGATACGGTGGTATGAAACAGTAGATCGCGAAGGCTTTGTGGTTGCCTACCCTTGTGTTAAACAATATTGGAGCCAACAAACTCCCTTGTGGGAGACCATTCTTCTGTGGTCTCCATCTGCTACGTTGTCCTTGAAAATCAACAAAGAACCTGCGATTCTGCAAGATAGTGGAAATGAAGTTGGTTAGGCTAGGGTCCTTAGTCAGATTGTAGAGCTTAGTTAATACTATCTGATGATTGACAGTGTCATACGCTGCTGCTAAATCAACAAATGCCACTCCAGTTACATTGTGAGCTTCAAGACCATCGTCTATGTACTGAGTTAAGTTCAACAGTTGTCCAGTACAACTTTTACCACGACGAAATCCAGCTTGTTGTGGTATAAGCAAAGGGTCGATTATGGGTATAAGACGATTTAAGATCATTCTTTCTAACAATTTAAGAAGATGACACAGAAGAGCAATTGGTCTAAAATTACTTGGACTGTTTCCTGCTTTGCCAGGTTTCAGAAAGGCTATCACTCGGCTCTTACGCCAGATCTTTGGAATGTGACATCTGCTTATCCAGTTGTTAGAAAGGTGCAGAACCCATTTCTTTGTTTCTGTGCCGAAATGCTTAATTTGTGCAGTTCGAATTTCATCCTGGTCGCTGATTTTCCATTTTTGCTCTGTTTGATGGCCTTCTTTAATTCCAACATGTTGAATTGAGTCATAATGTAATTTGCCTTCAGTTGTTCTCTTTGCGATCTAGGCAGATTAGATGTGTGATCCACCTTCCCATTTAGCAGTAGTTGGTGTGCTATTTGATTTGCAGTAATGTTATAGTGTTCAGTGGCACGAGTTGGGTCATTGTTTAGACGATTCAAAAGTCTCCATTCTTTATGACTGTCTCTTTTCAGGTCTAGATCTTCGATGGTTCTTATCCAATGGATCCTTTTCGTCTCCTTTATAGATGAGATAAGTTTATTTCCAGCTTCCACCGTTGTTTCGCTGAATGTATTGTCGTCAAATAAATTGGTGTATTCTTTCAGTAGAGCAGACTGTTCTGTTGTAATGCCGGGGATGTAAGATGTCCGACAACCACGATGAATAGACATTCTTGAGCATCTCTTTACAGCTGTAGTGAAGATATCATAAGATTCTGGTATTGGTTCAATTGAAGATACTTCGACGTCCAGTAGTTTTGTGAAGTTTGTCAACTCTGCTTTTTTTTAAATTGTATCTCCAACGAAAAGGCACCTTTTGAGGTCTTATAGCAGCAAATATTTGACACATTATAGGTCTATGCTGGGAATTAGCCACTGGGGGACAAACATATTTTATGCATTGATGGCTGATATTACTACTACTGAATATGAGATCAGGGTTGAAACCACGTTTCCACCTACCACTGTTGTATGAAGAAGGTAGTTTTGCATCATGGATGAGAGCAAGGTGATTTAATTCTGCCCATTCCTGTACTACTGCCCCATTATCATCTTCATAACTGTAACCCCAAACATGTCTATCGCTATTAAATTATTTAACTAATAATATATTTCATCAATTTTAGCCGTGCGCCTTAAATCGCTTACCACGACCGTGGTGGGGAGCTGCAGCAAGTCGGGAGATCGGAGGTTCGAATCCAGAAGCTGACAGTGGCTATCTCATTCTTTTCCACACTCTCTTCAAGCAAATGCCGGGATAGTACCTTATTTCAGGTCCCGGGGCACCTACTCAATTCTCGACCCAAATAATTACAGTTACACATACTTCTACAGTCACCACAGAAACACGGGTTATGAGACAAATTGAACACACAACCAAGTACACGGGGCTGATGGCGAAGATGTCCCAAGCCCCTAAAAACTAAGAAATAACATTATTTTTATGTATCATTTCGTTTTCCGACTGTATATAAGGAATTCGTTAAGACCTGTACCGACTTCCAGTATTGCAGTTACAGCAGGGCTAAGAAAAACCGTATCATAAAGCAAAGTTTTCTAAAGAAATGCCTGCTTATCGTTACGCGAAGCCCGATTGGCACATAAACCGGATACAGTTATATGACTTTTGTGGGGGTATAGAGAAACGTAAGTAATAATAATAATAACGATAGTGTGGCCTAATAAATTATGTAATATTTTTAACAACAATCGATTTTTAACAAATTATACAGTTTCTTCTAGTAAAAATTATATACGATGTACAACATTTAAGTTGTTGTTGTTGTTTCATTTGAGGGCTTGGACATCGTAGTCATTTAGCCCCGTGCATTTGGGTGTGTGTATGTATGTATGTATGTATGTATGTATGTATGTAGAATTTGTATGATAACCTGTGTTATTGTGGTGTCTGTAGTAGTGTGGGGGAATCGAATCCGCACCTCAGGGGTGACAACCAAGTATGTTTGTAGCTAAGCCACGAGATGGTCTAGTGTTACTAATTGATTGATATAGCGTATATAGGCTATAATAGTAATAGAAACTTATACTAATAAAGTGTACCACATTATGCTAATAATTTGTAACACATTATTTTAAAAGTAGTCTAATTTTATTGGTCCGCCAAACACACTTTGTTGTACAAATATCTCTGTACGAGCCTATGGCTCTTTGGAAATAAATAAATAAATAAATAAATACATAAATAAATAAATGGATTATTTTAAGTAACCACAAAACAGTTAGCCTACTTGTTTACGTATGGCTGATGTGTTTTATATTTTAGGAGTTTTGTGTTACAAATCAGCTTAATAATCAAAGTCATTTGCTATTTTATAGTACTAGTCCAAATTTTAAAGGCAGTTAGTAAACTAAATCATAAGAAAATTTTACCAGACGTTTAGAAAGTTGAAAAAAGAAAAGCATTAGACCTATATATTTTCTTCATTTCATACTTTGGGTAAATACAAATTTGCTGACAACGTTTTGCCGCTCTATATAGTCTAAATATCCATGTCTGTTACGTCTATTTTGTATCATAGTAGTTATTAGTAAACTCCGCACCATGATTTGATTGAGGAGCTGCAAAAAGTTCGGAGAGCGAAAGTTTGACAGCCGCCATCCTGAGTGTAAGTTTCCTGCAGGTTTCTCTACTCACACCAGGCAAATGCCGGGATGATAATTTGTTTCAGCCCTGAGACACCTACGGTACTCCATTCCTACGCCAAAATAATTACAATTACACACATTAGTATTGGATATAATCTGACAAATTCAACACATACTCAAATAGACGAAACTGCTGACCAATAGTTGTAAAGAAAAAAACCGTTAAAGAATGAATAAATAAATAAACATTTATTACGGTATTCATATATTATATACATTGAACCTCCACCCAGTCATTGGGAAAATTCGTGTTGACCGACTGAATATTTACAACTGACAGTATGTATAGGCAACACTGCAAGAATGGTTTCAAAACTTGACATTTGCAAGTATTACTTAACTTAACGAAATTGTCATACACTAGCGTATCTCTAGGAATTTTAAAAATAATATAACTTATTTTCGTTAATATTGAGGGAGTCTTTACACGTGGGTAGGTTTTTGCTAGGAATTAACCCTTCCCGCAAGGGAAGATGAAAGGAGAAGTTAAGGGAAGTGGGTTTCGGACTAAGGAACAAGTGTGGATAATAGGACGAGAGTCCAACAGCAAACAAAGACAATGTTTAGAGACGAGTGTCATCGCAAAGCCCGTGAAACACCTAATGTAGGTATGGACCTGGACGTAGCTAACGGGAAATGCGGCTGGAGCTTGGGCTATTTGCCGGCGGGATTTGATAGTACCTTCCCAACCAAGCCAAGATTCGGCTACTATGTGGAAGGGTGGTGGTCTGGCAAAGAAAGAAATGACGAGTTTACTATGTATCCCTTCAAAGGAGTTTGTTTTAAACAAATATTTTGAAGAATGCAAACAACTTGAATTAGCCATGATGTTCTAGTTCTTGAAATTGTAGAATTTCTAAGGAGCGACCGAATGTTTCCGAGAAGGGTAGTGATGAGGCAATTATACCTTTGGGAATAATTTTGGTAAGAGCACCAATAGTTGCATTTAAGAATGGCTAAGCTTTTACCCAGCATGCGCCGACTAAAAGTTTAGACAATGAGAAAAACTTAAATTTGGAAAACTAACCATAAGTTGTAGAGAAAAACTCAACAAGCAGGATGCTGGCGGAGCGAGCTAGACTTGCCTTACTGGCTAGTTAGAATTAGCTATAAAAGCTAAGAGCGACTTTAATAAGTTTGTGACTAAGAGTACTTGCTCAAATGCAACAAATAGTGGAACCGTTATTAATTTGATTTGTGAGTTTTTTAAAGAAGGTGTAAGCCTATAGGAAGAGTCGGGGAAGACAGGATCTTGCCTAATCGTTATTTTATAGAAAATGATGAAGCAAAAAGATATAGTTTGATTTATTTAACAATGCGTAGAATATGATCAATTTTAACAAAGATATAATTTGAATTTTTAAACCATTGTGGTCTCAGACCTCCTAAATTATTTAAAGTTTGCACTAGGCAATTGACAATTTTTGGTTTGGAACCTTTTATAAGCACTAAAATCTGCATATGATTTTAAAATGGTGCTAAGATTAACAAATTGGAAATTTGAAGATAATTAACGTAATCAAAGTTAAACAAGTACTTTAAGACTTCCTATATGGGCATCTTAAAAGTATGAATAAATAACAGCTTCGAAATTATAACAACAAAAAAAGAAAGAAAATTAAATAGAAGTTTTTATAACTTCTTATATTGATGCAGAAATTACTATTAGAATTTATACAAATAGGGCAGGTCACTTATTGTGAAACCTGAAGAGAAAAATTGAGAAGAAGTTTCTAGAACTTCTATGTTTAAACAGGATCACGAGGAAAAATAGGGCAAGTTACCCTTTCGTGAAACCTGGATCAACGAGATCAATGAAAAGTTCAGTACTTAGAACATAAACAATTCCTGTATTAGCAGGAAAAGAACACATATTAATATGCAGTTTCTAACTGCTGATATTTAAACAGAGTGAATAAGTTATAAATGGAGAATAGTTGGGAGGGCGCCTATGGTTTGGTGAGGCCTCATTGAAAAGGACATAAATTTAAAGATTAACCTAATTTGTTAGTAAAGAGTGGTTGAGGAAGAGGAAATAGGAACTTTGTGGAGAAAGTTCTTGGCCTTATTTATTATTCTCGGACGAGCGCGGCGCGGATGAGAAGTTGAACGAGCACTGGTTTCACTATAGTCTATTGACGTGGTTGAATAGTTCACTATTGTAGCACAGAAAGTTTATAGAAAGGAGAGTTATTGCGGTGGTGTAAAATAACTAGTTGCATTTTGGTTTGAGAGAGTCTATTGCGTTGAAAAATGTGTAGGTTATAGTTGAATGCAGCAGACGAATTTCCACGAAGGAAGACAAATTAGGTGTTGATTAGCTGTTCATAAAGAAAATTCCTTGGTTAGAAAAAGTATTCCCATATGTGAGTGGAAAATACTAGAAGATTTAGCTTGTATATGAATTGTTTGGCGTGGAACATTCCAGAACAATTATAACTGTTGAATTGGGTAAATAAAGTCCAGCGGTGGAACGAGCTAAGTTTTCTATAGACAGTATTTAGTTCAATAAGAATCCCACGGTGTGAGAGTTCATTCTCAGTTAACATGCACAGAAAATGCTGCTTCGCTTTGCAAGATTAGCTGTATTAGATAGACAAAGCCTGACATCGAAAATCCCGCGAAGATTGCAATTGCAGAGCATTTAGCAGCTTCTCACTGTCTATAGAACGGCATTAAAAGCGTATAGCTAATTAAAAGCGATTAAAATATGAAGAAGATTGTACTTAGCTCATTTCTGTGGTAGTCGATCCAGGCGACCGTTAGTTAAGATCTGGACATGGCGTCCGATTCAAAACTTTGTCTCTCGAGGAGAGGAGACGAGCCTTAGTTAGGCTCCAACTGGAGGTCTTGACGACTGAAGCACAAGTGAGAGCAGCTCAATGAAGCGCGGAGGGACCAATGAAGGAAAAAGAGTGGGGGTAGGAGACAAAGGAATATACATAAGAAAGACAAACATTACAAAAATTAAGTATCTTGATGAAATGGTCTTCAAAGAGTTGATAGCAGGCGTCACTAGCGAAGCCTGGAGGATGGGAATGTAGACGAAGTCCTCTTGATCACGGAGATGATAGCTGGTGATAGCGACGAGATCTGGTGGCTAGATTGGTAAAGAAGTCCTCTTATACATGGAAACATTGAGGAACTTCAGAGATTCGCTGCTAGATGACGCTAGGTTGGTCATAGAAGATATATATCTAGAACAGACTTACAGGTAATTTAACCAAAGTGCATAAACAAAGAAAAACCAGGAAATCACTGTTGGTGTTTGCGTAAAAGGAAGGAATGAAATAAAGCAAAGAGCAGCAAAAGCTCACTCTGTCTTACCGTGTATTCCAAGGAATACACCAACACGTTTACTTTGGGTTTGGTCTCGGCCGTACGCCAACTTGTAACAAGTTATATCTCGAAACCACATTGAGGCATTCCAACTGGAAAAATTGCGTTACAGCATTACATGGCTGGACGAGTCCACAATGTCCTAAGACGGGTTGAGTGCACTCACGAAGTGTCAAACAAACATTGGCACAATGTTCAGCTGTGAACAATGCTTAGTTTACCACTTTTAGCTGCCCTTAACCGGCAGTAATTATGTATGTTCAGTGAGGGGAAGTTTTATTTTTATTTTTTACGTACCGTATGAATTTTAGTGCCGATTGTGTCCGAAGACATGTTCGGCCTGCCAGAGTTTGTAGCTGCTTCTATGCGACGCCAATGGAAGTCCATGAGCAGCTGTTGTTTTTGTTGACTGGTATCTCTTCTGAATACACCTCTGAATGCTTCATACATTTCTTTGGAAGTAGTAAATGTCAGAATATGATTTTTCACCACCTTGTCAATTGTTCTCAGAATACTGATGGGTCCAAGGTTGCAGGTTCGTATCCTGGCGCAGTCAGCTGGCATTTGAGGGTGCACAAATGCGAGGGAGCCGTGTCAGTAGATTTACTGGCGCGTTAAAGATCCCCTTCGGGGCAACATTCCGGCACCTCGGCGTCTCTAAAAGACAGAGTAGTTAAAAGAGACGTAAAACCAATAACATTATTATTATTATTATTATTATTATTATTATTTTAATATAATACTGAGCTTTAGCATCTTTGGCCAACCGTGCTTTTCTTCTTTGAGCTGCATCTTGTGGTATTTCAGTGAGAGGTTCTTGTCCATTAACAACATCCCATACTTGCTTGGCTTTAAATAGGATATGAATTTCAAAATCCCACAGTTGAAATGTGTCGGGGCTGCTCAGTTTTTGTATGCTATGTAGTTCACTATCATCTGATGCCATTGTCTTTGTCTTTTCTTTTTCTTCTTCAACACGCTGCACAGTTCTAGATTATTTGTGTTGTTTCACAGTTTACCCATTAGACTACCAACAAGTGGAGCGTATAGATAGTGACCCTAGAATAAAGCTACACCACCCGACATGTACTGAAATAGAAAAAGCCTTGAAACTGATTAAAAAATGGAGAAGCTCCCGGTATATAGAATATTTCACCTGAAATACTTATAGTAAACATTAGCACCTCATAAAATTGCTTCACCCACTATTCAAGACGATATGGAATAAGGAGAAGCTACCAGTAGAATGGAAAAACGGCTTGATTGTAAAAATTCAAAAAAGAAGGGGGATGTTACTAAATGCGATAATTGGAGAGGGATTACGTTGTTGTCGGTACCTAGCAAAATGCTTTCAAGGATCATTTTAGGCCAGGTGAAGGATTCAGTTGAAACACGTCTTAGGAAGGAACAGGCCGGTTTTCGCGAATTGAGAATCATCTTGGAACAAAGTACAGAATGGCAAAACACTCTATATCTGACTTTTATTGATTTTGAGAAGGCCTTTGACTCTGTTAGTAGAAGAGTTATGTGGCAACACTCGAGGAATATGGTATACCAAGGAAAATTCTAAATCTTATAAAGGACATGTATGAAGGCTATAGATGTCAAGTTTTGCATAATGGCGATCTTACCAAGCCTATAGACGTGACATCTGGAGTTCGACAGGGTTTCATTCTTTCTCCGACACTTTTCCTACTTGTGTTGAACAGTGTAATGAGAAGCGTGAATAGTGATCAAAAAAGAAGGATTCAGTGGGGTTTGCAAGATTGATTAGAAGACATAGAGTTTGCAGATGACATCTGCCTTTTGGCCCAGAGGTTCAAAGATATAAAAGAGAACACAGAGCGGTTGAAGGAAGAGGCACAGGCCGCAGGGCTTAGAATAAATACAAATAAGACCAAAGAGATCAAGGTCAACTCATAGATTGATGGAAAATTGTCTATATACGATAAAGACATAGAACATGTAGATTCCTTCCTCTATCTTGGGAGTATTGTCACTGCAACTGGAAGAGCGGAAGAGGACATTAAGAGTAGCATCAGGAAAGCAAATGGGGCCTTTGTACCACTGTATCCCATCTGGAGAAACAGAAACATCTCTAGGAAGACGAAGCTGCGACTTTTTAACACAAATGTTAAGTCCGTTCTACTTTATGGTTGTGAAACCTGGAAAGTCACCATGAAGATTTCTGACCAACTGAAAATCTTCCTGAATCGTTGCTTGAGACGTATCATCAACAATCGAAGATGGCCGGATGTCATCTTAAATGAATATCTATGGGAGAAAACCAACCAGCAGAAAATGGATATAAAGAAGAGAAAGTGGCGATGGATAGGTCACACCCTAAGGAAGCCTCCTGGAGCCATTGAGAAGACTGCACTCGTTTGGAACCCACAAGGGTCCCGAAAACGAGGTCGTCCGAAGAAGACCTGGAAGAGGACGATCGAGGAAGAATGCCTGCAATTGGGAAAGACATGGAGTGAGGTGAAGAGGTTGGCCAACAACAGGACCCGATGGAAGCGTTTCACGGAAGCCCTATGCTCCGAGAGGAGCAACAGGAATTAAGTCAAGTAAGTCCGTTTATCCATTGCACATATTTCAAGCAACGCCAAAAACGTAATCGTAACTGTATCCGATTACTTTTACTCAATTACTTCCCATCACTACCGGGTGAGTTAGCCGTGCCCGTTACGGCGTGGCTGCAGGCAGTGCCTCACATCCGGGAGGCGAGGAGATTCGAATCCCCCCGCCGGCAACCTTGAAGATGATCTGTGGTTTCCCATCTTTCATCCAGGCAAATGTTATCTTTTTATTTTATAAGGCAATAGCAGGGCTCCCAGCAAGTTCGATTTCAAGTAGTTCCAACTTTGGCTACCAGATGCCACTGTCACTGACACCTAGTGGCGAACGTTGGAATTTGATAGAGCGTTTCTAACCAGACAAATATAACCAACAAATTTGGCTACACACTACCAATTGCATTGGTAGGTTCTTCTACATGCCATACATCTATGACATGGACCTGACAGCTTTACTCTCCTCCGAAGGCCGGCATACTGAAATATTTTAACGCTCTTAAAAATCCAACGACTTTGGCCGGGTTCGAACCCGCGATCTTGGACATAGCAGTTCACCATGCTACCTGCTACGCCACCGAAGCCGCCAAAAATGTTATTCTTACTCGTCATTCAGGCTACTTCAGAAAATAAAATTGTAATCATTACATTGTAGGAATCGTTAGATTGTAGTTATCGTTAGATTTAAATAATCGTGACATTGTAACAATCATTAGATTGTAGTTATCATTACATTGTAGTAATCGTTAAATTGTAGTAATTGTTAGATTGAAGTAATTGTTAGATTGCAGTTACCATTACATTGTAGTAATCATTGCATTGTAGTAATCGTTAGATTGTAGTATTCATAACATTGTAGCAATCATTAGGTTGTAGTACTCATTACATTGTAAGAATCCTTAGATTGCACTTATCATTATATTGTAGTAATCGTAATATTGTAGTATTCATTACCTTGTAGATATCATTACATTGTGGTAATCGTTAAATTGTAGTACCGGTAATCGTTGGATTGTTTTACTCGTTAGATTGAAATAAAGAAGCTTGTAGTTTTACGTGACCGTTAATATCGCGATCATGAGCCCCGGGACCTCCTTTTTACGTGGAATTCGAACCACAGGACATGGCATTTCACTTCGAAAATCTCACATGCATTGACCGGGATTCGAACCCGGTCCGCCTTGGTGAAAGGCCAACAGCTTGACTGTTGCCCCACCACGCCCCTTAGATTGAAGTAATCGTTACATTGTAGTAATCGTTAGATTGCGGTTTACATTACATTGTAGTAATCATTGCATTGTAGTAGCCTAATCGTTAGATTGTAGTATTCAGAACATTGTAGAAATCATTAGATTGTAGCATCCATTACATTGTAGTAATCGTTAGATTGTAGTATTCAGAACATTGTAGTAATCATTAGATTGTAGCATCCATTACATTGTAGTATTCATTACATGGTAGTAATCGTTAGATTGTAATTATCATTACATTGTAGTAATTGTTAAATTGTAGTACCGGTAATTCCTTTACGTGTCCCCGTGGAGCGTCTTTTCTGTAAGTGTAAGTGATCGAGGCTGGTCGTTGGTAATTTTAAATACCGTACCAGTCATTTTACAAAGGAAGTGGTAAATTGTTTGCAAAGCACTGAACCCGTATTTATAGAGCCTTATGTATAACAGGAGACGAGGATCGAACCTGTTTTTAAGTAACAATTGTATGTTTTGATTTAAAGGAAACGAGTATACTTTCCACGCTACGGGCGTGTATTCAGATGAAACCAGGAGCTGTAACTTTGCTGCGAGGTTTTATAAAGTCAGTTAATCTGAAGAAGAATTATCAAAACACTAGGGAAGAGTTGGTTCAGAAAAGTAATATGTTGACCAGGCAAGGCACCAGAGCTGAAGTCAATGCTAATCGTATGACAGAAAAAATAGATTTGCCAGCAGAATCATATGCTCACTTTAGTCGAAAATTTACGGATTCCATTGCTCCCTTTAGTCGAGAATTAACGGATGCCCATCCCTCACGAGATGAAGGATTCCCTTACAGTCCAGAACAACCATCTGACAAAACAAAATGGTCTGAGGCCGTAGGTCGACGACGTAGGGGCAACCTTCAGTTAATTCATATCCCAACAATCATAGGAACTAAACATAATCCTGTAGGAAAAGACAAAGAAAGACAATATGATGAACTCCAAGCAGTATCACATCGAGCATGGCTGTACATTGGACGACTACTTCCGAGTGCGACCACTGACAAAATAGTGAGCCATCTAAAGAAGCTGCAAGTAGACGAGATATATGATTGTGAAGAACTTCAATCCAAATCCTTCAAAGTTGGAATCCCCATTACAGATCTCAACAAAGTTGACATCCCTGAACTCTGGCCAACAGGAGCTCTTATTAGAAGATATCGTCTTTTTCGCTCCAAATGGCAAGGAGCAAGATTTACGGATTAATCTACTAATCTGGAATGTGGAAGGATTAAAGAGCATCATCGACCTATCCCCGAGAAATATATTTGATAAACAAGACATTCTCATCTTAACTGAAACTTTTGCGACCAAGGCAATACATATTACCGAATTTTACTTAGAGCATGTCCTCGCTACCCAAGGACCAAGAGGAAGACCTATGAGAGATATTTCCTGTTACTTAAAACCCACAATTGGAAAGTTACTAGCTGCCTACAGTGACGAGGAGACCATAATAATCAAATTAGAAAACTTAACACTCATAGGCCTTTATATAGAACCTTCAACCTCCTTAGAGGATGTCATAACAACGGTCCTGACTGCACTAACGAAAGCAAACCCTAAAACCAATGTAATCATTGCTGGTGACTTCAACTGCAGATTAGATACTGACAACAGCAGGAGCAAAGTATTACTATTGTTAATGGAAGAAGAAGGATTTACCCTCGTCAATAAAAAGATGGCAAAACGTATTTCGCATACAATGGGAGTAGTACAATAGATTTAATTTTCTTCAGGGGAGTCGGGATGAAATTATTGGATTACAAAGTTCGTTCCTCAGGAGCGGAAGCACCGCTTAAGAAACACTGTCCTGTTGAGGCACGCTTCGTAATTACTGGTAATGCTAAAGTTCAGAATGAGAAATGTATCACAAAGAATATCTCCAGAAAGTTGAATGAAAGTGTGCTCCTGCAATGTACAGACAAACTCACCCACTTTAATGATAGAATAAAAGCGAACGATCTCGATTCTGCTGCTATTGTGCTAGAGAATATAATTCAATCCTCAACCGACACAAAAACAGAACGAAAATCACAAAAATGGTTTAATAAAACCTGCTACTTAGAAAGGAAAAGAGTATTGCATGCCCTCCACAAAGCAAAGATCAGCAATAAGCAAGAAGACCTAACAACGTATAGTCACATGAGAAAGGAATATAAGAATTTACTCAAGAAAATTCGGAATGACTTCATCGAACTCGAAACATACAGGATGGTGGAGGAAGCAAGGAAAAACGATTACTTAGCTCTCAGACCCCGGAAAACACAAGCTGCAGGAAAAATCGATATGTCAGCCTGGGAGGAATATTTTACACTTATTCTGAACCAGAATGGATCCACAACAGCTTATCATAAGAAAGAAATCGTGTCTGACGGCTCCAATATCTGCCCGTTCATGACAGAGGAGGTTCGAAATGCTGTGTCAGTTTTGAAAAACGGAAAAGCTCCCGGACCGGACGGTATCTTTAATGAGCATATTAAGACAGCAGTTACGGTATTACTCCCAGCTATTACAGACCTAATGAACCTATGCTTTCAATCAGGAGACATCCCATTGTCATGGAAAACTTCTACAATAAAGGTGCTACACAAAGGAAAAGGAGATGTGTGTGACCCCAACTCCTACAGAGGGATTGCCCTAGAAAGCAATTTATTAAAGATACTTACAAAGATCATGACGAACAGACTCACTGAAGAAATCGACGTTAAAATACCAGAAGAGCAATTTGGTTTTAGACGAGGGAGAAACACGCTTCAGGCAATTAGAAATCTCAAAGATGACATAGAGAATACCCTTAGAACACCTCAAGGAAAATTCCATGCAGTATTTATTGATTTTTCGAAAGCCTTCGACAATCTAAGCAGGACCATCATCTCCACGAAACTAAATTCGATAGCGACAGAAAATAAAGCACTCACAATTCTGGTTCATAACATGTTAAGGAGCAATAATATAAAAATCTCCGACAACGTAACCATTTCCAGACAGATCATACAAACGAACGGCGTACTTCAGGGAGATCCCCTCAGTCCCCTGCTGTTCAATGTCGCCACGCACGATATTTTTCATGCAGTCAGAGAAGTTTCAAAGGAAACGAAGATATACCTTTACGCCGACGACATGGTTTTGGGGTCGCAAAACATCAGGGACCTCCAAATTGCAACCCATGCTCTGGAGAAATGGGCAGATAAGAATGAATTGCAAGTTAATACAGAGAAGACCGAGCATATGATTTTCAGGAAGGGTGGACGTGTTTCCCAAGAACAGAGAATATTTTTCAAAAGTAAACCACTGAAGACTGTCAATAGCTTTAAATATATGGGTGTAACGTTACAAACGACAATGAACTCGTTCAAAATCCACGTAAAACAAAGAGCGACAGCAGCTACCAAGGCTATATTTGATGTCAGAGCCATTACAAGATTATCCTTGAGATCCGCCATTGCACTCTTCGATGCAAAAATTGTTCCAATCCTCACGTATGGCATAGAGATAATTTGGGACAAGTTAAGCATAGGAGACCTCCGAACATTGGAACAGGTAAAGGCTAGATACTTGAAGGCTGTCCTTGGAGTATCCAAATACACGCGATCAAGATTAGTGTATGTGCTCACTCGGGAACCCTTCTTGATGGAGGATTTCAGATTCAAGTTCGCTTTGCCTACTACGACCTGCTGGAAGAGGGTTCTAGCAGAAAGAACGTTGAAAAGAAGTGAAATCTGGGAAGAGTTCTACTCGACCGAGGCTATGATCAACAGAGCATGGATGGAACCGAACCAGGACTTACGGCACTTTGTGACCTCTTTGGCTGTGCACGGTTTCCACCATAGAATGTGCAAGACAAAGACATTCCATGATCCGGACCCGGCCTGTGTCTGTGAGCTGTGTGACGGAATCTGTGAACGTTATCACGTTCTTCATTGTAGGAATAGAGGGAAATCCATCATAGATCACTGCATAGGCTGAAGTGCATCTTTCCTTGCATGTTATTTGTGTAATTTTGCACAACTTGCGCGCAATAAAACGTTATTAAATGCGATGTTTTGTTGAATATTACTTTTTAACATGGGTTGAATGAGATTTAGATTGAGCTGCGAATCGATACTTTCACAAGTCCTTGACAAGTTTCACTCGCAGGAATCTGTTTTTGTAATTGTGTGACAAGGAGGGAGAGAGTCTTCCGCCAAGCGACTTTGATGCACACGACCCTCTATGAAGCGTGTCAGAGAGCAACCCAAGGCACACGTCACCACTGTTGGACGTGTGTAACAAAGAAGTCATGTGACCACGGCTAACCCAATCAGATAATTAGTATTGTATGACGCAGATCTAATTATAATTACTTCATTGAACAAATATAATAATTAGTTTATGGAAATATGAAGCTACTTGAAAATAAAACACATTGGATTAAATTATATTTTAGGTGAAAGCTCAATGAAGAGATATTTAATTACGAAGTGAACTAGTATTGTTTGCGCGCCAAGACGCCATTTTCTAAATTAAGGAGGGGACACTTGGAGTGTCACTCAGATTATTCCACTGCGAAGTATTGAAGTAGACAGACGTGTCAATTTGAACTCCGATACACACATCGAAATTAAGGTCTACGAGCATAGTCAAGTTGACGTAAGGAGATAGGCTTCCTACGGTGAAGCTATATGAAGGAGCTTCGCTGAATATTCGACAGTATAAGAAAGATTTGCATTTGAAACGACATGAGAATTATATTGATATACGAAGTGAATTGATCATTCATTCAACATTAAGAAATTCGACATTACTTGAATTTAGAAAAAGCTCATCTACGATATTACAAATCCACAGAATATTACGACGGATCTACAGGAAATATCTTCGATTTATACTTCAACATATTCTTGAAATTATTCGACATGCTATTGAATATGAGTAACCGAAAGAGTAATGTTAGCTCATTGTAAGAACGGAAGTTTGATAACGCTATGCAAGCGTAAAATACAAATGTATTACGAGATGTAATTGATACATCAACTCAGTATTATGACAGATGGTAGATGAAATGTAATTGAACATTTATTCAGTAAATGTAAACCAGGAACGTGAAGATATGCATTTTATATTTTATTAACTCGATGATATATACAGACAATTATCTTAAGTGTATTTGGCTCAACCTAAACAACTATTCTGTTGCATTTGTACACAGAGACAATCAGGATGGTGGAGGTGTGGGAGTTTATGTCCACAAAAAATGGAATACAAAAGTTCTTAACCTAGTTGAGAGTAACCATAGCTTGATCCAGTTAGAGCTTATAAGAAATGATACTGTTCGTTTCAATAACCTGCATACTATTAATATAATTGCAGTATATAATCCTAACATAAGTAACGCAACAAAATTCATGCAATCTCTAGAGCACATTCTCTCGAAAAACAATGCCAATCTTTCCTTATGCATTGGTGATACAAATATTAACTTATTAAACAAAAATAATGTAACCAAATCATACCTCAATCTACTATCAAGCTATGGTTTCACACAAGGCAATACTCGCTATCCAACAAGAATAAGTGAATCAACAAGTACACTCCTTGATCAGGTGGCCACTAATAACTGTAAATATGCCTATGGAATAAGCAATATAAATAGTGATATTAGTGATCATAATATTCTTGTAACTGAGATTTTCTGGTCAAACTACTATCCAGGCAAACCCAATCTCGAACATGACATTTAAATACGCCCCCAACAAGCAAAGGTCTAGTTCAAAAAACGTCAATAAAAATTACCGGTACATAAACAAAAACAAATTCTCTAACGATCTCAATCTTGACATAGACACCCAACAAAGAAAACACTGACTCATCTTTGAAGGAAATACACCAGAACCACAAAAACCCATGGATAACAACAGAATTAATTCAACTAATAAAACAAAGGGACCTACTACATGCTAAACTTAAAACTAGCATTCACAGAAACAATAACCTCTTAAAGGAAGAGCACATAATATGTAGGAACAAAGTGACAGCTTTAAAACGGAAACTGAAATCCTCATACTATGAATATAAATTAACATTGAATGCCAATAGCATAAAAGATGCTTGGAAAGTAATCAATGAATTGATCTACAACTGCACAACTGAAAACAAAGATGGTCCCAGTGAGATAATAATTGACGGTAAATCTTTCACAGGAAAAGAAAATATTTGCAATGCTCTAAACACTCACTTTATAAACATAGCACACAAATTAGCCATAAATATCCCCCCAGGGAAGAAAGTTAATGAAATTAATGTCAACACAGATTCCATATTTATGACCCCGACTAATGAGATGGAAATTCGCAATATTATATTAAGCCTTAAAATGAAAAGTAGCCAAGACAAAGATTGTATGTCAGTGAAATTGTTAAAAAACTCCATTGACATGCTAAGTAGCCCACTAACTACTTTAATAAATTTATCGTTAGAGACTGGTCTGGTGCCTGATGATCTAAAATTAGCACGAGTCATACCAGTCTATAAAGGAGGTGACAAAATCAATCCGGACAATTACAGGCCCATTTCCATCCTCCCACCAATATCCAAGGTACTCGAAACAGTAGTAAAAACAGAATTGTTAATTTCTTAAATAAAAATGATTACTTCTGCAAAGGGCAATATGGATTCCGAGAAAACTCAAGCACAGAAATAGCCACAATTGATATTATCTCTAACTTTCAGGATGTCTTAGACAATAAGATGACAGCGAGTGGCCTTTTCATAGACCTGAGAAAGGCGTTTGATACTGTTGACCATGAAATTCTTCTAGGGAAACTTGATAAAGCAGGTATCCGAAGAGTAGCTTGGACATGGTTTAAAAATTACCTATCTAATCGTAAGCAGTATATTGAAATAAATGGCTACAGAAGTGAGGAAGTTAATATTACACACGGTGTGCCCCAAGGATCAATACTGGGTCCATCCCTCTTCTTAGTATATATCAATGACATAGCAACACTCCGTTTTCATGGTAATATAACGTTGTTTGCAGATGACTTAAGCATCTTTTACAATGCGTACACCACCAACATGTGCTGATTACACACAAGCAGGAGGACATGAATACCATACTTGGCTGGACCCAGTCAAATAAATTAATAATAAATGAAGATAAAACAAAATATTTAATAATATCTAAGCGTAGAGCAAAGTTAGACATCACTCAGGATATAATGCTGATTGGAAAAGCAGTTAAAAGGGTCTCATCTGTCAAATACCTAGGCCTAATAATAGTTGAAAATCTCTCCTGGCAAGAGCACATTGATGCATTAGTAAAAAAATATCACCTGCCGCTGGGATGATAAAAAAAATTGAGCTACTATATCCCAAAATATCTACTCAGGAAAGTGTATTTTTCCTTAATCCATAGCCACTTATAATATTTGAATACAATTTGGATAAAATGCTCAAATTACCTAAAAAAGGAAATTGAGGTAATTCAAAATAGAGCCATAAGAAATATTTATAACAACCCTTTCTTAACACCAACCAAACACCTTTATATTACGAGTAAAATTTAACCAGTAGCCCTAAATGCAGAAATCAAATCAAATGTCCTAATGTACCAAATCCTACACAACAGAATCCACACAAATTTAAACTTAACTAAACAATCTGATTTACACGCTTACAAAACTAGACATGCAGATGACATAACACTTTTCCATATCAATTCCAAACAATATGGCAGTAATAGCATCAAGTATAGTGCCTTTGTAAATTTCAATAGACTGCCAGAAAATATAAAAATTGCACCTAGCCTACCAATCTTTAAAAGGAGGCTAAAACAGTTTATGTGGAATGATTATAAAATGTCAGTTTGAAGAAATTTCATAATCTGAGAAGACAAAAGAAGAACACATTGAGTGCAAAAACTTATGAAAGCTACAAAATGTTGTATATAGTTTCATACTGAAAACTTTGTTAACTAAAATTTGTCGCCAACAAAATAAAACTGTATAATTCCTTTGTATATGAGTCCTTGACTCGTTAAGGGATTAATAAAATGCATTATTATTATTATTATTATTATTATTATTATTATTATTATTATTAAAGGTAACATGTTTTTTATTGAAAATAAACAACAACGAAGGTAATATCGCAATTGAATCGCTACATGTGTATGTATTGGAATTAAATGTTGTATAAGAAGGATAAGCGTTGAAATCAGGGGCGTAGATATGGGGGGACAGGGGGTCTGAACCCCCCCCCCCCCCAAAGCCCCAGTACTGCTAGCAAGTAACAGTTTTGATTTGAGAGCTATACCAAATTATTATGAAATGTTTCAGTACTGTCAGAACACAACATGAACATCTTGTATTCAGCGGATATTACTTGAATTGACGAGTCCATTCTATCATTAATCAGAGTCTTCTCTAATCTAGCATGCAGTGATAAATTTTAGGTGAGCTGTTCACGTACACTCGCCTCATTCTAGAACCAAGTGGACCGTTTTCATTCTCAGACCAGAAATAGCGAGCGTTTCAAGACCTTGTGAAACATAAGTTAGTAGGCTAGGCATTGACTAAGTTCGCTTTATTATAGATCACTATTTTCTTTTTATATTGGTAACACCGAAATGTTATGCAGTCTAAAGCGATAATATTGATATCGATGTATGGATATCGATTGTACAAGTTGAGGTTTTGTTTATATGTTCGTTGTGTTCGGGCAAGTAAAAGTTTATATTGTGTTGCGATTTGTTCAGTTTTTATAACCTCTACTTTCATTATTTCATTCTCCAATGAAGTCTATGGTCAATAAAAGACCATCGCAAACTTCAATTACATCATTTTTCAGCAGTAATGCATCAAAACACGACGACGAAAATCAACACCAGAAAATTAAATATTCAGTTGTGAATGTGCTAGTGCTACTGTTGCTAGTTACTCAGTGCTCCGCTGCGTTGGTCTCGGCAGCACTTCCTTGACGCCCTGTCTCGGGGTTAGTCGGCCGGCCGCGTGATCATGTGACCTGGAGTGACTCGAGGCTTCTCGAGGCATGCAGCACATGGCTGACTTACATCAGGACAAGCATGGCGCGGCTTGAAAGGGACCGAATTAAATCGTGGCCATCACGGCTACAGCCAGTGTATTTAGTTGTGATATATGTGTAAATATATAGTTTAAATATTAATGTGTGTAACGTATTATTTTTGAATTCTGCTAACCTGAACATACATAACCAGCGAGCATCTCCTGGCCACCGCATGGTACCAGGAATCGTTCCGGGAGAGAAAGGAACATGGTCATACTGGGCCAGATTTGTGAAAGTGTCGTAATGCTAAAATATTACGTGGTCCTCCGGTGCATTTGAGTATACTTTCCGAGTGTGGACAACCTGTGGCGAGAATATTGGAGCACGTGCAACATCATCCCGGCGGCATGCTGTACACGATGGGGAGGACACAAAGGATTATAGGATTAGTGCACATCATAGCAGTATACCGAGGTCAGTCAATCCTTGTATCTCTTTCCTTTTCCTAACTTATCATGGAGTCTAGTGAGAAAAACATGTTGGTGAAACAACGAGCGGTCATTAAAGGGTCACTGACATGTATCAGTAGATATGCAGACAAGTTTGTGGCGGGCTCCGATATTAATACATTACGTAGCAGGCTGAAGCAATTGCCTTCACTCTGGGAAGAATATAATCATGTCCAATGTAAGCTTGAAATTAATGACGACGAAAATAGTGAAACCCATGAACAGGATAGGGAACAGTTCGAAGAAAACTATTATGATTTAGAAGCCAAAATGACTACACTCATAGATCGGAGCATAACTTCAGAGCAGAATAACGATCAATTATCTCAGCATTCTTGCGGTAATTCACAACAGGCTTCCTTGGAGGTACGATTGCCCGTCATTAACCTCCCTACATTTCATGGACAATATGAGACGTGGACACATTTCCAGGACACCTTTCAGGCATTAATTGTTGATAATTTAAAACTATCAAACATCCAACGTTTCCACTATCTACTGTCCGCACTTAAGGGTGAACCTCACCAATTGATTCAAAATATCCCTATTTCTAACCCTAACTTTCCAGTAGCTTGGGAAATCGTGTGCAAGAGGTACAACAACAGAAAATTGATAGCAACACAACACATCAAGGCTCTGTTGTCGTTACCTACTTGTCACAAAGACACAGCATCTGATCTTAGGAAATCGAACAACCACTTAGTAAGCAATATGAATGCTATTCAAAATCTCAACCTTTCAGTGCCGCTACATGAAGTCTTACTTCAGCAGCTGATGTTAGATAAGTTAGATCCCACTACCCGAAAAGAGTATGAAATGAAGGCTCCCAGCGATAATTTTCCAAGACTCACTGAGGTATCCACGTTTTTGGAAGAGAGGGCACAAGTTTTGGAGCTAATGATGGCAACACGGGAACAAAGGGAGAACACAGCAAATCCACCCAAGAATCAACATGTGAGGAACAATGACAATCCAGGTCGAGTTAGCTCATACGTATCTACAAGGGGGAAGTGTGATTTTTTGTGATGCAGATCACCCGGTACAACGGTGTGAGGGTTTTCTGAAGGCTAGCGTAAGACAACGGTATGAGGTTGTCAAAAGGAAGGGTCTGTGCTTTAACTGTTTTAGACATCATAATGTCAGCATATGCAAATCTGATAGGTGTAAGAGATGCCAAGGCAGACATCATACCCCAATTCATTTCGACAGTCCCACAAGCAGTCAAACGACTACAGACAGGGATGCCCCAGCTGGTAGAGGTATTCGAGAAGACGAAGGAGGGCATAGTAAGGCAAGTTACTGCACACTTAAATTCAAGCCACAGTCACAAATAATGCTGTCTACTGCAGTAATAGAAATGGCAGACAACAATGGTAGAGTTCACCAGTGCCGAGCGCTACTCGACAATGGATCACAGTCCCATTTTATAACTGAGTCACTTGCAAGTAAGCTTAAGTTGCAACGACACAGAAGCTGTATTCCAATTAGTGGTATAAATAACACTGCGGTCACTGCATCTCAAAGTGTTGATGTTCGTATCAGTTCTAACGTGTCCAATTTTGAAACTGTTATCACATGTTCTATACTCCCTCACATAACAGGCAATATTCCGGCAAACTATGTTGATTGTAAATCGTGGAACCTACCTAAAGATATCACATTAGTGGATCCTCACTTCAACGAGCCAGGACCAGTAGATATGCTCATCGGTGCAGAGATTTTCATGCAGCTGTTGCGAGAAGGGTGGCGGAAAAATTGCGATGAATTACCCATTTTGAAGAATACCGCCCTGGGATGGATACTGTCAGGTCCCATAAAATCCCAGGATCGGACCAGTAAGAAGGCGGAAGCACCACCCACTTCATAATTTTTCCTCAGACAGGACGATGACCTCGACAGGAAGATGGAAAAATTCTGGTCGAGAGAAGAAGTGACAACTAGAAGAACCAACTTAACCAAGGAAGAGCAGTATTGCGAGGAGCATTTCACAACTCACACCAAGCGGGACGACAACGGACGTTTCAGTGTAAGATTACCTACAAGGGAAGAAAGTCCACAACTTGGAAAATCTTACAAAATAGCGGAGAAATGATTCAGACTACTGGAACAGAGATTCGAGAAGAGACCTGATCTGCGTGCAGGTTACGTGAGATTCATGGAGGAGTATGAGAACCTGGGTCATATGAAGTTGGCTCCAGATATTAGCAAGGACCAAGAAGCATGCTGCTATCTCCCTCATCATGCAGTATTGAAGGCTGAGAGTACCACTACTAAAACACGAGTTGTATTCGATGCTTCCTGCAAAACTGACAACGGCGTTTCACTTAATGACACTCTCGCGGTGGACCTACCGTTCAACAAGATCTGCTATCAATTGTGACAAGGTTTCGTACTCATCAGATTGCGATGACGGCAGACGCTACAAAAATATACCGTCAGATCAGAGTAGACGACGAAGATGTTAACTTACAGCACATACTGTGGCGAAAACATCCATCTGAGCTTCTACGCACATACCAACTAAAGACTGTAACATACGGTACTTCCTCAGCGTCCTTCATAGCCACAAGATGTCTAACCCAGCTGGCTGAAGAAGAAGCACATGCGTTTCCCACAGCATCTCGCGTATTGAAACGGGATTTTTACATGGACGATGTATTGTGTGGTAGCGACACTGTGGAAAATGCTATACAGCTACGAGGACTACTACAAGAGTTGATGCAACGAGGAGGGTTCCCGCTCCGCAAGTGGACGTCGAATCACGCGGCTGTACTTGAGACTATACCTAAAGAACTCAGAGAATCACAGTTACCACTACGATTTGATAAGGAAGACAACATCAGAACGCTAGGATTACTAGGCATCCCTTTCTTGACAAGTTCCAGTTTGAGGTCCACATCAAGGAAAACAGTGGAAGCCCCACAAAACGGAAGGTACTTTCAATTATAGCTTCTATATTTGATCCCCTCGGGCTGATAGGACCAGTAATTGTGAGGTGTAAAATTTGCATGCAACAATTATGGCAAGAAGTATTAGGATGGGATGAACCACTACCATCTCCGTTACTTGAAGGCTGGATAAAAATCTTCACTGATCTTCCAGCTCTAAATAACATTCATGTCGACAGGTTGATTCTCTCTACGGGAAGGGTGATCCTCATACATGTTCATGGCTTCTCAGACGCTTCTGACTATGGAGCGTGTGTTTACATTCGAAGCACCAACCAACACGGGGAAGTTTCAGTAAAGTTGGTATGTTCAAAATCCAGAGTGGCTCCTCTGAAACAACAGTCCTTACCTAGGTTAGAACTGTGTGGAGCTCTTTTGTTGGCACGTCTGGTTGATAAGACTACCAACACCTTAAACCTGAAAATTGACCACATGTTCTTGTGGACTGACTCGACAATAGTACTATCGTGGCTTGCAGCTGAACCAACAAAATGGAAAACGTTCGTCGCCAACCGTGTCTCCGAGATACAGCAATTGACTGGAAGAGCCAAGTGGGGTCATGTGATGTCAGAAGATAACCCTTCCGATATTCTTTCAAGAGGAGAGGGGCCACTCAGCCTGCAGTGCAATCAACAGTGGTGGCATGGTCCAGCATGGTTACTACAAGATTTAAGTAGCTGGCCCACTAGGGACTCGAACGACTCTGCAGGTGAACTTCCAGAAAGAAGGGATACGGTGCAATGTCTAGTTAGTGCTACTCCATCAGACGAAATCACGACGAGGTTCTCATCCCTCCGTCGCCTACAGAGAGTAATGGCTTATTGCAACAGATTTATGTTCAATTCCAGAAGACACAACGTAAGAAAAACGGGACCACTATCTGCAGAAGAGCTTGAGACTGGACTTCAGACGTGTATCGAGCTTGCTCAACGTGTGACATTCGCACGGGAAATAGGCGAGTTGAAGTCAAACTCATCAGTTTCACAGCAAAGTACAATAAGAAATCTGAACCCCTTCTTAGGCGGGAACGACTTATTACGAGTAGGTGGTTGCCTACAAAACTCGTTGAAACCATTTGCAGAAAGGCAACAGATCATATTACCTCAGCGTCACAATGTAACCCAGTTGATTATGGCTGATGAGCATGTTCGTCTGCTACATGCTGGTGCTAATCATGTAACGGCTTCACTTAGGTCCTGATATTGGATAGTAAGCATAAAGAAAGTGATACGGACTGTCATTCACAAGTGTTTGAAGTGTTTTAGGCTACGAGCCACTACAGCCACTCAACTCATGGGACAGCTACCATCTCCTCGAGTGACTCCATCACGGCCATTCTTGAACACGGGAGTTGACTACGCTGGCCCGCTGTACATTAAACAGGGTGCAACCAGGAGCAAGGTCAAGGTAAAATGCTATGTAGCGTTGTTCGTTTGCCTTTGCACCAAGGCGATACACTTGGAATTGGTTCGTGACTTGACTACACAGGCTTTCATCGCCGCCTTACGGAGATTTGCAGCCAGGAGGGGAAGGTGTACAAATCTATACAGTGATAATGCTACTAACTTTGTAGGGGCTAGAAATGAATTGTTGAGAGTGCACCAGTCCGAGCAGTGGAAGATAGAAATGCTGAACAACGCAGCCCAAGAAGGATTCACTTGGCATTTCATTCCTCCTGATTCGCCACACTTCGGTGGTTTGTGGGAAGCTGGAGTTAAATCCATGAAACACCATTTAAGAAGAACAGCTGGCAATGCCTGCTTGACGTATGACGAGATGTACACCCTACTTTGCCAAATAGAAGCATGCCTGAAATCACGACCGCTCGTTAGTCTATCGGACGACCCTGATGAACCATCATACTTAACTCCTGGCCACTTTCTAATGGGTGCTCCCCTGTTATCCTTCCCTGAACCTGACCTTAGAGATGGTGTGCACTGTTATACTTCCAGATGGCGCTACATTCAAGAGCTGCAGCAGAAGTTTTGGAGACAATGGTCTAATGACTATCTTAATAGCTTGCAACAGCGGCAGAAATGGTTGACGAGTCAGCCTAACCTTCAGCCTGGAACTGTCGTGTTGGTTAAGGACGACAACACTCCTCCTCTTTCTTGGAGGCTTGCAACGGTCGAGGAAACATATCCTGGGAAGGATGGACGAGTGCGTGCAGTCACCATTCGTACCAGCAGTGGAATTTTGAAGCGTTCTGTACATAAACTATGTTCATTGCCAATTCAAGACTGATATGTGCAATTACTTTCAGTGTCATTTTGTGGTTTAGTTAATTACTTTATTCTTGTGTCGAAAGAGTTCAATTTTGACCAGTGTCCTTTATTGTTTGTGTATAGTGTTGAACCTTCTTATTGTATGATTTAACATGTTCATTTCATTGTCATTACTTTAGGCTGTGTATTTTTGTTCCTAGTTGTTTTGGTTGGGGTTTGTGTGTGTTTTGTATTCGGCGATCCATACGGATTGGTGGTGAAATAACTTTAAATTACTACTGTTGATTCATGTAAATCAATCATTTTCTTGCAGTTGTTAAATGTGATACATTTAGGTGTGGCGGTATGTTGGTAGTTACTCAGTGCTCCGCTGCGTTGGTCTCGGCAGCACTTCCTTGACGCCCTGTCTCGGGGTTAGTCGGCCGGCCGCGTGATCATGTGACCTGGGGCGACTCGAGGCTTCTCGAGGCATGCAGCACATTGCTGACTTACATCAGGACAAGCATGGCGCGGCTTGAAAGGGACCGAATTAAATCATGGCCATCACGGCTACAGCCAGTGTATTTAGTTGTGATATATGTGTAAATATATCGTTTAAATATTTATGTGTGTGTAACGTATTATTTTTGAATTCTGCTAACCTGAACATACATAACCAGCGAGCATCTCCTGGCCACCGCATGGTACCAGGAATCGTTCCGGGAGAGAAAGGAACAGCTACCATCCAGTCCCAACTCTAATTATGAGCCTAAGGTCGATCTAACTAACTCACAGGACATTCGTATCTCCACAAGTAGCTCTTCAACCTCGCCTGCAAATGATGTCTCTTGTTTTGTGAACAAAAGTGACATAAGTGATGACGAAATATTGCTAATTATAAATGATCTTTGGGTGCCACATGAAAGTTACACGTTTCCAGTTTCAAGAGTTTTTCAAGAAAAGGGGAGAAATCTCAGATTTCAGCGTTAGTTGCCGTCGAGATGGAAGTGGTTACCTTATTCTGCTGTCGAAGATGGGGCTTACTGTAAGTACTGTGTGGCTTTTTCTAAATCAGGAGCTGGAATGAACTCACAGCCTCTTGGAGCTTTATGTAAAAAGAAATTTAGCAACTTGAAGAAAACAGTAGAATTATTTGACAAACATTCCTCTCATCAGTAGCATAAAAACTGTGTTCAAGATGAAGATTGGCTTTTGTCTGTAAGAGGAAAACCTGAAAAATCTGTTGAAATCCAGCTGGATTCTGAGAAACTCAAACAAGTGGCTGAGAACGGAAAGAAGTTAATGCCTATAATTGAAACTATTCTTTGTGTGGAAGGCAAGAGCTTGCTTTAAGAGGCAGTAAAGATTATGGGAAGCTCAACTGTGCACAAGAGCCAGATTACAATGATGGAAACTTTCGTGCTATATTAAGGTACCGTGCTAATGTGGGTCACTGAATTAAGAGAAGCTTTAGAAGGTCCTGGAAAAAGAGATAAGTTTACTAGTCCAACCATACAAATTGAGATAATTGAATCATGCGGTACAGTACTTCTAAACAAAATGGTTACAAAAGTGAACAAAGCCAAACATTTCTCTGTATTGCTTGATGAAACAGCAGATATCAGTGGCAAAGAGCAAGCTTCTCTTTGTGATCGGGATGTTGACATGGATGAATCGCTTCCCTCCCTCAGAGAGGACTTTCTGCAATTCATACCTGATACTGATTTAAATGGGAGAGGTTTAGCCTGCTTAATGTTAGATAATTTGTCCGAATTCGGTGTAGAAACTCAACATTTAAGGGGACAAGGCTATGATGGCGCTGCTGCCATATCAGGAAGACTTAAAGGGACGCAAGCTCTAGTCAGAGAGAAACACCCCACTGCGCTGTATCTTCACTGCTCAGCTCACACTTTCAATTTGGCTGTATCTACATCTTGTGAAATGCAGGCTGTTAGGAACTGCTTAGGAATTATAGGAGCAGCTCATAAATTTTTCGTCTACCCGAAAAGAAAAACAGTGTTTCTGGAGTGTGTTGAAAGATACCGGCATAGCATACAATTTAACCTCTCGCAATTTGCCAATTTAGTAAGTTATGTTATTAATAGTTGCTCAAACCAGACGGATTGGAGGCTAATCAGTGATGCACTTCATAACCTTTATATTTGGCAAGATATAATTTCAGCGCAGTGACTTCATTGATTTTATTATCTTTTTATATTTCTACATTGCTGGTGAAGTATTGAGGAATTAAGTGTTGCATCTTTACTGCTGATTCCAACATGTTTTCATGGTGTTCTGAACTGTTGCTGTCGTACTGAACCGGTATATTTGTGTTTTTCAATAGCATTTAAAGATCACAGTGAGGCGTATATTGAAAGCGTTTATAGGCCTAGTTCATAAGACTTTTGACATCACTCATATTAGGCGTAAAATATTTCAATCTCTCTTTATGGTGCACCATACAAGATTCAATTTTAAGGGAATTTTAAGTGTTACGCAAAAAATAATCTTGTATCGTTCTCTGTCATATCGTCTGAGGAAGGGTCCAAATCTATTAATTAGGCCTCGAAACATATCCCACTAATGACCACATAATCAAAATCATAATTAATAAAAGTATTGATCAGGCGGAACCTTTAACCTGTTTATACTAAATCGTTATCATCCATTTCCTCCAACACAATACCCACTCATTTCCTCTTCTTCCTCTTAATCACAACTCCCCATCTCATCTCATCACTTCCAACACAACTCATCTCATTTCGCCAAATCGTTATCATCCATTTCCTCCATCACAATACATTCCTTCAAAAAAAATCTGGAACACTAAACACCCATCTCCAAATACTACACAACCAAAGTCTTACCCAAGAGGTCACTCCTACTCACTTCTTCAACTTCCACACTTCAACACCTTCGCCTTCAATTCAACTCCCTTCTCCAATTCTATCTCCTCTCCTGGCCCAAGAGATAGTGCCAACACTGCAATACAGATTTGATATGCGAGTGACGTCACGGCCCAACGGCTCTGGGACTATGGAAAGCGAAGAATAACATTCGTGTTGTTATGGTGTGGTTTCCGCGTTTTATGTTTCGTGTTTACGGTCCCGGTACTGATTTTCTCGGAATTCCTATCCGGATATACTTCATGGTTATAAGTGCAGTGTAAAGTTATGCCTAAGTATTGACGTGTGCCAAATTTTAAAGGCAATTATGCCAATGGACTGAATGTGAATGTTTTCTCTTTACTGATGACGGAGGGGAATGGATACCGTACGAGCTATTCACCACAAGGATTTTATTCCTACAAAACATTCCAAGGTACGTGTTACATAAATGCTTGAGCTCCAATTCTCGCTAGTTTAGTGTAATGGGAAGAATAAATCTTTTAACGAAGTCTCTCGTGTGCGGACTCAATTTCAAACAACATGAGATGGAATCGATATGGTGTCGTAATTTTTGCCGCCTATCAAAAATCACTTACCACGGCCAGGAGCGAACCTGCAATCTTGGGGTTAGTAGACCAACACGTGACGAGTCACCCACCGTGGCAAGCTAGGATGAACAATCAATTGGCATTTACAATAGATGACCATTTCTTGAAATTATTGAGGAATATAGTGTTAGCACACCAAACGTTGGAACTGATTGCGAGAAGTTGTCCTAAAGTGGAGATGTCAGTTTAGAACGCAACTAATAACTGCTGTGTACAGTCGCATTAAACGTCTACTAAAAGGAAGTGGAAGTGGTTAATAACTCTTCTTTGTATTTGTATCACTGTAACCAGCAGAGTGTTTTGGTGAATGTTGGTTTCAACAAATTCCAGAAATGATATTTCCAAGAGGGATCACATCATATAAGAGTCCTAAAGCTATTCTAAACCCTTTTTAAATGAAATTTTAATGAAAAGTAGGTCATAAATGGTAGCCTATTCTGCTAGCACATTTATGGACTATTAGCATTTAATGAGTCTTTTATATGACACCCAGTTGTAACCTGTTGAATTATTATGGCGAAGTAAATTTTCAAACCAAGCCAACTATTTTTTTATCCTTGTAATATTTCTTTTACATAACACTATGCAAATGTGTCAATGATTTCTTGTGGGCTAACTAGGCTAATTAGTGAAGGATAGATATGGTCATCTTTTAGTTAGCCTGTTATTGTTTTGACACAACAGCACAGTCTATATAGTAAGTTATTGTTGTTGTTGTTTTAAGGGGCGGAACTACGAGGTCATCTGCCCCTAACAGCACAGTTCATGTGATATAGAAAATATGAGGTCAACATATTTTTGCAGACGACTCACTATAATCTGTTCAAAACAAAGTGCTAAGATCAGTGGGAATAAGCATATTTTATGTATTATCGGGTATGCCATGCCTGATATTGTAAATATTGCAATATGAAAACTACTGTAGGGTTACTTTATATCAAGTGTTAGTTTCTAACTTATTACCGCATCATCATACCCCTATATGAATCAACAACAAGTTTCCTCTTTGGTAATGTTCTCATGTCTCTTTAAGACTGCTGCACTGTTCCATTTCAGTAGGTAACCTTTTCTGTCATAGACATTACTAGCCTGTTTTCTTATCACCGATGAAAACTTTTTGTGGCTAATTGTTGTTCTTTCGTGAGTGGGTTAGGACATCACTGTCATCAGCTATGTGTACTTGGATACGGGTAGAATTTGTATTTTATGTGGTAGTGTGTGTATTATGATGCTAGAATTGGGAATGAGGTGACCAAGGTATTCTGTTAGGAACTGCATTGACTTGGAGGAGAAAGAAAAAATCGAACCCTCTTCTTCTCACTTCAGTTTTAACTCATGAGGCTGAGTGAATTTCGTTTCAAACCTCAAATCAGAATTACATTTCTTGGCAGAGGTGGGAATCAAACCTAGACAGATATGGTAGACTATAGATATTATCATATATCGGACGTAGGCCTACTACTGTATGTCCCTATCCTGACTTATGCCTCGGAGACCTGGGTTACAAAAGGAAGGGAGAAGAGCAAGATACAGACCAGTGAGATGAGGTTGTTGAGAAGCAGTATTGGAGCTACAAAGATGAACAGAATAAGAAATGAGAGGACCAGAGAATTAATGAAGGAGAAACCATTACAGGATGGTATAGAGAAATCTAAACTTACTGTATATGGTATGGACATGTAAAACGAATGGAGGAGAAGAGGATACCCAGGAGGATACACGAGACGAAGTGGAAAGGAAAGAGACCCAGAGAAGACCGAGAGACAGGTGGCTGAAGGGGGTGAAAGAAAGCGTGAAGAGAGAGGAGAAGACTGGACAAGGGTGGAGGCTGAGAGATGGAGGGAAGACAGAAGACGTTGGATAGGCTTATGTTCCAAACAGACCCGGCCAGTGGCTGGAAACTGTGCAAGATGATGATGATGGTGTCATTTCTTCCTGTTGCGTAGTCAACATTTCACGTTAAAATGGGGTGATTTTATTCAAGTTCTCTATTGAATTCTTCTATATATCGCATTTATTGCTGATACAATAGTGTTTTCGGTCAAGTTCACACGCGCAAGGTTCAAAATACATACTTATGAGTATGATCGAAAACGTCGATTTATTAGTGTAATGTATCAACTTCTGACCATGTTTCATTTATGGTTTCGTTATTTATTTATTCGTGTCTGTAGAACGTAATTTGATAAACACTAAGTTCGTTTCTTGACAGCTTGTTCATAGCAGCAGCACTGGGTAGCGCGCTCGCTGAAGGCCGGAAGGCTATGACGTCATAAATAACATTGAACGGCCTTCTCTCTAGGCGGTGTTGTAGTGCGGCCATCTATCACCCACCCTTCATGGGTGGGAATGAAAAGACTTATATATATTGCGGATGCCACCGTAATTTTTGTATTGAGGAAAGCGGAGCATCATTTTGAAGTTTAAAGTGGGTGCTGAGTCAGCTAGTTCGCCGCGCCGATCATTTGAGGTCTGAAACCTATCAGATATTATTGGCTACGGAATTCTAAGAATGCCAGAAGAAGTTTGAAGTAAATCGGACCAGTATTTCCGAAGTTATGAGCACTTTTGTAAAAGCATATGTTCAGAGCGTGTAGCGAGGAAGAAGCCCATTCATTGGAATAGCGGGGCGTGCTCACCTGTTGCAACAGCCAGCTACGGAAGGCATCGGCTCCGAAACCGTATATAAGGCGACACGCTCAATCCATAAATAATCATTAGCTTATAGTTTCAGGACGAGTGTATGCAGCGGCGGAGTGATTGATACAACAACCATCAGCTATGTCCAGGACACGAGAGAAGAAGCCCCTGTTCGCAGGCGTGGCTCCCCTCTCCGGAACACGGAGACTTGGTACTAGGACGCTCTAGGCGGGCGGACTGTGCTCCGAACCTAACCCCGGTAGTACAGTTCGTCCGCCATTGCGGACGCGCTAGTCCCAGCAGTGCCAAGCCAACTGATTCCCACAAATACTAATCTAGGCGAGGAAACGGATTTTGCAACTGTTGCATGATACACCTCCCGTACTAACGAAACCTACTCATTTCCATACCCACATTATCCTTGCATGTGGCAACAACCAAGCCGCCAGGTTTTACGTGTAGGCAATCTTTCCTTTCTGCCTATGCGGTTTTCCCTGGCCCTACAATCTTACCCTTATATATGAGTACATATTTATATGTGCCCATATATAAATATATACCTATGTTAACATCTACCAATTATGCCTGGTAAATCGCGACCGCGATGGGACAGGCACTAAGTCCTAAAAGACATTCCTTTTATCCAATCCCCTATGCTTTCTCTTCTACTATCGTAGACTAACTGCATGTCGGAGGCACCAGTAGTAAGGTCGGGTGTCACGCGGGGGGTGCGGGTACCTTTTCGGGGCCCCCCCGAAAAAAAAAACCATCACTATAGAGGTCACGCTACTGCAGGAGAGAGCCGACTGAGTACTTCAGGACTTCACCGCGGGGAGCGCTTCGGCGAGCCCCGCCAGACCAGTCTTCGCCCAGCCGGCACGAGCTCACCAGCCAAGGACGCCAGGAGTCCGAAGCAACTGCTGCCAGCCAGGACCGCCTAGGCCCGCCCGCCCGCATATCATCACATCACCGCACTTCACTTCATCATCTCATTCCCCAACCAGTTGTGGGCTATCCACACTTAGGGTTAGGTTAGGGCACGCCGTGAGTCAGGGACCCGTTCGTGTCGGATCATCCCGCGCTCACTAGCTCGCTTTTAGATTTTATCTCCTCATCACATATATAGGCTAGCACCAGGCCAACTCCGAAAGAGCTATTTGTCTGACTCTGAAAGAGCAATTTGTCTGGCAACCCCTCTTGGCTCTGGTGCGACCCCTATTAGTTCATAAGCTGTTTACTTCTAGTATCCCTCATGTTCTCATTCACCACCCCGCGCCGCGCACTCCCCAGCACTCCCTGCGTCCCCATTCTCCCCTCATTCCTCACTCCCCGAACTGAACAGGAACTACTAGATATGCTCAGATGGCATCAGAGTGAAGCCACGGCAGACCTGATCGTGACCCCGGTGTCTAGCCCAGCTACACCCGGCAGCCCGTTCGGGAGCCAACGGCCACTCTATGTGCTCACACCCAAGCACACCATGTCCCCCGTGCTTGGCACCCCACATGGAAAGCTGCGCAAGATAGGCAGCACTGTAAGCGTGACCCAGGCGCCGCGGCTTGCCGCGCCCTGCAGTCCGCTACAGGAAGCTACTATCCAGCTTGCTCCCGCAGCGCCCCAGCTCACAAACGGCACCCCAGCGAGGCTGTTGAGTAGCGGAGATTTCCCGGACGGCTGCCTGGACCAGCCCGACTCCAGCCTCGTCGCGCCAGCGACACCACTTGGCGCGGCATTGGTGCCAACAGGGACAGAAGGCAAGGAGACGCCCATCCTGGAGACCACAAGACCGGCAGCGAAAGCCGCCCCGTCAGTGGTCCAGGAGAAGGTAATCCCAGCCCTAATGTCACTGGTCATCGACATGGAAAGCCACGCGACTGACCCCAACCCTACGGGAGGCCGGTTAGTAATGGACGTGCCGCCTGACCAGCCACGCCGCAAGAAAGCCGGTATTACCAAAGGGAAGGACAAGTCAAAGGCCTCCAAGTCGGCAGCCCAGCAGTCCCAGTCTCCGACTAGCACGGCGACTCCAACCACAGGCCTAGGCCCGGAAGGAGCTCCGCCAGCGACATCGTCGAGCGGGAAGGCTGGCAATGGCTCCCAAGCAAAGGTTAAGAAGCCAGCACCAGCGCGGACTTCCAAACCTGTGCAGGGAAAAACCAAACAAAAGCCCTCCACGCAACCTGGAGCCCCTGAGCCCAGGAAACAGACTCCAGAGCTTGGGGAACAGGAGGAGGGCTTCTCACCGGTCCTGTCGAGGAGGGAGAAAACTGATGCCAAGAGGCAAGCCCGAGCGGCTAAAGCTGAAGACAGGCAGAGGCGGAGTGGTTCGCGGGACTCGTCCGGCTCGACCACTTCCACTTTCCCCGACAGACCGAGCAGGCCAAAACCTAAGAAGCCGCCGCCACTAACACTGTACACAACTGACATACACAACATCGATCTGGGACTTGCAACGGCACTCCCACATGAGTACCGTAACAAGTACCACTTCAAAGCCCCCAAGCGAGACCCCGGCACATCTGTCTGGCTTCTATGTGATAGCTGGAAGGCTTACCACTTCTGCATAGAGTACCTGGAAACCGTTAATGCGCCGTACTCACAGATCGTTTCAGCCAAGCCTGTAAAGCGATATGTGCTGCGCACACCGGCAAACCAGAAGACGTGTGCCGACCTCGCAGCTGCATTTAAAGCGATAAATTTCCCAGTGGAAAATATCGAACCGATGCGCACAAAGTCCTCCCGCATACACTCCCCACTGTACTTGGTGACAATCCCGGCGGGGCCGGAAGCGGACAGTATATTAAATGTAAAAATGCTGGCTCGCATGGAGGTGAGCATCACCCCATACCGGACTCCCACCCATGCGCCGCAATGCAGCAATTGTCAAAGGCTGGGTCACACCTCCAAGGGGTGCCACGATAGGCCATGCTGCAGGCGCTGCGCGGAAGGACACCACTCCGCCAAATGCCCACTTGGACCTCATGAGGAAAAGTCCAAGTGCAGGAACTGCAAGGGACCACACGCGGCTAATTTTAGGAACTGTCCAACCCGCAGGGCATACGAAGCCAACAGGCAAAACACGATGCCAACTGGTGCGCATCAAGGTGGCATGCACCAGGCACGTGGAGGCCCTTCAGGCACCAAGGCATCCTCAATGCCTAAAGGCCCATCAGGCAGGACCGACC
The DNA here is from genome assembly GCA_946902985.2 of Meconema thalassinum. NCBI lineage: Eukaryota > Metazoa > Arthropoda > Insecta > Orthoptera > Tettigoniidae > Meconema > Meconema thalassinum. The sequence goes on along the minus strand of OX336391.1, from coordinate 294,140,836 downwards.
GTAGCTTTGAAGGGGGGACACAGCCATCCCTTAACAGAGACACGACACACCCTAACACTGAGATCAACCCTCATCCCAGCACCTCCACCAGCCCAGACCCGATCTCAGTGCCCCCTCCCAAGGAACAAAGGAAGAAGAAGGTCCGTTCCAAACGCCCCAAAAATACCGAATCAAAGACCACCACGGCTGCGGAGCAAACGAGAGAAGCCCAACTGGCTTCTAGCTCCATCCCTTGCCAGCCAAATCAAGACGCATCGCCCCCAGCTACTCTCCTCCCTATTGCCCCCACCCCTCCCTCAAACACAGCCACTCAGGCCAGCCCACCACTGGATCAGGATCCCAGCACCATCTGGGACAAAATCAATGCCTTCTTAAATCAACTCTTTCCAGGGTTGACGATGGGAACATTGTGCCAGGCCGTGATGGCGCTAATTATGCAGCTATTCACGGCCCCAATGAACCAGTGGATGAGCATTTTCACCACATTTATTAACACCACCTTCACATCCCGTCATGGATAATACACCTGACCTACCTGAAGGGAACGAGGGGAACCCAAATAATACCCCCACCCCCAACTATACACACACGGACGGAATCCGCGTTTTAAATTGGAACGCCGATGGAGTCCGCAAAAAGAAAACTGAACTCGCGTTATTCTTCCAAACCCATGACATTCACGTGGCACTTATTACCGAAACTCACTTACAGCCCAGGCAGAAATTCACCGTAAGAGGCTTTCACACAGTAAGACGAGATCGCCGCGAACACACGGATATGTCGAAAGGAGGAGTGGCAGTACTGGTCCGTAAAGAAATAGCTCACATGGAACTAGACAAACCAGAACTGCATACACTCGAGGCCTGCGGAATCCGCTTGCCTGTGCAAGGTACATACCTGAATATTTATTCAGTGTACAATCACACCAACCGGATAAATACACAGGATATAGAAACCCTATTCAAAACTGGCACTCATACCATACTTGGAGGGGATTTCAATTCCAAAAGTGCTCACTGGGGATGTCTCCGCCCCAATCACTCGAGGAGGAGGCTTTATGCGCACATGATAGCCAATGACTACATAGTCGCTGCCCCCAACGAGCCAACCTTCGTTCCGCAACGTAATTCGACGGACATTGCTGACATTCTGGACATTTGCCTGATGAACCAGGTAACGCTCAGTCACAGCATCAGGGTGATAAATGACCTTTCGTCAAATCACAAACCAACGATAATTACACTTGCGACCCCCCCCCCCCCCGAAGTCATCGAAACAGGAACCAGGCCCATACGCAACTATAAAGCTGCTAACTGGAACCAGTTCAAGGCCATACTAGACCACGAACTAGAAGGCAAAGATGACATGCCACTAAACTCAAATCAGGAGCTAGACACTGCCGTGGAAACCCTGGTAACAGCCATCCAAGTCGCCTTGGACACAAGTGTTCCCCTTGTAAACACCCGCGAGCGGAAACTGGAAATTCCAGCACGCATCCGGGCACTAATAAGGGTAAGGAACAACATAAGGCGGGACTGGACTAAATACCACAGGGACCACGACAGAGTCAGGAAAAATCAACTCAATGTTGAAATCCAGAACGCTCTACACGAACACCGGTGCAGCTCTTGGGGTAATCTCATATCAAAATTTGGTACTAACCCCACAGAAAATACACCATCAGTGTGGCCCCTCGCGAGACACTTCACCCGCGAAACCCATCAGGTGCCGACCCTTGAGACACCGACAGGACCGGCCTATTCGACACGGGACAAACTGGAGGCCCTAGCGAACTCCCTAGAGGAAGCATTTACTCCCAACGATACTCCCTCTAACCCGGAGTTTACGCTCAGGATGGACGCAAAGGTAAATGATTACATAACCAATGCGCCCAAGCCGGAAGTCCGCAAAACCAACATTCACGAAATTAAGTGGATCATCCGGCACCTCCCTAATCGCAAAGCCCCGGGCCCAGACAACCTACAGAACATAGTACTGAAGTGGTTGTCTGACAAGGCCCTGCTAATACTAACCTCCATCTTCAACGCAATGCTCACGCTACAGTACTACCCTGTATGCTGGAAGCAAGCTAAAATACTAGTATTCGGCAAACCGGGAAAAAACAAGTCCAATCCCGACAACTACCGCCCAATAAGCCTACTAGACTCCCTAAGCAAAGTATTCGAGAAAATACTGCTAAAGAGAATAGTAGCGCACGTTAAGGAAAATGGACTGCTCAGGAACGAGCAGTTCGGGTTTCGAAACCACCACTCCTCAACGCAGCAGCTTATGAGGCTGGTCGAACACGCCACGGTAGGGTACAACCAAAAACGCGACATCGGCGCTGTCTTCTCAGGCTACGTCCTAGGTGCGAGCGTCTAGCGTGCACGCGCTTCCACGCCCTACTAGTTGACGTGCTTCCATGTGTCCATTGTCGTAGCTGCTAGTAGCACGATGACAAGTGCTAGGAGAGCAAGCCTTATGTTTCTCATGGAGAACAATGCGTTAGAAAATTGAGTTAGTGGAAATACGCGGCAAAGCAAGTATTTTATATTGAAAAGCCGGCATCAGTTAGGGGAGTTCCATCACCTCTATAATTAGCTCAAATCGGACCAAAATAATTTTTTTGAATACTGCAGAATGTTACCTGCAACGTTCGATGTATAGTATGTATAGTGGAGGTTATTCGACCACACCTTTTCACAGTACTACTAATTTTCAGAAACCAATATCTCTGGAAGAAAGACTTTTTGTGACTTTGAGGTAAGATAATTTACCTATGAAACGTAAGACTGAATTTATTTATTACTTATTAATATTATTCAGTAGAGTAACATAATATTCTCACAATGTTCATTACACTATTGAATCAAACAATTAACATCAGTGTATGTCAGATGATAGCTTGCATTCTCGGTTGAAGTTAAGGCTGAGAGTGAAGAAGGAGAAGGATGACTAAAATTACTTTGCATGTCAAGAGTGTTTAACTCGTTGAAGAGCATATACTGAAACTGTGATCTTAAACTGAGTTTCTTTAAAAGAGGGATTTTTTTCTTGTATGGCAACAAATATTTGAAGAAGTTAAGATCATCATACTCCTCTTTCTCTTTATCTCTATGGTTAAACATCCACTCCATTTTTTCTTCTCTAATTGTACCATTTCCTGCCGAGAGTCTAATGTTTTTGGTCTATTCCTTATCGGAGGATTTGGAGCTTCAGGTGCAACTGTAGGATCTGAATCAACAACCTCTGAGGCATCGTCTAGGCTGTTCTCATCTGACGCATCTTCAGTTTGTGGGTTGTTTTCAATTGAAATATTTCCAGATGTTTTCTTCAGTTCCATGACATGATATCCTTAAGAAATTCCATGACCTTAAAATGTACCCACCATGGTGTAAGTTGGTTCAGGGTCTCCCGTTCTGGGTTATCCTGTTTTCGTAAATTCTTTTCTGAAGTTATTTTCATTTGGACTTGCTAACCTCCTCTGTAAAGAAATGTTATATTAATTTTTATACCTTTCATAATTTGTTAATAACCTCATTTTTGGTCCGTGTTGAATGTTTAATACATAGATTGGAGGAAAGTGTATTGAACAGGGGGACCAATTTCCCCAATCTATGTAATTGTAGAGTGTTTTCATTTATCTTGAACACTCACCTTAACGTTTTTTCTCACATCTTAGTACATTTTACTACATATTAGTGTACCGTATATATTTCTGACCAGCCTCTGATGTTGACATTTTGCTAGCACACTGCCGAATGTACAATCGCGGACAAACTTGTTTGGTAGCTGCTTCCTACTCGAGAGCGTTGGTAGCGCTACCTGGGAAGCACGCACGCGAGAACGCTCCCAGACCGTACAGACACATGTGATAGTGTGTGTTTGTCCGCATCAAGCAGGTAGCGCGTGAAAGCGCGTGCACGCTGGACGCTCGCACCTAGGACGTAGCCTTAGACATTCAGAAAGCGTTCGACAAGGTGTGGCACACAGGCCTATTAGCCAAACTAATAGACTGTAATTTCCACCCGGCCTACATACGGCTCATCCATTCATACCTAGAAGGCCGCACATTCCAGGTTGATATTCTGAACGTACTGTCCACTAAGCGACAGATCAGAGCAGGCGTCCCGCAGGGGAGTATTATAGCTCCCGTGCTGTTCAGCCTGTACATCAATGACATGCCAACACCAGCAGGAGCTTTAACTACGTTATACCTCTATGCTGATGACTCGGCTATGACAGCCCAACACTACCGCATAGCCAGCATTCGAAAACGGCTGCAGGAAGCGCTATGGGCCCTGGAACCCTATTTCCGAGATTGGCGGATTAAAGTCAACGTGGACAAAAGCCAGGCGGTCCTCTTCACCAAGAAGAATCGTATCACACGCCGCCCAGAATCCATCCGGCCACTCACACTATTTGCGCGCGACATACCATGGACGAGCACAGTTAAGTATCTAGGAGTAACCCTAGATGCTAAACTAACCATGCTGCGCCATGTCAAAACACTACAGCGCAAAGCCAACATGCGATTACTGCAGCTTTACCCATTCCTAAATAGGAAGAGTCGTCTCGACAAGACGCTGGGCGTAAACATGTATAAAGCCCTCATAAGGCCCATTATTATGTACGCCAGCCCTGTATGGGGTTACACAGCTAAGTCGAACCTCAAAAAGCTGCAGATGATCCAAAACAAATGCTTGCGGTTAGCACAAAAGCTCCCGCGGGATACACCCACGCGGGAGCTAGAACGCATAACAAATACGCCAAGCATCAAAGCCTTTGTGCGACAACTTGCACTAAGGTCACAACGCTCCAGGCGCTATTCGGAAAACCCACTCGTAAGAGCCCTTGGCCGACACGATATGGGCCGAAATAGCAAATACCCTACCCCTCGACACATTCTCTTCAGGTAAAGTCAGGAAAGGTAGGTGCTATGAGTAGCGCAAAGCGGCACTAACCCCAGGGACATACAACACAAATGTCACCCCCAAAATACACATCCCATGGAATTCTCCCATGGATAACCCCAACACCACATTCCCAAGGAAGTCCTTGGAAACGGCTCAGGCCAACCAAGGCGGCCGCACGCGCTCCCCTTGCTGCATACATGAAGTGTATATATTTATGTGTAGAAACTGTCTATGTCCATGTGCACGTCTGACTCTCTGTTTCAGTTTGTTTCTATGTTTCAGCTTAAGTTTAGTTAAGGGAAAAAAAAACATTAGTTTTAAAAACCCTTCCCCTGGCTTGCCAAAAGGATAGCCAAGGGGAGGACTATTAATAATCATTAGCTTATAGTTTCAGGACGAGTGTATGCAGCGGCGGAGTGATTGATACAACAACCATCAGCTATGTCCAGGACACGAGAGAAGAAGCCCCTGTTCGCAGGCGTGGCTCCCCTCTCCGGATCACGGAGACTTGGTACTAGGACGCTCTAGGCGGGCGGACTGTGCTCCGAACCTAACCCCGGTAGTACAGTTCGTCCGCCATTGCGGGCGCGCTAGTCCCAGCAGTGCCAAGCCAACTGATTCCCACAAATACTAATCTAGGCGAGGAAACGGATTTTGCAACTGTTGCATGATACACCTCCCGTACTAACAAAACCTACTCATTTCCATACCCACATTATCCTTGCATGTGGCAATAACCAAGCCGCCAGGTTTTACGTGTAGGCAATCTTTCCTTTCTGCCTATGCGGTTTTCCCTGGCCCTACAATCTTATCCTTATATATGAGTACATATTTATATGTGCTCATATATAAACATATACCTATGTTAACATCTACCAATTATGCCTGGTAAATCGCGACCGCGATGGGACAGGCACTAAGTCCTAAAAGACATTCCTTTTATCCAATCCCCTATGCTTTCTCTTCTACTATCGTAGACTAACTGCATGTCGGAGGCACCAGTAGTAAGGTCGGGTGTCACGCGGGGGGTGCGGGTACCTTTTCGGGCCCCCCCCGAAAGAAAAAAAAACCATCACTATATTATTATTTCATCAACCACCGAAGTATCACCGTTATACCGTCCGTCATACCACGTACCACGTAATCAGTCAGTTACTATTGTCAGCGAGTTGGACTTAGTCTCTGAGACTAACCAGCTATATTGGACTTAGTCTCTGAGACTAACCAGCTATATTACAGTGAACAGGCACTTGGAATTTTCACGAGATACCAGTCAGGAGTTGGAAAATTTCGACTACGATTGGGGCCATCTGCCTTGCACAGATTGTGCTGGAGAATATCCAAGACCCAACGTTAGGAGAATAGAGGGAGCTATCTACTTTGTAGATATGACTTGAGGTATTCCTCATTACCCGACAACAAGCTTAGTCTACGATAGCGAGACCGGTTTCGTTAAACGAGTCGTGTATGGAGCATATCTGTTTATTCGCACAGGTTATATTAGAACAGCCATCTTCGATTTCCAATACTCCCATGATAGTAAGCGTATGTTCGTAGAAGTCAAGTCGCTGTTTGTCACTGAGCTGTTATTAGTTGGCAAAGACGGGACGCTACATTTCGAATATTTCAAAATGAACTCTGAGAAAGTGAGTAATTTGTTTAAAACAACTGGACTATTGTATATGTCGGACAGTCATGAGAGTTATCGCGAAGTGCATGTTTTTGAACGCGGGTATGAGTCGTTAAATTACAACGGGATAGGGTAACGATGGATGAACCTGAGGATGGAACTGATGGTGACGCAGATGACTAGAGGAAGTTGCCATACTAACGGGATAGCAGGAAACCCATTAGAATATGACAGCCAAGGACCTGTACCACCATGAACATCAAGAATACGTGAGCTAATTCTATACATGTATTATTGCTAGTGTAGAGTAATTGAGAATTCTTTTCTTTCATTCATTTATAAATGATCAACACTATTTTCGCTTCGATTTGACTGTTATATCTAACGTTACGATTGGTTAGAGGAACCACGACTAGTATTTTCCTGTGTGAAATTTTGTTTTGAGAAATTTATATCAGTCGTAGAATGTCCGAGTGACAGCATGAAGTTAGTTACTACTAACCTTGGATAGTTCAAACTATTCGACATAAATATTCAAGAAAATAATTCCATAATAATGTAAAATAATTCCATAATAATTATAAACAATTCCAAATAATGTCAAATAATTCTAAAATGGTTATAAATAATTCTATAAATTAAATAAATTATTTAAATAATTCAGTGAAGGTAAATAATAATTTAATTATTTAATGACATTATTTAAATATCATCCATGATATAATAATAATAATAATATTTTTTTGTTAAATGTTATAAATAATTTGAGGGTTAAATAAATTGTTGGATTTCGATGTTTGAACATTTCATCAACAGTAATAATAATCATAACAGTGATTGTTTAAATAAATATTTATATTGCCATCAATATAATGGAAATTTAGATGATAAATTTCTGAAATGCACCATAATAAAAAATAAGCAAATGAATAGACGAACGGCAGGTTAATAAATGACGAATATGTATAAAATACGATGCAGTATTGTTAAAATAGAGGCAGGGAAAGGATTTTGACCAGGATTAAATAGGAGTAATTTTGTAAGACATTTTATCGCACAAGATCTTAGTAATGCTTGAGTATAATACAGAAGGTGATCTGTATGATAGAAATAGTACACAATTATAATAAAAGAATGAATCATATGACGTGATTATTTGTAATATTGAATATTATGCGGCATGAGTGTCGGCATTAATGTAGGAGTTGTATGGAGGCTAGGAGCCGTCCAATAGGAAATTGTATTTCCGTGTTGTAAGGGGATTTAGTTGGGGCACGTGTTTGCTCAGATGTGAAAAGAAGGGTTGAGTCGTGTTACCGTCCCATATTTCTGTCCAATTCAAGTACTGTCGAAGGATTTCAATTCTAACACCGAGTCAATTATCCAGATTTCCAGATATTAATCCTATCAAATGAAAGATTGCTAGTTTTGTTAAAACCTAACCGGATCCTGAAACGATATAAATATTAGAGTGTGCATAAAATAATATAAACGAATTTCAGAACAAGTTGAATTGCTTAGTAGATGTCAATCATCTTAACACCATTTGGATAGGAGTGATGCCTATTATGATTATTGAAATTATTATTAATAATAATGCTGATTATTTTCTAAACTTAATTATCTCTGAGAATGAATAGGGATGATAATAACTATTATTTGATGTGAAATACATTTTTCTTTATGAATTGTGGTAATGTTTACAACAATTTTTGTTGAGCAACATAACATGGTTATTTAAAGATAACTTCATTAACATGGAAAATAATAATTAAGGGTAATAATTATGTGAATGTTGTAACATAAATAATTGATCAAATATCTGAAAAGAAAGTGAAACAAATATTAAGTGATAAATGTTCAGTGGAACATAGGAAATGCAACAATATTAATATTTTGACATTATGTGGTCGAATATAGGTATTTCACAACTTGACAATTCTACAAGAAATACTTGTGTATTTATTTCCATGTTAATGGAAACACAATTTCTTGATAATCACATGAAAATATAGTTTTATTTCAAATGAAACAAAAATCTTGACAAAACGTGAACAATCTGAACGAAAATTTTAATAATCAGTGATATGTTTATTTAAACATAAATAAAAGTGAAAAATGTATATAAAGGGGTCAGACGAACTATCAATTTAATCTCGACCGCCTATTGTGTAAATAATGTAAATTTTGAGTGAAATTTTATTTATCGTATGGCTTTTAGTGCCGGGAGTGTCCGAGGACATGTTCGGCTTGCCTGAGTCTGTAGCTGCTACCAGCGGACACCGTTATTAGGGTGAGCTACAAGTTCCGTTCAATTTCAAGTAGTTCCAACTTTCGCTACCAGATATCAATGATACCTAGTGGTGAACGTTGGAACTTTTGATAGAGCATTCCGACGAAATCTAACCTAACAATTTAGCTTTACACAAGTTTAGTCTGTGAAAGGATCTTTTGCCTGCCATAAATCTAAGACATGGGACCGCCGGCTTTATTTCCCCTCCGAAGGTAGGCATACTGAAGGATTTTTAACGACGACTTCGGCCGGGTTTGAACCCGCTATCTTGGGCACAGCAGTTCAGCATGCTACCAACTACGCCACCGAAGCCGCTTTTGAGTGAAAATTTTGAATATAACATGATACCAGATGGACTGAACATTTCTGGTTATCAACTTCTAGATATTTAGGCTAGGAATATTTTTCTGGTGTTGATTTTTATGTGATTTTTTTGATATGATGATTTTTTTTGCATTAATATTTAATTGTAATACAATTGGATAATTTTAAGAAATTGTGATATTTTCATTTCCCCTTCTCTCTCCCTTGCTTGCCTATTGCCGAGATCAGTTAAGCCAGCTTATATTTTAGTTTTCTCCCAGATAGACCCTGATATGTTTTTTTTTTTCTCGTGCTAAACTGATTTCGGGAATTTGCAAATGTGGTTGTTGGACTTCGGTCTAAACGGGCACAAAATATATATCTATACACAGTTCGCTACTTCTGTGGGGGTCCGGGCGCGGAGACCAAGAGCCCGCTGATGAGCTAGCTTGGTGTTCCTAGGCGAAACCTCACACAAGACACAGTATAAACCTAGAAAAATTGCTGAGTTTTTACTTCCTTAATGTCTACATCAGCTTTTTCATACTCGTGTGTCCGCTTTCTATCGACCCAAAAACTGGCAGAAAAAAATTATGTTCATAATTTTTCTATAATTGTCTATAATTGCGTTTTCTTAATTTACTACTTTTAAAGATTTGGTTACTATTGCCACGAAATGCCTTACATTCACTCACATTTTGCTTAATTGCGGAATATACAGTACTACGTAGTCGAAAACGAGTAGCCTACATCAAATCTCTCTATTATTATTATTACAACGGACAGATATGGTAAACAGGAGAGTTGGTAAAATATTAAATTTTCATTTTTTTAATTGTAACTATTCTTCCACCACTTTTGTCTTTATTTAGTCGCTAATTTATTTGTTACAGCTGAGAAGTTGTCATTTGACCAGCAAACAAACACAAATACTAGCTACACTTGTTCCCGATGAAATAATAAATATCAAGGATCTGGAGAAGAAAGATAGCAATAATTTTGTTGGTGTATTGCTATTTGCGGATGTATCAGGTGAGAATAAACTTTTCCATATATGAGACCCAAGGTAAAGAGTGTTCAGACATGTTACATTTCATAACCGATTATAATAATAATAATGTTATTGGTTTTACGTCCCTTTTAACTACACTGGCTTTTAGAGACGCCGGGGTGCCGGAATTTTGCCCCGAAGGGGATCTTTAACGTGCCAGTAAATGTACTGACACGGCTCCCTCGCATTTGCGCACCCTCAAATGCCAGCTGACTGCGCCAGGTTTCGAACCTGCAACCTTGGGCTCAGCAAGCGAGAACGTTACCCCTGAGCCACGCAGCCAGACATAACCGATTATAGGCCTATTTGTTATAAAGGGACCAGCTTCTAGATTGTTGTCTCCAGTTTCAAGGGCTTCATTTGTGCGTTGACCACTGTTGTGCAGTGTGTTAGGTCACCTGCCCTAAATTCAGGGGTCCAAGCTCCAATGATGATATGTTTAAACCTTACACATCAACTAGATTAATTGCATTTAAACCAAATCCACATAGCTGGTGCTACAAGAAAATGTTTCAAATCAACGAGATCGATATATCGGAGTAGATTTTATCATTTCAAATGATCTTGTCGACTTCGTCGTTATGGTTGGGGTCCATCGTTATGCGTTACGGACACGGACACGGAGGCGGACGTGACGTCATGCAGCCGCGCGGGAACGTGACGTCATGCTCACGCGGGGAGCGAGAAGCAGACGCTAATGATTATTGGAGTCTGTTGAAAGAGGCCAGGCGTCGAGCGACCTGGAGCTTTGAGCGAAGCGAACACAAGAATACAGGGTGACTTCTAAAGAGATATACAAGATGCCATATAAGAATACAGGGAGCCTCCTAAAGAGGTGTGCAGGATGTCAGAGCAAAATACAGGCGAAGCGAACACAAGAATACAGGGTGACTTCTAAAGAGATATACAAGATGCCATATAAGAGGCGTGCAGGATGTCAGAGCAAAGCATCGAACCAGTCCCAATATTCCATCCTTACTCTCACTCAAAATAGCCCCCCCCCCCCCCCCTAATGTTCAGCCCGCCACTGCTCGCTCCCAGGTCCTAAAACTCATCTCCCAACTCTCTACCGTTACACTAGTCTATCCAGATCGAACAGACCTGCCTGGGGAAAAAACACTCCTTTTCAGAGAAATAACAACTCCGCAACAAGCTTCACGAAAACCCAAATTAAAATCGAAAATTACATTCTACAAACACCAAATTCAGTAAACTTCCCTCATTTCAGTTACTCAGAGGTAGTGTTGTTGTTGTCGTCGTTTTAAAGAGTGGAACAACTAGGTCATCTGCTCTTGATATGCAAGAGGATCAAAATGACTAAATAGTAATAACAATAAGGTTTTTATGCCTATACAACCATTGCGGCTTCCCCAGTTTTCGAAAACAACAGTGAATGGACATTGCTATAAAATGATCTACGACAAGCCTTGTGTTTAAAACTATAACAGACTATTGTAAAGAGAGAAAGGTTTGTATTCAGTGTGCATCTATTGTCATAATCATGTATGCTCTGCAATGTTAAATATACTAACTTTGTATGAAATAAAACAGCATTGTAACATCATTTTGCATTTATTTGCAAACTTTATATATATGTTTTTGGTTTCATGATAATATGTTTTAAGACAATACTAAAAACTAAAACATTATTATTCTATACACATATTTTTCTTTCAGTCCATTGTCATCACTTATATCTTCCATTATTATTATTTGACATTTGTTTTTTTATTTAATTAAAACGAACCATGCACCTATTGTTTTTAAAACCTTAATAAATTAAATGTACAGGTTGCACAGCATTATTGACTTCATCAAAAACACTCTCCAACATAGCATTAAACCGTATAGGCAGAAATGTCTCAAAGTTTTCACATACACAAAGTACACGATCACCATATGCTGTTTTCAATTTCCGAATCTTGATGATGCGGAATGGAATATGCGTTGGCAATTCGCTGAGCTTCTTTGTCTCTAAGCCACATGATTGTCCCACAGCATTCAACACATTCATTGTAGTAGTCTATAAACAAAATAAAAGCATATCTATTACACTCTAAAACAGCTTTAATAATATTGTGCAATTAGGGATTTTGCACTATGCATGGCTAATAAATTATACTAGTTATGCAAGAAATGCCCTAACTGTAGCACAAGTGTTAAGTTCTAATGCACACTTGACACATGCTATCATGTGTCCACAAGGCAAAAATACAACACCTAGTTCATCTCGATAACAAATTTTACATAATTGTTGGTCACACTTTTGTGTCTGTTCGTAAGACAAGTCTTTTCTTTCAGCCTCATGTATTTGCTCCGCGTGTTCTAACTCTAAAGGCACTTTTATGTCTTGTGCTGCAATCACGTTTTCTTTACGAATAGTGTTCACAAATTCCTGACCTTTAAGCAACACCATGTATTTACAGTTTGGTAACCAACGAGCGTGTTGCACAAAAGGGTCATCAGTCATTTGCCAATCCTTTAAAGTAAATCCACAATAAAAACATATTGTTTATCCCCTTCACCAGTATAAAAAAAAAACCAGCTTCACTTAGCTGTTTGGTAAGGTGTTTTATTATTAATGGCCAAACATTTTTATACGATTCTAAACGTTTTTCAACAGAGCTGTACTCTGGGTGTGCTAGTGCTTTAGTCTTGCAAACTCCCAATTTTTCAAAAGCACACGCCAATTCAACACTGTCTATGGCATATGGACCACATATATCGACACTACCGTTGTTGGCTGGTAATATATCATTATAATTATTATTATTTATTTGTGATTCAGCAACGTAAGTAACGGTCAATGGCCTTGTGGTTCGGTAAAATGGATACACTGGTAGGTTACCCACTTGTTTTCCAAGCATGTTAGGACAAAGAGACCATCGCAAATGGTCTCTAAAGGGATCATCCCCTTCTTCCCAGTGTGAAAGTTCAATACGACAAAACACACAGCGCATCACATCTTCTCTGTTCAAGTAAAAAAAAAACGGCTTTTGCAAGTTTATGTGTCGACAAAAATCCTACAGGCCAAGGATTCAAATGTTCACCAACGATCATTTTCTGATTTTAATTTCAACCCACGTGGTAAACCAACTTGCTCACTTGTTGTATTTGGTACTAACGCCATGTGTTATAATAAAACATTTTTCTTTTTGTAAGTTATTAACGTTGCACAAGAGCACAGAGTACTTTAAAGCATAATGCATGCTTGTTCACTGTCTGTTCATTACTTTAATGGCACATGGCGACACCTAAAAGCAAACAAAATAACCCATCACTCAATCAATCAATAATTGTAAATAAAACGTTAACGTTAATTGGCATTAATATATCAAAACACCATTAAAAAATAAACTGTATGCTGGCACAACACTAACCCATGTACTTATTTTATTTTTATAAAGCTACAGTCATTTACATCCCCCCCACCCCTTTAACCAATATATAAAAAAATGAATGTCATGTCATTTTGTTCACATTATCATGTTCCAACCTGTGGATACTCGTTGAGTCCATAGGGAACCACCCATAAATTAAATTTAATTTGTTTGTTTTTAGAAAATCCAACATGGCCTTATACTTTTCCCAGTCAACAACATAGCCATTAATCAAGAAAGCAATCATTGTCCCAGTCATGTACAGGTAATGATTTTTTTTTGTCTACGAGTTTTCAGCAGTGGTAAAATGGATTAGCATTTTTAAGTTAGACTTACATGAGTTTTAAACAGTTCACTCTTCGGCAATGGTTTCGCTTTAGTGCGTTTCGGTTTTTTTTTCAGCAACTGCTACGGCGGTAAGGCTTTTCTTTCCAAGTTTCTAAAAATAAATAAAATAAACCGCTATAAATACCTAAATTCAGGTTAATACATGCATTTCATAAAATAAAATATAAAACAAAAAATGAAACAAGTTACTTTAAAAAAATCATCTCACCTTCACTTGCAGTGCTTTGTTGCTGTTTCCTTCTAGTGGGCTCAAAAGTGCAATGGGTTCTTCTCTCTCTGACCTGTAAGGTATACCAGTTATCTGCAAACAAATAAATAAATAAAATCATTATTTACCTAATCAATAAATAATTGCTTGTAAATATATATAAATCAATAAATATATAAATGGATAAATATATACCTACCTTACAACAAGGTTAAGTATTTTCCACCAACACCAAAACTGTTAAACAAGACCAGGGGTTTCACGCAACGCAATGTGTTCAAAGGTAGTCACCTAAGTGAGAGAGGAAATGATAACAACATGTCTTTATATATATTACGTTGCATGTATAATCATTTTTTCCCACGCTTTGAACATCCTGTTATCAAACACGTGGACAGCTGACGTCCAAGGTGAACACGTGTGGCAGGTCAAATTTCACATGGACTTGCATTTTGTCACGTACGAAGCAAGACAGGATGTGACTTGTTTAGCCCTCATGTGGTTTCACATGTGTATGCATGCATTTCGCACTTCCCTGCCACCACGATTGTCAGATTATTTAACCTTCAAGCGTCTTTGCCGTTTTCCATTGCACTTGTTGTCAAGTCAGATCAGCGCATTCCAATAAACTCAAATGACATTCGCCCCCTGCTCGTCTGCTCCTCTACAAGTTTGTTTTCTGTACTCGCTTCGACCAACATAGAACCAAGTTCTCATCACCGTTTACACGTTAAAGGTAATATATCAGAAAAAACGCACCCTCGCTCTGTCATAAACCGACACGTCGAAATAGCGATTGATCTATTGAGCACTGCCACCGTGGTCAGCGACAGGTTCGTTGAAACACACACACACCCAGCAGTATCGTCTCTCTCAAAACCACTCTTCATGAACATTTTAGACAGATTTTAAAAAAAGTTTAAAAAACTAAAATGTTTTCAACAAAAGTGTCGTTAGACCTTTTCGAATTTTTTTAAAACATAAATACTACATTCGAAAGGGAGAGTGGTGTGGGGGGGGGGTCACCCCGAGTCCTACGACCCCTCGTATACGTCTCTGGCGTTATTGGTTTGTGAAATGTAACAGAAAGTCTAAAATCACAGTTTTACACCAAAAAAATCTGTTTCCCTCATTCTTAAAAACTTTAACCTCTTACCAAAATAAAGAAGGTTTCGAGACAAGCGATTTGACACGTCATAGGACCAAATCTGACCATGCATTCATGAGATATCGGAAAAGTCTAAAATCACGTTTTTACCCAAAAAAACCTGTTTCCAGCATTCTCAAAACTTTAACCTATTAATAACATATATAGGGCTTCGAGACAAGCGATTTGATACGTTACACGTCCAAATCCCACCTTGCGTTCGAGAGATATCGGCAAACTTCGTAGGAAAGTAGGCGACTATCTGGTTCTCTCCTCACCACCAAAACACCTTCTTATAAATCATTTTTTCAAAGAGCTCGCCCTCTTACAAAAATCCCAAGTGCGCATGCGTAAAAAACAAAAACAAAAATATTGATTCATAGTGGCATCCAGCAAAACGCATGCGCTATATGAGCAACAACGTTTAAGTTCATAGTGATATCGCCCCTCATGTCTGTTGCATTTGTAAAGTGACTTTTACTTAAAAAAAAATCATCCCCTAGTAGGGGTAGGTGTTATTTTGGGGTTGAAATAAGTTGTACATTGGAAAGAGGGCGTCAGCCCGAGTCCAACGACACTTCGTATGTCAAAATCGGACCATGGGTTCGCGAAATATCAATAAGCAAAAAGTGTGTACTAGCTTTTGGAACAGACTGTGCGTTAAAATCGGCATTACCCCCCCTACTGACTGTGATTTTTTTTTATCATAATAGAACCAAGACCAACTACAATCCTCAGACCTTAATGTAGAAAAAACATGGTGGCGATGGTTGCCCTACCAATAGCTAAGATCATGTCATCGGGCTTGATACAGTTCGTGTAAATTATTATTTTTACTCGCCTAAGAGCATAAAAGATATCATAAGACGAGACTAGGTTCCGAAGAAATATGCATCAATAATTTAGACTTAACTGAATTAATTTATCTATATAGTGCTGGCCTCGAATTATAGGTTTCTTCGTCTTCAACCAAGGGGCAGCTACAATAGTCTCACTGTTTCTGTGTTTGAATAAGAAGCTTTTTGGCGAGTTATCACGATTTGTATTTAAGTTCAGTAATTATAGATTAATATTATTAGCATAAAATCAAACAGAATCAAAAGTAGGAGAGATGAAAGTACCCGGTTACTGAAGTGCTGTCCCACCCAGTACATGCAGAGTATTTGTGTACACAATCGGAATGAGAATAGTTGCCTGAAATAATCGAACCAACGCTATAGAGATACAATTCAATTAAGACCTCTCGTGGAATTGTCTAAAATCTCGGGTAAAACATTACACCGAATTAGTTGATTGAAATATGCAAAGAAGTCGTCGTGTGGATATCTGAACATAATTGTGGAGATTACCATACACAAAGGACACGATAATATGTTACCATCTAACCTATTAAACATTCGCTGTTACCGTTTGGAATAGTTGTACGCTGGAAATAGTTGATTTAATAAAGTAATGTTGGTATATAACGAATAGAATATAAAGAGTGATCTCTTCTCCCTCAATAGCATGTAATGAATACGGATCGGGTTGGCACTCACCGCTACGCAGCGCTACAGTCGACTTGAGATTGTTGATTTCCACATATGTTTATGTGTTTATGTGCGATATATTAAGTATTTAATCGGTCGGAGTGTTTTGGTAGTGTTCTGTGCAAACGTTTATGGTATACAAGTGCTTACACTATTACTTCATAGTATTAACACCTGAAATGCTATTGTAGGAAGCATTAACTGAAATATTTTTTGTCGTGTGTGGACGTTATCTTCGTGTGTGTATTTTATTGTTATTTAATGTAAGTAAACAGTAGTTTAGCCCTTACATTTTCATGAGTGCTCTTTTGTACCAGGATGCAGATCTAGCTATGGGGACTGTAAAGAGGTCAGACGGTTTTTCAAACCTCCTAGGGATAAGGAACGCTTTATCAAGTGCAAAGGGGCCATACCAGGGAAGGGTAGGGAACTTACTGAAAAGTCCTACATCTGTGATGCTCACTTTTCAGAAGATTTAATTGTTAAATTTGACTAATTTGTGATAGAAGGGAAGGAAGTATTACTTCTCCCAAGAACCAACTGGCGATTGAAAGACTATTCTGTTCCACATATATTTCCTAATTTGCCTAAGTATTTGTCCAGTATGGTGTAAATAAAAATGCTCTTGATGCCATTAAAGACTACTTCTGTGAAGAAAGGGATGAGAATAAGAAGACAATGAGTTAAAAAGACATATATGTTCCGTAATGCTGAAGGAGGCGTGATCAGTTTTAGACAATAGCCTACTCTATGAAGGGGTCATGACTATGCCTTCTATGTCTGTTTAATGTTAAGTTCTTCTGAAATGATGGTAGTTTACTGATTTTGGTGTTTGTGGAGTGAAATTTATGGTTATTATTGAATTTTATAGTAATCTACGGTAAAGTTGAAAGTTGCGTTCGTACGGCTTTTTTTTTCCTGTGTTGCAAGTCTGTTAAGGGAATGTAAAATGTGTAACAATGTGAAGAAATCCTTTCTGATAGCGAGGTTAATTTTCCCGTTCTTTTTTTAAAATTTTAATTCACCGATAGCTGGCAAAACTAATTGCATTTTGAACTTGCTCTCTGTCTTCGCTTTTTGTCGAAACTGGACTATTACAGGAGACGACTTATTAAATCATAATTGGGCACAGTAAAGTAAGTGGGGATGTCGAACTTATTAGCGCCTATGAGGATATCTTGCGGTGTTTTAACATGTAAAACAGGTCGCAAGGTTTTAAAAGTCTCGTAAGCGCCAATGCTAACTTACATCACAGATCGGAGCCAGCGCTGCGCTGCGGTGGACCAAGCGTACTAGGCCAGTGATATCACTTCTTGCTTATTCTATTCGTTACGGTTGGTAGGAAAGCACCATCTCCCTCTTACGGAATTATCGCGGCACACCATCTCGCAATATAAGTATCCATTGGCAAGTTACTCACAACACTTTATTACACACATAAAAACGAATAGAATATAAAGTGTGATCTCTTCTCCCTCAATAGCATGTAATGAATACGGATCGGGTTGGCACTCGTCGCTACGCAGCGCTACAGTCGACTTGAGATTGTTGATTTCCACATATGTTTATGTGTTTATGTGCGTTATATTAAGTATTTAATCGGTCGGAGTGTTTTGGTGGTGTTCTGTGCAAACGTTTATTGATATATAAGTACCTACACTATTACTTCATAGTATTAATACCTGAAATGCTATTGTAGGAAGCATTAACTGAAATGGAATTTAATTTCTTGTCGTGTGTTGACGTTATCTTCATGTGTTAATTTTATTGTTATTTAATGTAAGTAAACAGCGGTTTAGCCCTTACTTTTTCATGAGTGCTTAATGTGAGTAGTGAAGATGCCTTGCTCTTTTGTACCAGGATGCAGATCTAGCTATGGGGACTGTAAAGAGGTTAGACGGTTTTTCAAACCTCCTAAAGATAAGGAACGTTTTATCAAGTGCAAATGGGCCATACCAGGGAAGGATAGGGAACTTACTGAAAAGTCCTACATCTGTGATGCTCACTTTTCAGAAGATTTAATTGTTAAATTTGACAAATTTGTGATAGAAGGGAAGGAAGTATTACTTCTCCCAAGAACCTACTGGCGATTGAAAGACTATTCTGTTCCACATATATTTCCTAATTTGCCTAAGTATTTGTCCAGTATGGTGTAAATAAAAATGCTCTTGATGCCATTAAAGACTACTTCTGTGAAGAAAGCGATGAGAATAAAATGACAATGAGTTAAAAACATATAACTTATGTACCGTAATGCTGAAGGAGGCGTGATCAGTTTTAGACAATAGCCTACTCTATGAAGGGGTCATGACGATGCCTTCTATGTCTGTTTAATGTTATGTTCTTCTAAAATTATGGTAGTTTACTGATTTTGGTGTTTGTGGAGTGAAATTTATGGTTATTATTGAATTTTATAGTAATCTACGGTAAAGTTGAAAGTTGCGTTCGTACGGCTTTTTTTTCTTCTGTGTTGCAAGTCTGTTAAGGGAATGTAAAATGTGTAACAATGTGAAGAAATCCTTTCTGATAGCGAGGTTAATTTTCCCGTTTTTTTTTTTTTTTTAATTCACCGATAGCTGGCAAAACTAATTGCATTTTGAACTTGCTCTCTGTCTTCGCTTTTTGTCGAAACTGGACTATTACAGGAGACGACTTATTAAATCATAATTGGGCACAGTAAAGTAAGTGGGGATGTCGAACTTATTAGCGCCTATGAGAATATCTTGCGGCGTTTTAACATGTAAAACAGGTCGCTAGGTTTTACAAGTCTCGTAAGCGCCATTGCTAACTTACATCACAGATCGGAGCCAGCGCTGCGCTACTTCTGTGAAGAAAGGGATGAGAATAAAAAGACAATGAGTTAGGCCAGTGATATCACTTCTTATTCTATTCGTTATGCACACATCATAATTAAAAAGAACTTTCAAGCTGTAAGAATCGCAAAAGTATGAATAATGACGGAACACAATGAGTTTACTGTTTGGAACAGGGGAACATCTTCCTTAACCATTAAAGACGTTCACTGTATTATTTGGCGTGTATACAAGGCAGTGTAAATCATCTGCCACACTGGTAAGGATTTACGTCCAGCGTTCAACGTCAACGGTTTGGTCTAGCCGTAGATGCTCATTGCGTTTTCCCTTTACGTACTTAAGTTCAACACTACTGAACTGTAGTAAGCTATTATTATATTGTCAGTAACTAGCAAATCATTGCGGTGCATATTCTTGAGGCACTTCTATTAATGCTTTAGTCTTAGGTACCTCAACATCTGCAGTAAGTGACACAAAGCCATTGGTCGACTGAACAATCATCTCACAAACGAACTAGTCCATAATAAGCGTATTATCACATATTTACACCCGATTGCAGTACATTAACGTGAACTGGACTTTACAGACATACTGAAGACACTAAAAATTACAGATGAGCGATAGTTTATCCCAACCTTCATCAAACGAAGCTAATCAAAGCTAATATTGTATCCCAGCAACGAATGTAAACAAACAATATGTCGAGCTTCAGCAAACGCCATTTTCACCCTTTCGATACCTGCATTAAGGTCTGAGTATTGTAGTTGGTCTTGATACAACCACGACATCCATATTGCTCTAAGCAAAATCAATTACTAACGTATATCGATTATCGGAAAAAAAAAACTTCCCCGATATATCAAAATAAAATCGTTGTACGAAAGATGACACCCACAACATTCCAAAGACGAATGGACTAGGACCCACTGTTTTGAAGGAGTGACTTCGTGCCATCGTCTGCCCGCTAATTTAAAATATCGAAATGGTTCACCTATTCTAATCCACGAAAATGCTGCGATGGTTTCTAACGTAAGGTCACGGCCACTTTCTTCCCAATCCTAGCCTCAAATACAAACACACACTATTACTTACACCACAATAACAAAGGTCATCAGGCATTATCCATACATACACATCGAAGTGCAAGGACAAGATGAACACGGTGTTCAAGCCCCTGAATGACCATGCTTAGGCAGCCTTTAGTGTCAGGATTTTAGGCAAAACGGAAGAAAGCACAATACTGTGGAGTCAATCTAATTGAGTATGTTTTTTAGGATTTACGTCTCTGTGCGAGAAGTACAACAACACTGGTAAAGGTGGCACTTATCGACTGATTGCTACCCTCAATGGTTATATTGGAGCTATGGTAGAAGTCATCTACTCGCATGGTGGAGATGTCCTCAAGTTTTCAGGTCAGTTCTCACGGATTGTCAATTTCTGGATAACTTCAGCCCCCCTCTCCCCGGGTTGGCTCAAATTTAATTCATTAAGTGGTAGAAAACCACCAGACAAGATACAAGCCACATTTCAATTCATCCTTTTTAAATTTTTGTATTATGCAAATTTTGCACTTGACGGCCTTAATTTATAAAGAATTTTATACATCACAAAATTGTTAATGATATCAGGTGTCATTTCTCAGGAATAATTGTTGGTTTTAGGTGATGCATTCCTTGCCATTTGGAAAGTAAGACGATACGACTTCATATCCCACGTTATCCACGAGGTGCTGGACTGTGCTCTCTACATACAGCACACATTAGGGTGTTACGAAACAGATGTCAAGGTATTTTTAAAAGGTAATGCAACTAATATAGAACTTAAATGCTACATTTAGCTTAACATATCTACAATTGAACAACATTTTTACGCCATCCACTAACTTTCTCACTTACTCACTCATTCACTCACTCAGAAGGCTTCTATGGGACACTAAGATCCCGCGCCGATCTCACAAAATACCTCCACTGAACTCAGTTTTGGACGAGTTTTTGCCAGTTGTCCCCATTCAGATGTCTACAAAGTTTGGAGATTTTCCGTTAACTTCGTGGTCCTCCTACTGGCCTTTTTCCTCTTGATTCTTCTTTAAAGATTTGTATGACCATCCTATCATCTCCCATCCTTAGTAAATAACCAGCCCATTGAAGTCTTCTAGAGTTAATGATGTTGAGTATTGGTGCTTGCTGTGATAGTGAGTGTATGTCTATATTTGAACTTTTTTTCCAGCTTTGAGATGAAGAGTCAAAAAATGGCCCAAAATGTTCCTATACAACTTATTTTCGAAAACATGCAACTGGTGTTCTTCCTGTTTAGTTAAATTCAATGATTCTGCACCATAAGTTAGAATTGGCCTAATGATGGTATTGTATATTTTCAGTTTTGTATTTCTCGTCAGAAATTTGGATCCCAATAGAAACTTTGCAAGCATTCTGTATTCTAACTTAAATCTCCTCTTCTCTATGATTCTGTTCATCAATCATGACTCCTAAGAAATTGAAATGTTCAACCCTCTCAAAACTATGATTGTCAATAAGAAGAGGTAACCGATTCGAAAACACGCAAATATTCCTCTTCATTACCATGTACTGAGTTTTTTGGTCATTAATTCAAACTTTCTCACTCACACGTAATATATTCCACGCACCATATTGTATCCAACTGGGTATCTCTAGGGCTCTGTATTGGGTCTCGGGGGTGTTCGGTTCGAAAATGATTGATCTGAACGCAGGCCTAGGTGGGAAACAGATAACTAATTCTACAAATCACCACTCACAATTCCCAAAAATCTAATATTTATTCATCAAAATAAACAAAAATAAAACAAAAACGAACTATCGAAATCAAAATTCATGCTGACAATATTCACTGCAAAAGACATAGTAAACAGACGAAAGAATAAGATAATAAAACTTAATGATTCGGTGGTCCATGTGACAACAAACATAAAAAAAAACTGCTATCAGCTGTTAATTCACCAAAGGAAATTAACGTCCAAATGAAATGTTAAAATGGCAGTTCATCCACAATTCAATTCTTTCCTGGAGTACCGTTAATTTGTCAACTTGACGCAAGCAACTTCACAGATGCCCCTCTCAGGATTCAACCCTGGGTCTGTCCAACGGGTATGAGTCCGAGTCATAATAATTGCTGGCCTCTGGGCGGTGACATTCACAGCAAGGAAAAACAAAAATTTACCAGGATTCCTAGTTAGTTAGTTATTGTTGTTTTAAGGGGCGGAACTACGAGGTCATCTGCCCCATAACCAGGATTCCTACATAAATAAAAATGTGATACTCATTATTCGCGTTGCTAAACAAAGTAAGTAAATCTTAACGATTAGGTGAAGCAATGGATGCTTATGGGAAGTAATAATTAGGGAAACATGTTATTGAGGAGGATGCACGCCTCAGGCGGCCAGTATTGTAGGCCTCAATTTCTTCCACTTTCTCAAATTAAAGTAAGTGTAGTTACGAATTTCGGCGACAAATAACGGTTACGCACGTGGCGCAGACCAGATGATGCACTCACGCTACGAGTGAACACCTGTAAAACGACAGTACTGAGAACAGGACTATTTTATAATGGATAAGTAATCATAACTGAGTCATGTAAAACCGCTCTCAACTTTAATTCTCGTCAATTTCTCAATAAAATTATATTCTTCAGTTCAAAATAGTGCTGATTTGCATATGTGGTTCCGCATCTTGACCGCAGAGGGCAGCAGTTGGAAGCGCTTGCATGTGTGCTAATACTTGAATTCATTGCCTCATGAGCGCGCCCTAGGCGCCCTGCTTCTTTTCCTGGACTGAGATGTCTGACTGAAGGAGAATCTGGAATATGATCATCCTGCGATTATGACAAATGAATTATTATTTTAATAACCGCCAAATTAAAGCTTTGGAGGGTCTGTGTGTAAGAAACCGAAATGTGCTTTGTTAAACTCGCGCGAATAAATCTCATTGGTGCGTGGAAAATGATTGGGGCCGTGTGAAAGACGATTGTATTTTGTCGAACTGACATCTTGTTAGAAGACTCTGAGTCCGCACTTGGTACTGCACCCGAATTCCGCATAGTCATAGCCAATATCCTCTGAGATGGAAAAGGATTGTAGGGAGGTCGATACCCAGCCAGATTAACCAACACTACCCTACTTGGATAATGACTAGGAAACTCTCGATACATACCGGCCATGCAACATCACTACCAATTAGTTACACATTTACTAGAAATAAAATATCTTTAACATAATGGTAGGACGAGAATCTCGGATCTCGAGCGTGAACGGTGAAAGTTGAGACCACATGAATTCTAGTAACTAATTCTCAGTATTATCGCATGTCGATTGCAAAAATGTAAATGTGATCAGATTTATAAAAAACGAACAGACAAACAAAAATAGTGCCTGAGATTTATTACCAAAATAATATCACAAACAATAAAATATTCCCTATCACCAATAAAAATATATAAGCAAGTCATAATTAAATATCTCACACGTCAGATAGTCCTACTATCTGTAGAATAAATGTTCATAAACATTATCATTACAACAATGTAATTATATTTGAAATTATTAAAATGTTTACGCAATTAATAGTCACCCTGTGACTCTGTCACTGAAGCAGTCTGATCTACATCAGCTGTTCAATCGTCAAAAATGAAGTTAACACTGCAAAAACCCTACATTATACACATGCGTGTGTAAAACATGAATATCTATGCTAACAATAATAAGATGAATTAAATATGGTTTAAATATATACATTATATACAAATTTTCCATGTTTAACACGGTATTAAAATACTTTTCGCACTATCAGTCGTGATCTGACAGTCTTATACTGTCTCTGTTAAATAACAGTACTCTGAACAATGCTTCACACAACAATAAATTCTCAGGTATTTCTGGTAATAAGTCAAAGTAAATAAAGCTTGTATATCAAACACTGAAGTTAAATATAGCTTAGAATATGTCGTGTCAATGAATAAAAACAATATAATAAAGAGCGATGCGAAACTACTAAAAATCTCTAAACACTTCGTGGATCATATACTGATTCTCTCTGATATAAACAATACAAATATTAACCTTTATGTTAGCGCTTTTTACACATACTGTAACAATTCGTTGCTCCACATGGCAATACATCTCTTTCTCTCGCAATACAGTGAACAATACTCATAAATGGCGTTTATTACGCTCCAAACATATCATACTTCCATCTTTTCATTTCTACCAACAATCTTCAATACTCCGCACGGCATTACTTCAATAAAAAAACATCTTGCTACAGACTTGTAGTAGAATTAATGATTTTACTAGGTAAATACGCAATTGTATACTACCGTTCAGAATGCACTCCTAACTCCTACTCTCCTCTAAATTATTAAACCTCGTGCATCTTATACGACAATTACATGTTCGTTCACAATAATTCACCTCACACAGTATTTCTTATTTCTTTCATTAGCGATATTCGTTCACTTAATTCCAAAATATATTGGTTTCCACGTTACCAAATGTTAACAATACTAACTCGTAGTTCGCTCGTCTTTAGTAGTTAATAAAAATAAATACATATCCTCACGCTTCTGGTGTACATTTAAATAAATGAATTATTCATATTTAAGCTGATTTTAGAACATACTAGATCTCAGGTAGACTAACAAATCTCCTGGTCTATTTATTTCAGTTTAACAATGCTTCCAGTTTAATTGTTAATAAATATAGGTAACATTCGACCTCAATTGTCACTACCATGATCCTATTTTATAGTGTACTTTCGCATTAAAAATAGTCCACGACTATATAGTTGTAAAATAAATTGTATTCCGCTATTGGAGTTTTATAACATCCATATTGTTATAAATAAATGTTTCAGTTGCATTCTGACATAATAATGTCAGTTAAACAATGTTACAGCATTTTACAATAATGCTCTCCTATATAAAAATGTAATATAAATATACAAATGTATTCTGTCGCTGTTACGCA
Organism: Meconema thalassinum; assembly: GCA_946902985.2. Lineage (NCBI taxonomy): Eukaryota > Metazoa > Arthropoda > Insecta > Orthoptera > Tettigoniidae > Meconema > Meconema thalassinum. The sequence goes on along the minus strand of OX336391.1, from coordinate 294,115,223 downwards.
TTTGTAACTGTTAATAACAATCTTAATGTTCAAATGTTCTTACAATTGGAAAGTATTTTCAATGAAATATGTTATTATCGAAGCATTCTCTTCGAAATACGATACTATCGAAGCATTCCCTTAATAAAACGAGTTTCGTTCGAAAGTGAGTATGTTAAAACGATTCCTTCAAAAATAAATATATGAAACGAAATATCTAAGCCAAAAATGCCTGAAATAACATCTTAAACGACACACGAAGACGTATCAAAGAATTACAATGAATTTCAACATTTCAGTTATGACAAACATGGAATAAAGATAAGAATATCTACAATGAAGTTGGTCACTCCCAAATGGATTTCTAATACTACTGCCAAACTATTGATTTTAGAGCATTCAGTTTTTCTACCTTTGAGATGGCTTCTGCTGTCGAGAATACCTCTATCAGATGTATACGATGTTCCGTTGAGACTGCGAGCGCTCGTCTTCCCTGGAAACCAGTTCCTGCCAGGTGCGTGCGAAACAGCTGCGTGCGACCCCGTCTCGGTCGTGTTGCTTTCACCTGCACTCCACCTCGGCTGTGGCTGCTAACGGCAAATCTTCTAGCTTCACGGTCAGCGACCTGGGAACTGCGTCTCTTGGTCCAATTGGCTACCAGCGGTCGTCTTCTTCTTATCTCCGTATAGTAGAGTGGCATCATCATTGTAGATCTGAATGTCCTGGGTTGACATCTCCTCCTGATGGTAATGGACATCTCGCTTGTAGTATAGAAATTCATCTATGAATACTGCAAGTTGTTGAGCAGTTGTAGATGTATCAATTCTCGATCTTCTAAGTCACTCTGATTTTCCAATCCATGGTATAGACTAACCTCTTCCATTGATTTAGTTACCCATAATAATCTTCTCAATATTCGTAGAAAAAGTTTGTCCTCTCCGACCCAGGATGGTTGCGTTCATATTGACTATATTGTTGAACCGTAGAATAGATGTTGTAGCACTACTGTAGCTGTAGTGAGTAGTTATTGCTTTGCTGTAGACTATCGCTGTTTTAGTGGAAGTCTTCTTCTGATGATTTTGTTACAAAGTAAAATGCTGTTCTCTTCAATATCTAGTGCATTTGCACTTCACCGGCTCCTCTAATATCTTCCTCGGTGATTGGTCGATCTTCTGGCGGTACTTCCTCGCCTGTGCTTCGTAGTTCTTTTCCGTATACAAGTGCTGCTCTGCCGCTGTTGCTGGTCATGTGCCTCACACGTCCGTCCGGTTTAAGTAGCTGGATAAGAGTCCTGGCTCGCTTCTCCGCGATAGCGCGCGTGCCAAAACTGGCCTTCTTGCCCAGCCTCGCACAGTTGCGTTTTAATAGAAATATACTCATAGTTTCTCTATTAGCCAATAATTTATATTTCTATTTAACCAAATAAATTCCATATTGCATTCTACACCTGTAGATGTGCTCATTTCGCTTTATATATGCCAAATTTATATAAAAGCGAATCCCACAAAATGTATGTGCTTTAATCTGATTGGCTGCTGAAATATCGTGATAGAAGCTCCTGGAACTAGCCTCTTATCAACGGGTCGTGTGCATAATTTTGTTGTTGTCGCCTAGCTAACCAAAACTGGTTTTCTGCTACCTAATATGAAGCCTTGCACAATTTCCAGCCTCGAATGATTCAACACTTCCTTAGTTAAAATCTCATTCACCAGAATATTTCCAAATAATAATTCCTTAAAATGGTTCAAAATTTTCCAAAATACTTTCATTATGCATCATTGACTTCCCAAAATGCATATATAAATATTAAATTATTTTAATTCCATATTTCCAATTTTTCTCTCCAATGGTTCACAAGTCGGTTCGAACCTCGGCTCAGTCAAAGTCCTAAACTGGGCTGAATTCGAGTTCAGATCCTCACCTGACTCATAAATAAAGAATAATACAGGCTTTATTTAACACTCGACTTGTTAAATACTGGAACCGAATTCATCCCTAATGAATCCTGGGATAAAATCTCTTCAATTTTGAATGGTTGTATTTTCCAATGGGTCTATCATCTTCTATCCTGACAATCTCGTAACAATTATTATTGAGAACTCTTCCTTCCTTGAACGTTCCTTCCTCTGTCTCTCTCTTTCATCACTCTTCTCTAACGTCTTCAAAGACCCGTTCTCCGTCTCTCTGCATCTTTCCCTCGATGTTCGTCATCTATACCTGATGAAATTCTGGCGATCTCATGCCTGTTGTTGGTGAACACTGTTCCTCCTTCTACTTCCGTTTTCCATATATCTTCTTTTGTTGTGCCCCGCTCAGGTTCTGTTCCTGTGTTCCCGAGTTCTAGGATTGAGGTTGTACCTCTTCACTCCCTTTACAGTTTCTTGCCTCATTTTCTCTGTGGCTATTTCGATAGTCCTGACTTTCCCTATCTCTATCTTGGTAATATTGCCTAACATTATCATTGTTACGTCAACCTCTCTGTTGTTGTTATTGTTGTTGCCTTGGTTGTTGTTGTTGTTGCTGCTGTTGTTGTTGTTGTTGTTGTTGACGGGCATAATTATCGTCGTTCCAGTTCTTGTATTGGCGATAACCCCCTCCTGTGCCTCTATTATTTCTGTCATAATAGTCATACATTCACGCATCATTATTTCTATGGTAACCTGTTCTTCGTTGACCTTGATCCATTCTCTTGCTCGGTATGGCCTTCCATCCCTGAATCGGTGATACGGGGGTTCGTAACGGTTCCTTCCATATGCATTATTTCGACTCGGACCTGGCCTTCTGCGGTTCTCCTCCGTTTGTAGCGTTTGATCCACCAGCACAGTGTGGACTTCCCTATGCTCTGGTCTACCTCTTGTGTTATTACTAGGCGTAGCATTCTGCGTTGAACTAACATGGTCTAGTTTTCTTAGGATCTCTGCCATGCCTTCCAAAGATTTTACATCTGCCGCGATTAGGTGTCTTCTGACATCATTTGGCATCTGTCTCGATATAGCATGAATTAATTCGGTCTCTGCCAATCGCGGATCCAGATATTGAAGCCTGGCGAGTTGTGACGTAAAGAACGTTGCATAACGCGTAGGAGTAGAGTGAGCATAATTCTTCGAGTATATCTCAGCCCTTATGTCCTGTTGCATTTCTGAGCTCCAAAATCTACGTTGTAATGCGTCAGCAAAATCCTCGAAATTGGTATAGGTGTACTTAAAAGCTCTGTGCCAATTTAGTGCTTCAAATTCCAGATACTTCTCGACTACACGCATTTCTCGGTCCCTCGGAATGCGATTATCATCGAGATAATGTCTCATGTCCCTAAGAAATTCGACTGCGGTGATGTTTCCTACTTCACTGAAACGAGCTGGCTTGTCGTCAATATTTCTTATTACTATCACGTTCTGGTTACTTCTATGGCCTCCTTGATCATAGAATCCTCCCAGTCCTGCATATTCCCTCTGAATACGCTCCGGATCTTGCATTACAAGTGGACGCTCCTGTCTCCGACTAAAAATGCTTTCCCTGTCTTCTTCGACTCTTTCTTCAGGTTTACTGAATTTTCCTAGTTCATCTTTATGCCTTTCTTCTCTACTTAGACAAATTGTGTAAAGTCCCGCTGCATTCCTAACCGTATTTCTTCCTTAAAACCTTCATGGTCGCATGGTTCTGCCAAAGAAAGTGCGTTAACTTTGCTACTAAGATCTCGTAAATCGCTTTCCTGACTAGATTTTACTTTCGCAAGATCAATATTAATTTCATTAACAGTCGCACGGATAACGTTCAACTCCTCACTTTTTTCCGAATCCGTGTTATTTACAATACCTCTCATTTCGGTAATGCTCGATTTTCTACTTTCCTCTATATGCCTATACAGTTCTAATTTCAAATTATCCCTGTGAGTTTTAGCATTCTTTTCTATTTGACTAACATCTTTCAATATTTTACCATGCAGTTCCTGCATGTAATCCTTATTGGATTTTATAACCTCATCTTTTAATTCGCTTACAGATTTAGATATACATGAAGCAATGTCAACATTTATACCCTCTGTTATCAGCTTTTGTTGGTCTTCCAACTTACCTTACAAGTTACCAACAGTGATGTTAAGTCACTGAGCTGATCAGTGAGTTTCTTCTGGGAACCTAACATAGAGTCATTGTATTTAATCTGTTCTATGGTGGCTTTACCTATGCTTTCCTGTATCTTTCCTTCTAATTTAATGATGTTATCATTACACTGAACCCTAGCTTCCACTACTTTCTGGCTAACTTCCTCTCTACGTGAGCTCATTTCAATTTTAGTAAAGGCCACATCCTCTTTCACCTGATTGAAAGCTGATTTGGTCTCTTCCAAGGCTCTCCTATTTTCTTCTACAGAAAACCTACTCTCGGCCTGAGCTAGTTTGCTTTGCTCCTGAGCTAATCTTCCATCCTCCTGAACTTTTTCTAGAGCTTTCTTGATTTCTTCCTGCGTCTTTTCAACCTTCTCTTGTGATTCCTCTTGTGCTATCCTTGCCTCTTCTCGTGCTATCTTGCCACCTCTTGGGCCTTCTCTTGTACTATCCTGGCCTCTTCTTGGGCTTTTCTTATAGCTTCTTGCACCCTTCTCGCTTCCTCTAGGACTGCTCTGTCCTCTTCTCTGATCTTCCTTTCCACTTCTCGTGCCTTTCTCATTTCTTCCTGTACTTTCTCTTGAGTCTTTCTATTTTCTTCTTGAGTTTTCTCTTGTGCCTTTCAAATTTCTTCTTGAATTTTCTCTTGTGCCTTTCTATTTTCTTCTTGGACTTTCCCTTGTGCCTTTCTACACTCCTCATGAACTAAAGTTATACTAAATTTAGTAGCTGACAGTGCTAACGCTAACTCTCCCTTCATCTCAGACTTAACTGTAGCTGCTGATTGTTTTATCTCTCTATCTAATTTCTTAGTACTATCGTGTGTGGATTTTTGGAGGGCATCTACATCTCCTGTTAACTGGTTCTGGCTTTCCTGGATTTTTTTCAGGATGGCCCTGATATGGCTCATATCTCCCGACGACATAATGCTATAACACTTGAGAATTAAGGAGGTATCATCTATACTACATCATGGAAATATCAGAGTGACCAACGCATTTAGATTCTACAAAGGAATACATTGATATACGTAATTAAACTTAATAAATTAACGTCTAAAATCTTACCTAACCTTCATCTAATAAACTGTTCCTCACTCAATTCGCAATCCCTAACTAATATTAAGTTTCGACAACAAGAATTTAAATAATTTTAACTGTAATATGACCAAAATGTCATTAGCTGGATTAATAAACATGCCTCTAACATTCTGTACTCCTCAAATTCGGCAGTGTTTATTCACTTAAACAACTTTCCAAAAATTTGGGATTGGCATTTCTAAACAAATACAAAATCTAACAAATATCTTGTACGGTTCTCGTTGCAGACTACACTGTCTCAACACAATCGATGCCAAAACTCGTTTGGGCGCCAAGAAAAATACTACCAATATGCACCCGAATTCCGCATAGACATAGCCTATATCCGCTGAGATGGAAAAGGATTGTGGGGAGGTCGAAACCCAGCCAGATTAACCAACACTACCCTACTAGGATAATGACTAGGAAACTCTCGATACATACCGGCCATGCAACAACACTACCGATTAATTACACATTTACTAGAAATAAATTATCCTTAACATAATGGTAGGACGAGAATCTCGGATCTCGATTGTGAACGGTGAAAGTTGAGACTACGTAAATTCTAGTAACTAATTCGCAGTATTACCGCATGCCGATTGCAAAAATGAAAAGGTGATCCGATTTATAAAAAACGAACAGGCAAACAAAAATAGTGCCTGGGATTTATTTCCAAAAAAAATCACAAAGAATAAAATATTCCCTATCACCAATAAAAATATATGAGCAAGTCAAAATTAAATATCTCACTCGTCAGATAGTCCTACTATCTGTAGAATAAATGTTCATAAACATTATCATTACAACAATGTAATTATATTAGAAATTATTAAAATGTTTACGCAATTAATAGTCACCCTGTGACTCTGTCACTGAAGCAGTCTGATCTACATCAGCTGTTCAATCTTCAAAACTGAAGTTAACACTGCAAAAACCCTACATTATACTCATTCGTGTGTAAAACGTGAATATCTATGCTAACAATAATAAGAACAATTAAATATGGTTTAAATATATACAGTATATACAAATTTTCCATGTTTAACACGGTATTAAAATACTATTCGCACTATCAGTCGCGATCTGACAGTCTTATACTGTCTCTGTTAAATAACAGTACTCTGAACAATGCTTCACACAACAATAAATTCTCAGGTATTTCTGGTAATAAGTCTAAGTAAATAAAGCTTGTATATCAAACACTGAAGTTAAATATAGCTTAGAATATGTCGTGTCCATGAATAAAACAATATAATAAAGAGCGATGCGAAACTACTAAAAAATCTCTAAACACTTCGTGGATCATATACTGATACTCTCTGACATAAACAATACAAATATTAACCTTTATGTTAGTGCTTTTTAAACATACTGTAACAATTCGTTGCTCCACGTGGCAATACATCTCTTTCTCTCGCCATACAGTGAACAATACTCATAAATGGCGTTTACTACGCTCCAAACATATCGTACTTCCATCCTTTCATTTCTACCAACAATCTTCAATACTCCGCACGGCATTACTTCAATAAAAAAACATCTTGCTACAGACTTGTAGTAGAATTAATGATTTTACTAGGTAAATACGCAATTGTATACTACCGTTCAGAATGCACTCCTAACTCCTACTCTCCTCTAAATTATTAAACCTCGTGCATCTTATACAACAATTACATGTTCGTTCACAATAATTCACCTCACCCAGTATTTCTTATTTCTTTCATTAGCGCTATTCGTTCACTTAATTCCATAATATATTGGTTTCCACGTTACCAAATATTAACAATACTAACTCGTAGTTCGCTCGTCTTTAGTAGTTAATAAAAATAAATACATATCCTCACGCTTCTGGTGTACATTTAAATAAATGAATTATTCATATTTAAGCTGATTTTAGAACATACTAGATCCCAGGTAGACTAACAAATCTCCTGGTCTATTTATTTCAGTTTAACAATGCTTCCAGTTTAATTGTTAATAAATATAGGTAACATTCGACCTCAATTGTCACTACCATGATCCTATTTTATAGTGTACTTTCGTATTAACAATAGTCCAAGACTATATAGTTGTCAAATAAATTGTACTCCGCTATTGGAGTTTTATAACATCCATATTGTTATAAATAAATGTTTCAGTTATATTCTGACATAATAATGTCAGTTAAACAATGTTACAGCATTTTACAATAATGCTCTCCTATATAAAAATGTAATATAAATATACAAATGTATTCTGTCGCTGTTACGCATTTGTAACTGTTAATAACAATCTTAATGTTCAAATGTTCTTACAATTGGAAAGTATTTTCAATGAAATATGTTATTATCGAAGCATTCTCTTCGAAATACGATACTATCGAAGCATTCTCTTAATAAAACGAGTTTTCGTTCGAAAGTGAGTATGTTAAAACGATTCCTTCAAAAATAAATATATGAAACGAAATATCTAAGCCAAAAATGCATGAAATAACGTCTTAAACGACACACGAAGACGTATCAAAGAATTACAATGAATTTCAACATTTCAGTTATGACAAACATGGAATAAAGATAAGAATATCTACAATGAAGTTGGTCACTCCCAAATGGATTTCTAATACTACTGCAAAACTACAGATTTTAGAGCATTCAGTTTTTCTACCTTTGAGATGGCTTCTGCTGTCGAGAATACCTCTATCAGATGTATACGATGTTCCGTTGAGACTGCGAGCGCTCGTCTTCCCTGGAAACCAGTTCCTGCCAGGTGCGTGCGAAACAGCTGCGTGCGACCCCGTCTCGGTCGTGTTGCTTTCACCTGCACTCCACCTCGGCTGTGGCTGCTAACGGCAAATCTTCCAGCTTCACGGTCAGCGACCTGGGAACTGCGTCTCTTGGTCCAATTGGCTACCAGCGGTCGTCTTCTTCTTATCTCCGTATAACAGAGTGGCATCATCATTGTAGATCTGAATGTCCTGGGTTGACATCTCCTCCTGATGGTAATGGACATCTCGCTTGTAGTATAGAAATTCATCTATGAATACTGCAAGTTGTTGAGCAGTTGTAGATGTAAGTCACTCTGACTTTCCAATCCATGGTATAGACTAACCTCCTTCCATTGATTTAGTTACCCATAATAATCTTCTCAATATTCGTTGAAAAAGTTTGTCCTCCCCGAATTAGGATGGTTGCGTTCATATTGACTATATTGTTGAACCGTAGAATAGATGTTGTAGCAATACTGTAGCTGTAGTGAGTAGTTATTGCTTTTCTGTAGACCAGGGGTCTCCAAACTACGGCCCGAGGGCCACATCCGGCCCGCGGACAGATTTTGAAAACTCCTTTTAGAGAACATATTTTTTTATAGCAAATTAAATTTAGTTTACTGAAGTATTCTAATTTTATGTTGAATAATTATTAATATGATATCTACATTGATATGGTCATGGGCTAACTACTCATAACATTGTTGTAGGCTTATTGTTATTGTTTTTGTGATAAGTTGGATAAAGAAACACAGAATTGTAATGAGTAAAGACATGTATAACATGCAGACATATGAAATACTAATGAGATTTATGTAATTGAGATTTTCCACTGACAATAGTTTGTAGTTGTGGACTAATTTTACTTGTACCAATTATTAAAAGAGATTTAAGATGCTCATCAGTTAATTTAGATCTGTAAACATTTTTTGTGTACTTCATTTTGGAGAAGGTCTTCTCACACAAATAAGTAGTACCAAAAACAGAAAACAGCCCACGAGCAAATTTATGCAAATTATCAAATTGTGTCAGTGGAAGACTCTTATAAAATTCCAACAAAGATGAGTTTTGATATTTGTTCTTAATTATATCACTGCACTGTAGTTCAATCATTTCCATTTGAAGTTCCGGGGCTAGGGTTTCAATGTCAGTATCAAAAGGATCCTGAAAAATCTTAATTTGATTCGCAAAGGCATCGAAGTCCGAGAAACGAGTATCAAAATTTATTTTCAAAGCACTCAAAGTTTCGATTGCAAAATCGATAGGAAACTCAGTCTCAGTGGTGTGGCTGAATATTTCACATGTTTTAAAATGTGAAAAACATTTACTTCGTAGTTGTGATTGAAACAGTATCAATTTCTTCCGGAATGATTTTATATTAGTGTATAAATCAGGAAGATGCTGGTTTTCTCCTTGCAATCTCAAATTCAGTTCGTTCACATGTTTTGTCAAATCAACATAGAAAGCTGACTTCCACAGCCATGCGTTGTTTTGTAATTCAGTAAGAGGGCGATGCTTTTCATTCAAAAAAATTTCGATCACTGCTCGAAGTTCAAAAAAGCGCTGAAGGACTTTCCCACAACTAAGCCAACGTACGGCAGTATGATAAGGTAAGTCATTTTCTCCAATCTCTTCAATAAATTGTCGGAATTATCGGTGATTCAGCCCAAAAGATCTCATAAAATTAACAGTTGATATGACTGGTTTCAGAACTTCAGACATATCCAAACATTTTCCGCACAAAGACTGTTGATGAATGATACAATGCAAGACTAATGGTTTTGAACCACCGTCATTTTCTACAGCCTTTGACACAAGAGCGACCACTCATTTATCTTTCCCACTCATGTTTTTGCCTCCATCAGTTGTAATACATTTCAAGTTTTTCAATCGAAGGTTCTTTTGATTAATGGCCATTTCAACTCCTTTAAAAATATCTGTACCAGTAGTTGTGCCATGAATACTATACATATCAAGAAGTTCTTCATGCACTTCATAGCTTTTATCTACTCCTCGAATATAAATCAACACCTGAGCAGTATCTGACACATCCGTTGACTCATCCAAGGCCAAAGAAAACCACTCAACATCTCCATTTTTGTCGAACTGTTGAGAGGATATATTTTCAGCGATGTTTTCTACCCTTCGAGCCACAGTGTTTGCTGAGATACTGACAGTTTTTAATAAATTTACTTTTTCAGGGCACATTTCTTCGGCTGCTGCAATTATGCATTCTTTGATCATTTCTCCATCGGTGAATGGTTTTCCTCGTTTTGCAATTTCAAGAGCCACACGAAAGCTGGCACGAGTTGCAGCCTCTTGTTCGGTTTTGAGTTTTGTAAATGAAGATTGCTGCGATTTCAATCCGCGCTTCATAGCTTCGAATTTTTCTGTCCGCAAACTTCCTGTATATTTTGAGTAATTTTGAAAATGTTTTGTTTCATAATGACGTTTAATGTTATATTCCTTGAGAACGGCTATACTTTCATTGCAAATCAAACATAGCGCCTTGTTACTGGACTCAATTACGAAATACTGAATGTTCCACTCATCTTTGAATTTTCTGCATTCACTATCAATTTTTCGCTTCTTTTCCATACTACTAAATCACACACAAAAGCAACAATTCAAATCAAAATACTGTTACAAAGATGTCTTAAACTTAAACACGCACAAACACGTTTTAAGGAGGTACGCACTATTTTATTTCACAACAGTGTCATAGGAACTGGCTTGTGGTTGCGCAACTAGCCTTCTTATATATTCCAATTACTGCCATCTAGAAGTGAGTGGAAGACACCAGAACTCTCTCGAACCAACGAGATTACTCTGTACGTGCTATTAGCGCCATCTGTTAGCGATAGAAGGTACTACCTATTTCCGCTTGTGTCCACCAGATGTCGTGTCACGTTACTCCTCATGGCTCGTACTCTACGACTAATCTAGAAATTACAGATAATGACAGGAAAATTAATAATATGCAGTGTTGCCGTTTTGCGGACTTTAGTCCGATTTGCAGCCTTTTTTCAACGTTGCGTACTTTTTCGGACTTTTTTTCATCAGTGGACTATTTCACTTTTTACCACCGGCAACAATGATAATATGGTTTTGGCCCTCGGAACTTACTGGAGTTATCAGTATGGCCCTAAGGCTGGAAACTTTGGAGACCCCTGCTGTAGACTATCGCTGTTTTAGTGAAGTCTTCTTCTGATGATTTTGTTACAAAGTAAAATGCTGTTCTCTTGAATATCTAGTGCATTTGCACTTCACCGGCTCCTCTAATATCTTCCTCGGCGATTGGTCGATCTCCTGGCGGTACTTCCTCGCCTGTGCTTCGTAGTTCTTTTCCCTATACAAGTGCTGCTCTGCCGCTGTCGCTGGTCGCGTGCCTCACACGTCCGTCCGGTTTAAGTAGCTGGATACGAGTCCTGGCTCGCTTCTCCGCGATAGCGCGCGTGCCAAAGCTAGCCTTCTCTCCTAGCCTCGCACAGTTGCATTTTAATAGAAATATACTCATAGTTTCTCTATTAGCCAATAATTTATATTTCTATTTAACCAAATAAATTCCATTATGCATTCTATACCTGTAGATGTGCTCATTTCGCTTTATATATGCCAAATTTATATAAAAGCGATTCCCACAAAATTTATGTGCTTTAATCTGATTGGCTGCTGAAATATCGTGATAGAAGCTCCTGGAACTAGCCTCTTATCAACCGGTCGTGTGCATAATTTTGTTATTGTCGCCTAGCTAACCAAAACTGGTTTTCTGCTACCTAACATGAAGCCTTGTACAATATCCAGCCTCGAATGATTCAACACTTCCTCAGTTAAAATCTCATTCACCAGAATATTTCCATATAATAATTCCTTAAAATGCTTCAAAATTTTCCAAAATACTTTCATTATGCATCATTCACTTCCCAAAATGCATATATAAATATTAAATTATTTTAATTCCATATTTCCAATTTTTCTCTCCTATGGTTCACAAGTCGGTTCGAACCTCGGCTCAGTCAAAGTCCTAAGCTGGGCTGAATTCGAGTTCAGTACGAACGAAAAGTATTTCGTGCGTCCTCAGGGCGAGGGAAATCTTCCCCTCACTTGAGAAACATGGATCTGGGGGAACTTGATTTCAAGAAACCCTATGGGGTAAGGAAGAAACTGGAAATATTCTACATACTTGTATTGTTCTGTACGTTTTCGCAATATCCATGCAAGAGAAGAAAGTGGATCCTGAAGCTTGATATATGGTGGCAGCCATTACTGCAAAAATGTTTTTGTTTTTAAAAGAAAATATTATTTATTTTAAAATATTTTAAAATATTAATTTTGTGAAGTCCCCGAAAATTAAGGTACCGGTATGTTATTTCTTGCTTGTTAATTTTTAAATTAATTTTTATCTAGATGCGCTTAATATATGGATTGTGTGATGGTATCCACTGAAATGTGTGGTATACTATAACGTGGTTTTAATCAGGAGGCTTCCTAGTTTTAAATTTTATTTTTGTCTTATTTGTATATTTTCGTTACCTTAAATTGATAGTAAATGGAAAAGATATACAGTATAAGATTATACAGCTACACAAACAGGCATATTTTACATGAATCAGCCAGTTCAAAACACTCTTGAAATAAAACATCCGTATTAAATTAACTAACTTATAACAAATAAAATATTTCGTCCATTGAAGTGGTATGTGGAATAGTTCCCATAACACAGGCTGCGCTTCCCTTTTGAATTGCTATGCCGATTCTCTGAATCAAATAGGATTTGGATCGAGGATCACCAGAGACTCCACCTATTACACTACCTAGCTTGTTGACTAGATTTATTGCGTCCTCACTCCAAGTACCCATTGTCTCCACAGCAAAGGCCACAAAAATATAGTCCTCCATTATCTTTTTATATTTGTTATGCTTCCGTGTGACGGTGGATCTCAGCTACAGATCCTGCTTCTTTTGACGATGATTTGATATAGGATGGAGCCAACGTATCTGAGCACGTTGCATCCCAAACTAGGCACTTACCATTCGACCACGGAATTATGGTCATTCCATCAGGGCAGCGACCATCGTCTCTGCAAATTCCAGATGTTCAAGAATTAACGGGAATTTCACAGTAGCGAAAGCCCTCCGAGCGTTTCGTTTATCGAGAAATGACGAGAATGGCGGCCAGCACTCTTTTACAAGAGAGACCGAGTGTACCATGTGCGGAAACGAGCTCACCACAGACACATGTATGGGGTTTACAAAGCATTAATCCAAGGCGGAGAGACATCGAGATCGTAAAACTATTGTTGTCCAGTAATGCCCCCATTGTTCTCCATGGGATGGCATTTAACCATGAATTAGATTCTTTCTTCAAACTAGCCAAATGAATAGCCTTTTCCTCATCTGAGTGAATTTCCATGTTGTCCATTCTTTTTCTGCAAACGAGACCGTCCCAATTTTTTTTGTAATTACGGGTACTTCGTGTTTTATTTCTATATCTAGTTTGAGATTCTGTTTTTCGCTAGTCAGTATGTCACGTTATGATCGTAAGCATTAAAACTTATGTAATTTTGGTACTGTTATGTACTATATCAAATGTTATTGGTTCACTATCTCACTGAGGATTTTCTTAACTTAAAAGCTTTTCTGTGAACCATTATTTTAGAACCGAACTGTGACAAATAATTCAACTCTTTTGTGGCCATTGTTATTTTTTATTTCTCTGTGGCATTGTGGGGCCGAAGGCAATTGTCTTTATCATGGGCCAATAGGTATCAGACGTGTGTTGTTATTGTGGTTTCAGATAATTGTTCTTCGATGTATGTTATATCGTGGGAGATACAAGATAAATAACACGCACACTTTTTAATATCAAATAACGGTTTATTTAACAATAGTTGATACACAAGGTTGACGTAACTTGAGCGGTCCAGAGCAGAACTAGAGTCCATTATCTGAGTCGCGCGAGTGCATATATACAGAGCGGTCCAAGTTTGGAGTGAGGGGATGGAAGGTTCCAGATTGGAATATTCTGGGCATAGCAACTAGAATGTTTGCGTTATCTCAGAGTTAATACACAACATTTCCTCCCTCTTTTAAATGGATGATTTAGGAATCTTAATCAGAAGAGAATCTCAATGGTGTTCGGCGCAGGCGAGTACCTCTGTGGGGAATAAAAGGGGTCTGGGAAATAGGTGGTGCCCTTTTTACAGGTGTAGCTGGTGTCTCGGTGAAGCGAACTCGTCTCATGCTCGGTTGCTCGTTGGTTGGTTCTTGATCGTTGGTTGACTCTCGATCGTTGGTTGATTATTGATCGTTGTCGAAGTTAGTTTTGCCTTCATTTGTGCCAGCAAAAAATCTGATCTGATCAATGTGGCGCTTGAAACGTTTTCCCAGGTAGTTTATCTCGTAGTGAAGGTCACCAGTGCGTGTCACAATTGTTTCAGGGAGCCACTTGTCCAGCTTGATGTTGCCAGACAGGAAGTAGACTTTCTGTCCAAGTTCCAAAGTGCGGAATGTTGAGCTCATTTCTGCTCGTTGTTTTTCTGTAACCTTCGTGTGGACGTCATCAGGTCTGGTCGAGTTGAGTCTCGTGTGGAGATCACGTCCCAAGAAAAGCTGGGATGAAGATTGGCCAATGGTGCAGTGTGGAGCCTTGCGGAATTGACGTAAGAACTCGTTCAGATTGGCGCGCAGCGTTCCCTTAGTTGTCTTCATCGCGTAGAGGGCGTCCTTCATCGTTTGAACATAACGTTCAGCTTGGCCATTGGTTGAGGGACGGTATGGCGCTGACAACTTGTGATATTTCACCAATGTATCGTAGGAAGGTCTTTAAATCGTCTGAGACGAATTGTCGACCGCTTTCCGAGACGACAATGACTGGCACGCCATAGGCCGTGAACAGGGCATCATCATCATCTTGAACCAACTCCAGTTGCCCGGGTATCGTATATGAGCCCCCTCCATTTCATCCTGTCCTTGTACCACTCCTCCTCCACCAACTTGTCCCAATCATGACCTCTCTGCTGTGCACCGTTCTTGACTGTATCTACCACTTCTTTCGTGGCCTTCCCACGGGTCGTCTTCCTTCTACTTTTCTCTCAAATTCCTTCCCTGCAGTTTTCATTGGTGGCATCCTCTTCATGTGACCAAACCACTTCAGTCTTGAGATCTGGCTCTTATTGAGGAGAGAATCATCTATTCCTACCTCTTCCCTAATCTTCTCATTCCTGATCTTGTCTTTCCTGGTTTTCTGAATCATGGTACGTAGGAATTTCATTTCGGCTGCCTGGAGTTTAGAGTTATCTCTATTGGTTAGTGTTGTGGTTTCGAGACTGAATGCAGGAATGTAAGAATGTATGAATCGGTGTATAATAGGATTTGTACAATGTCATCTTTGTTTTCATGGGAATTTTCTCATCCCACAGCAGCTGGTGGTAAAATTGTGTTGCCTTATTAATTCGATTGTTTACCTCATGTTTTGCTAGGTTGTCACTTGATAGAATGCTACTCAAGTACTTGAAAACTGGAACACTGTCCAATTTGACTTCATTTAGCATGACTATTGGTTCTGCTCCTTCCTCATACACTTTCATCGCCACCGTCCTTGTCTCGCTAATGTTTAAACCATATTTCTTACACTCCTCATTCCAGCTTTGCAGCCTCTCACCCAGTTCCTCCTCTGATTCACTCCTGTCGCCGTAATTTGCAATAATGCGGACTAATCCGTTGAGGGGAAGGGAGGGTTTGGTACCCGAGTCCAAAGTGGTCCGTCACCGACTAAATCTAAGGAATTATTCTACTAAGAAACACAAGTTAAAGAATGGGTCCAAAACAGCAAGGCAATTTAAAAATAAGTATATTCTGAAAGGGGTAAATAATTACAATGCCGCAAGGCTGATGGGAGGAAGCAAGGAAAAGCACTCCTGACCAAAATTCAAAAATGGAGGTCAACAATTACCCAATTAGATGTGGCAACGCTGCGTCAAAATCAATCACATACTTGGTGAAATACCAGTCACCAGAATAAAACATTAAATCTTTTCAAATTAAATCTCAAAATAACATTTAAGCAGCAACAAAGCTGTAATACTTAGGTCGCAATTGACCGAGACGTGCCACATATGGCAAACTGAAAACTAGGAGCTGTTTGCCATCGTTTAAAACCTGAACTGTTACCCAACCAAAATAGTATCGTAACATTTTACTTTAAGTAAAATTATATTTTCTTTCCATTAGGAATAAAATCAGAAATTCATTACATAGTGAATGTTTCAATTTTAAAATCCTACCATTACACGCGTTGCACCCTATCGTTAAGGCTTTTTCCCTAACATGTTTCAATTTTAAAATCCTACCATTACACGGGTTGCACCCTATCGTTAAGGCTTGTTCCCTAACAACATTTGGCCAGAATAAAGAAAACAATATGGGCCCATTTTTCAAATAAATAAAAGAATCACACAAATTATAAATTAACTATATAGAGCTAGAAATGCTCAAAATCAAGCCAATAAATCTCAAGTCTTTTTCGTCATTGTGCAACGCGAAGATCAAACGCCACTTGATATCAACAAGCCAACCTAAGAAATTTTGATAAGTTTTCGTCAAAGTTTCAAATTAAAAATACGCCGATCATCTTAGAGTTCACGAAGATATATATAATCAACAGTTCTACCTTACTTCAGGGCCTAAATTAGTGATAGTGGCCCAAGACCGCCACCACACGTCCGTCCCGTTCAAATTCACATCATGTAGTCGGCTTTGTTAATCTCGCTTGTTTTTTCTCGACAATACGCTGCCGAAGTGACGCGCCTAGCAACCACATGGGCGCAGCCACATTGGACCCAAACAAATGGTTGCTCGTTTTTTTATACATAGGAAGCTGCATTTACGCTGCGCAGCGTCTTGAATTTTGTGGATAAAAATGTGTAATACGCGTGAAATAAGGCAAACGCCTCCCGTGAAGATCATCTACAGTGTTGGAACTACAAAATAGAAGTTAAATTTTATGGATAAAGTACGAGAATTTTGCGAGATAGTATGAATAAAGTTGACCTCACTCCTGAGGCAAGAATTGCATGGCGGGTACTGCAAATTATAAATATTTATCATTTTGTGGATAGAGTATATCTAATATAGAGAGATATTTAGGACATATGTCACATAAAGGGGTTTTTGGTTCATGTGGGGAGTGTAGTTGTAATTAAATATGGTTTGTGCTATAAGTAGGGCCTATTATAAACGACAACCTACATAACCTTACAGCTGATTCACTAACACCAATACATTTTATCCTACAACTTTTCTGAGTGGTGATTTTTCATTTAATTTATTTAAGCAGTGAATTGTGTTTCCAAATAACAATTAGGCCTATTCCAGACTAAAAATATCTGCCTGAATATTTTATTTTTTGCACTTTCAGAAAACAATTATCATGTAGGCCTACCAGTAGCCTAGGCCTACACCCCGCAACAAAGTTGCAGTACAGTATAGTGACATTATTCAAGCCAACGAATACTGCTTATTTCTGAAGTGATGGAGTGGCAAGTCTTGTTGTGATTGTTTTGATTATATTTAGAGCTAGGATACGAAAAGTGCCCCATTATTTAGAATGAGGTAGGACGATAGGCCTTAATTGTAGACTTCTCTGACGTGTTAGTGAGCACACAGGTTAGGTTTGTTAATTTGATTCGTTTTCAGACAAACGCGGCGTTGTGGTGAACACACACATTGTATTGAAAAGCAGTCTTTGTTTCTTCTATAGCTGTTGATGAGATTTGGCCTAAACTCTCATCCAAATATTTTAAACTGTTCCCTTATGCATTGATAGACCTTAAGTTCATTTTATTTGTCACTTACTGGTAGGGCCTACGGTACTTTATTTTCCATAGTATTGGTCATTCATACGGGACGTGATTCACAATATCCAGAAATGTTATATTTTCATGTTTTTCACTTAATTTCAGGTAAATATCGTAGGCCACATCTCTACGACTTATGTTCTAAGACTTAATGTGCATATCGTACGCAATATTTTACAACTTTACTAGACAACTGTGTTAAATTACTGTGGAAAATATACTTTTATATGCTTTCATTCCTCTGTTCATCCATGCATGTACAGTTTTATACGATACAAATAGGAAATAATGACGGCTCAAAGACTGAAGCAAGATACAAGGGAGCCATGTTGTATTGCTCCAGTTGCTTAGCAACGGAGCGGATGTGACGTTAACTTCGGCAGCGTATTAAAGTTCCATTCGCGCATGCGCAGAACGTGCTGAATGCTACTCCTAGCATCCAATGACGGTAAGGCAAAAGGTAAACAATTGAACAACACGTAGCGCTCGCACTGATTGCCAACCGTAGAACTAACTTTTTCATAGTTATAAGGGGCCGAATCAGCTTCTCAGCTCGTGTTAAGTTGGCGACATATTACCAATACATGTGGCCAAATCTCATTGGTTATCCAGTCCCAAAGTTTGTTTTAATTTAAAACGCGCCGGAATTGCGGTACAGTCCACTTCATATTAACATACTATGTTGCGGTACAGTTCAGTACATATGAAATATACAGATCGGCAAGGTGTTTCCTTAATCAGCAATAATTCACACACACAGAAGGGAATATTTAGATCAACATATGAGAATGTTGAATTTTAAGTTTTTCATTTATTTCTTCTTTGTAATTTTGGGTTAGTCACAATTAGTGACCTGGGGTTCTGCGCTGGATCAGATGACGAAATCGGCCATTACCGAAGAGAGCCGAATATTCTCGATCATGGCCGACGAGCAGTGACAGGGGCGCCGACGGGCGAAAGGGGGGGGGGGGGAAGCGATGAGTGCGGGGGGGGGGGGGGGGTCAGGTGAAGTATTCGAGAGACGGGAACCAATCGTCTCACTCCTCATTCCAGCTTTGCAGCCTCTCACCCAGTTCCTCCTCTGATTCACTCCAGATCGCAACATCATCTGAAAATGTGAAGGCTCTAATATCTCCATGTTCTTTCCTTTTAATTGATTTCATTTCCACATCCATCACAATGATGAATAGAACCGGCGACAATGAGCTGCCCTGCTGCACTGCTTTCTTTGTTTCAAACCAGTCCGACAATCCACGTCCTACTTAAATACAATTTCTATTCCCATTGTACAACATTTTCACTTTGTCTACGTTGTCTCTCACTTGAAGTTCCTTCGTGCATTGCCAAAGTGTTTCCCTTGGTACACTATCATAGGCTTTCTCAAGGTCCAAAAATGTTAGAAGTAAAGGTTTGTTCTTCTCCCAGTGCTTTTCCATTAGCATCCTAAGTGCAAAGATCAGGTCTGTAGTTGACCTTGCTGGTCTGAAACCATACTGTTCTTCCTCCAAAATTGGTTCAACATTATCTCGGATTCTGTTCTCTATTATTTTTTCCAATATTTTCAGAGCATGAGACAGTAGTGTAATGCCCCGATAGTTAGTGCAATTACGTCGGCTTCCTTTCGTGAACAGAGGGACAATGATGCCCATCTTCCAGTCCTCTGGGATAGTATCTTCCTCCCATATCCTGTTGAGCATTCTGTATAACCAATTGATTGCTGGAATTTCCGCCGCTTTCAGCATATCCGCACTCACTTCGTCTATGCCCACTGTCTTTCCTTTCTTCATGCTCTTGAGCACCTTTTCAACCTCCAGCCATGTGATTGGTGGTTCAGTGGTGGTTGTTCGACTTGACTCTTCTCTGTTTGTTATGTTTTCTTTATCTCCATTCAGCAGCTTTTCAAAAAATATCTTGAGTTCTTGTTTGATTTCTCCCTCTTATTGTGCCAGAGTTTCATCATCACGTTCTATTTATTTTATGGTATCTTGATCCCTTCTCTTGTTTTTCACTACTCAGCATAGCAATTTCATATTTGCTCTGCTATCCTCTTCCAGTTTGTCTGCAAACTCATTCCATTTCTTCTCTTTTTCTTCTCTTACAATGTTGTTAACAGCAAGTTTCTTGTTCCCGTACATTCTTGTTGCACCGACTGTGCTCATACGCTACTAAAGATAGCAGAGTTACAGATAATACAGTGGGAGCTAATAAAAGAACAACAGGATCGCTAAGGAGTGGGGAAAGGATGTCTCTTTCGATGCGTGCTGGGCCCAAGATTCCGGATCGAAAGAAAGATGATTTCCAAAAAAGGAAACGAATTAATTGTTTAAAGCAAATCAAAAGAGGAATTAAATTTAACTAATTGATCAAAGAACCCAGAAGCGTGTAGGTCGTGACTGCGTTACAGTACGAAGCCAAAACCGACGAAATCGAACGAGAGATAAGGGAACTTAAAATTACAAATGAGAAAGGACGAAGCCAAAATGAACTACTTACTAATGTATTTAGAGTAAAATAAAACAAGTGCGCATAAGAGTAAGGATTAATCTAAACACAAAATGAAAGGTAAACGTGAAGAGGTATTAAAATCACTTAATAACAAACAAAATAAAATTAATGACTAAGGATGGTACCCTAAAAAGGGGTACACAAAAAACAATATCAAGAGAAAAGCGTATAAATGAACTTAAGCACAAACTAAGATGAAAAAAGATAAATTAAAAGGTACTTACAATCAATGTGCAACTAAACCGTAAGCGCGACTCGATAACCAAAATTTAAAGACAAAAAAAAACAAAAAAATAAAGAGTATGGACGAGTCGAATAAGAGAACACCACTACTTACGACGATGACCTGGACTAGAATGCCAGCGCCAAAAACAGAACTAAGACGCTCATGATGTTGTGAAATCATGGGGTAGGGGGTGAAAGGGTGGGCAGTGGAGGAGTGCTTATGTAGGAAACGGGGGGGGGGGATGACACTGAGTTACGTAATATAACGAAGTCAGAGGAAGCAACAAAAAATTAACACATAAAAATAAAGGAAATGAAAATTACATTAAATTACTTGACATTACCGGGACAGGAAATGAAAGGAAAAATCAATCAGCTAAGAAATATGCTTTGTAGGAAAATATCGGCTTACGTAGAGGGAGTAATGTCGAAATATAACGACATACGAAGAAACAAAGGAATTAAGGTATGTCGAATGGACGGTGACTAACACAAAGACCATCGCTCACACACTTTTCCTAAAACAAAGGGAAGGATCAACCTGAAGGCGAATGAGACATTGCTCCGTTACTTCAGTGATGCCTTAACCCAAAAAACAAACTCTGATACGACAATCAAATGAAAGGTGCCTCGAAAGAGTGCACATAACTTTGTGACGTAATACTGAACCCGCTGAGCTAAGGTTCATGTGATATTTTTCATGACACCACTTTTATGATGGGATGTATTACCTTTGAACACACCCAGAAAGCTACGAGAAGCTGAGAGCTTATACAATTCTCTTTGAAGTAGCGGAGAATCGCACTTTTGACTCTGGTGAAGTCTGCTAATTATTTATCTGAGGTCTTATTAATCAATTTTATCTTCCCACGAGACTCAGAATATTCCATTTCGTCATTCAGTATTATTGAAACATTTTGGAGAATGTTTTTTCACTTTAAGGTATGGTAATATCATTGCAGATACGCAAATAGGAATGTAAGTAGTCGCTCAACGACTTAGTTTTGACGACTTGCTTCCACGAGGAACGCAGTTCCTTGCACTACGTCTGGAGAATCCGCCCTGTGTAGGCGTGTTATTATATCCGTCGCATTAGACGTGGCAAACAGTCCGCTTTTCAGCGAGGAATCATCATCGGGTGCCATCGAGCACAAATAATACTAAGAATCACTGTTGTTGATGTGCAGTGATCAACACGAGTTGTATAGTGAATTATTTGGCAAGTATTGTGAAATTTACGACATTACTGTAGCACCACATTTTTACACCCACGTGTTTGTGGAGGGCCGAGAGCCTGGTGCGAAAATATACAGGTAAATGTGATATTATTACTTTGAATAAGTGTTATAATAAAAGTACATTATATAGTAATTGCTACGGTAAATTTATCCGTAATAAAACGACGCCCATTTCACGGATGCAACGTGATAGAAAAAGTAGCGTCTGTACACGTGTGGAACCGCAGAACAGTGCATG
Source organism: Meconema thalassinum (assembly GCA_946902985.2). NCBI lineage: Eukaryota > Metazoa > Arthropoda > Insecta > Orthoptera > Tettigoniidae > Meconema > Meconema thalassinum. The sequence goes on along the minus strand of OX336391.1, from coordinate 294,093,254 downwards.
GCCATTTATCATTTACATCTGCAAAGTGTAGAGGCTGTGTTACCAGTTATATTTAAAGCCTGTGATATCGACGACGAATACTGTAATTTTCAAGTGAAAATAATGAACTACTACAAGTCTTATTCTACCGCCCACGTGGTCAACTTTTTCAACACCATGTTCGAGGCCGAGACCATGGGCTAATACCATTATGGTATGAGGGAGATGTCTCGGATGGGACCAGCTTGATTATGGAACTTCTAGAACATCGAACGAGAAGGAAGGAACCGAGGATGCCTTTCCTTGGCATGTCCAGTCCATTCACGAGGTCAACTACAGGGACAGACCGAACCCTGGTCTTTGGGAGAACCAAGATGGAAGTTCTGATGTGGACGATGCCAATCCTGAAAGCCAGAGGTGATTTTGTTCAACCCTTGTCGTTAGACAGAGAGCTAAGTGTGGGCTCCTTCATATCGTGAGTTTTGTACACCCTTCCTTGTTCTAGTTTCTGGTGGTATAGTTAGATTAGTGTAGTTTGTGAACCATCCGAACTTAGTGACAGCCATTTCATAGGTAGGGAATGTAATTAGTCTAATTAGATGTCATTTATTTGCAGTGATTGTGAGTCACCTTTGGGTCTGACATTTTGGTCAACCCTGGTGCAGCTTGATGGACGTCGTAGAACGCCAATTTCTATCTATTTCTAAACGTGACTGTAGTCATTTTTAGGCTACTTTGTTTAACCCTATCTGGGGTGATTTTTCAAGTCTTTGCAGACTTTAGTTTTGGCAATCTGATGCCATGGTTATGATTCTTTAACTGCATTTTTTTGCAGCCAGTCTATGTTACACCCCTGACTTCGTTAGAGTAGTCGTATCATTTGGGTAATCGACTGTAATTACCAGTTTTGTAACTGCATTATATTTCATTAGAGATGAGCTCAGAAGCCATCCAGGTCAAGTGTGGACCTTATAAGTAAAAGGGATGTTTCGTTGTCCAGCATCGAACCCAGTTCCCCACGTATCATTAAGCAGATCCAGCAGAGAGTGGTATTTGCGCCACAATTATTATTTTGTTAGTGTCATGTGTGATGACACGTGATTTATTTGAGGTTTGATACAAGTCAGAAATGAAGTATTTTATCTTTGAGAGCAGAGAGCTCCAGCAATGAGTGACATTGCTACCTTTTAAACGTCTTTGATATGAAAGACAGAGTTATATGATTGTATTCAGATTTATAGCGTGCTTTTTATGCACATATTCTTCGAGGTTTATAACCTATGGTAAAGGTATTATTATGAGGCCAGTTTTACAGTTATTATCTTGCTTAAATTGCCGGCCTAGTTAGTGTGTTGTGTCATACAGCGCAGGAATCTTGTAGCCTGCGGCGACACGAACAGGTTTTGTGAATTCTACCCAGCGCCCGTGTGAGAGCGCTTGCTTCTAAGTGAGACAGACTCATGTTAACATAGGACAGAATGCTTTTAGCATTCACTTTCCCTTTCATTGCAGTTATAGCTTATGGAACCCAGTGTCCATTCTTGTATCTGATCATATGTTCTGTAGATTGTCATTTGTTAGTTAAACGCTGTTGCGTTTACCGTTGTTTTGACGAGTACAGTTATGTCAGGTTTCTATTGACGTCAGAAAAGTTGGATGGCGTAGCCACGCGGCAGAATGTTGAAGCTGTAACATTGTGACTGGTGAGATTTATTTAGATGGTGAAGCATTGACGTCGTGATGGAAACAGAAAGAAATTTGTCAAATTCGAGGAGGTACTGCTCTGTATACGGTTGCAGATCGTATAAAATGGCTACGAAATATCTTCACTACTTTCCTGTACAAAAAGTTCAGAGAGAAAGATGGGCTTCGGCGCTGTCAATTGGAAAACTTGTTACATGTTACATGACTGTGTGCAGTCTGCATTTTTGTGAAGACGACTTCTTTCCACCGGTACTGTTGATTATCGATAGTTATTGTCTCTAATTTGTATTCACATGGATTTAGCTACATCAAAAATACTGATAAACTTATATCCTATTACTTCTGTGCCGTACAAAGAATGTAATCCGCTCTTCGTAAACATATTTTAGGGGTTCTTCCGATTGACAATAGCCGAATGGTTAGAAAACTTAAGAAAAATGCTGTTCCTAGCCTTAATTCGCCAGAGAATTTATATTCTTGCCTTTGAACAGCAAGTATGTAGGTCATTGAAGTATGATTTGGCTTAAATTGTGTTTTTGGCTATGATCTCCCTACTGTTGAATTTAGTTAATTAAAATGTAAAATCTTAATTTTAAGTACCGGTTTGGTGACCCATCATCCCAGGCAGGCCGGCAACACCTATTCTACTCAGGCAGATAGGTCACTTAGCCGTAATTTTGAAGTTATAGTGATGTTAAGTATACATATGCGGTAATGTAGCAGGAGACCGGATCGGCCTAGGCTATTCTAACTTTAATTAGTTCCCATTTCAGGGTTTTACAGTTTTGAGTGCGAATAGTTGGTTTGAAAGTTGTACAACAGTAAGGAGAGTATGTTTTGTATAGGTTTTAATTGGTATTATGGTTTATGTCGAGCTGAGGAGTGAATTTGGTTTGGCTTAAAGTGTAGTTTTTGATCTGTTCCGTTTGCTTATGACAAGTTCAAATGGAGACTCCAGCTTTGTTAAATATCTGTATTTTAAATATTTAATTAAATATATTGATAAAGAGGATGTCTCCATTTTAACTTGCCTGTGGCCTTGAACAGCAAGTATGTAGGTATGTATTTGCAATATTGAAGTAGCCTATGATTTGAGCATCCCAAGTAACGCTTCTTTGATCCCAAACCATTCATGCAAATTCAGGGTTGCTTGATTCAATTTATTATCAGGGAGTCGTCCTTTGTGTTATGTGAGATATATATATTGTGAAATTAATAAAAACATCGATACCGCTAGGCTCCCAAGTACAGGTTTCATATATGTACCAGCAGACAGTAAATTAACTATCTACATGTGGGTAATATTTTTAACTGGTAGTAATTAGGCACTGCATTTAAATTAATTATAAAAATATTTCTATCAATGAAATAAAATATGTACTATTTTGCCATCATAAATTAGAAGCCATAACAAACGCACACCCAATTACTTCACGTCACTATATCGCCGCCATATTGCAAACAGCTGACCGTAGGCTCCTCCCCCGTTTCGGACGTCAATAGTACGTTGTAGGCTAGCCCCGCTAGGGAGGTTTTTCATGTCTGATGGTATTTTTGTGTGCCATGTCCGGGATTGTTCCCGTTGACCATATATTTAGGGAGGGTAACTGATTGTGTCCAGGCCCATCCCAGAGTTATTGAACGCGAGCTGTGCGCCGCTGGTAACTTGTATTATTGGGTGTCCGAGTTGTTATTGCTCGTTGATTGTATTCCGACTTTTGAGTCGAGGCGTTTTGGCAGAGATGATCTCAGGGGAGACGCTCCGTGCCCAGGCTTGTCAGTATCATTCGCCATAAACCAACGATAACCTAAACCGACATCTTAATAATAAAACGCATAATTTTGGTAAACAAAAGCTAACTAACGAATTCTTTCTATTTAACCTTGTTCATTTGCATTTGGAACCTGCTGACATAGCCGTGCTAATGAAGGTATTTCCTGGAGGAAATGACTTTAGACCAGCTGACACTTTTTGTTGCGACTGAAGCTTGCTCGAACCTGTAGTTCGTAGCTGGTGGAGCGCAGGCCATACGATGTTAGACGTAGTCTTCACTACGCAGTCGTCACCGTAACTACACACATTAGATGACTATGGCTTACAAACAGTAAACCAAGGTGCAGGCAGGCATTTGAATAAAACTGTGGTCTCTTATTTATTTACTTAATGATGTAAAAGTGTACGAATCCTCTATGTTACCCTTTTGTGTGCTGATTAGCACTTAGTTCCTAAGAATGACTTAGATGGTTTTTTTTCTATGGCTGATCACTTAGCTTTGAATGTAATTGTTTGATATTATGGACGTCACCGCCGTAAATTTTGTTATTATTTGATAGGACTTAGCTAGATGAATTAACGTTAAATGTAAATGCGGAGATGGTATCATCCTAACTTAGATTTGTTTTGCTACCCTGTTAAATGTAAATTCTGATATTAGCTTGATCTTGTAACTTGACCTAGGGCTTTGCGTCGTACCATTTTCCTAGTGTTGCTGTTGTTGCTTTATTATTGTGAGACAGATCTTTCGCGAGGGTTTACTGTAACTTCTCAGGTAGGGACCTGCTCTTTATTTTTGATTATTTATTAGCTTGCGGATTAGCCGATAGAAACCCTCCGAACTAGGATAGGTGTTTGTAAAATTTACAATAAATCTTCACGGTGTTTTACATAAGTCTGGATGTATCCTTTCTCAGTCTAGCTTTTAAGGTGAACCTTTCCTTAGGCAGTCTATGACCTTCGTCACCATGTACCATGATCCCCGGGGACTGCAGTTTCTCGTGCCGCTTTGGCCTATTTGGAAGTTCACCTGATCCTCACGGCAGTTAGGTCCGACGGATGAGATGTTAGGGAAGTCATTGCGGTTGTTGGCTATCCTGGCAGCTCCTCTAACGGGCTCATGCATATATCTTATTTTAAATGGCGCACAACTCATGTGCCGACGTTAACGTGGTGACCATCAGTTCCATGTTATTTAAGAGGATCTTAATGTTGATTAATGGTAAATTGACCGGACTGGGACTAACTTAGAAAGTCGTACTGCAGATCAATGAACCGCATGGCATTCACGTTTGATACAAGTCCATGGGGTGAGGCTTTTGTGTTAGATAAATGATGGATAGGGTTTTCTTTGATGATGCCTCATCCTGAGTAAATGTAATACTTTGCTTTTCTCGCCGTTGTCTTTGTAAATGTAGAAGCACTTAGTTTGCATACTCCAGCTGTACTCGTGATATTTATTTAAATGAAACAAGCTTTATACCACCAAGTAACTAATCATAGCTGTAAGTTCCATTAGAGATTGATCCCTCTCTTTCTCAAATAATTTCTTGTCATGGATGAGGAAACTATTCGTCGTGTGTTTGGGGAGATGATGGCAGGTGTCAATGCCAATCTCCAGCAGATTACTGCTGACTTAGGTGAGAATACCCAAGCTGTCAACACTGTAAGTGGTCATGTGGACCAGGTTAGACAGGAAATTAATAACGTCCGGGGTGATTTAAAAGTTAACACCCAGTCAATTAACAATGTGAGACAGGACTTAGAAGTTAACACCCAGTCAATTAACAATGTGAGACAGGATTTAGAGGTTAACACCCGATCGATAAATATTGTAAGTGGTCATGTGGACCAAGTCAGAGATGAAATCAATAATGTTAGGGCTGATCTAACGCAGGTCAGGGCCGACATTGACGCTCATAGGATAGAGGCTAGGAATGATCTTACGGCAGGTTTAGCAGCTGTTAGGGTTGATGTTATACGACACCATCAGGAAGCTAACCAGCGTATAGATAGTTTAACTGATCAGATGAATAGAGCTAGGGAGGACGTGCGGAGCCGATTAGAGGAGCACACCGCTCAGATCCAGACAACAATTAACAGAGTCCTGATCGATATGAGGGCCGACTTGGAGCACACTCGAGAAGAATTTGGGACTCGATTAACTCACGTCGAGGGATTCATGGATAACGTCAAGAAGGACATGGCTACCATGAATATAGGTCTCATACTGATGAGAGGTGCAGCGAACGCACTCAACAACAACGTCAAGACGATCGTCGATGGTATGATCGAGGTCAAGGACGAGTTGAACACAAACAGAAAGAATATTACGGAATTAACTGAGACAGTAACAGGGCTACGTGAAACGATTGACGTTCATCGAGAGGAGAATAAGATCGATGTCATGCTATTGAGGGGTGACCTCAATGAACATAAGACCACTATGGAGGCAAAGGTAGCCGAGGTCAAGGATGACGTTGGTAGGATCCTGGACAACATGTCAAAAGTCGAGGAAGAAATCGACTCCCTACAGAAACGATTCGAGGAAGTCACGATAACCGAGAGGTTAGACCTCAGTTATAATTTGAGGACGGCTATTCGCGAAGTCGACACCAAACTCAAAGGCAAAGTTGAAAGATTAGAATTGCAGCTCAACGATTTGGGAAATAAAGTCGCAGCTAAGACCATCCCAGGGCTCGAAGTTATCGAGAGACGTCTCGACCGACTGGAGACGCATCCACGAGAGACACATGTACCCTCACAGATGGGAGACACTCAGGCGACACCAGGATCGCAATCCGCAGGGATCATGCCTGCACATTTGCAACCGAGCGCACCCATGGAACCGCAACCATCTCAATTTAACGGTTCAGCGCAGAGTCAAGCGTTAAACTTTGACGCACATCCTTTTCAACCCGTACCTAATCGACCAAGTCAAGAGACGAGTACGCCAACGCATAACTATATGCCGAATTCGTTCAGATCCACGCACACGCAGGGGAATGTGACTATTATCCGTTCACGAGAGGAGCAACCAGCTCGATTCTCAGGCACAGGAAGTGGCATCACTCCAGTAGAGTTTTTGGCGAATGTAGAAAGCTACTTGAGAGACACGATGGTAACTCCGGAGAGAGAACTCCGAGTCATTGAGCGTTTGCTTGAGGGGCAAGCCAGCACTTGGTTTAGAGCCTTCCGGTACTCATTTGTAGGCTACCAAGATTTCAGAGAAGCCTTGCTGAGGACTTACTGGTCAAGCGACATCCAGCAGAGTATCAGAGCTGAGATGTACACTCGCCGATACAGCTCAAACACTCCGACGCGCTATGCGAACTACTTCGCAAACCAGCTTGCGAAACTCCGTTGCTTACAACCCCCACTGTCAGAGCAAGACCTGGTAAACACCATCGTCTGGCAATACCCTGCAGACGTGCAACGTGTATTGATCGCTGCTGGGGCATTTACTTTTCTGCAGTGCGACCAAATCTTGCGACGATTGGACGCTAACACCGAACAGTTTCCGACACACCGTCAGCAGAAGGCTGACAGGCGTGAAAAGCGACATGTCAACTTGACAACTGTGGACAAAGTGTGCCAGACGCCACAGCAGACACAGACTCAAGAGAGCTCTGGACAGCGCAATGACTGTAATCGTGGTCGGAGAGAATGGAACAACACTCCATATGCTTGAGACCAGAGAGATGACCGTCGTAGTCACTGGAATCGACGCTTCGATCGAGGGACGAACGAAGACCGTCGTCACGATAACGACCACCGAGGGAATAATAGCCGGAACCCACAGCACGGAAGTATCCGTAGGGATTACCGCTATAGCAGAGGTTACAATAGAGATCGAGACCCTAGATACCAGACCGATCGAGACTGGAGAGGAAGAGCACGGGAGAGTCGTGAATATCTTCAGCAACTCCGAGAACTTCAAGAAATACAAGAAGGGGGAGATCAGAACCCGACTTCGAGGGAAACACGGAATGTTTCGGCGGAAGAAACGGAGCGAAACCAGCCCGGTAATTCCCGCCAAGAAAGAAAAAAACGCCGAAATACCAGTAGATTCTTACCCGATTGAGCACAGAGTAACTGCCACCATCTTACTCTGGGAGCCAATTCAGGAAGATCTATTAGACGAACGACGAACGACGAACCACTACTACAATTGACGCGTTTACCGAAGATTGTAGCTACCCTGAATGGATGTAACGTAGTCATTCTCATCGATACTGGGGCGATGATAAGTGTCATTTCCTCCGATTGCCATGCCAGACTGAAAGTAAACTCTGAGGTGACAGAGCTGCCAGTTTCTGCAGTAAGAGTCAGAGGAGTCATACCTGACCGTGTTGTAACGTGCAAAATCTAGCTTCTATGCACTTCGGAAATTTCGAGCCACGTGTACTTGCACGAATTTCTTGTGATGAAAGGCTTGCATCATGATGCCATATTGGGTGCAGACTTCATTCGGAAGTATGATGAAATCATTGATATGGGACGTAATACGGTCGAGTTTAAGCCGAACGAACCCATTCAAATGAACTTAGTAGAGGAAGAACCGGAATTTGAATCCGAAGTCAACGTTGTTGAGAATTTAAATGGCAAGGGAATTGAGGAGACACAAGATGCCGACGAAGAGGCAGAACAATTATCAGCACCCATACGAGAGAAACTAGATGCAATATTAAGCGAATACGAGGATATATTCGACACCACACCTGGTGAGATATTGGACTTCGAGTACGATCTTGTACTACTGGATGATTCCCCATTCCAGAAGAAGATTTATCCTATCGCAGAGAAACACCGCGAGGAAGCTGCTAAGAAGATCCATGAGATGGAAGCAGCAGGTACAATCAAGAAGTCACCGACTCCTTTCTTGAATCCTATAACACCTGTGGTTAAGGTGGATGGAAGCCTGAGACTTTGTCTCGATGCAAGGGCCTTAAATGAACGCTTAGCTCCTGAGCATGACAGACCGCCCAAGATTAGGGACATCCTCAGGAAGTTTAAGGGAAAGAAAATATTTTCGTCATTGGACTTAGTACAATCCTACTACCATATAAGATTATCTGAGCATACTCAGAAGAATACAGGGTTTCTGTTCGATCAGACCACCTATGTCTTTCGAAAACTACCCTTTGGAGTGAAAAATGCCGGAGCTGCATTAATTAGAGCACTAGATGCGAAGCTGACTCCTGAAGTGGAACAGAAGGTGATATGTTACGTGGATGACATCATCATAGCTTCGGAAACAGAGGAAGAACATTTAACAACCTTACGCCCTGTTTTTGAGAATCTTCGACAGGCCAATTTTAAAGTGAAATTCGACAAGTGTCGATTCTTCCAGAGAGAAGTCAAATTTGTGGGACACATAATTAATGGAGATGGATACAGGCCGAATCCGGCGAAGATCAGAACCGTTGCTGCATTTCCAACGCCAACCCGTGTGAAACACGTGGGACAATTCCTAGGAATTCTCCAATTCTTTGCTGCTCATTGTGAGAAGTATTCTGAGATTGTCGTACCACTGCAAGATTTGCTAAAGAAGAATTGCAAATGGGCTTGGAACGACGAGTGCGAGACAGCTTTCAGGAAAGCTAAACAGATGCTGGTTGATTCGATTCAGTTAGAATATCCAGACTACACCCGGAATTTTATTCTAGAGACTGATGCATCTGCGATTGGAATAGGTGCCATTCTATTGCAGGAGGATGATGAGAAGAAACGTCATTACATCGCTTTCTTAAGTCGACGTTTGAGAGCGCATGAATCTCATTATTTCACCACTGAGATTGAAGTACTTGGGATTGTCTACGCGCTTGAGTACTGGCAGAAACTTTTGTAAGGCCAGAGGATTATTGTGAGGACCGATCACCATGCGCTGACCTTCATTTTACGAACAAGACTAGCAAGCGACAGGATCACACGTTGGACGCTGTTTCTCCAACAGTTTGACTTGGAAATTGTTTACCGACCAGGCAGAGAGAATGTGTTGGCCGACATTCTCAGCCGGAATCCTGAAGCCACTGTGAATGCCATTGACATCGAGGGAGAATGCGAGGAACACCTTCGCCGACTTCGTCATCTACCAGAGGGACAACGACGTGAGGAGGAACTCAGGCATATTATCCGTTTCCTGGAACGACGAATGGATCCACAGGATGCTCACTATGCGAGCACTGCCGCTGTTGCAGATGACTATTTGATCTATCATCGTGTCTTGTATAAGTTTGTGGACGAGGACCACACTCAACTGCGTGCAGTTATTCCTAGGAGATATCAAGAATCTGTCATTCTTATGGTTCATCTATCCATTGGACATGGTGGGACTGACAAGACCATTGCAACCATCAAGGAGTCTTTTACTTGGAAAAGGCTAGGAACCACCGTTAGACAGTGTTTACGTGCTTGCGACGCATGCCAGCGGAACAAGTACACGTCACACTTGTTGAAGGAACCACCTAGACCAATACTCCCAACTCAACCTAGAGAGATATACGCACAGGACCTTTATGGCCCAATACCTAAGGCCCGCCGTGGGAATCGCTTCATTGTTGTAACCATTGATGTGTTCACGAAATATACGATGCTTCATCCGATTCAGAAAGCCACCGCACACCAGATTATCCAGAGAATTAGACGGCAAGTGATACCGGAGGCAGGAAAGCCACAATTCCTGTTGACTGATCATGGATCACAGTACACCTCCGCAGAATTTGCCAATGCTATGAACGAGTTGGAGATAGGTCATGTTTTAACGTCTATTCGCCATCCAGAGAGCAACCCAGCAGAATGCGTAATGTCTACTATCGCAAAATTCTGTCGATTGTATTGTCAGGAAGAACACTGGCGATGAACCGAAGTCCTAGTCATCATGGCGAAATGTATTAACTCAACAGTTCATGAGAGCACTGGTCAAATACCGATGGTTTTGAATTTGAACCAGATGCCAATGAGAATATGGAATCGTGTGATTGTAAATCCACCTTGTTTACAACCATCACACGCCAGCAGACTTTTAGCTGCAAGGGACACCTTGGACAGGCAAGCTGCCAAACGCTTGAGAAGAACTAGACGCCAGAGATTCAGAGAACCACTAGTTGCGGGAGACCTTGTCCTTATAAGGAGACCCGGAATTTCAAGTCCTATAGACCGCATATATGGGAAATTTCTGTCTTTATATTATGGCCCCAGTCGTATCCGACAACCTCTGAACAATGGAAGTTACGTGATTGAAGACATTCGGACAGGAGAGCGCATTGGAACCTTCAACGCAGCTAATCTAAAAAAATATCACTTATGAATGAACTTTGAGTCAAATAAAAATGTCGTCCCAATATTTTATTTGAAACGACGGAGAGGCAGATGAACCCGCTGAGCTAAGGTTCATGTGATATTTTTCATGACACCACATTTATGATGGGATGTATTACCTTTGAACACACCCAGAAAGCTACGAGAAGCTGAGAGCTTATACAATTCTCTTTGAAGTAGCGGAGAATCGCACTTTTGACTTTGGTGAAGTCTGCTAATTATTTATCTGAGGTCTTATTAATCAATTTTATCTTCCCACGAGACTCAGAATATTCCATTTCGTCATTCAGTATTATTGAAACATTTTGGAGAATGTTTTTTCACTTTAAGGTATGGTAATATCATTGAAGATACGCAAATAGGAATGTAAGTAGTCGCTCAACGACTTAGTTTTGACGACTTGCTTCCACGAGGAACGCAGTTCCTTGCACTACGTCTGGAGAATCCGCCCTGTGTAGGCGTGTTATTATATCCGTCGCATTAGACGTGGCAAACAGTCCGCTTTACAGCGAGGAATCATCATCGGGTGCCATCGAGCACAAATAATACTAAGAATCACTGTTGTTGTTGTGCAGTGATCAACACGAGTTGTATAGTGAATTATTTGGCAAGTATTGTGAAATTTACGACATTACTGTAGCACCACATTTTTACACCCACGTGTTTGTGGAGGTCCGAGAGCCTGGTGCGAAAATATACAGGTAAATGTGATATTATTACTTTGAATAAGTGCTATAATAAAAGTACATTATATAGTAATTGCAACGGTAAATTTATCCGTAATAAAACGACGCCCATTTCACGGATGCAACGTGATAGAAAAAGTAGCGTCTGTACACGTGTGGAACCGCAGAACAGTGCATGGCCATTTATCATTTACATCTGCAAAGTGTAGAGGCTGTGTTACCAGTTATATTTAAAGCCCGTGATATCTACGACGAATACTGTAATTTTCAAGTGAAAATAATGAATTACTACAAGTCTTATTCTACCGCCCACGTGGTCAACTTTTTCAACACCATGTTCGAGGCCGAGACCATGGGCTAATACCATTATGGTATGAGGGAGATGTCTCGGATGGGACCAGCTTGATTATGGAACTTCTAGAACATCGAACGAGAAGGAAGGAACCGAGGATGCCTTTCCTTGGCATGTCCAGTCCATTCACGAGGTCAACTACAGGGACAGACCGAACCCTGGTCTTTGGGAGAACCAAGATGGAAGTTCTGATGTGGACGATGCCAATCCTGAAAGCCAGAGGTGATTTTGTTCAACCCTTGTCGTTAGACAGAGAGCTAAGTGTGGGCTCCTTCAAATCGTGAGTTTTGTACACCCTTCCTTGTTCTAGTTTCTGGTGGTATAGTTAGATTAGTGTAGTTTGTGAACCATCCGAACTTAGTGACAGCCATTTCATAGGTAGGGAATGTAATTAGTCTAATTAGATGTCATTTATTTGCAGTGATTGTGAGTCACCTTTGGGTCTGACATTTTGGTCAACCCTGGTGCAGCTTGATGGACGTCGTAGAACGCCAATTTCTATCTATTGCTAAACGTGACTGTAGTCATTTTTAGGCTACTTTGTTTAACCCTATCTGGGGTGATTTTTCAAGTCTTTGCAGACTTTAGTTATGGCAATCTGATGCCATGGTTATGTTTCTTTAACTGCATTTTTTGCAGCCAGTCTATGTTACACCCCTGACTTCGTTATAGTAGTCGTATCATTTGGGTAATCGACTGTAATTACCAGTTTTGTAACTGCATTATATTTCATTAGAGATGAGCTCAGAAGCCATCCAGGTCAAGTGTGGACCTTATAAGTGAAAGGGATGTTTCGTTGTCCAGCATCGGACCCAGTTCCCCACGTATCATTAAGCAGATCCAGCATAGAGTGGTATTTGCGCCACAATTATTATTTTGTTAGTGTCATGTGTGATGACACGTGATTTATTTGATGTTTGATACAAGTCAGAAATGAAGTATTTTATCTTTGAGAGCAGGGAGCTCCAGCAATGAGTGACATTGCTACCTTTTAAACGTCTTTGATATGAAAGACAGAGTTATATGATTGTATTCAGATTTATAGCGTGCTTTTTATGCACATATTCTTCGAGGTTTATAACCTATGGTAAAGGTATTATTATGAGGCCAGTTTTACAGTTATTATCTTGCTTAAATTGCCGGCCTAGTTAGTGTGTTGTGTCATACAGCGCAGGAATCTTGTAGCCTGTGGCGACACGAACAGGTTTTGTGAATTCTACCCAGCGCCCGTGTGAGAGCGCATGCTTCTAAGTGAGACAGACTCATGTTAACATAGGACAGAATGCTTTTAGCATTCACTTTCCCTTTCATTGCAGTTATAGCTTATGGAACCCAGTGTCCATTCTTGTATCTGATCATATGTTCTGTAGATTGTCATTTGTTAGTTAAACGCTGTTGCGTGTACCGTTGTTTTGACGAGTACAGTTATGTCAGGTTTCTATAGTACGTTGTAGGCTAGCCCCGCTAGGGAGGTTTTTCATGTCTGATGGTATTTTTGTGTACCATGTCCGGGATTGTTCCCGTTGACCATATATTTAGGGAGGGTAACTGATTGTGTCCAGGCCCATCCCAGAGTTATTGAACGCGAGCTGTGCGCCGCTGGTAACTTGTGTTATTGTGTGTCCGAGTTGTTATTGCTCGTTGATTGTATTCCGACTTTTGAGTCGAGGCTTTTTGGCAGAGATGATCTCAGGGGAGACGCTCCGTGCCCAGGCTTGTCAGTATTATTCGACATAAACCAACGATAACCTAAACCGACATCTTAATAATAAGACGCATAATTTTGGTAAACAAAAGCTAACTAACGAATTCTTTCTATTTAACCTTGTTCATTTGCATTTGGAACCTGCTGACATAGCCGTGCTAATGAAGGTATTTCCTGGAGGAAATGACTTTAGACCAGCTGACACTTTTTGTTGCGACTGAAGCTTGCTCGAACCTGGAGTTCGTAGCTGGTGGAGCGCAGGCCATACGATGTTAGACGTAGTCTTCACTACGCAGTCGTCACCGTAACTACACACATTAGATGACTATGGCTTACAAACAGTAAACCAAGGTGCAGGCAGGCATTTGAATAAAACTGTGTTCTCTTATTTATTTACTTAATGATGTAAAAGTGTACGAATCCTCTATGTTACCCTTTTGTGTGCTGATTAGCACTTAGTTCCTAAGAATGACTTAGATGGTTTTTTTCTATGGCTGATCACTTAGCTTTGAATGTAATTGTTTGATATTACGGACGTCACCGCCGTAATTTTTGTTATTAATTGATAGGACTTAGCTAGATGAATTAACGTTAAATGTAAATGCGGAGATGGTATCATCATAACTTAGATTTGTTTTGCTACCCTGTTAAATGTAAATTCTGATATTAGCTTGATCTTGTAACTTGACCTAGGGCTTTGCGGCGTACTATTTTCCTAGTGTTGCTGTTGTTGCTTTATTATTGTGAGACAGATCTTTCGCGAGGGTTTACTGTAACTTCTCAGGTAGGGTCTTTCTCTTTATTTTTGATTATTTATTAGCTTGCGGATTAGCCGATAGAAACCATCCGAACTAGGATAGGGGTTTGTAAAATTTACAATAAATCTTCACGGTGTTTTACATAAGTCTGGATGTTTCCTTTCTCAGTCCAGCTTTTAAGGTGAACCTTTCCTTAGGCAGTCTATGACCTTCGTCACCATGTACCACGATCCCCGTGGACTACAGTTTCTCGTGCCGCTTTGGCCTATTTGGAAGTTCACCTGATCCTCACGGCAGTTAGGTCTGACGGATGAGATGTTAGGGAAGTCATTGCGGTTGTTGGCTATCCTGGCAGCTCCTCTGACGGGCTCAATACAGAGCGTTGGTAAGCCTCGCTGGAAAATATCAAATACTTCAGAACTGAGAGATTTATGTAAAAATAGAACCGATTACATGGAAGGGAGGGAAGACAAATAAACACAGAGACTTCGCTAAATTAACGTGAACGAAAGCGAAAGGACTTGAGTTCACAGGAATGACCTCACATCATCATAGGAAAGAAAATCAAAGGAGACACGAAAAATGCAAAAGGCGAAACAGAAATTTAAAATGACTTCATAGCAAAATAAATCTGATGATTGAATCGTACTTACTTAGTTGCGTTGGTTGCGAGCGAGAGCTCGTCTCAAAGCGTGTGGTTTACATGGCCACAGAAAATGGAAGAAGGAACCTCCCTGCTTAGGGCGCAGGCACGCGCCTCGTAAAAATAAGACGCAGAACACCCCCTCTCCAGAACATGAAGGTGGCCAATGGGAGAAGCAAAGCTTGGCAACAAATTATGCTTCGACAAATGGGATAAAATTATACATAAAGTGAGTTGGCAAGGGTGAAATATTTCGCCATCTGGTGAAACGTCTACGCAGAATTATTAAGTTTGAACGCAGCAAGCGTGACAGAGAAACGTATGTCACAATAATGCGACACGAAAGAAAGATAATAATAATAATAATAATAATAATATGAGAGGAAAAAAATAATGAACCTGATAAAAAAACGATTCAAAATTCCCCTGCTCTCCCAGAAAAATAGAATTTTCCGGGGCGTGGAAAATTTCTTTTTTCCTACAAATGGAGAGGCAACAAATCGATAGGGGAGAAAAAAATTGAATAAAAGAATAAAAACTGGGTACGAAGGACCTCCAGAAAAAAACACCAAAAATTGAACAGTGGACTAATTCTGTCGCGAAGCGAAAGTAGTACTCCTTTCACCCCACGCCCATACTAGCCACTACTGTCAAAAGTACTGCGTCCAAGCAACTATATCAATAAACTGAAAACAAATCTTTGCCACTACAAGAAAAGAATTTAGTCGACAGACCATCCCAGGCGCTGCCGAACAATAGCGAGTCGTGTCTGCAGCTCAGACAATGGGCCGGCCCGGCTCCTTACAACCAAAGCAGGCAGGTACTGGAAATCGCTTTAGGCATAAGTATAGTCCAACACTTCTCACTTGTGTCTCTCGTACAAATCAGGTGGCCACGGGCAACTCCTGCCTTGCCACAAAAGTAAATGGAAAGGGATCGCGCCAATCAAGGTTTCAACAGACACACATGCTAGATAGGTCATTAACGAACTCAGGTATCCAATTAGGACAAAAGGAAAACTAACAAAAACAGCGTTATAGCGAGGGGAAATTCACAGAATTACTTAGCGAACCTCTTCAATTGGGTGACGTGGGCTGAAGTTACTGAATTGTCACAATCGTCCACCAACTCGACCGAGACAGGATTCAGGAAACGAACTATAGTCTTCGGAGTTGACCAACGCAGACACAGTTTACTGGAAATATGTTTGGTAGCATCACTCAAAGGATGAAAACGACACAAAACGTTGTCGCCAATTTGGAATTTAACATCATGGCGGCCTACGTTATAGCGTTTCGCCACTCGGGCTTTTGCTTTCTTGAGGTGACCGATAGCGATGGTCCATTTTTGAGCAACAGAGGTAGTGCGAGAAGGTTCAGAAAGATATTCAATATTCCATTTGAGTAGCAAGGGGTCGACAAGAGTTCGGCCTAGAAATAATTCAGCTGGAGTAGTTTGAACGGATGAATGTAAAGAGGTATTGAACCCGAGACTGAAATACTGTAGGTTCGTATCCCAGGAGGTTTGATCGGCATTGTGAAAAGCGGACATACAAGTCTTCGAGTTTTTGTGAAAACTCTCTACGTGATTTCCCTGCGGTCGATACGGTGACAAGGAAGTAAGTTGGATGCCCCAGTTAAATACCATAGTTTCAAAAGCTTTGGAACGGAACACAGAGGCGTTATCTGACACAATGTACTTGGGAGGACCAAAAACTCCAAATATATATCTAGACATGAAATGGATAGTGGTCTGAGAAGTGATATTCTTTACTGGAAATAACTAAACAAACTTCGAAAAACCATCAATGACAGTTAAAATGGCTTGATTGCCAGATTTTGATCTCACGACTGGACCAAAGTAATCAATGAAAAGGCGTTCTCCGGGGCGAGTGACAATACCAGCTTGGAGGAAGCCGACACGAGTGTTCTGTGCAGGTTTAGAACGCTGGCAGACTAAACATCTTCTGACATGAGCAAAACCATTTACCTTAATTGAGGGCCAATAAAATTCACCAGATATCTTACGGAAAGTGCGCTGCATCGCAGCATGAGTTCCCAGTGCAGAATCATGATAATATGTCAAAAGCATATCACGTACTGCCAAAGGAGCAAAAATTCTATATTTAGAAGAGTTAGGAAGAATATAGCCAATGACATCATTTCGAACACAAAAGTTACTTACTGCCGGATCTTTGTTTGCAATTTTTGCACGGAGGTCAGTGCAAAATGGATCCTCAGACTGGAATTTCCGGATATCCACAAGAGACCAAGGACAATGTAGCAATAGGAAAATATTTTCTTGATGTGGTGTACTGATAGAAACACTCTCGATTGGAGTCCTAGGGGTATCTTCAAACATGCGTGACAGGCAGCCAGCTACCGGGTTCTCGCTCCCTTTTACATGGATGATATCAAACTTAAAAGACGACAACCTCAAAATCCACCTGTTGACGCGTCCAAGCGTTTTTACGTGAGATAGACTCCATTTCAAAGCCTCATTGTCGGTATAAACAGTAAAGTGACGGTGTTCCAAAAAAGTCCTGAACTTTTCACATCCAAAAACAACAGCAAGACTTTCCTTCTCGAAAATTGAGGAACGTCGTTCATGTTGTTTTAACATACGACTCGCGAAGGCCACTGGTGCAAATTTTCCATCCACACGCTGGCTCAAAACACTAGAAATGGCTTGGCCGGATTACAAGGAAATGGAGGACTTCGAACAGGTACATTGTCGCTCAAGTCAATGTGGCATTCTTGATTTACAGCAGAACCTAAATCTTCTGTGAGGCCATCAGAAAATTCCTCAACTAAATCATTCAGAGTATCACGTTGCTCGGACATCAAAGTTAATGGAAGATGTACGGAAAATACAGGAGACACATCAACGAAGTTAGAAGTATATTCTTCAAAGGGGAACATTTTATCTGTGCGAAATTTGAAACAAAATGAATCGTTAATAAAATCCAACTGCATACCAGTTTTATGCAAAAAGTCAATTCCTAGAATACATTGAGTGGAGAGATTGTTAACCACATGAAACACATGTTTCCAAGAAAACCCATGGATTTTAATGCGACATAGAATAGTTTCGGCAACGTCGATGACCGACGATCCCGCTGAGAGGAACTGACATTTATTCTGTAGGAGACGTTTTTGGGAAGTTCGAATGCTATCTGCCACGGAACGGTGGATGAAACTTCTGGTGGCGCCTGTGTCCAAGATAGCAGGTGCCGAGACATTATCGAAATTTACTGAGACTCCTGGTTGTAACACAGCATTAAAATTAGATGCTTCGTCAAGTTTGGATGGAGGACTGCTCCGGGAGTCGAACTCAGAACACCTTCCTATTAGTTTCCCTGATTGGAATTGCAATTCGGACAGGATCGGGTCGTGACTTCATTCATCCCACAGCCAAAACAAAATTTTCGGCGTTTTAAGAAACATCCATTAAAGTGGTGCCCCTGAATACCACAATTCCAGCAGGTCAGCTATGAATAATTACGAGAGGGTCCGGTTACCTTCTGAGGCACAGTAGAATTGTTAAAACGTTTCTTGGGGGAGTGACTTGTTGTCTTCCAAGAAACTCGCAGAACGGCGAGGGGGAAGTCTAGACATCTCACGGGTGTCGCCAAACTGGTTATCAGCTGAGTGTTGGTGCTTACTTGAAGTGAAAGCTAACTCGGGGAAAATAACATTGTCTGGACTCGGAGGGGCTGAGTAGTTTAAACAAGATCTAGCATTTGCTTCGTACTCACGGTCCTGTAAAATAATGTCTTCAATAGACAATACAGAATTGCGCCGGATGAAATATTTATACGTGGTATTCAAATTTCTGTAGGTGATTTCTAGAAGTTCTCTTGGATGAAAGGGATGGGGGAGGTTAGCGGCCAAAAGACGGATGGCAGTTGTATAATCATCTGTCATCTCAGTGGGGGCCTGGGTTCGCATAAATATCTCTTGTTTCAAGGCAAAATCAACGTCCGGGGGAGTAAAGCGGTCCTTTATGGAGGCGACAAATTCATTCCAGGAATTGTATGGGAGAGAACAGGTGCGGTGCCATTGCAAGGCCCTACCTGACAACACAATGGGCAGACACTGAACAATAGAATCGGGGTTTATTTTATAACATCCACTTAACTCCTCGACACGTTGAATAAAGCTAAAGACACAGGAAGTATTGTCTTCTCCCGAGAAAGTGACATCCCATTTGCTCACCATGGCGGCTACGTTCATATTATGGTGACCACTACCGGCAGGGGCGTAAGGATAAGCGCTTGGATGGGGGTCCAACACAAGAAGTTTTGAATCAACATCAATGAGTTTTCCAGTCGGGACAGAATCTTTCGATACGGTGGGTACAGCCAAAGACTCGAACCCATGACCGACATTCATTTCCTTTTTTTATAGGAGGTAAATTAAAGCCTTCCATGACACTGACAAAATGAATTAACCAAAAATGAAGGGAAATAAACAATCTCTTATCTCAACACTTAAAAAGGTAATTAAAATTGGTTACAATACCGCAATGCGTCGAATTCCAACGATGTGCCGTACTCACAGATATGTTGCTTGTTTACCTCGGAGTCGTGTCCTCTGGCTGTGTTGCTCAGACGGGAAAAACTCCGCACTTTCTTTGGGGGTGGGGAACAATTCAGTACAGGTATCTTAAACTCAGAAAAACAACAATATAATAAATGCAAATAAAAGGTAAAAGTTTTATAAATCACGGACCTGATTTCGACTCGAACAGCGCGACTGCTACCATTGCACCGACTGTGCTTATACGCTACTAAAGATAGCAGAGTTGCAGAGAATACAGTGGGAGCTAATAAAAAAAACAGGATCGCTAAGGAGCGGGGAAATGATGTCTCTTTCGATGCGTGCTGGACCCATGATTCCGGATCGAAAGAAAGATGATTTCCAAAAAAGGAAACGAATGAATTGTTTAAAGCAAATCAAAAGAAGAATTAAATTTAACTAATTGATCAAAGAACCCAGAAGCGTGTAGGTCGTGACTGCGTTACAGTACGAAGCCAAGACCGACGAAATCGAACGAGAGATAAGGGAACTTAAAATTACAAATGAGAAAGGACGAAGCCAAAATGAACTACTTACTAATGTATTTAGAGTAAAATAAAACAAGTGCGCATAAGAGTAAGGATTAATCTAAACACAAAATGAAAGGTAAACGTGAAGAGGTATTAAAATCACTTAATAACAAACAAAATAAAATTAATGACTAAGGATGGTACCCTAAAAAGGGGTACACAAAAAGCAATATCAAGATTAAAGCGTATAAATGAACTTAAGCACAAACTAAGATGAAACAAGATAAATTAAAAGGTACTTACAATCAGTGTGCAACTAAACCGTAAGCGCGACTCGATAACCAAAATTTAAAGACAAAAAAAAAGAGTATGGACGAGTCGAATAAGAGAACACCTCTACTTACGAGGATGACCTGGACTAGAATGCCAGTGCCAAAAACAGAACCAAGACGCTCATGATGTTATGAAATCATGGGGTAGGGGTGAAAGGGTGGGGAGTGGAGGAGTGCGTATGTAGAAAACGGGGGGGGGGGGGGGGGGTGGGGGGGCACAGGAAATTAAAGAAAAATCAATCAGCTAAGAAATATGCTTTGTAGGAAAATATAGGCTTACGTAGAGGTAGTTATGTCGAAATATAACGTCATACGAAGAAACAAAGGAATTAAGGTATGGTGAATGGACGGTGACTAACACAAAGACCATCGCTCACACACTTTTCCTAAAACAGAGGGAAGGATCAACCTGAAGGCGAATGAGACATTGCTCTGTTACTTCAGTGATGCCTTAACCCAAAAAACAAACTCTGATACGACAATCAAATGAATGGTGCCTCAAAAGAGTGCACATCAATTTGTGACGTAATACAGAGCGTTGGTAAGCCTTGCTGGAAAATAGCAGATACTTCAGAACTGAGAGATTTATGTAAAAATAAAACCGATTACATGAAAGGGAGGGAAGACAAATAAACGCAGAGACTTCACTAAATTAACGTGAACGAAAGCGAAAGGACTTGAGTTCACAGGAATGACCTCACATCATCATAGGAAAGAAAATCAAAGGAGACACGAAAAATGCAAGAGGCGAAACAGAAATTTAAAATGACTTCATAGCAAAATAAATCTGATGATTGAATCGTACTTACTTAGTTGCGTTGGTTGCGAGCGAGAGCTCGTCTCAAAGCGTGTGGTCTACATGGCCACAGAAAATGGAAGAAGGAACCTTCCTGCTTAGGGCGCAGGCACGTGCCTCGTAAAAATAAGACGCAGAACACCCCCTCTCCAGAACATGAAGGGGGCCAATGGGAGAGCAAAGCTTGGCAACAAATTTTGATTCGACCAATGGGATAAAATTATACATAAAGTGAGTTGGCAAGGGTGAAATGTTTCGCCATCTGGTGAAACGTCTACGCAGAATTATTAAGTTTGAACGCAGTAAGCGTGACAGAGAAACGTATGTCACAATAGTGCGACACGAAAGAAAGATAATAATAATAATAATAATAATAATAATAATAATAATAATAATAATAATAAGGAAAGATGATGCGTAACCTCTACATGACTTTTATTGATTACAAGAAAGCTTTTGATTCAGTGCCACATTCCTGGTTAATCCAAATCCTGAAGATATATAAAGTTGATCCTGCCATCATTATAAGTCTGCAACATATGATGTCCCATTGGGGGACCAATTTATTAATGTCTAATGGAGACACATGTATGGAATCGGGATTTATTCAAATCAAAAGAGGTATCTTTCAGGGTGACAGCTTGAGCCCTCTATGGTTCTGTTTGGCGCTCAATCCACTATCATCATTGCTGAACAATGCAAAATGTGGTTTTCCAATTAAGCACCATGGTATAGTCAAATACAAAATTTCTCATTTGATGTATATGGATGACATTAAACTATATGCATCCTCTGAGAAACACATCGACAATCTAATTGCAATTACTGCTTCATTTTCTTCTGATATTGGAATGTCCTTCGGATTAGATAAGTGTCGCACCCTCACCATTCGGCGTGGAAAATTAGAGGCCCGAGCATTTCAACTTGATGACGGTTGTTTCATAAAGCCTATGGAAGGTAATGAGACCTACAAATATCTTGGTCTCCTGCAATCTAATCGAATTGATCATAAAGGTATTAAAGATAGAACCATAGCTATCTACAATCAACGCCTTAACAAGATTTTAAAATCCAAGTTGAATGGAAAGAACACCTTTAAGGCTATTAATACCTATGCTATCCCTGCTCTGACATATACTTTCGGTATTGTCAAATGGACGCAGACTGACTTGGAGAACATCCTAATTAGGACACGTACCATCTTAACAAAACACAGATGTCTCCACCCTAAGTCAGCTGTTGAGCGATTGACAATCCCACGTCAAAGAGGTGGACGAGGGCTCACGGACATTATCCAATTGCATGCAAGGCAAGTGAGGAACCTTCAGAGATATTTTCTGGGAAGACATGACTCTCCCATACATCAAGCCGCTGTGAAGGCAGATGACAAGTGCACACCGCTGGATCTTCTTCACGTAAGGGATATACAGTTAGCCACTGATGAGGAATGTTCAGCCACCAAGCTTCAGCAGTGGACGCAGAAAGCTCTGCACGGTCGTCATCCGTATGATCTCAACCAGAAACATGTCGACATTGATGCGTCGAACAGCTGGTTGACTCATGCTGACCTATTCACTGTGACTGAAGGATTCATGGTTGCAATCCAGGATCAAGTTGTGGCTACCAAAAACTACCTGAAATATATAGTTAAGGCAAATATTCAGGATGATAAATGCAGAAGATGCCAACTAGAACCGGAAACAATTCAACATATCACAGGAGGCTGCCAAGCAATCTCCTGTACTGATTACATGAAAAGGCACAACCAAGTGGCCAAAATAATGCACCAACACCTTGCTCAAAAGCATTTATTATCTGATAATATTTTGCCTTACTATCAGTATGTTCCTGACGCCGTTTTGGAAAATCCCAGTCACAAGTTGTTATGGGACCGATCAGTTATTACTGATAAAACCATACCAGCAAACCGGCCAGATATCGTTCTTGTGGACAAGGTGCAGAAGAGAACCTTCCTAATTGATATTGCAGTGCCCAATTCCCATAATCTGCAGCAAACCTGCTGTGATAAGATCACCAAATATCTGCCTTTGGCTGAGGAAATACGGCAAATGTGGAGACAGGAAAGTGTAGTGGTTCTGCCCATAGTAATTTCTTCTACCGGCATCATCCCCAAATTATTGGCTCGTAATCTACAAATATTGGGAATACATCCTGGTCTACATATCACCATGCAGAAGGCCGTCATCTTGGAGACCTGTTCCATTGTTCGCTCGTTTCTCAATGTGCCACCTTAAGAGAATTAGCCATACCGTCTTGCAAACAAGCCGACGATATGTTGATATGTCCCACTTCTGTGGTGAAATGAATGTAGAAATAATAATAACAACATGAGAGAAAAAAATAATGAACCTGATAAAAACGGTTCATTGTTCAATGCGTTCTTGCCCCTGTTTTTTCCCTTGTCTAGTGTCTTCTTTATTTGCGGCTGATGTAGTTGATGTTATGGGTTTGACCTCGAGCCATTTGCTGTATGCGTCGACAACAATCAGCAGCATGGTGTCAGCCACTGGGTCCGCGTAGTCAATGTGGATCCGTTCACATTCCCAGTGGTGATCTCGGAACTTGGGTGGCGAATGCACATGAGCTGTAAACACGGAGCAAGCCTTGGCGAGAGACTCGATGTCGTTGTCTATTCCAGGTCAGAACACAAAGGAACGTGCCATGCCTTTCATCTTTATCCCCATGTGAGCTGCGTGCAGATCGTTGAGGGTAGCGTCTCGTTGAGGGTAGCGTCTCAACGTGAAGGAGGGACACAACACGATGCTCGAACATCAGGCAGTTTGCGGCGAGGGTGTACTTCACTTCTGGTGTCTTGTAATGCTGGTGGATGATTCGATGATCTGGACAATTTTGCCCTGATGTGGAACTTTCCTGGTCTCGCGTGTGATTGCTTCTGCCTTAACTGGTAGCTGCTGGATCTGATGGACTGCGAAAAATTAAAAATCATCAAAATTGTCCATCTCTTCCTCCTGTGGAGAAAAATAGTTTCTGATGAGGTTAACTGTTGTTGGTAGGTGAGCTCGGGAGCAGGAGTCGGCGTTGGCGTTGGCTTTGGATGTCTTGAAGATGACGTCGTAGTCGAAGTGTGCTAGGTTTCGGCATAATTAGCCATGCGACTGATGCACAGGAGCGGTAAAGACTTCTCGAGTGCAGGATCTGTGTGAGGCTTGTGATCGGTTATGAGAGTAAAGTGGCGAGCATACATATAATTTAAAAACTTCTGTACAGCCCACACAATGGCCAGCGCTTCCTTATCGATCTGAGGGTACCTTTGCTCTGTTGCTGTCATCGTTCGACTGGCGTAAGCGATTGGTCGTTCTTGCCCGTTGCTGAGCCGGTGTGACAGTACTGCGCCCAGGCCGGTCTTGCTGGCGTCCGCGGCAAACAGGAGTGGTAACACTGAGTCGTACTGCATGAGTATCTGGGACGAGGTTAGGGCGTTGTTGATATCTTTGTATGCCCTGTCGCCCTCTTGTGTCCAGATGAGAGGGTCCTGGAGCAGCATGTCCCTGAGAGGTCGGTCTCTGGTGGATGAACGAGCTGTAGTAGGTTGCTTTACCAAGGAACGGTTGGAGTTCTTCTGGTGTAGTCGGTTTTGGTGCATCACGTACAGCTCGAATGTGTGTATCAGACTTGTGGATGCCTGACGCATCGATTTTGTGGCCAAGGGCTTCCAGGGATGTTTGAGCGAAAACGATTTTGGCTCGATTGAGCTTGAGGTTGTGTTGCCGAAACCGTTCCAGAGTGGTGCTGAGGACCTGTATCAGATTTGCAAAACTATCATAAAAAACTATACTGTCATCGAAAATACTTACGACGTTTGGGAGACCTTGCATGGCTGTGTCCATTCACCGCTGCCAGATAGCGGGGATGTTAGCTGCTCCATATACTGCTCGCGTGTCTCCCATAAGTCCAAGCCCTCGTCCACGATGTGGGAGATGGGCAAAGTTGCCAAGTAGGGGATGGCCTGTAGGGGTGAAGTACATTAGGGACTACCCGTGCCCCAGGACCGTTACGGTAGCTGTGAAGGCCCTGCAGGAACTCTGAAATGGCGGCGGCTAACGGGGCTCTGGTGAAGACCCAACGGCGACGCGGGCGGAAGAGGTACCAATCTACTCCGACGTTACCCAACGGCTGCTGAGGCGGAAGAGGTCATGCCAGATGGACTGGCTGTAAAGGTGCAACTCACGACTTCTTGAGTCTGCGGCTGTCCATTGCGTTTCTGGTACTTGTAACTGCACGTCTCATTTTATATGAGCCGCAGGGGGTGGTGCCAGAATCATAGTGCGTGGGTTTGTCCTTGGCAAGTTGAAATCCACCTTAAACAAAGAGCCGCCTGTGGCACTCTTCCCTGCCAAACTTATTAAGTCCAACGGCGATGGGATAATGGCGACGGAAGCAGGTTTGGTAAACTGGAAGCTTCTAGTCTGGATGATGGTCGTCTACTCGAGACATAGTGGCAACTCGGGGATTCAGTCCTGCATCTGTGTCTGGGCAGGCCTATTCAGGATCACCGCTGCCCACCCCGAACGGAGACGGCCCTAGAACAGGTGGGCTAAATATCGGATGCCACTCTTCAATCCTGTCTGAGACACCGCACCCAGAGGGATACCCAATCTTGCGGTCGAAATAAGAACTCAAATACAATGATTATAGGCGCTTGGAACGTCAGAACGTTATTGGATCGAACAGATAACAGGCCGGAGAGAACAGCTCTTATCACCCTCGAGCTGCGCAGACTCAATATCGATGTTGCCACCCTGAGTGAAACTAGACTTGCGGGGGAAGGTAATATTAATATCAAGGTGACTACAATAGGATACACCATCTTTTGGAAGGGAAAGAAGGAAGAGGATAGTCGCATACATGGAGTTCGTTTTGCAGTGAAGACTTAATTGGTGAATGAACAACGACTCTCTCCCACTGCAATAAATGAAAGACTCATGACCCTCCGTATTCCCTTTTCGAGAGGCAGATTCGTCACACTTATCTCCTCATATGCCCCCACTCTTATGGACGATGAGGACTCCAAGAACTGCTTCTATCAACACCTAAGCACAGTCCTCACCAAGGTGCCCCGCAACGACAAGCTTCTGCTGCTTGGTGATTTTAATGCAAGAGTGGACAAAGACAGAAAGCTGTGGGAGAAGGTCATGGGGAATCATGGTATAGGGAATTGCAACAGCAATGGTCAATTACTTCTCGGGCTATGAGCTGAGAATGAGCTCTACATCACCAACACTCATTTCCGACTACCCGACCGCTACAAGATCACATGAATGCACCCACGATCCAAACACTGGCGCATGATTGATTATATCATCACCCGACAACGTGACAAGAATGACGTCCTAATCATAAAGGTTGCAAGAAATGTTGATGACTGTTGGACAGACCAACGACTCCTGATCAGTCGACTCAGGTTCTCTATCCAAAATCGACCACGCACCCACTCCATGAATCCACCCAGAGAGAAGCTCAACACCTCAAGACTGTACGATGAAACTGTCGCGGATGGATTTCGGAGAACTATTCAAGAACAGCTGACCCTCCACCCATTCAACAGGGAGGTCGATGGTGAATGGACCACGCTTCAGAAAATCATCACAGAATCAGCAGAAGACACTATTGGTTTTGAGAAAAAGGAGAGACATGACTGATTTGGGGAATGTTGGTTTACTTGAAATAAATTAACAAACATAAATGAACAAACTTTGAAAGCGATTTTTGGTTTTATTAAAACAGCGACTGAATAGTATTATTGTACACTAGCAGAAGTACCCGTTCTTCGAACGGTGTTCGGTGTTAACACCAGACATTATCAATTGAGCTACTGTTGCAATGGTTAGCGGTTTGTCATTCCTGCGTAAGTTTGTCAGAACGAAGTTAATTT
Organism: Meconema thalassinum; assembly: GCA_946902985.2. Classification (NCBI taxonomy): domain Eukaryota; kingdom Metazoa; phylum Arthropoda; class Insecta; order Orthoptera; family Tettigoniidae; genus Meconema; species Meconema thalassinum. Next base: position 294,066,241 of record OX336391.1, on the reverse strand, counting down.
TCTGGGAATATCACACACACTGTTAATTTAAGGACCTTAAAATGAGGTTTTAGGAGACCCTTTATAGACTCTCGAATGTCACGTTTCACATTGAAAAGCGCAACATATGCTTTGATCGTCCTTCTAGGATAATTTTTATATTTCGCCTATTTTAGCATGTATTTTGAGAAGTTTTTCCCTATATCCACCCTTCTACTGTATGAAAAGTACGGCGAAGAGTTTTATAAATGATTGGTGTATTGGCTCTCATGGTTACCATACCTAATTTTACGATGCACCAAGCATCCGAACACGAGTTATAGGCGTACATAAAGATACACAGAAAGACAGACAGACAATTCTATTGTCTGCACCATATCACCCAGATATCCAAATATGGGTATATCTACCACACAGTATCAAACAAAATCATCCTTACGATGAACCCGTATGTCAACAACAACAAAAAATATTAGTTAAAATGTCCTGTCAAACTAAATTCACCTAACGTGTACTTCCTGACGTGAAATAGAATTGAAAGCCTTGTAGACGAAACGCAATACACGTCACATAAAAACTGACCCTCTACGTTGTGTTAGGTCCCCATACACAGTAAGACCCCTTTCATAAATTATAAAGGCTTGTGGTGCTTGAAAATGCAGGTCCTTTAGCCTCAAATGGCCCAAATTCCTAAAAGCCGCAAAAAAAATACTGATCCAATTCAGGAATTTTTAAAAATAATGTTGCTGTTTGGAGATATAATAGATCTTCTGTACTATATGTCGCACGTGAAAATTGCATGAAAAAATTCTAGGTTACCCCTTAATTGCATTGATGAATTGTACTGTCTACGTTGGTTCCGTGATAACCTTATAGCCATTTGCAAACTTTCACAGAAATGTAATAAATGGAGTGACATTGCTTCTTACAGAAATAGATGGAAAGTTGGATGGCACCCGTTGAGATAATGTTGACATGGTTACCGATTTGCACTCCTTCATTAGTTTGTTAAATTAAATTAAATTAGTTTTCTGGGGATATTTCAGAAACTGTTGGATTTAGAGCCTTATGATGTAGTTTTCGAGGAACCTCTAGGGACCCCGAGTTTTGTTTCTGGCACCGGGGGGCTTTGTCTCGTCGCTGTACGCCATAATATAATAATACTACTACTAATAATAATATAATATCGGGATAGGAATATAATAGACACCCGCAGGTATAAATCGCGTGAAAAAATTCTATAGTACCCCTTGACCCTCTTAAGCGCATTATACGTATTGATGAATTTTACAGCTTAAGTTGGTTCCGTGATAACCTTCTAGCCGTTTGCAAACTTTCACACTAATGTAATTAATGGAATTGCATTGCGTCTTACAGCAATAGATGGACCTCTGAGAATCTGTTGCCATGGTTACCGGCTTGCATTCGTTCATTAGTTTATTAAATGAAATTAATTTTCTGGGAATATCTCAAAAACGGTTGGTTTTAGGGGCTTAAAATGTGGTTGTCTCTCACATTGAGGGGCTGAAAATGAACTTTGTCTCGTCCTTCTACGCCTATTTAAGCATCTATTTTAAGGGGGGTAGGCCCCCTTTTATGAGAGGTACGGAAAAGAGTTACAGCAATGATTAGTGTCATGCCTCTGATGGATATCTGTACCAAATTTTACGTTGATACACCCAGCCGTTCTCGAGTTATAAGGGAACAAATTTGTCCACAGACAGACAAACAAACAAACAAACAAACAAAACAAACAGACAGACAAAAACATTATTTTCGCGCGCATCCATCATAAAACAGTCTGAAACGCGTAAATAACTCAAATTTCCGCAGAAATTCAGAAAAAACAGTCAAACTTTCATTTTGATGTATATATAGAGATATACTGTACAACTCGGTGTTGACCGTGTTTTATTGCACAAATTTAGGTTTTACTCGCTAACCGTTGGAGATACACGAAAGGTGATAAGGACCTTTCGGATAGAAAATTAAATGTTAAAGATCGTGTATGCAGTCAAAAGTTTGCTATTTCTTAGCGTTCTCTTTTTATTTGATATGGAAATATGAAATTTTGAAACCAAAGGTTGTAGTGACGGCACTAAAATGGTCGCCATTTTTAATAGTGCATAATATCGAAATCAAAATTATCTGCTATGTAAACCTTGTATAAATCAGCTACATCCATGCAAAATTTCGTTTAAATCGGGCCAGTGGTTCTTGCGTTATTGAGTAACACACAGACAGACAGACACACACACACCATCTCATTTTTATATATTAGTATGATGGGACGGATCAAAAAAAAAATATAAGAATGGTTACTCCAGCCTTTGTATGTTCTCAAATATGGTGCTAGTGTAGTTAAATATCAATGAGTTATTAAATAAGAATAAATATGTGAAATACACCAACACTCTCCCTTATTTAATAACTTTACAGACCCCCCATGTCGTTACATAATTTTCGAAAACGAATTGAAAACAAAGGTTTGGTCAAAATATCCGCGAGCTGATTTTGTGTGTCAACTTTTGAAATGTCCATTTCTCCAGCTGTGAACAATTCGCGAACAAAGAAGTGTCTGATACGAATGTGTTTCGTTCTCCGATGAAACTCAGGATGTTGTGCTAGCCGGATGGCTGCTTCGTTGTCAACTTGCAGAATGGGCGTCGACTTCAACTGGCCTAGTTCAGTCAGAAGCCTCTTCATCCAGATGATCTCTCTTGCGGCTTCACTGGCAGCCACGATTTCAGCTTCGGTTGTGGATATGGCAACAGAGGGTTGTATCTGGCTCATCCACGAGATAGGCGATCCAGAGTACAGGCACAGGACCCCTGACGTTAAGCGGCCCACACTGAAGTCACCACCGTGATCTGCATTGCTGAAACAATCAAAAACCTCCTCTCCCAGGTTGGCTTTGTAGAACAGTCCAAGATCTGTTGTGCCTCTCAAGTACCGCAGGATCCTCTTCACTCTGAGCACGTCTCGTTCGGTTGGTTTGTCAAGATTCCTGGAGGCCACGCTGACAGCATACGCGGTGTCTGGTCGAGTGCCGCACACGAGAAACATGAGTGCTCCAACAGCTTGTCTGTATGGAAGCTCAAAGTTCCGAGGGCTCTCTTCTGATTCGTTGTCCTTGGTGATTGGAGTAGTCACAGCCTTGCAACTACTCATGTTGAATCTCTCCAGTATGGTTTCCGTGTAATGAGCTTGGCTCACACGTATTGACCCATCTCTTCCTTGGTTGATTTCCAATCCTAGGTAGTACGATGCTGGCTTAGAGGTGATTTTAAACTCCCGTTTCAGATCGTCAATAAATGTATGGAGTTCCTGCTCATCTTCAACTGCAATCATTCCATCGTCAACGTAGAGAACGAAGAACATCTTCTTTCGTCCTTTTTGCCTCAGGAGGAGACAAGGATCAGCTTCACTTCGCCGAAATCCCAGGTTGACGATGTAGTTGCTAAACTTCTCATTCCAGCATCGAGGAGCTTGCTTCAGTCCATACAAGCTTTTCCTCAAGCGGCATACCCTGGCAGATCCATCACCATGTCCTTCAGGTTGTTGCATGTATATAGTTTCCTGAATGTCACCATAGCGAAATGCCGTTGAAACGTCGATCTGTGCTAGTTTCATTTTCTCTTTGGCAGCAACACTGAGCAATGTTCTGATGGTTGATGTCCTGGCCTGAGGACTGAAGGTTTGGTTGTAATTCACTCTTTTCCGCTGTGGATAGCCTTTGTTGACCAATCTGGCTTTGAATTTATCGACCGATCCATCGGCGTTCGTTTTAACTCGGTAGACCCATTTGTTTGAAATGGCTCTTTTTCCTGGAGGCAGTTCACCAGTTCCCAAGTTTTGTTCTCTTCAAGTGCTTTCATCTCTCGACCCATGGCTTCCTTCTACTGGTCCTGTTGATCTGATCCCATGGCTTCACTGTAGGATTCAGGTTCTTGTTGAGGGCTTGAGAGATACATCACGAAGCCTTGATACTTTGATGGAGGATTGAGAGACGAACGCTCACGAAGTCGTCGGGAGATGGTTTCATCTGAGATTGGAGTACCTTTTTGTTCTGGTTGACCTTCAGCTTCGTATCCATTATTCAGGTCCCAGAATTCATCTTCCTCCTCTTCGCTCTGCGTTTCGTCGTCAGCTTGATATTCTTCAGGGATCGAATCTTGTTCTGGTTGAACAGAGGAGTCTAAGCTTCCCCGAAGATTGACATCGTTCTTGTGCTGCAACACTTTCTCCTCGAAGGTGACATCTCTCGATCGAATTAGTTTACCTTCCTCTTCACAAAAGATCCTGTAACCGTCATCGTTGTCGAATCCGATGAGAATTCCGTTGGTGGCCTTGGGATCCATCTTCTTCCTTTGCTGCTTGGGAACATGCGCATAGCAGGTAGACCCGATCACCCGAAGATTCTTCAGACCTGGTTTCCTGCCGTACCATAGCTCGTAGGGAGATGTTCCCTCAGCGTGGGAAGGTCCAGTCCTATTAAGGACGTAGGCTGCTGTCTGGATCATCTCAGCCCAAAGTTTTTGTGGAAGTTTTCCATGAGCATACATCATTGCTCGAGCAGATTCAACGACGGTGCGGTTCTCCCTTTCGCTGGATCCATTTTGTTTCGGAGTGTATGGCGTAACGAATCGTTGAACAATTCTTTTTTTCTGCAAGATTTTTCTAACATACTGGTTGTCGAATACTTTGCCATTGTCACTCAGCAGCTCCCTGATGTTGTGTCCGAGAGCCTTAGCTTCTGCAACAGATTAGGCTTATTTCTCTGGAACTTCAGACTTTTTTCTGATGAACGTCATGAAATCAGCCTTAAATAGGACGAAATACTTGTATCCTGACATCGACTCATCGAATTGGCCGCAGACATCTGTGTGAATCCACTCTCCCGGTTTCGTTGTTCCAGACCTCGTTCCGAAAGGAAGACGATGAGCCTTGTCGTAGACGCAGCCTTCACACAGTTCGCTGTCCACCTCAACGCGGATTCCCAGCTCTTTGTTTAGGAGGGATCTCACGTGTCGCTTGTTCTGATGTCCAAATCGTTCATAGTAAAGTTGGAGAAGGTTGTCCTTTCTGCAGGGTTGTTCACGCTCCTCACTCTCAGCTTGTAGAGTCCACCGAACCGAACACGAACTCCAATATTAATCTCACTTCGCCGTTGACGATGAAATTGTAGACCTCCCTTGACGAGACGAATCTGCTGTCCTTGTTTCTGTCTTGGGCTGCAAGAACTGAGAATAGATTTCTCTGGATCCCAGGAACGCACCGTACATCAGCCAACGTGAGCTTGTGCCGCTCGCCGTTAACCACTGCTTCGATGTCGATGTCACCTTTTCCAATGGCCGCAACCTTCACACCGTTCATTGTGATCACTGAGTGTTCTGTAGAAAATGGTTCAAATGTCCTAACATGTTCCTGTTATTAGAAACATGGCTCATTGCTCCATTAACTACAAACCACTCGTCAGAGTTGCATTCTGAGTTCATCACAGTCGAGGTTATAGCGACCAAAATCATGTTGGTACCGCTTTCTGATGTTCCTGAGTTGCTGGGCTTGGGCGGTCTACATCGGCGGTCCACTTCCTACACTGTTTGATAGTGTGGTTAGGTCTCTCCACAGTAAGGATAGAATATTTTCTTTTTGTTGCTCTTTTGGAGATTGTTTTGCCAAGAGTTCTGCTGCTGGGTTTTCTGTTTGGACGAATCCGAGTAGAGTGCTTCTTGTTGAGGTGATTCTCCTTTGCCTCTGAGCGCCCTCTCGTACGCATACAGCTGATTAGTCACGTTGTCGACTGTCCTGTCCCTTTTTGACATCAACATCCAGCTAGACTTAAACGAAAAATTTTCTTCTGGCAGTGTACCTAGAATTTTACACATCTGGCAGATCGGAGTTGATTTCTGCATCTCTGGACGTTTCCTGCTTTAGTTCGCTCCACAGATTCTTTAATTTTGAAACGTGCGTTGCGATGTCATCCTCATTTGCCTTTTTGTAACTGAAGAATTGCAGGCATAAGTTGTACACTTTACCTTCAGAGACGCCGTCAAATAGTTTGTGGAGTTCTAACCACACTTCCCGAGCTGACGTGAGAAACATTATTTTTGTAACGTCTCTTCTGACATGTTACTGGTTAAGACAATCAAGTGTGGCTATCTGCCTTATTTAAAACATCAAGCTTACACTGATACACCGCCTTTGCTTCAGTGGTTGCGTCCTCAGAAAGTGAGGTTGGCTTCACTAACCTGCCTTCAATTACGTCTAAAGCTCCGGTGATCCCTCGTAGGCAAATACTTATTTTGTATCTCCATGTGTCCCAGTTCGCTTTTCCTTCCAGAAGGCCAACGTTGATTATCCTGGTTGAATCCATTGTGGTCCTAACCTCAAGATCGGCTTCTCGGAGTTTTCGTCAAAATTGATTTTTATTCGTCTAATTACGCACTTTATCTCAATGCGTGACTGAGCCCATAACCTGCTGGTTTATTTGAAATAAATGAACAAACATAAATGATTAAACTTTGAACGCGATTTTTGGTTTGATTTAAACAGCGACTGAATAGTATTATTGTACATGGGACGGATCAAAAAAAAAGAATGGTTACTCCAACTTCTGTGTGTTTTCAAATATGGCGCTAGTGTAGTTAAATATCAATGAGTTATTAAATAACAATAAAGATGTGAAATACATCAACAAGGAAAATTATGAAGAAATACTGAAACTAATCAGTGATAAAAGGGAATTCTACCTTTCACTTACACGAGACCCGTCTTCCACAGAGAAACTAATCCATTTCCGCGAACTAAAACAGAAGTGTCAAGCTAATATCCGGAAGATAAAAGACAACTGGTGGCACGACAAGACTGAGGAGCTCAAGAGATATTCAGAGAGCAGAGATCTACGCAACATTTACGCGGGTCTAAAAGAGTTATATGGACCCATTCACTCCTCTTCAGGAACACTAAAAGGTGCTGATGATACCAGCATTCTCACCAGCACTCAAGAAGTTTTGGATAGATGGAAGGAACCCTTCAGCTGTCTTTTAAATCGTAGCTCCACTGCAGCTGAAGACTTTCTGCGCCTTGTCCCTCAACATCCGCCTCAGCCTTGGATGGCGATGCCCCCACACTTCCAAGATTTTGTCAAAGCCTTGAGCAGGACCTGACAACATCCCTCTGGAACTCATTCAAAGCGGAGGCCTACCAGACTTTTTCATCTTATCCTTCTGGTCTGGGAAACACGAAAAGTACCTGCTGATCGGAAAAACGCCACCATTGTTACCATCTTCAAGAAAGGCGACTGATGTATCTATAGAAACTACCGCGGTATCTTCCTTCTCTCAATAGTGGGAAAATCTTTGCTAGAATCCTCTTGAATCGACTACACACCATCTCAGAAAGAATACTCCCTGAATCCCAGTGTGGATTCCGTGCTTCCCGGGGAGCCATTGACATGCTCTTCTGTGTACGACAACTGCAGGAGAAATGCAGGGAGCAAATGAAACCTCTTTTCTTAGTCTTTTACGATCTTGAAAAAGCCTTTGATACTGTTCCCAGAAATGCCATGTGGATGGTTTGAAGGCGTTTCGGATGTCCTGAACATTTTGTTGGACTGATTCAAGCTCTCCGCGAAGGTATGGTTGGACAAGTACTATATCAGAATGACATCTCCGCTGAATTCTGCATTACCAATGGGCTCAAGCAAGGCTGTGTTCTTGCACCTACACTTTTTGCCCTGTACCTGGCGGCCATGCTATATGAGACAACTGCGAACATCCCTGGCGTGGAGATTAGATATCGGTATGATGGAGGGCTATTCAACCGAACCAGGCTCCGCTCCAAAAGATTAACCTCTACCATCTTGGTTACAGAATTGCAATACGCCGACGACAATGCTTCACCAGCCCTCTCAGCTGAAGAGCTGCAACAATCTGTTTATTGCTTCGAGAAAGCATACGCACGCTTTGGCCTGACCATAAACATCATGAAGACCAAAGTGCTGGTTCAACCTGTCCATGGGACCTCCACCCCTGACTTTGATATCACCATCTCTGGCACTTCCATGGAACGAGTTGATCACTTCTTATACCTTGGGGCCATTCTGTCGACCAATGTACTGTCGAAAAAGATGTGGATAACAGAATTCACGCTGCGCATGTTGCGTTTTGGACGCCTCTTACATCGTGTATTCCAGAACAAAGACCTAAGGATGGGAACAAAGCTGATGGTATACCAAGCTGTTGTCATCTCTACGCTGCTTTACGGATATGAGACCTGGACTCTATACCGCTGGGACATCAAAAAATTGGACCGCTTCGACCAGCAAAAAATTCGCTCAATTATACACATCAAATGGGGTGACTACATACCTAATGTCACGGTACTCGAGAGAGTCTGGCCTTGTCCAGCGTATGAGTGATGACAGACTCCCTCGGCAGATCTTGTACAGTGAACTCAGCACGGGCAAGAGACCAATAGGTGCACCTTTGAAACGTTTTATAGATCCGCTCAAAGAAACCTTCTAAAATGTATCTATCAATCCAGACACATGGTGTACCCTTGCGGAGAACCGTTCGCGCTGGCGCAAAACGACCTTCGATGCTGTTCTACGTTTTGAACCAAATCGTCAAAGACAGGAAATGGAAGCTCGCCAGAGAAGAAAACTCCACCAATCACTTTCGCGTCCACCCCCTACTATCAGATGTGACGTATGCAACCGCATGTTCTATGCGAGGATCGGTCTGCTGAGTCATCAGCGATATCTCCATCGTGCGGACACGAGAGCTTAGGAGTGCAGGGAAGAAACAAACGCTCGGATACGAGTATCGGCTGATGATGATACTGCTCGCGTTGGGCGGATCAGACCGTGAGTTGGGAAGTTAAGTGTGAGAGCGTGGCTGAAATCATCGTCGACCTCGAGATGAGTGTACGCATCAGTGATGTTCAGGTGGCAGAAGAGAGTTGCGCCACGCATTCGGTTGAACATGTGTTCCTCCTTGGGAATCGGATGTTCGTCGATGATGATCCGCGGGTTGAGAGTAGGCTTGTAGTTGCCTGTGATCCTGTTTGTCGTTCTTCTTGGCGACGACGTGTGTTGTCGGTGCCCACTCAGAGTAGTCTACTCTTTCGTAGAAGCAAGACGCAATTTCCTCGTCAATTTCCTTGGAGTAAGCATCGCGGAGGGCAACTGGTACTTCTCGAGCTCGGGCGAAATCAGGTGTGGGACTCCAACCATCAGGTGCATCTTCGCTGGGGACCTTGCCGGCGGGTGTCGCTGAACACATCCTGGTAGCGACATGGAATGTTGTCGAGCTGCTTCTGTTGTTCCAAGAGCTTGTGGATTGGGTCGGATTTTGCGAAGAGGTGACCAAAGTCGATCTCCCGTACAAACTTCGAAATCCACTCCGGCCAATGTGCGATTTGACTTCATCGTCAACCACGTAGATTCAGATTCCTGAATGTGGTTCCGATGGTGGTGCACACTGACGTTTTGCCAATGCATTTGATCGGATGGCCGGTGTAACTGACGAAGTTACGATCGTTTTTGTGCAACACAAAACCTGGTTTGATCATACTGTTACGTGCCACCCCCCTAGTGCCACTTTTGTTAACTGGATTACGGTGGGTTGAAACACAACACAGGTTGTTCCTTTAAATGAAATAATTAACTTTATTGCGGCCAGAACATACACCACTCATCAGCAATTACAGACAATTAGAACCTTACTCCAGTTTCCTCAAGTCTCTTCCTTGAGCGCTCTTGCCCCTTTCACTTGTCAACAAACCACAGAAGTTAAACCGTCTTAATGAGTCCAGTGGCCTTGACAGAAACTACCTGCACCTCTTCCTCAGGTACACCAACTAAAGTTACTTACGGTAATCCGCTACCCGCTGTTTCGCTGTCCACAAGCTGGGGAAACAATGTCACTGGATTTCGTAACTCGCACGGCACTTCGTCACCACACTTCTGTCGCACTCGCTCAAAAACACCCACCCACAGAAAACTCGGTCCCCTCACTGTTGAAGCCGCTTATATAGCAGGCTGGTGACTCAATGAATTCTAGAATCGTCCAGGACACACGGCTTCTCGACATTTCCTTCGCTGGCGGGGTCACGAACATTCTGGACCATCCCTTTGTCCTAGTAGCCCTGTTGCATAAGGCGCACGCAATACACGAGGCAAGGCACAGCCCAGCCCTGGGGCAGTTGTGACTCATGCGGCGAGCGATGACACAAACTCACAGCCGTAACACCACCCCCTTCCTAAAAGGCTGATCGTCCCGATCAATCATGGGTCCGTCTGTGTCCCTCCGTAGGCTGCCAGGCGATCTCGATGCACGATCTTCATCTTCGCCCTCGGGCTCCGCTGGATCCTGTAGACGACATCGTTGATCCGTTTCATGACTCGGTACGGGCCCTCCCAGGACTTCTGCAGTTTGGGTGACAGGTCTTTCTTCCGTAACGGGTTGAAGAGCCAGACCAGGTCGTCCTCGTGGAATCCGCCGGCATCCGTCTGTTGGTCGTATCGGGTCTTCATTCGGTCGGTCTCGATCCGCAGTTTCCACCTCGCGAACGCGTGCACGTCCTCCAGTTGGTCGACCAGTTCTTGACAATACTGGCTTACCGGGACCGGATCATTCCCAGGTCGGCCGAAGGCAAGATCGACTGGTAGACGGAGTTCCCTCCCAAACATGGCCCGGGCTGGTGTGCACCCGGTGGCTTCATGCACGGCGGCGCGGTAGGCCAGGAGAAATAGAGGAAGATGTCTGTCCCAATCCCTCTGGTGCTCGCTGACGACTATTCGGAGATGGTTCTCGATGGTGCGATTGAATCGCTCTACCATCCCGTCGGACTGAGGGTGTAGCGGCGTCGTCCTTGTCTTCCGGATTCCCAGCAGCTGGCATAGGTTCTGGAACACCTGCGACTCGAAGTTCCTCCCTTGGTCGGAGTGAAGCTCCTGGGGTACTCCGTACCGGCTGACGAATTCCTTCACCAGGGTCTCTGAGATCGTCGCGACTTCTTGGTTAGGGAGCGCATACGCCTCCGGCCATTTGGTGAAGTAGTCGCTGACGACCAATATGTAGCGGTTCCCTGCCTCGCTTAAGGGGAATGGCCCAGCAACATCGATGGCCACTCTCTCCATGGGGCCGCCCACGTTGTAGGTCTTCAGTGGACCCCGTCGTCTTCGTCCTGGGCCCTTGCTGGCTGCGCAATCGTGGCACCTCGCGCAGTGGTTCTCCACGTCAGTTCGGCATCCGATCCAGTAGAACCGCTCTCTCAGCTTCTCCAGGGTCTTCTTTATCCCTAGGTGTCCACCAGATGATCCTCCATGGACTTCCTTCAGGACTTCCTCCGCCATAGCCTTTGGAACGACGACTTGTTCCCGAGATGTCTTCCCGTCGGTGCTCTCCCAGGTACGGCATATGAGGCCATCCCTCACAACCAGCGAGTCCCACTGCGCCCAGTAGGACTTAAACTTTGGGCTGCAGTCACTCACAATGTTCCACCCGGGTCTGGGGACACAGGCCCTCTTCCATTCGGCTATCAGTCCCAGGTCATCATCTTCTGCTTGTGCCCGCGTGAAAGATTCGCGGCTCCAGCTCCCTTGAAGTTCCACGGTAGTCCTTCGGCACTGTATCCCGGTGTTCTCCTCCCTTCGGGCACAGAAGGTGCAGTCTTCGGGGCACGGTCTTCGTGACAGGGCGTCGGCGTTAGAATGCAGTTGGCCTTTCCTGTGCTGAATCTCAAAGTTGTACTGTTGAAGCCTCTTTAACCACCGCGCGAGTTGACCCTCGGGCTGCTTGAAGTTCAGGAGCCACCGCAGGGATGCATGGTCGGTCCTGATGAGAAATTCTTGCCCGTAGAGGTATTTGTGGAAGTGTTCAATGGTCTTCACGATAGCGAGCAGCTCCTTCCTGGTGACGCAGTAGTTCCTTTCTGGCTTTGACAAGGCATTGCTGAAGTAGGCCACTACTCTCTCCTCGCCGTCCACTACTTGCGACAGGATCCCCCCTATGCCAAAATCGCTGGCATCGGTGTCAACGATGAACCTTGTTCCAGGTCTGGGGTAGGCCAGAATAGGCGCGGTGCTCAGAGCCTGCTTGAGTTGTTCGAAGGCACTGTGGCATTCCGCTGTCCACGTGAAGAGTTGGTCCTTCTCAGTCAGTCGATGTAAAGGTTTGGCGATGTCGGCGAATCCTCTCACGAAGCGACGGTAATAAGTGCAGAGTCCCAGGAAGCTTCGTAGTTGGGACTTGTCCTTCGGAACTGGCCACTCCCTCACAGCTGCGATCTTCTCTGGGTCGGTGCGCACCCCTTCCTCGGAGACGATATGCCCAAGGTACTGGACCTGCTTCTGGAAGAGCTGACACTTCTTGGGGCTCAACTTCAGCTGGGCAGCCCGTAGCTTCATCAAGATCTCCTTCAGGTTGCTGTAGTGCTCCTCGAAGCTTCTTCCTAGAACGATGACGTCGTCTAGGTAGACCAGGCAGGTCTTCCAGTGTAGTCCCCTCAGAATGGACTCCATTAGCCTTTCGAAGGTCGCAGGGGCGTTGCACAGACCGAATGGCATGACGGTGAACTGCCAGAGCCCGCTGCCCACAGAGAACGCCGTTTTCTCGCGGTCCTTAGGGTGGACCTCCACCTGCCAGTAGCCACTCTTCAAATCCAAGGTGGAGAACCATCTTGATCCAGATATGGTGTCCAGCATGTCATCGATCCAGGGTAGAGGGTAGCTGTCCTTCTTCGTGACGTCGTTCACCCGCCTGTAGTCCACGCAGAACCTGGTGGAACCGTCCTTCTTCTTCACAAGCACGACCGGGGAACTCCAAGGACTATGTGATGGCTCGATCACCCCTTGCTCCTTCATCTCTTCTACCATCCGGTCGACTTCGGCTTGCTTGGCGAGCGGGACATGTCGGAATGGGGCCCTAATCGGTGCGCTGTCCCCAACGTCGATTCTATGCTGGACCAAGCTTGTCCTGCCGAAGTCTTTGCTCCCCACGGAGAAGACACCCTGGAATTCGTGTAGCAGGTCCCGAAGTTGGCGTGATTGTTCCTCGTCTAAATGGTCCTGGGATCCTTGGTACAGCTTCTGTAGTTCTTCTGGCAGGGCGCGTCTTCTTCGGTTGTCCGTCTGCAGGTGTCCGTCCGTCGTGTCTGTGATGCGGGCAATCCAGGTAACGGGCTCGCAGACTCCTAGGTTGGTGTCCCGGTGAACCGTAATGTCGTAGTCGTTCAGGTTGGACAGGCGGACGTACGGCCGAGACGTCGTGTTGATGAGGGTCTTGGCAACTAACAATCCTTTTGTCTGGACGTCCTCATATTTTGGCTCGATGACAGCCGCCACTCCCTCAGCTGTTCCGTCGACAATTACGGCGGCGCTGACCTACGTCCTGGCGGGAACGATGACGTCTTCTCTCAGCCTTACTCGTCGTGCGGTGACGGCCTCGTGTGCTGGTTGCAAAGCAAGTTCCTCACCTCCGAAGTGCAGAGTGTTGGTACTCAGATCCAAGATGATGTTGTTCTGGTCCAGGAAGTCCAGTCCGATGATCACTGTATTTGATACGTCAGCCACAAGCACTGGATGCTTTATCGCCCGTCGACCAATGACGAACTCCAGTGATGCTTCACCATGTACCGGTGCGGTCTCTCCGGGCGCGGTTATTAGCTGGAGGTTCCTTTGTGTGGGTTGCACTCTCCACTTCGGGATCACGGTGGGGCTGACGATGGTCCTCGATGCTCCCGTGTTGATTAGCATGGGCCAGCTCACTCCGTTGATGACTCCGTCGACCATCAGGCTGCTATTGTCCCTCCGTAACTTCGTCACACGAACTTGGACTGCCGGGGCTTGACGACTGTCACAAGCCAACCTTTGCACCCCAAGGCTGGCTGATACTTGCTTTCCTGGGCCGCGCGGTTTCCCTACGACTGACTGTTCCGACGGAAACCCTTGGCGGCGGCGATCACCGCAGTCCTTGCTCAGGTGGCCTCTCTTACGGCAGGTCCAGCAGGTCGGTAGTCCTCTTCCGGGCCGCCTCTCCGGTTGTCTTTCGGCTGCGTCGTTGCTGGTAGTGCCGCGACTATCGAAGAAACGGCTTAGCGCCTCTATGAATTCGTCGGCCAGGGGCTTGGTCTCGTTGGTTTTTACTGGTTCGTCGACGTCCAATTGACGCACCCGCGCGCGCATTCTAGATACCTGCGTTGCCGTCTCGAACTCAAGTGCGTGGCTCAAGGCATCTGCCAGGGTCTTATTGAGCGCGAGTCGCAGCGCCTGTTGAGTGTCCGAGTCCCGTAGCCCGTCGGTGAAGGTCTGCGTCGCAATTTGTTCCAGAAAGTCAGCCGGCGCTGTTGGATAGGCGAGCCTTACGAGGCGTGCGATGTCCATCTCGAACTCCTGCAGGGTTTCCGCGTTCTTCTGTACCCGGGTCCGGAGCTGCATCTGGTAGGCCTGCTGAAGATGGCTATCTCCATATCGGGACTCCATATGGGCGATCAGTGAAGCGTAGTCCTGGGATCCAGTCGGGGTGGCCTGAAGGACGTTAAGGGCGTCACCTCTCAGCGCTACAATGAGAGCTGTAGCCTTTTCTGTGTTGTTCCAGTTATTTATGGAACAGGCCGCCTCGAACTGACGTAAGTAGGTGCTCCACGGGACCTTTCCGTCGAAGGTTGGGGGCGTCACTGTGCTATGTCCCGTTCCTCATATTCCCGGTGTAACGGTGGGGGGGGGTTGGCGCAGCTCGGCAACTTCCTCTTGTAGGGCGTTGAATCTCGCTTCCATCCCCGTCGGCGGGCGTTGGCTCAGCTCAGCAATTTCCTTTTGTAAAGCGTTGAATTTCTCTTCCACCCCCGTCAGTGGGCGTTGGCGCAGCTCGGCAACTTCCTTTTGTAAGGCGTTGAATTTCTCCTCCACCCCCATCAGCGGGCGTTGGCGCAGCTCGGCAACTTCCACTTGTAAGGCGTCGAACTTCTTTTCCACTGCCGTGACTTCCTCACGCAGACCCAGTTCTAATTTCTTCAGGTCCTGTGTCAACTTATTCTGACCGTCTTCCATCTTCTTCTGGCCGTCCTCTATCCCCTTCAGGTCTCCCGCTAGCTTATTTTGACCGTCTTCCATCTTCTTCTGGCCGTCTTCTAGTTTGGCAGTTAGGTCCTCGGCTAACTTCTTCTGGCCGTCTTCTAGTTTGGCAGTTAGGTCCTCGGCTAACTTCTTCTGGCCGTCCTCCATCTTCTTCTGGCCGTCCTCCATCTTCTTCAGGTCATCCTTCATGTCCCTGGCTAATTTCTTCTGGCCGTCTTCCATGCCACTTAACATTTCTAGCAATGCTGCCAATTGCGCCTCCATTTTAGTTGTTTGTCTTGTAAAGGGCATGCACTCACAGGAAAATTAGAGAAAATGACCTGCTCGGGTTTTGAAACCAGGACCGTCAGGTGTTGTGCTTGAGTTCGTAATCTGGCTTCTGACACCAGTTGTTACGTGCCACCCCCCTAGTGGCACTTTTGTTAACTGGATTACGGTGGGTTGAAGCACAACACAGGTTGTTCCTTTAAATGAAATAATTAACTTTATTGCGGCCAGAACATACACCACTCATCAGCAATTACAGACAATTAGAACCTTACTCCAGTTTCCTCAAGTCTCTTCCTTGGGCGCTCTTGCCCCTTTCACTTGTCAACAAACCACAGAAGTTAAACCGTCTTAATGAGTGCGGTGGCCTTGACAGAAACTACCTGCACCTCTTCCTCAGGTACACCAACTAAAGTTACTTACGGTAATCCGCTACCCGCTGTTTCGCTGTCCACAAGCTGGGGAAACAATGTCACTGGATTTCGTAACTCGCACCGCACTTCGTCACCACAGTTCTGTCGCACTCGCTCAAAAACACCCACCCACAGAAAACTCGGTCCCCTCACTGTTGAAGCCGCTTATATAGCAGGCTGGTGACTAAATGAATTCTAGAATCGTCCAGGACACACGGCTTCTCGACATTTCCTTCGCTGGCGGGGTCACGAACATTCTGGACCATCCCTTTGTCCTAGTAGCCCTGTTGCATAAGGCGCACGCAATACACGAGGCAAGGCACAGCCCAGCCCTGGGGCAGTTGTGACTCATGCGGCGAGCGATGACACAAACTCACAGCCGTAACAATACTTAGCTTTGATTTGCTCATGGTTGAGCAGGCGTCGCCAGTGTCGAGTTCCATTTTGACGGTGGTTCCCTCTATGCTGAAATCAACCAGTAACTTGGGTGCTGCGTTGATCAATCTGATGACCTCGATTTTGCTGAAGTACTCTGACACAACGTCGAGGTTCTTGCTGGAAGCTCTTCTTCGGTCACGTGGTTTGTTGTTCGATGTTTCCTCGATTTTGATCGTCAAATTTTTCTGATGTGACCTTTCTTGCCACACCTCAGGCACTCGGCGTTCCGGAACCTGCACTGACTGCGAGGGTGAGCTTCACCGCACCCTGCACACGTTGATTGGTTGTCCTGGCAAGTGCTCTGGTTTACCCGGTGTAGCTCTTGGTGCTGCCTGGTTAGGTTGTAAGAACCCTGATTTCGATGAGCTGACCTGCTGCGTGGCGGCTGCTGGTTCCTGTTCTGCCTGGACAGAGGCTTCTCGTATCCAATCCGATTGGTTGATTCAGACTTAGCGGCAGCTGTTTTGACCTCGTCGGTTGTGGTGTGAGTAGCTTCGAGTACGTACGTGCGCGATTTCATATGCCGCGGTGAAGTTCTCTCGTTTTTTTGTTTTTTACCGGTATTTGTTTTGTTTTTGTTTTTTGTGTTTTTGCAATAATCTCGTCGCACATTTCTCGTGATTCCAACCCTGCGAGCATTTGTTCAATTAACATGCGATCAAGGAATGTGCCATACTCACAAAACGTTGCAGCCTGCGCAGTCTTAAGGTGAAGCTAGCGATGGTTTATCCTTGCTTCTGCATTACACTCCGAAATTGAATGCCCTCAGCAAACGTGTTACGTGTGGCGTCGAAGTGGCCTTTCAGCTTAGATTGAATCTCATTGTATGACAGAGTTTCCGGATCATTAGGACTCACCAGGATCTTCAGGGCATCATTTGAGTTCAGATCCCATGTAAACCAGTGCAAAGTGTGCGTGTTGATCAGCGGGTACCTTTCTCAGGTTTAGTGCCCAGGTAAAGCGAGTGAAATAGTTGGCTACAGTCGTCCAGTCGGTTGCACGATAAGGTTGTATTGTGAACTGTGGTGGTCGAGGCTGTGATGACGTTGTTGACCTTTTTGACCTCGTTGACTGTCGAATAGCGTCGGCAATGATTGTCGAGGATTGTTCGAGTTGCACAGAGGTTAAGTCCGGCTTGGTGAAGATGAGTGGAAAATTGTATTTCTGACACGCACTGCGATGAACTTAGTTCGGTGCACACACTTGCGTTGAGGTTAGAAAGTTCACTCGGTTTCACAACGTTATTTATCTTATCTCACTTCTGACACCATTATTATATCGTGGGAGATACAAGATAAATAACACACACACTTTTTAATATTAAACAAAGGTTTATTTAACAATAGTTGGTACACAAGGTGGACGCAACTTGATCGGTTCAGAGCGGAACTAAAGTCTATTGTCTGTGTCGCGCAGGTGCATATATACAGAGCAGTCCAAGTTTGGAGTGAGGGGATGGAAGGTTCCTGATTGGAATGTTCTGAGCACAACAACAAGAATGTTCGCGTTAACTCAGAGTTAATACACAACAAAGTAGACGATGTGATACCCTTTTTTGAATGAAATATTAATTGTGAGTAATTATTTATAGATAATCAGCAGTAAATCTCTATATTTATTGTATTCTCTTAAATTTTCATTTACATTGTATTTGCGATTAATTCTGGTAAACCAAGTGTTTGTTTCATGTCCAGTTCGTAGAGAAGGGTTTTCTCTTTAATTTTAATTTTATTTTGATACTAAAATTAACATCATTTAATCCTAATTGGTGCTGTTACAACTTTCGTTCGCTCTTATAGCAACTGAGGCCTATGTAAGTTTTGCATGTGATATTTCTGCTTCAGCCATGTTCATGACCAGCGTGAGATTAAGTAAATTTTGTACGAACAGGGCTATTTTGTTGTTGTTTTTAAATCAGGAGATGCATCCTTTATTATTTATTTTTATTAGTGTAATTTTAGACAGGGTATTTGATTCATTGAATTGTTATTCCTTTCAAACTTACACACGTGTGTTCATTTGCTGGTCAACTAGCTAACTCGCATGTAGGATGCTGAGGGAGGGGGGACGACGACGGTGGGAGTGATTATCTGTAGAAACCTGTGGGATCCTCCTTGCCTTAGGTACCTTCGTCGGAGGAACGAGTGTGATTGCAGTCGAATCTCTGAAGAAAAGGTAAAGCGGCTCAACGCGCATTTGCAACTTTATTTATGTACTCTCGAGGAGGTGTTCGGCGGTGAAGTACATTCTCCTTTCAGATGTATTTCACCGAAAGTGCGGTGGGGTGGCCGCCTTGGTGCGAGAGTGGCCTCCGACGTCACGCCTTGTTTTATGCCACCTTGTCGTAATCTTTGCAGGTCATCGTTTCTCGTCTTGGGGTGTACCACCCTCCTCCTGCCCTCAACCCCCTGGCGGTAGCAATAACCATTCTAGAAATCAGTGTGAATTATCTAATTAATCATATTATGTTGTGTAGCTTATTTACTTACAAAAGCATAATATACATACGTAGACCCAAATCTATAATTCAACATTATAGAATCGGCTAAACTTAAGAAGAAAAAAAAACGAGATTCACTGAGAATCATAAATACTAACAATAAGTTAAGTTATACAAGGTACGATCATCATCATCGGTTATCCAGTCCAGTTGCCCGGGTATGGTATACGAGCGCTCTCCATTTCTGTCAGTAGACGAGCAAAAGGGGTTCTAACGCAGGGGCAAACTGAATAGGCAACCCGCAATACATCCAGTCTAAATTAGCCGATATCTCGCGAACCAATGATTGGATTTGGACATATGGCGTGTCGAAAGACTTGGGGTGATGCCCCATTTCCTAAGGAGAACTCGTTATATTTTTTCAAACATTCTGAAATTTTGGGAATATAGCCCACTTGCCAAAACAAACCAAAAAAAGAGTTCTCCTTAGGAAAGGGGGCATCACCGCGAGTCCTTTGACACGCCATATGTCCAAATCCAATTATTGGTTCGCGAGATATCGGTTTGCCCCTGCGTTAGAACCCCTCTTGCTCATCTACTTCTGTCTGTAAATGTACCACTCTTCTCTCAATACTGTATCCCAGTTGACTCCTCTTGTTCCTATATCCTCTTTCACTTGGTCCAGCCATCTCTTCCTAAGTCTTCCTACCGGCCATTTTCCAACCACCACTGTCTGAAGCCAATGTTTTGCTGTCCTACCATCGTCCTTTCGTTTGACATGGCCAAACCATTTCCCTTCCATCCTTTGACCCCTTGATGTTGTCCGCTGCAGTGCTTTTCAACTCGCCTCATTCCTTACTATGTCCTTCCTTGCTTTCTGGACCATAGTTCGCAGGAACTTCATTTCTGTGCCTTGCAGTTTTCTACCCACTTGTTTAGTTCTTGCGCAGGTTTCTAAACCATATGTTATTATGGGGGTGAAGTACGATTGAAAGAGGGTCTGTTTTGATCGTAAGGGAACTTGTTCGTTCAAGAGAAGATTCCGAACTTGCTGATAGAACTGAGCTGATTTTTGAGTTCGGCTATTAATCTCGTGTTGTATTCTGTTATAACAAAACCACATTTGAACAAAAGTTTGGTGCTTTTCAGTCGGTCAACACGAATGTTCCCAAAAGAGTTGGATAATACTCTAATCCTGAAAACAAATTCATGAAAATAATAAATACACTAGGATGACCAGTTTCGATCGTCAAGCGATCATTATCAGATCCATTACACTTAGGCTATAAAATCTATGTTTGAAAATACGGGTGAAAATATTTACAATATATACAATTATTTAATTGCAGTATTGGTAATGCAACTTGTCGGTGTATGCTAATTGTAGTATATATGATATTGGGTGAAATGCTAAAATGGTGATAGAAATCCGGAGTTAGTCTGTTTGGTGTGACTATATGGTTGTAAAAAGTAAACTGTAGTTGTACTGTAATAGTACTTATGTGGATGGATGTCTTCCTCGCTGGAGCTACGAGCAGTTTCAACTTCCCTCTTACATTAGTTGCGGTCTACTGAATTGGAATGTTATCTCCTGAACTAGTATTTCCTCTCCTCCCGCCCCGTATTCCTATGTGCTGTCTGAGGTCATTGCATGTGTATTTGTGGGATGTTGCCAAGTCTAGCTAAGATGTATGTTATTGGATTTGGGAAGGTCTTCGACTATTAAAGACCGTGGATCAGTCCTCGCCACGCGTAGACTATTAGCCATTCATACTAAGAGCTGCCCGGTCTTTGAGGACGTCCCAGCACCTTTAATACTGCCGCTAATGCCGGCCTTGGTTCATTGAAGAAAAAATGACATCTTACTCGTTCTACTGATGCACTGAGTACCGGTATAACAGATACATGCAGCCCAGTAAGTTGGGCTGCGTACAGTCATAGGAGCTTAGGGAAAGCAGAAACGCAGTCCTGACCCCTGATGTATCGGTAAATCCCTTTTGATGTCAAGCTATTGATGGGTGGATATGATAAGAATGCCAAGCCAAGTTAAGTGAAATTACAAGGGCTTGATAAAAATTATCTCCTGACAATAATTATCAAGGTAGAACGTTGTTTTTTTTTCTGTAGCAGGTAAACATATTTGTAACGTAATGGATGCTAATTAATTGATATTTCACTTTATTTTGTTCATTAAAAAATACTTAAAAATTATACCGGTATTTAAAAAAATTAAATTCGAAATTTTAATAAAATGTTGACACCCTCTACATACGGGGCTACATGACCGCGTTGTCGCAGCCCCTAAACTAAGGAACCAAAAAAACCACCCTCCACAACCTAAATACTATAATTTGTTACATACATGTTATTACTTATGGAATGCTACATACATTTTCCAACTTTGGAGTAGTTCTGTCAAATAGTTTTCGAGCACGAATAGTTTCTACAACTTTCTTGATAAAAGAATGTGGAATTAGGTGGATTGTCAGTAGTCAGTGTCACGTGTAACCTCTTCCCAATCACTGGTAGAGGTGTCACTTGATTTATCATCGGAATCTGAACCTGGTGAATCACTGTCGATATTGTCAGGTGTAAATCCTTCCTGTGGCGGAGGTAGGTTGGTTGGTTGGTTGGTTCCTCAGTTTAGGGGCTGCGATAACGCGGTCATATAGCCCCGTGTACTTTGGGTGTGTATAGAATCTGTCTGATAACCGGTGTTAATTGTGACGACGGTATTAGTGTGTGTTATCTGTTTTCAATTCAAGTAAAGACTGCAGACATTTTTTTTTCAAGTAGTTCCTACTTTTGCCACCAAACGCCTCCGTCAACGACTACTAGTTCAGAACTTGGTTACCAGATGCCACCGCAGTCGGCTCCTCGCGACGAACGTCGGAAACTAAGAGCGTTTGTCAAATGTTTAACCTAATTTAGCTTCACACAGGTGTAATTAGTGGAAGGTTCTTTAACATGCCATAAATCTAAGACCTGGGACCACCGGCTTTACTTCCCCTCCGAGGGAAGGCATACCGAGGGATTTTTAACGCTCTTAAAAAATTCGACGACTTCGGCCTGGTTTGAACCCGCGATCTTGGGCATAGAAGCTCAGCTGCTAACAACTACGCCACCGAAGCCGCCCGTGGCGGAGTAATTCTGTGTCTCGGCCTTGGCGTTGCTCTCGCACGGGTTGCGGACTCGGCGGGGGGGGAGTCACTGTCGTCATCAGATTTAAAATCGTCATCAGTCGAAAATACACTCTCATACACTTCACTCGGCGTTAAATCATTAGTTATTTCCTCTTCGTTCAAAGACCAAGTAACTTAATTAGCTCCAAGCAAGTACATAAAAAATCACGATTTTAAAAGACAAAACACGCGGCAAGCCAGCTGACTAAGCATGCTCAAAGAGTGCTTATTGTTAATTAAATTGTCCACGGAACTTAAACACATCAATATATACAGAGTGAGAATGATTCCCGCGTTGTATTGGTTACAACAGCAAAATCGCTGCGTTACTGGAAACCGCTAAAATGTCTAGATAGCCCCCCCCTCCCCCCCCCCCCCCCCCCCCCCGTCACTATAATGGCTGGAAAGCAGAAACGCAGTCCAAACCCTTGATGTATCGGCAAATTCTCTGCTCTAGATGTGCTGCGGAACGATCGTGTCCGAAGGCAAAATCTTCGAGCGACAGAATCTGCAGATTTCGTCTATTAAGGGCCCGTCCAGATATTACGTAATCACAAATAGGGTGGGGGGAGTGAGTTCGAAGTTTATGATTACATTGATGACTTCCGGACAGGGGGGGGGGTAAACAAAATGATTACGTGATCAATTAACAAATACCATATAATTAACTCATAACTTTAGTTAAATATAAAAGTCGATTTTGTATTAGCTTGCCACGGTGGGTGAGTGGTTATCGTATCGGTCTACCAACCCCAAGCTTGCAGGTTCGCTCCTGGCCATGGTAAGTGATTTTTGAAATGCGATAAAAATCACGGCACGCATGTCATACATTGCTGGCATGTTAAAGAACCCATTTGAATTCAGTAGGCCGTGTTCATAATGGCAAAATTAATTTCGGGATTTTCCCCCAACACAAAAGTTCCTCCTTTCTCTACTAGAAAGCGCTATACTGTCAAGGAGCTTAGATATCTAACCTCCTTGGCTTTCATAGCGCTCCAAGGAACAAAAAAAATCGACATGCAAGCTACCCTCTGGGCGCATATAACAAAGCTTGCACCCGGCATCCAAGGCCATACGATATTATTATTATTATGTTTTTGTTTCACTTGTAAAATTAGCAGAAGCCGTATCTTGTTTAAAGAATACTTCTATTGAGATCATAAAAAGGTTTGATTGATACATTGTAGAAGAATTCTCAGATTGATCTTAGGAGCAGTACTAGAAGGGGTAATACCAGAGACAACAGAACTCAGATCTCTACGTACAAATAGAGAGACTTTCTGACTGTGCCAGGAAAAGAAGGGTAGATTTCTATGGTCATGTGGAAAGATTGCCACCGAACAGACTGACCAACCGCCTGTTCACCTTCTGGCGATCCGTACCACTTGGCTGACTGAAGCTGAGAAGGACAACAAAGCAAGACAGACAAACTGTGAGACTTGTTCTCGAGGAAGTCAGTGGTTTTCAGGATAAATCTCTAAAGAGAAGGAGGAGAAGAAGAAGAAAGTGCGCAAGGTGCCGGGAGTAAGTTATGATTCGAAAACATCGGTTTTTGCAAAACTCAATTTGAAATATTCACGTTAGTCGCGCACCCCATTTTCATATAATATTTTCGAGAAAATCCTTATGCGCCACAAATGGTACAAAGATTACAAAAATCAAATGGAAGTATGCTTAGGCTATAACACTCAATGATAATATAATAATATCGTATGGCCTCGGGTGCCTGGTGCAAGCTTTGTTAATTGAAACCCAGAGGGTAGCTTGCATGTCGAATTTCGTCGTTCCTTTGAACTCGATGTAAGTCAAGGAGGTTAGATATCTAAACTCCTTGACACTACAGCGCTTTCAAGTAGAGAATGGAGGAACTTTGTGTTGGCGGAAAATCCCGAGATTAATTTTGCCATTGAACACGGCCTACTGAATTCAAATGGGTTCTTTAACATGCCAACAACGTATAACATGAGTGTCGTGATTTTTGTCGCCTTCAAAAATCACTTACCATGGCCAGGGGCGAAGCTGCAATCTTGGGGTTGGTAGTCCGACACTATAACCACTCACCCACACTCAATGATAAAGTACTTCTACACATTTCACTTGCTGTAAAAGATAGTGAGGCATTGGCTAAGAATTAATATACTGAACAATTTAGTTAATGAATTCGAAAGGAATGGTGCTTAGAAATAGGGTTACGGATCAGCTAACCTTGGTGTGGTCATTATTATTGAGTCTGTCTGTTAGGTAGTCAGCTTGGAGGCTGGTTGGATCCTCAAAAAGCACCACCATAGGTTATGTGGTAGAAATCCACAAAACCGAGGCAGCACTATAATGAGGCGTACTAGGCAAGGTGAGGAATGAGGTAGTTTGACATAGCTTTCCTCACTGAGTCAGTACAGCTGTACTAACTCTATGAGCAGAACCTTTCACAACATCCACAGGCACTGACTGTGCCCCGAGGTCAGTGGCGTAGCCAGGGGGCGGGGGTGTTACTGGTGGTTAGACCCCCCCATTGGAAAATCGGCATGGTTGTGATTTGTGTCTGTTTCACCGCCGCACCGGCTACTTGGTGATGTACAGTTGTCGTCTTTCGGCCCGGCTCCACATTTGAAGCTAGACACGTCTTCATGACAACGTATAACCACAGTCTATCTACACAGCCGCGAAGCTTGGCTCATATTTTTCTTCCGCCGCGCGCCGTGCGACAATAATGCTCTCACGCAGCCAGCAATCTTGTGCCGACTGCGCTGTGTTGGTGAATGTTATTGTTGCTGGATTTACTGTATGTTAGCATTGTGTAGCAGTTATGTGTTTTTAAAGAAGGAAGGAAGGAAGCTTTTAGTTTTACGTGACCGTTAATCATGCGATCATGAGCTACGGGACCTCCTTTTTACGTGGAATCCGAACCACAGGACATGGCATTTCACTTCGAAAATCTCACATGCATTGACCGGGAATCGAACCCGGTCCACCTTGGTGAGAGGCCAACAGCTTGACCGCTGCGCCACCACGCCCCTAATTATGTGTTTTACAAGGGGAGATGTGCAGTGTAATAAACAGATCAAATATTAAAAGCCATATTTCAGTGTTGCTATGTAAACTAAGTAACCTATATGATCGCTTTTCAGTCGGTCAACACGAGTGTAGGTGGGAGTGACAATTTATCTCCTAGTGTCTGAAATAAAAAGACATGAATTGTTTATACTCTTAATTAAACACTTCTCACATAAAGGGAGGGGGTAGTATGAGAAACGTTTTATTAAGTGTAGCCTATAAATAATAATTGTATTATGACTTACACAATTATACAGGGAAATTAATTGTTACTCCTCGCCCAATCTAATTGGGTGTATTCGTGTTGACCGACTGAAAAGCGAGCATATAGTGAATCCTTCAGTATCGCAGTGTTTATATGCAAGAATCTTTATCAAGGGGTCGCGCTCAGTTCATAGTGTGATATATACGTTCGCCAAACAACATGCTCTACTGAGTGAAGGGTCATAAGATTAAAACTATATTTAAGAAAGGAAGTGACAAGACGTGAAGTAATAACATAATTTAATGACTAATAGTGCATAAATGAATATAAATAACAACAATATTATTCCTCCCCGAATCTTCCCATGACAGAAATATACATAACGTTGAGGGATCAGACGGATCTCCTCCTCATAAAAGTGTGGATCCAAGTTCCACCAACTTGCATCAGGATTTTATGCACGCGTAATGACTAACTACGAGGAATGAGTACTTGGATGACTGTTCGTTTACAGCGGGTAACAGCCACGGTGCTTACGAACAATCATCTCGTAAATCAACGTTTACGGATATAGGACACAACACTAATAAAAACCCTTAAATTAATGCTGACACACAACCTAATATCAAATATTTACAGGAATCTCCCTCGAGACCCTCTCCCCAGTGAGATAGCTCATCTGACAACGAGCTTGCCTGCAAGGCGAAATGCTCAAACAAACAAACAAGGAAACACAGCGCCGCACGTGATCACTCGGAGTCACTGACACAAGACTAAAAATAAACCAACAACAAACAAAAAAACGTATGCCTCACGGCTGACATTATTTTACATGAATAAAAGAATTGCGATAAGATAACGCTTCGGAGATTATAATGATTCGTAGGCAACTCCCATTTATTTAAACAATTATTTATCATCGACCAGTTCTTATTCTGTATTTCAACTATTAATACGGAGCCAACCTGTACTCCACTAATGACCTCGATGAAATCTGTTCAACCCGCCTTGTGAAAACAGGTTCCCCCTTCCTCTCAACTCTTGTCATCATCCAGCTCCAGTGTGTAAAAATAACTTGACCTACTGTCACGTTATCTCGTAGAAATCTCAACCACATGCACATATGGCAAGACATTAATCGATATAGTCACACACGCCCTCGCAAGGTCACGATATGGACTCGGCATCAAGCTGACAGAAATCAGTCTACGCTGAAATTCCCGCTTGTAATGACCAATAAAACACACACACACTCATTGCTGGAAATGACATAACACTTTTCACACAGGTCGGTTGAATCAGATGCTCACAATTTATTTAAGAATATTAAAACCTATGATAGAGCTGAATGCTCTTCGCCGCAACTCACGTTGCTCCAAAGGCAATAAACTCAATGAATCTGACCAATAATTAACACTACAAAGATCGATTTACCCGCCAATCTACTTTATGACTATATTAATTCAGTCCTACTTCTGAAACACAACATATCTCCGCGAGACGTTCCTTAACCGCATTGCGTAAACATATGCGAACACGGTCGTCCACATAGCCACGTTAATTATAACAAACAAACATGAACCTACGTCTACAAACAATTGTGCGAGCTGTTTCCATGCAAAATGTGTGTCAGACCAAAACTAAATACACTACGATAATCAACACAATCAAGATATTTACAAACAAAATATGTCCCATATACCATAAATTGATTTGTCAGATATTAAGAATATTATTCAGTACTCATCCTCGGCCAGTCACCCGTCAGCGGACATCTGCAGCCATCTCCCTGATTAGATGCTTAGCTGCTCCGTGACATCTCGACAGAGTGTTCACAATTTTCTTCTTCCCAGTGCGACGTCATCTCGTGCTGATAAAAAAATTACACAGTTAATACACACGTTGTTTCCTTCTGCTAAATTCGCTGATCCAGGTACTCAGTTCCCTGGACTAGTCTATTTGCGAATTATCGACGAAACTGGCCCTATTTATTGTAGTGCTGGTGACTACCTAACACTCACTGAATTTAACACAACTTGTAGCCTCAAAATTATAACAGTGTCTTTATGACACAAAAGTACAAGTGCCTCTCGACACACCAATGAAAATAACTTGTGTCCTCGGACACGCAGAATAAGTTATGTCTCTAACGTCCTCAGACGCACGAAATGTAATAATCATCTTGGCTCTTCACGCCACTTATAAATGAACACGCCCTAAGTATCGATAGAGGGGGAAAATATATAAAAATTTCTCAAAATAATAGTAGTACAGGAATGAAACAAATATCACTGGACTCGTAAAAATGCGCAGGTCAAGAATATGCCCATTAATTCTAGAATCGCTCGTATAGATGTTGTCTAGCCGATCTCCCGCGTTAATGCTAGCTATCGCGTGCCCTAGCTAGACTTGGCGCGTTCATAAGCATTCATCTCCTATTGGTTCCACTTTTACGTTACCTTCGCGGTTTTCATCATACCTCGGCCTAGTAGGAGTGTCCAGTAGTACCATCAGCCACTCAAGTTACTGCATTAAATTTTTTTTTAGGCGCGAATGGTACAATGAACATGCCACAAGCGTGTCTCACCACGCGTCCCTTCTATTCTGAGGTAGCCAGCACCTGTCCTTCTGAATCATCGATAGGCTCTTTTCTTTCATATTCCTTAAGTATTTAGTATTTTGTCAAACTGCTGCAGGTATATCCCCACTGTCTCCAACAAATGCTTGAAGTTTCCTCATCTTCGTCTGGCTATTTCATGACGCTGGTGGAAATATTAATTAATTGTAGAAATAAAACATCGAATCATTTATCCATCAGAGGATAAAGGGTTCAATAGGTAGCCTGTTCAAATAACAAGCTGATGCCTGACTTTAGAAAGGACCCTTAAAGGTAAGATTTGCGGTACGGAATTTAGGCTAGTATTATAAAGCTTTTCAAACAAACAACGGAACTAGTTCTTTAGGCTAACTGGTTATAAATCAATAATAATGTTATAGGGTTTACATCTCTTTTGACTACTGCGACTTTTAGAGATGCCGGGGTGCCGAAATGTTGCCCCGATGGGAATCTTTAACGTGCCAGTAAATGTACACACACGGCTCCCTTGCATTTACGCACCCTCAAATGCCAGCTGACTGCGCCAGGATTAGATCCTGCAACCTTGGACACAGCAGGCGAGAACGTTACCGCTGAACCACGCAGCCAATCGATTATATATCAGAAGCATGTCTCGGTAGGATATCTATGCATGGCTTCGGTGGCGTAGTATATAGCATGCTGAACTGCTACGCCCAAGATAGTTGGTTAACACCCGGCCGAAGTCGTCAGATTTTTAAGAGCTTTAAAATCATTCAGTATGCCTTCCTTTGGAGGGGAAGTGAAGCCGGCGGGCCCATGTCATAGATTTATGGCTTGTAAATGAACCTGCCACTACAATGGTAGTGTGTAGCCAAAATGTGTAGGCTATTTGGTTAGAAACGCTCTATCAAGTCCCAAAGTTCACCGCTGGGTGTCAGTGACAGTGGCATCTGGTAGCCATAGTTGGAACTACTTGAAATTGGAATTGGGGACCCTACGGGCGTTCAATTGAAATGCCCTGCTATGGTCATTGGCTGCAATTCAAATATAAATAATAACAATGTATTTTCAAATTAAGATATAAGTAAATGTAAATGATGTCATCTCAAACACTTGCCGATATTTTATTTTTCAGGTGTAGAAAATGGTTTTTAAATAGAGAGCTGATTTAATGAATAAAAAGTAGACTCTTTTGTACAATAATATGAACTTATTCTCGAATCATTTTGAAGTAAGCCAATTTATGTCGTCTTATGAAATACCTGGTCTCCGACATGACTGCTGTGAAGGTACGGTACAAAATTGCTATTGCTGAAATTATTTGTAAAATTGACATTGTATTATATTGTCAAATTCGGGAATGAAAGTTTTCAAAATCACAAAAAAAATACGAAGTAGGCTACTGTACTTACAATTGAGCCTTTTCAGAAATTAAGATCCTTTTATACGGTACTTTTCGTTTCACAAATCACACCGGTATTTTTCTAATTAATTATAATCTTACTCAATTTTACGGAAGAACTCGCTTTTGATATGGTTAAGAATTTGATATAGAATAGCTATTTACAATTATTTACAATTATCTTTTATAGGAAGTATAAAACCACAAAAGTCCAAATTTTATTAATAGGCCCCAAAGAGGAATGTCAGAATAATCACAATCACTAATCAGATGCCCGTACCATTCCATGCTGTACTATGATAGATGACTTTGTAGCCATCTCCAATTTCTTTCGCTTTTAAACCTTGGTCTCCTGATTGCAGACAATGCTGATACATCTGGTTTTC
Source organism: Meconema thalassinum (assembly GCA_946902985.2). Lineage (NCBI taxonomy): Eukaryota > Metazoa > Arthropoda > Insecta > Orthoptera > Tettigoniidae > Meconema > Meconema thalassinum. The sequence continues at coordinate 294,036,818 of OX336391.1, read as the reverse complement.
TGCATTTCTGCTAGCTCACGATGTCAGTCAGTCAACGTTCCAATATTGAGGGGAGCTAATCTCAATCTTAGTTCTGTTGGTTGGACAAGCTTCTTTAACCTTCCCCGTCTTTGGGAATGTAACCCTCGCACAATTCTCACGTCATTCGGGAACAAGTGGCGCACGTCACTTTGGGGGAACGCCCTATTCTGTTCCGAATTTCTAAGAAACATGCCATAGATACAATAAAAAGGTACCTCAATTGACGGGTCGCTTCGTCTGTCATTGAGTTCAATTTATAGCTACTGCCAGTAATATAAAATTGGCCACCCCTTAACTTGGGGTACAGTCGCCATTTGTAGCTGCCCGCTCCGGGTCAGACACTACAACTGATTTTGCTCCATCAAATCCTGAGCACTGGGCTGCCACTTCTGCCATCTGCTCTGTAGATGCCATTGTGGACTTCACTCTTCACCCTGAGCTAGAACCCTCCATATTTTTGTCCCCTGAAGAGAGGGTGTCCCAGCATTTTCAAGCCCCCAGGGCCTTTTCCAGGGTGCCTGTACCAGTCCCCTATCCGCTACCAGGGGACGCGGCCTCTAGGGGTTAACAGACTCCCCCAAGGGGGATAAACGCTAGGAAAGAGAGACTAATCAGTTTTAAAAAATAAAAATAAAATTCCATTATTGTGTACATGAGTGATCGGTTTTATCCCAAATCTGGGGCAAAGCCAAACAAATTAAGAATAAATATTGAAATTTGAATGAGTGGAACATTTCCAACCTGTGTAGTTTATTGGACAAAGGATGGAATAATTTAAAATATAACATTCAAAAAATTCATATTCAAATTAATATAAAATGTCCTTTAAGAAACTTCAGACATTGATCAGTGTAACATAGAGAGTCTGTGCTGTGGATCCTCAGACATCCCATTTTTAACAAGATTGTCTCTTGTTTCAATGGCCGGTCCTGTTGTTCCAAGTAAACCTAAATGGACAAAAATGTCCCTTCTTTTCAAGCTAGACTCATGTGTAGTTTGTATGAATGTTCATAATGTTTACTGATCTGGCCTTATTTGACCAAAACCAGCTTAAAGGAAATAGAACAAGTTAAGTCTATCTTCCTAAAGAAAGTGTTGTGTGTATCAAACTTTACTCCGTCCCGGCTAAAATACGAGCTGTCTGCAGAGCCATTCTGTATTGAGCAAATCAGACTACAAATGCAGCTTCCATCTAGCGCTGCCTATCAGGAACTTCTTGCGGAACTTCATTTAAAAAAAGAAATAAATATGGTTATACTTCTATGGGACAGAAGCAATTTTATCATTTGACTAAAGAGAGCAGACTATGATTTACGACACACTGTGACGCGTTTCGCAGTCCATGGATATGCAGAAAAGAAGACTTTTGCACTCCAAATGCATATTCATATGTGAATTATGTAGCGAGTCCTGCGACCGATATCATGCGTCATACTGTAAAAGAAAATTGACTTCCCTGATGCAATTTTGTATTGACTGACAGTTCCTGCATTGTATGTACAGTACATTTTCATTGGCCATTGGCTGCATTAAAACTATTATTATAATTATACCCATGCTAGTAACCCGCCCCGGCTTCGCCCGGTATCTTTAGCGGTTTACCCAGCGTAAGTTTGAAAGGCGTACGGACGGCAGGTCCCAGACGAAATTCAGAAAAACCGAGGTGAACAGCGAAACTCCAAATATATATTCTCTTCTCTGAAGTCTTAACTCGACACGACTTGAAAGTTGATGCTGGCCGAAGCTAGGGCGATAGACTCGCCTGCTACCTTGTAAACACGTTCCGAAGCTAGTAATTTATATTTACACTGAATGGAGAGTGTTGGAAGAAGTTAAAACGTAAAATTACTTATAGTGGGCGATGTATTAAAGAGAGAGATATGCTGACGGGGACCTTTTCGTAGAACTTTTCATGCTGACCAATTCTTACACTCATAGTAGGCCTATATAGATATGTTTAACGGTTTATCCAGCGCAAGCTTAAATGGCGCACGGACGACAGGTTTTTCTTCGACTCGATTTACTGAAATCGTTATTGCTCGGCTTCCTGTGGTCACAAATGAATGGTTTTTCTACAGAAACCTTCGAAAATGATATTTTAGGCGTTCAGGGCAAATTGCATTGTAAAACAGAGAATCTTGTTGAAAAAAATTGTCTAAACATAAATAGAGTAGCCTATTGTATAACTCATAAATCAATATCCTTTACAGAATGGCGAAAACCGCATCAAAATCCATCCAGTGGTTCTCGAGATTACCCGTTACATCCAAGAATCGGGGACTCTATTTTATACTACAGTATGTCGAGATGCCCACGACTATCATTGAAACAAATACATGAATTTATAACTAGTATGGGCTATTCAATCTACGTAAGACTAATTAAATACGTCATACATCTGTTCCTAACGATACGGTACTTGTGGAGGACTGAACTAATAAAATCAGAGCATTTTTTTAATGTTCCTATGATTTAAAAGTTTACAGTATACCAACATTGTGATTTAACATGACTTATGTTTAAATTGGAAATAATCCCCCAGGTGAGTTAAAATTCATAAAACCCCTACAAAAGTGAAATCATCAGTTTCCGTGAATAACGCGCTCAAGGCAGTTGCCAGCTTGCTGGCCGCCGCGAGCGCTAGTATCGCTCCAGCTACCAAGAGGATGCAATTTCGTAACGCAGTGAGCTTCGTGACTGTGTATACAACTGGTAATACAACTCCGTCCTCCCACGTTTGCCAGTCTAACTCTTCCCCCGCGAAATATAGCTTATTTCAAACTGAGGCTAGAGCCAAACAATTTTGAATCCCACCTAGCGGGACAATATTAGCTTTTTTCTTTTCTTAGCGTGAGAGAACTTATATGCAAATTAATCTAGTTTTAATTTAAAATTACACGTTTTAATAAGGACTTCGAACATTCTATGGGTACATTAACACTGTTTGTGGGATCGTTATTAACTTCTTGAGCATTAGAACGCCGTCAGCCGAGTTGCTACAATATGTCCAACGATACTCCGAATTACGGTTATCTCCCAGTTGCGAATGAGTGAAATTTGTCGCAAGTGTAGTGTAAGCAATAAACTTTTTTCCGGCTGCATGTAGTATTCGTAAGGTAAAAAGGACGTAGTAGCTGACAAAAATCTTCGAAAATGATATTTTAGGCGTTCAGGGCAAATTGCAATGTAAAACACAGGATCTTGTTGAAAAAATTGTATAAACATAAATTGAGTAGCCTATTGTATAACTCATAAATCAACATGATCCATCGAGAGAGGACATGCCCACTTTTGCTGAGACTTCTGTAAATGGTTTCTCCTGTTGAGAGATACGCAATCTTCATGTTGGTAGCACAGATAGATTCGAGTTTATTTTGTTCCTCTTAGGGGAACAGGAATGTTCTAGATTTACCATTACAGTTAAAAATTAACTTCATTTTTTACAGAACTGTTTTTTGTTGTCTTTTGGGCATATTGTACTATTCGAAAACTTTTGGACCAAAATACACGAAACTTTTCTTGTGTAATAATATCTCATTGAGAAATGGAAATACTTGTAGAGTTGTTGTCAATAATTCATTTCAGGGGCTTGAGACATCTTTCTCATCAGCCCCGTATAGTTGGGTGTGTGTTGCAGTTATCTGGCAACCTGGATTGCTGTGATGACAGTAGTAATGTGTGTAAATGTATCAGTGACAGGGATGGGGTAGATGCTCCAGGACTTTAAGTAAGACACTATCCCGGCAATTTCCTGTAGGGAGTGTAGAAAACCCCGGGGAAAAACCACACTCAGGATAACCGCTGTCAGCACCGAGATTCGAACCTACGATATTCGTACTTACTGCAGGTGCCCTCGTGACCAGGATGCACGTTTGACGAGCGCGGCTAAGCCGCGGGACGAAATGCTTGTAGAATTTGGCTTTGAGTAACTATAACCCCCCCCCCCCCCAATTGGTCGATCCTGGCTACGCTACTGCCTGAGGCCATTACTCAGCACCACCCACACCTCGGTAGCTTACATAATTATAAACACAGCCATGAATGAGACTGAGACATCAGTGAAAAGCCACATTTTACTCTAGCCTGTGCCAACAGACATGCAAATGTACTGCATTCATCAAGGGATGGTAAACAGGCAGTTATTATTGAGTAAGTCTTGAAAATCAGACCGTAGTGGGGATTTGGTACCGAAGCTTCTGCTGTCCGGAAAAGTGCATTTTCTGTAGCTACACTGCTTGCACCAATGTGGCCGCGGGACCGAGACATGGCGTCCTCCTGAATTGACCGTGGATCCCCAGACAAAAACGTTACCTATCAATCATACTCATAACCTTATTGACGTTTTTTTTATTTTATTATTAAAGATACAGCGCACAAATTGTGCATATTGTTGTCAACATAGTTGATTCGATATAAGAATTTTCAGTTCTTGGCTTTTACATATGGTTACATGGTAATGTCTGTATTGCTCACCACATAGTTTACGCTCACAGGTTTCGTCCGGTTCAAGGAAACACTCCTCGTGGCACAACTTATGACCCATGTACCAATATCGAGGTCACAAAGTGTCGGAGTTCTTGGTTTGTGTCTGTGCAGGTCCGAGTCATCATAGCCTCAGTTGAGTAGATCTCGAGCCGAATTTCTGTCCTTTTCTTCACTCTGACCAGAAGATGAGTTTCCCAGGCGTCTGTGAATGGTAGCCCACGCTTCATTCACAGGTCTTCAATAAAGAACGTCAACAACAACAGTTGTTCATAAAATGCAGCATATTCATAGTAATTCACATACGCACAAACTCTCGGCGTCCCTCGTGCACAATCAGTCAACATTTGTTATTGCGTTGTCAGTATGCTTAGGCCCTACTACGACTGTGTGACTGAAATGTTAAGAAGAATGAGCGACCTGCCGACTGTGGGATACGGTCAGTTCTTCAGTTTTTGGCAGCAAGAAAAAGAAAAAGTAAATTTAAGAAGACTACGATTCAATAAGTGAAAATAAAGTTCGTAAATGAGTGAAATTTTAGAACGACAGGAGCGAGAACGTGCATGAAGAGTCACGTCCTGATCACATTAGTGATGTTTTACGATTTCTATAGCATTGTTCCTTTCAGATTTTTGACGCCCCAATCATACCGTTAATTTTTAGCCTACTTTCGATTTTTGCAAAAAATGAAAGTAGACTTATGAGATCAACACAGGGCGAAAAAAAAGTGTGTCTGTCTGTGTGTGTGTGTGTGTGTGTGTGTGTGTGTGTGTGTGTGTGTGTGTGTGTGTGTGTGTCTGTGTGTGAGTGTGTGTACTCTGACTGTCTGCCCCCCCCCCCCCTATCAATTCGAACACGGTGAACGCGAATTGAACGAAATTTGGTACAAAGGTAGCACTAGCAAAGGACACCTCAGTGTCATGTTTTATATCGCCGCCATCTTGACGGAAACGTAATGGCGGCCACACAAATGTTCAAAGCTTAAATCAAATTACGACTAACCTAATCATCAGATCTCTACCAAATTTTGCAACAACATACCTTTATGGGGGGAGCATCCTTTGACCAAACTAATAGGTCATCAGCCTAATAGTTTGCGGATGGCGGCCATCTTTGTGTGAAGATCGATTCCCCCTATTAATTCAAACACGGTGAAACCGAATGGAACGAAATTTGGTACAGAGGTAGTACTAGCAAAGGTCACCTCAGTGTCATGATTTATATCGCCACCATCTTGACGGAAACGTAATGGCGGCCACACAAATGTTCAAAGCTTAAATCAAATTACGACTAAACTAATCATCCGATCTCTACCAAATTTTGCAACAACATACCTTTATGGAGGAAGCATCCTTTGACTAAATTAATAGGTCATTAGCCAAATAGTTTGGGGATGGCGGCCTTCTTTGTGTCAAAATCGATTCCCGCTATTAATTCAAACATGGTGAAACCGAATGGAACGAAATTTGGTACAGAGGTAGCACTAGCAAAGGGCACCTCAGTGTCATGTTTTATATCGCCGCCATCTTGACAGAAACGTAATGGTGGCCACACAAATGTTCAAAGCTTAAATCAAATTACGACTAACATAATCATCCGATCTCTACCAAATTTTGCAACAACATACCTTTATGGAGGGAGCATCCTTTGACCAATCTAATAGGTCATTAGCCTAATAGTTTGGGGATGGCGGCCATCGTTGTGTCAAAATCGATTCCCCCTATTAATTTGAACACGGTGAAACCGAATTGAACGAAATTTGGTACAGAGGTAGCACTAGCATAGAGCACTTCAGTGTCATGTTTTATATTGCCGGCATCTTGACGGAAACGTAATGGCGGCCACATAAATGTTCAAAGCTTAAATCAAATTACGATTAACCTAATCATCCGATCTCTACCAAATTTTGCAATAACATACCTTTATGGAGGGAGCATCCTTTGACCAAACTAATAGGTCATTAGCCTAATAGTTTGGGGATGGCGGCCATCTTTGTGTCAAAATCGATTCCCCCTATTAATTTGAACACGGTGAAACCGAATTGAACGAAATTTGGTACAGAGGTAGCACTAGCATAGAGCACTTCAGTGTCATGTTTTATATCGCCGGCATCTTGACGGAAACGTAATGGCGGCCACATAAATGTTCAAAGCTTAAATCAAATTACGATTAACCTAATCATCCGATCTCTACCAAATTTTGCAACAACATACCTTTATAGAGGGAGCATCCTTTGACCAAACTAATAGGTCATTAGCCTAATATTTTGCGGATGGCGGCCATCTTTGTGTTAAAATCGATTCCCCCTATCAATTCGAACACGGTGAAACCGAATGGAACGAAAATTGGTACAGAGGTAGCACTAGCAAAGGGCACCTCAGTGTCATATTTTTTATCGCCGCCATCTTGACGGAAACGGAATGACGGCCACCCAACTGTTAAAACTTCAATCAAATTACGACCATCCTAAAATTTGATCTCTACCAGATTTTGCAACAACATGCCTTTTTGTGGAAAGCATCTTATGACTGACTACAAGGTCATCAGCCCAATAGTTTGCAAATAGCGGCCATGTATGTGTGCAAATCCATTCCCCATATCAATTCAAAAACGGTGAAACTGAATTGAATGAAATCTTTTACAGAGCACTAGCAAAGGGCATCTCATATTCATGTTCAATATCCCTATAGCACGTTGTATTTCAAGAAGCTACTACAGCCTACATTCAATTATACTCCTTGAAAAGGACAAAGAGTTATAACAATACCCATGCATTTAGGAGAAAGTAGGCTATATGTTCTTTACTGAACATCTTGTTTTTATTGCATACGAACGATGATAATTGTATTCAATATCACTAAATATTAATAGATAACCTATTAAGAATGTGTAATTAGATAGTTACAAGCATATTTCTAAAGTTCTCATCTGAGTGTTACAGTACTTCTGCTCTGTACTGTCGGCTCATTCAGACTGATGGGCAAGATGGCTGTCCGCCTCCGACCAAAGAGTGCCTCCGACCCCCTTTACATATTATGTTGTCATGACTAATAGCTGCATCAGCCATCACTGCTCTTCAATCTAGTCACATGGGCCTTTCTGGGGGAATTTTCGCCCTATTTAAATGACTTGCCAGCTACCTCTGCACTGCACACATCTTCTGTTCATCTCCGCGGCTACGCTAATCGTATTGCTCGCCGCAAGTCTGGCATGTTCTTCAAGACGGAACTTAATTGTCTGTTACGCCGATAACAACAATCTTCTGCATCATCATGGAATCTTCACATTAGCCGGACACTTGGTGTGTTAGCTTTTTCAACCTGGCAACTTAAATACTATCAAGATCATGGAGTTCTTCTGTGTGTGTGGCATTCACACCACCGTGATCAACATTGAAGAGACCACCGCAGTCTCTGCATCATACTATCATCATTTTAACGAGACCACTGCCTTTTTACTTGGGTCCTGCAACAGACTTTTATGAGGCCACGGCCGTCTCATTTCTTTGAAGCATTTGCCAGATGCTGATTCTTCAGTGATACTGCTCACCTCTATGGGAGGTGAACCAGCTGGCTTGGAACCATTTAATTGAGCTGGCTTACTTCACTCCTGGAACAGCTCAGCACCTTCAGTCCAAGATAAATTTAAGTGTTTCATCATATTTTCAAAGAACTCGCATTCATAAACAATCAGTATCAACAATTTACGGATACCATCCCTTTTTTTTCTCAAGGTCAAATTGTGTAATCGCTATAAGGGCTTCTTTTTAGACCCTTCCTTCTTTGTCACATTGCAATTTACTGTTTTAATTAAGTACTTGTGAACATTCCCTTTATTTCTTTTAACTTGTTGCTATTCAATTCAATTTAATTGTGCATTCATGTTATTTGTTGACAACTTAAAATCAATAAACTCAAACCAATTCATTGTAAAGTTTGGTGCCCACCTACCACTTATTCCTTAGTCTAATGGCCTTTCTTCTCACTTTGCTATTACATCCAAGCTGTTGATTGATGTGTTCTCCCTCATGGTAGAGTTTGGGCCAACCTTCACCACGTCCTAACCGATCATCTGCAATGAGCAATGATTTGGTGCAGGCAAATCAATCAAACTCAATGCAGACAGATAAGCCTAGTTTACAATTTCCATGCAGACATTGAAATTTCCTCAAGTTTCAAGTCAGTTGTGTACAACACTGTATTTGTAAAATTGAACTTCTTCATTGGTGTCAGACTTTCACAATGAGTAGGCCTGTATAAATAAGATTGTAATATACTTCACCAAATGTTCGAATAAACTCGGAATATATGAATCGTCCAGTTGCAAAACTCGTTTAATCCACTTGTGAATAAGAATCATTTTCATGAGAAACGTTTCTCTGAACTTTGCCTCACGTATCTTTTGTGTTTGTTGTTTTCTACTTTTTGCTTTGTATTTTTGGTTTTGAGTTTGCTTTGTGCTATCACTTTTGAATTTTGCTTTTTGCTTTATGTTTCTTGCTTTTTGTTTTCTGCTTTTGCTTTTGTTTTTGAATTTTGCTTCGTCATTTTTTTTGTTTTTTTTTTGTTTTGTGTTTGTTTTCTGCTTTTGCTGTTTTTGAATTATGCTTTTTGCTTTGTGTTTCTATTTTTATCATTTTAAATGATCTTGTCGACTTCGTCAATACGCTGGGGTCTGGCGTTACGTTTCGGTGACGGGACGAAATGTAGCCAGATGCACTGAGGTGTGTGACGTCATAGTACTGCTTGGTGCATGTGTTCCCCGACAATCTCTACTTCGTTAGTACAAGACAAAAATCCCCGATTCTTTGATGTCACGGGTAATCTCGAGAACGACTGGATGGATTATGATGCGGTTTTCACCATTCTGTAAGGGATATCTCGAGGAAAGATTCTGTAGAAAATAATTTATGTATGATCAAAGGAAGCCAACCAGTAACGATTTCAATGAAAAAGTCGAAAACAAACTTGGCGTCCGTGCGCTTCTTAAGCTTACGCTGGGCAAACCGTTAAAAATATCAATATACTATGAGCGTAAGAATTGGTCAGCATGAAAAGTTATACAAAAAAGTCCGCGAGAGCATATCTCTATCTTCAATACATCACCCACTATAAGTGGCTTTAGACTGTATGGAAGGGGCACGTCCCCGCGAGCTCTGGTGAGCGTGCGGCATCCCGCGCGCTTGACCTTGTTTTGCCCTTGGTTTGTACTTGCCGTTCGCGAGTAATTTGAAACAAGATAAGCAAGATAAGTATTATGCAGATATTTTTTATAATTTTAAATGATCTTGTCGACTTCGTCGTTACGCTGGGGTCTGGCGTTACGTTACGGTGACTGGACGAAATGTAGCCAGATGCACTGAGGTGTGTGACGTCATAGTACCGCTTGGTGCATGTGTTCCCCAACAATCTCTACTTCGTAAGTATAAGACAAAAATCCCCGATTCTTGGATGTCACGGGTAATCTCGAGAACGACTGAATAGATTTTGATGCGGTTTTCACCATTCTGTAAAGGATATCTCGAGGAAAGATTCTGTAGAAAATAATTTATGTATGAACAAAGGAAGCCAACCAGTAACGATTTCAATGAAAAAGTCGAAAACAAACTTGGCGTCCGTGCGCTTCTTAAGCTTACGCTGGGCAAACCGTTAAAATATCAATATTATATGAGCGTAAGAATTGATCAGCATGAAAAGTTCTACAATAAAGTCCGCGAGAGCATATCTCTATCTTCAATACATCGCCCACTATAAGTGTTTTTAGACTGGATGGAAGAGGCACGTCCCCGCGCGCTCTGGTGAGCGTGACGGCATCCCGCGCGCTTGACCTTGCTTTGCACTTGCCGTTCGCGAGTAATTTGAAACAAGTTAAAGTAATATAAAACAAGACAAGTATTATTCAGATAATTTTCTAACATGTCAAGGGTCTTTGGCTTCGAGCGAAGCGAGAAGCCTCCAGTCTTTCTAGCATTTTTCAGCATTTGTAGCATTTAAAATGATACAAAGTCTAGTCTTTCAGACTGACTGTCACATTTTTTGTTTTCTGCTTTTGTGTTTGAATTTTGCTTTTTGCTTCGTGTTTTTTGTTTTTTGTTTTGTTTGTTTTCTGGAAAATCAAAATAAAACGAAACAAAATAAAAATAAAACAAAACAAGCAAAACGAAATCAAAATAAAACAAAATAAAAACAAAAACAACAAAACAAAAACCAAAATAAAACGAAATAAAGTAAAACAAAACAAAAATTAAACAAAATAAAATAAAGTAAAATAAAATAAAATAAAATAATTAAATAAATAATTTTACGACATGATCCTTATTCACAAGTGGATTAAACGAGTTTTGCAACTGGACGACTCATAATTGAGTAGCCTAGAATCAAACCGCACTTTCTCCAAAAACATGATTATTCAGTAGAGCCCAAACACTGATTCCAGCTGAACTCAAAGTTAATTAGTGAAACTGATGAGTGTATATTCAAGATTTGACTTACAGAACACATTTTCTATACATAAAACCCGATTTTATTGACCTACCTGAATATTTAAGGAGATTTAATGTTGGAGAAAGTGCACTTTGTCTCTAGGTCATGGATAAAGTGCACTCAGGTGTCAATATAAAATGTAATTTAAGAATATATCACATTTACAAGATGAAATAAGGCATTTTAGACGTAATACATATCTATTTTACTGAAAAATGCAGACTATTACAAAAATTAAGGTGAATAATTGGATTTTCAAACCATTGTAATTAAGGTGTACATTTTTTACAACACCTTTCATGGACTCTTTAACATCATAAATTTTGGTGTCCGATCTAAACTTCTTGACAGAAGAGTACCTTGATACCAAATCTATGGCGACAAATGGGAGGCTGCCATCGGCTGGCGCTAACTTGGAGTCATTCTGCACTTTCTCCGCAGAGAAAGTGCTGTTCGTCTCCAAGCGGTGATTTTCTTACCTAATTTAACATGGATATAGTGCAGTTTGACACCAACCGACCAGATTATTATATTCTTCAGACAATTCCGCATTGAAACATACAATAATCTAATTTTCGATAATTTTGGAGAAATTGCAGTTTGATTCTAGGCTACTCGCTAGATGGATAAAGGCATGATACTGATAAAAATGAATTATAAACATTTTGCAGTAAGTTTCAATAAAAAATAGACTTTACTTTTAAATTATACCCTCTTATATCTCCACATGCTGGTGCTGTAGTTTCGCATAGTACTATAAGGAAGAATTAGATATCCAAAAAATAATATTCGGGATAAGCTGTAATTTTGCTGATTCCTGCGAATGATCTCTTGTTTCAGTGAAATTGGCTATATCTGCAGGTAACATGACGTTTTCTGTGATTGGCGATGAGAAAAGCCGTCATTATATATGTGTTGGCTCACCTATCAATGACGTGAAATTGGCTGAACATACCTGTACGTCTGGTGAAGTGGTGCTATCGCCTTCCGCTTGGGGACACTGCAGTGTCAGTAACTACGAATATATCTACAAGGATGCACAACATGTTAAGGCAAGTATTACTCGTTTGATTGGCTTCTTTGCCATCCCTTGATGAATGCAGTACATTTGCATTTGTCTGTTGGCACAAGCTAGAGTAAAATGTGGCTTTTCACCGATGTCTCAGTCTCACTCATGGCTCTGATTATAGGCCTATGGAAACTACTGAGGTATGGGTGGTGCTTAGTAATGACATTCAGGGCAGAGTCAGTGCCTGCGGATGCTGTGAAAGGTTCTACTAATAGGGGTAGTACTGCTGTTCTGACTCAGTGGGGAAAGCAATGGCAAACTACCTCACTCCTCTTCTTGCCTAGTATGCCTCAATATAGCGCTGCCTTGGGTTTTTGTGGGTACCTACCCACATGTGTCTATCAGCGAGTCATGGCTAGTGCGGGGCAAGGGGAAAGGGCACGTACATTCCGCATCAAGCGTTATTGACACTAGCAGATAGCGTGCTGCTCTGCTGATGATACCAATATACTACTACTATTAAAACTAATATAAATGCAGATAATATGAAGCTGCATACAGACTTGTTAAGGTAATCCTTTAACAAATGCCATCTGAACTACACTGGTGTCCAAAATTAACGCAACGAACGGAAATGTTGTAAGGTTGCGTTTATTTGCCGCAAAACAGTATAAACAGGTGATAGTAAAGTAGCAGCAATGTAAAGAATACTGAAAGTAATCAATCCACTGCAACATGCATAACAGTAGACAAAAAATATTCTTCGTTTTTTTTTTCAACATCATGGATTTGCACACACATCCCGACAACTGATTAATGTGCTCAGTATGGGGTGAGACCCCCTTGCAGCAATACAGACTGACAACGGCGGGTCATGCTGCGAATGAGGTCATCAATCTCATGTTGAGGCAATAACGTCCATTCTTCATGCAGAGCAGCTCGCAAGTCTTGGAGAGTGGATGGTGGATGCTGACGTGATGCAAGTCGTCTCCCTAGTGCGTCACAGACATGCTCTGTGGGATTCAAATCGGGAGAGCGAGCAGGCCACACTATGCGTGCAATATCTTTCGTTTCCAAGGAAACATCAATAACCTGTGCTCTATGAGGTCGGACATTATCATCCATCAGTACAAAGTCTGGGCCCACAGCACCTCGCAACAACCGAACATGAGGTCCCAAGATCTCGTCACGATACCTGGCAGCAGTTAAACCTTGTCGATTTAGCCGTACAATTTCCTGAAGAGGTGTTTGATTAGTCAACTTTATCCCTGCCCACACCATTAGGGACCCTCCTCCATGTCGGTGTCTTTCCACAATGATTGGGTCCCGAAATCGTGTTCCAGGTTATCTCCAGATACGAATCCATCGAGAAACACTCTCCAGACCAAATCGAGAATCATATGCGAAAAGAACACTGAACCGTCCAGATGGCATGTTGACGACTCCACTCTAGACGTTCCCTTCTGTGCAGACGCGACGGGTCAACAAGTTTCAGAAAATATAGGCCACTTTGCCAAAGCCTTCTGTACACCGTTTGCCTCGATACAGCTGTTCCAGTGGATGCTGCGAGGTCAGATGCCAGTTGGCTTACACTACGGCGGTATCGTCATGCCCTTACAGCCAAATAAAGGGCTTCTCGTTCTGATGCCAGACATGGTCGGCCCTGCCGTGGTCTTCGGGATACATTTTCGGTCTCTACTAACAGCCGCCGCATCCGAGAAACAACAGAACGATTCACAATAAGCCATGGGGCAACGTCCCTTTGTGACTGTCCTGCTTCCATTCTTCCTATGGCCCTCAATCGCAGAGGGTCTTCCAGGCGTATTATCTGTGCCATACTGCACCTTCTGTGCATGTGTACACAACGAGTGTTGATGTGGAACTACTCAGTAATCACCACCCCGTTAGACAGGTGTGCTGACGTCATCGTTGGCATGGTTGTACGATGAAAGGAATGCAATCTTCCGTGCAGAGCACGGTAGTACGGACATTTGTTGACGTTTTGTGAATTAGCCATAGGGCGGAGAAATAGCAGTTTAGTGCTTTTATTTTGGACACCAGTGTATTATGCGCTCGGAAGCAAGGCTTCATAGCTCGAGCCCTGCGCGGATAAACAAAACGTTATCCGTATCCGCCCCGCATCCGCACGACTGCTATCCGCATCCGCACGTTTGTTATCCGATTCTAATGGCATTACTATAATATTTTAAATTAGATACAGCATAACGCATTAAAGCAACACACACATTTACACATTTGAGGAGAAAGTCGTTCCTTTAGGCTTTGTATGTCAAGTGCTATGTTTAAAATGAATTTTAGGGACAGACGATCTCGTAGTTCTGCCCCTTAAAACAATAATAACTAACTAACTAAAATGAATGTTATACAGCTAAAATTGCAACCGTTTTCAGTTCGGAGTGTTAATTATGCTTAATGACGTAATTTGAATGAGATTAGCTTTAATAATCATCTTACATTTTGTCATGAAGAAAACATACCGTAACGGAAAAAATATGATATGTCATGGCATAAACACCCGTGTCCTAGTAATGCAATTCAACAAGTTCGGATTGTATTCTAAAAGCTATCCGCAAATTTACTCGAAACATTATCCGCTATCCGCAGAGTCATGCAAACCATATCCGCATGGCGAAAATTGTTACGGATATCCGCATCCACGCAGATATCGTAATGTGGTCCATTAGACGGATAGCGGTGAGGAACACGCAGCGAGTAGCTCGGTTGCTATCTTCGTATTCTGACGTAATCCGCCTGAATACCATATTACCCCTGTTAAAATCAGTTATTAGGCATCCCACTCATCATTTGTGCATGCGGAACACTTATAAGTAGAGGGTACGGGGCAAACGAGTCACCTGTGATGACTCGGATGAGGTTAATTGAAATTGAATTGAACGCATTTTTCAGAAACTATAGTATTGTATTATACATTACAGGTTTCGCGAATCCTCTACAATCCTGGAACAATTAAACGACGATTGGTGACCCAGTTTAAATGTGTCCCTGCAACAATTGGTGAGTGTCTTCTCAGATCGGACTGTGCATATTTACTCGTATTCTAGTGACCTAGGTAAAGCTATAGTGAAACAGGTGCTAGAGCACGCGGCGTAGCCGTGCGCATTAAATCGCTCACCACGACCGCGATGGGAAGCTGCAGCAAGCCCGAAGATTGGTGGTCCGAATCTCGGCGCTAACAGTGGCTATACTAAGTGTGGGCTTTCCCCGAGTTTTCCCACTCTTCCTCCAGGTAAATTCCGGGATAGTACCTTAGTTCAAGTTCTGGGGGACCTACCCAACCCCCAACCCTAATAATTACAGCTACACACACTACTACAGTCACCACAGAAACACTGGTTCTGGATCATCCATAAAATACGTTCACAAATATGCCATAAAATTTACCCTCCTCCCATAACACATTGTATAATAATATCGTATGGCCTCGGGTGCCGGGTGGAAGCTTTGTTATTTGACACCCAGAGGGTAGCATGCATTTCGAATTTCGTTGTTCCTTGAAGCAAGGAGGTTAGATATCTAAGCTCCTTGAACACTATAGCGCTTTCTGGTAGAGAAATGAGAAACTTCGTGTTGGCGGAAACTCCCAGATTAATTTTGCCATTATGAACACGGCCTACTGAATTCAAATGGGTTCTTTGACATGCCAACATCGTATGACATGCGTGACGTATTTTTGCCGCCTTGCAAAAATCACTTACCACGGCCAGGAGAGAACCTGCAAGCTTGGAGTTAGTAGACCGACACGTTAACCACTCGCCCACCGTGGCAAGCTACAACACGTTGTAACAATTATCAACACCCCTCTCTAAGTGAACCTCCAAAATAAATTACACTCCTTGTTCAATGTTTTGCGCAACACAGCGCATGGAAACAAATCCACTTTACAGGTCCTTGCTCCAGCTCCAGAAGCAGGAAATATATTTCTGAAATCGCAGGAATAAAAAAGTAAGGAAGTTTGTAGTTTTACTTACTTACGTACTTACTCCTTGGCACTAGAGCCCGTGAAGGGCCTTGGCCTCTCGTACAGTAGCAGCCCGCTCTCCTCGGTCCATTGCCTTGCTTCTCCTTCTTCTAACACGTGCATCTCACATGCATTGACCGGGATTCGAACCTGGTCCGCCTTGGTGAGAGGCAAGCAGCTTGACCGATGCGCCACCATGCCCCAAATCGCAGGAATGCTACACAGGTTTTTTTTCCCTTCCACAAATCAACCTTCAAAATAACTTGTTTTATTAAAAACGTATAACTTACCGACATCAGTAGCTGCGCTCGCTAACGCGCAGCGCTAGGCCATGGGGTCAAGCTATCTGCGGACTCGGTAGACGTGGGTTCGAGCCCCACCTTTGGCCGTCCTTAAAATGATTTCCCGTGGTTTCCCTATTTTCAACTCCATGCAAATGCTGGGACGGCATCTTCTGACAGGCCACGGCCGCTTCCTTCAACATTCTTGCCCAGTTTTATTCATCTCCATTCATTTAATCTCTTATTAACTTCTTTCATGAGGTTGGTGTCATGATGGGCATCCAGCCGTAAAAACCACTCACGGCATAGCCTTCCATCGCATCTCAACCCCGGCCCCGTTGAAAACGATAATAATTAGGGACAGACATAGCCTACAATTAAAAACGTTAGCCTATATCGAAAGTGCCAAAATGAAAGTTAATTTGAATTTTACAAATCAGATAATAACAAAAAAAAAGAATTGACGAACGTACATGTTTTCGTACGGACCTCTCACCCCGCCCCTCCCTCTCCCCTCCCCCAAATTATTGTACACTTTTGTCATATTCTTGGAGGGAAGGGAACACCCCATTCGAGTGAACGTATTTTATGGATGACCCCTTATCAGACAAATTCTACACACACTCCAGTACACGGGGCCGATAACTTAAGATGAACCAAACCCCTAATATGAATGAACAACAACGAAACCTGTGTTCAACTGAGCCTATATTCAATGAAAACATATTTTATGGTACGGTACCGGGAAATTACGTTATTAATCCAGATAGCCCACTGTAAATGAGACGGTATTAAGCAGAACCTGCCAAACATGAAAGCGTAAATGTGTCGTTCTTGTTGGTTCAATTAAGGTCTGTGCGACATTGTAGTCAATTAGCATCGTGTACTTGGGTGTGTGTGGAATTTGTCTGATAACCTGTGTCATTGTGATGGCTGTAGTTGTGTGTTTATTTGTAACTGGTGTGAAGATATGGGTAGGAGGTGGCCGTTGTCTTAATGTAAGTACCATCCCGGATTTTGCCTTGAGTAAAAGTCAGAAACCATGACAAAATACCTGTAGTTGTGCCTAATGAGGATGAGTGAAACCTGTTCCACCCCTGACCAGAATTAAATTTCTTGGCAGAGACAGGAATCGAACTCAGACCTCTGTGGTGGCAGCCGAGAATGCTAACCACTAGGCCACAAAATGGACGGAAACGAATATGCTTACTGAATACAAATCATGGAAAATGTACATTCGCTCGACTGCTTACCCGAGGTAGGAGGCAGGAGTTCCGAGACTTGACGTATACACACAAGGGATGCGTCCCCTCAATATTTTCGAATATATTTGATGATTTTGAAATTCCCAGGGATTAGTTAATGTACTGTATACAATTTTGTAAATTAAGACAATTCTTTTCAAGAATTGGATATTCACTACTACATTATTGACCAAGGAGGTTTTTCAGCTGTTAGAACGGCCTTCAGTTCAGAACAATTCCAGCATTTGCCTAGAGTAGAAGAAGGGAAGTAGATTTTAACCGGTACATGATCTAATAGCTGAAAAGCCTCTTTAGTGGTCAATGTGGTCGTGAATATCTTCTTCTTGAATTCACAGCCCACAGTGGGCTCTGTAGAATTTGCCCAATTTGTTGAATGACAGAGGAGATTTTGGTATCCACAAGGCCCGAAATTGTTTTATAATCCACTCTTATACAAAGAAGATGTAGCTGACAAAGACATTTTAAACTCTACGCATCATCATACCTTTGTTTGACTTTAAGTCTGAAAGAAAGTGCATAACATTTAATTTTATTTGACCATTTTCAGCATTTTAGCCTGTTTTAAACATTTTGAAAAATAAAGTAAAAATAGGATTAAGAAATCGAGATGATTTTCGTATCCGTCTGTCTGTTTCCTATAACTTTTGAAAGCATGCAAAAAATTCCGTAAACATGATATGCATCCAGTCCTTATTTTTAAGGGAGACATTTAACTTTTGTTATTTTTAGCTGTGTCGTTGCTGCCAACTGCAAACCAGAACCATTTTTTGAATTATGATACTAGACTCTGTAGTTCCGAAACCATAGACCGTAACGATAAGAAATAAAATACATTGATACAACACGGAAGAAGTAGTTTTGTTAAAAATTCAGGTTCATTAATTTGGATATCACAATGACCTTACAAGTTCAAGATGGCGGCCATGCTTAGTATTAAAACTTAAAATCATATATAGGACGACATAATTGAGTAATTGCCGCAATTTTTTTTGTAAAAGGAGAGTCTTGTAAAAGAGATTTTACTGGCAAAGGTCAGTTGATTATCGCACTGAATATTAGGCACAGCTGCACTGCCATCTTAAAGAAAATATTAAAATCAATACCGGTAATCCACTATTTATAAAACTTAATATTTCTAATCTTGGCAAGAAGGCAGTATCATGCAAGAGCTTCACTCTCCTAAAGGCAAAACACATGATACATTCACGATGGTGGCCGTGCATATCATTAAAACTTAAAACTCGATATAGCAGGATGTAACTGAGCAGTTAGCACAATAGATATAAAAGATTTTTCTTGCATAAATCGTAGAAAAATTAGAATGATAATTCACAAAACCCCCATCTTGAATTTATTTAACAGTAAAACGTTAAGTATTACTCTCCTAAAGGCATAATACATTCAATATGGCGGCTATGTGTATTATTAATGCTTAAAATAGATGTAACAGGATGTTACTGAGCAGTTAATGCAATGGGACAAGAAAGCAGCAAATGCAGTATGTAGTATAGTATTCAGGCAACTGAGAGAGGAAAAGTTCTTTTGGCAAGTTCGAATGAAAAGATGAGATAGGTTGGTAAAGCACATTCTAAGGCACCCAGGAATAGCAAACTTATTCATGAAAAGAAAGATGGAGGGCATGAATTGTAGAGGAAGGCCAGGATTAGAATATGGTAAACAGTGTGCTTGGATGTAGAGATAAAACAAATAGCTCAGATCATGGGGACATGGAAAGCTACTTTAAACCGGTCAACGGACTGATGATTCGAATACAATATCGTAGTGGAGATCAACATACTGTACTTTCAGTCACAGAGTATGAACTTGGGCTGTAAAATTACACACAACTTTACATAATTTCCTCCACTCATTCTCCATTCTCCAAGACCCTATTCTAATGACACTAACTCGTTCGATCACCGCCATGGTATAGTTATCCAGGTTCAATTCCCGGCCCAGATATAGAGGATTTAAATCCGGGTATGAGGGTTGAAATAGGTTACACTTGCCTCAGATGGGCAATTGAGATAAGAGATATCTGGTAGTCCATCTGTTGAAATCAACTAAAGCCTTGCATTGCATGTGTGCATGTATATGAAAAGCTACCAGTTCCCAGCTTCCATTTGAGGAGATATTCCAATTTAATCTGGAAATTAACAAATCTCTCAACATATTTACTATGCGTATTTAGATTTTCTGATTTAAAACTGAACACACAATGAATACGGTTACAGGCCAAAATACAAAATAAGATTTTCTAAGTTCTCAGTTCTAGGTTGTAAGTTGGTTTTCTAGATGTTAAACAACCTTCAATACCGAAAACAACTATTCACTGTTTAAATACAGGTGTAAGCAGTCCAGAAATGGCGCAAATGCCTTACAACTGGACCCTTTTAATGTACATGCATGTATAGAGAATACTTGAATTTTAGTCCTGAGTTTGTGATGTACAGGTAGGCACGTTTTGGTTGGTTGGTTGGTTCCTTAGTTTAGGGGCTGCGACAACGCGGTCATGTAGCCCCGTGTACTTTGGGTGTGTGTAGAATCTGTCTGATAACCGGTGTTAATTGTAGGCACGTTTTTACCAGTCAAATTTACTGTATGTAGTTATACTATTGTTTGTTTCCTGAGCTATGTGATTACTACGGCTAATCTCTCATTTGAAGATCCTAAAATGAAGAGTGCATCAGCAGAGCACGAGGTCGTCAGTTATAACTCAACTGAAGTTTCAGACACAGGGACAGAAATCAGTGAACCAACATTTACCGGCATGAGCAGACAATGTGTGATGGAAGCATCAAAACGCAAATTGGGCTTGGTGCTTCGACATTTTATGATTTCACCAGTATTGCAACAGGTAATTATCTTTCATAGTATATGTTTCAATCACCCAGTGGTTTAGCCGAACGTCCAATCGATAGTTGCAGCAAGTCCGGAGATCGGAGATTCCAATTCTGACGCTGACAGCAGTCATCTTGAGTGTGGTTTTGTCTTAAGTTTTCCACCCTCCCTGCAGACAAATGTCGAGATGATAGCTTATTTCAAGTTCTGAGCCATCTACCTACACCCAAATAATTACAATTACACATATTACTACAGTCTTCACAATAACACAGGTTATCAGATAAACGAAATATACACACACGTGCATGGGGACGATGGCCAAATTAGGGATGAACACAAGCCGAACTCAAAACTGGGCCCTTGCCTATCTTTCCAGGCGCCAGCCTAAAGGCTTGTGAAACCATGCTTCTGTCGCTTCGCCGCCAGCCTGCCTACAGTTGCCCCAACAAGTTTAGAACCACAGATTACTCTGTACTTAGAACTCAACACGAAGTTATGACAAACTTAGGGAACTACGCTATTGTCGGATCGTTTTGATTGTCACGGTCAGAGTAGGCTTTTAGTGCCAGGAGAATGCGTGTTAACTTCAGGGGGCTTGCTTGTTTCATGGGGATAGTAAATGGAATTTATAGATACCAGATTATCACTGATATCTGGACATCAGAAAAGCTGCCAGATGAGTGGAAATGTGCATTGATCTACCCATTACACAAAAAAGGCGACCGCACTGACGTAAACAATTACTGGGGCATTTCACTATTACAAGTTACGTATAGGATCCTCTCAGCGTGCGTACTCTAAAGGGCCCAGGACCAGCTGGAACACAAGATTGGCGAGTACCAGGCGGGATTTCGTCCTGGTCGCTCCTGCGCAAAACAAATCTTCAACCTAAAAACTATATTGAAAATCAAAGCCCTCAGGAATACTCCAGTTATATGTACTGTACCTTCGTTGACTTCAAGAAGGCATTGACCGTCAGTCATTTTACAACGGCTGGCTACGTTGCTCAGCGGTAACGTTCTCGCCTGCTGTGCTCAAGGTTGCAGGATCAATCCTGGCGCAGTCATCTGGCATTTGAGGGTGCGTAAATGTGAGGGTAGCGTGTCAGTAGATTTACTGTCACGTCAAAGATCCCCCTCGGGGCAAAATTCCAGCACCCCGGCGTCTCAAAAAGCCGCAGTAGTTAAAAGGGACGTAAAACAAATAGCATTATTATTATTATAATTGTTCAACATCTTACACGAGCAAGGTTTGGATAGCAAGACCTTGCAATTGATCAAACAGACACTGACAGGCACGACATCAAAAGTGAAATTCATGGGGGAAATCTCGGAACCATTTCAGATCAATACAGGTGTTCGCTCTCTCCGCTCCTCTTCAACCTAGTGCTGAACAAAGTCATCAAGGAATGGGAGATTACAAGGTTACTTGAGGCCAGTGCGAATAGGACGACCAAAGGACAAACTGATGGTTGGCTGTCTAGCCTTCGCGGATGATCTGACACTACTCTCATACATAATTTAAACACGAAATATGGCAAGATCAATAGAGTCGCCCACTTTAAATACCTAGGTGAAGTGCTTGAACATGGCATCCAACATAGCGTCCATGCCTTATACTTAACCGTTCTCAATGTCTCCGAAACTATTCAAGCAATCAAACTGAAATTTTGTATGGTATTAGAGATGGTGGACAGTAAATGCAGAAGCAATCAGGAAAGCAGGTGTAGAAGTTTGGGGGAAGACGTCTGGGAAAGTTGCTCCCCTGGATAAAGAAACATGGTGGTGGAATGATGTGGTTCAGGATGCCATCAAGGCAAAACGACAGGCAAAAAAGAAATGGGATGAGTCTGGAAATGACGAAGATAGAGAACACTACAGAAAGGCAAATAAAGTTGTGAAAAGAGCTGTAGGGAAAGCAAAGACAGCTGCATGGAAGGAATTCTATGAAGAACTAGAGACCACAGAAGGGGAAGCCAAGATTTTCAGAATCGCTAATGCACGAGACAGGGCTTCAAAAGAGCTCACACACATCAGGCAGATGAAAAGTGAACAAGGAATTGTAATTCAAGATGAAGAGCATATTAAGAAGAGATGGGAGGAATATTTTGAAAAGTTGCTAAATGAGGAAAATGCCCGGCTTGTGTTTGAGGATGGTATCCCAAATCACAACGTAACAACTGGCATATGCAGGAAAGAGGTAGTAACTGCTATTAGGAAAATGAAATGTGGAAAAGCAACTGGCCCCGATGAAATTCCAGTGGAGGCTTGGATGTCTGGATGAAGAGGGCATAGATATGTTGTGGAATCTATTCCAACAGGTACTTCAAGAGGAAGTAATGCCCAAGGAATGGCGGGAGAGTACCATAATTCCCATTTATAAGGAGAAAGGACGTCCGCAATACTCTTGGAATTGCCCCTATTCCAGCCAAAATGAGGGAGACTCGGTTGCGTTGGTACGGACATGTAGCCCGAGCAAATACAGAGTCCATTGTAAGCAAGTCACTTGCTCTCGAGCCTGATGGACAAAGACCTCCAGGACGACCAAAAAGGCGTTGGATGGATACCCTACACGACGATATGCGCATCGTAGGTCTTCGTCCTACAGATGCAGCAAACCGCAACAAATGGAGAGCGAGGTGCAGAGTGGCGGACCACAAAAAATAATTGGGAACAACGCCAGGAAGAAGAAGAAGAAGAAGAAGGAGAAAGGTGACATTCAGGATTGTGCAAATTACAGAGGAATAAAACTCATGTCGCACACAATGAAGATCTGGGAGAAAGTTATTGAAAGTAGGCTTCGGGTGGAGACGACGATAGGAGATGAACAGTTAGGATTTATGCCGGGAAAGGAAACAACAGATGCTATTTTTGCATTTAGGCAGGTCATGGAAAAGCACAGGGAGAAGAGAAAAGAACTACATATGGTGTTCATAGACCTAGAGAAAGCGTATGATCGAATGCCCCGTCAGGAGGTATGGAGATGCATGAGATGCAAGGGAGTACCGGAGAAGTATGTGCGCATTGTTCAGGATAGGTACCGTGGAGCAAGGACACGAATTAGAAGCAGTGTAGGATTGTCAGATACTATACCGGTTCAAGTAGGTCTTCACCAAGGATCTGCACTAAGCCCCTATATTTTTGATCTAATAATGGATGTCTTCTCTGAAAACTTAAGAGAACCAGCTCCTTGATGTATGCTATTTGCAAATGATATTGTCTTATGTAGCACACACAGGGAAGAGCTTGAATATAAACTGGAATGCTGGAGAAGAGCCATAGAGGACAGAGGCCTTAAAATCAGTAGGAATAAGACCGAATACCTGTGCCTTGGAGGAAATGGAAATTAATCTATTCAGATGGATGGTAGCAGGCTACAGGCAAGGGACAGTTTCAAGTATCTGGGATCCACTGTATCTAACGATGGCAATCTAGATCTGGAAATCACCCAACGAATTCAGGCTGCCTGGTTAAACTGGAAAAGGTTACCTGGTATTCTCTGTGACAGGAGACTGAATATCCAAGTAAAGGGTAAAGCCTATAAATGTGCAGTGAGACCTGCAATGATATACGGAGCAGAAACTTGACCAACAGTGCAGTAACAGTGCAAGCGACTGGAAGTAGGTGAAATGAAGATGCTAAGATGGATGTGTGGTGTTACAAGGAACGATCACATCAAAAACACCTTCATACGAGGCAGCGTAAAAGTGACTGAAATATCAAAAAAGGTGCAAGAAAGGCGCTTGCTCTGGTATGGCCACATTAAGCGCAGGGATGAGAGTTATGTAGGAAGGCGAGTGCTTGGTCTGGAGGTGGAAGGCAAAAGGGAAAGAGGCAGGCCTAGAAGAAGATGGATGGACTGCGTGCATGATGATCTCCGGGAGAAGCAGTTAACAGAAAACACTATTTGGGACCGAGGAAAATGGAAACGACTTGTCAGAAACGTCGACCCCGCGTGAACGGGAAAATACGAAGAAGAAGAAGATTAGAGGACTGTTGAGTACATACAGTACATGTCATTTTCAAAATCCTGAGAAACACCAAAAAAACATGTTGGTCAAATTAATTTCACATATTTAAAATAACTTTTCAGGAGATCTAATGACCCAAGTGCAATGAAACTTGGTACAGCGAATCTTTATTCATAGCTTAGTGTAGAGCACAGATACAATGTGTAGAGGCATCGAATTATTTCAAAAATTCAAGATGGCGTCAGTTCAAAATTTTAAGACCTTTTTTATTTTAGTATCTTATTCAAGCGATTGAAGGGAAGATTCGTAGGATGGGCTAAGTTAATAATTATCTAATGGCATTAAAGTTTGTAGCTTAGTTTTCGTAAATCATAGAAACCGTGCATTTGACTTTTCTAAAAATTAACTCCCGTGATTCGTTACAGAAAAATGCCTTCATGTGTGAGGAGTCATGCTAATTATGAGAACACAAGGAGTTCTGTGGAAAAACTAAAAGTTTAAATTTTCTTATAATTTAACAAGTGATTTTCAAATATTTAAATAACTTTTCTGGAGATCAATGAGAGTACAATGAAACTTGGTACAATGAATCTTTATTCAGAGGTGCTACTGAAATTTGAGGGTTTATCAGTGAATTGTAGAATAAACTCAGTACCGGGACCGGTACTGTATGAAGACCCTACAAATATACAGGTTTCTCTAATCTTCTGGGTCAAAATTATACAGATGGTAGAGGACGCTAGACTAAGTATGTATGGTATTCAGAGATAGAGAACCAATTCTTTTGTTACGAATTTTTAAAATGGCCTACAGGCATATAGGCCTGACGTCTATTTTTGGCCGGTGCTTGCATGTTGCGTAGAGGTCTCCAGCCAGCCAGGAAGCCCTCTTATTGGGAACATGCGCAGTAACAATTGCATGCACACACGCACAGTCAGAAGGAACGAACGAAGGAAAGAGGTTGAATGGTTAGCATAGTGGATGCGCGGATTTCACGGTCACCGGCCAAAAACAAACGTCAGACCTTATAACTGTGAATTGATCATAATTTTCACCGAAGGTCTAATATTGACATTAATTGCATTGCTTATTGACTAAGAAGTATTCTGAAATTGTTTTGAACTGAATACATACGCACCGTAAACCTAATAAATGATATGATAAATTATAGGCCTACTGATTTTAGATTATATTTTGTCATTAAAAATAAAGTTTGGAGCTAAAAGGAATTATGTAATCATTATACAATACCGTATCCATTGATAGATAATATTGTAGGGGACCTGAGTGTGTGCCCTCTACCATGTAGTATTTTGGGGAATGAGATATGAGAACCTGGGGGATGCTTGGAACTCGAGTGTAAGAGGTGTAGGTTATTGATTGGTCCGGGGGCGTGGACGCAGCTTGAAAGGAGAACTCCCAATTATTCAGTTTGCTTGGGTAGTTCGAGTGGATGCTGGCGGAGCGAAGGACGGTTTAATAACTAAGGATCTGAACAGCTGTGCCGCCGCTCGGATTATAGCTAACGTGGGCTGACTGACAGCGCTACTGGCGAACTACAAAAAGGCAAGCACGGTGGCGTATAATAAGTGGCTGGCTATTGGAGCCACGGAACAATTAAACAAGTATTATCAGGATCCTACCGGTATGAGGGTTAGAGGGTAGGATCTTATCAGCTAGTGAAATAAACTAAATGACCAGTTAGCTTTGAGATGTCTAGTTTTAATGAGTACTTCTAATGTGAAGTATTAGTGAACTTTGCAGAGCATTTATTAATAATTCAGATGCTATTACTTTACAATCACTAGGGGATGAAAGTGTAGGTGTTTGTGTGTGGAAATGTACTCGCTGAACACTCACCAATCTGGCAATAGTCGTGACGGCTCTCATCAGCGGTCCGGCATTCAGGCACTAGGTATAACTGAGGAAGACTGACCCGGAGTGACCCCCCCTCTGCTGCTCTATACCCTTCGAGGTGTTGAGTGCGCATAATTGCACAATCTTTAGGAGTCGAGGCACTGGCTGGGGTCGATGCAGTTCAAGTGTGAGGTCATTTGGGGTTATTGAAGTACTGAGCGTTTAGATGTGCTGTAAATTTGTATGAGTTGGCCTGAAGACGAGTATTTGGCTATAGATGTCTGGGGGTGGGAATGGTAGGGGATGAAGGTAGTATCCCATGGATACAACAACTCCTCTGACGGAGCTAGTCATCGCCCTCGATGACGGGTTAAAGACTAGGCCGTAGGGGTAGTTTTTTTTTTTTGTTGATAAAGGGACATCTTCTTCTTTCTTCTAGTGTCTTCTTTCTTCTGTTCTTCTCTTCTTTTATTTCCCCTAGGAAATATGGCGGTGACGTCGGTGGGGGTGTGTAGGTAGCCCCGTGTTAGGTGAGTCGAAGAAGTGAAGCATTGTTGATGGAGAGGTGGGGCTGTGTAGGTAGCCCCGTGTTAGGTGAGTCGAAGAAGTGAAGCATTGTTGATGGAGAGGTGGGGGTGTATCGGAGAATGAAGTTTGGGGTCAGTTCGCGGAAAGTGCCTCGTAGAAAGTAGGTGCCTTTGGTTTGTGTCCTGCGAGCATGTGTAGATGTGTTGGTTTAGGGGCTGGGGACAATATTTCATTCACATATTTTGTTTCTCTTCACAGTGTTGGTGCCCTAGGCACATAATAATCCATACAATGTAAGACATGGTAGAAAAAATATAACATTTTGGCATGAACATTTGTAAACATATATGCAGGGTAATTTGAACACAATATAAACATCAGCAATGGGAACTATCCCAAGGGGGAAAAACATCAGGCAGGGTGTGACTTACCCTCCGTCCTCTCAGCAAGGACGGGATGAAAAAGTGACCTCGGGTAGCTAAAATATATACGTACATACATAATTACAAATGCAAAATAGGAGATAGAAGAGAGAAAGGAAAACAAATGCCTCGGTGTGTAATTTTATGGTAGAATAAAAATATGTTTATTGTGTTGGGGAGAAAGGAGGCATTTTTACAAGTGGGATTTTAGAAGAAGCGAAAGGAAAAATAAAATAGGGTGTAACAGTGACAATCGCGGTGTGTGTGGCATGTAAATAGTGTAAATACATAATTCCATAGACAGGTGTCGGCCTTGTGCCATTGGCCGTAAGCGCATGAAAATTTCTATGTGCCTTAGCACCAATATACATCCATATCCATAATAGTCGCAGTATTCATATCTCTTATCTGTATACCTTACAAGAGGAACATGTGTTCCCGAACTTAAGCGCGCTAACCTCTAAAATTAACTTATCCGCTATCTAAGCTATGGCCATGGTAAATTAGCTATACCGTTATGGATCGTCCCTGTGGGTGGACGTTCCATCATAGCAAGGAAGATCGTCCCTTACACTTTATGGGCACGACCCTCGCTGCCGTATGTCACCTCTCATTATAGGTGCATTTGTGTCTCCGTCCAGCGGGAGTGGATATCCCCCAGTTATCCCTAACCATGGTACGGATATTATGTGACAACACTAGAAATATGTGTGGGGGGAAAAGTGTGAGAGATGGGGGGGGGGGGTGTTAGCTCTGTGTGTGTGTGGGAGAGGGTGTGACTGGCGCGTGTTTGGGGCGTTGGCAAAATATATACAAGGGACTATATACAATATCGCCACCTGTGGGGAAAGAAAGAAATGAAAACAATGGTGTATAGTGTCATCCTAGCCGGCTGCTGTTTCCGTACCTGTGGAGGGGTATAAAGACAAAGAAAAACTAAAAACGGGGAAATCAGACTGTAAATAAGCACATGTAATCATCTGGGAATATTTATAATATTAGAATGGCGCTCCTTATCGCCACATGTAGGGATAGTACCCCTAGGTACTAAGTGTTCTCAGCTGGCGTCCCACGTTGGAGCTCTGGCTGAAAAATAAAACATTGGATATATTATTTGTTGACATGAAGTCAGAGGCGGACGCCGATCGACTACCCATCGATCGCTCCTGTATACATATTACAAATCGGAATCGGTGCATATCGCACTATCGCCGCATCGCATATCGCGACGTCGAAATATCGAAATATCGTATTTGGTGAGATCGTATTGTCGGTCTTATACGGCTGACATAAGGTCAAAGGCTGATGCCGATCGATTATGAATCGATCGCCTGTGTAGAATCGCATGATCAATGTGTCGTACTATCGACGTATCGCATATCACATATTCGTCGCAATGGCGAAATATCGCGTATCGTGAGATCGCAAGATCGTATTATCGGTCTTATACGGCTGCCTAAAGTCGCAGGCCGATGCCGATCGATTATAGATCGATCGCCTGTGTAGAATCGCATGATCAATGTGTTGTACTAGCGAAGTATCGCATAGCGCATATCGCAATGGCGAATAAGAAAGGAAAGACAAAAATATACTCTCCCTGGCGTATGATCAAAGAGATCATCGGTGACCAATACCTCGGCCAGGGAGAGAATCTTTAGGATGTCACCTGCGTGACGGATATATTGGCTGCCCAAGCCGTCACGACACGCAACGTCGACATGAAAAAACTCGAGATCCGCTGATCAACATGTAAGTGGGCGTTGAATGCACTGCCCAACATTCCTTATCAATCAAGTTCCGCGGGCCTGGGATTCAACATAATATATTCATCATTATTCATCATTATAAATCTTCACCTAACTCTGTAGGGCTTATGTCTTCACCTACCGCTGTAGGGCTTATGTCTTCACCTGTGTTCGAGAACAGGACTTAGCATCGCGCAATGAAGCTGATTACTTACTTACACCTAGCTACGAGTCAAGTCAAATGGGTCGTCCCTAGGTGGATGTTCTATCCCGTCCGACGCTGAGTGAGCTATTTCTCCCGTCGGACCGTCAAGCTTCCATTTGCAGGTCTGGCTTCGCTGACAGTAGTGCATAATGGGCTTAACCTTCTCTGACACGGGGACAGGCTAGGTACACCCGAGATCTCGATGTTTACCCGCACTACGCCCTCGTCGCTTCGACCTTCCATCATTCCGTTAGAGTCAATGTCATGGGCTATGCTTGCCCTCCGTCGATGTCACATCTTACCATCTTCCCATTCTCCAAGGAAAAATAGGGTCACATTCCAAAGTATATACCATGTGCACATACCATATGAGTACAGTGTAAAGCGAGCTTATGTTTGTGTGGGGTATGGTATTGATTCTGGGTGGGGCTGGTTTGGCACAGTGCACCTCTTTGCGCCTAGCTTTCGGATGGCTAGCTAATTTCAGCTGCGTTTATTCACTCACATGTTAGTGGGTAAAGCTGTGGATGTGGCAGGTTCTTCTCGTGTTAGTGGGAGAATGTATACATGTTAAAGTTGTTAATAATTGGTCGATTGGATGGTTAAATAGGGACAAGAAACTGCGGTCCTAAGTGGATGTAGGAAAAACGTTAAAAGGTAAGGATCGCTCGACTGGTGAGGGTCGGGATCGTTATGGGCTAGAAACTGGGTTTTCAGTGTGGTTGTTAGTGTTAGTACTGAAGTAGGTAGGGATGCGTATGTTCTAGAGAAGACATCATGTCGCATGCAACGTTAAAGATCCCTATCAGGGTAAAAAAAATGGCATGCGGGAGAAAAATACAATAATTTATATAATTATGTTAATAGGTAATTCCTTTACGCTATGCCGTTAGCTTTGTAGTTCCGAATTGTTGATTAACATTTAGCCAAGAGCGAAAAAGCACGGGGTACACCCTGGCGGTTGCATGACCACCAAGTGCCTCGCATTAATAGGGGAAGGGGGGTACTATGTGTAATATGTAAAAGTGTATAGGCTGTGTCAGGGGTGGGGGAAGAATGTGGAGCTGGTATCCATCTTCTGTAATATCTGGCATCTGCGGCCGTGTAGCGTAGTATGCTGCTGTCTGCAATTCATAATGTATAATCTGTAATTAAGACTGGTCAGTTTATTATAAAGAACCTCTCATCATAGTAATACTTTACTAT
This sequence comes from Meconema thalassinum, assembly GCA_946902985.2. Lineage (NCBI taxonomy): Eukaryota > Metazoa > Arthropoda > Insecta > Orthoptera > Tettigoniidae > Meconema > Meconema thalassinum. The sequence goes on along the minus strand of OX336391.1, from coordinate 294,006,501 downwards.
ATATTCCTGGGAAGGTCACGGGGATTTGTGAAGATACCCTGTGATTGATATTTTCCTCCTGTGGCATGTTGTCGCTAGTATGCTCTCAAAATATATCAATTATTATATAAAAGCCTGCTATATATACGTATCTGATCCCGATACAAAAGTATAATGGGTGCTGTATGAAAATTCGCGTCCGAGAGTAGCCTATAGCTATCGGTACTGCCGACTGTCGCTGTGTGGGTATATATATATTTATCTTGGATGGTAGGCTGCACCTCTGTGCGCCGCCTCGCTCTAGACAAATCGTGTCATCTGTCAATATGAAAATTATAATGCCGCCTCTACCTTCTCTATTTCATATCCGCTCCTGTGGACTAAATCCACCATTTAGGGGGGGGATATTGCTCTAAGATATATCATCCGCTTTGCGGAAGTGTGTGTGAGCATAGGTGTGTCTTGCCAACCTATCAGTTGGGATATATATGTAATCTCCAATCATATATCAACCGTGTCTGTCAATCCAAGGGATGTGTATTTATAAAATAAGAATTCATGAGGGGGTAATAGACGTATGGCGGAAATATCGGTGTGCCACAGCTGTGAACGGTCTTTCCCGTCCGTGACTGGAATAAAGTATCATCACTAAAAGCTGTTATGCCCTGAATAAAAATTTCTGAATATAATGGACATCTATCTACATATGTCATTGGGGGGAATGCCCGTGCCTGCCTATAGCGGAGGGCGGTTTCCTTACGAGGGTGTATGAAAGGGCAAATGTTCTGTTAAAAAAGGACAAATGAAATAACTGTGTGTATGTACATGTGCGCTCCTCGTGTAGCACTTGTAATAATGGCATCTTGCCGGTAAGAAGCGCTCTGTGGGTCACGTGTTATGGGGTTTGAGTGACGTGAGAGCCTAAGATAATAGGTGAGCATGTATAGTGTCATGTAACTGTTATCGCTAGCTGATTACGCTGTGCGAATTGGCTACGGCGCTCTGTGGGAGTTGTGTCGACTTGTGCGCGATGCTGATTGGACGGGAGCTCTGTGAGCTACTGAATAAAAATGGCTGTGCTTTGTTGACGTTTCGCTAACTAAAAGACAAGCGTATGAGTCGGCTGGTGTTGCTAGTGTATGTCGTGTATGTACAATCGGTATGCAAAATAGCTTGTTTATTATGGAGTGTGAGGGTGATTCCAATAGGTCCTCGTATATTATGCGGGAAGTCTAAGTATCCCTCCCTAAGTTGGAGAGCGTTTGTAGGAAATCTCTGCTATTAAAGTGTGATAAAACGGATGAAATAATAAGAAAAACCTTGGCTACTGTTCCCTCTGCATATAGAGTATTGGCAATGTATGTAGGCCTGTTGCGACCCTGTTGGCGTGTATAGCAATGTGTGTTCTCCCGTAGAAAATCCTTTCCGTGGTTTAGTCACGTGTACTCCTGGAAAATGTTGAAATGCTATGGGGGTCAATGATAGGTCCCTATGGGTGTATAAACTAAGGATATATATGTGTAATTGTAATGTCCCTGCTGTATTCCGTAGATTTCGGAATGTCTGTATGGTAGCTTAGTAGGATGTGCCTACCGGACAACTGTCTGTATGGAAGTGATAGCTAGCTGTTGTAGCTCTGTAATGGAACGTGTTAACAAGGAGAGTATGTGTCCTTAACGTGGATAGTGTGTTTTGGGTTCACAAGTGCATATTTAATGATTTAATGAAGAGAATCATTGGGCCTTAGTCTATGAATTTCCCTAAAATTATCACACAGGGATGGGGTGGGATGTCCACTGTTATTCTAACAGCCGTGACTCCTTAGTACATGAAATGTGTAAACATGAAACTGCAAAACGGTGGAAGTCCCAGTTCCCTCTGTAGAAATGGCTAGATATTTATCTTATATTGTTTTTGGGGGCAAGATTGTTTTAATGTAGACTCTACAGTGCTTAACCCCGCAGAACATAAAATAATTATGAGCCTCGTCGGTAATGATACACGTACATACATACGGGGATATGTACATAGGTATAATTCGGTGCCTAAGTTAAAATGCATATGCCTGTGTTGGCCAAAGAATGATCCTGGTGACAAGTGTATTTCTAATGGGTATATATATATATATATATAAAGGGCTCGATCTAAGGACTTTTGGGTCCTGTTGTAGCCTTGTGGCTCTTGTTAAGATATGTTGTTACTTTATTATCTAATGTTATGTCGTCATATGGCAGTCTATTACGGACAGTTCATAACTTGGCGTTTATGTGATAATATGAATCCCTATGCGGTCAGTAAGGGGAATCGCCCCAGCCAAGCAGACTTGCTGCGAGTCCTGACCTTCGTAGACTAAGCGATGGATGAAACAATTAAAGTTTAAATGAAATTCCCTAATCGTCGGCTAAAATTGGTGACGCCTTGTTGGTGAACTGGCTGTAAAGCATGTCCTTATGTCGTTTTTGTATGGTCAATGCGACCGTCTAAGAAAAAGAAAAATTAAAGATCCCATGTTAGAGAAAATAGAAGGGATTGTGTGAGAGTATCTGCGCCACATGCGGCGTGTACCTGTTGGATGCCCTGCTACTCGCAGGCTGAGATTAATCGTGCGGTGGTAGCATTGCTGCTTCCGGCATAGTGTGCATGGACCGCGTCTCACTGGCTATGGTCAGTGCGCACGTCCGTATGTTGGGACTAGTAAAACGTAATTGCCAGTGTAGTTTGAATTTAGTTTATGCGAGACTGTATATCCTAGGTAAGTAGTACCTAATCCTTCCTCCTGGCTTAGCTCCTTTTAAGGACCTGTGGCGTGCTATGATCGGAGAGTATGTGAACCTGTGGGAATGTTGTGTCCGAACGGACGTATGTCGGTACTGAAGTATATCGCTGCCGTTCACTATGGAAGGTGTGGTGGTAGTGAATAGAATAGGCTGCCAATAATAGCCTGCAGTGTAGTGGTAAATGGTTTGACGATGTGAGAGTGAATATTTACCTGTGTAATTGTGTTGGGCAGTTTCCGGATATGATTAGGTCCAATAACCTGTGTTATTGTTGTTGTCCGTAACCATGTATCTTATCCCGGTACTTCCGGTGTAGGGTATAGTGGTCTGGATGATTGGTATCCAGTAGGAGTACTGTCTGCTATACCAGTGGCCATGTGTGAACGAAGTATATGGAATGAAGCTTGCAACATTATTGTCCTACTTTGTATCAATGTAGTGGGACGAGACTGTAACCTCCCCGTGGTGTGGATTCGATCCCGTAATCCGTGTACCTTCTGCATGTGTGTATATTCCTCGTGGGAATTCTAGGATGTGTACAGCTGTAGATAATAGCCTGATAAGGGTTGGGAGATCCCGTAGACCCTGTGTTAAAGTAAGCGAATCTGCAGTCGGTCGACTCCTGGACCTAATCCTGGGTGTGCCTGTGAGTGTGACCGTTTGGGTGAAACTGTGTGTTGTCTTAAAATACAGTGTAACTATCCTGTGTGTGTGTGTGATTGCCAATGGTAAGTGAACCTCTCCGCGATATTATATGTGTACTCCGGATGAATGATGTGGAGTACACACGGCTATGTGTAGGTGTGCTTAGTTGCATGAATTGCAGTGATCATCTGTTATAATGAATGTATGTGGTAGTCGCTGACTCAACTGTGTAGGTCGGATTACAATATCCACTCGTGGGGAAATGACCTGCTCTGCTGTCTGATGTTGAAACATGTGTTCCACTGTACATACAATTCTTTCTTTGGATAGTGTTACCTGACCATAGTGTCATACAAGTATATAAAATAATACACTGTGTGGATATTCAATCTTAACATGTTAACATGCCACTTAGGCGTACAGGAGTGTATAAGGTGTGAGGGAATAAAATTATATGTTCGTGGTACACTTTGGTGGGTCTGGCATCGACACCTATTTGTGAGAATGGACTACTAGATGCCATAGAGTATTTGGCGCTTTTTTCGTTGCTTTCCTGGCATGTTATGTCCATGGGGACTTATGGGGATGGTGAGACACGTTTAGCTGCTACATGTGCAGCTTGCCTCGACTTGTCTTGCTCTCTATCAATACCTATGTAGAAAGGGTTTGATGTATCTGTGTCCGCAGTGTGGTAGTGAGTGTGATACCTATCGTCTTCGTTTCTTGGCTGTTTGGGGCCGAGGTGCATGGATCACTTCCCGTGAATGGTAGGGTTTCATTCGCCGTACATGAACAGTGCCTTTAATGATTTTATGGTGATAGCGTATATTCACCAGGTAATTTAGTTCCGATATCTTTCTATGGACTCTGAACGGACCTGTCCATTTCGGAATAAGGAATTCCGACACGTTCTTTATACGTGTAGGGGACCAAATCATAATTAGTTGACCGGGTTTGTAATCCTGGTGTTTGCGTTTTTGGTCATAAGTGTGTTTTTGCCTCTTCTGGGCAGCACGGATATTTCGTCGCGCAGTGTCTCGCGCTGTGCATAAATATTGTAATCGTTCAGCGTTACTGGGGAGAGTATCCTGCGGAATGTATATGTTATCTATGGAGCTGCGTGGATGGTAGCCGTGTAGAAGGAAGTGCGGGGTGTGTTTGGTCGCCTGCGACACTGATGTGTTGTAGCTAAAAGTTACGGCTTGGAGGTAATTATCCCAGTCGCTACCTTCGTCATTAGTAAATCGAGCTAGGGCGACCCCTATAATTTTGTTCATGGACTCCGTTAATCCATTTGTCTGAGGGCTGAAACTAGTTGTGGTGTATGCTTTGATTCTAAGCAATGTGAGGAGCTGTGTTATAATGTTAGATGTAAAAACCGTTCCTCTGTCCGATAATAATGTGTGAAATATACCATATTTGGTGGTGATTTCCATCAGGAATTCCGCGATTTGGTGCGCGCTGGCTTTTGGGTCCGCTTTGGTGATAATGTAACGTGTGGGATATTCGGTTGCCGCAAGTATATATCTGTTGCCCTTGTCGGACATGGTAATGGGACCCTTGACGTCAATCCCTATGCGGTGGAATAGCTCACCTACTGGAATCGGGTGGAGTAAACCATGTGGTTTACCGGGCCTGTTTTTATACCTTTGGCATGTGTGGCATGTTTTAATACATTTCTGGATGTCACTTTTCATGTTTTCCCAATGATATTTGGTGCGAATTCGATATGTCTTGTGAACTCCAAAGTGTGCGCCAATAAGGGGTGGACTGAGGTATTCCGTCCTTATGTGAGTTTGGAGTGTTTTTTGGGAGGGCAACGGGTGTGACGTCATGTGTGGCTGTGGGTTTGTATCTAAGTGTGTCGTCCTTATCGAGAAAAAATCGGCGGGATAGCCGGGCAGTTTTAGTATCCACCTGGTCGAGATTATTTAACGCTATCCTAACTTGGCCTAGCTGGGAATCGTTCAATTGTTCCTGCCGCATATCAAATTGTGTAATAGCATATGTTGGGAAAGTATCCCACACATGGTCAATGTCCTCTTCAGGCGGGTCGAGGACTGGTAATCTCGATAGCCCGTCTGCATCGAGGTGGGCACTACCCTTCTTATGTTTCACATCGAATGTGTAATCATAGAGCCGGAATATAAATCTATTAAGCCGCGAATTGGGTTCTTAAACTTGTCCCAATAAATAAGGCTGGCGTGGTCCGTAAGCACGGTGAAATGAATACCGTATAGGTATGTGTGAAAATAGTTCACGGCCCAAGAAAATGCTAACATTTCTCTCCGTAGTGGAGTATCTACTTTCGCCCAGTGTTAGTTTCCTGCTCGCGAATGCGATGGGGTACTGTTTTTGTCATCATGTTCTTGTAACAATGCTGCCCCTATGCCAAACTGGCTGGCGTCCACATGGACCAGTGTGGGCCTATCATCCTGAAAGTGGTGGAGGAGTTGTGGTGTTGTGAGCAAGTGTTTAAGTGTTTGGAAAGCCTCCCTATGTGTGTGTGTAATTATAAAGGGTGTCTTCTCGTGTGTTAATTCGGTGAGAGGGTTCGCTATATGGGCAAATCTATGGATAAAACGACGATAATAACTAGCCAGGCCCAAGAATGAACGAAGCTGTTTGATATTCTCCGGCATTGGAATATCTGTAATGGCGGCGACTTTTGCCGGGTCCGGTGTGATACCGTCTTTGCTAACAATGTGGCCTAAAATGTGTACCTTTTGTTTCGCGAATTGGCATTTGGCCGGTTTCAGTTTTAATTTCGCGTATCTAATCCTATCAAAAGCTTCTTCTATGTGCGATATATGCTCTTCGAACGTTTGGGAATATATCATTATATCGTCTATGTGTGTTAAGACAGAAGGATATTTGAGCCCCGCGAATGCCTTATCTACAAGTTTTTGAAATGTTTGGCTGGCATTTTTCAAACCCATCGGGAGAACGGTATATGAGTAAAGGCCGTTTTCGGTGACGAACGCCAGCTTGTGTCTATCCGGCTCGTATATCGGTATGGAATAAAATCCCGAAAAACAATCTACGATTGAAAAGTACTTGGCCCCGCTGAGTGTTTCGAGATAGGTGTCTGTACGTGGGAGCGGGTAATTATCGCTCTTAATAAGTCTACTGAGTCGCCGATAATCAGTGCAAAACCTGTGCGTACCGTCGGCCTTCCGGGTGAGAATTACCGGGGCGCTATAATTGGACACTATAGGTGTAATGATGTTGGCCTTTAACATCTCTTGAATCTGGGTTTCTATAGCCTGTCTTTCTTTAGCGCTAACCTTATAGGGCGCTTGGTGGACTGGAGCGTCACTAGTTAAGTCCACGTGGTGCTGTATTAAATCCGTCACCTCGAGATCGGCAAGTGAATGAGCAAAAATGTCACTATACTCCTCTAAGAGGTCTGTAAGTTTCTTGTTCTGCTCTGGGGTCAATGGCTGTGTTTCATCGACTTGACAGCTGCGTATGATACTGTTTGGCGACAAGGACTGATCTACAAACTATTGCAAGTTGTACCAAGCCGAGAAATTGTGGATCTAATATCTAGCATGCTTAGTGAAAGGCAATTTGAAGTGTTCCTAGGAAACACTAAAAGCCGCAAACGAAAACTAAATAACGGCCTACCACAGGGATCTGTTTTAGCCCCACTGCTATTCAATTTGTACATCCATGATTTACCAACTACAACATCAAGTAAGTTCATCTATGCTGGTAGCTCAGAGCAATAACTTTGAAGATGGCGAACAAATCATTACGGAGGACCTGGAGAAGATGTCAACTTTCTTTAAAACCTGGAGATTGATCCCAAGCACAACAAAAACTGAAGTCTCTTGTTTCCATCTAGCGAATCGTGTCGCAAACTACAAACCTAGAGTCCTGTTCAATGGACAAGAGCTGAGGTACAATCCTTTCCCAAAATATCTCGGAGTCACTTTAGATAGAACCCTGAGCTACAAAGAGCACATCACCAAGCTCTCTCACAAAGTCGCCGCAAGAAACAACATACTGCATAAGCTCAGTGGTACCTCCTGGGGAGCCTCTGCTGACTGTCTACTTTTAACTGGCATCAGTCTTGTTTACTCAGCTGCTGAGTACTGTGCGCCTGTCTGGTTGGAAAGTGTACATGTGAAGAAGATAGACACGAAACTGAACGATACAATGCGTTGCATTACTGGTACCATCAAATCAACTCCATGTCACTGGTTACCCGTGCTGAGCCACATCCCTCCACCTCACTTAAGGCGGAAGCAAGCTCTACTGAGGGAGGCTAAGAAAATCTTTGCATCACCCTCTTTGCCACTGCATCAGGAATTCTGCCATCCGTCACAACAACGATTGCAATCCAGAAGACCGGCAAGTGTCACTGCAAGGCAACTCATCGCGGATGGTTTTGACATAAAGGAAAGCTGGAAGCATGAGTGGTCAACAAAAACATTGGGAACAAGTGTCCACCATCTTGATCCCACCAAGAAGCCAAATGGTTTTGACCTACCAAGGAACCTCTGGTGCCGTATCAACAGGTTGAGGACTGGACATGGGTGTTGTAATTATTTCAGGTACAAGTGGGGCTGGATCAGTTCACCAATGTGTGAATGTAACTTAGAAGAACAGACGATTGAACACCTGGTCCTACGCTGTCCTCTTCATTCATACCCTGGAATTCCTGACGACTTGTTTGATCTCACACCTAGTCTAACCGAATGGTTGAAAAGGAAGGACTTTAAAGTTTAATTTTGTCTTATTTGTATTCTGTATTGTATCACCATACGATTAAATAAATAAATCGGTGGCGGGTGTTGCCGTGTCAGCATCTGTGGGTGTTTGAGGAGGTACTGCGATCAACGGAGAGACCTGGTGCGCGCGTGTGTCTCGCTGCGCTCGTGGATTGTATGTATTCCGGGCGTGTGTTATCGGATGTGTAGTTATAAGGTCTCCATTTACCAGGCGTATTTCGTTGGTGACGGAACTAATGTTCACATCGAACTAGGCAAGGAAGTTCGTACCAATTATCCCTGGCACCGATAGATCCTTTATAATAAACATAGGATGGCTGGCTTGAAATGAACCTATCTGAATCCGTATGTCTGTTATCCCTAAACAGTGAATGCTCTGCGAGTTAGCAGCTACGAGCCGAGTGTTGGTTGGCACCCTGTGTATACGCTCGTTGGTAATATACTTACTGCTGATGCAGCAAATGGCCGAACCGGTATCCAATAACATTTGGATTCTATACCCATTAACGTTGGCGGGTATGGATAGGGCCGTGATATTGTTTCCCCCTTGTGCCATATGCATGTTATTAAGGGCATATGTTATTGGAGGTAATGTGGGATTCTGAGGTGGGGAATAATGTCTATCTCCATGTATTGCGGCCTGCATTAAAGTGTGCCCTGCCGGTCGGGTGTTTTTGCTGATTGAGCGTTGAGCGGTGGGCTGTGTACTGTACCGGATACGCTTGGCTGCGTCATGCAAAACTTGGAGCCGTGATTCAGCTGTGTCTTGCTGGACCGCCATGTGTACTGGCCTAAGTTTTCTTTTAAGCTGCCGGTGAACTGAAAAATATTCGTTACGGTTTCTAGTGTGGCTGGATGTGAACCCTGGCCTTGGTTTCTGCGTTCTATAGGGTCTATGTGTCTGAGCGGGTACGGGTTCGCAGCCAGCTTTCTGTGGTGTCACCTTAGCCACTAGAGCGTCGATGCACGTGACCGGCTTCGCCACGCCCTGTTTAGTGGACGGTGAGCTTGGACCCGCGGGCTGAACTAATGTGGTTTGATTTACCATATGTGGCCTATCTGCGCCCGGCGTGTTAACGGCCTTAGGGGATGTGACTTCGCCGCCGGTTCTCTGTTCGATCGCTCGGGTTTCTTTCTGACTTTGAGGGGCGGATGGTTTAGCTTTGTGCAGCATGTTGAGCGTTAGAGGGCTGTAATGTCCCGCATTTGGACTGCCCGTGAATAGTAGATGGATGTGTTTATTGAAGCCTGGCGTGGAAAGGGTGGGATTCATACTATCCATCGTGTATACATGAATGTTATGTTGGGTTATCTGTGCTAATGCGGCAACCTCAGTCGCCCCTGCGTACGTGCCGTCTCTATTCATGTATTCCCCGTGTACATATTTATTAGGGAATAATGCATCGTTCCCGTCGGCTAGGAAATATCTATACTCGTCCCAGTGGGCCATAATATACATGACCATCTGAGTTCGAAAATCCTTATATCGATCCTCTGTCTGATGGATCAGGAAGCAGACTGCCCGGAACAAACAGTTTCCGTCACCCTTGACATTGTGTACCTGTAGCTTCGAACGGGAAGGGGTGTCCTGCAGTGTACTTGTACAGGCTGATGTGGGGGGAATTTGCAATTTGCCGGGGCGTATAAGAGAAACTCTATTCGGGGGCTGGTTACCCTGTTGGCTGCTCCCATGTGTTTGTCGAGGAGGGGTGCTCGTTTGTGATGCTTTTCTGTGTTTCAACGATTGTGGGGAAGGGTTATCCGATTTGTTAGGTGTTTTACCCCCCCCTTAGTAGTTTCTTTTGGTGCATATTTCCACGCCTGTCTGGTTATCGTGACTGACCCCTGGGCGCATTGCCTCGCCAATTGTCGGGCTGGGGCTCATATGTTGGGGGGAATACCTTCCTGATCCCCGCGGAGGGTGGTCGGGCAATGGGTAGTCCTCTGGTCCCCGTTCACGTTGGACAGGGGCGTATCGAGTGTACGTTGGGAGAGGTCCTTCATAATGAGGATTGTTCCTCTCGTATTGTGGGGGATTATTTGGCCTACGGTGTGTAGGGGTATACGCTGGGCGTATATATTCCGCATGTGGCTCGCGACGCCATGGTGGATCATCCCTATATTGTGGATGACGGTTTGCTGGGCGATCTAGGGGCAGATTTCCGCGTAGGCGTATGTCTTCCCTATACTGTGGGGGAGGCTGTGTCTGCCTGAGGGGAGGTGAGTTGTTTCGCCGTGGCACATCCTCCCGGTATTGCGAATAGTAGCTCGCTTGTCTCACCGGGGGTGAACGATGCCAACCGGGGTAGGTGGGTCTATATTGATCCTGGTCATCACCATGTGTCGATCGCCACCTATCGTGTGGATCATTCCTACGTGGTCGGTCCCTAGTACTAGCATGGATAGCAGTTATTTGCATTTCCTGCATCTGTCGTGTTAAATCGTGTATTTGTTGACGCAGGTCACTGTTATCCGTGCGGATGTGTTGATCAACCGCTTTTTGTGTGATTTTATTACCCTCCTCGATAAATTTAATATTCTCCTGGAGGTCTAGTACTGTATGACTGCGTAGGGTGCATAGCTTATCTACCAGAGACGGCCTCAGTCCCTGCATAAGGAGACGAATCTTTTGTCTGTCCGGCATCGTCCTATTGTATTTATCACACATTAATAGTTTGGCATTAATATACGCCTGTGTGGTTTCTGTGGGCCCCTGAGTCCGCTCGCGTATGCGGTCGTACAAATCGTCCTCATCAGGGATGAGTTGAAATGCGTGAATAAGGGATGCAGGAAATTGTTCCCAAGTGGCGTCAGCTAAAGTGGTTTCGTTTAGTTCATACCACGTTACGGCGGATTTGGTAAGGTACGCCGGTAGGAGGTGTCTCTTGTCCTCAGCTGACCAGCTGTTGATTTTAGCCGTTCTATTAAATGCTTTGAGATATTCCTCGGGGTCCTGCTTGTCTCCTGAGTACTTAGCAGGCTGTATCATGGGATATTTGGCTGGCATAGCCATATTGTCTCCGCAGGATATCTTGGGGTTGCTCACTGGGGTTTGTTCAGCTGGGTGTTCTGGTCTATCGTCTAACAGTGAGGGGTGTGAGTGCTCGTAGTTGTGGGACCGATTGTGAACTTCGAGCGGTGTGAGGTATATGTTCCCCCCTGGGAAGTACCCGGCTCGTTAGGGGTGGACTGTGGCACGTGTTGTAGGTCAATTAGCTCAGTTCCCTGGATGTTATCCAGCGATAAATTATGGTCAATTTGGGCCGTCTGTATCGTGGAAAGTGCCTTGTTTATATTTTCTCCTAGTGTCAAGGCGATGGCTTAGATTTCCGCGATTAGCCCACCGTTCGATGCACTCTATTCAGTTTGCCCTATCTGTTGTAAAATCACGTGTAAACCGTTGTAAGTTTGTTGTGTGTCACTAATCTGCTGTAATATACTGTAAGGTAATGTGGGGGTTAGTTCCTCGCTAGTGCAACTATCTGAGGATGATCATCGAGCGTTTTGTGCCTGTGCTCGTGTGAGAGGAGGGATATGTGGTATTACGTTAGGGTACCTTATTCTGATCTCTAGAGCTGCGTTTTCAAGCTCGGCAAGCAATTGGACTGCGTTGTGTTCAGATAATAAGTCCGCGATTCGAACACGGATCTTAGGCTGTAAGGGTTTGGTACTAGCGGCCAGGTAATGGACAGTGTCCCTAACCTTGCACCAAACCTTACTTTGGGGAGCTAGCGTAAATGGAGGTACTGTTTTACTTTAATAGTACCTATATTCCCTGATCCTGTGGCTGTTAATTAGGTTTTTGTTATGGGGGGTGCAAATGGCTGACCTGTGTGTAATGGCTGTGGAAACCCTATATCTGATCGGGCGGGCTTGGGCGGGTAATATATAATACCTGACCCGTACTCTGAAAATTTTTTCGATCTGGGTGGTGTATGTTTGGCTGTAAAAGGTGGTCTGGGATCTTTTCCGCGGAATCACGTTGTTTGGGACCCCTGAGGCGTTGTCCTAAGACAACGTCACGGTACCCCGTGCGTCCACAAATTGTAGGGGACCTGAGTGTGTGCCCTCTACAATGTAGTATTTTGGGGGATGAGATATGAGAACCTGGGGGATGCTTGGAACTCGAGTGTAAGAGGTGTAGGTTATTGAGTGGTCCGGGGGCGTGGACGCAGCTCGAAAGGAGAACTCCCAATTATTCAGTTTGCTTGGGTAGTTAGAGGGGATGCTGGCGGAGCGAAGGACGGTTTAATAAATAAAGATCTGAACAGCTGTGCCGCCGCTCGGATTATTGCAAACTGACAGCGCTACTGGCGAACTACGCGAAGGCAAGCACGGTGACGTATAATAAGTGGCTGGCTACTGGAGCCACGGAACAATTAAACAAGTATTATCAGGATCCTACCGGGATGAGGGTTAGAGGGTAGGATCTTATCAGCTAGTGAAATAAACTAAATGACCAGTTAACTTTGAGATGTCTAGTTTTAATGAGTACTTCTAATGTGAAGTAATAGTGAACTTTGCAGAGCAGTTATTACTAATTCAGATGCTATTACTTTACAATCACTAGGGGATGAAAGTGTAGGTGTTTGTGTGTGGAAATGTACTCGCTGAACACTCACCAATCTGGCAATAGTCGTGACGGCTCTCATCGGCGGTCCGGCATTCAGGCACTAGGTATAACTGAGGAAGACTGACCCGGAGTGACCTCTCATCTGCTGCTTTATACCTTTCGAGGTGTTGAGTGCGCATAATTGCACATTCTTTAGGAGTCGAGGCACTGGCCGGGGTCGATGCAGTTCAAGTGTGAGGTCATTTGGGGTTATTGAAGTACTGAGCGTTTAGATGTGCTGTAAATTTATATGAGTTGGCCTGAAGACGTGTATTTGGCTATAGATGTCTAGGGGTGGAAATAGTAGGGATGAAGGTAGTATCCGATGGATACAACAATATTGTGTAAAGACAGACAATCTCCACTGCATCTGGTAATGTTGTACAACACTGCACATCTCACATGTACAGGTAACATTTATAAAACTATAAAACTTTTTCCTACTCCTGAAAAGTTGCAAACACATCAAGTGGTATTGTAACTTGGCCGTACGAACGTTAGAATTGCCGGTATATTATGAACACAATGGAGGATGAATATATTCAGCTGCAGCAAAGGAAGCCATTTAGATCTGGAAATTGTTAAATGATATTGGCTGTCAAACTGCAGGTCTAGTTCAACTATCAGTGGGCAATCAAAGTCATATAAAATTGGTCCAAAATCCTGATTTTCAAAAAAGGACAAATCATATCGAGCATTATATTTCAGAAATATGTGATGAGATGAGGCTGATGTTAATGCAGAGTACGGTATATTTAAACTGTATTTTTTTGACATAAGTTATAATTTGTCCATATTGAATTGTTGATTATATTCAAGCTTCTTTCCACTGTTCAATACAATAATTTATTTTCCTTTTCTTACAATAGTGCTACACTGTAGCAATATCTTAATTCATCATCACCCTTCCCCCTTATCCAGTTTAAGGCTGGGTCAGGGCATTTATGGTATTCCTCCACCTTAACCTGTCCATCCACTCTTCTCTTCCAGAAGTCTGCTCCAGTCCATATTCCGTCTCCTTATACTGTACTAGTCTTAATCAAGTCGATCCATCGTGCTCCAGGTCTTCCTCTAGCTCTCTTTCCTTCCCATGTATCCTCCAACATGTGTTTTGGTATTCTTCCATCTTCCATTCGTTTGACATGTCCAAACTATTTTAACCTGCTCCTCTCGATTCTGTCATTCAACTTTTCTGCTCCAATAACCGTCCTGACTTCGTCATTTCTCACTTTATCCCTTCTTGTTTATCCTACTATACTTCATAAAAACTTCATTTTACTGGCCTGAAGTTTACTCTAGTATTTAGTCAGTGAGGGAGCGCGTACATGTGGGTAGTGTTGAATGAGACCTGATCAACTACTTGCTTCCGATTGCGTTACCAAGCTTCGTGTCTATGCACACCTCCTAACAAACATAACAGAACTCGATTTGACGTCTCAACCCTTCAAAGTTCAGCAAGTATACAAGACTGAGTCCCATCATCGAAATTCAATCAAATCAACACAAGAATAGCTACATATAGAATAAAATTGGACCTGTAATGCAAAAATACCTTCCTTAATTGCAATATTTGATCACAAGGACTAGACCTCGATTTGAGGCTTTATCAACAATTTTATTTGCATAACATCTGGAACTTAATGGCACTTGTTTTTAGACATGGAATAACATTATATTTTTTTTAATCAACCTTTTTTAAATTTTTATTTTGTATTTTTTAATCTCTGTAAAGCAAATGACAGTGTTTTTAATGTACAGATGTTGCAAAATAATTTTATTGTATAATAACATTGTGTATAAGAGATTGCTACAGTGTAGCTGAAGAAGGTCTTCTCGACCGAAACATGTACTATCACTGGTGTATGAAAAAAAATATTGTATTGAAAAGTGGAGAAAAGCTTGAATATGAGTATAATGTTTTAACTGAGCACCAGAGAGCAGTGCGTGCAGGAGTTCACTCTGTCAATTCAGTTGTGAATAAACATGTCTTTGATTCAAATTTTTCAAGGCCGTGAATCCATCTGTAATCTAAATGATGATTGCCATCAGAAAGTGCTTATAATATGCTTCAACTAAATGTTTTCTATATAAACCTTCAGTACAAATGGATTCAATGTCTTTAAAGTTGAGAAAAGTGAATCCAAAAGAACATTTTATTCACAAGTGCATTGAAAGAGTTTTGCAAATGGACTATTCTGATATTTTCCTGAAACCCTGCCCAAAGTTACATCAAAAGTTTGTTCTTATTTATGTTTGACTAGCATAGGCAGGAGTGTTGATGTGTTTTGAGTTTAGTCAGTGAGAGAGCGTATGCTCGTGGGTAACTTTGTTCATATGCACAGTTCTTCTGTGCACTGGTGTGATTGGCATGCACGCACAGTCATCAGGCTCTGACTAGCTTTTAACCGTTTCACTCCCAAATATCTTTCCTGCTTATGCATGCCCCATCCCGGGTTATAGGTTGGGGTTTCTAGGCAGTAAAGCAAGTGGAGAGTCCCTGAGGATTACGATGATGTGGTAATAATTGGGGGGCCTAACTACACTTATGTTGATATTTCCAGAACCCATGGTCAGATTTTGACATGTGATATGTCGTAGGACTCGGGGTGACGCCCCTTTTCCTATGGATGACCTATCTCCACCCTAAAATAAAACTACCCTTACGCGGGGATGAAATAGTGATTTTTTGTAAGCATGCGCAATTAGGGCTTTTGTAAGAGGGCGGGCTTTTAAAATGATTTACAGATGAGTTATTTAAAAAAATAAGAACCCAAAACTAATAGATCATCGGCTTTTTAGTATCTCGCTAACCAATAATCGAATTTAAACATATGGGGTGTCGTAGGACTCGGGGGGAACCCTTCTTTTTCTATGGACGACTTATTTCCACCCAAAAAATCCACCCTTACCTGGGAGTGAAATAGTGACTAAACTCGGGACAGGGAGAGAGCGGGGCATTTGAAATACGAGTTAACTCGTGGTTGGGACAGCGGAAGACACTCGGACTTGGGAGTGAAAATGTTAAAAATCACTTGTTATAAAAGTTGTTGAAAAAATAAAGCCTATTGTAATAAACAAGTGTGAATTTTGTTTCTAAATACTGGCTTAACTACAACATTGCTCTTCTTAATTTATCATAATTTTAACATTAATTGTGTTCATTTTCATGTTTTGTGGCTATTTTTAGGTGGATGCAGACCAGCCTCTTGAGTTCCTCACTGAAATGAGGCAAGTCACCACAATGTTTGTGAATTTAATACCATCTACAGTGTCTACCAATGATTTGATCCGAATGGTGGATGATGCATACACAATCATCTGCAGGTAAGATTTTAAAAACATTATGCGAGGAAAGTGCAAATACATATAGCTTTGTACCATATCACAATAAGCAGTTACACTATATACTTCCAAGCTACCAATATCTTCTAACTACAAGGAATAGAAGGACAGAAAAAGAATGAACACAAGTTACGCCTGGTGTACTTCCCCCATCAGATATCATCCATACACTGAGAATTACTGCCAAACGCAAATGGAAATCAGCAGAATGTACTATGAAATATTCCCCCATTATTAACATGGATATGTTTTGAGGGTGGAGGTCCAGGTTCGATTCCTGGCTCAGCCAAGAAATTATAATTCTGGTGTGTGGGCTGGAATGGGGTACTCTCAGCCTCGTGAGACAAAACAGGGATTAGGAGGGTTCGATTCCCACCTCAGCCATCCTGGAAGTGGTTTTCTGTGGTTTCCTCACTTCTACTCCAGGTAAATGCTGGGATGGTTCTCAACTTAAGGCCACGGCCACCTACTTCGCAATATATCCCCAATTTACAAATATACCCACTAGTACAGCCATCACAATAACACAGTTTATGACGCAAATTCCACACACACAAATACATGGGGATATATTACCGCGATGTTGCAGCCCCTAAAATAAGGAACAACAACATAGATAGATAGATAGATAGATAGATAGATAGATAGATAGATAGGTTTTATTAATTCCATTTGATCAAATACATGTATACAATACATTCTTGATATAGGACACGTCAGAATTTACATCTATAAAATAAAAGTACTAATCTATACTAATATAATAAAGCTGAAGAGTTTGTGTGTTTAGGTGTTTAAACGCGCTAATCTCTGGAACTACCAGTCCGATTCGAAAAATTCTTGTTTTTATATGATAGCCTGATTCAAGAGGAATAGTTTAGGCTATGTAGCATTAGGCTACACCTCTCAGGTGACCTTCAAGATTGATTTTTGTTCAGTAAGTCGGTAGAACAAGTGCTCCTGAACAGCTCTATCCACATGCGTTGGCGTTATCGTTAGTGATACGTACACCGTTTTACCTATCTGAACCAAGACCGACTACAATATATCAGACGGACAATCGATTCTAGAAAAATGGTGGCCATCATAGGGGAAGGTTTTGAATTAACGGCTCTTTGTTTACGTGTGTTGCGAGTGCGTCTACAAGCAAAAATTCGTATAAATATTATGTCTCGAGTGATCTCGTACTGTTTATAATGTTAATAGTGTACCGTAGGTAGTGTAGTACATTGCGAATAAATACCGGTAGCCTACCGGTACCATTTTAAGATTAGGCACCAAAGTCGTGTGTGTTTTTGACAGTTTGAACATACATTTATGGTTAAGGAAGATCTTTCCCCAAGTGTCTATTTCTTTCGACGTAAGTGCATTCTATAAGAATCTCTATGTGCATGTGGAGAAGTTTAAATGGATACTGCAGTGACATGGACCAAGCAAGACTATTTGGTGAGTCATATTTCAAACTACAATAACCTATACCTACCGGTACTTTTGAGATGATGCAAATGTTGGTAGATATTTTAAGGGAAGCGATGTCTTTATTGTGGCAATGGTATAATGAAAACTAAGTTTCCGTATAAATCAAATCCAGCCTTCGCTAGAACTTTTAATATTGGCTATTCTCAAGAGCCCATTAGTCAAAGCAAAGAAATGTGATGAACAGATTATCCATGTGTTTCTAACAGGATGGTATAGGATTTTCTCAAATATCATTCTCAATGGCCTTAAATGAATCAACATCCATGCAACAGTCTATGACGCATGGCAGTAATCAATGAAACTCCTTATGATCTCCAGAAATGGAAGATTTGTGTAATTTGAGGCGTAGATTGGACTGACATACACATTGCGAAGAAATTTAATTCTAGGGTGAGGGCTGGAACGGGGTGCACTCGGCCTCATGAGGCAACTGAGTATAGGAGGGTTCGATGCCCACCTCAGCCATCCTGGAAGTGGTTTTCCACCTCTACTGCAGGCAAATGCTGGTATGGTAGTCTACCTAATGTGAGAATACGGCTGCTTCCCATTCAAATCCTGGAAGTGTTTTTCCGTGGTTTCCCCACTTCTACTCCAGGCAAATGCCAGGATGGTTCCTAACTTAAGGCCATGGCCTTCTCCTTCCCAATCCAATCCCCAATGTTCAAGCACACTAGTTCAGCCATAACAATAACACAGGTTATCACACAAATTCCACACACAAATACATGGTGTTAAAAGACCACGATGTCGTAGCCCCTAATATATGCAACAACAACAATAACAAATATTTGCATTCTTGTAGCTCCATTTACCAGTATTTGAATATTTTTAAATACTGTATTTGTCTTATCATTGTTTCATTTGTGTCTGTATTTTTAGCTACTGTCGGTTCACGTTGATTGTAAGGAAGTACGTCAGGGTTTCATATTGAATTTGTGCCTTATTACATAAAATCCTGTAATTTCTGGTGGAATTTTATCAATTATGCGAATGCTTGTCTTCGAATTTGCCGCTATTTCGATGGCGTCATGCCCGCCAGTCTCAACAACTGTTCCCCTACGATTGCCACCATCTTAGTTTTGATGTTACGGTCTGAGATATTGTAGTCGGCAGGGGCGGCTGGCTCTAATGGGCCAGTGGGCCAGGGCCCTCCTTACCATTAACCTACATTAGTAATTCATGTTTAATCCTTAACGCTTGAAATACTGGCCGAGTTGTGCGCTCCTCACTATGAAAATGTACCAGCATGTTTGAATAACGCGCTACATATCTTGTCACGTAATTCTTCTTGCTGCGGGCTACTCGGGGCCCAGGCCTTACTGGGCTCAAGACTCCATTCAACTACAAACAAGGAGAGGTATATTGCGCGTGCGCGCAGACGCTCTTCAAACGTCGGCTATGGCAACACCACCTAGAGAGAAAGCCTTGCGATATGAAGTTGACAAGCGAGTGACGTCACGGAAGCCCGGCCGTGGACATTGAGACATAACATTCGAGTTTGCAGGTTATGGTATGGTTTCCGCGTGTTGTGTGTTGTGTTTACTGTCCCAGGTACTGATTTTCTCAGATTTCCTACCCGGTTATACTTAATGGTTATCAGTGCAGTGTAAAGTTGTGCCTATTAAGTGCAGTGTTAGAAATTGTAAAGGCAATTACGCCAATGGACCGAAAGTAAACGTTTTCTCATTTCCTAATGATGAAGGTGAAAAGTCGAAATGGATACGAGCTATTCACCGCAAGGATTTTATTCCTACGAAATATTCTATGGTACGTGTTACATCAATACTTATGCTCCAATTCTCACAAGTTTAGTGTAATGGGAGGAGGGAACTTTGTAACCAAGTCTCTTTTCTTGTAGGTGTGTGCCATCCATTTCAAGCCACATGAGATTCAATAGATCACTAGTATGCATGACGAAAAGAATGGAAAGCTAGTAACTGCTCCGTTGTATAAACCGAGACTGATTAGAGGTTAGTTAGCAGATAGTCCTACCCTTAAATTTTAGCATAGGCTAGCTCTTCTGATCACGAAAATTAATTTAGATGTAGAAGTCAGAATTTTCGAACCTAAATTATGTGCTACAGGCTAATGTCGTAGGTTAGGTTTATTTGTTTTATGGGGCTATCAATTTCAAGTGGGAGGTATAAGTGGGTGTTAATATGGATAGTATTCACATTTCTATTGGGGTTTGAATTGCAAGCTAACTGCATGAGGTTAGAGACCGATAACCTGTAGCAGGCCCTGATTAATCTTTTTTTTTCTATTGCAGTAATCTAATTCATTACATTTCTTATAGGGGTGGGGGGAAGAGGTGTATGTGAATTAGGTTGGAGATTGAATACATTTAGAATAAATAGAGTAATTAATGTAATGCAAGACTGTGATAAAATGATTGTGTCGTAAGTTAATGTTCGAATTAAATTCCTAGGAGCAGTCCCGTCTCAGTTCCCCAACTGCCCAGAGTATTTAACTGACACTGCAACTGTCTCCCGAGAAGATCCAAATGATAGGAGGCGTAGGATTGATAATGAAAGTTTATCGAAGGCTCTCGCTGAAAGTATGCAGACATTGGCGGAAAATCTGGAAGCAGTTTCATTTAGAAATTTTCAGGAATTGAAGGTGAAGTTAAACAGTGTGAGTCTTCATCCTGAGTGGAATTGCATTAGAGAGGAATCTTATATATTTTATTTTAATGAAGGAAAATCCTAGTCCACACTTGCGTTGCTGCATTAAGATAACAGAAGGTTTGAGTGCCTCCATGTATGTATCGAATACAGAAGTGAAACGTTGTAATAACATGTCTTTACCAAGACAGTTAGGTACAGTGCAAGAAATTGAAGAACTTATAAGGAATGCCCATTCAGTGTATGCTGGTCCTGATGCATATGAACAACAAAGTGTTGAGGATACTATATCTGTTATGGACAGTTTATTTAAGATTTTGGAGAGTACGTTCCCTAGGAGAAGAAGGATACATTAGACTTCTTAAAAGAGCAAGTTCACTTGCTAACAAAGCGTACCGTAAAGAGAAAAACTATTCCTGGGAATTGCTTGTATTCTCATACAGACAGATAACCTAGAAGCTTGATTTGGAAAATATCGCCAACTGGCAGGGAGCCAGTACAATATTTCCCTGAGGCGAGTGTTTGAGGTGGAGAATAAATTGCGCTTTCAGAGCATCCTGAACCTCAATGCTGCAGTGAGCGAGTATTTTGAAGAAGACAAGACATGTGACATAAGTGCTTTTTTGATGCTTGTGTTGCTGATGATAGTGATGTAGAAGTCCTACAAGAAGAGTATTGGCCTTCCTTACACTACATCAGTGGTTATTGCTCGTATGTTTTTTTTAAGCGATATGATTGCAATTATTGCAAAGTCTTTCTTTGCGATGAGGCAGGCCAGAGTGATCACGCTAGCCTAATAAATGCCAATAAGTGAGGAGGACTATGCTATCCCCATGCAGATGTAGTCAACTGTGCTGCATTTAATTTTGTTGTTATGAGTAAGCTACTCAATAGCTACAAGACAGAATTTTTGCGTCACTGCAACCAGCGGAGTGTTTTGGTGAATGTAACACAAAGATGTCTGCCCACTGTACTGTTTATGGGGCACAGCTGCCCAAAGCATGCCAGGGCATTAATTGAAAAGACTGTACTGGGCACTGCCAGTAATATCTTGATTAATAATTTTGTACACAATGTTAACGACAGATTTTCACCCAAAACTTTGGCTCAGCATAAGAGGAGGAAGCTTGTCCAATAACTGTTCATGGCCGTTCAGTACAAATTAGGAAATTTACAATATTCTTTCATTGTATGTACAGTGTCGTTATCATTGTGCGCCCCGGTAAACACGGCAAGCTAAGCCGGCGTTGACTGGCGTTGATCGTGGGCACGCGTAAAATGTTCAGTCGGTGGTTGGTGCACACTTGAACACTTTTACCAACCATGTTCAATAATATGTACAGTGCTCATAGTCGATGCCGAAAATGTCCTCCCTCTCTTGTAACACACACCTGACATCTTCTGATGAAAGAATGGACAACAATCTCAGCAATTCTGCTAGGTTTGTGCCGTGTCTTGTGTGGGGTTTTGCCTAGGACACCAAGCTAGCTCATCAGCTGGCTCTTGGTGTCCCCGTTCTGTAAGAACACAACGTTGTCTGTTAAAATGTTTATTATTTACGGTGCCTGTTTTCTTGAATCGTTTGGCGAGCCTCCTAATTGTACTGGCATTACGCACAGGTCTTCCTGGAAACTTGATTCGACATTTTCATCTTGTTTCAGAACAAGACTTTCTGCTTTTCATATACGAATTATGGATATACACACGTTCGTGCAATGTGAATTGGTGTCTAGGCATGACCAACAATCACAGTAATCACAATACTCACTAAACGTGCAACACTAACTTCTAAACTTTGCAGATACACACCCATATAAATGACAAAACACGTGTGATCTAACGATATGAGTCAGCGGAGCAGGGTAATGCGAGGTCCACTCGCTCCGCACCTGACCAGCCAAATGACGCCATAGTTTGCTGCGATTTCCAGGGCGCACTAAGATAATGACCCTCTGGTTCAATTAATATTGTCTTACTTGATCCACTTCTGTACATGGCTAATTACTAATCTGTAAGTATAGCAGTGGCGGCTGGTGGATAATTGTTATGGGTGTTTTCCTTTTTCATTAATGGGGGGGGGGGGGGGTAAAAGACTGCTTGATATCAAAGAAAGCTGTATTCAATTGCGCGGTAAAACGGATGTACCTCATTCATCACGAATGCCGCAGTTCAGAGAACATCACATTATCACTGGATCACCGGATTAAATAGTTAGGTTACATGAAAACCTGCAAGACATGGTATCGGCAGTTGACGGAGCATCTCAGATGTCTCCGTCCGCTCCTCGGCTCCCTTGTTGCAATCAGCGGGCAACGGCCAGCCGAGTTAACTGTTGGGATAGGACCTACTCGGTCTAGCATCTCTGCCATACCCTTCACTATTGAGATCTGGTCGGTGCTCGGGCCTGGCAACGAGCACTCCTAGACGGTTGGCGCGCTTTGCTTTCTCAGACAGTTCACAGTAACTTTTCCTGAATTATTAAAGAACAGAATTATGAATTCCTATACATATAAAAGGAAACGTACAGCTTTTATTTCTAAAAATATTATTATGGTATTAATTGTTTTTCTTGAAATAATCTGGTCGTTGTGCATCACTGCAACCTTATTACCGGCCGCCACTGAAGTATAGGATGAACAATCAATTGGCATTTACAATAAGTAGTGTAGTGTTAGCACACCAAACGTTGAACTGATTGCAAGAAGTTGTCCTAAAGTGGAGATGTCAGTTTAAAATGCAACTAATAAACTCTGTGTACAGTCACATTAAACGTCCAGTCCAGAAAGTGGTGAATAGCTCTGAAAGCAGCAGAGTGTTTTGGAGAATGGTGGTTGTAAAGCGAAGTTTAGAATGGAGAGGGTAAGTGTACGCTTTAAATGGGATATTTCATGCAATTTTAACATACAATTTTTAAGAGGGTTTTTGTTTCAATTTCACAGGTAAAATGGAACACAATCTGGAATGAAGTCTTGCAAGTTTCTTTACATCTTGTTTCATTGGATGAACGTTAATGTAGGCCTATTTTAAAAGTTTTAATCTAATGTAACATGCATGCTAGAGAGTATTTTTAGGAAGTGTTCGCATAAGGACTGTTGAAGGTGCAAATGCCTAAAAATGTATCCACCCTGTAAATAATATAATATTAATTCTAAATGAAAGTTAAACGCAGCTTATACACTTGCATCAACATTGAAATTAGGAAACCTGATCAATACTGCACCTCATATAAGTTATGTGCTAAAGTACATAAATATATGTTTATATTTATTGCTCTTTTTATAAACGGTTGCTATGTTCTGACAGAGCTTGCATCTCTTTGAACTGTCAACAAGGCGTACTCTAGCAGCACACACTGTTGATAAAAAAAAAACATTCATCGGGGCGTGTTATGCTGTAACCATTTTCAAAAACCATTGATCTGGATGCGTTGGGCTGTAACCATTGACAAAAATCATTGGATTAGACAAAACGAAGGTTAGAATGGTCGGGTGTAGGTGCGGCCTTGGCCGTGCGCAGCTAATGGGACACGGTTGACACAAAACCATTGATCTGGGTGGGTTAGGCTGTAAACATTTTCAAAACCACAGTTGTGCGGGGAAAAAAACAAATATTTACTACAGTTGATCATAGAATCGCCAATTGAAATTACAGATCGTTATGAGGCAATTTCCACAATCCATGGTGAATAAACGATTGAATTCGGCGCACGATGTAATGAACTAAGTGGTGCGCACAAGCTGCTGAACTGGGCGCTTCTTTGTTTTTCATAGTACCATAAGGGCGAGGTTGGCAGAACTGTCATGGTACTGTTTTGATGACGATTGATTTGAACAATAGCGCTGACAGCTTTAATTTTCTCTATATAAGTCGTGATCCTATTTGGGATGGCTGGGTGGGTCACAGACAGCGGAGGAGGAAATATCTATTAAAACATCGCTCCCTGAATTATTTCTCATCGTTTCATAAGGTATTTTGGCTAATTCATGTATTTTAGAGAATTTTATAGCGCCTTCTATCTTCATTCATAGCTACCGTTGATTTGAATTTGAATTGTCACTACTGAACCTCATATATGTGCTAAAGTTGCTATTTTAAAAACGGCTGCCATGTTTCTACAGCGCTTGCATCTCGTTCCACTGTCATCACGGCTCACTCTAGCGGCACGCACACATTGTTCCCAACATGTGAGATATAAAATCACTGTTGATCAAAGAAATCATCGGGATGCGTTAAGATGTAACCATTGTCGAAACTCATTGATCTGGGCGCGTTAGGCTGTAACCATTGTCAAAAAACATTGGATTGGACAAAACGAAGGTTAGAATGGTCACGTGTAGGTGCGACTTTGGCTGCGCGCAGCTAGCGCGGCACGGCTGACACAAAACCATTGGTCTGGGCGCGTTGGCTGTAACCATTGTCAAGAACCATTGGATTGGGCAAAACTAAGGTAGACGGTCGGGTGTAGGTGCGACCTTGGCCGGGCGCAGCCAGCACAAAACCATTTATCTGGACGCGTTAGGCTGTAACCATTGTCAAAAACCATTGGATACCTCATAACGAAGGTTAGAATGGTTGGGTGTGGGAGCGACCTTGGACGAGCGCATCCAGCGGGGCACCATTGATCTGGACGCGTCAAAAATCCATTGGATTGGACAGATCGAAGAGTGTTGGTGTGGCATAGTACCGTAAGGGCGAGGTTGGCAATACCGGTTTGATGATGATTGATGTGGACAATGGTGGCCACAGCTGGAATTCTGCCTACATAAGTCGTGATGCTATTTGGGATGGCTGGGTGAGTCACAGACAGTGGACATCTATTAAAACATCATTCCCTGATTTATTTCTCATCGTTTGATAAGGTATTTTGGCTAATTCATGTACTATAGAGAATGTTATCGCTCGTTCTACTTTCATTCAGTGCTACCAATATATTAGGGAATACAACAATTTTGTATTGAAAAGTAGAAAGGATCTTATGAAAAGGCTATATTTATTTAACTAGTGAAGGATAGATATGGTCATCTTTTAGTTTTTAGTTTTATTTTTACAAAACAGCACAGTTTGTGTAACATAAAAAATATGAGAACAACATGTTTTTGCAGATGACTCACTGTATTCTGTTGAAAACAAAGTGCTAAGATCACTGGTAATTAGCATGTTTTATGTATTGTCGGGTAAGCTTATGCCATGCCTGATATTGTAAATATTGCCATATGAAAACTGTTACTGTAGGATTACTCTATATCAAGTGTTTGTTTCTAAATTATTACCACATAATGCCCCTATATGAATCATCAACAACAAAAAGTTTCCTCTTTTGTAAATGTTCTCATGTCTCATGACTGCTGCGCTGTTCCATTTCAGTAGGTAACCTTTTCTGTCATAGGCATGCCATTACTAGCCTGTTTTCATATCACGCATGAAAACTTTCTGTGGCTAGTTGTTGTTGTTTTGTAAGTGGGTTATTACATCACTGTCATCAGCCATGTGTACTTGGATATGGGTAGAATTTGTATATGTGTATTGTGATGCTAGAATTGGGAAGGTTAGGTATTGTAGTTTTAAGGGGAGGAACTACGAGGTCATCTGCCCTTGGGAAGGAGGTGACCATGGTCTTCAGCTAGGAACAATCCCAGCATTTACCTGGAGTAGAAAGGAGAAATTGAACCCACTTCTTCTCAGTTCAGTTTTAACTCACGAGGCTGAGTGAATTTCGTTTCACACTCAAATCAGAATTGTATTTTTTAGGGGCAGATGACCTCGTAATTGCGCCCCTTAAAACAACAATAATCAACAATAACTAACTAGAATATTATATTTCTCGGCAGAGATGGGAATCAAACCTAGATCTTTGGACAGATATGATTGACTATACTGTAGATATTATTTTCTGTTTTAACTGTTACAGATTAATTAGTTATTTGTTGTTGTGTAGTCGACATCTCACGTTAAAATGGGGTGAATATTTTTCAATTTTTCTATTGAATTCTTCTATATATCGCATTTATTGAGACATCAGTGTTTTCGGTCAAGTTCACACTCGCAAGGTTCGAAATGCATACTTATCGATTATGATCGAAAACGTCGATTTATTAGCTAGAGTAATGTATCGATCGCATCAACTTCTGACCATATGTTACATTTATGGTTACGTTATTTATATATTCGCGTCTGTAGAACGTAATTTGACACATAAACACTCAGTCGCGTTTCCTCACAGGTTGTTCATAGCAGCAGTGCTGGGTAACGCGCTCGCTGACGGCCGGAAGGCTATGAAGTCATAAATCGTATCGCAAGGCTTTCTCTCTAGGTGGTGTTGGCTATGGGCCCAGAGATTGCGAGCCCATGGTTACAAGGAGGAATAACAATTGGAGCAGTTGTATGGGCTCTGGAGAGAACGTTGGAATGCTGCGGGAATGCTGAACTGCTACTTTCAACTCGAACTTACAACATCTATGGCCATACCCTGCCCCTTTCCTCCCCTTCTTCCGATGCTGTTTGAAATGATTCGCAAGATGACCATTTGATGGCCAACAGGACACCACCCTGGCGTCATTAGTTCCAAGGTTAAGGTACCATTTGGCTGCACACGACAGAGACAAGCGACCGAGACAGACGACAGCGAAGAGAGACGGAGACAAGTCAATGTGTCGCCGTTCACGTAATTTGATGACGACCGTGATGACGACCGAGACTGACGACACGCCTAGACATACTGTGCCCGTTTAGACCGGAGTCCGCACGACCACATATGCATTTTACCAAGAATCAGTCAGCACGAGAGTCAAAATATCCCGTAGCGCCAGATGGGTTAAAGCTAATCGCAAAAACGACATCAAATGAAAAAAATGCTTTACTGATTTTTGGCTCAATGCAACAATAAGGATAGAAGGAGATTCAACTGGGCATGACACATCATGTAAAATTATCTCATTTTATTCTGAATTTAAAATTGACTGAAAAATAAAATGCTCAAAGCAGCATCATTCATGTGTGGCGACCCACATTACTATTTACACAATGTACAGAAATTTTCCAACACATTGGACAATTATCTTTGGAGACACAAGTCTGATTATCAGTCCTGTAGACTGTGTTCCAAAATTATATCCATTATTTATGATTAAATCCAGTTCAAATTTAATTGTCTTTACTGGAAATATTGTAGTTCACTGGTTGAATTTTTACATAATATTAACACTCGTAGAATAATTGTTCATAGAATTTTTAACTTTCGCTTATTTTTCCAGTTTCAAAAAAAAATATTGTCAAAAAATATTATTATCTCTGAATCAACACAAATTATGTACACATATTAATAACAACATCTGAAAAGTATTTGACCATTGAGCATAGCATCGAAGAACTGTGCGAAGCACAACAAAATTAATTGTTCTTCTGACATTAAACGTTTCGAGAAGTGACTCGATTATGAACTTCAAGTTCCTAACAAAATATATGATTTCTGAATCATCAACTTGATCAATAAATTGTTGGACCATTCACTTATTCGATTCTCCACTTGGAATCATTATTAAGAAAAATATTTATATTTGTGGCCATTTTAGTAACTTTCACAACTTGCAATTCTTCGACAGAATGCGGAAATAAGAATTGTAGCTTCATAATAAATTCATTTAGTTCATGGCACTAGGATTGAAAACATCCTTCAAATTATTCGTGGTTATAGAATTATTTTTAATTGGCAGTGGCCCATTCTATTACTTTTATAAGAATACAATATTCCATATAGAAATAAAATATTTCACCTGTGTCCGTAGAAAAATAACAATCACCTTAGTGATTCTCTCTGCCGGAAACTTACTATGTTCCACAAGTATCGCAGCACTTTTGTAACTATCACAATTTAAATATATCTTCTGCGTAGATCCGGCAACCATGTGCCTTGGCTCAACGTGGCATCACCTTGTCATGCAAGAGCTTGGTTCGAAGTGAGCTGATGTTGCTTGGGCCGGCCGGCTTTTATTCAAAACGGTCAGGTCCACGCTGCATCACGCTGAAATATGGAAATCCTCATATCTCTGGTATCCCTGGTCCGATTTACTTGAGACTATGTGCATTCTCTTTCATTTGGCCGTGCCAGTAATCTGATCCAAGTCTCAAGTCTCTACTCCATGGCTAACTATTTAATCAACAAATAGTCTCGACCTCTGCTACTACTTGCTACGTCACTTGACATGCTCTTGGCTGCATAAAATTTCCATTCCCTTCTAGAAGTAATGGAGCGCGATATTCAAATATCTCAACTTTCAAAAGCGGCTGTAGCCTTTCCCTTGATATCTAGGTGTCTGAATCTTGGAATACCCATTCCTAGAGTTGGGCACAATACATTAGGTGTTTATTGGTCTTCGAGCATAAATACAATAGAGTGCGCATTGCCACACTGCGCCTGTACTGTGAAGTGAAACCAACATCTCGATCAGCTGAATAAAGGGAAAACAGAGGAACTCGTAATGGAAGGTGATAGGAGAAGGTGGGGAAATGATTTTTAATCAGGGTTTAAACACACATTTTCGTAATTTATACGACATTGGGAAAAGCATCGCATGTTTCTTTACGTACCGGAAGGTAGCAAAGGTTAAGAATGTAACATATTTGGTGTTAAAAGTGGCTGTCGTGTTCCGTAATATTCATACATCCAGGATCCCCTCTTGTAAATAATTAATAACAAATCCAATTCTGAATTAGGCCTACCGTACTGATTTTTGAACAGAATTGTGTTTGTGTAACGAGTGGCTGTCGTATTCAGTAATATTCATACATCTAGGATCCCCTCATGTAAATAATTAATAATAAATCCAAGTCTGAATTAGGCCTACTGATTTTTGAACAGAATTGTGTTTGTGTAAAAATTGGCTGTCGTGTTTCGTAATATTCATACATCCAGGATCCCCTCTTGTAAATAATAAATAACAAATCCAATTCTGAATTAGGCCTACTGATTTTTGAACAGAATTGTGTTTGTGTAATGAGTGGCTGTCGAGTTCCGTAATATTCATGCATCCAGGATCCCCTCTTGTAAATAATTAATAACAAATCCAACTCTGAATTAGGCCTACTGATTTTTGAACAGAATTGTGTTTGTGAGCTGGTCATTTTTGATTGTACGCCCGAGAGCTCCAAACAAGTTCAATCTAGGCCTTTTACTACATCATTTCCTAATTTATTTTTCATCATTAGAAAATGTATTTTGGCTAATTTCAGTACAATACTTTACAAAATTTTATCGTACAATTAGCTCTTATTCAGCGTTAGCTTCCACTTCAGTATTTTATGAAAGTGAACAAAACATGGGCAAATGGAAATAAGGAAGTCTATTGAATTAGTAAGCGTTGCTTTTTCAACAACTATGGATTACATTTGCTACAAAGGAAAACATTACAAGCAATGAACTGTTTCCTTTTAAATTCCATTTTCCATGAATCATAGAAACCTCCCTAAAATAACCCAGAACTTTGAAATTCTACGCAGAATTGACTAATTTAGGGCTGCAATGTATCCTAGGAGAATCTGAAAATTTTCTCAACCAAACGCACTGTGCATACGTTTAATAAGATGACAAATACTACCTCAGCGTATTTATTATCGAAGACTACATCGTCACATCAGTAGCATAACCTGCAATTTTACTCTGAATATGATTGAAAAGGAAGGTTCTTTGATGTTGTGATGGTCCTAATTTTGCTCCATAGGCCTGTTCAGTGGAGTAAGGGATAGGGTAGATTTTAATAATTTGTAATTTACATGTTAAATTATTTTTCTTTCATAATTCGGAGTTGAGGAAACCTAAAGAAATGCAAGTAGTGAAGTCAAGAATTTTAGGGTTATTTTACAATGAATTAACTTAGGCCTATCTATGGAAAGAAATGTCCGATCCTTTTTTAATTGTCTCCTTACATCCATACGCCGCACAGTAATACACCATTCTGGCTTAGTACGGTAATGAATAGAATAGAACAGCCCAATTCTATCATCACGTGTAGTATTTCAGTGCTCCAAACTATCCGCAGTACCCGGCAGTTCCCTTTAGTCAGCTGATCGAGATGTTGGTTTCACAAATGTGACGTCATCAGCCATCTATTCTATTAATGATCTAAGTTATTGGTAGAGCCCTGCGCGGATAAACAAAACGTTATCAGCATCCGCACGACTGTTATCCGCACCCGCACAACTGTTATCCGCATCCGCCCCGCAACCGCATGACGTTTATCCAAATCCACTGATATTTCAATATTATTTTTAATTTATTAGATAAAGCATAAAGTGTTAAACCAACACATTTAGACATTTGAGGACAAAGTCGTTCCTGACAATTTGCTTCATTGCAAGGAACTTCAAGTTGGATGACACTTCTGGTTTCTTGACCTCCGGTTTAGACAAAAAAAAACTGGCTATACTTTTTGGCTACTTTTGCACTTGTGCCTCAGTAAGTTTGATGTGCCTGATTTGTGTTCTGAGTATGAATACACTTTTTTTTTACAGGTAAAACATCCTACTATATCGTTCACCTTTCCGTTTCCATTGAAAACGTAACCAAAATGTCTCCCATATCGTTGACTTGAGCTTTGTTTCACGCACTATTGAATATTCACCTTGTTTTATTTTAATAGATAGTTTATCCATATTGGTGAAATGATGCTCATACTCCCGGTCGCGGTAACATTTGGGTTTATCCGCGGATATCTGCATCCGTGCAGGGCTTTATATTATTGGGTTATGCGTGCTCATATTCTTTGAAAAATGGTTACTAAATATATTTTAATGATAAGGTTGTTCGAAGAGGAAGAAGACGATGGTGTGTTGCTATGATATTTGTTGCGAAAGAAACCAAGAAAACCTATGAGTTCAACATTCAAAACCAGACGCGAAGAAGAATCCCTCTGTTTGTTAATAATGAATCATTTATCTTTAGAAGAAGAAAGGTTCAGGAGTTACTTTAGATTAAATCGTAAGCAGTTTGATTAAATACATTTTATTTCCGACATTTTCTCACTTCATAAAACATGTGCTGCGTCCGCTTGTCGCGAGACACTACTGCTCTGAGAGCGGTCTCCTACGGTTCATCTCGATCGCCGATTTGTGTCGCCTGTCTCCGTCTCGCGCTCTTAAATGTACTTCATATGGTTGAATGGGGAGCAGATCGAAGCGACCTGTCTCGGTCGCTTGTCTCTGTCGTGTGCAGCCAAATGGTACCTTTACGAAAAACGAAAAAGAATGGAAGAATACTTTAAATGGTGCAGTGACAATATCATTCATACCTAGTGTCAAGGATAGGTTAAAAATAAACTTCCCATTAACTAGCAATGTAACTACTTTTTAACAGGACATGGTAAGATAAATTCGTATTTTTTTTTTCGTTTCAAATTAAAAGACAGTCCATTGTGTGCGTGTGGCAATGAAGAACAAACAGTTGATCATTTATTATTTACATGCGTGAAACTGGAAAAAGAAAGACAGTTGTTTAAGAACAATATGGTAAATAAACATGGAAAATGGACGTTCGAAAAATTAAGCTAATGAAGCACTATACAATTAATTTTATATTTTAATTTAATAGAATTTAGAAAGAATGTCAAGTAGTTGAACAGATTCTTAATATTGGTGTAGCTCATAAAAACAACAAGTTAATAGATTTAGACAGTTCCTAGAACAATATGTCATCAAATAAATAGCCATAGAACAATAATGGATAATGTAAATATATGCTATTAAAATTGTAAACATTTTGTAAACATAGCGTGTAGTATTACTTTCATTATAATGGAACATGCTGTTGAAAATAAATAAATAAATAAATAAATAAATAAATGAAAAAATCCACAGCCTGTTTCCAGTCTCCGACCGGGTCAGGAATGGAATGAATGAAGCCCCCATCTAGCGGCGAGGATATGAACTGTGCCGGCTGCCGAGGCCTGACGCACTTCTCTGGGGCAATGATTAAATGAATGACAGATGAAATGAAATGATAGTGGAGAGTGTTGCTGGAATGAAATTTTGACAGGGAAAACCGGAGTACCCGGAGAAAAACCTGTCTGCCTCCGTTTTGTCCAGCACAGATCTCACATGGAGTGACCGGGATTTGAACCATGGACTCAGCGGTGAGAGGCCGGCGTGCTGCCGCCTAAGCCACGGAGGCTAAATAAATAAATGAATAAATGAATAAATAAATAAGGAGTTCTGTGATAAGTGTAACCAATTAATAATTTTGTTTTCCATCTAGCTCTAGAGTTTTTGACAAATGTCTTAGTGATAGGCTATTATAAATTTGGAATTAACTAGCGATTTAGAGGGTCATTTAAATTATATTAAATGTAGAACATAACATTTTCCCTAATGAGACACAATTTAATGGATATTGGCAAACACCTAGCGTGCTAGCTAGTAATTTTTACTGTGCATGATAATTTATTTTGTGTGACCTCCCAAGCTCTAAGACCACCAGCCGCCGCTGGTAGTCGGTCTTGTCTGAACCAACATTTGTATACTTACCCTTTGGAACCCTGATGGTAACACTGTCTACGTGAAATTTATGACAGACCAGTCCATTCTCAGCATTTAGGCCCTTTGGTTCAAATCTACACCTTTTCCCCGATCTGAAACAAAATTTGTATACTTACCCTTTGGAACCCTGCGAGTAACACTGTTTACATGAAATTTCGGACAGACCACTCCATTCCTTGGATTTAGGCCCTTTGGCACAAATCTACACTGTTTCACCGATCAGAACCAAAATTTGTATACATACCCTTTGGAACCCTGCGAGTACCGTAACACAGTCTGCATGAAATTTCGGACAGAACACTCCATTCCCTGAATTTAGGCCCTTTGACACAAATCTACACCGTTTCACCGATCTGAACCAAAATTTGTATACTTACCCTTTGGAACCCTGCGAGTAACACTGCCTACATGAAATTTATGACAGACCAGTCCATTCCCTGCATTTAGGCCCTTTCGCACAAATCTACAACCTTTCACCAATCTGAACCAAAAGTTGTATACTTACCCTTTGGAACCCTACGAGTAACACTGTTTACATGAAATTTAGGTCAGACCACTCCATTCCCTACATTTAGGCCCTTTGGCACACATCTATACCGTTTCACCTATCTGAACGGCAATTTGTATACTTACCCTTTGGAACCCTGCGAGTAACACTGACTGCATAAAATTTTGGACAGACCCCTCCATTCCCTGAATTTAGGCCCTTTGGTACACATCTATACCGTTTCACCGATCTGAACGGCAATTTGTATACTTACCCTTTGGAACCCTGCGAGTAACACTGACTGCATGAAATTTTGGACAGACCCCTCCATTCCCTGCATTTAGGCTCTTCATCACAAATCTACACCGTTTCTCTTAATTGCACTAAATGTTACATGCACTTTGAAACCCTGCTGGTAACTCTGTTCACTTGATATTTTGGACAACGCTCCCCATTCCCTACATTTAGAATAACAGACAAAATGAACTTGAAAACCACGTATTAAGGCCCTAGAACCATTCATGTCCGGAGTAGTGTAACTGTAAGAGTATTTTAATAAGTCTGTTGTTGACGGGCAGTTCGGGCTGCATCACGTCACCCCTACCAGTGTTCTGGTGCAGAATTGCGAAAATAGTTGCATCTTGCGCTGTTTATAAATTGCAGTCACGGGGGGTAATTAGTGCAAAAATATTTCTTAGGTCCCTTTAAACAGTTATCATCATGAAAATATTATGCCTCTGTATAAGTGCAATGGTGTTGGTGCAGTACATTGAGGTTATCAGCTGCAATAAGCCATGGTGCTTTCAAATTTACCTTCATTTATTCTGAAACTTATCGTTAAGCGCTTTGTGGCGATAAATGATACTATTGCTACCTCAGTAGCTCGGGCAGCCGAAGTTTGCCAAAGAGCTATAATTATTTTCCTACGGCGCTATGCGACAAAATACGACACTATTGGTCTCTACATTTCTAACAGCCAACGAGATATAGGCCCTAGGCAGTATTTTTGTTTCACTTAGTGTTCTTTCTATTTTATTTTTTTGGCAAATTTGTTTGTAAATTACATGTGTCAGTGCTGTAGTTAGTAAATGACTGTTTCCCTATTCATAATTATCATTACGGGAAATTGACCTGAATGTTACATCCATTATACTGTACTACTTATCACCCCCACAACCACCACCACCACCACCACAAATATATATATATTTTTTAAATATTGGTTTCTGTTAGTTAAGTATCATGTGCCAGTTCTGTAGTAGTATTCATTATCATCCATAAAACAAATAAATCCACCGGGCGAAGCCGGGCACTACTGCTAGTAGGTATATATTACTAATACTATAACTATTTATAACTTATGATCTTAAGAGATACAATCTTATTGGACAACTATTTACACCTTACTCTATTATCATAATATGAAAACTTAATTCTATAAATACAACTACTACAGCTAGGTATTACAATTAAAATAGAAAAGTAAAATATAAATATAGATTTCATCCCTCCTATACGCTAAGATATTCAATTACAGAGTAAAAACAATTGCACTGTAGATAAGCTTTCAACATTCTATCAAAGGTTTTTATTTTTGGGGCAAGTTGTATATATTGGGGTAATTTATTGTATAATTTAACTCCTGTGTGAAAAGTTCCTTTTTGATATATGCTTGTGTGTGTGAGAGAAATATGAATGTTTTGATTTTGTCTTGTGTTATGCTTATGAACATCATTGTTTGTTTTAATAAAAACATCCTTATTCATTAAATTCTTCTTAAAAAACATAATACTTTCAAAGATATATATGCAGGGCAGTGGGAGAATGTTTAAATCTTTAAACAGAGGTCTACATGATTCTCTAGTGTTTACATTTGCCCAGGCCCCGGGCTAAGGTGATAGACGCCCTGGGCAATGTTCTCAATTTTTTGTTATAAAAATAGCATAATAGGTTTTATGTTCGACCCTGACTATTCTATGTCAGAAAACTGTACTATGAGGCTCATTATAAAACTATTTTTCATTATGAAACAGTTTCTCCCACCAATCAGAGCTCAAGAAACAGTTGTTTGACCAATTATATAAGGATAACATCGCAGCTGCGCTGAGTTTCATGGCCTTCTAATTAAAATGTCACTGCGTGGCCTAGTGTCATCGAGGAGGCCATGGTCAAATACAAGGCATTCTCTGCGTCTCA
The DNA here is from genome assembly GCA_946902985.2 of Meconema thalassinum. Classification (NCBI taxonomy): domain Eukaryota; kingdom Metazoa; phylum Arthropoda; class Insecta; order Orthoptera; family Tettigoniidae; genus Meconema; species Meconema thalassinum. The sequence goes on along the minus strand of OX336391.1, from coordinate 293,971,099 downwards.
TGCGCTCTGTTCGGTACATAAAACTGGCGAAATCTCGACAGATATTTATGAATATTTATGTTCGAACATAAAATAGTTATACTAATTATCGTCGAACATAAACAGTCGTATGCAATGGTTTTTTTTTTCAAACAACTACGTTACTAATATTGTATCATAGGAAATAATAAGAAACGTAAGTCGTTCATAAATGTTGTAGCCATTTATTGATACATTAATCACACTAAACCCCAAGATTACAAATTCAAAAGTTAAATTTTAAATGTTCAATATACAGAAACATTTCAAATCAAAGGTTTTTTCCTGGCTTTTAACTTTGCAAATGTATTTATGTCAGAAAAGTATGTGCTAAGGATTACGTATTTTTCAAAACACAATAACAATACAGAATTTAGTTTTCTGTCTGTCTGTCCATAAATAATATAGGCCTAATCATGATTAAACATAAATACTACAAATGTATGTGATATTTAATATTACTTTTATTTTACATTCACGTAAATAATAGTTATTTTATCCTAATTTTAAAAGATTTCCATGTCATATTTATTTTTAATGTTGGGATTGTTGGATCAACCTTTTTCTGCGTTCAGCGTCACCTAAATTTCGGCGCCCCCTAAAATTTGGCGCCCTGGGAAAATGCCCAGTATGCCCGTTTATAGCCCGGGGCCAGCATTTGCCATAATTCTAATCGCCCTCTTTTGTATCCTAAACGTGCTTAGTACATCTGGCGACATACCCCAAAATATGACCCCATATCTTAAGTATGAATGGAAATAAGCAAAATAAGTATTTCTTAATGTGTGCATGCTAGTGCAGGTTTCCAAAATACGTAACGCAAAGCACATCGAGTTCAGTTTAGTATTCAGATATTGTATATGTTTATTCCATTTCAAGTCATGTTGTATCCATAGTCCTAAAAACTTTGTTTCTGATTTATTTTCTATTTGGTGACCATTTAATGTTATATTGGGCTTCGCAGGATTCATTCTGTATAGTGTGGAAATTTAGACACACTGTTTTTTTATAGTTTATTATGAGGCAATTATCTTGTGACCATTTGGTTAACTCTCCTGTAACGGAGTCAGCAGACTGCTGTATGACCTGTTTAGTTTCACCTTTTATTACGAGTGTTGTATCATCCGCAAACAAAATTTCCTTATGTGAATGAACGTTCTGTGTTATATCATTGATATATAGGAGAAAGAGTAGTGGGCCCAAAACCGATCCCTGGGGTACTCCAAATGTAATAATTCCCTCATTGGACAATGTATCATTAAGTAATTTGGTTCCATCATCCTTGTGTCTCAAGCTTACTATTTGTTAGCGCCTTGTTAAGTAAGACACTATCAATTTATTAGCTAGACCTCTAATACCATATTGATTTAGTTTTGTAAGGAGGATTTTATGGTCAACAACATCAAAATTAATGCTTTCGATAAATCCAAGAATAGGCCAGTTACATGTTCCTTATTGTCAATTAATTTCAGTATATTATTAATACATTCATAAACTGATGTCTGTGTAGATTTTTCCGAACTGAATCCATGTTGAGAGTTTGATTTTTATTTTATGTTTTTCTATAAAACTTATCAGTCTCTTATACACGATTTTTTCCACAATTTTTGCAATACCAGTTGGTAAGGTAATAGGACGATAGTTATCTAATTCATCTTTTGAACCGTTTTTGGGCACTGGAATTACATTTGATAACTTCAAAATAGGCGGGTAAGCTCCTGAGAGAATTGAACTGTTTATTAAATATGTAAGTGGATTTATTATATTTTCTGCACATTTCTTTAAAATTGCATCAGGGATGCCATCAATGCCAGCACAGAATTTATTTTTTAGCTCTTTTATAACTATTCTTACCTCTTCACTTGTGACATGATTTATAAATAAAGAATCACTACATATATTTATTTTATTATTAGAATTTAGTGTATTTACCTGTGATTTATTTAATAATTTTTGTGGAATTTCCAGAAAATAGTCATTAAAAGTGTTTGCTATTTCCTCTGGATTATTAATCACTTTATTATTTCTGGTCAGTGTAATGTTCCTTTGTATTTTAGCAGATTTTCCAGTTTCTTTCTTTATCACAGACCCCATAGCCCTGTTTTTATTAGATGATTGGGAAATAAAAATATCATTATGCATTTTCTTTGCTAGTCTTATTACCTTATTTAATATGCTAGTGTATTTTTTTTAGTATAAATTGAATTCAGGTGTTGTGTGGTATTGTTTATATAATTTGTGTAGAAATTTCTTTCTTTGACATGAATTTATAATCCCTGTTGTTATCCAATTGCTAGTTTTGTTATTTTGAACAGTTATTTGTCTAAAGGGGAATGCTGTTTCAAAATAGTGTTCTAGGGTACTGTTAAATGCATTAAATTTATCATTTACATTTTCTTGTTTGTACATTTCTGACCATGTTTCCTTATTTAATAAGTCATTGAAATATGTATCATTTGTTTCAGTGAATGGCCTGCACTTTGATTTTACTCCATTATCATTATTATTGATTGTTTCGGGTACTTCAAAACTCAGTATTTGTCCATGGTGGTCACTAAAACCCGGATACTTCTATTGAATGGTGATATTTATCTGTATTTAAAAAAAATTGATCAGGAGTGGTTTTACTAAATTTTGTTATTCTTGTTGGGATATTTACTGTACGTTTCAGTCCATAGGAAATTAGTAACTGTGTTAATAATTCACAATTTCTATCAAATTTTAAGAAATCCACATTTACATCCCCACAAATTATTATATCGAAATTTACTTTGCTCATGTTATTGAGTAACAATTCTAATTTATCTATAAATAAAGGAAACTTTCCTGACGGAGAATTATTAACTTAAACTGCTGTATTTTTACGGTAGAGAATTCAAAATCCTGTTCCATAATTAGATAATCATAAGCTGTTAACTGTTCATGATTTAAATTATTTCTTAAGAAGATACAAGTACCACCATGGCTAATATTAGATCTAGAGTATTTACTAGCTTGTATAAGCCCTGGGAATTGAATTAATTCGAGTTGTTCCTCTTTCAGCCAATGTTCTGAAATACATAGTGCTGAGATGTCTTTTAAGTTCATTTTTAAGCATTAGATTTATGTAATCAATTTTATTATAGAGAGACTGAACATTCTGGTGGTAAATTTTAAATTGGTTACTTTTGCAAGCTTGTGTTGGTGATTTATTTACATTATTATTATTATTATTATTATTATTATCATAATTGTTATTATTATTGTTGCTAGACAAATCCGAAATACCATTGTTGGACTCAGTTAAATTTGACATCAAAAGATCTGAATGCCAAACCTCACGTTTGGCTTGTTTTGCCAGTTTCCCTGCTTTCACTCGAAAGATATTACTGTTGAACTATTCATACCATTTGAATTTACAATTTTGCAGATTTCATCACTAAGATACTCTTTTCCTAACCTATTTGAAGTGTAGGCCATGCCGAGTGTGGAACTTCCTGTCTAATTTACTTACATCTATAATTTGGACATTTGGAAAACTCTTACAAATTTTATAAATTTTTCCATTTGTAGCCTCTATTTATTCATTTACACATGATTTGGAAATTAAGTCATATCTCTGCGGAATGTTTACAATGATGACATTTGTGTTATGCATGGATGGCAATGTACCCTTTAAATCTTTGATTACCTTTTTACTCTCGTTTCTATAGACGTCGTTTGCTCCAGCGATGATTACTGCATAGTCCTTTGAAGTAAGGGACGCACACTCTCCTACCATTCCGTTCGTGACCGCTGCAATTGGTGCTCCTGGCTTTACTGTCGAAGTGACCTCCATTTCTCCGCTTCTCTCCAATACGCTTGCTGCTACATCTCGCCCGTGACAATCTGCAAATATCCGCATCTTCCTGGATTTTCTCTTTATCACTTTCTTCTTTTCTTCTTGAAGAAAATCATCATTTACTTCGACGAGTGCTCCAAATGATTTTGAGACGGGAATTTCAGTTACATGTACCAGTACTCCATTTATAGGCCTAGGCATATTCAATCTTACCTTACCAGCAACCACTGTCGACCAAGTTTCCTTGCTTTCCTCTCTGTTTCCTTTTAATTTATTCAACTCTTCCATTAACTTAGTAATATCTTCCTTTAGCAGCTTTATAATTTCATATTTTGAGGACAGTTCGTTTCTCAGGTTATGACATTCGCATGACGGTACCGGTAGGCCTATAGTACGACAATCGGTTTCACTTTTCTCCTCACTCAATTTTACCTGAGATCTTGTGATGATTTTATTTGCATTTGTTTACTTTTATTTTGCACGACGAGCATAAATCCGTAACGGTTACACTACCTGACGAGACACTAACACTGTTTACTGTCGACATATTAGAGATCTAAGTTAGCCTTGATGTTTACACCAAATTACACTAAATTTATTTTAATTAATAAATAATAATAATAAATATAGCCTAGATAATCCCATAAGGGCAAAGGCCTCCTGCGAACAGGGACGTGCTCTGGTTTAAACTCGTTAGGCGAGCAAGTCCTAAGGAGTTGTGTAGAAGTTTTTTACTCCACTTGCTACACTTCACTGTATTTCACTTCACTAACACTACATTTCACTTCGCTTTACGTGCGTTGTTTGGCTTGTTACAGGTTGCAGAAGTGTATCTTTCATGTCATAGGTGTGCTGTCTACCAGGATCTTTCATTGTTGAAGCTCTCCTTCTCTTCCCTTCTTATAGTTCCATACGTCTCCATTCTTGTCTCTCCCGTGCTATCCTCGTCCAGTGTTTGCCTGTCTTCCTTACGATTGAGTCATCCCAGCGGGTCTTCTGTCTACCCACGTTCCTTCTTCCCGTTCTGGGGTCCCATACCGTTAGTTTGTGCGTCCATCGATCGTCTTTCATTCTGGCCACGTGGCCTCCCCACTTCCATTTTAGCCTGTCAGCTGTTGTCACGGCATCTTTCATGGCAGTTCTTCTTCTTATCTCCTCGTTTCGTAATCTGTCCCTCAAGGAAACTTGAAGGATCTTCCGTTCCATTTTGCGTTGACATACCCGGATTGTTTGCCTTTGCTTCTCTGTTAACGCCCAGGTTTGACAGCCGTATAGCAGTACCGGCATTACACACTTTTCTAGCACTTCTGATTTTAGACTTATTTTCTGGGATTTGTCCATCAATATAAATTTTAAGGACCAGAACTTCTTCCATGCTTGTCCAACTCGTCTCTTGATTTCCTTCTCCTGGGAGCAGTCAAATGACAGGTTTTGTCCAAGGTAGACGTATTCCTGTGTGTAGGCTAGTGGTTTGCCATTGATGAGGATTTGTACTTCCAGTGAGTTGGTCATCATTTTTGTTTTTAGGGGGTTCATAGATAGACCTACTTCTTTACTGACAGTGTCCAGGTCCGCTAGCATTTGTTCCAAGTCTGTTGCCGATTTTGCTAGCAGTGCAATATCGTCTGCGAACCGTAAGTGTGTCAGCCTTTCCCCGTTTATTTCGATGCCGTATTTGTTGTCCCATTCCAACTTCCTAAATTGGTTCTCCAGTAGGCATGTGAACAACTTTGGTGAGAGGGGGTCGCCTTGTTTCAGGCCTCTCTCTAAGTTGATGTTCGCACCCTCCCTCTCCGTTCTTACCCTCGCTTGGCAGCCTTCGTAGAGCTTTTCCAGTAGTCTGACATATCCCTTTTGTATGCCTTGGCTTCTCAATGCCTCTAGCACACAACTATGTTCCACAGAATCGAAGGCTTTGTTATAGTCTACGAATGCAATGTATAGTTCGAGATTAAATTCCTGCGTTTTTTCCAAGAGCTGGTTCATTGCTTGCAGGTGGTCAATTGTGCTAAAGCCTGTCCTGAATCCGGCTTGTTCCACTGCTTGGTTTTCATCTAGTAGTTTAGACATCCTTCTAGTCATGATTTTCGTGAAAAGTTTGTAGAGACTGGCCATTAAACTGATTGGTCTGTAGTTATTAATGTCATCTTTAGCGCCTTTCTTGTGAAGCAGAACAATAACGCTCTGTTTCCATTCTGTTGGGATTTCTTCTGTTTCAAGTATCATGTTGAATAGCCTTGTTATCACTTCTATGAGATCCTCACCACCCATTTTCAGATATTCGTTGTAGATGGCATCCTCTCCGGGGCATTTCTCGTTTTTCGCCTCCTTTATTGCTGCTCTGACTTCACTGGTCATGATGGGAGGAATTTCTTCGTCGTATAGTGCCTCCAGCCCCTTATCACTTTTGTCTGAGTCTCTTCTCTGGTGTGCACTGGAGTACAGCTCTCTGTAGAAGTCTGTGGCCTGTGTCGTTATTTCCTCCCTTGTTGCTTGTCTTTTACCTCTTTTGTCTTTCACTCCAAGCATCCATTGTTTGTCTGGTGCTAGTTCTTTTCTCATCTTTCTGATTGATTTTGATTCTTCTGCGTACTTTCTGATGATTTCTGTGTTGTGGTCTCTAATGTCCTTTCTAATTTCCCTTTTTGTGCGCTTATTAAGCTGCCCGTACTCTAACTTTTTCTGGTTGTTATCTACAGCTTGTGCTTTCAATATTTCTCTTTCCTCGATTAGGCGTTTGGTACTGTCTTTTAGCTTATCGCGCCGTCCCTTCTTACTTCTTGATATTGCTGAGTTGTTACATGCAGATGTTATACATTTTATGAGTTCTGTGTAGAGATGCTGTGTGCTTAAGTGGTTTTGTTGCTTCAGGTGATTTAGATTTTGCTGAATTTCTTGGGCGTATTCTGTCTGGTTGATCTGTCCAGGGCTAGTTATCCTGGTCTTGAAGTATGGCCGTCTATTCTTCTTTAGTGTTAGCTTTAAGCGCACCATTCTATGGTCGGTGTCGAATTTTAGCCCGTTGATCACTTGAATATCCTTTACTTCCTTTAAGTTGTCGGTAAGTATAAAGTCAATTTCGTTTTTTGTCCTGCCGTTCGGGCCTCTCCATGTCCATCTACTCTCTGGCATTTTCTTGAAGAAGGTGTTCACAATTTTCATGTTGTGTCCATGAGCAAACTGGATCAATCTGTCTCCTCTCCCATTTCTAATTCCGTATCCGAATGGTCCCATAGGTGCTTCGTCTGTATGTTCTTTGATTCCCACTTTACTGTTAAAGTCCCCCATTACAAACGTTCTTTGTGTGTTGAAGTTGTCCAGTGTGTCTTCTAGTTGCTCGTAAAACTTTTCAATTTCCTCCTCTGTACTGTTCTCTGTGGGGGCATAGATTTGTATAATTACGATGGTATTCCCTTCTAGATCTAAGGATAGTAGCGCAATTCTCTCTGAGATTCCTCGAATTTCCCGAATGTTGTTTTTTAGGTGCTTCTTGATCATGAAGCCCACTCCTTTTTGCCCTTTGGTTTCACCGATGTAGCTGAAGATGTCTCCATTTGGTTTTTCTCGGATTCCTTCGCCGAGTTGTCTTACTTCACTAAGTCCTAGTATGTCGTACTTTATGTTTAAGAGAGCATTTTCCAGTTCAAGTTCCTTGTCTTCAGTTCTCAGAGACCTTACGTTGAGTGTGGCAAGTATTAGGTATTAATTATTACTACCTAAATGAATTAATCTAATTACCTGAATTATCTGAATGTCACAGCCGCCTTGTTCCCAATTGCATACTCAATTGCAAATACACATACTATTACATACACCACAACAATACATGTTATCAGACTAAATTCTACACACACCCACATACACGGGGCTGATTATAAACAATGTCCATGCCCTTAAATAAATAAATAAATAAATAAATAAATAAATAAACAATACAAACATTTTCTCTTATCCCATAGCTTTTTTCCTCTTCTGTGGCCTCGTGGGGGTCCTGGTACAGGTCTGTCGAGTTGTCGCCTGTAGGCGAAATAATGACAAAGGTGTTGCGAACATCCAGTCCCCGAACCAGAATAATTAATAACAAGAGATAAAAATCTCCATGGCTCAGCCAAGAATCGAACCTGGGACCGTCAGGGCCATGCCCTAGTAAGCTAACAACTTACCCACATGGCCAGACGTATTACACGATGAGGTGGGCTAGGCTACTCTTGAAATAAGGTATTTCAAATCTCTTAAGCAGATAACAAAATGATTTTAAAAATCCTGAATGTGCTATTCATGTTCCCTTTGTAAAAAAAATCTAAAAATATTGTTAGATATTGAGGGTCCAAAACTGTGCACAGAAATGTGTTCAATCAACATTCTATTAAGACCTTTCTGTTATTCAGGTTAGTTCGTACTGCCCTGGGATGTGTGAATAAAGTCTCCTTGTTCGACAAGGACATTATGTTCCTCGTGATATTTGGTCTAAGAGGGTACAAACATGAGTCGGGAGGTCAAAGTGGGCTCAAATGTGCCTACAGTGTCCGTCGAGCAGTCAGTGAGTTGCAATATGTGGCCTGTGGATCAGTTGGCGTCACTACAGGTATGATGCTTTCTTTTAAAATTTCTGTGTGAATCCTTAGTTTTCGAATTGGATGATCAAGTGGTTAAGCATCAATTCTTTTTTGACTTGACATTTTGCAGACCTGTGGTTAATACTTTTTGTGGTGCAAATGTAAACAACTGTATTACTTTTTATGTATTGTAACCATTCTGGTTACATAGCTCAGATCAAAATGTTAGGTTATGAAATTGACTACTCTTTGCTGGTGAGCTATAGAGCTTACACTTTCTTTCGTTCTTTCACTTGCCATAGGACGCGCCACCGGCGTATGGTTAAGCATTACCAGCTTCCGGTTTAGTAGTCAGGTAATGGAAGCAATGGGAACTGTGTACTACAATTTTCCTTGCAAATAACTAAGCAAATTATTGTTGTTAGGAGAAATAAAAGTTGTAAAATGCACCAAGAGCGAATTGATCTTCCGCTGTGTACAATGAGAAAGCTCGGCATGTGTGTATTTCTTATGTATTAATGATGCGAAATGTCGGCTAACGTTGTGCCGCTTCAACACTCGCAGTCTCTAAATGTAGCAGATTTTCCCGTCAATTTACAACAGATTATGTTTGAAATTTTTAAAAAGATCGTGACGAAGAAAGTGTTTCTCCAATTGAATTATTGTATTTAACTGTATGCACGTCGTATAATCTTGGCAAGGTTGTTTTTCTCACAGAGCAACTTTCCACCGTAGTATGCACGCAGCTCTTTGTATTTAGTTTTCAGGCAACTTGTTTTAAATTATTGACTAAAATATTTGTAAAGACAGACAATCCATGCCTCCATTAGAAGGTTTCGGGTTCAATAATCCATGCAAAATGAAGTTCGGTCGTTTTTGAAATTTACCTTTTCAATGATTACCGTATGGTAGCGTACCGTAATTTACGTAGATATTTATTTAATAAGTTTGTCGCTTGTTGTTTGGTATATTAACTTACGGTAATATTTTCCATACTGAAAACCAGGCACGGTTGGATTTTAAGGTGAAATTGAACGTGCTATCAAATATCGCTTTCTTGCAATAGGCCTAAGTAACCTACGTAGAATATGTACCGGTACCGTATGTAATTATAAAATTGTGGGCGTTATTTCCACAAGGAATGCACAAGACTTTCTAAGAAGGCTTACGAGTCTATAAAAAGTGATCCGCAAAAGGTGTGGAAATGCAATCGCGACGATTGTCACCCACCACTCAATTTCAGTGATTGTGACTTGGTGAAGGAGGTTACATAAAAGATACAGTTGTCTGTAAATGAACTAAGGAACACTTTCATGCAGGACTTAAAAATAATTAAGTAAGCCACGGAATTCATTAACGAGCAGTTTGAAGATTTCAAAAACCTCACAAATGAGATAAAGAAAAGAACACTAGAAATGGAAAAATCGTTGGCGAGTATAAACAATGACACGAAGCAAGCGTTAGATGGGTCAGAAGACCTTAAGCAGTACACGCGTAGGAACAATTTGATATTAAGTGGAATGCCAGAAATGCCGAGGGAAAATGTGTACGACCTAGTGATCCAAGCTTCCAGGGCATTGGGTGTTGAGTTGGGACTCCGCGACATCGATGTCGCTCATCGTTTGCCGGCGAGAGGCGGGGACGTGGGGTGAATCGTAGTGAAATTCACTAACAGGTGGAAGAAGGACGAAATAGTGAATGCGAGAATTCAGAAGAGAGTTATAACAACCCAGGACATTGGACTGAATTGCCCTTCACGCAATATTTTTATAAATGACCACCTATCACCCAGGAACGACTACATTGCAAGAAGATGCCGGATCCTGAAGCAGAATGGGAAGATATTCGGAACCTGGACAAGAGACTGCAAGATTTATGTCCGGGAAGCTCGAGATGGCCCAAGCACACTCATCTGCAGTGAAGCGAAGATCGCCCACCTCGAGAAAAAATACGGACAATAAGTACTGCAGGTATCACACATCCGAAGTTGCTTTTTATAGATTTAATGGACGTAGACGATTATAAACACAACGAAACATTAAGATCTGTTGAAATGCATTGTGATTCTATAGAAAACTATAATTTAGAGACTAAAAATCAGATTTTGAATTCAAAATTTAAATGTATCTACATCAATGCACGAAGTGTTCGGAATAAGTTTGAGGATATTATGCTCCTTATTGACGAGATTTTAGAAATAGATTTAATAGTCACAACAGAAAATTGGTTGTCAGACAAAGAAACACACTATTATAACATTCCAAGCTTTGAATCACAACATGTAACACGAGACGGGGCTGGAGGAGGTCTGTCAATTTATGTATCTAGAAAATGGGCAACCAAGGTTATTAACACCATTAATAGTTATCACAGTATACTTCAAATTGAAATATTTCAGAAACACAGAAGATACAGTGTAATTTCTTATAACCCAAGGGAGACTAATGCAAACGAATTTATGCTTGACCTTGAACGCATACTTTGCAATACTAACCCAAACACACTACTCATCGGAGACGATAATATAGATTTTCTAAAAGACAGCATTATTCACAGGGCCTATTTGTCTTTACTGAATTGCTTTAGTTTTTATCCATGCAATACAAGACTGCCAACAAGAATAACGCCTACTCATAATATTTTAATTCTAGAAATTACATCACAACCAGAAGTGAGTACTCAATTCAATAATCGTTCAAATACACAAACATTTACGAAAATAAGTTATGCCAAACTGAACAATTTCTTTTCAAAAAATAAATTGCCAAATCTATCTACTGACGTCAACGAAGCATATAATCAGCTTTGTGATTTCATTAGTGATGGAATTAGGACAGCTAGTATAAATATTAAGCAAAAACCACAGGTAAAAGGCACACATAATCCATGGGTAACACATGAGTTTCTGGAAGCCATAAAAAGAAAAAATAATTTGTATGCAAAAACTAAAACTAAAAACCCTTCAACTGAAACCATTAAAGAGTACACACAATGTAGTAGGGATGTGACTAGAATGAAACGAGCACTGAAAAAGTTATACTACAACAATGTAAATCAGATAGTGACAAGGCTGTCAGGATCAGCTCACCGGAAGACATTGAAAGGCTAGTAAGAGACTCTTCCATCAACAAGGCTCAGCCATCCCATTCACATAAATAATAATGAACCAAGACATGGACCTACTAGTTGATGTTGACTTACACTCATCAATTGATGAGCGTAAATATGACTGTATCCACGACTACGTAGCAGACACTAAAAATGAGGTTAGCCAAATCAAGTGTATTTACCTAAATAGCAGAAGCATCAGAAATAAACTAGAAGATATCGAGATACTAATTCATATTGTTGAAAATCTAGATGTCATAGTGGTAACCGAGACTTGGGGAAAAATGAATGAAGCTAAATACTTCAACCTAAACAACTATTCTGTTGCTTTTGTACACAGAGACAATCAGGATGGTGGAGGTGTGGGAGTTTATGTCCACAAAAAATGGAATATAAAAGTTCTTAACCTAGTTGAGAGTAACCATAGCTTGATCCAGTTAGAGCTTATAAGAAGTGATACTGTTCGTTTCAACAACCTGCATACTATTAATATAATTGCAGTATATAATCCTAACATAAATAACGCAACAAATTTCATGCAATCTCTAGAGCACATTCTTTCGAAAAATAATGCCAATCTTTGCGTATGCATTGGTGATACAACTATTAACTTACTAAACAAAAATTATGTAGCCAAATCATACCTCAATCTAGTATCAAGCTATGGTTTCACACAATGCAATACTCGGTATCCAACAAGAATATGTGAATCAACAAGTACACTCCTTGATCAGGTAGCCACTAATAACTGTAAATATACCTATAGGATAAGCAATATAAATAGTGATATTAGTGATCATAATATTCTTGTAACTGAGATTTTCTGGTCAAATTACTATCCAGGCAAAAGCCCAATCTCGAACATGACATTTAAATACCCCCACAACAAGCAAAGGTCTAGCTCAAAAAACGTAAATACAAATTACCGGTACGTGAACAAAAACATATTCTCCAATGATCTCAATCAAATAGACTGTTTAGATGATGTAAATGAAACTTACATCGCCATGAAACACAAAATCTTGCCACAGACACCCAACAGAGAGAACATTGACACACCTTTGAAGGAAATACTCCAGAACCACAATAACCCATGGATAACAACAGAATTAATTCAGCTAATAAAACGAAGGGACCTACTACATGCTAAACTTAAAACTAACATTCACAGAAACAACAACCTCTTAAAGGAAGAGCACATAATATGTAGGAACAAAGTGACAGCTTTAAAACGGAAACTGAAATCCTCATACTATGAACATAAATTAACATTGAACGCCAATAGCATAAAAGATACTTGGAAAGTAATCAATGAAATGATCTACAACTGCACAACTGAAAACAAAGATGGTCCCAGTGAGATAATAATTGACGGTAAATCTTTCACAGGAAAAGAAAATATTTGCAATGCTCTAAACACTCACTTTATAAACATAGCACACAAGTTAGCCAAAAACTTCCTCCCAGGGAAGAAAGTTAATGAAATTAATGTCAACACAGATTCCATATTTATGACCCCGACTAATGAGATGAAAATTCGCAATATTATATTAAGCCTAAAAATGAAAAGTAGCCAAGACAAAGATGGTATGTCAGTAAAATTGTTAAAAAACTCCATTGACATGCTAAGTAGCCCACTAACTACTTTAATTAATTTATCGTTAGAGACTGGCCTGGTACCTGATGATCTAAAAATAGCACGAGTCATACCAGTCTATAAAGGAGGTGACAAAAGCAATCCAGACAATTACAGACCCATTTCCATCCTCCCACCCATATCCAAGGTACTCGAAACAGTAGTAAAAAACAGAATTGTTATTTTTTTAAATAAAAATGATTACTTCTACAAAGGGTAGTATGGATTCCGAGAAAACTCAAGCACAGAAATAGCCACAATTGATATAATCTCTAACTTGCAGGATGTCATAGACAATAAGATGGCAGCGAGTGGCCTTTTCATAGACCTGAAAAAGGCGTTTGATACTGTTGACCATGAAATTCTTTTAGGGAAACTTGATAAAGCAGGTATCCGAGGAGTAGCTTGGACATGGTTTAAAAATTACCTGTCTAATCGTAAGCAGTATGTTGAAATAAATGGCTACAGAAGTGAGGAGGTAAATATTACCCATGGTGTGCCCCAAGGATCAATACTGGGTCCTTCCCTCTTCTTAGTATATATTAATGACATAGCAACACTCAGTTTTCATGGTAATATAACGTTGTTTGCAGATGACTTAAGCATCTTTTACAATGCGAACACCACCAACACGCTGATTACACACATGCAGGAGGACATGAATACAATACTTGGCTGGACCCAGTCAAATAAATTAACAATAAATGAAGGTAAAACAAATTATTTAATAATATCTAAGCGTAGAACAAAGTTAGACATCACTCAGAATATAATGCTGAATGGAAAGGCAGTTAAAAGGGTCTCATCTGTCAAATACCTAGGCCTGATAATAGATGAAAATCTCTCCTGGCAAAAGCACATTGATGCATTAGTTAAAAAAATATCACCTGCTGCTGGGATGATAAAAAAGTTGAGCTACTATATCCCAAAATATCTACTCAGGAAAGTGTATTTTTCCTTAATCCATAGCCACTTACAATATTTGAATACAATTTGGATAAAATGCTCAAATTACCTAAAAAAGGAAATTGAGGTAATTCAGAATAGAGCCATAAGAAATATGTATAACTACCCTTTTTTAACACCTACCAAACACCTTTATATTACGAGTAAAATTCAACCAGTAGCCCTAAATGCAGAAATCAAATCAAATGTCCTGATGTACCAAATCCTACACAACGGTATCCACACAAATTTAAACTTCACTAAACAATCTGATTTACACGCTTACAAAACTAGACATGCAGATGACATATCACTTTTCCATATCATTTCCAAACAATATGGCAGTAATAGCATTAAGTATAGTGCCTTTGTAAAGTTCAATAGACTACCAGAAAATATAAAAATTGCACCTAGCCTACCAATCTTTAAAAGGAGGCTAAAACAGTTTATGTGGAATGATTATAAAATGTCAGTTTGAAGAAATTCCAAAATCTGAGAAGACAAAAGAAGACTACATTGTGTACAAAAACTTATGAAAGCTACAAAATGTTGTATATATTTTCATACTGAAAACTTGTAAACTAAACATTGAATTGTAATTTGTCGCCAACAAGATAAAACTGTACGATTCCTTTGTATATGAGTCCTTGACTCGTTAAGGGATTAATAAAATGCATTATTATAATACGATGAAAGGAATGTGGAAGGCAGTAAATCAAATACTTGGCAAACCTCATAATACACGAAACATTGTAGAAATTGAATATGAAAACGTACGATACACCTCTGGCCAAGATATATGTAGAGCATTTAACATGTATTTCATAAATGTTGTAGAAAACTTGGTTAAAAACCTTACTCCAATGAACCCAATTTTGCCTTCGAACCAGACGATCTGTAACTCACTATACATAAAACCAACAAAGGTGACGGAGGTTAAACAAATCATTCAAAACCTTGCTAACAAAAAGAATTACACAGACGATGGAATAAATAACATACTCCTTAAGAGATGTGCCAATCATCTGGCTCCATTGCTTGCTGATATAATTAACTTGTCACTGCAAACAGGAGTAATACCAGATAAATGTAAATTAGCAAGAGTGGTGCCAATATTTAAAAAAGGTGATGTATCTAATCCCAGTAATTACAGACCGTTGTGTATATTATCCTCACTTGTAAAAGTACTGGAAATAGTAATCAAAAAACAAGTCCTGAATTTCCTAACAAAAAACAATTTCTTCTTCAAATATCAGTATGGCTTCCTGCCCAAACATAGCACTGATTCAGTAGCATTTGACGTAGTCTCACTTATACATAAGGCATTAGTCACCAATAAAATAGCAGCAGGACTATTTATAGATCTTGCTAAGGCATTTGACACAGTTAACCATATCTTGTTGCTAAGCAAATTATCAAATGCAGGAATTAGAGGAATAGCCTTTGAGTGGTTTAAAAACTACCTGTCTAACAGGAAGCAGTATGTTAATATTAATAAAACTAAAGGGTCCATCTCTGATGTTAAATGCGGTGTCCCACAAGGGTCAGTGCTTGGACCATTGCTGTTCCTGATATTTATTAATGATAAAGGTTATTTAGAGTTTACTGGTAAAATATTTCTATTTGCAGATGATATATTTCTACTTTACGAGAGCGCATGTGAACAAAGGATTATGGAGAATATGCAAAAGGATCTAAATATACTAACAACATGGCTTTCAAAAAATAATTTATACATAAGCACCTCAAAAACAAAATACATGCTATTTCATAAACCAGCTTACAGTTCAAACACTTCCAACATAGTTAAAATTGGCAATGCGCCCATCGAACGGGTTAAACAATACACATATTTAGGCGTAACTTTGGACAATAACCTAAGTTGGAATGATCATGTCACAAATGTGAAAAAGAAAATTGTGAGTGTAATTGGTGTTCTAAAAAGGTTAAGGGATTATGGAATAAGCAATCAACATTTAAGGAGCATATATGCCTCTCTTATTCATTCTCACCTTATGTACATGAACATAATATGGGGTAAATGTACACAGGAATCAATAAATGAGCTCGAAGTACTCCAAAAAAAGAGCAATTAAAATAATGTATGGTTACGATTTTAGGAAACCGACTGTACAAGTATTTCAGGAGACAAACATATTGCCATTACGAAGCCAGCTCAACTACTCTGAAGCTTTATTTATGTTCAGATATAAACATGGTCTTATTAGTCTTAATACTGAACTTCAATGCAGGAAAGACATTCATACCCATAACACAAGATCAGCAAACCAGTTCTACATGGAGTCAACAAACACAACTAGATATGGTATTAAAAGTATTTCCTATTCAGCCAGCACAACTTATAATAACTTACCTCCTAAACTGAGTCAAATTGTAAACTTAAACAAATTCAAAAAGGAAGCACGCAGGTACTTCCTGAAACAATATGTTGAAGAATATAGATGAACTCATAAGCACTGAATAAATGTTCCTACCACCTTAGTATATTCTGGTATTAAGTTAGTTACTAAGCCATATTTGTAAAGGGCAGTCCCCCCTTGATCTATCAG
Organism: Meconema thalassinum; assembly: GCA_946902985.2. Classification (NCBI taxonomy): domain Eukaryota; kingdom Metazoa; phylum Arthropoda; class Insecta; order Orthoptera; family Tettigoniidae; genus Meconema; species Meconema thalassinum. Next base: position 293,954,446 of record OX336391.1, on the reverse strand, counting down.
CTCACTGGGACTTTCTGTGCCCTATAAATAAATAAATAAATAAATAAATAAATACGTGTTACTAGATACCTAGGCTATTATAATTATAATTATTAATTAAATGTTAAAGAAGAAACGAGTTGTTAGTAAATATTAGGGCTACCGGTCGGCGAATAGCCTATAACTCGTTTCGTTACGTTTTAACATTTAAACGGGTCAAGTTAATGCATAATATACCAATATAACAACCGGTTAGCAAATGGTTATAAAATTCTTCCATATAACATATTTAATTGGCACCAATTTAATACAATTGTAGTCTAAGATATGATACACCACTGCCGTTTGATATGTGCAGATCGCACACTTGTGACCAAGCTGTTTGTTATGGTCGTTTCTGTTGCGAATTTTTACTAATTACTCTTTTAGGAGACACTTGTCTTTGGAATATTCAAGAAAGGCCAACCCTCTAGTGTTTATTTAATAAGTTGAACGCCTAAAACAAAACCGCAATTCAAAATAATAATGAAAATAATCACGGACAATTCATTGGCAATGAAAATCAAATGGAGATTCACGGACCGTATGCTTAAGCTCCGGTGCCATTTTAACTCGTGGAAGCTCTATTGTACAGGTATTTCAGGCCTTAGCGTTTGAGATAGACTTTCCTTGCAATAGTTCATCAGTAAAGGAGAAGGGGGCCTTGCCAGTGAGGCGCATGGTGTAACTACAATGGTGAGGCAGATCGCTCCCTCTCTCTTGTACGGATGACGTCACAACGGGGGCATTGCGATTGTATTCGGTGACACAGCACGAAGTATTTGACACGGCTCTGGTCTTAAGTTGAAGGCATAATTAATAAATAAAATGTATTATAACACTTAACATACTTTGTATTGTAACTCTGATAATAATGTTGGTAATTATGAATGCGGCGTACCTCTAAATAATATATTCGCTTCCCGGTCAATGCATGTGAGATTTTCGAAGTGAAATGCTATGTCCTGTGGTTCGGATTCCGCGTAAAAAGGAGGTCCCGTGGCTCATAATCACAAGATTCACGGTCACGTAAAACTACAATCTTCCTTCCTTCCTTTCTAAATAATATTAATAGACCGATAACAAGATCAACTATTTTCTTACATTGATGAATTTACACATTTTGCGATTCAATTTTCTCTGTGAATTGCCGAAACTTATTTTTCTGTTTAAGCCAAGCAACCTAATATATGTCCGGGTTCGAGCTAGACAGTGAATAACCTCATATGCAATATTAATATAAGGCAATTTTACAAGGTCTTGCAGGTTAATTCATTGAATATAAACATATCATTTGATAGCGAAATGTCATGAAATTTATGAAACTCAGCGTCCATTGTTGTTTCAACTTCCATATGTTCATTAGAGGGATACAAAAGATTTCCCCTTGAAATAAACTGGAGCCAATCTGGTCCTTCATTACCGGGTTAATGTTTGAGATAATGTTCGCAAACTTTTGTACTTATCCCTGAATCTATGTGCTACTTATCCTGTACTGTATTTTAAACCTTCATGGTTCATTTCATCTTTAAAATCTGAGACATCAAATTCATCCAACAATTCATTCTGATGATCGGTCATTTAAAACAAACTCATGTTCTTTTCCACAGTGTCGTAATTTGATTCAATAAATAAACTAGAAACTAGTGTTTCTTAGTCAGGAGCATCCACGATATCAGGAATATGTTTGGCAACATTCACTAACGCAGTCTGCGAGAAACAGGTATCGGTTTCTGTTTCCATTGGTTTAATCAGACCCTTTTCGTCAATATCCTCCTCTGTATTTATATTTAAAGTAAACACTGAAGCAGACGGCTTGTCCAAAATGTACCATCTCAATCTACAGTTTATTTAATATCCAGAGGATATGGGTGATCATTGGAGCCTCCCATTCCTCTAATATATGTGAGAAGGTTCTCCAAAATATCTTGATTTAGACGATAAGTTATTATGTAGGCTACTCAACTTAGTACATCGGTTTCAAGCATCTAAAAAGGTTAACTAGATACGTGTTGCTGAGTAGAATTCCTTTTCGAAATGGGAGTAAGGCTTTATGTCGGTCAACTCTCATGGACGTTATCAACTCATTGACATTATTTAGAAAACTGATTTGCTTGTCTAAATCAGTACCAAATGCATTTCCTTCAGAATGATGATGATCATGATGATGATAATTGTTGTTTTAAGGGGTCTAACATATAGGTTATCGGCCCCTAATGGTTTGGGTGATAGTGAAAGAAGAGATGAGAATGAAAACTGTAACTAATACAAACTAGACTTACATATTAAAGAAGATGTGCCAATTGCATTGTCTCAAGGGACAAATTGACATTCGAACCCGGGAGGATTTATGCTTCCAACCTTGGACCTGAACCTTGCAAAACCCTGGACTTGTGTTTGTACATCCCTGCAGATGTGTAACCCTAAGGGAATTAAGAAAACCCTTCTTCCCCCTACCATTTATTTCCAAATCTGGAATTGGACCATCAACTGAACTTTGTGTACCCCCACTAACAGTGGACAGCCCTGTGGGAAATGTGAAAAGCTTCAATTATCACGCTAAACTTTGCAGAGTCGTCAACCAACCGGCAACATCGCATTGGCCCAACGCGCAGTAAACCACTATGCTTGGCAACGCTCAGTTGGTCAGTAACCAATGATGCCAACTTGGAACAAATTGCACTCCATTGTGTGCTCGGCAGCCCGAGTCGTTTCGTCCCCCTGTTAGATTGGCTGAACTGTGTGAGTGACGCCTTTTGGCGCGTATGTGCTGGACTGAAGCAGAAAGAAGCTCTATCGGCGTCATTAGAGCAAGGACTGGTATATAGTCTAGTCATGTTGGTGTCGGGCTCCGGGAAGATGCCTCGTGTTCTTCTCGGAGTCCCAAGAAAATAAGGTAAAGCTTTGAAGATAACATTTTGGAAAGGGCACAAAACCATGAAAGAACAGCGTGTGTGTTTCTCGCGTTTCTTCAAGAAAACTTTCGAGAAAAAACTAACTTTAGAACACTGCATCACTTACTGCGTGTGATATTTTCTTAACTAAGAGACTAAACTTATTTTTGTTAGCGGGCAACACTTTAGCCTTCAATTTAAATTTGTGTGTATTAAATGGTTAGGCCTATGCATTTTGTATGTATTTTTGGGCTGGGAAAACAGTTCTTTTTTGGGGGGGGGGTCTTTGAAGTAGGGTTGGGGGGGGGGGGGGGTACCTCTTGGTCGTAACCTTTGTTATGCAAGTCAGCGTTCCCTTATAGATGATTCGATTCTAGGCTGGCGAGTCGGACAGTTCAGTCGCACCAAGTGGCTCTTAACCTCTAACACCTGTAACCTCGGCTTTTGGATTTGTTACAGCATCTTTTAGTTGTTATCTTGCTTGTTCCCGGGGAACATTTATTGTGTGTTTACTGAACTTGTATTGTGTATTTACTTAACATTTCTTGTGAATTTTGATTTTCTTTACGCATTCCTGATCACGTGTCGTCATGGGGATTCATACCCATGCTTGTACTTCAGAAACGGATTTCGTTCCGCAAGTTGTTTTCACCTCTCGTATTTGCGTTAGGTTCTGACACACCTTGCCTTTGGGGTTTTTCATTATATATATATATATATATTTCTTTTATTTCGAGTCAGGCTAGGCTTGGTTTGTTTTTAATATGCCTGTATGTGAAATTATTCAATATGCCCTTGTTTCTTGAGTACCCATTATGTATGGATCTTGGTTTAATTATATTTTGGCAATGTTACCTTTCATTCTTTATTTCCATGCATGCAGTCAATTCCTAACCGGACCTCTGGTTAAGCACCAGCCGTCCGCTCCCCAGGTTTTAGCCTGAAGTCCCACTAGGGCACCGCTCAACTCTGAATCTCGTGGCGAATGTCCAAGGTCAGGGTAAGAGTGGCACAGAAGAAATGGTAAACAAATAAAGGATAAGGCAAATAAAGGACAGGAAGAAAAGAAATGCCCTCAACCCACGCATAATGAGGATTGAGGGACTTGGAAGGAAGGAGAGCCATGAAAGGCGATAGGAAAGAGGAGAGGGCCCATCCCAAAGTCAGTGGTATAAGGGGCCAAAACGTACCCAGCTCAGGAATCCCTTGGGATCGCCAACTCCTGAACTCACCAGCCGTAAGCCCCTGATGGTGTAGCAATATCCAGGATGCACCTGAAGTGGTGGGGCTACACGCAGAAGGAGGGTATCAGGAAAGATGGGACAAGGGCCAATTAAGGCGGGAAAGGAAGAGACTCCCTAGGCCTCGGAAAACCGTCGGGGTCGGAAGAGAACAAGAGTTGACCAAGAGAGGTCGACAGGAAAGACGGAGAGGAGCCCGGCACAAGTAAGTGGAAGCAATGTCGGACTCAGCTGGGGTCCCGTGGTCACCAACCCACATCCCACAAGTTGTGAGCCCCTGGGGGCTTTCAGAATTACTCCCAAATTTGTTTTTAGCATTAAGTAAGCCAAACCAGTCATTTATTAATTTTATACATCTAGCAGCTTCTTCTCAGTCAATGTTTTTCATCAAACCTTTCCCTCCACACCATTCAAGAGCCTTTAATACCTGGTTTGAAAGTACGGTACTTGAGCTGCAGGCCGAAATGTTTGTCTCTCTGATCCCTTTAAATCTAAATGAAAAATCCACAGCCTGCTTCCAGTCTCCGACCGGGTCATCTAGCGGCGAGGATAGGAACTGTGCCGGCTGCCGAGGCCTGACGCACTACTCTGGGGCAATGATTAAATGAATGACATGTGAAATGAAATGATAGTGGAGAGTGTTGCTGGAATGAAATCTCGACAGGGAAAACCGGAGTACCCGGAGAAAAACCTGTCTGCCTCCGTTTTGTCCAGCACAGATCTCACATGGAGTGATCAGGATTTGAACCACGGACCCAGCGGTGAGAGGCCGGCGTGCTGCCGCCTAAGCCACGGAGGCTACTCCTTTAAATCTAAATGATATCTGCTAATTTTGTGCGCAATAGTGAGTTCAGAAGAAGACATAGAAATTAGTAGTTCCAAAACATTCCTTGCTCACCTTTTTCCCATTGAGCAGTACACATCCCTGATCTAATTACGGACAAATCTAACAAATGATTTCTCACAAGTTTCAATAAATGAGGAATGTCTGCAAACACAAACACCTTAAAGGAATCGTTGCTTGGCTGATTGAAGACACATTCCTTATTATGCCGTTGACAGAGATTGAAATACAATACTTTCACTAGCAACGTACACACACCTGTCAACATTAACATAATTATTTCAATCGACTGTGGATTCACGCGCTTTACTCTCGCCTTTAGCCACAAGTCACGGCTGCCCCCGTTGTGACGTCATCCGCACGAGAGAGAGGGAGCGATTTTCTATGTTCTTTTTACGATGGTGTTTTTATTTTATTTTTTATTGTTTATTCTTGGACTTGGTTTTGTGTGGAAGGATTAGAAGTGATTCTAGGCTTATGGGTTGATTGTTGAATGAATAGAATAAATGGAGATTTCTTTTTTTTAAGTATCCCTCATTGTGTATTAAACAACTATGACCCCGAACTAGTAATGTTACAGTATTTACTGTACATATTATGACCTTCATTGAACCACTTCATTTTTGGATTATGGATTTTCCTATAACAGCTCAGCACTTCTTCATTCTGTCAAATTGCAGTCTTCTTTCTACGTCTGAAATCCTCCTCCCTATTTGTTGTTGTTTCATTTGAGCAGTGGCGGATCCAGAGGGGGGCACCAGGGGGCAAATGCCCCCCCCCCTCCCCCCGAAAAACCAGTTGTCTGCCACATTGATATTGCCGATAAAAATGATTGTTTCTGCAAACTGCACTGCAAGTAAAATCTTTGCTGTATTGCCTGCATTCATGAATGTGGTGAATGTTTGTTATCATATAGTAGGTAATGGTAACACTGTTAATATAATCGCTACATCGACATGAAATTTTTTATGTTTAGGACAGGTAGAAGTAGAAATATATTTCATAATCCTTTGTGCCATGGAGCGCCTTCCTATACTACTTGACAATTTGACTGGCCGTGGCCGGTATTTTTAGCCTATTTTCAATTTTGAAAAAAAGAAAAAAAATGGCATATGAGATCACCTATTGTCCGTGTGTGTGAGGTGTGTGTCCCCCTAATAACTTCTAAACGGCTGGAGCGATTTCAATGAAACTCACTAAGTTCATAGCACTATTCCGGACGACCCCGACCGTGCCCTTCAAATTTTGTTACGTCTCACCAATCCAACATGACGGCTGTGCGAAATATTTCACCAGCATTCAATATCTCCGAAACTATTCCCGATATCACCCTGGAATTTTTTACGGTGATAAAGGGAACTACTAGAAGTTCACCTATGTGACTTTTAAAAATCTGGTAACTACAAAACCAACATGGCGGCCACGCGAATTTGCGACTTTTAAATAGACGTTTCTCACGATTTAACCAACGAAACGCAATAAAACTTGGTCCAGTATATGGTTATACTCATTGTAATGCACCGACATCAAACTTCGTTCAATTGTTTACATAACCACAAGATGGGGGATGTACGAAATATTTCACCAGCATTCTAAATCTCTGAAACTATTAGCGGTATCACCCTGAAATTTTGTACGGAGATAAAGGGCACTACTGGAAGTTCATCTATAGGACTTTCAAAAGCCGGTTAACTACAAAACGAACATGGCGGCCAAGCGAATTTGAAAATTTTAAATAGACCTTTCTCGCGATTTAATGTTCAAACGCAATGAAATCTGGTACAGGAAATGTTTATATACATTGTAATGCACTGGTATCTAATTTAGTTCAATTGTTTACATAACCTCAAGATGGCGGCTGTGCGAATTTTAAAATTAAGTTTTTATTTCTTGTGTCGTAATCATGCGATCGAAGTGAAATTTTGAATAATGAACCTACGCAATAACTTTCCTTTAATGGTACATGACTCTGTGGCCTATACATTTAACAATCCAACATGGCGACCATCCGATATATTTAGACGGCTCTGAATATCTACGAATCTATTATAGCAATCAAATTGAATTTTTTATGTTCATAGGGGCTATGAACTTAAGTTCACCTATAGAACTTTTTATAACCTGGTGATCACAAATCCAACATGGCGGCGACGCGAAGTATAAATATTCACATGGACGTTTCTCGCAATTTAACCATCTGAGTTCAGTGAAACTTGATACAGTAAATCCTTATACGAATGTTAATCCACTGGCATCTAATTTATTTCAATTGTTTCCATAACACAAGATGGCAGCTGTGCGAAATTTTAAAATCTCCTTGTTACTTCTTGTGTCCTAATCATGCGATTGAAGTTTGAATGCTACACGTACACAATAATCTTCATGTAACAGTACATAACTCTAGGACCTACATATATAAAATCCAACATGGCGACCATCCGAAATAGTTAGTCGGTTCTCAATATCTACGAATCTATTACAGCAATCAAACTGAAATGTTTTATGTTGATAGTGGCAGTTAACATAAGTAGGATATATGAAAATAGGCTGTATAGTTCTTCACGGAACTACTTGTTATTTATGTGACTAGTTGTGAGTCAGTGACTGACCGTTGGTACTATGTACATATTGTAACATTTGTGTAGTAGACTTGTATATTGTCTTCAGATAGTCACTATGATTGCATATGTTTTAATACATATTTGACTGTGTAATGTGCATTAAAATGTGGAAATGCACATATTCTGTAGAATTAAAAAGGTTTTTTTTTTACATAATGACAATGACTTGTATTATTGAAACTGAAACCAATAAACCATTTAAATATATTGAATTTCTTGTAGAATATAAAATCTGGTGGTTGAATGTTATGTGTAGTGTGTGTAGATTAAATACAAATTTAGCAATTTTATTACATATTTTCTCTAGCTACTCTGAAATTCTAGAGTGCCCCCTCTGAGGTGAACCTCTGGATCCGCCACTGCATTTGAGGGACTTGGACACCATGGTCATTCAGCCCTGTGTACTTAGGTGTGTGCATAGAATTTGTCTGATAACCTGTGTCTGTAGTAGTGTGATATTAGTTTGTTGAGTGCTTTGTTTATCTTGGAGTTTATTAATTTTGTTTTTTAAATCCTCAATACTAATTTGTAATTCTCTCACATCTTCCTTAATTTCCATAATCCATCTATTATAACTCTTACTGTTCTATAATTTTTCTACTATACTCCTACTGATTCTGCTTTCTGGTATCCTGGTCTAAAGAATGATATGTGTTCTTGTTTTCCTAATTGTGTCCTCGGACACTCCCGGCACTAAAAGCCATACGATAAATAAATAAATAAATAAATAAATAAATAACTGGTTCTATCGAAAGTATACTGCACTGTCATCAGACCTGTAGCAATGTAAGGGACTGACTGTTGGCCAGTAACCAACAGTGCTGCACTCCATGGAGATGAGGATGCTGCGCTGGTCCATTGGCCTATCAAGACTAGATCATGTCACCAATGTCCATGTAAGAGGCACCCTTGGTGTCTCGCCGATCCCTGACAAGAAGGTGGACGCTCGCCTGCGCTGGTACGGACATGTACTACAGAGTTGCGAGGACACAGTGGCAATTGGAGCACAATTAATTGTGATGTCTGTATTAGTGTGCGTTATCTGTTCTTAATAGGGATGTATGGAACTAGCACCGATAGAGCGCACTGCTGTTGTACTGGGTAAGCGCAAGGCACTCTTCATTTGTCTCCTGTGTTCTCATGCCGCTAATTCCATGAATTCAAGTCGTTTAAATTGCTATTTTCGTGACTATGCCGAGCTATTGCAGTGTTCCTCTTTGCAAAAATCAAGGAAGCCCGTTATCGTTTCGCCAATTTTAACAAAATAAAGAAATGAGGAAGAAATGGTTACATGCTATTAGAAGGGAACATTTCGGTGAAGAAAATCTGACCGAAAATATTAAAGTGTGTTCCCATAATTTTCAACTCGATGACTTTACAAAAACTGTGTTGAGCAAGTGTGATTTACAAAGGAAAATAATTCCTACCTATAAACTGATTGGACATTTCGATAACAACCACTGAATTTATGCGTTTGTATTTGAAGGTAAGAGAGCAAGATTAAAACCGGGCGCTGTTCCATCGCTTTTTCCGTGGACTACGAACACAACAAAAATAAGGAAGAGGCCACACACAAGATAATTGCCGGATTACCACGATAAGCCTACAATATCGAAATCTGCAGAAATTATATCCATTGAAGTACGGCACAGGAAGAAATCGTCAATATACAGGAAGAAGTGAATGTAACATATTTTTTGTAACTCCCATTTTCAAAGGCATCAATACTCGGACAAATACTTCCAGAATACATTTCACAACATTAACAGTCACAAACGTATTACGGTTGGTTTCTTGAAATCAGAATTAATCGTCAACTTCCATCTGCCCGACGGAGAATGTGGTACCGGTAGTGACTGACTTCTACATTCTTGAGTCATAAGTTAGTCAGATGAATGGAAACAGTTCGTGGCCCTAAAGCAGGGATTCTCAAACTTTTCAAATATTGCACCCCTAAGTCGTTACGAAGGGGTACGGGAACGATTCGTATTGAGAAATTGACAAAATTACATAAGAACCAAACGTTGCGATGGATTTTGAGGAATACAATACCGGTATTAACTTTCTTTGATAATGTTTACACCTTAAAACATAACAGTTTCATGTAAGCTATCAACCAAAAAAAAAGACATGAATCTTAGTCTATAAGCAAGGGGAGCAAGTGCATATTTAAATCTCTATTAATGATTTAAATCTTATGGGGATATATTTATCAATATAGGCCTACAATACTCAAGAATTCTGACTCCTATTCATTATTTGAATAATAAAGCGTGTTAGAATTTTGTTATTACCGTTGTAGCCTATTAATTCTTCCTTCCTCCCGCTAGTTTTAGCACCTCTAGTCCGTAGCTCATTTTGCAGCTGTCAGTGGCGCCGAATCTTTTTTTTTCAGGTCTAGCAGACACCCACCCCTCTCGTTCTGTGGGACCCCCCCCCCCCTTGTTAAACCGGACCACTACCCCAATAATTACGTTTTTACAGCTTATTTCGCACAGTTCTCCCCTTCTCTTCTCTTCTCTCTCCCTTCTTTCCTTTCCTCTTTTCCTTCTACTTCCCTTTCCTCCTCTATCCGTAACTCCCCAACGGAACCCAGGACCGGGAGACCCACCCCTTCGTCAGGTCTAGCAGTCGCTAGACCTCGACCATGGATTCGGCGCCCCTGAGCTGTTTAACGCTTCAACGCTGAAAATCGTCCATAATATATGAGGATATACCTATAAAATTAATTAATATAGTCTTGGAGTAATACCAGAGAAGATATAATTTACTTTAGCTTAGAAAACTCGGTCACAATCTATACATTCCTCGCAGCTGACTGGGGGAAACATAGGACGATCGCCTTGCGCTTACCCAGTACTACACGGGCGCTATCTGGCGCAAACTTTCTCAGGCTACATCCCTATTCAAGTAAGGACTGCAGAGAATAATGTCAAGTAGTTCCTACATTTGCTACCAAATGCTACCATCCACGACACCTAGCTTGCGGACTTGGCTACTAGACGGCATCGCAGTCAGCACCTGGTGGCGAACATTGGAACTAATAGAGCGTTATCAATTCTAACCTAGCTTGCCACGGTGGGTGAGTGGATAGCGTGTCGGTCTACTAACCCCAAGATTGCAGGTTCGCTCCTGGCCGTGATAAGTGATTTTTGAAAGGCGTCAAAAATACGACTCGCATGTCATACGATGTTGGCATGTCAAAGAACCCATTTGAATTCAGTAGGCCGTGTTCATTATGGCAAAATTAATCTCGGGAGTTTTCACCAACACAAAGTTCCTCTTTTCTCTACTAGAAAGCACTATAGTGTTCAAGGAGCTTAGATATCTAACCTCCTTGACTTTCATAGTGATTCAAGGAACAACAAAATTCGACATGCAAGCTACCCTCTGGGTGTCAAATTACAAAGCTTGCACCCGGCACCCGAGGCCATACGATATTATTATATATTACTAGCAGGTACCCGTGGCTTCGCCCGCGATCAAGACAATGGGGACGATGCGTTATTGCTGATAATTGGTCTATTCTATTACAGCAATCGCGGCTATAGGTGGGTCCATTCTAATTCTGAATATTCTGATACATACAGTATATTGATATGAGCAGCAAAGTGGGAATTTTATAGAGTTGTGAATGTCTGCAGGGTTAGATGTTACATTATGTTAACACATTTTAAAATTACGTTTTTGGTTTTGCCATCTTCTGTTGAGACATAACGATTGTGTTGTCCGGATGCTCACGAGCACGTCACATACAGTTGCCCATGGGAAAAAATGTTTTTTGTCTAAATGTACACGTGCTACTGCTAAGTGTGTGTCATTGCGCTTTGTTAAAGAAATTGCGAATATTATTTGAAGAGGGAACTGCACTCTTGCACACTGGAATGGCAAATCTATCGGAATATGGGGAATTAAAAGTATTCTTACTTAAGCTATTCTGGATGTAATTTGGCCATACTTATTGATGATTTGAACGTCAACATATCGCTATTAATAGACCTATAGTTAAATATCTCTCACCTTGGCCGCTGAAGTACATTATGCAGTCTCTTCCAGTGTTACATCCCAGGGATTGAAATCTCCAACCACCCTTTTGCCTCACATGCCTCTCGAAGTAATTAAAATTCCTGATTGTTGTTGTTTGAGTCTTCAGTTTTTTAACTGGTTTGATGCAGCCCTCCATGTCTCCCTCTCCTGAGCTAATCGTTTCATCTCTACATAGCTACCGCACCCTACATCCGAGGCAATATGATTAACCCTGGTTTACCCCTACAGTTCTTGTCCGCGACCCTCCCATCCATAACTAAGCTTGCTATTCCTGGGTGTCCTAGTATGTGTCCTACCCTCCTATCTCTTCTCTTCATTAGCAGTCGCCAGAAATATCTCTCCTCTCCCACTCGTCTTAATACCTCCTCCTTTGTTACCTTATCTACCCATCTGATCATCATTCTCCTGTATCACCACAATTCAAAAGCTTCAAATCTCCTCTTTTCTGCTGCACCATTAGTACATTAGTCCAACTCAGCGACTTTTCTAGGTTTAAGCCGTGCCTTGTGCGGGGATTGAATGGCCGTGAAAGACAAAATACCAACATTATTCCTCAGTAAGAGAGTTAAGTTTGTCGCTTAACAGTCTTCTTTAGTGATGTACTAAGAACTTGTTGCTACTGCTAAGTCAGTAGGTCTCGTGGTTCTTACTTCTGATGAGTAGTATCTGCTTTCTATGAATGAGAACTCGTTGGTTAGTTTGTAGAAGTATTTATTAATCTTTGACGATCCAATATATACAAGTTAACACCAGTCAGACAACCTGTTTAGTTGCTGCTGTTGGAAGAGACCTTTTGCTTCTTAGCCCAGGTCTTTTATACAAATCCTTGCATAACAATGTGCGTCACTGTAGTGGGGAGCACTCGATAACATATATGTGGAAATATACATCTTACAGGATATGGACTCATGTCTTTGATAACAGTTCTGTGAATTTGACCACTCATAGCTGTTGGAGTCAACACATTTGAAATAACATATTGAATAATTATATGAGGAAATGTACGTGGTCATTTCCTTAGTTCCTTCTAGGAAGTATTTGCCAAATAACAATTTACAGATTGTGAAGTAATTACGTTGACAATAACATGTTGTGAAAGAAGTATGCAATGTCATTTCCTTGGTTCCAAGAATGAACATTCATCAAGTAAACACTTTGCTAATAGCATATTGAGGGATATATTGGGCAATGATGTTCCTTCTATAGGAAGAAGAACCATAACCTTTAGGTTAGAATGGGGTCTGAGGTTCGAACCTAGACGGGATACATAATTCCTCCACCCTTTGTTGCTCGTTATCGTCCTCGATAACAATTTTCTTAAACCTATTCTTTACAGATTTAATATATTGATATATTCTTGTTCTAAATATTAACATGATAACACAGAAAATAAGTATTATAATACTTATGTTCACAGACACAAAAGTTTTCATTTTAGTATTGTATTCTGGAATGGGTTTTAAATCTAACTTCATTCCTTTCACATCGAGGTGGGGTGAATGGAAATTTATTTCGGTTTTAACGTATGGATCATTTGGAGTTGACAGGAGTGGAAACAGGTGCACATAATTTGTAGGTTGCTGTTGCAAAGTTATGCCCATGCTTGTAATAGGGCAAGACTCATTTGAGTAGATAACATATGATCCTGCTAATTTTGTAGTTCTCTGAGATTCTGGGCAGGTTTGCAAGATTATTTGAGGATTTTTACTAGAGAAAAGGCTATGCTTCTTATTTAGTGGTTGAAATAGTTGTACCTCGTTTTTTACAGTGGCAAATTGACATCTGGTAGTGTCCGTTAAATTACATGAAGTTATTCTAGTATTAAAGAGTATACATGCGTAATATTGAGTAATTTTTATACAAGGTGCGTTAGACCATCTTATGGTAGGTCCTTGCAAGTAATATTTTTCCGGAGGGATTAATATTAGATTATTGCTAGGTACAGGAGAAATTTTATACAATGTATAAGTTTTAGCATCAGTGATTGGCATACATAATATTACAACCATTTCTTCGTTCATCATGAGAACTTGTGTTTTGACAGTTTAAGGTTCTCAAATTGATGATACTGGTCAGTATGAATTATAGTTTTTGTTGGGTAGATTAGTTGTAAATGTTTTACAACATTTGTTAAATCCTTTTGGGAGAACATCTTGATATTTGTCATTTCATTAAATGACAAGCTAATAGTATCTTGCATCACTTGTATGATTTTATCTAATTTGTTCGTACACAAGAGCACATATTGTTGATGTTCCTGAAGGTTAATCTTGAAGTCGTCTTCTTGTAAAATACCTTTAATTACCTTCATATTATAGTTTACATGGTTCATTTCATTATAGAACTTTTGAGCAATGGAGTTACTGAATGATACTAATTTATTAATATGTTTAATTTCTTTGGCGTTACTTTGTTTTAATGCTTTTAATTGTTCCTGTAGATTGTCTAGATCATCTTGGTCTAGATTACCTGATATGAATTTAATTATACTACCTAAACCATTTATAAGACCTCTCTTACTTCTAGGTGTAGCAGGTAGCAACTTATTTAATTCCTTTTTTGTTTCTTTAATTGATTCTCTTAATTCTGATATTAGATAAGGAAAAGTATTATTGCTTCGTGATACGAGACTTGAGATAGTGTCTTGAATGTTATTATAAGATTCTTTTAAACTCGTTAAATTGAAATGAAACATGAACCGGTGATAATCGTTAATTATTAAGGCTGGTCCTAATGAGTCGGCATAGAATCCTTGTGTTTGGATGGGCTGTGCGATGATGGTGCCATATCCGGGGAGGAATCTGGGATAAGAAATTTTCTTTTTGGTTTAATGTCCCGAAAATTCCTTACATGAGTTTTACCGTTTCTCATTTTACAGTATACCCTGTTTTCTTCAATTTTTGGTAATGATACCTTCGTTGAACAGGTTTTTGATTTCATGTTTCTGATGAGGGGATCTAATACGTAGACAGTTTTATTAATTTGGGAATTATGATTGAAAGTGTCGGTGTTTGGATTAGTATGACTCTCTTTTACAATTTTCAACTGATTTCCTTGTCTTTCAATGTATTCATTGATTTTGGGACATGGCGAGAAGACGTGGTCTAAAGCCTTATAGTAGGGTCCGTATAGAATGTTGAAAGGAGGTTGTTTAGTAGTGGAATGGATTGAAGAATTGTAATTCGTGATTATGGTGGTCACGAGCTCTGAGAGCGGAGTGAACTTATCGTGATCTCTGGAGATACGAAGTTTCTCTAGAAGGGTCGAATTCAGTCTTTCTACTGGAGAATTAGATGAAGAATTCAAAGGGGTAGTAGCGTGATATTCGATGTTCGTGGCTTTACAATATTCTTTTATGACATTGTTTTCGAACTCTCCTCCTTGGTCATGTGTGATTTTCCTTGGGAATCCATGGTGGGAAAAGTAAACTTGTAATTGGCTTAGTGTGGCCAGACCTGTACCATTTGGTAGAATGTAGCCTTGTCCATACTTTGAGAAAATGTCAATTATAGTTAATATGCGACTTTGCTCGAAGTGAAACGTGTCGATGTGAATTTGAGAGAAAGGGTGATCGGCGGTGATGGGACCTTGGTTCGATACCTCGTTAGGGTGTCTCTCGTATTTGTTTCTTTGACAGAGGTTACATTGATTGATGATTGTCCTAATTTGTTCTCTTAAATGAGGTCAGTAGTATTTGGTCTTAAGATGTTCGTAAGTTTCTACTATACCATTGTGGTTTTCAGAATGATAGTGTGAAATCAGCTGTCTCTGAGTTTCGGGGCTTTCAATGTCTTCCAAGAATTTGGATGACCTGACAATGATTAGTTCAGAAGTAAATAGCTTCTGGCATGCCCTGATGAATGGGATCTCGAGAGTGATATCGTCAAAATAAGTAGCGTACTTGTTTGAGGTTACTATTATTTTGAGGAGGTGATTTGCTAAATCTTCCTGAAGATTCTTCTTTGTGACAATCATTATGTGTCTGGTACATTTTTTAAACAGATTTTGTTTAAGTACCTTGGGATAATTACCATATTTTACAATAATCTGATTGCTGTTTTGGTAAGTTCCGTTCAGATATTTTCAATGTGAATATGGGGTCTGCTTGGTTTGAATGGATAGTTTCATTATCCATATCATTTTGGTAGGTGTCATCTCCGGGGATGGCAATGATTTAGCTGCTTCATCAGCCATGTTAATCTCTACTCTAGAGAGTGCGTCTGCGACATAGTTAGTTTTGTCTTTGACGTAATCAGACTCTCCTGGTTTTGTGTGGGGATATTCTTGAATATTACCGTATGTAATGGAATTTATTTCCAGTGGCTCAACTAAAATTGGTTTCTTAAACTCTTGTTTTAGTTGTCTCTTTGTGGGCTTTATGGCTTGGTGAGTTTTGGCATCTAAGAGATACATTTCACCATATTTAAAATTCAGAACATACTCATCTTCTTTTTCGATGTTGACGGGAATCGCAGTGTTAGCTGTATCTACTGTGGGTTGAAAATGATTCACTTGCTTATGTAAAGAATGATAGTGAAACGGTATGTCCGTGCTGTTGAGAGTGACTAGGTTCGAGGCGTAGTCAATCTTTGCGTCTAATTGAGCGAAATCTGCGTTACCTAAATTATTTAAGTCTTCGATTTTGATGGCTGGGCCAAGCGAAAATCCTGAGACTGTTCCTCTTCATCGCACTCGTATTCATAGTTCTGAGTGTCGTACTCTTTCGGGTAGTTTTGTATGTTGTACTCATCTACATACTCTAGTGATTGCTGTATGGGACCTAAAGCTTCCTGTTCGATGTCTTCTGAAGGTTCTAAGTGAGCATTCAGATTACCTCTAATGGTTGAAACACCTGACATCGGCTGTGGAAATCTTTGCTGGTTAGTGGGTGTGAAACGTCGGCCAATATTATTGGGAGTTGGGTAAGGACGATTCATGGAGTTAGGTGGCTTGAAAGGCTGAGTGTTCGGAGCTTGAGTGTGTCCGAAAATTGGTTGTGGTTTATCTTTAAAGAAGGGTCTGTGGGTTTGATTTTGCATGAAAGGTTGGTTAAATGGGTTCCTTGGTGGAGCGGGGTTAAAATTCGGGAATGGATTGTGTGCTGAGTGGCCTAGTGGTCGAGCTGTTGGTGGAAACTTGCTAGAAGGTAGTTTTCCTCTTAGTTGGTCCATGTAATCTTCATGGGCGCGATCGTTATCATAAGACCTGCATAACCTGAGGCAATGATTCAGGTCTGTAATCTGTGCATATCTTAAGTATGAACGATAGGGTTCCAAAACTCCTGCTTTAAACCGTGTTTAGGCTTAACTCTTCAAGTTCTCTTAATTTCAATTCCAAAATTTGATTTTGGTAATTGAGTTTGCATAAGCTTTTGCATTGCAAAGTCAATCCTTCCAATTTATCATGGTAGTCATTGTATGATTCGTTTCTTTTCTGGTAGCAATTAGAGATCTCCTGGTTGAGAAGTCTCTCGTCTTTGACGTTACCGTATTTTCTTATGAGTTTATCTTTAAATTTTTCATAAGTACTGTTGGCTTCTAAGTCAAGAATGCTACATGCTTCACCTTTTAGTTTTGACTTTATGACGTTAAAGAGGAAGTCATTTATTAATACTGAGTTTGTAGCTGACGCTATTCTCTTATGTGTGTTTAGAAATGATTCTGTTCTTGCTAAGAAATAGTCAAGACTGCAAGAATTGGTGCCGTTAAATTCAGGCAAAAGCTGTATCTGAGCATATTCGAATTTTGAAAGTAACTCAGTTTCAGGCATTTTGTTTGAATTTATGAAGACGGTTTTCAAAATTGTTTATAATAAATATTTAAATTGTTACATTAAATTTTGTAACGGTGGTTACTTTTAAAAGTTAATTACTTACTTATAAGTGTTAATTATTAATCAAAATATATATGAAAGAGCCCCGGATAGGTTTTCACAATAAAGGAAATAAGTTATTATTATTAATGATCAAAATATATGTGAAAGAGCCCCGGTTAGGTTTTCACAATAAAGGAAATAAGTTATTATTATTATTAATCTAAAATTAATGATATGTGGATATCTCGTTTAGATTCTCCACAATATGAACTAGTTAAATGATAAAATTAATGATATGTCTTCTGAAATGAGAATGTTGATTGATGATGATAATATATATTTAATTATTTTATTAATTCCTTTAATAGTGACAAGCGAAAGACCAGTATGGGCTGCACTAACTCACTTTTGTTAGGAAATTATATTACTTTATTATTAATTTTTGTTTTAATTGTTTAATTACAATATTAATTCAAAAGTAAATAAAGAGTGTAAGGTCTGCTAATTAGAGCCCACTAGATTATTTCTTCTTGAAAGTACAAATATTTATTATTATGTATTTATTATTTGTTTTAAGTTTATTAATTTTAATTCAAATCGAAATGACAAGGCAAACTCTACTAGTTAAAGTTAACTGTAATTTGTTTTCGTTTGAAAGGGAAAGAATGTATTATTTAGGTTTTATTATTATTATTGTTGTTGCTCTCCCAATTTGTTACTTGAAATATTGAACCATGCTTTACTAATAATACTCTAGTTCACAAATAAGGTATTATTTGGAGTTTGACTTACAGACAAGAAAAGATGATCAGTGCTGGCTGCATCCTCTTGGAACTGTGGAGTCGGTTGGTTCTCTTGTGTCGTCGTGTGGTTGGAAAGCGCTTCTGGAGCGTTGTCGGCACGTACGGCGATGGCGGTTGGTTGTTGCGAAAGGCGTTACTTGGAGCGTGGGCTTCTTGGAACGTTTGTCGGCGAACTTCCTTCCTTTAAGCTGGCGAAGTTAGTCGTGGATGAAAGGCTTCCCTGAGGTTGTCAGTACCACTCCTGGCTTGCTGGCTGGTTCATAGAAACGATGACTGCATCTAGTGTTGAAGATAGGTACCTTGGTGTCGCTAGTATAGTGACGAAAGGCCTCCTTGTGAGGTTTGTCAGAACACTGTACCAACTTACTCGTAGATTATCTGGCAAGGATAATCGTTACCTATCCCGGACGGGCCCCCAGTTAAGTTTGTCGCTTAACAGTCTTCTTTAGTGATGTACTAAGAACTTGTTGCTACTGCTAAGTCAGTAGGTCTCGTGGTTCTTACTTCTGATGAGTAGTATCTGCTTTCTATGAATGGGAACTCGTTGGTTAGTTTGTAGAAGTATTTATTAATCTTTGACGATCCAATATATACAAGTTAACACCAGTCAGACAACCTGTTTAGTTGCTGCTGTTGGAAGAGACCTTTTGCTTCTTAGCCCAGGTCTTTTATACAAATCCTTGCATAACAATGTGCGTCACAGTAGTGGGGAGCACTCGATAACATATATGTGGAAATATACATCTTACAGGATATGGACTCATGTCTTTGATAACAGTTCTGTGAATTTGACCACTCATAGCTGTTGGAGTCAACACATTTGAAATAACATATTGAATAATTATATGAGGAAATGTACATGGTCATTTCCTTAGTTCCTTCTAGGAAGTATTTGCCAAATAACAATTTACAGATTGTGAAGTAATTACGTTGACAATAACATGTTGTGAAAGAAGTATGCAATGTCATTTCCTTGGTTCCAAGAATGAACATTCATCAAGTAAACACTTTGCTAATAGCATATTGAGGGATATATTGGGCAATGATGTTCCTTCTATAGGAAGAAGGACCATAACCTTTAGGTTAGAATGGGGTCTGGGGTTCGAACCTAGACGGGATACATAACTAGAGTAATTAAGAAAAAATAATAATTAACGTGACAGACTGTAGAATACGACACATTCAACTGTGAATATGGGTTGCTGATCAAGGTAAAAAACGAAAAAGAACAGATCAAAATTGGCAAACAAAACTATTCAGTTAACAAAAAACAAATGTATAAAGAAAATGAAAGCATACCGTACAAAATACAAAGAATCCTAATATTGTAAATTAGAGTAAAGGTCTGAAAGCCCGCTTACAATAACCAGCTCAAAGAGTATAAAATTAGACTCAAAATCACGATCGTATCCGACCCCAAAAGCCACCACTATAAATAAAATATATCTCATTTTACGCGTATCAATGCGATGAGCAATGTTCGTGGTTAGAAGTGGGAAACGAACCCCGCGTTTTAAGGTCCTAAAACGAACGGTTTTCGAGATATTGCCAGAAAACTATCCCCGGTCTGGGAAATTTCAGCTGTTACCATAGTAACGTTGATCTGTTTCTCAGAGGGAACACAGTTATTTGGGAATATCTCCGAAACCGATCATTTTAGGAACTTCAAAAGTGTGTTTCGGGGTCCCTACAGGACCGAGTATTGTTTCTCGTATCTGGCGGCTTAAAATGAGCTAAATCCGACCTTTGTACCGACTGTCCTTGCTCAGTGGCAAAGGGCCGAAAAAAGTCACTTACAAATTGAATTTTCAAAAACCGTTTCTTAGTGGGCCTCTACATACTCGGATCAACCAACATGCAAAATTTCAGCTTTCTAGGTCTAGTGGTTTGAGCCCTGCGTCGATGAGTCAATTTTGGATGGTCAATGCCAAAGGGCCGAAAAAAGTCACTTACAAATTGAATTTTCAAAAACCGTTTCTTAGTGAGCCTCTACATACTCGGATCAACCAACATGCAAAATTTCAGCTTTCTAGGTCTAGTGGTTTGAGCCCTGCGGTGATGAGTCAATTTTGGATTATATATAATAGATGAGACTTTCCAAGTCAACTTGCTCGTAGAAATATGGAATATAGCTCTTCTTGCGCGTATCAATGCGAGGAGCAATGTCCGTGGTTTCCACTTCAAAGAAGTGGGAACCGAACCTTGCGTTTTAAGGCCCTAAAACGAACGGTTTTCGAGATATTGCCAGAAAACTATCCCCGGTCTGGGAAATTTCAGCGGTTGCCATAGGAACGTTGAACTGTTTCTCAGAGGGAACACAGTTATTTGGGAATATCTCCGAAACCGTTCATTTTAGGAACTTAAAAAGTGTGTTTCGGGGTCCCTATAGGACCTCCGAGTATTGTTTCTCGTATATGGCGGCTTAAAATGAGCTAAATCCGACCTTTGTACCGACTGTTCTTGCTCAGTGCCAAAGGGACGAAAAAAGTCACTTACAAATTGAATTTTCAAAAACCGTTTCTTAGTGGGCCTCTACATACTCGGATCAACCAACATGAAAAATTTCAGCTTTCTAGGTCTAGTGGTTTGAGCCCTGCGTCGATGAGTCAATTTTGGATGGTCAATGCCAAAGGGCCGAAAAAAGTCACTTACAAATTGAATTTTCAAAAACCGTTTCTTAGTGAGCCTCTACATACTCGGATCAACCAACATGCAAAATTTCAGCTTTCTAGGTCTAGTGGTTTGAGCCCTGTAGTGATGAGTCAATTTTGGATTATATATAATAGATAATTCTAACCTACAAATGTTGGCTTCACGTGAGTAGTGGAAGGTTCTTGGTCATGCCATAAAGCTATGACATGGGACCGCTGGCTTTACGTCCCCTCCGAAAGAAAGCATACTGAGGAATTTTTAACGCTCTTAAACAATCCGAAGACTTTGGGTTTGAACCCGCAACCTTGGGGATAGAAGCTCAGCATGCTACCTACTACGCCACCGAAGCCGCTCCTGGCTGCAGATGTCAATCAGATTGACCTTCAAGTTTGCTTACTTAGTCAATGGTCAAGTTAGAGTGGGTTGAGAACTTAGCTGATTGTTCGAACAATGTGCGGTCTGTTCCTGTTGCAGCTGCTACATCGAACTGGGGTGGATAGTGAAAAGAAAAACACATATAACTAACAAATCATGATGATGTAACAGATTCTTGCCCTCATGTTGTGCGCCAAATGTAATGTTAATTATCCCTCACGTTGGTAGCGACAAATGTAGCAGTTTCGCTAGCCCACAAGTTGAACGACAAGTGTAACGGTTTGACTGCCCCTAACTGTTGGGTGATAAATGTAACTGTTTACCTTTGCCTAAGTTATGTTGTTTTAATGGGCGCCAAGACCTCAACGCAATGTTGAAATCTAAATTTGTATTTAACAACGTCTAGCTCTGGTAGAACACCTTCAAGAATCTATTCACTCAGATCGTGGTATGATTTGATCATTAACCCAACAAACAATTGTATCAGGAGAAGGAATTGGTCTATATCTAATGCTACCTACTGAAAGCAATGATTGCATTGTAAAAGAAATGAATTTATTATATAAACAAGTATTGCAAAATTAATAATAATAATAATAAGTTTAAAATTTAAATTGGAGCGTTGCGATTTTAATATTACCGATAGAAAATTACGTGAAAACGGAGTCTGATAAATTATTGTTTTTACTCTTATTCCCAAGCTATGAAGTTACTGAAATATGAAATATAAAACAAAGAGAAACGAGAGATTGCGTATTTCTGCGTCATTCGCGCTTACCACTGGAAATTGCCGGAGCAATTCCCTCGTACTGGATGATGCTGTGAGCTTCACACAGTCTCCTGGACGTCGTCATCTACGTCGATGTTTGATGATATACTGGTAGATTTGAAGATTTATGGTTCGAACCTCGGAACCAACACGTACAACCACAACGGTAAAGTTTCACAAAGATCGTCCTCCACTGCACGGAACATCGGAGCGACTCCGGCGTGCAACCATACTCGGCAAGTTCTAGACAGATTGTCCTCCTTCCACGGCGCGCCGAACGATATATGCACCCGTCGGCTCCCCACCTCGGTACCGACTTCCAGCTTACGTGGTCTCCACTGATTGGCTGCTCCCCACGCGCTACTTCCCCTTCTCTGGCTCATTACACACGGCACGCGGATGATGAAGTCGATTTCCGTTCCAACTATCCGCCTTTTCTTGACGCTGCGACCCAATCTTGCGTAATACTTCTTGACAAGAATCAGCCTGTATCTGAATTTCCAGTGAGTCATGTCTCTCATAATATCCTAACTGACGAAACTCCGTAAAATTCCGTAATCACATAATTTTCTATGATATTGTCGTTCGTAATAATTTGCTTGATAGTGTTTTCTAAGACATAGAAAACCTATCTGTATGCTTATAATTTTTTATAAAATGCTCCGAAAATACCTTAATAATAATTATAATAAATTAATAATAATAATAAACTAACATGAAAAATTCTCTTGGCCGAACAATTTGCCGCGTAAATAAATATAGAATGGCTTCCTACTGACTTATGCCATTGGCATAAAAACCCCTCGAAAAACACGTTACAATGAGTTGCGCTAGTTTAATTACTACTGCAACTAAATAAGTATACTTATTATAAATACCATCACCCATACTTGTAGACATAGATTTTATAGCATAACTGCTATCGATCAAAACTGGTCATCCAAGTGTATTTATTAATCTATGCCCAAGATCGTGGGTTCAAGAGCCTTCCTTCGGAGGGGAAGTAAAGCCGGCGGTCCAATGTCATAGATTTATGGCATGTTAAAGAACCTTCCACTAATTACACCTGTGTGAAGCTAAATTATATATAGGTTAAACATTCGACAAACGCTCTTAGGTTCCGACTGCGGTGGCATCTGGTAATCAAGATCTGAACTAGTAGTCGTTGACGGTGGCGTTTGGCGGCAAAAGTAGGAACTACTTGAAAAATTCAATGTCTGCAGTCCTCACTTGTATTCAAAACAGATAACACACACTAATACATTCATCACAATTAACACCGGACAGATTCTACACACACCCAAAGTACACGGGGCTACATGACCGCGTTGTAGCAGCCCCTAAAGTGAGGAACCAACCAACCAATCTCATGTAAATTATTTTCAGGATTAGGGAAACACCCATTACATTTGGGTACAATTGTATTGACCGACTGAAAATCATTAAATTTCGATTACTATGGCAACACTGGAAAATGGCTTCCAACGCGATAATACTGCTACTGATGTGAACGATATTCAGTTTACAGAATTGTTTTTCAGTTGGTCAACACAAGTGTGCCCATTTAGGTTGGGCGGAGAATAGCACGAAATAATCACCCTACTACCTGCAGGAAGTGATATTATATTAATACAGTGGAACTTGGATAATTCGAACCTCAAGGGACCAGTAAAAGAAACCGAATTATCCAAAAATTCGAATTAAGAAAGTTCTTTGAAAAGGGTAGAGAAAATATATTGCATTACGTTTAAATAATGATTTACGTTCAACAAAGCAGATAACAGACAACGGCACTGTATAATGACTGTAACGTGATTACTGTCGACCAAAGTATTATGTGTACTCGAGTTTGAAGGTTGTTTGTGAAGTAACCAATAGACCTACATAAAATCCAATAACATCATGATTTTCGTCGTTCTATTTTACATTAGCTCATGTAGGTTTGAAATTGTTAGTTTATATTTTAGTATTTTTTGTCGCAGTTGGAACACAAAAAGTGCACGTTTTTAAGCGTTTATCAACCATGCGTCACATTTAAGAATTATTATCTCAAAAACCCGTCATCAGATCGAATCCAAATTTTAACACAATATACATTGGAATGTTGTATAACTGGATTATTAATTTCAAAATTTTGCGTGTCCAAGAAAAAAAAGTTGTTATCATTTTTGTAAGGTAACTTTTTCTCGGCTCGGGGTGGTTGGAAAATGTAGTTCTTGGTTGCGATGTAATCCTTATACATCAAAAAGTTAAGCTGTATGACTGTGAAATACGTAAATTAACTCACATATTTTATATCGGTTCGTATTTGTAGGCGGAAATTACACATCGTTCACCAGCTACCCGCTCCCAGAAAAGCTGTACAGCGTTGCCGAAATGGAGCCCAACACGCATCATGGCGTCCCTCGCTCGGATGTAATGGGCTCCATCACAGCAACGCCGTACAGCTCTCCCGGGAGCGGGTAGCTGGTGAACGATGTGTTATTTCCGCCTACAAATACAAACCGATATCAAATAAATGAGTTAATTTACGTATTTCACAGTCATACACCTTAACTTTTTGATGTATAAGGATTACATCGCAACCAAGAACTACATTTTCCAACCACCCCGAGCCGAGAAAAAGTTACCTTACAAAAATGATAACAACTTTTTTTCTTGGACACGCAAAATTTTGAAATTAATAATCCAGTTATACAACATTTCAATGTATATTGTGTTAAAATTTGGATTCGATCTGATGACGGGTTTTTGAGATAATAATTCTTAAATGTGACGCATGGTTGAAACACGCTTAAAAACGTGCACTTTTTGTGCTCCAACTGCGACAAAAAATATTAAAATATAAATTAAAAATTCCAAACCTACATGAACTAACGTGCAATAGAACGACGAAAATGATGATGTTATTGGATTTTATGTAGGTCTATTGGTTACTTCACAAACAACCTTCAAACTCGAGTGCACATAATACTTTGGTCGACAGTAGTTATTAGTTATTGTTGTAACCTTAAAAGTTTCAAATGATAAAATAAAACCAAATTGTACTATTCACCTATTTAACGACAGTAGTAATCCAGCAATCTAGTTAAGTCTTAGAGAAATCTACAGTTTTCAATAATGTTTGAGATTTTTACCTGTTTCCTACAATTAAGTCTCTCGGCCATCACAAAAGAATCTAACAAATTTAAGGAACGGAAACAGAATCACTTCCGTCATTTCTACTTTCAAACAAGAACGCCTAAGTTCTGTGATGTGGTTTGTCGTATTTCGGGAATTCCTGACCCAACTGTTATGCTTCCGATCGGCTTTTTACACGTAAAAACTTCAAATTATCCAAAATATAATTCGAATTAACCACGATTTTTTAGCATTGGTTGAATATAAAATGCTAGGGACCAAGAGAAAAATTTGAATTAAAGAAGATTTCGAATTATAAAAGTTTGAATTAGCCACGTTTCACTGTATTATTTATACACTTATCCAATTAATCCAGTTAACCCCCCCCCCCCCCATATTTTAGAGAAGTGTGTTTATAAGTGTATGAACAATTCATGTAATATTTCTTGTAGATAGGAGGGTGATAAAACAATTCCTCACATTATCTAATTGGGCACACTCATGTCGACCAACTGAAAAGCAATTGAGTTCATTGATTAATTAGGCAACACTGTAAAACAGGTTCTAGCATTTCAATATGAGAATGATATTGTCGTGAAGTGGGGGTGGTTTAGGTAGGTAACATCAATATTTATGCCCTGTTCTTCTCACAGCAACCTATTGAATGTGAGGGTGAATAACTCAGGTTAACTTACTTGACCAGAACTTATCAGTGACCCAATTTTTACAGTCTATGGTATGAAATTTAAAACTCAGCAAATCTTGTAGGTATTTGCCAGGTGCTCCAAGTCAGGCTCATCAGCGGGCTCTTGGTGATGGTACTGCTGCAGGGAAAGAGAACCATACAACACATCCTCTTTCATGAAGTGCATTTGTACTTCTTTACTGTGAAAGCTGATAGCTCTTACAGCTTTTCTCCTCCCTATGGAGGTTTCCGATTGTATATTGGCTTTCATGTCCAAGTAATTAAAACTCAGCAGATACTCTTGGTTTTTGCCGTGTATTTTGCAGAATTTCGGCTAAGTCCAATATGACAGTGTGGAATTTGTTCAATAGAATTCAATTTTTATGAACATTATCAATGGCTGTGTAAAACAAACTTGAACAATCTATTTATACTTTTCAGTCTGTCATAACACTATTTGCCCAATATGATTGGGTGGAGGTACAGCATATACTGTATAACATACAAGTCCTGAAAAAAAATACATGTATTACTAATTATTCACATAAATAAGGGGCACATTTCACCATCAGGTGGTCATCATCAGATCCTGATCACTAGGGTTGAAGTTTAGATTTATTTAGAATTGTGGTTTTGTTACAGGTATACTTTGTATAACTCTTGTCTTGTTAATGTTAGTATTTATGATTTGTAGTGAATCTCATTATTGAAGAAAGAAAGGTTAACCTATTCTATAATGCTGCCAGTTGCATAGACAGAGGAGTGTTACTGGGGGTTAGAAACCCCACCATGGAAATTTTACAAAAGAAATAAGAATAAAAACTGATAATAAACAATAAGCTAAATAAACATTTCTTAAATGAAATAATGACACTTGATGATTATTCTACAACTCATACTATTACCCGTCTGATGAATCCTTGCCGGTGGTAGATGTATGAACAACAAGTTATCAACAATGTGATGGAATCTGTTTTCCCAGAGACATCGGTACAGTCTGCACTGTATGTCGAATCGTTGTGGCAAGAGCTTTCTGTTCAGTCAGTTGGATATTTCAATTTTGTGTTATGTAAATGTCTCTAAAAACTCATACACTTAACAGAAGAGAAGTGTATTATTAAAGTAGAATTAGCATTATTAGTATCATAATATATATTTGCACCTGTAGCAGAACAGCACGCATTCTCCTGGTGTGAAATGACTCCTGAAGAAGTGTGTACATGCCTTTTCTATTGCCCCACAGCAGACCTGACGCGCCGATAGACAGATGTAAACAGTTGACAGTGCACTCACTTCAGAAAGGCAAAGACTCGTCAGATGGGTAATATGTGGGAAATCAGTATGGTTGTGATTTGTGTCTGCATCACCAAATCACTGTACTGATATACTGCTGTCGCCTTTCGGCCCAGCTCCTCATTCAAGGCTAAACGTGTCTTCATGGCAATGCAATTTGTACCTTACATTACATGGATATCAAAGTCATTAGTGTCATTATTATTATTAACTTTATTGGCCACATTGGACCACTTGAGTCTTCCATGTACACTTTTTCTTTGAGGGTTGTATTGTTTGATTCTTCTTATCTGCCCAGTACTTCTTCATTCGTTCTGATCGCAGTGTTCTTAATTTGTCTGAAATCTCTACAGGCTGTCTGTGCATCATTTCTGCTGAAAATTTGTGATTCTTAAGAAGGGTGGTAATTTTATTCTTGTTCTCTGCATCTGTAATGATATAATGATGCATGCTACACATTATTTTGAAACAATACCCCACCCCATTGGTCGATCTTGGCTATGGTACTGAATGCTAGTTTGCGTATACGTATGAATATTAGCGATCCTCCGTGGCTTAGGCGGCAGCATGCCGGCCTCTCACCGCTGGGTCCGTGGTTCAAATCCCGGTCACTCCATGTGAGATTTGTGCTGGACAAAGCGGAGGCAGACAGGTTTTTCCCCGGTTACTCCGGTTTTCCCTGTCACAATTTCATTCCAGCAACACTCTCCATTATAATTTCATTTCATCTGTCATTCATGTAATCATTGCCCCAGGAGAGTGCGACAGGCTTCGGCAGCCGGCACAGTTCATATCCTCGCCGCTAGATGGGGGCTTCATTCATTCCATTCTCTGACCCGGTCAGACGACTGGAAGCAGGCTGTGGAATTTCATTTCATGAATATTAGAGTGTTAACCAACTGAAAAGTATAAATTGATAGTTTTGTACAGGCAACACTGAAAACTGGTTTCCAAACTTGAACAGTGTAGTAAAATGAGAAGTGTTTTCTTCACCAGGCATGGTGTACTGTGGTGTAGTGGGCCACCCCTTGAGGCGAGAGTACACTGTTATTGGAGCTCCTGTGAACAAGGCTGCTCGGATCATGTGCGCATATCCAGGTAAGGTGACGTGTGACCAGAACACCTACCTACACTCCAAGCTACCTGTCAGCAGCTTCATTCTACAGGAAGCTAAGGAGCTCAAAGGCATTGGCACTGTGGGAGCAATATACGAGTATACTGAGGAAAAACCGTAAGCTTACATTTGTGGAATTATGCATATAGATCTTGTTTTACATGGTGGCCCATCCCTCAGTGAGTCGAGAAGTGGAGTAGCGCAAGCTCCAACTTGTCCTGTCATAAAAGGGTTCGAAACATGTACCGTGATTAGCGCCTGATGACGCATATTGTTTTGTATTGATTGGCGGAACAGTAAAATTTGAATAAAATAAGTACCTGTGTGTGACTTCATGGACATCGACTGCGGAAAGAGACAATTTTCGTGCTGCCTTAGCAGAATGGTTCATGGATTTGGTTCGAGTACGGATAATATGAAACTGCGGCATATTATATATATTTATTTATTTATTTCGTGTGGCAAAACAAGGATACATTACAAATACATATATCTTCCAATTTTATATACATTATTTACAGATCAATGATACACATTCAAAACTTAATGTCCAGACTTTTCAACCAGTCCACTGTTTCCGTAGAGGCACTATGTAATTCTTGGGCAGATCCATTGGATTTTCTCTTTGGGCAGTCCATAACAATGTTCTGGATGGTCTGAGGCACATTACCACAGTTGCAGAATGGGTCTTCAGATTTTCCCCACTTATGAAGCCAGAATTTACACCTTCCATGATTTGTCCTGATTCTGTTTAGAGATGACCATTCCCTTCTCGGTAAGTTGAAACCAATAACGATTCTAATGGGGTGAGGGGGTCTTCGCCCAATCAATACAATTTATTACTGGCAATTAACAATTTATTGCCTCTGGGGACTTGTTTCGGGCCTCATGGGCCCTTCTTCAGCCGCATAGATTAAGTACATATTCACATCCATCATATTAATTAGACACATTAGACAAATTTTTTCCTTCGCCACAACAATCATAGCAGTCAAAACATAAACATAATTTTTGAAGCTCAGATCCGTTCGTCAGCCTCCTTGTTTATCTCTCCTCCCCCTCGTAAAGGCACCCCCCCCCCCCCCCTTGCCCCGTCCCCGTCCCTCACACATATCCAATTAAGGCCACAAACCTAAGACATACTCCGCTTTGCAACAAGTCTATCATTACCCCCTCACACATCTCCTCCCTCCCCCTCCCCCCTCCTTCCAGTTACTGACCTGCTACAAAGTCGGGCTAGCTCAGTTCACACAGCAACGTGCCGTCAGACACAGCACACTCTGAACCTTCAACAGCTTAAGTAAAGGTAAGCAATCCGGCACTTGAGTCATCCTCTTACATGTTCATACGTGTAGGCGACTATAATGATACTTCTTTTTCTTCCTATTACAGCCTCCAGGTAGGAAGGCTGACAGTCAGTTATACCTTCAATTCGAGCTTAGTAAGTTATCACTACAAATTTTCGTTTTATCCCTCGTTTTTCTGACGCATTCGTTCCTTCTAAGACTCATTATTATCTCTTTATAGTGTGGACAGCAGACATACCCTTTGGCTGGTTCACCCCCTTCATAGGTTCCGATTGACGTTTCATCACAAAGTTGTAATGTCTCAACCCAATTCAGCATTAAGGAAAAAGGCCGGAAAGGCAACGGTCCAGCTTTGTTCAAAATATACTCTCAAGCCAAACCATGAAGATTGGCTGAAAAATGGGATGCAGAACTACAAAGGAGAGCCAATAAGCCCATTGGTAATCTTCTAATTATCTCCAAATATTTTTAAACATTTTAAATAAATATTTTAATAGCACTTTGAATTGGGCATTATACCAGATCAAAACATTAAGAAGGTCACTAAGACCACACGTGTCACTTCTAGCTGTACTTGTTTTTGTTTTTTATAATATGGTTAAGATGATGTTTTAGAAATGGCTTCTAGAGTGTTACTTTTAATGTTTTTCTCAAAATATGCATGATTTGTGTCTAATTAATATGATGGATGTGAATATGTACATAATCTATGCGGCTGAATAAGGGCCCACGAGGCCCGAAACATGTCCCCAGAGGCAATAAATTGCTAATTGCCAGTAATAAATTGTATTGATTGGGCGGAGACCCCCTCACCCCATTAGAATCGTTATTGTACACGTCAATACGGACAGGGCCGGATTTACCCAAAGTTACGCTATAGGCACCTCTCCATTGAGCGCCCCCCCCCCCCCATTTTTATGATAAGGCATAGCCACTCGCATGAGGTAAGGTTCGGAAAAAAGGAATAAACAGATATATGACTGACAGCATAAGCTTATGCTTGAATTTTTACGCAGGGATACATACTCAATTCAATAAAAAAAAACAGCTTGGAGTAAAACTACATGAAACAGTTTAAACTTTTATGCAACCAAAACACTTTATGAATACCCTTTCCAAAAATAATGTCTAGCCTTAATTCATACAACAAAAATGAAGAGTAGCTTCAAAAATAAAAACATAATTTACTGCTGTAACTAAATTCTGCGGTAGCACGAAATATAATTTAAACAAGAAGTTCCGTGGAGAACTATACAGCCTACTTTTCATGCCAATGATTATTCTACAGTATATGAAACTATCTAGAATAATGGCAAAATTAAGTTGGTAATATCGAAATATCAAATTACTGTAGTTCAAAATATACCTGGTATAATGCAGCCTAATAGAGCACTACAGTTGGCAGCCCTGGTGACTGAATACAAAATTGGGTTGAAGTCCAATGGACGTTACATGCAGTTAGACACTGGATCTATCAGCACGCGTAAAAGCATGTTGCCAACAATACCATGCGTGTGCTGGTCAGAAATAATCTGAAATATTATGATATCTTGTTGTGCCAATTTTGGATGAAATCCATTTGTTAGTATAGAAGTTACATGTATTTTAAAATTGGACGTTTCAGCAGGCATAGAATCATGTTGGCAGCACCGCCTTGTATTAATTACTCCAAAGTCAGGTGCTATACGTGTGCAAAGTATAGAGCTGTTGGCTTGCATACTTTCTGATATATTGATATTAAGAAAAACGAATAGAGACAGCATTTATTAACAGTTGGCAGCCCTGATTGCTCTTAAGAATACTTACAGTCATATCTGTTATGGTACACATTGCACATACGAAATTTGGTTGAAATCGAACTGATAGTATAGAAGTTACATGTATTTAAAAATTGGTACTATCAGCAGGCTTATAATCATGTTGGTAGAACTGACGTATATAAGTTACTCCAAATTAAACTAAAATGTCAGAATATACGTGTGCATAGTTTAAAGCTATTGGCTTGCATACTTTCTGATACATCGGTATTTGGATTTTAAAAAATAGAGAGAGCAATTATTAACAGTTGGCAGCCCTGGTGGCTCTTAAGAATACGTTCAATCATATCTGTTTATGTACATATATTACATACAAAATTTGGTTTAAATCCAATTGATAGTGTAGAAGTTATATTGTACAATACCCAAGGGGTATGCACCCCTTAGAGATCATCCCCCCCATCATCTGTCTAAATCTCATAAAAGGCAACCCTTTAAAAGCCTACCCAATATCCATCAATACTATAAGGGCAGCTGGCTACTCCATAAAGCAGCTCAACCCTTGCGTAATTATGACACACAGCGACATACTACAAACTGGTTCAACTATGCCACAACGCGCTGACAGAACAGAGGCTAAAGGTATAAAAGGTGCCTTAAGTGGGTCACAAGAATCTCTCCATCACCAGTGCTTCAACGAGACAGCCGGAGGCTAACGACAGTGTCAACCGAGGTGAGTCAGTCAGTCAGTGTTCAGAATCCTACTTTTGTAACCTAACACCCACAGTTTGTACTCACATTATAACATCACAAGATCCCTTAAAAGGGACTAACAGTTACTCATTGCTGACCAATAAACACTTGGTCAGTCTCTTACACTTGCATTACTGATCTACACTCTTCTTCACGTCCCCACGTCCTTCCTTACTCCCGTCACAGTCGGACGTGACACACCGTAGTAATAACGCCAACTCAGACGTCCTTGTATTCCTCACAGCGGCTCGCGTGCTCAAGTGAAGTGCGTGCCGAACCGCTGACACTAGCAAGGTGATTATATAATAAGTAGCCGGCTGGGCGACTAGTACATCGACCCGCGTGCTAAGGCTACATCCCTTAAACCACATTTACAGTCTTTATAGGAGCGCCCCCTAGTTCCTAGCACACCACAACACACTACACTGGTCAGCTTGCCCTGTCAAGGGGAGCTACCCTTCTTTAGGCACAAACTCATAAATTAGTACAGCAACTCTCCCTTTTAGATCCACCCCCAAATAAGGGATCTAAAACACTGGTGGAGGCGCCATCCTACGCACAGTAGAACGGGACTCAATCAACGAGCCCTCGTAGGAAAAGCGACCCCTTCCGTACCACAAAAAGCCAAGCAAATAGAGATTTTTTTTTTATTTTTAACCTCATATTGCGTCACACATTTTTTTTTAATTATTAAATGTCCACATTTAGAACTACATTAAGAGACTTTGCACACCATTTGTCGGCTAGTACAACTCCACTCCTGCCGAAGCTAAAGATTAAGAACAGTGACTTAATAACTGACCAGACTGCAGTACAACTTCTCAGGGACCTTGAATTCCACACAGCACAGATCCGTGCTCAACACCCTGCCGCTGCAGCACAGATTATACATTTTACACGGTCCCAGGCCAGTGAATACACACACGAGTCGCCGGTATCCAGCGATAGTGAGGTAGATTGCCTGCCAACACTCCATCCCCTATTGTTGCAGCAATTGCAGATCACAGAGCAGAAAGCCAGTGACCTGCTCGAGCGCATTTCAGAGCTATTAGAAACAGACACTATTAAAGCCAATAGTCACACGACAGAAGCGGTTCTGGACATCCACACTATTTTGGAGACAGTAAAACAGGATTTAGACAGAACCGTACACATAGTCGAATCCACACAGTACGACAACACACCGGCCGTCAGCACAAGCATATCAGGTGACGAGCCACCTGGTAACGTAACACAGGTGTCCTACACGGGAAGCGAGGCTAATTCCCCTCCAAACAGCCCAAACACCTCGACACACAGTCAACGGGACACAGCCGAGAACGACATGAATAGACACACTGAGTACCCCATGATCCACCCCACAAAGTTCACGGGGGAAGGCCAGGATCCCGAGGAATACCTCAAGGCCTTCAATAGAACGGCCCGGATCAATGGTTGGAGCGAGGAAGTTAGAAAACGGCTCCTTCCTGCCTACCTCACAAAGGCGGCCATGACGTGGTATGAGCTCCATGAGGACGCACTAGAGGCTGCCACATGGGAGGAAACCGCGGTAATGTTGAAGGATGAGTTCCAGCTTATACCAGACGATGACGATCTCTATGACCAGATTAGACAGAGGTCACAGGGACCCAAAGAGAGCGCCCAGGCATACATCAATGTTAAATTGATAATGTGCGAAAAGTACAATGCAGCAATGACAAATAAACAGAAAGTCAAGCTGTTGATGCAGGGCCTCAGACCAGCCATAGTAGAAAAGCTATGCATCATGAACAACCTCACGGTCCAACATATGTTGAATAACATAAAGACCATAGAGGAGGGGAGAAAGATCACGGAAAAGGCTACGGAAAAAGCCGTGGATCTGCACTTCAAAACCCGGAAAGACGACACTAATGACAAAATAGACGAATTAGTGGACAGGATGGAGAAACTGACCATAGCTGCCATCCAAGCGGGCGGGAGACCGCCAAGGGATGAGCAAGCAGACACACGAGAACACTATCATACTGAGAGGGACAGGGGGTACACAGAGAGGAGACGCTACGGGAGGGAAGAAAGTTACTACCCTCCACAGCGGCCAACAACACCTCCCCCACAGGATAGGCCACACTACCCTCCTCGGTACTCACCGATAGCATACACGGACACAGAGCCGACATACCCCTCGAGGCGGTCACCATCTCCGTACACACGGGAGTACTACCCTGAGGAGTACGACCACGATATCCCCCGACGAAACAGCCCGTCACCACATAGACAGTCCTACGCTGCCCCACAGTACAGGGGAAATGGGGAATATCGGGAAAACCCGCCCCCACGCAGCCAAGGCTATGCTGCCCCGCAGTACAGGGGAAATGGGGAATATCGGGAGAACCCGCCCCCACGCAGCCAAGGCTATGCTGCCCCGCAGTACAGGGGAAATGGGGAATATCGGGAGAACCCGCCCCCACGCAGCCAAGGTTATGCAGCCCCGCAGTACAAGGGAAATTGGGAACAGCGAGAAAACCCACCCTCGACCAGACAGGGGTATGCAGCTGACCAATATAGGGAAAAGGGGAACCGACGGGAACACCCGCCCCAGCAGCAGCAGACATACACCCCACCCTGGCGGAGACAGAATAACGGACAACAGGGCAATAACCGACAAGGAAGAAAACCCACTAGAGGAAGGGACAACATGGACAAACACACGAAGGGCCCAGAACA
The DNA here is from genome assembly GCA_946902985.2 of Meconema thalassinum. Lineage (NCBI taxonomy): Eukaryota > Metazoa > Arthropoda > Insecta > Orthoptera > Tettigoniidae > Meconema > Meconema thalassinum. The sequence continues at coordinate 293,919,633 of OX336391.1, read as the reverse complement.
CTACCCCCTCCCAGACGAATACCCGAGGGAGTTCAGGGATGAAACACCCCACAGGACAGACAGGGGGGCAATACTCCCTACGCCTAAACACACACCGCAAGCAGGGAGTTGGCGCAGCCACCCCGAGGGGGGGCGCACATACATTACAGGCAGGCGTACACCCACATTTTCAAAAAACGCCTAGACGGGGAGGTTCGGCTAGCTGATGAAGCAGCTGAGGTTCCTCCCCCAACACAACACAAGAAAGGCCCTTCCCCCAAGAAAACTCGTAAGAATAAGGGGAAGAAGCAGCCAGCTAAAACTAAGGCTGACGATCCGCCCCCGGACCGTTTCCAAACACACCCCGTGCAAGGAGACGGCAACTGTCTGTTTAGGGCCATGAGCTTTCTAATCCGGAATACCGAGGATTATCATGGGGACTACAGACAGAAGACGGTCAAACATATCCTGGCCAACTGGAAAGAGTACCGGGACTTTGTGTCGGACGAGCGGGAAAACCCATTCCAGACCGGGGCGGATTACCAAAAATACATGGGCAAGGACGGCACCTATGGCAGTGCCGTAGAGGTAACCGCTCTCGGCAAAGTGCTCAAAGCCAATATCCATGTATATACGGATGTGCACTCGCCTCCGCTATTCTCAACTGCGGGATTCAATAGGGACCTACACATACTTTTCACAGGAAACCCTAAGGCGGGACATTACACACCCCTCACAATTAGAAGCCAACAGCCCGAGAACACGCCCACACCCTCCAAACAGAAAACCCCACCCCCTTCACCACACCACAGGGGGGGAATTGACCATACACAGGCGCGTGACGCGAGCTCGCTCGGCATGGGGAAGCCAGCAACAGGAGTCGAACTCGCGACCGCCTGGAACAAAAGTCGGGTTAACAAAGGCAAGCTCAGGGTCACATTTGCAGACACACCTTCCCGAGAGGAAGAAACCAACAACAACACAACTACACAAAGGCTGGGAACAATTAATACACTAAACGTTAGCCAGCAGACTCCTAGTTTCACAGCAAGACCGGTTAAAGGAGCTGGCAATGTACCTGGCAAACGCACTTTGCTGACCTGGGCAAAGTACTCAGGACAGGAAGTAAGCCGAGAGGCGAAGCGTGCTAGGTACGATAAACGGACAGATCCATGCCCTCCCAGCACAAATGTCACGCCGGCAACAACAACAACAACAACGTACATCTTACACAACACATCGGTGCAGGGCAGTGGATTTCAGGTATCGGCCCTCACGATACACGCCACCATAAATGGCCACAGAGTGCAGGCCCTAATCGATACTGGGGCTGCCGTAAGTTGTGTTAATAGCCGACACATTGCCGAGGCGCAAATACAAGGTGTCACGGGGGACATCCGGCTGGTAGCGGCCAATGCTCAGACGTTAGAAAACAGGGGAGTGGCAAACATCCATATTAGGATAGACCATTTTGCCACAATGCACCCCATGTTCGTTATCGAACACCTTTCTGCGTCAGCCATAATAGGCATGGATTTTCTCGCTAGATATGAGGCTAGCATAAATTTCGCTAGTGGTCAGATGCTTTTAAAGCACGACCAGAGGCTCACCACACATCCCATGGTATACACCAGGAACAGAGATGGGATTCGAGCGGAGCGAGAAAACCACGAGCATCAGGCCCCTACACTGCACACTATCAGCCAATACACAAACACACACACTGATAAGGCGGCCAACCAGAACCACACGCAGGACCTGACTCCGGAGCAAAATAAAAGGCTCACGGAGCTCCTGGAGTCCAACAGAGATATTTTTGCCCACTCAATGAAGGATCTCGCTGTGACAGACCTCATTGAACACCACGTCACACTCACTAGTGACCGACCAGTACACCAGCCTCCCTTCAGAGTGAGCCAGAAGGAGAGACATGCCATCGATGCCCAAATCTCAGAGATGCTCGAGGCAGGGGTCATTGTTCCAGTTCTTTCTAACTATTCCTCTCCAGTTCTGCTGACCAAAAAGAGGGACGGATCGCACCGCTTTTGTACTGACTACAGGAGGCTCAATAAGTTGGTCGAAAATGATAGTTATCCACTACCAAGGGCAGACACCTATTTGGACGCCCTTGGTGGAGCTAGCTGGTTCAGTTCGATGGATTGCTATAGCGGATTCTATTCAATCCCCGTCTATGAACCAGATAGGCACAAGCTGGCGTTCGTTACAGAGAACGGACTATTTACCTACACCCGTTTACCAATGGGTCTCCGTAACGCCAGCCAAACCTTCCAAAAGCTAGTGGATAAGACATTTTCAGGGCTTAAATGGCGTTCCGTATTGGTGTACGTGGATGACATAACGGTCTTCTCCAACACTTTTGACGAACACATCGTACATTTGGAGGAGGCTTTCGCAAGGATCAGAGAAGCTAAACTAAGGCTTAAACCTGCGAAATGTCAATTTGCCAGACAGCAAATTAACATATTGGGCCATATTGTCAACCGGGAGGGCATTATTCCCGACCCAGCCAAGACTGACGCAATAACGGGCATCCCAATGCCCACAAATTTGAAACAATTGCGCAGTTTTATTGGCTTGGCTTCGTACTATCGCAAGTATATCTATAGGTTTGCACACATCGCCCATCCCCTAACTGAACTCACACGTGAAAAAACGCCCTTCAGCATCACGCAGGAACACATAGATGCCTTCAACACACTGAAGCAACTATTGACCTCACCTCCATTGCTGCAACACTTCCATAGTGATAGGCCCACATTTTTACACGTGGATGCCAGCCTGTATGGGTTGGGAGCAGCCCTATTGCAGGAAGACGCCGAAGGGCGCAAACGGCCCGTCGCCTACGCTAGCAGGAAGCTAACGGCCGTTGAGACTAGATACTCTGCCACAGAGCGGGAAATGCTGGCATTTTCGTGGGGAGTGAACTATTTTAGAGTATACCTCTATGGTATCAAGTTCACGGTAGTGACTGACCACGCGAGCTTGCTTTTTTGGGACAAATTTAAAAACCCAAATTCGCGCCTCAACAGGTTTATATTCCGCCTGTATGAATATGATTTCGTGGTCAAACACAAGAAAGGCGCTACACACCTAGACGCAGATGGGTTGTCTAGGCTGCCAGTAGCCGATCCCCCGGATGACAGTAAGGACCACGACTGGGACGATATGCCCACCTTTGCCCTGACGGTGGTTGACATCAAACAGGAGCAAGAAAGTGATCCGCACTTGAAACAGATTCTATTGGCACTAGAAGACTTGGATAAAGTGGACTCCAAGACAGCACGGCTGTCTAGGCGATTTTTCCTAGACAAAGACGGGGTACTGAAATTTAAGCCCACAGCCATGCACGATAGCGCACCTATAGCGGTTCCGGAATCATTGAGAGAAAATATCATGATCGGACACCATAATAGCCCAATAGCAGGGGCACACTTAGGTACGCATAAAACTTACCTTAGAATCCGTGACAAGTACTATTGGGTAAACATGAAGGCCGACATAGATACCTTTGTCAAGACATGTCACACCTGCCAACGATTCAAAACAAGACCTGGCAAGCCTCATGGACTACTCAACCCAATTCCCGTGGGAGAGTTATTTCACAGAGTCGGAATAGACGTGAAAGGCCCCATTACAACAAGTCAGAAAGGCAATAAATATATCCTGGTGGCCACCGAGTATCTCACACGATACATGATTACAAAGGCTGTTCCCAAAGCAGACACGAACAGCATAGCCGAATTTTTATTTGACATAATTACACGATATGGCCTATTCCAAACCTTATTATCCGACAGAGGTACTATTTTCACCTCGAGAGTGCTCCAACAGTTTCTGGAGATACTCAGGATTAAGGCATACACTACCACGAGTTTTTCACCGCAAACCAACGGACTCACGGAAAGTATGAACAAAATACTTGGAATAGCGCTGGCTAAATTTACAGAGGACGCAGGAACAGACTGGGATGAATATCTGCAAAGCATTACTTTTAGTTATAATACCTCTGTATCTACGGCTACGAAACACTCTCCACACTTCCTACTGCACGGATACACACCCAGAAGTCCCATAGACAATATATGTATCCCACAGGACGCCCACACAGACAATGCGGCTCGGCTAGAGCATTTGCAGATAGCCCGCATGGACGCTAGAAAAAACATAGCCGAGGCCCAGAAAAAACAAAAAGAGCGGTACGATCAGAATAGAAAGACCGTGGAATACACACCCGGGCAATTGGTCATGATCTCCAATCATGCCCGTAAGAAAAACGTGTCCGAATTCCTCCTACCACGATGGGCAGGTCCCTTCAAAGTCTGCAGGAAGGTATCTGACCTAAATTATATAGTGAACGTGCGCCATGGGAGGAAACTCATAAAGGACACTATTCACGCCCGCCGGATGAAGGCATATCACACACGTAAAGCACACACACCTACATGTAAAGGCGGGCACACTGCTAAAAGAAAAGGAAACGGTCCCGTTGGAACACGTGGGAAGAAAGCCAAGAAATAGCCCACTGACCGAACCGGGATACCATCCTAACACTCACCAGAACTGTCCCGGAGACACAACCTTCATGGCGCCGGAAACAATTACTCTGGGTAAAAGGCGGTCTCCAGACCCGCAACCCTCTGAATACCAGGAATATAAGGTTGAGTAAATATCCAGTCGTAGAATAAGGATAATGAGAACGCTAAGACTAATTGGGACAGTCCCACTAACAGCGGGTCATAAACGAAAAACAATACAATCGACACTGGCATCTGGTCACCAAATACGCGACTAGCGGACCAGACACACTCGCGTACAATGCATATGAGATTTCCGAAGTGAAATGCCATGGCCTGTGGTTTGGATTCCAAGTAAAACGGAAATCCCGTGGCACACGATCTCTAGAAATGGTCACGTTAAACCACAAAATTCCCCTCTTGCCTTTTTATAATGCGAAGAGCACTAACAGAAAAGCAGGCTGATTAAGAACACATGTTCGGATACACAGCGTTATCGGAACAAATAAACAAGCGAGCGCGCAAGACATTGCAACCCGACACCCTCATACTCAGCAGTAAAGCAGACCTCCGTGATAAACTGCGAGCCTTACAAACGACAGTTCCCAAAGCACACTGCACGGAATCATTCATAGCCAACCTAAGAACCCTATATCTTCAAAATTTACACTACGAGGAGAGGGCAAAAATAAGCAAACTCCTCGCAGGAAGGTATACTAGGGGTTGCGCACAGAAAAACACACAGCCCATTTGCCATAGTGTAGGCGGCACAGAAATGGCCACCAAATCTTTACAGACAACCGGCTTCGAACCCATGTCCACACACAAAAACCTCGTACCGAAAACTAACTAAACAACGGTATTTTCGGTACGAGAAACACAAACAAAATACAGGCAGAATGCCCGCAGAACATGAACAACGCAGACATATAACACAGAGAATTACATAGAACACGGGTTCGAACCCCAGAGAAAATTGCACGCCAGGGAAAAACAAGCAGACGGCCTTCCAATCACACCAAAATTGGCCCATATAACGGCTTAGACAGATAATACTACATTCCTGCGGCCAAATGACAGGCATAAAATTCCAGAAATACACTTGACAGGGAAAATGGACTTTCCAGACAGAGACATATAAATTTCGTAAGACAACGGTCTTACGGAATAATGGCCACACAACGGCAATAGTAGCAGGGCGGATTACCACATCGGGCCGCCAGGAATTTAACACAATGACCACACTGGCATACGTGCAGAAAAACACGCAACAGTGGTTAACCTACATAAAATCCCGGCCTGAAGTTACACACACAAACTGATGACTTGCAGACTTAGCCACTTTGCAACACTGTCGATGACAAAACGCGATTGTGTAGTGGCAGTGACCATGAATAAACAAATGCAGAACAATCATAACACTATACATTTTTCAACACTGCGAAAGCATTTATCAACAAGCAGACGTCACAGACCAAAACTTGTCGCAGGCCCAGAGTAGCACGTTCGTAAAGACGTTGGCAGGCCACGGGCGCTTCCTACCCATACACAATATACACAGTAGGACTTAGCCCTACAGCAGACCAGGCGTCCGCGTGGTGTAGCGGAGCGTAGTCACACACACACACACAAACGCGCTCACCAATCAGGGGCGAACATAGGGACTTTGAGGACACGGGACCTCCCCTTAACAACTTCTTTTTGCGACCCTAGTCCCGAAACAAATCATTCCAGGCGACTAGGACTTAGCCCTATAACGGACCAGAGTAGGTCGTGAAGCTTCGCTATCCCAAAGCGCGGATAGAAAACCAACATGGACCAAGGGAGGATGACAAGAGAACATGCTAACAGCGTCCCACTCTACTCCCTTCCCATAACCTTCTCACGCCCAACATAAACAACGCAAACACATCTACACGACCATAAACAGCTACACTACACTACAAAGTATACATAAGGGTTGGTAAACTTCATGTGTTTACAGAAAGGGCATGCTACGCCTTGAGCCCCACCGCTATCACCTGAATGAGAGGGGTGCATCGGCCAACAACAACTAAGCGTAATGCACATCTCCATATGAGAGATGAGGCCATAAGTAATAAATACTAACCATTTTTTTTTAAATTTAAATCATCCCGCATGAGAGGGAAATATATTAGTATTATGCCTCAACCTACACCTATCCATACATGGGTGCAAGCGCCTCATATCCAGACGCATGCATGTATATCCCATCCATTCACCAGGGGATATTGATATCAGACCGGCATGGATTTTTATTTTATTTTTTGCAACCCCGGGAATTACCTGCCCCGTTCCACTCACTGTAGGAGCATCCCAGCACAAAAACCGGTTCCAGGCCGCCACTAACGCGGAATTCGGAAGTGCGCAACCTCCTCCTACCCTGCTTTAACCCACTCTACAGATAACTACCCCCAGATCACAATAACAGGGTACCTGACGCCACAGACCCTACTAACACCTCCATCAAGGTTAAAAAAGAGCATTATCGCTGGAGAAGCTGATATAGCACAGGTAGCCTAAAGTAGTCTACGTATGTAGAGGTTTTACCAGCCCACCACACTGGAAGTATTTTACATTTGACACTTTTTACACAGGTTACACCTATATTTAAAAAAAAAAAAAGGGAATCTGAAACACCCTGGCTGATGATACCGGCGTTAGCCAAAGGTCAAAAGCACAACACTAGGAGCAGAGCTGGGGAAGGCGATGTGGACCCTTACCCCAGTCGGCTCATCAAATTACTGACGACTAGACCAAATAGACGAACCACGTAAGGTCAAAGCATTCGCGGCCTGGTCGGGCAAGCTCTGGAATCCTAGGTGCGCATAAACCGCCCCTGGGAGGAAGGGATGCTAAACCCACTTTGAGCCACGGTCGTCGAAGCCAAGACCTGCAGGGAGACTTTCTGAGAATGGCGGGAGAAATAGCTCACTCCGCGTCGGCCTCGGGAGCTATCCCTAGAGACGACCATATTATGACTAGACTGTTAGTTAAATTTACGTAAGTAAGACTTCCATGGCGGGAAGCAAAACTCCTGTGCGTTGGAGCATACTACGGCGGCCCATAGAGGCAAATTTATATATCAATGCGAAAATGCATACTACGGCGGCCCATAGAGGCAACTTTATATATCAATGCGAAAATGCATACTACGGCGGCCCATAGAGGCAACTTTATATATCAATGCGAAAATGCATACTACGGCGGCCCATAGAGGCAAATATCACTGCGAAAGCAGATTGCGACGGCCGATTAAGGCGGAGACAATATTATGCCATTGGACCACACTGTCCAATGCCCACATAAATGACGACGCATCGGGCAGTCAGAGTGCATTAAGAGATGGGGCATTGCGCGCCCCTCACAGGAGCCAAGTGGGCGGCTCACCTACGACTAATCGGAACGGCAAAACGAGCACGACAAGGAAGTTACAGCGGGCGGAACGGTTAGCTTAGTGGCACCGTAAGCCGCCCGCGGATAGATTAATCCTAGTAATAGACGTCGACACTAGACTTAAGGGGACGGAATCTAGCGACCCTAGAGACAACCGGTGTTTCTGGGGCTCGTGCGGGTGGTGATCTGGGGATTTAATTGCCCCAGGCGATCGTCCTAGGCCAAATTTAGTTATAGACGGTTGCATTTGACACGCAACCTAGGATTAAGCAAATTTAATGAACACTGTTGCAATTCAGCACAGCATCTTTCGGCCATAGATTAAGGCAACCCTCTCGGCTTAGATGTAGTTTTTTTTTATATATATACCATAAGTAGAATAAGTGGTATAAGAGAACGCCGTTCGGCGCCTGATGACCCACAAATCCGTCATCAGGGTAAGTCCGATAATTCATGATAAGTTATTATAATGTAGCATAGTCTTACATTTAAGACAATTTTTTTTAATACATATATTGAGGTAAAATTTCGGCGCCTGGCGGCCCAAATTCGTTGCCAGGGTAAGCCCAATACTACAACACATTAGGAAATGACGTCACGGCACCATATAGGGTAAGCCCGGCCATATATCGAGTAATAATAACCATGCCATTCTTTTCACAGGTAAAAAGGGGCTTCAGACTGTGGCAACGCTGCCACAGGAAGCGGCATATGGAATAGGGAATTTCAATGTTTTGTTAACCTCTCCATTTTTTTTTGCAGGCATTGTCACCTAGAATATGACACGTGTAATTATGATTTTGCTGCCAGATAGCAGCAACATGCTATTTAATGCCCCCTTATTGTAGTATTATACCTGTGCATACTAACCTCCATTTAACATTCATTCTCACTTACACACTCACTACATTTTTTTTTACAGCTACACGTCAATAATCTGCACAGCGGGAATGATGCCTGTGGGGCATCAAGCTTGCTGGCAGATCTACATAAAACAAAAACACTTGAAGCGTCAAAATGCGACGCAGCTTACGGCGATGAGGGCGCAACCGGCATGTGGCGGCGACCCTCATGGCCAAGTGTGCAAGCATTCACCCACAGAGGATGCTTCACAGACTAGGTATTAAGAATACACTGCAAGCGGTACGACCACTCAACCGTGCCAAGAGGTGGCCGTATAGGATCAGCCGTGATACGGCAAGCGTACGTACAAACAGGTAGCGTGCACGCGAGGATCCAAATAAAAACTAGAATTATAAGGGTTTAGCGCGCTTAAGTAGACATAAGGTCATTGTAGTTCATAATTTTAAAGAGTAAACTACATACATATTCATGCGCCCACGGGCAATTATTCCAATTGAAATTCCTAAATGTCAGCATCGCAACATGATACATTAAACTCTATATATATTTTTGTCTGTTTATCAAGTTCACGTGTACACGATGTCTATATTTTTGTTTTGTTTTGTTTCGTTTGCTAAGGCAACACGTAACCAATGTCTGTGAATTGTTTTCTTTCATTTTTCTCTCTTCTAACTTCCCCATTTGTCAGGGTGTTCCGTTTTTCCCACACAAATAAATACTTTTGAATATTTCCTTTAAATTATACCCTGGAACACCCATTTTTTTTCTATTCTCTCCTATCTTCTTTATTGCAGGGAGCACTTTTTCCCCAAGATAGGGCGGACGACGCAATCATCCGTTCGGCCCTGGGTTTTTCCTCCCTGCACAACTATGTAACCATGTATAACCATGTTTTTTTCTTTTTTATGCCGACAACGGCAATGGCGATTGTGCCTCAATAGCAATTATTTTCTTTATTCAACAATGTTAATGCACATTTCACCATGCAATGTAAAATTTATATACATATATATCTATGTACCCCATAACCCTCCCCTCTGAACACGGGCTGACCGCACACCTACACTTCTGCACGACGACACCCGTTCCATACGACGACGCTTACGACGCCACCACCAGAAGAGACGAGGGGAATTCAAAAACTACTACGACAACATCCCAACCCCAAGTGCCCTTCCCGGTCGCGAGGACGCGACCAAATGGAGGAAGAGGCTTGTACAATACCCAAGGGGTATGCACCCCTTAGAGATCATCCCCCCCATCATCTGTCTAAATCTCATAAAAGGCAACCCTTTAAAAGCCTACCCAATATCCATCAATACTATAAGGGCAGCTGGCTACTCCATAAAGCAGCTCAACCCTTGCGTAATTATGACACACAGCGACATACTACAAACTGGTTCAACTATGCCACAACGCGCTGACAGAACAGAGGCTAAAGGTATAAAAGGTGCCTTAAGTGGGTCACAAGAATCTCTCCATCACCAGTGCTTCAACGAGACAGCCGGAGGCTAACGACAGTGTCAACCGAGGTGAGTCAGTCAGTCAGTGTTCAGAATCCTACTTTTGTAACCTAACACCCACAGTTTGTACTCACATTATAACATCACAAGATCCCTTAAAAGGGACTAACAGTTACTCATTGCTGACCAATAAACACTTGGTCAGTCTCTTACACTTGCATTACTGATCTACACTCTTCTTCACGTCCCCACGTCCTTCCTTACTCCCGTCACAGTCGGACGTGACACACCGTAGTAATAACGCCAACTCAGACGTCCTTGTATTCCTCACAGCGGCTCGCGTGCTCAAGTGAAGTGCGTGCCGAACCGCTGACACTAGCAAGGTGATTATATAATAAGTAGCCGGCTGGGCGACTAGTACATCGACCCGCGTGCTAAGGCTACATCCCTTAAACCACATTTACAGTCTTTATAGGAGCGCCCCCTAGTTCCTAGCACACCACAACACACTACACTGGTCAGCTTGCCCTGTCAAGGGGAGCTACCCTTCTTTAGGCACAAACTCATAAATTAGTACAGCAACTCTCCCTTTTAGATCCACCCCCAAATAAGGGATCTAAAACAATATGCATTTAAACATTGGACCTATCAGAAGGCTTAAAATTATTTTGGCAACACTGTCATCGTTGGCCTCCTGGAAATTAAACTAAAATAGTATTATCTGCATGTGTACCAATTTTGGAATAGCTCCCATGCATATGTTGCGAGATATCCAACATGAAGCTCAAATTTCTGGTGCGTTTTTTCAGCAGTTGGTAGCACTGACATCATTTTCAAATATGGACGTGAGATATTCCGGTGCACATCTTTACTCATACTAAATTTGGTTTTGATTGCTGCAGCCGTTTAGGAGTTGATAGGGGGGGGGGTGACACACACACAGCCAGCCAGACAGACAGACAGACACACATTCTCCCGGATCGATCTCATGTCTACTTTTCCTCATTTTTGCAAAATGTGAAAAGTAGGCTAAAAATAGTAGAACACACACTAATTTTAAAACGCATTAAGAGCAGTGGTACAAACGACATTTTAAATCGAACAAAGCGCCTCTAAAATACAAATAAAGCCAACTGCTTATTTTTCTGCAACATCTTTTAGAGAAATTAATGTGCAGATTAAAAACATGAATGAAGACATAACGGGGCCTGCCTCAAGCACAACGAGAACTACTTCAAAAGTTTCCTTCTTGCCTTCTTTTCGGCAAATTCATTAATTATGGCACCGCAGTTCAAGTTTACCGTCATATCTTTTTCAATCGCTAGGAGTGCAATAGAGTTTAACCTTTCTTCTTTAGTGACTGACCGCAAATAGTTCTTGACGCGATTCAGTACCGAAAATAATCTTTCCCCAGAACAATTGGTCACTGGAATGGTGAGAAGTATCCGTAAAGCAATGTTTACGTTAGGGTACATTTCGTGTAAATCTTTTCCATGAAGGAAAGTGCTGAGCTCAGAGGCTGACTTGCCTTTAAAATCTGCAATTTTTAAATGTTCCTTTTAATGCAAGCACTCGTCAGCCAGTGCACTTTCTAAGTCATCCACATACTTTTCTGAGAGATCGTCAGTGAATTATTTTATCATTGGTCTAACAGGTTTTCTAGAAAATAAAATCTCGTATGGAGGACTTTGTAAGCCTCACTTCGCCTCTTAAGCTCAGCAATTAGTACACCCAGAATTACATAAAATACATTGACGTGAAAATTTTCTGAGCCCTCTGACGGTACATATTCTCTTGGCTTTGTCTCATCATTCCTAGTCTTTCGTTCCGGTCTTCTCTTTAGATCGTAGGAATATTGAGCATTACCACTTAATTCTTTGGCTTCTTTCTCATAGACATAGAAATTATCTCTTAAACTTTGCACAAATTCCGCTAACGAAGCGTAACATTCTACCACAGTTCTCAAATTAGTGCTAACTTTTAGGAGCTTCTGGCTGACAGTATTATATCTTTTTAGAATGGTACTCCAAAAAAAACAATTAGGAAAGCAGTTTATAATTGTAGGATAATGCTTAAGATGCCTTTGGCTTCACTTCGAGTGTTTGCCTTTTGATTTCTGTCTTCGTGAATACTCTCAAGAGCTGCCACGACGCCACACCAGCCCTCCCTCAGAGCGTGGCAAGCGTCATATCGTGCCGACCACCGAGTCACTGACGGGCTTTTTAGTACGCGCGCAATAAAGTTCTTTAAAATTTTCCATCGGTAGGTCAAAGCAGTAAAAAAGTTGTACAGTTCTTGAGCTGTTAAAAATACCTTACAGATTCTGAACAAGATTCAGCGGCATGAGTTCCAACCAAATTTAGTGAATGGAGTGAGCATGGTGCATAGAGAGCTAAGGAATTCAAGGCCGCTATTCGAGCTTGCAACCCGGAATATTCGCCGGACATATTACTTGCGTTATCGTAAGATTGGCCTCGAATATCCTCCACTTTCAAATCCAGATCTTCCAACTTAGCTTTTACTGCATCAAAAAGCTGCTCTGACTTGTGCCCGATGCTCTCCATAAAACCTAGAAACCTTTCTTTTGGTTCACCATTGGCCGTAACATTTTGTTTGTCCGCTGAGCCAAATTTAAATTTTTGTTGCTCTCTCCCCCTAAGGTGTCATTTGAATTAAATGTAGGCCTAGAATTGTAATTCTCTTTTTCATCAATTTTGGCTTGTTGGAGCTGAAAAGGAAAATCCCGTATTAATTAGAGCACTTCAAACATAGTAAATTTAAAAAAGAACAACTTTTAATATACCGTACTCTGCAGGCACGGTACGGTTTCGAGGCCAGTCTGAGTTTTTACGTATGTCACTTTGTGCAACAGTGTATCAAGGAATCGCCTATTGGGAAAGGCATACTTTGCGTAAAGTAATTCGTGTACGGTAGCTTACCTCAAGTTGCTGAACTCCATCGCAGTCAATGTCGTGAACCGTAGAGCAAGAATTGTTATTGTTATCCGAATTTGTCGTTGGAGGTGTAGGATTCACACGCCCACTAAACATCTCATTTATTTTCCGACATTTTGATAGTGTCACCTTGGATTTCTTATCCTCTTCAGCTTTGCGGACACGGTTTTGGTAACCAGACAACTTTTTGCTGCCCGTAGTTTAAAACATTTACTTGCAGATCACATCACAACAAAACAACACAACGCAATCTCGAACTCGCACAAAGCACAGGCAAGGGGGGGTGGGGCGTGGGGCACTTCGATGTTACTACAATGCAAGCAAACCCAGCTACCGCAACAACAGCGCGCGCAGCACAGCTCCGCTCGCCCGCCTCCCCTCCCATCTCACACTTGTCGGGACGAAAGGGCGTCGAGCGGCATAACGAAGAGCGAAATGGAAGGGCATGCGACAAAGACACGATATTATTTCTAAATGTCTCTGCTCGTTTCTCAAAATTTATTTTAGCATAGACTACTGCTATAATCCTAACTTAGCACATTTAAAGCCGTAGAAAAGAGGGCGCCTCCAGTAAAGATCATTGCCGGTTGCCTAACCGAAGGGGCGCTTTGCGGCGCCCCTTAGACTGCGGCGCCCCTAGGCACGTGCCTATTTTGCCTTACGGTAAATCCGGCCCTGAATACGGACCTTGTGAAATGGATAATCCTCCAATTAATCTTGAAGTTGAAACCAGGAGGAGCTCTACAAGGATCATGGATTAAACCCAGATGGTCGGGATTTGAAGAGGACCATTCTCCATGCCAGATCTCATCAGCATCAAAATGTGTTTCCAGGAGCTTCTCACCTAGCTTCCATGATGAGTTTCTGGACTTGAATCTTTTCGGTTTCTGAGGGTTGCATTCCTGATGTAAGGGCAGTTGAGGATTACTGTGGCATTTCTGCCATTCTCTTACAAGAGCTAGTTCTCTTCGTATGTGAGGGGGTTGGATGTTGGATAAGACGGGTAACCATTTTAGAGGTGTCGATTTGATGGTGCCTGATATTGTCCTCATGGTATCATTCAGTTGGGTATCAACTTTTGAAATGTGTGCACTGTTAAGCCACACAGGGCAGCAGTATTCTGCAACTGGGTAGACCAAGGCAAGAGCTGATGTCCTTATATTATATATCGATACCATGGCAGTCCAAATAAACCAAGAGTGTGGCTAAAAGCACTAGAGAGTACTCGGGCCACCACGTCAGACAAAATCTAAGCAGTGATCATTAGACTCTGTAATTTGTTTATGCCACTTTTTTTATAGGCTAAATGTATCAGCTCACCCTCAATAGAACATAAGGTAGAATATTCCCAAAAGTAGTAAAACCTAGAGGAGATTCTTAGAGAAGAGAAAAATTTCACATGGCTTAAGTAGCTCTACAGTAGAGTCCCGAAAACTCGGCCCAATGTGGACGAAAGGCTCGTCGAGTTTGTGAAAATGCCGAGTTGTCGGGAATGTGGTACAAGTGTTTTCTCAGAAAATACAGTGCTGTACTTGTATGTATTGTTTGCTTGAGAATACAACAAAGGAAAAGCACATACTTTATGAAGGCATAGAGCCTTTACAACATGAAAATTAATGAATACACAGCGTACAGTAATTTACCTGATGAGACAGACCTCAGAAAAATACTTAATGAAGGCATGAAGCTGTCTATAATGAAACTTTACTAGCTGACTGCAAAAACTGGCTACTTTTTAAAGAAATGCGTAATGTCCTGTTTGTCTTCCGAACTGCATTCTGCGTTTTGCTGCTTCATCACGAAGACTACGAAGGAACAGTAAGTCCATTACCGACGCACCTTGTTCAAAATACTGAGGCGGTTTTAACAGCCTTTAGTACCTCACTTTGTGATATTTTAGGGGTTTGTACGGTGGAGTCCTCAAAGCCAACGACTTCATCATTTTCCGGCATTTTTTCATTAAATATTAGAGCAGCAATAATTTCTGTATCTGACATAATGTCTTGCTCGGTAGCCTACCATTCTGGAACCACTGTTCGACGTCATTTTCATGGGCTTATGTACATCCAGGTACTCTTTTCAGGAGGCCGAGTAAGTTTTATCGCCCTGTTAGGGTGTGGCCGAGTTATCCTGACTGCCGGGTTATCGAGTGCCGAGTTTACGGGACTCAACTGTACTCACAAAACAAGAAAAATGAACTCCACACAAAACACTTCAGCCAAGGCATCTCGAGTTCCTTTGAGCAACTTCCATCATTTGATATCCATACTCCAAAGTAGATCTATCACTCAATCAAGAATTTATTTATTTATTTATTTTGTAATATCACAGGAAAGAAACTGTAGTTAAAGCAGCTATGGGAAGGTTCCCTATTCTGGACCGAGAGGAGCATATATCCATTTTTGAGTCATTGCTGGAGAATGTACACGAGCCTGTCCGTCAATACAGTGGAATGCTAATTGTGGGCGAATCAAGAGTAGGCAAGTCGCGACTCTTGGACGAGATGGTAGCCAAAGCCAGACGATGTTGTACGAGTCCCATTCTAGTTGCACTCAGCAGCATACACTTCAGTGTTCCATATTCAGCTGTTCGTCAAATATTTAATCAGGTGAGCACATAAATCATCTCACAAAAGAGTGGAATTCAAATGGGTACCAAAATGGAGAAGTTTTAACCTGTTATACTGTTATTAGCCTTTTGAGATACGATTGTCGCTGAATTTAGCTGTGCCAGCGTTTGTTGACAATAGCAACAGGAGCCTTGCAGGATGAGTAGGGGGACACAGTGATCACGGAGTGCAGTCTGAACATACGTCAAGAAACATTCCGCACACTACTTGTATTAGACAGAAGTTTAATAGTGAATTGTGAACGGAAAAATAACAAGTAGTTCCGTGAAGAACTAAAGCCTATTTTCATATATCCTACTTATGTTAATTGCCTCTATGAACATAAAAATTTCAGTTTGATTGCTGTAAAAGATTCGTAGATATTGATAACCATCGAAATATTTTGGATGGACGCCATGGTGGATAGTTATATGTATAGGCCATAGAGTAATGTACCATTAAAGGAAAATTATTGTGTAGGTTCATTATTCAAACTTTCACTTCGATCGCATGATTACAACACAAGAAATAAAAACTTAATTTTAAAATTTTGCGTAAGTTAGCCGCCATATTGAGGTTATGTAAACAATTGAACTAAATTAGATGCCAGTGCATTACAATATGTATAATCATTTATTTATTTATTTATTTATTTATTTATTTATTTATTTACATAGGTCCCAATGAGCCTGAGCTCGTGTTAGGGACAATCAAGTAACATAGTTACAGCATGGCATATATATAATTTTTGTAACATTATTGTTTAGTTTAATAGTAACTTAGATTGCTAGTGACTAACTTTACAGAGATAATACGGTATGATACATTGCATTGCTTAAGGCTATTGTACATTGGCTATTCTTTCCTTAATAGGAAGTCTTTTGTTTTCCTCTTAAATGTTTTTATAGAGAAACTTTCCCTTATGCCTAATGGTAGCGAGTTGTATTCTTTTATTATAGAGGACATAATTCCTTTAGTTCCAAATTTAATGGATTGGGAATGGCTGGTGAATATTTGATTTACTCCTCTTGTTGCATAATGATGAATGTCATTTGCATGGGTAAAATGGATGTGTGTGTGTATCAATTTGTTTTCTAATTTGTATACAAATACTGTTGCTGACATACCTATTTGTTTTTGCAGTGGCATAATTTTAGTTCTTGAGTACAATTCATTTGAGGGTGTGAGCCAAGGTAATCCAAAGATAGATTTTATAGCACGTTTCTGGAGTATCTCAAGTTCTTTTATCAGCTCCTTCTTACAATATCCCCATATGAAATTAATGTACATTAGATGTGAATGTATCAGAGCAAAGTATATATTTTTCAATTGTTGGCTAGTAAGACAGCTATATCTTAATCTGAAAATAATACCAATTAAAGGGCTGATTTTATGTTTTACATTTTCTACATGATTTTCCCAGGTTAGTGTACTATCTAGTGTGATACCTAAGTATGTTGCCGATTTAACCCTTTCTATTTCTTTGTTGGCTATGTTGACTATGTTTGTGGTCTCAATCTTGTATGATGGTTTATGGAAGAATAAATATTTTGTTTTAGTGATATTGATAACCATTTTGTGTGCTCTCAACCAATCCACCAGCTTATTGAGATCATAATTAATATTTAGCATAATTTCCTGTTCAGATGTTCCCAGATAGAGTATAAAAATATCATCTGCAAATAGTTTAAGCTTGCCTTTCAATTCTAATAATACTATATCATTAATATAGGCCAAGAAAAGAATTGGTCCTAAGACAGAACCTTGAGGTACTCCTGTGTCGATTCTCATTTGAGATCCTTTTACATTATCAATTGCAACATATTGTTTTCTGTTAGTGAGGTAGTTCTTGAACCAATCATGTGCCACTCCTCTGATGCCTGCAAATTCTAGTTTATTAAGGAGAATCTTATGGTTAACCAGATCGAAGGCTTTTTGAAGGTCAATTAGTACACTAGCAGCTAGTTTGTTTTCATTTAATGCCTTTTCTACATCAGTTACTACTTCAAATATAGCACTATCAGCTCCTCTATTTGGAATAAACCCATATTGGCAGTTTGCAAAGTAATCATTTTTCATGAAGAAATTCATGTCTTCGTTTAACAACGCTTCCTAGAACCTTGCTGATGGCAGATATAATATTAATGGGTCTGTAATTTGATGGGTGGGTTTTTTCCCCTTTTTTGTAGATCGGGACCACCCTAGAGACTTTACAGGCATCGGGGAATATACCAGTCATCAGTGAAAGATTTATTATTTTGACAAGATATGGTGTAAGGCCCTCAAGACACAATTGTAGCATGACATTAGTAGTGTTGTCCTCACTTATATTGTTTTTGTGTTTTAGGGAGTTTATAATTGATTGTATTTCATTAGCATCAGTAGCTAACATAAAGATTGTCTTAGTGCTAGTAGTATTTTTATAGCTTGTAATGTCCGAGGTAGATCCGTTTCCTTGATTTTCCCATATACTGTTAGCAATATTGACATAATATTTATTAATTTCATCACATATATTTTCCTTTTTTTTTCGACATTTGTGCCGTCGACTATAAGTTTGACAATTTCATTTTTCCCCTTCTTTGGTCTATTTAACATCTCATTAACAACACTCCACACTTCCCTCTGATTATTTGCATTTTGAATTTTTTGGTCAAAGTAGTTTCTTTGTAGGTTTCTCTTAAGTTTTGTAACTTGGTTGCTAATAATTTTATATTCTTCTAAAATTTCTGCAGATGGATTTTTAACTTTGGTTTTTGTATATATCTTATCTTTCCTGTGTATTAGTGCTAAAAGATCTTGTGTGATCCAGGGTTTTATTGGTGGGGCACTTGGCTCCTTATTCGTATATTTCATAGTATAGGCTTCTATTCCTTTATTAATAAAATCACAGAATTTATTGTAGTAGTCATTGATGTTAGTTTCATTGCATACAAATTCTTGAGTTATTAAATATTTATTAAGTTTTTTGTAGTTTATTTTATCCTTTTCTATTGGCCTATCATCACATATTGAGTTCCTGTTTATCTTTTTGTTTCTCATTTCACAGATGAGTAAATGGTGATCACTCAAATCATTATCAATATTATAGACATTACATATTTTGTCACAGTCGTTCACCAATACATGATCAATTAGAGTAGAGCTAGTTTGTGTTACACGAGTTGGATATTTTGTATTACATAAGACTAGACCGTATGATTTGACTAGGTTAATATAACTACTAGTATATCTGTCCCCAAATAATAGATCGATATTCATATCACCTAGTATTATAACAGGATTCGTTGAGTAAGAACTAATAATTACTTCGAGATCAGTTAGAAAGTGTGGAATGTTGCTTTTATGAGGGTTGTAAGCAGTGATTATATTGTATTCTTGATGGCCTTTTCTCACAGTAATGTGCAGTATGCTGTGGGTGGAATTTATATCCTTTACAAGGGTACTGCTACATTTGTTTGAAATATACAAAGATACTCCCCCTCCAGTTTGCTTTCTAACTATGTGATATGCAACATATTTCTTAATATTGAAAAACATTTTTGTTTGTTCTGTTAACCAATTTTCTGAGATTGCTAGGACATCTACACCTTTGATTCTGTCTAACATTATTTGGATATCATCGAACTTGTTTTTTATGCTATGTGCATTTATGTGTACGCATTTTAGTGTAGGTACTGGTATCGGTTATTATCTGTTTACTGTCCTTAATCTTATAATAATCGCTAAGTGTATTACAGTTACACTCGGTTAATTCTAGTGTATTATTATTTGCATTACCTAAAAAATTTAATTTCTGTAATTCTAGTTCCATATGGGATAATACTTAGTAGATATCTTACTATTACATAGATTTTAGTTTGAGAGGGCGAGTTCATCCAGTATTTCAGCACTTGATATAAGCTTTGAGGGTCCATTTTGATTTTTCCGAATGTATATTTTGCAGTCTTGACCCAAGTTGCAAAGATTTTTCCCTGTTGTCTCAATTCACGGCACTTTTTGGCGATGGTTTCATTTCTTGGGGTCAGGTGTTCATTGATATATATATTACCACCATCACTGTAACCAATTTCACTCGTCTTCAGGGTCTTCTTTTGTCTTCTGCTACTGAGAATCTCTTCCTTCTTCCACCTATTATTTAATTTCACAATTATCGGTTGAGGTCCAGGCTTTGTTGACGGGAGGCGGTGAGCTGCGTCTATGTTTGCCCTGGTGATTTCATCTCCTAACGTCTTGCCAATGTCCGAGATTTTGTGAAATACATCCTCCTCTCTTTCAGTGGGTATTCCATACACTATCAAGTTGTTCTTGCGCTGGTACTGTTTTAGTTCCTCCAATTCGTTGATTGTACCATTGTTAAGATTGTAATGTAATTTCGTTAGGTTGGCAAACCATGTTCGAGTGTTTTTTGTTCTAACAGTGTGTGCGGCAGTTGCCAAGATCCGTTGTTGATGCCTGTTCTGTAATAAAGATATGTGTAATTACTTATGATTTGAAGGCCCTAATTCCAACATCTGGCGACCGTGACAGGACTTTTGCTAAATATGGAAAGGGCACGTAAAGTAAGAAGTGTTACAAGAACGGCATTTACACGAGTGCACAACGAAATAAAAGTAGAGTTGGATTCTGCCGAACCTCCACGCGTGTTTGAAGCGGAAGCGAAGTTCCCGTTATTAAAACCACGGCCGACTGAATGCGCTCATCGGCCTAGACAATGAGACCTTTTTCATGAAATCTTGTTAGTTACTCAACTGTTCACACAGCGCTGTTAACCAAGCATTGCTCGACTAAGACTTATCTCTACTTAGTGTAAAACAAAGTCCCCGATTCTTGGATATCACGGGTAATCTCGAGAACCACCGGATGGATTTTGATGCGGCTTTCACCATTCTGTACAGGTAATATCGAGGAAGATTTCTGTAGAAAATAATTTATTTATGATCAAAGGAAGCCAAGCAGTAACGATTTTAGATTTCAGTGAATAGGTCGAAGAAATAACTTGACGTCCGTGCGCTTTTTAAGCTTACGCTGGACAAACCGTTAAAAATATCAATATACTATGAGTGTAAGAATTGTTCAGCATGAAAAATTGTACAAAAAAGTCCGCGTGAGCATATCTCTATCTTCGATACATCGCCCACTATAAGTGTTTTTAGTTTGGACGGGAGAGAGATTTGGCTTGCACCTCGCCATTCTTAAATTACGTCTGACAGGAATTCCTTGCACATTCATAACTGTTCCCGGGCGAAGCCGGGGCGGGTTGCTAGTGACACTATTATATTATCATAATAATTCCCACAATATCAAAATGCAAATAAAATTACGGTATATCACAAAATAAAATAGCGTGCTAATAAATCTAAGAGAAATTAGACATACCTTGCACCTCGTTACAGTTGAATTCGATCAGAATCACTCGGTTTTCATTAAAGTTTATGCATTTTTCTGCTGAACGGTTTGGAAGTTCGGAAACAGGAAACTAGGACTGTTATTTACTTAAAATATTCATTTTTGTATTTTTGTACTATTTGTGTTCATGATTTCATTACATTGTCAGAATTATCGACAGTAGTGGCTACGCTGGCTAAAGCGCAGCGTTAGGCCATGGGGCCAAGCTCTCTGCTGACTCGGTAGACGCGTGTGTTCGAGCCCCACCGTCGGCCGTCCTTGAAATGATTTTCCGTGGTTTCCCATTTTTCAACACCAGGCAAATGCTGGGACGGTACCTTCTAACAGGCCACGGCCGCTTCCTTCCACATCCTTGCCCAGTTTCATTCATCTTCATCCATTCCATCTCTCATCCCACGGGCGTCGACTAGAAAGACCTGCACTCGGCCTCTCAGGAGGCTACACGAAAAAAAATGTCAGAATTAATGCTTTAATTAGTAGGGTATACTATTCAGTGTACCTATTATAAATAAAAACCGTGAGGTTTCTCACCTCCCCATATTACGAAACCCGGTTGCCTAATACGGGGAAAGTGCACTTTTAAAGTTAACAATAATATCAGAGGGTATTACAACATCAAACGTGCCCATATTAGTAATATACATAGTATATCGCCTTGGTTTACATGCATTGGTGAGAAAACCAAAATTATTCCGTTCCTTCTTATGTCTAATGTGAGCCCTATAAAAAAACTCCCCATATTTGGCGACTTTCCTCTACCCATTTTTAGAAGATACCTTATGCACTGGACTGCTGAATCCGTGATTAATTGTATAGGTAGCTTCGTAAGTCTCAGAACTCAGGAAGTCCTTTCTAGCAGCGTTACTAGCAGCTTTCAAAGTTTCAAGGTAAGAAAGAAAATATTCCTCTAGCCAGTTTAGGCGACTGACATTTAATGAGAAAAAATGTCCTTTATCTGGATTTCTAGACTGAATATGATGATATGTGATGCTTACGTCATGCATAGCGAACCATTTATTAACGTTTTTCAAAAAAAAATGGTTGCTTCTGCGTCCATGAATGTGTACGCTTCCGGGTGCATGCCTATATTTTCTTTCAGTGTACTAATGGCACCAATAACTTCTGACGAGAACACTTCCTTGGCACGCCGAACATTCATTTTTTCAAATTTAGTGGGTTTGATGTGTTTTTTTAGTGAGGTGTCTGACCGGTTTGACGATCTCACCCTTTTGCATTGTGTATAGTAATGACAAGTATTTCCCTGAAATTATTCCAGTACCATCAGTCATCTCTCGTTACAGAAACTGCGTTCTAATGTTGTTGTTTTTTTGTTGTTTTTTTTAGAATGTGACAATGATCAAAACTAGGAAATACATTCCTAGACTCGTCGTATGGGTGATTGACCATTGGTTGCAAATTCCCTCCCCCTAAATGCCTCATCATTGTAGTGTTAGTTTTGTGATTATCAGAGACAGTTATTATAATTATGAAACCGCATTGTTCAACCTCGAGAATAACGTCCAGCAGGAGTTTATGTAAGTCCCGTCCTGACAGCTGCTTCGTGAAAAAGAAGGCACACGGTATCTGATAATTTGTCGAAAGATCTCTTAGCACAAAACACAACACACGATTAGCTGCTACTTGTTCCCGGCTGTAATTTTGATCCTCTCTTTCCTTTTAATGAGACGGTGCTGGAGTAGTGTCCTTGTACCCGAAGAAGGTGCAAGGTATGTCTAATTTCTCTTAGATTTATTAGCACGCTATTTTATTTTGTGATATAATTTTAATTTTGATAATGCGAAAATTATAATGATAATAATTATATAGTGTCACTAGCAACCTGCCACGGCTTCGCCCGGGAACAGTTATGAATGTGCAAGGAATTCCTGTCAGACGTAATTTAAGAATGGCGAGGTGCAAGCCAAATGCCCCTCCCGTCCAAACTAAAAACACTTATAGTGGGCGATGTATCGAAGATAGAGATATGCTCTCGCGGACTTTTTTGTAGAATTTCTCACGCTGAACAATTCTTACACTCATAATATAATGATATTTTTAACGGTTCGCCCAGCGTAAGCTTAAAAAGCGCACGGACGCCAGGCTATTTTTTCGACCTTTTCACTGAAATCGTTACTGCTTGGCTCCCTTTGGTCATAAATAAATTATTTTCTACACAAATCTTCCTCGAGATCACCTTTACAGAATGGTGAAAGCAGCATCAAAATCCATCCAGTGGTTCTTGAGATTACACATTTAATATACGTACTGTACAGCTGATTCCTTATCGCGCCTATAATGGGAGGGGAGTGTGCTCTACGGGAACGAGTAGAAACTTTCCAATAGGGATGTATAGAACTAGCACCGATAGAGCGCACTGCTGTTGTACTGGGTAAGCGCAAGGCGCTCTTCATTTGTCTCCTGTGTTCTCATGCCGCTAATATCCACGAATTTAAGTTGTTTAAATTGCTATTTTCGTGACTATGCCGAGCTATTGCAGTGTTCCTCTTTGCAAAAATCAGGGCAGCCCGTTTTCGTGTCACCAATTTTCACAAAATAAAGAAATGAGGAAGAAATGGTTACATGCTATTAGAAGGAAACATTTCGGTGAAGAAAATCTGACCGAACATATTAAAGTGTGTTCCCATCATTTTCAACTCGATGACTTCACGAAAACTGTGTTGGGCAAGCGTGGTTTACAAAGGGAAATAATTCCTACCTATAAACTGATTAGACATTTCGATAACAACCACTGAATTTATGCGTTTGTATTTGAAGGTGAGAGAGCAAGATTAAAACCGGGCACTGTTCCATCGCTTTTTCCGTGGACCACGAACACAGCCAAAATAAGGAAGAGGCCGCACACAAGAAAATTGCTGGTTTACCACAATAAGCCTACAATATCGGATCTGCATAAATTATCTCCATTGAAGTACGGTACGGGAAGAAATCGTCAATATACAGGAAGAAGTGAATGTAACATTTGTGACTCCCATTTTCAAAGGCATCAATACTCGGACAAATACTTCAAGAATAAATGTCACAACATTAACAGCCAAAAACGTATTATGGTTGGTTTCTTGAAATCAGAATTAATCGTCAACTTCCATCTGCTCGACGGAGAATTTAGTACCGGTAGCGACTGACTTCTACATTCTTGAGACATAAGTTAGCCAGATGAATGGAAACAGTTCGTGGCCCTAAAGCAGGGATTCTCAAACTTTTTAAATAAGTCGTTTCCAAGGGGTACGGAAACGATTCGTATTAAGAAATTGACGAAATTACATAAGAACCAAACGTTGCAATGCATTTTGAGGTATATAATACCGGTATCAACTTTCTTTGATTATGTTTACCTTAAAACATGACAGTAAGCTATCAACCAATAAAAAGACATGAATCGAAGCAAGGGAAGCAAGTGAATATTTAAATCTCTATTTATAAAAGGAACATTGTAGTTTTACGTGACCGTTAATCTAGAGATCATGAGCCACGGGACCTCCTCTTTACGTGGAATCCGAACAACAGGGCATGGCATTTCACTTTGAAAATCTCACATGCATTGACTGGGAAATCTCTATTTATGATTTAAGCCTTATGGAGATAAATTTATCAATATAGGCCTACAATACTCAAGCATTCTGACTCCTATTCATTATTTGAATAATAAAGCGTGTCAGAATTTTGTTATTACCGCTGTAGCCTATTAATTCTTCCTTCCTCCCACTAGTTTTAGCACCCTTAGTCCGTAGCTCATGTTGCAGCTGTTTAACGCTTAAACGCTGAAAATCGTTCATAATATATTAGAGGATATACCTATAGAATTAATTAATATAGTCTTGGAGTAAAATTAGAGAAGATATAATTTACTTTAGCTTAGAAAACTCGGTCACAGTCTAGACATTCCTCGCAGCTCACTGGGGGAAACATAGGACGATCGCTTTGCGCTTACCCAGTACTACACGAGCGCTATCTGGCGCGAACTTTCTCAGGCTACATCCCTATTACATGTTATACATGGGTTCTGACTGGGAATGTCAAGGCCGGTATAGAGCGCAGCTCGTATTCAGTCGGCCGTGTTAAAACTTAAGTACGATGAACTTCAGAGAGGTGATCAACAGATATTCACGCTGATGTTAGAAGCAAATGCAACAGAAGATCAGCTAGACGCAGAAAACATGACGAGAGAAGATTATACTAGCAAGTATTTCTGTATTTTAAGATGCAGTTTGTGTTGAATAAGAGAGTGAAAGAATGTGACAATGTTAGTGTTACAAGCAGTCAGACAGGAAGTAACCTTCAAAAAAGGAAATTTAAGCTTCCGCAGATTGAACTTAAGAAATTTAGCGGCAATATTAAGGAGTGGTTACCGTGGTGGGGACAGTTTTCAAAGATTGATCAAGATGAAAGCATTGAGTTAGGAGATATGTTTCAGTATTTGATCCAGTCAACTGTGCCGTGCTCCTGGGCTAGAGATTTAGTGGAGAGCTACCCTCCAACAGCGGTAAATTACCCTAAAGCCATAGAAGCCTTAAAATCACGATTTGGAAAAGAGGATATGTTGATAGAGGTATACATTCGAGAACTTCTCTCACTAGTGTTGAAGAACAGTGTGCCAGGGTCTTCACGCTTACTATCAGCTTTATATGACAAACTAGAGTCCCATTTGAGGTCTCTAGAGTCTTTGGGTATAACTACTGAAAAATGCGAGGCGATGTTATTTCCATTAGTCGAGTCATGTATTCCTGAAGACTTGCTCAGGATCTGGCAACGACAGTCAACTGCTGGAGGAAGTCCAAAGGACCGTCTAAAGGGATTGCTGGATTTCATCAAACTGGAAGTAGAGGGAGAAGAAAGAATCTGTATAGCCATGTCTGGAATCAAATTCGAAAAGGATAAAGAGAGGGAAAATTTAGGTTTTCAAGCAGATGAAATACCAACAGCGGCAGGCTTACTTGTCACTAAAGAAAAGAAAGTTAGTCTAACTTATAACTGTACATTCTGTAATGGTAATCATGCTAGCAGTGAGTGTTTTAGTGCTCAGGAACTGCTTACTTGTCACTAAAGAAAAGAAAGTTAGTCTAACTTATAACTGTACATTCTGTAATGGTAATCATGCTAGCAGTGAGTGTTTTAGTGCTCAGGAACTAAGTCTTGATGCAAAGAGGAAAAGGATATCAAATAAAAAATGTTGCTTTGTGTGTTTGAAGCCAGGACATTGTGCAAAGACTTGTAGAATTTCACTTAAATGTGTAATTTGTCACAGGAAACATTATCCCATCATGTGTCCAGAATTGCCTTCCAATAAGGATAGCAAAGAGGATGAGAAATTATCAGACAAAAGTGAGCAGCAGGAACCAAAGCCTATTGAAGCATTGCATGCAAGATCATTTGCTTCGCCTGAAGTGTACTTGCAGACAGTTATAGTTAAGTTAGTAGGAAAACATGTTGAAAGAAAAGTCAGAGCTATTATAGATACAGGGTCACAGAGGTCCTACGGTTTGAAAGAGGCTGCGGTTGAAATGGGTTATGAACCTATTAAAGAAGAGAAGGTTATTCACTCATTGTTTGGGGGTAGTAAAACGGAAGTTAGCCAACATAATACATACAGAATTTGTTTGGGCAGTATAGATGACAATTACCGGTGTACTATTGAAGTGTTGGATCAAAACATTATATGTGGAGATATTAGTCGAATCCAGAGAGGACCTTGGGTGCAAGAGCTTGAAGATGCAAACATTGAACTGACAGATGTAGGAGATGAGATAGTACCAATAGAAGTGTTAATTGGTGCTGATGTAGCAGGTAAACTCTTCACAGGAGCAGGCAAGAAATTGGACAGTGGGTTAGTAGCCATGCAAACTAAACTTGGATGGACTGTGATGGGCAAAGTAAATGGGGCTCAGACAAGAGGAAATTGTGGTATGGTCGTGTCATCAATGTTTGTTAGGAACATTCCAGTGTCAGATTTATGGGACTTGGAACTCATTGGTATCAGAGATCCGGTGTTGCAGAAACCCAGGGAGGAGTTGCATCAAGCTGCTCTACAGCATTTCAAGGAGACTGTCAATTAACAGCGAAGGAATTGAGGTACACATGCCTTGGAAGGAGGGTCATCCACCTTTACCAGATAATTATGATATACATTTGAAGAGGCTGGATTTAAGTTATAAGAAACTGAAAAGGGATGGCTTGGTAGAAGACTACCTACAAGTGATGAATGAATGGCCTGTATTTGATGCTTCTGCAAAATTGGCAGGAAAACCTTCACTAAATGAGTGCCTGGAATCAGGGATTAACCTGAGTGAATGTATACCTAAGATCCTATTGCAGGTCCGAGCTAAGGCGAGAATATCTCCAATGAAGAAGATGACGATTCCCCGGATGGAGTTATTAGCAGCTACTATCGGAGAACGATTACACAACTCGGTGGTGGAAGGTCTTGGAATCGAAATCCGTGAAGCATTTCTGTGGAGTGACTTAACAACAGTCCTTTCTTGGATTCTCCGAGAAGATCAATGGTTGATATTCGTTGGAAACCGAGTGACAGAAATTACGAATTTGACATCAGCTGATCAGTGTAGACATGTTCCTGGTGAAATTAATCCGGCTGCCTTATCTTCTCGGGGGTGTGGTGCAAAACAGCGTTGGGAGTCCCAATGGTGGGAGGGTCCTGATTGGTTGAAAGAACCACCTGAATCATGGCCGGAAATTCCAAATGAAACTGATAAGATCGAGTGCTTCAGTACGACCCAAAGGATACATTGGAAATTTAATCTACCAAGTGCTGCCTGGTGGGTTGGATGGTGGGAGAGACTAATAAGAATCTTGAAAGAGACTCTTCGAAAATTTATCGGCCGAGCAAAGTCAGAATATGAAGAGATGTCCACCATCCTTTGTGATTGCGAGTCTTTAATGAATTCTCACCCGTTGACTTATCTGTCCTGTGAGTCTGAAGACCTAATTACATTAACACCATCCATGTTCTTGCAAGAAATCAAGGAAGTGGGAGTGCCTGACATGGATAAACTAGACTCTACGAATATTTGTGCAATAATATCTTACAGACCAAAACTCAGAGAGGCTATTAGAGAAAGATATCGGCGAGAGGGACAGTTGAATCTTAGGAGTACCAAATGGAGGGACAGGTCTCTTAAGGTGGGGGAAATTGTACTCATTGGAAGCGACAACATGAAACGCCTAGAGTGGCCTTTAGCCAGAGTGGAGGAGTTTATACCTGGACATGATGGGGAGGTTCGAGTAGTACGCTTGAAGACATCAGCTGGCATACTTATACGACCAATCCAACGGCTCTATCCTTTGGAAGCTGTAGGAAAGGAAGGTATTGTTAAATGTCACTTGTTGGTAAAGGAGGGTGTTCAAGAGAAGACTGAGGCAGTGGAAGAACTGAAACAGACCATAGATTTACCTAAGGTGGCAGCTAGGGGTCGAGAAATAAAGACTCCACGAAGGCTAGATTTGTGAGATTATAATTATTGATCTGTGTGAAAGGGGTTAAGTTCACTCATCAGGATTTGTTAACTTAAGGTGGGAGTATGTTAGGATTGTAATTTGGAATGTAATTTCGTTAGGTTGGCAAACCATGTTCGAGTGTTTTTTGTTCTAACAGTGTGTGCGGCAGTTGCCAAGATCCGTTGTTGATGCCTGTTCTGTAATAAAGATATTTGTAATTACTTATGATTTGAAGGCCCTAATTCCAACAACCATATTTCACTGCGCTCAGATGGTTAAATCGCGAGAAAAGTCTATTAAAATGTTTCAACTTCGCCTGGCCGCCATGTTCGTTTTGGATTTTACAGATTTTTGAATGTTACACAGATAAACTTGTAATAGTGCCCTTTATTACCGTACAAAATTTCAGGGTGATATCAGTAATAGTTTCGGAGATATGGAATGCCGGTGAAATATTTTGCACAGCCGCACTCTTGAGGTTATGTGAACAATTCAACTAAATTAGATGCCAGTGCATTACAATGTGTATAATCATTTGCTGTACCAAGTTTCATTGCGTTTGGATGGTTAAATCGCGAGAAAAGTCTATTTAAAAGTCTCAACTTCGCTCGGCCGCCATATTGATTTTGTAGTTACCAGGTTTCTGAAAGTCTCACAGGTGAACTTAAGTAGTGCCCTTTATCTCCGTACAAAATTTCAGGGTGATATCAGTAATAGTTTTGGAGATATTGAATACTGGTGAAATATTTCGCACAGCCGCCATGTTGGATTGGTGAGACGTAATCAAATTTGAAGGGCACGGTCGAGGACGGCCAAAATGGTGCTATGATCTTACCGAGTTTCATTGAAATCGCGCCAGCCATTTAGAAGTTATTAGAGGGGGACACACACACATACATGGACAAAAGGTGATCTCATAAGCCTATTTTTTCATAAAATTAAAATAGGCTAAAAATGGGCAAATTAAGAATGGTGTATTTCTAATTGTTTTGCAACAGCACAGCTAAGCGTAACAGGAGCACATGCCACCACCGAGAGTAAAAAGATTACTGAAAAAAAAAAAGGTGAAAGATTAGAAGGTATAGAAGTTTAAGATACAACAGATTATTAGCTTTTCAAGATACGATTGCCTGCAGCCGAGGTAGGAACTATTCTTTGTGTCAAGCTGTAAAAAAAAAAAATGTTTTTTAATCGTCAATTCAGTTTATGGAATTCAGTTTTTTACATTCGCACAAATTTGGTTTTGTTTTTAAAAATCTTTAAAAAAAACTCAAATCTTTCTGGGAGTGAAAAATGAGTACATACAGTAACAGGGTCCCATTCCAAGGATCGTGCCAGCCTCCTCTCTTAAGTACCAAATGATGCACAACTAATAAGCTGACTTAACAGGTTTCCGAAGTTAAAACCGTGGTCTGGCCTCTTAGATTGTGAGATGTTATCACCACAATTTACAGTACATATTCTATAAAACTCACTCTTCAGTTGAAACAGTTGCAGGAGGCATCTAGAAACCATTGGAATGTTCCATCACACCCTTTCTCGCCACCCATTCTTTCATCAACACGACCGTGCCCTGCTGTTTCTCCTGAGAGAAAAGCAGAGACATATAATAATAATACAGTTTTAATTTAATTAATGACAGTACAATACTGTGTAAAGTTGTTTGACAGTTCCATTTCTGTATGTGTGTGTTTACTTACAGTGTGAATGAAAATGTACCCAGTACCATAATAAATATGTATTTTTACCAGGGGACATACTTTCCCCCGAATTTATCCCAGACACTTTTTCTAATTTTAGCAAACATTCTTTCAAGCTTTCCTTGATCTGAAATAATACATTCACAGTTCTTGGTTTCAAGTTTCTTTGAATCACAGGACAGCCCAGAATTCAATGAATCGCTGCCGACAAGTTCTATGGCGATTTTGAAAAATATGTGGGGAAGGCCAACTTGTCAGAAGATGCAAAAACCATATTATTAGTAGTATAATTGTCACAATCCATACTGTATGACAGTTTTTGGGTTAAAGCTTCCCAAACGAGTTAATTAACATAAGATAGTCACATTACTTACTTTCTTCAGGGTTTGAAATTAGCTATATTTGAATTTATTTATTGACACCCATTTTTGGCCTATCAGTGTAGCATTTCAAGTACAAACATTTGAAAGTTTCATAAGAGTTTTTTATTTATTTACTAGATTCTGAGCGTGAATGAATTGGCTACTTCCCACGACATGGAAGAAAGGTTAATGAGTGTACTGGGCACTCACATATCTCCAGATGAACTGTGCTACTTGAATGATGTCCTTCAAGTTAAATTTCCCCACAGTGCACAGTACCTTTCAGAAACAACTAAAACTCGGAAATTACATACATGGAAGATCTTTCGAGATTTGATTCATTTGGTGAGCATTAGTTTATAGTACAGTATAAGGATTTCTCTTAGGTATATCCTATTGCTTTCTTCCTCTCCCTTCTCTCATACCTAAAATGATTCATTGACTATGGGCAGTGGTAGCTACTATGCTAGGCCATGAGGCCAAACTGTCTGCGGACTTGGTACATGTGGGCTCTACCGCCACCGTCGGCTGTCCTTGATGTGTTTTCCCCACATAATTTCAAAAGAAAGTGTAATTAACTCTAATCAACATTACAGTCGGTCCGAAATAAATCTATTCTCATCAAAAATAGATATTTTAAAACAGTATTTTTTAAGAAAAAATTAATCTGGTACAATGGTTTTTTTAGTCAGAGTTTAAAAAAATGAAATATGTTTATTTAACCCCAGGTGGCAGATCGGGGACCCACTGTCAAGTGGGCTGGTTCAGATACCCCGGCAATGGACCCGCGGACCAACAGGAAGCCCAATTCCTGGAGGCTATAATACTGAGACACCTTCTCTCCAGGGGTCATAAATGTGGAGGGTCCTAGCTCAGGGTAATGAGTGAAGACCTCAACGGTAGCTATGGGGGAGATGCTGGTATTCGGAACAGTGTAGCTGGTGGAAGGGGCATCCCAGTACTCAGGATTAATCAGAGTAAAAGGTATTTGTCCAAAACTATGGGCATATATCAGATGTAGCGTCTGTCCTCCAGGTTAGGAGCGGTTACAAAAGGCGTCTGTTCTCCATGTCAGGAGCAGCCTAAATTCTTGCTGGCAGTAGCTATAAAATGTTATTGGTGACAGAACCGCGTGACGGGCCGGCCGATATCCTTTCTTGTCACATCACTATGGCTCAATGTCGAAATAAGAAGCAGTATAAAGCTAGGGCGTTCCCTATAGACGACGTGGCTCGACCTGGCCCGATCGACTCGAGAAATGTGCAAGGGTTACCAGCACTACCAGAGCAGTGCCGATTGAACAAGTGAGCTCTAAATACAAGGTTTGCCTCCCTTCATTTTGGCTCCATGACTGGAAGATCATATGAACTAGCTGCAGCTTTAAAACGGCGGAAAATTGACATTTGCGCTGTACAAGAGACCAGGTGGAGTGGTGCAAAATCTCGAGACATTGGTGAAGGGTATAAAATAATCTATAATGGTAGTCCAAAGGCAATTAATGACGTTGGAATTCTTGTTGGCGAAAAATTTTGCCACTCAGTAGCTGAAGTTGGCCGTTTTGATGATCGTCTCATGAAGATCATAATAGCAACAGACACATGGAAAATTCATGTTTTCTCATGTTATGCACCACAAACTGGTTGCTCGCAGCAGGCAAAAGACAAATTTTGGAAGATGCTTGATGAGAAGGTTTTGGAGGTACCACCGGAGGATACCATTATTATCTCTGGGGATCTTAATGATCATGTAGGCTCAAAGGCAGAGGGCTATGGATGCCATGGTGATCATGGTGCTGGATCCAGAAACGAAGATGGAGAGAGAATTTTAAATTTTGCAGAGATCCATGACTTTGTTATAGCCAATACCTGTTTCAAGAAGCAAAATTCCCACCTTTGGACATATTACAGTGGCAACAGAATGAGTCAGATGACTTCCTACTGATACGTCGACAGGATTTAAAGATTGTTCTGGATGCAACAGTTGCTACACAACACCGTCCAATAGTAGCCAGAATGTGCATCAAGCTCCCAGCTATCAAGAAAGTAGAATACAATGGTCCAGAACGGATTAAGTGGTGGCGATTCAAGGAGAAGGAGAATGACGTAGTGTCTAACAACACTCTTCCAGCTATTACAGATGTTTACACAACGTGGAATGCTCTGAAGGATAGTGTCTGTGCAGCTGCTTATAAGCAACTAGGTATTACAAAGCCTGGACGTCACAAAATCGACCGTCAAACATGGATATGGACAGAGGAGGCGAAGATGAAATTGCTGATTAAAAAGGAACTCTATCATAAGTTTCTCACATCAAAGACAGCAGAACATTGGGCAGCTTATCTAGAAGTGTAGCAAAGAAAGCTGTGGCGGTGGTGAAAGCATCCCACTTTAGTGATATCTATAAGAAACTTGACACACCAGCTGGCCGAAATAAATCTATTCTATAGACTTGCTAAGCAGCGCCACAGAGGTTCAGCTGATGTTGAGAAATTTTATGGTATTAATGACAAAGAGGGCTTGGTGGTGCTCCGCTGTGTTGTTTTCACCAGAGTCCCACATTGTAGTCCCTGTGTCTGTCCACTCTCCACGTCAAACCCAGGGTCTCCAGTACGGTCCAGTCTGCTCCTATCCTTAGCCGCGCTCCTGGCACAAACATTCATTCCGCAAGCATACTGGTTCATTCTTGCTCCATTGCACACACACCGTATAGATTTTCATTGGTTACAGCTGTCAGTCGCTGCCCGCACACGACTCTTTGAACAGCACTGAACTCCACTCTCTCCGCTGTCTTTTAATACCTAGGAACGGGACCACTAGCAGTTTCACGTCCACTCCATAGCTACTGGGTGATGACACTGTGTAAAGAACTGTCTCGCAGCTCCTCGCCCCAGCCTGTTCCAGAAACCAAACACACTCAGCACTGCTCGGTGTGTCCATAACCTTGCATGACTCACAGAGGTTTTTGTTGAGCAGGGATAGCTCACGGCTAACGGGCGTGGGCCTGGAAATTGTTTAAGAGCTGCTTGTCTGGCATGCAATGACATGTCACAGTATTTTCCTGATACTCCCATTTTTCAATGGGTCGACTTCTTCTCTCTTGTCACAGAATCTCCTGCCTTATGCACAAGACCCTAAAGGGAGAAGGGTACATGCAGCCCCACCAAGCATAATGCACCCTGGATAACACTATACCCTCAAGAACTCACAGTTGGTGAGCTTGGAAGTTGGCAGCCACAAGGGATTCCTTAACAAGTGACTTAGGGGTAGATTATCTTTCCTTTCCTCTCGGACTTTCACAGCTCTATTTTAGTATGTTCCCCAATCCTCTCTTTTCGAGGGTTGAGGTATTTCCTTTTCCCTTCTTCTTGCAGTATCTAAGTTAGCTGTAGTAAGTAGTACCGGTATTCATTTTCATATTAGAGGCAGATGACCTAGATGTTTTCCCCCTTAAAACAACAGTCACCATCACCAGGGCTGATATCCACAATATTGTAAGCCCCTTAATGAAATAACAAAAACTTTCAAACTATTTAATAAGCTTATATAACGCCATGAATTGTTTCCCTGGACCACGGTCATCTCATGTGTAAGACAGGATCCATTCTTTTTATTCTGAAACAGTTGTTATTTTACTAACCTCTTTCTCCCCGGTGATGATTGTATATGAAAGTGAACATTGTCACAGAGCTGCGAGAAACTGGTGGTTGCAATAGACGATGCCCAGTACATCGACCAGATGTCATTGGAGCTCCTGTTTGAAGTATTGGATGAGCACTCTACTCTACTTGTGATGACAATGAGCAATGGACCTCGCCACAAACAAGCTGAAGGAGCCAAGGACTTTTTAAACCATTCAAAAGTGCTGAAAGTCAATCTGTTGGGCCTCAGTGAAGATCATTTGGCTCCACTTGCTTGCCAGATTCTCAATGTCAAAGCTATTGCACCTGAGATTCAGATGTAAGTAAGTAGTTGAGTTTTAATTTTCAGAACCATTTATTTTATAAACCAACACACATTGGTTGGTTCCTTAGTTTAGGGGCTGCGACAACGCTGTCATGTAGCCCCGTATACTTTGGATGTGTGTAGAATCTGTCTGATAACCGGTGTTAATTGTGATGACTGTGTTAGTGTGTGTTAATTGTTTTTAATTCAAGTAAGGACTGCAGACGATAATTTCAAGTAGTTCCTACTTTCACTACCAAATGCTACCATCCACGACACCTAGCTGTGAACTTCACTACTACTAGATGCCATCGTAACCAGTGCCCAGTGACGAACGCTGCAACTTAAGAGCATTAATCAAACCTAACCTACAAATTTTGGCTTCACACAAGTGTAGTTAGTGGAAGGTTCTTTTTCATGCCATAAATCTATGACATGGGACAGCCGGCTTTACTTCCCCTCCGAAGGAAGGCATACTGAGGGATTTTTAATGCTCTTAAAAAACGACTTCAGCCGGGTTTGAACCCACGACCTTGGGATTAGAAGCTCAGCATGCTACCAACTATGCCACCGAAGCCGCCCAACACACATTGTCTCTATTGTAAATGAATTTCAGTAGCACATCAATAAAAGAACTCACAAAGACAATGTTTAGACATATAGTTAAAGGGAGGGAATAAATACATAACCCCCCCAGAAAAGTACTGTATAACTTAAAATCTGTAGATATTCTTGCAATGTGTAACGGATGTCGATCTAACCACTATTTGAACCCACATCAGTCACTACGTTACACAACCTCATCAACTTGTGTTATCTACCCTAAAAAATACCCTCAATGGTAGATATCAAATGTTAGTTAATGAATTATTATGCGCATAGCAGGAATATTTAAAGATAATGATAATGGCTGTGAAAGTCTACAAATTATTTGCCTATTATAATCTACAAATCATCATTTCATTTGAGATTGTTTTGTCTTTCAGTATCCAATCAATTCTGCAAGCCTCTGTTTGCAAACAAGTCACCTCCATCATCCTCCACGATTCTTTATTAGCAGTTAACACTGCAGCCTCCTCTGCTTCGACATCTCTCAGCTTGAAATAATTAAATACTGAATCTAACAATCACCTCCTACATCTACCTCTGCTTCTTTTACCCTGCATAGCAGAATTCATTAACCACCTAAGTAATCTCTCCTCCCCATTCTCCTCATATGACCCCACCATCTGAGTCATCTCATACGAACTGCCTCATCTTAAGTGTTCGTTTCTAACCTACAGTAGTCTTTATATCTTTATTATGATTATCATCCTGGCATTGCTCCCATCTATTTGTCCAAGTAATCATTCATGTTACCTCATAAAATCCCAAATCCACCCTTTTCTCACACCCATACAGCAAGTTCGTTTTAAATACTGAGCGATGTAGAGCGAGTTTCATTACTACACCAATATCTTTCTTGCAGAATAGAGTACCCTACATTGCAACTGAGAACTGGCTTTTCCACACTTCTATCTTATTCACCATCCTACAGTACTACAGTGAGATTATTTTGCTGGAGCGGGGGGTGGCGGCCGACTGCCAGGCGCGCGCGCATTCCGCTAGCCAACCGAGCTCGGGCCGCAGGGTAGCGCGAGGCGGAGGCGAGCTAACAAGGATTATTAAAGTCAATAAGTCACTAAACTTTCATCAACGAGTGTGTAGTGTCAGCGCTCAGATAAGAAGGTAACATAAACAACAGCTGCAAGATTTAATTAAAGAAGCACAGATGTTCTTTTTATTTCTTAGGAATCTAGATGGCTCACATCAACAGTTAAAGGTTAGAACTTATCTTTTCACAGATGATACTACAAATGTTCTCCTTCAGCTGACAGACAGAAACTTTGTAAGTTACATTGTTACATTATGTAGCTACTCCTGCACCCCCCTGCTTGTTTACTGTGATTAATCGAAGCATGGACCTAAGCCCATGGGTTAATTTAAAATACAAAGTGTACAGATCAATTACCCGTACTCTAGAGGAGCTGGAGAACAATATATGGCAACAGTTATCCCTCACAGCAGAAGGGAATCACAACGTGTAAACGCTAATTTATTTAGACGGTACAACACTTGTCTGTCAGCTGAAGGAGAACACTCTCAGCATCTCCTGTGAATAGGTAATTTCTTTAATCATGATTTGCTGGTGAATTTACCATTAATTAATGTACTTTGTTATGGTTTCCACCTGAGCGCAATCCGTGGTGCGAGCTTGGTTGGCTGGCGGAAGGCACGCGCACCCGGCCCCACTCCAACAAAAGAATCACTCTGTAGAATGATACGCTCTGAAAAAGGCCATGGTTAGGTTTTAAGAAAATTATTCCATAATGACTTATAGTAGATCAATTCTTCATCATCATCATCATCCTCCTCCTTTCATGTATTAGTCCTAGAAGAACTGTTACGGTCTATACAAGAGATTTACATTTTCACACCATCTTTTCCTGGGGCGACCTAGAGATCTCTTCCCACCGGGACAGTAGTTAACGACTGCTTTAGGGATCCTGCTTCTGTCCATCCTGTTGAGGTGTCCTAGCCAATTTCTCTGGTATTCATGGATGTATTCCAATACGGGTCTGCTGTTAAGACCATTCAGCACTTCTGTGTTTTGTTTGTGATCTCACTTAGTGACTCCTGCTGTTCGTCGCATTTATTTCATTTCGGCAGCAGTTATTCATCTCTCATCGCATTTCCTCAAGGTACATGCTTTGCTACCGTAGCAAAGTAGCCTACTCGTCTTGCTAAGGTTTTGTAGATTCTTGTTTGGGTGTGTTTCTGAACTAATGATGGTCTAAAAACTTTATTGATGATTCCTAAACATCTGTTAAATTTAATTCAAATACCATAAATATATTTTCCACCTAGTCAACACTTGTTTCACAAGAATTAAAATAGTGAACAATTGTTTCAAGTTCATGTGGACCCTTCTTCAGCATAAAATAGCATTAACACAATAACAAGTAGTGCAAGCAGGAAAATAACATTAGAAATAATAGGATGACGAAATGAATGAAATGTTATAAATATGAAATGAAAATGTTGTTGATAGGCATTCTTCCTGAATTAAAAACGTTATATTCTTGAAATAAACTTGTTCTTTAAAAACTGCATTAAAATATAAAAGTCTGTAGGAGAACAATCGGTTGTTCTACTAGAAACTTTATTTCTTGTACTGCGAGACTTAAAATGAGCCTGGCTTGGTCCTTCTTGGACAAAATTTGATATTTCAAAAGAACCTAAATCTAGGGAATGGAGAGGGTTGTCCAAATTTCAAGTAGACAGTGTTACCCACAGGGTTCCAAAACGTAAGTACATAACATTTGGTTCAGTTCGGTGAAATGGTGTGGATTTGTATAAGGAAGTGACATACAAGATATTTAGCTTTATATAGATGTTGGAATATTTGCTTTCCAAGAAACGAGAGTCTGCATTGAATACGCGTGAAGCACTTTTTTGCAAACGAAAGTATTGCTCAACGATGCAGCCTTCCACTGAACTTCAGTCTTCGTTTGGTCCATGCTTACGTCTGCTCATTATTGCTATATGGTATGGAAGGTTGGACACTCACTCATAATCTCTGCAAGTGACTTAAAGCATTCAAATATGGGACTATAGGTAGATGCTCTGCATGTTATGGAATGAAAAAATCCCAAATGCAATGGTGTTGAATTATCTGGGGGGGGGGGGGGGGGGGGGGAAAAGGAAAACCTGTTGACCATCAAGAAATAGGAGGATTTTGGCCACGTAATGTGGAATGATAAATACAGAATCCTGCAACTCATACAGGATTAGGGTAGCCAAACTTCAAGAATAGAAAAAAAGAACACACGTCCCAAAACATTGTTTTCTTTAATTAAGGTTGTTAAATGTTGTAATAAACAATACACATATGTATTAAATAAGCATTACATAATCAAATACACAAAATTTAAACTAGATATTGCTGACATGTCATGTAGGCCTATGACACCAGCAACTTACAAATGCTTTTCATTTGAACATCCATTTGCAAGGATTTTTTATTTGTAAGGACCTTCTGATAAAATTCACTGCAATTTTCGTCATAATTGTAATACCGTATGTGAACAATTCCTGTTTTATCAAACTAATGAAGCTACTGTTTCTATCATCTCTCCATTTGATATTCATGACAGAAAAAACTACCATATCTCCGTAAAAGCATTAGAGGGGAAAATTCTGAGTATTAACTTCACAAGGACTAAGATATGCCTTAAATTTTGTTGCCCCTAATAAATCTATAACATGTACCCATCTATCTGACGCAGACAAAGAAATCATTTTCTCTTTCAAACTTGCACCTGTATCACCAGAAAACATTAATCAATATTTGAACATACAATTTTCATTTAAAAATGGACTTACTGTACTTAAAAATACCCTTTGTATCTCTTTTTCAAGTCCACTTGATAAGGTTGGGAAGGAAATCTATAGTTTCAGGCTCTTTGTGCATTGAAACATCTCTTTTTGTTTCCTTCAGCACAATGCATGTTTCGACTGGAACTCTTTAACTGTAGGTTACAATGCACTCCCAATGTTTCATGGTAATTAACTTATGGATTTCCATACAGTACAAATTATCTGCAAGATTACTTAATAACATGCTCTCAGACAGACACTTCCAAGTAGTACAGGGTAATCATATAAGTAAACAACGGAAACTCAATAATGGACTACCCCAGAGGTCGGTACTATCTCCCGTACTTTTCAACCTGTATATTTCTGACGTACCTGAAACCAGTGCAAGGAAGTTTGGATATGCTGACGATTTGGCTCTGGCTGTTCAACACAAGGAGTTCAAAACTGCTGAAAATATTTTAACCAATGATCTCAATGAACTTCATGAATATTTCACCAAGTGGAGGCTTGTACCAAATTTTTCCAAATCCGAAGTCAGCAGTTTCCACTTAAACAACAGATCAGCGGACTATAAACTGGAAGTCCGAATGAACAACACAGTGCTTCCCTACCAGAGTCACCCAAAATATCTTGGAGTGGCTCTGGACAGGGCTCTATACTTCAAGAAACATTTGGAAATTTCATTTCAAAAAGTAAGCACACGAAATAACCTCATCCAAAAACTTTGCAGCACTAGTTGGGGAGCATCAGCAGATACTCTTCCAACTTCTGTGCTCAGTTTATTGTATTCTATAGCTGAATATTATGTGCCGGTATGGATGAACAGCCCCCACGTAAAGAAGGTAGACACTTAGCTCAACATAGCCATGAGAACCATCTCCGGTTGTATAAAAACTACTCCACTGACTCCCAACACTCAGCCACATAGCCCCTCCAGTGTTAAGAAGAAAAAAAAAAGCTTGTAGTTTAACGTGACCGTTAATCTCGAGATCATAAGCCACGGGACCTCCGTTTTACGTGGAATCCGAACCACAGGACATGGCATTTCACATCGAAAATCTCACATGCATTGACCGGGAATCGAACCTGGTCCGCCTTGGTGAGAGGCATACAGCTTGACCGCTGCGCCACCACGCCCCACTGTTAAGAAGACAAGATGCACTGAGGAAGGAATATTATAAAATAATGAACAACCCTGCACTTCCAATCCAAAACGACATTCCCGCTCTGGCAATAAACCGGCTCCGGTCCAGGAATCCACCCCTGCGACTGGCTCAACAGCTTGCTGATAGTAATTTCAACGTTGCAGATAAATGGCATGAAACGTGGACTAGAAATGCCCTACCCGAAGTACGTGACCTCATTGATCCTGTAAAGAAAACCAAGGGCTTTGAACAACCGCGACATATATGGAAGACTATTAACCGCATCCGTACAGGTCATGGAGTTTGTGCATACAACCTGCACAAATGGGGGAAGCGGCCAGACCCCTGCTGTGATTCTGGTACATCGAACCAGACCATCAGGCACATTGTTGAAGATTGCAAAATAAGAGCGTACCTAGGTGACCCTAACGACTTTTTCAGTGCTACACCATCGAGGCTAGACTGTATAAATAGACTGGACATAAGATTATAAGAAGGTCAATATCTGTGCTTGTATGTACCATACTTTTTATTATTACTGGTATTATTATTTTTGTTATTATTATTGTGTTTCATGTGTAATGCCATATGCTAAATAAATATCTGCAAGATTTTCCCTTTCACTTAACGCTAAGCCCATGATATTTTTGATAAGTTTAATGAATAAAATTCACCATGTTATTATTTGTAGAGCATGGATACATTTACAGTTATGTCCAAGAGATAAGTCTTACATTGAGGTGGAGATAACAACCTCAATAAATGCACTGTAGTAGTACCATGAATGAAACACAAAGTGAAATAACCACTAGCAAAATATCAGTAGTGCATTTTTATTGGCACTTTCATAAAAGTGAAAAATGAAAGAAGTTATGTTTGAACAAAGATATCACAAGCCTTTTTTCTTTTTCCTCTAAAATTTCTAGGATCTTGCAGGACCGCAGTGGAGGTAATCCTGGATGGTGTGAAAGCTTTCTATTATCCCTGTTACAAAGTGGAAGATTGAAAATACAACATTTGCCTATACATGAAGTTGAGGGCAAAGCATTTGTACAGCCTGGTTTATGGTTAACTGAAAAGAGCCTCCACTTCGTAAAATCTGTTGCTGAAATGCCTAGTACACAACAGGTCAGTAATGCTTGTAGGTCTTATTTGTGAGCAGTAGCCATCCGTGTTCATATTGAGTCTGGGGTTTGATTCCCAGCTCTTCTGGTCTAATGGCTGGAATAGAGGTAGGCTACACTCTCCCACAATTGAAAAGACTTGGTTTTCTGTAGTTTCTCACTTTTCCTCTTTCCAAACATCGGGATGTTACCTTATAAAAGGTCACGGCTGCCTTCATCTCAATCCTAGTTTATTGGGCATGCTTGTATAGCA
This sequence comes from Meconema thalassinum, assembly GCA_946902985.2. NCBI lineage: Eukaryota > Metazoa > Arthropoda > Insecta > Orthoptera > Tettigoniidae > Meconema > Meconema thalassinum. The sequence continues at coordinate 293,877,990 of OX336391.1, read as the reverse complement.
CCACAATAACATAGGCTATCAGAGATATTCTTCACACACCCAAGTGCATGGGGTGATAGCCATGATATCCTAATTGTATGAAGTAGCCCACCTCTGAAAGTGTATTTCTCTATAGTGTATTTTCAAGTACTGCATTAATATTTTCTATCCTTCCTCAAAAGGAATTTTGTGAGCAGTTTTTCATAGTTTATAACTTCATTTCTCATCATTATGGTTGTGAAAATTCAATTCCTGGAACAATGTTGCTATATTGAGCACTTACGCTTCCCCATACTCGTGTCACAATACCATTGACATGCAGTACAGACTGTACCGCCCCTTCAGGTAAACAAATTGTCATACCACTGACACCCCGTAGTTCACGTCCGCCAAGGACAGGTCAGATGCATAATAGTGTGTGTATTCGTAATTCAGGTGAGGATTGGGAAGGATACAGCCATAGCCTTAAGTTAGGAACTATCTGCCTGGAGTTGAAGTGGGAAACCATGGAAAACCACTACCAGGATGGCTAAGGTGGGAATCGAACCAAACCTCTTCTCAGTTTTTCCAGACCTCAGACTAGAATTAAATTTCTTGGCAGAGACAGGAATTGAACCTGGACTTCCGGGGTGACAGCCAATAATGTTAGCTACTACACCATGAGGTGGACCAAAAAAAACAGATGTGGATATATAATCAATCATTGGACACGGGATACGCCTGCTCCAACGTCATCATTGATGATGTTCTTCTAGAATCCTCTTCAACTTAAGGAAAAAGTGGAAGTCACTGGGTACCAAGTTAGGACTTTAGGGGTCATGGTCCAGGCACTCCCAACTAAAAGTTATAAAATGGTTGACTGTTGCTGCTGCCAAGTGATGTCTTGCATTGTGGTGAAGAAGAGTGAGATGGCTGTGGCCTATACAGACTTCAGTGGTAATGTGATCACATCTGTTATGTTGAATCGCCTCATCAACTTGTCCAGTAATGTTCTCATCTCCCATCAGTTGTTGCTGGGTGCCCACATCTCACATCATCTATCACACTCATGTGTCCACCTTAGAACTGTTGGCACTTGTGTTGACAGGACGTTACGACCATACACTTCCATTAAACGGCTAAGAATTTCAATATCAGGTGCCCCACATCGGATTGAGACAACTAATCGATGACCTACATTACATAAACTTGCAAATTAATATATGACATTGCATCAATGCAACATTTGACATATGGAATATTTCTTTTCAAAAATGTCAATACTACTCTCGACATACAATTATATACTCTATAGGAAAATTCCAACACCACTGCAATTATTGTATAATGTGCAAAGTTTAAGATGTAGCTTAATGCGAATTGCATAATCAAGTTGATGTGTGTTTTCAATGATTGTTTCATGCTTTTTATACAGTAAGGGCCCCTTCAGATGAGGCCACTTAGCAGCGTTTCTCTGAAGCGTTTACGTTCGTAAATACTGTAGATAAATAAGAGAGTTCACACACAGCCACTGCCACAGAACAGAGGCGCAGCAGACGCTCTGTGTAGTTGACTTCGCTGCTGGTGGCAGCCACAAAAGTAGTGCCTCACTTCACGAAACCAGGAATTATATTGTTGGTTTCAGACGAGGCTGCAGCCACGCCACTAATTTAGTGGCGCGTACGTAGCACGACAGTAGCGCAACGGTAGCGCTACTCACGGCTCGCCACATGGTCGTGTATTTTGCTATTCCAAGATTCCTATTATTTCATTTTTTGCTGTGGGCTCGAGCCTGTATTTCTTGTCTTGTTTTCTGTACTCTTCCCGAATATTGTTGCTGATACCATCTGAAAGCTCTTGAAATTAATTTTTGGACATGGGAAAGTACGCAAAGAACTTTTCTTCATCCTGTTGCAGATCTTCAAATAAGGTATAGAAGAGTCCTCGATTTTGTCTTTCCAAAACCAATGGATGAACCCAGAATCTTCTTGTTTTCCGTTGAAGTTTCTTTCTCCTCCGTATGAGGAACATGCCAAGAATTATATCACCTTCTACGTCCATGTTTACTGGAAAACTGACGAGTTCTCCACCCAGGTATCAAACACTAGCAAGGCCACCAACGTTTGATAGAAGCGCCATTAACGCTTGGTAGAAGCGCCACCAACGCATCACTAACGCTTGGTAGAAGCACCACCAACACGCCACGAAGCAGCGCTGCTAAGTGGTCTCGTCTGAAGGGGCCCTAAGATTCATCTGCAAATGACCAAACCCCACAGGGGCCACGTGGTGGGCAGACCACAATGTGTTACAGCCAGATAACCAGCATGTACCGATTACAAAACAGCAGGCTGGGAAGCCTCGGAGGTTGGTTGGTTCCTCAGTTTAGGGGCTGCGACAACGCAGTCATGTACCCCCGTGTACTTTGGGTGTGTGTAGAATCTGTCTGATAACCAGTGTTAATTGTGATGACTGTATTAGTGTGTGTTATCTGTTTTTTAATTCAAGTAAGGACTGCAGACTTTGAATTTTTCAAATAGTTTCTACTTTTGCCACCAAACTCCACCGTCAAGGACTAGTAGTTCAGAACTTAGCTACTAGATGCCACTGCAGTCGGCTCCTTGGCAACGAACGTAAGAACCTAAGAGCATTGTTTACATTCTTAATCTATATAATTTAGCTTCACACAGGTGTAATTAGTGGAAGGTTCTTTATCATGCCATAAATCCACCTCTGCCCTGCACTGTCCAAAGTCAGGACACCTTCAGTTGACTCGTCCTGCCAACACTTCTTTACCATATGATGGATGGGTATACGTTTCGTCCAAAAATATAACAGGTCTTTTCTTGTCACCTAGCTCGTCATTCTCTCGTAAAATTCTCAGGTACACTGATCTCTTAAACATAATATCGCCTTTTTCATAGTGGAGAACAGATCATAATTTCCCTACTGTTGGTATCTCATTCTTCACTACGTAATACTCTTGAATTTTCCGCTTGATGATGCACTTATCCATGTCCTCTAGTACAATCTTCTTATTCACCACTCTGTTTTTACCCGGAGTGGATAACTTCTCATTTATGTTGGACAATGTCTTCTCCTTTCTGATTTTCTTAATAAATGTCTCGGATTTCCCTGTTGCTGCTTCAGCTCATTTTGTTTCCTGACTGACCGGCAAGCTAAAGGAATTTGCTGCCTTCTCTAAATCACAGAATGGAATTACATTGTTTATAACCTCACTCGCTTCACTATGGACAACTTTGTTCTTACCACTTGCCATAACTTTACACTAAATATTTATTAAACACTCTAGAAACGAAGTCTGTGAAAATCTCACTCAATGCAGTGCAGCACTCGGCGTACAACAAATACAGCTGGCAGCAGTGCATATTTGGGGTTGGTGATACGGGCTCAAGCTCGGTGTTGCCAAGCCGTTCACTGTGTGGCAGAGCGAATATATCAACATTGGCTTCACGGAAACATCTTCCGTGACGATTGGATGTGAACTGACAACCCGTCTTTGGGAATGCTGGCTTGTCATCACATCTATTGGCTAACCGCCAGTGATGGACTACACCCCTCTGCACAGATATTGGTTATGCTTGAGTAGGTCAGAGCGGGCAGTGGGGAAGTACTTTTAGTTCGCATATTTTCCGGGGTTTCAGTTGGAGCTGCTGAGCTCTAGTGTGTGTATTTGTAAATTGGGAAGGAGGCGGCTGTGGCCTTAAGTTAGAAACCATCCCAGCATTTGTCTGGATTAGAAGTGGGGAAACGACAGAAAACCTGAGGTGGGAATCAAACCCTCTTCTCAGTTTTGCCTCATGAGACTGAGTGTTCCCCGTTCCAATCCTCAGACCAGATTTAAAATTTCTTGGCAGACCTGGGAATCGAACCCGAACCTCTGGGGCCAAGAATGCTAGTCACTGCACAAAGAAGTGGTCATTTAATGTGAAATGTACAGTAATTTTGTTAGAAAACCTTTCGAAAACTGTCAGTACCTTTTCCCTGTTTTTATTGCTATACCGTCATTGTATTGCTATACCATATGATGAAATGTGGAGCAGAAAGCACTTAGTTACTTATCAGTACTGCTTTTCTTTCTATTTCCAGGAACAAGAACAACCTCATTCCAGTTTGTTATCTACATGTGCTGTTGCCTCGGAATATGATATCAGTGAGAAGGGCATACCAGAATACTTAGATGGCAAGTATTCCAGTCTGCACAGTGTACATTTACTAAAATTGGGCACCATAAAATCCTGTGTATTCATTAGGAATATTGACATGAGACAATGCATACATCTTACATGAACAAATTTCTCGCCTATTGGATGTCAACAGTGGCATACACAGGATTTCTTTCTGGGGGGTTTCATTCATACAGTGTGGTAGTTGTGTACATTATTAAAATTATATTTCGATTATTATTTATGTGTGTGTTTGAGTCTTCAGTCTTTCGACTGGTTTGATGCAGTTCTCCATGCCTCCCTGTCCTAGGCTCTATATAGCTACCACACCCTACATCCGAAGCAATCTGTTTAACATTATTATACTAACCTTGGTCTACCCCTACAGTTCTTGTCCTCGACCCTTCATTCCATAACTAAGTTTGCTATTCCTGGGTGTCTTAGTACGTGTCCTACCAGCCTATCTCTTCTCTTCATTAGCAGTTGCCAGAAACATCTCTCCTCTCCCACTCGTCTTAATACCTCTTCATTCGTAACCCTATCTACCCATCTGATCTTCATCATTCTCCTTTAACACCACATTTCAAATGCTCTCATTGGTCACACGCTCTTGTAATATCTGCACATTATCGATGGATGTGGCATACACCAATGTCTTTAAATGTCTCCATAGCCAGAAATCCTATGCATTAAGGTCCGACGAACCGCACAGCCGCATACTATGACTGAACATCCAACTCATGCAAAGACCTTCAACGGAAAGACGCCTCCACCACCGAACACAACGCCTCGTCCGCACGGGTAAAATGGCACATATCTCAACAGGTATTTGTTTTCGGACATATGTTTATAGGAACATTTCTTCTCGTTTTGACCTATCCCAATATCGGACACTTTTTTTCGAAACATCCCTTTATATTTCAACATAGTAAAAAAAACTAAAAAATTCATTTTGATTTTATTTTTTTATATTGAAAACTGTAACTAAATATTAAAACTGAAATGATGCAGTGGCATCATAATGTCCTTATCTGATTGCTTGTTATATTGATATTATGTGAGAGATGTTTTGCTTTCCATGTTCTTACTGCCATTGACTCTCAAAATATGCCTATCTTGATGGCTTTATCTGCATCATTGTTAGGAATAAATTACAGAAAATCATCATGTACCAAATTATCTTGAATGAAACGGATGCATAGTGACACAGATATGCACATTTAAAGCATTCCAAACCAGCATAAAAAAGTTACCGATCACACACTTTAACACTGAAGGAGGAGTCTCGCTGTGAGTAGAGTGCAGGTCGTTTACCAAGAGAAGAATGTGATCACATTTAAAATATATACAGGAGTAAAGAAGCCTCACTAGTGACAGTGTAAAATCGCTTCGCTCGCGCAGCCAGCGGCTACTTAAATGATTAGAGAGGTGATTGATGGGACATTATAAGCATTCAACTAAACAAGTGTCTCTGGGGGACTTTAAACCCTTAAGCCACTGGATGTCAACCAATGGAGTCATGACAAGAGTTTGATGGGCAGCTAGGTAAAGGAGATATATGGTTCGAGAAAAAAACTGATATTGGAATCATTACTACCGTAGTTACTGTAAGTATTTTTCACTTTTAAGGATGTTTACCATTTACAACTATGAGCAGAAGGAGTGGAATGCATCATGTAGGTATCTTGTACATGTTAAGAATGTTAAGAATTTGGAACCTTGCCGCTCTCTGCCAAGGTGTGTCACTGGTTGCACCGCCTGGGCAGTTGTGGTGTTTTTGTTCTTTGCTGCCTGAGCAGCGCGGTAGAGGTTCAGTTCACATTGAGGTTTCCACTACCAAAGCGAAAAAATAAAAAAAGAAAGAAGATGCTGACAATATAATCCTAGCTTTGTTGATGCGCAAAAAGAAATAGGAAATCCACGAAATATATCTAAAAAACCTATTTATTTACAGGCATCTGAAAAGATACAAAGTTATGTTTAGACAATACAGGAGACTGAATTGACCCATTTCAGATAATTTGATATTAGTTGCTGAGGATTTAATGCTATTTATAACGTGGAAATGAATCGGCGCTCATCAGAAACATTTCATAGCATTGCGGTTAGTGATAATGATTATGTTGGTTCACATTTTCATGGTCTGCTTTACCGCGTCTTTATAAACTTTATAAGCACTGTCTTTTATTCAATAATTTTGAAACATTTCTTCAAGCGACTCTTCCTTATCATATCAGTCCACGGTGCAGGAGTGTAAACCACTCCTGCACCTTCCCTCTTTTCTTTTTAGGGTGGGGACACCACATATTGTAGCAGGATCAGGTTCCTCCACTCGCATGCAACAACATTGAAATGTTTCCTAGCACGTTAACCTGCCAACTACATTTAGTGAGTAATAATACAACTATAAGATACTGACCTGTGCTAGAAGATAGTGCTGGGATACTTATTCGTAATGTTGCTCATATTGGCCCGTATTGACACAAATTATTACAGGAAAAATAATTTATTTGATCCGCCTATTCAATACACTTTGTTAAGACGTTGTTACATGTACATTTTTCCTGTAATACTAGGATACTTATTACGCGTAGAACTAAAAGTTGACTCTAGGTTGGGATGGGTATTTCTTCCTCTGAGCCAATCAACTGACAGCTGGCTTTTTTTATAGGGGTCGTGGTGATGCAGTGGTCAATCCGCTTGCCTCCCACCAAAATGGATCTGGTACAATTCCCAGTCAATGCATGTGAGATTTTCAGAGTGAAATATCACGTCCCGTGGTTCAGATCCCACGTAAAAATGGAGGTCCAGTGGCTCATGATCGCGAGATTGACAGTCACAAGAGTTTAGTGCTTTTCAGTCGGTCAACAAGAATGTACCCAAAAGAGATGGGTTATGTCCTAATCCTGAAATAAATTACATGAGATTAATAAAACACTAGGATGACCAGTTTCGATCGTCAAGCGATCATCATCAGCTCCATTACACTTAGGCTACAAAATCTATGTTTGAAATACAGGTGAAAATATTTACAATATGTACAATTATTTAGTTGCAGTATTGGTACTGCAACTGTCAGTGTATGCTAAATGCAGTATATATGTTAGGTGAAATGCTAAATGGTGATAGCTATCCGGAGATTGTACTTCAGAGAGATTATATGGTTGTAAACTATGGTTAAACTATAAAATTTTTGGCTAACTACTTATCTGATTGTCTTCCGTATTACAGCTACTCGCAGTTTTCGTGCTCACTGGAACTCGCTGTGCGGTCGACTGCGGTGGTTATCTTAACGACTGGTTTTTCCCTGCCTCCTCCCCCCTGTCCCTACGTGCTGTGGGGAGTGATAGCGATGTGTTTATGTGAGGTGTTGCCAACCTAGATAAGATGTATGTTATTGAATGAGGTGGGTCCACAACTATTAAAGACCGTGGATTGGCCCTCGCCACGCGTGGAGCATAACCCATTCGAACTAAGCGTTGACGGTCTTATGAGGACGTCCCGGCACCTTTAATACTGCCGCGAATATGGGCCTTGGTTTATTGCAGAAGCAAAGTACATCGTACACCTGATCCAGATAACATTTACCTATTAAAAAACCCCTAATTTCCCCCCTTTTTTATCTAGCTTGGCTGTGTCGCTAAATTGTGTTTTGTTTCCGACAGGGTGTGTTTTTAGTAGCGTGAAGAGGGGTGAGCTCTCCATGAACGTGTGTTCATTTAGATTGTTGGGATTGTTTCGTTTGGCTAGGTGTATCTCGATTGCTTCCTTTATGTCAAGAGCTCTGCCTTTTGATTCGTGATGGATTATTTTAAGGTCCGAATCTATGTTGGTAAAGCTGTGCCCTGCGTCACACATATGTTCGCACACGGCTGAATGTGTTCCGTATCTTATCGCATTCCTAAGTTCATTATAACGTGTGTCTACTCGCCTTCCACTCTGCCCGATGTAATTAGCTTGACAATCGGTGTCTTGGCACGTTATAGAATATACCCCTGACCTTGAATACGGGTCACGTTTATTTAGATTACTATTTAGGAGGTGCCTAGCGGTTGTGTTTTTCGTCGTGAAAGCTATCTTTATGCCTTGTTTTTTGAATAGGTTAGTGATTTTATATGTATTCGCATTCACATAGTTGAAACGCGCAAATTTTTTCTCATTACTGTCCGGTTTGGGAATCGTTTTATCTTCATTTTTATGTTTGGCTATAATTTGATTTATTTTGCTTGGCGAGAAGTTGTTTTCCTTTGCTATTTGCATAATAGTTCTTATTTCCTTATTATAGTTGTCTTTTGACATGGGTATGTTTAAAGCTCTGTGCACCATTGAATTGAAACCCGCTAGTTTGTGCGTACTGGGGTGATTAGACTGATTGTCGATTGCATGCGAGGTTTGTGTTGCTTTCCGGAATATGGAATATGAAAGGTCGTTGTCTTTACGTTCAATAGTTATATCGAGATAATTTATTTTCCAGTCTATTTCGGATTCCTTAGTGAATTTGATAGAGTGGTGAAGGCTATTAATGGATTGGAGAATTGTTTCTTCGCTTGTTAGTTCAGTATCGTAGATGCAAATTAAATCATCTACGTATCTTTTCCATATTACTATTCCCTTTGTTGAAGTCTTTTCTAAGAACGAATTTTCTAGTGCATGTAATTTGCATCTACGATACTGAACTAACAAGCGAAGAAACAATTCTCCAATCCATTAATAGCCTTCACCACTCTATCAAATTCACTAAGGAATCCGAAATAGACCGGAAAATAAATTATCTCGATATAACTATTGAACGTAAAGACAACGACCTTTCATATTCCATATTCCGGAAAGCAACACAAACCTTGCATGCAATCGACAATCAGTCTAATCACCCCAGTACGCACAAACTAGCGGGTTTCAATTCAATGGTGCACAGAGCTTTAAACATACCCATGTCAAAAGACAACTATAATAAGGAAATAAGAACTATTATGCAAATAGCAAAGGAAAACAACTTCTCGCCAAGCAAAATAAATCAAATTATAGCCAAACATAAAAATGAAGATAAAACGATTCCCAAACCGGACAGTAATGAGAAAAAATTTGCGCGTTTCAACTATGTGAATGCGAATACATATAAAATCACTAACCTATTCAAAAAACAAGGCATAAAGATAGCTTTCACGACGAAAAACACAACCGCTAGGCACCTCCTAAATAGTAATCTAAATAAACGTGACCCGTATTCAAGGTCAGGGGTATATTCTATAACGTGCCAAGACACCGATTGTCAAGTTAATTACATCGGGCAGAGTGGAAGGCGAGTAGACACACGTTATAATGAACATAGGAATGCGATAAGATACGGAACACATTCAGCCGTGTGCGAACATATGTGTGACGCAGGGCACAGCTTTACCAACATAGATTCGGACCTTAAAATAATCCATCACGAATCGAAAGGCAGAGCTCTTGACATAAAGGAAGCAATCGAGATACACCTAGCCAAACGAAACAATCCCAACAATCTAAATGAACACACGTTCATGGAGAGCTCACCCCTCTTCACGCTACTAAAAACACACCCTGTCGGAAACAAAACACAATTTAGCGACACAGCCAAGCTAGATAAAAAAGGGGGGAAATTAGGGGGTTTTTAATAGGTAAATGTTATCTGGATCAGGTGTACGATGTACTTTGCTTCTGCAATAAACCAAGGCCCATATTCGCGGCAGTATTAAAAATACCGGGACGTCCTCATAAGACCGTCAACGCTTAGTTCGAATGGGTTATGCTCCACGCGTGGCGAGGGCCAATCCATGGTCTTTAATAGTTGTGGACCCACCTCATTCAATAACATACATCTTATCTAGGTTGGCAACACCTCACATAAACACATCGCTATCACTCCCCACAGCACGTAGGGACAGGGGGGAGGAGGCAGGGAAAAAACCAGTCGTTAAGATAACCACCGCAGTCGACCGCACAGCGAGTTCCAGTGAGCATGAAAACTGCGAGTAGCTGTAATACGGAAGACAATCAGATAAGTAGTTAGCCAAAAATTTTATAGTTTAACCATAGTTTACAACCATATAATCTCTCTAAAGTACAATCTCCGGATAGCTATCACCATTTAGCATTTCACCTAACATATATACTGCATTTAGTATACACTGACAGTTGCAGTACCAATACTGCAACTAAATAATTGTACATATTGTAAATATTTTCACCTGTATTTCAAACATAGATTTTGTAGCCTAAGTGTAATGGATCTGATGATGATCGCTTGACGATCGAAACTGGTCATCCTAGTGTTTTATTAATCTCATGTAATTTATTTCAGGATTAGGACATAACCCATCTCTTTTGGGTACATTCGTGTTGACCGACTGAAAAGCACTAAACTCTTGTTTACTAAGGCAACACTGAAAATATGGCTTCAAACACCACAATATTGACAGTCACGTAAAAACTACAAGCTTGACAACGGTTTGTTTCATTATGTAGTGTTACTTTTGCTGTAGCCAACGGCCTGGCCATGTTGAAACACTGGATACCATGAGAACTCCGCAGTTAAGCAGCATTGGGCGTGGTTGGAACTTGGATGGTATGCCGGTTCTAGGTACTGTGTGCTGTTGGGTAAGTATAAGGAGGAGCGGAAAGGCCCTAGCCACCCTACCGCACATAAACTCCGGCTGAGGATAGCCTCTTCGGAGGCTTGGACCTGCCTTCGGGCAGAATACCAATTACATTTTTACTGTTGCTGTATTTCATTCATCATTATTGGATTTTCCATCATTACAAAAACATATAGGGACATGATGGCATAGTGGTCAAGCTGCCTACCTAGGTTTGGACCGGGTCAATCGACAGTGAAATGTCATGTCCTGTGGCTCACTTAATGGTCACTTAAAACTACAAGCTTCCATCCTTTCTTATTTCTCACAATAACTGCCCTCAAAGTCCAGCCCAGTTCTTCATAGTCCTCACTACACTGTACTATAACCCTTTAATACAAAGTACAGTATTTATAAAGTTTGCACTGTTACAGCCATGATCATGACTGCTTTCGACTGCCTTACTCCTTACGAGCAACTACTCCTCAAATGTGCTTCGGTGTTGGGGAATACCTTCACAAGAGCTATGCTAGAAGCAATAATGCACAATCATATTCCTAGTCAGACAGCTCATTGTAAGTAAATTTTTGGAATATGTATTGAAGTTTTTTTAACTTACTTCAGATTCTTTTTTTTAACAAGTAGTTAACAATTAGTTAAAAGAAATGTACTCATATACAAATGTTTATTCAGAAGTGTTATGTAATTGCCTGATGATGGAAATAGCAGATGGGAGGAATAGGAACAGGATTTGAAGCCTGGATCCTTCATTTTTAAGCTAATTGCTCCAACTGTTTGAACGATCCTACAGTACTTCTAAGGTAGATGCTAGTTCTAACTCTCTCTCATTTTTTGTCTGTTATTTCCTTCATTTGGCCATTGTAGAGTAACTTCTTCTTCTTCTTCTTCTTCTCCTCCTCCATCCTAAAACTTTCTGCTTATGCAGGTCATTGACATAGCCTCCTCCAATCTTCTATTTTCTCCCATAATCTATCGTTCAGCATTTCCTCCCACTGTATTCCTCTTTGGATCACATCATCCTTCACCTGGTCTCTCCATCTTGTCTGTGGTCTTCCAATTGGTCTTCTTCCAGTTCTGTCCAATCCAGAGCTCTTCTTTGTAATCTCTCCTTTCCCATTCTTTTTATGTGGCTATTTTTCTCCATAGTTTCTTTTAGGGTTTGACCTGAAGCATGTGTCGTATTGTTTCATTTCTTATCCTGTCTCTTCTCGTTTTACCCTGGATCCCTCTTAGAAAGCGTGTTTCTGTAGCTTAATCTACTTAGATCTTTCTTTGTCCATGTCCAACATTCTGATCCGTTGGTCAAAATTGGTAAATAATTAATATGACTTGTATAGCTTTGGTAGTTATTTTCCAATTTCTAATTATATGTGACACACTATAATAAAATTTTGAATAATGATTTAACCTCTCTGAAATTTCTTCTTTTTTATCTCCTTTTCTCGTAAGCTTTCTTCCAAGATATTTAAAACCTCTGTAATAATTTCTCCATTACACCTTGCATCTTCCATCTAGTTACTAGTCTGTATTCAGTCTGTCTAGTCTGTCCTACCGCCCAGGCTTATTAGTGAAAATTTGTTATACATCTGTATTTTTATTTGAACTCGACAAGTAAGATTTTCCACATAGATCTGATTCATGAAATACATTTTAGTGTTTCATCCTTACATTTTATTCAGCCTCAAGATCATCAAACCATTGCAATAATCTCAACTCCAATTAAATTACTTGGCAGAACAGGGGATTGAACCAGGACCTCAAAGATGATAATCTTCTAGCCACTACATAATAAGATGGTCGGACCAGGAGAGGTCAGACAAAATAAAATGGAAAAGAATAAAAGGAGTGCAATGGTGTAAATACAGCGATAGAAAAGCATTCCGTACCAGCAGGCATACATACGGCCAAGAACAAAGGAACCTCAGTACTATACTTGTAAAAAGGAAAAATACCTATCGAATAAGCTGAGTAAACCTCCATAATATATGCCAATGCAGAAGTACAGTACCATTAGCTACTTTTAGGTCAAAATGACAGGAAAATGCATTCCAAAATATGAAAAACTATCAATTCCATAACATTGAATACTGGTAAATGAAATGTGCCATACAGATTCAGAACAACCCTAATACATAATTCCACATCAGTTTTGTTTCACTTATTTCCCTGCATGTGGTATTTATTGGGCAATGTCCAAAATACTCCAGTTTCCCCTAGGTTAGCCTATATATATGTGGGAAGGGATTTTGGCAAGTGAATAAACCGAACACGTCTTGAATTAATTCTAAGTATAAAAACTGCATTTAAACATAAGATTACAAAAGATGAGATTGAACAGAACTTGACGTGACATGACTCGACACAAAACTGTAACACTGATCGTCTTCCTTTCTCGCGACTTCCCCTCGACTCCTCCACGTGGTGCTACTAGGCGGTGCCAAGGCTGGCGAGAAACCCAAAAACGGTTCATCGTCTTCCAATTCCCACAATCGGCCATCCTGCAGATCATCCGCCTCGGATGATGAGTCGTCTTCAGCCTAGGGTTTGAGGAACTCAGCACAAGTAGTTGTTCGGTTGGGGTCTATGTGATTCCCTTCACGACAGACGTCGTAAGTGTCATTCGGCTTGACTCGGGAGATTCCGTAAGGCCCAAGGTACTTTTCTTCATGGCGACGATATCGCCAACTTGGTACTGGTGTGCAGGCAGTTGACGTCCATCAAACGACACCCTGTTTTCCTGATGCACTTTCTGGATTTGTGCTCTTGCTTCTTCACGGTGTACATCTTTCCTGGTCTCAAACTCGTCTACCTTCCCTTCATTGATCAACTCAACTATTCTCAGGTCTTTTTCGCAGCGCATTTTGACTCCTGTCAAAAGTTCAAATGGCGTCTGCTTGATACTGCGGTTGTAAGTGGGATTCATGGCTCTCTGAGTGGCTTCGATGTGTTTGTATCTATCTCCTGGATTTTCGATGGACAACTTAGCCAGCACGGAGATGATCATCGAGTTCATTCTTTCTACCTGGCCATTGGCATGAGGGAGTCCGGTTGTGATCAGTGAGTGCGTGATGTTGTTGGCAGTGCAGTACTCTTCGAATTCGTGTGAAATATAGGCGATTCCACGGTCGGTGACGATCTGCGCAGGATTACTAAATACTCCTTTTTGTACGTCCAGCTTCGCCGTAGTTTCTTTCGTGGTAGGCGTTTTAGTGGGATACAGCCACACAAACTTTGTGAAGCTGTTCGTTACAGCGAGAAAATGCTTGTATCCTCTTTTCGTTGAATACAAGGGTCTGAGATGGTCATTATGGTAAGTACGAAATGGTGTGCTTTCTCTAAATAAGGGATGCAAGAGTCCTTCTTGTTTCATCGTGATGCTCATCTCAACGCTGGTACTCTTCTTCTTGCATGGCGCATATTCATTGGCCATCTTTCTGATTCTCAAAACAGCCTCTTCCGATGCCTCTCCTATGTCCAACTCCTCAGCTGCTACCACGTCGATTCGGAACAAGTATGCTTCTGATATCTCCTTGGACATCTTGACACCGGTTTTGCTGGTGGTAGTTACGGCTTGGTCCAGCAAGTCGTTACCCATGATAGCTGGCAACTTGAGTACATCTCCAGACACCACATAGAAATCAGTCAAGTAAGTGTCGTCGTCAACCTGGACGTCGGTTGGAAAATATCCTAGGGGTGGCACCTCACTATCTCCAAAACCCTTGAGTACTATGGCGGTTGTCTTCAGTTCCAGATCGCCCATCTCTGTGTAAATGTCTTCACGGATCAGATTGATTGGGCAGCCCGTGTCCACCAATGCGTTGATCTTCTGGCCCTGGAGCAACAATTCCTTCATCTTCATATTCGACTTGGTTCCCAAAGCTACGTTCATTGTCTTCTTCTCTACATTCTGCTCAGGGTTTGGGCACTTGAAAGCTATGTGTCCGAAGCTGCTGCAATTGAAGCACTTTGGACCCTCACTCTTGTGTGGACATTCTCTGGACTCATGACTGTTCTTCTGACCACAATTGTAACATCTCTTTACAGAGGTCTGCTTCTGCCTGTTGTCTTCTCTTGGTGAAAGTTTGTCGTTTTCTCATTTGTCGTCACCTTGTGGGAGTTTCGTGCGTAAGCACACTCGTAGATCTTCAACTTGTTCTTGAATTCCTTGATGTTCTTTGTCCCATATAGAATCATCTTGGATCTAGTGTCATCCTCGATGCCTTCGATGACTTATTGTATCAGCGATTTATCATCGATTGCCGACCTGCTGGCTATTTCTCGCATCACCAGGAATTATTCCTGAAGAGTTTCAACTTTTGTTTTTCATCGGTTGGTTAGCAGTCGATGAATCTCTGCTGCACTGGTATCATCTCGGAATTCTTTCTTCAGGGCTTTCTTCAACTTGTGGCAGGATGTGATGCCACGTTCACTCTGCACGAACAACTTAGCCAGGCCTGTCAGCGGCCTTTTTACAAATACGTATTTATGCATCTCGTCCCAGCCCATCAACGTTGCTGTTTCCTCGAAGTCCTCAATCCAACGTCGCACCGGATAGTTCTCACTGCTGTCATAGGTTTTGACAGAGCCCTCTACATCTCGGAAAGTCAACGCAAACGCGACTCCACAGTTTGCACTGTGCCGCAAGTCCTCCACTTCCTGTCGACTTCCCCTTCACTTGAGCTTTTTTCTAGTCTTCGCTTTGTGTTTGGTCTTTGTTATTTTCTTTTGTTTACCTCCTATTGCTTTGGAGAGTTTCTGGTCTTCGGACGAGCTAGATGAATCCGATGATGAACCTGGCGTGCTAGAGTTTGAATGTTTAGTGGCATTCATCCCAGCCTTTTTCTCCTTTAACTCACATAATTCCTCCGCCAGTGCTTCGTTTGCCTCTTTCATCTTGCTCATTGCATCTTTCTTTTTACCCGTCTCCTCTTCTTCTTCTTCATCTTCTTCGTCTTTACCCATCCCCAGCCACTAAAGGTCCATTAAGTTATCACAGACGCATTGCACAAGCGCAGCGTTCTCTCCCGTATATTCAATGTTTAACACTGTGCAAATGGCAATCAGGTCAGCCTCGGTGAATTCGGTCTCAATGAACTTCAATTTTACCAGGTGTTCTGGTGAGTCAGGTTCAAACTCGAATCCTGGGAATTCTCTTAACCCTTAAGTACTCGC
The DNA here is from genome assembly GCA_946902985.2 of Meconema thalassinum. NCBI lineage: Eukaryota > Metazoa > Arthropoda > Insecta > Orthoptera > Tettigoniidae > Meconema > Meconema thalassinum. The sequence continues at coordinate 293,862,056 of OX336391.1, read as the reverse complement.
GTGATAGATAGGTACACAAACACTCGCGTTGGGTCATTTTGACCCACTATTGCAAAGTGAAATAAAGAAGCGTATTCATAGTATAATATGAAGGAAATGAGGAGATTGCATGCTTACTTAACTAACTGATACTGTATTACTTTGAAATTTACTCAAATAGATGTATTATAACATCGCATATTATTATCAACACCCAACTAAATAAAAATTGAACATTACGTGCATGGAACGATAGTTCAATGTCCACCATACACAACATCATTTAGAAATGACTGATATAACTCCAAAACGAAATATAAAAATACGAAACATGAATTTACATTTTAAAAACTTCTGTTGCATTTGAGCATTGTGATAGCTTCACATTTTGCACATACAACTTTGTAGTGAAGTTTGCACACGTTTCCCATGCAAATTGCATGCTGTGTTGAATGCTTATTGTCATTGGTGCTGGGGCAGATGTGACACCTCCTCCTTTTCTGTTGTGTTGGTCCATTTCTTGTATCTTCATTTAGCTGTTGCTGTAGTTTGGGTGCTGCTACAATGCCTCTGTCCATTAGAAATAACCTGATTTTCTTCCAAAGGCTCCGGGATATGTGAGAGTAATCCGATCTTCTGATTTTGTTCTCCATAAGCTGTTCCTTACTCAGGTTCTTCAGGAATATTCTCCTTGGTGCCTTTTCATTAGTGTTCATCTTGTAAACAACATAAGAGTTCAATGCTGAAACATTTATGAAATGGTAGAACACTGCCAGTGGCCACCTTCTTGTCCTACGACCCACAGTGTAATTTCCACACAGTTGGTCTCATGTGTCAACTCCGCCCTTAGTACCGTTATAAAATGTCGTAATTTCTGCCTTTTTACGGGAACCTGTGTCTTTGTCAATCTTGTCATCATTATGCATTGTTGATAGAATAACCACTGATTGAGATTATCGGGGAACATAGGACACCATTGAAATTCCTTTGGTGAATCCAAACAAACTAGAGCAAACTTCTCTCTGTTTGCTGGGCAAGAATTCAATTGGAATTTCGCACTTGTTCTTACGCAGTGTTCCTACTAATGTTAACTTCATCTCCTGTAAGGCCATGGCAAGTGGAATGCTGGTGTACCAATTGTCTGTTGTTATGTTTCTTCCAGATCCTCTTACAGGAGCAACAAGACACTGAACTACATCTGATGGGCTATTAGATTGCTTATATGGGCCATCCACCTGTGTCCCAACATAGACTTCAAATTTTAATAGGTAAAACGTCCTCGAATCTACCAAAGCAAATACTTTACTTCCATATTTCTTTGGCTTGTTTGGCAAATACTGCCTGAATGGACAACGTCCACGAAATGGTATAAGTTGTTCGTCAATATTGTCAAATATTCCGCCGGAGTATATGCTTTCACGTAGTTTTCCCCTAATAGTGTCAAAATTTTGCGAATTGTGGCTAACTTGTCCAATATTTTCCTGTCATTCCTAGAATTCAGATTGTCAAATTGGATGGTACGAAGTAAGAACAAAAACCTCTCATAGGACATTGTCATGGAAAAAATTTCAGGGCCTTCTTGGTCCCACAAATCTTTGAAATGAAGGTGGAAGGCTCTGTACGTCCCGGCAAATTATAATAGGCCTATAAATATGTTCAGCTCCACTCGATCTGTCACATGAGCATCACGACTCCTTTCAAAACTTTCCCTTATTTTCACAATGTACATATTTGTATACATAACAAGAGTATCCATAACGTGGTCATCAAAGGAAAGAGAAAACTCATCTCTTGGGGTCTTTGCTAATATTGCCGAAGATCGTGGACCTGGAAGATGTAAAATAATATTCTGAAGGCCTGCTTATTCCATTTTGTTTTCCCATCTTCACCCAGATAATAGCAGTCACCCGTGCCAGAAACTATTTCATCTTCAGAAGAGGTTTCTATAAGGTGCGTTCAAAAAGTAACGAGCCGGAGGCTGGAATGCGCAAACCAATGATGACATCGGCTAATCGTGGTGTGTGTAACGAGGTGTGGTTCCGACCAGAGCGTGGAAGGTCACAACCCGTCGATAGAGGGCACGCGTGCACGTCACGTGATGATACAAAGCGAGCAGCAGCATGCATCAATCGTCCAACGCTGCCAGTAGCATTGCAAACAGTGACATGGAGGCGTCAACCGAAGAGCAAAGAGGTGTTGTTCGGTTTCTGACAGCGGAAAGAGTAGGGGGACCGGACATTCATCGCCGAATGTCACAAGTGTACGGCGAACACTGCATGTCCCTTGCAAGGGTCAAGGCGTGGCACAAGCACTTCAGGGAAGGACGGGTGTCGTTAGCCGATCCCGGTCTGGGGCACCCCCCTGCATTACCAATGACAACGTCCAGCTGGTTGATGCACTCATACCCAGGACCGCTGAGTGACAGTGAACGCCATAGCAGCCGTGGTCGCTCCACGACAGTGCACGACCCCATACGGCCAACACAGTCGCGGCACTCCTGCATAAATTCAAATGGGAGGTTCTCGGCCACCCTCCATACAGTCCAGATCTCTCTCCCTGTGATTATGCCATGTTTGGTCCCCTGAAAAGGGCTCTGTGGGGCCAATGATTCACCTCGGACGCCGACGTCCAGCTGTACGTGTGGAACTGGTTCACATCGGATCCCAGGAAATTTTATGAGACAGCCATTCACCGCCTCGTGTCACAGTGGGACAAGTGCCTCAACAGCCAGGGCTAATACTTCTAACATACAGGTACTGGTTTCTGTAATTATGCCTCCGGCTCGTTACTTTTTGAACGCACCTTATAGTTCAGAATTCGAATCATGCTCACTTTCTTCTACAATGTCATCCTCAGTTTCAGAAAGTTCCCACTCCGATTCATCACCTTCTTCATCGTGAAGCAATCTCAATTCCACTGCAATTTCTTCGTTATTTACTAAATACTTGACATTCTGTAAGAAGAAGAAATACGATGAATCATTCTCATGCATGAAAAGAGCAAGAAAAATATCAAGGAAGAACAACAAAAGCATCCAACAGCTAGTACTCACGCGTACACTATGAAATCTCCTTGCCGTTCACAAATCTTGCTCTCTGTTCTGCATCAATTCTCGTAACACGTACAATCGCGTCGGGTCAAATCTCAAAACAATAGCAGAAACGCGCTAACAATGAAGTCAACAATGACTCATACCACACGGTTGCTCAGAGCTCAACAACAGAAGAAATTACACACTGACCCCAATCTTCATATGTCCATGTGTCAAAGAAATTAAAGGAAAGAAGACACGTTTGGGTCATTCTGACCCGACACGAGTAATTAAGGGTTAAGCACTGCCTGTTTTTTCGATCACGTGGCAGTTTTTTGAAAATGAGGTTATGTAACCGTCTTAATCACGGCCGTGGGCGCCTCTTAATGTTATTATTCACGTTTTCAATATCTAGTAAACATGCCACTTTGTCCGCCATTTTTCTTTGTCTTTCGGCACTCGCGCTGAACACTTTTCTTTTCGTCGTCTTAGGCTTCAGGATCCTAGAACTCGTATTTTGTAGCCTGCTCGAACCACCACGTCTTTGGAAGTTGAACAGCTGCTCGTTTTCTATATTCCTCGGACCCATGTCGTCGTAAATCTTGTCAGAAAAATGTCGTCAATTCACGCCTTGTCGTCCTCCGTTTTGGATTTATTGCTGTAGCCAAAATTGCCGTTCCGCACTCTAAATCCTTCGCATCTCGGATGAGCCCCCAAATGTGGGAAGGGATTTTGGCAAGTGAATAAACCGAACACGTCTTGAAGTAATTTTAAGTATAAAAACTGCATTTAAACATAAGATTACAAAAGATGAGATTGAACAGAACTTAATGTGACATGACTTTACACAAAACTGTAACACTGATCATCTTCCTTTCTCGCGACTTCCCCTCGACTCCTCTACGCGGCGCCACCGGGCGGTGCCAAGCCTGGCGGAAAACCCAAAAACGGTTCATCGTCTTCCGATTCCCACACATATATATATATATATACAGTACAGAACAAATTATTGACTCCTTTTGCTATCTAAACTTATATCAGTTTAATAACATTCCAAATATTCTTAACCGTAATCTAGATTTAATATTCTCCAATTTTTCCTTAACTGTTAACCCTAGCATAGATGTTCTAATTCCTGAGGATAAGTACCACCCTCCTCTAGATATTGATTTTAAGTTGGCGGTTGATCATCAACCTCTTTCAAGTAATTATAGTTATCACAATTTTGATAAAGGTAATTATATCGGTCTCAATAATTACTTAGCTACAATAGACTGGAGCTCTGCATTGAAGGAACAAGATATAAATTCTGCTGTAAGCATTTTTTACTCTATTCTATATGAAGGCATTGATAGATTTATTCCTCTTGCTTATTATAAGGACCCATGTTTCCCACAGTGGTTTAACAGTGAACTAAGAGCCATTGTCTTACAGAAGAAAGCGACCCATGCCTTATACAAAAAGTCGGGCAGCACTCATGATTATTATGCTTTCTCGGAGCTTAGAGCCAAATGTAAACACTTGTCTAAACTATGTTATACTGAATATTTAAACAAAATTAGATCTAATCTATACAGCGACCCAAAAAGCTTTTGGGCTTTTATCAAGACAAAAAAGAATGATAAAGGTATTCCTGGTACAGTTTATCTTGACAATGTGAATGAAAGTGATGGACCAGGTATTGTCAATCTTTTTGCTAAACATTTCTCCTCAGTCTATAAGGCACCAATCGTTAACACCCAAAAATTTGAAACTCCTTACTCTATTAACGTCTCCACCTGCCAGGTTGAAAAGAGTGATATTTATAACAAATTAGAGAAACTCTCAAATAACAAATCATTTGGTCCTGATGGTCTCCCACCAATTCTATTAAAATCTTGTCGATTCATTATAACAGAACCATTATTCATCTTATTTAACCTCTCTCTTGGAACTGGTAAATTTCCTGATAGATGGAAGAGTAGCTATGTAACTCCTGTCTTGAAATGTGGTGACAAATCCAATGTTAAAAATTATAGAGCTGTTTGTAAATTGTCCTTTATACCCAAATTATTTGAATCTATAATTACTGACAAAATTACACCCCAATTTTCCTCCTACATAATTGAACAACAGCATGGCTTTATGCCAGGTCGTTCAACATGTACAAATCTCCTAGTTTATTTGGAGTACTTACTGAAAGCAGTAGAAGAGCACAATCAAGTGGACTGCATCTACACTGATCTAGCCAAAGCCTTCGACTCTCTCGACCATAAAATTCTTCTTTCAAAATTACAATCTTATGGTATACAAAGCTCTCTATTATCATGGCTGTCCTCATATTTAGAAGGCAGAACTCAGATTGTCAAAATACTTAATTTCTTATCTCAACCAATAGTTGTCTCTTCTGGTGTTCCGCAAGGTGCCCATCTTTCTCCTTTGTTATTTCTAATCTTTATTAATGATATCAATACAGTTTTCAAACATGCCAAAATCCTCCTGTTAGCCGATGATACAAAGTTCTTTATGAAAGTTCAATCTCTACAGGACTGTATACTTCTTCAGGAAGAACTTTGGCGTCTAGAGGAGTATTGTTCTTTAAATGGGTTACTGCTCAATGAAACTAAATGTAAACTAGTCAGATTCTCAAAGAAGAAACAGAATATTGAATTCTCTTATCACTTTCTATCGTCTACTCCACTTCATGCTGTTAGAAGTATTTGTGACCTGGGAGTAAAATTCTCAGACACGCTTAATTTTAATGAGCATATGGTAAATATTAAAAAAAAGGCCTTGCAGAGATTAGGTTGCATAACTCGTTATTCCAAGGAATTTTGTGACTCTAATATATATTTCCTACTGTACTTGACCCTTGTCAGACCCTTAATTGAATATTGTACACCGATTTGGAGCCCTTTCAATAAAACACAAATTGAGAGTTTAGAGAAAGTACAACACAAATTCCTACGAATTTATGCATATCGTTTCCTACACCCAATAACGAATCATAACTACACTGAAGTAATGATGCAATTGAAGCTGCCAACTCTTAAATCCCGTCGTGAAAATTTTTATATTCTTAATATGTACAAAATTTTAAACTCTCACATAAACTGCCCAGAATTACTAAATGAAATCAATATATATGTGCCACCCCGTTCGATGCGCAAGCATCATGTCTTTGAAACAAACTGGCACCCAACTAATTATGGTCTAAATAGTCCCATTGACAGAATGATGCGAATCTCTAATGGGGTCAACATAGACCTGTTCAATACCGATGAAAGACCCCTGAGAAAATATCTGTTTTCCTATTCATTAGACAATCTGTATGAATATAGTTGATTGTAATAGTAGGGTACCTTACTTTGTATTACTCTTAATGTCTTTTATGTTGTATAAAAGAAAATGGTCGAAGCCGTCAATAAATATATATATAAAAAAAAAAAAATAAGTTATAATTGAAAATACCATCCTGTCTGTGATTACATTAACAATCTTATTAATCAAGAAAATTCATTTTATTTCCAGCTGTAAAGAGGTTATTTGAGATGAGAGTTCTAAATTGTGGTACTCAAGAAATTGGCGGTTACTCACCTCAGCCTAATTATGTGGTGCACAGAGCTCGGAACAGTATACTGCCTGATCATGATCACACCATCAGATGCTACTGCCAGGTCGAAAGTAGTAAGTTTATTTTATATGCTTCGTTGACTCACAAGGCTGCTAAATTACAAAGCTAATAAATAGAATACTCAATGAGTTAAAAATAAGGATAATAAGTAACAAGGTCTATAATACAAATGTCCAACAGAATCACTCTACTCCAATTAAAAGTCTGATAGCAATTAAAATTATCTATTAATGGAATAGCTTTTCAGTTGGTAAACACAAGTGTACCCAATTAGATTGGGCGGGGAATGATAATTAATTTAATTACCTAGTGCCTGAAAAAAAAACATGAATTATTTATATGGTTAATAAAACACTTGTCACAAAAATGGGGGGTTTAATTGGATGACTAGTTTCATTTAAGCAAACATCATCAGATCCTGCTCACTTAGGCCGTTTATACTGTATGAGAAGTGTTCTATTAAATTTATAAATAATTAAATATTTGAATTATTTCAGGCACTAGGTGATTAAATTAACCGTTACTCCCTGCCCAATCTATGTGGATAAAGTTGTGACGGCCGACAGAGTCCAAGGCGGTATCAAACAAACCTTATATAAGTGTTTCTCACCCCGTAGAGGGACAGTTTTATAAAGGTTTGGGGCTTTAAGGGGCACTTGGCTCTTACATTTCCCCCTCCAAAACAATAGCCATACATAAACACCTTTATGTTCGACGATGTCGAAATGTAAATATTATATGTCAGAAAACTGTATCATAATGAGGGTCATTATAACACTATTTTTCATTATGAAACAGTTTCTCCCACCAATCAGAGCTCTAGAAACAGTTGTGTGACCAATTAGGAAAGGATAGTATCGCACCTGTGCTGACTTCCACGGCCTCCTATTTTAAATTTCACTGCGTGGCTAGGGTCATAGTGGGGTATTCGAGGAGGCCATGGTCAAATACAAGGTAGTCTCTGCACCCCATGCGCTCTGTTCAGTACATAAAACTGGCGAAATCTTGACAGATATTTATGAATATTTATGTTCGAACTTAAAATAGTTATAATTATCATCGTACATAAACTGTCGTATGCAACTCGCCTATAATGGTAATTAAGAAAGGAAATTATAAAACGAGCGAAGGGAGTTTTATAAACATACTCGTGTCTTAATTATTGCCATTATAGGCTCGTTGCATAATGTACTATTAAATCACCCCAGCATCTCTAAAAGCCGCAGTAGTTAAAAGGGACGAAAAACCAATAAAATTACTATTATAAGGCCACAGAAGGGAGTATGAGTAATGCAATGCACATGGACAGACTTATATCTGTATAAAGAAGGAAATAAAAATTTACATCACAGTGGAGATTCAAACTTGCAACACTTCAGTTGGCAATCTAGCACGTACAGATAACTGTTCATGACATGGTCTGCCAGTAATTACTGGCTATCACTTCAGAAGTACTTATGCTAATTTCTAAATACTGTAGTGTTATTATTTTAATTCATTCTGAAAGCATAAAACTTTTGTTGCAAAGGAATCTCGATATGCAGCCTACACATTAGTATCTCTACTTAGTATAAAACAAAGTCCCCGACTCTTGGATGTCACGGGTAATCTCGAGAACCACTGGATGGATTTTAATGCGGTTTTCACCATTCTGTAAAGGATATCTTGAGGAAGGTTTCTGTAGAAAATTATTTATTTATGATCAAAGGAAGCCAAGCAGTATCGATTTCAATGAAAGAGTAAAAAATAAAAACCTTGAGTCTGTGCACTTTTTAAGCTTACGCTGGGCAAACCGTTTAAAATATCAATATACTATGAGTGTATTAATTGTCCAGCATGAAAAGTTCTACAAAAAAGTATGCGAGAGCATATCTCTATCTCAATACATCACCCACTATAAGTGTTTTTACTTTTTCATTTCTTCCAACAATCTCCATTCAATTACAGAGGCAACAGTTTACAAGCTAGCTAGGGGCAAACTGTCGAGTCGTGTTGAGTAAAGACTTCAGAGAAGAGTGGTTGTGTTTGGAGTTTCCCTGGAACAGACCCTTAATAAATCAATTATTTTCAGCAAATATGATATAATGGATAGTTTCACACCAAAGAACGACAACTTGAAGATGATTTATTATAGGAATAGCGGTAATGGGGCCTCCAAACATTGGAGTAAACCATATGTGATAGTACGTCGTGGTACCAATCTCCGCCACCACACGCGCCCATTGTTTCCTGTTACACTTTTCCATCAATCCCAATTCTGTCCCTTTTTGAAAATCACTCCCATAAAAATATCCACTCCCAGCACTAAAAGCCATACGCTAAATAAATCCAGCAACTGAGCGGAAAGATGTTACACATCCAAGCACGCTTATCACGTAATGCATTCATAACTGTTCCCGGGCAAAGCAGGAGCGGGTTGCTAGTTAACTATGAATTAGACCATGATGACAAAGTGCTCCTGTGTTGTTGGTCTTGAACTTAGAATATTTCCGTCTCTCAACTATACACTCAAAATCGTTGTCTAAAGGTGTACATAGCCTGGAGGTATAATTGGTTGGTTCTTCAGTTTAGGGGCTGCGACAACACGGTCATGTAGCCCCGTGTACTTTGAGAGTGTGTAGAATCTGTCTGATAACCGGTGTTAATTGTGATGGCTGTATTAGTGTGTGTTATCTGTAATTCAGGTAAGGACTACAGACGAACAATTTTCAAGTAGTTGCTACTTTTGCTACCAAATGATACCGTCAACAACACCTAGCTGTGAACTTGGCTACTAGATGCCACCGCAACCGACGCCTGAGCGGACGTTGGAACTTCAAGAGCATTAATCCAATCTAACCTACAAACTTAGCTTCACACAATTGTAGCTAGTGGAAGGTTCTTTTACATGCCATAAATCTATGACATGTGCCCGCCGGCTTTACTTCCCCTCTGAAGGAAGGCATACAAAGGAATTTTTAATGCTCTTAAAACATCCGACGACTTTGTCTGGGTTTGAACCCGCGATCTTGGGCATAGAAGCTCAGCATGCTAATGTCATCGCGTCAGGAGATGGCAGTTCAACACTCTGCATGCGCGGCCCGCCTATTCCAGACCTAAATATATTAGCTTCCTGCATGCCATTCGTTGTTACCACAGCACACGAAACGCAGCCAGTGAAATAAGGAATGTGCTGAGTGAGTGAAGCAAGTAGTGACTAACTTAATGTTTTTGGAATGCTCGATACGCAGGGAGTGGGAAGACATCTGCAGTTCAAACCCAACTGCCAACTCCTGGCGCGATATCAGTACCAACTATGCCACTGAAGCCACTGGAGGTATAATTCTCAAACATCTTTTAAGATATGTCATGTACACAGTCGTATGCTTGCTGTAATTACAGTGACTTTAGATGATGGAGAAGAGTTACCAAAGTATGCATTCTGCAGACTGTTACACTTCAAGATACCACTGTTCCGTGATACTACTTATGAGCTGTTACCAGGCAACCAAAAGAAGGAGTTCCATGCACGTGCTGTTACTTTTCTGGAAAGTGAAGCTCATAAGTGTGCTGCCTGTGGAGGAGGGGATTTTGTATACATCGACCATATCATCTTGGAACCTGAGGTACATAAATATTTTTCATTTTCACAAGAAATCCATTAGAAGAGACTATCAAAATTCATGAAAATTTGAAGCGAGTTTCAAATACATAAGGAAATACTCTATAGGCCATTATGTATCAATTCCCAATTGAACCGCAGACTGTAAGAACATGAGAATGCTATGTTAAGCATTCACCTACAATAGCTGCTACATAGTACAATGGTATAAATAACTTAATATTATTTTTGTTCATTGGGGATATAATATCTTTTTTGGCATTTTCACACTTGCTACAAAACTTCCAAACACCTTCCTTCATATAATTAGGCTACTCATAGAACTATTTAGATGCCAACATTTAATGCAAACTTGTCATACAATAATTTATGTACTAGCATGAATTTAGCAAACACTTCTTCTACTTAAGACAATGAATGCACACTGATAAAATAATTTAAAGAAAGGGTATGGTTGAATTGAATAAAATTTTAAAAATCTCTTGTTAGTCAGCATAGAACAAGAAATTTAACACCAAGTTTGTCTGCTCTAAACAAAGATGGTTTCTTAGCACGCTAACAAGTTGTCAACTTTACTTATCAGTGATATAGAGACTGTCAACTGCAATTCTTCAGTTGGTCAATAAGAATACCGTATGTCCAATGTCTGGGCGGGGTACAATGCTTTTAATACATGAATAATAAGTGAATAATACTCCTGGAAAAAAATTACATTTATTAGTTATGATCATAACTAATGCATGTTTTTTTTTTTAAATCATAACTAATACTGTCTTAATACTATCATCCACACTGACAAGACATCAAGATTAATGGCTAAGGGGACCTGACGCGCTGATCACACTACACCCCATGATCTGCAGGCCATATGGCTGGGCAGTGGTCGCTTGGTAGACCTAGGCCCTTCAAGGGGTGCAGTGCCACATTTTTAAAATTATTTTTTTATTCACACTGACAGACTGGACATCTTGAACCGCATGCCCCAGCAATTGGGATTATCTAGTGTTGACTGACTGAAAAGTTGTAATGTATACTTAAATGTATAATATGGTATTATAGACTTCAGATATCATTTGAAAAGACAGAAATAATGGTAGCAAATCCACTTGTAATCAATCACATAACAGTAAATAACAAGAAAGTTAAAATAGTGAAGCAATTTGAATACTTAGGAGAAATTATAACATACAACTTGGATGAGAAACCTGCATGGCAAGAAAGAACTAATAAAATGATAAAAGCCCAAAAATTAACATGGTCTACATATAAAAGAAAATGTATATCAATCACTACAAAATTAACACATTACAAGACAGTGGTTCAATCAGAGGTGACGTATGGAAGCGAAACTCTTTTTAAAGTTACTCAGAAAAACAGAATCGACAAAATTTTAAAAGTAGAAAGAAGAATAGCTAGAACATGCATAAATAAAAAATATCAGAAAGATGGACAATGGCGGATAGTACCAAATGAAGTGGTCTACAGAGAACTGGAGCCCATCACTGATACTAATCGGAAGAAATGGATTTCTTTTCTTGGTCACATTTTGAGGACACTGGAAACCAGATTATCTAGAAAAATTGTAGAGAAACTTTGGAATATGAAACAACAAGTAGGATGGGTTAGGGAAATTAGAGAAGATATGAAAGAATTGGAAATAACCTTGGATGACTTGCAAAACAAAACAAAAATTTAAAAAAAAAATGAAAGATATAAAAATAAGATTTCAAGCAAAAATAGACAAATGTCATACAGTAAAAAGGGTATTTACAGATGAGGAACTCCTGAGAACATCAGAGCGAATGAAAAGCTACTGGGCAACTCGGAAAGAAAACGTACTGAAGAAGAGGACCAAGAAATGATTGACTGAAGTGGTCCAATGAGGCCATAAAAGCAGAAGAGGAAGAAGAGAGCTGATTTCTGGGCGTTTCTGTACTGATGTCCACTTCATTCCCCTTTGTGGACAGGGAAGAAACAGACAATTATATGAAATATTTAAATATAGGGAGTCTAGGATAAAAATAAAAGGGAAAAACTACACTCAAGATGGCTCCTGTCAGTGTGGGAATTCAAACCATAATCTCAGAACTTGCTGCAACTCCCCATTGCTATCATGGTGTGAGCAATTTAACATGCACAGATACATTGTGTGATACAATATTTAGAAATGAGAAATTTTATCCTTGAATTAATTGGAGTAATCCAGTGAAAATGAAGAAAAGTCAAAAGCCAAAAAGGTGGGCAATAGACAGACTGAAAGGGAAGGATGTAAACGAAAGATTCAAGAAGAGTATAAAGGAAGGACTAATGAAAAACCCTAAACAAACTTCAATTGCAGACGAATGGGCACTTTTGAAGAATGAAATTACAAAATCCGCAGAAGAAAACATTGGTAGGAAAGAAAGAATAGGGAGAAAACCTTGGATCACTCAGGATATACTAGAATTGATGGATGAAAGGCGGAAACACAAGAATGTAAGAGATGAAAAGGGGAAAGCAGAATACAGACGTCTGAGAAATGAGGTTAACAAGAAGTGCAAGGAAGCGAAAGAAGAATGGTTGAAAGAGAAATGTGCAGGTATAGAAAATTGTCTGAAATTAGGAAAAGTAGACACAGCTTATCGAAGGATTAAGAATACTTTTGGGGAAAAGAAGACTAAGTGCTGTAATATTAAGGACACAAATGGAAAGCCTCTAACAGATAGGGAAGAAAAGGTTGAGAGATGGAAAGATTACATCGAGAGTTTGTATAAGGGAAAGGAGATTGAGAATCATGTAATGGAAAGGGAGGAGGAAATTGATGAGGATGCGAAAGGAGATTTAATATTGAGATCAGAATTTGATAGAGCTTTGGAAGACTTAAGCAGGAACAAAGCACCAGGCATAGATGATATACCGAATGAGTTGCTACGCTGCATAGGAGATGAAGGTCTGATCAGGTTATTTCACTTGGTGTGTAGGATTTATGAGACAGGTGAGGTACCCCCTGATTTCAAGAAGAATGTAATCATCCCTATACCAAAGAAAGTGGGAGCTGACAGATGTGAAGATTACCGTACAATCAGCTTGATTACTCATGCTTCAAAGATCCTGTCTAGAATAATTTACAAGAGGATTGAAAGCCAGATAGAAACGGAGTTGGGTGAAGACCAGTTTGGTTTCAGGAGAAATGTAGGAACAAGGGAAGCTGTACTAAGTCTTAGGCTGATTTTGGAAGGTAGAATAAGGAAAGATAAGAGAACGTTCATGGCTTTTGTAGACTTAGAAAAGGCTTTTGATAATGTTGATTGGACTAAATTGTTTGACATTTTGAAATCGATTGGAATAAAGTACAGGGATAGGAGGGTGATATACAATCTGTACAGAAACCAGACAGCAGTCATTCGAGTTGAAGGACATGAGAGAGAAGCTGGTATTCAGAAAGGTGTAAGGCAAAGCTGCAACTTATCACCCATACTTTTCAATCTTTACATTGAACAAGCAATGAAGGAAATTAGAGAAAAATTTAAAGTGGGAGTGAAGATTCAAGGAGAAATAATTTCAACTCTGAGATTTGCTGATGACATCGTCATCTTGGCCGACAAGTCTGAGGATTTGAATGAGTTTTTGAATGGTATGGACTCCGTCTTACAGAAAGAATTCATGATGAAAATTAATAAATGTAAAACAAAAATACTGGAATGCAGCCGAAATAAATCAGAAACCTCTATGGAGATCAAATTGGCAGGTGAAAAGCTGAAGGAAGTAGGAGACTTCTGTTACTTATGAAGCAGAATAACCAGTGATGGACGAAGCAAAGAGGATATAAAAAGTAGGTTGGCTCTGGCAAAGAAAGCATTTCTACAAAAAAGGAATCTGCTGACATCGAATATAGATTTAGGTATTAGGAAGTCATTTTTGAAAGCCTTTGTCTGGAGCGTGGCACTCTATGGAAGTGAAACTTGGACTATTGGTGCAGCAGAAAAGAGGAGAATTGAAGCATTTGAAATGTGGTGTTACAGGAGAATGATGAAGATCAGATGGGTAGATAGGGTTACAAACAAAGAGGTATTAAGACGAGTGGGAGAGGAGAGATGTTTCTGGCGACTGTTAATGAAGAGAAGAGATAGGTTGGTAGGACACATACTAAGACACCCAGGAATAGCAAGCTTAGTTATGGAAGGAAGGGTCGAGGACAAAAACTGTAGGGGTAGACCAAGGTTAGAATATGTTAAACAGATTGCCTCGGATGTAGGGTGTCGGAGCTATGTAGAGATGAAACGATTAGCTCAGGACAGGGGGCCATGGAGAGCTGCATCAAACCAGTCAAAAGACTGAAGACTGAAACCACAACATCCAGTGAAATTACAGCGGAGTGCAATTCCCCCATCTTTTATAATTTGAAGGAACAGAAAGTGCCTTGTCCTTCCCCCACCCCTATGTTCCAACCCCCACCCCCACTACCTCCCCAAAGGGCTCACAGCCTGTGAAATGTAATGTGATGACCATAAAGTCCTGAGCTGAGCCTGATATTGTTCCGACATACTTGTGGCAAATCTTAAGTTCTCTTTAAACAGAAATGTCAATGAATACATTTCTGTTTCAATCTAATCACTGAATATTATTTCATGGTCTATTAACACAAATATTAAACCGATTGCAGGTAACTACCCAACCCGCCTCCGTGATAGCACCTCGGATATCAGCTATGTCAATAAGGCAATCAATAGAGAGAATAGATAATCCAGAATCAGCAATGATTGTACCAATTCTGAAACATAAAGAAGGTAAGTTGTGATCCATATTTAACAGCCCAATGATGAATGATTAAAGAATGCTGAAACAAGTGATGAAGAGACAATGACTGGAAAGAGAGGACGAGGAAGACCTAGAGTACGGTGGATGGATTTGGTGAAGGGCAGTGTGAGAGAACGAAACCTGGAGTGGAGTTCAGTGGTTGAGGAAGGACAGTAGACAGGCAGAGTAAAGTGGAGGGGTGTCATATTTGCTCCGTCATATTTACTAGGTGGATTATACTGTCTTGTGGGTGGAGATATGCGGTAAAACCACAATAAACACACAATAAACACACACAGATTTCCTAATCAAATAAATTTAATTTAATAACTAAAGAAAGAAAATAAATAACATAAATTACACCAAACTTGAGGAAAAGTCCTCCACAAAAAGAAAAAAAGGAAATTAATGAAAACTCACTCCTCATCATCATCATCTTCCTTCCAAGTATTGGGCCAAATGTCCCGTTACGGTCTTGCACTTTCCCTCCATCTCTTCATCGGACGTCCTATCGATCTATTTCCCCGTGGCTGGTAGCGAAGGATCTCCTTTGGAAATCTTCCAGGTTCCATCCTTTGGACATGATGCTTCCAGTTCTCTTGGTAGTCACAAATGTATGCAGTTATTGGTTTCACTTTTAGTTCCTTCAGCACATCCTCGTTTCTCTTATGATCCCATTTAGTATAGCCTGCTGTTCGGCGCATAAAGGTCATTTCGCGTGCTGTGAGTCTGGAGATGTCCAGACATCTTATTGTCCATGCCTCGCTGCCATAGCATAGGGTTGGTCTGGCTAATGTGTTATACAAACGCAAGCGTGTATACCTTTCGACAAGAGATGGCTTCATGACGTGATTGATGATTCCTGTTGTTCTGGTATAATTAGTTATTTTTGCAGTTATGTCTCGTTCTTCTTGAAATGATAAATGATATCCTAAATACTTGAATTCGTTAACTCTTTCTAAAATTTTACCATCCAGACAAATTTTACTGGGGATAGGGTCCTTACCCTTAAAGGCCATTACTTTAGTCTTTTCAGTAGAAATGCACATGCTGAATTTTGATGCCACTTTCTGGAGGTTGAAAACTGACCACTGCAGATCATCTTCAGAAGCTGCTACCAATGCAACATCATCAGCAAATAGTATAGCATCTAAATTTTTTAGATGCCTGCTGATAGGTTTTGAACCATGTCTTTCACACCTCCATTCCTTTATTATAGCATTCATGTAGATTATGAATAGCAATGGAGAGAGTCCACAGCCTTGTCTTACCCCTCTGCTGATTGGCTTCCACTCGGATTTATGATTACTTAACCTTACTGCAATAAGAGTACCACTATACATGTTGTAAATGTTATCAATTAACTGTTGGGGGACACAATCCCTGGCCAATATGTCAATAAGTCTGTTTCTGTCAACAAAATCAAAGGCTTTCTTAAAATCAACAAATGATATGTGTGTTTCCAAATTGAACTCCCTGCGTTTTTCGATCAAAATTTTTAAGGTGAAGTAGGCATCTGCACATGTGCGACCTTTTCTAAACCCATGTTGTTCATTCCCTATTAACTCAGAGTAATGTTTCAGTATTTTTTCTTTAACAATGTTTGCAAAAATTTTGTATCCAGAGTTAAGTATACTTATTCCTCTATAATTTTCCAAAACTTTCATATTTCCCTTCTTATGAAGAGGAACTACTATTGCCTTTTGCCAATCTTCTGGAGGCCTGTTACCCATCCAGATTAAATTCAATAATCTGAGAAATCTTTTCTTGAAGGCATCGCCTGAATATTTTAACATTTCTGCATTTATCGAATCTTCTCCAGGTGTTTTCCCATTTCGAAGTTTCCTCAAGACCCGTTCTAATTCTTCGAGTGTAATATTTTCCGATGACTTGTTGTTAGATGCTTGTAAAACAAGTTGTTCAATATTTGGACTCGACCAAAGGCTCTGAAAATACTCAAGCCATTCTTTGTGGGATATTGCATTAATTTTTACATCTTCTTTTACTTCCCTATTTAGTTTTTTCAAAATTTTATAGGTTTGTGGTTGTGGTCTTGTTATGTCAGTCTCCAGGTACGAGACAAAGTTTTCCCAACTTTCCCTGTGTTTCTTCCGAACTTCTCTTTTTGCTATTGCTCTCTTATGATGGTATTCAATTTTATCTTCTAATTTACCAGTTGACAGAAACTTTTTATATGAATTTCTTTTTTCGGAGATTACTTTTTTAATTTCTTCATCCCAAATTCTTAAACCCTTCTTCTTTTTCCATCTTCTTTTTTCTCCCAAACTTTCAAATGCTGACTGTTTTAGAGCTGAACTCAAATTGGACCACTCGTCTTCCACATCGTCAGAAAGCGGAATCATCTTGTAACGTGTTTTTCGTGGGGTTTTTATGCAACTGGCATAAGTCAGTAGGAAGCCATTCTATATTTATTTACGCGGCAAATTGTTCAGCCAAGAGAATTTTTCATGTTAATTTATTATTATTATTAATTTATTATAATTATTATTTAGATATTTTCGGAGAATTTTATAAAAATTATTAGCATTTAGATAGGTTTTCTATGTCTTAGAAAACGCTATCATGCAAATTATTACGAACGACGATATCATAGAAAATTATCTGATTACGGAATTTTACGGAGTTTTTGTCAGTTAGGGTATTTGAGAGAGATGACTCACTGGGAATTCAAATACAAGCTGATTCCTGTCGAGAAGAATTACGCAAGCGGGCTCGCATCGTCCAGGAAAGGCGAATTGTTGAAACGGAACCCTCCCGTCGAGTGTAATGACCCAGAGGAGGGGAAGATAGCGCGGCGTGCTCAGCCAATCAATGAGGACTACGTAAGCTAGTAGACGGCTCCGGAGTGGGGAGCCAACGTGTGCATATATCGTTCGACGCGCCGTCGAAGGAGGACAATCTGTGAAATACTTGACGAGTATGTTGTACGCGGGAATCGCTCCGATGTTCCGTGGATTGGAGGACTAACTTTTGTAAAACTTAACCAGTGTGGTTATACGAGTGTTTGGGTCCGATGTACGGACCATAGAATTATCTAATCTACCAGTATATCATCAAACATCGACGAAGATGACGACATCCAGGAGACTGTGGGAAGCTCACAGCATCATCAAGTACGAGGGAAATGCTTTGGCAATTTCCAGTGGTAAGCGCAAATGACGCAGAAATACGCAATCTCTCATTTTCTTTGTTTTACATTTCATATTTCAGTAACTTCATAGCTTGGAAATAAGAGTAAAATCAATTTATCAGACTCCGTTTTCACGTAATTTTCTATCGGTAATATTCAAATCACAACGCTCCAATTTAAGTTTTATACTTATTATTATTATTAATTTTGCTATACTTGTTTTATATAATAAATTCATTTCTTTTACAATGCAATCTTTGCTTTCAGTAGGTAGCATTAGATATAGACCAATTCCTTCTCCTGATACAATTGTTTGTTGGGTTAATGATCAAATCATACCACGATCTGAGTGAATAGAGTCTTGAATGTGTTCTGCCAGAGCTAGACGTTGTTAAATACAAATTTAGATTTCAACATTGCATTGAGGTCTTGGCGCCCATTAAAACAACATAGCTTAGGCAAAGGTAAACAGTTACATTTCTCACCCAACAGTTAGGAGCTAGCAAAACGTTTCATTTGTCGCCGACAACTTGGGGCTGAAAACCTAATAACATTTGTGGAAGGAGAAGGGTATATATTTCTGTGCCTGTATTTTGGGGGTTATTTGTCTGTATCAGTGAATATCATTATGGGGGATGAGAAAGAAAGACAGATGAGGTTACGTAGTGGTCATCAACGGGAGAGTGATGATACGAGCAGTATGTCGAGTGATGGTAGTACCGGGGTAGCGGAGGTAAATCCCGATACTGAAACAGGGAGTGTAGGCGGCCAACCAGAATTAAAAACTTTACTTCTCGAGTTCATGTATCAGAACAAAGTTAGTAGTGATGCCTTAAATGCTAAATTAGAACAAAACAGTAGGGAAAATAAAGAAAGTACAGATGCCTTAAATGCAAAATTAGAACAAAACAGTATGGAAAATAGAGAGAGTACTGAAACTTTAAATGCAAAATTAGAACAGAATAATGCAAAATTAGAACAAAACAGTAGGGAAAATAAAGAAAGTACAGAAGCTTTAAATAAAAAATTAGAACAGAATAATGCAAAATTAGATAAGAACAACAAGGAAATTAGTGTGAAAATGGAGCAGATTAGAGGAGAAATCAGAGGAGTAATGGAAGAGAAGGTTAAAGAGATCATTGCAGATGTAGACAAGAAATTAGGAAAAGTACAGGAGGAGTTGGAAATTAGAATCAGTACACAGGCTGAAAATTTAAAAGAACTAGTGCAACTGGAAACACAGCAGGTCAAAAAGCAATTGGGGGGAGAAATTGACAAAATTCAGGTAGCTACTAAAGAGGTTAAGGAACAGCTGGGGGGTAGAATTGAGAAAGTCCACTCACAAATAGTTGCAGAAGTAAATGATTTAATAATAGCATTTATTGCAGCCAGTTGGCCATATTACATGTTACAGATATGTACACTTAATGGATACTAAGGTTCGCTTCTAGTCCTTACTATAAGCCACTATTGGTAAAGTTCTGTTGGGGCATGTCGTGATATGGTACCTGCCGCATTCGTTCCTACACAACTCACATATACACCTCTCATCCGGGTCATGAAATGTCTTTCGTGAGCAGACCTTATGGTGGAACCCATGAACTGCGAGTCTCGTCACGACGTGTCTCATTTCGGATATGGGTTGCATCCATCTTTTGTCCACCATGGCATCAGTCGCGTAGAATTCCTTCGGAATGTCAAGCCTTTTGCTTTGCAGATCCTGGAGTGATTTTCTGAAGCTTTCTGTGGCAGGCAACATTAAAAGTGACCGAAGGTCCTCTATTAGGAACGTTTCTCTCGCCAGTTCATATACCAGCCGAGATTTGGCTGACTTGGAGACTCCGAGGGCTCTTTTGAGGAACCTAGATTTCACCTTTTCGAGTTCCTCCAGCTGTTTGTAGTTGAGAAACTCCCATGTAAGCTCCAGACCGTATGTTAGTACAGGTATGACCTTGACTCGGAAGAGCATCATTGCTGTTTCCAGCGATATTTGGGTAATATGAAGTAAATGATTTAAGAGAGAGTAATAGAGAGAGCATTAGCAAGATTGAGGAGAAACAAGCAAAGCTATATGATAAAGTAGAAGAATCAGAAGGAAACATTAAATTAACAGTAAACAGTATTGAGAGGAAGGCTGAGGAGAAAATCGCAGAATTAGAGTTAAAATTAAAAGCTAGGATCAGGCAAGAAAATAGTCAGAATAGGCCAGTTTTTGTGAATAGCACACACAGGGAGGTAGAACTGGGTAAGTTCAGCAATCGACAGGGGTGCCCAATGGAGTTCATGAACACTATAGAAAATAAATTCGGGGAAAGGTTGGAAAATGGTAGTATTGAGTGGTGCCAGGTAGTTGAAATTTTAGAACAAGTGTTTGTGGGGGAAACGAGGAATTGGTTTGCTGTCTACAGAGACAAGTTTACTGATATCAATGATTTTAAAATGAAATTCTGTGAAAAGTTCTGGAATGAGGTTATTCAGTCGCAGCATCGTGAGGGAGTAGTGTGTGGTAAATATAACCCTAAAGGAAGCTCCACCATGACCGAATACTTTTTAGGGCAGGTATTAGTGTGTAAATATCTGGATGGCTTGAAGGAGGAAAGTGATGTGGTGAGGTTGCTACTTAGGCACTTTCCCTATAGGATCAAGGAGGCTGCTTGTATCCAGAATGTAAAGACTATATCACAAGTAGAAAATTTGTTAAGCACATTTGTTACACTAGGGAGAGGGGGATATGAGGACAATTTCAATAGGAACCAGGGTAATAATAATAATAGACCTAATGAAGTTCAGGAAGTTCAAGGGAACGGTGGCGAAGGGGCCAACGCTCAAAATAGAAATAATAATAATCAGCTAAATCAGAACAGAGGATATGGCTATGGTAATCAGTATCAAGGGAGGAACAATGATTTCAGGGGAAATCAAGGGAGGAACAATGATTACAGGGGAAATCAAGGGAGAAACAATGATTTCAGGGGAAATCAAGGGAGAAATTATAATGACAATAATTACAACCAGAATAGGGGTCAAGGAAGAGGACAGCCTAGTGGTAGTAATATACAGCCAAACAATGACAACACAACTCAGAACAACCAGACCAGTGCAGTAGTAACTAGTACTACGGCCAGCTGTAGCGGTTCTTTAAACGCGAACCAGGATGCGAAGTAAGGTCAGAATCTCAGTCTGTAGCATGCCCTGTCCATACAATTATACAGGAACCCTATGACCTAAATGTAAGAAATGAATTATTACATGAACTAAATGATGAAGGTATTATTCAGGAAGTGGTTAGTAAGAGCCCCATAGTTAAATTTAACGTGTCCGAGGCGTACACAGATGTTTTAATTGATAGTGGTTGTATGAAGAGTTGCAAAAGTAGTGCATTTTATGATAAAATGAAAGGAACTGGAGTAAATTTTGAGGAGATGCCAATTAAAAGCACTTTTGTTATCACAGCTGTTGGGAAGAGGTCTAAAGTAATTTCTAAGCAAGTTTTAGTAGACATTAAAATTAATAATCATGTAGAGAAGCAGATTTGCCTTGTAATTCCAAATTTAGTATTCAGTGTTATCTTGGGTTCAGAGTGGCTAAGTAGAGTGTCTGGTAACTTATGTTATGATGTAGGGAGTTTGAAATTTAAATGGGGAGATTCTGAAGTAGAAGTAGCGTTCAATGACCATAGTCAGAGGAGTAGTATTGTAGGTGTGATTTGTACTTTAAATGAGATATCGCCAGCCGTAGAGCGGGGTTCTTCATGTTTTGTGGGCAGTGTGATTACGAACGGAAGTCTAGAGGACTCGTTACGTGAGGCTGCATTTCAGGGTAATATAGAGGTGGAACAATGTGTTCGGCTCTATGATGTGTTATTGTGTAATAGGAGAGTTTTTGAGGATCGCATTGGTATGGCCAATTGCTATACACATTCATTGAACGTTATTGATAGGTCAGTATTCACAGGACATAGATATCCTGTACCTTTCGCTTATCAGAGTGCAGTTGAGGCACAAATTAATCAGATGCTTGAAGATGGGATTATTGAGCACTCTAACAGTCCATATGTTAATTCTTTGATCACGGTACCCAAGACCGACGGCACTGTTCGTATTTGTTTAGACGCTCGTTTGGTTAACAGTAGAATTAGTTCAGATCAGCTGAAATCTATGTCAATAGAGGAATTAATGCAAACATTTGAGGGGAAGAAGTATTTCACTTGTGTAGATTTGAGTTCCAGTTTTTGGCAAGTGCCACTTATGTACGAAGATAGACCATTTACAGCTTTTAGTCATAAATATAACCTTTATCAATTTTGTAGAACACCTTATGGGTTAAAGAGTAGTTCAGCAGCTTTAATTAGGGCTTTAAACATCGCATTAGGGGATGACACAGGAGAGTTTTTAACCATTTACATAGATGATGTGGTAATTAGTTCACGCAGTTTTGAGGAGCATCTACGTCATTTAGATATAGTTTTTCAGAAGTTAGATCAGGCAGGGTTCACTTTGAAGCTGTCTAAGTCGTCATTCTGTCAGTCAGAAGTGACATTTTTAGGTCATAGAGTGTCGAGTAGAGGTGTAACACCAGAAGAAAGTAGGGTTAATAAGATACTTAACGCAGAGGTGCCACAGAATGTTAAACAGTTAAAAACTTACCTGGGAATTTGCAACTTTTTCAGGAGGTTCGTTCTTAAATACTCTGGGTTGGTAGAACCATTCAGGGAATTGCTTAAAAGTGGGACTCGGTGGAGATGGGAGTCCAAGCATGATCAGGCTTTTAGAGCGCTGAAGGAAGGTTTTGAGAAAGCTGTAGTGCTGAAATATCCGTTAAAAGATAAGGAATATGTGGTTATGACAGATGCTTCACATATAGGCATTGCTGGAGTATTATGTCAGAGAGATGATGAGGGTAATCTGTGCATTGTATCTTTAGCCTCGCGAGGACTGACAGCAGCAGAGAAAAGATACACGATTACTGAGTTAGAGCTTTTAGGTATCGTTTTCAGTTTAGGGAAATTTAGAATGTATTTAGTAGGGGGGAAATTTGAGTTCCACACAGATCACCATGCATTACTGTATATGAGAACTTGTAAACTCAGTTCTAACAGAGTTAGTAGGTGGATTCTTGCTCTGCAGGAATACGAATTCACAGTAAAATATATTAAAGGTAAAGATAACATTCTTGCAGACATGCTATCGAGGGACACAAATTTATGTAGGGATTATCCTGTGGTTAAAGCAGAGGATGGTATTTTAATATGTGCATGTGTGGACAGTAGCAACAGGGCATCGTTACAGACACTGAGAAATATGCTAGTGGAGCAACGTGATGACGTTAAGTTAAAGGAGCCACTGGCTAGGTTGGAAATAGGTGAAGAAGAGTATGTGAAAGTAGGACGGTTCACGTACAAGATGCAGGATGGGCTTCTTGCAAGGAAATGTAGGAATAATCGGTGGGCAATATGTGTTCCTGCCACTTTGCGGGAGGAGCTAATTTGGTTCATTCATAGGGAATTAGGACACTTTGGTGCTGCCAAAGTCTTCTATGAAATTGGTCGTGACTTCATTTGGAGTAAAATGGGAAGGGATGTTAGGAGGATTTTAGCTAAGTGTGACACCTGTCAAAGGAGTAAATATCCAGTTAAATATTTAGTGGGGGAGAGATCTGCAGTTCTCACCAGTAGTCCCGGCGAACTACTGTGTGTGGATTTATTTGGCCCGATCGTTAAAGGACAGTACGGCTACGAGTACATTTTTATAGTTATTGACGCTTTTAGAAAGTATGTCAAGCTATATCCGCTAAGGAAAGCCACGGGACTAGCGTGTAGCCGTCTGATCATTAATAAGTATGTACCTGAGTTTGGCCTTCCTCTCAGGATACTATCTGGCAGTGGACCACAGTTTACTGCAAAGAAATGGAGAACCAGTATGCAGGAAGCTGGTATAGCACACGTTCATTCCTCTGTAAGGTACCCTCAGGGTAATTCTGCAGAGCGTCCATTAAGGGAAGTGGCTCGTCTTTTTCGGACTCTAGTGCATGACAAGCATGCGGCCTGGGTTGGACATCTTCCCAAGGTCGAGACTTGGCTGAATTCTGTCCAGCATGAGAGCACGAAATTGACGCCATACGAAGTTCACTTCGGAAAAAGACCACAAAATGAACTAGCGAGGGTGTTGGGATTAAATGAGGGTAAGCAACCGGGGATGGATTACATTGTCCAGTTGGCGAAACAGAATTTATCTAAGTCAGCACAAAAGAGAATTCGCCAACAAAAAGAAACTAAATTTGACCTATTCGAGCTGGGAGACAGAGTCTTACTTAGAGTGCCGAAACAGTCAAATAAGCTAGAGAAAGTCATGTCCAAGTTCTTTTATCTCTACGAGGGCCCATTTATAGTTTCCAAACGTATTGGGAAAACAGCATATGTGCTGGAGAATAGTGAGGGAAACAGATTATACGGGACGTATAATATACATAGTCTACGAAAATATGTGTCATAAAGTGAGTGTGTTTAGCTGGCGAGCCAGCCTATCAAATGAGTAAGTGTGGTATTTAGTGCGTGGGAGGAGCTGGTCTTCAAGGCAGGCGTATCAGAAGTCGCACAGGGGGGTAGTATGTAAGTAAATGAGAGTTTTTAAGGTACAGGGAAATATGACGGGATTGTCGGATGCTCTTGAGCACTAAAATGTCTCGATACACCAAGGCCAGAATTTGGTAGCGCTGGTGAATTCCCATTTGCCTCCAAGAGATGGGTGAGCGCTTGTACATGGTATTTTTGCTTAAGGCGTCCACGAGGCAAAAGATGGGCCATCAGAATGCGATACAGTCCTTCATGAAACTCATACATATCAGCACACGTGATTTCTGTTTACGGCCTCGCCATGTAAGATTTGTAAGTGTGTAATTTAAGATAATTTGTACAGAGGTATTATTTGTGTGAGAAGAACTGATCTGTGTTGAGAACTAGTATTAAGTAGAATATGGTCTACGGGAACTTAACAAGACAGGGCGATTACGGCACAGAAATATTTGGTCTTATATGTAATGCGCATTTACTGTTTTTTTTTTCAGAAGTCAATATTAATTTAATCATCTTTAAAGAGAGATTAAGTATTATGGTCACGAGGCGCTGCCACAATAGTGTGATCGTGTGCTCAGTGATAAGTGAGATTAAATTTCACCATAAGGAAGGGACCTCCAGTGAAATTAGGAAGTTCTATGGTGATATAAATATATCAGAACACCTTCAATGCGTGTGATATGACATCAAAAATACATAGTGCTCACACATTTATTATGTCTATTTCTCCAACATAGAGGAATTTGAGAGGCGGAAATATCCGTGGAACACTATTTTATATGAGAAACATTGGACTGGTTGCAAAGTGCAATCCATAGTGACAACAAACTTTGACGCAAAGTGCGTGAAGAAAAATTATGAGTGTATATATCTGTAATTTAGGGAGATTTCATTTATGTAATATGTATTTTGGATGGGGTTTATTAACGTGTCTGGGATAATCGGATAATGGACCGTCGTCACGGTAAATCATCCGATGATCCGAGGCGAATATGTAACGTGTTTTTCGTGGGGTTTTTATGCAACTGGCATAAGTCAGTAGGAAGCCATTCTATATTTATTTACGCGGCAAATTGTTCAGCCAAGAGAATTTTTCATGTTAATTTATTATTATTATTAATTTATTATAATTATTATTTAGATATTTTCGGAGAATTTTATAAAAATTATTAGCATTCAGATAGGTTTTCTATGTCTTAGAAAACGCTATCATGCAAATTATTACGAACGACGATATCATAGAAAATTATCTGATTACGGAATTTTACGGAGTTTTTGTCAGTTAGGGTATTTGAGAGAGATGACTCACTGGGAATTCAAATACAAGCTGATTCCTGTCGAGAAGAATTACGCAAGCGGGCTCGCATCGTCCAGGAAAGGCGAATTGTTGAAACGGAACCCTCCCGTCGAGTGTAATGACCCAGAGGAGGGGAAGATAGCGCGGCAGTAGGGAGGCTGAGGGGGTTTTGAACCAAATACCGTTATTTATGCAAATGAGGGGGGCGTGGCAAGGTCAATGACCTTGAGGTAGGTCATGCTCAATGACCTTGAGGTAGGTCATTGACCCCCAAGGTCGCCGGGACCCCGGAAGGTAAACAAACCTTGGAGGGTCCAGGAACCGGTTTGAGGGGGTGTGGGTGGAGGGGGAGGAGTGGGGGTGGGGAGGGGGAGGGGGTGGTGGCGAGGTTGGGGGATGAGGGGAAGGATGGAAGAGGGTCTGCACGAGACCCTCCTCGACCCAGTCTCTCTCTTGGACTGAGCGCCTTCTCTGATATTATCCTGGGCTATATAGCTTTGCTTTGATCCCGACGAGATCCGAGTGTTGCCGAAGGTTTCCGAATCTTTGTCGGTGAATGAATCGTCAGAGAATTGAACGGTCAACTGATGTGTGTGTGTGTGTGTGACGTCACAGCAGATTACGGGATGTGAGGTAGGTCATGAACGGGAGTGTTTTGAAATGGAAAACATTAGTGTAACTGGTGTGTGACGTCACAGCAGATTACGGGATGTGAGGTAGGTCATGAACGGGAGTGTTTTGAATGGAAAACATGAATGGCGGTGGTTGTTTGGACCCTGACGTGGTAGGTTGGTTAGGTGTGAATGGGTCTGAGAGACAAACAAGATGGGGTTGAAAGCGCTCAATGGTAAACAAACATCAATGGTATCGGGAGTAGTGAATGGAATTGAGGGAGAGAGAGGGGGAATGAACTGGTTGTTGAATGTGCTCAATGGTAAACAAACGTCAATGAATCAGGAGTAGTATTTCCTGTAAATGGTAGGGTGGGGGTAGGATACAAATCGCATGGCATGTTGAGTCGGCCAGCTCGACATGAAATAAAAACAAGAAGGTGTACACCAGATCTGATTTATTAATCCATGAATTATATGTGGCATTAAAACCTAGCCACTTAACAAAAAGTTTATTGCCACGTTTTTGTACAATTTTTTCAACAAGATAATGATTGGGATATTGCGTCCTTTGCAGTTCCTCCATGTAGAATCCTCCTTGGATTGGCTGCTTGTTGAGGTCGTCAAGTAAATAAACAACTGGATTAGAAAGTTTTACCTTGCGAATACGAAATATTTCTGTGCTCCAGTTTGGTGTGTATCCTTTGGCGAAGATTGATTTATGTTTACTGATGCGCACATAATCACCAATACGTAATTGATGACGTCGTGGATCTACTGTTTTGATTTTGTGATGAATGCGATCCAATTGCGCAATGTTCTTGGTTACAAGGCGTGGTTTCATTTTGATGGTTCTATGTTTAGTGTTGTTGTAACGTGTCACCAGGTCGCCTACAAGTTCAAGCCAGCGATAGGATCCTCTTGCTGTAAATTGTTCCCACATGCGCGTCTTGAGTGTGCGGTTGAAACGTTCTACAACACTTGCCTTTAGATTGCTAAAAGTGGAATAGTGATGGATGTCAAGCGATTTGAGATAAGCGGAAAAAGTCTTGTTGAAAAATTCTTTGCCTTGATCTGTTTGAAGCAAACGAGGTTGTCGTCTTGACCGCTGAACGATGGTCTTGAATGCAGCGGTGACCAGTTGTGCAGATTTATTTCGAACAGGTTCAACAAAGGCCATTTTGGAATAAACGTCGATGACGGTGAGCAGATAGTTGACCCCGTTGTTAGCTTTGGCATAGGGAATCATTTCAACCAGATCAGCTTGCCAAAGATCGTCAACGCCCCGTGTGATGACACGACGACGATGGTAGAGACGACGAGCTGGTCTATGCAACTCGCGAGCAATGGCAGCCTTAACAGGCGAGGGTGTGTGAACACGTTGACTCATTAGACAATAATGCCAGCATGACGAAGCTCCTCTTCTATTTCTAAAACTTCCGCCTCGTGTCCGGTATGACCGGCCTGTTCCGATGCACGCAACAGTTGCAGACGTTTAACCAACTTATTTGGATTGTTCCAATAGGCGAAATCGATGAATGGTTTCAAAGTATTAAACGTGATACCGGACGCTGAATTTGCACGGCGAACACTTGCATAGGTGGGAAACAATTTTGATATGATGGTTTTATATTTGAAGCCCTTATTAGCATTTATTGCTTCAGAACGTTTATAATTACGTCTAAAACCATTTGTAGCCATCAAGATGTCTTTATACTTTTCAAGATCTTCTTTATCATAGTCCTCGGTAGAAGGTGTACGTGAAAATAAAAGTTCTAAAAGCCCTGACGTCAATTTGTAACGAACTGTTTTAACAATCAAAACATTGTCACTTATCTTGATTGCTGAATCGCCAATTCGAAATCTATTGTTTTCATAGCGAACACCATAGGTAGTATCAGTTTTCTTAGTAAAAAGATCTTCAAGGAAGGGGGTAACCAACGCACCATAATTTTGTAGTAAAATGGATTTTAACCGCACATATTGTTCGGGCGTATTCAATATTTCTTTAAGAGTAGGCTGCTTTTCCTTGGCTCTAGTGGGTGTTTCAGCAATTATTGATGTTTTCAAAAACTGGGGCAGCGGTGATTCTTTGGAGCTAGAAGACGGAAGCAATGGAGAAAAAACATCCTCAGGTTCTTCATCATCTTCTTCCTCCTCCTCTTCAATTGTTTGTGTTTCTTTTGAGCGTGTACTAGGCTTTGTTGTTCCTTTCAACACAGCTTCCAGAGGTGATTTCAAATGTTTTTCGACAAACAATTCACTGTCGGCATGTGCACGTTTTAGATAGCGAAACTTTTGTCGAATGCTATTTCGCGCACGGATTATGTGCTTTTTTAATTGACTCCCTGTTGTCGCCATGACATCTGAACTAATGATGTTTAGAAAAGCAATGCAGCTACTTAAATACGAATGAAATGATCAAATCCCATGCGGTAGCGTCCATTGTTGATGTTGCTCTGCTTATCAATAACAAGACAACTGTGGTGATGAGCGTTCCAACACATGGCACACAACTGTGTAAAGGCTTGAAAGGTCATGTCTGGGTTCACGTGATCATCGTAGACGTGATGCATGTTGCGCTCATCCTGTCGGAAGAGAACAATCACGTTGGCATTGTCACGAATCAATTGTTTTGGTATTCGCGAATAGGTTTGAGCGAGATAAAAACAATCAATATATTTATGACGTCCCATGCTAAAGTAAGCCTGAATAATACCCTGTCGTTCTGTGGCCACATCGTCAAAAATCATAAGCGAATGGGGGCGAACATTGTCTGGAGAAATGACATCTTCGTGTGCTGCGAATGTGAAGTAGCCCATGTTGCGCAGACCTGACATGACCTGTTCCAAGAACACATACAGCGGTTGATACAGCGATTTGGCAAAAATATAGATATTTTGAAAGCGCACTCCGTTTAAGGAGGTGATGAGGGTAAGCAGAAGATTGGTTTTTCCACATCCCGACGGGCCGGCGATGAGACAGCGAATGGAGGATGGGAAGAGTGATCCATGACGTTGTTCGGACGATGTTGAGAAGAGGTGTGAAACCAAGTCTCCCACCGGAAGTGAATGTTGTTGCTTAATAATCTGCATATCAACTAAATGTGAAAGGGGAAGAGCTGGTCTCTATATACATGAGGCAAACGGGTGTTTCAGTTCCAGTGTAACCATGGACGCCTTTGGAAGAACTCTCAAAACAAATGAACGATTTGCTTTGACAAACGATCCAAAACATGATACAGATCCGGCTACTAAACGATATGTCGATGCTAATGTATTGTCACGCACTACAGATGGCAATTACAACTTTAATGGAAAGCGATTGACCAATATAACAGAACCCGTATTACCCTCGGACGCATGTTCAAAAAAGTATGTAGATTATTATCGATTACGACGTATCAAAGGAGATTATGAGGCTCAGAATAAACGTATTACAGGCGTTGCAGATCCTGTGAACGATCAAGATGTGTGCACCAAAGCCTATGTGTTAACCAATGCTGTGGTGTTAACAGAAGCAAAGGACTATGACGTACACCAACGTCGAATCACTCAGCTGGCTCTTCCAACAAACAACACGGACGCTGCTCGAAAGGACTATGTAGATAACAAGGTGAAACAGGTGCTCAGTATTGTGCCCACCCTAACTGTAAAGGGCTATACAGCAAATAATGCACGCCTTGTGCATGTGGCCGATCCTGAAGATGATCAAGATGTTTGTACAAAACGGTTTTTAAACTCTGAAATGGAAAAGGTGTGGGAAATTAAGGAGAACGCTCTACAGATGAAGCGAAGACGAATAGCCGAAGTTGCTGATCCTGTGCAACCTCACGACGTGACGACCAAACGATTTTTGGAACAACGGTTATCGCTTTTTATTAAATCAATACCCTCTATATTTCTGCTTCACATTGTAAACCAACAACCGGTAAAAGATCCCAATAACCTCGCCTACATACTACGTTCGGGGTATGACAATTACCGTTTAATGTATGATGGTGCCATTCGTGTAATTGAGTATGCACCAGATTTGAAACATTTAGAGGTACGATTAAACGGTAGTGTTCAACCACTTATTGATCAACCGGTGAAAGCCGGAGACAAATTATTCTTTCACTTGAAACTCTCGTCTGAAGAAAAAGAGGCGGGGAAAACGATGAACGATTTTCCTCTCTATATAGAACTTGAATATACAGCCACCATTGAATAAATAACTACAGGTTCCCTACCTGAGGAGCGTTAGTTGTGTTCTATACTTTGCGGTGTGAGGTTGTCTTGTTCTTTGGTCGCGATGGTGAAACAGAGATATGCGGTGAAGAAGAGGAAGAAGTTGTCCAGAAAGGGAGGCTTTAAAGCTATTCTTCATGCGGCACGTCAAGCTTCGCGCGGAGAAACAAATAGTGAGTTGGCTATTAAGAAAGCACTCCGAGCAGCACGATTGCATGCGAATCCCAAAAGTAAACTACGTTTTAGAAAACGTGCCCGAGTTATTCCTGTGCCGAAACGTGGTGGATTTTTACCTGCACTGTTTGCTGGACTAGCAGCCCTGGGTTCACTTCTTGGAGGAGCAAGTGCGGTAGCACGAACGGTGAAAGCTGTTGAGGAGGCGAAGCAACAGTTGAAGGAAAGTGAAAGGCATAATAAAACTATGGAGGCCATAGCACTGCGCGGCAAAGGTGTGAACATGAAGCTAGCACCCTACAAGAAAGGACTCGGCATTTACATGTCGCCAAAAAACGGTTAATCGATGCACTGCCACGACGAGCCATGACGCATGAGGAAGTTATAAGATATGCAAAACAGCTTAAGATCTCCCACTTTCGAGGCGTGTTTATGCGCAACCAACTACCGTCTCGACCACGGAGCCATGAAAGTGCAGTTGTCAATTTGGATGACAGTCATGGACCGGGAACGCATTATGTGGCCTACATAAAGCATGGGCGAACCGTGTGGTACTTTGACAGTTTTGGAAACCTTCCTCCTCCGACAGAGCTTGTTCGCTATTTTGGAAGCAGTGCAACAATACACTATAATGTGAAACGAGTGCAAAATTTTAACACGCAACAGTGCGGTCGTCTATGTTTGACTTTTCTATATAAGACCGAGCACGGCGGGTGACGTGGTCATTATGACAACAGAAAGTAGAACGTTTACAGTGCACGGACAAGGTGCGGAAGTAACTGTTGACTTTTATCCTCCTATTGAATTGGGACGACGACCCTACGTGCTGGGACTTGTTTCGTTTGAAGGCTATAATAGAATCTGCAACATAATTGAAGACGTCAATGATAAGTTCTACTACGATGACTATGTGTTAACTCTACCGTCTGGCAGCTACACCGTAGATGATATTCACGATCACATCTACACAACTCTCACCAAAGAATTTAGTCTAAAAGCATTTCTGGACGGGACACGCAAGTTTGAACTCATAGCCAACAACGTGACACATCGCTGCAGTATTCTTTCTTCTTTTAGGATTGATTTTAAATCTCAACCAGATTCGATTGGGTCATTGTTAGGCTATTCACCACAAGTGTTAGTACCGAACGTGATACACAAGTCTGACCAACCGGTGAAAATAATTGAAGATCATCACGTATCTGTCACGTGTAATATTATTACAGACGTCTACACCAATCAAGATCCCTCGCATTCGCTTTATGATTTTATTGTTACTTCACCTGGTGGTTATATCATCCGCGAAAACCCGTCGGTGGTGCTCTATCATCCTGTGAGTGTGACCAACATCAGGAATATTACATTAAGGCTGGTGAATAGAAACCAACGTCTCATCCGGTTAGACCCTCATACACCTGTGACCTACAAACTGTATCTGAAGCCAGCATGAAACAAGTGTATAAAGCGGCAACGCTGTCAAGAGCAGGTGTTAGTTGTGCTCAACGCGTGTACAGGTTAACACGTGTCAACAAGCAGATCCTACAACAACTTGGTTACATCTTACGTCATGAATTCGATTCTAGACGTGACAAACCCTGTCGAAGTTCAGGAGGGTATTGTAAGAATTGAACACCATTCCTACCAACCGTATACTCAGGGACTAAATAATAATGATGAGATTCGAATTACTATTAACCAACAAGATATCTACACGCTTCCACATGAAAGTTACATCCAGATTGAAGGGCAACTCACCAAATTGGATGGTACCATTCCAACAACGTCAAAGTTGGCCAACAATGCTTTGGCCTTTTTGTTTTCTGAGGTTCGCTACGTGATCAACGGTATTGAAGTGGATACTACTCGAAATGTTGGCATAACAAGTGTCATGAAACTTTATCCCTCGTACGGAAGCGAAGAGAGTAAAGCTTTTTGTATGGCTGGTTGGTGTCCCAACTCAACCAACGACTGGATGATTAACGATGATGGTACATTTACTGGACATTTACCTCTAAAATTAATACTAGGCTTTGCAGAGGATCATAAGCGCATTGTTGTGAACGCAAGACAGGATCTGATTCTTGTACGAGACAGGAGTGATTATAATGCGCTAAAGGGAGCTGATACAGCGCCAATAGATACAAAAATTCTACTGCAACGAATTCTATGGAAAGTACCGCACGTTACTCTATCAGATCAGAAAAAATTGAGTCTGCTCAAGATTGTGGAGAAGGATACAGCTTTACCCATTCAATTTAGAAGCTGGGAGCTGCATGAATACCCGGTATTACCACTCTCCGATACACATACTTGGTCTATAAAAACCTCACGGTATACAGAGCGGCCACTCTACGTCCTGGTTGGATTTCAAACAGATCGCAAATATCAACAGAATAAAGATGCATCAAAATTTGACCACATCCAATTACGAAATATACGACTCTTTTTGAACGGAGTTACCTTTCCCTATGAGGGAATGGATTTAAACTTTAACAAGAACAAATATGGTAAGCTCTATGACATGTTTGTAAACTTTCAGTCTTCCTATTATCAGAAAGAGGCATGTCCGCTATTATCACCACAAGACTTCAAGTCCAAGGCGCCTCTGGTGGTGATGGACTGTTCGTATTTGGAGGAGTCGATGAAGGAAACAACAATTGATATCAGACTAGAATTTGAAACATCGACAGTTATTCCAGAAAAAACAACAGCTTATTGCCTTATTGTTCACGAGGCGCAAGTGTTTTATCAACCGCTGTCCAATATGGTGACCAGAGTATAAATAGCATGTCTTCCTCCATTGTCCTTCACAGTCATGGAAAGCTACGATGAAGTCACAACCCCCTCTGCGAGGTGGGTCTGCAAATGTGAAAGTGATTCGCCAGGCTCAGATGAAGATTCAAGGTTTACCATTTATCGCGCCCTAGTGAGTGAAGCTATAACTGCCTATCACAAGAATCATACTGTGCTTAGAATGCCGCCGCATCTGGTTCACTATTTACCAGATGGATTCATGTCTACGTTTGGTATTCATGACAGGGGCTACAACAACAAGCCCATCGCTAATCAAACAAATAATGTGGACGATGGCGTTGCCAAAGCTTCATCTTGTCATGTTGGAGAGCGGGTAGATTGTATGGACTGCAAATGCGATCGTTGCTCAACAAGTCGAGACGCTGATGCAGCATTTGAGATTTATCGCACCCTGGTGAGCTTAGCAATACGCGCCTACCATAAAGCACAATTTCTTCGTGAAATGCCGCAGCATCTGATTGCCTATTTACCAGCTGGATTTCTGACCGCGTACGGTGCACACGACATTGACCTTAATTGGGATAAGCTACCATTACACCTCCGTATGTCGGCGGATGTTGCAGCCTGCCGTCCTTGTCGTAGACACTTTATGCATCGAGGAGATTCTCACTGTGATTGGGATGGTCCAAATCCTATGATAAAAAATTGTAAGCGATGTACTGATAACTTTATGAATAAAATTGTGTAATTGATTCTTTGTGTGTATATTATTTTCCCGCTCCTACCCAATCAGTTAGTTGTTAAGAAGCAGCGGTCGTGGAAGGTCTGATATCCGTCGCCATGCCGAAAACATTGATTGTCGACGTGCAGGGTTTCAAGGTGAACGGAAACAAGTTTGTATTTAAAGAAGTAGGAATTATTGACTGCACAACCATGTGGGCACCAAGAGTAACCAGTTTTGTCTTTGAACCGCCGTTTCCATTGCATTTGCAGTCAGACGAGGACAGAAGACAAACAGAGTGGTTGCAACGCAATTTGGGACTAGTCTGGAAAGAAGGCGACATTCCTTACCAGCATCTATCACTTGTTCTGAAAGCTCACTTGTTTGGTGCTGACCTTGTATTTGTAAAGGGAAGTGAAAAAAAGGAATGGTTGCGTCAGTATGTTAATTCAACATGTCAACTTGTTGACCTTCATGATCTGGGATGTCCTGCACTGTACAACCTGTCCGTGCCTGATGAACCTCTACAAAATAAAACACTTCAAAATGTTTGGAAGCTTTTTGATTGGCTAGCTCGCAGAGCATGTCAAAACTTGCATGTTGAGTGCAAAGCGTCGTAACGTCAGCTTCAGTGTGAGACATACCAGTGATCAGTGTGGACGTGTAGTAATATGGCAGCAATTGAAGGTTTGGACTCAAACCCCACAGAGCGAGCTATTGTCAAGTTTTTTGCCTGTAAAAAGAAGCTTGACAGTTTCACAGATGAGGAATTGAACGCTTTGCCCAAGGCGTTCCTTTTTTATGTTGCTTCAAATGCGGTGAAAAAGATTTGGCACAGTGTACCTAGTGAATGGAGCAGAGATCCTGGTCTGCGTGAACTACAACCATGCACTGACTTTAGTCATCACCAGCAAGTGTCTATTACTAAAATGCCATCCATTAGACAGTGTGGAACGTGTCAGCTCATCAAATTGTACCACGGCCATACAAATATACCATCCTGTAAAGACTTTGCTTCATCATTCCATGGTTGCGATGAAGACGAGGAAGAAGAGACAGCAGCGGCCGTATCGCCAGCACCAAAAAGTAAGACAACGATTGAAAAAGATATGCCGGACCTTTGCTGGTCATGGTCTAGTTAACAAGGCCATTGATGTACTTCCCATTGAACTGCATATTCCCGGCTATCAATTTTGTGGACCTGGGACTAAACTAAACCAACGTCTAGCACAAGGTAATTCTGGAATCAACAAATTGGATGCTGCGTGTAGAGATCATGACATTGCTTACAGCAACAAGAATGCAGATGTACGTCGAGTTGCAGACCACATTCTTCTAAGAAAGGCTGTGCAGCGCGTGACATCATCTACTGCTTCCATTGGTGAAAAGATTGCAGCCTTGATCGTGGCAGGAGCTATGAAGTCAAAGCTAATGATTGGTGGTGGATTAGCGAGGAAAAGGACAAAGAAATAACCATGAATCAAATATTGTTAAGTATTTATTTGAGAGTCAGTCCACCAGATTACAGCATTCACAAAAGATGTTTTGGTTTCTTCTTGTAAAAACATACAATTGTAATAAAAAAGAATTGAAAAATTAAAGTGTGTTCTTATTTACAATGTGTGGAAATGTCCAAAAGGCAAGCTATTTTCACCATCCCACAACCGTTTATTGTCATATGTAGACAGCGATGTTTTATTTTGATTTACTGTAAATATATTATGGTTCTTTGAAAGAATGCGTGTTTGCTGGTACAAGCGAGAGGTGTTTGTGTAGAGTACACATCGATATTCCTCAACATTGAGGAATTGTGTGACGCTACGAAGAACACCCTTCGCTTTGCATTGACCTTTATTCTTTTGTGTTGAAAATGCGTACATTTTCGGCGCCAAAGCCACAAATTCCGTCATAACATCACCAGCACACTCATCCTTAAATAGACCAATGTGTTTTTTATTCATGGGAATTATGCCAAACATATTGTTAACCTCATAGTTTGAGGTATCAAAGTAACTTGGATGTTCTCTCATCACAGAGTAAATATCCGTCTTATTGGTTTGATAAATAAGACTGTCTGTATCCATATACAGTAATTTTACATCTCCAAACTTTTGTTTGGCAAACTCATAATGAAATTGATACATTACAAATTTTGAATAGTCAAGTATTACCATTCCTAAGTAAATTGGTTTGTTATACATGATTTCTGTCTTTGACAATTCAATGGTTACTAAATCAGTTTCAATAACTCGTACTGAATGGAAATTGGGCATAACAATATATTTTCGTGCGCCATATCGACCATCCCAGTGGTTTACCAAATGAATAGTTCTTTGCTTTCTAATATTTTCCATAGATTTACCGTAGCATGCATTGTTCATTAATTTATAAAAATTTGACTCGAATGTAGTCTTGGCGTGCTGCCGATAATGAGTATTTAATTGCATGTACGGTTGTAACCATGGTTTCTGGTCAAAACAAATAATGCGGTGAATGGTTTGTAGCTTCAAACCGTGTTTCAAACATTGCATTAAATTTTCGATGTGTATGACGTAGCGATTTTTCGGATTTAACGTTGCCAGCAACTTTTTATTGTTGGAACGTGAACTGGGAGGTTGTAGTTTTTCAACACAAAATGGTAGATCAGAATGATCATTGTGTATCTCGCGGGGATATAATATGTCAACTTCTAGAACATAGCCACGTGTGTTATTGCTCAACGCGTCCTGTAAATTAAAATTTGAAACTTCATCTGAAGTCAGCCATCGAAAATTTTGATACGGAAGCGGTTTTTCCATAGCATATCCGTATAAATTGTTACAATCCAGGTAGGTGAGGTATGTTGTAGGTTGCTTTGGTTTGTATGTATCCATATATGGATTATTTGCTTTGGCATGCTTTTGCACAAGCGATACAAGCCCGCCACGTATCCCGCGTTCAAAAAAGAGCAACATGTCGATGTCAGTTAATAGTTCCAGTTTTATTTCAGTCACCTTCAACATACAGTCCCAACTGTATCCGGCAAGGGTGTAGTAATGGGCTGGATCTAGATTGTAGATTTCAAGACACAGTTTGCGAAAGTGTTCAAACACGTCTGTCAAAAGTAGTGTATCAATTTTGAGGTATAAATCAGCATACTCGCCCAAAGTTGATATCTTGAACACGTCCCATACTTTTTGGGCGTGTAAATAGTCTTCTTCAGAAATATGACTTTTTGTTAAGTCATTGTAAAATTTATCCTTTGAAGGGAGTGCAGTTTCCTGCAAACATGCCCAATTGTTTACATGATTATAGGGAAACACCCCTTTTCGAATGCATAATTCAAATTGTTCGTCACCAGTAAAGTTTTGACGTACAGAATTCAAATTGTTTGGGTGAAGCCCTTGAACCAGCGCATCCAATGATGATGCGAGGAATCTATACGAATCTAAAAATCGTATACTAATTCCATTTCGCCATTTTGTAAACGAAATAAAATTTTCATGATTTTGTGGAATTAAAGAAAACTTTTGGTTTTCAAGGTTAACAAATTCCTTAATAATTAGATGACTGTCATACCGAGACATGTTGTGCAAGAAACAAGAAATATAGCGTGCTCTTTTATAGGCCAAATTACATGCACTATGAGCCGCTCCTCTAAATTTGCCAGTGTACCGATTATGGTCCCTCACCGGCGTGTCACAAGTTGCTATTGGTTTTTGACAAATGTGGCAAGTGTTTGCTGTTGCAAAAGCCACCTCGTCTGCATCCAACATTTGAAGCGGAATTGGGTTTTCCAGGATATTGTACACCCGATCTGCCAAGGCGTCCAATTCATTTAAAAACCAAGCAGCAGCATTTGCATCGCGATAAGATTTGAAGTAAGAAAGCGAAGGGTCATATGAGCAAATCACGTTTAGAGCACAACTGAATGGCACATGTTGCTGTACTTGTTGAGTGTACGGGCGTGCTGGATCCGGGTTACATGTGTCAATGGGTGTAGTTAAACATTCAAAATCTGCATATACTGTAAATGGAAGCGGTTCTTGACGAGACACATTTTGAAATTTCATACTGGCTTTATCCTTTTCTGGGAATGTAATTTTTACAGCTGGTTGTGTAATGCAATCAATAGTATGGGCTGTCAACTTTTGATTGCTAGTAAAATATTGCAAACAGCGATCACATATATATACCCTATTTTTACTCTTTGTAACTTGTGAACGAACTAGTCTGGAAAGATCTTTGATATAACAATAATGGTTGCACAATTCCCCTTCAATGTACAATAAATTAAAATGCTTTTCTTTTTTTTCCTTTGTCACATAGAGTGGCCCAATAACTTTGTCCCCTTCAACTCCGTATACATTAATGGAGTAAAGCAGATTTTTAGATTCAAAACGAGAAATGGCGTTGAGGTCCATTGGGAATTCTATGTCTGCTAAATTTAGACTGCTCATTAATTCCATAAATTTCTGGTGATATTTGCCCATTCTGTGAACATGTTTACTTGCAGAACATAGCCCAGCAGCCAGAGACCACACAAAACAGAAAACATCATTATTATCCACATTGATAACTGCGTGACGGTTTTCCAACTGTTTAGGCAAATTAACATGAGATGACCCACTATTTATGGGATCAAAGGTGCATACATTAATTTTAAGATGATTGATAGCTTCCAGCGATTTGCCGCTTTCTAATTCTTGAAACTCGGCAAAGCGTGTTGTGAGTTTATCAACAATGTTTTTACTATACCAACTGTGTATATTATCAGTGCGGTATAATTTAGTCATGTGGGTGTGTAAATAGATCGGCTGAATAAATTCGACACCTTGTTTCAAAATAGCAAAGTCACATAATAATTCGGCGTTAACCTTTAACGCTACATGTTCTCTTAAACAGTCTTGTATTTTGTTTTGAAAAATGTTGTAACTAGTGTTTAAATATTCATTGAGATTTAAAATGTTTGCATCATTATTGACTTTAG
This sequence comes from Meconema thalassinum, assembly GCA_946902985.2. Classification (NCBI taxonomy): domain Eukaryota; kingdom Metazoa; phylum Arthropoda; class Insecta; order Orthoptera; family Tettigoniidae; genus Meconema; species Meconema thalassinum. Next base: position 293,822,579 of record OX336391.1, on the reverse strand, counting down.
TAGAACAGATATTGTTATTGAAACAACTATCCACATCTTCCCAACTTTGTATCGGTGACGACATGATGTCCCTTAGTACTTAACAATTACAAAAAACTGAACGGTTTGCAGAGAGAGTGAACCAAAGTTTATTTTCCCTGCAAATTCCGTTTTACATAAACTAATTTTAAATTTTATTTTTTTCTTCTATGAATTCAACAAGACATCTTTTGTTTTCCAGTCCCATGTATTTTAAATAGATGGTTCCTTTGTTGAGATCGGCTACATCTTCTTCGCTGAGTTCCTTGAATCTCGACGGTAGAAATACTACAAAGTCCTCCAGTTCACATAAAATACGTTCCCCAAATTTCGTCTTGACTCGACGAACAGCAGTTACCAAATAAGACTCGTTTACCTGCAGATCCTGTAGTCGTTTAGTCTCTGCTCCAGCATCTTTCCCTATGGAATTCGCATTTTTTATTGCCGACATTCTGAAATCGAATTTGATATCTATAATAGTGTTTTAGTATACCTAAGCCATTAGCAAATATGTATATACACACAAAAGTTATCAAAACCCTTCTACACACCCATTATCGCTAGCCACTAATTTAATTGTCAGCAGCATGCGTTCACCATTTTCCTACTTCTCCTCATTCCATTACAAGAACACAGGTTATCAAACAAGTTATACACCCAGGTGCTACATGGTCAGGTGCTGGTCATGACTGTACTTTGGTGAAACCGGGTCAGATTGTTTGTATAATTTATCTGTTCCCTGACAAAGCCGGGGCAAACTGCTTGTGTAATTTAACTGTTCCCCGGGCGAAGCCGGTTTACAACTGTTCCCGGGCGAAGCCGGGGCGGATTGTCTGTATAATTTATCTGTTCCCGGACAAAGCCGGGGCAGATTGCATGTATAATTTATCTGTTCTCGTGCGAAGTCGGTGCATGCTTTTGGTATAATATAACTGTTCGCGGGCGAAGCCGGGTTGGGTTTCTGGTATAACATAACTGTTCACGGGCGAAGCCGGGTCGGGTTGTTTGTATATTATATCTGTTCCCGGGTGAAGCCGTTGCAGGTTGGTTAAATAATTTATGTGTTCAATACACCCTAGTGCGTGGGGGCATACATTAGTTGGGAGGTGATGATTTAAATGTCCTTAACTAAATAGGTTACTTGACTTGAAACTAAAGTATAAAAGTGAATCCATGGCTCAGAGCTAATGTTACATAAGAGGTCATTATCTATTCCGCCGGGCGAAGCCGGTTTACAACTGTTCCCGGGCGAAGTCGGGGCGGATTGTCTGTATAATTTATCTGTTCCCGGACAAAGCCGGGGCAGATTGCATGTATAATTTATCTGTTCTCGTGCGAAGTCGGTGCATGCTTTTGGTATAATATAACTGTTCGCGGGCGAAGCCGGGTTGGGTTTCTGGTATAACATAACTGTTCACGGGCGAAGCCGGGTCGGGTTGTTTGTATATTATATCTGTTCCCGGGTGAAGCCGTTGCAGGTTGGTTAAATAATTTATGTGTTCAATACACCCTAGTGCGTGGGGGCCTACATTAGTTGGGAGGTGATGATTTAAATGTCCTTAACTAAATAGGTTACTTGACTTGAAACTAAAGTATAAAAGTGAATCCATGGCTCAGAGCTAATGTTACATAAGAGGTCATTATCTATTCCGCCGGGCGAAGCCGGTTTACAACTGTTCCCGGGCGAAGCCGGGGCGGATTGTCTGTATAATTTATCTGTTCCCGGACAAAGCCGGGGCAGATTGCATGTATAATTTATCTGTTCTCGTGCGAAGTCGGTGCATGCTTTTGGTATAATATAACTGTTCGCGGGCGAAGCCGGGTTGGGTTTCTGGTATAACATAACTGTTCACGGGCGAAGCCGGGTCGGGTTGTTTGTATATTATATCTGTTCCCGGGTGAAGTCGTTGCAGGTTGGTTAAATAATTTATGTGTTCAATACACCCTAGTGCGTGGGGGCCTACATTAGTTGGGAGGTGATGATTTAAATGTCCTTAACTAAATAGGTTACTTGACTTGAAACTAAAGTATAAAAGTGAATCCATGGCTCAGAGCTAATGTTACATAAGAGGTCATTATCTATTCCGCCGGGCGAAGCCGGTTTACAACTGTTCCCGGGCGAAGTCGGGGCGGATTGTCTGTATAATTTATCTGTTTCCGGACAAAGCCGGGGCAGATTGCATGTATAATTTATCTGTTCTCGTGCGAAGTCGGTGCATGCTTTTGGTATAATATAACTGTTCGCGGGCGAAGCCGGGTTGGGTTTCTGGTATAACATAACTGTTCACGGGCGAAGCCGGGTCGGGTTGTTTGTATATTATATCTGTTCCCGGGTGAAGTCGTTGCAGGTTGGTTAAATAATTTATGTGTTCAATACACCCTAGTGCGTGGGGGGCCTACATTAGTTGGGAGGTGATGATTTAAATGTCCTTAACTAAATAGGTTACTTGACTTGAAACTAAAGTATAAAAGTGAATCCATGGCTCAGAGCTAATGTTACATAAGAGGTCATTATCTATTCCGTGACCGCCTCGAGCACGGTCATTATCTCGCGGAGCAATGCAGTGAAATCGACATCATTTAATTGGATAATAACAGTACTTATATATAATTGAGCTGCATTCATTTTATATATCCCAGACAGCTAGTGGTTTAAAATGCAAGTCACGTTAAAACCAATCTTATTACATGCTATGAATTCTGCTCGTTTCAAACATGAAGTAATTATTGCTTGTCTGATTCGTACCATCTGACTTTTAAACCAGCTTTGTCAATAGGCCATTATACTATTAAAATTCTAAACATCTTCATGTGGATTTAAACATACCATCTCATCATTTACAAGTACTGTAATGTACAGTTGTTGTTTGAGTCTTCAGTCTTTTGACTGGTTTGATGCAGCTCTCCATGCCTCCCTGTCCTGAGCTAATCGTTTCATCTCTACATAGCTCCGACACCCTACACCCGACACAATCTGTTTAACATATTCTATCCTTGGTCTACCCCTACAGTTTTTGTCCTCGAACCTTCCTTCCATAACTTAGCTTGCTATTCCTGGTGTCTTAATATGTGTCCTACCAATGTACCTCTTCTCTTCATTAGCAGACGCCAGAAACATCTCTCCTCTCCCACTCGTCTTAATACCTCTTTATTTGTTACTCTCTCTCTACCCATCTGATCTTCATCATTCTCCTGTAACACCACATTTCAAATGCTTCAATTCTCCTCTTTTCTGTACAGTACAACCACTTATTTTGTAAACTATCTAGCTGAGTTAGTCTCCCAGTAGCACATAGTCAAATATATACACTAGGATATACTTTAAAGTTATATACTTAAGTATGTTGAATATTACCTGATAGACAAGGATCCAAATTACAATCTGATGTGACTGCTGTAAGCTCCTGGTTAACTCTACCATCATTTCGATTCTGCTCGAGTATTTATACCCCTCCGAATACAGGAAACGTCTCTGGATTACCGTTCCTTTCACACAAACATGACCTCCATACGGCATTACCCTGCGTTAATACAGGAATCGTTACTGACCTTCCTTTCACCAGAAATAGCTCCACACTGTATAACCCTGTACAAGTACCTTAAACACTTCTAATTAATCCACCTTTCACCAGAAACTACACACAGTATATAAGGAGGACGTTCCTTTTCACAACATATCATTCGCTACAATGTCTGGGGACAAGAAGATGGAGATGGCAGAAGAAGAAAACCAGGAGGAGTTGTCGCTGGATCTGTTAATGTAAGTAATATTTATTTACTAAAGCCTTATGTAGCAGCACGCCAGTCTCTCACGGGTGGGTGCGTGGTTCAATTCCAGTCACTTTATGTTAGATCTGTGCTGAGCAAACCAAAAGCAGACAGGTTTTTCTCTGGAAACACCAGTTTTCCCTGTCAAAATTTTCTTCCGACAACATCCTCCACTATCATTTCTCTTTTTATCTGTCATTCATTTAAACATTGACTCTAAAAAGTGAGACAGGCTTTGGCAGCCAACACAGATCTTTCTCGCCGCTAGATGGAGTTTAATTCATTCCATTCCTGATCTGATCAAATACTGGAAGCAAGCGCTGTTTTTTTTCTTCAAAATGATTAGAAATACTGAGCGTAGTTACCACCTTTGTAGCCCATGTTTACTTGGGTGTGAGTAGAATTTGTCTGATAACCCGTGTTATTGCGATGAATAAAAAAAAAGGATTGGGAAGGAAGTCAGATTTTTTTTAGGTGTGTTAAAATCCTTTAGTATGTCTTCCTTTGGAGGGGGAGTACAATGCACAGATTACCCTCATCATCTTTCTGACATAATACTCCAGCAATGCCTATATGTGAAGCATCTGTCATAACCACATATTCCTTATCTTTTAACGGATATTTCAGCACTACACCCATGTTTACTTGGGTGTGAGTAGAATTTGTCTGATAACCCGTGTTATTGCGATGAATAAAAAAAAGGATTGGGAAGGAAGTCAGATTTTTTTTAGGTGTGTTAAAATCCTTTAGTATGTCTTCCTTTGGAGGGGGAGTAAAGCCAGTGGTTACATGTTCTCACTTTATGACATGTAAAAGATCCGTCCACAGACTAAACTTGTGTGAAGGTAAATTGACAGGTTAGATTCTGTCAAAACAAGTTCCAACATTTACCACTAGATGGCATTATTATCTGGTAGCAAAAAACTTGGAACTTGTAGCTCACTCTAATGGTGTTTGCTGGAAGCAGCTACATACTCAAGTGAGTCACACATGTTCGTGAACACTGCCAGCACTGAAACCCATACTCAAGTTCGAACATTCACCACTAGGTATCATTAATATCTAGTAGCAAAATTTTGAAACTACTTAAAATTGAACAGAACTTGTAGCTCACCCTAAGGGCGTCCGCTGGAAGCTGCTGCAGGCTTAGGTGAACTGTACTTGCTCTCACACACTCCCAGCAATTCACAGCGCCTACATACTCAAGTGAGTCACACATGTTCGTGAACACTGTCAGCACTGAAACCCATACTCAAGTTCGAACATTCACCACTAGGTATCATTAATATCTAGTAGCAAAATTTTGAAACTACTTAAAATTGAACAGAACTTGTAGCTCACCCTAAGGTGTCCGCTGGAATCTGCTGCAGACTTAGGTGAACTGTACTTGCTCTCACACACTCCCAGCAATTCACAATCCAATATTTAGATAAACAAGCGTTATAAAACAATTTTGTTGTACTCTTTATTGTATACATTTTTTTTTTTTTTTTTTTATATAGCTTTGGAAATGATCCAGTGTTGGTGGAGTTTTTCACCCAATTAATGACGGCGATGGAAGGCTGTCAGAGAGTAGGAGATGATGAGGAAGAAGAAGATGATGATGATGATGAAGAGGAAGATGAAGAGGAAGAAGAATGATTAATAAATCAGATCTGGTGTACACCTTCTTGTTTTTATTTCATGTCGAGCTGGCCGACTCAACATGCCATGCGATTTGTATCCTACCCCCACCCTACCATTTACAGGAAATACTACTCCTGATTCATTGACGTTTGTTTACCATTGAGCACATTCAACAACCAGTTCATTCCCCCTCTCTCTCCCTCAATTCCATTCACTACTCCCGATACCATTGATGTTTGTTTACCATTGAGCGCTTTCAACCCCATCTTGTTTGTCTCTCAGACCCATTCACACCTAACCAACCTACCACGTCAGGGTCCAAACAACCACCGCCATTCATGTTTTCCATTCAAAACACTCCCGTTCATGACCTACCTCACATCCCGTAATCTGCTGTGACGTCACACACCAGTTACACTAATGTTTTCCATTTCAAAACACTCCCGTTCATGACCTACCTCACATCCCGTAATCTGCTGTGACGTCACACACACACACACATCAGTTGACCGTTCAATTCTCTGACGATTCATTCACCGACAAAGATTCGGAAACCTTCGGCAACACTCGGATCTCGTCGGGATCAAAGCAAAGCTATATAGCCCAGGATAATATCAGAGAAGGCGCTCAGTCCAAGAGAGAGACTGGGTCGAGGAGGGTCTCGTGCAGACCCTCTTCCATCCTTCCCCTCATCCCCCAACCTCGCCACCACCCCCTCCCCCTCCCCACCCCCACTCCCCCTCCCCACCCCCACTCCTCCCCCTCCACCCACACCCCCTCAAACCGGTTCCTGGACCCTCCAAGGTTTGTTTACCTTCCAGGGTCCCGGCGACCTTGGGGGTCAATGACCTACCTCAAGGTCATTGAGCATGACCTACCTCAAGGTCATTGACCTTGCCACGCCCCCCTCATTTGCATAAATAACGGTATTTGGTTCAAAACCCCCTCAGCCTCCCTACTCGCGGCGTGCTCAGCCAATCAATGAGGACTACGTAAGCTAGTAGACGGCTCCGGAGTGGGGAGCCAACGTGTGCATATATCGTTCGACGCGCCGTCGAAGGAGGACAATCTGTGAAATACTTGACGAGTATGTTGTACGCGGGAATCGCTCCGATGTTCCGTGGATTGGAGGACTAACTTTTGTAAAACTTAACCAGTGTGGTTATACGAGTGTTTGGGTCCGATGTACGGACCATAGAATTATCTAATCTACCAGTATATCATCAAACATCGACGAAGATGACGACATCCAGGAGACTGTGGGAAGCTCACAGCATCATCAAGTACGAGGGAAATGCTTTGGCAATTTCCAGTGGTAAGCGCAAATGACGCAGAAATACGCAATCTCTCATTTTCTTTGTTTTACATTTCATATTTCAGTAACTTCATAGCTTGGAAATAAGAGTAAAATCAATTTATCAGACTCCGTTTTCACGTAATTTTCTATCGGTAATATTCAAATCACAACGCTCCAATTTAAGTTTTATACTTATTATTATTATTAATTTTGCTATACTTGTTTTATATAATAAATTCATTTCTTTTACAATGCAATCTTTGCTTTCAGTAGGTAGCATTAGATATAGACCAATTCCTTCTCCTGATACAATTGTTTGTTGGGTTAATGATCAAATCATACCACGGTCTGAGTGAATAGAGTCTTGAATGTGTTCTGCCAGAGCTAGACGTTGTTAAATACAAATTTAGATTTCAACATTGCATTGAGGTCTTGGCGCCCATTAAAACAACATAGCTTAGGCAAAGGTAAACAGTTACATTTCTCACCCAACAGTTAGGAGCTAGCAAAACGTTTCAATCTGAATGTGATTATCAAGCCTGTTTTGGTATAGCCATTTTATACTGGGATCATTTAAAAGGTTAACCTTATATAATGTTTCGTTTTCCTGTGTTCTTTGTTTCTTTTTCTTGAACCACCGTGGTTTTAAACAAATAGGAGCAACTAATAAATAGTGGTCTGTTTCCAATTCAGGTCCTCGATAAACTCTTGTATCCAAAACTCACTCCTCAAAATATAAAAATGACATGCTTGGAAACAAATCAAGCAAACAAAACTCAAATCAAACGTCATGAGGCGTGAAACCAAACAGCAAGGAAACATTACTTAATGTTAAGTCGAACAGCTGATCGCAAGTAAAAATATGAACAATTAACTAAACAATTGGGACATCCAATAAACAAACTGGTATGATAGGTTATGTACAGTTGGAACAAACTTCAAGAAAACAATTACATTAGAAACTAAGTACCTCTTCCCAAATATATCCAGCCTCTGTGACAACAGAGGTGTGGATCACTTATTTAGCCAGTCAACTCAGCAAACACATGGAAAAAACAATATTATCACTGGCGGGTAACAAGCATTCCTAACACTGACAATTTGCATAACCAATGCAAAACAAAACAAACCCAAGCTCAAACGTCTCTAGGATAATCATCCTTGACGTAAAATATTAGTACAAATCTAAACAAACACATGGCACATCATAAATCAAAACAAGAATTTGTCTCTTGGTGAATCCAGGTATTTCTCACCATCCAAATTTACTTGAAAAACTTAATCTCGAAGAATTGGGCAGATAATATGACAAACATGTATGACAAGTCCTCTAACTTGAACATAATTATTATGCAGGAGCAAATAATACTTCCCCTTAAGAGGTATTACTTTACTAAAATATCAACTTCCAATATTATTACGCGAGTGAGTAAATCAATCAATCAGTCAATCAATGAAACAACAACAAAATAATATTTTTAGTAATGACAGGGCATTTCATTATAATCCTCATCATTAGGGACCAATAAACTACATGATAGGCCCCTTAAAACAGTAAAAGTCATCATCATCGAGTACTCGCTGGTATTCAAATCTCTTCAACACATTGTCCTGTGTGTCTAATTTCTTGGATTTGGTTGTGTTATATTTTATTTTATAAATATCTCCTCTAGGCTAGTGACTCTAAAGCTACACTACCATTAACTAAAACTAGTTTTAAAACACTCTTCATAATAAAATATAACACAACCAAATCCAAGAAATTAGACACACAGGACAATGTGTTGAAGAGATTTGAATACCAGCGAGTACTCGATGATGATGATGATGATTTTTTAATGTACCTGACAGTGGGAACGAGGCCGGACATATCCTATGCAGTCAGTTCTCTCTCTCAGTTCAACGATTGTCACGGACAGCAGTACTGGAAGGCTGCAAAACGTGTCTTGCGATACCTCGCTAACACACGTGATCTCGGCCTCATGTACTCCAAATCCAGCGGTCCAGGGGTGATGTACGTGGACGCTGACTGGGGAAGCTGCCTGGTGGATCGTAAATCGTACACCGGATACGCATTCACACTAGGCGGCGCTGCAGTAAGTTGGGAGTCCAGGAAGCAGCCTACTGTGGCCCTGTCGTCAACGGAGGCCGAATACATGGCCTTGACAGAAGCAACCAAGGAAGCTCTACACATGAGGAAACTCCTGAAAGACTTCGGAAAACCGATAGATGTTGTCCCAGTGAAGAACGACAGTGTAGGTGCGCAGAAGCTGACATCGAATCCTATGTTTCATTCACGGACGAAGCACATCGACATCAGGCACCATTTCGTCCGAGATGCCGTGGCCAAAAAGGTGGTTTTGGTGGAGTACACTCCAACGGATGAGATGCCTGCCGACATATTGACAAAAGGATTGTCAAGGCCCAAGCACGAGAAATGGGCTCAAAGCCTTGGCTTGAGACCACATGCACCAGGATGACTCCGGCTGTTGGTCGAGGGGAAGTGTTGGTGAGATTGGAACCTGCCGGTATCGACCTTCATCCTGATCGATAGGCGCAACTAGTCACCAACAGTTTTAGTTAATGGTAGTGTAGCATTAGAGTCACTAGCCTAGAGGAGATATTTATAAAGTGCAAGTACACAAACTAACTGGATAATTGAAAATAAATTTAACAGATCATACCTGAATGGCACTTTTAGTATTTTAAGTTTTATGAAGGAGAAAAGACAAACACCAAGTTTTCAATCCTACCTCCCAATCACTCTCCATGGCCCTGTGTAAGACTTTCTTATATATAAAACTGTGATCAGCAGTTCTTAGTTTAAGCCTGATGCACTTTCTTTACTTCACTTTGATTTTCAATGTATGCTAAGGAAATTATGTCTAGAATAAATGTGTGAGTTTAAAAAAAGTTGAGAATGTTGCTGTTGTGTACAAACTTTATCATGTTCATTTTAGCTGAAGAGGGCCAGAAACCAATAAAAGTTACCAAGAAAGCAAGCTTCAATGCCAATGCACCAAGAAACTTAGTGGAAAAAATCAAAAGTGGATCATACATATCCATTGGACGAACTCATCCAGTTGTGGATTTCCGTAACTGTGAATGTCCTCTAATTCTGGCTAGTGTATATCATCAACTCATAGCCCACTGCTCCTTAGCAGGTTAGTAAAGAACTATATGATCTAAGAATAGACATAAACAATACAGTAGGTAGGCCTACATCTAACTTTCTTCGGCTTTTCCCAATTAATTGGGGTCACCGGAGCCAACCAGGCTCATTTTGATTTTGGCCAGGGATTTAAGGCCGGATGCCCTTCCTGACGCCACGTGATTCTTCAGGTGAAAATTCTACCCCACTGTCACCGGTCGTCCGGGTGAAAGATGAACAGCTAAGCCGCTACGTCATCACACTCCCAAAACAATAGGTACATCCTTTTATTTTATTTTAATGGCCCTTTTATAAGGTAGTGTTGGGAAGGGGGTAGTATAGATTAACCAACAATGCAACTACGGTACTCATTAAAACCTTCATTATGTTTATGTCATGTAAAGGAACCTACCACTACAATTGGTAGTGTAGCCAAATTTGTAGGTTAGGTTAGTTATTGAGGTTTTAAGGGGTGGAACTACGAGGTCATCTGTCCCAAATTTGTAGGTTATATAAAATAACCTTGAAAAGGCTCATGTGGTTTGGCCATATGCGTAGGATGGATGTTACCAGAATTCCAAAACAAATGTATAAACTGCAGCTTCATGACCGAAGACCAAGAGGACGGCCAAGAAGGAGACATGCAGACATGGTGAGAAATTACATCCAACAATTGGGCCAGGACTTGGACAGCATTGAAGAAGAAGAAGAGAAGTACAGAGACAGAAATTGGTGGACGGGCCTCATTCGTCGGCCCATCTAATAGATGGAATGACGTGGGATATGTATGTATGTATGTATGTATTTGGTTAGAAACGCTCTATCAAGTTCCAACGTTTGCTGTCAGTGACAGTAGTATCTGGTAGCCAAAGTTGGAACTACCGTACCTGAAATTGAACTTGCTGGGAGCCTACGGGTGTTCAATAAAAATACCCTCATTGGCTGCAATTCATTGTATAAAACCTTCATTATTAGGCAACCATGGCAACTAGAAACTTGCGTATGAACTTAATCACATCTAATTGCTTTCTTTATTGATGATTTAATCTAAATGAAATACCAATGGGTGTTTAATAAATGTATTACAACTTGGTCAATAATAATAAATTCATCATCATCATCATCATCATCATCATCATCTTGCACAGTTTCCAGCCACTGGCCGGGTCTGTTTGGAACACAAGCCTCTCCAACGTCTTCTGTCTTCCCACCATCTCAGCCTCCACCCTTGTCCAGTCGTCTCCTCTCTTCTTCACGCTTTCTTCCACCCCCTTCAGCCACCTATCTCTCGGTCTCTTTCCTTCCCACTTCGTCTCGTGTACCCTCCTGGGTATCCTCTTCTCCTCCATTCGTTTTACATGTCCATACCATCTAAGTCTAGATTTCTCTATACCATCCTGTAATGGTTCCTCCTTCATTAATTCTCTGGTCCTCTCATTTCTTATTCTGTTCATCTTTGTAGCTCCAATACTGTTTCTCAAGAACCTCATCTCACTGGCCTGTATTTTGCTCTTCTCCCTTCCTTTCATAACCCAGGTCTCCGAGGCATACGTCAGGATAGGGACATAGTACGTCCGATATATGATCTTTTTGCTGTTCTGAGGGACATCCTTGCTCCATAACATGCTTCTCACACTCCTCCGGAATGCTTCTGCCTGCCTCCCCCGCTCATTTATTTCTCTATCGTTTCTTCCGTTATCTTGTATCAGGCTTCCCAGATACTTGAAACTCTCCACTTTCTTCAGCTGTTCCCCACCAATTGTTATTCCCGTTGTGGTTCTTTCCTTCTTCCTTGTTGTGATCACCATCTCACTCTTATTTATGCTAAATTTCATCCCATATTGTACAGCCCAGGGGCAGTACCCCTAAGACCCACCCCTTCATCTTTTCACCAAAACCACCCTCATAGGCATGCCATAAGCCTCACATACTTCCGCAACACAGGCAGGCCCAGCAATACTGCTGACAGCCACGCTTACATAATACATACATAAACACACTATCTGGAGCGGCGACAGTGAGGAAGCGCTGACCAAGCAGTGGGGGAAGGCCTTAAAAGCTAGACCCAGAAGAGCCCATTATCTAGTCTTGGCCATCGGCTCTGCTCCTCCAAGGTCCGTTCCAGCTCTTCACCAGGTGAGAACTAGCCGTGTGCTCAGATTCCTTATTATTGTAACACCTACCCATAACGCTTTGTATTTCACACACTCTGTACTTTGTTTCATACCTGTCCACTGCCTAAAGGGACAGTACATCACCACCACTGACCAATAAACACTTGGTCAGTAAACACTTACATCTATTGCTCATTGCCCCTAGTTTTACATCCTTACACCCAACCTGACCTTAGTCCTAATTGCCCCTGACCGTGGAGGCCAGGAACTGCGCCGTCAGGAATTCTATTGTACTCAAGCAAGCAGCCCGCCTGCAGAGTGTCAAGTTGTCGACTCTGCACGTGAGCTCGCTAAAACGCTCGCTCTACTTAATTGGCAGGCTAGGTTAATAGCCCACTCTTAGACATTCATCCCCTAGCAGGTAAACGCATCCTGTAGGGACGCCCCCAATAGATCACGTACTCACACCAACACACTACACTGGTAGTCTCCCCCAATCACGGGAAACTACCCTTTTTCGGAAACATCCCTTAAATTAATACATCTACACTACCCTGTTTATCCCTCCCCTAACAGAGGGATAAAACAGATTGGTGGAGGCCGGGTGCCACGCAAAATAAGAGTAAGGGACCCAAACAACGAGCCCTCGTGGTAGAGCGGTCCATACTGAAAGCAGCCAAGCGAAATTTGATTTTTTTTTTTTTTTGAGAGAAAGCATTATTTTTTTCCCCTCTCTGGGAATTTAAGGCAAATTTTAGCCCAGCCACCCACCCCCCACTAGGGCGGCAGTACTTTTTTTTTGGTTTCTTTATAACCAACACTGTTAAAAATACATTAGTCCTGATGGGACACACTACACTTAAAACAGCATTACATTAAGATTACGCTATGTAGAATGGCACCACATGCAGAAGCAACAGGGGTTGTCAGCCATAGAGGCGATAGGGGTGCACCACTATTGTTCGCCTTATTACTAGGGTGCCAGAGGCATATACAAAGGCGACAGGCACAAATACGGGCACTCCAGACAAGGGTTGGCGCAATACAGGGCAAACAGCCATGCACCCCGTCGTAGGATAGGATAGCGCAATTGAAACGCGCACACAAACATTTACATTACATTCACGAACACCTCAACAGGAGCCATGTCCGAAGGAACAGGATATATGACCGATTGAACACTACACATGGCCCGATAACGGATAACACAACCTTAGAGAGAATAAGGGTGCACTACACAATGTTATATGGCCAATACAGGGAGCTCATTCGCGAACAGGCGCTCCTCCAGTTGGAGGCCACAGAACTGTATAGAACATAAACAAATAGGAACTAGCGGTACCAAAGTTGCCGAACAGGCCATATGCCTTAATCGGCAGTACGCCCAAATTTGGGAAGGATACCGGGAACTCCAAACCAACAATGCCATCTTTGAGTTCACGGCAGGGCTACCAACGACACCAAGAGAGGACATGGGCGTAGATACGCTAACACAGCAATTCGCGAAGATGTACCTCTCGACACGTACCGCCACTCAAGGGAAGGAGTCTGCCGTGGCCATTGGTCAGGAAACGGTCAGGCTAGCCTCCAATACACTACAGGGCCAAACTCACAGAGACACACGTCCCGCAGCTCCGGTCCGGGAGGCAATTTTGCCAGACCGAGGGGCGAAACCTACGCCAACCCCCTCAGAACAAATGAACGAGAGGGAGTTGACGCCAGGGCTCTCAAACACACACGATAACACAAAGAGGAACCTGGAGGAAACTATTTCATGGGCTGAGGACGTAGAGAACGTACCACAGCACGATACGCCCATACAGACCAGCACACATAGACACAAAGGAAGGAGTCTGCCGTGGCCATAGTCCAGAAAACGGCCAGACTAGCCTCCAATACATTAGAGGGGCGCTCACAGACAACTACACGACCCCTTCCGCCAGTTCAAAGGGCGATTTCGCCAGAATGGAGGCGGACACGGACAAATGCACCCCCGAGGCAAAGAAATACAGAGGGATTGCTTACAATTCACCAGGGTGTAACACACACGCCTGCACGCACTACCCTGCCTCCAAAACAAAGTACACGGGGTATAAGGGAAGTTTTACCCCCCACCCCACGAGGCCAGACAGACAGGAGGGCATACATCCCCACAGACACTGATAGGGTAGCGCGGAGCCAACGCAGCCCTTCAGGCGCCAGCACACCTACGCCTATTAACAGGCACTACGGTGAACGAAGGCTTACTTTACTTAAAACACCTCAATGGGAGTCGGAGGCCTATACCCTCATGACAGGGCGAAGGTATTCACCCCGTCGGGCAACAGCGCTCGGGCGATGATAAACACATTTACAGGGGAAAATCCACTCCCAACTAGACAAAAACTGGCCAGAACTAAGGCAATTCGAGGCACATTAAAAATTAAACCAGGAATATGGACAAGGGGACAGACAATCACAAGGACGGCATCGCACAGACAGCATGTATACACAATCCCATAGAAAAGCCATAGGATCCCATATAGACACTGTGTCCCATAGAGTTATAATTAAGAATTAATGTATGTATAAGAAGGGTTATATTATATGTATGTGAATTGCATATTATCATTGTGTACACATCTTAAATATACATCAGGGATGGCATATGAATTGCACTAATGCCACTCACAGCATAGACATAAACACGGGGAGGTTCTTTCACAAGGTAGGTACACAGACACGGGGGTGTACAGCAATAGCTTGCTGCCCAAAGTCAGCCTCAAGGGCGCAACATGGCAACTAAGAGCCAGGACACACAAGCACAAGAACGATTGAGCCACACAAGCATGAACACGGGAAGGTTCTTTTACATACAAGGAATACATGTACAAACACATAAACTACACAAGTCTGACACAGATAGCGTCATCACGATGGTAGGGCCAGAAGATCAGGCACGGTCATTATGAAGAAACGTAGGGCCTCGTAGACAACATATTTTAAAACACGCTCGAAACATTTGTGGGAAGGTCACAACATAAATGCTGTGCACTTCAAATATTAACTGCCGGACAGGAAACACAGTCCCAACAGCGGCGTTATCACATGAGGTAACTCAATACTTTGCACGCTCAGCACGAATACGTGACGCACTAGGCTGGCTGGAGACACTCACAGACATAACACTATTACGGCCGACAGAGTATCATTCACTAGGGGATTCAAAACCACACTACGCCCACAAATTAAGACCAGGGCTAACCAAAATTCACACGAGACATACCTACAGGGGCGTAGGCCCGTTCTAAGATATTCGCTATAGTAGCCTACTTAGGGCATTAGCGACCCCGGGACTACAAATAGGGGACGTACCGGGAACACCAGGCCTCTACGGAGACCACAAAATACTCTTTTGGACCATAGCGCCCGAAATATGAATACGGGAGACGCCACGAGCACAGACAAACGCTCACACAAAGTAGGGAACACCACATCTCTACGGCCAAAAATCATGGCAATGTAGATTACCCCGGACATAAAATAATAGAGCAAGACACAAAGGGGAAGTAATCACGGAAACAAATTCCCAAACAAGCTTGAGAGCGAAAACATGACAAATTAAAACGTTGCCCTTTCTAGAATGCAAACACATGTCGACACACGGACAGTGGCAGAAGTCACGTTTTGTTATCCTTCCTGCATATCATTGAAGACTTGCCGTACACAAGGACACTAAACACACATACAGGAAGCGCCGCGCTGCAAATAAGCGAATTCCAACGTGTCACCATACGCTGTTGGCGGAATAAATTTTTATAGCAGCGTAACGTACAGACATGATGACACTAACATAAAACAATAACAGTAATGGTATACAGTGACAACACGGATGTTGATACAGGAAGTGAGAGCGGCATTACATTAGGCTCCGCATCATATATTACACAAATATTGCAGACCAGATTGATCTGGGAAGACAGACTATTTTACGCCTATCACTAACAGCACTAGCAACATGTATACAAAGGTGATAACACACAGTACACGGCGCGTGACAAGTAGCCAAGCCCTCTCCGATAACACCACACGCGCCGGCAGGAGTCAGCGGTAGACGACTCCATACACACAAGCGCGCATCAATTACAGCCACGGCCGCTTCCCTCCCACACGCGCCCAACACTTAGGGGCAGACAGGCAATTACACGCGAACATACAAACTAATTAGGGGCGGATACAGACAGATTCCATGTAGGAACAACCCCCCCCCCTAATAATTTCTTGTTTTTTTTCTCTCTTTTCTCTAAAATCCATTACAGGCAATTATGCTATGCCGATTTATATTCACAGTCACATGCTACCCCATCCCACATTATGAACAGGGGACCAGATAAGGCCGTGAACGACAGAGCACCACCACACTTAGACATCATAGGGGCAGCCAAAGGGCGGGGCCCACAGACATAAACATTTTACACAACGTGGGAATGACAGACCCACGGGTACTCCACAGATTAGTATTTTGGGTGACACTAGGTGCTATATGGCATCTCAACTCAGCGAGCGTAACTCCCCACGAGTGGGAAGAAAACACACAACGACCAAGAGAGGATGACACAGTACAATAGGAGTAGAGGTGGATAATGCCATCAGGATGGCCATGGTACCAGCTACGGGCTACCATCCCCATACCCTTCCTCCTACATACCCCATCACCTACAACACTATCCAGCACAGACATACAGATACATAAAAACACCTACACCACATTGCAAAGTATACATCGGGGTTGATAGACTTCATGCTTCTCACAAATTAAGGTTTGCTACACCTTGGACCCGAACGCCTACACCTGAGTATTAGAGGTGATTCGGAAACAAATATTAAGCGGCGATGCACATCGCTATATAGAGAGATGAGGCCATACGGATACTAACAAATATTTTATTAAATAATCCCGCATGCAAGGGACATAAACTTATTGTATCCTAGCACACGCCTTATCCTCAAATGAGAGCAGATACGCCTCATATCCATCTCACTGCATGGGATATCCCACCCACACACCAGGGGTCGTATTACTATCACACCCGCATGACATTTTCAAATTTTGCACACCTGGGAAAAACCCACCCCATCCACTCACAGTAAATAACTCCTAACAGCATCATCGGCTCCCGGCCACCATAACATGGAGTCCAACGATGCACAACCCTCTCCCACCGCGCTTTAACCCCACTCAGCAAATAACACCCTTGGATCCTAATAATAAGGGACCCAACACCCTATAAACCTACTAATACCTCCAGAAAAGTACCAAGGCATCAGCGCTGGAAATCCAATACGGCAATAGCAGGCCTAAAGTAGTCACTGCATTTCGAAGATTCTACAACCCCAGAACACTAGGAATTTTACATAATACACGAAAATATATTTAAAGATCACACTTATTTTCAAAGGAATCTGAGGTCACACTGGATGGTGACGAGAAGGTATACGGTATACGAGGACATAGCTGGAGAAGGCGGCGATGGATCCTGACCCAGTTTAATGACAGATGGACGTAAGGTCGAAGCGACGATGACTCAGTGCGGGCAAACTTCGGAATCCTGGCAGACCTAGCCTGTCCCAGGGACGAAGAAACTTACACCCATTATGCACTGCGGTCGTCAAAGCCAGACCTGCAGGGGAGACTCTTGACATCTAGTAGGAGAATTAGCCAGCTCAGTATTAGACTCAGGAGACGAACCTAGAGACGACCAACTTGGACTAGACTTTGAATTAGTTTGTAACATAAGTAGCGTTCCTAAGGCGGGGAACGAGTCTTCCAATCGTGTGAAGTGAAGCAGTGCCTCAGGATTCAACGGGACCAATCCTAGGCATGCCAAGTCCTCATTCCGGACAGTGAGGTGAAGATGATTTAACAAATGATATATAATAACCAATGAATGATAAATAATGCGTATGGAATGAATGCGGTCATTCGGTTCCGTGCCCACATAAATGGATGACAGCGGGTCTCCAGAGCTTAAATGGTAACGCAGCGAGCGGCCAGAGATGTAAATGAGGAATGCGGCGAGCACTTCACAGCGGCGTGGGCAACCGATTAATAAATATAAAATGGCGAATAATGCCAATACAAGCATATATAAATATAAATGAACAGGCTATCCGCGCGAAGCGTTTGCTCCCTAGTAACGCAGTCACACAGGCCTATACACTACATATTAGTTATTAAGGGGGGAGGTCGACAATTAGCATTAAGGGCGCGGAATGCAAAAGGGTTTTTAACCTGGCAGTTTTGGGAGCAACCGGTGCTTCCAAAATATGCACGTGTGGTGCCCTGAGGGTGGCGACATGCCTCAGGCGATCGCGCCGATCAAAATTCTAGTATGTAAGGCAGTTGCATTTGAAAGGCAACTTAGATTTGAGAAAATTTACCAAGCACTGTTGCAAAACAGTAGCTACAACATATTTCGGCATTAGGTTAAGGACTGTTTCGGCATGTATATACATTTTTTTTATAGCATTGATTAACATAATCTAGGTTAAGCACACTTTACTTATCATAGGGCGTTCGGCACCATATAGGGTAAGACCGACACCATATAGATTTAATTGATGATACTATGCGAACGCAATACAGGGCGTTCGGCACCGTATAGGGTAAGACCGACACCGTATAGGGTTAATTGAAACTGACATGCGAACGCGACACAGGGCGTTCGGCACCGTATAGGGTAAGTCCGATGACATGCCAACAATGAACGGTACAGCAACCGAGGCTGACCGACCGCCGTAACACACGAGACGTCCGAAGAGGTTTCAAGGGCGGTGGCACCATCTAAGCCGACCCTTAAAACAGCGCTGCGCGACATAGGCGCGTATTGGTAATATTTGGCCAAGGGCATTGTTATTAATCATGTATTGTATTTCAGCAAGAGCTCCAACGATACAGTCAACCGCAGAAGAAAAGCACAAGAATGATCATGCTAAGGTAAAGGTGACGTCACGAACACATACACTTATACACTGAGATGCACTGAGAAGACGGACAACTACACATCAGCACAAATTATAGAGTAAGGTAAACTAAGTGTTAGCCGGCATAGAATAAGTTAGATTTAGACGGCGCCATATAGAAATGTACATGCAACATAGCAGACATGAAGGGTATTTTAGTAGTTGGTATGTGATCACGATAAACCACTATATATTTTTTCCAGATTAACAAGGAGGCGACATCGGTGGCACAATGCCACATGAAAGTGCACTAATGTATTTACTTTACAGAGAAAAGAAGACATACATGTGCACACCCCTTGTAAATAATCCCCCAAACACAAAAAGAAAACAAATCAACACATAAATTAAATGTCACACAAACATATAGGCTACACTTTTCAGCGATTTCAGTCGCGCCGATAAGGTGACGGCGACGCATCAGTAACACGAAGTGTTCGTGGGACACTGAACGCTACTGGCACAAACAAAATTAGAAAACGCTTAAACAATGAGCGACCTACGGTGGCCAGGGCCAGCGCAGAGTTTGTAAGCGCTCTCCCTCGCTTCCAAGGTGCAATTTTCTCACCCACGGGAGAAAATTCACGATAACTAGGAATTAGCGGCACAGCCACTAAATCACAGCAAAACGCCGAATAGAAAATGGCCAGGAATTGATGGAGAAGTTACGTACGAGGCGAAGTAAGAGAATGGCCAGGTGAAAGGAGCGAGATAAGGTACCAGGCTCATGAGCGAGAAGGAATAGTAATAAGTATATGGATTAGTATTTTATAGTACAAGATAACTGTACAAACATTGTAAATTCAAGCCATATACGCAATACCAACCCACAAGTGTATACATGCTTACATAGCACACCATTTAACATGAAATATACTGTTTTTCTTTTCTTTCTTTCTTTCTTTCTTTCTTTCTTTCTTTCTTTCTACTAACGTTACAATTGTGAAGGTGTCCCGTTTCATCCCAACAACAATAAATCATTTTAATATATCCCTTTAACTTATACCCTGGGGCACCGGTTTTTCTATTTTTCTTCCACCTTTTATGCAATACTTTGCCTATATTTATAGACACAAGGTACATGCAGGGAGCAAATTTTCCCCCCACAAGGGCGGACGACACAAGCACCCGTCCAACCATGGTTTTTTTTCCTGCCTGCATGGCACCAATATGCATATACCTACATACCTATGTATTTTTTTCTCTTTTCTTTGTTTTCTTACTAACAGCATCAACATCAAGACAATGTTAATCAAAATGCACTATGTATATGTACAACACCCAAAACCCACCCTCTCTGAGCACACGCTAAACTCACATCACCAGAAGGACAACACGACATCTACACATCCACACGCCTAATCTGGGTGTGTTTCTATCTCCCAAAATTTTAATAATGGCACCCCGTGGCGTTAATGAACAGCTGATTCCTCACCTCAAGTTAAAACGCAATGAGAGTGAAACGCGAATTATGATCCGCATCATCCTGGCTTGTTATTGGCTGGCAATTATTACCAGCCATTGGCTGCCCGCGGGTTTGTTTACAATTATCACCAACATGGTGGCGAGAGGAATAGATTTCTACATCAATTAAATTGCTAATTAATTTAAAGATTTGAAAGGGTAATCCTTTCCCATATCCATATTTGTGACCCGGTCATGTGTGTGTATGTGTAGCGAGTCACCAAGGTGACTATTCCAGTTCATGACAATATGAAGTGCAAATCACTTATTGACACTGTTCATCAAAATTTGTGAAAATAAAAGTACAAATCAACACTCTTGCCAATCAACTGAAAGTTTCTACTACTTTGGATGTAATGGATGTAAATCAATTGGCTGTCGTTTCCACCAGTTTTATTCATCAGTTCGAAATACATTCAGTACAATAACCTTTTGTGCACTTTAAAACTACATTATAGACCATTGCATATTGATGTTGCTGTCTGCTTATATTTACCAATTTCATGACATGTAATTTGTAGGTTAATGCATGTGAGATTTTCGAAGTGAAATGCCATGTCCTGTGGTTCGGATTCCACGTAAAAAGGAGGTCCCGTGGCTCATGATCTCGCGATTAACGGTCACGTTAAACTACAAGCTTGTTGTTGTTTTAATTTGTAGGTTATGCCTAATAAGGCATATAATTTAAGTGGCCGTTTGTAATGTGAAGTCCTTACTGTATTTATGTACAAATGAAATGAAAATCCACAGCCTGCTTCCAGTCTCCAACCGGGTCAGGAATGGAATGAATGAAGTCCCCATCTAGCGGCGAGGATATGAACTGTGCCGGCTGCCGAGGCCTGACGCACTCCTCTGGGGCAATGATTAAATGAATGGCAGATGAAATGAAATGATAGTGGAGAGTGTTGCTGGAATGAAATATTTGACAGGGAAAACCGGAGTACCCGGAGAAAAACCTGTCTGCCTCCGTTTTGTCCAGCACAGATCTCACATGGAGTGACCGGGATTTGAATCACGGACCCATCGGTGAGAGGCCGGCGTGCTGCCGCCTAAGCCACGGAGGCTCATTTATGTACAAATATTATGGATTAACTAATGAAGCAAGGATTAAAAGTGCAGTTTGCATTGCCACCCTTTTTTTGTTTAAATATTGATATGTAGTTTCTCAGTCTGGTAACTTCTTAGATTTGCTTGAGATAGATTTATAGTAATATACTACCTTATTAACCTGCAGGCTGAGTTTTTTTTAAACATGCCCAGGTGCATACAGTAGCACAAGACCTACTGCAGGCTATGTGGATCCTAAATGTAGGCCTATTATAGTGCTCATGTCAAAGGTCGTCCTAAAGTTTTAACTATTGAGACTTGATTTGCATCGAAGATAATTTCAGCCGAGTCTGGCAAGGCTTCATAAACTTGGGCGTGACTTCACATTTTCATTTTTCCTATACAGCTTTTGATACCAACCACTTAAATCACAGTATTTCAAGATTTGCGCTCATTAAACATCACCAACACTTTTTTTTTGCCCTGGTGGTGGGCTGTATTGGAGTCTACAGAAAATGAAGTTGAGAAATAAAAATACATCTTAGGTTTCCATGACACAGTTGCAGTTTATCCTACTATATCTCCACTCAATATACCAATCCTACCAATGTTTCCTAATTCCTCATGCTGCATAAATAAACATGACAGATTACAGCATTAGCAATGATGACAGTAATTTATGAATTGTTAAAATGTTTTTAAAAGATGCATAGAAAGAGGCTTGATAAATCCTGTATCATCAAACCATTTAAACATTCCCACAGAGCTCTAATCAGAAGCTCATTTTATGTGCAACAGGTATGTAAAATAAACCTCCCTCCCAATAACTTGTAGGCCTAACCTGAACATAATCTATGTTAAGAGCAGTTTTTTGGTTCACAGGAAAACCTACCATTTAAAATCTTGCACTTACTGGTAGGCTACTAATCATATTAAGGTGCAATTAACTAGGGTAATTTAAAAAATCATGGCTATCAACTACTGATTTAAATATACCAGACATCTTTCTTAACTCCACTTTTACTGACAGCATGTAAGTCCTTACTGTAACGTGTTTTTCGAGGGGTTTTATGCAACTGGCATAAGTCAGTAGGAAGCCATTCTATATTTATTTACGCGGCAAATTGTTCAGCCAAGAGAATTTTTCATGTTAATTTATTATTATTATTAATTTATTATAATTATTATTTAGATATTTTCGGAGCATTTTATAAAAATTATTAGCATTCAGATAGGTTTTCTATGTATTAGAAAACGCTATCAAGCAAATTATTACGAACGACGATATCATAGAAAATTATCTGATTACGGAATTTTACGGAGTTTTGTCAGTTAGGGTATTTGAGAGACATGACTCACTGGGAATTCTAATACAAGCTGATTCCTGTCGAGAAGCATGACGCAATCCTGGGTCGCAAGGTCTAGAAGAGGCGAATTGTTGAAACGGAAAACGACTTCTCCCTCTCGCCCGCGGAGTGTAATGAACCGGAGGAGGGGAAGTGGCGGCGTGCTCAGCCAATCAGCGGAGACAGCGTAAGCTAGGAGACTGCTCCGGAGTGGGGGAGCCGACAGGTGAATATATCGTTCGACGCGCCGTGAGACGAGGAGAAACTGTGTAGAACTTGCAGTGTACGGTCGCAAGTGCGTGTCGCTCCGATGTTCAGTGGAGTTAGCGACGAACTTTTGTAAAACGTAACCAGTGCGGTTTTACGAGAGTTTGGGTCCGATGTACGGACCATAGAATTATCTAATCTACCAGAATATCAACATATAACGAAGAAGATGGCGACGTCCAGGAGACTGTGGGAAGCACACAGCATCATCAAGAACGAGGGAAATGCTTTGGCAATTTCCAGGGGTAAGCGCTAATGACGCAGAAATACGCAATCTCTCATTTTTCTTTGTTTTATATTTCATAATTCAGTAACTTCATAGCTTGGAAATAAGAGTAAAATCAATTTATCAGACTCCGTTTTCACGTAATTTTCTATCGGTAATATTCAAATCACAACGCTCCAATTTAAATGTTAAACTTATTATTATTAATTTTGCTATACTTGTTTTATATAATAAATTCATTTCTTTTACAATGCAATCTTTGCTTTCAGTAGGTAGCATTAGATATAGACCAATTCCTTCTCCTGATACAATTGTTTGTTGGGTTAATGATCAAATCATACCACGATCTGAGTGAATAGAGTCTTGAATGTGTTCTGCCAGAGCTAGACGTTGTTAAATACAAATTTAGATTTCAACATTGCATTGAGGTCTTGGCGCCCATTAAAACAACATAGCTTAGGCAAAGGTAAACAGTTACATTTCTCACCCAACAGTGTGGGCTAGCAAAACCATTACATTTGTCGCTACCAACATGGGGCACTAAGAACTGCTACATTTGTCGCCGACAACTTGGGGCTGAAAACCTAATAACATTTGTGGAAGGAGAAGGGTATATATTTCTGTGCCTGTATTTTGGGGGTTATTTGTCTGTATCAGTGTATATCATTATGGGGGATGAGAAAGAAAGACAGATGAGGTTACGTAGTGGTCATCAACGGGAGAATGATGATACGAGCAGTATGTCGAGTGATGGTAGTACCGGGGTAGCGGAGGTAAATCCCGATACTGAAACAGGGAGTGTAGGGGGTCAACCAGAATTAAAAACTTTACTTCTCGAGTTCATGTATCAGAACAAAGTTAGTAGTGATGCCTTAAATGCAAAATTAGAACAAAACAGTAGGGAAAATAAAGAAAGTACAGATGCCTTAAATGCTAAATTAGAACAAAACAACGCAAAACTGGAACAAAACAACGCTAAATTAGAACAAAACAGTAAGGAAAATAGAGAGAGTACTGAAACTTTAAATGCTAAATTAGAACAAAACAGTAGGGAAATGAGTGACAAATTCGAACTGATTAGAGGCGAGATCAGGGGGGTGATGGAAGAAAAGGCTAAAGAGATTATTGCAGATGTAGACAGAAAATTAGGAAAAGTACAGGAGGAGTTGGAAATTAGAATCAGTACACAGGCTGAAAATTTAAAAGAACTAGTGCAACTGGAAACACAGCAGGTCAAAAAGCAATTGGGGGGAGAAATTGACAAAATTCAGGTAGCTACTAAAGAGGTTAAGGAACAGCTGGGGGGTAGAATTGAGAAAGTCCACTCGCAAATAGTTGCAGAAGTAAATGATTTAAGAGAGAGTAATAGAGAGAGCATTAGCAAGATTGAAGAGAAACAAGCAAAGCTATATGATAAAGTAGAAGAATCAGAAGGAAACATTAAATTAACAGTAAACAGTATTGAGAGGAAGGCTGAGGAGAAAATCGCAGAATTAGAATTAAAATTAAAAGCTAGGATCAGGCAAGAAAATAGTCAGAATAGGCCAGTTTTTGTGAATAGCACACACAGGGAGGTAGAACTGGGTAAGTTCAGCAATCGACAGGGGTGCCCAATGGAGTTCATGAACACTATAGAAAATAAATTCGGGGAGAGGTTGGAAAATGGTAGTATTGAGTGGTGCCAGGTAGTTGAAATTTTAGAACAAGTGTTTGTGGGGGAAACGAGGAATTGGTTTGCTGTCTACAGAGACAAGTTTACTGATATCAATGATTTTAAAATGAAATTCTGTGAAAAGTTCTGGAATGAGGTTATTCAGTCGCAGCATCGTGAGGGAGTAGTGTGTGGTAAATATAACCCTAAAGGAAGCTCCACCATGACCGAATACTTTTTAGGGCAGGTATTAGTGTGTAAATATCTTGATGGCTTGAAGGAGGAAAGTGATGTGGTAAGGTTGCTACTTAGGCACTTTCCCTATAGGATCAAGGAGGCTGCTTGTATCCAGAATGTAAAGACTATATCACAAGTAGAAAATTTGTTAAGCACATTTGATGCACTAGGGAGAGGGGGTTATGAGGACAATTTCAACCGGAACCAGGGTAATAATAATAATAGACCTAATGAAGCCAGGCATCAAGAAGTTCAAGGGAACGGTGGCGAAGGGGCCAACGCTCAAAATAGAAATAATAATAATAATCAGCTATATCAGAACAGAGGAAATGGCTATGGTAATCAGTATCAAGGGAGGAACAATGATTACAGGGGAAATCAAGGGAGAAACAATGATTTCAGGGGAAATCAAGGGAGAAATTATAATGACAATAATTACAACCAGAATAGGGGTCAAGGAAGAGGACAGCCTAGTGGTAGTAATATACAGCCAAACAATGACAACACAGCCCAGAACAACCAGACCAGTTTAGTAGTTAGTAGTACTACGGCCAGCTGTAGCGGTTCTTTAAACGCGAACCAGGCTGCGAAGTAAGGTCAGAATCTCAGTCTGTAGCATGCCCTGTCCATACAATTATACAGGAACCCTATGACCTAAATGTAAGAAATGAATTATTACATGAACTAAATGATGAAGGTATTATTCAGGAAGTGGTTAGTAAGAGCCCCATAGTTAAATTTAACGTGTCCGAGGCGTACACAGATGTTTTAATTGATAGTGGTTGTATGAATAGTTGCATAAGTAGTGCATTTTATGATAAAATGAAAGGAACTGGAGTAAATTTTGAGGAGATGCCAATTAAAAGCACTTTTGTTATCACAGCTGTTGGGAAGAGGTCTAAAGTAATTTCTAAGCAAGTTTTAGTAGACATTAAAATTAATAATCATGTAGAGAAGCAGATTTGTCTTGTAATTCCAAATTTAGTATTCAGTGTTATCTTGGGTTCAGAGTGGCTAAGTAGAGTGTCGGGTAACTTATGTTATGATGTAGGGAGTTTGAAATTTAAATGGGGAGATTCTGAAGTAGAAGTAGCGTTCAATGACCAAATTCAGAGAAGTAGTGTTGTAGGTGTGATTTGTACTTTAAATGAGATATCGCCAGCCGTAGAGCGGGGTTCTCCATGTTTTGTGGGCAGTGTGATTACGAACGGAAGTCTAGAGGACTCGTTACGTGAAGCTGCATTTCAGGGAAATATAGAGGATGAACAGTGTGTTCGGCTCTATGATGTGTTATGGTGTAATAGGAGAGTTTTTGAGGATCGCATTGGTATGGCCAATTGCTATACACATTCATTGAACGTTATTGATAGGTCAGTATTCACAGGACATAGATATCCTGTACCTTTCGCTTATCAGAGTGCAGTTGAGGCACAAATTAATCAGATGCTTGAAGATGGGATTATTGAGCACTCTAACAGTCCGTATGTTAATTCTTTGATAACGGTACCCAAGACCGACGGCACTGTTCGTATTTGTTTAGACGCTCGTTTGGTTAACAGTAGAATTAGTTCAGATCAGCTGAAATCTATGTCAATAGAGGAATTAATGCAAACATTTGAGGGGAAGAAGTATTTCACTTGTGTAGATTTGAGTTCCAGTTTTTGGCAAGTGCCACTTATGTACGAAGATAGACCATTTACAGCTTTTAGTCATAAATATAACCTTTATCAATTTTGTAGAACACCTTATGGGTTAAAGAGTAGTTCAGCAGCTTTAATTAGGGCTTTAAACATCGCATTAGGGGATGACACAGGAGAGTTTGTAACCATTTACATAGATGATATGGTAATTAGTTCACGCAGTTTTGAGGAGCATCTACATCATTTAGATATAGTTTTTCAGAAGTTAGATCAGGCAGGGTTCACTTTGAAGCTGTCTAAGTCGTCATTCTGTCAGTCAGAAGTGACATTGTTAGGTCATAGAGTGTCAAGTAGAGGTGTAACACCAGAAGAAAGTAGGGTTAATAAGATACTTAACGCAGAGGTGCCACAGAATGTTAAACAATTAAAAACTTACCTGGGAATTTGCAACTTTTTCAGGAGGTTCGTTCTTAAATACTCAGGGTTGGTAGAACCATTCAGGGAATTGCTTAAAAGTGGGACTCGGTGGAGATGGGAGTCCAAGCATGAACAGGCTTTTAGAGCGCTGAAGGAAGGTTTTGAGAAAGCTGTAGTGCTGAAATATCCGTTAAAAGATAAGGAATATGTGGTTATGACAGATGCCTCACATATAGGCATTGCTGGAGTATTATGTCAGAAAGATGAGGAGGGTAATCTGTGCATAGTATCTTTAGCCTCGCGAGGACTGACAGCAGCGGAGAAAAGATACACGATTACTGAGTTAGAGCTTTTAGGTATTGTTTTCAGTTTAGGAAAATTTAGAATGTATTTAGTAGGGGGGAAATTTGAGATCCACACAGATCACCATGCATTACTGTATATGAGGACTTGTAAACTCAGTTCTAACAGAGTTAGTAGGTGGATTCTTGGTCTGCAGGAATACGAATTCACAGTAAAATATATTAAAGGTAAAGATAACATTCTTGCAGACATGCTATCGAGGGACACTAATTTATGTAGGGATTATCCTGTGGTTAAAGCAGAGGACGGTATTTTAATATGTGCATGTGTGGACAGTAGCAACAGGGCATCGTTACAGACACTGAGAAATATGCTAGTGGAGCAACGTGATGACGTTAAGTTAAAGGAGCCACTGGCTAGGTTGGAAATAGGTGAAGAAGAGTATGTGAAAGTAGGACGGTTCACGTACAAGATGCAGGATGGGCTTCTTGCAAGGAAATGTAGGAATAATCGGTGGGCAATATGTGTTCCTGCCACTTTGCGGGAGGAGCTAATTTGGTTCATTCATAGGGAATTAGGACACTTTGGTGCTGCCAAGGTCTTCTATGAAATTGGTCGTGACTTCATTTGGAGTAAAATGGGAAGGGACGTTAGGAGGATTTTAGCTAAGTGTGACACCTGTCAAAGGAGTAAATATCCAGTTAAATATTTAGTGGGGGAGAGATCTGCAGTTCTCACCAGTAGTCCCGGCGAACTACTGTGTGTGGATTTATTTGGCCCGATCGTTAAAGGACAGTACGGCTACGAGTACATTTTTATAGTTATTGACGCTTTTAGTAAGTATGTCAAGCTATATCCGCTAAGGAAAGCCACGGGACTAGCGTGTAGCCGTCTGATCATTAATAAGTATATACCTGAGTTTGGCATTCCTCTCAGGATACTATCTGACAGTGGACCACAGTTTACTGCAAAGAAATGGAGAACCAGTATGCAGGAAGCTGGTATAACACACGTTCATTCCTCTGTAAGGTACCCTCAGGGTAATTCTGCAGAGCGTCCATTAAGGGAAGTGGCTCGTCTTTTTCGGACTCTAGTGCATGACAAGCATGCGGCCTGGGTTGGACATCTTCCCAAGGTCGAGACTTGGCTGAATTCTGTCCAGCATGAGAGCACGAAATTGACGCCATACGAAGTTCACTTCGGAAAAAGACCACAAAATGAACTAGCGAGGGTGTTGGGATTAAATGAGGGTAAGCAACCGGGGATGGATTACATTGTCCAGTTGGCGAAACAGAATTTATCTAAGTCAGCACAAAAGAGAATTCGCCAACAAAAAGAAACTAAATTTGACCTATTCGAGCCGGGAGACAGAGTCTTACTTAGAGTGCCGAAACAGTCAAATAAGCTAGAGAAAGTCATGTCCAAGTTCTTTTATCTCTACGAGGGCCCATTTATAGTTTCCAAACGTATTGGCAAAACAGCATATGTGCTGGAGAATAGTGAGGGAAACAGATTATACGGAACGTATAATATACATAGTCTACGAAAATATGTGTCATAAAGTGAGTGTGTTTAGCTGGCGAGCCAGCCTATCAAATGAGTAAGTGTGGTATTTGGTGCGTGGGAGGAGTTGGTCTTCCAGGCAGGCGTATCAGAAGTCACACAGGGGGGTAGTATGTAAGTAAATGAGAGTTTTAAGGTACAGGGAAATATGACGGGATTGTCGGATGCTGTTGAGCACTAAATTGTCTCGATGCACCAAGGCCATTTTGGCAGCGCTGATGGGTTCCCATTTATCTCCAAGAGATGGGGGAGCGCTTGAATAGGGCTTGTTAGCTTAAGGCGTCCACGAGATAAAAGATGGGCCATCAGAATGCGAGACAGTCCTTCATGAAACTCATACATATCAGCACACGTGATTTCTGTTTACGGCCTCGCCATGTAAGATTTGTAAGTGTGTAATTTAAGATAATTTGTACAATGGTATTATTTGTGTGAGGAGAAATGGTCTGTGTTGAGTACTAGTATTAAGTAGAATATGGTGTACGGGAACTTAACAAGACAGGGCGATTACGGCACAGAAATATTTGGTGTTATATGTAATGCGCATTTACTGTTTTTTTTTTCAGAAGTCAATATTAATTTAATCTACTTTAAAGAGAGATTAAGTATTATGGTCACGAGGCGCTGCCACAATAGTGTGATCGTGTGCCCAGTGATAAGTGGAATTAAATGTCACCATAAGGAGGGGACCTCCAGTGAAATTAGGAAGTTCTATGGTGATATAAATATATCAGAACACCTTCAATGCGTGTGATATGACATCATAAATACATAGTGCTCACACATTAATTATGTCAATTTCTCCAACATAGAGAAATTTGAGAGGCGGAAATATCCGTGGAACACTTCTATATGTAAAACATTGGACTGGTTGCAAAGTGCAATCCATAGTGAGAACGAACTTTGACGCAAAGTGCGTGAAGAAAAATTATGAGTGTATATATCTGTAATTTAGGGTGATTTCATTTATGTAATATGTATTTTGGATGGGGTTTATTAACGTGTCTGGGATAATCGGATAATGGACCGTCGTCACGGTAAATGATCCGATGATCCGAGGCGAATATGTAACGTGTTTTTCGAGGGGTTTTATGCAACTGGCATAAGTCAGTAGGAAGCCATTCTATATTTATTTACGCGGCAAATTGTTCAGCCAAGAGAATTTTTCATGTTAATTTATTATTATTATTAATTTATTATAATTATTATTTAGATATTTTCGGAGCATTTTATAAAAATTATTAGCATTCAGATAGGTTTTCTATGTATTAGAAAACGCTATCAAGCAAATTATTACGAACGACGATATCATAGAAAATTATCTGATTACGGAATTTTACGGAGTTTTGTCAGTTAGGGTATTTGAGAGACATGACTCACTGGGAATTCTAATACAAGCTGATTCCTGTCGAGAAGCATGACGCAATCCTGGGTCGCAAGGTCTAGAAGAGGCGAATTGTTGAAACGGAAAACGACTTCTCCCTCTCGCCCGCGGAGTGTAATGAACCGGAGGAGGGGAAGTGGCGGCGTGCTCAGCCAATCAGCGGAGACAGCGTAAGCTAGGAGACTGCTCCGGAGTGGGGGAGCCGACAGGTGAATATATCGTTCGACGCGCCGTGAGACGAGGAGAAACTGTGTAGAACTTGCAGTGTACGGTCGCAAGTGCGTGTCGCTCCGATGTTCAGTGGAGTTAGCGACGAACTTTTGTAAAACGTAACCAGTGCGGTTTTACGAGAGTTTGGGTCCGATGTACGGACCATAGAATTATCTAATCTACCAGAATATCAACATATAACGAAGAAGATGGCGACGTCCAGGAGACTGTGGGAAGCACACAGCATCATCAAGAACGAGGGAAATGCTTTGGCAATTTCCAGGGGTAAGCGCTAATGACGCAGAAATACGCAATCTCTCATTTTTCTTTGTTTTATATTTCATAATTCAGTAACTTCATAGCTTGGAAATAAGAGTAAAATCAATTTATCAGACTCCGTTTTCACGTAATTTTCTATCGGTAATATTCAAATCACAACGCTCCAATTTAAATGTTAAACTTATTATTATTAATTTTGCTATACTTGTTTTATATAATAAATTCATTTCTTTTACAATGCAATCTTTGCTTTCAGTAGGTAGCATTAGATATAGACCAATTCCTTCTCCTGATACAATTGTTTGTTGGGTTAATGATCAAATCATACCACGATCTGAGTGAATAGAGTCTTGAATGTGTTCTGCCAGAGCTAGACGTTGTTAAATACAAATTTAGATTTCAACATTGCATTGAGGTCTTGGCGCCCATTAAAACAACATAGCTTAGGCAAAGGTAAACAGTTACATTTCTCACCCAACAGTGTGGGCTAGCAAAACCATTACATTTGTCGCTACCAACATGGGGCACTAAGAACTGCTACATTACTACTGTCTTTCAAGCCATTGACCAGTTGTTTTTTTCATGAGGAACCATTTTAGTCATTCTTCTCTATGTGAAATACAGTTGATGACAACTGCCTGGAAGACTCAGGTGTTTTTTCTTGTGTCGCTTCTCTGGTTGCCTACGACACTTCCTAATTATTAACAGAATGTTTCATTGAATTGTTGTATCCAATTGACCAACTGGTAATATATTATGGTTTGCTTTAATATTCCTATGATACACTTTAAATCTCATATATTAATGAAATATACAACAACATAGGCTGAAATGTTGAACCAATCTCCCATTCCCTAACACGCCCAACTAATGGGACATAAGCTACCTAGTGGTTGGTCTCACAATGCTTCCATCTACATGTACCGTACTAGGTCTAGTAGTACCATAGGTATTGTGACTGTTTCTCCAACTCCGTCAAGGAAACTAATTCTGAACTAAGATCTGGAATGGGGTACACTGTCCCTCGAGGGCAATCAAGGACAACTTGAATCATTCAAGTGATTTTTCTATTTCATTTTACCAACTAACCAGGTGCCTGGAAATGCTTGTGAAGGAGGCAGCTAAGTTGGCTAGCCTACTGGTATTCACCATTCAGAGAACATTCTCAGCGACTTGTCTATGCATAGGCCTATGACACAATTTTCAGAAATTGATACAGTAGTCACAGAACACTAATGGTGCCCAGTACTCACAGCTTAGCATAGGACGGAGTGGATTCCAGCCACAGATTAACTTATGATCTGTCAACGGGTTTTCAAACAAATTGAGCACACACCCAAGTACAGGGGTCTTGACCATGATGTTCCAAGCCTCTAAATGAAACACTCCTCTTTAAGACATTCTGGTCTTGCATCCATGGTCAATCAATATTCTCCTGATCTGTGTTCTCAAGTTTCTGATGGTTATGGACGTTATTTTTATCCTGATAACTTCATATTTTAAGGGGTTGGGGTACATGCCCTATTCTTAATTAGTTCAGCATAAGATCATTGAATCCCCTTAAGAAAAATAGGGAACATCCATGTGTTATTTGACCATAGGAAAGGGAGAATTAAAAAAACTGAACCTCTAGGGACATTGATGCAGATGACTCCGAGTAAGTAGGCTAGATCAAAATGAACATTTTTCAGTGTTGCCTTAATAAAGGTTGATAACTTTCTACCGTTCAACATGAATAGGCCTATATTGGATGGGAAATATTCTTATTATTTGCATAGATTACAAGGATGACTTGTTGATGTATCGTTATTTTGTTAAGCGAACATAAGTTCCAAGTCCATATCGTCTTGGAACCCATATTTCAGTGCTGCCTTAGTAAACGAAATATTCAATGTATTTCAGTCGGTCAACACAGTTGCACTTAATGGTAATGAGAATGAGCATTATTCCAAAAACCAGAAGAAAAAAACTGTAGGCTACATGTCAAATCAATCATGCCTACAAGACAACAAAAATGCTCTATGAAAAACTATTAAAACCCCATAATGGTAGTCAAAAATAATCTCAAACCACCGCCACTATTTCGCGAAGGTGCAGAAAAATCTTACTATAGTACAGCTATTCGTAATAGTTGCTACTGTTGTGATAAACCGCTACTGAGTGATAGGCCCCCGAAATATAAGTATTTATCTTAATGTCTACAAGATAACGAGATTGCCAAAAAAACACAAATCTATAGAAGGCAACACTAAAAATGGCTTATCTAATCCACAAGTCAACCACCCTTCACCAACATTATTAATATTTGTAATTTAAGTAACTTAGGTTATATTAAATTGAGGTTAATGGCGGATTTGATTGCGTCTGTGTGGCGGGAAGGACCCAATAAATGCTCAGCCAATCAGGGACGTTTTGATTGGAGACCATGCTCGGAAAAATTTTAGATCGTTTTGATTCTCAGGGCTTCGTTAAGCCCCCACCCTAGGCCGTCATCGTGTCCAAAATGGCGGCTTAACGAACACGACGGGGTGCCATTATTAAAATTTTGGGAGATAGAAACACAGCCTCTATTTCCCGTTCGCGAGGCCGCGAACAAAGGCCGAGGTGGTCTTGTCTTCCCAGGGGCAGTATCCCTAAGACCCACCCCTTCATCTTTTCACCAAAACCACCCTCATAGGCATGCCATAAGCCTCACATACTTCCGCAACACAGGCAGGCCCAGCAATACTGCTGACAGCCACGCTTACATAATACATACATAAACACACTATCTGGAGCGGCGACAGTGAGGAAGCACTGACCAAGCAGTGGGGGAAGGCCTTAAAAGCTAGACCCAGAAGAGCCCATTATCTAGTCGTGGCTATCGGCTCTGCTCCTCCAAGGTCCGTTCCAGCTCTTCACCAGGTGAGAACTAGCCGTGTGCTCAGATTTCTTATTATTGTAACACCTACCCATAACGCTTTGTATTTCACACACTCTGTACTTTGTTTCATACCTGTCCACTGCCTAAAGGGACAGTACATCACCACCACTGACCAATAAACACTTGGTCAGTAAACACATACATCTATTACTCATTGCCCCTAGTTTTACATCCTTACACCCAACCTGACCTTAGTCCTAATTGCCCCTGACCGTGGAGGCCAGGAACTGCGCCGTCAGGAATTCTATTGTACTCGAGCAAGCAGCCCGCCTGCAGAGTGTCAAGATGTCGACTCTGCACATGAGCTCGCTAAAACGCTCGCTCTACTTAATTGGCAGGCTAGGTTAATAGCCCACTCTTAGACATTCATCCCCTAGCAGGTAAACGCATCCTGTAGGGACGCCCCCAATAGATCACGTACTCACACCAACACACTACACTGGTAGTCTCCCCCAATCACGGGAAATTACCCTTTTTCGGAAACATCCCTTAAATTAATACATCTACACTACCCTGTTTATCCCACCCCTAACAGAGGGATAAAACAATATCCTTGTATTATTCCTTCCCACACGTCCAACTGTTCCTGTACCTCCTCCTTGTTACCCCAAATCATCTGCAAACATCTTTCCTTCCCCAATTACTTGTGCCACTCGGGTCATTATGTCATCCATCACCACAATGAAAAGTAACGGTGACAGAGCACTTCCTTGTTTCAGGCCATTTCTCTGTTCCAACCAGTCCAATCTCTCTCCTCCCACTTTCACACAGCTCACGCTTCCCTTGTACATCTCCTTTATCCTCTTTATAGTCCATTTTTCTATTCTTCTATCCTCCAGGGACTTCCATACTTTGTTTCTGCATACACTGTCATATGCTTTCTCAATGTTCAGGAAGGCCATCAGAAGATCTGTTTCATACTCATAGTGCTGTTCTTGTAACTGCCTTACAGCAAAAATCAAATCCACTGTGGACCTTCCTGCTCTGAAGCCATGTTGTTCTTCTCTCATCCCTCCTTCTATCCTTGTCCTAATTCTCCTTTCCAAAACTTTCTCAAAGATCTTTGCACAATGACTCATCAGTGTTATTCCCCGATAATTTCTGCATTCTGTTCTACTACCTTTCTTGAAGATCGGGACAATTATTCCTTTTTTTCCAGTCCTCTGGGGTCTTCCTTTCCTTCCATGCTGTCCTCATCACTCGGTACAACCGTTGTATCCCCACCTCTCCTGCTGCTCTCACCATCTCCACACTCAACTCATCGACGCCCGGTGCCTTCCCTCCTTTCATCTTCCTCACTGCATCTTCCACTTCTTTCCATGTTAAGTCCTTTTCTGTTTGCAGTTCATCTTCCTCTTCCCCGATTTCTTCCTCCTCACCGTAGTTTCCATTTGGGTTCAGAAGTTCTTCAAAATATTCTTTCCACATTTTCTTCAGTTCTTCCCTATTTTCTATCTCTTGTCCCCTATTGTTCACCATTCTAACATAATCTGTAGGATCCTTCCGCCTCTTATTTTTTACAATCCCATACAGGACCTTTTTTGTCCCTTCAGTATCCTCCTTCATCATCTTTGTCCACTCTTCCATCCACTTTCTTCTCTCCTTAGCCACTACTCTCTTCGCCTCCTTCTTTCTTTCCTGGTACTTTTCCCTCGTCTCTACCGTCCTATTTTGATTCCACCTCCTAAAGGCTCTATTCTTTTCCCTTACTATATCTTTTGTCTTCTCGTTCCACCATGGTGTTTCCTTCCTCCTCTTCTTACTACTTGTCCTCCCACATACTGCTTCTGCTGCACCTACTAGTGTCTTCTTAAATCTAGCCCATTCCTCTTCCACCCCTCTTTCTTCATCTGTTGGAATTCCTTCCTTTACCATTTTGAGGTACTCGACCCTTCTATCCCCTTCTTTCTGTTTCCATATCCTTATACGTCTCTCCTGGTTCTCAGTCCCTTTCTTCTCCTTACTCCCTCTCAGGTTCATTACCAGCAATCGATGGTCGCTATCCAGGTTCTCCGATGGTATAACCTTGATGTCCGTGATGTTCTTATTTAGTTCTTTCTCATATAGTATATAGTCGACCACCGACTTCCTGGTCAAGTCATCACTGTACCATCTGATTGTGTGGCTCTCTCTTTTCTTGAACCAGGAGTTCCCAACTAGCAGGCTGTTCCTTTGGCAGAAGTCCAACAGTCTCTTTCCTTCCTCATTAATTCCACCCCAACCCTGTGGTCCTAGAACACTCTCATAACCTTGTCTTGCTCTTCCTACATGGGCATTCAGATCCCCCATAACAATCATATTTCTTCCTACCAGCTGATTCTGCAATTCCTCTTCAAACTCCTCCTTCTCTTCAGAGGCGCAGCCTACTTGTGAGCATACACTTGCACTATTTCTACGGTCTCTCTACTCCCACTCCATTCCTCTTTCCCTCTTTATTCCCACTCCAGTACAGTCTATAGCCTTTTCTCAGTTCTCTCCTTCCTTCCCCTTTCCACTTTGTTTCTGCCAATGCCAATAAATCCAACTTCCTTCTTTCCATCATATCCACTATCTCCTCCACCTTCCCCGTCAGCGTTTTTATGTTTAAAGTTCCAAATCTTAGTCCGTGTGTACAGCCGTGTCGTCTATTATATCCATCATGTCCGAGGCTCGTTCCATTCTTGAAAGCATTTGGTTTCATCCACTACTGGCTTGCTGGGCCTATCGTAGCTTCACCAGAGCCCCATTAGCCGTCGCTTTTCAGGGTTCCTGTAGGACCTTCACAGCTACCGCAACGGTCCCGGGGCACACGAAGTCCCCGTCGTACTTCGCCCCTACAGGCGATCCCCTACTTTGTGCCATTGCCCGTCTCCCACGACGTGGAAGAGGCTTTGGACTTATGGGAGGCAATAATAATAAATTAATATATATAATATACTAGCTGAAGTACCCGTGCTTCGCTACGCGACATAAATAAATTAAAATGTGAAGGTGACAGTTAAAACAGGGGATATGCGAGGTGCCATCAAAAGTTTGCTATTTCTTAGCGTTCTCTTTTTATTTGAAATGGAAATATGAAAGTTTTAAACCAAAGGGTGTAGTGACGTCACTAAAATGGTCACTATCTTTAAATAGTGCAAAGTATTGAAATCAAAAGTAACCTAAATGTTAATCAGGTAAATCAGCTACTTCCATGTAAAATTCATGTAAATCGGACCAGTGGTACTTGCGTGATTGAGTAATACACAGACACACACCATCTCATTTTTAGCCTCGCTTCGCTCGCGTCATAGTCGTGTCATATTGTTATTCAATGAAATGCAGGTTTAACCCCGTTAACACCCCTTTAGAACCTGAATATCCAAAAATCCCTCCTTAGTAGACGTTTTCAACACACAACAAACATATCCCCAAAATATCATTCTTCTAACTTTAATAGTTTGGGTTGGTCGATGAGAGTGAACATCCAAAAATCCTTCCTTAGTGGACGTTTTTCTTCCAGAATTTCACCCCTCCCCATAGGTCCCTTAAATTGGATTTATGAGAAAACGGTCGAACACCTATTTAATTTATTTATTTATTTATTTTTAAGCTGATTGATTTCCTCCGAGTTTCAAACTCCTCGCCTATGTCGTTTAGGAGATACACGCTCCGTTAAGAATCTTTCATCCCCCACTTTTCATCCCTTTCACCTCATAATATACACTACGTCGAAAACCCATTAGACATGTGTCAGCTTATTTTTAATGATTAGTATATATGCCAAGTATCACATCCCCAATTTTTTTTTTGTCGTGTAGCCTCCTGAGAGGCCGAGTGCAGGTCTTTCTAGTCGACGCCCGTGGGCGACCTGTGCGTCGGGATGAGAGATGGAATGGATGAAGATGAATGAAACTGGGCAAGGATGTGGAAGGAAGCGGCCGTGGCCTGTCAGAAGGTACTGTCCCAGCATTTGCCTGGTGTTGAAAATGGGAAACCACGGAAAACCATTTCAAGGACAGCCGACGGTGGGGCTCGAACCCACGCGTCTACCGAGTCAGCAGAGAGCTCGGCCCCTTGACCTAACGCAGCGCTTTGGCCCGCGTAGCCACTACTGTCGGTATCCCCAAATGAAACCACTCGTGAGATATTGTTATTCAATGAAATGCACGTTTACCCCTTTAACACCTATTTAGAACCTGATTATTCAAAACTCATTCCTTAGTGGACGTTTTCGACATATAACAAACATATGCCCAAAATTTCATGTTTCTAACTTCAATAATTTTGGCTAGGCGATGATGAGTGAGTGCGTCAGTCAGGACATTTTCTTACATTTATTTTTGATAATTTCACCCCTCCCCATGAACCCCTTAAATTGGATTTTATGAAACAAACGTTCGAACACCTGTTTACTTAAAGCTGTTTTCCCCCTGAGTTTGATGAGTGAGTAAGTGAGTCAATCAGTTAGGACACTTTATTTCCTGTTTTTTTCCCCCCAGAATTTCACCCCTCTTCAAGGGCCCCTTAAATTGAATTTATGGAAAAACGGTCGAATACCTATTTACTTGTATTTTAAGCTGATTTTCCCGCTGAATTTTAAACTTCTCGCCTATGTCGTTTAAGAGATACACGCTCAGTTAAGAATCCCTCAACCCCCAATTTTCACCCCTTTCACCTTATAATACACACCACATTGATAAACCCTTACACATATGTCTGATTATTTTTAATGATTAGTTTATATACCGAATATCACATCCCCAAAGAAACAACTCGTGAGATATCGTTATTCAATGAAATGCACGTTTACCCCCTTAACATCTCTTTAAAACCAGAATAAAAAAAATTATTCCTTAGTTGACGTTTTCGACATACAGCGAACATATTCCCAAAATTTCATTTTTCCAACTTTAATAGTTTTTGCTGGGCGTGAAGAGTAAGTGAGTCAGACAGGATATTTTCTTTGAATTAATTTTACCAGAATTTCACCCCTCCCCATGGGCCCCTTAAATTGAATTGATGAAAAAACGCTTGAACACCTACTAACTTATTTTTAAGCTGTCTTTTTCCCCTGAGTTTGATGAGTGAGTGAGTTAGTCAGTCAGTTAGGACACTTTCTCTCCTTTTTTCCCCCAGAATTTCACCCCACCCCATTGGCCCCTAAAATTAATTTATGAAAAAACGATCGAACAACAATTTACTTATTTCTTTAGCTGATTTTTTTCGCTGAGTTTCAAATTTCTCGCCTATGTCGTTTAAGAGATACACACTCCGTTTGGAATCCTTCAACCCCCACTTTTCACCCCTTTCACCTCATAATAATACACCACATTGAAAAACCCTTAGACACATGTCTGCTTATTTTTAATGATTAGTTTATATGCCGAGTATCACATCCACAAATGAAACCACTCGTGAGATATTGTTATTCAATGAAATGCAGGTTTAACCCCCTTAAGACCCCTTTAGAACCTGAATATCCAAAAATCCTCCCTTAGTGTATGGTTTTGACATACATCGAACATATCCCCAAAATGCCATGTTTCCAAATTCAATTTCTTTCATTTTTTTTCTTCAGAATTTCACCCCTCCCGATGAACCCCTTCAATTTGATTGATAAAAAACTGTCGAACAGCTATTTACTTACTTTAAAGCAGTTTTTCCCCCTGAGTTTGATGAGTGAGTTAATCAGTTAGGACACTTTCTTTCCTGTTATTTCCCCCCCCTCCCCCCAGAATTTCACCCCTCCCCATGGGCCCCTTAAATTGGATTTATGAAAAACGGTCAAACACATATTTACTTATTTTTATGCTGATTTTTTCCGCTGAGTTTCAAACTCCTCGCCTCTGTCGTTTAAGAGATACACGCTCCGTTAGGAATCTTTCAATCCGTACTTTTCACCCCTTTCACCTAATACTATACACCACATCGAAAAACCCTCAGACACGTGTCTTCTTACTTTTTAATGATGAGTTTATATACCGTGTATCACATCCCCCAATGAAACCAATCGGGAGATATTGTTATTCAATGAAATGCAGGTTTAACCCCCTTAAGACCCCTTTAGAACCTGAATATCCGAAAATCCTCCCTTAGTAGACGGTTTTGACATACAATGAACATATCCCCAAACTGTCATGTTTCTAACTTCAATAATTTTGGCTGGGCGATGATGAGTGAGTGAGTCAGGACATTTTATTTCAATTTTCTTTTCTCAGAATTTCACCCCTCCCCATGAACCCCTTAAATTTGATTTATGAAAAAAACTATCGAATAGCTATTTACTTACTTTAAAGCAGTTTTTCCCCCCTGAGTTTGATGAGTGAGTCAGTCAGTCAATCAGTTAGGACACTTTCTTTCCTGTTCCCCCCCCCCCCCCCCCCAGAATTTTACCCCTCCCCATGGGCCCCTTAAATGGGATTTATGAAAAAACGGTCAAACACATATTTACGTATATTTTATGCTGATATTTTGCCGCTGAGTTTCAAACTCCTCGCCTATGTCGTTTAAGAGATACACGCTCCGTTAGGAATCTTTCAATCCCTACTTTTCCCCCCTTTCACCTCATAATATACCCCACATCGAAAAACCCTCATACTCGTTTCTTCTTATTTTTAATGATGAGTTTATATGCCGAGTATCACATCCCCCAATGAAACCAATCGGGAGATATTGCTATTCAATGAAATGCAGGTCTACCCCCTTAACACCCCTTTAGAACCTGAATATCCAAAAATCCTCTCTTTGTGGGCATTTGCGGACCTTGAGGAAGCTGCATACCAAATTTCATTCCAATCCGTTTGGTGGTTTCTGAGATTTTGTGATGAATGAATGAGTGAGTGAGTGAGTGAGTGGTATTTGACAAATATATAGTAGAAGATAGTGTCAAGTTTTTGTTATGCTAAACTCGGTTGACAGTGCTGTGTGAGTAGTTGAGTAACTAACGGGATTTCAAGTAAAGATCCTCATTTTCTATACCGGTAGTGCAGAGCGCAACTGGTATCCAGTCGGCCGTGTCTTGACTTGAGCTATGTTGCCATGGAAACTATCTGCCTTGCCATTCCTTCATGAGTATATTTTATGATTTGATTAGCATGTGCTTGAGTGCAAAAGGGCCGAAATCAGAAGAATGAGAGAGACTATCGAAAATTCATGTAGCCAGCGGTTCCTTCTGGGTCCTAAACTATGTGTATGCAAAATTTGGTTGAGATTGGTGGAACGGTGTAGATTTGTATACGGAACAGACCCACCCACATACATACATATATACAGACTTTCACTTTTATATATAAGATATAGAATAATAAATTAATATATATATAAATTAATGAAATTGAGAACTATCATTGAAAACTTACACATAACATAATTATGACAAAAACAGACTTCATTAGGCCTACAATTTTGATAAGAAGACTACCATAGATTACTACACAACAGTTTTGTCAAGGACCTTTATCATTTCGGATCACTTCAAAATTTCCATTGGAGCAAAAAGATAAATATAATATTCCAACTGTAATGTAATAGGTATTATGTGTATATATGATATGTGTAAATTGTAAATGTTGGTACTACATCTTATGTTATGTTGGCACGTCTTAGAAATAAATCAGTTGAGTTACAAATGGACAAGAATGAAGGAGTCATTTACACTGGCGACGAGTGGATAACGGATTTAGTAAAAAGAGCCTTCAGAGTGCAGTGGTTAAAAACGTAAGTTAAGTGAAAAGGAAAAGTAAATAGTGATTATGTGGAAAGTAAGTTAAATGGAGTCAATTAAATACGATGGACCTTGGTTTCGAAGGATTTGAAACGGATGAGTGCATTGTTGAAAGCTGCGACCAGCTCACGGGAGCACCAGCACTTCAAAATATAATAAAGGAACGTGAGGAGGACATTCAAAATATGGCCCAACCGCACGCCTTATTGGAAACTTGGACGTTTTCAATCCAAAGGATGAGAAA
Source organism: Meconema thalassinum (assembly GCA_946902985.2). Taxonomy (NCBI): domain Eukaryota; kingdom Metazoa; phylum Arthropoda; class Insecta; order Orthoptera; family Tettigoniidae; genus Meconema; species Meconema thalassinum. Next base: position 293,780,718 of record OX336391.1, on the reverse strand, counting down.
ATTGAAGACTTTTACAGCAGATTCGAGGACTTCTGTTTAATGAATAACCATGTGTTGGGTCCGGACGCACCGGCAACTGAAAGAAACGATTCTTCCGCGGATGGATCAAACACCGTGGGAAAAAAAATTGCTTTTTCTTAATCATTTAAATCACAAAGTACGGGCAACTCTAAATCGATTGTGCAGACCTGTGGAACCCAGAAATCTTACCCTTGTGGACCATCAGGAAAGATTAAAGGAACATTTTAATCCTGCCGGTTTGGCGCTCGCTGAGACAGTGCGGTTTCAACGTATGAGACAACTGCCATCTCAGACAGTTGCGGAATTTGTGCTTAAACTTAATGACGCAGCTCAGACGTGTGATTTTGGGAACAATTTGGACTTGCGTCTACGAGATCAGTTCATGTTTGGTCTCACATCAGACAAAACTAGAGATCGATTATTCCAAGAGCCAAATCTTACTTATGATAGAGCGGTGGAGGTGGCTAAACAAATGGAGAAGTGGCAAACACAGTCACAACAGATGGCCACAGAACGGGAAGGATATCATGTCAATAAAATTCAGCATGGGCCTGTATACAGTCAAAATCGCGGAGGTAGCAGTGTCACCAATAACAGCGGGGCTCGAGGACAGGCTTGGGGACGAGGCACTATCCCAAAACGCGGAGCTTATGGTCAACAGTTTCAATCGCCGGCGCAAAACGGAGGAAAGGAAATCCAGGGAAATTCCGAACGAGTACACGCAGTGCCTAGAGGTCAACACTTAGGGCGGAGACAACCCAACAAGGCGTCACAAGGATGCTGGAGATGTGGATCGTCAAAGTGTCCCAGATAATTGCTGGTCCAAAAGTGTAAATTGTTTTGCGTGTGGAAAAATAGGTCATACGGCTCGTTATCATAGAGAGCAAATTAAAGCAATTGTCAGTGACGAAGAGCAACAAGAGGACTGAAGTGAACAATGGCGGTATGCTCCGTATTGTAGGGAATCAGCGGAAGCTATTGTTAGCGGCGACGGACAACGATCGGAACATATGTGTGATAGGCTTAAACAGGAGCAATGCGAGGAAAGTATTCTGGACTATGACGTGAGTAGTGATTATGATCAATTAGTCATAAACAGAGTAAATAAAATGGGGATGTAATAGAAGAGTCATGTGAGTGGGAACTATCATTTAGTGAGGAGAAAGGAGCAAGGGAAATGGGCAGGCTAGTAGATGAGGGCATGTGTGTAGTAGAAGAAGCAATAGGATTTAAACAAAACGACACTGAGGATAGTAATAAAAACAGAAATAATTCGAGATACTGGGAACTATGTGAATGGAGTGTAGGTAAACCTTGTTACACATAATACTGAACCATTGTTAGTGAAAACCAATATTGATGGTGTAAAGGAATGGAAATTGATACGGGCTCAGGATACAGTTTAATTCATGTAAAGCAGTTGCAAGAATTGTTTCCACATTTAAGTATTAGCGGATGTGATGCTAAACTTAAAACAGTAGATGGTAGCCCTATTAAAGTGGAAGGAACAGTAGCACTTAAGGTTAGTGACAATGTAGGAGATGAACATAAGCTGAAGTTGGTAGTATGTGACACACCTCAGTTGTTTTTGCCTTTGATTGGTAGGGATTGGTTGGAAGAAATAGCAGTAAATTGGAGGGATGTAGGAGAAAGACTGGGAGAAGTCAAAAAGAAAATAAATGGGAGAGTTAAGGTGATCAAAGAATCAGGGTATTGTCCTGAAATTAAAGCATTAATTGCAAGTATCCCTGAAGTGGGTACAGTGTTAAAAGCCCTTGGGCGAGGTACATACTTGGTAGATTTAAAAAGTAAACAATCCTTATGGCGTATAAATCAAATGAATATGTATTATTCTAAGCCAAATACCCAAGTTGGGGAACAAAGGTCTAATCAAGATGTTTCAAACACAGATAAACTATGGTCGTAATACTTAGAGTTGACGTCTGACAGCTAGTGTTGGAGGGAGGAGCATTGCACGTGCCATTTCACGCGGTTGCCACATTCCTGCATTCCATACCTTACCCTTCTCACTTCCGGCTGGCTTGTTCGTTCATTCTGACCGCTGTGTTTTCTTGTAGACTACCTGGCCAGACCATGACTGACTTGGTCTTATGTTCGGTTTTCTTTAACAGATGTTGGGCTGAAAAGCTCAGACAGTAGAGCGCTGGCTTTCTGAGCTCAACTTGGCAGGTTCGATCCTGACTCAGTCCGTCACCTCTCTCCATCAGCAGCTTCCTACTGTTGATAGCTTTATATTCAAAACCAAGGTTATGAACCACTTTCAGTAAGGAAGAGTAATTGCCTTTAAATAAGTCGTTCGGAAGTGTAAATAACAGTTTTTGAATTGTTGGATGTTCCCTCCTGGTGTAGTAAGAATATATGTGCCGGCGAATAGCATCGTCTTTAAACGTATCCAGATTTGTAATTCTGGAGGTTCTAGGCCGCTTCTTTCCAGGCATGGACAGTTTAGATGAACCCTCTTCTGAGTTGTTATATTTCTCCATCGTAACTCTTGTCACAGTACTTTTACTAACTCTAAGAGCTTTCGCAGTGCGTTCTTGAACTCTCTGGAATGGAATTAAAGGAACATTCCTTTCCGAAAAACTCTTAGCCTCCTCTTCAAAGAATTCCCTTGCGGCACATATAATTTCTCTTCCTTGGTGATGAATTGTCACACCATGACCGGTGGTATTTTTTTCATGAGGTGGACGAGTTCTGGGCCTCCCTCTCCCTCGAGGAGTATTCATAATGCTCGAAATATATATTGCAATACTATAATTGTAGGTCTACGTAATTAGTATTTAAAATACCGTTAGATACTTAATGACGGCCTCCAAACAGAAACACAAATAGAATAACACTCACGCTGAACTGCTTGTGACAAGATCTAACTCAGAAGTGCGAGGTTTGGCAACTCCTACAAACTCCTCCTCAACATGAGCTGGCCAGAGGGCCTATCTCCATGGCAACCGCAGTCGCCCCACCCCGTTTCCATGACAACCATACCCCCACCTCTCTTTAACCCACCCCGGTAGGCAGTTAAAGGACCTCCCTCTAAGAACTGTCAGAATTCAACTCTAAGTATTACAACTGTAGTTGTGCCCCATAACCAGACAACCATGTTAGCGAAACAGGCAACTCCGCTAGCAATAAACCTAGAAGCTGAAACTATACCTCAACCTAACCCTGAGGTAGCACCTGTATCAGAATCATCCTGTCAGGACATGAAATCAACAATTATCGTTCCCCCTGCTGGAACTCAAGTGCGCAGATCTGAGCGCATCAGTCGACCTCCTGTTAGACTGAATTTATAGATTTCTAACAAGTAGACATTGTCATTGAAGGGAGGAAAGAGTGTAATGTAATAGGTATTATGTGTATATATGATATGTGAAAATTGTAAATGTTGGTACTACATCTTATGTTATGTTATGTTGGCACCTCTTAGAAATAAATCAGTTGAGTTACAAATGGACAAGAATGAAGGAGTCATTACACCAACCTATGCTCTACTCCAAAAAGAGCCTGTCTTCATCACATAGAAAACACACTGCACACCCTGTTGACCAAACATATTTTGTAAAAAAAATAATATTTAGACTAATTTATAGGAATATATAAATACCAACTATTTAGATACCACTGTACGTCATTTTTGCAAAATTATTTTTATTAACATCAAATTCAAGCCCACATTTGTTACAGATCTGTTTTTAACTATTTTTATAAAAAGTTTCATAGAAAACCCAAGCAAAATATTAATAACAGAGCTTTGCTCGTAATTACATTAGTTTCTTTTCTTTAACGCTGAAGAAGGCCATAATATGGCCGAAACTGGTACATTTCATCAATATATATTAATTTATTATTATTGACTGAGGTGTAGTAAATTTATTACCCATTGGTATTTCATTTAAACAAGAAACTTGTACATTTTCAGATGTCTTCAATGGCTGTGTGCTGATAATACATTACATAAATTTATAATATAGTTGAATAAATATAAACATGCAAATAAGACAAATTTTAAAAACCTTACTCTTGTTATGTACCCTTCTCTGTGATTTTACTGTAGATAATTTGATGAAAACTATAATAATTTAGCCTATATAAACATATGGTAATGTTAAAGCTTGTAAAGCGAACTTATTGTTCAGAGGCATTTGGTGCACTTTTTATGAATTTTTGATTTTCTCAATACTTATTTAAGACATAATTCAGTTATTTATTTATTGTTTTATCACCTTCCTTTACTTTGATTACTTTTATTTTGCCTAACAAATTTTGAATTGTTCACACCCAAAAATGTGTAATTTGTATCAATCTTCTTCCACTAACTTGTTCTAATCATGACCCCTCTGCAGCATGTCGTTCTTGTGTCAAACTGGCTTGATTATTTTCCCTGAATTACTGACTTCCTGTTCATTTGAAATATCTTTCTAGGTCTAAAAGAAAAGCAAATCAGATTTCTTATTGAATCTGGAGCAGCTGCTATCACAATTGGAAACAACACTCAAGCAATCAATTTATTAACACAAGCAATGGAACTCAGTCAAGCAAAGGTATGATGCTACTTAAAGTTTAAAGTCTCGGCTACCTGTGTGTAGGTTTTTTGAGTTGGAGCCATTAAGACAACCCACTCTAAATATTCTGATGTTCTGTTTAGCAGTGGAATCTGAACTGAAGCTGATCTTTAAGGTAATTTGTTTTATTTGACACGTATTTGGAATATTTAGATAATTTTAAAACACACTTTTTGAAATTTTTTCAGTGGTTAATTAGAATACATATTAAGGCAGTGATAGTTAGTTATTGTTGTTTTATGGGGCAGAACTACGACGTCAAATTAAGGCAGTTATGCCATCAGAATGGTCAATTTACAATTTAATGGGTGTCCAAATTTTATGGAAAGAAAATTGGCATTTTTTGAGATCACCTAGCACAATGAATTTATTTTAATTTTTCTTTCACTGTTAATTATTAACAATAGTGTTTTTTATGTCCCTTACTAAAATTATTAGTTTATCACTATTCGTCGGCGGCGGCTGTAACTCGATTCCGAGTAAACATTCTTCTTCCTGCATAGAGCTTTTCAGACCAGCTTGTGGATGTGCTTCTGATGACTGAACAGGCCAATCCTGGCATAAAACATGCGCCCACATAAATTGCATTCAATGGTCGGGCGAGGGCGGGGTTGCAATTGACGAAGCTTTCTTGCTTGTCGCTTGGCCTCTTCATGTCTGCGACGTTCTTCCTCAAAGAAGTTGACAGCCGTCAATGTAGAGTTCCGCCACAGTAAACGGTCCGCAGCAGATGTTTCCCTTGAGTGGATGTCTATACCAGTCGTCGTCATGATGTGTTTTAACTGGTCTTTGAAACGCTTCAAAGGGGCCCCATGAGGTCTAGTGCCGGAGCAAAGTTCACCATAAAGGAATTGACGTGGAAGCCTGGTATCACTCATACGGTGAACATGGCCTAACCATCTCAGTTGATGAGCGATGATAGTTGTCTCAATGCTATCGAGATGCGCTCTCTCGAGAACTGCAGTGTTGGTCACGTAGTCCTCCCACTTGATGTTCAAGATGTATCTCATCTTTTGTTGGTGGAAACGCTCAAGTTTCTTGATATCACGGCGATAGAAAAGGAAGCTTGTAGTTTAACGTGACCATTAATCTCGCGATCATAAGCCACGGGACCTCCATTTTACGTGGAATCCGAACCACAGGACATGGCATTTCACATCGAAAATCTCACATGCATTGACCGGGAATCGAACCCGGTCCGCCTTCACGGCGATAGAGTGTCCAAGTTTCACAGCCATACAGTAGCGTTGAGATGACGACAGCTTTGTACACCATGAGTTTGGTATGCATCTTTAGGTCTTTATTCATGAAGACTCTGTGCATTAAACGGCCAAATGCTGCATGGGCAGCCCCAATTCTTTTGTCAACATCCTGTTTGCAAGTGCACTGTTTAGACAAGATGCTACCAAGATATGAAAAATGATCAACCTGCTCCAGTGTTGAGTCTAAGATGGAGATATTGAACTCAGGAAGAGGTAATCCAGGGGCAGGTTGTGCAAGCACTTTTGTTTTCTTTGCATTGATGGTGAGACCAAAGAGATCACACGCAGTGCTAAAGCGATTGACCGATTGTTGAAGCTCTGCAGCTGTCGGAGCAGGAGATGCGGTGTCATCGGCATACTGCAGTTCTGTCACCCGGGTAACTTGGGTATGTCTCTGTGAACGAAGTCTCGCCAGATTGAAAAGACCTCCATCGAAGCGAAACTTAATCTCTATGCCTGGGTTGTTGGAAGATGATTCATACATCATGGCAGCCATGTACAATGCAAAGTGTGTTGGAGCAAGCACACAGCCTTGTTTCAAACCGTGAGTGATTGGAAATGGATCGGATACAGAGTTACCGTGAAGAATCTTCCCAGACATTCCATCATGAAGAGCTTTAACTAATTCCACGTAGCGATCTGGACATCCAAAGTGCGTTAATACTTTCCACATAGCAGGTCTTGGTACTGAATCAAAGGCTTTTTCCAGGTCATAGAAAACTAAATACAGGGGCTCCCGTTGCTCTCTGCACCCTTCCTGGAGTTGTCTGGCACAGAATATCATGTCTGCTGTGCCCCTGGAGGTTCGGAAACCACATTGAGACTCGGGCAAAATCCTCTCCGAGATACCCTGGAGCCGGTTTAGGAGAATTCTTGCGAGAACTTTACCCGCAATGGATAATAGCGATATACCACGGTAGTTCCCACACACGCTACGATCGCCTTTCTTGAAGATAGTTATGATGGCAGCATTCTTCAAGTCGTCAGGTACTTCTCGAGTTTCCCAAATTAACAGGATAAGTGTAAAAAGTCGAGTCTTCAAGGCATACCTCCACCCCGTAACAACTCCAGAGGGATGTTATCAGGACCAGGAGCCTTTCTCTGCTTTAGTTGATTGAGCGCTTTGGTGAAATCTCGGAATGTCGGCGGAACCGCCATGCATGGTTGTTGGGGCTGCTGAGGGATGTTTCGAAGAAAGTCCTCGGCAACATTGGAGGCACGATTTAGAAGTGCAGAGAAATGCTCCTTCCAATGCTCCAAAATTTGTCCTTGTTCAGCCAAAATGGCGGAATTGTCAGCAGTTTTCAATGTACCCGATGATGATCGGATTGGGCCGTATACCTCCTCCATGCCTGCATAGAAGTTTCGCAGGTCACGGGCATCAGACAGTCCTTGCAGTTCTTCAGCTTTTCGCTGCCACCAGTTGTTCTTTATTTCCCTGATTCGCGCCCAACACTTCCCCTTAAGTTGCACGAATTGTGATTTTTTCACACTGGAAGACGGATCTTGAAGAAAGGATAGATGGGCCTCCCGTTTGGCATTGATGAGACACATAATTTCATCATTACTTTCATCAAACCAGTCCCGTCCCCTGCCCCTCACAAAACCAATTGCTTTCTTAGCTGACTCAGTAATGACATTCTGAAGCATTGTCCATTCCTGTACAACACTATTTGTGCTAACAGGGTGACTAGCCAGCCTATTTGCGATTTCATTTCTGCAATTTGTAGCAATTGATTTTACTTGGAGTTTAGAAGTGTCAAATCTCCGTCTCGACAGGTTGTGGATGGATCGTTTCGGTTTGCGGCAGATTGAGATCCTCAACCGGCAAAAAAGGAGCTTATGATCTGTCCAACAGTCATCGACACCTCTTGCGGTCCCGGTGACAAGGATGTCCCTTCTATCACATTGCCTGGTGATGATATAGTCAAGGATGTGCCAGTGCTTCGAGCGAGGATGCATCCAAGTGGCCCTGTAGCGATTCGGCAGGCGGAACTGAGTGTTGGTAATAAAGAGTTCATGTTCAGCACATAGACCAAGGAGTAATAGGCCATTGGCATTGCAGTTGCCAAGCCCCTGCCCTCCCATCACACTGCTCCACAATTGATGATCCCTACCAACTCGGGCGTCGAAATCGCCAAGCATCAAGAGTACGTCTCCAGATGGCACCTTGGTGATGATTGTGCTCAGCTGGTTGTAGAATTGATCTTTAACTTCTATATCAGCATCCAAGGTGGGAGCATATGCAGAGACAAGAGTCATAAAGTGACCCCCTGAGAGTGGGATTCGAAGAGTCATAATTGCTTCACTGACAGCAGTTGGAGCCAGCTGGTGATCACTCACCAGTGCGGTTCTTATAGCGAAACCAATACCATGAATACGGCGCTCTCCCTCATCTTCCCCCTTCCAGAATATGGTGTAACCTGAACTGAACTCTGTAATTTTACCTTCGTTGGACAATCTGGTTTCACTTAAGGCAGCAATATCTATGTTCATTCGACCAAGCTCATGGGTAATGAGTGCTGTTCTTCGCTCAGGCCTGTTATTGTCCTTCAAATCGAGTAACGTTCGAACATTCCAGGATCCTATCATTAATGTTTGGATATTCTTTGTTTTCGTTTTTCGACCGCAAAAGGGGTGACCCGCCGGGTGCGGCCTCCCAGCCGGCTGAAGGTGTGACTACCGATGTTAAGCCCACATTTTCTAGGGCCTTCCCCATTCGGGGTGGGCAGCGGTGATCCTAAATAGGCCCGCCCAAACACAGATGCAGGACCGAACTCCTGAGTAGTCACAAGGTCTCAGAAAGACGACCATCACACATCTGCTGCCAACGTGCAGGTCCGAACTAGAGGCTTCCAGTTTCAACCCGAAAACCTGCCTCCACCATCCTTATCCCATCGCCGCTGGACTTGTTGAAAGATGTGACAGCAGGAAAAAGGTGCCACAAGCGAGATTTTGTTTAAGGTGGATCACAGCTTGCAAGGAAGTGACCCACACACTATGATCTCGGAACTATACCCTGCGGCACAAAAGAAATGAGACGTGCAGGTTCTAGCACCGTGACTGCAATGGACTGCCGCAGACTCTAAATATAATTTAGTTGCGCCTTCACAGCCAGTCCATCTGGCATGATCTCATCCGCCTCCACGACCGTTGAGAACCACAAGGAAAGTTCCTCCTCCGTCCGTTTTGCCGTTGGGCCAATATATACGTAATGGGTTTCAGTGTCATTTCCTACACTGAGGGGACCATCACCCCACCTAAAGGGGCTCATCCGCCAGAAGCCGTTGGCCCCTTCAGGGGGTCGAGTTATTTACCACCGCCCAACATTCGGCGTTAGCTGTTTTTACAGCTGGTTGCCAGACCAGCTAACCCTCCTCCTTTCGCATTCCGGACTTGGGACCGGACAAAGGCGGACAAAATTGCAAAATTTCAGAGAAAAAAATTCTTGCTTCATATTCAGATTTGGAATGGTGAATTATTATTTTTCAGCTGCACTAAAAGGCATTTTAAATTTGGTGATCTTAAATTTGAAGCCTTGTTGAGGATGATAGGTGAATTAAAACTTTAGTTATTGGTGTTTGAACCTGTAAATTAAAACACAATTCTTAGTTATTGGGTATGTTAAGATTAAAGTTTTGCATTATGATCAGACACGTGCGCCCTGGTCTATTTAAATCCATTTTCTGAGCATATTTATGCACGGAATGTTTTGGAAGAATGAATTTAGTGGCACGATTTTGTTTTTGCTCTACAGAGGTGTGCAAATTACTTACAACTTATCCCATAAGAAATTGCGTGTGGAAAATTTCAAAATTGGAGATTTCCAGGAACACCTGAGCTCGGTAGCTACCAGATGCCACCGCAGTCGGCTCTTGGCAACGAACGTAGGAACCTAAGAGCGTTGTTTACATTCTTAACCTATACAATTTAGCTTCACACAGGTGTAATTAGTGGAAGGTTTTTTAACATGCCATAAATCTATGACAGGGACCGCCGGCTTTACTTCCCCTCCGAAGGAAGGCATACTGTGGGATTTTTAACGCTCTTAAAAAATCCGACGACTTCGGCCGGATTTGAACCCGCGATCTTGGGCATAGAAGCTCAACATTGAGTCAATAGAAATGATACGGTTCACAATATCCGTTGTGCATTGCATGATAAACGCCCTGGATAGGATATTATCCTGCAACACAATAACGCACGCCCCACAGTGCTCGATTCACCAGCAAGAACATTCAGATTTTTCTATGCCGCATCTTCTCTCCAGTCCAGACTTGGCAACCTCCGAATACCATCTTTTTGGTTTATTGAAGGAGCAGATGAGAGGCCAGCAGCGCTATGAGATGAATGAGGACATGAAGAGAGCAGTGCGTCAGTGCCTTCGGCGTGCCGGAACGGACTTCTACCGTTAAGGGATTTTCAAACTTCCACAACAGTGGGAAAAATGTGTCCAAAGGAATGTAGACTAAGTTGAAAAATAAACAAAAGTTTACAGTTTGAAATTATGTAATCAGTGTATCAAAATTAATAAACATATTTCCGTAAAGGCATGTCGGTCATGATTCTCAGTATGCCCCTCGTTCAATGAGTTTCTCAGAATTATCCAAAACACTAATTTATCAAGGCGTTCGTGCCACTTGACCTAAGGTTTCTAATTAATCTCTGAATTCCTCCGTTCCTGATTTCCTTTTGGACTTAACTATTATTCGTTTGGTCCTGTTCCTTTCCTCTACATAAAGCTCTCAGTCTGCCGGATTCCTTGTTTGGAGACATTTTTTGTAAGCCTCTTTTTTACTTTTACAAACTTACTTCACTATATCCAGGATGTCCCATGACATACCTTTGCTGCTACTAGTACTGCACCTCTGTATCCTGACCACTCAGTTTCATTGTCCTTCAATTCTTGACCATGACTCTTTGGAATTTCTCATCAATCATTTGCATGCATCTCTGCCCCAGTTTCTTGTCCTTGGGATTTTCAACCCTAAACCATCTGCAAACAGCCCTCACTTTCTGCACTTAAGAACTAACTATACTTAATTTACAGCAAATCACTTTGTGGTCTGTTTCATAAAAAAATAAAACCTGTATACCCTGAAATTCATCAATAGTCTATTTTATTGACCCAATTCCTCTATCCTCGCATGTGTATCTATGAATATCCTTATGCTTCGAGAATGAGCTCACAACGGATAACCATATTCTAGCACAGACACCCAATAAACATTTCCCATTGGTGTTTGCTTCCCTATCCTCACCCCACTTACCCTCTTCCTTTTCATATCCTTCACTCTTATTTTCCTCCTGGCATTGAAATCCTCCATTAGTAGACTGTGATTATTACCTGATAGTGCAAACCTGCGCGAACGCGAGAGTGAAGAGGGGAAAGTAGGAGAAGGAAGGTAGTAGAATGGATAACTGCTGATGTACTCCTGGGAGATGCACTAACATTTCCCTAGCAACAAGCGAAGTGAACATTCCTCCCCTCCCAATCACTCTGTGCACATGGATATATACAAAACTTGTGTGCGCCTGTGTCACCAGGTAATAATTGCGGTTTACTACACTATCCTTATTGTTAACTTTCATTATCACATCACTCAGTGCCTCATAAAATCTGTTGGTTGGTTCTTAAGTTTAGGGGCTGCGACAACGCGGTCATGTAGCCCGTGTACTTTGGGTGTGTGTAGAATCTGTCTGATAACCGGAGTTAATTGTGATGACTGTATTAGTGTGTGTTTAATCAGTTGAAACTTTCCGTCAAATCAATACAAATATTTTTTGCGCTATTGTTGCGCTAAGTTAGGTACATGTTTCGAACCTTGTATACCGGTCCTTCATCAGCCTTTCACACATATGGCCACACATCAAATCAACACTGAACGAAATCCAAAAATGCATGCACACTAATAATACATATTAAAAACATTACATTAAAAATTCTGTACGAAACATATTAAAAACACATGTTAAAAGTTCTAAGAGTCCACTTCACTTGTTCATAAGCACATGTCTTTCTGATAGGAATCTTATCCTATTCTGTTGTCTGCTTCCTGTCATGTGGGGAACGGAATTAGAATATTAATCCTATTTGAATGGTCCAAATGCAAAGACTTTTAGGTACTCCCTTTTGATAGGAGACTTGTCCTGTTCTGCTTCTTGTCATATGTGGAACGGAAATAGAATAGTATTCCCATTTGAATGGTCCAAATGCAAAAGACTTTAGGTGCTCCCAGACTAGACAAGTATTCCTCTGTTGAAAGAAAAATTAAATTGATTTAGTGAATGGACTGAAGTAATGAATCTAATATATGATCAACCAGAAAACGATTGCTATAAAATCCTTACCTCCCAGTGTGTGCAGTGGACCTGTGCGCTTGAAACAGTTGTTGCAACTCAAGTGCTGAGTTAAGGCGAGGCGAGGCGAGGCCACGTGAGACATGTAGGGGTGGAGAGTACCATTGGTGGAAGCAAAGAGCGGAGGGGCGGGGAGGCAACTTGGAGCGGGAGGGGAAAAAAGGAAGTTTGGGTGGTACTACGAACCCAGATCTAATATTATGGAGGTTTTTTATGTTTGTTACTGGTGACAAAATTTGTCAATGTTTCGTATAAAACATTGCTATCGAAATTGATTTCATTCAGATTGTGTGACGGGTTGTTTCTCAGGGCCTGGTCTATCTCTAGCTGTTCCAAAATATTAAGCATAATGCCTTTGCCGCAATAATGCAAAATTTCCAAGTCTTCCTCAATTTTCGAAAAGTTGTGGTTGCGTTCCTGCATATGATTATTAATGGCTGAGAATTTTTTGTGCCTAGCAGCGTTGAAATGCTCATTATATCTTATTTTGAAACTACGCCCCGTTTGACCTATGTAATCCGCATCACAATCCTTGCACTTTATTCTGTAAATACCGGATTTCTGGAATTTGTCTTGTTTGTTGATCGATTTGGAGTTAAATAAGTGTTTCATAGTGGTGTTGTCTGTTCTGTATGCTATTCTAAGCTCCTGTTTCTTGAAAACGTTCGTGATGTTGTGTGTTAGTTGATTTGCGTATGTGAAAACTGCAATTGATTTCTTATTTTCAATTGGCTGCAAGCTTGTGACTGGTATGAAACACTTATTTAACTCCAAATCGATCAACAAACAAGACAAATTCCAGAAATCCGGTATTTACAGAATAAAGTGCAAGGATTGTGATGCGGATTACATAGGTCAAACGGGGCGTAGTTTCAAAATAAGATATAATGAGCATTTCAACGCTGCTAGGCACAAAAAATTCTCAGCCATTAATAATCATATGCAGGAACGCAACCACAACTTTTCGAAAATTGAGGAAGACTTGGAAATTTTGCATTATTGCGGCAAAGGCATTATGCTTAATATTTTGGAACAGCTAGAGATAGACCAGGCCCTGAGAAACAACCCGTCACACAATCTGAATGAAATCAATTTCGATAGCAATGTTTTATACGAAACATTGACAAATTTTGTCACCAGTAACAAACATAAAAAACCTCCATAATATTAGATCTGGGTTCGTAGTACCACCCAAACTTCCTTTTTTCCCCTCCCGCTCCAAGTTGCCTCCCCGCCCCTCCGCTCTTTGCTTCCACCAATGGTACTCTCCACCCCTACATGTCTCACGTGGCCTCGCCTCGCCTCGCCTTAACTCAGCACTTGAGTTGCAACAACTGTTTCAAGCGCACAGGTCCACTGCACACACTGGGAGGTAAGGATTTTATAGCAATCGTTTTCTGGTTGATCATATATTAGATTCATTACTTCAGTCCATTCACTAAATCAATTTAATTTTTCTTTCAACAGAGGAATACTTGTCTAGTCTGGGAGCACCTAAAGTCTTTTGCATTTGGACCATTCAAATGGGAATACTATTCTATTTCCGTTCCACATATGACAAGAAGCAGAACAGGACAAGTCTCCTATCAAAAGGGAGTACCTAAAAGTCTTTGCATTTGGACCATTCAAATAGGATTAATATTCTAATTCCGTTCCCCACATGACAGGAAGCAGACAACAGAATAGGATAAGATTCCTATCAGAAAGACATGTGCTTATGAACAAGTGAAGTGGACTCTTAGAACTTTTAACATGTGTTTTTAATATGTTTCGTACAGAATTTTTAATGTAATGTTTTTAATATGTATTATTAGTGTGCATGCATTTTTGGATTTCGTTCAGTGTTGATTTGATGTGTGGCCATATGTGTGAAAGGCTGATGAAGGACCGGTATACAAGGTTCGAAACATGTACCTAACTTAGCGCAAAAAATATTTGTATTGATTTGACGGAAAGTTTCAACTGATTAAACTATTTATATACGTCAATACGGACCAGAAATGGCAACTAGTATTCCCATCATTAGTGTGTGTTATCTGTTTTTTTAATTTAAGTACTGCAACTTAGAATTTTTCAAATAGTTCCTACTTTTGTCACCAAGCACCACCATCAATGACTACTAGGCCAAGTTCAGAACTTAGCTACTAGACGCCATCTCAGTCGGCTCTTGGCAACGAACGTAGAAACCTAAGAGCGTTGTTTACATTCTTAACCTATTCAATTTAACTTCACACAGGTGTAATTAGTGGAAGGTTCTTTAACATGCCATAAATCTATGACATGGGACCTCCGGCCTTACTTCCCCTCCGAAGGAAGGCATACTGAGGGATTTTTAACGCTCTTAAAAAATCCGACGGCTTCGGCCGGGTTTGAACCCGCTATCTTGGGCATGGAAGCTCAGCATGCTACCAACTACGCCACCGAAGCCGCCCATAAAATCTGGCTACTTTGTTGTGATGTGCCCCTTCACATGGAGCATACGCTGAAGCATTCCTGACCCGATTTACTGACATTTCCAAATCTGGAATGTTTGGCTATCAAAGCCAGGGTAATTTATTACAACAAACATTTTAGGTATTGTGACGTGTCTGTTGGGGTTTCGCCCTCATGTACCGAATAGGCTCGTCAGTAGACGTCGGTACACCTCTAGACCCCTTCTAGGATAGCAACTACTTGTCATGGAGCACATTGCAGTGGTGCCTCCACAGGGAGCTAAGAGGTGTTAAAGGTGCTGAAAGCTCATACCTCCTTTAGACAAGAAGCACTGCAATGCGCTTTCATACATGGGAAATATCAAGTAGTTTCTATCCCACAAGGTGTACTGATGTCTACTGACAAACTCAATCTGTACATCTAGGTGAAACCCAAACAGACACGCTACAAATTTGCTGTATAGAATTTCCAAATCTATCCTCATTAATCGTTCATTTACGTACCTCATAGAAATTATTTTACGTTCTAGGGTTCTCTTGACATACAGCCCTACTCCCCACTTTGCCCTGCCTCGTTTTACTTCTGGCAGGTATACCTTGTAATCCCCTTCTTTCTCCTCTCTGTCTCCCTTTATCTGAACTTCACTAATCCTTAGAATATTCAATCCCATCCTACTTGCTGACTCAGCTATTTCTACTGTACCTTCCTCCTTCCATAACATCATCATCATCTGTGTCCAACTCCAGTCACCCGGGTGTTGTAAACTAGCCTCTTCCACTCCTGTCTATTCTTCCACTTCTCATGCTCCATTACTTCTGCCAAATCCAGTCCAATGTCATAACCTCCCCCTAATATTAATAGCACCTCATCAAATACCAGTACAATTGTCGGTTCGTTTCCAAGGAGTCCTTGATCTGTCAGATAGGAGTGGGACTCCCATCACTCTCAAGACATTTTAAACTGGTTAAGAAAGTACAAGTGAAGCAGGTTGCAAGCCTTTCTTACACAGGGGCCCACATGTTTCACCTCAGGTAATAAACAAGTCAGTTGGTAGTCCTAGTACCCTGAGCACAAGGAAAGCCACGACTCAGAATGTGCCCAAGATGCCCACTCCTATTCCATAGTTACTGGTATCCCAACTATCAGGACCACGTATTAGACCACTCAGCATTGCCCAACTAGGATGTGACACCATGAACCATGCTACTTCTTATAAAAGAATAAGGTAAACTATGTGTGTAAGTCAACAAGAAAATTTATGGTTTTCAGATCTTATTAATCATTTCAAGAGTGCATGCTTCGTCATTGAAGCTATCATCAGTGATCGTACGGCACTCCATAGAGTCAGTCATTCCATCTAGACTGGACAAATGATCCGACTTAGGTGTGGACTGCTCATGTTGTAATTGGTTCATTCACCTGCCAGGAAAGCAGGAAATCGTAATGACTCCTTCATACTTGTCCATTTATAACTCAACTGATTTATTTCCTAAGACGTGCCAACATAACATAACATAAGAAGCAGTACCAACATTACAATTTACACATATCATATACACACATATAATACCTATTACATTACACTTACAATTTACACATATCATATATACGCACATAATACCTATTACATTACACTCTTTCCTCCCTTCAATGACAATATCTACTCGTTAGAAATCTATAAATTCAGTCTAACAGGAGGTCGACTGTTGCACTCAGATCTGCACACTTGAGTTCCAGCAGGGGGAACGACAATTGTCTATTTCATGTCCTGACTGGATGATTCTGATACAGGTGCTACCTCAGGGTTAGGTTGAGGTATAGTTTCAGCTTCTAGGTTTATTGCTAGCGGAGTTGCCTGTTTCGCTAACATGGTTGTCTGGTTATGGGGCACAACTAGTTTGTCTGTGTTTGAAACATCTTGATTAGATCTTTGTTCCCCAACTTGGGTGTTTGGCTTAGAATAATTCATATTCATTTGATTTATATGCCATAAGGATTGTTTACCTTTTAAATCTACCAAGTATGTACCTCACCCAAGGGCTTTTAACACTGTACCCACTTCAGGGATATCTTCCTTTCTCCTACGTACACGAACTTGCTCCCCTATCTGAAATGTAATTACATTTGGCACATAAGACTATTTAGCAGCTGGTTTCAGCTTGCTGAGAGGTGTTCGTATCAGAAAGGTAAAGATCATTTCTGCTGGAGTGATATTAGTTACCGTGCTTGGCGTATTTTGGTACTGGAAAAGGAAATTATAAACTTTATGCTTAATTGACAATTTTGACTCAGACATTAGCATTTTCTTAAGACCAGTCTTTGCTGTTCGCACTCCCCTTTCTGCAAGGCCATTTGCCTGAGGATGATAAGGTGGGCTTTTAGAAGCTATTATGTCATTATCTGTACAAAATGTCAAGAAATTGAAGGAATCAAAGGGGGGACCATTGTCGGTCACTATTTGAGCAGGAAGTCCGAACGTGGCAAAGCATGCTTTCAATCTGTCAATTACAGCTGTGGAGGAGGTACCCCCAACATCCCATATTTCCAGCCATTTACTATGACTGTCAAGCAATATCAGATACACTTCAGTATTAAAATAAAAGAAATCTAAGTGCAGGCGAGTCCAATTACTGTTCGTTGAAGGCCAAACATGTTGTATTGGTGAAATCGCCTGAAAATTTACTCTAGCATATGGTTCACACAGTTTAATATACTCGTCAATATCTTTGGCAAAATTTGGCCAGTAAACCACATTCCTTGCTCTCATATTCATCCTTACACTACCTGGATGTCCACCATGAAGGGTATCCAGTACTTTACTTCTTAATTCAAAGGGGATTACCACACGATCTCCAAAAAGAAGACACCCTTCTACCACTGACAGGCTATAGCTTATTTCAAAATACGGTTTGAGTGCTGGCATTGTCACTTGTTGTGGCCAACCCGACTTTGTCAATACAGGATCCTTAAGAGTAACATCTGCTACAATTTCAGCATTTATGGGTAACCCTGACAGTTAAGTTATTACACTTTCTACAATTTCATCTTGACTGGGAAGTCTAGACAACATATTTTCACTTTTCCTATACTCTGCTCTGTATTTGAATGCTTTAATTTCAGGACAATAATCTGATTCTTTGATCACCTTAACTCTCCCATTTATTTTATTTTTGACATCCCTCCAATTTACTACTATTTCTTCCAACCAATCCCTACCAATCAAAGGCAAAAACAACTGAGGTGTGTCACATACTACCAACTTCAGCTCATGTTCATCTCCTACATTGCCACTGACCTTAACTGTTACTGTTCCTTCCACTTTAATCGGGCTACCATCTACTGTTTTAAGTTTAGCATCACATCCGCTAATACTTAAATGTGGAAACAATAATTCTTGCAACTGCTTTACATGAATTAAACTGTATCCTGAGCCCATATCAATTTCCATTAATACCTTTACACCATCAATATTGGCTTTCCCTAACAATGGTTCATTATTATGTGTAACAAGGTTTACCTCCACTCCATTCACATTGTTCCCAGTATCTCGAATTACCTCATTATTTCTGTTTTTATTACTATCCTCAGTGTCGTTTTGTTTAAATCCTATTCCTTCTTCTACTACACACATGTCCTCATCTACTAGCCTACACATTTCCCTTGCTTCTTTCTCCTCATTAAATGATAGTTCCCACTCGCATGACTCTTCTATTACGTCCCCATTATGTACTCTGTTTATGACTAATTGATCATAATCACTACTCACGTCATAGTCCAGAATACTTTCCTCACATTGCTCCTGTTTAGGCCTAACACACGTGTGTTCCGATCGTTGTTCGTCGCCGCTAACGATAGCTTCAGCTGATTCCCTACAATACGGAGCATACCACCATTGTTCGCTACACTCCTCTTGTTGCCCTTCGTCACTGACAACTGATTTAATTTGCTCTCTATGATAACGAGCCGTATGACCTATTTTTCCACACGCAAAACAATTTACACTTTTGGACCAGCAATTATCTGGGAGACGATCCACATCTCCAGCATCCTTGTGACGCCTTGTTAGGTTGTCTCCGCCCTAAGTGTTGACCTCTAGGCACTGCGTGTACGCGTTCGGAATTTCCCTGGTTTCCTTTCCTCTATTTGGTGCCGGATATTGAAACTGTAGACCAAAAGCTCCGCGTCTTGGGATAGTGCCTCGTCCCCAAGTCCGTCCTCGCGTCCCGCTATTACTGGTGAAACGGCTACCTCCCCGATTTTCACTGTATAGGCCTACAGGCCCATGCTGAATTTTACTGACCTGATATCCTTCCCGTTCTGTGGCCATCTGTTGTGACTATGTTTGCCACTTCTCCATTTGTTTAGCCACCTCCACCGCTCTATCATAAGTAAGATTTGGCTCTTGGGATAATCGATCTCTAGTTTTGTCTGATATGAGACCAAACATGAACTGATCTCATAGACGAGAGTCCAAATTGTTCCCAAAATCACACGTCTGAGCTGCGTCATTAAGTTTAAGCACAAATTCCGCAACTGTCTGAGATGGTAGTTGTGTGATACGTTGAAACCGCACTGTCTCAGCGAGCGCCAAACTGGCAGGATTAAAATGTTCCTTTAATCTTTTCTGAAGGTCCATAAGGGTAAGATTTTTGGGTTCCACAGGTCTGCACAAACGATTTAGAGTTGCCCGTACTTCGCGATTTAATTGATTAAGAAAAAACAATTTTTTTTCTCATGGCATTTGTTCCATCCGCGGGAGAATCGTTTCGTTCAGTTGCCGGTGCGTCCGGACCAAGCGCATGGTTATTCATTAAACAGTAGTCCTCGAATCTGCTGTAAAAGTCTTCTATTTTCTCATCCTTTGGATTGAAAATGTCCAAGTTGGGTCATATTTTGACTGTCCTCCTCAAGTTCCTTTATTATATTTTGAAGTGCTGGTGCTCCTGTGAGCTGATCGCGGCTTTCAACAATGCACTCGTCCGTTTCAAATCCTTCGAAATCAAGGTCCATTGTATTTAATTGACTCCATTTAACTGTACTTTCCACATAATCACTATTTACTTGTCCTTTTCACTTAACTTACGTTTTTAACCACTGCACTCTGAAGGTTCTTTTTATTAAATCCGTTTTCCACTCATCGCCAGTGTAATGACTCCTTCATTCTTGTCCCTTTATAACTCAACTGATTTATTTCCTAAGACGTGCCAACATAACATAACATAACATAAGAAGCAGTACCAACATTACAATTTACACATATCATATATACACATATAATACCTATTACATTACACTTACAATTTACACATATCATATTTACACACATAATACCTATTATGTTACAGAAATTAAGATATGAGTCCTGATAATGGTCTCATTTTCAACACTTACACTTTTAAGTATATAAAGTACCAAGTATCACACTAAGGTGCTATCTGTTCAGGGCCACTTGATTGACCTGAGTCAGACTGTTGTCAGACTTAAAAACAAACCTATAAACAAGTTCAACAACATACGCTACTAAACTGCAGTTTAGCAGAAAACACAATTTTACATACCGGTATTCACAAAACTCAGGGAATACATTCTCATCAGACATTATTTCTACAATGGATGCATAAATTAATACTAATAATCTCCTGTATTTGTTTTTGTTGCAGTCAGAATCAGACGAGAATGCGCTCAATATATCTCGCTCAACAAAGAAACTAAACTTCGGAAAAATTCATGCCCTCCTAGGTAAGAAAGGCATGTTCCAATTTTTTTCAGAATACCCATAAGGTAGTACACTGGGCAGCCTTGTGTAAATTCTGACCACTCTACTCTTTGGTCTAATGGACCTGACACTGAATTACTTTGTTCAAATATTCATTGATAGAATAAAAGAGGTCATTCTCAAGACTGGATGTGAGATTAATTTGAAATAATTTACCCAGGTATTTTAACATTGTACTACAAATATTTTCGATTAATTAAGAAAATCTATAATAATATCTTCTGAAGTTCAATTTTTTTTAGACGAGTTGAGTATAACAATGAAAGAAATTGAAAATAGAGAAGAAAAAGAGATTCTGAAGAACAAACATAAGACTTACACGAAAAATTAATCTACGAAAACAATGTCATATCTTATCAGGAAAGGACAGCCATGTCAGCTAGAATTAAGAGGTTTTGTGAGAGGAGGAAGATGACAGCTAAATTCCCTGTCAACCCGCAGAAGACTTAAATGTATTTGGTTTGATTTAAGAGTTCCAATGTGGGTGTAAACTATGCAAATAAATAAAATCTATCTTCTTCTTTTCTTCATCTTTTGTCCCTCCTGGCGGTGTGGTCCACTTAATAAATGCATTGTCCCCATTTGGGTCTGTCCTGGGCCATGTCAGGGTGAAGATTGACGTTCTTCAGATCTTTGTGAAGGGTATCAACACATTGTTATTTAGGACGTCCTTGTGGTCTCCTACCAGCAACTTCTAGGCTAACATGTAACCCGTCTTCACAATAGTGTCAGCCTCGGTCCTCAGCACATGTTCAAACAATCGTAAACAACTCTCATGCATTCTGTCTTGAATCTGTGCAATGCGAAATCCTCTCTGATGGCTTCATTGGAGATGCGATCCAGTTTAGTGAGTCCTACTGTCCACCTCAGCATACTACAGTAGTCTCCATGGTTCTGATATTTCTTAGAGTTGGGGGCAACAAGTTAAAATATTTGGAGGCAGTATACAAAGGATCCTTTTTCCTGAAAGCTCCTCTATAATATTGACAGTGTACATCTATTTTGTTTCTAGTGATGTATGAATGTAAATCAGTTTTTTTTAACAATATTAGCATTTCCAGCTGTCTCTTAATATACCGTACATAGAACTATTGAGTGTGTACAATGTTGGTAATGTCATTATTCAGAATTTCTTAATATAGTCCATACAAGAAGTTACAGGGTATAATCCAAACATAACACGGATTGCTCTATTCTGCAGGGTGAAAATATTGCTTAAAACTTCCTTTGTTGCACTGCCATATACAGTAGATCATAAATCAGATGAAAGTGACACAGAGCATAATAACTTGATAACAGGATTTTAATGTTAATTTCCTGTCTTAACTGTATTAATACAAATATAGCACTGTTTAATTTAGATTGTAGTTTTATTATGTGGTTTTATACCAACTAAGATCTGTTTCCATTGTCATACCAAGAAAGGTTTGTTCATCGGTGCTGTCTATTTGTTGTTGGTTGAGTATAATACTTAGGATTAATATCTGGTAGTTTTGGAGTATACATCCTAAAATGAATATAATGAGTCTTTTTAATGTTTGGCGTTAGATAGTGGGCTTTTAGGTATGTTTCGAATTTACACATTACATTATGTAATTTTTTGTCAGGTTCTGTAATTTTCACCTCTAATTAAAATGGTAATCTTCTGAACTGCCCTGATCCAGAATCACCAGTTATGAAACCTAAATGCCCTCCTAATGATGATCTGATTCCAGTAGCATTGAACATCTGAAAAATAATAAGGTTCCTGGCAATGACATCATCCCAGCTGAACTAATTAAATCTGGAGGAGAAGTATTGCACAAATATACTGTATATTCAAACTTATTCTGAGAATTTAGCAGAACAAAATGATGCCTGGAGAGTGGAAAGAATCTCTCATATTGCCCCTCCATAAAAAGGGAGACAAGGAAGATATTCAAAATTACCATGGAATATCCCTTGTTAATAAATCCTATAAAATTGTATCCTATTGATACTAAGTAGCTTGAAACCATATGCAGAGAACATCATTAGTGATTATCAAAATGGCTTTTGCAGTAATACCATACGCCCACAACTGACAACATATTTGCAATCATCTCATTTCTTTCTATGAATACAATATGTATTGTTTGCGTATGCAAGTACTTTATGATACTGTCCGAGATGCATGCCAGCCGGTACTAATTTTAGTGATCTGTTCACAAATCTGCACATGCCACATGGCATTATTTTCTCACCTAGACCAATATTACGTATAAACATTTGACCATGGTGGTCAGAAATACCAACATCATAGTTCACTGCCCCACACTTGTCTAATGGAAAATCTGTAATAATATTATCAATGCATGGTGCTGAATGTGCTGTAATTCTAGTAGGCTCGTGAATAAGTGAGAAAGTGTGGGAATATAATCAATGTATTCACTGTTCGTTTTTTGTTTTCCTCAAAGCATATGATTCAATTCATAGAGAGAGCCTGTGGAATGTCATG
The DNA here is from genome assembly GCA_946902985.2 of Meconema thalassinum. Lineage (NCBI taxonomy): Eukaryota > Metazoa > Arthropoda > Insecta > Orthoptera > Tettigoniidae > Meconema > Meconema thalassinum. The sequence goes on along the minus strand of OX336391.1, from coordinate 293,757,807 downwards.
ACAGAGTTTGGTTTCCCTCTTAAACTTATTAACCTGTGTAGATTGTGTATGGATGGCAATATAAGTAGAATTCTCCTGAATGGGAAAAGATCTGACCCTTTCACAAACAGAACCGGTTTAAGGCAGGGCAATGCTCTGTCCCCTCTTCTTTTCAACATTGCTCTCGCAAAAGTTATCAGATTAATAAGAACTGAGCAATTAACTAGAAAGGTATGTGCAAACGAGGTTCGTGAAGACCCTGAGGTGGTAATGATTCATGTAGGGACCAATTGCTTGAACAGTTCTCCAACACCAACTCACATTATGAATGACGTGGACAAGCTCGTGGACGAAGTGAAAAGTGCCTTTCCGAGTGCAAAAGTGTGTATTAGTGGTGTATTGCAAAGACGTGACATAGACCCACGATACATTAATGCAGTGAATTCAACACTGGATTGGTTGTGTGGTGAAAAAAAAACATTATGTTTTTAGAAGGGAACTCTTGGTTACAAGACAGGGACCTTGCTTATGATGGTGTCCACCTCAATAGAAGAGGAACAATGAAATTTGGAAAACTTTTAAACAGAGTTGCCAAGTTTTTACTCTCGGAAAACTAATTGCTGGAACGAGTGATGACATTTTATTGTTTAGAGAGAAGAAAGCGCTGACTACAAGTGGACACCTAGGTGAAGTACAGTGCAGTGAACATAAGTACAACTGTTTGGATGATTTCATGCAACAGGACTCTAATATAAGTGCATGCATAAACTCATTAGAATTAGGTGGAGAGGTTAGGTGTTTGTACATTAATAGCAGAAGTATTCGGAATAAGCTTGATGACATTGAAATTCTCGTGCAGATGATAGGTCAGATAGATGTATTGGTAGTTACAGAAACCTGGGTGAAAAGTAATGAGGCAGATTTTTATAACTTCAACAATTTCACAAGCGTGTTTGCTCATAGAGATGACAAAGTTGGTGGGGGTCTGGGTATTTATGTATCACACAAATGGAAAGTGAACGTTAAAAGAAAGTGTGAAATGAATCATAGTTTGATGTGGATTGAGGTATTCAGAGATGATGTTAAAAGTAATAGGCCAACATACAAAAGCATTGACATTATTGCAGCATATAACCCCAATAGAAGCAATGCCATACCCTTCTTAAATTCATTTGAAAGTTTTCTTAGCCAGATAAACAATAAATTATGCATCTTTCTCGGAGATACCAACATTGATATCCTAGCTGATGATCAATTAAGAAGGAAATATCTAAATTTAATAGCATGCTATGGTTTTAAACAATGCAACACTAAATATGCTACACGACTTTGTGACACTGCAGCTACCTTAATAGACCACGTGTCACTAAACAATTCAGAATTAAGTTATAAAATATCAAATGTCAGCAATGATATTAGTGATCACAGTATATTAATTCTTGATATTTCCAAGACCAATTATAGCACGTACACTCAGTCACATAAGCCGACAAAATCAACAACACACGAGGACTCTTGGGATAGGCAACACACTCCTGAAACTAATATATCTATAAATGCAGATTCCCATAATGATGCAGATAGTACTGTTAACTCTCTATATAACTCTTTCATCAAACAATTGAATCTAAGGAACAGGCATAGCCAAAGAAAAATAACAAACAATACTAACAATAACAGACAGACTACTAACTTACCATGGATCACAGCTGAACTCCTTACACTTATAAAACAACGAGACACTCTGCATGCAAAGCTCAAAAATCCCCTTCACAGAAATAATAATGATATGAACCAAGAATACTGTAGATGCCGGAATAATGTAACAAACTTAAAAAGAAGACTAAAGTCAAATTACTACTCAGATAAATTCAGAACATATGGAAACAATTCTAATAAAACTTGGGAGACTATCAAAGAAATCATGCACAACAAAAAACCAACAGTGGAGACATGCACTTCACTTGAAATAGACAACAAAATTATCACAGACAATCAAGAACTATGTGAATCATTTAACTTGTTCTTCACAAACATTGCTGGAAGTCTAGCAAAAGCTATTCCTGAACAGAAGGAAATCCTCAGTAAGGACCACAATCAGTCAAATTCTCTCTACTTATATCCGACAGATGAAGCCGAGGTCAAGTCCATCATCACAAATTTAAAGAATAAAAAGAGCTGTGGATTAGATAGGATCAAGACAAATTTCATTAAAAACAATATACAATCATTTATTAAAATCTTGGTTGAAATGATTAATGAGTCCTTAGTTACTGGCATGATACCAGATGACTTAAAAGTGGCCAAAGTAGTTCCTATATTTAAGGGTGGTGACAAAAGAAATCCAAATAATTATAGACCTGTTTCTATTTTATCGGTAGTTTCAAAAATTCTGGAAGAAGTGGTAAAAACAAGATTGCTTTCATTTCTGAACAAGAATACATTCTTTCATAATATGCAATATGGATTCAGGGAAAATTCTAGTACTGAGGCAGCAACTATTGACCTAATAACAATGCTACAAGAAACTATTGACAAAAATAATATGGCAGTTGGGTTATTTATTGATCTCACAAAAGCCTTTGATACAGTAGATCATAAAATACTGTTATCAAAATTAGAAAATGCTGGTGTCCGAGGTATAGCACTAAAATGGTTCCAAAGCTACCTTATTGGAAGAAAGCAGCATGTAGCTTTGAATAAATGCATAAGTTCAGGAAAATATATAACTCATGGAGTTCCACAAGGATCTATACTTGGACCTACATTATTCTTAATTTATATAAATGATATTGTGGAATGTAATTTGAGAGGGCATATCAAATTGTATGCAGATGATACAAATATCTTCTACACTGGGAAAGACATAATTGAAATCATACAAAATGTGCAACAAGATATAAATACTCTCTCACAATGGTTCCAGGCCAATAAATTAACAATGAACCTACAGAAGACCAATTACATGGTAATTTCAAAGCAAAGCATGAAAGAAATCACACATGACAAAATATATATAAATAATATTGAAATAAAAGAGGTTAATCAGGCAAAGTATTTAGGTCTAATCATCGACAAACACCTGACCTGGATTGAACACGTTGAACGAATTGCTAAGAAACTCTCACCTATAGTAGGGATCCTAAGGAAACTTCGGTATCTTATTCCCCTAAACCTTGTAAAACAAATCTACTATTCACTTGTACATAGCAAGCTCCAATATTTAAATGTTATTTGGGCTCACTGCAGGAAATCCACACTGAATGATTTAATGACTATTCAGAATAGGGCTATTAGAAACATATTTAACCTTCCTTACTGCACTCCAGTAAAAGATCTGTACAACAGAAGTAAAATTCTACCCCTCAGCATAAGTGCAGATCTCCGAGCAGCTATGCTAATATACAAAATTAAACACAACACAATACTCTATAGCTCTCCCTACATCTTGAACTCGGACAATCATTCTTATGGAACTAGGCATGCGAAGGACGTAGCCTTATATATCATTCACTCTTCTAAATACGGTAGAAATAGTTTCAAGTTCTCTGCATCACAGTCATATAATAAACTTCCCGATGAAGTAAAAAGTGCACCAACTTTGTCAGTATTTAAGAGGAAAACTACGAAAGTATTGTGGGAAAAATTCGATGCATCGTAATACATCAAATAAGCTTAAAAATCCTGTGCTTATCATTTTAAGAGACCTTGGTCTAAACAATCTTAGATATAGTATCAACTTTACTAATAGGCCTATGCCCTTATTCATCAATTTGTGTTACCTTCAGAATTTTCTTCCTGGTGTGTAAACACACATATTACTGTACAATTCCTCTGTACGAGCCTATGGCTCTTTGGAATTAATTGAATAAATATACCACTCTGTTTTTGTCCACTAAAATTAGTTCCGGCGGGCATGCATCTCGGACAGTATCATAAAGTGCTTGCTTACGCAGATGATATTGTATTCATAGGAAGAAATGAGATTGAGGTAAGGAAATTTATTGTTGTAAGTTTTGAATAGTGAGATAGTTTCACATTGCTAGAATTTTCATGTTGTATGTGGACACACTGACTACGATTTGTCAAGTATGAATCTAGCCTTAAGGATAGGAGACGATTGGATGGTCTTACAAATCTTTAAAGTAGAACCAAAAGGAAAAAGGCCAGTAGGAAGACCACGAAGATCCTGGAGAAATGAAATCTCCAAACTTTGTAGACATCTGAATGTAGACAACTGGCAAGAACTCGACCAAAACAGAGTTCAGTGGAGGCTTTTTGTAAGATCGGGCCGGGTTAGCAGAGCACGGCTATGTGTGACTCTTGCCGCAAATTACTTGCGAATGGAAACCCTTCAGCAAGTTAGGTGACAACAACAAGAACTGAACTGTGTATACCTCAAGATGGGCTACTAAACTTAGAACTATCCACCTTCTTTAGTACTTCTCTTTAGATATAAAATTATGAGCCTATCTGTTCTCTCTCTTTCTTTTTTTTTCTTTTTTTTTTTTCTTTCTTCAATATTTCATTAAGATGTATTATGATGTACTGTAAGTGTGTACCATACCATATGATAAATAAATAATAATAAATAAATTTCTATCATTATATCTGTTGTTAACTTAATTGAATAAATATCATTCATAACATGAAAAAAAAAAAAACTCTTCCCTTATTTCTTGTTGTTACCATCGTTTCACACTTCTTTGCATTACATTTCAAACCATACTGTTTTACTGTCTCGGCCCGTATATCCAACCTTTCTTGTACCTCTGCCTCTCCATTGCCCTATATAATTAGATCGTCTACAAACACCATTGCTCTCTTATGTCATTCTCCTATTTGTGCTGCCACTTCTACCATTACCTAATCCATCACAGAGATGAAAAGCAGTAGAGATAGTGCACTCCCTTGCTTCAACCCACTCTTCCGCGTTAACCAGTCTGACCTCTCTCCCCCAACTTTCACACAGCTCACACTTCTTCGGTACATCTCCTTTATTCAAGCCACAGTTTGATTTTTAACTCCCTTTTTCTGTAGGGTTTCCCACACCTCCTCTATCCAAGCTATCTTACGCCTTCTCTATGTCCAGAAACACCATTGCCAAATCCTTCCCATATTCATAGTGTTTTTCTTGGAGCTGTCTTATGCTGAAAATTAGGTCCACTGTTGAACTTCCTGGCCTAAATCCATACTGTTCCTCCCTCAACCCCTTCTTCTACTACTCTCCGAATTCTCCTTTCCAGGATCTTCTCAAATATCTTCGCAGCATGGCACATCAACGTGATTCCCCTATAGTTCTGCACTAATTTCTTGTTGCTGTAAGTTATCAATCATATTGTAAATAAGGCAACATTAAAAAATGACTTCAAAGCTTTCCACAAACAATTTCACCCTCTCTAGGGATGTTCCAAATGAGTTTGGGGATAGAATACCATCATATTTTCCTTGCAATCTGACCAACATATAAGCAAAGTTTCCACAGGATCACGAGGTTCACATTTGCAATGCTATGCACTGTTTTGAGCACACACTCCTAACGAAACTGGGCGGTTGAAATGAGCCTGTCAGGGACTATAGCATTGGATTGATGGTATCTTTCAAGAAGGCAGAGTGTGCAGCTGTGGATATTGCCCTTGACCCTTTATGTGCTTTTCCCTTTTATCTCTCCCTTTGCCTACACCTGTCTGTGTTCCTACAGTCAAGTCCCTGTCCATTGACTGATATTACTGCCACCTTGTTGTGCTTTCCTATATAGAAATATCAGATAAAGAAATTTAAGTTCTTCATCAATATGTGCATTCAATAAAAATATAAATTTATATGAATTTTCACTGCCTGGTCATAACAGTAAGCTAAGCCAGAATCACCTGCTTTTGTTTCAAAGATCTCTTATAAAATTATCCATGGTTTTTCTAATCCTTTGGCTCATTTTCATTGAAAATTCATACAAGGGATATCTCTTAAGGATGATGTATTTTGCAATAAAAACTGAACTGCCAAGTACTTGTTTATAATTTACTTTTTATCAGTTACTGAATGCTTTTATCTACTTCCTACATAATTTCCATGTATATTAAAACTTTTGCTGTAACATATGATGAGCTTTTGTATTCCCTCCTCAGAGAAGTCTCCCACCGGCCAAGAAAATCCTTCCCTAACTACCATTTTCTTACAATGTTATTCATAATTGATCATGTAACCTGCATAAATTCCAGTGACAGCATGGAGATTGTGAGGTAGAATTTTTCATGGATTTTGGCAGGCACCAAAATTGTCATAGATTACGGATGGCCAGCTCATCATGCATTTTTTTCTGCCTGTCCTTAACAATCTCAGCCGTGTATACACTATGTTATCACCAGGGAATGGATTTATATGTTTTAATAAAATTAATGAAATTTGTACATACATATAATATATTTAGTTTCTTTTTAATATTAGCAGCTTCGGTGGCGTAGTTGGTAGCATGCTGAGCTTCTATGCCCAAGATCGCGGGTTCAAACCCGGCCGAATTCGTCGGACTTTTTAAGAGCGTTAAAATCCCTCAGTATGCCTTCCTTTGGAGGGGAAGTAAAGCCGGCGGTCCCATGTCATAGATTTATGGCATGTTAAAGAACCTTCCACTAATTACACCTGTGTGAAGCTAAATTATAGTTAAACATTTGACAAACGCTCTTAGGTTCCTACGTTCGTCGCCAGGAACCGACTGCGGTGGCATCTGGTAACCAAGTTCTGAACTAGTAGTCATTGACAGTGGTGTTTGGTGGCAAAAGTAGGAACTACTTGAAAAAAAAAATCAATGTCTGCAGTCCTTACTTGAATTGAAAAGAGAAACACACACTAATACTGCCATCACAATTAACACTGGTTATCAGACAGATTCTACACACACCCAAAGTACACGGGGCTACATGACCGTGTTGTTACAGCCCCTAAACTAAGGAACCAACCAACCAGTTATTTTTATTGAAATATGCACTATATATGGACTTAAAATTACAAAGAAAAAACTATAATTTCTGTTTTAATATCAATATGATCTTTGAAGAATTCTCAATCTTTTATTCTCTGTCACCAAAACAATGGATTACAAAATGTTCTTTTAAGTGCTGGAATGTGAATCTTCTCCTAGTGTCTCTAAGGACAGATTTATATTGACTGAAACTGCTTCAACATCAGAAGAGGTAATGGGGGCATGTTTGAACTTCACAATGTCTGCTGGGGTTAAATCCAACGTTAACTTTACACAAATATCCACACAAAACCTTTCCCATTGCTTCACATCCAGGGTTCTTTGAACATCTGCAACTTTACATGTACCACGATTTAATTTTTTAAATATAGATCTTTAACTTGTTTCTCCATTATTGACAGGACTGCTAATTTACTAGAATTTAATACTTTCTAACTGAAATATGAAATATACTGATTTTAATGACTAAGTTTAATGGTAAATTTTAAACTTCCAAATATGGAAAATAGATACGGTTCATCCACTTTTGAACTCCACATACCATGATTCATAAAGATAATACTTTACTTACTTACTTCCTCGGCGCTACAGCCTGTGGTAGGCTTTAGCCTCTTATCATGATTCCTCGCCATTCGTCCCTTCTATGAGTTTTCTCCCACCATCTTCCTACCCTCATAAGTTCTCAGGTCTTCTCCTAAGTCTTGTAGCCATCTTTTGCGCGGTCGTCCACGTCTCCTCTTCCCTTCCATAGTTCCATGTAATATCTTCCTTGGTGTTCTCTCTTCATTCATCCTCTCTACATGACCCAGGCAATCCAGACGTCGGGACTTAATAAATTTTACAATATCTTCACCTTTGATTACCGTATCTCTTCAATTTCTTTGTTTGTCCTGATTCGCCACCCTTCATCCTCCTTTACCGGACCATATATCCTTCTTAAAACTTTCCGTTCAAAAATTTTAAGATCATTCTCATCATTTGTTGACATTGTCCACGTCTCAGATCCATAGGTCACCACTGGTCTAATAAGGGTCTTGTAGAGTTTAACTTTCAAGTTCCTACTTAGAAGTTTTGATTTTACGAGCATAGTAAGCCCTGTTTCCATTCATGATCCGTTTCATAAAGATAATACAAAATATAATTAAGTTTAGCTTCCTAAATAGATATGTATTTACATAGAAATCCACTCCCTGTTTATCACTCATTGCATTTGACTATACACTTCACAATTTTGACAATGACTGCTCGTTACTGTCATGTTTCTAGCCAAGAATAACTGACCATATCTCACAGTTAGTGGGTCACTGTATTGTCTGTGATTACAAGTAGTGCTGCTTTTGTTCAAGGGATGCCAGAAGTCATGCATGCAAATTACTATGAAGTGAGATTTTGGCAACAGACCTTTCTTTAAAATAAATCTTTGTACTGTATAATCAGTGAAAAGAGTGGGAATATGTAATTGTTAAGACCTTTAAACTGAAACACATCAATCTCTTTGTAGGACAAGCTAACCTAGACCTGGGTCAGTTGGTAGAAGCTAGGGAACACCTAGAGATTGCCATGCACCATTATGGCAGACCTTTCATTACATGGTATTTGACGAGGAGAGTTATTGTCCAGTGTGAGTTTGGCAAGCAGTGGTTGCAAAATAAATGCCCTCAAGTTTGTACGGGAAAATCACGTGGCAAGAGGGCCGCACTATGTAATGAACTAGCTACTGCTTTGTCACATCTTAGCAATCTGTACATGGTAAGTGATCACAAACCACATTCTAGTTAAATTCATATTTTAAGATAGTGGTGAAGAGTTGGCAAATCCCTCCCCTTTCTTTTTCATTTACTTGGTACTGGTAAAAATCCGCCTTGTTGCGTGGTGGCTAGCATTCTTGGCTGTCACCTTGAAGGCCTGAGTTTGATTCCCGACTCTGCCAAGAAATTTAATTCTGGTCCGAGAGCTGGAACGGGGTACACTCGTGAGGCAAAACTGAGAAGAGGCGGGTTTGATTCTTACCAAAGTCATCCTAGAAGTGGTTTTCCATTGTTTCCCCACTTCTACTCCAGGCAAATGCCGGGATGATACCTAACTTAGGGCCATGGCCACTTCCTACCTCAATTACAAATACACACGCTAGTACAGACATCACAGTGATACAGGTTATCAGACAAATATTACACATACCCAACTACACAGGGCTACATGACCACGATGTCGCAAAGCCCCTAAAGAATCTACAACAACAATCGTACTGGTAAAAGCCGGATAAAAAAGGTATAAAAGACCTAATTTTAACAACTTTGAACAATACATGACGCTTTTGTACTTCTTTGAAGACTGTGAACAAATTACCGTATGTTATGTTATAAACCAATTCATATGTCACATAAGATTGGAAGATCATGGTTTGATTCCATCAGTCACAAGTAGTAACCCTAATAAATATAACGGCTGGAGGGATTTCAATGAAACTCGGTAAGGTCATAGTACTATTTTGTCCGACCCTGAGCGTCCCTTCAAATTTTATTACGTCACACCAATCTAACATGGCGGCTGTGTGAAATATTTCACCAGCATTCTATATCTCCAAAACTATTACTGATATCACCCTGAAATTTTGTACGGTGATAAAGGGCACTACTAGAGGTTCACCTATCTGACTTTCAAAAACCTCTTAATTACAAAATGAACATGGCGGCCAAGCAAAGTTGAAACATTTAAATAGTCTTTTCCCGCAATTTAACCATCCGAGCGCAGTGAAATATGGTACAGCAAATGTTTATACACATTGTAATGCACTGACATCTAATTTAGTTCAATTGTTTACATAACCTCAAGAGGCGGCTGTGCAAAATTTTAAAATTAAGTTTTTATTTCTTGTGTCCTAATCATATGATCGAAGTCTGTCCAACATGATCAGGAAGATTCACTTGTAAGTAGTTTGTATATGTGCACAGGTTGAGCAAAATTGGGCCCTGGCTAAACTGGCAGCTATTAAGAGTCTTAACTATGCCCAGCAGTCTAGTTCCAATCTGTATGAATTATGTGCAGCATACTCTAATATGATGGATGTTTGTCACCATTATGGCAACCTTAAGTACTGCAAGAGCTTAGAGAAAACAGCGTTGAAGACATGTAAAGCTCTGTATGTAGGAGAGGAAGCAAAGGAATTGCTGGCTCTAGGAAGGCTGTATTGTGCTACATTCAGTTCCAGGTAAGATGAAAACTAAATATAAATCCTTACTTAGTTTATCAAGAGCAACTTATCAGGATAAGAACATGATCGACACACAAAGAAGAGCAGAATCCCACAATTAACAAAATTCCAACTATTGTCTGCACGCCAGGAGAAGTCCATTCAACACGTTGTGGTAGGGAGTGGGGGCTTTGGATCAGCGGCGGTCCTAGCGATATTTTCATGTGTTGCAAGATGTAATTGTGGTGCCCCCTCTCCTGTAGAGACTAAACTGTACATAGAGACAAAACATAACAAACATTTTTTACATTATTAATAAGAATAGCTGAAACCCATCAAAACATGACGCACAAAGGCCAAAATATTTACTGAAGAAGTTTTCTATATAAAACTCAGCAATCCTTCTAGGTTTGTGCCGTGTCTTGTGTGGGGTTTCACCTAGGACACCAAGCTGGCTCTTGGAGTCCCCGCCTAGACCCCCAAATGAGTAGCGAACTGTGCGCTACCTCCCTTTATATAGAGTGCATCTGCAACTCTTCACTGCGAGAACTAAAAGCTCAAGCAGCCTTAACCTTCCTATGAAGGCTTCCAAAAAGATGGTATATTGGCTTTTATGACCAGTGAATTAAAACTCTTCAATCCTTCTAGGTTTGTGCCGTGCCACGAAGGCTTCCCCAAGAGATAAAATAAGGTATGAAAATGATATATTGTCGAAATGGAAGCGAAAAGGAAAAGAGTGATACGTCGTGCATAATTAATGAAACTTCCCCTCCTTTATAATTTTTATGAATAACCATCACATATAAATGTGCCAGACATCCACCAGGTCTGTCATCATCCAAGGTGATTGTATGCATGCGTGAATGGCAAGAATTCTGCGTTGTTTTTTATTAATTTAAAAATATTCTGTAACATATTTGTTTATTTTAAAGACACTCTGCAAATCTACAGACTAAGAGCTTTCGTCAGAGTGATCTACGAAGTGAATTGGTTCAGCCATTCTCTCAATCTCGCGGTAACAAAAATAAAAACTTAGCGTTTTAAATATATAGATTATTTTAATATTAAAAATAATATTCCAAGAACGTTCCTAAAATATTATTTAATTTCACTTATAGTCGCACTTAGACCAGGTTAGGCATGATTATCATGTACTCAAAAAGAAATATCTCTAACGTGATGTTACTCATATCTTACATTACATAACTACACTTAGTATAGTAATAACGTTCTAACACTAAGTAAAGTTTCAATTTGACTCGTAGCTTGCAACACGGACACAAATCACAATCCACACATGATCTAACGCCAAGACAACAGCCAGCCGGTGGCACAGCGCAGTGCGGGGGCGGACAGAACTATATTATGTATATATATTGGTTTCAACTCGTTTTATACAACGTTAAGTGGGAATTTCACGTTATATGTCTATACCTTTGAAATGCGCACACCCCACCTCACTTATATAATACTCGTAGAATTAATTTTGGTGGGTAGGGTTTTAAGTAGTAGGCTAATATGGTGATTGGGTTTTATTTTTTGCGCTGTCAAACTATCGTATCTTCTGCGCCCCCTCCCCCCATGTGACAGCACCTGGTGTGGTCGCACCATTCGTATCGCCCTAGGGCTGCCCCTGCTTTGGATATACACATGTATATCCCAACCTAAATATATCAGCAGTCAGTTGCTGCTACCTCCTGCATGGTGCTTGTTGTTCATCTGGCCTTAAGCTTGTATTGTTTCTTTTTTACCGTCAACATTCTCACAGGCCTTTGGTTTTTTTTCTTAACACTTTGGCAATATCATTTGGTATTTAATTTAATTGTCGATAAGGAAATATTTAAGAAGTTACGATTTATTTCTTAAAATATCAAGTACGGTAGTTTCTATACTATGAACATTCATCATCATCATACCATAATCAGTTTATTACTTCAGTGAACCGGTTACAATTTATGAACCTCCTCCACTTAGGTCTATCTAAAAATACTTTGTGTTTGAAGATGGTCTTGACATCGCCTCTCTTCCCAATGTCTATTTAAATACCATACATCTAACCTTCTTCTTGGTATTCACCTCAGTCCTCGAGTAACTCCTACCTCCATCTAATTTCTTGCCACTCTTCCAATCTCCAAACTCATGACGTGTCCAAACCATTTCATCCTTGATCTGGCATTTCTTATGCATAAGGGTTCTTCTACTTTAGGCTGCGTTCTTATTATTTCATTCCTTAATTTATCTCTTTTTGTCTTCCTTACCACACTGCGGAGAAACTTCATTTCCGCAGCTTGAAGACGGCTTTCTTCTCTCTTGGGTATTGTGCATGTTTTAAGACTGTAAGTGATTATTGGAACGAATTAGCAGTTATAGAGAGTCTTTTTTGAGCGAAGTCCATCCCATAACAAGCACTTGATTGAAAAAATGTGATTATTTTAAGATTCTGTTTGTGACTTCCGAATGAGTACCGACATCCTATGATATTATACTGCCAAGATATTGAAACTGCTCTACATTCACCAGTTGGATTCCATCTATGCAGATATTGGCCACCTTTTCTGTTTACTTACCACCATCACTACAGTCGTACTCTTGTTAATATTTAGATCAAAGTTCCCAAACTCCTGATTCCATTTTCCAGTTTCCTACCAGTTTTTCTGCTTTTTCCCAAATTACAATATCATCTACAAAAGCAAACATTGTAAATTCCTTAGAAGAGATATTAATTTTTACTCTTTTCACTATCTCATCCATAATGATGATGAAAAGAAGAGATGACAGTGCGCTTCCCTGCTGTACCACTCTGGTCGTATGAGGGCAGTTTTTTTTTTTTTTTTTCCAACATCCGATCTTGCTAGTAAACAGGTAATTGAGTGTTAGGAGGCGGGTATGTTCAGAGGGCGTCTGCGCATCTCCCCCACTATAAACACTGCCACTTTCAATGTACGCTATTTTGAGCCAAGTTAGAGGCACGTACACTTGGTTGCTACAATAGATTCTACCGCCAAGTGCATATTGCATGGTGAAAGTCGGTTCTTCAAGCATGAGGGTACAGTGAAGCTGATATTCATCAAAGAATGATTTCTTCTGATTCATGGCAATGCCTGTCCTCACAATGCTCCTGTAATCCAACAGCTTCTTCAGCAATTTTGATGGGAAGTTTTGAACAACCAGTGTATAGACTGAACTTAGTGCCGAGCGACTTAAAGATCTTCCCTGAACTAGAAAAGTGGCTAGGAGAGCAGAGGTTACACACGAGGGGCCAAGTCAACTCACTGGCGGCAACATTCTATGGAAGGTTCGTCTACAGATAGAACAAATGCCTCAATCTTACCAGTGATTATGTTGAAATGTAATCATATTTTTACATAACGTTTGGTAGTAAATTCACTTTGTTATTTACAAAGGTCTTTTTTTAATGGGCGATCGGAGGTTGAAAATAAAACGCCCTCGCGGTAAACCAACTTGAGTTTCCATCCCCTACTTGTACACAACTCTGGCATTGTTTATACAGCATTTGCAATTTCCTTATAAGTCGTTCCAAGACTTGACGTTTCCTTAGGCACTCCCAGATCATCTGGTGCAGTATACTGTCAAAGGCCTTTTCTATGTCAAAGAAGATCTTCTTTGGTTTTAACCTTTTTATTTAATCCTTTTAAACCTCTTTATTTGATTGAATATCCTAACTCCTTAATTCCCATATTTTCTCTATCATCATCTACGAACCTTGTCAGGTTTTGTTATTTTCCAATTAATATGAAGCAGAATTAATTTACCATGCAATACATACAAACAAACCGTAAAGAATAATTATTACTGTTCTGAATGTCATAAACATGCATGAGACATGGCTTATTTTGCATTATATGACCACATTAAAGCAACCACAACTCATGTCATTGCATTGTAATTGCATAATAGTTCATATTGGGTATCGGGTTGTGTAGGAATGCTACTCTATTTATTTCCGTTTGTCATAAACTTGTCACTGAAAGCACCTTTCCACTTTTCCCATTTCCAGAGTACCAAATACAAAGAAGAAAAAGAAAGAAATACTGTACAGTAATGCGCTGAGTGAGTGAAGCAAGTATAGATCAGCCGTTCTAGCAAGGGCTTTGCTATGCACTGCGCATCGGCCAGGTGGCAGTCCAAATGGAGTGGTGGGAGGCCATTGGATACATTCCATGCAGGCAGGCCGAGCGATGAGCACAGCAGCAGTACCAATGTGAGTGCACGGAGCTCAAGACGCTGTTTCTCCTACCTCTCCTACCCCACCGGCTACTTCCCCCAGAGCTCATGCTAGAACGGCCTTAGAGTAGTGATTGACTAGATGTTATAGGAATGTGTGGGGAGGCATCCCCAGTGGACTTCTCCTGACATGCAGACAATACGTCATCATCAGTGTAAGAGAAATAAAAAGTAAAGAGTGAGCAGCCGAGTACCGTTTGGGGGGTGGACTAAGGGGTGCATCTGAGGTATGGAATGTAAATGCCTTTGATGAACAGGTGTATTGGAGGATGTTCACCACAGAAGGCCCACCAAGTCAACCAAGTAAACAGTTCTTTCAAAAATAAATTCAAGCGTACAAACATTAAAATATAGATTTCAATAAAGTTATGAAATACTGTGTGCAATAATTTATACAACTTTATGTAGTAAAAATTTTTAGTCGTGGATGGGGTACTGATTTCAAAATAGGGGTAACAATTCTGGTGAATTCTGCCCCTTAAAACCTCTATAACTAACTAACTAACTAACTAATTCTGGTGAAAGATTGCTACTAGTTTCATTTTCATTCAAAGAGTAAAATTGAACATAGCTTCTATTGGAAATGTTTTGAAAGTATAATAAAAACCACAACAATAAGGTTGAAAAGTCAAAATCATACACCTAAAGGAAACTCCGGTCCAAATTCTCCTTAATGAGATTTATTTACAATGTAATTAGATTTGCACATAAAGAGATCCAACATGGACCTAATATAGGACAGGATTAAATAAATTAACAAACAAACCAGCAGTACTGGTTCTTCAAATGGCCTTTGGTGCTTACCACCCCAAAAGTATCAATATACTAGGCACATCCAGAAAGTAAGTTCCATTTTTACACAGCATCACTGCAATCACAGTACGGCACATGCATAGTGGTTGCTCTCAGTCAAGGAGAAAGAGATGATGCCATTTTAAGATCACTGTCTGTTGTTTATGCTTTATACCTCTTGGTTAGAATGGTTAGAATGGTGAAGATGGTTGAAAATCCTGCCGCTTATGAGATGAGATCTGTCATTCATTTTCTGAATGCGTAAAACACTAAACCAGTCGAAATTCATCGACAGATTTGCGAGGTGTATGGAGGAAATGTGATGAGTGATTCAATGGTAAGGAGATGGGTCCAATAGTTCAATGAAGGATATGATTAAGTGCACGATGACAAACGAAGTGGGTGCAGTTGAAGAACACACCAAGGAAAACCATAGGTTTACACTATCTAATCTTCCTATGAACTTTTCACAAATTTCAAGATCACTTCTTAATGAAATTGTTTCTGAAAAACTGAAATTTTGAAAACTGTGTGTCCCTTGGGTGCCAAAAACTCTTACAGAGTAACACAAGCAACAGCGTCGGGGAAGTGCACGTTTCAACAAAGATGGTGATGATTTACTAAGCAAGATGGTGACTTAGAATGAAACTTGGATCGCATTTGCAACCCCTGAATCAATCGATGGAATGGAGGCACTCGTCGTCACCAGTAAAAACTATGGTGTAATATGTAAATCCCTAGAGTGCCGGTTTCAAAGCATGTGGAAATTCATATTAATAGTTATATTGTTGGACTCAAACCAAAATCACTGAGCACTTGCTTTTTAAATGAAAAATTATAAACATGTCAATTAGCTGAAACAAATGGTTGCTTTATGAGGAGCTGCTGCTGCAAGAACATTGGCAATCAGTAGCATGATCTGCTGTTTCTAAACAGTGACTCTGTAGTCCAAACTAGTTTTTTAGCCAGGACATTCATTTACATCCCGCACCCTTAATGCCGTTAATCTTCCCTTGAATAATTAATTGCAACAGGTTGCATTTGTTGTTGGGCATGAAATGACCAAAATATTCTCGTTTTCTCCTTTTAATGATATTGAGAATTTCTGAATCTTGGTTGATATGCCACAGTACTTCCACATTTGTGATTTTAGTTCTCCATGGTATCCTTAATATTGTAGGATACATCCACATTTCAAACGTCATAAGTTTCTTACTTAATACCTCGGTAAGTGTCCATGATTCAACTCCATAGAGCAGGATACTAAAATCATAGCATCAAAGCTCTCGGGTGCATAATGCGAGACTTTAGTCATGGGTACTCAAAACTTTTCTCATTTTCATGAAAGAACGTCCGGCCTGCTCAATTCTGCAGCAAATTCCTTGACTTAAGTCCCAGTTATCATTGATTTGACATCATAAATATTTATATGATGAAACCCTTTCAATCCAGGAGGCGTGATGGTTCAGCGGTCAATCTACTTTCCTCTCACCAAGGCGGAAGAGGTTCGATTCCCGGTCAAAGCATGTGAGATTTCTGAAGTGAAATATCACGTCTTGTGGTTCAGATTCTACGTAAATTAGAGGTTCCGTGGCTCATGGTTACTTAAATCTACAAGCTTTCCTTTCAATCCTTTATCAAGGTTTCCTCACGAAATACACAAATACTGCTTGTCAATGAGTAGACTTCATCACTTCGATATTGAATGGAAAGAATCGATTACGTATCGATCGGCTAGTTATTTTGCGACCCACACTCGCCGGAGCTTTGAATCAATTGTCTTTAATTGTTGAAACTTACGAGCAAAATTAAGCACACAATAAAGGTTTTTGTCAAATGGTGAATGCTACAGCGTTTTATTCAATCCACAAATACATGCATTAACACTATTTTTGCATGAATTCCAAGGTGCATTTGCATTGACCCTGCCATAATGAATAAAACATGCTGTTCCTACCACCAACTTTTAGCATTGTAGACTAGTTTGTAAGAACAAACTAGAACTCAAAGTTGCACTAATATTGAATATTAGAAACAGCACTAATTATTTCCCTCACATTAGGCTACATTCCCTCTGACAACTTTTGACAAATTTATTCCACACCAAATCAGATACCTGTAAGAAAATTATACAGTACGTGTTTTACATCACTAATTATTATTATTTACAGGCTTTTACGCGGAGAGCTGATATCATCCATAAAGATTGGATTCAGAACACTCCAGATTAGTAGCCGTGTGTATGCAAAGAATGTGAAATTATTTGTTCTGCCGATGCTCATTCAAGCTCTGGTAAGTGTTATTAAAACACAGTGAATATTTGCAGGAGCAATGAAGGAATATATTAGGAAGTTTCCACAATAATTTCCTGCTCCATATTAAAGGTGGCTTATTAAAAGCGCCGTAACTAACCAAATGAAAAAATTTAATTCACTTTCAGATAATGAATATGCGACTAAATGAAGCTGTTGACCTATTGAAAGAGTTACTATTTACATCTATGGAAGAACTAGATAAGTCCTCAGTCACATGGTATTATGCACTTTGCTTAGACATTGCACTGGATACCTGTTTCACTGTTGAGAAGCCTAGCACTTGCTATTCGTTTGGAGAGAAACTGTTCGGTGACAAACGACAAAGCAGTGGCTTGGTAGTGCGAGATCCCGACTCAGTGAGGCGACTTGTCATCTCTATGTGGAACTGGTGCTTACGCAAGTTAGTACTGTTTATTTTTGTTCGAGGATTCCAGACATTCTGATTTTGCCAGGATAATCCCGGAATTTTAGGTTTTCTAAGGCATGTCCCAGCATCCCAACAAATTTTTTTTGGAATGACAAATGTCACAATTTTTCTCCCTTCCTTCCTTCCTTCTAACTATAATTATACTTAGTACTATATTTCATCAGAAGCCTCCGTGGCTTAGGCGGCAGCACACCGGCCTCTCACCGCTGGGTCCGTGGTTCAAATCCCGGTCACTCCATGTGAGATCTGTGCTGGACAGAACGGAGGCAGACAGGTTTTCCTCCGGGTACTCCGGTTTTCCCTGTCAAAATTTCATTCCAGCAACACTCTCCACTATCATTTCATTTCATCTGTCATTCATTTAATCATTGCCCCAGAGGAGTGCGTCAGGCCTCGGCAGCCGGCACAGTTTATATCCTCGCCGCTAGATGGGGGCTTCATTCATTCCATTCCTGACCCGGTCGGAGACTGGAAGCAGGCTGTGGATTTTCACTATATTTCATCAGAACAAGTGAAAAATGAAAATCCACAACCTGCTTCCAGTCTCCGACCGGGTCAGGAATGGAATGAATGAAGCCCCCATCTAGCGGCGAGGATATGAACTGTGCCGACTGCCGAGGCCTGACGCACTCCTCTGGGGCAGTGATTAAATGAATGACAGATGAAATGAAATGATAGTGGAGAGTGTTGCTGGAATGAAATGTTGACAGGGAAAACCGGAGTACCCGGAGAAAAACCTGTCTGCCTCCGTTTTGTCCAGCACAGATCTCACATGGAGTGACCGGGATTTGAACCACGGACTCAGCGGTGAGAGGCCGGCATGCTGCCGCCTAAGCCACGGAGGCTTTCTCATCAGAACAAGTAATGTTGCTAAAAGATGATGATCCCATCAACTATTCTATGAAGGTGTAGCTACTATTTCTGTGATACACTTAAGCAATAAGCCCTAAACTACAGGGTCATTGATAAAGGTGGCCTTAATTTTGATTTCTAATAGCTCAGCTGTAATAAAGATAATTGAATTATTTTTACACCAAAAGATAGAGAAAATCATCAAGTTTTGTTTACCTATTTAGTAGGTAATCAAAATGTTCTCGAAAGAAAATACCAAAGCAAGGTTTATTGTTTTGGTGTGGTGTTTTTGACTCCCGTGGTGCACTGGCATGCTCGTGACGTGGTTACACATGTAGTGAGACGTCTTGCATGGCCTTCTCAAGTTTGTGCCAGCTAAGTGTCTTGGTAGGTGTACCTGTACCAACTAAAGAGCCCAATTGGTACACTGGGGAAAAACTCTAGCAATGTGTTGAGTTATGCTATATTCAATACCAAAGCAAGGTTTATTGTTTTGGAGTGGAGTTTTTGACTCCCGTGGTGCACTGGCATGCACATGAAATGGTTACACATGTAGCGAGGCATCTTGCATGGCCTTCTCAAGTGTGTGCCAGGTAGGTGTACCTGTACCAACTGAAGAGCCCAATTGGTACACTGGGGTGAAACGCAAGCAATGTGTTGAGTTATGCTGGACATTTTTATCACTTTTTGTGTTAACTATTTAGTAGGTTTCGATGTGAGCTCCGCCTGTGGCACGACACACATCCGAGCGATAGTCCGACTCCGTCCAGGTCCGCCAAATCATGTCAGGAGTCACAGTTGCTATCGCATCGGTAATTTGTGCCACAGGCGGAGCTCACATCAAAACCTATTAAATAGGTAAACAAAACTTTATGATTTTCTCTATCTTTTAGTGTAAAAATAATTAAATTATCTTTATTACAGCCTGAGCTATTACAAATCAAAACTAAGGCCACCTTTTTCGGTAACGCTGTACTCATCATCATCATCTTGTACAGTTTCCAGCCCCAGACTGGGTCTGTTTGGAACATAAACCTCGCCACTTAGTCCTTTCTTCCCACCACCTCTCTGCTGTCACTCTGGTCCAGTCCTCGCCTCCCTTCGTGGCACATTCCTCCACTCCTTTCAGCCATCTATCTCTTGGTCATCCCCTTGGTCGTTTCTTCTGCATCTCGTGTATCCTCTTGGGAATCTTCTTCTCTTCCATTCTCCTTAAGTGTCCATACCACCTCAGTCTTGATGTCTCAATCCTACCTTGCAAGGGCTCCTCTTTCACTATTTCCCTGACCATTACATTCCTCACCCTGTCTCTTCTTGTTACTCCGATCCTACTTCGCAGGAACTTCATTTCACTTGCATGTATTCTGCTTATGTCTCTTTTCTTCATTAGCCACGTTTCTGATGCATAGGTCAGTATCGGGATTTAGTAGTTTCTGTATAACACTTCTTTGCTTTTTTGTGGGACATGTTTATTCCACACTAAGCTCCTAATGTTTCTCAGAAATGCTTCTGCCTGTCTGCCACGTTCCGTAATCTCTTTGTCATTTCTCCCATTTTCCTCCACTATACTTCCCAAATACTCGAGACTTTCCACCTTCTTCAGCTGTCCACCTCCAAGTGTTATCAAATTCATTGGTCGGTCCTTTTTCCTGGTCGTTAACAGGATCTCACATTTACTGATGTTGAACTTCCATCCGTACTCTCCCACTGTTTCTTCCCAAACCTTCAGACCCTGTACTATAGAATTGTAAACTAATATGCGGATATAACCAACAACTACTCTGCTGTGATGATGGTAAAAAGCTCAAGCTACAACATACAAAATAGTGTTTGTCTACTATCAATGTTTTGAAAGATTTTATGTGGATACTTATCTGAATTGTGGCAAGTCTACAGGCTGCTCAGACAATCACTTTTGCTGCAGTAAACTATTACTATGTAATGCTTTGAATTTGAGTAGCTTTTATAAAAGCAATTATCTCTTGAGAAGCTTTCAGATTATGAAAGAACTAGCGGACCCGTGCGATAAATCTCGCATGTTCATAAACCACACTTTCCCCAATAGGTTTATAATGAGAAACTTAAGGAGAAAGGTTGTTACATTTTTATTTCAACCAAATAATTATAGAACACTATTTACATTTCAGTTAGAATTCCAAGTTATACATTCCCTAACTTAAGAAGGCAATCACTGAAAATTGGATCATCATAACACTCACCGGTTATTCGATATTTATGAAATTATACGATTTGAGTTCTCATTCCTTTGATTAACTGTTTCTAAAATCCCTGCAAAATGATAAAGGAAAGACTTCAGAATGTTAAAATGACACGAAACAAGCGTCACAGCGGCCAAATTGTGAAGTGGTCAGCAATTATGGAGCGTATTTAACAGTATATGCAAATCGCACACTTCGTACATTATTTTAAAAGTAATTCTTTAAAGAAATTATAGATATTTATGAAAATAAGAGTGCAATTCCTCACTGCTAATGTCTATTCTCTTTCATTTGAATGCTCATTTGTCATGATTGGTCGCTTGTGAGCGCCGCAGGAGGGATCTATACTACTGAAATAATATATATGATGATCATTCAAGGACAAGTACTGTAAGCCCTTTAGAAGGAAGATTATTTTCATTGATGGCAAGTATCATACACTTGTTGTTTTCAATGACTTGCCTCTCAACACAAATGCTATTTGGTTTACTTCTGTTTACAGCCGTGAGTGGAATGAGGTAAAAAAGTGGAGTGACATAGCAAAGAGGTACAGGGAAGTACGTTCAGATGACTCATTTTCCAATCTGATATCAACACTAAAATATCTTGAATGTTTGCTGCTTACAATCACTCTTAGCCTAGATGCTCCAAGACCATCTGATGTTACACATCTTCGAGCAGAAGCTGAATCGCTCATTACAAAAATGAACAAAATTGCTAAAACCTCAAAAATCCTCCTTCCTCGGTAAGTGGTGATCATCGTACTAAATAATACATACACTTATATAATTGAAAAATAAAAAAAAAGAATTAAAAAAAAGAGAGAAACATGAAATTAGGAGAATAAAAATCATACGTTGTACTGTAATTGTTGTTTCATTTGAGGTGTTTGGACATCATGATCATTGAGCCCTGTGAACTTGGAATTGTGGAAAATTTGTCTGATTAACTGTGTAATTGTGATGTCTGTAATAGTGTGTGTATTTGTAATTTAGGAGAGGACTGGGAAGGAGGTGGCCGTGGCCTCAAGTTAGTAACCATTCCAGCATTTGCCTGGAGTAGCAGTGGGAAACCACCTCCAGAAAGGCTGAGGTGGATAAACGAACCAACCCCTTTTCAGTTTTGTCTCATTCCAGCCCTCAGATCAGATTTAAATTTCTTGGTAGAGCTGGCAATTGAGCGCAGACCTCCAGGGTGACAGCCAAGAATGCTAGCCGCTAGACCACAAGATGGGCAATAAAAAACTTGACAGGTTGTTGAAGGAGAAACATAAAAGAGGGACAAGGACTAACTTCACAGCCATCTTCAACAGGCCTGCAAACCCCTATCATTTTATAAATTATATCAGCTAATAAAGCAGCAGGAATAGAAATTCACTATAGGCTATGTGATTGAAAGTCACCGGAATGTGCTTCGTAATGATATAGCCCACGTTATGTTACTAAAAATATAAACTGAACATCTCCCCCCCCCCCCATCACTACAAACATGGCGAGTTATAGTGTAATTTCGTACTGTTGTTCGAATCAGAGTTGCACTCATTGTTGCCACGCATGTTTCAAAGTCATCATGTTTGCAGACCACTTGCAGACACTGGAACTGGCATTTATAAAGTAGCTTGAAGGTTGGCAGCCATGTACTGATGGTGTGTCATTCCATGCTTGCCAATCTTCACACCATTAGCCAGATAACAACGCATAACATAACCTTATAACGCAATGCCTATCGAAGAACAGTGATACATTTTCTTTTCATGTAGACTGCATATCTACTACATATTCTCTACAGATTGCCTCGGATGTAAGATGTGATAGCTATGTAGAGATGAAATGATAAGCTCAGGACAGAGAGGCATGGATTGCTGCATCAAACCAGATATAGACTGAAGACTCAAACACATTATTGTGATATGATTGGTACACTCAGCCATGTGAAGCAGAACTTAGAAGAGGTGGGTTCAATTCTCAAACCATCCTAGAAGTGGTTTTCCCGTGGCTTTCCACTTCTACTCCAACTTTCGCAACTTGTCAAGATTTGTTAGTTATATGTGATTTTTGTTAAGATTTGGTTAAGTTTATTGACCTTGAAGTCTGCTTGTTTAGTGTGATATCTGTGATTGTTAGTAAATGGTCAGGTTGCCACGGTGGGTGAGTGGTCAACGTGTCGGGCTACTAACCCCCTTGCAGGTTTGCTCCTGGCCGTGGTAAGTGATTTTTGAAGGCGGCAAAAATTACGACGCCATGTCGTACGATGTTGGCATGTCAAAGAATCCATTTGAATTCAGTAGGCCGTGTTCATAATGGCAAAATTAATCTTGGAGAGTTTCCGCCAACACAAAGTTCCTCATTTCTCTACTAGAAAGCGCTACAGTGTTCAAGGAGCTTAGATATCTAACCTCCTTGGCTTTCATAGTGCTTCAAGGAACAACGAAATTCGACATACAAGCTACCCTTTGGGTGTCAAATAACAAAGCTTGCACCCTGCACCCGAGGCCATACGATATTATTATTATTATTATTATTATTATTATTATTATTAATGGTCAGGTTGGTATCTGTATTGGAATGGATTAAGAACTTAGCTGGTTGTTTGAGTGATGTGGGATCCACTCTCGTGCAGCTACTACCACTAACATTGTCTACACTAAACTGTTCTTTTTTCAGGTTGAGGGAAATGCCTATTACAATTGGGTACAATCATATTAACCGAATGAAAAGCATTAAAAATTGATTACTAAGGCAACACTGAAAAAAGGCTTCCAGCATGATAATGACTAAAATGACCTTGCATAACAAGTAATGGTCACCATTCGAAGCCGAAATGGACTGAAGGAACTGTAGGTTTGCCTTCCACCAGTGGGACTGTCACCCAATGTTATTCCACAAGGGAAATACCAGTTTCACTGTGGGGTGACAGAGCACTTTTCTTAACTAAGGGTGATGATTAGGGTTCGGAAGTTAAAGACCTAAAGAAGTACAAAATATGCAAGCAAATATGCCTTAAAAACTAACTAAATATGACCTAAAAACTATAAAATATGACCTAAAAAACTATGAAATATGACATGAATTTTTGAGATAGGTCGAGTATACAGTATACATACAGTAAACGCCTTAAGTGCCAAAACAACTTTCCAGTGTATTGGACATGTGATCTTTTGATTTTACAAGTGACTTTCTTAATGAACTATGTGTATTTGCAATGTATTTGATGCCCATAAGTGTTTATAATGTGTATATCTGGCTGATGTAGAACAACATTATTGTTCGAAATATATACCAGTACTAAACAGTGCTAATAATATTACAAGTATTGAAAAGACAGAAATAAGAGTAAGTTATTTAGTGGAATATTAATTCAATACAGACCATTATGGATAAAAACAATTTCTTTGTTTGCTACTTGCTTCTGAGCTAAATATATCTACTGGAGTGACATCCTGTAGAAAGGCGGAAGCACACTATCGTCATGTTCCGTGACCTCATGCGTACAGTGTCGCAATCCAACTTGTCCAGAAAGATGTGCTAAAAGACGTCCGTAGAGGAGCGCCTTCTTGGAATCATCATCATCTTGCACAGTTTCCAGCCACTGGCCGGGTCTGTTTGGAACACAAGCCTCTCCAACGTCTTCTGTCTTCCCACCATCTCTCAGCCTCCACCCTTGTCCAGTCTTCTCCTCTCTTCTTCACGCTTTCTTCCACCCCCTTCAGCCACCTGTCTCTCGGTCTTCCCCTCGGTCTCTTTCCTTCCCACTTCGTCTCATGTACTCTCCTGGGTATCCTCTTCTCCTCCATTCGTTTTACATGTCCATACCATCTAAGTCTAGATTTCTCTATACCATCCTGTAATGGTTCCTCCTTCATTAATTCTCTGGTCCTCTCATTTCTTATTCTGTCCATCTTTGTAGCTCCAATACTGCTTCTCAAGAACCTCATCTCACTGGCCTGTATTTTGCTCCTCTCCCTTCCTTTCATAACCCAGGTCTCCGAGGCATACGTCAGGATAGGGACATAGTACGTCCGATATATGATCTTTTTGCTGTTCTGAGGGACATCCTTGCTCCATAACATGCTTCTCACACTCCTCCGAAATGCTTCTGCCTGCCTCCCCCGCTCATTTATTTCTCTATCGTTTCTTCCATTATCTTGTATCAGGCTTCCCAGATACTTAAAACTCTCCACTTTCTTCAGCTGTTCCCCACCAATTGTTATTCCCGTTGTGGTTCTTTCCTTCTTCCTTGTTGTGATCACCATCTCACTCTTATTTATGCTAAATTTCATCCCATATCCTTGTATTACTCCTTCCCACACGTCCAACTGTTCCTGTACCTCCTCCTCCTTGTTTCCCCAAATCATCAAATCATCTGCAAACACCATTGCTTTCATCTTTCCGTCCCCAATTACTTGTGCCACTCGGGTCATTATGTCATCCATCACCACAATGAAAAGTAACGGTGACAGTGCACTTCCTTGTTTCAGGCCGTTTCTTTGTTCCAACCAGTCAGATCTCTCTCCTCCCACTTTCACACAGCTCACGCTTCCCTTGTACATCTCCTTTATCCTCTTTATAGTCCATTTCTCTACTCCTCTATCCTCCAGGGACTTCCATACTTTGTTTCTGCATACACTGTCATATGCTTTCTCAATGTCCAGGAAGGCCATCAGTAGATCTGTTCCATATTCATAGTGCTGTTCTTGTAACTGCCTTACAGCAAAAATCAAATCCACTGTGGACCTTCCTGCTCTGAAGCCATGTTGTTCTTCCCTCATCCCTCCTTCTATCCTTGTCCTAATTCTCTTTTCCAAAACTTTCTCGAAGATCTTTGCACAATGACTCATCAGTGTTATTCCCCGATAGTTTCTGCAATCTGTTCTACTACCTTTCTTGAAGATCGGGACAATGATTCCTTTTTTCCAGTCCTCTGGGGTCTTCCTTTCCTTCCATGCTGTCCTCATCACTCGGTACAGCCACTGTATCCCCACCTCTCCTGCTGCTCTCACCATCTCCACACTCAACTCATCCACACCCGGTGCCTTCCCTCCTTTCATCTTGTTCACTGCATCTTCCACTTCTTTCCATGTTAAGTCCTTTTCTGTTTGCAGTTCATCTTCCTCTTCCCCGATTTCTTCCTCCTCACCATCTTTTCCATTTGGGTTCAGAAGTTCTTCAAAATATTCTTTCCACATTTTCTTCAGTTCTTCCCTATTTTCTATCTCTTGTCCCCTTTTGTTCACCATTCTAACATAATCCGTAGGATCCTTCCGCCTCTTATCTTTCACCATCCCATACAGGACCTTTTTTGTACCTTCACTATCCTCCTCCATCATCTTTGTCCACTCTTCCATCCACTTCCTTCTCTCCTCAGCCACCACTCTCTTCGCCTCCTTCTTTCTTTCCTGGTACTCTTCCCTTGTCTCTACCGTCCTATTTTGATACCACCTCCTAAAGGCTCTATTCTTTTCCCTTACTATATCTTTTGTCTTCTCATTCCACCATGGTGTTTCCTTCCACCTCTTCTTACTACTTGTCCTCCCACATACTGCTTCTGCTGCACCCACTAGTGTCTTCTTAAATCTAGCCCATTCCTCTTCCACCCCTCTTTCTTCATCTGTTGGAATTCCTTCCTTTACCATTTTGAGGTACTCGACCCTTCTATCCCCTTCTTTCAGTTTCCATATCCTTATACGTCTTTCCTGGTTCTCAGTCCCTTTCTTCTCCTTACTCCCTCTCAGGTTCATTACCAGTAATCGATGGTCGCTATCCAGGTTCTCCGATGGTATAACCTTGATGTCCGTGATGTTCTTATTTAGTTCTTTCTCATACAGTATATAGTCGACCACCGACTTCCTGGTCAAGTCATCACTGTACCATGTGATTGTGTGGCTCTCTCTTTTCTTAAACCAGGAGTTCCCAACTAGCAGGCTGTTCCTCTGGCAGAAGTCCAACAGTCTCTTTCCTTCCTCATTTCTTCCACCCCAACCCTCTGGTCCTAGAACACTCTCATAACCTTGTCTTTCTCTTCCTACATGGGCATTGAGGTCCCCCATAACAATCATATTTCTTCCTACCAGCTGCTTCTGCAATTCCTCTTCAAACTCCTCCTTCTCTTCAGAAGCGCAGCCTACTTGTGGAGCATATACTTGCACTATTTCTACGGTCTCTCCCCTCAGTGCTACTTTCACTTTCATCATCCTATCACTTATTCTCCTCACTTCTTCTTTCAAACCATCTCGTACTACTACTCCCACTCCATTCCTCTTTCCCTCTTCGTTCCCACTCCAGTACAGTCTATAGCCTTTTCTCAGTACTCTCCTTCCTTCCCCTTTCCACTTTGTTTCTGCCAATCCCAATAAATCCAACTTCCTTCTTTCCATCATATCCACTATCTCCTCCACCTTCCCCGTCAGCGTTCTTAGGTTTAAAGTTCCAAATCTTAGTCCGTGTGTACAGCCGTGTCGTCGTCTATTAAATCCATCCTGTCCGAGGCTCGTTCCATTTTTGAAAGCATTTGGTTTAATCCACTACTGGCTTGCTGGGCCTATCGTAGCTTCACCAGAGCCCCGTTAGCCGTCACTTTTCAGGGTTCCTGTAGGACCTTCACAGCTACCGTAACGGTCCCGGGGCACACGAAGTCCCCACTGTACTTCGCCCCTACAGGCAATCCCCTACTTTGTGCCGTTGCCCGTCTCCCACGACGTGGACGAGGGGTTGGACTTATCTTCTAAACCTGCTAGCTGCCTGTTTAGGGAAAAGAATAAGTTATGTACTTGTCCACTATACAATACAAAATATTATTTTGTATTGTATAGTGGACAAGTACATAACTTATCAAAATCAATACGGAAAAACTTGAAAAAATGACTAAAGTCATAGATATTCATAGGGAAAAGAAAGAAAAATATATCTACTATGCTATTCGGAAATCCTGTGTTTGAAACTTGACGCAGATAACACGTACCTTGTTAACGACGCCTAAATTTAAACAAAAATGCTGAAATTATAACCAAATATGACCTTATATCACTAAAATATGACCAAATATGACCAAAACAATAAAAATGGCCGAAATATGCATTCAAACTTATTTTTCAGATTTCGGGTAAAATGAGCTCAGGAAAAAAATATGACTTTTCCTTAACATCTGAACCTTAGTGATGATGATGATAATAATTGACTGTTTTTGCTTAAGGCTCAAAGTAAAGTAACAAGCATTTTTGCTACTTGTTGAAAGGAATGGCATTACCATTACTTAATTTAATTAATAAAGCTGTTACCATTAATGTTACTTACAAAAAGTAACTTACAATTTCCCTATAATTTTCATTATTGTTGTATGAGGAAGGAGCAGAACCAATAGTCATGCTAAATGAAGCCAAATTGGACAGCGTTCCAGTTTTCAAGTACTTGGGCAGCATTCTATCAAGTGACAACCTAGCAAAACATGAGGTAAACAATCGAATTAATAAGGCAACACAATTTTACCACCAGGTAAGACACCTGCTGTGGGATGAGCAAATGCCCATGAAAACAAAGATGACATTATACAAGTCCTATTATACACCGATTCTTACATACAGTCTCGAAACCACAACACTAACCAATAGAGATAACTCTAAACTCCAGGCAGCTGAAATGAAATTCCTATGTACCATGATTCAGAAAACCAGGAAAGACAAGATCAGGAATGAGAAGATTAGAGAAGATGTAGGAATAGATGATTCTCTCTCTCCTCAATAAGATCCAGATCTCAAGACTGAAGTGGTTTGGTCACATGAAGAGGATGCCAGCAAACAGAACTGCACGGAAGGAATTTGAGAGAAAAGTAGAAGGAAGATGACCCGTGGGAAGGCCACGAAAGAAGTTGATAGATACAGTCAAGAACGATGTACTGCAGAGAGGTCATGATTGGGACAAGTTGGTGGAGGAGGAGTGGTACAAGGACAGGATGAAATGGAGGGGGCTCACCACACCCGGGCAACTGGAGTTGGTTCAGGATGATGATGATGATGATTGCAGTTCTAAAATATTTTTATATCCTATAATAATGAGATGGTGGCTGTGCCTAATATTTAGTCTGATAAGGTCGTCGCTTGGTTTTGTTAAGATGACGGCTATATAAAACAAGGTGCCCTCCCTCAACTAGTGCTACCTCTGTACCAAATTTTATAGGTGAAGTCGTTTGAGGGACTGATATAATACACACAGACATTTCACTCATGTACATAGATGTCATGCCTACAGTACTTTCAATTTTTGCAAATTTTGAAAGTATGCTAAAAATGCATAACTGAGCTAGAGAAA
Source organism: Meconema thalassinum (assembly GCA_946902985.2). Classification (NCBI taxonomy): domain Eukaryota; kingdom Metazoa; phylum Arthropoda; class Insecta; order Orthoptera; family Tettigoniidae; genus Meconema; species Meconema thalassinum. The sequence continues at coordinate 293,728,512 of OX336391.1, read as the reverse complement.
GAGTTTGGTGCATTCAAAATATGACGTACAAGTGCGTAAAATGTATAAATGAGGTCTGACTGTACGTTTGTATAGAATACAGTGGAACCTCATGTTTACACTACGCTAACCATATGTTATACGTACTTAAGCTATACATAATTTTATCAAGGCACCAAGCTTTCTCCATTTAAACTGACCTCAGTTCAATGCTTTTCATGCAAACATTTTCTGAGTTATATACCAATTTTTTGGTGCCCCTTCCTCTGAATTGTTCTTATGTGCACTTTATTCTGCAAATTTAAATTGAGTTCTTTGCTTGGAACAACAGGTGTGGAAATAATAATGATACATTTACAATACACTAAAGAAAAAACATGGATAGAGCAATGCAATAGCATGTTTTCCTTGTAACCACCAGTGAGATTTCACACCACCACTTGAATATCAGTGTTAGTTACCATCCAAGACCACAATCATCACACCAGCAGACAGAGCCCAGATGGAATATTATACATACTGTATGTCTCCGTTGACAGTACCACTAACCAATTGAAATTTTTTTTTTTGGTCGTGTGGCCTCCTCAGAGGCCGAGTAAAGGTCTTTCTATTTGACGCCCATGGGCGACCTGCGCATCGGGATGAGAGATGGAATGGATGAAGATGAATGAAACTGGGCAAGGATGTGGAAGGAATCGGCCGTGGCCTATCAGAAGGTACCGTCCCAGCAGTTGCCTGGTGTTGAAAATGGGAAACCACGGAAAACCATTTCAAGGACGGCCGACGGTGGGGCTCGAACCCACGCGTCTACCGAGTCAGCAGAGAGCTTGGTCCCATGACCTAACGCTGCGCTTTAGCCAGCTAAGCCACTGCTGTCGGTACCAATTGAAATGAAAATTGCAATAGATTGATGTGAAATTGAAACATTGATTATCAAAAATGTGTTATCATTACAGATTCAAAAGCAGTCATCCAAGCCATCTCGTCAAATTATAAGCCCCAAAATAAAGAACTGAAAGACATTTTTTGTATGATAAAAACCCTTCAAAGACTCCACAAACAGATCTCATTTCAGTGGATCCCATCTCATGTTGGAATAGCAGGTAATGAAGAGGCAGACAGATTAGCAAAAAAAGGTACCACACTACAACAACCTGTCAGTCAGACTGATTTTATGTCAGCAAAAAGGATCTTGAAAAATACTATCAAAAACAGGTATGAAGAAATGGAAAAGAAAACAGCAGAAACCAAATTATGGAAGGACATTGATGCTAAATGGGATCAACATAAATTAACACCAAGAAGAGAAGCTGTAGCCTTCTTCAAACTTAACACTGGCCATGACTGCCTTGCAGCTCATCTGAAACGAATCAACATCCTGAGATCTGAAGAATGCACACTTTGTCACGAACCTGGAAGTAAAATGGATAAGGGGCACCTGCTACATTGCAACAAACTTGATGTGACTGCTAGAACTTCTGGAAACCTCACACAACTCGATTGGAACGCAAGAATGCTGATGGATTGGAATCCGGGCTAGCCATAAGAAACAACAACAACAACACTTTCTTCCTAGTTGCTGGGGTCTGTGCGTCCAGGAGAAAAACATCCTAATGGACTTCAAAACATATGGAGATAGTAGTAACTTTTAGTTTCAGCTGAAAGTTCGACAAACATTACAGAGGGTTTCTACTGGAATTTTTTGTTGTACTGAATGGTTGAATAGATCAAGCACAAGTTTTTGGCTGGTGCATATTTCAAATGGAAGGCTAAGAGCGAGTTACTTGCCCCGTTGGTGCGAGGAGCGCATAATGGGTCTGGCCATATACTAGAACTGGTTGGGACATTCCTAGTGGTCTTCCACCCCCTACTTGTAAACACCTAAGGCTGCTTGCCACCCTGTTGACAAACCTTCCTGTCCTACCCTCAGACTGTGGACTAGACTTACCAGCATACGGACCGGCCAAAAACTAGCGATCGCTCTATACAAGAACACCACATAACTATTCTTGAAACCAGTATATAAAATGTTCAGAAAATATTACACAAAAATTTAACTTACACACTTCTCCCACTTCTACTTCAGATTAACCAAAAAATCCCTGTCGGCATGCCGGAAGGCGGAGTTAGATTTCACCGGGCAAACTAGGGGATAAGCGAAAATAGGCAAAATATGGAGGTTTTTGTAGAAGGAACAGACCTCATTTTATGCCCGTCATTGTGAGAAAGTATTTTACAATTTGAGCTTTAAAAACTTTGTTTTTCATGTTTTTATGCATATTTTTAATATTTTATTGTCTTTGCATCATTTGGGGTCTATTTTTATACTGGTGGTCACACTGTCCTTATGCAGGGTTTCGACACTGATATTTAACTATCTAACGGTCTGTTATTTCTTCACGCAAAATTTCATCTCCCACACAGACAGATGGAAAACTGAATGTGATCTCTTGCAGTGGCGTTGTCATGGTAACCTCTGATGGCTCTTCCCTCATCAATTTGGCATTTTCTTATGATTCAGAACACATTTTGCTAATCTCTTGGCATAACGGTGGGTCATATCAAAAATTCTTTCAGTTAAAAGTTTTAGGTAAACATTAGAGGAGTATTGACCATTTTAAACAGTTTTGATATTGTGCCTATTAAGAGAGATATGATTTTTGTTTTTCGAAACCCCCATTTTTCTCCACCGGTTTGGTCAATGGTTGGTGCTATCGAAAGACTTTACTAACATAAACTTTTGGCCCTTATCCGAAGAATAGTATGAACCTTGAATGGATTTGATATTTCACATATTAAGAGAAATAAAGCGACATTTCCCTTTTTCGAAAAAGTCCCCGCATTTTCATCCCCTTCGTCCGATTTTGGCCATTAACGAACTCGGCCGAGATTTTAAAGGGAAATATATTATGTATAAAGTTCAAAGTGATTGGTAGAAAATTACTATAGTTATCGAGTCCACAAGAAAGTGATATACATAGATAGTCATCTGCCCCCTCATAGATAGATAGATACATACATAAATTATATACAAACTTTTGACCTGATTGTAGTTTTGGGGTCTGAGGGATGTGAAACACGAAGATATGTCGAAATGAATAACACTTATTATGAGCATTAATTTTTTCAGGTTTCTTCATCTTAAGGCATATTTTAACTGCATTCAAGAATATAAATCAAGAGCAATAAAGCTGCTTGTAGACGCCAGCAGTTGGAGTGAACAACAGCACAACAATCTAGAATCAGCATGGATAAGACATAGCAAAATGGTAAGGGTCTAAACAATTGCTTTATTATTATTATTATCTTGATTGGTCACATTGGACCACTTGAGTCGTTCCACAATCACTTCTTCTTTGAATGTATATGTATAAGTTCAACAATTAAATTAGCGGTAGCTAATTACCTAGCTCACAGACAGACCGCTATACCAACTGATCTACAGTATCAAAAGAATTTTGCATCATGGCATAGTGACTGGCATACTTGGCTGTCACCCCAGAGGTCCGGGTTTGATTCCTGGCTCTGCCAAGAAATATAATTCTGGTCTGAGAGCTGGAAAAGGGTACACTTAGCCTCTTAATGCAGAATTGAGAAGAGGTGAGTTCCAATCCCACCTCAACCAACTTAGAAATGGTTTTCTGCAATTTCCCCACTTCTCTTCCAGGCAAATGCTGGTTTGGGATGGTTCCAAACGTAAGTCCATGGCTGCCTCTTTCCCAATCCTAGTTCAAACCTGGCCGAAGTCGTCAGATTTTTTAAGAGCGTTAAAAATCCCTCAGTATGCCTTCCTTCGGAGGGGAAGTAAAGCCATAGATTTATGGCATGGAAAAGAACCTTCCACTAACTACACTTGTGTGAAGCCAACATTTGTAGGTTGGAATTGATAACGCTATATTCGTTCCAACGTTCGCCGCTAGGTGCTGACTGCAATGACATCTAGTAGCCAAGTCCGCAAGCTAGGTGTCGTGGATGGTAGCATTTGATAGCAAAAGTAGGAACTACTTGAAATTATCGTCTGCAGTCCTTACTTGAATTAAAACAGATATCACACACTAATACAGCCATCACAATTAACACCGGTTATCAGACAGATTCTACACACACCCAAAGTACACGGGGCAACATGACCACGTTGTCGCAGCCCCTAAGCTCCTACAGTAATGAATAATAACATGCTGTACTTTAATAATAGTAATAATACAGTATTAATAAAATACAGTACTGTACATTACTGAAATATTGTTTCCAAATTGTTTTCCCACATCAGAAATCATTTCCCGTCTATAGCGCTGTCCCGCTTCTTACGCGTTTAAACCTCGGTCCCTTGAAGAGCGTAATAACGAGGTTTTACTTTATTACGCATAATTTTCCCAAAATAATGTCCAAAGTGTAGCCGTATGTATTATTAGAATCAGCTGATTTATAACAACAATAACAACTTGGCAACACAGCTCAGCTGTTCCAAGCTTCCGCCATTTCCTTCACGTTCTTTCGAAATACAGGGTATAGTAGCCAAGTTCACAGCTAGGTGTTGTGGACGGTAGCATTTGGTAGCAAAAGTAGGAACTACATTACTTGAAAATCGATTGTCTGCAGTCCTTACCTGAATCACAGCTAACACACACTAATACAGCCATCATAATTAACACCGGTTATCAGACGAATTAAACACACACCCAAAGTACACGGGGCTACATGACCGCATTGTCGCAGACCCTAAACTAAGAAACCAACCAACAGATAATCAGATAAAACCCTACACACACAGCCAATTGCACGGGAATAAATTACCATTATGTTATGATCCCCTTAATAAATCAACAAGAAAATAATTCTAACATTATTATTACCCGATGCATGCAAAACAGGGATTCTGTCACAAGTCAAACTATATAGAAAGTATTTTATATTCAAATACTGCTTATCTACCCTTATTTTATCCTAGAAATCCTGTGTATTTCTTGTAAAATCCTGATCACTGATGAAGAGCTCATGTGCTTTTACAACCAACAAGTGTAATCCTTCCTTCCAGAGATAATCCCAGCCTCAATTGCACATCGATACAAAATTTTCTACCCTACTGTGTTTGGGATGAGTGTGTGTCTATTTGTCATTGTGGTTGTGACAGCTTGTTAAGGTGGATTAGAGGGCTGCATCTGAAGGTTTCGCTTGAGCGCCATGGTAGTTCACACATGGTGCACCAGAACGACAGGTATTCCCTTGCCCTGTAGCCGCAGGTAGCCAATGATCGCTCACATAAGGCGAGCGGCTGACACAGCGAATAACTACCATCTATAACTACTTTTTCCAGCTCTGTAATGAATACTGAATATTTATTTTGGGAAGCATCATTTTTTTCTAGAATACCTTTTGGAATATCAGCTTCAAGTTTCTAGGGTGCCAGGAATTGCTTTTTAAAGCATGCCTTTTTTTATACCTGCTTTCATTATACATCACTACTCTGCATTTATTAGTAAAGATCATTAGATAGCTTTATTTATTTTATTTCACAGAACATCAATTTATTTCTCCTTAGTAACCAGTGATACAAAATTTCCCAATGAGGCCAGTGTACGAGTATAAATGTATGCTCTCTTGAGTGGCGTGCTGAGAAAACCTATTAATTGTTAGTATGAGCCAACTCTTGTGATGCACCATAGCGAGCATAGCTACTGCAGTTGGTTATGAGCCCTTTATTACCATTCATTGCATGAAAGAGGTATTTGTGGTGGTTATTCTTATTCCTCACACAAACACCTGACCTGGATTGAACACGTTGAACGAATTGCTAAGAAACTCTCACCTGTAGTGGGGATCCTAAGGAAACTTCGGTATCTTATTCCCCTAAACCTTGTAAAACAAATCTACTATTCACTTGTACATAGCAAGCTCCAATATTTAAATGTTATTTGGGCTCACTGCAGGAAATCCACACTGAATGATTTAATGACTATTCAGAATAGGGCTATTAGAAACATATTTAACCTTCCTTACTGCACTCCAGTAAAAGATCTGTACATCAAAAGTAAAATTCTACCCCTCAGCATAAGTGCAGAACTCCGAGCAGCTATGCTAATATACAAGATTAAACACAACACAATACTCTATAGCTCTCCCTACATCTTGAACTCAGACAATCATTCTTATGGAACTAGGCATGCGAAGGACGTAGCCTTATATATCATTCACTCTTCTAAATATGGTAGAAATAGTTTCAAGTTCTCTGCATCACAGTCATATAATAAACTTCCTGATGAAGTAAAAAGTGCACCAACTTTGTCGGTATTTAAGAGGAAAACTATGGAAGTATTGTGGGAAAAATTCGATGCATCTTAATACATCAAATAAGTTAAGTTATGTATAAGATTAAAAATCCTAAGTGCTTATCATTTTAAGGGACCTTGGTCTAAACAATCTTAGATATGGTATCAACCTTATAATAGGCCTATGTCCTTATTCATCAATTTGTGTTACCTACAGAATTTTCTTCCTTGGTGTGTAAACACACATATTACTGTACAATTCCTCTGTACGAGCCTATGGCTCTTTGGAATTAATTGAATAAAATATCTATATCTAAATATCTACAGCACAAATCATGGGATGGCTCATGTATTTTTCTACATACACCTCATCCATAAATTTTGTTATCAAACTCATGTCTTTCTAGGCATTGTAACCAGACAACATAATACTGCATTGATAATACAAATATCTTCCACAGGTGTGGACATCAACAATAAATTCGATTGCCATGGACTTTTGGAAAGAACATTGCAATGATGAAAACTGTCTTGATTGGCACGAATACACACTACATAACCTGAGCCAAGTGACATACTCCCTTCGAATGCCGAACACTTAAGTTTAATAACCTTGTTTGTAATAACTGTACAGTACAAGTGTGTTGCAGACTATTCTACAAGTAAGTTTAATCAATAATCTTATAATAAATGTCAATGTCATATATTTAAGGTAATTGTTTTACAATTATTTTTTATCTAAATGAATACCAATTGGTATTTACTAAGTGTATTTACAGCGTTGCATTATCCAGTAGCTCCTATCAGTGCAGAATAGGGCTGTGACATGCATTCTGAGATCAGCGCACGAATGAAATCTGTGGACAAAGATCTACGAGACAGTTGGGAAATTTATAGTAATTGACATGGGGTTGGGCAAGAACTAGACCGTCTGGATAAACTATGTTACACCTGCAAAAATTGTAGCTCTGAAGGAACTAAAAAATAATTATGTAGTGATATGAATTTAACCATATCTAATAGCTTTCCTTATTGATGATTTATTTATTTATTTACATATGTTACGCCCTCATTGGAGCACTTAACCAAAACAAGTATATACATATCTCAAAAAAACAATATTAATGATTCAGCTTCTTATTTTTCTTCTTTTCCCAAAACATTTTCATTCTAGTCGACCTTGCCACTCTCTCTGCATCGCTTATGGTGTAAGTTTTGCGGGTAAAGGTTTTTAAGGGAAGTCGGATGTTCTTGTTTTTCAAGATATTCTTCTCATCTTTGTTAGCAATTTGGGACATTGTCAAGCCGAGTTCATCCAGATCATTTTGAATTTCCATAAACCAAGAGTTCTTTGTTTTACTTTTGAAAAAATAATTAAATAATACTTTTAACTGTCTGGTATCCGGCAGGCGTGAGAGATGACAAAAAAAAGCAATTCGCCTTTTTCGCATAGTATCGACTATAGACTCAGTTTCTTTATAAACCACTTCATTTGGTAATAGACGCCATTGACCATCCACCTGATGTTTTTTATTAATTATAGTTCTGAGAATTCTTCTATCAATCTTCTGTAATGTGTCAGTAACTGATCGAGTGTTTAACTTGAAAAGTGTTTCACAAGCATATATTGCTTCCGGTTTAATAACTGATTCGTAATGTCGTAATTTGGCATTTATGGAGAGTGATTTTTTTTGTAACTAGACCAAGTAATGTATTACGCTTGTCTTAACTTTATTGTTCTATTTTCGATTGACGCTTTCTCATTCAAATTCCATGTTATAATCTCTCCTAAATATTTAAATTTATGTACAACTTTAATTTCTTTATTGTTGATCAATGTAATAGCTTGTGTTTCCACATCAAAGGATGCCATGATTTCAGTCTTTTCAAATGAAATTTGAAGTCCTACTTTTGCTGCAATAGACCCAAGTTCTTCAATTTGGTGTTTAGCCTCATCTATACTGGTTGCAAGCAGTGCAAGGTCATCCGCAAAGGCCAAGCAATTCAGTTTTATATTAGTACCAATCTTTACATTTGGAGGACAAGTTTTGTTCCACTCACGCATGATCTTTTCAAGAACACAATTAAATAATAACGGTGATAGACCATCTCCCTGTCGAAGTCCAGTTCGGATATCAAATGGTTCAGACAAGGCGCCTCGAAATTTAACCATTGATTTAGTATCTTTCAAAGTAACGCCGATGAGGTTGATAAGCTTTTGATGTAACCCAAATTCCCTAAGGATGTTAAGTAATGACCCTCGATGGATACTGTCATAAGCTTTCTTAAAATCCACAAAAGTAATGACCAAATCCTTTTGTCTCATTCTATGATATTTCATTATCCATTTCAGACCGATGATCTGATCCGAACAGCTGTGACCTGGTCGGAACCCTCCTTGATATTCTCCTAGTTCTTGGTCGAGTTGTTGTTGAATTCTTGTCAAGATAATTCTAGATAGAATCTTGTATGTTACATCAAGCAAGGAAATCCCACGGTAGTTGTTCGGGTCGGATCTATTACCCTTTTTATGAATTGGGTGGATTACAGCCATTCTCCATTCCTCTGGTATTTGTTCCGAATTCCATACATCGATGAGGCGTTTATGGAGGTTGGAGATGGTTTGTTCATTTGCATATTTCCATAGTTTTGCTACCAATGAATTCTCTCCTGCTGCTCTATAATTTTTTAGCCAATTAATCGCTGCACATACTTCAGTCAAGTCAGGAGGAATAATGTTCTGTAAATTTGTTTTATTTTTTGGATTAGGCTCAAAATCAAGATATTCCTTAGGTTCATCAGCATTTAGTAGTTCTCTAAAATAATCTGCTAGAATTTTAGCATTATCAGTATCATTGTGGGCTAGTTTACCTGATTTATCTTTCATTAATAGTGTAGGAGGGCTGTATTTAGAATGATATTGACGAAATATCCTGTAATAGTCCCTTGTTTTGTGTTGCTTAAAGGAATCATCAATAATTTGTATGGACTTTTTTTGATTTTCTCTTTTAATTCTCCTAATTTCTTTGGCAGTTGATGATTTAATCTAAATGGAATACCAATTGGTAATTAACGATTGTATTACACCTTAAGCACCAGGTCTGGACGAGATATGTGTAGAAATGCTGAGAGCGGCAGGAGAAGTGGGGATACAACGGCTATATCGAGTAATGAAAACTGTATGGAAAGTGAGGAGGACCCCCTGAGGACTGGAAGAAGGGAACACCAGTAATTGTCCCAATATTCAAGAAAGGTAACAGAAAGGAGTGCAAAAATTATTGGGAAATTACATTAATGAGCCATTGTGGAAAGATCTTTGAGAAAGTTTTGGAAATGCAAATTCAGGCAAAAATAGAAGGAAGGATGAGAGAAGAACAACATGGCTCCAGAGCAGGAAGGTCCACAGAAGATCTGATTTTTGCTGTAAGACAGTTACAGGAACAACATTATGAATATGGAATAGATCTACTGGTGGCCTCCCTTGACATTGACAAAGTATATGATAGTGAATGTAGAAGTAAGGTATGGAAGGCTTTGGAGAATAGAGGAGTAGGAAAGCAGACTATATGGAGGATAAGGGAAATGTACAATGGAAGTATAAGCTGTGTGAAAGTAGGAGGAGAGAGATCAGATTGGCTGGCACAGAAGAATGGCTTGAGGCAAGGAAGTGCACTTTCACTATTACTCTTCATTGTAGTGATGGACGATATAATGACCAGAGTGGCAGAAGTGATTGGTGAAAGAAGGATGAAAGTAATGGTGTTTGCAGATGATTTGATGATCTGTGGAAACAAGGAGGAGGAAGTACAGGAGCAGTTGGATGTATGGGAAGAAATAGTACAGGGATATGGGATGAAGTTTAGCATAAGCAAAAGTGAGTTGATGATCACAACCAGGAAGAAGGAGAGAGTCACAACAGGGATAACATTTGGTGGGAAAGAATTGAGGAAAGTAGAGAGTTTCGAGTATCTGGAAAGCATGATACAATAAAATGGAAGAAACGACAGAGAAATAAATAAGCGGGGAAGACAAGCAGAATTATTCAGGAAAAGTGTTAGGAGCCTGATATGGTGTAAGGATGTCCCTCAAAACAGCAAAAGAGTTATATATAGGAACGTACTATGTTTCAACTGAATGTGGAGGGTCGTCGACCTCGAGGGCGAGCTCAAACACGCTTGCTGGTTAGGGTGAGAGATGACATGCGGCTCGCTAAACTCCGCCCCCGGGATGCTATGGATCGATTGAAGTGGAGGAATCTTTGCAGGAAGGCAGACCCCACATAAATGGGAAAATGCAAAGAAGATGATGACTATGTTTCAATCCTGACGTATGCCTCAGAAACCTGGGTTATGAAAGGAATGGAGCGAAGCAGAATACAGACTAGTGAGATGAAATTCTTGAGTAACAATATTGGAGTTTTTTATTTTGTGTATGGCTTTTAGTGCCAGGAGTGTCCGAGGACATGTTCGGCTCGCCAGAGGCTGTATCTACTTCAATGCGGACACCCATGGGGTGAGCTACAAGGTCCAATACATTTCAAGAAGTTCCAACTTTCGCTATCAGATGTCACTGACACCTAGAGGTGAATGTTGGAAGTTTGATAGAGTGTTTCAATGAAATCTAACCTGCAAATTTAGCTTCACACGAGTTTAATTAGTGGAAGGTTCTTTTACACGCCATAGATCTATGATATGGGACTGCCGGCTTAACTTCCCCTCCGAAGGAAGGCATACTGAATGATTTTAATGCTCTTAAAAAACCCGCGATCTTGGGCATAGAAGCTCAGCATGCTACCGACTACCCCACCGAAGCCGCAGTATTGGAGTGACAAAGGTGGACATGTTAAGATATGAGAAGATCAGAGAATTAGTCACGGAGGGAGCATTACAGGATAGGATAGAGGAATCAAGGCTTAAGCGAATGGATGGGAGGAGGATACCCAGGAAGATACACGAGATGAAAATAGAGGGAAAAAGACCAAGAGGAAGGCCAAGAGATAAGTGGCTGAAAGATGTGGAGGACTGCATGAGAAAGAAGGGAGAAGACTGGGCCAAGGTGGTGACGGAGAGATGGTGGGAAGACAGAAGACGATGGAGAGGCTTATGTTCCAAACGGACCTGGCCAGTGGCTGGAAACTGTACCCCTTAGTCAATAATAATTAAATTAATATAAATTATTAATTAATAAAATGTACCCCACGAACCTACTACCTTGTCGTAGCAGGCGGAGAGGTGATACTCCGACGTGGCGCGTCCCAGGTGGCGGATAGGGGGGTCCTCACCGGTTTACCGGCGGACTTGAGCGAAATAAAATAGCTCTCGCGGACCAAACACACTCCACAATCTCATGTTTCATCATATCATATTTCACTCATCACCTTCCCAGATCACATCTGGGATTGTAAACCCTGACCACGGTCAGATTCTTGATATGGAGAGTCTTCTATTGAAATCCACCGGTTTGGACACTTACATCATTAATCAAGCGAAGACACCATTCGGATACGGTGGGGTGTCAGGTAGAGGATTAAGGCGAGTCGAGATACAATGACCAAGCATGCAGACTAATCACACTAAGAACGTACTTAAATTCAACAAGCCGGGAAAGTTCTCATATTTGGCAACATTAAATGTTAATTCTTTGATGAAGGTTGGTAAGTTAAAGCATCTAACTGATATCTTGGATCAACACAAAATTGTGATCACTGCTCTTCAAGAATTACGTAATACTGATCAGAACCCAATTGAATCAGGTGGATATCGTCTCTATAAAGGGCCTCCAGGAGAAAGGGTAATGACAAATGTCCCTCAATATGGAGTAGGTTTCTTGGTACACCATAGAATACTAGATTCCATTACATATTTTTCCTCAAATTCCCCACGAGTTGCATTGTTAACAGTTAAAGAGGAAAACAAGATATACACATTGATAAATGTTCATGCACCAACAAATGACAAAAATAGAACTGATACTGAGGGGACGGATAAATTTTGGGATGAACTTGACCAATTGGTAACGAATATACCTGATGCTAATATTAAAATTTTACTTGGAGATTTCAATGCAAAGATTGGACGTGAGAGGAAATTTCGTCTAGTGGTGGGGCGATGGCCAGCACATAACTTGACAAACAAGAATGGTGAACGGTTAATTGAATTTTGTATTAACCATGGTCTAATTATGGAGACAACAAGGTTCAAGAGGAGACCACATAAATTAATGACTTGGAAATGTCCTAATATTAAGTTAGGAGAGTTTCAGATAGATCATGTGGCCATGGATCGGAAATTTCACAAATAATTCTTTTATAATGTAAAAGTCCTTCGTGGTGTTGATGTTGATTCGGATCATTACATTTCCAAGATTAAAATCAAATTAACTCCTAAGAGGAAAAATAAACCTCAAAATTTCAATAGCAAAAGATTGTATGATCCTAGTTCAGTTATCAATAATCCAGTATATTTTGAGCAATCCATCACGCTTTTAAGTGACAACTTGGGGACCACTGTTAACAAATTAAAAGCCGTAGCGGAAGACGTTGCTCCCATTAAAAAACGAAAGAAACATGCATGGTGGAATGAGGATTGTGATATAGCAATTCTATGCCGGCATTCAGCTTGGTTGAAGGACCAACAACAAAAAAACTGAAAGTTCTAGGGAAGAATTAATCAATGCTAGAAGGTTAACGGCCAAAGAAATCAGGAGGGTTAAAAGAGAATATCAGAAGGACACATTAAAATCTATTGATGAAGCTTTCAATCGCCATAAAACGAGAGTCTATTATAGGACATTTAAACAATACCAATCAAAATTTACTCCCCCTACTCTTTTGATGAAGGACACGAACGGGCAGGTGGCCCATAATGATTATGACAATGCAATAATTTTGGCCGATTACTTCATAAAATTACTTAATAGTGATGAACCTGAAGATTCTTTTGAATTCGATCCCTATCATAGAAATAAAACACCCCTGGAAAAGATCATACCGCCGGTTTACGATGAAGTGCGTACAGCGATTGATTCACTTAAGAATTTTAAAACGGCAGGAGAGAATAAAGTAGTAGCAGAACTTTGGAAGAATGCTAATGTACAGACTATGCATAACCTACATAAACATCTTATTGACATTTGGAATGCAGAAAAATTGCCTGAAGAGTGGAATATTGCAATTATACACCTCATACACAAAAAGGGCGATAGATCCTAGCAATTATCGAGGGATATCGTTGCTGGATGTCACGTATAAGATTTTTTCAAAGATTTTATATTCCAGAATTCACGAACAACTTGATAATGAACTTGGTGAATATCAGGGTGGTTTCCGTCCAGGACGAAGCTGTCCAGATCAAATTATCAGTCTAAAATGGATTATAAAACATCACAGGATTAGGAGCAAAGATTTAGTGATCACATTCGTTGATTTTCAAAAAGCTTATGATAGTATCCATCGCGAATCTCTATTGAACATGAAGTATAACATAAATTTCTCGCCAAATCAATACTTTTTACTTACATAAATATTCTATAGGTACATGTTTCGAAAACACACAATGTTTTCTTCCTCAGCCCACTTATTGGTGTTAAACATCATATAACATCGATAACCTCACTTAAAAAAAAAAATTCCTTAATGAATTTGGTTTACATCGAAAACTTGTTAACCTTATTGAGGTCACTCTTAAGAATACTAAATCTAGAGTTAGGTTTAGAAGTGAAACCTCTGAGTCATTTGAAATCCATACTGGTCTTCGGCAGGGAGATGGATTATCTCCATTGTTGTTTAATTGTGTGCTGGAAAAAGTTATGCGTCAATGGAATAAGGTTTGTCCACCGAATGTTAAGATTGGAAAAAATGCTCGACTAAATTGTCTCGCCTTTGCAGATGATCTAGCATTATTAGCAACTAGTATCGAAGAAGCTAAATTTCAGGTAGAGGAATTGGAACGATTAGCAGCAAAGGTTGGGTTGAAAATTTCCTTTGAGAAAACAGAAATTATGCCATCTTTTCAAGTTGACACACCACATATTGTACTGCATAGTGCCCAGAAAATAAGGATTGGGAAAAAATTTAAATATCTTGGTGAGATCATCGCTTGGAATGCCAATGAGAGAGCATCAATAGATAGTAGGACACTAAAATTGCGACGAGCACAACAGATTACCTGGCCAACATATAAGAAACAGTCTCTTTCGATTAATGCTAAACTCCGACATTATTTCTCCGTCGTTAAGCCAGAAGCAACATATGCAAGTGAAACTTAACACCCGATCAACAACTGACAAACTACAGAAGGTTGATAGACGGATTCTTCGGACAATACTCAATAAAAAACACCAGGTTGAGGGCCAGTGGAGACTTTTGCCCAATTCAATACTTTACAAGGAAAATGAATCTATCATTAACACGATGCGAAAATGAAGGATTGCGTTTTTTGGACACATATCCCGCTTGCCAAATACTAGACTCTTGAAACAACCTTTTGACTTCTTTTGGAATAGTAAAACAAAAATCACATGGTTTAAAGAAATACAAATGGAATTATACGTTTTGAAAATTACTAAGCATTAAATTGAACATAGTATTTTAGATCCCTTAGTTGGGGGTAGTTTGGGATAAAACACTTGTGTTACTGTGCTAATTTGGAAAGTAGTTCCTAGGTGAGAGTAGCTTCCTGTAGCTGGGAGAGCCTACTAGTGTAGTGTGTTGTTTAGTGTTTAAACGCTAGGGGGTGTTCCTGCAAAGATGCAAGTGTTTATTAGGGGATGGACCTCTAAATGCAGGCTACTATGCTGGCCTGCCAGCTGGACGGTATGAGTAATACAATAGGCGTGCTTATGTCAGCGGCTCGACGTTATGTAGTCGTGTCGCGTGCTGGGAAATACAATGCAGTCTGACAAAGCAGTTACTGGCTACTATGGTCACGGACAATCGTGACGAAGGTCAGGAAGGGTATGAGGATGTGAAGAGGAGTGTAATTAGTAGTAATTAGTAATGCAATGTGTAACTTACTGACCATGTGTTTATTGGTCAGTGAATGTAGTTTTGTATGTCCCTTTTGGGAAGTCTTAGGCAAATGTAAAATACAACTAGTGTGTACAGGTTTGGGGTACAAAATAAAGGAGTCTGAGCACTTTGCTGAATCTCACCTGATGATGTAGCAGGAACAGACGTTGGCTGGGGCCGCTGGTGACGCACTGAGTAGAACAGATGATGGCTCCTGGTCAGGACTCCATTCTTATAGTTTTAGGTGCTGCATGGTCAGCATTACGTCACCGTAGCTGCCCCAGATAGTTGTTGGTGTAGATGTTTATGTATGTGTTGCAAGTGGTTGGCTAACCTCCCGAGCTGGGTGGCCGCCTCTTGCTGTGTAAAGATAATGTTCTGGTCTTATGATGTTGCCAGTTGGGGTGGTTTTAGTGAAAGATGGGGGGTGGCTTTCAGGGGTACTGCACCCCCACTCCCCCCCGGGGCTGTACAAGTCCTCTTCTTCGATTAGTTCACGTCCCCGCGAACGGGAACGGGACGTAGAGTGGGGGTATCGATGTGATGGTTCGTTTTTGATTTCTTCTTGTATTTCTTCTTCTTTCTTCCGTGTTGGTGTAGGTGTGTCGATGTCGTGGTGATGTGAGTCCAGCTTGTGCTCAGAGGGGTAGGTTTTGGGATATACATGTTATACATAGTTAATTTTTAGAATGGCTCATTTTTGCAAGTTGACATGGTAATAATAAAGATAGAAACACAAAAAAAATGCATGGTCTCGCCGTTGTATATATATATGTTGTTATTTTTCAGGGAGGAAAAAAACCATGTCCGGACGGATGGTTGTGCCGTCCGGCGTTGTATGGAGAAAAAAAATTGCTCCCTTCAGTGTATTGTTTAAAAGATGGAAGAAAATAGCAAAAGTAGGTGCCCCAGGGTATAAGTTAAAGGAAATATCATAATGGTTTATTGTTCTTGGGATGAAACGGGACACCTTTACAAATTTTGGCGTTAGTAGAGTAGAAAGGAAAAAAAAAAACACTGTATTCAGTGTTGACATTATGGCGTGTAAAATGGCGTGACAATTTGTGAGTTTATGTGCGTAGGTGTACAGTTGAGCACCACTATGTTTGTGTATGCTTTGGATTTACAGTTTTTGCTTTTACAATGATGATATACCATAACATAATATAACATAAAATGACATAAAATAATAACCTTATTGCTAGACCGTTTTGCTCATGAGCCTGGTACCTCGTCTCATTCTCTAGGCCTTCTGTAGCGCTCTCGTCTGTCGACTCATTCTCCCTTCATTTATTACTCGCTGAGCTGTAGGTGCCTCTCACCTATGGCTGTGGGTTAATGGTCATGCCGTTACTTTTCCTTTCGCAAATTTTCCCCGTGGGTGGAAAAATTTACCTTGGCGGCGAGGGTAGGTGCTCACAACCTCTGCACCGCCCCTGGCTACCGAATATTGCTTTTTATTGAAGCGTATTGAACGTGTGTTTGCGTCAGCGTCGCCCGGTGCCCCACGTCACCTTACGTCGCTGATCGCGGCGCCGTCACCTTATTGGCGCGACTGAAGAACGATGAGGAACAGTGTGTTTGTGTGACAGAGATAAGGGTGTGTGTAATTTGGTGTGGGAAATATATTTACAATAGACATGCTCATGCTCCTTGTCATCTGTGAATCAAGAGGTGTATTAATAATAAAAAAAAATGTTCATCCCTTCGTTGCTCCGTGGTCTTCCTGTGTGGGTGAAAGTGGATTAATGATTAATAAGACATTACAATACATTGCAATACATTACATGTATATATATATATATATATATATATATATATATATATATATATATATATAACACTTCATTAGTAGCGCTTAATTTGTAAAGCTAAGTGTGGCGCCACTGAAGTCTAACTTACTTCTAGGTTGGCCTATGTATTATCTAGCTTAGTCTATGTATTATGTAGCTTATTCTACGTGGTGTCGGGCTTACCCTGGTAACGGTTTTTGGTAACCAGGCGCCGAACGTGCTATCTTAATCTTACTTATCTTGATATGTTGTCGGGCTTACCCTGGCAACGGTTTTTAGTCGCCAGGCGCCGAACGACTTTACCTTAATTTTAAGGTGCTTAGCCTAATTTATGATAATCTTAAAAAAATATTTTGTATTTACAATCCGAATGGTTTTACCTTAATCTAGTGCCGAAATGTGCTGTGATATTATTTAGCAACAGCGCTTATTGAATTTGCTTAATTCTAAGTTGCGTTCCAAATGCAACTGCCTTACATGCTAAAATTTCGACCAGAGCGATCGCCCGAGGCAGTTTTACCTCCCCAGATCACCACCCGTGTGTATTTTATAAACACCGGTTGTCTCTAAAACCACCGGATTCCGCTCCCTTAATACTAGTTGTCGACATTTATATCAGTGATTATTAACTAGTAATTACTAAAGTTCCGGGCGCCTGCGCTGCTGGAGAGCAAACGCATCGCCGTTGTACTTGCCTGTGTTGTCATCATTCTTCATTTATCCTTTGTTGATGTATTCATCATTGCTGGGTTTGCCCACGGGACCCCTTTTGGTAGCTCGTTGCATACCTATTTAATATCTCTGGCCGCCCGCTGCGTTACCATTTAAGCTCTGGAGACTCGCTGTCGGCCATTTATGTGGGCACGGGACATCGTTCGGGGAAAATCGTCCGATAAAATAATATCATCCGGGAATTTAGCGTCCGGGAATCCTCTTCGCCTATTGACGTCCGAAACGGGGGAGGAGCTTACGGTCAGCTGTTTGCAATATGGCGGCGAGGTAGTGACGTGAAGTAATTGGGTGTGCGTTTGTTATGGCTTCTAATTTATGATGGCAAAATACTACATATTTTCTTTCATTGATAGAAATATTTTTATAATCAATTTAAATGCAGTGCCTAATTACTACCAGTTAAAAATATTACCCACATGTAGATAGTTAATTTACTTTCTGCTGTTAAATAGGCCTATATGAAGCCTGTACATGGGAGCCTAGCGGTATCGATTTTTTTTCATTAATTTCACAATATATATACAGTTATCTCACATAACACAAAGGACGACTCCCTGATAATAAATTGAATCAACCAACCCTGAATTTGCATGAATGTTTTGGGTTCAAAGAAGCGTTACTTGGGATGCTCAAATCATACTTCAATATTGCAAATATTGACCTACATACTTGCTGTTCAAAGGCAAGAATATTAATTTATTAATCTCTTGCCACAGGCAAGTTAAAATGGAGGCATCCTCTTTATCAATATATTTAATTAAATGTTTAAAATGCAGATATTTAACAAAGCTGGAGTCTCCATTTGAACTTGTCATAAGCAAACGGAACAGATCAAAAACTACACTTTAAGCCAAACCAAATTCACTCCTCAGCTCGACATAAACCATAATACCAATTAAAACCTATACAAAACATACTCTCCTTACTGTTGTACAACTTTCAAACCAACTATTCGCACTCAAAACTGAAAAACCCTGAAATGGGAACTAATTAAACTTAGAATAGCCTAGGCCGATCCGGTCTCCTGCTACATTACCGCATATGTATACTTAACATCACTTTAACTTCAAAATTACGGCTAATTGACCTTTCTGCCTGAGTAGTATAGGTGTTACCGGCCTGACTGGGATGGTGGGTCACCAAACCGGTACTTAAAAACTAAGATTTTACATTTTAATTAACTAAATTCAACAGTAGGGAGATCATAGCCAAAAACACAATTTAAGCCAAATCATACTTCAATGACCTACATACCTGCTGTTCAAAGGCAAGAATATAAATTCTCTGGCAAATTAAGGCTAGGAACAGCATTTTTCTTAAGTTTTCTAACCATTCGGCTATTGTCAATCGGAAGAACCCCTAAAATAAGTTTACGAAGAGCGGATTACATTCTATGTATGGCACAGAAGTAATAGGCTACAAGTTTATCAGTATTTTTGATGTAGCTAAATCCATGTGAATACAAATTAGAGACAATATCTATCAATAATCAACAGTACCGGTGGAAATAAGTCGTCTTCACAAAAATGCACACTGCACACTAGCATGTAACATGTAACACGTTTTCCAATTGACAGCGCCGAAGCCCATCTTTCTCTCTGAACTTTTTGTACAGGAAAGTAGTGAAGATATTTCGTACCCGTTTTATACGATTTACAACCGTATACAGAGCAGTACCTCCTCGAATTTGACAAATTTCTTTCTGTTTGCATCACGACGTCAATGCTTCACCATCTAAATAAACCTCACCAGTCACAATGTTACAGCTTCAACATTCTACCGCGTGGCTGCGCCATCCAACTTTTCTGACGTCAATATTGGCATTATTGTCCATTGCTGGGTTTGCCCACGCGAACCCCTCTTGGCAGCCCGCTGCATGCCTATTTAGTATCTCTGGCCGCCCGGTGCGTGACCATTTGAGCTCTGGTGACTCGCTGTCAGCCATTTATGTGGGCACGGAACCGAATGATCGCATTCATTCCATATTATTCATATTTCATGTGTATTATTCATTGTTTGTTGATTATCATTTATTTGGTCGTCTTCACCCCGTCACGCGGGACAAGGACTTGGCGAATCTAGGATTGGTCCCGCTGAATCCTGAGATTTTCCTTCACTTCTGCGAGTAGAAGACTAGCTTCCCGCCATAGAAGCTCTACTTAACTTACGTACTAAACTAGGAGTCTAGTCCTAATGTGGTCGTCGCTAGGTTCCTCTCCTGAGTCCGGTGCGGAGCTGGCTAATTCTCCCCCCGTTCGTCAAAAGTCTCCCCTGCAGGTCTTGGCTTCGACGATCGTGGCGCATAGTGGGTGTAACTCTGCCGAGGGGGTAGGCTAGACGCACCCCCGGCTTTGGCGTTTGCCCGCGCTAGGCCATCGATGCTTCAACCTTACGTAGTTCCGTCTTTTTGGTCTGGGTCATTGGGTTAACTGGGGCAGGGCTCATCATCGCCTCCCCCAGCTCTGTTCTTGTGTGGCGCCTCTGCCCTTCTGTTTATCTCTCATCACCATTCAGTGTGACTCAGATTCCTTTTTTTTAATGAGTGTGATATGTAAAATAAGTGTGTGGCTATTATGTAGTTATGTAAAAATTTTAAGTGTCCTGGGGTTGTAGAATCTTCTAGATGCATGGACTACTTCAGGCCTGTAGTCGCCATGTCGGATTTCTAGCGGTAATGCCTTGTTAATTTCCTGGAGGCGTTAGTAGGTTTCCATGGCGTTGGGTACCTTGTTATTGGGATCCAGGGGGTGTTATTTGCTGAATAGGCTTAAAGCATGGTAGGAGAGGGTTGTGCATCTTTGGACTCCATGTTTATGGTGGCCGGGAGCCGGTGATGCTGCTGGGATGTCTTTACAGTGAGTGGACGGGGGTAGGTATTTCCCAGGTGTACAAAATTTTTAAAAGTTCCATGCAGGTATGGTAATAATAATATCCCTGGTATGTGGGTAGGATATTCCATGCATGTGGCTGGATATGAGACGTATCCGCTCTCATTTGTGGATAGGTGTGGGCCGAGGTGTGATAATTTTATGTCCCTTGCATGCGGGATTATTAAAAAAAAAGAGTTGTTATTATGAATTTGGCCTCATCTCTTTGCATAGAGATGTGCATTGCGCTTCATTTTGTTTCCGACCACCCCTAATACTCGGGTGTGGGCATTTAGGACCAGGGTGTAGCATACCCAAATTCTTGGTAAACGCATGAAGTCTATCAACCCCGATGTATATTTTGGAATGTAGTCTAGCTGTTTCTATGTGTCTGTTTGTATGTGTTGAATAGTGTTGTAATTGATGGGTTATGTAGGGAGGGGGGTGCTGGGATGTTATTCCGTACCTAGTATATTGGACATCCTGGTGGTATTGTCCATCTCTGCTCCTGTCATCCTCACTTGGTCAATGTTGGGTTTCTATCCGCTCCTTGGGGTGGTTAAGTGCGGTGACGCTGTGACGTCACGGCCTAATCTGGTCTCTCATTTGTAATGTTAAGGTAGCAAGTGATTGTGAGTGTACTGGTTATGTCCTGATCGCCTATGATGGTTTTTTAAAGCTTAAAGAAAACAAGAAGAGAGGTAGTTATTGGGGGGAGGGGGTTGTTCCTTCAGGGAATCTGTCTGTATTCGCTCCTGATTAGTGGGCGCGTGTGGGCAGGAGGTGCCCGTGGCTGTGGTTACTGAGGCTTGCGTGTCTGTGGTCGCGTTCCGCTGCAGCATGCTGGCGCGCGTGCCGTTATCGGATACGTCTTATCGTGTGTCGTGTGGCTAATTGTCAGGCGGCGCGTGTAACCTGTTATCGCCCTTGTAAACATGCTTCTGTGGCCCTAAGATAAATCCGGCCTATCGTGTCTGTACATTGCTAAATGTTATACCTATTGTAACAGCGCTGAATCCTGTGTCAATATCCATGTGTCTGTATGCTGTTATTATTGATGGTTTATGACAGCGTCATCATATTTGCGTGTCACCAGCACGTCTGGGTGCTCTAGGAATGTCTACCGGCAACAATGTTGAAATGCGCTAGAATTCGCAACGCGGTGTTTTGTTGTGTTTTTGTTTTCATGTTCTTGTATACGGGAAGTCTCTGACGTTACGTATGGCGGCTGACGGAACGTGACTTTTGCCAATGTCCGTGTGTTGACATTGTTTGACATTCCGGGAGGGGCAATGTGTTAATCTGTCCTGTTTTTGCTATTGATGTTGTGTAGGCATTTCTTCCGCAAGACCTTTGCCTTGTGTAATTGCTATAACTTGTGTTTAGGAAGTCTATTTCCTGTGTTTGGGGTAATCGAAATTTTGCATGGCTTTTTGCCGGAAAAAATGTGGTGTTACCTGTTTTGTGTCTGTGAGAGTGGCGTCTCCCGTATCTAGGTGTTGGGCGCTATGGTTCAGAGAAAAGTATTTTGTGGTCGCTAATGCCCTAAGTAGGCTGTGGTAGCGAGTACCTTGGAACGAATCTATGTTCCTGTACGTGTGTTAAAGAACCTCCCTGTTATTATAATTGTGTGGCTCACCCGTTTATGTACTTGTATGGGGCCAACTTCCGTCTAAGTGGGATTCTGGATTTTTGTTTTCCACGGCGTCCGATTTTACTGGGCATTCGGACCCGCGATCCCGTGTAACGCTCCGTGTTTTATGTCTGCGTTGTCTGTTGGGATTTGTGTGCCCCTGGCGTGGTTTCTGATTGTGTTTTCGCGCCAAAAATACCATTGGCTAGTTTCTTTTATTGGCACGATTGTATGGTGTTATCGTGTGTTCGCACCCGCCTTGTTCTAAGGTCCTGGGTTACAGTTTCTGTGCTGTATGTACCATGGCGCGCGTATCGTGTGTTTGAGACACGCGGATGAAAGTATGCTTTAGCGTGAATGTTTTGTGCCATACGCGACGACCGTCGTACTCTAATTTTGGGAGTTATTGGGATTTGAAACTGGCGTGAATGACTGTGTATGTTACAGCCAGGACTGAAACACTGTTGGGTTGTCCGTAGCTGGTGAAGGTCGCATGATTATGTGTGTGTGTTATCGCTGACCTGGCGATAGTATTAGATTACAGCTGTGTAAGGAAGTGCTTTGCCGGCTTGTTGGCTGGCCCGCTTGCCCCATGTGCCAGGCCAATGTGTGTATGTTTGCCGACACGTCTTTCTACTGTCTGCATATACCGCGTGTCTTGGGTCCCTTGTAATGTAAAAGACCCTACGACTATATATGTTTGTGTCCCCAAATTTTTGTGTTATTATGGGCCTGGGATGAATATATTCCTGTTAGTGGTAGTTAGCTGTGTTTATGTACGTGTGTCTCCGGGCCGCTAGTCGCGTGTTTGGTGACTAGGTGTCGGAGGTGATTTTATCATTTTGTGCATATGAATTCCTGTTTTTGTAACCATCCCTTATTATTCTATCCTCCAATTGGATAGTTCCCGACCTTGCATTCCTGGTATTCAGAAGGTTGCGGGTTCGAGACCGTCTTTGTCCAGGGTAATTATTCCTGGTGCCTTTTAGGCCTGTGTCTCCGGGACAGTTCTGCCAAGTGTTAGGTTCGAATCTCGGTGAGGTCATCGGGGTCCGAAGGCTATTTCTTGGCCGTCTTTCCACGTCTGCCAGTGGAATCATTTCCCTTCCTTTTGACAGTGTTCCCGCCTTTACGTGTAGGTGTCGTTTTGCGGGTGTGATATGCCTTCATACTCCTTAATGAGTTTTCGTCCATGGCGCACGCTGACTATGTAATTTAGGTCAGATACCTTCCTGCAAACTTTGAAGGGACCTGACCAACGTGGCAGGAGGAACTCGGACACATTTTTCTTACGGGCGGAATTGGAAACCATAACTAATTGCCCGGGTGTGTATTCCACGGTCTTTCTTTGCCGATCGTACCGTTCTTTTTGTTTTCTTTGTGCCGCGGCTATGTTCTTTCTGGCGTCCATGCGAGCTATCTGCAAGTGCTCTAGCCGGGCTGCATTGTCCGGGAGAGTGTCCTGTGGGATGCATATGTTGTCTATGGGACTTCTGGGTGTATATCCGTGCAACAGGAAGTGTGGAGAGTGTTTTGTGGCCGTGGATATGGAAGTGTTGTAGCTAAATGTAATGGGCTGCAGATAATCATCCCAGTCTGTCCCTGTGTCCCCCGTGAATTTAGCTAGGGCTATTCCAATTATTTTGTTCATACTCTCCGTGAGTCCATTGGTTTGCGGGGAAAAACCCGTGGTCGTGTATGCCCTTATCCTGAGTACCTCCAAAAACTGTTGGAGCACTCTCGAGGTGAAAATAGTACCTCTATCGGATAGTAGGGTTTGGAATAGGCCATATCGTGTGACTATGTCAAATAGGAATTCGACTATGCTGTTCGTGTCTGCTTTGGGAACAGCCTTTGTGATCATATACCGGGTGAGATACTCTGTTGCCACCAGTATGTATTTATTGTCTTTTTCATATGTCGTAATGGGTCCTTTAACATCTATCCCGACTCTATGAAATAGCTCTCCTACGGGAATAGGGTTGAGTAATCCATGAGGCTTGCCAGGCCTTGTTTTAAATCGCTGGCAAGTGTGACATGTCTTTACGAAGGTGTCTATGTCGGCCTTCATGTTTACCCAGTAATACTTGTCCCGGATTCTATGGTATGTTTTATGCGTACCCAAATGTGCCCCTGCCATTGGGCTATTGTGGTGTCCGATCATGATATTCTCTTTCAATGACTCCGGAACCGCTATAGGTGCATTATCGTGCATGGCTGTGGGTTTAAATTTCAGTACCCCGTCTTTGTCTAGAAAAAATCGATGCCATTAGAATCTGTTTCAAATATGGATCACGTTCTTGCTCCTGCTTGATGTTAACCACCGTCAGGGCAAAAGTGGGCATGTCGTCCCATTCGTGGTCCTTACTGTCATCTGGGGGGTCGGCTACTGGCAGCCTAGACAACCCATCTGCATCTAGGTGTGTAGCGCCTTTCTTGTGCTTGACCACGAAGTTATATTCATACAGGCGGAATATAAACCTATTGAGCCGCGAATTTGGGTTTTTGAATTTGTCCCAAAAAAGCAGGCTCGCGTGGTCAGTCACTACCGTGAACTGGATACCATATAGGTATACCCGAAAATAGTTCACTCCCCATGAAAATGCCAGCATTTCCCGCTCTGTGGCAGAGTATCTAGTCTCGACGGCCGTTAATTTCCTGCTAGCGTAAGCTATTGGCCGTATGCGCCCTTCTGCATCTTCCTGTAGCAGGGCCGCCCCCAGCCCGTACTGGCTGGCATCCACGTGTAAAAAGGTGGGCCTATCACTATGGAAGTGTTGCAGTAATGGTGGTGAGGTCAATAGTTGCTTCAGTGTGTTGAAGGCATCTATATGTTCCTGTTTAATGCTGAAGGGCGTCTTCTCACGTGTGAGTTCGGTTAGGGGATGGGCGATGTGTGCGAACCTGTGGATGTACTTCCGGTAATACGAGGCGAGACCAATGAAGCTACGCAATTGTTTCAAATTTGTGGGCATTGGGATGCCCGTTATTGCGTCAGTCTTCGCTGGGTCGGGAATAATGCCCTCTCTGTTTACAATATGGCCCAATATGTTAATTTGCTGTCTAGCGAATTGACATTTCGCAGGTTTAAGCCTTAATTTGGCCTCTCTGATCCTTGCGAAAGCCTCCTCCAAGTGTACGAGATGTTCGTCAAAGGTGTTGGAGAAGACCGTTATGTCATCCACGTAGACTAGGACTGATAGCCATTTTAGTCCTGAAAATGTTTTATCCACTAGCTTTTGGAAGGTCTGGCTGGCGTTACGGAGGCCCATTGGTAACCTTGTATAGGTATATAGACCGTTCTCTGTAACGAACGCCAGCTTGTGCCTGTCCGGTTCATAGACGGGGATTGAATAGAATCCACTATAACAATCCATCGAACTGAACCAGCTAGCCCCACCGAGGGCATCCAAATAGGTGTCGGCCCTTGGTAGTGGATAACTGTCATTTTCGACTAACTTATTGAGCCTACGGTAATCAGTACAGAACCTGTGGGAACCGTCCCGTTTCTTGGTCAGCAAGAGCGGTGCACTATAATTCGAAATTACGGGGACAATGACCCCTGCCTCGAGCATCTCTGTGATCTGAGTGTCGATGGCGTGTCTCTCCTTCTGACTCACCCTGAAGGGAGGCTGGTGGACTGGCCGGTCACTGGTTAGTGTGACGTGGTGTTCAATAAGGTCTGTCACTGCGAGATCCTTCATCGAATGGGCAAAGATATCCCTATTGGCCTCCAGGAGCTCCGTGAGTCTTTTATTTTGCTCCGGTGTCAGGTCCTGTCTATGAGTCTGATTGGCCGCCTTATCTGTGTGTGTGTCTGTGTGTTTGCTGACTGTGTGCAGTGTAGAGGCCTGGTGCTCGTGGATTTCTCGCTCCGCTCGAATCCCATCTGTGTTTCTGGTGTATATCATGGGATGTGTGGTGAGCCTCTGGTCATGCTTTAAAAGCATCTTACCGCTGGCAAAATTTATGCTAGCTTCATACTTGGCGAGGAAATCCATGCCAATTATGGCTGACGCAGAAAGATATTCTATAACGAACATGGGGTGTGTTGTGGAAAAATGGTCTAGCCTGAGGTGTATGTTTGCCACCCCCGTGTTTTCTAGCGTCTGAGCATTGGCCGCTACCAGCCGGATGTCACCCGTGACATCGTGTATTTGCCCTTCGGTAACGTGTTTTCTGTTTACACAACTTACCGCTGCCCCAGTGTCAATTAGGGCCTGCACCCTGTGGCCATTTATGCTGGCGTGTATCGTGAGTGCCGATACCTGGAGTCCCTTGCCCTGCAAAGATGTGTTGTATAGGGTGTATGTTGTTGTTGCTGCTAGCGTAATGTCCTTGTTACTGTGTGCGCCAGTGTTGAAGCCCTGTGTGACATTTGTGCTGGGAAGGCATGGAGCTGGCCGCTTATTGTACTTGGCACGCTTGGTCTCTCGGTTTACTTCCTGGCTCGAGTTCTTTGCCTCGGTCAGCGAAGTGTGCCCACTGAGTACATTGCCTGCTCTCTTTACTGCCCGCGCTGTAAAAGTACAGGGATTCTGGTGAACGTTTAATGTATTGACCGTTCCCAGTCTTTGTGTGGGTGTGTTGTTCCTTTCTCCCTCCTGGGAAGGTGTGTCTGCAAATGTGACTCTACGTTTGCACTTGTTACCCCGTTTTTAGTTCCAGGCGGTCGCGAGTTCGACTCCTGTTGCTGGCTTCCCTGTGCCGAGTGAGCTCGCGCCCTGCGCCTGTGTGGGGTCACTTCCCGCCCTGCGTTGTGGTGTAGGGGGTATGGTTTCCTGTTTGGAGGGTGTGGGATTTCCTCTGTCTTGCTTGTGCGTGATTGCGAGGGGCGTATAGTGTCCCGCCCTAGGGTTCCCTGTAAACAGTATGTTTACAGGGAAATAGCGGGGGCGAGTGCACATCAGTGTATACATGTATGTTTACTTTAAGCACCTTGCCGAGAGCGGTCACCTCTACGGCGCTGGCATAGGTACCGTCCCTACCCATGTATTTTTGGTAGTCCGCCCCGGTCTGGAATGGGTTTTCCCGCTCGTCCGATACAAAATCCCGGTACTCTTTCCAGTTGGCCAGGATGTGTTGGACCGTTTTCTGCCTGTATTCCTTATGATGATCCTCGGTGTTCCGAACTAGGAAGCTAATGGCCCTAAACAGGCAGTTGCCGTCGCCTTGTACGGGGTGTGTTTGGAAACGGCCCGGGGGCGGATCGTCAGCCTTGGCTTTAGCTGGCTGTTTCTTCCCCTTGCTCTTACGAGTCTGTTTAGGTGAAGGGCCTCTCTGGTGTTGTGTTAGGGGAGGAACCTCAGCCGCTTTATCAGCTGGCCGAACCTCCCCGTTTAAGCGTTTTTTGGAAACGTGGGCGTTCGTCTCCCTGTACTGTATGTACGCCCCCCCTCGGGGTGGCTGCGCCAACTCCCCGCTTGCGGTGGGTAGCTAGGTGTGGGAAGTATCGCCCCCTGTCTGCCCGGCGGGGTACCTCATCCCTGAACTCCCTCGGGTGTTCGTCAGGGAGGGGATAGTGTTCCGGGCCCTTTGGGTATGTGTTTCTGGCTTCCCGTCCTTTTGCGTTTTTTTTGTCTGGCGGTTATTGCCCGGTGGTTCGTTTTCCTGTCTCCGCCAGGGTGGGGTGTATGTCTGCTGCTGCGGGGGCGGATTTTCTCGGCGATTCCCCTTTTCCCTGTACTGGGAGGGTGCATACCCCTGTCTGCCTGGGGGTGGGTTCTCCCGGTACTCCCCGTTTCCCCTGTGTTGTGGGGATGCATACTCTTGCCTGCGTGGGGGCGGGTTCTCCCGATAGTCCCCATTTCCCGTATATTGCGGGGCTGCATAGCCTTGCCTGCGTGGGGTCGGGTTCTCCCGATAGTCCCCATTTCCCCTATATTGCGGGGCTGCATAGCCTTGCCTGCTTGGGGGCGGGTTTTCCCGATACTCCCTGTCTGCCCTGTATTGTGGGGCAGCATAGCCCTGTCTGCTTGGTGGCGGGCTGCTTCGCCGGGGGATGGTGTGTTCGTACTCTTCAGGGTAGTACTCCGGTATGTACGGGGATGGTGGTCGCCGTGAGGGGTATGTCGGCTCTACGTCCGCGTATGATACCGGTGAGTACCGCGGAGGGTAGTGTGGCCTGTCCTGTGTGTGTGGTGTTGTTGGCCGCTGTGGAGGGTAGTAAATTTCCTCCCTCCCGTAGTGTCTCCTCTCCGTGTACCCCCTGTCCCTTTCAGGATAATAGCGCTCTTCCGTGTCTGTGTGTTCATCCCTAGGCGGTGTGCCGCCTGCTTGGATGGCAGCTATCGTTAATTTTTCCATCCTGTCCACTAATTCATCCATCTTTTGACTAGTGTCGTCCTTTTGTGGATGAAAGTGCTGATTCACGGCTTTCTCCGTAGCTTTTTCCGTGATCTTTTTCCCTGCCTCTATAGTTTTAATGTTGTTTAACATGTGTTGGACCGTGGGGTTGTTCATAATGCACAACTTGTCCACGATGGATGGTCTGAGGCCCTGCATTAACAGCTTAACTTTCTGCTTGTTCGTCATAGCTGCGTTATATTTGTCGCACATTAGCAATTTTACGTTTACGTACGACTGTGCGCTTTCTTTAGGTCCCTGTGACCTCTGTCTAATTTGGTCATACAGGTCCTCATCATCTGGTATGAGCTGGAATTCACTTTTCAACAATAAAGTGATTTCCTCCCATGTGGCATCTTCTAGGTTGTCCTCATGAAGCTCATACCATGTCATGGCCGCCTTTGTGAGGTATGCAGGGAGGAGCCGTTTTCTGACTTCATCGCTCCAGCCATTGATCCGAGCCGTTCTATTGAAGGCCTTGAGGTATTCCTCGGGATCCTGGCCTTCCCCCGTGAACTTTGTGGGGTGGATCATGGGATATTCTGTATGCCTGTTCATTTCCTGTTCGTCTGTCTCTCGTTGGCTGTGTAAGGATTCTGATCTATTTAAGTTGTTCGCACTGTTATCGTGTGACAAGGTGTTTGTGTTGTTTTGAGGGGAATTAGCCTCACTCCCCGTGTACGACACGTGTGTTATGTTACCAGGTGGCTCGTCACCTGATTTATCGTCACTGATTGATGGTGTGTTGTAGTACTGTGTGGATTTGACTACGTCCACAGTCCTGTCTAAATCCTGTTTCACCGTCTCCAAAATAGTGTGTATGTCTAGGACTGCCTCTGTCGTGTGATTGTCTGCTTTAACAGTGTCTGTATCTAGTAACTGTGTGATGCGCTCGAGCAGATTATCAGTTTTCTGCTCTGTGATTTGCAGTTGCTGCAACAATAGGGGGTGGAGCGTTGGCAGGCAATCTACTTCACTAGCGCTGGATATTGGTGATTCTTGTCTGTGTTCACTGGCCTGGGATCGTGTAAAATGTGTGACTTGTGCTGCCGCTGCAGGGTGTTGAGCGCGGATCTCTGATACCTTGAATTCGAGTTCCCTAAGAAGTTGTACTGCAGTCTGGTCAGTTATCAAGTCACAGTTCTTAATTTTTTACTTCGGCAGGAGTGGAGTTGTAATAGCCGACAAATGGTGCGCAAAGTCTCTTAGTGTGGTTCTGAACGTGGTCATTTAATTTCCACCGATCTTGCACTATGGGGAGGGTGGGGGTGGGTGTAATAATACAAATCCCTGTGTAATAAAGAAAAAGTGTGGGACGTAATGGAGGAGAAAAAAAATTAGTCTCGCTTGGCTGTGTGCGGTATGGGTCGTTTCTACCACGAGGGCTCGTTGTATGAGTCCTACCCTTATTGTGCGCGGTAGCAGCGCTTCCACCAATATGTTTTAGATCCCTTAGTTGGGGGTAGTTTGGGATAAAACACTCGTGTTACTGTGCTAATTTGGAAAGTAGTTCCTAGGTGAGAGTAGCTTCCCGTAGCTGGGAGAGCCTACTAGTGTAGTGTGTTGTTTAGTGTTTAAACGCTAGGGGGTGTTCCTGCAAAGATGCAAGTGTTTATTAGGGGATGGACCTCTAAATGCAGGCTACTATGCTGGCCTGCCAGCTGGACGGTATGAGTAATACAATAGGCGTGCTTATGTCAGCGGCTCGACGTTATGTAGTCGAGTCGCGTGCTGGGAAATACAATGCAGTCTGACAAAGCAGTTACTGGCTACTATGGTCACGGACAATCGTGACGAAGGTCAGGAAGGGTATGAGGATGTGAAGAGGAGTGTAATTAGTAGTAATTAGTAATGCAATGTGTAACTTACTGACCATGTGTTTATTGGTCAGTGAATGTAGTTTTGTATGTCCCTTTTGGGAAGTCTTAGGCAAATGTAAAATACAACTAGTGTGTACAGGTTTGGGGTACAAAATAAAGGAGTCTGAGCACTTTGCTGAATCTCACCTGATGATGTAGCAGGAACAGACGTTGGCTGGGGCCGCTGGCGACGCACTGAGTAGAACAGATGATGGCTCCTGGTCAGGACTCCATTCTTATAGTTTTAGGTGAGCATGGTCAGCATTACGTCACCGTAGCTGCCCCAGATAGTTGTTGGTGTAGATATTTATGTATGTGTTGCAAGTGGTTGGCTAACCTCCCGAGCTGGGTGGCCGCCTCTTGCTGTGTAAAGATAATGTTCTGGTCTTATGATGTTGCCAGTTGGGGTGGTTTTAGTGAAAGATGGGGGGTGGCTTTCAGGGGTACGCCCCCCCCCCCTCCCCCCCCCCCCGGAGCTGTACAATAGAGAGGAGAAACGGCTTCTGAATAACAAATACACTCGACTAACATTCAAAATTTCACAGCGTAAGCAATATGTTATATCTGCCGAAGAACGGGCTGCAAGATCTTCCAGAATTAAGAAGTATTGGAAAAGGAAAAAATTATCAAGAATTAAGAACTGAACTTACTGTAGTATTTGAAGACTTTGTATATAAGGTTTGATTTTTGGTGCTCCAATGTGGGCGTAAACAGTGTAAATAAATAATAAAATTTACCAGTATCGGCCATATTAGGGCCTTCTTCAGTGGTGTTCCTACGAAGAAACTAAAGTAATTATGAGCAAAGCTTTCTTGTTAATATTTCGCTTGAGTTTTCACTTCTACTAATAATTAGAATTAATTTCTTCCCTGTTCTGATTTTAATACCTGGAAGGCTGGAAGAATGAGAGTATAAATTTCAAAAAGAGAAGAGCCATGAGAGGAGAGAAACAAAAAGAGAACACAAGTTAATAAAGAGAGGCAGAACAAGAAGAGAGAGGTGCTCATCCTTTTTTATTGTGAAATAATTCCAACTTATAACTTCTTAGTTGATTACAGTATTTCCATTCTTACAATTAATCAATATACAGGAAAATGAGAATAGAAACAAAGAAATGAAAATCCACAGCCTGCATCCAGTCGACCGTCCCCATCTAGCGGCGAGGATATGAACTATGCCGGCCGCCGAAGCCTGTCGCACTCCCCTGGGGCAATGATTAAATGAATGGCAGTGGAGTGTGTTGCTGGAATGAAATTTGTGACAGGGAAAACCGGAGTACCCGGAGAAAAACCTGTCT
The DNA here is from genome assembly GCA_946902985.2 of Meconema thalassinum. Lineage (NCBI taxonomy): Eukaryota > Metazoa > Arthropoda > Insecta > Orthoptera > Tettigoniidae > Meconema > Meconema thalassinum. The sequence continues at coordinate 293,696,734 of OX336391.1, read as the reverse complement.
GCCTCCGCTTTGTCCAGCATAAATCTCACATGAAGTAGATATAAAAGGACCAATGCAATGAGTGGCAGGTGCAGGTGAAGGGGAAGATGCAGTGAGAACATAAAATGAACAAGACATCTCCACAACAGAGCACACCGCTGTCTTCAAAGGTGGGCACTCAAGCCATCAATCAAACCAATAGCACTTCAATACAATAGTCCCTGATGAGCTTGTTTTGACTTCCCAGTCTCATCAGGAGGACAGGCAGCAAATAGTTCTCTTGTCACTCAAAATATTTCCTATCAGGCTATCTGCTTTAATATGGAATAATATAAACTTTGTAATGTCTTGCATTATTATTTCTGTTCTTACTATCAATCAATGGACAAGAAAGTGAGGATAGAAACATGGAAAAGGGATACAGAGAATGAGAATCGTATTTTGAAGAGGAGGGAGTGAAAACCCGACAAAGACAGGGAACGCAAAAGGAATGCAACAGGAGTATAGTACAGTGAGTTTGTCCATTTCCCATGCTTTTATCCTCCTCTTTCTTGATTATGCATCCACCTTGTTTTCCTGTGTGGATTTATATTTGAATTGCAGCCAATGGCCTAGTGGGGTATTTTAATTGAATGCCCGTAGGCTCACCATCAAGTTCAATTTCAACTTTCGCTACCAGAGATGCCACTGTCACTGACACCTAGCGGTGAACATTGGAACTTGATTGAGCGTTCTTAACCAAATAATCTACAAATTTTGCTACACGCAACCAATTGTAATGGTAGGTTCTTTTTACATGTCATAAATCTATGACGTGGGCCCGCCAGCTTTACATCCCCTCCGAAGGAAGGCCTACTGAAGGATTTTACCGCTCTTAAAAATCCGACGACTTCAGCCAGGTTTGAACTCGCGATCTTGGCCATAGCAGTTCAGCATGCTATCAACTACACCACCGAAGCTTGTGTGGATTTCATCATCATCTAGGAATCCTTCCAGCGGGTTGGGTAGGATTTGAGTGGACGATATGCCTCCATCTAACTCTGTCATTTTAGGTTTCTCCTTTAATATCTTGGAAAATCAGTCCTCTCGTTAGGAGATTATATAACCTTAATATGGTTCTTTTCTCCTATTGCATTTTTTTAAAACTTGTGTTTGTCCAATTTTATTCCATCCTATGCCATCCACCTTCAAGACAGAAGATCTCACCGAAGAGTTGTCGTTGATTCAGTTAGGGGCATTGCGACATCGTAGTCATGTAGCCCCGTGTACTTATGTGTGTGTGTGTGGAATTTGTCTGATAACTTGTTTTAATTTGATGGCTCTGTTAGTGTGAGTATTTGTAATTCAGATGAGGATTGGGAAGAAGGCGGCCTTGGCCTCAATTTAGCAACCATCCCAGCATTCGCCTGGAGTAGAAGTGGGGAAACAACAGAAAACCACTTCCAGGATGGCTGAGGTGGGAATCGAACCCGCTAATCCAATTCATTCCATTCAGGTACATGATCACTGAACCGAGGATCAGTGGGTATAATTGTTCAGTTATGAATTCCGATTCAATACAAGGTGAGGTCGATAACCTCGATGTTAGGCCCCTTAAAACAACAATTATCATCATCATCAATACAAGGTCATCAAACATACAGAAAAGGGTGTGGCTAAAGGCCAAAGACATTTTATACTTTCTTGGAAATGACACAGTTTGGAGGAGATTCTGAAATAGTATGAGATGGCATAAGTACAGGGTCATACCAACTTGGTGTTCATCAAGAATGGCACACAGGTTAGTTGAGGTGATTCTCATTATCATGAAATGTCATTTCATTCTTCTTCAATGAAATGTTGGTAAGAGTGCAAGTTTGTATGCTGCTTGGTATGTCCCGGAGTATCTCCAGGAGGTTATCCCCTCTGTCCCACAGGACCAGTCTGGATGAACTTCAAGCAGTGTTGCAACACAAATGGAACAATATCCATCAAGAAGACATCCAGGGCTTGATCAGGAGTATGCTCAGAATACTCACGACTACAATTAGCACTCACAGTGACAATAAATCGTACCAATCCGGTAATCAACATGCAATGTGTTTCTTGTTCACCACTTTAAATATAAGCCACCAAAACCAATAATTTTTATAATCACAAAGTTATGGTATGTTTTAAATTAAATAAAGATGTTATCCAAAATGTGTATGCTATTTATTTGATTTTACAACAATATTCTGAAAGAAAATAATATTTGCCACCATAGACTATGTTATATGTGAAAAACCAAGTGTTACACATTTGTTTAAAGGAAAGTTTGGGTTAGGAGAGACTTTATATGTCAAATGGTTTAAACTACACTGATCGGTTCCAAGCTAAGGCATTCTGGGTTCCAGTAGAGTTCCAGTTTTACTACCACATGACAACGCTAAATGAAATGTTAAAATTAGTTCCAACTCAAAAGATCTACACTAGGTAGCTGAAGCCATACAATCATCATCAGTATCTTTTTGAAAATTAATCTTAAAATTACATAAACTAGATGAGTTGGTGAAGGACAACAAACCACTCACAATCCTGATCCATAATGTATTAAGGAGTACCTACGTTCAAATTTCTGACAATGTAACAGTATCGAAAGAGATATTGCAAACAAATGGCATGCTTCAGGGAGACCCCCTGAGTCCCTTCTTTTTAACGTCGCAACCAACGATGTTGTTCGAGCGATTAAAGAAGACTCACCGGAAATAAACCTGTACATTTATGCGGATGATATAGTTCTGGGCTCCCGTGACATCAGTGAGCTACAATCGGCTGTTTCCTCTCTGGAGGCATGGGCGTCTACCAACGATTCGCAGGTTAACGTCGAGAAAACGAAATATATGATCTTCAGGAAAGGCGGACGAGCGTCCAAGGACGACAGTATAATTTTGAAACAAACTCCCCTTCAAATTGTAAATAGCTTCCCTTATCTAGGCTTGACTCTGCAAACTACCATGCAATCCTTCAGGATTCACATAAAACAGTGGGTGGCATCGGCCACTAGAGCTATTTTCGATATTAGAAACATATCTCGACTTTCACTGAAATCCGCCTTAGCACTCTTTGATGCCAAGATTGTTCCGATCCTCACATATGGGTTAGACATAGTCTGGGATAAATTAAGCTTGAGCGATCTCAGATCAATTGAAAAAGTCAAAGCGCGATACTTAAAGGCTGCCCTGGGAGTATCAAAATACACGTACTCCCGACTTGTTTATGAACTTGCCAGGGAAACTTTTCTTGTTGAAGACTTAAGATCTCGATTGCAGTTGCCTTCTACTGGACAGGAACAGGAATTCCTAAGGATGAGACAAAGAAAGCGAGCGGAAATCGACATAGAATTCTATGGGACTGATGCCACGTCTCAGAGAAATTGGACTGAACCGAACAATGAAACGAGGAGTGCTCTGAATAGACTTGCTGTGCACGGCTTCCATCATAAGCTGTGCGTGCGGCGTGGCTTTCATGGACCTTCTGAGCAGTGTGTGTGCATATTATGTGCTAAACAGTGGGGTCGATATCATTTTAGTAAATGCTCTGAGAGAACACTGTCCTTATTGGAGTACTCGAAAATGTAATGCACATTTTTCCGCAGTTCCTTTATTATTATGATATCGATCACAGACCAAGGATCATGTAATGTGGGGCGCTCACTGGTCGGTGGGTTGGTGGGACCCGGGTCTCGAGCGCGGTTTGTGGTGGAGGCCGGTGGAAACCATGCACCGCTGGTCTATTTAACTTCTCGTCTGACAGTGTTTGTGATATTAGCCTATGATGTATTCATTCCAAATGCACTTTCGTGCGCAATTATACTATTAAAATTACATAAACAAATTTTATCTAGTAAACTTTGTCTATAAGGCACTCTGAATCAGAAAAGCATAGTTAATAAACTACTGTATTTCTGTATTATCAATTTGAATTAGAGACCCAATTAAATGTGGCCATCCTGGACATTGAAAAAGCATACGATAGTGTACGTAGAAGTAAGGTATGGAAGGCTGTTTTCTGTATTAAATGTACATCTCCACTTGTTTTAAACCTTTTCTTATAAAAGGACAAGGAAATCCATAACTTTATAAAAATTAATTTCTCTCCTTTTAATTTTAATACAAAGAGTCTTATTACAAATTACCTGGTCCACCAAATTAGGCTTTGCTATAGCCTTGATTACCATTTAACACAAAGCCATACACACTCACCTGTACAAATTTATCATGAATTCGTGATTTATAGCAGTTAAAAAAATATCATTTAGGATTTTGAATTACGGTACTGTATAAACTCAGTGTTTTGTAGCATCTAAGCTGTTCATATGTATGGTATAGCATTTATAAGCAAACTAGTTGAAGTAAAGACCTTGCATAATATTACATGTAAGCTAGTAATAAAGTTAAACTTTACCCGCTACACTGAAAAACATCAAATCATGGATATGATACTATTATATGCCTTTCAAAATAAATATTTTATCAATGATATATTCAGGAATGAGAACATCTAAGATAATATTTAAAGTGGTGTACTCCACATTTGGTCAACAATAGAGGCCAAACTGGCCAGCAAACACAAAAATATCACACAAAACAGGACATAACAATATCCAATCCACCCCAACTTAACAATATTCGACATACCAACATTGAATTTACTAATTAAAGGGCACTTTGGTCTTTGGCTGAAAAAGTGATGCTTCTATTGAACAAGTCCAAGCAACAGTATTGTCTAGTTCTATTAAAGAAAGCTTTCCAGTTGGTCAACACAAATTGTGACCAATAGAACATTTTCTAAAGGAAAAGTAGCCTACCGTAGATTATTTTGTTTTAAACCAATATATTGCAGTTAAAATTATCTTTTTTTTTTTTTTTTATTTTATCACCAAGTTTTGGACAAATTTTGCACATATACCAATGCTAAGAATCACAATATCTAATTAGGGAATAAAAATATGGAAAAGGATAAATTAATTGGAATGATAAGGCAAATATTTTATTCATTATATGTAATAGTACATTTTTTATCCACTGCTTTTCAAAAGCTTTCTCTTCTCTAAGGATTCAATCTCTTTCAGTACAGATGCAACACTATATCTCAACTCATGAAATTTGGGGATAGAAACTTCAAAGACACACCTGCGACCATTACTCATAATCATTTCAAAACGTATACTTGGTTCTAAAACACGAGACAGGACACTGAAACAAAAGTATATCACATTTATATCATTTGGCAAACACTAAGCAACACCAATTCAATAGGACAGTCAACTAAATATTAATATCAATCTTCCAGTCTGAAACTAACAGTGTTGACAATTAATTAAGAAAAAGTAATAAAATGATTTGTAACAAATAGTTTTGGGTTCACTTTTAATAATAATCAAGGAAAGAAAATGGAGGAGGTAGAAAAAATAAATATAATGCCAGGAAATTAGAAATAACAAAAAGAAAAAAGAAATGTGGGAGAGGAAATTAAAAACCTTGGAATGAATTCCCACAGAAACTTATGGAAGACAGATGAGGGAACATGAGGTGGTACGAATAAGAGATCCAACTAAAAAGTTATCAGAGCAGCTAAGATATAAGGAATTAAATGAAAAACTATTTTGATGTTGTTGAAAAGACGAAATCGATTTACTCGTAACAGTAGCAGCACACTATCAAATAGTAATCCCTATATCCCTATATATATTATAATTGTGAAAATCTGTGTGTCCGTGTGTGTGTTAGTTTGTTACCTCTTGACACTAAAACGGCTGGACGTATTTGGATGAAATTTGAAATGGAGACAGCTTATACCCTAGGATAACATATAGGCTGCCTTTCATCCGGAAATAAATCATTGTTCCCGTCGAACGGGCAACATAACTGAAAAGTCACCAAAAATACTCAGCCGGGACAAAATATCGAAGTTGTCGCATATGGACCGGACAAAGCTTATTTTACGCCCCTCGATGCGAGAAACAATACTCGGTGGGTCCCTACGGGACACCGAAAACCACATTTTAAGGCCCAAAAACCAACAGTTTCAAAGATATTCGCAGAAAACTATCTTCACTCTGGTAAACTGATGGCAACTGAACCTCAAGGTATGACATCAGATTTTCTATATATCCCTGTAAGAGGCAGTGCCAATCCATTTATTATCTTTTTCAAGAGATATATAAACACAAGAACGGCTTCCAGAAAACAGAATTGTACGCCAACTGGTGATGAGAAATCTAGGAAAGAAAACTGGAGGTAAATGGATCCAAGAAATCCAACAAGATCTCAAAGCAGTTGGACTCAAGATAACAGATGCCGAGGAGAAAAATAAAATTAACACCATACTTAAAACTCACAAATTTTCTGCAGAAATGACACACAGAAAGCCTATGGAGATTTCAGATGAGTTGAGAAAATCCCGATCTGAAAGAATGAAAAAGTACTGGAAAGAGCGCAAGAACCAAGCAGTACTACCTTCAAAGAAGAAGTGATTGTGGAACGACTCAAGTGGTCCAATGTGACCAATCAAGATTAATAATAATAATAATAAACTGATGAACTAATGGCAAGTCCGTTTCCATGGCAACTGAACCTCAAGGTATGACATCAGATTTTCTATATATCCCTGTAAGAGGCAGTGCCAATCCATTTATTATCTTTTTCAAGAGATATATAAACACAAGAACAGGGTAGCGTGCCTGCCTCCCATCCGGAGGCCCCGGGTTCGATTCCCGACCCCGTCAGATTTTAGACACTGGCGTGAGGGCTGCAACGGAGTGCACTCAGCTTCGTGAGGACAATTGAGTAGCTGTCTGATAGAGAGGCAGCGCCCCGGTCACGAAGAACAAAAATAACGGCCAAGCGAACACGATGCACTGACCACGCGTCACCACAATATCTGCAGGCCAAATGGCTGGGAAGCGGTCGCATGACAGGCCTAGACCCTTCGTGGCCTGTAGTGCCAGGGGTAAAAAAAAATTAGGGATAGCGCCTTCTAATACCACTTTTAAATTTTAAACACTACACTAGCGGCTATTCAATAAAGTTAGCGATATACCTGCGTTCAATTTCATAAACACTGGGCTTACAAATCCCGTATAGTTAAGTACAAATATCAGTCTGGTCGTTATTTCAGTAGCAACGAAGCTCTGTGGCGGCTATTGCCGTTTCCGTAACACTTAAGGCATCTCGCCGTCACATACCTCAATGTGCACTTATAAAATTGTGAACCAGTCTATTTACTGAAAAGAATTTCTACGTGCGAGTATCCACTCTGGCAAAAACCACACTCACCACCTTTTCCAAAATGTACACAAGACATGATATTTAAAGCACTCTTCTGTATGTTGAGGTACAGAGATATACCACATGGAAAGATACAATAAAATGTTGGCAAATCTGAATTCAAGGAACTGCTGTCCAGAATAGGCTTTCGGTGCAGGTTATGCGGCCCATGTTCGTAACATAGAATGTTATCCTTTGACAATGCATCTACACCATGTACGAGGACAACGCATTTCAAAGATCTCTAATACAACAATAATCAGGAAATTGGAGAAAAATTTAAAGGGGGAGCGAAGATTCAAGGATAAATAATTTCATCTTTGAGATTTGCTGATGACATCGTCGTCTTGGCCGATACGCCAGAGGATTTGAACGAGTTTTTGAATGGTATGGACTCCATCTTGAGGATTGAATTCATGATGAAAATCAATAAATGTAAAACAAAATTATTGGAATGCAGCCGAAATAAATCAGAAACCTCTATGGACCTCAAATTGGCTGGTGAAACGCTACAGGAAGTAGGATACTTCTGTTACTTATGAAGCAAAATATCCAGTGATGGACGAAGCAAAGAGGATATAAAAAGCAGGTTGGCTCAGGCAAGGAAAGCATTTCTACAGAAAAGGAATTTGTTGACATCGAATATGCATTTAGGTATTAGGAAGTCATTTTTGAAAGCTTCTGTCTGGAACGTGACATTATAAGGAAGTCAAACTTGGACTAATGGTGCAGCAGAAAAGAGGAGAATTGAAGCATTTGAAATGTGGTGTTACAGGAGAATGATGAAGATCAGATGGGCAGATAGGGTAACAAATGAAGAGGTATTAAGACGAGTGGGAGAGGAGAGTTGTTTCTGGCGACTGCTAATGAAGGGAAGATATAGGTTGGTAGGACACATAAATAAGACACCCAGGAATAGCAAGCTTAGTTATGGAAGGGAGGGTCGAGGAAAAGAACTGTAGGCATAGACCAGGGTTAAACAGATTGCCTCGGATGTAGGGTGTGGTTGCTGTGTAGAGATGAAACGATTAGCTCAGGAGAGGGAGGCATGGAGCGCGGCATCAAACCAGTCAAAAACTGAAGACGCAAACAACAACAATCAGGAATGTTAATTACTGAGAGAGTCATGTGAGGCAAAAGTGTTGTTGGAGAATATCAATCCCTGTGATGTAACACTGGAAGAGACTGCATAATGTACGAGTACATCAGCGGCCAAGGTGAGATATATTTTACTATAGGTCTATTAATAGCGACATGTTGATGTTCAAATCATCAAAAGTGTGGCAAAATTACACCCAGAATAGCTTAAGGAAAAATACTTTTAATTCCCCATATTCCGATAGATTTGCCATTCCAGTGTGCAAGAGTGCAGTTCCCTCTTCAAACTATATTCGCAATTTCTATTAACAAAGCGCAATGACACACACTTAACAGCAGCAGGTGTACATTTAGACAAAACCTTTTTTTTTCCATGGTAAACTGTATGTGGCGTGCTCGCGAGTATCCGGACAACAAAATTGTTATGTCTCAGCAGAAGATGGCAAAACCAAAAACGTAATTTTAAAATGTGTTCATATAATGTAACATCGTACCCTGCAGATTTTGACAACTCTAAAAAAATCCCACTTTTCAGCTCATATCAATATACTGTACTCTATGTATCAGAATTTTCAGAATTAGAATTGACCCATCTGTAGCCGCGATTGCTGTAATAGAATAGACCAATTAATGCATCGTCCCCATTGTCTTGATCGCGAGCGAAGCCGCGGGTACCTGCTAGTGATTAATGAATATGCATTTAAATTACAAATATTTCATTAAATGACATTGCATCAGTATTTTGCTAGGTCCCGGCCATTGGGTGTAGCCTTCATTAGGTCGTCCATGGTACACTGAAGAGGGCAGAAGTTGCAGTTGAGGAGGTGGGCCATAGTTTGGTTATCTCCGCAATCACAGTGCGTCGACTCATAAGGAAGTCCCCACTTCTTAATGCTGGTCCTGGATCTACTAACCCCATACCGTACTTAACCTATTGAGACTATTCCATGTACTGTAGTCCAAGCCTCTTCATGCCCTGCTGGAAGATTTACAGATTGTTCCATCCACCTACCAGGATGAGGGCTTCTAGATCTCCAGGTTGTTACCCATGATGATTGAGGTGGATCCTTAAGGCACTCAGCTGTAGACAGGAACCTTGTTCTAGATTTCAATCACTGATGAGCAAGTTGATAAACGTGAAACGGATGTTTTTCAGACAGATCTGCTTTTAATCTTTCATATCTGGCTGCCACTTCACGTCTGATATCTGGGGGTGCAATACTTGTTAAGGGATAAAGCTCATTAGGCCTACATGATGTATGTCTCAAGCAACCAGTTATGAACCTGCATGTTTCATTTAAAGTATTGTCTGTTTGGCATGGCAAGATCTATGCCCAACTAGTGCCAGATAATTTATGGAGAATTCCCTCATGGGAAGGGTGTGAATTTTTGGAAATTACAATTTCAAATATCTCACTTAATATTAGTCTTATGTATATTGGACAATATAAAATGTGGGCAACAACATGTTGGACCTTTAGTGTAGTTTGTTATTTTATCATAAAATGCATAATAAGCGAGATATTCTGGACCTTAAATATTTGCCATTATTTCCCAAGTTGTTCTGTTTATTGGTTTACATGACGAGGTAAACGGATTTTTTAATTTAGCTTTGTGATAACGAATGTTCTTTAATTTTGTATTGGTTTGTGTTGATGAAAACTGTGATGTCATTTGATTTTATACATGTAGTGCGATGTTTTGTTTGTGTGTTTTTTATATTAATATGCCGTTTTGAAAGGTATAAAACCTAAATGTTTTGATACTTAATGTTCATTTGTCATTAGGTTTTTAATCTTCATCAATATTACCGTTATTTATGTGAGTGTTGATATTATTTTAAATTTTAATGCCTTTCGTAAGATATAATATTAGAGTGAGGAAGCAGTGCTTGTCTGCCGGGTTTTTGGTAAAGTAATTCACTACAATTATCTATACAAGACTGAACAGTTTGATCCCTGAATAGGGTGTTCCCTGAATAGTGTTCAAGTCAAGATTCAAGTTATAGTAGTGATCAGTTGTGCATTTTGAAGACAGTATGATTTACAAAATATTACCAACATACTTTCTTATTTTCACGGGAAACGACTTTCCAAGTTTTCTTTCTCTGTAGCCACTAAGCTCATGGCAATTTGAATTTCTTTATTTGTGGTGATGTGAAAGCAGGAGCTAGAGTTACTCAGCGGTAGTGGTAATATGCAGTAACTGATCGTTGATGTTAGCCCATGGTGATAAGGAATGTATTACTTCGAACAGAACAAAATCTACATACCAGGAGTCGAGCCTGCGTCTTAATTTGACTCAACACGGGAAACCTCTCCAGGCCCGGACACCGGAAGGATTGACAAATTGAGAGCTCTTTCTTGATTCGGTGGGTGGTGGTGCATGGCCGTTCTTAGTTGGTGGAGCGATTTGTCTGGTTAATTCCGATAACGAATGAGACTCTAGCCTGCTAAATAGTCGCATCCGGTATCCCTTCGTGCTACCGGCGACAACATCTCTTCTTAGAGGGACAGGCGGCTTCTAGCCGCAGTAACTGATCGTTGATGTTAGCCCATGGTGATAAGGAATGTATTACTTCCAACAGAACAAAACCTACATTTAAAAAATATCTTTAATTTCATTAGAATAAAAGAATAGGATTTTCATTATATTGATCATGTTTAGAACAATAGGAAGATACAATTCTAGAAAATCGGCCTACAACATGTTCTCTATATCAGGAGCAAGTAGAAGCTCAGCATGGTTTATTACATATCTTTTTGATCGTATCGTAAAGCGAACTGTTTCAAAATTGAATTACAAATAAATCATGGCATTGATGAGTGAGTTGTCGCATAATTTGAAGTGTGGTGTTTATACAATTTTCGCGAGCGAAGCTGCGATGGGTAATGCTAGCCTGCATATCCATGTGGCAAGGGTTGTTCATTCATATATACATTAAACAGTATTGGAGACAGAACACAGCCTTGGAATGGCCCATTTCTTTGGTTCTTCTATTGACTATGCTGCCCCTGGAAATCAAAGAATCTTAGATTTTGAAGAAGACATAAAATAATTTTAGTCAACTTACTATCCTTAGTCATCTTGTAGAGTTTACTCAGCAGTATTCAATGACTGACTGCATCATAATAAGCAGTTAAATGAATGAAGACTGCCCCTGTGATTTTGAGATTTGCAAAACCATCCTCAATAAATTGTGTCAAGTGAAGAATTTGCGACGTGCAATTCTTCCCTCTTCAAAAGCCAACTTGCTCAGGGTCAGAAGTGGTTCAACTATCTCCATAAGCCATGCTATTCCCTTAAAAATCTTGAATAAATGACAAAGCAGTGAGATAGGTCTGTAATGTTTAGGATCATGTGGATTTTTCCCTGGTTTGAGGATAGCATGGAGATATTGTTTGCAATATTCTAAGGGAAACAGAACAGGGATACATAGGGAGGAAAGATAATTTTTGAGGGAGATTACAAGGGTGGGGATTGATACATGTGACCAATCGTCACATCTTCACCTCCCTAAAGGAGAGCATGAAAAACTGGGTAAGTCTATTGGTGCAAAATAAATTAATAGCATGGAGCATTTCTCCATGTCGAATAAAATACCATGGAAAAGCAGGGAAGTCTATTACTAAGAAAACTGGAAGATATAACATTGTTAAATAATGCATAGCCTGTAAGTTATATGATCTCCTGTACTTAATTTTCTTTGTCCTGTAAAGTTTACTTCGGCATGCATACCTGGTATTTCACACTCCCTGCAGATATATACAGTAGGTTGTGATTATCATGGGCGCCCAAGATTTTTTTCGGGGGGACTAAGTAATACTTTTCATTTCATTACCTACCTGTCACTAGGTGATGATGAGACGTATCCCCCCAATTTTCATTTAATTTTTTATTTGCTTCGTGATATTCATTATTTGGCTGCTCTGAAACCGTTGGGTACATTATCTTTATGGCATGAATGGATGGAATAGCGTTTGTCCATAGACGTTCGCTCTTCTTTGTGAATCATCGTCATAATGTTCATTTCTTAAAAACAGGTAAAAAGCAGTTGTATCACCAGGTGTCGACAAAAATAAAAATCAATCAGTTCATTAAAATTGTAATGTTAATCCAGTTCGCCGATTTTCTACATAATTGAAGATATTTTCAAATAATCCCAAATTATTAAGATAAATAAAGCTTTTGAATTATCCCTATATCTAAATCAGTTAACTATCAGTAACTTCAAATTATGAAATAAACTGGTGTGGCAACGAACAATCGAAATATTGGGGCACGGCCCCTCCTTGCCCCCACCGATGCGGGCGCCCATGGTGATTATTGTTTTAAAAGGTGGAACATTAAGGAAAGATATAACAGTTTAAAATAGGTTGGTAAATGCTTAAACAAAACAGTGGAGCACTTGGTAAGAACTATGATATTCAGTAATATTCATACCTTGATGAAATGGTAATATCCACCTGCCACTTGAGCTGGTCTAATTTCAAGTAGAAATCTCTTCTACTCAGATTACTGTCCAATATATCCCTCTTTGGACCATACAGTACATTGACAAAATCTGAGATGCTATCTTCTGAAAACCTAAAATGAAGCAGTTCAAATGATGATTACTTTGTTGTTGATAATTCATTTTAGGGGCTTGGAACTTCTTCGTCATCAGCCCCATGTACTTGGATTTGTGACAGCTGCTCACATAATGTGACAGTTAATTTGAAAATCTGAACTCATCCCCCCAGGCTCTCCTTTAAGGAGACAAAAATGTGATGATTAGTCACATGTATTAATTCCCACCCTTGTAATCTTCCTCTGTTTCCCTTGGAGTATAGGAAACAATATCTACATCACCATGGCCTATATTTTGTTTGTTTCAGTCAGCTGTTGGGAATAACGGTGCCTCGTGGTTGCCCCCAACAAATAAAATATCTCCTCAGACAGGCAACTTTATTTATTTATTTATTTATTTATTTATTTATTTACATAGGTCCCAATGAGCCTGAGCTCGTGTTAGGGACAATCAAGTAACATAGTTACAGCATGGCATATATATAATTTTTGTAACATTATTGTTTAGTTTAATAGTAGGCTAACTTATATTAGATTGCTAGTGACTAACTTTACAGAGATAATTCGGTATGATACATTGCATTGCTTAAGGCTATTGTACATGGGCTATTCATTCCTTAATAGGAAGTCTTTTGTTTTCCTCTTAAATGTTTTTATAGAGAAACTTTCCCTTATGCCTAATGGTAGCGAGTTGTATTCTTTTATTATAGAGGACATAATTCCTTTAGTTCCAAATTTAATGGATTGGGAATGGCTGGTGAATATTTGATTTACTCCTCTTGTTGCATAATGATGAATGTCATTTGCATGGGTAAAATGGATGTGTGTGTGTATCAATTTGTTTTCTAATTTGTATACAAATACTGTTGCTGACATAGCTATTTGTTTTTGCAGTGGCATAATTTTAGTTCTTGAGTATAATTCATTTGAGGGTGTTAGCCAAGGAAATCCAAAGATAGATTTTATAGCACGTTTCTGGAGTATCTCAAGTTCTTTTATCAGCTCCTTCTTACAATATCCCCATATGAAATTCATGTACATTAGATGTGAATGTATCAGAGCAAAGTATATATTTTTCAATTGTTGGCTAGTAAGACAGCTATATCTTAATCTGAAAATAATACCAATTATAGGGCTGATTTTATGTTTCACATTTTCTACATGATTTTCCCAGGTTAGTGTACTATCTAGTGTGATACCTAAGTAAGTTGCCGATTTAACCCTTTCTATTTCTTTGTTGGCTATGTTGACTATGTTTGTGGTCTCAATCTTGTATGATGGTTTATGGAAGAATAAATATTTTGTTTTAGTGATATTGATAACCATTTTGTGTGCTCTCAACCAATCCACCAGCTTATTGAGATCATAATTAATATTTAGCATAATTTCCTGTTCAGATGTTCCCAGATAGAGTATAAAAATATCATCTGCAAATAGTTTAAGCTTGCCTTTCAATTCTAATAATACTATATCATTAATATAGGCCAAGAAAAGAATTGGTCCTAAGACAGAACCTTGAGGTACTCCTGTGTCAATTCTCATTTGAGATCCTTTTACATTATCGATTGCAACATATTGTTTTCTGTTAGTAAGGTAGTTCTTGAACCAATCATGTGCCACTCCTCTGATGCCTGCAAATTCTAGTTTATTAAGGAGAATCTTATGGTTAACCAGATCGAAGGCTTTTTGAAGGTCAATTAGTACACCAGCAGCTAGTTTGTTTTCATCTAATGCCTTTTCTACATCAGTTACTACTTCAAATATAGCACTATCCGCTCCTCTATTTGGAATAAATCCATATTGGCAGTTTGCAAAGTAATCATTTTTCATGAAGAAATTCATAAGTCTTCGTTTAACAACGCTTTCTAGAACCTTGCTGATGGCAGATATAATATTAATGGGTCTGTAATTTGATGGGTGGGTTTTGTCTCCTTTTTTGTAGATCGGGACCACCCTAGAGACTTTACAGGCATCGGGGAATATACCAGTCATCAGTGAAAGATTTATTATTTTGACAAGATATGGTGTAATGCCCTCAAGACACAATTGTAGCATGACATTAGTAGTGTTGTCCTCACTTATATTGTTTTTGTGTTTTAGGGAGTTTATAATTGATTGTATTTCATTAGCATCAGTAGGTAACATAAAGATTGTCTTAGTGCTAGTAGTATTTTTATAGCTTGTAATGTCCGAGGTAGAACCGTTTCCTTGATTTTCCCATATACTGTTAGCAATATTGACATAATATTTATTAATTTCATCACATATATTTTCCTTTTTTTCGACATTTGTGCCGTCGACTATAAGTTTGACAATTTCATTTTTCCCTTTCTTTGGCCTATTTAACATCTCATTAACAACACTCCACACTTCCCTCTGATTATTTGCATTTTGAATTTTTTGGTCAAAGTAGTCTCTTTGTAGGTTTCTCTTAAGTTTTGTTACTTGGTTGCTAATAATTTTATATTCTTCTAAAATTTCTGCAGATGGATTTTTAACTTTGGTTTTTGTATATATCTTATCTTTCCTGTGTATTAGTGCTAAAATATCTTGTGTGATCCAGGGTTTTATTGGTGGGGCACTTGGCTGCTTATTCGTATATTTCATAGTACAGGCTTCTATTCCTTTATTAATAAAATCACAGAATTTATTGTAGTAGTCATTGATGTTAGTTTCATTGCATACAAATTCTTGAGTTATTAAATATTCATTAAGTTTTTTGTAGTTTATTTTATCCTTTTCTATTGGCCTATCATCACATATTGAGTTCCTGTTTATCTTTTTGTTTCTCATTTCACAGATTAGTAAATGGTGATCACTCAAATCATTATCAATATTATAGACATTACATATTTTGTCACAGTCGTTCACCAATACATGATCAATTAGAGTAGAGCTAGTTTGTGTTACACGAGTTGGATATTTTGTATTACATAAGACTAGACCATATGATTTGACTAGGTTAATATAACTACTAGTATATCTGTCCCCAAATAATAGATCGATATTCATATCACCTAGTATTATAACAGGATTCGTTGAGTAAGAACTAATAATTACTTCGAGATCAGTTAGAAAGTGTGGAATGTTGCTTTTATGAGGGTTATAAGCAGTGATTATATTGTATTCTTGATGGCCTTTTCTCACAGTAATGTGCAGTATGCTGTGGGTGGAATTTATTTCCTTTACAAGGGTACTGCTACATTTGTTTGAAATATACAAAGATACACCCCCTCCAGTTTGCTTTCTAACTATGTGATATGCAACATATTTCTTAATATTGAAAAACATTTTTGTTTGTTCTGTTAACCAATTTTCTGAGATTGCTAGGACATCTACACCTTTGATTCTGTCTAACATTATTTGGATATCATCGAACTTGTTTTTTATGCTATGTGCATTTATGTGTACGCATTTTAGTGTACTGGTATCGGTTATTATCTGTTTACTGTCCTTAATTTTATAATAATCGCAAAGTGTATTACAGTTACACTCGGTTAATTCTAGTGTATTATTATTTGCATCACCTAAAAAATTTAATTTCTGTAATTCTGGTTCCATATGGGATAATACTTAGTAGATATCTTACTATTACATAGATTTTAGTTTGAGAGGGCGAGTTCATCCAGTATTTCAGCACTTGATATAAGCTTTGAGGGTCCATTTTGATTTTTCCGAATGTATATTTTGCAGTCTCTGACCCAAGTTGCAAAGATTTTTCCCTTTTGTCTCAATTCACGGCACTTTTTGGCGATGGTTTCATTTCTTGGGGTCAGGTGTTCATTGATATATATATTACCACCATCACTGTAACCAATTTCACTAGTCTTCAGGGTCTTCTTTTGTCTTCTGCTACTGAGAATCTCTTCCTTCTTCCACCTATTATTTAATTTCACAATTATCGGTTGAGGCCCAGGCTTTGTTGACGGGAGGCAGTGAGCTGCGTCTATGTTTGCCCTGGTGATTTCAACTCCTAACGTCTTGCCAATGTCCGAGATTTTGTGAAATACATCCTCCTCTCTTTCAGTGGGTATTCCATACACTATCAAGTTGTTCTTGCGCTGGTACTGTTTTAGTTCCTCCAATTCGTTGATAGCTCTAGATGCAGCCATTTCTGCGTCCTTGACGGTTTTTCTCTCTTTCTTCAGAATTTCAATTTCCCGGTGGAGTTCATCATACTTTTCTGATAAGAAAGTTGCTAGTTTTCTTACCTCGTGGTTTTCTTCTCTCATCGCCGAAAGGGATTCCTCAAGTTTCTGGGAGAAAGATGCCATAACCTCTTTGAGGTTAGGTTGTGGGAGGCAGTCTTCACGATTGCATGACCATTTAAAAGTATCATCTTTCCGGAATTGTTGGTACGTGTCTTTACTCATTTTCATGCATGTTACATGAAACCAGCGTCCACACTCACCATCACATCCTACAGCCTGCTGATTGTTCTTGATCTTTTTGCCGCATGGAGCACAGTTGACCGTCATGATATTAAATGTTATAATCTTCTCTTTTAACAAGTTATGTATTGTATTTCTATTGCATATTTTATCTACACTGTTCACACAATATTTAACACTTTAGTCACTCGCGTAATCCTCGGTAAACCTGCGTAATTTCTTAATTTTGCTTAAGTTTAGAATATAAACCTTTTACATATCCGCCATTTTTTTTTTTTTTTTTTTTAATCATACAGCTTTTTATTTTCACATATGCATATGATCACAACATATATAATTCCAACCTCAAATTTTCAATGCACCAATACATCATGTCCACGTAACTTAAGTGTTTTAATGTTTACTATTTTCTTTCTTCTTTCTGATTTACTACAAGCCTTTTTCTCATTTCAATCTTGTTCTTCTTTTTAGATCACTGATATTTTCCACTTCAAGCTGTTTTCATAATGTCGATTATTCAGGTCCGTATTGACGTAACTATAACTTTGAAAGAATAATAAAATTTCCGCCTTTCAATACTGTTTATTGCTAATTACTTACAGGGACATGTTTCGGGGGCTAATACTACCCCTTCATCAGCCTGTCCAACAAAACTTCACAAAGGAATTTGAAGTTTTGTTGGACAGGGTGATGAAGGGGGAGTATTAGCCCCCGAAACATGTCCCTGTAAGTAATTAGCAATAAACAGTATTGAAAGGTGGAAATTTTATTATTCTTTCAAAGTTCAAGCTGTTTTTTCAAGAGATATATTTTTCAACATTAATCAAAAATTGTAACAGATTTGGTTTTTTAGTCTTTTAGTGTATTTTTAACATTTTAGATACCATACTTAGTAATTTTAGAGCAAGATAATGGTAATGTCAAGAGGAAGGAAGAAAGGAAGAGGAAAGATAGAATTGAATGGCAAAATTCTAGAAGTCGTTAAAAGTTTCAAGTATTTGGGAAGTGTGATCGCAGAAGATGGAAAGATAACTGAGGAAATTGGAAAGAGAATACAACAAGCGAACAGTTTTTACCAGAGTGTGAGGGGTATTGTGTGGAACCGAGATGTCCCAAAGAAATGCAAAAAAGTATTATATTCAACCTACTACAGACCCATACTAACATACGCAGCTGGAGCGTGAACTACTACAAGAAGAGAGGAGAGTAGAATACAAGCCGCAGAGATGAAATTCCTAAGAGGTATAGAGGGCAAGACCAGAAGAGATAGAGTTAGAAATGAAGAGATTAGAGAAAGGACAGGAATATTGAAGCTGCAGGACAGGATAGAAACAACAAAGTTAAAGTGGTATGGACATATGATGAGAATGGGACAGGAGAGAGTACCAAAGAAAACTTTCTGTGAAAAGATGACAGGGAAGAGACCACGAGGAAGGCTCCGGAAGAGATGGGCAGATACAGTGTGGGAGTGTGTAGAAAAGAAGGGAGGAAAACCCGAAGATGTACTAAAATCAGGAGAGGAGTGGTGGAGAGACAGGCAACGATGGAGGTCCTTAATTCACAACCCGACCCAGGAAGCTGGAAACGGGAAATGAAGATGATGATGACTTAGTAATTTTAGAAATAGTTATGAAATCAGCCTTTTTATTAAATTTTAGAGCAAGACTTGCAACTTTATTTGTATTAACTACTGGTACTTGTTGCTGAAGAAGGTCACAATGTACACTGTACTTAACCCTCTTAGTGCCAAGCCATTTTCTGAAATACTTGCCAAGAATGCCAAGCCATTTTCAATGATCATGCACACTATTCGAAAAAAAATAAAAATCATAAATACCACATTTCCAACGATATAATCATTATTTTTGCTTTGCATTAAAACCAATACCTCATTCTTTTATACATTATGTTCATAAAAGTAAATACGGCATCTAAACCTTTTTAATTGAGGTTATTCTGATAATTGAGGCGCCTAGAATCAAAACCCGCCAAATCCATATTTTATAAAAATTGAGATAAGCATTGTTTCATATAGCTTTTGCTGCGCTGAATTCATTAAAACTATTATTTTGTTACAAAACCCTCTACATCCTACTGTAAAATGAAGTCAAAGTTGAGGCTTAGTTGCAATATCCGCCAAGTCCAACGACAGTTTCGTCATTTTTGGTCACAAAACCCACCACATCCACATCAGCCAATAGGAGCTCCCAGTTCCGGCATCTTACCTTCCATGATGCTTTGCGAAGTGTTTACTCTTTACCTAAGTGCATTAGTCAGTGAATGTACCTCTGCCTGACGTGATTAGAATGGTTTATGTTGTTATACCTTCTGATAATAATAATTTGTTTTGGATAATTTTGACAAAGAACAAGAAGAAGAATAACATTTTGGTCTGGGTGATGTTTTCTACAGAACTGACATTTGCGAACATAAACATGTCACGAAACCTGATTTTGATAAGACTCACGTAAAGACAGAAGACATAAACAGAGGGATTGTCCTTTAGGCACAAGAAGTGAAAGATGGTTCGAGACTGCTTTTGAAGCATTTTGGAGAAAGATGGAGGGAAAATGAAGAGCTGCAGTTTTATTGCAATCTGGAAAGTCGTGGCGAACACGAAGAGAATGATAATGATTGAGAAACTACTATTGAGGATGAGGTGGAAACAGAAATTGTGTGGCTATAACTTCCAGTAAAGAATGTGATTTAATAGTTGAATGACAATAGGTTTGTCTCTAAGGGCCTGGACCATAGTAATTGAATATGAATTTAATTTAACGTTTTTCCTTATTATTATTGTTTAGTACAGTAGGTTACAGTATTGCCGGCCCCGTGGTATTGGGGTAGGGTGCCTGCCTCTCACCCGGAGGCCCTGGGTTCGATTCCTGGCTCCGTCAGGGATTTTGGAAACTGACATGAGGTCTGGAATGGGGTGCACTCAGCCTCGTGAGGAGAATTTAGTAACTGACAGTGAGGCAGCGCTCCGATCACGAAAACCAAGATTAACGGCCGAGGGGACCCGATGCGCTGGTCATGCGTCGCCCAATATCTGCAGGCCAAATGGCTGGGGATTAGGCCCTTAACAGGCTGTAGTGCCAGTGATTATTTACTGCACAGCATTATTACCCTTTCACGATTCGATTGCTGGCGGTGGAGATGGGAACTACTCTTTATGTACTTGTGTTACACGTCAGCCTGCTTCATTGACAGGTACAGTTGCGCGTGTAGGATATGACTCAGCTCCATGACTCATTTAACTGTCCATGGTGACATGAGCTCCTGTGACACTTATCTGACGCAATGCAGCGTGACCTATGTGCAGATTGCACTCTGTCATCGCTGAGTCCTCCGCTTCACCTCGCAGAGCTCATGCTACAATAAACATAAACGCTGGCACAGCCACGCTCAGCGGCAATCAAATCTTCAATGGGTAATATTAGTTTTATTCTTTTTCTGTTTATTCTAATGAAACACAAAAACCGCCCCTTAAAACAACAACAACAACAACAAAAAAACACAAAAATTATACGATTTTTTAAAATTTTATAACCTATATTTAGTTAACTTTCATTCAAAATATTAACTTCTTAATAAAGCTTACGCAGTTTCTACAATCTCTTCGCAACTTCAAATGTATTAGGGCTCTTTGGTATCAAAACCTGCCAAATCCAAATCTTAGTAACAAACCCCGACAAATCCGAATTATTGCTTTATATTTTTCTACATACATTTTTAACTATTTCGGGGATCAGCTTCGTACTTTGTCACTGTTTTTAAAAATAATTAATTCATTTTTTAGTGAAAAAAGTATTTTTTTGGGGTATTGGTTCGTTTGTGACATTTTTTGCCACTTTGCCAAAAAAGTGAAGGAGGGTTTTGATTCTAGGCACCTCAATTGTTCAATTTTTTTTGTGTAAAAAATCAGTTTTGAGCCTAAATTAAGGACACCTAAGAGTCATATTCGAAGAAACACTACGTTTCCAGCTGTAGAAAGTTCTTAGATACATTTGTAGGCAGAAAACTTCAACAAGAAGAAAACAACTGCACCACAATTTTGGCGGGAATGCAAAGGGAGGGCTTGAATACAAACTCAAACCTATCACGTAACAGACTTCGAAGAAAAAAGTAAACACCGCACAGGCAAGTTTGAAACCTCACCTTTCCAACAGTATGAAAAAATCACGGACATATGCCAACAGACATCTACAAATATAATAATCAAAAGTGCTCTTAAAATGCATTTACTAAATTAAGCAAGCATATAATATTGTATAGAATCTCTACTTTTATTAAATACTTAAAACTGGTAACCTTACTTAAGCTCTTTAAGGTCCTCTTTGAAACTCTCAGCTTTCACTTGTCCTGGAGGTAATCGCATGAAGGATCGTATGACATTTAAGACAACAGCATATAATTCATAAACTTGATCAACTGTTCCAACTTGGCTCTGAATTTTTTCTAAGGCACCTTCAGCTATTGGTTTTCCTTCAATTGAATTAACAGCCACTGAAATGAAAATACACAGGGCAATGAATTAAATCTGAGTAAGAGACCCAAGTCATATAAATTCTATAGAAATATTTCACAATGGATAAACATGTACATCCTAAAGAGATAAAACAATGTTAAACAACCTTAACTTGGAACTAGTGTGCTACGCTCGTTTTATAAACATACTCCTGTCTTAATTATTGCCATTATAGGCTCGTTGCATACGACTGCTGATGTTCGACGATAATTATAACTATTTTATGTTCGAACATAAATATTCATAAATATCTGTCGAGATTTCACCAGTTTTATGCACTGAACAGAGCGCATGGGACGCAGAGACTACCTTGTATTTGACCATGGCCTCCTGGAATACCTCACTATGACACTCGCCACGCAGTGAAATTTAAAATAGGGGGTCATGGAAGTGAGCGCAGGTGTGATGCTATCCTCACCTAATTGGTCACACAACTGTTTCTTGAGCTCTGATTAGTGGGAGAAACTGTATCATAATGAAAACTTGTACTATAATGACATATAATACTTACATTTCGCGAGGGTCGAACATAAAATAAATTAGGCTACAGATGCCAATACAGTGAAATGTTTGGTTTTTATGGAATCATCCTACATGTTAGGCACACATAGGAGGCTTAATCAGGAATTCTTAATTAAAAATAATAAGCATCAGCATAGTCAACCAACTCCAGTCGACTGGGTGTGGTGTGCGAGCCCTATGGAGTAAAGAAAGCAAGCTTGTAGTTTTACGTGACCGTTAATCGCGAGATCATGAGCCACGGGACCTCCTTTTTACGTGGAATCCGAACCACAGGACATGGCATTTCACTTCGAAAATCTCACATGCATTGACCGGGAATCGAACCCGGACCACCTTGGTGAGAGGCATAATGGAGTAAAGAATACAGGGTACTGCCCAATAGTTGCTAAACTAAAGCCAACTATGCTATTTTTTACAAAGTATTAAGATTAATCTCAGTCAAGCGGCTTCGGTGGCGTAGTTGGTACCATGCTGAGCTTCTATGCTCAAGATCGCGGGTTCAAACCTGGCCGGAGTCGTCGGATTTTTTAAGAGCATTCAAAATCCCTCAGTATGCCTTCCTTCGGAGGGAAAGTAAAGCTGGCGGACCCATGTCATAGATTTATGGCATGTTAAGGAACCTTCCACTAATCACACCTGTGTGAAGCTAAATTATAACAATGCTCTTAGGTTCCAACATTCGTCGACTGCGGTGGCTTCTAGTAACCAAGTTCCGAACTAGTAGGCGTTGACGGTGGCATTTGGTGGCAAAAGTAGGAACTACTTGAAAATTCAATTTCTGCAGTCCTTACTTGAATTAAAAACAGATAACATACACTAGTACAGTCATCACAATTAACACCGGTTATCAGACAGATTCTACACACACCCAAAGGACACGGGGCTGCATGAACGCGTTGTCGCAGCCCCTAAACTGAGGAACCAATCTCAGTCAAGATTTTTATCATCTGACATCACGTTTCCTCAAATGTAGGCTATGACAAATTACAGAAATTACAAAAACCTTAGTTTGTAATTTGGAAATAACATAGTCAATGGCTTCAAACTATTGCTCATGGAAGTAATGGTGAGAGGAATTTCCTATATTCTTTGCTGCCTGGCATGCTCCCTCTAGCTTTGTCTACAAACCATTCCCCATATGTAACCTTCTCCCAATCTTGTCACTCTTCCTCGACATCTTTCTTCAATATGCAACTATGCAATTCATGAGGTGGCATCCCCAATAAGACCAATTGCCAATTACAGAACTACTCAAATATTAAAGAACAGGGTTGTTATCAACGGAGATGAATCCATCAAAAACACATAACGTGAGGATTAAAACGGGGTGCACTCAGCCTTGTGAGGACAATTGAGTAGCTGTCTGACAGTGAAACAGATTAACAGTCAAGGGGATCCGACGTACTGACCATGCGTCACCCTGCAATATGGAGGCCGAATGGCTGGGTAGCAGTCACTTAGTAGGCCAGGCTCCATCATGGGCTGTGGTGCCAAAGGGAAAATAAAAATACTGAGAATTTCTCTCAACCAAAATGATTTTCAAGTCACTAAGCTGTGAGGATTAAGACGGGGTGCACTCAGCCTTGGAAGACAGAATAAGTAAAAATAAGAGAACGTTCATGGCATTTGTAGACTTTCGTTATTTAAATTATTCATGGGGGTTCCGTATTGATCATCATCATCATCTACATTTCCCCTTTTCCAGCTGACACTGGGTGGGGGCAAATATGGTTCCTCTCCACTTTGTTCTGTCGTTCCACCATTCCTCTTCCGACATGGTGCACCATATTAGGGTAAATAACCTTCAATATTTTCAGTGCTATGCTTTATTATATCTTCAATATGCTTTACAATTGGCTGATGAAGGGGATAAAATAGTTGATTAATTCCCGAAACATGTACTAGAACAACTTTAAAAATTAATTTCTTTATAGTATTGATTCAAGGTGGTTATATTTTTCTTATTAATACTCATTTGTAGACTTAGAAAAGGCTTTTGATAACATTGATTGGAGTAAGTTGTTTAACATTTTGAAAACGATTGGAATAAAGTACAGATATAGGGTGATCTATAATCTGTACAAAAAACGGACAGCAGTTATTCCAGCCAAAGGACATGAGAGAGAAGCTGGTATTCAGAAAGGTGTAAGGCAAGGCTGCAATTTATCATCCACACTTTCCAATCTGTACATTGAACAAGCAATGAAAGAAATTAGAGAAACATAGAAAGAAGGAGTAACGATTCAAGGAGAAATAATTTCAACACAGATTTGCTGCTGACATCGCCATCTTAGCCGATTCACCAGAGGATTTGAATGAGTTTTTAAATGGTATGGACTTCATCTTGAGGAACAAATTCATGATGAAAACAAATAAATGTAAAACAAAAATAATGGAATGCAGCCAAAGGAAATCAGAAACCCCTATTGATGTCAAATTGGCAGGTGATAAGCTAAAGGGAGTAGGTGACTTCTGCTACTTAGGAAGCAAAATAACCAGTGATGGATGAAGCAAAGATGATATAAAAAGTAGGTTGGCTCAAGCAAGGAAAGCATTTCTACAGAAAAGAAATCTGTTGACATCAAATATAGATTTAGATAGTAGAAAATAATTTTTGAAAGCCTTTGTCTGGAGCGTGGCACTCGATTATTTTCCTTATTCTGTAGCATCCACGTTACTGTACTTGCAAACATTATGTTTGTTGGGATGTTGGTTTTCACGGCCCGTGAATTAAAACTCAGCAGTTTTTCTAGGTTTATGCCGTGTCTTGTGTGGGGGTTTCACTCACGAACACCACGCTGGATCATCAGCGGGTTCTTGGTGTTCGGCGCCCGGACCCCCACAGGAGTAGCGAACTGTGCACTACCTCCCTCCTTATGAAGCGCATGTGCGCCTCTTAACTGCGAGAGCTAAAAAAACTCAAGCAGCCTTTCACCTTCCTATACAGGCTTCCAAAAAGATGGTATACAGTATTGGCTTTCACGGCCCTGAATTAAAACTCAGCAATTTTTCTAGGTTTATGCCGTATCTTGTGTGGGGTTTCGCCCAGGAACACCAAGCTAGCTCATCAGCGGGCTCTTGGTGTTCGGCGCCCAGACCCCCACAGGAGTAGCGAACTGTTCACTACCTTATGAAGCGCACGTGTGCGAGAGCTAAAAGCTCAAGCAGCCTTTCAACTCCCTATAAAGGCTTCCAAAAAGATGGTATACTGGCTTTCATGGCCTGTGAAACAGTGCACAGTGAGACCTGTGGGGGTCCGGGCGCGGAACACTAAGAGTTTCATTGCTATAATAGATTCGTAGATATTGAGAACCGTCTAAATATTTCGGATGGTCGTCATGTTGGATTGTTATATGTATAGGCCATAGAGTTATGTACAATTAAATGAAAATTATTGAGTAGGTTCATTATTCAAACTTTCACTACGATCGCATGATTGCGACACAAGAAATAAGAACTTAATTTTAAAATTTCGCACAGCCGTCATCTTGAGGTTATGTAAATAATTGAACTAAATTAGATGCCAGTGCATTACAATGTGTAGCCTATAAGCATAGATGGTTAAATCGCAAGAAAAGTCTATTAAAATGTTTCTACTTTGCTTGTCCGCCATGATCGTTGTTTACTTTACAGGTCCTTAAAAGTTACATAGGTGAGCGGGTAGTAGCCTAGTACCCTTTATCACCATACAAAATTTTAGGGTGATATTAGTAATAGTTTAGTAGGAGATATAGAATAAGTTACCGGTGAAGTATTTCGCACAGCCGCCATCTAGAGATTATGTAAACAATTGAACTAAATTAGATGCCAGTGCATTACAATGAGTATAAACATTTGCTGTACTAAGTTTCATTGCGTTTGGATGGTGAAATTGCGAGAAAAGTCTATTTAAAGTCTATTTAAAAGTTTCAACTTCGCTTGGCCGCCATATTGTTTTTTAGTTACGAGGTTATTGAAAGTCTCGTAGGGGAACTTCTATTAGTGCCCTTTATCACCATACAAAATTTCAGAGTGATACCGGAAATCGTTTCGGAGATATAGAATGCCGGTGAAATATTTCACACAGCCGCAATGTTGGATTGCTGAGACGTAATAAAATTTGAAGGGCACGGTCGGGGTCGGCTGAAATGGTGCTATGACCTTACCGAGTTTCATTGAAATCGCTTTAGCCATTTAGAAGTTGTTAGGGGGGACACACACACGGACAAAAGGTGATCTCATAAGCCTATTTTTTCATAAATGAAAATAGGTTAAAAATAACGGTTGAGGAAGCCTTTTTGTGGTGGTGATAAGCAGGCTGTGGGGTTTTAGTACGTATGCAATGAAGTTAGAACGCACCGTACTATAGGGCGCGTAGTAGCTCCTCCTGTGACCTTAGGGTGTCCTGATGAACACATGTGACATACAGCGGATAAATGGACTGATCGCATGGTTTGTCATCTGTTGTGGACGGGCTGGCAGTTCATAGGGCGTGCATCAACTCAACTCCATGCGATACCAATGTGATAACACTGTTTACGTACTAAGACCCTGCAACCTGGTGATAAATAGTAAAATGGACATACCGTAACGTCCAGGTCATTTTCTCGTAAAGATAATGATAATAATGAACATGTACTTTAATTGACTAATGAATTGTAAAAATTGATTGGAAAGAGAAGTAAGTGAATTAAAAGACACTGCCTATATCTTATTGCTGTAAGGAAAGTAGAGAGTTAGTTATTGTTGTTTTAAGGGGCGGAACTACGAGGTCATCTGCCCCTGAAGGCAGTAGAGTAGAGAGCAATAGTCTTTTGCCGCATAGCGCTGTAGGAAAATCGGAGCACATCTGAAAACTTCGGCTGTCCCAAGCTCCTGAGGGTGCAATAGGGTCATTTTTCGCCAAATAGCACTGTTCGATAGTTTGTTTGTGTGCCAAACTGCCTAAATCTAGGGAATGGAGAGGGCTGTCCAAATAATTTCTAAGCAGCGTAAGATGTAACTATTTTCACAATTCCGCACTAGAACGCTGATAGGGGTAGCGTGATGTAGCCCGCTTTGCCATTGAACAGTATACTTATTTAAATATTCTTACAGTTACACCTTAATTCCTAGGTTTGAGCCCAGTAAAACGGTGTTGAATTGTGCCAAAGGGCCTAAATGAAGGGAATAGAGAGGGCTATCTAAAATTATTGTTGCCAAAAACCTTCCTTCCTCTCTAGTAAAACACCTAAAATCTTTCGACACAATTGATTCTAGGGCCTTAAATCGTGTTTTTTGGGTCCCTTTGTCTGTTATTTATACAAATCTACTCTGTTTCACCAAACGGAACCAAAGTTTACGTCCCGAGTTTTGTTTCTTGCTTTGCGAGGCTTAAAATCTATGTGCCAAATGGCCTAAATCTAGGGAATGAAGAGGACTGTCCAATTTCAAGTAAACAGTGTTACCTGCAGGGTTTCGAATGGTAAGTACGTAAAATTTGGTTTAGATCGGTGAACTGGTGTAGATTTGTGCTAAAGGGTCTAAATCTAGAGAAAGGAAAGGGCTGTCCAAAATTTCAAGTGGACATTGTTACCCGCAGGGTTCCAAATGGTAATTTAAATACTTAAAACTTGGTTCAGATCGGTGAAACGGTGTGGATTTGTGCCAAAGAACTTAACTTAAATGAAGGGGAAGGAGAGGGCTGTCCGAAATTGCAAGTAGACAGTGTTACTCGTCGGGTTCCAAAGGGTAAGTACGTAATATTCGGTTCTGATCGGTGAAGTGGTGTAGGTTTGAGCCCGGTAAAACGGTGTCGAATTGTGCCAAAGGGCCTAAATGAAGGGAATAAAGAGGGCTATCTAAAGTTATTGTTGCCAAAAACCTTCCTTGAGGTGTGCACTACAACCCTACACAATTTCAATGCAATCGGTTAAGTCAAACGGTGTCAGAGTCCATTAATCTCGGACAGGTATACATTTCCATAAGATTCAGTCTATGCTTAGATTTGAGTCAGAAGAATGCAAATATCCATAGTGTAATAAAAGATTTTGAGATTTGTCATTTTCAGAAGCCAGAATCTGGTCCCTTTACATGTGCACACACACATATAACCAACATACAAGGTCGTGACTCATCTTTTATATCTTATAGGCTACTATGTAGCCTACACATAAAAGTAATAACAATAAAAATATTTTAACACTTTTGTGGCGATACAGCTCATGTACACTACAATTTTCAGTACACCATGTCATATTGTCACTTATTGAAGTTCCCACTAAGTTACTAGTTTCACTAACTTACTATGTGGCAGCTTCTTTAGCGGACAGTTACGTCTGCGCCCCACGATGAGGTGGCTTCTGCTCTCAGCGGACATCACGGTCTCTCTACTCAGTACTGTCTGGTGGCCGTGTTTCGATCCCAGCAATATCCTCTGTTGGAGTGTTAGGGCTGTATGTTGCATCAGTGTGCGGATGTTCCTTTGGTCTCATCCCTAGGTCGTCATCATCCCTGTTCATATTGGCTGGATGGTACTGTAACACTACAGCTTCAGTCACAAAGAGTAGCATATAATTAGGTTTAACTGAAAAAAGACCCTGTGACGTTACGCCCGCTGAGAGAAGAAGCCACCGCATCGTTGAGCGCAGTTGTAACCGTCCACTTGAAGAAGCGGCCATGTGGTAGCATAACTAGTAGAGGGAATTTCGATACGTAACAATATGACTTGGTGTACTGAAAATTTCAGTACAGTATGGTAACCTGGGATCGAACCATGGTCACCGGTCAGCACTGAAAAAAGACCCTGTGACGTTACGGCGCTGAGAGAAGAAGCCACCGCATCACAGAGCGCAGTTGTAACCGTCCACTTGAAGAAGCGGCCATGTGGTAGCATAACTAGTAGTGGAAATTTCGATAAGTAACAATATGATTTGGTTTACTGAAAATTTCAGTACACAGTAATTCAAATATTAACGAAGTTTCATTTTTATCCAAGTTTATTTTGGTTAATTGACCAGTATAGGGTCAAGTATCCTTCTTTGGCCCAACTGAGTGGCTGGGTCGATTATGTTAAGTGATGTAAAATCTACTGTGGTTTGAAAATACATTTCTTAGCCAATCACTAAAACTGACTATAAGCCATGTCAAACCAAGGACTAACAGTTGCTATCACTTGAAAATAAAAATTTACTCTCAGTGCTCTGTAAAATATCCACAGCAGACTAATTCATAGTGCAAACAGTGGCCATTTTATCCACGTGATTGGTTTTCTGTAGAATTTGTATGGTAACCTGTTTTTTATTGAGGTGTCTGTAGTAGTGTATAATTGAGGAAAGGATTGGGAAGGAGGCTGCCATGGCCTTAAGTTAGGTCCATCTTGGCATTTGCCTAGTGTAGAAGTGGGAAACCACAGAAAACCACTGCTAGGATGGCAGAGGTGGGAATCGAATCCACCTGTTCTCAGTTTTACCTCTAGAGACACCACCTGTTCTCAATTTTACCTCTAGAGACAGAGTTCCAAACCTCAGACCAGAATTATCTTGGCAGAGACGGGAATCGAACCCGGACCTGAGGGACGGGGTGACAGAATGCTAATCACTACATCACGATGCGGTCTAAAATGAATGCCATATATACTGTGACCGTATGCCTACTAAGTTTAATTATGATCTGTATGCTACTCACACTGAATGAACATTCTAACAATATTCCTTTTAACATCTGGCACACATTTGGCCAACAGGCCAACAGCCTGGGTTTCAACGGCGTAAGTTTTTCGAGAATACATAATTTGTGTTCCTTCTTACGGTCCAAAAACTAACTGTCACTCGAACCTTTTCTTGTGTAAACTGTCCATAACCTACAAACCGTTCCTTCTAGGATATTCAACAATAACCACACTAGAAGATAATTTTAGCTGCATCAATTTGTTATGAAGTAATTCTTGTTCCTACGTCTTAAGATATATTTCTCGATTAATATTCCAGTTACGTGTGCAATTTGACACATGTAAACACGGAACCCCCAACACTTCACGAGAAAACAAAACATAACAAATGTCAAAATTTATTCAAGGTTCTTCAGTTTCAAAGATGTTCAATACATGAAAATATTGCCAATATTATTAAGAACTCATCAGGAGCATTTGTAGTTCAATGAATATTAGTTTAATTGAATAGAATTTTAAACATTAAGTAATCAATATACTAATATTTTATTTTAACTTCCAATAATTAGAATATGTTTTCTTTGCACCCTTGAACTTGGTCCGAAAAAAGTGTCGAGTCTTTACAAAGGAGAGCTTTGTCAAAATGATGGCGATATGTTTAAGAAAATGTTTTGTAGGTTGGGAATCAAAGTAAATAACTTGTGTTGAATAAAAATTGGCTGAATTTTTGCAATGACGATGGAAGAAATACATTCCCTCACGGACGCAATAGCGCAGCATGAAGCTCAAGTAAGAGTTGTGAGCTCAAGTCTTCATATTTGGCCGAATTTCGTGCTGATCAGTGAACCATACTTTATATTTTTTAAAGAAATGTATACACCAGTCTTAAGACGGTAAAACTGAGTGCAGTGTCTGTTTTCAGTATGCAGGAAGTATGCCATTATTAATTTGGTCTCTGTAGTTGGCACAGGTGCAGCTGGCAATTGGTGCTTCATCACCAGGTCCTGACCGAGATAACCTAATGTCCCTCCAGTCGGATATTGAAGAACTCATTAAACTAACAAAGGAGAATCTCTCTAGTGTTCAGAGCCAACGACCTGGACACGAGAGACAGCCACCTGCAGAGGTGAAGGATGATGAAGAGGAAGACCCTTTCGCTAAAGAGTATGCCCTCTTTAAGGTGAGCATAAACAGCACCTTTTTAGGCGCTCATGTAGTGAATGGGGCGAGTTAATGAAATTTTGTAAGTTTTCTTGCATCACTCCAGGAATTGTTTCATTAATTCTGAATGAGACCAGAACATGGCTTTTACACTTGCATCAGATGTCATCGTGGCTTTTCATACTTGTTTCATCTTCTGGGGGACATAACCAATCAAATTAGTAACCCTGGTGACTCATTCATTAATTTCCGTGTCCAGTCAACATTTCCAAAAAAACTGCAGCTGCGATGGCCTTGTTGCTTCCTCTAAAAGCATCTTCTATTGTGCATGGGTTGTCCAGGAGGGAGCAGATAAGTAGGTGGCTTGGGTCTTGTTCAGCTCTACATTCACAAGAGGTGTCTGCATCTTCTGGAAGGATCCCCCATTTTTGCAGGTTGGTCTTGCACCGAGAGACACCGACTCTTAAGCGGTTGAGGGACCTCCATACAGGATAAGGTAGGTCGGCGCCAGGAGCCAGTTCTTCCTTTGGTGACATGTCTGTGGGCAGTGAGCTCCTTCATCTGTTAAGACGAGTTGTCTCTGGTGTTCCCTCCAGCGGCAGAGTCCTAGCAAGGAAACTCTTGCACGATCTGAGGCGAGACCTTGCTGCCTGGTGACCATATAGTGGATGTCGATGGTCATTCTCCTGCTTTGTTCTCTCGGGGTCTGCAGCAGTGGCCCTCTGGATGTTGGGTGGGGCTATTCCAACAATAGAGTATAGTTTGTGCACTGGTGTTGGTTTCAGGCATCCCGAGATTATCCTTGCAGTGTCGTTGACCGCAGTATCAACCTGCTTAGTATGTGCTGAAGCGTTCCAAACAGGAGAGTCATACTCAGCGGCTAACACACACTGTGCGAGTCCGGAAGTCTTGAGTATGTGTGGGCTGGCTCTCCAGGTGCTGCCGATCAGCTTCTTGAGTATGCCATTGCGAGCACTGATCTTCTGTTTCGTGTTCAGACATTGCTGTCTGTATGTTAGAGCGCGGTCTAGTGTGACACCTGAAATCTGTGCTAAATTACATAAATATGTGTTTTTATTTATTACTCTTTTAACAACGGCAACCATGTTCCGACAGCGCATGATTCTCGTTCAATTGTCAACAAGGTGCACACATTGTTGCTAACATGTGGGATACAAAATACACCACACTAATTAAATTATTATTGGTCTGTGATAACCCCACTGTTAGTGAAAAAAAAAAAAAAAAAAAAAAAAAAAAATCAGGAGTGTACATAGAGCAAACGCAGCTCACAGGCTAAAACCATTGTCAAAATCCATTGGATTGGACAAAATGAAGATTTGAATGGTCGGTTTGAGGTGCGGCCTTGGCCGCGAGAAGTTAGCAGGGAACTGTTGACGACATGTTAGGCTGTGACCATTGTCAAAAACCATTGATCTGAATGAGTTAGGCTGTAACCATTGGATTGGACGTGTTAAGCCTTGTTCCCACGGTCTGTGACTTGGCGAGCCTACTCACAGACTTGTAGTCTGTTGTGGCCTGTCGTGCTCTGTCGTATTCCAACCTGAAGACGTTTCCATGGAGTGGAAAGGCTTGCCGAATCTCGAGTGGCCACAAGTCTAGGAGAGTCACCAAAGCTAGTTCTTTTAAGGAGCACTCAACGCTGATGCTACCTTGGATTCGCTTCCAAGCATCGTATATTTTGTCTCTATCTTTGTGATCAACATTTTGCAGGTTCCAGATACAAGTTAGTTAGTTAGTTAGTTATTGTTGTTTTAAGGGGCAAAACTACGAGGTCATCTGGCCCCAGATAGAAGGTTCTCCCTCCTACAGATCTAAAAACTCCATGATCACTAAATTGGACCACTCCATAATTATCCGGAAATATCTGTAATCCAGCACTAAAAACAAGGAACAAGGCTTAAATGATCAGAAAACTGAATAAATCAGCACAAACTGCAACAAACCACAACAGATTGTGGGAATGAGTGCTCGAACTGTACTGCGGCTTGTCATCCGTGAGCCCCATGCCTTTGAGATACCAACAGTATGCGGGAAAGGCCGAGCGAGTCTTTGCGTTCCCAAGGCGTGAGGTCTGGCAAACTACAGACCAGGCTTGCCAAGTCACAGGCCGTGGGAACAAGGCTTTAGGCTGTAACCAGTTGTCAAAACCTCAAGCCATTTAGCAGAATTCGGCTCATTATCAAATGAACTAGGTGCTACTTTGTTTTACAGTACCACTTATATACACAGTACCATAAGCGCAGGGTTGGCAATACTATCTTTAAGATTATTTGGAGTGTTTTACGATAATTCTCGCGCACAATGGTGGACACAGCTGGACTTTTACTATATAAGTCGTGATCTAAAAAAGGGATGGTAGGTGGGTTATGGACAGCGGAGGAGGAAACATCTATTACTACATCATTTCCTGATGTATTTTTCATCATTTGAAAAGGTATTTTGGCTAATTTATGAACTTGAGAATAATTTTATCGTATGTTCGTGTGTCATTCAGTGTTATTTTATTTTTTCATCCTTACAAATGATAATTCTGGAGGAGACAAAATCCGGGCTTTTACACTTCTACCTGGCTATTTATTGATAATATATGATTTCATACCTTTCTGGGAGTCAATAGCAATTGAAATTACTGTCAATTATCACTGCTGCACCGGAAACATTTGCTGAATTAAATAAATATAATTATGTTTAAACAGTAACAGGAGCAAATCCTATGAAAACAGAAAATCCTAAACTACTGATAGGCCTATAAGCAAAAATACCTTTTTGTAGGGATGAAGAAAATAAATAAATCTGAAAATTATGTAGTAATAGATGTTAACTCCACTGTCAATAATTAAATACAAGTTTTTCGGCCTACAAACCCGAAAAACTTGTACTTAATTATGAAAGCCGGCCGTGAAAGCCTAAGCTGTTATACCACTGTCTATAACTCAGCTGGAATTTTACTATGTAAGTCGTGGTCTAGAAAGACAACACTCCACGCGCGACGGTACTTGTAGCTCATCCCATGGGTGTCAGCATAGAACCAGCTACAAACTCTGGCGAGCCGATTTGCTCTCCTCCAGTGTTACTAACGACATTGAAAGTCAAAATAGTAAATAGCATTCCTAAAGTGTTTATGGTGTGTGCTGGATCTTTGTACCTATTTTAGATGCGTGACAGACCTAAGGAATCACAATTCAATATTTCACTTTGGATTGTCCTG
The DNA here is from genome assembly GCA_946902985.2 of Meconema thalassinum. Lineage (NCBI taxonomy): Eukaryota > Metazoa > Arthropoda > Insecta > Orthoptera > Tettigoniidae > Meconema > Meconema thalassinum. The sequence continues at coordinate 293,662,338 of OX336391.1, read as the reverse complement.
AACTATTTCCTTTACTGCCTTCAGAACTTTGGAATGTTTTATTTTTTGCAGGCAGAACTTCAGACTGAAGATGCATTTCCCAGCAGTTCAAACTATGAAACCTCTGATTCAAACCCCAAGCAGACCAGCAGCTTGGCTGATATTCAGGTAGGCAAACTAACTGTTAGTTTGGGGAAAATGGATAAAGGTAAAAATAAATGATTAAGGTCATAATTTTTCAAAACAAAGCATTGCAGAACTTCTGATACCTTCTGTTGAAAATCAGTCAGTCCCATCTCACATGAATATACTTTTCTAAGGCCTAGCTGCCCGCTGTCCAAACATTGTAACCCAACAGAGATGTATAAATTAATTTAAAGATTAGCCAAATTTGGTAACTGTGCCATACTAAATAAAATATTTATCTTACAATTAACTGGCTAGCCTGCTTTTGGTTGCTCGCAACCTTTTATCGGTTTCTTATCATACACACAATTTCAAGTTAATTCACGTTATTTTATAACACACACAAAAAAAAAGACTTATGGCACCACAGCCCATGAACGGCCCTGACCTACCAAACGACCATTGCCCAGCCATTCAGCCTGTACATTGCGGGGTGATGCATGGTCAGCATGTCTGGTCCCCTCGGTCGTTAATCTTGGACTCCACGACCAGGGCACTGCCTCACTGTCATACAATTGTCCTCACGAGGCTGAGTGCTCCCTGTTCCAGCCCAAATGAACTGTAATGCCAGCATATCTAAGGAGTGCAAAATCCGTCAAAGGCTCGCTTTGCTTGCATGCCCTGTGACAGCCAATGGCTGAAACTAAGTGAACACAGTGCCGAGTTTGGATTTAAGCTTGGACCTAGAATTAGGTTTGGTCTGTTTCTGCAGGCTCATGGTCTCATGCTCAAGGAAAGCACTACTCCTACCTTGCTGCCAATGCCTGCCCGCCAAGATAGTTGAGAGTGATTATTTTGAATTTTGCATGGCTATGCAGCATTTAAACCTGCAATTTGTAGCCTGCATATTGAATGGTAACAGTTACTACAAATTTTATCAGAAAATTATGCTACATATGGGAAATTTTAGAGCGGATTCTCTTGTTTAATTACATATAGGAAATACAACTTAAGTCCATTCAAAATTTAAAGCAAAATTGTTAGAAATATAATGTAAGTTGAAAAATGTAATATATACAAATTGTTCTCTGATATGTCAGTCACCAGTAAAATGTGGCTATAATATTTGCAAAACTAGGGTCACAACAGAAAATAATATGAGAGATCATGTAAGGCAGAGTTTGTCAGTTTCAGGAGGGTTGATTTGTGACTCAGGTGAATGACCTAAATCATTGACTTCATTCTTTCCTTCTCAATATGGAATAAATCAACCAGGTGTTTCTTCCATAGGGAGCAGCCAAATATAGTTTGTTTTATGATAGTATGGCACATTTTGGGCTCTTTAACACATCTCTTTAATTCATAATACGGTAAATGTACAAATAGTGACTTGATTCCTTTCTGTGCCAATCAATTCAATTCCAGGCCACGTAAGGACATAGTCTCTGAAGGGGAGGGTACCACTTCAGAGTGTTGTAAACAGAGAAACTACTGGAAAAAAAGAACACCATATAGAAATGAAATACAGTATATCATAATGAAATGCCTCTTACATGTATCATCACGAAACAAGTAAAATCATAAATTCCCATGAGCCATTCCATATTTGCATACTAAACCTGACTCGACTTGTAACTTATGGTAGTACACAACTAACTAATGAACCACAATATATTTTATAACAAAATCGCTGATCTGTGATTTTTAGCCATCTTCATCACATTCTCTCCTCATCGAATCATTGTTTAGGCTAAATCCCAATCGTATGTAATTTAGGTACTGTATTCCATCCCAAAACTTACCGTTTCTCCTGTTTATTTCCAGACTGATTTGGATGCATTGCGAGGAATGAAATGCCAAGCACCTCATAATCACCAGTGGGGTCATACAACTTACCATAATGCTCTTGTGTGTGGTGTGGAGCCCATTGAAAATATCTCAAGTATGGACCAAATACAGGTTTGTGTTCTTTATTAAGATGAATGGTAAACTGCAAATCTGGTTGTACTAAAGCTTGATGTACACATTCTGCTTCCAATTGCCTGTCACTTCAACCAATGGACCCATTTCCATGCAATGTAGAAACACCCCTGCAACAGTATAGAGCGGGCGGCTTTGGTGGAGTAGTTGGTAGCATGAGCTTCTATGCCCAAGATCGCAGGGTCAAACCCGGCCAAAGTCGTCGGATTTTTTAAGATCGTTAAAAAACCCTCAGTATGCCTTCCTTCGGAGGGGAAGTAAAGCTGACGGGCCCATGTCGTGGATTTATGGCATGTAAAAGAACCTTCCATTAACTTCAATTGTGTGAAGCTAAAATTTGTAGGTTAGATTTGGTTAAGTTCCAACGTTCGCCGCCAGGTGCTGGTTGTGGAGGCATCTAGTAGCCAAGTTCACAGCTAATTGTTGTTGACGGTAGCATTTGGTAGAAAAAGTAGGAACTACTTGTTATTGATCGTCTGCAGTCCTTACCTGAATTACAGATAACACACACTAATACAGCCATCACAATTAACACCGGTTATCAGACAGATTCTACACACACTCAAGGTACACGGGGCTACATGACCGCGTTGTCGCAATCCCTGAACTGAGAAACCAACCATCACAGAGCCTTCTCTGACTTCTACACCCTGCAGCAGTTCTCTCTGAAGGTTTTATGAGATCTATGATGAACACAATGCAAAGAATCCTCCACATACGGATAGAATAAGGAAAGATAAGAGAACGTGAGGAGGGTGACCTACACCGGGCTGCAGTTATTAGAGTTGAAGAACATGAGAGTGAGGCAGGTATTTAGAAAAGCGTGAGACAAGGCTGCAATCTATCACCTATGCTTTTCAATCTGTACATTGGACAAGGAATGAAATTACAGAGGATTAAAGATTCAAGATAAAATTATTACACATCTCAGATTTGCTGACAACATTGTCATCTAAGCCAATTCACCAGAGGATTTGAATGCATTTATTAATAGTTGGAAACAGCCTTGAGGAAAGAATTAATGATGAAAATCAATATAAAACAAAAATAATGGAATGCAGCCGGAAGAAATCAGAAACTCCTATCAACATTGAGTTGACAGGGGAAAGTCTAAAGGAAGTAGGGGACTTCTGCTACTTAGGAAGCAAAATAAGCAGTGATGGACAAAACAAAGAGGATATGAGGTGCCTATAATCAAAACCCGCTGAGTCCACAAAACAAACTTTGTGGGAAAATGAGGAAAACTGTTTACATATCCTTGGAATATGAACATTTCGTTTGTTAATTACTTTGTCATCAAACGATGCATTCCAACAAATTACAGGATTGTCCCTTTATGGAAATTAACACAATTCTGCAGTTTAATTAGGAGTTAACTGTTTTTGAAAGTGAAATGTACATATTGACGCTTTTTAAAGTAATAAAAACAGTTCTAGGAATAAAAACAAGGGAAGAATGAAAGCATTTGAACGTGATCCCTCCAAATTGTGTATGAAATGAAAACCTGACATGAATTATGATTATGTATCTACCGGTATTTGAAATTTAACAAACACTAAACCACACATTACAAAACACAACACAGATGATGGAAAAAGAGGGAATCCTGGGTGATGCAATTTGGTGGGCTTTGAAATTAACAATGGTGGAATTTCAATTGAATCCAGCGAATTTTGAAATTAATCCTAAGTTTCTTCCGCCATTTTCATAGGAAAATACCGTCGTTTGAAGGAAAATCATGGCACCATTGAATTGCCCACGTTCAAGTTCATATAATGGCAACTTCATCTCATTTTTCATGTTGGATGGACTTGGCGGGTTTTGATTCTAGGAGCCTCATATATAATGCAGGATAGCACTGGCAAGGAATGTTTTGCTACAGAAAAGAAATCTGTTGATGTCAAATATAGATTTAGGTAGTAGAAAGTCATTTTTGAAAGCCTTTGTTGGGAGTGTGCCATTCTATGGAAGTGAAACCTGGTCTGTTGGTGAATTGGAAATGTGGTGTTACAGAAGAATAAAATAAACAAACCCCGTGGCACCACAGCCTCTGAAGTGACAGTTGCCCAGCCATTTGGCCTGCAGATTGTGGGGTAACGCGTTGTCAGCACGTCAGGTGTTACAGAAGAATGATCAAGATTAAATAGTTAAATAGAGTAACAAATGAAGAGTGAGGAAGGAAGATGTTTCTGGTGAAACATCTAGGGTATAGGAATGGAGGGAAGGACAGAGGACAAAATCTCCAGTGATAGGTCAAGGTTAGAAGAATACGTTAAACAGATTGCCTTGGATGCAGGGTTTGGTAACTACAGTATGTAGCAATGAAATAGTTAGCTCAGAACACAGGGAATGTGGAAGCTGCATCAAACCAGTCTTAAAGACTCAACACATACACTGGCAGAAATATGATTCATTTGCCCATGTAACACATCTTCAGTCCTCCACAGTCCACTCTCTGTCTCTTGTTGCTCAGTATAATTGAAGGGGTAAGTCATTGTTCTAGTTGGAGAGCAGTAGTATATAATGGAGTGGATAATTGAAAGGAAGTAAAAGCAGAGGACTAGGGATTTGATATTTCTTCGTAATGTTAGAGCTTGCCTGACAATTCATGGCCATAGACGTACAGTCTCGCAAACAAAGGATGATCGCACCCTTGATAACGACACAGTTTTTCTTCCTCTTTATCTTGTTTAATTCACAAGCCAAGAGCTAAAACTCACAGCAATGAGCATAGTAACCTCGTAATATATATATATATATATATATATATATGTATGTATAAACCGCAATACCACTGTAAAGGTTCTCATGTAAAGCCAAAATAGTTACCAAGAGAGAGCTCATTCTTTCTTTGAGTGACTGTACATGCAAGGTTTAAACTGGAGTTTACTATTGTATATCTTGCTTCTGCATCTTTGTGTAGTTAGACACCATTGTAGGCCTATATAAATTTAAACCTCAACTCGGTGATCAGGATCTGAAGATGGCCTCTTGAACGTCAAAACGTGTAATCCTAAAAACTGCCCCTTTATAACAGTGATCATAATTAATACATGTTATTTTTTTCCAGGAGTGTTATTTATTTTTGTACATAACCCCGCCCAATCTTAGGGCAATATTCGTGTTGACCGACTGAAGAGCTACAAATAACTGTTCCAAATTAACTGTACTATTTTGAATAGATAATGAGTGAAACTGAAGTTGAGTAATGACAGTTGGATTCCTTATTTCTCTGAATAAATTGTGAAGTTGTATGTGTAGAGTAGAGAATTTGCTGCATGAAAATACCGGTAGTATTAGCTGAAGGGATATTGGAGATTGTTGGTGGCCATAAAGATATGTGCCCAATATCACCACTCTCCAAGTGCTTCAAGTATTTCAGAGGCTTCTTGGCTGTTACTGCTGAGGTCCAGGTTCGATTCCCGGCTGCACCAAGAAATTTAAATCCAGGTTGAGGGCTGGAACGGGGTACACCCAGCCTCGTGAGGCAACACTCAGAAGAGGAAAGTTTGATTGCCACCTCAACGATCCTAGAATATTGTTTTTCCTTGGTTTCTTACTTTTACTCCAGGAAAATGTCGGGATGGTACCTAACTCAACTAGCCCCCCAATTACAAATACGGTACACACATTTATTTAGCCATTACACTAAACAGGTTATGATAGATTTCACACAGCTCCGTGTAGGTGCTACATGACCTTGGTGTCGTATAGCCTCCAAATTACTTACTTCCTTCTGCTTCATGGCTTAGGCTATTATCCTGTTCTGATCTTAGTTTTCTTGCCATCTCTTCATGGAAAGCTTTAAAATAAACCATGATGGTTCACTTTAATAATTGGTTCCGTATTAACTTACAAATGCAATGAAACAGTTTGTTAGGTTCTGTCTACCCAGTCAATAACATTTATTTATCCTTGTTTTTATTTGGACATGTTTTAAGCTTCCTTTTTAGCTCATCTTCAGCAATATATCATTTAAACATTAAAAATACTTGCATACAACTTGTACCATAAGCCACGCAAACAACTACTATCATCAAAAAAGATTCAGTACACCATAACTCTCATAAACGAACAACATTTTTCAGTTTAATCCACAGAGCTTTAAATATTCCTCAGTCACAAGAAAGTTACAAAAGAGAAAAATATATAATTTTAAAATAGCAAAATTGAATGGTTATGGCCGGGAATGCATGATTGAAATCGAAAGGTGGTTAAAGAACAAGCCATCTTCTACTTTTGGAAAGGATGTCAAAGAAAAGCTGAATTTTTTCAAATGTTCATACATCAGCAACAAAATGTACTCTCAAACAAAACTTATTTTTTAAAATCTGAAAATAGCCTTCAGAGCAGTAAATAATAACAGTAAAATAATTTTTAACCCTCAGAAAATCAATGATAAAGATATTTCTAACAAATCAGGAGTATATAAATTGAAATGTTGTTCATGCCAAAATATGTACACACATCAAAAAAAGTTTTGCATCACCTCGGTTCCCAGATCTCCGGCATATAGACGTTGACTGTGTATATTGTATCAAAGATACAGTCCCTTTGACTGTTCATAGATGTCACTAAAACTGCTCAAAGATGTAAACAACCATGCATGAGCAGGGCCTATTAGACGGAGGGGGTACGACAGCCGATCAGTTCCAGTCATTCCACCAGGACGAAGGTACGCTGCTCATGTTGTCTGTAGTTCTACCATGCCTAGAAGGTCAATACCGCAGTTCGATCGCGTCCGCATTGTTACTTTGTGTCAAGAAGGGCTCTCAACAAGGGAAGTTTCCAGGCGTCTCAGAGTGAACCAAAGCGATGTTGTTCGGACATGGAGGAGGTACAGAGATACAGGAACTGTCGATGACAGGCCTCGCTCAGGCCGCCCAAGGGCTACTACTGTAGTGGATGACCGCTACTTACGGATTGCCGCTCGGAGGAACCCTGACAGCAATGCCACCATGTTGAATAATGCGTTTCGTTCAGCCACAGGACGTCGTGTTTCAACTCAAACTGTGCGCAATAGGCTGCATGATGCGCAACTTCACTCCCGACGTCCATGGCGAGGTCCAGCTTTGCAACCCCGACACCATGCAGCGCGGTACAGATGGGCCCAACAACATGCTGAATGGACCCCACAGAATTGGCATCACGTTCTCTTCACCGATGAGTGTCGCATATGCCTTCAACCAGACAATCGTCGGAGACGTGTTTGGAGGCACCCTGGTCAGACAGAACGTCTTAGACACACTGTCCAGCGAGTGCAGCAAGGTGGTGGTTCCCTGATGTTTTGGGGTGGCATTATGTGGGGCCGATGTACGCCACTGGTGGTCATGGAAGGCTCCGAAACGGCTTTACGATACCTGAATGACATCCTCCGACCCATAGTGCACCCATATCGGCAGAATATTGGAGAGGCATTTGTCTTCATGGACGACAATTCTCGACCTCATCGTGCACATCTTGTGAATGCGTTCCTTCAAGATAACGACATCGCTCGACTACAGTGGCCAGCATGTTCGCCAGACATGAACCCTATCGAACATGCCTGGGATATGTTGAAAAGGGCTGTTTATGGACGTCTTGACCCACCAACCACTCTGAGAGATTTACGCCAAATTGTCGTTGAGGAGTGGGACAATTTGGACCAACAGTGTCTTGATGAACTTGTGGATAGTATGCCACGACGAATACAGGCATGCATCAATGCAAGAGGACGTGCTACTGGGTATTAGAGGTAGTGGTGTGTACTGCAATCTGGACCACAAATGCTGAAAGTCTAGCTGTATGATGGTACAACATGCAATGTGTGGGTCTCATGAGCAATAAAACGAGCTGAAATGTTGTTTGTGTTGATCTCTATTCCCTTTGTATTTAAAGGTTCCGGAACTCTTGGAACCGAGGTGATGCAAAACTTTTTTTGATGTGTGTATATCGGGCAGTCTGGTAGATGTTTGAAGTTAAGATATGCTAAATATTTAAATGCGGTAAAACCTCGTAGATACTCTGCCATGGGGGAACATATGAAAAACGAAAATCACAAATAAACTATAAATCAAGATGTGAACATTTTACTTCTAACAGGAAAAGGGCCATTATTTAAAAAAAAATGGAAATTTACCTTCAGCAACAAATGAATCCTGAATAAAAAATGAACGGCATTTTACATATGAAAAGAACCCTTTATACAGCTTTGTTATGGACCATGTACACAAAAATAGACCAATTACAGATCCTTATGAGTGACTGTATATGGTACCATACATTATTGTACCTAGGTTATAGAAACTGTGTGTGCTTGTTGATATGCTTTATATGGATGTCTTCCAGGAAAGCTACACAAGTTGACACCTCATTATTCAAGTAATTACTTGTAATGTATATTGCTTGTTTTTCTAGGTTCGGGTCATGTTCACAAATCCAACCCTCCAGGAGATGTTACCTTGTCCATATTATCTAGAAGGGGAATGCCGCTTCACAGACGAGAAATGTCGTTTCTCTCATGGGGAGCTGGTTCATCTGTCTACATTGCGAGAATACAAGTAAATATCTTAACGTTTTGTATGACCTCATTTAACCTATGTCATTGTTGTAATTTTATTACCTAATGTGTAGCGCTAGGCCATGGGGCAAAGCTATCTTTGGACTCGGTAGACGTGGGTTCGAACCCCACCGTCGGCCGTCCTTTAAAAGGTTTTCTGTGGTTTCCCCCATTTTTAACTCCAGGCAAATGCTGGGACAATACCTTCTGACAGGCTGCGGCCTCTTCCTTCAACATCCTTGCCCAGTTTCATTTATTGTCATTCATTTCATCTCTCATTAACTCCTCTCATGTGGTTGGTGCCAGGAAGGGCATCCGGCCGTAAAAACCATTCACCCCATAGACTTTCACCGCATCTCATTCCCGATCCCGTTGAAAACGGGGGTGATATGGGGTAGACATACACACAGAAGTATTTGGCTGATCTTGGATGGTAGAATTATGAAAGATAAGAGAACGTTCATGGCATTTGTAGACTTCAGAAAGGTGTAAGGTATGGCTGCAATTTATCACCCATACTGTTCAATCTGTACATTGAACAAGTCATCATCATCAACTAGAGCAGTTTCCAACCGCAGGTTGGGTCTGCTTGGAGCACAAGCCTCTCCATCGTTTTCTGTCCATCCACCACTTCTCTTCCGTCACTGTTGTCCAATTAACTCCTTTTCTCTCGACACTTTTCTTCACCCCATTATCCACCTATCCCTTGGTCTTCCTCTAGGTCTCTTTTCTTCCACTCCATTTCATAATGTCGATTATTCAGGTCCGTAATGACGTAACTATAACTTTGAAAGAATAATAAAATTTCCGCCTTTCAATACTATTTATTGCTAATTACTTACAGGGACATGTTTCGAGGGCTAACACTCCCCCTTCATCAGCCTGTCCAACAAAACTTCAAAGGAAAACGTTCCTTGTACAAGCACATACAAATCACATGAAGATTAATGAAAATTTTCCCCAATCCATTAATTACAATTCCCGCTCGACGCTCCAAAGAAGATCCTCTTAAAGGATTACTGAGGCCTATGCGCACCAAAACTTCTGAATTGGGCCGGTTTTGCGGACCGCTGCCCCCACTGCGTCATCGTAGGACCACTATAGTCCCCATGTTGCTCCTGGCAAACATCAAGGCGGAGAAAACAAGAGAATCCTTGTGGCCGCGTCACGCTCCACCGAACTGCAGTGCGCTCAGGCGTGAACAAAAGCAAACCGAATGCGCCTTGCGAAGACTCTTACAGCTGAGTGTCAGTGATGTGCTTGGGAAAAAAGGGGTGGCGGTTAGGATTGGGGGAGGTGGGAGGCTAAGGAAATGAGAATAAGTGAGGTTTGTTGATGCGCCGTGTATTGCTATTATGGTGATTGATTACTATGTAGAATGAGAGGTGTCAATCTTTAGTACCGTATTTCCGCGCATAATCGTCGCACTTTTTTTGCCTAATATTTGTTGAAAAAAAGCGGGTGCGACGATTGTGCGAGAAAAAAAATTACAAGTAATCTTTAAAAAAATTATTATTTGAATAACTATTTACTACAGGTATAAAATTAAAATAAACTAATAAAAATAGGTCGTCTGTAGGTCATCTTCATCCATGGCGACCATCTTGCCGATCTGAAAAAAATGCCGTGATTACTTTACCGATTTTTGTTGAAAATTTTATATTGCAACTGTTATGGTGGTTTGTTCAAATTTAGAGAACTTGCCAGATCTAATCATCTGCATCGGAAGAATTTTCACTCTCCTCGCTGCTTCCCGAGAGCGTCGTCTTGCTCCTCGTCACTCTGCCATAATTTGTCGTCCTCAGTGCCATCTAAAGCGTTCGAAATTCGGTCTTCTTGAAGCTCTTCTCAACTGTTTCAAGTGGAATAAGATCCCAGCTCCTAACAACCCACGTGCAAATGCATTCCAAGGACGGCCGCTTAAATTTTCCTGTAGGCGTCACTTCGTGGTTGTCATTGATCATCCATTCATTGTAAAACCGGCGCAGATTGTCCTTAAAAGGTTTATTTAAACAAACGTCCAATGGCTGAAGGATGGAAGTCAATCCGCCGGGAATGACCACCTGCTGAGTATTGGTGTCCTTTAGGTTCTCTTTCACCTCATTCACAAGGTGAGCCCTAAAACTGTCCATTACTAGTATCGCTCGTTGTTTTAGCAGCGCACCTGGTCGTTTGTTCCACACAGTCTTCACCCACTCCACCATAAGTTCCTGGTCCATCCAACCTTTATGTTGCACGCGCACGTGAATGCCATGTGGAAATTTCACACCCTTCGGCATCGTCTTTCTTTTAAAAATTATGTAAGGCGGCAACTTTCTCCCGTCTGCAGTAACTGCCAGCATAACCGTGCAGCGAAGTTTCTCGTTGCCTGTTGTTTTAAGTGGTATGCTCGCAGCACCCTTCTCAGCAATTGTCCTACTGCGAGGCATATAAAAAAAAACTGGCGTCTGGTCAGCATTTCCAATTTGCGACAGAAGAAATGGAGTTTCCTGGCGCTGACGGATCACAAACCGTTGGAACTCGATCACTTTGTCCGTGTAGTCTGACGGCAATTTCTGACAAACAGTCGTCCCCCTTCGCATAGATAAGTCTTCTCGTCGCATAAACCTCGTTACCCAGCCATTACTAGCTTTGAACTGGGTTTTGTGACGACGCGCTGCTTCACGCCCCTTCATTTGAAGCATATCGTACGTAACACTGCAACCGTTGTTGCGCACTTCTCTAACATACTCCAGCACTTCCTTATCAATTTCAGGAAATTTTCCAGATTTCGGTCCTCGAAATGCACGTCTGTGCGGGTTAGTGTTTTTCAACTTATTTTTAAGTTTCCGCCAGTCCCGAACTAATTTTTCGTTAACTGTGAATTCACGTTCTGCAGCTCGGTTCCCGTGTGTTTCAGCATACGTTATCACTTTTAATTTAAAGTTCGCCGTATAATTATTATATTTGCCCATTGCGAACACCTAAAAAAACACAACTGAAAAACTGAAAAAAGCACACACTGGTCCTCGTTACAAGAGTCCGCAAAAGTGTCTGACAAGGTACAGCTGTAGTTCGAAATAAAGAATTCAAGAATGTGGCGGGACCATTATCAAATGACCACCGGCGAGCTCCGGTTACACAAGACATTATTGTCAATTATTCAGTCGATTATTAGCCCTTGTTTCCCGTCATAGTGTTATAATATTACCGCCTGACATCCAATACCACTCGACAATGCAAAAACACGTCAGCAATATCGCCACAGTGTAAATATTCTTTTACCAAACTTATGTTAAGCGATTATAAGCAGTCAAGATTATGACCCGTTATTTCTGTAATATTATTTTTAACAGGGTCGGGGATGGGATGTTCTTTGTTTGAAATACACCAGAGTGTAGCTCGCCGGCTACCTGCCCCATGGCGTGAGTCATAGGCCTACGCACCGAAGGAAGGAGAGACTTCTTTCTTCAAACAAGGTCACAGCTGGTTAGCAATAGAGCTCGCGTACAATAGAAATACGGCAGGGTGTGTAGCGGACTGGCGCGCAAATACAAATGTGTTATGCGCTGAGTACTTCATGAAATGTAATGAAGCAAATTTTCATTCGAAAGGTAGGGTGCGACGAATACGCGAGGAAATTTTATAAACCAAATTTTCATTCGAAAAGTAGGGGTGCGACGATTACGCGCAGGCGACCATTATGCGAGGAAATACGGTATGTTATGAAAAATGATGGGTATAAATAGTGGAATATAGCGTGGGGAAAATAAAATATAAAATTCCCGCTATATTCCACTATTCATACCCATCATTTTTGATAACATACTAAATATTGACACCTCTCATTCTACATAGTAATCAATCACCATAATAGCAATACACGGCGCATCAACAAACCTCACTTATTCTCATATCCTTAGCCTCCCACCTAGTGATGTGGGCCGGGCAAATGCCCAGTGGGCAGGACATCTATAAATGGACATTTGCCCAAAGCAGTTTTAAGTGCCCAAAATCTGGGCATTTAACAAAACTTTTTTTTTTTTTAATACTTTTTACTACTTGTGATTGTTACTAGAGCATCTAAAACATAATAAAAACCATTAGTCAATGGTACATTTCATGGATAAACTAGTAATGCCTGAATATTGCTAATAATAATTTAATTATCCTGTGTCAATGCTGTCAATAACATCTAAATGGGAATTATGTATATCTGGTTTGAATAAAACATTGTATTACTGAGTTAGGCCTGCAGGCCTACTGATTTATATTTAGGAAAATTAGGTAGGAGTTTGTCTCCCACAAGTCCAACCCCTCCTCCACGTGGTGGGAGACGGGCAACGGCATGAAGTAGGGGATTGCCTGTAGGGGTGAAGTACAGTGGGGACTTTGTGTGCCCCGGGACCGCTGCGGTAGCTGTGAAGGCTCTATGGGAACCCTGAAAAGTGACGGCTGACGGGGCTCTGGTGAAGCTACGATAGGCCTAGCAAGCCAGTAGTGGATATCATATTTGCTTTCAAAACAGGAACAGGCCTCGGAAAGGACGGATGCAAACGACGACGACCCGGATATGCTAATGGACTACGAGTTGGGACATTAAACATACAGACACTGACAGGAAAGGTGGAGGAGATTGTGGATGTGATGGAGAGAAGAAAACTGGATGTACTGGGCTTGGCAGAAACCAGATGGAAAGGAGAAGGTCGCAGAGAACTGAGGAAAGGGTACCGGTTATACTGGAGTGGGAACAGTGAAGGAAGGAGCAGCGGAGTAGGAGTAGTTGTGAGAGATGGAATGAAGGAAGAGGTAAAGGGAATAAGTGACAGGATCATGAAGATCAGAGTAACTGTAAAGGGAAGAAGCCTGGAGATAGCCCAGGTATATTTCCCTCAAGTTGGATGTACAGCTCAAGAGAAGGAAGACTTTGAGGGGGAGCTACAACAGCAGTTGAATGGTCAGAGCATCATTGTCATGGGAGATTTGAATGCACATGTAGGAAGTGAAAGGCAATAATATGAAAATGTATTGGGAGCAGAAGGATGGGGTAGCAGGAATGAAGAAGGGAGAAAGTTGCTGGATTTTTGCAAAAGAAACGGTTTAGTGGTAGGCAACTCCTGGTTCCGGAAGAAAGAAAGCCACAAGGTAACGTGGTACAGCAGTGATTTAACAAAGAAATCTTTGGTAGATTATATGCTGTACGACTGGGAAATGAAGAGAAGTGTCAGAGATATAAAGGTAATACCATCAGAGGCCTTAGATAGCGACCACAGAATACTTGTAATGAACCTGGGAGTTGTTAAGGATAGCAAGAGGACAGAGTACCAGGAAAGGAGAATCAAAGTATGGAAACTCAAGGAAAAGGAAGTCAAGGAAGAATTCCAGAAGATAATAAGGGAAAGGATGCCAACAGACAATCCTAAAACACAGGAAGAGGAATGGAAGCAATCAAAAACACAATGGTGGAAGCTGCAGTGGCAGTATGTGGAAGAACAAGCAACAGAAAGCGGTGTAAAGAGACACCATGGTGGAATGAGAGAGTAAAAGAAGCTGTGGGAAGGAAGAACAAGGCTTTCAGAGTGTGATTCCAGGAAAGAACTGATCTGGCAAGGGAAGATTATAAGATAAAGAAGAAAGAAGCAAACAAGATTGTCGCAGAGGAGAGGAAGAAGGGGATGGTAAAGTGGACAGAGATGATGGAGGAAGACAGCAGAGGAAATAAGAAAGTACTTTATGGGATGGTCAGAAGTAAGAGAAGAGGTCTGCGAGAGGATGTGGTAATGATGGACAAAAACGGAAATGAGGTACACAACAAAGAGACACTGAAGACAGTGTGGAAAGAGTACTTTGAGGATTTGCTGAATCCAAATGGTCATAGGGAGGAAGACAATGTATTGGAAGATGGAGAAGACAACACAGGAATGGAAAAGGACCTGACTTGGAGAGAACTGGAGATGGCTATAGACAAGATGAAAGGAGGAAGAGCACCGGGTGTGGATGAAGTGAGTGTTGAAATGGTGAAGGCAGCAGGGGAGGTTGGGAGACAGTGGCTGTACCATGTGATGAGGGTGATATGGAAGGAGAAAAAGACCCCAGAAGATTGGAAGAAAGGATTAATTGTCCCAATATTTAAGAAAGGAAGCAGAAAGGAGTGCAGAAATTACAGGGGAGTCACACTCATACCTCACTGTGCCAAGATATATGAAAAGATATTAGAAAGTAGAATACGAGCCAAAGTGGAGAGAAAATTGAGAGAGGAGCAGTATGGATTCAGACCTGGGAGATCAACAGTGGATCTCATATTTTCAGTGAGACAGCTCCAGGAACACCACTACGAATTTGGAGAGGATCTGTTGATGGCCTTTCTGGACATCGAAAAGGCCTATGATAGTGTGTGTAGGGAGAAGGTTTGGCAAGCAATGGAAAACATGGGAGTGGAAAAAGGGACTGTAGGCAGAGTGAAGGAAATGTATTGTGGAAGTGTGAGTTGTGTGAAAGTTGGAGGGGAAAGAACGGACTGGTTCAGACAAATGAGTGGCCTGAAACAGGGTAGTGCGCTGTCACCCCTTCTCTTTATTGTGGTTATGGACGAGGTAATGACACGGATAGCAGGAAAGATAGGAGAAGATAAGATGAAAGCAATGGTGTTTGCAGATGATCTCATGGTCTGGGGAAACAAGGAGGAGGAAATTCAGGAGCAACTGAAGGCTTGGGAAGAAACAGTGGGAGAGTATGGATGGAAGTTCAACATCAGTAAATGTGAGATTCTGTTAACTACCATGAAAAAGGACCGACCAATGAGTGGGATAACACTTGGAGGTGGACAGCTGGAGAAGATTGGAAGTCTCAAGTACTTGGGAAGTATAGTGGAGGAAAATGGGAGAAATGACAAAGAGATTACGGAACGTGGCAGACAGGCAGAAGCATTTCTGAGAAGCATTAGGAGCTTAGTGTGGAATAAAGATGTCCCACAAAAAAGCAAGGAAGTGTTATACAGAAGCTACTATATCCTGATACTGACCTATGCTTCAGAAACGTGGACAATGAAGAAAAGAGACATAAGAAGAATACAGACTGGTGAAATGAAGTTCCTGCGAAGTAGGATCGGAGTAACAAGAAGAGACAGGGTGAGGAATGAAAAGGTCAGGGAAATGGTGAAAGAGGAGTCCTTGCAAGGTAGGATTGAGACATCAAGACTGAGGTGGTATGGACACATAAAGAGAATGGATGAAAAGAAGATTCCCAAGAGGATACATGAGATGCAGATGCAGAAGAAATGACCAAGGGGAAGACCAAGAGATAGATGGCTGAAAGGAGTGGAGGAATGTGTCAAGAAGAGAGGCGAGGACTGGACCAGAGTGACAGCGGAGAGGTGGTGGGAAGAAAGGACTAAGTGGCAAGGCTTATGTTCCAAACAGATCCAGCCTGAGGCTGGAAACTGTACAAGATGATGATGATGAGGTAGGAGTTTGATTATGGTGTGAATAGTGGCTTTGGGAGGAAGGTGAATGGGCTAGGCCCTGGGCAGCCATTGTGCTATGATCTTGGAATGGGGGTAGGGTGGTTGTGGCCTTGAGATTGGCGAGGCATTCTACCACCAGCTGCCCAGCCCAGTTAGTTGTTAAGTAGAGCTGTCTGTTGAGTGGTTGAGTCTGAGTTAACATCACTTCTTTCTTAGGCTATTTATATTTTTAAGTGTTAGATTACATCATATATAAAGGGACAGGAATTCCGCCTGATCAATACAAAACTTTTCAGTCAAGGGGCTATATTATACCCATTTGGTTGGTACATGTTTCGAAGCCTTCCATGGCCCCTTCATCAGCCATACACATAAACATATTGTCAGTACAATCTTGGAATAACATTGAAAAGGTTAAAACTAACATGAGAAAACTTGATGAAAATGAGACATAATAAACCATGAGAACAGTTGTGGTACAAATACATTGAGTAAAACTTGTCCTAAGAAAATCTTACGAATATTACAAACAAATGGAAAAACACATTAAAAATAGTGTATGTTAAAATGCAAACTTAAAGTGCAATTTATATGACTCTTGTAATAATCTTAGAGTTTTATAAAATATAATAGCAGGATTCCGTGTCCGAAAATCTAGGGAATTCGACCCATAGAAAGAGTTAAAAGTATGTTAAAAACTGATAGTCATATTAAGACTTTGTTGACTTCATACGAAGGATCGTTGGTAGAAAGAACAATACATCGCCATGCATGAAAGTCAAATCTGCCAAGCTTGATGAAAACCTCTTGAAATGGAGACGAAAGGAAAGTTGAGCATCTTGTGTTTAGGAAATCCAAAATTTTCTTCTAGCAGACATATGGGCTTTAGGAGAAACGTCATAGCAGAGGGAACGTGACTTCTGACGCAGGAAAACGTAGAGAATCTGGCCAGCTTAAACGAGTGAAGTGAACCTACATCATTACATCATTACAAAATGCTTAGGAAAAAAGGACCTATTTGGAACTTTTATAATTTGAATAGGAAAGGAGTATCTTGTAAATATTGTAATAAATGTGCTTCAGTTAGTTACAATTACAGTGGTTGAAAAACCTTTTCGAAAGATAACCCCCTTATAAACCTTTACTAATTGAAGTGGATGATTTCAACAACAAATCTGCAGTACCAAGCACAAGCTCAGCCTCAGAACCAAAATCAAGTTTTTACAGTGAATTCCTACAACAACTTCCGCAGCCTATTTTGGCCTCAGCTCCTGTTTTTATGGATAAATATATAGAATACATGTATGTAGATACATATATGGCTAAAACAATATTTATATGAGCATTGCATTATGAATATGTTTTTAAAAGAGGTAAATGCCCAAAATGCCTGGGCATTTATGGGTTTTGGGCATTTGCCCGGACATTTATCCTGGACATTTGCCCCGACTTATAAATGCCTAGACATTTTACATCACTACTCCCACCTCCCCCAATCCTAACCGCCACCCCTTTTTTCCCAAGCACATCACTGACACTCAGCTGTAAGAGTCTTTGCAAGGCGCATTCGGTTTGCTTTTGTTCACGCCCGAGCACACTGCAGTTCGGCGGAGCGTGACGCGGCCACAAGGATTCTCTTGTTTTCTCCGCCTTGATGTTTGCCAGGAGCAACATGGGGACTAGAGTGGTCCTACGATGACGCAGTTGGGGCAGCGGTCCGCAGCACCGGCCCAATTCAGAGTTTTGGTGCGCATAGGCCTTAGTAATCCATTAAGAGGATCTTCTTTGGAGCGTCGAGCAGGAATTGTAATTAATGGATTGGAGAACATTTTCATTATTCTTCATGTGATTTATATGTGCTTGTACAAGGAACGTTTTCCTTTGAAGTTTTGTTGGACAGGCTGATGAAGGGGGAGTGTTAGCCCTCGAAACATGTCCCTGTAAGTAATTAGCAATAAATAGTATTGAAAGGCGGAAATTTTATTAGTCTTTCAAAGTTCCATTCCATTTCCAATATTTTCCGTGGTATTCTCTCTTCTCCCATTCTTTTCACGTGCCCATACCACTGTAGCCTTGATTTTTCAATCCTACCCTGTACGGGTTCTTCCTTTAATATTTCTCTGACTCTATCATTTCTGACTGTCCATTCTGGTTACACCTATGCGACTCCTCTGAAACTTTATTTCCACTGCTTGTATTCTGCTTTTATCTCTCTCCCTCATTCTGAAATATGACGGCTAACGGGGCTCCGGTGAAGCTATGATAGGCCTAGCAAGCCAGTAGTGGATAAATCAACTGCTTTCAAAACACAAGCAAGCCTCGGAAATGATTGAACAAGTAATGAAGGAAATTAGAGAAAAAATTAAAGTATGAGTCTTCACTCCTTTTTCAAGGAGAAATAATTTCAACACTGAGAATTGCTGATACATTGTCATCTTAGCTGATTCACCAGAGGAGTTGAATGAGTTTTAAAATGGTATGGACTTTGTCTTGAGGAACAAATTCACAATGAAAATCAATAAATGTAAAACAAAAATAATGGAATGCAGCCAAAATAATTCAGAAACCCCTATTGATGTTAAATTGGCTGGCAGGTGTAAAGCTAAAGGAAGTAGGTGACTTCTGCTACTTAGGAAGCAAAATAACTAATGTTGGATGAAACAAAGATGATATAAAAATTAGGTTGGCTCAGGCAAAGAAAGCATTGTATGTTCGGGTACCTTTAATTTTAGAAAAAATGAGGTGAGGGGCGTTTGAATCAGTTTTCTTACCACTGTAAGCCTCTTTTATTCCACATTTAGCTTGCCACGGTAGGTGAGTGGATAGCGTGTCGGTCTGCTAACCCCAAGATTGCAGGTTCGCTCCTGGCCGTGGTAAGTGATTTTTGAAAGGCGGCAAAAATACGACACACATGTCATACGATGTTAGCATGTCCCAGAACCCATTTGAATTCAGTAGGCCGTGTTCATAATGGCAAAATTAATCTCGGGAGTTTCCGCAACACAGTTCCTCATTTCTCTACTAGAAAGCGCTATAGTGTTCAAGAAGCTTAGATATCTAACCTCCTTGACTTTCATAGTGATTCAAGGAACAACGAAATTTGACATGCAAGCTACCCTCTGGGTGTCAAATTACAAAGCTTGCACCCGGCACCCGAGGCCATACGATATTATTATTATTATTCCACATTTAACACACAATGATGTGGTCTTTTGAAAGAGATCAGACCGAGAAAATGCCTGGTCGTTGGTCAGGGAGAAGAGTGGTCCTTAAACAGAGGTAACAAATACCTTGACCCTATGAGGTTTTAAATTGGTTCCAAGAAAAATCTCTCTTTAAGAGAGGTGGTCTTTTAGAGAGGTTTCACTGTATGTCCAATCATTTCATTGGACTCTTTTACAAATAAATAGTTAATATTATGATAATAGTAAATTAAGTAATGTATGGATTGTGAATCTAATACAAATGCTATGAACAAAGATAATATCACTGTGTGCTCCCAGAATACTGCTGGGGCCCAACCCTCTGACCCTGATGACATGGCTCACGAATCCTTTTGATAGTGGCGGTGGCAGTATTCTGCAAGTACACTGCTTATGTTTGTTGTCCCATCATCATTTGATTACAGAGAACCAGACTTCTCAACAGTCCAGCCTGGTGCAAGAGTTCTTGTGAAACACAAAGATAACTTGTGGTATGGTTCTGTAGTGTTGACTGTACGTCGCAATAACACATGTGAAGTCAAATTTGAATCCAGTGGCAAGAAAATTGATGTGGATCTTCACGACATCCTTCCACTAGGTAAATTTATCCCTAGGTATTTGCTAATTTGGTTGATTGAGCTACCCTAAAGAGCTTAACTGAATTTCTGCTCGTCTTCCAGAAGAGAGTGAAATAGCTATCAGTGACGACGACAGTGGTGACGAGAGTGAAGAGGAGGTGGAGGTTCAGAGCAATATGAACCAAACGCTAGTGGAGCAGAGCCTGACTAACACTCCTCCAGCATCTGCTCTGGGGGATTGGGAGAAACACACAAAGGTATTTATATACCGTACTAAAATTAAATTAGCAAACACTTCCTCTATTTAGAAGCTCTATTAACACAAAGGGTTTGGCTGTTGCCCCAGAGGTCCGGGTTCGATTCACAGCTATGCCAAAAATTTTAATTCTGGTGTGAGGGCTTGTACACTCAGGTACACTCAGCCTCTGAGGCAAAACTGAGAAGAGAAGGGTTCGATTCCCACCCCAGCCATCCTGGAAGTGGTTTTCCATGGTTTCCTCACTTCTACTCCAGGCATATGCTGGGATGGATCCTAACTTAAGGCTATGGCCACCTCTTTCCCAATGCTATCCCCAGTTTACAAATACACACACGGAACAACCATCATAGTAACACAGGTTATCACATAAATTGCACACATGCCCAAGGTTATATGACCTCAATGTCACAGTCCATAAAATAAGCAGCAACAAGACAAACTGTACTTTAAACAGTATTACATTTTTAGCCTACTTTTCACATTTTCCAAAAATGAGGAAAAAGTAGACTTATGAGATCGGGCAAATGTGTGTCTGTCTGTCCGTCTGTCTGTCTGTCTGTCTGTCTGTCCTTCTGTCTGTCTGTCTGTCTGGCTGGCTGTGTGTGTGTCCCCCCTATCAACTCCTAAACGGCTGCAGCAATCGAAACAAAATTTGGTAGGAGTAAAGATCTATACCTGAATATCTCACGGCCATATTTGAAAATGATGTCAGTGCTACCAACTGCTGAAAAATCGCAATTGAAATTTGAGCTCCATGTTGGATATCTTGGAAGGTACGAATGGGAGCTATTTCAAAATTGACACACGTATGGATAATAATATTGCAGTTTAATTTCCAGGAGGCCATGCATGACAGTGTTGCCAAAATGATTATAAGCCTGCTGATTGGTCCAAATTTTAAATGCATATAACTTCTACACTATCAATTGGATTTCAACCAAATTTCGTATGTGCTATGTGTACATAAACAGATATGACTGAGCATATTCTTAAGAGCCACAAGGGCTGCCAACTGTTAATAAATGCTCTCAATTGTTTTAATCCAAATACCCATATATCAGAAAGTATGCAAGCCGGCAGCTTTAAACTATGCACACGTATAGTACCAGACATTCTATATTAATTTGGAGTTACTTATATATGTCAGTGCTACCAACATGATTCTAAGTCTGCTGAGGGGTCCAACTTTAAATACATGTAACTTCTATTTTATCATTTGGATTTCAACCAAATTTCGTGTGTGCTATGTGCACCATAACAGATATGACTATGCCGATTCTTAAGAGTAACCAGGGCTGGCAACTGTTAATAAATACTGTCTCTATTTCTGTTACCCTAATATCAATATATCAGAAATTATGCAAGCCAATAGCTCTAAACTTTGCACACGTATAGTACCTGGCATTCCAGATTAATTTGGGATAACTAATATACGTCAGTGCTGCCAACATGATTCTAAGCCTGCTGATAGGTCCAATTTTGAAATGCATGCAACTTCTATACTAACTAATGGATTTCATTCAAAATTGACACAACAATAGATCATATTATTTCAGATTATTTCTGACCAATACATGTATGTCATTGTTGCCAACATGAATTTACGCGCACTGTTAGATCCAATGTTTAACTGCATGTAACGTCCATGATATCCATTGGACTTCAACCAAATTTTGTATTCTGTACCTTAAGAGATGGAACTAAGAATATCTTAGATCATGAATCCAATAGAAGGCTGATGACGTCACGTTGTTGAAACCAACATCTCGATCAGCTGATTAAAGGGAACTGCGGGTAACTGCGGGTAGTTTAGAGCACTGAAATACTACATGTGATGATAGAATTGGGTTATTTAAAGTGAGTTCTATTCATTACTAAGTCAGAATGGTGTATTACTGTGTTGCGTATGGATGTAAGAAGACGTTAAAAAAAGGATCGGGCATTTCTTTCCATACGTATGTTAATTCATTGCTAAATGACCCTAAAATTCGTGACTTAATTACTTGCATTTCTTTAGCCTACGTTTCCTCTTAACTCCGAAACACGAAAGAAAAATGATTAATCATGGAAATGAAATGAAAATCCACAGCCTGCTTCCAGTCTCCGACCGGGTCAGGAATGGAATGAATGAAGCCCCCATCTAGCGGCGAGGATATGAACTGTGCCGGCTGCCGAGGCCTGATGCACTCCTCTGGGGCAATGATTAAATGAATGACAGATGAAATGAAATGATAGTGGAGAGTGTTGCTGGAATGAAATTTTGACAGGGAAAACCGGAGTACCCGGAGAAAATCCTGTCTGCCTCCGTTTTGTCCAGCACAGATCTCACATGGAGTGACCGGGAATTGAACCACGGACCCAGCGGTGAGAGGCCGGCGTGCTGCCGCCTAAGCCACGGAGGCTTCCCAATCATGGAAATGCTGGAATTTATTATAAATTATTATAATTTACCCTATCCCTTACTCCACTGAACAGGCCTGTGTTTATGCTCGAAGGTATCAAGTATTTATATGTCCATAGGCTAGACGTTTTTCTTGGTTTTTTGTTGAGACTGCTAGTAAATGCATCTCTGATCATAAAAATGCTTTATGTCCCTATGCTGGATTAAATGTAATGTGGACTACACAATGCAGTCGTCAATCATGTTCAGTGTCAAATTACAGGTTAAGCTACAGATGTGACGGTGTAGTCTTCGAAAATAAATATTAAACGTAAGTTATGGACAGTGCGTTTGGTTGAGGGAATTTTGAGATTCTTCTAGGATAAGCTACATTGCATCCCTAAATTAGTCAATTCTTCGTAGAATTTCAAAATTCTGGGTTATTTTTGCGAAGGTTTCTATGATTCATGAAAAATGGAATTTAAAAACAGTTCATTGATTAAAATATTTTCCTATGTAGTAAATGTAATGCTTAGTTGTTAAAAACCAACGCTTACTATATCGATAGACTTCCTTATTTCCATTTTCCCATGTTGTTCTGTTCACTTTCAAAAAATACTGTAGAGGAAGGGTAACGCTGAATGAGAGCTCATCGTACGATAAAATGTTCTTACGTACCGGTACTAAAATTAGCCAAAATACATTTTCTAATGATGAAAAATAATTTGGGAAATGATGTAATAAGTTAATAGATTGAACTTGTTTGGAGCTTTCGGGCATACAATCAAAAATGACCAGCTAGACAAACACAATTCTGTTCAAAAATCAGTAGGCCTAATTCAGAGTTGGATTTGTTATTAAGTATTTACAAGAGGGGAGCCTGGATGTATGAGTATTATGGAACACGACAGCCACTTTTAACACCAAATATGTTACATTCTTAAGCTTTGCTACCTTCCGGTACGTGAAGAAACATGCGATGCTTTTCCCAATGCCGTATAAATTACGAAAATGTGTGTTTAAACCCTCATTAAAAATCATTTTCCCACATACTCCTATAACCTTCCATTACGAGATCCTCTGTTTATCCTTTAATCAGCTGATCGAGATGTTGGTTTCACGTCACAGTATAGGTGCAGTGGGGCAATGCGCACTCTATTGTATTTATGCTCGAAGAAGAATATATTCAGTCACCAGGGCTGCCAACTGTAGTTCTCTATTAGGCTAGAGGGCGTGGTGGCTCAGCGGTCTAGCTGTATGCCTTTCACCAAGGCGGTCCGGGTTCGATTCCCGGTCATTGCATGTGAGAATTTCGAAGTGAAATGCCATGTCCTGTGGTTCGGATTCCACGTAAAAAGGAGGTCCCGTGGCTCATGATCTCAAGATTAACGGTCACGTTAAACTACAAGCTTCCTTCCTTCCTTTTCTATTAGGCTGCATTATGCCAGGTATACAGTATTTCGAACTAATTAGAAATTTCGATATTACCAACTTAATTTAGTCATTGTTCTAGATAGATCCATATAGATTAATCATTGGCATGAATCTTAAATTTTAAGAAAAGTAGGCTCTTTAGTTCGTCATGGAACTTCTTGTTTTCATTGTTATTATTTTAGATGGGATCATCATGTGTTGAATTTGAATTTGTTTCTGTTTCTGTAGCGACTGTAGTCATGTGTTATCTTGTTCTCTTCTGACCCTGACGGTATTAGGATATCCGAGGCCTAGGGAGTCTTTCAATTTCCCATCGTAATTGGTCCTTGTTTACCTTTGGGTGTGGAGAACCCATCATACAAATAGCCTAACTATGATAGTGTGTGAGTCGAAGCCTCGGATGGAGGTCCTTGATTCATGCCCCGACCCAGATCACTGGAACCGGGAACTGAAGAAGAAGAGTGACTGTAGTCATGTGTGTAACTGTATTACGGTCAGGGATTGCCCCCAAGATGTCAAATAAGGTACCATCCTGGCATGTGCGTGGAGGGAGTGTGGAAAAACCACAATTATTGTCAGTGTACGGATTCATACTTTCGATGTCCAACTTCCTGCAGTTCCTCATTAAATCATGGTGTGGTGTACGATATTACATGCACAGCTACTCTCCTACGTCATTATAAGAATGGTGGTTTGTACATTCCTCAGTAGAGATGGTTATTTAAATGCCAACAGAAGTTTTCAGAGCCATTAGTCCAATTCATTCACCAATGATTTAGGCATTTCATATTTTCACAAATTTTCATGGTATTGATCACGTGACCTCAACTAGCTAAACTGTAACTTTAGTCTTGCATACAGTAGGTGATAAGTAAAGCTCCCTGTTGATCGTTCAATCGTTTAAACTTTAAAATGTTTTCTTACTAACCACATTTTGTAAAACGTTCAATTAAATAAACATTTTCTGGAGAAATGTTTAAACATTTTTAAATAAATAAACAACAAAACGTTTTTTAACAAAAAGTTTCCTAATCAAACATTTACCTAATTTAAATGTAAATCGAATTTTAAACCAGTTTTTGCTTGAATTTTTTTCTTTTGACTTCGATGTGTTCCATTTTTGTTTCCTTAATTTAATAAACTCACCGTATTGATATTTAGTGTTTGATGGGTGTTATTGTCAGTAAAATAAACAACTTTCCACATCCTGCAAGAACTAAAAATCGTTAGCTTAGGGAAAAATGGAAAGAATATGTGGACAGGATGAGTCCTAGCCGAGTCCCTAAACAGGTTCTTCCTTATGCTTCAAGTGGTCAAAGAAACCTGGGAAGACCAAAGAAACGCTAGCAAGAGACTGTAACTGGTCACTAGGCCTAATACGTGAAAGTTAATGATGATGATAAACAATTTTAAACCTGAGCGGTATACCAGTATTTCTCATACCAGATGGTGGTATTATATACTCCAAAATACCAGTGTACCACTCGACTGTGCATTTATTCCTTGTGAACTTGTGAACTGCAAAACCTTCGTAAAACTTCCCTCAGATTCAATGAAAATGTCAGTCGTCAGAAACATGTGTTAAATTTAAATGCAAAATCGTTTAAGGGGGTCAAGATTAAAAAGAAACTCTAAACATTTCAAAGAACGTTAATTTTTAGTAAATGTTTAAACGCTTTTAGAAAAACGTTTAATTAAGAAAATATTTTCTATAAGACGGTTTTAATCGAGACATCGATAAAACGTTTCTGATCATGAGCCCTAGTTGTAAGCCACTTTATAAGTTGTAAGCCACTTTATAGAAAGTAAGATAGGTGAATTAAAAATAATAGAGCAGGATGAAGTTGAAAATGAATTGCGTGTTTCATTGACGAAATCAAATAGACGTAGTTTGTCAGCACCAAAATGAGTTGTGGGTGAATTTGTTATTGTTACATATGAAGAAGAACCGTTCCTGTCAAAATTATAGCCCATTGCAATGAACAGTGTAAAAGTCAGTGCAATAACAAGATCACTAAAATCATGGATATGGCCGTTGCGTAAGGATGAGATTTTTTATAGGTGGGATTAGGTGGTTTGTAGCGTTCAAGAGTCAAAACTAAGGACTTAATGTTGTTCTGGAGTTAGCTTACCAGTGGGATGCATAAACTCAATAAAAGGACAATTTCCGATGCAATGTGCGATTTTTTTATGGACTTGTTATTTCAGTCACTTATTTTATTTAGTTCTCATTTTAGTTGTGTTTTTACACATCATTTATTACAGTTGAATAGCTACTTAACCCTAGAACTGCGGACCGTCTTCCAGGAAGACGGTGTGGTGTTTAATTGAGTGCGACCGTCTCTCTGAAAGACGGTCTCGGTATTCAAATATAGTACTACTGTTAGCCATCAGATAGCACTAATTTCAAGTCATGCTGGTTCCCGATGCTTTTATCTTTCGTTGTGTTACTCTTTGGCAAACAAATGACAATAAGCAAGCTATTATTTGGCTGCAGAAGTGGAAGTACTTTCATGTTGACATTGAAGTTGCATTGAGCAAAATGGCAGCCAACAAACCTATGTAGATGATTCAGAAATTGAGCGCTTTTTTAGTAAATAACAGGAATTATTTAAAACTGGTTCCTGAAATAGTAACAAAAAAACTGTGAACTTTTCATTTATGATGTGTCTGACAAACATTTATCTTGGGAATATGGTTTTCTAGAGCAGAAAATTCAATTTTATTTCTTATATTTAGTAAAATACTTTTTATGATTAATTCAAACTGATTAGTCTGAATGATTTGCCTCTATAAAATAATATAGAACAGTCTTTCAGCATTCTATTGATGTATGATAAGTTATAGGCCTATTCATGAACACAGTTTGCTTACCGAAAAGGCAGAAGGTTTTCTCTTATAGGCTATGTGCATAATGGAGAAATGTCATATTGTAAAAATATTTTTTTTAGTAAATAACAGGATTTATTTAAAACTGGTTCTTGAAATAGTAACAAAAAAAACTGTGAAATTTTCATTTATGATGTGTCTGACAAACATTTAACTTGGCAATATGGTTTTCTAGAGCAGAAAAGTCAATTTATATTTTATATTTATGAAATATTTTTTATGATTAATTCAAACTGATGAGTCTGAATGATTCACCTCTATAAAAATAATATAGAACAGTCTTTCTGCTTTCTATTGATGTATGGTAAGTTATAGGCCTATTCATGAACACAGTTTTTTTTTTACAGAAAAGGCAAAAGGTGAACTTCTCATATATATGCATAATGGAGAAATGTCATACTGTAAAAATAACTTTCTTTTCTAGTAAATAACAGGAATTATTTAAAACTGGTTCTTGAAATAGTACCAAAAAACTGTGAACTTTTCATTTATGATGTGTCTGACAAAAATTTAACTTGGCAATATGGTTTTCTAGAGCAGAAAATCATTTTTATTTTATTTTTTTATCTTTATGAAATACTTTTTATGATTAATTCAAACTGGTGAGTCTGAATGATTCACCACTATAATAATAATATAGAACAGTCTTTCAGCTTTCTATTGATGTATGATAAGTTATAGGCCTATTCATGAACACGGTTTGCTAACAGAAAAGGCAGAAGGTGAATTTCTCATATACCGGTATGTGCATAATGGAGAAATGTCATATTGTAAAAATAACTTTCTTTTTTAGTAAATAACAGGAATTATTTAAAACTGGTTCCTGAAATAGTAACAAAAAACTGTGAACTTTTCATTTATGATGTGTCTGACAAACATTTAACTTGGCAATATGGTTTTCTAGAACAAAAAAGTCTTTTTTTTAATGAAATACTTTTTATGATTTATTCAAACTGATGAGTCTGAATGATTCACCTCTATAAAAATAATATAGAACAGTCTTTCAGCTTTCTATTGATGTATGATAAGTTATAGGCCTATTCATGAACACAGTTTGCTTATAGAAAAGGCAGAAGGTGAATTTCTCATATAGGCTATGTGCATAATGGAGAAATGTCATATAGTAAAAATAATTTTCTTTTTTAGTAAATAACAGGAATTATTTAAAACTGGTTCTTGAAACAGTAACAAAAAACTGTGAACTTTTCATTTATGATGTGTCTGACAAACATTTAACTTGGCAATATGTTCTTTTAGAGCAGAAAAGTCAATTTTATTTTTTATTTTATGGCTTCAAACACCACAATGTTTTTATTTTTTATAAAATACATTTTATGATTAATTCAAACTAATGAATCTGAATGATTCACCTCTATAAAAATATTATAGAACAGTCTTTCAGATTTCTACTGATGTATGATAAGTTATAGGTAGGGATAGGAAAAATTCGCGATCGCGAATTTCGCGAATTATAAAATGAAGTAATACACAGATGGTAATGTGTTTTTATAACCCTAAAAATGGCAAACAAAATGTTTTTTGAAGTCGCGAAATTTCGCGAATTTCGCATGAAGACGCGAATTTCGCGAATTATGCATGAATTTCGCATGAAACCGCGAATTTTAGCTTTTTTACAGTGCACTTCCGATAATTCGCGGCAATTAATGTACGAATTTCCGCGAAATATTGAAAACTGCGAATTATCTACAGTAATGTTTTTAAGCCTAGCAAAGAGAAAACTATTGGTTAAAAATATTGAAATGTATTTTATAAACACGCAAAAAAAAAAAACATAGTATTGTAAGACACACTATGTGGATTTTACCAATATTAAAAACTAAGAAAAATGACTCATCACTTTTTGTTTCTTAGATGGTTTATTTTTTCTTATTTTAGATTGTACAATTCTGAAGAAAACAATATATGAGAACGAAAATTCATCTTGATTTTCTATATAAGAGATAAGTGTGACTATAGACACACTAGCTTGACTGTGGGAACTTTAGGGATTTCCTTTGCATCACTCCTGCATTCTATATGTACTGGATCCCAGTTTACCTCACCGACAGTCAAATTCCATACAATATCCTCATGTCTGAAACCATGATTGTCTTTATCGAAGTCTAACTACTGGATGTCACTTTCTTCTGCATCTTGCCATTCATCCAGGTTTTGCCCTAATGTCATCGTAGTGAGACCACCTTGCCCATTTTAAATATCGTGGTCACAGAAGCTGACAAACTCTTGTTTTTGTGCGAGTGTAGTAGCGGTAATTTTCTCCCATGACATGACTGCATGGAGAGCATCCAACAAACACGGAAAGATTGGAAACTTAACGGTAGATAGCGGGCCTCACTTTCTGCATACAGCGATCTCTAACAATCTGGGAAGTCATCCTAGTTAGTCAACAGGACTTAGTTATTGAGGTTTTAAGGACCGGAACAGCAAGGTCATCTGCCCCTTCATCCTAGTACCTACGCGATGCATGGCGTCATATAGTCCGCCTTTCAGACATGAATATCTAGATGGCAAGTATCCAGATCAAAATGTGCCACTGTTTCCTGAACCAGTATTAACCAGGTGGTCTTCTTGGTTTCATTCTGTAGTGTGCAATTTATGAGTGAAGTAGTAGGGACTGATAACTCTGGTGTTGATTTTCTCAACAATGTTTCACCCGACGAAATACTTGAGATTCAAAGAATTTGGCACAGACATCACTGAACTCATCCCCTTATTAGAAGGCCACATCCAACTGTTCACCTTCTTGATGGACATCTACGGAGAATTCAGCTGTTTCTGGAGAGTACGGTACCAACATTAAGGAGCAGTTGGAGGGTTGTGGAAATGTGTTAAAAAGAGGGAAAATACATTCAGTTTTAGTAAATGCTGGGTCCCATGCTCTTGGAAAATTAATCAGCTTGAGATCCGTTGACCCTGGGAACAGGATTTACAAATGTGTGCGTTTGATCCAGCAGAAATAGTGCCAATGAACATCAATGAGGACACTGCAAAGAAAATTAAGAAGTTGCCGTTCTGTGGAACACTGGAAGAAAGTGAGGTGTTAAGAGGATACAAAGAACTGCAAACTTTAATCAAGAAGCAGATGCATGACAGGACCAAGACAGACACTGTTGGAGTTTTGCAAGGAATGACATTTGTATTTCCAAAGTTCTCATAATCTTTGTTGAAAACCATTTGGATCCCCTGTTCAAACGCTGTGAACTTTTGTTTTTCGGTTTACACTAGCACGTTAAGTGATATGCGTCACCGTTTGTCACAAGAGAATTTGGATCTCTTCACTGAAGTATACTTTGAAGGATGACTGAAATGTGTTATGTTATGCATGTTATCCATGATATTTAAAAAATTCCGCCTAAAATTTATGATTTTGAAAGTACCGAAAAGTGCACTTGAAACCACCGAATTTTCCACTTTAAAATACCGCTTTCTTCACTCTGAAATCACCGAAAAATTCCAATCTCTAGTTATAGGCCTATTCATGAACGCATTTAGCTTACAGAAGAGGCAGAAAGTGAATTTCTCATATATGTGCATAATGGAGAAATGTCATATTGTACAAATAATTTTCTTTTTTAGTAAATTACAGGAATTATTTATAACTGGTTCTTGAAATAGTAACAAAAAACTGTGAACTTTTCATTTATGATGTGTTTGACAAACATTTAGCTTGGCAATATAGTTTTCTAGAGCAGAAAAGTCAATTTATATATATATATATATATATATATATATATATTATTTTTATAAAAAACGTTTTATGATTAATTCAAACTGATGAGTCTGAACGATTCACCACTATAAGAATAATATAGAACAGTCTTTCAGCTTTCTATTGATGTATGATAAGTTATATTCATGAACACAGTTTGCTTTCAGATACTAAATTCCCATAGTGTGTATTTTATGGGAATGTACTGCAGCATTTGACGGATAAACCTGCAGCAGTTCTAGGGTTAATCAGATAGAAATAAAGAAAACATTTCTTTAAGGAAATGGTAAATACAGTGAAATATCCATAGAACGATATCAATACAACGATAATTACCTCTATAACGATAAAATTTTGTGGTCCTGGCATAAATTCCATTGCTACAATGTTATCTTTTTCTCGATGCAATGATACTCTCTATAACAAAAAATCTCTCTACTTCTATCCATTTTTCAGTTCCCTCTGTACTACGATAATTAAATCACAATAATTATCAGGACCATCTGTAACTGCGATATGAAGAACGAATTTTCTAATAGGGATGTAGCCGGAGAAAGTTCGCGCCAGATAGTGCTCGTGTAGTACTGGGTATTAACACAAAATGTTCTCTCACAAAATGTTCTCTTTCGAGAACATTTTGATTTTATAGTACTGGGTAATCGCAAGGCGTCTTATGTTTCTCCAAGTCAGCTGCGAGGAATGTATAGATTGTGACCGAGATTTCTAAGCTAAAGTAAATTATATCTTCTCTAATTTTACTCCAAGACTATATTAATTAATTCTATTGGTATATACCCTAATATGTTGTTGTTTCTTATGGCTAGCCCGGATTCCAATCCATCAGCTTTCTGGCGTTTCAATAGTGTTGTGTGAGGTTTCCAGAAGTTCTAGCAGTCACATATGTTTGTTGCAATGTAGCAGGTGCCCTTTATCCATTTTACTTCCAGGTTCGTGACAAAGTGTGCATTCTTCAGATCTCAGGATGTATATACCCTAATATATTATGGACGATTTTCAGCGTTTAAGCGTTAAACATCTGCAAAATGAGCTACGGACCAGAGGCACTAAAACTAGCGGGAGAAAGGAAGAATTAATACAGCGGTAATAAACTTCTAACATGCTTCATTATTCAGCATGCTTTCTCCTCATCATCATCTTGTACAGTTTCCAGCCCAAGGCTGGGTCTGTTTGGAACATAAGCCTCGCCACTTAGTTCTTTCTTCCCACCACCTCTCCGCTGTCACTCTGGTCCAGTCCTCGCCTCTCTTCTTGACACATTCCTCCACTCCTTTCAGCCATCTATCTCTTGGTCTTCCCCTTGGTCGTTTCTTCTGCATCTGCATCTCATGTATCCTCTTGGGAATCTTCTTCTCATCCATTCTCTTTAAGTGTCCATACCACCTCAGTCTTGATGTCTCAATCCTACCTTGCAAGGGCTCCTCTTTCACCATTTCCCTGACCTTTTCATTCCTCACCCTGTCTCTTCTTGTTACTCCGAGCCTACTTCGCAGGAACTTCATTTCACCTGCCTGTATTCTGCTTATGTCTCTTTTCTTCATTGTCCACGTTTCTGAAGCATAGGTCAGTATCTGGATATAGTAGCTTCTGTATAACACTTCCTTGCTTTTTTGTGGGACATCTTTATTCCACACTAAGCTCCTAATGCTTCTCAGAAATGCTTCTGCCTGTCTGCCACGTTCCGTAATCTCTTTGTCATTTCTCCCATTTTCCTCCACTATACTTCCCAAGTACTTGAGACTTTCCACCTTCTTCAGCTGTCCACCTCCAAGTGTTATCTCACTCATTGGTCTGTCCTTTTTCCTGGTCGTTAACAGGATCTCACATTTACTGATGTTGAACTTCTACCCGTACTCTCCCACGGTTTCTTCCCAAGCCTTCAGCTGCTCGTGAATTTCCTCCTCCGTGTTTCCCCAGACCATGAGATCATCTGCAAACACCATTGCTTTCATCTTATCTTCTCCTATCTTTCCTGCTATCCATGTCATTACCTCGTCCATAACCACAATAAAGAGAAGGGGTGACAGCGCACTACCTTGTTTCAGGCCACTCATTTGTCTGAACCAGTCTGTTCTTTCCCCTCCAACTTTCACACAACTCACACTTCCACAATACATCTCCTTCACTCTGCCTACAGTCTCTTTTTCCACTCCCATGTTTTCCATTGCTTTCCAAACCTTCTCCCTACACACACTATCATAGGCCTTTTCGATGTCCAGGAAGACCATCAACAGATCCTCTCCAAATTCGTAGTGGTGTTCCTGGAGCTGTCTCACTGAAAATATGAGATCCACTGTTGATCTCCCAGGTCTGAATCCATACTGCTCCTCTCTCAATTTTCTCTCCACTTTGGCTCGTATTCTACTTTCTAATATCTTTTCATATATCTTGGTACAGTGAGGTATGAGTGTGACTCCCCTGTAATTTCTGCACTCCTTTCTGCTTCCTTTCTTAAATATTGGGACAATTAATCCTTTCTTCCAATCTTCTGGGGTCTTTTTCTCCTTCCATATCACCCTCATCACACGGTACAGCCACTGTTTACCAACCTCCCCTGCTGCCTTCACCATTTCAACACTCACTTCATCCACACCTGGTGCCCTTCCTCCTTTCATCTTGTCTATAGCCATTTCCAGTTCTCTCCAAGTCAGGTCCTTTTCCATTCCTTTGTTATCTTCTCCATCTTCCAATACATTGTCTTCCTCCCTATGACCATTTGGATTCAGCACATCCTCAAAGTACTCTTTCCACACTGTCTTGAGTGCCTCTTTGTTGTGTACCTCATTCCGTTTTTGTCCATCATTACCACATCCTCTCGCAGACCTCTTCTCTTACTTTTGACCATCCCATAA
The DNA here is from genome assembly GCA_946902985.2 of Meconema thalassinum. Taxonomy (NCBI): domain Eukaryota; kingdom Metazoa; phylum Arthropoda; class Insecta; order Orthoptera; family Tettigoniidae; genus Meconema; species Meconema thalassinum. The sequence continues at coordinate 293,628,931 of OX336391.1, read as the reverse complement.
AGTACTTTCTTATTTCCTCTGCTGTCTTCCTCCATCATCTCTGTCCACTTTACCATCCACTTCTTCCTCTCCTCTGCGACAATCTTGTTTGCTTCTTTCTTCTTTATCTTATAATCTTCCCTTGTCAGATCAGTTCTTTCCTGGAACCACACTCTGAAAGCCTTGTTCTTCCTTCCCACAGCTTCTTTTACTCTCTCTTTCCACCATGGTGTCTCTTTACACCGCTTTCTGTTGCTTGTTCTTCCACATACTGCCACTGCAGCTTCCACCATTGTGTTTTTGAATTGCTTCCATTCCTCTTCCTGTGTTTTAGGATTGTCTGTTGGCATCCTTTCCCTTATTATCTTCTGGAATTTTTCCTTGACTTCCTTTTCCTTGAGTTTCCATACTTTGATTCTCCTTTCCTTGTGCTCTGTCCTCTTGCTATCCTTAACAACTCCCAGGTTCATTACAAGTATTCTGTGGTCGCTATCTAAGGCCTCTGATGGTATTACCTTTATATCTCTGTCACTTCTCTTCATTTCCCAGTCGTACAGCATGTAATCTACCGAAGATTTCTTTGTTAAATCACTGCTGTACCACGTTACCTTGTGGCTTTCTTTCTTCCGGAACCAGGAATTACCTACCACTAAACCGTTTCTCTTGCAAAAATCCAGCAACTTTCTCCCTTCTTCATTCCTGCTACCCCATCCTTCTGCTCCCAATACATTTTCATATCCTTGCCTTTCAGGCCACAGCCGCTACCTTCCAACTCCTCGATCTTCCCCTCCAACTTTCCTCCCCAACGGTACTTGTAGCTCACCCATTGGGTGTCCGTCTCGAAGCAGCTACAAAACTGGCGAGCCGAACATGTCCTCGGACACTCCCGGCACTAAAAGCCATACGCTAAAAAAAAAAAAAACTTCCTACATGTGCATTCAAATCTCCCATGACAATGATGCTCTGACCATTCAACTGCTGTTGTAGCTCCTCCTCAAAGTCTTCCTTCTCTTGAGCTGTACATCCAACTTGAGGGGCATATACCTGGGCTATCTCCAGGCTTCTTCCCTTTACAGTTACTCTGATCTTCATGATCCTGTCACTTATTCCCTTTACCTCTTCCTTCATTCCATCTCTCACAACTACTCCTACTCCACTGCTCCTTCCTTCACTGTTCCCACTCCAGTACAACCGGTACCCTTTCCTCAGTTCTCTGCGACCTTCTCCTTTCCATCTTGTTTCTGCCAAGCCCAGTACATCCAGTTTTCTTCTCTCCATCACATCTACAATCTCCTCCACTTTTCCTGTCAGTGTCTGTATGTTTAATGTCCCAACTCGTAGTCCATTAGCATATCCAGGTCGTCGTCGTTTGCATCCGTCCTTTCCGAGGCCTGTTCCTGGTTTGAAAGCAAATATGATATCCACTACTGGCTTGCTAGGCCTATCGTAGCTTCACCAGAGCCCCGTCAGCCGTCACTTTTCAGGATTCCCATAGAGCCTTCACAGCTACCGTAGCGGTCCCGGGGCACACAAAGTCCCCACTGTACTTCACCCCTACAGGCAATCCCCTACTTCATGCCGTTGCCCGTCTCCCACCACGTGGAGGAGGAATCCCTTCAGTATTGTAGGCCTATATTGATAAATATATCTCCATAAAACTTAAATCATAAATAGAGATTTAAATATTCACTTGCTCCCATTGCTTATCGACTTCGATTCATGTCTTTTCTTAGGTTGATAGCTTACATGAAACTGTCGTGTTTTATGGTAAACATATTCAAAAAAAGTTGATACCGGTAATGTATACCTCGAAAATTCTTTGCAACATTTGGTTCTTATGTAATTTTGTCAATTTCTCAATATGAATCGTTCACGTACCTCTTGGAAACGACTTAGGGGTACAATGTTTAAAAAGTTTGAGAATCCCTGCATTAGGGCCATGAACTGTTTTCATTCGACTATGTCTCAAGAATGTAGAAGTCAGTCGCTACCACATTCTCTGTCGGGCTGATGGAAGTTGACGATTAATTCTGATTTCAAGAAAACAACCATAGTACGTTTGTGACTTAATGTTGCAACATTTATTCTTGAAGTATTTGTCTGAGTATTGATGTCTTTGAAAATGGGAATCACAAATGTTACATTCACTTCTTATATTGACGATTTCTTCCCGTACTTCAATAGAGCCCCCCAGGGGCTCACATCTAGTGGGACGAGGGTTGGCGACCACGGGACCCCAGCTGAGTCCGGCATTGCTTCCACTTACTTGTGCCGGGCTCCTCTCTGTCTTCTTTCCTGTCGACCTCCCTTGGTCAACTCTTGTTCTTTTCCGACCCCGACGGTATTAGGGTATCCGAGGCCTAGGGAGTCTCTTCCTTTCCCGCCTTCATTGGCCCTTGTCTCATCTTTCCTGACCCCTTCCTTCTGGGCGGGGTCATCCATCTTTTTCTTTTCCTGTTATCTCCTGCCTTCTGCTCAAGGCCCTCAAGGAGGTAGGGTGTATGTAGCCCCACCACTTCTGGTGCACCCTCGAAAGTGCTACACCCTCAGGGGCTCACGGCTGGTGAGTTCGGGAGTTGGCGACTCCGAGGGATTCCTGAGCTGGGTCCGGTTTCCCCCTTTTGTCCCTTACCTGTGGGACAGACCCTCTCCTCTTTCACTTTCCTGTTGTTTTTCTTTTCATTATATTTCCTTTTCCCTTTAAAATTCCCGCACTGTTATTTTTGCATCTCCAGTCTCTTTTGTGGGTGATTTCAATCTCCGTTGCATTTTGTAAGTCTTTTCGATCTACGTTGCATTTTTTGAGTGTTTTTCAACCTCGAATGCATTTTGTAAGGATTGACAATCTAAATTGCTTTTTAGTCTTTCAATATCGTGGGGGCCCTTTTGTGAGTATTTTGAATTTCAATTGCATTTTGTATTTTCAACCTACCCCGCTTTGTTCAAGTATTTAAGTCTCAATTGCATTTTTGTGGGTATTTTGAATCTAAATTACACTTTGTAAGTATTTTCAATCTAAATTGCATTTTGCAAGTATTGTCCATCCAAATGAGAAGTTTGAATCTACCATACATATTGTAAGCAATTTCAATTGCATTGTATTTTCAACCTACCCCGCTTTGTTCAAGTAGTTAATTCTCAATTGCATTTTGTGGGTATTTTGAATCTACATTACATTTTGTGCATATTTTCAATCTCATTTGCATTTTGTAAGTATTTTGATTTCCCTTGCATTTTGTAAGTATTTCGACTGTACATTGCATATTGTACGTATTTTGAACTTCACCTACATTTTGTGCGTATTTTTCGCTCTATTCCTTTTGTGAGTATTTTCGTTCGAAATTTCCTTATGTACGTATTATCGCTCTCCATTTTGTGAGTAGTTTCAATCTGAGTTCCTTTTTGTAAGTATTTTCCTGCTCACTTACTTTTCATTCTGGTTTCCACTTCATTGACATTTTCGCTATCACACAGACCATTAGGGGCCGATAACCTGGATGTTAGGCCCTTAAAACAACAATTATCATCATCATCATCAACTTCAATAGAGTTGATTTCTGCAGATTCCGATATTGTATGCTTATCATGGTAATCCAGCAATTTTCTTGTGTATGGCAGCTTCCTTTTTTTGTTGTGTTCGTGGTCCTTGGAAAAAGCGATGGAACAGCGCCCGGTTTCAATCTTGCTCTCTCACCTTCAAATACAAACTCATAAATTCAGTGGTTGTTATCGAAATGTCTTATCAGTTTATAGGTACAAAATGGGAATTATTTCTCTTAGTGCATCACACTTACCCAACACAGTTTTCGAGATGTCATCGGGTTGAAAATGGTGGGAACACACTTTAATATTTTCGGTCAGATTTTTCTCACCGAAATTTTTCCTTCTAATAGCATGTAACCATTTCTTCCTCATTTCTTTATTTTGTGGAAATTGTTGAAACGAAAACGGGCCTCCCTGATTTTTGCTAAGAGGAACACTGCAATGGCTCGGCATAGTCACGAAAATAACAATTTAAACAACTTGAATGCGTGGATATTAGCGGCATGAGAACACAGGAGACAACTGAAGAGCGCCTTGCGCTTACCCAGTACAACAGCAGTGCGCTCTATCGGTGCTAGTTCTATACATCTCTATTGCGTAAGCAAAGGAAGCAAGCGATTACTGTACAGTAGCTGCTTATCTGAGGGTAGGCTTATTGTGCAACTCTGGGAATTCAGCAGGTATAGAATTCCAAGAAAGTCTATATGGAATGCATACCTTAAGGATTTAAACGATAATAGCTGTGGAATAGCTGTTTGAAACCGTAGCGCCCTCATTAGTGACCTTGTTTTGACACATTGTCGTACATTCGAGCGACTGTTGTCATTGCAGCATCTCTGGAGAGATAGTGCAGGTATTTCGAAGTGCTCTTTTCTGTACTGTACGTACATTATTTTTGACAGAATGGCTTCACGTTCCCGGAAACAAATAAGTCTACAGCAGAAATTAACGAAATACTGCAGATGGGGGAATGAAACAAACAGACGTAGCAAGAAAACACAGCTTTTTGCAACCGACAGTGGCTACGTTTTGGAAGAAGAGAAAAGAGATTGAGGAAACGTTAAAATCAAATGCTGTAAATCCTGGAAAAAAGCGCAAAAAACCTGTGACGTACAGCGACGTTGATGCTAGAACATTGAAGTGGTTCAATGAGAAAAAAGCCCTGAATATTCCAATTAATGGGCCACTACTTTGTGCCCAAGCAAAAAGTTTGCTAACCTGCTAGGTGTAGAAGACTTTTGAGCCAGCAATGGGTGGCTTATTAGGTTTATAGATCGTCATGGTATAACTCATAAATCAATTCAAGAAGAAGAGAAGTCTTCTGCGACAGATGACGCCGATCATTGGCGAAGTACCTCAGTGAAAGAAATAGCACAGAAATACATGTCAGAAGATATCTATAACGCTGACAATACTGGGATTTTTTATCAACTTCTCACTGAGATAACCCTTGTCTTTGAAAAGAGAAAAATGCAGTGGAGGCAAAAACTCCAAGCAACGTTTAACTCCTCTCCCCTGTGTGGACCAGGCTGGAACACACAAGCTCCGGCCATTCGTAATAGCAAGAAGTCTTAAGCCAAGATGCTTCAAATTGTTAAAATTTGCCAGGTAAGTCATCTTAAAAACACTCTTTGGAAAATTACATGAGTCAAATTTTCTGTTAATACGAGTTTTCTCATTTCAAATTTTAGTCGACTACAACGCAAACATGAGGGCGTCGATGACTGGTACTATGTTCTCAGAGTGGCTTTTGAAACTGGATGCTGAAATAAAGAAGAAGAAAAGGAACATCGCACTCATCCTTGATAATTGCGCAGCTCACAAGCAACTGCTGGTCCTGCAACATATCTTCTACTTTCCGGCAAATTTTACCTCGGTCCTGCAACCTTTAGATATGGGAATAATAATAAAGTGTCTTAAAGGCTACTTCAGAACTAACTTGGTTAATACAACAGGTTGATATAAAACAAGCATGTGACATGATAGCTGCAAGCTGGCAACAAGTGAAACCGGAGACCGTGAGGAATTGTTGGAGAGAGGCAGAATTTTCACCTGAAGAAGGGGTCGACAGTGACGATTTTGAGTATGACGCGGGTATGAAAGTATTGGGTAGTGTTCTTTCTAACTATGGCGAACAGCTCGGTGAGAATTAGAATGTTCCAGCAGCAGAAGAATACCTTTCGGTTGATGACGAAATCCTTGTTTTCTCTGAAATCACGGATGAAACAATTGTGGAGGAAATTCAGGGAATCCAGGCGGTAGTTGAAAGAGAATGAGGGGATGAAGAAGGACAAGGACAAGAACGATGTAATGAACTATTGCTTACTCTTCCTCAAGCTATTGCATCTTGTGAAGTGCTGCAGAATTTTCTGTCAAGTGTTCCATATGTTCCAGAAAATCACTTAGAGAACCTCAACCCAATCAGGCCTTTGTGTGTTTCACTTTCTGTAAAGAAAACTGTCAAACAGACTACCATTCCAGATTTCTTTAAGTAAAGTAGTTTACATTAGTGAACCTCAACGGAATCTACAGCGGAGAAGATGGACTTCAGAACGGTGGAGATTGCGGAAGAGGCAACCCAGTACTCAGGGAATAGTATGAGTACAGCATCAATCAGCAGCGTCTGTTTCCCATGTTAGGGGCGGCTGCAAGGGCGTCTGTTCTCCATGTTAGGGGCGGCCTGAATAATAGCTGGCAGTACTTCATAAAATGCCTTTGGGAGTGGCGACCCCATCGTAATAATAGCCTAAAATGGAAATGGCACTTCCAATGATTCGGAAAAGGTTAGGGCGTACCCTGCAGGCGACGCGCAGTTCCTTTGGTACTGGGGGAACTGTGAGAAATGGGCGACCAGTAACCGAAATGAAAGTGGGAATCATGAATGTCATGACCCTGACAGGCAAGGTGGAGGAGGTGGTAGACTTCATGGAGAGGGAGAAGGTTGGAATGATGGGGCTGAGTGAAGTGAAATGGAAAGGTAAAGGAAGGAAGAAATTGAGGAAAGGATATACTTTATACTGGAGTGGTGGCCAAGAGGCAAAAAATGGCGTGGGACTGATAACCTCGAAACAACTGGAGGAGTATGTTGAAGTGGTAGAGTGTGTGAGTGACAGAATAATGAAAATTAGAATGAAGATGAAGAATGACGTGATGGACTTCATACAAGTGTATGCACCACAGACTGGAAACAGAGAAGAAGATATTGAAGTATTCCTGGAGGATGTAGAAAAAGTAATCTCAGATGTAGAAGTGGTGATCATGGGAGACATGAATGCACAAGTCGGAATTGAGAGACAAGGAAAGGAAGAAGTCGTTGGACCATATGGATATGGGAAAAAGAACCGGGAAGGAGAGGAACTTGTAAACTTTTGTGAAAGGAATGGACTGATAGTGGGTAATTCATGGTTTCGGAAGAAAAACAGCAGGAAAATTACGAGATATGGGTGGGGTGATAGAAGAACAAAATCAGTAATTGACTACTTCCTGGTGGAAAGGACAAATCGCAGAAAGCTGATGGATGTGACAGCTTTACCAGGAGAAGCATTTGATGGGGACCATAGAGCTGTGGTGGCAAAATTTAGATGGGGAAAATTGGAAAACCTAAAGGAGATCAGAGATAGTAAAATAAAAGTATGGAAATTGAAAGACAAAGCTGTACAGGAAGATTTTCAGGAGAGATTGAAGCAACAAATCCCAGTTACTGAAGTGCGAAATGTAGAAGAGGAATGGTCCCACTTTAAAAAGGCATTTGCTGGTGCAGCAGAGAGTGCTTGTGGTAGGACGTCAACAAGAGTTAAAGAGAAGGAGACACCGTGGTGGAATGAGGAAGTGAGGAAAGCAGTGAAAGAAAAGAAGTCTGCATGGAAAGAATGGAACCGAGATCAAACAGAAGAAAGCAAAAGGAAGTATCAAGACAGCAAACGGAGGTGTAAGAAAGTGGTAGGAGAAGAAAAGAAGAAAAGTTGGGAAGAATTTACACGAAGAATGGAAACAGATGTAAGTGGCAGTAAAAGGATGCTGTATGGGCTTCTAAGAAGTAAGAGGAAAGAAAGAGTTACTACAAAGCTGGTGAAAAAGGAAGATGGAGAGTTGTTAACACACCCAGAAGAGATAAAGGGACGATGGAAGGAGTATTTCGATAAGCTATTGAATGTGAGCAATTGTACTGGTGAGATGGAAGTGACACAACCGGACGACTCTATTGGCAACTCAAACTAACACTTGGGGCGCTGCGGTCGGTCTGAATAAGTAGGGTTTAAAATACTCAATAACACGCGTTTGATATGGAACACTTTTTATTTTTCGGTTATAATCAGTAAATATGGTCTCTAAAGTAATGACAGTGTTATTTTTAATTGTATATATGTATAACTGTGCGATACACGTGATCTAATGTGTGTGTTCCACTGGATTATTGGTGTCATTTGCATATTATCAAGCATCAGTTTTTATGGGTGATGTAGATCAGCTGATTCAAATTTACACAGGGCTACACTTCGGACATAATTTCAGTACTATTATGCGCAATATAATGTAAATATCGATCCTGAGTCAAAGCCGAGGACATTCAAATAGAGAAATACGGTACATAAACAAATACATAACACACCGAAGCTGTGCTACTTTTATCATTCCGAGACTAGCATCCACGCAAACCAGACGCCACTGTTCCAAGCTCCGACTTATATCGTGAATTGATGTCAAACTGATGATCCGCCAGCCTTTCCGCCAAGGCTACACCTCGTAATCGCTAAGTTCTTCGATATTCGAGCTATTCCACTACGAGTCAAATAGGCCTAATTTGCCTCCCCGTGGGCACTGTAGAATGAGTGATTCCGCTACCATTCAAATATTCAACACCAAACCCACCTTTTAACCATCCAAATCAAGCAATTCCTGTCGCCCCCCGAGTTTTAATACGAGTTAAACTCATCCCTTCTCCCTACCAAGCAGCCAATAATTAATTATTCAAGTAACTTCAATCTTACCAGCGCGCCCATCGTAACAGCTGTTTTTAAACTGAATAAACTTCGCTGGCTTTACGTCGCAGGTCTTCTGTCTGTCTACCTCGACAAGTGTTAGATCCTTCCCGGGGTGGAAAGGTATTATTATTAGGTATTAGGTATTATTAGGTATCATCACATTTCGGCTATTGCTATTTGCATCTTTTGGAAAGTGATGAAAACGTATGTCCGCAGCCCTCTTATACATCGACTTACAGCCGTAAACTGAGCAATACACTTTGCTTTTACTCATTTTTCACTCTATCAACGAGTAAAACTTATTACTTATGTATAAAGACACGAACAATGTACCACGATCTGTTTACCATACAAGAAACCATATACAAACAGTCACCACGTGACAAATGTACCCTACTTGGTAAGTTTCTCATTTTTACCGCTAGATGTCATATCAGATAGCTGGAGTTGCCAATAACAGAAGATGATATAACAATGCTGGAGGTGGAATTAGCAGTACAGAAAATGAAGATGGGGAAAGCAACAGGGGTGGATGAAATCAGTGTAGAAATGATAAAGGCTGCTGGACCTGTTGGTATGCAATGGCTGTATCGACTGCTAAAGTGTGTGTGGAAACGGAAATGTGTACCAGAAGACTGGGAGAAAGGGCTAATAATACTAGTGTTTAAGAAAGGGGACAAGAAAGTGTGTGATAACTATAGAGGGATCACCCTCATATCACAGATAGTAAAAATACTGGAAAGGATATTAGAAAGAAGAATGAGAAGAAAGGTGGAAGGAGAGTTGCAAGAGGAACAGTATGGCTTCAGGAGTGGAAGATCCACAGTGGACCCAATCTTTAGCTTGAGGCAGGTGATGGAAAAGAACTGGGAATATGGAGAGGATTTGATCATGACTTTCATAGATCTAGAAAAGGCATATGATAGTGTCCCCAGAGAGAAGGTATGGGAAACCATGGTTAAGAAGAGGCTGGGAAGAGAAATGTTGGAAATGGTGCAAGCAATGTACAACAACTGTGTTAGCAGGGTACTGACCCCAGTTGGAAAGATAGATTGGTTTAGGAACAAGACTGGACTAAGACAGGGGAGTGTGCTGTCACCTCTTTTATTCATAATGGTAATGGATGAAATTGTAAAGGAAACAAAGGAAGCATATGGACATAAAGAAATGAAGTTAGTATTATTTGCAGACGATATTGTGGTCTGGGGATGGAACACCGAAGAAGTGCAAAAACAACTAGATGCACTGAACGAAAATATTCAGAAATATGGCCTGAAAATCAGTATAGGGAAAAGCAAGACCATGGTGATGACAAGAGGGGAAAGACAAGGAAAGGGCACTGTGAAAATTGGAAGTCAGAGTTTGGAAATTGTGGACACGTTCAAAAATACCTAGGAAGTGAATTGATGCAAACTGGTAGGTTGGACATGGAGATTGGCAGGAGGGTACAGCAGAGCAATGCATTCTATCAAAGTTTAAGAAAACTTGTTTGGGATAAGGAAGTACCAAGGAAAAGCAAGGAGGTAATGTATAAAATGTACTATGTACCCATATTAACTTATGCAGCTGAGACTTGGACCCTGACGAGCAGGCAAGAGAGTAGAATCCAATCCAGTGAAATGAAATTCCTAAGAAGTATGATAGGTAAGACAAGGAAAGACAGAGTGAGGAATGAAGATGTTAGGAAGGAAGTTGGGATGGGAAAACTAAATGAGAGAATTGAGAAGAATAAACTAAGGTGGTTTGGACATGTAATGAGGATGGCGGAAAATAGAATACCAAGACAGATGCTGGAGGCCAAGTGCAAGGGTAAGAGAGCAAGGGGAAGACCTAGAACAAGGTGGATCAATTCAGTGAAGAACAGCGTGAGAAAAAGGAATCTGGACTGGGACAAGATCGTGAAAGAAGAATTGTGGAAGGAAAGAGGAAAGTGGAGAAGTGCCATAAATACCTTGACCCGGCAGGAGCTGGATAAGGGGAAATGATGATGATGATGATGATGAGTTTACATGAGTGAAGTGCTGCATAGTGTGAAAACAAGTACCGCTTGTGTACGAAAATGAAATTACATGGTCAATATGATTGTACTCTGCTGAGCTTAGTAAGATACTGTAATTTCGTATTTCTTTCTGTTTTTCTGTTCTCGCAAATCTTATACATTGTATTTGTTGTAACTGAATGGTACTATGTGGTAGGTAATGAATGTAATTCAATTTCCGGGTTTTAATCTGTTCACCAATTGACTCGAGAAGGTGTTATTCCAAATTCTCTTTATAACGATAACTCCTATACAATCCCGCCCCCGCAATGTATCGTTGTATCGAGATTTCACTGTACAATCATCATCATCATTTTCCATCTCCAGTTTCCCGGGTGTGGCAAATAAGTGCTCTCCATCTTGCCTGATCTTGGTACACCATTTGTTCTTGGACATCGTCCCAGTTAAAACCATTCTTCTCCACCTCTGATCGAACTGTCTCTATCCATCGTCTCCTTGGTCTTCCTCTTGGTCTCTTCCCTCTGACATCCAGGTTGAAGTACTTCTTAGCTGTTCTAGAGCTATCCTTCCTCATTACATGGCCATACCACTGAAGTCTGCGTTTCCCCAAAAAGTTGGTAACAGGGACTCTGATGCCAGCTGTTGCTCTGTGTACCTCATTTCTGATCTTGTCTCTCCTGGTACTTTGGTTCATAGTCCTAATAAATCTCATTTCTGTGGCTTGAATTCTACTGTAATCCTTACTTAGCAATGTACATGTTTCCATACCATAAGTAAGGATTCGAACAAAGTAGGTGTGATACAACGTTGCCTTTGCTGCCAAGGGTATATTTTTGTCCCAAAGTAAGTGCCGAACTTGGTTATAGAAATGTGATGCTCTCTGTGTCCTATTTAGAATTTCTTGTTTGAGGGTGTTATCCTGGAGACCATACTTCCAAGATACTAGAAGTGAGAAACAGATTCTAGTTTTGCTCCCTCCAAACATATGTTTGAAGTTTTTCTCTCTCTGCTAATGGTCATTTCAACAGTCTCAGCCTTGCTGATCACCAGGCTAAATTCTTTAAATTTGTTGTTCCAAGCAGTCAGTCTCTCCTGTACTTCCACTTCTGTTTCTTCCCATAAGACCACATCATCTGCAAATACCAAAGCTCATGATTCATTTGCAGTTTCCTTAATAGATTTTAAAATTCTGTCCATAACAGTGACAAACAATAGTGGTGACAAGGCACTTCCTTGCTGGACTCCCCCTTTTGTCTGAAACCATTCTGAACGACAATTTCCTATTTGAACACAACTATAACAACTCTGATATAACATCCTTATTTTTTCAACCAGGTAGTAGGGCACTTTTAAGTCTTCAAGACATTTCCAGATCTTATTAAGGGGAACACTATCGTTGGCCTTTTCAATGTCCAAAAACACCATCACAAGATCCTTTCCACGTTCCCAATATTTCTCAGCTAAAATCCTTACTGCAAAATTGAGATCAACAGTGCTTCGACCTTTCTTGAAACCATGCTGTTTTTCTTGTAATAAGGGTTCAACTATCTTCCTCAATCTGTTTTCTAAGACCTTTTCCAACAACTTCTGAGTATGCGATAGCAGAGTAATGCCCCTGTAGTTTCCACACGTCTTGCGGTTTCCCTTTTTGAACAGTGGGATGATGATTCCTCTCGACCAGTCATCTGGAATACTATTCTCCTCCCAGATGACTGACAGTACTCTGAAAATCCATTGTAGGCCAGGTGTTCCAGCGGCCTTTATCATATCTGAGGTTAACTCGTCAAACCCTGGAGACTTTCCATTTCGCATGTTCTTCAGTCCCATCTCTACTTCCAGCCATGTTAAAGGTTGTTGGTCCTCATGAATTTTTTCAACTGTGCCATCAGTAACATTACTGTTGTCAACATCACCATTCAGCAGCATACTGGAATGCTTCCTCATTTCCTTTCTAACTTCGAGGTTTGTTCTTAACAACTTTCCATCATCGGTTTCCAGAGCAACAATATTAGTATGCTCACACCTTTTATTCTTGACCACCCTATACAGTAGTTTTTTATTGCCTTGGCCATCCTCCTTTAACCTGGTGGTAAAATCAACCCAGCATTTATCCTTCTCTTCCGGGATCAGTCTTTTAACAGCCAGCTTCTTATTCCGATATTCTTGAGACAGATGTTTAATTTCAGTGTCATTACGTACATGTCCAGTTTGTTGTTTTTCCAAGTCTAATTTCTTCATTATGATATTTCTTTCTTCTATTGCTGTCTTGTCCCTATCATTTCACCATGGTGTTTCCTTTTCTCTCTGTGTAGCACTTGTTTTACCACAGATTTCAACAGCCTGTGTAACAAAAGTGTCTTTGAAGAACTTCCATTCTTGCTCCACCCGAAGTTTTTCTGTTTTGGGTATCTTACTCATGATCCTTTCTTGGTACTCCTGTTTATTTTCCGAGTCTCACAACAGCCAAGTCTTAATCTTTGACATTTTTGTGTGTTTGACTGTTGGTACTGTCCCCGATAATCCGGATAGTAGGCTGTCAGAAATCCGCCCCCTCAATCGGATTGCCAATAATCAATCGCACCGGCACAGCTACATCAATGAAAATGGCCCTGACAGATTCTACCGAGATTAGAGCACAGTAGTTAACATGAAATTATTGTGGAACACACCAAAATATACGGGGGTTCATTCTTACCTTTTACTTACCTATTCAATTTAATCTCGGGTCTGGGTTTTCAACAGGATCACTTAATAGTATGCCCTCACAATAACCTCCACCATGATATTTAAAATGAACCAAGTCGGAAACAAGAAAATTTAAACTGCACAATAATTTATTTCACATAAAGAAAATATATAATTTAACAAAATTTAACAACAAAATATATGTGGTAATCAGAAGCCATTGTCAATGCAACATGTCCTCCTGTAGGACTTGTAGACTTCACATACAAAAATTCAGCTTTCTCTAGCTCGAAAGAACGTAATAATAACAATGCACTTTGGAATGGATAAGGGAGCTGGGACGAGACATAAAGCATTTGTTTCCTTGTTTATGAACTTCACATTTTATTTATAACCGCAAGGCTGCTATGTAGATGACCTTGGCCTCTAACATGCAGTTATCTGGCCACCTGCGATACACCCTGCACCGTGTCGCATGCTTGCTTCGTCAAATGGACACACCTGTTCATCCAATGTTAGCATATGCTAGTTACCTCAGAGCCTAGCTCCTTTTCAAAACACTTTAAATGTTCACATCTCAACTCAAATATTATCACGCAAATCTTTTAAATGCTCCGTTCAAATATCAATGGATTACTCTAATAATCCCAAATCTTGTTTAATTGTATATTCCAATTGTTTAACTAGCGTTGTTTAAAGTATAATAACGAAAACGCTTAATGTTTATAACAAAAAGTTCATTAATTATTTATAACATTTTAAATTGTTTATAACATTGTCAAACGACAATTGAAAAATTTATACACGCCTCTATTAATCCCGTTCGTTTCAAATTATTATTAAAGGTATTTACATAGTTATTTACATTATTTATATTATTTATATTAGAAATACATTAAACCACACGTTTATCCGGTTGATAATTACTTAAATCGTGGTGATATAATCGACCAATAAAGATTAGTTATATTTAAATTTTAGATTCAGGTTTAATAAGATTTAATAATTATTATTATTATTATTTGTGACGGTAACCTCCATTCAAAATCGTTATCTCAAATTATTTAAACACTCTTGTTAATTTTAACAGTAACTTCACATGAATAATTTTCAATGGACCTGAACAATACACTCAGCGGAAAAATACCTCGCTCAAAACGCACAAAATTGCACCAAAATTGGCCCATAATTCATCATATATCTCATTATATATGGCATCAAAATCTTCCACAATACACACAAAAAAAACTCCACTTATAAATTTATCATCTTCATCAATATTACTGTGGGAACCTCCTTCACTTATTACTGGGCATTATTCATCAGCGACTTTTACACGTCCACTGAACTAACGATTATACATCCATAGTTCCTCTTTAAAAATTCTTATATTCATCAATTGTATCAAAAACTGTTATTATATTTAACCTTCGTGGGTTTCATTCATGAGGCGATATGAAGTAAAAATTTGCCAATCACAAATAAATTTAATAGCAAATACGATTAGACACGCCTCCCTGGTCTATCAAAATTGAGATTAATATCATCAAAGTATCGCAGTATAAAAATACTATCTTCACTCAAAGTTCATCTAAACTGCATAAATAATCGAATAGAATACAATTAGACTGTGGAATGCAAACATTATTGTTCCAATCTAGAATTGAGAAAAACTCCTATCAAATGTTCATTACTACAGTGTACTCAATACATAGTACTCAAAGTTCATATTTCATAAAATTGTCTATAATGCAATGGTATTTCAGAATTGACGATAAATGTCTATGTTGCAATCATGTTCATAAAACGACTAGTATTTCTAAGATCGTCGATAAAGTAGTAGATTTTAACGCTCTAAAATCTTTTAATCATTCTTCTTTCTTGAGGATGACAGAAAATTGGTCAAAGTAATTTACTGAATAGAATTACTTTAATAAAATGACACGCTGTCTGAATTCAAATTTGCCATAGAAAATCGTTAACTTTACAGTCAAATCGTGACTACAAAAATATGCAAATTACTGAAAGAATATATAATATCAGTCTCAACTGATCCAAAATTATTTAAATATGCCAATGACATAATAATGTCTCAATAAATCGTAGAAAAAGGCATAAATCAGCCAAGTGTACAGAATACAGAAATATCAAGCAAGAATATGGGGCAAAATATATATGGGACAGAAAATATGGGAAAAATGGTTGCTCAGATATCGCTAAATGGCTCAAATAAATCAAGAAACGTTCACGACTACCTTATCTGTTGATTGAAGTTCTAGAGGAAAATTTCCAAAGAAGACTGCTGTTGGTTCCATTTCACCACCGTAAAGATGTGCTCCGACCTCGAACCTGGAACCTGCGCCCTCGGAGAATAGAACAGTTTCCTCCTCCGGAAAACGCACTGCTCCGTGTAGACGATAGACATCCTTCTGGCAAAACTCTTCTGTGTGAGCCGGGTCCACCCTGGCCTCTCTTGAAAGTTCCCTGAAGTTCTGGTAGAAATTCGCCATGAAGTTTATTGCAATTATTTCCGCAGAAATGTTCATAATTGTGGAGTATGAAGATATTTCCACTGCCATTTGATGTAATTCAGCGATGGATTACGACGCATGAGTGTAGTTGGATGTTCACTACATGCTCGCTTTTGTCGTGGCCGACGAAAGATACTGGCCCCAGTGCGAACAGCCATCTTGTCTGTGACGTAGGCGATGTAGTGACCCTGGTTGAGTCGACTTGTGAATAGCAGTGTGAGAATAGTTAGTGTTTTATAAAGTGTAACGTCCAACTTTGCATCCAACTTGTGTTGTGGTGCATCATGTAGCTGCAATAATCAAGTAGCCTACAGGATAAGTGTTAACACCTGCGATACTTTATTTCTTATTAGTGCTACAGATTAATCAAACGCACGTGTGGTGTAGGTTATGTACGAATTTACGTCAGCCTAATATTGTGGATGTTGAGGAATATTGTAATGCATGCTAAGTTAATTACCTGAGTTAAAGTTAGAAATTTAATGAATGTATCCCTTTACAGGAAATCAAAATGCCGAGATGCTGTAATGTGGCTGGCTGTAAGAGCAATTACAGATCTCAGCATGAAAATGTTTCTACATTTTCTCTCCCAAAGGACGAAAAATTAAGAAATATATGGCTTAGAAAAATTCCCACTGACTTCTCACAAGTGAGCAAGCCTATAGTTTGTATAAAACATTTTCCTGATAGCTCTGTTATCAGGACAGAGCAATTTATAGTTGATGGGGAAATAAAGACATTTGCTAGGAGTTATCCGAAGTTGAAGCCTGATGCAGTACCTTCAATATTTCCGAATTTGCCAGGATATCTATCCACTCCAGGGCCTTCTTCTAGAAGACTGTGTGATGCAGAGAAAGAAAATCTGGATAAAGCCATAGAAGCAAGCCTGGAAGACTTCAGACACTACGAAGAAGAGAAAACTGTGCACAGTGTATCAGATATATCTGAACACTTCTCCTCCAACAGGAATAAATTTAAGCAGGAATGGACATATGTCAAGACAGAAGGCAAGTTGGTGATGTGTTTGATGAATGTAAGTGATGCAGTGCCCGTAATTACAGGTTCTGTGTGTATTTTAAATAACCTCAGCATTGAGCTGGCTGTCGATGGGTTACAGATTCCCAAACATAAAGTGCCACAAAACTTTCTTCGCATTACGAACAAAAATTCATTTGATGAACTACTTCAGTTCGTTGAAAATTCTGTGTGCGATGAAAATGGAAGAAAGGTGTCAGCAGTAAATGCTGCTGTTAACATCCTACAGAGAAGTTTTTCGAGTGATGAGTGTACACCATTACAGTTTTTAATAGAGCAAATTAAGTTTTTAGATGTTACGGCAAACAATCGTAGGTACAGTGGAGACACGTTACTCTTGGCAGCTTCCATATATGTTCACTCGTCATCAGCATATAAAAATTTACATCGGAGTGGTCATATTTATCTGCCTCATCCATCAAATCTACAAAAGTTGCTCGGTAAGTTTGATTTGAGTACTTTTGACATTAATGGGAGTATTGAGTATCTCAGTCTAAAGAAGAAGTACTTGAAAGATCATGAACTATTAGTGAATGTGCTCTTGGATGAGATTTACATTGAACCCCGGTTGACATTTAAAGGTGATACGATATTTGGTGTCAGTAAGAATAATCAGGAAACTGCTGCTAAGACTGCTCAGGTCTTCATGATATCCAGCGTTGTTTCCAAATATAAGGATGTTGTAAGCATTGTACCTGTCCATAATTTAACAGCTGATCAGCTGAAAAGCATGTTATTGCATGTTGTTAGGGAGATAGAGAACATTGGGTTTACTGTCTTGTCACTCGTGTCTGATAATAATGCTGTAAATAGGAAGGCTTTCGAATTACTGACACCGAATCGTGTTTTACAGCCGTCTATTGTGCATCCTGTTGATAGCACACGGAAGCTGTTTATAATTTTTGACACGGTACACGTATTGAAGTGTGTACGCAACAACTGGATTGCTAAAGGTGAAAGATGCTTGAAGTATCCAGTCTTCGATGACTTTCAAAAAATTGTTACAGCAGATTTTAAGCACCTGGAACAGCTGTACAAGAAGGAAAAGGACTCCTTAGTAAAATATGGGCATTTACTCTCCTTTAAGGTATTATATCCTTCAACTATCCAAAAGCAAAATGTTAATCTGGCCCTTAAAGTTTTTGATGACAGAAATGTAGCTGCTCTCAAATGTATGTCATCAAATGACACAAACTTTGCAAATTGTGAACATACTGCGGCTTTCTTGGCAATAATTTGTAACTGGTGGCATATTGTCAATGTGAAGAGTGCATTCGAAGGTCAGAGATTCAACAATGTTTTCAGGGAACCAATTAGGGCTGACAGTATATTACAACTGGATTTCTTGAAGAAAATGTCATTGTGGTTGAAGAATTGGAGACAAAGTGTCCCTAAATGTGAGAGTTTAAGCCCTCAAACCTTTCAGTCATTGATAAACACGATTGACAGTTTTCTTCTTCTAATCCCATACCTTTTGCAGCATCATAAAGTTGACTACATACTGTTGAGTAAGTTTCAGAGTGACAATTTAGAAGGTAGATTTAGTTCCTACCGTCAGCTCAGTGGTGCCAACTACTACATAAGTTATATGCAGTTGCTTGAAAGTGAAAGAAAATTAAGATTTAAGGACACATTGTTACTTTGCTCCCAAAATCAGCATGTACCTTTGAAAACCCTCCTACCTTGCTCAGACAGCTTCAATAAATGTGTTAATATTGAGCAGTACTCCAGTGTTCTAGAATGCGATTTTGATATGTTGGAAATTCCTGACAATGTTTTGCCTATCTTGGTGTATATATCTGGTTATTCAGTCAAAAAAGAATTGTTTCTGAAGAAATGTTCCACATGTTCATTTTGGGTGCAGACTGACAGGGAAGTTGAAATTTCCATCCCCAGTGACTTTCTGGAGGAGTATGATAGAGGAAAATTGACTCTTCCCACTGAATGTTCTGTTCAAGTAGCTGGCCTTGCGTGGTTCATGATGGAAAGGATCCTAGGGTTGTTTTCGTATGTTTTTCTCAATGATGTTCAACAGCTTTCAGTTTTGCACAAAATATGTTGCTTGAAATTGGATGGATGTGACTTTCCAGGCCTCAACTTACAGGCCTCGTGTGAATGTAAGAGGACATTGAGTGACATACTGCAAAAGATCAACTTGCGTTCGTGCAAAATTCTCATGAATAACCTCACTAAGAAGTACAATGACCTGGCAGAAGCTAGGAAATGCAATAGGCAGTTGAAGAAGTTACGAACAACGTAGGCAACAATATTGCGTTCAAGTTTATATCGGGATATGTAGACTACTTGTCTAGGGGAATTTTTAGTGCAGTCGATGACGTCACTGATGACATGCTAATATTCATGTTTCGGCTTGAACTGCCGCCACGTTTGTCAGCTGTGTGAAGTTTCAAACAGTACGTCGTTACATGCTGATGTCACAAGTTCAAATGAGAGATGTAGTGGTGAGTTATGAATGTTCATAAATTACTTTTAACTTAGTTCAATTTAATGGAAAAGCTGAACTGTACTCTCCTAAAGCCATGGCGAGACGAAACCATTGGTCGCTACTTGGTTAGGCGACTATCTGGACAAAAATTATTGTTAGTAGTACAAGCAAGGGGGTCTGGAGTTAGGTTTGTGTTCGTATGTAAAGCCTTACTATTCTCTGTATTACCAATAATGAGTGCTGACAGCTGTCAAAGCTAGCACGTGGGGAAATGCTGCGTTGCTACTGAGGCACATCATGACTCGTAACATTCCAAGTGGCAATGATATGGGTCAGCCTGATGATCTCATGGCCATGCTTTCTCGCCAGTTCATCCACGTGGTAGCCTACATGGGTTTAGGCTTGCGCTGCCGTATAAGGTTGAGAAGGTTATTAATTCTGAATGTAAGTGGAACGTGGCTTATACACTTGCAGCAGTCATGAATGTGACTTTTACATACCTTGTGTCCTTGTTTCATTTTCTGGGCGATATTACGTATTGAAATTAGGAACCCTGGTTACCACTGAACCTCATATACGTAAATATGTGTTTTTATTTATTGCTATTTTACAAACGGCTGTCATCTTTCGACAGCGCTTGCATCTCGTTTAACTGTTATCAAGGCTCACACTAACACCACGCACCGAGGCGCACACATCGTTGCTAACATGTGAGATACAAAATCACTGTTGATCCAAAAAAAAGTCATCAGGACGCGTTAGGCTGTAACCATTGTCAAAACTCATTGATCTGGGCGCGTTAGGCTGTAACCATTGTTAAAAACTATTGGATTGGACAAAACGAAAGTTAGAATAGTTGGATGTAGGTGTGGTGTTGCCCGCGCGCGGCTAGCCGGGCACGGTTGACACAAAACCATTGATCTGGGCGCGTTAGGCTGTAACCATTGTCAAAAACCATTAGATTGGACAATTTGAAGGTTAGAAGGTTGGGTGAGAGTGTGGCCTTGGCGGCGCGCAGCTAGCGGGGCACGGTTGACACAAAACCATTGCCATAACCACAGTTGTGCGGAAAACAAACACATACTTATTACAGCGGAGCGATATACTGCATAGT
The DNA here is from genome assembly GCA_946902985.2 of Meconema thalassinum. NCBI lineage: Eukaryota > Metazoa > Arthropoda > Insecta > Orthoptera > Tettigoniidae > Meconema > Meconema thalassinum. Next base: position 293,608,617 of record OX336391.1, on the reverse strand, counting down.
AATTACAGAGCAGATAACAAAAAACACTCATTTCAGCCGTGGAAAAAAAATCGTTACAGAGAAGCGAAATATTGCACACACTAGCCTAATTAGAGTGGTGAGCTGGGTGCTGCGCACGAGTGATCCGCACCAGAGACTGAACTGTTTCTCATAGTACCGTAAGGGCGAGGTTGATATTACTGTTTTGAAGATGGTTGATTTGAATAAAGGTGTTCCCTGCTGTAATTTTCACTATATTTGGGATGGCTGGGTGGATCACAGACGGCGGAGGAGGAAACATCTATTAAAGCATTGCTCCCTGATTTAATTCTCATCGTTTCATAAGGTATTTTGGCTAATTCATGTATTATAGAGAATGTTATCGCTCGTTCTATGTTCATTCAGCGCTAAAGAGAAGGATTCCCTTTGTTGGAGAACTGTCGCATGGTACACTATGGTGGTTGAGCCATTCCAACAATCGTGGTTTCGTACGTGAAGTCGATGGAGCTTCGTCTATCTGTACTGTGTGGAACGAAGCAATGTCCATTACAATAACACTGTGTTCAGGGATGTTGTGTAACAATTGTTCCTGGAACCATTTTATAAACTGGATGTGGTCCATGTCTTCATGGTAATCACCAGTTCTTTTCGACATAAAGAGCAAATCCCGTGTGATCGCCCGGCGTGTAGAATAATAAATCGACCCCCTCTGCCCGACGGTCCTTTCATTGTCCCCTGAACTGAGTTGTCACTCCAACTCTTAGACACTGTGTGACCAGCATTGACCCACGTTTCATCTAAACACACAATATCCATAACGATTTTGTCCTTAATTTCACTTAGGAACTGACACTTCAAAGCCACAATATCTGGCCTCTCCATGATCACCTTCCAGCCATTAATTTTCTTATATTTAAATCTCAAATCATGCAACACTTTATTCAGTGAAGAAAGGCTTCCTTGAAATAATTCTGCCTCTATCTGAGCGAAACAAGAAGTTTGCAACATGTTGGAATTTCTTTCCTAAAATAATAGCTATAAATATGCCATCTAACAGCATCTTGTTGAAAGCCATCTGAATTAGTGACCCTTTCCCTCTGCCTCTTCTTCCCTGGAGTTGATAGTTTAGATGGGCCAGCATCATCAGACGGGAAGTTCTCTTTCGTCACTCGGTACACAGTGGTTTCACTCACACCAAGAGCCTTAGCTGATCTTTTCCTCACCTGAACAAATGGAATCAGAGGTTCCACCCGTAAGCGCATACTTTCCTCTTCTTCCTCCATAAAATTTCTCACAGTACATACCATCTCCCTTGCTTGGCTATGGAGAGTCACACCACGGCCTGAAGTTGTTCTATGTCGCAGAGAATGGATCCTGGGCCTTCCGCGAGCATGTACCGATGCCATTTTTTACACAACGAAAATAGACACAATGATGCGAATAATAGAAATAAACTCAAAATCTGTATATACACACGCCTCCAACAAACACAGAACGATAACGCTTACTGTAGCCTATGAAAGAATAAGCAATGCACTTCAATAGATACAGGGGATAATACAAATGACAGTGACGAGTCAAGGCACAGTAGAACACTACGTCTAACTATGTGCTCAATGCTGTGTCGGTATACATTGCAACACTGCTCGCTGTTGCTATGGAGACTGTTACCCCTCTCGTCTCCACTCATCACCTCACCCTTCAATCGGATGACAGCTTTCACCATTCATCTTCTGTAATTCAGAGTATAACACATAGAATTTAACATGTATGCATCGTTTAAACCCTAAGTGTTATCCATGTTGTCATGGATGATGCCATTTTGTGTCCAGGGGAATTTTGTAGTGTAATGTATCTATAGTTTACTGTTCCCCAATATTGTATAATATGTGATCCTGTATATCTTTGTTGTTTCCGTTGAGAATAACTTCTTCAACCAAGTACAGAAACAAAATTCCTTAATGATACAAATTAAATGGTCGCTACTGGGTTAGTCCTCTGTCTGAATGAAACCATATATCTAGGCAGGTTGTATGTAAAGCCTTACTTATTATAAAACAAAATTGTTTTTACGTGTATTTCTTATGACCAGTTGAGAGTTTCCGTTCTGCATTGTTACTGTATTTTTATGTTTTTCTTTCTAATTGCCTGCAATGTAGGACATAACTTGAGGCGTACTTTATTATTAAGCTGATCTGATGAGCATGACAACCTGAAAGTACTTTCAGGAAAGGTTAGGTTTTACCAAGCCCTAAAAGACAGTTGAAAACAGTCAGATTAGATACAATTGAATTGTAAATATTAGGTCTATAAATAGTAGTTAGGGGTGTGTAATTCTTAACAGAATTATTCTAGGTAGATTAGGCCTGTTTATGAATGTAAAGACTTTGTTAATTTAAGCAATCACTCTCTGGACAGAAGCATTGGTCACTACTGGGTTAGACCACTTCCTGGACAAAACCATTGGTCTCTGCTGGGTTAGACCACTATCTGGACAAAACCATTGACCGCTACTGGGTTAGTCCACTGTGTGAACGAAACCATTGGTCTAGGCAGGTTCTATGTAAAGCCTTACTTACTATACACTTTGTGCCAAAGTCACAGGAAGGTTCGTCCCATGATAAAATGTCGGCTAGTGAAGCCTGTGCGGTATAGGTGACTCCTTACAGTTCTGGTAGGAATGGGTTCATGACTCCCAACATTCAACTGGGTGGTGATCTGACTCACAGTAGCCCTTCGATCACCCCGTATGGTTCTGCTGAGACGATGTGATGTCCGTTTGTTAAACACTGTGCAGCAGTTCACGCAGATGGTAACATTATCTCTGTGATATTGAAGATCCTCCCTTGACACTGTTGATATCAGAAAACAGAATTTGTGTGTAATCTCCGAAATGCTATGACCCTTGCGCCGATGATCATCCCACGTTTAAAGTTGGTTAACTCGCGACGTGTTGCCAACTTCACTACACTCGTGTCTGTGACAAACTGCTCTGCTCCGCCGCAGCTAGCTGCAATGCTCAGGAGTCATACACGGTACATTTTCTAATGGGACGACACTTCTCATATTTTTGGCCACTAAGTGAATACAAAAAACTTCTCCCCCCTCCCCTCTCCCAAATAGGCGGGGGTTGGCAATCCTGAGGTAATGTGACTGTTCTCACAAATTTCCTGAAATATTTCTCCCTTTATATTTTCTGCATCGTTACAATATTTGTATTTCTAATTGCCTGCAACGTAGGACATAACTTGAGGCCTACTTTATTAAGCTGGTCTGATGAGCATGACATCCTGAAATTACTTTCAGGAAAAGTTAGTTTAGACTCAACTGAATTGTAAATATTAGGTCTCATTGCCCTCATGTGGTCGCATTTTACTCGCAACTGTTTGTCTGTTCACAAGCTTCAGTGTTTCTGATCATTTTGTTACACTGCATACCCCTATTATTTCATCTCGAGCCCTTCCCGGTTCACAAGGAGATTCTTGTTGCCTGGTTGCAATTAAGAAATTGATGGGTGGATATAGAGGAGAGGATTACACATAATTTACAGAAATACTATTATAGCACCTCATGCCAGGACCAAAGTTCTTTGCATAGGTGGGAATCGAGCCCGGTCCTTTGGACTAACCACCGGTAACACTAAACACTACACTCCATTAAGCATATTTAGGTCAAGTTCCATATGCACTAAACAACAAATTCGAAGGAAAACTGTTTGTGAAAAGAGAATGTGATTTGAATGGAAAGGTGGTTTTAAGTTCTTGTCACATGTAAGTGTGAATTCCATTCCACATCCACATTAACAGCTATTGACACAAGTTGGTAGGCTTGTTTGTTAATATAAATTAGAGATGAAAATAGTACAAGAGTTAATACAAGACTATCGTTGCCAAGGCTGCAAGATACCATTGTAATTGACGGTGACTTTGTATTGCATAAGGAAAATATTTCATTAATACTACAGTCGTACCGGTACCCATTTGTCAACCCCACATTCCTATACAACAATGTTGCCTCCAGTCATCATAACAAGAAACAGTAGCAAGGCAGCTGGAAGCAAGTTGGACATGTTCAGTCCTCAAATTGTGTTCATGCATCTTTGTAACGATGAATTTGTAACCCACTAAGCTCCAGTAGTGTGTTTACAGTTAGGAATAGGGCTCAATAATAACTTAAGATTGAGAAATGGTGTCAGAAAAATTCAAAATCCTGAAGAGATCGTGAATCATCAGCAGGTTATAATGGCTGTACGTCCTATGTGCAGTGCAGGATTTTTTGAGAATATTAATAGCTGGAGGATATGAGATCCTAATCATCGCCAATAATATTTCCAAAATCAGCAAGATATCACCTTTATACTTGGTGAAACCTGCAAACTACATTTTCTACATTCTAGAATTCTTCCAGACAATGTGTTAATGTGTTTGAGATGTTTATATTTATAACCAATGTCCTAAATAAAATAAATGTCTGTAATACATTTTGTGTGTGCTTATGATAATTAAGTGTAAGCATTATGGTACTGTGTCCTTGGATGAGGATTACTTGCAATTTGCTAGTGTTCTTGAAGATACGGGCATAGTTTTGTACTCCAGGGCCCTTAAACCTATCGCCACATCCAGAATTCTCTGTTAAAGCTCTAGATTTACCCATTTCAAACCGATTTACCCAGTATGTAGTACTGTTAACTGCTTATTTTCCATGTGGCCTGCGAAGATGCCCATGTTCTTTTTCAGGGGGAATGGATGTGATGAGGAGTATATGATATTTTCTGGGAGGAAGGGGTAGGGGAGGACTGGGTATGTTATAAAATTCTTCATCCCCAGACCACCAGGGTGAAACAAAGGATAAGAAAAAATAATTAAAAGTTGAGGAATGCTTTCATTTGAATAATTTGAAGGGTCTCGTTTGACATTTGGTGGAGATCTTGGACATCTTATTGGGAGGGAGATACCATGTCCGTGTAGCAAGCATGGATCCAAATTACAATGGCAAGTATGGTCATTCTTTAATTTTAATAAATGGAACAGTTCCACCGACATGGAGTAGGGGTAAGTAAAGTGGCTTCTTGTCCAGGTCACCTGCTTTGCGAAGGAGTATTTGAATCCTGTTATAGGATTTAAATAGTCTTCAAAGCTTCACACGAAGGCTCTTGATAGAATGATTTGAATCCCACTCCTTGCATCCTGGAAGTGTCTTCCCAATTGAACTGTAAATAAAAGCTAAATGAAAACCACTACCACATCCTTTTCTATTACAAGTAGGCCTACAGTACACACTTAAGTGCATGGGGCTGATATCCACGACATTCCAATCCACTGTATTAACTCGCAATGAAAAAGTTTCCAAGGTCCTTCAATTGTAGTAATATACTTCGTTATAAGAATCTTGAGCCCATAAAACCATAAATTTGACATAAGCCTAACTGGGAACGGGAGAGAACTGTTCAACATGTCTAACATGAAGGTAGTTGCCACAAGAAGTAAACTTGCTATTAGGAGATTGGTGTCAGATAAAAGGCTCTCTGCTAAAGGAGGTAAGTATTATCTCAGCAATTCATATATGTACCAGTAACTGAAGAATGCATTAAATTTTTGTTATTGAAAAAGATTGTCTTATGGTAAGCCCACTCAAGAAAGCAAAATTTTTAAAACCATGAGTGTAGGCTCAAATTTCTTATATTCGTTTTTATTATTTTGGGGCATGAATGACCCTTCCCTTGCAATAAATGAAGCACTGGCTACTTTCTCCTAATGCAATGCTTGGTTGATTCTTCTTCTTCTTCCTTAAAAAATTCCAGCTGCTTTTAAAGTTAAACTTACATGTAAACTGGTATATATGGAAACAACTTATTGATGAACAAAGATAAGAGGATAATATGTACAGTTTTGTATATCTGCCTAAACTGGAACATCCATTCAATGTTTTTATAACACTGCCTAATATTCTACTGCTCGAAAGTTTTGAGCTAGTGATAGAAGTGTATTTCTTCCACAGCATTTAACTTTATTTTTGAGTACCGGTATCCTTAAATTCAAACTAACAAATTACTCGGCTATTGGTAGGCTTGTATAGATGATAATACCTCGGCGCTATCATTGCGGCGAGCGAGCGACACCACTCCTCTGACGTCACAGATCCGCGCTGTGGCCTGTCTCTTTCGTCGGCCACGCGCTTTTGTAGAATGACGATTAACGAAGCTCCATGCTGCTATTTCACTCCATTGATGTATGTCCCAATTGCATTAAAGTTTTAGTCTTCCATCTCCACTTTCGTTATAATAATAGTCGAAAGTACTGCCAGATTATATAGTTCCATTGTAGAATGTAGCGTTGTATCACCAAATGTAATCTTCAGTATCACGGTTGCAATACACGTGTCAGCCGTAGCGTAGAATGTGGTATTATAAAAGTGCTTCTCAGGTGTCGAGAAAATCACTTTTGTCTGCAGTCTTAAAACGCGAATATCTTCCAAAGTATAATAGTGAAAACGTTCAACTTTCGTACACGCCTCAATATTGTAATGCACAATTGAATTAGCATAAATGCAGTAGCTAACTCTTGATAGATAATCTTGTAGACTCGTTTATGTGTGCGCTCCAACTTCGCCTAGTTTTAGTAACCGTAAAATTGTACTGCTGCACGCTCAGTGCTTGTTCGATGCTGTGGGCTCTGCCACACGTGCTAATGACGACTTGCTTCACTGAAGAACTCGAAGTCTGACAATGTGAGAATCAGAAAAATGAGCCATGAGAGCCTCCTCTCTGCTGTGCAAGGCTTTTTATCAACTTCTTAAGGGGCGTATCCATCCCTTCCATAGCTTGTTCCTCCGTCATTGCTAGAAGTTCTAACTTTGGCTATACTTGACGGATTTTCAAATTTCAAAAACTCATAATTAATTTCTTCAAAATTCCAAATCAATGCCATAACTGAAAATAGTTTTCCACAATTCTGCATTCCAAAAGTAATTAAATATGGTAGTTTTCAGTAATCTCCGTCTCCCTCCAAACTATCATTCATTGGTTCGAGCCTCTCCTCCAATAGCGTAACTTCTTCCTCAGCACAATTCCTTGTTTCCCTGCGACTGCGTCGTAAATCTCAGATCCTTCTCGAACAAACTCATGACGTCACCAAGAATCTCAGCTCATCCAGCCTACTTGCATGAAGTCTGCGTCATCCGTGCCTACGTCATGAATATACACGTCACAACTATGACGGCCATAACTTTATTCACATATGCCAATACAGCCACCGTGGTCTCAGTATAATTCAATTTACGGGGCAGTACAATCACTGTCAAGACATTCACTTGGAATAACTTGAACATTAGTTACAGACTGGTTAGCTTGTTGGTCTGTTACTATATAAAATCAATCACAGTTTTAAGCTGTCCATTCCAAGTATATTGAGTAATTTTGTGATTCTCTCTCTTCTGATACTGTAGCAGTCTTGCTAGCCCACACGTTGAGCGACAAGTGTAGCGGTTATTAATGCACCATGTTGGTAGCGACAATTGTAACGGTTTGACTGCCCCTAACCGTTAGGAGATAAATGTAACTGTTTACCTTTGCCTAAGCTATGTTGTTTTAATGGGCGCCAAGACCTCAATGCAATGTTGAAATCTAAATTTGTATTTAACAACGTCTAGCTCTGGCAGAACACCTTCAAGACTCTATTCACTCAGATCGTGGTATGATTTGATCATTAACCCAACAAACAATTGTATCAGGAGAAGGAATTGGTCTATATCTAATGCTACCTACTGAAAGCAAAGATTGCATTGTAAAAGAAATGAATTTATTATATAAAACAAGAATAGCAAAATTAATAATAATAATAAGTATAAAATTTAAATTGGAGCGTTGCGATTTTAATGTTACCGATAGAAAATTACGTGAAAACGGAGTCTGATAAATTATTGATTTTACTCTTATTCCCAAGCTATGAAGTTACTGAAATATGAAAAATAAAACAAAGAGAAATGAGAGATTGCGTATTTCTGCGTCATTCGCGCTTACCACTGGAAATTGCTAAAGCAATTCCCTCGTACTGGATGATGCTGTGTGCTTCCCACAGTCTCCTGGACGTCGTCATCTCGGTCGATATATGATGATATACTTGTAGATTTTGTTACTTTATGGTCCTAACAACGGAGCCATACCCTCGTACAACCACACTGGTTAAGTTTTAAACAGATAGTTCTCCATTCCACGGAACATCGGAGCGACTCCCGCGTGCAAACATACTCGGCAAGTTCTACACAGAATGTCCCCGCTCCACGGAACATCGGAGCGACTCCGGCGTGCAACTATACTCGGCAAGTTCTACACAGATTGTCCTCGTTCCACGGCGCGCTGAACGATATATCCACACGTCGGCTCCCCACTCTTCATCCGACTTCTAGCTTACGTGGTCTCCACTGATTGGCTGCTCCCCACTACTTCCCCTTCTCTGGCTCATTACACACGGCGCGCGAATGATGAAGTCGATTTCCGTTCCAACCATCCGCCTTTTCTTGACGCTGCAACCCAAGCTTGCGTAATACTTCGTTACAAGAATCATCCTGTATCTGAATTTCCAGTGAGTCATGCCTCTCATAATATCCTAACTGACGAAACTCCGTAAAATTCCGTAATCACATAATTTTCTATGATATTGTCGTTCGTAATAATTTGCTTGATAGCGTCTTCTAAGACATAGAAAACCTATCTGTATGCTTATAATTTTTATAAAATGCTCCGAAAATATCTTAATAATAATTATAATAAATTAATAATAATAATAAATTAACATGAAAAATTCTCTTGGCTGAACAATTTGCCGCGTAAATAAATATAGAATGGCTTCCTACTGACTTATGCCAGTGGCATAAAAAACCCTTGAAAAACACGTTACATATTCGCCTCGGATCATCGGATGATTTACCGTGACGACGGTCCATTATCCGACTATCCCAGACACGTTAATAAACCCCATCCAAAATACATATTACATAAATGAAATCACCCTAAATTACAGATATATACACTCATAATTTTTCTTCACGCACTTTGCGTCAAAGTTTGTTGTCACTATGGATTGCACTTTGCAACCAGTCCAATGTTTTACATATAGAATAGTGTTTCACGGATATTTCCGCCTCTCAAATTTCTCTATGTTGGAGAAATAGACATAATTAATGTGTGAGCACAATGTATTTATGATGTCATATCACACGCATTGAAGGTGTTCTGATATATGTATATCTCCCTAGAACTTCCTAATTTCACTGGAGGTTCCTTCCTTATTGTGAAATTAATCCCATTTATCACTGAGCATACGATCACACTATTGTGGCAGCGCCTCGTGACAATAATACTTGATCTCTCTTTATAAAAGATGAAATTAATATTGACTTCTGAAAAAAAAAACAGTAAATGCGCATTACATAACACCAAATATTTCTGTGCCGTAATCGCCCTGTCTTGTTATGTTCCCGTAGACCATATTCTACTTAATACTAGTTCTCAACACAGACCAGTTCTCCTCCCACAAATAATACCTTTGTACAAATTACCTTAAATTACACACTTACAAATCTTACATGGCGAGGCCGTAAACAGAAATCACGTGTGCTGTTATGTATGAGTTTCATGAAGGACTGTCTCGCCTTCTGATGGCCCATCTTTTGCCTCGTGGACGCCTTAAGCAAAAATACCCTGTCCAAGCGCTCACCCATCTCTTGGAGGCAAATGGGAATTCACCAGCGCTACCAAATTCTGGCCTTGGTGTATCGAGACATTTTAGTGCTCAAGAGCATCCGACAATCCTGTCATATTTCCCTGTACCTTAAAAACTCTCATTTACTTACATACTACCCCCCTGTGTGACTTCTGATACGCCTGCCTGGAAGACCATCTCCTCCCACGCACCAAATACCACACTTACTCATTTGATAGGCTGGCTCGCCAGCTAAACACACTCGCTTTATGACACATATTTTCGTAGACTATGTATATTATACGTCCCGTATAATCTGTTTCCCTCACTATTCTCCAGCACATATGCTGTTTTCCCAATACGTTTGGAAACTATAAATGTTTCTGTGTCACCTGCTTCCAACCTTGCAAGTGGCTCCCTTTAAATGAACGTCATCACGTTGCTCTACCTACCTATTTCTCAGTATCTGTAACGATGCCCTGTTGCTACTGTCCACACATGCACATATTAAAATACCGTCCTCTGCTTTAACCACAGGATAATCCCTACATAAATTAGTGTCCCTCGATAGCATGTCTGCAAGAATGTTATCTTTACCTTTAATATATTTTACTGTGAATTAGTATTCCTGCAGAGCAAGAATCCACCTACTAACTCTGTTAGAACTGAGTTTACAAGTCCTCATATACAGTAATGCATGGTGATCTGTGTGGATCTCAAATTTCCCCCCTACTAAATACATTCTAAATTTCCCTAAACTGAAAACAATACCTAAAAGCTCTAACTCAGTAATCGTGTATCTTTTCTCTGCTGCTGTCAGTCCTCGCGAGGCTAAAGATACAATGCACAGATTACCCTCATCATCTTTCTGACATAATACTCCAGCAATGCCTATATGTGAAGCATCTGTCATAACCACATATTCCTTATCTTTTAAAGGATATTTCAGCACTACAGCTTTCTCAAAACCTTCCTTCAGCGCTCTAAAAGCCTGATCATGCTTGGTCTCCCATCTCCACCGAGTCCCACTTTTAAGCAATTCCCTGAATGGTTCTACCAACCCTAAGTATTTAAGAACGAACCTCCTGAAAAAGTTGCAAATTCCCAGGTAAGTTTTTAACTGTTTAACATTCTGTGGCACCTCTGCGTTAAGTATCTTATTAACCCTACTTTCTTCTGGTGTTACACCTCTACTCGACACTCTATGACCTAAAAATGTCACTTCTGACTGACAGAATGACGACTTAGACAGCTTCAAAGTGAACCCTGCCTGATCTAACTTCTGAAAAACTATATCTAAATGACGTAGATGCTCCTCAAAACTGCGTGAACTAATTACCATATCATCTATGTAAATGGTTACAAACTCTCCTGTGTCATCCCCTAATGCGATGTTTAAAGCCCTAATTAAAGCTGCTGAACTACTCTTTAACCCATAAGGTGTTCTACAAAATTGAAAAAGGTTATATTTATGACTAAAAGCTGTAAATGGTCTATCTTCGTACATAAGTGGCACTTGCCAAAAACTGGAACTCAAATCTACACAAGTGAAATACTTCTTCCCCTCAAATGTTTGCATTAATTCCTCTATTGACATAGATTTCAGCTGATCTGAACTAATTCTACTGTTAACCAAACGAGCGTCTAAACAAATACGAACCGTGCCGTCGGTTTTGGGTACCGTGATCAAAGAATTAACATATGGACTGTTAGAGTGCTCAATAATCCCATCTTCAAGCATCTGATTAATTTGTGCCTCAACTGCACTCTGATCAGCGAAAGGTACAGGATATCTATGTCCTGTGAATACTGACCTATCAATAACGTTCAATGAATGGGTATAGCAATTGGCCATACCAATGCGATCCTCAAACACTCTCCTATTACACCATAACACATCATAGAGCCGAACACATTGTTCCACCTCTATATTTCCCTGAAATGCAGCATCACGTAACGAGTCCTCTAGACTTCCGTTCGTAATCACACTGCCCACAAAACATGTAGAACCCCGCTCTACGGCTGGCGATATCTCATTTAAAGTACAAATCACCCCTACAATACTACTCCTCTGAATATGGTCATTGAACGCTACTTCTACTTCAGAATCTCCCCATTTAAATTTCAAACTCCCTACATCATAACATAAGTTACCAGACACTCTACTTAGCCACTCTGAACCCAAGATAACACTGAATACTAAATTTGGAATTACAAGGCAAATCTGCTTCTCTACATGATTATTAATTTTAATGTCTACTAAAACTTGCTTAGAAATTACTTTAGACCTCTTCCCAACAGCTGTGATAACAAAAGTGCTTTTAATTGGCATCTCCTCAAAATTTACTCCAGTTCCTTTCATTTTATCATAAAATGCACTACTTATGCAACTCTTCATACAACCACTATCAATTAAAACATCTGTGTACGCCTCGGACACGTTAAATTTAACTATGGGGCTCTTACTAACCACTTCCTGAATAATACCTTCATCATTTAGTTCATGTAATAATTCATTTCTTACATTTAGGTCATAGGGTTCCTGTATAATTGTATGGACAGGGCATGCTACAGACTGAGATTCTGACCTTACTTCGCAGCCTGGTTCGCGTTTAAAGAACCACTACAGCTGGCCGTAGTACTACTAACTACTGAACTGGTCTGGTTGTTCTGGGCTGTGTTGTCATTGTTTGACTGTATATTACTACCACTAGGCTGTCCTCTTCCTTGACCCCTATTCTGGTTGTAATTATTGTCATTATAATTTCTCCCTTGATTTCCCCTGAAATCATTGTTTCTCCCTTGATTTCCCCTGTAATCATTGTTCCTCCCTTGATTTCCCCTGAAATCATTGTTCCTCCCTTGATACTGATTACCATAGCCATTTCCTCTGTTCTGATTTAGCTGATTATTATTATTTCTATTTTGAGCGTTGACTCCTTCGCCACCGTTCCCTTGAACTTCTTGATGCCTGGCTTCATTAGGTCTATTATTATTACCCTGGTTTCGATTGAAATTGTCCTCATAACCCCCTCTCCCTAGTGCATCAAATGTGCTTAACAAATTTTCTACTTGTGATATTGTCTTTACATTCTGGATACAAGCAGCCTCCTTGATCCTATAGGGAAAGTGCCTAAGTAGCAACCTTACCACATCACTTTCCTCCTTCAAGCCATCCAGATATTTACACACTAATACCTGCCCTAAAAAGTATTCGGTCATGGTGGAGCTTCCTTTAGGGTTATATTTACCACACACTACTCCCTCACGATGCTGCGACTGAATAACCTCATTCCAGAACTTTTCACAGAATTTCATTTTAAAATCATTAATATCAGTAAACTTGTCTCTGTAGACAGCAAACCAATTCCTCGTTTCCCCCACAAACACTTGTTCTAAAATTTCAACTACCTGGCACTACTCAATACTACCATTTTCCAACCTCTCCCCGAATTTATTTTCTATAGTGTTCATGAACTCCATTGGGCACCCCTGTCGATTGCTGAACTTACCCAGTTCTACCTCCCTGTGTGTGCTATTCACAAAAACTGGCCTATTCTGACTATTTTCTTGCCTGATCCTAGCTTTTAATTTTAATTCTGCGATTTTCTCCTCAGCCTTCCTCTCAATACTGTTTACTGTTAATTTAATGTTTCCTTCTGATTCTTCTACTTTATCATATAGCTTTGCTTGTTTCTCCTCAATCTTGCTAATGCTCTCTCTATTACTCTCTCTTAAATCATTTACTTCTGCAACTATTTGCGAGTGGACTTTCTCAATTCTACCCCCCAGCTGTTCCTTAACCTCTTTAGTTGCTACCTGAATTTTGTCAATTTCTCCCCCCAATTGCTTTTTGACCTGCTGTGTTTCCAGTTGCACTAGTTCTTTTAAATTTTCAGCCTGTGTACTGATTCTAATTTCTAACTCCTGTACTTTTCCTAATTTCTTGTCTACATCTGCAGTGATCTCTTTAACCTTCTCTTCCATTACTCCTCTGATTTCTCCTCTAATCTGCTCCATTTTCACACTAATTTCCTTGTTGTTCTTATCTAATTTTGCATTATTCTGTTCTAATTTTTTATTTAAAGCTTCTGTACTTTCTTTATTTTCCCTACTGTTTTGTTCTAATTTTGCATTATTCTGTTCTAATTTTGCATTTAAAGCTTCTGTACTTTCTTTATTTTCCCTACTGTTTTGTTCTAATTTTGCATTATTCCGTTCTAATTTTGCATTATTCTGTTCTAATTTTGCATTTAAGGCATCACTACTAACTTTGTTCTGATACATGAACTCGAGAAGTAAAGTTTTTAATTCTGGTTGGCCGCCTACACTCCCTGGTTCAGTATCGGGATTTTCCTCCGCTACCCCGGTACTACCATCACTCGACATACTGCTCGTATCATCACTCTCCAGTTGATGACCACTACGTAACCTCATCTGTCTTTCTTTCTCATCCTCCATAATGATATACACTGATAAAGACAAATAACCCCCAAAATACAGGCACAGAAATATATACCCTTCTCCTTCCACAAATGTTATTAGGTTTTCAGCCCCAAGTTGTCGGCGACAAATGTAGCAGTCTTGCTAGCCCACACGTTGAGCGACAAGTGTAGCGGTTATTAATGCCCCATGTTGGTAGCGACAATTGTAACGGTTTGACTGCCCCTAACCGTTGGGAGATAAATGTAACTGTTTACCTTTGCCTAAGCTATGTTGTTTTAATGGGCGCCAAGACCTCAATGCAATGTTGAAATCTAAATTTGTATTTAACAACGTCTAGCTCTGGCAGAACACCTTCAAGACTCTATTCACTCAGATCGTGGTATGATTTGATCATTAACCCAACAAACAATTGTATCAGGAGAAGGAATTGGTCTATATCTAATGCTACCTACTGAAAGCAAAGATTGCATTGTAAAAGAAATGAATTTATTATATAAAACAAGAATAGCAAAATTAATAATAATAATAAGTATAAAATTTAAATTGGAGCGTTGCGATTTTAATATTACCGATAGAAAATTACGTGAAAACGGAGTCTGATAAATTATTGATTTTACTCTTATTCCCAAGCTATGAAGTTACTGAAATATGAAAAATAAAACAAAGAGAAATGAGAGATTGCGTATTTCTGCGTCATTCGCGCTTACCACTGGAAATTGCTAAAGCAATTCCCTCGTACTGGATGATGCTGTGTGCTTCCCACAGTCTCCTGGACGTCGTCATCTCGGTCGATATATGATGATATACTTGTAGATTTTGTTACTTTATGGTCCTAACAACGGAGCCATACCCTCGTACAACCACACTGGTTAAGTTTTAAACAGATAGTTCTCCATTCCACGGAACATCGGAGCGACTCCCGCGTGCAAACATACTCGGCAAGTTCTACACAGAATGTCCCCGCTCCACGGAACATCGGAGCGACTCCGGCGTGCAACTATACTCGGCAAGTTCTACACAGATTGTCCTCGTTCCACGGCGCGCTGAACGATATATCCACTCGTCGGCTCCCCACTCTTCATCCGACTTCTAGCTTACGTGGTCTCCACTGATTGGCTGCTCCCCACTACTTCCCCTTCTCTGGCTCATTACACACGGCGCGCGAATGATGAAGTCGATTTCCGTTCCAACCATCCGCCTTTTCTTGACGCTGAAACCCAAGCTTGCGTAATACTTCGTTACAAGAATCATCCTGTATCTGAATTTCCAGTGAGTCATGCCTCACATAATATCCTAACTGACGAAACTCCGTAAAATTCCGTAATCACATAATTTTCTATGATATTGTCGTTCGTAATAATTTGCTTGATAGCGTTTTCTAAGACATAGAAAACCTATCTGTATGCTTATAATTTTTATAAAATGCTCCGAAAATATCTTAATAATAATTATAATAAATTAATAATAATAATAAATTAACATGAAAAATTCTCTTGGCTGAACAATTTGCCGCGTAAATAAATATAGAATGGCTTCCTACTGACTTACACCAGTGGCATAAAAAAACCTCGAAAAACACGTTACAATACCAAGTATTCTGGATAACTAAGTTGTTTTGCACATACAGGTCTATCAGGCATTCTCCCTCAGAGTTCCGGTTTCCATATCCATGAGGTCCAATAATGTTCTCACACCCCTGCCTCTCCTTTTCCACTTAGGCATTTAAATCACCCATAATGATGACATTGTCCTTTGCTATTAAATCCTCTAGGTCGTCTAGGAACTGTTCTTTCTCCTCTGTAGTACACCCTGTTTGTGGTGCATAAACTTGGAGTATCCAATAGTATGTATTGTCAACATGTAATTTCATCTGGATGATTCTATCACTCACATACCTAATATCCGAATGTATGTCTATATCTCTATATAGTAGGAGTGCAACTGTACAGTATTGAGCTGATTTGTTTTAAAGTTGATAATGTGAGAGAACTCATGTAACCCAAATGTGTGGGTTACATGGCTTCATCCAATGCAGAAATGGTAGATTGCAATAGGAAATGATTGTGGTGCCAAGTACCTTGACAATATGGGTTACTTGGCACCATTTAAAAATAAAAAAGATTTTATTTATGACAATACATTATACATTCCATGGCACTTTGCTTAGAACATTGGTAAAAAAAAAACTGTTAACTTAAGTAGTTTTTATTAATAGATACTGTTACAGTTGGGCAAAACCTAGAGGTAACAAGATATTTACAGATAACTCAATTGCTCTCCAAAATAGCTCATGTGTTCCCTGAATACAATATTCATTTTTTTGGAAAATGTTCAAACTGTTAGCAAAAATTTCTAAGGCTTCTTCAGGCAACTCATTCCATAATTATTTCAATACCCCTGTTGATAAAATATTACTTAGCTAAATTTGTTTTAATTTTTTAATTTTAGGTCCTATCCATATACACTCTGGCTCATGCATTCTGTTTCGTAATTCATTCCAGGTCGACTCCCCTGTGTATGGTTTGTACATCTCCTGGAGTCTTCCTTTATATCTTCTGTTGTGAAGGAATTCCCATCCCAAAAACTTCAACATGTCAGAGATACTGTCAGTTTGGAAGAATTTACCAAGAACAAATCTTGTAGCCTTCCTTTGCACCATCTCCAATTTATTCATTCGAGTTGATTGGTAGGGATCTCACACACTCGTGGCGTATTCCAAAACCGGTCTCACAAGACATTAGTAAGCCAATTGTTTGACCTGAATACTGTTGCACCCTTCATGTTTCTCTTAACGAAATACTGAACACACGCTCAAGTACTTGGGGCTGATAACCAAGATGTCCCAAGACTCTAAAATTAATTAATAATAACAATTATTTGTGGCAGAATTATTCCAATAAGTGGTTATATGTATTTTCTGTTAGGGAATCGGGTCACGCCTCATGGCACAGATGGGCTATGTGACTGGAACTGGACTGGGTAAATTCGGAGAAGGGAGAATTGAACCTGTAGAAGCAGTTGTGCTGCCAGCTGGAAAGTCTCTAGGTGAGTAGTATTTGTAAAGTGGTCCATTGATGTGAAACAGTGTGAGTCTAGAGTTGAAGTACAGTATATATGAACATTCCAGATCACTGCATGGAGCTGCGAGAAAATGCCGGAGGGGATGAGAACTTCTTCAAAGTAGAGCGGAGGCTCAAAAGGTTGAAAAAGAAGCAGGAAATACTCAATAAGAAGGCATATGAGAGGGAAAAACGGAATACTAATGTATTTGATTTCATCAACAGTAAACTATCAGGAAAACGAGGTGAGCCATTATAGTAAACTTGATTTGTATACTGACAAGCAATTGGCAACTCCAGCTATCTGATATGACATCTAGCGGTAAAAATGAGAAACTTACCAAGTAGGGTACATTTGTCACGTGGTGACTGTTTGTATATGGTTTCTTGTATTGGTAAACAGATCGTGGTAAATTGTTCGTGTCTTTATACATAAGTAATAAGTTTTACTCGTTGATAGAGTGAAAAATGAGTAAAGGCAAAGTGTATTGCTCAGTTTACGGCTGTAAGTCGATGTATAAGAGGGCTGCGGATATACGTTTTCATCACTTTCCAAAAGATGCAAATAACAATAGCCGAAATGTGATGATACCTAATAATACCTAATACCTAATAATAATACCTTTCCACCCAGGGAAGGATCTAACACTTGTCGAGGTAGACAGACAGAAGACCTGCGACGTAAAGCCAGCGAAGGTTATTCAGTTTAAAAACAGCTGTTACGATGGGCGCGCTGGTAAGATTGAAGTTACTTGAATAATTAATTAAATAATTAATTATTGGCTGCTTGGTAGGGAGAAGGGATGAGTTTAACTTGTATTAAAACTCGTGGGGCGACAGGAATTGCTTGATTTGGATGGTTAAAAGGTAGGTTTGGTGTTGAATATTTGAATGGTAGCGGAATCACTCATTCTACAGTGCCCACGGGGAGGCAAATTAGGCCTATATGACTCGTAGTGGAATAGCTCGAATATCGAAGAACTTAGCGATTACGAGGTGTAGGCTTGGCGGATCATCAGTTTGACATCAGTTCATGATATAAGTCGGAGCTTGGAACAGTGGCGTCTGGTTTGCGTGGATGCTAGTCTCGGAATGATAAAAGTAGCACAGCTTCGGTGTGTTATTTATTTGTTTATGTACCGTATTTCTCTATTTGAATGTCCTCGGCGTTGACTCAGGATCGACATTTACATTATATTGTGCATAATAGTACCGAAATAATGTCCGAAGTGTAGCCCTGTGTAAATTTGAATCAGCTGATCTACATCAACCATAAAAACTGATGCTTGATAATATGCAAATGACACCAAAAAATCCAGTGGAACACACAAATTAGATCACGTGTATCGCACAGTTATACATATATACAATTAAAAATAACACTGTCATTACTTTAGAGACCACATTTACTGATTATAACCGAAAAATAAAAAGTGTTCCATATCAAACGCGTGTTATTGAGTATTTTAAACCCTACTTATCCAGACCGACCGCAGCGCCCCAAGTGTTAGTTTGAGTTGCCAATAGAAGTGCAGCGCCTTGCTTTCTTGGAAACGTTGTCATTCTTCTCATTAATGCACTCTTTTGATCAGAATTTCAGTAATTATTTTGAAACAAAAAATAGCTTTTATCTAACCAGGAATCATTGAGCCCCAGTTTCCTTTTTGTATGAAATAAGCAAATTAATGTAATGTAAATTAATCCGATCTAAGTTCATAGTGGCAAAATTAATCTCGGGAGTTTCCACCAACACAAAGTTCCTCATTTCTCTACTAGAAAGCGCTATAGTGTTCAAGGAGCTTAGATATCTAACCTCCTTGACGTTCATAGTGCTTCAAGGAGCAACGAAATTCGACATGCAAGCTACCCTCTGGGTGTCAAATTACAAAGCTTGCACCCGGCACCCGAGGCTATACGATATTATTATTATTATTATGAAAAAATAGGCTTATGAGATCACCGTTTGTCTGTGTGTGTATGCGCGCGTCTGTGCCCCCACCTAATAACTTCTAAATGGACTGGAGCAATTTCAATGAAACTTGGTACTATTTCAGCCAACCCCGACCGTACCCTTCAAATTTTATTAAGTCTCACCAATCCAAAATGGTGGCTGTGCGAAATAATTCACCGGCATTCTATATCTCCGAAACTGTTACTCATATTACCCTGAAATTTTGTACAGTGATAAAGGGCACTACTAAACGTTCACCTATGTGACTTTCAAAAACCTGTTAATTAAAAAACGAACATGGCGACCAAGCGAAGTTGAAACATTTAAATAGACTTTTCTCGCGATTTAACCATCCGAACGCAGTGAAATTTGATATAGCAAATGACTATACAAATTGCAATTCACTGACATCTAATTAGTTCAATTGTTTACATAACCTCAAAATGGCGGCTGTGTGAAATTTTAAAATTAAGTTTTTATTTCTTGTTCTAATCATGCCATCAAAATCGTTTGAATAATGAACGTACACAAGAATCCTCATATAATAGTACATAACTCTATGGCCTACATGTATTAAAATCCAACATGGGGACCATTCAAAATACAGGATGTTGCAGGAGGAACAGTAAATATTTTAGGAGTGGTAGTATAGATGAATTACAGTAAAAAAATCCATATAACATTTGTCCCATTTTTATTGCGTACCGAGATACAGAGGTTGGTATGTAACCAGAGCAGTTGTCGTTTCGTATGTTGATACACGTAGCCTTTCTGCACGTATCGGTGTTCCATGTACAAGAGTATGGCGGACATTACGTATGCACGGGTTGCATCCGTGTCATTACCAGCCCGTTCAACACCTTCGAGCAGGAGATTCAGATATACGATTGGAATTTTATCGTTGGATACGTGCAAATCCTTCACTGATGAAGCCACGTTCACTCGTGACGGCATCAATAACACTCCTAATGAACATCAGTGGTCAGAAGAAAACCCACATGCCATTTTCAGGAACGCTTCTCTGTAAATGTGTGGTGTGGGTTGATTGACAATCAGTTGATTAGGCCTGTTGTGTTGCCACATCGTCTAACAGGACCCCATTATCTACACTTTCTTGAAAATGAACTTCCAACATTATTGGAAGAGATTCCTTTTGCTACAAGAATGGGTATGTTCTTCCAGCATGACGGGGCTCCTGCACATTCTAGTCGTCTGGTGATACATCTAAACCTAACATTCCCCGGAAGATGGATCGGGAGATATGGGCACGTTTATTGGCCACCAAGGTCCCCAGACCTTACCCTTTGAATTTTTGCCTGTGAGGATGGTTGAAAAGCGAAGTCTAAAAGGAAAAAGTTAACACGAGCTGAGTTGGTTGTTCGGATTATGCATAGTGCAGCCCTCCTCAAAGAACGCCAAGACGCCCTCCGAAGAGCTACACGGGGTGTTATCAAGAGAAGTGCAAAATGCATTAGTGGTGGAATTTTTGAAAATCAACTTTGAACGTCCTTGTTTGCCTTGGCTTTACATTTGTTTGGATTAAATACTACCAGCTGTATCTCGGTATGCAATACAAATGGGACACATGTTATATGGATATTTTTATTGCAATTCATCTATACTACCACCTCCTAAAATATTTACTATTCCTCCTGAAACACCCTGTATTTAGACGGTTCTCAATATCTATTAATCTATGACAGCTATCAAACTGAAATTTTGTATGTGTATAGGGGCTATGAACATAAGTTCACCTATGGGACGTTCAATAACCCGGTGGGCACAAATTCAACATGGTGGCGATGCGAAATTTAAGTACGTAAATGGACGTTTCTCGCGATTTAACCATTGGCGAGCAGTGAAACATGCTTATATAAAATTTAATTCACTGGCATCTAATTCATTTAAATTATTTTCATAAGCACAAGATGGCGGCTGAGCGAAATTTTAAAATCTCGTTTTTATTTCTTGTGTCCTAATCATGTGATTGAAGTTTGAATAAAACACCTACACAATAATCTTCATGTAATAGTATATAACTCTAAGGCCTATATATAAAAATCAAACATGGTGACCATCCAAAATATTTAGATGGTTCTCAATATCTACGAATCTATTACAGCAATAAAACTGAAAATTTGTATGTTGATAGAAGCAATTAATATAAGTAGGATATATGAAAATAGGCTATTTAGTTCTTCACGTAACTACTAGTTTGATTGTGACATATGCCAATTGCTTTCTAGTGCCTTTTAGTTATAGAATATGGAAATTAACATAATTTAATTAATTTATGGATTTGACATTTTGAGAAATTAAGAAGCCGTGTTTTGATTTCTTCACTTGTTACCAAATCTTGTACCTCTCCTTGTGATCTTTCAAAAATATATTGAGTAGTTTAATATTTTTAATGAAATATAACTCTTTTAACTTCTCTGTAAAATGATCTTTCAGTGCTATTAAATTTTTCTCTTGGGGTGGACTGCATCAAAATTACACAAGTTTACAGTGACAAACAGTCTCTCATAAGTCCAACCCCTCGCCCACACCGTAGGAGACAGGCAACGGCATGAAGTAGGGGACTGCCTGTAGGGGCAAAGTACAGTGGGGACTGTGTGTGCCCTGCGACTATGGTAGCTGTGAAGGTCATACAGGAACCCTGAAAAGTGATGGCTAATGGGGCTCTGGTGAAGCTATGATAGGTCCACCAAGCCAATAGAGGATAACCCCCATCGCTTTCACAAATGGACCGAGTCTCAGGTGGAGAGGCTTATGTTCCAAACAGACATAGCTAGTAAGTCATCATTATCTTGCACCTGCATACCTGCCAACTCTCCCGATTTAGGCGGGAGACTCCCGATTTCAGACCATTTCTCCTACCCTCCCGCTTAACGTATTAAATCTCCCGATTTTTCAAAAATCCCACGCGTAATTTCGGATTGAATGTGCACGATGACACTCTAGTCGTCTATCGAACGGATCGACTTTACGCGTTTTGAAGTTATATCTTGATACCGCAGTTTCGCTCTGTATCGATAATCAACAACTGCGTACTAACTCACGCGTCGCGTCCTGCTGTTATAAAAAGTTGGCATCGAATACGTCTTTGTTTGAAATCATCGAAGGTTAATTCAGCGCTTGTTCCTAGATTTTTTGCATAATGACCAGTGTGTGAGAGGTAGTTGTACGCTGCGGAATATTGTATCTGTTTCACACGTGAAATTATATGATTTGTGTATAACTTTGTTAGATGTTGTTGGCGTTAATATGCCGGTAGGCTATTGTGATTTTTCGGTCTGAGTGATTGCATCGGTTTCTCGGTAATATGGCGAAGAAATATGATGTGACATTTAAAAGTGTGTACAAAGATAGCTTTCCGCATATAATTAAGCCAAGAAGAGGCGCAACATTTGCATTTTGTAGTGTCTGTAGGTGTGATATCAGTATCTCGTATAGTGGAAAGGGGGACATTTCATTTTCAAAAATTAAGTTTTTGTAGATAAATTTCCTAGCATGTTAACAGACACTCAAGACAATTTTAATGAGGAAATGGATGCTTTACATTCCCAATTCTGTAATTTCCAACTTGAGGATGTGACATCTATTGAGGAAAAAGAGAGAATTGATGTGAAGTGGGCACTGGTAGGCCAAATGAAATGTAGTGGTGGGGTACTCAAGTTATGCTTTCCATTCTGACCATTCCGCATAGTAATGCAGAGTGTGAGAGGATGTTCAGTCTTGTCAGAAAAACAAGAACGCAGTTCAGGTCATCTCTCTCCGACAAAACTTTGGACAAACTTATAACTCTGAAGTCGATTCAGAAAGGGAAGTGTTTTGAGCAAGAATATAGCAAGACCTTTTTGAAGAGGGCAAAATCAGCCACAGTCACCTGCAACAACGACCAATAATATGATCTTCGATACGTCAATAGTTTTGTATGCCTGAGTGTGGTCGAAAGAAAGGTATGCTTGTTTGATAGACTAGTGAGAATTTAAAATTACTCGGTCTTAAGTACATTTGTAAACTGGGATGTCATATCATGTTAGTCATGTACAGTTTAATAGTGTAACATATATTTGCTGCAATGTCTTAGCCTGTGTATGTATTATGTTGCATCGCCCCCCCCCCCCCCCCCCGGTCGAATCTCCCGATTTTTCATTTTGAGAGGTTGGCAGGTATGCACCTGTAATAGCAGCATGGGTGAAATGTCTGACCCTGTAAATTCTGCAATTTTGACTCAATCCATTCAGAAAGAATAATAATAACAATGGCTGTGTAAACTTGCATATGAAGGTAATCTTTCGTTGTTTATATCACAACTTAAATACTGTAATAGTTCCAGGGTTAGCATCCTCGTAGAATCTAGAATAGCATATTGTAGTGCATATCTGTTTCATTGTGCATTCTTTTATATCCAGGTACCGCAGGCCAGCCACATCATATAGCTAAGATTGTGAAAGAAAAGCCAGCTGCAGATGGACTAAAATCGGAGAGCAGCCGTAACTTGAACATAGTTGGCCTCCAAGTTGGAGAAGAAATAAAGCGTGCAGAAAAAGACCTGGTGAAATTAAGGGAGTCCCTGTCTCGCCATGTGCCAGGATCACAAACACACACACAAATTGTCGGCAAAGTGGAGAATAAACAAGGAGAAATACGACACCTAAAGGCTTCAGAACAGGCCATTAACCAGGAGCGTAATCAGAGGAAAGACAACAAGAAATTACTAGTATTTTAATTTTAGTTTTTCCTCTATGCCCTGCCCAATAAATATATCAAATTATATGGTGTGGAAATTTTTGCCCTCTTATCTTCAATCATGATTTCAAATTATCCTTTTTCTGTCTTCTTCCCCTTCCTGCTTCAAGATTGTCTCTTTTGTGGCCTGTGTCCTCAAGTTAGGAAACCATGGAAAACCACTTTTAGGATGACTGAAGTAGAAATCAAACCCACTACTTATTGGTTCTGCCTCACAAGTCTTGAGTGTGCTCCGTTCCAGTCCTCAAACCAGAATTAATTTTTTTAGCAGAGCTGAGAATTGTAACCGAGATCTCAGAGGTTACAGCCAAGAATGCAAGTCACTGCGCCACGAGATAGTCGTGAGGACAGCCGGGCGGCACCCAACCGTTCTGATTGCTTTTTGATGATTTGAGGAATAAATTAGAAATATATTTTGTTTGCTAAACACATCGTTGATTTGAACACTAAATTGCAAAAAATTAATAAGCATAATCGAGATGTGACGACTTAATTATTTCCAAGTGGAAAAGATTTTCTTACTAGTTACCCTTTTGATACCAGGCCAAATTTTGTGAAATTACAAGGTTTTGATAAAAATTATCTCCTACTTATATTTTTAAGATAGAATGTTGATGCATCAGGTGATAAATAATTAATACTTGGTTTCATCATCATCATCATCATTTCCCCTTATCCAGCTCCTGCCGGGTCGGGGTATTTATGGCACTTCTCCACTTTCCTTCCACCATTCTTCTTCCACGATCTTGTCCCAGTCCAGATTTCTTTTTCTTACGCTGTTCTTCACTGAATCAATCCACCTTGTTCTAGGTCTTCCTCTTGCTCTCTTACCCATGCACTTCGCCTCCAGCATCTGTCTTGGTATTCTATTTTCCGCCATCCTCTTTACATGTCCAAACCACCTTAGTTTATTCTTCTCAATTCTCTCATTTAGTTTTCCCATCCCAACTTCCTTCCTAACATCTTCATTCCTCACTCTGTCTTTCCTTGTCTTTCCTATCATACTTCTTAGGAATTTCATTTCACTGGCTTGGATTCTACTCTCTTGCCTGCTTGTCAGGGTCCAAGTCTCAGCTGCATACGTTAATATGGGAACATAGTACACTTTATACATTACCTCCTTGCTTTTCCTTGGTACTTCCTTATCCCAAACAAGTTTTCTTAAACTTTGATAGAATGCATTGCTCTGCTGTACCCTCCTGCCAATCTCCATGTCCAACCTACCAGTTTGCATCAATTCACTTCCTAGGTATTTGAACGTGTCCACAATTTCCAAACTCTGACTTCCAATTTTCACAGTGCCCTTTCCTTGTCTTTCCCCTCTTGTCATCACCATGGTCTTGCTTTTCTCTATACTGATTTTCAGGCCGTATTTCTGAATATTTTCGTTCAGTGCATCTAGTTGTTTTTGCACTTCTTCGGTGTTCCTTCCCCAGACCACAATATCATCTGCAAATAACAACAATTGGGCGTGGTGGCTCAGCGGTCTAGCTGTATGCCTCTCACCAAGGCGGACCGGGTTCGATTCCCGGTCAATGCATGTGAGATTTTCGATGTGAAATGCCATGTCCTGTGGTTCGGATTCCACGTAAAACGGAGGTCCCGTGGCTTATGATCGCGAGATTAACGGTCACGTTAAACAACAAGCTTCCTTTTTTTGCAAATAACAATAACTTCATTTCTTTATGTCCATATGCTTCCTTTGTTTCCTTTACAATTTCATCCATCACCATTATGAACAAGAGAGGTGACAGCACACTCCCCTGTCTTAGTCCAGTCTTGTTCCTAAACCAATCTGTCTTTCCAACTGGGGTCAGTACCCTGCTAAAACAGTTGTTGTACATTGCTTGCACCATTTCCAACATTTCTCTTCCCAGTCTCTTCTTAACCATGGTTTCACATACCTTCTCTCTGGGGACACTATCATATGCCTTTTCTAGATCTATGAAAGTCATGATCAAATCCTCTCCATATTCCCAGTTCTTTTCCATCACCTGCCTCAAGCTAAAGATTGGGTCCACTGTGGATCTTCCACTCCTGAAGCCATACTGTTCCTCTTGCAACTCTCCTTCCACCTTTCTTCTCATTCTTCTTTCTAATATCCTTTCCAGTATTTTTACTATCTGTGATATGAGGGTGATCCCTCTATAGTTATCACACACTTTCTTGTCCCCTTTCTTAAACACTGGTATTATTAGCCCTTTCTCCCAGTCTTCTGGTACACATTTCCATTTCCACACACACTTGAGCAGTCGATACAGCCATTGCATACCAACAGGTCCAGCAGCCTTTATCATTTCTACACTGATTTCATCCACCCCTGTTGCTTTCCCCATCTTCATTTTCTGTACTGCTAATTCCACCTCCAGCATTGTTATATCATCTTCTGTTATAGAGTCGTCCGGTTGTGTCACTTCCATCTCACCAGTACAATTGCTCACATTCAATAGCTTATGGAAATACTCCTTCCATCGTCCCTTTATCTCTCCATCTTCCTTTTTCACTAGCTTTGTACTAACTCTTTCTTTCCTCTTACTTCTTAGAAGCCCATACAGCATCCTTTTACTGCCACTTACATCTGTTTCCATTCTTCGTGTAAATTCTTCCCAACTTTTCTTCTTTTCTTCTCCTACCACTTTCTTACACCTCAGTTTGCTGTCGTGATACTTCCTTTTGCTTTCTTCTGTTTGATCTCGGTTCCATTCTTTCCATGCAGACTTCTTTTCTTTCACTGCTTTCCTCACTTCCTTATTCCACCACGGTGTTTCCTTCTCTTTCACTCTTGTTGACGTCCTACCACAAGCACTCTCTGCTGCACCAACAAATGCCTTTTTAAAGTGGGACCATTCCTCTTCTATGTTTTCCACTTCAGTAACTGGGATTTGTTGCTTCAATCTCTCCTGAAAATCTTCCTGTACAGTTTTGTCTTTCAATTTCCATACTTTTATTTTACTTTCTCTGATCTCCTTTAGGTTTTCCAATTTTTCCCTTCTAAATTTTGCCACCACAGCTCTATGGTCCCCATCAAATGCTTCTCCTGGTAAAGCTGTCACATCTATCAGCTTTCTGCGATTAGTCCTTTCCACCAGAAAGTAGTCAATTACTGATTTTGTTCTTCTATCGCCCCAACCATATCTCGTAATTTTCCTTGTGTTTTTCTTCCGAAACCATGAATTACCCACTATCAGTCCATTCCTTTCACAAAAGTTTACAAGTTCCTTTCTTTCCCGGTTCTTTTTCCCATATCCATATGGTCCAATGACTTCTTCCTTTCCATGTCTCTCGTTTCCGACTTGTGCATTCATATCTCCCATGATCACCACTTCTACATCTGAAATTACTCTTTCTACATCCTCCAGGAATACTTCAATATCTTCTTCTCTGTTTCCAGTCAGTGGTGCATACACTTGTATGAAGTCCATCACGTCATTTTTCATCTTCATACTAATTTTCATTATTCTGTCACTCACACACTCGACCACTTCAACATACTCCTCCAGTTGTTTCGAGGTTATCAGTCCCACGCCATTTTTTGCCTCTTGGCCACCACTCCAGTATAATGTATATCCTTTCCTCAATTTCTTCCTTCCTTTACCTTTCCATTTCACTTCACTCAGCCCCATCAATCCAACATTCTCCCTCTCCATGAAGTCTACCACCTCCTCCACCTTGCCTGTCAGGGTCATGACATTCAGGATTCCCACTTTCATTTCGGTTACTGGTCGCCCATTTCTCACTGTTCCCCCAGTACCAAAAGAACTGCGCGGCGCCTGCAGGGTACGCCCTAACCTTCTCCGAATCATTTGAAGTACCATATCCATTTTAGGCTATTATTACGATGGGGTCGCCACTCCCAAAGGCATTTTATGAAGCTACTGCCAGCTATTATACAGGCCGCCCCTAACTTGGGAAACAGACGCCCTTGCAGCCGCCCCTAACCTGGGAAACAGACGCTGCCGAGTGATGCTGTACTCATACTATTCCCTGAGTACTGGGTTGCCTCTTCCGCAATCTCCACCGTTCCGAAGTCCATCTTCTCCGCTGCAGATTCCGTTGAGGTCTTCGCACGTAACCCTGTGCACGGGTCCTATGTTATACCCCATAGGACTGGGTCCTCACCAGAACTTAGCCGGTACTGTAGTTCCATGGTATATTACAGTACCGTTGCCCACCCCCGCGACGTGGACGCGCCTGGCAAGAATTATCCATATAGCCAATTATAATTGCCTCATGGACCGGGTTAAGGAGCTGTCTAAATCCAGAGTGGTTTCATTTGATTAATTAACATACAGTGGAACGTCGTTTATCCGGACTAATTGGGTCCGAAAGTGTTCTGGATAATGATTTTTCCGGATAATCGAACACGCATTCATTTCACATGGAAAACCACCAAACTTCTCATTTAGTTGCAACTTTTTCTCACATAACAAAGGTCTAGAAGTGGGATATCCCTTACTAGAGGTGTTAGGTTTTGTTAATTCGCGATAAAACGAAAAGTCATATTTAGAGGTTAGGATGTTTTATTTTCACGTATTTACATGTTTCGTGCTGCCCAGGAGTGAAATTAAATCGCGAAATAACGCGAATTTTGCGAATAACACCACAAATACCGCAATCTGCGAAATAAAAACAAATTTTCATATTTTTTCCCCACACCAATCCGAACATTTTTGTCCACAAGCCGATAATCGAATTTGGTTGGTGTTCAATTCGAGAGAATGATCGATTGTATAGTTTCGCGAGGGGTAATACTACGATATACGTCATATTACGATATACTGTCGATATTCTCGTTACTCGTTGGATTTTAGAGCTGTGGTAAACAGCTGTTATATTGCGGCGTGAATAGTTTGGCCGACTACCTCCAAAAGGTTATGTGATAGTTGTTCATAATGTAAACTACGTTTGCCTCCTGTTACATCGGTAGCGAGTGTAAATTATAGTAGAGAATTCTATATAATTTAATAAAAAGTGCGCAAATTGTGCGTTATCATCGAAGCTAGTGTGTTATTTGCGTGAATCAGTTGGCGACCACGTGTTCGTCGTATTAGTTCCGAACTTAGCAGTACAGGAAGATGAGACGCGACGTAATTTAAATATTATGACACGAATTCAGAAAAAAAATTGGTGTGTGGTTACGAATTTATACTGGCGTGTGACTACAGTCAACCGTGTGATAACAGTGTTTGTTACTGGGCATCGCTCAGTTGAGTTTAAAAATGCCGAAGGTAGCTGTTTCTGCCACAGACAGACTTAAAGAATATAAGAATGAAGGATTTATAATTTCTTGTGGCATTCTTATGTGCAAATATTGTGATTGTCGGTTAGATTATCGCAGGAAAGATGCATTAGACAAACATTGCAAATCGGAGAAGCATTCAAAACGCCGAGAAAATTCGTGTCTTGAAGTTAGTGTTCCTAGAGTGGCCACCTTGAAAGAAACATTATCAAATGCTAGTCGTGTGAAGAATATGAAAGAAGAGTTTATTTTGGACACTACTACTGCGTTTGTGAAAGCTAATATACCAGTAGAGAAACTAGACAATCCTGCTATCCGTACTTGGTTTAATAAGTACGTTCGCGGAAGTGGAGATTTACCATCAGCAAATCAGATTCGTCAGAAATACATCCCCATGATTGGCGAAAGAAGGAGGGAAGAAATTAGGGAAGATATAAAAAACAAAGACGTGTTTCTGCTATGTGACGAAACAACTGACAAGAATGGTAGGTGTGTTTTCAACATTATTTTTCGTCCATCAGTACCATCAACTGAAATGAACACCCATCTGGCTGCCTCTGTTGTTCTAGATTCTGCCAATAGCGTAAATTGCTCCAATGCGATATTAGACACCTTGAATTCCTATGAAATTGAACGGGAGCGTGTAGTGGCAGTAGTTACGGACTCAGCACGCTACATGACAAAATGTGTAACTACTCTTCAAGGATTGATTGAAGAATTAAGTCATGTCCAGTGCTGGGCTCATAAAGTCAATCTTATCGGCTGCGTATTTGAAAACGAGCTGGACGAATTGAACATGTCTATAGTAAAGACAAAGAATGCCTTTTTAAATACGCGAAAAAGAAAAAGCAATTACGTTGCATTTCTAAGGGAGAAATATGAAAACACAGAAAAAGAGAATGAAATTCTAGCTTTCCCAATGCCTGTATGTACAAGATGGAATTCATGGTTTAAGGCTGCAATGTATATGGCCACGCATGTGGAAGATCTGGTAGAATTTTTCAAAACATTGGAAGATTCAAATTCTGGGGTCAAATTTTTCCAACAAGCATCGACTTCAACAATACAATTTATACAATTACAAGCATTGTATGTTTCTGTTGTTGGTGCCTCTCTTATGGACTTGCTTAATTTCTTGGAGGGATCTAAGTACCCAACAATTCACTTACTGGCTGGGAAGCTAGATGACCTTGAGGTAAAGCTCAAGCTATTAGGCGATGGTGGAATGTTCAATCATACGATCCTCCAGAACTTGGAACAGCTTCCTCAAAAGATGCAGATAAAGGTTAAGTCCAAGCTTACGTGTGTTGCCCAGTCAGCTCTAGTGAAAGTCAGGACTTTAAGGACCACGGATCCAGCCAGGAAGACTGTAGAAGCCATCGGGTCATTGTTTGAACCTCTGCATGCACCTAAGAACGTATCCCACAGAACTGCTCCAATTTAAGAAGAATGCCCCATTTCTTACGAAGATGGAGTCTCAACAGTTTTTAGAGGCTCACAGCATTTACCTGACTGCAGTCAAGAACCAACTGCGTCATGAAGATAATGTGAATGTTCCAGAGATCCTCATGGGATTAAGGCCTGCTCACAGAGACTATGCAACAGCTGCATTAAAGTGTGTGTGGTATCCTTGTTCAAATGTGGATTCTGAAAGGTCATTTTCGAAATACAGTCTCATAGTAAGTGATAGGAGGCGAAAATTGACAGCTGCAAATGCTGAGACTTTAACCATGATCTACTTCCAGTGATTTCACCGCAGTATTTGGATAAAACTGAAAAAGGTATTCACTGAAATGTGTTTCGAGATGGTGAATGTAAAATAAAAATGTGACTTCCATATAAGTATTATTATCTCATTCTTCCATAGCCATGTTTAACGTTTTACCCTGCTGTTTTGTTTTTTACTTTGTTTTATTAATTGTTTATATTTTTAAATGCACTTATTGTACAAACCTTATCGCTTTCCAAATTTTAACATGTCATCCCCCGAAAAAAATAATAAAAACACAAAACACCACCTTTTGAATTTTAAATCAACAAATCTTTAAAAAAAATAACAACACTTTCTAACACCACTATCCCTTACGTATTGTCTGAATGAACCAAAAGTACGCCACTTCTTCCAATTTTTCATCCGTAGCTGATCTCATGGTTTTTCTCTTTTTAGACCCTTCTTCACTATCTAACTTCGATGCATAATTCAGAATATCACCTTTACGATTCGTCAAATCATAAATTGTGGATTTTCCACCACTGTAAGTTTTCATTAGTCACTGCACACTCTCTCCTTTATTCAGTTCTTTAATGATCTCCAACTTATTCTCAATCAATAAAAGCATTGCGATTTTGTTTTTCCTTTTTGCCATTCGTAGAAGCCATTTTCACAACGTAAAACAGTGCAGTTTTTCGCTGACTCACATACTTTAACACGTTGAAACATTATAAACAAACTGTAGGAGACAACAGAGAAAACAATTGAAAACGAGAACCGACTCACTACTGTAGGCAGCGCGCACATCCGCATAACAACAGTAAGCGTGCACTGTTCCGTCTTTAATTTTTGCTCGTCCGGATAATTGACGTCCGGATAAACAACGTTCTACTGTATCTTTATTTTTTTTAAGTTGGAAATTTTAATATAATTTTGACAGCTTCCACAATCTAAATAGTATTTCTGTTAATACCATATTTCCTCTTCGTTCAAAGAGCTAACCATATTTATCACCAATTATCGAAATTAGGTCTTAACAAACAAGACTTCAATAAATAACACATATGAGAAATAAGTTGACTGCAGCATGTTCAAAGAATACAGTCCTTATTATGAATCCAGTTATTCACGGAGCTTAAACACATCCGTATATCCAGAGAGAGAATGAATCCCGCATTGAAGATGGAGATAACCATTAAAAAGTTAAAAATTGAGCCGATAGATCAACCTGTGGCATTTTTAGCAGAAGCTCCCTTGGTTGATATCTCTGGCACTATAAGGGTTAATTTGGTTAAAAGCCCAATTTTGTTTCTCCAATCTGGAAAGAAATATTTTCATCAGCATTTTCATGTAGCTTCTGTCACGCATGGCTCTGTGCATGAGACACTGGAAATGGAGTTCAGCCATTGCTGTCTTGTAAGAGTTGCCAAGGCTGGGATGGGAAGCTGCAACAAGTCTCCAAATTGGCGATTGGGATTCTGGCGCTGAATGTAGTTTTCCCCTGGGTTTTTCCACGCTCCTAAAGAAACAACTAGTCAAGGTTGTCTTCAATCTCCAGATTCCGTGGTAAACTCTTGAGTTTCATTGCGAACTTTATGTCCCTCCAACGTTTCCGTGTGCAAGTAGAACATCATCTCAATATTACACTCAAGAAAATGGAGTTCGTCAGGGTTTGGTGTTAAATGTAGCATTATTCGCGGTTGCCATAATCTGTATAGTTGCCACCACTGGGTTCACGGTAGTACTATCACGGTATATAGATGACTTAATGCTCTATTACAGCTCTGGAAGTATATCGTGGAATGGCAATTGTAGCTAGCTATTAACCTGGTCGACAGGTGGGCTCGCAACCATGGTTTCCGTTTTTCAGCTCAGCGAAAACCTCCTTTGTCCATTTTTGTCAGCTTCGGAAGCTACATTTACACCCTGAAATATACCTCCAGGATGCTGAATTGCCGGTGGTTGACACATATTGCTCCCTGGGTTCCGTTTTGGCAGCACCATATATGGCAAATAAAAATGACATGTCTCAGGAAACTGAACGTGCTCAAATTTCTTAGTGGTACTGCGTTCAGGGCTGACCGTGCAGTGCTGCTACAGTTTTGTTTTACCAAGCCCTCATCATGTTCCAGCTTAGCTATGGTTCTGCGGCATACAGTTCAGCAAGTTGAACAACCTTTATAATGCTGGACAGTATCCACCATAGTGGCGTTAGGCTGGCTACTGGTGCCTTCCGGACTAGCACGATTCCCAACCTACTTGCCGAAACTGCTGTTTCAACTCTTATTTACAGACGCCGGCATATGATGCCAATGTGCGTCAAATGCTGCATCATCAAGCTCTCTTCACTACCTATTACCACCAGAGGTACGCCAACCAGCTGGTTGGTATTAGACTTGCTCATATAATGAATTAGGAGTGGCATTAGGTCCCTGTATGATCCAAACACCTAGCGAGGTGCCACCGTGGCAAGCTCCGCGTCTGGAAATTCAGTTAGTTCTACTCTGAGGTCCTAAGATGAACGTGGATGCCTCTGTATATCGGAGGCAGTTCCACTGCAAAGTTCACCAGTTTCCAGGCACTAACATTCTCCACACTGATGGTTTGAAGGTGGACGAGAAAGTGGGTTGTGCCTACGTCGTCGAGGGTACCAATACGAAGATTTCTTTGCCACAGACCTGTAGTGTTTTGGCTGTGGAGCTCCTTGCCATCTATGAAGCTCTGCAGTTTGCACTGCAGCATGCACGAATCCACTTTCTTGTGTGTACTGACTAGTTTGTTGCAATCGATTGCATCATCCACGACATACTAGTCAGGTTATGTAGCACTGGCATTGAATGAAATATTTATTGCAGCTAATAGCCAAGGAAATACAATATATGGTATGGAGGATATACATTAAAATTATTCACTGCAAAGTTTCATTAATGACATTTTTCTGTTTGTACATATATTGCCATGATATCGAGGACAATGTTCCTTGCACAGTTCTCATATACAGTCCTCATTTGGGTAATGAAATCTTTTGATGATGCATAACTTGTAGTGGAAGCCATGTACAGCATGCGATGGTGTGCCTCAGTTTATAATTGGCCTGTTTCCAGTCTTCGGTTAGTATTGCGTCTGTTGCATAGAACTCATTCCAGATGTCGTTCCTTTTTTCAAGCAAAAATTTTAGGTTTTCTCATATGCTTCTGTAATCAGTAGATGCAGTTGTAACCTCATATCTTCCATAAAGAAGCTTTCTTTAACCATAATTTAAGTCAAGACTCTGACATTCGAATCACATCTGTGGCTTCCAAGCTACATGGGAATTGCAGGAAATGAGTTAGCGGATCAAGCTGCAAAAGTGGTGGTACTAAACCCGTATTTATAAAGCCTAGTGAAAGTCACGACTCGAGAATGTAACCGGCCGCGCGTAACAATTCTATGTTTTGAAATAAGGGTAATGATTAGCCTGCCCGCTTCACATACGAGCATTCTGCAACTCAGTCAAGTTACGCAGCAGAGTTGAAAGATTTTATCGGCTCATTTATGTGCAGAGAAAGAAAAGAGTTTTGTATACGAATATTTTTAACATGGTAATAAATAAGATTTAGATCGACCTGGAAATTGACACAATAGCAAGTTTCAGTGAAGACTTGCAAGCAGAAACCAGTCTTTGACAAGGCACTTGATGGGAGCGCGCCAGACTCAGGTAGGCGCGTGGCTTTGCACGCGACCAAGCTCGTGAACAAAAGAGATCACATGACAGGATTTCAACCAATGGGAATATTATTAATTGAACCCGCGCAACGAATAAGGGACTCCGCGCCATTTTTGTAGTTTTGTGTAAAGTACGTTTTTGTTATTTGAAAGCGCGCTATTGCGTGAATTTCGTCCAAATTTTATATGAGTGGTACCTACTATCATATAAACATTGTAATTTACTTGTGTGGTGCTTCAGTGATCACTCAACATAGATATAGGCATATTTTTATCTATAAAATAGGAAGAAGGACCCCCATAACAGGTTTTGTTGTCTCAGAGCCCACTCCTTAACAGTATGCATTACTTGTGACTGGAGTTCTTATTCCACTGAACGGATGGTAATAGCTACATTAATAGGCCTACACACACTGATCTTTGTCGTTTGTTGTTGTAGTTGTTGATTCTTTTAGAGGCTTTGCAACATTGCGGTCATGTAGCCACATGTATTTGGCTATGTGTACAATTTGTCTGATAGCCTGTGTCACTGTGATGTCTGTACTAGTGTGTGTATCTGTAACTGAGGTACGATGTGGGTAGGAAGCGACCATGGCCTTAAGTTAGGTACCATCCTAGCATTTTCCTGGAGTATAAGAGGTAAGTCACGGAAAAACACGTCCAGGATGACTGGGATGGGAATTGAACCCGTCTCTTCTCAATTCTGCCTCAAGAGGTTTAGTGTACTCCGTTTCAGCCCTCAAACCAGAATTAAATTTCTTGACAGAACCTGGAATCGAACTCGGACCTCCACGGTGACAGCCAAGAATGCTAGCCACTACGGAACGAGGCGGACACAACACTGCTTAGACGGTTCCTCAGTTTAGGAGCTGCGACAACGTGGTCATGTTGCCCCGTGTACTTTGGGTGTGTGTAGAATCTGTCTAATAACCAGTGTTAATTGTGATGGCAGTATTAGTGTCTGTTATCTGTTTTAATTCAAGTAAGGACTGCAGACGATTAATTTCAAGTAGTTCCTACTTTTGCTACCAAATGCTACCGTCAACAACACCTAGCCACGAACTTGGCAATTAGATGCCACTGCAGCCGGCACCTGGCTACGAACGTTGGAACTACAGAGCGTTAATCAAAACTAACCTACAAATTTTACTTCACACAATTGTAGTTAGTGGAGGGTTCTTTTACATGCCATAAATCTATAACATGAGACCGCCGACTTTACTTCCCTTCCAAAGGAGGGCATACTGAGGGAATTTTAATGCTCTTAAAAAAATCTGACGACTTCGGCTGGGTTTAAACCCGCGATCTTGGGCATAGGAGCTCAGCATGCTACCAAGGGGTGAACAACTAAAATGTAGTTCGCTTTCTTTTCCAGTTCTATTGTAACAATCCTATAGTGTTTTTTCCCTTTTCTCTTTTGGGTGGGAAGAAACACAATCATATTGCTGACATGATTTAGGAAGAGTGAAGATTGCCAAAGTTAATTTGAAAACAGTGAGTCATTTTTACATCAGATAATGAGCTAGGGGGGATTTCAACGGGTTATCACATTCAAATAACGTCTTCCTTATAAGCGTGGCGATATTGAAACCGATGACAACACCGAATGATGTGAAAAGATACATCTTGTAGAGGGTCTCATTCATACGTCTACACACAGAACGTTACTGGCCTGCAAACACAGACTTGAATCTCTAAAAGAACATGTGTTTTGAATATTTTTAAACTTTCTCTTGATTATTCCCCCACAACACAGAGTGCGCTGAAAGGTGAGGTGATGGATGAGTGTGCACTAGCACCTTTTAGCACCCCTTGGCTACCTGCGTCCATGCGCTCCAACTCTCATACCAGCATTAAAGATCCTCCATCATAGAGCTGGGGATCGAACCTGGAACCTACGGTGCAGGTCTCACAGAACTGAGGATATTACACTAAATTTATATACATTAGGACTTCAGGGGACAAGGTTGTATACTATGGTGTC
Organism: Meconema thalassinum; assembly: GCA_946902985.2. Lineage (NCBI taxonomy): Eukaryota > Metazoa > Arthropoda > Insecta > Orthoptera > Tettigoniidae > Meconema > Meconema thalassinum. The sequence continues at coordinate 293,572,090 of OX336391.1, read as the reverse complement.
TTTCCCCTGAAAAGGTTAATTTCATCCTTATGGCAAAGAGGACATCAATTATCGTAGAATCTATCATGCTAAGACATTACGAGGTAACTGCCCTTTTTTAGAAGGCTCGGGTTAGATCCCCGGGTTTGCTATGGAGAATTTAAATCCTGGTATGGGTGTTGGAACAAAGTACACTTAAAATTGTGAGGATAACAGAGGAGTAGATTCCAGGTACCTCCCTTGTCTATCCTAAAAATAGTCTTCCGTAGTTTCCCATTTCTGCTCCAAACAAATATCGGGATGATAGCCTCCCTAACATGCCAAATTTACATTCCTACAAATTCTAGCCCCGCAAACACGTACACACCCTAGCAATCACCACAATAACGCAGGTTATAAGACAGCTCACACACTCAAGTACAAGGGGCTGATGACAACGATGCCCCCAAGTCGCTAAATAAAACAACCTTCTCTCTACATTATCATCGGATATATTCGATGTCTCATTCCCAAATTGAGACCTATTAATAACAAAGTACAAGATTTGCAGAGTTTTATTTACTTTGCTATGAAAGTGAATATGCCATAATTTTTGTTTTGTTTTATTAATATTAGGCTGTTCTCATATTCAGGCATCCACCTCTAAAGTTTAACTGTACTAAATTTGTATTTTTTGATGTGTAACATCTTTCCGCTCCGTTGCTGGATAGTTTTGTGGGAGTGATTTTGAAAATTGGGGACAGAAGTGGATTGAACGGAAGTGAAGACGCACTGCCAGAAAAATGGGACGGAAGTGAATCGGGCGGAAGTGGATCGGACGGAAGTGAAGACGCACTGCCAGCTGGATGTACAATTGAAAATGTGTGTATTGGAAACAAGGCAGTGTGTGCTCTGTAGCGCGAGAATGTTGTGGCAATACAGTAGGCAGTGCATTTAGCAGGCACTGGTTTGACGAGCACAGTGGCAAATGTTTCACCGACTTTCATTTGTCATTGAGCAGTTTATGAAGCTTCACGTTCAAGGTTGAATATCACATGGGGTAGGACAAAGACGACAAATGACATTTAAGTAAGCGGCATTATTGTCAAGCTGTGGGTGAGTAGTCAAATATTAAATGCATAACAGAATGTTGTTGTATGAGTGGAATAAAAGCTGTATTTTCATCATTTGTGAGACTAAGTCATTTCATGATTGTAGGAAGCCATGTTTTGATTGTTTACGACGAACTGTATGAGAGCCTTGAGAATGAATGTTATAGTTACGGAGGAATGTGCTCCCAGTATTTGAGAGTACTGTCGACATTGTGTGTCACTTTGTTATTATGAATTATTAATGTAAAAGGAAGGAAGGTTGTAGTTTTGCATGTCCATTAATCTCACGATCATGATCCACGGTACCTCCCTTTTACGTGGAATGCGAACCACAGGACATGGCATTTCTATTCAAAAATCTCACATGTATTGACCGGGAATCAAACCCGGTCTACCTTGGAGACTAACAGCTTGACCGCTGCGCCACAAATGTGACAGTAGCATATCTCCAATTCAATCTATACATTCACCATAGTACCAGTATGAAAATGGAGTGTAAATTAACATTTTAAGAATGTCCAAGCTGTGTAGTATACGAGTAGGATAACATGTCAGATGTTACACATCATATGCGACTACTGTAAGGCTCGTATCTTTTTTGTTTTGTTTGTGTTATGAGAGGCAGATGACCTCTATGTTCCACCCCCTTAAAACAGCAATAACTAACTTACCCACTCCCTCCAGGTTAATGGTGGAAGGGTACCTAATATCAAGTCTCAGGGCACCTACTCCAATCACGTACCGTATCTTATTATATAATACGCTAAGGTATATGTTTCACAAAACTCAAGCTCCTAAACCACAAGGAGTTAGAAGGTGCGGTTTGTACCAAAATCTTCCAAATCATCTCAATAGTACAGGAAAAATCTTTGATTTCTTGAAAAGTGAACGGAAATATATTTCAGTCTTGAGTGGTGTGATGCAGCTTTCCAGGCCTCCTTGTCCAGAGCTATCATTTCATCTCTACAAGCTAGCACACCTTACATACGAGGCAATCTGTTTAACATATTCTAACCTTGGTCTACCCTAAAGTGCTTTTAAGCGAATAAACAAGACAATAGCCCCTGCCAGAACTGTGTCCCATTCAGCACGTATAGCACTAGAGTCGGGCGGGTAGTCTGTACACATGGGGTGCACACAACCCATTATTCGAGAGTTCTCACACGGGTCCGCTAGTTATTTATAGATATACTATTGCAGTCATTACAATGACAGGGTAGCGACAATGAATGACTGATGCATGACCACCCACAATGTCCTCATTATTTCTTGCAGTTCAGTAGAAACTATGCTGATACTGTTGTTTCTTAGTCTCCAAAGGGGTTTGGGACATCTTGGTCATCAGTCCCTTGTTCTTGGGTGTGTGTTGAATATGTCTGATAACCTCAGTTTCTGTGGGAATGACAAGTTCAGACACCGGTGATTAGCTGCGCACTTGACCTCAAGAGCTCCGCGGTAGGAGAGGGGCGTGGAGTGGTGCAGGGATCGTGCCGAATACATCCCTGGCTGAGAACATTTGACACCGAACAGTAGCATGTTCCCTCGGACATTTCTAGTTTAAGCCAGTGCCGCTTTGCGTGGCAAATGTTTTACGCTCCAGTACTATGCAGGAGGCGGAGGATGGGCAAGTGCAGAGCTAACAATATTCCCAGACTGGGTATTTTTTATTTTGTCAGTATTTTCCTTACTTTACTTTGATGTAAGTTAGTGTTGGGAAGTTAACATTTGTTTCACACAATTAGAAACTGAACCATTCTGAAGAAAAAGAGTGGTGGGGACCTCAGATATTTTATTTGAACTACTCCTATATCCATCATCACATTTACACACTGACACAGATACAGTTGCAGACTAAACATACACTTACTTGCAGGAAGATGAAATAGCATTTCCATTGAAAAGTCAGTGCTTGAGAGTTATTCAATGTAACATTTTTTTTTTTTTTTTTTAGTCTTCAGTCTTGACTGGTGTGATGCAGCTCTCCAGGCCTCCTTGTCCAGAGCTAATCATTTCATCTCTACAAGCTAGCATACCTTACATACGAGGCAATCTGTTTAACATATTCTAACCTTGGTCTACCTTACAGTTCTTGATCTCAACCCTTCTTTCCATAACTAAGTTTGCTATGCCTGGGTGTCTTAGAATGTGCCCTACCAACCTATCTCTTCTCTCAATTAGCAGTCGCCAGAATGATCTCTCCTCGCCCACTTACATTACAGATTTCCTTCCATATTACTTTCTGCAATTCTCTGTACATCATTATTCTCGAAAGACCCATGATCGTCAATATTGTAAATTTCATCTGTCATATGAGGTTTGCGTTCCCTCTTTGGCACACTTCATTCACTGCAGATTTGACTTCGATCCAAGTGCCTTCAATATTATTTGTATCCTTGCTTGACTGGAAATAATCTAGTTTTGTACTCAATGCTGTTTGAACATCATTCCTGGGGCTTGGAGCTTATGGTCAAAGTGGCTGCTGTACCACACTGGGTGACAGTCTATTCAATTTCAAATTCATTGTGGCTAAAATACCACTATGATCAGAGTTAATATTAGCACCAGGATATGTATTCACACTTTTAAGGGAATTTCATTATAAGCATACAAAAAGAACAGTGTGAAGTTTCATTCTTAATGAATTGCAAAACTTCTAAAATTAGGTATAAGAGATTAATTTAAGTACACTGATTAATACTTTTATTTAATGAAGTGAAGTAAAAGACAGCAGACAATTTAAGGAAAATTGAGTAATTTATTCCTAAAAATAAAACAGTCTTATTTCCACAAACAAGAAATATACTGGTAATAACACAGATTAACATTATTTACATATACCACTAGAAAGAATATTAATATTGAATTATCTATAATCTTGACACATTTAAAGTTATTCTTAACATGCTTAAAGCACATTTTTCAGTAATGAAGTCAGGGTGTGAAGAACTGAGCACTGAAGAAACAAATCCCAGCAACTTCAACTATTTTCTACAAAATGTTTGAATGTGGTACAGCAAACAAGATCAACGACTTAAAGACACAACTTCTTTTTGTTAATGAAAAATCACAGAGGATGAATACTACAATGCGGTGCTTAAAACATTTACACTGCATCAGCAAAGCCTACACGGTTGTTTCCCATGTCGAATTCTGTGTAGAATTTGCCAATGAACACATCACCTAGGATCCACAAAGGTCCATGAGGAGGAGGAATATCGATACCCATGAAACCTGAGATGCAAATAGTCTGGCCCAACTGAGAAACCTGTAATGAAAGAATGTGTAAGTTATAGATACACCAAAATTCATACAGAAATATGAAAAAGGGCAAGAACAAGAAAATTACTATAAATTACTATTTTAATTGTGGTGTGGGACAAACAGTAAGGTTTCATCGTAAGTAATGTATTGTACAACCTAACAAGGGGAGATATTGAGTAATATAAATGTCTAGTCCAAGCTTGACAGGGATCCAGGTAAACTACCCCACAATCAAGGTCTATATATTTTTATCCTGAGGGACAGAGATCCACCAGTGTATATCAGTAGGAAAAAACAATGTTATACTGTTCAATATTTAAAAACTCTGATCTGGCAGCAGCCATTCTGAGCGTGTTTAACTGAAATATTAGAAACCATATTTCAGTGTTGCCAACTATCTATTCACTTTTCAGCTGGTCAACACAAGTGTGCCCAATTACCGTATTTCCTCGCATAATCGTCGTACTTTTTAAGCCTAAAATTCGTGGAAAAACGCAGGGTACAACGATTATGCAAAGAATATTTAAGTTCAACGAATATACTGTATCATTATTTGCTGCACGGGCCAGTCATTCGCGTAGCGCGAGTCTGGCGTGAGTCATAGCCTGCGGTCAGAGACAGGCTTCTTTCTTCTAACAAGGTCACGACAGGTTAAATCTCGCGGAATGTGCTGACGAAGCTGTCCGTTTGCGTCTCAGTTCATAGCCCGCAGGCACAAAGACGAGATTACTTTCTCCTGACAAGATCGCACCAGATTAGGCCTATAAATTAGCGGAATGTGCGCTGGCCACTCGCGTCACAGTTCATAATTCGGAGAAATAGCCATCTCTCAAGGTCCGTATTGACAATTTGACTAATTTATTGATTATTCTATGGTCCGCCAATCAATACCTTTACAGTGAAATGTGCCGGCAGGCACTAAAGACGGTACATGTTTCGAACCTTGTACATACGGTTCTTCAGCCGATTTGAATTGGCACAGAAAAAATCACAGACAAGAGTAATGACATCATACAAGTATACATAAAAGACCCTTGGTATACACATTAGAACAATTAAAAAACAATTTTAAAAACTTTTTTCACCTCATTTAAAACCACTGTACTATGAGTTTGTCCATGCTGTGGGACAGCTTGTATTTTACAGTGTGGTTTTCTCTTATTCAGGGATTATTCTTTTTATCCCTTTTTTCGTAATTCCGTAATTTTTTGCTCAACAGTGGCCGTATTATGCCAACACGCTAACCCACAGGCTTCGCAGGATCTGCCCAATTGGGACAACTTTCCACCTTTCATCCACACTTGACTAAGTTCTCCACCTTTCATCCACACTTGACTAAGTTCTAACTACTCATAGTATCTCATCATGTTCTCGTCAAGAAGAACTGAACAGAAGCCAACTGAAAGGACTTTATGAAAATTAGGAGATAATCATGTTTTTTAAATTGCCATAATGTACGGACAAAAGCACGCTCTCTCCGCGCCTTTCAACACAAGCTGTCCCACAGCATGGACAAACTCATAGTACAGTGGTTTTAAATGAAGTGAAGAAAGTTTTTTAAATTGTTTTTTTAATTGTTCTAATATGTATACCAAGGGTCTTTTATGTATACTTGTATGATGTCATTACTTTTGTCAGTGATTTTTTCTGTGCCAATTCAAATCGGCTGAAGAACCAACCGTATGTACAAGGTTCGAAACATGTACCGTCTTTAGTGCCTACCGGCACATTTCACTGTAAAGGTATTGATTGGCGGACCGTAGAATAATCAATAAATTAGTCACAGTTCATAGCCCGCAGGCATAAAAACGAGATTACTTTCTCCTAACAAGATCACGCCAGATTAGGCCTATGAGCTCGCGGAATGTACATCGGCCATTCGCTTCGCAGTTCATAGCCGGCAGGCATAAAGACTAGATTACTTTCTGCTGACAAGATCACGCCAGATTAGGCCTATAACCTCGCGGAATGAGCGCTGGCCGTTCGCGTCGCGGTTCATAGCCCGCAGGCATAAAGACGAGATTACATTCTCCTGACAAGATCACGCCAGATTAGGCCTATAAGCTTGCGGAATGTGCTAAGTGATGAGGCTGGCCACTCACGTCACAGTTAATAGCCCGCAGGCATAAAGACTAGATTACTTTCTGCTGACAAGATCACGCCAGATTAGGCCTATAAGCTTGCGGAATGTGCGCTGGCCGCTCGCATCACAGTTCATAGCCCGCAGGCATAAAGACGAGATTACTTTCTCCTGACAAGATCACGCCAGATTATAATCAAATGTTCTCGAAAGAGAATCAGATTATACGCTCGCGGAATGTGCTAAGTGACTAAGCTCGCGTCACAGTTTATAGCCCGCAAGCATAAAGACTAGATATTTTTCTTCTGACAAAGTCGCGGCAGCATGTGCAACTGACTGGCGCACAAATACGAATATGCTATGCGACGATTATGCGATGAAATATTTTAGTAAAACTCAGCAATTCTTCTAGGTTTGTGCCGTGTCTTGTGTGGGGTTTCACCTAGGACACCAAGCTGGCTCATCGGGGGGCTCTTGGTGTCCCCACCCGGACCCCCACAGGAGTGACAACTGCGTGCCACCTCCCTTTATATTGGGTGCAACTGCACCACTTGACTGTGAAAACTAAAAGCTCAAGCCCCAATATATAAAGGGAGGTGGCGCGCAGTTCGTCACTCCTGTGGGGGTCCGGGCGGGGACACCAAGAGCCCGCCGATGAGCCAGCTTGGTGTCCTAGGCGAAACCCCCACACAAGACACGGCACAAACCTAGAAGAATTGCCGAGTTTGAATTCACCGGCCGTGAAAGCCAATAAATAATTTAGTGTTTGAAAAGTGGGGTGCAACGATTATGCGAGGAAATACGGTAGATGGAGTGGGAGTTAACAATTAATTTGCTAGTGCCTGAAATACAGGAGTTAATTATACACTTAATAAAACACTTCTCATATAAATGCTTCATTCCCCCCCACATATTTTGAATAACAATACTCACAGCAAGAATGTAGTCCTTTCCTTCCAAAGAGTACTTCTTGCCACCAAGAACGAAGTCAATAACAGGAAGGTGGGGAATTAGTGTGCAATCAATCTGAAAGAATAATGAGCAAATTATAATTTTCTCCTTACCATAAAATATTAATAAGTAATAAGAAATGTACAAAAATTCAAGAGAATAACTATTCCTCCAGTTCTTTCTGAAACAGAAACTAATTTGAGCATAAGGTTGCCTTTGTCTTAATATTCTTCTAAGAATAACTTCAGTACAAATGCACAGGCTGGTTGTTTTTTTTTTCTTTTTTTAAGCTACTGGGGCTCTGATTTTCACTTAATTTAGCAACTGCCAAGAAAACCTATTATATTTTATATCCCTCCTCGTAAAAGCTGCCGGAAGACAAAGAATACATAAAAAATACTGTATTTACTCCCAGTTAACTCACCATCTTTACACACATACTGAGCTGGAACACTCAGATGCTTCACTATGTTACAGAGTTGCAAAAAAAAAAAAGATGCCTTTGGTATCTTGCACAAGATGCTACATTTCAAAGCATGTAGATTTATGAAACAAAAGGGATTGTTTCTGCGAACATCTCTCTGCCAGAGAACGCATCACTACCACCAAGAATCTAGTGTGCTTGTACATACAACCGAGTGTGAAAAGCAGCGTTGCACTGTCATGCTAGCAATAACCACAGACAGATAAAAATCCACACCGTATGCTATTTTCAAAAGAAAATCAATGCCTAAAGCAGTTTCCCAAAGGCATTCATCTACGGGTTCAAGAAAAATGATGGATCCAGCTCTTGTCCAGGACAGTCCATACAGTGTGGGGAGTATGGCCAGGGGCACTGCTTCAATGCAGTGCCAATGGCAGGAGGGAGGCATGAGTTGATGCCAGCAGGCAAAATAAAGAGACCACCAGTTGAACTCTTGTGCGATGGCGACCATGGAACACCAGCCGAGTCCGGCATTGCTTCCACTTGTGCCGGGCTCCTCTCTCATGATTTTTCCTGTCGACCTTCCTGGTCAACTCTGGGTTGTACGGGCATGGGTTATGGTGTCAACATACGTGACGAGAATGATGCACACAAGAGTGGCTCAGAGATTGGCAGCAGTGAGTATGCTAGTAGTTTAATTTCAATAATACTGAACAAATTTTCATAATATTCTGCAAGATGTGCAAATATTGGTCCGATGTGAGATTTCCATCTATCCGATGAAGCACTCCAGCCCCATCAGACGATGAAATAAATTAAGGTGATGTTCGAAACAACCACTGCCAAAGCAAAGAAAATTGAAACATACGAAGTAAAAAAAATACGCATTAGGTGGGATTCGATCCCTGGTCATCTGGCACCGGGAGTGCTCTACTCATTCCGCCAACTAGACACTGCCTCGTTGTGGTTGGTTATATATATCACCTACCAGTAAAGATCAAGTGCTTATTTATAAAGTACACTACTATTCATGGCTTATTTCAGCCTATTTGACTATTTAACTCCTCTTTATATCCAGAAATATGCGTCCTTTATGTACAGAATGTATAGCCTCGGCTATTTTTAGCTACACTTTCTATCTGCTATTTGTTTTTTACATTGTATACCATTCATTATGTAACATGTTATGTAACATTTCATGCATTTCACACTCTGATATGAGCATCTTTGGTTGGTTGGTTCTTAAGTTTAGGGGCTGCGACAACGCGGTCATGTAGCCCCGTGTACTCTGGGTGTGTGTAGAATCTGTCTGATAACCGGTGTTAATTGTGATGACTGTATTAGTGTGTGTTATCTGTTTGTTAATTTAAGTACTGCAACTAAGAATTTTTCAAATAGTTCCTACTTTTGCCGCCAAGCGCCACCGTCAACGACTACTAGGCCAAGTTCAGAACTGAGCTACTAGACGCCGACGCAGTCGGCTCTTGGCAACGAACATAGAAACCTAAGAGCGTTGTTTACATTCTTAACCTATCCAATTTAGCTTCACACACGTGCAATTAGTGGAAGGATCTTTAACATGCCATAAATCTATGACATGGGACCGCCGGCTTTACTTCCCCTCCGAAGGAAGGCATACTGAGGGATTTTTAACGCTCTTAAAAAATCCGACGGCTTCGGCCGGGTTTGAACCCGCTATCTTGGGCATAGAAGCTCAGCATGCTACCGACTACGCCACTGAAGCCGCCATGAGCATCTTTGTTGTGGTAATATTCTAGCTGTTATGATCCGCCATTTTAGTTTGAATCATTTATCAAAGATAGCATGATGCTCATACATTTTATAAAGGAAATTTTATAACACCACCTTTTATAAAAGATTTCCCCTTTACACTGTCATATCTTTTATAAAAGATCTTTGACAAGTTTCTTTGATAGTGTAAAACAGGCCTTACCACGACACGGTGCGTGTGGAAGCGGGGCGAGAGAGAATTACGGACTGACCATGTTGCAGTACATATCCACCAAACTGTACGTAGCCGACAACACCCGAAGTGACATGTTTCATATTATAACTGAGTAATTATAAAACAATAACTATAACAAAATTCAAGCAAAAAAATTCCTCGCTGGGAATCGAACCCCGGCCATCCGGGTAGGAGTCAGCAACGTTAACCACTCAACCATAGATGTCCATAGGCAATGAAGAGTTATCAATAGTTATACCTACTACTGCTTAGCAAATTATCACATGGAAGAAAATATCACTTCAGTGTATTGTGCAGTCATTATAAATAATTTAATAATATTTTTTTATTATTTTGTTCACTCCATTATATAACAACACCCTCAGCCTACTGAGATATGGGCCGGACACAATGGGGCGACTACCATTTTGGCGTATGAGTAAACAGCTTAAGCCATCCTCATGCCTTAAGCCACCGAGGACGGCCGCTCAATCTACGCGCACTTTAAGCCATTGCTTATGGTCTGGTGCAACGCGTCACGTCCTTGAGTATAATTTAAACCACCCTTAGTTAAGCGGAACTGGTGAAACCGGTCCTAAATTTGCCAATAATTGTTGCATACCTACAAATGTTCTAACTGTTTAGCATACGACAAGCTCCATCTTATAATTCCGTAAACTTGTTGCTATTTGCACAAAGATGGGTCATATCAAAAATTCTTTCAAACAAAAGACCAGGTAACTTTTAGACGACTATTTACCAAATTAACGGTCTTCATTTTGTGCCTATTAAGGGAGGTATGGTTTGTTTCTTTTGTCTCAAAATTCTATTTTACCAACCCCTTTGGTCAATGGTTGGCGATATCAAAAACCTTCACTGGGATAAGTTTTTGGCCCTAATTCGAAGAATAGTACGAATTTTGAATGGTTTCGTGTTTTCACGTACCAAGAAAGTTATACATATATACATATGCCACGTCGTTCCATCTATTAGATGGGTCGGCGAACGAGGCCCCTCCACCAATTTCTGTCTCTACTTTTCTTCTTCAATGCTGTCCCAAGTCCTAACCCAATTGTTGGATGTCATTACTCACCATGTCTGCATTATCTCATTCTTGGTCGTCCTCATGATCTTCGGTCATGAAGCTGTAGTTCATACATTTGTTTTGGAATTCTGGTAACATCCATCCTTCACATATGGCCAAACCACATGAGCCTTTTCAAGGTTATTTTATCCTGTAGTTTGTCGACCTGAACCAATTCTCTGATATGCTCATTACGAATTCTGTACTTTCTTGTCTTACCAACCCTGGCTCTGGCAAATCTCATCTCTGTTGCCTGAATCAGTCTCATCTTTCTTCCTCATGGTCCAAGTTTCGCAGCCATAATTCAAAATTGGCACATAATAAGTCTGATAAATTGCTCGTTTACATTGCAGAGGCACTTTCTGGTTCCATATGATATCTTGAACAGCTCTATAAAATGTACCTCCAGCCGAAATCCTGTTGGTGATTTCCTCATCAATGGTATCTGTTGCTGATATCACACTTCCCAGATATTTAAATTTTTAAGAAAATCTAAGCTGTCTGCCATCAATTTCAATAGAACTTTCTGGTTGGCCATTTCTCTGCATAACTAGCACCTTACTTTTTTCTACACTAAACATAAGACCATATTCCTTTGCTCTTTCTGTTAATGGTTTGATCTGTTCTTGCAATTCTTCTTTGGAATCACCCCACACACATGTCATCCGCAAAGAGCATAACTTTCATTTTTCCATCGCCGATGGTTTGAGATACATTTTGTTGGATGTCATTCATCACAGCAATGAAGAGAAGAGGAGATAGAACTCCCCCTTGCCTTAGACCTGTAGTTATTCTAAAGGGTTCTGTCAGTCCTAATGGTGTTTTAACACGACTATTGATTCCCTTGTAAATGTTCTCAATTTTCTTGACTATATCATTATTCAAACCAATCTTCCTCAACAATGTCCAGACTTTATCCCTGTCCACAGCATGAATGCCTTTGTGATATCCAGGAAGGCTATCCAGAGATCTTTATTGTGTTCATAATATTTCTCCATCAATTGACGGAGCCCAAATATTAGATCAACTGTTGATCTGCCTTTCCTGAATCCATATTGTTCCTCTGATAACCTTGGTTCTATCAGTGGTCTAATCTTTCCTTCTACAATCCTTTCATACAATTTTCCCATTTGAGATGTTAATGTGATGTCCCTGACAATGGAACGATAATGCCCTCCTTCCAGTCAGCTGGAATATGTCCTTTCCCAATCTTACGAAAAAGCCTGTATATCCACGGCTTGCCAATAACTCCCATCGACTTGGATCATTTCACCACTCACTTTCATCAATTCTGGGGACTTTCCTGTTTTGATATATTTCCAGGCATATTCTATATCGTTCCATGTCAGATCCATATTGTCTCCCATCCAACTGTAATTTACCTGATCATCTACTGGGATCATTGTTGTATCTGTCACATTCAATAATTTGTCAAAATAATTCTTCCATTCCTCTCTAATTTCATTTTCACTAGTAATTAAATTACTATTATCATTAGTCAGGAATTTAGTATGTTCTTTTTCCATACGTCTATTCCATATCATTCCATACAGCATTTTCCTGTTGTCATCTATATCTTCGTTTAGCTTGTCACTCCATCCGGTCAGCCAGTTTTCCCTCTCTTTTCTGACAATCTGTTTAGATTCCTTTTTAGCTAATTTATAGGTACAGTATAAAGCTCCTTGTCCTCATACATCTACTGCTGAAGTATTTTCTATAAGCATTGTTCTTTTTCAAAACTGCCTCCCTTGTCCTATTATTCCACCATGGTGTTTCTTTCCATTTTCTTTTGCCATTTGTCCTTCCACATAACTCCTCTGTTGTTTCGAACAAGCACTCTTTAGAATTTTTCCATTCTTCCTCAACTATTCCTGTGTCAGTTTTGGGTAGGCTATGATGTATTTTATCTTGATATTCTACTACTGTTTTTTTTATCTTTTAATTTACACACCTTTAATTTCTTCTCCTGAAGAGTTCTTATTTCTTTCAACTTATTAAACTTGAAGCTGCTAACCTGAAGTCTATGATCACTATCTAAGGATACACTAGGTATTACTTTAACATCCAACAATCTTCCTTGAAGATGCTTAACTACCATAATGTAGTCTATAATTAACTCTTGTCGTCCATCCCATTCCTATCTGGTAATCTTGTGACTTTTCTGTTTTTTATACCGTGTGTTACCAACAACTATATTATTTCTTAAACAAAAGTCTAGGAGTCTGCTTCCCTCAGTATTCCTCAATCCCCATCCATGAGGTCCCATAACACTCTCATAACCTTGCCTCTCATACCCTATCTGAGCATTCATATCACCAATAATGATGGTCCCTTCACCTTTGACCTGTTCTTCCAAGGCTTCTTCAAAAGTCTTTCTCTATATCATCACTACCTACTTGTGGAGCGTAACACTGGATGATGTTAATGTTCCGAGTTTGGTCGAAGTTTATATTGACTTGTATGATCCTAACCGATTTGAACTTTATGTCTGTTAATCGCTGCTTCGTTGCATGGTTCAGTATTACACCCACTCCATTCTTAGCTGATACTCCACCAGACCAATACAGATGGTAACCTTCTCTTAGTTCTTTAGAACCCTGACCCTTCCATTCGGCTTCACTGAGTCCTAACACGATAATATTTCTGGATTTCATCAAATCCAAGCACTCTTCTATTTTACCTGTCAATGTAATGATGTTCCGAGTTGCTACCCTGACTGTAGTCACTGTCCTGTATTTATTAGCTCTCTTACTGGATTTTGATAAAGCATCGAGCATTAAGCTGGCATTGGCATCACTACCAGGAGAACTGGTGTCATTTTTTTTTTTTTTTTTTTTTTTTTAGAAAGTTATAGTAATATTTAAATTTATCAAAAAGGCCCCTTTATTTTCACCCACCGGGTGCGATTTTACCCTTTAACGAACTCGACCGAGATTTTGAATGGTTATATTTTATACAGTGTATAAATTCTAACATAATTGGTACAAAATTACAGTAGTTTTGAACCGACTGTGGTTTTGGGGCGGGGGATGTGGAATGCGAAGATGTGTCAAAAGTTTCCAGAAGTCGCAACATTGTAGCCATTGCAATACACACCTTTCTCATGAAATCTACATAAAAATGTAGCGGTGTCTGTATGTTACTCTATCACGCAGAAACTATCCAACCTATTAAGCTGAAATTTGCATGAACACAATTTGGATACCAGATCAAACATAGGTACAGTATAACCCCGATTTAACGTGACCTCGATTTAGTGTAAACCCGCATTTAACAGAAAATTTTCAAGTCCCGAAAATTATTCCATAAGTTCAATGCAATTTTATATTCGATTTAACGTAATTCGCGTTACGCCAAAACCCGCATTTAGCATTAGGAAATGTTAAAATTCGCGAGTATTTATTTCGATTCGTTATGGTTATGCGACATTAAGAACCTATAAAAAGACGTTATAAGCTCGTTAAGGATGATTCAAGGCAGAAAAGGAACTCCAGCATTTATATTGGATACGATCGATCTTCCATATCGATTCCTCGCTACATGTACGAGCGAGCTCGATCTTACACGACCGCGGCTGAAGACACAATGTAGGCCTAAAGCGTGCTAACAGTCACGCCGGCGCCGCATAGCATGCTTGCGCGAGGTCTGTCCGAGTTTGTACGTTCGTAGCGGCACTACAGTATAGCGTCAGTTTACGCAAGTTTGCATCAGTTCGTGTGTTATGGTTATGCGACATTAAGAACCTATGAAAAAGACGTCATAAGCTCATTAAGGATGATTCATGGCAGAATTTAGAGCGCAGGCGCGTAGTGATCGATACGATCGATATCTTCCATATTGATTCCTTGCAACATGCCCGAGCGAGCTCGAACTTAGCCGAGCGCGGCCGAAGCGGCGCCGCTTTACATGCTTGCACATGGCCGAGCTCTGAAGCGACGAAATACGTAAAGACGAAATCATTGAGATTCAAGAAGACTGAACTGCGTTTCTCTGCGATGTAACAGTAGGCCTACTTGCGCAATCTTCGAAACATACGAGCATGTTGGCGCGATTGGTATAGCACAGATTTCCTTATCTTCAAAGCCCAAACAATACAAGAGGAATGCACTTCACACTCGGAACCTACCCTACCTTTGCCAACAGCTGATCTGTGAGTTGTGAAGGATGGATGTGTGGACAGCGTATTGTAAACAGCGATTATTGCCGAATGGCGCAAACTTGCGCGACACCGAGAGCATGTTTGTTCGATGCTCTTCATGCAGTCAACAAGTCATGGGAGTAAAACACAGCTACTACGCTCGTACATAAGCAAGGGCAAGTTAGACGTCGATAAAGTCGATTATGATTTAAGACATGAAACCAAAGAAGAAATAGCACGGAATTTGACTGTTGGTTAGGAAAACGGAAATTCAGTTGATATCGAGTGCGGGAGTGATGCTACGGAAATCCCTAAAATTTCACACAGTCAAGCTAGTGTCTCTAGTTACACTTATCTCTTAATAGAAAAACGAGATGAATTTTAGTTCTCATATAATGTTTTCTTCTGAAATGTGCAATCGAAAGGTAGAATAAACGATCTAAGAAACAGTTTATTTTCTAGGTTTAACAAAATTAACTGCGGATAATTCGCGATTTTATTCACGGAAGTTCGTGCATTAATTACCGCGAATTATCGAGAGTGCACTGACTTTTTTTGTTGTTAAATATTAATGTAGGCATATGAGTGATCATATGAGTGAAGAACATCGTGGCCCATTGATGGCCGAAACGACTCAAAAAAAAAAAAAAAATGTAGGCATAATCCACATAGCCCTACCTCTAGCCTAGCATGTCTTATAAGACACTACAATCAAGTGTTATAATTATTATTTTCCATGTTCAAGCCTATTTCTATATTTTAACCAATAGTTTTGTTTTTCTAGGCTTAACAATAATAAATGTGGATAATTCGCGGTTTTCGATAATTCGCAGAAGTTAGCGCATTAATTACCGCGAATTAACGAGAGTGCACTGTATGTGGAGAGAGTGCTGCAGTTAGTGATCAAACCTATCGAAACCTCGATTTAAGGTAAACCCCCATTTAAGGTTAAAAAATACCGGTCCCTAGAAAAACGTTAAATAGGGGTTCTACTGTATATAGCATATTCTTCTGGTTTTCGCCAATTTGGCACTTGGGCAGGCTAAAATAGGCCGAATATAGAGGTTTTCGTAAACGGACCAGACATCTCATTGTGAGAAAGTAATTTACAAATTGGAGCTTAAATAACTGTGTTTTAATGCATATTTTTAACATTTTATTGGCTTATGGGGCCGGTAATGTTTTTGTCATTTGGGGGCTATTTTTATACTGGTGGTCACACTGTTCTTATGCAAGGTTTCGACACTGATGTATAACTATCTACCGGTCTTTTACTTCTTCAAGCAAAACTACCTCCCACAGAGACAGATGGAAATCTGAATGTGATCTTGTGAGCTGGCGTTGTCATGGTTAACATCTGCTGGCTCTTCCCTCATCAATTTCGCATTTTCTTATAATTCCAAAAGCATTTTGCTCATCCCTTGGCGTAACTGTGGGTCGTATCAAAAATTCTTTCAGACAAAAATTTTAGATAATTATTAGAGGAGTATTGACCATTTTAAACGGTTTTGATATTGTGCCTATTAAAAGAGATATGGTTTTTGTGTCTTTAAACCCACCCCTTTGGTCAATGGTTGGTGCTATCAAAAAAAACTTGACTAACATAAAGTTTGGCCCTTATCTGAAGAATAGTATGAACTTTGAGTGGATTCGATATTTCACATATTAAGAAAATTATAGCGATATTTCACTTTTTATGTCCTTGGTCCAATTTTCCCTATTAACGAACTCGACCGAGATTTTAAAGAGTCAGCCTTACCGTATTTTTAAATATTGTTTTGAAACATTTGAATCTCCCAGCAACAAGGAGATGAACATACACCTACAAATAATTGGTATCTCAAAGAATTAATCTCATGTTATCTCCAGCTATGAAATCTACCTGAAAGTAAGATATTCACCTTACTTTAAGATCAATTGATATTATTCCATTGAAACACTAAACAATAATTTCCGTCTGACACAACTATGGCAATAGAATTATAATTTACTGATCATTTGAGCAATTCTTTGCATTTTTTCATGAACAATAGCCCGGTCAAGTTAGACATGCAAGGTTACAAAAATTCGCATAGAGCTGAAAATTTGTACTAATGGTCGAAACACCATTATAAATGAAATGTGAAAAGTCCCCATCGATCCGACAACGGCAAAAAAATTATTTGAGGTCAAAGCTCGCAAATATGGGTTTTTTGCGTTTTGCAACCAAACGGTATGTTTTATCATAAAAAATATATCACACTAAAATTGTAGATCTTGCCATTATCTATAAAAATTGTGTCAACACTTTTTCTCCCAAGAGTCACCGTTTATGGGATATAATGATTCAAAAAGTTGTATTCTTCACAATTTGCACACGTTTCCACACCACCTGGGAGGTAGTGTACTTGGCGCATTTTTAACGTGGTTTCCCCGGTAGGCCTATTCCACCATCTATTGTGATCCTTTTTAATTCAATAATATTTAATAATAAAAAATGGTACTACTGGGCTTTAAAATGCTGGGACACCCTCTCTCCAGGGGTCATAAATATGGAGAGCCCAAGCCCAGGGTTATGGGCGAAGCCCCAACGGTATCGGCGGCGGAGAGGATGGACTTCAGTACGGCGTCGATGGCGGAAGAGGGAATTCTGTAGCGTCTGTACTCCAGAGGAGCGGCTACAAAAGGCGTCTGTTATCCAGTGGATCGGCCTAGAACAATACCTGGCAGTAGGTCATAAAATGCCTTTGAGTGTGGCGAACTCATCGTACTAATAGCCTATAAAATGAGTGAGTGTGAATTGAGGCCTCGGAAAGTGCTAGGGCGTCCCCTGCAGGCGACGCGCAGTTCCCAGGGGGTCTGGGGGAACTGTGAGAAGTAGGCTACCAGACACCACAAACATCGCCATCATAAACGTGATGAGCCTAAATGGCAAGACAGAAGAATTAGTGGACTACATGGAAAAGAAGGAAATAGCAATGATGGGAGTCAGTGAAGCGAAATGGAAGGGAAAAGGTGAGAAAAAAGTCAAGAAAGGGAAGGGATATAGAATATATTGGAGTGGAGGAAAGAAGGCAATGAATGGTGTTGCAATAATATTGAGAGAAGACAGTGCAGTATGTTGAGAAAGTAGACCAAATTAATGACAGAATGATGAAAATTAGACTAGGACTTGAGAGTGGAACAAAGGATTTTATACAGATTTACGCACCCCAGACAGGGAAGGTAGATGAATGTTTAGAGGATTTCTTAGAAGAACTGGAAAAGTGTATAGAAGACAAAGAGGTTATAATAATGGGGGATATGAATGCACATGTGGGAACAGATAGGCAGGGAAAAGAAGAGATAATTGGCCCCTTAAGCTATGGAAATCAGGATGAAGAAGGAGAAATGTTAATAGATTTCTGTAGAAGGAATGGATTAATAGTTGGAAATACATGGTTTAGGAAAATGAACTCCCAAAAAATAACTAGGTATGGATGGGGAGACAGAAAGACAAAAACAATGATCGATCTTATCCTAGTGGAAAAGGATAAACGTAGACAACTGGTAGATGTGACAGCTATGCCAAGAGGAGATTTTGAAGGAGACCATAAAGTGGTGATAGCCAAATTAAGGCTTGGGAAAATCACAAAGCTTGCGGAGAAAAGGGAAAGAAAAATAAAGGTGTGGAAGCTAAAAGAGAGAGAGGCAATGGAAAAGTTCCAAGAAGACTTGAAAAAGGAAATTCCCAAAGACGAAGCAAAAAGTGTCGAACAGGAATGGGCATGTTTTAGAAATTGTTTTGCGAAGTGTGCAGTAAACACTTGTGGAAGACTATCAGGGAAGAAAAAGGAAAGGGAGACCCCTTGGTGGAACAACAGGGTAAAGGAAGCTGTTAAAGAAAAACAAATGGCATGGAGGAAGTGGATAGGCAGTAAAAATGCAGAGAAATGGCAAAAATATGGAGAAGCAAAGAAGGCATGCCAAAAAATTGTACAAGAAGAAAAAAGGAAAAGTTGGGAAGGTTTCACGGAAACTTTGAAGGAGGATATCCAAGGAAGTAAAAAGGTTCTATATGGATTGGTAAAAAACAGTGTAAAAGGTAGGGAAAACACAAAATTTGTAAAAACTGAAGCAGGACAGATATTGTATCAAAGAGACGATATATTAAAAAGATGGGAAGAATACTTTTCAAAGCTACTAAATGTTAAATACATCGAACTGGAAGATGAAAAAGAACAAGAAGAAACAATGGAAGAAGAACAAGAAAAGGAGATCACTATGCTAGAAATAGAGGAAGCCTTACAGAAGATGAAGAGCGGTAAAGCAGCAGGAGAGGATGAGGTGTCCGCGGAAATGATAAAAGCAGCGGGACCAATAGGTGTACAGTGGTTGTATAGATTATTTAGAATAATTTGGAAGAAGAAAGAGATTCCAGAAGAATGGGGAAAGGGATTAATTATCCCGATTTTTAAGAAAGGTGACAAAAAGGAATGCAATAACTACAGAGGGATCACTCTTATCGGTCATGTAGCTAAGATCTTTGAGAGAGTTCTGGAAGGCAGACTGAGGAGGAAGATAGAAGGAGAGATGGAAGAAGAACAGTATGGTTTTAGGAAAGACAGATCAACATTTGACCTAATCTTTGCATTAAGGCAAATGATGGAGAAAAGATGGGAATTTGGAAAAGACATGGTGATGACATTTATTGATATTGAGAAAGCGTACGACAGTGTGCCTCGACAGGTGGTTTGGAATGTATTAAGGAAAAGGAGAGTTAACGGAGCTGATGTCCAAATGTTAAAAGCTATGTACAAATATTGTGTGAGTAGCGTGAAGACCAGTATAGGAGAAACAGAATGGTTTAAAGTGGAAACAGGTCTCCGACAGGGAAGTGTATTGTCCCCCTTACTATTCATCATAGTCATGGATGAAATTCACAAGAATGTTAAACAGAGATTGGGACAAGAGGCAACAAAGGCCATGCTGTTTGCAGATGATATAGTGATATGGGGCGAGGATGAAAAGGAAGTACAAAAACAACTAGATGTATGGAATCAAGAAATAGAGAAATATGGGATGAAAGTAAGCACAGAGAAGAGCAAGACAATGGTAATGTCAAGAGGAAGGAAGGAAGGAAGGAAGGAAGAGGAAAGATAGAATTGAATGGGAAAATTCTAGAAGTGGTTAAAAGTTTCAAGTACTTGGTAAGTGTGATCACAGAAGATGGAAGGATAACTGAGGAAATTGGAAAGAGAATACAACAAGCGAAGAGTTTTTACCAGAGCATAAGGGGTATTCTGTGGAACCGAGATGTCCCAAAGAAATGTAAAAATGTATTATATTCAACCTACTACAGACCCATACTAACATATGCAGCTGGAGCGTGGACTACTACAAAAAGAGAGGAGAGTAGAATACAAGCCGCGGAGATGAAATTCCTAAGAGGTATAGAGGGCAAGACCAGAAGAGATAGAGTTAGAAATGAAGAGATTAGAAAAAGGACAGGAATCTTGAAGCTGCAGGACAGGATAGAAACAACAAAGTTAAAGTGGTATGGACATATGATGAGAATGGGAGAGGAAAGAGATGGGCAGATACAGTGTGGGAGTGTGTAGAGAAGAGAGGAGGAAAACCTGAAGAAGTACTAAAAACAGGAGAGGAGTGGTGGAGAGACAGGAAACGTTGGAGGTCCTCAATTCACAACCCGACCCACGAAACTGGAAACGGGAAATGAAGATGATGATGACTACTGGAAATGCTGAAAGCGGTATGAATTTTAAGAAATGGGGGGGAAATTATTCGGAATCATCTAATATTTCTGCTTCCTCATGTTCTTGTACTTTTTCTTCTGGTTCCTCTTCTTCTTCTTCTTCCTGCTGGGTGCAAGTTAATTGTCCTAACAGCGAAGAATCAGATGTCTCCTCGCTGATATCGTATGAACACTCTTCTGATGGCAATCAACATTGAAGCATGACTGGCCTTGACAACTGGCACATGCTAATGAACAAAATAATCTAACTTTTTTGCAGCCGCATTTAGCATTACATCCCTTTTTACAATGGCAAAAAACTTTGTTGAGGAGTTTTCCGGTGCAGGTGGGAGTAAAGTCTGGATTGGTTCCAATGTATTGTCGATTAACTTCCAACCCCACTCTTCTGGGTCTATTTGATTACCAAGCCACACTTGAACTTGATAATATACCCGAAATAGATGTTGAGGGGCAGAAGCAGAGGTTGGAGGGAGGAAGACAGGTAATTGCACTTGCTTTTTGTTCCAACTGATGTTCAGCTTTCCTAGGTTTTAAAAAATAAATAATTTCTTCGGTTGGAGTTCGAGCAATAAGTAATATCAGTAAGTCTTTACCAACAACAATAGTTCTATTTGTCAAGATGAACTGTTCTATTGCTGTTTCAATTATCAGGACACCAGCAATTGTAAAAAGGCATGTAATGCTAAATGCGGCTGCAGAAAAGTTGGATTATTTTGTTCATTAGCATGTGCCAGTTGTCAAGGCCAGTCATGCTCCAATGTTGTTTGCCATCAGAAGTGTGTTCATACGATATCAGCGAGGAGACATCTGATTCTTCGCTGTTAGGACAATTTACCTGCACCCAGCAGGAAGTAGAAGAAGAAGAGCAAGAAGAGGAGGAACAAGAAGAACAAGAAGATGAGGAAGGAGAAATATTAGACGATTCCAAATAATTTCCCCCAATTTCTTAAAATTCACACCGCTTTCAGCATTTCCAATAGTACCATTTTTAGCCTATTTTCAATTTTGAAAAAATAGGCTTATGAGATCACCTTTTGTCCGTGTGTGTGTGTGTGGTGTGTGAGGTGTGTGTGTGTGTGTCCCTAATAAAATCTAAACGGCTGGAGCGATTTCAATGAAACTCGGTAAGTTCATAGCACTATTCCCGGCGACCTCGATCGTGCCCTTCAAATTTTGTTACGTCTCACCAATCCAACATGGCGGCTGTGCGGAATATTTCACTAGCATTCAATATCTCCGAAACTATTACCGATATCGCCCTGAAATTGTGTACGGTGTTAAAGGGCACTACTAGAAGTTCACCTATGAGACTTTCAAAAACCTGGTGACTACAAAACCAACATGGCGGTCAAGTGAATTTGAGACTTTTAAATAGACATTTCTCGCGATTTAACTATCCAAACGTAATGAAACTTGGTACAGCAAATGTTTATACACATTGTAATGCACTGGAGTCTAATTTAGTTCAATTGTTTACATAACCTCAAAATGGCGGCTGTGCGAAATATTTCACCGACATTCTATATCTCCGAAACTATTACAGATATCATCATGCAATTTTGTACGGTGATAAAGGGTACTGATAGAAGTTTACCTATGTATATTTCATAAACCTGTAAAGTACAAAACGAACATGGCGACCAAGCGAATTTGAAATATTTTAGTAGACTTTTCTCGTGATTTAACTCTCTGAGCGCAGTGAAATGTGGTACAGTAAATGATTTTGCAGATTGTAATGCACTACCATCTAATTTAATTAAATTGT
Source organism: Meconema thalassinum (assembly GCA_946902985.2). Classification (NCBI taxonomy): domain Eukaryota; kingdom Metazoa; phylum Arthropoda; class Insecta; order Orthoptera; family Tettigoniidae; genus Meconema; species Meconema thalassinum. The sequence continues at coordinate 293,549,617 of OX336391.1, read as the reverse complement.
TTACATAACCTCAAGATGGCGGCTGTGCGAAATTTTAAAATTAAGTTTTTATTCTTGTGTCGTAATCATGCGATCGAAGTGAAAGTTTGAATAATGAAGCTAGGCAATAATTGTCCTTGAATGGTACATAACTCTATGGCCTATACATATAACAATCCTAAATGGCGAGCTTCCGAAATATTTAGACGGTTCTCAATATCTATGAATCTTTTACAGCAACCAAACTGAATTTTTTTATGTTCATAGAGACTATGAACATATGTTCACCTATAGGACTTTCAGTAACCTGGTGAGCACAAATCCAACATGGCGGCGACGCGAAGTATAAATATTTAAATGGACGTTTCTCGTGAATTAACTATCCGAGTGCCGTGAAACGTTGCACGTTAAATGCTTATACAAATGTTGATCCACTGGCATCTAATTTATTTCAATTGTTTGCATAATCACAAGATGGCTGCTGTGCGTAATTTTAAAATCTCGTTTTTACTTCTTGTGTTCTAATCATGCGATTGAAGTTTGAATACCACACGTACACAATAATCTTAATGTAATAGTACAAAAATAAAAATCCATCCTGGCGACCATCTGAAATATTTAGACGGTTCTCAATATCTACGAATCTGTTACAGCAATTAAACTGAAATTTTGTATGTTGATAGAGACAATTAACATGAGCAGGATATATGAAAATAGGCTGTATAGTTCTTCACGGAACTACTTGTTTATTACTAGCAGACCCGTGCAAGAAATCTCGCACGTTCATAAAAAACACTTTCCCCAATAGGTTTATAATGAGAGACTTAAGGAGAAAGGTTGTTATAATTTTATTTCAACCAAATGATTATAGAACACTATTTACATTTCAGTTAGAATTCCAAGTTCTACGTTCCCTAACTTAAGAAGGCAATCGCTGAAAATTGGATCATCATAACACTCACCGGTTATTCGATATTTATGAAATTATACGATTTGAGTATTCATTTCTTTAATTTACTGTTTCTAAAATCCATGAAACAGGTGTCACAGCGGTTAAAATGTTAAGTGGACAGCAATTATGGAGCGTATTTTCCTACAGCAACAGTATCTGCAAATCTCACACTTCGTACATTTTTTTGAAAGTCACATTTTAAAGAAAGTATAGATATTTATGAAATTAGAGTGCAATTCGTCACTGCTAATGTCTATTCTCTTTCATTAGAATGCTCATTTGTCACGATCGGTCTCTTGTAAGCGCCGGAGGAGGGATCTACACTACTGAAATAATATAATAGCCTATGATGATTAAATATTATTGAATTGAATGGGATCACAATAGATAGTGGAATAGGCCTTCCGGGGAAACCACGTTATAAAAAACGCCACGTACACTACCTCACAGGTGGCGGGGAAACGTGTGCATATTATGAAGAATACAACTTTTTCAGTCTCCCACAAGTCCAACCCCTCCTCCACGTGGTGGGAGACGGGCAACGGCATGAAGTAGGGGATTGCCGGTAGGGGTGAAGTACAGTGGGGACTTCGTGTGCCCCGGGACCGCTACGGTAGCTGTGAAGGCCCTATAGGAACCCTGAAAAGTGACGGCTGACGGGGCTCTGGTGAAGCTACGATAGGCCTAGCAAGCCAGTAGTGGATACCATATTTGCTTTCAAACCAGGAACAGGCCTCGGAAAGGACGGATGCAAACGACGACGACCCGGATATGCTAATGGACTACGAGTTGGAACATTAAACATACAGACACTGACAGGAAAAGTGGAGGAGATTGTAGATGTGATGGAGAGAAGAAAACTGGATGTACTGGGCTTGGCAGAAAATAGATGGAAAGGAGAAGGTCGCAGAGAACTGAGGAAAGGGTACCGGTTGTACTGGAGTGGGAACAGTGAAGGAAGGAGCAGTGGAGTAGGAGTAGTTGTGAGAGATGGAATGAAGGAAGAGGTAAAGGGAATAAGTGACAGGATCATGAAGATCAGAGTAACTGTAAAGGGAAGAAGCCTGGAGTTAGCCCAAGTATATGCCCCTCAAGTTGGATGTACAGCTCAAGAGAAGGAAGACTTTGAGGAGGAGCTACAACAGCAGTTGAATGGGCAGAGCATCATTGTCATGGGAGATTTGAATGCACATGTAGGAAGTGAAAGGCAAGGATATGAAAATGTATTGGGAGCAGAAGGATGGGGTAGCAGGAATGAAGAAGGGAGAAAGTTGCTGGATTTTTGCAAGAGAAACGGTTTAGTGGTAGGCAACTCCTGGTTCCGGAAGAAAGAAAGCCACAAGGTAACGTGGTACAGCAGTGATTTAACAAAGAAATCTTTGGTAGATTACATGCTGTACGACTGGGAAATGAAGAGAAGTGTCAGAGATATAAAGGTAATACCATCAGAGGCCTTAGATAGCGACCACAGAATACTTGTAATGAACCTGGGAGTTGTTAAGGATAGCAAGAGGACAGAGTACCAGGAAAGGAGAATCAAAGTATGGAAACTCAAGGAAAAGGAAGTCAAGGAAGAATTCCAGAAGATAATAAGGGAAAGGATGCCAACAGACAATCCTAAAACAGGGGAAGAGGAATGGAAGCAATTCAAAAACTCAATGGTGGAAGCTGCAGTGGCAGTATGTGGAAGAACAAGCAACAGAAAGCGGTGTAAAGAGACACCATGGTGGAATGAGAGAGTAAAAGAAGCTGTGGGAAGGAAGAACAAGGCTTTCAGAGTGTGGTTCCAGGAAAGAACTGATCTGACAAGGGAAGATTATAAGATAAAGAAGAAAGAAGCAAACAAGATTGTCGCAGAGGAGAGGAAGAAGTGGATGGTAAAGTGGACAGAGATGATGGAGGAAGACAGCAGAGGAAATAAGAAAGTACTTTATGGGATGGTCAAAAGTAAGAGAAGAGGTCTGCGAGAGGATGTGGTAATGTTGGACAAAAACGGAAATGAGGTACACAACAAAGAGGCACTCAAGACAGTGTGGAAAGAGTACTTTGAGGATTTGCTGAATCCAAATGGTCATAGGGAGGAAGACAATGTATTGGAAGATGGAGAAGACAACACAGGAATGGAAAAGGACCTGACTTGGAGAGAACTGGAAATGGCTATAGACAAGATGAAAGGAGGAAGGGCACCAGGTGTGGATGAAGTGAGTGTTGAAATGGTGAAGGCAGCAGGGGAGGTTGGGAAACAGTGGCTGTACCATGTGATGAGGGTGATATGGAAGGAGAAAAAGACCCCAGAAGATTGGAAGAAAGGATTAATTGTCCCAATATTTAAGAAAGGAAGCAGAAAGGAGTGCAGAAATTACAGGGGAGTTACACTCATACCTCACTGTGCCAAGATATATGAAAAGATATTTGAAAGTAGAATACGAACCAAAGTGGAGAGAAAATTGAGAGAGGAGCAGTATGGATTCAGACCTGGGAGATCAACAGTGGATCTCATATTTTCAGTGAGACAGCTCCAGGAACACCACTACGAATTTGGAGAGGATCTGCTGATGGCCTTCATGGACATCGAAAAGGCCTATGATAGTGTGTGTAGGGAGAAGGTTTGGAAAGCAATGGAAAACATGGGAGTGGAAAAAGAGACTGTAGGCAGAGTGAAGGAGATGTATTGTGGAAGTGTGAGTTGTGTGAAAGTTGGAGGGGAAAGAACAGACTGGTTCAGACTAATGAGTGGCCTGAAACAGGGTAGTGCGCTGTCACCCCTTCTCTTTATTGTGGTTATGGACGAGGCAATGACACGGGTAGCAGGAAAGATAGGAGAAGATAAGATGAAAGCAATGGTGTTTGCAGATGATCTCATGGTCTGGGGAAACGAGGAGGAGGAAATTCAGGAGCAACTGAAGGCTTGGGAAGAAACAGTGGGAGAGTACGGATGGAAGTTCAACATCAGTAAATGTGAGATCCTGTTAACGACCAGGAAAAAGGACAGACCAATGAGTGGGATAACACTTGGAGGTGGACTGCTGAAGAAGGTGGAAAGTCTCAAGTACTTGGGAAGTATAGTGGAGGAAAATGGGAGAAATGACAAAGAGATTACGGAACGTGGCAGACAGGCAGAAGCATTTCTGAGAAGCATTAGGAGCTTAGTGTGGAATAAAGATGTCCCACAAAAAAGCAAGGAAGTGTTATACAGAAGCTACTATATCCCGATACTGACCTATGCTTCAGAAACGTGGACAATGAAGAAAAGAGACATAAGCAGAATACAGGCAGGTGAAATGAAGTTCCTGCGAAGTAGGATCGGAGTAACAAGAAGAGACAGGGCGAGGAATGAAAAGGTCAGGGAAATGGTGAAAGAGGAGCCCTTGCAAGGTAGGATTGAGACATCAAGACTGAGGTGGTATGGACACTTAAAGAGAATGGATGAGAAGAAGATTCCCAAGAGGATACATGAGATGCAGATGCAGAAGAAACGACCAAGGGGAAGACCAAGAGATAGATGGCTGAAAGGAGTGGAGGAATGTGTCAAGAAGAGAGGCGAGGACTGGACCAGAGTGACAGCGGAGAGGTGGTGGGAAGAAAGAACTAAGTGGCGAGGCTTTTGTTCCAAACAGACCCAGCCTGGGGCTGGAAACTGTACAAGATGATGATGATGATGACAACTTTTTCAACTTTTTGAATCGTTATATCTCAAAAACGGTGACTCTAGGGAGAAAAAGTGATGATACAATTTGTATAGATAATTGCACGATCTACAAGTTTAGTCTGATCTATTTTTATGATAAAACTTACTGTTTGGCTGAAAAACCCAAAAAAAACATATTTGTGAACTTTGACCTTGAATCATCATCATCATCCTTCCAAGTATTGGGTGAAATGTTCCGTTACGGTCTTGCACTTTCCCTCCATCTCTTCATCGGACATCCTATCGATCTATTTCCCCGTGGCTGGTAGCGAAGGATCTCCTTTGGTAATCTTCCAGGTTCCATCCTTTGGGCATGACGCTTCCAGTTCTCTTGGTAGTCACAAATGTATGTAGTTATTGGTTTCACTTTTAGTTGTTTCAGCACATCCTCGTTTCTCTTATGATCCCATTTAGTATAGCCTGCTGTTCGGCGCATAAAGGTCATTTCGCGTGCTGTGAGTCTGGAGATGTCCTGAGATCTTATTGTCCATGCCTCGCTGCCATAGCACAGGGTTGGTCTGGCTAATGTGTTATACAAACGCAAGCATGTATGCCTTTGGACAAGAGATGGCTTCATGACGTGATTGATGATTCCTGTTGTTCTGGTATAATTAGTTATTTTTGCAGTTATGTCTCGTTCTTCTTGAAAAGATAAATTATATCCTAAATACTTGAATTCGTTAACTCTTTCTAAAATTTTACCATCCAGACAAATTTTACTGGGGATAGGGTCCTTGCCTTTAAAGGCCATTACTTTAGTCTTTTCAGTAGAAATGCACATGCTGAATTTTGATGCCACTTTCTGGAGGTTGAATACTGACCACTGCAGATCATCTTCAGATGCTGCTACCAATGCAACATCATCGGCAAATAGTATACCGTCTAAATTTCTTAGATGCCTGATGATAGGTATTGAACCATGCCTTTCACACCTCCATTCCTTTATTATAGCATCCATGTAGATTATGAATAGCAATGGAGAGAGTCCACAGCCTTGTCTTACCCCTCTGCTGATTGGCTTCCACTCGGATTTATGATTACTTAACCTTACTGCAATAAGAGTACCACTATACATGTTGTAAATGTTATCAATTAACTGTTGGGGGACACAATCCCTGGCCAATATGTCAATAAGTCTGTTTCTGTCAACAAAATCAAAGGCTTTCTTAAAATCAACAAATGATATGTGTGTTTCCAAATTGAACTCCCTGCATTTTTCGATCAAAATTTTTAAGGTGAAGTAGGCATCTGCACATGTGCGACCTTTTCTAAACCCATGTTGTTCATTCCCTATCACCTCGGAGTAATGTTTCAGTAATTTTTCTTTAACAATATTTGCAAAAATGTTGTATCCAGAGTTAAGTATACTTATTCCTCTATAATTTTCCAAATCTTTAATATTTCCCTTCTTATGAAGAGGAACTACTATTGCCTTTTGCCAATCTTCTGGAGGCCTGTTACCCGTCCAGATTAAATTCAATAATCTGAGTAATAATAATAATAATTTCATTTATAATGGTGTTTAGACCATTAGTACAAATTTTCAGCTCTATGAGAATTTTTGTAACCTTGCTCCTATTTTCTGGGCCAGCTTGACTGGGCTACAAGGTCTTTGGCTAAAATTCTTTTAGATAATTGCAAACCAAGATGAATTGTCCATAACTTACCACGGACTCTCCACCAATGACGGGGGTTGCTCCAATGGCTTTGTTGAGACGCTTCATTTCTTCTGCTGGTCCAGCAATCAGACTGGTACCAGTGTCAGCAATGGCTTCACAACCATTAGCACAGAAGGAATCTCCATTCACATTAACCCTGCACATTCAAACAGAAAAATGGAAGTGTTCTTGGTTATATTTTATCTTTAACATGTGCAATTTCGTCCATCAGCCTTACTGTGTTTTTAAATATTGTTTTGAAACATTAGAATCTCCCAGCAACAAGGAGATGAACATACACCTACAAATAATTGGTATCTCAAAGAATTAATCTCATGTTATCTCCAGCTAACACCCACAAATACTGGGAAATAAATTGGCACTGCATCAGATCCTTACCAACTTGTTTTCTTTTCAAAACATCTTAAGTCCTAGGTATTTATACACTGCAATAGGTAGCAACTTTTCATCTGGGGAGGGAAAAGAGTTGTACAGTGTACTCCCGATAATTTGCGTGCAGATAATTCGTGGGTCTCCAAGAGTATTTTTCATAACAGTAATTCTTACAGCAACTTATCATCCCGCTAAATAAAATAATCTCTCCGTCGTTTAAAAGAATTTCAACGTGATACGATGCGTGGAGACAAAATCATTGAGAATTAAGAACACTGACTGTGTTTGTCAGAGATGAAAAATTAGGCCTACAAGCGCACTGCTACCAGAACATTGCACTCTTGGAAACATGCAAGCATGTAGCCGAAAGGGATATCTTTCATCTTCAATGCTGAGACAGTGCAAAGTGGAATGCACTTTAACTCAGAACCTACCCTCCTTTTCCAGACAGCGTATTGTAAACAGTGATTATTGCCCGATGGCGCAAACCTAGGCGCCGAGTGCATGTTTGTTAGATGATCTTCATGCAGTCAACACGCTACTACACTTGCACAAAAGCAAGCCTTTGCCAGCTTCTGTAACGACGATATTTCGAACGGAAAGGTGGTCTCACTACGATGACATTAAGGCAAAACCTGGATTAATGTAAAGATGCAGAAGAAACTGACAAGGTGTAATTCAGTAGTTAGACGTCGATAAAAACTATTATGGAATCAGACATTTAAGCGAGGAGAATATTGTAAGGAATTAGACTGTCTGTGAGGGAAAATCGAGATCTAGTCAGAGAGCAATCCAACAGAAATCCCGAAAGTTTCCCACAACCTAGTGTGTCTATAGTCACACTTATCTCTTATATATAAAATCAAGATGAATATTAGTTCTCATAATATTGCTTTCTTCAGAAATATACAATCTGAAATTAGAAAAAATAAACGATCTATGAAACAAAAAGTGATGACAATATTTCTTAGATATTAATGTTGGCATAATCCACACACCTCTAGTCTAGTGTGTCTTAAAATGCAATGTAGTAAGTGGTTTTTTATTTGTGTGCTCATAAAATACATTTCAATATTTTAACGAATAGTTTTATTTTCACTACGCTTAAAAAAAACTGCGGAAGTTTGTGCATTAATTACCGCAAATTATCGGGAGTGCACTGTATCTACGAATATTCATATGGCGCCATCATCAGTTTGTAAGGCGGCTTGGGTGGCATATTAGGTAGCACGCTGAGCTTCTATGCCCAAGATCGCGGGTTCAAACCTGGCCGAAATCGACGGATTTTTTAAGAGCGTTAAAAATCCCTCAGGATGCCTTCCTTAGGAGTGGAAGAAAAGCCGGCGGGCCCATGGCATAGATTTATGACATGTAAAAGAACCTTTCACTAACTACAATATTGTGTGAAGCTAAATTTGTAGGTTAGATTTGATTAACACACTAAGTTACAACATTCGTTGCCAGGTGCCGGTAGCAGTGGCATCTAGCAGCCAAGTTCACAGCTAGATGTCGTTAGCTGTAGCATTTGGTAGCAAAAGTAGGAACTACTTAAAATTGATCGTCTGCAGTCCTTGCCTGAATTACAGACAACACACACTAATAGAGTCCTCACAATTAACAACTGTTATCAGACAGATTCTTCACACACCCAAAGTACACGGGGCTACATGACCGCATTGTCGCAGCTCCTAAACTGAGGAACCAACCATCAGTTTGTAAGTTGTATCCTTAGTTATAAGAAAAAAGAAAGTTTATCCCAAGTTAAACAACATTGGAGATCAAAAAGAAAAGCTTAAGACTGAAAGGTAATCAATTTTTAAAGCATAACAAGGTTGGCAAATAATCAATCAATGGGCAGGAAAGGAGGATAGAAACACAGATAAAGAACAAACACAATGACAGGCAGGGGCAGGCAGAGGGAGAGATAATAGGGAAAACACATTCTGTAAATGTGGTACTGAAGTGCCATTGAATGGACCGATTGTGTGGATGTCCACCTTTGAAGACGGCAGTGTTGCCGGTTGTGGAGACTGTCCTCAAGTCAAATTTGTGCGTTTTCTCCCTCAGCCTCCGCCTGTCATTGTGTTTGTCGATGATTCAACCCACCTTTTCCTGTCCATTGACTGATTAAAGTGAAAGTTAAAAAAATAACACAGCAACGTATACAATTAACTGATGCAGGCCAAGTAAGTGTCATTGAAAAAAAAAAAAAAAAAAAAAAAAAAAAAACATTCTTTATTTGTCCTTGATTGATCAGAATTAGATATGGGTATATACTCTACGTTGTAGTTAAATATTCATCTGCTGAAAAACTGAAATATCAATAACCTGCATTATTTCCCCTCTCAGAACGTACAGCTCCACAATTGATGAAAAGGTGAGAAAATTACAGACGTATATGGTACCGGTATATTATTTGAACATGGTACAAGAAACACAATATCAATTTAAAAATTAGTTAGAACTTACTGGTCCATTTTAAACTGCCAATATGCCTTCTTATCTACAGGAACATATGTAAAGTTTCCAGTGTAATGATTGGGATCAGAACCTCCTAGAATTATCTCACCACCCAATGAGGCTTCTGGGTCTCTGCAAAGAAAGCACAGGTTTAGAAAACACAGAAAGAGCATGAAAATACTGTCATTTTAAAAAGAAAAAAAAACATAAGATAAAACATCAAGGTGTGAACACACAGACAATAATTGGACAGAGAAAGAAGGATCTGCAAAACAACAGGTAGATGCAGGCAGGAGAGAAAAGGAAAAAAATACAGGGATACCTCCACAGCTGGAGACACTTCCACCTTCAAAGGTGGGCATTCAAGCCTCAATCTAATTAATAGCTCTTCAATGCTCCCAATGAACTCTTTTGACCTCTCAGTCTCATCAGCTGGTTACTGCCACTATGCCTTCTTATCTACAAGTTATTTAACTGCCCACCCTCCTGATGAGACTGTGAAGTCAAAATGAGATCGGCAGGACCTGCAGCACTGAATAGCTATTACTGGATTGATGACATGAATGACACCTCACTGTGCCATTTAAGATGTCCAACCAGCCAGTAACATGCTTGTTTAGAAAGGAGGGAATTATACAATCTCAAGATTCATATTACATTTGTTTTTTTATCTTGTTCCAGTAGCGTAGCCAGGATCGACCAATGGGGGGGGTTATGGGTACTCAAGCCAAATTCTACAAGCATTTCGTCCCGCGGCTATGCTGAGCTCGTTAGACATGCACCATGGTCGCGAGGGCAGCTGTGGAAAGTACGGATATCATAGGTTCGAATCCCGGTGATGACAGCGATTATCATTGGTGTGGGTTTTCCCACTCTCCCTACAGGAATTTGCCGGGATAGTGCCTTGTTCAAGTCCCGGAGCCTCTACTCCATCCCTGTCCCAGATACATTTACACACACAACTATAATCATCAAAGCAATACACATTGCCAGACGGCTTCAACATACTCCCAACTACACGGGGCTGATGACCAAGGTGTCTCAAGCACCTCAAATGAATTAACAACAACTCTACGAGTATTTCCATTTCTCTATGAGATATTACACAAGAAAAGTTTCATGTATTTTGATCCCGAATTTTTCGAGAAATACAATATGCTCAAAAGACAAAAACAAATCAGTTCTTTAAAAAATTAAGTTAATTTTTGACTAAAATGACTCACTTCAATGGTAAATCTAGGACATTCCTGTTCCCCTGACAGGAACAAAATTAACTCAAATACTGTATATCTGTGCTACCAACATGAAGACTGCGTATCTCACAACAAGAGAAATTATTTACAGAGGTCTCAGCAAAAGTGGTCATGTCCTCTCACGATGTATGATATTGATTTATGAGTAATTCAATATTTAAACACAAATTGTGCTAAATGTTCCGGCATAAATCAACAAAATGACAGCGTTTCGCCCCGGTGTGCTATTGGGCTCCTCAGTTGGTTAAAGCACACCTCACCAAGACACTGTCAAGTACACACTGGGAAGGCTATTGCAAGACGTATTTGATACATGTGTATCCGCGTCACGAGCAAAGCCAGTGCACTATGGGAGTCGAAACTCCACTCCAAAGCAATTATAACCTTACCTTGGCATTGAATATACAATTTTCAAAAGAAAATTATGTATTGCCCGTTGACAGTGTCTTGGTGAGGTGTGCTTTAACCAACTGAAGAGCCCAATAGCACACCGGGGCGAAACGCTGTCATTTTGTTGAGTTATACCGGAACATTTAGCACAATTTGTGTTTAAATATATAATGGCTCAACAGGCAATACATAATTTTCTTTTGAAAATTGTATATTCAATGTCAAGGTAAGGTTATAATTGCTTTGGAGTGGAGTTTCGACTCCCCTAGTGCACTGGCTTTGCTCGTGACGCGGATACACATGTATCAAATACGTCTTGCAATGGCCTTCCCAGTGTGTACTTGACAGTGTCTTGGTGAGGTGTGCTTTAACCAACTGAAGAGCCCAATAGTACACCGGGGCGAAACGCTGTCATTTTGTCGAGTTATGCCGGAACATTTAGCACAATTTGTGTTTAAATATATAATAGCTCAACGGGCAATACATAATTTTCTTTTGAAAATTGTATATGAGTAATTCAATACCGGTACTCATTTGTATGTTTATTCAGTTTTTCCAACAAGATCCTGTGCTTTATATTGCAATTAGCCCTGAATGCCTAAAGTATCATTTTCGAAGATTTTTGTCACCTACCAAGGTCCTTCTTACCTTAGAAATGAGACATGCAGCCGGAAAAAGTTTTAATTGCTTACACTACTCAGGCGACAAATTTCACTCATTCGTAACTGGGAGATAACCGTAATTCGGGGAATTGCTGGACATATATTTACGTAATATGAAGCAACTCGGCTGACGGTTATCTCATGCTCAAGATGTTAATAATGATCCCAAAATTAGTGTTAATGTACCCATAGAATTTTCTAAGTCTTTATTAAAGCGCGTTATTTTTAATAAAAACTACACACATCAAAAAAAGTTTTGCATCACCTCGGTTCCCAGATCTCCGGCATATAGACGTTGACTGTGTATATTGTATCCAAGATACAGTCCCTTTGACTGTTCATAGATGTCACTAAAACTGCTCAAAGATGTAAACAACCATGCATGAGCAGGGCCTATTAGACGGAGGGGGTACGACAGCCGATCAGTTCCAGTCATTCCACCAGGACGAAGGTACGCTGCTCATGTTGTCTGTAGTTCTACCATGCCTAGAAGGTCAATACCGCAGTTCGATCGCGTCCGCATTGTTACTTTGTGTCAAGAAGGGCTCTCAACAAGGGAAGTTTCCTGGCGTCTCAGAGTGAACCAAAGCGATGTTGTTCGGACATGGAGGAGGTACAGAGATACAGGAACTGTCGATGACAGGCCTCGCTCAGGCCGCCCAAGGGCTACTACTGTAGTGGATGACCGCTACTTACGGATTGCCGCTCGGAGGAACCCTGACAGCAATGCCACCATGTTGAATAATGCGTTTCGTTCAGCCACAGGACGTAGTGTTTCAACTCAAACTGTGCGCAATAGGCTGCATGATGCGCAACTTCACTCCCGACGTCCATGGCGAGGTCCAGCTTTGCAACCCCGACACCATGCAGCGCGGTACAGATGGGCCCAACAACATGCTGAATGGACCCCATGGAATTGGCATCACGTTCTCTTCACCGATGAGTGTCGCTAGACTAGTGTAACGGTAGACAGTTGGGAGATGAGTTGTAGAACCTGGGAGCGAGCAGTGGCGGGGTGAACATTAGGGGGGGGGCTATTTTGAGTGAGAGTAGGGGTGGAATATTAGGACTGGTTCGATGCTTTGCTCTGACAACCTGCACACCTCTTTAGGAGGCACCCGGTATTCTTATTTCAGACTGATTGTAATTTTTTGCTCTGACATCCTGCACACCTCTTTAGGAGGCACCCTGTATTCTTATATGGCATCTTGTATATCTCTTTAGAAGTCACCCTGTATTCTTGTGTTCGCTTCGCTCAAAGCCCCAGGACGCTCGACGCCAGGCCTCTTTCAACAGACTCCAATAATCAATAGCGTCTGGTTCTCACTCCCCGCGTGAGCATGACGTCACGTTCCCGCGCAGCTGCATGACGTCACTTCCCACGCGGCTGCATGACGTCACGTCCATCACCGTGTCCGTGTCCGTAATGCATAACGATGGACCCCAACCATAACGACGAAGTCGACAAGGTCATTTGAAATGATAAAAACAAAACTCGATGAAAGCATCTCCAATGAGTCGACTTCTGCGGAAGTAGTACCTCCAGACACGGAAATTGAGACATAGCCTACAATTGACCACGGCTTCCTACCTAAATCCTAACCCCAATTACAAATGAACACATTAGTATAGCCATCGTAATGACACAGGTTATCAGAGAGATTTAGCACATACACCCAAGTAGTATACATGGGGCTACTTGACCAAGATGTTTGAAATATTGTGTGTTGTTGAATCATTTATAGACTATGCTAAACCACCATAACTTTCTTGGATTGGTTTAAATATTGACATTTCCAATATTCCTTTAAACATATTTTCTGACCCCACAGCATAGCCGTGTTCGTTTAGGTGTACACCATAACTGCACGGAGATCAAAAGTTCGAATTCCGACACCGTGTGTGGTTTTCCTGAGAGTTTTCCACACTCCCTCAAGGAAAATGTCCGAATGGTGCAAATTTCAAGTCTTGAACACATACCGTACTAATACAGTACAAAAACACAGGTTATCGGGCAAATTCAATACGTCCAAGTACATGAGACTGATGGCCAATATGTCCCAATCTCCTAAAATGAATAGTTAAGAACAGAAATGTTGTATTCTAAGATGTGTTAGGCCTAAGTTTCATAGCCGTTAATTAACTCACATTCATTACGTGTTAAGTCATCGTCATTATTTCCAACATGATTCAGAAATATTCCAACATTAGTAGATCAAAAGCTGAGTGCAATTACGTAGCTAATAACCGGTATATATTAAGAAAATGGTCCTCAAGCAAAATATATGCAGGTGCTGCAGTTCTGTGGGACTCGCCTGTGTCCGTGAGGTGACGTCACATACTGCTAGACCAATGGCTACCGTTAATCGCGCAAAGCTCGTAACGGTACCCCCTGTGAAAGACATAATCTTTACACAATGCTCACATACAGTATATCCAGCAACAATAACATACACCAACACAGTGCAGTCGGCACATTCTTGCCGCCCGCTTGAGAGCATTATTGTCTGGCGGTAGAAAAATATGAGCCAAGCTTCGCGATCAGTAGGTAGACTGTGGTTATACGTTGTCATGCCTCAAATGGGGACCCGGGCTGAAAGGCGACAACAGTACATCACCAGAGACACAAATCACAACCTGCCCATTTTCCAATAGGGGGGGGGGGTTGTTCAACCCCCTCCCCCCGGCTACGCCACTGTCTTGTTCTCATATCACCCAGCATTTCAGCTTCCAAAATGATGCATAGTGCCCGACATGGCATGCAGTTTAAACAGATCGAACCTAGGGGTTGTACTACGACAGCGCATGGGTTCGAGCCATAGATGGTGCAGTTTTTGAAACGGTATCAACACAGGAATTTAGTTTGGAATCCATGGTTTGCAAACTCAAGGCTAAAAGGGAAGCCGTAACAGTCCATGCGTGATTAATATCAACAAACCATTATGTTTTAACCTACAAGTATAATCTTATTCAAACAAATTAATTAGTTAAAATCTTATAAATGCATCAATTGTTCATTAAATGGTGTTAGGGCATATTTCGGTCTGTGATCAGCTTCTATTACAAAATGCCAAATTACTTGAACTACATAAAAAAACATTGATAATTTTGTTTTTGTTTGTGATGTCATGTTTGCAACTACCGTACAGTGCTTAATGTACAGTACCGTATGTTCCGCAGACAGTCAGTCCAAAGCACCCTAAAAGAATTATGGATTGTCTAAACAATGTGCATATTGTCTACGAATCACTAGTTTAATTAAAACCCATTAATCTAGTGGTAAACATAATGTTGCAATGTACACACCCTACTTTTGCATGCATACCAGTCTTAGATGGGTTTCTATTGTAGGTGTAGCGAAAAAAAAAAAAGTTTACCCATCTGACCTCAACACTCACGAGACTGATGAAAGATGGCTAGGCTATTGGACTCAAAGAGTCCTCTTTGGCCAGCATCCACATGATTTCATAATTTAAACCCTGTAGAATTAGGTGGAATTACGGGTGACAATAAAATAAATCGTCAAAGGAAACCATCAGCCAACACACAAATTCTAAAGAAAGTAACTTGATTGGGACACACGTATGGCATCTAACTTCTCCCTTTCACACGTTATCGTGATGGTTTGACGGATGCAGTCACCAAGATCATGTCATCACAAATATGTCTTTTTTGTCTGTACATTTTGAATTTTTGTCTTTTAATGGTTAGCAGCATAACTGCAGGAGTGAATTGCATGAAAATTGGTATTTGTGTAAAAGACATCCCCAGAAGACATCAATCATCACTATGAGGAAAGGAAATGAATGTACATTGCAATGTTGCAGGGCTGCTACCACTATAAATATCAAATCCTGGTGAAGTACCCAGAAAACCAGCAGATGGAAAATTTATGAAGAAAAAGAAGACACACCAACACGAACATTAATGAAAAAATCACATTTATGTTGACAGTAAACATTATTCTTCAAGCAAAACATTTATCTCTCACTTTCATTATTTATAGCTAATAAACAAAATTACCATTATATCAAATATTTCAGGACACTGTTCCTGTAAGCCTGGTTAATTTGAATTTTGGTCCTATTGGATACATGTAGCATATAAAATAACCTGGTTATCTTGTTTTGTGAGCCTTATAATTTGTTTTTCTTCTGACTCGAATATATAAATATACTAGCGTACCCGCGGCTTCGCCTGCGATCAAGACAATTGCATTATTGCTGATAATTGGTCTATTCTATTACAGCAATCGCGGCTACAGGTGGGTCCATTCTCATTCTGAATATTCTGATACATACAGTATATTGATATGAGCAGCAAAGAGGGAATTTTATAGAGTTGTGAAAGTCTGCAGGGTTCGATGTTACATAATGTTAACACATTTTAAAATTACGTTTTTGATTTTGCCATCTTCTGCTGAGACATAACGATTTTGTTGTCCGGATGCTCGCGAGCACGCCACATACAGTTGCCCATGGGAAAAAATGGTTTTGTCAAAATGTACACGTGCTCCTGTTAAGGGTGTGTCATTGCGCTTTGTTAAGAAATTGCGAATATTGTTTGAAGAGGGAACTGCACTCTCGTGCACTGGAATGGCAAATCTATCGGAATATGGGGAATTAAAAGTATTCTTCCTTAAGCTATTCTGGGTGTAATTTTGCCATACGTACTGATGATTTGAACGTCAATATATCGCTATTAATAGATCTATAGTAAAATATCTCTCACCTTGGCCGCTGATGTACATTATGCAGTCTCTTCCAGTGTTACATCCCAGGGAATGAAATTCTCCAACAACCCTTTTGCCTCACATGCCTCTCTAAGTATTTAAAATTCCTGATTGTTGTTGTTCGAGTCTTCAGTTTTTTAACTGGTTTGATGCAGCACTCCAGGTCTCCCTTTCCTGAGCTAATCGTTTCATCTCTACATAGCTACCACACCCTACATCCGAGGCAATCTGTTTAACCCTGGTTTACCCCTACAGTTCTTGTCCTCGTCCCTCCCATCCATAACTAAGCTTTCTATTCCTGGGTGTCTTCATATGTGTCCTACCCTCCTATCTCTCCTCTTCATTAGCAGTCGCCAGAAACATCTCTCCTCTCCCACTCGTCTTAATACCTCTTCATTTGTTACCCTATCTACCCATCTGGTCATCATTCTCCTGTATCACCACATTTCAAAAGCTTCAATTCTCCTCTTTTCTGCTGCACCATTAGTCCAACTCAGCAACTTTTCTAGGTATAAGGCGTGCCTTGTGCAGGGGTTTCAATGGCCGTGAAAGACAAAATACCAACTTTATTGAAATAACTTTGCCCAATTCCTCAGTAAGAGTAATTAAGAAAAAATTATAATTTAACGTGACAGCCGGTAGAATACGACACATTAGTCTGTTGAATATGGGTTGCTGATCACGGTAAAAAACGAAAAAGAGCAGATCAATATTGGCAAACAGAAATATTCAGTTAACAAAAAACAAATTTATAAAGAAAATGAATGCATACCGTGCAAAATAGAAAGCATCTTAACATTGTAAAATAGCGTAAAGATCCGAAAGCTCGCTCACAATAACCAGCTCAAAGAGTATAAAATTAGACTCAATATCACGCTCGTATCCGACCCCAGAAACAACCTCTATATATAAAATATATATCATTTTCCGCATATTAATGCGAGGAGCAATGTTCGTGGTTTCCACTTCTACAAACCCTGCGTTTTAAGGCCCTAAAACGAACGGTTTTCGAGATATTGCCAGAAAACTATCCCCGGTCTGCGAAATTGCATCAGTTGCCATAGTAACGTTGATCTGTTTCTCAGAGGGAACAGTTATTTGAGAATATCTCTGAAACCGTTCATTTTTGGAATTTATAAAGTGTGTTTCGGGGTCCCTACAGGACCTAGTATTGTTTCTCGTATCTGGCGGATTAAAATGAGCTAAATCCGATCTTTGTACCGACTGTCCTTGCTCAGTGCCAAAGGGCCGAAAAAAGTCACTTACAAATTGAATTTTCAAAAACCGTTTCTTAGTGAGCCTCTACATACTCTGATCAACCAACATGCAAAATTTCAGCTTTCTAGGTCTAGTGGTTTGAGCCCTGCGATGATGAGTCATTTTGGATGCTCAGTGCCAAAGAGCCAAAAAAAGTCACTTACAAATAGAATTTTCAAAAACAGTTTCTTAGTGAGCCTCTACATACTCGGATCAACCAACATGCGAAATTTCAGCTTTCTAGGTCTAGTGGTTCGAGCCCTGCGGTGATGAGTCAATTTTGGATTATACAGTAAAACTCGGTTAAGAAGTTCCCGCATAAAACGTTTTTCCGCTTAAGAAGTCCGATATTCTCGGTCCCGTGATTCGTCCCATAAGATACATGTATATTTTTCCCGTATATAGTGTTTGTGCATAAGAGGTTTTCCCGGTTAAATAGTTCAGATTTTGTATTCCCTTAGAGTATAAGACGTTCACTGAGAGACAACTGACTTAGAATCAAAACTTGCCAATCTCCGCGGAAGATACATCCGGTGTTCCGAATGAAAGAATACAAGAGTTCAGAGTGTTCGCGGGTCTCTGACCGGGCCCGGTGTTCCGAATGAAAGAATACAGCCGTTCCGAGTGTTCGCGGGTCACTGACCAGGCGAGCATTTCAAGGCTGAATGACGTCACGCTTTGACGACAGCCACTCAAGACCGACTACAATATACAGCATCATGCTTTCATTTGTGGCCTCCTATATTCTTTGTTTGTGGCTTTTATCGCTGTTCTGTGTGATCTAACTTGTTAGCCAAGCATTGCCAGACGTAGCATAACATAATTGAGTCGTCAGTGAAGTCAAGTTTTCAAATCATTGTGAAAATGAGTGGTTCTAGATGAAAGGCATCAAAAGAAAGGCACTTTCTATTAAAGATAAAGTGGACATTATAAGAAAAGTAAGAGTCGTCTACTCTTTCAAGTGTTGCTCTTGCGAAGGAGCTCGGAATGCCGCCGTCTACTTTGAACGGCATCATAGCAAAGAAAGAAGGGATCTTGGCTTCTGCCGGGAATACTTGGGCAAGCTGCAAGAAGATTAAAAGCGGGAAATACGAAGACGTAGAACAAGCTCTGCTCGTGTGGTTTAAACAGCAGCGAAGTTTAAACATTCCTTTGAGCGGGATTATCGTGAAGGAGAAAGCCGAAGAAATCGCGAGTCGATTACAAGTGCCTTTTACTGCGTCGAATGGGTGGCTGGATCGCTTTAAAAATCGGGCTGGCATAGTTTACAAGACTATTAGTGGCGAAGCTGCGAGTGTAAGTACAGAGGAAACGGAAGCGTGGAAGGAAACACTGCTGCCGGCAAAAATCAGTAATTACAAACATTGTGAAGTTTTTAATGTTGACGAATTCGGACTTTTTTATCAGGTCGTTCCGGATAAATCTTTGGTTTTGAAGGGAGAAAAAAGGGACAAAAAAGTGTTTTCAATTCAGTCTTAGTTGTTGTTTATTTACATTCTAAAATGTGTCTAAAATTGTAGTTTGCTGGAATATATGGTGTGTGCTCAAACAGTTATTGAAATTAATTCTATTAATGTGAATTGTGAGGATTATGCCAATTAATTTCTCTTAATCTCTGGTCTGATAGTCAGATTTTAATATTGGGGCTTCTCTTTTTCTGGCTTTTATATAGGCCTATGTACAGTATATTATAGAATCCTTCACAAACAACAAAAATGTGTGCGTTTCACAAGCATTTCAGGCCACTACCCTTTTAAGAAGTTTCCCTGTTAAGAAGTTTTTTTTAATGGTCCCTTGAAAAACTTCTTAACAGAGTTTTACTGTATATAATAGATATACACCTGGTTATCTCTAAAACCTGTATAATTTGTAATTCAAAAGAAAAAAATTAACCTATCATTATAATATTCATTTAATTTCCCCCCCCCCCCCTCCCCTATTATTTGAAATATTCAATTTAGTTCCAACATCCCTTCAAAGTGGCATATTAAAGATGGCCGGCGGACCATATAACATGCCTACAAACTAGTTACCATAGTATAAAGTCGATAGGCATCTTGTCTCATGGGCTGGAAGTAGCGCATATTGCAAAACCCTCTCTTGCCTTTTACCTGTGCAAGACCACAAATTTATGACCTCCAGTCTACTAGGAAAACAGGTATGTTGTAGAATGTACCGAGAGTGGCGCCAATCATGAAACCTACTTTCAACTTTTCCCTAATGCCCAGCCATGAACTTGTGACCACCACTCCACTAGGACAGCGGGAATGCTGTCGAACAGATCAAGAGTGGCGCTGACCTTGCAACACGATATTTTTCCGTATCCTAATTTAAATATGCCACTAGTGCAGCAAAAGATCTCACCCAGCAGACCTGAAGGCAGCGCCAATTGCATCAACATGATGTTTTTACGTGCCCTGCCACAAACTGCAAACCTTAGGTACAGCGGGATTTCTTACCCCGAGAATGGCAAAGCCAATCGTGTACATCAGAAAATTTTCCTTGATCACAGACATGAGACAGCTTGGACAGTTGAAATCTCACTTAACTGGCCCAGAGTGGCACCAACTGTGAAACATCATGATTTTTGCTGTTCCCAGTTACAAACTCCTAACAGAAGGACAGTGACAAATCCCTGTAAGTAATAGAAATAAACAGTATTGAAGGCGGAAAATCTATTATTCTTTCAAAGTTATAGTTACGTCAATACGGACCTGAATAATCGACATTATGAGTGACAATCTTACCAAATGGGCCAGAAGGTAACTGGTAAGTGCTATCGCACAATATTGCCCTTAAGCGGGAGCATGCAGTACTATTCACAGTTCACTGCTTCACATGACATGCACGGCTAATGATTCTCGCCCCCTATGTGGCCGCTTGCATACACTGCCCACAGTACAGTACATTTCTTCTTTTTGCCATAAGATTTCAAGGACGCACTGTGGGTACCACATCCCAGGTATTTTATACACAGATACCCATGAGATAAATAATTAATAACAACATTTTTAAAATCTGCAAATGGAATTTCTGAATCCATTTTAACATCCCAACATGGCAGCCCTGCACTATTGTCTTCATTCACTGAACAACCTTACCCATTTATCTCAGTAAGGGTACTTTCCATTATAAATATTATTAGCTGAAAATGTTCAAAAGAAAATTCTTTTTATACGTAACATTTCGAAATTAAACCAACCACTTTAAAGAAAGCAGCAGAAAACTATTCAAGGCTCCCTTTACCCAGCTCACCCTTCAGCTTGACACAAATAATTTGCAGCTCATTTTTCTTCTGGGGATGTCTTTTCCACAAATACCAATTTTTATGCCATTCACTCCAGTAGTTTTGCTGCCAACCAATAAAAGATAAAAATTCAAAATTTAAATACAAGGTGTGATTTTGAGACTGCACCTGCTGTGAGCGAACAGTTTACGCAGTTGACACGAGCATGCAACGGTGACATGTACATCAACCTTGAAAAGCCCTGCCACAAAGTCACAACAGGCTATCTTCACTTCTGTATTACATGCATTTTTAATAGCACATAATATTCATGCAGTTGCAAAATCACTGGAGCAGAGAGCCAACAGCAAATGCTGCATGAAACTAAGAAAATAGGCAAATGAAACGTGTGGAATGTTGATGCAACTTTTTTTTTTAATGGTAGAACATCGCTAGAGGACCATGAGAGGTCAGGGTGACCTCAAGCTTGCAACGCTCCCGAAACAAAAAATTCAACAAATTTTGCGTGATGATAAGACACCTGACCATCAGAAAAATTGCTAACAACATGAACAATGCCATAAGAGATGTTCAATTGATCCTGGTCTGTTCTGAACAAACACTCCATTGCTGCCCAAGTTCATGCCCAGGCTTTTGTCACAGGAGCAACATGTTAAAGTCTGTCAAGATCTCTGTCGGACGTCCCTGGATAACCCAGAATTGTTGAGGATCATCACTAGAAACAAGAATCAGGGCTATAGGTACGACCCTGAAACCAAGCAACAATCTTCACAGCGGAGAGCCCTGAATCTCCAACTCCGAAGGCATGACGTGCAACCAAGAGCATGGGCTTTATTTTTGCAACATTCAAGGGATTGTGCACCATAAATTTGTCCCTGTGACAAGAAGTGAATGCTAGTTTCTACTGCAATGTTTTGAGACATCTCAGGAAGGACATTTATTGAAAATGACCACAGCTCTGGATAGAAGGAATCTGGATGCTCTACGATGACAACATGCCAGATTTGCACATGTAACAATGTGGTAGTCCTTGCTCACCCCCATATTCATAGGATCTGGCCCCCTAAGAAGTCTTCCCGTTTCCAAAGAAGAAATTTAAGCTAAAGGGCCACCATTTCACTGCAGTGGAGGAGATCCAACACAAATCACATAAGATGTATGAGTCTTCAAGAACGTGACTACCAGGAGGCGATCCAAAAAAATGGCAAGAGGTGCTGGGATTGGTGTATAGCTTTCCAAGGTGACTACTGTGAAGGGGATGGCAGCTGAACTTAAATCAGGTCATTCTATTTTTATTTATGGGACTAGTCTCTGAATTTAGTGGTCACACCTAGTGGATATATACATTTTTTTAAATAGGGGCTTTGTTGTAATTATGTATGATTCTGGTTAAACACACTTTTATTCAGATTTCCAATTAGAAAGGCAAGAGGAGAACTGCTTACCTGCTAAGGTAAAAAGAGAACACTGGAGCATCGACTAAACCTTGTTTAACCATATTGTTGAAAACAGGCGGCACACCATCAACTGAAATAGTGTCGTAGCCCATACCCAAGATTCCGTCAAACTTAGCTGCAACAAATGTCAGGCCAGGTTCACTGACAGCTTCAGCAAAGGTTTGATCAGCTACAGCCAATCCACCAATCTGCAAAATGGGATTAATACCGTATATAATTCACACATTATTTTATTTATTTGGTCTTCTTACAATAAGCTTCCTAAGTTTGATAAAAAAAAAAAAAATCGTCTTTTAATCACAAAATGTAATAAGAGAGGTATTTTACGAGCACATATTGTTCGACTCCTGAGTCTGAATTTTTTCCACCCTTCAGAAATCCCACTTCCTTGGCCAGGAATCAAACGCGTGATCTTGGGATCATGTAGTCAACACACTAACCACTGATGAAGCTTAGATATGAGGTAATGGAGGGAGAAACAACGCACGTACTTACATACTTCCTGAGATTGGAACCTGTAAATCTTTTCCCCCATCATTCAGTGCAGTATTAGTTATTGTTGTTTTAAGGGGCGAAACAGCGAGGTCATCTGCCCCAAGTATTATCTACTACCACCACCACCACATATATTAGGAAACAAATTACCAACAGAATAAGATATACACTGACCGGCAGGAAAAACGCAACATGTTCAATTTCTTACAAAAACTGAAATTTATTTCAAATTTATGACACTTTTATAACACTAATCTACTATATGATGATGAAATATTGTAGTACGGTCCCATGTAGGTGTCTAACAATGGAAAATAAAAGATGATTATACACAAATTTAAAAATGAAGCCAGTGATGCACACTTCAAAGAAAGAGCACTAAAAGAGCGGGAAATTTTGAGTAAGGTCCTAAAGGTCCTCACTTCTGTTTTGATTTTATACACTTCACACATTACTTCACAGACCTCGGAGATGATCTCGGAGACCTCTGTTCGCATCTTTAAAAGCGTGTTTTGCCACCTCTTGTACCAATGACGGCATTCAACCTTTCAGGGATGCTCCTGATTAATGCTGTAATGTCCTGTTGAGGAATCATCTCCCATTCCTCCAAGAGGACATTCCGTAGGTCCTGTAGGGTCTCTGGATAGCACTGACGGGCTCTTCTCCCCAGCCGGTCCCAAACGTGCTCAAGAGAATTCAAATCAGGGCTTCGAGCAGGCCAAGCCATAGCATGAATCCCTGTTTCACCCAAGAACTTTCTTAACATTTGGGCATGCATTGTCTTGCATTAGTGTGAAATCATCGCCAATAAATGGAGCGAAAGGCACAACATGCTCCAGAAGGATTTCCTCCACATACCAATGTGCAGTGAGGCTCCCATTCTCCACAAAGACCAAATCCGTCCTTGCAGCCATACTGATTCCTGCTCGCACCATCACACAACCACCCTGAAATGGCATCCTGGATGAGAATGTGCAAGGGGAATACCTTTCCTCTGGCCTTCTACAGACCCTCTCTCTTCCTTCAGGTGATCGGAGGCCAAACCACGACTCATCGGCAAACAAAACTTGTTCCCATTGTTGTATGGTCCAGCCATGATGTTCCCTTGCAAAACGTAGTCGAGCTGTGCATGTTCTCTGGTAGGTTCTGGGTCTGTAACTGGTCTTTTGGATTGAAGATTGGCTTCTTCCAATCTTCTTCGGACGGTTCTCTCACTAGCATCGACCCCTCGAACTTGGTGGAGTTGATTTCGTGCTTCAAAGGCGGTGGAGTGACGGTCGTGAAGAACTTGAAGTTGTAAGAAGCGGACATCTCTCTTCGATTTTGTTCTTCTTGGGCCTGAACCTGGTCTCCTTGCAAAGCCTCCAGTTTCCCTGTACCTTCGGACGGTTCTGGAAATCGTGGAAGCTGTAATCCTCAACACTTCTGCAATGTAATGCATGCTGCGACCATCTTCCACCAAAGCAACAACTTTTGCAGCTTGTTCAGGGCTTAAGGGCATGTTTGCTCCAGAAAGCTAATTACGACAATCACATGTGATTGAAAAGGGAACAATTGAAAGTACAACACTAAGCGCTATAAGAGCGGGAACACATTATTGGGTTACATCCAGTGATGTGTTGTCCAGATTGCAGGGGAAAAATCAATTGAGGCTAGTGCAATCAACAATCAACACTTCATTGTTTGCTTGCAAAGCAACACCAATAACATACCCCGTCTAAAAAATAGGTTAAAGTGCTTCACTTTGATTAAATAGATAAATTTCACAATAATTTCACATCATTTATTGGGTGTTGCGTTTTTCGTGCCGGTCAGTGTATATGCCATAGAAATTTAATGCTTGCCATGACCATGGTGCAAATATTTTAAAACTCTTTAATCTTCCAGCAAAGTTGTAAAATGACTTCCATTCCCATGAACGTTAAGGATAAACTGTAAAAGTTGGTAAGTATGAATAAAGACTGATGACTTTGCTGCCCTGGATCATAGAAGAACTGGACTAGGTACTCTACTATTGGACATATATGTGAGTACAGTATTCACATTATTAATTCACTCAATAGCTCTTAAATGCTATACCAAACACAAAACAACTGAACATGAGGGAGGAGCCCACACCAATAGCATAGCACGACGTTGCCTAGATAACTGAACTCTCTAGGCAAGCTGTACCATACAACATTTTTATTTCTCTCCGCACATGAAAATGATTAATTATCTAATTATTTTGATGATCCTATGATACATCACTAAACATTTTGAAGCTGACTGTCCGAACACTGTGACGCTTACCAGCCGTTCGGGAGAAAATCTGTCCATAGATAACTAGAGCGAGAAAGATTAGGTGTTGAAATATTAAGGTTTACTGGGTAATCAAAACAAGAGTTTGTGGGGAAATAAAAACTAGAGTGACAGTATTGCTGTATCAATTAAGTGTACAAAAGTGAAGCTTTATGATGTGCTGTGAACTGAAGTTTTGAATTCATAAATATTGTCCCTTAGCAAGCGGAGTGGCAGTCTAATAGTTTCACACAGCCAGGCGAAAATATAATTCCCAATGTGTGTCTTTAAGGAAGCTGTAGAATGCAGAAGTAGGTGATAAAACAAATGTCTCTGACAACCTATGTTATTGTGGTGCCTGCAATTGTGTGCGTTTTTGTAATTGACGCGAGAAAATCCACCTCTTCTCAGTTTTACCTCACAAGGCCCGTTCTAACCTGAGACTAGAATTTAATGTCTTGACTGAGCCGTGAATCGAATCCGGACCTCATAGGTGGCAGCTAAGTAGGCTAGCCACTGCACCACAAGGTGATCCCTGATAAACAAAAACTGATCCCATTGAATTGTTTTCTGTATTTCTATTGCCTTATAAAGAGTCCACAATCATTATTACTCAGAATGACACGGGGGACATATTACGTTATGTGAAATAACGCAGTTGTTGTGGTTTCATTTTAGGGGCTTGGACTTCTTGGGTGTGGGTAGAATTTGTCTGATAATCTGTGTTACAGTGATGTCTGTATTAAAGTGTCTGTATTAGAATGTGTGTATTTGTAATTCAGGCGAGGATTGGGAAGGAGACGGCCGTGGCCTTAAGCAGGAACCATCCTGGAGTAGAAATGGGAAACTACACGAAACCGCTTCCAGGATAGCTGAGGTGAGAATCGAACCCACCTCTTCTCAGTTTTGACTCACGAGGCTGAGCCCTCGGAACCGGACATCGAACCTGGACCTCCTGGGCGACAGCCAAGAATGCTAGTCGCTACACCAGGAGGTGGACACTAGCACGAAGAACTTGTGTGTGACATCTTATATCTACATCTGCCTTATATCGAAATTGTAAAAATTTGCGCACTTGATTGTAAGCATAGATTTTCGAGTGCCTTGTATATACTGCGAGCGTAGAGCTGTGTGTTCCCTCTGTTTATCTCGTCAGTCAGTCTGCAGCAACAGTGCTCAGCACAACGCATGCTACTGGAAGAGCCCATATTCACAGCTGTTCTGAGTTTGATACATACCGCCCAAACAGAACGTTTCGAACTCCCCATCACATCAGGAGGGCAGAAACCGAACAGAGCACAGCAGAGAATGAATTTAACAGCTGACTGAAAAATAACGATCTACTAACCAGAGATCATCATCATTATCATCATCATCTTGAGCAGTTTCCAACCGCTGGTCGGGTCTGCTTGGAACATAAGCCTCTCCATCGTTTCCTGTCCATCCACCATCTCTCGTCATTTACTGTGTCCCAGCACACTCCTCTTTCCTCCACACTCTTCTTAACTCCTTTTGTCCATCTGTCCCTTGGTCTTCCCCTTGGCCTCCTTCCCGTCATTTCCATTCCAAACATCTTCTTCGGTATCCTCTCCTCTTCCATCCTCCTCACATGTCCATACCATTGTAGCCTAGATCGCTCTATTCTATTTTGCAATGGTTCCTCTCTTACCATCTCCCTGACTCTCTCATTCCTTACTCTGTCCATTCTTGTCACTCCTACCCTACTCCTCTGGAACTTCATCTCCACTGCTCGTATTTTATTCTTGTCCCTTTCCTTCATCACCCATGTTTCTGAACCATATGTCAAAATTGGCACAAAGTAGGTCTTGTAGATGATTCCTTTACATTTTTGTGGTACATCTTTATTCCATATCATCCCCCTAACACTCTTGAAAAATCCATCTGCGCACCTTCCCCTCTCATTTATTTCCATCCTATTGCCTCCCTTTTCTTCAATTATGCTTCCCAAGTACTTGAAGCATTCTACTTTCTGCAACTGCTGTCCTCCAAGTGTTATGCCCATATCCAGTCTGTTCTTCTTCCTCGTTGTGATGACCACTTCACTCTTTTGTGCTGAGAACTTCATCCCATATGATAACACTACCTTCTCCCACTCATCTAATTGCTCTTGTACTTCTTCCTCATCCTCTCCCCATACCAGAAGGTCATCAGCAAACAACATTGCCTTCATTTTCCTTTCCCCAATGCTATTTACCACTTTTCGTATGATTTCGTCCATCACCACTATAAATAACAGGGGTGAGAGGGCACTTCCCTGTTTCAGACCACTCTCCAGTTGAAACCATTCCGTTCTCTCTCTTCCCACCTTTACACAGCTTTTGCTTCCCTCGTACATTGCTTTCACTCTTGCCACTGTCTCCTTGTTCACTGCTTTTGCTCTCATTGCTTCCCATACCTTGTTTCTATTAATACTATCATATGCTTTCTCAATATCCAAGAAGGTCATCACCAGATCTTTCCCATATTCATAATGGTGTTCTTGTAGCTGTCTTACTGCAAAGATGAGGTCAACTGTTGACCTTCCTGGCCTGAATCCATACTGTTCTTCCCTCAGCCCATCTTCAACTTCTGTCCGAATTCTTCTCTCCAGTACCTTCTCAAATATTTTGGCGCAGTGGCACATGAGTGTAATTCCCCTGTAGTTCTTGCATTCCTTCCTACTTCCCTTTTTAAATATGGGTATTATTATCCCTCTTTTCCAGTCCTCTGGTATTTTCTTCTCCCTCCATATCACTTTCATTACTCGAAAGAGCCACTGTGTTCCTATCACCCCTGCTGCTCTCACCATCTCCACACTCACTTCGTCTATTCCCGGTGCCTTTCCCCCTTTCATCTTCTTTAATGCTTCCTCCACTTCTTTCCATGTCAATTCCTTCTCTGAAATGTCTTGGTCACTGTCTGTTTCTTCTTCCACAATGTCCACTACGCTGGTTTTAGTTGGATTTAGGAGTTCCTTGAAGTATTCTCTCCAGATAACCTTTACTTCTTCCATATTTTCGACCTCCTTTCCATTCCTGTCCACCATTCTGACATTTTCCCCTGTATCTCTTCTCTTTGCCTTTATCATTCCATACAACACTTTCTTACTGCCATCACAGTCCTCCTCCATCATTTCTGTCCATTTCTCCAGCCATTTCTTTTTCTCTTCCTTCACTACTTCTCCTGCTTCTTTCTTCCGCTCTTGGTATTCTTCTCTTGTTCTGTCTGTCCTCTGTTGGAACCATTTCCTGAATGCTTCATTTTTCTTTTTCACTGCTTCCTTAGTTCTGGGGTTCCACCATGGTGTTTCCTTCCACCTTTTCTTTCCACTAGTTCTGCCACACACGACTTCCGCTGCTTCTACCAACACGTCCTTGAACCTATTCCATTCTTCTTCACCTGTTTTCGGATCATCCTTCGGTAATTTGTTCCTCACTAATATCTGGAACTTCTCCTTATTTCCATCCTCCTTCAGCTTCCATGTCCTTATTCTTCTTTCTTGGTTCTCAGTTCTCCTCTTTTCCTTCAGTCCTCTCACCTTGGCGACCAGCAGACGGTGGTCACTGTCCAGGGCTTCTGAAGGTATTACCCTTATATCCGTGATACTCTTCTTTGTCTCCTTCCCGCATAGAATATAGTCCACCACTGATTTCCTAGTCAAATCCCTGCTGTACCAAGTAATTTTATGGCTCTCTCTCTTCTTGTACCATGTGTTTCCAACCATTAGCCCATTTATCTTGCACAGTTCCAACAATCTCTCTCCTTCCTTATTCCTGTTTCCCCATCCTTCACCACCCATCACTTCCTCAAAACCTCTTCTATCAGTTCCGACATGGGCATTTAGGTCTCCCATGACTATCAGGTCTCTCCCCACTAACTGCTTCTGCAACTCCTCTTCAAACTCGTCCTTCTCGCCTTCTGTGCATCCCACCTGTGGTGCATAGACTTGCAGAATGTCCAGGTTTCTACCTTTCACAGTGATTCTGGCTCTAATTATTCTATCACTTACCCTCTTTACTTCCTCCCTCAGTCCTTCTCTCACCACCATTCCCACTCCATTTCTCTTCCCCTCCTCATTTCCTATCCAGTATAGCTGCAAGCCATTTCTCAGTTCTTTTCTTCCTTCCCCTCTCCATCTGGTCTCTGCCAGTCCGAGTACATCCAGTTTTCTCCTCTCCATCATATCCACAACCTCCTCCACTCTTCCCGTCAATGAAGTTATATTCAAAGTTCCGATTCGTAGTCCATTTCCATAGCCAGGTCTGCTTCCTTTAGATCTGTCCTTTCCGAGGCCCGTTCCCGTTTTAAAAGCAGTTTCATATCCACTACTGGCTTGCTAGGCCTAACGTAGCTTCACCATAACCCTGGCGAGGGGCCTGTTTTTGGTCCGCGAGAGGTATTTTATTTCCCTCAAACCCTCCAGACAAGTCCGGCGAGCCCCCCTATCCGCCACCTGGGACGCGCCCGATAGAGGAACAGGCAAACCCCCACGGGACTAACCAGAGATGATTGCACTTATTTTTGATTTGATATTTTCACAGCAAATTACTCTATACTCTGTATTTCGAAAGCAAGAACCTGGGAGCGATATAAAATCACCGCCACGGGCTCCTCTTGGCTGGATTTTGACAACTTGCGCCACACGTTGCCAGCGCATTGTTCATTCATTCAGTCGCTTGTTAACCACTGTGGGTCGGGTTTCCTTTCATTGTTATCGCTTCGTTTACTTTTAGTATCGAGTTTTAATATTTTTTGTTTCCATTTTTACTTTTTCATTTCTTTTATAGCAAGTCAATAAGTGGCAAATCGTTCATTTGTCCATTTCGACATCAAACTTCAAATAATATATTCATTGTTTCTTATTCTTCTTCTTCATTTCCCGTTTCCAGTGTTCTGGGTCGGGGTGTGAATAAAGGACCTCCATAATTTTCTGTCTCTCCACCACTACCTTCCTTCTTCTAGTATATCTTCTACTTTTACCCCTCTCTTCTCTATGCTCTCCCTCACTGTATCCATCCACCTCTTCCTAGGCCTTCCCCGTTGCCTCTTTCCTGTTCCTTTCTCTGTAAATACTCGCTTTGGGACTTTGTCTTCACCCATTCGCATCATGTGTCCATACCATTTCAGGTTACTGATCTCTATCTTGTCTTGTAGCTTTGGGAATCCAGTTCTTTCCCTAATTTCCGTGTTCCTGATTTTGTCTCTTCGTGTCTTTCCAATTATTCCTCTAAGAAACTTCATCTCGGCTGCCTGGACTGCTTTCATCCCGTTTTGTTGTCCATGTGCCTGCTGCATATGTCAATATAGGTGTGTAATATGTTGAGTACATGACTTTCTTACATTTCTCTGGAACATCCTGGTTCCACACCATACCTCTCGCACACTGGTAAAACCCATTTGCTTGCTGGATTCTCTTACCAATTTCCTCACTTATCTTTCCATCTTCTGTGATTATACTCCCTAAATATTTAAAACTTTTCACAACTTCTAATGTTTTCCCATTTACTTCAATATTCCCCCTACCATCTCTCTTATTTCTCGTCATCACTACGGTCTTACTCTTCTCCACACTTATTTTCATTCCATACTCGTCTATCTCCTGGTTCCTGTACTTCTGTTTCATCTTCTCCCCATATTACTATGTCATCAGCAACGAGTAAGGCCTTAGTCTCTTTACTTCCCATTTTCTGTTTCACTCGCTTATGGATTTCATCCATGACAGTGATGAAAAGTATAGGGGACAATACACTCCCTTGTCGGAGTCCTGTTTCTACATTAAACCAGTTTGTTTGCCCAACCCTGGTCTTCACACTACTTATACACTTCCTATACATAGCTTTTATCATTTCCACTTCTGCTCTGTCTACTTTCTTCTTTATCAATGCATCCCAAACCAGTTGTCTTGGTACACTGTCATATACCTTCTCAATGTCTATAAATGTCATCACTAAATCCTTCCTGAATTCCCACCTTTTCTCCATCATGTTTCTTATGGTAAAAATTAGATCAAAAGTTGATCTGTCTTTTCTAAATCCATGTTGTTCTTCCTCCATTTCCTTTTCCACTTTCATCCTCAGTCTACCCTCAAGTATCCTTTCAAATATCTTTGCTACACATGGGATGAGGGTGATTCCTCTGTAGTTGTTACATTCTTTCTCATCCCCTTTCTTGAATACTGGAATTATTAGCCCTTTACCCCAGTCTTCTGGTACTGCCTTGTTCTTCCATATCACTAGAAATAGTCTGTACAACCACTGCATCCCTACTGGTCCTGCTGCTTTTATTATCTCCACAGCTACCTCATCCACTCCTGTTGCTTTACCACTCTTCATCTTCTTTATGGCTCTTTCTATTTCTAACATTGTTATATCATCATCTTGGGTTTCTTCAGTCATTTCTTTACCTTCTTCTTCCTGGCGTTGTTCCCAATTATTTTTTGGGGTCCGCCACTCTGCACCTCGCTCTCCATTTGTTGCGGTTCATTCGATCGCACCAGTATGAAGAGATTTCTTTACCTTCTTCAACCTCCACTAATTCTTTGAATTTGATGTTCAGTAATTTATCAAAATATTCTTCCCATCGCTGGAGTATGTCTTCTCTTTGTGTCAAAATCTGTCCTGTCTCTGTCTTTACAAATTTTGTATCTTCTCTGCTTTTTACTTTGTTTCTAACCAATCCATATAACATCTTCTTACTTCCTTTAACATCTTCCTGCAGACTTTCTGTAAAATCATCCCAGCACTTCTTTTTCTCTTCCTGTACAATCCTGTGGCATTCTTTCTTTGCTTCTTGATACTTTTGCCTATTCTGTACATTTTTGCCTACTATCCACTTCGACCAGGCTTTTTGTTTTTCTTTCACTGCCTCTTTTACTCTGTTATTCCACCAAGGTGTCGCCTTTTCCTTCTTTATACCCGACACTCTTACCACATATATCTTCTGCACATTTTACAATTCTTTCTTTGAACTTTGCCCATTCCTCTTCCACACTTCCTACCTCTTCTTTAGGGATCAGTTCTTTCAGATCTTCTTGGAACGTTTCCTGTACTTCCTTTTCCTTTAATTGCCATACTTTTATTTTTCTTTCTCTTGTCTCCTTCAACTTGACTATTTTGCCCAACCTTAATTAGCTACAATAATTTTATGATCCCCTTCAAAATCCTCTCTGGGCATAGCCAAGACATCTTCTAGTTGTCTACGGTTCTCTCTTTCGACTAAAATAAAGTATCATGGTTTTCGTTTTCCTTTCTCCCCATCCATACCTAGTTATTTTCTGGCTATTCTTCTTTCTGAACCAGGTATTGCCTACTATTAATCCATTCCTCTCACAGAAGTCTATCAAAAGGTCTCCTTCAGCATTTTTGCTTCCACAGCTGAAAGGACCAATTATTTCTTCCTTTCCATGCCTGTCTGTTCCTATGTGGGCATTCATGTCACCTATAATCACCACTTCTTTCTCTTCGGTGTACCTCTCCAGCTCTTCCAAGAACTCCTCTAGCCTTTCTTCCACATTGCCTGTCTGAGGTGCATATACCTGAATGAAATCTTTAACCCCACTTTCTAGGCAGAGTCTAATTTTTATTATTCTGTCATTTACCTGGATAACTTCCTTTACATACTGAACTAGATCTTCCCTTAAAATCATTGCTACACCATTTTTACTGTTGTCACCTCCACTCCAATACAATTTAAACCCCTTTCTCAGTTTCTTCTGTCCCTTTCCTCTCCACTTCGTTTCACCGAGTCCCATCAGAGCATTCATTGTTTGTTCAATTCAAATATAAATATACTTAATTTAGAATACCTGCGTGACGTACAAAACAGGCTATGTACATTTAATCTTAATGTTTACGTATCCAGTAATGTTTCATTGCATATATTGAAAACAAAATAATAGCCTACATAGAGTGGGCTATAGGCGTTTCTCAACTTTTTATTCCGTCAAGGCTGTTGTGTGCCAACGAACATTGTTAAGAAAATATGTGCATTATTCTAGGGTTATTGGTGTCAGTTCGCGGCAGTCGACAATGCGAGTACAGCACAAGTTATTGTTTCCAGTAATTCCGTAGTGTTCAAATTAACGTCCGCCATTCAATAGCCTGCAACTCTACAATGTAAAAACTTGGCAATAATATCACCACAGAGCGGCTTGTTTGTGTGCTCGGTGCTAAATACTTCTTTACCTGAACATTATGTTTGTGGAATCACAAAAGTTATTAACCGTACAGAGTTGCGATAAAGTGAGAGTGCTTGGTGCTATCTTGATGTTTCTGTGTTAATTGCTGTAAACTGTGAACGACCTCCACCCAGACTCTTGTTTCATCTTGAAGGATAATCATTGCATGGCGAGTGTAGATACAGTATCTTCATCATCAGATTACTTTGTATTATATTTGCATAGCTGTCGAGAGTATGGCCTCTTTCTCGTATTTATTGAATAACGGTGATAAAGGTAGCATAGCCTCGGTGTGTTATTTATGTGCCGTATTCCTCTATTTGAATGTCCTCGGCGTTGACTCAGGATCTACATTTGCATTATATTGCGCATAATAGTACCAAAATTATGTCCGAAGTGTAGCTCTGTGAATTATTCAAATCAGCTGATCTACATCAACAATAAAAGCTTGGCAACACAGCTCAGCTGTTCCAAGCTCCCACCATTTCCTTCACATTCTTTCCTTCGAAATACAGAGTACAGAATGAAAGCTTTATTTGAAACCACTAACAAAGGGGAGAGCTCCTAAACGCCGAGCTCCTAAACGCTAGTCAAGAATATTTAGGAGTAGGGCCCGGATGTTGATGAAAAGTCTATCTTTTTTCTGAGTACACGGAGATGATTCTTAGTGGTAATTAAGTGTATTCTACAATAAATATGTTAGATATATGGGGTTTTTAAAAGTCATCAAAATGCATTTTTCCTACATTTTGCAGAATAAAGTAATTTTCTAACATTTAGGGGTATTTTAGGTCATTTTTCATGTGTTATACGTTTATAGGTCATTTATTTTTATTGAAAAATGAAAATCCACAGCCTGCTTCCAGTCTCCGACCGGGTCAGGAATGGAATGAATCAAGCCCCCATCTAGCGGCGAGGATATGGACTGTGCCCGCTGCCGAGGCCTGACGCACTCCTCTGGGGCAATGATTAAATGCATGACAGATGAAATGAAATGATAGTGGAGAGTGTTGCTGGAATTAAATTTTGACAGGGAAAACCGGAGTACCCGGAGAAAAACCTGTCTGCCTCCGTATTGTCCAGCACAGATCTCACATGGAGTGACCGGGATTTGAACCACGGACCCAGCGGTGAGAGGCCGGCGTGCTGCCGCCTAAGCCACGGAGGCTTATTTTTATTGAATATGGTTAAAAGCTCATTTTAAAGTTATGTTTTTAGTATCTGTATTTCCAAACATGTCAGCGTTAACATTCTTGGACTAACCCATATACTGTAGTTCTGCAGTGCTCATCTGTTTTCATTACCCGTTTCTTATCTACGCAGATGATTTAATTTTTCTCGATGATGCATTTGTGTGTACAGTTTGTGTCACTGATTTCTTCACGTGCACGTGAGTATTGAGTCAGTCTGAGATAAGAAACGGGGTAATCCTCTCAGTGACATGCGGTTTGTGTCGAGTTTATCTTTATTAGAAGTGTTGACAGCTCTAACGGCAGCTCTGGCCTCTGATCGTTCACTCAGTTCGCACTCAGTTACCCGCCAACTATAGGACTTTAAAGGTGTGTTTGTGTTGTAGGTGTGTGACGTTTTGTTGTGCAGTGCAATTGAAATGCCAAAAAAAAAAAAAAAAACAGTTAGCCGTTTAAAACAGTATGTGTCAGATTTCGGTGAAAACATATTCTCAACTGATGGAACTATTTTGTTCTGTAAAGTGTGCGAAATCAAAGTCGCTGCAGATAAACGGTTCACCGTAAAACAACACGTCGGGCACGATAAACATTTGCGAGGTCTTGAAAATGTGGAAAAAAGGAAGAAACTGCTTCGACATCAAATAACAAGTCATCTTCCTTTTATAAAGAATTATGTGAAGTGTTTGTTAGTGCTAATATTCCACTAGGAAAACTAAGCAATCCTAAATTAAGTGATTTCCTCGAACGCCACGCTGTTTATATTATTCCAGACGAACCAACATTGCGTAAAAACTACCTATCAAAATGTAACGAAGACACATTAAACCGAATGTGTGAATGGGAAAAAAAATTACGCATCAATTGACGAGACTACAGATTCAGAGGAACGTTATGTAGGAAATGTAGTGATAGGGACCCTAGAAACAAACAGTCCCGGGAAAACTTTTCTGCTGACCTCAGAGGTTTTGGAAGCGGTTAATCACACTCAGATGTGCAAACTGTTCGATAAATCCATGTGTTTAATATGGCCTGAGAATGTGCTCATCTACCTAACAGATGCAGCACCTTACATGGTAAAGGCAGTAAAATCTATCAAAGCATTTTACAATAAGATGGTGCATGTTACTTGTCTGGCCTATGCTTTTCATCGAATTGCAGAAGAGGTCTGATCAAAATTTTCAGAAGTAGATAGACTAGTTTCCACAGTAAAGAAAGTCTTTGTCAAAGCACCATTCCGCACTAAATATTTCAAAGACAAGGCCCCTGATGTAGCTTTGCCCCCCTCCCGCACCAGTTTTAACACGCTGGGGTACCTGGTTGACTAAATGCATATACTATTGTGACAATTTTCAGATAGTGAGAAAAGTAGTGAATGGCTTTGATAGGGCAGATGCTAAGGCTATTGGGAGTGCACAGGACCTGTTTTCTGATCCTCAAATGGAAGGTAAATTGGCTTGCATAAAATCAAATTTTTAATTTTTGCCAGAAACCATAACCTGCCTAGAAGAAAGTGGCATGGTATTGGCCAAGACAATCGAGTTAGTCAGGAATGCTGAAGGTTGTATAAAATATGTAAAAGGTGAGATGGGGGACAAAGTCAGACAGAAAATAAAATTTGTATTGGACAAGAATAAAGGGTATCAGACAGTGTGTCAAATAGCCAGTATTTTGTCGGGAGAAGACTTCAGAATTGACATTTTTGAAGAGGATTTAACAGCCAGTGACAGTGTTTATCAAATATGCTCCTATTACATCAGCAGAAGTGGAGAGAAGTTACTCGAAATATACAACAGCATTAGCTGACAACCACCGTTCCTTCACCTTTGATAACTGAGGATGACGATGGTGGTGTATTGCAACGTAACTAGGGTATGTTTAGTTAGCAATATATTTTTCTCTTTGTAGTAGAAATGAAAATGACGTATTGTTAATCTATTGATTAATAGTTTACACTAATTCTACTAAGAATGTTTGTTATTCGAACCATTATTTGTACAAGACAATCATGAAATTGATCATTTTTAGGTAATTTTTTTAAAGATAAGTTTTAGGTCATTATTTTTAAAATGAAGTCATTTTAAGAGAATTTTAGGGGCAATTTATAGGTCATTTTTCGATAATTTTAAGATCATCAACATCCGGGCCCTATAGATGACAATGATCAGAACACAAAGTAGAGGATTATGTCACTTGTGAAACACAGACTGCACAAAGATTATATTCTTAGGTTGCTGTCTACCTCACAACTCGATCTTCACCAGTGGCACATTGGTGTCACACTCATTTTCAGTTTGTATAGGCATTATAGCTCAGAATATCAGCCATACAAAGTGTTACTCATCATCAGTCCTAGTATTTATAAAAAAAACATTTATAAAACACCTTTTAATTTATGCCAAGGACAAACAACTTGGAAGGTCCATGATGAATTGTACCTTATAATTGATGTGATTTTTACATTACAGAAAGAGATATGGAAAAACTGACTGTGCAACTTCCCTTGACCAGAATCGAAGTAAACTACTGAAATTATCCAAAATACTTGTATTAGAGGTGGGAAAAAAATCTGGAGATGATATAGTAATAGATGTTTACTCCTCCGCTGTCTATAACCCACCCAGCCATCCCAAATATGATCACGACTTATATAAATTGAATTCCAGCTGACTCAGTCATTTTTAGCAACATGTACAGTATTGCCAACCCCATGCATTTGGTACTATTTTGCATCCGGCATAGTACAACAAAAGAGTGCCGTCAATTTAATGTGAAAGGGCGCCAAGTTTCATTGCAATGGTTAATACTGTTCTACATACAAAACAAACCTAGCCTGGGGCTCACACCCCAGACCCCCTTGCTTGTAGTGCAATCAGTAATTTTCGTCCAGACAGTCATCTAACCAAGTAGCGCCAATAGTTTTGTCTAGACCGCTAGTTTCATCTTGACCAATGGTTTAGTCCAGACAGTCGTCTAACCAAGTAGCGACCAATAGTTTCGTCCAGACACCCATTTTAGTTCTGAGGTATTTTGTATCAAACATGTTGGCAACAGTGAGGGGATGTGATATGACGTCAATGTGTGCGCCTCCAACAATGGCCGCAGTCATTGAACAAGCAAGAAATAAAAACCTGTCAGTTCAAAAGTTTATATATAATTTATGTATACAGTAGAACCTCGTTAACACGCTCCTCATTAGTACGTTTTATCGCATATCACGTCGTAATTTTCAAGTCCCGATTCTTATCTGATGACAATGTAAAAGTACCTCATTTATCACGTCGCACATTTTGCCGCGCATCGCTTAGTACGATCGCATTTTCGTCAGCCCTGAAAGCATTCTTTGTCCACCCCTAGTGGAATGTGAGACAGACCGCACTGAGATAACATTCCCTGCCAACAAGCGGGCGAGGGTGGCAACTTAACAGGTATAGGCGACTCTTAAAATAAGACAGTAGCACGTGCCGCGCATCGCTTAGTACGATCACATTTTCGTCAGCCCTGAAAGCATTCTTTGTCCACCCCTAGTGGAATGTGAGACCGACCGCTCTGAGATACCATTCCTTGCCAAAAAGCGGGCGAGAGTTGCGACTTAACAGGTATAGAAGACTCTTAAAAGTAAGACAGTAGCACGCGCCGCGCCGCTTCTGATTAACGCGTTTTTTACATTTCCCTTACTGATACAAATTAATGAGGTTTAATTATTTTCCATTAGTAAGTTTTCCCGCTTTTGACGTTCAAATTTTTCAGTCCCTTGAAAAACGTACTAACGAGGTTTCACTGTATATATATATATATATATATATCACTTTCTTGTGGACACGATAACTACCGCAATTTTGCACCAATCACTTCGAAGATTTTACATAAT
The DNA here is from genome assembly GCA_946902985.2 of Meconema thalassinum. NCBI lineage: Eukaryota > Metazoa > Arthropoda > Insecta > Orthoptera > Tettigoniidae > Meconema > Meconema thalassinum. Next base: position 293,511,480 of record OX336391.1, on the reverse strand, counting down.
ATGTATCCCTTTAAAATCTCGGTCGAGTTCATTAATGGGCAAAATCGGTCAAAGCAATGGCAATGTTATCAATGGGTGGCTTTTTTCGAAAAAGTGAAATATTGCTATAACTCTCTTAGTATATGAAATATCGAATCCATTCAAAGTTCATACTATGTGTCGGATGAGGGCCAAAATTTTATGTTTTAAAAGTTTTTTGATAGCACCAACCATTGACCAAAGGGGGTGGGGAAAGGTGGGTTTTTCGGGAAACAATCATATCTCTCTTAATAGGCACAATATCAAAATCGTACAAACTGGACAATATTCTCCTAATAATTACCTAAAACTTTTGTCTGAAAGAATTTTTGATATGACCCACCATTACGCCAAGGGGTGAGCAAAATGATTTCGGAATTATAAGAAAATTCCAAGTGCCATGAGAGGTTGCCATGACAACGCTGCTAAATTGATAAGGGATGAGACATCAGAGATTGCCATGACAACGCCACTGCACGAGATCAAATTCAGTTTTCCATCTGAAGCGACTTCGGTATCGTAACTGGTAGCATGCTGAACTTCTATACCCAAGGTCGCGGGTTCAAACCCTGTCAAAGTCGTCGGATTTTCTAAGAGCGCTAAAAATCTCTCAGTATGCTTTCCTTCGGACAGAAAGTTCCAACGTTTGTTGCAAGTTGCTGGTGGCATCTAGTAGCCAAGTTCACAGCTAGGTGTTATTGATAGTAGTATTTGGTAGCAAAATTAGGAACAATTACTTGAAATTGACCGTTTACAGTCCTTGCCTGAGTAATACAGCCATCACAATTATCACTATTTATCAGACAGATTCTACACACATCCAAAGTACACGGGGCTACATGACCGCGTTGTCGCAGTCCCAAAACTGAGGAACCAACCAACATCACTGCGGGTGATAAAATTTCGCGTGAAGAAGTAACAGACCGTTAGATAGTTACACATCAGTGTAGAAACCTTGCACGAGGACAGTGTGACCACAAGTATAATAAAAATGGACCCCAAATGACGAGAAGGTTACTGTCCCCATAAGACAATAAAATGTTAAAAATTTGCATAAAAAGACGAAAAACAAAGTTAATTTAGCTCCAATCGTACAATACTTTCTCGCAATAAATGAGGTCTGAGCCTTCTACGAAAACCTGCATATTCTGCCTATTTTCGCCTATCCTCTAGTTTGCCCGGTGAAATCTACCTGCGCCTTCCGGCTTGCCGAGAGGAATTTTTTAATTCCTAATGACTCCCAGAAAGGTATGTGAATAATATATTTATCATATATTCTCAATAATCTCCCAGGTTCTGTAAAAGTCTGGTTCTGGTCAAGGGAAGAATTAATAAACTGACTACCTTTTCCTATCTCACAGATATGATTACAATTATTGATTCCACTCACAGTCACAGTATCAGTTGAAAGGAAACCCGACAAGCTTCCCGAACCATATTTAATTGCAAACTCCGTTCCATTCTGCTTGTATGTAGAGGACTTTTTGCTGTCATACTTATGGTGCAGCACTGAAACCATACAAAAACCTTCAGTTAAACTCTGTTCTGATTAACAGGCTGTACGATTGTTAACTGTAAAACTAAAAATTGCTAATAATAACACAATACTGCATTTATGTAAATTTCATACCACCTATTATCAAAACCTTGAAACAAAATCAAATATATATGCTGAATATTAAGGTATAGAAAACATTGAAACAATTTTTCAATGTTGCCTTATTAAAAATTGAGTGGTGACTTTCAGTCTGTCAATACAAATATTTGATATTTTGAAATCTATTGGAATAAAGTACAGCGATAGGAGGTGATATACAATCTATACAGAAACCAGACAGCAGTCACACAAGCTAAAGGACATGAGAGAGAAGCTGGTATTAAGAAAGGTGTAAGGCAAGGCTGCAACTTATCACCCATACTTTTCAATCTTTACATTGATCAAGCAATGAAGGAAATTGGAGAAAAATTTAAAGTGGGAGTGAAGATTCAAGGAGAAATAATTTCAACTCTGAGATTTGCTGATGACATTGTCATCTTGACCGACATGCCCGAGGATTTGAATGAGTTTTTGAATGGTATGGACTCAGTCTTACGCAAAGAATACATGATGAAAATTAATAAATTAATAAATGTAAAACAAAGATACTGGAATGCAGCCGAAATAAATCAGAAACCTCTATGGACATCAAATTGGCAGGTGAAAAGCTGAAGGAAGTAGGAGACTTCTGTCACTTAGGAAGCAAAATAACCAGTGATGAACGAAGCAAAGAGGATATAAAAAGTAGGTTGGCTCAGGCAAGGAAAGCATTTCGACAAAAAAGGAATCTGTTGACCTAGAATATAGATTTAGGTATTAGGAAGTCATTTTTGAAAGCCTTTGTCTGGAGCGTGGCGCTCTATGGAAGTGAAACCTGGACTATTGGTGCAGAAGAAAAGAGGAGAATTGAAGCATTTGAAATGTGGTATTACAGGAGAATGATGAAGATTAGATGGGTAGATAGGGTTACAAATGAGGAGGTATTAAGACAAGTGGGAGAGGAGAGATGTTTCTGGCGACAGCTAATGAAGAGAAGAGATAGGTTGGTAGGACACATACTAAGACACCCAGGAATAGCAAGCTTAGTTATGGAAGGAAGGGTTGAGGACAAGAACTGTAGGGGTAGACCAAGGTTCGAATATGTTAAACAGATTGCCTCGGATGTAGGGTGTGGTAGCTATGTAGAGATGAAACTGATAGCTCAGGACAGGGAGGCATGGAGTGCTGCATCAAACCAGTCAAAAGACTGAAGACTCAAACAACAACAATACAAATATAACTCCAATTAAATTGGGATAATGAAACTAACTGAGAAAGACTTACTTGTGTTTAAAAATATTATTTTCACTCCCCACTTGAAATCTGTACAAATAATATCCACATGTAAATCTTTTATCATGTGGTTTCACATTATTCCAATTTAATTGGGCTTATATTCATGTTAACCAACTGAAAGTTACTAATAATAATGTCATTGGTGTTTAACTACTGTAACATATACAGTATATTGTGATATGAAGAACTCATGTCGCATGTCCCATTTATCATCTATTACATATTGGTCCTATTTCATTTAAATTGGAGAAGCGGGGCGGCATTTGAGTTCCCTTCGTGGCCGTCAGAGTTGTCCACTCTTCAGTGACCATCGGTCAGTACTTATGAAATTGCCACTAGAGCGGGCGCCATGAGAGTTTTTTGCTTCTTCAAAATGTGGGCCCCAGAAGACTCCTAACGTAAGTCACATTTACTCCTGGAAGTCGGATAAAAAATATCAGTTTCCGCCCAATTAATAGATTGGTGTCATGTGCATACTATTTTAAAATGTGACATTGTCGTACTCTAGAAGGCACTTCTGAATGGCTATCAAAAATAATAAGAAACTGGTGCATAATGACTCTCTTATTTTTCCGCCATGTTGATAATAATAATAATGTTATTGGTTTTACGTCCCTTTTAGAGACGCCGGGGTGCCGGAATTTTTCCCCGAAGGGGTTCTTTAACATGCCAGTAAATCTACGGACACGGCCCCCTCGCATTTGCGCACCCACAAATGCCAGCTGACTGCGCCAGGTTTCGAACCCGCCATGTTGAAACAAGAACTCTGTTCTGTGATCTGATATCAAACTAGACGTAATTTGTGTCTTCTCAGGCAGGGGAATTTTTCCCCTTGCCTGAAGAATGAGAATTCTATGGAATATTTTGTACAAGACGAAGAGGCTAGAGTGAGCCAATATTCTGGATATATGTGGTTAGTGGATCTTCCTATTATTTCGGGAAAAAATCGAAGAAATGTGAAATAACAGTATGGCAGCCATGTTGGTGAAAGTTTGTGATTTAAAATCTTTAGTTCTGTTATTGTGTGTTTTTTTTTTATATTAAGTGTGACCCGGAAAAAAGGATTTCCTTAAGGTATGTTTAATTTATTTTTTTATTTGTGGAGCTCCACCGAAAGTCTTGTCATAGTTTTCTTAATTTATTTTCTTCATTAGGGGTAATTGTTATTAGATATTTGACATTTTATTTGTAATTCCGTGGACATTCCTAAAGTTTAACCTTTGATTTCTCTCTTTAGTTATATTTTTGTTAACTTAAAATGAATTCTCCCCTTGTAATTACGGGTGCTTCATATGTTATACTTTAATTAAGTTGTTTGCCAAATTTTGGTACATAGTTTTTCTCTTCTTGATCCAAACCATTTAAACTAAACAAAAAGAAATTTAAAATTTCAGTAATGATATGCACTAATCTCTATTCCTTTTTTTTTATCTCACTGAGGGGTTTATGAACGTACTTATTTTCTGCTGTTCTTTCTTTTAAAAGCGGACTGTGACGTAATTCAACTGTTTGCTGCCATTGTTGTTGTATTTTTTTTTTAAACTCCATTGCATTGTGGACTTGCCTGTTGTCTTCGTTTTGTTTCGGTAGTAGACAGACCTTGTGTGTTATTGTTGATCTTGAAAGAATTGTGTTTTTAATGTTTAATATCCTTGTGTTTCTTTCGTGTAGTGTAAATTTAGTAAGTACTTAATTGTGATCCGACATTCATATTATTTTGTTCTCTGTAAATTTTATTTCTATTGGTTTTTGCGTCTTAGTTTGAGCACGTGGCCTTGTTGATTTTATGACCAGTCTGTGATAAGAGATTGTCGTTCTTTTAATTCTTTTCTTAATTTCGGAACTTAAATTTTACTTCAATTTTTTATCCTAAGGTAACAGTTCAACCTTTTGCTTGTAAATTTTGTCTTGGCCTTAAGCTACTTATGTTCCTCAGTGAGACTAGGTAGGTTTATTCAGTGTTATTTTTTGCCGAGTAGATCATCATCATCATCTTGAGCAGTTTCCAACCGCTGGTCGGGTCTGCTTGGAACATAAGCCTCTCCATCGTTTCCTGTCCATCCACCATCTCTCGTCATTTACTGTGTCCCAGCACACTCCTCTTTCCTCCACACTCTTCTTAACTCCTTTTGTCCATCTGTCCCTTGGCCTCCTTCCCGTCATTTCCATTCCAAACATCTTCTTCGGTATCCTCTCCTCTTCCATCCTCCTCACATGTCCATACCATTGTATACCGAGTAGATGCATTCCTTATATTATGTATTTTCATGAAATGTAGTTTTGATAGGTTTTTCTCATTAAATTATTTTTCCTTGGTCATAGCTCTGGTAGGTTACTGAGGGACAGCTAGTTAAGCCTGTGGGACTCCCTCTTTTCCCTACTTACTCCTACAGGTTCTTCTGTCTGTGTTCCTAAGGTGATTTGCAGTTGCGGACTCTGGAGACAGGTAAGCAGCCCAACGCGTTTCCCCTTTAAAGCTCTATCTCTCTATATCATATATATAGATATGAAACCAACATGTGCACATGTGCATTTGTATAACTATATAGATATTGGGTGTCGCAACTACGCCTTGCATTGTAATGTCTCCAAGAACAACTGATTCTCTAGATGGAACGAGAATAAGCCAGCAAATAAGGTTGCGACTTTCGTAGATATCGAAGGTAGAAAACTCAATTACCTATAGCAGATTTATAATTTCACCACATTCCATCACAAGTACATTTTAGAAACAACATCTTCTAAGTGTTTGTTGAAGCTATTCAAACAACTACTTCGAGAATATGCCAGCTAATAAAGAGTGACTTTGGCAGATGTTCAAGGTAGAATTCTCAATTTCCTATATTATTGTTATAAATTTTCATCAGAATCCACCGCAGCTCCAGTTCAGAAACAACATCTTCTAGTGCTTGAAAATTTTTAGCTATTTTCATTTTATGAAAAAATAGGCTTATGAGATCACCCTTTGTCTGTGTGTGTGTGTGTGTGTGTGAGGTGTGTGTCCCCTAATACTTCTAAACGGCTGGAGCGATTACAATGAAACTCGGTAAGATCATAGCACTATTCTGGCCGACCCCGACCTTCAAATTTTATTGTGTCTCACCAATCCAACATGACGGCTGTGCGAAATATTTCACCAGCATTCAGTATCTCCGAAACTATTACCGATATCGCCCTGAAATTGTGTACGGTGATAAAGGGCACTACTAGAAGTTCACCTATGAGACTTTCAAAAACCTGGTGACTACAAAACCAACATGGCGGCCAAGCGAAGTTGAGACTTTTAAATAGACTTTTCTCGCGATTTAACTATCCAAACGTAATGAAACTTGGTACAGCAAATGTTTATACACATTGTAATGCACCGGAGTCTAACTTAGTTCAATTGTTTACATAACACCAAAATGGCGGCTGTGTGAAATATGTCACTGACATTCTATATCTCCGAAACTATTACAGATATCACCCTGAAATTTTGTACGTTGATAAAGGGTACTGATACAAGTTAATCCATGTAACTTTCATATACCTGTAAAGTACAAAACGAACATGGCGGCCTAGCGAATTTGAAACATTTTAATAGACTTTTCTCGTGATTTAACTCTCTGAGCGCAGTGAAATGTGGTACAGTAAATTATTTTACATATTGTAATGCACTGGCAACTAATTTAGTTCAATGTTTTACATAACCTCAAGATGGCGGCTGTGCGAAATTTTAAAATTATTTTTTTATTTCTTGTGTCGTAATCATGCGATCGAAGTGAAAGGTTGAATAATGAACCTAGGCAATAAATGTCCTTGAATGGTACATAACTCTATGGCCTATACATATAATAATCCAAAATGGCGAGCAACCGAAATATTTAGACGGTTCTCAATATCTATGAATCATTTACAGCAATCAAACTGAATTTTTTTATGTTCTTAGAGGCTATGAACATATGTTCACCTATAGGACTTTCAGTAACCTGGTGAGCACAAATCCAACATGGCGGCGACGCAAAGTATAAATATTTAAATGGATGTTTCTCGCGAATTAACTATCCGAGTGCAGTGAAAGGTTGCGCGTTAAATGCTTATACAAAAGTTAATCCACTGGCATCTAATTTATTTCAATTGTTTGCATAATCACAAGATGGCAGCTGTGCGAAATTTTAAAATCTCGTTTATACTTCTTGTGTTCTAATCATGCGATTGAAGTTTGAGTACCATACGTACACAATAATTTAATGTAATAGTACAAAAATAAAAAGCCAACTTGGCGACCATCTGAAATATTTAGACGATTCTCAATATCTACGAATCTATCACAACCTTCAAACTGAAATTTTGTATGTTGATAGAGGCAATTAACATGAGTAGGATATATGAAAATAGGCTGTATAGTTCTTCACGGAACTACTTGTTATTTATTTGTTAAACTTTCATTTTATTTTAATCAAATTATTGTAAGGATATCCATTTGATTTTATTAATTTTAAACTCTATTAATGCTGAAGAAGATAGCATTGAATATCAAAACATGTTCGTTCAAATATTAATAAAAATTATTTTTACAGTATTGACAAGGTGGATTAAATAATACACATAATCACCAGGAGCTGGATAAGGGGAAATGATGATGATGATGTAGATGAATCACCAATTAGTCAATACGAATCAACATTTACCAAACCAACATGGTCGACATACACGCATTTTATAATATGGAATACAAAGGTATGTTCCATAACACAGTTCGTTTTGCCACTGTTAAATATTTTATACGTCAAGTGTTTTTCAAAAAAAAAAGTTCTAATAAATTAATTTCTTGCCATTACACAAAATTTATGAAGGACTGATAAATAATATTCCAAAATAGATTATTTCATAACCGTTTCATCTGAAATTATTTTTGACCTTGCAGCCAACACTTCCCTCAATATTTTATTAGTATCATCAGAAATTGCTCTGGATTTTCAGCATAAATAGAGCTAAACAGTGCATGTGTGCCAATAAACTACATCGAAATATTATTTTTTAAAAGTTCAAATTACTATGTAGATGGTTTACAGCCGAGGAAAAAAGAATTCCTACAACCCACTATAAGGAGGGTCTGAAAACACTGGAGGGACAATGATTCACACTGCAAGCTATACCACTGGCAATATCCAGGGTTTACAAGTTTTGGTGGATCAGACTCGCCCTCACAACAGGAATTCCTTCAAAGCTGTATTCTAGTTTCAGTTTAAAGTGTGTTCCTGGATGTTCAACACTGCGGGTAGTGGTAGCACAATTTGTAGACTAAGGGTCAAATCCTGGTGGCAACTCGATTCTATCAGGGGTAACTATCAGGCTGTCCAAAATCTGACCGGCGAATAACCAAACATAACTAAATGTAGCTCAGAAAAGTTGAAGGGCATATCTTAACTTCTGGGGTATTAATAAAACTTACCATTAGACAACATGCACCTAAATTCACATAAAAATGTTATCTCCTTATTTTAACATATGGTATTTAACCTGGTACAATAAACTGTATTACTACAGTTATGGAGTAAAGTCAAGTGCTACTTACAACAAGCAATGCTGGTTATGTGGCACTGCTTTGAAGGCACCCACAAGTTAGATGAACCAGTGTCAAATACAACTCTGAACTTCTGTGGTGGGTTTCCAATGCTGATGGGCCCAAAGTACTGAGCCTGCAGACATGCAACATATAAAACTACTGTAAAAAATCATATTAGTTTAATTAACATTTCTGTAGGTTAATAATTTGTAAATACTGTTGTACGTAAGTGGTATATGCACATCTGCTGAACCTAAATTAGGGGCAGATGACCTTGCTGTTCTTCCCCTTAAAATAATAACTTGTAGTTAGGTTATATTAGACAGTGGAATAAAGACCGAATTGTTAATGCTAACAGATATTTTATTTGAATAGACACTGACACACTCACATTATTACAACGCATCGCCGAACAAGAACATATGGTAGCACCACAGTCGCACCAAAGGGCCAATCACCATAAGTAAAACAAAAGAGCAACAAAACATTGAAATGACTGCCAAAGGGGAGGTGTTGTTATTGCTGATAGGTTGTCAGCAATTTCAGTTTTGTTGTTCTTTTGTTTTACGTATGGTGATTGGCCCGTTGGTGCGACTGTAGCGCTACCATACGTTCTTGTTCGGCGATGCATTGCAATAATGTGAGTGTGTCAGTGTCTATTTAAATAAAATATTTGTTAGCATTAACAATTCGGTCTTTATTCCACTGACAAAAGAACAACAAAACACTGAAATTGCTGACAACCTATCAGCAGGAAGCAACAGTGAATGACGCTCCACTCCTTGATAACATTTTCTCGAGTACAAAATTAGCCAAAATACCTGTAATAATGTCTGGAAAACAAAAACTGGAGATGATGTAGTAATAGATGTTTATTCCTCCACTGTCTATAACCCACCCGCAGTCCCAAATTTGATGACTTATATAGATGAAATTCCAGCTGTGTCCGCCATTACGAGCATGAATTATCATCACCCAGCACTTATGGTACCAATCAATGGTTTTTTGTCACGGTGCACCGCTAGCTTCGCACGGCTAAGGCCGCACCTCAACCCAACCCACATAATCCAATGATTTTTGACAATGGTTACAGCCTAACATGTCCAATCCAATGATTTTTGACAATGGTTACAGCCTAACATGTCCAATCCAATGTTTTTTAACAATGGTTACAGCTTAACGCATCCAGATCAATGGTTTTTTGTCAGCCGAGTCCCGCTAGCATGCTACGTGTGTCATGTGGTGTATTTAGTATGGGACATGTTGGCAACTGAGACATCAATGTGAGCTCTTTGGCGGCAGTTTAACGTACTAAATACGCTGTAGAACATGGCTGCCCATACGAAATGAGCAATAAATAAAAACCTATTTACGTGATTTAGCACATATATCCGATGCAGTCTGTGCGGAAGTGATCAATGTTAGTAATTATATTAATACCATAATGTACCCCCAGAAGATGAAATAAGGTATGAAAATCATATATTGTCGAAATGAAAGTGAAAAAGAAAAGAGTGATATGTCGTTCAGAATTAATAAGTCTAAGTGAGCAAGATTTGATGATGTTCACTTTACGAATGAAAATGGTCATCCAATTCAGCCCCCTATTTGTGTGAGAAGTGTTTAAAAGATCCTTGTATTTTATTTCAGGCACTAGGTTATTAATCCCCCCACCTAATCTAATTAGGCACACTCAAGTTGATAGACTAAAAGCTTCTACTAATAGAATAAACAATCAAACAATGTGCGAATGAACACTTTTTTGCTTTATTGAGCCTGAAAATCCAAGTACTGCTGAAACGTTTTGCTAGCCCCTAACTGTTGGGTGAGAAATGTTAACTGTTTACCTTTGCCTAACCTTTGCGCCAAGACCTCAACGCAATGTTGAAATCTAAATTTGTATTTAACAACGTCTAGCTCTGGCAGAACACATTCAAGACTCTATTCACTCAGATCGTGGTATGATTTGATCATTAACCCAACAAACAATTGTATCAGGAGAAGGTATTGGTCTATATCTAATGCTACCTACTGAAAGCAAAGATTGCATTGTAAAAGAAATGAATTTATTATATAAAACAAGAATAGCAAAATTAATAATAATAATAAGTTTAAAATTTAAATTGGAGCGTTGCGATTTTAATATTACCGATAGAAAATTACGTGAAAACGGAGTCTGATAAATTATTGATTTTACTCTTATTCCCAAGCTATGAAGTTACTGAAATATGAAATATAAAACCAAGAGAAATGAGAGATTGCTTATTTCTGCGTCATTACCGCTTACCACTGGAAATGCCCGAAGCCTTTCCCTCGTACTGGATGATGCTGTGAGCTTCCCACAGTCTCCTGGATGTCGTCATCTTCGTCGATGTTTGATGAGATTCTGGTAGATTAGATAATTCTATGGTCAGTACATCGAACCCAAACACTCGTGCAACCACACTGGTTAAGTTTTACTAAAGTTAGTCCTCCGATCCACGGAACATCGGAGCGACTCCCGCGTGCATCCGTACTCGTTAAGTTCTACACAGATAGTCCTCGTTTCACGGCGCGTCGAACGATATATGCACCCGTCGCATCCCCACTCCAGTCCAGACTTCCCGCTTACGTGGTCTCCTCTGATTGGCTGAGCACACCGCTACTTCCCCTCCTCTGGTTCATTACACACGGCGCGCGAGAGGGAGAAGTCGTTTTCCGTTCCATATATTCGCCTTTCTTGACGCTGCAACTCCGCTTGCGTAATACTTCCCAACAAGATTAAGCGTGTACTTTAATTTCCAGTGACTCATGTCTCTCAAATACCCTAACTGACAAAACTCCGTAAAATTCCGTAATCAGATAATTTTCTATGATATAGTCGTTCGTAATAATTTGCATGATAGCGTTTTCTAAGACATAGAAAACCTATCTGTATGCTTATAATTTTTATAAAATGCTCCGAAAATATCTAAATAATAATTATAATAAATTAATAATAATAAATTAACATGAAAAATTCTCTTGGCTGAACAATTTGCCGCGTAAATAAATATAGAATGGCTTCCTACTGACTTATGCCAGTTGCATAAAAACCCCTCGAAAAACACGTTACACTGCAGACCTACATGAGTTGTTCCGGAGATTATCTGGAGTGATCATTCTAGTTATTCTAGCCTATGTTTTACAATCTCAAATGTACAATATGGAGACTATAGCAAACCTATGGTAAATAGTGCAACTAAAACTATTCCTAAACTTTTACTAAGACTTTCACTCACACGTTATAATTTTTCAGGGCAGTGGCGGCTGGTGACTTGAAGTGTAGGGTGTTGCAATCTTGAAAGGCTATAGGCTTACTGTAAATTTTCCCCTTTCATTTTATTTTATTTTAGAAAGAAAGCCCGAGAACAACTACAGGGTCATTATGTGTGTGCGCGCCAGTGAACACGGCCAGCTAAGCCGGCTGTGACTGGCGCAGATCGCGGCCACGCCCACCCGGTTCCACCGGCGGTTGGCGGGCTCCACTGATTCATATCGTTAGTTCACACATATTTTGTCATACATATGAGCTTGTATTTGCAAAGCTTAGCCGTTAGTGTTGCACGCTTAGTGAGTATTGTGATTGTTGGTCATGCCTAGACACCAATTCACATTGCACGAACGTGTGTATATCCATAATTCGTGTATGAAAAGCAGAAAATGTTGTTCTGAAACGAGACGAAAATTTTGAATCAAGTTTCCAGGAAGACTCTGTGCCTAATGCCATTACAATTAGGAGGCTCGCTAAACGATTCAAGGAAACAGGCTCCGTAAATAATAAAAGAATTGACAGGCATTCTTTCATCAGAAGATGTCAGGTGTGTGTTACAAGAGAGGGAGGACATTTTCAGCATGGCCTATGAGCACTGTAAGTACACAAATTTGAACATGTTTGGTAAAAGTGTGAAAGTTCACGCCGACCGCCGGCTGAACCGGGCGTGCGTGGCCACAATCTGCACTAGTTACAGCCGGCTTAGCTTGCCGTGTTTACTGGCGCGCACACACATAATGACTCTGTACATAGTAACTTAAGTGTTTGTAGATGTACACTGTCCTTTGAACTGAGGTGAGGATGACAATCATTTTAAAGGACATGGAACATCAATGTCACCTGATGATTAAGATGGTTGGTTTAACCCCTAAATGCTAAAAGTTTTGAGAGTTAATTTTGCACAAATGGTTGGAGGCTACATATGCGACCACTACCCTACAAGACTAATACACGTAATAAAATGCATTGTACTCTATCCTTAGTGGCGAAATATGAAGCCACCTTTCGTATCCGAGGTGCATTTCTATAGTCTCAGACTGTCTTAACAAGTCTTTCAAGAATTAAAACAATCCAGATGAGTAGGGCCCTATATCTAGCCCTGCACCACCGCTTCCACCATGAGAACGTCCTTAATTTGCTCATCAGGTACAGGTAATTACGAGAAGTAGCTTTTGTATGTAATTACATTAGATCTTGGTTGTTTCAGTTGTGTTGAATATAATTTCTTAAAACCACAATTCTTTTTCCTGGCTATCCAATTATCTGCATCGGCACTGTAAGCGGAGTAAAAATAGTAGTACCCAATCTTGATCTAGTCTATTCATTATGCTTATTCTATAATCCAATGCAGCAACAAAATGAACAGACTACTTACATCCATATAATTTGAGAGAGGCTCAGGAGTAGGTCCCCCATACCGCATTCGGAGTTGAGTTACCTCTGTTCCAACAGACTGCAGAGTTCTACGAGCAGACTCCACCTTGTACAAAGGAACCCTGCAAACAAAATACAGCTGTATTAAAGGCCTTGCCGTCCAGATTAATTGCATATTAAACCTAAATTTGTACAGTATAGCATTACAAATTATTATGCTGAGGAAAAAGAAAATTTGGTTACTATGCTGCTGGTGTCTGTAGAACCTAGACCTTAATATATAAAGGATCTTCCACAATTTGCACTTTGCACCATAGCATTTGCTGTCAGCAAACTCGTGCGTAGGGGCAGATAACCTCGTAGTTCCGCCCCTTAAAACAACAATAACTAACTAAACTCGTGCGAAGGAAAAACTGCAGAGAAATTGCAAACCAGCTGACAAATGAATTACCTCTACTATAAACATAACTCGCATTTACCAAAGCCTTACTCCCCCTCAACACAAATACTCTGTAAGCAGGCATATTGCACAGTGCTAGTCAAGGATGTAGTCAACTATCAACTATCAACACGAGAGTGTCACTTAAAGGTCATTCTAACATCACGTGGTCATAGGAAGAAATAGAATTCATGTTGTTGTTGCTGTAATGTAGCTTAGGTTGACTTACAATACATATTATATAGAAACCCGAATTGGTCATTAACTGGCACTTGGCACAAATCTAAACTACCATGAGGGCGGATGCATCAGTCAAGGCAACTAGCAGTGCCCTTGTTATAGAACACATGCAGGACTGGATATAAGGAACTTGTATAGTTTAAGGGGCATGCCGCCATGAAAATCACAAATATTTTCTATAGGAACTGGTAATATGGCTTAGACGAAGGAGTTGAACCATTGATTGCTTGGAGGTGTTCCATATATTTCAGGAGAGATCAAAATGATTGTGTCTGGCGCGTGGTTGGATTTCCAGCCCTGAGTGTTCAGTGTGAATCAAGGAGCAGCTTCCAGTGTGGGAAGTATGATAGTGGAGGCAGGGTGTGCTAAATGAATGTGGGAAGTGTGGTGTTAAGGCTTTACATACAAAATCATGCTTAACCCGCTTGCTTGTAGCACAAACAGTAACTTTCGTCCAAATTGGTCTAACCCATTAGCAACCAATAGTTTTGCCCAGACCGTGGCTTCAAGGTAAAATGAAGTGTAGACTGGCTTCAGGAGAGTGCGGTGAAATGAAGTTGGCAATATTGCCTTTTGGGAATGTGGTGTTTCTTGAATGCATTTAACCACAATGATCATGACAAGTAAGTAGAAATAACTTTCCGGGTGATGTAAGAAAAATTACAAACTTTCAAAACTTGCCCCATTTGCTACACAAGAGTATAATACGCACAAGAAGAGCTTGCCACAGAATGCTGCGCAGATCTTCGGCAATGTTCAGTGGACCCGGTAGTTGCAGAACACGCCCCTCCCACTTCGCTGCAGTAGCTCGCTGGCAGCAGTTCTAAAGGGACCGTCTGCCCAGGCGGAGGCTTGGCATGCTAAACTGTAACTGGGGTTCAAGTGAGATCTCGGCGTGTGTATGTAATGCCTTACACAGTAGTTATTACCTGAGCCAGGACACATTAACCTATAGTCTGATTATATTGTTTTTACTGCTTCCTTGCACTCTACGCTTGATTTACAGCTGTAGACCGCAGTGAATGCAGTGAGCCCTGTAATCAGCATTCGGTGGACACACAGGAGCCCCGCAATGAGCATTAAACTACGTTGATTGATATTGGTCTCTGTGCATCGTTGAGTTTCGGCAAGCTCTTCTTGTGGTTATTCTAACTTGCTCAGCATCCAACTCTTGCAACACAGATGGGGGCTGCTGGTAATAATGACCTTCCTAAAACTAAGGATGGGGAAAAGCTATCAAAAGCTTGAATACCTCTCAAAATGCCCGAGCTCAGAAAATGCATAGGCTACTTCATATTATTTTACTTGAATATAGAAATAGGAAGCTTGTAGTTTTAATTGACCATTAATCTCGCGATCATGATTTACGGGACCTCCATTTATACATGGAATCCGAATCACAGGAAGTAATATTTCACTTCGAAAACACCACATGCATTAACAGGGAATCTAATCCCATCCGCCTCTGTGAGAGGCAAGCAGCTTGTTCGCTGCACCACTCTATTCCATAAAAACCTAAAATAATTTACGACGAATTGAAGACTGTCAACAGTATTCCGTGATTCCTCCCTTTGAACCCCTGACGTCAAGACTGTAAATATCTGAACACCGATACTCGCGCACGTCAGATTAGGTTGCGTGTTCCAATCAGTGCCCTTCAAACCTATACTGGAAATATATATTTCAATTGCACATCAGAATAACTGCTGGAAAGGTGGTGAAGATGGGTTCGATTTATTGCCTAATATGTTCTTTCTTGCTAATAAAAAAAATAACACATTTTGACACATCGATAACAGTCAACACTCTGATCTAAATCGACTGGAATGACTCGCAAGAGTTTTTGGTGAGGTTACTTTCGAAGTCTGATAAGAAGAGATCCTTAAAGAAACATATTTCCCCTGTTTGCAATTACTTACCTGATCAACTTGCCGCAACATAGTGTTACCAGAACACTTAACAACAATGCACGTAACATTTTGAAGTGAAAACGATTCAACCACTTATTAGTAGAGCAGAGCTGGGACGAGTACTGTTTTCAAATATTCCAAATCGAACAATGAAAGAAAACGCTTCGAAAGCCAAAGGCGAACAACAGCAATAATGATTATGACATGTACGAAGCTCATATAAATACCCACGAACTATCCCCCGCCTTCCCCTTGTTTCCCCACTCCTAGCCACAGAACAACACTCCTGGCCGGCGACAAAGAATATGGAATACGGGTGACCGCGGGTGACGAACTTTCCATGATTGTGATGAACTGTCACGCGATCGGCCCCTACCGAGCATAAGCACGACCACAGGGGACAGAGTCCGATCAAGAAAGGGCGGTAACTATGAAGCACTTGATGTATATTGCAATATTATTTTGAAAGAAATTAACTTATTAAATATAGTCTAGAAATTTCTCTAATTATTTCCTCTTCTGGGATATGCTAAAGTGAAAAAATGTGTGTACTTGAGCATAGATTTTTTTATATTTTAACTTAAAATAAGGTCTATCAACTGACGACTCACGAAAATAAACCCTACCAGTGCCAGTGTCGTAAAATCGTAGAACCTCAGTCTTCAATCCGTGGAATACGGAGTGCATGGATCTCCATGAACCGTTTTCCAAATCTCCATTAGAACATTGTATGTTGTGTAAATTCATAAATATCGCGTCAATGTATTGCCAAACTTTTGTACTCGCGTTTCTACTGAGTCGGGGATGAGGTGAGATGATTTTCTATGTGGCAATGGCTTTTACGCCGGATGCCCTCCCTGGCAGCAACCTTAGCAGTGAGAAAGAAAATCAAGTGATGGTGGCCTATTAGCAAGTATCATCCCGGCATTTGCCTGGAGTTGAAAATGGGAAATAACGGAAAACCAATTCAAGGCCAACCGACGGTGGGATTTAAACTCTTGTCGTTTTTGTTATATCTGGCGAAAATGTTAACTCTCATCACAAAAAACAATGGTGGCCGTCAAGTTTCGGGTCAATTACACATTCCGATCAATTTCGTCTATGGGAATTTTTAGTGTCCTCGGTGACGTCACGGATGACGTGTTGATTTTGATGCACGGAGGTACCCGTGCCTTTACGATACAAAGGACCAAGACTTCAAAAACAAAAATGAAAAGAGATGCGTGGTTATCAGTAACGAGCGCTGTGTTGGAGGAGACATGGAATGAAATGGATGCAGAAAGAAAATCAGCTATCGGTAATAATAATAATAATATCGTATGGCCTCAAGTGCCGGGTGCAAGCTTTGTTAATTGACACCCAGAGGTCAGCTTGCATGTCGAATTTTGTTGTTCCTTGAAGCACTATGAAAGTCAAGGAGGTTAGATATTTAAGCTCCTTGACACTATAGCGCTTTCTAGTAGAGAAATGAGGAACATTGTGTTGGCGAAAAATCCCGAGATTAATTTTGCCATTATAAACACGGCCTACTGAATTCAAATGGGTTCTTTGACATGCCAACATCGTATGACATGCGTGTCTTAATTTTTGCCGCCTTTCAAAAATCACTTACCACGGCCAGGAGCGAACCTGCAAGCTTGTGGGGTTGGTAGACGACACGATAACCACTCACCCACCGTGGCAAGCAGCTATCGGTAAGTAGACCTTTTATTATTATTATTATTAGGAGCAGTAATTTAAGTTATTTATTTTTATCCATGACGTAGGCCTATGTGATAGTCCGAGGGAGGCTGTGCCTTTTCCAATATTTAATACACAAAGAAGTTTGTGGTATACGCCCGACGGCCGACTCCTTTCGAAACCTAGCTTCAAAACAAATACAATACAGACATAATCCACACATTCTAAATTACAAGGAGCTGCTGTCACGATGTACTGTACTAAACAACGAACTATGTTATCGAACTGATTGAATAATCTGTTTCTTCGCACCAAAACAAAAGTGCATAGAGATTTTGTAAATTTTTTTGGTGGTATAGAAAAATACAATACCAATATCTATAACGTAAGTAGTTCCTTTGGTGAAGAAGAAAAAAAGAACTCCATTGTAGCCTATAACAAGTTCATAAATTTAATTTGTAGCAAAAGACACATTTAATGTACTGTTTACAATCATATTTAGGTTTTGTTTGACTTCCTATCAACAGGAGGGAATCACAATCCATACATTATTTTATACATACATCAGTACTGTATCTCTAACTCCTGACTAGACCTAATGAAACGTAAACTTAGTTCAATTCACTTTTCAAGGACGTTAGCATTGGTAAACTGTAGACTCCCTCTCGCTCAAATTAAATATTTTCTGTGTCAGTATATTATATGTTTTTATTTACCAGGTTAATAAATTAGATAATCCGGATTTCTGGGCACGGGTCTCCTTCCATCAATGGGCAATTGTCCCAGTTGTTTTCCTCTCTACCATCATTAGATAGCAGTAGTAATTAATAAGTTGAGTGGGGTAATGCAACATATAGCATCTTCTTATTTAAGTGTGCTAAAACCTACTTTTGGATATTCCTGCTTCACCAAACTCCATAATCCAAGTGACGATGAAACGAACTTTGATTTCAATGTGGAATCTTATAGCTTAGGCTTTAGAGAAAATCATTAATGACTGAGGCTGATTATTAAATCAAATCAAAATTTTACTGACCGCGGCGCCCCACCGTAAGTTCGCGACGCATAGTTTGAAAACCTCTGGGCTAGAGGCTGGAGAGGACTCGGGAGATGAGTGGTTTGAATCGTCTGTCGGCCACCCTTGAAATGTGTTTCCGTGGTTTCCCATTTCCAGTCATGCAAATGCCAGGATGGGAACTTCGACACAGACTACGGCCGCCTCCCTCCAATTCCTAGCATCTATCCATCCCTACCCATGAGTTGATCCTACAACCTGGTCACGTAAAACAACTAACTTAATAACAACAAATTAAACTTTGTAATGAATAATTAAACTACTTCAATGAACTGTACAGATTATCCTGCACATGGAAGTTACTAAATGTAGGTTGGCGTATTATTGTTTCAGAACTTCTGGAAACATGAATATTGCGGAAAATGTCACCTCTGAAACCAGTGAACCATCACAATTACCTGGACCTTCACACAGATCTATGTCCGAACTAAAGGTATCACGTTTTCCAACCAAACGAAAACGTGATACTTTTGAACAAGAGATCCTCACTGTCCTCAAAGAAAATGCACGTCAGCCCACAGCAACTGCTGGTGATGTTAACTTAGGTGAAGAGTTGGCTGTATATGTGTCGTAGACGGAGCTAGGCGTCTGAGGTTCAGAAGGTGCTGTGTAAGACTGCAGAAGTTGTAAAAATTG
The DNA here is from genome assembly GCA_946902985.2 of Meconema thalassinum. Lineage (NCBI taxonomy): Eukaryota > Metazoa > Arthropoda > Insecta > Orthoptera > Tettigoniidae > Meconema > Meconema thalassinum. The sequence continues at coordinate 293,492,396 of OX336391.1, read as the reverse complement.
TGGGTTGGCTAAATCAATTCATACTCATGAAGAAATTTGAAGTTAGTAACTTTTTAGTTTATTTTATACTGATGGCACTTGGGGTAAATTCGCGATACCTTGTCTAAATCCGCAATATGACAAGTCTTATTTGTTTCATTACTACCACGACCGCATAAATGAATCACCGAAATACATGGAATTTTATAAATAATTCACAAAGGAAATACAGCGCAGATTTTCACGATTTCACCACCAGGTGGTAGCATTTGTTGTTTCAAATTTATAGTCAAGAGAAATTAAATAGTTGACTCAACTCAACTGCTGAGATGAACTCGTCTCTTGCACTGGGGCATATCTGCAGAAGAAATATACTGTATTGCAAGTACTGTGGAATTAGCCGCACTGCGGAGTTAGCAAAGTCTCCCACAACATACCACAACCAAGTATACGGGGTTGAAATTACCACAATGTCCAAGCCCCGAAATGAAACAACAAGTTTTTTTCGGATAAGTACGATGAATCTGCTAGAGCTGTTTCTCAACTTGTGCTCCGTGACCACTTCCTTGTGATTACGCGAGTGCACTATGTCTGCTTGACTCATCCGTGAGCACTTCCTTGTGATTACGCGGGTGCACTATGTCTGCTTGACTCATCCTTCCTCATTCCATTAGTCTAATAAGGTTAACTCTAGTATTCATAGTCCCGTAGAGTTGTTTCATTTGGGGGCCTAGACATCGTAGCCATCAGCCCCCACGCCAGTGTTGGAGAGAGTGGTAGTGGAGGTTAGACAACCGCGAAAACGGAAGGAAGGTACCACAGGGTTGTAGCATTGAAGAACCATCCTCATTGTCAGAGTGCGAATTACACGTTCTGATGATTGGTGGTGAGGGGGCACAAGATCACAGTGATCAAGGTTGGGGAGTAACTCATTTCTAGTACGCCTTTTACTTATTGTAGGAAACTGGCGCTAACGGCGTTATCAATTTCATAACGGTAATGGGTAACGAGGAACGAAATTGCTGCCGCGGAAAAGGCTCTCAATACGCACATGGAGCAGTTGGGGTTTTCGTTTGGAGGAAATCGGCGAGATTGATTGAAATAAATACAAAAATGCATAAGTAAATCGAACAAACAAAAATTAAATAAATTAGTAACTAAATAAATGAGTAAATAACTCTATAAATATATAAATAAATACATAAATTAATGAATACAATTAATACAGTATATAAATAGATAAATAAATGTATAAATAAATTAATAAATAAATTAATAAATATATAAATAAGTACATAAATGATTGAATAAATATACAGTATCAACCGAAAGTTTAAGACCACCTAGTAAGAAAGTTGAAACATGAATTTCATTTGTCAAAAGCTTATTACAAACTACAAGTAATCAATTATCACTGCATATGTTCAGTTAGCTTGCCACGGTGGGTGAGTGGATAGCGTGTCGGTCTACTAACCCCAAGATTGCAGGTTCGCCCCTGACCGTGGTAAGTGATTTTTGAAAGGCGGCAAAAATACGATACGCATGTCATACGATGTTGGCATGTCAAAGAACCCATTTGAATTCAGTAGGCCGAGTTCATAATGGCAAAATTAATCTCGGGAGTTTCCGCCAGCCCAAAGTTCCTCATTTCTCTACTAGAAAGCGCTATTGTGTTCAAGGAGATTAGATATCTAACATCTAACCTCCTTGACTTTCATAGTCAAGGAACTACGAAATTCGACATGCAAGCTACCCTCTGGGTGTCAAATAGCAAAGCTTGCACCAGGCACCCGAGGCCATACGATATTATTATTATTATTCAGTTAATAATTTTGGTAGTCAATGGTACCACCTGCAGCCTTCAGACCCTCTTTTATTCTTGTAGGTATACTGCAAATGAGATTCTGGCAGTACTGAAGTGAAATTTCTGAGATCGTGGACATTTTATGGTCGAGACTCCGCTACTTTAGAACCTATGTAGTTCCACACATTCTTGATGGGATTCAATGTCGGGCTTCGTGCTGCACCTTAGCATACCAACAATTTACCACTTTTCATTTTCTGGAATACTTTTTCGGCCCATATTGAGAACAATGTAATGAAACAAATAGTTCCGTGAAGAACTATACAGCCTATTTTCATATATCCTACTCATGTTAATGGCCTCTATCTAACTAACCTAACCCCGTGGCACTACAGCCCTTGAAGGGCCTAGGCCTACCAAGCGACCGCTGCCCAGCCAATTGGCCTGCAGATATTGGGGTGACGCGTGGTCACGCGTCGCGTCCCCTCGGCCGTTAATCTTGGTTTTCGTGACCGGGGCACTGTCTCACTGTCAGACAGCTACTCAATTATCCTCACGAGGCTGAGTGCACCCCGTTCCAACCCTCACGTCAGTTTTAAAATCCCTGACGGAGCCGGGGATCGAACCCGGGGCCTCCGGGTGAGAGGCAGGTGCGCTACCCCAACACCACGGGGCCGGCAATGGCCTCTATCAACATACAAAATTTAAGTTTGAAGGTTGTGATAGATTCGTAGATATTATTATTATTGAATATCCAGAAAACAATACAGGAACCCTATTTTACCAGAGGTACATTAGGGTTATAGATTAAAAACAAAGCAAATACGAATATTACTAACATAGTTTACAAAAAAATTTGTTGATGAATGTGAGAAATTGTCCTAAACAGCACTGCCTCTTGAAAATATGGTACAGCGGCTTTGAAAGTTCCAGGTTACAGCTATAAAGGTGGCATTGTAAATTGTATCTTTCCTTTTCAAAAACAGGACACTCAAATACAAGGTGACACACCGATTGAGGCAATCCACATAAACATGAATAGTCGTCTGTTGCTATTTTAAAACGTTCAAAATAAGACTTGAATTTTCCATGACCAGTTAAAAATTGTGTGAGGACAAAGTTTGGCACTAATAATTTTGATAACAGTCGATTTTGTACTTCCGGGAAGAATATTTCTCTTGTTACAGACCCTTTCAGGCTACATGTCCATGCGATATTCCATTCGTTTAATATGTATTTCCTTATCTGGCTTTTAACGTAACATATAGGAGACTTACTATATGTTATTTCAAGATGTGTCGTAGCCGCTGATTTTGCTAATTGGTCTGCTCTTTCATTACCAGCCAATCCAGTGTGTCCCCTTATCCACGATGTGCATATATGTGAGCACTCCTGAGCTGTTGCCCTGGTGTAGACAGCTATTGGGTTAGAATTATATTTGTCATTTATAGAATGCAATGCGGATTGTGAATCACTGAAAATCCTCACTCTTTTATTGTTAGATTTAACCCATTCTATTGCACACTTTAAGGCCCAAAGTTCTGCCTGGAAAATTGAACAACTGGGAGAGAGCTTATACTGAGCTGAAAATATTTCAGTATCATTCTCATAAACGACAAAGGCACAGCCAACACTGTCATTTCCATCAAAGCTTGGTGTACGGGAGCCATCAGTATAGATGAAACAGTCATGGGTGCTGAAACAATTTTTATGCAGAAGTTTATAGAATTGACTAGGATGAGAAGATTCCAAGAAATGGCACTTTTGCTCCACGATAATGTCGAAAATCGGCATAGGAGATGTTCTATTCTTCTTCAGTAATGTCAGCTCAGCTTTCCCTATTCCTGTTAAAAATAGTGGTTCTATTCCAGCAATTACAAGTGCTGCATCTGTAGATGTAGTGCGGTATGCTCGAGAAATTCTTAGAGCGAAACCTCTTTGGATTTGTAATAACTTAACCCGAGCCCATTTCTTTTCTAGGGTTGTACGGAAAGCGGACACGCAGTACAGATATTGCGAACCGTCTAAATATTTCAGATGGTCACCAGGTTGGATTTTTTATTTATGTACTGTTACATGAAGATTATTGTGTACATGTGGTATTCAAACTTCAATCTCATGATTAGAACACAAGAAGTAAAAACGAGATTTAAACAAGTAGTTCCGTGAAGAACTATACAGCCTATTTTCATATATCCTACTTATGTTAATTGCCTCTATCAACATACAAAATTTCAGTTTGATTGCTGTAATAGATTCGTAGATATTGAGAACCGACTAAATATTGCAGATGGTCGCCATGTTGGATTTTATATATGTAGGTCTTAGAGTTATTTACTGTTACATGAAGAGTATTGTGTACGAGTAGTATTCAAACTTCAATCGCATGATTAGGACACAAGAAGTAGAAACGAGATTTTAAAATTTCGGACAGCTGCCATCTTGTGGTTATGGAAACAATTGAAATAAATTAGATGCCAGTGGTTTAACATTTGTATAAGGATTTACTGTACCAAGTTTCACTGCACTTGGAAGGTTAAATTGGGAGAAACGTCCATGAGAATATTTATAATTCGCGTCGACTCCATGTTGGATTTGTGGCCATCAGGCTATTGAAAGTCCTATAGGTGAACGTATGTTCATAACCCCTATGAACATAACAAATTTCAGTTTGATTGCTGTTATAGATTCGCAGATATTGAGAACCGTCTAAATATTTCGGATGATCGCCATGTTGGATTGTTATATGTATAGGCCATAGAGTCATGTATCATTAAAGGAAAATTATTGCGTAGGTTCATTATTCAAACTTTCACTTCGATGGCATGATTACGACACGAGATATAAAAACTTGATTTTAAAATTCGCACAGCCGCCATCTTGAGGTTATGTAAACAATTGAACTAAATTAGATACCAGTGCATTACAATGTGTATAATTATTTGCTGTACCAAGTATCATTGCGTTTGGATCATTAAATCGCGAGGCATGTCAATTTGAAACATTCAAATTCGCTTGGCCGCCATGTTCGTTTTGTGTATAACCGGTTTTTCAAAGTCTCATAGATGAACTTCAAGTGGTGCCCTTTATTTCCGTACACAATTTCAGGGTGATATTGGTAATAGTTTCGGAGATATTGAATGCTGGTGAAATATCTCGCACAGCCGCCATGTTGGATTGGTGGGACGTAACAAAATTCAAAGGGCACGGTCGGGGTCACCCGGAATAGTGGTATGAACTTACCGAATTTCATTGAAATCCCTCCAGCCGTTTAGATTTTATTAGGAGGGGGGACACACACACGAATCACACACACACACGCACACACACAGACAGACACACGGACAAAGGTGATCTCATAAGCCTATTTTTTTTTTTTTCATAAATGAAAATAGGCTAAAAGTAGCTTACTCACAAACACCTCAACTCGAGTGGCTGCTGTATGAAACACAGCCTGCAGTACGAATCCATACTGCCATGCTATCTAGCGAGCAACGTGTGGACTACGTGCTGTTTCATAACCGGCCTCGCCAGCTCGCTTCGTTTACGAAATATAACAAAAGCAAATGCACTCATTTCAATGTTTTTTTTTTTCTAAAACGAGAAATAAGAAATGCTGAGAAAAATCCACTTTAAACGGGTTTCCCGATACTGGTAACTTACGTTATATATTCCTTGTAGTTCCACATCGTGTATAAGAAATGATTTTGTACACGAGTAGGCCTATTATTTCTTGCATAGCTTTCTTCACTTGAAAAATTGTATATTTTTGGCTGTTTCCATTTTTAACTTTTAAAATCATAACTTGGCTAATAATTGAGTTATTTTAATGTTCTTTATATCTAAATGTTACGTTTCACACATACTTTTATTGAGGGATATTTCAGGCAAGAGTTTAGTGCTTTTCAGTCGGTCAACACGAATGTACCCAAAAGATATGGGTTATGCCTTAATCCTGAAATAAATTACATGAGATTAATAAAACACTAGGATGACCAGTTTCGATCGTCAAGCGATCATCATCAGATCCAATACACTTAGGCTATAAAATCTATGTTTGAAATACAGGTGAAAATATTTACAATATGTACAATTATTTAGTTGCAGTATTTGTACTGCAACTGTCAGTGTATGCTAAATGCAGTATATATGTTAGGTGAATTGCTAAATGGTGATGGCTATCCGGAGATTGTACTTTAGAGAGATTATATGGTTGTAAACTATGGTTAAACTATAAAATTTTAGGCTAACTACTTATCTGATTGTCTTCCGTACTACAGCTATTCGCAGTTTCCGTGCTCACTTGAACTCGCTGTGCGGTCGACTGCGGTGGTTATCTTAACGACTGGTTTTTCCCTGCCTTCCCCCCCTGTCCCTACGTGCTGTGGGGAGTGATCGCGATGTGTTTATGTGAGGTGTTGCCAACCTAGATAAGATGTATGTTATTGAATGAGGTGGATCTACAACTATTAAAGACCGTGGATTAGTCCTCGCCACGCGTGGAGCATAACCCATTCGAACTAAGCGTTGACGGTCTTATGAGGACGTCCCGGCACCTTTAATACTGCCTCTAATATGGGCCTTGGTTTATTGCAGAAGAAAAGTACATCGTACACCTGATCCAGATAACATTTACCTATTAAAAACCCCCTAATTTCCCCCCTTTTTTATCTAGCTTGGCTGTGTCGCTAAATTGTGTTTTGTTTCCGACAGGGTGTGTTTTTTTTTTTAGTAGCGTGAAGAGGGGTGAGCTCTCCATGAACGTGTGTTCATTTAGATTGTTGGAATTGTTTCGTTTGGCTAGGTGTATCTCGATTGCTTCCTTTATGTCAAGAGCTCTGCCTTTCGATTCGTGATGGATTTTTTTAAGGTCCGACTCTATGTTGGTAAAGCTATGCCCTGCGTCACACATATGTTCGCACACGGCTGAATGTGTTCCGTATCTTATCGCATTTCTATGTTCATTATAACGTGTGTCTACTCGCCTTCCACTCTGCCCGATGTAATTAGCTTGACAATCGGTGTCTTGGCACGTTATAGAATATACCCCTGACCTTGAATACGGGTCACGTTTATTTAGATTACTATTTAGGAGGTGCCTAGCGGTTGTGTTTTTCGTCGTGAAAGCTATCTTTATGCCTTGCTTTTTGAATAGGTTAGTGATTTTATATGTATTCGCATTCACATAGTTGAAACGCGCAAATTTTTTCTCATTACTGTCCGGTTTGGGAATCGTTTTATCTTTATTTTTATGTTTGGCTATAATTTGATTTATTTTGCTTGGCGAGAAGTTGTTTTCCTTTGCTATTTGCATAATAGTTCTTATTTCCTTATTATAGTTGTCTTTTGACATGGGTATGTTTAAAGCCCTGTGCACCATTGAATTGAAACCCGCTAGTTTGTGCGTACTGGGGTGATTAGACTGATTGTCGATTGCATGCGAGGTTTGTGTTGCTTTCCGGAATATGGAATATGAAAGGTCGTTGTCTTTACGTTCAATAGTTATATCGAGATAATTTATTTTCCGGTCTATTTCGGATTCCTTAGTGAATTTGATAGAATGGTGAAGGCTATTAATGGATTGGAGAATTGTTTCTTCGCTTGTTAGTTCAGTATCGTAGATGCAAATTACATCATCTACGTATCTTTTCCATATTACTATTCCCTTTGTTGAAGTCTTTTCTAAGAACGCATTTTCTAGTGCATTGATGAAGATGTCAGCGATTAACCCACTTAGTGGCGATCCCATTGCTAGGCCTTCTCTCTGTGTGTATATTTTATTGTCGAATTGAAACACGTTTTGGGTGAGAACGACCCTCAGTAATCTCACAATCTCTTCAATTTCTTTTACCGAATTGTTGGATTTTAAGTTGTTTTCGATAGTGTTGATTGCTTCAATAATCGGAATATTGGTGTACATGTTAGTTACGTCGAAGGATACTAGCCTGAAGCTAGGTTTCATTTGTAGGGTGTTCAATGCTGTTACTAGTTCTGTTGTGTTCTTTACAGAGTTGTTTTTGTCGTTGGAAAGACGGCATTTTAAGATTTTTAGTAACTCTTTGCTGATTTTGTAATTAGGGGCATTCCTACAATTGACTATTGGTCTCATTGGGCATTCCTTTTTGTGTATTTTTGGTTGTCCCCTCAATGACGGTATTTTCGGGTTCATGTTTATTAGTTTTGATTTTTCAGCTTTGGTCAGTATGTATTCTGTTTCTTTTAGCGCACTTTTTATTTGTTTTTGGAATTTGTTGGTGGGGTCTTTTGTTAATTCCTTGATTTCGTTGTTGTTTAGGAATTCGACTGTTTTTTTCAATGTATTCTGTTTTGTTCAAAATTACTGTAGTGTTTCCCTTATCTGCTTTTGTGATGATTAAGTCATGTTCTTTTATTTTTTGTTTCAACGATTTTATTTCTTTGATTTGTTTGTTGTTTTGAATGTTATTGCTATCGCCCTCTCGTTTGAGGATTTTTTTGGCTTCGTTGGTGGCGAGATTTTTGGTTAATTCCCTGTCTTCTGCTGGGAGCTTGTGACTGGCTATCTCAATATCTGTGATTAACTGTTTTATATTGTGGTTCGTGTGTGCGTCTGTGCAGTTGTATTTCAAACCTTTGTCTAACATATTCATTTCACCTTGAGAAAAGGTTACGTTCGTTCTGTTGTTTACTCTGCTGTGGAAATTGAATTCATTGTTATTCGTGTGTTGTTCGTTAGATTGATGGTTCTGTGTTTCTCCTAGTTTTCTTAATTTATTTTCTAGCGTTTCATGCTTCCTCGTTGCTCTGATTTTGATGGTGTCATGTAGGTGTTCGGTGAAGCTGTCCCATTGGGCTGCGTGCCAGAAATTACTTAGTTGCAATTGAATGTCGTATAATTGTTGGTTAATTTTTTGCTTTCTTATGTATGGAAATCTTAATTCGTTTTTTATCCAAAGCGCTTTGGCTTGTTTAGTTGAAATGATCGAGGCTGGTGTGTTCGGTACGGTTTTAATTGGTACGTATTTAGGGGTGAGGTTTAGTTCTATACATTTTTTGTTGAACCAAATTAACTTGTCTAAATTCATGAGTTTAAGCCTGAGTGATTTGAATTTCTTGGCTTCACGATTTGCCTGACTAGCCGTGAACATTGTGGTGTTTGAAGCCATATTTTCAGTGTTGCCTTAGTAAACAAGAGTTTAGTGCTTTTCAGTCGGTCAACACGAATGTACCCAAAAGATATGGGTTATGCCTTAATCCTGAAATAAATTACATGAGATTAATAAAACACTAGGATGACCAGTTTCGATCGTCAAGCGATCATCATCAGATCCAATACACTTAGGCTATAAAATCTATGTTTGAAATACAGGTGAAAATATTTACAATATGTACAATTATTTAGTTGCAGTATTGGTACTGCAACTGTCAGTGTATGCTAAATGCAGTATATATGTTAGGTGAAATGCTAAATGGTGATGGCTATCCGGAGATTGTACTTTAGAGAGATTATATGGTTGTAAACTATGGTTAAACTATAAAATTTTAGGCTAACTACTTATCTGATTGTCTTCCGTACTACAGCTATTCGCAGTTTCCGTGCTCACTTGAACTCGCTGTGCGGTCGACTGCGGTGGTTATCTTAACGACTGGTTTTTCCCTGCCTTCCCCCCCTGTCCCTACGTGCTGTGGGGAGTGATCGCGATGTGTTTATGTGAGGTGTTGCCAACCTAGATAAGATGTATGTTATTGAATGAGGTGGATCTACAACTATTAAAGACCGTGGATTAGTCCTCGCCACGCGTGGAGCATAACCCATTCGAACTAAGCGTTGACGGTCTTATGAGGACGTCCCGGCACCTTTAATACTGCCTCTAATATGGGCCTTGGTTTATTGCAGAAGAAAAGTACATCGTACACCTGATCCAGATAACATTTACCTATTAAAAAACCCCTAATTTCCCCCCTTTTTTATCTAGCTTGGCTGTGTCGCTAAATTGTGTTTTGTTTCCGACAGGGTGTGTTTTTTTTTAGTAGCGTGAAGAGGGGTGAAATCTCCATGAACGTGTGTTCATTTAGATTGTTGGGATTGTTTCGTTTGGCTAGGTGTATCTCGATTGCTTCCTTTATGTCAAGAGTTCTGCCTTTCGATTCGTGATGGATTATTTTAAGGTCCGACTCTATGTTGGTAAAGCTATGCCCTGCGTCACACATATGTTCGCACACGGCTGAATGTGTTCCGTATCTTATCGCATTTCTATGTTCATTATAACGTGTGTCTACTCGCCTTCCACTCTGCCCGATGTAATTAGCTTGACAATCGGTGTCTTGGCACGTTATAGAATATACCCCTGACCTTGAATACGGGTCACGTTTATTTAGATTACTATTTAGGAGGTGCCTAGCGGTTGTGTTTTTCGTCGTGAAAGCTATCTTTATGCCTTGCTTTTTGAATAGGCAGGGAAAAACCAGTCGTTAAGATAACCACCGCAGTCGACCGCACAGCGAGTTCAAGTGAGCACGGAAACTGCGAATAGCTGTAGTACGGAAGACAATCAGATAAGTAGTTAGCCTAAAATTTTATAGTTTAACCATAGTTTACAACCATATAATCTCTCTAAAGTACAATCTCCGGATAGCCATCACCATTTAGCATTTCACCTAACATATATACTGCATTTAGCATACACTGACAGTTGCAGTACCAATACTGCAACTAAATAATTGTACATATTGTAAATATTTTCACCTGTATTTCAAACATAGATTTTATAGCCTAAGTGTATTGGATCTGATGATGATCGCTTGACGATCGAAACTGGTCATCCTAGTGTTTTATTAATCTCATGTAATTTATTTCAGGATTAAGGCATAACCCATATCTTTTGGGTACATTCGTGTTGACCGACTGAAAAGCACTAAACTCTTGTTTACTAAGGCAACACTGAAAATATGGCTTCAAACACCACAATGTTCACGGCTAGTCAGGCAAATCGTGAAGCCAAGAAATTCAAATCACTCAGGCTTAAACTCATGAATTTAGACAAGTCAATTTGGTTCAACAAAAAATGTATAGAACTAAACCTCACCCCTAAATACGTACCAATTAAAACCGTACCGAACACACCAGCCTCGATCATTTCAACTAAACAAGCCAAAGCGCTTTGGATAAAAAACGAATTAAGATTTGCATACATAAGAAAGCAAAAAATTAACCAACAATTATACGACATTCAATTGCAACTAAGTAATTTCTGGCACGCAGCCCAATGGGACAGCTTCACCGAACACCTACATGACACCATCAAAATCAGAGCAACGAGGAAGCATGAAACGCTAGAAAATAAATTAAGAAAACTAGGAGAAACACAGAACCATCAATCTAACGAACAACACACGAATAACAATGAATTCAATTTCCACAGCAGAGTAAACAACAGAACGAACGTAACCTTTTCTCAAGGTGAAATGAATATGTTAGACAAAGGTTTGAAATACAACTGCACAGACGCACACACGAACCACAATATAAAACAGTTAATCACAGATATTGAGATAGCCAGTCACAAGCTCCCAGCAGAAGACAGGGAATTAACCAAAAATCTCGCCACCAACGAAGCCAAAAAAATCCTCAAACGAGAGGGCGATAGCAATAACATTCAAAACAACAAACAAATCAAAGAAATAAAATCGTTGAAACAAAAAATAAAAGAACATGACTTAATCATCACAAAAGCAGATAAGGGAAACACTACAGTAATTTTGAACAAAACAGAATACATTGAAAAAACAGTCGAATTCCTAAACAACAACGAAATCAAGGAATTAACAAAAGACCCCACCAACAAATTCCAAAAACAAATAAAAAGTGCGCTAAAAGAAACAGAATACATACTGACCAAAGCTGAAAAATCAAAACTAATAAACATGAACCCGAAAATACCGTCATTGAGGGGACAACCAAAAATACACAAAAAGGAATGCCCAATGAGACCAATAGTCAATTGTAGGAATGCCCCTAATTACAAAATCAGCAAAGAGTTACTAAAAATCTTAAAATGCCGTCTTTCCAACGACAAAAACAACTCTGTAAAGAACACAACAGAACTAGTAACAGCATTGAACACCCTACAAATGAAACCTAGCTTCAGGCTAGTATCCTTCGACGTAACTAACATGTACACCAATATTCCGATTATTGAAGCAATCAACACTATCGAAAACAACTTAAAATCCAACAATTCGGTAAAAGAAATTGAAGAGATTGTGAGATTACTGAGGGTCGTTCTCACCCAAAACGTGTTTCAATTCGACAATAAAATATACACACAGAGAGAAGGCCTAGCAATGGGATCGCCACTAAGTGGGTTAATCGCTGACATCTTCATCAATGCACTAGAAAATGCGTTCTTAGAAAAGACTTCAACAAAGGGAATAGTAATATGGAAAAGATACGTAGATGATGTAATTTGCATCTACGATACTGAACTAACAAGCGAAGAAACAATTCTCCAATCCATTAATAGCCTTCACCATTCTATCAAATTCACTAAGGAATCCGAAATAGACCGGAAAATAAATTATCTCGATATAACTATTGAACGTAAAGACAACGACCTTTCATATTCCATATTCCGGAAAGCAACACAAACCTCGCATGCAATCGACAATCAGTCTAATCACCCCAGTACGCACAAACTAGCGGGTTTCAATTCAATGGTGCACAGGGCTTTAAACATACCCATGTCAAAAGACAACTATAATAAGGAAATAAGAACTATTATGCAAATAGCAAAGGAAAACAACTTCTCGCCAAGCAAAATAAATCAAATTATAGCCAAACATAAAAATAAAGATAAAACGATTCCCAAACCGGACAGTAATGAGAAAAAATTTGCGCGTTTCAAATATGTGAATGCGAATACATATAAAATCACTAACCTATTCAAAAAGCAAGGCATAAAGATAGCTTTCACGACGAAAAACACAACCGCTAGGCACCTCCTAAATAGTAATCTAAATAAACGTGACCCGTATTCAAGGTCAGGGGTATATTCTATAACGTGCCAAGACACCGATTGTCAAGCTAATTACATCGGGCAGAGTGGAAGGCGAGTAGACACACGTTATAATGAACATAGAAATGCGATAAGATACGGAACACATTCAGCCGTGTGCGAACATATGTGTGACGTAGGGCATAGCTTTACCAACATAGAGTCGGACCTTAAAATAATCCATCACGAATCGAAAGGCAGAGCTCTTGACATAAAGGAAGCAATCGAGATACACCTAGCCAAACGAAACAATCCCAACAATCTAAATGAACACACGTTCATGGAGAGCTCACCCCTCTTCACGCTACTAAAAAAAAAAAAAACACACCCTGTCGGAAACAAAACACAATTTAGCGACACAGCCAAGCTAGATAAAAAGGGGGGAAATTAGGGGTTTTTTAATAGGTAAATGTTATCTGGATCAGGTGTACGATGTACTTTTCTTCTGCAATAAACCAAGGCCCATATTAGAGGCAGTATTAAAGGTGCCGGGACGTCCTCATAAGACCGTCCACGCTTAGTTCGAATGGGTTATGCTCCACGCGTGGCGAGGACTAATCCACGGTCTTTAATAGTTGTAGATCCACCTCATTCAATAACATACATCTTATCTAGGTTGGCAACACCTCACATAAACACATCGCGATCACTCCCCACAGCACGTAGGGACAGGGGGGGAAGGCAGGGAATAACCAGTCGTTAAGATAACCACCGCAGTCGACCGCACAGCGAGTTCAAGTGAGCACGGAAACTGCGAATAGCTGTAGTACGGAAGACAATCAGATAAGTAGTTAGCCTAAAATTTTATAGTTTAACCATAGTTTACAACCATATAATCTCTCTAAAGTACAATCTCCGGATAGCCATCACCATTTAGCATTTCACCTAACATATATACTGCATTTAGCATACACTGACAGTTGCAGTACCAATACTGCAACTAAATAATTGTACATATTGTAAATATTTTCACCTGTATTTCAAACATAGATTTTATAGCCTAAGTGTATTGGATCTGATGATGATCGCTTGACGATCGAAACTGGTCATCCTAGTGTTTTATTAATCTCATGTAATTTATTTCAGGATTAAGGCATAACCCATATCTTTTGGGTACATTCGTGTTGACCGACTGAAAAGCACTAAACTCTTGTTTACTAAGGCAACACAAAAAATATGGCTTCAAACACCACAATGTTCACGGCTAGTCAGGCAAATCGTGAAGCCAAGAAATTCAAATCACTCAGGCTTAAACTCATGAATTTAGACAAGTCAATTTGGTTCAACAAAAAATGTATAGAACTAAACCTCACCCCTAAATACGTACCAATTAAAACCGTACCGAACACACCAGCCTCGATCATTTCAACTAAACAAGCCAAAGCGCTTTGGATAAAAAACGAATTAAGATTTGCATACATAAGAAAGCAAAAAATTAACCAACAATTATACGACATTCAATTGCAACTAAGTAATTTCTGGCACGCAGCCCAATGGGACAGCTTCACCGAACACCTACATGACACCATCAAAATCAGAGCAACGAGGAAGCATGAAACGCTAGAAAATAAATTAAGAAAACTAGGAGAAACACAGAACCATCAATCTAACGAACAACACACGAATAACAATGAATTCAATTTCCACAGCAGAGTAAACAACAGAACGAACGTAACCTTTTCTCAAGGTGAAATGAATATGTTAGACAAAGGTTTGAAATACAACTGCACAGACGCACACACGAACCACAATATAAAACAGTTAATCACAGATATTGAGATAGCCAGTCACAAGCTCCCAGCAGAAGACAGGGAATTAACCAAAAATCTCGCCACCAACGAAGCCAAAAAAATCCTCAAACGAGAGGGCGATAGCAATAACATTCAAAACAACAAACAAATCAAAGAAATAAAATCGTTGAAACAAAAAATAAAAGAACATGACTTAATCATCACAAAAGCAGATAAGGGAAACACTACAGTAATTTTGAACAAAACAGAATACATTGAAAAAACAGTCGAATTCCTAAACAACAACGAAATCAAGGAATTAACAAAAGACCCCACCAACAAATTCCAAAAACAAATAAAAAGTGCGCTAAAAGAAACAGAATACATACTGACCAAAGCTGAAAAATCAAAACTAATAAACATGAACCCGAAAATACCGTCATTGAGGGGACAACCAAAAATACACAAAAAGGAATGCCCAATGAGACCAATAGTCAATTGTAGGAATGCCCCTAATTACAAAATCAGCAAAGAGTTACTAAAAATCTTAAAATGCCGTCTTTCCAACGACAAAAACAACTCTGTAAAGAACACAACAGAACTAGTAACAGCATTGAACACCCTACAAATGAAACCTAGCTTCAGGCTAGTATCCTTCGACGTAACTAACATGTACACCAATATTCCGATTATTGAAGCAATCAACACTATCGAAAACAACTTAAAATCCAACAATTCGGTAAAAGAAATTGAAGAGATTGTGAGATTACTGAGGGTCGTTCTCACCCAAAACGTGTTTCAATTCGACAATAAAATATACACACAGAGAGAAGGCCTAGCAATGGGATCGCCACTAAGTGGGTTAATCGCTGACATCTTCATCAATGCACTAGAAAATGCGTTCTTAGAAAAGACTTCAACAAAGGGAATAGTAATATGGAAAAGATACGTAGATGATGTAATTTGCATCTACGATACTGAACTAACAAGCGAAGAAACAATTCTCCAATCCATTAATAGCCTTCACCATTCTATCAAATTCACTAAGGAATCCGAAATAGACCGGAAAATAAATTATCTCGATATAACTATTGAACGTAAAGACAACGACCTTTCATATTCCATATTCCGGAAAGCAACACAAACCTCGCATGCAATCGACAATCAGTCTAATCACCCCAGTACGCACAAACTAGCGGGTTTCAATTCAATGGTGCACAGGGCTTTAAACATACCCATGTCAAAAGACAACTATAATAAGGAAATAAGAACTATTATGCAAATAGCAAAGGAAAACAACTTCTCGCCAAACAAAATAAATCAAATTATAGCCAAACATAAAAATAAAGATAAAACGATTCCCAAACCGGACAGTAATGAGAAAAAATTTGCGCGTTTCAACTATGTGAATGCGAATACATATAAAATCACTAACCTATTCAAAAAGCAAGGCATAAAGATAGCTTTCACGACGAAAAACACAACCGCTAGGCACCTCCTAAATAGTAATCTAAATAAACGTGACCCGTATTCAAGGTCAGGGGTATATTCTATAACGTGCCAAGACACCGATTGTCAAGCTAATTACATCGGGCAGAGTGGAAGGCGAGTAGACACACGTTATAATGAACATAGAAATGCGATAAGATACGGAACACATTCAGCCGTGTGCGAACATATATGTGACGCAGGGCATAGCTTTACCAACATAGAGTCGGACCTTAAAATAATCCATCACGAATCGAAAGGCAGAGCTCTTGACATAAAGGAAGCAATCGAGATACACCTAGCCAAACGAAACAATCCCAACAATCTAAATGAACACACGTTCATGGAGAGCTCACCCCTCTTCACGCTACTAAAAAAAAAAAACACACCCTGTCGGAAACAAAACACAATTTAGCGACACAGCCAAGCTAGATAAAAAGGGGGGGAAATTAGGGGTTTTTTAATAGGTAAATGTTATCTGGATCAGGTGTACGATGTACTTTTCTTCTGCAATAAACCAAGGCCCATATTAGAGGCAGTATTAAAGGTGCCGGGACGTCCTCATAAGACCGTCAACGCTTAGTTCGAATGGGTTATGCTCCACGCGTGGCGAGGACTAATCCACGGTCTTTAATAGTTGTAGATCCACCTCATTCAATAACATACATCTTATCTAGGTTGGCAACACCTCACATAAACACATCGCGATCACTCCCCACAGCACGTAGGGACAGGGGGGGAAGGCAGGGAAAAACCAGTCGTTAAGATAACCACCGCAGTCGACCGCACAGCGAGTTCAAGTGAGCACGGAAACTGCGAATAGCTGTAGTACGGAAGACAATCAGATAAGTAGTTAGCCTAAAATTTTATAGCTTAACCATAGTTTACAACCATATAATCTCTCTAAAGTACAATCTCCGGATAGCCATCACCATTTAGCATTTCACCTAACATATATACTGCATTTAGCATACACTGACAGTTGCAGTACCAATACTGCAACTAAATAATTGTACATATTGTAAATATTTTCACCTGTATTTCAAACATAGATTTTATAGCCTAAGTGTATTGGATCTGATGATGATCGCTTGACGATCGAAACTGGTCATCCTAGTGTTTTATTAATCTCATGTAATTTATTTCAGGATTAAGGCATAACCCATATCTTTTGGGTACATTCGTGTTGACCGACTGAAAAGCACTTAACTCTTGTTTACTAAGGCAACACTGAAAATATGGCTTCAAACACCACAAGGATATTTCAGGTTCGTCCTCTCTAAAATTTAAAACCATGGAATCATTTATGTGAAAATGGTAGGTGGTCTTAAACTTTTGGTTGATACTGTATGAATAAATGATTCAATGAATGAATGTTATTGTTGTTTTAAAGGGAGGAACAGTGTGGTCATCTTCCCCTTGACAAAACGTAAACACGGGTGCCTGTAGAATATTTTATATTAGAAGGCATGTTCGAGTAACGGAATTGCTCGTTACCTTATTTTGTAACCTTACGCCGAAGCAGTACCTTATTATTATTATTATTATTATTATTAGTAGTAGTAGTAGTAGTAGTACTAGTAGTAGTATTTATACTAGTGGACCCATGCGACAACTCTCGCATGTGTATAAACCACCCGCCCGGCTTTATTGTTATGCGGGCTCGACGCGACACAGTTCTGGCAGGGGCTATCGTCTTTTTTATTTGTATACTTAGTAAACAAATTGTCTATAGTTATGAAATCATGTGTCACTGCTTGGGTAATTCTCTTTCTTTTTAATCCACAACACCAAGATCTTCTGTCTCATATATCGCCAGTTTATCTAATTTCTTACACTGGCCGACAAAAATAAAAATCATGCAACAAGGGAGAACCCGGCTATGAATGATTTTAAAGTTGATGTACATAAATTTTACAATATCAGAGAAAACGATTATTTACATCGCGGAACACTAACCACCTGCATGGAGGCTCTAGTACCCTGTCGGTCCATCTCTAGTCTGGATAATACAGGCTGCAGTGCGGCCAGGCATGAAGGCATTTATAGTGTTCGTACGGCGTATCCTGCGGCGTATTCGTCCATGTTTGTCGCAACTGGTTTTCAAGATCTCGTGCACTCCTCGTCTCCCGCATCTGGCGACCAAAATGTTCCAGACATGTTTGATTGTAGCCTATACAACTCTGGAAATCGAGCAGGCCACGACAATATGCCAACCTTGCGGAGAGAGTCCTGAGCCACCCTTGCTGTGTGCAACCTGCTGGGATAGACCACCAGGATACCCTGCCATGAGACATGTGGACGAAGCATATCCTGCTGATTACGCTGTGCCGTTATTGGCCTTCGTAGTGCAACTGGGGCGACCGGTGATCGGATAATACCCCCTCTCCCTTGGACCATAATGTCAGCAGTGGGCATAGTGAGACAGAAAACACCGGATTAAGTTCCGCACCACGAGCTCTCCAGACATGAAGACAGCCGTCCTCGGGGCACAAAGGAAACCTTGATTCGTCACTAAAGATTACCAGGTCCAGGTTTCTCGTTTCCGACATCACTGCAAACGGAGGTAACGGTGGTTGGGTGTCAAATGCAGGACACGCAATCAGTGTTGCCAATTTGGTGCCAGAAGTGTTCTAGATAGATAGATAGATAGATAGATACACACATCAAAAAAAGTTTTGCATCACCTCGGTTCCAAGAGTTCCGGAACCGTTAAATACAAAGGGAATAGAGATCAACACAAACAACATTTCAGCTCGTTTTATTGCTCATGAGACCCACACATTGCATGTTGTACCATCATACAGCTAGACTTTCAGCATTTGTGGTCCAGATTGCAGTACACACCACTACCTCTAATACCCAGTAGCACGTCCTCTTACATTGATGCATGCCTGTATTCGCCGTGGCATACTATCCACAAGTTCATCAAGACACTGTTGGTCCAAATTGTCCCACTCCTCAACGACAATTCGGCGTAAATCTCTCAGAGTGGTTGGTGGGTCAAGACGTCCATAAACAGCCCTTTTCAACATATCCCAGGCATGTTCGATAGGGTTCATGTCTGGCGAACATGCTGGCCACTGTAGTCGAGCGATGTCGTTATCTTGAAGGAACGCATTCACAAGATGTGCACGATGAGGTCGAGAATTGTCGTCCATGAAGACAAATGCCTCTCCAATATTCTGCCGATATGGTTGCACTATGGGTCGGAGGATGTCATTCAGGTATCGTAAAGCCGTTTCGGAGCCTTCCATGACCACCAGTGGCGTACGTCGGCCCCACATAATGCCACCCCAAAACATCAGGGAACCACCACCTTGCTGCACTCGCTGGACAGTGTGTCTAAGACGTTCAGCCTGACCAGGGTGCCTCCAAACACGTCTCCGACGATTGTCTGGTTGAAGGCATATGCGACACTCATCGGTGAAGAGAACGTGATGCCAATTCCGTGGGGTCCATTCAGCATGTTGTTGGGCCCATCTGTACCGCGCTGCATGGTGTCGGGGTTGCAAAGCTGGACCTCGCCATGGACGTCGGGAGTGAAGTTGCGCATCATGCAGCCTATTGCGCACAGTTTGAGTTGAAACACGACGTCCTGTGGCTGAACGAAACGCATTATTCAACATGGTGGCATTGCTGTCAGGGTTCCTCCGAGCGGCAATCCGTAAGTAGCGGTCATCCACTACAGTAGTAGCCCTTGGGCGGCCTGAGCGAGGCCTGTCATCGACAGTTCCTGTATCTCTGTACCTCCTCCATGTCCGAACAACATCGCTTTGGTTCACTCTGAGACGCCTGGAAACTTCCCTTGTTGAGAGCCCTTCTTGACACAAAGTAACAATGCGGACGCGATCGAACTGCGGTATTGACCTTCTAGGCATGGTAGAACTACAGACAACATGAGCAGCGTACCTTCGTCCTGGTGGAATGACTGGAACTGATCGGCTGTCGTACCCCCTCCGTCTAATAGGCCCTGCTCATGCATGGTTGTTTACATCTTTGAGCAGTTTTAGTGACATCTATGAACAGTCAAAGGGACTGTATCTTGGATACAATATACACAGTCAACGTCTATATGCCGGAGATCTGGGAACCGAGGTGATGCAAAACTTTTTTTGATGTGTGTAGATAGATAGATTTTTATTAATTCCATTTGATCAAATACATGCATTCAATACATTTTTGATATAGGACACGTCAGAATTTACATCTATAAGATAAAAGAACTAACAGGTATATATTACTAATATTATAACTATTTAACTTATTATAATAGCAAATCTTAATAGATACAATCTTGTTGCACAACTATTTACACCTCACTCTATTATAATAATATGAAAACTTAATTCTATAAATACAACAACATACAGCTAGGTATTACAATTAAATTAAAAAAGTAAAATCTAATTATAGATTTCATCGCTCCTATACGCTAAGATATTCAACTACTGAGTAAAAACAGTGACACTGCAGATAAGCTTTCAACATTCTATCAAAGGTTTTTATTTTTGGGGCCAGTTTTATATACTGGGGTGGTTTATTGTATAATTTAACTCCAGTGTGAAAAGTTCCTTTTTGATATATGCTTGTGTGTGTGTGTGAAATATGAATGTTTTGATTTTGTCTTGTGTTATGCCTATGAACATCATTGTTTGTTTTAAGAAAAACATTTTTATTCATTAAATTCTTTTTAAAAAACATAATACTTTCAAAGATATATATGCAGGGCAGTGGGAGAATGTTTAAATCCTTAAACAGAGGTCTACATGATTCTCTAGAGTTTACATTTGCCATAATTCTAATCGCCCTCTTTTGTATCCTAAACGTGCTTAGTACATCTGGCGACATACCCCAAAATATGATCCCATATCTTAAGTATGAATGGAAATAAGCAAAATAAGTATTTCTTAATGTGTGCATGCTAGTGCAGGTTTTCAAAATACGTAACGCAAAGCACATCGAGTTCAGTTTAGTATTCAGATATTGTATATGTTTATTCCATTTCAAGTCTTGTTGTATCCATAGTCCTAAAAACTTTGTTTCTGATTTATTTTCTATTTGATGACCATTTAATGTTATATTGGGTTTCGCAGGATTCCTATTCTGTATAGTGTGGACATTTAGACATACTGTTTTTTTATAGTTTATTATGAGGCGATTATCTTGTGACCATTTGGTTAACTCTCCTGTAACGGAGTCAGCAGACTGTTGTATGACCTGTTTAGTTTCACCTTTTATTACGAGTGTTGTATCGTCCGCAAACAAAATTTCCTTATTTGAATGAACGTTCTGTGTTATATCATTGATATATAGAAGAAAGAGTAGTGGGCCCAAAACCGATCCCTGGGGTACTCCAAATTCAATAATTCCCTCATTGGACAATGTTTCATTAAGTAATTTGGTTCCATCAACCTTGTGTCTCAAGCTTACTATTTGTTTACGCCTTTTTAAGTAAGACTCTATCCATTTATTAGCTAGACCTCTACTACCATA
Organism: Meconema thalassinum; assembly: GCA_946902985.2. Lineage (NCBI taxonomy): Eukaryota > Metazoa > Arthropoda > Insecta > Orthoptera > Tettigoniidae > Meconema > Meconema thalassinum. Next base: position 293,470,866 of record OX336391.1, on the reverse strand, counting down.
TTGATTTAGTTTGGTAAGGAGGATTTTATGGTCAACAACATCAAATGCTTTCGATAAATCCAAGAATAGGCCAGTTACATGTTCCTTATTGTCAATTAATTTCAGTATACAATTACTACATTCGTAAATTGCTGTCTGTGTAGATTTATCCGTTCTGAATCCATGTTGTGAGTTTGATAATATTTTATTTTTTTCTATGAAACTTATCATACATAATTTTTTCCATAATTTTTGCAATACCAGTTGGTAAGGTAATAGGACGATAGTTATCTAATTCATCTTTTGAACCGTTTTTGTGCACTGGAATTACTTTTGATAACTTCAAAATATCCGGGTAAGTTCCTGAGAGTGTAACGTGTTTTTCGAGGGGTTTTTATGCAACTGGCATAAGTCAGTAGGAAGCCATTCTATATTTATTTACGCGGCAAATTGTTCAGCCAAGAGAATTTTTCATGTTAATTTATTATTATTATTAATTTATTATAATTATTATTAAGATATTTTCGGAGCATTTTATAAAAATTATAAGCATACAGATAGGTTTTCTATGTCTTAGAAAACGCTATCAAGCAAATTATTACGAACGACAATATAATAGAAAATTATGTGATTACGGAATTTTACGGAGTTTTCGTCAGTTAGGGTATATCGAGAGACGTGACTTACTGGGATTTCAAGTACACGCTTAATCTTGTCGGAAAGCATGACGCAATCCTGGGTCGCAGCGTCCAGGAAAGGCGAATTGTTGAAACGGAACCCTCCCGCCGAGTGTAATGACCCAGAGGAGGGGAAGATAGCGCGGCGTGCTCAGCCAATCAATGGAGACGACGTAAGCTGGAAGGCGGTACCGTGGTGGGGGAGCCAACGGGTGAATATATCGTTCGACGCGCCGTGAAACGAGGACTATTTGTGAAATACTTGCGGAGTATGGTTATACGCGGGGGACGCTCCGATGTTCCGTGGAAAGGACTATCTGTGTAGAACTTGCGGAATACGGTTGCAAGTGCGTGTCGCTCCGATGTTCAGTGGAGTTAGTGACTATCTGTGAAATACTTGCGGAGTATGGTTATACGCGGGGGACGCTCCGATGTTCCGTGGAACGGACTATCTGTGTAGAACTTGCAGAGTACGGTCGCAAGTGCGTGTCGCTCCGATGTTCAGTGGAGTTAGCGACTAACTTTTGCAAAACTTAACCAGTGCGGTTGTACGAGTGTTTGGGTCCGAGGTACGGACCATAGAATTATCTAATCTACCTGAATCTCATCAAACATCGTCGAAGATGACGACATCCAGGAGACTGTGGGAAGCTCACAGCATCAGCAAGTACGAGGGAAATGCCTTGGCAATTTCCAATGGTAAGCGCAAATGACGCAGAAATACGCAATCTCTCATTTTTCTTTGTTTTACATTTCATATTTCAGTAACTTCATAGCTTGGAAATAAGAGTAAAAACAATTTATCAGACTCCGTTTTCACGTAATTTTCTATCGGTAATATTCAAATCACAACGCTCCAATTTAAATTTTGTACTTATTATTATTATTAATTTTGCTATACTTGTTTTATATAATAAATTCATTTCTTTTACAATGCAATCTTTGCTTTCAGTAGGTAGCATTAGATATAGACCAATTCCTTCTCCTGATACAATTGTTTGTTGGGTTAATGATCAAATCATACCACGATCTGAGTGAATAGAGTCTTGAAGGTGTTCTGCCAGAGCTAGACGTTGTTAAATACAAATTTAGATTTCAACATTGCATTGAGGTCTTGGCGCCCATTAAAACAACATAGCTTAGGCAAAGGTAAACAGTTACATTTATCTCCCAACAGTGTGGGCTAGCCAAACTGCCACATTGTACGCTCAACGTTAGGGGCTAGCAAAACGTTACACTTGTCGCTCAAAGTGAGGGCTGTAGAATCCATTACATTTGTCGCTACCAACATGGGGCGCTAATTAATAACCATTACATTTGTCGCCGACAACTTGGGGCTGAAAACCTAATAACATTTGTGGAAGGAGAAGGGTATATATTTCTGTGCCTGTATTTTGGGGGTTATTTGTCTTTATCAGTGTATATCATTATGGGGGATGAGAAAGAAAGACAGATGAGGTTACGTAGTGGTCATCAACTGGAGAGTGATGATACGAGCAGTATGTCGAGTGATGGTAGTACCGGGGTAGCGGAGGTAAATCCCGATACTGAAACAGGGAGTGTAGGCGGCCAACCAGAATTAAAAACTTTACTTCTCGAGTTCATGTATCAGAACAAAGTTAGTAGTGATGCCTTAAATGCAAAATTAGAACAGAATAATGCAAAATTAGAACAAAACAGTAGGGAAAATAAAGAAAGTACAGAAGCCTTAAATGCAAAATTAGAACAGAATAATGCAAAATTAGAACAAAACAGTAGGGAAAATAAAGAAAGTACAGAAGCTTTAAATGCAAAATTAGAACAGAATAATGCAAAATTAGAACAAAACAGTAGGGAAAATAAAGAAAGTACAGAAGCTTTAAATAAAAAATTAGAACAGAATAATGCAAAATTAGATAAGAACAACAAGGAAATTAGTGTGAAAATGGAGCAGATTAGAGGAGAAATCAGAGGAGTAATGGCAGAGAAGGTTAAAGAGATCATTGCAGATGTAGACAACAAATTAGGAAAAGTACAGGAGGAGTTAGAAATTAGAATCAGTACACAGGCTGAAAATTTAAAAGAACTAGTGCAACTGGAAACACAGCAGGTCAAAAAGCAATTGGGGGGAGAAATTGACAAAATTCAGGTAGCAACTAAAGAGGTTAAGGAACAGCTGGGGGGTAGAATTGAGAAAGTCCACTCGCAAATAGTTGCAGAAGTAAATGATTTAAGAGAGAGTAATAGAGAGAGCATTAGCAAGATTGAGGAGAAACAAGCAAAGCTATATGATAAAGTAGAAAAATCAGAAGGAAGCATTAAATTAACAGTAAACAGTATTGAGAGGAAGGCTGAGGAGAAAATCGCAGAATTAGAATTAAAATTAAAAGCTAGGATCAGGCAAGAAAATAGTCAGAATAGGCCAGTTTTTGTGAATAGCACACACAGGGAGGTAGAACTGGGTAAGTTCAGCAATCGACAGGGGTGCCCAATGGAGTTCATGAACACTATAGAAAATAAATTCGGGGAGAGGTTGGAAAATGGTTGTATTGAGTGGTGCCAGGTAGTTGAAATTTTAGAACAAGTGTTTGTGGGGGAAACGAGGAATTGGTTTGCTGTCTACAGAGACAAGTTTACTGATATTAATGATTTTAAAATGAAATTCTGTGAAAAGTTCTGGAATGAGGTTATTCAGTCGCAGCATCGTGAGGGAGTAGTGTGTGGTAAATATAACCCTAAAGGAAACTCCACCATGACCGAATACTTTTTAGGGCAGGTATTAGTGTGTAAATATCTGGATGGCTTGAAGGAGGAAAGTGATGTGGTGAGGTTGCTACTTAGGCACTTTCCCTATAGGATCAAGGAGGCTGCTTGTATCCAGAATGTAAAGACAATATCACAAGTAGAAAATTTGTTAAGCACATTTGATGCACTAGGGAGAGGGGGTTATGAGGACAATTTCAATAGGAACCAGGGTAATAATAATAATAGACCTAACGAAGCCAGGCATCAGGAAGTTCAAGGGAACGGTGGCGAAGGGGCCAACGCTCAAAATAGAAATAATAGTAATCAGCTAAATCAGAACAGAGGAAATGGCTATGGTAATCAGTATCAAGGGAGGAATAATGATTTCAGGGGAAATCAAGGGAGGAACAATGATTACAGGGGAAATCAAGGGAGAAACAATGATTTCAGGGGAAATCAAGGGAGAAATTATAATGACAATAATTACAACCAGAATAGGGGTCAAGGAAGAGGACAGCCTAGTGGTAGTAATATACAGCCAAACAATGACAACACAGCCCAGAACAACCAGACCAGTTTAGTAGTTAGTAGTACTACGGCCAGCTGTAGCGGTTCTTTAAACGCGAACCAGGCTGCGAAGTAAGGTCAGAATCTCAGTCTGTAGCATGCCCTGTCCATACAATTATACAGGAACCCTATGACCTAAATGTAAGAAATGAATTATTACATGAACTAAATGATGAAGGTATTATTCAGGAAGTGGTTAGTAAGAGCCCCATAGTTAAATTTAACGTGTCCGAGGCGTACACAGATGTTTTAATTGATAGTGGTTGTATGAAGAGTTGCATAAGTAGTGCATTTTATGATAAAATGAAAGGAACTGGAGTAAATTTTGAGGAGATGCCAATTAAAAGCACTTTTGTTATCACAGCTGTTGGGAAGAGGTCTAAAGTAATTTCTAAGCAAGTTTTAGTAGACATTAAAATTAATAATCATGTACAGAAGCAGATTTGCCTTGTAATTCCAAATTTAGTATTCAGTGTTATCTTGGGTTCAGAGTGGCTAAGTAGAGTGTCTGGTAACTTATGTTATGATGTAGGGAGTTTGAAATTTAAATGGGGAGATTCTGAAGTAGAAGTAGCGTTCAATGACCATATTCAGAGGAGTAGTATTGTAGGTGTGATTTGTACTTTAAATGAGATATCGCCAGCCGTAGAGCGGGGTTCTCCATGTTTTGTGGGCAGTGTGATTACGAACGGAAGTCTAGAGGACTCGTTACGTGAGGCTGCATTTCAGGGTAATATAGAGGTGGAACAATGTGTTCGGCTCTATGATGTGTTATTGTGTAATAGGAGAGTTTTTGAGGATCGCATTGGTATGGCCAATTGCTATACACATTCATTGAACGTTATTGATAGGTCAGTATTCACAGGACATAGATATCCTGTACCTTTCGCTTATCAGAGTGCAGTTGAGGCACAAATTAACCAGATGCTTGAAGATGGGATTATTGAGCACTCTAACAGTCCGTATGTTAATTCTTTGATAACGGTACCCAAGACCGACGGCACTGTTCGTATTTGTTTAACGCTCGTTTGGTTAACAGTAGAATTAGTTCAGATCAGCTGAAATCTATGTCAATAGAGGAATTAATGCAAACATTTGAGGGGAAGAAGTATTTCACTTGTGTAGATTTGAGTTCCAGTTTTTGGCAAGTGCCACTTATGTACGAAGATAGACCATTTACAGCTTTTAGTCATAAATATAACCTTTATCAATTTTGTAGAACACCTTATGGGTTAAAGAGTAGTTCAGCAGCTTTAATTAGGGCTTTAAACATCGCATTAGGGGATGACACAGGAGAGTTTGTAACCATTTACATAGATGATATGGTAATTAGTTCACGCAGTTTTGAGGAGCATCTACTTCATTTAGATATAATTTTTCAGAAGTTAGATCAGGCAGGATTCACTTTGAAGCTGTCTAAGTCGTCATTTTGTCAGTCAGAAGTGACATTTTTAGGTCATAGAGTGTCAAGTAGAGGTGTAACACCAGAAGAAAGTAGGGTTAATAAGATACTTAACGCAGAGGTGCCACAGAATGTTAAACAGTTAAAAACTTACCTGGGAATTTGCAACTTTTTCAGGAGGTTCGTTCTTAAATACTCAGGGTTGGTAGAACCATTCAGGGAATTGCTTAAAAGTGGGACTCGGTGGAGATGGGAGTCCAAGCATGATCAGGCTTTTAGAGCGCTGAAGGAAGGATTTGAGAAAGCTGTAGTGCTGAAATATCCGTTAAAAGAGAAGGAATATGTGGTTATGACAGATGCTTCACATATAGGCATTGCTGGGGTATTATGTCAGAAAGATGATGAGGGTAATCTGTGCATTGTATCTTTAGCCTCGCGAGGACTGACAGCAGCAAAAAAAAGATACACGATTACTGAGTTAGAGCTTTTAGGCATTGTTTTCAGTTTAGGGAAATTTAGAATGTATTTAGTAGGGGGGAAATTTGAGATCCACACAGATCACCATGCATTACTGTATATGAGAACTTGTAAACTCAGTTCTAACAGAGTTAGTAGGTGGATTCTTGCTCTGCAGGAATACGAATTCACAGTAAAATATATTAAAGGTAAAGATAACATTCTTGCAGACATGCTATCGAGGGACACTAATTTATGTAGGGATTATCCTGTGGTTAAAGCAGAGGACGGTATTTTAATATGTGCATGTGTGGACAGTAGCAACAGGGCATCGTTACAGACACTGAGAAATATGCTAGTGGAGCAACGTGATGACGTTAAGTTAAAGGAGCCACTGGCTAGGTTGGAAATAGGTGAAGAAGAGTATGTGAAAGTAGGACGGTTCACGTACAAGATGCAGGATGGGCTTCTTGCAAGGAAATGTAGGAATAATCGGTGGGCAATATGTGTTCCTTCCACTTTGCGGGAGGAGCTAATTTGGTTCATTCATAGGGAATTAGGACACTTTGGTGCTGCCAAGGTCTTCTATGAAATTGGTCGTGACTTCATTTGGAGTAAAATGGGAAGGGACGTTAGGAGGATTTTAGCTAAGTGTGACACCTGTCAAAGGAGTAAATATCCAGTTAAATATTTAGTGGGGGAGAGATCTGCAGTTCTCACCAGTAGTCCCGGCGAACTACTGTGTGTGGATTTATTTGGCCCGATCGTTAAAGGACAGTACGGCTACGAGTACATTTTTATAGTTATTGACGCTTTTAGTAAGTATGTCAAGCTATACCCGCTAAGGAAAGCCACGGGACTAGCGTGTAGCCGTCTGATCATTAATAAGTATATACCTGAGTTTGGCATTCCTCTCAGGATACTATCTGACAGTGGACCACAGTTTACTGCAAAGAAATGGAGAACCAGTATGCAGGAAGCTGGTATAACACACGTTCATTCCTCTGTAAGGTACCCTCAGGGTAATTCTGCAGAGCGTCCATTAAGGGAAGTGGCTCGTCTTTTTCGGACACTAGTGCATGACAAGCATGCGGCCTGGGTTGGACATCTTCCCAAGGTCGAGACTTGGCTGAATTCTGTCCAGCATGAGAGCACGAAATTGACGCCATACGAAGTTCACTTCGGAAAAAGACCACAAAATGAACTAGCGAGGGTGTTGGGATTAAATGAGGGTAAGCAACCGGGGATGGATTACATTGTCCAGTTGGCGAAACAGAATTTATCTAGGTCAGCACAAAAGAGAATTCGCCAACAAAAAGAAACTAAATTTGACCTATTCGAGCCGGGAGACAGAGTCTTACTTAGAGTGCCGAAACAGTCAAATAAGCTAGAGAAAGTCATGTCCAAGTTCTTTTATCTCTACGAGGGCCCATTTATAGTTTCCAAACGTATTGGCAAAACAGCATATGTGCTGGAGAACAGTGAGGGAAACAGATTATACGGGACGTATAATATACATAGTCTCCGAAAGTATGTGTCATAAAGTAAGGATGTTTAGCTGGCGAGCCAGCCTATCAAATGAGTAAGTGTGGTATTTGGTGCGTGGGAGGAGATGGTCTTCCAGGCAGGCGTATCAGAAGTCACACAGGGGGGTAGTATGTAAGTAAATGAGAGTTTTTAAGGTACAGGGAAATATGACGGGATTGTCGGATGCTGTTGAGCACTAAATTGTCTCGATGCACCAAGGCCATTTTGGCAGCGCTGATGGGTTCCCATTTATCTCCAAGAGATGGGGGAGCGCTTGTATAGGGCTTGTTAGCTTAAGGCGTCCACGAGATAAAAGATGGGCCATCAGAATGCGAGACAGTCCTTCATGAAACTCATACATATCAGCACACGTGATTTCTGTTTACGGCCTCGCCATGTAAGATTTGTAAGTGTGTAATTTAAGGCAATTTGTACAATGGTATTATTTGTGTGAGGAGAAATGGTCTGTGTTGAGAACTAGTATTAAGTAGAATATGGTTAACGGGAACTTAACAAGACAGGGCGATTACGGCACAGAAATATTTGGTGTTATATGTAATGCACATTTAGTGTTTTTTTTTCAGAAGTCAATATTAATTTAATCATCTTTAAAGAGAGATCATGTATTATGGTCACGAGGCGCTGCCACAATAGTGTGATCGTGTGCTCAGTGATAAGTGGAATTAAATGTCACCATAAGGAGGGGACCTCCAGTGAAATTAGGAAGTTCTATGGTGATATAAATATATCAGAACACCTTCAATGCGTGTGATATGACATCATAAATACATAGTGCTCACACATTAATTATGTCTATTTCTCCAACATAGAGAAATTTGAGAGGCGGAAATATCCGTGGAACAATATTCTATACGTAAAACATTGGACTGGTTGCAAAGTGCAATCCATAGTGACAAAAAACTTTGATGCAAAGTGCGTGAAAAAAAATTATGAGTGTATATATCTGTAATTTAGGGTGATTTCATTTATGTAATATGTATTTTGGATGGGGTTTATTAACGTGTCTGGGATAATCGGATAATGGACCGTCGTCACGGTAAATCATCCGATGATCCGAGGCGAATATGTAACGTGTTTTTCGAGGGGTTTTTATGCAACTGGCATAAGTCAGTAGGAAGCCATTCTATATTTATTTACGCGGCAAATTGTTCAGCCAAGAGAATTTTTCATGTTAATTTATTATTATTATTAATTTATTATAATTATTATTAAGATATTTTCGGAGCATTTTATAAAAATTATAAGCATACAGATAGGGTTTCTATGTCTTAGAAAACGCTATCAAGCAAATTATTACGAACGACAATATAATAGAAAATTATGTGATTACGGAATTTTACGGAGTTTTCGTCAGTTAGGGTATATCGAGAGACGTGACTCACTGGGATTTCAAGTACACGCTTAATCTTGTCGGAAAGCATGACGCAATCCTGGGTCGCAGCGTCCAGGAAAGGCGAATTGTTGAAACGGAACCCTCCCGCCGAGTGTAATGACCCAGAGGAGGGGAAGATAGCGCGGCGTGCTCAGCCAATCAATGGAGACGACGTAAGCTGGAAGGCGGTACCGTGGTGAGGGAGCCAACGGGTGAATATATATCGTTCGACGCGCCGTGAAACGAGGACTATCTGTGAAATACTTGCGGAGTATGGTTATACGCGGGGGACGCTCCGATGTTCCGTGGAAAGGACTATCTGTGTAGAACTTGCGGAATACGGTTGCAAGTGCGTGTCGCTCCGATGTTCAGTGGAGTTAGTGACTATCTGTGAAATACTTGCGGAGTATGGTTATACGCGGGGGACGCTCCGATGTTCCGTGGAACGGACTATCTGTGTAGAACTTGCAGAGTACGGTCGCAAGTGCGTGTCGCTCCGATGTTCAGTGGAGTTAGCGACTAACTTTTGCAAAACTTAACCAGTGCGGTTGTACGAGTGTTTGGGTCCGAGGTACGGACCATAGAATTATCTAATCTACCAGAATCTCATCAAACATCGTCGAAGATGACGACATCCAGGAGACTGTGGGAAGCTCACAGCATCAGCTAGTACGAGGGAAATGCCTTGGCAATTTCCAATGGTAAGCGCAAATGACGCAGAAATACGCAATCTCTCATTTTTCTTTGTTTTACATTTCATATTTCAGTAACTTCATAGCTTGGAAATAAGAGTAAAAACAATTTATCACACTCCGTTTTCACGTAATTTTCTATCGGTAATATTCAAATCACAACGCTCCAATTTAAATTTTGTACTTATTATTATTATTATTAATTTTGCTATACTTGTTTTATATAATAAATTCATTTCTTTTACAATGCAATCTTTGCTTTCAGTAGGTAGCATTAGATATAGACCAATTCCTTCTCCTGATACAATTGTTTGTTGGGTTAATGATCAAATCATATCACGATCTGAGTGAATAGAGTCTTGAAGGTGTTCTGCCAGAGCTAGACGTTGTTAAATACAAATTTAGATTTCAACATTGCATTGAGGTCTTGGCGCCCATTAAAACAACATAGCTTAGGCAAAGGTAAACAGTTACATTTATCTCCCAACAGTGTGGGCTAGCCAAACTGCCACATTGTACGCTCAACGTTAGGGGCTAGCAAAACGTTACACTTGTCGCTCAAAGTGAGGGCTGTAGAATCCATTACATTTGTCGCTACCAACATGGGGCGCTAATTAATAACCATTACAAGAGAATTGAACTGTTTATTAAGTGCGTAAGTGGATTTATTATATTTTCTGCACATTTCTTTAAAATTGCACCGGGGATGCCATCAATGCCAGCACAGAATTTATTTTTTAGCTCTTTTATAACTATTCTTACCTCTTCACTTGTGACATGATTTATAAATAAAGAATCACTGCATATATGTATTTTATTATTAGAATTTAGTGTATTTACCTGTGATTTATTTAATCATTTTTGTGGAATTTCCAGAAAATAGTCATTAAAAATGTTTGCTATTTCCTCTGGATTATTAATCACTTTATTATTTCTGGTCAGTGTAATGTTCCTTTGTATTTTAGCAGATTTTCCAGTTTCTTTCTTTATCACGGACCACATAGCCCTGTTTTTATTAGATGATTGGGAAATAAAATCATCATTATGCATTTTCTTTGCTAGTCTTATTACCTTATTTAATATGCTAGTGTATTTTTTGTAGTATAAATTGAATTCAGGTGTTGTGTGGTATTGTTTATATAATTTGTGTAGAAATTTCTTTCTTTGACATGAATTTATAATCCCTGTTGTTATCCAATTGCTAGTTTTGTTATTTTGAACAGTTCTTCGTTTAAAGGGGAATGCTATTTCAAAATAGTGTTTTAGGGTACTGTTAAATGCATTAAATTTATCATTTACATTTTCTAGTTCATACATTTCTGACCATGTTTCCTTATTTAATAAGTCATTGAAATATGTAACATTTGATTCAGTGAATGACCTGCACTTTGATTTTACTCCATTATCATTATTATTGATTGTTTCGGATACTTCAAAACTCAGTATTTGTCCATGGTGGTCACTAAAACCAGGACAATAGACTTCTATTGAATGGTGATATTTATCTGTATTTATAAAAATTTGATCAGGAGTGGTTTTAATAAATTTTGTTATTCTTGTTGGGGTATTTACTGTAGGTTTCAGTCCATAGGAAATTAGTAACTGTGTTAATAATTCACAATTTCTATCAAATTTTAAGAAATCCTCATTTACATCCCCACAAATGATTATATCGAAATTTACTTTGCTCATGTTATTGAGTAACAATTCTAATTTATCTATAAATAAAGGAAACTTTCCTGACGGAGAACGGTATACGCATACAATTATTAACTTAAACTGCTGTATTTTTACGGCAGAGAATTCAAAATCCTGTTCCATAATTAGATAATCATAAGCTGTTATCTGTTCATGATCTAAATTATTTCTTAAGAAGATGCAAGTACCACCATGGCTAATATTAGATCTAGAGTATTTACTAGCTTGTATAAACCCTGGGAATCGAATTAATTCGAGTTGTTCCTCTTTCAGCCAATGTTCTGAAATACATAGTGCTGAGATATCTTTAAGTTCATTTTTAAGCATTAGATTTATGTAATCAATTTTATTATAAAGAGACTGGACATTCTGGTGGTACATTTTAAATTTGTTACTTTTGCAAGCTAGTGTTGGTGATTTATTTACATTATTATTATCATAATTGTTATTATTATTGTTGCTAGACAAATCCGAAATACCATTGTTGCACTCCGTTAAATTTGACTTCAAAAGATCTGAATGCCAAACCTCACGTTTGGCTTCTTCTACCAGTTTCCCTGCTTCCACTCTAATGATATTACTGTTGAATTATTCTTACCATTTGAATTTACAATTTTGCAGATTTCATCACTAAGATACTCCATAGCGCCATAGCTAAATACTGGGGTTATTTCAATAAAGTCAGTGCCAAATCTGGTGCTTAACGGATTTTTCCATGAAATTGTCTCCTATGACAAATAAGTAAATCCTGGAAACCATGTAATAGTTTTAATAACGTTAATCAATTAAGATAGGCAATGTTCAGCCTTACACGTGTCAAGGTCAACACTCCAGCAGGGTAAGTCCCTGAAATTCTCATTCTCGTGCATAAGTGCTAAGTAAGCGCAACATGCAGGGCTTAGTGCAAGTGCACTTGTATAAAGAATCCACCTATCATCTATTTTCTTCCCAGCTCCCAGGGGATTTCCCAGTTTCATGCGAAGGCAGTTTATGTACTTTCGCTCCCTCACTCTAATGCAGATATAGAGAGAGTGTTTAGCCAAGTTTAATTGGTGAAAACAAAGCAAAGAAATGGAATGAAAGTTCAAAAATTGCATTCCATTCTGTGTGTGGGATTTGGACTAAAAACAGAGGGAAAATGCCATCACGACTGCGAACTTCCGAAGGATATAATAGTGGCCAAAATTGGAAATATGCAGAGCTACAGCAGTACTACACCTTCCAGCTCTAAGGATGTAATAGCGGTAGCAGGCTCCGCAAGTGAAGAAGACGATTTTTAACGAAAGAAATGTAAGTAAAAAGCCGTTTATATATTTATAATTTTTGGTGTTTTTTCTAGTGTTTTGCATCATCGAGTCCAGCTGGTGCTTTTCTGGTGTTTTAAAGCGTAGGGTTTAGTTATTTCCCATTTCAAGATTTGGCAACACTGCACGCAATGGTGAGACGCAATTCCCGTCAGCCAAGTGCCTGAATATGGTGCGGGACGTTACAAAGCCCTGTGACGTTGGTGCCACCCATCTCTGGCTGACGGGCGTCGAAGCAGTTGGATGTGCACATACTTCTCGGATGATCCGACGATCGTCTCTCGTGGTGGTTTATCGAGGGCGTCCTGAGCCTTGTCGCTGTGTGTGCGCACCCTCACGTATCCACTGTTCCCAACACGCCCGAGCAGTCTGGTCAGAACTGTTCAGCTGGCGAGCTACAGTATTCAACGATGCGACAATCCAGCCTCGCGCAACCCAATAATGCGTCCCACCTTCAGCTATGTTTGGTAACTAAAAGTTCATCGAATGCGTCGTGGAGGCATGTCGAATGATGATGATCTTAATAGTTATTTTAATGGGCCTACCATCTAGGTTATCGACCCGTAACGGTTTAGGTGATAGTGAAAGATGATGAAATGAAACCTGCAACTAAAACTAACTACTGACTTAACAACTAACTTGCGTGCTTGAAGAACAAATGGACAAAAAAGCAGGAAGAAGGAAAAACAAGTAGTTCCATGAAGAACTATATAGCCTATTTTCATATATCTTACTCATGTTAATTGCCTCTATTAACATACAAAATTTCAGTTTGATTGCTATAACAGAATCGTAGATATTGAGAACCGTCTAAATATTTCGGATGGTCACCATGTTGGATTTTTAGATATGGAGGCCATGGAGTTATGTACTATTAGATGAGGATTATTGCCTACTATCGGATTTTTTACTATGGATACTCGAGTTTAGGCCTTAATTACAACCAAACCAACAGACCTATCAAAAAACGAGTTATACCAATATTTTCCTTGTTTAATTCTGCGTTAGACTATATAAGCCAATTATTTTCAAGTTTATTAATTATTTATTTATTTATTTGTGGTTGTATGAAAAATTGTCCGTGTTTTTGACGTTTTTTTTCTAGGAACCGCTCACTTAAAACTATATACATGGAAAACTGCTTGGCTGAGGGTAATTACATTTTTATATGTGATAGGCACAAGTATTGGTAGTGCAAATCTCAAGTTTCAATTTTTTTCAACTACCCGATGAAAAGTTCTTATACTTTTTCTGACGTAACGTTTTCTCATCCCAGGATAAACGTACAGCAGGCAACTTGGTCTCATTTTGAAGCTCTCATTCGTGATTATCGGAAACTACGACCACTGTAAACGTGCAGTGTGATGACGAATTTATAAAGAATAATATTAATGGGAGGTTTTGTGCGTTCCGGCCCGTGCGAGTAAAAGCGAGCGGACTTGTGAAATCAGGTGCAGCGTTGCCGCGTTAAGTTGCAATCGTTGCGGCTTGCTACGAACGAACACTGCTTTAAGTTTCCTTTCAGCCTTTTATTTTCTTTCCTCGCACAAATTTCATTTTCCATCACCTGTTTCACATAAGGGCTTTAGACCTTCAATGGCAGGTTTAAAAGTGGTTTGTCTTTGAAAATGTCAAACTACACAATTTTTACATGGGCTATCTGCATTATTTACATAATATCTTTACAATATGTGATTCAGTCAGTATTCTTCGTCTGAAGAATGGCTCTGTTCCGATTAATCAGAACTCAGGCGCGGATTCAAGGATGACCCCCTCCCAAACGGAGACCAATTTTTTTTTTGCAAACTCAAAAACCGAAAACACAATAACCAGACAAATAAAACTTAACGAATTTTAACTGAAAAACAGTTTTTTTTTTCATTTTATTCAATACTGAAAATATCTTTATTGCAATTATTATGTTCTGTTACAAGTGTACATATTTACAACTTCATAGGCCTACCTGTTATATAAAATCGATTATTTATAAGAACAAAATCAACTCGTCTATTTTGTTTATCAAACCTTGTGATTACCGAATCAATGTTTATAGAGATGTCACGATGATTGTGCAGCAATGCACGGATAGGAATTCGGGGCTTTTTTTTTTCGCACCAAAACATTTTGCCGAAGTCCAAACTGCAAGCTTGGTTGGCAATTTAAGCTGTGACTTTCTCCCTTTGTCGGTACCAAGTCGACTGGCCGAAACTGTAACGTACCTTGATACTTTTCTCGAAGCTCGATGTAAAAGTCGCAAAACACGCCGTTGCAATTTGTACGAATATTTTTGGTGCGCTAAACGCATATTGGTCTGGTTTTGTACGTTTGGTTATTTTGTGATTGCGTTTTTAGTGATACCATTTTTCTTAACAATTTCGATTCTCTGACCCCCCCAAAGCCAAACTCTAGATCCGCGCCTGTCAGAACTGCTGGCATTCATGTTAATTATGAACTGCTCGAAATGAGGGACATTTTCAGACAGGCCATCCATCTCCCAGTAGTGGTCTTAAAGGCTGTGCTACCGAAAAATAAAATATTTTTTTATTTTTATTTTGTCTTCTTAATCTGTTATATAGGTCTTCGGGACTTGTTATATGCCACTTTTGTAAAATATAGACTGCTCGTTTGTTCAGGGCATGTATTCAAAGTGTCTACTTTGAGGGTTAAAGGTACATACGTCACGACAAAACTAATAACAGGAGAATTTCGAAATTTCTGTGCAATAGCCCTTGTAATAGTAGCTTCATTATGAACAATTTTTATTTCAAAATTCCCCATATTTTATAAAACATAATATTTCAATAACCTTTTTTATTGTGAAAAAATTGCCATAATAGCTTCAAATTTATTCAATTTGTAGAGGGTCTAATTCTGAGCAGTTCGAATATTTGATGAAAGAAACTGTTTAGTGATAAACCCGTGACGTATGTACCTTTGACTAGTCTTCAACTCGGCAGAACTGTAACTACACAGGCTACACGATAGGCTACCCGCACTACCACTTGCACCGAGCTTCATTCCCCCACCCTACTACCTAGCACTGCACCTCCCGTTACGGGTCATTCCTTTCCTTACGCAGCATTCCATTCTACTTACCGTGGAGTGCAAAGAAAACAAAATAACTCGCCTTCTTCCATAACTTTTTCCTGCGCGCTAAGTCGCTAACACTTCAGTCTGACTAGACCTAATCTTGAGGAAGCAATAGAAGAATATACCTCGCCCCTTTCTCGTTTCATTTCCTAATTCTGCGTTTGTGCTTCGTGATTGAGTGATTGAGTGTTCCTATAACATTCACACTTTATTCTACAATGCCACGAAAGCATTCTCCGTCAAGGAAACGTTCCAGAAGAGGCCGCGCAGCAAAGACTTCGTGGGAGAAAAGAAAACAACAAGACATCACCGTGAATGTTTCAAACGATTCTGCTCAATTTGAAGACTCCGAAGAAATATTCAACAGCTTGTTAGTTGAAAGCACTCCCCCAATAGGCCACGATGCAAGTCGGTAAGTAAACTATTGCTACAATATATAAATTAATTATTAATTAATTTGAAAGAACTTGCCATTTTTAGTAGATTACCTACTTGTAAAACGTGTTGTTGTTGCTTATTTTAGGGACTGAGACATCGCGGTCATATAGCCCCATGTATTTTTGGGGGTGTATGGAATTTGTGTGATTACATGTGTTAATGTGATAGCTGTACTATTGTGTGAATTTCTAAATTGGGGATAGGATTGCTTTTAGAGAGGAACCATCCCAGCATTTGCCTGGAGTTAGTTTTAATGCGTATTTGCTTTCTGTATGTTAATAATAATCAAGGTAATATTTTTTAACATTGTGTGATTTCAGGTATGAAGATCAAGATTATTCCATACATTTTCCAAACGATTCAGGAAGTGGTACAGACGATGACAATGAGTCTGATCGTGATGTACCACCGATGGTAATTGAAAGGAATACTGAGGCCAACGAACTGCCTCCAATAGGGCGACGCATCGTTGATATTGGTCACGTTATGAAAGAAATAGAATTAGTAACGATCCATTCCAAACATTGTACCATGGAAAAATACAAATACAAAAAAGAAATACAAAATGCATTATATTGTACATGGATTTATTATTGTGATAACTGCGAAAACGAATATGCTGTAACTTCAGAGCCTGTTTACCAAAAAATGGAAGTGAACGATGCTCTGGTGTGGGGAGCTATGGCAGTAGGTATCGGGTTTTCTCAAGTCGAGGAAATGTTCAGTGTTTTGGACATACCGATCGTGGGCCACAACAAATACGCAAACCATGAAATACGAGTTGGTGATATAAGTACTGTATATTGATCCATATTTCCTTATGACCTATATATTATAAACAATTCTGAATAAGTGGTTTCAGTGAATTATGAATACTATTTTGTTGTTGTTCATTATTAGATGAAAATTATGCAAAGAAAAGCCTCTCTTCAAACATTTCTAAATTAAGACAATTTTAAACATTTTATTCAAAACATCGGGTTTTCTCAAGTCGAGGAAATGTTCAGTGTTTTGGACATACCGATCGTGGGCCACAACAAATACGCAAACCATGAAATACGAGTTGGTGATATAAGTACTGTATATTGATCCATATTTCCTTATGACCTATATATTATAAACAATTCTGAATAAGTGGTTTCAGTGAATTATGAATACTATTTTGTTGTTGTTCATTATTAGATGAAAATTATGCAAAGAAAAGCCTCTCTTCAAACATTTCTAAATTAAGACAATTTTAAACATTTTATTCAAAACATATTTAAGATTTTAAAATAAATACAATCTGTAAATTATTAATATTATTATTTTCCTTCTAAAGGTTTGGGAAGTAGCTCTCATACGTAAAATGAAGGAAAATCCAGAAGAAGAAAGACGTATTGCCATTGAAAAGAACAACTATTTGAATGGCGTTCCGTACATATCTGTTATAAGCGACGGAGGCTGGGCGAAGAGGTCGTATGGACATGGGATGAGCTCGCTGAGTGGTGTTGTAAGCATTTGGGAAATATTAAAGGGATTTCACGTATTCCTTTCGTTGCAAAATGGCGATGTTTACTTTTGTTTAGCTAAGTCACACCACTGTGTCTACATGGCATCTTAGTCCCTGGAGAAAACTACATGGAAGCCCAGGTAGTATTTTCAAGGCTAAAATTGTCGCCAGAGAGAAAAGACGATCTCGAAGGGCACTGGCATTTTCTCAAAAAACACCAGTAAAGAAGAGACGAAAGTGTGATGAAAACTATGGGCCACTAGCACAGTTGCCTGACGTTGAAGATGAAGTTCTTGAGACAAGAATGATCAACTTTTCAAAGAAAATGGCCGATGAGGCAACAAACGGTAGTCCTATTGAGGTATCAACTCTTGGATAACACACTAACCCCCATGTGGCACGACCAAAAAGTGAATCGCTTGACAGCTTCCAAGTTTGGGCTAGTCATAGCGTTTATCTCACACCCCTTGCCACAACCTTGTAAAATCAACTTTGTATCCCAAAAATCTCACCTCGGTTTCCGTCATATTTGGAAGAGATAATGAGGACGCTGTGTTGAAAATGTACGAAGACAAAACTGGCAACATGGTCACCAAGTGTGGGTTCTTCGTAGATCAAGATCATTCATTTTTAGGAACCAGTCCTGATGGTTTGGTTGCTTGTGGTGGCCTCGTAGAAGTAAAATGCCTTGCGTCCGTCACTGAATCAGATTTGAGAGACAAGGTGACAAAAAAAAGTTTGTGCTTGGAACTGTCAGAAGGAAAATTGCAATTGAAACGAAGCTACAGCTACTTCTTCTAGGTCCAAGGTCAATTGAATATCACCAGGAGAAAATGGTGCGACAATGTAGTTTATACGAAGAAAGGAGAACTATTCGTAGAAGGGATAGAAAAGGATGAGATATTATGGCAAAGAAAAATGCTTCCAAACCTGGTACAATTTTATAAGGAGTGTATTTTGCCAGAAATTCTAGACAGTCGAGTTGTTCGAGGCATGAACATCCGAGATCCCTCATTTGTGCTAGAGGCACAACGACAAAAGCAGGCGACAAATAATACCAACAAACGAAAGAAGAGGAAACCACTGACACATTCACAGACAAGAAAAACATTAATCACCTGGGGGTGTAGTGGCTAGCGTTCTTGGCTGACGCCCTGGAGGTCCGGGTTCGATTCCCGGCTCTGCCAGGAGATTTTAATACTGTTGTGAGGGCTGGAACGGGGTACACTCAGCCTCGTGAGATAAAACTCTGACGAGGAGGGTTCAATTCCTACCTCAGTCATCCTGGAAGTGGTTTTCTGTGGTCGGGGTGGTTCCTAACTTAAGGCCACGGCCGCCTCTTTTTGTTTTATCCCTAATTTACAACTGCACACAGTGGTACAGCCATCACAATAACACAGGTTAAACACACCTAGATGCACGGGGCTATATGACCACGATGTCGCAGCCCTAAAATAAGCAACAACAAGAAGATAATTATGTTGAATGATACTCGAACGTACTGTAAATTGTTCAGAATACGTAGCCTAAATATCTTTTTTTTTTATCAGTTGCCTTGTAAGTTTCTTTGGTTTAGGAAGTGAATAATAAATTATTCTTTATTATTTAATGTGAAATAATTAATAACATAACAACTTTAACATACTTAAATATATCACTAGCTGCGTGTTATTGTGTTTTTCATGTCCTTGCTAGTGTGTCTGTGCAGCCGATTGTCATTGAACTTGCTGCTTACATTTTAAAAATAATTTTTGTTTGATAATAGTGCATAATTTGGGTATTTTCTGAAAAAATTC
This sequence comes from Meconema thalassinum, assembly GCA_946902985.2. Lineage (NCBI taxonomy): Eukaryota > Metazoa > Arthropoda > Insecta > Orthoptera > Tettigoniidae > Meconema > Meconema thalassinum. The sequence goes on along the minus strand of OX336391.1, from coordinate 293,451,631 downwards.
CGGAGATGGTTTCTTATTTGGAAATGATGTTATAATTTATAGTAGATTAACTTTCATTTACATACGTATGTAGCAAATATTATGTGTTTTCAGTGTTTTGGCTCTTAATTGTGAAAGTGTGTGTTTTGTTCACAGAATGTTAAATATGCATTGTACTTCATAAAATTCTGCATGCGTGAACTTGAAATTTCATTACTGAATGAGCAGTCATTTTGTTTACATAAATCACCTTTTGTGGTTTACTGCATTATATTTTTATATAATGATTTGCATTCCATTGCAGTTTTGTCAGTGCGCAATAAAAAGGTTTATGATCCATCCAAACACTTCTTTTGTGTTTTAATTTTATAGTTATATCACTGATATGCAACCACTTCGCTACAGAAAAACTCTTCCCCCCTATGGGTAGTTACAAAGCCCATATGTAGTTTCGTTTCACGCACGCAATTTTTTTTAAGAAAAAACTTTTTTGGAAATTATGAAATTGTCAAAATACTGAAACTGATATATATCTTTACATCAATTATACTATTATTATTGCGTTAAAGCTGGTAATTTATACAAATGGAATCCCTGAATTCTTATAAAATAACTGGCATTAACAACATTGTGGTGTTTGAAGCCATATTTTCAGTGTTGCCTTAGTAAACAAGAGTTTAGTGCTTTTCAGTCGGTCAACACGAATGTACCCAAAAGAGATGGGTTATGCCCTAATCCTGAAATAAGTTACATGAGATTAATAAAACACTAGGATGACCAGTTTCGATCGTCAAGCGATCATCATCAGATCCATTACACTTAGGCTACAAAATCTATGTTTGAAATACAGGTGAAAATATTTACAATAAACCAAGGCCCATATTCGCGGCAGTATTAAAGGTGCCGGGACGTCCTCATAAGACCGTCAACGCTTAATTCGAATGGGTTATGCTCCACGCGTGGCGAGGGCCAATCCACGGTCTTTAATAGTTGTGGACCCACCTCATTCAATAACATACATCTTATCTAGGTTGGCAACACCTCACATAAACACATCGCTATCACTCCCCACAGCACGTAGGGACAGGGGGGAGGAGGCAGGGGAAAAACCAGTCGTTAAGATAACCACCGCAGTCGACCGCACAGCGAGTTCCAGTGAGCACGAAAACTGCCAGTAGCTGTAATACGGAAGACAATCAGATAAGTAGTTAGCCAAAAATTTTATAGTTTAACCATAGTTTACAACCATATAATCTCTCTAAAGTACAATCTCCGGATAGCTATCACCATTTAGCATTTCACCTAACATATATACTGCATTTAGCATACACTGACAGTTGCAGTACCAATACTGCAACTAAATAATTGTACATATTGTAAATATTTTCACCTGTATTTCAAACATAGATTTTGTAGCCTAAGTGTAATGGATCTGATGATGATCGCTTGACGATCGAAACTGGTCATCCTAGTGTTTTATTAATCTCATGTAATTTATTTCAGGATTAGGGCATAACCCATCTCTTTTGGGTACATTCGTGTTGACCGACTGAAAAGCACTAAACTCTTGGCATTAACAATTATGAGCAAAGTATCCGTATATTTTTTCTCTTGGTTAATATTGCAAAGAAACTAAAAAACTCAATGTATTTCTACATTTGTATTAATTCCAATCCTTGAAACTGGTAGGTATACTGTAAGCTTTAATTGTGTATTCATTTTATGTGTCATATATGCAGCGCAGTAAATCTGTGTTCAGAAAATATGTAGTGGATCTGAGAAGGTTAAGTGGTGTCATATAATTACTTCCTGTTGAACTGCACAATTCAAACGACAAATTGAACTTCTGAATGGCTGGAAGTACTTTATATAAATATAATTCAAGATTTTATAGTAGCTTTATATTGCGGTGTTAAAACACGCTTAAAAATATATTTTGTTTTTTTCGCCATCGTTTTACCCTCCAGGGTTGGCTTTTCCCACGGACTAAAAGAGGGATCCCATCTCTACCGCCACTGAGGGCATTGTCGTGGAGCTAGAAAATTGGGTCTTGGATACAACTGGGGTGTGTGACCAGCACTACGCCCAGGCGGCCTCACCTGCAAAGCGAACAGGGTGCCTGATGAAGGGATGGGAAGACTGGGAGGTTAGGCAAGGAAGTGGGAAGGAGGCGGCCGTGGCCTTACGGTAGGTACCATCCCAGCATTTGCCTTAGGACGAAGTGGGAGAAACCACGGAAAACCACTTCGAGGATGGCTGAGGTGGGAATCAAACCCCCTCTACCCATTTGGACCACCCGAGGCTGAGTAGACCCCGTTCCAGTCCTCATACCACTTTTCAATTTTCGTGGCAGAATCGGGAATCGAACCGCGGACCTCCGGGGTGGCAGCTAATCACTCTGACCATTACGCAACGGAGGCGACTTTAAAAAATAATATGTTACCTAATTTGACGTTATTGAAATTCTTGATCGAATTTTGAAGTTTTTCGTTCTTATTTCTAAAAATTACAACAACAACAAAACGTGACACGATAGAGAAACTCTGAATACAGAATTGGATTCTACATCCCTCAATACCTAAGCAGTCATTTAGGTATATTGTCTTATTAATATTATATATTTTTTTTAATGATAAACTTTGCCAATTTTGATGTTTTTTCGATTTTCTTTTCAAAATTACAAGAAAGGAAACCTGGCGTGCTACAGAAAATCTGAACACATGGCACTTTACTTAACAATAAGTAAGTTAATATTTTCCCTTGTAGCAGAAGAAAATTGAAATGCATAGTCCTATCAGTCAAACGCCCCGACCCATTTTATCCGGCTGGACGACAGATCTCAAGGTTGCAATTGACGTCAGAAAAGTTGGATGGCGCAGCCACGCGGCAGAATGTTGAAACTGTAACATTGTGACTGGTGAGATTTATTTAGATGGTGAAGCATTGACGTCGTGATGGAAACAGAAAGAAATTTGTCAAATTCGAGGAGGTACTGCTCTGTATACGGTTGCAAATCGTATAAAACGGCTACGAAATATCTTCACTACTTTCCTGTACAAAAAGTTCAGGGAGAAAGATGGGCTTCGGCGCTGTCAATTGGAAAACGTGTTACATGTTACATGACAGTGTGCAGTCTGCATTTTTGTGAAGGCGACTTCTTTCCACCGGTACTGTTGATTATTGATAGTTATTGTCTCTAATTTGTATTCACATGGATTTAGCTACAACAAAAATACTGATAAACTTATAGCCTATTACTTCTGTGCCGTACAAAGAATGTAATCCGCTCTTCGTAAACTTATTTTAGGGGTTCTTCCGATTGACAATAGCCGAATGGTTAGAAAACTTAAGAAAAATGCTGTTCCTAGCCTTAATTTGACAGAGAATTTATATTCTTGCCTTTGAACAGCAAGTATGTAGGTCATTGAAGTATGATTTGGCTTAAATTGTGTTTTTGGCTATGATCTCCCTACTGTTGAATTTAGTTAATTAAAATGTAAAATCTTAGTTTTAAGTACCGGTTTGGTGACCCATCATCCCAGGCAGGCCGTCAACACCTATACTACTCAGGCAGATAGGTCACTTAGCCGTAATATTGAAGTTATAGTGATATTAAGTATACATATGCGGTAATGTAGCAGGAGACCGGATCGGCCTAGGCTATTCTAACTTTAATTAGTTCCCATTTCAGGGTTTTACAGTTTTGAGTGCGAATAGTTGGTTTGAAAGTTGTACAACAGTAAGGAGAGTATGTTTTGTATAGGTTTTAATTGGTATTATGGTTTATGTCGAGCTGAGGAGTGAATTTGGTTTGGCTTATAGTGTAGTTTTTGATCTGTTCCGTTTGCTTATGACAAGTTCAAATGGAGATTCCAGCTTTGTTAAATAGGCTATCTGTATTTTAAATATTTAATTAAATATATTGATAAAGAGGATGTCTCCATTTTAACTTGCCTGTGGCAAGAGATTAATAAATTAACATTCCTGCATTTGAACAGCAAGTATGTAGGTCAATATTTGCAATATTGAAGTATGATTTGAGCATCCCAAGTAACGCTTCTTTGAACACAAAACATTCATGCAAATTCAGGGTTGCTTCATTCAATTTATTATCAGGGAGTCGTCCTTTGTGTTATGTGAGATATATATATTATGAAATTAATAAAAACATCGATACCGCTAGGCTCCCAAGTACAGGCTTCATATATGTAACAGCAGACAGTAAATTAACTATCTACATGTGGGTAATATTTTTAACTGGTAGTAATTAGGCACTGCATTTAAATTTATTATAAAAATATTTCTATCAATGAAAGGAAATATGTAGTATTTTGCCATCATAAATTAGAAGCCATAACAAACGCACACCCAATTACTTTAAGTCACTATATCGCCGCCATATTGCAAACAGCTGACCGTAAGCTCCTCCCCCGTTTCGGACGTCATTATGCTTACGACTCGGAAACAGATCGCTGTGTGACTCGCAAGGAATGCTTCAACTGAGAGAGGGGAAGATAGTGTGCGGATGAGGAGTAATGGAAGGGAGGAGGGGAAGTCGCTATTCACATGCGGTGGCTTGCAAGGGACGGCAGTGCTGCCATCTCTTGTCCAGCGACTGTCAGCAGAATCGTCCGCACAGCCTTAATACATTGTTTCCAGAGTTCAGGAGCAACGGTAAGCAAGGCTTCTCGGCATAAAACATTCATTGCTTCCATACTTCTACCATTTTGTAATATGTTAGCGCAAGTTCGCCCTCAGACAATGGTGGTCTCTGAGGCATTTGGGTGCGATGTAATGTGGCATATAAGTAGTAAACAGGAATAGCATGCGCACATAGCCAGGTGACTCGCATTCCATTACACAACTGCCCGGCAACGCTGCACTCGAATTCACCGGCTCGTTCGCTTTTACTCGCACGGACCGGAACGCGCAAAACCTACCATTAATATTACTCTTCATAAATTCGTCAACACACTGTAAGTTTACAGTGGTCGTAGTTTCCGATAATCACGAATGAGAGCTTCAAAATGAGACCAAGTTTCCTGCTGTAAGTTTATCCTGGACTGAGAAAACGTTACGTCAGAAAAAGTATAAGAACTTTTTATTGGGTACTTGAAAATAATTGAAACTTGAGATTTGCACTACCAATACTTGTGCCTATCACATATAAAAATGTCATTACCCTCAGCCAAGCAGTTTTCCATGTATATAGTTTTAAGTGAGCGGTTCCTAGAAAGAAAAACGTCAAAAACACGGACAATTTTTCATACAACCACAAATAAATAATTAATTAATAAACTTGAAAATAATTGGCTTATATAGTCTAACGCAGAATTAAACAAGGAAAATATTGATATAACTCGTTTTTCAATAGGTCTGTTGGTTTGGTTGTAATTAAGGCCTAAACTCGAGTATCCATAATAAAAAATCCGATAGTAGGATCATTATTCAAACGTTTGTAACGTGTTTTTCGAGGGGTTTTTATGCAACTGGCATAAGTCAGTAGGAAGCCATTCTATATTTATTTACGCGGCAAATTGTTCAGCCAAGAGAATTTTTCATGTTAATTTATTATTATTATTAATTTATTATAATTATTATTAAGGTATTTTCGGAGCATTTTATAAAAATTATTAGCATTCAGATAGGTTTTCTATGTCTTAGAAAACGCTATCAAGCAAATTATTACGAACGACAATATCATAGAAAATTATGTGATTGCGGAATTTTACGGAGTTTTCGTCAGTTAGGGTATATCGAGAGACGTGACTCACTGGGAATTCATGTACACGCTTAATCTTGTCGGAAAGCATGACGCAATCCTGGGTCGCAGCGTCCAGGAAAGGCGAATAGTTGGAACGGAAATCGACTTCATCATCGCCGCGCCGTGTGTAATGACCCGGAGGAGGGGTAGATCGCGTGGTGGGTCAGCCAATCAGTGAGGACCACGCAAGCTACAAGTCGGATGAAGAGTGGGGGAGCCGACAGGTGCATATATCGTTCGATGCGCCGTGGAACGAGGACAATCTGTGAAATACTTGACGAGTATGGGTGCACGTGCGAGTGGCTCCGATGTTCGGTGGAGTTAGCGACGATCTGTATAGAATTTAACGAGTACGGTTGTACGCGGGAATCACTCCGATGTTCCGTGAATTGGAGGACTAACTTTTGTAAAACTTAACCAGTGCGGTAGTACGAGTGTTTGGGTCCGAGGTACGGACCATAGAATTATTTAATCTACCAGTATATCATCAAACATCGACGAAGATGACGACATCCAGGAGACTGTGGGAAGCTCACAGCATCATCCAGTACGAGGGAAAGGCTTCGGGCATTTCCAGTGGTAAGCGCGAATGGCGCAGAAATACGCAATCTCTCATTTCTCTTGGTTTTATATTTCATATTTCAGTAACTTCGTAGCTTGGGAATAAGAGTAAAATCAATAATTTATCAGACTCCGTTTTCACGTAATTTTCTATCGGTAATATTAAAATCACAACGCTCCTATTTAAATTTTAAACTTATTATTATTATTAATTTTGCTATTCTTGTTTTATATAATAAATTCATTTCTTTTACAATGCAATCTTTGCTTTCAGTAGGTAGCATTAGATATAGACCAATTCCTTCTCCTGATACAATTGTTTGTTGGGTTAATGATCAAATCATACCACGATCTGAGTGAATAGAGTCTTGAAGGTGTTCTGCCAGAGGTAGACGTTGTTAAATACAAATTTAGATTTCAACATTGCGTTGAGGTCTTGGCGCCCATTAAAACAACATAGCTTAGGCAAAGGTAAACAGTTACATTTTTCTCCCAACAGTTAGGGCTAGCAAAACTGCTACAATTGTACGCTCAACGTGGAGCAAAGTAAATACCGTTTCACTTGTCATCCCAGCCTAAGCAAGACTGTTACAATTGTCGCCGACAACTTGGGGCTGAAAACCTAATAACATTTGTGGAAGGAGAAGGGTATATATTTCTGTGCCTGTATTTTGGGGGTTATTTGTCTTTATCAGTGTATATCATTATGGGGGATGAGAAAGAAAGACAGATGAGGTTACGTAGTGGTCATCAACTGGAGAGTGATGATACGAGCAATATGTCGAGTGATGGTAGTACCGGGGTAGCGGAGGTAAATCCCGATACTGAAACAGGGAGTGTAGGCGGCCAACCAGAATTAAAAACTTTACTTCTCGAGTTCATGTATCAGAACAAAGTTAGTAGTGATGCCTTAAATGCAAAATTAGAACAGAATAATGCAAAATTAGAACAGAATAATGCAAAATTAGAACAAAACAGTAGGGAAAATAAAGAAAGTACAGATGCCTTAAATGCCAGATTAGAACAAAACAGTAAGGAAAATAGAGAGAGTACTGAAACTTTAAATGCTAAATTAGAACAAAACAGTGGGGAAATGAGTGACAAATTCGAACTGATTAGAGGTGAAATCAGGGGGGTGATGGAAGAAAAGGCTAAAGAGATTATTGCAGATGTAGACAGAAAATTAGGAAAAGTACAGGAGGAGTTGGAAATTAGAATCAGTACACAGGCTGAAAATTTAAAAGAACTAGTGCAACTGGAAACACAGCAGGTCAAAAAGCAATTGCGGGGAGAAATTGACAAAATTCAGGTAGCTACTAAAGAGGTTAAGGAACAGCTGGGGGGTAGAATTGAGAAAGTCCACTCACAAATAGTTGCAGAAGTAAATGATTTAAGAGAGAGTAATAGAGAGAGCATTAGCAAGATTGAGGAGAAACAAGCAAAGCTATATGATAAAGTAGAAGAATCAGAAGGAAACATTAAATTAACAGTAAACAGTATTGAGAGGAAGGCTGAGGAGAAAATCGCAGAATTAGAGTTAAAATTAAAAGCTAGGATCAGGCAAGAAAATAGTCAGAATAGGCCAGTTTTTGTGAATAGCACACACAGGGAGGTAGAACTGGGTAAGTTCAGCAATCGACAGGGGTGCCCAATGGAGTTCATGTACACTATAGAAAATAAATTCGGGGAGAGGTTGGAAAATGGTAGTATTGAGTGGTGCCAGGTAGTTGAAATTTTAGAACAAGTGTTTGTGGGGGAAACGAGGAATTGGTTTGCTGTCTACAGAGACAAGTTTACTGATATTAATGACTTTAAAATGAAATTCTGTGAAATGTTCTGGAATGAGGTTATTCAGTCGCAGCATCGTGAGGGAGTAGTGTGTGGTAAATATAACCCTAAAGGAAGCTCCACCATGACCGAATACTTTTTAGGGCAGGTATTAGTGTGTAAATATCTGGATGGCTTGAAGGAGGAAAGTGATGTGGTGAGGTTGCTACATAGGCACTTTCCCTATAGGATCAAGGAGGCTGCTTGTATCCAGAATGTAAAGACTCACAAGTAGAAAATTTGTTAAGTACATTTGATGCACTAGGGAGAGGGGGTTATGAGGACAATTTCAATCGGAACCAGGGTAATAATAATAATAGACCTAATGAAGCCAGGCATTAAGAAGTTCAAGGGAACGGTGGCGAAGGGGCCAACGCTCAAAATAGAAATAATAATAATCAGCTAAATCAGAACAGAGGAAATGGCTATGGTAATCAGTATCAAGGGAGGAACAATGATTTCAGGGGAAATCAAGGGAGGAACAATGATTACAGGGGAAATCAAGGGAGAAACAATGATTTCAGGGGAAATCAAGGGAGAAATTATAATGACAATAATTACAACCAGTAGGGGGATGAGGGGGGTTCTAACCCCCCCCCCCCCCCCCCACCACTACTCCCAATGCGAGCCGATAACTCCCGAACCCTTGGTCGGAGATTCACGAATGAAGTGTCGTTGGACTCGGGATGACGGGGGCTTTGCTATGGACCACTCATTTCAACCCCTAAATAAAACCTACCTCTACTAGGGGGTGAAATTGTAATTTTTAGTGAAAGTCTCTTTTCAAATACGACATGTATAAGGTGCGCTGCTAAAATGAACTTAAATGTTGTTGCTCATATCGCGCATGCGTTTTTCTGGCTGCCGCTATGGATGAACATTTTTGTTTTTGTTTTTTACGCATGCGCACTTGGGATTTTTGTAAGAGGGCGAGCTCTTTGAAAAAAATGATTGATAAGAAGAGGTTTTGGTGGTGAGGAGAGAGCCAGATAGTCGCCTACTTTCCTACGAAGTTTGTCGATATCTCTCAAACGCAAGGTCGGATTTGGACGTGTGACGTGTCAAATCGATTGTCTCGAAGCCCTATACATGTTATTAATAGGTTAAAGTTTTGAGAATGAGGGAAACAGGCTTTTTGGGGGTAAAACCGTGATTTTAGACTTTTTCCGATATCTCACGAATGCATGGTCGGATTTGGTCCTATGACGTGTCAAATGGCTTGTCTCGAAACCCTGTGTATTTTGGTAATAGGTTAAAGTTTTTGAGAATGATGGAAACAGAATATTTTGGGGTAAAACCGTGATTTTGAACGTTTTGCTATATCTCGCGAACCAATCATGCTAGAGACATGAACGAGGGGTCCAAGGACTTGGGGTGACGTCCTCTTTGCTATTGACGACTCGTTGTAATTTTAAAAAATTTGGGAAACGCGATTTTGGGGTAAACACGTGTTTTTTATGATTTTTGCCGATATTTCACGAACCCATAACCGTAGAGACGTGTACGAGGTGTCCTAGGACTCGGGCTAACGCCCCCCTTTCAAATGTGATAGATATTTTTTTCCAAAAAAATAATTCACAAAGGGCCTAACGCCGTACATGTTGAAAAAAAAATTCATTACCGTTACTTGTTTATAATGTTTATAAAGCGTGGTGGTTGAGAGAGACGATACGGCTGGGTGTGTGTGTTTGACCGAACCTGTCGCTTAGCACAAGGACCATGCTTAATAGAACAATCGCTATTTCGGCGGGTCGGTGTATGACAGAGCGAGCGTGCGTTTTTCTGATATTTTACCTTTAACGTGTAAACGGTGATGAGAACTTGGTTCTATGTTGGTCGAAGCGAGTACAGAAAACAAACTTACAGGAGGTGAAGGTCATTTGAGCTTATTGGAAGGCGTTGATCTGACTTGACAACAGGTGACGCTTGAAGGTGAAATAATCTGACCATCGTGGTGGCAGGGGAGTGTGAAAGGCATGCACACACATTTGTGAAACCACATGTAGGCTAAACCAGTGACATCCTGTTTTGCTTCGTACGTGACAAAATGCAAGTTCATGTGAAATTTGATCTACCGCAGGTGTTCGCTTGGGACGTTATCTGTCCACCTGCGCGATAACTGTTAACAAGTTACATCCTGTCTTGCTTCGTACGTGACAAAATGCAAGTTGACGTGAAATTTGATTCGCCACAGGTGTTCGCCTGGGACGTTATCTGTCCACGTGACCGATAACAGAATGTTCAAAGCGTGGGAAAAAATGATTATACATGCAACGTAGCATATATAAAGACATGTCGTTATCATTTCCACTCTCACTTGGGTGGACTACCTTTCAACACACTGCGTTGCATGAAACCCCTGGTCTTGTTTAACAGTTTTGGTGTTGGTGGAAAATACTTAACCTTGTTGTGGGGTAGGTATTTATTTATATATTTATTCATTTATACATTTATTGATTAATATATATATTTACAAGCAATTATTTATTGATTAAGTAATTAATGATTTTATTTATTTGTTTGCAGATAACCGGCATACCTTACATGTCTGAGGGAGAAGAAACCATTGCACTTTTGAGCCCACTAGAAGGGAAGAGCAACAAGTCACTGCAAGTAAAGGTGAAATGATTTTTTTAAACTAACTTGTTTCATTTTGTTTTGTTTTATGTTTTATTTTATGAAATGTATGTATTAACCTGAATTTAGGTATTTATAGCGGTTTATTTTATTTATTTTTTAGAAACTTGGAAAGAATAGCCTTACCGCCGTAGCAGTCGCTGAAAAAAACCAGAAACGCACTAAAGCGAAACCACTGCCAAAGAGTGAACTGTTTAAAACTCAGGTAAGTCCAACTTAAAAATGCTATTACATTTTACCACTACTGAAAACTCGTAGACAAAAAAAATCATTACCTGTACATGACTGGGACAATGATTGCTTTCTTGATTAATGGCTATGTTGTTGTTGTTGACTGGGAAAAGTACAAGGCCATGTTGGATTTTCTAAAAATAAAAATAATAAATTTAATTTATGGGTGGTTCCCTATGGACTCAACGAATATCCACAGGTTTGAACATGATAATGTGAACAAAATGACATGACATTCATTTTTGTTTATATATTGGTTAAAGGGAGGGTGGGGGAATGTAAATGACTGTAGCTTTATAAAAAAGAAAATAAGTATATGGGTTACTGTTAGTGCCAACATACAGTTTATTTTTAATGGTGTTTTGATATATTAATGCCAATTAACGTTAACGTTTTATTTACAAGTATTGATTGATTGATTGATTGATTGAGTGATGGGTTATTTTGTTTGCTTTTAGGTGTCGTCATGTGCCATTAACGTAATGAACAGACAGTGAACAAGCATGTATTATGCTTTAAAGTACTCTGTGCAATGTTAATAACTTACAATAAGAAAAAGTTTTATTATAACACATGGCGTTAGTACCAAATACAACAAGTGAGCAAGTTGGTTTACCACGTGGGTTAGATTTAAAATCAGAACATGACCGATGGTTAACATTTGAATCCTGGCCTGTAGGCTTTTTGTCGACGCATGAACTTGCAAAAGCCGGTTTTTTTTACTTGAACCGAGAAGATGTGGTGCGCTGTGTGTTTTGTCGTATTGAACTTTCACACTGGGAAGAAGGGGATGATCCCTTTAGAGACCATTTGCGATGGTCTCCTCACTGTCCTTACATGCTTGGAAAGCAAGTGGGTAACCTACCCGTGCATTCATTTTACCGAACCACAAGGCCTTTGGCCGCTACTTACGTTGCTGAATCACAAATAAATAATAATAATGATGTATTACCAGCCAACGGTAGTGTCGATATATGTGGTCCATATGCCATAGACAGTGTTGAATTGGCGTGTGCTTTTGAAAAATTGGGAGTTTGCAAGACTAAAGCACTAGCACACCCAGAGTACAGCTCTGTTGAAAAACGTTTCGAATCTTATAAAAATGTTTGGCCATTAATATTAAAACACCTTACCAAACAGCTAAGTGAAGCTGGATTTTTTTTATACTGGTGAAGGGGATAAAACAATATGTTTTTATTGTGGATTTGCTTTAAAGGATTGGCAAATGACTGATGACCCTTTTGTGCAACACGCTCGTTGGTTACCAAACTGTAAATACATGGTGTTGCTTAAAGGTCAGGAATTTGTGAACACTATTCGTAAAGAAAAAGTGATTGCAGCACAAGACATAAAAGTGCCTTTAGAGTTAGAGCACGCAGAGCAAATACATAAGGCTGAAAGAAAAGACTTGTGTTACGAACAGATACAAAAGTGTGACCAACAATTATGTAAAATTTGTTATCAAGATGAACTAGGTGTTGTATTTTTACCCTGTGGACACATGATAGCCTGTGTCAAGTGTGCATTAGAACTTAACACTTGTGCTATATGCAGAAAAGTAGTATCTGCAACAGTTAGGGCATTTCTTGCATAACTAGTATAATTTATTCGCCATGCATAGTGCAAAATCCCTAATTGCACAATATTATTAAAGCTGTTTTAGAGTGTAATAGATATGCTTTTGTTTTGTTTATAGACTACTACAATGAATGTTTTGAATGCTGTGGGACAATCATGTGGCTTAGAGACAAAGAAGCTCAGCGAATTGCCAACGCATATTCCATTCCGCATTATCAAGATTCGGAAATTGAAAACAGCATATGGTGATCGTGTACTTTGTGTATGTGAAAACTTTGAGACATTTCTGCCTATACGGTTTAATGATATGTCGGAGAGTGTTTTTGATGAAGTCAATAATGCTGTGCAACCTGTACACTTAATTTATGAAGGTTTAAAAACAATAGGTGCATGATTCGTTTTAATTAAATAAAAAAAAGTCAAATAATAATGGAAGATATAAGTCATGACAATGGACTGAAAGAAAAAATATGTGTATAGAATAATAATGTCTTAGTGTTTAGTATTGTCTTAAAAATATTATCATGAAACCAAAAAAAATGTACATAAAGTTTGTAAATAAATGAAAATAATGGTACAATGTTGTTTTATTTTCTATAGAAGTCAGAATATTTAACATTGCAGAGTATACATGATTATGACAATAAAAAGCACACTTAATACAAGTCTTTGCCTTTACGATAGTGTGTTATAGTTTTAAAAACAAAGCTTGTTGTAGATCTTTTTTCTTCCACGGTAAACAATAGGCATGAAAACGTTATTGTCCTGTTTTGGATCATTATCACTATCATAATCATAAGCTGCATGATCTATATCATTATTATTATAATCACGATAATTATCCTCAACATTATCCTCAACATTACTAAAACCAGTTAAATATTCCTGGTCCTCTTCCTGTTCCTCTTCCTCTTCCTCTACAGTGTCCTCATGTAGAGTCTGCGTGGCTTTTGATAATGTTAACGGTTTTTTGAACATTGAATTATTTTCAATAGTAGTATTGTTTTGTAGCATTTGCTTTTTAACATTTTCATGATTTTCTGTTGACAGAAACAGTGTTTCATGCAGTACACTACATTGATGATCACTGACACTTAAAACCACACTATTTTTGCTTTTTAGCTCACTGCGACATTGTTTTGAACGTTGTTTTGTACAACGCCAAATAACAGTTCCATTTTTATTGGTTCGTTTCACAATATATGAATATCCTTTATAGAATGCATGAGGCTTACCATACCTAGTCACAGATACTTCCATATCAACTGTCAAGCTTAGACTAAGCTCTAGTAAAGACAACTTGGTAATAAGAACAATAGATTAATGTGCGAGCATATATGGGTGCAAATGTGGGAGCAAAAAAAGTGGGAGCAAAAAGTGGGAGCAAGAATTGGGAGCAAAAAAGTGGGAGAAAAATTGGGAGCAAAAAGTGGGAGCAAAAATTGAGAGCAAAAAGTGGGAGCAAAAGTGGGAGCAAAAGTGAGTGTAAAAGTGAGTGCAAACGTGGGTTCAAAAGTGAGTGCAAAAGTGAATGTAAAAGTGGGTGCAAAAGTGGGTGCAAGAGTGGGTGCAAAAGTGGGTGCAAAAGTGGGTGCAAGAGTGGGTGAAAAAGTGGGTGCAAAAGTGGGTGCAAGAGTGGGTGCAAAAGTGGGTGAAAAAGTGGGTGCAAAAGTGGGGCAAAAGTGAGTGCACAAGTGGGCGCAAAAGTATATGCAAAAGTGGGTGCAAAAGTGGGAGCAAAAAGTGGGAGCAAAAATTGGGATCTGAAGAAAGTAGGAGCAATTATGAGAGTAAATGTGACAGGAAAAGTGGGAGCAAGTATGGGAGCAAATGTGAAAGCAAAAGTGGGAGCAAAAAGTGAGAAAAAAAAGTGAGAGCAAAAAGTGGGAGCAAATATGAGAGCAAAAAAAGTAGGAGCAAGTATGGGAGCAAATGTGAAAGCAAAAGGGGGAGAAAAAAGTGAGAGAAAAAAGTGGGACCAAAAAGTGTAAGCAAAAGTGGGAGCAAATATGAGAGCAAAAAAATGTGGGAGCAAAAAGTGGGAGCAAAACGTGTAAACAGAAGTGGGAGCAAACAAGTGTGAGCAAATATGGGAGCAGAAAGTGGGAGCAAATGTGAAAGCAAAAGTGGGAGCAAAAAGAGCGAGCAAAAGTGAGTGCACAAAGGGGGAGCAAAATGTATGAGTAAAAAGTGGGGTCAAATGTGGTGTTTTACTAAAACAATCCCCCCTAACCTAACCTAACCTAACTTTACTCAACCTAATTTCACCTAACCTAACTTCACCTAACCTAACCTTCCAACTCTCAGATCAAAAATTAAATTCTGGCCATAGTCGCTTTGGAATCCAAAACCTCTGGGATAACACCCAAGTATACTAGCCACTACACCGCGAAATGGGCAAATTATCATGCAACACAACACAAAAATAAAAAGTTTTCTGTAGTGTAACTCATTGGCTGACAATCATAGTTGAGAATTCAAACCCAAGACCTCAGGACTTTAGTTTTGAACATTATCAGAAATATTATTCCATTTACATTTTGCTGTTGCTTATAGTTATAAGAGTTGGCATTAATATGGGAGCAAAAGTGAAAGCAAAAAGTGGGTGCAAGCATGGCTGGTTGTAGAGACTTTCATATCAACTAATACACATAAATTAAATTTTAGTAAAGTGACTTGGCTAATAATAATAATAATATTAACAGTTTAAAAAAAATTCAAGGGGATTGATATTTTTCAGGGTGTAATTTCCAAAGTACTGTCAAGAATAATAATTACATGAACAGATTCCAAGAACTCTAGAGTGCTTTTAAGGTTAATGATTGGCTAGGAGTGAGATAGAGCTAGCTAACCTAAGTTAACCTCAGCTCAGTAAACCTAACCTTGTCACATGGCATGTTCTACAAGTATAGACTTGCTTTGAGACTGGCTATGACGTCGCAGATGAATGGCGGTGGGAGGCTGGTCACGACTTTTTATTACCCAAAAACATTGTCCTTTTTGCCAGCCTCCCAAAAAGGCAAAAAGGACAATGTTTTTGGGTAATAAAAAGTCGTGTCCAGCCTCCCACCGCCATTCATCTGTGACGTCATAGCCAGTCTCAAAGCAAGTCTATACTTGTAGAACATGCCATGTGACAAGGTTAGGTTTACTGAGCTGAGGTTAACTTAGGTTAGCTAGCTCTATCTCACTCCTAGCCAATCATTAACCTTAAAAGCACTCTAGAGTTCTTGGAATCTGTTCATGTAATTATTATTCTTGACAGTACTTTGGAAATTACACCCTGAAAAATATCAATCCCCTTGAATTTTTTTTTAAACTGTTAATATTATTATTATTATTAGCCAAGTCACTTTACTAAAATTTAATTTATGTGTATTAGTTGATATGAAAGTCTCTACAACCAGCCATGCTTGCACCCACTTTTTGCTTTCACTTTTGCTCCCATATTAATGCCAACTCTTATAACTATAAGCAACAGCAAAATGTAAATGGAATAATATTTCTGATAATGTTCAAAACTAAAGTCCTGAGGTCTTGGGTTTGAATTCTCAACTATGATTGTCAGCCAATGAGTTACACTACAGAAAACTTTTTATTTTTGTGTTGTGTTGCATGATAATTTGCCCATTTCGCGGTGTAGTGGCTAGTATACTTGGGTGTTATCCCAGAGGTTTTGGATTCCAACGCGACTATGGCCAGAATTTAATTTTTGATCTGAGAGTTGGAAGGTTAGGTTAGGTGAAGTTAGGTTAGGTGAAATTAGGTTGAGTAAAGTTAGGTTAGGTTAGGTTAGGGGGGATTGTTTTAGTAAAACACCACATTTGACCCCACTTTTTACTCATACATTTTGCTCCCCCTTTGTGCACTCACTTTTGCTCGCTCTTTTTGCTCCCACTTTTGCTTTCACATTTGCTCCCACTTTCTGCTCCCATATTTGCTCACACTTGTTTGCTCCCACTTCTGTTTACACGTTTTGCTCCCACTTTTTGCTCCCACATTTTTTTGCTCTCATATTTGCTCCCACTTTTGCTTACACTTTTTGGTCCCACTTTTTTCTCTCACTTTTTTCTCCCCCTTTTGCTTTCACATTTGCTCCCATACTTGCTCCTACTTTTTTTGCTCTCATATTTGCTCCCACTTTTTGCTCTCACTTTTTTTTCTCACTTTTTGCTCCCACTTTTGCTTTCACATTTGCTCCCATACTTGCTCCCACTTTTCCTTTCACATTTACTCTCATAATTGCTCCTACTTTCTTCAGATCCCACTTTTTGCTCCCACTTTTTGCTCCCACTTTTTGCTCCCACTTTTGCACCCACTTTTGCATATACTTTTGCGCCCACTTGTGCACTCACTTTTGCCCCACTTTTGCACCCACTTTTTCACCCACTTTTGCACCCACTCTTGCACCCACTTTTGCACCCACTTTTTCACCCACTCTTGCACCAACTTTTGCACCCACTTTTGCACCCACTTTTGCACCCACTCTTGCACCCACTTTTGCACCCACTTTTACATTCACTTTTGCACTCACTTTTGAACCCACGTTTGCACTCACTTTTACACTCACTTTTGCTCCCACTTTTGCTCCCACTTTTTGCTCTCAATTTTTGCCCCCACTTTTTGCTCCCAATTTTTCTCCCACTTTTTTGCTCCCACTTTTTTGCTCCCAATTCTTGCTCCCACTTTTTGCTCCCACTTTTTTTGCTCCCACATTTGCACCCATATATGCTCGCACATTAATCTATTGTTCTTATTACCAAGTTGTCTTTACTAGAGCTTAGTCTAAGCTTGACAGTTGATATGGAAGTATCTGTGACTAGGTATGGTAAGCCTCATGCATTCTATAAAGGATATTCATATATTGTGAAACGAACCAATAAAATTGGAACTGTTATTTGGCGTTGTACAAAACAACGTTCAAAACAATGTCGCAGTGAGCTAAAAAGCAAAAATAGTGTGGTTTTAAGTGTCAGTGATCATCAATGTAGTGTACTGCATGAAACACTGTTTCTGTCAACAGAAAATCATGAAAATGTTAAAAAGCAAATGCTACAAAACAATACTACTATTGAAAATAATTCAATGTTCAAAAAACCCTTAACATTATCAAAAGCCACGCAGACTCTACATGAGGATACTGTAGAGGAAGAGGAAGAGGAACAGGAAGAGGACCAGGAATATTTAACTGGTTTTAGTAATGTTGAGGATAATGTTGAGGATAATTATCGTGATTATAATAATAATGATATAGATCATGCAGCTTATGATTATGATAGTGATAATGATCCAAAACAGGACAATAACGTTTTCATGAGTATTGTTTACCGTGGAAGAAAAAAGATCTACAACAAGCTTTGTTTTTAAAACTATAACACACTATCGTAAAGGCAAAGACTTGTATTAAGTGTGCTTTTTATTGTCATAATCATGTATACTCTGCAATGTTAAATATTCTGACTTCTATAGAAAATAAAACAACATTGTACCATTATTTTCATTTATTTACAAACTTTATGTACATTTTTTTTTTGGTTTCATGATAATATTTTTAAGACAATACTAAACACTAAGACATTATTATTCTATACACATATTTTTTCTTTCAGTCCATTGTCATGACTTATATCTTCCATTATTATTTGACTTTTTTTAATTTAATTAAAACGAATCATGCACCTATTGTTTTTAAACCTTCATAAATTAAGTGTACAGGTTGCACAGCATTATTGACTTCATCAAAAACACTCTCCGACATATCATTAAACCGTATAGGCAGAAATGTCTCAAAGTTTTCACATACACAAAGTACACGATCACCATATGCTGTTTTCAATTTCCGAATCTTGATAATGCGGAATGGAATATGCGTTGGCAATTCGCTGAGCTTCTTTGTCTCTAAGCCACATGATTGTCCCACAGCATTCAAAACATTCATTGTAGTAGTCTATAAACAAAACAAAAGCATATCTATTACACTCTAAAACAGCTTTAATAATATTGTGCAATTAGGGATTTTGCACTATGCATGGCGAATAAATTATACTAGTTATGCAAGAAATGCCCTAACTGTTGCAGATACTACTTTTCTGCATATAGCACAAGTGTTAAGTTCTAATGCACACTTGACACAGGCTATCATGTGTCCACAGGGTAAAAATACAACACCTAGTTCATCTTGATAACAAATTTTACATAATTGTTGGTCACACTTTTGTATCTGTTCGTAACACAAGTCTTTTCTTTCAGCCTTATGTATTTGCTCTGCGTGCTCTAACTCTAAAGGCACTTTTATGTCTTGTGCTGCAATCACTTTTTCTTTACGAATAGTGTTCACAAATTCCTGACCTTTAAGCAACACCATGTATTTACAGTTTGGTAACCAACGAGCGTGTTGCACAAAAGGGTCATCAGTCATTTGCCAATCCTTTAAAGCAAATCCACAATAAAAACATATTGTTTTATCCCCTTCACCAGTATAAAAAAAATCCAGCTTCACTTAGCTGTTTGGTAAGGTGTTTTAATATTAATGGCCAAACATTTTTATAAGATTCGAAACGTTTTTCAACAGAGCTGTACTCTGGGTGTGCTAGTGCTTTAGTCTTGCAAACTCCCAATTTTTCAAAAGCACACGCCAATTCAACACTGTCTATGGCATATGGACCACATATATCGACACTACCGTTGGCTGGTAATACATCATTATTATTATTTATTTGTGATTCAGCAACGTAAGTAGCGGCCAAAGGCCTTGTGGTTCGGTAAAATGAATGCACGGGTAGGTTACCCACTTGCTTTCCAAGCATGTAAGGACAGTGAGGAGACCATCTCAAATGGTCTCTAAAGGGATCATCCCCTTCTTCCCAGTGTGAAAGTTCAATACGACAAAACACACAGCGCACCACATCTTCTCGGTTCAAGTAAAAAAAACCGGCTTTTGCAAGTTCATGCGTCGACAAAAAGCCTACAGGCCAGGATTCAAATGTTAACCATCGGTCATGTTCTGATTTTAAATTTAACCCACGTGGTAAACCAACTTGCTCACTTGTTGTATTTGGTACTAACGCCATGTGTTATAATAAAACTTTTTCTTATTGTAAGTTATTAACATTGCACAGAGTACTTTAAAGCATAATACATGCTTGTTCACTGTCTGTTCATTACGTTAATGGCACATGACGACACCTAAAAGCAAACAAAATAACCCATCACTCAATCAATCAATCAATCAATCAATACTTGTAAATAAAACGTTAACGTTAATTGGCATTAATATATCAAAACACCATTAAAAATAAACTGTATGTTGGCACTAACAGTAACCCATATACTTATTTTCTTTTTTATAAAGCTACAGTCATTTACATTCCCCCACCCTCCCTTTAACCAATATATAAACAAAAATGAATGTCATGTCATTTTGTTCACATTATCATGTTCAAACCTGTGGATATTCGTTGAGTCCATAGGGAACCACCCATAAATTAAATTTATTATTTTTATTTTTAGAAAATCCAACATGGCCTTGTACTTTTCCCAGTCAACAACAACAACATAGCCATTAATCAAGAAAGCATTCATTGTCCCAGTCATGTACAGGTAATGATTTTTTTTGTCTACGAGTTTTCAGTAGTGGTAAAATGTAATAGCATTTTTAAGTTGGACTTACCTGAGTTTTAAACAGTTCACTCTTTGGCAGTGGTTTCGCTTTAGTGCGTTTCTGGTTTTTTTCAGCGACTGCTACGGCGGTAAGGCTATTCTTTCCAAGTTTCTAAAAAATAAATAAAATAAACCGCTATAAATACCTAAATTCAGGTTAATACATACATTTCATAAAATAAAACATAAAACAAAACAAAATGAAACAAGTTAGTTTAAAAAAATCATTTCACCTTTACTTGCAGTGACTTGTTGCTCTTCCCTTCTAGTGGGCTCAAAAGTGCAATGGTTTCTTCTCCCTCAGACATGTAAGGTATGCCGGTTATCTGCAAACAAATAAATAAAATCATTAATTACTTAATCAATAAATAATTGCTTGTAAATATATATATTAATCAATAAATGTATAAATGAATAAATATATAAATAAATACCTACCCCACAACAAGGTTAAGTATTTTCCACCAACACCAAAACTGTTAAACAAGACCAGGGGTTTCATGCAACGCAGTGTGTTGAAAGGTAGTCCACCCAAGTGAGAGTGGAAATGATAACGACATGTCTTTATATATGCTACGTTGCATGTATAATCATTTTTTCCCACGCTTTGAACATTCTGTTATCGGTCACGTGGACAGATAACGTCCCAGGAGAACACCTGTGGCGAATCAAATTTCACGTCAACTTGCATTTTGTCACGTACGAAGCAAGACAGGATGTAACTTGTTAACAGTTATCGCGCATGTGGACAGATAACGTCCCAAGCGAACACCTGCGGTAGATCAAATTTCACATGAACTTGCATTTTGTCACGTACGAAGCAAAACAGGATGTCACTGGTTTAGCCTACATGTGGTTTCACAAATGTGTGTGCATGCCTTTCACACTCCCCTGCCACCACGATGGTCAGATTATTTCACCTTCAAGCGTCACCTGTTGTCAAGTCAGATCAACGCCTTCCAATAAGCTCAAATGACCTTCACCTCCTGTAAGTTTGTTTTCTGTACTCGCTTCGACCAACATAGAACCAAGTTCTCATCACCGTTTACACGTTAAAGGTAAAATATCAGAAAAACGCACGCTCGCTCTGTCATACACCGACCCGCCGAAATAGCGATTGTTCTATTAAGCATGGTCCTTGTGCTAAGCGACAGGTTCGGTCAAACACACACACCCAGCCGTATCGTCTCTCTCAACCACCACGCTTTATAAACATTATAAACAAGTAACGGTAATGAATTTTTTTTTCAACATGTACGGCGTTAGGCCCTTTGTGAATTATTTTTTTGGAAAAAAATATCTATCACATTTGAAAGGGGGGCGTTAGCCCGAGTCCTAGGACACCTCGTACACGTCTCTACGGTTATGGGTTCGTGAAATATCGGCAAAAATCATAAAAAACACGTGTTTACCCCAAAATCGCGTTTCCCAAATTTTTTAAAATTACAACGAGTCGTCAATAGCAAAGAGGACGTCACCCCAAGTCCTTGGACCCCTCGTTCATGTCTCTAGCATGATTGGTTCGCGAGATATAGCAAAACGTTCAAAATCACGGTTTTACCCCAAAATATTCTGTTTCCATCATTCTCAAAAACTTTAACCTATTACCAAAATACACAGGGTTTCGAGACAAGCCATTTGACACGTCATAGGACCAAATCCGACCATGCATTCGTGAGATATCGGAAAAAGTCTAAAATCACGGTTTTACCCCCAAAAAGCCTGTTTCCCTCATTCTCAAAACTTTAACCTATTAATAACATGTATAGGGCTTCGAGACAATCGATTTGACACGTCACACGTCCAAATCCGACCTTGCGTTTGAGAGATATCGACAAACTTCGTAGGAAAGTAGGCGACTATCTGGCTCTCTCCTCACCACCAAAACCTCTTCTTATCAATCATTTTTTTCAAAGAGCTCGCCCTCTTACAAAAATCCCAAGTGCGCATGCGTAAAAAACAAAAACAAAAATGTTCATCCATAGCGGCAGCCAGAAAAACGCATGCGCGATATGAGCAACAACATTTAAGTTCATTTTAGCAGCGCACCTTATACATGTCGTATTTGAAAAGAGACTTTCACTAAAAATTACAATTTCACCCCCTAGTAGGGGTAGGTTTTATTTAGGGGTTGAAATGAGTGGTCCATAGCAAAGCCCCCGTCATCCCGAGTCCAACGACACTTCATTCGTGAATCTCCGACCAAGGGTTCGGGAGTTATCGGCTCGCATTGGGAGTAGTGGGGGGGGGGGTTAGAACCCCCCTCATCCCCCTACTACAACCAGAATAGGGGTCAAGGAAGAGGATAGCCTAGTGGTAGTAATATACAGCCAAACAATGACAACACAGCCCAGAGCAACCAGACCAGTTCAGTAGTTAGTAGTACTACGGCCAGCTGTAGCGGTTCTTTAAACGCGAACCAGGCTGCGAAGTAAGGTCAGAATCTCAGTCTGTAGCATGCCCTGTCCATACAATTATACAGGAACCCTATGACCTAAATGTAAGAAATGAATTATTACATGAACTAAATGATGAAGGTATTATTCAGGAAGTGGCTAGTAAGAGCCCCATAGTTAAATTTAACGTGTCCGAGGCATACACAGATGTTTTAATTGATAGTGGTTGTATGAAGAGTTGCAGAAGTAGTGCATTTTATGATAAAATGAAAGGAACTGGAGTAAATTTTGAGGAGATGCCAATTAAAAGCACTTTTGTTATCACAGCTGTTGGGAAGAGGTCTAAAGTAATTTCTAAGCAAGTTTCAGTAGACATTAAAATTAATAATCATGTAGAGAAGCAGATTTGCCTTGTAATTCCAAATTTAGTATTCAGTGTTATCTTGGGTTCAGAGTGGCTAAGTAGAGTGTCTGGTAACTTATGTTATGA
Organism: Meconema thalassinum; assembly: GCA_946902985.2. Lineage (NCBI taxonomy): Eukaryota > Metazoa > Arthropoda > Insecta > Orthoptera > Tettigoniidae > Meconema > Meconema thalassinum. The sequence continues at coordinate 293,428,509 of OX336391.1, read as the reverse complement.
TGTAGGGAGTGTGAAATTTAAATGGGGAGATTCTGAAGTAGAAGTAGCGTTCAATGACCATATTCAGAGGAGTAGTATTGTAGGTGTGATTTGTACTTTAAATGAGATATCGCCAGCCGTAGAGCGGGGTTCTCCATGTTTTGTGGGCAGTGTGATTACGAACGGAAGTCTAGAGGACTCGTTACGTGAGGCTGCATTACAGGGTAATATAGAGGTGGAACAATGTGTTCGGCTCTATGATGTGTTATTGCGTAATAGGAGAGTTTTTGAGGATCGCATTGGTATGGCCAATTGCTATACCCATTCATTGAACGTTATTGATAGGTCAGTATTCACAGGACATAGATATCCGGTACCTTTCGCTTATCAGAGTGCAGTTGAGGCACAAATTAACCAAATGCTTGAAGATGGGATTATGGAGCACTCTAACAGTCCATATGTTAATTCTTTGATCACGGTACCCAAGACCGACGGCACGGTTTGTATTTGTTTAGACGCTCGTTTGGTTAACAGTAGAATTAGTTCAGATCAGCTGAAATCTATGTCAATAGAGGAATTAATGCAAACATTTGAGGGGAAGAAGTATTTCACTTGTGTAGATTTGAGTTCCAGTTTTTGGCAAGTGCCACTTATGTACGAAGATAGACCATTTACAGCTTTTAGTCATGAATATAACCTTTATCAATTTTGTAGAACACCTTATGGGTTAAAGAGTAGTTCAGCAGCTTTAATTAGGGCTTTAAACATCGCATTAGGGGATGACACAGGAGAGTTTGTAACCATTTACATAGATGATATGGTAATTAGTTCACGCAGTTTTGAGGAGCATCTACGTCATTTAGATATAGTTTTTCAGAAGTTAGATCAGGCAGGGTTCACTTTGAAGCTGTCTAAGTCGTCATTCTGTCAGTCAGAAGTGACATTTTTAGGTCATAGAGTGTCGAGTAGAGGTGTGACACCATAGGAAGGTAGGGTTAGCATGTGTGGACAGTAGCAACAGGGCATCGTTACAGACACTGAGAAATAGGTAGGCAGAGCAACGTGATGACGTTCATTTAAGGGAGCCACTTGCAAGGCTGGAAGCAGGTGACGCAGAAACATTTATAGTTTCCAAACGTATTGGAAAAACAGCATATGTGCTGGAGGATAGTAAGGGAAACAGATTATACGGGACGTATAATATACATAGTCTACGAAAATATGTGTCATAAAGTGAGTGTGTTTAGCTGGCGAGCCAGCCTATCAAATGAGTAAGTGTGGTATTTGGTGCGTGGGAGGAGATGGTCTTCCAGGCAGGCGTATCAGAAGTCACACAGGGGGGTAGTATGTAAGTAAATGAGAGTTTTTAAGGTACATGGAAATATGACGGGATTGTCGGATGCTCTTGAGCACTAAAATGTCTCGATACACCAAGGCCAGAATTTGGTAGAGCTGGTGAATTCCCATTTGCCTCCAAGAGATGGGTGAGCGCTTGAACAGGGTATTTTTGCTTAAGGCGTCCACGAGGCAAAAGATGGGCCATCAGAATGCGAGACAGTCCTTCATGAAACTCATACATATCAGCACACGTGATTTCTGTTTACGGCCTCGCCATGTAAGATTTGTAAGTGTGTAATTTAAGGTAATTTGTACAAAGGTATTATATTGTGTTGAGAACTAGTATTAAGTAGAATATGGTCTACGGGAACTTAACAAGACAGGGCGATTACGGCACAGAAATATTTGGTGTTATATGTAATGCGCATTTACTGTTTTTTTTTTTTTTCAGAAGTCAATATTAATTTAATCTACTTTAAAGAGAGATTAAGTATTATGGTCACGAGGCACTGCCACAATAGTGTGATCGTGTGTTCAGTGCTAAGTGAGATTAAATTTCACCATAAGGAAGGGACCTCCAGTGAAATTAGGAAGTTCTATGGTGATATAAATATATCAGAACACCTTCAATGCGTGTGATATGACATCATAAATACATAGTGCTCACACATTAATTATGTCTATTTCTCCAACATAGAGAAATTTGAGAGGCGGAAATATCCGTGGAACACTATTTTATATGAGAAACATTGGACTGGTTGCAAAGTGCAATCCATAGTGACGACAAACTTTGACGCAAAGTGCATGAAGAAAAATTATGAGTGTATATATCTGTAATTTAGGGTGATTTCATTTATGTAATATGCATTTTGGATGGGGTTTATTAACGTGTCTGGGATAATCGGATAATGGACTGTCGTCACGGTAAATCATCCGATGATCCGAGGCGAATATGTAACGTGTTTTTCGAGGGGTTTTTATGCAACTGGCATAAGTCAGTAGGAAGCCATTCTATATTTATTTACGCGGCAAATTGTTCAGCCAAGAGAATTTGTCATGTTAATTTATTATTATTATTAATTTATTATAATTATTATTAAGGTATTTTCGGAGCATTTTATAAAAATTATTAGCATTCAGATAGGTTTTCTATGTCTTAGAAAACGCTATCAAGCAAATTATTACGAACGACAATATCATAGAAAATTATGTGATTGCGGAATTTTACGGAGTTTTCGTCAGTTAGGGTATATCGAGAGACGTGACTCACTGGGAATTCATGTACACGCTTAATCTTGTCGGAAAGCATGACGCAATCCTGGGTCGCAGCGTCCAGGAAAGGCGAATAGTTGGAACGGAAATCGACTTCATCATCGCCGCGCCGTGTGTAATGACCCGGAGGAGGGGTAGATCGCGTGGTGGGTCAGCCAATCAGTGAGGACCACGCAAGCTACAAGTCGGATGAAGAGTGGGGGAGCCGACAGGTGCATATATCGTTCGACGCGCCGTGGAACGAGGACAATCTGTGAAATACTTGACGAGTATGGGTGCGCGTGCGAGTGGCTCCGATGTTCGGTGGAGTTAGCGACGATCTGTATAGAATTTAACGAGTACGGTTGTACGCGGGAATCGCTCCAATGTTCCGTGGATTGGAGGACTAACTTTTGTAAAACTTAACCAGTGCGGTTGTACGAGTGTTTGGGTCCGAGGTACGGACCATAGAATTATCTAATCTACCAGTATATCATCAAACATCGACGAAGATGACGACATCCAGGAGACTGTGGGAAGCTCACAGCATCATCCAGTACGAGGGAAAGGCTTCGGGCATTTCCTGTGGTACGCGCGAATGACGCAGAAATACGCAATCTCTCATTTCACTTGGTTTTATATTTCATATTTCAGTAACTTCATAGCTTGGGAATAAGAGTAAAATCAATAATTTATCAGACTCCGTTTTCACGTAATTTTCTATCGGTAATATTAAAATCACAACGCTCCTATTTAAATTTTAAACTTATTATTATTATTAATTTTGCTATTCTTGTTTTATATAATAAATTCATTTATTTTACAATGCAATCTTTGCTTTCAGTAGGTAGCATTAGATATAGACCAATTCCTTCTCCTGATACAATTGTTTGTTGGGTTAATGATCAAATCATACCACGATCTGAGTGAATAGAGTCTTGAATGTGTTCTGCCAGAGCTAGACGTTGTTAAATACAAATTTAGATTTCAACATTGCGTTGAGGTCTTGGCGCCCATTAAAACAACAAAGCTTAGGCAAAGGTAAACAGTTACATTTTTCTCCCAACAGTTAGGGCTAGCAAAACTGCTACAATTGTACGCTCATCGTGGAGCAAAGTAAATACCGTTTCACTTGTCATCCCAGCCTAAGCAAGACTGTTACACGTTGACTTCAATCGCATGATTAGGACACAAGAAATAAAAATTTCGCACAGCCGCCATCTTGAGGTTATGTAAACAATTTAACTAAATTAAATGTCAGTGCATTACAATATGTATAAACATTTGCTGTACCAAGTTTCACTGCGTCCGGATGGTTAACACGCGAGAAAAGTATATTTAAATGTTTCAACTTCGCTTGGCCGCCATGTTCTTTTTCAGTTAACAGGTTTTTGAAAGTTGCGTAGATGAACTTCTAGTAGTGCCTTTTATCACCGTACAAATTTTCAGGGTGATATTAGTAATAGTTTCGGAGATATAGAATGCCGGTGAAATATTTCGCACAGTCGCCATGTTGGATTGGTGAGACGTAATAAAATTTGAAGGGCACGATCAGGGTCGGCCAAAATAGCACTATGACCTCACCGAGTGTCATTGAGATCGCTCTAGTCGTTTAGATTTTATTATGGGGCACACACACAAACAAACACACACACACGGACAAAAGGTGACCTCATAAGCCTATTTTTTTATAAATGAAAACGGGAACTGAGACTGGAACTAAAGAAGTGTACAAGCCAGAATGGTTTGCATGCAAGAAAATGGCTACGTTTTTGCACAGTATCTAAACTTCTATAAACACTCTAACTGGCTATAAACAAATTTCCCTCTCTCTCTCTCTCTCTCTCTCTCACACACACACACACACACACACACACACACACACAAATACGATACATGAAGCTACATTACAACGATGTCGCAAAGCCCTCTAAATGAATCAACAACAACATGGGGGTTTCTACCAGGGACGTAAAACACAGGGGAAGGGGGGGGGGTGCAAGGCAAAATTTTTAAGTAGCTTACCCTTAAAAAAAAAAAAAAAAAAAAACAGAAAGTGTTCTATAAACAATTTAATACTACGTTGGGCTTTAAATGGGAAAAAGCCATCTTGCCTTCTTAGTCGTAATTTCTTTATTCTACCGAATATTCTATGCCATATTATCTATTTTTGCCTCCTCTGCCGTTTCCCACCAAGGCGCCAACTGAACCGAGAGCCGAGGCCCTTTGAGCTTTGTCCACTTACCACGACGATCTGAAAAGCCACATTTTCAAAATATTATTTCTGAGCCCTGGTTTAAAACTGAGGTAAGGTACTGGGACACACAAATGCATTACTCTTGCCCGGAAACAACAGCGCGCGCGTCATTTATTTGAAATAAACAAGGTAAAATAACAAGACTCTTTCCTCAGGCATCTCGCTTTTTTAAGCACACCCTACGCATGCGCCCTGCGTTGCGCCGACAAGGTTTGAAAAGTAATGATGCACGTGACTTTAGAAGTTTGACATTTTGTGCTATGCTTATGCCATATTTATCCAGCATTTCATCAGTTTCTGTCTAAACTTTGTTGATTACTTCGTTTAAATTTGTGAAGTTTGTGCTTTGTCACTGTGATGACCGTGAATCTGCTCGGCGTACCTGCTTCAAGTTCTTCTGCAGAGAGAAGATTTTTCGGTGATGAGACCACCTCCGATCTACGATGTGACAAATTAGACGGAACATGGAATCATTGCTGTCAACTAGCCACCTACTCGGAAATGGTTGACAAGCTCAATGACATGCGTCTTGCTCAATAGTTTGTAAACAAAGATCGACGGCAGTCCAGGGGCGTTTCCCCGCCCCGAAATGTTGTCACACATAATATTTTTTATGAATTAAAGCATTATAAAATAATATAAGTATAATGTACTATTGTGACAAATTAGACGGAACATGGAATCATTGCTGTCAACTAGCCACCTACTCGGAAATGGTTGACAAGCTCAATGACATGCGTCTTGCTCAATAGTTTGTAAACAAAGATCGACGGCAGTCCAGGGGCGTTTCCCCGCCCCGAAATGTTGTCACACATAATATTTTTTATGAATTAAAGCATTATAAAATAATATAAGTATAATGTACTATTGTTACAAAGCGACATATGGCAACGTAGCAAAGCGAGGCGGTAAAACTTCACAAGAGGGCTTCATAATGGTTTTGCATAGACTAATATTTTCGTCCAGACCAATGGTGGATTGATAGCGGGCCGCGTTAGCTAATAGATAACACCCCTGGTTTTTGTCACGCACAGTGGGGGAAGTCACGCATCAATAATCTTTATCCAGGCCAATAGTTTTGCCTTTTATTTCATGTCGTGTAGTGAAAGGAAACCCTCTCGTAAAGAATTAATAGCGAGGCGACGGTAGCGTGATGTACGAAACAGTGTGCCAATCAGTTTGCCCTGATCTCATAAAATAACCTCTTTCGCTCTTAAGAACCTACCAAGAACACCAATAAGTGCTCTTGAAGCGTGTAACAAAAGCTTTATTCCCCCTCACTTGTATACCCTTATCAAACTTTTGGCAATTTTGCCTGTCTCTGTAGCTACCGCCGAATAGAGTGGGAGTTTGAGTAGGTTGAAGACATACTAGAAATTCTACTTCCGAAAACAGACTTGTTATCTATTCTCAGAGACATACAAATTACTGACGATGAAGTTATAAACCAATTTGGTAATGCTTCAAGAAACCTTGACTTTATTTTATAGTGTAAGTTGTAAATCAAAACAGTATAATGCTCTTGCGCATCATTGTGCCCACAGATGAAGCATCAGGGGAGAAAATTATACGACTGTATTTCCTTATGTACACTCTAATAACTATTGTAATTACCATAGAATGTAATTGAGCTAATGCTCCGATTATTTGAATATCCAGCCACGTTGACTAGATAACACAATAAAATGACAATGAAGGCAATTGCTGCCAATCCAAGGATGAATGAATCTTGGAGCATACAAAGATTACACATAGAGATTACAAAGAATACACATAGAAACTACACAAAGAATAAACATAACCTTGGCGAGTAAACGAAGAATATACATACTCCCCACCTTGAAATACATGGATTTCAATAATCTGAAATGGAAACACTGAAATGTTCCAATGACAAAGACATGAAACACTAAAATATTCACTAACTTACAAACACTGACATGTTAACAGTAAAAATTATGTGTCTGCTCAATTGGTAGCGGAGCTACCATGGGAACTGGTCGTTTAAAAATACCACTGTTGCACTTCACTGAAACTCTTACCACATTGTCTTTACCACCATGCACTTCAGCGATGACAACAAGGGGCCACTGGAGTGGGGGAACATTGTCTTCCCGTATCAGTACCACCGTGTCTGGTGATACGTTGCAGGAGGAGGTCGTCCATTTCCTGCGCTGCTGCAGATGAGTGAGGCAATCTGCTGACCATCTCTTCCAAAAGGATTGGAGTCTTTGTTGAAGAACCTTATATCTAATTAACAAAGGCAGTTTACATAATGTGAAATCAGGTTCGGGACGAGTCGTGAGGGGTTCGCCTATAAGGAAGTGCCCTGGTGTCAAGGAAGATGCATCAGAAGGATCGTTTGACAGGGTTAGAAGGGGACGTGAGTTTAAACAAGCCTCAATTTTTGCAATTAATGTAGCCAATTCTTCATATGTGAAATGAAGCGTTCCGAGAACTCTTCTTAGATGATGTTTGAGGGATTTTACTCCGGCTTCCCAAAGCCCTCCAAAGTTAGGGACATGAGGAGGTATAAAATGCCACTTAACTCCACAACTACTGGCGAAGTTACTGATCCCCTCTCTAGTCCGTTCCTGAGTGAACAATTTCTTGAGCTCCTTGAGCTCTCTACTAGCACCTTGGAAATTTGTACCATTGTCGGAGTACATGTTACTGCATAATCCTCTTCTTGCGATGAATCTCCTGAGTGCTGCGAGGAAAGCTTGAGTGGTTAGGTCGGAAACTATTTCTAAATGAATGGTCTTGGCGCACATACATATGAAAATGCATATGTAGCCTTTAACGACGGTCTTACTACGTGGTTTGCCAATCTTCAAGTAAATAGGCCCCGTAAAATCTGTACCAGTGTTGCGGAATGGTCTTGCTGACACACGAACTGAAGGAAACTGTCCAATTAATTGCTGTGTGGTTTTGGCTTTGAACCTGAAGCATTTTGCACAAGTTTTAATTACTCTTCGAACCACCGACTTTCCATTGATGATCCAGTAGCACTGTCTGATGGATGCTAAAGTCAACTGATTACCTGAATGTAGGAGTCTTTCATGTTCCCTCTTGTTTATTAAATCAGTACCAACTTATGTTTAGCGGGTAAAATCATCTGATGTTTGAAATCGTAGTCTTGGTTGGAGTTCTCTAGTCTTCCTCCAACTCTCAGGATTTGATTCTTGTTTAAAAATGATACTAAACTTTGAAGTTTGCTACGTCTTGACACTGAATTGTGTTTCAAAAGATCAGCTATTTCCTCGCGGAATGCTATTGACTGAACTAGTCTAACACATGTCATGTTAGTTTGCTGCAACTCTTCTATTGTTAATGGACCATGTTTCCGTTCTGAATGTTTGCATTTAATGTTGTGTAAAAATCTTAAACAGTATGCCAAAACCCTTTGTAGCTTGAGGTGTGCGAAAATCTGGTGAATAATTCTGAAGGATTGGAGTGAATTGAACAACTAAGCACTATCTTGCGTTGCTCAGGAATCTCCGATACATATTGTTCACTGGAAGTGGGCCAGTTCTGTTCTGAACACTGTAACCACCCAGGACCAATCCACCAAAGATGATTATTTACAAGGTTTGTAGGATCAGTTCCACGAGAAATTAGATCAGCAGGATTATCTGCAGATGCAATGTGCTTCCAATCTTTGAATGAAGTATTGCCTTGCACTTCGGCCACACGGTGCGCAACAAAAGTTTTCCATTTCGAAGGCGATCCTGCTAACCATGCTAGAACGATCTTTGAATCTGTCCACAGATTAATACTGTGGAATTCGATATTGTGAACCTGACACATCTTTCTAACCAATTGTGATAATAATACTGCTGCCCATAGCTCTAATCTGGGTAGCGTAATTTGTTTTATTGGAGCTACTCTGGACTTGGAGCACAGGAAATGCGTGGTTACGTGACCTTGATCTGTTGATGAGCGTAGGATCAAACATAGCCCTTTAAGGATGCATCAGCAAAGCCATGCAGCTGCACCTGAGTACAATTTTCTTGAAGCACAAATCTGTTAATATAGATACTGTCAACCAAGGGTATTTGAGAGTGCAGAGTATGCCATCTTGTAAGAAATTATGTTGGAAGTTCATCATTCCATCCTATATTCTCTTGCCATAATTGCTGCAGAAACATCTTGAATGCGATAACAATAGGACTGATTAATCCAATAGGGTCATAAATTGACGATACAATCGATAACACCTTGCGTTTGGTAACTGGAGATCCTATTCCTTGTTCTTTCTGAACACCAGTGGAGACCTGTAATCTGTCTGTCGCTGGATGCCAAAGTAGACGTAAAGATTTAATGTTTCCACCCGAATCAATCTGAAAAGGAAGCTGCGTCTCTCTGCAGTCCTTTGTAACCGCCTCTAACAATGCTGGGTGGTTAGAACACCACTTACGGAGGTTGAAGCCTCCCTTGGATAACAATTGGATTAGTTCTCGTTGTAGGATTAATGCATTGTCGACTTGACATGCTCCTGAAATGCAGTCATCTACATAAAAATCACGAAGAAGGACAGATGCTGCTTGTGGACACTGTTGCTCTTCATCATATGCCAATTGCCTTAAACATCTTATAACTAAAAACGGAGCTGGTGATGTGCCATATGTGACCGTCTGAAGTTGGTACTGTTTGATAGGCTCATTAGGAGAAGCTCTCCAAACGATGCGTTGAAGGCTGCTGTCTCTGGAATCAACCTTAACTTGTCTGTACATCTTTTCGACATCAGCTGTAAAGCCTATGGCGTGAGTTCTAAATCTAGCAACAATCGAACATAAGTCTTGTTGGATAGTAGGACCCGTCATCAAAATGTCATTAAGTGACTTTCCTGACTTCGATTTGCAAGAAACGTCGAAGACAACTCTGGTTTTTGTCGTAGTGCTGGATTTCTTAAAGACCGGATGGTACGGCATGTAGTATGCTACTGATGTCGTCATACTAGAATTAACAATATCCATGTGACCTAGTTCCTTGTATTCAGTGAGAAACCTGTCATAGTCTACCTTCAAATGCGCATCATTGTTAAGCCTACGCTCAAGGTATTGGAATCTACTAATTGCTGTTTGTAAAGAATTGCCTAATATGCTTGGATCCTGCTTAAATAGTAGTCTGACTATGTATTTTCCTGATCCATCTCTTGATACATGATCAGAAAAATGTTGTTCACATTCCATCTCTTCTTTTGACTTAACTGGCTTGTGAAGTTCTTCGATCTCCCAAAAACGTTGTACTTGGTTATGAAGGTGAACATCATTACGAAGGAAAAACGTTCCTGCAGCATTTTTTCTCTTTCTTGATGTAGATTCATATGAACCTGACACTATCCAACCAAAATCTGTGTTTTGTAGGACTGGAAACTTCCCTGGTCTCGTCCTGTGTCCCTTCTGAAGAATTCTGAAGGATACGTCAGCACCAAGAAGCATGTCTATCTTGGCTGAAGCATAAAACTTCGGATCTGCTAATTGAATGTCACTAGGGAGCTCCCACTCTTCATATGGTACCTGCTGACTAGGCATATCGCTTGTAATCTTGGATAGGACCAGACATTCAACATTGTGATGTATGTTGCTTATGGAAGATTGAACTTCAATGCTCACACTATACTTGGCTTCAGATATGAACTGAGAAATACCTTCGATGGGTGTGAGATTTTTGGTCTTCCTTAAGACCAAAATTTGAACTAAATTTTCTGTTACAAAATTGCTTTGACTGCCACTGTCTAATAAGCAACGAGATAAGTGTAGCCTACCTGCACTATCCTTTACCTTGACTAATGCTGTAGAAAGTAGGACTTGAGTTTGTGGTTTGAGTTTCATAGTGCAATAACTTGACGAGTTATCATGAGCTTGAGCATTGTGAGCCTGGTTAGACTCTGAATTTTAGCATATGCTGATAGCTCCCTGATGAGACTGTTTAGACGAGTTACTATTGACTTGATGATTCCCAGAATTAAAATGCAACAGTGAGTTGTGACGACCGTTGCAAGTTTTGCATGTAGACTTCGAAGGACAAGAACTTATTCCGTGTGATTTATGCAAACAATTGTAGCAAAGTTTATGCCGCTTAACCAGATTGCATCTACGATGGACATCGTAACCTAAAAATGTATCACATCTGAAGATGGGATGTTGCCCCTTGCAGGCTTCACAATTATTGTTAATTGCAATGTATGAATTACTTGTATATGATTGTTTCTCAAGCTTGACACCATGCTTAGAAGTTCCATCTTGAGCCAATTTGCTACTCTTGTCAATGTGACCCTAAGAAGGCGAAAAATCAATTAATTCAAGGGTTTGAGCTCGCCTTTCAAGATAATCTAACAATTCTGTAAGTGAAGACAATTCCTTTGATTTGTTACTCATTTCCCATTGTTTACGTGTAGCCTCAGATAACTTGTCAAGTATAATTTGACTACCGGTAATTATGATTTCATGTAATGGAATATCCAACTTCAAAGATTCAACAGCCTTTAAATTAGACTGTACTTGACTTAACAGTGTGCGTAAACTAGAAGATGACTCCTTTTGAACAATATCTGGAGATAACAATAATTTGTTATGTGTACTTACAATATTATCTTCGAATTACGGTATCGCTCACAAACCGCTTCCCAAGCAATATCAAAGTTATGTGCAGTTACCGGAATATTCTGAATGAGTTGGTGAGCATTACCACGCAGTGCTGACATCAAGTAGTGGAATCTTTCAACATTACCCAAAGTCTGATTCTTCTGTATTAATGAATCAAATAGGTCATGGAAATGCATAAATTGTGTAACGTCAGCTGAAAATTCGGGTAACTGTATCTTTGGCAAACTGTACGAACCTGTATTAGCACTTGTAGAATCTCTACCATTGCTACATACGGACGAGGCATGTGTGTAATGGTTATTTGACATCTGTTGAAGATTAACCCTAATTTCATCATATTCATCTTCGAAATCGTATCGGACCTGCTCATGAGAATTTGATTCATCAGAATCCTCCAACTTGGTTTGAATTTCATTAAATTCTGGCAATAAAGATAACGAACGTTCATTCTTCACATTTACTAATTCAATGGGAGTCTCATTATCAAACCCATTAATTTGGTTATGAAGTCTCGTAAGAGATGCTCGGAAAACACCTCTGCGTTTGGTCAATAACTTAACCTCACATTCAATAGACATAATTAACATGGATCATACACTGAAAGGAATGTTGGGAAAGGGAAAGAATTGCAATGAATACCTTTGTAATCTTATTATCTTGAGCACATAGCTTCAGTTGACGAATCGAACATAACCCGTGTAGGACCAAAATAAATGTAATCCGGTCCGGAGGACCAAAACAAATGTAATGCTCTTGCGCATCATTGTGCCCACAGATAAAGCATCAGGGGAGAAAATTATACGACTGAATGATATAGTAGACTGTATTTCCTTATGTACACTCTAATAACTATTGTAATTACCATAGAATGTAATTGAGCTAATGCTCCGATTATTTGAATGTCCAGCCACGTTGACTAGATAACGACAATGAAGGCAATTGCTGCCAATCCAAGGATGAATGAATCTTGGAGCATACAAAGATTACACATAGAGATTACAAAGAATACACATAGAAACTACACAAAGAATAAACATAACCTTGGCGAGTAAACGAAGAATATACAACAGTTATTGAGGTTTTAAGCGGCGGAAGAGCGAGGTCATGTGCCCCAAATCCAAACAGTAATGTTCATTATTTCTATCCAAATACTATAAAGTGAGCAAGATGACTGTACTACTAATAAAAGGTAACATGAAATTGTCTTAGTTGTGTTTGACAATAATTAATCATACATAAAACATCACAACAAATTGGTTGAAAAAGTGACGCCAGATAGCCTTAAAATTCATAATTTTGCACCAAATTATACAAAAGGTTTCCCGGGGAGGAACCCCGGCCCCCATTTCTTTGGGGACTATTCCATGCCACCCAACTCCTGGTTGCCCCCTCCCTCCCATATAAAACTCTATATGCGCTCCTGCGGGCAGTAAGTGTTCTGGTCATTAGCTCGACGTCGACAATTATTGTTTTATGTTTTGTATTCGTATTCATATTCTGATTGTACTGTATTTTGTATTTTAACCCTTATAGTGTTAGGGGGCGATATATCGGCCAAGAGCGCTTCTGCTAAAATATGCCATGGGCGGTAGATGTGTTATTATTAGGCTACTACTTAGCCAAGCAGTGCTATCACTGTTGTAACCAAGACAATGTAGGAATTATTCTCTCTCTGGATATCGATATGTTTGTGTTCCGTGAATAATTGGGTTCATAATAAGTATTGTATGAACATGCTATAGTCAGCTGATTACCCGCACGTGTGTCTTTTGAAACTATGTTTGTTTACCTCATTACTCGGAGCTAATTGAGATACGTGGTGAAAAATATCGCTATATAGCTCTTTGAACAATGGAGAAATAAATGAGGTTTTAATGCTCAGTAAAGCATGTGAGAGAACGTTTTCGACTCATAACGACGGCTTTGAAAAATATCTATTTCAAATTATATTTAAAAAAAAGTCCTCTCGGCACGCCGGAAGGCGGAGGTAGATTTCACCGGGCAAACTTGGGGATAGGCGAAAATAGGCAGAATATGCAGGTTTTCGTAGAAGGATCAGACCTCATTTATTGCGAGAAGGTATTTTATAATTGGAGCTTAATTAACTTTGTTTTTCGTCATTTTATGTTTATTTTAAACATTTTATTGTCTTATGGGAACGGTAACCTTCTTGTCATTTGGGGTCCATTTTTAGCCTATTTTCAATTTTGAAAAAATAGGCTTATGAGATCACCTTTTGTCCGTGTGTGTGTGCGTGTGTGTGTGTGTGTGTGTGTGTGTGTGTGTGTGTGTGCGTGTGTGTGTGATTCGTGTGTGTGTCCCCCCCTAATAAAATCGAAACGGCTGGAGCGATTTCAATGAAACTCTGGAAGTTCATAGCACTATTCCCGGCGACCTCGACCGTGCCCTTCAAATTTGGTTACGTCTCTCCAATCCAACATGGCGGCTGTGCGAAATACTTCACTAGCATTCAATATCTCCGAAACTATTACTGATATCGCCCTGAAATTGTGTACGGTGATAAAGGGCACTACTAGAAATTCACCTATGAGACTTTCAAAAACCTGGTGACTACAAAACCAACATGGCGGCCAAGCGAAGTTGAGACATTTAAATAGACTTTTCTCGCGATTTAACTATCTAAATGTAATGAAACTTGGTACAGCAAATGTTTATACACATTGTAATGCACTGGAGTCTAATTTAGTTCAATTGTTTACATAACCTCAAAATGGCGGCTGTGCGAAATATTTCACTGACATTCTATATCTCCGAAACTATTACAGATATCACCCTGCAATTTTGTACGGTGATAAAGGGTACTGACACAGGTATACCTATGTATATTTCATAAACCTGTAAAGTACGAAACGAACATGGCGACCAAGCGAATTTAAAATATTTTAATAGACTTTTCTCGTGATTTAACTCTCTGAGCGCAGTGAAATGTGGTACAGTAATTGATTTTGCAGATTGTAATGCACTGCCATCTAATTTAATTCAATTGCTTACATAACCTCAAGATGGCGGCTGTGCGAAATTTTAAAATTAAGTTTTAATTTCTTGTGTCGTAATCATGCGATCGAAGTGAAAGTTTGAATAATGAACCTAGGCAATAATTGTCCTTGAATGGTACATAACTCTATGGCCTATACACATAACACTCCTAAATGGTGAGCTCCCGAAATATTTAGACGGTTCTCAATATCTATGAATCTTTTACAGCAACCAAATTGAATGTTTTTGTGTTCATAGAGACTATGAACATATGTTCACCTATAGGACTTTCAGGAACCTGGTGAGCACAAATCCAACATGGCGGCGACGCGAAGTATAAATATTTAAATGGACGTATCTCGCGAATTAACTATCCGAGTGCCGTGAAACGTTGCACGTTAAATGCTTATACAAATGTTGATCCACTGGCATCTAATTTATTTCAATGGTTTGCATTATCACAAGATGGCTGCTGTGCGTAATTTTAAAATCTCGTTTTTACTTCTTGTTGTCTAATCATGCGATTGAAGTTTGAATACCACACGTACACAATAATCTTAATGTAATAGTACAAAAATAAAAATCCAACCTGGTGACCATCTGAAATATTTAGACGGTTCTCAATATCTACGAATCTGTTACAGCAATTAAACTGAAATTTTGTATGTTGATTGTGGCAGTTAACATAAGTAGGATATATGAAAATAGGCTGTATAGTTCTTCACGGAACTACTTGTTATACTTGTGGTCACACTGTCCTTATGCAAGGTTTCGGCACTGATGTGTAACTATGTAACGGTCTGTTACTTCTTCACGCAAAATTATATCTCCCGCAGAGATTTTGGTTGGTTCCTCAGTTTAGGGGCTGCGACAACGCGGTCATGTAACCCCGTGTACTTTGGGATGGCTGTATTAGTCTGTAATTCAGATAAGGACTGCAGACGGTCAATTACAAGCAGTAGTTCCTAATGTTGCTACCAGGTACTACCGTCAACGACACCTAGCTGTTAATTTGGCTACTAGATGCCACCGCATCCAGCAACTCGCAACGAACGTTGGAACTTCCCCTCCAAAGGAAAGCATACTGAGGGATTTTTAGCGCTCTTAGAAAATCCGACGACTTCGGCCGGCTTTGAACTCGCGACCTTGGGCATAGACATTCAGCATGCTACCAGTTACGTCACCGAAGCCGCTTCACACTTAGTCAGATGGAAATCTGAATTTGATCTCGTGCAAGTGCGTTACCTTGGCAACGTCTGATGGCTCATCCCTCATCAATTTAGTAGTGTTGCCATGGCAACCTCTGATAGCTCTTGGCATTTTCTTATAATTCCGAAATCAATTTTCTCATCTCTTGGCGTAAAGGTGGGTCATATCAAAAATTCTTTCAGACAAAAGTTTTAGGTAATCTTTAGGGGAATATTGTCCATTTTGTACGGTTTTGATATTGTGCCTATTAAGAGAGATATGATTAATGTTTCCCGAAAACCCCACTTTTTCCCACCCTATTGGTCAATGGTTAGTGCTATAAAAAACTCTTCAAACATAAATTTTTGGGCTTTATCCGACACATAGTATGAACGTTGAACGGATTCGATATTTCACATATTAAGAGAGTTATAGCAATATTTCACTTTTTCGAAAAAAAAAAAGCCCCCCATTTTCACCCCCTTTGACCGATTTAGCCCAGTAACGAACTCGACCGAGATTTTATAGGTATACATATTCGGTAAAAAAAATCAAAGTGATTGGTGCAAAATTACGGCAGTTATCGTGCTTTATTATAGTAGATATATATACATACATAAATTATATATAAACTTTTGAACTGACGGTGGTTTTGGGGTCTGGGGGATGTGAAACGCGAAGATATGCCGAAATTTTCCGGAAGTCGAAACATGGGACCCATTGCAATAGTTAGCTTTCTAATGAAATCTACCTAAAAAGTATCTCATATACTACATTTGCCTGCTACACTCAAATATTAACATCTTAAAAATTATAGGTAGGACATAATGTTCAACAAAAACTTGTGATTTCATTAAAGTTAGCTTAGCATCCGAAGGGTTAATTAGGAATAATTAATAAAATTAACGTTTTTTTTTTAAATGTAGCGTTAGGTCTATAGTATCGTATTATTTCAAGCTTTAAAGCCTAAAACGAAAAAAAGTTCTCCCTGGTAGGTAGGCAGGCAACCGCAGTTTATAAACTTGACCCCCCCCAGGTTTGCGAGGAGTTTTACGCCCCTGGTTTCTACCATAGAGGCCTAGTTGTTTCATTTTAGGGGCTAGGACATCGTGTCATTTAGCCCCGTGTACTTGTGTGCGTGGAATTTTTGTCCGATAGCATGTGTTATTGTGATGGCTGTACTGCTCGAGTCTAAGCTGCGTGGACCTGAGAGGAATGTGCATCGCAGACTATTATGAGTATTGTCAGTGGTGGTGACGAGTGATGCGGTTTCTCGATCCTTGCGTAGTAACAGAAGCAAATACATTAGTCGGTGACTCAGTATTCCAAACGCCACACTGGTTTCAGAAAAGACCCATGTTAGCAGTATTGGAATAGATGAGAATGTCAGGTAACACGGCGGGCTGTCGACAGGCTTCTCAATTCTCGCCTGCTCCTACCCTGCCTCTCCTCTTCATCCCGCAAGTTCACAGAGCTTGGAACCGAGCAGTAGTAGTGTGTGTATTTGTAATTCAGGTGAGGATTGGGAAGGAGGCGGCCGTAGTCCCAATCTCTAACCATATAACAATCGGCGTTATTTTTGGAGGATCCAGCCAACCTCTAACTGATAACATAACAGACAGTCATCAACAATAGTATCCGATAACAGTTTCACAGATATTACGTACCGGTACTTAATCGTACCATAGGCACATGGGCCTCGAGTATGCAATCAAAACGAGTTTTTATTTCTATCTTATCAAAATATTATCTGATTACGGCTTCACACACAATCCATACTCCTAGTTATACAGAGCATATCAGTCTTTTGTGGACAGTCGCATGGGTCGACAAAAGCCTTTATCATCCAAAGTGAAATCAAAGTAGCTGAACTTGATTCCCTCATCATCAACTGATAGGGGCATGTACAGTAGTCATTACAAGTGGGATATCAAGATTATATCAAGTGATGTACTCATGCCAAGGCTAATTTTCAGGCCTCTGTAAGCCGCAATTACATTATCGTATGTTGAAGCCAGACTCGGGATAAGAGCGAGTTCGAACATCGTCCTTGCTATTGCTTCCCATTTTCCTCTCCAAGTAAATGCCGTGAAGCTAGCTTCCAGTTATAGTAAAGCCATCCAACTTCTGACTTGACGTTTCAGTGTTACCCTAGAGTTATCTAGCGGTCAGAAGGAAAATCACTTTAACTAGAGTAGACAATCACAGGCAGCCATTCAAATCGATATAGCCTACTGTATCACGACACATTGAGTTTCATTCGCGATGTTGCATTTTAGCGAACGAAACTCTAGCCTAGCACTGAAACGTCGGAAGTAATGATGGCTTTACTATAAAGTTACGGATTGCTGAGACCACTTTGCGACCACCTCGTGGTGTTCGGTGACGTAGTTGGTAGCATGCTGAGCTTCTATTCCCAAGGTCGCGGATTCAAAACCAGCCGAAGTCGTCGGATTTTATACGAGCGTTAAAAATCCCTCATTATGCCTTCCGTCGGAGGGGAAGTAAAGTCGGCGGGCCCATGTCATAGAAGTATGGCATGTAAAAGAACCTTCCACTAACTAAACTTGTGTGAGGCAAAATTTGTAGGTTAGGTTTGAGTAATGCTCTTAAGTTCCAACGTTCGTCACCAGACGCTGGTTGCGACGGCATCTAATAGTAGCTAAGTTCACAGCTAGGTGTCGTGGACGGTAGTATTTGGTAGCGAAAGTAGGAACTACTTGAAATTATCGTCTGCAGTCCTTACTTGAATTAAAAAACAGATAACACACACTAATACAGTCATCACAATTAACACCGGTTATCAGAAAGATCCTACACACACCCAAAGTACACGGAGCTACATGACCGAGTTGTCGCAGCCCCTAAAGGCCTAAACTAAGGAGCCAACCAACCAACCTCGTGGTGTAGCGGCTAGCATTCTTGGCTGTCACCCCGGAGATCTGAGTTCGATTCCTGTCTCTGCCAAGAAATTTTAATTCTGGTAAACTACCTCACTCCTCTCCGTGCTTAGTTCGCTTCATTATAGCGCTTCCGGACTGACTAATAAACCCTTATGTCGTTATTATCTAATTATCTAGCTATTCCTGGGACCGACTGCGGTAGCTATGTCCTTTAAGAAGCAAGGTCATGGGTAGCGGAGGGGAGGGGGTGCTCGGGACTCAGGCGAGTCGGCCATCCTTGAAATGGTTTACCATATTCTACTTAGGGCAAATGCCGAGCGGTAGGCTACCTTTTAATAGTTGAAGTGATAGATGCCATTTTTCAGTGTTGCCTAGTTCTATAAAAGAAAACTTTCTTTTTAGCCTGATTTCATTCATGGAAAAAAAAAGAAATAGGCTTATGAGATGACCTTTTGTCCGTGTGTGTGTGCGTATGTGTTTGTGTTTGTGTCCCCCTCTAATAACTTCTAAACGGCTGGAGCGATTTCAATGAAACTCGGAAAGGTCATAGCACCATTTTGGCCGACCCCGACCGTGCCCTTTATATTTTATTACGTCTCACCAATCCAACATGGCGGCTGTGCGAAATATTTCACTGGCATTCTATATCACCGAAACTATTACCGATATCACTCTGAAAGTTTGTACGGTGATAAAGGGCACTACTAGAAGTCACCTTAGAGACATTCAAAAGCCTGTTAACTACGAAACGAACATGGCGGCCAAGCGAAATTGAAACTTTTAAATACACTTTATCCCGATGTAACCATCCAAACGCAATGAAACTTGGTACAGCAAATGTTTATACACATTGTAATGCATTGGCATCTAATTTAGATCAATTGTTTATATAACCTCAAGATGGCGGCTGTGCGAAATATTTCACCGGCGTTCTATATCTCCGAATATATTACCCGTATCACCCTAAAATTTTGTACAGTGATAAAGGGTGCTACTACAAGTTCATATATGAACTATCAAAACTCTGTAAAGTACAAAACAAACATGGCGGCCAAGCGAAGTTGATACATTTTAATAGACATTTGTCTCAATTTAACCGTCTGAGCGCAGTGAAATATGGTACAGTACATGTTTATACACATTGCAATGCACTGGCATCTAATTTAGTTCAATTGTTTACATAACCTAAAGATGGCGGCTCTGCAAAATATTAAAATTAAGTTTTTATTTCTTGTGGCGTAATTATACGATCGAAGTGAACGTTTTAATAATGAACCTACGCAATAATTTTCATTTAATGGTACATAACTCTATGGCCTATACATATAACAATCCAACATGGTGACCATCCGAAATATTTAGACAGTTCTCAATATCTACGAATCTATTACAGCAATGAAACTGAATATTTTAATGTTCATAGAGGCTATGAACATAAGTTCACCTATGGGAGTTTCAGTAACCTGTTGAGAACAATTCCAACATGGCGGCGACGCGAAATATAAGTATTTAAATGGACGTTTCTCGCGATTTAACCATCCGAGTGCAGTGAAACGTGGTACGGTAAATGCTTATACACATTTTAAGCCACTGGCATCTAATTTATTTCAATTATTTTCATAACCACAAGATGGCAGCTGTGCGAAATTTTAAAATCTCGTTTTTATTTCTTGTGTCTTAACCATGCGATTGAAGTTGGAATACTACACCTACACAATAATCATCATGTAATAGTACATAACTCTAAGACCTACATATATACAAATCCAATATGGCGACCATCCGAAATTAGACGGTTCTCAATATCTACGAATAAATTACTGCAATCAAACTGATATGTTGTATGTTGATAGAGGCAATTAACTTAAGGGGATAGTCTGGTAAAAAATGAAACTTTTCCCCTAATTTATCAATTGGTCTCAAATTTCAAACATATAATTTGTGAGTAGTATTAAACACAATTTCAAACTTACAACTCAATTGATCGAACCGTTTTTTGAGAAAAATATTTCTTATTTTATTTTAAGGGTTTTTCAAAAATCATCTTTTTATAGCAAATTTACTGTAATGTGCTTGAAAAATTTAAGACTGTATCTCATAATATAGCCAAAAAGTTTTATGTAAGTTTTTTGGGTATCTTGTTTGGTGACCTTTAAATTAATTTTCAAAGTTTTGAATCTTATTATCGAAATAATTAAAACATATACCGGTACTTATGAATATTTTCGTTTCTAAATACTTAAAAAAAAAGATGCTCAAGACTGTTAGCACTGTTAGTAGGGGTTAGCTCCAAAAATTTCATCAAATTCAGAAAATATTTACTAGGAAAAAGTTATATTTAAATGTTCAATTTCAAAAATTAATGATAAACGCAGTCAAAGTTACACAACACAATCGTCCGCCGATTCTTGCTCTAAAATCCACCTGGGCTGTATATTGTTCCTCCTTTTCTCTTTCGAGCTTCCTCAGTGTGTGAGGCCGTCAACCTTGATGAATGTTTTCTTCGTTTTCCGAATTCTAAGCACCGTTTTGCCGTTTGTTTCCTTCGTCGCTCGTCTCTAACTTTTCTCAGTCGCTTCCTTATTGCTGACATTGGAGTGGTCTCTGTTGTTCTTGTTGCTTCTGTCAGATAGAATCCTTGATTGAACTGTGAAACAGCGTCTGTCACAGCTAGTTATACATTTTGCTTGGATACAAATACATCCTTTGGGCACTTTGACCAGATTATACTATGTTGACACTCATTTGTTTACAAACGACTTCAAAGATCTTATGATCACAGAGCATAAATAAATACCTGCATCTCAAAGAGCACTGGAATACCTGGAATGCTCAAGAGATGGCACCAAAGTCCAAAATCACTCCTTACATTCATTCATATAATTTTTTTCAGAGCAAACTAGTAACATTGTGACAGTTTTCATATGATGCCACGCCCACTCCTCAGCTGCAGGCTAGTATTTAATTATATTTTTTCTATATTTCTCTTTGGAATTTCACAAAATCCTTTTGTACTATGAAAGCACTTATATGAATGAACATATTTAGGCAAAAAAAGAAAAACACAAAAATTCAATATTTTATTGCCAGACTATCCCCTTAAGAAGGATATATGAAAATAGGCTTTAGTTCTACACGGAACTACTTGTTTTACCTTCTCATAAGTCACGTCTGTCTCATTTGTTGCTTGCCCAGTTACAGTCGTCTTCATTTCTGGATAGCTCATTTTATGATGTTGGTGCCATGAAGGCCATCTGAACGTAAAAACCATCCGTCAAATAGAAATTCATCGCAATTCATCCCCCAACCAACAATAAAAGAAACACACTAGCATTTAACATTGCTACCTAGATCTCAGCACTACACAAGCGAGTTAGTGAGACATGTATTTATACACTAGCAGAAGTACCCGTTCTTCGAACGGTGTTATATAATAACACCAGACATTATCAATTGAGCTACTGTTGCAATGGTTAGCGGTTTGTCATTCCTTCATAAGTTTATCAGAACGAAGTTAATTTTCTGGGAATATCACACACACTGTTAATTTAAGGGCCTTAAAATGTGATTTTCGGAGACCCCTTATAGACTCGTGAATTTTGTGTCTCACAATGAGAAGCACAACATATGCTTTGATCGTCCTTCTAGGATAATTTTTATATTTCGCCTATTTTAGCATGTATTTTGAGAAGTTTTCCCCTATATCCACCCTTCTACAGTATGAAAAGTACGGCGAGAAGTTTTATAAATGATTGGTGTATTGACTCATGTTTACCATACCTAATTTTACGATGCACCAACAATTCAATTGTCTACAACATATCACCCAGATATCCAAATATGGGTATATCTACCTAACAGTATCAAACAAAATCGTCCTTTCGATGAACCCGTATGTCAACAAAAAAAAAAAAAGATTAGTTAAAATGTGCTCTCAAACTAAATTCACCTAACGTGTACTTCCTGACGTGAAATAGATTTGAAAGCCTTGTAGACGAAACGCAATACACCTCGCATAAAAAATGACCCTCTACATTGTGTTAGGTCCCCATACACAGGAAGTCCTCTTTCATAAATTATAAAGGCTTGTGGTGCATGAAAAATCAGGTTCTTTAGCCTCAAATGGCCCAAATTCCTAAAAGCCGCAAAAAATGCTGATTCAATTCAGGAATTTTTGAAAATAATGTTGCTGTTTGTAGATATAATAGACTTTCTGTACTATATGTCGCACGTGAAATTGCATGAAAAAATTCTAGGTTACTTCTTGTCCCCCTTAATTGCATTGACGAATTATACAGTCCTCCCCAACGGTACTTGTAGCTCACCCATTGGGTGTACGTCTCGAAGCAGCTACAAAACTGGCGAGCCGAACATGTCCTCGGACACTCCCGGCACTAAAAGCCATACGCTAAAAAAAAAAAAAAAAAAAACAGTCTACGTTGGTTCCGTGATAACCTTATAGCCATTTGCAAACTTTCACAGAAATGTAATAAATGGAGTATCCTAATAATAATATCGTATGGCCTCGGATGCCGGGTGCAAGCTTCGTAATTTGACACCCAGAGGGTAGCTTGCATGTCGAAATTTCATTGTTCCTTGAATCACTATGAAAGTCAAGGAGGGTAGATATCTAAGCTCCTTGAACACTATAGCACTTTCTAGTAGAGAAATGAGGAACTTTGTGTTGGCGAAAACTGCTGAGATTAATTTTGCCATTATGAACACGGCCTACTGAATTCAAATGGGTTCTTTGACATGCCAACATCGTATGACATGCGAGTCGTATTTTTGCCGCCTTTCAAAAATCACTTACCACGGCCAGGAGTGAACCTGTAATCTTGGGGTTAGTAGACCGACACGCTATCCACTCACCCACCGTGGCAAGGTATAAATGGAGTGACATTGCTTCTTACAGAAATAGATGGAAAGTTGGATGCCACCCCTTGAGATAATGTTATCATGGTTACCGATTTCCATTCCTTCATTAGTTTGTTAAATTAAATTAAATTAGTTTTCTGGGAATATTTCAGATACTGTAGGTTTTAGTGCCTTATAATGCAGTTTTCGAGGCCCCCAAGTTTTGTTTCTGGCACCGAGGGGCTTTGTCTCCTCGTTCTACGCCATAATATAATACTAATAATAATAATAATATAATATAGGGATAGGAATATAATAGACCTGCCGTACCACACCCGCAGGTGTAAATCGCGTGAAAAAAATCTAGTGTACCCCTTGACCCCCTTAAGCGCATTATACGTATTGATGAATTTTACAGCTTAATTTCTTTCCGTGATAACCTTCTAACCGTTTGCAAACTTTCACACCAATGTAATTAATCTAATTGCATTGCGTCTTACAGCAATAGATGGACCTCTGAGAATCTGTTGCCATGGTTACCGGCTTGAATTCGTTCATTAGTTTATTCAATGAAATTAGTTTTCTGGGAATATCTCAAAAACGGTTGGTTTCAGGGCCTTAAAATGTGGATTTCGGGGACCCTTTAGGGCCCCTGAGTTTTGTCTCTCACATTGAGGGGATGGAAATGATCTTTGTCTCGTCCTTCTACTCCTATTTCAGCATGTATTTTAAGGGGGTAGGCCCTCTTTTATGAGAGATACGGAGAAGAGTTACATCAATGATTAGTGTCGTGCCTCTGATGGATATCTGTACCAAATTTTACGTTGATACACCCAGCTGTTCTCGAGTTATAAGGGAACAAAGTTGTCCACAGACAAACAAACAGACAGAACCGACCAAAAAATTATTTTCGCGCGCATCCATAATAAAACAGTCTGAAACGCGTAAATAACTCAAATTTCCATAGAAATTGCGAAAAAAAACATACAAACTTTAATTTTTATGTATGTAGAGATATACTGCACCGCTCGGTGTTGACCGTGTTTTATTGCACAAATTTGGGTTTTACTCGCTAACCGTTGGATATACACGAAAAGTGATAAGGACCTTTTGGATAGCACATTAAATGTTAAATCTTGTATATGCATCAAAAGTTTGATATTTCTTAGCGTTCTCGTTTTATTTGAAATGGAAATATGAAATTTTGAAACCAAAGGGTGTAGTGGCGTCACATATGTGGGTTTTACTCGCTAACCGTTGGAGATACACGAATAGTGATAAGGACCTTTCGGATAGGAAATTAAATTTTGAAGCTCGTATGTCCCGTCAAAAGTTTGCTATTTCTTAGCGTTCTCTTTTTATTTGATATGAAATTTTGAAACCAAAGAGTGTAGTGACGTCACTAAAATGGCCGCCATTTTTTAATAGTGAAAAATATCGAAATTAAAAGTATCCTATATGTAATCATGGTAAATCAGCTACATCCATGCAAAATTTCATTTAAATCGGACCAGTGGTTCTTGCGTTATTGAGTAACACACAGACAGACAGATAGATAGACAGACACATACCATCTCATTTTTATATATTAGTATGATTATTGTTTCATTTGAGGGGCTTGGACATCGTGGTCTTTCAGCTCCATGTATGCATGGGTGTGTATAAATAAATAAATAAATAAATTGTCTGATAACCTGTATTATTGTGGTGTGTAGTGGGCTAGTGTGTGTATTTATAATTCAAGTGAGGATTGCGAAGGAAATGGCCGTGGTCTTTTAAGTTGTATGTAGTAGAAGTGGGAAACCACAGCAAACTACTTTCAGGATGGCAGAGGTAGGAATCGATCCCATCTCCTCACGAGGCTCAGTGTACAGAAGTTATTATTAGAAACGGGAAGACATCCAGGTTGGCTACTGGTTTGAATACCCTCCCCGGCCCTCAGACAAGAATTACATTTCTTGGCAGAGCTGGGAATCGAACCCGAATCACAGGGATGACAGCCGCCAATACGTGACTAGGACTGTAGGCGAACTTTCACATAACGAGCATACACATTCTACACAGGGGTCATGAAAGAATAATAATAATGTTGTTGGATTTACGTTCCTTTTAACTACTGCGGCTTTTAGAGATGCCGGGGTGTCGAAATTTTAACGTGCCAGTACATCTACTGACACTGCCAACTGACTGCGCCACGCACCCATTCGGTCATGGACAAGTTCGATATGGCTGATGTTTCTGAGCATCCTTCCAGTCTGCACATATAATAGCTTCTGTGCAGTAGAAATCTATGGCAACTTCCTTTCTTCTAATATGTGAAGTTCAAGGACTATTTCGTTGTACGCTGGTGTGGAATGCTTGGCCAGTTTCAGACGCAAATTTTTCACAGCATAACACAGCCCGCATAGCTCGTATGCTATTGGGAAAGGATGCAGCCGTGGTCCTAATTTACAGTAGACACCATCCCGGAATAAAAATGGGAAGCCACTTCCAGGATGGCAGAGGTGGGAAACAAACCCATCTTTTCTCAGTTTTGTCTCACGAGGCTGAGTGTTCCCCGTGCCAGCCTTCAGACCAGAATTAAATTTCTTGTCAGAGCCGGAAATCAAACCTGTTCCTCAGGGGTGACGTCCTAGAATGCTAGCCGCTACACCACGAGATGGCCGGTTTTGTAGTTCGCACGAAATTAAACACGAGGCAAACAGTAGTGTTAAGATACGTACTTCAAGGGATTTGCAGCGTAAGATGCAGGCACACGCGCATACCCTGCACCTGCAGGTACTGCTCGAGTCTAAGCTGCGTGGACCTGAGTGGAATGTGCATCGCAGACTATAGTGGTGACGAGTGATGCGGTTTCTCGGTCATTGCGTAGTAACAGAAGCAAATACATTAGTCGGTGACTCAGTCAATCATTCCCAACGCCACACTGGTTTCCGAAAAGACCCATGTTAGCAGTATTGGAATAAACGAGAATGTCAGATAACACGGCGGGCTGTCGACAGGCTTCTCAATTCTCGCCTGCTCTTACCCTGCCTCTGCGCTTCATCCCGCAAGTTCACAGAGCTTGGAACCGAGCAGTAAACGGCCTGACACTGATAAGCCATCAGATTCCCGAGTTTGACTCAGGGAAGTCTTGCTAACATAACTCTCTGCTGAGGCAGCACCTAGCCTCAACATCCGGAAGCGCGCGGACACAGAGAACAGATGCTGTCAGACTCGTCACCTCGCGACACGCTACGCTGTATAACCTATTTCAATAACACAGGTATAGTATACTCTGTGAGCTGCCTGAATAGGATTGACATTTTGCCGGAAATTCCACGTCAGTGATCACCTCTCTGCCTCTTGACCAATTCATGTTCGCATAGTTCATGTCATAATACTCTGCGTTGCAATATTACAGCCCACGTGTTTCAGTGCCTGGTCAGCTGTATCTCTGGCTTGTACAGTTTGGCAACCTCGTTCTTAGACCACTTGGCGAGACTAGAACTGTCAATCCTATTCTAATAATAATAATAATGTTATTGGTTTTACGTCCCTTTTAACTACACTGGCTTTTAGAGACGCCGGGGTGCCGGAATTTTGCCCCGAAGGGGATCTTTAACGTGCCAGTAAATGTACTGACACGGCTCCCTCGCATTTGCGCACCCTCATATGCCAGCTGACTGCGCCAGGTTTCGAACCTGCAACCTTGCAATCCTATTCTGGCAGCTCACAGAGTATAGTTATATTTTTAAGAAACTCATCGAAGAAAACGCTATATACCTTTAAGCGTAAAACTTTAATGGAAAGAAACGCCCTCCTGATAATACCAGCCGACAAGGTAGACAGATGTACTAAGTTTATTACAATCTTATCTTCTAATATATAAAAGTGAAAGTCTGTATGTATGTATGTATGTATATTTGTTCCGTATACAAATCTACACCGTTCCACCAATCTCAACCAAACACATAGTTTAGGATCCAGAAGGAACGACTGGCTACATGAATTTTCGATAGTCTTTCTCATTCTTCTGATTTCGGCCTTTTTGCACCCGAGCAAAGGCTAATAAAGTCAGAAAATAAACTGATGAAGAAATGGCAAGGCCGGCCATCTCCATGGCAACAGTAGTTTAAGGAGGGACCACCAAGTTCCCATCTATCTCGGTATAAGAGGCCATGCTACACCGTACTGTCAGCTGGATCGCATCCCTCCAAGCTGCAGCCAGGAGGGATGCGATCCAGCAGGCAGTGGCCACACCATTTATTATCTAAAGCACGATAAAAACATTAGAAATCTGAACGCAATAAATCTGAAACCGTATATCTTTTATTAACTGGGGTCATAATATGGAAATGAAATTAAAAAGAAATACATTGCCAACCTTGCATTCGACATATTATTGCAGATTGTTCTTTTAAAGTAGCATTATTTTCCTTGTGATTAGATTTCGGATGATAAGGACCAAACAGTAACTGCGGTGGCATGACTACAGTTTGGTTATTGACAAACGAGTCCTGTTCTTTGTACATGTATCTGATCTCCTATTTCTTCAAATAAAAAGTGTGTTCATCCCTTATTTTGCTGAACCCAACATGATCAATTGTGTCATAAAACACGATGGAGGAGCTGGAAGAACAACTCCGTCAGCTTCAGACACTGAAGTTACTACTGCAGCAACACATAGCATAAACATAACCACCTCAACGGCCTTCATCCTCACAGGTCAGTACCCATGTAAGCATAGTTGCAGTGACATTACCATCGTGGTGACCCCCAAAGAGTCCCTAATATACCAGTGAAGTGTAAATAGTGTTGTACATAGCCTATATTATTCCCATGTAAATTAATGACGCCACGAACGCTGCAATGCTGCATACCAACAAACTAACCAACCCACAAACCAAGCAACCAACCAGCCAATCAACCAAACATGAAAAACGCTCCACCTACGCAAATTGACTCAATCAAGCCAGGAACAACGAATTACAACCGACGTATGAGATTTCCGAACTGTTTTCAACAGTAGCCACCTCAACTCCAAGGGGGTCTGGCGTGGCGGTAGTAACAGAGTTTGCCACCAGGCCCGGTGTGGCAGTAGTAACACAATTTGACACCAGGAACCGCCATGGGCAGAGACAATCCAAAGACATTAGTATTGACTAAGGCCAGCGTTTGCCACGACTACAGTTTGTTGGTTGACAAACGAGTTCTGATCTTTGTACATGTATCTGATCTTGGTTCTCAAAATAAATTATGTTCATCCCACAATACGTTTGCATAAGAATACGATACATTAGGTCTATATAGTTCGTTTCTGTACGTTCACACGTATTTTCCCTATGTGCTTACTGACGAATGCTATTGTATAATGGTGAAGGTCAATGTTCCAGTTCAGTATCGTTAGGTTTTTCGAGTGACGCTCCTTCGTAGTGTCGTCTTTGAAAATGAAACCACCGTACTATGACTCCCTTCGGCCAGAAGTGTGACGATTCTGTCTCATGTAGGTGTGAAAAACCAAAGCCCACTTTGAAGTATTTTGTTCTGCCTTTTGTTTTGATTTCCTCAATGACTAGGTCCTCCTTTATGCCGTTCCTTGACAGAAAGCTCTTCAGGGTATCGGCAGTTGTGCTTTCCTTGAGTCTGCCTACAAACAGCCATGCCATCCTTTCAGCAGCTTGAAGCTCTGAGTCTTCTCTTGTGCCGGTAATCGTTGTGTCCCGGTTTCGGCTCCGGTTGGGTCTTATTTGATGTGAAACAGCCGGCGACATCACAGTGAGGTTTTGGTATCTCTCTGTTACCTCTATATCTCCGACATCCTTGGTTCCAGATGTCAAGTGTGTATCTGTGACAGATGTGGCCCAGGTAGGGTCTCTTGTTGCGGGTTGTTAAGGAGATCGAGGAGCACTCTCCTTGATTACTGTTTTCCTGATGGCATATTTCTCAAGTTCGTTCGGTAAGACAGCGGAAATTTGTTCACGTATTTTCTCTTCAATATTGTTTCGCATGAAATTTAGCATTTCGTCCTCTTTTGTGTTAAGGATCTTAATCTTGTCATCGCCGTCCCGGATCAGGTGTAGTTTTGGTTTGCAATCCATGCATAACCAGGTAAACTTGCATGAGTCTTTGCTTATGAAGTCAAATTCACCTTTTCCATACCGATGCATTTGGAATGCTGCCATCTGAAACAGGATTCGCAACCCACCGCATTCCCATCTTCTTCGAAGTTTTTGCTGCAGAGGTCGCAAGTCTGCTTTGTCGAGGGTTGCATCTTTCCAACTCTGGTATTGAAGGACTGATCTCGATCACGAACCACTTAACACAAGAATCATTACTTGGCAAAGACATAGTTATCCTAAAAGAAACATTTCTTACCAGAGAATGGTGCTCACCACTTCATTATTCAATTAATTCCCTGACTACTCAGG
The DNA here is from genome assembly GCA_946902985.2 of Meconema thalassinum. Lineage (NCBI taxonomy): Eukaryota > Metazoa > Arthropoda > Insecta > Orthoptera > Tettigoniidae > Meconema > Meconema thalassinum. Next base: position 293,398,718 of record OX336391.1, on the reverse strand, counting down.
GACAAACAGGAAGGACCCAGGGAGAACTAGCCGTTTTAATAAAACCATGGCTATGCCCTTTCAAGGTTATATATAAAACAGAAAATGTTCTAGGTATCCAAACATAATTATATGTCATAGTTGCTGTTTATTTTCAGCCAGAACAGGAAGAAGACTTCATATTGGACAACCTAAGATCAGCCCTAAGTCTCGCAAAGAACGATTCCATAATAATCGCCGGAGATATGAACTGGCGCATGGACACAACGCAAGAAAAGGCAATCAACGTATTTTCATATCTGGGGAGTGAAGCGCTTTCACTATTAAACAATAAAGAAGAAAAGACATACATCTGATATAACGGCAGCAGCACCATTGATTTAATATTTTCAAATATGAAAAACCTCCGTCTAAAGGACATCAAGGTGGTAAACAACATAGTACTCAGGAAACACCTTCCAGTGACTGCCACTTTCTTCACGGAACCCGTGCAGGAGGCCGTCCAGGGTTGCACCATCAAGCTGTTAAGAAGGCTCTCACAAGACAGGCTACAAAATATGGTACCACAGATAAAACGAGTGACTGAGAACATTCGTGCAGGAGATAAAGACAATGGACTACACCTCATGGAACAGGTGCTAAAATCCGCCATCCTACCGGTGACAACCAAACAAAGGAAATCAGGGAAAGATACAATAGAGGCCCTACACAAGGCAAAGCGATAAGGAAGCTCAGCTGATTACAAGAGATACTCGGATTTACGGAGAATATAAAGCAAAACTAAGGGAATCCAGGACCCAGTACGCGACAAATGAGGAAGAGGCGGAAAAGGATCCCTTTAAAGCACTCAAAACAAGGAAACCACGGTTTCCCAGAGACATCCCTATCCAGCGTTGGGAACATCCCTTTAGGCATCTACTCTCAGATTGGCAATTCACAGGGGCAGGTCTCCGCAAACAAACCGCCAATCGTTAGGGAAGCTTTCTCTGTCCTGGACGTGATAAAAGCCATTAAACAAACTAAAGATAACAAGGCAGCGGGTCCAGACCACATTTGTAATTACACCTGTGTGAAGCTAAATTAGGCTAGGTTAAACATTTGACAAACGCTCTTAGGTTCCGACGTTCATCGCCGGGAGCCGACTGCAGTGGCGTCTGGTAACCAGGTTCTGAACTAGTAGTCGTTGACGGTGGCATTTGGCGGCAAAAGTAGGAACTACTTGAAAAAATTAAATGTCTGCAGTCCTTACTTGAATTGAAAACAGATACACCCACTTATACAGTCATCACAATTATCACCGGTTATCAGACAGATTCTACACTCACCCAAAGTACACGGGGCTACATGACCGCGTTGTCGCAGCCCCTGAACTGAGGAACCAACCAACCAACACCTGAAATCATCTCTCCCTATGTTGGCAGAAGCATGGACGGAATTGTTCAACGAATGTCTAACTGCAGGAACAATCCCAGAGAAGTGGAGAACCTCCACTTTGAAAGTGATGTATAAAGGGAAAGGTGACCCAGGTGATATGAACGCATGCAGAGGAATAGCCCTTGAATGCACAGCATTTAAAATCTTCACTACACTGATTACTAAGTTGTTGACCAAACTGTTTGATGATATATGGGCAGATGACCTTGTAGTTCCGCAACTTAAAACAACAATAACTAACTAAACTGGTTGATCAAATTCCCGAGGAGCAATTTGGTTTCAGGCATGGCAGGTCAACACTACAAGCTATTCAATGCCTTCTAAATGACATCGTGGATGCACTAGATTAGATTTTTATTTATCCATTTTTGATCAATTACATGTATACAATACAATTTTGATACAGGACACGTCAGAAATTACATCTATAAAATAAACTACAGAAACCCCAGGGAAGAGCTGCCTGTGTCTTCGTAGATTTCACCAAGGCCTTCGGCCTACTGGATCGGAAAATAATGTTCCAAAAGTTGGCCAACATCATTGAGACGCATCACTGTATTACCTCGATAGTAAGGGACATCATATCTAGGAACGTTATCCAAGTCAACTACAACCTATCTACACCAAAGCCCATCGAACAGACAATAGGAGTTATGCAGGGCGATCCCTTAAGTCCTATATTATTCAACCTGGCAACAATGGATGCAATACAAGCAACAAAAAGGGACAATGCAAACATTTGTATATATGCGGACGATATGGCCATCATATCAGATAAACAGGACAAACTACAGGACGCGCTGAATGGATTATCAAAATGGGCAGCTGAAACAGGGCTCATTACCAACGAGAGAAAAACTGTTACCATGGTCTATCGGAAGGGAGGGAAAACTTCAAAGAAGGACACTATCTACCTGAACGGGCGTCCCCTGACTTGCAAAAATCAGTTTTGCTACCTAGAAATTACTTTACAACCTCAAGGCACGGTTTTTACAAAACATGTAAAGGAAAAGCTCAGGACCACAGTGTTAGGCATGACGAACATTGCCAATTTGAACAAGCTCTCCCTTGACACTGGGCTTAAACTAGTCCCAATTTTAACATACGGGATAGATATTACTTGGCCATATCTAACAACAACAAACATAGCCGACCTAGAAAAGGCAAAAGCTACATATCTAAAGCGCCTCCTAAGTCTCTCAATTTCGACACCTTCGAGACTAACCTCCGTACTACCCAGAGAGCCCTTTTTCGTAGAAGATCTGAGATACTACCTCCAAGCCACGAAAGCTAGCACAGAGTTTCTGCAGACATGCAGGAAGAAAAGAGCAGCCATATGGCAGGACTTTTACTGTACGGAAGGAATGACGTCAGACGACTGGAAACAGTCCAACTACGAGTTGCGTCACTTTAGTCACTCGGATGGCGATTCATGGCTTCCACCCATTGAACTGTAGGTCTAACCTATAGTTCAATGCTTCCACCATAAGATCTGTTCTGTAAAGATATTTCACTCCCCAGATGGGAATTGCCTATATCTGTTGTGCAACAAACCGAGTGATCGATACCACATATTATGGTGCGATAAAAGAATAGAGTCGCTGATTGCGCACAGCAAAGACAAGATATAAGAGACAATTTACAGCACAATTTACTTTATGCACGCATGTGCGCTTTGCTTTCTTATATATAATGGTGTAGTTATCACGAATTCTAAACACCCCGAACTCCGCTATAGCATTTTAGAGTTCATTACGGTACGGGTTTAGATAATATATTTCTTATCTTACGAAATACTTTAGGGGCTAAAGAAGCCCAGTGTGCTCTCAATCAATGCATCTTATTTGACATTATACTGGGATTATACGTTGCTGCATTTACTTTAACTAGGTGAGATAGATTGGTTGGTTCCTCTGTTTAGGGGTTGCGACAACGCGGTCATGCAGCCCCGTGTACTTTGGATGTGTGTGGAATCAGCCTGATAACTGGTGTTAATTGTGATAGCTGTATTATTGTGTGTTATCTGTAATTCAGGAAAGGGCTGCAGACAGTCAGTTTTATGTAGTTCCTACTTTCGATACCAAATGCTACCGTCAACGACACCTAGCTGCAAACTTGACTAATAGATGCCACTGCAACCAGAACCTGACGGTGAACCTTGAAACTTAATATCGTTCATCAAATTTAACCTACAAATTTTACCTTCACGAGTGTTAGATTAGATTTTTATTAATCCATTTGATCAATTACATGTATACAATACATTTTTGATATAGGACACGTCAGTAATTACATCTATAAAATAAAAAGAACTTACAGGTATATATTACTAATACAATAGCTATTTATAACTTATTATACTAAAATATCTTAAGAGATACAATCTTATTGGACAACTATTTACACCTTACTCTATTATTAAAATATGAAAACTTAATCCTATAAATACAACAACTTACAGCTAGGTATTACAATTAAATAGAAAAGTAAAATATAATTATAGATTTCATCGTTTCTATACACTAAGATATTCAACTACAGAGTAAAAACAATGGCACTGCAGAGAAGCTTTCAACATTATTTCAAAGTTTTTTATTTTTGGGGCAAATTTTATATACTGGGGTAGTTTATTGTATAATTTAACTCCTGGGTGAAAAGTTCCTTTTTGATATATGCTTGTGTGTGATTGTATTTTAACTCTTGTGTGAAAAGTTCCTTTTTATATATGCTTGTGTGTGTGTGTTTGTGTGTGTGTGTGTGTGTGTGTGTGTGTGTGTGTGAAATATGAATGTTTTGATTTTGTATTGTGTTATGCTTATGAACATCATTGTTTGTTTTAAGAAAAACGTCTTTATTCATTAAATTCTTTTTAAAAAACATAACACTTTCAAAGATATGAATGCAAGGCAGTGGGAGAATGTTTAACTCTTTAAACAGAGGTCTACATGATTCTCTAGTGTTTACATTTACCATAATTATAATCTCCCTCTTTTGTATCTTAAACGTGCTTAGTACATCTGGTGACATACCCGAAAATATGACCCCATATCTTAAGTATGAATGGAAATAAGCAAAATAAGTATTTCTTAATGTGTGCATGCTTGTACAACTTTTCAAAATACGTAACGCAAAGCACATCGAGTTCAGTTTAGTATTCAGATATTGTATATGTTTATTCCATTTCAAGTCATGTTGTATCCATAGTCCTAAAAACTTTGTTTCAGATATATTTTCAATTTGATGACCATTTAATGTTATATTGGTCTTCGCATGATTCCTATTCTGTATAGTGTGGAAATTTAGACATACTGTTTTTTTATAGTTTATTATGAGACGATTATCTTGTGACCATTTGGTTAACTCTTCTGTAATGGAGTCAGCAGACTGCTGTAAGACCTGCTTAGTTTCACCTTTTATTACAAGTGTTGCATCGTCCGCAAACAAAATTTCCTTATGAGAACGAACGTTCTGTGTTATATCATTGATATATAGAAGAAAGAGTAGTGGGCCTAAAACCGATCCCTGGGGTACTCCAAATTTAATAATTCCCTCATTGGACAATGTTTCATTAAGTAATTTGGTTCCATCATCCTTGTTTCTCAAGCTTACTATTTGTTTACGCCTTGTTAAGTAAGACTCTATCCATTTATTAGCTAGACCTCTAATAACTTATTGATTTAGTTTTGTAAGGAGGATTTTATGGTCAACAACATCAAATGCTTTCGATAAATCCAAGAATAGGCCAGTTGCATGTACCTTATTGTCAGTTAATTTCAGTGGCGGTCCGTGAAGGGGAGCTGCAGAGCTGCAGCCCCCCCCAGAGTATTTGACAATCAATTTACACTTTGAACGTAACGGGGTGACGGTATAATTATACGGATCTCTGCTAGGCGATTAAAATGTTTCGCAAGTATAGGCTGGCTTGTAAATCCGCTTCCCCCCACGGCTGCTGCATCATCTGCAGCAGCTTAAGAACTTAAATCGCACTTCCTGAATCCACTTCCCCCATTGCCAAGGCAGGTCATTAAAGCCTCTTATTAGGGAGCTGCACTCCATGCAGAATCGATACGAAGTGCCAACACATCTTTGGAAACAATCGGGTATACAGTTTACAAACAGCTCAAATAATGTTCTGGCAGCGGTTAACTGCTCCTAATTCGTATTCAGAAAATTAGCAACTAATATTCTAATGCAATAAATTATAGATAGAATCATAATACTGTTTGTTGTTGTTGTTTGAGTCTTCAGTCTTTTGACTGGTTTGATGCAGCTCTCCATGCCTCCCTGTCCTGAGCTAATCGTTTCATCTCTACATAGCTACCACACCCTACATCCGAGGCAATCTGTTTAACATATTCTAACCTTGGTCTACCCCTACAGTTATGGTCCTCGACCCTTCCTTCCATAACTAAGCTTGCTATTCCTGGGTGTCTTAGTATGTGTCCTACCAACCTATCTCTTCTCTTCATTAGCAGTCGCCAGAAACGTCTCTCCTCTCCCACTCGTCTTAATACCTCTTTGTTTGTAACCCTATCTACCCATCTGATCTTCATCATTCTCCTGTAGCACCACATTTCAAATGCTTCAATTCTCCTCTTTTCTGCTGCACCAATAGTCCAAGTTTCACTTCCATAGAGCGCCACGCTCCAGACAAAGGCTTTCAAAAATGACTTCCTAATACCTAAATCTATATTCGATGTCAGCAGATTCCTTTTTTGTAGAAATGCTTTTTTGCCTGAGCCAACCTACTTTTTATATCCTCTTTGCTTCGTCCATCACTGGTTATTCTGCTTCCTAAGTAACAGAAATCTCCTACTTCCTTCAGCTTTTCACCTGCCAATTTGATCTCCATAGAGGTTTCTGATTTATTTCGGCTGCATTCCAGTATTTTTGTTTTACATTTATTAATTTTCATCATGAATTCTTTCCGTAAGACGGAGTCCATACCATTCAAAAACTCATTCAAATCCTCAGGCTTGTTGGCCAAGATGACGATGTCATCAGCAAATCTCAGAGTTGAAATTATTTCTCCTTGAATCTTCACTCCCACTTTAAATTTTTCTCTAATTTCCTTCATTGCTTGTTCAATGTAAAGATTGAAAAGTATGGGTGATAAGTTGCAGCCTTGCCTTACACCTTTCTGAATACCAGCTTCTCTCTCATGTCCTTCAACTCGAATGACTGCAGTCTGGTTTCTGTATAGATTGTATATCACCCTCCTATCCCTGTACTTTATTCCAATCGATTTCAAAATGTCAAACAATTTAGTCCAATCAACGTTATCAAAAGCCTTTTCTAAGTCTACAAAAGCCATGAACGTTCTCTTATCTTTCCTTATTCTACCTTCCAAAATCAGCCTAAGACTTAGTACAGCTTCCCTTGTTCCTACATTCCTCCTGAAACCAAACTGGTCTTCACCCAACTCCGTTTCTATCTGGCTCTCAATCCTCTTGTAAATTATTCTAGACAGGATCTTTGAAGCATGAGTAATCAAGCTGATTGTACGATAATCTTCACATCTGTCAGCTCCCACTTTCTTTGGTATAGGGATGATTACATTCTTCTTGAAATCAGGGGGTACCTCACCTGTCTCTGGCCATTCTCTTCACTTGACTCCAGTTCTTGTCCACCTCTGCAATTTCATTTTCGATCGTCCTCTTCCAGGTCTTCTTAGGTCGACCTCGCTTCCTGGCGCCTTGAGGATTCCAGTCTAGCGCCGCCTTCTCAATAGCTCCGTCCGGCTTCCTTAGTGTGTGACCAATCCAGCGCCATTTCCTCTCCTTGATCTGGATGCTAATCGGTTGTTGATTGGTGATGGTCCAAAGATCTTCATTTGAGATTATGTCCGGCCACCTCACATTCATGATGCGACGCAGACATCTGTTAATGAACACCTGTAGCTGGTTGTTGATCGGTTTTGTGACTTTCCATGTTTCACAGCCGTAGAGAAGAATCGACTTTACGTTGCTATTGAAAAGGCGGAGCTTGGTCTTCCTGGAAATGTTTCTATTTCTCCAGATGGGGTAGAGCTGGACAAAGGCACCATTTGCCTTCCTGATACGGCTTCGAACATCTTCCTCTGCTCCCCCATCATTTGTGACTATACTTCCAAGGTAGAGGAAGGACTCAACTCGCTCAATGTCCTTTCCGTTGACTGTCAAACTAGTCGTGATGTCAGAATTTATCCTCATCTCTTTGGTCTTGTTGGTGTTGATCATCAGTCCTGCACGTTCTGCTTCTCTCTGCAACCTCCCCAGCTTATATTCTATGTCTCGGTACCGTTGTGCCATAAGACAAATGTCGTCTGCGAAATCCAGATCTTCAAGCCTGTCATTTATACCCCACTGAATACCCCTCTTCCGTCCTCCCATTACCTTCTTCATCACACTATCCAGGACCAACAGGAACAGAGTGGGGGAAAGGACACACCCCTGTCTCACTCCGGAACGGACCTTTATCTTATCTGTTAATTTGCCTTCGTGAAGAACCTGGCACTCATAGCCTTCGTACATCTCTTCCATGATTCTGATGATCTTTGTTGGAATTTTATATTCCTCGAGGGTCTTCCACATGATTCTTTGATTTACGGAGTCGAAGGCTTTCTCGAAGTCGACAAATGTGAGGTAAAGGGTATTCCGCCACTCCACACTCTGCTCCAGAATGATTCGGAGGGTGTTGATGAGATCCACACAGCTGCGATGTTGTCGAAATCCAGCCTGTTCCTTCCGAAGCCTTTTTCCTACGCAGTCTTTTATACGATTCAGGATGACTCTCGCCAGCACTTTGCTTGGAATGGACAGCAAGGTGATACCCCTCCAGTTGTTACAGTTTGTGGTGTCCCTTTTCTTCAGCAACTTGACTATCAACCCCTTCTTCCAGTCTGTTGGTATTTTCTCCTCCTTCCAGATCTTCTCCAACAGCGGGTGCAGCAGATCAATCGTAATATCCAGGTCTGCTTTCAGTACTTCCGCTGGGATATTATCCAGACCCGGTGCCTTCCCGCATTTCATCTGCTTCAACGCTGTCCGTATTTCGCCCCGAGTTGGGGAGTCGAGGCTGATGCTTGGGTCACTTTCTGCTTTCTCTTCATCTTCTCCTCGCTGCTTACTTTCTGGTCCTCTATCTCTATTAAGAACCTCCGCAAAGTGTTCTCTCCATCAGCTGCTGTTCACACGTCGTGAGGATCTCGCCCGTCTTGCTCTTCACAGGCCTAGTTTTATTAAAACCGGTTGCGAGGTAAAGCATGCTTTATTTTGTTTTCCATGTATTTTGTTCGGTGGAGAATTCAGCTGGACTCAAAAGGGAATGACAGATCTTAGAAAACTGAGCGAAAAAATTCAGAAACACGCATCTTCCGGAACTCATTTAAATAACATGGTAAATTTTGCAGTGTTAGGGAAAGTGGATGTACAGAAAAGCTTAAGTTCGGCATATCAACAATCAGTTGAGCGTCATAGCAATGAAGTAACTAGAAACAGGGAAATACTTTCAAAGTTAATAAACTGTATTAAGTTCTGCGGCTTTAATGAGTTAGCGCTACGCGGACATGATGAGAAAGCCGATTCAGACAACAAGGGCGTGTTTCTAAATTTAGTGCAATACACGAGTGAATTAGATTCCTGTTTTCAGAGTCATTTAGAAAGCTCGACAGCATTCAAAGGAACATCGGAAAGCATACAAAATGACTTGCTTAGTTGCATGCTGGAAGTATGTCGTGAAAGAATCTTAGCTGAAATTGAGGATGTAGATTTCATTTCTCTTCTTGCCGATGAAACTACCGATATCACTGAGAAGTTGCAGTTAGTGATTGTATTGCGATATTGCACTAATGAAGGCAAAGCAGTTGAAAGATTCTGGGGATTTTTTGAGCCAGCTGGTCAGGATGCAAGTTCAATATATGAATGCATTGTTTCTCAGCTACACATAATATTGAAAGACAACAAGGGAAAGTTAATTGCCCATCTGTGATGAGTGGCGCAATAAATGGCTGCAGAAGTGAATCAGGGACGAATACATGAATGCCTTTTTTTTTATCCACTGTTACGCCCATCAGCTGAACCTGATTATGGAAAGAGTCGCTAAGCAGAATACAAAAGCTCGAGTATTTTTTGCCAATTTGTCTGCTATCCCAGCAATCTTTTCGAGATCGTCGCACAGGACATCAGTTTTAGATTTGTGTGTGTCCAGGAGAATACCGTCTGAGGGAGCAACCAGGTGGAATTTTCGAGCTAGAACGGTGAACACTGTGTTTGAGAAAAAAAGAGGCCCTAGAAGAATGTTTCACTGTGCTAGTCGAGTCAGATCGTTCGAGTGATATTACAGTTAACGAAGCTAGTTCTCTTCTTCGGACACTGGATGATCCAGAATTCAATTTCTGGCTCCGTTTCTTTCATTGCATCATGCCTCATGTGGACATTCTGTACCAACAATTACAGAGTCGTCAGATCGATGTAGGGAAAGTGCGTAGCTGCGTTTCGAGTTTTGTTGAAACTGTCCAGAAAGTCCGAGACTCATTCCATTTGGATAACAACGCTGACGAGAGTGAACAACCTAGAAAGAGACGGAAGATCGGAGGAAGTCAAACGCGTATTGCTGCTGCAAGGGAAGTTTGTGACGTCATCAACAATCAAGTCACATCGCGGTTTCAATTTGTTGACCATTTAGTACTTTCTTCTCTTCTGCAAAACGAAAAATTTGAGATACATAAGAACTCATTTCCGGAAGGAGACACGAGCTTCCGTACGTGTCCTTCCGATGCTCGAGCCAGACAAACTCAGGACCGAACTGACTATATTGTATCAAAGAGAAGAATTTCGAAACATTGGTGGTGCTGTAAAACTTTTGAGTTTCCTTCTCACTGAAAACTTAGGTCCGTCATTTACAGAGGTCGTTAAACTGTTACGTATCGCTATCACCCTGCCTATGACTACCGCTGAACCAGAACGCTGCTTTTCGTGCCTCAAGAGGATCAAGACGTACCTCAGGAATGCCATGGGACAAGAAAGACTTACTGCACTTGGAATTCTGTCTATTGAGGAGGGTCTGATAAACAGCATACCGAATTTCAATAACCTTGTCATCGAAAAATTCGTCACGTTCAAGACTCGGCGCCTGGAGCTGATCTACAAATAAGGTAAGTTAATGCATGTGCATGCAGCTCCCCAAACTACGATATAAGCGAGCCGCCACTGGTTAATTTCAGTATACTATTACTACATTCATAAATTGCTGTCTGTGTAGATCTTTCCGTTCTGAATCCATGTTGTGAGTTTGATAGTATTTCATTTTTTTCTATACAACTCATCAGTCTCGTTTACATGATTTTTCCCACAATTTTTGCAATACCAGTTGGTAAGGTAATAGGACGATAGTTATCTAATTCATCTTTTGAACCGTTTTTGTGCACTGGAATTACTTTTGATAACTTCAAAATATCCGGGTAAGTTCCTGAGAGAATTGAACTGTTTATTAAGTGCGTAAGTGGATTTATTATATTTTCTGCACATTTCTTTAAAATTGCACCGGAGATGCCATCAATGCCAGCACAGAATTTATTTTTAGCTCTTTTATAACTATTCTTACCTCTTCGCTTGTGACATAATTTATAAATAGAGAATCACTGCATATATTTATTTTATTATTAGAATTTAGTGTATTTAGCTGTGATTTATTTGATATTTTTTGTGGAATTTCCAGAAAATAGTCATTAAAAGTGTTTGCTATTTCCTCTGGATTATTAATCACTTTACTATTGTTGGGTAGTGTAAGCCTCCGTGGCTTAGGCGGCAGCACGCCGGCCTCTCACCGCTGGGTCCGTGGTTCAAATCCCGGTCACTCCAAGTGAGATCTGTGCTGGACAAAACGGAGGCAGACAGGTTTTTCTCCGGGTACTCCGGTTTTCCCTGTCAAAATTTCATTCCAGCAACACTCTCCACTATCATTTCATTTCATCTGTCATTCATTTAATCATTGCCCCAGAGGAGTGCGTCAGGCCTCGGCAGCCGGCACAGTTCATATCCTCGCCGCTAGATGGGGGCTCCATTCATTCCATTCCTGACCCGGTCGGAGACTGGAAGCAGGCTGTGGATTTTCATTTTTCACTATTGTTGGGTAGTGTAATGCTCCTTTGTATTTTAGCAGATTTTCCAGTTTCTTTCTTTATCACGGACCACATAGCCCTGTTTTTATTAGATGATTGGGAAATAAAATTATCATTATGCATTTTCTTTGCTAGTCTTATTACCTTATTTAATATCTAGTGTACTTTTTGTAGTATAAATTGAATTCAGGTGTTGTGTGGTATTGTTTATATAATTTGTGTAGAAATTTCTTTCTTTGACATGAATTTATAATCCCTGTTGTAATCCAATTGCTAGTTTTGTTACTTTGAACAGTTCTTTGTTTAAAGGGGAATGCTGTTTCAAAACAGTGTTTTAGGGTACTGTTAAATGCATTAAATTTATCATTTACATTTTCTATTTTATAAATTTCTGACCATGTTTCCTTATTTAATAAGTCATTGAAATATGTAACATTTGTTTCTGTGAATGACCTGCCCTTTGATTTTATTCCATTATCATTATTATTGATTGTTTCGGGTACTTCAAAACTCAGTATTTGTCCATGGTGATCACTAAAACCCGGATAATAGACTTCTATTGAATGGTGATATGTATCTGTATTTATAAAAATTTGATCAGGAGTGGTTTTAATAAATTTTGTTATTCTTGTTGGGGTATTTACTGTAGGTTTCAGTCCATAGGAAATTAGTAACTGTGTTAATAATTCACAATTTATATCACATTTTAAGAAATCCACATTTACAGTGTAGTTAGTGGAAGGTTCTTTTACATGCAATAAATCTATGACATGGTCCCACCGGCTTTACTTCCCCTCCGAGGGAAGGCATACTGAGGGATTTTTAACGCTCATAAAAAATCCGATGACTTCGGCCTGGTTTGAATCTGCGACCTTGGGCATAGAAGCTCAGCATGCTACCAAATACGCCACTAAAGCCACCCAAAATGAGACAATAGGCATGTAAATACCGCAATACTATTTCCTAATATGCAGCTATAGTAGCCTACACACTGACCTATGTATATGAATATGCCATTTCTCATTAATCACACCATTTGTGCGGGGTTAAAAATCGTAAGTATTTATTGACTCCAGAATGATGACCTTTGATGCCAAACATTGACTAATTTAAATAATGTTTCCTTTCAAAAAGGTAGATGCAAAAATTTAAAAATGAACAAGACGTCTAAATTACACCCATTACAACAAAAATAAAACTATCAGGAAAGTAATGTAATTGTGAGACTAGGTCCTTGAGAAATGTGCATATACAGCCCTTTTCGTTATTGATGCATTCTCTACTACGTTATTGTACTCCACAATACCTTTCGTCTAAATTTACAGTGAGTTAATGTTGCACTTGATTAACTTCAGAGCCCAGGAGAACTATGTTTTAAACTCACTTAGGGGCAAAGTGAATATAATTGGCATGTATCTTTCTATAACATGTAAATACACCCCCGGGCAACGCCGGGTAAAATAGGTACTATTTATATAAAAGAAAATGTTCGTCTGTTCATTTTTTATGCGCTTATAACCCATTCATCCGATTGCGATCAAATTTTGGTGAGTTGTTGATCACACTCCCGGGATGGTTGTACGCTGCCGAAGTGACGCGCCTAGCAACCGCATGGGCGCAGCCACATTGGACCCAAACAACTGGTTGCTAGGTTTTTTATACATAGGAAGCTGCATTTACGCTGCGCAGTGTCTTGCATTTTGTGGGAAAAAATAAGGCAATCGCCCCCCGTGAAGATCATCTACAGTGTTGGAGCTACAAAATAGAAGTGAAATTTTATGGATAAAGTACGAGAATTTTGCGAGAGTAAAGTTGACCTCACTCCTGAGGCAAGAATTGCATGGCGCGTACTACGAATTATAAATATTCATTTATAACATCATTTAGTGGATACAGTATATCTAATATAGAGAGATATTTAGGACATATAGGTCATATAAAGGGGTTTTTGGTTCATGTGGGGAGTGTAGCTGTAATTAAATATGGGTCGTAGTCGACTATAAGTATTATAAACGACAACCTACATAACCTTACAGCTGATTCACTAACAGCAATACATTTTCTCCTACTACTTTTCTGAGTGGTGATTTTTCACTTAATTTATTTAAGCAGTGAATTATGTTTCCAAATAACAATTAGGCCTATCCCAGACTGAAAAATTCTGCCTAAATATTTTATTTTTTGCACTTTCAGAAAACGATTATCATGTACCAGTAACCTAGGCCTACACCCTGCAACAAAGATACAGTATGTACTGTACCGTACAGTGACATTATTCAAGCCAATACATACTGCTTATTTCTGAAGTGATGGAGTGGCAAGTCTTGTTGTGATTGCCAGGGAAGTTTCGGTGAAAAAGTCAGTGATGTCAAGAAATGAGGTGGTGAGGATCGTGGCGAACCAGGCTACCATGGCATTATGTCAAGATTGGTAGAGAATATTTTAATCGTTTCAGCATGAAGTATTAGTGAAAAAGTCAGTTGTGCTATAAAGTTATCAATAAAAGTGGAAATATAATAACCTATGTGTGTACATAGTCACTTTCTTGTGCATTAGTTATCTGGACAATTTTTCAAACATTGGACAGTAAAATTAGGCTAGTTAAATAACGTTATGGAATGCTACAGTATTGTACATTTATTGTGAGTTATAATAAAACTAAAGGGACGTAAAACCAATAGCATTATTATTATTATTATTATTATTATTATTATTATTATTATTATTATTATTATTATTATTATTATAAAACTATATTGCTATTCAAAATATCGTGGCTTAATACTTAACTGCAATGTTTATACCAAACATCTTTAATGGATATCAGGAAGTACTGGTACCGGTATATCATTGGGGAGTTCATTTTATTAGTCACTTATTGGCAGGGCCTACGGTACTTTATTTTCCGTAGTATTGATCATTCATGCTGGACGTGATTCACAAGATCCAGAAATGTTATATTTTCATGTTTTCAGTTAATTTAAGGTAAATATCGTAGGCCACATCTCTACGACATATGCTCTAAGACGTAATGTGCATCTCGTACGCAATATTTTACAACTTTATTGGATGTTAAATTACTGTGGAATATATACCTTTCTAAGCTTTCTTGCCTCTGGGCATCCATGCATGTACAGTTTTATACGATGAAAATCCACAGCCTGCTTCCAGTCTCCGACCGGGTCAAGAATGGAATGAATGAAGCCCCCATCTAGCGGCGAGGATATGAACTGTGCCGAGGCCTGACGCACTCCACTGGGGCAATGATTAATTGAATGACAGATGAAATTAAATGATAGTGGAGAGTGTTGCTGGAATGAAATGTTGACAGGGAAAACCGGAGTACCCGGAGAAAAACCTGTCTGCCCCCGTTTTGTCCAGCACAGATCTCACATGGAGTGACTGGGATTTGAACCACGGACCCAGCGGTGAGAGGCTGGCGTGCTGCCGCCTAAGCCACGGAGGCTTTTACAGTTTTATACGATACAAATAGGAAATAATGACGGCTTAAAGAGGATGCAACCTACAAGGGAGCCATGTTGTATTGCTCCAGTTGCTTAGCAACGGAGCGGAAGTGACGTCGACTTCGGCAGCGTATAGGCATAGTTAATCCAATTTACAATAGATAGCGCGCGAGTATTTTAAACAAATGAGTGTTGGCGATGCGTTCATATACAATTCATCCGATTGCGATCACATTTTGGTGAGTTGTTGTGCACACTCCCGGGAACGTTATAGGCATAGTAAATCCAATTTACAATAGATAGCACGCGAGTAGCTTCAACAAAATGGCGTGCGATTCGTTTCAACAAAGTCTCACATGCGTTCATATTTGCCATTCATCCGATTGCGATGAAATTTTGGCTGGTTGTTGTTCACACTCCCTGGATGGTTATGAGCATAGTATATACATTTTACAACATATAGCGCGCAATTAGTTTTAACTAATGAGTGTTGGAGTGCGATTCGTTTCAACAAAGTCCCGCATGCGTTCATATGCCATTCATTACATTGCGATTACATTTTGATGAATTGTTGTTCCCACTCCCGCGAAGGTTTTCAACTTAGTAAATCTATTTTACAATAGGCAGCGCTCGAGTAGATTCAACAAATGAGTTACGGCGCGCGAATCGTTTAAAGAAAATCCCGTATGCGTCCATATACCATTCAACCGATTGCGATGAAACTTTGATGAGTTGTTGAGTACACTCCCGTAAAGGTTTCTAACTTAGTAAATCCATTTTAGAATAGGTAGCGCACGAGTAGATTCCACAGATGAGTGACGGCGCGCAAATCGTTTTAAAAAATCCCGTATGCGTTCATATACCATTCATCCGATTGCGATATTTTGGTGGGATGTTGTGTATACTCCCGCGAAGGTTTCTAACTTAGTAAATCTATTTTACAATAGATAGTGACGAGTAGATTCAACAAGTGAGTGATTGCGCGCGGATCGTTTCAACAAAATCCCATAAGCGTTCATATGCCATTCGTCTGATTGCGATGAAGCTTTGGTGAGTTTTTGTGTATACTCCTGCGAAGAATTTTTATTTAGTAAATCCATTTTACAATAGGTACCGCACGAGTAGATTCAACAAATCAATGACGGCACCCGAATCATTTCAACAAAGTTCCGAATGTGGTCATAAACTATTCATACGATTGCAATGAAACTCTGGTGAGTTGTTGTGTACAGTCTTGCAAGGGTTTCTGACTTATTTAATCCTAATCCATATTACAATAGGTAGCACACGAGTAAATTCAACACATGAGTGACGGCGCGCGAATAATTTCAACCAAGTCTCGTATGCGTTCATATACCATTCAACAGATTACGATAAAATTTTGGTGAATTGTTGTTCCCACTCCCGCGTAGGTTTCTGATTTAGTACATCCATTTTATAATAGGTAGCACACGAGTAGATTCAACAAATGAGTGCTGGGGCGTTAATAGTTTCAACAAAGTTCTGCATGCGTTCATACACCATTCATCCGATTATGATGAAACTTTGGTTAATTGTTGTGTACACTCCTGAAAAGGTTTCTGACCTAGTAAATCCATATTACAATAGGTAGCGCACGAGTAGATTCAACAAATGGAAATTGGTGACGGCGCGCGAATAGTTTCAACAAAGTCCAGTATTTGTTCATATACCATTCGTCCGATTGTGATTAAACTTTGGTGAGTTGTTGTGCATGCTGCCACGATTGTTTCTGAATTAGTAAATACATTTTACAAGTTTAGAGACAGTTAACTGAAAAAGAAAAGAAATGTTGTGTATCCAAAAGTACTTCAACAAACAAAGTTACAACGCCAATACTTTCTTTAATTGGTATTGCAAAGCATGACGGGTACAGCTTGTAATTAATACAAATGATGGGCATATAGAGTAATAGGAATTTAACAGTTGGCTTCTTATATACTGGTAACCTAGAACGCAGATAAGTGTCATATCACATTCATAAGATAGAGAGTAAAACAGCAAAGCAGGGAATCATGCACCTGAAACGCCTGTTAAAAAAGAAAAGCGCTTTCATGTAGATTGCAACGTATTTCTACGGTTAAGAATAATTATTCTCACTTGAGAGTGAGTGATCACTCATCGCCAAAAGGAATTAGAGGAACTATATTAAACTCTCCCCATGTGCACCATTCATCCCATAAAAAGGAAAGATAATGGAAGGAAAAGCGAAAAATCGTCTCGTAAGTTTCGTTGGAATAGGGTCGATACCCAGGAACTACAAACATCCACCTACAATAGTCCACCTTTCACGCAGATACTTGGATTCATAAACATTCCCCTCAACAATGAAGTGTTGCAACTTGCATTTATGAATAAAAGAAAATATAGGTCCTCAATGAGCCAGACTAAAGGGCATTGGACGGCTACACTTGTACTGTATGCCGTAATGCCATACCCAGATCCCCATGTGTCGTATTTAGCAAGCTGATATTGTTTTAGATCCCTTAGTTGGGGGGGGTAGTTTAGGGATAAAACATTAGTGTCACTGTGCTAATTTGGTAGGTTGTTTCTAAATGATAGCAGCTTCCCGTAGCTGGGAGAGCTTACCAGTGTAGCGTGTTGTTTGGTGTTCAAATGCTAGGGGATGTTCCTGCAAAGATGCAAGAGTCTACTAGGGGATGGTCCTCTGGCTGCAGGTCGCTGTGCTAGCCTGCCAGCTGGACGGAGTGAGTGATATAACAGACGTGCTTATGTCAGCGGCTCGCTGCTATGCGGTCGCGTGCGGGAAGCACATTGAAACCTGAGCAAGCGATTACTGGCTACTATTGTCACGGTCATTCGTGACGAGAGTCAGGAAGGGTATGAGGATGTAAAGAGGCGTGTAATTATCAAGACAAGTGTAATTTACTGACCATGTGTTTATTGGTCAGTGAGTGTGAAATTGTAAGTCCCTTTTAGGGGAATGTAAGCGATGCTACAAGTTAAGTGTACAAGATTGTGGATGGGTGTTTACAAAGTGAAGGATATCTGAACACTTGCTGAGTCTCACCTGATGATGGTAGCTGGAACAGGGCCTTCGGCGACACACACTGTATGACAGATAATGCTCCCAAAAGGCCTTCCTTCTTATAGGTCCTGCCGTTGCTTAGTCAGCATTCCATTGACGTAGCTGCCCCCGTTAGTTGTAGTGTTAATGTTTATGAATGTGTTGCAAGTGGTTGGCTAACCTCCCGAACTGGGTGGTCGCCTCTTGCCGTGTAAAAGTGATGTTCTGGTCTTATGATGTTTGCCAGTTGGGGGTGGTTTTTAGTAGATGATGGGAGGTGGCTCTCAGGGGGTACAGCCCCCCGGGCCTGTACAAGTCTTTTTCTTCAATTAGTTCGTGTCCCCGCGAACGGGAACGGAACGTGGAGTGGGGGTGTTGATGTGATGGACCGTTTTTGATTCCTCCTTGTACTTCTTCTTCCTTTCTTCTGTGTTGATGTCGTGTAGGGGTAGCGATGTCGTGTTGATGTGAGATCAGCTTGTGCTCAGAGGGGTAGGTTTTGGGATATACATATGATAATCTAAACAGTTCATTTAAAAAAGTTGACATTTGAAATATTAAAAAGTACAACAACAAAAAATTGCGTAATTTTGACACTATATATGTGTTGGTATTGTGCAGGGAGGAAAAAACCCAGGGCTGGACGGGTGGTTGTGCCGTCCGGCGCTGTATTGGGGAAAAAATTGCTCCCTTATTTCCCTATCCTGCAACTGGATAGTTACCCGACCTTGCATTCCTGGTATTCAGGAGGTTGCGGGTTCGAGACCGTCTTTGTCCAGGATAATTATTCCTGGTGCCTTTTAGGCGTGTGTCTCCGGGACGTTTGGCAGTGTTGGGTATCCCGGTGAGGCCATCGGGGTCCGAAGGCTATTTCTTGGCCTTCTTTTCCCGTCTGCCCGTGGAATGATTTCCCTTCCTTTTGGCAGCGTTCCCGTCTTTACGTGTAGGTGCCGTTTTGCGGGTGTGATATGCCTTCATACGGCGGGCGTGAATAGTGTCTTTAATGAGCTTGCGTCCATGGCGCACGTTTACGATATAGTTTAGGTCAGATACCTTCCTACAGACTTTGAAGGGACCTGACCAACGTGGCAGGAGGAACTCGGACACATTTTTCTTACGGGCGGAATTGGAAACCATAACCAATTGCCCGGGTGTGTATTCCACGGTCTTTCTTTGCCGATCGTACCGTTCTTTTTGTTTTCTCTGCGCCGCGGCTATGTTCTTTCTAGCGTCCATGCGAGCTATCTGCAAGTGCTCTAGCCGGGCGGCATTGTCCGGGTGAGTGTCCTGTGGGATGCATATATTGTCTATGGGACTTCTGGGTGTGTATCCGTGCAACAGGAAGTGTGGAGAGTGTTTTGTGGCCGTGGATATGGAGGTGTTGTAGCTAAATGTAATGGGCTGCAGGTATTCATCCCAGTCTGTCCCTGTGTCCCCTGTGAATTTAGCTAGGGCCATTCCAATTATTTTGTTCATACTCTCTGTGAGCCCATTTGTTTGTGGGGAAAAACTCGTGGTCGTGTATGCCCTTATCCTGAGTACCTCCAAAAACTGTTGGAGCACTCTCGAGGTGAAAATGGTACCTCTATCGGATAGTAGGGTTTGGAATAGGCCATATCGTGTAACTATGTCGAATAAGAATTCGACTATGCTGTTTGTGTCTGCTTTGGGCACAGCCTTTGTGATCATGTACCTGGTGAGATACTCGGTGGCAACCAGTATGTATTTATTGCCTTTTTGAGATGTCGTAATGGGGCCTTTAACATCTATCCCGACTCTGTGAAATAGCTCTCCTACGGGAATTGGGTTGAGTAATCCATGAGGCTTGCCAGGCCTTGTTTTGAATCGCTGGCAAGTGTGACATGTCTTTACGAAGGTGTCTATGTCAGCCTTCATGTTTACCCAATAATACTTGTCCCGGATTCTAAGGTATGTTTATGCGTACCCAAATGTGCCCCTGCCATTGGGCTATTGTGGTGTCCGATCATGATATTTTCTTTCAATGACTCCGGAACCGCTATAGGTGCATTATTGTGCATGGCTGTGGGCTTAAATTTTAGTACCCCGTCTTTGTCTAGGAAGAATCGCCTAGACAGCCGTGCCGTCTTGGAATCCACCTTATCCAAGTTTTCTAGTGCCATTAGAATCTGTTTCAAGTATGGATCACTTCTTTGCTCCTGCTTGATGTTAACCACCGTCAGGGCAAAAGTGGGCATGTCATCCCATTCGTGGTCCTTACTGTCATCTGGGAGGTCGGCTACTGGCAGCCTAGACAACCCATCTGCGTCTAGGTGTGTAGCGCCTTTCTTGTGCTTGACCACGAAGTTATATTCATACAGGCGGAATATAAACCTATTGAGCCTCGAATTGGGGTTTTTAAATTTGTCCCAAAAAGCAGGCTCGCGTGGTCAGTCACTACCGCGAACTGGATACCATAGAGGTATACCCGAAAATATTTCACTCCCCATGAAAATGCCAGCATTTCCCGCTCTGTGGCAGAGTATCTAGTCTCGACGGCCGTTAGTTTCCTGCTAGCGAAAGTTATGGGCCGTGTGCGCCCTTCTGCATCCTCCTGCAATAGGGCCGCCCCCAGCCCGTACTGGCTGGCATCCACGTGTAAAAAGGTGGGCCTATCACTATGGAAGTGTTGCAGTAATGGTGGTGAGGTTAATAGTTGCTTCAGTGTGTTGAAGGCATCTATGTGTTCCTGTTTAATGCTGAAGGGCGTTTTTTCACGTGTGAGTTCAGTTAGGGGGTGGGCGATGTGCGCAAATCTGTGGATATATATTCTATAATACGAGGCCAGTCCAATAAAACTGCGCAATTGCTTCAAATTTGTGGGAATTGGGATGCCCGTTATTGCGTCAGTCTTCGCTGAGTCGGGAATAATGCCCTCTCTGTTTACAATATGGCCCAATATGTTAATCTGCTGTCTGGCAAATTGACATTTCGCAGGTTTAAGCCTTAATTTGGCCTCTCTGATCCTTGCGAAAGCCTCCTCCAAATGTACGATACGCTCGTCAAAGGTGTTGGAGAAGACCGTTATGTCGTCCACGTAGACTAATACGGAACGCCATTTTAGACCTGAAAATGTCTTATCCACTAGCTTTTGGAAGGTTTGGCTGGCGTTACGGAGGCCCATTGGTAACCTTGTGTAGGTATATAGACCGTTCTCTGTAACGAACGCCAGCTTGTGCCTATCTGGTTCATAGACGGGGATTGAATAGAAACCACTGTAGCAATCCATCGAACTGAACCAGCTAGCCCCACCGAGGGCATCCAAATAGGTGTCGGCCCTTGGTAGTGGATAACTGTCATTTTCGACTAACTTATTGAGCCTACGGTAATCAGTACAGAACCTGTGGGATTCCGTCCCGTTTTTTTGGTCAGCAAAACTGGGGCGCTGTAGTTCGAAATAACGGGGACAATGACCCCTGCCTCGAGCATCTCTGTGATCTGAGTGTCGATGGCGTGTCTCTCCTTCTGTCTCACCCTGAAGGGAGGCTAGTGTACTGGCCGGTCACTGGTGAGTGTGACATGGTGTTCGATAAGGTCTGTCACTGCGAGATCCTTCATCGAATGGGCAAAGATATCCCTGTTGGCCTCCAGGAGCTCCGTGAGCCTTTTATTTTGCTCCGGTGTCAGGTCCTGTCTGTGGGTCTGCTTGGCCGCCTTATCTGTGTGTGTGTCTGTGTGTTGGCTGATAGTGTGCCGTGTAGAGGCCTGGTGCTCGTGAATTTCTCGCTCCGCTCGAATCCCATCTGTGTTCCTGGTGTATATCATGGGATGTGTGGTGAGCCTCTGGTCATGCTTTAAAAGCATCTTACCGCTTGCGAAATTTATGCTAGCTTCATACTTAGCGAGGAAATCCATGCCAATTATGGCTGACGCAGAAAGATGTTCTATAACGAACATGGGGTGCGTTGTGGCAAAATGGTCTAGCCTAAGATGTATGTTTGCCACCCCCGCGTTTTCTAGCGTCTGAGCATTGGCCGCTACCAGCCGGATGTCACCCGTGACACCGTGTATTTGCCCTTCGGTAACGTGTTTTCTGTTTACACAACTTACCGCTGCCCCAGTGCCAATTAGGGCCTGCACCCTGTGGCCATTTATGCTGGCGTGTATCGTGAGGGCCGATACGTGGAGTCCCTTGCCCTGCAAAGATGTGTTGTGTAGGGTGTATGTTGTTGTTGTTGTTGTTGCTACTGGCGTAACATCTGTGCTGGGAGGGCATGGAGCTGGCCGCTTATCGTACCTGGCACGCTTGGCCTCTCGGGTTACTTCCTGTCCCGAGTACTTTGGCTCGGTCAGCAAAGTGCGCTCACTGAGAACATTGCCTGCTCTCTTAACTGCCCGTGCTGTAAAAATAGAGGGCTTCTGGCGAACGTTTAATGTATTGACCGTTCCCAGTTTTTGTGTAGGCGTGTTGTTCTCTTCTCCCTCCTGGGAAGGTGTGTCTGCAAATGTGACTCTAAGTTTGCCCTTGTTACCCCGTTTTTTGTTCCAGGCGGTCGCGAGTTCGACTCCTGTTGCTGGCTTCCCAATGCCAGGTGAGCTCGCGTCCTGCGCCTGTGTGGGGTCACTTCCCGCCCTGTGTTATGGTGTAGGGGGTATGGTTTCCTGTTTGGAGGGTGTGGGTTTGCTCTTAGTCTGTTCGCGCGTGATTGTGAGGGGCGTATAGTGTCCCGCCTTCGGGTTCCCTGTAAACAGTATGTGTAGGTCCCTGTCGAATCCCGCAGTTGTAAATAGCGGTGGCGAGTGCACATCAGTGTATACATGTATGTTTACTTGGCGTACCTTGCCGAGAGCGGTCACCTCTACGGCGCTGGCATAGGTAACGTCCCTACCCATGTATTTTTGGTAGTCCGCCCAGGTCTGGAATGGGTTTTCCCGCTCGTCCGATACAAAATCTCGGTACTCTTTCCAGTTGGCCAGGATGTGTTGGACCGTTTTCTGCCTGTATTCCTTATGATGGTCCTCGGTATTCCGGACTAGGAAGCTCATGGCCCTAAACAGACAGTTGCCGTCTCCTTGTACGGGGTGTGTCTGGAAACGGCCCGGGGGCGGATCGTCAGCCTTGGCTCTTGCTGGCTTCTTTTTCCCCTTACTCTTACGAGTTTGTTTGGGGGAAGGGCCTCTCTGGTGTTGTGTTGGGGGAGGAACCTCAGCCGCTTTAACAGCTGGCCGAACCTCCCCGTCTAAGCGTTTTTTTTGAAACGTGGGTGTTCGTCTCCCTGTACTGTATGTGCGCCCCCGCCCTCGGGGTGGCTGCGCCAACTCCCCGCCTGCGGTGTGTAGCTAGGAGTGGGAAGTATTGCCCCCCTATCTGCCCGGCGGGGTGCCTCATCCCTAAACTCCCTCGGGTGTTCGTCAGGGAGGGCGTAGTGTTCCGGGCCCTTTGGGTATGTATTTGTATTGTCCCGTCCTTTTGTGGTTTTTCTTGTCTGTCGGTTATTGCCCGGTGGTCCGTTTTCCTGTCTCCGCCAGGGTGGGGTGTATGTTTGCTGCTGCGGGGGCGGGTTTTCCCGGCGATTCCCCTTTTCCCTGTACTGGGAGGGTGCATACCCCTGTCTGGTTGGTGGTGGGTTTCCTCGACGGTCCCCATTTCCCCTGTACTGTGGGGGTGCATAGCTTTGCCTGCGTGGGGGCGGGTCCTCCCGATACTCCCCATTTCCCCTATATTACGGGGCTGCATAGCCTTGCCTGCTTGGGGGCGAGTTTTCCCGGTACTCCCTGTCTGCCCTGTATTGTGGGGCAGCATAGCCCTGTCTGCTTGGTGGCGGGCTGTTTCGCCGGGGGATGGTGTGCTCGTACTCTTCAGGGTAGTACTCCTGTGTGTACGGGGATGGTGGTCGCCGTGAGGGGTATGTCGGCTCTGTGTCCGCGTATGATACCGGTGAGTACCGCGGAGGGTAGTGTGGCCTGTCCTGTGTGTGTGGTGTTGTTTGCCGCTGTGGAGGGTAGTAAATTTCCTCCCTCCCGTAGTGTCTCCTCTCCGTGTACCCCCTGTCCCTTTCAGGATAATAACGCTCTTCCGTGTCTGCGTGTTCATCCCTTAGCGGTCTCCCGCCTGCTTGGATGGCAGCTATGGTCAATTTCTCCATTCTGTCCACTAATTCATCCATCTTTTGACTAGTGTCGTCCTTTTGTGGATAAAAGTGCTGATTCACGGCTTTCTCCGTAGCTTTTTCCGTGATCTTTTTCCCTGCCTCAATTATTTTTATGTTGTTCAGCATGTGTTGGACCGTGGGGTTGTTCATAGTGCACAACTTGTCCACGATGGATGGTCTGAGGCCCTGCATTAGCAGCTTAACTTTCTGCTTATTTGTCATAGCTGCGTTATATTTATCGCACATTAGCAACTTTGCGTTGACGTACGACTGGGCGCTTTCCTTAGGTCCCTGTGACCTCTGTCTAATTTGGTCATACAGGTCCTCATCATCTGGTATGAGCTGGAATTCACTTATCAACAATAAAGTGATTTCCTCCCATGTGGCATTTTCTAGGTTGTCCCCATGAAGCTCATACCATGCCATGGCCGCCTTTGTGAGGTATGCAGGGAGGAGCCGTTTTTTATTTCATCGCTCCAGCCATTGTTCCGAGCCGTTCTATTGAAGGCCTTGAGGTATTCCTGGGGATCCTGGCCTTCCCCCGTGAACTTTGTGGGGTGGATCATGGGATATTCTGTATGTCTGTTCATTTCTTGTTCGTCTGTCACTCGCTGGCCGTGTAAAGGTTCCAAACTGTTTACGCTGTCGCGTGACAAGGTGTTTGTGTTGATTTGAGGGGAATTAGCCTCACTCCCCGTGTACGATACGTGTGTATTGTTACCAGGTGGCTCGTCACCTGATATATCGGTACTGATTGATGGTGTGTTGTCGTACTGTGTGGATTTGACTACGTCTACAGTCCTGTCTAAATCCTGTTTTACTGTTTCCAAGATGGTGTGTATGTCTAGGACTGCCTCTGTCGTGTGATCGTCTGTTTGACAGTGTCTGTATCTAGTAACTGTGTGATGCGCTCGAGCAGATTATCAGTTTTCTGCTCTGTGATTTGTAGTTGCTGCAACAATAGGGGGTGGAGTGTTGGCAGGCAATCTACTTCACTAGCGCTGGATATTGGTGACTCTTGTCTGTATTCACTGGCCTGGGCTCGTGTAAAATGTGTGACTTGTGCTGCCGCTGCAGGGTGTTGAGCGCGGATCTCGGATGCCTTGAATTCGAGTTCCCTCAGAAGTTGTACTGCAGTCTGGTCAGTTATCAAGTCACTGTTCTTAATTTTTAACTTCGGCAGGAGTGGAGTTGTACTAGCCGACAAATGGTGCGCAAAGTCTCTTAGTGTGGTTCTAAATGTGGTCATTTAATTTCCACTGATTTTGCACTATGGGGAGGATGGGGGTGGGTGTAATAATACAAATCCCTGTGTAATAAAGAAAAATTGTGGGACGTAATGTATGAGAGAAAAAAAAATAGTCTCGCTTGGCTGCGTGCGGTAGGGGTCGTTTCTACTACGAGGGCTCGTTGTATGAGTCCTGCCCTTACTGTGCGTAGTAGCCGCGTCTCCACCAATATGTTTTAGATCCCTTAGTTGGGGGGGGGGGGGAGGGTAGTTTAGGGATAAAACATTAGTGTCACTGTGCTAATTTGGTAGGTTGTTTCTAAATGATAGCAGCTTCCCGTAGCTGGGAGAGCTTACCAGTGTAGCGTGTTGTTTGGTGTTCAAATGCTAGGGGATGTTCCTGCAAAGATGCAAGAGTCTACTAGGGGATGGTCCTCTGGCTGCAGGTCGCTGTGCTAGCCTGCCTGCTGGACGGAGTGAGTGATATAGCAGACGTGCTTATGTCAGCGGCTCGCTGCTATGCGGTCGCGTGCGGGAAGCACAATGAAACCTGAGCAAGCGATTACTGGCTACTATTGTCACGGTCAATCGTGACGAGAGTCAGGAAGGGTATGAGGATGTAAAGAGGCGTGTAATTATCAAGACAAGTGTAATTTACTGACCATGTGTTTATTGGTCAGTGAGTGTGAAATTGTAAGTCCCTTTTAGGGGAATGTAAGCGATGATACAAGTTAAGTGTACAAGATTGTGGATGGGTGTTTACAAAGTGAAGGATATCTGAACACTTGCTGAGTCTCACCTGATGATGGTAGCTGGAACAGGGCCTTCGGCGACACACACTGTATGACAGATAATGCTCCCAAAAGGCCTTCCTTCTTATAGGTCCTGCGGTTGCTTAGTCAGCATTCCATTGACGTAGCTGCCCCCGTTAGTTGTAGTGTTAATGTTTATGAATGTGTTGCAAGTGGTTGGCTAACCTCCCGAGCTGGGTGGTCGCCTCTTGCCGTGTAAAAGTGATGTTCTGTTCTTATGATGTTTGCCAGTTGGGGGTGGTTTTTAGTAGATGATGGGGGGTGGCTCTCAGGGGGTACAGCCCCCCGGGCCTGTACAATATATTGGATTTCCGCACTCAGTTGCTATTCAAGTGAAAATGCACCAAGTGTACTGCCTTTCCTAATTATGGAAACTTTAGATATGATTCACTATTATTTGGATTTCTTCAGGGAAGATTCTGGTACTCAATTAGGTAGCCTCTATAAATCTACGAAAAATGTATCACTTACTGACTACGTAATAATAATAATTTCCGTCAGTGAACTGACACATTCCGCGTCGTAAGACATATTTCTTGTCTTTGCGTATATTCTTATAAAATGATACACATGTTATCTGTTCCAGGTACATACAGAACCTTTTGAATTTTCTCAGTCTGCAGTTGTCAAAATTCATTGGGATACACATGAAAACGTGAGCAGCATGAATTCTCTGTGATATCACAGGTAATCAAACCTAATCACGTACGGTATGTAGATAGCAAGGAGATATGGGCCCGGTAAATATGAATTTTTGGATAAAGAAGTTTCATAATTCAATAGAACTACACTTTAATTTGGAATTATTGAGGGCATAAGTGGATTCCACGGCTTGAACCCAGTTCGTATTCAATATTAGTGCTGGTTTAAAAGGCTGTATGCGCTCTCGTAAACCACAAAATAACGTCGCTTCATAAGTTCATAAATAATGAGCGAGCATAATTTGCTTCTTTTCTACAGGACTACTAACTGCTAAAACCGGGATAGTTATTCGTACTTCTTTGATTACAGATTAACAGCACACAAACGAGACATTGTGGTGAAATGTCACCTTCACGAGGAGAAGAGGTCGATGATCAGCACCTCCCAGGGGCGTAAAACACGGGTGGGACAGAGGGGTGGGGGTATATCCCCCCCCCCCCCAAGTTTTAGGTGCAAGACAAAAAATGTAAGTAGTCTACCCTTGAAAAGAATAAAAGTTAAATAACCAGAAATTATTCTATATTGTGCCCATTTGGATATTGGCACCAGTGAACCCTAGACCATTTATATAAAAATATGTTTAATAGTAACAGTAAGAAACCAAGAGGGAGAATTCGTTGTGAAATAAACTTCAGAAACACTGCAAGGTACGCAGGTGGCTTATTGAATACCAGCGGACATATAACGTCCCATTATTTTTGACAGTTTAAGTGAAAAAGGTCGTTAGAAAGGCCATTAACGAAGCAAGAAAATGCACAGCTGAAGGGTCGTAATTAACACTCAACATTCCATGAGGCAGCGATCCGGCAAGGAGTTATTACAAGTCAAGTGTGACATGTATGAGGGATCTACTTTTCTAAGGACGTACTTGAGAAGAGGCCCCAAAAAGCGTTTAGCCAGCAAGAAGTCGAACATATAAATGAGGAACTCCCCATCATAAAACTTGACAAAATAAATTCATCATGTTAACAAGATTTGAAGTTAAGACAGAAGTAGTAACAGCATAAATCGGAAAGTTGGTAGACCTGTAAAATAGGCACTTGATAATATGCTTAGCTCAGACTACGTCATTTAAGAATCCAGCGGAGTGCTACGAAGGAATACAGAGGTAATCAGGTCGGCCCCGCAGAGTGAATAACAACTATTTTGATTAATTAAAAATTAACCTATGAACGAATTCCGCTCCGCTAACAGGCAATCGTAAAGTTATTACAGATTACATCTGGAAATAAATTATAAACCAGGTTGGAGCTAGGAGTAAACAGTTGAACTCCCGAAATTGTCAGGGACTAATTTCTGCGCCAAATCGAATATATAAGGCTTTAAGCTCAAGCCAGAGCACAAGTTGAACCAGTCTTCGAGAAGCCTCGGTGGAGGCACGTCAGAACACCAGTTACGCTACACGTCAGAATACAAGGCACGTCAGCACGTTAGTAACGTCAGATCTACAAGTTACGCTACGCGTTATTAAGTCAGTTAGGCGCTACGCTATCAAAGTACAAGTAGCTCAGAGAGAACACGGTTCGAGTTAGAACCCAGTGTAGGTCTTATAATTCAGCGAAGCTTGAATAAGCAGTAATTTAAACTTCAGTTGAGACACATCACGCTAATAACTAGACGAAGTTGCACCATATAACGATCCAGAGTTAGGAACTCTGAGCGATCAGGGAAGTCTATAAACATTGACATTGAAAAACTGGAAAGAAAGAACCGTAGAGGTCAAAACAATTAGGAATTCATATAGCAAAACGAGTGCGTTACACCAAAGTCAGTGTGTTTCAAAGAACATTAAAATCCCAAAGGGGATATTTAAAGAACACTAATTTGAAACTTCATAGTGCAGAAATATTGTGAAAGTGCGAACTCAAAGAAAAGAATAATAATTCGAGAAATATAGCAGCTAGAAACAGAAATAGGAGTGTATGGACTTCGAATTGGAAGCCAAGCTATAGAATCACGAAAGTTGCGATAGATAGAGCTAGGAAAAGGAGTGTCGGCAAAGATTACGAACATTTTCGCCTAAGAACTAATAGGTCAAATCAGTAGATCCACAAGCAGCAGAGATATTAGAAAGACTATACCGAATAAAGACAGAACAGAAGTAGGAGATTCCGAGAAGGCGAAGTCACACGTTTAATGCGGATTAGGGAGCGCATCAAGATCATCAACTCCGTGATGTTGCACCGCAGAACGCTGAAATATGGTTCGTGTGTCATGTAAATATCAAACAAGCGTTTTTAAGTGTAATAAGTGTTTTAAGTGTAATAATAATGTATCAAAAAGTGAAAAAGTGTTGTATTGAAGACCAGAAAATGAAAATAGTCCATTTTTGTGTGAAAATGCGTTGTTGAAGCAGTTAGATGGGTGAAGACATCCAAAGATTTGGTCATGAACCGAGCGTCACATGGGGTGAGTAAGAAATCTTTAATTATACTAAAATGTTGTGTCATGTGCTGATCAAAAATTGTGAAATGTATAAAATAAATAAGTAAATGCACTAGTAAATAAATAACTAATGTCAAAATGTGTTGGAAAAAACACAAATAGAAGTTTGCCAAATATGAAAATATGATAATTAAAGTGCATAGTAAATTGAAACCCGTAAAATGAATAATTAATAATAATAATCAAAATTGAAATATGAGAGGAGAAATCGATTATAATGATATTATTGGCAAGTAATTTATGCCGTTGATGAACTATAAAGTAATAATAAAATGAGCACCAAAATCATAATAATTTCTATACTCCGATAATAATGAGTAAATACATTGAGTAATTGCGTTCCGTAAGTAACGATGAAATAATAATGAATTAATATGATAATGAGCTCTAGTTGACAGTATTTGAATATTAAAGGATCTTTGGGATACCTTAAAGTAAAGAAGTAATAATGCTATTCAGATCATAAATTTAATGAATCAAAGTAAATGGTGATAAACGAACACCTTGGAAATATATTATGAAGTTGTAGGCTATAGGCCAAATTTAAAGGGAAAATGCTTAAGTAAAGTCCAGTAAAGTAATACCGCGACATACGTGAAGTTGAGTTATTGAGAATTTGTAGTACGCGATGAAAATCCAAGTTATTAAAAAGTCGTGATGCCAAAATGGGCCAATAAATAATAAATATTAAGCAGCATCTGGCTAGCTAGAGTATATTCCATAACAGGCATATTTGAGAGATCAATAAAAAGGTGTATTATGGGTTGCACCCAAAGTGGATGAAATGGTTCCCACTGGAATAGCTGTGTGTATGTTAATTGTCGGAAAATCGTCGGAATATTATTGTTGTACGAGGGTTTGACCCGCTGGGAGGCAGTAGGTCCTGCCCAGGCCAATATAAGTAAACCGGAGTTCAGGTATGATCGAGATCTCTGAACTGTCCGCCTTTAAAATGTATGGTAATTGCAGCGTAAGTCCTGTTGAGGCATCTGCCAAGTGTAAGTCTGGAAGGAGTAAGAGGTTTCTACGAGATATGATACAACTGGGGAGGAGTGTAGAGTTTCCGAGCCTAGTGTCATATAACCCATCCCATCGGCCAGTATTGTTGTGTGTCCGACCAAATAAAAGTATGTGAAATGAATATGAAGGACGGAGTCAGGGCATGATAACGATCTCCTGGTATCCCCCTTCCAAGTTATAAATCGTCGTGATCTCGGAATATTGCACTGATTATGAGGAAATGAAATAAATGTTATAATAAAATGAGGTTGAATTAAAGAGTGAGCTTGGATTATCATATGCATTTTTAAGGGAAGACGTAACAGTCAAAAGTCGCCTGGGGTGAATGAATGAGAAGCGAGACTCAGTCATAAATCACAAACTAAGTAGTGTGAGGGAGAGTCTGGTGACCCGACCGGCCTTCACCGACCGCAGGGGAGCTAATACAATGGACACTCTGTGTACAGGAGTGTTATGATCTGAATATGTAGTAGTAATAAAACGGGAGGTTATGCAATTTTGATAAATAATGGTGTTACAAGAATATAATGTAAATTGTTGAATTGGTGGGTTTTAGACAATGGTCCCCACACTATGTTTGAAGTAATCCCATAATATTTGACCATAGCAGTCAAGGAATACGTTTGTAAAGAAAGTAATCGATTTCTGCCTCAGAAAATGTACTAAGAAATACGGGTAAACAAATAATTGAGTTTGTAAGTAAACTAAGTGATTGCACATGATACATCATTAATGAATCCCCCTGGAGCATGAGAAACAGTTGGAAGGATGTGGGTTCCAGTCATGGCATGTTGAAAATTGTTGATTGGTTGTGGAAATGTTTAAACCTAAGGCTTAACTGGAAGAAATAATACAGTTTGTAAGTAACTGAAAATAAAAGTAAACAATGAAAATATAGTTAAAATAAAGTTCTGAAGGGACTGTAATGATACGGTAAATGTCCGTAAAACCTTAGTGTACTTTTCATAAATGATAGCCACGCTCTTTGCCTTAATGAATAGAAATGAAATGTTGTAAGAAAGAACATTTGTATTGACGTTTAAGGATAGATATCAGCTCAGTTGAGCTAATCAAGATAAAGCTAGAATGTAGGTTTATATGATTTTTGAGAATTAATGGATTTTTATTTTTATTATTTTGGATTTATTCCAAAAGTATTGATGTTGTATATGTAATTGTATTTTTTCCTGGTAATTTTTAGTAAATAAACTCATATTAATTGTAATGTGTTTAGCTGTCAATGTAGTCTTGTAGATCCTAAAGTGCTTTCATATCTGAATGTGAGATCGTGTTGTGGGCTGAACGGTACACGCCTCGAAGCCGCAGTAGCAAGTCAGGTGATGATCAAGCATTCTCCATGTGAAATGGGTACAATATACGATTTAATACTACGTTAGGCGAAAAATGGAAAAGCCATCTTACCTTCTTATTCATACTTTCATTATTCTACTGAACAAACAGTCTGTTTCTGCCCCCTCTCCGTTTCCCGCCGAGGCGGCAACTGAGCCGAGGCCCTTTGAGCTTTGTCCCCTTACCACGACGATCCGAAAAGGTGCATTTTCGAACTATTATTTCTGAGCCCTGGTTTATAACTGAGGTAAGATACTAGGACACACAAAAGCATTACTCCTGCCCGGAAACGACAGCGCGCGCGTCGTTTTTTGAAATAAACAAAGTAAAATAACATGATTCCTCCCTCACTCATCTCGCGTTTTAAGCACACCCGACGCATGCGCCCTGCGTTGCGCCGACAAGGTTCGAAATTCAATGATGCATGTGACGTTAGAAGTTTGAAATTTGGTGCTACGCTTGTGCCGTGTTTACTCAGATTGGTGGAGCTCCAGCTTGCCACGGTGGGTGAGTGGTTAACTTGTCGGTCTACTAACCCCAAGTTAGCAGATTCACTCCTGGCCGTGGTAAGTGATTTTTGAAAGGCTGCATAAATTACGACACGCATGTCATACGATGTTGGCATGTCAAAGAACCCATTTGAATTCAGTAGGCCGTGTTCATAGTGGCAAAATTAATCCCGGGAGTTTCCGCCAACACAAATTTCCTCATGTCTCTTCCAGAAAGCGCTATAGTGTTCAAGGAGCTTAGATATCTTACCTCCTTGACTTTCATAGTGCTTCAAGGAACAACGAAATTCGACATGCAAGCTACCCTCTGGGTGTCAAAGCTTGCACCCGGCACCCGAGGCCATACGATATTAAATTATGGTGGAGCTCCAGCATTTCATCAGTTACTGTCTAAACTTTGTTGACTACTTCGTTTAAGTTTGTGAAGTTTGTACTTTGTTACTGTGATGATCTGCTCATCGTACCTGTTTCAAACTGCTCTGCAGAGATACGTTTTTCCGTGATGAGAAGGGTTAAAGACTACCTCCGATTTACGATGGGACAAATTAGACGGGAACATTGCAGTCTACTGGCCACCTACTAGGAAATAGTTGACAAGCCCAATGACGCGCGTTTTGCTCGAGAGTTTGTAAACAAAGATCGACGGCAGTCAGTGTTCGTGTCTTTTGCTCGACATTGACAATTGTGTTTTGTATTCATATTCCAATTGTATTTTGTGTTTTAACTGTAGTGCCAGGGGGCGATATATCAGCCAAGGGCGCTTCTGTTAAAAAATGCCACGGGCCGGTATGGCCCTGTTTTGTAAATGTGTTATTATTATTTCCAGCCAAGCAGTGCTATCAGTGTTGTAACCAAGACAATGTTGGAATTTTTCTCTCTCTGAATATCGATGTATTTGGTGTTCCGTGAATAACTGGGTTCATAATAAGTATTCTTTGAACATTCTGAAGTCAGCGTTACCCACACTGTGATCTTTTGGAGCTATGTTGGTTTACATTCTTACTCGGAGACGTGGTGATAAATATGCTCTTTGAACTATTATATGGGGAAATAAAGATTTAACGCAGAGTGGAGCGTGTGAGAGAACGTTTTCGACTCATAACGATGGCTTTGAAAAATGTACATTTCAAATTATACAAAAATTAATGTATCTTTTAATGAAACAAATGAAATTAATTATTTAGCATCTCATATACTAATTTACCTCGTACAGTCCTACTGGTCCCTCAATCACGAGACATGAATTTGAACATGCCCTTAGGAGTCTCAAAGAAGGAAGGAAGATTGCAGTTTTACGTGACCGTGAATCTTGTGATTATGAGCCACGGGACCTCCTTTTTACGTGGAATCCGAACCACAGGACATGGCATTACACTTCGAAAATCTCACATGCATTGACCGGGAATCGAACCCGGACCGCCTTGGTGAGAGGCATACAGCTAGACCACTGAGCCACCACGCCCGCTCTCAAAGAAGGAAAAGCAACCGGTGTTGATGATATTCCTACAGAATTGTTGAAAAAGTTAGGTAACAACATGAAAGATCAATTATTCAGAGTAATAAACGACTGCTATGAAAGAGGAATCATGCCAGAAAACTGCACACAATGCAGAACCATTACCATGCCTAAAATAGGAAAGGCAGGTGACTGCACCAATTATGATGATGATGATGATGATTATTATTATTCTTATTATTATTATTATTATTATTATTATTATTATTATTATGATAGGCTTCACGCGCTAACGAGTATGATGTCTTTTGGACTACAAGACTTCAATGTCTGTGGGTCCTCTGATGACTGTGTAGACCAATCCTGGAGCCGCAAACTCTTCCACAATGTTCACAAACATATATTTCACCCACAACTCGCTGAGGGTTGTTCCCTTGAGCGGTCATTCGTTCTTTCCTTGCCTGCCACATATCCACTGCATTCCTTCGATGCTCGTGTTCGAAGTGTTGTGGACCTTCGTGAACAAGCCGATGCCATGCTTGTCGGTTTGAAGCTGTGGTCTCCAAGTTTTCGGTGTTGATCATACATTTCTGCATGTTAGATTTCAGGGCATCTGTGTACCTTTTGCGCTTTCCTCCCTGCTTACGATGTCCATTCGTAAGTTGAGCATACAGGATTTGCTTAGGGAGACGAGAGTCGGGCATACGGATAACATGACCAGTCCACCGAAGTTGATGTTTGATTATTGTGGCCTCGATGGTTGTAGCATTGGCTTCTTCGAGGATGCTGATATCGGTAGGCCGGTATTGCCATGTTATTCTCAAGATTCTTCTCAAACAAAGTTGGTGATTTTTCTCCAAGCAGATTATGTGTCTTCTGTAGGTGGTCCAAGTTTCACAGCCGTAAGTAAGGCTTGGTATTACGATAAACTGATATACGTACAGCTTAGTTCGAGTGCTGATATTGTGATTACCGAACACCCTTTCTCGTAGACGACCGAAAGCAGTGCTAGCACATTTGAGTCAATGCTGAATTTCAGCATCAATATTTGAACTTGAAAACAGGTGGATTCCAAGATATGGAAAATTTTCTGTGATCTCCAGGAGCTCACCATTGACTCTAAAGATAGGAGGCATTGCTTGAGCAGTACAAACAGGTTGATACAGAATGTGGGATTTCATAATGTTGAAATCGAGGCCAATGCTCTTATGAGCTTCGTTAAAAGCATTCAGAATAATCTGTAGATCATCTTCGGAGTTGGCCAAGACACATTATCATCAGCGTATTGAAGTTCAAGATCACTAGTTGAAGATATCTTTTTCCTAGCCCTCATCCGTCTTAGATTGAATAATCCTCCATCAGTTCTGTATTCTATTTCAACACCCGGTGGTAGTTTTCCTTTGACAAGATGTATGATTGAGCCAACGAATAATGAGAATAGTGTGGGGGCAATTACATATCCCTCTTTAACACCTGTGATGATGTCAAATGGTTGCCCTGGTGCAATTATAGAACACTATCAATGTTATCACATGCATCCAAAATACTCATTAATATAGTTAAGATAATAGCAGGATAAAAGGACAAGTAGATAAGTACATTGGAGAAGACCAATTTGGACTTGGTTGGTTGGTTCTTAAGTTTAGGGGCTGCGACAACGCGGTCATATAGCTCCGTGTACTCTGGGTGTGTGTAGAATCTGTCTGATAACCGGTGTTAATTGTGATGACTGTATTAGTGTGTGTTATCTGTTTTTTAATTTAAGTACTGCAACTTAGAATTTTTCAAATAGTTCCTACTTTTGCCGCCAAGCGCCACCGTCAACGATTGCTAGGCCAAGTTCAGAACTTAGCTACTAGACACCACCGCAGTCAGCTCTTGGCAACGAACATAGAAACCTAAGAGCGTTGTTTACATTCTTAACCTATCCAATTTAGCTTCACACAGGTGCAATTAGTGGAAGGTTCTTTAACATGCCATAAATCTATGACATGGGACCGCCGGCTTTACTTCCCCTCCGAAGGAAGGCATACTGAGGGATTTTAACGCTCTTAAAAAACGACGGCTTCGGCTGGGTTTGAACCCGCGATCTTGGGCATAGACGCTCAGCATGCTACCGACTACGCCACCGAAGCCGCCAAGGGCATTCTATTGGAAAGAAGGATGGATATGAATAGGAAGACCTATCGTACCTTCATTGACTTAGAAAAAGCTTCTGACAATGTGAACTGGGAGCTACTCTTTAAAACTATGAAGAAACTAGGATTGGACTGGAAGTATAGAAGAATGATTAATCAACTATATCAGAATCAAACCACAAAAATTAACATCAATAAGGTAGAGGAAGAGGCCAGAATCAGAATAGGAGTTAGACAAGGATGTCTCCTATCTCCGTATTTATTTA
The DNA here is from genome assembly GCA_946902985.2 of Meconema thalassinum. Classification (NCBI taxonomy): domain Eukaryota; kingdom Metazoa; phylum Arthropoda; class Insecta; order Orthoptera; family Tettigoniidae; genus Meconema; species Meconema thalassinum. Next base: position 293,362,660 of record OX336391.1, on the reverse strand, counting down.
ATTTGTCCATTGAAGGAGCTATTCAGATCATGAAGGAGAAGACAAAGGGATAAAAGCAAATGGGGAAAGGAAACATTGTATCAGATTTGCTGATGACATCGTAATAGTTGCAGACTCCGAAAAAGAAATGAATAAAATGCTGCAAGTCCTATCAGACACACCTCAACTATGGAAATTAAAAGAGAACAAACGGAAAACGAAAGTAATGGTATTTCGGAAAAATATGGAAGAAATTAAAACCAATATAAAAATTGATGACTTGAGAATTGAACAAGTGAAACTTTTTTTAATCTCGGAAGTATAATCACAGAAGACAATATATGCTAAATGGAAGTGAAGAGAGGGATTGCATATGCAAAACAGGCATTTATGACTAAAAAAATATTTTATCCAGCAAAAATATGAATATAGATGTAAGAAAATCCTTTGCAAAATCATTTGTATGGAGTACACTGCTCTATGGAAGTGAAAGTTTGACTCTGGGTAAATTGGACAAGAATCGACTTGAAGCTGCTGAAATGTGGATATGGCGGAAAATGACGAAAACCTGCCTGGAAGTCTTAAGGGAAGCCAAAAAAGAGAGAAGATTAATGAAGAAAATGGGAAAGAGAAAAATTAAATTTATTGGACATGTCATCAACCACAACACTTGCATCGTTAACATTCTTAAAGGGAAAATGCTGGGAAAGAAAGGAAGAGGAAGGCCTAGGACGAAGTATTTGGAAGGCATCAAGAATAGAATGGGATGTGACAATTACATGGAACCGAAACGAAACGCCAACGAGAGAAGAGTGTGGTTGCATCGACAAGGCATTAGCCTTTAGAATATGATGCGTCAAATATCAACATTCTATCTCAAAAATTATATGTAGGACATAATGTTTATCAAAATTTGTCATTTCATTAAACTTAGTTTGGCATCCGTTAATTAGAAATAATGAACAAAATTAACGTTTTCTTTTTAAATGTAGCGTTAGGAATACATTACCGTGTTATTTCAAGCTTTAAAGCCTGAAACGAAAAAACGTTCTCCCTAGTAGGTAGGCAACCGCAGTTTATAAATTTGTGCCCCCCTCCCAAGTTTGCGAGGAGTTTTACGCCCCCGAGTACCTCCATAAAACATTACATTTTCTTTTTATGTACACACAATGTAAAAATTTAAATTCGAATTTGTATAACATTTATTATTATTATTATTATTATTCTTTCTTTCCTTCTTTCTTTCTTTCTTTCTTTCTTTCTTTCTTTCTTCGTTATGCCCATTCATAGAGCACGTTGGAACTTGTTTATTGGATTTTTGAATTTTGCCTTCTTCTTCTCCTTCTTTTCTTCTTCTTCTTCTTCATCTCCTTCTTCTTGTTCTTCTTCTAATTCTAATTCTTCTACCTCTTCTTCCAAAATCTCTTCATGAACTCACTGTGTTTCTTCTTGCGTTCTTCTGTCCATATTGTACCAGTCCTGCTGCTAGATTCCACCCTAAATATGTACTTAATTACTGTGGTTCTGAATATTATTATTATTATTATTATTACACACAAGAGCCATAACAAGTACCAAATATGTAAAACCTTTATGTATTAATAGCTATGGTTTCAAGAGACTAAATTATATTATACCATCACTACTTAATGAACTACAACCTGGATTGTCAAACATGAACAGAAAACAACTAGCTATATGTAGCATTAAAAACTATGATCGAAATTACCTAAATAAATGCAGAGGGGGCAGGTCAACAGTGGAACCCATTTTCATTCTGAGACAGAACATTGAAAAGAATTGGGAATATGGAAAGGATATGGTAATGACTTTTATTGATCTAGAAAAGGCCTATGATAGCATCCCTAGAACAAAAGTTTGGGAAAGCTTAAAAAATAGGGGGATAGGCAAGAACTGAGAGACATGATAAATGGAATGTGCATGGGTTGCTACAGTAGTCTGAAGACTAGAGTCGGGACATCGGAATGGTCTAAAATTGACACTGGACTAAAGCAAGGAAGTGTGTTGTCACCCTTATTGTTCTTAATGGTGATGGATGACATCATGAAGGCAGCAATGAAAGACTATAGTAGGGCAAAGATGAAGGTGATGTTGTTTGCAGACGACGTTGTGATCTGGGGTGAGGATGAGATGGAGGTACAAGAACAGTTAGACGTAATAAATGAAAAGATTGATCAATGGGCATTGAAGATAAATGTGGAGAAGAGTAAAACAGTGGTGATGAGGAGAGGTAAGAAACAAGGTAAAGGAGTAATCAAAGTCGTAGATAAGGAATTGTAGGTTGTGAAACACTTCAAATACTTGGGAAGTGAACTGACTGAAGATGGAAGACTAGATTTGGAAATTAGCAGAAAAATACAACTCGGGAGTGCTTTCTACCAACAGATACGGGGACAAGTATGGAACAAGGATATACCAATTAAGGCTGAAGAAGTTATGTACTGAACCCAACAGGGTTAGGCTGACTGGTGTCGAACGTGGATCTCAGAGATAGATGAGCTCAGAATAGAGGTTCCAGCAAGGAACGAACACGAGATCTTTTGAGGGAGTTTAAGATATAAAAACCCCTAGAGAAAATACATATTAAATCACTGTTGTGATATGAACTATTCTGACATTATTTGTTAATATAATGCAGGCAATAACAGCAGAATACTGCATTTATGGGCTGTATGGAGTATACTATTCTGGACTTGAGCACAGAAAGTTTGAGCGCTTGACAGTTGTCAAATGACTCTGGAAAAGGGGCGTAGTTTCTTGGAGCCGTGTCACTCTATGTGACCTACTTAAGTCGTCTGGAGCAGGTCAGGTGGGTGAAATATTGGCAAGTTACTCCCCGTTTCAGAATAGAGAGGCTAGTGTAGTGAGAAGATACCAGCGTAATTTAATGATTACTCGTGATTGGAGCAACTCAGAGACATGAGGTTTGCACCTAGGTGAATGTATAGCCGGGAGGCTAATTATCAAGCCATTAAACATTGAAATCGAGGCAGATTTAATGGAACGCGCAAGGACACAGTAGTCTCTGTGTTAGCGGCGAGATCTGACCAGGTCGCCGGGGATTTTTAGGTGACGCCACGTGGGCACGCGCTGGCAAAGGCAATTAATATTAATTAATTGGCCGATCGATCCTCGAGCACGCATACAGATCTGTGACCAGCAAGGAAAAAGGAACCATATAAACGTTAATTCAAGACCAGAATCATACTGTGGGAGAATATGACGCTGCAGGGAAATTCTCGGTCTAATTTTTCTCTCCAAACGAATATAAGGGCTGAACGAATGACAGAGGCAGTCAGTTGAACCATACTTGAGCGTAGGGAGCACGTCACCCGAGCTCAGAGAACAGACGCGTGGACTTTAACAGCTTAAGTGCGGCAACATAATAATCATGCAGTAAGCCATGAATTAATAACGATTAATATAGTCAGTTGAATCGCAGTCTAATGCGAAGTGCATGTTACCGAATTCAGAGTAGGGACGCGCGGACTTCAACATGTAGAGCCGTGCAGTAAGGCATTTATTAATCACAATTATTAAGGACAGTCGTGCCATACTTTTATAGTCGGCATTATGAGGGACTACTACCGAGCACGCAGGAAAGGTACCGTGTGATATGCAAGGTAGGACAATTGACAGTGGTAATCTGTACAAGTACAATGCACAATGGTTGAGCGCAGTATGTAAACTATTGGTTAGACATATCATAGGATGTCGGATTGCGCAGATATATACTTTGTTATGCGATTGGTGAAATTCCGCATGGATACCACTGTAATTAATGCTCAGGACGATATGCAAGCATAATTATGCGATATCCGGAAATTTTTCTAAGGATAGAAATTGATAGACTGATAGGAATCCTTAGGCGGAGAATCGTGACTTTCAGACGAGATGCGGGAGAGTAATGGAGGAGAGACCTTCAACGTCTGCATTTCTGATATTTTGCCAGGAAAAGTCAACCACTAAGAAATGTACATAGTGAGCGTGTGATTGTAGTGGTGATCATTTAAATATATGTAAAATTAATAGTGTATTAAGTGCTATAAAGTGTTGTGTGAATAAGGAAGCGACAGCTTCAACATGGGAAAGAAAAGTGCCGTGTCTTTTGTAAGGCAAAAGTTATGCATAATGTGTGCGAGAAGTGTAAGAATGTCTTGCTAATTTGCATATAATGGCGGGCATTGCTGGAGGAAATGCGTGGTTGGAGCCACCAGATTAGCCGATGTAAGTACCCAAAAACCATGATTTTGTAGCAATTATAGTCCACTGTATGTTGAGTGATTTCAAAATTTATAAAATATGCCAATAAGAGTCAATTTTAGGAGGTAGAGCCTCAAAATTATTATTGTTGTGTTGATTTTAGTCAAGTTGAGATGTCTTTGTGCATCATTGAGTGGATAAATCGTTACCACTATTGTAAAATGGCAATCCAGTTATATAAAAACTTAACGTAACGAACACGGATGTTCGGTTATTAAAAGGGTTACGTTGTGTCGGGTTATTGTAATTCATGTCAGTAATAATAATAATAAGAATAATAAGAATAAACGAATACACATCAGGGAAAAATGGCTGTAAGCAAAATATATAATTCTAATTGGAATATTCATCTATCCAAGCAGTAATATTATACATGAAGGGCTAAGCAAAAGCAATTTAATATCAGAGTATATTGTGATAATGGAAATAAATATGCAAGAATCTAGGAAATGGAAGAGTTTAATAGAGAATTGAATTTGCAGCTTGTGAATAAGCTTGTAAGAGTAATTGATAGCTTTATCTTACTAATTAAAGGACGAGATCATAGCACAATGGTCAGGGAAGCCAGGTAATCTATTCGCCGTGTGAAATATCGTATAGCCTAGGGCGTACAGAGATATTTATTATTGCCAGAGCGTACTTAGTGGCTGGATGGATATGGAATGTTCCGGGTTCGAATCCTGTGGTGTATGAGAGGATAACAATGGAAACCTCTGCATGATACCTGATGTCGACCGAGAACTAGTTATTGGATAAATTCAACTCATGGGAAGCGAATTTAGGCGGCAGGATGTGCCTGACCGTGCCATTTAATAAGATGCCGGCTAGCCAGTTCGACCAGTGATTGATGAATCTCGTTCCTTCATATAATGTCTATGGACCTGTTGAGGCCAGTTATTAATATCCTAAGGTTAGGAATAAATGTTAAAACACGCCCATAACCTGTCTTGCATACAATTTAGTTTAAATCATATGGGATATGTGGGTCATTGAGACTGCACTATTGTATTTAGATCACAAGTCACTGCTTGGAGGTAAACAGAGAAGGGAGTTAGGGAGAGACGGAACACGTGGTTTTGTGACCGTTCGACTCATTCCCATTGTATACAAGTACCTCCGAGGGGGAGATTTTTAAACGACCCTTGAAGGTTGACATTTAGAATGGACAGACTTTGAAACCCTGTTTGTAATGAAAGGAGTCGTTGTTGTATTGTATAATGAATTTGTGTGGTTTGAAACACATTGTTAATTAAGGTTAGTTCTGATAACGTAATACTTGGCAAACTTATGAGTTGTTGAAAGTTGCATTTTTACTGACAGTGTCACTAGTTCTAAAGGTCGACACTAGATGCCATAGGCTATGCCCACGCAAGGGTAGCATAATATACCATCCGACACAGCGGTAACGGAATTTTTGAAATTGAAATCACAACGGCATACAGTGGAACAGTAGAAAAGGGGACTGCAGAAGGGAACTGCAGAAAGGGGTATGATTACAAATAATTGTGGAGTTGCAAGTAAATTTGATGTGCAACCCAGAAATTGGTTAATGCATGGTAAAGCATTTTGGTGGGAAGAGAGATACAAAACACAGGTGTACGCATAATGTAAATTAAGAGGTGTTGAGAGTAAACAATTAAGATTGTGAAATTAAAGAGGTCACAACAGGTGACATAAGATTATAAGTACAGTTTATGTGTAATTTACATGTGCATCAGCGCACTTGAGAATGAATTTTGATGTCAATCTCAGGGTAAATAAATGAATAATCATTTGGATTTGCTAGGATAAAGTGTGAATATTAGTGGATTGTAGGAGTAATTTTGCATTGTTATGTGTTATATTGTTGGGATTGTGTTTTTGTGTGTTTAAAGCCATGATTTAGAGCTGAATTAAAGTCTTTAGAATAGAGTTGTGCTTTATCATTGTAGAGTTGATACCTTTTAGTCTCAGATCAAAAATATGCAACTGCTCAGTGGGTGGACGGTACACGCCTGAGGACTGATGCTGGCTGGAGGCAGAAGCATGTTTTCAATGGAAATTACTCACATGGGTACATGGGATTTGATGTCCTGTACAGTGGTTTGAGCTAAAGGTACAACTTAAGTCGGTCAAGATCTAGTGTAAACAACTCTATTAACTCAACGAATAAAATGAATTAGGGGAATGACCGCACCTAACCTTAGCTAAGCTCCGATACAAACAATATAAATTTTGATAAACACCTTATACTTACCATGATCCAGGTAACATGGGGTGGTATTATTCTATCGTGGAATCGCCTAATCAGTGCAATATGTATATCTTGGCATTGCAAGACCTGACTTTCATTTATAAACCATGGTAAAACCACCTATATATTTATCATGTCGCTGATATGTGGGGCCAGTTTAAAATACATGTCACCATAGGCGCAGGTGTGTGTACTTTATTTATCATTGCAAGGCCCAAGTTGGGGCATTCGACGGTAAAACCGAGTCCTTGGATGGTTGCTGCGATGTCTTACGAGGCCAAACCTCTTATATTATTTATCTTGGTGCCCAACGTGGGGAGGAGCTTATGGGGTTTAGGGAAACCCCATAGATTTTTATGGTATTTCATGGGGAAAACCATAATAATTATTTATTTGCCTCAAACTGTGTTTGAGTGATTTTTGAGTTCAGTAGGCTTTTGAAGTAACGCAGAATCTCTCTATTGAGAAAAGAATTACCCATGGGTATGAGCGCTACGCACCCAATCCACAATTTATCCTAAAATCCAAAGTTTTAGTACAATCTTACAATATGTGTACAGTGTCTTGTATTTCTCTTCAAAACGAATCCACACAAGTATCCAGGAAGCCTGCCTATATCTCAAAGTGAATTGTTGTACGAATGGCTGGTACGGAGGGAATTTTGCAGGGATTGCAGAGCTAAAACAGCATTTTGACGCTGTTAATGAACAGAATAAGCTGGAAGCCAAGGCTTTCCAGGATGAAATAAACAATCGTTTAGATGCCAATCAGGAGGCAATTAATGCAAATCAGGTTGCAATGAATAATAATCAGGTTGAATTGAGTAATCGGTTAGATGCCAATCAGGTGGCAATTAATAAGAATCAGGAAGAAATAAATGCTAAGCTAGGTCAAATGCAAGAAACAATTAAGACCGAGGTACCAGAAACCATTGTGAACATTATATCAGAAATGCAGGTTAAGACCGATAAGCGTTTCGAGACGATAGAAGCCAAATTTGAAAGTAATTTGCAAGCATGTAAGCACGCGCAGGATGAAACGAACAGTAGGTTAGATGCGCTGTCTAATGACATTAAGGGTATTCAAATCCAAAATGAGGCGAATCTCGAACGCCAAGAAAAACAGTTTTCAGAATTTACTAGAACGGTAGATCAGAGATTAGAAGAAAATGACAGAAAATGGGATGAAAGGTTGAAAGGTTATGCTAGAGCGATTAACGGTGATCTGAAGAAGCAGGATCAGAACATATTAGATCAATGTCGGGAAATAGGAGAGATTAAGGCTATCGCTAACGAAAGTAAAGAGCTGGTAGGCAACATAAAGGGTCAGATGAGCAAAGTTCATCAAGAACTGGACCAAATTCAAAGCGACATTGTTATCGTTAACAAAAGGCAAGAGGAGAACAGAGGGGAAATTGCTAAGGTCCGGAATGAAATATCATAGGTCAATGGACATATCCAAGAGGAAATTAAAGGGTTGAGAGAAGAACTCGAAGTGAGAGAAGGCCAAAAGACAGAGGCAAGCGACAAGACTCTTGCTCAAATAAAGGAAGATGTAGAGGATGAAATCTCCCATATCAAGCAAAGCCTGAAGGAAGATAAGATGAAAATATTTCAAGTGGCAGAAGAAAACAGGGATAGGCTTAGCAGAATAGAAAAAGAGGTAATCACGCGATTGGAAAGAGCAGAGATGCGCCACAATCAAATGGAGACTAGGATAATAGCACAGGAGGAAACCCTAATGAAAGATCCTAAGTCAAGTGAAGGCAGCGTGGAAGATATGAGGAAAACCAAGTGGGCAGATTTAGAAACCCAACCTATAATAAGGAATGCTACAGGCCCAGGCGAAAGTACATATATGACGCCAGGTGCATCAATTGCAGCTTCTACGCCGCATGAAAATGCTATGCACACCCAAGTTATAAATGTAATTAGAGCAAGCGAGGAGAAACCAAGAAAATTATCAGGTAGCCATTGTAATATGACACCGAAGTATTGGTTGAAAGAAGTGTCCGAATATTTGAACGATGCGCGGATACCACAAGAGCGCAGGCTACGGGCCATAGAGAAACTAACGGAGGGAGAATGTGCGTTATGGTTTCGCAGTTTCCGTTTTACCTTCGATACTCTCGAGGAGTTTCGGGAAGCTTTTTTGAAGAGATACTGGGACCCGATGACCCAACAGAATTTACGATTGGATTTGTACTCGAAAAGATACAGCACCAACAATCCAATGAAGTGCGCTGAATTCTTCATATCTCAGATGTGTCGGTTTAAGGAACTTGACCAGAAACCTAGCGAGATGGAGCTATGTATTGCTACTGCCAAGCAACTTCCTTATGAAATCCAAAGGCTGCTGATTTCGGCAAATGCAAAAACCGCTATGGAAATGGAGGCAGTTCTTAGGCAACTAGACCTCACAACATCCAATACTATGAGTCAGAATCGAACCGTGGAACAGGTAAACGTGACCAACACGCAGACTGACCAGTACAAAGCTCCGAAAAATAACAAAGCTACTAGCACTGAAACGTTAGATTCCAACGGACGTCAATGGGAACATGAACCCAGAAGATGGCAACCGAAGTATTAAAGGGAATGCTGCTAGAGGAAGAGGAGGCCGAAATTCTTGGAATCAACAGAATACAAGGGGTAGACCGTACCAAAATAATGGAGGTAACAATGGCCAAGAAGGCAACAATCGGAATTGGAGACCCCAGGAAAGAAGACGTAACTTTGATGACGAGGTCGAGGAACGTTACCACGCTTCATTGCAACACCTCATTGAAAGGGGAGAAGAACCCCAGAAGCAGCAAGTCCGCTGGCAAGAAGCTATGCAAAATAGGACGTCACCAGACAGATATGGAGACGGAGCCAAAAGTTTGGAGTTACAGCGCAGTGAACAGGAGAGAAGAAACTCTAACGGGACGGGCCTTGTAGAAAAAAAACCTCCAAAATTAGAAGAATTTGAGAATGATGGATGGAAGGCGGTCAACATCATTAATTGGATAGCCAAACCGGAAGAATTAATCGAGGATACATGAGAATAACAGGTCTTGATCAAAAGAGAATTGCCTATTATTATAGTAAGAGTGGCAGGGTTGAAGATAAGAAGTCTGTTAGACACGGGTTCAACGGTGTGTCGTATGACACACGCTTTGTATAATGAGATAGCGCAGAGAGAAAATGTTTTGAAAATACCTATCTCAAGTGTCAAAATAAAGGGTGTCATTCCTGACAAAACGATGATATGCAAATATCAGGTTTCCTAGATTTACAGATGGGAGGCTGTATTTTTTCACAGACTTTTCTACTAGTAAACAAATTGCCTTTTAACCTTATTATTGGGGCAGAGTTTATAAGGGAATACAGAGTGGTAATAGACCTATCACAGGACAGAGTTATGTTTCGTGTGAACGAGGAAGCTGAAGGCTTAGAGGTCTCACTCAAACAGAATGAACCAGGGACAGATGAACAATTATGGCATACATACAGAGGCATGGCTGAGGAGGAAGTGTTAGCTATCGAGCAGTTTGAAGATGAACTGAAAACACTAGCCGCAGACATGGAGAAAGATCTGGAACCCGAACTGGAAGAATATATTTCGGAAAAACTAGAAGAAGCAAAAATTGGTCCAAGAGATAAAGAAAATTTAAAGAAATTATTATTGGAACAGAAGGAAGTCTTTGACTCGAGACCTGGTCGTATAAAGAACTTTACTTATGCTTTCCAAGTTAGCGACTGGACACCATTTAGGCAGAAACCCTACCCTATAGCCGAAAAGCATTATGCTAAGGTCAAAGAAGCAATTCAGGAAATGTTGGAGGCCGGTGTTATTGAGAAAACACCTACGCCATATGTAATCCCATTGGTAATCGTACCTAAGACAGACGGGACTGTCAGAGTATGCCTGGATCTGAGGCATTTAAATATGAAGGTAATACCGGAGTTCGACAAAGTGCCACCTATTAAAGAAATCCTCAGAAAGTTTAAAGGGAAGACAATATTTACAAATTTAGATATCACGTCGAGCTTTCACCATCTTGAATTGGAGAAGAAAACTAGTCTGTTGACGGGATTTATGGTTGATCAACATACATACACGTTTTTAAGACTACCTTTTGGATTGAAAACAGCTGGTTCAACTTTGATAAGAGCGTTAGATCGCAATCTATCAGATGATGTTAAAGAGAGTACCATCAGATACGTAGATGACATTCTACTCACATCAAAATCTCTGGAGGAGCACATGAGAGACCTGAAGAAGTTGCTGGATAACCTTCGAGAAGCTAATTTTAAGGTTAATATCAAGAAATCGCTCTTCTGTCAGAGTGAAGTTAAATTCCTAGGGCACGTTATCGATGAAAATGGAGTTAAGCCAAATCCAGAGAAATTAGAGGTACAGTAATTCGAAATTTTCCTCGACCCACGAAAGTTAAGCACGTACGACAGTATTTGGGAGTAATTGGATTCTTTGCTAACCACTGCCCAAACTATACTACTACTGTGGCACCCCTGCAAGACCTATTGAAGAAAGGCGGCAGGTGGAATTGGACGGAGCAATGTCAAGAAGCATTCGTGAGGTCGAAACAAATGATTTTGGAATACGTGAAGCTGGGATACCCTGATTATACCCAGAAGTTCATAATACAGACGGATGCATCACTTGTTGGGATAGGAGCGATGCTGTTCCAAGAAAATGTTGATAAGCCCGAGGAGAAAGTTTTTATTGCCTTTATAAGTAGGAGATTGAAGGCCTATGAGAAAAATTACACGATCACAGAGATAGAGTTGCTCGCAATTCTGTACGCATTGCAGTCCTGGCGTAAACTAGTGTATGGCTTTCAAATCGTCCTCAGAACAGACCATAAAGCTTTAACATTTTTGTTAAAGACGGATTTGTCTAGCCAGAGGTTGGCAAGATGGTCCCTGTATATTCAACAGTTCAATGTGGAAATAGAGTACTGTCCAGGGAAAGAGAATGTAATACCGGACATGTTAAGCCAATACCCAAGAGAAGAGGAAACTCTAGCCGTCCAGATTGAAAATCGAGATCAGAAGACCTTAGATGACTTGAAGAATCTTACCAACCTACAACGCGAGGATCCGTGGTTGAAAATGATGATTGATTACTTCGAGGGACGCTTAGCAAGGGGAACTGCAATATACAGAGAGGCAGAGGCGTTATCAACAGACTACGTATGGTACAATCAGATGCTACACAAGTGGGATGATGTAGACCATACCCGTCAAAGAATTGTTATCCCTGCATCTTTGCAGAGGAGATTGGTGTGGCTAGCACACAGAGCGTTTGGACATCCGGGTATAGATAAAATAACTGCTCTACTGAAAGAAGCTTTCATTTGGCCGAAGTTAAGAGAAACTGTAAGAAATGCTATTAGGACATGCTATTTGTGCCAAAGGGTAAAGCCAAATCCCTTTTTAATGAAACAACGACCCATTCCGTTGTTACCAGAGAAGCCAAGGCAGCTAATGAGTGTAGACAACTTTGGACCACTGCCTAGAGCACGTAGAGGCAATAGACATATTTGTAGCCATGTATGTATTCTCAAAAATGGTGGTATTATGCCCCATACAGAAGACCAGCTCAAAGCAGGTATTTAAAAGGCTGAAAGAAAGAGTTATTCCGATACTTGGGAAACCGGATAACCTACTCTCAGACCACGGGAGTTGTTTTACTAGCGCAGAATTTCGTCGGGAATTGGCAAATTTAGGAATCAGGGAGATTCTATCTACCATTCGCCATCCTGAGGCTAGCCCAGTTGAACGCGTTATGAGAGAGATCCAAAAATATATGAAAATGTACTGCTCTGAAGAGAATTGGAAATGGATCGATGTCTTGGATGTAATAGAATACTGCATAAATAATACTGTGCATGAGGCGACAGGTCAGATGCCCGTGACTCTACATTTAGATCAGAGACCGTAGAGGCTATGGACTGGTGTTATTCCATTACCTGTAGACGCGCAGCCAGGACGAGAATTGAGGATCCAGCGAACCTTCGAATATCTCCAAGCACAGGCAGAGAGACGCCAGAGAAGAAATCGTGCGAAGCGATATCACAGACCGCTTCTCGTTGGGGAAAACGTTTTAGTCAGGAGGCCAGCCAGTTCAGATCCAGAAGCACGGAAGTATAAAAAATTCAATTTTGGATATCACGGCCCGTTCGAAGTGATAAGAAACCTACAGAATAATGCATATAGAATAAGGCATTTAGAAACGGGAAACGAGGTCCTTATGAATGCAGCCAACCTCAAAATGTATTATTCACCAGAGGAATTTGATGAACAAGAGGAAGTAATAGCAGCAAACACCCAAGTGGACGTGGACAGCAAAGTCGGCCAGGCAGCCAGGCTTGAAGGCTCACGCAGTGGGACGGAAAAAGAGACAAGCAGCTTGCTCAGAGAAGGGAGCAGACAACCGGAATGCAAGTGTCTACGACTGCTTTACAAAGAAATGGTCGAAGTCGCTGGGGAGGTTGAAGCATTGAATGAAACCCTCCGCCAAGAGAATGCAGGTCTGAGGGCTGAGCTCAGAGTGGAAGGGGGATGTATACAGACACACTCGCAGACAGACGAGGTGATGGACCGCTTAGTGTAAACACAGACGGTTGGGACAGTCAGCCGGTGACTTACAGAAGGTCACTTGCAATTGACTTCTATAAGTTTTGCAAGGGGAATATGAACCCAACGGGGTTAGGCTGACTGGTGTCGAACGTGGATCTCAGAGATAGATGAGCTCAGAGTAGAGGTTCCAGCAAGGAACGAACACGAGATCTTTTGAGGGAGTTTAAGATATAAAAACCCCTAGAGAAAATACATATTAAATCACTGTTGTGATATGAACTATTCTGACATTATTTGTTAATATAATGCAGGCAATAATAGCAGAATACTGCATTTAAGGGCTGTATGGAGTATACTATTCTGAAATTGAGCACAGAAAGTTTGAGCGCTTGACAGTTGTCAGATGACTCTGGAAAAGGGGCGTAGTTTCTTGGAGCCGTGTCACTCTATGTGACCTACTTAAGTCGTCTGGAGCAGGTCAGGAGGGTGAAATATTGGCAAGTTATTCCCCGTTTCAGAATAGAGAGGCTAGTGGAGTGAGAAGATACCAGCGTAATTTAATGATTACTCGTGATTGGAGCAACTCAGAGACATGAGGTTTGCACCTAGGTGAATGTATAGCCGGGAGGCTAATTATCAAGCCATTAAACATTGAACTCGAGGCAGATTTAATGGAACGCGCAAGGACACAGTAGTCTCTGTGTTAGCGGCGAGATCTGACCAGGTCGCCGGGGATTTTTAGGTGACGCCGCGTGGGCACGCGCTGGCAAAGGCAATTAATATTAATTAATTGGCCGATCGATCCTCGAGCACGCATACAGATCTGTGACCAGCAAGGAAAAAGGAACCATATAAACGTTAATTCAAGACCAGAATCATACTGTGGGAGAAGATGACGCTGCAGGGAAACTTTTTCTCTCCAAACGAATATAAGGGCTGAACGAATGACAGAGGCAGTCAGTTGAACCATACTTGAGCGCAGGGTGCACGTCACCCGAGCTCAGAGAACAGACGCGTGGACTTTAACAGCTTAAGTGCGGCAACATAATAATCATGCAGTAAGCCATGAATTAATAACGATTAATATAGTCAGTTGAATCGCAGTCTAATGCGAAGTGCACGTTACCGAATTCAGAGTAGGGACGCGCGGACTTCAACATGTAGAGCCATGCAGTAAGGCATTTATTAATCACAATTATTAAGGACAGTCGTGCCATACTTTTATAGTCGGCATTATGAGGGACTACTACCGAGCACACAGGAAAGGTACCGTGTGATATACAAGGTAGGACAATTGACAGTGGTAATCTGTACAAGTACAATGTACAATGGTTGAGCGCAGTATGTAAACTATTGGTTAGACATATCATAGGATGTCGGATTGCGCAGATATATACTTTGTTATGCGATTGGTGAAATTTCGCAGGGATACCACTGTAATTAATGCTCAGGACGATATGCAAGCATATTTATGCGATATCCGGAATTTTTTCTAAGGATGGAAATTGATAGACTGATAGGAATCCTTAGGCGGAGAATCGAGACTTTCAGACGAGATGCGGGAGAGTATTGGAGGAGAGACCTGCAACGTCTGCATTTCTGATATTTTGCCAGGAAAAGTCAACCACTAGGAAATGTACATAGTGAGCGTGTGATTGTAGTGATGATCATTTAAATATATGTAAAATTAATAGTGTATTAAGTGCTATAAAGTGTTGTGTGAATAAGGAAGCGACAGCTTCAACATGGGAAAGGAAAGTGCCGTGTCTTTTGTAAGGCAAAAGTTATGCATAATGTGTGTGAGAAGTGTAAGAATGTCTTGCTAATTTGCATATAATGCGGTCATTACTGGAGGAAATGCGTGGTTGGAGCCACCAGATTAGCCGTTGTAAGTACCCAAAAACCATGATTTTGTAGCAATTATACTGTATGTTGAGTGATTTCAAAATTTATAAAATATGCCAATAAGAGTCAATTTTAGGAGGTAGAGCCTCAAAATTATTATTGTTGTGTTGATTTTAGTCAAGTTGAGATGTCTTTATGCATCATTGTGTGGATAAATCGTTACCACTATTGTAAAATGGCAATCCAGTTATATATAAACTTAACGTAACGAACACGGATGTTCGGTAATTAAAAGGGTTACGTTGTGTCTGGTTATTGTAATTCATGTCAGTAGTAATAATAAGAATAAGAATAAACGGATACACATCAGGGAAAAATGGCTGTAAGCAAAATATATAATGCTAATTGGAATATTTATCTATCCAAGCAGTAATATTATACATGAAGGGCTAAGCAAAAGCAATTTAATATCAGAGTATATTGTGATAATGGAAATAAATATGTAAGAATCTAGGAAATGGAAGAGTTTAATAGAGAATTGAATTTGCAGCTTGTGAATAAGCTTGTAAGAGTAATTGATAGATTTATCTCACCAATTAAAGGACGAGATCATAGCACAATGGTCAGGGAAGCCAGGTAATCTATTCGACGTGTGAAATATCGTATAGCCTAGGGCGTACAGAGATATTTATTATTGCCAGAGCGTACTTAGTGGCTGGATGGATATGGAAAGTTCCGGGTTCGAATCCTATGGTGTATGAGAGGATAACAATGGAAACCTCTGCATGATACCTGATGTCGACCGAGAACTAGTTATTGGATAAATTCAGCTCATGGGAAGCGAATTTAGGCGGCAGGAAGTGCCTGACCGTGGCATTTAATAAGATGCCGGCTAGCCAGTTCGACCAGTGATTGATGAATCTCGTTCCTTCATATAATGTCTATGGACCTGTTGAGGCCAGTTATTAATATCCTAAGGTTAGGAATA
This sequence comes from Meconema thalassinum, assembly GCA_946902985.2. Classification (NCBI taxonomy): domain Eukaryota; kingdom Metazoa; phylum Arthropoda; class Insecta; order Orthoptera; family Tettigoniidae; genus Meconema; species Meconema thalassinum. Next base: position 293,346,744 of record OX336391.1, on the reverse strand, counting down.
AATGTTTAAACACGCCCATAACCTGTCTTGCATACAATTTAGTTTAAATCATATGGGATATGTGGGTCATTGAGACTGCACTATTGTATTTAGATCACAAGTTACTGCTTGGAGGTAAACAGAGAAGGGAGTTAGGGAGAGACGGAACATGTTGTTTTGTGACCGCTCGACTCATTCCCATTGTATACAAGTAGCTCAGAGAGGGAGATTTTCAAACGACCCTTGAAGGTTGACATTTAGAATGGACAGACTTTGAAACCCTGGTTGTAATGAAAGGAGTCGTTGTTGTATTGTATAATGAATTTGTGTGGTTTGAAACACATTGTTAATTAAGGTTCGTTCTGATAACGTAATACTTGGCAAACTTATGAGTTGTTGAAAGTTGCATTTTTTACTGACAGTGTCACTAGTTCTAAAGGTCGACACTAGATGCCATAGGCTATGCCCACGCAAGGGTAGCATAATATACCATCCGACACAGCGGTAACGGAATTTTGAAATTGAAATCACAACGGCATACAGTGGAACTGTAGAAAAGGGGACTGCAGAAGGGAACTGCAGAAAGGGGTATGATTACAAATAATTGTGGAGTTGCAAGTAAATTTGATGTGCAACCCAGAAATTGGTTAATGCATGGTAAAGCATTTTGGTGGGAAGAGAGATACAAAACACAGGTGTACGCATAATGTAAATTAAGAGGTGTTGAGAGTAAACAATTTAGATTGTGAAATTAAAGGGGTCACAACAGGTGGCATAAGATTATAAGTACAGTTTATGTGTAATTTACATGTGCATCAGCGCACTTGAGAATGAATTTTGATGTCAATCTCAGGGTAAATAAATGAATAATCATTTGGATTTGCTAGGATAAAGTGTGAATATTAGTGGATTGTAGGAGTAATTTTGCATTGTTTTGTGTTATATTGTTGGGATTGTGTTTTTGTGTGTTTGAAGCCATGATCTAGAGCTGAATTAAAGTCTTTAGAATAGAGTTGTGCTTTATCATTCTAGAGTTGATACCTTTTAGTCTCAGATCAAAAATATGTAACTGCTCAGTGGGTGGACAGTACACGCCTGAGGACTGATGCTGGCTGGAGGCAGAAGCATGCTTTCCTTGGAAATTACTCACATGGGTACAGCACAAAGCATATTATGTTCCTATAACGACATATGCAGCGGAAACTTGGACGATAACTAAGAGGGATGAGAGCAGAGTACAGGCAGCTGAGATGAGATTTCTGAGAAGTATGGTCCAGAAAACGAGAAGAGACAGTGTGAGTAATGAAGATATACGGAAAGACCTGGGAGAACAGAAACTAAATGACAAACTGGAGCAAAACAGATTGTGGCGGTTTGGACATGTAAGCGGATGAATTAAGTAAGGCTACCAAGACGAGCACTGGAACGACGGATGAAAGGGAAGAGAGGACGAGGAAGACCAAGAATGCTTTGGATGGACTCGGTGAAGTATAGCATTAGCAAACGGAACCTGCATTGGAACACCGTGTCGGAAGAGGAATAGTAGAACGACAGAACAAAGTGGAGACGAACCATATTTGCCCCAACACAGTGTCAGGGGGAAAAGGGGAAAATGTGGATGATGATGATGATCTAAATAAACAACTTATCATTATAATTACTACAGTATATTGTAAATATTTGTGTTTTTAACTAATAGGCTACTTACATTAATATGTTTCTCAATATCATCTAACATGTTAAATCAACTTATATATACACTACTGTTTGTAGAAAGTGAAACACCCAGAAGAAATGGTCGGAGACACTCCCAGAACAGGCGTCGTGTAGGCCTGCGGTACCATACTAAGAGATTGAAATCGCAGAGACATGGCGTGCACATTGGCCCACCAGTGCCCTCTGTCGTGGGTGGTGTATTCTTTGGAATACACGGTAAGACAGAGTTAGCTTTCGCTGCTCTTTGCTTAACTTATTTCTTCCTTTTTCTCAAACACCAACAGTGATTTCTTACTTTTTCTTTTATTTGTGCACCTTGCTTACTTTGGTTAAAAGTCTGTTCTAGATATATATATTCCATGATCAACCGAGCGGCATCTATCAGCTAACTACTGAAATTTCTCAATATCTCAACTCTCAAGAGGACTTCCTTCCCAATCCAGCCACAAGATGTCGTCGCTATCTCCAGCTAACATCTCCATGCTCAAGAGGACTTCTTCATCATTCCAATCCTCCAGGCGTCGTCATCATCGCCTGCTAGCTTCTCCTTGAAGATCAATCCATCAAGAACATTAATATCTAAGAACGCAATTTATCATTGTTATGTTGGTAATCTTTATGTATGTTCCTTTGTCATGTTCCCCCACCCCTTTTTCTTTCTTTGGTACCTCTGTGCTCCGTCGAGCGGCTCTCATTTCAGTGTCAGACGTCTACACATACAATTGAAGCTCTTCTCGAGCTTGTCTCCTCTCCTCGTGAGATATTTTTTAAATCGGACGCCATGTCTGAGTTTTCACTTCATCCGTCATCCAGACCATCGTCTTCCTTCAAAATGAGCTAAGTACAACTTCAATGGTTTTCAACAAGTTTTAAAAGTTTTAAATTGCTTATAGCATTTTATCTGATTTTATAGACAGTGTGAAATTGCTAAATGTGATGCAATATCTGCCTTCAAAAGATCTTCCTGATCTAGTTGTGGCTACTTCAGCTAACTTTTCAAAATGAAAAAGTACTTATTGTACTGATTATCTGAGATACTATCTCACACCGATGGATAATTTAAAGTACCCACTGTCTATAGAATTCAGCTTTCCGCCGGGGGACTTGTTTCGCCCAATTCAACAGATATCAATGCTCTAGAACTTTCTACATCAAGTTATCTTTCTGCAAGTAAAGCCGTCAAGTATTTTCCACTTAAATATGGGAATACTTTTCTTAACTAAAGATTTTTCTTAACAGCATTCGTTAGTCTACGTCTAATTTGTTTTCCTTCATGGGGAAATTTCCACTGCATTCAACTACAACCTATAAAAGCTACAACGCAATAAACCTTCTCAAGTTAAAATTCAACTAGTGATTTACATAACTGCAATAACTTTTCTTCTTATGAACCTTTCCATGTAGCAATAGTGACCTTTTCAACAGACTACCGTGCATAACAGTGCCCGTTCAACCACCCTCTGTGTCGCGTTCGAAAGAGAGCAATAAATATGGCCAAGACATTTTCCTAAACCTCCTATTTTCCTCCTCTCAAATACCTTACTAACATATTATAATTAAATTATAAAATTTAGATCTCCTTCAATGAGGTGTCACTCAATAGCAGTGCCCTCCCATCTTTGTGCTGTTTACCATCGTAATTTCTGTATAATCTGTGCCTAGCACACTGTTTAAACTATTGTTTCCTCGTTTACTAGGGAATTCAATTATTTCTACTCACAAGTGAGTTTTCTAACTTTCCTTTTCCAGGTTTCACGAAAGGGCAACTGGCCCCATTTTTTCTCGTGATCCCTGTTTAAAATATAAGAAGTTATAGAAACTTCTTCTTAATTTTCCTCTCTTTTTTGTTATAATCTCATATTAAATGCTTTTTCATAGCCTTTAAGATCTCTAATAGGAATTCTTAATGTGCCTATATAGTGCCTGATTCCTTGTTAAGGCTTTAATTATTTGTAATCCTCGTTATAAACTTTAAAGTTTTCAATTTTTAGCACAACTTTTAAAATCTTATTCAGATTTTGTGCTCGAAGCAAGTTTTAAACTTGTGTCCTATTTAACACAGTCGAAAAAATTACAATTTGTTAGCATTAAGTCTCAAACTTTCGTATGTTAAAATTGTTTATTGTTATTAATTTGAATCTAAATCAACTTTATATTGTTTGCTATGACAACTCTTTCTTTATTGTGAAATAAACAAAATTTCAACTTTGCGCTTTATCATTACAACAGAATAACGGTCAGGCAGGTCCTTGTCTTCCCTGACTCTTCCTTGGCTTATGTCCTCTTTAAGAAAATTATTTACAAAAGTAATTAAAGATTTTCTACTTGTTGCATTTAACTTGAAATTTCAAATATCTTTTTCAAAGTTTCTCTTAGTTTTCATAACTAATTCTAACGAGCCATTGAGGTAAGCATAGCAAGCCCAGCAGGCTTCCTGCCTGTTGAGATTTTCTCTATAACTTATGGTTTGTTTTCTAAATTCATAGTTTTCCTCTGGTTTGAACTTTTAGTCTGTACTCTGCTGGTTAAAAGTTCAACATATCTTAAGTGCAACAATTGGTGTCTTTACCAAAATTTTCAAAGAAAACAACAAAATCGTTCCCAAAAGCAGTATAACTGCTTCATCGATACCCTTTCTGGGAATACTGGGTCGCTCGTTGTAGATCTTGCAGTTCCAAGAACTAAAGTTATCACGGCCAATTCAAATTATTTGCGCCTTTCAAAACCTTCGATCACACCCAACTCCTTTGAAAGGATATACAATAAATCTGTCATTCCTTATCTTACCAGACTACCACCCTTCCCTATAGTAGCCAAATGTAGGCTTGGAAGGGAAGCTACGATCGCTGCTTGCTTGCAAATAGCCCAAGCTCCAGCCGCATTTCCCGTTAGCTGCGTCCAAGTCCATACTCACTTTAGGTGCTTCACGGGCTTTGCGGTGACACTCGTCACTAAATACTCATTCACATACATTTTGTTTGCTTAGTATTGGACTCTCGCCCTATTTACCCACACTTGTTCTTCATTCCGAAACCCACTTCCCTTTCCTTTTCTCTTCATCTTCCCTTGGGGGTAGTGTTAATCCCTAGACAAAACCTACCCAAACTTTGGTCCCAGAAACCCGGGAGAGTCCATTTGTCAATATTTTGCAAATTATTAATATCTACTTTGAATTTTTCAGCTATATCTTCACCGTGCAAGGCTGGTGAGGGGGAAAGTGGCCGCTCCTGTCTCCTTTGGTGTGTCCCTTTCTTTCAACTGGTTTGCTGCTGCCAGTCTGACAGCATTTCCAAGGCCCCACAGTTTCGTAAGTTATAACTTAATTTACCTATTTCACCATGCCTCCCACAGAAAAAGATAAGGATGGTAAGGATGAAAAAGTTTCTTCCAAACTAGCTTCTTATAAAGGGCAAATCACCAGATTCAGAAAATACATCAAAGAACTAGATCTTTCAGAAGCTCAACTAGATTTGTTAAAACATCGCGTCAAGGATTATGAACGTTCTTATGAAAATTATTGTAATATTCAAACTGAAATCGAAACTTGTATGCTCAATCAAACTGATGATTGAGTAGAAGCAGAAAACCAATACTACGAAGGCATAGGCTCTGCCTTTAAAATAATACGCCAACTCGAAGAAGAACAGATAAAGGACGGCTCTGTTCTTGGTTCCCTTCACGAACAACAAACCTCTTCTCGTGAGGGCACTCACAAGCCCAAACCAATTCTACCTAAGAATAATTTACCTCACTTATCTGGAGACGAATCTACTTGGGATTCTTTCTATGAACTTTTTTGTTCCCTTGTTCATGACAATGAAGACATTCAAGTCATCTACAAGTTTCATTATTTGCGATCTATTCTACAAGGTCAAGCCCTGAAGTTGGTTGAAGCACTCCCATTAAGTGCTGAAAACTACCCCATTGCCTTTAACCTGTTGAAGGAAAGATACGGTAATTAATGGTTACGTATTCAACGCCACGTGAAGGCTCTATTCAATTTACCTGCGTCACAGCACAATGACGTCACTAGTTTGCGTTCTCTTATTGATACGACACAACTTCACGTAAAAGCTTTATCCCAAATAGATCAACCCACTGACCACTGGGACACTTTCCTAATACATTTAGTGGTTTCTAAAGTCGATGTTGCTACCCTCAAAGCTTGGGAAGTCGAACTTTCCAACGACGACGATTACTCTTACGAGCATTTAGTCACCTTCATAAATGCTAGATGCCAACTCTTAACTGCTTTAGCTAACCAAAGTGAACCCTCATCCCCAATTCTAAATTTGAATCATTATCTCTTAAATCTAAAGGCGAACGCGTAGCGTCTAGTACCCAAAACCCGGGTCTAGCTCTTCTAAACTCGAGTCATACGCCACTGGTTACCCAACTAGGTCTAGTGAACGCCGTATCGCCAGTTCTCTCGCTTTAAACACTCAAAGTGAACCCCGTAAAAGTTTAAATGAACCGTTTAAGTGCATACTATGCAAAGATTTCCACGCTTTATATTTATGTTAATCCTTTAAAGAACTGTCAGTTGACGACAGAAGAAAATTAGTTTCCCAGAATAAAAACATTGCTTCAACTGCCTTTCAACCAAGCATTCTGCTTCTTATTGCAAGTCTTCTAGACTTTGATTTCATTGTGAAAAAACTAATCACACTTTACTGCATCGCCATGGTCAATCAAAGTCATCAGCAGCATCCACTTCTCAGAAAAGTGATGATACCAACAATCCCAGTGCTTCATCTTACATTCAAAATGCTAAGTCCTTACGTAGTGCTCAAGTACTATTGTCCACTGTCCCAATCGAAGTCCAGGATAATTTTGGCAACTGTGTCCGTGCACGCGGTCTTCTTGATTCGGCGGCAACCCATGATTTCGTTTCTAGTTCATTAATCAAAAAACTAGGCCTACCTGTAAACCCTACTTCCATTAATGTATCAGGTATCAACAGCTTAAAATCACAAGCCTTACAGTTTTCTAAACTAACCATAAGAGACACTTGTCACAGAAATAATTTTCTAAAACTTAATTGCCTCATCCTCAACAGTATCGGAGAGGATACTCCTAGCCACTCCATCGATATTTCAAGTCTGAATATTCCTTCTCATTTAAGGTTAGCCGATCCTCTGTTCCATTGACATACCCTTTAGTGCCATTGTTTTTTGGAATTGCCTTCGTAAACAAATTCGTAAGCTATCTTGAAACGTGGTTGCCTGATATACCAATTTTGGATGGATCGTTACTGGTCAACTTCCTCATTATTCTCCCCAGCCAGCGTCACAATGCTATTTCGCTAGTACCGATTTGGAACAGTTCTGGAGGCTGGAAAGCATTGATTCTCTTAACTTAACCTCTTCAGAAAACGAATTCTGTGAGCAACTTTTCATGAACACTACCACTCGTTCTCCTGAAGGCCGGTTCATTGTTCAGATGCCAAGATTACTCAATACCCCCAAACTTATCAATTCTCAACCTAAAGCTCGAAAAGCTCTCGTTGCTATCGAGAGCAAATTCAAGAAAGAACCCCTTGTTAAACAACAGTACACTGATTTCATGGACGAATACGAAAGCTTAGATCATATGGAAGTTGTCAGCAAATCTTATGACGAATTATACCCCTCAATTGAAACAGTTTTCTTAAATCATCATCCCGTGTGGAAAAACCCTCTTGTAAAGGACAAAATCCGAGTCGTTTTTAATGGGTCATCACCTGACGTTAATGGCAACAGTCTTAACGATACTCTTTACTCTGGTGCCGCTATTCAGTCAGATTTATCTGCTATACTTTTAAATTTTCGATTATTTCGCATAGCCGTTATAGCGGACATCAAACAGATGTACCGTCAAGTTTTAATTCAACCCGAACAACAAGATTCCAAAGAATCTCGTGGCGCGACGAAATCAGCAAGCCCATTAAGATATTTCGGTTAAAGACAGTAACCTGCGGTCTGAAACCTTCCGCTTTCCTTGCTATCCGATCCCTACATATGTTAGCCTCTCAGGATGGTCATTTATTTGATTCTAAAGCTTCTGAAGCCCTAACTACATCTTTTTATGTAGACGATTATCTCCAGTCCTTCTCGTCTCTTGAGGATGCTTCTTTTGTGTCACTAGAACTACAGGCATTGTTAAGGAATGGAGGATTCCCACTTCATAAGTGGAATTCCAACTTCCATGAGTTTCTTGCCCAGATTCCCACAGAAGATATAGACCCCTCTTCCGTTAAAATCTGCGGAGATTCCGAATCCATAAAAACTCTTGGAGTTCACTGGTGCATTCGCACTGACACACTCATCTACAAAGTCTCGCTTTCCGAAGAGCTTCCCAACACAAAAATGCAAATTCTCTCTGAAATTGCAAAAATTTTTGATCCGCTTCAATTCCTTGCTCCGGTTATTGTTATAGCCAATCTTTTCATGCAAGAGCTATGGTCGCTGAAATGTGAATGGGACGAAACTGTTCCCCTTTCTTTTCTTAATAGATGGCTCTCTTTTCATAACAGTTTGTTTGATCTTCCACTCATTGAAATTCCTAGAAATGTAATTAATGCTCCTCCTAACACATCTTTCTTTCTACATGTGTTCGCCAAAAGCTCCGAGAAATCTTACGGTTGCTGTGCATATTTGGTTTATCGCAATTCGCTAAATGCATCTTCATTGTCCAACCTTATTTGCGTTAAGTCCAAAGTCGCTCCTCTTAAAAGTATCACTTTGTCTAGGCTTGAATAGTGTGCTGCACTCATGGCCGCAGAACTTGCCAAAAATTGCACAAAGTCTTAAAGGTCGAATTTACGCAAACCTATTTGGTGGAGGGATTCCATGATCACTCTTTCTTGGATTGCCAAAAACCCCAACCACTGGCAAACCTTTGTTGCAAATAGAGTTTCTAAAATTCAAACCCTTTCCTCTGGATGACAATGGATACATGTGCCTAGCGCTGATAACCCCGCTAACATCATCTGACGTGGTTGTTTACCCTCTCAATTGGCAACATCCCAGTTGTATTGGTATGGACCCCCGTGGTTAATCGAAGACTCTTCTTGTTGGCCTTCTAAACCTCATATCACAAACTCCAACTTGCCTGACGCTAAAGTATCTAAATCTACTGCTTCGTGTCTTGTTTCCAACGCTTCGTTTCCCTTGTTGTCACGCTATTCTTCTTTTCATAAGCTGATTCGAATTTTTGCCTATCTTCTCAGATGGAAATATCTTGTGGTTGACCAACCTCTTCTTCCTAAACCTCACCTAAGCAATCATGAATTAAATCTCGCTACTATCAAAGTTCTGCAGCTAACACAGCAAGAGCCCTTTTCCACTGAATTATCTTTGCTATCCGCGAGGAAAGATCTTCCGAAGTCCAGTCGTCTTCGTGACTTAGCCCCGTTCCTTGATGACAATGGGTTACTCAGCGTAGGTGGTAGGCTCTCGCAATCTTTGCTTTCTGAGGATTAAAAGCATCCCATTATTTTGCCTTCCAAACATCACGTAACTTCCTTAATCATACGTGACTTTCATTTTCGCAACCTGCATGTTGGTACTCTTACATCGCTTTGTTTGCTAAGGGAAAAGTACTGGATCATAAATGGAGTTCATGAAGTTTCTTCTGTAATTCACAAATGCATCCCTTGTTATAAGGTGAAACCTAAGGTTATTACCCAATTGATGAACGATCTACCTTCGTTTCGCTCTTCTCCTATACGTCCCTTTGCTTCAACTGGCGTAGATTACATGGGTCCATTTCATTATCAACGCAATTCCCCTGAAGCTAAACGCAAATTGTTTGGTAAGCTCTATGTTTCTCTTTTTGTTTGCATGGTTACTGGCGCGATCCATTTGGAACTAGTAACAAATGCCTCTACTTCTTACTTTCTGTCAGCCGTCTCTCGCTTCACTGCCAGGCGTGGTGTTCCCTCTGAAATGTTTTCGGATAATGCTTCTACTTTTCAAGGAGCAGATTCATTGTGGAAGAAAGCCCTTACATCTCCTTCTGCCATGGAACAAATTTCTAACTTTTCCTATTCTAAAGGTTTTAAATGGCGGTTTATACCTCCCTACGCGCCTCATCACGGTGGTAGGTGGGAATCTTGCGTCAAGCTTACTAAACGTCATCTAAAAAAGGTTTTAGGCAGTCGCATCCTAAATTATGAAGAGTTTAACTCTCTGTCTATTCTGATTGAAGGTGTTGTTAATTCTCGTCCGTTGACACCGCTTTCTACTGACCCTGATGAACCGCTTCCATTAACTCCGGGTCACTTCTCTTTCTTCCCCTCCTCCCCTTCCTAACTCTTATAGAGATTCGAACCTGCCTATTGTTTGGCGTAAACTTGAAACTCTTCGCAATTCTTTCTGGAAGAGGTGGAAACTGGAATACTTAACTTCCTTGCAACGGAGAGAGAAGTGGCTTATTTCTAATCCTGACATTAAAGTGGGGGACTTGGTCCTTGTAAAGGAATTTTCCCCTCCCTTGGTCTGGATCTCCGGTAGAGTGACCGAGTGTTACCCGGGAAGGGATGGGAGCGTCAGGGTGGCCAAGATCTTGACCACAATTGGGCATATTACAAGACCCCTGTCTTTAATTGCTCCCCTTCCTTTAAATCTTTAACATTGTGTTTCTTGTTCTCTGTTGGTGTTGTCCCTCCCAGCTTGGTGTATTCTTTGGAATACACGGTAAGACAGAGTAAGCATTTTCTGCTCTTTGCTTAACTTATTTCTTCCTTTTTCTCAAACACCAACAGTGATTGTACTTTTTCTTTTATTTGTGCACCTTGCTTACTTTGGTTAAAAGTCTGTTCTAGATATATATCTTCCATGATCAACCTAGTGGCATCTACCAGCTAACTACTGAAGTTTCTCAATATCTCAACTCTCAAGAGGACTTCCTTCCCAATCCAGCCACAAGATGTCGTCGCTATCTCCAGCTAACATCTCTATGCTCAAGGGGACTTCTTCATAATTCCAATCCTCCAGACGTCGTCATCATCGCCTGCTAGCTTCTCCTTGAAGATCACTCCATCAAGAAAATTAATATCTAAGAAAGCAATTTATCATTGTTATGTTGGTTATCTTTATGTATGTTCCTTTGTCCTGTTCCCCCACCCCCAATTCTTTCCTTGGTACCTCTGTGCTTCATCGAGCGGCTCTCACTTCAGTGTCAGACGTCTATACATACAGTAGAGCTTGTCTCCTCTCCTCGAGATACATTTTTAAATCGGACGCCATGTCTGAATTTTCACTTCAACCGTCATCCAGACCATCGTCTTTCTTCAAAATGAGCTAAGTACAACTTCAATGGTTTTCACCAAGTTTTAAAAGTTTTAAATTTCTTATAGCATTTTATCTGATTTTATAGACAGTGTGAAATTGCTAAATGTGATGCATTATCTGCCTTCAAAGATCTTCCTGGTCTAGTTGTGGCTACTTCAGCTAACTTTTCAAAATGAAAAAGTACTTCTTGTACTGATTATCTGAGATACTATCTCTCGCCGAGGGATAATTTAAAGTACCCACTGTCTATAAAATTCAGCTTTCCGCCGGGGGACTTGTTTTGCCCAATTCAACAGATATCAATGCTCTAGAACTTTCTACATCAAGTTATCTTTCTGCAAGTAAAGCCGTCAAGTATTTTCCACTTAAATATGAAATACTTTTCTTAGCTTAAGATTTTTCTTAACAGCATTCGTTAGTCTACGTCTAATTTGTCTTCCTTCGTGGGAATTTTTCCACTGCATTCAACTACAACCTATAAAAGCTACAACGCAATAAACCTTCTCAAGTTAAAATTCAACTAGTGATTTACATAACTACAATACCTTTTCTTCTTATGAGCCTTTCCGTGTTGCAATAGTGAACTTTTCAACAGACTACCGTGCAAAACAGTGCCCGTTCAACCACCATCTGTGTCGCGTTCGAAAGAGAGCAATAAATATGGCCAAGACATTTTCCTAAACCTCCTATTTTCCTCCTCTCAAATACCTTACTAACATATTATAATTAAATTATAAAATTTAGATCTCCTTCAGTGAGGTGTCACTCAATAGCAGTGCCCTCCCATCTTTGTGCTGTTTACCATCGTAATTTCTGTATAATCTGTGCCTAGCACACTCTTTTAACTATTGTTTTCCTCGTTTACTAGGGAATTCAATTATCTCTACTCACAAGTGAGTTTTCTAACTTTCCTTTTCCAGGTTTCACGAAAGGGCAACTGGCCCCATTTTTTTCTCGTGATCCCTGTTTATAATATAAGAAGTTATAGAAACTTCTTCTTAATTTTCCTCTCTTTTTTTGTTATAATCTCATATTAAATGCTTTTTCATAGCCTTTAAGATCTCTAATAGGAATTCTTAATGTGCCTATATAGTGCCTGATTCCTTGTTAAGGCTTTAATTATTTGTAATCCTCGTTATAAACTTTAAAGTTTTCAATTTTCAGCACAACTTTTAAAATCTTATTCAGATTTTGTGCTCGAAGCAAGTTTTAAACTTGCGTCCTATTTAACATTGTAAGAAAAATTACAATTTGTTAGCATTAAGTCTCAAACTTTTGTATGTTAAAATTGTTTATTGTTATTAATTTGAATCTAAATCAACTTTATATTGTTTGCTACGTCAACTCTTTCTTTATTGTTAAATAAACAAAATTTCAACTTTGCGCTTTATACATTACAACAGAATAACGGTCAGGCAGGTCCTTGTCTTCCCTGACTCTTCCTTGGCTTATGTCCTCTTTAAGAAAATTATTTACAAAAGTAATTAAAGATTTTTTACTTGTTGCATTTAACTTGAAATTTCAAATATCTTTTTCAAAGTTTCTCTTAGTTTTCATAACTAATTCTAACGAGCCATCCTGCCTGTTGAGATTTTCTCTATAACTTATGGTTTGTTTTCTAAATTCATAGTTTTCCTCTGGTTTGAACTTTTAGTCTGTACTCTGCTGGTTAAAAGTTCAACATATCTTAAGTGCAACAATTGGTGTTTTTACCAAAATTTTCAAAGAAAACAACAAAATCGTTCCCAAAGGCATTATAACTGCTTCATTGATACCCTTTCTGGGAATACTGGGTCGCTCGTTGGAGATCCTGCAGTTCCAAGAACTAAAGTTATCACGGCCAATTCAAATTATTTGCACCTTTCAGAACCTTCGATCACACCCAACTCCTTTGAAAGGATATACAATAAATCTGTCATTCCTTGTCTTACCAGACTACCACCCTTCCCTATAGTAGCCAAATGTAGGCTTGGAAGGGAAGCTACGATCGCTGCTTGCTTGCAAATAGCCCAAGCTCCAGCCGCATTTCCCGTTAGCTGCGTCCAAGTCCATACTCACTTTAGGTGCTTCACGGGCTTTGCGGTGACACTCGTCACTAAATACTCATTCAAATTCATTTTGTTTGCTTAATATTGGACTCTCGTCCTATTTACACACACTTGTTCTTCATTCCGAAACCCACTTCCCTTTCCTTTTCTCTTCATCTTCCCTTGAGGGTAGTGTTAATCCCTAGCCAAAACCTACCCATTGGGACCGGACAGGTCAGTGTTCCGCACAGCTCTGTCAGCGTAGGGCCGTCATACCAAGTGGAAACGTGTAAGCAAGTGCAACGATGCTTCGCCGACATCACAGGGTGGACTATCAGCATGTGAGTGCGGTTGAACGGGGCAGAATTCTTGGGCTCCGGGAGGCGGACCTGTCGTTCCGGGACATTGCGGCTCGTACAGGGCACGCTGCGTCACAGTAAGGCGTATGTGGATCCAGTGGAGAGAGGAGGGCCGTACACAGCGACGACAGGGTACAGGACGACGCAATGTGACTACAGCGCGAGACGACCGCCATCTTCTCCGCACGGCCGTATCGGACAGAACAGCGTCGTTCTCGGTGTTGGCTCGACGTTGGAGCACTGCAACAGGGGTGGACATGTCTGCGTCGACGGTGCGACGCCGTATTTAAAGGGCTGGACTGGTAGCACGCATGCCATTGCGTCGGCTTCCATTGACTGGGAACCACCGACGCCTCCGACTACAATGTGCACATGCACGCCGACACTGGCAGGCTGAGTGGCGAAATGTGGTCTTCGGATGAGCCCCGTTTCAACCTGTGCTACAGTGATGGCCGCATACGCGTTCGACGCCGCCGTGGAAAACGTAATCAGGCAGACTGTATTGTTGAGCGTCATAGCGGACAAACACCAGGTGTAATGGTTGGGGCGCAATTGCCTATAACAGGAGATCGCGCCTCGTACGTCTTGCGGGCAATCTGAACAGTGACCGCTACATCAGGGAAGTTTTACAGCCCGCGGCACTGCCCCTCTTGCAGGCCGTTCCACAGGCCATATTTCATCGTGACAATGCCCGTCCTCATGTGGCGAGGAATGTGCAAGCCTTCTTCGCAGAACGACGGATACCTCTGTTTCCCTGGCCCGCCCGTTCGCCTGACATGTCGCCCATCGAACATGTCTGGGATATGGTCGGTCGGCAACTTGTTCGTTCAGGTCCACCTGCCGCCACTGCTGATGCTTTGTAGACGCGCCTACAAACCGCGTGGAACATTATTCCCCAGCAGCGTATTCAAGTGATTCCATTCTACGACGTCTAGCGGCTCTGAGTGCAGCACGTGGTGGGGCGACGTCGTACTGAAGATCGACCGTCAACGTGCATGTACCGGACTGTCCTTCTAATCAGTGTTCCTAATCTGTGGTATAAGGTGCAATGTGGTCACATCTCTTGTTCTTGTTGTTTCACTTTCTACAAACAGTATTGTATATACAGTAGGCTATATAAGAAAACAGAATATTAAAACGAAATAAAAAATGTATAATTAAAATACAGTGAAACCCCTAAAAACCGAATCCCGGAAAACCAAAATCCCGGGTAATCCGAACTAGTTTTTTCCCGACAATTTCAAGTTTGAAAAACACACGCGAAAAAGAGAAACTTATTTATTTAATCATAAAACAATTATATATTCTACATCATAACCTTGTTTTACAGAATTAGTTGAAAAATTAACAAAGAAGTATCATCATCTTCATTTCCCGTTTCCAGCTTCCTGGGTCGGGTTGTGAATTAAGGACCTCCATCGTTGCCTGTCTCTCCACCACTCCTCTCCTGATTTTAGTACATCTTCGGGTTTTCCTCCTTTCTTTTCTACACACTCCCACACTGTATCTGCCCATCTCTTCCTTGTGGTCTCTTCCCTGTCATCTTTTCACAGAAAGTTTTCTTTGGTACTCTCTCCTGTCCCATTCTCATCATATGTCCATACCACTTTAACTTTGTTGTTTCTATCCTGTCCTGCAGCTTCAAGATTCCTGTCCTTTTTCTAATCTCTTCATTTCTAACTCTATCTCTTCTGGTCTTGCCCTCTATACCTCTTAGGAATTTCATCTCCGCGGCTTGTATTCTACTCTCCTCTCTTTTTTTAGTAGTCCACGCTCCAGCTGCGTATGTTAGTATGGGTCTGTAGTAGGTTGATTATAATACTTTTTTGCATTTCTTTGGGACATCTCTGTTCCACACAATACCCCTTACACTCTGGTAAAAAACTGTTCGCTTGTTGTATTCTCTTTCCAATTTCCTCAGTTATCTTTCCATCTTCTGTGATCACACTTCCCAAATACTTGAAACTTTTAACGACTTCTAGAATTTTGCCATTCAATTCTATCTTTCCTCTTCCTTTCTTCCTTCCTCATGACATTACCATTGTCTTGCTCTTCTCTGTGCTTACTTTCATCCCAAATTTCTCTATCTCTTGGTTCCATACATCTAGTTGTTTTTGTACATCCTTTTCATCCTCACCCCTTATAACTATATCATCTGCAAACAGCATGGCCTTTGTTGCTTCTTGTCCCAATCTCTGTTTGACATTCTTGTGGATTTCATCCATGACTATGATGAATAATAATGGGGACAATACACTTCCCTGTCGGAGACCCGTTTCCACTTTAAACCATTCTGTTTCTCCTATACTGGTCTTCACGCTACTGACACAGTTTTTGTACATAGCTTTTAACATTTGGACTTCTGCTCTGATAACTCTTCTTTTTCTTAATACATCCCAAACCACCTGTCTAGACACACTGTCATATGCTTTCTCAATATCAATAAATGTCATCACCATGTCTTTTCCAAATTCCCATCTTTTCTCCATCATTTGCCTTAATGTAAAGATTAGGTCAAATGTTGATCTGTCTTTCCTAAAACCATACTGTTCTTCTTCCAGCTCTCCTTCTATCTTCCTCCTCAGTCTGCCTTCCAATACTCTCTCAAAGATCTTAGCTACATGAGCAATAAGAGTGATCCCTCTGTAGTTATTACATTCCTTTTTGTCGCCTTTCTTAAAAATCGGGATAATTAAACCATTTCCCCATTCTTCTGGAATTTCTTTCTTCTTCCAAATTATTCTAAATAATCCATACAGCCACTGTATCCCTACTGGTCCCGCTGCTTTTATCATTTCCGTGGTCACCTCATCCACTCCTGCTACTTTACCACTCTTCATCTTCTGTATGGCTTCCTCTATTTCTAGCATAGTTATCTGCTTTTCTTGTTCTTCTTCTTCTTCCATTGTTTCTTCTTGTTCCCTTTCATCTTCCAGTTCAATGTATTTCACATTTAGTAGCTTTGAAAAGTATTCTTCCCATCTATTTAATATATCATCTCTTTGGTGCAATATCTGCCCTGCTTCAGTTTTTACAAATTTTGTATTTTCCCTACCTTTTACACTGTTTTTCACGAATCCATATAGTACCTTCTTACTTCCTTGGATATCCTCCTTCAAAGTTACTGTGAATCTTTCCCAACTTTTCCGTTTTTCTTCTTGTACAATTTTTTGGCATGCCTTCTTTGCTTCTCTATATTTTTGTAATTTATCTGCATTTTTACAGCCTATCCACTTCCTCCATGCCATTTGTTTTTCTTTAACAGCTTCCTTTACCCTGTTGTTCCACCAAGGAGTCTCCCTTTCCTTTTTCTTCCCTGATAATCTTCCACAAGTGTTTACTGCACACTTCACAAAACCATTCCTAAAACATGCCCATTCCTGTTCTACACTTTTTGCTTCATCTTTGGGAACTTCCTTTTTTAAATCCTCTTGGAACTTGTCCATTGTCTCCCTCTCTTTTAGCTTCCACACCTTTATTTTTCTTTCCCTCTTTTCCGAAAGGTTTGTGATTTTTCCCAGCCTTAGTTTGGCTATCACCACTTTATGGTCTCCTTCAAAATCTCCTCTTGGCATAGCCGTCACATTACCAGTTGTCTTCGTTTATCCTTTTCCACCAGGATAAGATCAATCATTGTCTTTGTCTTTCTGTCTCCCCATCCATACCTAGTTATTTTTTGAGAGTTCTTCTTCCTAAACCATGTATTTCCAACAATTAATCCATTCCTTCTTCAGAAATCTATTAAAAGTTCCCCTTCTTCATCCTGATTTCCATAACTAAACGGGCCAATTATCTCTTATTTTCCCTGCCTATCTGTTCCCACATGTGAATTCATATCTCCCATTATAATAACCTCTTTGTCTTCTATACACTTTTCCAGTTCTTCTAGGAACTTCTCTAAACATTCATCTACCTTCCCTGTTTGGGGTGCATAAATCTGTATGAATCCTTTGTTCCACTCTCAAGTCCTAATCTAATTTTCAGTATTCTGTCACTAGTTTGCTCTACTTTCTCAACAAACTGTACCAAGTCTTCTCTCAATATTATTGCAACACCATTCACTGCCTTCTTTCCTCCACTCCAATATATTTTATATCCCTTACCTTTCTTGATTTCTTTCTCACCTTTTCCCTTCCATTTCGCTTCACTGACTCCCATCATTGCTATTTCCTTCTTTTCCATGTAGTCCACCAATTCTTCTGTCTTGCCATTTAGGCTCATCACATTTATGAATCCGATGTTTGTAGTGTCTGGTAGCCCACTTCTCACAGTTCCCCCAGACCCCTGAGAACTGCGCGTCGCTTGCAGGGGACCCCCTAGCCCTTTCCGAGGCCTCAATTCACATTTACTCATTCTATAGGCTATTAGTACGATGAGCTCGCCACACTCAAATGCATTTTATGATCTACTGCCAGGTGCTGTTCTAGGCCGATCCACTGGATAACAGACGCCTTTTGCAGCCGCTCCTCTGGAGTACAGACGCTACAGAATTCCCCCTTCCGCCATCGACGCCGTACCGAAGTCCATCCTCTCCGCCGCCGATACCGTTGGGGCTTCACCCATAACCCTGGGCTTGGGCCCTCCATATTTATGACCCCTGGAGAGAGGGTGTCCCAGTATCAAAGCCCCCAGGAACCGGGCTGCCTGTTTGGTCCGCGGGTTGTATTGGGTATTTCAACCAGCCCTACAGAAGTAGGGGCCCCCTATCCGCCACCCGGGGACGCGCCCTCTAGGGGTTACAGGCTCCCCCGAGGATAACAAAGAAGTATACAGTTAGCATATCTAACAAAGTGTAAATGTGCCTAGGCTACATACTTATCTCATCCAGGATTGAAAAACGGAAAAGTTGTTATTGTAATTCCATAGGTTAATCACTTTGCAAAAACAATGAAATAACAATAGAAATCAGCTACCTTCAATTGTCGAAGTGACGAAAATTTTCTTGCAGAGGAAATTGCGCGCCAGCGTCGCATTAATATGCCATCGTTTGGCGTGACTGATGCGTGTTTTTCTACGAAGCGCAATGCGATGTCAAGAGCAGATGCAGCTTCCGTTCCGTATGAGTCACATTGTCTGTCCTATAGCGTAACGAGGGCGGGTTAATATGACATGTTATGGATATCTTTCGGCTAATCCGAACAGGCTACAGCCCCAATTAGTTCAGATTTGAGGGGGTTCACTGTATGTATAAATATAAAAGAATTGAAAAAGAAAAAACATATCTTTTGTATGCAATATTGTATTGAAATACAATCTGAATATATATGTTGTAAATATTAATTAATATGTTTCACAGATAATCTGTACTGGATTTGCCGTCAGATTCGTGAGACATACGGTATCACAAATGTAACTAATAAATACATTAAAATTAAAATTTAAAAATATTATTATTATTATTATTATTATTAACCGTTAATAATAACTGTCACTTTTTATTATGATTATTATTTGGTCTCTAAGTAGGCTTACACCGGACCAAACGAGTAATATTAATGATCATATTTTAGTTTTAATTAAATTAATTGAAAAATGGCTATCATTACAAAATTAGATCTTTATATCAATATATAATAACGCACATTTACTTTTCACTGTACAATGTTATACTACTATCAGACTTGCGTGTGTAAACCTCATATAGCCTATAATATTTATTATAAGATATGGTAGGCCTACAAGAAAGCCTGCATACTGTATAGCCATGTACCTAGGTAAATCAATCATGTAAATACGGTATTTATTTGGGATAAATCCTAGTGGATACAAGGACGTTAATTATTATCAGTGCGTTAGCACTTTTTAGCTTAGTTTTTCCGTAGAATTTGCCAGCTGATCGGAAGATGAGGCAAGTTGGGCCGTCGGAAGCTCGTTGACCAAGAGGCATGGAGCTAAGGCGGTACTTGACAGCTACAGGGGCGTATATTTGCTTATGAATTAAAACATTAAAAACCTATATCATGTACTAAATGACATATGGCAACGTTGCAAAGTAAGGCGACGGTAGAGCGATGTAAACAGTGTGACAATCAGTTTGCTCTGATCTTATGTGTAACATCATAACCTCGTATTACTCTTATGAACGAACCAAGAACAGCAACAAGTGCGTGTGACAAAAGTTTTTTTCCGTAACTTTAATACCCTTATCAAACTTTTGGCAAATTTGCCTCTCTGTAGCTACTGGTACTGCCCAATGGAGTTTGAGTTGGTTGAAAACATACTTAAGAAATTCTACTTCTGAAAACAGACTCAACGGTCTAGTATTGTCATCTATTCACAGAGACATACCGTACATCTCACTGACGATGGAGTTATGAACCTATTTGGCAATGCTTCAAGAAACCTTGACTTTATATTATAGTGTGAGTTGTAAATCAAAACACTAACATTAAGTCTTTCCATGTAACTTAAATACTATCAAGTGAACAAGATGATTGTATTAATAACAAGTAGTTCTGTGAAGAACTAAAGCCTATTTTCATATATCCTACTTATGTTAATTGCCACTATCAACATACAAAATGTCAGTTTGATTGCTGTAATAGATTCGTAGATATTGAGAACCGCCTAATATTTCGGATGGTCGCCATGTTGGATTTGTATATATGTAGGTCTTAGAGATATGTACTGTTACATGAGGATTATTGTGTACGTGTAGTATTCAAACTTCAATCGCATGATTAGGACACAAGAAGTAAACACGAGATTTTAAAATTCGCACAGCCGCCATCTTGAGGTTATGTCAACAATTGAACTAAATTAGATACCAGTGCATTACAAAGTGTATAAACATTTGCTGTACCAAGTTTCATTGAGTTTGGATCATTAAATCGCGAGAAAAGTCTATTTAAAACTTTCAACTTCGCTTGATCGGCATGTTCGTTTTGTAGTTAACCGGTTTTTGAAAGTCTCATAGATGAACTTCCAGCAGTGCCCTTTATCTCCGGGGCCGATAACCTAGATGTTAGGCCCCTTAAAACAACAATTATCATCATTATTATTACCTTTATCTCCGTACAAAATGTCAGGGTGATACCGGCAATAGTTTCAGAGATATAGAATGCCGGTGAAATATTTCGCACAGCCGCCATCGTGAGGTCATGTAAACAATTGAACGAAGTTAGATGTCGGTGCATTACAATGTGTATAAACATATACTGTAACAAGTTTTATTGCGTTTGGTTGGTTAAATCGCGAGGAACTTCCATTTAAAAGTCGCAACTTCGCTTGGCCGCCATGTTGGTTTTGTAGTTACCAGGTTTTCAAAAGTCACATAGGTGAACTTCTAGTAGTTCTCTTTATCACCGTACAATATTTCAGGATGATATCGGTAATAGTTTCGGAGATATTGAATGCTGGTGAAATATTTCGCCCAGCCGGCATGTTGGATTGGTGAGACGTAATTTGAAGGGCACGGGTCGCACGGTCGAGGTCGTCCGGAATAGTACTATGAACTTACTGAGTTTCATTGAAATCGCTCCAGCCGTTTAGATATTATTACGGGGGGGGGGGGGTTTACACACACGAATCACACACGAACAAAACGTGATCTCATAAGCCTTTTTTTTTTGTCATAAATGAAAATAGGCTAAAAAGTATCATAAAATGGTCTTAGTTGTGTTTGACATTAACCAATCATAAAACATCACAACAAATTGGTTGAAAAAGTGATGCCAGGTAGCCTTAAAACTCATCATTTTGCACCAAATTATACAAAAGATTCCCGGGGAGAACCCCCGACCCACTATTCTTTGGGCCTATACCATGCCCCCTAACCCCCAGTTGGGCACCCCCCGAAATAAAACTCTATATACGCCCCTGTAAGAGCACCATCGCAAGCAAAGCTGAGGATCACGGGAGAGGACCAGTATTTTGATTTTACTTCTGGATTAAATTATAATCCATCTTAATCTTTGGGTCCACGGTGGTGGGTCATCTACTCACACACTGATTAAACTTTCATTGGAGAGTATTCCCTGAATCTTTGAATCACGTCCCACTCTCATTTCCTTGTAGGCTTATAGCAGGGACTGTACTGTAATCCCTCTAAGTAGCTATCGGTAAGGACACGATAACGATCCTAGTACATTATCTTGCAGAACCCCTGATCGGCTATGGTGTAAAACCATGCCATCAGGTGAGGACAATACGTATCGTTCTGGATTCTTGATCAGTCTCCCTGAGCAATGGGTATTTCCAGGAACTGTCTCCCTCTTTCACTGGAAGAAACTGCTAGAAATATGATATTGTAAGCAGGAACAGTTATCTACCTATACAATCGAATTTGAATATCTCACTTGTCTTCAGAACCAAGCAATGTTTTGAGAGCCAAAATCTCTTATTTCAATTGTTCATTTAAAATAAAAAGGTGCAATAAAATTATATCCATCAATACATTAATATTTACATCTAGAAATAACGATAATAAATCCAAGCATTCCTCCTTGGAGGATTTTAGGGATCAAAATTAAAATGAATTAAATATAGACAAGTAGTTCCGTGAAGAACTATACAGCCTATGTTCATATATCCTACTTATTTGGCAGCGGCAGTGCGTGGCGAGGTTCCAATTCGGACCTTCACGTACCTTAAATTTCAAGCGGTACACTAACCATGACAACGTGGAACATGGATACGAGTCACGGATCGTTACCGTAAAAAAAAATGTATCAAGAGGAAGTGAGTGCGAAATATGATTGAATAACTCAAAATTAATTTATGCACCATCCTACGCGGCAAATTTCTTTATAACATCTTTTAAATTTTAATTTCGGAATGTCAATCACTGAAATAACAGAATTTTGTTGGGTACCGCGGTCTTAGGTCAAGGGCCCACGATCGTACTCCACGACCCTGTTCAGTAAGTAGACCAAAACTTGCAAATGTGACTGGAGCTGGGAGAAAATACAGTAGTTCTAATGGAAGAAGCCTATTGTTTATTGAGCGGCAAGAGTCAGTGAGTTCCCAGATGATATTATATTTATTTTGTTGTTAATTCGTTTTAGAGGCTTGGGGCACCTAGCACCTTGGTCTTTCCCCGTGCAGTTGGGTGTGGGTTCAATTTGCTACAAATTTTGAATGTAATATGTGTACATAAACTGACATGACCGAGCGAATTCTAAAGAGCCACCATGGCTGCCAACTGTTGATAATTGCTCTCTCTATTTTCTTTATCCAAATACCAATATATCTGAAAGTATGCAAGCCGACAGCTTTAAACTATGCTCACTTATAGTACCTGACATTTTAGATTAATTTGGCGTAACTTATATACTTCAGTTCTACCAACATGATTCAAAGCCTGCTGATAGGACTAATTTTTAAATACTTGTAACTTCTATACTATCAGTTGGATTTCAACCAAATTTCGTATGTGCTATGTGTAACGTAACAGATATGACTCTCGGTATTCTTAAGAGCATTCAGGGTTGCCAACTGTTAATAAATGCTGTCTATAATTTGTTTACCCTAATATCAATATATCAGAAAGTATGCAAGCCAACAGCCCTATACATTACACACGTATAGCACCTGACATTCTAGATGAATTTGGAGTAATTAATAGAAGTCAGTGCTGCCAACTTGATTCTATGCTTGCCGATATGTCCAATTTTTAAATACATGTAACTTCTATACTAACAAATGGATTTCATCCAAAATTGACACAAGATATCATAATATTTCAGATTATTTTTAACCAGCACACGCATGACATTGATGCCAACATCCTTTTACGCGTGCTAATAGATCCAATGTCTAACTGCATGTAACGTCCATTGGACTTCAACCAAATTTTGTATTCTATACATTAAGAGATGGAACTAAGAATATATTCAGTCACCAGGGCTGCCAACTGTAGTGCTCTATTAGGCTACATTATACCAGGAATACTTGGAACTAATTAGACATTTCGATATTACCAACTTAATTTCGTCATTATTTTAGATAGGTTCATATACTGTAGATTAATCATTGGCTTGAAAAGTAGGCTCTTTAGTTCGTTACGGAACTTCTTGTTTAATATTAGGTAGGACAATTTGAATGAATAAATAAATCTAGCGGCTTATGCTCAAGGTCACCTGTTCGTGGTCTGGATTGCTAGTGTGCCCCGAGTCGTCTGCGCCATAACAAAACTTCTACTTGTGCTGCTTCGCATGTGTGTGGAGTGGGTCGTATACCCCTCACCCTACGAGGTCAATACAGGATGAAGGGGGGTGAAGTCTTATATATGCAGTTACACCACGGAAGCCTAGATCTCTCGACCATATCGATCGACTTTTATCGATTCCAGTTTCATCACGCCCCAGCAAGCCTACCGAGCTTAAAACAAGGTTGGCTGATCCATGGCACAAATGTTCTTATTATAGAAACTGGAATGGGTGCCAATGCAATGGGCTGATCATTGGCTGAACTAAATGAACTATTACTATTGCTTTTGGGTTTCAGCGAGGAGAGGCCTATTTACCCATATCTGCACTATTAAAATTACCTCTATTTCCGAAGGTATGTTAAGGTGCTTATTTCTGGCGTGGTTCAAACTAATTTTGGATAATTCATCATCAACATCATCTAAGAAGAAAATATGAGGCAGCCGAGTTTTCCTTGTTAATTTTAATGTATAGTATTAATCTGTGTATCATTTATCAGCACTGGAATATTTCTAATATAATATTCTTCAGACCTGATATGGTATCCTGAAAATTTATATGAAAAGTCCTCAAGAAACAAAATGCAGAACAGTCCTTGGAATAAGATTCAGGTTAATACATTTATTCAGATTATTAGCCTATTTTCAATTTTGAAAAAATAGGCTTATGAGATCACCTTTTGTCCGTGTGTGTGCGTGTGTGTGTGTGTGTGTGTGTGTGTCCCTAATAAATTCTAAACGGCTGGAGCGATTTCAATGAAACTCGGTAAGTTCATAGCACTATTCCGGGCGACCCCGACCGTGCCCTTCAAATTTTGTTATGTCTCACCAATCCAACATGGCGGCAGTGCGAAATATTACACCAGCATTCAATATCTCCGAAACTATTACCGATATCACCCTGGAATTTTTTACGGTAATAAAAGGAACTACTAGAAGTTCACCTATGTGTCTCTTGAAAAACTGGTAACAACAGAACCAACATGGCGGCCAAGCGAAGTTGCGATGTTTAAATAGACGTTTCTAGCGATTTAACCAACCAAACGCATTAAAACTTGGTACATTATATATGTTTATACACATTGTAATGCACCGACATCTAACTTCGTTCAATTGTTTACATAACCACAAGATGGCGGCTGTGCAAAATATTTCCTTGGCATTCTATATCTCTGAAACTATTAGGGGTCGGATAACCTGTGTTTCTTTGGTATGAAATAACGATCGTGTGGCCTCCGGAGAGGCCCAGTGCAGGTCTTTCTAGTTGACGCCCGTGGGCGACCTGCGCGTCGTAATGAGAATGAATGAAGCGATGCTTTTTTGTATGGCTTTTAGTGCCGGGAGTGTCCGAGGACATGTTCGGCTCGCCAGTTTTGTAGCTGCTTCGAGACGGACACCCAGTGGGTGTGCTACAAGTACCGTTGGGGAGGAAAGTTGGAATGTAAGGACGGGGAGTTGTAAGGTAGCGGCTGTGGCCTATAGTCAGGGACCAACCCCGGCATTTGCCTGGAAGGAAGATGGGAAACCACAGAAGACCATCTTCAAGTTTGCCGGCGGGGGTATTCGAACCTCCTCGCCTCCCGGATGTGAGCGACTGCCAGCAGTCATGCCGTAACGACCACGACTAACTCACCCGGTGAAGCGATGATGAAGACGTCACATACACTCAGTCCCCGAGCCACGGGAATTAACCCCAGGAGATTAAAATCCCTGATGGCTCGGCCGGGAATCGAACCCGGGACACTTCGGGCCAAGGCCAAGTGCGCTAACCATTTAGCCACGGAGCCGGACTGTTTCTGTGGTGACTATAGTCGTGTTGGGAATGGCGTAGGTGCTCTGGACTTGAAGTAAGGTTCTGTTCCAGCATTATCTCGCAGGGAATGTGGAAAAATCCGAGGAAAAAAGACATAGGATAGCTGCTAAGAGCCGGGATTCAAACCTCTGATCTCCTGACGTGCTGCAGCTCCCCCTAGCTGTCGTGGTGAATGATTTAACGCACACGGCTACAGCGAAGGGTTCCCAGATGAAAACTGTGTACGAAAGGAAGTGAAATTCTGGTTGATTGTTTTATTTAGAGCTTGAACATCGTGATCATTTAGCCTCGTTTACTTGGTTATGTGTGTAAGAGAGAGAGAGCGTGCTCACACACAAAAAAGAAGCATTTGACTGATAATCTGTGTTATTGTTGTATTTGTAGTAATGTGTAATTGAAATTAAGGTGAGGTTTAGGAAGGAGGCGGCCGTGGTTTTAAGATAGGAACCATCCCGGCATTTGCCATGAGTGGAACTGGGAAACCACGGACTATCACTTCCAGTATGGCTGAGGTGGGAATCAATTTATTGGCAGTGTCGGATATCGAACCCAGACCTCAGGGGTGACCGCCAAGATTGCTAGCCACTGCGTCACGCGGCGGATTCGATCTTGAGAACCGTATTTAGCATATAGGCTAAACAGGTATCAATTAATGTAGCCCCGCCTAATCTATATCTCTTTATATATAAAAATGAAAGTTGTTGTTTTTTCTGAATTTCCACGGAAATTTGCGATATTGCGCGTTTCAGACTGTTTTATGACGAATGGGCGCAAAAATGAAATGTTTGTCTGTCTGTCTATCTGTGGATAATTTTTTGTGTCCTTATAACTCGAGAACGGCTGGGTGGATCAACGTAAAATTTGATACAGATATCCATCAGAGGCACGACACTAATCATTGATGTAACTCTTCTCCGTACCTCTCATAAACGGGGGCCTACCTCCTTAAAATACATGCTAAAATAGGCGTAGAAGGGTGAGACAAAGCTCATTTTCAGCCCCTCAGTGTGAGAAACGAAACTCGGGGTCCCTAAAGAGACCCCGAAAACCACCTTTTAAGGCCCTAAAACCAACAGTTTTTGAGATATTCCCAGAGAACTAATTTCACTTAATAAATTAATGAAAGAATGCAAGCCGGTAACCATGGCAACAGAATATCAGAGGTCCATCTATTTCTGTAAGACGCAATGTAATTCCATTTATTACATTACTGTGAAGGTTTGCAAACGGCTATAAGGTTATAACGGATCCAAATTAAGCTGAAATATTCATCAATACATATAATGCGCTTAAGGGGTCAAGGGGCACTCTAGATTTTTCACGCGATTTACACGTGCGGGCATGGTACTGAAGATATATTATATCCCTATCCCTATATTGTTATATTATTATTATTATTATTATTATTATCATTATTATGGCGCACAACGACGAGACAAAGCTCATTTTCAACCCCTTGGTGTCAGAAACAAAACTCGGGGCCCCCAAGGAGCCGTAAAGGGTCCCCGAAAACTACATTTTAAGGCTCTAAAACCAACAGTTTCTTAGATATTCCCAGAAAACTAATTTCCTTTAATAAACTAATTAAGGAATGCAAGCCAGTAACCATGACAACAGTATCTCAAGAGGTGACATCCAATTTTCCATCTATTTCTGCAAGAAGTAATGCCACTTCATTTATTACATTACTGTGAAAGTTTGCAAATGGCTAAACTAAACCAACTAAAACTGTAAAATTCACCAATGCGCTTAAGGGGTTCAAGGAATAGCCTAGATATTTTCACACGACTTACGTGCGATATGTCGTACAGAAGGTATATTATATCTCCAAACAGCAACATTATTTTCAAAAATTCCTGATTTGAAATAGTAGACTATTTGTTGCTGCTTTTAGGAATTTGGGCCATTGGGGGCTAAAATACATGAATTTTCATGCACCTCAAGCCTTTATAATTTATAAAAGGGTTCTTCCTGTGACTGGGCACTTGACACAATGGTTAGGGTCAGTTGGTATGTAACGTGTATTGCGATTCGTCTACGAGGTTTTCAATTTTATTTTCACGCCAGGAAGAACACGTTAGGTAAATTAATTTGAGAGCACATTTTAACTAATCATTTTTCTTTGTCGACAAACAGGTTCCAAGCCCCTAACCATTGCAACAGTAGCTCAATTGATAACGTCTGGTTATTAATACCGAAGACCGTTCGAAGAATGGGTACTTCTGCTAGTAAAGTTATAAGTAGAATCAAAAGATCTCCTTCCACAAGCGATGCTAAGAAGTCTGGGACTGAATCCAGGTGCTTGTGTACCGACAGCCTCTCCCACTCATTGTGATTGTTGAACTTCACCCGGCTCCTCGATCTTCGCACCTGCCTCTCAACACTGTGATTGTGATATGGAAAGCCCAGTTTGCAGGGTTACGTCTCAAAACTCACGAGTCTCAAAACTCACGAGATAAAAATAGTAACACATAGTAGGAAACTCACGAATACTAACTAGTAGCTGAATTAACAATCAGTCTCAAAACTCACGACTCCGAAGAGCACGTGGCTGCGATAATCGCAGGAATAGCTGTATGGTGACTCACACTGCCCTTTAACCCATGTTTGTCCACCCAGTTTCAGAATGGTATTTCGTTTGTATTGTTTTAACGGGAATTATCAACCTACCACAGATAAAATTCTTCAACTTTGCTGTAACTCAGTCATTCTGCTTGGTGACATCACGCAATCCTAAATAACTTAATTGGAATCATGGGGGTCGTTATTTTGTGTTTTTAAAGAAGAACTGGCTTGGCTCGTCAATTTTGAGACCGGCCTAGGTACAGAAACAGGCTAGAATCTAATTTTACTAACCCTCATCTTGAAGTTCGTGAATTTTTGAACTCGTAAGTTTTAAGACTCGTGAGTTTTGAGACGGCACGGTATGTAGCACGAGCACCGATTATTAAATCGACTGGTGAGCCACTTGAAATTCAGGTTTTTCTGCGATACCAAAATAGCATATCCTTGCCTATGAATCGGCCCAGAGGTTGTCAGCGTGATAAACGAAATCATGATCATAATAATAATAATAATAATAATAATAATAATAATAATAATAATAATAATACCAACAAATAAAATTGCCATCAACACGGGACTTCAAATCTCGTATGAAAAAACTCAGTACATGGAAGGAGCCTCACGATACTTGGATGGACAACCTATGGTAACTAAATTTGGCAAAATATTTCAAGTGAACCAATTTAAATATTTAGGAGAAATTATTCAGTTATTCGGTTTAAACCGCGAAGCAAATAAAGAAATAATTTCCAAATTACAGAAAGCTTACAGAATCACTTGGAGCAGGTATAATAAAAAATCAATATCTCGGAAAGCAAAACTTAGACACCATAATACAGTAATCAACCTGAAGCGTTATATGCATCATTGATGGTGGATCTTTAACCAAAGACATAGAGGAAGAATAAGAAAATTTTACGAACAAATTTTGGCCCAGTTTGTATAGAGGGAATATGGAGGAAAAAATCATCCCAAGAAATATATTGTCAATCTGAAAATATCTCTCACACTTTTCGGAAAAGACGATTGAAATTTTACGGACACATTATTAGAATGGACAATAACAGACTAACTAAAAGAATTCTCAAACTAGCCCTTTCATTAAAAAAACAGAACAGCTGGCTTCGTGAAATTGAAACAGATCTCCGGGAAATCAACATCTCAGAAGATATTGTACAAGACAGATGTAATTTCAGAACCAAAATCGACAATCACCAATTTGGAGACAAACCCAACACCAGAGTCACTAGAACTTGGACAGAAGAACGAAGGAAGAAAGTTTAGCGAGAGGATGAAGAGATTTTGGGAGGAAAAGAAGTCCAACACATCAGCTGAGCAGGTTCAACCGTACTCCTGAGTATGGCAAACCGATGTAAATAAGGAAAATAATACCAGCAATGTGTTATAGGTAGCCTACTGTATAAATTAATAATAACAATCCAGGGAAGGGGGAACAGAGGACAGAATCCCCCACAAGGGTGTCCAGTTAGGCTTAATTACGATCATTGCAAGCTGCGGATTCATAGAAGGGGAGGGATATTCTAACAAGCACTGTTCAGTTAACAGCCGCTGGAATAGTTAGATCCACACGATCGCGAGCCTCAAGGCAATGGCATCCCCCCATATAATTGAGTTATTTTCGTGACATCCTGATATTCATATTTTCTATACAAAAAAGAAAAAATCCTCTCGGCACGCCGGAAGGCGGAGGTAGATTTCACAGGGCAAACTAGGAGATAGCCTAAAATAGGCAAAATATTTAACATTCTATTGTCTTATGGGGACGGTAAACTTTTCGTCATTTGGGGTCCATTTTTAGCCTATTTTCAATTTTGAAAAAATAGGCTTATGAGATCACCTTTTGTCCGTGTGTGTGTGCGTGTGTGTGTGTGTGTGTGTGTGTGTGATTCGTGTGTGTGTCCCCCCCTAATAAAATCTAAACGGCAGGAGCGATTTCAATGAAACTCGGAAAGTTCATAGCACTATTCCCGGCGACCTCGACCGCGCCCTTCAAATTTTGTTACGACTCACCAATCCAACATGGCGGCTGTGCGAAATATTTCACCAGCATTCAAGATCTCCGAAACTATTACCGATATTACCCTGACATTATCTATGGTGATAGAGGGAACTACTATAAGTTCACTTATGTGACTTTCGAAAACCTGGTAACTACAAAACGAACATGGCGGCCAAGCGAATTTGCGACTTTTAAATAGACGTTTCTCGCGATTTGACCAACCAAACGCAATGAAACTTGGTACAGTATATGTTTATATACATTGTAATGCACCGACATCTAACTTCGTTCAATTGTTTACATAATCACAAGATGGCGGATGTGCGAAATATTTCACCGGCATTCTATATCTCTGAAACTATTAGCGGTATCTCCCTAAAATTTTGTACTGAGATAAAGGGCACTACTGGAAGTCCATCTATAAGATTTTCAAAAACCGGTTAACTACGAAACGAACATGGCGGCCAAGCGAATTTGAACATTTTAAATAGACCTTTCTCGCGATTTAATGTTCCAAGCGCACTGAAACCTGGTACAGGAAATATTTATACACATTGTAATCCACTGGTATCTAATTTAGTTAAATTGTTTACATAACCTCAAGATGGCGGCAGTGCGAATTTTAAAATTAAGTTTTTATTTCTTGTGATGTAGTCATGCGATCGAAGTGAAAGTTTGAATAATGAACCTAAGCAATAATTTTCCTTTAATGGTACATGACTCTATGGCCTATACATTTAACAATCCAACATGGCGACCATCCGAAATATTTAGACGATACTGAATATCTACGAATCTATTTTAGTAATCAAACTGCATTTTTTAATGTTCATAGGGGCTATGAACTTAAGTTCACCTATAGGACTTTAAATAACCTGGTGATCACAAATCCAACATGGCGGTGACGCGAATTATAAATATTCACATGGACGTTTCTCGCAATTTAACCATCCGCGTGCAGTGAAACTTTGTACAGTAAATCTTTATCCGAATGTTAATCCACTGGCATCTACTTTATTTCAATTGTTTCCATAACGTCAAGATGGCAGCTGTGAAATTTTTTTAAATCTCCTTGTTTTTTCTTGTGTCCTATTTATGCGATTGAAGTTTGAATACTACACGTTCACAATAATCTGCATGTAACAGTACATAACTCTAGGACCTACATATATAAAATGCAACATGGCGACCATCCGAAATATTTAGTCGGTTCTCAATATCTACGAATCTATTACAGCAATCAAACTGAAATTGTGTATGTTAAATAGTGGCAATTAACATAAGTAGGATATATGAAAATAGGCTGTATAGTTCTTCACGGAACTACTTGTTATACTTGTGGTCACACTGACCTTATGCAAGGTTTCGACACTGATGTGTAACTATCTAACCGTCTGTTACATCTTCACGCAAAATTTTATCTCCCGCAGAGATGTTGGTTGGTTCCTCAGTTTAGGGGCTGCAACAACGAGCTCATGCAGCCCGTGTACTTTGGGTGAGTGAAGAATCTGTCTGATAAACGGTGTTAATTGTGATGGCTGTATTAATCTGTAATTCAGGTAAGGACTGCAGACGGTCAATTTCAAGTAGTTGTTCCTAATTTTGGTACCAAATACTACCGTCAACGACACCTAGCTGTGAACTTGGTAACTAGATACCCACCGCAACCAGCAACTCACAACGAACGTTGGAACTTCCCCTCTTAAGGAAAGCATACTGAGGAATTTTTAGCGCTCTTAGAAAATCCGACGACTTTGTCCGGCTTTGAACCCGTGATCTTGGGCATAGAAGTTCAGCATGCTACCAGTTACGTCACCGAATCCACTTCCCACAGAGTCAATTGAAAAACTGAATGTAATCTCGTGCAATGGCGTTGTCATGGCAACCTCTGATAGCTCATCCCTCATAAATTTAGTAGTGTTGTCATGGCAACCTCTGATGGCTCTTGGCAGCTCTTCTACTCTCTACATATAACCAGTAGTTCCGTTAAGAACTATACAGCCTATTTTCATATATCCTACTTATGTTAACTGCCACTATCAACATACAACATTTCAGTTTGATTGCTGTAATACATTCGTAGATATTGAGAGCCGACTAAATATTTCGGATGGTCGCCATGTTCGATTTTATATATGTAGATCCTAGAGTTATGTAGTGTTACATGAAGATTATTGTGTACGAGTAGCATTCAAACTTCAATTGCATGATTAGGACACAAGAAGTAACAAGGAGATTCTAAAATTTCGCACAGCTGCCATCTTGTAGTTATGGAAAAAACTGAAATAAATTAGATGCCAGTAGATTAACATTCGTATAAGGATTTACTGTACAAAGTTTCAGTGCACTCGGATGGTTAAATTGCGAGAAACGTCCATGTGAATATTTATACTTCGCGTCGCCGCCATGTTGGATTTGTGATCACCAGGTGAACTTAAGTTCATAGCCCCTATGAACATTAAAAAAATCAGTTTGATTGCTATAATAGATTCGTAGATATTCAGAGCCGTCTAAATCTTTCGGATGGTCGCCATGTTGGATTGTTAAATGTATAGGCCATAGAGTCATGTACCATTAAAGGAAATTTATTGCGTAGGTTCATTATTCAAACTTTCACTTCGATCGCATGATTACGACACAAGAAATAAAAACTTAATTTCAAAATTCGCACAGCCGCCATCTTGAGGTTATGTAAACAATTGAACTAAATTAGATACCAGGGCATTACAATGTGTATAAACATTTCCTGTACCAGATTTCATTGCATTTGGAACAAAAAATCGCGAGAAAGGTCTATTTAAAATGTTCAAATTCGATTGGCCGCCATGTTCGTTTTGTAGTTAACCGGTTTTTGAAAGTCTTATAGATGAACTTCCAGTAGAGCCCTTTATCTCCGTACAAAATTTCAGGGTGATACCGCTAATAGTTTCAGTGATATAGAATGCCGATGAAATATTTCGCACATCCGCCATCTTGTGGTTATGTAAACAATTGAACGAAGTTAGATGTCGGTGCATTACAATGTGTATAAATATATACTGTACCAAGTTTTATTGCGTTTGGTTGGTTAAATCGCGAGAAACGTCTATTTAAAAGTCGCAAATTCGCGTGGCCACCATGTTGGTTTTGTAGTTACCAGTTTTTCAAAAGTCACACAGGTGAACTTCTTGTAGTTTTCTTTATCACCTTAAAATATTCCAGGGTGATATCGGGAATGGTTTCGGAGATATTGAATGCTGGTGAAATATTTCGCACAGCCGCCATGTTGGATTGGTGAGACGTAACAACATTTAAAGGGCACGGTCGAGGTCATCCTGCATAGTGCTATGAACTTACCGAGTTTCATTGAAATCGCTCCAGCCGTTTAGATGTTATTAGAGGGACACACGTCTCCCATAAGTCCAACTCCTCGTCCACGTCGTGGGAGATGGGCAACGTTAGAAGTAGGGGAGTGCCTGTAAGGGTGAAGTACAGTGGGGAACTCGTGTGCCCCGAGACCGCTACGGTAGCTGTGAAGTCCTTGCAGGAACCCTGAAAATAGCGGCTAACGGAGCTCTGGTGAAACTACTGCCTTGTAGTGTGGAGTTGGTCCTCCAAAGGCTAAGGGAGACAACCCCGACAGATAAATCAGCAAGCTTGGAGGCTTATGTAGCAGCCCCACCACCAAGCTCGGATGTTGTGGGCTAATAACCTGCACATCTTAAATTCAATTATTAAAGAAACTGAAGTGAAACAAAACCGGATGGATACCTCGATGACGACCTTTGGCCCAAAACAGAAAATTAGAATTAGTTGTTGGAATGTTAGAACTTGAACAGAGGAAGGTAAACTAAAGCAAGTTGAGAAAGAGATGCAGAATTATGGTTTGAAAATTCTTGGACTAAGTGAAGTGAGGTGTTAGATTTTGGGGAGATTACGACTCGGAATGGGAACACATTTATTTCTTCTGGACAGACTGGAGATGATGTTGAACGGAGAGATGGATTGGGTATGCTGCTAAGTTTAATTGGATGGAGTCCCATCTCAGACAGAATGATGACAGCTAGATTTCAAGGTAAATTTCACAATGTAACAGTAATAGTTTGTTATGCACCAACAGAAGTATCTGATGGTAACATCAAGGACCAATGTTACCACCAGCTGAACGAAACTGTGAAGAATATAAATAAAATATATATTTTTATTATTATGGGTGATATGAACGCGAAGATTGGACCAAATAATGAGGGATTAGAGAATGTGATTGGCAAACATGGATTAGAGGAAACGAATGATAATGGAGAGAGATTTGTAAATCTGTGTGTGAGTCAGGAAATGGTGATTGGAGGAACACTTTTTCCTCACAAGAAGTGTCATAAAGTTACTTGGGTATCACCAGATCACAACACAGAAAATCAAATCATGTAGCTATTAGTAAGAAATTCAGAAGATCTCTGTCAGATGTGAGGAGCAGAAGAGGAGCTGATATTGGTAGTTTTTTTTGTTGTTGTCGTGTGGCCTCCTCAGAGGCCGAGTGCAGGTCTTTCTATTCGACGCCCGTGGGCGACCTGCGCGTCGGGATGAGAGATGGAATGGATGAAGATGAATGAAACTGGGCAAGGATCTGGAAGGAAGGGGCCGTGGCCTATCAGAAGGTACCGTCCCAGCATTTGCCTGGTGTTGAAAATGGGAAAACACGGAAAACCATTTCAAGGACGGCCGACGGTGGGGCTCGAACCCACGCGTCTACCGAGTCAGAAGAGAGCTTGGCCCCATGACCTAACGCTGAGCTTTAGCCAGCATAGCCACTGCTGTCGGTATATTGGTAGTGATCACCACCTAGTGGTGGCAGAGTTTAAATTGAAAATAAAGGCTGCATCTAAGAAGTTTGACACTCGGAAAAAGAGGTTCAACATACAAAAGTTGAAAACTGAAGTGAGGAGGAAATAATTTAGTTTGGAGTTGAAAAACCGGTTTGTAGCCCTTGCAAATCTTGAAAAAGAGGAAGAGTCAAGTGTGGAAAGAACTTGGGAGAATGTTAAGAATATTTATATACAAACAAGTAAAAAAATAATTGGTTATAGGAGTTATCAACAGATTGGATGTCTGTGGAAACATGGGACTTAATTGAAAAACGAAAAGAAAAACCAAAGCAGAACACGGCAGCAGAAGGCAGAAGCTCAAAGGAAGTATTCCGAAATTGACAAAATGGTTAAAAGGAGTGTGAGGAGCGATAAAAGAAGATGGATTGATGAACAGGCAGAAATTGCCGAAGTGGCCGAGAAGAAGGGTGATATGAAACAACTTTACAATATTACAAGGAAATTGTCAAGAGGAGGTTATAGGAAGAGTAAACCAGTGTGAGACAAACAAGGAAATATGTTGTTATCCCAAGATGAACAGTTGAGAAGATGGCAAGAATATTTTTCAGAAATCCTAAACAAAGATGGTGGAAATGAACAGGAAATACAAGAAGTAAATTATGGTTTAGACAGTGAAGATCCAAGAATAAAGCTAGATCCCCCAACAAGGCTAGAAGTTAGACTCGCATTGAAACAAATGAAGAATGGGAAAACAGCAGGCATAGATAATATAGATCCAGAAATGAAGCAGATGAAGAGGTCACCATTAATTTGCTCCTACCATTATTGAAGAAAATATGGAAAGAAGAGAAAATTCCATCTGATTGGAAAGAGAGACTTATTGTAAAACTTCCCAAAAAAGGCGGCACCGCAATGTGCAAGAATTGGAGAGGAATAACACTTCTGAGCATACCAAGTAAAATTCTCTCTAGAATAATAATAAACCGAGTGAAGGACTCTATCGAACATCGCCTTCGAAAAGAACAAGCTGGTTTCCGTAGATAGCGCAGCTGTGTTGATCTAATAAACACGCTAAGAATAATTCTAGAGCAAAGTAATGAATGGCAGGTAACATTGTACTTGACGTTTATAGATTTCGAAAGAGCATTTGATTCAGTAAACAGGACTGTAATGTGGAACACCTTGATGAGATATGGAATACCACATAAGATCTTGATTCTTGTTAAGGAAATGTATGAAGGATACAGGTGTAAAGTAGTACATGAGGGGAAGCTCACAGACTATGTGAATGTCACAAGTGGAGTTCGCCAGGGATGCGTTCTGTCACCAACACGCTTTTTAGTGGTGCTCGATAATGTTATGAGGAAAATGTTGGGTAGGAGGAAAAGAGGAATACAATGGGGAATGGGGGAAAGACTGGAATATCTAGAGTTTGCAGATGATATTTGTCTTTTGTCTTCAAGATTTAGTGGCATGATACACAAGCTAGAAGGTTTACGAAAGGAAGCAGAGGCTGCAGGACTCAACATAAATGTTGATAAGACCAAGGAAATGAGAGTAAATGCCAAAATTGAAGAAAGGTTGATTGTGGCAGGAGAAGAGATTGAGGAGGTTAAAACATTTCTTTATTTGGGAAGTGTAGTGACAAGAGGAGGAGGAGGAGCAGAATAAGATGTGAAAGCGAGAATAAGGAAAGCAAATGGAGCATATTAAAACTTGTAAGGTTACACGAACTATCACTAATCGTCTGCAAGCATTTATACACCGTTGTTTACGACGCATCATAAACATCAGATGGCCGAAAATAATATCCAACGAAGAACTATGGAGAATAACAAATCAAGTTCCAGTTGAAGTGGAAATCAAGAGGAGAAAATGGAAATGGATAGGTCATACTTTGAGGAAGCCAGTGGGATCTGTAGAAAGGACAGCATTGGAATGGAATCCGCAAGGTGCACGGAGGAGAGGTCGTCCTAGGAAGACCTGGAGGAGGACTGTAGAGGAGGAGGCACTTGAAATTGGGAAGACCTGGAAGGAAGTTAAAGCATTGGCAAGTCGACGACCGCAATGGAGACGTTTCACGGATGCCCTATGTTCCAGTGGTAACAAGAGGAATTAAGCAGTTAAGCAGGGACACACACACACACACCTCTCTCTCTCTCTCTCTCTCTCTCACACACACACACACGCACAAAAGTTGATCTCATA
Source organism: Meconema thalassinum (assembly GCA_946902985.2). NCBI lineage: Eukaryota > Metazoa > Arthropoda > Insecta > Orthoptera > Tettigoniidae > Meconema > Meconema thalassinum. The sequence goes on along the minus strand of OX336391.1, from coordinate 293,309,833 downwards.
AGCCTATTTTTTCAAAATTGAAAATAGGCTAAAAAAGAAAGTTTGTCTGTTTTTTCTGAATTTCCACGGAAATTTGAGCTATTAACGCGTTTCAGACTGGTTTAAGACGGTTGCGCGCAAAAACAAATTTTTTGTCTGTCTGTCTGTCTGTGTACAACTATGTACGCGCATCACTCGAGAACGGCTGAGTTGATCAACGTAAAATTTGGTACAGATGTCCATCAGAGGCACGAAAGTAATCATTGATGTAACTGTTCTCCATACCTCTCATAAAATAGGAAAAAGGAAGGAAGGAAGGAAGTTTGTAGTTTTACGTGACCGTGAATCTTGTGATTATGAGCCACGGGACCTCCTTTTTACGTGGAATCCGAACCACAGGACATGGCATTTCACTTCGAAAATCTCACATGCATTGACCGGGAATCGAACCCGGACCACCTTGGTGAGAGGCATACAGCTAGACCACTGAGCCACCACGCCCCCTTCATAAAAGAGGGCGTACCCCCTTAAAACGCATGCTGAAATGGGCGTAGATAGACGAGAAAAAGCTCATTTTCAGCGTCTCAATGTGAGAAACAAAACTAGGGAGCCCTACGGACCCCGAAAACCACATTTTAAGGTCCTAAAACCAACAGTTTTTGAGATATTCCCAGAAAACTAATTTCATTTAATAAACACTAATGAAAGAATGCAAGCCGGTAACCATGGCAACACAATCTCAGGAGTCCATCTATTTCTGTAAGACGCAATGCCATTCCATTTATTACATTACTGTGAACGTTCGCAAACGGCTATAAGGTTATCACGGAACTAACTTAAGCTGTAAAATTCATCAATACGTATATAGTGCACTTAAGGGGGTCAAGGGATACTTTTGACATTTTTCACGCGATTTACACGTGCGGGTGTGGTACTGAAGGTCAATTATATCCCTATAGTATTGAATTATTATTATTATTATTGTTGTTATACTATGGCGTACAAGGACGAGACAAAACTCATTTTCAGCCCCTTGGTGGCTCGGAGGCTACTACGATTTAAGGGTCTAAACCACGTTTCTGAGATATACCAAGAAAACTAATTTCATTTAATAAACTAATAAATAGATGACGAATACAGAAGAAAACCAAATCAGGAGCTATATAGATATGCTGAGAAAATCACAGATGTGGCCAGGAAGAGACGTCTGGCTTTCTACTGTGCCCGTTTAGGAAAACGGAAATACAGGTCATCATCCGACTATACTCAGCTCAGGGCGTGTACAGTTATTCCCACTGTCTGACCATGTACTCAAAATGTGAACTATAGGAAGGACAAGCTACAAAAAGACTATAACACCAATTACTTTAAATTGATACCTTTAATTCACTCAAATATTTCAAAATATAAAGTCACAACACTAACTTAATATATTGGATAAAATTACCTTCAAACATAATTAAAAAAATAATGACCCTTAGTTTATCTTGCTTCATTTCCAATGGATTCATTCATGATCCATCTGCTTACACTGATACTTTAGTCTTAGATTTCTAAATCTTATATCCCCAAAATGAGGGTTTCCATTCACTTCAACTGAGTTTCGCCAGGTCAGGCTCGAACTCAGGATATTTACCTTTAATATTACAATGCCTTCATCTGGCTATAATCTGAACTTATTATTCTTTACATTTATTTTTATCCTTTTAATCTCTTTTCTCCACACATTCCAAACACAAATTATCCTCCCAAAACATATAACATTATTTCCACATGAGTACCATTTACTTCTCCACCTTCATGCCAATTATTTTTATTGCAGCCATTGTGTTTCCCATAATAGGATGTTTATGAAGCCCGCACTTCACAAAGTCGCATTTTGGTGCTTTTTCATTACCCGTTTTCAATTTTCTTTAAGGTCATGGAACCAAATTTTTACATTTTCAAAAATGCAATTATTATTATTATTATTTCTCATTGCTTTGATCATATCGTTATGATTCTTATTAATACGGGATAAATAATCCATGCATGATAACAATTATTTAGCAGGCAATAACTTCTGCTGTAATTCGTTTCTTCAAATAAAATCACAAGGTTTCCCTTTCTTTCTGTCTTAACACAGTGACAAGATGTTTATGGTCCCCACTGGCAGCGCGACCCTCATTAACTTTCCCTCGTCTCGACTGGAGTAACGACCCTTTTGTAAACAACTCCGTCCCTCCTGACCTAGCGTTCTATTTAACCAACCATATGTTTTAACATTCAAAGAGAGACCACCTCTACATTGAGAATCCAAGCGTTTTTATTCTATTCCTCATATGGACTGTGCTCAGTCTAATTATTCACATTTATTCGTGCTTCTTTTGGGATAGTTATTCTCTGCTATTAGGATGACTAAAACAAACGTATTCTTAAGCCCGTTGTGACCAACATATGAGTCTGCTGTGATAGGCATTCCAAATACAAATGCTAACCAACCTAGGAACGCTATGTCCTACCTGGCTGCGGAGGTCGGCATAGCTCGTAGGAGGGAATCAATCTCACCCTGCTTCCGGCTACCCGCCTAAACAATAATCATCTATCCAGTCTTACGATACCTTTTCATTCATATGCTCCCTGGCTACATGAGAATTACATAATACCTGAGTGAGCATTTACTCTTTCACTCGAACCTTGGTCGACCGACGAATTTCCCATAGACTATAATAATTATCCGATACTTGCACGTTAATTCAATATTTCAAAGCCCTAAGCTTACATTTGGTCTAGCCTATTTTGGCGGCAATAATACATTTCTTGGATACTCAATTCTTTATTACTTTAGTCCAGATATCCTGGCGAGGATAATGAACTTACTTTTACATTATTACATTATTTCCGTTTCGTTATTTTTGTGGTCTTTTATTATTACATTTATTTTCATTAGGCCGTTCATTGCCTTTACTTGTACTGCTAAGGTCATTTGCAATTACTTTTAATTTATATCATTTAACCGTATAGGTTTTTTTATTATTTTTATTACTGACTTTGATTTTCTTTGCATTATTTTAAATTTTATTACGTTATCTCTCACTTTCCTAATTTTTCAATTTCTCATTAACTTAAGTTGCGTTCAATTTTTATTGCGTTTACTTTGCATAACAAACGTTACTGATTTCAATTACTTAACTTATTTATTTCGAAAATAATTTGGTTCCATCCTTTTATTAACTAATTTATATGCTTACACGCACTTGGGTGTTATCCGTACAATATTTAACTCGTTACGTGGCCTCATTTTTCCGGCCTTCCTCATTAAGAAGTGACACTTTAGAGCACTGTTCTCTGTTATCCTTTTATCAATAATCATTTCACAATAGTACATTTCAAATTATGGGTCCACAATGGCTCAATATGTGTAATTCATTTTGGAACTCACCAACTCAGGATCCCCCGTTGTGAAGGAGTTAACCCACAGTGTTGTAACTAGTACATTTTTCCAACAATATGGCAACACATAATTCCTTTCTCTTTAACACACGTGGTTATGACCTGATATGACATATTTATATTTCTACACATAATGAATCTCAATTAGAGAACACTTTCACATAAATTTATATTATCCTTTAAACAAATACACTATACCTTTTCACACGTTTCAACTTTTCTCACTTATTCACTATATAACACTACACACGTGTTAACCCTTGGATTTTGTCCTATTCTATTATCTATTTACAATTGATTACACACTGTGTAATTGTTCTTGTCGTATCTCAGGACGCAAACGATGGCCTTCGATTGTTCCTTGTTGACGACTTCTCCCCTGGATCTAGTCACCCGATCCATCCTATGACGACTTCTGGATCTGACCCCCTAGGCCTCGAATCAAAGTTCTGTCGTTTTTCCACGGTTTAAACCCACCGGTTTATTAACTTAACCTCGCTTCTCTTTTAACAACGTTATGTTGTGGAACTATGTAATTATCGACCTGTTATTTGACTTCAACAAGGCTCGAAATGTTCTTTCTGGACAATGTTCGGTACTTTCCACTTTTAACTGCGCATCGATTTATACTTAAGTGCGTCTTTACTTTTAATTTCGCTACGCGGCCCTATAATCTCAATGGCTTTCCTTCAAAGACCATTGGATGATTCTAACACTAGCGATACTTGTTTCTAGCTATCGTGTTTGGCTTCACCCGGACCTAATTTTCACTTCTGTAGAGTATTGTTCGTTTTATCCTCACAATTTTATATATGCGGAGTTCTTTCTACTTTTGGCAACTTCTACCTGGTCTCGAACCAGCTTACTTGTAATCTTGAAAACTTACCGTTCTTTCCGAAGTTACGTGTTCTTTCCTTGAGGTTTTCGTGGTCGATGTACTGAACTAGGCACGTTGAGTCAAGTCCCGTTCAGACTGACTGATTACTTTGGTGGCCCAGCACCACGTCCTATGATGACTTCGAAACAGTGTGTCCCGCCACGGCGGACATCAAACTGAATACTGTGAACCAGTACCGTTCTCCTTGGCACCTACGGTAGACTGAACATACTGAAGATTGTTCTTTCGCCCTGATATGGGCCCAAATTGGCTTACTGACGACTCGTACTGGCGGTCTAAACACTGTGATCCAGCGTCACGTCCAACTGGACTCTGGAGACTGAATGAATTCTTAACAATGTACTTTCGCCCTTTACCGGGCCCAACTTGGCGTAATGACGGCGTTACTTGTTGAAACAGGGTGACCTCCTCGGAAATTCACCAAAATGACTGCACGTGATACAGCATCACTAACAAAACTGTATACTCTCTGGCTGAAAGCTCGGCTATATATTGAGAATTTGCAAAAATAAATCAATTTGGTCTCCTTCTTGGAGATATCTTTTGAACTAGACGTCGCACGTTTTTGAAAAAATAACCATTATGTTCTTTACGACCTAAACGTTACATTCCCAACTTGTTTTCTGAAAATCGATCGTCCACTTATTTTAAATTAAATCCACAAGGCTCCTCAGCTGTGTGGGCGAAGTGGTTTTTTTCTCTCCTACCAAAGACCGCTTAATGAGCCCGCCTAAATGACGTATTTGCTTCGTAAGCACTTTTTCCCTGTGCATAAGTTACTAAGTAATTCCCTGGATTATTCTGGTTGATGCCAAAATATTATAACAATTTTGCGTAATTTCCATAAAAAACAAATATTTCACCACAATGCAGTGTTGTATCGCAACCAGGGTTGTCGTTTTAATGCTGAGTTTGCATTCAGAGGGGGGAATTCCCTTCCTCTCTACTGGCTTGAATTTTTCCATCTGCATGACATCATTTAGCTGATACTGCGTGACTACGCGCTCTCCGTGAGTCAGACACTGCCTGTATGTAATGTATCAAAATAACGGACATTAATTGCGTTGAGTCACTGTATGAGTTGCTCCATGAGGCCTTACTCTTAGTCCATATGACTGTGAATATCTTATGAATATTTTCTCTTTCTGAATTTAAATATCATTGGTTCGAACCTCCATGCCCACCAAATGGGTACACTACGGACATGTCTCAAGGATGAACTCAACGAGAATTTCCAACCGGCTTCTCAACTACTGGGAGAATAGAAAGAGCGTGACACCATGGCTAACAGAAATTAACAAGGGCATCCAAGTACTGAGGATAATTGAAAATGATATTAGAAGCCGATCACATATCAGAAAGATACTTAAATAGAAGAGTTTTTAGGAAAGACCACCCTTTAAGAAAACCGGCATCAGCTGGACAAAAGAGAAAAGAGAAACATAGCCAGAGAATATTGGGCAAACATCAAGTCCCTCGCCAAGTTGAAAAGTTCAACGTCGTGGTCCTTAGCTGGACCATCTGAAAGGAGAAGAACAAGAAGTAATGCAAGCCGGTAATCATGACAACAGTATCTCAAGAGGTGACATCCAACTTTCCATCTATTTCTGTAAGAAGCAATGCCACTCAATTTAATAAATTTCTGCGAAAGTTTGCAAATGGCTATAAGGTTATCATGGAAACAAACATAGACTGTACAATTCATCAATACGCTTAAGGGGTACCCTATAATGTTTTAACTCGACTTACACATGCGATATGTTGTACAGAAGGTCCATTATATCTCCAAACAGCAACATTATTATCCAAAATTCCTGAATTGAATAGTGTTTTTTGCAGCTTTTGGGAATTTGGGCCATTGGAGACTACAAATCCTGAATTTTCATACACCACAAACCTTTATAATTTATTAAAGGGGTCTTCCTGGGGATGGGGACTTCCCACAACGGTGAGGGTCCGTTTTTATTTGACATATATTGCGTTTCGTCAATAAGGTTTTCAATATTTCCACGTCAGGAAGTACATGTTAGCTGAATCTAGTTAGAGAGCACATTTTAACTAATCATATTTTTGTCGACAAACGGGCTCATCGTAAAGACGATTTTGTTTGACACTGTGTGGTTGACATATCTTTATGTTTATGTACGCCTATAATTCATGTTCGGGTGCTTGGAGCATCGTAAAATTAGGTATTGTGACCATGAGTCAATACACCAATCATTTAGAAAACTCTTCAACGTACTTCTCATAGAAGGGTGGGTATAAAGAACAACTTTTCGAAATACATGCTAAAATAGGCGAAAATAAAAATTATCCTAGAAGGACGACCAAAGCATATGTTGCGCTTCTCAATGTGTGGCACAAAATTCGGGAGTCTATAAAGGGTCTCCGAAAACCACATTTTATGGCTCTTAAATTAACAGTGTCTGCGATATACCCAGAAAACTAACGTCGTTCTGATAAACTTATGAAGGAATGGCAAGCCCCTAACCATTGCAACAGTAGCTCAATTGATAACGTCTGGTTATTAATACCGAAGACCGTCCGAAGAGCGGGTACTTCTGCTAGTTTTCTTATAATTCCGAAATCATTTTTCTCATCCCTTGGCGTAATGGTGGCTCATATCAAAAATTATTTCAGACAAAAGTTTTAGGGAATTATTAGGGGAATATTTTCCATTGTGTGCGGTTTTGATATTGTGCCAATTAAGAGAGATATGATTAATGTTTCCCGAAAAATCCCCACCTTTTCCCACCCCTTTGGTCAATGGTTGGTGCTATAAAAAACTTTTGAAACATACATTTTTGGCACTTATCCGACACATAGTATGAACTTTGAATGAATTCGATATTTCACGTATTAAGAGAGTTATAGCGATATTTTACTTTTTCGAGAAAAAAAAAGCCCCTCATTTTCACCCCCTTCGACCGATTTTGCCCATTAACGAACTCGACCGAGAATTTAAAGGAATACATATTCAAAGTGATTGGTGCAAAATTACGGTAATTATCGTGTCCACAAGAAATATATATAATATACATATATATAAACTTTTGAACTGATGGTGGTTTTGGGGTCTAGGGGAGTGAAACGCGAAGATATGTCGAAATTTTCCGGAAGTCGAAACATGGTACCCATTGAAAATAGGTAGCTTTCTAATGAAATCTACCTAAAAAAAGGAAACTAAAATTTGTGTGAAATGAGGTAAGCTTATAAGTTAAACGATTTATTCATTTCTTTGTCATTCGGTTAGGGGTTAAGCGTAGGCCTATGTTACTAGCTCATAATCTCTAATTTCTTATAATTATATAGTCATTGGTCTTGCCTACCTTTCTCATGCTGCCTTTTGCATTGAAACGGTTGCAATTTAGCGTGCTGTTGTACTTACACTTTCCAATACATCAAAATGTCTTACAATTGGACACAAGTAAGATAGTATTAGAATCTTTCTGTTCCACAACGGCTCAACATTTCTCCATATTTATCAACATTATTTCAAAGTTTACTCATTTTGCCAGTTAAATGATATTAGGGGCACAAATTTAAACACTTTTCTTATTTCCAAAACTCAGTCGAATTAATATTTCAATTGTATGGAAGACTTTATTCTTATAAAAGACTGACACAGCAATGAAATAAAGTAGGTTTATCTCTGCGAGCTCCAGGAGTGGTGTGATCTTCAAAAAAAAAACAGACCACTATAGTTAAGTGGTGTGTAAGAGAACTCTAAGTATCAAAGGCAATGCTAAAGAATCATACGTACAATGCTGGAATGAACAAAATAAGAAGCTCCATTGACAATTGAAGAGTATATAGTACCGTAGATTTTTTGTTCGTGTGAAATGTGGTCAAATGTCATGTCTGGCTTACTCAAGTGAATCCGTTCAACTCCCTATGATTGTACAAATTTTGTCGAAAATCCTTTGAGAGTTTTTCAAGGATAAGTGTAAGTTTGGTGCTACTCATTACTAAAAATTGACAACAATGGAATGGCTTAAAACTTTATGAATTATGTGTTGGTTGTGCGTACGCAAAAATTGTATTCAAAATTGGAGTTTTGCGAGATTATTATGGGTGACTGTAAAGTATCTGTAAGTATCTTATTCAAAACCGCCTTGTAAAACACTAAACAATGTGGTTTAATCACTGCTTAAACGTACATATTTCTGTGTTCAATGACACCTTCGATAGCGTATATTGAATTAAAATAATCTTAAAACTAAGTTTACAAAGAGAAAAGAGAAAATGGATATCCTTACAAAACACTATTAGGAATTTAAATAAAAAGAAAGCTCACAAAAAGAATTAAAGAACATAATTATGAATGGTTCGATTACAGTGAATCGGTCGTCGCTGCTATATGATGTATCTTACAGTTATATCACGATCAACTTCAGTGTGGTTTAATATTATCGGACGTAATATGACTACAAATCAACCTTAATGGATACGGCATTCAGTGTCACATTGATGTGGTCTAACCTTGAAATAAATTAGAAGAATCTTTCTAGTTGGATCGTTCAGCTGAAGTTAGCTGTGCAATTTGGTAATGCAGTACATAATCTTAATCCAAAATGACCTAGTATTTTATATGCGCAAGACGTACCGTATGAAACAATTTGGATGTTGTCAAGCCAAAATATAATGTATGGATACGTTGAGAAATAAAATAACCAACATTTATTAAACAGTGGGCAACACATTGTCATGAATCCATCTTTTCTTGCATCTCAAGAGCTGAAGACGAATGTCACATGCAGGTTCCATTCCGAGGCGGCAGACCTCAACAACACAACACGATATGACAGGTGTCTTAATTCTGGTGGTGATTATGTCGAAAAGTAGCTCAAACATTGCTGTATTTGGTGTCAATAAAGTTTATTTTTCAACTACGTTTTATTTTTTTATTTTAAAAATAGCTTGCCACGGTGGGCGAGTGGTTAACGTGTCGGATTACTAACCCCAAGCTTGCAGGTTCACACCTGGCCGTGGTAAGTGATTTTTGAAAGGCAGCAAAAATTACGACTCGCATGTCAAGCGATGTTGGCAAGTCAAAGAACCCATTTGAATTCAGTAGGCCGTGTTCATAATGGCAAAATTAATCTCGGGAGTTTCCGCCAACACAAAGTTCCTCATTTCTCAACAAGAAACCGTTATAGTGTTCAAGGAGCTTAGATATCTAACCTCCTTGACTTACATAATGCTTCAAGGAACAGCTAAATTCGACAAGCAAGCTACCCTCTGGATGTCAAATAACAAAGCTTGCACCCGGCACCCGAGGCCATACGATATTATTATTATTATTATTATTATTATTATTATTATTATTTAAAAAAAGAGAAACTTAATTTCTGGATGTTCCTCGTAAGATCCTTGCCCAGTGGCATTGTATGGAGCCGAGTGCTGCATGCTACCAAGAGCGCGCATTGTTCGTTAGTACAGGGTCATCGAAAAATAATGCACAGATTTAGTAAATTATAACATCGAAACCTTTTATGTTAAATGAGTGATTCTTTCACTGTGTGGTAACTGGTTACCGAAAGTTTTGTTTAATGCATTAGTGTGACCGTGGTATGCGCATCTAGTTGCCTAACGAAATCCACGAGTATGTTCGTGACAATATGTGATGCGAGTTACTTCATGACCAACCTATCGGACCTTTCTTTTTCGCTGAAAAAACAATTACAGGCCTAATTTACCTCGACATGCTTGAAAAGTTTGTCTTCCCTCAAATTGGCGACATCGAACAACAGACTGGACAGCGTGTCATTTTTATGCAAAATGGGTTCCGCCTCACTACCTTCACTCGGTACGCGATCCACTCGACACACGCTTTCCAAACGGTTAGTTTGGCAGAGAATCCCCCGTTTCCTGGCCTCCCAGAAGTCCAGACCTAACTCCTTTGGATTTTCTTTATGGAGGTACAGCGTGTTCCGATTCAACACGGAACTGTAAAATGGGTTACCTACCCACCCGCAAACGGCTTGAAATCTGCTCGCAGCGCGCTAGCAACGGGGCTGAGTAGTTCGATTTCACTGATTGCCGCCTTCTTATGCAGCATTGCAAAGTATTTTGCTCTTTAAAGGTATATTTACACAGGCTTCACAACAAGTTTTAACGATTCCTGTTTCATAACTTGTAATTTTACGCTTCTTTTAATGGCTTTTGCAGAGCATTTCTGTGAAAAAAAAAATATTTTACAACATAGACGCGTAAAATAACAAGTTCTGAAACAGAAATCGTTCAAACTTATCGTGAAGCCTGTGTAAATATATTTTGAAAGAGCAAAATGCTTTGCAATGCTGCGTAAGAAGCGGCAATCAGTGAAATCGAACTCAGCCCCGTCGCTAGCACGCTGCGAGCAGATTTCAAGCCAATTGCGGGTGGATAGGAAACCCATTTTACAGTTCCGTGTTGAATCGGAACACGCTGTACATATAAAACGTTGTTTACGCAGAAAAGATTCGTTATTTGGTGCATCTTCGGGAGCGAATTGCTGCCGCCTTGTTTTCTTATAGCAATTATTTAAAATCTAGGCATTATTTTTCGATGACCCTGTACAAGAGCAGGGAATTTGAAGCACTGCAAAGCTCTCAGGTGTGCTGAAATGGGTTGTTCTCTGGAGTGTTATCGCGCGAGGATCGGACTGTGGTATGTGAAGGGTAGTCGGGATTTCCGGTGTTTGTGTGTGCTTACGGGACCTAGTAACTTGTGGTTTATAGCCCTAGTGATAGCTGCGTTGTTAATTATTGGTGGAGTGGAAGTGAATCCAGGCCCTGTTACTCCAAATGTGAATCAGGCAAATGATCCAGTGGCAGCATTAAAGTGTTCGACGTGCAGTAAAACATTGAAGAACGGTGTTCAGTGTGGACTATGTGAGAAATGGTTTCACTTCGGCTGTATTAAGGTCAAGAAGGAGGACTGTGATGTCGGGAATTGGTTTTGTAAAGTATGTGATACGCCGGACTGTTTGAGGGTGCAAATCAAAGCAAGGGATCAAATAATACAGGAACTTAGAACAAAGCTTCGTGAATCAGAGGAAACGGTGAAGGATGTGACTGAACGGCTTTCTACTGGGACCAGTGTGGAAGAGGGCGTGCAGGAGCAAACTGAGGATGACGTTATCATAATGGGTGATTCTATGATACGATGGAGTGCGAATATCTCGAGGAAATCAGGTGCGAAAGTGCGGTGTTATCCGGGGATTAAAACAAGTGGAAGAAGCAAATGTAGAGGACTGTGACAAAGTTAAAGTGTTGTTGCTCCATGTTGGGACGAACGATTTGAAGAAGAGGGCTACAGCTGATTACATCATGGGAGAGATCTACGAACTAGGCCGTAAAGCTAAAAGCAAGTTTGGAAATGCAAAAATTATAATGAGAGGCATTGTTCGGCGGGGAGATGTTCCGTTAAGGCGAGTTAAGACTGTAAATGACCGCATGGACTGGTTTTGTGCACAACTGGGATTAGTGTACGTAGATGCTGACTGCTGGATTGGTGGCCGTGACTTCACCCAAGACGGGCTGCATTTAAATCGACGGGGCGCTTTCAACCTAGGGAGCCTACATGACAGGGTCATCGGTTCGTGCCGGCCATTGTGAGGAGGAGCAGGTCCAGAGGTTGACAGCCGACGGGAACAGAAGGAACTATTTCGGGATATTTGCTGCGGAGGTAAGACTCTAAGATTACTGCAAGTTAATTGTCAGAGTTTAGGAAATAAATTAATTGAATTTTGGAATCTTGTAGAGACGTATTCTCCGGACATTGTCATTGCTACTGAATCTTGGTTATATGAGGATATAAATAGTAATGAAATAATTCAAGGGACCTACGAAATGTACAGAAGGGATCGGGGGAAGCGAGGTGATGGGCTATTTATTTGTGTGCACAAAAATATAGCTAGTTTCTTAAAGTGGGCTGATACGGATCATGAAATGTTATGTGTACACATTTCGGATAAAGGGAATAAATTCCCTCTTCAGATGATAGGGGCGTATAGAGCACCGAAAGATAACTTTTCGCTTCTCGACACACTGTATGATAAAACTTGTATGGGTAATGCTATGAAAAAGAGCATAATAATTGCCGTAGATTTGAACCTCCCCAAAGTAGACTGGTCTGGTGAGTCAACTAGCTGTGGTCAAGCTCAGAGCGCGGCAAACAAATTCTTAAGGGAGGGGGGATTTTCCAAAGTAGTTGACTTCCCAACTAGAGGCAATAATACCTTAGATGTTTATCTCGTAAGGCCTGTAGAGCCGTATATTAACTGTCTGAAAGTACCAGGAATTAGTGACCATTCTGGGGTTGTATTAAATATTAGATACGGTGACATTACAAAATTAGACTCTGATGTAGCAAATAAGATCATATTCCAATATCGCAGGGCGGATCAGGGCAAATTTCAGGGGTATTTGAATGAGATATTTGTAGGATGGGCATCGGAAGGAAATCACATTAATATCCTGTGGACTAACTTTTTGAAAATTTTAAATAGCGCTATTGATAAATTTGTTCCATTTAAATTACTGAAACAAAACCCAGATCCTGAGTATTACACACGGGAAATCAGGAGTCTTAAACGGAAAATTAGGAAATTATACAATAAAAGACATGATAGTGACAAGTATATGTTGAAATTTAAGTCCTTATCAAGAGAGCTCGTCTTAAAAAAGAGGGCTGCTCATGACAATTATATGCAAGGTTTACTTGGTTCGGGAGGCGATGGGTGGAAAAAAATTACAGTTATGTTAGGAGAAGAAAGGGAAATTCAAATAATTTGTCGATGATAATGTCCGTGACGGTAAATTAATTACTGAGAAGCAGGCCATTGCTAATGAATTAAATGTCTTTTATGGTAGTGTGTTCAATAAATCCAATAGCTGTGTGTTGGACCTTAACGGTGAATCAGGGGCTCCACTTCTCCAAATAAACCAGTCAGCAATTGTAAAGCTAATACATACGTTACAATATATCGAATGGTCCTGATAATATTGTTAGTGAAGTACTTAAACTAGGAGGTAGAGCCGTGGCACGATACTTAGAGGTGATGTTTAATGTGTCCATAAACAATGCGCAAATCCCGGATGACTGGAAAAGAGCTACAGTAGTCCCAATATTTAAGGGACGGAGCAGACTTGAATTGGGCAACTACAGGCCGGTTAGTCTTACGTCCATCGTTTGTAAACAGATGGAGCATCTCATTTGCGACTACTTAAGGGAACAGTGGGAAACATTATCATGGTTTAATGATAGGCAACATGGATTTCGGAAAGGTTACTCATGCGAGAGTCAGATGCTATCACTTTTTCAAGATATTAGCGAATCGTTAGACGATGGAGTTTCAGTCGACGCCGTAGTTATAGATTTTGCGAAGGCATGTGATGTTGTGCCACATGACATGCTACTCCATAAATTAGCTTAGACGAAGATTGATAGATGAGTAATTTTATGGATCCAAGAATTTTTGACGGGTCGTTCCCAGAAAGTGAAAGTTGAAGGCCGATTCTCGGATGAAATTACCGTAACGTCGGGTATCCCTCAAGGCAGCGTAATCGGAACTTTGTTATTTTCGGCGTTTATAAATGACTTACCAAATGGGATTCGCAGTGACTGTCGATTGTTTGCGGATGATTGTGTAATATATCGAAAGATACATGACTCACAAGACAATGCAGTACTTCAAGATGACCTGAACCTGGTCTATAAGTGGGCGATTGAAAATAAAATGAAAATAAACACAAGAAAATGTAGTCTAATAAAAATAGGGAAAGTGCGAAGGCAAGATTTTCAATATAACATTGGCTCGGAAATACTTGTAGAAGAAGATTCTTGCAAATATTTGGGCGTTCACGTAAGAAATGATATGAAATGGAGTAGTCATATAGGATGTGTAGTTTCTAAAGCTTACAAATCCCTGCACTTTGTAATGAGGGTATTAAAAGGAAGTAGTACCTCTGCTAAAGAATTAGGATATTTGTCACTTGTAAGACCTATTCTGGAATACGCTTCGGCGGTTTGGGATCCATATCAAGTAGCCTACGGCTCATAAATGAGTTGGAAATGGTACAAAGAAAGGCCGCTAGATTTGTGCTCAGTGACTTTAATCCCAGGAGCAGTGTGAGCCGTATGTTAAAGAAACTTGGGTGGGAATCACTTGAGGCTAGGAGGATGAAATCTAGACTCTGCGCTATGTGCAACACGTATACAAATCAACCAGCATGGGGTGAGCTTAGCAAACGTATGGAAAAACCTACTTACATGGGTAGGAGCGATCACCCTTTCAAAGTTAAGGGCCGACCACAGCGAACAAATTATGGTAAATATTCTTTCGTAAACCGTGCCATTGATAACTGGAACTCTCTACCTGCCGCAGTCTTAGAGCCTTTTCCCAAACATATAGGTGTGTTTAAGAAAAGACTGACTATTTGTGTAAATACTCCAGTTTAATTGTTAGTGAATTGTTATGTACAATTATTTATTGGTTATGTATATCTAATTTGCCACCGGGGGACACACCCCCAATTGCAAATAAACGAATGAATGAATGAATGAAAGTGTAACAGGGCTGAGGATCTACCTCACGGCACGTGTTGGTTGTATACACACAGAGGGCACAGCTCTGTGCGCAGGAACGTGTACCAAACTGCAACACAGACAGTAATTGGGAGTACCTTTCATTGTGTTCAAAGTGGCTAAAGATGGGAAAAGTGTATGTAATAATAAATAAAGACAGCATATACTGTATTTACTGAGAGTGTACCCTAACTATAGGGTGTGATTGCACAGCGGTCAAGTAGCTTGCCTCTCACTAAGACGCCGGGTTCGATTTCCAACCAATGAAAGTGGGATTTTCAGAGTGAAATGTCACGTCCAGTGGTTTGGATTCCAAGTAAAAAGGAGGTCTCGTAGCTTATGATCGCGAGATTAACGATCACGATAAACTACATTTCTTTTAGAATATAACTTATTGTTGAAAGTTTTTAAGCAGTGTGCCATTTCATGTATGTTGCATGTAACTTTCTTGGAAGTCTGACCACAGTACGTTACCCGCTACACGTGGTAGGTACCCTACCATGTTGAAAAGTTACCTGCAATCGCTTAAAATTCCCTGTCCTAGTCATTGCGCAAGGAATGTCCCTCCTTGACCATGCTTGCTAGCAATGACACGATCTGGAAACAGCGTCACCAGAACATTAGTGAAGTAGCAAACAATGCACAGGAGAGATTCAATATTTAACAGCCCTGGTGATTAGACTACAATGGCGGTGTTTTATATTTAATAAGTCCCAAAACAATCCACCGTTATAGAAATGTATTGCCAACTATTGTTATCAATGCATTATCATATATATTATTTCAGTAGTATGCATCCCTCCTGCGGCCCTCACATGCGACCGATCGTGAAAAATGAACATTGAAATGAAAGAGAATATACATTATCAGAGACGCATTGCACTCTAATTTCATAAATATCTATAATTTCTTTAAAAAATACTTTTAAAAAACTGTACGAAGTATGTGATTTGCAGATACTGCTGCTGCAGGAAGATACGCTCCATAATTGCTGTCCACTTCACATTTTGGCCGCTTTGACGCCAGTTTCATGTCATTTTATCATTCTGAGGTCTTTTCTTTATCATTTTGCATGGATTTCAGAAACAGTAATTTTAGAATTATGAGTTCTAAAATCGTATAATTTCATAAATATCGAGTGTTACAGCTAAGCTGGCAATCAATGGACTCAGCACACAAATGACATTAGCAGTGACGAATTGCATTCTATTTTATAAATATAATTTATTTTTTTTTGTAAAAAAAGGTGCGATTTGCAAATACTGTTGCTGTAGGAAAATACGTGACAGCATTGCTGTTCAGTTCGCATTTAGACGGTAGGGATGTCTGAAACGAAAATAGTGTTCTATAATCATTTGGTTCAAATAAAAACATACCGGTAACAACCTTTCTCCTTAAGTCCCTTATTATAAACCTATTGGGGAAAGTGTGGCTTATGAACATGCGAGATTTCTCCGCTAGTTTATTCAAATTTACCTAAAACCGTTAAGTTCAGTACAAAACATACTGAGTTCCTATATCAATACAGGAATATTTACCTGAATATCTACAGGTAACACTGCAGTACTTAGGCGATGGATACAGAATGTAACTTATTACTGGAAGATCTAGTACGGTAGTGTGGCATTACATGTGTGCTGCATGTACAGTATTTGGAAGGTCATGACTGGCGCCTTGGGTGTAGACCGCCAGCAGAAACAAGGAGTCTTACATGTTGCCGCACAACACGGCGTACACTTACACAGAACCACATTCTCCCTCAAAATAGTCGCCGTTGGCCACTATGCACGTCAGCCAACGTTCGTATAGCTGCTGGAAACATCGCTGAAAGATTTGGCAGGAAGGTCCCGTACGACTTCTCTTGTGGCAGTAATGCTCTCCTCAGTGGAATGAAATCTACGTCCACGCAGCTTAGCTTTCAATCTGGGAATGAGAAGGAAATCTCATTGTGCGAGATCAGGTGAGTACTGAGGATGTGGTAAAACGGTGACCTGTTGGCTTGAAAGTTCCTCTTGGTCGAGCACAGAGCGATGTGCCAGGACGTTGTCACGTAGCAACAGCTAGTTCTTCCTACGCCAAAGCTCAGGATGCTTACGGCGAATAGATTCGCTTAGACGGCGAAGGATCTCCTTGTAGCGGGTCTTGTTGACAGTTGCTCCTTGTGGGATGAATTTCATGTGAACAATAACAATAAAAATAGACTAAGCACATTGCCTTTTGACCTCTCTTCTTGTTTTTGTTTTTTCTCGACGTGGCGATGATCTGAAACGTTTCACTAATGGATTTGTCTAATTTTTGGCAGAACTTTACGTTTGCCCGTTGCTCAAGCTGCAACATTTTCAAGTTCCACCACGTGCATTGAACGTTCTTTCACAACAGAGCCTGTACTACTAACACGGTATATACACAACTGTCTCTGGCAGGGACGAGAGAATGATCACCCTGCACCATCCTGAGGCGCAACCTGTCTCCTGTAATGCACCACAACTGCACCATACGCCCAGTCCACGAATTTATTGACTCTACTACGAAGTATCCTATCACAGTTTAGCCTACCATGCACAAAAGCGTGGGTAGAAGTCGCCAAAGTGAGCACGAGCCAGTAGCGTCAACAGAATTTCTCACTTAGGGGGCACATGGAAATGCAGATAATCGTAGACCTATTGTTGAGTACAACTTGCGGAAGTAATCCCGTTGGGTGGAGATTTGAATATCCAAGCAACAAGCTCATTCAAAATATGAACCATTCAATTGTGGCAGTAGGAAGCATGCAGTGTTGATTGTCCTTGGACTAGCTCCTATCATTTACCATCCCTTACCGCTGTCAGAGGACAGGCTGCTTTGTCTGTTACAGCAAGTGAGATACGGCTTGCTTATAACGGCTATGCGAGCACGAGTAACCGTCGTGAGATGCCAACCTGCTCAGCCCTGCACTACAGTGCCTTACAGAGGAGTTAAAAAGGATTGCCTTTCATAGTTGCGTCATGGCGCAAAACCATAACTTGGGCAGGGGTTACTACCCGCGCAAGAGTTATGGCAAAAGAGTTGCTTGTGTTGAAGCAGATGGGAGGGGCGTAGCGGACGCCGCGCCGTGTTCCTAATGAGAACGCGCACAGGGCAGCACAGAATTGAGGGCAGCTTATTGTTAGCCAGAGGGTGAATTGAAATCTTTATTCACCGCGTCGCGTCGTTGCGTACGACATACAGTATGTTTGAAAACTCACGTTCTTAGAGTCAGCGTGTATCTTCCTAACCGGCTCGAAAAGTGGGCTGGTCCCTTAAAGCGAACGATATCTACTCGCATTATTATTTACTCACGTCTGGAAAATCGGCACCCTGATGATAAGTTGCCGGAGTAGGTTATATACCGTAAGCATCATCACGATCTCGTAATATCGCAATACTTCTCCCAAAACGTAACCCTTGAGAACTGGCGTGGAAAAATATCACACGAGGACTGGCGCTTGGTCATTTTGACCCTTGGCGTGTCACTCCCTTTTTGTTGTAGTCGTACTGATTTTAATGAAGTAATTTTACACCTGGTGTCTTCATATGAACTATTCCCAATAAAAATAAGGTTTATTTATATTTTTCAAATTTAACGTGCAGTAAAATTACAATAAATTTAGTAACAGTATAATTGGCCTTGATAGTAGCGGCGAAACAGTCAGTCATCTTATGTTTTCTAACAAAGGAGCTGATGACCACGGTGTCCCTAGACCTAAACATGGATCAACAAGAACGAGAGCTATGTGATTGTACTGCACCAAAATAGGTGGATTTTCTTCCTTATCTTTTACAAATTGTCCCGACTAATGAAAGCTGAAAATTGTCACGCGAGGGTGAATCTGACCCGACCGTTAATAATATAGAAATAACCTAAGTGTTTAAAAAGCTATGAACATGTTTCTTTTGCACTGTGAAGTACAAGGCTAGAAAGGAAGGTACAGTAAGCGATAGGAAATGAGGGCTGACCAAAACGAAAATGTAGAGCATTATTTAAGCCTCGGGTCAAAAATACCCATGCGCCAGTCCTCGCGAGCTAATCGCGCCCCGTGAAATGAGTTGTGTTAGCAATTCAAAATTGTTAGCATAGCTATTTTTGATTATTTGTAGTGACGTGGATATTCAGAAGTAAGAAGTAATTTGAAAACCTGAGTAGATGATCAATAATGCCAAGATTAATAACCGAGGAGACAAATCGGCCTGTACATGCATCACCCTGCGAGCTATATGGCCGAGAAGCAGTTCCTTGGTAGGCCAAGGTCGTCAACGGGGAGGGGGGTAATATAATTTGTTATCTCTACTTATTGTTACACAATCATACTGTATTCATGAAAATATTGAGGGAGGTGGGGAAAGGCGAGGTGCCACTGTATCCAACCACAAAAGTTATGTCATTGGACTCTGGTGATAAGCCAATATCAGTACCACAGGTGAGTATGTTTGCCTAAACTGAATAAATATTTAACCGTGAAAGTCACCAATGCTTATCAGTCAGTGTTCTGATAAATTATCTACTCCAAAATATATGAAATGATACCATAAGCAAATATCCTGATTACCTCACACTAGGATGTAGCACAAAAACTAAGGTCCATGAACTGAGGCCTGAGACTCGATAAAATAAGCCACAAAATGTATTTATCTGCAATTTGAGCCCAATGACCCGGCGACAAAATATAAAATCATTCACTCAAACCTGAACTACATTTCCGAGGTCTGAGACTCGATAAAATGAGTCTCAAAGTTTGAGCACAATGACCTAGCGACAGAATCTGTACACATTCATAATAAATGATAATAATAATCCCTGGCACTACAGCCCGTGAAGGGCCTAGGCCTACCAAGCGACCGCTGCCTAGCCATTTGGCCTGCAGATATTGGGGTGACGCGTGATTAGCGCATCGGGTCCCCTCGGCCGTTAATCTTGGTTTTCGTGATCGGGGCGCTGCCTCACTGTCAGACAGCTACTCAATTGTCCTCACGAGGCTGAGTGCACCCCGTTCCAGCCCTCACGTCAATTTATAAAGTCCCTGACGGAGCCGGCAATCGAACTCGGGGCCTGCGGTGAGAGGCAGGCGCACTACCCGAACACCATGGGGCCGGCTCTGTACACTCAAAACCAACCTCAGCTTAAAATAAACCACAGGAGGATTATTTTATAAGCAACAAAATAGAAATCCAATTAAAGAACTATTTAAAAAATCCTTTGAGATATAAACTGTAAGGCAGAGGTTCTCAACCTTTTTGAGACAGTGAGCACCACCCTTGTGCTATACCAAGTACCCGAGCACCTTTAAACCGAATCTCGACTTCGTATAAAACCAAGTCCCCGATTCTTGGATGTCACGGGTAATCTCGTGAACCACTGGATGGATTTTAATGCGGTTTTCACCATTCTGTAAAGGATATGTCGAGGAAGGTTTCTGTGGAAAATAATTTATTTATGATCAAAGGAAGCCAAGCAGTAACGATTTCAGTGAAAATGTCGAAACAAAAAACTGGCGTCCGTACGCTTTTTAAGCTTACGCTGGACAAACCGTTAAAATTATCAATATACTATGAGTGTAAGAATTGTTCAGCAAGTAATGTTCTACAAAAAAGTCCACGAGAGCATATCTCTATCTTCACTACATCGCCCACTATAAGTGTATTTATATTGGACGGAAGGGGGATTTGTGTTTCATGCACCTCGCCATTCTTAAATTATGTCTGACAGGAATTCGTTACACATGCATCTCCACGATAATATACACTGAAGAAAATGGAAATTGCAACACCATGAAGGCATTGGTCGTTTGTGTTGATTTTAAAGATACGGATCGATGCCATGTAGGTATGTAAACGATCAAAGTTTCAGACCCATTGGATTGTTGCTACAGGTCTCCCCACGTGATTGTTCGCGGAGGTATCAACACCAGTATACGGACTCTGGTGTAGCGTAGTTGACTTGCAGTCTGTGCAGTGAAGTGTTCCCCGTCAAACATGCCTCGACGACAGAGAAGGGCACGCTATCAACAACTGTCGCCGTTTGAGAGGGCTCGGATAATTGGGCTGTGTGAGGCTGGATTATCGCTAAGGACTGTCGCTGCACGTGTTGGCCGACAGGCATCTACGGTACAACGTGAATGGCAGTAGTGGTCAAATGAAGGTACCCACACTCGTAGACCTGGCACAGGCCCAGCGCGACAGACAACTGTGAGAGAGGATCGCCGCATCATTCGGATGGCCCGGATGGAACCCCATGCAACAGCAGCGCAAATTCGAGCAGCTGTGGCACCCCACGTTACACAACAAACAGTTGGTAATCGCCTGCGTGCAGCTGGCTTACGATCCCGTGTCCCTGCAGAAGGTGTTCCATTGACCCCACAACAGCGACGTGTAAGGATGGCCTGGTGTCGAGAACGATCGACGTGGGTCGACGAATGGCATAGGGTCGTCTTTAGTGATGAATCGCGCTTCTGTCTTGTCCGCAGTGATCGCCGGAATCGTGTGCGCCAACGTACCGGGGAGAGGGGCCGCCCAGACCTTACTGTCGAGAGGCACACAGGGCCAACACCAAGCGTTATGGTCTGGGGAGCTCTTGGCTTTAATGTGAAATCACAATTAGTGCTTGTTGAGGGCACTATGACTGCTCGACAGTACGTTGATAGGGTACTCAATCCAGTGGTTGTCCCTATGATGGCGAACATTGCTAATGGAATGTTTCAGCAGGACAATGCCCGGGTTCACACTGCACGCATCTCCAGAGAAGCTCTCCACGACATCACAACCTTAGATGGCCCGCCAGATCCCCGGACCTCAGTCCTATTGAGCATGTGTGGGACATGATGGGTCGACAACTGGCCAACCGTCCTCAGCCACCCATAACTCTGGAACAACTGACCCGTGCAGTGCAGCAAGCATGGGCCACAATTCGTCAGGAAGCGATCCAGGGCCTTATTGATTCCATGCCTCGCCGAATTCATCAATGTATTGCAGCTCGTGGTGGGCACATCCTGTATTGATTCTTGTCCAAACTTGCGGTCAGAGGGACCTGAAAGTGTAATAATCGAATCACAACCGAACACTCGTCCTGCATGTTCAATTGCAGCAATGTAGCACCACTCCTTCTGGGTGTTGCAATTTCCATTTTCTTCAGTGTAATTAATAGTCCAGTCAGTGATTTTAACCCATCATGCCGTGACGTAAATCGGATATAGGTCATGGTTCATTGACATCGAAAAAAGAGCGCTTATCACGTAATGCATTCATAACTGTGCCCGGGTGAAGCCAGGGTGGGTTACTAGTATAATTATAAAAATAATAATAATGCAACAAGCAACGCTTATCTCTCTTTTTCCTATCTCTCTCCCTCAGAAGTTTTGAAACAAGTAGGGATTCACCGCTCACCAGGCATACTGCAACTGCTTGCATGACTCATGCAGGTAAGATACATTTACGTGTGTCCAGTCGAGTTTCTCATAAAACAGGGATGTCCAATCACCGTAATTTTACTGTAGAATAAAATACTATTTCACAAAATTGTAAAATTTCTGACTGTCAAAACGTGTAATGAAAACAGTATTATTCTGGTTCGTGCAACAGAATTTGAATTAAAGAATGGATCTCGGGGGAGCCTGTGCTCGCGAGCACCAGGTTGAGAACACCTGTTGGAAGGGTTCTGGCAGCTTGGGTTACAGAATATTCTTTTACAGACTTATTTCCGTAAGTATCAAATACGAGTACCATATTTCAGACCCGCAACATAGCTTGAGTGTGATTTTCCCTGGATTTCCCCCACCCACTTGAATGCTAGGATAGTACGTTATTGCACGTCATGTAGCACTACTCCATTCTCGACGCTACACACACTACTGCAGTCTCTATAGATAAAGCCTTGCGTGGGTGCGGATATCCACAAAAAAAATTGCCACGCGGATATAGTTTGCATGGCTGTGCAGATAGCAGATAAGCTGCGGATAATGTTTGGAGTAAATTTGCGTATAGTTTTTAGAATACAATCCGAACTTGTTGAATATCATTATTTAGACCCGTATGTTTGACATATCATATTTTTTCATGACAAATGTAAGATGATGATTTACGCTATCTCATTCAAATTATGTCATTAAGCCAAATTTAACACTCCGAAGTGAATAGGGTTGTAATTCTGGCTGTATAACATTCATTTTAAACATAGCACTTGACATACATAGCCTAAGGGAACGACTTTCTCCTCAAATGTATAAATGTGTTGCTTTATGCTTTATCTAATAAATTAGAAATATTATTGTAATGCCAGTAGATTCGGAAAACAAACGTGTGGATGTGGATAAAAGTCGTGTGGATGTGGATGAAAGTCATGCGGATGTTGATAACAGTCATACAGATGCGGGGCGGATACGGGTAACGTTTTGTTTATCTGCACAGGGCTTTAACTATAGATAAACAGTTATGGAATAAATTCAACACACGCCCAAGTACACAGGGTTGACGACCACAAATGTCCCAAGCCCGTACTTAATACATAGTCTATTAACAACACGGTTGGTTGGTTGGTTCGTCAGTTTAGGGGCTGCGACAACGTGGTCATGTAGCCCCGTGTACTTTGGGTTTGTGTAGAATCTGTCTGATAACCGGTGTTAATTGTGATGGCTGCATTAGTGTGTGTATCTGTTTTAATTCAAGTAAGGACTGCAGACATTGAATTTTTTAAGTAGTTCCTACTTTTGCCACCAAACGCCACCGTCAACGACCAACTAGTTCAGAACTTAAGTTACCAGATGCCACTGCAGTCGGCTCCTGACGACGAACGTAGGAACCTAAGAACGTTAGTCAAATGTTTAACCTATATATAATTTAGCTTCACACAGGTGTAATTAGTGGAAGGTTCTTTAACATGCCATAAATCTATGACATGGGGCCGTTGGCTTTACTTCCCCTCCAAAGGAAGGCATATGGAGGGATTTTTAACAATCTTAAAAATTCCTATGACTTCGGCCGGGTTTGAACCCGCGATCTTGGATTAACAACACAAACTCCATCTCTTTTGTTTTTAGCCTTTATGGATGTGCATATCTTGTCTTCTGTGGTGGCGACTGGTGCCGAAATTCGGTTGTGTGCTGAATAAAAATATTTAGGAACATAATTTATGGAAACACTCACTCAGTAACACTTAAGAGGCCCTTCACTGAGTTTTCCATACTGAACAAACTACTGTATAGTTCGATTTACAAAATGTGGCTATGGGATAGGTAAGTTGGGAGTGTTAAAAGACCTTCAGGCGGGAACAGCTGATGGCTTCCTTTATTCTTTTCCACCGTTTGCTTTAAGCGATTCCCTCTAAAATGCTACCACAGAGTCTAGACTAGAATGAGCCACTTGCTACGTTCTCATTTCGTGTGACCAGTGCTGCCGCTGTGTGCTCGAACGAAGAATTGCTGTGATGTCTTGGGCCTGTGGTCTTGGCTGTTGTCGCAACAGCACAACGGAAAAGGTGGGCACGCATGAGCAAAAGGCAAGAGTTCATGTTTGCAGGCAATAAACTTAGAAATTCTCGCTGAGCTGCGATCTACACAGCCAGTGCTGGACGGGGAATGGAGCGCATGACTAGATACCTCGTTGTGAGGGGAGTTGATATTATATTTCCAATTATTTTACTGACATCTTTTTAATGCACTGTATTTGATTGATTGTAGACAATATTACTAAAGTAATTAATTTTCAAATAAAACAATGTGCTGCAGCACATAAAGTGCAGCCGCCCCTGCTTGTGGTACGTATTAAGACTCGGGTCCCAAAAGGCATGGGTTAGATGTTGATGATTATTTAGGGGCTTTACGACTTGGGTGTGTGTCTGGCAACCTGTATTATTGTGGTGTCTGTACTAGTGTGTATTTGTAATCAAGATAGGATTAGTGATGGAAGCGGCCGTGGCCAGAGGCGGATATAGGGGAGGGCGACCGCCCAGGGCCCCGCGCCATGGATCGTTTTAATTGATTAATTAATTATACTTTTCAACTTTTTCAAACTAATTTATAGTTCATATTCTTTTTTCAGTGCAGCTATGACCTCCCGTGACCGTTTAGCAAGTTTAGATTTCAGTGAAATTATAGAAGACTTCAGCCGGGAAAAAAAGTCCACAAGTAATATTTTAATATTTCATAGTTTACATAATCTTTTTCAAGGGGACTTAAAGGTTTCCTTCAAGTTATTACAAAAATGTACTGTAGTGTATTCAAAATAATGTAACTATTCTTTTTTTTTATTATTATTACAAAACTATTTTCCATTTGATTTGATTTTTCCTGTTGTTGTGGGCCCCACCTTATCGTATCGCCCAGGGCCCCGCAAGGCCTGGATTCGCCACTGGCCGTGGCCTTTGTACATAAGTAGTTTAAACAAAAGGCATTACATATGCATAACTTCCATGTATGTTACTTCATTTCCTTGAACTTGATGAGGGCGAGTTTACTCGCATGTATTACCCTTTCACGAATTGATTGCCGGAGGTCGAGATGGGAACTATTCTCTGTTTACTTGCGTCACATGTCACCCTGCTTCGTTGACAGGTACAGTTGCGCGAGTAGGATATGACTCAGCTCCAGTAGCTGTCCGCGGTGACATGACGCTTATCTGCGCTTCTAAAACGGGTAGCGCGCGCAACGCTGCGTGACTTATGTGCAGACTGCACTCTGCCATCGCTGTGTCCTCCTTTTTACCCTGCGGGGCTCCTGCTACAATAATCAACAAACTGTGGCGCAGCCACGCTCAGCAGCAATCAATCTTAAATGGGTAATAACATAATTTTTACAGCAAAACATTTTTTTTCAGTGTCTGACCCTTGTTTGGAACCCCTTCAGCAAATCACAAATTGAGAGATTACAGAAAGTACAACACAAATTCCTACAAATTTATGCTTAATGTTTTCTCCACCCAATAATGAATCATAACTAGGCCCACTGTACTCTCAAGTAATGACTCAGTTAAAGTTTCCAACTCAAATATCCCATTGTGAGAATTTTGATATAAATTTGTACAAAATTTTGAACTTTCACATTGACTGCCCAGAATTACTCAATGAAGTTAATGTGCCTCTTCATTCAATGCACAAGCATCATGTCTTTGAAACAAACTGGCTGGTCCCATTCACAGAATGATGCAAATTTCAAATGGAGTTAGTACAGATTTGTATAATGTTGATCAAAGGCTCCTTAAACAGTATGGCATCTGTTTTCCTATGAATTAGAAAATGCATATGCATATGCATCAAAGTGTGCACAATGTAGGCTTTCAAGTACTACATTGTAAAATGATTATACATATTCATAGTTACCCTAAATGTCTTTTATCTCGTACTAAAGAAAATGCAGGAAACAGCCAATAAAGATGTAAGTACAGTATGTATGATGACTGGCAGAACACTCATTGACATTCTACACATGACCTTAGGAATGTAAAATGAGAATTTCATCTTGCAAAAGCTTATGAATAGAGGATTAATCTAAGATTTGGTTTTGCTCCATAACTCTTGCAATCCTAGGTCAAAGTGATTCCAAAATAGCCCCAAGAATGCTCTCTCATTTGCAAGGTAATTACGGTATAATCAGTAAATCCTACAATCTACGAGGAGTTCCACTGCCGTAGACATTGCGGAACTTTCCTGATTATACGCTCTGTCTTGCTTCTCTTACCTTTGAAAGGTCCTCTTCCTGTAGACCAAATGTGGAAGCCAGTTGCTATTCGTGATGACCAATTTCCAAGCAGTGCCGATCCTATTTGTCTACAGCATATCTCTACACATAAAGTCATTTGGGCCACCTATGGACCACGGTGCTTGTACTTTACTGTTGTCCGCCACTTGTGGTGGATTGTTGGCGGCTGCTTTTGTACTGACATTTTGAACCTTTCTATTTCATTTTCTTGCTGAACTCTATCTTGCATTCTTCGGACCATTTCTTGGACGAGTTGTGGTGAACTTCTGTAATGCATGTGAGGAAAGGCCTGGTTTCAACTGTTAGACGGTAGTGACTCTTGTCATTTATTGTGTCTTGCTGAATATTAAGTTCAGCAAGATCCTTTTCAATGTCTTTGATAAAGTAAACATTCTGCCTAAACATTTTGAATTTTTAGCTAAAACGTTGTATTTATCCCGGATCGAGATATATAGTGACCAAATATACGCTCAATTTATTGTTTGTCTGTTTATTATGGGATGGCGTCAAAACTACTGGAGCAATTGGCATGAAAATTTGTGTGTAAGGAGGCACCCCTAAAATTAAACTAGGCTACAAATTATGTACATATTACAAAGGGGTGAGGGGTTATGAGGAAGCCTCAAATTCCAGTAGCACAGCAATTGCACAATTTTTATCGATCCCTAGACATGCCAACAGGCCTGTTTGCCATCTCTTGATGAATGCAGTACATTTGCATTTGTCTGTTGGCACAGGCTAGAGTAAAATATGGCTTTTCACCGATGTCTCAGTCTCGCTCATGGCTGTGATTATATGGAAGCTACTGAGGTATGGGTGGTGCTTAGTAATGACATTCCGGGCACAGTCCGTACCTGTGGATGCTGTGAAAGGTTCTACTCATAGGGTTACTGCTGTTCTGACTCAGTGAGGAAAGCAATGGAAAACTACCTCACTCCTCAACTTGCTTAGTACGCCTCAATATAGCGCTGCCTTGGGTTTTGTGGGTATCTACCCACATAACCTAACGGCGGAGCTTTTTGAGGATCCAACCAGCCTTCAGGCTGACTACCTAAAACAGACATAGCAAGGTCAGGTGTGAGAAGGGCTTGGTGACTCACTTAGTATCATTAACCTTCTTGGCGTGTATATATTACAATCAGTGTTACAATGTATCTCAATCAAAGCATACAAGAAGTTGCAAACTATATCTATCATTAACTTTGCCCAGATCGCGGAGTGTATCCCTTTGCACGGTACTTATACTCTGTCTCCAACCAGGAGTACGGATGATCGATTCTCTTCAGAACTATTTTATGTTAATTGCTATCAAATCCCACTGGTATTATTCAACAGAGGACGTGCTAACTTTGATTTTTTGCTGTACATTCCAATGTTAGTAAGTATATTCTTCGCTGAATGAGTTAGAGCAATTTAATCCACTAATAGCGATTAAGAGGGTAAGAGGTCTTACGTTTTTCTGCCTTGACGTTTCTTTCTATTCTGTGGCGATGAGGATACAACCTTCAAGTTGTCCTCCTTTACTCTATGAACCCGTCAACAATAGGTAATCAAAGCTAGTCATCCATAAGATTAAAAATTGTATTGTACGGTAATCAAAATTTGTCCGATTTCAACTTTTTCCATTAAGATATTTTTCTTCATTATTCATTCCCTGAAAGCAGATGGTAAGGCGGCTTTGGTGGAGTATTTGGTAGCATGCTGAGCTTCTATGCCCAAGGTCGCGGGTTCAAACCCGGTCGAAGTCGTCAGATTGTTTAAGAACGTTAAAAATCCCTCAGTAAGCCTTCCTTCGGAGGGGAAGTTAAGCTGGCATCCCATGTCATAGATTTATGGCATAAAAAAGAACCTTCCACTAACCACACTTGTGTGAAGCCAAAATTTGTAGGTTAGATTATTTGATAACACTACATTAGTTCCAACGTTCGCCGCCCGGTGCTGACTGTGATGGCACCTAGTAGCCAAGTCGGCAACTAGGTGTAGTGGACAGTAGCATTTGGTAACAAAAATAAGAACTACTTGAAAAATTCATCGTCTGCAGTCCTTACCTGAATCACAGATAACATACATTAATACAGCCATCACAATTAATATTGGTTATCAGACAAATTCTACACACACCCTAAGTACACGGGGCTACATAACCGCACTGTGGCAGCCCCTAAACTAAGGAACCAACCAGACTTTTGGTCAAAGTGGAAACAATACCAAAATTCAAGGCTACTGCAAATGCAAAATATTTATGCCTCTAATTTACATAGAACGTTGAGAATGTCATCCAAGGAAAGTAAGATATCTTTTGTTAACCATGATAAGTTCCATGAAGTTCTATTAAGGTAAGAATCTAAAATTATTACTCTGAATTTTTTAAGTGTTCATAAAATATGTCAAATTGAACTCAGGCTTTGTAGGAGTGACTGATCACTAGAAAAACTATTTAGATCAAGTCCAGACATTTGAGCCGTCACAGAGAAGTTCAAATAAAAGTGCAGAATTAATGAATACTATAAAAACAAAACTAGTTTACAATTTGGTAATGTTTTATAGACAAGATAGATATCATAGATTTATTCATACGAGCTGATTTCTCTCAACACAGACCCAATACGACAAATTTTCACAGTCTGTAGTTCACTTGGAATAGTAGTCATGATTTTGAGATAAGACAATTTTATTCAGTTTTCTTACAAAGTATGCTACATTATTACATATTAACAAGCAAACAAGAAGCATAAAGACATCACAAGTGATTTTAAAGATCACAAGAAATGTTCAGTCAGTATCATAAATTTAAAAAATTAGGCAGTGTAAGATAAAAATGTTCCATTATAAAAATTATGTCATTAGTTAATACAAAACCAACAAACAACCTTCTCAATCATAAATATAATTCTATTTGTTTTTAAGAAATATAAGCTTCATTTCAGGTAATTGTTGGGACTGAAAAAAATAAAATCTACAGAAAGAAAAAGAAATTCAGAATTCTATGAATTACTTGCACATTTTCTAGTTCTGCTGATCTGTGGTACGGTATGCAAAGTGTTAGCACAGCAAAAGTATTCAGTCAAATAAAGGTCAATGTAGCAAATTGTTCCAATCAACCTCAGCTACCCAGAAATTTATTTTTATGGCAGCCACCAAAGTTGCTGCGGCATTAATTCATACCTGATAGAAACTTGAATTTCCATAAGGGTGAATTTATAGCAAAGCATCACATCCAAAATCAACTATTCCAGGTTCCACTCAACCATCACATCTATTATGGTGCTCAGAAGAAAGCAACTTACATAGAAATATGCTTTAGCACATCTCAATTTGAGTGGCTGCTGAGTTGTAAGGGTCGACTCTGTACCAAAGGAGAGAACAACAAGCACAAGGAAAGGTGCAGCTGGTACAATCTGGAGGGGATGGCTTGAAGAGAGAGAATACACCGGCTACATTCAAGATTGACGGTTTGAATGTTGTCGTTTATCGTAGTAAGTGCATACATAGTGAATCGTCACCTTTTATATACTTTTCTTTTGCAAAATTTGTCACTGATCATTTACATAATGCTGTAAATTTCTTCAATATTAAATACAGAATGATGCAATCTCATTATCTTGTAGTAATTAATACACAGACTTCCATGGATCATCAGAAACTGTAAAATATTTCCCTTTCATTTAATGGGAACTGGATGAGGTTCTTGATAAGTTAATGGGGTCACGTTATCTAGAACAAATGTAATTAATTAAAGCCAAATTCAAAGAATTCTTCATCCTTTCCATCCTTTTCAGGTTATCCAATGTTTAATTCCACACATGGATATTAAAAAGACTATTCCAATCCTGAGACTGCAATTCAAATATCTCCCTAGTTTTGTAAAGAAACTATTATTTTTCAAAGTAATTTTCTTCATAATTACACCATTGCACCACACTTCATATTGCCTCCAATTGGAAAATGTTGCTACTTCTTGCCAGTTGAACATTATATTCATGAAGACTTACCACATTTGTTGTTGCTCGATCTAGGGCCTATGTGGAAGAAAGTTAGGGTTTGTGACCCCATACTTTCAACATACTTTCTTATGTGAGTTTTGATCTTGCATTGTCTGCTTTAAAGTGACTAAAAACTTGTTTACAGAGATAACCATCAATTATTTAAGAATTTCAATATCATGGCTTCCTCTATTTTTAGGAAGTTGTACAGAAAAATCATCTCTGCAGGTACAAATATAGGAAAGATTACGGTATGCTTTAAAAGATTCAGATTTTGTACTATCTTTTTCATCTTGAGATTGTATTTTGTCCTGTATTTGCATCTTAACATCTGGCAAACCTGAATCGCCACCATCACCTTTATATTTAGTTTCAGTATCATTATTTGCACCCTACTGCCAAATTGAATATCACCTAATAATATTAGTAACAAAATCCATCAAGGATGACCACACAAAATCTGTTTTAACATTCTAGGTTTTTTCACTCTTTCCCAGTTGGGTGAGCCCCCCCCCCCCCCCCCCCCCCCCCCCCCCCCCCCCCCCCCCCCCGACAACTAATTGATAGAATAAGGGAGTAAGTTGTACTTTTGCTAGTCAATTTATTAGTGGATATAACACAGCATTACTTTTCTTGTAAAGTTAGCAAATTGTAATATTGACCATTATTCAACTGAATGTCTCTATTGGCGAATAGTATTTCTGCACAACAACATTTAAAATAAGATTCTGGGCAATTCACCTCAACAAAAATGAAAAAAAGAATTAAAATCTTACATATTTTCTAGTTAGAAAAATGTATGCAAATCGTGATAACTAAATCTTTGGGTGA
The DNA here is from genome assembly GCA_946902985.2 of Meconema thalassinum. Classification (NCBI taxonomy): domain Eukaryota; kingdom Metazoa; phylum Arthropoda; class Insecta; order Orthoptera; family Tettigoniidae; genus Meconema; species Meconema thalassinum. The sequence goes on along the minus strand of OX336391.1, from coordinate 293,278,439 downwards.
GTAGCTTCCCCTCTCATCTACTTTTCAAGTGTTACAATGAAAATGCAAATATAATAGTGGCCAAACTTTCTAGTCTGGTTACTGAGATATTTATAAAGTTATTTATAAACTGCTCAAAAGAAGTTTTGCATCAGTCATTATTTGACATTTATCATAACACTATGGTTCAAGTCAACAAACAAAAAGTTACCAAGGGTGAATGAAACCATACCATACCTATTATTGTAATAGCCACTGATTTACTGTATAGTGATGGGTCACATGACCTGTTGACACTTGTTCTTCAAAATCACCATGTTTGCAGGGACTAGAACTGGTAGCATTTTTGCGACTTGAATGTCGGCTGAAAGTCTTTCAGTTCTTACGACATACTAAATTGTCACCTATTTTCACATCCTTAAAGATATTGAAAAGGAATTTTCAAATGAATATGTCTAATGTGGGTTGCAGGTTAGAACTATCAATAGCAAGGAAATATGCATGAATCTACTTTATACAGGGTGATTCTTTTGCTGGAGCGGGCCCAGCGTCCAGCTACCAGGCGCACAAACACCTTCCGTCAGCCAACTGAACTTAGTCCGCAGATTACGAGCAGGTAGAATCCACAACAGAGTACATTAATTAAAAGTCAATTCACCAGAAAATCATGATTAAAGAACTTCCCTTTTCACGGAAGATGCTGAAAATGTTCTCCTTCAGCTGACAGACAGGCGTTGTACCGTGTAAATAAATTAGCATTTACACGTTGTAATTCCCTTCTGTTGTGAGAGATATCTGCTGCTGTATATTGTTCTCCAGCTCCACAAGAGTATGGATAATTGATCTGTAGGCCTATACTTTGTATTTTAAATTACCCCACAATTAAACATCAAACGGGCCTAGGTCCGTGCTTCGATTAATTACAGCAAACACGCAGGGTGGTACAGGAGTAGCTACATAATGTAACGATGTAACTTCCAATGTTACTGTCTGTCAGCTGAAGGAGAACATTTTCAGCATCTTCTGTGAAAAGGTAAGTTCTAACCTTTAACTGGTGACATGAGGTCATCCAGACTCCCAAGAAATAAAAACCATCTGTGCTTCTTTAATAAAATCTTGCAGGAAGCTGTTGTTTATGTTACCTTCTTATCTGTGTGCTAACACTTCACACCCCCGTTGATGAAAGTTTAGTGGCCCTCGTTAGCTCACCTTGGTAGTTTGAAGTCAATATTATATTTCTACCTGCGCGCAACCTGCAGCCCGAGGTTGGTTGGCTGGTGGAAGGCGTGTGCGCGCCTGGAAGCTGGCCGCTGGCCCCGCTCCAGCAAATCAATCTCGCTGTAATATTCAATATAGTGGGATATATTAAAAGAGTTGGAAGAAAAATATACAAAAAGAACAAACAATTGATATTACAACTTTTCAGTCCATCAACACAATAAAATCCTGATTACAAGGACATGCGAAAAATACCTGAAAAAAATTACATGTGATTAAATTATATTTATTATGGATTACTTCACAGGCTGCCTGATGTTGAATCCATGGCACTTAAAATTGAGTGCCAAAAGCACTCAACACAACACAACACGACAAGATCTCTTTGCAGGGCAGGCAAGCTCAGAGCTGGCCTAGGCACTCGGCTTCAGTTTAGATCTTACCTGCCCTACAATCGGTTACAGATTACTAACGAACCTTGGAAAAGATCTCCCGCACTGAATATTCAAATTTCTTGCTCCAAGCTAACAATTGGTGTCAACAATCAAATTACTTCTAAAATGTTATGTATTTTGGGACTTGTGTTTCTAGGTATTGTATTCTGCGAGTTTTGGACAGGGTTGGCATACAGTCCACATTTTAAGAATGATTGGGTTATAAGACAATGAGCCTACTCTAAGAATTTTAGCACAAGCCGCTACTGACTCTCTATAGTCCTGGTTAAATGTAAAATGTTTAACTAATACACCAAATAGTCCAAGTGGCAACAGAGAGTTGGGATCATCCATGCAAATATAACTCCATAAAGCTGGGAGCACACTGCCTCCGCTCCGTTCAGTTCGCTTCGGTTTCTCTCGTATCCGTTCGGATCAGTTTGCCAGCCGCACATTGCGTCATTCTCCGTCCGCCCAGTTTCAAACACACCACTGTGAGAATAGCATTGTCGAGTTCTTCCGGTGATGAGAGGGAAATTATAGCTATAGCTTTAGCCTGTGAAGATGCTGAGAAAAAGGAAAGAAGGTTTTTGGGTTCATGATATCAATTTAAAAAGGGAACAATGCGGTGAATATTACCTTCTCTTTCCGGACTTGTTACGTGATGAGGACAAGTTTTTTAAGTATTTCAGGATGTCAAGCTCCAAGTTTTTTGAATTGCTGAGAGTCCTAACCCTCCAGAAAAAGGAAACAAATTTCAGAAAACCAATATCACCTGGTGAACGATTAGCAGTAACAATGAAGTAATTATTGTTTGTTCAATTATTATTATTATTATTATTATTATTATTAAGTTATTTATTAAGAATATCTGTATTACAGTACATGTGAAATAACAATGAAAACCCCTATGATAAGTGACATAATGCTTAAATTAAACTATTGTTCAATCAGTGGACTCAGTCAAATTTCTTAGTTCATATTCTGACACAAGAGTATGTATTTTAGATTTAATTTCAACCTGTAGAATGGGACTAAATGATCGAACAGTTTCTTCCATGGCTTCAAAAAACTTCCTTAAGGAATCCGTGGGCTTTTTATCTACTCTTGGGTATTTAGTTTTTAAAAAATTGTCCAACACATCGGCCACAGAGGTACTTGACCTCTTTCACTGCACAAAGTCTGCGGAAGGAGTTCCTATCTCACCACCATTGTTTCCTGTTGATACACCGTCAACACTCAATATCGGCGATGCCTCAGCAACATTCTCCTCATCGGCTTCCTGAGTTACCGTAGGCATGTTCGATTGCTGTGGTCTCTCGGCAAAAAAGGGAATTAGAAAACTCATAGAATAGTTTTTTGACATAACTCAACAAAATGACAGCGTTTCGCCCCGGTGTGCTATTGGGCTCTTCTATCCCATAGTGCACTGGCTTTGCTCGTGACGCGGATACACATGTATCAAATACGTCTTGCAATGGCCTTCCCAGTGTGTACTAGACAGTGTCTTGGTGAGGTGTGCTTTAACCAACTGAAGAGCCCAATAGCACACCGGGTTGAAACCCTGTCATTTTGTTGAGTTATGCCGGAACATTTAGCACAATTTGTTTAAATATATAATGGCTCAACGGACAATACATATTTTTCTTTTGAAAATTGTATATTCAATACCAAGGTAAGGTTATAATTGCTTTGGAGTGGAGTTCCGACTCCCATAGTGCACTGGCTTTGCTCGTGATGCGGATACACATGTATCAAATACGTCTTGCAATGGCCTTCCCAGTGTGTACTAGACAGTGTCTTGGTGAGGTGTGCTTTAACCAACTGAAGAGCCCAATAGCACACCGGGGCGAAACGCTGTCATTTTGTTGAGTTATGCCGGAACATTTAGCACAATTTGTGTTTAAATATATAATGGCTCAACGGACAAAACATATTTTTCTTTTGAAAATTGTATAAAGAAATTATTAAGACGAAATTTATGATTATTACTTTGTGTTCACTAGTGCGTATATAACTTGTTTCCATAATTTAATAAAAGCTGTTGTCTTCCGTAATATGTATTTATTATTACTATTTAACACAATAGAATGCAACTTTAGAAACACGCATTTGTCCTTTTATGAAAGTAAAGAAAGAAAGGTAAATAAATAATACACAAACCTGGGCAGTTCACGACCTCGCTAATCATATCCCACGTATTCCTTGTCATTGTCAGATCGTGGTAATTTTTATCACTCAGATCATAAAGTACAGGATGTCGTTTTACCATTTCAATAAGAAGTTCCTCATTTATTGCACTCATTGCACAACGATATGTAACAAAGCACTAGGGAACCTGCCTTCCGTCTTCCATCAACTTTGCTTGTCTGGGCAAACTTGACTGAACGGATGGTGGGGGGAAGGGGCTGATGGGTAATGAACTAATGCAGTGTGCGGCTGGACACTAGGTTGCATTGCCAGCAAGTCATCCAAGGTCAACTGAACGGAACGGAGGCAGTGTGCTCCCAGCTTAAAGCTTCCCATCACAACATAGCATTGATATAAATGTCAAATATCTTACACTGTAAAACTTCTTACAAGCAGTTCATTTCATTCATACATTCATTGAAAGACACTTTCAACATCTTCTATCCCTTTTTGTCAGGCACATTCATTTAGTGCATCATCACAATATGTTCCAGCATGCTTATCAACACAGAAAACAATGCATTCTTGGCTCACAAATACATAGGCTACATATTTTTATTTGACCTGAGCAAATCCCACACGGTTTTGACCTAAATCAAATTCTGTGTAGTATTGAGCTATAAATGCGCCTCCTATGATCCACATGGATGATTTCGGATCATCTGTTGAAGTAAATGTTGACAAGCAAACTGTCGCGCCAAGCCAATTCATCTAAAGAAAAAGATAAAGAAAAATCATTAGAAACCACAACTATAATCCATCGAAATGCTAGAGTGAAATGTAGAAAAACAACAATACGAGTAGAATTTTTCATATGAAGCAAAACCATTAACCATATTGGATAATATGCTCCAAATATGTATTAACTCAGATAATGAAATTACTGGTGACACCTGTTAATACAAAATAGTAGTCTATTAACAGGTGTCACCAATAATTTCATTAGTATTTTTCATATAAACTAATAATTTATCAGAACAATCATTAATAAAAAACACCAGGTAGATGGACAATGGAGATTGTTGCCTAATGCAGTTGTCTACCGGGGAAATGATTCAATAATAGACACCATGAGAAAAAGTACAATTGCCTTTTTCTGGCATTTATCAAGATTACATGACAATAGACTATTAAAACAACTATTCAACTACTTTTGGAAAAGTAAAATAAAAAAATAATTGGTTCAAAGAAGTTTAAAATGATTTATATGAATTGAATATTACAAAGAAACAAATTGCAAACAGAGAAGGAAAAAGGATCATGAAGATTAAGCATCTGATGAAGAAAGGGCAGTCAGGTCAGCTAGAATGTAGAGATTTTTTAGTGGGGAAGAAGATTATGACAGCTAAATTCCCTGTCAATTCTTCGATTACTGGTACTTAAATGTACAGTAGAGTGTCGTTTATCCGGATTAATTGGGACCGAAAGTGCTTCGGATAACGATTTTTCCGGATAATCAAACATGCGTTTATTTCATAGGAAAAAACATGCACAGTACATTATGGTAATAACCACCAAGCTTCTCATTTAACTACAATGCTTTCTCACATAAAGGTCCAGAAATGGGATCTACCTTACTTCTAGTCTGAATAAACCATAAGTACACCGCTTCTTCCAATTTTTATCCCCAGCTGATCTCATGGTTCTACATTTTTTAGACCCTTCTTCCCTATCTAACTTCGATGCATAATTCAGAATTTCAACTTTCCTTTCTTCAAATCATAAATTGTGGATTTTCTAACACTAAGACACTGCACACTCCCACCTTTATCCATCTCCACGTTCTTCTCAATGGATAAAACATTACGATTTCGTTTTTCTTTTTTGTCACTCGTAGAAGCCATTTTCACAACATAATACAGTACAGTACACACACTCACATACACAACACATTGAAACATTATAGAGTAAACAAACAGAAGGAGACAACAGAGACAACAATTGAAAACGAGAACCAACTCACTACTGTACGCAGCGCATGCTGCTCCGTTTTTTTTTTTTTTTTTTTGCTCGTCCGGATAATTGACGTTCCGGTTGTTTGACGTCTGGATAAACGACGTTTTACTGTATTTGGTTTGCTCCAATGTGGTTGAAAACTATAAAAATAAATAATGAATGATAAACTAATAATTTCTTGTACATGGCATTTCCTAAATGACATATTTTCCTCCCAATAAGGAAAATGAAGTATATGGCAAGTCTATGACAAGTGCAAATAGACATGCTCAATACATTCAAAATTCCAAAGCGAGGAGGGTCGGTTACATAACAGCGGACAGGCTAAGTATATACTACATGTAAACAGGCTATGGTGTTAGATTCCTGAAGCATAGTTCCAGGTTCAAACCCCACTGGGTGGAATGACAGGATTACCCAGCATCGATTAATTATCCCACATCTCAATTCATAAGCAAAAGATGCATCATGTGGTCGCTAACATCAATTAATGGATAGGCATCCGAAGTAGAAGAAGAAGAAGAATGAATGGTTCGATAAAGAATGTGAAGAAGCAATGGAAAAGAAAAATGAAGCAAGGAAGTTAATGTTACAAAGAGATCCAAGGCAAAGTAGAGCAAAATACAAGGCATATAGGAGAAAAGCAACAAAATTATGTAAAAGGAAAGAAGGAAATGTTAATGAGAAAGTTAGATGGAATAGAAGAGAGAAATAAAAATGAAGTGAGCAAATTTTATACAGAAGTTAACTGGTTCAGGAAAAGGTATCAACCTAGGCTTACTGGATGTAGGGGAAAATATTAGACAACGAGGATGATATTATCAATCGATGGAAGGAACATTTTGAAGAGTTATTAAATGTAAGGACTAAAGAAGGATGTGATACACATCCAAAGATAATGAATGTAGAACCACATATGGAAACACCAACCATTCATGAAGTGCAGGAAGCCATTGAGAAACTAAGAAACAATAAAGCCCGGGACAAGAAATTATATATGAAATATATAATCTTATCGTCAAGATATGGGAGCAAGAGAATATGCCATCTCAGTGCAACATCGGAGTAATTTTTCCCATATATAAGACAGTGGGTGGAATATTATGAGCAATATAGTGAACGGATTATTGTAGCAAAAATCAATACAAAACCTACGTGCACCACAGTGGTACAAGTCTATATGCCTAACAGTCAAGCTGATGATGAAGATGTTGAAAAGGTCTGCGAAGAAATAGATGAAATTCTGAGGTATATCAAGGGTGACGAAAATGTTATAGTAATGGGGGATTGGAATGCTGTGGTAGGAAAAGGAAGAGAAGGGAAGATAGTAGGAGACTTCGGATTAGGTGAAAGGAATGATCATGGAGGCAGGCTGATGGAATTCTGCACTGAGTATGAGTTGGTCATAGCTAACACCTTATTCAATAACCACAATAGAAGAATATACACATGGATGAGACCAGGAGATAAAGGGCGTTACCAAATCGACTTCATTATGGTCAAGCAGAGGTTTCGAAACCAGATTTTGGATTGTAAAACATATCACGGTGCTGACATAAACTCTGACCACAATCTGGTTGTTATGAAATGCAGATTTAAGTTGAAAAAATTGAAGAAAAGTCAAAAGCCAAAAAGGTGGGCAATAGACAGACTGAAAGAGAAGGATGTAAACGAAAGATTCAAGAAGAATATAAAGGAAGGACTAATGAAAAACCCTAAACAAACTTCAATTGCAGACGAATGGGCACCTTTGAAGAATGAAATAACAAAATCTGCAGAAGAAAACATTGGTAGGAAAGAAATAATAGGTAGAAAACTGTGGATCACTCAGGATATACTAGAATTGATGGATGAAAGGCAGAAACACAAGAATGTAAGAGATGAAAAGGGGAAAGCAGGATACAGACATCTGAGGAATGAGGTTAACAAGAAGTGCAAGGAAGCATAACTTGAAAGAGATATGTGCAGGTATAGAAAATTGCCTGAAATTAGAAAAAGTAGACACAGCTTATCGAAGGATTAAGAATACTTTTGGGGAAAAGAAGACTATGTGCTGTAATATTAAGGACACAAATGGAAAGCCTCTAACATATAGGGAAGAAAAGGTTGAGAGATGGAAAGCTTACATAGAGTGTTTGTATAAGGGAAAGGTTGAGAATCATGTAATGGAAAGGGAGGAGGAAATTGATGAGGACGGGAGATTTAATATTGAGATCAGAATTTGACAGAGCATTGGAAGAATTAAGAAGGAACAAAGCACCAGGCATAGATGATATACCGATTGAGTTGCTACGCTGCATAGGAGATGAAGGTCTGATCAGGTTATATCACCCGGTGTGTAGGATCCATGAGACAGGTGAGGTACCCTCTGATTTCAAGAAGGATGTTATCATCCCTATACCGAAGAAAGTGGGAGCTGACAGATGTGAAGATTACCGTACAATCGGCTGACTAGAATAATTTACAAGAGGATGGAAAGCCAGATAAGCACAGAATTGGGTGAAGACCAGTTTGGTTTTAGGAGAAATGTAGGAACAAGAGAAGCTGTACTAAGTCTTTGGCTGATTTTGGAAGGTAGAATAAAAGATAAGAGAACGTTCATGGCATTTGTAGACTTAGAAAAGGCTTTTGATAACGTTGATTGGGCTAAATTGTTTGACAATTTGAAAACGATTGGAATGAAGTACAGGAATAGGAGGGTGATCTACAATCCATACAGATGTAACAGTTTTGCTAGCCCACATGTTGAGCGTACAAATGTAACGTTAATTATAGCCCCATGTTGGTAGCAACAAGTGTAACGGTTTGGCTGCCCCTAACTGTTGGGTGATAAATGTAACTGTTTACCTTTGCCTAAGCTATGTTGTTTTAATGGGCGCCAAGACCTCAATGCAATGCTGAAATCTAAATTTGTATTTAACAACGTCTAGCTCTGGTAGAACACCTTCAAGAATCTATTCACTCAGATCGTGGTATGATTTGATCATTAACCCAACAAACAATTGTATCAGGAGAAGGAATTGGTCTATATCTAATGCTACCTACTGAAAGCAAAGATTGCATTGTAAAAGAAATGAATTTATTATATAAAACAAGAATAGCAAAATTAATAATAATAATAAGTTTAAAATTTAAATTGGAGCATTGCGATTTTAATATTACCGATAGAAAATTACGTGAAAACGGAGTCTGATAAATTATTGATTTTACTCTTATTCCCAAGCTATGAAGTTACTGAAATATGAAATATAAAACAAAGAGAAATGAGAGATTGCGTATTTCTGCGTCATTCGCGCTTACCACTGGAAATGGCCGAAGCCTTTCCCTCGTACTGGATGATGCTGTGAGCTTCCCACAGTCTCCTGGACGTCGACATCTCTGTCGATATTTGATGAGATTCTGGTAGATTAGATAATTCTATGGTCCGTACATCGGACCCAAACACTCGTACAACCACACTGGTTAAGTTTTACAAAAGTTAGTCCTCCACTCCACGGAACATCGGAGCGACTCCCGCGTACAACCGCACTCGTTAAGTTCTATACAGATAGTCCTCGTTCCACGGCGCGCTGAACGATATCTCCACACGTCGCATCCCCACTCTTCATCCGACTTCTAGCTTACGTGGTCTCCACTGATTGGCTGCACCCCACGCGCTATATTCCCCTCCTCTGGCTCATTACACTCGGCGGTAGGGTGAAGTCGTATTCCGTTCCATACATCCGCCTTTTCATTAAGCTGCAACGCAGGATTGCGTCATGCTTCCCGACAAGATTAATCCTGTATATGAATTTCCAGTGACTCATGTCTCTCAAAATATCCTAACTGACGAAAACTCCGTAAAATTCCGCAATCATATAATTTTCTATGATATTCTCGTTCGTAATAATTTGCTTGATAGCGTTTTCTAAGACATAGAAAACCTATCTGAATGCTAATAATTTTTATAAAATGCTCCGAAAATACCTTAATAATAATTATAATAAATTAATAATAATAATAAATTAACATGAAAAATTCTCTTGGCTGAACAATTTGCCGCATAAATAAATAAAGAATGGCTTCCTACTGACTTATGCCAGTTGCATAAAAATCCCTCGAAAAACACGTTACATATTCGTCTCGGATCATCGGATGATTTACCGTGACGACGGTCCATTATCCGATTATCCCAGACACGTTAATAAACCCCATCCAAAATACATATTACATAAATGAGATCACCCTAAATTACAGATATATACACTCATAATTTTTCCTCACGCACTTTGCGTCAAAGTTTGTTGTCACTATGGATTGCACTTTGCAACCAGTCCAATGTTTTACATATAGAATAGTGTTCCACAGATATTTCCGCCTCTCAAATTTCTCTATGTTGGAGAAATAGACATAATTAATGTGTGAGCACTAGGTATTTATGATGTCATATCACACGCAATGAAGGTGTTCTGATATATTTATATCTCCATAGAACTTCCTAATTTCACTGGAGGTCCCTTCCTTATGGTGAAATTTAATCTCACTTATCACTGAGCACACGATCACACTATTGTGGCAGCGCCTCGTGACCATAATACTTAATCTCTCTTTAAAGTAGATTAAATTAATATTGACTTCTGAAAAAAAAAACAGTAAATGCGCATTACATATAACACCAAATATTTCTGTGCCGTAATCGCCCTGTTTTGTTAAGTTCCCGTAGACCATATTCTACTTAATACTAGTTCTCAACACAGACCAGTTCTCCTGACACAAATAATACCTTTGTACAAATTACCTTAAATTACACACTTACAAATCTTACATGGCGAGGCCGTAAACAGAAATCACGTGTGCTGATATGAATGAGTTTCATGAAGGACTGTCTCGCCTTCTGATGGCCCATCTTTTGCCTCGTGGACGCCTTAAGCAAAAATACCCTGTCCAAGCGCTCACCCATCTCTTGGAGGCAAATGGGAATTCACCAGCGCTACCAAATTCTGGCCTTGGTGTATCGAGACATTTTAGTGCTCAAGAGCATCCGACAATCCCGTCATATTTCCCTGTACCTTAAAAACTCTCATTTACTTACATACTACCCCCCTGTGTGACTTCTGATACGCCTGCCTGGAAGACCATCTCCACCCACGCACCAAATACCACACTTACTCATTTGATAGGCTGGCTCGCCAGCTAAACACACTCGCTTTATGACACATATTTTCGTAGACTATGTATATTATACGTCCCGTATAATCTGTTCCCCTTACTATCCTCCAGCACATATGCTGTTTTTCCAATACGTTTGGAAACTATAAATGTTTCTGTGTCACCTGCTTCCAACCTTGCAAGAGGCTCCCTTTAAATGAACGTCATCACGTTGCCCTACTAGCATATTCCTCAGTGTCTGTAACGATGCCCTGTTGCTACTGTCCACACATGCTAACCCTACTTTCCTCTGGTGTAACACCTCTACTTGACACTCTATGACCTAAAAATGTCACTTCTGACTGACAGAATGACGACTTAGACAGCTTTAAAGTGAACCCTGCCTGATCTAACTTCTGAAAAACTATATCTAAATGACGTAGATGCTCCTCAAAACTGCGTGAACTAATTACCATATCATCTATGTAAATGGTTACAAACTCTCCTTTGTCATCCCCTAATGCGATGTTTAAAGCCCTAATTAAAGCTGCTGAACTACTCTTTAACTCATAAGGTGTTCTACAAAATTGATAAAGGTTATATTTATGACTAAAAGCTGTAAATGGTCTATCTTCGTACATAAGTGGCACTTGCCAAAAACTGGAACTCAAATCTACACAAGTGAAGTACTTCTTCCCATCAAATGTTTGCATTAATTCTTCTATTGACATAGATTTCAGCTGATCTGAACTAATTCTACTGTTAACCAAACGAGCGTCTAAACAAATACGAACTGTGCCGTCGGTCTTGGGTACCGTGATCAAAGAATTAACATATGGACTGTTAGAGTGCTCAATAATCCCATCTTCAAGCATCTGGTTAATTTGTGCCTCAACTGCACTCTGATAAGCGAAAGGTACAGGATATCTATGTCCTGTGAATACTGACCTATCAATAACGTTCAATGAATGTGTATAGCAATTGGCCATACCAATGCGATCCTCAAAAACTCTCCTATTGCACAATAACACATCATAGAGCCGAACACATTGTTCCACCTCTATATTTCCCTGAAATGCAGCATCACGTAACGAGTCCTCTAGACTTCCGTTCGTAATCACACTGCCCACAAAACATGGAGAACCCCGCTCTACGGCTGGCGATATCTCATTTAAAGTACAAATCACACCTACAATACTACTCCTCTGAATATGGTCATTGAACGCTACTTCTACTTCAGAATCTCCCCATTTAAATTTCAAACTCCCTACATCATAACATAAGTTACCCGACACTCTACTTAGCCACTCTGAACCCAAGATAACACTGAATACTAAATTTGGAATTACAAGACAAATCTGCTTCTCTACATGATTATTAATTTTAATGTCTACTAAAACTTGCTTAGAAATTACTTTAGACCTCTTCCCAACAGCTGTGATAACAAAAGTGCTTTTAATTGGCATCTCCTCAAAATTTACTCCAGTTCCTTTCATTTTATCATAAAATGCACTACTTATGCAACTCTTCATACAACCACTATCAATTAAAACATCTGTGTACGCCTCGGACACGTTAAATTTAACTATGGGGCTCTTACTAACCACTTCCTGAATAATACCTTCATCATTTAGTTCATGTAATAATTCATTTCTTACATTTAGGTCATAGGGTTCCTGTATAATTGTATGGACAGGGCATGCTACAGACTGAGATTCTGACCTTACTTCGCAGCCTGGTTCGCGTTTAAAGAACCGCTACAGCTGGCCGTAGTACTACTAACTACTGAACTGGTCTGGTTGTTCTGGGCTGTGTTGTCATTGTTTGGCTGTATATTACTACCACTAGGTTGTCCTCTTCCTTGACCCCTATTCTGGTTGTAATTATTGTCATTATAATTTCTCCCTTGATTTCCCCTGAAATCATTGTTTCTCCCTTGATTTCCCCCGTAATCGTTGTTCCTCCCTTGATTTCCCCTGAAATCATTGTTCCTCCCTTGATACTGATTACCATAGCCATTTCCTCTGTTCTGATTTATCTGATTATTATTATTTCTATTTTGAGCGTTGGCCCCTTCGCCACCGTTCCCTTGAACTTCTTGATGCCTGGCTTCATTAGGTCTGTTATTATTATTACCCTGGTTCCTATTGAAATTGTCCTCATAACCCCCTCTCCCTAGTGCATCAAATGTGCTTAACAAATTTTCTACTTGTGATATAGTCTTTACATTCTGGATACAAGCAGCCTCCTTGATCCTATAGGAAAAGTGCCTAAGTAGCAACCTCACCACATCACTTTCCTCTTTCAAGCCATCCAGATATTTACACACTAATACCTGCCCTAAAATGTATTCGGTCATGGTGGAGCTTCCTTTAGGGTTATATTTACCGCACACTACTCCCTCACGATGCTGCGACTGAATAACCTCATTCCAGAACTTTTCACAGAATTTCATTTTAAAATCATTGATATCAGTAAACTTGTCTCTGTAGACAGCAAACCAATTCCTCGTTTCCCCCACAAACACTTGTTCTAAAATTTCAACTACCTGGCACCACTCAATACTACCATTTTCCAACCTCTCCCCAAATTTATTTTCTATAGAATTCATGAACTCCATTGGGCACCCCTGTCGATTGCTGAACTTACCCAGTTCTACCTCCCTGTGTGTGCTATTCACAAAAACTGGCCTATTCTGACTATTTTCTTGCCTGATCCTAGCTTTTAATTTTAACTCTAATTCTGCGATTTTCTCCTCAGCCTTCCTCCCAATACTGTTTACTGTTAATTTAATGTTTCCTTCTGATTCTTCTACTTTATCATATAGCTTTGCTTGTTTCTCCTCAATCTTGCTAATGCTCTCTCTATTACTCTCTCTTAAATCATTTACTTCTGCAACTATTTGTGAGTGGACTTTCTCAATTCTACCCCCCAGCTGTTCCTTAACCTCTTTAGTAGCTACTTGAATTTTGTCAATTTCTCCCCCCAATTGCTTTTTGACCTGCTGTGTTTCCAGTTGCACTAGTTCTTTTAAATTTTCAGCCTGTGTACTGATTCTAATTTCCAACTCCTCCTGTACTTTTCCTAATTTTCTGTCTACATCTGCAATAATCTCATTAGCCTTTTCTTCCATCACCCCCCCCCCCCCCTGATCTCACCTCTAATCAGTTCGAATTTGTCACTCATTTCCCTACTGTTTTGTTCTAATTTAGCATTTAAAATTTCAGTACTCTCTCTATTTTCCTTACTGTTTTGTTCTAATCTGGCATTTAAGGCATCTGTACTTTCTTTATTTTCCCTACTGTTTTGTTCTAATTTTGCATTTTTTTGTTCTAATTTTGCATTTAAAGCGTCACTACTAACTTTGTTCTGATACATGAACTCGAGAAGTCAAGTTTTTAATTCTGGTTGGCCGCCTACACTCCCTGTTTCAGTATCGGGATTTACCTCCGCTACCCCGGTACTACCATCACTCGACATACTGCTCGTATCATCACTCTCCAGTTGATGACCACTACGTAACCTCATCTGTCTTTCTTTCTCATCCCCCATAATGATATACACTGATACAGACAAATAACCCCCAAAATACAGGCACAGAAATATATACCCTTCTCCTTCCACAAATGTTATTAGGTTTTCAGCCCCAAGTTGTCGGCGACAATTGTAACAGTTTTGCTAGCCCACATGTTGAGCGTACAAATGTAACGTTAATTATAGCCCCATGTTGGTAGCAACAAGTGTAACGGTTTGGCTGCCCCTAACTGTTGGGTGATAAATGTAACTGTTTACCTTTGCCGAAGCTATGTTGTTTTAATGGGCGCCAAGACCTCAATGCAATGCTGAAATCTAAATTTGTATTTAACAACGTCTAGCTCTGGTAGAACACCTTCAAGAATCTATTCACTCAGATCGTGGTATGATTTGATCATTAAACCAACAAACAATTGTATCAGGAGAAGGAATTGGTCTATATCTAATGCTACCTACTGAAAGCAAAGATTGCATTGTAAAAGAAATGAATTTATTATATAAAACAAGAATAGCAAAATTAATAATAATAATAAGTTTAAAATTTAAATTGGAGTATTGCGATTTTAATATTACCGATAGAAAATTACGTGAAAACGGAGTCTGATAAATTATTGATTTTACTCTTATTCCCAAGCTATGAAGTTACTGAAATATGAAATATAAAACAAAGAGAAATGAGAGATTGCGTATTTCTGCGTCATCCGCGCTTACCACTGGAAATGGCCGAAGCCTTTCCCTCGTACTGGATGATGCTGTGAGCTTCCCACAGTCTCCTGGACGTCGACATCTCTGTCGATATTTGATGAGATTCTGGTAGATTAGATAATTCTAAGGTCCGTACATCGGACCCAAACACTCGTACAACCACACTGGGTAAGTTTTACAAAAGTTAGTCCTCCACTCCACGGAACATCGGAGCGACTCCCGCGTACAACCGTACTCGTTAGGTTCTATACAGATAGTCCTCATTCCACGGCGCGCTGAACGATATCTCCACACGTCGCATCCCCACTCTTCATCCGACTTCTAGTTTACGTGGTCTCCACTGATTGGCTGCACCCCACGTGCTATATTCCCCTCCTCTGGCTCATTACACTCGGCGGTAGGGTGAAGTCGTATTCCGTTCCATACATCCGCCTTTTCGTTAAGCTGCAACGCAGGATTGCGTCATGCTTCCCGACAAGATTAATCCTGTATATGAATTTCCAGTGACTCATGTCTCTCAAAATATCCTAACTGACGAAAACTCCGTAAAATTCCGCAATCATATAATTTTCTATGATATTCTCGTTCGTAATAATTTGCTTGATAGCGTTTTCTAAGACATAGAAAACCTATCTGAATGCTAATAATTTTTATAAAATGCTCCGAAAATACCTTAATAAAAATTATAATAAATTAATAATAATAATAAATTAACATGAAAAATTCTCTTGGCTGAACAATTTGCCGCGTAAATAAATATAGAATGGCTTCCTACTGACTTATGCCAGTTGCATAAAAAAATCCTCGAAAAACACGTTACATATTCGCCTCGGATCATCGGATGATTTACCGTGACGACGGTCCATTATCCGATTATCCCAGACACGTTAATAATCCCCATCCAAAATACATATTACATAAATGAAATCACCCTAAATTACAGATATATACACTCATAATTTTTCTTCACGCACTTTGCGTCAAAGTTTGTTGTCACAATGGATTGCACTTTGCAACCAGTCCAATGTTTTACATATAGAATAGTGTTCCACGGATATTTCCGCCTTTCAAATTTCTCTATGTTGGAGAAATAGACATAATTAATGTGTGAGCACTATGTATTTATGATGTCATATCACACGCATTGAAGGTGTTCTGATATATTTATATCACCATAGAACTTCCTAATTTCACTGGAGGTCCCTTCCTTATGGTGAAATTTAATCTCACTTATCACTGAGCACACGATCACACTATTGTGGCAGCGCCTCGTGACCATAATACTTAATCTCTCTTTAAAGTAGACTAATTAATATTGACTTCTGAAAAAAAAAACAGTAAATGCGCATTACATATAACACCAAATATTTCTGTGCCGTAATCGCCCTGTCTTGTTAAGTTCCCGTAGACCATATTCTACTTAATACTAGTTCTCAACACAGACCATTTCTCCTGACACAAATAATACCTTTGTACAAATTACCTTAAATTACACACTTACAAATCTTACATGGCGAGGCCGTAAACAGAAATCACGTGTGCTGATATGTATGAGTTTCATGAAGGACTGTCTCGCATTCTGATGGCCCATCTTTTGTCCCGTGGACGCCTTAAGCAAAAATACCCTGTCCAAGCGCTCACCCATCTCTTGGGGACAAATGGGAATTCACCAGCGCTACCAAATTCTGGCCTTGGTGTATCGAGACATTTTAGTGCTCAAGAGCATCCGACAATCCCGTCATATTTCCCTGTACCTTAAAAACTCTCATTTACTTACATACTACCCCCCTGTGTGACTTTTGATACGCCTGCCTGGAAGACCATCTCCTCCCACGCACCAAATACCACACTTACTCATTTGATAGGCTGGCTCGCCAGCTAAACACACTCACTTTATGACACATATTTTCGTAGACTATGTATATTATACGTCCCGTATAATCTGTTTCCCTTACTATCCTCCAGCACATATGCTGTTTTTCCAATACGTTTGGAAACTATAAATGTTTCTGCGTCACCTGCTTCCAACCTTGCAAGTGGCTCCCTAAAATGAACGTCATCACGTTGCTCTACCTAGCATATTACTCAGTGTCTGTAACGATGCCCTGTTGCAACTGTCCACACATGCACATATTAAAATACCGTCCTCTGCTTTAACCACAGGATAATCCCTACATACATTAGTGTCCCTCGATAGCATGTCTGCAAGAATGTTATCTTTACCTTTAATATATTTTACTGTGAATTCGTATTCCTGCAGAGCAAGAATCCACCTACTAACTCTGTTAGAACTGAGTTTACAAGTTCTCATATACAGTAATGCATGGTGATCTGTGTGGATCTCAAATTTCCCCCCTACTAAATACATTCTAAATTTCCCTAAACTGAAAACAATACCTAAAAGCTCTTACTCAGTAATCGTGTATCTTTTCTCTGCTGCTGTCAGTCCTCGCGAGGCTAAAGATACAATGCACAGATTACCCTCATCATCTCTCTGACATAATACTCCAGCAATGCCTATATGTGAAGCATCTGTCATAACCACATATTCCTTATCTTTTAACGGATATTTCAGCACTACAGCTTTCTCAAAACCTTCCTTCAGCGCTCTAAAAGCCTGATCATGCTTGAACTCCCATCTCCACCGAGTCCCACTTTTAAGCAATTCCCTGAATGGTTCCACCAACCCTGAGTATTTAAAAACGAACCTCCTGAAAAAGTTGCAAATTCCCAGGTAAGTTTTTAACTGTTTAACATTCTGTGGCACCTCTGCGTTAAGTATCTTATTAACCCTACTTTCTTCTGGTGTTACACCTCTACTCGACACTCTATGACCTAAAAATGTCACTTCTGACTGACAGAATGACGACTTAGACAGCTTCAAAGTGAACCCTGCCTGATCTAACTTCTGAAAAACTATATCTAAATGACGTAGTTGCTCCTCAAAACTGCGTGAACTAATTACCATATCATCTATGTAAATGGTTACAAACTCTCCTGTGTCATCCCCTAATGCGATGTTTCAAGCCCTAATTAAAGCTGCTGAACTACTCTTTAACCCATAAGGTGTTCTACAAAATTGATAAAGGTTATATTTATGACTAAAAGCTGTAAATGGTCTATCTTCGTACATAAGTGGCACTTGCCAAAAACTGGAACTCAAATCTACACAAGTGAAATATTTCTTCCCCTCAAATGTTTGCATTAATTCCTCTATTGACATAGATTTCAGCTGATCTGAACTAAGTCTACTGTTAACCAAACGAGCGTCTAAACAAATACGAACAGTGCCGTCGGTCTTGGGTACCGTGATCAAAGAATTAACATATGGACTGTTAGAGTGCTCAATAATCCCATCTTCAAGCATCTGGTTAATTTGTGCCTCAACTGCACTCTGATAAGCGAAAGGTACAGGATATCTATGTCCTGTGAATACTGACCTATCAATAACGTTCAATGAATGGGTATAGCAATTGGCCATACCAATGCGATCCTCAAACACTCTCCTATTACACCATAACACATCATAGAGCCGAACACATTGTTCCACCTCTATATTTCCCTGAAATGCAGCATCACGTAACGAGTTCTCTAGACTTCCGTTCGTAATCACACTGCCCACAAAACATGGAAAACCCCGCTCTACGGCTGGCGATATCTCATTTAAAGTACAAATCACACCTACAATACTACTCCTCTGAATATGGTCATTGAACGCTACTTCTACTTCAGAATCTCCCCATTTAAATTTCAAACTCCCTACATCATAACATAAGTTACCCGACACTCTACTTAGCCACTCTGAACCCAAGATAACACTGAATACTAAATTTGGAATTACAAGGCAAATCTGCTTCTCTACATGATTATTAATTTTAATGTCTACTAAAACTTGCTTAGAAATTACTTTAGACCTCTTCCCAACAGCTGTGATAACAAAAGTGCTTTTAATTGGCATCTCCTCAAAATTTACTCCAGTTCCTTTCATTTTATCATAAAATGCACTACTTAAGCAACTCTTCATACAACCACTATCAATTAAAACATCTGTGTACGCCTCGGACACGTTAAATTTAACTATGGGG
The DNA here is from genome assembly GCA_946902985.2 of Meconema thalassinum. Taxonomy (NCBI): domain Eukaryota; kingdom Metazoa; phylum Arthropoda; class Insecta; order Orthoptera; family Tettigoniidae; genus Meconema; species Meconema thalassinum. Next base: position 293,259,211 of record OX336391.1, on the reverse strand, counting down.
CTCTTACTAACCACTTCCTGAATAATACCTTCATCATTTAGTTCATGTAATAATTCATTTCTTACATTTAGGTCATAGGGTTCCTGTATAATTGTATGGACAGGGCATGCTACAGACTGAGATTCTGACCTTACTTCGCAGCCTGGTTCGCGTTTAAAGAACCGCTACAGCTGGCCGTAGTACTACTAACTACTAAACTGGTCTGGTTGTTCTGGGCTGTGTTGTCATTGTTTGGCTGTATATTACTACCACTAGGCTGTCCTCTTCCTTGACCCCTATTCTGGTTGTAATTATTGTCATTATAATTTCTCCCTTGATTTCCCCTGAAATCATTGTTTCTCCCTTGATTTCCCCTGTAATCATTGTTCCTCCCTTGATTTCCCCTGAAATCATTGTTCCTTCCTTGATACTGATTACCATAGCCATTTCCTCTGTTCTGATTTAGCTGATTATTATTATTTCTATTTTGAGCGTTGGCCCCTTCGCCACCGTTCCCTTGAACTTCTTGATGCCTGGCTTCATTAGGTCTGTTATTATTATTACCCTGGTTCCTATTGAAATTGTCCTCATAACCCCCTCTCCCTAGTGCATCAAATGTGCTTAACAAATTTTCTACTTGCGATATAGTCTTTACATTCTGGATACAAGCAGCCTCCTTGATCCTATAGGGAAAGTGCCTAAGTAGCAATCTCACCACATCACTTTCCTCCTTCAACCCATCTAGATATTTACACACTAATACCTGCCCTAAAACGTATTCGGTCATGGTGGAGCTTCCTTTAGGGTTATATTTACCACACACTACTCCCTCACGATGCTGCGACTGAATAACCTCATTCCAGAACTTTTCACAGAATTTCATTTTAAAGTCATTAATATCAGTAAACTTGTCTCTGTAGACAGCAAACCAATTCCTCGTTTCCCCCACAAACACTTGTTCTAAAATTTCAACTACCTGGCACCACTCAATACTACCATTTTCCAACCTCTCCCCGAATTTATTTTCTATAGTGTTCATGAACTCCATTGGGCACCCCTGTCGATTGCTGAACTTACCCAGTTCTACCTCCCTGTGTGTGCTATTCACAAAAACTGGCCTATTCTGACTATTTTCTTGCCTGATCCTAGCTTTTAATTTTAACTCTAATTCTGCGATTTTCTCCTCAGCCTTCCTCTCAATACTGTTTACTGTTAATTTAATGTTTCCTTCTGATTCTTCTACTTTATCATATAGCTTTGCTTGTTTCTCCTCAATCTTGCTAATGCTCTCTCTATTACTCTCTCTTAAATCATTTACATCTGCAACTATTTGTGAGTGGACTTTCTCAATTCTACCCCCCAGCTGTTCCTTAACCTCTTTAGTAGCTACCTGAATTTTGTCAATTTCTCCCCCCAATTGCTTTTTGACCTGCTGTGTTTCCAGTTGCACTAGTTCTTTTAAATTTTCAGCCTGTGTACTGATTCTAATTTCCAACTCCTCCTGTACTTTTCCTAATTTTCTGTCTACATCTGCAATAATCTCTTTAGCCTTTTCTTCCATCACCCCCCTGATCTCACCTCTAATCAGTTCGAATTTGTCACTCATTTCCCTACTGTTTTGTTCTAATTTAGCATTTAAAGTTTCAGTACTCTCTCTATTTTCTTTACTGTTTTGTTCTAATCTGGCGTTGTTTTGTTCCAGTTTAGCATTTAAAGTTTCAGTACTCTCTCTATTTTCCTTACTGTTTTGTTCTAATCTGGCGTTTAAAGTTTCATTACTCTCTCTATTTTCCCTACTGTTTTGTTCTAATTTAGCGTTGTTTTGTTCCAGTTTAGCATTTAAAGCGTCTGTACTTTCTTTATTTTCCCTACTGTTTTGTTCTAACCTTGCATTATTCTGTTCTAACTTTGCGTTTAAGGCATCACTACTAACTTTGTTCTGATACATGAACTCGAGAAGTAAAGTTTTTAATTCTGGTTGGCCGCCTACACTCCCTGTTTCAGTATCGGGATTTACCTCCGCTACCCCGGTACTACCATCACTCGACATACTGCTCGTATCATCACTCTCCAGTTGATGACCACTACGTAACCTCATCTGTCTTTCTTTCTCATCCCCCATAATGATATACACTGATAAAGACAAATAACCCCCAAAATACAGGCACAGAAATATATACCCTTCTCCTTCCACAAATGTTATTAGGTTTTCAGCCCCAAGTTGTCGGCGACAATTGTAGCAGGTCCGCTTAGGCTGGGATGACATGTGAAACGGTATTTACTTTGCTCCACGTTGAGCGTACAAATGTAGCAGAATTGCTAGCCCCCCCTTTGCCTAAGCTATGTTGTTTTAATGGGCGCCAAGACCTCAATGCAATGTTGAAATCTAAATTTGTATTTAACAACGTCTAGCTCTGGCAGAACACCTTCAAGACTCTATTCACTCAGATCGTGGTATGATTTGATCATTAACCCAACAAACAATTGTATCAGGAGAAGGAATTGGTCTATATCTAATGCTACCTACTGAAAGCAAAGATTGCATTGTAAAAGAAATGAATTTATTATATAAAACAAGAATAGAAAAATTAATAATAATAATAATAATAAGTTTAAAATTTAAATAGGAGCGTTGTGATTTTAATATTACCGATAGAAAATTACGTGAAAACGGAGTCTGATAAATTATTGATTTTACTCTTATTCCCAAGCTATGAAGTTACTGAAATATGAAATATAAAACCAAGAGAAATGAGAGATTGCGTATTTCTGCGTCATTCGCGCTTACCACTGGAAATTGCCGAAACATTTCCCTCGTACTGGATGATGCTGTGAGCTTCCCACAGTCTCCTGGACGTCGACATCTTCGTCGATATTTGATGAGATTCTGGTAGATTAGATAATTCTATGGTCCGTACCTCGGACCCAAACACTCGTACAACCGCACTGGTTAAGTTTTACAAAAGTTAGTCCTCCAATCCACGGAACATCGGAGCGACTCCCGCGTGCAAACGTACTCGTCAAGTTCTACACAGACAGTCCTCGTTCCACGGAACATCGGAGCGACTCCCGCGTACAACCACACTCGGCAAGAACTACACAGATTGTCCTCGTTCCACGGCGCGTCGAACGATATATGCACCTGTCGGCTCCCCCACTCTTCAGCCGACTTCAGCTTACGTGGTCCTCACTGATTGGCTGACCCACCACGCGATCTTCCCCTCCTCCGGGTCATTACACACGGCGCGGCGATGATGAAGTCGATTTCCGTTCCAACTATTCGCCTTTCCTGGACGCTGCGACCCAGGATTGCGTCATGCTTTCCGACAAGATTAAGCGTGTACTTGAATTCCCAGTGAGTCACGTCTCTCGATATACCCTAACTGACGAAAACTCCGTAAAATTCCGCAATCACATAATTTTCTATGATATTGTCGTTCGTAATAATTTGCTTGATAGCGTTTTCTAAGACATAGAAAACCTATCTGAATGCTAATAATTTTTATAAAATGCTCCGAAAATACCTTAATAATAATTATAATAAATTAATAATAATAATAAATTAACATGAAAAATTCTCTTGGCTGAACAATTTGCCGCGTAAATAAATATAGAATGGCTTCCTACTGACTTATGCCAGTTGCATAAAAAACCCTCGAAAAACACGTTACAAACTTACAGTTCTTTCCGAAGTTACGTGTTCTTTCCCTGAGGTTTTCGTGTTCGATGTACTGAACTAGGCACGTTGAGTCAAGTCCCGTTCAGACTGACTGATTACTTTGGTGGCCCAGCACCACGTCCTATGATGACTTCGAAACAGTGTGTCCCGCCACGGCGGACATCAAACTGAATACTGTGAACCAGTACCGTTCTCCTTGGCACCTACGGTAGACTGAACATACTGAAGATTGTTCTTTCGCCCTGATATGGGCCCAAATTGGCTTACTGACGACTCGTACTGGCGGTCTAAACACTGTGATCCAGCGTCACGTCCAACTGGACTCTGGAGACTGAATGAATTCTTAACAATGTACTTTCGCCCTTTACCGGGCCCAACTTGGCGTAATGACGGCATTACTTGTTGAAACAGGGTGACCTCCTCGGAGATTCACCAAAATGACTGCACGTGATACAGCATCACTAACAAAAATGCATACTCTCTGGCTGAAAGCTCGGCTATATATTGAGAATTTGCAAAAATAAATCAATTTGGTCTCCTTCTTGGAGATATCTTTTGAACTAGACGTCGCACGTTTTTGAAAAAATAACCATTATGTTCTTTACGATCTAAACGTTACATTCTCATCTTGTTTTCTGAAAATCGATCGTCCACTTATTTTAAATTAAATCCACAAGGCTCCTCAGCTGTGTGGGCGAAGTGGTTTTTTTTCTCTCCTACCAATAGACCCCTTAATGAGCCCGCCTAAATGACGCATTTGCTTCGTAAGCACTTTTTCCCTGTGCATAAGTTACTAAATTTTGGTCTTGATTAATTCGTAATTCCCTGGATTATTCTGGTTGATGCCAAAATATTATAACAATTTTGCGTAATTTCCATAAAAAAACAAATATTTCACCACAATGCAGTGTTGTATCGCAACCAGGGTTGTCGTTTTAATGCTGAGTTTGCATTCAGAGGGGGGAATTCCCTTCCTCTCTACTGGCTTGAATTTTTCCATCTGCATGACATCATTTAGCTGATACTGCGTGACTACGCGCTCTCCGTGAGTCAGACACTGCCTGTATGTAATGTATCAAAATAACGGACATTAATTGCGTTGAGTCACTGTATGAGTTGCTCCATGAGGCCTTACTCTTAGTCCATATGACTGTGAATATCTTATGAATATTTTCTCTTTCTGAATTTAAATATCATTGGTTCGAACCTCCATGCCCACCAAATGGGTACACTACGGACATGTCTCAAGGATGAACTCAACGAGAATTTCCAACCGGCTTCTCAACTACTGGGAGAATAGAAAGAGCGTGACACCATGGCTAACAGAAATTAACAAGGGCATCCAAGTACTGAGGATAATTGAAAATGATATTGGAAGCCGATCTCATCTCAGAAAGATACTTAAATAGAAGAGTTTTTAGGAAAGACCACCCTTTTAGAAAACCGGCATCAGCTGGACAAAAGAGAAAAGAGAAACATAGCCAGAGAATATTGGGCAAACATCAAGTCCCTCGCCAAGTTGAAAAGTTCAACGTCGTGGTCCTTAGCTGGACCATCTGAAAGGAGAAGAACAAGAAGTAATGCAAGCCGGTAATCATGACAACAGTATCTCAAGAGGTGACATCCAACTTTCCATCTATTTCTGTAAGAAGCAATGCCACTCAATTTAATCAATTTCTGCGAAAGTTTGCAAATGGCTATAAGGTTATCATGGAAACAAACATAGACTGTAAAATTCATCAATGCGCTTAAGGGGTACCCTATAATGTTTTAACTCGACTTACACATGCGATATGTTGTACAGAAGGTCTATTATATCTCCAAACAGCAACATTATTATCCAAAATTCCTGAATTGAATAGTGTTTTTTGCAGCTTTTGGGAATTTGGGCCATTGGAGACTACAAATCCTGAATTTTCATACACCACAAACCTTTATAATTTATTAAAGGGGTCTTCCTGGGGATGGGGACTTCCCACAACGGTGAGGGTCCGTTTTTATTTGACATATATTGCGTTTCGTCAATAAGGTTTTCAATATTTTCACGTCAGGAAGTACATGTTAGCTGAATCTAGTTAGAGAGCACATTTTAACTAATCATATTTTTGTCGACAAACGGGCTCATCGTAAAGACGATTTTGTTTGACACTGTGTGGTTGACATATCTTTATGTTTATGTACGCCTATAATTCATGTTCGGGTGCTTGGAGCATCGTAAAATTAGGTATTGTGACCATGAGTCAATACACCAATCATTTAGAAAACTCTTCAACGTACTTCTCATAGAAGGGTGGGTATAAAGAACAACTTTTCGAAATACATGCTAAAATAGGCGAAAATAAAAATTATCCTAGAAGGACGACCAAAGCATATGTTGCGCTTCTCAATGTGTGACACAAAACTAGGGAGTCTATAAAGGGTCTCCGAAAACCACATTTTATGGCTCTTAAATTAACAGTGTCTGCGATATACCCAGAAAACTAACGTCGTTCTGATAAACTTATGAAGGAATGGCAAGCCCCTAACCATTGCAACAGTAGCTCAATTGATAACGTCTGGTTATTAATACCGAAGACCGTCCGAAGAGCGGGTACTTCTGCTAGTTTTCTTATAATTCCGAAATCATTTTTCTCATCCCTTGGCGTAATGGTGGCTCATATCAAAAATTATTTCAGACAAAAGTTTTAGGGAATTATTAGGGGAATATTTTCCATTGTGTGCGGTTTTGATATTGTGCCAATTAAGAGAGATATGGTTAATGTTTCCCGAAAAACCCCCACCTTTTCCCACCCCTTTGGTCAATGGTTGGTGCTATAAAAAACTTTTGAAACATACATTTTTGGCACTTATCCGACACATAGTATGAACTTTCAATGAATTCGATATTTCACGTATTAAGAGAGTTATAGCGATATTTTACTTTTTCGAGAAAAAAAAAGCCCCTCATTTTCACCCCCTTCGACCGATTTTGCCCATTAACGAACTCGACCGAGAATTTAAAGGAATACATATTCAAAGTGATTGGTGCAAAATTACGGTAATTATCGTGTCCACAAGAAATATATATAATATACATATATATAAACTTTTGAACTGATGGTGGTTTTGGGGTCTAGGGGAGTGAAACGCGAAGATATGTCGAAATTTTCCGGAAGTCGAAACATGGTACCCATTGAAAATAGGTAGCTTTCTAATGAAATCTACCTAAAAAAAAGGAAACTAAAATTTGTGTGAAATGAGGTAAGCTTATAAGTTAAACGATTTATTCATTTCTTTGTCATTCGGTTAGGGGTTAAGCGTAGGCCTATGTTACTAGCTCATAATCTCTAATTTCTTATAATTATATAGTCATTGGTCTTGCCTACCTTTCTCATGCTGCCTTTTGCATTGAAACGGTTGCAATTTAGCGTGCTGTTGTACTTACACTTTCCGATACATCAAAATGTCTTACAATTGGACACAAGTAAGATAGTATTAGAATCTTTCTGTTCCACAACGGCTCAACATGTCTCCATATTTATCAACATTATTTCAAAGTTTACTCATTTTGCCAGTTAAATGATATTAGGGGCACAAATTTAAACACTTTTCTTATTTCCAAAACTCAGTCGAATTAATATTTCAATTGTATGGAAGACTTTATTCTTATAAAAGACTGACACAGCAATGAAATAAAGTAGGTTTATCTCTGCGAGCTCCAGGAGCTATAGTTAAGTGGTGTGTAAGAGAACTCTAAGTATCAAAGGCATTGCTAAAGAATCATACGTACAATGCTGGAATGAACAAAATAAGAAGCTCCATTGACAATTGAAGAGTATATAGTACCGTAGATTTTTTTGTTCGTGTGAAATGTGGTCAAATGTCATGTCTGGCTTACTCAAGTGAATCCGTTCAACTCCCTATGATTGTACAAATTTTGTCGAAAATCCTTTGAGAGTTTTTCAAGGATAAGTGTAAGTTTGGTGCTACTCATTACTAAAAATTGACAACAATGGAATGGCTTAAAACTTTATGAATTATGTGTTGGTTGTGCGTACGTAAAAATTGTATTCAAAATTGGAGTTTTGCGAGATTATTATGGGTGACTGTAAAGTATCTGTAAGTATCTTATTCAAAACCGCCTTGTAAAACACTAAACAATGTGGTTTAATCACTGCTTAAACGTACATGTTTCTGTGTTCAATGACACCTACGATAGCGTATATTGAATTAAAATAATCTTAAAACTAAGTTTACAAAGATAAAAGAGAAAATGGATATCCTTACAAAACACTATTAGGAATTTAAATAAAAAGAAAGCTCACAAAAAGAATTAAAGAACATAATTATGAATGGTTCGATTACAGTGAATCGGTCGTCGCTGCTATATGATGTATCTTACAGTTATATCACGATCAACTTCAGTGTGGTTTAATATTATCGGACGTAATATGACTACAAATCAACCTTAATGGATACGGCATTCAGTGTCACATTGATGTGGTCTAACCTCGAAATAAATTAGAAGAATCTTTCTAGTTGGATCGTTCAGCTGAAGTTAGCTGTGCAATTTGGTAATGCAGTACATAATCTTAATCCAAAATGACCTAGTATTTTATATGTGCAAGACGTACCGTATGAAACAATTTGGATGTTGTCAAGCCAAAATATAATGTATGGATACGTTGAGAAATAAAATAACCAACATTTATTAAACAGTGGGCAACACATTGTCATGAATCCATCTTTTCTTGCATCTCAAGAGCTGAAGACGAATGTCACATGCAGGTTCCATTCCGAGGCGGCAGACCTCAACAACACAACACGATATGACAGGTGTCTTAATTCTGGTGGTGATTATGTCGAAAAGTAGCTCAAACATTGCTGTATTTGGTGTCAATAAAGTTTATTTTTCAACTACGTTTTATTTTTTTATTTTAAAAATAGCTTGCCACGGTGGGCGAGTGGTTAACGTGTCGGATTACTAACCCCAAGCTTGCAGGTTCACACCTGGCCGTGGTAAGTGATTTTTGAAAGGCAGCAAAAATTACGACTCGCATGTCAAGCGATGTTGGCAAGTCAAAGAACCCATTTGAATTCAGTAGGCCGTGTTCATAATGGCAAAATTAATCTCGGGAGTTTCCGCCAACACAAAGTTCCTCATTTCTCAACAAGAAACCGTTATAGTGTTCAAGGAGCTTAGATATCTAACCTCCTTGACTTACATAATGCTTCAAGGAACAGCTAAATTCGACAAGCAAGCTACCCTCTGGATGTCAAATAACAAAGCTTGCACCCGGCACCCGAGGCCATACGATATTATTATTATTATTATTATTATTTAAAAAAAGAGAAACTTAATTTCTGGATGTTCCTCGTAAGATCCTTGCCCAGTGGCATTGTATGGAGCCGAGTGCTGCATGCTACCAAGAGCGCGCATTGTTCGTTAGTACAGGGTCATCGAAAAATAATGCACAGATTTAGTAAATTATAACATCGAAACCTTTTATGTTAAATGAGTGATTCTTTCACTGTGTGGTAACTGGTTACCGAAAGTTTTGTTTAATGCATTAGTGTGACCGTGGTATGCGCATCTAGTTGCCTAACGAAATCCACGAGTATGTTCGTGACAATATGTGATGCGAGTTACTTCATGACCAACCTATCGGACCTTTCTTTTTCGCTGAAAAAACAATTACAGGCCTAATTTACCTCGACATGCTTGAAAAGTTTGTCTTCCCTCAAATTGGCGACATCGAACAACAGACTGGACAGCGTGTCATTTTTATGCAAAATGGGTTCCGCCTCACTACCTTCACTCGGTACGCGATCCACTCGACACACGCTTTCCAAACGGTTAGTTTGGCAGAGAATCCCCCGTTTCCTGGCCTCCCAGAAGTCCAGACCTAACTCCTTTGGATTTTCTTTATGGAGGTACAGCGTGTTCCGATTCAACACGGAACTGTAAAATGGGTTGCCTACCCACCCGCAAACGGCTTGAAATCTGTTCGCAGCGCGCTAGCAACGGGGCTGAGTAGTTCGATTTCACTGATTGCCGCCTTCTTATGCAGCATTGCAAAGTATTTTGCTCTTTAAAGGTATATTTACACAGGCTTCACAACAAGTTTTAACGATTCCTGTTTCATAACTTGTAATTTTACGCTTCTTTTAATGGCTTTTGCAGAGCATTTCTGTGAAAAAAAAAAATATTTTACAACATAGACGCGTAAAATAACAAGTTCTGAAACAGAAATCGTTCAAACTTATCGTGAAGCCTGTGTAAATATATTTTGAAAGAGCAAAATGCTTTGTAATGCTGCGTAAGAAGCGGCAATCAGTGAAATCGAACTCAGCCCCGTCGCTAGCACGCTGCGAGCAGATTTCAAGCCAATTGCGGGTGGATAGGAAACCCATTTTACAGTTCCGTGTTGAATCGGAACACGCTGTACATATAAAACGTTGTTTACGCAGAAAAGATTCGTTATTTGGTGCATCTTCGGGAGCGAATTGCTGCCGCCTTGTTTTCTTATAGCAATTATTTAAAATCTAGGCATTATTTTTCGATGACCCTGTACAAGAGCAGGGAATTTGAAGCACTGCAAAGCTCTCAGGTGTGCTGAAATGGGTTGTTCTCTGGAGTGTTATCGCGCGAGGATCGGACTGTGGTATGTGAAGGGTAGTCGGGATTTCCGGTGTTTGTGTGTGCTTACGGGACCTAGTAACTTGTGGTTTATAGCCCTAGTGATAGCTGCGTTGTTAATTATTGGTGGAGTGGAAGTGAATCCAGGCCCTGTTACTCCAAATGTGAATCAGGCAAATGATCCAGTGGCAGCATTAAAGTGTTCGACGTGCAGTAAAACATTGAAGAACGGTGTTCAGTGTGGACTATGTGAGAAATGGTTTCACTTCGGCTGTATTAAGGTCAAGAAGGAGGACTGTGATGTCGGGAATTGGTTTTGTAAAGTATGTGATACGCCGGACTGTTTGAGGGTGCAAATCAAAGCAAGGGATCAAATAATACAGGAACTTAGAACAAAGCTTCGTGAATCAGAGGAAACGGTGAAGGATGTGACTGAACGGCTTTCTACTGGGACCAGTGTGGAAGAGGGCGTGCAGGAGCAAACTGAGGATGACGTTATCATAATGGGTGATTCTATGATACGATGGAGTGCGAATATCTCGAGGAAATCAGGTGCGAAAGTGCGGTGTTATCCGGGGATTAAAACAAGTGGAAGAAGCAAATGTAGAGGACTGTGACAAAGTTAAAGTGTTGTTGCTCCATGTTGGGACGAACGATTTGAAGAAGAGGGCTACAGCTGATTACATCATGGGAGAGATCTACGAACTAGGCTGTAAAGCTAAAAGCAAGTTTGGAAATGCAAAAATTATAATGAGAGGCATTGTTCGGCGGGGAGATGTTCCGTTAAGGCGAGTTAAGACTGTAAATGACCGCATGGACTGGTTTTGTGCACAACTGGGATTAGTGTACGTAGATGCTGACTGCTGGATTGGTGGCCGTGACTTCACCCGAGACGGGCTGCATTTAAATCGACGGGGCGCTTTCAACCTAGGGAGCCTACATGACATGGTCATCGGTTCGTGCCGGCCATTGTGAGGAGGAGCAGGTCCAAAGGTTGACAGCCGACGGGAACAGAAGGAGCTATTTCGGGATATTTGCTGCGGAGGTAAGACTCTAAGATTACTGCAAGTTAATTGTCAGAGTTTAGGAAATAAATTAATTGAATTTTGGAATCTTGTAGAGACGTATTCTCCGGACATTGTCATTGCTACTGAATCTGGGTTATATGAGGATATAAATAGTAATGAAATAATTCAAGGGACCTACGAAATGTACAGAAGGGATCGGGGGAAGCGAGGTGGTGGGCTATTTATTTTTGTGCACAAAAATATAGCTAGTTTCTTAAAGTGGGCTGGTACGGATCATGAAATGTTATGTGTACACATTTCGGATAAAGGGAATAAATTCCCTCTTCAGATGATAGGGGCGTATTGTGCCCAACTCTAGGAAAGGGTATTCCAAGATTCAGACACCTAGATATCAAGGGAAAGGCTGTAGCCGCTTTTGAAAGTTCAGATATTTGAATATCGCGCTACATTGCTTCTCGAAGCATTTAGAAGAATTTTACCGATAGTTGGATGGCAAGTGACGTAGCGAGTCATAGCAGAGGTTGAGGCTATTTATTGATTAAATAGTTAACTATGTAGCAGAGACTTGAGACTGGGATCAGATTACTAGCACGGCCAAATGAAAGAGAACGCAATTAGTATCAAGTAAATCGGACCAGGGATTCAAGAGATATGAGGATTTCTAGATATCAGGCGATGACGCGTGACCCTGACCGTTTTTGTATAAAAGCCAGCTGGAGCAGGCATAGGTAGCTCACTTCAACACAAGCACTTGGCAAGCAAGTTGCGTCTACGCTGAGCCAAGGCACATGGTTGCCGTATCTACGCAGAAGTTCTTTTCAAGTCGTGATAGTCACGAAAAGTTCTGCGCTTCGAGTTGAGACTTAGTAAGTTTCTGGTGAGGAGAATCACTGAGGTGATTGTTTTTCTACAGACATTGGTGGAAATATTTATATTTCTGCAAGGACATATGCTAGACTTTGTCTAGAAAATAGTATTTTGTCACAGTCCAGTAGCAACTTAATACTTGGATGTTTAAATCCATTTCAAGTCAGTTTTCATTTTTGTAACTAGTTAACCACTTCGATCTGTCAGTACATTGAAGACTAGTCTATAACGGTGGCGTTCATTAGTCTACGCAAGGGAAACTGCAAGTTGTCTAGCGCATGGCAGATGGTGATATACAAACCATGCCCAGGGAACGATCTTCAGAACAGCCGTTAATTGCTTAGACTGTCAATGTTTTTCTTGTACTGATGAGATTACAGTGAGTTATGTTACAACTGACATATTTAAGAAGAGATCACTTAGATCTGACCCTATTTCAACAAACTGTTATGGCTTTGATAGAAGCCCATATTAAAATGGAACCACAGTCATTTCAAACGTCGAAAGATACTACCACTATGTCTGACTAGACGATTTGTGGGTCTACAATGGCGGCCGATACAAGGATTATACGTGCTTGTCCGATAGGGCATGTTTATGGATAAATCTGGTACAGACCAGGTTTACTACACTTCTAGACCATCATGAAATGTAAGCCACATTTGAATTATATTATGCCTAGCTAATTGGAACCAACTATTTTTCTGCAGATGACCAACACATTTTTTTCGTCGTATTTAAAGCTTGCAATGATTTACGCAAGACTTGTTAGAGTTATTCTGAGCATTTTCAGCATTCAGAACAGTTTAGGATCGATGACCGAGCATTTATTTGAATTTTTCATATTTTAAGGAAATCACGGTAATCAGCCGATGTAACTGTAAGAGTTAAATTTATTTTTGTTGAGGAATGGATATTTTTTTCCATATTCGAAGGTTCGAACATGTGGATTCTCACATAATGAGATGATAATTAAACATATTTGAAATAATACAAATAATAATAATAATAATAATAATCCACTAATAATAATAATAATAATTTTCATAATTTTTCTAAATAATTCTTGGATATTATATTTTATAATAATCATATGTATTGAGAAAGAGCCTGTGAAGTAGTTTAAACATTTCTAGTCTGGAACAGGAGATTTTCCGAAGGAGAGTGGTTAGCGCAAGCCCGCATTCAACCAACATTTCAGTTCTGGTTGAACAGTTGATATTTGCTATGAGCAAAGTATATGTTTCAGATAACACGGAGAGGCATGAAACGGGAAGCAAATGATATTTGTATCGAATAGGATATTTTTGTATTTATATAAAATCATGACGTAAATACACTCGAAAGTGAAATAAAGATTTTCATAAGTATGGTAAATTCACGGGTTGAACTGAATGGTAAAATAAAATAAACTTGTAAGTTTATTAATCTTCCAGTGTTGATAACAAGCAGAGGCTTGATTTATTGTGTAAATTTTGGGAAGAAAATTTATATGTGTGGAGTAGTTGAAATGCCATTCCCAGGTGCGCATGTTAAGTCGCAGGAATGAAGGTTTTTTCGAGCATCAATCAAATAGCAGGTTCGATGGCTCAGGTTTATAGTAGGAGTATTGGAGCCACACATTTCGTCGTATGAATAACCCGAAGGTTATTTCTTTGAAACCATCAGTTCTTATTTCAACCTTGTTTACGAATTCCATTTAGACTTTGATTTTGCTAGAACCCGGATTTGTCATGATAGTAGTTTATTCTTCTTCAGAGGAAGACCTTTGCCGTTGTTGTTGTTGTTGTAATATTGTGTTCTTACACAGATAATAGAATGGGCCACTGCCAATTAAAAATAATTCTTAACCACGAATAATTTGAAGGATATTTTCAATCCTAGTGCCATGAACTAAATGAATTCATTATAAAACTACAATTCTAATTTCCGCATTCTGTCGAAGAATTGCAAGTTGTGAAAGTTACTAAAAATGGCCATAAATATAAATATTTTTTATGATAATGATTCCAAGTGGATAATTGAATAGTTGAATGGTTCAACCATTTAGTGATCAAGTTGATGATTCAGAAATCATGTATTTTGTTTGGAACTTGAAGTTCATAATCGAGTCACTTCTCGAATGTTTAATGTCAGAAGAACAATTAATTGTTGTTGTGCTTCGCACAGTTTGAAACGTCTTTGCTAGCCCACACTGTTGGGTGAGAAATGTAACTGTTTACCTTTGCCTAAGCTATGTTGTTTTAATGGGCGCCAAGACCTCAATGCAATGTTGAAATCTAAATTTGTATTTAACAACGTCTAGCTCTGGCAGAACACATTCAAGACTCTATTCACTCAGATCGTGGTATGATTTGATCATTAACCCAACAAACAATTGTATCAGGAGAAGGAATTGGTCTATATCTAATGCTACCTACTGAAAGCAAAGATTGCATTGTAAAAGAAATGAATTTATTATATAAAACAAGTATAGCAAAATTAATAATAATAATAACTATAAAATTTAAATTGGAGCGTTGTGATTTTAATATTACCGATAGAAAATTACGTGAAAACGGAGTCTGATAAATTGATTTTACTCTTATTTCCAAGCTATGAAGTTACTGAATTATGAAATATAAAACAAAGAAAAATGAGAGATTGCGTATTTCTGCGTCATTAGCGCTTACCCCTGGAAATTGCCAAAGCATTTCCCTCGTTCTTGATGATGCTGTGTGCTTCCCACAGTCTCCTGGACGTCGTCATCTCCGTCGAAATTTGATGATATTCTGGTAGATTAGATAATTCTATGGTCCGTACATCGGACCCAAACTCTCGTAAAACCGCACTGGTTACGTTTTACAAAAGTTCGTCGCTAACTCCACTGAACATCGGAGCGTCACGCACTCGCGACCGTACTCTGCCAGTTCTACACAGATTGTCCGTTCCACGGAACATCGGAGCGTCCCCCGCGTATAACCATACTCCGCAAGTATTTCACAGATTGTCCTCGTCTCACGGCGCGTCGAACGATATATTCACCTGTCGGCTCCCCCACTCTTCAGCCGGCTTCAGCTTGCGTGGTCCTCACTGATTGGTTGAGCACGCCGCTAGTTCCCCTCCTCTGCCTCATTACACTCGGCGCGCGAGAGTTCCGTTTCAACAATTCGCCTTTCCTTGACGATGCGACCCAAGATGCGTAATACTTCTCGACAGGAATCAGCTTGTATTAGAATTCCCAGTGAGTCATGTCTCTCAAATACCCTAACTGACAAAACTCCGTAAAATTCCGTAATCAGATAATTTTCTATGATATCGTCGTTCGTAATAATTTGCTTGATAGCGTTTTCTAAGACATAGAAAACCTATCTGTATGCTTATAATTTTTATAAAATGCTCCGAAAATATCTAAATAATAATTATAATAACTTAATAATAATAATAATAAATTAACATGAAAAATTCTCTCGGCTGAACAATTTGCCGCGTAAATAAATATAGAATGGCTTCCTACTGACTTATGCCAGTTGCATAAAAACCCCTCGAAAAACACGTTACATATTCGCCTCGGATCATCGGATGATTTACCGTGACGACGGTCCATTATCCGATTATCCCAGACACGTTAATAAACCCCATCCAAAATACATATTACATAAATGAAATCTCCCTAAATTACAGATATATACACTCATATTTTTTCTTCACGCACTTTGCGTCAAAGTTTGTTGTCACTATGGATTGCACTTTGCAACCAGTCCAATGTTTTACATATGGAATAGTGTTCCACGGATATTTCCGCCTCTCAAATTTCTCTATGTTGGAGAAATAGACATAATTAATGTGTGAGCACTATGTATTTATGATGTCATATCACACGCATTGAAGGTGTTCTGATATATTTATATCACCATAGAACTTCCTAATTTCACTGGAGGTCCCCTCCTTATGGTGACATTTAATTCCACTTATCACTGAGCACACGATCACACTATTGTGGCAGCGCCTCGTGACCATAATACTTAATCTCTCTTTGAAGTAGATTAAATTAATATTGACTTCTGAAAAAAAACAGTAAATGTGCATTACATATAACACCAAATATTTCTGTGCCGTAATCGCCCTGTCTTGTTAAGTTCCCGTTAACCATATTCTACTTAATACTAGTTCTCAACACAGACCATTTCTCCTCACACAAATAATACCATTGTACAAATTATCTTAAATTACACACTTACAAATCTTACATGGCGAGGCCGTAAACAGAAATCACGTGTGCTGATATGTATGAGTTTCATGAAGGACTGTCTCGCATTCTGATGGCCCATCTTTTATCTCGTGGACGCCTTAAGCTAACAAGCCCTATACAAGCGCTCCCCCATCTCTTGGAGATAAATGGGAACCCATCAGCGCTGCCAAAATGGCCTTGGTGCATCGAGACAATTTAGTGCTCAACAGCATCCGACAATCCCGTCATATTTCCCTGTACCTTAAAAACTCTCATTTACTTACATACTACCCCCCTGTGTGACTTCTGATACGCCTGCCTTAAGACCAGATCTTCCACGCACCAGACACCACACTTACTCATTTGATAGGCTGGCTCGCCAGCTAAACACACTCACTTTATGACACATATTTTCGTAGACTATGTATATTATACGTTCCGTATAATCTGTTTCCCTCACTATTATCCAGCACATATGCTGTTTTCCCAATACGTTTGGAAACTATAAATGTTACTGCGTCACCTGCTTCCAACCTTGCAAGTGGCTCCCTTAAATGAACGTCCTCACGTTGCTCTACCTAGCATATTTCTCAGTGTCTGTAACGATGCCCTGTTGCTACTGTCCACACATGCACATATTAAAATACCGTCCTCTGCTTTAACCACAGGATAATCCCTACATAAATTAGTGTCCCTCGATAGCATGTCTGCAAGAATGTTATCTTTACCTTTAATATATTTTACTGTGAATTCGTATTCCTGCAGAGCAGGAATCCACCTACTAACTCTGTTAGAACTGAGTTTACAAGTTCTCATATACAGTAATGCATGGTGATCTGTGTGGATCTCAAATTTCCCCCCTACTAAATACATTCTAAATTTCCCTAAACTGAAAACGATACCTAAAAGCTCTAACTCAGTAATCGTGTATCTTTTCTCTGCTGCTGTCAGTCCTCGCGAGGCTAAAGATACAATGCACAGATTACCCTCATCATCTTTCTGACATAATACTCCAGCAATGCCTATATGTGAAGCATCTGTCATAACCACATATTCCTTATCTTTTAACGGATATTTCAGCACTACAGCTTTCTCAAAACCTTCCTTCAGCGCTCTAAAAGCCTGATCATGCTTGTACTCCCATCTCCACCGAGTCCCACTTTTAAGCAATTCCCTGAATGGTTCTACCAACCCTGAGTATTTAAGAACGAACCTCCTGAAAAAGTTGCAAATTCCCAGGTAAGTTTTTAACTGTTTAACATTCTGTGGCACCTCTGCGTTAAGTATCTTATTAACCCTACTTTCTTCTGGTGTTACACCTCTACTCGACACTCTATGACCTAAAAATGTCACTTCTGACTGACAGAATGACGACTTAGACAGCTTCAAAGTGAACCCTGCCTGATCTAACTTCTGAAAAACTATATCTAAATGACGTAGATGCTCCTCAAAACTGCGTGAACTAATTACCATATCATCTATGTAAATGGTTACAAACTCTCCTGTGTCATCCCCTAATGCGATGTTTAAAGCCCTAATTAAAGCTGCTGAACTACTCTTTAACCCATAAGGTGTTCTACAAAATTGATACAGGTTATATTTATGACTAAAAGCTGTAAATGGTCTATCTTCGTACATAAGTGGCACTTGCCAAAAACTGGAACTCAAATCTACACAAGTGAAATACTTCTTCCCCTCAAATGTTTGCATTAATTCTTCTATTGACATAGATTTCAGCTGATCTGAACTAATTCTACTGTTAACCAAACGAGCGTCTAAACAAATACGAACAGTGCCGTCGGTCTTGGGTACCGTTATCAAAGAATTAACATACGGACTGTTAGAGTGCTCAATAATCCCATCTTCAAGCATCTGATTAATTTGTGCCTCAACTGCACTCTGATAAGCGAAAGGTACAGGATATCTATGTCCTGTGAATACTGACCTATCAATAACGTTCAATGAATGGGTATAGCAATTGGCCATACCAATGCGATCCTCAAACACTCTCCTATTACACCATAACACATCATAGAGCCGAACACACTGTTCATCCTCTATATTTCCCTGAAATGCAGCCTCACGTAACGAGTCCTCTAGACTTCCGTTCGTAATCACACTGCCCACAAAACATGGAGAACCCCGCTCTACAGCTGGCGATATCTCATTTAAAGTACACATCACACCTACAATACTACTTCTCTGAATATGGTCATTGAACGCTACTTCTACTTCAGAATCTCCCCATTTAAATTTCAAACTCCCTACATCATAACATAAGTTACCAGACACTCTACTTAGCCACTCTGAACCCAAGATAACACTGAATACTAAATTTGGAATTACAAGGCAAATCTGCTTCTCTACATGATTATTAATTTTAATGTCTACTAAAACTTGCTTAGAAATTACTTTAGACCTCTTCCCAACAGCTGTGATAACAAAAGTGCTTTTAATTGGCATCTCCTCAAAATTTACTCCAGTTCCTTTCATTTTATCATAAAATGCACTACTTATGCAACTCTTCATACAACCACTATCAATTAAAACATCTGTGTACGCCTCGGACACGTTAAATTTAACTATGGGGCTCTTACTAACCACTTCCTGAATAATACCGTCATCATTTAGTTCATGTAATAATTCATTTCTTACATTTAGGTCATAGGGTTCCTGTATAATTGTATGGACAGGGCATGCAACAGACTGAGATTCTGACCTTACTTCGCAGCCTGGTTCGCGTTTAAAGAACCGCTACAGCTGGCCGTAGTACTACTAACTACTAAACTGGTCTGGTTGTTCTGGGCTGTGTTGTCATTGTTTGGCTGTATATTACTACCACTAGGCTGTCCTCTTCCTTGACCCCTATTCTGGTTGTAATTATTGTCATTATAATTTCTCCCTTGATTTCCCCTGAAATCATTGTTCCTCCCTTGATTTCCCCTGAAATCATTATTCCTCCCTTGATACTGATTACCATAGCCATTTCCTCTATTCTGATTTAGCTGATTACTATTATTTCTATTTTGAGCGTTGGCCCCTTCGCCACCGTTCCCTTGAACTTCCTGATGCCTGGCTTCATTAGGTCTATTATTATTATTACCCTGGTTCCGATTGAAATTGTCCTCATAACCCCCTCTCCCTAGTGCATCAAATGTGCTTAACAAATTTTCTACTTGTGATATAGTCTTTACATTCTGGATACAAGCAGCCTCCTTGATCCTATAGGGAAAGTGCCTAAGTAGCAACCTTACCACATCACTTTCCTCCTTCAAGCCATCCAGATATTTACACACTAATACCTGCCCTAAAAAGTATTCGGTCATGGTGGAGCTTCCTTTAGGGTTATATTTACCACACACTACTCCCTCGCGATGCTGCGACTGAATAACCTCATTCCAGAACTTTTCACAGAATTTCATTTTAAAATCATTGATATCAGTAAACTTGTCTCTGTAGACAGCAAACCAATTCCTCGTTTCCCCCACAAACACTTGTTCTAAAATTTCAACTACCTGGCACCACTCAATACTACCATTTTCCAACCTCTCCCCGAATTTATTTTCTATAGTGTTCATGAACTCCATTGGGCACCCCTGTCGATTGCTGAACTTACCCAGTTCTACCTCCCTGTGTGTGCTATTCACAAAAACTGGCCTATTCTGACTATTTTCTTGCCTGATCCTAGCTTTTAATTTTAATTCTAATTCTGCGATTTTCTCCTCAGCCTTCCTCTCAATACTGTTTACTGTTAATTTAATGTTTCCTTCTGATTCTTCTACTTTATCATATAGCTTTGCTTGTTTCTCCTCAATCTTGCTAATGCTCTCTTTATTACTCTCTCTTAAATCATTTACTTCTGCAACTATCTGTGAGTGGACTTTCTCAATTCTACCCCCCAGCTGTTCCTTAACCTCTTTAGTAGCTACCTGAATTTTGTCAATTTCTCCCCCCAATTGCTTTTTGACCTGCTGTGTTTCCAGTTGCACTAGTTCTTTTAAATTTTCAGCCTGTGTACTGATTCTAATTTCCAACTCCTCCTGTACTTTTCCTAATTTTCTGTCTACATCTGCAATAATCTCTTTAGCCTTTTCTTCCATCACCCCCCTGATCTCACCTCTAATCAGTTCGAATTTGTCACTCATTTCCCTACTGTTTTGTTCTAATTTAGCATTTAAAGTTTCAGTACTCTCTCTATTTTCCTTACTGTTTTGTTCTAATCTGGCGTTTAAACTATCGCTCAATTCCCTATTACTCTCTTTATTTTCCCTACTGTTTTGTTCTTGTTTAGCGTTATTCTCTTCTAACTTTGCATTTAAAGCTTCTGTACTTTCTTTATTTTCCCTACTGTTTTGTTCTAATTTAGCGTTATTCTGTTCTAACTTTGCATTTAAGGCATCACTACTAACTTTGTTCTGATACATAAACTCGAGAAGTAAAGTTTTTAATTCTGATTGGCCGCCTACACTCCCTGTTTCAGTATCGGGATTTACCTCCGCTACTCCGGTACTACCATCACTCGACATACTGCTCGTATCATCAC
The DNA here is from genome assembly GCA_946902985.2 of Meconema thalassinum. Lineage (NCBI taxonomy): Eukaryota > Metazoa > Arthropoda > Insecta > Orthoptera > Tettigoniidae > Meconema > Meconema thalassinum. The sequence goes on along the minus strand of OX336391.1, from coordinate 293,238,286 downwards.
TCTCCCGTTGATGACCACTACGTAACCTCATCTGTCTTTCTTTCTCATCCCCCATAATGATATACACTGATACAGACAAATAACCCCCAAAATACAGGCACAGAAATATATACCCTTCTCCTTCCACAAATGTTATTAGGTTTTCAGCCCCAAGTTGTCGGCGACAAATGAAACGTTTTTTTTGCTAGCCCACACTGTTGGGTGAGAAATGTAACTGTTTACCTTTGCCTAAGCTATGTTGTTTTAATGGGCGCCAAGACCTCAATGCAATGTTGAAATCTAAATTTGTATTTAACAACGTCTAGCTCTGGCAGAACACATTCAAGACTCTATTCACTCAGATCGTGGTATGATTTGATCATTAACCCAGCAAACAATTGTATCAGGAGAAGGAATTGGTCTATATCTAATGCTACCTACTGAAAGCAAAGATTGCATTGTAAAAGAAATGAATTTATTATATAAAACAAGTATAGCAAAATTAATAATAATAATAACTATAAAATTTAAATTGGAGCGTTGTGATTTTAATATTACCGATAGAAAATTACGTGAAAACGGAGTCTGATAAATTGATTTTACTCTTATTTCCAAGCTATGAAGTTACTGAATTATGAAATATAAAACAAAGAAAAATGAGAGATTGCGTATTTCTGCGTCATTAGCGCTTACCCCTGGAAATTGCCAAAGCATTTCCCTCGTTCTTGATGATGCTGTGTGCTTCCCACAGTCTCCTGGACGTCGTCATCTCCGTCGAAATTTGATGATATTCTGGTAGATTAGATAATTCTATGGTCCGTACATCGGACCCAAACTCTCGTAAAACCGCACTGGTTACGTTTTACAAAAGTTCGTCGCTAACTCCACTGAACATCGGAGCGTCACGCACTCGCGACCGTACTCTGCCAGTTCTACACAGATTGTCCGTTCCACGGAACATCGGAGCGTCCCCCGCGTATAACCATACTCCGCAAGTATTTCACAGATTGTCCTCGTCTCACGGCGCGTCGAACGATATATTCACCTGTCGGCTCCCCCACTCTTCAGCCGGCTTCAGCTTGCGTGGTCCTCACTGATTGGTTGAGCACGCCGCTAGTTCCCCTCCTCTGCCTCATTACACTCGGCGCGCGAGAGTTCCGTTTCAACAATTCGCCTTTCCTTGACGATGCGACCCAAGATGCGTAATACTTCTCGACAGGAATCAGCTTGTATTAGAATTCCCAGTGAGTCATGTCTCTCAAATACCCTAACTGACAAAACTCCGTAAAATTCCGTAATCAGATAATTTTCTATGATATCGTCGTTCGTAATAATTTGCTTGATAGCGTTTTCTAAGACATAGAAAACCTATCTGTATGCTTATAATTTTTATAAAATGCTCCGAAAATATCTAAATAATAATTATAATAACTTAATAATAATAATAATAAATTAACATGAAAAATTCTCTCGGCTGAACAATTTGCCGCGTAAATAAATATAGAATGGCTTCCTACTGACTTATGCCAGTTGCATAAAAACCCCTCGAAAAACACGTTACAAGTTCTTCGATGCTATGCTCAAGGTCAAATACTTTTCAGATGTTATTAATATGTGTTAATAATTTGTGTTGCCTCGATGATAATAATATTTTCGACGATATATTTTTGAAACTGGAAAAACAAGTGAAAGTTTAAGAAATTCTATAAACATTTATTCTACGAGTGTTAATATCATGTAAATAGTCAAACAGTGATCTACGTTATTTCCAGTATGGACAATTAATTTTGAGCTGGAATTAAATATTAATAATTTTGGAACACAGTCCACAGGACTATTAATCGACTTGTGTTTCCAAAAAGATTGTCAAATGTGGTATATTGGCTTTCACGGCCGGTGAATTAAAACTCAGCAATTCTTCTAGGTTTGTGCCGTGTCTTGTGTGGGGTTTCGCCTAGGACACCAAGCAAGGCTCATCGGCGGGCTCTTGGTGTCCCTGCCCGGACCCCCACAGGAGTGACGAACTGCGCGCCACCTCCCTTTATATAAGGTGCAACTGCACCACTTGACTACGATAACTAAAAGCTCAAGTAGCCTTAACCTCCCTATGAAGGCTTCCAAAAAGATGGTATATTGGCTTTCACGGCCGGTGAATTAAAACTCAGCAATTCTTCTAGGTTTGTGCCGTGTCTTGTGTGGGGTTTCGCCTAGGACACCAAGCAAGGCTCATCGGCGGGCTCTTGGTGTCCCTGCCCGGACCCCCACAGGAGTGACGAACTGCGCGCCACCTCCCTTTATATAAGGTGCAACTGCACCACTTGACTACGAGAACTAAAAGCTCAAGTAGCCTTAACCTCCCTATGAAGGCTTCCAAAAAGATGGTATATTGGCTTTCACGGCCGGTGAATTAAAACTCAGCAATTCTTCTAGGTTTGTGCCGTGTCTTGTGTGGGGTTTCGCCTAGGACACCAAGCAAGGCTCATCGGCGGGCTCTTGGTGTCCCTGCCCGGACCCCCACAGGAGTGACGAACTGCGCGCCACCTCCCTTTATATAAGGTGCAACTGCACCACTTGACTACGAGAACTAAAAGCTCAAGTAGCCTTAACCTCCCTATGAAGGCTTCCAAAAAGATGGTATATTGGCTTTCACGGCCGGTGAATTAAAACTCAGCAATTCTTCTAGGTTTGTGCCGTGTCTTGTGTGGGGTTTCGCCTAGGACACCAAGCAAGGCTCATCGGCGGGCTCTTGGTGTCCCTGCCCGGACCCCCACAGGAGTGACGAACTGCGCGCCACCTCCCTTTATATAAGGTGCAACTGCACCACTTGACTACGAGAACTAAAAGCTCAAGTAGCCTTAACCTCCCTATGAAGGCTTCCAAAAAGATGGTATATTGGCTTTCACGGCCGGTGAATTAAAACTCAGCAATTCTTCTAGGTTTGTGCCGTGTCTTGTGTGGGGTTTCGCCTAGGACACCAAGCAAGGCTCATCGGCGGGCTCTTGGAGTCCCTGCCCGGACCCCCACAGGAGTGACGAACTGCGCGCCACCTCCCTTTATATAAGGTGCAACTGCACCACTTGACTACGAGAACTAAAAGCTCAAGTAGCCTTAACCTCCCTATGAAGGCTTCCAAAAAGATGGTATATTGGCTTTCACGGCCGGTGAATTAAAACTCAGCAATTCTTCTAGGTTTGTGCCGTGTCTTGTGTGGGGTTTCGCCTAGGACACCAAGCAAGGCTCATCGGCGGGCTCTTGGTGTCCCTGCCCGGACCCCCACAGGAATGACGAACTGCGCGCCACCTCCCTTTATATAAGGTGCAACTGCACCACTTGACTACGAGAACTAAAAGCTCAAGTAGCCTTAACCTCCCTATGAAGGCTTCCAAAAAGATGGTATATTGGCTTTCACGGCCGGTGAATTAAAACTCAGCAATTCTTCTAGGTTTGTGCCGTGTCTTGTGTGGGGTTTCGCCTAGGACACCAAGCAAGGCTCATCGGCGGGCTCTTGGTGTCCCTGCCCGGACCCCCACAGGAGTGACGAACTGCGCGCCACCTCCCTTTATATAAGGTGCAACTGCACCACTTGACTACGAGAACTAAAAGCTCAAGTAGCCTTAACCTCCCTATGAAGGCTTCCAAAAAGATGGTATATTGGCTTTCACGGCCGGTGAATTAAAACTCAGCAATTCTTCTAGGTTTGTGCCGTGTCTTGTGTGGGGTTTCGCCTAGGACACCAAGCAAGGCTCATCGGCGGGCTCTTGGTGTCCCTGCCCGGACCCCCACAGGAGTGACGAACTGCGCGCCACCTCCCTTTATATAAGGTGCAACTGCACCACTTGACTACGAGAACTAAAAGCTCAAGTAGCCTTAACCTCCCTATGAAGGCTTCCAAAAAGATGGTATATTGGCTTTCACGGCCGGTGAATTAAAACTCAGCAATTCTTCTAGGTTTGTGCCGTGTCTTGTGTGGGGTTTCGCCTAGGACACCAAGCAAGGCTCATCGGCGGGCTCTTGGTGTCCCTGCCCGGACCCCCACAGGAGTGACGAACTGCGCGCCACCTCCCTTTATATAAGGTGCAACTGCACCACTTGACTACGAGAACTAAAAGCTCAAGTAGCCTTAACCTCCCTATGAAGGCTTCCAAAAAGATGGTATATTGGCTTTCACGGCCGGTGAATTAAAACTCAGCAATTCTTCTAGGTTTGTGCCGTGTCTTGTGTGGGGTTTCGCCTAGGACACCAAGCAAGGCTCATCGGCGGGCTCTTGGTGTCCCTGCCCGGACCCCCACAGGAGTGACGAACTGCGCGCCACCTCCCTTTATATAAGGTGCAACTGCACCACTTGACTACGAGAACTAAAAGCTCAAGTAGCCTTAACCTCCCTATGAAGGCTTCCAAAAAGATGGTATATTGGCTTTCACGGCCGGTGAATTAAAACTCAGCAATTCTTCTAGGTTTGTGCCGTGCCTTGTGTGGGGTTTCGCCTAGGACACCAAGCAAGGCTCATCGGCGGGCTCTTGGTGTCCCTGCCCGGACCCCCACAGGAGTGACGAACTGCGCGCCACCTCCCTTTATATAAGGTGCAACTGCACCACTTGACTACGAGAACTAAAAGCTCAAGTAGCCTTAACCTCCCTATGAAGGCTTCCAAAAAGATGGTATATTGGCTTTCACGGCCGGTGAATTAAAACTCAGCAATTCTTCTAGGTTTGTGCCGTGTCTTGTGTGGGGTTTCGCCTAGGACACCAAGCAAGGCTCATCGGCGGGCTCTTGGTGTCCCTGCCCGGACCCCCACAGGAGTGACGAACTGCGCGCCACCTCCCTTTATATAAGGTGCAACTGCACCACTTGACTACGAGAACTAAAAGCTCAAGTAGCCTTAACCTCCCTATGAAGGCTTCCAAAAAGATGGTATATTGGCTTTCACGGCCGGTGAATTAAAACTCAGCAATTCTTCTAGGTTTGTGCCGTGTCTTGTGTGGGGTTTCGCCTAGGACACCAAGCTAGGCTCATCGGCGGGCTCTTGGTGTCCCTGCCCGGACCCCCACAGGAGTGACGAACTGCGCGCAACCTCCCTTTATATAAGGTGCAACTGCACCACTTGACTACGAGAACTAAAAGCTCAAGTAGCCTTAACCTCCCTATGAAGGCTTCCAAAAAGATGGTATATTGGCTTTCACGGCCGGTGAATTAAAACTCAGCAATTCTTCTAGGTTTGTGCCGTGTCTTGTGTGGGGTTTCGCCTAGGACACCAAGCAAGGCTCATCGGCGGGCTCTTGGTGTCCCTGCCCGGACCCCCACAGGAGTGACGAACTGCGCGCCACCTCCCTTTATATAAGGTGCAACTGCACCACTTGACTACGAGAACTAAAAGCTCAAGTAGCCTTAACCTCCCTATGAAGGCTTCCAAAAAGATGGTATATTGGCTTTCACGGCCGGTGAATTAAAACTCAGCAATTCTTCTAGGTTTGTGCCGTGTCTTGTGTGGGGTTTCGCCTAGGACACCAAGCAAGGCTCATCGGCGGGCTCTTGGTGTCCCTGCCCGGACCCCCACAGGAGTGACGAACTGCGCGCCACCTCCCTTTATATAAGGTGCAACTGCACCACTTGACTACGAGAACTAAAAGCTCAAGTAGCCTTAACCTCCCTATGAAGGCTTCCAAAAAGATGGTATATTGGCTTTCACGGCCGGTGAATTAAAACTCAGCAATTCTTCTAGGTTTGTGCCGTGTCTTGTGTGGGGTTTCGCCTAGGACACCAAGCAAGGTTCATCGGCGGGCTCTTGGTGTCCCTGCCCGGACCCCCACAGGAGTGACGAACTGCGCGCCACCTCCCTTTATATAAGGTGCAACTGCACCACTTGACTACGAGAACTAAAAGCTCAAGTAGCCTTAACCTCCCTATGAAGGCTTCCAAAAAGATGGTATATTGGCTTTCACGGCCGGTGAATTAAAACTCAGCAATTCTTCTAGGTTTGTGCCGTGTCTTGTGTGGGGTTTCGCCTAGGACACCAAGCAAGGCTCATCGGCGGGCTCTTGGTGTCCCTGCCCGGACCCCCACAGGAGTGACGAACTGCGCGCCACCTCCCTTTATATAAGGTGCAACTGCACCACTTGACTACGAGAACTAAAAGCTCAAGTAGCCTTAACCTCCCTATGAAGGCTTCCAAAAAGATGGTATATTGGCTTTCACGGCCGGTGAATTAAAACTCAGCAATTCTTCTAGGTTTGTGCCGTGTCTTGTGTGGGGTTTCGCCTAGGACACCAAGCAAGGCTCATCGGCGGGCTCTTGGTGTCCCTGCCCGGACCCCCACAGGAGTGACGAACTGCGCGCCACCTCCCTTTATATAAGGTGCAACTGCACCACTTGACTACGAGAACTAAAAGCTCAAGTAGCCTTAACCTCCCTATGAAGGCTTCCAAAAAGATGGTATATTGGCTTTCACGGCCGGTGAATTAAAACTCAGCAATTCTTCTAGGTTTGTGCCGTGTCTTGTGTGGGGTTTCGCCTAGGACACCAAGCAAGGCTCATCGGCGGGCTCTTGGTGTCCCTGCCCGGACCCCCACAGGAGTGACGAACTGCGCGCCACCTCCCTTTATATAAGGTGCAACTGCACCACTTGACTACGAGAACTAAAAGCTCAAGTAGCCTTAACCTCCCTATGAAGGCTTCCAAAAAGATGGTATATTGGCTTTCACGGCCGGTGAATTAAAACTCAGCAATTCTTCTAGGTTTGTGCCGTGTCTTGTGTGGGGTTTCGCCTAGGACACCAAGCAAGGCTCATCGGCGGGCTCTTGGTGTCCCTGCCCGGACCCCCACAGGAGTGACGAACTGCGCGCCACCTCCCTTTATATAAGGTGCAACTGCACCACTTGACTACGAGAACTAAAAGCTCAAGTAGCCTTAACCTCCCTATGAAGGCTTCCAAAAAGATGGTATATTGGCTTTCACGGCCGGTGAATTAAAACTCAGCAATTCTTCTAGGTTTGTGCCGTGTCTTGTGTGGGGTTTCGCCTAGGACACCAAGCAAGGCTCATCGGCGGGCTCTTGGTGTCCCTGCCCGGACCCCCACAGGAGTGACGAACTGCGCGCCACCTCCCTTTATATAAGGTGCAACTGCACCACTTGACTACGAGAACTAAAAGCTCAAGTAGCCTTAACCTCCCTATGAAGGCTTCCAAAAAGATGGTATATTGGCTTTCACGGCCGGTGAATTAAAACTCAGCAATTCTTCTAGGTTTGTGCCGTGTCTTGTGTGGGGTTTCGCCTAGGACACCAAGCAAGGCTCATCGGCGGGCTCTTGGTGTCCCTGCCCGGACCCCCACAGGAGTGACGAACTGCGCGCCACCTCCCTTTATATAAGGTGCAACTGCACCACTTGACTACGAGAACTAAAAGCTCAAGTAGCCTTAACCTCCCTATGAAGGCTTCCAAAAAGATGGTATATTGGCTTTCACGGCCGGTGAATTAAAACTCAGCAATTCTTCTAGGTTTGTGCCGTGTCTTGTGTGGGGTTTCGCCTAGGACACCAAGCAAGGCTCATCGGCGGGCTCTTGGTGTCCCTGCCCGGACCCCCACAGGAGTGACGAACTGCGCGCCACCTCCCTTTATATAAGGTGCAACTGCACCACTTGACTACGAGAACTAAAAGCTCAAGTAGCCTTAACCTCCCTATGAAGGCTTCCAAAAAGATAGTATATTGGCTTTCACGGCCGGTGAATTAAAACTCAGCAATTCTTCTAGGTTTGTGCCGTGTCTTGTGTGGGGTTTCGCCTAGGACACCAAGCAAGGCTCATCGGCGGGCTCTTGGTGTCCCTGCCCGGACCCCCACAGGAGTGACGAACTGCGCGCCACCTCCCTTTATATAAGGTGCAACTGCACCACTTGACTACGAGAACTAATAGCTCAAGTAGCCCTAACCTCCCTATGAAGGCTTCCAAAAAGATGGTATATTGGCTTTCACGGCCGGTGAATTAAAACTCAGCAATTCTTCTAGGTTTGTGCCGTGTCTTGTGTGGGGTTTCGCCTAGGACACCAAGCAAGGCTCATCGGCGGGCTCTTGGTGTCCCTGCCCGGACCCCCACAGGAGTGACGAACTGCGCGCCACCTCCCTTTATATAAGGTGCAACTGCACCACTTGACTACGAGAACTAAAAGCTCAAGTAGCCTTAACCTCCCTATGAAGGCTTCCAAAAAGATGGTATATATAGGAACATAATTTATGGAAACACTCACTCAGTAACACTTAAGAGGCCCTTCACTGAGTTTTCCATACTGAACAAACTACTGTATAGTTCGATTTACAAAATGTGGCTATGGGATAGGTAAGTTGGGAGTGTTAAAAGACCTTCAGGCGGGAACAGCTGATGGCTTCCTTTATTCTTTTCCACCGTTTGCTTTAAGCGATTCCCTCTAAAATGCTACCACAGAGTCTAGACTAGAATGAGCCACTTGCTACGTTCTCATTTCGTGTGACCAGTGCTGCCGCTGTGTGCTCGAACGAAGAATTGCTGTGATGTCTTGGGCCTGTGGTCTTGGCTGTTGTCGCAACAGCACAACGGAAAAGGTGGGCACGCATGAGCAAAAGGCAAGAGTTCATGTTTGCAGGCAATAAACTTAGAAATTCTCGCTGAGCTGCGATCTACACAGCCAGTGCCGGACGGGGAATGGAGCGCATGACTAGATACCTCGTTGTGAGGGGAGTTGATATTATATTTCCAATTATTTTACTGACATCTTTTTAATGCACTGTATTTGATTGATTGTAGACAATATTACTAAAGTAATTAATTTTCAAATAAAACAATGTGCTGCAGCACATAAAGTGCAGCCGCCCCTGCTTGTGGTACGTATTAAGACTCGGGTCCCAAAAGGCATGGGTTAGATGTTGATGATTATTTAGGGGCTTTGCGACTTGGGTGTGTGTCTGGCAACCTGTATTATTGTGGTGTCTGTACTAGTGTGTGTATTTGTAATCAAGATAGGATTAGTGATGGAAGCGGCCGTGGCCAGGGGCGGATATAGGGGAGGGCGACCACCCAGGGCCCCGTGGTCCAGGGGCCCCGCGCCATGGATCGTTTTAATTGATTAATTAATTATACTTTTCAACTTTTTCAAACTAATTTATAGTTCATAATCTTTTTTCAGTGCAGCTATGACCTCCCGTGACCGTTTAGCAAGTTTAGATTTCAGTGAAATTATAGAAGACTTCAGCCGGGAAAAAAAAGTCCACAAGTAATATTTTAATATTTCATAGTTTACATAATCTTTTTCAAGGGGACTTCAAGGTTTCCTTCAAGTTATTACAAAAATGTACTGTAGTGTATTCAAAATAATGTAACTATTCTTTTTTTTATTATTATTACAAAACTATTTTCCATTTGATTTGATTTTTCCTGTTGTTGTGGGCCCCACCTTATCGTATCGCCCAGGGCCCCGCAAGGCCTGGATTCGCCACTGGCCGTGGCCTTTGTACATAAGTAGTTTAAACAAAAGGCATTACATATGCATAACTTCCATGTATGTTACTTCATTTCCTTGAACTTGATGAGGGCGAGTTTACTCGCATGTATTACCCTTTCACGAATTGATTGCCGGAGGTCGAGATGGGAACTATTCTCTGTTTACTTGCGTCACATGTCACCCTGCTTCGTTGACAGGTACAGTTGCGCGAGTAGGATATGACTCAGCTCCAGTAGCTGTCCGCGGTGACATGACGCTTATCTGCGCTTCTAAAACGGGTAGCGAGCGCAACGCTGCGTGACTTATGTGCAGACTGCACTCTGCCATCGCTGTGTCCTCCTTTTTACCCTGCGGGGCTCCTGCTACAATAATCAACAAACGGTGGCGCAGCCAGGCTCAGCAGCAATCAATCTTAAATGGGTAATAACATAATTTTTACAGCAAAACATTTTTTTTTTTTTCAGTGTCTGACCCTTGTTTGGAACCCCTTCAGCAAATCACAAATTGAGAGATTACAGAAAGTACAACACAAATTCCTACAAATTTATGCTTAATGTTTTCTCCACCCAATAATGAATCATAACTAGGCCCACTGTACTCTCAAGTAATGACTCAGTTCAAGTTTCCAACTCAAATATCCCATTGTGAGAATTTTGATATAAATTTGTACAAAATTTTGAACTTTCACATTGACTGCCCAGAATTACTCAATGAAGTTAATGTGCCTCTTCATTCAATGCACAATGTATAATGTTGATCAAAGGCTCCTTAAACAGTATGGCATCTGTTTTCCTATGAATTAGAAAATGCATATGCATATGCATCAAAGTGTGCACAATGTAGGCTTTCAAGTACTACATTGTAAAATGATTATACATATTCATAGTTACCCTAAATGTCTTTTATCTCGTACTAAAGAAAATGCAGGAAACAGCCAATAAAGATGTAAGTACAGTATGTATGATGACTGGCAGAACACTCATTGACATTCTACACATGACCTTAGGAATGTAAAATGAGAATTTCATCTTGCAAAAGCTTATGAATAGAGGATTAATCTAAGATTTGGTTTTGCTCCATAACTCTTGCAATCCTAGGTCAAAGTGATTCCAAAATAGCCCCAAGAATGCTCTCTCATTTGCAAGGTAATTACGGTATAATCAGTAAATCCTACAATCTACGAGGAGTTCCACTGCCGTAGACATTGCGGAACTTTCCTGATTATACGCTCTGTCTTGCTTCTCTTACCTTTGAAAGGTCCTCTTCCTGTAGACCAAATGTGGAAGCCAGTTGCTATTCGTGATGACCAATTTCCAAGCAGTGCCGATCCTATTTGTCTACAGCATATCTCTACACATAAAGTCATTTGGGCCACCTATGGACCACGGTGCTTGTACTTTACTGTTGTCCGCCACTTGTGGTGGATTGTTGGCGGCTGCTTTTGTACTGAAATTTTGAACCTTTCTATTTCATTTTCTTGCTGAACTCTATCTTGCATTCTTCGGACCATTTCTTGGACGAGTTGTGGTGAACTTCTGTAATGCATGTGAGGAAAGGCCTGGTTTCAACTGTTAGACGGTAGTGACTCTTGTCATTTATTGTGTCTTGCTGAATATTAAGTTCAGCAAGATCCTTTTCAATGTCTTTGATAAAGTAAACATTCTGCCTAAACATTTTGAATTTTTAGCTAAAACGTTGTATTTATCCCGGATCGAGATATATAATGACCAAATATACGCTCAATTTATTGTTTGTCTGTTTATTATGGGATGGCGTCAAAACTACTGGAGCAATTGGCATGAAAATTAAACTAGGCTACAAATTATGTACATATTACAAAGGGGTGAGGGGTTATGAGGAAGCCTCAAATTCCAGTAGCACAGCAATTGCACAATTTTTATCGATCCCTAGACATGCCAACAGGCCTGTTTGCCATCTCTTGATGAATGCAGTACATTTGCATTTGTCTGTTGGCACAGGCTAGAGTAAAATATGGCTTTTCACCGGTGTCTCAGTCTCGCTCATGGCTGTGATTATATGGAAGCTACTGAGGTATGGGTGGTGCTTAGTAATGACATTCCGGGCACAGTCCGTACCTGTGGATGCTGTGAAAGGTTCTACTCATAGGGTTACTGCTGTTCTGACTCAGTGAGGAAAGCAATGGAAAACTACCTCACTCCTCAACTTGCTTAGTACGCCTCAATATAGCGCTGCCTTGGGTTTTGTGGGTATCTACCCACATAACCTAACGGCGGAGCTTTTTGAGGATCCAACCAGCCTTCGGGCTGACTACCTAAAACAGACATAGCAAGGTCAGGTGTGAGAAGGGCTTGGTGACTCACTTAGTATCATTAACCTTCTTGGCGTGGATATATTACAATCAGTGTTGCAATGTATCTCAATCAAAGCGTACAAGAAGTTGCAAACTATATCTATCATTAACTTTGCCCAGATCGCGGAGTGTATCCCTTTGCACGGTACTTATACTCTGTCTCCAACCAGGAGTACGGATGATCGATTCTTCAGAACTATTTTATGTTAATTGCTATCAAATCCCACTGGTATTATTCAACAGAGGATGTGCTAACTTTGATTTCTTGCTGTACATTCCAATGTTAGTAAGTATATTCTTCGCTGAATGAGTTAGAGCAATTTAATCCACTAATAGCGATTAAGAGGGTAAGAGGTCTTACGTTTTTCTGCCTTGACGTTTCTTTCTATTCTGTGGCGATGAGGATACAACCTTCAAGTTGTCCTCCTTTACTCTATGAACCCGTCAACAATAGGTAATCAAAGCTAGTCATCCATAAGATTAAAAATTGTATTGTACGGTAATCAAAATTTGTCCGATTTCAACTTTTTCCATTAAGATATTTTTCTTCATTATTCATTCCCTGAAAGCAGATGGTAAGGCGGCTTTGGTGGAGTATTTGGTAGCATGCTGAGCATCTATGCCCAAGGTCGCGGGTTCAAACCCGGTCGAAGTCGTCAGATTGTTTAAGAACGTTAAAAATCCCTCAGTAAGCCTTCCTTCGGAGGGGAAGTAAAGCTGGCATCCCATGTCATAGATTTATGGCATAAAAAGAACCTTCCACTAACCACACTTGTGTGAAGCCAAAATTTGTAGGTTAGATTATTTGATAACACTACATTAGTTCCAACGTTCGCCGCCCGGTGCTGACTGTGATGGCACCTAGTAGCCAAGTCGGCAACTAGGTGTAGTGGACAGTAGCATTTGGTAACAAAAATAAGAACTACTTGAAAAATTCATCGTCTGCAGTCCATACCTGAATCACAGATAACATACATTAATACAGCCATCACAATTAATATTGGTTATCAGACAAATTCTACACACACCCTAAGTACACGGGGCTACATAACCGCACTGTGGCAGCCCCTAAACTAAGGAACCAACCAGACTTTTGGTCAAAGTGGAAACAATACCAAAATTCAAGGCTACTGCAAATGCAAAATATTTATGCCTCTAATTTACATAGAACGTTGAGAATGTCATCCAAGGAAAGTAAGATATATTTTGTTAACCATGATAAGTTCCATGAAGTTCTATTAAGGTAAGAATCTAAAATTATTACTCTGAATTTTTTAAGTGTTCATAAAATATGTCAAATTCAACTCAGGCTTTGTAGGAGTGACTGATCACTAGAAAAACTATTTAGATCAAGTCCAGACATTTGAGCCGTCACAGAGAAGTTCAAATAAAAGTGCAGAATTAATGAATACTATAAAAACAAAACTAGTTTACAATTTGGTAATGTTTTATAGACAAGATAGATATCATAGATTTATTCATATGAGCAGATTTCTCTCAACACAGACCCAATACGACAAATTTTCACAGTCTGTAGTTCACTTGGAATAGTAGTCATGATTTTGAGATAAGACAATTTTATTCAGTTTTCTTACAAAGTATGCTACATTATTACATATTAACAAGCAAACAAGAAGCATAAAGACATCACAAGTGATTTTAAAGATCACAAGAAATGTTCAGTCAGTATCATAAATAAAAAAATTTAGGCAGTGTAAGATAAAAATGTTCCATTATAAAAATTATGTCATTAGTTAATACAAAACCAACAAACAACCTTCTCAATCATAAATATAATTCTATTTGTTTTTAAGAAATATAAGCTTCATTTCAGGTAATTGTTGAGACTGAAAAAAATAAAATCTACAGAAAGAAAAAGAAATTCAGAATTCTATGAATTACTTGCACATTTTCTAGTTCTGCTGATCTGTGGTACAGTATGCAAAGTGTTAGCACAGCAAAAGTATTCAGTCAAATAAAGGTCAATGTAGCAAATTGTTCCAATCAACCTCAGCTACCCAGAAAGTTATTTTTATGGCAGCCACCAAAGTTGCTGCGGCATTAATTCATACCTGATAGAAACTTGAATTTCCATAAGGGTGAATTTATAGCAAAGCATCACATCCAAAATCAACTATTCCAGGTTCCACTCAACCATCACATCTATTATGGTGCTCAGAAGAAAGCAACTTACATAGAAATATGCTTTAGCACATCTCAATTTGAGTGGCTGCTGAGTTGTAAGGGTCGACTCTGTACCAAAGGAGAGAACAACAAGCACAAGGAAAGGTGCAGCTGGTACAATCTGGAGGGGATGGCTTGAAGAGAGAGAATACACCGGCTACATTCAAGATTGACGGTTTGAATGTTGTAGTTTATCGTAGTAAGTGCATACATAGTGAATCGTCACCTTTTATATACTTTTCTTTTGCAAAATTTGTCACTGATCATTTACATAATGCTGTAAATTTCTTCAATATTAAATACAGAATGATGCAATCTCATTATCTTGTAGTAATTAATACACAGACTTCCATGGATCATCAGAAACTGTAAAATATTTCCCTTTCATTTAATGGGAACTGGATGAGGTTCTTGATAAGTTAATGGGGTCACGTTATCTAGAACAAATGTAATTAATTAAAGCCAAATTCAAAGAATTCTTCATCCTTTCCATCCTTTTCAGGTTATCCAATGTTTAATTCCACACATGGATATTAAAAAGATTATTCCAATCCTGAGACTGCAATTCAAATATCTCCCTAGTTTTGTAAAGAAACTATTATTTTCCAAGTAATTTTCTTCATAATTACACCATTGCACCACACTTCATATTGCCTCCAATTGGAAAATGTTGCTACTTCTTGCCAGTTGAACATTATATTCATGAAGACTTACCACATTTGTTGTTGCTCGATCTAGGGCCTATGTGGAAGAAAGTTAGGGTTTGTGACCCCATACTTTCAACATACTTTCTTATGTGAGTTTTGATCTTGCATTGTCTGCTTTAAAGTGACTAAAAACTTGTTTACAGAGATAACCATCAATTATTTAAGAATTTCAATATCATGGCTTCCTCTATTTTTAGGAAGTTGTACAGAAAAATCATCTCTGCAGGTACAAATATAGGAAAGATTACGGTATGCTTTAAAAGATTCAGATTTTGTACTATCTTTTTCATCTTGAGATTGTATTTTGTCCTGTATTTGCATCTTAACATCTGGCAAACCTGAATCGCCACCATCACCTTTATATTTAGTTTCAGTATCATTATTTGCACCCTACTGCCAAATTGAATATCACCTAATAATATTAGTAACAAAATCCATCAAGGATGACCACACAAAATCTGTTTTAACATTCTAGGTTTTTTCACTCTTTCCCAGTTGGGTGAGCCCCCCCCCCCCCCCCCCCCCGACAACTAATTGATAGAATAAGGGAGTAAGTTGTACTTTTGCTAGTCAATTTATTAGTGGATATAACACAGCATTACTTTTCTTGTAAAGTTAGCAAATTGTAATATTGACCATTATTCAACTGAATGTCTCTATTGGCGAATAGTATTTCTGCACAACAACATTTAAAATAAGATTCTGGGCAATTCACCTCAACAAAAATGAAAAAAAGAATTAAAATCTTACATATTTTCTAGTTAGAAAAATGTATGCAAATCGTGATAACTAAATCTTTGGGTGAGTAGCTTCCCCTCTCACCTACTTTTAAAGTGTTACAACGAAAATGCAAATATAATAGTGGCCAAACTTTCTAGTCTGGTTACTGAGATATTTATAAAGTTATTTATAAACTGCTCAAAAGAAGTTTTGCATCAGTCATTATTTGACATTTATCATAACACTATGGTTCAAGTCAACAAACAAAAAGTTACCAAGGGTGAATGAAACCATACCATACCTATTATTGTAATAGCCACTGATTTACTGTATAGTGATGGGTCACATGACCTGTTGACACTTGTTCTTCAAAATCACCATGTTTGCAGGGACTAGAACTGGTAGCATTTTTGCGACTTGAATGTCGGCTGAAAGTCTTTCAGTTCTTACGACATACTAAATTGTCACCAATTTTCACATCCTTAAAGATATTGAAAAGGAATTTTCAAATGAATATGTCTAATGTGGGTTACAGGTTAGAACTTTCAATAGCAAGGAAATATGCATGAATCTACTTTATACAGGGTGATTCTTTTGCTGGAGCGGGCCCAGCATCCAGCTACCAGGCGCACAAACACCTTCCGTCAGCCAACTGAACTTAGTCCGCAGATTGCGAGCAGGTAGAATCCACAACAGAGTACATTAATTAAAAGTCAATTCACCAGAAAATCATGATTAAAGAACTTCCCTTTTCACGGAAGATGCTGAAAATGTTCTCCTTCAGCTGACAGACAGGCGTTGTACCGTGTAAATAAATGAGCATTTACACGTTGTAATTCCCTTCTGTTGTGAGAGATATCTGCTGCTGTATATTGTTCTCCAGCTCCTGGATAATTGATCTGTAGGCCTATACTTTGTATTTTAAATTACCCCACAATTAAACATCAAACGGGCCTAGGTCCGTGCTTCGATTAATTACAGCAAACACGCAGGGTGGTACAGGAGTAGCTACATAATGTAACGATGTAACTTCCAATGTTACTGTCTGTCAGCTGAAGGAGAACATTTTCAGCATCTTCTGTGAAAAGGTAAGTTCTAACCTTTAACTGGTGACATGAGGTCATCCAGACTCCCAAGAAATAAAAACCATCTGTGCTTCATTAATAAAATCTTGCAGGAAGCTGTTATTTATGTTACCTTCTTATCTGTGTGCTGACACTTCACACCCCCGTTGATGAAAGTTTAGTGGCCCTCGTTAGCTCACCTTGGTAGGTTGAAGTCAATGTTTCTACCTGTGCGCAACCTGCAGCCCGAAGTTGGTTAGCTGGTGGAAGGCGTGTGCGCGCCTGGAAGCTGGCCGCTGGCCCCGCTCCAGCAAATCAATCTCGCTGTAATATTCAATATAGTGGGATATATTAAAAGAGTTGGAAGAAAAATATACAAAAAGAGCAAACAATTGATATTACAACTTTTCAGTCCATCAACACAATAAAATCCTGATTACAAGGACATGCGAAAAATACCTGAAAAAAATTACATGTGATTAAATTATATTTATTATGGATTACTTCACAGGCTGCCTGATGTTGAATCCATGGCACTTAAAATTGAGTGCCAAAAGCACTCAACACAACACAACACGACAAGATCTCTTTGCAGGGCAGGCAAGCTCAGAGCTGGCCTAGGCACTCGGCTTCAGTTTAGATCTTACCTGCCCTACAATCGGTTACAGATTACTAACGAACCTTGGAAAAGATCTCCCGCACTGAATATTCAAATTTCTTGCTCCAAGCTAACAATTGGTGTCAACAATCAAATTACTTCTAAAATGTTATGTATTTTGGGACTTGTGTTTCTAGGTATTGTATTCTGCGAGTTTTGGACAGGGTTGGCATACAGTCCACATTTTAAGAATGATTGGGTTATAAGACAATAAGCCTACTCTAAGAATTTTAGCACAAGCCGCTACTGACTCTCTATAGTCCTGGTTAAATGTAAAATGTTTAACTAATACACCAAATAGTCCAAGTGGCAACAGAGAGTTGGGATCATCCATGCAAATATAACTCCATAAAGCTGGGAGCACACTGCCTCCGCTCCGTTCAGTTCGCTTCGGTTTCTCTCGTATCCGTTCGGATCAGTTTGCCAGCCGCACATTGCGTCATTCTCCGTCCGCCCAGTTTCAAACACACCACTGTGAGAATAGCATTGTCGAGTTCTTCCGGTGATGAGAGGGAAATTATAGCTATAGCTTTAGCCTGTGAAGATGCTGAGAAAAAGGAAAGAAGGTTTTTGGGTTCATGATATCAATTTAAAAAGGGAACAATGCGGTGAATATTACCTTCTCTTTCCGGACTTGTTACGTGATGAGGACAAGTTTTTTAAGTATTTCAGGATGTCAAGCTCCAAGTTTTTTGAATTGCTGAGTGTCCTAACCCTCCAGAAAAAGGAAACAAATTTCAGAAAACCAATATCACCTGGTGAACGATTAGCAGTAACAATGAAGTAATTATTGTTTGTTCAATTATTATTATTATTATTATTATTATTATTAAGTTATTTATTAAGAATATCTGTATTACAGTACATGTGAAATAACAATGAAAACCCCTATGATAAGTGACATAATGCTTAAATTAAACTATTGTTCAATCAGTGGACTCAGTCAAATTTCTTAGTTCATATTCTGACACAAGAGTATGTATTTTAGATTTAATTTCAACCTGTAGAATGGGACTAAATGATCGAACAGTTTCTTCCATGGCTTCAAAAAACTTCCTTAAGGAATCCGTGGGCTTTTTATCTACTCTTGGGTATTTAGTTTTTAAAAAATTGTCCAACACATCGGCCACAGAGGTACTTGACCTCTTTCGCTGCACAAAGTCTGCGGAAGGAGTTCCTATCTCACCACCATTGTTTCCTGTTGATACACCGTCAACACTCAATATCGGCGATGCCTCAGCAACATTCTCCTCATCGGCTTCCTGAGTTACCGTAGGCATGTTCGATTGCTGTGGTCTCTCGGCAAAAAAGGGAATTAGAAAACTCATAGAATAGTTTTTTGACATAACTCAACAAAATGACAGCGTTTCGCCCCGGTGTGCTATTGGGCTCTTCTATCCCATAGTGCACTGGCTTTGCTCGTGACACGGATACACATGTATCAAATACGTCTTGCAATGGCCTTCCCAGTGTGTACTAGACAGTGTCTTGGTGAGGTGTGCTTTAACCAACTGAAGAGCCCAATAGCACACCGGGTTGAAACCCTGTCATTTTGTTGAGTTATGCCGGAACATTTAGCACAATTTGTTTAAATATATAATGGCTCAACGGACAATACATATTTTTCTTTTGAAAATTGTATATTCAATGCCAAGGTAAGGTTATAATTGCTTTGGAGTGGAGTTCCGACTCCCATAGTGCACTGGCTTTGCTCGTGATGCGGATACACATGTATCAAATACGTCTTGCAATGGCCTTCCCAGTGTGTACTAGACAGTGTCTTGGTGAGGTGTGCTTTAACCAACTGAAGAGCCCAATAGCACACCGGGGCGAAACGCTGTCATTTTGTTGAGTTATGCCGGAACATTTAGCACAATTTGTGTTTAAATATATAATGGCTCAACGGACAAAACATATTTTTCTTTTGAAAATTGTATAAAGAAATTATTAAGACGAAATTTATGATTATTACTTTGTGTTCACTAGTGCGTATATAACTTGTTTCCATAATTTAATAAAAGCTGTTGTCTTCCGTAATATGTATTTATTATTACTATTTAACACAATAGAATGCAAATTTAGAAACACGCATTTGTCCTTTTATGAAAGTAAAGAAAGAAAGGTAAATAAATAATACACAAACCTGGGCAGTTCACGACCTCGCTAATCATATCCCACGTATTCCTTGTCATTGTCAGATCGTGGTAATTTTTATCACTCAGATCATAAAGTACAGGATGTCGTTTTACCATTTCAATAAGAAGTTCCTCATTTATTGCACTCATTGCACAACGATATGTAACAAAGCACTAGGGAACCTGCCTTCCATCTTCCATCAACTTTGCTTGTCTGGGCAAACTTGACTGAACGGATGGTGGGGGGAAGGGGCTGATGGGTAATGAACTAATGCAGTGTGCGGCTGGACACTAGGTTGCATTGCCAGCAAGTCATCCAAGGTCAACTGAACGGAACGGAGGCAGTGTGCTCCCAGCTTAAAGCTTCCCATCACAACATAGCATTGGTATAAATGTCAAATATCTTACACTGTAAAACTTCTTACAAGCAGTTCATTTCATTCATACATTCATTGAAAGACACTTTCAACATCTTCTATCCCTTTTTGTCAGGCACATTCATTTAGTGCATCATCACAATATGTTCCAGCATGCTTATCAACACAGAAAACAATGCATTCTTGGCTCACAAATACATAGGCTACATATTTTTATTTGACCTGAGCAAATCCCACACGGTTTTGACCTAAATCAAATTCTGTGTAGTATTGAGCTATAAATGCGCCTCCTATGATCCACATGGATGATTTCGGATCATCTGTTGAAGTAAATGTTGACAAGCAAACTGTCGCGCCAAGCCAATTCATCTAAAGAAAAAGATAAAGAAAAATCATTAGAAACCACAACTATAATCCATCGAAATGCTAGAGTGAAATGTAGAAAAACAACAATACGAGTAGAATTTTTCATATGAAGCAAAACCATTAACCATATTGGATAATATGCTCCAAATATGTATTAACTCAGATAATGAAATTACTGGTGACACCTGTTAATACAAAATAGTAGTCTATTAACAGGTGTCACCAATAATTTCATTAGTATTTTTCATATAAACTAATAATTTATCAGAACAATCATTAATAAAAAACACCAGGTAGATGGACAATGGAGATTGTTGCCTAATGCAGTTGTCTACCGGGGAAATGATTCAATAATAGACACCATGAGAAAAAGTACAATTGCCTTTTTCTGGCATTTATCAAGATTACATGACAATAGACTATTAAAACAACTATTCAACTACTTTTGGAAAAGTAAAATAAAAAAATAATTGGTTCAAAGAAGTTTAAAATGATTTATATGAATTGAATATTACAAAGAAACAAATTGCAAACAGAGAAGAAAAAAGGATCATGAAGATTAAGCATGTGATGAAGAAAGGGCAGTCAGGTCAGCTAGAATGTAGAGATTTTTTAGAGGGGAGGAAGATTATGACAGCTAAATTCCCTGTCAATTCTTCGATTACTGGTACTTAAATGTACAGTAGAGTGTCGTTTATCCGGACTAATTGGGACCGAAAGTGCTTCGGATAACGATTTTTCCGGATAATCAAACATGCGTTTATTTCATAGGAAAAAACATGCACAGTACATTATGGTAATAACCACCAAGCTTCTCATTTAA
This sequence comes from Meconema thalassinum, assembly GCA_946902985.2. Taxonomy (NCBI): domain Eukaryota; kingdom Metazoa; phylum Arthropoda; class Insecta; order Orthoptera; family Tettigoniidae; genus Meconema; species Meconema thalassinum. Next base: position 293,217,479 of record OX336391.1, on the reverse strand, counting down.
CTACAATGCTTTCTCACATAACAAAGGTCCAGAAATGGGATCTACCTTACTTCTAGTCTGAATAAACCATAAGTACACCGCTTCTTCCAATTTTTATCCCCAGCTGATCTCATGGTTCTACATTTTTTAGACCCTTCTTCCCTATCTAACTTCGATGCATAATTCAGAATTTCAACTTTCCTTTCTTCAAATCATAAATTGTGGATTTTCTAACACTAAGACACTGCACACTCCCACCTTTATCCATCTCCACGTTCTTCTCAATGGATAAAACATTACGATTTCGTTTTTCTTTTTTGTCACTCGTAGAAGCCATTTTCACAACATAATACAGTACAGTACACACACTCACATACACAACACATTGAAACATTATAGAGTGAACAAACAGAAGGAGACAACAGAGACAACAATTGAAAACGAGAACCAACTCACTACTGTACGCAGCGCATGCTGCTCCGTTTTTTTTTTTTTTTTTTTTTGTTTTGTTTTTTTTTTTTTTTTTTTTTTGCTCGTCCGGATAATTGACGTTCCGGTTGTTTGACGTCCGGATAAACGACGTTTTACTGTATTTGGTTTGCTCCAATGTGGTTGAAAACTATAAAAATAAATAATGAATGATAAACTAATAATTTCTTGTACATGGCATTTCCTAAATGACATATTTTCCTCCCAATAAGGAAAATGAAGTATATGGCAAGTCTATGACAAGTGCAAATAGACATGCTCAATACATTCAAAATTCCAAAGCGAGAGGGTCGGTTACATAACAGCGGACAGGCTAAGTATATACTACATGTAAACAGGCTATGGTGTTAGATTCCTGAAGCATAGTTCCAGGTTCAAACCCCACTGGGTGGAATGACAGGATTACCCAGCATCGATTAATTATCCCACATCGCAATTCATAAGCAAAAGATGCATCATGTGGTCGCTAACATCAATTAATGGATAGGCATCCGAAGTAGAAGAAGAAGAAGAATGAATGGTTCGATAAAGAATGTGAAGAAGCAATGGAAAAGAAAAATGAAGCAAGGAAGTTAATGTTACAAAGAGATCCAAGGCAAAGTAGAGCAAAATACAAGGCATATAGGAGAAAAGCAACAAAATTATGTAAAAGGAAAGAAGGAAATGTTAATGAGAAAGTTAGATGGAATAGAAGAGAGAAATAAAAATGAAGTGAGCAAATTTTATACAGAAGTTAACTGGTTCAGGAAAAGGTATCAACCTAGGCTTACTGGATGTAGGGGAAAATATTAGACAACGAGGATGATATTATCAATCGATGGAAGGAACATTTTGAAGAGTTATTAAATGTAAGGACTAAAGAAGGATGTGATACACATCCAAAGATAATGAATGTAGAACCACATATGGAAACACCAACCATTCATGAAGTGCAGGAAGCCATTGAGAAACTAAGAAACAATAAAGCCCGGGACAAGAAATTATATATGAAATATATAATCTTATCGTCAAGATATGGGAGCAAGAGAATATGCCATCTCAGTGCAACATCGGAGTAATTTTTCCCATATATAAGGCAGTGGGTGGAATATTATGAGCAATATAGTGAACGGATTATTGTAGCAAAAATCAATACAAAACCTACGTGCACCACAGTGGTACAAGTCTATATGCCTAACAGTCAAGCTGATGATGAAGATGTTGAAAAGGTCTACGAAGAAATAGATGAAATTCTGAGGTATATCAAGGGTGACGAAAATGTTATAATAATGGGGGATTGGAATGCTGTGGTAGGAAAAGGAAGAGAAGGGAAGATAGTAGGAGACTTCGGATTAGGTGAAAGGAATGATCAAGGAGGCAGGCTGATGGAATTCTGCACTGAGTATGAGTTGGTCATAGCTAACACCTTATTCAATAACCACAATAGAAGAATATACACATGGATGAGACCAGGAGATAAAGGGCGTTACCAAATCGACTTCATTATGGTCAAGCAGAGGTTTCGAAACCAGATTTTGGATTGTAAAACATATCACGGTGCTGACATAAACTCTGACCACAATCTGGTTGTTATGAAATGCAGATTTAAGTTGAAAGAATTGAAGAAAAGTCAAAAGCCAAAAAGGTGGGCAATAGACAGACTGAAAGAGAAGGATGTAAACGAGATTCAAGAAGAATATAAAGGAAGGACTAATGAAAAACCCTAAACAAACTTCAATTGCAGACGAATGGGCACCTTTGAAGAATGAAATAACAAAATCTGCAGAAGAAAACATTGGTAGGAAAGAAATAATAGGTAGAAAACTGTGGATCACTCAGGATATACTAGAATTGATGGATGAAAGGCGGAAACACAAGAATGTAAGAGATGAAAAGGGGAAAGCAGGATACAGACATCTGAGGAATGAGGTTAACAAGAAGTGCAAGGAAGCATAACTTGAAAGAGATATGTGCAGGTATAGAAAATTGCCTGAAATTAGAAAAAGTAGACACAGCTTATCGAAGGATTAAGAATACTTTTGGGGAAAAGAAGACTATGTGCTGTAATATTAAGGACACAAATGGAAAGCCTCTAACATATAGAGAAGAAAAGGTTGAGAGATGGAAAGCTTACATAGAGTGTTTGTATAAGGGAAAGGTTGAGAATCATGTAATGGAAAGGGAGGAGGAAATTGATGAGGACGGGAGATTTAATATTGAGATCAGAATTTGACAGAGCATTGGAAGAATTAAGAAGGAACAAAGCACCAGGCATAGATGATATACCGATTGAGTTGCTACGCTGCATAGGAGATGAAGGTCTGATCAGGTTATATCACCCGGTGTGTAGGTTCCATGAGACAGGTGAGGTACCCTCTGATTTCAAGAAGTATGTTACCATCCCTATACCGAAGAAAGTGGGAGCTGACAGATGTGAAGATTACCGTACAATCGGCTGACTAGAATAATTTACAAGAGGATGGAAAGCCAGATAAGCACAGAATTGGGTGAAGACCAGTTTGGTTTTAGGAGAAATGTAGGAACAAGAGAAGCTGTACTAAGTCTTAGGCTGATTTTGGAAGGTAGAATAAAAGATAAGAGAACGTTCATGGCATTTGTAGACTTAGAAAAGGCTTTTGATAACGTTGATTGGGCTAAATTGTTTGACAATTTGAAAACGATTGGAATGAAGTACAGGGATAGGAGGGTGATCTACAATCCATACAGATGTAACAGTTTTGCTAGCCCACATGTTGAGCGTACAAATGTAACGTTAATTATAGCCCCATGTTGGTAGCAACAAGTGTAACGGTTTGGCTGCCCCTAACTGTTGGGTGATAAATGTAACTGTTTACCTTTGCCTAAGCTATGTTGTTTTAATGGGCGCCAAGACCTCAATGCAATGCTGAAATCTAAATTTGTATTTAACAACGTCTAGCTCTGGTAGAACACCTTCAAGAATCTATTCACTCGGATCGTGGTATGATTTGATCATTAACCCAACAAACAATTGTATCAGGAGAAGGAATTGGTCTATATCTAATGCTACCTACTGAAAGCAAAGATTGCATTGTAAAAGAAATGAATTTATTATATAAAACAAGAATAGCAAAAATAATAATAATAATAATAAGTTTAAAATTTAAATTGGAGCATTGCGATTTTAATATTACCGATAGAAAATTACGTGAAAACGGAGTCTGATAAATTATTGATTTTACTCTTATTCCCAAGCTATGAAGTTACTGAAATATGAAATATAAAACAAAGAGAAATGAGAGATTGCGTATTTCTGCGTCATTCGCGCTTACCACTGGAAATGGCCGAAGCCTTTCCCTCGTACTGGATGATGCTGTGAGCTTCCCACAGTCTCCTGGACGTCGACATCTCTGTCGATATTTGATGAGATTCTGGTAGATTAGATAATTCTATGGTCCGTGCATCGGACCCAAACACTCGTACAACCACACTGGTTAAGTTTTACAAAAGTTAGTCCTCCACTCCACGGAACATCGGAGCGACTCCCGCGTACAACCGCACTCGTTAAGTTCTATACAGATAGTCCTCGTTCCACGGCGCGCTGAACGATATCTCCACACGTCGCATCCCCACTCTTCATCCGACTTCTAGCTTACGTGGTCTCCACTGATTGGCTGCACCCCACGCGCTATATTCCCCTCCTCTGGCTCATTACACTCGGCGGTAGGGTGAAGTCGTATTCCGTTCCATACATCCGCCTTTTCGTTAAGCTGCAACGCAGGATTGCGTCATGCTTCCCGACAAGATTAATCCTGTATATGAATTTCCAGTGACTCATGTCTCTCAAAATATCCTAACTGACGAAAACTCCGTAAAATTCCGCAATCATATAATTTTCTATGATATTCTCGTTCGTAATAATTTGCTTGATAGCGTTTTCTAAGACATAGAAAACCTATCTGAATGCTAATAATTTTTATAAAATGCTCCGAAAATACCTTAATAATAATTATAATAAATTAATAATAATAATAAATTAACTTGAAAAATTCTCTTGGCTGAACAATTTGCCGCATAAATAAATATAGAATGGCTTCCTACTGACTTATGCCAGTTGCATAAAAATCCCTCGAAAAACACGTTACATATTCGCCTCGGATCATCGGATGATTTACCGTGACGACGGTCCATTATCCGATTATCCCAGACACGTTAATAAACCCCATCCAAAATACATATTACATAAATGAGATCACCCTAAATTACAGATATATACACTCATAATTTTTCTTCACGCACTTTGCGTCAAAGTTTGTTGTCACTATGGATTGCACTTTGCAACCAGTCCAATGTTCCACGGATATTTCCGCCTCTCAAATTTCTCTATGTTGGAGAAATAGACATAATTAATGTGTGAGCACTAGGTATTTATGATGTCATATCACACGCATTGAAGGTGTTCTGATATATTAATATCTCCATAGAACTTCCTAATTTCACTGGAGGTCCCTTCCTTATGGTGAAATTTAATCTCACTTATCACTGAGCACACGATCACACTATTGTGGCAGCGCCTCGTGACCATAATACTTGATCTCTCTTTAAAGTAGATTAAATTAATATTGACTTCTGAAAAAAAAAAAAAAAAAAACAGTAAATGCGCATTACATATAACACCAAATATTTCTGTGCCGTAATCGCCCTGTTTTGTTAAGTTCCCGTAGACCATATTCTACTTAATACTAGTTCTCAACACAGACCAGTTCTCCTGACACAAATAATACCTTTGTACAAATTACCTTAAATTACACACTTACAAATCTTACATGGCGAGGCCGTAAACAAAAATCACGTGTGCTGATATGAATGAGTTTCATGAAGGACTGTCTCGCCTTCTGATGGCCCATCTTTTGCCTCGTGGACGCCTTAAGCAAAAATACCCTGTCCAAGCGCTCACCCATCTCTTGGAGGCAAATGGGAATTCACCAGCGCTACCAAATTCTGGCCTTGGTGTATCGAGACATTTTAGTGCTCAAGAGCATCCGACAATCCCGTCATATTTCCCTGTACCTTAAAAACTCTCATTTACTTACATACTACCCCCCTGTGTGACTTCTGATACGCCTGCCTGGAAGACCATCTCCACCCACGCACCAAATACCACACTTACTCATTTGATAGGCTGGCTCGCCAGCTAAACACACTCGCTTGATGACACATATTTTCGTAGACTATGTATATTATACGTCCCGTATAATCTGTTTCCCTTACTATCCTCCAGCACATATGCTGTTTTTCCAATACGTTTGGAAACTATAAATGTTTCTGTGTCACCTGCTTCCAAACTTGCATGTGGCTCCCTTTAAATGAACGTCATCACGTTGCCCTACTAGCATATTTCTCAGTATCTGTAACGATGCCCTGTTGCTACTGTCCACACATGCTAACCCTACTTTCCTCTGGTGTAACACCTCTACTTGACACTCTATGACCTAAAAATGTCACTTCTGACTGACAGAATGACGACTTAGACAGCTTCAAAGTGAACCCTGCCTGATCTAACTTCTGAAAAACTATATCTAAATGACGTAGATGCTCCTCAAAACTGCGTGAACTAATTACCATATCATCTATGTAAATGGTTACAAACTCTCCTGTGTCATCCCCTAATGCGATGTTTAAAGCCCTAATTAAAGCTGCTGAACTACTCTTTAACTCATAAGGTGTTCTACAAAATTGATAAAGGTTATATTTATGACTAAAAGCTGTAAATGGTCTATCTTCGTACATAAGTGGCACTTGCCAAAAACTGGAACTCAAATCTACACAAGTGAAGTACTTCTTCCCCTCAAATGTTTGCATTAATTCTTCTATTGACATAGATTTCAGCTGATCTGAACTAATTCTACTGTTAACCAAACGAGCGTCTAAACAAATACGAACTGTGCCGTCGGTCTTGGGTACCGTGATCAAAGAATTAACATATGGACTGTTAGAGTGCTTAATAATCCCAATCTTCAAGCGTCTGGTTAATTTGTGCCTCAACTGCACTCTGATAAGCGAAAGGTACAGGATATCTATGTCCTGTGAATACTGACCTATCAATAACGTTCAATGAATGTGTATAGCAATTGGCCATACCAATGCGATCCTCAAAAACTCTCCTATTGCACAATAACACATCATAGAGCCGAACACATTGTTCCACCTCTATATTTCCCTGAAATGCAGCATCACGTAACGAGTCCTCTAGACTTCCGTTCGTAATCACACTGCCCACAAAACATGGAGAACCCCGCTCTACGGCTGGCGATATTTCATTTAAAGTACAAATCACACCTACAATACTACTCCTCTGAATATGGTCATTGAACGCTACTTCTACTTCAGAATCTCCCCATTTAAATTTCAAACTCCCTACATCATAACATAAGTTACCCGACACTCTACTTAGCCACTCTGAACCCAAGATAACACTGAATACTAAATTTGGAATTACAAGACAAATCTGCTTCTCTACATGATTATTAATTTTAATGTCTACTAAAACTTGCTTAGAAATTACTTTAGACCTCTTCCCAACAGCTGTGATAACAAAAGTGCTTTTAATTGGCATCTCCTCAAAATTTACTCCAGTTCCTTTCATTTTATCATAAAATGCACTACTTATGCAACTCTTCATACAACCACTATCAATTAAAACATCTGTGTACGCCTCGGACACGTTAAATTTAACTATGGGGCTCTTACTAACCACTTCCTGAATAATACCTTCATCATTTAGTTCATGTAATAATTCATTTCTTACATTTAGGTCATAGGGTTCCTGTATAATTGTATGGACAGGGCATGCTACAGACTGAGATTCTGACCTTACTTCGCAGCCTGGTTCGCGTTTAAAGAACCACTACAGCTGGCCGTAGTACTACTAACTACTGAACTGGTCTGGTTGTTCTGGGCTGTGTTGTCATTGTTTGGCTGTATATTACTACCACTAGGCTGTCCTCTTCCTTGACCCCTATTCTGGTTGTAATTATTGTCATTATAATTTCTCCCTTGATTTCCCCTGAAATCATTGTTTCTCCCTTGATTTCCCCCGTAATCATTGTTCCTCCCTTGATTTCCCCTGAAATCATTGTTCCTCCCTTGATACTGATTACCATAGCCATTTCCTCTGTTCAGATTTATCTGATTATTATTATTTCTATTTTGAGCGTTGGCCCCTTCGCCACCGTTCCCTTGAACTTCTTGATGCCTGGCTTCATTAGGTCTATTATTATTATTATTACCCTGGTTCCTATTGAAATTGTCCTCATAACCCCCTCTCCCTAGTGCATCAAATGTGCTTAACAAATTTTCTACTTGTGATATAGTCTTTACATTCTGGATACAAGCAGCCTCCTTGATCCTATAGGGAAAGTGCCTAAGTAGCAACCTCACCACATCACTTTCCTCCTTCAACCCATCCAGATATTTACACACTAATACCTGCCCTAAAATGTATTCGGTCATGGTGGAGCTTCCTTTAAGGTTATATTTACCACACACTACTCCCTCACGATGCTGCAAATGAATAACCTCATTCCAGAACTTTTCACAGAATTTCATTTTAAAATCATTGATATCAGTAAACTTGTCTCTGTAGACAGCAAACCAATTCCTCGTTTCCCCCACAAACACTTGTTCTAAAATTTCAACTACCTGGCACCACTCAATACTACCATTTTCCAACCTCTCCCCAAATTTATTTTCTATAGAATTCATGAACTCCATTGGGCACCCCTGTCGATTGCTGAACTTACCCAGTTCTACCTCCCTGTGTGTGCTATTCACAAAAACTGGCCTATTCTGACTATTTTCTTGCCTGATCCTAGCTTTTAATTTTAACTCTAATTCTGCGATTTTCTCCTCAGCCTTCCTCTCAATACTGTTTACTGTTAATTTAATGTTTCCTTCTGATTCTTCTACTTTATCATATAGCTTTGCTTGTTTCTCCTCAATCTTGCTAATGCTCTCTCTATTACTCTCTCTTAAATCATTTACTTCTGCAACTATTTGTGAGTGGACTTTCTCAATTCTACCCCCCAGCTGTTCCTTAACCTCTTTAGTAGCTACTTGAATTTTGTCAATTTCTCCCCCCAATTGCTTTTTGACCTGCTGTGTTTCCAGTTGCACTAGTTCTTTTAAATTTTCAGCCTGTGTACTGATTCTAATTTCCAACTCCTCCTGTACTTTTCCTAATTTTCTGTCTACATCTGCAATAATCTCATTAGCCTTTTCTTTCATCACCCCCCTGATCTCACCTCTAATCAGTTCGAATTTGTCACTCATTTCCCTACTGTTTTGTTCTAATTTAGCATTTAAAATTTCAGTACTCTCTCTATTTTCCTTACTGTTTTGTTCTAATCTGGCATTTAAGGCATCTGTACTTTCTTTATTTTCCCTACTGTTTTGTTCTAATTTTGCATTGTTTTGTTCTAATTTTGCATTTAAAGCATCACTACTAACTTTGTTCTGATACATGAACTCGAGAAGTAAAGTTTTTAATTCTGGTTGGCCGCCTACACTCCCTGTTTCAGTACCAGGATTTACCTCCGCTACCCCGGTACTACCATCACTCGACATACTGCTCGTATCATCACTCTCCAGTTGATGACCACTACGTAACCTCATCTGTCTTTCTTTCTCATCCCCCATAATGATATACACTGGTACAGACAAATAACCCCCAAAATACAGGCACAGAAATATATACCCTTCTCCTTCCACAAATGTTATTAGGTTTTCAGCCCCAAGTTGTCGGCGACAATTGTAACAGTTTTGCTAGCCCACATGTTGAGCGTACAAATGTAACGTTAATTATAGCCCCATGTTGGTAGCAACAAATGTAACGGTTTGGCTGCCCCTAACTGTTGGGTGATAAATGTAACTGTTTACCTTTGCCTAAGCTATGTTGTTTTAATGGGCGCCAAGACCTCAATGCAATGCTGAAATCTAAATTTGTATTTAACAACGTCTAGCTCTGGTAGAACACCTTCAAGAATCTATTCACTCGGATCGTGGTATGATTTGATCATTAACCCAACAAACAATTGTATCAGGAGAAGGAATTGGTCTATATCTAATGCTACCTACTGAAAGCAAAGATTGCATTGTAAAAGAAATGAATTTATTATATAAAACAAGAATAGCAAAATTAATAATAATAATAAGTTTAAAATTTAAATTGGAGCATTGCGATTTTAATATTACCGATAGAAAATTACGTGAAAACGGAGTCTGATAAATTATTGATTTTACTCTTATTCCCAAGCTATGAAGTTACTGAAATATGAAATATAAAACAAAGAGAAATGAGAGATTGCGTATTTCTGCGTCACTCGCGCTTACCACTGGAAATGGCCGAAGCCTTTCCCTCGTACTGGATGATGCTGTGAGCTTCCCACAGTCTCCTGGACGTCGACATCTCTGTCGATATCTGATGAGATTCTGGTAGATTAGATAATTCTATGGTCCGTACATCGGACCCAAACACTCGTACAACCACACTGGGTAAGTTTTACAAAAGTTAGTCCTCCACTCCACGGAACATCGGAGCGACTCCCGCGTACAACCGTACTCGTTAAGTTCTATACAGATAGTCCTCGTTCCACGGCGCGCTGAACGATATCTCCTCACGTCGCATCCCCACTCTTCATCCGACTTCTAGTTTACGTGGTCTCCACTGATTGGCTGCACCCCACGCGCTATATTCCCCTCCTCTGGCTCATTACACTCGGCGGTAGGGTGAAGTCGTATTCCGTTCCATACATCCGCCTTTTCGTTAAGCTGCAACGCAGGATTGCGTCATGCTTCCCGACAAGATTAATCCTGTATATGAATTTCCAGTGACTCATGTCTCTCAAAATATCCTAACTGACGAAAACTCCGTAAAATTCCGCAATCATATAATTTTCTATGATATTCTCGTTCGTAATAATTTGCTTGATAGCGTTTTCTAAGACATAGAAAACCTATCTGAATGCTAATAATTTTTATAAAATGCTCCGAAAATACCTTAATAATAATTATAATAAATTAATAATAATAATAAATTAACATGAAAAATTCTCTTGGCTGAACAATTTGCTGCGTAAATAAATATAGAATGGCTTCCTACTGACTTATGCCAGTTGCATAAAAACCCCTCGAAAAACACGTTACACAGAAACCAGACAGCAGTCCCACAAGCTGAAGGACATGAGAGAGAAGCTGGTATTAAGAAAGGTGTAAGGCAAGGCTGCAACTTATCACCCATACTTTTCAATCTTTACATTGAACAAGCAATGAAGGAAATTGGAGAAAAATTAAAGTGGGAGTGAAGATTCAAGGAGAAATAATTTCAACTCTGATATTTGCTGATGACATCTTGGCCAAAACGCCTGAGAATTTGAATGAGTTTTTGAATGGTATGGCCTCCGTCTTGAGGAAAGAATTCATGATGAAAATTAATAAATGTAAAACAAAAATATTGGAATGCAGCCGAAATAAATCAGAAACCTCTATGGACATCAAATTGGCAGGTGAAAAACTAAAGGAAGTAGGAGACTTCTGTTACTTAGGAAGCAAAATAACCAGTGATGGACGAAGCAAAGAGGATATAAAAAGTAGGTTAGCCCAGGCAAGGAAAGCATTTCTACAGAAAAGGAATCTGTTGACCTCGAATATAGATTTAGGTATTAGGAAGTCATTTTTGAAGGCCTTTGTCTGGAGCATGGCACTCTATGGAAGTGAAACTTGGACTATTGGTGCAGCAGAAAAGAGGAGAATTGAAGTGTTGGAAATGTGGTGTTAAAAGAAGAATGATGAAGATCAGATGGGTAGATAGGGTTACAAACGAAGAGATATTAAGACTAGTGGCAGAGGAGAGATGTTTCTGGCGACTGCTAATGAAGAGAAGAGATGGGTTGGTAGGACACATACTAAGACACCCAGGAATAGCAAGCAAGCTTAGTTATGGAAGGAAGGGTCGAGGACAAGAACTGTAGGGGTAGACCAAGGTTTGAAAATATTAAACGGATTGCCTCGGATGTAGGGTGTGGTAGCTATGTAGAGATGAAACAATTAGCTCAGGACAGGGAAGCATGGAAAGCTGCATCAAACCAGTCAAAAGACTGAAGACTCAAACAACAAGAAAGGAAATTAGTATAATTGTGCAAATTACCGAGGAATTACATTACTGAATATCGTCTATAAAGTCTTTTCCAATGTGCTATTAAAGAAGATGCAGATCTACTTTGAGGAAATAGTAGGGGAATATCAATGTGGGTTTCGCAAGAATAGAAGTACTATTGATCAAATCTTCGTTGTTAGACAAGCGATGGAAAAATGTTATGAACCCAACGTAGATCTTCATATATTGTTTGTAGACTACAGACAAGCCTTTGATAGTATTGACAGGGAAGGATTGTACAGATATATGGAACAAAAGGAATTCACGGAAAGCTAATAAGATTAGTGAGAATAACCGCGGAAAATGCTGAAGCCAAAGTAATGGTGGAGGGTAAACTTGGTGCTGAATTTTCCTTGGAAAGAGGTGTACGACAGGGTGATGCCATGTCTGCTTCGCTATTCAACTTGGCTTTAAATAAAGTATTGGAGAAATTGGAAGGAGCAAATAATAATATAGTATATAAATCAACCCAAATGTGTGCCTATGCTGATGATGTAGTATTGATAGCGAGAAGACTAGACTATTTAAAGGAGATGTTTGAAGAGATGAAGAAGGGGAAAAAATGGGTCTAAATGTGAACGCGGCCAAAACAAAGTGCATGCACCTAACATCTGTTGAAAGAAGAAGAAACTGTGATAATTTAATAATCGACTCCTGCACATTTGAAAATGTAGTAAATTTTGAGTATTTGGGTGTTCTATTTTAATAATAAAAACAAAGTGAGTGAAGAAATAAATAGAAGGATTATTAATGGAAACGGAGCCTATTTTGCCAATCTGAAACTCATAAGTCGCAATTGTTGTTGCATAAAATAAAACTCAAAATTTACAAGACCTTGATCAGACCAGTGTTAACTTATGACTCAGAAACATGAAATATGTCGGTTCAGGATTGCAATAAACTTAGGGTGTTTGAGAGGAAAATAATACGGAGAATTTAAGGTGCTGTATTGGATAGAGGAGAATGGAGGATACGAACTAACAGAGAAATAGATGAAATCCTCAAAAGCGAAGACATTGTTCGATATATAAAGTCACAAAGACTACGATGGCTGGGCCACATTGAAAGGATGGAAGACAAAAGAACACCAAAGCCAGAATGGAAAGAAGACGACGCCCTGGGAGACCAAGGATTTGACGGAAAGATGAAGTGGAGGTGGACTTGCAAACAATGAACGTACGACCCTGGAGAACAACTGTCCAAGATCGAGATTGATGGAAATCTGTGGTTGGCGAGGCCAAAGCTCACACCGAGCTGTAGTGCCAGATAAAGAAGAAGAAGATAGTAGTTTTAAGGCTTATTGCTTTAAGTGTATCACAGCAATAGTAGCTATATCTTTATAGAATAGTTTGGGGGACAAAGACTGTTAGTCGATGGGATCACCATTTCCAAGTTTTGTAACATCAAAATAGTGCTTTCTTTTTACGGGTGCTTAATGCCTTAATATTTATCAGTAATAAGTACCACACTTACTAAGTTTACTGGTGTTTTTTTTTTGTTTTGTTTTTGGAGGGCAGAGACTGTCTGTAGGTGTCACTATAGGTTTGGTAGTGTTTTGTAGAGCCGTTTGTCTTGTAGATTTAGATCTGATGATGCTCGCTTGACGAGCGAAACATGTCACCCCTTAGTTTTCTCCTTCTTCAATAGTGTTTGTGTTTGCCTTCCTGTTACTACTACTTACCCAGGCAAGTCACTCTTCCTCTCATTTTCCCTTCCGAGTTTGACGAATAAATTTAAGATGCCTAGAAATGACTCCAAAATCATTTAAAGAGACAGAAATGAGCATTTCATGAGTATGGACCTCTGTAGTGCAAACAGAAAATGCACCTGCCTGAAATGCAAAATTTGATTCAATTTGCAAGATTGATTTCATTTTCAGCTCTCACTTTTCAGATGTTACTTGTAAATCAAGAGTTACCTGTTGAATATAATCCAGGGGTTTAAGAGGAAAATCCTTTCCATTAAACACCAATTTCATTTCTGGAAGTTTCTTCATCAAACTGCAAGACACCTGGGGAGGGGAAAAAATATAACTCAAACATATTTTTAGACAACAAGAACTGTCACTACACAACACTAGTGATTCCATGATAAATATTAAACATTAACAGCTTGGGCTTTCACTGCCGGCATTCATAATTAGGTACAAGTTGTTCGGGCTTGTAGGCCATGGTCCAGACAGGATATCTCCCGACGTTTCACCGGAAACTGCGTCCGGCATTATCAAGGATTCTACTCCTTTCCTTGGTCAGCAGTGGAATGAGGACCAGGTCCACTGCTCGCAGTATTTGTACCGCATGTGACGAGCGTTCTCTGCGCAGTCCGGCTAGATCGTCTGGTCTCGCGTACATGTTGCAGGGTGCGGCGACGGAACTTGTTAGTATTAGAAATATTATTAGGGTCAGATGTTCCTTGGGCGACTGCCGGGCTGTAGCGGGAAGGTTCTTCAGGTTGATGTGTGCGTGATATCAGAAACGCTGAGAACGCCTGCACTACATAAATCCTTACTACTGTATATGCATCTTTACACCTGTGTGGTACTCGATGTTGCTTTACCTTTATTGATGCGAGCAGAAGAGTTAACTAGCGGGACCAGAGGTGGGACAGGGAAGCAGCTTTATCTCTCAAGCCTGTCACTCAGGTACATATAGAAGGTTATGGACGGAAGCGAGAGGATAGGGGCGAGAGGTGGGTTTTGCCCACATTCCTCACGTAACGCTTCTCTCTAGCTCCCATCAATAACAGGCACCAACCATATATATCTTGCCGCAAGATCAGCCTGTCTGTTTTTACTGCTGGTATGCACAGCATCCTAGCAACTTTTAAATATCTTTTAGCATGAAGATACTTGAATATTTCTACTGTTAACCCTTTGAGCAGTGTGTTTTTCAGTTGCTACCGGCAACCATGTAGTGAGGGATTAATGTTTTTTTTTTTTTTTTGCATGAAACAAAATAAATTGGTACAAGCAATTTATTTCATTTTGGATATCATTTACAAGAATAATAAAAATTTAAAAGAACTTTACTGTTCTATTTTTGTCAATATATTTGAAATCTACTTTACGTCAAGGCTCTTTGCACAACTGGATGCCATATTTAATGTGCTAGTAGTGAAGAAATACAGGGTCTTTCATATAAAGTAAGAACGGCAAGCGGCAGTTTTGTTATTCACTGGTGCGGTGCCCTTGGCCGAGCTTGTGGCGCGCCACGGCCCCCTGCTGTACTATTGAAAGCGCGCGTATAGTACATACGAGGGTTTTTTTAAAGTTCCGATGGACTGTATAAAAATAACACATTGACATACCAAACTGATTTTACTACTAAATGTTTGCTTGTTTTATTCGTATGTCTCAACATAATCGCCAAAACGATTAAAACATTTGTCGTATCGTTATATCAGCTTTCCAATGTCCTCGGCAAAAGATTCTGCCGCCACTGAGGGGGTACGTCTGGACAGACTCCGGAAGTTCTTCCTTTCTGATGAGGCGTTGCTGCTCAACCATACCTTCAATTCTCGAAAGAGGTGAAAATCATTCAGTGCTGGTTTGGACTAAACGGCAGATGGTCCAAAACTTCACACTTGAATTCTTTGTGAAAGTCTATCATAACGTTGGTACAGTGAGGTCGTGAATGATTTTCACCTTTTTCGAGAATTGAAGATATGGTTGGGCTGCAACGCCTAGCCAAAAAGCAAAAACTTCCGGAGACTGTCCAGACGTACCCACCTCAGTGGCGGCAGAATATTGTGCAGAGGGCATTGGAAAGCTGGTGTAACGACACGACAAATGTTTCAATCGTTTTGGCGATTATGTTGAGACAAACGAATAAAACAAGCAAACATTTAGTAGTAAAATCAGTTTGGTATGTCAATCTGTTATTTTTATACAGTCCATCGGAGCTTGAAAAAAGAAACAACCCTCGTATGTACTATGCGCGCTTTCAATAGTAGAGCAGGGGGCCATGGTGCGCCACAGCTGGGCCAAGGCCACCGCACCAGTGAATAACAAAACTGACGCTTGCCGTTCTTAGTTTATATGAAAGATGATGATGATGATGATGATAGTTGTTGTTTTAAGGGGCCTAACATCTAGGTTATCGGCCCCTAATGATCTGGGTGATAGCGAGAATGAAATGGAAACCAGAACGACAATTATGTGAGACGGAAAATACGTACAAAGAGAAACTCAGATGGAAACAACTCACAATATGGTCTTACAAAAGGGAATTTAGAACGAAAAGATTCACAAAAAGAATAGATTGAAAAAGACCCACAATACGTAGGCTAGATTCAAAATACGTACAAAATGCAATGTAGCGTCGAAATACTTACAAAATGCAACTGAAATTCAAAATACTTACAAAATGCAAATGAGATCAAAAATACGTACAAAATGCAATTGAGGTTCAAAATACTTACAAAATGCAATTGAAATTGAAAATACACAATGCAATTCAGATTGCAATAGGCCCTATCCCAGTTCCAATCCAAATTATTCACAAAGTGCAATTGAAATTCAAAATACTTACAAAATGCAATTGAAATTGAAAATGCTTACAAAACGTACGGTAGATTCAAACGACTCATGTGGATTGACAATACTTACAAAATGCAATTCAGATTGAAAATACTTGACAAAATGTAATTTAGATTCAAAATACCCACAAAATGCAATTGAGAATCAAAATATGTGCAAAATGCCCACCAAACAAAATGCAATTCAGATTCAAAATTTGTGCGAAATGCAGTTTTGGTTGAAAATACTTACAAAATGCAATTGAAATTCAAAATACTCACTAAAAGGCCCGTCTACCTGCATTGAAAGACTTACTAAAAAGCAATTTAGATTGTCAATCTTTACAAAATGCAATTGAGGTTGACAACAATCGCAAGATGTAATTTAGATCGAAAAAAACTTACAAAATGCAACGTAGATCAAAAATGCCTTAAAAAATCGCTAAAAGGGAATTTAGATACACGGTGAACCAAGTAACAAAAACAGTGCGGGAATCTTAAAGAGAAAAGGAAATATAAGGAAAAGAGGAGAGGAGAGGGGAGAGAGTCCGCCCTAAAGGTAAGGGACAAAAGTGGAAAACGGACCCAGCTCAGGAATCCCTCGGGGTCGCCAACTCCCGAACTCACCAGCCGTGAGCCCCTGAGGGTGTAGCATTATCTAGGGTGCACCAGAAGTGGTGGGGCTACATACACCCTGCCTCCTTAAGGGCCTTGAGCACAAGGCAGGAGGTAAAAGGAAAAGAAAAAGAAGGCTGACCCCTCACAGAAGGAGGGTATCAGGAAAGATGAGACAAGGGCCAATTAAGGCAGGAAGTGAAAGACTCCCTAGGCCTCGGATAACCTAATACCGTCGGGGTCGGAAGAGAACAAGAGTTGACCAAGGGAGGTCGACAGGAAGGACGACGGAGAGGAGCCCGGTACAAGTAAGTGGAAGCAATGCCGGACTCAGCTGGGGCCCCGTGGTCGCCAACCCACAACCCACTACATACCTGCCAACCTCTCAAAATGAAAAATCGGGAGATTCGACGCGGCGGCGGGGGGGGGGGGGGGGGGAGTGGATGTAACATAATACATACACAGGCTAAGACATTACAGCAAATATATAAGTTACTGTACACTATTAAACTGTACATGACTAACATGATATGGCATCCCAGTTTACAAATGTACCTACTTAAGACGAGTAATTTTAAATTCTAACTAGTCTATCAAACAAGCATACCTTTCTTTCGACCACACTCAGGCATGCACAACCAGCGACGTATCGAAGATCATATTATTGGTCGTTGTTGCAGGTGACTGTGGCTGATTTTGCCCTCTTCAAAAAGGTCTTGCTATATTCTTGCTCAAAACACTTCCCTTTCTGAATCGACTTCAGAGTTATAAGTTTGTCCAAAGTCTTGTCGGAGAGAGATGACCTGAACTGCGTTCTTGTTTTTCTGACAAGACTGAACATCCTCTCACACTCTGCATTACTATGCGGAATGGTCAGAATGGAGAGCATAACTTGAAATGTCCCCCTTTCCACCATGCGAGATACTGAAATCACACCTACAGACACTACAAAATGCAAATGTTGCGCCTCTTCTTGACTCAGTTATATGCGGAAAGTTATCTTTGTACACTTTTTTAAATGTCACATCATATTTCTTCGCCATATTACCGAGGAACCGACGAAATCACTCAGATCGAAAAAATCACAATAGCGTACAGGCATATTAACGCCAACAACATCTAGGTAACCAAGTTATTCACAAATCATATAATTTCACGTGTGAAACAGATACAATATTCCGCAGCATACAACTACCTCTCACCCACAGGCCATTATGCAAAACATTTAGGAACAAGCGCTGAATTAACCACAGAAGAATTAACCATCGACGATTTTCAAACAAAGACGTATTCAAAGCCACAGCGGGACGCGACGCGGAACTGCGCGGGAGTTAGTACGCAGTTGTCGATTATATCGATACAGAGTGAAACTGCGGTATCGAGATATAACTTCAAAATACGTAAAGTCGATCCGTTCGATAGACGACTGGAGTGTCATCTCGCACATTGAATCCAAAATTACGCGTGGGATTTTTGAAAAATCGGGAGATTTAATACGATAAGCGGGAGGGCGGGAGAAATGGTCTGAAATCGGGAGTTTCCCGCCTAAATCGGGAGAGTTGGCAGGTATGCCACTAGATGTGAGCCCCTGGGGGGTATATGAAAGACCCTGTATATGACAACATAAATGTTTGTCCGTACTGCTCAATGGGTTGAAGTTGGGATCCAGGAACTTCTAAAACTAGCTTTAATAATCTACTGTATATTATTTCACAAAGGATTGCACATGGTTTTTGTGCCGTTACTACGTCACATTTGTCAGTCTTGCTCCACGTGTCCCCTATGTTTATGTTATGTAGTTGCTGTGTTGGAGATAGTCCCATTTTTCCTGATAGGACGCTGCACCTCACGGCAAGGTAAGATCTTGTATTTGGGTCAACAGCTGTTGTGTATTCTGGGAGAAGGTTTGCAGTCAATAAGATGGTAGGCTTTTGTCATCTTGCTGTCATAACAACTATTATTGTGTTCGATTAAGAGAGTACTGACAAGATGTAAGATACTTAAGCTGCGAGTTCCGTTGGGAACTAAATAGCCTAGAGCTATTTGGTACTATTTATTTACTTCGAAAACATCTGAGGAAGTGTACAGTACCAACATTTACTACGTTGTGACAACATTTAGATTTTTATGGTTGAATTCATACTGGAAAAGGGAATGTCTTCGGAGTACTGGCCTTGTGTAAGTTGGAATGAAATGAGATATTATGAAGCTGAGAGAGAGAACGTCTATTGAAGCATGTCTGCTGGAATGTTGGAATGATCCTTATTATTATTTATTAATATGTGTCAATATAGGCACTGAAGAGCAAAGATTTCAGATGTAAGTTATGTATTGGCAAGTCACTTGGTTCGTGGAAGTAATATGTGGTTTGTAATGAAGACGGCTCTGAAGGTAATATAATGTCTTGGTCAATATTCCGTTAATATGTGAGTCCAGTGTCCGTGTGTTTTGAAATACTTAAAAGTCACAGTCGTGATGTCTTGCGATGTAGTAGGCCTACAACTTGTGAAAGTGGATATAGGTTTATAAAATATATGTTCTATTTAATGTTATTTTCCACTACACCTAATCCAATGTAGAATATCCGTCAGGATCTGTAATATTTTATTTAAAGCTTTCTTGTTG
This sequence comes from Meconema thalassinum, assembly GCA_946902985.2. Lineage (NCBI taxonomy): Eukaryota > Metazoa > Arthropoda > Insecta > Orthoptera > Tettigoniidae > Meconema > Meconema thalassinum. The sequence continues at coordinate 293,198,086 of OX336391.1, read as the reverse complement.
TTATGAGTACTCAGACAATATGGATTGCAGTTAGTTTCGCTTTGTTTTCCATTTAATCTATTTGGAGTATGTCAACCATGCTCGACTGTCAGCTGAGAGTTGGTTTCCATTACGGAAATATGGCAGGTCTTGGAAATTGCTCCCCAATCTTCATGATTTATTAATGAATTGTAATAACTTATAGAGTTAAATACTGGTTATGAATGATAACGGCATCGAGCAAACATATTCTGAAGTCATAAGACTGCATATGGTATCATTATATTATGATAGTAAGTCGAAGGATGGGTTTCAAGATGTAGTAGGCTATTGCTTTATGATTGGACGGCCTACGTATTTATAAACGTGAAACAGTTGGTACAATTATCGTACCCTCATTCTGATTGTATTTCACATCTGAAGTAAGTACGTGGTTTGAACACTTTTCGCACCTTGTATAATCTATGTATTTGTTATTATGTTTAATGGTTTATTTATGTTTGTGTTATTGTACTCAGAGTGGATGTTTAATAGATGTTTGAGGTTTCTGAGTATCCGTGTGTCAATTCTAAATATAAGCTCATCAACATAACCTGTTTTATATTAGGCCTCTGTTGGTAAAGATGTGGGTCCGGTCAATCCTTAATATCTTCCAAGCAGTGGCGGCTCGTAGATGAATTATCAGGTGAAGAGCCAAACTCCTAATTTCATCAGTGCATGATGTTTGCGTTTGTGAATATTGACATTCTTTTTCGTATTTTAATGCTAAAATATCTACTAAAAGCCCAACACTTAAAACCAAACATAAATTATCGTACTAAAAAGTCAAACTCGCTTATTTTTTATAGTTTAAATGAATCCTCCGTTCCCTAAGGTCGGCAATCTTATCTATGATGTCATCATAGAAGGTTTTCAATCAATTTCAACTACAATATTCACGGTTTATGGAGATAGCCAATGATGTAAGTCTGGAGTGAGATATTGTGTTACTTGCAAAAGTATTGAATCTTTTCAAACAAGAGTAGCTGCGTTCTACTGTTGCACTTGTAGAAGGTATTGCCAGTACCCAATTAAGCAAAAGTTTGTAAGCCTCTTCTATTCACGGAGTTCTTGATGTATTTCTCCCGACTATTTTTAGCCTACTTTCGATTTTTGCAAAAAATGAAAGTAGACTTATGAGATCAACACAGGGCGAAAAAAGTGTGTCTGTCTGTGTGTGTGTATGTGTGTGTGTGAGTCTGTGTGTGTGTCTGTGTGTGTGTGAGGGTGTGTACTCTGAATGTCTGTCCCCCCCTATCAATTCGAACACGGTGAATGCGAATTGAACGAAATTTGGTACAAAGGTAGCACTAGCAAAGGACACCTCAGTGTCATGTTTTATATCGCCGCCATCTTTACTAAAACTGAATGGCGGCCACTCAAACGTTCAAAACGTAAAATCAAATAACGACTAACCAAATCATCCGATCTCTACCAAATTTGGTAACAACATACCTTCGTATAGGATGCGTCTTGTGACCAAACTACAAGGTCGTCCGCCATACCATTTCAGGATGGCGGCCGTGCGAATTATGCAAACTTTATAATCCATATCATGGGACCCACCAGTTCCGATTATCGAGCCGAGAATCGTTTTAACTGTTCTAAAGGAAGAGGTACGTTCGAAATTAAAAGTTTATTTTGTAATACTATAGTGCAGACGTGATTTTAAAAAGCTGAGCCGATTCAGTAATAAGACAAGATGGCAGCGGATATCTTGTGCCTGACTTATATTTCACTAATTTGAGTATTGCATGCAATATAGCGTACTGATACAAAATAAATAAACTTTGTATGAAATGCTTTATATATAAATAATATACTCCAGTGATGAAATGGTTTAGTATAAATCATTATTTGCTAACAAGTTCTATGTAAGTCATTTTATATAGAACGATATTCGTTGACACAATTAGCTCAGTGGTAGAGCGTTAGCCTATCGCTCAAATGCCTATGGTTCAAACCCGATCAGAGCTAGTTTTTTTGCTTGAAATGTTATATGTTTATTGTTTTGTAATGACTCAGACGTTTTAAAATTAAGCGTTATATTGTGCATATTATGGTGTAAAATATATATTTAATTAAAACATAATTCGCCAGCAGATTTACTCGAGACATCTAGCTGCCAAAAAGGTAACTGCACGCCGACCAGATTTTATTGAAAAGTTTCTTCTTCTGGCCGCTAGAATGCACTCGCTCTGTTAGGATTATATTGTTCGATATTTCACCACTAGATGTCACGACTAGTCTACGTGGGGCTCCATTGATTACTATACCATTGGCATTCTATGCGCATCGAATTTGAAGAATGACAAGATGATACTACGATACATTTTTACTTTTGATTTTAAAGGGTTTGTAACAGCCTATTGTGCGTTATTTGAAAATGTTAATTGAAGTAAAGAACAAAACGATTTCACATAGTATCTGAACTCTACCGTTGGTGCTAGTTCAGGATATTAATTAATACTTTTATTTCAGCCAAATAGCAATCGAAAATATCCACATACTTGGTATACACTATACTCTGTAGGGTCATGGAAAGATTTGTTAATTCAATTAGGGTTGTGAAAGTCATACGCAGCCAGACGTGTAAAGACATGCCTCAACTCAAAGTTGGATGTTGCCCGCGTCAGGCCGATTATGTAATAATAATAATAATAATAATAATAATGATAATAATGTTATTGGTTTTACGTCCCTTTTAACTACTGTTGCTTTTAGAGACGCCGGGGTGCCAAAATTTTGTCCCGAAGGGGATCTTTAACGTGCCAGTAAATCTACTAACACGGCTCCCTCGCATTTGTGCACCCTCAAATGCCAGCTGACTGCGCCAGGATACGAACCTGAAACATACGGTCCAGCAAGCGAGAACGTTACCGCTGAGCCACGCCGCCAGTCCGGTCGATTATGTCTCCAGATCCATAACATTCTTTAGATACTTCTTATCTTTCTTTCTTCAATGATGGTAGCAGTTTTTATCTAGGTTGTGGCGTTTGGTAGAGGTAAATCGTTTCTAAGGTCTTCAACAAAGAATAGTTCTATTATACTCTTTGATAATAACAACGAGTTATAACTATACTCATACATTTAGGAGAAAGTAGGCTATATGTTCTTTACTGAACATCTTGTTAATTTGTAGGATTCATGAGCATAAAAGAATGACAGTTAATTTCTTAAATGTGGGGTATTGCTGAATATGTTTGTTATACAGCTCAAATTTGTCGGAATCTATAATACTTATTTAAGAATTGTAATCTATCACAGCCATGCGTTAGCATAGATAAAAGCGGAACATTATTAAGTCGGCCCTTAATATGATCTCTGATGTACTCGGATATTGCATCAGTTATTTCCAGAGAACACACTTTGAATTTTATTTTAATAATTTTGAGGTTCTAAGGGCTTTTTAGATATCAGTATCTTCAATAATTACTTAAAGCGCACACGGTTTAAAGAAGTATCGACATGTCCTCTAGAAGATAGTTCCTGTAAACTTAAGTATAGAACAACTTTAATCACAAGACCCAGGATCTGCCTATTTAAAGTCACATTCAGTCTTGCATTTTCCCTTAAAGTGTCAGATGTCGTGCTTGAGTGCGTGTTCTAAGTGGTAACTGGTTCTTTAAATGTTGCTCACTGTCTTTGTGTTTGTTCAACCCGCGCGTAATGTTTTAGAAATTTGTTACTGTTACTGTAAAGTAAGCAAGGCCAACAGAACAGTTCTATAACTACTGCACAACTATGTGAACTGTTCGAACCAAGATCCCTTGCGATGAAGGCTATAGGACTTTCCGGTTTTATTTCTTTAGTGCACAGTTTTATTAATTTCTTTGGCCGCCCACAAATTAACAAATTAATTAATAAATCCATTTTGTCTTCATCTTTCCACCTACTGAAGGGAATTTCTAATAAAATTAATAACGTGTCTTTCACTGCAAACATTATACACTAAAAGCCATCAACTTTCATCAACAACAGGGTATATAACGTTATAAATATATGCTATTTATTGGGAAAGTAAATAAAAGCATCAAGATAAAAGAAAAAGAAGCCTGTTGCAATGTAAACTTTCATCAACTGAACTAGATGTATTGCCTTGCTGACACAGGAACATCTTCACTCGTCTGTCTAACGGCAGGTAATGACGTCACAACTGACGTCAGGTTACCATGGCAACGAGACGATGTGGCTGACATAAACAAGAGACTTCGTCTCCTGCAGATTTCCTTCCAAGTTACGGCAGTACAATCTAGCGACAGGGAGTACAACTGCCACAAGGACGTCATGCAGCCTTGCTTGCGCACCATCTAGCGACGGAGTGTAGAAATAACAGTACACAAAATGAAAAAGTAGCCCAAGACAATGACAACATTTTTATTTAAATAAGAAAAAGTAATGTTTATTTTATTTAAGAGATGGCTAATGAAGAGGCTCTTCACTCTCTTCACCTGAATAGCCGCTACTGCTTCCAAGTGAGGGACGTGTCAGTTTTTAACAAATATTAAGAGAACTACATAACTAAATGAGCATTAATTAGAAGCATCAGAACACAGGGTGTGTGACTCCAAGTAATATTGGAACTGACTTAAAATGAGGTTCAGAATATCCCTTTCAACTGCCAAGGGAACCGCTGTGCTATCCACCACAAAGTTTAGTTCCTGAACTTTCACTGCAATCACTGAAGGTTTATTAAGGAGTCACTGTTATCAGTGTCTCAATGTAGGTTTATACATTTATTTTCTTTAGTTTTTAATTAAGTAAACATATTTCCAACAACAACTTGCTCTTATTGTAAAGTGTGAAAGCTTTGCATGAACAATTTTCCAGTATGTGATTAAAATTTGAGTATTTCCAGTATATTAAAAAACAGTATTTTCAGTAATCATACACAAATGTAGTGTAGTTCCATGCAAATTGAAAAAAAAAATGAAGAATTATCCACATAATTGTATACATACCCTCCAGCGTCCAAAAAATAACTCGGAAGCATCCAGAATTTCATTGATACGCTTGATTTCAGCAGGAGGTCCAGACATTGTAACAGTACTGGTGTCAAGAATAACATCACAGCCTTGACGACAAAAAGGTATAGTTTTATTGGTGGTATGATCATCTACCTCCCCTCTGAAAACAAGAAAATACATTCACATGTTTTAGCAAAATGGGGACCTGTAAAGAAAATACGGTATTTCAGGAGAGGGGGGAAAATTATGATCACCATCCTCTTGTTATAGAATGACATTAACTTAGGCGGCTTTGGTGGCGTAGTTGGCAGCATGCTGAGCTTCTATGCCCAAGATTGCGGGTTCAAATCCGACCGAAGTCTTCGGATTTTTTGAGAGCGTTAAAAATCCCTCAGTATGCCTTCCTTCGGAGAGGAAGTAAAGCCGGCGGTCCCACGTCATAGATTTATGGCATGTTAAAGAACCTTCCACTAATTACACCTGTGTGAAGCTAAACTGTATAGGTTAAGAATGTAAACAATGCTCTTAGGTTCCTACGTTCGTTGCCAAGAGCCGACTGCGGTGGCGTCTGGTAGCTAAATTCTGAACTAGTAGTCGTTGATGGTGGAGTTTGGCAGCAAAAGTAGGAACTATTTGAAAAATTCAAAAGTCTGCTGTCCTTACATGAATTTTAAAAAAGTCCTCTCGGCACGCCGGAAGGCGGAGGTAGATTTCACCGGACAAACTTGGGGATAAGCGAAAATAGGCAGAATGTGCAGGTTTTCGTAGAAGGATCAGACCTCATTTATTGCGAGAAAGTATTTTATAATTGGAGCTTAATTAACTTTGTTTTTCGTCTTTTTATGCATATTTTAAACATTTTATTGTCTTATGGGGATGGTAACCTTCTTGTCATTTGGGGTCCATTTTTATACTTGTGGCCACACTGTCCTTATGCAAGGTTTCTGTACCGATTTTGCAAATCAGTACATGTTCATCTTATCTTCGAGACGCAGCAAGAGCTCCAGGTCTGGCCGGATTATCATGAGAGCATACACCAGGCCTCTTCTGAGAATTACTTTCGCCAACCTGGCGCCTGACTACTGGTGAAATGGGATCGCCAAGCCTTTCTGCCAGGATTTCTACCCTTCGTGCGAACTGTCACTTAAGGTATTATCGCAAATGGAAAAGAGGGATAAGTCAAGCTTTGATCTGTGAACATTGGAAAGCTGAACATTTCCTGTCTTCTACATTCGCCAAGCCCCTGTTCTAAGAACACCCTTGCAAGAACATTGTGTGACGCCTCAACTCCTAGAAGGTTTCTACGCAGTAACCTGTGTGGGCTGATATTCAATACTACCAACTCAAAACCTTGGACTCTGGGCTGTGGCTCTGCCCTTGTGTTGGCCGATTGTGCCACTAGTCGCAGGTGGTATGACTGGAGTAGGGTGGTGGGGGGACTCTGGAATACAAGGGGTGGAATCTGTGACTCGACAGACAGTGTGGTGAGAAGCTTGCTGACGGAAGGACTCTTAAGCGATCGCCTCCGGGGAAACTGGGAAGGCAGCTTCCCCGGAGGGCTTAAATACACCAGGTGGTGTGAACTCAATTTGTTAGAAGGGGCAACCGTTCGATGGAACATTAAACTGTGTCATTTGCTATGTCGTTAAGGCCATGTGTCGGTGGACCATCAACTTAATTAGATAAAGACTGACATTTTATTTTAGCATTTTAGTATGTAATCTTTTGGAGGGCCTTGTATAGTTTGGTGATACCTTTAATTGTAGTTACTGCAGGGTGGGTTATTATTGCCCTATTTCCCGTTACCTGGATGGGAACCTCGTGGATTTAACTTTGGTCAGATAGGCTTCAAAGACAGTCAGTGCTGGACTCTGAAGCTTCTCGGACGTTTTCGTTCGCTAAGGAACGCGTTTGTTGCTTTATGCAATTTGTTTGTGAAACGGCACCGGGCCTGAATTTCATGTTGTTAATTTTCCTTTTATTCTTGCGGATAATTCTACCCTCTATTCAGTAATTAAATTTATCGTATGATGGGGAAATGTAATTTTGCCAACTGGGCAATGTCTGACTTTATTTTATTCACAGTATTATCCGTAACTTGCATTACCTTTTAAATATTAGCCTAAGTTAAGCGGTTTAGGGTTTTAGTTGTAATTTAATCATGATTTATTATTATTATTAATCTTGATTGGTCACATTGGACCACTTGAGTCGTTCCACAATCACTTCTTCTTTGAAGGTAGTACTGCTTGGTTCTTGCGCTCTTTTAATTGTATCAATTTTAGATTTTCATTATACTTTGATATTGAGATGTTGTTTTTTTCATTTCATAATGGCAGTCAGTAGGAAGATTGTTTCTATTCCTTTCACCATGTGTGGCAAGATTAAAATTGTCGGCCTTCCTGAGTACGTCCAGCCTTCCATTCAACAAGCTGGTCTTGACATTAGCTTCGCCCCGCCTGATCTCTTATTCTAAATCAAATCAGGGTGTTCTGGAATACCACGAAAATTTGGAACATTCACTCCTAGGTTTTCTTTTGCTGTGAACTCAGCAGACCTAGCGAGTAATTAAGTTATTAATTTGGTTATGGTAATGTCATGTTGATAAAGCATTTTGATATGCTAATATTATTATCACATTTTGGGTTATCAAAAGGGAAGGGGGGGGGGGGGATGAGCGCCTGTAACATTTGTATCAGAGGCGTGGTTATTGATTTATTTTCACTACCAGCGTTACATTGGTAGCAGAGAGCATGGTTTGTTCTGTGATCTTGTCATTAGCAAACAATCCTTCCTATCGACTGATTGCAGTAATCAATTAAAATTAAATTCAGTAACTTAATTAACGTAGATTGTTGGGCCCTCCTCCTTACTAATGTTTCTTCTTTCCAATAGGTAGGCTAGTTATTAGAGCAGAACCTAATACATGTTGTGATTTGATTTTATGTAAAATAACCTGCTGTGTACATCGAGGACCAAATGAGAAATTCATATCGTCAGCTGTTAGACGTGAAGATCGCTGTAAGTGACAGTCAAGAGTGCGCTGAACGAAATTCGGGACTACTGTAATAATAATGGCCGTGCTGCGTTGCCAGATTGACGAGTTGACCGGCCGAATGAATTTCACACGTGGTGAGTTTTGATATGCTGTTTGTATGGTTTTGGGGTGGTTGTAAATTCATTCTGTTTCTTGTAGGAAATAGTCCAGCTCAATTTTACTGCGCCTGTGCTAAATGTACACCTCGGGAAGTGTTGTTTTGACAAATTGTGTCACGTGTGTGAAAAGAATAAAATGTTTGTCTGATTGGAAGTAGTTTTGGTAAGGTTTAAATTAGTGACGTTTTAAATTCTCTTGAAAATAGGCTGAAATTGATAAACTTGTATTTCCAGTAAGAATAACTTACTGTCTGTTTTGATGTGCGTTTAGTACACGCCTGTTGGATCACGTAGTGATTTTGAACTATCATGGCGGCGACTGTGACAAGTTATTGTTTTATGCAACTGATGTCAGTGAAAAAGTGAATTGCGTGTGTGGATTTATCATCAGCAGGTTCCTTGGGGTAAATCTGTAATTATTCTTAATAATTGTTAGTGATGTAAGGCTGAAATTTTGCAATTCGCTGTGCATAATACGTGTGAGGTATTATTGGTAGTTGTCAGCTGTTCGTTAGGCCAAACATTTCAAGTTTTGTTGTCATTTCTTTAGCTGGGGGTTAATTATTTCGCTGTTGGTAGTTCTGTCAAATTAAATTGGACCGTGAGAGTATTAAAATTTGGTGTTGTCAACTTATTCTGCGTTAAATTAATTCTGGAAAATGGTCGAATTGCTGTCTATATGTACGTTCGGTAATTGTGTTTTGAATGATGTTAAGTGTCGAATTGCGTGTGTGCTAATTCAGTATAAATGAATCAGGTGAGTGTTTATGTATGTTTGATTTATGTTTAAGTTTGCTTAGTAATTGGGGGGAGAGTAAATTGTCTTGTTGTGACATCGGATTTTAAGGTTAGATTGTCATCTAAATTGGTCAAGTATTAAATTGCTTTAATATTCAGTATTTTAGTGTGTGTTTCGTTGAGTGACTTACTAAGTGGGATATTTCTGGGAGGCATTCACCTTCAGGTCACATCTCATTTAGGGTGTAAATAAATATTTTCCCCCGATTCGTGTCTTTCGTTTTAGGACGTATTTCTACGATGTAAGGAGAACTGTGATTTCAGGGCTACAACTACGGGTTGTTTTATCAGGTCCTCACGTGAGTTGATACTCCGTTGGCGTTATAGTGTCTTGACGATCCGAATACTAACATACTGGTGTAAATGGGGAATTTAGGATTGTTCAGGGAAGGGCGCACGTATGTCTGGTGGATGCATGAATGTATTTCTGTGGTTGATTGAGTTCAGGATGTAAGAGTGTATGTGTGATGCGATCTTTATTCTTGCCCTGACTAGGAATCGAACTGGTGTTCCTTGGTGGTCAAAATTGTATTTATTTTCTTTTGTAATCTTTCAAGTTTTTTTTTAAATCCGGTTGATTGAATGAAAGTCATGTGTGAATGAATTGATGTGGGTTTGCAATTTGAATTTGGGTGGGTGTAATTGAGGCCTAATTGCCAGTAACGTAAGGTGGATTGTTATTTATATTAGTTGTATTGGTTGCATTTTGAACTGAACCTATTATGCAGACGTGCTTCGTGCGGGGATCTACTGTCAGGAGTCCACTTAATTTGGGGTGTGAGTACCATCTTGATTGGGCCCGGGCAGGGTGTATATAGTATTTGCCCGAGTCGAGTGACTGGAGGTATGGGACTTCGTTATCTCGGTGACAGGCAAAATTTTTTTTGGGTATTAGAGGCCACTCGTCCAGTTTGTATGGAGAGTCGAGCCACGATTGCTGAGCTGTCGGTAAGTGTTTCTATACCATAGGGTATTTTGTGTTCATGATATTTGTACGATTGCTAATTTGCATAATTGAAAGTAACGGGTTATTGTCGTGGGTGGTTAAATCTTATAATGAGATGTTTGAGAAGGATGTGTGATGGATGTTGGATGAATGTTAGGAACTGGAGTCCTGTGTTCGAGTTCCAGTGATGAAGTTGCTAGCTCTGGGAATACTTGTTGATTTTTGGTATATAAAAAAAAAAAAATTATTTGGTAGTTCGGTTGGTGAAAGTTTTCCTTTAGGGAGATATCCTGCGGTGGCATGCTGAGCTGTCGCTGTATGTCAGCTGCTGTGTTCGCTAGTCTGATTTTGAGATTTTTTTGAGGTTGCAGTGCTTCGTTTGCGATGGCATTGAAATGGGCTGGTTCGTTAGTTATTCATAACTTGCAGTTCTTGCTGTTAGGCGGCTAGGTTATTCTATTGTGGTCACATTCTGAAGGGTTGTAGGTTCGTGAGATTTCATGTAGACTCCCGTTAGCTTGGGTGTGTTCACTTCACAATCAGCTGTTGTAGGCGTTCATGCATATTTTGATATTTTGATTCTGGAGTTTTCGCTTGAGGGTGCTTCAGTGCATTAGTTGGTTAGTTATTTTTAACTTGCAGCCTTGATCTGTTAGACCGCTAGCGTCTCTGTTGTAGTCTCAACTCTGAAAAGTTCTGGGTTCGTTAAAATTTTGTGTAGTCGCGTGCACTTGGGTGTGTGAGTTAGGCTGTTGCCACCGGATGTTCTGATCGTTTGTAAGCCTTAGTGACAGTCAGTGTCCTGGGTAGTTACTGGAGTAATCATCATTTGTGGTAAATAAATTTAAATTCTCTGAGTAATAGAGTGTTGATGCTTGGCAGTTTTTTTTTTGGGTGCGGGGTTCCGATGTGCTTGGTGCGAGCTGGATTTATGGATTTATTTTGAAGATTTTAATTGCTTCGTGCCTTTTGAGATGTAACATCTGTCACTTCTGTGATTTGTAATTCTAAATAAATTAGTTTTGATATTCTGGGAGAGATTTTATTGGCGTTAGCATTTGGTGAGATACAGACACGTGTTGTTAGTCGAGGAGGTTGTGAATTTTGAGATTTTAAGTAGCTTCGTGAAGTTAATTTTTTGGGAACGTATGATGACAGTGGTGCGTTGAAGCATCACGGGTTCGATTTGAGTGTGGTCATAAAGTGTCACCCAGTATTTGGATGGTGAACATTAATAGTAGGTGACACACGTTGTTAGTTAGAGACGTCTGTAGTCTGTGGTAACGCCAGTTAGAGAAATTTTCGGGATTGTGTTTGTCTGTGTTGTGTGATTGGAAGGTGAGCCACGTGCACTAGGGTGTGTGTGACGCTTGGTGGGTGCCCTACCTTGTGTCGAATGTGTATTTATGTTTTGGTAATGTGTTGTACTGTCATCTTCTGAGGCGGCTGTGCCTTTGTGGGGGAAGATGTTAATTACCCTCTGTGGGGTCGTGTGTTGATCCGGAGGGGGAAGCTCAGGTACCGAGCTGATTTACGTCGTGATGGCCAGGGTTTGGTGGCGCAAGAGTAAATGTTCCTCCCGGTGTCATAAGGGAGAGGACCTGTCGTGTGAAGGACAGGGCGATTTTTATTTGTGTAGTGTGTGAATGACAGTGCATACGGTTTTAATAATTCACGTCAGGTTGTGAACTGCAGTCTCCGTGCTGTTTTCCTGTTTCGCAAGTTGTCCTATGGAATTTAGAGTTATTTATGTTTTGTGTTGTCGCCGGGAACAGTGCCCGTAGGCAGTTATGGAGTGGGAGAAATATCGGGGTGACAGTCCGATGGATCTGAGGATCTTATATTTTTGTGTGAATCTTTCTGCAGAGCCAGTCCTCCGCCTTGTATGAGTCCTTGGCCTTGGGTTCAGTTCTCAGCCCAGGTGCCGGGAGTGTGAATGTGTGTGAATTATGTGGGTGACGTGGTTTTTTCCTTATTTTGTTTGTCTTGCTGCTAGTATGCTTGTGGGGTAGGATGTTGTGGTCTCTGTTCCTCCTGTCCTTGGAGGCCACTGAGGGCAGTGTGGTTCAGGGGCATGTGAAATTGAGAAAGACATGTAATTTGTGTTTGTGTGCATATCAAAACAAGCTGTGTGTGATGCCTTCGGTGCGGTAGGTAATTTGGTAATGTATTAACTTGAGCGATACCACGGGCGGTATAGTAAATATAGTTCTGATGGAATGCCCTGTGCGGCATGTTAATGTAATTGTCATTGTGAATTTTGGGAATAGTTACGTGCAGTTCTGATTTCTTGAAGTCGCAGGAAAATGGTCTTTCGGTTTTGCTAAATGTAAATTCACTTTTGAGTATGTTTAACTGTTTTGGAAAGGGTACCAGTGGGTCCCCCTTTGCATTATTTCTATTTTGATGGTGTTGCCCATAAAATTTCAGGGAATTTCGGTGGGAAAATATCTGAGATTTTGTAAATATTATGGTTTCTGGATGTTTTAGTCAAAAATTGGTTGATATAAGTTGATTTGGTTATTCTTGCTAAGTATTGTAGTGAACCTTCTGTTAAGCTTGTTAACGTCAGTCATATCGTATAGTTGGTTGCCCCTTTCGTGTGATTTAAATACTTCAGCGAACCTTTCATTATGCCCTGGAACCCCTGTCTTGGCACAGAACCTTGTTCGTGGCCTCAAGCATCCCGTGTGTGGCTTGAAAGACTCTTAAGTGAACTTCGATGGCACACTAATGCTTCGTGTAATGTTTTTTTTTATCCTTCCTGGGATAACTTCAGCTGTTTGGGCTGGTTGACTGGCCTGGAACGATTGTTCCCTCTAAGGGAACTGTATTTGGACCATACGCTGCTGTTCTGATGTGTGTTTCAGTGGTCACTATGTGGGACGTGTACTACCAATCTGGGCCCAGTTTGGAGGTACCATCTAGGTCCCATGGCATCATTCTACCCGAAGAGATCTACTTCAAGGTCCGCTGGCGGAGATTGGGGTAGCCTCTTCAGCTGCCAAGAGACCAGCTGATCACCCTGTTCATCATCTCCCCATCGTCTTCCTTTGGAGGAGGAGGATGTACCGATTTTGCAAATCAGTACATGTTCATCTTATCTTCGAGACGCAGCAAGAGCTCCAGGTCTGGCTGGATTATCATGAGAGCATACACCAGGCCTCTTCTGAGAATTCCTTTCGCCAACCTGGCGCCTGACTACTGGTGAAATGGGATCGCCAAGCCTTTCTGCCAGGATTTCTACCCTTCGTGCGAACTGTCACTTAAGGTATTATCGCAAATGGAAAAGAGGGATAAGTCAAGCTTTGATCTGTGAACATTGGAAAGCTGAACATTTCCTGTCTTCTACATTCGCCAAGCCCCTGTTCTAAGAACACCCTTGCAAGAACATTGTGTGATGCCTCAACTCCTAGAAGGTTTCTATGCAGTAACCTGTGTGGGCTGATATTCAATACTACCAACTCAAAACCTTGGACTCTGGGCTGTGGCTCTGCCCTTGTGTTGGCCGATTGTGCCACTAGTCGCAGGTGGTATGACTGGAGTAGGGTGGTGGGGGGACTCTGGAATACAAGGGGTGGAATCTGTGACTCGACAGACAGTGCGAGAGGAACCTTGCTGACGGAAGGACTCTAAAACGATCGCCTCCGGGGAAACTGGGAGTGCAGTTTCTCCGGAGGGGTGAAATACACCAGGTGGTATGAACTCAATTTGTTAGAAGGGGCAACCGTTCGATGGAACATTAAACTGTGTCATTTGGTAGTGTTATTTTAAGGCCATGTGTCGGAGGACCGTCAACTTAATTAGATAAAGACTGACATTTTATTTTAGCACGTAAATATTTAATCTTTGGAGGGTCTAGTATAATTTGGTGATACCTTTATATGTAGTTACCGCAGTGTGGGTTATTAATGCCCTATTTCCCGTTAGCTGGATGGGATCCTCGTGGATTTAATTCTTGGTCAGACAGGCTTGACAGGACAGTCAGTGCTGGACTGTGGAGGTTGTCAGACCTTTCCGTTCCATTAAGGGGCGTTTCGGTTGTTTGATGCAGCATTGTTTTTGAGAAGGCATTGCCTTTCTCATGTTGTTTTCCTTTTTCTTCTTCTTCCGGATCCATTTTTAAATTCATGTTTTAACCTCAAATGTAATTGCGTAAATTGCCATGCGGGCTAATGACAAATTATTTAGTCCTTGTTGGCTATTAATTTCTGGGAATCATCGTGTTCGTATTTATATGTTAGACTAAGAAGTGTATAGGTTTAATCACTATATTGTTCAGATTTGTTAGTGCTGTAAAAGGTGAGGGGATCTATAGTAATGTAACATCATTCTGATTTTATAATATATTGTTTATTGGGACTTGATTATCTCATTTAAATGCGTGCAGTCGGTAGGAAGATTATACCTTGTTTCTGTTCCTTTCCTTCATCTTTTGGCAGGGTCATTTTAATACGGCCTACTGAGTACGTCCAGCCTTCCATTCAACAAGCTGGCCTTGACCTCGGTTACATCCCGTCTTTCCCCTATTCTAAATTAGACCAGTGTATTTCCACAATACCATGAAACTAGGGATATTCTCTGCCTAGGTTCTTTTGCTGTAACGGTATGTTACTTCTTCAGGCAAAATTAAATCTCCCGCAGAGATTTTGGTTGGTTCCTCAGTATAGGGGCTGCGACAACGCGGTCATGTAACCCCGTGTACTTTGGATGAGTGTAGAATCTGTCTGATAAACGGTGTGAATTGTGATGGCTGTATTAGTTTGTAATTCAGGTAAGGACTGCAGACTGTCAATTTCAAGCAGTAGTTCCTAATGTTGCTACCAGATACTACCATCAACGATACCTAGCTGTGAACTTGGCTACTAAATGCCACCGCAACCAGCAACTCGCAACGAACGTTGGAACTTCCCCTCCAAAGGAAAGCATACTGAGGGAATTTTAGCGCTCTTAGAAAATCCGACGACTTCGGCTGGCTTTGAACCCGCGACCTTGGGCATAGAAGTTCAGCATGCTACCGGTTACGTCACCGCAGCCGCTTCACACTTAGTCAAAGCGGCTTCGGTGGCGTAGTCGGTAGCATGCTGAGCTTCTATGCCCAAGAAAGCAGGTTCAAACCCGGCCGAAGCCGTCGGATTTTTTAAGAGCGTTAAAAATTTCTCAATATGCCTTCCTTCGGAGGGGAAATAAAGCCGGCGGTCCCATGTCATAGATTTATGGCATGTTAAAGAACCTTCCACTAATTGCACCTGTATGAAGCTAAATTGGATAGTTTAGGAATGTAAACAACGCTCTTAGGTTTCTACGTTCGTTGCCAAGAGCCGACTGCGGTGGGGTCTAGAAGCTAAGTTCTGAACTTGGCCTAGTAGTCGTTGACGGTGGCGCTTGGCGGCAAAAGTAGGAACTATTTGAAGAATTCTAACTTGCAGTACTTAAATTAAAAAATCAGCAACTTGCAACAAACGTTGGAACTTCCCCTCCAAAGGAAAGCATACTGAGGGATTTTTAGCGCTCTTAGAAAATCAGACGACTTTGGCCGGCTTTTAACCCGCGACCTTGGGCATAGAAGTTCAACATGCTACTAGTTACGTCACCGAAGCCGCTTCACACTTAGTCAGATGGAAATCTGAATCTGATCTCGCGCGAGTGCGTTGTTGTG
The DNA here is from genome assembly GCA_946902985.2 of Meconema thalassinum. Taxonomy (NCBI): domain Eukaryota; kingdom Metazoa; phylum Arthropoda; class Insecta; order Orthoptera; family Tettigoniidae; genus Meconema; species Meconema thalassinum. Next base: position 293,182,542 of record OX336391.1, on the reverse strand, counting down.
GCAACGTCTGATGGCTCATCCCTCATCAATTTAGTAGTGTTCCCATGGCAACCACTGATAGCTCTTGGCATTTTCTTATAATTCCGAAATCAATTTTCTCATCTCTTGGCGTAATGGTGGGTCATATCAAAAATTCTTTCAGACAAAAGTTTTAGGTAATTATTAGGGGAATATTGTCCATTTTGTACGGTTTTGATATTGTGCCTATTAAGAGAGATATGATTAATGTTTCCCGAAAAACCCACTTTTTCCCACCCCTTTGGTCAATGGTTGGTGCTATAAAAAAAAAACATCAAACAAAAATTTTTGGGCTTTATCCGACACAAAGTATGAACTTTGAACGGATTCGATATTTCACATATTAAGAGAGTTATAGCAATATTTCACTTTTTCGAAAAAAGACCCCCATTTTCACCCCCTTGGACCGATTTAGCCCAGTAACGAACTCGACTGAGATTTTATGGGTATACATATTCGGTAAAAAATTCAAAGTGATTGGTGCAAAATTACAGCAGCTATCGTGTCCACAAGAAACTGATATACATATATATATACATACATAAATTATATATAAACTTTTGAACTGACGGTGGTTTTGGGGTCTGGGGGATGTGAAACGCGAAGATATGTCGAAATTTTCCGGAAGTCGAAACATGGTACCCATTGCAATAGTTAGCTTTCTAATGAAATCTACCTAAAACAGATAACACACACTAATACAGTCATCACAATTAACACCGGTTATCAGACAGATTCTACACACACCCAAAGTACACGGGGCTACATGACCATGTTGTCGCAGCTCCTAAACTTAAGAACCAACCAACCGACATTAATTTAATCATGGGTACTGTTTTTAGGATCCATATTGACTATTAACTACCTCAACATGAAGGTCATTTTAACCACCTGGTCAAAGCATTAAGTTCTTAAGAGATAATTTTTAATGATACAATTGTACATATTTTGGGTGTTTTGCACCCTTCTTCAGTACCACAATTTGAATAGCCAGACTGGCAGGAAAGGTGGAGGACCTAACACACTATATCAAAATCCGCCTACAAGAAAACATTGAGAATCATATCAAGGAAGCAGTAGGCAAGGCGCTAAGGACTACCGATAGCGATCAAAATACACAAACGGAAAACGGCAAAGCAAACAGCACGAAAGACGAGACGATGCAAAGCGAAGAAATCTGGGAGATGAGAATGGAAAGAGGAAGATCAAGCAACAACGAACATGAAGAGAACCACTCCCAGGGAAAAGAAGAAAGCCCAGCAGCGAAGACACGAGAGAAGGAAGACGCATCAACACAAGGTACAAACGAAAAGACACCAGCTGCTACCGAAAGCGAGAGAATCCTTGATCGGAAACCCCTCGAAAGCCCACAAGACAAGGAACAAAACGAAGAGAGGAAGAATAAACAAGATAGACCCGAGACAAACCAAACGGACAGAAGTAGTTCAAAGGCGTCAGACGCAAAGGGACCGTTCAACCCCAATTCAGGCAAAAACTGTACCCACAAAGGAATATGTGAAAGGCACCAGACAAGGATACAAACGGCTGAAAACCACAGAAAAGAGAGCCTGGCTATATGTTACAAAACTGAGACAGGACACTTCTCCAGAGGATGTACTGCCAGGGTTGGCATGTTTAAAACAACATGTTTTAAACAGCGTGTTTAAAACTGTATAAAACAATGCACATTGTTTAAAATTAGTTTTAAACTCAATGCTTCAAACAACCGTCTAAAATATGTTTCTTTAGAAGATTTTTTTTGGTTTTGTTTTCATATTTTTAATTAATCATTTTGCAATACAGTAGAGTACAGTGGTCTTCTCTGCCTTCTACTGAAGGTTTTACATAATAAAATAAAGTTTATAGAGTGATTTTGTAATGGTTTTGATGTCCTTGTTAAAAATGTTTGCAAGCGAACATCCATCAGAAAATATAGGGATGTATTTAAAATATTATAAATCCAAATGTCACTGCCACTTTATCTTTATTCAACAGGTTTCTTGTTGAGTTCACGAAAAATACAAACTAGTTTGGCAGCCTTCTCAGTCCGTAACCTATTCCTGACTTTGCTATGCACAAACCCAAAAGTGGAGAAAAGATGTTCTATCCCAGCTGGTGAAGCAACTGCACTATGCAGCTGATGTGCTAGGCCTGAAGTTGTGTGATGAATGTTATTCTGCAGTGCCACCCGCCATGTCAGGGGTTTAATTTATTTTAGTATTGCAGGATCAAACAGGTATTCCTTGAAGGGTGAACATTTTGCTTTGTACTTAATTAGGTCAGGCATTGCATCTGGGTGGTAAGCTTCAACATACTCCATAGCAGAATGATATTGTTCTTCACTCAGTCTCTGTCCTTGATAGCGTGGATCCATGAGATTGGCACGGAGATGGGTATCAGTTACAGCGGTGTTAAATCGTTTCATGAATTTCTCTAAGTCATTGGGATTGTTTTCATTTTTGAAAAAATTGAGCAGGTCAAGACAAACATCTACTGCTTCCCCAATGGTACAGTCATCACGCTGCATCTTATCTAATGAGACTGATGCAGTCTTAAGTTTTTTTGAGATAGTCTTGAACATTTTGTTTCATATTGATATCATTTACCTTTGCACTTATAATTGGTTCAATGGCACTTCGATTTTTAGTGCAGACTTTGACAATAATATGCCAGTTACCCAAATAGGACTCTATAGAGTCAGCTAAAGAATTCCAGCGTTCATCCGTAGGAAGAGCAAGAGCTGTCCCGCCAGCCTGTTTGTACTTGGCTGCTGCAAAGTGAGTGTTCCAGAAGTACCGGTATTTAATAATTTGTTTAACATGTTCTGTAATGCCAACCACCTCCAAGTCATGTGCTAACAGATTAAGCAGGTGTGCTGAACAACCATAAGTTATCACTTCTTTGATATCTTTTTTTGCCAATTTATCCCTCATTTTCCCCATATTGGCAGCATTGTCAGTGACAAAACTTCGAACATGGCAGCCAAATTTCCCTGCTGGCTGAGTTTCAATTGTAAACATTGGTTTATTACTTACCATACAACTCTGGTCAAGATGATCTCTAAAGTATTTATATTTAAGTATTAAAAGTACAGCATTTTATTACACTGTTTAAAACATGTTCAGAATTTTAAAAAACTGTTTAAAACAAAAAAACTGTTTTAATGGTTTTTTTTAACTGCTATTTTGCCAACCCTGTGTACTGCATACCTAAAGGAAAACGGAGTGGAGGGAAAACGTAAATACACTTATAGTGGGTGATGTATTGAAGATAGAGATATGCTCTCCGGGACTTTTTTGTAGAACTTTTCATGCTGAACAATTCTTACACACATAGTATATAGATATTTTTAACGGTTTGCCCAACATAAGCTAAAAAAGTGCACGGATGCCAGGTTTTTTTACTTTTTACTGAAATCGTTACTGCTTGGCTTCCTTTGATCATAAATTATTTTCTACAGAAACCTTCCTCGAGATATCCTTTACAAAATGGTGAATACCGCATCAAAATCCATCCAGTGGTTCTCGAGATTACCAGTGACATCTAAGAATCGGGGACTTTGTTTTATACTAAGTAGAGATTTTTGTAAAGGTTGGACAGTTCTCGCAAATTCAGAGCATTTATGGGAAAAACTCTAAAATTGCCATAGTTGTCGTACTTTGTGACATTGAGTTTTGCAAATTGTGCACATAAACGGTCATAATAGTTGATAAATAAATGAAAATAGAGAAAAAAGTAAAATTGCATTTATCACAGTTACAATTGGGCCATTTCTCTATTCACTCCCCTTTGCAAAATAGATTTCTACTATTCCAGACATAGTTTGATTCCAAAAGGTAAAAAGATGACATTTCAACATCTGCCCCTGAATCATAATGCTTGTAATCTAGCGGGGAAGAGGCAAATATCCCTTACATCTATAGCTTTTAGAGAAACTACATTCACTTCTGAGGGAAAAAACTGTTATAACTCAGAAAAAAAAAACACCCATCTTTAAGCAAATAAGATTGAAATATGCTAAACAAAAGTACTCATAGATTCACCTGAAATAAACTTAATTTTGTATTATTAGTGTAATTCTAATAAAATATTGGAAATATGCAATTATGTAAGTGCATGATGCCATTTGTCAGTAACTCACCTGTCCATTCGAATTTTCCAGTATGCTTTCTCTATGACTGAAAGATAAGTAAAGTTTCCACTGTAGTGCTTCTTTTCGGAACCTCCGAGAATCAGGTTGCCTGCTCGATCCGTGGTATGATCCCTAATCAAACAAAACAAAAAATTACAGAGATCATTACTGTAGTGCTGCTTTAAGCTGAATTAAAGTATGGACATTCATAAATCTGGAAAACTTTAAAAGTAGGATAGTGCTTTTCTGCTTAGTGGCTTAATCACAGAGCACAAGAAAATTAATATTATTAAATCATCCTAGGTCTAAATGTCCAAGGCATAATGCCGACCAAATTGATAGTTTGAAGACGGAAATGTCCAAAATGCATAAAATCCTTTAATTATTCTTTTGACATGCTGTTCGACAATTTCTATTAAGACATTTTGTAGTATACATTGAGCACACAGACAAGGAAGGGCGTTACACTCAGGAGAAACGGAGAGTAGTATCTACCAATCAGGTCTCCCCACCCTGTGTGGAATATGTTTGAAAACATAATTCCAGGTTTCCACAGGACAAATTTGTTGAATGGGCATTTGACACAGTTTGCATATTTTGTACATTGGATAATTATGTAGGTGGACATATTGAATTAGACAGACATTCAGTTTCAGGATTATTTTTATTATTATTATTATTATTATTATTAAGCACATGTAATTTACAAAAGTCATTCATAAGCAACTGTTGGGCTCCTTCTGAGCCAAAGGCATAGATGCCAGCACTGGATCTCAAGAAGTTCTGAGTATCTTACTGAAAATACAAAATCTTGCAAAGTATAACTGCAGTACCAAGGAGGGCAGTCTTTTGCATGATCTGCATATAATGTTTCTTAAAGCCAAGTTTTCCATTGAACTTTCTTTTGAAACTTGGTCTGGCTGCGTGGCTCAGGGGTACCGTTCTCGCTTGCTGAGCCCAAGGTTGCAGGTTCGAAACCTGGCGCAGTCAGCTGGCAATTGAGGGTGCGCAAATGCGAGGGAGCCGTGTCAGTACATTTACTGGCACGTTAAAGATCCCCTTCGGGGCAAAATTCCGGCACCCCGGCGTCTCTAAAAGCCAGTGTAGTTAAAAGGGACGTAAAACCAATAACATTATTATCTTTTGAAACTAAGAATCTGATCTGGTTCACATTTGAATATGGGACTTACCTTCTCTACAAAACTCCCTGGGCATAGGCTTAGTGTAGCCATCATTTGGCAACCACCTGTGATGTGCTAGATAGATTCAGTACATCTGCTAGCGGCTTCGGTGGCGTAGTCGGTAGCATGCTGAACTGCTGTGCCCAAGATAGCGGGTTCAAACCCGGCCGAAGTCGTCGGCTTTTTTAAGAGCGTTAAAAATCCTTCAGTATGCCTTCCTTCGGAGGGGAAGTAAAGCCGGCGGTCCCATGTCATAGATTTATGGCATGTAAAAGATCCTTTCACAGACTAAACTTGTGTAAAGCAAAATTTGTTAGGTTAGATTTCGTCAGAACGCTCTATCAAAGTTCCAACGTTTGCCACTAGGTATCATTGATATCTGGTGGCGAAAGTTGGAACTACTTGAAATTGAACGGAACTTGTAGCTCACCCTTTACGGTGTCCGCTGGAAGCAGCTACAGACTCAGGCGAGCCGAACATGTCCTCGGACACTCCCGGCGCTAAAAGCCATATGATAAATAAAGATAAATAAAAGTACATCTGCTGCGCAGATCACATTTCTAAGATAAACCCTCTCCTGGAATGTGACTAACATTCATAATTGAATTGCAAAATTAAATCTTTATTCTGTTGAATGTGAAATATCTGTCAGTTTGGAATGCAGTTCAGTTGCAAATCTTCCATGAGGACATTATGCTTTCAATCATCCATCACTAATTTCCTGACTTCACAATGAATTCAGCATCTGCTCCATCTAGTGTCAGGGGAGTGAAGTTCTGGTCTTTTGAGCATACTACTTGATGAAGGATGTTTTCGGAAGGCTTGAAATAATGCCTCATTAGCAACTCCTGTGGCCAATGTAAAACCTGGTATCAGACCAATTTACAATTCCAAAGTTGTAACTGGCTGCTACACAGAAGACTATCACATTGAAAGATTCCCCTAGCAATACATATCTCCTTTGGTTTGAAGCTCTTGCAGCCTAGCTTGACATGAAGACCACTCGCAAATCACCAATTTATCAAGAAAGTATAATCTGGAAATATGTTTTACCATAAGAATAGCTAGCTTTTGTGGTTCCACACACAGTTTGTTGGTTTTACCTAAGAATAGTTGTCAGAGCAGTTTGAAGACATTCCACAATTCAGGTAAGTCTCCATATCTTGTTGTTGTTGTTGTTGTTGTTTGAGTCTTCAGTCATTTGACTGGTTTGATGCAGCCATCCATGCCTCCCTGTCCTGAGCTAATCGTTTCATCTCTACATAGCTACCACACCCTACATCCGAGGCAATCTGTTTAACATATTCTAACCTTGTTCAACCCCTCGACCCTTCCTTCCATAACTAAGCTTGCTATTCCTAGGCGTCTTAGTATGTGTCCAACCAACCTATCTCTTCTCTTCATTAGCAGTCGCCAGAAACAACTCTCCTCTCCCACTCGTCTTAATACCTCTTCGTTTGTAACCCTATCTACCCATCTGATCTTAATCATTCTCCTGTAACACCACATTTCAAATGCTTCAATTCTCCTCTTTTCTGCTGCACCAATAGTCCAAGTTTCACTTCCATATAGCGCCACGCCCCAGACAAAGGCTTTCGAAAATTACTTCCTAATACCCAAATATATATTCGATGTCAACAGATTCCTTTTTTGTAGAAATCTTTGAACACAGTATTAGGTGAATCTCCTTAGAAATCTATCTATTGCAACGGGTACAATGTTATGACTTCTAGAAACTTTTGACATATCTTCGCATTACACATCACCCAGATCACAAAATCACTGTCAGTTCAAATGTTTATATATAATTTATATATCTATATGAATCACTTTCTTGGGGACACGATAACTACCGTCATTTCCCACCAATCAATTTCAAATTTTAGCATAAAATATTACCAGTCGAAATCTCGGACAAGTTTGTTAATGGGCAAAATCGGACCAAGGAGATGGAAATAGAGGGCCTTTTTCGAAAAAGTGAAATATTGCTATACCGTATTCACTCGGCTATAGGACAACCCCCCCCCCCCCCCCCCCCACCCTTAATTTTCGAGAGCTTATAGTACCCCTTTTTAATTATTGAGAGTCCTGTCCGTCATTGTCTAGCAACGAGCGTGGCGCGAGCAGCTCCGCGCATATGGGATATGGCCGGTGGTTGGTCAGGCAAAACAATCGCAGGGAAAGTGGGATATCTTTTCAGAGGTGGTTGGCGATAATCATGGAATATACTTGTCTTTGTATACCGGATATTGGATCATTGTTGGCTGCTTGGGCCATACCATTCAATCGTAAGCGAGCTATGTTGCTATAAACCAGGCGTGACTTTGTTTGAAGAAAGAAGTCTCTGTCTTTCTTTCTGTGCGTACGAGTTAAGACTCACGGTATGCAATAGGTGGCCGGCCGACATACTCACACTAAGAGAGAGGTGGCACGCCGGCCACACGTGCAGTGTTGGCGCATTCAATTAAGGACGAGACGCTAGTGGCCGGCCGACATAAGCACACACTTCGTTTAGTTTGATTATATCGTACTATGTAGCATCAAAATAAATTAACTTATTTCTACTCTCTCCCTTTCCCAAAATAATGTTGGTTTGCAAAGTTTGCATCTATAGTACCTCCCCTTCAATTTCAGAACTAAAAATTTAGGTATAAAGGGAGTCCTATCATCATCATAATTTATACCGGGTGAGTTAGCCGTGGTCGTTACGGCATGACTGCTGGCAGTCGCTCACATCCGGGAGGCGAGGAGGTTCGAATCCCCCCGCTGGCAACCTTGAAGATGGTCTTCTGTGGTTTCCCATCTTCCTTCCAGGCAAATGCCGGGGTTGGTCCCTAACTATAGGCCACAGCCGCTACCTTCCAACTCCTCGTCCTTACATCAAAACTTTCCTCCCCAACGGTACTTGTAGCTCACCCATTGGGTGTCCGTCTCGAAGCAGCTACAAAACTGGCGAGCCGAACCTGTCCTCGGACACTCCCGGCACTGAAAGCCATACGCAAAAAAAAAAAAAAAAAAAAACATAATTTATTGTATTAACAGGACAGATGATAAGAGCATAAAACAAAAACTAATATATAAAATAACACAGGCATTACAACTGGAGGGACTGAGACTTTTCACAAGTATCGGTCACAGATGATCTTCCACCTTTCTCTGTCCCTTGCATCCTCCACAGTTGCTGTTGGTGCCACCTTTACCAGTGACATTATCGCCCGATCCTTCCATCTTGTTCTTGGGCGACCTCTCGGGCGTCTGCCAGTTGGTGTCAAGCTAGAAACAAGATTGGATATGGAATCCTTAGCTCGAATGAACATGTCCCAACCATTGCAACCTCCTCCTCTCCAGAATCCGGTTGATGCTCGTCTTCCCAAAGCGTTGATCAAGGTCTTGGTGAGATCTTCTTTCCCACCTTTCTGTTTCTACACTATATATTGGAACATATATTTTGCGCAAGACCTTCCTTTCAAAAACGCAGGGGTTCCTATAGCCGAGTAAATACGGTAACTCTCTTAATATGTGAAAAGTCTAATCCATTCAAAGTTCGTACCATTCTTCGGATAAGTGCCAAAAACTTAACTCAGTCAAGATTTTTGATTGCACTAACCATTGACCAAAGGGGTGGGGAAAAAATGGAGTTTTTAGAGAAAATAAATCATACCTCCGTAATAGGCACAATATGAAAAACATTTAAAATGGTCAATAGGCCTCCAAAATTACCTGAAACTTATGTCGGAAAGAATTCTTGATATGACCCACCCTTACGCCAATAGCAAAATGTTTTCAGAATTATAAGATTGTGATTCTCGTATGCTGAACATGTGGAACTATTGTAGATACACAACAATAGGCAAATTTAGTGAATTCAAAACATTTTTCTTTACCTAGTGAAATCTACCTCCGCTTTCCGGCGTGCGGAGAGGGATAATTTTTTTATTATTATTATTTTTATTCTATCTTTTTTTTAATATGGTACAGTGCTAGCTTTTTGCCATCATCTCAGCAGAATACTTGTCTTGCCACGGTGGGTGAGTGGTTAACGTGTCGGTCTACTAACCCCAAGGTTGATGGTTCGCTCCTGGCCAAGATAAGTGATTTTTTTTTGAAAGGCAGCAAAAATTACGACACGCATGTCATACGATGTTGGCATGTCAAAGAACCCATTTGAATTCAGTAGGCCGTGTTCATAATGGCAAAATTAATTCCGGGAGTTTCCGCCAACCCAAGTTCCTCATTTCTCTACTAGAAAGCGCTATAGTGTTAAGGGGCTTAGATATCTAACCTCCTTGACTTTCATAGTGCTTCAAGGAACAACGAAATTCAACATGCAAGCTACCCTCTGGGTGTCAAATAACAAAGCTTGTACCCGGCTCCGAGGCCATACGATATTATTATTATAGCAGAGTACTTGTATGTCATTTCTGCATATTAGTTTACAATTCTAGTTTAGGGCATAAGTATATCACAGCAAAAGTAGCTAACGCCTTCAGAGATTAGTTGGTGGAGGTAGACAGTTTGTTAATGGGATTGTCATTTCTCAGTCTTGCAACACTCGGGTGCTTAATGCTTTAGTATTTATCAGTAGTAATTGCCACACTCTTTAAGATTTAGATATTCTTTTAGCGGTTTGGTGTTAGAGGGCAGCGACCGTTTGTGGGCTTGGTAGTATTTTGTAGAGCTATTGTGTGTTGTATATTTGGATCTGATGATGCTCGCTTGACGAGTGAAAATGCGGCAAATTAAAACTCTTCCAGAATTTTCGAACATTAGCTATAAACATGCATGTGTACGTAATATTAATGGCTTACCTTGTTTATTGGATGTACTCGAGTGTAGGATATTATCAAATTTGCTTAGTGCATAAAGGGCATAAGTCTCCAACTTCGGATTCTTCAAATGAAAAATCACTTTCATCTACAACCGTGGAGTCCAAAATTGAAGCAATCTCTTGCTCACTGACCCTCTCTTTACTGCACATGTTGCAAAATAACTATATAAATAAATAAAAATGTTCTTAGAACTCACGACGCAAGCTCAATTGAACACCATAATCTCTCACAACTTGTGAGAAGGTAGCAAGGAGATAACACCACTCAATTCAGGGATTCCCTGTTGGGCCACACCTAAAGTGTAGTTTACTGCCATCTGTTGTGTTTTTAGCATACCACTTGCGCCAGTATCGGCGGATCTCTGACCATATAATATATTAAATTCCGCTCGCAGTGTAGCAGTTTTGCTTAGGCTGGGATGACAAGTGAAACGGTATTTACTTTGCTCCACGTTGAGCGTACAAATGTAGCAGTTTTGCTAGCCCCCCCTTTGCCTAAGCTATGTTGTTTTAATGGGCGCCAAGACCTCAATGCAATGTTGAAATCTAAATTTGTATTTAACAACGTCTAGCTCTGGCAAAACACCTTCAAGACTCTATTCACTCAGATCGTGGTATGATTTGATCATTAACCCAACAAACAATTGTATCAGGAGAAGGAATTGGTCTATATCTAATGCTACCTACTGAAAGCAAAGATTGCATTGTAAAAGAAATGAATTTATTATATAAAACAAGAATAGCAAAATTAATAATAATAATAAGTTTAAAATTTAAATAGGAGCGTTGTGATTTTAATATTACCGATAGAAAATTACGTGAAAACGGAGTCTGATAAATTATTGATTTTACTCTTATTCCCAAGCTATGAAGTTACTGAAATATGAAATATAAAACCAAGAGAAATGAGAGATTGCGTATTTCTGCGTCATTCGCGCTTACCACTGGAAATTGCCGAAACATTTCCCTCGTACTGGATGATGCTGTGTGCTTCCCACAGTCTCCTGGACGTCGACATCTCCGTCGATATATGATGATATTCTGGTAGATTAGATAATTCTATGGTCCGTACATCGGACCCAAACACTCGTACAACCACACTGGTTAAGTTTTACAAAAGTTAGTCCTCCAATCCACGGAACATCGGAGCGACTCCCGCGTGCATCCGTACTCGTTAAGTTCTACACAGATTGTCCTCGTTCCACGGAACATCGGAGCGACTCCCGCGTGCAACCACACTCCGCAAGATCAACACTGATAGTCCTCGTTCCACGGAACATTGAACGATATATGCACCCGTCGCATCCCCACTCTTCATCCGACTTCAGCTTACGTGGTCTCCACTGATTGGCTGACCCACCACGCGATCTTCCCCTCCTCCGGGTCATTACACACGGCGCGGCGATGATGAAGTCTATTTCCGTTCCAACTATTCGCCTTTCCTTGACGCTGCGACCCAGGATTGTGTCATGCTTTCCGACAAGATTAAGCGTGTACTTGAATTCCCAGTGAGTCACGTCTCTCGATACACCCTAACTGACGAAAACTCCGTAAAATTCCGCAATCACATAATTTTCTATGATATTGTCGTTCGTAATAATTTGCTTGATAGCGTTTTCTAAGACATAGAAAACCTATCTGTATGCTTATAATTTTTATAAAATGCTCCGAAAATACCTTAATAATTATTATAATAAATTAATAATAATAATAAATTAACATGAAAAATTCTCTTGGCTGAACAATTTGCCGCGTAAATAAATATAGAATGGCTTCCTACTGACTTATGCCAGTTGCATAAAAACCCCTCGAAAAACACGTTACATATTCGCCTCGGATCATCGGATGATTTACCGTGACGACGGTCCATTATCCGATTATCCCAGACACGTTAATAAACCCCATCCAAAATAGTCTTGTTAAGTTCCCTTAGACCATATTCTACTTAATACTAGTTCTCAACACAGACCAGTTCTCCTGACACAAATAATACCTTTGTACAAATTACCTTAAATTACACACTTACAAATCTTACATGGCGAGGCCGTAAACAGAAATCACGTGTGCTGATATGTATGAGTTTCATGAAGGACTGTCTCGCATTCTGATGGCCCATCTTTTGCCTCGTGGACGCCTTAAGCAAAAATACCCTGTTCAAGCGCTCACCCATCTCTTGGAGGCAAATGGGAATTCACCAGCGCTACCAAATTCTGGCCTTGGTGTATCGAGACATTTTAGTGCTCAAGAGCATCCGACAATCCCGTCATATTTCCCTGTACCTTAAAAACTCTCATTTACTTACATACTACCCCCCTGTGTGACTTCTGATACGCCTGCCTTGAAGACCAGATCTTCCACGCACCAAACACCACACTTACTCATTTGATAGGCTGGCTCGCCAGCTAAACACACTCACTTTATGACACATATTTTCGTAGACTATGTATATTATACGTCCCGTATAATCTGTTTCCCTTACTATCCTCCAGCACATATGCTGTTTTCCCAATACGTTTGGAAACTATAAATGTTACTGCGTCACCTGCTTCCAACCTTGCCAGTGGCTCCCTTTAAATGAACTTCATCACGTTGCTCTACTAGCATATTTCTCAGTGTCTGTAACGATGCCCTGTTGCTACTGTCCACACATGCTAACCCTACTTCCTTCTGGTGTAACACCTCTACTCGACACTCTATGACCTAAAAATGTCACTTCTGACTGACAGAATGACGACTTAGACAGCTTCAAAGTGAACCCTGCCTGATCTAACTTCTGAAAAACTATATCTAAATGACGTAGATGCTCCTCAAAACTGCGTGAACTAATTACCATATCATCAATGTAAATGGTTACAACTCTCCTGTGTCATCCCCTAATGCGATGTTTAAAGCCCTAATTAAAGCTGCTGAACTACTCTTTAACCCATAAGGTGTTCTACAAAATTGATAAAGGTTATATTTATGACTAAAAGCTGTAAATGGTCTATCTTCGTACATAAGTGGCACTTGCCAAAAACTGGAACTCAAATCTACACAAGTGAAATACTTCTTTCCCTCAAATGTTTGCATTAATTCCTCTATTGACATAGATTTCAGCTGATCTGAACTAATTCTACTGTTAACCAAACGAGCGTCTAAACAAATACGAACCGTGCCGTCGGTTTTGGGTACCGTGATCAAAGAATTAACATACGGACTGTTAGAGTGCTCAATAATCCCATCTTCAAGCATCTGGTTAATTTTTGCCTCAACTGCACTCTGATAAGCGAAAGGTACAGGATATCTATGTCCTGTGAATACTGACCTATCAATAACGTTCAATGAATGGGTATAGCAATTGGCCATACCAATGCGATCCTCAACAACTCTCCTATTACACAATAACACATCATAGAGCCGAACACATTGTTCCACCTCTATATTACTCTGAAATGCAGCATCACGTAACGAGTCCTCTAGACTTCCGTTCGTAATCACACTGCCCACAAAACATGGAGAACCCCGCTCTACGGCTGGCGATATCTCATTTAAAGTACAAATCACACCTACAATACTACTCCTCTGAATATGGTCATTGAACGCTACTTCTACATCAGAATCTCCCCATTTAAATTTCAAACTCCCTACATCATAACATAAGTTACCAGGCACTCTACTTAGCAACTCTGAACCCAAGATAACACTGAATACTAAATTTGGAATTACAAGGCAAATCTGCTTCTCTACATGATTATTAATTTTAATGTCTACTAAAACTTGCTTAGAAATTACTTTAGACCTCTTCCCAACAGCTGTGATAACAAAAGTGCTTTTAATTGGCATCTCCTCAAAATGTATTCCAGTTCCTTTCATTTTATCATAAAATGCACTATTTATGCAACTCTTCATACAACCACTATCAATTAAAACATCTGTGTACGCCTCGGACACGTTAAATTTAACTATGGGGCTCTTACTAACCACTTCCTGAATAATACCTTCATCATTTAGTTCATGTAATAATTCATTTCTTACATTTAGGTTCCTGTATAATTGTATGGACAGGGCATGCTATAGACTGAGATTCTGACCTTACATCGCAGCCTGGTTCGTGTTTAAAGTATTGCTACCGCTTGGTGTAGTACTACTGACTACCGCACTGGTCTGGTTGTTCTGGGCTGTGTTGTCATTGTTTGGCTGTATATTACTACCACTAGGCTGTCCTCTTCCTTGACCCCTATTCTGGTTGTAATTATTGTCATTATAATTTCTCCCTTGATTTCCCCTGAAATCATTGTTTCTCCCTTGATTTCCCCTGTAATCATTGTTCCTCCCTTGATTTCCCCTGAATTCATTGTTCCTCCCTTGATTCTGATTACCATAGCCATTTCCTCTGTTCTGATTTAGCTGATTATTATTTCTATTTTGAGCGTTGGCCCCTTCGCCACCGTTCCCTTGAACTCCTTGATGCCTGGCTTCATTAGGTCTATTATTATTATTACCCTGGTTCCGATTGAAATTGTCCTCATAACCCCCTCTCCCTAGTGCATCAAATGTGCTTAACAAATTTTCTACTTGTGATATTGTCTTTACATTCTGGATACAAGCAGCCTCCTTGATCCTATAGGGAAAGTGCCTAAGTAGCAACCTCACCACATCACTTTCCTCCTTCAACCCATCCAGATATTTACACACTAATACCTGCCCTAAAAAGTATTCGGTCATGGTGGAGCTTCCTTTAGGGTTATATTTACCACACACTACTCCCTCACGATGCTGCGACTGAATAACCTCATTCCAGAACTTTTCACAGAATTTCATTTTAAAGTCATTAATATCAGTAAACTTGTCTCTGTAGACAGCAAACCAATTCCTCGTTTCCCCCACAAACACTTGTTCTAAAATTTCAACTACCTGGCACCACTCAATACTACCATTTTCCAACCTCTCCCCGAATTTATTTTATATAGTGTTCATGAACTCCATTGGGCACCCCTGTCGATTGCTGAACTTACCCAGTTCTACCTCCCTGTGTGTGCCATTCACAAAAACTGGCCTATTCTGACTATTTTCTTGCCTGATCCTAGCTTTTAATTTTAACTCTAATTCTGCGATATTCTCCTCAGCCTTCCTCTCAATACTGTTTACTGTTAATTTAATGTTTCCTTCTGATTCTTCTACTTTATCATATAGCTTTGCTTGTTTCTCCTCAATCTTGCTAATGCTCTCTCTATTACTCTCTCTTAAATCATTTACTTCTGCAACTATTTGTGAGTGGACTTTCTCAATTCTACCCCCCAGCTGTTCCTTAACCTCTTTAGTAGCTACCTGAATTTTGTCAATTTCTCCCCCCAATTGCTTTTTGACCTGCTGTGTTTCCAGTTGCACTAGTTCTTTTTAAATTTTCAGCCTGTGTACTGATTCTAATTTCCAACTCCTCCTGTACTTTTCCTAATTTTCTGTCTACATCTGGAATAATCTCTTTAGCCTTTTCTTCCATCACCCCCCCTGATTTCACCTCTAATCAGTTCGAATTTGTCACTCATTTCCCTACTGTTTTGTTCTAATTTAGCATTTAAAGTTTCAGTACTCTCTCTATTTTCTTTACTGTTTTGTTCTAATCTGGCGTTTAAAGTTTCATTACTCTCTCTATTTTCCCTACTGTTTTGTTCTAATTTTGCATTATTCTGTTCTAATTTTGCATTTAAAGCTTCTGTACTTTCTTTATTTTCCCTACTGTTTTGTTCTAATTTTGCATTATTCTGTTCTAATTTTGCATTTAAAGCATCACTACTAACTTTGTTCTGATACATGAACTCGAGAAGTAAAGTTTTTAATTCTGGTTGGCCGCCTACACTCCGTTTCAGTATCGGGATTTACCTCCGCTACCCCGGTACTACCATCACTCGACATACTGCTCGTATCATCACTCTCCAGTTGATGACCACTACGTAACCTCATCTGTCTTTCTTTCTCATCCCCCATAATGATATACACTGATAAAGACAAATAACCCCCAAAATACAGGCACAGAAATATATACCCTTCTCCTTCCACAAATGTTATTAGGTTTTCAGCCCCAAGTTGTCGGGTACAATTGTAGCAGTTTACCTTAGGCTGGGATGACAAGTGAAACGGTATTTACTTTGCTCCACGTTGAGCGTACAAATGTAGCAGTTTTGCTAGCCCCCCCCTTTGCCTAAGCTATGTTGTTTTAATGGGCGCCAAGACCTCAATGCAATGTTGAAATCTAAATTTGTATTTAACAACGTCTAGCTCTGGCAAAACACCTTCAAGACTCTATTCACTCAGATCGTGGTATGATTTGATCATTAACCCAACAAACAATTGTATCAGGAGAAGGAATTGGTCTATATCTAATGCTACCTACTGAAAGCAAAGATTGCATTGTAAAAGAAATGAATTTATTATATAAAACAAGATTAGCAAAATTAATAATAATAATAAGTTTAAAATTTAAATAGGAGCGCTGTGATTTTAATATTACCGATAGAAAATTACGTGAAAACGGAGTCTGATAAATTATTGATTTTACTCTTATTCCCAAGCTATGAAGTTACTGAAATATGAAATAGAAAAGCAAGAGAAATGAGAGATTGGGTATTTCTGCGTCATTCGCGCTTATCACTGGAAATTGCCGAAACATTTCCCTCGTACTGGATGATGCTGTGTGCTTCCCACAGTCTCCTGGACGTCGACATCTCCGTCGATATATGATGATATTCTGGTAGATTAGATAATTCTATGGTCCGTACATCGGACCCAAACACTCGTACAACCACACTGGTTAAGTTTTACAAAAGTTAGTCCTCCAATCCACGGAACATCGGAGTGACTCCCGCGTGCAACCACACTCCGCAAGTTCTACACTGATAGTCCTCGTTCCACGGAACATTGAACGATATATGCACCCGTCGCATCCCCATTCTTCATCCAACTTCAGCTTACGTGGTCTCCACTGATTGGCTGACCCACCACGCGATCTTCCCCTCCTCCGGGTCATTACACACGGCGCGGCGATGATGAAGTCGATTTCCGTTCCAATTATTCGCCTTTCCTTGACGCTGCGACCCAGGATTGCGTCATGCTTTCCGACAAGATTAAGCGTGTACTTGAATTCCCAGTGAGTCACGTCTCTCGATATACCCTAACTGACGAAAACTCCGTAAAATTCCGCAATCACATAATTTTCTATGATATTGTCGTTCGTAATAATTTGCTTGATAGCGTTTTCTGAGACATAGAAAACCTATCTGTATGCTTATAATTTTTATAAAATGCTCCGAAAATACCTTAATAATAATTATAATAAATTAATAATAATAATAAATTAACATGAAAAATTCTCTTGGCTGAACAATTTGCCGCGTAAATAAATATAGAATGGCTTCCTACTGACTTATGCCAGTTGCATAAAAACCCCTCGAAAAACACGTTACAGCAGGTAACCTAGCTTGCGGTTTAATATATTAAATTCTGCCCTCTGAATGATAATGGATTCATGTAACATTTCTTTCAGATATTATTGTCACTTTTTGCTCAATCAATTTAGGTACTCTTGTCTTGGCTGACTGAGGAACAATTCTGTTTAAAGACATTTAAAGACATGTGTGTACTAAGTCGCCCCTTGTTGTTGGGGTAGCGCTCCTGCCTCACACCTGGAGGCCGTGGGTACAATTCTCGGCTCTGTCAGGGATTTTAGAAACTGACGTGAGGGCTGAAACGGGGTGCACTCAGCCACATGAGGACAATTATTGAGTAGCTGTCTGACAGTGAGGCAGTGCCCTGGTCATGGACCAAGATTAATGGCTGAGGGGACCCAAGGCGCTGACCACATGTCATCTCATAATCCGCAGGCCAAATGGCTGGGCAGTGGTTGCTCTGTAGGCTTAAGTCCTTCATGGGCTGTAGTGCCATGGGGTTTGGTTAGGTGCACTATTCGTAAGTCGCATGGCGTATAATTTACCTACTCAACAGAGATAATCTGGCATTTTTTTTCTGACCTGCTGGGTAACAATAGTGTTAATGACAATAATATTGGCTTTACGTTCCTGTTAACTACTGCGAGTCATGAGCCCTTACCCTTAACGGGGTGTCAGACCCACAGGAAATCATTAACGTGCCAGTAAATCTACTGATACAGCTCCCTCGCATTTGCGCCCCCTCAAATGCCAAATGGCTGCGCCAGGATTAGATCCTGCAACCTTGGGCACTACAGGCATTACCAGCCGGCATGGATCAGCAGTACACACTTGTACAGCCATCACAATAACACATGTTATCACACAAATTCCACGCACACCCTAATACAGTGGGCTATACGACCACAATGTTGTGGCCCCTAAAATAAACAACAGCAACAACCTGTTGGAATACACAGCATCTGTTGGAAGCATTTTAGAAGTACTCATCAGAGTTAAACCAGGCTGTTCAGTGAAGCATTGTTGAGCCCATCCATTCTGCTTAATATCCTGATTTGGGGAAGTACTGTCATGTCAATTCAAGTCTGGGTATTTCATGAACCCAAACAATTATAACTGACACCTGCTTGGCTATGATGTACAAGATTTTCACATCTGTACCCTCTTTGACGATATATGACCACCTTGTCACAAACAAATTGCTTGATACTGAGCGGAGTGGTTGTAAGCGAGGTACATTTGCAAGGAACCTCTTGTCATTAAATGGCTGGCTGTTTATTTTAACATCGGAATTAAACTCATTGGTGTTACAGCTTAGGCTTTCACGGCCGGCGTTCATAATTAAATACAAGTTTTTCGGGCTTGTAGGCCGTGGTCCAGACAGGATATCTCCCGACGTTTCACCGGAAACTGCGTCCGGCATATCAAGGGTTCCGCTCCTTTCCTTGGTCAGCAGTGGACGCATGCCGGACGCAGTTTCCGGTGAAACGTCGGGAGATATCCTGTCTGGACCACGGCCTACAAGCCCGAAAAACTTGTATTTAATCATTGGTGTTACACCAGCACATTCACTGATTAGCATTAGCAAACAAATTGTTATTGGAAACAGCTATACAAAACTCTTTGAAAGACAAACATTGCAGTGGTATTTGCATATTCTTTGGTATAATCAAGCAGACCGTGAACTGCAAAGCAGAAAGCTTAGAAGTTATAACATCCTTGGTTAAAAACAAACATGACTGATGAAGAAAAGACGAATAAGAGATCATGGAAATCATCATAGAGGACGGATGCTATCTTGTCAGCCAGCAAAGCGACTGGGTGAAAGAAGCTGGCTGACGAATTTAATTTGAGATCCAAGGAAATTAGCATGTCTTCAAGAACATCGTCATCATTGTGAATTAAATTTAATGCGCGCTTCATTTTGGATTGGAATGCTACGTAATTCGATCGTCAGCTATTAATTGTATGTAGACAGAGCTCGTTAGGAATGCAAATGGGTTGTTACAGTTTGGTGAATCATGACATTTTGCTAACCATCCTTTAATGGACTCCAATGGTTTGCTAAAAGCCTGATGAACTATGGTGAACCCTATAACACAACCGACCACTTTGAAGAAAAAGGGGGGGGGGGGGGGGGAAATAAAAGTAATGATTAAGGGCTCCCTCTTAATTCCCTCATCCCATAAGACAATATCATCATCATCATCATCATCGGCTTTAACTCGAATCCGAGTATAAATCTTCTTCCTTCAGTCCAGTTTGTGGATGTGTTTACGGTGACTAAAGAGTCCAATCCTGGCATGGAACAAGCGACCACACAAGTCACATAGTATTGCTGGAGGAGGACGTGGTTGGGCTGCTCGAAGTTTCCTAGCTTGACGCTTGACCTCTTCATGTGTGCGTCGATCCCTTTCAAACGTCTTTACAGTATCCGAGATGGTACGGCGCAAAGTTGAGCGGTCTTCAGCCAGCATGTCCCAGGTTTGTGAATCAAGACCTGTCAATTTCAGGGTCTGCTTAAATTGGTCCTTGTAGCGCCTCTTAGGACCACCATGAGGTCTGGTGCCATAGCATAACTCGCCATATAGCATTTGACGAGGTAATCTCACATCATCCATCCGATGGACATGACCAATCCATCTAAATTGATGACCTATTATGGATGATTCTATGCTGTTGATTTGAGCCTTTTCCAGAACAGCAATATTGGCAATGCGGTCTTCCCATTTAATCCTCAGGATTGATCGAAGTTTTTGTAGGTGGAAACGCTCAAGCTTCCTAAGATCACGTCGGTAAAGGGTCCACGTTTCACAACCATACAACAATGTAGAAATGACTACTGCTTTGTACACCATAAGCTTTGTACTCATAGACAGATCTTTATTCATGAAGACCCGGTGCGCTAATCGTCCATACGCTGCGTGGGCTGCGCCAATTCTCTTATCCACATCCTGCTCACAGGTACAGCTCACAGAGATGGTACTGCCCAGGTACGAGAAGTGGTCAACCTGTTCTAATGGCAAATTTGAGATGGAGATATTGAACTGAGGAAGAGGTGTGCCTGGTGAAGGTTGTGCCAAGACTTTAGTCTTATTGACATTTATGGTAAGACCAAAGCGATCACATGCACTTTTGTAACAATTAACTGACTCTTGCAGCTCTTCTGGTGTGAGAGTTGGTGACGCAGCATCATCTGCATACAACATGTTAGTAACCTTAGTAACCTGAGTTTTCCTCAAGGAGCGGAGACGAGTTAGGTTGAAATGCCCTCCATCAAAACGATACTTGACCTCCACACCTGGGATGTTTGAGGGTGAATCATAAAGCATTGCAGCCAAGTACAGAGCAAAAAGCGTTGGAGCCAGTACACATCCTTGTTTCAGTCCATGGGTAATGGGAAATTCATCGGACATCTTATTCTGATGGCAAACCTGACCTGTCATGCCATCATGGAGAGCCTTGATTAGATCTACAAAACGCTGAGGGCAACCAAACCGCTTCAGCACTGCCCACATGGCTGGTCTTGGAACCGAATCAAATGCCTTTTCCAAGTCATAAAAGACTAAGAAGAGTGGATTCTGTTGTTCTCTACATTTTTCTTGTAGCTGTCTCACACAGAAAATCAAGTCAATTGTGCTTCTGGAAGTTCTAAATCCGCATTGTGACTCTGGGAGGATCTTCTCAGAGATAACCTTGAGGCGGTTAAGTAGAATTCTTGCAAGAATCTTCCCCACAATTGATAGCAGTGATATACCACGGTAGTTGCCACAAACACTGCGATCACCCTTTTTAAAGATAGTGACGATAGTGGCATTCTTTAGGTCTCCAGGTACCTTTCTTGATTCCCATATTCTGAGGATAAGGATGAAAATTCTTGTTTTGAGGGAATGACCTCCGGCTTGAATTAGTTCCAGAGGGATGTTATCTGGGCCAGGTGCTTTTCTGGGTTTCAATTGGGTGAGAGCTGCACTGAATTCATGATAAGTAGGAGGTACTGCCAACCACAGTTGTTCAGGTTGTTGCGGCACATCACAGAGGAAGTCTTCAGCAGCTTCTGATGGACGATTTAGGAGATTGGAGAAGTGCTCCTTCCAGGGTTCCAAGATTTCTTGACTATCAGTAAAGGTAGTAGAATTATCAGCGCTTTTCAGTGTACCTGATGATGAGCGAGATGGTCCATAGATTTTCTTGAGTACGGCATAGAAGTTCCTCAAGTCTCGAGCATCCGATAGTCTCTGCAGTTCCTGAGCCTTCTGTTGCCACCAAGTATTTTTAATCTGCCTTATCTGCGTCTGGCATTTACCCTTGAGTTCCAGTAGTTTATCTCTCTTTGTGTTGGAAGTTGGGTCTTGTAGATGGGCAAGATAGGCAT
Organism: Meconema thalassinum; assembly: GCA_946902985.2. Taxonomy (NCBI): domain Eukaryota; kingdom Metazoa; phylum Arthropoda; class Insecta; order Orthoptera; family Tettigoniidae; genus Meconema; species Meconema thalassinum. The sequence continues at coordinate 293,160,587 of OX336391.1, read as the reverse complement.
TCCTTTTGGCATTGATGAGAGACAGAATTTCCTCATTGTTGTCATCAAACCAGTCTTGTCTTTTCCACACTATAAAACCAATGGTTTCCTCAGCTGACTGTGTGATAATCTTCTGTAATGTGGCCCATTCTTGCTGAATATCATTTGTTACTGGGTTTTCTGATAACTGGGTGACGATCCTGTTTCCAAAATGTTTGTACATGGATTCATCCTGAAGTTTGGATGTATTAAACTTCTTTCTTGGCAAATTTTTGATGTTCCTAGGAGGTTTAGGTCTGATGGATATCCTGAGCTTACATATGAGAAGTTTATGATCTGTCCAACAATCGTCTATATTCCTTGCTGTTCTGGTAATAAGAGTGTCCTTCTTATCACATTGCCGGGTAATGATATAATCAAGAATGTGCCAATGTTTGGAACTAGGATGCATCCACGTGGTCTTGAAGCGGTCAGGTAGCCGGAACTGCGTGTTGGTAATGAAAAGTTCGTGTTCTGCACAAAGACCAAGAAGCAACAGTCCATTGGGATTACATTTTCCAAGTCCCTGTTTGCCCATCACATTATTCCATAGCCTGTAATCTTTCCCAACTCTGGCATTGAAGTCACCGAGGAGCAAGAGTTTATCTGCAGATGGTACCTTGGAAATGATTTCACTTAGCTGATTATAGAACTGAGCCTTTACTTCATCATCAGAATCTAAGGTAGGAGCATAGGCAGAGATGAGTGTCATAAAGGAACCTCCTGAGAGTGGTATGTGGAGAGTCATGAGCCTTTCGCTGATTGCAATGGGCGTAAGTTGGTGATAATTTGCCAGTTTGGTCTTCACAGCGAAGCCCACACCATGAATACGACATTCACCCTCCTCCTTTCCTTTCCAGAAGATGGTATATCCTGTTCCAGATTCAGTAATCTTGCCTTCAGAAGACAGCCTAGTTTCACTGAGAGCAGCAATGTCAACGTTGAGTCTTGATAACTCATGGGTTACGAGAGCAGACCTTCTCTCAGGTCTAATGTTATTGTCCAAATCAAGCAAGGTTCTGATGTTCCATGATCCAATAATCAATTTGTGATTCTTTGCTGTTTTTGAGTTTCGACCGCTTGAGGAGTGACCTGCTGAGTGCGGTTGCCCAGCCGGACCAAGATTGTGACTTCCGATGTTTAGCCCACCTTTTCTAGGGCCTTCCCCATGTGGGGTGGGCAGCGGTGATCCTAAATAGGCCTGCCCAAACACAGATGCAGGACCGAATTCCTGAGTAGTCACAGAGTCTCCGGAAGACGACCATCACACATCTGCTGCCAACGTGCAGGTCCGAACTAGGGGCTTCCAGTTACACCCATAACCTGCCCCCACCATCCATATCCCATCGCCGTTGGACTTTAGAAAATAAGTGACTGATGGAAGAATTGCCACTGGCGTGTATTTGTTTAGGGTGGATCACAACTTGCCAGGAAGTGACCCACTCACTATGATCTCGGAGTCGAGTCCTGCGGCACATATGGAATGAGACATGCAAGACCAGACACAGAGACTGCAACGAACTGCCGCAGACTCAAAATATTACTGAGGTGCGCCTTCACAGCCAATTCGTCTGGCATGGCCTCTTCCGCCTTCACGACCGTTGGGAACCATAAAAGTAATGGATTCTTCTTCCGCCCGCTTTGCCGTTGGGCCTAAACACATGTGCCCCATCCGCCAGCTCCGCCGTACCGAAGTTCATCTTCTCCGCCTTCACTGCCGTTGAGGTCTTCACTCGTAACCCTGAGCTGGGACCCTTACCAGATGATACACACCGGGCCAGTGTGCTCTGGGACTCACATAGGCAGGGGCGCCACTCCCTGGGTAGGGCTACCTCCGAAGAGGGTCCCTACCTGCTACCTGCATAAGACAATATAAACCACCATATTTAATACATTACTTCTTGGTCTTAATTCTCCATAGCAAATTGCAGGCCAATTCACACTATAAGTGCCCTTGAATACATGCATAAGTTTTCCTTTAATGTCATAATTTAGCAGCACAGATATCTTTCATATCAGCATTGAATCACAGTCCTTCCAACAGACAGCGGTAGCTTGGCTCACTAACGCACAGCGCTAAGCCATGGAGCCAAGCTATCTGCGGACTCTGTAGGCGTGGGTTCGAACCCATCGTCAGCCGTCCTAGAAATGATTTTCCATGGTTTCCCCATTTGCAACTCCAGGAAAATGCTGCAACAGTACCTTCTAATAGGCCACGGCCGCTTCCTACCATCAATTGCCCAATTTCATTCATCTTCATTGATTTCACCTCACATTAACTCCTTTATGGACATTGAAAAAGCATACGACAGTGTCGTAAGAAAAAGAGTATGGGAAGCTATGAGAGCCAAAGCAATAACAGAAGAAATAGTGGTGAGAGTGAGAGATATGTATGAGGGAAGCAGAAGCTGTGTGAAAGTCGGTATGGAAAGAACATAATGGTTTCAGTTGACTAATGGTCTAGTGCCCTCTCGCCCTTGCTCTTTGTAATGGTGATTGATGAAGTGATGCAGAAGGTAGCACAGCATATTGGGGAGGAAGAAATGAAGGCAATGGTGTTTGCAGATGACTTGATGATCTGGGGAAACAAGGAGAGGGATGTACACAGGGTTAATACGCTTTCAGGATTTCAAATTTCCCTGACTTTTCCCGGTTTTCCAGACCGAAATTTAAGAAATTCCCTGACCGCAGAGTCATTAATTTCCCTCATTATTCCCGATTTTCCAGAGCAAAGTATAGAAAATTCATTAACCACAGGGACGACATTTACCTCGCATTCCCTTAGGTTTTCCAAACCTAGCAAAAGTGCATTTACCTTTAGGAAACGCTCTTCTGTATGATCGATTAAGATTAAGTTAGAAAAACTGATTTTAGACTAATTATTTGTGCAAGGCTATTCTTAGACGCGAGGAGAAATATTGTAGTAGATGAAAATAATAGTGATAAAAAGAGACAGTCAGTCTGAAAGACTGGACTTTATATCGTTTTAAATGCCACAAATGCTGAAAAATGCTAGAAAGGCTGGAGGCTTCTCGCTTCGCTTGAAGCCAAAGACTCTTGACATGTTAGATGATCAAGAACGCTAGAAAGTTACAAGTCATGAGGGAGCTGGAGCGCGCAGTGAAAGGAGGGAGCTGGCTGGATGACGTCACGCTCACCGTGTCGTTGCCGTCTCGTAACGCCCAAGCTCACCAGTGAACTCAGTACACAAGCACCAAGCGGTACTATGACGTCACACACCTCAGTGGATTCTCGGTACATTTGGTGACGTCGCCGTAACGTAACGAAGAAGTCGACTAGATCATTTAAAATAATAAAAAATATCCGAGTAACGTTTCATTATCATGGTGGCCACTCAAATCTGTCAACGATTTTCCAGGAGTTTTCCAGGAATTTTCCTGGAGAAATTCTCATTTTTCCACGCTTAAAAATAAGCACGGGTCCGGGAGGGGAGCTTTATCAGTTGCCTACTTCAAGACCAAAATAAAGCAGTTGTGTTTGGTTTACTTATACAGATGTTGACAAAAATTAGTGGTGATTGCGTTATTGATACGCAAGCCTACACACAAATGATTCAATTGTTGTTTTAAAAAAGCCTTTGTGACTCAAATATCCGCTTTAAAAAAAAAGAGAAAAGAATGCCGCCTGCAATTTTATTGCGGTGAAGTTGTCTATACTCAATATGTTTTACAAAAATACTATAGTGTGTTCTCCCACACAGAGACAGATAACCTGAGGAAATTTCTTTCATTAATCATAGAGTGCTCACCCAAAACAGCAGCGGGAGTATGATTTAAGATGGAAAGATTTTTATAATTAATTAACATTGGCTATTTTCCAGGAGTTTTCAATTTTTTTGTCATTTTCCAGGAGTTTTCCAGACCTCATAAAAATCCAGGAGTTTTCCAGGATTTCCAGGAGTAGTGGCCACCATGCATTACATAAACCAAACTTATATGTAGCTCTCTGTTTAAGTTAATGCGTTTATTAAGTATAAAAACAAATAACAAAAGAAAAAAAAACATTTATTGTGATAAAAACAGGAACACATTTTTACAATAAATGTTCATTTCATTTTCATTTCGAATATTAAAAAAATAACTGAAGAAAGCAATCAATAATCAATTCTTACTTTCTAGTCAATCACAATAAAAGTATCTAGAAACTGTCAACAGATACATTTTATTCTAACATTAAATATTTAATATCAAATGAGTTGTTTTTCAGTCTTGTGTACAAGAAGTAATGATTACCAAGAAGTTGCTCTGATCTTGGCCGTTTGGGGAGATTTCCTTTGCCCCCGCGTAAGATCACAAAATATATGCGACGTTTCACGATCGTCACCAAATCATGTCTTCGCAGTCAAGTACGGAGACATATCGAGACGTCACAAGATCGGCGCTGGTCTCAGCCGTTTGACGCGATTTGTATTACGGTAGAACCCGGAGAAAAATCGTGATTTACATAATCAGTGTCATATTTAGTCGTTCGACGAGATTTCTATTGTCCTTGAGGTCGTGCACGGAAAAATATAGTATTATTACGCAAACGGCGCCGCTTGCTGTCCGTTTGACAAGAATCCAGTTGTGCTCGTCATCGAATGCGGAAAAATATCGCGATGTATCGCAATCGCTACCGCTCTCGGTCGTTTTACGAGATCCACGTTGTCCTCGTGGTTGGACACTGAGAACGCGATATTATGCAATCGGCACCGCATCCGGCCGTTCAACGATTGTCTGCCTGTCTATCTGACCTGGTAGAATGGCGGAGGCAAGCTCGAGGTTGGGCATGGTTAAAATTAACGAGCAGTTATGGACATGTTGTATGGTCGGCGCCGTGATTCCTGCTGTCCGTATGCTCGGAAGTTCACGGTGGATCACGAGAAGAAATGAGTATCGCGATGCTACGTTGTCTGTTATTTCTAAGTGGGTTGATGCACTTCTCGCTCCCCGTACACTTTCGAGTATACGGTAATGGGAAAAGTGGCGAGTAGGGTTCAGTATGTTTCGTAATGGGTGTCCAACCACCTTTGACAGGATTCCCGCAGTCCTCGTGGACACAAGTTCGCGACCAGGCACGGGTTTTATGACTTTTACGCAACTGGCGTCGATCCCGGTCCATTTGACGAGATTCCCGCAAGCAAGTCGTGCGGTCAGCCGGCCGTCTTGAGGATGTGATTTTGGAGGATGAACGTTCAAAGTAGGTATCGGATATTACGAATTATTCAGAGAGGAAGTTTTCGAGATAACTGGTTAGGTTATATACCCAATGGAACCAAAGTCCGAAGGAAAAATAGACATATAACGGAGTTTTGAATTAACCAAACTGGATGTTGCAAATTTACGAGACAGATAGATTTTTAAAATATACCATCGTCTATGTATTTCGGAGCATTTTTGCATTTTTTTTTTTTTTTTTTTTTTTTCAAAACTGTATAGTTTCACAAGATCGCGACAATAAATTATATCGCATTATTTCTGGACTTCAATTTGAGATATCCAAATTTAGAGGTCAATATCAGAAATGAGAGGTTTCTGTTGAGTTTCGGAAGTTATCGCGAATAAACGTCTCGCAAAAAGTCAGGTTTCCGAATAATACAGAAAAACATTTCACACAAAATTAAACTCTCTTCTTGATGCCGAAAATATACGTTGAACCGATGTATGCAGTACCACTGAAGATATCCTCAGTATGCATTTCCTTGAGGTCGTGCATGGGGAAGCCTACGCAATCGGCGCCGCTTGCGTGAAACTCGCTTCATCACAATCTGTGAGCCTAGAGGCGCGGGTTTAAGTTATTTAAACTGACCTCAGAGAATTTTTGTTACCTCCAACTATCCAGACATAAAAATTAGCTACTTTTCGTTACTTTTGTTACCCGTTTGTAAAATTAGCTACTTTTTCGTTACTTTCGTTACTGGTCGACACCCTGGTATACCAACTAAAAAATAACTGTCAAACCAACCTTAATAATTCTTTTTTTCTTCATCTTTTTTCTTTCTTATTTTTCTTCTTTCTCTCTCTCTTTCTTTGTGTGCAAAATTCCCTGACTTTTCCCGGTTTTCCCTGACCGCAACAAAAATCCCTGACTTTTCCCGGTCGCGTATCAACTCTGGTACAAGAACAACTCAATGCACGGGAGGAAGTAGCATTATCCTATGGAATTAAGTTTTCCACGCAAAAGAGTGAAGTGGTGATAACACGTGAGAAGAGCCGAGTATACTCTGGCGTAAAGTTAGGCAGAGACCAGTTGAAGAGAGTGCAGAGCTTCAAGTATCTGGGAAGTGTCATTGAAGAAAATGGGGAACATGCCTTGGAATTAGATGAAAGAGGAAGGTGGGCTGTTGGATTCTTCAAGAGTGCTAGAGGCCTGATATGGAGCAAGGATGTGCCACAGAAATGTAAAGGGATCATATACAAGGCATACTTTATGCCGATCCTAACGTATGGATCAGAAACTTGGGTGACGAGGGAGAGAAATAAAAGCAGAATACAAGCAGTGGAAACGAAGTTTCAGAGGAGTCGTATAGGTGTAACTAGAATGGACAGTCAGAGAAACATTAAAGGAAGAACCCCTACAGGATAGGATTGAAAAATCAAGGCTACAGTGGTATGGACACGTGAAAAGAATGGGAGAAGAGACAATACCACTGAAAATATTGGAAATGGAGTGGAAGAAAAAGAGACCTAGAGGAAGACCAAGGGATAGGTGGATAAAGGGGGTGAAGAAATGTGTCGAGAGAAAAGAAGTGAATTGGACAACAGTGACAAAAGAGAAGTGCTGGATGGAGAGAAATCGATGGAGAGGCTTGTGCTCCAAGCAGACCCGACCTGTGGTTGGAAAGTGCTTTAGTTGATGATGATGATTAACTCCTCTCATGCGGTTGACGCTAGGAACGGCATCCAGCCGTAAAACTACCCACCCTATAACTTTCATCACTTCTCATCCCCGTCCCCGATGAAAAACGAATAATAAGGGGTGAACATACAATCATATTCCTTTCTTAGATCTACTGTACATGGCATAATACTTCGTAATGCACTAAAACATACACACAGAAATCTGTACCTGTTCAAATAAAAGGAAAATACAGGCTTTTTTATAAGTCCCCGTTTGATCAAACTGTAGAATATAGGCACCACACCATCCACTGCGAATGAACTGTATGCCATTCCAATCACTCCATCTGCTTTTGAAAACAAGTAGTATGTTGGCAAATCCACAATCTCAGCAAAAGTTATGTTCGTCATTGTTGTATGAGCAATCTAAAACAAATTAACAAACATTATATAAATCTATATAGTAAAATATAAGAGGAAGATATTCAAGCAATGGACAGGAAACGAGATATAGAGAACAGAAAACTTAGAGGAGAAAAAAAAACAGGGAGAGGGATAGGGGGAGAGAGAGAAACACAAAGGAAATGCAGAGACAAATAAATAATAATGATGGCGTACAGTGTCTACAATGCATAGTGGGAAGCAAGTTACTACTAGATTTTTATTAGTTAAGACTACCACGAGTTTCACTGTGTCAGTGTGTGTGTATTGTAACAATGCTAGGAGAGCGTGGAATGTGCACGTGCCATTGGAATACACAACTCTAAGTTTCTTGCTTCACATGGCGTGGCAGGGAAGTTGATCTAGGGCAGTGAGTAAGAAACTAGTGAGGCGAGGCTGCCAAGTTTCCAAGAGGCCACAGCAGATTAACAATCTTCAACATTTTTTCTTAGTGGTTATATAGAACTCAACCCTTCGCCAATCAAATATGTGACAGTGCTAATAGGAAAAATCAAATATTTCTTCAATGTATAGACAGTAAAAAGTAAATAAAAAATAAAAAATATCATATAATTACACGTTTCAACTTGCAGAACACTCGCGAAAAATCACAACAAATCTATGACTCACAAAATTTATCATCTTTTTTGTCGTTATTTGCGGGGGGAAGAAACGGAATTTTTCGGCAATTAATAAATAAATTAACTAAATTTGAAAATTTTAGATTGTTTTTTCATAATATTTATTGACCAAGTTCCAAAACAGAACTCTTTTCTGCCTTGTCATATCTGAAAAAATCCACAAGGTTTGGAATGTTGTCGCTAGATGATACGAGTTCAAATGGTTCGTAAACAACTTGATAGGTGGCAGACGCTATAGGAGAGGAATACGACTATCGTTTTTTTTTTCCACAGTTCTCGTGTGTTCTGACAAATAGAAGAACAAACCTTTCAATGACAAACTTGGAACTGTTGTCTGCGTAGAACATTAAAAGTAAAATAATATTAAGTTTCTTAGAACTGTCGTCTGCGTACAACTCTCAATAACTAATTACTGTATTACTGACATAATAACCTAATAAAGCAGTGTGAAACATTCAGTGCCATTGAAGAAGTTTTACCCTCATTAACCAAGAATTTTAGCCACTTTCATTCAAGAATTTTGACTGTCTCTAGTGATGATGATGATGGGGACAATGAAGGGATGGAAGGTGTCGAACCCTTGCCAATTGACAGAGGATAATTTATTTATTGGTGTAATTTCCCTAGCGGCAGTCGATAATAGAGCACAAGTTATTGTTTCCCGTCATAGAGCTCAAATTACCGCCTGTCATCCAATAGCCTAAACTCGACAATGTAAAAACATGCCAATAATATCGCCACAGAGTGGTTTGTTGAGTGCTCGGTGCTAAATGTTCCTTTACCTTAACATTACCGTACTTTTGTAATATCACAAAAGCTATTATTAACAGTAAAGAGTCGTGATTCAGTGAGGTGTTTGGTGTTATCATGATCTGTTGTTTCTGTCAACTACTGTACTATATGCTGTGAACAACCTCAACCCACACTCTTGTTTCATATTGAAGGATAATCATTGCACGGTGAGTGTTGATATTACACAAGAATTTTTCAAAAAGAAAAATTGAGGATAATTTTCCATCTCATCAATATACTCATCAGATTACTTTGTGTGGCACCCTAAAGACTGGCACACGTTTCTGCCCCTGCCGCCAGCTCCCCCGGCAGCCCTTCCTACGAGACTTTGTGTATTTCTCTGCGGGATATTTAAATGTCCCGCCGCTGTCTGCCGTTTCCCCTTCTCGGCGAGTGAACTGTTCCGGCCAGGCGAAAGTTGTGATCTTCTGCCAGGCGAGACTAAGTCTTGGTGACCTTCTTGAACGCTATTGGCCCGTCAGTTTAAAAGGGACCAATGGTGCGCTCCCACGTAAATAACATGCATTATGGGTAAGCCTAGCTCAGGCCAGCCAACTCAAATATCCTTCTGGCTAGGCCAGCGTGTAGCGGACTGTGACTCTGGGGACCTGCTAAAGTTGGCAGCGTCCACTTCCCGATTTCTCCGCAAGGCGCGCGCGACACCACTTGTCGCCCGCCAACCTGTGTGCTGTGCTAGCACGCTTCTCCCCACTACGTTTTGAACGATGTAACGAAAAGGAATGACTGCGGGCGAGCTCCTCGGAGCTCGGCCATTCCTGGCCGCATGGCCTGTTCCCCGGACTCAGGTAACATTCTGTTCTGCTTCTGAAACCTGCGATTGTGATTTAAATTATTCGAGTGACAAGGAAAACTTAAAACCTCATGGTGTCGTCATGAGAGAGTTGCTTTCATGCTAATTTTACATTAAGCTTCTGAAATTGATATCTTTTGAACTAACAACCAGTTAGACTTTCATTTTATAGTCCTTGCCCTATAGAAGGCTAACATTTTAAGCTGCAATCGGACAAATATTATGTCGTTGCGTGTGAATACAATTTTAATTACTGTTCTATAATTTATGTTTCAGTGTTTGATATATATATTATTTTGGAGGGCAATATGATGAGGACGACAATGCTCTACATTGTCGCAGACATGGTACGTTTGCTAACGGCTTGCCTCGTGATGGGTAGTCGACAGCAAACAACTCGTGTGTTGGCAGCGGTCATGTGAGGACGTGTTGAAATGAGCTCCCGCTCTAAGGCCTTGTTCTGCCTTTTGATATTTTGTTTTATCTTCTAATTTTGTTCTCCTGTTCTGTGCTGCGTATTACTTCGGTAATATCTTGTGTTTTCTTTAAATACGGAGTTCTGCTCGAGTTTCTCCTTCAGAGTTTGTTTGGTTGTAACCTTACAACTTTCTCGAAGCCTCATGGCTTCCGCTCGTGTTGCTGAAGGGCACCTTCTACCTTTATTTAGCTTTCGTCATTTTTCGGCCCATTGCTGGGCGAACTATATTCCCTGTCTCCGAGGAATATACTTCCGTGTTAATCTTTTTATTTAATTATTCGCCAAACGTGACCGTTGGCATCAAACCCACCATGTGGGGTGCAGGTACGAATAGGAGTGTTTCGTTCATGTTATTTTATTATGTTTCCACCTTGTATTTTCATTTTATTTAATATATTATTTTCTTTAGTTGTTTTCAACCATGGACCTTTTCTTCAGTATTTTGTATGCCACCATGTAGCATTATCCAGTCCCTCGCCTCTGTAACGCGAGGCTCAATTCCATACCCCGAGTATTCAACTTGCCAGGTTAGCCATTCTTGGTAATGGTTGCCAGAGTCGCGCACCTACGAGAGCCAGTTAGGTTTTCGTGAAAGTTCAGGACACTTTGTATTAGCTGTAGAATGTTTGCCCTCTTTGTCGTATTTATTGAATTGAATACCGGCATGGTGATGATACCGGTGATAAAGGTAGCACAGCGTCGATATGTCATTTATTTATTCATCTAAGTACTGTATTTCTCTATTTAAATTTCCTCGACGTTGACTCAGGATCAACTTTTAAAATATTGTTGTTGTTTCCTATGGCTAGCCCGGATTCCAATCCATCAGCTTTCTTGCGTTCCAATAGAGTTGTGTGAGGTTTCCAGAAGTTCTAGCAGTCACACCAAGTTTGTTGCAATGTAGCAGGTGCCCCTTATCCATTTTACTTCCAGGTTCGTGACAAAGTGTGCATTCTTCAGATCTCAGGATGTTGATTCGTTTCAGATGAGCTGCAAGGCAGTCGTGGCCAGTGTTAAGTCTGAAGAAGGCTACAGCTTCTCTTCTTGGTGTTAGTTTGTATTGATCCCATTTAGCATCAATGTCTTTCCATAATTTGGTCTCTCAACACTAAAACATTGGACGAATTAATCACTAAATTAAAATCAATAGCAGAGGAGTTAGCACCAATAAATCCAAGGAAAAAACATGAATGGTGGAATGTAGATTGTGATCAAGCAATAGAGAAAAGACACCAAGCATGGATAAAACATCAAGCTCTAAAGTCAGAAGAATCAAATTTAGAACTAACTATACAAAGAAAATTAACCCATAAAATCATCAGACAAACGAAACGTAATCATCTCCGTAGTCATCGTCTGAGAGCCATCAGAAACGTCTCCGTAGTCATGTCCAAAGCCACCTCAAGGTGAAGGGCCCTTGTAGTCGCACATGTGAAAAGCACAATATAAGATTTCTGTACGAGATTCCCCACCTTAACGAGTAGTGGCCCTGCAAAATCCACACCAGTAACTGCAAATGGTGTAGTATGTCGCACACGTTCTGGAGGCAACGGGGCTTCGATCTCGTTACCTTGTTGGCTTCTGGCAATCTTACACGGTAAGCATGTGTGGATGACCTTGACAGCCTAGCGTGCCTTGAGGATCCAAAATTCTTCGCGTAGTACAGAGAGAACGATTCGTACTCCAAGGTGGTGTAGCAGTATGTGAGTCTGGAGGATCAACAACTTAGTGAAGTGGTGTGCACCATCGAGTACTAGAGGATGTTTCTGCTGTATTGCCAGGTCTGCATGGTGGAGGCGCCCTCCCAGTCGAATAAGGCCGTCCTGTAAGAAGGGGTTGTAGCGGGCAATCCTGGACTTCCCAGACAAGTTTCTCTCTTTTGTCAGAGCGTCGTACTCTTCGGAAAAGCACTCACGTTGGACTGTGCGTATCCAGCACAATCGGGAAGCCTCTAATTCACGTGCAGTAAGATTCCCAGAATTTTTCTCCGACTGTCTGATGTTGTTCAAGAAGCGCAAAATCCAACCCATGATGTGCAGTATTTTCCAATAATTGCTGAATCTGGAAGCAATGATGAGAGGTTCCGTTGTAACGACATTAAGTGTTTGCTGATGCGTCTTGCGAGTCCCTGGAAGTGAGGCGTTAGGCACACTGCTGTGGGGCCAAGAGCTAGGATGATCGGCTAACCATACAGGCCCGTGCCACCAAAGTGAAGAAGACTGTAGTGCTTTTGAGGATATTCCTCGTGACAAGAGGTCGGCTGGATTATCCTGGCTCGGGCAGTACCGGCACTGAGCTTGTAATGTTTTTACTTGGGCGTACTATTCACCAGAAAATACTACTGCTAAGTTTGATCTATGTTGGGCGCCAAGCCGGATACACTGTGTTCCAAGCTAAATTTATATACTTAATATCGACCCCTAGCGTGAGTAGAACATATGAGAAACTCTTAATGACTAGGCCGTGGGATGATTGGATCATCAACCCAGACAACATTTGATTGTGGAGAAGGATGTGGTATTACAACTATTGCTACCTACTGGAATCAAAGAATCTACTTTGTAAAAATTGAATTTAATATACTTAGAGAACATGATAGCATCTTGTATAAAATTAACACTATTAACGGAGGATACTACTTTAACCATTGTCACGAACAAAATTACTTAATACGCCAGTCGGGAGAATAACGTGAATTTAACTTATTTCCAAATTTATGCTTAAAGAATTTATATTGGCCCTATCGAAAAACAGAGAGTGTGTGTCGTAGATTACATGTGCTTACCAACGGAAACATTGTCTCCCACGTGCTTCAAGTCTCGTTGCGTCTGATGTTCTTCATTGGAGTTGACGGCGTCAGGTTCTTCTTCGTAGATTATAAGTTATCGTTACTGCTTGTGGTGGAGTATAATCCATGAACCACAACACGTCGCCTGCCTTAGCACTGCAAGACGCGTGGAACCCATGATCTGATGTGATCAGCGGAGTTAGCATGAATAAATTGTCCCACTTGGCACTTGCGAACAAAGTATGTCCTTACTGCACCAAGCGTCAAGTCTCAATGAAAAAAGTCCCCTCTTCAACCAGCGCGTTCACTATATGGCCTTCCAGCTTCTCCCACCAGAGTCTAGCTTCACACAGCGTCCTCGCTTCTTCGACCAATCCGCGTGCGTCACGTTTCTCGCCATGCCCGACCTACGTTGCTTCTTCTTCCTTGATTGGCTGGTCACCTCACGTGGCTCTTCGCGCCATGAGGTTCCTTCCCCTGGACAACAAGCGCCCCTGTACATTTCCGTTTTACCGGGCAAGACGTAAATCATACCTCGTTTTCTTGGTTTGAAGTGTTCCCTCGGATTTCGTAATTCTATTGTACTCCAATCTATTCTTGTATTGAAATACCCAGTGAGTCACACACCACTCTCTCTTAGCCCTAATGAATAAAATCCCGTCTTTACGTATGAAATGATTTGCCGTGCAATTTATATATTGGAATCATCCAATATAGATACGGATTTCTACTAGTAGAAATCCTATCTGTAATCTTCCAAATTTAAAAGCTCCACAAAAAAAAAATGACGTAATAAATATTAATAATAATAATAATAATGTGAAATATAAAATTGAATAAACTGAAATAATTTAACTTGGCCGGATTATTGCCGCGTTTAACAAATATGATATAGTCCAACTAACTTGTGTTAGTGGCATAAAACCCCCTAGAAAAACATGTTACATTCGCCACTAATGATCATGTGTTTACCATGCATATGGCACAGCACATGATGATTCCAGACACGTTAGAAAAAAAACCTCCAAAATACAACTTACACAAATGAAATGACCCTTTACACATATGAACACATATCAACGCTCAATCATGCGCTTTGCGCTAATGTTCGTCTCGTTATGACGTGTTCTTATTTTATCACTTCATAATGTTTGTCATTCTCACGAATGTTCATTCAGCCACTCCCCTTCTCATCATTCTATGTGGGAAAAATTACATATATAAGTGTGTTCCCTCTGTATCCACAATTCACTACACACGCATTTATGGTGTTCAGTAGAAAACCACTGGGGAACTCTTCTAGAAATAATAGGTGCTCCACACCTACCGGATACCAATATCATGGTACACGATCTCACACGATCTCACACTCGTGGTAGAGCAAAGTGATCTACTTCCCACCTTCTCTGTGAAATTTTTAATTAAAAGGAAAGACATGACTGTAAAAAAAAAAACAGTAAGTACCCATTCCTTATAACACGAGATATTCCTGTGCCGTATGTGCCCTATCTTACTAAGTACATGTAAACTAAAACCCACCTTACTCTAGATCACAATTTCTCATATTCGTCGCTCAGCCAGTAGTTAACAACCCAGACCAGTCCACCTATCGAACCTGACCTAGTTGCCACAACTTTTTATCTGTTACTTATATTCAACATCTCATGAGGTCTTGTACCTCGTTCAAAAAATACCTTAATTATATCCAACCCTGATCTCACATAGCTAGGTCGTAAGCAGGAGTCACGTGTGCTGATGTGTATGAGCTTCATGGAGGACTGTCTCGCCTTCTGATGGCCCATCTTTTATCTCGTGGACGCCTTAAGCTAACAAGCCCTATACAAGCGCTCCCCCATCTCTTGGAGATAAATGGGAATCCATCAGCGCTGCCAAAATGGCCTTGGTGCATCGAGACAATTTAGTGCTCAACAGCATCCTCCACTCCCTTCATCTTTCCCTGTGCCTTAAAAACTCTCATTTACTTACATACTACCCCCCTGTGTGATTTCTGATACGCCTGCCTTGAAGACCAGATCTTCCACGCACCAAATACCACGCTTACTCATTTAATAGGCTGGCTCACCAGCTAAGCACACTTATTTTATGACACATATTTCTTAAGACTATCACGTTGCTCCACTAACATATTTCTCAGTGTCTGTAACGATGCCCTGTTGCTACTGTCCACGGTCACTTCTGTCCGACAGAATGACGACTTGGACAGTTTCAGAGTGAACCCTGCCTGATCTAACTTTTGAAATACACTGTCTAAATGACGTAGATGCTCCTCAAAACTGCGTGAACTGATTACCATATCATCGATGTAAATAGTTACAAACTCTCCCGTGTCATCTCCTAATGCGATGTTTAAAGCCCTAATTAAAGCTGCTGAGCTACTTTTTAACCCATAAGGTACCCTGCAAAACTGATATAGGTTATATTTATGACTAAAAGCTGTAAATGGCCGATCTTCATACATAAGTGGCACTTGCCAGAAACTGGAACTTAAATCTACACATGTGAAATACTTTTTACCCTCAAATGTCTCCATCAACTCTTCAATGGACATGGACTTAAGCTGATCTGAACTGATTCTACTGTTAACTAAACGAGCGTCTAAACAAATTCGGACTGTACTATCAGCCTTCGGTACCGTAATTAAAGGATTAACATATTGACTGTTTGAGTACTCTATAATGCCATCTTTAAGCATCTGGTTAATTTGTGCCTCCACTGCACCCTGATAAGTGAAAGGTATAGGATATCTATGTCCTGTAAATACTCATCTATCAATAACGTTCAATGAATGTGTATAGCAATTGGCCATGCCAATGCGATCCTCAAAAACTCTCCTATTATACAATAACACATCATAGAGCAAAACACACTGGTCTACCTCTATATGCCCCTGAAATGCAGCATCACGTAACGAGTCCTCTAGACTACCGTTCGTAATAAAACTGCCCACAAAAATTTGAGTATCCCGCTCTTCGGCTGGTGATATCTCACTTAAAGAACAAATCACACCTACAACACTACTCCCCTGAACATTGTCGTTGAACGCTACCTCTACTTCAGAATTATTCCATTTAAATTTCAAACTACCTACTTCATAATGTAAGATACCAGACACTCTACTTAGCCAATCTGAACCCAAAATAACACTGAAAACTAAGTTTGGAATTACAAGACAAAACAGCTTCTCTACATGATTATTAATTTTAATGTCTACTAAAACTTGCTTAGAAATTACTTTAGACCTCTTCCCAACAGCTGTGATAACAAAAGTGCTTTTAATTGGCATCTCCTCAAAATTTACTCCAGTTCCTTTCATTTTATCATAAAATGCACTACTTATGCAACTCTTCATACAACCACTATCAATTAAAACATCAGTGTGCGCCTCGGACACGTTAAGTTTAATAATGGGGCTTTTACTAGCCACCTCCTGAATAATACGTTCATCATTTAATTAATGCAACAATTCATTTCTTACATTTAGGTCATAGTGTTCCTGTATAATTGTATGGACAGGGCATGCTACAGACTGAGATTCTGACCTTACTTCGCAGCCTGGTTCGCGTTTAAAGAACCGCTACAGCTGGCTGTAGTACTACTAACTACTGCACTGGTCTGGTTGTTCTGGGCTGTGTTGTCATTGTTTGGCTGTATATTACTACCACTAGGCTGGCCTCTTCCTTGACCCCTATTCTGGTTGTAATTATTGTCATTATAATTTCTCCCTTGATTTGCCCTGAAATCATAGTTCCTACCTTGGTACTGATTACCATAGCCATTTCCTCTGTTCTGATTCTGCTGATTATTATTATTATTATTTCTATTTTGAGCGTTGGCCCCTTCGCCACCGTTCCCTTGAACTTCCTGATGCCTGGCTTCATTAGGCCTATTATTATTGTTACCCTGGTTCCTATTGAAATTGTCCTCATAACCCCCTCTCCCTAGTGCATCAAATGTGCTTAACAAATTTTCTACTTGTGAGTCTTTACATTCTGGATACAAGAAGCCTCCTTGATCCTATAGGGAAAGTGCCTAAGTAGCAACCTCACCACATCACTTTCCTCCTTCAACCCATCCAGATATTTACACACTAATACCTGCCCTAAAAAGTATTCGGTCATGGTGGAGCTTCCTTTAGGGTTATGTTTACCACACACTACTCCCTCACGATGCTGCGACTGAATAACCTCATTCCAGAACTTTTCACAGAATTTCATTTTAAAGTCATTAATATCAGTAAACTTGTCTCTATAGACAGCAAACCAGTTCCTTGTCTCCCCTACAAACGCTTGCTCTAAAATTTCAACTACCTGGCACCACTCTATACTACCATCTTCCAACCTCTCCCCGAATTTATTTTCTATAGTGTTCATGAACTCCATTGGGCACCCCTGTCGATTGCTGAACTTACCCAGTTCTACCTCCCTGTGTGTGCTATTCACAAAAACTGGCCTATTCTGACTATTTTCTTGCCTGATCCTAGCTTTTAATTTTAATTCTAATTCTGTGATTTTCTCCTCAGCCTTCCTCTCAATACTGTTTACTGTTAATTTAATGTTTCCATCTGATTCTTCTACTTTATCATATAGCTTTGCTTGTTTCTCCTCAATCTTGCTAATGCTCTCTCTATTACTCTCTCTTAAATCATTTACTTCTGCAACTATTTGCGAGTGGACTTTCTCAATTCTACCCCCCAGCTGTTCCTTAACCTCTTTAGTTGATACCTGAATCTTGTCAAATTTCCCCCCACCCCAATTTCTTTTTAACCTGCAGTGTTTCTAATTTAACTAATTCCTTTATATTTTCACCCTGTGTGCTGATTCTACTATCCAACTCCTCCTGTACTTTTCCTAATTTCTTGTCTACATCTGCAATTTTCTCTTCCATTACTCCTCTGATTTCTCCTCTAATCTGCTCCATTTTCACACTAATTTCCTTGTTGTTCTTATCTAATTTTGCATTATTCTGTTCTAATTTTTTATTTAAAGCTTCTGTACTTTCTTTATTTTCCCTACTGTTTTGTTCTAATTTTGCATTATTCTGTTCTAATTTTTTATTTAAAGCTTCTGTACTTTCTTTATTTTCCCTACTGTTTTGTTCTAATTTTGCATTATTCTGTTCTAATTTTTTATTTAAAGCTTCTGTACTTTCTTTATTTTCCCTACTGTTTTGTTCTAATTTTGCATTATTATGTTCTAATTTTTTATATAAGGCATCACTACTAACTTTGTTCTGAAACATGAACTTGAGAAGTAAAGTTTTTAATTCTGGTTGGCCGCCTACACTCCCTGTTTCAGTATCGGGATTTACCTCCGCTACCCCGGTACTACCATCACACGATATACTGCTCGTATCATCACTCTCCAGTTGATGACCACTACGTAACCTCATCTGTCTTTCTTTCTCATCCCCCATAATGATATACACTGATAAAGACAAATAACCCCCAAAATACCGGCACAGAAATGTGTCCTTCTCCTTCCTCAAATGTTCCTGGGTTTTCGGCCCAACGTTGTCGGCGACAAATGTAATGTTTCCTACTTGGGCGTACTATTCACCAGTAAATACTACTGCTAAGTTTGATCTATGTTGGGCGCCAAGCCGGATACACTGTGTTCCAAGCTAAATTTATATACTTAATATCGACCCCTAGCGTGAGTAGAACATATGAGAAACTCTT
This sequence comes from Meconema thalassinum, assembly GCA_946902985.2. Classification (NCBI taxonomy): domain Eukaryota; kingdom Metazoa; phylum Arthropoda; class Insecta; order Orthoptera; family Tettigoniidae; genus Meconema; species Meconema thalassinum. The sequence continues at coordinate 293,142,081 of OX336391.1, read as the reverse complement.
AATGACTAGGCCGTGGGATGATTGGATCATCAACCCAGACAACATTTGATTGTGGAGAAGGATGTGGTATTACAACTATTGCTACCTACTGGAATCAAAGAATCTACTTTGTAAAAATTGAATTTAATATACTTAGAAAACATGATAGCATCTTGTATAAAATTAACACTATTAACAGAGGATACTACTTTAACCATTGCCACGAACAAAATTACTTAATACACCGGTCGGGAGAATAACGTGAATTTAACTTATTTCCAAATTTATGCTTAAAGAATTTATATTGGCCCTATCGAAAAACAGAGAGTGTGTGTCGTAGATTACATGTGCTTACCAACGGAAACATTGTCTCCCACGTGCTTCAAGTCTCGTTGCGTCTGATGTTCTTCATTGGAGTTGACGGCGTCAGGTTCTTCTTCGTAGATTATAAGTTATCGTTACTGCTTGTGGTGGAGTATAATCCATGAACCACAACACGTCGCCTGCCTTAGCACTGCAAGACGCGTGGAACCCATGATCCGATGTGATCAGCGGAGTTAGCGTGAATAAATTGTCCCACTTGGCACTTGCGAACAAAGTATGTGCTTACTGCACCAAGCGTAAAGTCTCAATGAAAAAAGTCCCCTCTTCAACCAGCGTGTTCACTATATGGCCTTCCAGCTTCTCCCACCAGAGTCTAGCTTCACACAGCGTCCTCGCTTCTTAGACCAATCCGCGTGCGTCACGTTTCTCGCCATGCCCGACCTACGTTGCTTCTTCTTCCTTGATTGGCTGGTCACCTCACGTGGCTCTTCGCGCCATGAGGTTCCTTCCCCTGGACAAGAAGCGCCCCTGTACATTTCCGTTTTACCGGGCAAGACGTAAATCATACCTCGTTTTCTTGGTTTGAAGTGTTCCCTCGGATTTCGTAATTCTATTGTACTCCAATCTATTCATGTATTGAAATACCCAGTGAGTCACACACCACTCTCTCTTAGCCCTAATGAATAAAATCCCGTCTTTACGTATGAAATGATTTGCCGTGCAATTTATATATTGGAATCGTCCAATATAGATACGGATTTCTACTAGTAGAAATCCCATCTGTAATCTTCCAAATTTAAAAGCTCCACAAAAAAAAAATGACGTAATAAATATTAATAATAATAATAATAATGTGAAATATAAAATTGAATAAACTGAAATAATTTAACTTGGCCGGATTATTGCCGCGTTTAACAAATATGATATAGTCCAACTAACTTGTGTTAGTGGCATAAAACCCCCTAGAAAAACATGTTACAAGCTGGACTCAGGATGCCTTGAATTTCCGTCACTCGGTTGGGGATGAATGTCTTCCAACGGTTTGCATCGCTTTTAATCCAACCTAGAGCGACCATGGAGTCGCTCCACAGAGTACATGTGGTGACATTAAAGTCTGTGGCTTGGCAGAAATACTTCAGAAGACGGCAACCCACTAAGATGGCCAGTAGTTCTAGTCGTGGGAGTGTAACCTTCTTGACTGGAGACAGTCTATTCTTAGTGCAGACCAGGTGTATATAAGTGTTTACGTCGGTAGAAGTTCGAACATACAGTGCAGCTCCGTAGGCCCGCTCCGACGAGTCGCAGAACACGTGGACATGTGAAGTCTCCGATGTTGTCCTTGATAAACCAATCCATCTTGGAATGACCACACTTGCCAGATCCGTGAGGCTGGTTATCCACAGCTGCCATCGCAATGCAATGTCATGTGGAAGTATTTCGTCCCATGCTATGCCCCTATACCAAGTGTCTTGGAAGAGAACTTTTCCGACTATGGACACTGGTGAAAGTAATCCAAGAGGGTCGTAGAACTTTGCAGTCATTTTCAATAGCTTTCGTTTGGTTCCTGGATCCTGTGAAAGGTTGTCAGTGATGTCTGTATGGTCGAAGAGTAGTGAATCTGATTGTGTGTCCCATCGTACACCTAGTACTCAGGTTTCCCTTTTCGTTTCACGTCCTTCGGCTCTCCATATGCCTTGCAATGGTCCAGAATTTGTTGCCCATTTTGCCATCGGCATCCGTATCTGTCGTAGGAGACCTGTCACCTCGTAATATAAGGTGATAACTCTGTTGTCATCTTCAGCTCCCGCAACAAAGTCATCCATGAAAGTGCTTTGATCCATAAGTGCTGCTGCTGACGGGAACTGATCCTTGAATCTCGTTGCTAGTTCACGGAGAGTTGCAGACAGAAGAAAGGGACTGCTTGCAAGGCCGAATGGTAGATGAGTGAATCTATAGACGGCTGTATCATCTCTTGCTTGCCATTTTCCAAGTTCGTCCTTCTCCACATTGAACCAGAAGAATCTTGTTAAATCTCGGTCTTCAGTATCCAGGCATAATTGAAGGAAAGCTTGAGTTCCATCTCCTACTATGGCTTTGTGGTAAGTCCGGAAGCGGATCAACGTGGACAGTATCTCTGGTAACAGATTAGGGCCTGTTTCCAGAACATCATTGAGGGACGGTGCGTCTCTCTCGTGGGATGATGCGTCAAAGACGATCCTCCATTTCTCTGTGCCATTTCTCTCTTTCTTGATGGCGTGATGAGGCAAGTAGTATACATCATTTGTGGTTTCCTCTGTAGCGATCAGCTGAACATGTCCCATGTTTACGTAGTCCATCATCTGCGCGTGGTACATTTCTTTGTACTGGGCATTAACGGCAAGTTTTCTCTGCAATGTGTGAAAACGATTTAGAGCGTTCTTACGGTTTGAGGGTAAGACCAGATCTTCTTTCTTCGGTAGGGATACTACCCTCCGCCCGTCTTGTAAGTGAAACGAATCGTGGAATTCTTTAAGAATGATGGCATCTTTCGTTGTGAGGGTACTTTTCTGATCTTCCCTTATTCCTAGGGACTCGAGATCCCAAAATTGTCGCATATCATCGTCCTTGACAGATGGGTCATTAGCAGTATGAATGTGGTGCACATTGATGCTGTGGACTGTAATTCCAGACCTATTTCCACTCAGAATCCATCCAAATCTAGAAGGAAGCAGTACTAACGTGACTGAGAGGCGTATTGGCTTGTCGTCAAGTATCACCTTCCAATAATGGTCTCCACCTATTAGAAGTTCTATAGGAAGTTCATTGTTGTCATCCTTGGGATCAGCAAGTCTCAATTTTCATAAGCGTGACAGGGACAGGACGTCGAGTGGAACAGTCGGATGTGGCGAGTAAACGTTGTCACTCTCAAATGCAGAAATACGCAGAGCAGCTTCCGTGCATAGTCCACTCATGTTGAGGTCAATGAGTCTGCGAGCTGAAGATGTGTGACGAGATGACTCGAATCCTGGAACTGTCAAATCCTTGTGTCCCACGATATTCAGTTGAAGCTGATCTACCAGACTTCGGCTTATGAAGGTTGATTGACTGCCAGCATCCAATATGCATCGTGTACGTTTTCTCAGACCGGTGGGCCCTGTGATCCAAATATTCGCCGTTTGAAGATAAGTGAACTGTGGCATAGTAACGTCAATCTTCCCCACGGATATTGATGCGGGCTGTTCTCTGGTGCAGATGGAAATGTGATGAGATTTCTTGCACTTTGCGCATGATACCTTTTTCTCTTCTTCATGCAGGCCTTCACACTGTGGCCTTTATTGAGGCACAAGAAGCATCGGTTGGCAGTTTTTAACTTTTCAATCCGCTCAGCTACAATGCAGATCTTCACACAGTTCTGGGCCCAGTGGCCTTGAGTCTCACAGAACACACAGAATTCGGAATACACTTTCTTTGCTTTCATGTCCATCCGCTTTGACTTTGTGTTCACATGGAGTGTCGCGGCAGTGCCTGAGAAGGATTCGAGTGAAGTGATATCTCTTCTGATCTTCTGTGTGATCACAGCGCCCTCTACCTCCTCGTTCAGGAACTCCATCAACTTGGTAATGTGACTCTCGGGAATGCTCTCTCGTTTGGAATAAATTATCCAACGGCAGACAATACCGCGAGGGAATGCTCGGAGAATTTTAGGGCATAACATCCGCCCGTAATTATCTACATTCTCCCCTAAGGCCCGTAAGGCTTGTACGCGTCTATTGCATTCGATGTACATGGCATTTAGATTAGAAGGAGTATCGTCTGAAATTGGTTGCAAGGCTTCGAGATAGTCAAGATGGGCCTGAATTATGTGGTCAGTGTTTCCGTAGCGAGATATTAATATCTGTTTTGTTTCTTCATAAGTATCAGCCGTTATAGGTATTCCAACAACTAGATTCTTCGGCTCACCCTCCAGATATCCACGGAGATAGACATGCTTGTCAATGTGAGCGAGAGATTGATTGTTGTCAACAGAAGACTGGAATTGCTCCCAAAAACGTGCCCAATTCTCAATGTCACCTGCGAATTTGTCTAATTTTACGGCAGGGAGCTTCACTGTGTGCGTGACGGGTGTTGGGACTGGAGATCCTGGCGTTGGTTGCATACTCATTCCGGCGACCGATGTTGTCAAACTGGAGAGTGACTTAGATTTATTCTCGGCGTGTGATGCTTTTAGAATCACTCACTTCGCGATGTCGATGTATTCTTCACATTTCTCGACATCGGCCTCGTATTCTGCGTCGGTCAAACATTCCTGAATACTATCGTCCAGAACTGTGAGATGATCTAAAGCTTCTTGGAGTCTAATGCGATTATATTCGTATTCTGAGATGTCGTCGCCTGTAGCACTATTTATTATCGTACTGAATTTGGATATAGTTGCTCGTTCCGTCTTCCGCTTTCTTTTCAAAAACGCTAGTTTACTCTTAACACTCTCGTCTTGCATCTTGAAGAATGGGTGACGAAATAAATAAATAGTACCGTGCTGCGACAAGTGAAGGCGATTGTCTGATGTCAGCGCATGCGTAATACTCGTGAGATCGTATTGTAGTGTCCGTGATGGCTACCGGTATTGAGTTTAGTATCTACCGTAAGATGGCAGCACTTTCTCGTCTATCATTCGTGAATTCAGTTACGTAGTGTAAAGTAATTATATTACAATTCGTGCACAGTTTAGTCGTAGTAGTAACACTTTGCAATAAGATGAAAAACTGAGATATCACGTTAGTATGTGATGCGTGTAGAAGTTCCAGTATCTTCTTACCTCGTACTCCGGCATGGCGTGGCTGCTTGTACATAACGTGATTGCTGTTTGTAGTGATAGCATCACCAGTTTACTCTGTACACAAGTAAAACACAATTGCCCGTAATCTAATGCACATTTCTACGTAATCTAAAGTTTTCGGCACCAATGTTGGGATTCGTATAATGGATAAATAGTGATCGTGAAAACACGGACGTCTTACTTAGCAGCCATCTTTTATTACACTATCAAAGAGCCTCAAACATGAAGAATAAATACATGAAATAAACCAAAGAAGAAATACATGAAATAAGCCAAAGATGTCCATCTTCTCAGTCCTCCACACCACACTATTTTTCATTAAATGAAATGAATAAAAATGAAATGAAATGAAATACGCTTTTGATTCTCCATGAATAACACCCTGTATAAAATTAAAGGTATACAAAAGAATAACAGACTTACGTGGAATTCATCCGTAGAGAGAAAACCTTGCATAACAGAATTATTTCCCATGTTGATTGAAAAACTTGTACCATTTTCAATATATGTAGAGGAATGCTTGGAGTTATATCTTTTATGTAGCACTGTAATAAGAAAGAGAAAAACCTCATTATACAACCCAAACTCCAATAATGATGATCAGGGTGCAGATTTTGATGACCTAAAACTGTTTAAAAAAAATATTTATAAAATTAATGCAAAAATCCAATAAAAATTACCTCAAAAACATTAATAACTGACCTATAAGTTTGAATGAAACTTTTCATAACATAGCAATGAAGCCATTTTTCAGTGTTGCCATATTAACAAACAATATTGTAGCTTTCAGTCGGTCAACACAAAAATCATTCCAGTTACTGGAATATGTGAAAAATAACCTGAAATAAATTACACGTGATTAATATTTATATATATTGTTACGGACGTGCCAAATTAGAAGTACAGAACAGAGAAAGTTCTTTCAAGTGCAGAATCTGGTGTGGGACATGGGAGTTCCAATGAGGGCTAAACAGACCATTTTTAAAACCTATCTCCTGCCAATTATGACACACAGCTTGGAGTACTGTCCAATTAATAAAGAAGACTTCAACAAACTATAAGTGTGTGAGATGACGTTTCTGTGGTCAGCCTTGCTGAAGACTAGAAGAGAGAAAATTAGGAATGAGGACATCAGAAAAGAGATGCAGGTGGGTCTGTTGATGGCAGAGAGGCTGAATACTCAACGGCTCGAGTGGTTTGGACATGTGAAGAGGACGAAGGATACCCCCACACCAAAGCAATACTTGGATAGAAATGTGCAGGAGAAAAGACAAATAGGACAACCCAGGAAGAGATGGCTGGCCAGATTAAGGAGGATCTGGAAACTAGAGGAGAAAACTGGGAAACAATAACAAGACAGGAAGTGTACCAAGATAGAGCAAAATGGAAGCAAATCCCTCATAAACATCCTAGCTGGCTGGAAGGATACGAGGATGATGAAATTAGTTTTTCTACAATGTGGGAACTATGGACAGGATTTCTGTATAAGTTAGCAATGTCTGTGGTGAACCAATTAAAAGATAACATGTCACCAAAATCTGCACCCTGATGATGATTATGGTGATAATGGCATGTGACCTCCAAAGAGGCCTAGTGCATGTCTTTCAAGGAGTTGACACACATGATTATGATGATGATGCAAAATTTTATTATGGGTTTCTTTTCTGCAATAGAAGAGGCACCTGAGCTAGAACTCACAGTGGTGTAGTACATTAGACTCACAAAGCTGCAGATGAAAGGATTTTTGCAGGAATTCTCCTCAGTCACCCACAACTTGTCCCCGAATAGATCCTTCCAGAATCAACATGTGGTTTTCATATTTCCCAAGCCACAACAGGTATGATCTTTTGTCCAAGGCAACTTCAAGAAAAAATGCTGAAATCAGCAGAAGCCACTCCCTTTAGAATTTTATGACCTAGGGAAGGCCTCATTTTCTGCCCTGAGACTTGATATGTGGACAGTGTTGAGACATTTTAGCTGTTCTGAATTTTGTAAATTTGATATAAGCATTACATTATGGTATGGGAGGATCCTAAAAAAAAAAACCTTCCTTATAACCCTCTTGAATCTTTCGTTCCCGTTCTTCTCTTGACTTTTCTTCAGTTTTAATCTGTATTACATAACAACTAGATTGTGGTCAGAGTTTACATCAGTTCCGGGATATGTTTTGCAATCTAAAATCTGGTTTCAGAATTTCTACTTGACCATAATGAAATCTATTTGGAAACGACCTGTATCTCCTGGCCTCATCCATGTATGTATTATTCTGCTGTGGTTTTGAATGAGGTGTTAGCTATGACCAACTCATGCTCAGTGAAGAATTCAATCAGCCTACTTCCTCACCTAGTATTTACTTCTCTTCCTACCACAGCTTTCCAAACTCCCATTACTAGCTTATAACATTTTCATCACCCTTGACATAGCACAGAATTTCATCTATTTCTTCATAGATTTTTACAACATCTTCCATCATCATCTTGTCTGGTACACTAGGCATATACACTGGTAGGTTTTGTATTGGTTTTAGCTACAATAACCTGTTCACTAAATTGCTCACAATATTCCACCCACTGTCCAAGTTTCCTAGTCAATATGAGACCTACCCCCACATAGCCATTGTTTGATTTAGTGCTAATGATCCTATAGTCTGAAAAACATTTCTGTTCTTCCTGCCAGCACAACCAAATCGAACCTTAACTTATCCATTTCCCTTTCTAAGTTTTCTAACCTTCCACTTCCAATCGGTAAAATGTCAGATTTTCTCTTTGTCACTTCTGTGATGTCAACTCCCTCTTGAGTAGTCCCCACCCGAAGATCAAAACGGGGCACTCGATCACCTCTGCTTGGAATTTTACAAGAGAGGAGGCCATCATCACATGTAATTATGCTTACAGAGGCTTTCACAGCTTGGGATGAGATTTTCAAGACCTCATCTTGAAATCGTCACACTTCCAGTAGTAAGTGATTGAAGAAACGATCGGACAAAATATGACTTGTGAACCAATCATTCTTTGAGCTCGAATAAATCACTGGCAGCTGATTCATTATGTTCTTCAAAGCAGGAGGTTTTCCTGCTTTCCCCACCATCACAGGCATAAGACGATGTGTGCCACCAGCATTTTTTTTTACTTTTTTACTTATTTCCTTTCGCTCCGTGCGGAACATAGGGCATCCAAGAATGATTTCCATCGGGCTCTGTTTGTTGCCAAGTTCTTCACTTCCTTCCAAGTCTTTCCCGCTTTTCTGGCCTCCTCTTCAATGGTGTGTTTCCAGGTGTTCCTTGGTCTACCCGGTCTCCGAGCCCCCTTGAGGATTCCAGTCCAGAGCTCCCCTTTCTACTGCATCATTTTGTTTCCGCAGAGTATGCCCAATCCAGCCCCATTTCCTCCGTTTAATTTTGACTTCTATAGGTTGTTGGTTAGCCCTTTGCCACAGCTCTTCATTTGGGATTATATCAGGCCATCGTATACCCAGAATTCGACGCAGACAACGATTGATGAATACTTGAAGTTGGTGGCTGATAGGATTGGTAACTTTCCATGTTTCACATGCATACAATAGGACAGCTTTCACATTGGTATTAAAAAGTCTGATTTTAGTCTTCCTGGATATGTTACAGTTTCTCCATACCGGATAGAGCTGCACAAAAGCCCCATTTGCCTTTCTTATTCTGCTCTTGATGTCCTCCTTAGCCCCTCCACTTCTCGTTACCACGCTTCCCAAGTAAACAAACGTATCCACCTGTTCTACATCTACTCCTCCCACAGTGAGACCAGCCTGTACTGTGGAGTTCACTCTCAGCTCCTTCTTTGGTTTATCTTAAGTCCAACCTTAGCAGCTTCAAGTTCTAAGTTTGCCAGTTTTCCTCTATGTCTCTGAAGCGTTGTGCTAGCATGCAGATGTCATCAGCAAAATCAAGATCCTCCAACCTGTCTCGAAGTCCCCACTGTATCCCTCTCTTCCTTCCTCTCCCCACCTTCCTATGAGTATTATCAAGAACAATCAGAAACAAGGTGGGAGAAAGTATACAGCCTTGTCGTACTCCAGTCTGGATGGTCAATGGCTGGGTTAGCTGACCCTCATGCAGGACTTGACATTCATAACCAGAATACATCTCTCGTATGATGTTAACTATTTTACTTGGTATACCATATTCCTTTAAGGTCTCCCACATGACCTTCCTATTAATGGAATCAAAGGCCTTCTCAAAATCTATAAACGTGATGTACAGTGCTGCTTGCCATTAGTTACTCTGCTCCACAATAATCCGTAAAGTGTTAATTAAGTCCACACAACTGCGGTGTTCCCTAAATCCAGCTTGTTCTTTCCTCAACTTCAACTCGATAGACTTCTTCACGCGATTCAAGATTATCCTGAGAAATACTTTGCTTGGTACGGATAGTAAGGTAATACCTCTCCAGTTGTTACAATTCGTCAAGTCACCCTTCTTTGGGATTTTAACAATCACACCTTTCTTCCATTCCGCAGGCAGCTTCTCTTCAAACCAGATCTTTTCCATCAATGGCTTCAGGATATTAGCTGTGGTGTCCATGTCTATCTTGAGGACATCTGGCGAAATGTTGTCGACACCGGGGGCTTTTCCATTCTTCAGCTGTAGCAAGGCTTCTTGATTTCAGCACACGTTGGACTGTGCAAAAGAATATTTGGATCAGAATTATCAGGTTCAACATTCCTCTCTTCGTGGTGTTCATTAATCCCTCGATCAACATTAAAAATTTCGGTGAAGTATTCTCTCCACCATTCTTGTTGTTCTTCTTGAGTTGTGAGTAAATTTCCCTGTTTGTCTTTTATGGGTCGGTTCTTTCGGAAACTTTTCTTGGACAGCACTTTTGTGATGCAGTACATTTCTTTGCTGTCACCCTTTGATGCTCTCTTCACACTCTTTTTGACTTCTTTGTCAACGACCGTGAATTCTGCTTGCACTTTTGCTTTCTGATGTCGAGTCTTACACATATTCAACCTCTCCTTAATCATTTTCCTATGACTTATTGCCTCCCAAGTTTGTTCTGACATCCAATCCTTCTTGAGAGGATTGCTCTTTCCCAGGACTATTTCACTTGTATCAAGGATGATGTTCTTTACATTACTCAGGGAAGATTCATTATCAGTTTCTGCTGTATCAGATTGGAGTACCTGAAAACGATTTCTTAGCTCCAATTTATATTCTTCTCTGACCTTCTCCTCCTTCAACTTCCTCACATCAAATCTCTTGCTCTGTTTTTCAAACCTCTTCTTTGCCACCATGATCTTCATCTTGAACTCAGCCAGCATAAGGTGGTGATCACTGCTAGCATCAGCTCCTCTCTTATTCCGAACATCGGTGAGTGATCTTCTGAATCTCCTACACACTGCAATGTGATCAATTTAGTTATCAGTGTCATGATCAGGGAAAATCCACGTGATCTTATGACACCTCTTATGAGGAAACAAAGTACCTCCAATAACAAGGTCATGGCTAGCACAGAAGTTTGTGAACTTTTCCCCATTTCCATTCCTATCCCCAAGGCCATGTACACCCATCACATGTTCTAGTCCCTCGTTGTTCTCTCCTACCTTAGCATTAAGGTCTCCCATTATTATAATCACATCTCTCTTACTGCTTTTCTTTACTGTCTCATGTAGAAGGGAGTAGAATGCTTCCTTAAGTTCTTCTTCTGATGGTTCCGTGGGTGCATAGCATTGTATAATCGTAACATTGTGAATGCGAGTCATAAATCGTGCTGATAATATTCGCTCGGAAATAGGTTGCCAACTTATAAGGCTTTTCTTTGCATGTTTAGTAAGCAAAAGACCAACTCCATCTCTGCGTTCCGCATTCTCCTCGCTCCTCCCAGAGTATATGAGGGTAAGTCCTTCATAAGTTTTTATCTCACCAAAATCTGGCCATCTTATCTCACTGAGCCCAAGTATATCAAGTTTATACGAGATCATTTCTCTGGTCACCTGCCTCAGCCTACTACTCTCACCCAGAGTCCTCACATTCCAGAAACCTATTCGTATCTTCCTTTTCGTGCCGAAAGTTGTCAACATGAGATCCGTCCGGTTTTCATTCTTTTCAGTTTCTTTAATAATAATCAATTTTGGAGAGTGCGAGTTATTAGCCCACACCTTCCTAGTTTTCTGGTAGGGCTGCCACCTTAAGGACTGAAAACGAGCCCCCGCAGTTTTCCAACCGTACCACTGAATTTCAGCTCCGCCTGGAAATAACCTACTGATGATGCTGCTGCCCACCATCATGATGTAGTCTGTCATTTAGTCTGGTCTCTCACCCTCGACCTTACCGGCATGGGTGACCCTGCCAGGAGCCGAAGCTCCCGCCGTCATTGCTCTCTGGATCACTGAAACACACAAGCCTCCCCACGACGTCAAGGTACCAGACCATGGGGGAGGAGTTTACAGTCTTATGTGGTGGATTAATGTTTGTGCACAAGGGTATTTTCAGGTACAGAATGAAAATAGAGACCTGTTTCGTCTGCATTATAAACCTGAGACAAAAAGGGACCCTCAGAGTCGATAACTTCAATAATTTATTTGCGAAATGACTCAACCTGTTTGCACTAATGCTTCACCATATGTTTTTGTGTGGTTGATACCATGTCACTTACAGAAGCGCTATAGCCACCCATCACTCACTGTACTGTATGCCCACGAGTTTTGGAGAATTTATCGGCAGCAGCCCACGACTCCAATTACGAACAAACCACTTGTGTGTAGCCTCTTCTAACTGTTCGAGTTTCTGTAATTTCATATGTTTTCCATCTTCCACGGGGGACCATTCATTGAGCTGTCAGTACTGGCACTAACTGAAAACTGTTGAATTTTTTCTTTGTTCTTGCGAATATCCAAACAGTTTGTTTCTTAACATCATACAGTTCGCAAACATGAGCAACAGACGCAGTGCTTTCTAACTTGCTAATTAGCTCCAGTTTCTAAGTGATTTATTTATTTATTTATTTACATAGGTCCCAATGAGCCAGAGCTCGTGCTGGGACAATCAAGTAGCATTGTTACAGCATGGCATATATAACATTTTTGCAACATGATATTGTTTAGTTTAATGGTATATTAGATAGTGGTATTAAATACTTAGGAGAAATTATAACTTACAACTTGGAAGAGAAACCTGCATGGCAAGCAAGAACTAATAAAATGATAAAAGCCCAAAAATTAACATGGTCTACATATAAAAGAAAATGTCTATCAATCGCAACAAAATTAAAACATTACAAGACGGTGGTTCAACCAGAGGTGACATATGGAAGTGAAACTCTTTTTAAAGTCACTCAGAAAAACAGAATCGACAAAATTTTAAAAGTAGAAAGAAGAATAGCTAGAACATGCATAAATAAAAAATATCAGAAAGATGGACAGTGGCGGATAGTAACAAATGAAGTGGTATACAGAGAACTGGAGCCCATCACTGATACTATTCGGAAGAAATGGTTTTCTTTTTTTGGTCACATCATGAGGACACCAGAAACCAGGTTATCTAGAAAAATTGTAGTGAAACTTTGGAATATGAAACAAACAGTAGGATGGATTAAGGAAATTAGAGAAGATATGAAAGAATTAGAAATAACCTTGGATGACTTGCAAAACAAAACAAAAAAATAAAAAAACTGAGAGATATAAAAATAAGATTTCAGGCTAAAATAGACAAACGTAATACAGTAAAAAGGGTATTTACAGATGAGGAACGCCTGAGAAGATCAGAGCGAATGAAGAGCTACTGGGTGACTCGGATAGGAAACTTACTGAAGAAGAGGACCAAGAAATGATTGAAGTGGTCCAATGAGGCCGTAAAAGCAGAAGAAGAAGAAGATAGTGGTATATTAGTTAGGGACAATCAAGTAGCATAGTTACAGCATGGCATCTATAAAATTTTTGTAACATGATATTGTTTAGGTTAATGGTATATTAGATAGCTAGTGACTAACTTTACAGAAGTGATATGGTATAATACTGTCCCTGCGCCAGAAAACCTGGCAGGAATGTGGAGTGGAGTGAGTAAGCCAGTGATGACGTAGCACTGTACTATACTAAGCATAAGCATGGCCCGGAATTCCCTTGCTCACCCACTTGTTCCCGCTCCCATTACCTTCCCCTTACCTCATACCCCGTGTCAGTGGCGGATCCAGGGGGGAGGCACCAGGGGCAAGTGCCCCCCCCCCCCCCCCCCCCCGAAAAACCAGTTGTCTGCTACATTGATATTGCCGATAGAAATGATTGTTTCTGCAAACTGCACTGCAAGTAAAATCTTTGCTCTACTGCCTGCATTCATGAATGTCGTCAATGTTTGTTATCATATAGTATGTAATGGCAACACTGTTAATTTAATCGCTACATCGACATACAATTTTTTTATGTTTAGGACAGGTGGAAGCAGTAGCGTAGCCAGAATCGACCAATGGGGGGGTTATAGTTACTCGAATCCAAATTCTACAAGCATTTCGTCCCACGGCATAGCCGCGCTCGTCAAACATGCACCATGGCCGCGAGGGCACCTGCAGTAAGTACGAATATCGTAGGTTTGAATCCCGATGCTGATAGCGGTTATCCTGAGTGTGGTTTTCCCCCGAGTTTTTCCATACTCCCTGCAGGAAATTACCGGGATAGTGCCTTACTTCAAGTCCCGGAGCGTCTACCCCATCCCTGTCCCTGATGCATTTACACACACAACTACAATCATTGCAGCAATACAGGTTGCCAGACAACTGCAACACACACCCAACTATACGGGGCTGATGACCAAGATGTCTCAAGCCCCTCAAATGAATTATTAGAAACAACTCTACAAGTATTTCCATTTCTCAATTATTACACAAGAAAAGTTTCGTGTTTTTGGTCCAGACGTTTTCGAATAGTACAATATGCACGAAAGACATCAACAAAAAAAAATACAGTTCTATAAAAAATGAAGTTAATTTTTTTACTGAAATGGTAAATCTATAACATTCCTGTTCCCCTGACAGGAACAAAATAAACTCGAATCTATATGTGCTACCAACTTGAAGATTGCGTATCTCTAAACAAGAGAAAACATTTACAGAAGTCTCAGAAAAAGTGGGCATGTCCTCTCACGATGTATCATGTTGATTTATTAGTTATACAATAGACTACTCAGTTTTATGTTTATACAATTTTTTCAAAAAGATCCTGTGCTTTATATTGCCTAAAATATCATTTTCGAAGATTTTTGTCACCTACTAAGTCTTTTTTACCTTACAAATGCTACATGCAGCCGGAAAAAGGTTTATTTGCTTACACTTCACATGCGACAAATTTCACTCATTTGTAACTGGGAGATAATCGTAATTCTGGGAATTGTTGGACATACTGTAGCAATTTGGCTGACGGCGATCTAATGCTCAAGAAGTTAATAGCGATCCTACGAATAGTGTTAATGTACCCATAGAATTTTTGAAGTTCTTTTTAAAACACGTTATTTTGAATTAAAAGTAGATTAATTTCCATATAAGTTGTTTATCTTGCGTTGATTTGATATTTCGTAGTTCTTTATATTCAATGAGGAAGAGCACACGGGCCTATACCGCCTTCTGTATAATGTCCATGACAATCCGCACGTTTGTGTGAAGTGACAGATCTATACAGTTGACAATCAACGATTAAAATTTAGGTTATGTACATATCCTTCCTCCTTGTAGTAGATGATGATCCCTACATTTTGAATTATTACCAATTTTATATGATCTTTCTTTGGTAGATATCAAGAACCCTGAACATCTGGGGTTGTCCTCTGCGGCTAACAACCGCAGTTGTAATTCGGAGCTTGCTCCACTTAAGCTTGATAACCTTCGCCAGTCAGATATGGAAAAGTCTTTAAGTAGTAAAGTAATTCCACTTTCCAACCACTTAAGGATGGAGGGGACTACATCGGACTCGGTGGGTAGTCGCCTAAAAGACAAGAATGAATTTAAGCATTCAAATGCATACAACCAAACACAGAAACAAAGAATCAAAAATAAGCATATTAACTACATTGCGACGCACAACATAAACTCTTTACTGACAACCGGAGAGCTCAAGAACTTCACAGCTGAGTTAGATAGGCAGAATATTCTTCTGGTAGGACTCCAAGAAAAGAGAAATTTAACAGAAGATCCGTTTGAATCTCAGGATTATAGAGTGTACAATGGGAAGCCAGGACAAAGAGTCATGAAACATTGCCCCCAATTTGGTACAGGATTTATAGTAAGTCTGAAAATAATAGATTCCATAATTGATTTTAAAGCCATCTCACCAAGAATTGCAATTCTAACTTTAAAGGCCACAAACAAAATTTACACCATCATTAAAGCTCATGCCCCTACAAATGAAAAAAAAAAAATCCTAACCAAAACTTTGCAAGAAGTCGATAATTTCTGGGATCTCCTGGATCAGACTATGAATAAAATAAATATTTATAACATCAAAATCCTTAGAGGGGACTTTAACGCTCAACTGGGTAAAGAAAAGAAGTATCGAGATGTAGTAGGAAAGTGGGCTCCTCAAAATATACTAATAGAAATGGCCAAAGACTCGTAGAAATTCTCAGAACCCATGGACTAACCTCCAAATCTACTTATTTTAAAAGAAAACCACACCAACTCAAAACTTGGAAACATCCTGATTGGACAAAAGGAGAATTTCAGCTAGACCATGTATGTATGGACAAATTCTATCACAAGGAAATCCACAATGTCAAAGTTCTAAGAGGAACCGACACTGGCTCAGATCATTACTTAATTAAAATCAAGATCAAATTTACTCCGTTAAGAAGAAAAAGACAAAATACAGTTGGAGGGAAAAGGACATACGACCCTCATCAGTTAATCCAGAATGACCAGTACTGGCAAAGAACAGGAACTACAAGACTAACAGACAATTTAGATGAACTAATACCAGTACTTAAACAGAACGCAGAAGATCTAGCTCCATTAAATCCAAAGAAAAGACATGCCTGGTGGAACTCTGATTGTGATAGAATGCATGAAGAAAGACATCAAGCTTGGTTGAAATTTCAAGCCCACAGAACAGAAGAGAACGCCACTAACCTCAAGAATGTCAGAAAAGAATTCACCCAAACTATTAGAAGAATAAAGAGAAAATATCAAAAAGATTTAATAAACTCTATTGAGGAAAATAATTACAAAACCAATTCTAGAGATTATTACAAAGCCTTTGATAAACAATTGCAAAAATACAGCTCCCCCACATTATTGTTGTTAAATAAAGATGGAAAAATAGCGCATAACAATAAGGAAAATGCAGAAATCATGGCGGAAGCATTTAACAAGCCCTTGAACAATGACGAACCTGAAAAGATTTTATTCATTGATACACATACCCCAATAAAAACTAAACCAGAAAACATAAACCCACCTACAGCGAAAGAAGTTGAAACAGCGCTTAAGGAAATGAAGAACTACAAAGCGTGTGGTGAAGACCAGTTTTTGCAGAGATGTGGAAATACGCCGGCAGTTCGACTCAGACGTCCCTCCATATGGTATTACAAAAGATTTGGATATCAGAAAAATTCCCAGAACAATGGACCACAGCTATAATTAACCCAATTCATAAGAAAGGTGACAGAAGTAATCCAGACAACTATAGAGGTATTTCCATTCTGGATATCACTTATAAGATTTTTTCTAAGATACTATATAATCGGATTAAAGATCAACTAGATCAAGAGTTAGGTGAATACCAGGGAGGCTTCAGACCATGGAGAAGCTGCGCTGAACAAATAATAACTTTGAAGCTAATCATGACATATTACAGAAAACAAAACAAGCCCCTTTCAATAACATTTATAGATTTCAAGAAAGCTTATGACTCCATCCACAGACCATCATTATTAAAAATTTTAAGACATTTCGGACTTCACCCAAAGCTGATCAAATTGATAGAACTTACTCTAACGAATACAATTTCTAAAATTAAGTTCAGAGGAGAACTTTCTGAACCATTTTTGGTAACAACTGGTTTGAGACAGGGTGACGGATTATCACCTCTTCTTTTTAATTATGCGCTGGAGTACGTTATGAGGGAATGGTACAAGAACAACTAGAAAAATATAAAAATTGGAACCCAGAAAGACAACAAACATCTGAACTGTCTAGGATTTGCTGATGATCTAGCTCTTCTGGCCAATGATATTCAGGAAACAAAACTGCAAATAAAATCTATACAGGAAATAGCTCAAAATATTGGTTTGAAAATTTCATTTGAAAAAACAGAAGTTATGCTAACTCAACCTCCGCTTGCAAACAAAATTAAGCTGGGAGACCAAGAAATAAAAATTGAAGAAAAATTTAAATACTTAGTGAAGTAATCACATACAACCTGAACGAGAAACCAGCATGGCAAAATAGAATAGATAAACTGGTTAGAGCACAGCATGTTACCAAGAATACATATAATAAAAAATGTCTCTCGATAGCAACAAAACAGTCACCCAGCCACAAATTACATATGCATGTGAAACATTATTCAAGACAACAAACACAGTTGCAATAGATAGAGTACTCAAGTTAGAAAGGAGAATAGTGAGAACCTGTTTAAATAAAAGTTATCAAGTAAATGGAGTCCGGAGACTAGCTTCCAACGAAACAGTTTATAAAGAAATAGAACCAGTGACAAGCACAATGAAAAAGAAACGAATATCATTCTTAGGGCATCTAATACGGTCACCAGAAAATAGAATCAGTAGAAAAATAATAGACAAATTATGGACGAGTAAGAGTAAGAACAATATTAGATGGATCACAGAACTTAAAGAAGACATGAGAGAGTTACATATTACAATAGAAGATTTAAAATACAAGACAGACACACTCAAGATTCTGAAAGACAAACACACTAGACAACAGACAAAAATCAACAAGCAGAGAATAGGAAGAGTCATTCCTGAAGCAGAAAGAAAATTACGTTCAGAAAGGATGAAGAAATATTGGGCTGACAAAAAGAAGAAAAACCTCCATAAACCTGACTAATGTAGTCCTATGTTGGCTAAAAAATTAAAATAAATAAATAAGTTCTCTCCTGCTATGAAAAAAAAAGCTAATATTGTCCAGCTAGGTGGGATTCAAAATTATTTGGTTCTGGCCTCAGTTTGAAATAAGCTATATTTCGCGGGGGAAGAGTTAGATTGGCAAACCTGGGAGGACGGAGTTGTATTACCAGTTGTATACACAGTCACGAAGCTCGCTGCGTTTCGAAATTGCATCCTTGGTAGATGAAGCGACACTAGCGCTCGCGGCGGCCAGCAAGCTGGCAACTGCCTTGAGCGCGTTATTCGCGGAACTGATGATTTCACTTTTGTAGGAGTTTTAGGAATTTTAACTCACCTGACCGATTATTTCCTTTGTAAACATAAGTCATGTTAAATCACAATGTTATGCTGGATAAACCATTAAAAATATCTATAGACTATAGGCCTACTTTTAATTCATAGGAACATTAAAAGAATGCTCTGTTTTTATTAGTTCAGTCCTCTACAAGTATCCCTAAAGCTTGTAGTTT
Source organism: Meconema thalassinum (assembly GCA_946902985.2). NCBI lineage: Eukaryota > Metazoa > Arthropoda > Insecta > Orthoptera > Tettigoniidae > Meconema > Meconema thalassinum. The sequence continues at coordinate 293,123,417 of OX336391.1, read as the reverse complement.
AACGTGACCATTAATCTTGAGATCATGAGCCACGGGACCTCCTTTTTACGTGGAATCCGAACCACAGGACATGGCATTTCACTTCGAAAATCTCACATGCATTGACCGGGAATCGAACCCGGACCGCCTTGGTGAGAGGCATACAGCTAGACCGCTGAGCCACCACGCCCCCTCTCTACAAGTATCCCTAGGAACAGTTGTATGACGTATTTAATAAGTCTTACGTAAATTTAATAGCCTATACTAGTTATAAATTCATGTATTTGTTTCAATGACAGCCGAGTCGCGGGAATCTCGACATACTGTAGTATAAAACAGAATCCCCGATTCTGGGATGTAACAGGTGATCTCGAGAACCACTGGATGGATTTTGATACGGTTTTCACCATTCTGTTAAGGATTTCTCAAGGAAAGTTTCTGTAGAAAAGCATTCATTTGTGACCACAAGAAGACGAGCAGTAACGATTTCAGTTCATCGAGTCGAAGAAAAACCTGCCGTCTGTGCGCCATTTAAGCTTATGCTGGATAAACCATTAAAAATATCTATAGACTATTGGCCTACTATGAGTGTAAGAATTGGCCAACATGAAAAGTTCTACAAAAAGGCCCGCGACAGCATATCTCTATCTTTAATACATCGCCCACTATAAATGATTTTACGTTTTAATTTCTTCCTACGATCTCCATTCAGTTGAAACATAAATTACTTTGGAACGAGTTTACGAGGTAGTGAGAGAGTCTATCACCCCAGCTTCGGCCAGCATCAACTTTCGAGTCGTGTCGAGTTAAGACTTCAGAGAAGAGTATATATATATATATATATTTGGAGTTTCGCTGTTCACCTCGGTTTTTCTGAATTGCGTCTGGGACCTGCCGTCCTTGCGCCTTTCAAGCTTACGCTGCGTAAACCGCTTAAGACACCGGGCGAAGTAATTTTATTACATATTTTCTCTATCTACTCTGAAATCCTCGAGTGCCCCCTCCGAAGTGAACCTCTGGATCCGCCACTGCCCCGCGTCCTCAGAGCTGGTGCGGGGACAGTACATTGTATTGCTTAAGGCTATTGGATATGGGCTATTCATTCCTTAATAGAAAGTCTTTTGTTTTCCTCTTAAATGTTTTTATAGAGAAACTTTCCCTTATGCCTAGAGGTGTTAGTTTTTGTTAATTCGCGATAAAACGAAAAGTCATATTTAGAGGTTAGGATGTTTTATTTTCACGTATTTACATGTTTCGTGCCGCCCAGGAGTGAAATTAAATCGCGAAATAACGCGAATTTTGTGAATAACACCACAAATACCGCAATCTGCGAAATAAAAACAAATTTTCATATTTTTTCCCCACACCAATCCGAACATTTTTGTCTACAAGCCGATAATCGAATTTGGTTGGTGTTCAATTCGAGAGAATGATCGATTGTATAGTTTCGCGAGGGGTAATACTACGATATACGTCATATTACGATATACTGTCGATATTCTCGTTACTCGTTGGATTTTAGCGCTGTGGTAAACAGCTGTTATATCTCGGCGTGAATAGTTTGGCCGACTACCTCCAAAAGGTTATGTGATAGTTGTTCATAATGTAAACTACGTTTGCCTCCTGTTACATCGGTAGCGAGTGTAAATTATAGTAGAGAATTCTATATAATTTAATAAAAAAGTGCGCAAATTGTGCGTTATCATCGAAGCTAGTGTGTTATTTGCGTGAATCAGTTGGCGACCACGTGTTCGGCGTATTAGTTCCGAACTTAGCAGTACAGGAAGATGAGACGCGACGTAATTTAAATATTATGACACGAATTCAGAAATAAATTTTGCGTGTGGTTACGAATTTATACTGGCGTGTGACTACAGTCAACCGTGTGATAACAGTGTTTGTTACTGGGCATCGCTCAGTTGAGTTTAAAAATGCCGAAGGTAGCTGTTTCTGCCACAGACAGACTTAAAGAATATAAGAATGAAGGATTTATAATTTCTTGTGGCATTCTTATGTGCAAATATTGTGATTGTCGGTTAGATTATCGCAGGAAAGATGCATTAGACAAACATTGCAAATCGGAGAAGCATTCAAAACGCCGAGAAAATTCGCGTCTTGAAGTTAGTGTTCCTAGAGTGGCCACCTTGAAAGAAACATTATCAAATGCTAGTCGTGTGAAGGATATGAAAGAAGAGTTTATTTTGGACACTACTACTGCGTTTGTGGAAGCTAATATACCAGTAGAGAAACTAGACAATCCTGCTATCCGTACTTGGTTTAATAAGTACGTTCGCGGAAGTGGAGATTTACCATCAGCAAATCAGATTCGTCAGAAATACATCCCCATGATTGGCGAAAGAAGGAGGGGAGAAATTAGGGAAGATATAAAAAACAAAGACGTGTTTCTGCTATGTGACGAAACAACTGACAAGAATGGTAGGTGTGTTTTCAACATTATTTTTCGTCCATCAGTACCATCAACTGAAATGAACACCCATCTGGCTGCCTCTGTTGTTCTAGATTCTGCCAATAGCGTAAATTGCTCCAATGCGATATTAGACACCTTGAATTCCTATGAAATTGAACGGGAGCGCGTAGTGGCAGTAGTTACGGACTCAGCACGCTACATGACAAAATGTGTAACTACTCTTCAAGGATTGATTGAAGAATTAAGTCATGTCCAGTGCTGGGCTCATAAAGTCAATCTTATCGGCTGCGTATTTGAAAACGAGCTGGACGAATTGAACATGTCTATAATAAAGACAAAGTATGCCTTTTTAAATACGCGAAAAAGAAAAAGCAATTACGTTGCATTTCTAAGGGAGAAATATGAAAACACAGAAAAGGAGAATGAAATTCTAGCTTTCCCAATGCCTGTATGTACAAGATGGAATTCATGGTTAAAGGCTGCAATGTATATGGCCACGCATGTGGAAGATCTGGTAGAATTTTTCAAAACATTGGAAGATTCAAATTCTGGGGTCAAATTTTTCCAACAAGCATCGACTTCAACAATACAATTTATACAATTACAAGCATTGTATGTTTCTGTTGTAGGTGCCTCTCTTATGGACTTGCTTAATTTCTTGGAGGGATCTAAGTACCCAACAATTCACTTACTGGCTGGGAAGCTAGATGACCTTGAGGTAAAGCTCAAGCTATTAGGCGATGGTGGAATGTTCAATCATACGATCCTCCAGAACTTGGAACAGCTTCCTCAAAAGATGCAGATAAAGGTTAAGTCCAAGCTTACGTGTGTTGCCCAGTCAGCTCTAGTGAAAGTCAGGACTTTAAGGACTACGGATCCAGCCAGGAAGACTGTAGAAGCCATCGGGTCATTGTTTGATCCTCGGCATGCACCTAAGAACGTATCTCCCACAGAACTGCTCCAATTTAAGAAGAATGCCCCATTTCTTACGAAGATGGAGTCTCAACAGTTTTTAGAGGCTCACAGCATTTACCTGACTGCAATCAAGAACCAACTGCGTCATGAAGATAATGTGAATGTTCCAGAGATCCTCATGGGATTAAGGCCTGCTCACCGAGACCATGCAACAGCTGCATTAAAGTGTGTGTGGTATCCTAGTTCAAATGTGGATTCTGAAAGGTCATTTTCGAAATACAGTCTCATAGTAAGTGATAGGAGACGAAAATTGACAGCTGCAAATGCTGAGACTTTAACCAGGATCTACTTCCAGTGATTTCACCGCAGTATTTGGATAAAACTGAAAAAGGTATTCACTGAAATGTGTTTCGAGATGGTGAATGTAAAATAAAAATGTGACTTCCATATAAGTATTATCTCATTCTTCCATAGCCATGTTTAACGTTTTACCCTGCTGTTTTGTTTTTTACTTTGTTTTATTAATTGTTTATATTTTTAAATGCACTTATTGTACAAACTTTATCGCTTTCCAAATTTTAACATGTCATCCCCCGAAAATATAATAAAAACACAAAACACCACCTTTTGAATTTTAAATCAACAAATCTTCAAAAAAAATAACAACACTTTCTAACACCTCTACTTATGCCTAATGGTAGCAAGTTATATTCCTTTATTATAGAGGACATATTTCCTTTAGTTCCAAATTTAATGGATTGGGAATGGCTGGTGAATTTTCGATTTACTCCTCTTGTTGCATAATGATGAATGTCATTTGCATGGGTAAAATGGACGTGTGTGTGTGTGTATCAATTTGTTTTCTAATTTGTATACAAATACTGTTGCTGACATAGCTACTTGTTTTTGCAGTGGCATAATTTTAGTTCTTGTGTATAATTCATTTGAGGGTGTGAGCCAAGGAAATCCAAAGATAGATTTTATTGCACGTTAGATAGATTTTATTGCTCAAAGTCAAAGTTTCCTTTTATCTCCGGTCATATTTCTGTAGATTCTAATTCAATAGTCATGAATCAAATAACGTAGTACTTCACTTTAACAATTTAAATTCAAACATGCGTATCAGCAGACTACAATTGGCTACCACACGCACGATGTCATGTTTATTATCTATTCCTTCTAAAGTTAAGCTCCTGCTGTAAACAGAAGCACACATATTAGTCCGCTGGGATTGGTTGAGACTGTATTCGCAACTCTGTACACCTATGCAGAGGAAAAAAAAGATAGTTCACATGTCACTTGATAAAGCGTATAATGTAGAAAGAAATATAAGCAGAACTGATCAGAAATGATAAGAGCCCTTTGTCATATTAGTCAGTATTTACTGTACTTTTTACATAATAAGAGTAAGGGACGCACGTGCAGTAGATAACCCTTCCATTTCGTTGTGAACGTGCATAGAGGGTGCAGAAAACTTAAAAAAAGAAACAAAATCTCAGTTAGTCTAATTCTGTCCATTAACTCAGAAGTACATTGAATCGAGGGTTAATAAAACTGCACCCCAGGTATCAACTCATCTTAATCGATTACAGGTTTCTACTGCTACCTTAACCATCATTCATCATCACTGTTCCAGCAAGTCAGGTGCAGTTATACTGTGTTTTCTCGAATACGTCCTTCCCAATGCTTTGTTATTAAATTGGTTCTACCTTGTCATCAAGAGTTCATTTATTGTTAACCTATATACACACTATACAAACAAAATAAAAAATGATGAGATATGTCATCTTGTTCAAGTAGAACAATCTCTTAATGAGATCTGTGTTGAAGCCAGGCTGAAATGGTTCGGTCATCTCAAAAGAATGGACACACAAAGAACAGCTAGAGTGTGGTTTGAGAAAGAACAGAAAGGCAAAAGACCATGAGGTCGACCGAGGAAGAGATGGATCGACCAGGTTAGAAATGATCTTGCAGGGAGAGGTCTGGATGTGCAGTGGATCACGGAGGAGGAAACATTCTTGGAAAGAACTAAATGGAGAGCGCTCATTCACCGCACCCGGGAAACTGAAGCCGGTTCATGATGATGATATAAAAACATGTTTCGAGCCATTTTATAACTCTTCTTCAGCGTTGGATTTGATTTGCGGGCTCAAGATCATATCCCAATTAAACATTAATGGGGAAAATCTGACCAAGGGTGTGGAAATGGGGTGCCTTTTTCGAAAAAATTAAAAAATTGCTATAACTTTCTGAATATGTGAAAAATCAAGTCCATTCAAAGTTCATACTATTCTACGGATAAGGGCCAAAATCGTATCTCCGTAAAGTATTTTGATAGAACCAACCATAGACCAAAGGGGTAGGAAAAATGGAGTTTTGAGAGAAATAAATCATACCTCCCTTGATAGGTACAATACCAAAACTGTTTAAAATGGTCGATAGATTCCTAAAAATTACTATAATTTTTGTCTGAACATTTTTTTGATGTGACCCACCCTTATGCCAAGGGATTATAAAATGGGGCTTCTCGTATGCTAAACGTGTGGAACTAGGGTAGGTATACAAACAATGGCAAATTAGTGAATTCGAAAAATTGTCTTTGCCCGGTGAATCTATCTCAGCCTTCCGGCATGCCGAGAGGAATTCGTTTAATTCAGCATGTCAAAGATACTGTATAGCCCCGCTAGAACCTCTGCTCCAATCCCTCCATATAATATTATATTATTAGCAAAAACTGAAGCATTTGTTGTTTCACCTTCCTTCAAACTTCTTTATCACCTCACCCATTATAATAATAGAGCAAAGCAGCGACATCCAACAGCCCTTATGGACTCCACTTTTGTTTGAAACCAACTTGACCTCCTTGCTTGGTACAGTAAAACCTGCCTTAACCTCCTTGCTTGGTACAGTAAAACCTGCCTTAAAGCGTTATGCAATCGTTCCGGATTAATTTTTTCGTTTTACAAAGGGTTGAGTCTTAACAAGGGGCAGATGACCTCATAGTTCCGCCCCTTAAAACAATACAACAATGAGTCTTAATAAGACAAAATACACTACAAAGAAATACTGTATTGTCGCATAGGATTACTATGAAATAATTTGAGTTTTCCCACTTTAAACAACACAGTTAATTGTTTCTTCTTCTTCTTTTATTCATGGGGCCTCTCGTTTCCAAGTTCCTGTTTAGCGTCGACCTCCAAGATCTTTTGCTACCATGTGATTCCTTCATTCCCACCTGGATATCTCCGCTCCCTTCACAAAGCTGCAGATTAATCTTATTGGGTCCTCTAGGATTTTCTCTCTTTCTTCACCCGGTAGCCCCAGTGTGGAGATTCTAATTCTTCCCAGCGCCTCACATTCAAAAAGTACCGTATATTCCCGAATGTAAGACGAGGTTTTTTCCCACTTTTTGTGTTATACAAATTTGGGGTCGTCTTATATTCAGGGTATTAAAAAAAAATATATATATTATTATTATTATTTGCAAAGTAGTATGTGGTGTTGGCATCTTGTAACTCACAACAAATCAATGCGTTCATCATCATCATCATCATCATCATCATTTCCCCTTATCCAGCTCCTGCCGGGTCGGGGTATTTATGGCACTTCTCCACTTTCCTCTTTCCTTCCACCATTCTTCTTCCACGATCTTGTCCCAGTCCAGATTTCTTTTTCTTACGCCGTTCTTCACTGAATCCATCCACCTTCTTCTAGGTCTTCCTCTTGGTCTCTTACCCTTGCACTTCGCCTCCAGCATCTGTCTTGGTATTCTATTTTCCTCCATCCTCTTTACATGTCCAAACCACCTTAGTTTATTCTTCTCAATTCTCTCATTTAGTTTTCCCATCCCAACTTCCTTCCTAACATCTTCATTCCTCACTCTGTCTTTCCTTGTCTTTCCTATCATACTTCTTAGGAATTTAATTTCACTGGCTTGGATTCTACTCTCTTGCCTGCTTGTCAGGGTCCAAGTCTCAGCTGCATAAGTTAATATGGGTACATAATACACTTTATACATTACCTCCTTGCTTTTCCTTGGTACTTCCTTATCCCAAACAAGTTTTCTTACACTTTGATAGAATGCATTGCTCTGCTGTACCCTCCTGCCAATCTCCATGTCCAACCTACCAGTTTGCATCAATTCACTTCCTAGGTATTTGAACGTGTCCACAATTTCCAAACTCTGACTTCCAATTTTCACAGTGCCCTTTCCTTGTCTTTCCCCTCTTGTCATCACCATGGTCTTGCTTTTCTCTATACTGATTTTCAGGCCATACTTCTGAATATTTTCGTTCAGTGCATCTAGTTGTTTTTGCACTTCTTCGGTGTTCCTTCCCCAGACCACAATATCATCTGCAAATAACAGTAACTTCATTTCTTTATGTTCATATGCTTCCTTTGTTTCCTTTACTATTTCATCCATCACCATTATGAACAAGAGAGGTGACAGCACACTCCCCTGTCTTAGTCCAGTCTTGTTCGTAAACCAATCTGTCTTTCCAACTGGGGTCAGTACCCTGCTAACACAGTTGTTGTACATTGCTTGCACCATTTCCAACATTTCTCTTCCCAGTCTCTTCTTAACCATGGTTTCCCATACCTTCTCTCTGGGGACACTATCATATGCCTTTTCTAGATCTATGAAAGTCATGATCAAATCCTCTCCATATTCCCAGTTCTTTTCCATCACCTGCCTCAAGCTAAAGATTGGGTCCACTGTGGATCTTCCACTCCTGAAGCCATACTGTTCCTCTTGCAACTCTCCTTCCACCTTTCTTCTCATTCTTCTTTCTAATATCCTTTCCAGTATTTTTACTATCTGTGATATGAGGGTGATCCCTCTATAGTTATCACACACCTTCTTGTCCCCCTTCTTAAACACTGGTATTATTAGCCCTTTCTTCCAGTCTTCTGGTACACATTTCCATTTCCACACACACTTTAGCAGTCGATACAGCCATTGCATACCAACAGGTCCAGCAGCCTTTATCATTTCTACACTGACTTCATCCACCCCTGTTGCTTTTCCCATCTTCATTTTCTGTACTGCTAATTCCACCTCCAGCATTGTTATATCATCTTCTGTTATAGAGTCGTCAGGTTGTGTCACTTCCATCTCACCAGTACCATTGCTCACATTCAAAAGCTTATCGAAATACTCCTTCCATCGTCCCTTTATCTCTTCTGGGTGTGTTAACAACTCTCCATCTTCCTTTTTCACTAGCTTTGTAGTAACTCTTTCTTTCCTCTTACTTCTTAGAAGCCCATACAGCATCCTTTTGCTGCCACTTACATCTGTGTCCATTCTTCGTGTAAATTCTTCCCAACTTTTCTTCTTTTCTTCTCCTACCACTTTCTTACACCTCCGTTTGCTGTCGTGATACTTCCTTTTGCTTTCTTCTGTTTGATCTCGGTTCCATTCTTTCCATGCAGACTTCTTTTCTTTCACTGCTTTCCTCACTTCCTCATTCCACCATGGTGTCTCCTTCTCTTTCACTCTTGTTGACGTCCTACCACAAGCACTCTCTGCTGCACCAACAAATGCCTTTTTAAAGTGAGACCATTCCTCTTCTATGTTTTCCACTTCAGTAACTGGGATTTGTTGCTTCAATCTCTCCTGAAAATTTTCCTGTACGGTTTTGTCTTTCAATTTCCATACTTTTATTTTACTTTCTCTGATCTCCTTTAGGTTTTCCAATTTTTCCCATCTAAATTTTGCCACCACAACTCTATGGTCCCCATCAAATGCTTCTCCTGGTAAAGCTGTCACATCTATCAGCTTTCTGCGATTAGTCCTTTCCACCAGAAAGTAGTCAATTACTGATTTTGTTCTTCTATCGCCCCAACCATATCTCGTAATTTTCCTGCTGTTTTTCTTCCGAAACCATGAATTACCCACTATCAGTCCATTCCTTTCACAAAAGTTTACAAGTTCCTCTCCTTCCCGGTTCTTTTTCCCATATCCATATGGTCCAATGACTTCTTCCTTTCCTTGTCTCTCGTTTCCGACTTGTGCATTCATATCTCCCATGATCACCACTTCTACATCTGAAATTACTCTTTCTACATCCTCCAGGACTACTTCAATATCTTCTTCTCTGTTTCCAGTCTGTGGTGCATACACTTGTATGAAGTCCATCACGTCATTTTTCATCTTCATTCTAATTTTCATTATTCTGTCACTCACACACTCGACCACTTCAACATACTCCTCCAGTTGTTTCGAGGTTATCAGTCCCATTAATGAAGATTAAAATATGGTTTGTTATGTTAAATTACCATGCATATACAAATAGCGTACATTTTGAGGTTAGGATTTACGCATACACGTCATTTTAAGCGGATAAATTATATGTTCGAAAGCATACGGAAATATGTTTTAAAACAATTTTTACAAGAACAACCCGTCAGTTTTACGAGCAGTAATTGAGTGACCAACGTATCTTAATTTAATAACGTCTCCCATTCTTGAACAAGGAAATTATAGAGTATGTCTTGGAAAAGCGGGCAGAGGAATTTCCGATAACACGAGACGTTATAAAAATGAAAGCACGACCTTGAGGGCATATATTGTGCAAGTTATGAGTTAGCGAGTATTTTTTGAAAAAATCGGTAAGAGGCAGTTGATAATGTAACGTGTTTTTCGAGGGGTTTTTATGCAATCTTTGCTTACAGTAGGTAGCATTAGATATAGACCAATTCCTTCTCCTGATACAATTGTTTGTTGGGTTAATGATCAAATCATACCACGATCTGAGTGAATAGAGTCTTGAAGGTGTTCTGCCAGAGCAAGACGTTGTTAAATACAAATTTAGATTTCAACATTGCATTGAGGTCTTGGCGCCCATTAAAACAACATAGCTTAGGCAAAGGTAAACAGTTACATTTATCTCCCAACAGTTAGGGGCTAGCAAAACGTTTCATTTGTCGCCGACAACTTGGGGCTGAAAACCTAATAACATTTGTGGAAGGAGAAGGGTATATATTTCTGTGCCTGTATTTTGGGGGTTATTTGTCTGTATCAGTGTATATCATTATGGGGGATGAGAAAGAAAGACAGATGAGGTTACGTAGTGGTCATCAACGGGAGAGTGATGATACGAGCAGTATGTCGAGTGATGGTAGTACCGGGGTAGCGGAGGTAAATCCCGATACTGAAACAGGGAGTGTAGGCGGCCAACCAGAATTAAAAACTTTACTTCTCGAGTTCATGTATCAGAACAAAGTTAGTAGTGATGCCTTAAATGCAAAATTAGAACAAAACAGTAGGGAAAATAAAGAAAGTACAGACGCTTTAAACGCAAAACTGGAACAAAACAACGCTAAATTAGAACAAAACAGTAGGGAAAATAGAGAGAGTAATGAAACTTTAAACGCCAGATTAGAACAAAACAGTAAGGAAAATAGAGAGAGTACTGAAGCTTTAAATGCAAAATTAGAACAGAATAATGCAAAATTAGAACAGAATAATGCAAAATTAGAAAATAAAGAAAGTACAGAAGCTTTAAATAAAAAATTAGAACAGAATAATGCAAAATTAGATAAGAACAACAAGGAAATTAGTGTGAAAATGGAGCAGATTAGAGGAGAAATCAGAGGAGTAATGGAAGAGAAGGTTAAAGAGATCATTGCAGATGTAGACAAGAAATTAGGAAAAGTACAGGAGGAGTTGGAAATTAGAATCAGTACACAGGCTGAAAATTTAAAAGAACTAGTGCAACTGGAAACACAGCAGGTCAAAAAGCAATTGGGGGGAGAAATTGACAAAATTCAGGTAGCTACTAAAGAGGTTAAGGAACAGCTGGGGGGTAGAATTTAGAAAGTCCACTCACAAATAGTTGCAGAAGTAAATGATTTAAGAGAGAGTAATAGAGAGAGCATTAGCAAGATTGAGGAGAAACAAGCAAAGCTATATGATAAAGTAGAAGAATCAGAAGGAAACATTAAATTAACAGTAAACAGTATTGAGAGGAAGGCTGAGGAGAAAATCGCAGAATTAGAGTTAAAATTAAAAGCTAGGATCAGGCAAGAAAATAGTCAGAATAGGCCAGTTTTTGTGAATAGCACACACAGGGAGGTAGAACTGGGTAAGTTCAGCAATCGACAGGGGTGCCCAATGGAGTTCATGGACACTATAGAAAATAAAGTCGGGGAGAGGTTGGAAAATGGTAGTATTGAGTGGTGCCAGGTAGTTGAAATTTTAGAACAAGTGTTTGTGGGGGAAACGAGGAATTGGTTTGCTGTCTACAGAGACAAGTTTACTGATATTAATGACTTTAAAATGAAATTCTGTGAAAAGTTCTGGAATGAGGTTATTCAGTCGCAGCATCGTGAGGGAGTAGTGTGTGGTAAATATAACCCTAAAGGAAGCTCCACCATGACCGAATACTTTTTAGGGCAGGTATTAGTGTGTAAATATCTGGATGGATTGAAGGAGGAAAGTGATGTGGTGAGGTTGCTACTTAGGCACTTTCCCTATAGGATCAAGGAGGCTGCTTGTATCCAGAATGTAAAGACTATATCACAAGTAGAAAATTTGTTAAGCACATTTGATGCACTAGGGAGAGGGGGTTATGAGGACAATTTCAATCGGAACCAGGGTAATAATAATAATAGACCTAATGAAGCCAGGCATCAAGAAGTTCAAGAGAACGGTGGCGAAGGGGCCAACGCTCAAAATAGAAATAATAATAATCAGCTAAATCAGAACAGAGGAAATGTCTATGGTAATCAGTATCAAGGAAGGAACAATGATTTCAGGGGAAATCAAGGGAGGAACAATGATTACAGGGGAAATCAAGGGAGAAACATTGATTTCAGGGGAAATCAAGGGAGAAATTATAATGACAATAATTACAACCAGAATAGGGTTCATGGAAGAGGACAGCCTAGTGGTAGTAATATACAGCCAAACAATGACAACACTGCCCAGAATAACCAGACCAGTTTAGTAGTTAGTAGTACTACCGCCAGCTGTAGCGGTTCTTTAAACGCGAACCAGGCTGCGAAGTAAGGTCAGAATCTCAGTCTGTAGCATGCCCTGTCCATACAATTATACAGGAACCCTATGACCTAAATGTAAGAAATGAATTATTACATGAACTAAATGATGAAGGTATTATTCAGGAAGTGGTTAGTAAGAGCCCCATAGTTAAATTTAACGTGTCCGAGGCGTACACAGATGTTTTAATTGATAGTGGTTGTATGAAGAGTTGCATAAGTAGTGCATTTTATGATAAAATGAAAGGAACTGGAGTAAATTTTGAGGAGATGCCAATTAAAAGCACTTTTGTTATCACAGCTGTTGGGAAGAGGTCTACAGTAATTTCTAAGCAAGTTTTAGTAGACATTAAAATTAATAATCATGTAGAGAAGCAGATTTGCCTTGTAATTCCAAATTTAGTATTCAGTGTTATCTTGGGTTCAGAGTGGCTAAGTAGAGTGTCTGGTAACTTATGTTATGATGTAGGGAGTTTGAAATTTAAATGGGGAGATTCTGAAGTAGAAGTAGCGTTCAATGACCATATTCAGAGGAGTAGTATTGTAGGTGTGATTTGTACTTTAAATGAGATATCGCCAGCCGTAGAGCGGGGTTCTCCAGGTTTTGTGGGCAGTGTGATTACGAACGGAAGTCTAGAGGACTCGTTACGTGATGCTGCATTTCTGGGTAATATAGAGGTGGAACAATGTGTTCGGCTCTATGATGTGTTATTGTGTAATAGGAGAGTTTTTGAGGATCGCATTGGTATGGCCAATTGCTATACACATTCATTGAACGTTATTGATAGGTCAGTATTCACAGGACATAGATATCCTGTACCTTTCGCTTATCAGAGTGCAGTTGAGGCACAAATTAACCAGATGCTTGAAGATGGGATTATTGAGCACTCTAACAGTCCATATGTTAATTCTTTGATCATGGTACCCAAGACCGACGGCACGGTTCGTATTTGTTTAGACGCTCGTTTGGTTAACAGTAGAATTAGTTCAGATCAGCTGAAATCTATGTCAATAAAGGAATTAATGCAAACATTTGAGGGGAAGAAGTATTTCACTTGTGTAGATTTGAGTTCCAGTTTTTGGCAAGTGCCACTTATGTACGAAGATAGACCATTTACAGCTTTTAGTCATAAATATAACCTTTATCAATTTTGTAGAACACCTTATGGGTTAAAGAGTAGTTCAGCAGCTTTAATTAGGGCTTTAAACATCGCATTAGGGGATGACACAGGAGAGTTTGTAACCATTTACATAGATGATATGGTAATTAGTTCACGCAGTTTTGAGGAGCATCTACGTCATTTAGATATAGTTTTTCAGAAGTTAGATCAGGCAGGGTTCACTTTGAAGCTGTCTAAGTCGTCATTCCGTCAGTCAGAAGTGACATTTTTAGGTCATAGAGTGTCGAGTAGTGGTGTGACACCAGAGGAAAGTAGGGTTAGCATGTGTGGACAGTAGCAACAGGGCATCGTTACAGATACTGAGAAATAGGTAGGCAGAGCAACGTGATGACGTTCATTTAAGGGGCCACTTGCAAGGCTGGAAGCAGGTGACGCAGAAACATTTATAGTTTCCAAACGTATTGGAAAAACAGCATATGTGCTGGAGAATAGTGAGGGAAACACATTATACGGAACGTATAATATACATAGTCTACGAAAATATGTGTCATAAAGTGAGTGTGTTTAGCTGGCGAGCCAGCCTATCAAATGAGTAAGTGTGGTATTTGGTGCGTGGGAGGAGATGGTCTTCAAGGCAGGCGTATCAGAAGTCGCACAGGGGGGGGGGGGGGGTAGTATGTAAGTAAATGAGAGTTTTTAAGGTACAGGGAAATATGACGGGATTGTCGGATGCTCTTGAGCACTAAAATGTCTCGATACACCAAGGCCAGAATTTGGTAGCGCTGGTGAATTCCCATTTGCCTCCTAGAGATGGGTGAGCGCTTGTACATGGTATTTTTGCTTAAGGCATCCACGAGGCAAAAGATGGGCCATCAGAAGGCGAGACAGTCCTTCATGAAACTCATACATATCAGCACACGTGATTTCTGTTTATGGCCTCGCCATGTAAGATTTGTAAGTGTGTAATTTAAGGTAATTTGTACAAAGGTATTATTTGTGTGAGGAGAAATGGTCTGTGTTGAGAACTAGTATTAAGTAGAATATGGTCTACGGGAACTTAACAAGACAGGGCGATTACGGCACAGAAATATTTGGTGTGATATGTAATGCGCATTTACTGGGTTTTTTTTTCCAGAAGTCAATATTAATTTAATCTACTTTAAAGAGAGATTAAGTATTATGGTCACGAGGCGCTGCCACAATAGTGTGATCGTGTGCTCAGTGATAAGTGGGATTAATTTCACAATAAGGAAGGGACCTCCGGTGAAATTAGGAAGTTCTATGGAGATATAAATATATCAGAACACCTTCAATGCGTGTGATATGACATCATAAATACATAGTGCTCACACATTAATTATGTCTATTTCTCCAACATAGAGAAATTTGAGAGGCGGAAATATCCGTGGAACACTATTCTATATGTAAAACATTGGACTGGTTGCAAAGTGCAATCCATAGTGACAACAAACTTTGACGCAAAGTGCGTGAAGAAAAATTATGAGTGTATATATCTGTAATTTAGGGTGATCTCATTTATGTAATATGTATTTTGGATGGGTTTATTAACGTGTCTGGGATAATCGGATAATGGACCGTCGTCACGGTAAATCATCCGATGATCCGAGGCGAATATGTAACGTGTTTTTCGAGGGGTTTTTATGCAATCTTTGCTTTCAGTAGGTAGCATTAGATATAGACCAATTCATTCTCCTGATACAATTGTTTGTTGGGTTAATGATCAAATCATACCACGATCTGAGTGAATAGAGTCTTGAAGGTGTTCTGCCAGAGCTAGACGTTGTTAAATACAAATTTAGATTTCAACATTGCATTGAGGTCTTGGCGCCCATTAAAACAACATAGCTTAGGCAAAGGTAAACAGTTACATTTATCTCCCAACAGTTAGGGGCTAGCAAAACGTTTCAATAACTAGGCCTCGTCTTATATTCGGGGTCGTCTTACATTCGGGTATATACGGTATGTGTTCAGCTGATTCTTCTGCTTCATTGCATTTCCTACATATATTGTCTCTTATTACTCCAATTCTATGTAGGTGTTTTTTAAGATGGCAGTGTCCTGTCATTAGTCCCACTACCCATCTTATTTCCTCTGCTAAGTTGTAGAAGTTATTTAGTATGCTTCTTGTTTGGTCCTTTTATCAGTTCCTTTGCAAGCCTGCAACCTGGAGTCTTTTTCCAGTTTTCTATTTGCTTCTTTTGTACCCATTTATCTATTACATGTCGGGCTTGTCTGGAAGGTTCTGGGCCTACAAAATGTATCTCTGCTCTTTTTCTGGCCAGTTCATCTGCCCTTTCATTACCTTCTATACCTGCATGCCCTGGTACCCATATTATTTTAACTGTGTTGTACTCAGAGCTTCAGGAGAACTGAGTGGTAGTACCATACTATTTTGGGTGTTATCCGGACAGCCTCTAGTGCCTTAATGGTTGCCAGTTAATTGTTTAGTCAGACGTTTGTTTTTCTCGTGTTCTTCAATAACTTTAATTTTCTCCTCCAGTGTGAGTGTCTTATGTTTAGAACTAACAAAACTATTAATAATTTCCGTCTTTTCAATACAATGTTGTTGATAATCTATTTATCCAACTGGGTACATGTTTCGTACAGTTGTCTGTACTTCTTCAGCCCAAATACATATTTAGACATAAACAAGTATGATGCACACTATCAATCACATACAATGAAATTAACCCTGACATAAACATAGTACAGACTAAACATTGATACTACACGTTAAAATACGATGTGTCGTTACAATTGGTAAAAACATAAAACTTTGTCCATCGGTCCAATATTCTCCTGATAACTTAAAATCTTCTTATTTGTTAAAAGGTTAAGAAACTATACCTGTGTTTCTACATGTACAAATTTTGACATGCGTTCTCTAAAACATTGCATTTCTTGCTGCGTCAGAGTATGGTGAGATGATGAATGTCTTATGCTGCTATTTTGTTGAGGAGCAGAAATTAAAAATAGTTCGAGTTTGGAAATCTTCTTGAATAAAACAGCATGATAGTTGGCGACATCTAAATAGAAATAAAATTATGTGGTAAAATGACACCAAAGTCCATTTGAGTGTTAAAAATGCCTGTATGCCTGATTATATTACCTTCGAAAATGTTGTGTGTTGTCTCCTAATATGATGCTATCCCATTTGATTATGTTAAGAAGTCCTTATCACTGAATTACAGTACGTAAAGAAATGCAGTACACAATAAAAAGAACACTCAAGTTCACTGTTTTCTTCTACTCTCATTTGTCAGAAGGAAACTGTGTGTAGTACATGAGGGTTGGAGAAAGTAACGGTACATTCCATTCACTTACAGATGATGTGAAATGTAGCATACCTGCTGCGTCCTTGAGGAAAAATTAGAGTTAATACACTTCGGTGCAAGTACAGTCGCGCTCAAACTTTAGTACCCACACAAGACACGGCACAAACCTAGAAGAATTGCTGAGTTTTAATTCACCGGCCGTGAAAGCCAATATACCATCTTTTTGGAAGCCTTCATAGGGAGGTTAAGGCTGCTTGAGCTTTTAGTTCTCGTAGTCAAGTGGTGCAGTTGCACCTTATATAAAGGGAGGTGGCGCGCAGTTCGTCACTCCTGTGGGGGTCCGGGCGGGGACACCAAGAGCCCGCCGATGAGCCTAGCTTGGTGTCCTAGGCGAAACCCCACACAAGACACGGCACAAACCTAGAAGAATTGCTGAGTTTTAATTCACCGGCCGTGAAAGCCAATATACCATCTTTTTAGTACATAGCTTTGTATTATGGATAAGAGAATCCGTCTTAGTCAGGTTATTTACGCCTTTGGTTATGGAATTTATTTCCGTGTTAAGTAGTTTTCCGGAATACAGTAACGTTTTATGTAGGAAATACCATTGCTCCAAATTTAGTTTTCTGTTTGTCCAGGTATCAGGTATATAAAGGGTCCAGTTTAGGCGGGTTTTACTGTTTTAGCCACAACTAATACTTTCTTGATACAATTGTCTTACTCAAGACTCTTGCCAAATTGAAAATTTAAATGTATTTTCCTAGTGCATAACAATAACTTACTGCAGGAAACACTCAAGTAGGAACACTTTGATGATGGCACCCAAGTATTGGACCAAGCAGTATCAAAGACCACCCTGAATGTCTGTGCTGGATGTCCCAAGCTGATCTCTCCATAAAATTCAGACTGAAAATAATAAAAATTCAAATTAGTTCACACACTTAATACAATAAATTCTGGCTAATTAGTCAAGACAGCGACTGATATACTTTGGTCTAATTAGGTACCGGTAATTAGTTCCATTATGTGAAGTGAGCTAAAATATAGACAGTAAAGCAAACTCTAAGCAATCTGTAATTTGTGTTGATAGGTAAACAACAAGCTGATAAGTATATATAAGTTTGTCAATAAGGTTCAAAGAAAAAGAAAAAATGACTAATGTCATAGCAATATATGGTTAACAGCTGACACAGAAGGTAAAGTTATGACTGGTCAGGAAATAGGTTCCTTAGTAAGCCAGTCAGATGAAGATGAGCAGATGCAGCCTCACTATCTAGAATTACTCCTTCGGACACCGCAAAACCATTGGAGACATCCCTGCAGAATGTAGAGCAACATCCCAATGCTACAGTGGCGGACAAAATGTTTATAAAGCCATGGTGGAGTATCGAGTCATCCTCAAGATTTTCGTCTTTACGTCAGCATAAAGTGACTGAATTTTTGTGTTATAATAGGTGATGAAAGATACTGTTTGTTTTATAGTTTTCACTGTTAAAATAGTTGAGTGCTAAATCAGCTGTTCTGTGACGTAAGTAGTGACGTATTGTATAAGGGAATCGGTCGCGGAGATGAAAAGCATAAAGTCAAAAGTGGTCATTTTTTAAAGAATTACTATTCTGAAGTACCAAGGGCCTTGGAACGGTATAGGAAAAACTAAAACAGCCTTCTGCTTAAGCTACACACAAAATATTTTCATCTTACCAGCAGGAGAAAAAGTACAGAAGCTCACTGGCAAGGCAAAATCCATCACAAAGCAATTTGTTTCGTGGGTTTAAGTCAGAAACCACTGCTACATGTAGTGCGGTCAGAGGGGAAAAGAATTAAGTCAATGATTTGCTGCCTTTCAGCGCCGTATTCCGTACTTAAGGTTGGCCGCACTGCAAGATTCCTGCGTGTTACAGTGCTATTGTAAATTACATTTGTACAGGGTTTAGGTGGTTTTTATATTACAAATCCATTTTCAAATAAAATATCATGTGAAATATTCATTCTGGATGGGTTTATGCCGCATTTAACTGACCACTGAGCTGAAAGGCATTAAGTCACGTTTGCAAAATTGATAAGGAAAATATGTTTATAAAACTAAATTTGATATTCCGCTAACATAATTATAACCTTAATAGTTGCTTCACAACATAGATGACTAATATAGTGTGTTTGTTAAGTTCTGTGCTGTCAATGACGTTTGATCTGTCTCCTGAATAGTAGTGAAAACTGACTTCATGCTTTTCAGCTCCGACTGATTCAAGTATATTTTATGTTCTAAAATATAAGTCCGTAATTTCTTGGATAGTTCTCACTTATCATATTGTCCATATTGACTACAATTGAATAGGAATGAGTTTTCAATGGTCCGCCTAGTCAATACAGTTTACGCCACCGATTTTGGCCGGTCAGTCCCGGTTGCACAGTCTAAAATATAAGGACATCCACCAAGCCTCAAGCATGTGCAATTGATATGAGAGTTTTCAGTAGTGCGATAAGCCAGACTGTGTCATAATCTTGCTGTGTGCTCTGCTGATGAATATTGTAAGTGAAATACAGTAGTAGACTGATATTTATCGTAGTTACTTCAAGTTTATTGTGTGCATGTTGTGTTACTTATAGTGGAGATTGTGTTAGAGTTTGTGTGATGAGTGAAATGCCACCTATTCAATCAAAACTTTGTGGCAAACCTCTTCACAGTCAAACTCATGAGGTTATAAATAATGTGCATTTATTTATGAAAAGTGAAGGAGAGATCTTAATTCCTCTGGAAAAAAAAATAGAGTGATAGCTGCAACAAAAGTGCCAGAGAGGACCATTAGGATGATTGGTTGGTTCCTCAGTTTAGGGGCTGCGACAATGAGGTCATGTAGCCCCATGTACTTTAGGTGTGTGTAGAATCTGTCTGATAACCGGTGTTAATTGTGATGGCTGTATTAGTATGCGTTATCTGTAATTCAGGAAAGGACTGCAGACGAACAATTTCAAGTAGTTCCCACTTTTGCTACCAAATGCTACCATCAACGACACCTAGCTGTAAACTTGGCTACTAGATGCCATCGCGACCAGCACCTTGCTGCGGACGTTGGAACTTAAGAGTGTTAAATCAAATCTAACCTACAAATTATTTTTTTTTACACAGTTGTAGTTAGCGGAAGGTTCTGAAAATATTTCAGAAGAACAGTTTGGATTTTGGAAGGGCAGAGGTACACGAGAAGCCATCCTAAGTCTCAGAATAATTATTGAAAAATCACTGGAAATCGACAAACTTGTTGTAATTGCTTTCATTGATTTAGAGAAAGCTTTTGATAATGTAAATTGGAAGGTGCTGTTTGAAACCCTAAGAAAACTGAAGATAAACTACAGGGACAGAAGAATACTCTATCAACTTTACAAGAACCAAACAGCATTAATTGGCAAGGAAAGAGTGGAAGCAAGAATTGGGAAGGGAGTAAGACAAGAATGTGGACTATCACCACTGTTATTTAATATCTACATTGAAGAAGCCATTCAAGAATTCTTAGCTACCAACAGTCATGGCATAAAAGTTAATGGCAAGCTGTACAGTACCATACAATTTGCAGATGATATAGCCCTGATAACTGAAAATGAGAGTGATATGGAAAATGCTCTGAATCACATAAATGATTTATTGCAAGAGAAGTGTGGTATGAGGATAAATAAAAAGAAATCCAAAGTAATGGCATGCACTAGGGATAGCGACCAAATAGTCAATGTGCTAATGGATGGTAAAAAACTATCCCAAGTAAAGGATTTCAAATATCTGGGGAGCTTGATCACATCAAATGGAAAGTGTACGAGAGAAGTAAATGCTCGAATCGCACAGGCAAAAGAAGCCTTCTCAAAAAAGAAGTCTTTACTAACATCCAAGACTGTTAACTTGGAGGTGCGAAAACACTTTGTGAAAAGTTTTTGGCTCTGTAACATGGACTCTGCGACAAGCAGATGTATCAAAACTAAGGGCATTCGAGATGTGGTGCTGGCGACGACTACTAAAGATACCTTGGACTGATAAAGTCACGAATGAGAATGTTCTCAAAAGAGCAAAGGAGACACGTACCTTGGTTGAATCCTTAAACAGAAGAAGGAATAGTTTTGTTGGCCATTTGATTTGTCATTCTGACTGGTGCACCACACTCTTTGAAGGGAAGCTAGAAGGAAGGAGTCTAGGGAAGACCAAGGACTCAGTTTATAGACAGCATTAAAGGCAAGCACACTTATTGCCATTTGGAACTACAGGCCAGAGAAAGAAGTCGTTTTGGAAGACATACCAACCTAGCAGTTGAGGAGAAGAAGAAGAAATCTATGACATGGGCCCGCCGGCGTTACGTCCCCTCCAAAGGAAGGCATGAAATGAAAAGCAACAGTCTGCTTCCAGTCTCCGACCGGGTCAGGAATGGAATGAATGAAGCCCCCATCTAGCGGCGAGGATATGAACTGTGCTGCCGAAGCCTGTCGCACTCCTCTCGGGCAATGATTAAATGAATGACAGATGAAATGAAATGATAGTGGAGAGTGTTGCTGAATGAAATTTTGACAGGGAAAACCGGAGTGCCCGGAGAAAAACCTGTTTGCCTCCGTTTTGTCCAGCACAGATCTCACATGGAGTGACCGGGATTTGAACCACGGACCCAGCGGTGAGAGGCCGGCGTGCTGCCGCCTAAGCCACGGAGGCTCTCCTCCAAAGGAAGGCATACCGAAGGATTTTTAAAGCTCTTAAAAATCCGACGACTTCGGCCAGGTTTGAACCCACGATCTTGGACATAGAAGCTCAGCATGCTACCAACTACACCACCGAAGTCACCTCATTAGGATGTAAGGGTGAGGATCAGGGTGCATCATTTGGAACACCTGGTAACACCCATCAGGTACCCTGTCGCATAACTGGCATCAATAATTTTGATAAATGTGTTACCGGTATTCAGCTACAAATGCATCAGTGTAATTAAAGTGATTATCAACTTAACTTCAATTCTTACAGCTAACGGCCTCAACAGATGCTGAGGAAAGGAGAGTTATCGCATTTCAACAATCTTAAAATGCCATATCTCAATGGCTGATCACTCTGGCTGTCGAACTCCAGTCTAATTTGAATAATACGAGGTTCATTTTGAGGGTTTTATTACGCAGGTCAGCCGGGACAGCTTAAATAAGTTACTAGATCAAAACAGGGTAGCCAACATTAACAGCCGTCCCCTATACATACATAAATGTTGGTTTATGCTTGAATTTCTTGAAGTTAAATTGTTTTCATGTGCCAGCACATTGTCGCCAACCCTGCTTAAAATCTCGCCATATCCAAAGAACATAATACCACTAAAATTTCTTAACACGCAGTTGCCGACATTTTTCTGGCGATAACTCCCAGAATGCATTTTCCACACAACCTCCCAACATAATAATTACGACTTTCTTTGGAATTTCAAGTCTAATTAAGTTATAAAAAGTTGTACAAGGTAAGTACTACTAATATTCATCGATTAAAACAGTTTTTACAGTTATTATAGACTCTTGATAATGGAATATCTGCGTGTTCTTACCCACTCGTCTGAGTTGTTTGGAAGATTTTATTTAACTAATCTTTGGATAAATTCTTATTTAGATTTCATCACGACACCTAAAAAACATGAGAACAAGATTGAAGATGGATTGGAGAAACTCTACGAAGATCACTTCGATTTTGGTAAGTAGACCTACATAAGTAGGCCTACAAAGTTATTTAATCGTTGTTTTATTTATTTTTATATTCAGTCAGAGCACATAACGTAATAAAGAACCTTAATGGTCTTTGGAAATTTTTAAATAGTCTATTGACTGCATTTATCGTATAATACAAACCAAACATAACCTAAAATATAGCCTATGTAAGTTCACTCCCAGGAACATAATCTTAGGATCAATTCGCCTTCTAATATTGTAATGTATCTTATTCTCGACTTCCAAGTGCCGTCAGCCATAATATTATAATACATTGCATATGTTACTCGTAAGCTTGGAAGTAGTAGTGTGAATGTATTGGTGATTATTTATATAGTTGGCTACTGACCTATAGCCTACTTAGTAGGCAGATAAAATATTTATATTAGGCCTATTTTTATTTGTTTCAGTCATGGTGGCGACAGATTAGTGTGATAGCCTTCAACGAACTTCAAGGGTTGTGCAACATGAATCAATCATCATTCTTAAGAGCCACATGTGCTCATGTGCATGGGATATGCACTGCACTTGAGTCACAGATGCACATTATCAGAGAATACCAACAATATCTCTTGGCTCTCTTTTAGTTCTCGACATAAGTTACTGCACCACTGAATGTCGGGGTGAAAATTACTGATGTACTTAACTAAGAAGAGCCCGATTTTATTTTATTTTTCACATAATTGCAACATTACATGTGTCGTAGGACTATTTTGTATCGGATATGTTGGTAACTAATGACGTCAATGTGATATGCTGTCGAGCATGGCTACGGTTGTGAAATATACAATAAATAAAAACACATATTTAAGTGATTTAGCACATATATCCGGTGCAGAAGTGATCAAGGTTAATAGTTACAATTGATAATCCCCCCCCCCCCCCTGCCAAAAGATGAAATAAGGTATGAAAATGATATATTATCAAAGTGAAAGCGAAAAGGAAGAGAGTGATACGTGGTACAGAATTAATCTGAAATTTCCCTACAGTTTATAAGTCGTGTTGTAAAGGGGAAAGTGGGTGGGTTACAGACAGCGAAGAAGAAAACATCTATTAGGACATCATTTCCACAATTATTATTCATCATTACACAAGGTATTTAGGCTAATTTAAGTATTCTACTTGGTTCATCACTCCTGAAGTGTTACCTCTATTACGATACGTATATAGTTTTGCCTTGAACATTTTTGCTTGAAGACGGGCTATTATTTTATTTTAGAATATGTACTGAAAATTTTAAGCACTTTGATTTATTAGAAACCATTTGAATATCACTATCATAATAATGCTATTATTATTATGATCATGCAGAAATGAGCGGAAGTGTAGAGGACATACGCACATAGTAGGCATAGGTAGTCGCGACAACACTGTCTTTAGTTCAATGCTGACACCGTATTCCCTCTCATATATTCCGCTCTCGCTTGTTAAATATCTCAGCTCTCCACAGAAAATTGTTTTGTTGGTATCTTATAATTATAATTTTCGAGATACACTGACCGGCAAAAAGAGTGGAACACTTTAATTTTTTATGTAATTTCTTAATTTATTCCTCTAATATGTATCGGTTTTCCAATATTTGCATTATTCATGTAAATTTTAGATGGTTGGCAACAGAAAATACTGAAACCTGTTTTACAAAACGCTGTAATTCACAAATTTTGTTACATTTTGCAAATCTTACAATTTTCTATTTTTTAGTAATGTTCTTTTGGGCTGTTTTTTTTTTCTTTTTTCTCTCAAACAAAACAGTGTTAATGTTTGCACTGCACAACACCACTGATCACTAAAAACAAGTGTTTCCACCCTTAGCGTCTATGACAGCTTGTAAACGCTCAGGCATACTGTTAACAACTCGTCGAATGACATTTGCCGGGATGCGATCCCATTCCTCCAGCAGCGATGTTCTCAGTTGTGCCAAGATGGTGGGGTCACACTGTCTGACATTCTTTCCAAGCATATATCATACATGATCGATAGGGTTCAAGTCAGGACTACGAGCTGGCCAGTCCAGGGTTTGAATCCCCACTTCCTGCAGATATTGTACAGCACAGCAAGCAGTATGAGGGCATTACCCTGCATCAGCATGAAATTCTGACCAATGAAAGGCGCAAAGGGCATCACACGGTTCATCAGGATCTCCTCGATGTCAGGCATTCCATTGTAACGGGTGTTACAGTTGAACAGTTTAAAGGACACATTTGGAGAATGAAATAACAATTAATCAAAATCTCATCAAATGCAAAAGAAAGCTCTTATTTCTATGTGTACTATGGGCTATTATTTTCAGAAATAAAACTTTTCCCAATATTTAAAATATTAAAAAAAAACACACTGTAACAGGTGTTACATAAATGCAACCTACTTGTTGAGGTAGATGGTAAAAATCAATAAACTCTGTGAGATGACAGCTAATAGAAACTTACAAATTTTATTGCCAAACAAAGAAACTCTAGAAAAACTAAACATATAATTTAAAAAAGGACAATCAGTTTTTTTCTTGTTATTTACCTATTTTGAATGTAACGGGTGTTACACAGTTGACAGAAAACATCTTAACTGAGCAAAATTGGCAAAATGCTTATCAGATTAAAGGAGATAATATATCAGGGCAAATGAAAGTAAGATTGTTTTATTGACTAAATTAAGCATTCGAGTCCATGAACAAATTTAACAGCTTCTAAAAAATTATTCTGAAACTCCCTGTATTCTAACTGTTATTCATTATTAAATACGCAATAGAATCATATTTATAAATCATCATCGGCTTTAACTCGAATGCGAGTATAAATCTTCTTCCTTCCAGTTTGTGGATGTGTTTATGGTGACTAAAGAGTCCAATCCTGGCATGGAACAAGCGACCACAAGTCACATAGTATTGATGGAGGAGGACGTGGTTGGGCTGCTCGAAGTTTCCTAGCTTGACGCTTGGCCTCTTCATGTGTGCGTGAGATCACGTTTCACAGCCATACAACAATGTAGAAATGACTACTGCTTTGTACACCAAAAGCTTCGTACTCATGGACAGATCTTTATTCATGAAGACCCGGTGCGCTAATCGTCCATATGTTGCATGGGCTGCACCAATTCTCTTATCCACATCCTGCTCACAGGTACGAGAAGTACGACATGTGGTCTACCTGTTCTAATGGCAAATTTGAGATGGAGATATTGAACTGAGGAAGAGGTGTGCCTGGTGAAGGTTGTGCCAAGACTTTAGTCTTATTGACATTTATGGTAAGACCAAAGCGATCACATGCACTTTTGTAACAATTAACTGACTCTTGCAGCTCTTCTGGTGTGAGAGTTGGCAACGCAGCATCATCTGCATACAACATGTTAATAACCTTAGTAACCTGAGTTTTCCTCAAGGAGCGGAGACTAGTTACGTTGAAAAGCCCTCCATCAAAACGATACTTGACCTCCACACCTGGGATGTTTGTGGGTGAATCATAAAGCATTGCAGCCAAGTACAGCGCAAAAAGCGTTGGAGCCAGTACACATCCTTGTTTCAATCCATGGGTAATAGGAAATTCATCGGACATCTTATTCTGATGGCAAACCTGACCTGTCATGCCATAATGGAGAGCCTTGATTAGATCTACAAATCGCTGAGGACAACCAAATCGCTTCAGCACCGCCCACATGGCTGGTCTTGGAACCGAATCAAATGCCTTTTCCAAGTCATAAAGGACTAAGAAGAGTGGATTCTGTTGTTCTCTACATTTTTCTTGTAGCTGTCTCAAACAGAAAATCAAGTCAATTGTGCTTCTGGAAGCTCTAAATCCACATTGTGACTCTGGGAGGATCTTCTCAGAGATAACCTTGAGGCGGTTAAGTAGAATTCTTGCAAGAATCTTCCCCACAATTGATAGCAGTGATATACCACGGTAGTTGCCACAAACACTGCGATCACCCTTTTTAAAGATAGTGACGATAGTGGCATTCTTTAGGTCTCCAGGTACCTTTCTTGATTCCCATATTCTGAGGATAAGGGTGAAAATCCTTTGTTTTGAGGGAACGACCCCTGGCTTGAATTAGTTCCAGAGGGATGTTATCTGGGCCAGGTGCTTTTCTGGGTTTCAATTGGGTGAGAGCTGCACTGAAATCATGATAAGTAGGAGGTACTACCAACCACAGTTGTTCAGGTTGTTGCGGCACATCACAAAGGAAATCTTCAGCAGCTGCTGATGGACGATTTAGGAGATTGGAGAAGTGCTCCTTCCAGGGTTCCAAGATTTCTTGACTATCAGTAAAGGTAGTAGAATTATCAGCACTTTTCAGTGTACCTGATGATGAGCGAGATGGTCCATATATTTCCTTGAGTACTGCATAGAAGTTCCTCAAGTCGAGAGCATCCGATAGTTTCTGCAGTTCCTGAGCCTTCTGTTGCCACCAATTATTTTTAATCTGCCTTATCTGCGTCTGGCATTTACCCATGAGTTCCAGTAGTTTATCTTTCTTTGTGTTGGAAGTTGGGTCTTGAAGATGGGCAAGCTAGGCATTCCTTTTGGCATTGATGAGAGACAGAATTTCCTCATTGTTGTCATCAAACCAGTCTTGTCTTTTCCGTACTATAAAACCAATGGTTTCCTCAGCTGACTGTGTGATAATAGATAGAAACATAAGACAATATCTAGCTGTAATATTGTTACAAATTCTACTTTTTTCATTTTGAAACCTCAAGAACTGCATTCCTAAATTCGTAAAATAGTCTGTTTCCTCTCATTTTTATGTCAGGTGTTGGCCAATTTGCAATCTGTAGGAACTGAACGAATGCAACATCATTTTCGTCAGGGCTAAATATTTTTCTGTCTTCACCAACAGCCTTTAAGATCATAATTTTCACGTCTTCTTATCGTCAAGTTCTTTTTGGCATTTACCAATATAGGATGCTTTCCCAGTTATTTTAGTTTTCTTTTCAGTCTGCTTGCTACAAATGCTCGATGTGCCCTCCTCGCATCACACAGAAAATATCAATATAAAAGTCCAACTCTTACCACACAACTCTGGAGCATATACTTGTTAATTTTTGCTATAGCCGCATGGATCCAATTCCTTAGTTCAACAATATTACCAATATTAACTGGCATAGGTGGTATATAAACTTCATCTTTGATAAACCCCCTTAAAAAGAAATCACACGGGATCAGATCCGGCGACCTGGGAGGCCAGCGCATAAGACACTAATCTGTGATCGAGGTCCATCCAACGTTCAGGATGTTGTTCATTAAGATAGTGGTTTACTGCAAGGGGGTAAGAACTCAACAGATTCGTTGGAGGCAGACGGGCGACCAGTGGATTTTTTCCTACAGAGACATCCTGTGGTTACAAAATTCGAATGTCGTGCACGCATAGTGTTTTTATTTGGAGATTCCTCATGAAATCGTGCACACCTAAAGTTCTATGTATAAATATTAAATGTAACGGATGTTACATTATAACAATGAAACACCAGTTACATTGACATTGTAACACCCGTTACACTATTTTTTAAATCTTAATTTAAACATTTCTGAAAAGAAACTTCAAAACATTGTTGAATGTGTGCATAACCTCTCTTTTGAAGTAAACCACAGCATAGGAAGGTACAGTTAAGCTGTGAAACTAACTTATCCACTTTTTTTTTGTAACGAGTGTTACACAGTGCAGGTACTGATTCAAACATGCATAATATAAAGATAACGTATAATTTACCTGTAATATGTACATCAGTTGATTCTAGAAACTTCACTGGATATATACCTACAGAAGGCAAGCTGTTCATTTGTTTATTTAACCACAAAAATAATCCCGCCAACATTTCAAGAAAAGACACTCCAAGCTCCAACAACAAACACATTCCAAGTGAAGCATATAAACATTAATAATAATGATTTTTTAAATATATTCATCACTAAATATGGCCATTTATAATATATACTGTTTATATAGTTAAACATACCACTGTTTTTTGATAGTTTACGAAAACACGCCAAGGTTGCACTTTTCATGGAATCCATGATGTACCTTGGGTAATTGAGTGTCCCATGATCGATGCACACCAACTCAGTACAGGCCATATCGTTGATGCCACCCTATACCATAACCAAGCCACCTCCACATGGAGTCCTGGAGGAGAAAGCAACAGGGCTGTACCTCTCCCCGTGCCTTCTCCACACTCTTTCTCTTCCATCAGGAGATCTAAGATTAAAGAGACTCTCGTC
Source organism: Meconema thalassinum (assembly GCA_946902985.2). NCBI lineage: Eukaryota > Metazoa > Arthropoda > Insecta > Orthoptera > Tettigoniidae > Meconema > Meconema thalassinum. Next base: position 293,094,769 of record OX336391.1, on the reverse strand, counting down.
AGTGAAGAGAGCAGAGGCCCACTGCCCGAGGGTCCATCCCAGATGTTGCTTTGCGAAGCGAAGACGTGCCTCTCTGTGATGTTGTTCGAGTGCGGGTCCATGTGTAGGTCTCTTGGACGAAAGATGAGCTTCTTCAAACCTTCTTCTTACTGTTCACTCACTCACTCTCACATTTCTGATATTTTCCAGTTGATTTCGTGCATGGACTGCTGTGGTATGGCGATCACGTAGAACTTGCAGGGTGAGAAATCTGTCATCCCTGGCACTTGTGCTTCCTCTACGGCCTGACCCTCGTCTCCTGTCGTATGTTTGGAGTTCTCTGTAACGTTACACTGCACAGTGAACGCTACCAAGAGATGATCCAATTACCTCGGCAACATTACGGAAGCTGCGGCCATCCTCCACCAATGCAACTGCCTGTGCAGCTCCGTCACGGCTAAGAGGCATGTTTTAGTGTGAACTGCACATGGATAACTTACTAAAATGTATGACAATGGTTCACAGGTATTCAACAAAAGCCAGTTGTTATTCCTAGAACAATAATAAGCGAGCGGCAACACTCATAACCCTTAAATGCTTACAGTGCACTTCCCGCCATAAAACCATTAAGATAGGCTCATCGAAGATTGGGGGTAATTGGTGGTAATAAACCACCCTAAGAAATGTCATATTATCAATTACTATTCACGGTTGTTTCAGATGTTTGTTCTAATGTGTGAAAAGCTTTTAAAATATGATTACATCTTTTTCATGGCTAATTTTATACTATTTATATTACTTTTTAACTGTTACACTTTATTTGCCGGTCAGTGTATTACTCAGTCGATAAAGCTTGCCATTCAACGCGTGTATTTAATTAGTCAATTTGTCAGTGAATTCAGTGAATTTTCTGAAAGTGGCTTTTAATGCGCCAGGTGATGAGAGGTCAGGACAGTATTCTACCAACCATCTCGCGCTGTGCCGCTAGCATTCTTTTTGGCAGTTGGTCCAGGTTTGATTTCCGGCTCTGCCAAGAAATTTTAATTTTGGTCTGAGGGATGGAACAAGGCACACTCAGCCTCATGAGGCAAAACTGAGAAGAGGAGGGTTCGATTCCCATCTTAGCCATCTTGGAAGTGGTTTCCGCACTTCTACTCCAGGCAAATGCCGGGATGGTTCCTAATTTAAGGCCATGGCCGCCTCGTTCCCAATCCTCATCTGAATAATAAATGCACACACTAATACAGTCATCACAATAACACAGGTTATCAGACAAATTCCACATGCCCAAGTACACAGATCTACATGACCATGATGTCGCAAAGCCCCAAAATCAACCAACAACTGCTGCTTTCTACCATTCCAAGAAGAAATCTTAAGAGTTGCCATTACAGTCGTATGCCCCTAAAATTCACAACTAGTTCGAATGGTTTTAGGCCTAAGCATTGGATCAACCATCTTCTTGCATCTCAATAGGGATTTGCCAATAGGCTTTCAATAGCTTGTCTCAATTCTGCCTCCATATATGTAAGCCTATACATGCAAGAAATGAGTATGGTACTTATCAAAAATAAAGAAATAATAAGCTAATATGTACCTTACTATTCTATTTCTCTCCTATTCCTAAATCCATTTCTGAACACTCATCTTAAAACAGAATGGTCTGCATTTTTTGGACTAATTATAAAAATGTAGCCTTTAAGAAGAAATGAACATGCTCATCTTTAGCTCCCCGGCAAAACTGGAAAAAACCTTGAGTAAGTATTAATGTTTCTGTTCTCATGCATTTTATATGATGCTTTAAAAACCAATAAGAAGAGCTAATTTAAGTTAACTTCACTACCATAATACTGCTTAAAAGTTAGACTGTTGAGGACTGATGACCAAGATGTCCCGAACTTGAGCAAGGACTGCTTCACAACTTTATGTAAAATGTATTTTCGTAAAAGGGCCTTTACTTAGTTTGGATCATTTGCGATACGTGTTACATGGATGTGTGTGCTGACTTTATGGTGTTAAATGATGTAGGTCGGCAACACCAAATGTGGCGGCCATGTTGGTTTTCTAGTAACTTATTTAAGGTGTCCCGGACTATAGCACGTGTTTATAACTTTAGAAATATATGGGTAGCCCTTGAGGAGGAAGGGGCAGGTTCGGTCTGTTTAATGACGCTCTGAGGACGTTGACTGAGATCCCCAAGTCTCGCTATTGGTTGATTTTGAACCAACATTACAAGCTTCTTGGTTACGATTTCGCGCGAAAAAATGGATAGTCTGTTTTCAGCGTGTGCACATCTTTGGAGTGGTATTCGATTGTATTGTTTAATGAGTTTATAATAGTGCTGTGCGACTGAATATTTAATATTAGACCTAGTCTAATATCTCAATTTAGCCCAGCTATAATAATTATCTTAGGTTAATAAGTAGCCTATCTTATCACGTCCTACACATTATAAAAATCAGGAGTCGCCACTGATCCATTGTGCTCGGGGTCTACCGTTAGCTCTCTTTCCTTCCCATGTATCCTCCAACATGTGTTTTGGTCAGGCGCGGATCTAGAGTTTGGCTGGGGGGGGGGGGGTCACAGAATCGAAATTGTTAAGAAAATGGTATCACTAACAACACAATCACAAAATAACCAAACGTATAAAGCCAGACCAATTTTTTTGTAAGCTACATGGATAGAAATTTGATGCATTTAGTGCACCAAAAATATTCGTACAAATTGCAACGGCGTGTTTTGCGACTTTTACATCGAGCTTCGAGAAAAGTATCAAGGTAGGTTACAGTTTCGGCAAGTCGAGTTGGTACCGACAAAGGGAGAAAGTCACAGCTTAAATTGCCAACCAAGCTTGCAGTTTGGACGTCGGCAAAAATTTTTGGTGCGAAAAAAAAACATCAAATTCCTATCCGTGCATTGCTGCACATTCATCGTGACATCACTATAGACATCGATTCGGTAATCACAAGGTTTGCTAAACAAAATAGATGAGTTGATTTTGTTATATAAATAATCGTTTTTATATAACAGGTATGAAGTTGTAAACATGTACAGTTGTAACAGAACATAATAATTGCAATAAAGATATTTTCAGTATTGAATAAAATAAAATACAACCTGTTTTTTTTTTTTTTTTTCTTTCTTCAGTAAAATTTCGTTTAGTTTTATTTGTCTGGTTATTGTGTTTTCGTTTTTTGAGTTTGCAAAAAAAATTTGGTCTCCGTTTGGGGGGGGTCATGACCCCCGTGACCCCCCCTTGAATCCGCACCTGGTTTCTGTATTCTTCCAACTTCCATTCGTTTGACATGTCCAATGACCGTCCTAAGTTCGTCATTTCTCACTTTATCCCGTCTTGTTTTTCCTATCATACTTCATAAGAACTTCATTTCACTGGCCTGAAATTTACTCTCCTCTCTTCTTGTCCCTGTCCAGGCCTCCGTTACATAGGTCAATATTGGAGTATAGTACTTCATAAATTTAGCATAAATAAGAGTGAGATGGTGACCACAACAAGGAAGAAGGAAAGAACCACAACGGGAATAATAATTGGTGGGAACAGCTGAAAAAAGTGGAGAGTTTCAAGTATCTGGGAAGCCTGATACAAGATAATAGAAGAAATGATAGAGTAATATATGAGCGGGGGGGGGGGGGGCAGGCAGAAGCATTCCGGAGGAGTGTGAGAAGCATGTTATGGAGCAAGGATGTCCCTCAGAACAGCAAAAAGATCATATATCGGACGTACTATGTCCCTATCCTGACGTATGCCTCGGAGACCTGGGTTATGAAAGGAAGGGAGAAGAGCAAAATACAGGCCAGTGAGATGAGGTTCTTGAGAAGCAGTATTGGAGCTACAAAGATGGACAGAATAAGAAATGAGAGAACCAGAGAATTAATGAAGGAGGAACCATTACAGGATGGTATAGAGAAATCTATGCTTAGATGGTATGGACATGTAAAACGAATGGAGGAGAAGAGGATACCCAGGAGGATACACGAGATGAAGTGGAAAGGAAAGAGACCGAGAGACAGATGGCTGAAGGGGGTGGAAGAAAGTGTGAAGAAGAGAGGAGAAGACTGGACAAGGGTGGAGGCTGAGAGATGGTGGGAAGACAGAAGATGTTGGAGAGGCTTGTGTTCCAAACAGACTGGCCAGTGGCTGGAAACTGTGCATGATGATGATGATGATGATGAGTACATCAAGTACAACACTTCATTACATTTAATTGGAACGTCCTTCTTACAGACTAGATCTATCACACTCTGATAAAATGTATTACTCTGTTGCACCCTTTTGCTCCATCCTTGCATTCTGAATTAGTTCACTTCCTAGATATTTGAAGCTGCCTACAATTTCAAGATTCTTGTCATCAATGGTAACATGTCCTTTCCCTTCTCTATCTCCTCATTGTTATAACCATTGTTTTATTCTTCTCCACACTGAATGCCATTCCATAATTCTCAATTGTTTTTGACAATACATCTCATTGTTCTTGGATTTCTTTGCTTTTTGCTCCCCACATCACAATATTGTCCGTAAAAGCATAATTTTCATATCTTTTCCCACATAGGATTCTTTTGCCTCGTTCGAGATTTAATCCATTATCATTATAAACACAAAACAATACTCCCCTGACATAACCCAGTTATATTTCGTAACCGATCTGTTCTTCAATTTGAGTTAACTATTGCTTCCAATATGCTTCCCAACCCTGTACAATGCTTGGAGACAGAGACAGTGCTTGTGGAGCTGCCCCTGAAAGAAACAACATAAGATCAAGTTAGTTACCTTCAGTACTAACCTGTTGCTCAACACCAGGTGGTGAAGGTAGGGGCTACTGACGTCTTGGTCATCAGCCTTGTATACCTTGGGGTGTGTTCAATTTGTCTAATAACCTGTGTTTCTGTGGATGCAAATGTAATTATTTTTAGGGTTGGGAATGAGGAACAAGCTCCGGGGCAGAAATAAGGTACAATCCCGGAATTTTCTTGGAGGGAGAATCGAAAAACCCAGGGAAAATCACACTCAGGATAGCCACTGTCAATGCCGGAATTCAAACCTCCAATTTCCAGACTTGCTGCAGATCCCCATCACAGTCGCAGTGAGCAATTTAATGCCCACGGTTGCTTTTAACCCGATGAGTGCTACGCCCGCCTATAGACGGGCTGACGAGGTTGGTCACCAGTGCTACGCCCGTCTATAGACGATGCACAAGAACTTCTATTTTTTTCAGTTGCCCAGTTCACTCTCAAGAGCCGAATCGATGTCTGGCAAGTTCTGCCATCTGTTAGGCATTATGTGGAACTAATTGAGCACGGCTAATAGCTTCGGGAAATGACTACCAGAGGTTTTTGTAGAAGTCAGTCCTCTTCAGCTGTCTTTCATCCGTGATGCAAACAAACTGGCGGAACAACAAACTAGTTGCTCTCGATGCGATGTTATTTCGGATCAAAGAATCCTTCAGTTATTAACCACTGCGGAAAGTGATGAAGTAACATATTAGTTGCCTACAGATTTTAGGATTTTATTTTGGGCCCTTTACATTGTATAAAGGTGATGTACACGTGAGCACAAAAAGATAAATTTTCATTTCTCTCATTATAATTCTGAACATAATCATAAGATCTTCAATTTGCATTTAAATATTTAGAACCAACATTTATAATCATTTTAAGCTACTCACCTCCCTGATAGGTTAAAAATTGTGGCTTCTACATTTTTTTTTTACATACGAATGAATAAACTCAGCACTGAGGGACCACGCAGTCAAATGGCAACTCAGCACTTAAAGGGTTAAGATTCTCTACAAAATCAGAATTTTCTAGAAACTTTAGAGTAGCCTAGTATCATTAGTAGTTTGTGTACTATCAATTGGATATACCATTAAAAGTTCTCACAATGTACCAGGAATTACCTGGAACGCCCCTGCCCCCCAAAATTAAGCAATTTATTGAAAGAAAAATCTCTGCAGTATATACTTACATCCCAATATTTGAAGAGAGCAACAGAATCATTTGTCCTGGGAGAGGGTTTTGGTTTCCTGTGGAACATTCTCTCATGCTTCAACATCTGCTCGACTTCAGTACCAACTTCTGCCATGGCATGCCTCGGCGACTGCATTCGCTTTAGAGGGATACTAAACAAGAGATAAATAAAGATTTATATCAAAGGTAAGATTTTTAAAACATCCAGTGGGTAGAAACTAATTAATACACTCCCAGTTTATATAGCAGAATTCCGAGGATTTATGTTGCATTATTACAACTAATTTCTTGGATGAAGCTACAGCGTAAGACACAAGGGCACAGCAAGGATTTGATATTGGAGGGGCTTAAATAACAAATTTACACATAGAAATCTCCGTAGAGTTCACCCTCTCGCAAGGCTTGAAGTGTACATGTTAAAGATGACCCCCGTTTGGGTATAGACCGTTTTGATGAAATCATTTAGCACACCTACCCAAAAAGCGGGCAATTCTGGTTATGTGTCCGAAGGCTTATCCCTCCTTTTCAAATATTATGCACAAACAAACTTGGAAAAAGAAGAAAAACATCATCATTTCATCTTTAATGGGCTGAAAATGAAGCTAATCCGTACAATTTAGAGAGCTCAAATTTAGAGTGGTTGTTGAAGAAGATCCAGAAGAGTATTTCACTGCTGATCAAGTGGTTCGTGATCCCGTGGAAGAGTGATTTCACCAGCAACCAGTGTTGGCCGCTGTGAGACTTAAAACTGAATTGTTTGTTCTAAGATCACTCTGGTTTTTGACTGTTGCTTGAATGCGATAATGTCCTTCAGCAGCCAAGCCAGGCACATCGTCTTCGAAGGTGAATCAATTTACTTCACGCGCCTCTGCCATCATTCCCCTAATTTGATAATGTCTTAACATTTCTCAGTATATCGCAATACGGGCAAACTTCCAGGGCATGGGCAAGAGTTTTGAGCTCTCTTCGGTAATACCTGCAAAGGGAAGAGCATGATTATTACCTGATGGCACATGTACACTAGGCTGGGCCGAAAAACTCATTTCTTATTTCGAAGTTGTCATGGCGCGTAAAAGTTGCGAATTATATACGGTAGATAAAAGAAAAGAAATTATTGAAATCGGTTGACATCTTCCTGTCGCGCATAGGCCCTAAAGTTTGACAAAATATGTACACACATCAAAAAAAGTTTTGCATCACCTCGGTTCCAAGAGTTCCGGAACCGTTAAATACAAAGGGAATAGAGATCAACACAAACAACATTTCAGCTCGTTTTATTGCTCATGAGACCCACACATTGCATGTTGTACCATCATACAGCTAGACTTTCAGCATTTGTGGTCCAGATTGCAGTACACACCACTACCTCTAATACCCAGTAGCACGTCCTCTTGCATTGATGCATGCCTGTATTCGCCGTGGCATACTATCCACAAGTTCATCAAGACACTGTTGGTCCAAATTGTCCCACTCCTCAACGACAATTCGGCGTAAATCTCTCAGAGTGGTTGGTGGGTCAAGACGTCCATAAACAGCCCTTTTCAACATATCCCAGGCATGTTCGATAGGGTTCATGTCTGGCGAACATGCTGGCCACTGTAGTCGAGCGATGTCGTTATCTTGAAGGAACGCATTCACAAGATGTGCACGATGAGGTCGAGAATTGTCGTCCATGAAGACAAATGCCTCTCCAATATTCTGCCGATATGGTTGCACTATGGGTCGGAGGATGTCATTCAGGTATCGTAAAGCCGTTTCGGAGCCTTCCATGACCACCAGTGGCGTACGTCGGCCCCACATAATGCCACCCCAAAACATCAGGGAACCACCACCTTGCTGCACTCGCTGGACAGTGTGTCTAAGACGTTCAGCCTGACCAGGGTGCCTCCAAACATGTCTCCGACGATTGTCTGGTTGAAGGCATATGCGACACTCATCGGTGAAGAAACCGTGATGCCAATTCCGTGGGGTCCATTCAGCATGTTGTTGGGCCCATCTGTACCGCGCTGCATGGTGTCGGGGTTGCAAAGCTGGACCTCGCCATGGACGTCGGGAGTGAAGTTGCGCATCATGCAGCCTATTGCGCACAGTTTGAGTTGAAACACGACGTCCTGTGGCTGAACGAAACGCATTATTCAACATGGTGGCATTGCTGTCAGGGTTCCTCCGAGCGGCAATCCGTAAGTAGCGGTCATCCACTACAGTAGTAGCCCTTGGGCGGCCTGAGCGAGGCCTGTCATCGACAGTTCCTGTATCTCTGTACCTCCTCCATGTCCGAACAACATCGCTTTGGTTCACTCTGAGACTCCTGGAAACTTCCCTTGTTGAGAGCCCTTCTTGACACAAAGTAACAATGCGGACGCGATCGAACTGCGGTATTGACCTTCTAGGCATGGTAGAACTACAGACAACATGAGCAGCGTACCTTCGTCCTGGTGGAATGACTGGAACTGATCGGCTGTCGTACCCCCTCCGTCTAATAGGCCCTGCTCATGCATGGTTGTTTACATCTTTGAGCAGTTTTAGTGACATCTATGAACAGTCAAAGGGACTGTATCTTTGATACAATATACACAGTCAACGTCTATATGCCGGAGATCTGGGAACCGAGGTGATGCAAAACTTTTTTTGATGTGTGTAGAAAACTTCATTTTTGAGATTTTTTTTTAAATTTTTGAATTAGATGTTATCGTAATTTAATAGCTTGTAGAGTCTTCAAATAGAGCCTAAAAACATTGTGTTTTAATTTGGTTTAGATCAGTTGATATCTTCCGGTCGCGCATTGGCCCTCAAGTTTGACAAAATATGAAAAAAAAAAACATTTTTGCGATTATTTTTTATTTTTTTAATTAGATGTCTTCGTAATGTAATAGCATGTAGCGTTTTCTAATTAAGCTTAAAAACATTGTGTTTTAGTTTGGGTTAGATCAGTTGATATCTTCCGGTCGCATATAAATGCCAAAATCTGCCGAAATAATGAAATTGTTACATTTTTATGCATTTCTGGTAGTTGATAAATAATTTGTATTTAAATGTAATAGCCGTAGTATTATTTCACACGAACTAATAATGAGGTAAAGAAAAATGTCAATTTCAGTCAATGTTTTCTGGATCGCATAATGGCATGTTGGTGATAGATGAAGCTCATTCAAAAAGGTTTCATAGAATTAATAAGGAAGAGTATTACTCGCTGATTCAAGAACCCGGCTCACTCTACGTTGGCCACGTTACTCCAAATTCTGGAAGCTCTGAAGATATTGTCAAGTCTGTAATTTCTTACCTGTCTCAGCGTGGTATTTCTCTTCAATATCTAATTGTCATCAAATGTGATGATAGGCCTATTGCTATCAATACAGGTTGAAAAACTGGTCTTTGCCGAGTTGAACTTTATTTAAGGAAACCTGTACAATGGGCAATTTGCCTCCTCCATTTCAATGAGTTGCCATTTCGCCACATGTTTGAGCACCTGGATGGCAAGACAACAGGGCCTGATACTTCTAAAGGACCAATCAGTGAAAAGTTAGTTGGCTGCCAAAAACTGTCGGTGGTTAACTTCCAGAGTATTGATTGTCAGATCCCAGAGATAGACAGAAACGTGCTTAGCAAAGATCAGCAATACGTACTTGATATTTCAAAGGCAATAAAATCAGGAACCTGTAAAAAAGATTTGGCTGTACGAGATCCTGGGCACTTATCACATTCATGGTGGTTGACGAAAGCAAATAGAACTCTCAGATTGTACATAAGTGAAAAAAGCCCCTCACCTCAACTTCAAGAACTAGTTTTGTTTATATTGAAATCATACATGCCAATGTGGTATACTATCAAAACAAGTAAACACTTTGCAGACGGCTCGAAACATGTTTACCAAGCAATACAATCTACCAGGTATTTGACAAAACCTATGCTTGATGTTGTCGACCCTGTGATCGAACGGAATGGTTTCTTCGCCCACCCAGAACATTTACTGTTATCCGTGGCTCAAGATGACAAGAAACACATAAGAGAGCTTGGACTTCGAAGAATTCTGAAGGCGAGGCAGATCGATGCAAGAAGGAAAACAGTAAGAACATTCCGGTCACCGAAAATCAACTTCAATGCGCAAGATTAGTCAGAAATGATCAACCGGATGGCTGTGAATTACTTTCTGCCCCATTCTTGGCAGAAATCAGTGACGACGAGATCAAATCGCACTTCAACACTATCAACAGTGACTCAATCCCTGACTGAAACATTACTAACCCAGCCGAAGCCGACGGATTTTTTAAGAGAGTTAAAAATCCCTCAGTATGCCTTCCTTCGGAGGGGAAGTAAAGCCGGCGGTCCCATGTCATAGATTTATGGCATGTTAAAGAACCTTCCAGTAATTACACCTGTGTGAAGCTAAATTGGATAGGTTAAGAATGTCAACAACGCTCTTAGGTTTCTACGTTCGTTACCAAGAGCCGACTGTGGTGGCGTCTAGTAGCTAAATTCTGAACTAGGCCTAGTAGTCATTGACGGTGGCGTTTGGCGGCAAAAGTAGGAACTATTTGAAAAATTCCAAGTTGCAGTCTGTACTTAAATTAAAAAACAGATACACACACTAATACAGCCATCACAATTAACACCGGTTATCAGACAGATCCTACACACACCCAAAGTACATGACCGCGCTGTCGCAGCCCCTAAACTGAGGAACCAACCAAACATTACTTTCAAACAATTCCCAGTTCACACGCAGGCTGTTGAACGCTGTGTAAAACTCGTCACGGAAGCCTCAGGAAAAGTTTGTGGAGCTGAATCTCGAGATTGATTTATAAAAACTACTCTGCTGTCCACATCGTCCATGCCTAACTTCACCAGCAAATCAGTCTTCAAAGTACCTTCGGCTACAAAAGAGAGAACAGTACAAATGAACTGGTTCAACTAACATGGACTATTTATTCAAAACTCTGTTTTTTCTTTTTTATAAAAGTAAGTTTGTTGTTAAAATCTGTACTGTCACTTAAATATTAAAGCTTTTTAAATATAGAGCAAGTTGAAAAGTATCATGCCCGTTGTTACAGTTATCACTCAACATGTCATAGGAATAACCATCTTTTTTTAGGTACTGTTTTCTAAAGCATTGTTCATTTGTTCCAAAATAAAAACACTGAAACTATTACGTTAAAACAAGTATATTAGGGATACAAAAGGCGGCTTCGGTGGCGTAGACGGTAGCATGCTGAGCTTCTATGCCCAAGATAGCGGGTTCAAACCCGGCCGAAGCCGTCGGATTTTTTAAGAGCATTAAAAATCCCTCAGTATGCCTTCCTTCGGAGGGAAAGTAAAGCCGGCGGTCCCATGTCATAGATTTATGGCATGTTACCGGGTGAGTTAGCCGTGGTCGTTACGGCATGACTGTTGGCAGTCGCTCACATCCGGGAGGCGAGGAGGTTCGAATCCCCCCGCCGGCAACCTTGAAGATGGTCTTCTGTGGTTTCCCATCTTCCTTCCAGGCAAATGCCGGGGTTGGTCCCTAACTATAGGCCACAGCCGCTACCTTCCAACTCCTCGTCCTTACATTCAGACTTCCTTCCCCAACCGTACTTGTAGCTCATCCATTGGGTGTCCGTCTCGAAGCAGCTACAAACCTGGCGAGCTGAACATGTCCTCTGACACTCCCGGCACTAAAAGCCATATGCTAAAAAAAAAAAAAAAAAGGCATGTTAAAGAACCTTCCACTAATTGCACCTGTGTGAAGCTAAATTGGATAGGTTAAGAATGTAAACAACGCTCTTAGGTTTCTACGTTCGTTGCCAAGAGCCAACTGCAGTGGCATCTAGTAGCTAAGTTCTGAACTTGGCCTAGTAGTCGTTGACGGTGGCGCTTGGCGGCAAAAGTAGGAACTATTTGATAAATTCTAAGTCGCAGTACTTAAATTAAAAAACAGATAACACACTAATACAGTCATCACAATTAACACCGGTTATCAGACAGATTCTACACACACCCAAAGTACATGGGGCTACATGACCGCGTAGTCGCAGCCCCTAAACTTAAGAACTAACCACCAATCAAAGATACAAAAAGAATCTCGTGAAAATGTGAAATTTTCAATATTTTGTCACATTTTGGGGCTTATAAGCGACCGGAAGATATCAACTGATTTAAACCAAATTAAAACACAATGTTTTTAGGTTCTATTTGAAGACGCTACAAGCTATTACATTACGAAAACATCTAATTCAAATAATTAAAAAATAATCGCAAAAAATGAAGCTTTTTTCATATTTTTTCAAACTTTAAGGCCTATGTGCGACCGGAAGATGTCAACCGATTTCGATAATTTCTTTTATCTATATAATTCGCAACTTTTCCACGCTATTACAACTTCAAAATAAAAAAAGAGATTTTCGGCCCACCCTAATGTACACACAGAGTTTTGTATGTGGGCGAGTCCATGACTGAGAGATGGGGAATGTTCATTGGCTCCTAGTAACTGTAACAGAAATTGAGATAGGATTTGGGTAGGAAGCGGCCATGGTCTTGAAGTTCCCCATGGAGTAGAAGTGGGAAACCACGGAAAACCACTTACAGGATGGCTGAGGTAGGATACGAACCTGCCACGCGAGGGTGAATGTACTCCGTTCCAGCCCTGTAACAAGGGCCAACAAATGTGCCCTGATTGAAAAGGATGATATAATCAGGTGGCATCATGAGTATCCCAAAGACTTGAAAGCATTTGGGAATGAAGGGAAATTCTTTGTTTTACTGACAAGTCTTGGCTAAACATGGGCCACACCGTGACAAAAGAATGGAGATGCACCAAAATGAAAAGTGCTCGTCAGGCAGCAATTGAGGGTGCTAGCACAGATCTTACGCCACCTAGGGCTTGTGGGTCAAGATTTGCCTTGGTTCATGCCGGAAAAGAACAAGGGTTCATTAATGGTGCCGAGTTAACGCTTCTGTGTTAAAAGAACACGGAAGACGCCCACAAAGAAATGACAGGGGAAGTGTATGAAAAATGGTTTGCCGAGCAATTGTTACCCAATGTTCCCAAAGGATCTGTCCAAGTAATAGACAATGCAGGCTATCACAGTCGGAAAAGCCAACTTTACCTACAACTTCATGGAGAAAAGACCGGGTTATAGACTGGCTCACTCAAAAGGGGTCCCTTTCCGAAATGACATATCAAAACAGGAGCTTCTTTTTTATTGCGACTCAAAACAGAGACAGATGTGAAAAATACATCATTGACGAGATGGCTAAATAAACAGAAAAATATGTCCTTCGCTTGCAACCATACCAGTATGAACTTAATCCCATGAAAGTGGTATGGGCGCAAGTGAAGAACTATAAAAAATTGAACAATGTTTCAATAAAAAAACAAGAAATGAAGAACTTAATTTTGGCTGCATACCACCACGTGATCATACAATGTTGGGCAAACTAAGTGGACCACACACAAAAAAAAAAAAAACGAAAATGAACTGTGGAAAAAAACAGATGAAATTCAAGATGATGAGGAACAATTGAATGTGTCTCCACCAGAATGTTGCAAGCACCAAATTTATTGAAAAAGAGTTTTAGTCTTATGTTTCTTATCCCCTTCTCCAGTCATCTAGTGGCTTCTGCCGGGGAAAATATTAACTTTCCAGGGAGTTATGAGGAGTCAAAATTGGTGGTCAGTACCAGAACGTTGCAGGTGACCAAAAACTGGTAGAGGTTATGGAAGTTTCATAATGAAAGCAGTGGGCATATTGATGATGATATAAATGAACTTAGGAGCATTTGTACACATGAATAGATCAATATGTAATTGATATAAGACTAAATTAAATCGCTGGATCAAATGTGTTACCAACATTGAAGTAATTGATTGTCATCATGTTTCTTTTTAAAACCACCAAGTAGGTTATATGCAAAGTATTTCATTGGAGACGCATTTATATATTTCATATTACGCATACATATTACAATAATTTCCATTTTTTTAAACTATACCGTTGGTTTACGTTCGATATAGTACACATTAGTTATTGTTGTTTTATGGGGCAAAACTACGAGGTCATCTGCCCCTAAATACTGTAGTACACATTCATATGGCATTTCTCTCTTTGTGTTGGCAGAAGTGTCAGAACGCAACGTAGCCTGCGGCAGCCTTAACTCAACACAATTCTATAACCATGAGTGACGAATCTCTTATATTTCATGTTCCTTGGTCTTATCCAGTTGCGGCTCGTGCTGTTGGAGTTGGGGAAGGCTGCGAATGAGCAAACAGGTAGTTTCGAGCTTCGTGGTGGTGTAATTATTTATAGCTAGGTAGTAACTGACCAGCTTAGCTCAACGCGTAGTGGCAAATGTTGGTTGAATGCATTTCTTATCCGACACGTATACGCGTTTGCAGGATATTTAATGGGGGAAATATTTCAGGGTGATGGGGCTAGAGTCCGGAATATACTTCTTGTTGATAAGTAGATTTTGGTCCTATTATGCTATTTTATTAACCGAAAGATTTTTTTATTTTCTATTTGAACGAATTGACTTACCTAATTTCGTAATTCTAATTTAACCTACTCCCCCATCCTAAAGAGACCCGCTCAGAGGAGGCCTGATTCGCGATTGTACCCTAAAATGCAACCAAAATTTACCTCCAAAACACTACCAGCTAGATATTTGATCTGCAACATGATGCGAGAGTGAAACTGAAATTGAGGGATATATGGAAACAAACACACAAAGCATGGTCGGATTTTCAACTGAATACTTCCCTTAAGTATCGGTAGATGGTGTACTCTGGCGGAAATATTTTAATTACACTTCAAGGGATACCATCGAGCTGTCAAAAATGAATATCACTTATTTGTCTCCTAAAAGCATTTCTGAAAACTTGTCAATTAAGTTACTGGCTCTTCGGAGAGTGAAAGAGGGAAAAGGGAAAACTTCAAGAGGATTAAGGCTTCTTGAACAACTTTGAATATATTTTACTACATACAAAAATCATATCGGTGTTGGCAAACCTGGCTTAGGCTCTGGTCGCCTGAGCCTTCACCGTTACTATAGAATTGAACGGAGTTTCCTTAGTCACACCTCCCAGTCCTGTTGCATCGGAAGTACACGCCGGAAAATTGTTCCAGACGATTGCCCTTGACCTTGAAGCTTGCGGGTGAGCCTGTACACAGTCACTCTATCGCTCTCTCGCTTCACATTTATCACCACCGGTCTAATGTAATGAAATTCCAGACTTGAGCATATGATGACACCACCGAGCAGAAACGTACAGTCCCCGTCGAAGTATTGTGTGACACGGAAGTACACGTTACATAGTTGCGAACAGAACACCATTATATTTGCCAATGACTGTACTTCAGCAGTAGTGTGAGATAAATCATCGGACCGCATGGCGCAGGTGACAACAACACAGGTACTGTTGTAACTCGCCCCCAGGCTTCCATTAAGATTTTCCACTCGTCTAAAACAAACGTCCGGCCTGTAATGAGATGTGCGAGGCGCAGCCTAACGGACCTACTACCCATCTGAACAACATATTTTTATAAACAGTTCGAAATATATTAACTGTTGTGGCTGAATTAACCAAGTTAAATTTACAAAAGCTTCTAATTAATTTAAAGTATACATACCTTAATTAAGGTGATATATTTATAGAATCTTTCAACAGAGGCTCCGCCCGAGAGACTTTTATTACCAGCCGCGCCTGGTGTTATCGAAACTTCCGTTACCGTACCTCATTGCCGGTGGGGAAAAGTTATAAAATGCTTTGATAACAAGGTTCTAGTACGATATACTGTAGTAAGAATGGAATTTAACAGTTTACGGTGCTGTTAGACCTAGGCCTACTGCTTATAGACGTCAAGGCTCTATCATAACGGACGGTCATCAGAATCAGTGCTTGAACGTAGAGCTACCGAACTCTTTGAACCCTTACCGTACCGTTTAACGGCCCTACCTCAATGTTTCTTTTTATTTAAAAAAACGCGATACCGTACATCAATGGCCAATCATACCAAATTTTTATATTAAAAAAAAAAGAATAAAAAAGTTTAATTATTAACACTTTATATATAGGCCTAACCTGTCCTACAAAATTAACACTCTGCCTCGTGATTAGGTTTGTGAGCATCGAAAATAGAATGAGGAAGACATTGCATTAGGCCTAATAATGTCGGCACCCCTACACAGAACTGTAAACCGCATCTGAAGATCTAACAACAAGGTCAAAGGGAAGTGGCAGGATGAATGGACCTCAAAAAGTAACCCTTAAAATACCAAACTATCAGGACCTAATTTTATTCATCAACATTAAATCCACGATCAATCGAAATTTGAATTATTTTTTCATACAGTACAGTATCTATTAAGTTTACGGCATCTTACCTTAGCAACTGGCAATGAGCACAAACGATGTAGCTGAGAAGAAAACACATTAGCCACGTCATTTTGAGAAAGGTCACTTTCAATCCTCGGCGATCAATTCACCACCAGTGGTCTTCACTCAACTACACAAGCAAAATCAAAGAAGATAGGCACTATTTATCAAATCTTGACCTCGTTAACACACCAGAGCAAACCAGTATCCCAAATCACAAAAGACAGTGGATTAATCTGGTGAATCCCACAAGTCACATGGAACGCGCGCGCGCGGCCCTGTAATGCGGATCAAGGAGCATATAATAAAAGAGACGACACTCAATGCTAATTTTCAAGACTCTTATGGCTGTGTTTCACGGTCGTCTCTAGAAATGTAGGAAGGTTCAACCTGACAACACTGTAGCTACGGCTATTGTCAGTCATACTTCGTCACGAGGGCCTGAACTGAAACAGCTGTTTGCTAGCAAGGGAGGCGACAAAAACTACGGAATTAATATTGGACAAACATAATGTACATGTTTAGCAAAATATCTGTTGATTTTTATATACACATGACCAGTGTTACAATCGGAAATAAATTAATAACGTGCATATGATCGTGAAAATTTGTTATAAGAGCCAAGCAGCAGATATTGAGTGACACGGAAATAATTTACCAACATAAAAGTGTTTAGCAAAGTAAAGAAAATTATTTTGGTTTCTTTTCATATTTTACTACTCTGAAGTATGGTAATAAAACAATTGGCGGTGTTATAATAATAATAATATGGAAAAGTAGATGCAATTGAGGGTTATGTGATGCAAAAATGTAGGCTATCTCCCATAACATCTTCACACTGTAGGCCTATAATAAACCGTCGATTCCGCCGCACATGTATGTAGATAATTTACTACCATTATAGAAATAATCTGTTGCTGCTGGTATTCCATAACTGTGTCAAATACGCTGCCGAAGTGACGCGCCTAGCAACCGCATGGGCGCAGCCACATTGGACCCAAACAACTGGTTGCTAGGTTTTTTATACATAGGAAGCTGCATTAACGCTGCGCAGCGTCTTGAATTTTGTGGATAAAAATGTGTAATACGCGTGAAATAAGGCAAACGCCTCCCGTGAAAATCATCTACAGTGTTGGAGCTACAAAATAGAAGTGAAATTTTATGGATAAAGTACGAGAATTTTGCGAGATAGTATGAATAAAGTTGACCTCACTCCTGAGGCAAGAATTGCATGGCGGGTACTACAAATTATGAATATTTATCATTTAGTGGATAGAGTATATCTAACATAGAGAGATATTTAGGACATATATGTCACATCAAGGGGTTTTGGTTCATGTGGGGAGTGCTGTTGTAATTAAATATGGTTTGTACTATAAGTATTATAAACGGCAACCTACATAACCTTACAGCTGATTCACTAACACCGATAAATTTTATCCTACAACTTTTCTGAGTGGTGATTTTTCAATTAATTTATTTAAGCAGTGAATTGTGTTTCCAAATAACAATTAGGCCTATCTCAGACTGAAAATTTCTGCCTGAATATTTTATTGTTTGTACTTTCAGAAAACAATCATGTAGGCCTACCAGTAGCCTAGGCCTACACCCTGCAACAAAGTTACAGTACCGTATAGTGACATTATTCAAGCCAATGGATACTGCTTATTTCTGAAGTGATGGAGTGGCAAGTCTTGTTGTGATTATATTTAGAGCTAGGATAGGAAAAGTGCCCCATTATTTAGAATGGGGTAGGAGTAGGACGATAGGCCTTAATTGTAGACTTCTCTAACCTGTTAGTCAGCACACAGGTTAGGCTTTGTTAATTTGATTCGTTTTCAGACAAACGCGGCGTTGTGGTAAACACACAAATTGTATTGAAATGCAGTCTTTGTTTCTTCTATAGCTGTTGATGAGATTTGGCCTAAACTCTCATCCAAATATTTTAAACTGTTCCCTTATGCATTGATCGACCTTAAGTTCATTTTATTCGTCACTTTCTGGTAGGGCCTACGGTACTTTATTTTCCGTAGTATTGGTTATTCATGCAGGACGTGATTCACAATATCCAGAAATGTTATATTTTCATGTTTTCACTTAATTTAATGTAAATATCGTAGGCCACATCTCTACGACTTATGTTCTAAGACTTAATGTGCATCTCGTACGCAATATTTTACAACTTTACTGGACAACTATGTTAAATTACTGTGGAAAATGTACTTTTCTATGCTTTATTGCCTCTGGACATCCATGCATGTACTGTTTTATACGATACAAATAGGAAATAATGACGGCTCAAAGACTGAAGCAAGCTACAAGGGAGCCATGTTGTATTGCTCCAGTTGCTTAGCAACGGAGCGGAAGTGACGTTGACTTCGGCAGCGTATTACTTCTGTTTCCTTCCTAAAGTGCTGCAACTTTCTCTTCCCATAACCAAGTTTTCTGACATCAACAGCATCATTCCTTGCCTGTGAATAATTGTTTAGCAATACAGTGGCAATAACTGAAAGTATTTTTTCACTTAATTGAATAATTTATGCAATCTACGAACCATTTCGAAGGTTCCCTAATCCAGGCATGGCACAGATTTTCGTCACTTGGGAACCTAAACATTGGTGTGTAGCCTCCCTTACTTGGTTAATTTGCATTGCAGTTGGGGATACAACATGTATCTGGCGTTGTTACGGTGCCGAAACATTCCAGGAAAATCAAAGTTTAAAACATGGAGTACGATATGTGATAATTCCATGTAGGCTACCGTAGGCATTTAAAAATACCATATTTGCCAGATACAAAGCACACTCGTTAGTGTGTTCTCGATTAGGGATTACAGTTTAAAAAAACATCTGGAAGGGGAGTATAAAGGCTACTGTAAAGTGTATAAACGTAAAAAGCGTAAGAAACAAAATATAGATAACAGATGATCTAGAGGAAATAGTTCCCCAATTGAAACAAATAGCTGAACAAGTAGCCCCAATAAATCCAAGGAAGAAACACCAATGGTGGAACGATGAGTGTGATAATACAGTGGAAGATAGACATCAAGCCTGGTTACGGTATCAGAGTCACAAAACAGATGAATCACACTTGGATCTCATAAAACAAACGAAGATAACTCAAAAAATAATACGAGGGGTTAAACGGCTATACCAAAAGGATATACTTCTGATGATCGAAACAAATAGCGCGAAAACAAACTCAAGAGATTACTACAAAATTTTTAGCAAACAACTACAAAGATATGAACCTCCAACATTAATGTTAAAAGACAAAAATGGCGAGTTAGCTCATAGTAATAAAAGAAATACAGAAATTTTAGCAGAAACATTCAACAAGTTGCTAAATTGCGAAGATCCACCAGAACTGCTTCAAATAAATACAGACACCACTATTAAAACACCATCATAAAACATAAATCCACCCACAATCCAAGAAGTCTACAAAGCGCTGAGAGAGCTCAAAAACTACAAAGCGAGTGGAGAAGATCAAACATTTGCAGAATTGTGGAAATATGCAGCAGAACCAGTGAAGATTGCATTACACCAATGCATAGTGAACATTTGGATCAAAGAAGAACAGCCAGACCATTGGACTACAGCTATAATACATCCATTACACAAGAAAGGAGAAAAATCAATTCCTGACAACTATCGAGGAATTTCCCTTTTGGATATCACATATAAAATCATGTCACGAATTCTATATAATCGTTGTAAAGATCAATTAGAACTGGAAATAGGAGAATATCAAGGTGGATTTCGGCCATGGCGAAGCTGCCCTGAACAGATAATCACCTTAAAATTAGTAATGGACTACTACAAACGTAGACAAAAACAGCAAGTCATAACCTTCGTAGGCTTCGAAAAAGCTTATGATTGTATACATAGATCTTCATTGCTGAAAATACTAAGGAATTTCGGACTTCATCCCAAATTAATAATAATTATAAAACTAACTCTAACAAACACCAAATCTAAAGTAAAATTCAGAGGAGAAATATCTGAACCGTTTACGATTAAAACAGGATTAAGACAAGGAGATGGTTTATCGCCTCTACTTTTCAATTGTGCTTTGGAATATGTAATGAGGGAATGGTACAGGGAAAATCCTAGGAACATAAGAATTGGAACCAAGAAAGATCAAATAGACTTAAATTGCTTGGGATTCGCAGATGACTTAGCGTTACTGGCTAATAATATTCAAGAAGCCAGAAATCAAATAATAAGCCTACAAAATATAGCACAAAAAATTGGACTTCAGATATCATTTGAAAAGACAGAGATAATGGTAGCAAATCCACTTGTAATCAATCACATAACAGTAAATAACAAGAAAGTTAAAATAGTGAAGCAATTTAAATACTTAGGAGAAATTATAACTTACAACTTGGATGAGAAACCTGCATGGCAAGAAAGAACTAATAAAATGATAAAAGCCCAAAAATTAACATGGTCTACATATAAAAGAAAATGTCTATCAATCTCAACGAAATTAAAACATTACAAGACGGTGGTTCAACCAGAGGTGACCTATGGAAGTGAAACTCTTTTTAAAGTTACTCAGAAAAACAGAATCGACAAAATTTTAAAAGTAGAAAGGAGAATAGCTAGAACATGCATAAATAAAAAATATCAGAAAGATGGACAGTGGCGGATAGTACCAAATGAAGTGGTAACGTTTCGGCTAGTGCACAGCTTGGCCCATGCTTGGGTGACATGTTGTAACGTTTCATAGCTCGTGATATAAAATGAGTGCAGTAAATAGCTCGGTTAATAGGGCGCCAATCTCCAACAGACGGTTGTGAGATAAATTTATATTTATTAAATTGAGATCCTTTACTTTCGGGGGAGGGGCAACAGAGGCTAGCTGCAAAACACCTTATTCTATTTATTTTGACCTCTGGGAAGTCTAGCATGGGGTAAATATTGACTGAAAGTCATAGAAGTTAAAATAATTTATTAACAAATAGGATGAGATGAATGACGTCTTGCGACCTTCCAAACAGATAAAATACAAAGGGGAAGTTATTTCTTTAAATTATTGAAGTTAATAGTATTTACGTCCGACTTGCAATTGACAAATATGCATGAGCTCACCGGGTTGTAGATCTTCCTGGGCGATGTTGGCGGAGGTATCTCGTTCCTGAAGTAGACATCTCGCGTAATCTTCCATGGTTCCAAGTACCAATCCTACCTGATAAAGCTATCTGCCCACTAATTGCACAGATGCTGTTGCCTAGCTGAGTGAATGGAATGGTTTCACTCGTCTTCGATATTCAGCGCAATGCTGGAAATATCCTAGCTAGATCTCCACTGAGTTTACTAGTTGAACTTTATGAACTTTGGTAGTTGAATCTCAACAAGTGAGGTCCAAGTTTAGAATTTGGAGTGCTTTCAAGTGAAAACATAATAATATTCTTCCTCTCCATACAGCTCTGTTCCGGCTTATATATGGTAATTATATCTCCCACCAGCAGTAGGGGATCTGCCAATTGCAATATCAAAGTATTGTCTACAGAAAGTGACGCTCCTTCCTTATTGGCTGAAGTAAGTCCTTTATAATGCACCAAGTGGCTATATTGGGGTGAAGGACTCTCCCCCAGTGACACACTTCCATATTGGTGTCATGTAGCGGTATCTTCCTTAAAAATCACAAGGTTGCAGTTTTATCGTCATAAAACAATTTATTCTAAAATGCTGTAGGGTCCATTGTTCCGACATCTTTTAGAATTAGCCTGTTGGCTACCGAGGGTCTTGGTTGGAACTCCCTTTCCACTCTTCCGGCCTCTTCATAAGCTGTTTATGACGGGTCGAGCGGTATCTATTGTCAGTTGTTAGTTCCACAAGTGAGCTCAAGAAATATATTTATTGGGGGAGGGGTTGTAAATTTACGGTTTGAAATCTCGGGTTGACGTCTGATTACAAGAATGGATGAGAATGAACATATGACTTTATATTACCCTTAAACACAATAAATATATACATGCACTATCGTTGCATTTGCACATCAATATAGTACTGTCAGTTCAATTGTTTTGGGTGTGGTGTACAAACACCACAATCGCCCCCATGAGTCGACGAATAAATTCCCAATTTTGAGAATGACTCATCCCCTGAAAACAATCACACAACACTGAAATTCATATACACAATACACTTAAATCTTCAAATCAACAATACATTTAAAATGTCATTTCTTTCAATGTTTCCTGTTATCCAGTTTGTCTCAACTTATTTCACTCTTAGGGCGTTCTTTATGACATACAACATTTCAACTGTAGAAGGTTGAATTTTACACGGATAATTGCACACGCATACACACGCAAAGTGTTTGCTCTTACAAAATGCAATTACAAGTCGGAGGATAAGATATGTCTTCTGCCTTGTGTAACACCATCTTTCAACGAAACATTACTCTTCCCAGTAGTCACTACTTACAGAAAATTTATTCTTAACAAAAGTTCATGGTATCAAAATTAGACAACTTAGCGACATCGTGGTACACTGTATCTAACCAACTACCTGCGCTCCTACCAGCCTTATATATCCTTATATTATTTCAATGCGTTACCATTACTGTTATTCTAACACTATTATTATAACCATCCTACACAATCTTACTCACAAATCTAAATCATATTCACACCCTGTATCTTAATCATTATTATATGAAAAACACCCTCAATTCTTCTCCGCCTCATCTAATCACTGTCATCGCTTCTGACATAACTTCAGAGTTCAGTAGCTCTCAATGCTTTCTCTCTCAAACTACTGGTAAACCGCCACTCAATTTAAATTTCTCACGAATTAGTCGTATTTTACTTACCTCTTTCTCTTCCTTGAATCCTACCACCTTTAACTCAATGAACTTCGAATTTTAACAAATTCCTTTCAATAATTTTATATATTATGCCAACCATCTATTATTATTATTATTATTATTATTATTATTATTATTATTATTATTATTATTAGTTTTACTTTTATGTGTGCCGGACAACAACACATCACACCATCAACTCGCTATCGCTCATCATCAGTAACATTTACTAGTGGTTTAACTAGGTATTTGGCCTTGCAAAATATATTTGGCTGTGTTCTAAAACTTCCGTATTAAGATCTTGAAACTATAACTTGGATCATCTCTTGGGTGTACTCCCTCATTACTCTGTCTCCTTGTGTGCATACATTCGCTATTTATATACTTCAAAACTCCCAACATCTACCGAGTACTTCACGTATTCACGTAGACACCACAAAAACCTCCTCAAAACTCCCAACATCTACCGAGTACTTCACGTATTCACGTAGACACCACAAAAACCTCCTCAAAACTCCCAACATCTACGAGTACTTCACGTATTCACGTAGACACCACAAAAACCTCCTGCTCAGAGTTATTAATCTCCTCTGGCATACTTACTTCTCCAAAACCTTCCTCCACCATAACTTCATTTGGCCACTTACCAACCTGAAACCTCATTGCTCAACGGCATTAAAACTCGCTGGCATCCTTACTTACTACCTCAGTCACGTCATTTACGTGAAATTTACACACACACACGTACATACATACACACACATCCATCTCCAAGTACCAGATGTCCTATAATTTAATACTTCCTTATTTCCATCAGATGTTGGTTATTTCACACCAAGCCTTACCATCTATCACTTCTAAACCACTTCTAAATATCTCCAACTGTAGTCACTGATGACTTCGCTGTTCTCAAATGAAATTCCTTTTCTGCATATCAATACTTACTTCTTCAAATCGTTAATTTTATTCTCATTGTATCACATCATCTTAAATCAGTCACGAATATCTACCTTATTATTATTATTATTATAATCATTGCTATTATTATTATTATTATCATTATTATGGTTGTCATAATAGTTCTTTCATTAGGTTAACTTACCATTTCTGTTATTACTTTCTCAGATATACTTACTTCTGCAGACTACGCACCTTTTAATACAGTATGACTCGATAAGCGGTTCACCGTCTTTACCTAGTTTATAAGCATAAGCTTTTATTTGCTGCTCCCTCACTGTTTCATACCACTCTGACCTGATACACGATTTCTGGCTTCAAGAATCCACCAAAATTTTAATCTACGCCCCCCACACTTCTATTTAAACAATGAGCTAACATGCTCCACTATCTTAATCACTATTAATACTCTTTACCTCTTTAGTGTAGTATATATACTTTAATATCTACGTCATAACTCCCTAATTTAATTACATTAAATATATACACTTTAACTACACGACTAAGTCTCCGACCTATCTTTACACTCCACTATTCGTTTAAGATTCCTTGTTCTATTGCTCTCATTTCTTTCTTTCTCCCTGGTTTAATTGTTACTCTTTCTTCTCTTCTCATAATAATAGTCTCTACTTCCTCATTACTAGGCCTATATTTATCTATAGTAAAGCTACTCTTAGTCTCTCCTCCTAACGTTTCACCTAACATCTCTACTTCTAACCTCCATTCCAAATAGTAATCAACATCCTTATCTTTATATCTCTTTCTAATCTCATCTAACAATGTGACCTGGCTTTTCCGCTTTGTCCTATTCCTACCAATTTTAAATTCCGTCATCTGCTTTCCGCATTCACTGTAATCCACCTGCTGGCTTTGTGCTAACACACGCATCTCCATCTCAGCTAAGTTTACGTAATTAGAAACTACCCCTACTTTAGGAAGACTTTTCCTAATGTCCTGCTCTATTTCCACTATCCTATTTTCAATATTTTCTCTAACCTGATTGTTCTCCTCTTTAACAACTTCCTGGATTCTACAATCCTGAGGACCTATTGTTTTCTCTACCTCCCATATTTCTACTCCTAACTGTTCTTCAAACATATTCTCCTCTCTCATTCTCTGATCTATCATCTCTTCCTCCAGTTCCTCAACTCTCTCCTCTAACTGTTGATTCGGCTTACAAAATTTGTCATGGCCTATTGCTACTTTCTGCTCTACTTCTGATCTCATTTCAGCTAATCTTTCCTCCTCCTGATTCTGTATTTCTAATCTACTCTCATCTTCATTCACTTCCTCCCTTTTCTGTTCTACCTCTCGCTCTTTCTCACATAAACTACTATTGGCTATTTCTAGCTTCTTATCTTCTTCTCTTTCCTTGTCCAGCACCTGCCATCTTTGGTTAAATTCCACATTCTGTTTTATTATAGGCTGTGATACTATTTTCTTTTGCTCTAGTTCACATTTTGCTTCTCTGGTGCTTTGGGCTAGTTCCTGATTCCATTCATCTATGCCATGTTTTAATTTTGTAAAACTTTGATCTATTTTCTGACTAATTTGATCTATTTTCTGGCTGTTTTGGTCTATTTTCTGACTTAATTTTTGATCCAGTGCATCAAACATATCTCCCATCATCTTGCGTAAACTATCTTCTAATCCATCATACTGTTCATTTGTGCTTTTGTTGCTCTTTTCTCGTTCGTCCGCGCCCCCCATCGTACAATTCTGTGATTCAACCGAATTGTCTACCTCGCCGCAACTCTGAGCATTGTTACTCCCGCTAGCTAAGTCTTTCTCCACTACCTCTGACTCGGAACCTTTAACTGTGTTACCACTATGTAACGCCATCATCTCGTTCTCATCTCCCATGATTCACTTTATATATACTTTATTATTATGAAAACAATTAATTTTATTTCCAAATGCAATTTACTAATTTTATTTATTTATTTATTTATTTAAGGTGTTTTATAGCTTTCGAGCTCCACGTTGGGCGCCATGTTGTAACGTTTCGCGGCTAGTGCACAGCTTGGCCCATGCTTGGGTGTCATGTTGTAACGTTTCATAGCTCGTGATATAAAATGAGTGCAGTAAATAGCTCGGTTAATAGGGCGCCAATCTCCAACAGACGGTTGTGAGATAAATTTATATTTATTAAATTGAGATCCTTTACTTTCGGGGGAGGGGCAACAGAGGCTAGCTGCAAAACACCTTATTCTATTTATTTTGACCTCTGGGAAGTCTAGCATGGGGTAAATATTGACTGAAAGTCATGGAAGTTAAAATAATTTATTAACAAATAGGATGAGATGAATGACGTCTTGCGACCTTCCAAACAGATAAAATACAAAGGGGAAGTTATTTCTTTAAATTATTGAAGTTAATAGTATTTACGTCCGACTTGCAATTGACAAATATGCATGAGCTCACCGGGTTGTAGATCTTCCTGGGCGATGTTGGCGGAGGTATCTCGTTCCTGAAGTAGACATCTCGCGTAGTCTTCCATGGTTCCAAGTACCAATCCTACCTGATAAAGCTATCTGCCCACTAATTGCACAGATGCTGTTGCCTAGCTGAGTGAATGGAATGGTTTCACTCGTCTTCGATATTCAGCGCAATGCTGGAAATATCCTAGCTAGATCTCCACTGAGTTTACTAGTTGAACTTTATGAACTTTGGTAGTTGAATCTCAACAAGTGAGGTCCAAGTTTAGAATTTGGAGTGCTTTCAAGTGAAAACATAATAATATTCTTCCTCTCCATACAGCTCTGTTCCGGCTTATATATGGCAATTATATCTCCCACCAGCAGTAGGGGATCTGCCAATTGCAATATCAAAGTATTGTCTACAGAAAGTGACGCTCCTTCCTTATTGGCTGAAGTAAGTCATTTATAATGCACCAAGTGGCTATATTGGGGTGAAGGACTCTCCCCCAGTGACACACTTCCATATTGGTGTCATGTAGCGGCATCTTCCTTAAAAATCACAAGGTTGCAGTTTTATCGTCATAAAACAATTTATTCTAAAAAGCTGTAGGGTCCATTGTTCCGACATCTTTTAGAATTAGCCTGTTGGCTACCGAGGGTCTTGGTTGGGACTCCCTTTCCACTCTTCCGGCCTCTTCATAAGCTGTTTATGACGGGTCGAGCGGTATCTATTGTCAGTTGTTAGTTCCACAAGTGAGCTCAAGAAATATATTTATTGTGGGAGGGGTTGTAAATTTACGGTTTGAAATCTCGGGTTGACGTCTGATTACAAGAATGGATGAGAATGAACATATGACTTTATATTACCCTTAAACACAATAAATATATACATGCACTATCGTTGCATTTGCACATCAATATAGTACTGTCAGTTCAATTGTTTTGGGTGTGGTGTACAAACACCACAGTGGTATACAGAGAACTGGAACCCATCACTGATACTATTCGGAAGAAACGGCTTTCTTTCTTTGGTCACATCATGAGGACACCAGAAACCAGGTTATCTAGAAAAATTGTAGTGAAACTTTGGAATATGAAACAACAAGTAGGATGGATTAAGGAAATTAGAGAAGATATGAAGGAATTGGAAATAACCTTGGATGACTTGCAAAACAAAACAACAAAATTAAAAAAACTGAGAGATATAAAAATAAGATTTCAGGCTAAAATAGACAAACGTAATACAGTAAAAAGGGTATTTACAGATGAGGAACGCCTGAGAAGATCAGAGCGAATGAAGAGCTACTGGGCGACTCGGAAAGGAAACTTACTGAAGAAGAGGACCAAGAAATGATTGACTGAAGTGGTCCAATGAGGCCGTAAAAGCAGAAGAAGAAGAAGAATAGAAGGAAATATCCCTATGAGATAAACAAGAACAACTGCCAGACGGCTGCCAGACTGAACGTTCCCTCGTGTTCCCGCCTGACAAGGGTATGACTGATGAACATGTTGCCAAGTCTCAGCCTTCCGACCTGTCTAGAGTCGACCGTGCTGTGTTTCTATCTCCCAAAATTTTAATAATGGCACCTCGTCGTGTTCGTTAAGCCGCCATTTTGTTCGCTGTCACGGCCTAGGGGCTTAACGAAGAGAAGTGAATCAAAACTTTGAGTTTTAATAGTTTTTCATAGAGCATTTTTGTTGTCTTGTAGGTATGATTGATTTGACATGTTAGGCCTGCAAGTACAGTTTTTTTCTCTGGTTTTGGGAATAATGCTTATTACCATTAAGTGCAACCGTGTTGACCGACTGAAATATATTGAATATTTCGTTTATTAAGGCAACACTGAAATATGGGTTCCAACGCGATATGGACTTGGAACTTATGTTCGCTTAACAAAATAATGATACATCAACAATTCATCCTTGTAATCTCTGCAAATACCGTAATAAAAATATTTCCCATCCAATATAGGCCTATTCATGTCGAACGGTAGAAAGTTATCAACCTTTATTAAGGCTACACTGAAAAATGTTCATTTTGATCTAGCCTACTTACTCGGAGTCATCTGCATCAATGTCCCTAGAGGTTCAGTTTTTTAAAATTCTCCCTCTCCTATGGTAAAATAACATATGGATGTTCCCTATTTTTCTTAAGGGGATTCAATGATCTTATGTTGAACTAATTAAGAATAGGGCCTTAAAATATGAAGTTGTCAGGATAAAAACATGTCCATAACCATCAGAAACTTGAAAACACTGAGATCAGGCATGGCCGGCTCTACGGAAGGCCGCGGCGTTCGACCTTGCAACGCTGCACTTCTCTGAACTGGGATGGCCATAGCAGCCGGTCAGCTGTTGATGCGTGTGCTTCGCCACGAAAACAAATTGAAATAACGAAATGATATTTGTTATTTCCAACATTAAAGTAAAAGGATTGTCAAGAGTGAGTAGGGCTTACTTGGAGTAACAAAACCAATTTGTTTTCAATATTTATTTGACATTTACAAGCCTCCGTGGCTTAGGCGGCAGCACGCCGGCCACTCGCCGCTGGGTCCGTGGTTCAAATCCCGGTCAATCCATGTGAGATCTGTGCTGGACAAAACGGAGGCAGACAGGTTTTTCTCCGGGTACTCCGGTTTTCCCTGTCAAAATTTAATTCCAGCAACACTCTCCACTATCATTTCATTTCATCTGTCATTCATTAAATCATTGCCCCAGAGGAGTGCGTCAGGCCTCGGCAGCCGGCACAGTTCATATCCTCGCCGCTAGTTGGGGGCTTCATTCATCCCATTCCTGACCCGGTCGGAGACTGGAAGCAGGCTGTGGATTTTCATTCATTTGACATTTACAAAATATACAACATGTTGGCCTCTAACAAAGAATAGCAAGTTTTCTGTTTGCTTTCAATATTTATTTGATATTTACATAATATACAACAGGTTGGCCTCTAACAAAGAATAGCAAGTTTTCTGTTTGCTTTCAATATTTATGTGACATTTACATAATATAAAACAGGTTGGCCTCTAACAAAGAATAGCAAGTTTTCTGTTTGCTTTCAATATTTATTTGACATTTACAAAATATACAACAGGTTGGCCTCTAACAAAGAATAGCAAGTTTTCTGTGATTGCTATGGCAAGTTACCCGTTCATTCCTCAACTTCCTGTAATTATTTAACAAAATGTTACTCATTGTTAAGACAATACTTGTGACTATTGTCATAACATTACATCCACAGGTACAAGTTTTCTCGGCAGTTTCTGACAATTCAATATCTGATAAAATACCGTGTAGACTAAGATTTTGAATTACTTGGCGTTGATTGTTACATTTACATTTTAAAAATTGTTCCTCAAACTTATCAGAAATTAGTGCCTGCGTAATTCCAACAACATGTTTACACACTGATAAAATAAAATCTGCAGGAACTGAAAGTCCGCCCCTATTTATTTCATTGAAGTAGCTGTCATTTATCTTTTCTTTATTTCTAAGCAAAGCCAAACATTCTTCACATTTTATTCTTGAACATTGCTTGAACGATATGTAACCACAGGCATATATAAAACCCGACTCATCGAATTGTATGTTTTCAGTGTACTTGTCTTCTAAAATACTGTGAAAGATATCGTCAACAGTAGCTGACGAAAGGCTGCTTGTTGTACTTTCTCCTGAATTTGTATCGGAAGAGGACATTATCATTTCTTTCGAAAAAGTAACTGCTCCGTACCTGGCTGAATGAAGGCCAAGTACGCTTTTCAACCTTATTTTCAATTCGGCCTCCATTACCTGAGTAACTGTTATATTATAGTTGCCGCCTGTTAGTTGGCGGTACTGCCCAAACCTGGATTCTAATTGGTCACTCTGTAATTTGCCAGTTAACACATAAGAGGGGTTCACATTCTGTAGAGCATAAATAATAATCTCACGTAATACATAGGTTGTTACATACAAAGCGTTGAAAGTTTCATTGGTTAAACAACTCTTCTTTGAGGAATCATTTTTATCGTTCTTTTTCCACGTGGACAACCATTGGAGGAATGCCTTTAGGAAAGCCAACCTTTTGTCTTCGGGATTTTTGAAAGGCATTTGAAGACTATTACGTTTAACAACATGGGTGAGAGGCCGCTTAATATTAACAATGGACCACCACATTAAGATTACTCTGATAAAAAAGCAGTACCTTTATAACAATACGTGTTTAGAGCAGAAACTGTAGATTCGTGAAACACGTTTGTAACCAAAGAAACCCGTTGGCGTTCAAGTGAATTTGGATAAACAATTTTAAATGTTAACTTTTGAAACGGTATATTACTTTGCTCCACGTTGAGCGTACAAATGAAACGTTTTGCTAGCCCCTAACTGTTGGGAGATAAATGTAACTGTTTACCTTTGCCTAAGCTATGTTGTTTTAATGGGCGCCAAGACCTCAACGCAATGTTGAAATCTAAATTTGTATTTAACAACGTCTAGCTCTGGCAGAACACATTCAAGACTCTATTCACTCAGATCGTGGTATGATTTGATCATTAACCCAACAAACAATTGTATCAGGAGAAGGAATTGGTCTATATTTAATGCTACCTACTGAAAGCAAAGATTGCATTGTAAAAGAAATGAATTTATTATATAAAACAAGAATAGCAAAATTAATAATAATAATAAGTATAAAAGTTAAATTGGAGCGTTGTGATTTGAATATTACCGATAGAAAATTACGTGAAAACGGAGTCTGATAAATTATTGATTTTACTCTTATTCCCAAGCTATGAAGTTACTGAAATATGAAATATAAAACCAAGAGAAATGAGAGATTGCGTATTTATGCGTCATTCGCGCTTACCCCTGGAAATTGCCAAAGCATTTCCCTCGTACTGGATGATGCTGTGTGCTTCCCACAGTCTCCTGGACGTCGTCATCTCCGTCGAAATTTGATGATATTCTGGTAGATTAGATAATTCTATGGTCCGTACATCGGACCCAAACACACGTATAACCACACTGGTTAAGTTTTACAAAAGTTAGTCGTCCATTCCACGGAACATCGGAGCGATTCCCGCGTCGAACCGTACTGCTTTCGTCTTACGCAGAATGTCTCACAGAATGTCCTCGTTCCACGCCGCGTCGAACGATATATGCACACGTTGGCTCCCCCCCCCCCCCCCTCTTCAGCCGACTTCAGCTTGCGTGGTCCTCCCTGATTGGCTGCTCCACCACGCGATCTTCCCCTCCTCTGGGTCATTACACTCGGCGGGAGGGTTCCGTTTCAACAATTCGCCTTTCCTTGACGATGCGACCCAAGATTGCGTCATGCTTCTCGACAGGAATCAGCTTGTATTTGAATTCCCAGTGAGTCATCTCTCTCAAATACCCTAACTGACAAAAACTCCGTAAAATTCCGTAATCAGATAATTTTCTATGATATCGTCGTTCGTAATAATTTGCATGATAGCGTTTTCTAAGACATAGAAAACCTATCTGAATGCTAATAATTTTTTATAAAATGCTCCGAAAATATCTAAATAATAATTATAATAAATTAATAATAATAATAAATTAACATGAAAAATTCTCTCGGCTGAACAATTTGCCGCGTAAATAAATATAGAATGGCTTCCTACTGACTTATGCCAGTTGCATAAAAACCCCTCGAAAAACACGTTACATATTCGCCTCGGATCATCGGATGATTTACCGTGACGACGGTCCATTATCCGATTATCCCAGACACGTTAATAAACCCCATCCAAAATACATATTACATAAATGAAATCTCCCTAAATTACAGATATATACACTCATAATTTTTCTTCACGCACTTTGCGTCAAAGTTTGTTGTCACTATGGATTGCACTTTGCAACCAGTCCAATGTTTCTCATATAAAATAGTGTTCCACGGATATGTCCGCCTCTCAAATTTCTCTATGTTGGAGAAATAGACATAATTAATGTGTGAGCACTATGTATTTATGATGTTATATCACACGCATTGAAGGTGTTCTGATATATTTATATCACCATAGAACTTCCTAATTTCACTGGAGGTCCCTTCCATATGGTGAAATTTAATCTCACTTATCACTGAGCACACGATCACACTATTGTGGCAGCACCTCGTGACCATAATACTTAATCTCTCTTTAAAGTAGATTAAATTAATATTGACTTCTGAAAAAAAAAACAGTAAATGCGCATTACATATAACACCAAATATTTCTGTGCCGTAATCGCCCTGTCTTGTTAAGTTCCCGTAGACCATATTCTACTTAATACTAGTTCTCAACACAGAAATAATACCATTGTACAAATTACCTTAAATTACACACTTACAAATCTTACATGGCGAGGCCGTAAACAGAAATCACGTGTGCTGATATGTATGAGTTTCATGAAGGACTGTCTCGCATTCTGATGGCCCATCTTTTGCCTCGTGGACGCCTTAAGCAAAAATACCATGTACAAGCGCTCACCCATCTCTTGGAGGCAAATGGGAATTCACCAGCGCTACCAAATTCTGGCCTTGGTGTATCGAGACATTTTAGTGCTCAAGAGCTTCCGACAATCCCGTCATATTTCCCTGTACCTTAAAACTCTCATTTACTTACATACTACCCCCCTGTGTGACTTCTGATACGCCTGCCTTGAAGACCAGATCTTCCCACGCACCAAATACCACACTTACTCACTTGATAGGCTGGCTCGCCAGCTAAACACACTCACTTTATGACACATATTTTCGTAGACTTTGTATATTATACGTCCCGTATAATCTGTTTCCCTCACTATCCTCCAGCACATATGCTTTTTTCCCAATACGTTTGGAAACTATAAATGTTACTGCGTCACCTGCTTCCAACCTTGCCAGTGGCTCCCTTAAATGATCGTCAACACGTTGATCTACCTACCTATTTCTCAGTGTCTGTAACGATGCCCTGTTGCTACTGTCCACACATGCACATATTAAAATACCGTCCTCTGCTTTAACCACAGGATAATCCCTACATAAATTAGTGTCCCTCGATAGCATGTCTGCAAGAATGTTATCTATACCTTTAATATATTTTACTGTGAATTCGTATTCCTGCAGAGCAAGAATCCACCTACTAACTCTGTTAGAACTGAGTTTACAAGTCCTCATATACAGTAATGCATGGTGATCTGTGTGGATCTCAAATTTCCCCCCCTACTAAATACATTCTAAATTTCCCTAAACTGAAAACAATACCTATAAGCTCAAACTCAGTAATCGTGTATCTTTTCTCTGCTGCTGTCAGTCCTCGCGAAGCTAAAGATACAATGCACAGATTACCCTCATCATCTTTCTGACATAATACTCCAGCAATGCCTATATGTGAAGCATCTGTCATAACCACATATTCCTTATCTTTCAACGGATATTTCAGCACTACAGCTTTCTCAAAACCTTCCTTCAGCGCTCTAAAAGCCTGATCATGCTTGGACTCCCATCTCCACCGAGTCCCACTTTTAAGCAATTCCCTGAATGGTTCTACCAACCCTGAGTATTTAAGAACGAACCTCCTGAAAAAGTTGCAAATTCCCAGGTAAGTTTTTAACTGTTTAACATTCTGTGGCACCTCTGCGTTAAGTATCTTATTAACCCTACTTTCTTCTGGTGTCACACCTCTACTCGACACTCTATGACCTAAAAATGTCACTTCTGACTGACAGAATGACGACTTAGACAGCTTCAAAGTGAACCCTGCCTGATCTAACTTCTGAAAAACTATATTTAAATGACGTAGATGCTCCTCAAAACTGCGTGAACTAATTACCATATCATCTATGTAAATGGTTACAAACTCTCCTGTGTCATCCCCTAATGCGATGTTTAAAGCCCTAATTAAAGCTGCTGAACTACTCTTTAACCCATAAGGTGTTCTACAAAATTGATAAAGGTTATATTTATGACTAAAAGCTGTAAATGGTCTATCTTCGTACATAAGTGGCACTTGCCAAAAACTGGAACTCAAATCTACACAAGTGAAATACTTCTTCCCCTCAAATGTTTGCATTAATTCTTCTATTGACTTAGATTTCAGCTGATCTGAACTAATTCTACTGTTAACCAAACGAGCGTCTAAACAAATACGAACAGTGCCGTCGGTCTTGGGTACCGTTATCAAAGAATTAACTTACGGACTGTTAGAGTGCTCAATAATCCCATCTTCAAGCATCTGATTAATTTGTGCCTCAACTGCACTCTGATAAGCGAAAGGTACAGGATATCTATGTCCTGTGAATACTGACCTGTCAATAACGTTCAATGAATGTGTATAGCAATTGGCCATACCAATGCGATCCTCAAAAACTCTCCTATTACACAATAACACATCATAGAGCCGAACACATTGTTCCACCTCTATATTACCCTGAAATGCAGCCTCACGTAACGAGTCCTCTAGACTTCCGTTCGTAACCACACTGCCCACAAAACATGGAGAACCCCGCTCTACGGCTGGCGATATCTCATTTAAAGTACAAACACACCTACAATACTACTCCTCTGAATATGGTCATTGAACGCTACTTCTACTTCAGAATCTCCCCATTTAAATTTCAAACTCCCTACATCATAACATAAGTTACCAGACACTCTACTTAGCCACTCTGAACCCAAGATAACACTGAATACTAAATTTGGAATTACAAGGCAAATCTGCTTCTCTACATGATTATTAATTTTAATGTCTACTAAAACTTGCTTAGAAATTACTTTAGACCTCTTCCCAACAGCTGTGATAACAAAAGTGCTTTTAATTGGCATCTCCTCAAAATTTACTCCAGTTCCTTTCATTTTATCATAAAATGCACTACTTATGCAACTCTTCATACAACCACTATCAATTAAAACATCTGTGTACGCCTCGGACACGTTAAATTTAACTATGGGGCTCTTACTAACCACTTCCTGAATAATACCTTCATCATTTAGTTCATGTAATAACTCATTTCTTACATTTAGGCCATAGGGTTCCTGTATAATTGTATGGACAGGGCATGCTACAGACTGAGATTCTGACTTTACTTCGCAGCCTGGTTCGCGTTTAAAGAACCGCTACAGCTGGCCGTAGTACTACTAACTACTAAACTGGTCTGGTTGTTCTGGGCTGTGTTGTCATTGTTTGGCTGTATATTACTACCACTAGGCTGTCCTCTTCCTTGACCCCTAATCTGGTTGTAATTATTGTCATTATAATTTCTCCCTTGATTTCCCCTGAAATCATTGTTTCTCCCTTGATTTCCCCTGTAATCATTGTTCCTCCCTTGATTTCCCCTGAAATCATTGTTCCTCCCTTGATACTGATTACCATAGCCATTTCCTCTGTTCTGATTTAGCTGATTATTATTATTTCTATTTTGAGCGTTGGCCCCTTCGCCACCGTTCCCTTGAACTTCCTGATGCCTGGCCTCGTTAGGTCTATTATTATTATTACCCTGGTTCCGATTGAAATTGTCCTCATAACCCCCTCTCCCTAGTGCATCAAATGTGCTTAACAAATTTTCTACTTGTGATATAGTCTTTACATTCTGGATACAAGCAGCCTCCTTGATCCTATAGGGAAAGTGCCTGAGTAGCAACCTCACCACATCACTTTCCTCCTTCAAGCCATCCAGATATTTACACACTAATACCTGCCCTAAAAAGTATTCGGTCATGGTGGAGCTTCCTTTAGGGTTATATTTACCACACACTACTCCCTCACGATGCTGCGACTGAATGACCTCATTCCAGAACTTTTCACAGAATTTCATTTTAAAATCATTGATATCAGTAAACTTGTCTCTATAGACAGCAAACCAATTCCTCGTTTCCTCCACAAACACTTGTTCTAAAATTTCAACTACCTGGCACCACTCAATACTACCATTTTCCAACCTCTCCCCGAATTTATTTTCTATAGTGTTCATGAACTCCATTGGGCACCCCTGTCGATTGCTGAACTTACCCAGTTCTACCTCCCTGTGTGTGCTATTCACAAAAACTGGCCTATTCTGACTATTTTCTTGCCTGATCCTAGCTTTTAATTTTAACTCTAATTCTGCGATTTTCTCCTCAGCCTTCCTCTCAATACTGTTTACTGTTAATTTAATGTTTCCTTCTGATTCTTCTACTTTATCATATAGCTTTGCTTGTTTCTCCTCAATCTTGCTAATGCTCTCTCTATTATTCTCTCTTAAATCATTTACTTCTGCAACTATTTGCGAGTGGACTTTCTCAATTCTACCCCCCAGCTGTTCCTTAACCTCTTTAGCAGCTACCTGAATTTTGTCAATTTCTCCCCCCAATTGCTTTTTGACCTGCTGTGTTTCCAGTTGCACTAGTTCTTTTAAATTTTCAGCCTGTGTACTGATTCTAATTTCCAACTCCTCCTGTACTTTTCCTAATTTCTTGTCTACATCTGCAATGATCTCTTTAACCTTCTCTTCCATTACTCCTCTGATTTCTCCTCTAATCTGCTCCATTTTCACACTAATTTCCTTACTGTTTTGTTCTAATTTAGCATTTAAAGTTTCAGTACTCTCTCTATTTTCCCTACTGTTTTGTTCTAGTTTAGCGTTGTTTTGTTCCAGTTTAGCGTTGTTTTGTTCCAGTTTTGCATTTAAAGCGTCTGTACTTTCTTTATTTTCCCTACTGTTTTGTTCTAATTTTGCATTTAAGGCATCACTACTAACTTTGTTCTGATACATGAACTCGAGAAGTAAAGTTTTTAATTCTGGTTGGCCGCCTACACTCCCTGTTTCAGTATCGGGATTTACCTCCGCTACCCCGGTACTACCATCACTCGACATACTGCTCGTATCATCACTCTCCCGTTGATGACCACTACGTAACTTCATCTGTCTTTCTTTCTCATCCCCCATAATGATATACACTGATACAGACAATTAACCCCCAAAATACAGGCACAGAAATATATACCCTTCTCCTTCCACAAATGTTATTAGGTTTTCAGCCCCAAGTTGTCGGCAACAAATGAAACGGTATTTTACTTTGCTCCACGTTGAGCGTACAAATGAAACGTTTTGCTAGCCCCTAACTGTTGGGAGATAAATGTAACTGTTTACCTTTGCCTAAGCTATGTTGTTTTAATGGGCGCCAAGACCTCAACGCAATGTTGAAATCTAAATTTGTATTTAACAACGTCTAGCTCTGGCAGAACACATTCAAGACTCTATTCACTCAGATCGTGGTATGATTTGATCATTAACCCAACAAACAATTGTATCAGGAGAAGGAATTGATCTATATTTAATGCTACCTACTGAAAGCAAAGATTGCATTGTAAAAGAAATGAATTTATTATATAAAACAAGAATAGCAAAATTAATAATAATAATAATAAGTATAAAAGTTAAATTGGAGCGTTGTGATTTGAATATTACCGATAGAAAATTACGTGAAAACGGAGTCTGATAAATTATTGATTTTACTCTTATTCCCAAGCTATGAAGTTACTGAAATATGAAATATAAAACCAAGAGAAATGAGAGATTGCGTATTTATGCGTCATTCGCGCTTACCCCTGGAAATTGCCAAAGCATTTCCCTCGTACTGGATGATGCTGTGTGCTTCCCACAGTCTCCTGGA
Source organism: Meconema thalassinum (assembly GCA_946902985.2). NCBI lineage: Eukaryota > Metazoa > Arthropoda > Insecta > Orthoptera > Tettigoniidae > Meconema > Meconema thalassinum. Next base: position 293,056,650 of record OX336391.1, on the reverse strand, counting down.
CGTCATCATCTCCGTCGAAATTTGATGATATTCTGGTAGATTAGATAATTCTATGGTCCGTACATCGGACCCAAACACACGTATAACCACACTGGTTAAGTTTTACAAAAGTTAGTCGTCCACTCCACGGAACATCGGAGCGATTCCCGCGTCGAACCGTACTGCTTTCGTCTTACACAGAATGTCTCACAGAATGTCCTCGTTCCACGCCGCGTCGAACGATATATGCACACGTTGGCTCCCCCCCCCCCCTCTTCAGCCGACTTCAGCTTGCGTGGTCCTCCCTGATTGGCTGCTCCACCACGCGATCTTCCCCTCCTCTGGGTCATTACACTCGGCGGGAGGGTTCCGTTTCAACAATTCGCCTTTCCTTGACGATGCGACCCAAGATTGCGTCATGCTTCTCGACAGGAATCAGCTTGTATTTGAATTCCCAGTGAGTCATCTCTCTCAAATACCCTAACTGACAAAAACTCCGTAAAATTCCGTAATCAGATAATTTTCTATGATATCGTCGTTCGTAATAATTTGCATGATAGCGTTTTCTAAGACATAGAAAACCTATCTGAATGCTAATAATTTTTTATAAAATGCTCCGAAAATATCTAAATAATAATTATAATAAATTAATAATAATAATAAATTAACATGAAAAATTCTCTCGGCTGAACAATTTGCCGCGTAAATAAATATAGAATGGCTTCCTACTGACTTATGCCAGTTGCATAAAAAACCCTCGAAAAACACGTTACACTTTGGTGCAGACTTAATCAGTAAATCGGATTCCTTTTTGTAGATCGCTCTTATGTCACTAAATGATGCTTGAGTTACCTCTTTAAAATCAGGGTTACAGTCATCTGAACTTAAAGCATTTGAAAATGAGTCTAAATCTTCCCATACAGGAATAATAAATGACTTATCAATGCCACTTAAATTCAGCCAATTATTTCGTATATTTTTTAATACATGGACACTGTCATATAAAACAAAGCACGATTCACACCATTATTATCAGCTATGATAGACAGAATATTTAGGCCACAATCCTGTATTTGCCTGATAACACCTTTTGCAATATCAGCTAGTTGCAAACCCGGTAATTGTTTCACTGGAACTAATTTAACAACCTCTTTCAATTTCCAAAAGCAGAACTAACGAGAAAGGCCAGAACTGTCTTAGCTAAATCGACAGATTCATTTGTAGCAACACCAAATAATTGCCCATTTTTTTAAATCTAAAGTTTGTTTGACATGTATTTCATCAATCTGTAAATTTACAAGCCTTTCTAAATTTGATAAATCTTTCACAATGTGACTTAGAAAGTTACTGTTCTCTTAATCAGCTTTCGGGGATATGGCGAAGGAAGTTGTTAATTTTTGTAAAACTCGGGGATGAGGTAGGGATAAAATATGGTTAAATCGAATTGCGTTATAACACTTTGTAGACTGCATATAAATGAGGAATGCATTTAGAGTTGTAGTGACGTTATATGTAGGTTTCTTTAAAAAAGTAAGTGTAAACTGATCTTGCAGAAACATTAACTTTTTAACAGAATCTCTGAAGTTTCGTCTCCCTGGTTTTCAAGGTCAGTTTTTAGGTTATCTATTAAACTATTAATCTGGACGACTAGTGAACTTACAGAACTTGCAGGTAAGAAAAAGTCGTGGCAAAATTATATTGCTTGGAACAACTGACTCCACTTACTTAATAATGAATTTCGAAATATTACAGAGCCAGAATGAAGAACAACAGCGTTAGGAATTACGCCTCCATTGATATGATTTTCGACCGTAAAATCATTGTTTATCCTTATACTTGACCTTATTTTAGGTATGTTTGACACATCTAATTTATACAAAATACAATAATTTTCACTAGTACTTACAGACCAGTCTGTTTTATGCTCCACCAATTTATTTTGTATATCACAAACAAAGGACTCGAAAGTCGTAATGTTGTTGGCTTCCTCAGCAAGGGTCTTCTCACATTCCTCTGCAGTCCTTTTCCGTTCTTTTTCTTCTTCTCTTCTTTCTTCTGGAGATTTCCTTTTCTTGGAGGAGCACTTACTCAAATACGATGGTAAGTTTGGGAATACCTTTGGAACCGCACGAGGTAACAATACAGGCTTCTTCCGTGTAAATTCCTTAGTATTCTCATCACCATCCTTGTATTTTTCAACATAACTTACGTCTTCAGGAAGAAAGTGTTTAATACATACGAAGGAATATTTCGTAGGTACCCAATTGGCTCGAGGAATAGCACGTTCCCATATGGCTTTCAATTGTGGATTTTTAGGAAACCCAAACACTGTCACAAATCCTTCAGTTTTTATCGATGAACGATAATTAGACTTGCAATTCGGCACAGCACAAGTCTTTGGCATTGTAGCTAGCCACTATACAGTAATAATCAATGGTATAATTTCATTTACATAGAGTATTTTGAAGAAAACACGAGCGCGTGACACATTTTCCATGTAACTCAGTGGGCTAGGCAGAGCAGACTGGCCATTCACGGCGAGGTTGCCAATTTTCGCTCGCCGCGGCCTTCCGTAGAGCCGGCCATGGATCAGGACAATGTTGATCGACCATGGATGCAAGACCATAAAGTCTTAAAGAGGAGTGTTTCATTTAGAGGCTTGGAACATCAGACCCCTGTAAGTTACTTGGGTATGTGCTCAATCTATTTGAAAACCCGTTGACAGATCATGAGTTGTGGCTGGAATCCACTCCGTCCTTTGCTAAGCTGTGAGTTATGGGCACCATTAGTGTTCTGTGACTACTGTGTCAATTTCTGAAAATTGTGCCATAGGCCTATGCAATAGACAAGTCACTGAGAATGATCTCTGAATGGTGAATACCAGTAGGCAGTGCTGGATTAACCATAAGGCACAATAGGCAATTGCCTGGGGCCCCCGGCTCAAAAGGGCCCCCCCAAAAAATTAAAAACATTCCACCAAAAATGGATTTTTTTGTGTGGACAAATGCCAAATAAATTAGGTACCAGTACCGAAAATAAAAATGTGAAACTTAGAATTACAGTTCTAATTTTACAGGTTAATTTCTTGGTTTATACTTCGTAAAGTGTTGTTCGTAAATTCTCTCTGCCCGGGTTTTTCCCATAAACTTTATATTCTTATTATATTTCCAATTCATAAATAACGTAACTATTGTTTGACACATTCCAAGTCAATGGAAATTTCAATTTTCTGTTCGCTCTATTGTTTGAGGATTGGAAGCAATTAAATGATACTCCCACGGTCGGGTCCCAAAATTCCCAAAATGCCATGACTATTTGAATTAACTGATAAGTTCCCCCCCTCCCCGACATCCCCTCCACTTTATTAGCCATAGATACACTCGAAAAGAGTTTTCCCAAATTCTGGCATTCTGGTCTGTAGAGTAATTTCGAGAACAAGCAACGTGCTCCCGATTGAGTTCAAACTTCAAATCGACGGTTTTGTGATCGACAATTTTAATTCGTTAGTGTTCGATGAACAGTTTTATCTGTGTATCGGGTTGAATTAAAACCCCAACTTAAAAATGTCTTCACGTACATATTTGAGTGGTGTAAAAAAGAAACGTCGCCTCCGTAGCGTAGCGGTCAGCATTGTTAGCTGCCGCCCCGGAGGTCCTGGGTTCGATTCCCGGCTCTGCCACGAAATTTGAAAAGTGGTATGAGGACTGGAACGGGGTCTACGCAGCCTCGGGTGGTCCAAATGAGTAGAGGGGGTTCGATTCCCACCTCAGCCATCCTCGAAGTGGTTTTCCGTGGTTTCCCACTTCGTCTTCGGGCAAATGCCGGGATGGTACTGTACCCGAAATCCCTACCATCAGCATGTTGGAATCCCACGAAGACAGCTGGATCGTAGAGCCTGGAAATCCCGGCTATAAAATTTGCCAGATTCTACCCAACATGAGACGAGGAAATGGGGTACAGGAATTCCTAACTGAGACTACGTTAAGAAAAACCAAGGTGAACGGCATAAAAAAAGAAGAAAAAAAACAGCAAACATAAATATAATAAATTATGTGGAAGATGTCACTTCTGAATCCTATAAAAGAAACACGCTAAGAAGGTGTTACAAAAATTACTGTACATTTGTAATATAGCTTTAAATAATATTTTTTTTGCAGGGTATAAATTGATATATGTCTTGTAAATATGAAAATTTCCAGGCTTTATTTTTAAATGTTGCAATTGCTGTCAGCATCTATGTTGGAATATACATATGATTGGTGTTCACCAATTTTGGGTAAAATGCAGTCAATGACATTGATGAATGTGGGGCTAGCATATTATTTTTTTTTCTCCATGTTCATGAAACTTCGGATGGAAGTTGGGCACTTTGCTTTGAAGTATATTATAGTGACTTACACTATATTTTCATTTCCTGAATAAATTGTTCTTTGATCAGTTTAAAATCTTCGAAGTGTGGTACTTTATAGAAACGATAAGAGAACACGTTAAGAAGGCCAGCGGTGGGTATTTCAGTGGTTTTCCCACACACCTGAGATTGCGTTCATTGTTATTCTTGTGCTTTTGAGCTTTTTTTATGCCGTTCACCTTGGTTTTTCTTAACGTAGTCTCAGTTAGGAATTCCTGTACCCCATTTCCTCGTCTCATGTTGGGTAGAATCTGGCAAATTTTATAGCCGGGATTTCCAGGCTCTACGATCCAGCTGTCTTCGTGGGATTCCAACATGCTGATGGTAGGTATTTCGGGTACATAGAAAATGGCTTCCAACGCTCAGGGGCGAGAATTTACTGGAGTACCATTAAATTCCAATGGTTTTTTGAGACCAATGTTTGGAAGTGATATAAATGGAATGGAAGAGAGAGAGCCATAGCTTATGGGGACTTAGACAGAGATGTCATGCTCCATGATGGTTCTATAGGCCGGTTGAATGACGCCATTTCATGCTAGTGTTCGACATTGCTGTCAAACGCGTGGAAGGAGTCATAAACGGGTATACTCTGACGCCATTACATCGATCATTGCGAATTCTTTGAATGAACGTCAGAAAGTAATGGTGTACTGACATTTTTAGCACAAAATGCCGGAATTCACTTGTGAACAAAGCGTATATGAGGACACTCAATTTGCATGGCATACATGTAGATACGCAACCATTAATAGATTTTCTTTTTATTAATAGTGGTGCTACACTTGTTTGTAATAAATATACGATTGGAACATGAACAGTGAAAGGAATTCTCTGGAATCTTTACTGACGTGTTTGGTCGACTGGGGCATTGGATGTAGTTCTCGTTTGAGCTACACACACAGTGCTTGGTGTAGTTAAATCCGGCTGATGAGCATTTTTGAACTCATCGTAATTAGGAGGGGTTTTATTCATTTAAATTATGGTCAAATTAGGATCTTTAATATGATTATCGTCGATATAAAGCATCACACGTTTAGGAGTGGAAAATTTCATATTTATAGCTGACTTTATTATTAGTTATGGTTAAGTTAGCCTAGTTATAAGGTAATGCAATACATTAAATAAATTCCCATGTGGCAGTGGATTTCATTGGAATGTTCGTGCTTTGCTTAGTTATAGTGATACTCATGTTGTTTGTCTTTAGTGAATTATATTAATTATACCATGTCTGGAGAAGAGGAGGTAGTGGACCTTAAGTCGTTATACAGTATGTTACAAAATAAAATCGATGCCATACATGATCATTGGACAAATACAAGTAAAAGTCTTATACAAGATGTAGTTGCTGAGAGTCTCAGGCAAGATATTACGGGCATCCAAGGCACATTAAAGGAACTACAAAATAGTTCTAAAAGAGTAGAAACCAAAGTGAATAGGGTAGATGAAACAGTAGATGAGGTCCAAGTGGACGTAAAACAAGCCCATACAGACATTCATAAAGTACAAACGGACTTAGGAGCAGTTCAAACTGGACAAATGAAGCTAGAATTATGCGGTAATAAACTTCAATCCACAGTTGATGAGCTTCAATTGAAAATAGGTAAAGTTGAATCTAGTCAAGATAACCATCAACGAGAACTAAGTAAAATTAAAACTAGCCAGGATAGCATTAAATTCAGTCAGGATTGTGTTAAACTTAGCCAGGATAATCTTGAAACAGAATTAAGTAAAATTAAAACTAGCCAGGATAACCTTGAAACAGAATGAAGTAAAATTAAAACTAGCCAGGATAATCTTGAAACAAAACTAGATAAATCAGAAACAAAGTTACTTAAAATTGAATCAACACAAAGCCTGATGCAATCTACACAGTCAAATATACAAACTAAGATAGACATAGTAGATGCCAATCAGAAATTGTTACAGATCCAGTTGAATGAAGCTGAACAATCCAATAAAGATTTTCAATTAGAAATGCGATTAGAATTATCCAATAATAAGAGAGAATCTAAAATTAATATTGAAGCACTTCAATTACAAGTGTCAAACGACACAATTCACACCCAAGCATCTTTAGAAAACTTAAAAGAAGAGTTATTGTTGTTGCAAACACAAGTTAGGGACCACAATAAACTTCTTAAAGACGACTTTGATGTAGATATAAAGGGAATTATAAACGAAAATGTAGTCACTTTAAGGCAAGAGATGACTAAAATTAATGAAGACTATTTCAAAGACTTCAAATTAGAGGTCAATAAGAATATTGTAGAAGGTGAAATTAGATCCAGCAAGGAAATCACAGATGTAAGGGAGGACCTGATAAAAAGGTTGAATGTTATTCAATCCAATCAAACTACAAACCATGGTAACATGGAGGATAGAATTCAAACTTTAGAGGTAAAATTTGATCAAGGCAAAACGGAATTAATTGAATTGCGTGAGAAAAAGACTTCGGAAATCAACCAAATCAGAGATCAACTTGAGAGTTTAACAATTGGGGACGGTTTAGATCTGGATAAGTTAAGGGATAAATTAAGGGTAAATTGGATCGCAGATTTCCAAACCACGATTAAGGAGATTAATCTCACTTCACATGAAAGGGAAGGAGGCGATAAATATCCAATTCCTATGGCAAATAGTAGTCCACAGTATCAAATTAATCCAAATTTGAGCTCAGCTAATCCACGTGTCCAAACATACACGTCACCGATGACACATACAGAAACGGGAGCCTACAATCTGAACACATCTAATGGGGCAGGCCACATTACGATTATTAGGAATTTTGAAGATAAGCCTCGTCGTTTCAATAATCTTGATGGGACGACACCTATAGAATTCATAAGAAGTATGCGTGATTATTTTATTGAATCTCACGTGCCAAGGGAAAGACAACTACGTATGGTAGAGCGTTTTCTTTCCGATGCACCGCTTCAGTGGCACAGAGCGTTTAGATACACGTTTAACGACTTCGAGGAGTTTGCCGAAGCATTTATCAATCGTTTTTGGTCTACGGAAGTTCAGAATAACGTTCGTTCCGAAATCTATTCGAGCAAGTACTCAAGTACTGGTCCGATCAGTTACTCGGAGTATTTTTCTTGTCAGTTATCGAAATTAAGATTTTTACAACCTCCGTTAACCGAAGAACAATTGATCGAGGCGATATCTCGACAGTTTCCTGTTGACGTAAGGAGGAACATAATTTCATCCGGAATCACTAGTTTAGCCGCGATGGACGATTTGTTGAGACGTCTGGACTATGTGAGTGCTGTTACGACACCCACAGTGGTGAGAAACAATCGACATGAACACAGATCCGTGAATACTATCGTCATGGACAGAACACAGCAAACAGACCCAGCCAAACCAGAAAACAGAAACTATGTTAAACCAGGGTGGAATAGGAACAATTACCAAAGGAACGATCGTCAGATCGATCGATACGCAGAACGAAATGAACAACCTTGGACACGAAAATACGAAGAAAGAAATTTCTATCGTCGGAATAATGAATATGATCGAAATAAGTACCGAGATAGACCATACAACCCCAACTATAGACCACGTACTGGTTATAGCAGATACAAAAACTATAGGACGGAGGAATTTGAACGAAATCAAGAGAAACAAAGGCTCAGAAGCGAGCAGGAAAAGTCTAAAAATAATAGACAAAAGAATTCAGGAGAGAGGGAAAATCAGGAGATTGATGAACGAGAAAATAGACCGAGTACGAGTCGTCAGGGGAGCATCGAACAGACTGCCGACGAAAGAAAAAAAAACGCCAATCTCGAAACGCAAGTAGGAATTCAGAATTTGACACTTCCATAATATATATATAAAGATTTAATGAAGATGCTACAGATCAGGTAGCAATAGAAGAACGAGAGAATCAAGGAAGATGCTACAGATGAAGTGGCAATAGAAAAACATTAGAAAATATTACAAGAAGATTATATGAATAAATGAGAATGATGTTCCATTATTTTGAGAGGTTTGTTTTCGTATACATATAAGTCTGTTCCGACTTTATGTATCTTGTCGAGAGGAATATGTACCTTCATTCTCATGACTGGAATGCCTTTATGGGAAGGTAATATGTTTTTTTTACCTGTGAACAAGAATGGCGAGACAGGATCATGTGTTTCGTGACCCACAAGTTGACTTTGGATAGCGATCTCGACGAGAGAAGCGGGGCGCATGCGTTGCATGTACTGTCGTCACAGCTGATTGGTTAGGAGTATTGATTATTTTATCGATTAGCAACAAGAGATAGACTATGCTTTTGTGGTGGGGAATTCAAGTCTTTTATACGTTCGGGCATAGTTTAACATGTCTGTAATTATAGCAGGTGTTGGATTATTAACTTCTTTCAAATAATTGTACTCTTAGGAACCTGGAAATAAGATATTTGCATCTTATCAGTTCCAGTTTTGAGCGCTCGTGGCGCGACGGTAGGTGATCTGGCAGTCGCGTTCTGACGTAAACAACGAGTAGAGTAGATTGGTTTAAGCCACGCACGAACACACATGTTTTGAGATATACCGGTGACCGGCGGCGAAACGTCACGTGCACCGTGAGTGAAAGTTTGTCTTGAGTAGTGTACTATCATTGTATCGAGGAGAGTTGCCTTAGTGACGGAAAGGACTCCAATTTTAGTTCTGGTTAGGAAATGGCAATCGAAATGAAAAGGCAGCTTGTCTTGATAGATAGCTGTTCTTTATAGGCCAGCCATATAGTGTTCGCATGAAAGGTGGATACTTGCTTTAACAAGAACACAGTCATAATGTTCGTTCAGTAGACATTCTTCGCGTTGGAACTGGCTGTAACGATACACTTACTTCGTGTGTGTTGTCAGAACAATTAGCACCTTCATTTGATAAGTATTTCTCAATACAAGTGCTTGGATATTGTATATACTTTTTATATTCATAATTGGCCTAACTCATATGTCTGTGATCTTGCAACTATGTTGAGCAAGTTCTTGTCGAAAGGAAAGGCTGTTATGAACTTCAGTGACTTAAACATGTGCGGCTAGATGTGTTAAACATGAGTGTCACTATGCGAGCGAAGTTACGTGCATTCCGATGCTATACGTCGCGCGGCCCGTGCTGGTGACTGCGAACACAGCTGTTGTTTGGCAGTACAGTGTGTATCAAAATGATCCGATTACGCGGGGCCGATGAACTTTGGTGTTCGGGCCGATATAGACATCATTGCGTGCTGCGATTGATGGGACGTTATCCGAAGATGAAAGAAACTGTCGTTGGTATTAGAGTGGAACATTCAGTCTGGATGGGCGATGTCTGGAGATCCAGGGTTCGTTTCTCGCTTTCCTGGACAGTGAAGAATTCCATTGCTTGCATGGAGGGTACAGTCATAATGGACATGACTGTGTCGTGTCGAGATCTACAAGAATCATCTAAGGTACTGAATTAACCATCTTCAATCGTAGCTAAGCATGTTCATTCTAACGTTGTCTCCCTGCCACATTTATTTTCTTTTTGGGAATTTTTGTAGAATGTCTAAGAATGGAGTTTAGGCTTGATCCCAGTGTCAAGACTGATTCTATTCTGGACAGGGTTTTGATTCTACTAAAAGGATGCACCCATTGTAATTAATTGCATTATAGTGTAATTTTCATTTGATTACTGTAAATTCAAGTTCATTTTATGGGGATTTATTTAATGTAGAGAAGAGGAACTTTAGGCCACTCAGAATTAATCAGTTTTCGTGGTTGATTTATATTGAAAATGAACACTAGTTTTATGCCTTCATATGACATTACTCGAGCTTGAGTAGACTCAATTTGGAGTTTCTACTTCCGTAAGCCTTTTTAGAGGACTGTTATACACTCAAAAGTGAAATTTCAGTATTCAGGTTGATTTTCGAATATTGCAGTAAGCTGTAGGAAGCGAGTTCAGTGAAGAAAGCGGATTTGCTTTGATTTGCAATTTTGACTTGATCCAGGTTCTCTCTAACGTTTTTTTTTGAGATCTTACATCACGTTTGCTTTATTATATTCGATCAAGATCCATTATTAATGGACTAGACAGATGTTTTAAACACAATTTGAAGACATTTGAATACATTCACCCTACGTTATTAACGCGAATCCCAGACTAGATTTATGTGGAAGTAGATATATCGACAAAAATGCAATTGTTATTTAACACTTACTAAAAGCTATGCATATTGATCGTGAATAATAATAACATAAGAGAAAATGAAATAATAATTTAACAGTGATTAATTGAACTGTAAAGAAACTTGTATAAATTTAGCAACAATATTTCACTGTGAATGTGACTTGTCAATTAAGCTGAATTTTTGTTCACTAAGAAAGATAACTAGTTGAAGCGCTAAAGAGATAGTAGTAATGCCTGATAATATGAATAAGATGAATGCTTAATATAGCATGATATTAAATGGCAAAGCCATGTTAAGGCTAATGTCCTTGATTATTAAAAGGGTATTCAATGGAATATTCCAAGTTGTAATATAGAAAGTAATCCACTTAGATAGATTGTGAAATTAGGGCAATTTACTTCACTATCAGTTCAAGTAAATAATTTGTTGTGAAATTCATGCATTTCAGGCATGTTGAAATAAACCTATCTGGTAAAATTTTCGATTATTTGTATCAATGCAATGCTTAACAGGCGTTTTAAGAATCACTAATTCCGGTCTGGCGAGGACAGTTCATTTGAAGGGTGTTAAAATTAAATGAAAGAAATTAAATTTTTGACTTAGCTTTATTGTTCGGTCAGAAGAGATGAATAAAATCAAAAAAAAAGAAGAAAAAAAAACCAGCAAACATAAATATAATAAATTATGTGGAAGATGTCACTTCTGAATCCTATAAAAGAAACACGCTAAGAAGGTGTTACAAAAATGACTGTACATTTGTAATATAGCTTTAAATAATTATTTTTTTTGCAGGGTATAAATTGATATATGTCTTGTAAATATGAAAATTTCCAGGCTTTATTTTTAAATGTTGCAATTGCTGTCAGCATCTATGTTGGAATATACATATGATTGGTGTTCACCATTTTTGGGTAAAATGCAGTCAATGACATTGATGAATGTGGGGCTAGCATATTATTTTTTTTCTCCATGTTCATGAAACTTCGGATGGAAGTTGGGCACTTTGCTTTGAAGTATATTATAGTGACTTACACTATATTTTCATTTCCTGAATAAATTGTTCTTTGATCAGTTTAAAATCTTCGAAGTGTGGTACTTTATAGAAACGATAAGAGAACACGTTAAGAAGGCCAGCGGTGGGTATTTCAGTGGTTTTCCCACACACCTGAGATTGCGTTCATTGTTATTCTTGTGCTTTTGAGTTTTTTTTTATGCCGTTCACCTTGGTTTTTCTTAACGTAGTCTCAGTTAGGAATTCCTGTACCCCATTTCCTCGTCTCATGTTGGGTAGAATCTGGCAAATTTTATAGCCTGGATTTCCAGGCTCTACGATCCAGCTGTCTTCGTGGGATTCCAACATGCTGATGGTAGGTATTTCGGGTACAGTACTGAGACAGTATTTTGCTATTTACTTGAACCCTGATACGACAGCGAGACGTATTTTGAAATTATTGCTTGGCATTAGTTTGACTGCAGGCTTGAGACGCAGTACGCTTGTTATTCACTAAGGAGATGGATAGACAATCCCGCCACGCTCTTGATCACGTGCACAGGTCATGCTCACTGACTTGGTCCTGCAACTATTTGATACATCTATGATACGATAATCGACTGGGTTCGATTGTCCACCTCGATACAGGAGTGATGCATCTTGGGTAGACTGCCAGCTGAGACGTGGATGAGCAGTTTTGAAACGACACACACTTGAGTTCAGTGACATATACAGTGAACATGCTATCGCTTTAGTAAGAAAGTTCCGTTTATCACGCAGTAATACGAGTGTTCTCTACTCGCGGCGCGGATCGAACGGGTGAATTGCCTATAGCAATATGCGGTTGTCCGTACTTCTGGTGTGTTTGACATAACCCAGAGGTTAAATATACCCGAGTGAGCTTAGCTATTGCATAGACTTGTTAATACAAACTCCTCGATGAGGAAATCTACTACGTATATATTTGAAATGCAGGAAAGCATTAATATTATCAAGAACAATACGACTGGATTTTATTGTGAGAACCTAGTTGTTGTAGCAATGATGGGCTAAACATATCATGCAGGAATGTAATGCAGATGCAGAGTTGATCATTTGGAGTGACATCCTTATTAACACTACAATGAAGAGAAAGAAACGTTGGGGTACGTTAGTTCTGATCCAGAGGTTTTAAAGTAGCCAAGAATGAAGAAACAACTCCAAATGAACGAAACTACTGATAACGTCGAGGGAGCCTTGTACAAGCAATATGCAGGAACTCGTTTCGTAGACAGTAGTTTTTCGAGTTAGGAGGAAGTTGGTTCGGCGACTTGCAGCTCCAGCCATGGACTACTCAGAGATGATGGTTCAGTTCCTGAAAGGAATGTATATTCCTATACGTTCTTCAATCTCAACCAGAACTTCGCCCAAGGTAGCTGGAAAACTTTTCTTCTCTTGTAGACAGTAGACCTTGTCACTTTTAGTTCGATACTTTTCACCAATATTTTATTAATTAGTATGAAATTCATTCGAAGACTAGATTTGGTTCTTTTTTATAATTTCTGTCGGAGAGTGTAATTTTTTGTGTAGTTAACAGTAAACGTGATGCTATTTAGAGCATTACTTTGTTGCTTTTGTTTTGAAAATTTTGGAAATAAAACCAAGCATTCAATTTTGTTGAGAAGATATCTGCAGCATAATTAGGACCAAGACGACGATATCTTTGTATAAGAATAGCAATTAGGAAGAAGATGGCCACACACTCGTGCACTTGAACTATTCCAAAAATATTTCAGTGATACTATTCGTTTGGACTTATGACATTCTAGTAGAAATTCTTTCTTTTAGAAATGATAGTGCATTTTCATCGTTATTTTCCATGGTTATGGAATTATGGAAATCGTCCAGCGAAAACAATTGTGAATTGATTGCCAAGGCATTTGTAGCCTACTTTCATATTTCTTTTGGATTAAAGATTTTTCTTTAAATGAAATAATTTTTGTTCGTTCAGTTTTTAGCTTGTGTTATTTCAATTCGTTTTTGGGAAGACTCTTGGATAGATCATCGTTTGATTTAATGGTTTGCGTGTATCTATTGATATGATAATAGACTCCTTTCCATAGTGTAAGTCTCACGTGTTTTCTTCTGTGTAGTTGAGCCATTTTTCGAGTTTGGATAGGCGAAACTGAAACGACTATTTTGATAGTGTCTATTTACAATTTTTCTTCATATATAAGTCTTTATGGAAATAATATATATATAAATATATTGGAATTGTGAACTAAATTTAACAGTTCAAACTAGTATAACAGAATTTGTCGTAGACTTAAATGACGATAATTTATGGTAATAGATAATACAATTTATCTAATAAATTGTTGCTTCTTGTTTAGTGAAGTTAGAAAAGAAGTAATCTGTGGCACTTCTATATTCGTCTATGATAGGGCATGATATTTTCAGAGCAATTTTTGAAAGGTTTTAAGTTTAATAACGTTTGGGATTAATTCTTGACAGCTTTGGAAAGCTGAATTGATGTATTGCAATTTTGTGCATACGATTTATTGTGTTAGTGAAGCGAACATTTGACATCATTGGATGGTCAATATTAATGTTGTATATTGTACTCGTAGTCTTTTGAGAAGACATTAACGTTGTCATTGCGTTTTAGAAAGAGTGAAATTAGCTTTTGAGCTATCACTAATTTGGATATGAAGTTGTAGTTATCGTGAATTGGAATCACGAATGTTTCTCTTTATGCTTGTTTTATTCAAGTAACCCTACGTTTTATTCTTGCCTAGTAGGATTTGCCGGAGATGAATTGCTTATATCATGACACACATATTTAAGTGACACAGCCACTTCTCGAATAACTTTAATTAATTAATGCAATATAATACATGTGATATTTCAGTAATTTTAGCAAAAATATACTGCATTCATTGAAGCACCTAGATAGATAATAAACTATTTTCATAACTTGTAGCACTATTCGATTAACTTAATTGATTGTTGATTGCAACAAATTAAGAGAATGATAACCTTGAAACATACTTGTAAAATTAAATAGAGATGGGTAGCGTTTATAACAAAATCCTAATTAAGGATATAACTTGTATATAAAATGTAAAATATGTATAAATCTTTAATAAGGGTATAACATCAGTGCATAATTTAATATTGTATTTTTCTTGTAATTTGTTCAGCGGATGATATATTTAAACACTGCGTTTTAGAGCAGTAAGATGGGGCCTTATTATAGGCATTTATTTAAAACTAATTTTTTCATCATTTGATCTAAAGAAGCTTTGCTTTAATTTTGTGTCTAGTTGACGGACATACATCATTAACCAGTCAATAAACGGAATTTAATTTTAAAAGAATCTTAGAACGACTGGTGTTTTCTATTAGAAAAGGGGAGTGCGTTAGGAGGACCAGTGGGTGGTTTTTTCCTTGAGTTTGCTTAAACTTAACGCCCGAGATATTTTCATTTTATTTTAGAGTCTCTTGTTCGAGTTCTTTTTGAGCTTCGTTTCATCGTAATTTTATACACCACTGGCATCTTCGTACCGCATTCTTTAATATCGACGTATCCTGATCCCTGGTTGATCCTAGTTGGTAGGTTTTTCAGAGGTCATTTCAGCCGGGAACTTCTAGAATCTACGATCCAGCTTTTCCATCGGATTGTAACAGGTAAGACCACGTGGATTACGGGTACAGTACCTACTGTAAGGCCACGGCCGCCTCCTTCCCTCTTCCTAGCCTATCCCTCCCAATCTTCCATCCCTTCCCATCCCTCATGAGGCCCCTGTTCGCTTTGCAGGTGAGGCCGCCTGGGCGAAGTGCTGATCACATCTCCCCAGTTGTATCCATCCTGACCAGATGTTCCAAGCTCCAGGACACTCCCCATAGAGGCGGTAGAGGTGAGTTCCCTCGCTGAGTCCGGGGGCAACCACCAACCTAGAGGGTAAATTGACAAAATAAAAAAAGTAAAAAAGAAAACTTGCCTAAGACAAAAATAACCGAGAAAGTGCCAAAACTGACTAAATTTTTCCTTCGGAATGAAACCTCTTCAAATTCATCGGAAAATCAAGGATCTGCCACTAGCGATGGATCAAAGGAGCAAAACAAAACGAACACTGGTCACGCAGAAGACCCGATAATGATCCGGTCATTTCAAGGTCTCAAACATCCAGTTCTTCTTCCGAGGATGAAGATGAAGCTGGACAACCAGGTGCCGAACATTTTAACCATTTCACTAATCCAGGACATTGGGCAAAATTAACCAGTGAGACATACAGGTTTGGGTTACACATGGTCCGTCAAATTGTCAAAATTTGACTGGACCGGTTGAATCGTCCAAGCGTCGATATGATAAGGAATCAACGTCAAGATATTGCTCCCAATATTTATTCTTTGGAAAGAAACCGAATGGAGAGAATACAAAACGAGATTGGCTCATTTATTCACCTGCGAAAGGTAAGCTTTGATTAGCAATTGAGCCCTTCATGTATTTATGATACATTGACAGTTTTTGTAATGTTATGCTATTTTTATAAAAAAAAAATATTGTAAATGATGGGTTTTTCTGTTTTTGGAATTCTAGTGTTCTTTTTTTTTTTTTTTTCAAACTTCAATGAGTTCTCCTTTATGTGTAACAACGCGGTATTTTTGAGCACCATATTCACTTCTGGTAGCTTGGTCCAAATTATCAGCAACGAGCGTATCACGCAAAGTATATTAATACGCAACCAAAACTTAAGAATTTTTGACAATAATAAGATAAAACAAAATTAGATCATTTTTGTTGAACAGTTTGCTTTTATCGAATTTTAGTCAATCGTATTCGTTTCATTATTTTATAAATTATTATAAATAATAAACGCTGTTATTCCACTTCACTTGTGGCAAATCAAATTCTGCAACAACAATTTTGAATATTTATATCTTACCAAAACGAATTAAATTGTGCATAGTTGTGTAACTTGAAATTACAAATAAATTGTTAAAAATACGATCTTTTAGTTTAAAAAAATACGATCATGCAAAAAAATACAACTGAAGCGCAAAACAACTTACAAAAAAAGTCAAAAGTGAAATAAAATTGTAATAAACGGTTTCATTAAACTTAAAACGCAACGCAAAAAAATGCAGGTAAATTTATTAAATATATTGATATTCAATAAATGATCGAAAATACATCGATTTTGGAGAGGTACGATGCTACTTTTTAATCTCCAAACTAAAAGGGTTAACATTTCAGTTACGGGTTTTATGTCTTGAATACCGTTTAATTCATTTTTGTTCTCAAATTATATAATATATTATTATTTTTTTTCAGGCCGAGCCTATTGATTTTATGCAAGTTATTTTTGCCGCCAGAAAAATCGAACAGACTTGCGCGTGAAGGGTATGATGATTGGGAGAACGTCGGGATTCATTTACAGCTGCATGAGAAGAATTTGAATCATCGGGAGAGTGTGATAATTTACCTGGAAAAACGGAAACATGAAAATTTGCCAGATATATTCAGAAATGGACTACTTGAAGAAAAGACTATTGGCAGGATGTTATAAAACCAGTAGTTGCAGTTATCATCACTCTGGAAGAACTAGGATTGCCATTCCGAGGTACGAACGAGCACATTGGAAAGCCAGATAATGGGAATTATTTAGGTACGGTATACTTGAACTTCTTGGGCAGTTTGATCCATTTTTGCGGGATCATATTGTACGATACGGAAATGTTGGAAAAGGTGTGCCTTCGTATTTATCCAAACCGATCTGCGAAGAGTTAATAAACATCTTGGGCAAAAAAGTTAGATCATATATTTTAGAAGAGGTGTATCTAGCTCTATATTACAGCCTTTCCGTTGATTTAAATACCGATGTATCGCATATAGATCAATTTGTCTGTTGTGTTCCGGTATGTTTCACCAAAAGATCACAAACCAGTTGAAAGGTTTATATCTTTTCTTGAAACTTCTATGCGTGCAACTAGTAAATCATTACAAGCTGAACAGATCGACTTACAAACGTGTGCTGCCTTTAGACGAAAAGTTATGCAAGTTTCGTGATAAGTTCGATATTTTCGAGGAAAAAGCTAAGAAATTGTTACCTGATGTATCGTATTCTAAAAAATCGTCGCGTAGAAGAAAAAACAACCGAACGACGGAGGCGCTCCTGAAGTCGAATTGTCGCCTCGTGACAATTTCAGAATAACAGGTTTTCTCGAAATCATCGATAAACTTAACGTCGAAATAAAAAAAAAGAAGGGCAAAAGTTTATATGGATGTTTCCAAGAAATTTGCATTTTTGAATAATTTTTCAATGAGCGATGAAGACTCTGTGGAGCGGTAAACAATTTGGTTGGCTTTTATGATAAAGATTTGGAAGAATTTTCAGCTGAACTGAAACATTTTCATTCTTATGTAAACAACAGATACACCGCTGCCGAAAAATCTCATAGTCAGTTGTATGAGATTTTAATGAAAGACCAATTGATAAATGTATTTCCGAATGTAGAAATAGCTCTCACATTGTTTAAACTTTAATGATAACGAACTGTACTGCGGAACGTTCTTTTTCACAGTTGAAACGAATTAAAGCGCCTCGAAGAGCTACTGTGCGACAAGAACGACTGGACATGTTAAGTCTTCTCTGCATAGAATCAGGCATTTTGAGGAAAATCAACTTCGATGATGTCATTGAAACTTTCTGCGAAACAAAATGCAGAAAAATGTTTTTCTGAAAATGTACATATGTTCTAAATTGTATTCGTTATTCATTGTAAATTTGTAAATAAAATCTCTTTCAAAGTTATGATTGACTTTTTTATGAAGGGGGGTTGAAAAAAAAGGAAAAAAGGGGCCTCAAATTAACAATTGCCTAGGGCCATTGAGAGTCTTAATCCGGCACTGCCAGTAGGCTAGCCTACTTAGCTGCCTCCTTCACTAGCATTTCCAGGCACCTGGTTAGTTGGTAAAATGAAATAGAAAAATCACTTGAATGGTTCAAGTTGTCCTTGATTGTCCTCGTGTGACTGTGTACCCCATTCCAGATCTTAGTTCAGAATTAGTTTCCTTGACGGAGTTGGAGAAACAGTCACAATACCTATGGTACTACTAGACCCAGTACGGTACATGTAGATGGAAGAAAAGTGAGACCAACCACTAGGTAGCTTATGTCCCATTAGTTGGGAGTGTTAGGGAATGGGAGATTGGTTCAACATGTCAGCCTATGTTGTTGTATATTTCATTAATGTATGGGATCTAAAAGTGTATCATAGGAATATTAAAGCAAGCCATAATATATTACCAGTTGGTCAATTGGATACAACAATTCAATGAAACACTCTGTTAATAATTAGGAAGTGTCGAGGCAACCAGAGAAGCGACACAAGAAAAAACAAATGGATTGATGATACAGGGTTTATCAAGCCACTTTCTATGCATCTTTTAAAAACATTTTAGCAATTCATAAGTTACTGTCATCATTGCTAATGCTGTAATCTGTCATGTTTATTTATGCAGCATGAGGAATTAGGAAACATTGGTAGGATTGGTATATTGAGTGGAGATACAGTATGATAAAATGCAACTGTGTCATGGAAACCTAAGATGTATTTTTATTTCTCAACTTTATTTTCTGTAGACTCCAACACAGCCTACCACCAGGAAAAAAACTTGTTGGTGATGTTTAATGAGAGCAAATCTTGAAACACTGTGATTTAAGTGGTTGGTATCAAAAGCTGTATAGGAAAAATGAAAATGTGAAGTCGGGCCCAAGTTTACGAAGCCTTGCCAGACTCAGCTGAAATTATCTTCGATGCAAATCAAGTCTCAATAGTTAAAACTTTAGGACGACTTTTGACATGAGCACTATAATAGGCCTACATTTAGGATCGGCATAGCCTGCAGTAGGTCTTATGCGTCTGTATGCACCTGGGCAAGTTTTAAAAAAAATTACAGTCAGTCTGAAAGACTAGACGTTATATCATTTCAAATGACACATGCTACAAATGCTACACATGTTAGAAAGGCTCAGGACTCTTTCAACAGATTCCATTACCCATTAACTTAGGCTTCCCGCGCGGGCACCTCTTTAAGGGTCACCCTGTATTTGAGTCTGACATCTTTTACAACTCTTTAAGAGTCACCCATTATTTGAATCTGATATCTTGCAAACCTCTTTAAGGGTCACCCTGTATTTGAATTGAATCTAACATACTGTACACCTCGTTAAGTGTCACTGTGTAATTTGCTCTGAAATCCTGCACACCTCTTTAGGAGGCACCCTGTATTCTTATCTGGCATCTTGCATACCTCTTTAGAAGTCACCCTGTACTGTATTCTTGTGTGACATCTTGCACACCTCTTTAGGAGTCACCCTGTATTCTTGTCTGACATCTTGTGTACCTCTTTAGGAGTCATCCTGTATTCTTCTCTGCCATCTTGTACACCTCTTTAAGAGTCACCTTGTATTCTTATCTGGCATCTTGTATATCTCTTTAGGAGTCACCTTGTATTCTTATCTGGCATCTTGTACTGTATTTTGCTCTGACATCCTGCACACCTCTTTAGGAGGTATCCTGTATTCTTATATGGCATCTTGTATATCTCTTTAGAAGTCACCCTGTATTCTTGTGTGACATCTTGTACACCTCTTTAGGAGACACCCTGTATTATGTCTGACATCTTGTGCACCTCTTTAGGAGTCACCCTGTAATCTTCTCTGCCATCTTGTACACCACTTTAAGAGTCACCTTGTATTCTTATCTGGCGTCTTGTATATCTCTTTATGAGTCACCCTGTATTCTTATCTGGCATTTTCTACACCTCTTTAGGAGTCACCCTGTATTATTTTCGCTTCGCTCAAAGCCCCAGGTCGCTCGAAGCCCCAGGACTCTTTCAACAGACTCCATTAACCATTAACTTCGGCATCCCGCGTGGCTGCATGGCATCACGCACTCGCCGTCCTTGACCCATTAACTTAAGCTTCCCGCGGGGCTACATGACGTCACTTCCGTCTCCGTAACGCAACCATCTCCGTCCCGCATAACTTTAGACTCAAGCATAACGACGAAGTCGAAAAGATCATTTGAAATTATTAAAAAAAAACTCAGCCTGCAGGTTAATAAGCTAGTATATTACTATAAATCTATCTCAAGCAAATCCAAGAAGTTACCTGACTTGAGAAATTACATACGGTATATATAAAAAAAGGTGGTGGTGCAAACTGCACTTTTAATCCTTGCTTCATTAGTTAAACCATAATATTTGTACATAAATACAGTAAAGACTTCACATTACAAACGGCCACTTAAATTACATGCCTTAGGCATAACCTACAAATTACATGTCATGAAATTGGTAAATATATTCAGACAGCAACATCAACACGCAATGGTCAATAATGTAGTTATATAGTGCACAAAAGGTTATTGTACTGAATGTATTTCGAACTGATGAATAAAACTGATGGAAACGACAGCCAATTGATTTACATCCAAAGTAGTAGAAACTTTCAGTTGATCAGCAAGAGTGTTGATTTGCACTTTTATTTTCACACATTTTCTTGAACAATGTCACGCAGCAATTTAAATATAAACGTACATACTGTAACGTGCCACCCTAGTGGCAATTTCGTTAACTGGATTACGGTGGGTAGAGGCACAACACAATTGTTCTCTAAAGAAATGTTAGGTTTATTGCCGGTCAGAAATATACACCGTACAATAAGCAGATAGAAACAATTAGCTGTCTTACAGAAGCTACCTCTATGGAGCTCGACTCACCCTTTCACTCGGCCTTGCAGTTAATCCTCTCGCTAATGAGGTGGACCCGAGTCCTGGCTAGAAGTAACGGCACTATCCCTCAAGTAAACAAACCACACTCACTTGTCCTGAATGTACACTGTCTCGCCGTCCGCAGGCTAGGAAAACAGTCCACTGCGTTTCGCAATCCACACAGCACTTCACCGCACTGCAATAGCCTCACTCGGAATTTCGCACGTCACGTCACCAACTATTGTCGCACTCGCTCAAAAACACTGTCCCCCCTCGCTGGTGAGGCCGCTTTATATAGCGGGCGGGTGACTCAATGAATACTTCTAGAACAGTCCAGAATTCACAGCTTCTCGAGATTTCCATCACTAGCTGGGTCACGAATATTCTGGTCCATCCCTTTTTGTCCTCGCAGCCCCGCTGCGTAAGGCGCAGGTAACACACAGAGGCAGGACATAGCCCGGGGCGGCTGTGACTCACGCGGCGAGGTGACGAAACAACCTCGAAGGCGTCACACCACCCCCTTCCTAAAAGGCTGATCGTCCCGATCAATCATTGGTCCATCTGTGTCCCTCCGTAGGCTGCCAGGTGATCGCGATGCACGATCTTTATCTTTGCCCTCGGGCTCCACTGGAGCCTGTAGACGGCATCGTTGATCCGTTTCACGACTCGGAACGGGCCCTCCCAGGACTTCTGGAGTTTCGGTGACAAGCCTTTCTTCCGTAATGGGTTGAAGAGCCAGACCAGGTCGTCCTCGTGGAATCCGCCGGCATCAGTCTGCTGGTCGTATCGGGTCTTCATTCGGTCGGTCTCGATCCGCAGTCTCCGCCTTGCGAATGCGTGCACGTCCTCCAATCGGTCGTTATCTCGCGATTAACGGTCACGCAAAACTACAATCTTCCTTCCTTTTTCCAATCGGTCGACCAGTTCTTCACAATACTAGTTTACCGGGACCGGATCGTCTCAGGTCGGCCGAAGGCAAGATGACAGGTAGACGGAGTTCCCTCCCAAACATGGCCCGGGCTGGTGTGCACCCGGAGGCTTCATGCATGGCGGCGCGGTAGGCCAGGAGAAATAGTGGAAGGTGTCTGTCCCAATCCCTCTGGTGCTATCCGGAGATGGTTCTCGATGGTGCGATTGAATCGCTCTTTCATTCCGTTGGACTGGGGGTGTAACGGTGTCGTCCTTGTCTTCCGGATTCCCAGTAGCTGGCATAGGTTCTGGAACACCTGCGACTCGATGTTCCTCCCTTGGACGGAGTGCAGCTACAAGGGTACTTCTTACCGGCTGGCGAATTCCTTCACCAGGGTCTCTGAGATCGTCGCGGCTTCTTGGATAGGGAGCGCATACGCCTCTGGCCATTTGGTGAAATAGTCGCTGACGACCAATATGTAACGGTTCCCTGCCTCGCCCAACGGGAATGGCCCAGCAACATCGATGGCCACTCTCTCCATGGGGCTGCCCACATTGTAGGTCTTCAGTGGGCCCCGTCGTATTCGTCCTGGGCCCTTGCTGCCAGCGCCATCGTGGCACCTCGCGCAGTGATTCTCCACGTCTGCTCGGCATCCGATCCAGTAGAACCGCTCTCTTAGCTTCTCCAGGGTCTTCTTTATCCCTAGGTGTCCACCAGATGATCCCCCATGGACTTCCTCCGTCATAGCCTTTGGAACGACGACTTGTTCACGAGATGTCTTCCCGTCGGTGCTCTCCCAGATACGGCAGATGAGGCCAGTCCTTACAACCAGCGAGTCCCACTGCGCCCAATAGGACTTAAACTTTGGGCTGCAGTCACTCATAATGTTCCACCCGGGCCTGGGGACACAGGCCCTCTTCCATTCGGCTATCAGTCCCAGGTCATCATCTTCCACTTGTGCCCGCGTGAAAGATTCGCTGCTCCAGCTCCCTTGAAGTTCTACGGTAGTCCTTCGGCACTGTATCCCGGTGTTCTCCTCCCTTCTGGCACAGAAGGTGCAGTCTTTGGGGCACGGTCTTCGTGACAGGGCGCCGGCGTTAGAATGCAGTTGGCCTTTCCTGTGCTGGATCTCAAAGTTGTATTGTTGAAGCCTCTCTAATCACCGCTCGAGTTGACCCTCGGGCAGCTTGAAGTTCAGGAGCCACCGCAGGGATGCATGGTCGGTCCTGATGAGAAATTCTTGCCCGTACAGGTACTTGTGGAAGTGTTCAATGGTCTTCACGATGGCGAGCAGTTCCTTCCTGGTGACGCAGTAGTTCCTCTCTGGCTTAGACAAGGCTTTGCTAAAGTAGGCCATTACTCTTTTCTCGCCATCTACTACTTGCGATAGGACTCCCCCTATACCAAAGTCGCTGGCATCAGTATCGACGATGAACCTTATTCCAGGTCTGGGGTAGGCCAGAATAGGTGCGGTGCACAGAGCCTGCTTGAATTGTTCGAAGGCATTGTGGCATACTGTTGTCGACGTGAAGAGTTGGTCCTTCTCGGTCAGTCGATGCAGTGGTTTGGCGATGTCGGCGAATCCTCTCACGAAGCGACAGTAATATGTGCAGAGTCCCAGGAAGCTTCGAAGTTGGGACTTGTCCTTCGGAACTGGCCACTCCCTCACAGCTGCGGTCTTCTCTGGGTCGTTACGCACCCCTTCCTCGGAGACGATATGCCCAAGGTACTGGATCTGCTTCTGGAAGAGCTGACACTTATTGGGGCTCAACTTCAGCTGGGCAGCCCGTAGCTTCATCAAGATCTCCCTCAGGTTGCTGTAGTGCTCCTCGAAGCTCCTCCCCAGAACGATAACGTCGTCTAGGTAGACCAGGCAAGTCTTCCAATGTAGTCCCCTCAGGATGGACTCCATTGGCCTTTCGAAGGTCGCAGGGGCGTTGCACAAACCGAATGGCATGACGGTGAACTGCCAGAGTCGGCTGCCCACAGAGAACGCTGTTTTCTCGCGATCCTGCCAGTAGCCACTCTTCAAATCTAAGGTGGAGAACCATCTTGATCCTGATATGGTGTCCAGCGTGTCGTCGATCCGGGGTAGAGGGTAGCTGTCCTTCTTCGTGACGTCGTTCACCCGCCTGTAGTCCACGCAGAACCTGGTGGAGCCGTCCTTCTTCTTCACTAGCACGACCGGAGAGCTCCAAGGACTATGTAATGGCTCGATCACCCCCTGCTCCTTCATTTCTTCCACCATTCGGTCGACTTCAGCTTGCTTGGCGAGTGGGACACGTCAGAATGGGGCCCTAATCGGTGCGCTGCCCCCAACGTCGATTCTGTGCTGGACCAAGCTTGTCCTGCCGAAGTCTGGTGCTGGTTGCAAAGCAAGTTCTTCACCTCCATAGCGGAGAGTGTTGGTGCTCAGGTCCAAGATGATGTTGTTCTGGTCCAGGAAGTCCAGTCCGATGATCACATCGTTTGCTACATCAGCCACGAGCACTGGATGCTTCACCGCCCGTCGACCAATGACGAACTCCAGTGATGCTTCGCCATGTACCGGTGCGGTCTCTCCAGTCGCGGTTATTAGCTGGAGGTTCCTTTGCGTTGGTTGCACTCTCCACTTCGGGATCACGGTGGGATTGACGATGGTCCTCGATGCTCCCGTGTCGATCAGCTTGGACCAGCTCACTCCTTTAACGACTCCGTCGACCATTAGGCTGCTATCGACCCTCCGTAACTTCGTCACACGAACTTGGACTGCCGGGGCTTGACGACTGTCACAAGCCGACCTTTGCCCCCCAAGGCTGGCTGATACTCGTTTTCCTGGGCCGCGCGGTTTCCCTATGACTGACTTTCCCGACGGTAACCCTTGGCGGCGGCGATCACCGCAGTCCTTGCTCAGGTGGCCTCTCTTACGGCAGGTCCGCAGGTCGGTAGTCCTCTTCCGGGCCGCCTCTCCGGATGTCCTTCGGCTACGTCGTTGTTGGTGGTGCCGCGACCATTGATGAACCGGCCTAGCGCCTACATCAATTCATCGGCCAGGGTCTTGGTCTCGTTGGTTTTGGCTGGTTCGTCGACGTCCACTTGACGCACCCGCGCTTGCATTCTAGATGCCTGTTTTGCCGTCTCGAACTCAAGTGCGTGGCTCAGCGCATCTGCCAGGGTCTTATTGCGCGCGAGTCGCAGTGCCTGATGAGTGTCCGAGTCCCGTAGCCCGTCGAAGGTCTGCGTCCCAATCTGCTCCAGAAAGTCGGCCTGCGCTGTAGGGTATGAGAGACTTACGAGGCGTGCGATGTCCGTCTCGAACTCCTGCAGGGTTTCCGCGTTCTTTTGTACCCGGGTCCGGAGCTGCATCTGGTAGGCCTGCTGAAGATGGCTATCTCCATTTCGGGACTCCATATGGGCGACTCGTGAAGCGCAGTCCTGGGATCCAGTCGGGATGGCCTGAAGGACGTTAAGGGCGTCCCCTCTCAGCGCTACAATGAGAGCTGTAGCCTTTTCCGTGCTGTTCCAGTTGTTTATGGAACAGGCTGCCTCGAACTGATGTAAGTAGGTGCTCCACGGGACCTTTCCGTCGAAGGTTGGGGGCGTCACTCTGCTTTGTCCCGTTCCTGATATTCCTGGTGTAACTGTGAGCGGGCGTTGGCGCAGCTCGGCAACTTCCTCTTGTAGAACTTTGATTCTCTCATCCACCCCCGTAGCCGGGCGCTGGCGCAGCTCATCAAATTTCTTTTGTAGAGCGTTGAATCTCACTTCCACCCCCGTCAGTGGGCGTCGGTGCAGCTCGGCGAATTCCTGCTGTAAGGCGTCGAACTTCTTTTCTACTGCCGTGACTTCCTCACGTAGGCTCTGGGAGACGGTATTGACATCCTCCCTCAGACCCCGTTCCAATTTCTTTAGGTCTTGTGCTAACTTATTCTAACCGTCTTCCATCCTCTTCTGGTCGTCCTCTATCTTCTTCAGGTCCTAGGCTAAATTCTTCTGGCCGTCTTCTAATTTGGATGTTAGGTCCTCGGTTAAATTCTTCTGGCCGTCTTCCACCTTCTTCAGGTCCTCCGCTAACTTATTTTGACCGTCTTCCATCTTGGTTTCCATGCCACTTAACTTTTCTAGCAATGCTGCCAATTTCGCTTCCATTTTAGTTGTTTGTCTTGTAAAGGGCATGCACTCACATGAAAATTAGAGAACTGTGGTAAAATGACCTGCTCGGGTTTTGAAACCAGGACCTTCAGGTGTTGTGCTTGTGCTTGAGTTCGTAATCCGGCTTCTGACACCAGTTGTAACGTGCCACCCCTAGCGGCACTTTCGTTAACTGGATTACGGTGGGTAGAAGCACAACACAATTGTTCCTTTAAAGAAATGTTGGGTTTATTGCAGGTCAGAAATATACACCGTACAATAAGCAGATAGAAACAATTAGCTATCTTACAGAAGCTACCTCTATGGAGCTCGACTCACCCTTTCACTCGGCCTTGCAGTTAATCCTCTCGCTAATGAGGCGGACCCGAGTCCTGGCTAGAAGTAACGGTACTCTCCCTCAAGTAAACAAGCTACACTCACTTGTTCTGAATGTACACTGTCTCGCCGTCCGCAGGCTAGGAAAACAGTCCACTGCGTTTCGCAATCCACACAGCACTTCACCGCACTGCAATAGCCTCACTCGGAATTTCGCACGTCACGTCACCAACTGTCTGCCCCCTCGCTGGTGAGGCCGCTTTATATAGCGGGCTGGTGACTCAATGAATGCTTCTAGAACAGTCCAGGATTCACAGCTTCTCGAGATTTCCATCACTAGCTGGGTCACGAATATTCTGGTCCATCCCTTTTTGTCCTCGCAGCCTCGTTGCGTAAGGCGCAGGTAACACACAGAGGCAGGGCATAACCCGGGGCGGCTGTGATTCACGCGGCGAGGTGACGAAACAACCTCGCAGCCGTAGCAATACAATTCGTCGTCAATAAGTGATTTGCACTTCATACTGGCATGAACTGGAAGAGATTTCTAGCAATTTAATTGATGTAGAAATCTATTCCTCTCGCCGCCATGTTGGTGATAATTGTAAACAAACCAGCGGGCAGCCAATGGCTGGTAATAATTGCCAGCCAATAACAAGCCAGGATGACGTGGATCATAATTCGCGTTTCACTCTCATTATTGCGTTTTAACTTGAGGTGACGAATCAGCTGTTCGTTAACGCCACGGGGTGCCCTTATTAAAATTTTGGGAGATAGAAACACACCCATATATTGGCTCAAATTTCAGGTCCACGTGGCACTGTTTGGGCTACAATGGCTACCAAACTCGCATATCAAGTAACTACGATTGACTGTGATTATTACGAACGCACATTACTATGGTCAAAACTGATCGTCAGTGTCTGACATTGAATCAAAACCATGCATTATTGCACCTCAGGAGGCGATATCGTTCCAAAAATGAAATACTAATGATGAATTTTGGTGTGACATGTTGGTATGATTTCCAAATCTACGAAAACATTTTTTTCCATTTATTTGCCTATTTGAAAGCCTACCGGTGCTTTTAATACAATATAAATGTTCTTAATAATGACTAAAAGCTGTTAAAATGGTATAATCAAGAGTAATTAGAGTTTGCTGCATTGTGCCATCATAACCTCAAAACATTCGTAACCCCTCCTCCACCCCCACCCCCCACCACCAAACATGCTGCGCGAGGGCGTTTTCGACCAGTTACTTTATTCACCAGTAATGTAGCTACAATGAAATGCTATGTTCATATATTTCATTCTCCCATAAATTCTACCCGCACCCTCCTCTACCGCATGAGATCAATATAACCTCAATATTCTATACAGTAATGTGGATTCAGGATGAGGAGTAGGTTTCGAGAAATGATAATTACTTTGTGAAAGACATATTTCATTTATTTGAATACCGCTTTCTGAATGTTTACATTTAGTCTTTTACATTTGATTGTGCAGCTGAAAACAACCTTCAGAGATGTGAATACCAATGGTTAAGCTCGTTGAGAACACAGAAACACATGAGATCTTGAACGTGGTCAGTAGGCTACTTGGATGGTTGATGGCACACTGTTTTCAGCCACCCGACCGCAAACTCCAACCTCGGAAACCCTCTTTGGAAATCTGGATCATCCCCGGGTGGAAGATAAACTGCAAATGTCCAAAGCACAAATCGGAGCAAACAAGAAGTTCCGTGACGATCTAAAGAGCCTACTTTTCTTAAAATTTAAGATTCATGCCAATTACTAATCTATATGTATCTATCTAGAATAATGACGAAATTAAGTTGGTAATATCGAAATTTCTAATTAGTTCGAAATACTGTATACCTAGCATAATGCAGCCTAATAGAGAACTACAGTTGGCAGCCCTGGTGACTGAATATATTCTTAGTTCCATCTCTTAAGGTACAGAATACAAAATTTGGTTGAAGTCCAATGGATAGCATGGACGTTACATGCAGTTAAACATTGGATCTTACAGCGGGCGTAAAATCATTTTGGCAACATGCATGTATTGGTCAGAAATAATCTGAAATAATATGATCTATTATTGTGTCAATTTTGAATGAAATCCATTAGTTAGTATAGAAGTTACATGCATTTTAAAATTGGACCTATCAGCAGGCTTAGAATCATGTTGGCAGCACTGGCGTAGGCCTGTATTAGTTACTCCAAATTAATCTAGAATGCCAGGTACTATACGTGTGCAAAGTTTGGGGCTATTGGCTTGCATACTTTCTGATATATTGATATTAGGGTAACAAAAATAGAGACAGTATTTATTAACAGTTGGCAGCCCTGGTTACTCTTAAGAATCGGCAGTCATATGTGTTATGGTACACATAGCACACACGAAATTTTGTTGAAATCCAAATGATAGTATAGAAGTTACATGTATTTAAATTTGGACCTCTCAGCAGGCTTAGAATCATGTTGGTAGCACTAACGTATATAAGTTACTCCTAATTAATATAGAATGTCAGGTACTATACGTGTGCATAGTTTAAAGCAGTCGGCTTGCATTCTTTATGATATATGGGTATTTGAATTTAAAAAATTGAGAGCATTTATTAACAGTTGGCAGCCCTGGTGGCTCTTAAGAATACGCTCAGTCACATCGGTTTATGTACACATAGCACATACGAAATTTGGTTGAAATCCAATTGATAGTGTAGAAGTTATATGCATTTAAAATGTGGACCTATCAGCAGGCTTATAATCATTTTGGCAACACTGCCTTGTATGGCCTCCTGGAAATTATATTACAATATTATTATCTATGCGTGTGCCAATTTTGAAATAGCTCCCATTCATACCTTCCAAGATATCCAACATGGAGCTCAAATTTCAATTGCGATTTTTCAGTAGTTAGTAGCACTGACATCATTTTCAAATATGGACGTGAGATATTCAGGTATAGATCTTTACTCCTACCAAATTTTGTTTCGATTGCTGCAGCCGTTTAGGAGTTGATAGGGACACACACACACACACACAATCAGACAGACAGACAGACAGACAGACAGACAGACACACATTTGCCCGATCTCATAAGTCTACTTTTTCCTCATTTTTGCAAAATGTGAAAAGTAGGCTAAAAATTAAATTTCAATGTAGGCCTACACGGATAAATGCAATGCATGTAGTAGTATTATTGTAAATCAACACCACATATATGCAAATGGTCGGTACGGTAATCCTCCTTTCAATATAGCAGAGGCAGAGTGAGGGAATGTTTGTTTGCAGCAGGACTGTGAACAGGAGCAGCACACGTGAGTTGCTCTTCTGCCCAGTCCAGAAAAGTTTGTCCAGGGTTCTCTTCTAGTTCAGAAGTTTGCAACTCCGTAGCACGACCACTTATAACACAAGTTGTTTTGTTGTTGCTTTTATCATTTGAGGGGCTTGGACATGGTGGTCATTGTGACTCATGTACTTAGGTGAGTGTATTTTTGTATGATAACCTGTTGTAATATGGTGACTGTATTAATGTGTCTTTGTACTTTAGATGAGGATTGGGAGGGAGGCAGCCGTGGCCATAAATAAGGAACCATCTCGGCATTTACCTGCAGTAGACGTGGCAAACCACTTCCAAGATGGCCTAGGTGGGAATCGAATCCACCTCGCCTCAGGATTGCCAAATGAGGCTTAAAATTAGCGTATCCCGTTTCAGCCCTCAGACCAGAATTACTTTTATAGGCAGGGCCAGGAAACGAACCCAGACCTCTGGGGCAAGAACCGAGAATGCTAGCCACTACACAACGAGGTGGTCAAACAAGAATTGTGTCCAGGCATGTATCTAGGCCTAATGGGTAAGACTAAGGAGTTGTGTGTCTACAAGGTATAGGGGAGCTGAGAACATGGTAGCCTTTCTTCCTGAAACTACAAACTGTCATTCACTCATTGAGAACAGTTTCCAGCTAGACTGTCAAGAACCCATTACAGATTTGGGTGCTATTCAGCACCTAGAACAAATACTAGGTACTGAATTCCATTGACATGCACAGGAAAACAATGCTAACTTTCTTACATATTTTGGGTGGTCAAGCTAAGAGAACTTTAACCCTCAGTGTAAGAAAAATGTCTCTACGATGCCAGATCAACCCTTGTTCTCTCAGCTATAAAATGCATGTTAGCAGGCCCCACCACCAAATCGGGAGGTACAATTTGACATGCTGCATGCATAAAATGATGTTTTTTTTTAGCGCATGGCTTTTAGTGCCGGGAGTGTCCGAGGACATGTTCGGCTCGCCAGTTTTGTAGCTGCTTCGAGACGGACACCCAATGGGTGAGCTACAAGTACCGTTGGGGAGGGAAGTTGGAATGGAAGGACGAGGAATTGGAATGTAGCGGCTGTGGCCTATGGTGAGGGACCAACCCCGGCATTTGCCTGGAAGGAAGATGGGAAACCACAGAAGACCATCTTCAAGGTTGCCGGCGGGGGGATTCGAACCTCCTCGCCTCCCGGATGTGAGCAACTGCCAGCAGTCATGTCGTAACGACCACGGCTAACTCACCCGGATAAAATGATGATTAATAACACAGTAAGACTAAAACCTACAATGAAGCAGCACTCAAAAGGAGCTTCGGGCTAACGTACACTACTGAATGAAGTCATACTGTACTCCTAGGCTTTTACATACAACAATGTAGTAGGCCTACACCTTGCAGGCTTTAGGCTAAGCATAATAGAGGACCAGAGGGAAGATGATAAAGTAGTTAATAAAGCCTACGGTACTATTATTTTGCTGGAGGGTATCTGTATTAATATCTTCTAGGAAGTACACAAACAATATTAACATATATTTCTAGAGCCAACAAACATTCTTTGTCGACTTTATTTCGACTTTTTCGCCCATGCCTAGGATTGTACCAATCCTTGCCTTATTCCCTGACGCATAGGACACCAGAAGTCACAGCCATGCAGAGCGTATGTCAAAATAGGACCAGGGTCCAAACCTGGGTGCTTCGATCACAAGTCACTTTGTCTCTTTAATACTGTACTTGAAGTATTTGATTGAGACATCTGCATGCATCCTCTGCAAATATTAGCATAGATAGGAAAATTATGGACATGGGTAGGACCTACCGCATTTCAAACTACTTCAGTACGGTACGATACCGTTTACTAAAAGCTGATCCTGCACATTTACAAAGACTTGACAGAAGTCTTCAGCAAGATGAAAACAATTGTTTGGTACGTTTGGCAGGAATAAATTGCATTATAAATATAAGGGAAGAATTGTCCACTATGTACAAGACTAGATCGTACCTATATTCCGATTTTTACGCGAAAATCAAGCAAATAAAAGTAAATCCATGAATTCTGATCACAGTACAATTATACCGACTGAAACTATGAGCAAGATTTACACTTGACCAATTAATACCTGCCCTACATATAAATTATGTTGTCCCAGGATTAGAGCAAACGGATACGGAGCTGCCGTCATTTGCAATAACACCGCTTGTCACTTGTTATTCAATTTAGTAATGGATCCAACATAGTAGAGAATGTGTCACTAAAAATGGAGTATAATACTGCAACAGTTGTCACCATGCGGGCCCAAACAGTAAAAAATCGCACGTGTCGGTCTTTGTTTTGGTTCGAAACAGCCTATAGAGTTTTCCGCGCCTGATGCGGATAACTGTTCCTGACACGTAATTATCATTATTACCATCCTTGCCGGTGTGACTCATTCGTTACACAGGAAGACCTTGTGCGAATGGCTAAATTTTAACGGCAACTCGCTCATTGAGTCGGCAATCAGCATGACGAGTGAGTGTGATGGCTCGTGCTGGAGAACCGAGTAGGGCAGTATAGGAAGTTATTTAATGGTGAAATGTCGTTTCCCATAGAGTAGAGATTTATCTGGGTTTAGGGAATATTCGAAAGATACGTTGTATTTGACATATCCAGTTTGTGTTTTAGAGAAAGTAGCATTAATCAACCACCTCATGCTGTTAAATTTGAGTCACAGTAGCCTACCTTACTTTTTGCAGTGCCTATATAAATTTACTAGCAGTAGTACCCGGCTTCGCCCGATGGAATGATCATGAAATCTCAAAATCTCTGTGGTCAGATAAGGGGGCATCCATTAATTCCGTAAGGCGATTTTGGCGATTTTTCAACCCCGCCCCCTTCTCCCCGTGTTGAGTTGTGAGATTTTGCTCGACCCCCTCCCCTAATCTCCCGTGAGATTTTTCAAAATGCGTTATATTAATGTAAATAAGTTAATCTGTGCTTGATTGCGTTGAATTTATTTAAAAAACAATTTACTTAATTCTTTTTATTAAAGACTAGTATTTAAGACTTCTAAGAACGTAGTCTAGACTAGAATCACAGTGAGAAAACTGAACAATAAAATACTTAAGTAGGAACTACCGGTACTAAAATTCGTAAAAGAATATTCATTCTAGTTCAGTCCACGGAGACTCATGTATTATCTCAAGAGTGACTACTGGAACCAACATGTCCATGTAATGTTCAGTAAAATCATCTGCTCCTTCAACCTCGCTCTGATTTAGCCACTCTAATCAGTTATCGCTTGCACACAGAAGCTCAGTAGCTCGACGTGTGACCAGCTGTGAGGGTCGCACTCGGCACACAAAACCATTCGCATCTTCTTTGATTCGCATTGGTCGCGCGTTTAGCTAGCCGGTGGCGGCTAACATCGAGGGTCTACTGTGTGGCGTTCGCATAACCGCGATGATTTAGCCATATTTTAACGGAGAAACATTTTTTTACTTAATTTAACCCAGTTTTCTCGCAATTAGGCCTATAGGCTGCTTCTTGCGAGGGGGAGGGGGAACGTGATATATGCCGAGACCTCCCTCTCCCCCACGTGAGATTGGGTGAGGTTCGGCTCGACGACGCCTTCCCCCCCCCCTCTAAACGCCTCAAGTAATTAATGGACGCCCCCTAACACTCAAGTGATGTATTTTATGTTTTATTTTTACTTGTTTGTTTATTTATTTATTTATAATTTTTATTGTATTTATTTTCTTTTGATTTATTTAATAGTTTTATTTATTTATTTGTTTATATCTTAAATTATGTTATTTATTTGATTGTTTGTTAATTTATTTATTTATTTGTTTAATTCATTATTATTTTTATTTATTCATTTATTTTATTTACGTTTTTAATTTATTTATTTGCTTATTTATTTTGTAAATATTTTTTTAAATTAATTAATTAATTAATTAATTTATCTTCCATGCGATTCAATGAATTTAGCAATTTTCATGTTGTTAAATACGATTCTTTATTGCATTCTGCCTTGAACTGAATACTATGCACAGAGTAGGCTACCGGTACCTTTTCATATTTGGTCCAAAAGAAGGCACTGATAATAATAATAATAATAATAATAATAATAATAATAGCGACGATAATTCAAAAATGCTTATGTTGCCAAGAGCGAGATAGCTCAGTTATAATGTAGTTAGATTCTCACCTAGGTGGACATGGTTCGTATCCCGGTCAGTGCATGTGAGATTTTCTAACATGTAAATGAAATGTCCCTCCTATGGTTTCGATTGCACGTAAATACTGGGATAGAGTCTTGTTCAAGAGTACTGTCGCACAGTGGTCCGGATTTGAAAAAAAGCGGACAAAAATATTTTCCGCTAAATGAAATGAAATACTTTTGTATAAAACTTTAAATTAGATGTTACTATTAGGTAAATTTGTCTTAGTACATAAAATTACTTACTTATTCATCCTCTGATCCGGATGAGTCGACTTCCTCTCCTTCCCCTTCCTGCTCCGTCTCGTCCTCGGGTATAGACAATAATTTACACACCTCCTGAGGCAACTGTCTTCTTTT
The DNA here is from genome assembly GCA_946902985.2 of Meconema thalassinum. Taxonomy (NCBI): domain Eukaryota; kingdom Metazoa; phylum Arthropoda; class Insecta; order Orthoptera; family Tettigoniidae; genus Meconema; species Meconema thalassinum. Next base: position 293,022,129 of record OX336391.1, on the reverse strand, counting down.
CTTCTTCGGTAGACCTCCCGTGCTTGAGATTACTGAATCAGAGCTTAGCAATAGTCTATGGAACAAGTCAAAATTATTGGAAATTCTTGAGGATTTTCTGGTATGGTCTTCTCTATATTTTCTTACTTCTTGGTGTCTAGACTCTAAGACCTCTTCTGAAAGTTCTCCAATCGGAAAAATAGCTGCTTCTATAATGAAAGATCCATGGACAAATATGTTATGGAGTGTTAGAGGCATGTAACACCACGGATATAGCCGTACATATAAGCTTGCTGTTTCGCAGCAGTAGGAATTGAACTCTGAACTATTAATTTCATTACCAGAGGAAATTGCTTTTAAAATTATTCCAAAACGAGTTATTAACTACCCCTGTTATTTCGGATGCTACTTGAGGTTGATCAAAAAACCTTCGGGCAGTGTTGCCATCACTGGTTGTTCCATATCCAGGCTTCGGAATATCAACTAGAAGACCTAATCTCGTTCTGAACGAGTCTTGCACAATTTTTTCTTTCTTTCGAATAAGTCTCGAGTACCATCTTTCACGCTCACTTTCCACTTTTTAAAACCCAGGCGGTACGAAATATGCAGGAGACATTCAAAAAATCGAAAGTGGGCGTGTGGAACTGAAATTCCAAACTCAAGTTGTAAATTGTCGACGAGCTTTTGTGCCACTTATGTAGATTTTTCATTTCTGAAAATTTCGCACCATTGTTTGCCCCTTGTTGGAGTGGTCGTGGTAGCTTCTTTTTAGCTTGGCTAATGAATCGTCTCCCTCTGCCCTTAAATTCACAACGGTCGCATAGGCAAGCTCTGATGAAGTGGCACTCTCCCTTAGGACTTTAATTTTCCTTATTTTGCTTCTCTCCGTTAGCTCTTGCAATTCTTTTGGAGGACGACCTCGATCTACTGATTTTGCAGAGCCAGGAATGCTCGGAATTGATATCACATTTTCTGTTTTCAACCAGTCTGAATATTTCTTCGAAAAAAAAAAAAGAACGTTCTAAGAAGTTACACTTTCTCCACCGGTCAACAAACGGCAAAAAGAAAAGCTTCATATATTATTATACACTGTTTTCTCTACACTGTCGTCAACATTTAATTGGAATTTGTTAAGGAGATATGTTACCACAAACTTTCCTTGACGCGCGCGAGACTGATTTTTGTTCTCTCGAATCTTGTTAATAAGATCACTGCGACTAACAACGAAAATTCATTTTTCACTCTTCACAACACACACAACTACTACTAATCAATTACTTCTCGTGATTGAAGATTATTTTGGTTTCATGGCCTCGAGATATCCCTTGCGTAGCATAAACAAATGTCTCAACAGGCCCTTATCTCGCGCGAGTGTTTATCCTCAGAGCGCGCAGTAATGTTCTCTCCCTTCGCAATCACGCATCTGGCGGGTTCTGGCGATGAAACCTTTTAGGATATATTCTCCAGTATTCATTTTAAAACTAGCATAAGTTTCATGGTATACATATACATTTTTTTGTAGGTCAAGCAAAATTTATTTTTCTTGAAGAAAATAAAGCACTATAAAAATAAGTATAACAGTCCTTATAAGTGATCTGAAATCGAAAATCCTGCTATAATCAAATATATCAGATCACAAACTACATACAGATACAGTATTATAGACCCCGAGTTTCGTTTTGAAGTTAGAATGATATTTCAAAGTTTACTTAATGGAGCGCGGAATTCAGAAACGAAGAGTTGTATCACTTTTGTAGTATTATATCTGAGAAACACAGAAGCAATTTCCAAATAAAAAGTGAAATTAATGTACACTGATTAACATACTTCACGTGGGAGTTGGTTTGGCCTTTCTAATGTAAAGTTGAAAAATCTATTTTTGTCCGCTTTTTTACGGAACCGGACCACTGTGTGTCGGCTTCATTCCGATACTCCAATCCTATCAAACTCAAATACATTAGGCCTAGTAAAAACTCCACAACAACGCAGGTTAGCAGATAATGTCTCACAGAGAATAAATACAAGGTACCGTTGGCAACTATAACATCACTTACCTTACCATCGGCGCTACAGCTCATGGAGAGCCCGGGCCTTCCCAATCACATCATTCCATGCTTTATGATCGTGGGCCAGCGTCTCCATCCACGAATTCCCAGTTGTCGTACATCATCGTCCACTTCATCCAACCATCTCTTACGCGTACGGCCTATTCGTCTTCTTCCTTCAGGATGTCGATGGAATACTTGGTGTGCTGCTGGTTTCACCTCCATTCTCTCTATAGAGCGTCTCTACCTTTTAAAAGACAGTATGGAATTAAATGTAGGAGTTCCCTCTCACTCGCACTCCTATCTCCTGCAATTAGCTTTGTCCTTTTCTACCCCCGGCGATGTTGCCATTTCCCAATAATTGAAAGTGACACATCTAAGAAAATGTTTGCGTAGTCTTATAGAGAATGTTCCTCTCTTTAAGATTATGTAAAAATAAAAGCCATAAAGAATTAATACATGGCCCAATTTTCACAATTACGATATTTTAGCGCAAATCTACAGTTTTGCATATATAAAACTTATCACGCCATAGATAATGAACTAATGATCGCAACAGATTAAGAATTTATTTCTAGATTGCCTGATGTTGGTAGAAGACACCCTATTTCTCAGGGGAGTAATTATTTTCGTAATAAGAAAGTTATGTTTTTTTTCTTAAATGTTACTTGAAAAATCTGGGATGGTATCACAGAAAAGTTACGTTGCGAGAAACTTTTTTGCTGTTGACTTTACGTTGGTGACTAAGCGAGAAGAAATGTTCATTAATGTCTGAAATGGTTTTTAAAACAAACCAGAGCTCGATATCAGATAGCATTCATAAGTTATCGAGATAAGTTTGTAGATCGCCAGCCGGTTGTCTAGGTGAAGAATGATCAACTTATCAAATTCATATTTGTTGCCAAGATACTTGAGCGAGAATCTACTTGTTTCAATTCCACACAGGTTCTCCTCGTGCCTGGGTTATTAAATATTCCAGAAAGAACTGAAGACGTTGAAAACGTTGTTTATTTAGAATTGCCAACACCAAATATTTACATAACTAATACATTGGCACGAAGCCTACCTTGCTTGCCTTGGGCAAAGCGTACACAGTATCTACATAGCTAGTTGTCAGTTTGTGAAGAGGCCAAAAATGACCATTACATTAGCTTAAGTATTAAGTTAGTTTGGTGGGGAGGTGGGCCGAGGATAGTCGAAGTAGACTCGGTCAACCGAATGAGATTCACCAATAAGGGATACATCAAATTAGTTAATAGCCAATAGAAAATAAAGCTGTGGAGGGAGAGAACAACAACCAATGACAATATGTCGTTTGGGGCACTGGCTCTAGGCGTGTCCTACTAGCGCCACATTGGTTTTCTAAGAAGTCTATCTCTCAGGAATTATGAATGGACTGAGAGGAGGGCTAGCCTTTCATAAGAAAGTTGGTCATCGTTGGCGACTTCCAGACTTTCCGAGAACTCGCTATCAAAGCTATGTTTTGGGAGTAAAAATATATGTCCTCTCAAAGTGTATTACATGACTTTAGTTTCAGGGAGCTGTGTCATACTTTGGGCTTGGCCTGGCTACCTGCTTGAGATGGGTGAGGCTAGTAATTTCTCAAGGAAGTGTGTTCTGTGTATTGGAAGCATTAACAGAATACAATCCTTGGGTTTCCAGCAAATAATAATAATAATAATAATAATAACAAAATGACATGGAAAACCCAAAATTAGTGGGAGATGCGGGCTGGTCATGAATATTAAGGGGGTCGCTAGACGGTACACATGACTCCTCCCCTCTTAGCTGGAAATTACTGACCTCAGTAATTAATTCCTTTTTCTTACATATAAGTTTTGCAGATTTACACAGGTTGCTTAATGGCTGTCTAAATATAAACAAAATTATAAATGCTATGGTTAATACAAAAATTATATTCATGGATACGAATTGCTTCCTTGTGATATAAGTTATTGGTATGGGTTTAGGGTCTAATTTCAGCTTTGTTACATCAAGATGGGAATGGAGAAGGTTTATTTCATTATTTAATGAGGGTTCGTCATGAATGATCAGGATTGGGATTTATGAACATAGTTGGTAGGTTTCTGATGTAATGTTATTCCTATGCTGGAAATTGGACAAGATTCATTCGAATATATCACTTGTGGACCTGAGATTTGTAGAGAGTCTTGAGTCTCTACGCATGTTTGCATAATTATCTCTGGTGTCTTACTGAAAAATAGGATATGTTCCTTATTTAAAGGTTGAAATATTTTATATCATTACTTATTGAAGCATATTCACATCCAATTGTGTTTTTTAAATTGCAACTTGTGATCCTAATATTGTAATACATACATAACTTACATGAAATTGAGTACTTTTTGTACAGGGTGTACTGGACCATTTTGAAACGGGTCCTTGCAAATAGTACTTTTCAGTTGGGACAAGTACAGTGTCCTTGATAGTTGGTACAGGGGTTATTTCATACAATTGATATTGGCTTCCATCTGTGATTGGCATGGAAAGAATTACAATCATTTCTTCATTCAGTATAATTACTTGAGTCTTTTATAGTTTGAGATTTTCAAACTGGTGATACTGGTCTGAAAGAATCATACTTTTAACAGGATAAATAGTCAGTAAATATTTCACTAAATTAGTTAAGTCTTTTCTTGAGAATAACCTGACATTGACCATTTCATTGAACGAAAGAGAAATGGTTTCTTGGAGCACACGTAATATCTTTTTGAATTTGTTGACACACATTAACACGTATTGAGAATCTTCCAGTAAACTGATTTTGAAGTCTTCTGTTTGGAGGATACCTTGAATTACCTTCATATTGTCTTGTTACTAGCATGGTTCATTTCGTCGTAGAATTTTTGAGCAATTGAATTTGCAAAAGATACTAATTTATTAATATGTTTATTTCAATTAAACCGTTAATTAATCCTCGTTTATTTTTATTAGAATTAATTGGTATTAATGTATTTAAATCCTTTATTTAATTTAATTAATTAATTTATTAAATATGGAAAGGTATTATTACTCTCTATTACTAAGCTAGAGACAGTATCATCAATATTTTTGTATGCCTCTTTCAGAGTAGTTAAATTGAAATGAAACTTGAATTTATGATAATTATTAATTATTCTGGAATAGGCGGAATCTTCCTTTTAGGTTTAATATCCTCAAAGTTTCTCACGTGAGTTTTACCATTTTTCATTTTACAATAAACTCGGTTGGTCTCAATTTTGAATATTGTACCTTCATTGTACAAATTCCTAGACTTCCTGTTCCTGGTCAAAGAATCCTAAACCTACTTGTAGGGGTGCTCAAATGTAGAATCCCTTGGATCGGATTGCTTTTCGTTCAAAATTTTAATTTGTTCAAAATGAAAGTTATATATATGAACTTGGGCAAATGAATGATTGGCTGTAATGGGACCTTGGTTCGGTACCATGTTAGGGTGTCTCTCTACAAACTCATTACTCTTCGGTCGGGCATTGAACGGTGGCTGTTTGATTGCAGAGTGAATTGAAGGGTTGCAATTTGTGTGGGTATTAATTTGAATTCTGGAGAGTGCATCTGCTACATAATTGGTCTTTCCTTTGACATATTTTATGTCAAAGTCAAACTTTCCTAGCTTTATTCTCCAGCGATAGAGTCTCGAACTGAGATCATTCAAGGTAAAAAGCCATTGTAGTGGACGGTGGTTACTTTCCACTAAGAAATGTCGTCCCCATAAGTAAGGCTTAAAATGCTTACTGCTGTCTACTATGGCTAACAACTCTGTTTCTATTGTAGAGTAGTTTTTCTCGGCTGGGTATAAAGCTCTAGAATAGTATGCTATTAGGATGTCCCTTCTGAGTGAGAACACTCCCTAATGCGAAGTGTGGTTAACACAAATGGTTGCTCAAAGTCTGGGTAAGCTAACACTGGCGCATTTATTAGCAAGGTTTTTAGAGTTTCAGATGCAGATTTATACTCTGGGGTTTCTACATTTATTTTTGATCCCTTTTTTAAGCATCAGGTAGGATATGCTATTTTAACGAAGTCCTTTATGAATTTTCTATAAAAACCGGTTAGACCTAGAAATTGTCTAATTTCTTTCGGGGTCTTGGGAATGGGGTAGTTTTTTACTACTTTGATTTTCTCGGGATTCGGTTTTACTCCGTTCTGTGAGACAATGTGGCCTAGGAAGGCTACTTCCTTGTGAAGGAATTCAGTCTTATCGAGCTGAATCTTCAGGTTAACCTCTAGTAATTTTTTCATTACAAGGGTTAAGTGTTGTCTGTGTTCCTCTAGGGATTTGCTGTATACGATAATATCATCGATATACACAAAACAGAACTTGTAAAGGAAAGGGCGTAGGACATTGCCCATTACGCGCTGAAAAGTGGCTGGTGCATTTTTAAGGCCGATCGGCATCCTAGCATATTGCAGGTGCCGATTATCTATAGTAAAGGCTGTCTTTTTTACAGATCTAGAATCCATTTCAATTTGTTGAAATCCTTGGGCGAGGTCAAGAGTTGAATAATACTGACTGCGTCCTATATTATCTAGAATCTCTTCTACGAGGTGGAAATTTGTCCTCAATGGTCTTTTTATTTAGCTGTCTAAAAATCAATGACCAATCTCCATTTCTTCTGTCAAGAAGCGTCCAGCTTCTTTGGCACTATCCAGACTGGGTTACAGTAAGGTGAATCACATAGAGTGACTATTCCTTGTTTAAGAAGTCTTTCCACTTCTTCGTTCCGTATTGACTTTAATGCGGGAGGATATCGGTACTTCTTTTGATATACTGGATCTTCGTCAGTGGTGTGAATAAAATGTTTCACTGGATTAGTGAACGTTAGATCGCACCCCGGATAGTAAAATACATCTGAAAATTCAGAACACAATTCAGATATGACTCTACTCCGTAGGTCATTCATGTGTCGTGTGCGGAGATATTCCTGAATATCACCATCTGAAATTGGATTTATTTCCGGCGGGTGTATTGCAATGTTCTCTAAAGGTTCAACTAGCACTGGCTTACTAAATTCTTGTTTCAATGCTGTTTTCACAGGATACATAACCTGGTAGTTTTTGGCATGCAAAATTGCATCTACGAAACACATTCCTTTATGTTCAAAGTTCGGAATATACTCGTCTCCTTGATCGATATTGACAGGGATGGCAATATTGTGCATATCTAATGAAGGTTTAAAGCTTATCTGTTTGTTGCTTGAATGGGAAAAGAATGGTATGTCCTTGTTATTCAGGGAAACTAGGTTAGACTTGTAATCTATTTTTGCACCTAGTTTCACAAAGTCAGCTGTGCCAATTAACGCATCAAAATAATCGTGCCATTGCATGACTCGAAATTCGATCGGTTCGTTAATATCATATTCAGAAAATATAGGGAACTGTATGTTGTCTTCACCTTTAGTCTCCGAATGAACAGAATGTATGCAGAATTGTTCCTTGAATAAATATTCCGTAAAATATGCATACGCTACGTTTGGGTTCAAATGTAGTTGCAAACACCACTACATATTAGAATTTAAATCCAAATAGTGTAATGAATGGCAACTTCGGAGCGTTTCTAATATTATTTAGGTTTTCAACTGATATAGTTGGGTAAGAACAATAATCTTGGTCTTGTTCATATTTTGCATAATGCTCGACAAGGGTTTCAAATGTTAGATAATCAGTGTCATATTCGAATGCCTGTTCTAATTCATGTTCAAACACGGGTTCGAATCCGTGTTCGAATTCTTGTGTTTCTTGAGGATATTCTGATTGTACCTCAAGAGGGTGACTGTCTCATAAATGTCTTCCTCGTGTGCATTTCTGTTTGCCTGAATGGTGGATACACCTGGCATAGGCTGTGGGCAGCTCTGATTGTTTGGTGTGAATTATCTGCCGATATTACTTGGTGTAGGATAGGGTCGGTTTGTCGGTTTAGAAGGTTGCTGGTTCGGAGGTCTAGCATTTGCTGGAATCGAACCCTGGAAAGGTCTAAAGTTTGGATGTGGGTTAGGAATTCTAAACTGGTGGTTTGGTTGATTTGTGAATTGTTGCATTTGAGGGAAATAATTATTATGTGGCCTCGGATATGCAAATGGATTATGAGAAACCTGGTTTAGTGGTTGAGCTGTTTGACTGTTTCTAGTTGGTGTTTGTGCGAATACTTTTTGACTGGCGGTATTGTCGGGAGGATACTTTGGAGTTTCTCTCAACTGATCCATATAATTCCCATGTGCGCGATCATTATCGTATATTCTACAGTGTCTCAGCGCACTACTTAGATCTGATATTTGTGCATAGCGCAAATATGCACGGTACGGTTCTAAGATACCGGCTTTGAATGCATTGAGACAAAGCTCGACAAATTCTCTTAACTTCAACTCCAAGATTTGATCTCGGCAGTTGAGTTTACATAAAATTTTACACTGGAGAACAAGAGCGCCTAACCTATCATGGTAGTCTGTATAGCTCTCATTTCTTTTCTGGAAACAGTTTAAAATTTCCTGCACTAAAAGTCTCTCATTTTTTACATCACCAAATTTCCTTATTAGCTTCTCTTTAAATTTTTCGTAGCTACTGTTCGCTTCCAAATCTAATATGCTACTGGCTTCGCCTTTTAATTTAGATCTAACAACGTTAAACAAAAATTCATTGATTATGTTTGAATTTGCAGTGGCGGCTGCTCTTCTATGTGTGTTTAGAAAACAGTCACATCTTGCAATAAAATAATCTAGACTGCAGGATGGAGTCCCATTAAATTCGGGCAATAGTTGCATTTGGGCGTACTAAAATTTTCACAATAAGTTTGCTTCAACCATTATGTATTATTATAATTGAAAATTAATTTAGTTGAAAATTGTCTTAAGAAATAATTAAAAATTTATTAAAAGTAACTTATTATTATTATTATTATTATTATTATTATTATTATTATTATTATTATTATTAAAAGAACTTGTTTAGTTGTTTAAAATTAAAACACTTGAAAATTATTTTAACAAGTAGTTAAGAATTATATTCAAATAACAACAAAAAATAAGTAACCTCTTCTTCTTATTATTATTATTATTATTATTAATTCGAAAGATAAATGATATGTGGGAATCCCATTTAGATTTCCACAATGTGAACTAATGAAAATGATATTCCTTCTGAAAGGAGAATGATATAAATATTTAGTTTATCTATTAAATCTTATAAAAGTGACAAGCGGAAGACCAGTGGAGGTTGCACTAACTCACTTTTATTAGAAGGCTATATAACTATATTATTAATTTTTATTTTAAAAGTATTAAGTCAAATGAAATAGGAAAAACGACATATCTTTCGATCAAGTTAAATCGCTTTTTCATTTGAAAGGCAAAACAAATTTATTATTAGCTTAATATCTATGAATTACTTCAAAAGAAAATAGTTTAGATTTACGCAAAACGCACCCTTCTTTTGAAAGGTAATTTAAATCTTATCACTATTGCTCAACACAAAAATACATAAGAACCATGTGTACACTGAAATATGCAGGCATCACAAATAAGATATTTTTGTACGTACTTACAGGCAGAAGAAAATTGACAGTTCGGATCGCATCTCTTCCGTACTGCTCGTTGGCGGTTGGTTTTCCTTGATGTCGTGTAGTCGGAAGGCCTTACTTGGGGCGTTGGTCTCCTGGAACGTTGTCGGCAAACACGTACAGGATGGCAGTAGGCGGTTGGCGAATAGCTCCTTCTTTGGAGTTGTCGGCAAACACGTACACCGATGGTGGTAGGCGGATAGCTCCTTCTTTATAGTTGTCGGCTGTCCTACTTCCTTCTCGGTCTTTGAGCGTCGTTTAGCGGTCGAAGTGCTCCTGTTTTAGAGCTAACGGCTTACATGAACGGCGGCGTCGTCAAGCTGTCGAATAGTGCTTGTTTTCAGCGTTGTCGGCTTACTTGAACGGCGATGGCGGTCGGTTGTTTGTTGAAGGACGCTTATTTTCAGCGTTGTCAACTAACCTCCTTCCTTCAACTGGCGTAGTCGGTTGTGGTTGAAAGATGCTTAAGTGTTGTCAGTTCCACTCCTAACTATGCTGGTTGGTTCTTCTGAAATATGTTGACTGCAGAATGTTGCGGGATGATACAGATTATCAGACAGGTAACGAAAGGTGCTTAATTCAGCGTTATCTGAATACCTGATCCAATTAGCATATGGATCTGATGATCACGTATCAATCCCGGAAGGGCCCCCAGATAAGTTTGTAGATCTCCTGTCGGATGTCTAGGTGAAGAATGATCAACTTATCAAATTTATACTTATTGCTAAGATACTTGAGTGAGAATCTACTTGTTTCAATTCCACACAGGTTCTCCTCGCGTCGGAGTTATTAAATATTCCAGAAAGAACTGAAGACTTTAAAAACGTTGTTTATTTATAATTGCCAACACCAAATATTTACAAGACTAATACATTGGCACGAATCCTACCTTGCTTGCCTTGGGCAAAGCGTACACAGTATCTACATAGCTAGTTGTCAGTTTGTGAAGAGGCCAAAAATGACCATTACATTAGCTTAAATATTAAGTTAGTTTGGTGGGGAGGTGGGCCGAGGATAGTTGAAGTTGACTCGGTCAACCGAATGAGATTCACCCAATAAGGGATACATCAAATTAGTTAATAGCCAATAGAAAATAAAGCTGTGGAGGGAGAGAACAACAACCAATGACAATATGTCGTTTGGGGCACTGGCTCTAGGCGTGTCCTACTAGCGCCACATTGGTTTTCTAAGAAGTCTATCTCTCAGGAATTATGAATGGACTGAGAGGAGGGCTAGCCTTTCGTAAGAAAGTTGGTCATCGTTGGCGACTTCCAGACTTTCCGAGAACTCGCTATCAAAGTTATGTTTTGAGAGTAAAAATATATGTCCTCTCAAAGTGTATTACATGACTTTAGTTTCAGGGAGCTGTGTCATACTTTGGGCTTGGCCTGGCTACCTGCTTGAGATGGGTGAGGCTAGTAATTTCTCAAGGAAGTGTGTTCTGTGTATAGGAAGCTTTAACAGAATACAATCCTTGGGTTTCCAGCAAATAATAATAATAATAATAATAATAATAATAATAATAATAATAACAAAATGGCATTTAAAACTCAAAATTAGTGGGAGATGCGGGCTGGTCATGAATATTAAGGGAGTCGCTAGACTGTGTACGTGACTATCGCACTTGCGCTGGTCACGATTCCTCCCGACCAGCTCTGACGCACCAAAAGTTTATTTACTCAGTGGCCCATAGGCTATCTGCCCGACTGCGTTAGATGGAGTGTAATTTATGGTGTGAAGTTAAACTGTGAAATGAAGTGGTCCTCGTGTTCTTTATAAATTGTCCGTCTCGTTGCGTACTGGCCAGCATTCTTGGCTGTCACCGCGGAGGCCCGGGTTTGAATCCCAGCTTTGCCAAGAAATTCAATTCTGGTCTGAGGGCTGGGACGGAGTGTACTCAACTTCATGAGACAAAACTGAGAAGAGGCGGGTTCGATTCCTACCCCAGTCATCCTTGAAATGGTTTCTGTTGTTTGCCTTTGTTCATCCCGGGATATTTTTAGCCTATTTTCATTTTATGAAGAAATAGGCTTATGTGATCACCTTTTGTCCGTGTGTCTGTCTGTGTGTGCGTGTGCGCGCGCGTGTGTGTGTGTGGTGTGTGTGGGTCCGTCCCCCCCCCCCTAATAACTTGTAAACGGCTGGAGCTATTTCAATAAAACTCGGTAACATCATAGCAGCATTATGGCCAACCCCGACCGTGCCCTTCAAATTTTATTGTGACTCACCAATCCAACATGGCGGCTGTGCGAAATATTTCACCAGCATTCAGTATCTCCGAAACTATTACCGATATCACCCTGACATTTTGTACGGTGATAAAGGGCACTACTAGAAGTTCACCTGTGAGACTTTCAAAACCCTGGTAACTACAAAACCAACATGGCGGCCAAGCGAAGTTGAGATTTATAATAGACTTTTCTGGCGATTTAACCATCCAAACGTAATGAAACTTGGCACCGCAAATGTTCATACACATTGTAATACACTGGCGTCTAATTTAGTTCAATTGTTTACATAACCTCAAAATGGCGGCTGTGCCAAGTATTTCACTGGCATTCTATATCTCCGAAACTATTACAGACATCACCCTGAAATTTTGTACGGTGATAAAGGGTACTGCTATATGTGTATCTATGTAACTTTCAAAAACCTGTAAAGTACCAAACGAACATGGTGGCCAAGCGAAAATGAAATATTTTAGTAGAATTTTCTCGTGATTTAACCATCTGAGCGCAGTGAAATGTGGTACAGTAAATGATTATACATATTATAATGCACTGGCATCTAATTTAGTTCAATTTTTACGTAACCTCAAGATGGTGGCTGTGCGAAATTTTAAAATTAAGTTTTTATTTCTTGTGTAGTAATCATGTGATCGAAGTGAAAGTTTGAATAATGAAGCTACGCAATAATTTTCCTTTAATGATACATAACTCTATGGCCTATACTTATAACGATCCAAAATGGCGAGCATCCAAAATATTTTGACGGTTCTCAATATCTACGAATCTTTTACAGCAATAAAACTGTTTTTTTTTATATTCATAGAGGCTATGAACATAAGTTCACCTATAGGACTTTCAGTAACCTGGTGAGCACAAATCCAACATGGCGGCGACGCGAAGTAGAAATATTTAATGGACGTTTCTCGCGATTTCACCACCCGTGTGCAGTGAAACTTTGCACGTTAAATGCTTATACGAATGTTAATTCACTGGCATGTAATTTATTTCAATTGTTTTCATAACCACAAGATGGCAGCTGTGCGAAATTTTAAAATCTCGTTTTTACTTCCTGTGTCCTAATCATGCGATTGAAGTTTGAATACCACACGTACACAATAATCTTCATATAATAGTACATAAATAAAAATCCAACCTGCGACCTTCTGAAATATTTAGACGGTTCTCAATATCTACGAATCTATCACAACAATGAAACTGAAATTGTGTATGTTTATAGAGGCAATTGACATGAGTAGGATATATGAAAATAGGCTGTATAGTTCTTCCCGGATCTACTTGTTTTGTCGTGTGGCCTCCTGAGAGGCCGAGTGCAGGTCCTTCTAGTCGACGCCCGTGGACGACCTGCGTGTCGGGATTAGAGATGGGATGGATGAAGATGAATTAAACTGGGCAGGGATGTGGAAGGAAACGGCCGTGGCCTGTCAGAAGGTACCTTCCCAGCATCTGCCTGGTGTTGAAAATGGGAAATCACGGAAAACCATTACAAGGACGGCCGACGATGGGGCTCGAACCCACGCGTCTACCGAGACAGCGGTGAGCTTGATCACATGACCAAACGCTGCGCTTTAGCGAGCGTAGCCACTGCTAACAAGGGTTCATTAATGGCGCAGAGTTAACGTTTCTGTGCCAAAAGAACACGGCAGACACCCACGACGAAATGACAGGTGAAGTGTATAAAAAGTAGTTCGCCGAGAAATTGTTGCCCAATTTTCCCGAAAGATCTATCCTAGTAATAGACAATGTAGGCTATCACAGTCGGAAAAGAGAACTTTTAACTACAATTCTGTGGATTTTAGATTGGTTCACTCAATAGGGGTCCCATTTCGAAATGATTTGTTAAAACGGGAGCTTCTTTTTATTGTGACTCAAAACAGAGACAGATATGATAAATACATCATTGCCGAGATGGCTAAATCAGCAGGAAAATATATTCTTTGTTTGCAACCATACCACAGTGAACTTGATCTCATCGAAATTGTATGGGCACAAGTGAAGAACTGTATAAAATTGAACAACGTCTCATTCAAGAAACAAGAAATGAAGTATTTAATTTTGGCTGCATACCACCACTTGACCACACAAAGTTGGGTACATTAGGTGGACCACAAATCATGTATATACTCGTGAAAAATATCATAATTATAATTTATTATAACCTATGATATTTGAGAAAATGTAATATTACAACATATTATAATATTATCAATTTTTATCATATTCATACATAATTGAAAATTATTATACTGTAATGTGTGCATTAAAATCGCGCTCTGAGCTTCGGTGTATCATATCTAAATATTGTACCGTCGTTCGCTGCAAGGCATGAGGTACAGTAATATACAACAAACAAATATTTTGGAAATTTCCCGAGATTTGCGTAAAAGCACTCCTGTATACGAGTTGTGTTACATCATGTGCCCGGCCTTGCAGAAATTTGTATATGCAGTAGATCTGGCATCAGCGCGCTCCATTTAATGCGTACTGTCTTTTAAGGTAGAGACGCACTTTATAGATGTCCGGCTCATCGGAGTCTACATCTTCTAATTTCTATTGATATTAGGGGTAACCCATACAAATTATATAATTCTTTGTTGTATCTCGTTCGCCAAGTTCCATTTTCTTGGACTGGGCCATAGATTTTCCTAAGAAATTTACGTTCCCATATGTTCAACAATATTCTTCGCCCCTTTTAGTAAGTACCCATGTCTCACTATCATGAGTCACCACTGGTCTAATTACTGTTCGATAGACTCTCTTCTTGATCTTACGGCATATTGTATGTGACTTGAGTATTTTTTAAGAGGCTAAAATAGCAGCGAATTCCTTGTGCGATTCTTCCCCTAATTTCGGCCATGGTGTTGTTATCCTCAGTGATCCTCGATCCCAAGTACTTAAAGTTGTTGACGTTTCCAAAAACTTTCCCATTAACATTTAAATTATCTCCTCTCCTGAACCCGTCCCCAAAATGAAACTTAAGAATCGGAACTGATGGTCGTGTGGCTTATAGAACTGGACAAATGTTGCAAAAGGTGACCGTCAAGTACAAGATTGTCGCCTAGTCTGTGTCTTTTATAGGTAGTCATCCAAGAGATTGGTCGGACTCTCAAAAAAGCACCGCCATGGGTTAAGTGGATAGATCCAAAAAGAAAACAAGGCAGCACAATAATGAGACATACTAGGTAGGCTAAGGGGAGGAGTAAGGTAGTTTGTCATTACCAGGGAACGGATTTATATGTAAATACATATCTCTTTGTGAAGCTAAACTTAATTATATTTTGTATTATCTTTACAAGTCATGGTGTGTGGAGTTGAAAAATGGAGTAGACTATTTATTTTCCATATTTTTTCATATTTTGGAGTTAACACATAATGTTCCATATTCTTAGTCATTAAGGTCAATACAGTTCATATTTCGGCAAAAATGTATTAAATTCTATTAAATTATCAGTCCTGTCAATAATGGAGAAACATTTAGTATTTTAACTGGGGTGCAACTCATCATCACGCCTGTCCACGCCTGAGATGATAAGGTAAGGTGATAAACGGCGTGGTGAAAGAGAGATGAGTGAACCCGGAAGAGGTGAGATCAGCTGAGCATCAGAATCACACATAACATCGACTATGTCTGTCCCATAATATCGTTACTCAGGAAATCCCATTCATCGACGATATGCCAGTAGTTTCCGGATTATTTCGTAATTCGGGCATTCCCCTTGATGGCTCAATACCTCCATCTACTTTAGTTGCTACCAGTGATTCACAGTGAGATGGATCGTAGTGTTCTTGTACGTACCGCTATGTCTACAAGTGCAGTGTTTTCAGTTACCTATTGACATTCATTGAAGACATTAACATTGTTATACAAGATGCCTAAAGTAGCACAGTCAACCAGTTTAAAATTAAAAAGTTACGTAACAGAATTTAAAGAAGATGGTTTATCAAATGACAGTAATGTATTATTTTGTAATTTGTGTTAATGTTCAGTGGCATCTACTCAAAGGTTCCTGGTGCAACAACACATTTCAACCAGTAAACATCAGACTAACAAACTACGAAATTTCAAGCTGAGACAATTGTTTCTGACACAACCATCAACTTCGAGTGTAACGTCCGAGTTCAACACCGATCTCTGCCGCGCTCTCATCTCTGCTGACATCCCTCTCTTCAAACTGAATAATCAGTATGTATGTCTACCCCTTATTATTCCCGTTTTTTCAACGGGGTCGGGGATGAGATGCGATGAAGACTGTGGCGGATGGTTTTTACGGCCGGATGCCCTTCCTGACTCCAACCTCATGAGAGGAGTTAATGAGAGATGAAATGAATGATGGTGAATGAAACTGGGCAAGGATGTGGAAGGAAGCGGCCGTGGCCTCTTAGAAGGGACCGTCCCAGCATTTGCCTGGAGTTGAAAATGGGAAACCACGGAAAACCATTTCAAGGACAGCCGACGGTGGGGCTCGAACCCACGCGTCTACCAAGTCAGCAGAGAGCTTGGGAAACTGAATAATCAGTACTTCAGGGAATTCCTCGAGAAATATACTAACCTAACTATCCCGGATGAGTCAACGTTCAGAAAAACCTACGTTTCAGCCATATACGATGAAACTGTTCAGAAGATAAGATAAGAAATTAAAGACGGTCCGATTTGGGTTTCCATTGACGAGACGACAGACAAAGAGGGTAGGCTAATTGGTAACGTAATCATTGGTTTGTTAAGTGAAGATTATTGTAAACGGATTCTTTTACACTGTGATGTTCTAGAAAAGTGCAATAAAAAAAACTATAGCAAAACTGTTCAATGAAGCTTGGGTATCCTCTGGCCACAAGGCTTTCAGTATGATCAAATGTTACTTTTTATTAGCAATGCCGCACCTTATATGAGGAAAGCCGGTGAATCATTGTGTGTTGTATATCCTCAGATGACTCATTTAACTTGTGTAGCACATGCCTTTCATCGTGTGGTAGAAGTGGTAAGAGGCAGTTACCACAAAGTAGATCTATTGATTTCCTCAGTGAAAAAAAGTTTTTCTTTTGAAAGAAATGTACCCATAAATTCCATTGCCACCTAAGCCAGTTCTAACTAGGTGAGGTACGTGGCTGCAAGCGGTTGAATTCTATGCTGAATATATGGACACCATTAAGAACGTTCTGCATGCTATGGACTCTGAAGATGCAGCCTTAATTGAAGCTGCGCAAACAGTTGTTTGCGACACAAGTGTGAGGAATGACTTGATTTACATTCAGCATAATTTTTCATGCATCACAAAAACACTCAAAAGTCTCCAAAACTCGCATCTCTCACTTTCTGAAAGTTTCGAAATTGTGAATAGAACTGTTCAATATGACATTCTGAAAGACCGTCGAAACAACCAGTCCCCCAGCCTTGTCATATACAGTAAGCAGCTGTTACCCTTAACTAGGGGGTATATTAGAGGACCCTTAGCAAGAATATCGCCAGTTGACTACTACCTCTTACAATGACCACATCGTGAAAGACTGTTAAAACAACCATTGTACAGCCTTGTACTACACAGTAAGTAGCTGTTGGTCTTGACTATGGTATATTAGAGAACCCTTAGCAAAAATACAATCAGTTGACTACTACCTCTTACAGTGTTCACATCGTAAAAGACCGTCTCACCGACCCGTGTACAGCCTTGTCATAGCAGTAAGCAGCTGTAACTGTTGACTAGGGTATATTAGAGGACCCTTAGCAAGAATATCATCACTCCATTACCAGAACAGTTCTAACCTTTATAGTGTGAACATCATACTGACAGGTCAGTTACTACTATGGAACTTACTACAACCAACAATGGTAGCCAACGTGCACTCTATCAAGGCTACTCTTAGAACTATAATCGCCAGAATGTGCATGGAATAATATTCTGACGATGCTCACGAGAGAGGTCAAAAGGGTGTCGCGGTGACCTAGAAAGTAAAAATGGAAAGGTTTTAAGTGTGAGTGTTCATCAATGTAGAGCTCCAAACGAGCCACGGTTGATGTTTACAAACAATCATGAAAATGCTAAAAAGCAAATTCGAGAAAATAATATTGCCGTTCAAGATAGTCCAACGTTCATAAAACCCTTAACACTATCAAGAGCCACGCAGACTCTACACGAGGGCCCTGTGGAAGAGGAACAAAAGGAATTGGATAGTTTTAGTGATGATGAGGACGATGATGGTGATTATAATGATAGTGATAAAGAAGATGATAATGATGCTGCTTATGATAATGACGATCATGATAATGACAATGATGATATAAAAGAAGAGGATGAGAGGTTTTCGTCTATAAAGCCATTGCGGCTTCCCCAGTTTTTAACAACATTAGTCCATGCTCCCCGTGGAAAACTCATTTACAACAAGCCATGGGTTTAAAAAAAACTAGACCTGTAACAAAGGGAAAATGAAAAAAAAAATAGAAAACAAATAAAACCAACTGTACAATTTATAACAAAAACAATGTATTATCTGTAAATATTGTACATGTATTTAAAATGAATATAAATATTGTATGGACACTACTTGTACATTTTAATTACTACCCACCTGCCACTCCCAATCCAACCTTTAACCTACGGTATAGTAATCTTGAGAAATTACCCTTAGGTAGCCGAAACTAGGTAGCCAAAAGTATAGTATAACACATGCATTACCTATAGGCTTTGGGATAAGGTGTACAGCCTTGTTATATGTAATGAAAAAAACTGGGGTTTCGCAAATATGAACTTTCGACATGGACTAAATTAAAAACATGTAAACAACAAAATTGGGAAATCCAAAAACTTTAAAATGAAATTTTAAAAACTGTAAATGGGAAATTGGCAAAACGCAATGTGTGAAATATGAAAATGAAAAAAAAAAAAAGATTTTACTTTTTAAAACTTAACTGACTTTGTAATCCTAAGCTCGTTGTGTGTAGCAAACATGTTGCACAGTAGGCACAGTGCAGGTGTTAGCTTTACCTTACTTTCTATAAGATTAGCATAAAGATAGTTGCGTGTGCCCTTATATACTTTGGGCGTGTGCATTAGCCTTTGGCTTAGCTTTAAAGGTTAGTTTAGGTAAAGTTAGGTGAGGTTTGGTTTGTTAAGTTAGCTGAGGTTAGGTTGGGTTAGGTAAGGCTAGGTGGAGTTAGGTTAGTTTAGGTTAGGTGAAGTTAGGTTAGGTTAGATTAGGTGAAGTTATGTTAGCATGCCATGTGTAAGTGGTTGTGTGTAGTGACAAAATTTAAAGATAAAATGTTAGGTCTGTGACCTTGTAGTTTGGTCTTTTTCACAAAATGTAAAATCTAAAATAAAACAAAACTAAAATCTAAAAATCTCAAGTGTCAAATTAAAAAATGTAAAAAATAAAATCTAAAATTTAAACTGTAAAAATAGAAAATCTTACATGAGGTTTTTGTGGGTCAGGGATTTCTTGGGTTAATGGCCTTGCAGTTTCGTGCTTTAACACAATAAAAAATAAAATTATATCATAAAATAAAATAAATATAAAAATTAAAAATGAATAAAAACATATACAGTACATAATACATTGAAGAAAAAAGAAAAATATATAATTTATAGTTAATAACAAATAAATAATGATTGGAAAAGCCCGCCATTAAAGAGTGTGGTTGCGCATGGCGGCCATTTTTCCATTAGCCCGACTCACTCCTCCATAAGAATAACATAGGGTTGGACTCACACGGCGGCCATCTTGCCCATTAGCCTCGGCACCAGAACCGGCCAATATTACCTACTTAATACTATTCTAAATTAATAAAGTATACATGATTAACAATGCAAAAAGTAAGGCACTGCTACTCAAATTTAACAGCATGAGATGGTTGATTAATGCTATTTTCTCGCAAACACAAACAGTATAATTATGTCTTCTCCCAACTTTTATTTCACAATGAGCTAACCGCCTTTCTTAAGCTGAGAGGCTGTGAAATACGACGTATACCTACGAATATTCCCTAAACCCTGATACATTTCCATAGATAACGACATTTCACCATTAAATAATTTACATATTTTACTGTCTCAGTCGGTTCTCCAGCACGAGCCATCACTCACACTACACCTACGGACTCAGTGAGCGAGTTGCCGCTAGGGGCGTCAGCTAATTCTGGTCTGTGGGCTGGAACAGGGTACACTTAGCCTCGTGAGGCATAATTGAGAAGAGGTGGGTTCAATTCCCAGTTCTCACCTCAGTTATCCTAGTAGTTTCCCACTTCTACTCCGAGCAAATGCCGGGATGGTTTCTAACTTACGACCGCTTCCTTCTCAATCCTCACCTGAATTACAAACAGGCCTACACACACACTACTACAGACTCAACAATAACACAGGTTATCATACTTTTTATTTATATGCACCCAAGTGCACGGGGCTAAATAACCACAATGTCTAAGCTCCTCAAATGAAACAACAACAACAACAACAACAACAACAACAACAGCAACAACAACAACAACAACAACAACAACAAAGAAAATACATTGGTCTCATCAAGAGACGGGAACATGAATTATGCGGTCAGAATCTATGGACCACAGCTATGCCGGAAGTGTCATATCCTGTTTATTTTATGTTGTACAGTTAGACTGTATTTTCAAATGACTGTTCTGTTGTTATCGTCGGCTGTGCGAGGTTGCCAAGAGCATAGGTCACCCAGCTTCTACTCCGAGTGATTCATTCCTTTATGGCAATTTATTAGAAGTGATAATGAGAAAGAAAATAAAAGTCTGATTTATTATGCTTCCAAAGATTACGGTACAATATGTGTTTGGCATGCATCACACATATGCGTGCGTGAATTTATGCCAGTGTGGAGTTGTGGACCCCTTCGCTGCATGTAAACGCACTCGTTGTCAAGCAATAATCAAATGTATTCGCCCTACAGGTTTTTCTCCGGGTACTCCGGTTTTCCCTATCAGAAATGTCATTCCCGCAACACTCTCCGCTGTCATTTCATCTGTCATTCATTTATTCATTGCCCCAGGGGAGTGCGACAGGCTTCGGCAGCTGGCACCGTTCATATCCTCGCCGCTAGATGAGGGCTTCATTCATTCCATTCCCTGACCCGGTCGGTCGACTGGAAGCAGGCTGTGGATTGTCATTTTCATTCGCCCTACAAAATAGTCGTAGCATGGACGTAGATTAACCAGTCAAGACTGTGAGTGAGCACAGACACACGGCTCACAACGTAAAAATGCTATGTACGGTACCGGTAACAAATATATTGAACGTGTGGCATAAATGTCAGCGATAACTAAACACTTAGCACAACGTAACGATTTACTACCTAGGCTACAGGGTGGTCCATATCTCTTGCTATCACCCCCGCCCCCTTCGCGCGAATTAATATCGTGTGATCCCTAATTCCGTGTTTCTATTGCAGAGATGACTGACACAAGCTCCCACAGTGTGGAAGAGCGCCTTGATGTCAGGGCTCATGAACGTCCACATACTGGCAAGACCTTGGGGCAAGCCTTGGAGGATGTGCGACGAGATTACAAGAGACGATTCAAAATCAAAACAAACAAAAAAAAACTCACCTCCTAAAGTGATAACACGGTACTGCTTTGGGAAAATAAACTGTTTTCGTTGGGATGTAGCCTATCAAAGACAAACCGAGGTCTTGACCACCATTCAAACGACAGTACACATGTGCAGGAGTAGAGACATCTGTGCTACGGTCACCACTAAAGTCACCGCGCAAACGGTCTGCTGAGCTTGGGATCCCGAAAACAACAATGTTACACAATCGTGTGCTCTGTCGTTTGGATGGTGGTCAAGCAAGACCTTGGTTTGTCTTTGACACATCCCAACGAAAACTGTTTCTTATCCCAACGCAATTTTGTCGCTTTAGGAGTTGCGGTTTCTTTTTTGAATCGTCTCTTGTAATCTCGTCGCACATCCCCCCCATGGTCTTGCCAGTGTGTGGACGTTCAAAAGCCCAATCACTGACATCAAGGCGCTCTTCCACACTGTAGGAGCTTGTGTCAGCCATCTCTGCAATAGAAACACTGAATTAGGGATCGCACGATATTAATTCGGGGATGGGGCTAACAAGACATATGGACCAATCTGTATAGCTAAAGCCCTGCGCGGATGCGGATATCCGCAAAAGTTTTTACCATGCGGATATGGTTGGCATGGATGTGCGGATAGCGAATACACTGCGGATAATGTTTGGAGTAAATTTGCAGATAGTTTTTTTAAATGTTATTACAATCCGAACTTGTTGAATATCATTATTAGGACCCGGATGTTATATGACATATTTTTCCGTTATGGTTGTCCTTTTTTTCTTGACAAATGTAAGATGATGATTTAAGCTTACCGGCAGGGCCGTGGAGAGCGGCGACGGGCCCTGGGGCTGGGATCTCCCGGGCCCCCCTCTATAACCAAACTCTGTAAATTTAATTTACAATCCTCGTAAATTTTCACAAACTGATTTTGCGCATTTTTTTCCCTCACAAAATGTTCATCACGAAATCAATTACAAGAACATAAAAAACCAGCAAGCAATAATATTAATAATAATTGTAGCAAGCTGAACTGCTGTGCCCAAGATCGCGGATTTAAACCAGCCCGAAGTCGTTGGATTTTTAAGAGCGTTAAAATCCTTCAGTATGCCTTTATTCGGAGGGGAAGTAAAGCCGGTGGGCCCATGTCTTACCATGGCATGTAAAAGAACCTACCACTACAATTGTTAGTGTGTAGCCAACATTTGTAGGTTATTTGGTTAGAAACGCTCTATCAAATTCCACCATTCGCCGCTGGGTGTCAGTGACAGTGGTGTCTGGTATCCAACGTCGGAACTACTTGAAATTGAACTTGTTGAGGATCTTACGGGCGTTCAATTGATATGTCCTAATATGACCATTGGCTGCAATAAATACTTTAAAATAATACATTACTGTATTAATAATATTTCAATTATATATTTCACTAAATCCAGGCTATATTTATTATCATAAGCAGAGCGTGAATTACTATCAAAAGTTAATGCTGGTATGTAAAATTTACAACAGTGAAACTGGAGGAATGCATGCAAAATTATTTGCCAATTTAATGTTTATACCTGACAAGTGGGTACCAATGCATTATTTTCAATTAACAAATATAAATATCACGAGTAAAGCGATCGAAAACTAGGTAGTCTAATAATTTTCATTACATTCACTATATTGTTCAATTTTCGCGTTTAACAGATCTAAATTTGTCCCGATGAGGTAACACTGTAAGCATGCACAGTGTTCAGATTTAAAGCTCTGCAGATCCTCTTTGATATCAATAATTTTAGAACTTCAGTGATACTCGTAAAAGCAATATGCTCGTTTGTCGTACAAAAATTTGAAAACAAAAAAGTATTTACCGGACCGTAATTCATCGCTTTTACAGTATTTAACTTGGTGAAAAGAATCACATTGAAAAATGTTGTTGTCCATGAACTCGGAAACAGGGGGGGGGGGGGGTCGAATTCCACCGTCGGTGATTCTAAGCTTATTTTCCATGATTCTTCGTTTTAACATTATAGCCAAACCTTATAGCACCATCGTACATTCATTTCCTCCTTAATTCTATCCCAAATTAATTAAAAATATATCAATAAGTTCAGATATAGATTGTCGGTCAGAGTTCTGCACGCACAGTAAGTAGAAAGGACTAATGACCATGACGTCCTAAGACCCAAAAAATAATCAACAGGATGTTCAGCTCACTGAACTGCATGTTAAAAGGGGTGGAAAGGGTATACTGTACACTGTGCAGTACTACGGCCTCTGTGACATGACGTAATCTCTTTTCATAATGAAAACATGATTTTTACACAAAGTCAAGACGTACGGCATTTTAAAATTTGTTTTACATATAGTGTTTTATGTTGACATTCATAAAACTTGCTGCCCTTGAAGAGCCACGCCCATGGGTCTAAGCCTAAACATTGATAAGTGTTTTGGTTGAACGGCGATCACACATACTGTATTTGTACATTAAACAAAGCAAAATGTATTAATAATTAACCTTAGGTATACTCATACGTAAGTCAAGTTATTATGTGCTATCAGTAGATTGCAACTCACCAGTGATTGTTTTCACAAAAGAAGAAAATGTGAATTTGAACTACGTTTTGTAATTTGCAGTCAGTGGATTTCTTATAATTTAATATTGCTTTGTAGTAAGCAAAACTAGAGCCAGGTTCTCCTAAAAATCCCCTATCCCATCTATGACTGGTGACCATCAGGGGCGGATTTAAGTCAAGATTATGGGGTAGTGGACACACTTGGGATTAGGGGGTATGGAATATCACCAAGGTCATAGTGGGGTCCGGGGGTCCTCCTCCGGAAAATTGTGCAAAAATTAGGTTTAAATTATTAAGTTATAGGCCATTTGGGTGATTATATTTGTGATATTTTGGAGTAAACAGTTGGTGACCATTGACATTTAGTGGCTATAGTAAAGACTCTCCGGTATTGAAGTAAAAGCTCTAGCACCTTCAAGTAAGATCCCACGGTGTAGCTCACCAATGACCGTGATGGGGGTCTACAGCAAGTCTGCAGATCAGAGGTTCGAATCCCGGTGCTGCCAGCGGCTATCCTGAGTGTGGGTTTTCACACTCCCTCCAGACAAATGCCGGGATATTTCCTTATTTCAAGTCCAGGTACACCTACCCTACTCTTAACCCTAATAATTACAGTAATAGTTGCGACGGGCAACGCATTCCCACTTTTTCCACTCGGCAACTAAGAATACGGCATGCGATTGAACATGTCACAGGGGCCATAGCACAGCACAGTGTATACCCTGCGTTTCGTCCAGCAGTGGGTGGATTTAAGAGGGTCTAAGTTTCTACTATCCACGATTTACAACAAACACCTCTCATATAATACAACAACCACTAGCCTCCCCCTTCAGTGTACACAATTCGCACGTTTCTTGGTTTTCTATTTTGTTCGCTGTTTGAGAATCTTATAATTTACTTCATTAATATTTGTGAAAACTACTGCTTTACAGTCAACTTCATTCAATAATCGAAAGGCCTCCAGAAACGAACCGGAAAATTAACGCGTCAGCAAACACTGAATCGTATCTACAGTACTACTTGATGCAGACGATTCCCAACCGAGCTCCAATGGTTCATTGCCCGCCAGTGATACTATACCTACTACAGTAGTTACCAAGTACACGGGTGAAATGTCGCAAGCCCCTAAATTAATTAACAACTACTGTAACGACAAATAGGCCTATTATTAATTGTTGAGTAAGACTACGAATGACCCCGCAGTCGGGAAGCCGAATCCTGCATTTCCTGCGGCGGCTTCGTCAAGACCCGGATCATTTCCAAGTCGTAGAAAAAGAGAGCAACTCATTTTATGTTTAACGGAACTGAGACGTTAAAGCGCATCATGAAAGGGCTTGATTAACAAGGGTAAATATCTCTTCGCGTCCTGAAAAATAAGTTGTTTGCAGATCGATGCTGTTCTTTGGAATAAACGGCGTAGAAATGTCCAATAATAATAATAAGTCACTACGCCAGCTGAAAACAAAATTGTATTTATAATCGACAATACTTCATATTAATTTTCTTCTAAATTAAGCAGACTTCAAATATTTGGTCTTTGGAAAATCTGCGTGGTTGCCTACATGCAATATATTAATTATTTCTCCATCGCCATGCGCACCACTGACGTTACTTATTGTTGTTTTAAGGGGTGGAACAGCTACGCCATCTGCCCCTACCAGTGAGTTCCATGAGAGGAATTGGAAAAAAGAAGTTGAGTGGTTCAGTTCCCTAGCTTAATTGTCATTTTTATCCTGGTTTATTAAACACTCAGTCCAGAAAAACACTGGAATGTTACCTTAGTTTCAGTCTTTGGATACATTTCCCAACTCTAGTACTAATAGTAATAGGCCTATAGGTTTTCAATTAATCACTTAATCAGAAATGATTTGCGCACGAACCCAAGTACCTTGGATTGTTGATCGTATTGAATGAACCAGCAATAATAATAATTATACTGCACCTAAACATAGGCTACAGATTATTCAAATGTTAGCATTGTTTTCTCAATTCAGTATACGAGAAGATGAACAATTTCGCATACATTTCTTCTATCTACGTTTGACAACAGAATCATCCCACCCTTTCCCAAGATATTTAGCCAGCAATGATAATTTTTCACATGGTGTGAAAGTGAACTACTAGGGGAAGATGACCTCGCTGTTCCGCCCCTTAAAAATCCATAATAACTAAAAAGTGAATTACTGTGTGGATGCTACTTTAAAATTTATTTTACTTACCTGCCTGCACGGCATACGATTCGTCTAGTTAGACAATATATTCATTTCTGACACTTTTACCTCTAAATATCGAACATAAGCTCGACGTGATGCACCAAACGCACCAGGACATCCCAGGTTCTCGTGGCCTTGGCGAAATAAGTGAAGGGATGAGAAAGTTATTTGAACGATTGGTGCATAAGCCGAATAAGCTAAATTTAGAATAATACATAGCGAAGCCCCATCGCCTAAGTTGACCACTTTAAGACAGTTGTTCTTCCCACAAGCGCTTTGTAAAGGAAAATATTCTCCACTTGACAGTATAAGTTTCTCAATCCTTGTATCATTGTTCACAGACAGTTCATTGCATTCACTAAATGATTGCCAGTAGCAAAATCAAGTCACATAAAGGCAATAATAAATCAATGCCCGATCGGGCCCATCCTTCTAGGACGCCGGGCCCCCCCTGGGAGGGCGGGCCCCGGGGCACCAGCCCTGCCTGACCCCCCCTCTCGTCGGGCCTGCTTACCGGTATATCATTAAAATAATTTAACACTCCGAACGGGAAAGGGTTGCAATTCTGGCTGTAATAACATTCATTTTAAACATAGCACTTGGCATACATAGCGTAAGGGATAACAAACCTGTGGATGCAGATAAAAGTCGTGCGGATGCGGATAACGTTTTGTTTATCCGCGCAGGGACCTATAGCCTAATGTGTAACGCGGCGTAAGAACGCTAACCCAAATTGGTAACGTTCTCGCCTGCTGTGCCCAACGTTGTGGGATCGAATCCTGGCACAAGTCAGTTGGCATTTGAGGGTGCTTAATTGTGAGGGAGTCGTACCAGTTTACTGACACGTTAAATGTCCCATTCGGAGCAAATTTTCGGCACCCCGGAGTCTCTAAAAGTCGCAGTAGTTACAAGGGATGTAAAACATTGTAATTATTATTCAAATTAGAGTGTATACTCACTGTATATGGGCGCCCAGGATTTCATCTTAGGAGGGGTCCCAGTAGCATCACCATGATAGTTCATGGGTGGCAGATAATAAGAAGAGAGAGATTTAGAGATCATTAGTATTTTAATACAACGCTGAACTGCTATTACCAAACGTTTAACAAAATCCATTGCTATAGATTTCACGTCCTTGAACAAACTTTGGAAACTAACATATTAAGTACGGTACAGTAACTCAAATTTAGTTAAAAACCCCCACATTCGCTTCATAGTCGGTCAATTCACTTATCAATAGAGAAATATTTATTTATGTGGCTAAAAGAGTTTTATACCCCTTAAATCCAAACTAAAATTAAAAAACGACCTCTAAAAACCAGACTTTTCCCCCTGATCCTTCTACTATGGGAAGCCCATCAGGTCCCTGCTGGCATGAAGAATTTCACCATTGTCACCATCTTTAAAAAAAATGGCGATCGTAGCATCTTTGGTAATTACCGTGGCGTATCTCCGCTCTCCTTAGCTTGTAAAAACTTTACTAGAATGTTGTTGAATCGCCTCCAGAAAGTTTCTGAGACTTAACTTCATGAATTTCAGAGCGGGTTCTGACCCTCCAGACACACTACTGATATGATTTACTGTGCGAGACAACTGCAGGAGAAGTGCAGAGAGCAACATAAGCCTCTGCTCTCAGTGTTCTACGATATGGAAAAGGCATTTGACACAGTGGCCAGAGAAGCAATGTGGATGGTTTTAAGATGGTTTAGTTGCCCCAAGCATTTTGTTGGACTGATGCAAGCCCTCCATGATGGTATGTTTGGGCAGGTGCTATACCAGAATGAACCATCAGAAGAATTCCCCATCACTAATGGGCTAAAACAAGGCTGTGTATATGCACCATATCTCTTTGCCCTGTACCTGGCAGCCATGCTCTACGAGTCATCGTCTGTGAACAATGCGGGTATGGAACTTAAATATAGATTAGATGGAGGACTCTTCAATCAAACCAGACACCGATCAGAAAGGTTTACAAGCCTCCCCCGCCACATGTAACTGAGCTGCAATGTGCGGATGACAATGCTGCTCCAGCTCGTACACCCGACGAGCTGCAACATACTGTCAGTCTTCTGTTTCACTAGAGCATATGAAAGGTTTGGCCTGGTCATCAACATTCCTAATACAAAGTTACTAGCACAGTCAGCCCATGAAGAAATTAGAACGCCTCCACCAACAGAAGGTCGGACATATGAGCATCAAATGACTACTTTCCAAATACAAGAGTTCTTGAGAGGGCAAAGATGAACAGCATAGAAGCCACCATTGTTGGTCACCAACTCAGATGGATTGGGAATTTTCAGCGGGTGACTGATGACCAACTTCCTCAACAGATCCTGTATAGGGAAATTAGTCCTGGTAAGAGACTTTGTGGTGCCCCTCTGAAGTGCTATAAAGACCAGCTTTAGAAGACCTTAAGGAGTACAGGTATTAAACCAAGTACTTGAAGTGCCACTGTGGAAAATCGTCCTCTCTGGTACTCGACAAAGGCAGCAGCTGCTGTCGCAAATATTGGGCGTGACATTTAAGGCAAGCTGTAGGTAAACACCAGTGGCATAAACTGCGCCAAGCTCAACCACGACCTCCACCCTCTATAAGGTGCAACCAATGTGGTCGAATGCTTCATGCCCGGATTGGCTTGATAAGTCACGAAAGACATCTCCATGCTTGATAATGGACTTTGAAGAATAGCAGAAGAGTTATGAATAATCGAACACGAGTATTAGCCGACGACAACTAGAAATAATACATGTATTTATTTCAGGCACCAGGAAATTAATTTTAACTCCCCACCTAATATAATTGGGTACACATGGGATGACCTACTTAGACAATATTTCAACCTTTTTCTAGTGACTTAAGGGTGGGCCCTCAATTCTCTCCATTTCCTCTCTTCGATGTCTGAGGGTATTTCATTTCTCTTTTTTTTATCCCTTTAACTGTTTTTATTTTATCTCTCATTCTTTCTTCTAGTGTTGACTGACTGAAAAGTTGCAATATCAATTTGTCAATAAAGGAACACTGAAAAGGCCTTCAAATATCTCTATATTCTTCTAGTCTGTAATTTAGTACAGTAAGTAGTTAGCAGCAAAAAGAATATTAGAAGTAATCATTATCATAATCTTCCTCATCATTACTGGCCAATATTCTAGATCCTAAGACCCTGATAAGAATGACTACATAATCACTGTCTTCATCATCAATCAACATTGTCATATTTATATAAGGCTCCATGTGACTAAAGGAGGGAGCATTTCTCTCTCTATTGCTTCCTGGTAGTTAGTCATTCCTTTCTCAGTGGATAAGAGTCACATGTTAGGTTACAGCTATATATGCAGAAGCAGATAGGCAATGAGCCAACAGTGACAATGATTCACTCATTTAATTATACTGTAAATACTCAAAACTGTCACAAAGCGTTTCATGAGAGGCCTCAGTTACACGAGGCTATCTGACTGAATATTACAAGTAACCACAATGTTCATTGTATATAAAATTTAAAATCATTATCTCACATCTAATAAACTTGAAATTTCAAAAACATGCCAAAAGATAGAATTGTATAGGAAACATCAGGATTGGAGTAGCGTGCTACTTGTAATGTTGTTACTAGCAACTGTTACTTTTACGGTAACGAAGCTAATAATTAAATTCAGTTATACTTTTTTTATTAACATCGTGAAAAATCAAGAAACCTACACATTGCTTTCCTCGACCTTGAAAAGGCATTTGATCGTGTTCCATATGACTTGATTTGGCATGCACTCCAAGATCATGGTGTCCCTGAAGTGTTGATAGATTGGGTCAAATTGCTATATGACAACCCAAAGAGCCAAGTACAATCAGTGGCTGGATTATCTAGTGATTTCCCAGTTTCTGTTGGCGTCCATCAGGGATCTGTAATTTCACCTCTCCTCTTCATTACAGTAGATACTGTTACAAGGGATATACATAAATCTGTACTTGCTATATGTTGATGATGTGCTTCTGGCTTCTGAGGATAAGACTAATCTGCAATTACAAGTTCAGGCATGGACCAACCGCCTCACAGAATTTGGATTAGGTTCAACATTAGAAATCTGAGTATTTGACAATGGATCTAAATGATCTGACTACAATTCAAATTAATAGTGTTGACCTTCCAAAGACATTGGCGTTTAAATATCTTGACTCGACTATTACTGCAGATGGAACCCTCAGACCTGAAATATCACATCATGTGAGCAGCGCATGGCTCAAGTAGGGCTCTTTGTCCGGTGTGTTATGTGATAAGAAGATTCCAAACCGGCTAAAGTCTAAAGTTTATAGTTCTGTGGTCCGTCCCGTTGCTCTGTATGGGGCAGAATGTTGACTTTCAACTAAGGAGTTGGACCAGCAACTTGGTGTGATGGAGACAAAGATGGTCAGATGGGCATCTGGCTTGACACTCCATGATCATGTCAGCAATAATGACATTCGCAAGCGATATAGAGTAGCGCCAATTGCTGAAAAGAAGAGGGAAAGCTCTCTCCGCTGGTATGGCCATGTCTTAAGTTGGCTGCTGAAACAACAGTTGCACACACTGGATTGGCATTGCGGATAGATGGGAAGAGACCAATAGGACGACCGAGACAGCGTTGGTTTGAAACTCTACATGAAGACTTAAAAATTGCATGACTTCATCCTGACATGGCACACAATCGTGTAATATGGTGACAGAGAACCAATAAAGCACACCCTGCTAATTTGTGGGACAAATGCTAAAGAAAAAGAAAAAGTAATACTTTTTTCATTTTAAATGATCTTGTCGACTTCGTCGCTACGCTGAGGTCTGGCGTTATGTTACAGCGACGGGACGAAATTTACCGAGAACGCACTGTGGTGCGTGACGTCATAGTACAGCTTAAGTTGCCTCCTTTCCCCGCGCGCTCCGGTGAGCGTGACGTCATCCAGCCAGCTACCTTCTTTGACCTTGTTTTGCACTTGTTAATGGAGTTTGAGTTCACGCAGTTTGCTGCATGATCATGAGGCTTTCATCCAGCATTTTTCAGCATTTGTAGCATTTAAAATGATATAAAGTCTAGTCTTTCAGACTGACTATCACTCTTTTTTTTAAGTAATGAAGTATCGTAACAAAAATGCTCATTTCTTTTTCAAGATGGACCAATCAATGACAATGGTGTTTCTAATTTTATTTTGATTACCGTGTTATTCAAATTTATTTTTTATGGAAAGTTATCCTTTTTCTCCAAAGTAAACATTAACAAATATTTAAGTACTTTTAAAAATTTCAATTTATCCAAGCCTGGCTTTTACCTCGGACTCCAGAAAGAATAACTTGTCCTAATCCTTTAATGGATGATGTCTTGGGGCATACTTGTGATTCTAGATCAGAGATATGTCCAGGCACCTAAGCCCAGGAGACCTCTGACCGGTTCTCATGAAGATAACATTAGACAATGATTTGAGAAAGAAGTGATCATGGGTCACCGCGACAGCAGCTGCCGTAGTCGAGCGCCAGCGATGACGCTACGGGGGTCATCACCCCTCCCCTCTGAGCCAATTAATAAAAACTAGTGCACCCGAGCGCGCTTTCGCAACGTGAATGTAGATTTATCGGGTAGTAGGGGAGAATGTGGGAGAGGGAAGTTTTAAATATTGAAGAAATGTATTTATTGTTGTTAAACGGCATATGTACATGAGAAGAACACAAAGAATATGTATAACAGTGTTTTGTACTTGTTACAGCACCTCTTTGTAGACAATATTCGATGTTACAACGAATTCATCGGTTATTGTTTGCTCGGGAGTTTCTTCTACAGCAATTTTTACATTTGCAAAGGATTGAACCCTAGAGAAAGTGACATATAATTAATTGTCCGTATGAGAAATACTGGATTTGGTAGGTAAATGCCTGCTTTATCTAGAGTTTGACCCTGGGCCTTGTTTATTGTCATTGCGAAGGCAATCTTTACAGGGAACTGTTTTCTACATAGTTTGAATGGTATAGTTGGATCGGATGGTGTCAATTTAATTTGAGGAATTATAACTAATTCATTGGAACCTACTGGTTTTGCGATAATATTGTGATCATTCAACTGTGTGACGATTAGACGTAATACGTTTACTAATCCGTGTTTGGAGTTGAGGTTTCTTATGAGCATAATTATGGTACTAATCATAAGAGTCAATTTGTGTGGAGGCAGTCCTGAGAGGTCAATGCTGTTTAGGAACTCGGTCGGATATATTTGAACATCTAGTAGATCCTGTGTTTGAACTGAATCCAAGCTGAGGTAGGTTTTGCTTTCGGCAGTAAGTAAGTTCTGAACGATCTGATCATTGATTTTTCCGCAATCTTCATTTTTAGCGCAGAGGATTGCTGTACGTAATAAGGTGTGGATGTTGACCGCATTGATTTGGCTTCCGAAAGTGTGTTGTACTAAGTCCTGAGGGGAGCAATAGCATTGCTTGGGTATTCGAATACTGGTGGGGTTGGCGGTGTCGTGTGGTGGTAAGGTTCCATTTCCCATCTGGAGTAACCAATGAGAGAATTCTTGGTCACCGGCTGCTCGCATGTTGGTGGTGAGGCGGCGAAGTGCTACTTGCGACCACAGTGGCGAGGACTTGACACACGCCTCTACGATGGTGATTCTATTTCCGCGCCTCACAACTGGAAGGACCTGCCGGAAATCCACTCGAAAAACGATAATTTTTCCTCCGAAAAGAATGTTTAGCCCTGTGATGTCCGTCAGGAGTCGATGCAATGAAGACAGTGCTTCTTTAGTGACCATTGAAACTTCGTCCCATATTATGATTGCTGCGTCTCAATGGAATTAGGTCTGATTGAGGAGACAGACGTGTCTGTAATGGGAACGGGAAATTTGAAGACGGAATGGGCAGTGCGGCCATCTTCAAGCAACCTCGTCGCTATTCCAGTCCAAGCCACAGACAGAACAGTTTTTCCCTGGCCACGAAGTGTGAGTATGAGGGTCAGGTAGACAAATGTTTTGCCAGTTCCGCCTGGACCATCGACGAAGAATGCTACCTATAAACGTTGATGGCAATATGACAGGGATGCCTGTTTAGAAGCCTTGGTTGTCGTTCAGCATATAATCAAGAAGACCCTTATAGCTTTCAGCGCACAATTCTTTATGATGTGATTTTATATACGCAATTCTTGCCCCCTCTACTTTACAATAGCAATCAACAACATATTACTTACTTACTTCCTCGGCGCTACAGCCTGGGGTAGGCTTTGGCCTCTCTCACGATTCCTCGCCATTCGTCCTATGAGTTTTCTCCCACCATCTTCCAACCCTCATAGTTCTCAGGTCTTCTCCTAAGTCTTGTAGCCATCTTTTGCGCGGTCGTCCACGTCTCCTCTTCCCTTCCATAGTTCCATGTAATATCTTCCTTGGTGTTTTTTCTTCATTCATCCTCTCTACATGAACAAGCCAATCCAGATGTCGGGACTTAATAAATATCACAATGTCTTCACCTTTGATTATCTCTTCAATTTCTTTGTGTGTCCTGATTCGCCACCCTTCATCCTCCTTTACCGGGCTATATATCCTTCTTAAAACTTTCCTTTCAAAAATTTTGAGACCATTCTCATCATTTGTTGACATTGTCCACGTCTCAGATCCATAGGTCACCACTGGTCTAATAAGGGTCTTATAGAGTTTAACTTTCAAGTTCCTACTTAACAGTTTTGATTTTAAGAGCTTAGTGTTAGCATAGTAAGCCCTGTTTCCATTCATGATCCGTTTATGAATCTCCTCTGATACTGAATTCTCACAATTTAGTATAGTACCAAGGTAACTGAAGCATTTTGCATTCTCAAACTTACACTGACCAATTTCTACATTTTCTCTTGCTCTTCTATCTTTTCGCGCTGACATTTTCATATATTTCGTTTTCCTTTCATTAATTCTCATTCCCATCTTTCCACTCTTCTCCTCCAGAATCTTGAACATTTCTTTAAGAGATTCCCAGTTCCGTGCCATCAACACAATGTCATCCGCATATGCATACGCCTGCTTGGACTTGCTTATTATCAACCCTCCCAATCCCAGTTCTTTCATAACTTCATTCAGTGTCAAGCTGAATAACACTGCAGACAATGAATCTCCTTGCCTCACTCCGGTATTCACCTCAAAATTCCTGCTAGTTTTGCCTCCTACATAAACCTTGGCCTGCGATCCTTCCATTGTCATTGCTACTAGTCTGATCAACTTCTTTGGCACTCCACATGCTTCTAGGACGTTCAACATCTTCGTTCTATCAATGCTATCAAACGCCTGTTGGAAATCAATGAATAGCAAATGCAGATCAACACCATATTCATAGCATTTCTCCATAGATTGTCTCATAACAAATATTTGGTCAGTAGTTCCCAGGGCCGGTCTTAGGGGTTTCAGCGCCCTGTGCGAAATTCGATTTTGCGCCCCTCCCGCGAGGCGGGTTGCCTAACTCAGGCAAAAATTATGAGGCATCATAAAGAAGATTCATGAAAATATAAAGTAGAAAATGCAGGCACCGAGTTATCGGGTGAAATTAAATAAAATGAACCTACAGTGCATTTACCCATTTACTATATTACTTGAACATGCTTTACTTGCGTTGTAGTAAGGGGATAGTCAAAGTAACATACAAAATATAGGCTGTGCGCTCGCATGGTGCAAAAATACTGGACTTTATTATCTAACTTTACATATTACAATAACTATTTTTTTCAGTTGTGATGCAAAATGTCAACATAACAAAATCACTGGAAAAAATCACATACAGGAATCAAGCTTTACTAATTCAAACGACTACGACACACAGAAGAAGACACACTAAAACCCAAAACCTTATAAGAAGGGAGCTTTCCGTGCTTTGACTGAAGCAAATTGTTTTACGAACTGGGCTAAATCGAGTGAACGAGCAACATCGTTCTCTATTGAAATTAAAGTAAGTTTTGACAGTCTCTCTTGGCCAATTGTAGCACGCAGGTAGGTTTTAATCAACTTCAATTTTGAAAAGCTACTACGTTCACCTGAAGCGACAGTTACCGGCAAGATCAAGAGAATTCGCAAAGCTACATCGACGTTTGGAGAAACGTCAATCACATTCTTGCTGTAAATGAACTGCAACGCAGCGCAAGTTCTTTTTGCGTTTGGTGGTAGGGATGGGCTAGAATGTTGCAGCTCAGAACATAGATCCATCCCACTTATGTCAGACTCATTATTTCCACTGGAAAGCTGCTTTTGCAAGTTCAAGCAACGATCCATGAGTGGACTACTATCTTTAATAGACCCAGGCAGTACCTTTAGATCATACAAAAATCCCCATGTATCGGAATGCGAATATCTATGACTTCAGTCATAATTCTAAATTTTCCCGTATTGATTATTACATATTATAAAAAAAATAAAAAACTTGTATTGTAAAGTGGATATTTTTATAATATATCGGAATGTTCTTGAAAGAAAATGAATCTCTTCCTTACAGACTTTAAAGCTACTGTTAGGAGTTTGTCAAAGAAATTTATTTGAAGAGTCGTTGTGGCTTTACTTGTTTGCGCTTAACCTTAGCCTGAGCTTCAGCCTCCGTCAACTCCGACTCAGAACTGTCACTCTCAGTGCCTGACTCGATGACTTGGTCCGAGTCCGAGTCATCTTCCTCAATCAACCGTTTAGGGGGTCTAGTCTTCCTTTTCCGTCTACCTTCTTCGACCTCAAGAGACACAGACGCAATGATTTCTTTAGCCGAAATTATAGCGCTTTCATAGCCTTCTTGGGAATATTTTTCAAGGTACGCGATACAACCTTCCGCGAAAGAAAACGCCTTTTGTAGGCCTATATCAATTGCTTCTGCTTGCATGGCTTTGCTAACTATGTGTACTTGAAACAAAATGTCGTGCCATACTACAACAGCAACGACAAATTCGAATGTCACATTTTTTTTTGCCAAGTATTCAACTTCATGGCGTAGCCCCGAATCAAAAGCAGGATTCTCCTTAATAATGTCCTTTAAGGCTGCCACTACCCCATTCGTATCGTATCTAAAAGGCCTCACTGCATCTATGCGACACTCCCAGCGAGTGTCGCTCAAATCTTTTAGAGTCAAATTACAAATATGAGCCAACAAAATAGACCTCCGGCCAGGAGACGACGAAAATAAAACATATATGCGTTGAATAATGCCAAATAGAGTAACGCAGTAAGGACAGCATTCGGCTGTGTCAGATAGGTTTAAGGAATGGCTACCACATGGAACATATTTTGCGCGTGGGAACTGTTTTACAATGCGAGCTTGAACTCCTTTATGTTTACCTTTCATATTCGCGCCGTTGTCAAAGCCTTGACCTCTAAGGTCTTCTAGCTTTAGCCTCATTTCTGTCAAAGTATTAATGATCAGATCGGCACATTATTGGACTGATCAGTAGGATTTGTTTGTGAAGATTTCCCGTCTATTGATGTTGAAGGTCGGACGAATTTTTTAAAAGCTTCTGCTGCCTTCTTGTCTTCTTCTGCATGCTGCAACCTTTGTTCTTTGTTTGCAGCACCTAGCTAAAGCTAGTGGAGGCCATTGTTGTAGGGTTTCTCGTTCTTCGTCCCGACTTTACACCATCCGCACCACGCACTCGAATAAACGACAATTAGCAAGGACCATAACACTCCCATGTATTGTGCTAAAACGTCCTACCATCTACGAGCGGGTCGACGCCGACTTCGCCCAGCCACACGAGACGTTTGTTATGATTTCTTTCTCTTTGACTCTTGTCTCCAGCTCGTGTCACACCCGCACCCCTTTCTCCAACCTTACTCCCCTCTCTCCTTGCCATCCTCGCTTTCTTTCTCTCTCCTTCGCCTTGCTACAGCTCTGCTACAACAGCGAACCGAACCGAAATATCACGAAAATGCCCGAGCGCTGCCAATGGGCGATTTGGTTGGTCCCGGGCCCGGGTGTCGAGCCGGGTTGCGTTTCCGTGATAATGAAAAGGCAAGGCAAGGGAGAGAAAGATATGGTGTTTGCTAATCACTATTTCACTGAGTTTAACTTCAGTCCATCACGGTCTAATGTGCGCGTAGGGTTTTCAGTCGTGAGAGATAACACCGGTTAAACTTTTTTTAAAAACTGATTCCCATATTTGTTTGACGAAGTTGCATTTACCTATCTTGCCATTTGTGCAATAGGAAATAAATCGAAATTTGCCTATCTTTGGGGGACGCCTTCGTCGCCCCCCCCCCCCCCCAAGCCGTTGGCGCCCTGTGCGACCGCACATGTCGCACACCCCTAAGACCGGCCCTGGTAGTTCCCCTCCCTGGCCGGAATCCACACTGATTCTCATCCAGTATTTCTTCAGCGTAGTTGCTCAGTCTCCTTTGCAATATACTTGAGAATATCTTATATACCACACTTAGTAATGTTATCCCTCTATAATTTCCACATTGTAACTTATCACCTTTCTTGAAGATGGGACAGATAAGGCCAACCTTCCAATCCTGAGGCATTATCTCTCTTTCCCATATCTCCCCAATCAGTTCATGTAGGTTCCTAGCTATCCCTTGTCCTCCATTCTCTATTACCTCCGCTATGATCTGATCCTCTGCTGGTGCTCTTCCATTTCATTGACGCTTCACTGCCTCCATAACTTCATCTATGGATGGTTTAGTGACCTGTGGCTCTACATTCATGTAGACCTGTCTCTCATTCATCTCGTCCTTACGTTCTATATTTAACGTATCATTAAAGTGCTCCGCCCATCTTTCAAGAACTCTCTCTTCCTCTCCAATCACTTTTTCATCTTAATCCTTACACGAGTTCTCCCGTGGTTGAAATACCTTTGTCATTCGGTTCGTTGCTTTGGTACAATTTCTTACTTTCATTCTGGCTGTTCAATTCTTCAATTCTTTCCATTTGTCTTCTTAGATACATTCTCTTCTTCCTTTTCAGAACTCTATTTGCTGTTCTTCTACTTTCTTTATATATTTCACAATTCCATCTTGTCTCTCTTTGAATCTCAATCTGTCTGCATTCTTCTGCTCTATATATTTCCTACATTCATCATCAAACCATTCTTCATTCCTGTTCCTCTTCTTCTCCCCAATAGTTTCTTTCACAGTCTCTTTCAATGCTTTCTTTATTCCAGTCCATCTAGTGTCATCCTCATTCATATTCTTTAATATCTCTTCCAACTTCTTGTTCAGTGTGTCCTCATATTGCTTAACAATTTGTGTTTGCTGAAACTTTTCCACGTCCCACTATATCCTCTTAATTCCTCTGTCACATTCTACATTCGCAATTCGTTCTCTAAACAGAGCTTTCACCAAAAAATGATCCGAATCACAGTTGGGGCCCCTTGCAGATCTGATGTCAATCATTGAAGATGCATGTCTTCTTGAAATCAAGACATGGTCAGTTTGGTTTACCACTCCAGTGCCTGGCATTTTCCAGGTTCCTTTGTGTATGTCCTTATGTTTAAAACAAGTACTTTTGATTACCATTCTATTACTTTCTGCAAATTGGCATAGAAGCTTCCCAATTTCACTAGTATTAGTATGTAAAGAATGTTTCCCTGATACATACTGCAAGAAGTCCTCTCTAACTATTTTGGCATTGAAGTCCCCAAGAAGTACTATCACATCATATTTTGATATCATACTACATTCCTTTTCCAACTGGTCATAGAATGCATTTTTCTTCTCTTCACTATTGTCCTCTGTTGGTGCATACGCTGATATAAGTGTCAGATTTCTGAATCGTCCCTTTAGTCTCATTTTACACATTCTATCTCCTAGAGGCTCAAATCCAACAAAACTTATTTTTATCTTCGAACTAATGATAAAGCCTGTTCCAAACTGACCAGTTCTTACTTCAGGACCACTGTATAACATTGAATAGTCCTTCTTGTCAATCCTACCGTTTCCCCTCCATCTCACTTCCTGTAGCGCTACTATATCCATTCCATACTTCAAGACTTCCTCAGCTACTTCTGCCATTTTTCCTATCTGCAACATCGTTCGTACGTTCCATGTTGCCATTGTCAAAGTCATATCCTTTTCCGTGTCCTTAAATATTTTCCAGGTTCATCATCGTTAATTCCGTCCAAATTCCGAGGCTTCGTTGAGAGTTTCGTAACTTTTGAGGTTTTACAGTGTGGGGTTGTTAGCCCCACGCCCAACCCCAAACCTGGAGGACCAGGGTACCACTCTTAGTCTGGCTCATCACTTTAGACCTGTCCAGCTTGGGTGACCCTACCAGGAGCTTAAGCTCCCGCTGGCATAGCTCTGAAGATCATTTGAGCTCGCAAGCCCCCAAAACACCCGGCAATAACAAATTGCCTTCTTCATGGTGGCAGTACCGGCGGGTGGTCAACAACATATTGCTGAAACAAAAAAAAGAGTGATAGTCAGTCTGAAAGACTAGACTTTATATCATCCTGAACGCTACAAATGCTGAAAAATGCTGGGTGAAAGCCTCATGATCATGCAGCGAACTGGGTGAACTCAAACTCCATTAGCAAGTGCAAACCAAGGTCAAAGGAGGTAGCTGGCTGTATGACATCACGCTTACCGGAGCGCGCGGGGAAAGGAGGAAACTCAAGAGGTACTATGACGTCACACACCTCAGTGCATTCTCGGTACATTTCGTCCCGTCGCCGTAACGTAACGCCAGACCTCAGCGTAACGACGAAGTCGACAAGATCATTTAAAATGATAATATAAAATTAATTGAAATTTTTATTAAAACCAATCTTCAGATTGACAAATGATTAGATAACGTAAGTTTATACTTAACTTACTAGTATGAAAGTGTTTACTTTCACTCGTGTAACATTTTTAGTGTTCCACTAACTTGAATGAGCAAAATGATCAGCTGTTCAGTTAGCCAAAGAGCAGTTAGTGGCAGTGAGATGGGTGTGGCATTATGTTCCTCATCCCTTTCCAAAAATACACCACTTGTCAGTTGCCATTCTGTTAGTATCCGAGTGTAAGTGCCAGTTAAGTATTGTGTTAAGTTCTTTAGTTGGATGCTAAACAAAATTTAATGTTTCTCAGTCGGTCAACACGATAATACCCAATTATTGTAATGAGTATTTCATAACCCTGAAAAAAATACCTGAGATTAATAAATGTAATTGAATGACCAGCTTCGATTGTCAAGCGATCATCATCAGATCCTTAGGCTATCTATGTCTACGAGTATGGGTGATGGTATTTACAATATATACACTTACTTAGTTTCAATAGTAATTAAACTAGCGCAACTAGGCAAGATTTGTTGGTTATATGTGATTTTATTTTGTTAAGATGTTGATAGAGGTGATTGACCTTCAAGTTTGCTTGCTTAGTGATTGTTATTAAATGGTCAGGTTAGAGTGGATTGCGAACTTAGCTGATTGTTTGAGCGATATGTGGTCCGGTCCCATGCGGCTTCTCTCACCACTGCCTGTAGACATAGATTTAATAGCCTAAGTGAAAAGGATCTGCTGATGATCACTTGATCCAAACTGGTCATCCAAGTGTATTTATTAATATCAAGTAAAATTTTGTCTGGATTAGGGAAACACCCATTACAATTGGGGTACAATCATGTTGATCAACTGAAAATGGCTTCCAACACAATAATTGAAAACTTAAGTTGATTATATTAGGATGTCTAATAAGTAATCATCATCATCAAGTTCCCGGATGTGGTTTACGAGCGCTCTCCATTTTAGTCTATTCATGTACCACTGCTCCTTCAAGACTTCATCCCAGTTGATTCCCTTGGATGTGATATCTTCCTTCACTTGGTCCAGCCATCTCCTCCTAGGTCTTCCAACAAGTCTCTTTCCAGTAATCTCAGTATGCAACCATTGTTTTGCAATTCTTCTTACAGTCATAATGTTTGACGCGACCAAACCATCGCAAACGTGCGCTAGTTATGGTCTCCTTCAGGGACTGATTTATTCCAGCTTGTTCTCTAATCTTCTCATTTCTAACTTTATCTATCCTAGTTTTTTGAATTATGCTTCTTAGAAACTTCATTTCTGAAGCCTGCTGTCATCTTTTTTGTTAGTTGTGCATGTTTCCAACCCATAAGTCAATATAGGAACAAAGTATTTTCAAAACCCCCCATCGATGGTATCTTTACCTTGCCGTGGTGGTGGGGATTGTGTGGTCAGAAGATCCTGAGAGCTATGCCGGCGGTGGCTTAGCTACTGGTAGGGCCTCCCAAGCTGGACAAGTCGAAGGTGATGATCCAGACTAAAAGGGATACCCTGGTCCTCCAGGTTGGGGGTTGAGCATAGGGCTGACAACCCTATCCCGTAAAAAAATAGATTGTTGAGAAGCCGCAAAGAATGAAAATAAACCTGACGGGTAAAACGGAAAAATGACCTAAGTGAGGAATTGGTTATGGATTGGTATTAGCGACTTGGAATGTGAGAAGCCTACTCAGCCAGGAAACAGTAGAAGACTACAAGAAGAACTAAGAAAGTATAATGTCGAAATTCTTGCTCACCAAGAAATTAGATGGCGAGATATTGAGATGATCGACTTATTACAGGATTATACATTAATTAATAGTGGAAATAGTGAGAACATCTGTGGAACAGGCTTTACGATATCCAAACGATTGAAACACACTTTAATGGGTTATAATGTGTCATGAGAACTAGGGGCCGTTTCTTCAATTACACATTTATAAGTGTACACGCACCTACGGAGGAGAAAGAAGATGAATTAAAAGATCATTTTTATGAAGAACTTGAGAAACAGTATGATGAGGCACCTAGACATGACATTAAAACAGTAATCGGGGACTTCAATGCAAAAGTGGGACAAGAGGAAGAATTTAGACCCACAATAGGAGGACAGAGTTTACACATTGAGAGTAACGATAATGGTTTGCGGCTCATTGACTTCGCTATGGCAAAAGATATGGTAATTAGTAGTACTACATTTGAGCATAAGAGAATTCATAAAGAAACATGGGAGGCACCAGATGGAAATACCAAGAATCAAATAGACCATATTTTGATTGATAAAAGGCATGCATGACAAGATGTTCATAGTTTCAGAGGTGCATATGTTGATTCAGACCACTACTTAGTAAAAGATAAAATGAAGCAAAAACTTGCTGTAAGAGTCAGAGGTAATGCAGAGAGGAAGAAAGGATATAATCAAGAGCAACTTAATGATGATGTAAAAAGAATGGAATATGAAAAAAGAGTAGAAGAAGGGCTGAAAAACAGCAAAAATGCAGTAACAGTGGACGAATCATGGAAGGAGATTAAAGAAGCCATAACAAATGCAGCCCAGGAGGTATTAGGAGAAAGAAAGAAACGGACAGAGAAGGATTGGCATGATGAAGAAATAAAGCCAGCCTTGGAGAGAAGAAATAAAGCAAGGATGACATACATGCAAAGAACAACAAGAGCCTCTCACCAAAAATACGTGGATTGTAGAAGAGAAGCTAAGAACCTCTGTAGAAAAAAGAAAAGGGAAAAAGAAAAGGAACTGATAAAAGAGATGCAACAAGATTATGAAGATAAGAGAAGCAGAAAATTTTATAGAAATGTAAAACAGAGGAAAGGTGGATTCCAACCAAGAGTAAGCTGTATACAGAACAAAGAAGGTCAGCTACTTGGAAGTAACCAAGAAATATTAGACAGATTGTGACGTTTTGCTAGCCCACACGTTGAGCGACAATTGTAACGTTTTCACTTTGCTCCACGTTGAGCGTACAAGTGTAATGTTAATTAATGCCCCATGTTGGTAGCGACAAATGTAACGGTTTGGCTGCCCCAAACTGTTGGGTGATAAATGTAACTGTTTACCTTTGCCTAAGCTATGTTGTTTTAATGGGCGCCAAGACCTCAATGCAATGCTGAAATCTAAATTTGTATTTAACAACGTCTAGCTCTGGTAGAACACCTTCAAGAATCTATTCACTCAGATCGTGGTATGATTTGATCATTAACCCAACAAACAATTGTATCAGGAGAAGGAATTGGTCTATATCTAATGCTACCTACTGAAAGCAAAGATTGCATTGTAAAAGAAATGAATTTATTATATAAAACAAGTATAGCAAAATAAATAATAATAATAATAAGTATAAAATTTGAATCGGAGCGTTGTGATTTGAATATTACCGATAGAAAATTACGTGAAAACGGAGTCTGATAAATTATTGATTTTACTCTTATTCCCAAGCTATGAAGTTATTGAAATATGAAATATAAAACAAAGAGAAATGAGAGATTGCGTATTTCTGCGTCATTCGCGCTTACCACTGGAAATGGCCGAAGCCTTTCCCTCGTACTGGATGATGCTGTGAGCTTCCCACAGTCTCCTGGACGTCGTCATCTTTGTCGATATTTGATGATATTCTGGTAGATTAGATAACTCTATGGTCCGTACATCGGACCCAAACACTCGTACAACCACACTGGTTAGGTTTTACAAAAGTTAGTCCTCCACTCCACGGAACATCGGAGCGACTCCCGCGTGCAACCGTACTCGTTAAGTTCTACACAGATAGTCCTCGTTCCACGGCGCGTCGAACGATATATCCACACGTCGGCTCCCCACTCCAGTCCCGACTTCTAGCTTACGTGGTCTCCACTGATTGGCTGCACCCCACGCGCTATACTCCCCTCCTCTGGCTCATTACACTCGGCGGGAGGGTTCCGTTCCAACTATCCGCCTTTTCTTGACGCTGCAACCCCGCTTGCGTAATACTTCCCGACAAGATTAAGCGTGTACTTGAATTCCCAGTGAGTCACGTCTCTCGATATACCCTAACTGACGAAACTCCGTTAAATTCCGTAATCACATAACTTTCTATGATATTGTCGTTCGTAATAATTTGCTTGCTAGCGTTTTCTAAGACATAGAAAACCTATCTGTATGCTTATAATTTTTATAAAATGCTCCGAAAAGATCTTAATAATAATTATAATAAATTAATAATAATAATAAATTAACATGAAAAATTCTCTTGGCTGAACAATTTGCCGCATAAATAAATATAGAATGGCTTCCTACTGACTTATGCCAGTTGCATAAAAACCCCTCGAAAAACACGTTACAAGATGCACAGAATATTTTGAGGTAGTGCTGAATCCAGGTCAAGAACAAAGTGGGCAAAATGAAGAATATGAATGGGAATTGCCAAATTGTGAAGCTGAAGATAATGAATCGGCAATATGCAATAGCGGGCCACCAATGTTGGAAGAAGTTAAAGATGTCCTCTTATCGATGAAGAATAATAAGTCTCCGGGAGAAGATGGGATAACAGCTGAGTTGCTAAAATATGGTGGAGAAATATTGATCCAAGCATTACACAAGTTGATATTGGAAATTTGGCGAACAGAGAAATTGCCAGAAGAATGGGTGACTGCCTTAGTGCATCCTATCCTTAAGAAAAGAAATAAATTGAAATGTGATAATTATAGAGGGATATCTCTGCTGAGTATTGGGTACAAGATCTTCACCATAATAATATCCAACCGTTTAGCTCACAAGGCAGAACAGGACTTTGGAGAATATCAGTGCGGATTTCGTTCAAACCAGTCAACCATAGATCACATTTTTACAATGCGGATCATTCTGGAGAAATGCTATGAATATAGCATTGCTA
Source organism: Meconema thalassinum (assembly GCA_946902985.2). Classification (NCBI taxonomy): domain Eukaryota; kingdom Metazoa; phylum Arthropoda; class Insecta; order Orthoptera; family Tettigoniidae; genus Meconema; species Meconema thalassinum. The sequence continues at coordinate 292,977,389 of OX336391.1, read as the reverse complement.
TGAATATAGCATTACACTTTATCAGCTTTATGTGGACTTTAAACAGGCATATGATTCAGTGCGAAGAGGAAAACTACTCATGGAGATGAATGCCCTTGGTTATCCAGGCAAACTGATTAGGTTGGTTAAGACAGCTTTCAGCGGAAGTAAGGCCAAAGTATGTGTACAAGGAAGGGTAACGAGAAGCTTTGATGTCATAGTCAGGCTGAGGCAAGGAGATCCAATGTCTGCTGTCCTCTTCAATATCGCTTTAGAAACAGCCGTGCATACCATCACTGCAAATCGTGAAAGGAATATATATCATAGAATGATTCAAATTATGGCATATGCGGATGATGTGGCCATAATTTCTCGTACAAAGAATGCACTTCTTGAAACCTATGAAGAATTGGAGAGGGGAGCACAACAAATAGGACTGGTAGTGAATAACAGTAAAACAAAATTCTTGGCGAGTTCCAGAACGAGTCAACCTGCACAAGCATTTAGAAGTGGCGAAAAGTGTTTTGAGGGGGTGTCGGAATTTAGATATCTAGGCTCGGTGATCACTTCACAAAACGAAGTTAAAAAGGAAATCAGCACCAGACCGGCTGCAGGAAATAGATGTTATGCTGCTTTAATTCCAACATTAAGAAGCAGGCAAGTATCACGGAAAGCTAAGGTTACTATTTATAAAACTGTCATTCGACCAGTGGTTACATATGGACTTGAGACTTGGGTATTAAATAAAACAGAAGAAAAAAGGTTAATGACATGGGAAAGAAAGGTACTCAGGAAGATCTTTGGACCAGTTAAAACGGAGCTGGGATGGTCCATTAGAACAAATCAGGAGCTTAGAGACCTGTACAATGAACAGGATATAGTAACAGTGGCGAAGACTGCTAGAGTGCGTTGGCTTGAACATGTCCATCAAATGGAGGAAATAAGAGAACCTAAGAAAGTGCTGGAGGGGCATCCAGGAGGTAGACGACATAGAGGTAGGCCAAGAAAGCGGTGGATCGAGGAAGTGGAGGACGATCTACATACCATGGAAGTCAGGAGATGGAGGACCAAGGCAATCGACAGAATGCTTTGGAAGAAGATAGTTGCGGAGACCAAGGTTCTGCAAGGACCGTAGCGTCAAGGAATAAGTAAGTGAGTATGTTCAAAACCGAGTTTGTCTTAATCTTAGTGGCACTTGCTTATTCCAGAGTACTGTAGATATCGAACTTCCTGATAGAATTGACTTGATATTTGAATACGGTTATTTAATTCAAGCTGTATTCTCTTGTCCCTTGATATTATGCATCCAAGGTACTGATACTGGTTTACTGTTTCCCTCCAGCCCTCCAGCATTATATTATATTTACTTCTCTGCCTGTTAACAGACATAGCAGCAGTTTTTGTTCCTTAAGTTTGGTGCTTTACAAGATAGAATTGGTTTTCTTTGGTTCGCCAATGCTATTTACAGGAGGCCCTGACTAGAAATGCGTATATTACGAGAATGTATCAGTCATTAGTTGTTGATACACAATCACAAATGAACTTACACTATCGGTACAGTCACGGTACGGTCACGCTACAGTCACGATCCGGTCACAGGGCAGCAATATCCACACAACTGGAAAGCTCCAGTCTTGATCAGTGAACAGTTGAGATCAGACCCGTGCGCAGGTCACTATGTCTGGTGTTTTCTCTACGAAAGAGTTAGCAATTATCTCGATTGCGATAATTATTGTTTTAAGGGGCCTAACATCTAGGCCCCTAATGAAATGAAATGGTATGAAGAGAAAGGATGAAGTTATGATCATGATGACAATTGTTTTAAGGGGCCTAACATCTAGGTTATCGGCCCCTAATGGTCTGGGTGAGAGCGAAAATGACAATGAAATGGAAACCATAACAAAAACTTAGTTGGACTGAAAATACTTACAAAAGGGAACTCAGATTGAAATGACTAACAAAATGTAGAGTGGGAAGACTTAAACAGGTAATTTAGAAGGAAAATATTCACAATAGGAATTTAGATTGAAAAAATACACACAAAATGTAATTTAGCTTCAATATACTTACAAAATGCAATGTAGATTCAAAATACTCACAAAATGCAATTGAAATTCAAAATACTTACAAACTGCAAATGAGATTGAAAATACGTACAAAATACAATTGAGGTTCGAAATACTTACAAAACATTGTGGTGTTTGAAGCCATATTTTCAGTGTTGCCTTAGTAAACAAGAGTTTAGTGCTTTTCAGTCGGTCAACACGAATTCGTGTTGACCGACTGAAAAGCACTTTACTCTTGTATACTTACAAAATGCAAATGAAATTGAAAATACACAATGCAAGTTAGATGAAAAAGGCAGGTTCAGATTCAAAATACCGTACTCACAAAGTGCAATAGAAATTCAAAATACTTGCAAATGCAATTGAAATTGAAAATGCTTACAAAATGTATGGTAGATTCAAAATACAATATGTGGAAGCCCGCGATTCAAAATACTGTACGTACAAAATGCAATTAAGATCGAAAATACTTACAAAATAGAGTTTAGATCGAAAATACCTACAAAAATGCAATGTAGATTGAAAATGCTTACAAAAATGTGGTTGAGATTCTAAATACTCACAAAATGTAATTTAGAGACACGGGGAGCCAATTCATAAAAACAGGGTGGGAATCTTAAAGAGAAAAGGAACTATAATGAAAAGATAAAAAGGAGGCTAATCCTTCGAAGAAGAAGGAGGGATCAGGAAAGATGACAGAAGGGCCAATTAAGGCGGGAAAGGAAGAGACTCCCTAGACCTCGGAAACCCTAATACCGTCGTGGTTAGATGAGAACAAGAGTTGACTAAGAGAGATCGACAGGAAAGAAGACGGAGAGGAGCCCGGCACAAGTAAGTGGAAGCAATGCCGGACTCAGCTGGGGTCCTGTGGTCGCCAACCCACGTTCCACTAGATGTGAGCCCCTGGGGGTGGTGAGCAACAATGTGTCACAGTCCACTCGCAGCTAGGTTGGGGGCTGAAATACGCGCGCTCTGCATGTTGCTTGTACTGTGGTATGTTCACACTGCCAGGCTAGTCACGAACAGTACGGTCAGTCCGGTCAAATATTCTTTGAATTGATCGTTGCCTGCACTTGCCTGTACTCTGACCGTACCGTGACTGCTGGTGTGTACAGTTCCTATGAAATCAGTTAAATAACATCTGACTGGACTGTGAATGTACCGAGATTGTACCGTGACCGTACCGATAGTGTGAATCAGGCTTAAAGACAAACAGAATGGCAGACAACTAGGGAGGCCGGGAGAGGTAAAAGGGATAAAACAACATACAAAGCACAAGAGAAATCTCCATAGTCGGACACAAAGGTGGACATTCACATATTCAACAGTTTGTAATGGTATTCGTTAAGCTCCACGTTGAGCGAACAAATGTAATGTGTTTTACCTGGGCGGACTATTCGCCAGAAAATACTACTGCTGAGTTTGATCTATGTTGGGCGCCAAGCTGGATACACTGTGTTCCAAGCTAAATTTATATATTTAATATCGACCCCTAGCGTGAGTAGAACATATGAGAGACTCTTAATGACTAGGCCGTGGGATGATTGAATCATCAACCCAGACAACATTTGATTGTGGAGAAGGATGGGGTATTATAACTATTGCTACCTACTGGAATTAAAGAATCTACTTGGTAATAATTGAATTTAATACACTTAGAAAATATGATGGCAACATGAATAAAATTAACACTGTTAACGGAGCACACTACTTTAAACATTGCCACGAACAAAATTACTTAATACGCCGGTCAGGAGAATAACGTGAATTTAACTTATTTCCAAATTAATGCTTAAAGAATTTATATAGCCCTATTGAAAAACAGAGAGTGTGTGTCGTAGATTACTTGTGCTTACCAACGGAAACATTGTCTCCACGTGGTTGAAGTCTCGCAGCGTCGGACGCTCTGCATTGGTGTTGACAGCGTCAGATTCTTCCTCGTTGATCAAAAGTAATCGTTACAGCTTGTGGTGGAGTCTATTCCATGAACCACAACACGTCGTCTGGCTAAACACTGCAAGACGCGTGGAACTCATGATCTGATGTGATCAGTGGAGTCAGCGTGAATTAAATTGTCCCACTTGGGACTAACGAACAAAGTACCTCCTTACTGCTCCAAGCGTAATGTCTTAATGAATGTCCTCACTCACACCGCGCGTCCACTATATCTTCAATCTTCTCCCACCAGGGTCTAGCTTAATACCGCGGCCTCGCTGCTTCGACCAATCCGCGTGCGTCACGTATCTCCCCATGCCCCTGCTACGTTGCTTCTTCTTCCTTGATTGGCTGGTCACCACACGTGGCTATTCCCGCCATGAGGCTGCCTCCACGTATTTATATTTCCGTATCCGGGCAAGACGTAGATCATACACGTTTTCTTGCTTTGAAGTGTTCCCTCGGATTTCGTAATTTTATTGTACTCCAATCTATTCTTGTATTGAAATACCCAGTGAGTCACACACCACTCTCTCTTACCCCTAATGAATAAAATCCCGACTTTACGTATGAAATGATTTGCCGTGCAACATTATATTGGAATCATCCAATATAGATACGGATTTCTACTAGTAGAAATCCTATCTGTAATCTTCCAAATTTAAAAGCTCCAAAAAAGACGTTATGAATATTAATAATAATAATATGAAATTGAATAAACTGAAATAATTTAACTTGGCCGGATTATTGCCGCGTTTAACAAATATGATATAGTCCAACTAACTTGTGTTAGTGGCATAAAACCCCCTAGAAAAACATGTTACAAGTTCTGATATTTTCCCATATGAGAATATACAAGGAATAAGTTTTAAGATGTCATTGCAGAGTACCAATGAGCAGAGGTCAGTACCGTAGCCAGGATTGACCAATGGGGGGGCTGGGGGGGTTATAGTTACTCAAGCCAAATTCTACAAGCATTTCATCCCGCGGCATAGCCACGCTCGTCAAACTTGCACCATGGATGCGAGGGCAGCTGCAGTAAGTACGGATATCGTAGTTTCGAATCCCGGTGCTGACAGTGTTTATCCAGAGTGTGGTTTTACCCCGGATTTTTCCACACCCCGTACAGGAAATTCCCGGGATGGTGCCTTACTTCAAGTCCCGGAGTGCCTATCCCATCCCTGTCCTTAATACAGTTACACACACTACTACATTCATCACAGCAATACAGGTTGCCAGACAACTTCAACACACGCCCAACTACATGAGACTGATGACCAAGATGTCTTAAGCCCCTCAAATGAATTAACAACAACTCTACAAGTAGACCTAACAGGCCTACAATATGCAAAAAAAGACCAAAAAAAGTCAGTACTTTAAAAAAGGAAGTTAATTTTTGACTGAAATATCATACTTCAATGGTAAATCTCGAACATTCCGGTTCCCCCGACAGGAACAAAATAAACTCGAATCTATCTGTGGTACCAACATGAAGACTGCATATCTCTTAACAAGAGAAAACATTTACAGAAGTCTCAGCAAAAGTGAGCATGTCCTCTTACGATGTATCATGATGATTTATGAGTTATACAATACTCATTCTTATGTTTATTTAAGATTTTCAACAACATATTGCAATTAGCCCTGAATGCCTAAAATATCATTTTCGAAGATTATTCTCACCTACCTAGGTCCTTCTTACCTTACAGATGCTGCATGCAGCCGGAATTAGGTTTAGAAGCTTACACTACACATGCGACAAATTTCACTCATTCGTAACTGGGAGATAACCGTAATTCGGGGAATTGCTGGATATATATTTACGTAATATGGAGCAACTCCGCTGACGGCTATCTCATGCTTAAGAAGTTAATAACGATCCCAAAATTAGTGTTAATGTACCCATAGAATTTATTAAAACGCATAATTTTTCATTAAAACTAGATTAATTCACATATAGCTTCTCTCCCGCCAAGAAAGGGAAAAAAAGCTAATATTGTCCCGCTAGGTGGAATTCAAAATTATTTGGTGCTAGTCTCAGTCGGAAATAAGCTATGTTTCCCAGGGGGAAAGTTAGATTGGCAACCCTCGGAGGACGGAGTTGTATTACCACAGTCTAAAATGCACAGTCGCGAACCTGGCTGCATTACGAAATTGCATCCTCGTGCTAGATTGAACGACACTAGCGATCGCGGCGGCCAGCAAGCTGGCAACTGTCTTGAGCACGTTATTCGCGGGACAGATGATTTCACTTTTGCAGGGTTTTATGAATATTAACTCACCTGGGTGAATAATTGTAAACACAAGTCATATTAAATCACTAACTACTACAAAGTAGAGAAGCCACAATGTTGATATATTGTACACTTCTAATTCATAGAAACATTTTAAAATATGCTTTGTTTTTATTAATTCAGTCCTCTACAAGTATCCCTTGGTACAGTTGTATGACATATTCAATGAGTCTTACGAATAATTAATAGCCCATACTAGTTATTAATTCATTTATTTGTTTCAATGATAGTGGCAGGCATCTCTAAGTACAAAATAAAGTCCCCGATTCTTGGATGCAACGGGTAATCTCGAGAACCACTGGATGGATTTTGATACGGTTTTCACCGTTCTGTAAAGGATTTCTCGAGGAAGGTTCCTGTTGAAAACATTCATTTGTGGCCAAGGAAGCCGAGCAGCAACGATTTCAGTAAATTGAGTCGAAGAAAAACCTGCCATTCGTGCGCCTTTTAAGCTTACGCTGGGTAAACCGTTAAAAATATCTATATATTGTCATCGCGCCAGGAGATGGCAGTTCAACACGCTGGCGGGGGAGTCTTGCAGTACGCATGTGCGGCCCGCCCATTCCAAACCTAAATATATCGGCTTGCCGCATGCCAACGGTTGTTATCGCAGCAGACGACACGCAGCCAGTGAAAGAAGGAATGTGCTGAGTGAGTGAAGCAAGTAGTGACTAACTTAATGTTTCTGGATTGCGCGATACGCAGTGAGCGGGAAGACCTCTGCAGTTCAAACCCAACTGCCATCTCCTGGCGCGATATCAATACTATGAGTGTAAGAATTGTTCAGCATGAAAAGTTCTATTACTTACTGCACTCCAGTAAAAGATCTGTACATCAAAAGTAAAATTCTACCCCTCAGCATAAGTGCAGAACTCCGAGCAGCTATGCCAATATACAAGATTAAACACAACACAATACTCTATAGCTCTCCCTACATCTTGAACTCAGACAATCATTCTTATGGAACTAGGCATGCGAAGGACGTAGCCTTATATATCATTCACTCTTCTAAATATGGTAGAAATAGTTTCAAGTTCTCTGCATCACAGTCATATAATAAACTTCCTGATGAAGTAAAAAGTGCACCAACTTTGTCGGTATTTAAGAGGAAAACTATGGAAGTATTGTGGGAAAAATTCGATGCATCTTAATACATCAAATAAGTTACGTTATGTATAAGATTAAAAATCCTAAGTGCTTATCATTTTAAGGGACCTTGGTCTAAACAATCTTAGATATGGTATCAACCTTATAATAGGCCTATGTCCTTATTCATCAATTTGTGTTACCTTCAGAATTTTCTTCCTTGGTGTGTAAACACACATATTACTGTACAATTCCTCTGTACGAGCCTATGGCTCTTTGGAATTAATTGAATAAAATATCTATCTATCTAATACAAATCATGTATTAATGAATTAACATTAACGTTGTTTGAATAAAGCGGAAACTCAAATTTCACAGAAATTTCACAGAGAATCAATCATGGTTCCTTATTGATTAAAAGTCAAAATATTAAAGGGACAGGAATTCCGCCTGATCAATACACAACTTTTCACAGTCAAAGTGCTATATTATACCCATTTGGTACATGTTTCGAAGCCTTCCATAATGGCCCCTTCATCAGCCATACACAGAAACATACTGTCAGTACAATCAAGGAAATACATTAAAAAGGTTAAAACTAACATGAGAAAACTGATGAAAATGAGACATAGAAATCTTGAGGACAGTTATGGTGCAAAAAACATTGAATAAAACTTGTCCTGAGAAAACCTTACAAATATTACAAACAAATGGAAAAAAACATTAAAAATAGTATGTTAAAATGCAAACTTAAAGTGCAAGTTATATGACTCTTGCAATAATCTTAGAGTTCTCATAAAATATAATAGCAGGATTCCGTGTCCAAATAACCTAGGGAGTTCGACCCATAAAAAGAGTTAAAAGTATGTGTAGAACTCTAAGATTATTGCAAGAGTCATATAACTTGCACTTTAAGTTTGCATTTTAACATACTATTTTTAATGTGTTTTTCCATTTGTTTGTAATATTTGTAAGGTTTTCTCAGGACAAGTTTTATTCAATGTTTTTTGCACCATACCTGTCCTCAAGATTTCTATGTCTCATTTTCATCAGTTTTCTCATGTTAGTTTTAACCTTTTTAATGTATTTCCTTGATTGTACTGACAGTATGTTTCTGTGTATGGCTGATGAAGGGGCCATTATGGAAGGCTTCGAAACGTGTACCAAATGGGTATAATATAGCCCTTTGACTGTGTAAAGTTGTGTATTGATCAGGCGGAATTCCTGTCCCTTTAATATTATGAAAAGTTCTACATAAAAGTCCACCCCAGCTTTGGCCAGCATTAACTGTTGATTCGTGTCGAGTTAAGACTTGTGTTTGAAGTTTCGGTGTTCACCTCGGCTTTTCTGAATTGCATCTGGGAACTGCCGTCAGTGCGCCTTTTAAGCATACGCTGGGTAAACCATCAAAGATACCGGGCGTAGCCCTAGCGGGTTGCTAGAATGGGTATAATTGTAAATAGTTATGCTATATCAAATTCTTAACCCTATCATAAGCTAGCTATTCCGTAAAATTGAGTAACATTATAGTTAATTAGTAAAAAATACCAGTGTGATTTGTTAGTTGTTTTGTTGTATTAGGCAATGGTGCCAACTTCACTTCACCGCAGTCCCCTGTAGCGAGGTTTGGCGAATGTCTGGACGAAAAATACTGATGAACTAAAATGGGTGTCTGGACTAAACCATTGGTCGCTACTTAGTTAGACGACTTTCTGGATGAAACCATTGGTTGCTACTTTGTGATTCGACAGTCTGGACGAAACCATTGGTCGCTACATGGTTAGATAACTGTCTGGATGAAAATTACTGATTGCACTACAAGCAAAAGGTTTCTTTTGTATGTAGAACAGTATTTACCATTGCAATGAGCACTGATCCCAAGGATTCCATGTTTCGAACTAAGGGGCAAAACCAGCGCCAACCAATAATGTTGGCACTGCTGAAGAAAATGCAATAACACTCTCTACCGATAAAATGTTCAACTCCTGTATCTTACTAAAATTATCTATTCCTATACAAAAATTTCCGGATTTTCATGGTGGCGGACACCGGGTAATGCACGAGTTCCAAATAGTCTACATCTTTATTCATTAAATCAGCTCTCTGACTATTTAAAAGCCATTTTCTACACCTGAAAATTAAAATATTGACACTTGTTTGAAATGACGACATCATTTACGTTTACCTATGTCTTAATTTTCAAAATGCATAGATATCGTACCGAGATATGCTTCTGATTTATAACTGACTGGCTGCGTGGCATAGCGGTAACGTTCTCACCTGCTGTGGCCAAGGTTGCAGGATCCAATCCTGGTGCAGTCATTTGGCATTTGAGGGTGCGTAAATGCGAGGGAGCCGTGTCTGTAGATTTACTGGCACGTTAAAGATTCCCTTCGGGGCAAAATTCCGGCACCCCGGCATCTCTAAAAGCCACAGTAGTTTAAAGGTACGTAAAACTAATAACATTATTATTGAATTATAACCAGTTAAAGACCTAGTTTCGTTGTTTGTAAAGCTTTATAATACTAGCCTAAAATCCATACCTCAAGTCTTATTACCTATTAGGGTCCTTTGGAAACTCGGATGTCTTCTTCTTGTAATTTGTACAGTCTATATTAATAGAATGACTTTCAGTCGGTCAACACGAGTACACTCAATTAGATTGGGTGAGGAGTAACAATTAATTCCCGTGTAATTGCGTAATTCATAATACAATAATTTTTTACACATTAATAAAACACATCTCACACAACCCCCCGTTATGTGAGAAGTGTTTTATTAAGTACCGGTAGTTAGTCATTGTTGTTTTAAGGGACGGAACTACGAGGTCATCTGCCCCTAGTTTTATTACGTGTATAAACAATTCATGCATCTATATTTCAGGCATTAAGAGATAAATTGTCACTCCCCACACAATATAATTGGGTACACTCACGTTGACCGACTGAAAAGCGATCATATACCGGTAGATTACTTAGCAACACTGAAATATGGCTTCTAATATCTGATCTGTTTATTGCACGGCACATCTCCTCTTGTAAAACACAAACAATGATTAAAGATAAACTGTTACACAATGCTAACATACAGTAAATCCAGAAACAAAAACATGCACCATCACAGCGCAGTCGGCACATGCGTGCAGGTTGCGTGAGAGCATTGTTGTCGCGCGGTGGAAAAATATGAGCCAAGCTTCGCGACTGTGTAGGTAGACTGTCGTTATAAGTTGTCATGAAGACAGACGTGTGTAGCCTTAAATGGGAACCCGGGCCGAAAGGCGACAACAGTACATCACCAAGTAGCCGGTGGTGAAACAGACACAATCACAATGGGGGGTTTCTAACCCCCAGTAATCCCACCCTGGCTACGCCACTGGCAGAGGTTCCAGGAAGTGGAAAGAGCGAGTACAGTGCCTGCTATGGCGAGCCGACATAATCGGCAGCAGCTGCATCGGGCAAAGCTTACACAAACCACAGGGTGCTCAAAGGATTCCTACAGCACACAGACAAGAGAGTCAAATCTTATATCTTAGATTTGTCATGCATTGAACATTCATGGAAAGCAATTACTTTTGCTCCAGCAGTGTTGCCACACCACCTTGTGGTATAGCCGCTGGCATTCTAAGCTGTCACCCCGGAGATTCAAGAAATGTAATTCCGGTCTGAGGGCTGGATTGGGGTACACTTAGCTTCGTGAGGCAAGACTGAGAAGAGGTGGATTTGATCCCCACCTCAGCCATCCTCGGAGTGGTTTCTCACTTCTACTCCAGGAAAATGCTCTGCCTCCTTCCCAATCCTCACAAGAATTACAAATACACACACACACACCCCTAAGAACACGAGCCGAATGACCACGATGTCTAAGTCCCTCAATTGAAACAACAGTGTTGTCAAACGTTATGTAACTTTTAAGTGGTGCACATTGCCTTCTTCAAAGGTGGTCAGTAGTTCAGAGTTTCACTAGAAAAAGAAACTCTGAATGTACTGTATCTATAATCAAGCTCTGTTATTCAAAATAATGTGTGATTTAAGTGTATTAAATTCCGTATTGATCCAATTGAAGAGTTTCAAAGTTACGATCAGTTAACTTCTCACTGTTGTCACTAAAATATTTAAAACTAATTTTACTTACATGTTGTGTCAATGTTTCAGCTCTCACCAGAAGTAAACAAAGATGAAGATATCAAGTAACAATGCGAAACCTGTTTCCAAGGAGGACTATCTGCAAGGCTTTCTGTCAGATATACAGAGCCCACTCCAAAGAAGTTAGTGGTATTCAAAGTGGATGCAGTGTGTTAATTTTGGTTTCAAGTTAACACAGATCAATTATTTAAAATATCATGAATTTCATATCTTTACACAATAAATTGGAGTTCATAGACTAGATTCGGCGGATTCGAACTTGGTTGAAAGTTTAAGAAATTATGCTGGGAATAATAAGACCAACACTCCAAATGATAGAGAAGACTTAAACTTCTTACATGTAAATATGGGCCATGTTGAAACACCGGATCCATGAGAACTCCACAGTTAAGCAGCATTGGGCATGGTCGGAACTTGGATGGCATGCCGGTTCTAGGTACTGCGCGCTGTTGGCCAACATAAGGAGGAGCGGAAAGGTCCTGGCCACCCTACCGCACGTATACTCCGGCTGAGAATAGCTTTTTCGGAGGCTCGGACCTGCAGCAAGTGAAGCTCCAATTCACTTGCTTATCATGCATTTTAATATACACTGACCGGCACGAAATACGCAACACTCCAATTTCTTACAAAAACTGAATTTTTTTTCAAATTTATGACACTTTTATAACACTAATCTATTACATGATGATGAAATATTGTAGTACAGTCCCATGTAGGTGTCTAACAATGGAAAATAAAAGATGATTATACACAAATTTAAAAATTAAGCCAGTGATGCACACTTCAAGGCAAGAGCGCTAAAAGAGCGGGAAATTTTGAGTAAGGTCCTAAAGGTCCTCACTTCTGTTTTGATTTTATACACTTCACACATTACTTCACAGACCTCGGAGATGATCTTGGAGACCTCTGTTCGCATCTTTAAAAGCGTGTTTTGCCACCTCTTGTACCAATGACGGCATTCAACCTTTCAGGGATGCTCCTGATTAATGCTGTAATGTCCTGTTGAGGAATCATCTCCCATTCTTCCAGGAGGACATTCTGTAGGTCCTGTAGGGTCTCTGGATAGCACTGACGGGCTCTTCTCCCCAGCCGGTCCCAAATGTGCTCAAGAGGATTCAAATCAAGGCTTCGAGCAGGCCAAGCCATAGCATGAATCCCTGCTTCACCCAAGAACTTTCTTAACATGTGGGCGTGCATTGTCTTGCATTAGTGTGAAATCATCACCAATAAATGGAGCGAAAGGCACAACATGCTCCAGAAGGATTTCCTCCACATACTGATGTGCAGTGAGGCTCCCATTCTCAACGAAGACCAAATCCGTCCTTGCAGCCATACTGATTCCTGCTCACACCATCACACAACCACCCTGAAATGGCGTCCTGGATGAGAATATGCAAGGGGAATACCTTTCCTCTGGCCTTCTACAGACCCTCTCTCTTCCGTCAGGTGATCAGAGGCCAAACCGCGACTCATCGGCGAACAACACTTGTTCCCATTGTTGTACTGTCCAGCCATGATTTTCCCTTGCAAAACGTAGTCGAGCTGTTCGATGTTCTCTGGTAGGTTCTGGGTCTGTAACTGGTCTTCTGGATTGAAGATTGGCTTCTTCCAATCTTCTTCGGACGGTTCTCTCACTAGCATCGACCCCTCGAACTTGGTGGAGTCGATTTCGTGCTTCAATGGCGGTGGAGTGATGGTCGTGAAGAACTTGAAGTTGTAAGAAGCGGACATCTCTCTTCGATTTTGTTCTTCTCGGGCCTGATCCTGGTCTCCTTGCAAAGCCTCCAGTTACCCTGTACCTTCATACGGTTCTGGAAATCGTGGAAGCTGTAATCCTCAACACTTCTGCAATGTAATGCATGCTGCGACCATCTTCCACCAAAGCAACAACTTTTGCAGCTTGTTCAGGGCTTAAGGGTATGTTTGCTCCAGAAAGCTAATTACGACAATCACAGAAAGATCCCACAAACACATGTGATTGAAAAGGGAACAATTGGAAATACAACACTAAGCGCTATAAGAGCGGGAACACATTATTGGGTTACATCCAGTGATGTGTTTCCCAGGTTGTGCGGGAAAAATCAATTGAGGCTAGTGCAATCAACACTTCATTGTTTGCTTGCAAAGCAACACCAATAACACACCCCATCTAAAAAAAATAGGTTGGTGTTGCGTTTTTCGTGCCGGTCAGTGTATTAAGTTTGTCCTGCAAAGACTGGGAGAAAACCAGAATACATGCAGGCAGTTATTAATTTAATAAATCTCTGTAACATTTGCTTTGTTTTAATTAAAATATTTTATTCTGCAATATATTGTTGTAATTCCTGCCCAATCTTGAGTCTGTAACAAACTGAGCAAACTTGAGATAATACCGTTGCCTACACTATATACAAGGCCGGAAAATGCAAGCTGGTTTGTGCTAAAAATGAATCACCATGAAGTTCCGCCAGTGACCTCTGGAATCGATTTGTACCACCCTAGTTCCAGCAATCGTGCCAGTTTAGCTCAATAGTGACATTAAAAATAGTGGTTGTTTACATATTTATTAAATGGTTCACTGCTGTGTTCCGTTTTGTACGTCCCGATAGGGAATGTGCAAATCAGTTTCATTTCATTTGTTTCCTATCAATCAGGAATCAAGAAATAAGTGGATTACAGCTGTTTCTCGGCGAGGTGATAAGTAGTCTTGCGCATAAAAGTTCGCGGCTGGGAGCGATCAGTTTAGTTCGCAGCTCCTTAGCGAACTAGTTCGCTCTTTTAGTTCGTTAGCTCCCATCTCGAAGACAGATCGTTCGCTCGCCTCGCTACTGCCACTGCATGCGCTCTTTGTTTGTTATAGCAGTCTGTCACCACTCATTACTCGTCACCACTGATTGCTCATTCACATTGCTCTCGTTTCAAGCAATACTGTAGGCTACTGTTACAGTTACTATGCTCGCTGCACGTGCAGTTCATGTATTAGATATTGACATGTTGCGTGTGTAGTAATGTGTTTTACATTTTGATATTCGAAGATAAAAAATACAAAAATATGAGTATTGAAACATTAGTGAAATTCCTTATTCCTTCCTTATTTCCTTTTATTCCTTGTAGGAACATAGGGTAGCTACAAACTTCTTCCATCTCACTCTATTGTTGGCCATTCTTTTAATTAGGGTCCATGTATTTCCTTCTGAGAAAACTTCTCTTTCTATTGTTTATAAAGCCAAAAGTCGTCATTTGTTTATCATTAGTGAAATACCGGTACCGTACCTAAAAGAAAAACAGTATGGATGATGTGTTCGTAGAAACATACACTTATTATTCTCTTTATTTTTTTTCTCGCGTGGGGCCGATAACCTAGATGTTAGGCCCCTTAAAACAACAATTATCATCATCATTTTTCGCGTATATTGATCGGCGCGTCACCATCCGATTCCATTTCCTACTTGTCACTAGGTGATGATAAGACGAACCCCCCCCCGCAATTTTTGTTTCATTTCTTACTTGCTTCATGATATTCATTATTTGGCTGCTCTGAAACCGTTGAGTACATTATCTTTATGCCATAAATGGGAGGAATAGGTTTTTTAGTTCAGATTTTTTGTCCATAGAAGTTCGCTTTTCTTTGTGAATCATCGTCATAATGTTCATTTCTTAAAGACAGGTAAAAGTAGTTGTATCACCATGTATCGAGAAAAATAAATATCAGCCAGTTCAATAAAATGGTAATGTTAATCCAGTTCGCCGATTTTCTAAATAATTGGACATATTTTCAAATAATCCAAAATGACTAAGTTAAATAATACTGTGGAATTATCCCCACATCTAAATCATTAACTTTATGAACCGCCACTGCATTACATTACAAATATAAGGTAGTTATTACCTATTAGCGTGTTAGCACTAGTAGTGTGTTATAATGTTATATTATTAGATAAACCAACATTGAACAATCGCCGCGCCAAACCTTGACAATCTCGCCACTAACAATAGATACACTGAACTGACTGAACGAAAGAAAGCGCATGTGTTTGTGCAATGAGTGGTAACGTGACGAGCTAAGGCGGACCCGCGCTCTCGAGCTGTTACAAGTCGGTCAGCGGAAAAATATCGAACGAACTAACAAGCGAGGGATCTGGGAACTAGTTCGGTAGTTCGTCTGTGGGATCCGCTCTTCCGAACTACACAAGACTAGTGATATGCCAGGTGTGTGGACTCCTTCTAAAAGGTCGGCAGTTTGTTGTAGGCATTTCAGAGGAGACAATTACAGTGTGAGCACAACTAGAAGATTTCTTCTGCCTAAATCCGTACCTTCAATATTTACAGACTCCCCTCAGCACAAACAAGTGACAACTACAGCTATGAAACCACCAAAACGACGACAGTGTCAAACCGACGACAATGTTTCATCCAAAAGAAAATGTGACTCTCCAGAAACGGTGAGTAATTTTACCCCTATTTCTGAATACGAGATAAATTGAAGACCTTCCCGGAATAAGTATGTAATCAACAAATATTTCAAAAGTGAGATTTAAGTGGGATTACGGCATACCATCACATCCCTATGCTGTGATGCCATCTCCTGAAAAATTATAAATTTGTTGCTTACATCCTTATTCCTGGGAGGTCTTCAATTGTAGAAGTATAGGGACACAGTTTACACCCATTTTAAAGCCAGTAGTTAGGAAGTCGCTTCGAAAGAAAATGCGGAGTGCTACGAAGAAACTGCTAAGCGAGACACTGTAATTCACAAGCTATGAAGAAAACTTCATAATCTTCAGGCTGAATTGAAGAAATATAAAACTAAGAAATATGACATGAACAAACAGCTGTTTGCAATTCAAAATTAAGCCCAACAAGGTAGCCTCAAAGCCCTTTTTTGATCGATCAGCTGCAAGCATTTGGAAAGAAGAAATATAAGTACTAAGAAACTACAATTACAATTAATGTTCTTCTATCTACTAGGTCACCGACAGGCTATCGATTGTTACGTGAACTAAGTATCTTGCACCTACCTCACCCCAAAACTTCGAAGACATACGTAGGGTACTCGAAAGGAGAGACTGGCATTACTTCATTAATCAGAGAAAGATTGATGCAGAGGAAAAGTCACTGGAACATAAGAATGCAAAAGTGGGCTCCCTTATCATTGACAAAATGGCTTTAAAGCCTAGGCTTGTGTACGATAAGAACTTAGACATGATTCTCGGTATTGAAGACAAACTAGCGAACAAGTTACATTGCATTCTTTTCAAAGGACTATCTTCTTCTTACAGAATTTGTGTCATTTTATTTTACATGTACTATTTCTGGAGCGCACTTGGCAAAATTGGTATTAGAAGCTATGAAGAAAGTGGTTTCAGAGTGTTAAGAATTGTAACTCACAACTGTCAAGCGAATGTTTCGATGTTTGAAACGCTATGCGGGGGTAGTATAACGCATGAAATTAAACATCCTCTTGATGAAAATCGACCCCTCTTCATAAGTTTTGATCCCAGTCACATTATCAATTACATACGATACAAAGGAATGAGGGGGTTAGGAGGAAGCCACATCTTCCCCCAGTATGATAATTGCATAATCTGCATCCATCGCATGACATGACAAGGCCAGGTGTGAGAATGACTTGGTGACCCATTGCTACCGCTAATCTGAGAATGTCACGAGGTGAGAAGGATGTGCATATATCTCAACACAGTTCTAATGCATGTGTTTCAATCAATCATATAAGAAGTGGCATGCCTCCGTGGCTTAGGCGGCAGCACGCCGGCCTCTCACCGCTGGGTTCGTGGTTCAAATCCCGGTCACTCCATGTGAGATCTGTGCTGGACAAAACGGAGGCAGACAGGTTTTTCTCCGGGTACTCCGGTTTTCCCTGTCAAAATTTCATTCCAGCAACACTCCACTATCATTTCATTTCATCTGTCATTCATTTAATCATTGCCCCAGAGGAGTGCGTCAGGCCTCGGCAGCCGGCACAGTTCATATCCTCGCCGCTAGATGGGGGCTTCATTCACTCCATTCCTGACCCGGTCGGATACTGGAAGCAGGCTGTGGATTTTTCATATAAGAAGTGGCACGATATCCATGAATCGCATGCTACTTTAACTCTATCTCTGCCAAAAGTAGGGATGATCGATTCTCTACAGAACTATTTTATATTTATTATTGTCTAATTCTAGTGGTATTTCTCGACAAAGGATATGTTAACATTTATTTTAGGCCGTAGATTCCAATGCTAGGAGGTACAGTACTTAATTCTTGGTGGAATGTCAAGTTAGTGATTTATTAGCAATTTGAGGGGAAGGCTGTCCGCAGCCTTTCTGTCATAAGTCTTTTCTTCAACGACGGGGATATGACCTAGAGCAGGCGTCCTCAAAGTGTTTGAGACTGTGAGCACCACCCTCATACCAAATACCTGAAATCCATTAAAACGAATACAATAATAATGCAACAAACATGTTCCTCTCTTTCCATTGCCTATATCTCTCTCCGTCAGAAATGCTGAAATAGCTAGGGATTCACCGCTCACCAGGCATGGTTCAACTGCTTGCATGACTTATGCAGATGAGATACAGTTATGTATGGACAGTCGATTTGAATTACCAGCTTTCATGTTACTCATAAAATAGGAATGTCCAATTATATTTACTGTAAACTAAATATAGGCAACTATTTCACAAAATGATAAAATTTCTGACTGTCAAAACTTATAATGAAAACACTATTATTCTGGTTCATGCAACAGAATTTGAATGGATCTCATGGGAGCTTGTGCTCGCAAGCACATTTTGTCTCATATGATGAGAACACCAAATTTCAATTAAAAAGCATCAAGATGAGAATGCCTGGCCTAGCGCATAGATCTCACATTTTGAAATGATCTACTGTTCTACCCTTACAATATTATCATAATTGCCAAGCCATTTTTTGTCAGAAAAACTTGACATGAAATTAAGAACTATTTAAGGTACCGGTAATAAAATTAACATCTATAGAGAAAATACATTACAAAAAGGCATAATGGGCATTTATTAAAAGTCAAAATACCATCACTTTTCCACTTATACAGTGTAACATTATCAGGAAAAATTGCTTTGATACTTGGTGAATAGAAGGTCGAATTGCGAAATATCATTTCCACTGTCAGAATTTGGCGCAGTCGATTCAGATAGAATTCATAGATAATGCTCACTATTACTGTTTGAATAAATAATGTTCATGATCTACCACATAATATGCTAGAGATCTACCGGTAGATCACGGTCGACATGATGCCAACCCCTCACCTAGAGGTTGTCATCGTAAACAGCATCCCTTTAATAACCTGTCAATGATGGGTAATGAAAGCTCATCAGTAATGTCCCCCTCCTCACCTCCACTAACAACTATATTCTTTTAATTATTTCCAGTGGCATAAGTCATGCAATGTTTCAATTATCAGGTGGAAAGCTATCACTCAATACAAACACTAGAAGGAAAAAGGATGGTTATGAAAAATCCACAGCCTGCTTCCAGTCTCCGACCGGGTCAGGAATGGAATGAATGAAGCCCCCATCTAGCGGCGAGGATATGGACTGTGCCGGCTGCCGAGGCCTGACGCACTCCTCTGGGGCAATGATTAAATGAATGACAGATGAGATGAAATGATAGTGGAGAGTGTTGCTGGAATGAAAGTTTGACAGGGAAAACCGGAGTACCCGGAGAAAAACCTGTCTGCCTCCGTTTTGTCCAGCACAGATCTCACATGGAGTGACCGGGATTTGAACCACGGACTCAGCGGTGAGAGGCCGGCGTGCTGCCACCTAAACCACGGAGGCTTTTAAGGATGGTTATAGTTGATGTAAAAGAGCTGGAGCAAGCTGGGCCCGGCTTCCAAGTAGCTGGATAATACATTAACTTTTCAATTGCTACTTCCTGCAACCACCTCGACTCAACTATTGTTGTATAATTCCAAACATTAAAACACTGATATACAGAATACAGTACTTGAAACAGTGTGAGATGTCTGCATCAGAATATGACATAAAAAGCAGGTGTCAAATAAAGAATACAAAAGATGTGCAGTGGTTTCGAACCCAGGAGTTTATATTCCACAAGCAAGCATCTTAGCGCTGAATTGCAAAGCTTATGAAAAATAGCCACTCACTGAATGTGATGTAGAAACAAGTAAGTGGTCCCACCAATTTCACATGCCTGCAGTTAGAACCTTAGTGGCCTTTGAAACAGATTTTTCGAAATGTACAAGAATGCTTTTCAACTGTTTTTGTAATATAGTTTAATTGGAACTTCGGAAATCATCAGCAGTCAATGTGATAATTCTGTAGATTTAAAAAAAGCCTTCATGTTGAAATGTGAGCATTCACTTGAATACAGTAGTGACTACAACAATTGAGTTCTGAAACTAGAGCTACTCTGTATTACTGGCAGTGATGGGGATCAGTTATAAGCTAGTGAAGGCGATATTTGTTGTTTTAAGGGGTAAAGCTTATAGGTCACCAGCCCCTAATGATAAGGATGCAATTAATAGGAAAATGAGTACTACATTCTAGAAGAAAAATATGCAAAACATAGGGAGGGGAAATGATGGAAATAACAAACAGGGACAAGAAATGCCCTTACCCTTGAAGAAAGGGGATTGAGGGAGTTAGAAGGAAGTAGAGCCATGAAAAGCAGAACTCTCCTACTTGCTTTAGCTTTTCACCTGCCAATTTGATGTCAATAGGGGTTTCTGATTCCTTTCAGTTATTATTTTTGTTTTACATTGATTTTCATCATGAATTCTTTCCTCAAGACAGAGTCCATACCATTTAAAAACTCATTCAAATCCTCTGGTGTGTCGGCTAAGATGATGATTTTATCAGAAAATTTCTCCTTGAATCTTTACTCCTAATTTAATTTATTCTCTAATTTGCTTCAATGCTTGTTCAAAGTATAGGGCCTACATTGAAAAGTATGCAAGATAAGTTGCAACCATGCCTTGCACCTTTCTGAATACCAGCTTCTCTCCCTTGTCCTTCGGCTCAAATGACGGGTCTGGTTTCTATATGGATTGTAGATCGCCCTCCTATCCCTGTACTTTATTCCAATCCTTTTCAAAATGTCAAACAACTTGCTCCTAGCAACATTATCAAAAGCTTTTTCTAAGTCCACAAATGCCATGAACAATCCCGTATCTTTCCTTATTAAAACATACGCTTGCCACTGTGGGCGAGTGGTTAACGTGTCGGACTACCAACTCCAAGCTTGCAGGTTCGCTCCTGTCATACGTTGTTGGCATGTTAAAGAGCCCATTTGAATTCAGTAGGTCGTGTTCAATGGCAAAATTAATCTCGGGATTTTCCGCCAACACAAAGTTCCTCCATTCTCTACTAGAAAGCGCTGTAGTGTCAAGGAGCTTAGATATCTAACCTCCTTGACTTTCATAGCGTTCAAAGGAACGACGAAATTCGACCTGCAAGATGCCCTCTGGGTGTCAATTAACAAAGCTTGCAGCCGGCACCCGAGGCCTTACAATATTATTATATTAAAACATACAAAAAAACAAAACAAAAAAGAAAATGAAAAATTCAATGAAGTGTTATTGAGGAGTTTGAAAAAATAATACAAATTGATTGACTGATTTTTGTTTGCTTTACTTGGCCCACCTTTAACCCTCAACCAGTGTCATTAAGACTTTTGGTTGGTTGGTTCCTCAGTTTAGGGGCTGCGACTACAGGGTCGTGTAGCCCCGTGTACTTTGGGTGTGCGTAGAATCTGCCTGATAACCGGAGTTAATTGTGATGGCTGTATTAGTGTATGTTATCAGTTTTTAATCCAAGTAAGGACTGCAGACATTCGATTTTCATGTAGTTACAACTTGTGTTACCAAACGCCACAGTCAACGACCAACTAGTTCTGAACGCTGTTACTAGATGCCATCGCAGTCGACTCCTAGCGACGAATGTTGGAACCTAAGAGCGTTAGTCATATAGAGTATAACCTATACGTTAGCTTCACACAAGTGTAAGTAGTGGTAGGTTATTTATCACGCCATAAATCTATGACATGGGACCGCCGGCTTTACTTCCCCTCCAAAGGAATGCATACTGAGGGATTTTTAACGCTCTTTAAAAGTCCAATGACTTCGGCCGGGTTTGAACCCGCGACATTGGTCATAGAAGCTAAGCATCATGAAGACTTTAGATCATAACAAGTATTGTGGAATTGGAAGATATACCAAATCACAAGTACCTATTATCACAACTTATTAAAGAAAATATAGTCTATATATATTGAGATAATTGGAGCCTTATAGAGTACATACAACGATAAAGCAATCTTGTTAATGATCAAACATCTCTGAAACAAGCAAACATACATTTGGAGGGAGCACTAGGGGTGTACAATTTCATTCGTATCTTAAATGACCCTACAACACTGGATGACGGTTGAAGCATATTACTGGTGGTTCAAACTTAACAGCCTCAATTTGAACAGGTTTACTTGCAGAAGCCAGTTTGGACTTTCTGCCATCGTAACAATGTTTCCAACCTTATATTTCATTTGATATTTCTAGGATTTCAGGGGGCGAACAAATAAGCAAGTCCTAGTGACCTTGCTCGCTC
Organism: Meconema thalassinum; assembly: GCA_946902985.2. NCBI lineage: Eukaryota > Metazoa > Arthropoda > Insecta > Orthoptera > Tettigoniidae > Meconema > Meconema thalassinum. The sequence continues at coordinate 292,955,298 of OX336391.1, read as the reverse complement.
TCCACGTCCTGCGGTGCAGTATGTGGTGTATTTAAGATGCCTAGTCAAAGCTGTTCTACTGTACAGTTCAACTCAGGTTGGGAGTATAATTACTTCATCACCGAAATCTAAAGTGGAGCATAATGTTTGGCATGTATCACGATATTAGACATTAAAAAGTTCAATTTAGAACGTCACTACAAAGCATATCACTTCTACCAATATGAAAGGGTACTAGTTTTAACAGTGAGCCATACTTTCCGTATGAGTGTACACTCTGCACCTTTATCCTGTCTAAGCTGGAGTGCTGCCCATTGAGCAGAATTACAGCATCCATAAATTGGTGAATTATGCTGTGTTCACACCACAGTTTTTGGCTGGTCAGCCCCAGTTGTCCAGTCGTACAGAGGACAGTCGGCGAGCCTCAGTCATGTGCAATTTATATGAGAGTTGCTTTCCGCACAACTATTTGCCTGTGTAGCACTATGCAAGTTGGCGTACCTCTGGTTGTATCGGGTACTAAGGTGAGCTTGGCAGCTTGGATGATGAGACTTTTGTTCCACATTGGCAGCATATACTGGAATCTACGAGTAATAGAAAGAGGTGGAACACTTGATTCAGCGAGTAGGCTGGAAAGCGTCGATTGTCAGCCTAACTCCATTGTGGCAGATACTGTCCAACGTTTTCTAAGTTGCCAGCCTTGCTGAACCATATACCCCAGAACCATTCCTCACCCGGGACGGGACGTAGGCTTGGTAAAACCATAGCAGCACCAGTCAGCGACCCACGCAGTACCAGGGGGGCCACCAGGGGCAAGTGCTTCCCCCCCCGAAATACCATTTGTCTGCTACATTGATATTGCTGATAAAAATGATTGTTTCTGCAAACTGCACTGCAAGTAAAATCTTTGCTGTATTGCCTGCATTCATAAATGTGGTTAACGTTTGTTATCATATAGTATGTAATGGCAACACTGTTAACTCTTATATGACAGGTGGCAGCTCCAGTCGGTACCACACTGTAGAAGAAACTACGTAGTTTCTAAATCTACCACTAGAATCTCTGTGTGGCTTGTTGTGTTTATGTTACGAATTTTTCAATTTCAGTTGTTTGGCGCCTACCTGCAGTCCATGTGTTTGTAATAATGGCGACTAGTTCTCGTGTTCTGTTTGAAAATGATGATGATTTGGTAGAGTATGTTAATTCACTGAGTGATGATTCTGATTATGTCGAATCAGGCGATGATTCAGATTATGCTGAGAGTGATAATGATGCCCGTAATAATTCAAATAATGACGACAGTGATGATGTAAACAAACCTACTCGTGCGACAGTGGTTCATGAAATTTCTGATTCAGACAGTAATGATAGTTGACGGAGATAATAACGATGACCAGGTTCCCAATTTCCGTGAAATTAAATCTGATCACGACGTCCAATTTCAACCCTCTCTTGTATTTCTCGAGACGCCTGGCCCTAAACATAAATATAACAGATGTGAGTGGTTATCAGGAAAAGTTGTTTTTGGAAGAACTATCTATCTCAAGATATGATATTTTGTAAAGTGGTCAACAATGTGCACAGAAAAATAAAAATTTAGGTGAGTACAAACAAAATACTAGGTAGTATAGAGATCCAATTTTGATTTTTTTTTCAAAATTGCATGAGAAAATTTATTTTTTTACTTGGCACTGTGAATTATTTTTATGATATTATTACAATGAGTAAAGAAAGGCATCACTTAGCTACAAGGAGGTGTAAACTACAGTGAAATATCTTGAAAAGTGAGGGTAGTATATGTTATTTTATTCAGTGCTGCATAATACACATTTTCTCTCTGGCAATCTTAGCACACATGAAGATAAGGAGGCCGGCACTAAGAGGGTTAATATAATCGCTTAGGGCAGGTAGAAGCAGTAGCGTAGCCAGGATCGACCAATGGGGGGGTTATAGTTACTCGAATCAAAATTCTACAAGCATTTCGTCCCGCGGCACAGCCGCGCTCGTCAAACGTGCACCATGGCTGCGAGGGCACCTGCAATAAGTACGAATATCGTAGGTTTGAATCCCGGACGGCGGCTTCGGCGGTGTAGTCAGTAGCATGCTGAACTTCTATGCCCAAGATAGCGGGTTTAAACCCGGCCGAAGCCGTCGGATTTTTTAAGAGCGTTAAAAATCCCTCAGTATGCTTTCCTTCGGAGGGGAAGTAAAGCCGGCGGTCCCATGTCATAGATTTATGGCATGTTAAAGAACCTTCCACTAATTGCACCTGTGTGAAGCTAAATTGGATAGGTTAAGAATGTAAACAACGCTCTTAGGTTTCTAAGTTCGTTGCCAAGAGCCGACTGTGGTGGCGTCTGGTAGATAAGTTCTGAACTTGGCCTAGTAGTCGTTGAAGGTGGCGCTTGGCGGCAAAAGTAGGAACTATTTGAAAATTTCTAAGTTGCAGTAATTAAATTAAAAAACAGATAACACACACTAATACAGCCATCACAATTAACACCGGTTATCAGACAGATTCTACACACACCCAAAGTACACGGGACTACATGACTGCGTTGTCACAGCCCCTAAACTAAGGAACCAACCATCTTTTTTAAACATAAAGTTCCTCTAATTGTAATGAGCTGCAAATTAGACAGTCTCAAAGTGGTAATGGTGCTGTTATTGATGTCAGTGATAGGGTGGTTCAGCAAGTCAGAACATCCCTCTGTGTCCGGACCAATGATACAAGTCAAAGCATTGGATTTCACGGCAGAATTAGGTTTCGGAGATTTCAAAGCCTTGAACTCGCATTCTATTGAGATAATGTCCTACCAACTCTTACTCAGAAGAGTCGTTACTAGTTAAGTCATTTTAAGGGGCAGAACAACAAAAACGGAAGTAGGATGGACAAAATCAGGAGATTAGTATGGAGTCCCCACTCGTGAAGAGTGTAAAAGCAATCCATAGCACCATGTGGCATCATAATCTTTTGCAAGATCGAAGAAAACCGTGACTGCTTTAAGAGAAAAGCCTCCTATATGGCACACAAGTTGATCGGTGGTGGACCCATGAGAGCGGAAACCCCATTGGTACTCCTCCAAGAACACCAGTCAACCAGAATTCATCCTCCCCGAATACCAGCCACTTCATACGAGGGACATCACTGCGTGTGGCACCCAGCCACGGCAATGCCTACCCAGCATATTAGCTATTGCCTGGATTACTACTGGAAGTGTACATAGCACACCCACCTGATGGGATATGCAGTCTAGGCTTTCTGGCCAATGAAGAGCAAGTGGGTTAAGATGCTCTCGAGGTTAGCCAGACAGGTGTGGTCAGCTGGAAGGATGGTTCTTGTAGGAGGGTGGTTCTCCGTCCAGAACTCTTACATTGGCCACCAATGCGAAGGAACCTTATTTGAAACAGTGCAACGAATAAGTGACGCTGCACCACCTGTCTGTTTTGAGAATATGATGGAAAGTAGGTACCTGGTCGCATGTAGCACGAGATGACATATAAGCGTGCATACAACTGCCAATTTGCAATTGAAATTCCATCCAATAGACGTCAGTTTGGTAATGACATGTTTGAATATAAGCATATTAATAATGTAGAGAGCACGTTGGGTAATTTAGGAACATCGTATCAGCCTCGTGTACTTGCGTCGACTGTGTGGAAATAGCCTGATACCATGCTTTATTTTGTTAAGAGCTAGCGTGTTTACATGAAATTGGGGCTAGGATTGGGATGAATGTGACCATGGCATGTTAAGTACCATCCCACAATTACTTGGGATCCAACCAGAGTCCTCTGGATGGGGAGCTACTATGCTACCCGTCTAGCACTCACAGCTGCTGTAGAGAATAAGCGGCCTTTTTTGTCTTAAGATTCTACAATAATCGAAATCCTCATTGCTTATATAATTTTCCTCATTGCTAGTGATGGACCTCACCATAGAACGGAGCCTCGCAGAGCGCGTCGAGCAAGGCATTGGCATTAGCAGCAGCGTAGCGCCTCTAGTTTATCACATTTTAACATATATCATTACTTACACGAATTTCAGACTAGTTACTGGAAATGCTGTCCTCAATTTCTAAACACATGTTGCAAGGACGTATGAGGTTTTGGTACACACTCTGTAATAGAATCTTCACTGAAATTTTATGCCGGTGCAGTTATTTTGTTCTCGGGAACCTCCCGAGTATGCGGTTTGTTACTGTATACCTTTTGCTTCAGGCCCCCCCCACAAGTAAAAATTGTTCGGAGCCGAAACTTTCGAACACTTCTTGAGAAGATAAGTTTCCACTATGAAAATTCAATGTTTTGCTCTGTACCTAACCCTCTTCCAGGAGTACGATGTAGGTACATCACAACAAAGTCTTCCTTATCACAACCAAGGTATCTTGCCAGTTGTAAGTCGGACGTTTGTTATAGACGATTGCCCTTGAAGCTTGCGGGTGAGCCTCGCTTCATAGTTGTCACCACCGGTCTGATGTAATGGAATTCCAGACTTGAGCACATGACGACACCATCGTTCAGACCGGTGCAGTCGACGTTGAAGTATTGTGTGACGCGGAAGTACACGTTACATAGTTATGAACGGAACGCCATTATATTTGCCAATTTCTGGACTTCAGCAGAATCGTGAGATAGATATGGCAATCGTCTGACCCCATGGGACAGGTTGACAACAACACAGGTACTGTAGTAACTCGCCTCTAGGCTTCCATTATAATTTTTCACTCATCTAAAACAAACGTCCGGCCTGCACATGTGAATAAATGGTAGGAGAGCATCCAGCGCTTACCGACCTGCTCGGGCCTAAGCTGCGTGAACCCGAGAGGAATGTGCATTGCGGACTTGAGAAGTGGTGTTGACGATAGTAAAGCCATCATTACTTCCGACTTGACGTTTCAGTGTTACCCTCGAGTTATCTAGCAGGCAGAAGGAAAACACTTTAACTAGCCAATCACAGGCAGCCATTCAAATCGATATACGACGAGAAATTGAGTTTCGTTCGCGAATTAGCGAACGAAACTCTAGCCTAGCACTGAAACGTCAAGTCGGAAGTAATGATGGCTTTACTAGAGTGATGAGGTTTCTCATTGGACCCAAGCAGTAACCTGGCGTCGACTCATTTTGACTGGTCCGTGGCACGGCCTCTGCAAGGTTCCATTCTATCGCGCTCCTCTATATACTAGCTAAAAGTGCCAGGAGGCTGTGTTGCAACTGTCCAAATAAGTTGTAATAGTTAGCAAATAATATGACAGATGGCAGCTCCAGTCGGTACCGCACTGTGGAAGAAACTACGTAGTTTCTAAATCTACCACTAGAATCTCTGTGTGGCATGTTGTGTTTATGTTACGAATTTTTCAATTTCAGTTGTTTGGCGCCTACCTGCAGTCCATGTGTTTGTAATAATGGCGATTAGTTCTCGTGTTATGTTTGAAAATGATGATGATTTGGTAATGTTAATTCACTGAGTGATGATTCTGATTATGTCGAATCAGGCGATGATTCAGATTATGCTGATAGTGATAATGATGCCCGTAATAATTCAAATAATGACGACAGTGATGATGTAAACAAACCTACTCCTGCGACAGTGGTTCATAAAATATCTGATTCAGACAGTAATGATAGTGACGGGAAAAATGCCAGAGTTGACGGAGATAATAACGATGATTACCAGGTTCCCGATTTCCGTGAAATTAAATCTGATCACGACGACCAATTTCAACCCTCTCTTGTATTTCTCGAGACGCCTGGCCCTAAACATACATATAACAGGTGTGAGTGGTTATCAGGAAAAGTTGTTTTTTGGAAGAACTATCTATCTCAAGATAAGATATTTTGTCAAGTGGTAAACAATGTGCACAGAAAAATAAAAATTTAGGTGAGTACAATCAAAATACTAGGTAGTATAGAGATCCAAATTTGATTTGTTAATTTTTTTTTCAAAATTGCATGAGAAAATTTATTTTTTTACTTGGCACTGTGAATTATTTTTATGATATTATTACAATGAGTAAAGAAAGGCATCACTTAGCTACAAGGAGGTGTAAACTACAGTGAAATATCTTGAAAAGAGTGGGTAGTATGTTATTTTCTTCAGTGCTGCATAATACGCATTTTCTCTCTGGCAATCTTAGCACACATGAAGATAAGGAGGCCAGCACTAAGAGGGTTAATATCCATCCTTAGTTCTGTGTGAGCGGCACCCATTGCATAATTGTTAGTATTCTTAGCAGCATCGCGAGTTTCCAGGTTCAATTTCCAGCTCTGCCACGTATGTTTAATACTCGTATGACGATTAGGCTGTGTCCCAAAGCTCAAGTCGTCTGCTATTGACTAGCTGCTAGCAACTACTCACTACGGGAGCTTTGGGACGTGTTCTTGATCCCAGCCTCCTTCATAGACTTGTGTTCTGAAACGCACTGGACTTACATGCTGCTACCAAACCAACATTCAAGATGGCGGTGATCTGCTACTCCTTGCGCTTTCATGACAAGTGAGGAGCATTCAAATCTCGATCGAAGGTTCAAGTTTAAGAAATCAGCCGTTTTAAAATAACTACAAATCTTTGGATTGCTTTGAATATCACCATGTATGCGCCTGGCATATCTCTCTCTAGCAGACATAATTAAGGTTAGTGTTTGGCTGACCAAGCGAATTCAGTTCAGAAGAGAAGGATAATCCTGTTAATAAGGCAGCGGTAAGTTGAAAATTTGAGACTAGGCCCTTGACTGCGTTTACATGGCGAACTCAAATCGAGTCCACTTACCAGGAGAATAAAATAGGGCGGTTAGAGATTATATTTTCTCAGATGATAAAAATAAGTAAAATAATTCCAGTAAATGAAAAGGTTGATCCTAAGGTGGAAATAACAGTTCATGAAGTATTTAGGAACATGTAAACATGGATCGTATTGAAAGAGATTCTGCACGCTCGAGTTATAATTTTAACTAATCCAGGCCTACTTTTGTCTGTCACCTGACTCTCGAATCTCTTGTTTTACTTTCTTCCCATATCCTTCGTTACTGTCGTGGTTGATAAGCGTAGTTCGTTATGTATTTTTGTCTGTTTTACTTTTAATGTCTGGTGTATGCTTACGTAAAATGAGGTAAACAGAAAAAATAAAAATACACCATAATACTTTGCCGCGCAATCAGTTCCTTTTCCCATTGGTCCACTAGATTGAGTAAATTGAACACAACTGGCCGAGGTGGCGCAGCGGTAACTTTCTCGCCTGCTTTTCCCAACTTGGGGGGATTGAATCCTGACCCAGTCAGGGTGCTTAGGCCTAAATGTGAGGGAGCCGGGTAAGTAATTTACTGGCACGTTACAGATCCCATTCGGGGCAACATTACGGCAGCCCAGCGTCTCTAAAAGCTTCAGTAATTAAAAGGGATGTAAAACTATTAACATTTTATTATTATTAAACTAAACATAAACTTGTTAAAAACAAACAATATCAAAATCTACCGCACATCCATTTTTTCATGTTTCCAAACAACCCATCAAAAAAAACTTGATAAGAGAGCATGAATCGAGATGTCGTTTCAATCCTCGGTAGTGATTTCCAAAAATCCGAGCATTTAAATTCAGCACCATTCCTGCTTTCCACGGGAAGAGAGTTTTCAGATCTATTTATTTATGTATGTCTACCCCTTATTATTCCAGTTTTTTCAACAGGGTCGGGGACGAGATGCTATGGAAGACTGTGGCGGATGGTTTTTACGGGCGGATGCCCTTCCTGACGCCAACCTCGTGAGGAGTTAATGAGAGATGAAATGAATGATGGTGAATGAAACTGGGCAAGGATGTGGAAGGAAGCGGCTGTGGCCTATCAGAAGGGACCGTCCCAGCATTTGCCTGGAGTTGAAAATGGGAAACCACGGAAAACCATTTCAAGGACAGCCGACGGTGGGGCTCGAACCCACGCGTCTACCGAGTCAGCAGAGAGCTTGGCCCCATGACCTAACGCTGCGCTTTAGCGAGCATATCCACCACTGTCGGTTTCAGAACTATCTATTTATAATAAATTAAATAAACAGAACAGAGCGTGGGTTGACACGGTTGAGAAATTGGCAGAGTATTAGCAACTCAAACTAACACTTGGGGCGCTGCGATCGGTCTGGATAAGTAGGGTAAAAATACTCAATAACACACATTTGATACGGAACACTTTTTATTTTTTGGTTATAATCAGTAAATGTGGTCCCTAAAATAATGAGTGTTATTTTCAATTGTATTTATGTACAAATGTGCGATACACGTGATCTAATTTGTGTGTTCCACTGGATTTTATGTGTAAATTGCATATTATCAAGCATCGGTTGTGTGCAGGTATTTTTTTGTGCAGTTCGGGTCATGGCGCCGTTACGTTTAAAAGCTATATTTGAGTTTGCTCCCTCTACCATAGACTCTAGAAATTATTTGTTGCTTGGTAAGGCGAAGGGATGGGTTTAACTTGTATTAAAACTCGGGGTAGACAGGAATGGCTTGATTTGGATGGTAGGTATTAACGCTGCGTAGTCAAAATTAGGCCTATATGACTCGGATATCGCAGCGCTTGGCTGTCTAGGTGCGGCTTGGCATAAGTGAACAACCCGTCCTGTCGTCAGCGAGTGTAGTGGTGAGTGGTCCCAACCCGCTCTTGTTGCCCGTATTTATTTGGTATCGTCACCATTCGGCTATTGCTATTTGCATCTTTTGGAAAGTGATGAAAAGGTATATCCGCAGCCCTCATATACATCGACTTAAGAGCCGTAAACTGAGAAATATACTTTGCTTTTACTTATTTTGCACTCTATCAACGAGTAAAACTTGTGTATAAACACTAAGAATTTACCACGATCTGCTTACCAATACAAGAAACCATATACAAACAGTCACCACGTGACAAATGTACCCTACTTGGTAAGTTTCTCATTTTTACCGCTAGATGTCATATTAGATAGCTGGAGTTGCCAATAGGCCAAATCCTAAACAAAGAAAGTCATAATTAAGACCAGACAACCTAAAATTCCTATAACTTCCTTGTACAGGTCGACAAATCTAGCATACACTTTTGTTCACTAGCTACTAGTGAGAGTATTGTGCCTCTTCCCATACAAGAGAGAAGATTCAGTATAATATACCATGGGCCTGGATACGAAAGAACCACATTTAAAGTGGTTCCCCCTTAAACAACTTGAGCATAGCCTCTGCATACCTAGTTCATACAGCCTGGACACTTCTCTATTGGAGCGAGATGGGTTCGAAAACCACTATAAACCATTGACTAGACCCACTGCCGGGATGACAATTCAGTGGAACAAGGATGCCAATCACAAATACATGCTGTAAGCAAGTGGGACCTGAGACGACAAGAACTGTTAGTGGGTGCCTCCTTCCACTATTGCATGTCATAATACGTCTTTTATCAGTAGGGACCGGATTCATTTCATCTTCTGAACATAACAGCATATACAGTTGAAATTAAGTACAATTTTCAACATCTTGAACAAAATAGGTTCCGCCTGCTGGACATCCCTCGTACAGGCCGGACGTTTGTTTTAGACCTTGAAGCCTGCGGGCGAGCTTGTACAGTCACCCTCTCACTTCACATTTGTCACCACAGATCTGATGTAATGGAATTCCAGACTTGAGCACGTGGCGACACAGACTTGCAGACAGTAGTCAACGTCGAAGTACACGTTACGTATTTACGAACAGAACGTCATTATATCTGCCGATGACTGTACTTCAGTAAGTGCGAGACAGCTTTGTCAATTATCGGACCACTTGTGGCAGCTGATAACACAGGTACTGCAGTAACTCACCTCCAGGCTTCCATTAAGATTTTTCACTCGTCTAAAACAAACGTCCGGCCTGTAAGCAACGGATAACAAGAGTACTCATACGTGGCGCAATGATGCCTGGCTATTTGAAGGGAATGGAGTGGGATATTCCTTCCACCATCTTGACAGTTAGTAGTCCAGGGTTAGTTTCTTCAGTTACTGTGTTACACTATTCTTAGTCTGCATATCCTTAACTCGAAATAACTAAAGAGAAGAGCAGCAGGAAGTATTTATTAAAACTGATTATTCAACCGATGACTAGGGACCAGACATTTATGCACTGAAAACTATTAAAAGACTTACAGTATAAACCCGCATTTAACGGAAGAAATTTCAAGTCCCGAAAGTTATTCCATAAGTGCAATGCAATTTTATATTCGATTTAACGTAATTCGCATTACGGCAAAATTCTGAAGTATTTATTTCTATTCGTTAAGGTTATGCAACATTAAGAACCTATGAAAAAGACAAGCTCTTTAAGGATGATTCAAGGCAGAATTTAGAGCGCAGATGCATAGCGATCGATACGATCAATGATCTTCCCTACCGATTCCTCGGTACATGCACGAGCGAGCTCTAACTCAGCCGACAGTGGCCGAAGCGTGCGAACCTCGCACCGCTTTGCATTCTTGCACACGACCAAGCTCTGACGGGACGAAATCATTGAGATTCGAGAAGACTGAACTGCGTTTCTCTGCGATGTAACAGTAGGCCTACTTTCGCAATCTTCCAAACAGAGCATGTTGGTGCGAGTGGTATAGCACTAATTTCCTTATCTTCGAAGCCCAAACAATACAAGAGGAATGCACTTCACTCGGAACCTACTCTCCCTTTGCTAACAGCCACACTGCAAGGTCGCTGATCTGCGAGTTGTGTAGAATGCGTGGGCAGAGTTTATTGGCTAATGGCGCAAATTTGCGAGACGCAGAGCGTGTTTGATGCTCTTGACGCAGTCAACAAGTCATGGGAGTAAAATACCGCTACTACGCTCATACAAAAGCAAGCGCATGCAGACTTCTGTAACGACAATATTTCGAACGGGCAAGTTAAGACGATGATGATTTAAGACATGAAAGCAAAGGAGAGATAGCACGGAACTTGGACTGTTGTAGAGGAAAACAGGAATCCAGTCGATATCAAGTGCGGGAGTGATGCAACGGAAATCCCAAAAATTTCCCAGTCAAGCTAGTGTCTACAGTAGTCACACTTATCTCTTAATAGAAAAACAATTCGCAGAAGTTCGTGCAGTAATTACCGCGAATTAACTCGAGTGCACCTTAGTGGAGAGAATGCTGCAGTTAGTGATGAAACCTCGATTTAAGGTAAACCCCCATTTTGAAGGTTAAAGAATACAGATCCCTATAAAAACATTGAACAGGGGTTCTACTGTAATTTGTTTCCTGAAAACATTTAAGAACTTTATCTATTATGACTTTTCTTTCTGCAGCATAAAATGTGTGAATAAGATTGGCTTATTGTTAATTGTGCACATTTTCAATTTTTTGATGCACATCTACATTTTTAGTGCATAATTGTCTGGTCCCTACTTTATCAGTGACCACTTAAGCACCACACACGTAAACTACAACGTTCATACGACAGAAGGGACCCCTTATAAACAGCACTCTTTCAAAAATGGTGTGGAGTCCCTTATTAGTCACGCGGGATCATTTACGTCTTTTCACCAGTGGGCTTACCTTAGGAAAGTCGATCCTTTATTATAAATGCACCCAGAACTCTTGTACTTCAAAATTTAATTGAGAAAATTTCCAGGTCTTGCTGCAGAAGAAAAAGAGAGAAGTTAAAATCTGAGGTTACACTTGAGATCATACCCAGTCAAGGAAAGGAACTTATCGGATGTGTTGGCTTGTATTCTGGAAATAATAAAACTTATATTGGAAACTAACTCTTTATTGCCATTACGAACTAATGAAAGAAGTAACTTCAACACAGAAAGACAAGTGTATAGTTCTGTACATGTATTAGTAAATATTAACCCACTAAATGCACTAAGTTTTTCTATGTAGATAATTCATGTTAAATATGCACAACACTGAGGTTGAAATGTCCTTGTACTTCAGATCGGTAAAACCTAGTCTATACGTCTTTCTGGTAGGAGTCTGGTGTTAAAAACACTTTTCAATAACATTTTGGGCAAGGGGAGAAAGCAATACAAAATCACCAGTTTTGTACAAAACAGTAGATAGAAAAAGTTTTCATATAAGAACACAGTATGGTGTAATTAAATTGTTATAATTCCAAATGAAAAGGCTAACATGAGTTGCAAATTTTTGTTTGTACCTTGCATGCTACTTACGTTAGACAGGTCCTACCAGTTAGTGACTGTAAGGAGGATAGGGAGGCAAGAATTTTACTTAATACTACAGAGTTAAGTTCCCCACAACATTTAGTCCTGAACTAACACATACGGTAGGTAAACGTAGCAACATTTCCATTTCATGTTGTCACTAAAATGTTTTTTAAGTCTCCTAGCCTTTCTTCAAACTGAAACAGAAACATCCTTGATTCCAAGCACAGGGTTTTGAGAATTATGTAATGCCCTTTGCATCAATCACTTCAAAAAACTTGCCTCACACCATATAAAATTACTTCAAGGTGCTGATTATCACAAGTACTCAACTGAAAAAACATCTGCACCACAAATAAAGTGGTGAACGAAAAGAAAATTTTATACTTTTACCAAAAGACCAGCTTTCAAATAAACTAAGATACCTTGCAGTGTCCCTCATTTCGTGAGGTGGAAAATAAAACCTTTTTAAATAACTCCTTAAAAGAGATGCAGGAATGTTAAGGTAAAAGAAAACACAGCTAGGAAGAAAAACAGTAAATGCAGTCCAAATCGGATCTTTTCTCTTCCACAAATAGCTTGGAAACCAAGTCAGGATAACGTTGTGAAGTGGCGTTCATGTGGGTGCTGCAACATAAAGTAACACCTTGTTCATTTAACTTGGTCCCACTTTGAAACACACACTCGCAACAATTAAGAACTGAACCATAATGTTCACAGAGTGCAGGTTTAAGCAACAGCTTCGGCTTCGCCATTCGCCTTGGCCGATTCTTCCACCTTCTCGTCTAACTTTGCCTTCTTTTCAGGACTGGCACCTTCCTTCTTGCCATCGGGAGCATCACCACCTTCTGATTTTCTTTTTGTGGCGATCACCGCTGAATCTGAAATAAGGGTTTAAAAAAAAGAAACCGTAAGATAACAGCCAAAGAAAAACAAGATTCTGATATTAAAAGGTTCAAATTGCAAAATTTATAAAATACACCTTGATCAGTCACTCCTGTAAAATACTATATCCACAAACTAGGTCCTGAAGGCTTCTTGCCAAATGACCTCAATAATACACAGAATGAACCACATTCCCAATACATTTCAAAGAGTTTGAACAGAAGTAAAAACCAACATCTGCAGAATTCACAAAATAGTTTTAAAACAAGTATCACCCATCAAGTTATGATCCAGGCATAGCAAATATATGTAAAGAAATTAAAGAAAGCCAGTGTTCAATGAATATTGTGAACAAAGCTGAACCAAATTGAACTTACAAGCTTTACTACAAAATATTTGAGCCATTCAACACAACCAGCACTCTATGGCATAGGCTATATGGCAAGAAAAAAAGAGTTCTAATCTTTAATTGTTTAGCTACAAAATTTGTACTCAACATTCTGGTTCATTCAAGCCACCCAGTCTGCAGCAAATCCTCTCCACGTTGCCCAAAAGACATTACTCTTATCTCTCACATATACCATCATAAAAAAAAAAACACTACAGTATGCAGGCCAGGTGGGCTATGACTACACAGCTGGGAACGAAGATTCCCAGAGTCAGAAAGCACCAAAAAGAGGAACAGGCTCATTGCACATCCTATGCTTTGTGTTTGGACTATGTTGTGTAGCATAAAAAATAAGGATGTCTGGGATAGATCAGCATATGACAAGGGAATCACCCAAAGACATGTCACTGCAATCTCTTTGTAGGCACCAGCTCTCTGAAACCAGTCTGGGAACCATGTGGCGCATGTGCAAGGTTTCCCACTCCACAACACCAAACTGTGCCTATAGCCTGTCTGGATAACAGCTGGCTACATATCTGTTACAGGTTGTCTCGTCTGTTACTCAGTTTTGACTACATACAAAACCAGTTTTCACATCTCATGATACCATTAGAGGCAACTGCCAACTCAACTAAGCAGCATTCACAGAGCAAGACTTACACAAGTGGTCTTTCCAAATGGGACATACATTTCTCCAGCTCGAAGCATTTTATTGTCTTAGGTGCTTCCTGATCTGGAGAATAGCAGGTACCTGACAGCCTCGTTACACCTCCCTCTCCCTGCATAAAACAGTGTACATACCAAATCGAACGTCCCCCCCCCCCCCCCCAATCAAGCTCCAGCATACGAAACTCATTGTATAAGCCATCAGACAATTATCAGCCTAGCTTTAATTAATCAATACCATACTTGCCAACTTTCAAAAAGGACTTTCAGTAAAACTCGCACTCACCAAAATATCCAACAAATTTTGACACACCCCAGTTAGAAGCAATAATCCTCTTGGGCTACAAAATACAGTAATTCATGCTTTGAACAGGATATTCCCATGAAATCTTATCTACTTACATCATACGCCAATTATTTGTAGACAAAATGTATGTATTTTCTTCACTTCAAAAAATTAAGAGTTAAACAGAATTAATATAAAACACTACAGAAACCGATGACATTACAAGGGTTTAATTTAATCACTGAAGTTGTGGTGGCTTGCTTTGCTTTCTTCAGGAGTCAATAGAATATGAATTTGTATTGATTCAGAACTTCTGGTTTTCAAAATGGAAATGGCTTCCAGAGTTCCATTGGACATCGATGCCCTGAACGATTCTACGCAACTGGTGTCGATCTCCGTTTGTTGAGATTCCCGGAAGCAAGTCTTGCGGTCAGCGGGCAGTCTTGAGGATGTGATTTGGAGGATGATTGCACGAATAATACAAGAGGGCACATTTTGTTTTGAATTCGAATCACGAATTATACAAGTTTTCGAGATAATCTGTTTGATTATATATCCGATGGAACCAACTTCGAAGGAAAAATCTACACATAACAGAATTTCAAATTAACCATATATACTGGACGTCGCAAATTTACAAGACTGATAGATTTTTTAAATTAATGTATATTTGAAACTGTATAATTTTGCAAGATTGCAACATAAAATTGTGTTATTTCTGAACTTATATTTCAGATAGTCTACAAATTTAGAGAACACTAACAGAAATGAGAGGTTTCAGTTTTGTATCGCAAGTTTTCGAGAATAAACGTGTCTCAAAAAGCCAGGTTACCTAATAACAAAGAAAAATATTATACACAAAACTAAAAACTATTCTTGATGCCGAAAATATACATTAAACCAATGTATACCATTAAAGGTATCCTCAGTATGCATTTCCTTGAGAGCGGGCACGGGGAAATATAGCTTGCGCAATATGCGCAGCTTGCGTGAAACTTGCTCCACCGCTTTCTGTGAGCGTACTGGCCTGGGTTTAAATGATTTAAACCGCCCTCAGCGCATTTCAGAATGTGAGAATTATAGTCTAGCAGATTATCTGATATGAAGTGTAATTAGTAAGCTTTAATTACCGGCGTACCTAGTTTAATAGTTCATCTAATTCAGCACTGCATGCATTTTCTGTTGGATCATACTATTCTGAAATATGTCTCTTCGTGAACTGTACAAATTCAATATTCATTCAAAATAACCGTATAATTTAAATGCTGCAAGAGTGGAAGGGCAGACCTTTGATGTAAGTAAACCTAATACTGTTAAGAATTGCCACTAACTAGAATAAAAATCTATAGAAGCTAAATGTTTGTTCTTGTAGCTTAATTAAGTTTCTCAATTGCAAGAATTCGAAAGGCACGCCAGTATTTGAAGCCATCATTATAGTAGGGGCATCATTACTTCCGACTTGATGTCCAAGTGCTACGCTAGTGTTACTTAGCGACCAGAAGTGAAATCACTAGAACTAGCCATCACTGACATCCATTCATGTTGATAATTTCAAGACCACCTTTCTGGAAGACTATCAACGCAAGGGAACAAAATCTGTAGGACGTCCGATGAAGTGTTTTAAGACAAATTTATGAACATAACGGGACATTTGGAAGGAAGATATCACAACTAAGAGTTTCGTTCGCGATGCTACTGCACCGATAAGAATAGCTGCCTGGAGTTATTTCACTTCTCTACGCTAGGTAGCAATAGAATCAATCCGGAAGAAATTATGCCCCAAGTATATATACTGGTAGTATTACACCATTCACTTTCTTTTGAGATGAGACTAGAGTTCTTTTGTATTGGATTCCAAGCACTCAAATGAGTTACACAATCAAGTGTTTATATACAGGGTCAGTTGTCCGCCGCATGCGCGTATGTACGGCAGAATACTGTGATTAAAATCAGTATCGTGTATTTTTACTCACCATGCTTACAGTAGATGCTGTAAGTTTTCCATCCATTGCCAAACATAATCTACCTATGAAATTTCCAGTTAATTTGGCTTCACTAAGGAAATAACTACCTTTACGTCTATTTTTATAGTTAACTGAACCTGTACGTTTGAATCTCTTAGCCAGATTTTTATTGTGATTGTATAGTGTTGTAATGCCTTACAAGAAATATTCGTTACTTGAATGTGTATATTTCTGCACAATTCGTACATAAAGTGCAGGAAATTGTGCGCTAGAACAAGACAAACGTTTCTAGTGAAATTTCCTATAAATCGGCAATCCAACAACTGGCTAATTTGAGATTCAAACGTACAGGTTCAGTAAACAATACAAATAGATGTTAAGTTCGTTATTTCCTTACTGAAGCTAAATTAACCGGAAACTTCATTAAGGAGATGCCGATTATGTTTGGCAGCGGATGGGGAGCATTTTCAGCATCTACTGTAACCAGTGAGTAAAAATGCACGATACAGATTTTAAGCACCGTATTCTGCCACACACGCGAGCGGCAGCCGGCAACTGAGCCGCCCCTGGCGGAGCGAGAATGTCATAGCCAAGCAAATATAAAGACCCTGTAGTAAGGACCAGCAATCTCAATATTTATATCAGTGGCAACATACAAAAGTGTTGAACAGGAACTAATGACGTGACATCTCTGTTAAAAACTTGTTGTTGCAGCGACTGTGACAAATTATTTTTCTTAAATCTGGGTGTTGATTCTGAAAGTTTGCACAACAAACACCAGCATAAGTGAACAATGTAGAGAATAAATAGAAATATCAAGATTTCTTAAAGTTGCACAAGTTCCAATAGAAAATTTCCCTTATACCCAGGCAACTTTCAAACGGAATGTCTTATACAGTCTAGCATTTCACAAAGCACACTGACCGGTACAAGTGGGGGGGGGGGGGGGGGGGGGGGGAGTAAGATGGATGAAAAAAGGTGTATGATGTATTTCTGTTCCCATAATTTTTCTCACCAATAGCCTGACATGGCTTGGAAACCACCCAGTTAAAAAAAAAATAATAATACACCTAGATCTAGATATTGCAGTGACAGGTACGGAATAGAATGTTATAATTTTTAACTTACCCAAGGACATGGAACTCCAAATACTGTGAAGCTGCACTTTTATGAAAACCATTACAAGAAGCTAACATACATTTCCAAAACAGAAAAGTATTAGAGGACAAAACAAAGCTAAAAAATGTGGAGCATTTTAGAAATATTTTTAAAAAAAATGTTCAAAAAGTAAATTTAAGTGGGAAGACAATTTTTGTTAAATGTGACTATCAAAACTCCTATTAATTTTTTTTGTGGAAATACAGGCAATAAAAAATTAGTCCAGCAGCAAATCTATGACAGCACACGTACCTTTTAATTAAAATCTCTTAGTCAGCATAACCCCATGAAGGGCCATGGCCTACCTACCAAGCAAACGCCGCCCTGCCAGCTGGCTTAAATATTGCAGGGAGTCCCTCCCATATGTACGCAACAGTAGAAACAGTTTTATAACTTCTAATGATATTTTCCATAACTGGGGTGCTGTCTTGGCAACAAGAAAACTACTCGTTCCCATGTCAGTTTCTAAAATCCCCAACAGTCAGGGAATCAAGCCCAGGACTGCCTACCTCGAATTTGATAATTTTAAGGGGCTAACACCTATCTCAGTTTAAATGGCAGTGTACATATTTCTATGGATATACATGGTGTCCACAGAATTTTCTATGTCAATTTTCCTGACCATTTTTCAACAAAATTCCTGACTCGTGAAGTCATCCTACAGGGTGTCTACTGTTAGGATGAAGTAAAAATTAGTTACTTTTTAGGTACCTTTTAGTTAATTTTAGTTACCTTTGAATTCAAGTTACGTCTGCGGTCTACAAGCATAGGCGCTCATCACGCGGTGAAGAAAAACAACAATGAACTGTTTTTAAAGAAGTTATTTATTTATCGTATGGCTTTTAGTGCCGGGAGTGTCCGAGGACATGTTCAGCTCGTCTGAGTCTGTAGCTGCTTCCAACGGACACCCTTAGGGTGGGTTACAAGTTCCGTTCAATTTCGAGTTGCTACCAGATATCAATGATACCTAGTGGTGAACGTTGGAACTTTGATAGAGCGTTCCGACGAAATATAACCTAACAATTTAGCTTCACACAAGTTTTGTCTGTGGAAGAATCCTTTACATGCCATAAATCCATGACATGGGACCGCCGGCTTTACTTCCCCTCCGAAGGAAGGCATACTGAAGGATTTTTTAACGCTTTTAAAAAATCCGACGACTTCGGCCGGGTTTGAACCCGCTATATTGGGCACAGCAGTTCAGCATGCTACCAACTACACCACCGAAGCCGCTTTAAATGACATTCACATGATGTTATAAAAATTTAAAAAATTATAAATATATACCGTACTAGATATTTAATATCCAATGAGTTGTTTCAGCTAATATGTCGTCTTGTCCACAATATGTTGTTATTATTACGGTACCAAGAGGTTGCTCAGCTCTTGACCATTTGGCGAGATTTCCTTCGTCCCCGCGGTAGGTCGCGAAGAAATGCATGCGATGTTACGCGATCGTCACCGAATTCTGTCTTCGCAGTCAAATGCGGAGAAATATCGAGATGTTACACGATCGGCGCTGGTCTCAGTTGTTTGGTGAGCTTCCCGTAGTTTTCAGGATAGAACACTGAGAAAAATCGCGATTGAGATCATCAGCGTCACTTTTAGTCATTCGACGAGATTTCCATTGTCCTTGAGTTCGGGCACAAGAAAATATAGCATTATTACGCAATCGGCGCCACTTGCTGTCTGTTTGACAAGAATACAGTTGTCCTCGTCATTGAATGCGGAGAAATATCGCGATGTATCGCAATCGCTGCCGCTCTCGGCCGTTTTACGTTGTCCTCGAGATATTATGCAATCGTCGCCGCACCCGGCCGTTCAACGATTGTCTGCCTGTCTATCTGTCCTGATAGAATGGCGGAGGCAAGCTCAAGGTTGGGCATGGTTAAAATTCACGCGTAGTTATGAACATGTTGTTCGGTCGGCGCCGTGCTTCCCTTTGCCCCTATGCTGGAGTTGGGAGTTCATGAGTTCAGGGTGAATCACGAGGAGGATTTAGTATTTCGATGCTACGTAGGCTGCCAATTTTAAGTGGGTTGATGCACTTCTCGCTCCCCGCACGCTTTTAAGTATACGGTCATGGGAAAAGTGGCAAGTAGGTTTCGTGATGGGTGCCCCGTGATGGGTGCCCAATCACCTACGACAGGATTCCCGCAGTCCTCGTGGTCACAAGTTCACGATAGGGGACGGGTTTTATGATTTTACGCAACTGACGTCGATCTCTGTCCGTTTGACGAGATTCCCGCAGGCAAGTCGTGCAGTCAGCCGGCCGTCTTGAGGATGCGATTTTGGAGGATGAACGTTCGAAGTAGGTACGGTATCGAATATTACGAATTGTTCTGAGAGGATTGCACGAATAATACGACAAGAGGGCAAGTTTTATTTCGATTGAGAACCACGAATCATCAACAAGTTATCGAAATAATCGGTTAGATTATATATCCGATGGATTGAAAGTTCGAAGGAAAAATAGACTTATAACGGAATTTCGAATTAACCATACTGAATGTCGCAAATTTACTTGACATATGTTTTAAATAAGTTATGTATCGAAGATTTTCGCATTTTTTTCGAAACTGTAACATTTCACAAGATTGCGACATTAAATTGTTTCGCGTTATTTCTGGACTTCAATTTGACATAGTTTCCAAATAACAGAAATGAGAGATTTCTTTTTAGTTTCGGAAGTATTCGCGAAAAGTCAGGTTTCCTAATACAGTAACACAGAAAAATATTTCACACGAAACTTAAGACTTCTTGATGCCTAAAATATACGTTGAACCGATGTATACCGCTCAAGGTATCCTCGGTATGTATTTCCTTGAGGTCTGGCACGGAGACATATAGCTTAGTACTATGCAATAGGCACGGCGCCGCTTGCGTGAAACTCGCAATCTCTGAGCCTAGCGGCGCGAGTTTAAATGATCCAACCCGCCTTCAGAAAAATTTTCGTTACCAGTTTGTAAAATTCGTTACTTTTTCGTTACTTCGTTATCCATTTGTAAAATTCGTTACTTTTTCGTTACCGGTAGACACCCTGTCCTAACATCGGAAAAGAGTTTATTGAGCAAACAGATATATATATATATACGGTATATATATTTATTTTATTTACAGCCTCCACCATCCCCATAGCTGGCCAACGCTCGCCTCTTTATTCATTTAAAATACAAAATAGCATAAAGTGCAATGTGCTGGGCGATGGGGTCGCCACATCCCTACGCCAATGCTAAAAAAAAGCGTACAAAGATAGGTAAACGAGGTTTTTACTATGATGTACTGTAAAAATGGAAACTTACCATAATGTCCAGTGAGTTATTGATTTTTATCTTCAGAGATTAATGTAACTAGTAACATCAAAATATGGTTGTAAAACACAAAATAGTGTAATATAAAATTCCTGACTTTCTAAAACGTTCGCCATTTTTTCCTGACTCGTGCCATGTTTTCATACTTTTATCCTGACCTTGCCTGACCAAAAATGTAATTCCTGACTTTTCCTGCCTGTGGACACCATGATATATTAAAGGCTAAGACATGAAAATATTGAAGTTTTTGGGAAATGAAGCTGCTTAACTTTGCCAGTGCATAGATAAATGAGAAAGTTCACTACAAAGATTTCACTACTATTGTACAATAATTAAAGAGAATAAATTTGGATATCACATGTTGAAAAAAGGTTGCCTCACTGAATTACACAGGACACAAAAATTTTGGAAACTCTAGAGTAATTAAGTTCACTTGTATGTCATTCGCTGTGAATCAGTCATGTCATCCATCAGCTTAGAAAGCCAGTTGTTTCACATGTCCCAGATATCCAATTCCATTCAATGGTATGTGCCATCGAATAACTTGTCAACAATCATGGTCATCTGATGTAAATACAACATTTCCTTCTACAGTGGAATCTCGTTAGCACGTTCTCGGTTACGACGTTTTCCCGTTTAACACGATTTTCTCAAGTCCCAGTCCCATGGCTGCTAAATACATGTTGATATATCCCCTTAATACGTTTTCTATTCCCGCTTACGGCGATCAAATTTTCGTCACGTAGCGTGAGTTATACCGCCCGTACGCACAGAGACTTGTTTCTTTAAACAAGGTTACGTTGCATATTTTGCAGCGCATCGCATTTTCGTCAGCCCTGAAAGCATTCTTTGTCCACCCCTAGTGGAATGGGAGCCCGGCCGCTTTGAGGTAACATTCCTCCTGGCCAACAAGCGGGCAAGGGTTGCGACATAACGGGTCACAGAACAATGTAACGGGTATAGCGGCAGTATTAAAGCACGCGCCGACAATGTTGCACATCTGTTCTGTCTGGCCTCAGTGTCTACGGCAGTTAGTTCCTGCATTAGTGCGTTTACATGGTGAACTCAAATCGATTTGAATACGATCCTGTTTTCGGTACGATTCCCATTTACATGAGCAGTTTCAGTTCGCGATTTTAATACGCTGTATAATTTATGGTGGCCAACCTGCAGTTATGTTGGCTAACTCGTATTAAACAGTAAAACATAAAGGACCCGTAATTATCGTCCGAATTTTTCTTTTACGGGTGGTTTGTAAACATGTAAAAAGGATGCGCGGAAGATTTTGATGTTGTTTGTTTTTAACAAGTTTATGTTCAGTTTAATAATTATAAAATGTTATTGTTTTCACGCCCCTTTTAACTACTGAAGCTTGAAGCTTTTCGAGACGCTGGGCTGCCGGAATGTTGCCCCGAATGCGATCTGTAACGTGCCACAATTTACGTACGGATACACCAGACATTAAAGGTAAAACAGACAAAAATTAACGCTAAAAACAAGTGCAACAAACTACGCTTATCAACCACGACAGGAACACAAACAGTAACTAAGAATATGGGTAGAAAGTAAAATAAGCGATTAGAGAGTTCGGCGACAGACGAAAGTAGGCCTAAATTAGTTTAAAAATGTAACTCAAGAGCGCGCAGAATCGCTTTCAATACAACACGCGTTTACAATCACGTTCCTGAACACCAGTCCAGTTTGGGTACGGTCCAATTCCACAATTTTACCTTTTCGGCCTTGAAACTCAATACGATCTGATTCACGCAAATACGCATTACACTACCGAAGAAGTTGTGAAACCTAGTGACAATTTTGTTGCATCATATTGAAATAATGGATAGGCCTAAGAAAGTCGTTAAATCTTTAACTAGTGATGAGAAAATAAAAATTCTTGAAGAAGTAGACAGAAATCCTTACCTTAAGCGCAAGGATTTTTTATTCTGTACATGCGCGAGCATGTCTAACCTTAAAAAAACTTCGGTTATATCCAATCATTCACGCCAAAGAATACGGCACTTCTTTTCCACAGAATATCAAGAAAAACCTGTATTTAAGCCAAAATCAATTATAGAAAGTTAGATATTTCAACTCGTACTACAGTACCGGTACTTCAGTTAAGAGTACGGTACCGGTATAGTACATTTTTCTCTTGTTTTCATTGCTCTCGTTTCACTGTGCTGTGTAAACTAGTTCTGTAACACAATAATTCTGTAGGTTGTTTAAAATTGTTTATTCGATAGTACGTACTTGGGATTAACACTTTTTTTTTTACTTTTCCCTCACTGGAACAAGTTAATGAGGTTTAATGTTCATTTTACATTAGTAGGTTTTCCCGCTTTTTACGTCAAAATTTGTCAGTCCCTTGAAAAACGTCGTAACGAGGTTCCACTGTATATGTACATACAGAGCAGTTTAGCTACATTAGAATCAGTTGTATACTCTCTTAATATTGCTGTGCAATATCTTGTATTGAAAAACTGACCATTTTACATCAATGCCATCATGCAATAAAACAATCTGTTAACCAAGTACAGGACTCGTGACACTAAATGTATGCCTCTAGTACCCTCATTTTCAAAGTTCAATATGTATTGAACATGCAATATATATATTAGCATATAAAAGACTCAGTGCATTCCATTCTTTAATGAGGCAAATTGCTTTTAACACCACATTCAAACTTTAATAAGGAAATTATCAACATTTTCACTTTGGTTGGGTCGTCAGTTTAGGGGCTGCAACAACGCGGTCATGTAGCTCCGTGTAGTTTGTGTGTGTAGAATGTCTGATAACATGTTAATTGTGCTGGCTGTTTTAGTGTGTTATCTGTAATTCAGGCAAGGACTGCAGACGATAAATTTTCAAGTAGTTCCTACTTTTGCTACCAAATGCTACCGTCAACAACATCTAGCTGCAAACTTGGTTACTAGATGCCACCACAACTAGCACCTGACGAACGTTGGGAACTTATATAGTGTGTACAAATCTAACCCACAAATTTGGCTTAACACAAGTTTAGTTAGTGGAAGGTTCTTTTACATGTCATAAATCTGACGAAATTTCTCCTCCGAAGGAACATTTTCCCTTTGCAGTAATAAACTGACCAAAAAACACATGTTTGAGAAGGCTTGTTTAAGGCAATGCTGCCATCACTTCACTGCACTCCACTACCGACTAGTAAGGTTTGACAATTGTATGGACAAAATGAGTGGTGAGAAACGCCATTGATTGCTACCTGGTTGGACAATAGTCTGGACTAAACAGTTGGTCGCTAATTGGTTCGAAGACAGTCTGGTCGAAACCATTGGCTGCTGCTATACTCTGTACAGGCCGGACGTTTGTTTTAGACGAGTGAAAAATCTTAATGGAAGCCTGGAGGCGAGTTACTGCAGTACCTGTGTTGTTATCAGCTGCCCCAAGCGGTCCGATGATTGACAAAGCTGTCTCACACTTCTAATGAAGTACAGTGATTGGCAAATAAAATGAAGTTCTGTTCGTAAATACGTAACATGTACTTCCGCGTCACACAATACTTCGACGTTGACTGTACTGTCTGCAAGCCGGTGTCGTCACGTGCTCAGTCTGGAATTCCATTACATCAGATCGGTGGTGACAAATGTGAAGCGATAGGGCGAGAGAGTGACTGTGTACAGGCTCACCCGCAGGCTTCGAGGTCAAGGGCAATCGTCTAAAACAAACGTCCGGCCTGTACGCTTGGAGAAAGGCATTGATATTTGGCCGGAAATCCCACATCTGTCATCCCCCCTCTGCCTCTTGACCAATCTATGTCCTCATAATGTTATATAAATACTCTGCATTGTAATATTACAGGCTACGTGCTTCAGAGCCTGGACAGCGGTATCTCTGGCATCTTCACAGTTTGGCAACCTCGTTCTCAGACCTCATGGCGAGAAGAGAACTGCCAATTGCCTTCTACCAGCTTACAGAATATAATTTGACTGGACGGAAATTACTGATTGTACGATAAGGGGGTCTGGGGCGTAAGCCCCAGGTTAAGTTTGTGCTGTGCCAATGGCAGGATTTAGACCAAGCCCATAGCTTTGACAATGTGGTAGACTCAGTCATGGTTCCGTATCGATTGACAA
This sequence comes from Meconema thalassinum, assembly GCA_946902985.2. Lineage (NCBI taxonomy): Eukaryota > Metazoa > Arthropoda > Insecta > Orthoptera > Tettigoniidae > Meconema > Meconema thalassinum. The sequence goes on along the minus strand of OX336391.1, from coordinate 292,930,414 downwards.
TCAATTATAATAAAATTTGGGAGATCCGCCTGATCAATACACAATATTTACATATATATATATAGGGCTATATTAAACCCATTTGGTACATGTTTCAGGGCCTTGGCCCCTTCATCAGCCAAAAACATACAGATCAGTATAATCACAGGATACATTACAAAAGGTAGATCTAATATGAAAAAGAATGGATGAAAATTAAACATAATAATGAAAGATGAAGTGGTGAAACACTTGAATGTGACAAATTAGAGAGAGAGACTTAAAAATATTACAGGCGACGGATGGAAAAACAAGTTATTTTAATGTGTTTTTTCATCCGTCGCCTGTAACATTTTAAAGTGTCTCTCTCTATAATTTGTCACATTCAAGTGTTTTATCACCACATCATCTTTCGTGATTATTATGTTTCATTTCCATGTTAGATCTCTACCTTTTGTGATGTATGCTGTGATTATACTCGGATGATCTGTATGTTTTTTGGCTGATGAAGGTGCCATCATCATAGGCCCCGAAACATGTACCAAATGGGTTTAATATAGCCCTATATATGTAAATATCGTGTATTGATCAGGTGGATCTCCCAAATTTTATCATATTTGACAATGAGCATGTGCTAGGAAGTAACACTCACAGATGGGATGAGAAGTATCAACAATTTTCTGTGGAGAGCTGAGATATTTATGTTGAGAGAGCAGAATATACGAGGTAATACAGCGTCAGCCGCCATCAAAATCCGAAACATTTCCTAAGGGAAATGCAGGAGTTTAACCAACATCTTTGCCACGCAGTTATCTAAGAGCTATAAAGCATTGTTGCTATTCTCTGAATTTTTTCATGCGACGCATGCGCAATCTAGTGTGTTACGGACTTGTAACATCGTTTGGCCATGCGTCGGCACGCAAGTACAGCCGGTGTGTGTTTGTATGTAAAGCCTTATTCAGCTTCACCACTGCAATTCTAAGTTTTGAACAATGCAACAAAACCAGCACCAAACATGTTGGCACTGCTGAAGAATGCATTTAACACCACCTAGCGATAAAGCGCTCCTAGTCATATTACCTATTCCTATAGAAAATCTTCCGGATTTTGATGGTGGCGGCCACCGTACACTGCAAGAGTTCCAAAATGAGGTTCAGGAAAATGTCCCTAAGTTAACTAGATTACCATACACTCACATATAAGAGCCTTCGCCTTTGTTTCACAGCTACTCTAGCTTAAAAACATACCGAACATGGCAAGCTACATTTCCCAGACTATTCTTGTAAAATAGAAACATCAATTTAGTTATATTGGGCCTATCATACCCATGTGCGACTTCTAGAGCCAGTCTAGACAATATTTTGAGACATTGCCTGCTTTCCCGCACTCTGTTTTGTCGCTTCGTGGCGCTCACATTTTACCGACAGCATACCTGCCAACTTACCAAATGGCCTAACAATAAAAATCCGAAATGACAGAATTAAGTGGGAAACCACCTGCACCAAAATGCTGCAAAACACGAACAAAAAGCCCATATTTTCTTAATTTCAGTTACGTCCAGTTCATCAGCACTAATTTAAATGCTATATGCAGCAGATTCTAAGGGACAAAACATTTCATCTGAATTTAACTACCACAAATATCTCGAATTTGATATCCATATACACTACGTAGTTTGTACCTGCCTACGACCTGACCTTCATAATATGCAAGGACCAAATGAACCAATCTTCCAATAAAATAAAAAAACAATCAAGCAACTAGAACACCTTATTCATGACCCAAGATCGTTTGACAAAATACAATTACAGCAATGTACCCAATGTTCGCCAGTCGCATACAATCTGCCAGTGGCCTCCCGAAGCTCGCCCTGACACATTTGGAAAAGATCGAAGTGAAAGAGTGAAGTATTACAGTTCATCTGTAAAACACGCTGCAATTCAGTGACGCAATACCGAACCTGATACATGCACCCTTATCGAATATATTAGTTCGCACTTTGTACTATAGTGCGGGACAAACCATTGGAAGCCTGAAGGTCACGTGTAGTCTGTGCGCTTGTCCTGTACGTTCTCGCATGGCAACACCGCCGGGCGCGGGGTGGAGAGCGCACCGGAAAGCCGGTTGACCTCCAGACTTCCAATGGTTTGTCCCGCACCAAAGTGTGTATGACAATGTTTACTTTGTTCAATTTTTGCACTTTGACTTCGTACTAGTGTGAAAAGCTGTGTACAAGTGGGTATGACAATTTTTACTTTGTTCAATTTTTGCACTTAGAAGAAATAGTTTTTTTTAGGTCGCTCCGCAGCACCACTCAGAGCATGGCTGGCGCAATGACACTCCGCCCCTAGCCGTATAATGCAATGGTTATCGCTACCGTGCTGTATTAGATCATTTTAGCTGTCATGACTGGAATATATCTCGACAAGATCCGTGCATGTTCCCCAGATGCTCAGAGCAACCTAAAAATGCCCTGTATTAATGTGGGTGCAAAACTAATAGTATATTCACGATCAGCTCCCTCGATTGACCCATAATTGATTGTTTTAAACCATTTCGAAAAGAATCCGTACCACCTACACTCCAGAAGTGCCACACCTCTTTTACGTGGTATCCGGACCACAGGCCATGGCATTCCACTTCGAAAATCTCACATGCATTGACCAGGAATAGAGACGGGTCTACCTTGGCAAGAGGGTCAGAAAGTAGTCCTGTTTTCTTTGTCAGTTTAATACTGCAAAGTTAAAAAGTTGATTTCCATAGTTAAGGTAAATAACATGGTACATTCAGTACAAACAAGTTCCATAGAGATGCTAATAAAATGACCAATTATTGAAGCGCTGAACATTACAATACTCTTGAGCTGAGCTAGATTACCTGTGCAGAACCACAAGGTTCAAGAGGAAAGAATAAGGTAGGGGGGTTAAACTACTGTTCTGCTAGAGGCACACTAACATGCAGTAAGTTACCAGGAGCCAATGTCAGTACTTCCGTTACTCCACACAACTCCCACTGCTGCACATGACTTGACCACATGCAAAACTCATTGTGAGTGTGCAGCACGAGGTTTTATGCCAACAGAAAGCAATAGTGATCTTGACTTAAGTGAATGTGGGACTTGTCCTTTCCCAATCTGTGATTTATTAATTGATACAACTTTATTAAATAATGAAAAAACCAAATCAGCCTGCACACTAGGCCTAGTTCACATGACTGAAAAATAAGTTAAAACTTAAAAAGCTCAAAACTGATTACATGTGTAATGCCAGTACTCTCTTTTGCATACTTACTCCCTGCTTCACACTTCCACAATAGGAGCTGAAATTAAAGCTTGGATCTAAATTCAAACAGAGTTTGGAAGATGGGTGCCAACACTTGAAGAAATAAAGTAGATTCTAACATTCTGCTGGTAAGGCTGGAAGTAAGGAGAACTACTGTATGTATTCCAGAAAGCAGCACATGTCGATAGAACATAACTTGGGAGGATGTGGATCAGAATCAAGTCCGTTTGCTATAGCCTAGGCCTACTGTAAGTTACCTGTTGAATCTCCATTCTCGGTGGCCTCTTTCGCATCACCGGCACCATCCTTCTCGTCTACAGTGCCATTTTCTTTTGGCTTCTCAACTCCATTTTCAGAGGCTTTCGAGTCTTTCGAATCATCATCTACCTGCGCCACTTTCTCCTCCACCTTCTTCTCTGGGGTACCAACAGTGGTTTCCCTAAAAGTCATTAAAAATAAGTATGTTTAGCCTCTATAAGCTTCTCATTCAACAAGGAAACAAGTTATATGTATCAAAGAAATATCATTAAGAGTATATAATTTCAAATTCTGAAATACATTAACAATGAAGAGTTATTGTTAAACACATAAGTTTAAACCTACAGTAACACTTTTATGTCATTAATTCATGCTGAAAAGGGTCAATTTCTTTTGACAAATAATTGTATGATTATGATCCTAACCATGATTATCTTGGGTTTCTTACAAAGCCATTTCCAGCTTACTTGATAGCCAGGAAACCATGAAAATGATTTGCAAAAGCGACTGCAAGTGCAGTAGTGACGTCCTGTCTTTTGCACAGTTTGAAAATAATCTGTTCCTAGGATAAAAACACTTAAAATCACATCAGTCATCCTGCAACAAAAGAATAATTATAACATCACATAATTCATGCTGATGGGCACACAGGGTATTTTGGAGCAATTCCAAGATACCCACACGGCCATACAAAGTTAAATAAAATTGCCATTCATTTGTTGCAGTTTAACTCTCTGTAATTAGCATTCAGTTCAAAAGATTCTACCTCACACTTGCAACTGTGAAACTGAATTGTTAGTGATTCAAATTATGCAACCTGTCAAGTCACAGCACAAAGCACCAATGAATGGCACATAGAAATACATGAAGAGAACAACAAATAGCCAAAATATTTGACATACACTTTAAATGCACAAGTACCAGTTTAAACATACTCTAATTAGATCTAGCAGATTTAAAAAGAAGCAACAAATGCAAAATCTAACTTGGGTTAAGCAGTTCAAAGGACAACAGTATACAACCAATGAGAGAGAGTACATTTCCCTCTCAATTTAAATTCACAGAAAACTTGCTACTTACGTGCAACAAAGACCCTAACCTTTTAAAATTTAACAATTTATGCTCTCTAGACACGAACCATAAAGTCACCCACTACACGGAAATAAACGTCATCTAGTGGAAAGTTATTTTATTTCAAGTTTTCAAATAACAAGCCGTTAGTCCTCATTAAGAACTCTAGTGGCACTACCGCTAACTAACGGCGCGAAATTAGGTTCACTGTATTCCCATGCCCACATTACTGAGGAGAATTCCACAGATAAATAGAATAAATTTTCATTCTACGTCTCCAAACGAGAGTTTGGCATTCCATCGTCGAGCGACGAAGTAACTCGCTGACCGCGCGATCTTTCGCGACAAGCTCTCGACGGAATGGCGATCAATACAATGGGTGTGCTAACCGAAATTTAGTTGTACTTGTAATAATTAAATTCTAGTGCAATTAACATCGAACCAAGCAATCTTTACACTAATACACGCCGGTTACTAGCTGATTTTCGGCAATATACCACCACACGCCATCTTACATTACCCGGCCCGCCAAAACAAAGGCTACGATACTTCAAGTTGATATATTTCTGAAACTACGTATTATTAATGCAAAAACTTTACTTACTTTGTTTCGGCTTTGGTATCTGCCATTGTTTACTGAAAAATTATGATGTCCTTTCACTTGAAAACTGATAAATTTCTAGTTATAGCTGGAGAGCTCTCGTACACATCCGCCGCTCACAAACGCACAAGTGAAAGAGACCAGAGCTGCGCATGTTCTGCCTGACCTTCAAACTAATAATTTCCCGCGTTTAACAGAGGGCTCTGCATTCGCATCATGTTCCTTGTTTCGATCGGCAAATTTATTGTATTTGTTGAAGAAATTGTTTATTGTTGAAAGAACAATGTGATAAATAGTCTAATAATATAAGAAAGCTTTCTGTACACAAAGAAGCAGTAAATATGATTCGCTACTTTTTCGAGATAGTGATGTTGACAGAAAGCGCGGTCGGAGGTGGGGGGTTACTATTAAACTTCGTATGACCCAGGCCGAAGTAATTAAATTCCAAGAAAATGTTATTAATAAGCTTTATTCTCGATTTTAAAGTTCTTTAAATGTTAAAATGAAACGTAATTCTGAATACTTATCCTGCATGTTTCCGAGGCCGAGAAACCAGGAAAGAAGTGCGGGATTTGAAAACACATGTCAATAGCACCGGCTAATTAATTTAACCGTCTTCGAGAAAGATTATCCATAATTTTAGGAAATGTCCACCCAAGACTGTCGCAGACAATTAAAAGAAGCAGAAAATCAAACTATTGACCTCACACTCTATCCCACCTTAGTAACATACAGTTAATTTGATGTGATATACTGTAATGATTTTTTAAATGTTTGCGTTTTACGTCGATTGGGGATATTGAGATAATACACCCCAATGGAGTCTTCAGATCATGAAACTAGCGCGCGATTGGACCGAGAAATTGAGTTATTTTTCCCCCCTTTTGTGACCTACAGCCGATTGATAGCTCTTGTCTCGTCTCAAGTCAGGCATTCAGAAGGTGAACCACCTCAGCCTGTTATGGAATGCATGAAATATTGTCTGTGAAGAAGTGCTTTGGTTTGACAAGGCTTCAATCTTGCACAATTTCATCTCGGCTTTTGAAAGAAATAAAATGAAAATTCAACTCAAGGCCGCCGACCAAGGAGAACGTAACTACCAGACGCGTAGCCATAATCCATGAATTGGGTAGGGGTTAACGGGGGGGGGGGGGGGGGGGAAGGGTGTCGGAAGGGATTTTTGGGGTGCTTCAATTAGGGGTAATTAAAGTGTCATCATTCCCACTTGGGTCTACTTGTGTGTCTGTAATCTGTCTGAGAACCTGTGCTGTTGCAGTGTGGGTAATTTCATGTGCCTAGGATCTTCATAAATGTTCCGAAACTTGAAATAAGCTACAATCCTCGCATTTTACTGGATCGAGTATGTAAAAATCCACATTCAGTGTTGGAATTAGAATGTTGGATCTCTGAATAGGGTACTGTAACAACTCAGAAATGTAATGAGTGTACCTATTATGGTGCATTAGAAACAAAACAAGTTTATAATTTTACGTGGCTCTTGACCTCGCTGCCATAAGCTGAGGTCTATGGCTCTCAGGTTGCATTCTGTTGTTGTTTCATTTAGGGCCTTGAACATCGTTACTATTCCATGTACGGTAAGCCTACACTACCAGCTTCTCTGATAGATTCGAGATTCTTTCTTTTTTACGTATTAAAAAAGCCAATAATATAAATAATGTCTAATAATGTATTGGTCGAACAGTAAGAATAGGAAACAATTACCCAAATTAATATGGAGTACTGTGAAAGGAAGAAAAGGATGAGATAGACCAAGACTTCGGTGGAATGATGTTCTGGGAGAAACCTGGAGACAGCAAAAATCCCTCAAGACAGGTGAAAGTAAGGCACAGGAATGAATGTAGGATCCCGGACTCGATAAAATGTGCGACTAGAATATTCTGCAGATGTGTGGGATCCATATCAATCATGGTCAAGCTGCTTGCCTCCCATCTATGCGGACCGAATTCGATTCCCGGTCAATGCATGTGAGATTCTCGAAGTGAAATATCACGTCCTGTGGTTCGGATTCCACGTAAAATGGAGGTACCGTGGCTTATGGCAGCGAGGTCAAGAGCCACGTAAAACTACAAACTTGTTTTATTTCTAAAGTACAATGAATGGTACACTCATTGCAGTTTTATTTTCTAGTTGTGATCCCCACCTACGTAGCCGGGTATTATAATCGCGAGATTAACGGTCACGTACATTTATAAGCTTCCTTCCATACCTCTAATTAGTACAAAACTACTGTCGTCCAAAATAGTATGTGCACTTGAGTTTGAAGGTTTATTTATTTATTTATTTGTTGATGGTACACAACAGGGCTCAGTGTGCGCCCCAATAATAGTGCACCTACACAGTAAAATACATTTCCTGATATGTCAGCATTAAGTATTAATATCTTAATGTAATTCTTAAAACTAGAAAGTTCACACAGATCAAAATGCATAGTAGTAAAAAGATAAGGTTGATTATGAAGTAACCAATAGACCTACATAAAATCCAATAACATCATCATTTTTGTAGTTCTATTGTACGTTAGTTCATGTAGGTTTGGAATGTTTAATTTATACTTTAATAATTTTTATCGCAGTTGGAACACAACAAGTGCCCGTTTTTAAGCGTGTTTCAACCATGCGTCATATTTGAGAATTATTATCTCAAAACCCGTTATCAGATCGAATCCAAATTTTAACTCAATATACATTGGAATGTTTTATAACTAGTTTATTAATTTCACAATTGTGTGTGTCCTCACAAGGTAACTTTTTCTCGGCTCGGGGTGGTTGGAAAATTTAGTTCTTGGTCGCGTTCAGGGCTGGATTTAGATTTTACGCGCTCTTAGGCCCGTGGGTTTAAAAATTTTGCCGCCCCCTCTTCATACCATCGTAAAGGAGAGAGAATTTTGACCTCATAAAGGTCTTTGTGAAGGTAATTTTTATTTTATTCTAATGCATCGTGAAGTAAAATCAATTAAATAAATTAAAATAGTGAGAGAATCAACTGTTTCTAAATTTGTATATATAAACTATAAATAAATCGGTCAACGAGATATTAAAATAAGTTTAAACCATTTAAGACTCATTATTAGGGCCCGGATTTTTAGGTGGCTTAAACCTTCACTTTAGGTTTCTTGTATTCTAAAAATAGGTTATTAGGGTTTTTCTTCCAGGATCAATACATGCAGCAATAATCTGCTGTTATTATTTAAGTGAAATTTATTTATGAACTTATTTCACAAAAGTTTACATTGTCACTTACTTGTGCCAGGCTCATCTCGTCTTCTTTCCTGTCGGCCTCTCTTGGTCAACTCTTGTTCTCTTCCGACCCCGAAAGCATTAGGGTATCCGAGGCCTAAGGAGTCTCTTCCTTTCCAGCCTTAATTGGCCCATGTCTCATCTTTCTTGATGCCCTCCTTCTTTGTCTTCGTGGGGGCGTGGTGGCGCAGCGGTCAAGCTGTCTGCCTCTCACCAAGGTGGACCAGGTTCGATTCCTGGTCAATGCATGTGAGATTTTCGAAGTGAAATGCCATGTCCTGTGGTTCGGATTCCACGTAAAAAGGAGGTCCCGTGGCTCATGATCGCGAGATTAACGGTCACGTAAAACTACAAGCTTTTTTCTTTGTCTTTGCCTTCTGCTCAAGGCATATTGCTACAGTACACCCTCAAGGGCTCACGGCTGTTGAGTTCAGGAGTTGACGATCCCGGGGGATTCCTGAACTGGGTACGTTTTTCCCCTTTTTCCACTGACTTTGGGGCGGGCCCTCTCTTCTTTCCCTTTCACATCTACCTTCCATGGCTCTCCTTCCTTCCACGTTCCTCAATCCTCATTCTTCGAGGGCTGAGGGCATTTCATTTCTTCCTGTCCTTTATTTGCCTTATCCTTTATTTTGTTTACCATTTCTTCTTCTAGTATGTAAGTCTGTAGTTAGTATTAGTTGTAGTTTTCATTCTCATCTCATCTTTCACTATCACCCAAACCATTAAGGGCCGATAACCTAGATGTTAAGTCCCTTAAAACAACAATATTATCATCATCATCGTACTGCATTTCGGTAGTAACCTGAACTATCTCCGTCCTACTGCTTGCAATCGCGGTGGAAATAATTTCACGATGCATTTCAATGGGGAAATAGCATTCTTTATTTGAAAAAGGCAAAACAGCTATTTAGGTTATTTTGGGTGTCAACCCCTCATTTAGTTTTTTTTTAGGTGAAATGAAATTCACATATTCTGCTCCAGGAAGTGTGAAACGAACATATATGTTGAAATTTGTGGATTACATAACCAAGAAAAAAATAGGTGAAAACCTAAGAATCCGGGCCCTACTCATTATACACTTACAGATATTCATATATACATATATATACAGTACATACACTACATCAAACAACCTATAACTACGGGTATGCATAATGAATGATTCAAATTAAACTGATATTAATATTCAATACTTAAACTTTCTCCTAATAAATCATAAAACATTCCTGTACTAACTTAAAGAAGTCGAAAAATCTGATGTTGCAAAACATTTGTTGGAATATGATGACCACAATATAAACTGGAAAGTGTAGACGTGTATTGTAGTCTATAACATTTTATGGAAATTTTCTGCAAAAAAAATAATATAAAAAAATGCGGATTAATTTTACGCCCCTCAGCATGGTGCGCCCCTAGGCCGGGGCCTATGAGGCATATTGGTAAATCCAGCCCCTGGTCGCGTTGCAATCCTTATGGATCCCATCACTTTCAAGTGAGGCGCGCTGTACAGCTTTCTCCGTATCGGCTAGCTGCGGAACCATATCTTAATTTCCCGTACAAATACAAACCGACATAAAATAAGTGAATTAATTTACGTATTTCACAGTCATACCTTTTGGTTTATAAGGATCACAACGCGACCAAGAACTACATTTTCCAACCACTCCGAGCCGAGAAAAATGTACCTTACAAAAATGATAACAACTTTGTTTCTTGGACACACAAAATTTTGAAATTAATAACCTAGTTATAAAACATTCCAAATATATTGTTTTAAACTTTGGATTCAATCTGATGACGGGTTTTTGAGATAATAATTCTTAGATGTGACGCATGGTTGAAACACGCTTAAAAACGGGCACTTTTTGTGATCCAACTGCGATAAAAAATATTAAAATATAAATTAAAAATTCCAAACCTGCATGAACTAACGTAAAATTGAACGACACAAATGATGATGTTATTGAATGCAATGAAGGCCTATTGGTTATTTCACAACAAAATCGAGTGCACATAATACTTTGGTCGACAGTAATAGTCCCCGATTCTTGGATGTTACGGGTAATCTCGAGAACCACTGGATGGATTTTGATGCGCTTATCACCATTCTGTAAAGGATATCTCGAGGAAGGTTTCTGTAGAAAAAATATATATTTATGACCAAAGGAAGATCAGCAGTAACGATTTCAGTGAAAAGGTCGAAAACAAACCTGGTCTGTGCGCTTATTAAGCTTATGCTGGGCGAATAGTTAAAAAATATCTATGTACTAAGAGTGGAATTGTTCATCGTGAAAAGTTCTACAAAAAGTCCGCGACAGCATATCTCTATCTTCAATACATCGCCTACTATACCGTACGTGTTTTTACGTTTTCATTTCTTCCAACAATCTCCATTCAATTACTAGCTTCGAGACAGTTTACGAGATAGCTGGCTGGCGAGCGGACCTATCACCCCAGACACTGTCGAGCCGTGTCGAGTCAAGACTTCAGGGAAGAGTGGATGTGTTTGGAGTTTCCCTGGAAGTGCAACTCGGCTTTTCTCTACTCCGCCTGTGAACGTTTCGTTCCGCAGAATACACAGTCAAGTTTAGATTGGACGGAAGGGGGATTTGTGATTCATGCACCTCGCCAATCTTAAATTACGTCTGACAAGAATTCGTTGCACATGCTATCTCCATGATATAATATAATTAAAGGACCAGTCAGTGAAATTAACCCATCATGCCGAGGCGGAAAAGGGATGTAGGTTGTAGTTCATTGAGATCGAAAAAAAAACGCATATCACGTAACAATGAAACTGAGCAACAAATAATTTCTCGATTGTCACAAGAGAGAGAAAGAACGAATTCACAAAGACAAAGGGAGGCATCCCCAAAGTTCCTATGACACAGGGAAGAAACGTTTATGGTTTGTGGTCCGATAAAGATAATTCTGCTATGAATTATGATTCCTCCATTATTATATAAATGATGCTTCAGTTTCCGGGCGAAGCCGGGGCGGGTTACTAGTCAATGAAAAATGAGTTGGAAAGTGTGCAAGGAAGTCTGCCAGGTAGGCCCTATGTGCTGGAGGACCACAGGTTTGAGTGAAATGTATTTCTTTCACTGTCGTTGTTTGTGGCGAAGTTAGAGTTCGTGGCTCTCTCTCTTATACTTGGATTGGGAAAATGGGGCTGGGAATGGTAGGGGTATATAGGGGCCGATTTGACCATTCTTATAAAGTTAATCGAAGTCAGTGGAATAATAACAGACCAATATTCCTTTCTGGGGAGAGGGGAAATAGAATGGAACCATTTGACAGATGACATTTTCAGTCCTATGGCTCCAAATGTCCGTAGTTTTAAGACGCTAGTCAGCCAGTGTCAACTAAACAAGAAGTTGTGATGAGATTGTTGAGTGAGTTTATGTGCATTGGAAGGAAGGGGTTGGATTAGTATATTCTCATTTCAAAACTTTTGTTATTATTTATTTCCTTCTGCAGACAATTCATGTTTCTCGTTATATTTTATCATTTCGAATGCTCTTGTCGACTTCATCGTTATGCTTTGGTCTACCGTTATGCGTTACGGTTACGGCGTGTATGACGTCATCATGTTGTTCAGTGCATATGCACCGAGTCTTAGTTTACTCCTGGGGTCTGGCGTTATGCGATACGGAGACGGCGAGTGCGTGACGTCATGCAGCAGAGTGCACCTCCCGCTCTCCGTTCACAGCGCGGAAAGCCTAAGTTAATGGGTAATGGAGTCTGTTGAAAGAGGCCTTTCTAACATGTGTAACATTTGTAGCATGCGTCATTTGAAATGATATTATAAAGTCTAGTCTCTCAGACTGCTGTATCTTTTTGGTATATATTTTAAATTATTGTAGTTTTGTTTAATTTTGCATGCTTCATCCCTTCGTTAGTGAGTGACACTTTCTCACTTGGTCTCTTAACTCGCAATACAGGAACCGACGTGAACTCACCCGTAGAAACTAACGAAGTGAACGTTCCTCACCTCTCACTCGCTCTCGCCCGCACACGAAACTCATTTTCTGCGCAACTATAAGGTTCTATGGCATCAAATAGTAATCGCGCTCTAATGGTGCAGGAGTTAACGTTTTTGTGCCAAAAGAACACGGCAGATATCCACGACGAAATGGCAGGTGAATTGCATGAAAAGTGGTTCGCCAAGCAATTGTTGCCCAATGATTCCGAAGGATCTGTCCCATTAATAGACAATGTAGGATATCACAGTCGGAAAAGCGAACTTTAACATAGAACTTTATGGAGAAAAGACCGGATTATAGATTGGCTCACTCAGAAAGGGTCCCTTTCCGAAAAGATGTGTTAAAACGGGAGCTTCTTTTTATTGTGACTCAAAACAGAGACAGATACTTTATGATAAATACATCATTGACGAGTTAGCTGAATCAGCAGAAAAATATGCACTTCGCTTGCCACCATACCACAGTGAACTTGATCCCATCGAAATGGTATGGGCACAAGTGAAGAACTAGGCCTATATAAAATTAAACAACGTCTCATTCAAGAAACAAGAAAAGAAGAATTTAATTTCGGCTGCATACCACCACTTGACCACACAAAATTGGGTACATTACGTGGACCACAAAACATACTGTAGGTACAATCGTGAAAAAAATGTCATATTGTAATTTATTATAACCTATGCTATTCCAGAAAGTGTAATATTATAACATATTATAATATTATCATATTCATGAATAATTGAAAATTATTTTAATGTGTGCATTAAAATCGCGCTCTGAGCTTCGGTGTTTCCTTTCTAAATAGTGTACCGTCGTTCACTGCAAGGCATGAGGTTCAGTTATATACAACAAACAAATATTTTGGAAATTTCGCGAGCTTTGCGTAGAAGCACGCCTGTATACGAGTTACAGTATGTTACATCATGTGCTCGGCCTTGCGGAACTTTGTACAGTAAAACTTCGTTTAACCGTCACTCTTTTAACCGTCAGTTTCTGTTAACCGTCATTGCTGTAATAGCATAATAATACTGCAATAACAAAGTGCTTTAAGGTGCAGTGACGCGTTCGCTTTGTTTCTTACTCTATTTTAGTGGGAAGTGAGTGTACCTGCCTGCCATTTTCAAGCTACATGAACTATTTCACCTGTAAGTTTATATTACTGTACTGTACATTATTTTGCCACATTTGTAGCTACTGTGCGGATGATTTTATCATGTAATAAATTAGTTTTACTTGCTATTACAATCGTGTTTAATTTCTTTTCACTCCGAAATATATTACCTTACTTGAGAGTGATATCTGTCTATAATATAATTGATTGAGGTCATGTTTTGGAGGAATAATGCAGTGTTTCCGTTATCCGTCTATTCGCTCAACCGTCACGACCACGGTCCCGACGATGACGGTTAATCGAGTTTTTACTGTACTGCCCCATTTAACGCGTACTGTATTTTATGGTAGAGACGCACTATAGCTAACAACGTGCTAACGGGCAATCAAGATCCCAAGAGACCTACAGTAGCTGCAAGCCAAACTTCAACGTATTCTAACAACTGTCCTGGGACCTATAAGGAAGAAAGTCGGAACATGTGCCCTTTTGTTTTCGACTTACTTTCTTCTCTTGTAAGTTGCATTACAAAGTGAAACATCGATCTCGATCAGTTTTCTTGTGAGTGTTTCCCGTTCCAGCCCTCACGCTAGGTCTTATATCTCTGATGGAGCCAGGCAGAGAGTATTCAGAGGAGTGCTAACGAGTGCCCGGGCATCCTCCCATTAGCCTTTACCTCCATACACCTCAGTGCACCCCGAATATTGTTGGACAAAATCACTTGATACTGTTGTACCCCTAGGGTACGCTACCCCCATCCCCTAAATAAAATCTCCAACAAATCCAAATTCCAAACAATTAACTTAAAAACCCACAAATTACAATTACAAAATTACAAGACTAATAAGTTAGCACCTACATGAGCCCAAGTAGCCTCGTGTCCCAGGCAACGACCCTAGAAAGGACTATGACTTGGGAGGAATGTAAGGATTCCGCAGACGTAGCTCAAGAAACCTATAAGAACCCCGGAGGTCATACACCCGAGATCACTCAGTCTGTCTTAGTGCTACCGACGTGACGAACCGCTGCTGTTGGCTGAAAGGGTAAGTGACTCGAGCGATCACTACACTCACCATCACACTACACTCACATCCCCCTGTGCTTGGACTGTAATAATTCTTTATCTTTATTATTTGAACTGCTATTTGCAAGCGTGCCTCAAAATCGAGGTACACATTAAATTTAAAAGTAATAGAAGCCACTGGTCTTATCCTTTATTTATTTAGCTGATAAGATCCTACCCTATTAGCTTCCTCTTTAGGTAGCAGCTAGAATTAGCTTTACTGTTTGTTTAATTGCTTCGTGACGTTAGCCGAGCGCTACCGTTCAACGCTGACACTAGCAGGTTCCCCGTTAGCTCGCCTGCCCACGACTCGCAGCAGACCGCGTGGCGCAGCTGTCGTGCACAGAGTAATAATTTAATTACCTTTACAAACACCCCCTCACCTGGAACTACCCCGTTAAGCAGTACATTGGGGAGTTCTCCTTGCTGATCGCACTGACGATCGCAATTCACTAAATACTCCATACCTCTTACAGCAATTGCCAAGCTCGCCCCCTAATTAGACTAATTTCATCCCTTAGGTTAATTCTTCGTACAGGCCACCCTCACAGGTACCTTACAATACTGTATTTCAAAATAATCCAAACGTCTTTATGGAGATGCATAGTTTGCAGAATAGAAACGTTCCATTTGTATAAAATGAGTGAGCGATAAACTGTGTAAGATGTTTCTTTCACATTCCGCCTTGCTCACTATGTGATGCATGACTGGAATGATCATGCTAATTATGTACATTAGATCTTACAGCTAAAAATGTAGCAAGCAATTTTGCTCACACTAGCGTATTAATTTATTACCTCTGAGAGCTGCAACGGGGTACAACGCTCAGTCTCGTGAGGCAAAACTGAGAAGAGGTGGGTTCGATTCCCACCTCAGCCATTGGTGGTTTTCCATGGTTTACCACTTCTACTTCAGGCAAATGCCGGGATGGTACCTAACATAAGGCTGCTTGCTGATCTTTTTTACTGTGGCCTTCCATGTTTCACAGCCGTAGAGGAGAGCCGACATCACGTTGCTATAGAAGACACGGAACTGAAGATGTGAGTCAAGATTAATCTGGCTCCTTCTTGTTCCCTTGATCAAATCGTTGTCTTCCGATTCCAACAGCAACAGAGTACCTGAAGCTTATGATCTCTTCCTTTTTCCTACCAGAACTGACCCTTAAATTTTCTTTCCTGGTACCCTCATTTTTCGATGGATCAAACCTCTTCTTCCTCCTCTGTGGGTGGGTGATCGAATACTCCCGGCATTCTCTGCCTGTTCTAAGAGATGACTGAACGGGCAGGATATGAGTAGGTCATCTTACAGGATAACATGAAGCAGTCTGCATCCTCAAGGGTTCGCGGCTGGTGAATTCGAGAATTGATGAAGGTGAGGAATTCCAGAGCTGGGTACGTTTTTACCTTTCCCCAATGACTTTGATGCGGATTCTCTCCATAGTCCCTTTCCTTTCTGCCTTCCAGCTTCGAAGTCTCTCAATCCTCATTCTTCCACAGCTAAGGTAAAATTATTGAAACAAAAACCTATAGTCCTACTTAATCATTTTCTTCCTTTCTTTCCCTGGGAGGGGGGGATCAGATACTCCAAAGGCATCCCTTGCCTGTTGTAAGTAGTGATCAAAAGGGCAGAATTCGAATACACCACCTCGCATGGTACATCAAGCAAGTTAGCAGTTAGTAGTCGACTACTTTAGTCACTTCCATAATCACCATCATTAAGGTCCGATAAACCAGATGCTAGTTGTTGTTGTTGTTGTTGTTTTCATTCAGGGACTTGGACATCCTGGTCATTTCAGCCCCGTGTACTTGGTTGTGTGCATAGTTTTTATTTATTTGGCGTATGGCTTTTAGTGCCAGGAGTGTCCGAGGACATGTTCGGCTCGCCAGAGGCTGTAGCTCCTTCAATGCGGACACCCATGGGGTGAGCTACAAGTTCCGTTCAATTTCAAGTAGTTCAAAATTTCGCTACCAGATGTCACTGACCCTCAGTGATGAACGTTGGAACTTTGATAGAGCGTTTCAACGAAATCTAACATGCAAATTTAGCTTAACACAAGTTTAAATAGTGGAAAGGTCTTTTGCATGACATGGGACCGCCGGCTTTACTTCCCCTCCGAAGGAAGGCATACTGAAGGATTTTAACGCTCTTAAAAAATCCGACAACTTCGGCCGGATTTGAACCCGCGATCTTGGGCATAGAAGCTCAGCATGCTACCGACTACGCCACCGAAGCCGCTTGTGTGTGTATAGTGAATGCGTCTGTTAACCTGTGGCATTGTGGTGTCTGTTTTATAGTGTGTGTATTTGCGCTTGATGCGGGGATTGGGATGGAGGCAAACGTGGCCTTAATTTAGGAACCATCCGGGCATTTCCTGGAGTAGAAGTGGTAAACCACGGAAAACCACTTTTAGGATGGCTGACGAGGGAATCGAACCCACCTCTTCTCAGTTTTGCTTCATGAGGTTGAGTGTAGGCAACGTCGCTGTTTCAGATCGGATTTTTTTTTTTTGTCAGAGCCGAGAATCGTACCCGGACGTCTGGGATGACAGTGAAATATGCCAGCCACTATACCACAAGGTGGTCTCAAGTGAAGTCGGCGAAGATGGGATTCGAACACGGGTCTTCTAGATAAGAGGCAATCGTGCTGCCCCTAAACACAGGACCGGCAACAACAATCATCATGATTAATTCTACATCCGTATGGCAATTGCACTGAGAAATTACATTCGTTGATCTATTAATTTTATGAAGCCTATATTTAACATTAATTGTGCAATCAATTGCATTTATATTGAACGTTTATTGCTCAGTAGCAATATAAATATATATCGCTCTAAAATTTGAACACCATGTGGAGTTACATTCATATCTTCAAGTTAGGGCACACGTCCGTATTCCGTAGCTAGTGCGAGGTTGGAATCACCTTACTTTACCCGCCAAAAGCAAGTTCCAGTATTTGTTCCTTGAAGAAAATTCGTTGCCTGAGCATCTGAGATCATCCTGCCAACATAGACTTTTATACTTTTGTAACCGACGTAAAAACGCGCTGCAACATATGGGTGGCATAATCTTGTGTCAATCATGTACAAATACAATAATACGTATGAAAAGAGTACATTAAGTGAAAATGTATTTATGTTCTTCAATAGGCGTAAATTTGTAGGTTGTTACGTGGCTAACGATGTGAAGATTGATGAACGATGAACCTGTAATGACGTCACGACGACAAGTGGCGATCAACTGATGCTGCCTACTTACATTATAAGTGCCAGTTTCGGGGACTGCAAATGGTCCGCTAACATGGTGACTTCGAAACATTCTTGCTGATCAAAAATTAAGAAAATCGTTCTTTTAAGATTTACAATACTCACAAAAACTCGTAATTATCTACCGGAGAAATCGTAAAAAGGTAGACTATTAATGAAAGAAACAGCACTACTACACAAGATGAAGACAATATTGTTTTACTTAACCACCGTTCACATACGGTACATCTGGATTGCAGTGATCAACAGGTTTTTGAGGTAGAAATTCGACATATTTATACAGACGTGATCAAATTGTTACACATAATTATTTTCTCAATACTAAGGTCCGAGGGAGTGCGATGGTGAGGTTTCCTTATAAGCCTGATTACATAATTTGTGGAAGTTATTTTCACTGAAGGACAGGGCCATATTTTTCGACTGTAAGATATTGTATCATTACATGGTTTCTTTTCAATCGTCCTTGTAGTGTCACTATGCATTGAAGAAAAATAAAACTTTACCTGCATCTTATATTTTATCCACGGTAGGAGAGTAACGCCGCTACTTTTAACAGTAATGAAGTAACGATAGTACGCCTATAGGTCGCGAGATAGTACGAACTCGTAGTGGTGGACTTAAAAGTCCCTAATTTAAGTTACTAAAAGTCGTTAAAAATGTTCGTTTTTTCTTTCTTCTACTAGCATCTCCGTGTCTCATTTCAACGTTTAATAATCAGTGCTACCAACATAAAATGTTAATTTCAACTAAAACTCCCTAAGAAGTTACTAAATTCAATTTCTTCGAAAGTGTTGTTTTAAGTGCGCGGCTGATCTGGGTCTCTCTATATATACAGTCAAACTTCGATATCTCGAAGTGCTTTCGGAAATAGAAATTACTGCGAGTTATCGAAAATTCGAGTAGTAGAAATACATGAAAAAAAAAAGGGTCCTATTGTTATAAATACAGAAATATTCAAACGTTGATACAGTCGTTAGCTGGCTTTACCCACTTACTCTCACTGACTGAGGTGCACATTGTCCTCAACCCGTTTTCTAGCCTTAAATAGCATAATAAAGCTACGAACATAAATTGACAGATATACACAGTCCAGGTACCCTACAGAACTGAATCCATATTGTGATTCCCATGTCACAACTACGGTAAATAACGCAATTCAACTGCATTTTCACACCAACTTCGGAATAAAGTCACTTATTTTAAGTCTGGGGAATAAAATATTCGAATAATAGAACTTCAAATTATAGAAAAAATATGACATGTACATTGTGTAGAACTTCACCGGGTATTTCTAGATATAGAAGTTCGACTGTAACCTATATATACTAGGACATTCGATAAATAGAGGCAACACTGCTATAACATCACAAAGAATAGTATTTGGTTAATTTTGACATTGCGAACTTCATTTATAGTATCCTGCTATGTCAACAATACGTTGCCAAATTCTTGGAAGACGACGCACTCCATCTGCAGCACCACTTCTGGATATTTCCCTCACTGACCGATCTAGAGCTCTCTGGATGTCAATTCTTGATTGAAATCGAACGCCTCGCAGACGTTTTTGATCTCTGAGAAGAAGTCGTAATCACAAGGGCTCATGCAAGTGAATTTGGTGGTTGTTCGAGTACTCCCCAGCTCCACCTTGTAAACAAATTACTTACTGTTGCTGCTACATGGCAACGAGCATTGTCATGTTACTCATGTAACACAATAGGACTCCCAATAGCCTGAGGTCGTTTACAACGCCATGCTAGGCGCAAATGATGTTCCAAGTAACGCAAGTAGTAGTCTGCATTTACTTTTGTACCATGAGGTGTAACGTGTTTTTCGAGGGTATTTTACGCCACTGACATAAGTCAGTGGGAAGCCATTCAATGTTTATTTACGCGGCAAACTGTTCAGCCAGGAGAGGTTTTCATGTAACTTATTATTATTATTAAGGTATTTTTGGAGCGTTTTTTTTTTAAATAAAATTATAGTATACAGATAGGTTTTCGATGTTATAGAGAACACTATCAAGCGAATTATTACGAACAACATTATCGCGGAAAATTGTATGATTACGGAATTTTTCGAATTTTGTCAGTTAGAGTTTGTTGAGAGAGATGAGTCACTGGGAATTCAGCTACAGGCTTATTCTTGTCAAGAAGCGTGACGCAAGCGGGGTTGCTGCATCAAGAAAAAGCGAAATGGCCTGGACCGGTAATCGACATCTTCGTCGCGCCGAGTGTAATGATCCTGAGGTGGGGAGTATCGCGTGGTGGCTCAGCCAATCAGTGGAGAGCGGGCGAGAAGAAGACGGCACCAGAGAGGGGAGGCGAGGAGTGCATATATGGTTTGCGCGCCGAGGAGGCAAGGCGATTATCTTTGTAAAACTTGACCGTTGTGGTTGCTCGAGTGGTTGGTTCCGATGTGATCGGACCATAAATTATCATATCTACAAGTATCTCTTCAACTGACGACGATGACGACGTTCAGAAGGCTGTGGGAAGCTCTCTTCAGCATCCAGTACGAGGGAAATGCTACGGCAATTTCCAATGGTAAGCGCGAATGACTCAGAACTACATAATCTCTCGTTTCTTTGTTTCATATTCAGTATTTCAGTAACTTCATAGCTTGGGAATAATAGTAAAATCAGTAATTCAGCCGACTCCGTTTTCACGTAATTCTCTAGCGGTAATATTCAAATCGCAACGCTCCAATTTAAATTTAAAATATATTATTATTATTATTATTAATTTTGCCATACTTGTTTTATATAATAAATTAATTTCTTTTAACCATGAAATCTTTGCTTTCAGTAGGTAGCATTAGATATAGACCAAATTCCTTCTCCTTATACAATTGTTAGTTGGGTTAATGATCAAATCATACCACGATCTGAGTGAAAAGATTCTTGAAGGGGTTCTACCAGAGCTAGGTGTTGTTAAATATAAATTTAGATTTCAACATAGCGTTGAGGTCTTGGCGCCCATTAACACAACGTATCTTAGTCAGAGTAAACATTACATTTGTACGCACAACGTGCACTAAAGAAAACTGTTACACTTGTACACCCCAACAGTGAGGGCTATAGAAACCGTTTCACTTGGCGCCCAACGTTGAGACGAAAACCTAATAACATTTGTGGAAGGAGAAGGGTATATATTTCTGTGCCTGTTTTTTTTTTTTTTTTTCATTTATCGGTGTGTATCAGCATGGGTAATGTTGAGGAAGAGATGAAGTTGCGTAGTGGTCACCAGTTGGATAGTGAAGATACGAGCAGTATGGCTAGTCTTGGAAATGAAAGCAGTACAGGGATGTCGGAGGTAAATTCCAATACTGAGGGGGGTAATCAAAACAGTCAAGCAGGGTTAGAGAGTTTGCTTCTTCAGTTTATGCAACAAAATAAAATAAGTACAGATGCTTTAAATGCTAAACTCGAACAAAATAATGCTAAACTTGAACAAAATAGTAGGGAAAATAAAGAGAGTACAGAGGCTCTAAACACTAAATTGGAACAGAGCAGTAAGGAAGTGAGCAATAAATTAAATGAGAAATTTGAAGAGAACAATCTAAAATTAGATAAGAAATTTGAGCAGATTAGAGGAGAAATCAGAGGGGTGATGGAAGAAAAAGCTAAAGAGATTATTGCAAATGTAGACAGAAAATTAGGAAAAGTGCAGGAGGAGTTAGAAATTAGAATCAGTACACAGGCTGAAAATTTAAAAGAACTAGTGCAACTTGAAACACAGCAGGTCAAAAAGCAATTGGGGGGAGAAATTGATAAGATTCAGGTAGCAACTAAAGAGGTTAAAGAACAGCTGGGGGGAAGAATTAATAAAGTACATGCACAAATAATCACTGAAGTTAATGCTTTAAGGGAGAGGAATAAGGAAAGCATTAATGAGATTAATGAGAAACAATCTAAGTTAAGTGGTAAAGTTGAAGCATCGGAAGGGAGCATTAGGGTAACTGTAACTAATATTGAAAGAAAAGCTGAGGAGAAAATTGCTGAATTAGAACAGAAGTTAAAGCTAGAATTAGGCAGGAAAATAGTCCGAGTAGGCCAGTTTATGTGAATAACACACACAGGGAAATAGAACTAGGCAAATTCAGTAATCGGCAGGGTTGTCCAATGGAGTTCATGAATACAATAGAAAATAAATTCGGGGAGAGGTTGGAGGATGGTAGTATTGAGTGGTGCCAGGTAGTTGAGATTTTAGAGCAAGCGTTTGTAGGGGAGACAAGAAACTGGTTTGCTGTCTACAGAGACAATTTCGAGAATATTTCAGATTTTAAAGTTAAATTTTGTGAGAAATTTTGGAATGAGGTAATTCAGTCTCAGCATCGTGAGGGAATTGTGTGTGGGAAAGATAACCCGAGAGGAAACTACGCTATGACCGAGTACTTTTTAGGACAGGTATTGACGTGTAAATATCTGGATGGTTTGAAGGAGGAAAGTGATGTAGTCAGGCTATTACTAAGACATTTTCCATATATAATCAAAGAAGCTGCCTGTATACAAAATGTTAAATCTTTGTCACAAGTGGAAAATTTATTAAGTACATTCGATGCTCTGGGAAGAGGTGGTTACGAGGAGAATTTCGGTAGGAACCTGGGTAACCATAATAACAGGCCTAATGTGAATAGGAATCAGGAAGTTCAAGGGAACAGTGGCGAAGGGGCCAACGTTCAAAATAGGGGGAACCAAAATAATAATAATAATCAGCAAAATCAGTACAGAGGAAATGGGTATGGTACGAACTACCAAGGTAGAAATAATGATTTCAGGGGAAATCAAGGCCGAAATAATGATTTTAGGGGTAACCAAGGGAGGTATAATAACAATAATAATTATAACCAGAACAGGGGTCAAGGAGGGAATCAGACCAATGGTAGTAACGGACGGAGAGATACCGTTAACACAACCCAGAACAACCAGACCAGTGGAGTAGTCAGTAGAACTACACCAAGCGGTAGCAATGCTTTAAACACGAACCAGGCTGCGATGTAAGGTCAGAATCTCAGTCTGTAACATGCCCTGTCCATACACTTATACAGGAACCCTATGACCTAAATGTAAGAAATGAATTATTACGTGAACTAAATGATGATGAAGGTATTATTCAGGAGGTGGTCAGTAAGAGCCCCATAGTTAAATTTAACGTGTCCGAGGCGTACACAGATGTTTTAATCGATAGTGGTTGTATGAAGAGTTGCATAAGTAGTGCATTTTATGATAAAATGAAAGGAACTGGAGTAAATTTTTAGGAGATGCCAATTAAAAGCACTTTTGTCATCACAGCTGTTGGGAAGAGGTCTAAAGTAATTTCTAAGCAAGTTTTAGTAGACATTAAAATTAATAATCATGTAGAGAAGCAGATTTGTCTTGTAATTCCAAATTTAGTATTCAGTGTTATCTTGGGTTCAGAGTGGCTAAGTAGAGTGTCTGGTAACTTATGTTATGATGTAGGGAATTTGAAATTTAAATGGGGTGATTCTGAAGTAGAAGTAGCGTTCAATGACCATATTCAGAGAAGTAGTGTTGTAGGTGTGATTTGTACTTTAAATGAGATATCGCCAGCCGTAGAGCGGGGTTCTCCATGTTTTGTGGGCAGTGTGATTACAAACGGTAGTCTAGATGACTCGTTACGTGATGCTGCATTTCAGGGAAATATAGAGGTGGAACAATGTGTTCGGCTCTATGATGTGTTATTGTGTAATAGGAGAGTTTTTGAGGATCGCATTGGAATGGCCAATTGCTATACACATTCATTGAACGTTACTGATAGGTCAGTATTCACAGGACATAAGATATCCTGTACCTTTCGCTTATCAGAGTGCAGTTGAGGCACAAATTAACCAGATGCTTGAAGGTGGGATTATTGAGCACTCTAACAGTCCATATGTTAATTCTTTGATCACGGTACCCAAGGCCGACGGCACAGTCAGGGCCGTGGAGAGCGGCGACGGGCCCTGGGGCTGGAATCTCCCGGGCCCCCCTCTATAACCAAACTCTGTAAAATTAATTTATAATCCTCGTAAATTTGCACGGACTGATTTTGAGCATTTTGTTTTTTGTTTTTGTTTTTTTGCACAAAATGGTCATCACGAAATCAATTACAAGAACATAAAAATCAGCAAGCAATAATAATAATAACAATAATTGTAGCATGCTGAACTGCTATGCCCAAGATCTCGGGTTTAAGTCCGGCCGAAGTCGTCGGATTTTTAAGATAAGTGTTTTGGTTGAACGGCGATCACACATCATTGTACATTAAACAAAGCAAAATATATTTTCATATTAACCACAGGTATACTCATACGTAAGTCAAGTTATTTATTATGTGCTATCAGTAGATTGCTGCTGATCAGTGATTGTTTTCACAAAAGAAGAGAAAGTGAATATGAACTATATTTTGTAATTTGCAGTCAGGGGACTTCTTACAACTTACTCCTAAAAGTCCCCAATCCTATCTATGACTGGTGACCATCGGGGGTGGATTTAAGCCAAGATTATGGGGGAGCAGACACACCGGGGATCTGGGGGTATGAAATATCACCAAGCTCACAGTGGGGTCCGGGGGTACTCCTCCTGAAAAATTTGCAAAAAATTGGTCTAAATTATTGAGTTTTAGGCCATTTGGGTGATTATTTTTGTGATATTTTGGAGTAAGAATTTGGTGACCATGGTCATTTAGTGGCTATAGAAAAGACTCTCTAATATTGAAGTAAAAGCTCTCGCACCTTCAAGTAAGACCCCGCGGTGTAGCTCACCAATGACCGTGATGGGGGTCTACAGCAAGTCTGCAGATCAGAGGTTTGAATCCCGTTGCTGACAGAAGCTACCCTGAGTGTGGTTTTCCACACTCCCTCCAGACCCATGCTTGGATAGTACCTTATTTCAAGTCCAGGAACACCTACCCTACTCTTAACCCTAATAATTACAGTAATAGTCGCGACGGGCAACGCATTCTCTCTTTTCCCAGTCGACAACTAAGAATACGGCATGCGATTGATCATGTCACAGAGGCCATAGCACAGCACAGTGTATACCCTGCTTTCGACCAGCAGTGGGTGGTTTCAAGACGGTCTAAGTTTCTACTCTCCAACACAAATAGTTACAACAATGTTGCCAATACACCTCTCTTATTATACAACAACCACTAGCCTCCCCTTCAGTCTACACAATTCACTCGTTTCTTGGTTTTCTATTTTGTTCGCAGTTTGAGAATCTTATAATGTTTTCTTCATTAATATTTGTGAAAATTACTGCTTTACAGTCAACTTCATTCAATCATGTGGAGACCTTCAGAAACAAACCGAAGAATTAACGCGTCAGCAAATACTGAATTATATCTACAGTACTAGTTGATGCAAACGATTCCCAACCGAGCGCCAATGGTTCATTGCCCGCCAGTGGTACTAGACCTACTAGCTACCAAGTACACGGGTTAAATGTCGCAAGCCCCTAAATGAATTAACAACTGTAACGACAAATAGGCCTATTATTAACTGTTGAGTAAGACTACGAATGCCCCCGCAGTCGGAAGCCGAATTCTGCATTCCTGCCGCGGCTTCTTCAGGACCCGGAGTCATTTCCATGTTATAGATAAAGAGAGCAACTCATTTTATGTTTAACGGTACTGGGACGTTAAAGCGTATCGTGAAAGGGCTTGATTCGCAAGGGAAAATATCTCTTCGCGTCCTGAAAAATAAGTGCTTTGCAGATCGATGCCTCTCTTTGGAATAAACGGCGTAGAAATATCCAATAATAATAGCAGCCGCTGCACCAGATCAAAATAAAATTTTATTTATATTAATAT
Source organism: Meconema thalassinum (assembly GCA_946902985.2). Taxonomy (NCBI): domain Eukaryota; kingdom Metazoa; phylum Arthropoda; class Insecta; order Orthoptera; family Tettigoniidae; genus Meconema; species Meconema thalassinum. The sequence continues at coordinate 292,904,731 of OX336391.1, read as the reverse complement.
TCGACAATACTTCGTCTTAATTTTCTTCTAAATTAAGCATAGTTCAAATATTTGTCTCTTAGGAAAATCTGCGCGGTTGCCTACATGCAATATATTAATTTCCCAATCGCCATGCACACCACTGACGTTACTTATTGTTTTAAGGGGCGGAACAGCTAGGCCATCTACTCCTACCACTGTCGTTACTTATTGTTGTTTTATGGGGCGGAATAGCTACGGTAGGTCATCTGCCCTTACCACTGAGGTTCCATGAGAGGAATTGGAAAACAAAGTTGAGTGGTTCAGTGCCCTAGCTTAATTGTCATTTTTCTCCTGGTTAATTAAACACTCAGTCCAGAAAAATACTGGAATGTTACCTTAGTATAAGTCTTTGGATACATTTCCCAACTCTAGTGCCAATAGTAATATAGATGTTCAATACGTCCCTTAATCAGAAGTGATTTGGGGCACGAACCCAAGTGCCTATGAATGTTATCGTATTGAATAGACCAGTTATAATAATTATGATACTGTACCTAAACATACAGATTATTCAAATATTAGCATTGTTTTCTCAATTCAGTATACGAGAAGACGAACAATTTGGCATGCATTTTTTAAAATCTACTTTTGACCAACAGAATCATCCCACCCTTTCACAAGATATTTAGCCAGCAATGATAATTTTTCACATAGTGAAAAAGTGAATTACTAGGGGTAGATGACCTTGCTGTTCCGCCCCTTAAATCAACAATAACTATAAAGTGAATTACTGTGTGGACGCTACTTTAAAATTTATTTTACTTACCTGCCTGCACGGCATACGATATGTCTAGCTAGACAATATAGTCTATTCATTTCAGACACTATCACCTCTAAATATCTAAGCTCAACGTGACGCACCAAACTTGAACCGACTGTAGTGGCTACGCGGGCTAAAGCTCCGCGTTAGGTCAAGGGGCCAAGCTCTCTGCTGACTCGGTAGACGCGTGGGTTCGAGCCCCACCGTCGGCTGTCCTTGAAATGGTTTTCCGTGGTTTCCCATTTTCAACACCAGGCAAATGCTGGGACAGTACCTTCTGACAGGCCACGGCCGCTTCCTTCCACATCCTTGCCCAGTTTCATTCATCTTCATCCTTTCCATCTATCATCCCGACGCGCAGGTCGCCCACGGGCGTCGACTAGAAAGACCTGCACTCGGCCTCTCAGGAGGCTACACGAAAAAAAAACTTGAAACTCTTGAGCTAGCTGACCGAACACACCAGGGCAGCCCAGGCTCTCGTGGCCTTGGCGAAATAAGTGAAGGGATGAGAAAGTTACTTGAAGGATTGGTGCATAAGCCGAATAAGCTAAATTTAGAATAATGGAATGCTCTCTCTGTCATCATCAAGTTTCCACTCCAGTTTCCCGGGTGTGGTTTTCGAGCGCTCTCCATTTTAGTCGATTCATGTACCACTGCTCCTTCAAGACTTCATCCCAGTTGATTCCCTTGGATGTGATATCTTCCTTCACTTGGTCCAGCCGTCTCCTCCTAGGTCTTCCAACAGGTCTCTTTCCAGTAATCTCAGTATATAACCATTGTTTTGCAATTCTTCCTTCTGTGATACGTTTGACGTGACCAAACCATCGCAAACGTCCCCTAGTTATGGTCTCCTTCAAGGACTGATTTATTCCAGCTTGTTCTCTTATCTTCTCATTTCTTACTTTGTCCTTCCTAGTTTTTTGAAGCATGCTTCTTAGAAACTTCATTTCTGAAGCCTGAAGTCTGCTGTCATCTTTTTTGATAGTTGTGCATGTTTACAACCCAAAGAATGTTCGAAACAGACTTTGTTTTGATATTAGTGGCACTTGCTTATTTCAGAGTAGACGTCGAACTTGCTGATACAATTGACTTGATTTCTGAATACGGTTATGCTCTCTCTGTCTTCAGATATACTCTGACAACAATACATAGCGAAGCCCCATCGCCCAAGTTGACTACTTTGAGACAGTTGTTCTTCCCACAAGCTCTTCCCACAAGCTCTTTGTAATGGAAATTATAGTCCACTTGACAGGATAAGTTTTTTAATCCCTGTAACATTGTTCACAGACAGTTCATTGCATTCACTAAATGATTGACAGTAGTCAATTCCAGTCACATAAGGGCAATAATAAATCAATGCCAGGTCGGGCCCATTCTCCTAGGACGCCGGGCCCCCTGGGAGGGTCGGGCCCCGGGGCACCAGCCCTGCCTGTCCCCCCCTCTCGTCGGGCCTGGGCACAGTTCGTATTTGTTTAGACGCTCGTTTGGTTAACAGTAGAATTAGTTCAGATCAGCTGAAATCTATGTCAATAGAGGAATTAATGCAAACATTTGAGGGGAAGAAGTATTTCACTTGTGTAGATTTGAGTTCCAGTTTTTATCAAGTGCCACTTATGTACGAAGATAGACCATTTACAGCTTTTAGTCATAAATATAACCTTTATCAATTTTGTAGAACACCTTATGGGTTAAAGAGTAGTTCAGCAGCTTTAATTAGGGCTTTAAACATCGCATTAGGGGATGACACAGGAGAGTTTGTAACCATTTACATTGATGATATGGTAATTAGTTCACGCAGTTTTGAGGAGCATCTACGTCATTTAGATATAGTTTTTCAGAAGTTAGATCAGGCAGGGTTCACTTTGAAGCTGTCTAAGTCGTCATTCTATCAGTCAGAAGTGACATTTTTAGGTCATAGTGTCGAGTAGAGGGGTAACACCAGAAGAAAGTAGGGCTAATAAGATACTTAACGCAGAGGTGCCACAGAATGTTAAACAGTTAAAAACATACATGGGAATTTGCAACTTTTTCAGGAGGTTCGTTCTTAAATACTCAGGGTTGGTAGAACCATTCAGGGAATTGCTTAAAAGTGGAACTCGGTGGAGTTGGGAGTCCAAGCATGATCAGGCTTTTAGAGCGCTGAAGGAAGGTTTTGAGAAAGCTGTAGTGCTGAAATATCCTTTAAAAGATAAGGAATATGTGGTTATGACAGATGCTTCACATATAGGCATTGCTCGAGTATTATGTCAGAAAGATGATGAGGGTAATCTGTGCATTGTATCTTTAGCCTCGCCAGGACTGACAGCAGCAGAGAAAAGATACACGATTACTGAGTTAGAGCTTTTAGGTATTGTTTTCAGTTTAGGGAAATTTAGAATGTATTTAGTAGGGGGGAAATTTGAGATCCACACAGATCACCATGCATTACTGTATATGAGGACTTGTAAACTCAGTTCTAACAGAGTTAGTAGGTGGATTCTTGCTCTGCAGGAATACGAATTCACAGTAAAATATATTAAAGGTAAAGATAACATTCTTGCAGACATGCTATCAAGGGACACTAATTTATGTAGGGATTATCCTGTGGTTACAGCAGAGGACGGTATTTTAATATGTGCATGTGTGTACAGTAGCAACAGGGCATCGTTACAGACACTGAGAAATATGCTAGTGGAGCAACGTGATGACGTTAAGTTAAGGGAGTCACTGGCTAGGTTGGAAATAAGTGAAGAAGAGTATGTGAAAGTAGGACGGTTCACGTACAAGATGCAGGATGGGCTTCTTGCACGGAAATGTAGGAATAATCGGTGGGCAATATGTGTTCCTGCCACTTTGCGGGAGGAGCTAATTTGGTTCATTCATAGGGAATTAGGACACTTTGGTGCTGCCAAGGTCTTCTATGAAATTGGTCGTGACTTCATTTGGAGTAAAATGGGAAGGGATGTTAGGAGGATTTTAGCTAAGTGTGACACCTGTCAAAGGAGCAAATATCCAGTTAAATATTTAGTGGGGGAGAGATCTGCAGTTCTCACCAGTAGTCCCGGTGAACTACTGTGTTTGGATTTATTTGGCCAGATTGTTAAAGGACAGTACGGCTACGAGTACATTTTTATAGTTATTGACGCTTTTAGTAAGTATGTCAAACTATATCCGCTAAGGAAAGCCACGGGACTAGCGTGTAGCAGTCTGATCATTAATAAGTATGTACCTGAGTATGGCCTTCCTCACAGGATACTATCTGACAGTGGAACACAGTTTACTGCAAAGAAATGGAGAACCAGTATGCAGGAAGCTGGTATTTCACACGTTCATTCCTCTGTAAGGTACCCTCAGGGTAATTCTGCAGAGCGTCCATTAAGGGAAGTGGCTCGTCTTTTTCGGACTCTAGTGCATGACAAGCATTCGGCTGGGTTGGACATCTTCCCAAAGTCGAGACTTGGCTGAATTCTGTCCAGCATGAGAGCACGAAATTGACGCCATACGAAGTTCACTTCGGAAAGAGACCACAAAATGAACTAGCGAGGGTGTTAGGTTTAAATGAGGGAAAGCAACCGGGGAAGGATTACATTGTCCAGTTGGCGAAACAGAATTTATCTAAGTCAGCACAAAAGAGAATTCGCCAACAAAAAGAAACTAAATTTGACCTATTCGAGCCGGGGGACAGAGTCTTACTTAGAGTGCCGAAACAGTCAAATAAGCTAGAGAAAGTCATGTCAAAGTTCTTTTATCTCTACGAGGGCCCATTTTTAGTTTCCAAACGTATTGGCAAAACAGCATATGTGCTGGAGGATAGTATGGGAAGCAGATTATACGGGACGTACACTATACATAGTCTACGAAAGTATGTGTCATAAAGTAAGTGTGTTTAGCTGGCGAGCCAGCCTATCAAATGAGTAAGTGTGGTATTTGGTGCGTGGAAGATCTGGTCTTCCAGGCAGGCGTATCAGAAGTCACACAGGGGGGTAGTATGTAAGTAATTGAGAGTGTTTAAGGTACAGGGAAATATGACGGGATTGTCGGATGCTCTTGAACACTAAAATGTCTCGATACACCAAGGCCAGAATTTGGTAGCGCTGGTGAATTCCCATTTGTCTCCTAGAGATGGGTGAGCGCTTGAACAGGGTATTTTTGCTTAAGGCGTCCACGAAACAAAAGATGGGCCACCAGAAGGCGAGACAGTCCTTCATGAAACTCATACATAACAGCACACGTGATTTCTGTTTACGGCCTCGCCATGTAAGAATTATAAGTGTGTAATTTTAGGTAATTAGTACAATGGTATTATTTGTGTGAGGAGAACTGGTCTGGGTTGAGAACTAGTATTAAGTAGAATATGGTCTACGGGAACTTAACAAGACAAGGCGATTACGGCACAGAAATATTTGGTGTTATATGTAATGCGCACTTACTGTTTTTTTTTTCAGAAGTCAATATTAATTTTGTATAATATACAGAGAGATTAAGTATTATGGTCACGATGCGCTGCCACAATAGTGTGATCGTGTGCTCCGTGAGATCAGTGAGACCAAGTTTCACCAGATGGAAGCGACCTCCAGTGAAATTAGGAAGTTCTGTGGTGATATAAATATATCAGAACACCTTGGATGCGTGTGATGTGACATCCTATATACACAGTGCTCACACATTATTTATGTATATCTTTCCCAACATAGAGATATTTGAGAGGCGGAAATATCCGTGGAACATTAATTTAAGTGAAAAACATTGGACTGATTGCACAGGGCAATCCAAAATGACAACAGACTTTGACGCAAAGTGCGTAAAGAAAATTATGAGTGTATATATATATATATATATATATATATATATATATATGTAATTTAGGGTGATTTAATTTATGTAATATGTATTTTGGATGGGGATTTATTAACGTGTCTGAGATAATCGCATGATGGACAGTCGTCACGGTAAATCATCCGATGATCCGAGGCGAATATGTAACGTGTTTTTCGAGGGTATTTTACGCCACTGACATAAGTCAGTGGGAAGCCATTCAATGTTTATTTACGCGGCAAATTGTTCAGCCAGGAGAGGTTTTCATGTAACTTATTATTATTATTAAGGTATTTCTGGAGCGTTTTTTTTTATAAAATTATAAGTATACAGATAGGTTTTCGATGTTATAGAGAACACTATCAAGCGAATTATTACGATCAACATTATCGCGGAAAATTGTATGATTACGGATTTTTTCGAATTTTGTCAGTTAGAGTTTGTTGAGAGAGATGAGTCACTGGGAATTCAGCTACAGGCTTATTCTTGTCAAGAAGCGTGACGCAAGCGGGGTTGCTGCATCAAGAAAAGGCGAAATGGCCTGGACCGGTAATCGACATCTTCGTCGCGCCGAGTGTAATGACCCTGCGGTGGGGAGTATCGCGTGGTGGCTCAGCCAATCAGTGGAGAGCGGGCGAGAAGAAGACGGCACCAGAGAGGGGAGGCGAGGAGTGCATATATGGTTTGCGCACCGAGGAGGCAAGGCGATTATCTTTGTAAAACTTGACCGTTGTGGTTGCTCGAGTGGTTGGTTCCGATGTGATCGGACCATAAATTATCATATCTACAAGTATCTCTTCAACTGACGAAGATGACGACGTCCAGAAGGCTGTGGGAAGCTCTCTTCCGCATCCAGTACGAGGGAAGTGCTACGGCAATTTCCAATGGTAAGCGCGAATGACTCAGAACTACATAATCTCTCGTTTCCTTGTTTCATATTCAGTATTTCAGTAACTTCATAGCTTGGGAATAATAGTAAAATCAGTAATTCAGCCGACTCCGTTTTCACGTAATTCTCTAGCGGTAATATTCAAATCGCAACGCTCCAATTTAAATTTATAATATATTATTATTATTATTAATTTTGCCATACTTGTTTTATATAATAAATTCATTTCTTTTAACCATGCAATCTTTGCTTTCAGTAGGTAGCATTAGATATAGACCAAATTCCTTCTCCTGATACAATTGTTAGTTGGGTTAATGATCAAATCATACCACGATCTGAGTGAAAAGATTCTTGAAGGGGTTCTACCAGAGCTAGGTGTTGTTAAATATAAATTTAGATTTCAACATAGCGTTGAGGTCTTGGCGCCCATTAACACAACGTATCTTAGTCAGAGTAAACATTACATTTATACGCACAACGTGCACTAAAGAAAACAGTTACACTTGTACACCCCAACTGTGAGGGCTATAGAAACCGTTTCAGAGGTACAGTATGTACCATGATTATGCCTTCATAATCATAACTCACAATAATCATCAGTTTGAGGATCCTGCAATGCTCAACATCTTTTTTGGCGTGATGATTCTGTATATCGCCATTTTCTTGACTGTCGTTTCAGCTCAGGTGTAGGCTATACGAACGTACCCATGTCTCATCCATTGTGATAACGCGACGAAGAAATGCCTCACCATCATGTTTATATCGCTCTAAATGCATTTCCATAACATTCTGAACATGGAGATCGTCAGGGGCAGATTACATCGTAGTTCCGCCCCTTAATACAACAGTAACTATGGAGATCGTCAGTTGCAGCAACAGGTCTACCAGCTTGTGCTGTGTTGATATTCCTCTCTTCCTTGACGGAAGGCTTAAACCCATCTTACAATAGTTCGATACTCTCCCGCAAGCTTCTTGCAATACTCTTAAAATGCACTGAGATGCACTTGGATTGTTTTTGAAGCACCATTGTTCATATCTTCTACTGAACATCTTTTTAGGGCGGTAATACTTACTGAATTTGAGAAACAGTTAATGTATTCACAAATATCAGTCATTTCGAGACTTTCAATATTACAGATGTATACAACAAAGACTGCTCAACAATATACAACAAGATTACAAGGGTCACCACTAGGATCGCTGATTAACAACAGTGTTGGCATTGCTTATCGAAAGCCCTAATATATTCATTATTAAACCATTGGCACTTGGCCTACTGAGCGACCGCTGCCCAAATCCTGTTGGCCTACAGATTGTGGAGTGGTGCGTGGTCAGCGCGTCGGGTCCCATCGGCCGTTAATCTTGGTATTCTAGGCCGGGGCGCTGCCTCTCTGATCAGACAGCTACTCAATTGTCATCACAGGGCTGATGTGTGAGTGCACCCCGTTCCAGCCCTCATGCCAGTTTCTAAAATCCCTGACGGAGCCCGGAATCAAACCAGCGGCCTCCGCGTGAGATGTTGTTAATTAATTTATTATAATGGATGCCTTTATTGTGGCGAAGTTAGGGCTCTTGGCCATCTCTTACACTTAACCACAGGGGCTTTGTGGCATGGTGGTCTCGGTGTGAGGAGATTTTGTCTGTTAACCTGTGTCACTTTAGTAGTAGAAGTAGTGTGTGTATTTGTAATGCTGGTGAGGATTGGGGAGGTGGCCGTGGCCTTAAATTAGGAACCATCGGAGTAGAAGTGGGAAACCACGGAAAACCGCTTCCAAGACGACTGAGATGGGAATCGAACCTATCTCTTCCCAGTTTAACTGACGAGGCTGAGTGGATCCTGTTTCAGCCATCAGACCAGAATTAAATTTCTTGGCAGAGCTGGGAATCGACCCTGGACCTCTGGGGTGACAACCAATAATGCTAGCCGCTACACCAGAAGTGACAGACAGGCGCGCTACCACAACACCATTGGGCCTGCAACATATGCATTTGTAATAATTTAATGGGTCCCTACTGATATGGGAGAGAAATGTCGGAAAATGCGATCATCGTTGACCAAACCAGGGACCCGAAACAGAACATAAATGCGTTACGTACCACTGTGTTCCACGTTACGTTATGTATACCATACCGCGACCCGAGATGACTTGCGGTATCGTTCCGTCCCACGATCAGGAATGCGTGTTACATTTCGCAATACACACGTTTTCACTGGGGAGGGAGTATGTGGTGACCATGATTATTATTCCATGAGCGATTTTTGTAAGCGTAATACGCACTTCAATTGCTATTAGTAATCTACAGGTAATCTATGAAGTTTCAAGTAGGCCTATCGCAAAAATAAAATTCAACCATTTGTTGTTAGTGAACAAGATGTTGTACGTGGTTATCATTAATAACTAACCACACCACTTCAGAATGTCAACTACCGTAATACAGTTAAGTGAACAAGGAACTGTCCATCATCCATTTTGCTGAACTATGATAAAATTGTTTATGTAGTGTAATGGTGTGATGATTGTCTTGTAGGAACTTTCATAAAAGTTCAGTTTTATGAAATATTCCATAACATTTCTTTGACAAATTTCTTTGATAGTGTAATACCGGCCTAAGACATATAGTCATTATTCACTGAAAACAGAGCAAACAAGCTAATGTTTTGATGACAAGAAATTATTACAATTATGATGAAAGCGAGCAGACTATAGTTTTATTGAACAAGAGAATCGTCTGTATTTGACCTTTCCAACTCTTGGCTATGTCCGCATCGTTGCGCAGTGGCTAGCATTCCCGGCTTATCAAGAAATTTAATTCTGGTCTGAGGACTGGAACGGGGTACACTCAGCCTAGTGAGGCAAATTTGAGAAGAGGCGGTTTCGATTCCTACCTCAGCCATCCTGGAAGTGGTTAGTTAGTTATTGAGGTTTTAAGAGTTGGAACTACGAGGTAACTAACTTAACGCCACGGTCGCTTCTTACCCCGATTACAAGTACATACATCGCAGTGGTACAGGTTATCAGACAGCTTCTACACATCTCAAGTACACGAGGCTACATGACCACGATGTCACAAAGCCCCAAAATAATCAAAAACAACTCTAATCTGGCTGAAATTCATCATAAACAAAGAAATGTTGATCAACCGATAATAGCGAGAGGACGGAATTCGCGTATCTATTATTTCGGGTACAGGATCTCTATCGTAGCTGAAACAGATGGCCAGTGTCTGGTGAGGTGAGCGGGAAGAGGGTTTTGTGTGGTTGGCAGAATATGTAAACGCTGTGTTTGGATGTGATTTGATCACTAGCGCTGTCGTCTCAATAAGAATAAGAGCTGCATTGCACCGCTCCATATTCTCCTACTTGACCTTGAGACGTCATAATGCAGCCTTGTAACAATACAAATCCCATTAAATTAGTTCCGTTCCGTTCCGTCTGTTTTGTTCCGTTTTTATAAGAGGAACGTTCCGAACTGCAACGTATCGGTTATCCCTCTGTTCATTTCGGTACGGGGGCGACGTAACGTTCCGCTCGGCTCCAATCTGCTGTACCGGTACAGACTCGGTCTTCGTTCCACTGTTCCATTTACCGGGAGCGGTTTCACGCTCCGTTCCGTTCCAGGACGGGTTACGTTACAGACATCGGAAACGTTACAACTTTGAAATAATCTGAGATCTGAAGAATGCACACTTTGTCACGAACCCGGAAGTAAAATAGATAAGGGGAACCTGCTACATTGCAACACACATGATGTGACTGCTAGAACTTCAGTAAACCTCACACAACTCTATTGGAACGCAAGAAAGCTGATGGATTGGAATCCTGGCTAGCCATAGGAAACAACAACAACAATAACCTTGGAGGTAACGGAATTTCTCCGTTCCACATTGGCACGAGTTCCGTTCCACGTTACGTTCTGTTCCGGGTCCCTGGTTTAAACATCGAATACACCACTTCAAATACACACATCAAAAAAAGTTTTGCATCACCTCGGTTCCCAGATCTCCGGCATATAGACGTTGACTGTGTATATTGTATCCAAGATACAGTCCCTTTGACTGTTCATAGATGTCACTAAAACTGCTCAAAGATGTAAACAACCATGCATGAGCAGGGCCTATTAGACGGAGGGGGTACGACAGCCGATCAGTTCCAGTCATTCCACCAGGACGAAGGTACGCTGCTCATGTTGTCTGTAGTTCTACCATGCCTAGAAGGTCAATACCGCAGTTCGATCGCGTCCGCATTGTTACTTTGTGTCAAGAAGGGCTCTCAACAAGGGAAGTTTCCAGACGTCTCAGAGTGAACCAAAGCGATGTTGTTCGGACATGGAGGAGGTACAGAGATACAGGAACTGTCGATGACAGGCCTCGCTCAGGCCGCCCAAGGGCTACTACTGTAGTGGATGACCGCTACTTACGGATTGCCGCTCGGAGGAACCCTGACAGCAATGCCACCATGTTGAATAATGCGTTTCGTTCAGCCACAGGACGTCGTGTTTCAACTCAAACTGTGCGCAATAGGCTGCATGATGCGCAACTTCACTCCCGACGTCCATGGCGAGGTCCAGCTTTGCAACCCCGACACCATGCAGCGCGGTACAGATGGGCCCAACAACATGCTGAATGGACCCCACGGAATTGGCATCACGTTCTCTTCACCGATGAGTGTCGCATATGCCTTCAACCAGACAATCGTCGGAGACGTGTTTGGAGGCACCCTGGTCAGGCTGAACGTCTTAGACACACTGTCCAGCGAGTGCAGCAAGGTGGTGGTTCCCTGATGTTTTGGGGTGGCATTATGTGGGGCCGACGTACGCCACTGGTGGTCATGGAAGGCTCCGAAACGGCTTTACGATACCTGAATGACATCCTCCGACCCATAGTGCAACCATATCGGCAGAATATTGGAGAGGCATTTGTCTTCATGGACGACAATTCTCGACCTCATCGTGCACATCTTGTGAATGCGTTCCTTCAAGATAACGACATCGCTCGACTACAGTGGCCAGCATGTTCGCCAGACATGAACCCTATCGAACATGCCTGGGATATGTTGAAAAGGGCTGTTTATGGACGTCTTGACCCACCAACCACTCTGAGAGATTTACGCCGAATTGTCGTTGAGGAGTGGGACAATTTGGACCAACAGTGTCTTGATGAACTTGTGGATAGTATGCCACGGCGAATACAGGCATGCATCAATGCAAGAGGACGTGCTACTGGGTATTAGAGGTAGTGGTGTGTACTGCAATCTGGACCACAAATGCTGAAAGTCTAGCTGTATGATGGTACAACATGCAATGTGTGGGTCTCATGAGCAATAAAACGAGCTGAAATGTTGTTTGTGTTGATCTCTATTCCCTTTGTATTTAACAGTTCCGGAACTCTTGGAACCGAGGTGATGCAAAACTTTTTTTGATGTGTGTATAATAGCAAATAATTATGTTTTCGTTCCTAAGTGTAACATTGATAAACATATTTCTTTTGAAAGACGCGTCCCATTGGAATTGGGGAAGCTCGCTGGCTCTGCCGCCAGCAGAGTCAGAGGGTAGCAGAGAAATAAAATACCACCGTGAAAAAGAAACTGGTCCCTTGCGAGGGTTACGGCGAAGACTGGAAAATGACCAGACGGCAGAAAACATATTGAGGCAACGTCTAGGCTAACAACCCTAGTTGTCCAAAGCAAAAGTCAAGTCAAGAAAGCATGATGGCACAACGATTCATGAACCATACTCCAGGGGGTAAGTCTTCGGATAAATCCTTCATCGTGAACGACACGGCGCACGAGTCTCGTTCGGATTCTGGGGAAAACTCGACATAATGCAAGAGACGAGTCGAAGCGTCTCGGTGTACCCCGAAGAGTCAAAAACTCAGGCCAAAATCCAAAACCTTTCTAGCAACTTTCAACATAAATTGACTTACACAAACTGTCAAGCTGAAAACCCTCACCAAAGCTCTTCACGAAAATCAGATATCCATAATGGCCCTACAAGAAACAAGGTATCCAGATGAAGAGATTCTTGAATTCGAAGGTTAACGTTTTTTCTAGAGCAAAGCGCACAAAGGAATCCTCAATGGAGCTGTGATGCTTGGAACCACGTTTGCTGTTAGAAACAAGATCCTTAAATCGGTTGCAAATTTCGAACCTGTGAGTGACAGATTGTCTATACTAACAATTAAATGCGCGAACAAAACCTACGCCCTAGTTAACGCACATGCTCCTACAAACGATAAGAACAAGTCTGATCCAGACGAAGTTGATAATTTCTTGAACCTACTGGATGAAAAATTAGGCAACATTCCCAAACGCCATGTCAAGCTTCTTTTGGGTGACTTCAATGCCCAACTACGTCGTGAACAGAAGTACATGAAAGTTATAGGAAATTACCCTGCGCACAAAAGAACCAATCCCAACGGCAAAAGACGGGTGTCAATTTGCGAAAATCACAACCTCCAGGTCATGTCGACCCACTTTCACCATATACCCAGAAAGCAGATGACTTGGCGATCTCCCGTTCAAACTCTCGGAGAGTTCCAAATAGTTCATGTTGCAATCTCCAGGAGAAACAGTCCTGAGATTATGAATGTCAAAGTAAAGAAAGGCATCAATGTGGCCTCAGATCACTATATGTCTCTGATGAAATTCAAACCAATTCCTGCAAACACAAGGAAGACAACCAAACAGATCACACGTTTAGACAACGATACACTTAGGCAAAGGGTCGTGGAGTTGCAGGAAAAGGCTAGACCAAATGACTGTGACCTTAACAACACCAAAAGTATCCTTGTTGAGGCCGCCAAATACGTTGCAGAAATCAAGAGAAGAATAAGCGTGCCTAGTGGAATGATACCTGCGATTCAGTCCTGAAAGAAAGACTCAATGAATGGAAACAGTACTATTCTACGAAATCAGAAACTGATTGGGAAACCTACAAAACCCAACATGCCCAAGCAGCTAGGGTGTTCATAACTGAGAAACGTAAATACGAAAAATCTCTCATTGAAAAGATAGACCAAAACTTTAGGAAGAATGAAAGCAGAGAGTACTACAGGGACTTCAAAACGCAAACTTACTGGCTATAAACCACCATCTCTATGCTTTGAGCGAAAGGACGGCACACTGGCGACGTCAAATGAAGAAAATTGTAGCATTCTGGCGGACTACTTCAAGAATTTACTTGATTGCTCTAAACCACATGACTCCATTGAGACCAAGGAACCCTTACTCAGGTACCCATATTCCAGACCACCCTACAAAGATGAAATCAAGCACCACATTGCCCGTCTCAAATACAACAAAGCACCGGGGGAAGACTCAGTGGTAACAGAACTATGGAAATATGCCCCAGAGGAATCACTTCAGCAAATAGAAGAAATTTGGAGCAAGGAGACCCTACCCTCAGATTGGAAAACGGCTTTGATCCATCCATTACACAAAAAAGGCAGCATGAAGAACATTAACAACTACAGAGGAATATCTTGTTACCCGTGACTTACAAAATTCTATCACTTGCCGTCCTGGAGCGTTTGGAAACATAAGTCGAACATCAAATAGGTGAATACCAAGGAGGATTCAGAAAAAGTCGCTCAACAGCCGAGCAGATCCAAAATCTCAAAACGACCATCAGATATTGTATAAAAAGGTGCAAGCAGTATGTGTCTGTCTTTGTGGACTTCAAGAAAGCGTACGACTCCATTAACCGGGAAGTCCTGTTAAACATCTTAAATGAATTTGGAGTTGATTGGATCATTAGTTTAGGGGCTGCGCCAACGTGGTCATGTAGCCCCGTGTACTTTGGGTGTGTGTAGAATCTGTCTGATAACCGGTGTTAATTGTGATGACTGTATTAGGGTGTGTTATCTGTTTTAATTCAAGTTAAGACTACAGACAATAATTTCATGTAGTGCTACCAAATGCTACCGTCCACGACACCTAGCTTGCGGACTTTGGCTAATAGATGGGATCGCAGTCAGCACTTGGCGGCGAACTAATAGAATGTTATCAATTCTAACCTACAAATTTTGGCTTCACACAAGTGTAGTTAGTGGAAGGTTCTTTTTCATTCCATAAATCTATGACATGGGACCGCCGGCTTTACTTCCCCTACGAAGGAAGGCATACTGAGGGATTTTTAATGCTCTTAAAAAATTCGACGACTTCGGCCGGGTTTGAACCCGCGACCTTGGACATAGAAGGTCAGCATGCTACCGACTACGCCACCGAAGCCTCCTAATTTGGAGTTGATTTGAAACTGCTGGCATTAATTAGAGCCACCCTGACCGATACAAAATCCAAGATGAAGTTCCACGGATGTCTCTCGGATTCCTTTGACATCAAAACTGGAGTCCGACAAGGTGATGGACTATCCCCGATACTCTTCAGCTGCGTTCTTGAAAAGATTATCAGAACCTGGCAGGTGAGATTACAGGAAACCAACCACAGTCCACTAAGAATAGGAACCAATTCCAAGGGGATCACATCACAACAGACTGCTTGGCATTATTGCCGATGATATTGCCATTCTCTCAAACGACGTAGAAACCACTAGAGTTCAAGTTGAAATGTTGAAGGAAATGTCCGAGCAAACTGGTCTGCAGATATCGTTTGAGAAGACAGAAGTAATGACTAACATCAAAGAGGCCCCACCAAAATTCCATACAAAATGCGGGGACATCACCCGAGTAGACAACCTGGGTGAGATCATTATGACAAATGGACTGGAAAAAGAAGCACTTCAGGAATGAGTACGCAAACTGGAAATAGCTTACCAAACATCACGCACAATCTACAATAAAAAAAAATGCTTTTCCCAAAACACCAAGATGAAACAGTTCTGAAGCCAGTAGTTCTATATGCAGCCGAAACCCTATCTCTAAACGCCAACAAAGGACTCCTGGAATAAATGGAGAAAGAAGAGCGCAAAATTGTGAGAGGAATCTTGGGATCAAAGTACAAAAATCCATGAAAAGAGATCCAACAAGGAAGTCTACAGCAAAATAGAGAAAATTGCCGTCACAATCCGAGAAAGTCGGGTACGATTTTACGCTCACCTGAAAAGAATGGACGGAAGAAAGTTAACTAAAGAGATGTTTCACTTTTTTGATGCAAACCCCAAAACCACAATTACCTGGTTTAGAAATACAAAAGAAGACCTGCAAATGCTACATATCTCAGCTGAAGACGCCCTTAACAGAGATCTCTTCCGCAAGTAAATATTGACGAACAGGTTAAACCGAGACGAGCAACCGAAGAGAGGAGCATAAGCAGGCCCACTCACAAAGTATGAGGGAAATCTGGGCTCTGAAGAAGGCCAAGTTTAGTGTCAAATGCAATAAGACTTAACGTGGTCCTTGATGGCCCCAGCGAATTGTATATAATAATAACAATGAACTCCACCTGCAGCAGTTATTGAATGGATTGAGTAGCACAGTGGTTGCTTTTGCCAGTCCCATGCCCGAATAAAGGAGGAGGGTTGGTTTTGACTTAGGCCAGCCGTAAAAGAGAATTTAGCCGGAAGACATCAAGAGGCACCTCTTGATCTCAACCATCGAGTTTATGATCACCCTCTGCATGCATATTCAACTTGCAACATTGGCATGATTGATAACACGTTATCACAGCAAATACCCCAGGCTCTGGACGTACCTGTTCCGGTTTCTCCCGATCATCGAATTATGGAGGATTGGGAGCAACATTCAGAGAAGGGTCTGAGCTTCTAAGAATCTCTTCGTCCCAAGAGGAAGACCTTCTTAGGTACAATTAATGTCAACACCCTCTTGAAAACAGGCAAGAGTAAACAAAAAAACGGACACCCTAGGCAATCGTAGCATTTTAGGGTACGCGCTTCCGAGACGAAAACCATTTCGACTCTGAAATGTGCAGGATATTTAAAGGTAAACGTGCCATAAGAATCCACGGGAACCTGACACAACTAGGGACAGCCTTTGCGGTACGAAATACATTCATTAATTCAGTACTTGACTTTACAAACCCATCTGAAAGAATATCAGTTCTTATTGTGAAATCGAGCAACAAAGCTTACTCATTGGTCAACGCCCACGATACCACAAATACTGACAATAAGAAAAACCCACAGGAAGTTGAAGCCTTTTGGGAGCTCTTAGAAGAAACCACTAGCCACATTCCAAAACATCACGTGAAAATCTTAGTAGGTGATTTTAACGCACAGGTTGGCAGAGGAGAAAACACAAATGGATTGTAAGTTAGATCACCACTCGGCACATTGGAGGACGGTTTGAAACTCATGTCTACGTATTTTGTGAAACCTCCACACAAAAAGAAAACGTGGAAATCACCGAACCCGTTATTATGGGAATTCCAAATTGATCACATTGCAATCTCCAGAAAGAATATGTGCAAGATCCAAAATGTCAGAGTACGGAAGAGACTAGTCGACTCGGACCACTGCCTAACACAAGTCAAAGTGAGATTCCAACCCAACCGATCCAGACTTAAACAAAACAGATCTCTAAGAGTTGACCCAGAATGCCTTAAACAGAACATCAGCACCTTCTTACAAGACATACGAGAGCAGGATCCCAAGGGCTGGCCATACCTAAGTTAAACACTTCAAACATCTGCCCTGAAATTAGGACAGCCATCAAGGAAACGAAAACATAGATAGTGTAACACGACCTGTGATAAAGCCATTGATGACCGAACGAAAGCGTGGTATCAATGGAATGGCCATCAAACTATTGGAACATGGGAGGCCTTCCTAAAGTTGTAGAAAAATAACCTCAAGAATAATCCGCCCGGAGAAACAAGCGTACTATAACAAAAACGGACTAATGAAAATTGAACAAGATATCCTCGAAAACAACACCAGGAATGTTTACAAGGCCTTCCGTGAGAATGTATCCAGTTATCAACCACCATCTCTATGTTTCCGTCCAGCAAATGGAACATTAGAAACGAACACCAAAGAGAACTGCACAATTCTAACTGACTACTTCCGAGGCCTCCTCAACTGTGATCCTCCAAAGAAAAGACTGAACTTCGAAAAGCCCATTTCCAACCCTGATTCACAACCTCCGACAATACAGGAGACAGCAGATATCACCCGATCGCTTAAAAATAATAAAGCCCCGGGAGAGGACGGCATCACCGCGGAGATGTGGAAACTAGGAGATGACCTCGTACGCAGAATTCATGCAATCTTAGTAGAAATCTGGGAAACTGCAACGATCCCGCTGGATTAGAAGTGCTCCTTAATACACCCATTGTACAAGAAAAACGGCAAGGCGGATCCAAACAACTACAGAGGCATATCCCTACTGCCGATCACATACATCACAATTCTTCCTAAAGCAAACCGTCTAGAAAAACAGATCATCTGATCGGCGAGTACGAAGTGGGTTTCAGGAAAGGTCGATCATGTGCTGAACAAATATGGAACTTGAAAACGATATTGAGGATCCACCAAAGTACCAGCACGAACGTCACTTTTGTAGACTTTAAGAAGGCGTATGACTCTGTGGACAGATAGACCGTTTTTGATACTCTAGAATAACTCAGAGTGGACAGGAAGGCCAGAGAACTAATCCGCCAGACTCACACGAATACGACTTCTAAAGTGAAATTTCCGAGCCTTTTGAAGTATGTGCGAGCGTTCGTCAAGGTGACGGCATCTCCCCTATCCTTTTTAATTTACTTCTAGACAAAGTTATTACAGAATGGGAAAGAAACGTCAAAGGTGTGAACATCGGAAATTCGGGAAAGAAAGTCACGGTGAAATGTTTAGCATTTGGTGATGATCTAGCAATCATTACTAAGACCAGAGATGACACCACATACGCCTTACAGAGACTACACGATATCATCAAAGGCAGGTCTCCTGATATCGTACGAGAAAGCTCAGTACATGGAAAATCGACATCAAAATAGCAAAGAAACTCCGCTACAGATGCAAAACGGCACAATTTCACAGGTATCCTATTTCAAATACCTTGGAGAAATCATACTACCATCGGGACTAGACAGTAGGGCCAACGTAGAAAGAGCCATCGAACTCCATAAGGCGTACAGACTAACGTGGAATTACTACAACAAAGGAGTCATATCATGTAATACAAAACTGCGTCACTACAAGATAGTTGTTATGCCGGAAGTTTTATACGCCTCAGGCACCATCTATCTCGGTGGTCACTCTATAGAAATTGAAAAGCAAGAACGGAAAATTCTTCGGAAAATGTATGGTCCCACGAGATAAAATGGAACGTGGATTAAGAGGAGAACAGCGGACCTTTATTCCTTAAGTGACAGGTTCACTGATGCCGTACGCAAGAGAAGTCTGAAATTCTATGGCCATATCTATAGAATGGGCAGCAAGAGACTAACCAAAATATTATTTACCGTACAGTAATCAACTCATGGCTGTGTCCCAATACTCAAGTTGTCTGCTATTGACTAGCTGCTAGCTACTATGTGCTATGTGCTATGCACTAGGGAGATTTGGGACATGTCTGCTTGATCACAGCCTCCTTCATAGACTTGTGTTCTGAAACGCACTGGACTTACATGCTGGTGCCAAACCAACACTCAAGATGGCGGTGATCTGCTACTCCTTGTAAGCTCTTTGCGCTTTCATTAGCTGTTTTAAATAAACAAGGCAGAAGGTTTCTATCTATTAAACAGCAGGACAACACCAACATATATATGTCATAACGGTATGAGCTCAGTGGATTTAATCTTTGCGAACACATACGTTAGGACAATTAATATCAAGACACTCTCCTCAAATTCTGTGATACCATTAAGGAAGCACCTACCAGTCGTTGCTAAAATTAAAGTAAATATTGCACCATCAGAAAGAAACATAAGGAAGCCTGTAATAATCAAACGTTCCCTCGACATCAACTACCTAGAAGAAACTTTAATGACTTCAAAAAACCACATCCTAGATTCGGCGAGACAAGGAGAAATAGATGCTACAGCATTCAGTCTTGAAAAGATTATAAAGGAGTCCCAAGTTAGGATGCCTCCAACAGAAAGGAAATCTCAACCGTGGTTTGATGCATACTGTTTTTCGGTAAGGAAAGACGTCCTAAATTTGCTTCATATTGTTCGATACTATAAAACAGAAGAAAACCTCAAGAGGTATAGCGACCTAAGACGATCCTACAAAAAATCCTTATGGAGAAAAGAGCAGCTTGGTTGGAAGAGGAAGGGAATAAACTAGTGAAGAGAGCAATGGACTATCATTTTCTAGCACTACAACCCAGAACCCAGAAGTTCTTGCAGACTATCAGTATGAACGCTTGGGAAAGGCATTTCCAGAATATTTTCAATACCGGTAACTCTTGCAGGGTAACGACTCATCATGGACAAGCTGATTTCCCTCCAATTACTGAGGTGGAGGTTGTGAAAACTATACTCAGTCTTAAAGCTGGCAAGTCCCCCGGGCCTGATGAAATATTTAATGAACACTTGAAGGAGGCTTTGCCTTACTTTCGTGACATATTGCCTACACTTTTCAATAATAAGTGTCTTGAAGCCTGTACAATACCGTCATCCTGGAGAACGTCATTTATCAAACTACTTTATAAAGGGAAAGGAAGTACAGACTCTCCGGATTCTTATAGAGGAATAGCGCTCGAGAACACAATATTCAAAGTATTCACAAGAATTATGACGGACAGACTGACAGAAAAAGTTTCTGACAAGATCCCAGACCAACAGTTTGGTTTTCAGAAAGGTAAATCAACTCTACAGGCAATTGGAAACCTACTGTCAGATATTGATGAGGCACTTCGTCACCATAGAGGTAAATTTCACGCCATCTTTGTGGATTTTAAGAAGGCCTTCGACCTGTTAAGTCGACAGGTCATAGCTGAGAAACTTCAGACTATGCTCGGTGAATCTGATTATCTGACACTGATAATAACCAACATTCTACATCACAATACCGTGTTTATCTCCGATGGCCTTCAGTTCTCAAAGCCTATTGAACAGATAAATGGTGTCCTACAGGGTGACCCAATCAGTCCACTGCTGTTCATTCTCTCACTGCTGACATCACGGGTATCCTCGAGTCTTTGGAGGAGAAGATATCTCTTTATATATGCGCAGATGATGTAGTAATTGGAGCAAAGAGTTTGGAAGTTCTGCAGGAATGTATGGATCGTCTGCTTCTCTGGGCCGAGAGGAACAAATTACAGATCAACGAGAATAAAACAGCCCACATGGTCTTCCGTAAGGGAGGAATGATTTCGAATAGAGATAAGATTTATTACAGACCTGGAGATTTACCGATAACAACCGTCAAGAATTTTAACTACTTAGGGTTAATTTTCCAGACGACAGGAACATCTTTCACAATGCATGTGAGAAACAGAGCGACTGCTGCACTAATAGCTATGAACAACATACAGCATTTGCGTAAACTATCTTTAGTTACTGCTATGAAGCTCTTTGTTTCCACACTGACACCTATTTTAACCTACGGTCTGGAACTGATCTTGCCTCATCTGACCAAAACCAACTTAAAGGAAATAGAGCAAGTAAAGTCTATCTTCCTAAAGAAAGCATTGTGTGTATCGAACTTTACTCCGTCCCGGCTAATGTATGAGCTGTCTGCAGAGCCATTCTGTATTGAGCAAATCAGACTACAAATGCAGCTTCCATCTAGCGCTGCCTATCAGGAACTTCTTGCGGAATTTCAATTAAAAAAGAAAGAAATATGGTTGGACTTCTATGGGACAGAAGCGATGTTATCGTCTGACTGGAAGAGAGCAGACTACGATTTACGCCACACTATGACGCGTTTCGCAGTCCATGGATTTCATTTCAGGTGTTGCGGAAGAAAATACTTTCACACTCCAAATGCAGCTACATGCATATGTGAATTGTGTAGCGAGCCCTGTGACCGATATCATGCGGCATATTGTAAAAGAAGATTAACTTCCCTGACGCAATTTTGTAGCGACTGACAGTACCTGCATTGTATTTTTTACTTTTTCAATGCCCATTGGCTGCATTAAAACTATTATTATTAATTTAATTAAACAATACCTGAACGATACGATCATGGATGCGCCAAGATGATCACTTTTTAGCCGAGTCCTAATTATGGTTTGTGTTTGGCTTAAGTCAAAGACAACCTACAATTTACATAACCTACAATACCGATAAGCTACAATTTCTATAACTTCCTTGACGTAGTCGGCCAATCTAGCAAGCACTTTCGTTCACTAGCTACTACAGACTTGATTATGTGCTAAGCAGTATTGGATCACGACACGGCCAACGAGAAAGACAGGCCATGGCGCGTAAACCTAATCCTTTTGTGACGTACCAGGTTGGTGAAACCTTTGAGTTCGGCAGATTTTATGGTGGAAGCCATGGGTAGCAAGTCTGGTTACCACATGCCTTTGGTCTTGCCCAGACGTTGTCCATTGTCGGTCTATCATTGCGCTTGTGCCATAGAAATCGGGATCAATATCCTTCCTCTTCATCCATCGTGATTCGAGTAGCGCTTGGAATGGGCCTGTAGATGGTAGCATGAACTGAAGTCTTAAGTCCTCCACGAAGAAACTTTCCCTTGCCAATTCATATACTATCCTTGAGGGTGCATAAATCCCAACTCCGAGAACTCTCTTCAGGTATCTTGCTTTCACACTTTCCAATCTTGTGAGATCGCTGTTTGTTAAATGCGGCCATATTAATTCTATTCCATATGAGGCTATTGGTGAAACGACTGCCTTAAATAAGGTCATTGCAGTAGACAATGATAGTTTGCTGATATTCTTTATTCTGTGAATGGCTTTTATAGCTGCTGAGACTCTCTCTTGAATGTGGATCCTGTATGAAGACATGGTTGTTTGTAAATACACTCCTAAGTATTGAAATTTATTCACTGTTGTTAGCTTAACACCTTGCAGGGTTAAATGATCATCTGTTGCCAGTTTACCTCCTTTTCTGAGAATCATGTAGAAGGTTTTTTCTTCGTTGATCTCGAGGCTATTTTCACCAGCCCACAGTGCGAGCTTCTGGAGTGCGATTTGCAGGTCTCTTTTGCTGTGCGATCCTAGTGCCATATCATCAGCGTACATTATTAGTTTCACCGTTGGGTGGTCCTGAACGATGTTGAAAATGTCAGCTGTTAGGACATTAAACAATAGAGGACTCATGGGGTCGCCCTGAAGTACGCCGTTTGTCTGTATGATCTTCTTTGACAGGACTACACCGTCATTAATAACGATATAATTGTATGTTAGAATTGCCTCAACTATTCTTGCTAGTGGATGGGCGTATCCCAGCATCCCTTTTAGTTTATTTATGAGGATATTCCGATTGATTAAGTCAAAAGCTTTTCTATAGTCAATGAAGACCACATGGTATTTCCCCTTCTTGTGCCTTAGTGCCTGTTCCGCTTCTTCTTGTAGTACTTTTACTGCTTGTAAAGTACTCCTTCCTTCTCGGAAGCCGAATTGACAATCTGGTATGAACTTATCCACTTCCGTGATTAGTCTTTTCGTCAAAATTTTGGAGAAAAGTTTGAATATCGTAGATTCTAGAGCTATACCCCTGTAAGAGTTCGGGTCTGCAGTGTGCCCTTTCCCTTTATATAGTATTGTCATTTGGGTTGTTCTCCAGCTGACTGGAATCGTTCCTGTTCTCAAGCACCTATTAAACAGTTCTGTCCATATTGGTAATAGTAGTTCGTGTGTCTCTTTTATATGTTCCATGAATATCTTGTCCAGCCCTGCCGCCTTGCCCTTCTTAGCCGTTATGATAGTGCCCTGTATTTCCTCTGAAGTAATTTGAGTGACTACTGTATCAATACTATTTGTATCTGTGACTTGGTAGGCTGTTGCAGTTCCATTCTTATTGAGGGTCTCGGAGAAATGTTTCTCCCAAGTCTCTATCGGTATCTCCCTCGCCTTGGGAGTTTGATTCTTCCTTAGGGCTAAGAAAGGATCTGTCCTCGCTGCTTCTGCTGTTCCCATTGCTTCGGCCTCAACGAACTCAGTTCTTTTAGTTTTCAGTAGCAGTTTATAATGTTTCCTCATCGTAGCATATTTTTCAAAGTCTTCTCTGTCGTTTGTACACTTTGCTCTGTATAGTGCACGCAGGGTTTCCTTCCGAGTATGGTAGCACTCTGTATCGAACCATTTTTGTGCGTATCTCTTTCTTCTCGGGACGAATGCTTTACTGATCAGATTGTTAACACACTGTACCGCGTCATCTAGTTGGTCCTGAGCGATGAGGACACTTGCTTTTTCTATACCTGTTGTGTTCTGCAATTTTGTCAGATCGAGATTCCTGGAAGGTTTTTGCTCTGGAGATGATTTCACTAATTTTGTCTGGGGTGCTATTTTTATCACTGTGGACACGGGGATGTGTTTTCTAATTGGGGCAGCTCCTGAGGCCCATAAACCCTCTTGTTTCAATATTCGTATATCTGTTCCCCTGTAAAACACTTGATCGATGGCGCTTGCCCCGTTGGGAGCGAAATAGGTTTGGAAAGTTTTGTCATTAACTAGCGTGAACCCTTCTTCTTCTAGTGCTTCCAAAACCAGGTCAGTTTTAGTACTTGTCTTATCAGTTCTGCAGTTGATATCGCCTGCTAATATTACATTCGCTTGATGTGCGGCGTGGCTTAATAATCTTAAAAGAGTGTCTATAACGTCTTCCGGTGCCGCATCTGGAGAGATATATACTCCTATTATTGTGAGCCTTGTGGTCTTGATTATTGTGGCGTTTGTCTCTTTCCTGTACGACAGGATGCTTCCTACTGATGGTTTGAGGAAACAAGACACTCCGCCCGCTGGTCTGCCTCCTGTGGCACTTGCGTATGCATGTATTCCGTAGAAACCTGGTAGGTCTACTGGTTCCTGTAGAAAAGTCTCTGTCATGATCACTACGTCATAATGTATTGTTAGATCTTGAGGGGTGAATTGCAGCGCGTTTCTGAGTCCTTCCGCATTAGTGCTTAAAGTTGCTTGTACGTTTAAGTCGAGAGCAATTCCTAGGCAGCAGAAATGCGATATTTTATATAAATCTTCTGGAAATAGACCCAGTTTAGATGTTCCGTGTGTTTTCAATCACGATAATTATACTGTATAGGTTTACAAAACTACGCCAGCTATAGATAAGCTATTTACAAGTTGAAGTTACTCGTAACAAAAATCCACTCGAACTAGGATTCAAGGGTTTGTTGTGTCTTTAATAGCTGCAACGAGTACAGTAAGTTGAGTTGTAGAGCCTGTGACCTTCGTTGTAACTTATGTGGACATGAGCAGTGAGATGAGTATAATTAGATCAAAGAAACTTGCAGTGAGAGTATTACTTAGTTATTGTTGTTTTATGGGGCGGAACAGATATTAATACGTTTATAGAAGAGATCTGCGGAATACACTCGCTACCGACTAACGACTCATATCAATACATTCTATGAAGACTAGTGGTAAATGAATACCAGCATTTATACTGATTCAATGATGAAGGACTATCACACAGGCAGTAAGACGAAGACCATAGAATATTATGTTCGTGATTATCTTTATATACAAAAACGTTTGATACATTTATGTATATCGTTCAACTAAAAGAGTTAAACATGCATATATTGTCCAGCACTATTCATAGCTTTTCATAACCTTCCTGAACGCGTTGTAACCGTCATGTAATTCCACATAATTAACAAGCAACCGCCAGGGACAGATAACATAGCCTACTCCTGAAAAGTATTACCTTGTGATCAACTACAACGATTAAGGATAAGTGATCTACTGGTTCTACTTAGAGTAATGAATAAATATGCAAATTGTGGCGCAGTATTGGACTCCATAAGATTGATCAGTGTAAGACTTGAGTTGTAATTACCATGTACATTATGTTTTGCCAGAAGCCATGGTTGTGTTGGGTCAATGCTTTTTACATCGTGTTTTCTGATATGATATGGGTTAAGTATTCTGTAATTTCAGCATCTTGTAGACAATACGGTTTAAGTTCCCGTCATGTGCCGTCATACACAACCCTACCGGAAGTGGTGCAACAGCACTACATTGCTGACGTCACGAAAGCGCACCAGGGCCAGTATTTCTCGTTGGCCGTGGGATCACGACTTCTGACGTCACATCCGGTAAAGTAGTCAACTATCTAGTTCACTACGGCTGAAATTGTACTATTGAGACAATAGAAAATGGCGGTGAATGTTGACGTTGAAAATCTTTACCTCTCTGCCGAAAGTCAATTAAATTTAATTTGTAATGCCTTAAATGCGGACAAACGCAAAAGTAAAAACTGGGGTGACTTATTTTCTTCCATCGATGCCATAAAACAGACACTGGACACCTTCAAAGGAGTGCTGACGAAAAGTAAACAAGACTCGTCAACTCAGGTTTATTACGCTGATGCGGTTCTGCAACCTACACTACCACCACCACTTCAACTACAGCAACGACAACAACAACAACCCGTAAGTTTCACTAAACATGTTGTAATGATTTCACCTAAAGACTCAACCGTAGTAAAGGATTCTGAGCAGACACTGAAATTGCTGCAATCTACAACCAGTACAAGGGCACTGCAGGTCGGAGTAAATCGGGTTAAAAAGATAAGAAATAAAGGCTTAGTTGTAGAACTTAGGAACGAAAAAGAATGCAATATAATGGCAAATGCTATAGAGACTAGTAACCCTCACCTGAAAGCTAGTATTCCACGTAAGAAGAATCCGCGCATTATAATTCATGATTTAGAGGTTAACTTGGCTCAGAATGAACTCGTTGATTGTATCGTACAGCAGAATGCTGTAGTTAAGGAAGTAATCACTGATGTTTGTGAAGGTATAAAGACGTGTTTCATGCGACGGTCTAGAGATGGCAGCATACAATTTGCTGTAATCGAAGTCAGTCCTATTATCTTCCGAGCCATACACAGCTGTGAGAAGCTCTACTCTATGTAGGTTACACCAGATGTAAGTTCCGTGAATATGTCTCGATTATTCGTTGTTTTAAGTGTCATGGATATGGGCATTTCTCCTCTAACTGTGAAAAGCAGCAGTGCTGCTCACAGTGCTCAGATAATCATGATATCAACACATGCCCAAGAAGCAAGACCGAGTGCGTAAACTGTAAATTTCAAAATCATAGAAACGTTATGAGAAACCTGCCTGAAACTGTAGATTATCATCATCCAGCTACATCATTAGACTGTCCGATATACAAGAAAATATTTAATATCGTTAAATCGAAAATTAATTATGGCTGAATTGTTCGTATACCAACTAAATTTACATAAATCTTTGGTTCCAACTCAAGAACTGCTTTTAAATTTTCACCATAATGAGAGTACAGTTCTCTGTTTGCAAGAACCCAATATCAGAAATAATAAAGTTATTGGCTTCGGACTAGACTTTCATATTTATACTTCAAGCAATATTACGCCTGAAGAGCGAATTCGTGCGGCTATAGCCACAAAATCTAAGACCGTCATCCGTATAGGGCAATACTGTTCTGCTGGCAGAGTTGTTGTATGCACAACTTTTAACTGCAGGGAAGTTTATGTATGTAATGTGTATTTCGACTCCAAACAGGACATTAATGTGGATTTAAGTTTTTTGGAGCGTGTGTGTGAAGACCTACGAGGGAAACCTCTCCTCATAACAGGTGATATTAATTCGAAACATAGTTCCTGGGGTAGTCCCGTTGAAGATGCTCGTGGAAGTCTTCTCTGATTTCTGCAGTGCACAAAATTCAACTATCTTAAACAAAGGTGATAAACCAACACATATATATATATATATATATATATATATATATATATATATATATATATATATATATATATGTTCTAACTCACAGAGTTATTTAGACGTTATGTCTGTAGTCCTGCACTTCTTCCATTTATTTACGACTGGAAAGTAAGCGATACACCAATGCTGTCTGAACATGCTTTAATAATGATATCTTTACAACCTACAGCAGAAATACCTACTGTACAAGCTTCCAATTACGTAACTCGCATCTATAAGACAAAGAATGTAAAGTGGGATCATTTCCATTTATCTGCCAAAAAGAAATTTGCAGAAAGTAATGGGAGACATAGAATCCTGTAGTTCGGTGGACGAGCTTGATTAAGCTGTAAACAAACTAAATTACCTCAATCGGAGTATCACCTTATATTTGAGTGTCCTGTTTTTGAAAAAGAAAGATACTACAGTATTTACAATGCCACCTTAATAGCTGTAACATGGAACTTTCAAAGCCGCTGTACCATATTTTCAAGAGGCAGTGCTGTTTAGGACAATTTCTCACTTTCATCAACACAATTTTTTGTATATGTTAGTAATATTTGTATTTGCTTTGTTTTTAATCTACAACCCTAATGTGCCTCTGGTAAAATAGGGTTCCTGTATTTTTTTTTTGGATATTTAATAATAATGATAATTGTACTATTGGGACACAGCCTTAGAAGGTCAAAATAAACTGGCTAGAAGAAACTAAGGCGGACCTCCAAGAAATAAAAATCACAAACGACATCATAAAAAAATGTGGAGCCTTTAGTGCAATAGTGCGCAAACACAAATTTACGGAAGAAGAAAACTGGTAGGAAGTGGTCCACAGAACGCAAGGTGCAACACAGTGCATTCATGAAGAGATTTTGGGAGGGTAAGAAGGCGAAAACCATCAAGCCAACTAACAAGTTCAAACGCGCTTTTCGAAAGGGCATAATGAAGAACAATAATAATAAGAAGTTCTTCCTTAATTTAAGGGCTGCGACAACGCGGTCGTGTAGCAAAAGAGGAAGAAGAAGCACAACAACATATCCATGATTCGTTGTTTCTCAGTGTGGCGGAGGAACTTGAACAACTTTTTGCATTCTTTTTAACAACTGTTATTGCTTTAGCGACGCCAGGTGCTGGACTTTTTCCCGGGAGATGAATTTTAACGAAACAGTATGTCTACTGAAGCGAAGGGGCGTGAACCCGCAGTGTTTATTTTAGCCTACTTACAAATTTTGCACAAAATGAAAGTATACTTATGAGATCTACACGGGCCAAAAGTTGTCAGTCTGTCTGTGGTGTGTGTGTGTATGTCTGTCCCCCTATCAATTCAAAGATGACGATACCGAATTGAAACAAATATGGTACAGAGGTAGCATTAACAAAGGACACCTCAGTGTCATGTTTTATATTGCCGCCATCTTATCCAAAACAAAATGACGGCCTTCCAAATGCTCAAAGCTTAAATCAAATTACGACTTAAATAATCATCCGATCTCTACCAAATTTTGAACAGATATACCTTTATATGGAAAGCGTCTGTCGCCCAAACTACAAGGTCATCAGACAAATAATTTCAAGATAGCGCCCGTGTAGGCTATGTGTCATTTCCCCCATCAATTCAAACAAGATCAAACCGAATTGAACCAACTTTGATACAGAGGTAGCACTAGCAAAGGACACTTCACAGTCATGTTTTATATCGCTACCGTCTTAACGAAAACGAAATGGTGGCCACCCAAATAATCAAAGCAAAAATCAAATTACGACTAAACTAATCATCCGATCTCTACCAAATTTGACCAAAAATATACCTTTTATATGGGAAGTGTTTCTCGCCCAAACTACAAGGTCATCAGACAAATATTTTTAAGATGGCAGCCGTGTGAATTATGTAGCATTGTAGGCTTGTTGTTGTTTGAGTCTTCAGTCTTTTGACTGGTTTGATGCAGCACTCCATGCCTCCCTGTACTGAGCTAATCGTTTCATCTCTACATAGCTACCACACCCTACGTCCGAGGCAATCTGTTTAACATATTCTAACCTTGGTCTACCCCTACAGTTCTTGTCCTCGACCCTTCCTTCCATAACTAAGCTTGCTGCTCCTGGGTGTCTTAGTATGTGTCCTACCAACCTATCTCTTCTCTTCATTAGCAGTCGCCAGAAACATCTGTCCTCTCCCACTAGTCTTAATACCTCCTCGTTTGTAACCCTATCTACCCGTCTGATCTTCATCATTCTCCTGTAACACCACATTTCAAACGCCTCAATTCTCCTCTTTTCTGCTGCACCAATAGTCCAAGTTTCACTTCCATAGAGTGCCACGCTCCAGACAAAGGCCTTCAAAAATGACTACCTAACACCTAAATCTATATTCGATGTCAACAGATTCCTTTTTTGTAGAAATGCTTTCCTTGCCTGAGCTAACCTACTTTTTATATCCTTTGTGCTTCGTCCATCACTGGTTATTTTTCTTCCTAAGTAACAGAAGTCTCCTACTTCCTTTAGTTTTACACCTGCCAATTTGATGTCCATACAGGATTCTGATTTATTTCGGCTGCATTCCAATATTTTTGTTTTACATTTATTAATTTTCCCATGAATTATTTCCTCAGGCGTGTCGGCCAAGATGACTATGTCATCGGCAAATCACATAGTTGGAATTATTTCTCCTTGAATCTTCACTCGCTCTTTAAATTTGTCTACAATTTCCTTCATTGCTTGTTCAATGTAAAGAT
Organism: Meconema thalassinum; assembly: GCA_946902985.2. Classification (NCBI taxonomy): domain Eukaryota; kingdom Metazoa; phylum Arthropoda; class Insecta; order Orthoptera; family Tettigoniidae; genus Meconema; species Meconema thalassinum. Next base: position 292,874,779 of record OX336391.1, on the reverse strand, counting down.
TGAAAAGTATGGGTGATAAGTTGCAGTCTTGCCTTACACCTTTCTGAATACCAGCTTCTCTATCATGTCCATCAGCTTGAATGACTGCTGTCTGGTTTCTGTATAGATTGTAGATCACCCTCCTATCCCTGTACTTTATTCCAATCGTTTTCAAAATGACAAACTATTTAGTCCAATCAACGTTATCAAAGGCCTTTTCTAAGTCTACAAATGCCATGAACGTTCTCTTATCTTTCCTTATTCTAACCTTCCAAAATTAGCCTTAGACTTAGTCATCCTACATTTCTCCTGAAACCAAACTGGTCTTCACCCAACTCCATTTCTATCTGGCTTTCCATCCTCTTGTAAATTATTCTTGACAGGATCTTTGAAGCAAGAGTAATCAAGCTGATTGTACGGTAATGTTCACATCTGTCAGCACCCACTTTCTTCGGTATAGGGATGATAACATTCGTCTTGAAATCTGAGGGTATTACCCTTTCACGAATTGATTGTCGGCGGTCAAGATGGGAACTATTCTCTGTTTACTTGTGTCACACGTCAGCTTGCTTCGTTGACAGGTACAGTTGCGCGTGTAGGATATGACTCAGCTACAGTAGCATGACGCTTATCTGCGCTTCTAAGACAGGTAGCGCACGCAATGCTGCTTGACTCATGTGCAACTTGTACTGTGTCATCACTGTGTCCTTCTCCTTACCCCGCGGGGCTCCTGCTACAATAATCAACAAACGGTGGCGCAGCCAGGCTCAGCGGCAATCAAATGTTAAACGGGTAATACCTCACCTGTCTCATAAATCCTACACACCAAGTGAAATAACCTGATCAGACCTTCATCTCCAATCTCCTTTTGCATCCTCATCAATTTCCTCCTCCCTTTCCATTACATGATCCTCAATCTCCTTTCCCTTATACAGGGTCTTTTTTTTAGGTCGCTCCACAGCATCACTCAGAGCACGGCAGGGCTGGCGCAATGACACTCCGTCCCTAGCCGTATAATTCAATGGCTATCGCTACCGTACTGTATTAGATCATCTCAGCCGTCATGACGGGAATATATCTCTCGGCAAAGAGTCACCCGGCCGGGCTATCGCCTTCTATGCATGTTCCCCTGATACTCAGAGCAACCTAAAAAAGAGACCCGGTGCAAATGCTCTATGTAAGCTTTCCATCTCTCAACCTTTTCTTCCCTATCTGTTAGAGGCTTTCCATTTGTGTCCTTAATATTACAGCACTTAGTCTTCTATTCCCCAAACGTATTCTTAATCCTTCGATAAGCTGTCTACTTTTCCTAATTTCAGACAATTTTCCATAACTTACCTGCACATTTCTCTGTCAACCATTTTGCAGGCTTATCCGTAATTTATTATCTAATAAGGCCTGGATTCATCAGTTCAGCTTATTATACAGAGGGTGGTTTAAACTATCCTCAAAAATATTATAATTTTATATTATAATATTAGGCTGTATCAATGATAATAATCAGCAGGCCGTGCCGTGCCGAGCCGTGCCATTCTCTTCAAGCTCATTCATCAAGATGGCGACTGTTGTTTGCTGGTCCATAATTTAGTAACTTGAAATTCTTTTATGGAATGTACAGAACGAAATAATATACATTTAGTATGAAATGGTTTATAATAATGGCATAACACGCTAAATAAATAGTTCATTCCAAGACTTTATATGCTAGGGAGTGATACAACAACATAACACTATCTTAGCAACGGACACATGTAGCCGTGGAGCTGCTAGTCTGTCACATCGAGGACTAGGGTTCAAATTCACGTGGGGTTGAATTTCTATACTTGATTTTACATTACATTACGTTATGCGAACCGGCCAAAACTAAGGACCACGCAATTATCATTTCATTTCCATCTCATAGTTCTTTCTTTCTTTCTCTTCCTCCACACTCCCTTCATTCTTTCAGCGAGATTAACGGTCACGTTAAACTACAAGCTTCCTTCTTTTTCATTCTTTCAGAGTGTTGCGCCTTTCTTACTTGATTTTATTATATTTATTATTTTATAATCGCTCTGACGTTATACTATTAAGCATATATAATACAGTGTGTATTTGCAATGGAAAATATTATACACAGTTATAACACCACACATTTCAATACACTAACGCAACGATTTCCAATCGTTGTCCTTGTACCGCAGTAGCCAACCACAGCCAACATAGCTTGTGACAAGTAAACCGAATACTGTAGTATTCTTTAAATTACTAGTAGGTACCGGTAATGTATTTTTTGGCATAGGGACGGGTGTAGGAATCCTTACCAAATGAACTAGCCTCTTCGTTATGGAAGTTTTCAACAAAACGTACTGTGTAATTCGTATTTATTTCCCTTTAGAAAAAATCACTACCAAGGTAACTTAGTTATATGGGTAATTATAAAACAACAAATAAAATAAAACATAATAAAGAAAACATGTTTTACATATTCGTAACCCAGCTACACGAATGTCAAGCATCTAGACCACTCGACAAAAGTATCACATTGAGTTAAGAAGTCGATAATAGGTTCAGGAAGTACCGTAATGTTTGGAAATAAGGACAATCTTCAGCATAGTATAACATATAGACCTAAAACTGGGGCAGATGATCTCATTTTTCAATCCCTTAAAACACAATCAATCAATGTATAATACCCCACGTTGTATTTCAATGAGCTACTACAATCAACATTCAGTTATACTCCTTGTTAAAGACAATAAGTTATAAATATACCCACAAATTTAAGAGAAAGTAGGCTACATTTTCATTACTGAACATCTTGTGTTTTAATGTTGTGGGTTTTACGTCCCATTTAACTACTGCGGATTTTAGAGGCGCCGGGGTGACGGAATTTTGCCCCGAAGGGGAACTTTCCCGGTTAATGCATATGGGATTTTTTTAGGTGAAATATTTCGTCCTGTTATTCGTATTCTACGTAGAAGGGAGGTCCCGTGGCCTATGACTAGTGACACGAGGTCGTTGCATTATAACAGTCCTAAATGTCACCGGGTGAGTTAGCCGTGGTCGTTACGGCATGACTGCTGGCAGTCGCTCACATCCGGGAGGCGAGGAGGTTCGAATCCCCCCGCCGGCAACCTTGAAGATGGTCTTCTGTGGTTTCCCATCTTCCTTCCATGCAAATGCCGGGGTTGGTCCCTAACTATAGGCCACAGCCGCTACCTTCCAACTCCTTGTCCTTACATTCAAACTTTCCTCCCCAGACAACACTCCACACGCGACGGCACGTGTAGCTCACCCATTGGGTGTCCGTCTCGAAGCAGCTACAAAACTGGCGAGCCGAACATGTTCTCGGACACTCCCGGCATAAAAGCCATACGCAAAAAAAACAAACAAAAAAGTCCTAAATGTCATTGGACTTAACCGGGATGGACAATAATGGAGGGAGTAGAAACTTGAAGACGATCACAATGATTGGATTCAGATTTAAGGATCTTCGGGTGACGAGTGCAACCGTGCAACGTACGCAGAAATACAAACTGCGAATGAAGATCATAATGGTGTCTGGTTCATTCTCAAGTCTTGTAGACTGAGTTACACAATGATTATGGTAGGCCAATGAACTTTTATTGAGTGAGCATAGCAGTGCTAAGTGACATAGACACTTCACACTATTCTATCCAGTCTCTGTAAACAACGATCGGTCTGAACGATCTACCAATGTTTCAATTACCTGAGGGTAGAAATCTGCTCATTTGCCCTAGAACATTCCGAGAACCGCTGTTTTAACTTCTTCGTTGGCAAATAATTTCCCGCCCAAATTCGTCTTCAGCTTCCCGAAAACATGGTGCAACACAAGTTTTGCTTAAACGTTTTCGATGGAAAGTATGGAAGTATTTGAGGTACAGTCCGACTTTTCGAAGTTGGATTTCTTTACTACACTGAATTTGTTGAATTACAGTAACTTATTATTAAATTCATGCCCTAAATTATTCTAGAAGAATGTACTGTATGTATCGTATTTTCATATAAATTACAGTTTCATTTATTTTCAATTATGTGCGATGATTTCGTGTGCTAGGTAACCTTTGTTTCTGTGGTGACCAACAGTGTGATTATTAGAGTCTAGGTTTCAGGGAAGTGCCCCGGGACTAGAAATAAAATAACGCCCCCGTATTTTCTGCAGGGAGTTTGACGCTGTCAGCGCCAGGATTCGAACCTCTGATCTCTGGATTTCCAGTCCCTCTTTGCAGTTGTGGTGTGCGACTCAACACGCATGCCTTCGCTGTGGGGTTAAAATGAACCAAGTGAAAGGGACGACGTATGAACGACAGATTTATTCATTTGCCAGTATAGCAAATGTAGAGTTTGCTGTATTAGCGCACAATTTCATCGATTACAAAAGACAAAGTGTTTTATTTTAGTAATGTCAAGCATGTAGTTTTCTGGGCGGTAGATAAGTGAAGGTATTTGTTATTATTTAATGCTCGAGTGTAATAATTTTGTTACAAGAGAAAATGTGCAATAAGTCATATTATTAGAAAGCCAACAGCGAGGAAGGTCTTTGAAACATGGGCAACGCGAGGTATACTGGGGCAGGAATTTGTACACCGCTCGTGTAGAGAAGCCAAGCGATCGTGGCAGATGTTTTCCATTGCTTGGAAGCTTGCACCCATTTCGAAACCAAGCTCTGGCGAGCCGCGCCGTGCCCAAGCCGGCAGGCTGTCAGAGCTTGCCGGCAGTGGAAATTTCCCTCGCAATTTTTCAAGGCTTTGTTTAAGGCTGGCCAGGATTGGTTAGTAGATAGTTCGTATCCGCCAATCCTAGAGCTCCTCTCACACAGCCTTAGAGAGAGAGAGATCAATAGTACATATCTCTGTCTCTTTGTGAGCTCGCCTGTTTGTTCTCTCCCTTCATTCCGACAAGCCCCGAGTTATGTGTTCCCTCTCTGTCTCTCTCTATTTCCTCATTCCCTCCCTCCTGCGTGCGTCACGACCAGTTGGGTAATGCTCTGTCTTTCTCAAACAGTTTCTCTGTCTCTGTCTGTCTGTATCCTGGTTGCACCTTGCTTCGCGCTACAAGACTGCTTCAGACTGCTTGTTATCCTTCATTCGCTTTCTTTGTTCAACACCCTCATTTTTCTTCAACATTCGCGTCGTCTTTTTCGTTATTTTTCTGTAGATGTTAATTTTTTTCTTGGTTAGGTCGGCAGTGCTCGGAAGAGTCCGTCGAATGAGCCTTTGGCAGTTTTGCTTCTCCTGTTGGTTTGCTGGCTTTCGGAACCGAATGCGAATATTGCTAGTCGATTGATGATAGCTCTGTTAGTAGTTTTCGTTGTGTGGGAATATCTTGCGAGTGTGCGGATGTGTGAATGTGTGTGTGAATAAGTTTATTAGTGAAGTCAAGGACATTTTCCTATAATTATGATTTGAATGATACCGGTATCAGGAAATTTCACCGAGATTATTTTACGTAGTTGGTGAATATCCTAAAACCATTATTAAATATCGGGTTGTCAGGTTCTAGGAAATTGATTTTAAGCGCCTGAAACGTTGGCATTTTAACCAGATAGTTTTTCAAAACTTTTGATCCAAATCTGAAAATATACTCTAGTTATTATACCGTAATAAGTATTTTAGAAACTATTTGGTTTTAAAAATACAGTTCATCAACCAGTTGAAAAGGCTTTCCTTTTATATTGACGCAGATAGAGAGAGGGATGAGTATTTCTCTTTAAGTTGAAGTTGGAAATGCATATTGAAAAATCTTGGCACTCTTAAAAGGATAACTGGCGCGTGATGTTTCCTTTTTTTTTTTTTTTTTTTTTTTTTTTTTTAGGTTCACGTCTTATCGACCTTGTATCCTGCTACAAAGTCTACTTTAGCTATTAATGTTTATTGTTTTGAAGTCCTTTGATGAAATGGTCCATTATGAATAAAGTACCGTAACCAGAACCATAGCAAATCCTACATGCAGGAGACCGGATTCGAACCAGCAGTACACGCATCGCTCGGACCCTGAGCTATGCCCGCCCGGTATGATAATGTGGGTATTTTATTTTCACATTCCTCCCCTCGTGATCATAAGATTGAATTATGGCTTGTTGTAAAGTCAAGCTTATGGCTCATGATCACAAGATTGAAATGAAAATCCACAGTAACGATCATATTTCAAAATCCTGCATTCATTTCTGTGAAGGGAATATTTTGTAGTCTGCGCTGTAGTCTTTGCTGCAATAAAACACACTGGTGATACGTTTTCCTCGAATTTGCTATTCTAATGTTAAAACGGCTACCCTACTGAAAAGACACTTACGGGACACAGTGTACCAGAACTACAGTAGATAAGTTTACCTGTCCTAAAATACCTCGAGCATGAGGAAATTATACGTTTTTTTTCGAAGTTTGATTGAGACTTTGATTTTGTTAATTCATTTTAGGGGTTTTGGACATCTTAGTCATCAGTCCCGATTGAGCCTTTCACATGCTACTAGGCCTATATTTCGTATGATTGTTTGAGCACGAGGAAAGGCACGAAACTGAAAGGACGCTCTGGATTCCTACTTTTAATTCTAATCACACGGTAGCTCTAGAAACCCAAAAGATTTCAAGATCTGAAATATATTCAGTCTTGTTAAGTAATTCACCCACAATAAAGAAAATAGGTTGTAATGTCAAAATGGAAGGAGAAGGGGGGCAGATTATCTCAATGGTCCTCCCCTTAAGCCAACAATCACCACCACCGTTATACTGTATAAAATAGTGGGAGTAGGAATGTCTTAGTTTAGGGTTGCTAAATTTAAAAATGTAATACCCTGAAATTTCAATCAAAGCACAACAACAAATACCCCATGTATCCCTTCATCCATGGCGCATATATTTCGTATGATTGTTTGAGCACGAGGAAAGGCACGAAACTGAAAGGACGCTCTGGATTCCTACTTTTAATTCCAATCACACGGTAGCCCTATAAACCCAAAAGATTGCAAGATCTGAAATATATTCAGTCTTGTTAAGTAAATCACCCACAATAAAGAAAATAGGTTGTAATGTCAAAATGGAAGGAGAAGGGGGCAGATTATCACAATGGTCCTCCCCTTAAACCACCGTTATACTGTATAAAATAGTGGGAGTAGGAATGTCTTAGTTTAGGGCTAAATTTAAAAATTTAATAGCCTGAAATTTCAATCAAAGCACAACAACAAATACCCCATGTATGAGATTAATATATACTGTATATATTTATTTTGGACTACACTGAATAAATAAAAACATCAGCCAAGTGGATAGCTTGTTCCTCTGATGACAGCTTCCTAGTTCTCACAGCAGAGAGCCCTGCTCTCCAATTGACAAAAAAAAAGGGCGTATTCTCTAGTAGAGTCTTCCTTCGAAGGGGAAGTAAAGTCGGCGAGTCAATGTCATAGATTTATGGCATGTAAAAGAACCTTCCACTAACTGCATTTGTGTGAAGCTAAATTTGAGGTTAGATTTGATTAGCACTCTATTAATTTCCAACGTTCGGCGCCAGGTGCTGGTTGCGGTGGCATCTAGTAACCAAGTTAACAGCTAGGTGTCGTGACGGTAGCATTTGGTAGCAAAAGTAGGAACTACTTGAAAATGATCGTTTGCAGTCCTTACCTGAATTACAGAGGTTTTAAGGGGCGGAACTACGAGGTCATCTGTCCCAACCAAGAGTCTACTTACCTTGTAGGTCGTCAATGAAAGTGTACCGGGATCTTCATTGGTGTTTCGTACCCTCCAGACAACGAAATTCCGGTACGTTTCCGGAAAATCTGGAACGTATAGCAGCCCTACTTTAGTTGCAAATCTGTTCGCAGGAGTAAGATATTTTTTCTTTGGTGACCTACATGTATAATATCGATTCGTTAGTGGCATAGCATCAATGGTGTAGGGGGATTGAGGCTGATCCAATTTCCGGGGGAGGGGGCACTTGATACTTTGGTCTCCATTCTAGTACTATGGATATTTCTTCTAACCTGTAGTTTCTATCATAGAACAAGACAAGATATCGGAACGATATGGTTAACTGCTAAACTGTATGCAATAAAATACATGCTTGCTGGTATACGTTGCTATAAATAATTAGAAGTTTCTCTGAACACTTCTGTACCGACAGTGGTGGCTACGCTGGCTAAAGCGCAGCATTAGGTCATGGGACCAAGCTCTCTGCTGACTCGGTAGACGCGTGGGTTCGAGCCCCACCGTCGGCCGTCCTTGAAATGGTTTTCCGTGGTTTCCCATTTTCAACACCAGGCAAATGCTGGGACGGTACCTTCTGACTCGGGGTGACGTCCTCTTTGCTATGGATCACTTGTTATATTTTTTAAAAAATTTGGAAACTCGATTTTGGGGTAAAAAAAGTGTTTTTTTGTGATTTTTGCTGATTTCTCACGAACTAATAACGCTAGAGACGTGTACGAGGTGGCATTTTTTCGTCGCGCTGCCCTCTTGTCGAGGATGTTCGTGTTGAGCAGGAATGAAAAACCATGTTGAGGTAACACCGTGATTTTAGACTTTTTGCTCTATCTCGCAAACCCATAACGCTAGAGACGTGAACGAGGTGTCCTAGGACTCGGGCTAACGCCCCCTTTTTGAAACTATGTTTGACATTTTGACAAAGGGCCTAACGCCATACATGTTGAAAAAAGATAATTTTTCTTTACCTGTTTACAATGTTCATGATGCGTGGTGGTTGAGAGAGACGATACGGCTGGGTGTGTGTGTGTTTCAACGAACCTGTCGCTGACCACAATGACCATGCTTAACAGAACAATCGATATTTCGGCGGGTCGGCTTATGACAAAGCGAGGGTGCGTTTTTTTTTGGACATTTTACCCTCGAAGGGGATCTTTAACGTGTAAACGATGATGAAAACTTGGTTCTATGTTGGTCGAAGCTAGTAGAGAAAACAAACTTGCCGAGGAGCAGACGAGCAGGAGGTGAATGTCATTTGAGCTTATTGGAATGCGCTGATCTGACTTGACAACAGGTACAATGGAAAAATGACAGACATTTGAAAGTGAAATAATCCGACAACCGTGGTGGTGGGGAAGAGCGAAATGCATGTGAAAACGTGTGAGATGACATGTACGCTAAACAAGTTACATCCTGTTTGCTTCGTACGTGACAAAATGCAAGTTCATGTGAAATTTGACCTAGCACAGGTGTTCACCTGGGACGTTAGCTGTCCACGTGCACGATAAGAGAATGTTCAAAGCGTGGGAAAAAATGATTATACATGCAACGTATCATATATAAAGCCATGTCGTTATCATTTCCACTCTCACTTAGGTAACTACCTTTGAACACACTGCATTGCGTGAAACACTTGATCTTGTTTAACAGTTTTGGTGTTGGTGGAAAATACTTAACCTTGTTGTGAGGTAGGTGTTTATTCATTCATTTACATATTTATTGATTTATATATATATATATATATTTACATGCATTTATTAAAGTTATAATTAAATGTTTATTTATTTGTTTTCAGATAACGTGTATAGCCTACCTGTCGTGTGTCTGTGGGAAAGAGATTGAAAAAGAGAGAAAGACAGACAGCTAGAAAAGGAAACCATTTCCACACTAGCCCACGAGATGGGAGTAAAGCAAAGCATTACATGTCAAGGTGAGATTTGTTTTTTATATATAACCTGTTTGATTTTGTTTTTGTTTATGAAATGCATAAACTATATGGAATGGATATACTTATGGTGGTTTATTTTATTTCTTTTTAGAGCGTTGGAAAACGCTTGACCTCTGTTGATAACCAGGAACGTGTGTGTTTGGGGCCATTGTCAAGCAGTCTACAGCTGAAAACTCAGGTGAGAGTGTTCTTTCAAAATAATGTCTTTTACTGCTGTGGATACGTTAACTTGGGAACCCCTAAACAGTTGTTTCAAATCACGTGTCTGCTCTGGCCGCATAGTGAATGTTAGGGAAAGTTTGATTCCCAAAGAATTTTTAGAATCTTGTTTTGAAATTTTTAAAATTGAAATTTGTGCAGCGCAAAGGTTGCATACAGCTTGGAATGTGAATACAGAACTGGTGTGCGATTTCATATATAAAAAGAAGGACGTAGAGCATAAAGAGACATTTTATATTTGCAGTAAAATGCAAGAGCATTTGATAGCCGATAATCTGAACGAGTGGTATCAAAGCCATGTGGTGAATGCCTTGCTATCAAAATTTGATAAACTGCAACAAGGACCCAGTGGTTTAGCATTAGACAAAATTCATCATCTACAAATCAACATTTGTCAATTCAACCCGTTGAATGCTGGGTCTAGCTATATTAAAACACCGCCAGCAATAGCTTCGAAAAAGGCTGTGGTGAATATTGAAAATTTTGATGATGAATGTTTTCTGTGGGCTGTGGCTGGATATTTGCAGCCAGCACAACGTCATGTTAACAGACCAGCAAAGTACAAGGCCAAGTTTGATGAATTGAAACAAACTTTAAATTTAACTCGAGTGTCGTTCCCTATGGACTTAACCGAGATTCATTGGTTTGAACAAGACAACCATGACTTTTCGTTAATGGTGTATGGCCTTGATGGTGATGAGATTGTGGGTCCTCTTTATGCTACAAAAGAACCGAAACGACACCACATTCGTCTTTTATATCTGTCTGAGGGAGAGGTGAATCACTATTGCATCATTAAAATATTGAGTAGATTGCTAAGCAGTCAAATGTCCAAACATGATGGTAAGAAGCACATTTGTGATCGATGCTTGCAATATTTTACAACCCCTAAGCTTTTAGAACGTCATAGGGTAGATTGTGTTTCTCAGGAAGCGGTGAGATTGATATTGCCACAAGGGGACAAGGCTGTGTTAAAGTTTAAGGACATTCAGAAGCGTGACACTGATCCCTATGTGGTATATGCAGATTTCGAAGCACTCACTACACCCATGGCGGGATGTGAACCAGATCCCACCATCAGCTCAAACACACCCATTCAAAAACATGAACCTTTTGCCATAGGATTTAACGTGGTGCGTGCCTATGACCCCACACAATCCGTTTACAAATACCGTGAGGGGCCAGATTGTGCCAAATGGTTCTTGGATGAACTTGTCAAGTTGGCTCATGATGTACAGGAATTACTGGACCACCCAGTACCCATGAGCCTATCTCCAGAACAGCAGCAGCAGTATGAGCATGCCACGACATGCCATATTTGAGAAAAACCACTGATCAGTGCTGAAGACACCGTTCGTGATCACTCGCACATTACGGGGGAGTTTCGTGGGGCTGCGCACAGCAAATGCAATTTAAACTTTCCAGCTCCTCGTTTCATTAGTGTCTTTTTCCACAATCTGGCGAATTATGACATTCAGTTTTTGATTAGTGAATTGGGTCATGTCAACAAGGGCTCGTTTACCATTATTCCCCAAAACCATGAGCGTGTTACAGCCCTGACATGGTGGTTGGGCGACTTAAGCATTCGATTTTTGGATTCCTTTAAGTTTATGGCATCCTCGCTAGACAGCCTTGTGAATGGCTTGAATGAGGAGGAATTAAAAATACTAGAATGCATTTTAATGATCCTGAGCAATTTCAATTGTGCATTCGGAAAGGTATATTCCCGTATGATTTCTGCAAGAGCTGGGACGTGTTAAAGCAAAGAAAACTCCCACCACAAGATAAATTTTACTCGAAACTAACACGCAGTACCGTTTCCGATGAAGACTATGCACATGCATGTCAAGTTTGGCGAGTGTTTGGCATGAAGACGCTAAGTGAATATGCTTTGCATTACCTAAAACTGGATGTATTGCTGCTCACCGATGTGTTTCAAAAATTCCGTGAGTTGTGTGAACACATTTACGGTCTTGACCCGGCTCACTATTATACGAGTCCTGGGCTCTCGTTTGATGCCGCTTTGAAATACACTCAAGTGGAATTGGGTTTACTCACTGATGTAGACATGGTTCTATTTTTTGAAAAGGGCATTCGTGGCGGCTTTGTGTCGCTTAACCAACGCCATGCCGAAGCGAACAATGTCTACATGCCTGATTATTCACCAGATAAACCAGAATCGTACTTAATGTACTATGACGTGAATAATTTGTATGGTTACGCCATGAGTCAGCCTTTGCCCTATGGGAAGTTTGCTTGGCTGACAGACAAACAAGTGTCAGAATTTGATGTGAACATGGCTAGCCAAGAAACAGGCCGTGGATATGTGCTAGAAGTGGATATTGAATATCCCTCATCCTTGTATGATGAACATGCCGATTTCCCATTCTGCCTTGAGCAAATGGTTCCCCCTGACTGTAAAGTGAAAATTTGAAAACTCATGGACACACTTTACAGCAAAAATCGGTATGTGCTACATATCCAAATGTTGGTGCAATGCCTCGCCCAAGGCTTGGTGTTGAAGAAAATCCACAGGGGGTATTTCTTTTGCTCAAAAAGCATGGCTTGAGCCATAAGTTACATGCGACTCAACACAGAGCACCGACAAATGGCAACACAGCAGTTTGAAATTATTTTTTTAAAATTAATGTACAACTGCATCTATGGCAAGTCCATGGAGAATGTTCGCAAATACCGTGACATTAAATTGGTCAATGTCTGTGAGGGGCGTTGGGGTACCCGGAGGTACATTTCCAAGCCAAATTTTAAAATCGATCAACATTATCGATGAGGATTTAGCCACTATTGAATTGAGTAAGACCAGCGTGACCATGGATAAGCCCATTTACTTGGGCCAAGTCATTTTAGACTTTTCCAAATCGGTCATGTATCGATTCCACTATGAGTTTGCCAAACGCCATTTTGAGGACGTCTCTCTTTTGTATATGGATACGGACTCATTCGTTTACCACATTCGCCACTGCAACCCCTATGACGTTATGAGACAACATAGTGACTGGTTCGACACCTCTTGCTATAGCGCTGACAACGTGTTTCAGCTGCCCATAAAAAACAAGAAGGTAATGGGCGTTTTAAAAGATGAATGCGGCGATTCCATTATGACGGAATTCGTAGGTTTGGCCTCAAAAATATATGCTTACCGCACACTCGACTGTAAGGAAGCCAAAAGAGCAAAAGGTGTAGGTAGGGCAGTGGTAAAATCGTTACGTGTAGACGATTACTTAGCGGTTTTACACACTGGCAAAGCTATGTCTCATACACAGTGCAGGATACAATCCAGCAACCATCATTGTATCTTGTGGAACAGAGAAAACGCACCCTCGCCTCCATGGATAACGAACGTGTGTGGGCTGATGACCTGCTCACCAGCCTGCCCTGGGGTTATGATCGCAAGGAGGAGGAGGTGTGATTTTTCTGTTTGTTCGTTTAGGGACATGGCTTTTTTGTAACTTGTAGATTTAGTATTTTGTAAATATTGGTTTTTGTCATTGTAAATAGTAGATTTTGTAAATAGTGGCAACCCATTTGGACATTTTGCTCTTTAAAAAAGTTCTATGCAACCTTATTTAAAAAAATTGACTGGTAAATAGTTTGATTCTTTTAAAGCTGTACAAATTTGTAGTTTTTTGTAAATATTTAATGAGTAATAGTATTTTTAGTAACTTTAATGACTAGTATTTAATTATTTTTGTAATGTCAATTATAAATGGTAAACTATAAAGTTCTTTTGGGATGAGTGTGCATGTCGAGAATGTGCTTTTGGAAATAAATAAAGTGGTTGTGTTTGTTCCCAAAGACAGGTGTGAATGTATGAGTAGAGTAAAAGCTGGTGTGTATGTATGACCAGAGCAAACACGGTGAGGTAGGGTGGTTGGGGAGGGGGGAAATTTTAACGTATATACTCATTTTGTTTTCAATAGTTTTGTTTTCTTTGAAAAATGGCAGACAATAGACATTACTTTTGTAAAAACAGTCTTACCTGTAGTAGTCGTAGACCTCGACGTTTCCACAGTCCAATAAACTCACTGCAGCATTGCCATGGTCAAGCACTTGCATCAACGTCATTGTCAAATCTCAACTTTCGACATACACCAAATGGAAAAATGTGAAAACAGCAAAATGGAAAATCCATGTTTCCATATCACCAAAAACGCAAAACTTAAAACGGACATTTTTAAAAACTGGAAATGGCCATGTGTAAAATATGAAAATTCAAAAACCTCAAACGAACATAAAAAAGTGTCATTTACAAAATGTAAAATCCATATCATCAAAAAGACAAAACTTCAAACAGATATTTTTAAAATACTGTAAATTGAAAATGGCAAATTGCAATGTGTAAAATGTGAAAATGAACAATCAACCATCAACATCATGATTTAAAAAAATAAAAAACAAAACATCGTGCTCTGGTAAACCTTTGTTTTTATTTCATAACCATAAGGGGATTGACATGTGAAAAATAGAATACAAACACATCCCAATTCCTCACTCCTCCATTCCTCAATGTTTATGTCCATGCATCATCAACTTTCCTTTCATAGCACTCATCACAATCAGGGCTGCCATCCTTTCACCCACGGAAGCATCACAGGATGAGAAACGTTGTTTAGGTTTTTTCAATAACAATTTATCTGCCACATGTCTTAAACCAGGATGACTATGGCGATAAGAAAGGTCATGTTCTTTGCATGCTTGATCCAAAAGATTAATGGGTACATCACCACGCTGCAAACGTTTTTCACAATGAGTTCCAGGGCCACAAAAACGATAACATGGAAGATGGATTTCGAAAGGTAAGTATTGAATCACTTTGTCAATGGCGCCATTGCCAGTACAGGTCTGGCATATCCTTTTCCATTGATGGTAAAAAGGTTTGGTCTCCTTCCTCCTCTGTGGACGATGTTTGTGTTTGTTGTTGTTGTTGTTGCTTTTTATCGCCATGACACCCTTGGAATGATTCAACAAAGTCTTTACACGGACTTTTATGACCGTGATACAGTTTCACTAGCTGACAAGTCGCGCACTGGCGCATAGACGGTATTTTTGCCATGGCCACTTGCTTATGGTGATCGTAATCCGTACAGGGTTGCAATTCACTCAACGCAGGGTCTTGTGTCCATGATTTTGGTACATGTTGCCAGATTTCTTTCACCGCGTTGGCGGCCACATAATAAATGAACGACTTGGGCGGCGCCAAGTGTTCCTCTTTGGTAAAACTGTCTAGTTTCTTTTTGCACACAAAGAACTTGCCGATGGCTTTGTCCGTAGCATTGCCTTTCTCCATGGTATCACGTGCTGTAGATGTTTACACGTCGCTTGTAGAAATCTCACTGGCGTCATTCACAGGTAAATCTTGAGTTATAATTTTGTTCAACAACTCCCAGCAGGCATGGGTGGTTAACCAATGAAAGAGATGCCACGCATGCGATAGGGCTGTATGGGTAATGTTGCCATAGGAACAAGTATCCATGAGCGTTTGCAGGGAGGGGCAGCCCAACTCCATGAGGTCGATACATTGGCAGTAAGACGCCAAAAATGGTTGCAACCGTTGTCGTTTTTCATTACCTTTCACAAATACCACATTGGCCGAGGACAAGTGTGCTTTCATGACCACGTCCAAATATTTATAGGAAATGGTTCCCTGATTCCAGTCTAGTTGCCTATGATTTTCAATCCACTGGGTTTGTTGACGGTCTTTTTCACACAACAAATCAAAGCATGGGGTGGTTTAAATAGCAGATGCGTAGCTTGCGATATCCAAAACGTGGTACAATCGATAATGGCCACTTGTTTAAATATAATTTTGTTGTCACCAATTTTAATACCCTTGGCAATCCACAATGAGTGTGCGCAACATGTTGACGCTTGCCTGGACCGAGTTCAACTGACGACTGACTGACGATCGACCACTAAAGTGTGATCATGACATGGACTTACCTGCCATGCTAGTTTGAAAAAAAAATGAGGTTAGGGTAGGACATTAGGACATGAAAAAATAAGAATGTAAGAATTACATCATTTTATTATCATAACACGTCTTACAGGCTTTTGTCATTTTGGGATAAGGATGATACCAACTGATACAACAATATAGTCTCTTGTGTTTGTAACGTCCATAACACCGATGATGTCACAATGTCTCTAAATTAGGCGTTTTTGATGGTGAGCTGCTCACCGAAGCACCATGGACACCATACAGTCCACACGTATCGTAACTTGTTTTTTTTTTCATCACCCAGAGACACAAGTGAGGGATAGCTTGAATGACAGGGTATATCTCCCACTTCCATTCTACACAGGTAGGGGCAGGCGGGTGACCAGCGCTGATGTTCCTGCATGGGTTGATCGCCCTCCTGCCATTGGTCTATGATGATGGGACAAAAGGCACATTTCACTTCATCTCTTGTTTTTAAATAGTAGAATCCAGCGGCCGCCAAGGCTTGAGGGTTTATGAAAGACACTGGTCATGCTGCAAAAGTCTTGAAACGTTGTTCCTCAAAGTTTAAATTCATGGATGTGACGTCTCTTGAGGCTTTAAAGCAAGACATGACTGAGCGGCTTGACGTGGGTTGACCTGTTATTTATACACTCGTCACTTGGTTGGACAGTGGATAATAGTTGACTTGTTTGTGATGAATAATCAAACAATAGGCCGTGGTATTGGCTGGTACATTGTCATGTGTTTCAAAATCTAGTCGAATGTCGATATTGGATGGCTTGACCGACTCTTCCAGGTAAGAATAGTCAAAGACAATCAGTGGTGCTCTTGCCTTAAACGCTTGAGGTAGCAGCATGGGGCCGTTCTCTTTTTGATAATACGACCATCGAAATTTAGAAAACAAGTCTACAGGGGGCCAAACTTATTTTTTGAAAAATCCAAATCCAGTCCTTCATAGGGAAACACAGCTCCGTTGAGGAAAAGACGTGCATTTCTCAATTGCAGGTGATCAAATTGCGTGGCATCTTTGGTTAGTTGATACTTGCGATTCGTTTGAAAACCCACGATCAGGTAGAGAGGTCTCTCTGTATAGCGAGCTGTTTTTACAGACCAACTGTGTGTGTTGGTGGTGGGCAATAGCGGATATTCATGGAGTGTCCAGCTTCTAAATTCCATGAGTAGAGGCACATCTCTCTTTACTATTTTGAGTATGTCCAGTTTTTTTGCTATCGTCAAGGGTCACATGAGGCACTTTCCATAGCAAGCGTTGTAGTTGAATTTTTGAATCTATGGGGGCATTGTCGGCTCCCTTGAGTGCATTATTATCACTCCTGTCTCTCACTAGATAGAGCACTTGCCTTGCGTTGACCACAATGCGCTGGTGGTCTTCGGCAAAGCCTAAAATCAGTTTAAGAGGTAAATATCCGGTAAAGGTCCCTATAAGAGGGGTATAGTTTCATGACACTGGAAATGCCCACATTTCGAGTGCTATCCACCACGATATCGTTAATGACATACCGCACCTCAGAAAAGAGAAAGACCAAACCATGGTTGGCCAACTTGGATGTGGCGGGTGTAGAGCCATCGGCTTTGGTGAGTCGACCTTCAATCTGAACGACACTTTCATGCGGTAGGGTGTAAATATCTTGGTTGTTGATAACAAATTGAATTTCATCATTGTTATTGAGTCCAGGTGTATGAGCTTGATAGGAATGGAGATCAATTCTTACCACTCCTGGTTGCTCCTCGATGCGGTTCGCTACCTCTAGGATAGAATTCATCATGGGGGTTGACGTGGTAACCCAAATGCTGTAAAATCTGCTTGCCTGGAGATGTTAACGTGTATTCACGTGGCAAACAACTAACACCATTCCTAGACGGTGCTGTTGCTTTATACACAAACTTCATAGTGGCTTTAGCACCAACTTGTGAGTCACTGGTGTGGTAGAATCTAGATCAATGAGTTGTTGATCTCTATTGATCAGTCTTAATGTTATATTACTAATACTATCGACAGCCACAGAATGAAAAAGCACTACTGGAGGGTTTTCACGAATAATATACCCATTGAGCGATGTCACAATAAAGTCATAAAGCGAATGCGATGGTTCTTGATTGGTGTACACTTGGCTAATAATATTACACGTCACCGACACATGATGGTCCTCAATGAATTTCACTTCATGGTCCGAATCATGTTTTTTGTTGGGCACCAATACACGTGGTTTAAATCCTAGTAATGGACCAATGGAATCGGGGTGTGTTTTAAAGTCGATGTTGAATGTGGAGAAAATACTGCAGCAATGAGTGTTGGTATTGCCTACAAGTTCAAACTTGCGCGTTCCATCGAGAAATGACTTTAAACCATATTCATTGATCAACACCACATAAATGTGTTCATAAATATCATCGATCGTGTATCCATCTGAGTTCAGGGTGAGCACAGAATCATCATAGTAAAACTTGTTGTTCACATTTTATCGTATGTTGTATATTCGATTGTACGTTTCAAGAGAAACAAGTCCTAAACCATAGGGTTTTTCACTCAATTCGATAGGCGGGTAAAAGTCTAGGCTGACTTCAGGTCCACGTCCAGGCAGTGTAAACGTTTTACTTTCTGCCGACATACTGGTGGCGTTTTTGATTATGCTGCGTCTTATATAAGAAAATAAACACAAACGTCCACACTGTTGGCTGTTAAACGTTTGCTCACGTTCCACATTATAATATATCTTGATCCTGTTTCCAAAATAGGTCACTAGTTCCATGGGCGGGGGCAAATTCCCAAAACTGTCAAAGTACCATACAATGGATCCCTCTTTGACATAAGCTACATAATGTGTTCCTGGTCCTCGGTGATCATCCAAATTGACAACAGCGCATTCCTGTTTCCAGGGACGTAGAGGTAATTGGTTTCGCATAAACACTCCTCGAAAATGAGAAAGCTTTAGTTGTTTAGCATAGCTTTCCACTTGTTGATGCGTCAGGGCATGTCTCGCTATGGCTGAGTTTTTTTTTAATATTTCGAAATGGTGAAATCCCAAATTCTTGTTGATAAAAGGCTGGCTTAAATTGGCATTTCTAGCCCCCATAGCAATCGCTTCCATCGTCTCATTGTGTCGCTCGCTTTCTTTGAGTTGTTGCTTGCCCTGCTGCACGGCTTTAATGGTTTTCGCCACTGCACTGGCACCGCCCAAAAGTGAACCTAGAGCAGCCAAACCGGCAAATAATGCAGGTAAAAATCCCGCTCGTTTGGGGACCGGAATCACTCGCCTTTGTTTTGAACCCTGTCGCCGACGATTTGGAATAACATGTCTCTGTGCTGCTCGAAGGGCTTTCCTTATGGTCAATACAATATTTTTTCTTTTTTCTTTCGCAAGGGCTTGTCCACGAATATCTTAAGCCCAGGCTTTGCCAAGGACAGGGTCTTTTTTTAGTCTTTCTCACCACATACCTTTGTTTCACCATGATGATAATGACCAACAACCATTCACAAGAAAGTTTAAATCACAACTAACGTCAAATTGTTATTTCATGGCTGTATATTCCAATTTCACATAAAGTGGGAAATCGTTTATGGTATTTCCCGCTTGCTTTTCAGCCCATGTCAACATGAGATGAAAGGATAATTTGTCACCTGCATTGACCATTTCATGGTTATGGACCAACATCCTATGACCATTTATCTTTATTTGTAAATTGTTCTCATCAGGTATGGCATATTTGATGTGAATGGTTCCATCATAGTGTAATCGATAGTGGCTTAAACCCGAAGCAAGCACTTAGGTCAAGTGCTGGTCACGAGCTAGCGGTAAATGGTTTCTGTCATTCAAAGGTTTTTCATTTGTCAGATACACTAAAAATACAGATGGGATAAATTTATAAAGCCTTTTCATTTCATAGGTCACGTAACGCTTGGTACAGACATCGTCTTCGTCTTGCGGGTCTTCCACGTGAATAATCCGATGGTGATTAGCGCTATAGCCATTCACTGTAAGCTGGGGCACTTTGTCATAAAACTGATACACTTTTTTACCCACATACTTTTTCGTAGTAACGTCGGTAGACACTTGAGGATAATTTACATGGGTTAACCGCTTTCCCTTAAAGTCATAATCTCCCTGTTTTGTGCGTGGCACTACTGACCTATCGACATAGTGTTTATTAGCAGGATCTGTTTCTTGTTTAGGATCATGTATGGGGACAGACCTAGCTTTGGCCAGCAACGCACGTCCAAAGACATCCATCGCCAACCGGTAGTACCAGTCTACTGTTTCTATGACAAGGCTCGGTGTCCTGTATATAGACAGCCTGCTAGCCTGGCTAAGCCTTAGTTGAAATGAAGATTATTAAGCAGCAAGAGTCATTCCCCGTGGGGGACATGGTTTCCCATCTCTGCCCCACATCACGTGAACAACGCCATGGTTCACTGTTTCCATCTTCCATTCGCTGCATCATTGTGGGGCCTTCCGGCTGTGGAAAGACTAATCATTTGCTAACGCTCATCACAGCGCCCAACGGTCTGTGTTTTCAAAATATTTATATTTTTGCAAAATCTCTCTACCAACCCCTCTACCTGTTTCTGGATCAAGTCATGTCTGGATTACAAAAGGAGAATATGGGTTATTTTACATTTTCCATGCAAGAAAATGTGATATCACCGGATGAGATAAAGTCTGATTCACTCATGATTTTTGATGATGTATCCACTGAACGTCAAGGCATCATTCAAAGCTATTTCAGCATGGGTCGTCACAAAAATATCGATTGCTTCTATCTTGGACAAACGTATTCAAAAATGTCCAAACAGTTGATTCGTGACAATGCCAATGTCATAGTTTTATTTCGCCAGGACGAGAGGAACAGTCGTCACATTTATAATGAACATGTGAATCCGGATATGACCTTTCAAATGTTTACAGAATTGTGTGCCAAGTGCTGAAACACTCAACGTCATGCCTGTTTAGTGATTGACAAACAAAGTGAACTCAACCAAGGACGGTATCGCTTAGGGTTTGATCATTTTATTGCTATTTAAGGCCCTGTCTCATTCCCCGTCAAGTCATTTGTCAAGACACCATGGCGTTAGCAGAGAGTCAATTGAAAAAGCATATTATTAGAGCAAAAATACTATTCGCCAAAAGTTTCGTCAATTGAAACGATCGCGTGCCGATCATGCTTTGTTTATTCAACAACATTTAGCACCTCCGCTAAAAGCCATGTTGAAACCCTCTTTCAAGCCATCTGAAACGCTACCCACCGTTTCACAAGCCACGCAGACGCTGCAGAGGACCCTGAGGAAGAGGAAGAGGAACAGGAACAGGAAGATTTGACTAGTGTTAGCGAGGTTGAGGATGAGGAGGAACAAGTGTTTACGCCTCAAAAAAAAAAAAAAAAAGGCCGCACCGCTTGCAGAGTTTTTGAGAAAAAAGAAATCCTTGGCCATGGTCGAAACACCTTGCCCGTCCAGAGCGTCTCCGTTTTCTCAACTCTTGGCCACCCCTCAACATAAAGCTCAACTGAAAACCATTTTAATAAAATATTATGGATCAACTTTGGAACCCTATTTCACCGATCTATTTATTGCAAACACTGATACCACGTATGGTGTTCGCTATGAGGATGATAGTTTTAAAATTGGCGATTCATCCATTAAATTTGCTCGTACTAAAGCTATCATTAAAAACATTAACTATAAATTAACTCCAGGACTGTTAAAGTTGCTCTTTTCTCGGACCTCCTCTTCCCATGATTATACGTCAGAGGACCTTAGTAAATATAAATCCATTTTATTGGATACCCATTCTCACAAAAGACAGTATAATCCCACTCAACAAGTGAATGCCAATATATCTCAAAAATATAAAACCATCATTGCAAAAATGTTTCCCACTAGTCAAAGTACTCGTCGTAAAGCATCCACTTCGGGAGTGACATTTAAACCATTAAAACCCCTTGTGTATGTTACCTACTGGCACAATCCCAATAAGCTCGTCCAGCGGCTACAGTTGTTGCATGCCTCACGTCAAGCTGGCCATACCGGTCACGATTGGGAAATTCAAGAAATTGAACAAGAACTTCGAAATGCCAAAATTATTGTTTAAGCCCTCACCCATTAAAATGGGTATTGCTCACGAGTTGCATCGCCCAGCTAGGCGTCACTATCCGCGACTCAAGGTGATTTCACTAGGTGTGGATGAACTTTGGCAGGCTGACTTGGTTGAAATGATACCCTATGCTAGCGTTAACGACGGTGTGCGCTATATGTTAACCGTCATTGATGTGTATTCCAAAATGGCCTTTGTTGAACCTGTCCGTCGCAAGTCTGGTCCACTAGTTACCAAGGCCTTTCAACATATTATTCAACACTCCAAACGTCAACCTCAGCTGCTACAAACCGACCAGGGGAAAGCATTTTTCAACAAGGATTTCTCCAGTTTTCTCAAATCTAATGATATTCACCATTACACCACGTACAGCAATCTCAAAGGCAGTGTGGTCGAGCGGTTCAACCGAACATTGAAAACCCATATGTGGAAAGCGTTTACCGCTCAGGGCAGTTATCGCTGGTTGGACATGTTACCTGAGCTAGTGTCACGTTACAATGACACCAAACATAGAACGATTGGGACCAAGCCACGCCTCGTGACTAAAAATATTCAGCGATTGGATAAACTGTTTAACACCATAAAAACAGCCGATCCTAAACGTCACCGACTGAAAAATTGGAGATTTTGTTCGTGTGAGCAAATTTAAGTCTGCCTTCAATAAGGGCTACACGCCTCTGTGGGGGACTGAACTATTTCAAATTCTTCAAGTCAACTTGGACACTCCAGTCACCTATTTACTCGAGGACCTCAACCATCAACCCATAAAAGTAGATTTTATCTCAATGAAATTCAGAAAACAGCATTTCCTAAACATTATCTTGTGGGAAAAATGTTGAAACAAAAAGGAAATAAACTATATGTCAAATGGTTAGGATTTAACTCTACGTTTAATTCTTGGATCAATAAATTACATGTTGTGTGAACCTGTGCACTTTTTATTTATTCACACATGTTGTACACTACCTATAGCTCTGTGTGTACAGTCCTCAGCTCCACATATTTCTTTCTCTTTCCACCTGTGTTCTCTCATACATACCCCCCCCCCTTCCCCCCTCCACCTCCCACCACTGCTTTTCGCAGCTCTTGCCTATCTATTGGTTGTGACATCATTCCCACAAGTTGCATCATACTTTTTACTGATTCAGCGATTACCACGCTTTGAACATTCTGTTATCGGACACGTGGACAGATAACGCCCAAGGTGAACACGTGTGTAGGATCATATTACACATCAACTTGCATTTTGCCACGTACGAAGCAAAGAGGATGTGACTTGTTAACAGTTATCATGCACGTGGACAGCCAACGCCCAAGATGAACACCTGTGGCAGATCAAATTTCACATGAACTTGAATTTTGTCACGTACGAAGCAAACAGGATGTAACTTGTTTAGCGTACATGTCATCTCACACGTGTTCACATGCATTTCGCTCTTCCCCACCACCACGGTTGTCGGATTATTTCACTTTCAAATGTCTTTGTCATTTTTCCATTGCACCTGTTGTCAAGTCAGATCAGCGCATTCCAATAATCTCAAATGACATTCACCTCCTGCTCGTCTGCTCCTTGGCAAGTTTGTTTTCTGTACTCGCTTCGACCAACATAGAACCAAGTTTTCATCACCGTTTACAAGTCAAAGGTCCCCTTCGAGGGTAAAATGTGTGAAAAAAAACGCACCCTCGCTCTATCATAAGCCGACCCGCCGAAATATCGATTGTTCTCTTAAGCAGGGTCATTGTGGTCAGCGACAGGTTCGTTGAAACACACACACATCCAGCCGTATCGTCTCTCTCAACCACCACGCATCATGAACATTGTAAACAGGTAATGAAAAAATATATTTTTTCAACATGTACGGCGTTAGGCCCTTTGTCAAAATGTCAAACATAGTTTCAAAAAGGGGGCGTTAGCCCGAGTCCTAGGACACCTCGTTCACTTCTCTAGCGTTATGGGTTTGCGAGATAGAGCAAAAAGTCTAAAATCACGGTGTTACCTCAACATGGTTTTTCATTCCTGCTCAACACGAACATCCGCGGCAAGAAGGCAACGCGACGAAAAAAATGCCACCTCGTACACGTCTCTAGCGTTATTGGTTCGTAAGAAATCAGCAAAAATCACAAAAAACACTTGTTTACCCCAAATTCGAGTTTCCAATTTTTTTAAAAAAATATAACGAGTGGTCCATAGAAAAGAGGACGTCACCCCGAGTCCTTGGACCCGTCGTACACGCCTCTGGCATCATTGGTTCGCGAGATATAGCAAAAAGTTTAAAATCACGGTTTTACCCCCAAAAAACTATGTTTCCAGATTTTCACCTTTTCGACACCTACATTCCCGTAAAGAGCACAACGAGACGAAAAAAAACGAATCCAAGCACGCCCTCCTATCATGACTCCTTCCATTCCAAGGTCGCAGGGGCTCACAACTTCCTTTTGGAAGCAGAACCCCTGTCATCCCACTACTGTCAGGTTTTTATCCTAGAGACTTGAAATTTATTTTCATGGTAGAGGGCGTAGGGACCTTTCATTTATGTCAAACATTTTTTTGTAAACTTTCTAGTTTCCAAAATATAGGGTTTTCAAAATTCGAGTGTTTTCAAAAAAAACATCAAAAATAAAGAAGTTTTATTATAGAAAATAAAGGTCATAAAGACCATTCGTTTGAGCCATGGCACAACATTCTATCGGGTTTGGTTTTCAAACTATCACATACTTTCGAAAAAAAAAATCGAAAAAAAATTCAAAAATATAACGAGTGGTTCATAGCAAAGCCCCCGTCATCTCGAGTCCAACGACACCTCATTCGTGAATCTTCGACCACGGGTTCGGGAGTTATCGGCTCGCATTGGGAGTAGGGGGGGGGGGTTAGAACTGTCACTACTCCACTACTCTGTGTATCTATAAAAAAAATAACTGGTGAGAATTTTGAAATACAGCGGTAGAGGGGAGGAGGGGTTCTGCATTTTTCTCTATAGCAATGATAATGTTATATACCGGCCCCGTGGTGTTGGGGTAGCGCGCCTGCCTCTCACCCGGAGGCCCAGGGTTCGATCCCCGGCTCCGTCAGGGATTTTAAAACTGACGTGAGGGTTGGAACGGGGTGCTCTCAGCCTCATGAGGACAATTGAGTAGCTGTCTGACAGTGAGACAGCGCCCCGATCACGAAAACCAAGATTAACGGCCGAGGGGACCCGACGCGCTAATCATGCGTCACTCCAATATGTGGAGGCCAAATGGCTGGGCAGCGGTCGCTTGGTCGGCCTTAGCCCGTCATGGGCTGTATAGTGCCAGAGGTTGACTTTTCGTTGTTGTTGAATGATAATATTATATTCTCATATGCATCAATCAGCTGATTACAAACTGATTCCCAAAATAACATTAAGACCAGGAACTTTCGTTATTGTTTCATACTACAGCATCTAGAGAAGAAGATTTTCGTAATAATGAATGTAAACGAAACGAAAACCATAAAAATCTCATAATTAAATCTGGATTAATTACAAAATCTGCGATGTTTTGCCATCATGCTGCTTTATCGTTCTTTTTTTTGTTCATCCCGTGGCTCATGTTCTCACGATTAACGGTCACGTTAAACTACAAGCTTCCTTCCTTTTTGCTTTTTTGTTTGTTCACGAAATGGCCAACGATCGTCGCTGCCGGATTCAAATGAAACCAATTCCGGCGATGATCGCCGTAGGGAAACCAGACCCAATTTTTTACTTGCATTGATAAGACAACAGAGATCGCCGTAGTGAAACCAGCCCCATTTGATTACATCCATTGCCGAAGATCGCCAATGATGACCTTCGTAGCGAAACCAGCCCCATTTGTTGACATGCATTGCCGATGATCGCCGTAGGGAAGCCAGCCCCATCTGTTTACATGCATTGCCGAAGATCGCCGTAGGGAAACCATCCCTATTTATTTACATGCATTGCTGAAGATCGCCAGCGATGATCGCCGTAGCGAAACCAGCCCCATCTGTTAACATGCATTGCCGAAGATCACCGTAGGGAAACCGTCCCTATTTATTTACATGCATTGCTGAAGATCGCCAGCGATGATCGCCGTAGGGAAACCAGCCCCATTTGCTTACATGCATTGCCGATGATCGCCGTAGGGAAGCCAGCCCCATCTGTTTACATGCATTGCCGAAGATCGCCGTAGGGAAACCATCCCTATTTATTTACATGCATTGCTGAAGATCGCCAGCGATGCTCGCCGTAGGGAAACCAGCCCCATTTGCTGAATGCATTGCCGATGATCGCCGTAGGGAAGCCAGCCCCATCTGTTTATATGCATTGCCGAAGATCGTCGTAGGGAAACCATCCCTATTTATTTACATGCATTGCTGAAGATCGCCAGCGATGATCGCCGTAGGGAAACCAGCCCCATTTGCTTACATGCATAGCCGATGATCGCCGTAGGAAAGCCAGCCCCATCTGTTTACATGCATTGCCGAAGATCGCCGTAGGGAAACCATCCCTATCTATTTACATGCATTGCTGAAGATCGCCAGCGATGATCGCCGTAGGGAAACCAGCACCATTTGCTTACATGCATTGCCGAAGATCGCCGTAGGGAAACCATCCCTATTTATTTACATGCATTGCTGAAGATCGCCAGCGATGATCGCCGTAGGGAAACAAGCCCCATTCGCTTACATGCATTGCCGATTATCGCCGTAGGGAAGCCAGCCACATCTGTTTACATGCATTGCCGAAGATCGCCGTAGGGAAACCATCCCTATTTATTAACATGCATTGCTGAAGATCGCCAGCGATGATCGCCGTAGGGAAACCAGCACCATTTGCTTACATGCATTGCCGATGATCGCCGTAGGGAAGCCAGCTCCATCTGTTTACATGCATTGCCGAAGATCGCCATAGGGAAACCATCCCTATTTATTTACATGCGTTGCTGAAGATCGCCAGGAATGATCGCCGTAGGGAAACCAGCCCCATTTGCTTCCCTGCATTGCCGATGATCGCCGTAGGGAAGCCAGCACCATCTGTTTACATGCATTGCTGAAGATCGCCGTAGGGAAATCATCCCTATTTATTTACATTCAATGCTGAAGATCGCCAGCGATGATCGCCGAAGGGAAAACCAGCTCCATTTCCTGACATGCATTGCCGATGATCGCCGTAGGGAAGCCAGCACCATCTGTTTACATGCATTGCCGAAGATTGCCGTAGGGAAACCATCCCTATTTATTTACATGCATTGCTGAAGATCGCCAGCGATGATCGCCGTAGGGAAACCAGCCCCATTTGCTTACATGCATTGCCGAAGATCGCCGTAGGGAAACCATCCCTATTTATTTACATGCATTGCTGAAGATCGCCAGCGATGATCGCCGTAGGGAAACCAGCCCTATTTGTTGACATGCATTGCCGATGATCGCCGTAGCGAAACCAGCCCCATCTGTTTACATGCATTGCCGAAGATCGCCGTAGCGAAACCAGCCCCATCTGTTTACATGCATTGCCGAAGATCGCCGTAGGGAAACCATCCCTATTTATTTACATGCATTGCTGAAGATCGCCAGCGATGATCGCCGTAGGGAAACCAGCCCCATTTGCTTACATGCATTGCCGATGATCGCCGTAGCGAAACCAGCCCCATCTGTTTACATGCATTGCCGAAGATCGCCGTAGGGAAACCATCCCTATTTATTTACATGCATTGCTGAAGATCGCCAGCGATGATCGCCGTAGGGAAACCAGCCCCATTTGCTTACATGCATTGCTGATGATCGCCGTAGAGAAGCCGGCACCATCTGTTTACATGCATTGCCGAAGATCGCCGTAGGGAAACCATCCCTATTTATTTACATGCATTGCTGAAGATCACCAGCGATGATCGCCGTAGGGAAACCAGCCCCATTTTTTGACATGCATTGCCGATGATCACCGTAGCGAAGCCAGCCCCATCTGTTTACATGCATTGCCGAAGATCGCCGTAGGGAAACCATCCCTATTTATTTACATGCATTGCTGAAGATAGCCAGCAATGATCGCCGTAGGGAAACCAGCCCCATTTGCTTACATGCATTGCTGATGATCGCCGTAGAGAAGCCAGCCCCATCTGTTTACATGCATTGCCGAAGATCGCCGTAGGGAAACCATCCCTATTTATTTACATGCATTGCTGAAGATCGCCAGCGATGATCGCCGTAGGGAAACCAGCCCCATTTGCTTACATGCATTGCCGATGATCGCCGTAGGGAAGCCAGCCCCATCTGTTTACATGCATTGCAGAATATCGCCGTAGGGAAACCATCCCTATTTATTTACATACATTGCTGAAGATCGCCAGCGATGATCGC
This sequence comes from Meconema thalassinum, assembly GCA_946902985.2. NCBI lineage: Eukaryota > Metazoa > Arthropoda > Insecta > Orthoptera > Tettigoniidae > Meconema > Meconema thalassinum. The sequence continues at coordinate 292,846,536 of OX336391.1, read as the reverse complement.
CGTAGGGAAACCAGCCCCATTTGTTGACATGCATTGCCGATGATCACCGTAGCGAAGTCAGCCCCATCTGTTTACATGCATTGCCGAAGATCGCCGTAGGGAAACCATCCCTATTTATTTACATGCATTGATGAAGATAGCCAGCGATGATCGCCGTAGGGAAACCAGCCCCATTTGCTTATGCATTGCTGATGATCGCCGTAGAGAAGCCAGCCCCATCTGTTTACATGCATTGTCGAAGATCGCCGTAGGGAAACCATCCATTTATATTTACATGCATTGCTGAAGATCGCCAGCGATGATCGCCGTAGGGAAACCAGCCCCATTTGCTTACATGCATTGCCGATGATCGCCGTAGGGAAGCCAGCCCCATCTGTTTACATGCATTGCCGAATATCGCCGTAGGGAAACCATCCCTATTTATTTACATACATTGCTGAAGATCGCCAGCGATGATCGCCGTAGGGAAGCCAGCCCCATCTGTTTACATGCATTGCCGAAGATCGCCGTAGTGAAACCATACCTATTTATTTACATGCATTGCTGAAGATCGCCAGCGATGATCGCCGAAGGGAAACCAGCCCCATTTGCTTACATGCATTGCCGATGATCGCCGTAGGGAAGCCAGCCCCATCTGTTTGCATGCATTGCTGATGATCGCCGTAGCGAAACCAGGCCTTGAGGGGGCCTTCAGGGTGTGTGTAGCCCCACCAACTATGGTGCACTTTGGTTAGAGCTACATCTCCAAGATCTCCCGGATCGTGAGCTCGGGAGTTAGCGACTTTGAGGGATTCCTGAACTGGGTGCGTTTTTCTCCCTTTTTTCAGTGGCTTTGGAGTGGACCTCTCCTTTTAACATGGATAAGTTTATTTTTATTTTTGTGCGTGGGGGGAGGGGATTGGGGGTCAAGTCAAACTCTCGTTATGCACAAGTGTGACGGTCTACCACGCACCTTGCCCCTAAGGGGGTGCGTGTAGGCACTACCCGCATCTCAATGGATCCGCCTCGTTGCGCGGTGACTATCATTCTTAGCTGTCACCGTAGAGATCCCGATTCGATTCTTGGCTCCGCCAAGCAATTTAATTCTGGTCTGAGGTCTGAAACGGGGTATACTCAGCCTCGTGAGGCAAAACTGAGAAGAGGGGGGTTTGATTCCTACCTCAGCCATCTTGGGAGTGGTTTTCCGTGGTTTCTCCACTTCTACTCCAGGAATATGTCAGGATGGTTCTTAACTCAAGGCTGCTTCCCACCCAAATCCTAACTCGATTACAAATACACACACTAATACTTTTTTTTTTAGTACAGACATCACAGGGACAGGGATAGATGAACACGACGTCGCCGAGTCCCTAAAGAATCAACAAGAACATCGACACTCATTACTGCCTTTCCCACGCGAGAAGCAGTTTTACAGTAGAATATAATACTTAGATAGTTTATCTTGTACTGCATTTATTGTCCCCACAACTTCAATGGAATAATAGCTAACTTTGTGTGTCAACATTATTATAAAGAAACTTGTTTACAGACTTATATCCTCATACAAATTGCGAGTGGTGTAAACACGTGATCGCCTGTAATATAACCTTGTTAGAAAGGTTAACATATCCATGATTCGATGTTCCTCAGTGTAGTGAAGGAACTTACGTTATTTTTATTTTCTCAAATCCTTATCCAACCTTATCCTAATGAGAACCGGTCAGAGGTCACCTTGATCCAGGCGCCTAGACATATCCTTTCCTATCTCCCTCAATCCTGATTCTTCGAGGCCTTACGACATTTTTTTCTCTATCTTTTATTTCCCTTATTCCTCATTTTCTCAGACTGACTGCGTGGTGGAGCGGTAACGTTCTCACCTTCTGTGCCCAAGGTTGCAGGATCGAATCCTGGTGCAGTCAATTGGTATTCAAGGGTACGCAAATGTGAGGGAGCCGTGTCAGTAGATTTACTGGCACGTTAAAGATCGCCTTCGGGACAAAATTCCGGCATCCCGTCGTCTCTAAAAGCCGCAGTGGTTAAAAGGGACTTACAATCCTTTTTTCCTTTGTACTTCTCCTTTTAGCATGTAAGTTAGTTGTAGTCTTCATTTCATATTCATTTTCAGTATCACCCAAATCATTTGGGGCGGATGACCTAGATGTTTCGCTCCTTAAAATAACAAGTCACTACCATTACCAGCCACCTGCACTGCATTTACTCGCAACGGATCAGTCCATCCACCTTACAAATGATCCTCAGTAATTTTCCCAATCATCGTCTTACACATGTTATATTCATAGAGCTCCTTCTATTTTGTCCTGTCCTGTCCTGTCCTTTTCACGATGATTTGCCTTTGCTTATTTCTTCTTTTTTATTTTATTTTATTTAGTCAATTTACCCTCTATGTTGGTGGTTCCCACGGACTCAGCGAGGGAACTCACCACTACCGCCTCGATGGGCAGTGTCCTGGAGCTGGGGACATCTGGTCGGGATGGATACAACTGGGGAGGTGTGATCACCTGCAAAATGAACAGGGGCCTCATTAGGGATGGGAAGGGATGGAAGACAGGGATGGATAGGCTAGGAAGAGGGAAGGAGGCGGCCGTGGCCTTACAGAAGGTACCATCCCGGCATTTGCCCGAAGGCGAAGTGGGAAACCACGGAAAACCACTTCGAGGATGGCTGAGGTGGGAATCGAACCCCCTCTACTCATTTGGACCACCCGAGGCTGAGTAGACCCCGTTCCAGTCCTCATAACACTTTTCAAATTTCGTGGCAGAGCCGGGAATCGAACCCAGGACCTCCGGGGCGGCAGCTAACCATGCTGACCGCTACGCTACGGAGGCGACCTTATTTCTTCTTACCTGCAAAATATGTTTTTCTTTTCTAGTGTTATGGAGTCCTAAGTCAGCATATACTCAGCGGAAATTCTACGGTATGCTGACACACTGCAGTGTCATTAACTGTGGAATTATCTCCAATCCGCTCAGCTCATCAGAAACAAAGAGAATCAATAAGCGGCTAGTCAGGCTTATCTTATATTTTAGTAAAGAATTATGAAAACATCGTTGAGTTTAGACATATTATAATACTGTATGTGCCACCATATTTTTACAAGCTGAATTTTGTATAACAATATTAGTTTACAATCACCTAAAATCACAGTAGGGGAGTAAAGTAACTAGGGCCGGTGCTTCTGCACCCCTAAATCCAGCGATGTCAAGCGTAGAAAACATTTATAGCATTTGCAAAATTTGTCGACAACTCTTCATGCACAGTAATCTTCATGTTGTATGAAATCTAAGAGTGGATTTTAGCGGTATTTTAGGGGTTGCGACAACGCGGTCATGTAGCCCCGTGTACTTTGGGTGTGTGTAGAATCTGTCTGATAACCGGTGTTAATTGTGATGTCTGTATTAGTGTGTGTTATCTGTTTTTAATTCAAGAAAGGACTGCAGACATTGAATTTCAAGTAGTTCCTACTTTTGCCGCCAAATGCCACCGTCAACGACTACTAGTTCAGAACTTCGCTACCAGACGACACCGCAGTCGGCTCCTGGCGACGAACGTATGAACCTTAAGAGCGTTGTTTAACCTATTACTTAATTTAGCTTCACACAGGTGTAATTAGTGGAAGGTTCTTTAACATGCCATAAATCCATGACATGGGACCGCCGGCTTTACTTCCCCTCCGAAAGAAGGCATACTGAGGGATTTTAATGCTCTTAAAAAATCCGACGACTTCGGCCAGGTTTGAACCCGCAATCTTGGGCATACACGCTCAGCATGCTACCAACTACGCCACCGAAGCCGCTGTCTAAGAACAGTAAAAGAAAAGCTTGGATAATGTATTCGTTGGTTAAAATTAGCCTTCGCGTGATCGGGGTACGAATTGAGACTCCGGTCCTAAAGGTCTTAGATTCAATTCTAGGCTCAGCCAGGAAATTTAATTCTGGTCTGAAGTTTGGAACTGGGTACACTCAGCCTCGTAAGGTAAAACTTAGTACAGGTGGGTTCCGATTCCCATCTCAGCCATCCTAGTGGTGTTTTACCGTTGTTTCCAACTGTACTCCAGGAAAAGTCCAGGATGGTTCCTGACTTTAGGCCACGGCCTTCTCCTTCCCGATCCAAGTCCCAGTTACAAATACACACACAAAATGTTTACACAACTGAATTTTTGTTTATACAATTACGGTGTTAGTGTGATAATTTCGGTCTTATATTTGTTGTTGGGTTCCTCTGTCAAATTATACGTGTTCATTAACATTTGGCTGCTCAGTGTGATCTAGAATAAGGTGACCGGACGTCTCATACAGGGTCATTATCTATGTGCGCCCCGATAAACACGGCAATCTAAGTCGGCTGTGACTGGTGCAGATCGCGGGTGAGCGTACGTGGTTCAGCCGGTGGTTGGCACGCTCTGCTGACTCATAATATCGTTAGTTCACACGTGTTTTGTCATTCATATGGACGTGTATCTGCAAAGCTTAGACGTTAGTGTTGCACGTTTAGTGAGTATTGTGATTACTATGATTGTTGAGCATGTCTAGACACCAATTCACATTGCGCGAACATGTGTATATTTATAATTCGTATATGAAAAGCAGAAAATCTTGTTCTGAAACGAGACGAAAATTTCGAATCAAGCTACCAGGAAGATGTGTGCCTAATACCAGTACAATTAGGAGGGTCACTAAACGATTCAAGGAAACAGGCTCCGTAAATAATAAAAGAGTTGACAGACATTCTTTCATCAGAAGATGTCAGGTGTTTGATACAAGAGAGGGAGGACATTTTCAGCATCGGCTAAGAGCACTGTAAGTACACATATTTGAACATGTTTGGTAAAAGTGTGAAAGTGCGCGCCTAACACCACCTGAACCGGGTACGCGCACCCGCCAGTCACAGCCGGCTTAGCTTGCCGTATTTATCCGGGCGCACATAGATAATGACCCTGTATTTGACGGGATTGTCCCTCAGTTCAGTGATTGGTCCCGTCGTCCCGACAAATAATAAATGAGACGCACAACGTCCTGTTTTTAGGTAGATTTCCTGAGAAAGCTACGTATTGTAAGGGTACCTGTTGCAACTTCCGGAATGTTTCTACTCGTAGATATCTCCGCGTTTCACAAGGGAATGGAAATGGGGGACCTTTTTCGAAAAAGTGAAATATATCGCTATAAATTTCTTAGTACGGTATGTGAAAAATCGAATCCATTCAAACTTCGTACTATTCTTCGGATAAGGGCCAAAAAATTATCATAGCAAATTTATTAATAGCACCAACCATTGACCAAAGAAGTGGGAAAAATGGAGCTTTTATAGAAAAAAAATCATACCTCCCTTAAAAGGCAAAACCTTTTATAATGGTCGATAGTCCTCTAAAAATTACCTAAAACTTTTGTCTGAAAGAATTTTTGATGTGTAACATCTTTCCACTCGGTTGCTGGGTAATTTTGTGGGAGTGATTTTGGAAATGGGACAGAAATATGTAAGATGAAATAATGAGCGCGCGCGGTGGCAGAGATCGGTACCACGACCTACTGTCGGCCATGTGGCTATGTGGAATGTATATCGCATACGGTTTACTTCAAGGTTTGGAGGCCCCATTAAAGATATTCCTACAATAAAGCATCTTCAAGTTGCCGTTCTTTGGTGTGAATATATTCATTATATCATATTTGCTGAAAACAATTATGATTTATTAAATCTTCATACTTTTGCTGTGGAATGTATATCGCATACGGGTTATTTCAAGGGTTGGAGGCCCCATTAAAGATATTACTACAATAAATCAAAGGTACCACGACGTACCTCGCTCATGCGCACCGGTCATGATTTGGCACTGGAGTTTTACAAGTAGTTATTTCTATGACCAACAGAGTTCACTGTTAACAAGGGATTTGCACTCCCGGCAGACACATAGTAGGATAGCATGTAAGATGTTACACATCTTATACGACTACTGTAAGGCTCGTAAATTTTTGATATGGCCCACCCTTATGCCAAGGGATGAGCTGTTGGAATTAAGGGAAGGTGGGACTAAACACGTGAAACTTTTGTAGGTTTAAAGCAATTGGCAAATTTAGAGAATTCCAAACCTTTTTCTTTGCCCGGTGAAATCAATCCGGCGAGAGGGATTTTTAAACCATCTATTGTGCCTAGTTTATACTATTTGATACAAGATCAATAATAATAATAATAATAATAATAATAATAATGTTATTGGTTTTACGTCCCTTTTAACTACCCTGGCTTTTGATACAAGATTAATTATACCACAAATGGAATATATGGAACTAAATGTAAGGAATGCCATCACAGTGAAATAACTGACCCATTTTACGATATTAAGTTATTAGTGGCGCGAAAAAATACAAATAGGCTATGCACGATTTGCTGGACACTTCAAACCACAATAATTTACCAATAGTTAAGAGTCCTTGTAAAGCATTTCATTCAAAATAATGGGATTCGTGTTGAATTCCTGGCAATTTCGAAACATTTATGGAGAAACAACACTGTTGATAACTAGCAGCATTCTACGCATCCTGGAGAAAATAAACTAAGTGGTTGTTTACTGTGGTAGTAACTGCAGCATCAACTTTACAGAGGTTGCAAGAAAATTTACCTGTAGTTCTCTTCAAATACCGGGAATAAATATGAAGGATTTAGGAATATGTTTTGCAGCAATACTGCACACCTCACTAGACCAAAAAGTGCGAAAATTTCCCCGCAATGTCCTAGTTTTCCATTTTCTAAATCTGGTGTAGGGTTCGTTTTCCAACTCTGTCAATTAAAATTGGGGCCTGAGTGTTGGGAATGGTTAATTTATCTTCGTGAAGATAGCCGAGAAGAGCTGGATTGAATTTCAATCCCGGTCATTCTAGGCCACTCTTATTTTTCTTGAAGCTACTTTGTACTTTATAGGTCCGTAGAAACATCTTTTCTACCCTCTTTTTGCTGGAGGAGGACATTTTTTCCAGCTGGGTGGCGATTTCTAGAACCAAAAATGTTACCTCTAGTCGATATAAGATCAGAAGGGTAGAAAGGAAACATATCCATTCTAATCACAGTTTACAGGTAAAGCCCTGTGCGGATGCGGATATCCGCGGATATTCACAAAATTTTTCGCCATGCGGATATAGTTTGCATGGCTGTGCGTATAGCGGATAAGCTGCGGATAATGTTTAGAGTAATTTTACGGATAGTTTTTAGAGTACAATGTTGAACAGGGTTTTTAAGAAATAATTTAAGTTTATGCTATGATCTGTGTTTTTCGCGTGTCTTGCTATTTCCCTATTCGCTTTCGCTTGGATTGCATGAGCATAATAGAGAAGCGAGAGAAGTCAGTCGTGGAAATGCTCTCAATTAGTGTTGACTTATGCCTGCGTGCGTATATCCGACGACTAAGTACCGGTGAAAATGAAAATCCACAGCCTGCTTCCAGTCTCCGACCGGGTCAGGAATGGAATGAATGAAGCCCCTATCTAGCGGCGAGGATATGAACTGTTCCGGCTGCCGAGGCCTGACGCACTCCTCTGGGGCAATGGTTGAATGAATGACAGATGAAATGAAATGATAGTGGAGAGTGTTGCTGGAATGAAATTTTGACAGGGAAAACCGGAGTACCCGGAGAAAAACCTGTCTGCCTCCGTTTTGTCCAGCACAGATCTCACATGGAGTGACCGGGATTTGAACCAAGGACCCAGCGGTGAGAGGCCGGCGTGCTGCCGCCTAAGCCACGGAGGCTCTACTAAGTACCGGTAAGTGCTATAATTAGCCATCCACTGTTCAACTTGCCGTTAATCAGAGGAACAAAACTCAGTCAACATTGTCTTGCGATTCACACACAGCCTAGGAGAACGAATTTCTCCTCAAATGTCTAAATGTGTTGCTTTAATACTTTTTGATTTGTCTAATAAATCTATACTAATATCATGACGAATAGAAGGAGAAAGTGAGAAGACTCTTGAAGTTCAAGCGCGCCTCGCCAGGCAGCGATAGAGTGGGTAAGTTCCACACTACCGGCGTCAGCTGGTCTTAGGGATGGTGCTAAGGGAAACGAATTACTTTGTAACTAATACTCTTTTAAAAAGTAATTAGCGGTTACAATTAAAATAGCACGGCAGGGCACAATGGAAAATATAACTTAATTCATGGAAATAAGAATTACGGTGTTCATTACATGTTACGAAACGCACAGATTCCTGGAGCATAAAGACACAGATAAAATAAAACACATAGGCTAATCCCCAGCATATTAAAACAAGCACACATGAAATGAAAATCCACAGCCTGCTTCCAGTCTCCGACCGGGTCAGGAATGGAATGAATGAAGCCCCCATCTAACGGCGAGGATATGAACTGTGCCGGCTGCCGAGGCCTGACGCACTCCTCTGGGGCAATGATTAAATGAATGACAGATGAAATGAAATGATAGTGGAAAGTGTTGCTGGAATGAAATGTTGACAGGGAAAACCGGAGTTCCCGGAGAAAAACCTGTCTGCCTCCGTTTTGTCCAGCACAGATCTCACATGGAGTGGCCGGGATTTGAACCACGGACCCAGCGGCGAGAGGCCGGCGTGCTGCCGCCTAAGCCACGGAGGCCTTAAAACAAGCACACATAAACTATTTAAAGTAACACTCTATATATACTTACCAATTCATTTTGTCGGCTACGGTACTGGACTATCGAAAGCTTGCGTGAACACTTGGCGGATGTTCGAGATTGCAAATCTCGGCGGATTCCTTTCGTTCTGAAGAAGAATCGGCACCCAAAATATACAAGTCTGGAGATATTATCCATGACACGCTGAAGACAGCAGCCAGCTCTTGAAGGATCAACTGAAATTGTTTCTTTGGAATCGATACAATCATAAATATTTCGCTCCTAATCGAGTTTGAGTTTAATTTTCCGGTAATTACTTTCTCGGCCTGGAAAAGAATGCCACATACACTTCTCGAAGGACGTGTTAGATACACTTCATTGTTCATCTTAGGGCACCTTTTTTTAGTTTCTTTGTTGCTTTCTGTTAGCAACAATTTAGTCGTATTTCCGTCTATTCCTGATGAAGAAAGACATGGTTTCTTTCGAAACGCGTCGAGTTTGAGTAAATAAAACACGGCATAAGCCCAAAATTCTACATTATGGATAAAATGGTATTAACTTAGTTGCGTTTGTCATTAGCCATACCGTACATAAAACAACACAATAAATTGGTTGAAAAACTGAATCCAGATAGCTTTAAAACTCATCATTTTGCACCAAATTATACGAAAGTTTGCCGGGGAGCAGGGCCGTGGAGAGCGGCGACGGGCCCTGGGGCTGGAATCTCCCGGGCCCCCTTCTATAAACAAACTCTATAAAATTAATTTATAATCCTCGCAAATTTGCACAAACTGATTTTGCGCAACTATTTTTTTGCACAAAATGTTCATCACGAAATCAATGACAAGAATATAAAATATCAGCAAGCAATAATAATAATAATTGTAGCATGCTGAACTGCTATGCCCAAGTTCGCGGGTTTAAGTCCGGCCGAAGTCGTTGGATTTTTAAGAGCGTTAAAATCCTTCAGTATGCCTTTATTCGGAGTGGAAGTAAAGCCGGCGGTTCTGTGGTTTAGGAGGCCGTGGATATGAGTGGTGAGCGACACTTTTGTCCCCAGTGTGCGCACTTGAATGCAAGACAGGAAACGGACAGTCCTGCGACAAAAATCACGCCAGCTGTTGCGACAGTCCGGACACATTATTGTCTCATCCAAAGGCTGTAGTTGCAGCATCGTACATTCATTTCCACTACAATTGGTAGTGTGTAGCCAAAATTAGTAGGTTATTTCGTTAGAAACAATCTTATCAAGTTCCAACGTTCGCAGCTGCGTGTCAGTGACAGTGGCGTCTGGTAACCAAATTTGGAACTACTTGAAATTGAACTTGTTGAGGAGCCTACGGACGTTCAATTGAAATGTCCTGATATGACCATTGGCTGCAATAAATACTGTATAATATAGGCCTACTGTATTAATATTATTTCAATTATATAAGGAATTCCACTAAATCCAGGCTATATTTATTATCATAAGCAGAGCCTGAATTACCATCAATATAAATAAGTTACTGCTGGTATGTAAAATTTACAACAGTGAAACTGGAGGATTGCATGCAAAATTATTGATTCACTACCGGTATATTGTTTAGTTTTTGCGTTTGACAGATCTAAATTTGCCCCGGTGAGGTAACACTGTAAGCATGTACAGTGTTCAGATTTAAAATTCTACAGATCTCTTCGATATCAATAATTTTAGAACTTCAGTGATACTCGTAAAAGCTATATGCTCGTTTGTCGTGCACACATTTTTAAAAATGCATTCACCGGACCGTAATTTCATCGCTTTTACAGTATTTAACTTGGGGATAAAATTCACATTAAAAAGCTGTTTTCTATGAACTCGGGATACAGGTAGTTTCGAATTTCACCGTCGGTGATTCTAAGCTTATTTTCCATGATTTATCGTTTTAACCCTATAGCCAAAGGCTGTAGTTGCACCATTGTACATTCATTTCCTCCTCAAGTCTATCCCAAATTAATTAAAAATATATGATTAATTTCAGATATAGATTGTCGGACAGAGTTCTACACGCACAGTAAGTAGATAGGACTGATGACCACGATGTCCTAAGACCCAAAAATTATTCAACAGGAAGTTCAGTTCACTGAACTGCATATTAAAAGACGTGGAAAGGGTATACTGTACACTGTGGAGTAGTACGGCCTCTGTGACATATGACGTAATCTCTTTTCGTAATAAAACATTATTTTTACACACAGTCAATTTTAAGATACGTTTTACATACAGTATAGGGTTTTTATGTTGGCATTCATAAAACTGGCTGCCCTCGAAGAATCACGCCCTTGGGTCTAAGCCTAAACACTGATAAGTGTTTTGGTTGAACGGCGATCACACATCATTGTACATTAAACAAAGCAAAATATATTTTCATAACTAACCACAGGTATACTCATACGTAAGTCAAGTTATTTATTATGTGCTATCAGTAGATTACAGCTGATTGTTTTCACAAAAGAAGAACATTTGAATTTGAACTATATTTTGTAATTTGCAGTCAGTGGACTTCTTATAATTTAATATTGCTTTGCAGTAAGCAAACCTAGAGCCAGGTTCTTCTAAAAATCCCCAATCCTATCTATGACTGGTGACCATCGGGGGCGGATTTATGACAAGATTATGGGGGAGTGAACACACCGGGGATCTGGGGGTATGGAAAATCACCAAGTTCAGAGTGGGGTAATTTTGCAAAAAATTAGGTCCAAATTATTGAGTTATAGGCCATTTGGGTGATCATTTTTGTGATATTTTGGAGTAAAAATTTGGTGACCATTGACATTTAGTGGTTATAGAAAGGACTCTCCGATATTGAAGTAAAAGCTCTCGCACCTTCAAGTAAGACTCCACGATGTAACTAACCAATGACCGTGATGGGGTCCTACAGCAAGTCTGCAGATCAAAGGTTTGAATCCCAGTGCTGACAGCGGCTGTCCTGAGTGTGGTTTTTCACACTCCCTCCAGAAAAATGCCGGGATAGTACCTTATTTCAAGTCCAAGGAGACCTACCCTACTCTTAACCCTAATAATCACAGTAATAGTCGCGACAGGCAACGCATTCCCACTTTTCCCAGTCGGTAACTAGGAATACGGCATGCGATTGATAATGTCACAAAGGCCATAGCACAGCACAGTGTATACCCTGCTTTTTGTCCAGCCGTGGGTGGATTTAAGAGGGTCTAAGTTTCTACTCTCCAACACAAATAGTTACAACAACGTTGCCAATCCACCTCTCTAATTATACAACAACCACTAGCCTCCCCTTCAGTCTACACAATTCGCACGTTTCTTGGCGTTCTATTTTGTTCGATGTTTGATAATATGATAATTTACTTCACTAATATTTGTGAAAACCACTGCTTTACAGTCAACTTCATTCAATAATGTGGAGGCCTTCAGAAACAAACCGGAAAATTAACGCGTCAGAAAATACTGAATTATAGACTATCTACAGTACTAATTGATGCAAACGATTCCCTACCGAGCGCCAAGGGTTCATTACCCGCCAGTGATACTAGACCTGCCAGCTACCAAGTACACGGGTTAAATGTCGCAAGCCCCTAAATGAATTAACAACTGTAACGACAAATAGGCATATTATTAAGCGTTGAGTAAGACTACGAATGACACCGCAGTCGATGGCCGAATCCTGCCGCGGCTTCGTCAGGACCCGGAGTCATTTTCAAGTCATAGATAACGAGAGCAACTCATTTTATGTGTAACGGCACTGAGACGTAAAAGCGTATCATGAAAGGGCTTGATTCGCAAGGGAAAATATCTCTTCGCGTCCTGAAAAATAAGTGCTTTGCAGATCGATGCTGCTCTTTGGAATAAACGGCGTAGAAATGTCCAATAATATTAACAGCCACTGCACTAGCTCAAAAAAATGTATTTATATTAATATTCGACAATACTTCATATTAATTTTCTTCTAAATAAAGCAGAGTTCAAAAATTTGGTCTTAGAAAAATCTGCGCGGTTGCCTACATGCAATATATTAATTTCTCCATCGCCATGCACACCACTGACGTTACTTATTGTTGTTTTATGGGGTGGAACAGCTACGGTAGGTCATCTGTCCTTACCACTGACGTTCCATGAGAGGAATTGGAAAAAAAAAGATGAGTGTTTCAGTGCCCTAGCTTAATTGTAATTTTTCTCCTGGTTAATTAAACACTCAGTCTAGATAAATACTGGATTGTTACCTTAGTTTCAGTCTTTGGATACATTTCCCAGCTCTAGTACCAATAGTAATATAGGTTTTCAATAAATCCCTTAATCAGAAATGATTTGCGCACGAACCCAAGTACCTAGGATTGTTGATGGTATTGAATGAACCAGTTATAATAATAATTATACTGCACCTAAACATACAGATTATTCAAAAGTTAGCATTGTTTTCTCAATTCAGTATACGAGAAGATGAACAATTTCGCATACATTTCTTCTATGTACGTTTGACAACAGAATCATCCCATCCTTTCGCAAGATATTTAGCCAGCAATGATAATTTTTCACATAGTGTGAAAGTGAATTACTAGGGAACGATGACCTCGCTGTTCTGCCTCTTAAATCAACTATAAAGTGAATTACTGTGTGAACGCTACTTTAAAATTTATTTTACTTGCCTGCCTGCACGGCATACAATATATTCTTTTCAGACACTATCACCTCTAAATATCTAAGCTCGAGGTGACGCACCAAACTTGAAACTCTTGAGCTAGCTGACCAAACACACCAGGGCAGCCCAGGCTCTTGTGGCCGTGGCGAAATAAGTGAAGGGATGAGAAAGTTATTTGAAGGATTGGTGCATAAGCCGAATAAGCTAAATTTAGAATAATGGAAAGCTCTCTCTGTCTTCAGGTATATTCTGAGAACAATACATAGCGAAGCCCCATCGCCTAAGTTGACCACTTTGAGACAGTTGTTCTTCCCACAAGCGCGCTTTGTAAAGGAAAATATTGTCCACTTGACAGTATAAGTTTCTCAATCCTTGTATCATTGTTCACAGACAGTTCATTGCATTCACTAAATGATTGCCAGTAGCAAATTCAAGTCACATAAAGGCAATAATAAATCAACGCCCGATCGGGTCCATCCTCCTAGGTCGCCGGGCCCCCCTGGGAGGGTCGGGGCCCAGGGCACCAGCCCTGCCTGACCCCCCCCCCCCCTCTCGTCGGGCCTGCCGGGGAGTACCTGTGACTCCCTATTCTTTAGGCCTATACCATGTCCCCTAACCCCTGGTCCCACCCCCCAAATAAAAACTCTATATAGGCCTACGCCCCCAGTTTCCAATTCCGTGTTTTTCAGTTTTGAGTGCGAATAGTTCGTTTAATAGTTGTAAAACAGTAAGGAGAGTATGTTTTGTGTAGGTTTTAAGTTGAATTAAAGTTTATGTCGAGCTGAGAAATGAATTTGGTATAGCTTAAAGTGTGTTTTTTTTTGTTCTGATCTGTTTCCTCTGAATTTGGTTAATTAAAGCTTAATAATTGAGTTTAAATACCGGTTTGGTGACCCATTGTCCCAGGCAAGCTGGTAACAACTCAGGCAGATAGGTCACTTAGCCGTAATTCGAAGTTATTGTGGAGTTAAGAATGCATTTGCTGTAGCACTGCCGGAGACGTAATCGGGCTAGGCTATTGCGTTTTTAAATTAGCTCCCGTTTCAAGTTTTTAGGTTTTGAGTGCGAATAGTTCGTTTAATAGTTGTAAAACAATAAGGAGAGTGTGTTTTGTGTAGGTTTTAAGTTGAATTAAAGTTTATGTCTAGCGGCTTCGGTGGCGTAGTTGGTAGCATGCTGAGCTTCTATGCCCAAGATAGCGGGTTCAAACCCGGCCGAAGCCGTCGGATTTTTTAAGAGCGTTAAAAATCCCTCAGTATGCCTTCCTTCGGAGGGGAAGTAAAGCCGGCGGTCCCATGTCATAGATTTATGGCATGTTAAAGATCTTTCCACTAATTACACCTGTGTGAAACTAAATTGGATAGGTTAAGAATGTAAACAACGCTCTTAGGTTGCTACGTTCGTTGCCAAGAGCCGACTGCGGTGGCGTCTAGTAGCTAGTTCTGAACTAGGCCTAGTAGTCGTTGACGGTGGCGCTTGGCGGCAAAAGTAGGAACTATTTGAAAATTCAAAGTTGCAGTCCCTACTTGAATTTAAAAAAAAAACAACAGATACACACACTAATACAGTCATCACAATTAACACCGGTTATCAGACAGATTCTACACACACCCAAAGTACACGGGGCTACATGACCGCGTTGTCGCAGCCCCTAAACTAAGGAACCAACCAACCAACCAAAGTTTATGTCGAGCTGAGAAGTGAATTTGGTATAGCTTAAAGTGTGGTTTTTTGATCTGATCTGTTTCCTCTGAATTTGGTTAATTAAAGCTTAATAATTGAGTTTAAATACCGGTTTGGTGACCCATCGTCCCAGGCAAGCCGGTAACACCTGTAACTACTCAGGCAGGTGGGTCACTTAGCCGTAATTTGAAGTTATTGTGAAGTTATGAATGCATATGTGGTAGCACTGCCGGAGGCGTAATCGGGCTAGGCTATTGCGTTTTTAAATTAGCTCCCGTTTCAGGGTTTTTAGGTTTTGAGTGCGAATAGTTCGTTTAATAGTTGTAAAACAGTAGGGAGAGTATGTTTTGTATAGGTTTTAACTTGTATTATGGCTTATGTCGAGCTGAGAAGTGAATTTGGTTTAGCTTAATGTGTAGTTTTTTGGTCTGTTCTGTAGCCTGGATTTATTAAGTTTATTGTGCTGCTGGCATGATTAAAAGCTGTAGGATTTGATATAGAGTGCTAGGATTGCTTGGGGGAAGTGTTGGTGAGAGGGAGAGGAGTTAGGGGATGGGTTTATGGAGTTGTTGCTGTTGCTCGTTTTTCAACTGCTGTTTTTTTATGGCGTGCTTGTAGTGCTTACTACCCTGGTACACGTTGTTGGGACATTATCGCTTGCAGTGCTTGTAGCGGCGGGACCACAAACTACCGTGCTATAATGGCGGATAATATTATATTCTCATATGCATCAATCAGCTGATTACAAACTGATTCCCAAAATAACATTAAGACCAGGAACTTTCGTTATTGTTTCATACTACAGCATCTAGAGAAGAAGATTTTCGTAATAATGAATGTAAACGAAACGAAAACCATAAAAATCTCATAATTAAATCTGGATTAATTACAAAATCTGCGATGTTTTGCCATCATGCTGCTTTATCGTTCTTTTTTTTGTTCATCCCGTGGCTCATGTTCTCACGATTAACGGTCACGTTAAACTACAAGCTTCCTTCCTTTTTGCTTTTTTGTTTGTTCACGAAATGGCCAACGATCGTCGCTGCCGGATTCAAATGAAACCAATTCCGGCGATGATCGCCGTAGGGAAACCAGACCCAATTTTTTACTTGCATTGATAAGACAACAGAGATCGCCGTAGTGAAACCAGCCCCATTTGATTACATCCATTGCCGAAGATCGCCAATGATGACCTTCGTAGCGAAACCAGCCCCATTTGTTGACATGCATTGCCGATGATCGCCGTAGGGAAGCCAGCCCCATCTGTTTACATGCATTGCCGAAGATCGCCGTAGGGAAACCATCCCTATTTATTTACATGCATTGCTGAAGATCGCCAGCGATGATCGCCGTAGCGAAACCAGCCCCATCTGTTAACATGCATTGCCGAAGATCACCGTAGGGAAACCGTCCCTATTTATTTACATGCATTGCTGAAGATCGCCAGCGATGATCGCCGTAGGGAAACCAGCCCCATTTGCTTACATGCATTGCCGATGATCGCCGTAGGGAAGCCAGCCCCATCTGTTTACATGCATTGCCGAAGATCGCCGTAGGGAAACCATCCCTATTTATTTACACGCATTGCTGAAGATCGCCAGCGATGCTCGCCGTAGGGAAACCAGCCCCATTTGCTGAATGCATTGCCGATGATCGCCGTAGGGAAGCCAGCCCCATCTGTTTATATGCATTGCCGAAGATCGTCGTAGGGAAACCATCCCTATTTATTTACATGCATTGCTGAAGATCGCCAGCGATGATCGCCGTAGGGAAACCAGCCCCATTTGCTTACATGCATAGCCGATGATCGCCGTAGGAAAGCCAGCCCCATCTGTTTACATGCATTACCGAAGATCGCCGTAGGGAAACCATCCCTATCTATTTACATGCATTGCTGAAGATCGCCAGCGATGATCGCCGTAGGGAAACCAGCACCATTTGCTTACATGCATTGCCGAAGATCGCCGTAGGGAAACCATCCCTATTTATTTACATGCATTGCTGAAGATCGCCAGCGATGATCGCCGTAGGGAAACAAGCCCCATTCGCTTACATGCATTGCCGATTATCGCCGTAGGGAAGCCAGCCACATTTGTTTACATGCATTGCCGAAGATCGCCGTAGGGAAACCATCCCTATTTATTAACATGCATTGCTGAAGATCGCCAGCGATGATCGCCGTAGGGAAACCAGCACCATTTGCTTACATGCATTGCCGATGATCGCCGTAGGGAAGCCAGCTCCATCTGTTTACATGCATTGCCGAAGATCGCCATAGGGAAACCATCCCTATTTATTTACATGCGTTGCTGAAGATCGCCAGGAATGATCGCCGTAGGGAAACCAGCCCCATTTGCTTCCCTGCATTGCCGATGATCGCCGTAGGGAAGCCAGCACCATCTGTTTACATGCATTGCTGAAGATCGCCGTAGGGAAATCATCCCTATTTATTTACATTCAATGCTGAAGATCGCCAGCGATGATCGCCGAAGGGAAAACCAGCTCCATTTCCTGACATGCATTGCCGATGATCGCCGTAGGGAAGCCAGCACCATCTGTTTACATGCATTGCCGAAGATTGCCGTAGGGAAACCATCCCTATTTATTTACATGCATTGCTGAAGATCGCCAGCGATGATCGCCGTAGGGAAACCAGCCCCATTTGCTTACATGCATTGCCGAAGATCGCCGTAGGGAAACCATCCCTATTTATTTACATGCATTGCTGAAGATCGCCAGCGATGATCGCCGTAGGGAAACCAGCCCTATTTGTTGACATGCATTGCCGATGATCGCCGTAGCGAAACCAGCCCCATCTGTTTACATGCATTGCCGAAGATCGCCGTAGCGAAACCAGCCCCATCTGTTTACATGCATTGCCGAAGATCGCCGTAGGGAAACCATCCCTATTTATTTACATGCATTGCTGAAGATCGCCAGCGATGATCGCCGTAGGGAAACCAGCCCCATTTGCTTACATGCATTGCCGATGATCGCCGTAGCGAAACCAGCCCCATCTGTTTACATGCATTGCCGAAGATCGCCGTAGGGAAACCATCCCTATTTATTTACATGCATTGCTGAAGATCGCCAGCGATGATCGCCGTAGGGAAACCAGCCCCATTTGCTTACATGCATTGCTGATGATCGCCGTAGAGAAGCCGGCACCATCTGTTTACATGCATTGCCGAAGATCGCCGTAGGGAAACCATCCCTATTTATTTACATGCATTGCTGAAGATCACCAGCGATGATCGCCGTAGGGAAACCAGCCCCATTTGTTGACATGCATTGCCGATGATCACCGTAGCGAAGCCAGCCCCATCTGTTTACATGCATTGCCGAAGATCGCCGTAGGGAAACCATCCCTATTTATTTACATGCATTGCTGAAGATAGCCAGCAATGATCGCCGTAGGGAAACCAGCCCCATTTGCTTACATGCATTGCTGATGATCGCCGTAGAGAAGCCAGCCCCATCTGTTTACATGCATTGCCGAAGATCGCCGTAGGGAAACCATCCCTATTTATTTACATGCATTGCTGAAGATCGCCAGCGATGATCGCCGTAGGGAAACCAGCCCCATTTACTTACATGCATTGCCGATGATCGCCGTAGGGAAGCCAGCCCCATCTGTTTACATGCATTGCCGAATATCGCCGTAGGGAAACCATCCCTATTTATTTACATACATTGCTGAAGATCGCCAGCGATGATCGCCGTAGGGAAACCAGCCCCATTTGTTGACATGCATTGCCGATGATCACCGTAGCGAAGTCAGCCCCATCTGTTTACATGCATTGCCGAAGATCGCCGTAGGGAAACCATCCCTATTTATTTACATGCATTGATGAAGATAGCCAGCGATGATCGCCGTAGGGAAACCAGCCCCATTTGCTTACATGCATTGCTGATGATCGCCGTAGAGAAGCCAGCCCCATCTGTTTACATGCATTGTCGAAGATCGCCGTAGGGAAACCATCCATTTATATTTACATGCATTGCTGAAGATCGCCAGCGATGATCGCCGTAGGGAAACCAGCCCCATTTGCTTACATGCATTGCCGATGATCGCCGTAGGGAAGCCAGCCCCATCTGTTTACATGCATTGCCGAATATCGCCGTAGGGAAACCATCCCTATTTATTTACATACATTGCTGAAGATCGCCAGCGATGATCGCCGTAGGGAAGCCAGCCCCATCTGTTTACATGCATTGCCGAAGATCGCCGTAGTGAAACCATACCTATTTATTTACATGCATTGCTGAAGATCGCCAGCGATGATCGCCGAAGGGAAACCAGCCCCATTTGCTTACATGCATTGCCGATGATCGCCGTAGGGAAGCCAGCCCCATCTGTTTGCATGCATTGCTGATGATCGCCGTAGCGAAACCAGGCCTTGAGGGGGCCTTCAGGGTGTGTGTAGCCCCACCAACTATGGTGCACTTTGGTTAGAGCTACATCTCCAAGATCTCCCGGATCGTGAGCTCGGGAGTTAGCGACTTTGAGGGATTCCTGAACTGGGTGCGTTTTTCTCCCTTTTTTCAGTGGCTTTGGAGTGGACCTCTCCTTTTAACATGGATAAGTTTATTTTTATTTTTGTGCGTGGGGGGAGGGGATTGGGGGTCAAGTCAAACTCTCGTTATGCACAAGTGTGACGGTCTACCACGCACCTTGCCCCTAAGGGGGTGCGTGTAGGCACTACCCGCATCTCAATGGATCCGCCTCGTTGCGCGGTGACTATCATTCTTAGCTGTCACCGTGGAGATCCCGATTCGATTCTTGGCTCCGCCAAGCAATTTAATTCTGAAACGGGGTATACTCAGCCTCGTGAGGCAAAACTGAGAAGAGGGGGGTTTGATTCCTACCTCAGCCATCTTGGGAGTGGTTTTCCGTGGTTTCTCCACTTCTACTCCAGGAATATGTCAGGATGGTTCTTAACTCAAGGCTGCTTCCCACCCAAATCCTAACTCGATTACAAATACACACACTAATACTTTTTTTTTTAGTACAGACATCACAGGGACAGGGATAGATGAACACGACGTCGCCGAGTCCCTAAAGAATCAACAAGAACATCGACACTCATTACTGCCTTTCCCACGCGAGAAGCAGTTTTACAGTAGAATATAATACTTAGATAGTTTATCTTGTACTGCATTTATTGTCCCCACAACTTCAATGGAATAATAGCTAACTTTGTGTGTCAACATTATTATAAAGAAACTTGTTTACAGACTTATATCCTCATACAAATTGCGAGTGGTGTAAACACGTGATCGCCTGTAATATAACCTTGTTAGAAAGGTTAACATATCCATGATTCGATGTTCCTCAGTGTAGTGAAGGAACTTACGTTATTTTTATTTTCTCAAATCCTTATCCAACCTTATCCTAATGAGAACCGGTCAGAGGTCACCTTGATCCAGGCGCCTAGACATATCCTTTCCTATCTCCCCCAATCCTGATTCTTCGAGGCCTTACGACATTTTTTTCTCTATCTTTTATTTCCCTTATTCCTCATTTTCTCAGACTGACTGCGTGGTGGAGCGGTAACGTTCTCACCTTCTGTGCCCAAGGTTACAGGATCGAATCCTGGTGCAGTCAATTGGTATTCAAGGGTACGCAAATGTGAGGGAGCCGTGTCAGTAGATTTACTGGCACGTTAAAGATCGCCTTCGGGACAAAATTCCGGCATCCCGTCGTCTCTAAAAGCCGCAGTGGTTAAAAGGGACTTACAATCCTTTTTTCCTTTGTACTTCTCCTTTTAGCATGTAAGTTAGTTGTAGTCTTCATTTAATATTCATTTTCAGTATCACCCAAATCATTTGGGGCGGATGACCTAGATGTTTCGCTCCTTAAAATAACAAGTCACTACCATTACCAGCCACCTGCACTGCATTTACTCGCAACGGATCAGTCCATCCACCTTACAAATGATCCTCAGTAATTTTCCCAATCATCGTCTTACACATGTTATATTCATAGAGCTCCTTCTATTTTGTCCTGTCCTGTCCTTTTCACGATGATTTGCCTTTGCTTATTTCTTCTTTTTTATTTTATTTTATTTAGTCAATTTACCCTCTATGTTGGTGGTTCCCACGGACTCAGCGAGGGAACTCACCACTACCGCCTCGATGGGCAGTGTCCTGGAGCTGGGGACATCTGGTCGGGATGGATACAACTGGGGAGGTGTGATCACCTGCAAAATGAACAGGGGCCTCATTAGGGATGGGAAGGGATGGAAGACAGGGATGGATAGGCTAGGAAGAGGGAAGGAGGCGGCCGTGGCCTTACAGAAGGTACCATCCCGGCATTTGCCCGAAGGCGAAGTGGGAAACCACGGAAAACCACTTCGAGGATGGCTGAGGTGGGAATCGAACCCCCTCTACTCATTTGGACCACCCGAGGCTGAGTAGACCCCGTTCCAGTCCTCATAACACTTTTCAAATTTCGTGGCAGAGCCGGGAATCGAACCCAGGACCTCCGGGGCGGCAGCTAACCATGCTGACCGCTACGCTACGGAGGCGACCTTATTTCTTCTTACCTGCAAAATATGTTTTTCTTTTCTAGTGTTATGGAGTCCTAAGTCAGCATATACTCAGCGGAAATTCTACGGTATGCTGACACACTGCAGTGTCATTAACTGTGGAATTATCTCCAATCCGCTCAGCTCATCAGAAACAAAGAGAATCAATAAGCGGCTAGTCAGGCTTATCTTATATTTTAGTAAAGAATTATGAAAACATCGTTGAGTTTAGACATATTATAATACTGTATGTGCCACCATATTTTTACAAGCTGAATTTTGTATAACAATATTAGTTTACAATCACCTAAAATCACAGTAGGGGAGTAAAGTAACTAGGGCCGGTGCTTCTGCACCCCTAAATCCAGCGATGTCAAGCGTAGAAAACATTTATAGCATTTGCAAAATTTGTCGACAACTCTTCATGCACAGTAATCTTCATGTTGTATGAAATCTAAGAGTGGATTTTAGCGGTATTTTAGGGGTTGCGACAACGCGGTCATGTAGCCCCGTGTACTTTGGGTGTGTGTAGAATCTGTCTGATAACCGGTGTTAATTGTGATGTCTGTATTAGTGTGTGTTATCTGTTTTTAATTCAAGAAAGGACTGCAGACATTGAATTTCAAGTAGTTCCTACTTTTGCCGCCAAATGCCACCGTCAACGACTACTAGTTCAGAACTTCGCTACCAGACGACACCGCAGTCGGCTCCTGGCGACGAACGTATGAACCTTAAGAGCGTTGTTTAACCTATTAGTTAATTTAGCTTCACACAGGTGTAATTAGTGGAAGGTTCTTTAACATGCCATAAATCCATGACATGGGACCGCCGGCTTTACTTCCCCTCCGAAAGAAGGCATACTGAGGGATTTTTAATGCTCTTAAAAAATCCGACGACTTCGGCCAGGTTTGAACCCGCAATCTTGGGCATACACGCTCAGCATGCTACCAACTACGCCACCGAAGCCGCTGTCTAAGAACAGTAAAAGAAAAGCTTGGATAATGTATTCGTTGGTTAAAATTAGCCTTCGCGTGATCGGGGTACGAATTGAGACTCCGGTCCTAAAGGTCTTAGATTCAATTCTAGGCTCAGCCAGGAAATTTAATTCTGGTCTGAAGTTTGGAACTGGGTACACTCAGCCTCGTAAGGTAAAACTTAGTACAGGTGGGTTCCGATTCCCATCTCAGCCATCCTAGTGGTGTTTTACCGTTGTTTCCAACTGTACTCCAGGAAAAGTCCAGGATGGTTCCTGACTTTAGGCCACGGCCTTCTCCTTCCCGATCCAAGTCCCAGTTACAAATACACACACAAAATGTTTACACAACTGAATTTTTGTTTATACAATTACGGTGTTAGTGTGATAATTTCGGTCTTATATTTGTTGTTGGGTTCCTCTGTCAAATTATACGTGTTCATTAACATTTGGCTGCTCAGTGTGATCTAGAATAAGGTGACCGGACGTCTCATACAGGGTCATTATCTATGTGCGCCCCGATAAACACGGCAATCTAAGTCGGCTGTGACTGGTGCAGATCGCGGGTGAGCGTACGTGGTTCAGCCGGTGGTTGGCACGCTCTGCTGACTCATAATATCGTTAGTTCACACGTGTTTTGTCATTCATATGGACGTGTATCTGCAAAGCTTAGACGTTAGTGTTGCACGTTTAGTGAGTATTGTGATTACTATGATTGTTGAGCATGTCTAGACACCAATTCACATTGCGCGAACATGTGTATATTTATAATTCGTATATGAAAAGCAGAAAATCTTGTTCTGAAACGAGACGAAAATTTCGAATCAAGCTACCAGGAAGATGTGTGCCTAATACCAGTACAATTAGGAGGGTCACTAAACGATTCAAGGAAACAGGCTCCGTAAATAATAAAAGAGTTGACAGACATTCTTTCATCAGAAGATGTCAGGTGTTTGATACAAGAGAGGGAGGACATTTTCAGCATCGGCTAAGAGCACTGTAAGTACACATATTTGAACATGTTTGGTAAAAGTGTGAAAGTGCGCGCCTAACACCACCTGAACCGGGTACGCGCACCCGCCAGTCACAGCCGGCTTAGCTTGCCGTATTTATCCGGGCGCACATAGATAATGACCCTGTATTTGACGGGATTGTCCCTCAGTTCAGTGATTGGTCCCGTCGTCCCGACAAATAATAAATGAGACGCACAACGTCCTGTTTTTAGGTAGATTTCCTGAGAAAGCTACGTATTGTAAGGGTACCTGTTGCAACTTCCGGAATGTTTCTACTCGTAGATATCTCCGCGTTTCACAAGGGAATGGAAATGGGGGACCTTTTTCGAAAAAGTGAAATATATCGCTATAAATTTCTTAGTACGGTATGTGAAAAATCGAATCCATTCAAACTTCGTACTATTCTTCGGATAAGGGCCAAAAAATTATCATAGCAAATTTATTAATAGCACCAACCATTGACCAAAGAAGTGGGAAAAATGGAGCTTTTATAGAAAAAAAATCATACCTCCCTTAAAAGGCAAAACCTTTTATAATGGTCGATAGTCCTCTAAAAATTACCTAAAACTTTTGTCTGAAAGAATTTTTGATGTGTAACATCTTTCCACTCGGTTGCTGGGTAATTTTGTGGGAGTGATTTTGGAAATGGGACAGAAATATGTAAGATGAAATAATGAGCGCGCGCGGTGGCAGAGATCGGTACCACGACCTACTGTCGGCCATGTGGCTATGTGGAATGTATATCGCATACGGTTTACTTCAAGGTTTGGAGGCCCCATTAAAGATATTCCTACAATAAAGCATCTTCAAGTTGCCGTTCTTTGGTGTGAATATATTCATTATATCATATTTGCTGAAAACAATTATGATTTATTAAATCTTCATACTTTTGCTGTGGAATGTATATCGCATACGGGTTATTTCAAGGGTTGGAGGCCCCATTAAAGATATTACTACAATAAATCAAAGGTACCACGACGTACCTCGCGCATGCGCACCGGTCATGATTTGGCACTGGAGTTTTACAAGTAGTTATTTCTATGACCAACAGAGTTCACTGTTAACAAGGGATTTGCACTCCCGGCAGACACATAGTAGGATAGCATGTAAGATGTTACACATCTTATACGACTACTGTAAGGCTCGTAAATTTTTGATATGGCCCACCCTTATGCCAAGGGATGAGCTGTTGGAATTAAGGGAAGGTGGGACTAAACACGTGAAACTTTTGTAGGTTTAAAGCAATTGGCAAATTTAGAGAATTCCAAACCTTTTTCTTTGCCCGGTGAAATCAATCCGGCGAGAGGGATTTTTAAACCATCTATTGTGCCTAGTTTATACTATTTGATACAAGATCAATAATAATAATAATAATAATAATAATAATGTTATTGGTTTTACGTCCCTTTTAACTACCCTGGCTTTTGATACAAGATTAATTATACCACAAATGGAATATATGGAACTAAATGTAAGGAATGCCATCACAGTGAAATAACTGACCCATTTTACGATATTAAGTTATTAGTGGCGCGAAAAAATACAAATAGGCTATGCACGATTTGCTGGACACTTCAAACCACAATAATTTACCAATAGTTAAGAGTCCTTGTAAAGCATTTCATTCAAAATAATGGGATTCGTATTGAATTCCTGGCAATTTCGAAACATTTATGGAGAAACAACACTGTTGATAACTAGCAGCATTCTACGCATCCTGGAGAAAATAAACTAAGTGGTTGTTTACTGTGGTAGTAACTGCAGCATCAACTTTACAGAGGTTGCAAGAAAATTTACCTGTAGTTCTCTTCAAATACCGGGAATAAATATGAAGGATTTAGGAATATGTTTTGCAGCAATACTGCACACCTCACTAGACCAAAAAGTGCGAAAATTTCCCCGCAATGTCCTAGTTTTCCATTTTCTAAATCTGGTGTAGGGTTCGTTTTCCAACTCTGTCAATTAAAATTGGGGCCTGAGTGTTGGGAATGGTTAATTTATCTTCGTGAAGATAGCCGAGAAGAGCTGGATTGAATTTCAATCCCGGTCATTCTAGGCCACTCTTATTTTTCTTGAAGCTACTTTGTACTTTATAGGTCCGTAGAAACATCTTTTCTACCCTCTTTTTGCTGGAGGAGGACATTTTTTCCAGCTGGGTGGCGATTTCTAGAACCAAAAATGTTACCTCTAGTCGATATAAGATCAGAAGGGTAGAAAGGAAACATATCCATTCTAATCACAGTTTACAGGTAAAGCCCTGTGCGGATGCGGATATCCGCGGATATTCACAAAATTTTTCGCCATGCGGATATAGTTTGCATGGCTGTGCGTATAGCGGATAAGCTGCGGATAATGTTTAGAGTAATTTTACGGATAGTTTTTAGAGTACAATGTTGAACAGGGTTTTTAAGAAATAATTTAAGTTTATGCTATGATCTGTGTTTTTCGCGTGTCTTGCTATTTCCCTATTCGCTTTCGCTTGGATTGCATGAGCATAATAGAGAAGCGAGAGAAGTCAGTCGTGGAAATGCTCTCAATTAGTGTTGACTTATGCCTGCGTGCGTATATCCGACGACTAAGTACCGGTGAAAATGAAAATCCACAGCCTGCTTCCAGTCTCCGACCGGGTCAGGAATGGAATGAATGAAGCCCCTATCTAGCGGCGAGGATATGAACTGTTCCGGCTGCCGAGGCCTGACGCACTCCTCTGGGGCAATGGTTGAATGAATGACAGATGAAATGAAATGATAGTGGAGAGTGTTGCTGGAATGAAATTTTGACAGGGAAAACCGGAGTACCCGGAGAAAAACCTGTCTGCCTCCGTTTTGTCCAGCACAGATCTCACATGGAGTGACCGGGATTTGAACCAAGGACCCAGCGGTGAGAGGCCGGCGTGCTGCCGCCTAAGCCACGGAGGCTCTACTAAGTACCGGTAAGTGCTATAATTAGCCATCCACTGTTCAACTTGCCGTTAATCAGAGGAACAAAACTCAGTCAACATTGTCTTGCGATTCACACACAGCCTAGGAGAACGAATTTCTCCTCAAATGTCTAAATGTGTTGCTTTAATACTTTTTGATTTGTCTAATAAATCTATACTAATATCATGACGAATAGAAGGAGAAAGTGAGAAGACTCTTGAAGTTCAAGCGCGCCTCGCCAGGCAGCGATAGAGTGGGTAAGTTCCACACTACCGGCGTCAGCTGGTCTTAGGGATGGTGCTAAGGGAAACGAATTACTTTGTAACTAATACTCTTTTAAAAAGTAATTAGCGGTTACAATTAAAATAGCACGGCAGGGCACAATGGAAAATATAACTTAATTCATGGAAATAAGAATTACGGTGTTCATTACATGTTACGAAACGCACAGATTCCTGGAGCATAAAGACACAGATAAAATAAAACACATAGGCTAATCCCCAGCATATTAAAACAAGCACACATGAAATGAAAATCCACAGCCTGCTTCCAGTCTCCGACCGGGTCAGGAATGGAATGAATGAAGCCCCCATCTAACGGCGAGGATATGAACTGTGCCGGCTGCCGAGGCCTGACGCACTCCTCTGGGGCAATGATTAAATGAATGACAGATGAAATGAAATGATAGTGGAAAGTGTTGCTGGAATGAAATGTTGACAGGGAAAACCGGAGTTCCCGGAGAAAAACCTGTCTGCCTCCGTTTTGTCCAGCACAGATCTCACATGGAGTGGCCGGGATTTGAACCACGGACCCAGCGGCGAGAGGCCGGCGTGCTGCCGCCTAAGCCACGGAGGCCTTAAAACAAGCACACATAAACTATTTAAAGTAACACTCTATATATACTTACCAATTCATTTTGTCGGCTACGGTACTGGACTATCGAAAGCTTGCGTGAACACTTGGCGGATGTTCGAGATTGCAAATCTCGGCGGATTCCTTTCGTTCTGAAGAAGAATCGGCACCCAAAATATACAAGTCTGGAGATATTATCCATGACACGCTGAAGACAGCAGCCAGCTCTTGAAGGATCAACTGAAATTGTTTCTTTGGAATCGATACAATCATAAATATTTCGCTCCTAATCGAGTTTGAGTTTAATTTTCCGGTAATTACTTTCTCGGCCTGGAAAAGAATGCCACATACACTTCTCGAAGGACGTGTTAGATACACTTCATTGTTCATCTTAGGGCACCTTTTTTTAGTTTCTTTGTTGCTTTCTGTTAGCAACAATTTAGTCGTATTTCCGTCTATTCCTGATGAAGAAAGACATGGTTTCTTTCGAAACGCGTCGAGTTTGAGTAAATAAAACACGGCATAAGCCCAAAATTCTACATTATGGATAAAATGGTATTAACTTAGTTGCGTTTGTCATTAGCCATACCGTACATAAAACAACACAATAAATTGGTTGAAAAACTGAATCCAGATAGCTTTAAAACTCATCATTTTGCACCAAATTATACGAAAGTTTGCCGGGGAGCAGGGCCGTGGAGAGCGGCGACGGGCCCTGGGGCTGGAATCTCCCGGGCCCCCTTCTATAAACAAACTCTATAAAATTAATTTATAACTAGTTGAAACCCGTCAATACATGACGGTCAATAAGAAAATATTTACTGAAGAATTTTCTTATATACACTGAAGAAAATGGAAATTGCAACACCATGAAGGCATTGGTCGTTTGTGTTGATTTTCAAGATATGGAACGATGCCTTGTAGGTATGTAAACGATCAAAGTTTCAGACCCATTGGATTGTTGCTACAGGTCTCCCCACGTGATTGGTCGCGGAGGATTCAACTCCAGTATACGGACACCGGGGTAGCGTAGTTGACTTGCAGTCTGTGCAGTGAAGTGTTCCCCGTCAAACATGCCTCGACGACAGAGAAGAGCACGCTATCAACAACTGTCGCCGTTTGAGAAGGGTCGGATAATTGGGCTGTGTGAGGCTGGATTATCGCTAAGCACTGGCGCTGCACGTGTTGGCCGACAGGCATCTACGGTACAACGTGTATGGCAGCAGTGGTCAAATAAAGGTACCCACACTCGTAGACCTGGCACAGGCCCACAGCGACAGACAACTGTGAGAGAGGATCGCCGCATCATTCGGATGGCCCGGATGGAACCCCATGCAACAACAGCGCAAATTCGAGCAGCTGTGGCACCCCACGTTACACAACTAACAGTTGGTAATCGCCTGCGTGTAGCTGGCTTACGATCCCGTGTCCCTGCAGAAGGTGTTCCATTGACCCCACAACAGCGACGTGTAAGGCTGGCCTGGTGTCGAGAACGATCGACGTGGGTCGACGAATGGCATAGGGTCGTCTTTAGTGATGAATCGCGCTTCTGTCTTGCCCGCAGTGATCGCCAGAATCGTGTGCACCGACATACCGGGAAGAGGAGCCGCCCAGACCTTATTGTCGAGAGGCACACGGGGCCAACACCAAGCATTATGATCTGGGGAGCTCTTGGCGTTAATGTGAAATCACAATTAGTGCCTGTTGAGGGCACTATGACTGCTCGACAGTATGTTGATAGGGTACTCAATCCAGTGGTTGTCCCTATGATGGCGAACATTGGTAATGGGATGTTTCAGCAGGACAATGCCCGGGTTCACACTGCACGCATCTCCAGACATCACAACCTTAGAATGGCCCTCCAGATCCCCGGACCTCAGCCCTATTGAGCATGTGTGGGACATGATGGGTCGACAACTGGCCAACCGTCCTCAGCCACCCATAACTCTGGAATAACTGACCCGTGCAGTGCAGCAAGCATGGGCCACAATTCCTCAGGAAGCGATCCAGGGCCTTATTGACTCCATGCCTCGCCGAATTCATCAATGTATTGCAGCTCGTGGTGGGCACATCCAGTATTGATTGTTGTCTAAACTTGCGGTCAGATTGCCCTGAAAGTGTAATCATGGAATCACAACCGAACACTCGTCCTGTATGTTCAATTGCAGCAATGTAGCACCACTCCTTCTGGATGTTGCAATTTCCATTTTCTTCATTGTACGTTCTTTGTACAATTATTTTTTGGCGCTATTGATACTTTAAGAGCGTCAAAAGATTCCAGAGTTCCCCATTGAGCTTTATTGATTGTGATAAAGTATGCCAAGCGAATCGGAAAATGTTGCCTCTTAAAAGAAATTGATTGGTTTATCCTATGGTATTAAATCAAGTCGAAGGATTAGACCTCTCTGCCTAATTTTAACTGCACTTATTTCCAAATCCAAGCATTTTCATGCATATTTCTTATAATTAATATGGAATCAAATCGAAGGGTTAGATCATCCGCCTGATTTTAACTGCACTTATTATTTCCAAATTCAAGCAATTTTCGTACACATTTCTTATAATTAATATGGTAGTATTTATGAGCCCTTAGGAAACTTCAGTTTTCTAAGGAGCATAACTATGGGTCAATCGTTTGGAGTATGTGGAAGCAAATCACTTAATTCCAAGGAATTCAAGAATTCTGAGGAGTCTAATATATACAACTGGCCGCAAGAACCGTCGCTTATAATTTTGGAATATACATTAACGAAGAAATGCGATGATGTGCAATTCCATACATTTTAAAACAATATGGACCGTATGCATGTGGCACAGTGACATTGGCACCAAATGAAACCAAGAACATAGCATTTGTTGTACTGCCGATTATTCTCTCCTAAATTCCTTGAGGTATCATTTCCAGCGAAAAATTGTTGCAGTCTGTCAAATATTTTATATTTACTAAGATCAATTTTGCCATTACAACACCAAAGGTCAAAGTAACCAAGCGTAGATTTCTCGCTACAGAAATACAGTGCAGAACAATGTTTACATTTGTTCGTCAAGGATCCTACACTGTACGGCATAATATCTGGAATTGTTTCTGAAATGGCATTTTTATATTAGATTTTAAAAGTGGCTTCGTATTTTTCTTCGATTTCCCACTTTTTTGTGGCTAATGTTCTTTTTCGTCAAATGGATATATTTATTGTAGCATTTTTCTCCAAATTAGCGTCATATTCAATAACACTATAGTGGCCTGCATCAACGCAGCCGCCAAATATTAAATGGCACATAATACTTCCATTGCCAAAATCAACAGCGTGGTTAGAGTCATTGTTATGTACTCTAAACAAATAATCATTAAACAATAATATTCATTTATACAGTGAAGTTCAGATACTTTCATTCTCAAGTATGTTGCTGATGAGAATGCGATGATACTGATCGCCAATAATAAAATCCTTATAATTATTCATGCCAACACCAATTTTTGCAATTTGCTTGCAGACGCAGCTCAGGATGACGTTCTGCATTTTGGAATAAACAGTACGAAACTGCTTTAAATAAGCAATTTCCATCACCTGTTGTAGGTACAATCCTTTGCATTTCCATGACAGTAAATTAAGCAAGGGAGCATACTTCGCCAACTACTGGAATGAGCATGGACTCACTTCGACAGCCACCGTAATGGAGAGTTTAAGGGTTAGACTATATGTTCAGTGCTTGTCAAAAATCGTATAAACACAGGGAAGCCAAATCTTAAGGCTAAATTCTGAGCTATCGCCCCGGATTCCGGGTTCGAACCCTGGTTTGCCAAGAAATTTAATTCTGGTCTGAGGACTGGTACGGGGTGCACTCTTGAGGCAAAACTAAGGAGAGCAAGGTTAGATTCCTATTTCAACAATCTGGCATGTGGTTTTCCGTGGTTTGCCACGTCCACTGAAGGTAAATACCGGGATAGTTCCTAACTTAAAGCCTCGGTCGTCAATTCTCCATTCCCCACATGAATTACAAATGCACACATCAGTAAAGGCATCACAATAACACAGGTTATCATAGAAAAATTTACACACACACCAAAGTAGACGGGCCTGAGTGACCACGATGTCTGAGTCCATCAAATGAATTATATTCGTCAATTGTGTCTCATGGCGAAAGCGATTGTGGCCATCTTTTATTTAATAATTTAAAAGTATATGGCAATGCAAATCGAGGATAATTCCTTACTGTACGGGAATAATAAAAGTAAAAATGTTAAGACAATGAATTACCAATAGCCAGAAAGAATAATTAGGAAATAGAAATACATGTCTGAGGTGAGATATGAACTCCTTCGACTATGCTAAATTCATTCCTGGGTCCGCAATGTTACCCCTGAGCCACCCAGTCAACAGACTTCGAAAGCAATATTAAGTTACTTAAACAACAAACGAACTCAAACGCCTGTTGAAGTTCTTCAATCCCCTCTTTTTAATTCTAAAAAACAAAGATCACACTACGATACGGAGGATCCTTTATCCGCCATTTCTCTAGAAATGTAATTCTGGTCTGAGGGCTGGAACGGGGCGCACTCTTGAGGCAAAACTAAGAAGGGCAAGGTTCGATTCCCATCTCAACAATCTAGGATTGATTTTCCGTGGTTTGCCACTTCCACTGCAGGTAAATACCGGGATAGTTCCTAACTTAAAGCCTCGGTCGTCAATTTCCCATTCCCCACTTTAATTACAAATGCACACATCAGTACAGCCATCACAATAACACAGGTTATCAGAGAAAATTTGACACACACACACACACACACACTAAAGTAGACGGGGATGAGTGACCACGATGTCTGAGTCCATCAAATGAATTAGGTTCGTCAATTGTCTCTCATGGCGAAAGCGATTATGGCCATATTTTATTTAATCATTTAAAAGTGTATGGGAACGTAAAACGTGGGGAATTCCTTACTTTACGGGAATAATAAAAGTAAAATATGTTAAGACAATGTATTACCAATAGCCAGAAAGAATAATTGGGAAATAAAAATATGTGCCGGAGGTGGGATTCGAACTGCTCCCATTGGGCGCTGCACATACTAATACTTCAGCGCTACCATCTGAGCTACCGAATCACTGTAGTTACAGCGCAATATTAAGGTACTTAAGCAACATTCACACTCAACAGTCAGTATAAGTTCTTCTACATTTCCCGTCCTTTATAATATTCTATTCCTGTTTATATCGTGGAAACTTCATATTCGATATTCCCCTCCTTTATTATAATTCTTATAAATAACTATTACATTAAAACGCGGTGGACATCCGCCATGTCTGTCATTAACCATGGTGATTCTGCGCATGCGCTTGAGCCAATAATTTTGCAGTTTTGTTTATAAATTTAAAAATATATGATAACATATTTGTTTATTTGAAAGACACCCTGCAAATCTGCATGCCAAGAGCTTTCGTTAGAATGATTTACGAAGCGAATCGGTTAAGTCGTTTTCACAATCTCGTGTGTACAAAAAACAGCTTAGTGTTTTAAATATATAGATCCTCGCAAATTTGCACAAACTGATTTTGCGCAACTATTTTTTTGCACAAAATGTTCATCACGAAATCAATGACAAGAATATAAAATATCAGCAAGCAATAATAATAATAATTGTAGCATGCTGAACTGCTATGCCCAAGTTCGCGGGTTTAAGTCCGGCCGAAGTCGTTGGATTTTTAAGAGCGTTAAAATCCTTCAGTATGCCTTTATTCGGAGTGGAAGTAAAGCCGGCGGTTCTGTGGTTTAGGAGGCCGTGGATATGAGTGGTGAGCGACACTTTTGTCCCCAGTGTGCGCACTTGAATGCAAGACAGGAAACGGACAGTCCTGCGACAAAAATCACGCCAGCTGTTGCGACAGTCCGGACACATTATTGTCTCATCCAAAGGCTGTAGTTGCAGCATCGTACATTCATTTCCACTACAATTGGTAGTGTGTAGCCAAAATTAGTAGGTTATTTCGTTAGAAACAATCTTATCAAGTTCCAACGTTCGCAGCTGCGTGTCAGTGACAGTGGCGTCTGGTAACCAAATTTGGAACTACTTGAAATTGAACTTGTTGAGGAGCCTACGGACGTTCAATTGAAATGTCCTGATATGACCATTGGCTGCAATAAATACTGTATAATATAGGCCTACTGTATTAATATTATTTCAATTATATAAGGAATTCCACTAAATCCAGGCTATATTTATTATCATAAGCAGAGCCTGAATTACCATCAATATAAATAAGTTACTGCTGGTATGTAAAATTTACAACAGTGAAACTGGAGGATTGCATGCAAAATTATTGATTCACTACCGGTATATTGTTTAGTTTTTGCGTTTGACAGATCTAAATTTGCCCCGGTGAGGTAACACTGTAAGCATGTACAGTGTTCAGATTTAAAATTCTACAGATCTCTTCGATATCAATAATTTTAGAACTTCAGTGATACTCGTAAAAGCTATATGCTCGTTTGTCGTGCACACATTTTTAAAAATGCATTCACCGGACCGTAATTTCATCGCTTTTACAGTATTTAACTTGGGGATAAAATTCACATTAAAAAGCTGTTTTCTATGAACTCGGGATACAGGTAGTTTCGAATTTCACCGTCGGTGATTCTAAGCTTATTTTCCATGATTTATCGTTTTAACCCTATAGCCAAAGGCTGTAGTTGCACCATTGTACATTCATTTCCTCCTCAAGTCTATCCCAAATTAATTAAAAATATATGATTAATTTCAGATATAGATTGTCGGACAGAGTTCTACACGCACAGTAAGTAGATAGGACTGATGACCACGATGTCCTAAGACCCAAAAATTATTCAACAGGAAGTTCAGTTCACTGAACTGCATATTAAAAGACGTGGAAAGGGTATACTGTACACTGTGGAGTAGTACGGCCTCTGTGACATATGACGTAATCTCTTTTCGTAATAAAACATTATTTTTACACACAGTCAATTTTAAGATACGTTTTACATACAGTATAGGGTTTTTATGTTGGCATTCATAAAACTGGCTGCCCTCGAAGAATCACGCCCTTGGGTCTAAGCCTAAACACTGATAAGTGTTTTGGTTGAACGGCGATCACACATCATTGTACATTAAACAAAGCAAAATATATTTTCATAACTAACCACAGGTATACTCATACGTAAGTCAAGTTATTTATTATGTGCTATCAGTAGATTACAGCTGATTGTTTTCACAAAAGAAGAACATTTGAATTTGAACTATATTTTGTAATTTGCAGTCAGTGGACTTCTTATAATTTAATATTGCTTTGCAGTAAGCAAACCTAGAGCCAGGTTCTTCTAAAAATCCCCAATCCTATCTATGACTGGTGACCATCGGGGGCGGATTTATGACAAGATTATGGGGGAGTGAACACACCGGGGATCTGGGGGTATGGAAAATCACCAAGTTCAGAGTGGGGTAATTTTGCAAAAAATTAGGTCCAAATTATTGAGTTATAGGCCATTTGGGTGATCATTTTTGTGATATTTTGGAGTAAAAATTTGGTGACCATTGACATTTAGTGGTTATAGAAAGGACTCTCCGATATTGAAGTAAAAGCTCTCGCACCTTCAAGTAAGACTCCACGATGTAACTAACCAATGACCGTGATGGGGTCCTACAGCAAGTCTGCAGATCAAAGGTTTGAATCCCAGTGCTGACAGCGGCTGTCCTGAGTGTGGTTTTTCACACTCCCTCCAGAAAAATGCCGGGATAGTACCTTATTTCAAGTCCAAGGAGACCTACCCTACTCTTAACCCTAATAATCACAGTAATAGTCGCGACAGGCAACGCATTCCCACTTTTCCCAGTCGGTAACTAGGAATACGGCATGCGATTGATAATGTCACAAAGGCCATAGCACAGCACAGTGTATACCCTGCTTTTTGTCCAGCCGTGGGTGGATTTAAGAGGGTCTAAGTTTCTACTCTCCAACACAAATAGTTACAACAACGTTGCCAATCCACCTCTCTAATTATACAACAACCACTAGCCTCCCCTTCAGTCTACACAATTCGCACGTTTCTTGGCGTTCTATTTTGTTCGATGTTTGATAATATGATAATTTACTTCACTAATATTTGTGAAAACCACTGCTTTACAGTCAACTTCATTCAATAATGTGGAGGCCTTCAGAAACAAACCGGAAAATTAACGCGTCAGAAAATACTGAATTATAGACTATCTACAGTACTAATTGATGCAAACGATTCCCTACCGAGCGCCAAGGGTTCATTACCCGCCAGTGATACTAGACCTGCCAGCTACCAAGTACACGGGTTAAATGTCGCAAGCCCCTAAATGAATTAACAACTGTAACGACAAATAGGCATATTATTAAGCGTTGAGTAAGACTACGAATGACACCGCAGTCGATGGCCGAATCCTGCCGCGGCTTCGTCAGGACCCGGAGTCATTTTCAAGTCATAGATAACGAGAGCAACTCATTTTATGTGTAACGGCACTGAGACGTAAAAGCGTATCATGAAAGGGCTTGATTCGCAAGGGAAAATATCTCTTCGCGTCCTGAAAAATAAGTGCTTTGCAGATCGATGCTGCTCTTTGGAATAAACGGCGT
Organism: Meconema thalassinum; assembly: GCA_946902985.2. Lineage (NCBI taxonomy): Eukaryota > Metazoa > Arthropoda > Insecta > Orthoptera > Tettigoniidae > Meconema > Meconema thalassinum. The sequence goes on along the minus strand of OX336391.1, from coordinate 292,810,728 downwards.
AGAAATGTCCAATAATATTAACAGCCACTGCACTAGCTCAAAAAAATGTATTTATATTAATATTCGACAATACTTCATATTAATTTTCTTCTAAATAAAGCAGAGTTCAAAAATTTGGTCTTAGAAAAATCTGCGCGGTTGCCTACATGCAATATATTAATTTCTCCATCGCCATGCACACCACTGACGTTACTTATTGTTGTTTTATGGGGTGGAACAGCTACGGTAGGTCATCTGTCCTTACCACTGACGTTCCATGAGAGGAATTGGAAAAAAAAAGATGAGTGTTTCAGTGCCCTAGCTTAATTGTAATTTTTCTCCTGGTTAATTAAACACTCAGTCTAGATAAATACTGGATTGTTACCTTAGTTTCAGTCTTTGGATACATTTCCCAGCTCTAGTACCAATAGTAATATAGGTTTTCAATAAATCCCTTAATCAGAAATGATTTGCGCACGAACCCAAGTACCTAGGATTGTTGATGGTATTGAATGAACCAGTTATAATAATAATTATACTGCACCTAAACATACAGATTATTCAAAAGTTAGCATTGTTTTCTCAATTCAGTATACGAGAAGATGAACAATTTCGCATACATTTCTTCTATGTACGTTTGACAACAGAATCATCCCATCCTTTCGCAAGATATTTAGCCAGCAATGATAATTTTTCACATAGTGTGAAAGTGAATTACTAGGGAACGATGACCTCGCTGTTCTGCCTCTTAAATCAACTATAAAGTGAATTACTGTGTGAACGCTACTTTAAAATTTATTTTACTTGCCTGCCTGCACGGCATACAATATATTCTTTTCAGACACTATCACCTCTAAATATCTAAGCTCGAGGTGACGCACCAAACTTGAAACTCTTGAGCTAGCTGACCAAACACACCAGGGCAGCCCAGGCTCTTGTGGCCGTGGCGAAATAAGTGAAGGGATGAGAAAGTTATTTGAAGGATTGGTGCATAAGCCGAATAAGCTAAATTTAGAATAATGGAAAGCTCTCTCTGTCTTCAGGTATATTCTGAGAACAATACATAGCGAAGCCCCATCGCCTAAGTTGACCACTTTGAGACAGTTGTTCTTCCCACAAGCGCGCTTTGTAAAGGAAAATATTGTCCACTTGACAGTATAAGTTTCTCAATCCTTGTATCATTGTTCACAGACAGTTCATTGCATTCACTAAATGATTGCCAGTAGCAAATTCAAGTCACATAAAGGCAATAATAAATCAACGCCCGATCGGGTCCATCCTCCTAGGTCGCCGGGCCCCCCTGGGAGGGTCGGGGCCCAGGGCACCAGCCCTGCCTGACCCCCCCCCCCCCCTCTCGTCGGGCCTGCCGGGGAGTACCTGTGACTCCCTATTCTTTAGGCCTATACCATGTCCCCTAACCCCTGGTCCCACCCCCCAAATAAAAACTCTATATAGGCCTACGCCCCCAGTTTCCAATTCCGGGTTTTTCAGTTTTGAGTGCGAATAGTTCGTTTAATAGTTGTAAAACAGTAAGGAGAGTATGTTTTGTGTAGGTTTTAAGTTGAATTAAAGTTTATGTCGAGCTGAGAAATGAATTTGGTATAGCTTAAAGTGTGTTTTTTTTGTTCTGATCTGTTTCCTCTGAATTTGGTTAATTAAAGCTTAATAATTGAGTTTAAATACCGGTTTGGTGACCCATTGTCCCAGGCAAGCTGGTAACAACTCAGGCAGATAGGTCACTTAGCCGTAATTCGAAGTTATTGTGGAGTTAAGAATGCATTTGCTGTAGCACTGCCGGAGACGTAATCGGGCTAGGCTATTGCGTTTTTAAATTAGCTCCCGTTTCAAGTTTTTAGGTTTTGAGTGCGAATAGTTCGTTTAATAGTTGTAAAACAATAAGGAGAGTGTGTTTTGTGTAGGTTTTAAGTTGAATTAAAGTTTATGTCTAGCGGCTTCGGTGGCGTAGTTGGTAGCATGCTGAGCTTCTATGCCCAAGATAGCGGGTTCAAACCCGGCCGAAGCCGTCGGATTTTTTAAGAGCGTTAAAAATCCCTCAGTATGCCTTCCTTCGGAGGGGAAGTAAAGCCGGCGGTCCTATGTCATAGATTTATGGCATGTTAAAGATCTTTCCACTAATTACACCTGTGTGAAACTAAATTGGATAGGTTAAGAATGTAAACAACGCTCTTAGGTTGCTACGTTCGTTGCCAAGAGCCGACTGCGGTGGCGTCTAGTAGCTAGTTCTGAACTAGGCCTAGTAGTCGTTGACGGTGGCGCTTGGCGGCAAAAGTAGGAACTATTTGAAAATTCAAAGTTGCAGTCCCTACTTGAATTTAAAAAAAAACAGATACACACACTAATACAGTCATCACAATTAACACCGGTTATCAGACAGATTCTACACACACCCAAAGTACACGGGGCTACATGACCGCGTTGTCGCAGCCCCTAAACTAAGGAACCAACCAACCAACCAAAGTTTATGTCGAGCTGAGAAGTGAATTTGGTATAGCTTAAAGTGTGGTTTTTTGATCTGATCTGTTTCCTCTGAATTTGGTTAATTAAAGCTTAATAATTGAGTTTAAATACCGGTTTGGTGACCCATCGTCCCAGGCAAGCCGGTAACACCTGTAACTACTCAGGCAGGTGGGTCACTTAGCCGTAATTTGAAGTTATTGTGAAGTTATGAATGCATATGTGGTAGCACTGCCGGAGGCGTAATCGGGCTAGGCTATTGCGTTTTTAAATTAGCTCCCGTTTCAGGGTTTTTAGGTTTTGAGTGCGAATAGTTCGTTTAATAGTTGTAAAACAGTAGGGAGAGTATGTTTTGTATAGGTTTTAACTTGTATTATGGCTTATGTCGAGCTGAGAAGTGAATTTGGTTTAGCTTAATGTGTAGTTTTTTGGTCTGTTCTGTAGCCTGGATTTATTAAGTTTATTGTGCTGCTGGCATGATTAAAAGCTGTAGGATTTGATATAGAGTGCTAGGATTGCTTGGGGGAAGTGTTGGTGAGAGGGAGAGGAGTTAGGGGATGGGTTTATGGAGTTGTTGCTGTTGCTCGTTTTTCAACTGCTGTTTTTTTATGGCGTGCTTGTAGTGCTTACTACCCTGGTACACGTTGTTGGGACATTATCGCTTGCAGTGCTTGTAGCGGCGGGACCACAAACTACCGTGCTATAATGGCGGAGTCCTCACACTAGGTCCTTCTATTCGTCATGCTAATATAATAAAGCTGAAGAGTTTGTGTGTTTGTTTATGTGTTTAAACACGCTAATCTCTGGAACTACCAGTGGGATTCGAAAAATTCTTTTTGTATGATAGCCTGATTCAAGAGGAATAGTTTAGGCTATGTATCATTAGGCTACACCTCTCAGGTAACCTTAGATCGGTTTTTGTTCAGTAAGTCGGAATAACAAGCGCTCCAGAACGGCTTCAATAATACCGAAGTCTATTGTTGCCATGTAATGCGGGCCGCATCACGTCGCCCCTACCAATGTTCTGGTGCAGAATTGCGAGCTGCATATAAATTGCAGTCACGGCGAGTAATTAGTGCAAAAAGATGTCTTATGCCCCTTAAAACAGTTAGAATCATGACAATAGTATGCCTCTGTATAAGGGCGATGGTGTTGGTGCAATAAGCGTTGGCGAGCTGCTTATAAATTGCAGTCACGGGGAGTAATTAGTGCACAAAGATTTCTTAGGCCCCTTAAAACAATTATCATCATGATGACAATAGTATGACTCTGTATAAGGGCGATGGTGTTGGTGCAGTATACTGAGGTTATCAGCTGCAATAAGCGTTGGTGTTTTCAAATTTACTTTCATTTATTCCGATTCTTATCCTTGAGCGCTCCAGTTCTGTAAAACAAATAAATCCACCGGGCGAAGCCGAGCACTACTGCTAGTTAAAAATTTTATTGTAATGTCAGAAGATGCGGATAACAGTCTTGCGGATGCGGAGCGGATGCGCATAACAAACGTGCGGATGCGGGGTGGATGCGGATAACGTTTTGTTTATCCACGCAAGACTCTTAACTATAGGAAGAAAGGTCAGTATCTAAGTCACTCCATTCCCCGATTGACTTTTCACGCGATTAACTCAAGGAATCATTTCATTTTTCCTTTGGATTATTTGGAAAGGAAAATAACCAACCCAGATATTTGTTCTTGTTGTTTGTTTTAGTGGCTTAGCGACATAGCGGTCATGCTGCCCCATGTACCTGGGTGTGTATAGAATTTGTCTGATAACCTGTGTTGTCGTGTGACTATTAGTGTAATTGAAACTAGGATTGAGGAAGGAGGCGGCTGTGCCCTTAATTTAGGTACCATCCTGGCATTCGCCTGGAGTAGAAGTGGTGAACCATGGAAAACCACATCTGGAGTGGCTGAGATCGGAATCGAACCCACCACTTCTCAGTTTTGCCTCATGAGGCTGAGTATATCCGGCCCTCAGACCATAATTAAATTTCTTGACATACTCAGGTATCAAACCCGGACCTCAGAAGTGACAGCTACTGCGCCACGAGGTGGTTAACATATTTTTTTCTTAATGTTGCTGTCGTCTTTTCAGTTACAGTTTATACCTAGGTGTAACTGTCGTAAATCACAGAAACTTCACTTCTACAGTAAGTTCTTTTTTTCTGTCCGTTTTCTATTGTAGCGTATTTATTTTTGCATATTGGTACTCTGGTTATAGATCACAGTGTAACTGATTTTCAGACGAAGGACGGAGTGAAACCTACAGCATCTCTCTCTCTGATAATGAAGAACAACTGACTAAAACTGTATGTACACAGACCTAAAGTATTGGGAGCGATGCCTTTCTTGGACGATATTATTGTGGGGAAGAGATGAGTAATTTTGGAACTGGGATTATTCAGTGTAATGCTCCAGTTATGTTTGTGTTTTACATTCTATAGTGCGATGCTCAGTGGCAACAGTTCTTCATGTTTACTAGACGGGAAGTGCGGTGTTTTGTGGTTTGTTTAGCTCAATCGATAAACTTTATCAGCAGTAACGTGTTTTGTCCATATCGCTCTTCCGATATAGCGCTCGAGTACAGTTAGTTAGCGGTGCAATACTCCTATAGGCTACTCCAATCCGTCTGAGTAACTCAATGCATAAAATAATATACTATAAATCAAACCATCCAACGCATTACAACTGACTGTCCTCTGAGGGCATATGGAGGGGACTGAATCGACTTCCAGTTGGCGACACCTGATGTGGTCCAATGGATAGACTCATTAGACCTGAGACTGTAAATAGTGTAAATACTGTAGTAAAAATAATGTACAGTAGATTTTAAAGTGATTTTCTTTGTACTCTGAAATCTTGTATTGATTATATTGCCAAACGATAAATAATAATAAATATACTATACTCTGATTTACGAAAGGTGAACGGTGAAGGCTGTCATCCGCTTGAAGGGTGAGGTGAGGAGTGGACACAAGAGAACAGTCTCCATGGCAACAGAGAGCAGTGTTGCAATGTATGCAGACACAGCAGTCAGCACATGGTTTGACGCAATGTTCTACTGTGCCTTGACTCGTCACTGTCATTATACCGCAAGACAGGGGGGCTAATTTCCCCAGTATTTGTGTCTTCCTCTAGGAATGTTATGAGTCGTGACCTGTCTCAGTGGCAACGCAGCATTTCCCTACGTGCTTTGACTGACCTTCAGCGTTCATTATTGGTAATAAAGAGTATAGATAAGAAGGTTTCAGGAGTATATGACCTAGCTATTCCACCCCTTGAAGCACCGACAGTAGTGGCTGCGCGGGCTAAAGCGCTGCGTTAGGTCAAGGGGCCAAGCTCTCTGCTGACTCGGTAGACGCGTGGGTTCGAGTCCCACCGTCGGCTGTCCTTGAAATGGTTTTCCGTGGTTTCCCATTTTCAACACCAGGCAAATGCTGGGACAGTACCTTCTGACAGGCCACGGCCGCTTCCTTCCACATCCTTGCCCAGTTTCATTAATCTTCATCAATTCCATATCTCATCCCGACGCGCAGGTCGCCCACGGACGTCGACTAGAAAGACCTGCACTCGGCCTCTCAGGAGGCTACACGACAAAAAAAAACCTTGAAGCAACAATAACATCCACCACTAATTACTGTATTATTATTATAAAAGCCGACTCACGGTAGTTCAGAACGAGCCTGTTCGGTGCTCTTTGAAAATGAAAATCCACAGCCTGCTTCCAGTCTCCGACCGGGTCAGGAATGGAATGAATGAAGCCCCAATCTAGCGGTGAGGATATGAACTGTGCCGGCTGCCGAGGCCTGACGCACTCCTCTAGGGCAATGATTAAATGAATGACAGATGAAATGAAATGATAGTGGAGAGTGTTGCTGGAATGAAATTTTGACAGGGAAAACCGGAGTACCCGGAGAAAAACCTGTCTGCCTCCGTTTTGTCCAGCACAGATCTCACATGGAGTGACCGGGATTTGAACCACGGTCCCAGCGGTGAGAGGCCGGCGTGCTGCCGCCTAAGCCACGGAGGCTCCGGTGCTCTTTGACCCGTTCTATATTTGCCATAGTTACCGGCAGTTAGCTCTGCACTTCCCCGGTATACTGCAGCGTAAAACATTTGCCACGCCGAGCGTGTCTGTGTCCGATTGTCAAGCGCATCAATGTTCTCAGTTAGGGAAGTATTCGGTACGCTCCCCGCACCGCTCTACACCCCTCTCCAGTCCAATGCCGGGATAGTACCTTATTTCAAGTTCCGGGCCGGGGCACCTATTCCCTAATACAGTTACACACACTACTACATTGTCATGTGTAGCTCTTCAGTCGGTCGACACGATTGTGCCCAATGAATGGGCGGGGTACAAGTTGTAAACACACTCCTTGAAAAAAAATACATGTATTAGTTAGTTATCACATATAAATGGGGCAATTTAGGATTACGCATTTCGACCGTTAAGTGGCCATCATCAGATCCTGATTACTGTGTAGCGGTTAAAGTTTACACTGAAAAGAAAATCCACAGCCTGCTTCCAGTCGACCGACCGGGTCAGGGAATGGAATGAATGAAGCCCCCATCTAGCGGCGAGGATAGGAACTGTGCCGGCTGCCGAAGCCTGTCGCACTCCCCTGGGGCAATGATTAAATGAATGACAGATGAAATGAAATGATAGTGGAGAGTGTTGCTGGAATGAAATTGGTGACAGGGAAAACCGGAGTACCCGGAGAAAAACCTGTCTGCCTCCGTTTTGTCCAGCACAAATCTCACATGAATTGACCGGGATTTGAACCACGGACCCAGGGGTGAGAGGCCGGCGTGCTGCCGCCTAAGCCACGGAGGCTCTTTAATTTATTTATTTATTTTATTTAATTCGCTACAGTATTGTAGTAGTAAGTCTTGGGTGTGACAGTAGGTTCTCACAATCGGACACAGACAGTGATCAGGATCTGGTGAGGCCACTTGAGAGTCGAAACGTGTAATCCTAAATTGCCCCATCCGTGATCATTTAATTAATACATGTAATTGTTTCCAGGAGTGTGTTTACATATTTATAACTTGTACCCTGCCCATTAATTGACCGACCGAAGAGCTACAAATGACAATTTTGTACAGGCAACATTGAACAAGAATGGCTTCACATTTCTAAGCGCTACTACAGTCATCACATAAATACAGGTTATCAGACAGATTTAACACACACCTAACTACACGGAGCTGAACACCAATATATCCCAAGCCCCTAAAATAAATTAACAACACTGATCTCGCACCGTTTAGTGGTAACATGTATAAAATGGCAGGCACCTGTACAATACCAACATGTTCTACACTAACTGGTACGGTATGGCAAGAAATCTTTGACCATCACAAACAACATAAGGCTGTTCCCTTCAGGTAGTCTACATGAAACTATTTCAAATATAAACTGAAATATAATTCAGCTGTGTAATTTCTAAATCAGAGGACAACTAACAAGGGAAGTATCAGTAAGACAGGTCGAAACCTATCTTGAAACTTTGTAGACGCAATCGTTGTACTATAAAAGGATAGCGTGCGGAAAATCAGCCGCCAGATTGAACTGCAAGACTCCGAAATCATGTAGCGAATCTCTAATATAAATCAATGGGAAGTAGCGAGTACCATACATGTTGGATGGGACAGCTCTGACGGCTCAAGCGCTCAAAGTCGGTGGGAAGCAGTCGCACGCTCCAGTCGGCATATACGCCCCGCCTCGCTACTACTCCAAGTGCCGCAGGGATGTCCAGCTCCACAAGCCGTCATGCCTGCGTACCAGGATGTCAGGTACGATTTCAGAGCCTTGCAGTTCAATCTGGTGGCTGATTTCCCGCACGCTGTCCTCTTGTAGTACAACGAATGCGTCCACAAAGTTTCAAGTAAGGTCTTACCTGATACTGTACTGTACTGTATAGTAAACAATGGAATATACACCCGTTTTATTTCAGCGACAGTAAAATATATGGCACAAATCTATAAAGTATGGAATAGTCTGTTATCTTGAGAGAATCTGCTATTGTCGTAGTTAGTTCATTTTAAGGGTTGGGACCTCTTGGTCATCAGACACATGTACTTGGGTGTTTGTTGAACTTGTCTGATGAGAAGGCGACGTTGTTCACCGAGAATATGTTAGTGAACTATCTTACGACACAATTAAGTTGTCCAAAGTGGTTGCTGATAATGTTCCAAAATTGAACAACGAGCAGAGATTGGCCTACGACGAAATAATTCGAAGTGTTGTTTCAGAATGTGGTCAGCTCTTTTTTCTGGATGCACCAGGCGGAACTGGCAAAACCTTCCTGATTAATCTCCTGCTCAGTACATTTAGAAGTCGACAGAACATAGCCATGGCAGTCGCCTCCTCGGGTATTGCAGCAACCCTACTGGATCGTGGAAGGGGCGTTGGCGAATTGAGCCAGCTAATCTTCCGAGTGGATCTTTCTTATCTTGTCATTCCATCCCACAGTCCTTTTTGGCCAGTTGCCCCAGGCTAAGTTCTGGTTCTTCCGCTGAATATATCCTCCCTTCCGTCCCCCACCACTACCACTGTGAAAACCCAAAATCTAAGTTAACTTATTTGTTCTTGCAGAATGACCCGCTGGCTCTGGGATTTCCTGTAAACACTCTGCCATGCAGGGCTGTACAATTTGCACAATTCACTGAAACAAACATTAGCATATGCCTTAATTCTTTTAAAAGGCCACATCAGTTAAAAGTTACCTTAAACCCGTTTACATTATTATTACTATTATTACTATTTTAATTATTATTGTCCCCCGTGGTGTATGGATAGCACGCTTTTCTCTTACCGAGGAGGCTCTGGATTAGATTCCAGCCAGAAACTTAAGATCTATGTAATGTTATTGGTTTTACGTCCCTTTTAACTACTATGGCCGGGGTGCCGGAATTTTGTCCCGAAGATCTTTAACGTGCCAGTAAACCTGCTGACACGGCTCCATCGCAATTACGCATCCACAAATGCCAAGTGACTGTGCCAGGATTCAATCCTGCAGCCTTGGGTTCAGTAGGCAAGAATGTTACCGCTGAGCAACGCAGCCAGTCATACTTAACATCTGATTTGAGGGCTGGAAACAATTGTCGTTTATTCATTTTGAAGGCTTGGCGATCATGTAGTGCAGTGTACGTTGGTGTGTGTGGAATCTGTCTGATAATCTGTGTTATTGTAACTGCTGTAGCGTACTATTGTGTACTTGTAATTTGGCTAGGATATGGTTAGAGGGGCACCATGACCTTAATTTAGGTACAATCTAGGCATCTGCCTGGAATACAAATGAGAAACCATGAAAAACCACTTCCAGCATGGCTGAGGTAGGAATCAAACCCGCCTATTCTCATTTCTGCATCAGGAGAAGGAAAGCCTCGAGAGGACAGTTAAGTACCTGCTTGATATGAGAAGTAGTGGTCCATGATCTAAAATCAAAGTGATGTGGCTAAGAGTGTCGTCGCGCAGGTTATTCGTCCCCCACAATTTGTAGGCTATGAACTGGGTTGCAGTCGGCTTGATGTTTGGGTGCTCCCAACCACGAGTTTGTTAGACCATTATTGTTGATTCATTGAGGGGCTTTGCGACATCGTCATCATGTAACCACGTGTACTTGGTTGCGTGTGTGGAATTTGTCTGATATCTTGTCTTATTGTGATGGCTGTATTATTGCGTGTAGTTGTAATTAAGATGAGGATTGGGAAGGAGGCAGCCGTGGCCTTCAGTCAGGACTCAATCCGGCATTTGCCTGGAGTAGAAGTGGGAAAGCACGGAAAACTACTTCAAGGATGGCGGAGGTGGGACGAACCCTCCTCCTCCTCTCAGTTTTACCTCACGAGGCTGAGTGTAACCCGTTCCAGCCCTCAAATCAGAATTAAATTTCTTGGCAAAGCCAGTAATCGAACCCGGGCCTCCGCGGTTATAGCCACTACGTAACGAGGCGAACATATAATGCTCAATGAAATGTCATCTAAAAAAAACTACTAAAATGAATGAAAATGACTTTTAAAAAACTATTCCATCAAACTGAAATATGGCGACAGTTTTACAGAGGATTCATAAAAGGAATCCTGTTTTATTCACTACACAATTACCTACTCTCATTAAAATATACTTGAATTCAACAAGGAAATGGCAGTTAAAATGTTATTCTTAATCTTAGTGTTTTTTTTGAACCATATTAATTAAAATCTCAATAAAACAAACTTCCCTGATAGACAATAAAGAAAAAAACTACTAACTTTCATTAAAATATACTTGAACATAACAAGGAAATGGCAGTTAAAATGTCATTCGAATTAATGAACTAAAGAAGGAAGCAGCCGTGGCCTATTGGAAGGGACAGTTCCTGGATTTGTATAGAGTTGAAAATAGAAAAAACGGAAAACCATGTCAGGCTGGCTGCATGGTCGAAATATAATTGCAAAATAATATTGTGACCCTTGGTTAGTATATAAATATAATTTACAACAATTAAAAATTCAGTTCATCGGGGTGATTGCCAAGCTACCCCAGCCCTTAAAATGAATCTCCAACTATTAATTTTGGTACTGGTATTAAGTATGATTTAATTTCATCTAATAGGTTAGGGTATTCAATGAAAATTGTTCACTTGGTTTATTAAAATTTAATTTTGTTCATTTATTAGTGTATGCAAAGAAGATCGGGTAAAATGTTAGAGCTTGCACTTAGGGTAGGTTATATTAACGCTGTCAGTTTATCGAACACAATCTCATGGATGTCTATATTTGTGAAACTATTGAGGACATATCGCATTCTTTGTATAAAGCTCCTCTACAGACAGTAGTTATCACCATATCCAGAAAGCTAGGTCATACATATGTGAATTTATAGTAATTGACACCCCTGGGACCGTCAAACTGAGAGTCACCTCCCCTCCAACAGTTTAATGACAAACGTGTGTACATTATGGTATGTGTTGGCTGCAGAGTGGGGGAAGGTAGGGGAGGTTGCTAATGAGCTATCGCTGGCCGAATTGGACTATGAATTATCAAAGGGGCAGATCATGGTGGCCAGAAAAGTCTGTCCGATTTTATCAGTGTAATTAACTGGCCGAATTGGACTGCGGCCCGTGGAAGAACAGCGCATTCTGCCTTCAAGCTCCCTCTTAACCTCAGTCACGCTGCATCTGCCCTTTGTAACATCTCTGCAGTTTCCTTTGAAAGTCTGCTACGCCACGACAATTAACAAGGCTCAGGGGCAGAGTTTAAAAGTAGCTGGCGTGGATCTGAGAAGTGACTGTTTCGCACATGGTCAACTGTACGTGGCATGCTCCAGAGTCAGTTCTTCTGGTAGCTTAGTCATTCTGCAGCCTGAGAGAAAGACCAGAAATCTAGTTTACCGAGAAGTGCTTAGGCGTTAAAAACACTCTCGATAGACATGGCAGTAGGTTAGGGGACCTGCCTTAAATCAAAGCTCCCCGTCGTATATTGCACCTGATTTCCAATTTCAACGCTCCATGTTGCCGTCATTATCTCCCACTACAGGAAAAAAAATTATATAACTAATATTATAACGGGATTCCAAATGTTATTGCGGGCGAAGCCGCGGGTAACAGCTAGTGGGTGTAGCTGTATGGGCAATAGAGATGAGGTAGGTGCCCCAGGACTTGAAATAAGGTAATAAGCCGGCATTTCCTGGAGCGAGTGTGGAAATAACCCAGGAAATACCACACTCCGCTTAACTGCTGTCAGCACCCGGGACATTTACGTAACCGGCGTTGTGAGGCCCAGCGGACCACTCGAGTTATCTAGTTATCACAACGATTGATTGCAGCTGAGTAGCTTGAGGCAAGACCAACAATCGTTGGTAGTTAGTCTTACTTGAAGGTACTGGGACTGCCAGAGTCATTGCGTGAAAGGAATGACACAGAACAAACAAACAACATTGTTAAAAAAAAGCTATATTAAGATTCCCCATGTATGGCAAAACGTACGATATGACTTTGTTTGTAATTTGTAAGTTGCCATGTTTCAAGTACCACAGGGGCGTGGTCATAGTTTGAAATGATTGCTATGGAAAATTATGGTGAGGGTAGCTGCCTATATTCTTTGCTCCCTGGAAATATAGTTTTATTTCTTTCCTTTTAAATACTTTGGTTAAATCACAAACTACCGTATCACAGATTTGCTGCACGAACAAAACTATTAATCGACAACTGAAGCGCCGTAGGCCAAAGAAGCTGTAAAGGTGCTTCAGGTCATGATTTTCAGAAAAACAAGAGCACATAAGTACTGTAAAATGGAAACTTTAATTGAGACAAAGCAGCGATGTGGTCAGGGAGTACGCCTACCGTACAAAGAATGAAGACCACTGCTGGATATCGCAGTTGCACATATCTTTAAAACACTTCTCTGTTTGAACTGCAGGTCTCGTACGAGGGAGAAATGCAGACAACCTTTTCCAGAAACAAGGCCGAAAGTCAGCTTCAGTATGGTGTGCTCCCTCGCTTGAGTGAACCGGTTTCCTGGCTACAGATAAGTTCTCACTTGCTGGCAGGGTAGACAAAGAAACTGCACATCTGAGAGCATTCGACACTTATAATTCCCATATCACACTTGATATGGAAGTTTCATTAGTATTTGAAGTATAACTGGTTAATGTCTTGATCGTCATTCTTCTGTCATTTGAGGTATAAGTCCGGAGGAAGGTAGGATCCTCAAAAAATACTTTCGTAAGTTACGCGGGTAGAAACCCCCAACACCCAAGCCATGCTATAAAGACACATACTAGACAAGGTGAGGAATGATGTAATCTGCCATTGCTTTCTTCAACCAGTACAGCAGCACTGACCACATGAGTAGCACCTTTCACAGCATTCACATGGATATAATTTCGGCGCCGTCAGTTGTAATTTGAGGTGCTTAAATTCGAGGGAGCTGTGTCAGTAGATTTACTGGCTTGTTTAAGATCCCCTTCAGGGCAAAATTCCGGCACCACGGTGTCTCTAAAAGCCACAAAAATTAACTAAAGGGGGATATAAATTGTCGTAACGTAGGTCTAATGATTATTAGCATCTGTACCCGGCATCAACCATATCTCAGAAGCTTCTACTGTATATAATCACAGCCATTGAGACGGAAACATCGATGAAAAGCAGCATTTTGCTCTAGCCTGTACCAACAGACAAATGCAAAAAGATACTGCATTCATCAAGAGATGGCAACACATCACAATTTTAAGACCGAAAGAGGGAATACAACGTCACGTCGAAACAGGGTCGTACCCAATCGCGCCTCTAGGATTAGCAATCAATTCAGTACTCTAAGGCCCCTTTCACACCGAAGATGCAAGGCGCAAGACGCAACACCAGACTGTAATAATTGAACGAGAGGTTTCACACCGTAGATTCAAGTGCGTCTAGCACCCTGGATGCAAGACGCACTTGCCTCTTGAGAACCATCTGGCTGGAGATTTCAGCATGCATCTTCGTTGTGCTGGTCTTGCATACTCGCCCCTCCCTTGAAAATTTGACTTGTTAAAAGTTAAAAGTTAAAATCTCCATTTTATAACGTGGCAGCACCATTATGGCAACTAAAAAAGGCGTGTCTCAGGAAACTGAACATGCTCAAGTTTCCTAGTGGCTGACCATGCGGTGCTGCTATGGTTCTATTTTTTTTTATACCAAGCCCTCGTCCTGTCCCGGCTAGACTATTGTTCTGCAGCCAGTGGCGTCGGAGCGGATTTGATTTTGGGGGTGCAAGGTTTACTCTTCCTTAGCGGGTGGCCTAACTTCGGAGGCGCAGCTTCATTTCCTATATGCGACTTCGCATTATTTTGTAATCCACGAAAGGAGAAAAGTTGATAATACGCGAGCTATAAGCCAGCAAAAGCCAGTCTTTTTTTTGTTTGTTTGTTTTCTTCTTAGCCTATTTTCAATTTTGAAAAAATAGGTTTATGATATCACCTTTTGTCCGTGTGTGTGTGTGCGTGTGTGTGTGTGTGAGGAGTGTGTGGGTCCCCCCGAATAACTTCAAATCGGCTGGAGCGATTTCAATGAAACTCGGTTAGTTCATAGCACTATTCCGGACGACACCGACCGTGCCCTTCAAATTTTGTTACGTCTCACCAATCCAACATGGCGGCTGTGCGAAATATTTCACCAGCATTCAATATCTCCGAAATTATTCCAGATATCACCCTGGGATTTTTTACGGTGATAAAGGGAACTACTAGAAGTTCACCTATGTGACTTTTGAGAAACTGGTAACTACAAAACCAACATGGCGGCCACGCGAATTTGCGACTTTTAAATAGACGTTTCTTCGCGATTTAACCAACCAAACGCAATAAAACTTGGCACAGTATATGTTTATACACATTGTAATGCACCGACATCTAACTTGGTTCAATTGTTTACATAACCACAGTATGGTGGATGTGCGAAATATTTCACCGGCATTCTATATATCTGAAACTATTAGCGGTATCACCCTGAAATTTAGTACGGAGATAAAGGGCACTACTGGAATTTCATCTATAAGACTTTCAAAAACCGGTTAACTACAAAACGAAAATGGCGGCCAAGCGAATCAGTGAAACTTGGTACAGTAAATCCTTATACGTAAGTTAATCCACTGGCATCTAATTTATTTCAATTGTTTCCATAATCACAAGATGGCAGCTGTGCGAAGTTTTAAAATCTCCTTGTTACTTCTTGTGTCCTAATCTTGCGATTGAAGTTTGAATGCTGCATGTACACAATAATCTTCATGTAACAGTACATAACTCTAGGACCTACATATATAAAATCCAACATGGCGACTATCCGAAATATTTAGTCGGTTCTCAATATCTACGAATCTATTACAGCAATCAAACTGGAATTTTGTAAGTAGATAGAGGCAATTAACATATGTAGGATATTTGAATATAGGCTGTATAGTTCTTCACGGAACTACTTGTTTTTTTAGCGAAGTTGGTGTCGACAAATGGTTTGAAAAAATTATAACGAAAGAACTATTTTTATTTCGTAAATATTTTGGGTATGAACTAATTCACTAAAAGTTGTCATGAAAAAAAAAATCAGTTTATTTGTTAAATAGAACTCAAGATGTATGACGCATTGGCCGTTCGGCAAATGGCAAAAAATAAAAAATAAAAAAATAAATACAAACACTTTTATACCCTACAACTCAAGTTGACTCAAGACTAATAGACCTCCCTTGAATAAAAACAAAATTGAACATGGCCTGAACAAGTGACTTTGTAACGTAACGACCAACAACAACAACGTCATAAAAAATTAACTTAAAACACACCGTACAAATTAAGGATAATATTTACATAAGTTTGCATTGTGGCTAGCTAACGCTAAACCTTCCCAAACATTTGCCTTCGTTCTGTCACGCGAAACAAACTCGTGCAAGATACCCTGCAGATATATAGCTCTTGTATAGTCCTTATGCACATGGAGAAGCAAAGCGTGAGTCTGGCGCTGTTGTGTCATGGTACTGCGCAAATAACTTTTTAACCTCCGAAGTGCACTGAAAGATCTTCCTGAAGAAGCAGCAGATGCTGGAACGGTCATGAGTACCATAACAAGCAAAACTAATTCGTTGAAAAGATCTTTAGTGGATGTAGCCAAGTCATTAATCTGCTTAACTACATCTGCAAGGCACTTCGGTGGCTTCCCTGGCAGACTTTTCAACAATTTTAGCAGTGTACGAAGATGATCGAGATCAAAATCATCCTAATGTGGACCCAGCGTTTGCTTCAGAACCTGCTCAGATGGAACGATGCCCTGGTATGCCTGAATCAGAATATTTTCAATACTCGCCAAAGTGTCAAAACCTTTCTGGTTAAATCATTCTTCTACTTCATTCAAAATGAGGTCCAGTAATCTTTTTTAAGCTCCACTTGATCTGTGAGCTTTGCTGGAGGAGCTGGATTGCTGGTTTGTTCTAAACGCTTCGGAATTTTCCTCTGCCGTTTTTTGGGAAGTTTTTGTTCAGGCTTGGGCTTCTTCCCCTGCTTCTGCTTCTTTTTTTTGCTCTTACTTGGCTTCTTCCTCCTCATCGTCGGGTTCGGATGTGGCTTGATTTTCGGAAACTTGTTGGTTAGGGTTTGGTAAAGAAGAGCAGTCAAGTTCCACTATCTCCGTAGCATAGATGTAGCTTTCCTTGTAGATCCGATCAAACTCCTCTGTCGTTCGAAGAGCCTTCATTGCTGACATTAAAATCAGAGCAGCTTTCTTTGCTCCTGTGGCAGTACGGTATAACATGGGCTCTGAAGGGCCTTTGCAAGTTCTTCACATGGACCACAAATTTCGACACTGACGTGAAGAAATTAAAACGGAATCGAATGACTTCAGCTTCTTTAAGTACCCACGAGTTGCCGACTTGACTTCCGTAGAAGCACCCGTGGGGTCATCGAGGATAGCTTGGAGAGTTAGTATGACCCTCTTGTAGTTCTTGTACCTTTTAAGAGACCGGCATCTCACGGTCCATCTCGTTGGACAAAGTGCGATGAGCTTTGATGACAGTCCATTGGCGACGGCATTATCATCGCCATCACAGGGTGCCAGGACGACATCTTTAAAGGTGTTCTGTCTCTTCGAAGAATCGAGCATGATATTACTTGAATTTTTCACAACAACAAGCAAATCACAAAGAACTGCAATTTTCCGCGAGATTTCTTGAAGAGCTAAGCCTAGGGAATGGTTTGAACAGTGAACATAAGGGGATTTTGGCTGCTCATAAGATAGAAGTTTTTGAACTCCCTTAATGTGGCCAGACATGTTAGAAGCGCCATCAAAACAATGACCCCGCAATTTTGAAAATAGAAAATGTAGCCTTAAGAGAACATCTTTTACTACACCAACCAACGTTTTAGCGGTTGCATCTTGTGGGTTGTACAACCCGAGTAAAAGTTCAGTTACTTGAAAGGTTTTAGGGTGAACCAACCGAACACATACAGAAAACTGCTCTAAGCCCGCAATATCGGTGGTGCCATCAGCAATAATACCAAAAAAGGTGATTCGTGTACCTGTTTTGCTATGTCTCGAAGGACAGAGAGGGCCATTATTTCAATCACCTCATTCTGCACGTCAGGGCTGAGGAAATTGTTACGACGCGACATCCACTAAGTAAGTTTGGGTACATCGTCTTTTCTCTCCTGTAAAAGCTCCATGAGGTTGCCTTGATCAGAGTCGTGGCTGCGAACAGCGCTACCAGTAAGCATTAAATATCTAAGACAACCATTGAACTGTAGGTACTACTGGAACGACTCCTCCCATGGTAAACCTCGCTGAAAACTGCTTCCTGGTGTACTACCAGGCGTAACTAGTCGCACCAAAAGCCGCACTTTGCTCTCATACAGCATTCCAGTATTGCCTAGAGTTCAATGAAGACAACTAATAACAACAAGAAAACATTTGCGCGCAACGCTCATTTGTTTCAACATTCCCTTGTCAATCTTCGCAGTTAAAGGCTAGCTATTTTCTCTATTAATGATTAGTTCACAATTTCTCCGGTGAAAGTCACTGTTTTTATGTGCATTGAATTTTTCACCCGCCTTTCTCGAATTTTGGAAACCGTTGATATAAAATGTTCTCTCCGCTTTGGAGAACCAACTTCTACCTGTGATACCAACCATTCGACTGCCTTTCATGCATTCAAAACATTTAAAAAATCAAAATTAAACGACTATTCAAGTCTCCAGTCCTGTCACCGAATTAATCTTTAAAAATCTAAAACCCACTTTTTATAATCACTATTTTAAATCACTTCACTATCATTATATTTTATCACTATCACTCATCACAAGCGCACTTCCTAATTCCTCCCTCCTCTCATTAACTACCACCCGCAGCGAAAACTTTCACCACCTCTTTCTTGTTCCTGTGAAGCAAGTGGAATGGAATGATTGAGTGGTCCCCCCCCCCCCCCCCCGGAAAGTCGCCGTTTCTTCCCTTCCTCTTCTCTCCTCACCTCACCACTGCAGGTCCCATCGCGCTGGACCATCAAACCCCTCCTTGCTCTGATTTTGGCTCCTTGCCGCCGTGCCCCCTGCAGCTGGCGGGATGGTCACGTGAATCCCAAAGGCAAAGTAGCTATCCTCCCCTGCCTGCCGCACCCCGCACTCGCAATGTACTTGTTATTGTCTGCTCCAGATGTTGAGTAAACACGTGCGGCAGTCGTCCGGCCGGCCATCCGCCAGCCAGTCTTCGAACACATGACGATGGCCCGGCAGGCCGGCCTAGCTGATGCGCCCCATCGCGAGGTTTTTGCCTACACCGTGCCTGAGGCCTTGCCTTGTCTAAGCCTGGGGGAAGTGATGTACCGTAGGCTGCTACCTCTCGGAAGGGGTAGTCGCCCATATGAACGCCTCAAAGAAACACTGGCACAATATCGTAATATTAATGGACACTTACCTTCAAGTTAATGTATCCTCCCAGGTGATAAATCCAAGCCTCAGTACAAGAACTAGGACAAAAGGGCACTCATAAAATAAGAGTCCGGGGTTCTGATAGCGCGAGTTGTCAGTGGTAATAGCACCTTGGTTGCGCGGGCAAGCGACCAAACAATGTGCAAGCGACCAACACGCAACTGCTCGCCGATTGCTTGTGTCCAGTGGAAAGCAAAGAATAAAATAATATGAGTGGAAAGTTTCCAGTGCACCAAAATGAGTACGCCATTCCCAGGATGCCTGCCCCAATCCACACCCTTCTTTCGTTACGGGGATTCCCCTTCAACGCGTACACACGCGTATATCGTGTTTTTTAAGGAGATACATATAAGAAACGTTCTATTTCTCTATTAAAGTGTAATGTCGTGAAAAGTATAATTAATGTTCTTTTACATAACTCAAGAATAAATCGGCTTGAAGCTGCTCTTCGCACTCACCGACAGCGTTACCAAACTAATTTGGAGCCAATGTTTCGAACCTCAACAGAGACGATTGGCATGCATTCACAATCAGCATTCACATTTAGCTGCTCGCGAGTTCGCATTTCAAATTTGCGCCATGTATCTCCAAAAGGTCATTCATTTTCAATATCAAAGTTTTGCATTTTCAAAAGTATTGGGGGTGCGCCGCACCCCCAAAATAAATATTGAGGGGGCGGCCGCACCCTGGCACCCCCCCTTCCGACGCCACTGTCTGCAGCATACAGTTCAGCAAGGCCGGCAACCTTGAAAATGCTGGACAGTATCCACCATAGTGGCGTTAGGCTGGCTACCGGTGCCTTTCGGACCAGCCCGATACCCAGCCTACTCGCCGAATCGGATGCTCCACCTCTAAATTATAGACGCCAACATAATGCTTTTAGCATATGCTGCCAATGTGCGTCAAATGCCGCAACATCCGACCTATCGAGCTCTCTTCAGTGCCACCAGAGGTACGCCAACCAGCCTCGTGCCACTCGGCCGGTTGGTATTAGACTCGATAGCTCGTGTACTGAAATAGGAGTGGCTGTAGATCCCTGCATGATCCGGACACCTAGCGGGGTGCCTCCGTGGCAAGTTCCACGTCCGGAAATTCGGTTAGATCTACACCGAGGTCCTAAGGTGAACACTGATGCTTCCGTTTATCGGAGGCAGTTCCATAGCATAGTTCACCAATTTCCGGACGCTGGCAATCTCTACACGGATGGTTCGAAAGTGGACGAGTAGGTAGGTGGGTTGTGCTTACGTTATTGATGTACAAATACCAAAATCTCTTTGCCTGAAGCCTGTAGTGTGTTTACTGCGGAGCTCGTTGCCATCTATGAAGCTCTGCAGTTTGCACTACATGATGCACGAATCCACTTTCTCGTGTGTATCGACTCTTTGAGTTCGTTGCAGTCAATTGCTACATGTTTTCCACAACACCCACTAGTGCAGCGAATCCACGACCTACTAGCCGGGTTGTGCCGCGCTGACACTCGAATCACCTTTCTGTGGCTTCGAAGCCACATGGGAATTGCGGGTATTGAGTTAGCGGATCAAGCTGCAAAGGAGGCGGTATCACTACCACCTCGACCAATGCAGGTACCCGCTAGAGATATTCGCTCTCAGTTACGCCGACAAGTAAGTTACTGACATTTTGGGAGAGTCAGTGGCTAGCTGACCCAATGCCCAGTAAACTGAGAGCGATCAAGGGAACTACTCGCGTGTGGCGGAGCTCTTTCCGGTCATGGAGAGAGTCCGTCATTTTGTGTAGGCTAAGGATAGGTCATACAAGATCCACCCACTCGTGCCTAATGAGAAGGGAAGACCCCCCACTTTGTACCCGTGGAGCCGTTTTCACCGTGGCCCACATTTTAACCGAGTGTGTGGGAACTTGCTGACTTACGAAGAAACCTTGGTTTGCAGATGACACTCAAACGTATACTGTATTAGCCGATGACGCGGTGGCTGCTGATCTCGTCATCCGCTTTATACGTGAGAGTGGGTTAGGGCCAGCAATCTAAATTTTCCAGTGAACATTGACTCAACGACTTGTTCGTTTTTGAATGCGAAATTTTTGTTTTCTCGTAATTTTTGTTTATATTATAATTATTAGTTTCATTTATTGTTTTGTTTTATTAATTTTCGGTCTTTTCAAATTTAGGTGTCCACCTCTAAATTTTAAATTCCATTCCAAATTTGTATACTTAAATCTGTGTAAAGAGGGGCAGATGACCTCGTAGTTCCGCCCCTTAAAACAACAATAACTAACATTTGATAATACGCCTGAAACTTTACTGGATGGTTCAGTAATTGCTGAGACACAATAGCAGGGCTATTTTCTCCGGCATTATCCCAGTATGGGTGCTGCCATAAAGGATTCCTTTTTTGTCTTCGTCTTCTTCTGACTGCACAAGCAAGAATGTTAATTTCGTCGTCTGAAGAGTCGGATGATTGATTATTCATTTTTCAAAATCACGTACTAAACTAAACCGAGATAATGGATATTAACAGAAGGTGCAAGTGGCACGTACATCTTTGGTGTGAAAGCCCTTTCATCAAAATGCAAGACGCACATGAATCCTGCACCCAGGATGAAAGCATCTTGCGTCTTGCATCTTCGGTGTGAAAGGGGCCTAACATAACACATCACCCTATTAGGAGACAACAATCAACTAGTTGTCTAGAATTATCTGTTCATTTCCACGAAAATGGATCGGCATAATTAACAACTTCAACCCTTCCCCAAAGAACACGCTACCCATGAAGGAAAATAGCATTGAGATAAGCCCTGTAGTTTCTCAGTTCGAAGAGAACAGACAAAACACCGAAACCACAGCTTAGAATCAAGTTTAAATTATTATATCATCGCAAGCGGTCAGGTTAAAATAATATACCGGTATGCGCAGACATGCTATTTTAAGGATTTTACCCCAAAATGAAACAGCAACAACTTAACGATACTTTGTTTATATGCTGGTAGTAAATACTTACAATCAAAAACCATCTATTGGATTTTGACGTGGTTTTCACCATTCTGTGAAGGATTTCTCGAGGAAGGTTTATGTAGAAAATAATTTATATATGATTAAAGGAAACCAAGCAGTAACGATTTCAGTGAATCGAGTCGAAAAAAACAACCTACCGTCCGTGCGCCTTCTAAGCGTACGCTGGGTAAATCGTTAAAAATATCAACTACTATGAGTGTAAGAATTGTTCAGCATGAAAAGTCCTACCAAAAAAAAAAACAAAAAAAAAAAACGGGACAGCATATCTCTATCTTCAATACGTCGCCCACTATAAGTGTTTTTAGGCTATTTTCATTTATGAAAAAAAAAAGCTTATGAGATTGCCTTTTGTCAATTTGTGTGTGTGTGTGTGCGCATGTGTGTGTCCCCCCCTAATGAAACTCGGTAAGGTCATAGTACTTTTTTGGCTGACCGCGAGCGTGTCCTTCAAATTTTCTGGTGACGCAGCGGTCAAGATGTTGGCCTCTCACCAAGGTTGACTGGGTTCGATTCCCGGTCAATGCATGTGAGATTTTCGAAGTGAAATGCCATGTCCTGTGGTTCGGATTCCACGTAAAAAGGAGGTCCCGTGGCTCATAATCACAGGATTCACGGTCACGTAAAACTACAATCTTCCTTTTCTTTTTTCAAATTTTATTACATCTCACCAATCCAACATGGCGAAATATTTAACCGGCAGTCCATATCTCCGAAACTATTACTGATATCATCCTGAAAGTTTGTACGGTGATAAACAACACTACTAAAAGTTCTCCTTTGTAACTTTCAAAAACCCGTTAAGTACAAAACGAGCATGGCGACCAAGTGAAGTTGAAACATTTAAATAGACAGCAAATGACCCATTCTAATGTACTGACATCTAATTTAGTTGAATTGTTTACATAATCTCAATATGGCGGCTGTGCGAAATTTTAAAATTAAGTTTGTATTTCTTGTATCCTAATCATGCGATCGAAGTCAACGTTTGAATAATGAACCTACGCAATAATCGTCATCTAATAGTGCATAACTCTATTGCCTACATATATAAGAATCCAACATGGCGGCCATCCAATATATTTAGACGATTCTCAATATCTACCAATCTATGACAGCAACCAAACTGGAATTTTGTATGTTGATAGAGGCTATCGGACTTTCAATAACCTGGTGAGCACAAATCCAACATGGCGGCGACGCAAAATTTAAATATTTAAATAGACGTTTCTCGCAATTTAACCATGAAACTTGGTATGGTAAATGCTTATACACATTTTAATCCACTGAAATCTAATTTATTTCAATTGTTTTCATAACCACAAGATGGCGGCTGTGCGAAATTTTAAAATCTCGTTTTTATTTCCGGAGTCCTAATTATGCGATTGAAGTTTGCGATTAATCTTCATGTAATAGTACATAACTTTATTGTCTACATATATAGCCTAACATCCTACAAATGCGACCTTCCGAAATATTTAAACTGTTCTCAATATCTACGAATCTATTACAGCAATCAAACTGAATTTGTGTATGATGATAGAGGCTGTTAACATAAGTAGAATATATGAAAATAGGCCTTTAAGTTCTTCGCGGAACTAGTTATTACGTTTTAATTTCTTCCAGCAATCTCCATTCAATTACTAGCGTTTACGAGCTAGCGATCGAGCCTTTCTTCCCAGTTTCAGCCTTCGTTCCGCAGAATGCACAGTCAAGAATAGTTTGGACGGAAGGGAGATCTGTGTTTCAAGCACCTCGCCATTCTTAAATTACGTCTGACAAGAATTCGTTGCACATGCTACCTCCATGATAATATCATTAATAGTCCGGTCGTCAGTGATTTTAACCCATCATGCCGAGAAGAAAAACGGATATAGGTCGTAGTTCATTGAAATAAAAATAATACATCTTTTTAGCATACGCTGGGTAAAGCGTTAAAGACACCGGGCGAAGCTGGGGAGGGTTGCTAGTATAATATTATATAACTCTAAGGAGTACGTTTCACAAAACTCAAGCTCTTAAACCAGAGGGAGTTAGAAGGTGGGATTTATGCCAAAATCGTCCAGTACAGGAAATATTTTGCATTTCTTGAAAAGACGACGGAAATATAGTTCTTTGTTTATAAAGTGCGTTTAAACAAATAAACAAGACCATAGCCCTCGTTAGAACTGTGTCGGGTCAAGCGCGCATAACAGTTAACCCGGGCAGGTGGGTTAACACATGCGAGGCCCTCTAGTTTACAAATAAATGAACATAATACATCGCAAGACCTTGCATATACAGTACAAGTAAAACCCTGTTATTACGCTCTTCAAGGGACTGTGTTTAAGCGCGTAATAAGCGCTAGAGACGGGAAATGTTTTGTGAGATGGGAAAACGATTTGGAAACAATACTTCAATAATGTATATTTTATTATTACTGTATTTTATTTTACTGCATTATTATAATAATAATACTTATTATTATTATTATTACTGTTTCGGTCTTCTATGGACCACGTTATTTCAACTGCATTTTCCCTCGTTCTTTAACATTGGCCCAGTATTCGCTCATTCTTCTTCGGTGAACTTCTTTTCGTTCTTCGGTCCATTTCTTGCTTGCTTTCAATATGGGTTTTGGCTGAAAACTGTATTTCTCCAAGTTTCTTCTTAAAAGAGTCACGTTCCAAGATGTCCTCATGTGATATCCTCAGTTCTTGTAGGTCGTTTTCCACCTCTGTAAACCATATCCCTTTGGTTTACTCTCCCACAAAGTAGGCACAGATTCGATTGGACAATCTTCCGGAGATCATTCGTGATAAATGGCCATAAAAGGAGAGTTTTCTTTTGCGTATGGTGTCCGTTATTTTCTCCACATTACTGCATTATTATTATTGTTATTATTATTATTATTATTATTATTATTATTATTATTATTATTATTACTATAAGTACTGTATTATTATTAAAGCAACTCAAATACAGCGTTTTTTTTTACAATTTATACGGAATTTTTCCTCTTTTTTGACATGAACAAATGCGCTCTAAGCGGGATTTAGAACGTTATAATAAGGTGATATTATGCAGTATTTTATACGAAGCGTCCATGTTCCTTACAAAAAGAGCGTAATGAGCGGGTGCGAGACAATGGGGTTTTACTCACGGTGTAAGTAACAGTCATTGTGTAATACTGAAGAATGATAAAAGTTTATAATTCATTAATCTCATTCTGTAAAAAATATTTATATTTTTCATAATGACTCAAAATATTTAAATGCTTCTCCTGAAAAAAAAAGAAGAAAATAAACACTATATATTTTTTTAATAGTGGCAGTCATCCACCGAGGGTGCGTTGTAAAGAACAATCTCTCTCCCCAATTTTTTGGCAATCCTAGGTTCGGAAAGGAGGGTATTCTGATTCTAATTCTCATTCCAAAATTTGACCTCCTCTGTGAAGTTTGATACCCCTACCGCCTACTACAGGACTCAACACAGCTCTCCGCAGCTTTATTCACTGTTTGAGCCTAGCGACAGAGTTTGCTGGCAGAATCCCAGCGCGCCGAGTTGGGGTCATTCGCTTGCCCGTGAGAACCTCGACCCGTGTGGAGAAAGTGTGTCTGCTCTGTACTTTATAACGGTAATAACGAACTGTTCAACACACGAGCTTGTGTTTATTAATAACAGCAACAATAGCAACACGTTGTGAACAAGACGGACGACAGGCCACACGTGTTGCCAGAGGCTCAACATCCCCCTGATCTTCCAACATGTGGAGAACAGCCCTGGCTCGGAGACTGGGTGCTTGGGACGTATTCATAATTCCTTTCATCCTCATCATGAGGAGCAGGCTGTCCACAGGCGTCAATTTGAAATACTTGTACCACACCTCTCCGGGGTTCACACACAAACACACCATTAGTTTCGAAAATAGAGAAAATCCCCATGTTTATTGAATAGGTAGTGACAATATTAAAATAAGAATGCCAACATTATCAGAGCTAAGTTGAAACCTGACCACCTCGTGGTGTAGCGGCTAGCATTCTTGTCTGTGACCCCGATGGTCCGGGTTCAATTTCCGGTTCTACCAAGAAATTTTAATTCTGGTCTGAGGGCTGGAACGGGGTTCACTCAGCCTCGTGACGCAAAACTCAGACGGAGTGGGTTCGATTCCTACCTTAGCCATCCTGAAAATGATTTTCCATATTTTTCCACTTCTACTTCAGGCAAATGCCGGGATGGTACCTAACTAAAGGCCACGGCCGCTTCCAACCCAAATTCTATCTCAATTACAAATACACACCCTAGTACAAACATTAGAGTGACACAGTTTATCAGATACATTCCACATACACCCAAGTGCATGGGGCTGTATGACCACGATGTCGCAAAGCCCCTAAAAATCAACAACAACAACAACAACAACAACTTAAGTGCCGTTCCTTGAGAACCATTAGAAACCCCTAGTGGGAAGTGGGTTGGTGACCACAGGAATTCAGCTGAGTCCTCATCCCTCACGTGTGCCAAGCTCATCTCTTTCATCTTTTCTTTCAACCTGCCTTGGTAAACCCTTATTCTCTTCCAACTCCGACAGTTTTAGGGTGCCTATGAATGGCCCTTGAATAAGGCAGGATGTGTGAGCTCCACCACACATGGTGCATCTGGGGTAGTGCTACACCCTCAAGGGCTCACGGCTGCTGGGTTCGGGAGTTAGCGACCATGAGATAAATAGTACCTGAGCTGGGTCCGTTTCCCCCTTTTTGCCGTGACTTTAGGCCGGACCCTCTCCTATTTCCCCTTTCATGGCTCTACTTCTTTCCAAGTCTTTTATTTCATGATTTGTTGTCCTCCTCCTCTTCTAGTATGTTGATGTTTCATTTGAGGAGCTTGGACATCGTGGTCTTTAGCCCCATGTACTTGGGTGTGTGTGTAATTTTGTGTGATAATCTGTTATAGTGATGTATGTAATAGTGTGAGGATTGGGAAGGAGGCGGCTGTGGCCTTAAGTTTCGTACCATCCCCGCATTTTCCTGGAGTAGAAGTGAGGAAACCATAGAAAACGTCTTCTAGGATGGCTGAGGTGGAAATCGCACTCCATCTCTTCTCAGTTTTGCGTCACGAGACTGAGTGTACCCCGTTCCAATCACTCAGACCAGAATTAAAGTTCTTGCCAGAGCCGGGAATCAAACCCGGACCCTCAGAGAGACAGCCAAGAATGCTAGTCTGTACTCCACAAGGTGGTCCTTTCAGTATGTGAGATAGTTGTGTACGCTGCTTGGTGTAGTGGAAGACATTGTTGACTACCACCCCAGAGGCCCTGGCTCGATTTCCGTCTTTGCCAAGATATTCAATTCTAATTGAGGTCCTGGAACAGAGTCTTTGACATACAAGTTACTAATCTACCAATTTCGGAGGCTTGCACCTGGCCAGAGTTTACTTTACTAGTTAGCTGTAAGCCAGTAGTTAGTTTTACTTGTGGTATCATTTCATATTGCCTCGTGGCACAGTGGCTAGCATTCTTGGCTGTCACCCCTGAGGTCCGGTTTCGATTCCCGGCTCTGCCAAGAAATTTAATTCTGGTCTGAGGGCTGGAAGGAGGTGCACTCAGCCTTGTGATGCAAACTGAGAATAGATGGGTTCGATTCCCACCTCAGCCCTCCTGGAAGAGGTTTTCCGTGGTTTATCACTTTTACTACAGGAAACTACTGGGATGGTTCCTAACTTAAAGCCACGGCCTTCTCCTTCCCAATCCTCACCGGAATTATAAATACACACTCTACTAGAGACATCACAATAACACATATTATAGGCCTAATGCAAATTCTACACACACATCCAAGTAAACGAGGCTGAAAGATCACGATGTTCCAGCCCCTCAAACGAAACAACAACCAAACACCTTTTCATATTTATTTACACAACCACCTAGACCAGTAGAGGCAGATGACCTAGAGTTTGTCCCTTTAAAACAATCTCCATCACCACGAGGATTAGGAAGAACTTTTAGGAAAAGTGAACGCCACTCGCATGATTTAGGAGGAAATCAATGTGGTTCATGCAGAATGCCAAGCAATAATAATAAATATCGTATGACCTCGGGTGCCGGGTGCAAGCTTTGTTATTTGACGCCCAGAGGGCAGCTTGCATGTCGAATTTTGTTGCTACTTGGAGCGCTATGAAAGTCAAGGAGGTTATATATCAAAGCTCCTTGACACTATAGCGTTTTCTAGTAGAGAAAGGAGGAACTTTATTGTTGGCGGAAAATACCGAGATTAATTTTGCCATTTTGAACACGGCCTACTGAATTGAAATGGGTTCTTTAACATGCCAACAACGTATGACATCCGTACCGTGATTTTTGTCGCCTTTCAAAAATCACTTATCACGGCCAGGAACGAACCAGCAAGCTTGGGGTTGGTAGTCCGACACGATAACCACTCACCCACCGTGGCAAGCTAGAATGCCAAGTGGGCTATAGCTAGAGCCCTGCGCGGATAAACAAAACGTTATCCGCATCCGGCCCACATCTGCACGACTGTTATGCGCATCCGCACGTTTGTTATCCGAATCTGCTGATATTACAATCATTATTTTAAATTTATTAGATAAAGTATTAAAGCAACACAAATAGACATATGAGGAGACATTAATTCCCCTAGGCTATGTGTGAATCGCAAGACAATGTTCACTGAGTTTTGCCCCTCTGAGTAACGGCAAGTTAAACAGCGGGTTGCTACTTAGTCGTCGGATATAAGCACGCAGGCAAGAGCAGGTATAAAGGACTTTCTGTTTTTGCATAAGTCAACACTAATTGAGGGTATTTCCATGTCTGTCTTCTCTTACTTCTCCATTATTCTCATACAATCCAAGCGAAAACAAATAGGGAAATAGCAAGAAACGTGAAAGACGCAGATCTTAGCAAAAATTAAAATTGTTAAAAAAATCCAGTTCAACATTTTATTCTAAAAACTATCCGTGAATTTACTCTAGATATTATCCACAGCTTATCCGCTCTCCGCACATCCATGCAAACTATATCCCGCATCCGCTCAGGGCTATAGCTATTGGCTAAAAATATTGACTGTAGCCACAGACGCTACTTGAGACGGGGGAGGACAAGGCAATTTCACCCCTCTCAAATTAAAAAGCTAGAGGCTTCGCGCCCCCTTCTAATACTACTGAAGGGTTCTAGCTCTCCAATTAGTTCGTTGCTTCATCTCGATGACAAGTTGACGGTACAGTATTTTTAAATTAGAAACTTACCCATGGGCAATAACATTTATGCATCCCGAGGAGTAGCCGTGCTCATTAAATTGTGCACCACGGCCATGTGGGCAGCTGCACCAAGTCCGGAGATTGTAGATGCTGACAGCGGCTATCCTAAGTGTGTATTTTCCCCGGGGGTTTTCACACTCCCTCCAGGCAAATGCCGGGATAGTACCTTATTTCTAGTCCCACAGCACCTACCTCATCCCTGCCCCTACACTACTACAGTCATCACATAGGTACAGGTTATCAGACACTTTCAACACACACCCAACTACATGGGGCTGATGGCCACGATATTCCAAGTCCCCCAAATGAATTAACAACAACTATACCTTCATGCAGCGATAGGCGAGTTCATTAGTAGGAATATTGTTACGGCTGTGAGTTTGTTTCATCGCTCGCCGCATGAGTCACAACTGCCCCCGGGCTGGGCTGTGCTCTGCCTTAGTGTATTGCGTGCGCCTTATGCAACAGGACTACTAGGGCAAAGGGATGGTCCAGAATATTCGTGACAGCCAGTGAAGGAAACCTCGGGATGGTAGAGCGATTCAATCGCACCATCGAGAACCATCTCCGAATAGTCGTCAGCGAGCACCAGAGGGATTGGGACAAACATCTTTACTATTTCTCCTGGCCTACCGTGCCGCCGTGCATGAAGCCACCGGGTGCACACCAGCCCGGGCCATGTTTGGGAGGGAGCTCCGTCTACCTGTCGATCTTGCCTTCGGCCGACCTGGGAATGATCCGGTCCCGGTAAGCCAGTATTGTCAAGAACTGGTCGACCAACTGGAGGACGTGCACGCGTTCGCGAGGAGGAAACTGCGGATCGAGACCGACCGAATGAAGACCCGATACGACCAACAGACGGATGCCGGCGGATTCCACGAGGACGACCTGGTCTGGCTCTTCAACCCATTACGGAAGAAAGGCCTGTCACCCAAACTGCAGAAGTCCTGGGAGGGCCCGTACCGAATCGTGAAATGGATCAACGATGTCATCTACAGGATCCAGCGGAGCCCGAGGGCGAAGATGAAGATCGTGCATCGAGATCGCCTGGCAGCCTACGGAGGGACACAGACGGACCAATGATTGATCTGGACGATCAGCCTTTTAGGAAGGGGGTGGTGTTACGGCTGTGAGTTTGTTTCATCGCTCGCCGCATGAGTCACAACTGCCCCCGGGCTGTGCTGTGCTATGCCTCAGTGTATTGCGTGCGCCTTATGCAACAGGACTACTAGGGCAAAGTGATGGTCCAGAATATTCGTGACTCAGCCAGTGAAGGAAATCTCGAGAAGCCGTGAACCCTGGATGGGTCTAGAAGCATTTATTGAGTCACCGGCCTGCTATATAAGAGCGACCTGTCAAGCAGTGTGTGTTGTGTTTTTCGAGCTAGTGCGAGCGTTTAACCTGAGCGACAGAAGTGTGGTGACTTGCGAAACCCCTAGTGAAGCCGATTCTCTTGACAGCGAGGGAGTGAGAAGCATACAGGGGACTGCCTGTGTTTTGTGGCGAAGTGCCTTGCGAGTTACGAAATCCAGTGACATTGTTTCCCAGTTTGTGGACAGCGAAGCAGCGTGTAGCAGGTTATCGTAAGTAACTGTAGTTTGTGTACATGAGGAAGTGTTGCATGTAGTTCTGTCAAGGTCACCAGACTCATTAGGACGGATTAACTTCTGTGGTCTGTTGACAAGTGAAAGGGGGCAAGAGCGCTCCATAAGGAAGAGACTTGAGGAAACTGGAGTAAGGTTCTAATTACTTGCATTTGCTGATGAGTAGTGTATCTTTCTGGCCGCTATAAAGTTAATTATTTCTTTAAAAGAACAATCTGTGTTGTGCTTCAACCCACCGTAATCCAGTTAACAAAAGTGTCACTAGGAGGGTGGCACGTAACAATATGTTGAGACGTAGGTACCGTAACACTTTTACCAAATAAAGATAACTTTCACGAGACCTGCCGTGATTGTTCCTCTAAATTTTATATTAATCATTACGGTGATGATGAAAGAAAGAAAGAAAGAAAGAAAGAAACCATTTAGAGATAAACGAAAGTGATTCACATCAAAATCAATCAACCTGCACCTACCAAAACGCATGGGTGGGTTGCACGAGCCGTGTGGGTTGCCTAGCTTTAATAATTTTATTAATGCAGCCAATGGCCATGTACTGCTCGAGTCCAAGCTCTATGAACCTGCGGGGTGAGGAGAAAGAGCAGGGAAAGGTCGGGCGTGAAGAGAAGGATCTGTCAACAGACCACCGTGATATATGGTATTCCTTTCTATTCCAATACTGCTAACATTCGGCCGTTGCTCAAACCACTGTGGTGTTAGGAATGACTGAGTGAGTCACCGACCAATGTATTTGGTTCTGTACTATGCACGGACCGAGAAACCTCGTCACTCGTCAACACCACTACTGATAGTCCGGGATGCACATTCCTCTCAGGTTCACGCAGCTTAGACTCGAGCAGTGCTTTTCTTTTCAGGACGGCTCAGGGAAGGGATATTGGAAGGAAATCGGCCGTGGACCTATTGAAAGGGACCGTCCCGGCATTCGCCTGGTGATGAAAATGGGAAACCACGAAAACCATTTTCAGGACGGCCAAGGTGGGAATCGAACCCATGCTCTCCCGATGCCAGCGAGGCACGAAGTAGCGCCTTAGCGCTCTCGGCCACCACGGCCAGTTGCCTACTTTTACCCCTGTGAAGCTAACGCCATCTATGCGCCGTACTCAGAATCAGCCTACTCGCCATATTGTTGTAAAGGCCAGTTGGAAAACAATAGGGAGGTACTTGCATTTTGGGTGATAAAACGTATAAAGGAGGGTGTAAGTTTCTTCAGCATACCGTCAGTGATAAAGAGCCAATGCGAACTCACGAAGAAACGAAGCGAGAGACGGCGGGCACTGTGGCTTTCTCGCTTAAATCGGAAAGACCTGATAGATTGTGACGTGAAACCTCATACTAAAGTATGCAGCCGTTATTTCGTGACAGGTAGGTCGCTTAGAGCGCGCTATGTTTTGACACTGTGGCTGACGAGGAGGTTATGTGCTAATCCCCTAATGTTCTGATTTCATTTCTAAGATCTCCAGCTGCCCTATGGGATGAAAATAACCCAGACTAGGCACCCACTTTAGTACTGGGTTACTCTTCTGGACCGAAATCGCCGTCTCGCAAGGCTTGTATTGCCTCTGCCCGATACGATCGTGTCACCCAGAAAGCCATTAACAAGAGTATGACTAGTCCACTGTCTCATCAAGCTGAGCTTGAAGATTGTGGTGCAGCTACAGTCGCAGTGGAACCGGATCTTCTCTGTGGAAGTTCCTCGGTGACTCTACCAAATCGCCCAGCTTGCCAAAGAGAAACATCTGGTCTCTCACCTAAGAGGCTGTATCAAGAAGAGCAAGTTGAAGGTGTTTTACCCTCCGGCAGTTCAAAGAGTGACGGTGAGAGGTTGGAGCCCAACTGGTGTATTTCTCGAATTACACGGGAAGGCAGAGTTGGCATTTGCCGCTCTTCATTCTCTTACATTATTTCATTTATTTAGATTTCCTTCCCGCAAACACCAACATCGAACTATTACATCCCGTTTGCCCCGTATATTTGTTCATTTGCGGTGTAAGTTTGTTCCAGAAACGCATATTCTTCGGAACCAGCTTGGCAGCGTCTTGTAGCTGCCCTCTAAACTTCAATCGCCTCATGTCATGAAGACTTCGTCATCAATCCGCCAGGCGTCGTGTCCTTCTCCAACCAACAACTACGCGAAGACACCGCTCCAAGAAGAATTTTGCTTTTATAATGTTTGCTATGTTTGTGTAAACTCTGCTGTTTCCTGCCCTTACCCGCTCACTTCCCCTTCTCCTCGCCCGCCTACCTCTGACGTGTGCGTTGTTGCTCTCCTCCATCGGTGCGTCACATCGCTCGTCCACTCGACTTGTCTCCGTGCCGTGAGCAACTGCTCTCACTCTCACTTCTGCGTCAGTCGTTAACACATACAGTTGGAGCTTACCTCAGGCTTGTCTCCTGTCTACTCGAGACATTTTTTAAATATCTACGCCATGTTGTGAATTTTAACCTCAACTGTCATCCAGACCATCGTCTTTCTTCAAAATGAGCTAAGTACATCTTCAATGGTTTTCACCAAGTTTTAAATGGTTTAAATTGCTTATAGCATTTTATCAGATTTTATAGATAGTGTGAAATTGATAAATGTGATGCAATATCTGCCTTCAAAAGATCTTCCTGATCTTGTTGTGGTTACTTCAGCTAACTTTTCAAAATGAAAAAGTACTTCTTGTACTGATTATCTGAGATACTATCTCACACCGAGGGATAATTTAAAGTACCCATTGTCTATAGAATTCAGCTTTCCACCGGGTGGTGTATTCTTTGAATACACGGTACGTGAGAATCTAATTTTTAATGCTCTTTGCATGTTCATTCCTTCCTCTTTGTCAAACACCAACAGTGATCTTCTATTTTCTCTGTGGTGATCACTTCGCTTATATCTTTTATGAGTCTGTTCTAGATATATATCTTCTATGACCCACCTAGCGTCATCTCGCAGCGAATCTCTGAAGCTCCTCAATTCTTCCTGGTGCAAGAGGATTTACTTATCCATCTGGCCACCAGTTCTTGTTTCCATCGCCAGCTATTTTCTCCGTGAGCAAGAGAACTACGTCTACTTTTTTACTCACCATGCTGTGCTAGTATCATCTGTTATCAACTCTTTGAAGACCGGCTCAGCAATAGAAGATCAATTTTTTGTTGTAATGTTGGCTATGTTTATATGTTCTCCTTTTGTCTCCTACCCCCACTCTTTCCCTTCCTTGGACCCTCCGTGCTCTGCTGAGTGGGTCTCACTTGTGCGCCGGCCGTCGACTCAGTTAAGGCTCAACTCGAGCCAGTCTCCTCAAACCAAGAGGCAAACTCTACTTTCTACGCCATGTTGGCATATTAAATATTGTAAAGAAGAACTTCACCTTCAACATGCAACCAAGATAAGTACAGACTTAAGGTTTTAACCTCATCTTCATCAATTTTATCTACATGCTTTTATTGATTATTTTATAGACAGCGTGAGATTACTTGTGGGGCGGTAATCATTCTTCGCGGGATTTTCATGTTGGGCTTTTGTCTAATCAAGCCAATCTTGGTGAAAAGCAGCATTTCTTATGCTTGCTAAATGAGAAATCTTCTCACCACGTGGGATATTATCTAATACCCGCTGTCTATAAATTACAAAGCAAGTTCCTCCGCTGGATTATCTTTGGCCTCATTTTTCTATTAAGATCGTTCTGGAACCTTCCAGATCCTGTACTCTATCTGCGAGTCTTGTCGTCAGGTATTTTTCACTCACTTGTGAAAATACTGTTTAAAATGAGGAATCTTCCTTATAAATTACTGCAATAGCAAACTTTCGTCCACCGTTGGAATGTTCTATGGCGCATTTAATTGTAATTCCCAACTTTCTCAAGAAATAGACTCTCGCCTACCTAGTGCAACCAGTTATTTTCATCATTGCAATAACTTTCTTTACATAAACTTTCGTGCCTCTACAGCGAACTTTTCATCTATTTAAAAGACTATAGTGATAACTAGTGCTTGTCCCACTTTTCTACCGCGTCGCGATCGTCCGTTTACATTAAATCAGGCCATGAACATTGATCCGAAATCCCAATTATCTTTCCTCAACCTTCTACTAACAAACCATATCAATAAAATTGTAACTATTCTATAAGGTGTCACTCTACGAAGTGCCCTTCCATTTTGCTTGTTTATCATTAATTAATTACTGTATAACTACGTGTTTTATACACGGTTCAAACTTACATTGTTTCTTCCCCGTAATCAGGGAAAACAATACTTTCAACTCTTGAGTGAGTTATTTCTAGGTCTCACGAAATGGAAACTGCCCCATTTGGCTCGTGATTCCTATTTAAACATAGGAAGTCTAGAACCTTCCTTTTGACCTTTTTCTTCAGGTTTCACCGTAAGTGACCTGCTCTCTTTTGTATAATTGTTATAAAGTAATTCTGCTTAAATATAGGAAGTTGTAGGAACTTCTATCTTATTCTTCATGGTTTTCTTATTGTTATTTTCGAAGTTGTTATTCTCTCTAGAACATTCTCTCAAGAATTTCTTAAAGTACACTCTTTGTACTCGATTTAATGTTTAAACTTTAATTACTTCATTTGTCCTTTTTTAAAATCTTATAAAGATTTTAGAACATATATAAGGTTTGATACCTCATAAATTGTTATTTGCCTGGAGCAATCTCTAAATGTTAGGAGGTCTGCGACCCCATTGTTAAAAAATTTAATGATCCATATTTGTCAGAAAAATATATATTTGTTAAAGTTATAACCTTCTTTGAATTGTTAAATAAATTAAATATTTGTTTTTGGATTTATAATTTCGAAAACACAACGGTTAGGCAAGATCCGGTCTTCCTTGACTCTTCCTACTCAATGCCATTAAACCTGTTGATAGGGCTTTCACCACTTGTTGCATTTGAGCAAAAATTCTTAGTGGTAATCTTGTTAAAGTTCTCTTAGCTTTAAAAGCTAATTCTAACTGGCCAGTAAGGCAAGTACAGCTCGCTACGCCAGCTACCTGCTTGTGGAGATCCTCTCCAAAATCTTATGGTCAGTTTTCAAAAAGATAAGTGTTTCTCTTTGCCTAAACTTTTAGTCGGCTACTGGCTGGTTAAAAGCTTAGCCATTTCCAAATGCAACTACTGGTTCATTTACCAAATTTATTTTCAAAAGCATAATTCCTCTATCACCATCCTTTTTGGAAGCACTTGGTCACTGTTCAGGAAGCTTATAACTTCGAAAACTGGAAATACCAAACTTGATTCAAATTATTGGCATTCTTCGAATTACTTTGCAAAAACGAATTTCTTAGAAAAGACATACAATAAATCTGTCACTTTCAGTCATGCCAGACCAACACCCTGCTTGAGGGGGAATATACTAAGGCCACTCTCCAGCAAACCGCCCAAGTTCTAGCTGTTCTAGCTGTGTTTCCCGTCAGCTTGGACCAAGCCCTTACCCACTTTAGGTATCCGAGAGCGGATTTGCGGTGGTAACCGCCTCTGAGTGTATTTAAAGCTAGATTTATAACTTTTGTGGAACTCTCATCCTATTTCGCTATCCTTTTTCTCCAGTCCGAAACCCACTTCCTTTTCTTAATCATCTTCCCTTGGTGGGTGGGTTATTCCTCAGCCAATAATCTACCCAAAATTTGGTCCCAGAAACCCGGGAGAGTCCATTTGTCATTTTTCTGTGTGGCAATACTTTGCAAATTATTAATATCTGCTTTGAATCTTTCAGCTATAACCACATCGTGCAAAGCCTGTGAAGGGGAAAGAGGCCGCTCCTGTCTCCTTTGGTGTGTCCCGTTCTTTCTACTTATTGCTGCTGCCAGCTTGATTCCCAAGGTTCCACAGTTTCGTGAGTTGCATTTCAATCTATTTTCTTTAATATGGCTCCTACTGAAAAGGATAAGGATGAAAAACTTACTTCTAAACGAGCATCCTATAAAGGGCAAATTACCCGTTTTAGAAAGTACATAAAAGAATTAGATCCCTCAGAAGCGCAATTAGACTTGTTGAAACATCGTGTAAGGGATTTTGAACGTTCTTATGAAAACTATTGTAACATTCAAACTGAAATAGAAACTTGTATGCTCAATCAAACCGAAGATCGAGTCGAAGTAGAAATCCAATATTACGAAGGCATAGGTTCTGCTTTCAAAATAATACGCCAACTCGAAGAGGAGCAGAAAAAGGACGCTTCTGTTCTTGGTTCCCTTCACGAACCACAAACTTCTTTCCGTGATGGTACTCACAAGCCCAAACCAATTTTACCGAAAATTGATTTACCCCATTTTTCTGGAGATGAATCTACTTGGGATTCTTTCTATGAATTATTTTGCTCCCTTGTTCATGACAATGAAGACATTCAAGTCATTTACAAGTTTCATTACTTGAGATCTATCCTCCGAGGTCAAGCTTTAAAGTTAGTCGAAGCACTTCCTCTACGTGCCGAAAATTACCCCACTGCCTTTAACTTATTAAAAGAAAGATATGGAAATTTACGGTTACGTATTCAACGCCATATGAAGGCTCTATTCAACCTACCTGCGTCACAGCACAATGACGTCACCAGTTTGCGCACTCTAGTTGATACTACACAACTTCACGTTAAGGCTTTGTCCCAATTAGATCAACCCACTGAACACTGGGACACTTTCCTAATACATTTAGTGGTTTCTAAAGTTGATGCTGCTACCCTCAAACTTGGGAAATTGAACTTTCTAAAGAAGACGACTATTCTTACGAGCATTTAGTCACTTTCATAAATGCCAGATGCCAGCTCTTAACCGCTTTAGCTAATCAAAGTGAACCCTCTTCCCCGAGTTCCAAATTTGAATTGTCTATCAAACCTAAAAGCGATCGCATAGCGTCTAATACCCAAAAACCCGGGTCCAGCTCATCTAAATTTAAATCAAACACTACTGGTTACTCAACTAGGTCTAGTGAACGTCGTGTTGCTAGCTCTATGGTTTTAAACACTCAAAGCGAACCTCGCAAGAGTTTAAACGAACCTTTAAAGTGCCCTATACCTCTGTAAGTCCTTTAAAGAAATGTCAGTCGACGACAGAAGAAAATTAGTTTCCCAGAACAAACATTGCTTCAATTGCCTAGCGCCTACTCATTCTGCTTCTATTTGTAAGTCCACAAGACTTTGCTACCATTGTGAAAAGGCTCATCATACTTTGCTACATCGTCATGATCAGGCAAGGTCATCGACAGCATCTACTTCTCCGAAAAATGATAGTGCTAACAGTTCTAATGCTTCATCGTACATTCAAAATGCCAAGTCCATTCGCAGTGCTCAAGTATTGTTGTCTACTGTCCAAATCGAAGTTCAGGATAACTTTGGCAACTGGGTCCGTGCACGCGGTCTTCTAGATTCAGCGGCAACTCATGATTTTGTGTCTAATTCCTTAATTAGAAAACTAGGCCTAACTGTAAACCCCACTTCTATCAATGTGTCGGGCATCAATAGCTCAAAATCGCAAGCTTTACAATTCTCAAAACTAACCATAAGAGATATTTGTCATAGAAACAACTTTTTAAACTAAATTGTCTCATTCTCAATAGCATTGGAGAAGATACTCCCAGTCACTCTGTGGATATTTCAGGGTTAAATATTCCCTCGCATTTAAGGCTAGCCGATCCTTTGTTCAACATGCAAAATCCTATTGACATACTCTTTAGTGCCAATGTTTTCTGGAATTGCCTACGTAAACAGGTTCGTAAGTTATCCTCAAACGTGGTTGCCAGAGACACTAATTTTGGATGGATCGTGACAGGTCAACTTCCCCATTATTCTCCCCAACCCGCATCGCAATGTTACTTCTCCAATACTGATCTGGAACAGTTCTGGAGGCTTGAAAGCGTTGATCCTCTTAATGTAACCTCTTCAGAAAATGAATTCTGTGAGCAACGTTTTTTGAACACCACCACTCGTTCTTCTGATGGCCGGTTCGTTGTTCAAATGCCAAGATTACGTAATCCTCCAAAACTTATTAATTCTCAGTCCAAAGCTCGAAAAGCTCTCTTTGCTATCGAGAGCAAATTCAAGAAAGAACCTCTTGTTAAACAGCAGTACACTGATTTCATGGATGAGTATGAAAGCTTGGATCACATGGAAGTTGTTAACAAATCTGAGGATGAATTGCACCCCCCACTTGAAACGGTTTATCTAAATCATCATCCTGTGTGGAAAAACCCCCTTGTAAAAGATAAAATTCGAGTTGTTTTCAATGGTTCATCACCCGACGTTAATGGCAACAGCCTTAACGACACTCTTTACTCTGGTCCTGCTATTCAATCAGATCTATCTGCTATACTCTTAAACTTCCGACTATTTCCCGTAGCTGTCATAGCTGATATAAAACAGATGTACCGTCAAGTTTTAATTCAACCGGAACAACGAGATCTCCAAAGAATCTTGTGGCGTGATGAAATCAACAAGCCCATTAAGGTATTTCGCTTAAAAACGGTTACTTATGGCTTAAAACCCTCTGCTTTCCTTGCTATCCGATCCCTACACTTGCTAGCCTCACAAGATGGTCATTTATTTAATCCCAAAGCCTCTGAAGCACTAACTACGTCATTCTATGTTGATGATTATTTGCAGTCCTTCCCCACTTTGGAGGAAGCTTCTTTTGTGTCTTTAGAACTTCAGGCATTGCTAAGGAATGGAGGTTTCCCACTTCATAAGTGGAATTCCAACTCCTCTGAGTTTCTCGCCCAGTTTCCCATCGAAGACGTAGATCATTCTTCTGTCGAAATTTGTGGAAACTCCGAATCCATAAAAACTCTAGCGGTTTACTGGTGCACTAGCACTGACACTCTCATCTATAAAGTTTCGCTCGCAGAAGAGCTTCCTAATACAAAAAGACAAATCCTCTCTGAAATTGCAAAAATTTTTGATCCGCTTCAATTCCTTGCCCCAGTTATCATAGCCAAACTCTTCATGCAAGAGCTGTGGTCGCTCAAATGTGAATGGGATGACACTGTCCCTCTTTCTTTTCTTAATCGTTGGCTCTCGTTTCGCAGCAATTTGTCGGATCTTTCCCTTATCGAAATCCCGAGGAATTTAATTAGCTCTCATTCTAATACACCCTTCTTCCTTCATGTGTTCGTGGACAGTTCCGAAAAGGCTTACGGTTGCTGCGCATATTTAGTTTATCACGGTTCATTATATGTGTACCGATTTTGCAAATCAGTACATGTTCATCTTTATCTTCGAGACGCAGTAAGAGCTCCAGGTCTGACCGGATTATCATAGAGCATACACCAGGCCTCTTCTGAGAATTCCTTTCGCCAAACTGGCGCCTGACTGTTAGTGAAATGGTTCGCCAAGCCCTTTCTGCCAGGATTTGACCCCTTTGTGCGAACTGTCACTTAAAGTATTATCCCTGATAGACACTTGTAGAGGGAGATAAATCAAGCTTTGTGTCTGTGAACATTGGAAAAGCGAACATTTCTTGTCAGCTACATTCGCCAAGCCCCTGTTCTAAGAACACCCTTGCAAGAACATTGTGTGACGCCTCAACTCCTGGAAGGTTTCTACGCAGTAACCTGTATGGGGTGATATTCAATAGTACCAACTCAAAACCTTGGACTCTGGCCTTGGGCTCTGCCCTTGTGTTGGCCGATTGTGCCACTAGTCGCAGGTGGTATGACTGGAGTAGGGTGGTGGGGGACTCTGAAATACAAGGGGTGCAATCTGTGACTGGAGAACAGTGCGAGAGGAGGCTTGCTGACGGAAGGACTCTAAAACGATCGCCTCCGGGGAAACTGGGAGTGCAGTTTCTCCGGAGGGCTGAAATACACCAGGTGGTATGAACTCAATTTGTTAGAAGGGGCAACCGTTCGATGGAACATTAAACTGTGTCATTTGCTATGTCGTTAAGGCCATGTGTCGGTGGACCATATTTTGAGCGGACTGACATTTTTATTTTAGTATATTAGTATGTAATATTTTGGAAGGGTTTGTATAGTTTGGTGATACCGTTATATGTAGTTATTGCAGGGTGGGTTATTATTGCCCTATTTCCCGTTACCTGGATGGGAACCTCGTGGATTTAACTTTGGTCAGATAAGCTTCAAAAAGACAGTCAGTGCTGGATTCTGAAGCTTCTCGGACGCTTTCGTTCGCTAAGGAACGCGTTTGTTGCTTTATGCAATTTGTTTGTGAAACGGCACCGGGCCTGAATTTCATGTTGTTAAATTTCCTTTATCCTTGGGGATGAAACTACCCTCAATTCAGTAATTCAATTAATCGTATGATGGGGAAATGTAATATTGCCAACTGGGCAATGTCTGACCTTATTTTATTCACTGTATTACCCGGAACTTGTTTCCGCATTACCCTTAAATATTAGCCTAAGCGGTTAAAGGTTTTAGTTGTAATTTTATTGTAATTTAATAGTATCATTCCTAGATTTTTATTATACTTTGACTTTTGGATGTTGTTTTTTTATTTAATGATACCAGTCAGTAGGAAGATTGTTTCTGTTCCCTTCACCATGTGTGGCAAGATTAAAATTGTCGGCCTTTCTGGGTACGTCCAGCCTTCTATTCAACAAGCTGGTCTTGACATTAGCTTCGTCCCGCCTGATCTCTTTTCCTAAATCAAATCAGGGTGTTCTAGAATACCACGAAAATTTGGAACATTCACTCCTAGGGTTTTTTTTGCTGTGAACTCAGCTGACCTAGCGAGTAATTAAATTAGGCCTTTTCTGTATGTTAATTAATTATTTTGATACGCTGATATTATTATTATTATCATCATATCTTGGGTTATCAAAAGGGAAGGGGGGGGGGATGAGAGCTACTGTAACAGTGGTAGCAGGGAGCATGGTTTGTTCTGTGATCTTGCCATTAGCAAATAATCTTTCCTGCTGACTGATTGCAGTAATTAATTAAAATTAAATTCAGTAACTTAATTAATGTAGATTGGGTCCTCCTTACTAATGTTTCTTCTTTCCAATAGGTAGGCTAGTTATTAGAGCAGAACCTAATACATGTTGTGATTTGATTTCATGTAAAATAACCTGCTGTGTACATCGAGGACCAAATGAGAAATTCATATCGTCAGCTGTTAGACGCGAAGATCGCTGTAAGTGACAGTCAAGAGTGCGCTGAACGAAATTCCGGACTGCTGTAATAATAATGGCCGTGCTGCGTTGCCAGATTGACGAGTTGACCGGCCGAATGAATTTCACACGTGGTGAGTTTTGATATGCTGTTTGTATGGTTTTGGGGTGGTTGTAAATTCATTCTGTTTCTTGTAGGAAATAGTCCAGCTCAATTTTACTGCGCCTGTGCTAAATGTACACCTCGGGAAGTGTAGTTTTGACAAATTGTGTCACGTGTTTGAAAAGAATAAAATGTTTGTCTGATTGGAAGTAGTTTTGGTAAGGTTTAAATTAGTGACATTTTAAAATTCTCTTGAAAATAGGCTGAAATTGATAAACTTGTATTTCCTGTAAGAATAACTTAGTGTCTGTTTTGATGTGCGTTTAGTACACGCCCGTTGAATCACGTAGTGATCTTGAACCATCATGGCCGACGACTGTGACAAGTTATTATTTTATGCAACTGATGTCAGTAAAAATGTGAATTGCGTGTGTGGATTTATCATCAGCAGGTTCCTTGGGGTAAATCTGTAATTATTCTTAATAATTATTAGTGATGTAAGGCTGGAATTCTGCAATTCGCTGTGCATAATACGTGTGAGGTATTATTGGTAGTTGTCAGCTGTTCATTAGGCCAAACATTTCAAGTTTTGTTGTCATTTCTTTAGCTGGGGGTTAATTATTTCGCTGTTGGTAGTTCTGTCAAATTAAATTGGACCGTGAGAGTATTAAAATTTGGTGTTGTCAACTTATTCAGCGTTAAATTAATTCTGGAAAATCGTCGCATTGCTGTCTATATGTGCGTTCGGTAATTGTGTTTTGAATGATGTTAAGTGTCGAATTGCGTGTGTGCTAATTCAGTATAAATGAATCAGGTGAGTGTTTATGTATGTTTGATTTATGTTTAAGTTTGCTTAGTAATTGGGAGGAGAGTAAATTGTCTTGTTGTGACATGGGATTTAAGGTTAGGTTATCATCTAAATTGGTCAAGTATTAAATGGCTTTAATATTCAGTATCTTAGTGTGTGTTCGTTGAGTGACTTACTAAGTGGGATGTTTCTGGGAGGCATTCACCTTCATGGTCGCATCTCATTTAGGGTGTAAATAAATATTTTCCCCCGATTCGTGTCTTTCGTGTTAGGACGTATTTCTACGATGTAAGGGGAACTGTGATTTCAGGGCTACAACTACGGGTTGTTTTATCAGGTCCTCACGTGAGTTGATACTCCGTTCATGTTATAGTGTCTTGACGATCCGAATACTAACATACTGGTGTAAATGGGGAATTTAGGATTGTTCAGGGAAGGGAGCACGTATGTCTGGTGGATGCATGAATGTATTTCTGTGGTTGATTGAGTTCAGGATGTAAGAGTGTATGTGTGATGCGATCTTTATTCTTGCCCTGACTAGGAATCGGACTGGTGTTCTTTGGTGGTCAAAATTGTATTTATTTTCTTCTGTGGTCCTTCAAGTTTTTTTAATCCTGTTGATTGAATGAAAGTGATGTGTGAATGAATTGATGTAGGTTTGCAATTTGAATTTGGGTGGGAGTAAATTGAGGCCTAATTGCCATTAACGTAAGGTGGATTGTTATTTATATTAGTTGTATTAGTTGCATTTTGAAAATTGACCTATTATGCAGATGTGCTTCGTTCGGGGATCTACTGTCAGGAGTCCAGTTAATTTGGGGTGTGAGTACCATCTTGATTGGGCCCGGGCAGGGTGTATATAGTATTTGCCCGAGTCGAGTGACTGAAGGTATGGGACTTCGTTATCTCGGTGACAGGCAATTTTTTTGGGTATTTAGAAGCCACTCGTCCAGTTAGTATGGAGAGTCGGGCCACAATTGCTGAGCTGTCGGTAAGTGTTTCTATACCATAGGGTATTTTGTGTTCATGATATTTGTACGATTGCTAATTTGCATAATTGAAAGTAACGGGTTCTTGTCGTGGGTGGTTAAATCTTATAATGAGATGTTTGAGAAGGATGTGTGATGGTTGATGGATGAATGTTAGGAACTGGAGTCCTGTGTTCGAGTTCCAGTGATGAAGTTGCTAGCTCTGGGAATACTTGTTGATTTTTGGTAGTAAGAAAATTATTTGGTAGTTCGGTTGGTGAAAGTTTTCCTTTAGGGAGATGGCCCTGCGGTGGCATGCTGAGCTGTCGCTGTATGTCAGCTGCTGTGTTCGCTAGTCTGATTTTGAGATTTTTTGAGGTTGCAGTGCTTCGTTTGCGATGGCATTGAAATGGGCTGGTTCGTTAGTTATTCATAACTTGCAGTTCTTGCTGTTAGGCGGCTAGGTTATTCTATTGTGGTCACATTTCTGAAGGGTTGTATGTTCGTGAGATTTCATGTAGACTCCCGTTAGCTTGGGTGTGTTCACTTCACAATCAGCTGTTGTAGGCATTCATGCATA
Source organism: Meconema thalassinum (assembly GCA_946902985.2). Taxonomy (NCBI): domain Eukaryota; kingdom Metazoa; phylum Arthropoda; class Insecta; order Orthoptera; family Tettigoniidae; genus Meconema; species Meconema thalassinum. Next base: position 292,766,486 of record OX336391.1, on the reverse strand, counting down.
TTTTGATATTTTGATTCTGGAGTTTTCGCTTGAGGGTGCTTCAGTGCATTAGTTGGTTAGTTATTTATAACTTGCAGCCTTGATCTGTTAGACCGGTAGCGTCTCTGTTGTAGTCTCAACTCTGAAAAGTTCTGGGTTCGTTAAAATTTTGTGTAGCCCCGTCACCTTGGGTGTGTGTGAGGTCGGCTGTTGCCACCGGATGTTCTGATCGATTGTGAGCCTTAGTGACAGTCAGTGTCCTGGGTAGTTACTGGAGTAATCATCTTTTGTGGTAAATAAATTTAAATTCTCTGAGTGATGGTGTGTTGGTAGCGTGGCAGTTTTTTGGGTGCGGGGTTCCGATGTGCTTGGTGCGAGCTGGATTTATGGATTTATTTTGAAGATTTTAATTGCTTCGTGCCTTTTGAGATGTAACATCTGTCCTTTCTGTGACTTGTAATTCTGAATAAATTAGTTTTGATATTCTGGGAGAGATTTTATTCGCGTTAGAATTTGGCGAAATACAGACAAGTGTTGTTAGTCGAGGAGGTTGTGAATTTTGAGATTTTAAGTAGCTTCGTGGAGTTAATGTTTTAAGAACGTTTTGATGAAAGTGGTGCGTTGAAGCATCATGGGTTCGATTTGAGTGTGGTCATAAAGTGTCACCCAGTATTTGGATGGTGAATATTAATGGTAGGTGACACACGTTGTTAGTTAGAGACGTCTGTAGTCTGTGGTAACGCCACTTAGGGGATTTTTCGGGGTTGTGTTTGTCTGTGTTGTGTGATTGGAAGGTGAGCCACGTGCACTAGGGTGTGTGTGACGCTTGGTGGGTGCCCTACCTTGTGTCGAATGTGTATTTATGTTTTGGTAATGTGTTGTACTGTCATCTTCTGAGGCGGCCGTGCCTTTGTGGGGGAAGATGTTAATTACCCTCTGTGGGGTCGTGTGTTGATCCGGAGGGGGAGCTCCGGTACCGAGCTGATTTACGTCGTGATGGCCAGGGTTTGGTGGCGCAAGAGTAAATGTTCCTCCCGGTGTCATAAGGGAGAGGACCTGTCGTGTGAAGGACAGGGCGATTTTTTATTTGTGTAGTGTGTGGATGATGTTCCTCCCGGTGTCATAAGGGAGAGGACCTGTCGTGTGAAGGACAGGGCGATTTTTATTTGTGTAGTGTGTGAATGACAGTGCATACTGTTTTAATAATTCACGTCAGGTTGTGAACTGCAGTCTCCGTGCTGTTTTCCTGTTTCGCAAGTTGTCCTATGGAATTTAGGGTTATTTATGTTTTGTGTTGTCGCCGGGAACAGTGCCCGTAGGCAGTTATGGAGTGGGAGACGTTGTGTTGTCGCCGGGAACAGTGCCCGTAGGCAGTTATGGAGTGGGAGAAATATCGGGGTGACAGTCCGATGGATCTGAGGATCTTATATTTTGGTGTGAATCGTTGTGCGGAGCCAGTCCTCCGCTTGGTATGAGTCCTTGGCCTTGGGCACAGTTCTCAGCCCAGGTGCCAGGAGTGTGAATGTGTGTGAATTATGTGGGTGACGTGGTTTTTCCTTATTTTGTTTGTCTTGCTGCTAGTATGCTTGTGGGGTAGGATGTTGTGGTCTCTGTTCCTCCTGTCCTTGGAGGCCACTGAGGACAGTGTGGTTCAGGGGCATGTGAAATTGAGCAAGACATGTAATTTGTGTTCGTGTGCATATCAAAACAAGCTGTGTGTGATGCCTTCGGTGCGGTACGTGATTTGTAATGTATTTAAATTGAGCTATACCACGGGCGGTATAATAAATGTAGTTTTATGGAATGCCCCGTGCGGCATGTTAATGTAATTGTCATTGTGAATTTTGGAAATAGTTACGTGCTGTCCTGATTTCGTGAAGTCGCAGGAAAATGGTCCTTCGGTTTTGTTAAAGTAAATTCATTTTGAAAAATTGTTTAAAATTTTTGGTGGGCAAGTTGTAGGTGCCTTTGATTTGCGTATTCTAAAGAAAAATTCTGGGTTCTGTACACCTTAGTCAAATTTTGGTTATTCTTGCTAAGTATTGTAGTGAACTTTTAATTAAGCTTGTTAACGTCAGTCATATCGTATAGTTGGTTGCCCCTTTCGTGTGTTTTTCATACTTCAGTGGACCTTTAATTATGCCCTGGACACTATCTCTTTGCGCAGAACCTTGTTTGAAGCCCCAAGTATCCCTTGTGACTTGAAAGACTCTTAAGTGAACTTCGATGGCACACTAATGCTTCGTGTGATATGTTTTTTTTATCCTTCCTGGGATAACTTCAGCTGTTTGGGCTGGTTGACTGGCCTGGAACGATTGTTCCCTCTAAGGGAACTGTATTTGGACCATACGCTGCTGTTCTGATGTGTGTTTCAGTGGTCACTATGTGGGACGTGTACTACCAATCTGGGGCCCAGTTTGGAGGTACCATCTAGGTCCCATGGCATCATTCTACCCGAGGAGATCTACTTCAAGGTCTGCTGGCGGAGATTGGAGTAGCCTCTTCAGCTGCCAAGAGACCAGCTGGACACCATCACCCTGTTCATCATCTCCCCATCGTCTTCCTTGGGAGGAGGAGGATGTACCGATTTTGCAAATCAGTACATGTTCATCTTTATCTTCGAGACGCAGTAAGAGCTCCAGGTCTGACCGGATTATCATAGAGCATACACCAGGCCTCTTCTGAGAATTCCTTTCGCCAAACTGGCGCCTGACTGTTAGTGAAATGGTTCGCCAAGCCCTTTCTGCCAGGATTTGACCCCTTTGTGCGAACTGTCACTTAAAGTATTATCCCTGATAGACACTTGTAGAGGGAGATAAATCAAGCTTTGTGTCTGTGAACATTGGAAAAGCGAACATTTCTTGTCAGCTACATTCGCCAAGCCTTGTTCTAAGAACACCCTTGCAAGAACATTGTGTGACGCCTCAACTCCTGGAAGGTTTCTACGCAGTAACCTGTATGGGGTGATATTCAATAGTACCAACTCAAAACCTTGGACTCTGGCCTTGGGCTCTGCCCTTGTGTTGGCCGATTGTGCCACTAGTCGCAGGTGGTATGACTGGAGTAGGGTGGTGGGGGACTCTGAAATACAAGGGGTGCAATCTGTGACTGGAGAACAGTGCGAGAGGAGGCTTGCTGACGGAAGGACTCTAAAACGATCGCCTCCGGGGAAACTGGGAGTGCAGTTTCTCCGGAGGGCTGAAATACACCAGGTGGTATGAACTCAATTTGTTAGAAGGGGCAACCGTTCGATGGAACATTAAACTGTGTCATTTGCTATGTCGTTAAGGCCATGTGTCGGTGGACCATATTTTGAGCGGACTGACATTTTTATTTTAGTATATTAGTATGTAATATTTTGGAAGGGTTTGTATAGTTTGGTGATACCGTTATATGTAGTTATTGCAGGGTGGGTTATTATTGCCCTATTTTCCGTTACCTGGATGGGAACCTCGTGGATTTAACTTTGGTCAGATAAGCTTCAAAAAGACAGTCAGTGCTGGATTCTGAAGCTTCTCGGACGCTTTCGTTCGCTAAGGAACGCGTTTGTTGCTTTATGCAATTTGTTTGTGAAACGGCACCGGGCCTGAATTTCATGTTGTTAAATTTCCTTTATCCTTGGGGATGAAACTACCCTCAATTCAGTAATTCAATTAATCGTATGATGGGGAAATGTAATATTGCCAACTGGGCAATGTCTGACCTTATTTTATTCACTGTATTACCCGGAACTTGTTTCCGCATTACCCTTAAATATTAGCCTAAGCGGTTAAAGGTTTTAGTTGTAATTTTATTGTAATTTAATTGTATCATTCCTAGATTTTTATTATACTTTGACTTTTGGATGTTGTTTTTTTATTTAATGATACCAGTCAGTAGGAAGATTGTTTCTGTTCCCTTCACCATGTGTGGCAAGATTAAAATTGTCGGCCTTTCTGGGTACGTCCAGCCTTCCATTCAACAAGCTGGTCTTGACATTAGCTTCGTCCCGCCTGATCTCTTTTCCTAAATCAAATCAGGGTGTTCTAGAATACCACGAAAATTTGGAACATTCACTCCTAGTTTTTTTTTGCTGTGAACTCAGCTGACCTAGCGAGTAATTAAATTAGGCCTTTTCTGTATGTTAATTAATTATTTTGATACGCTGATATTATTATTATTATCACATCTTGGGTTATCAAAAGGGAAGGGGGGGGGGGGATGAGAGCTACTGTTACAATATGGATCTTCAGTTTCCAACCTTGTTTGTGCCAAATCGAAGGTCACTCCTCTTAAAACTATCACTTTGCCTAGGCTCGAACTGTGCGCTGCACTCATGGCTGCAGAACTTGTTAAGAAATTACGGGAAGTATTAAAAGTCGAATTCTCGCAAATCTATCTCTGGAGCGATTCCATGATCACCCTTTCTTGGATCGCCAAGAACCCCTCTCACTGGCAAACTTTTGTTGCAAACAGGGTTTCCAAAATTCAAACTCTTTCTTCTGGATGTCAATGGAGGCATGTGCCCAGTGCTGATAATCCAGCCGATATTATCTCTCGTGGTTGTTTACCCTCTCAATTGGCAGCTTCCCAATTGTACTGGCATGGGCCCTCGTGGTTATTCGAAGACTCTTCTTCATGGCCTTCTAAACCTCCAGCTACAAACTCCAACTTGCCTGACGCTAAAGTATCTTTACCTACTGCTTCGTGTCTTGTTTCCAACGTTTCTCATCCCATGTTGTCCCGCTATTCTTCCTTTCACAAATTAATTCGAATTGTTGCTTATCTCCTTAGATGGAAATATCTTGTGGTTGACCAACCGCTTCTCCCCAAACCACACCTTACCAATCATGAATTGAATCTCGCTACCATTAAGGTTTTACAATTGACACAGCAAGAAGCCTTTTCTTCTGAATTGTCTTTGCTTTCTTCTAAAAGGGATCTTCCCAAATCCAGTCGTCTTCGTGCTTTAGCTCCGTTCCTTGATGACCATGGGTTACTCAGGGTAGGTGGAAGGCTCTCGCAATCTTTGCTCTCTGAGGACAAAAAGCATCCCGTTATTTTGCCTTCCAAACATCACGTAACTTCTTTAATTATACGTGACTTTCATTATCGTAATCTGCATGTTGGTACACGCACTCTGCTTTGCCTCTTAAGGGAAAAGTACTGGATCATAAATGGAATTCACGAAGTTTCTTCTGTAATTCATAAGTGCATTCCTTGCTTTAAAGCGAAACCTAAAATCAATACTCAATTAATGAGCAATCTGCCCTCTTTTCGCTCTTCTCCTATACGCCCATTTGCTTTAACTGGTGTGGACTATATGGGTCCGTTCCAATATCAACGAAACTCTCCTGAAGCTAAACGCAAATTTTTTGGTAAGCTTTATGTTTCTCTCTTTGTTTGCATGGTTACAGGCGCAATCCACATGGAATTAGTAACGAATGCTTCTACTTCTTACTTTTTATCAGCTGTCTCTCGCTTCACTGCTAGGCGTGGTGTTCCTTCAGAGATGTTCTCTGATAACGCTTCCACTTTTCAGGGCGCAGCTTCCCTGTGGAAGGAAGCTCTCACTTCCTCTCCTGCCATGGAACAAATTTCTAATTTTTCCTATTCAAAGGGTTTCAAATGGCGCTTTATACCTCCCTACGCTCCTCATCATGGTGGTAGGTGGGAATCTTGTGTAAAGCTTACTAAACGTCATTTAAGAAAAGTTTTAGGTAATCGTATTCTGACTTATGAAGAATTCAATTCACTGTCCGTTCTGATTGAAGGTGTTGTTAACTCTCGCCCTTTAACTCCTCTTTCCAATGACCCTGATGACCTGCTTCCACTTACACCTGGTCACTTCCTTATCGGCACTTCTCTTTCTGCTCCTCCTCCTCTTCCCAATTCTTTCAGGGATTTTAATTTACCTATTGTTTGGCGTAAACTTGAAGCCCTCCGCAATTCCTTTTGGAAGAGGTGGAACTTGGAATATTTAACTTCTTTGCAACGGAGACAGAAGTGGTTTCTTTCCAGTCCCGACATTAAAGTGGGGGACTTGGTCTTGGTTAGGGATGTTTCACCCCCTCTAGTATGGATCTCTGGTAGAGTGACCGAGTGTTATCCTGGAAGAGATGGGAGAGTCAGGGTGGCCAAAATCTTGACCGCTAATGGTTCGATCACAAGACCACTTTCTCTAATCTCTCCATTACCTATAAATGTTTAACTGCTTATTTGTTCTCTGTTGGTGTTTACCCCTCCCAGTATGGTGTATTCTTTGAATACACGGTACGTGAGAATCTAATTTTTAATGCTCTTTGCATGTTCATTCCTTCCTCTTTGTCAAACACCAACAGTGATCTTCTATTTTCTCTGTGGTGATCACTTCGCTTATATCTTTTATGAGTCTGTTCTAGATATATATCTTCTATGACCCACCTAGCGTCATCTCGCAGCGAATCTCTGAAGCTCCTCAATTCTTCCTGGTGCAAGAGGATTTACTTATCCATCTGGCCACCAGTTCTTGTTACCATCGCCAGCTATTTTCTCCGTGAGCAAGAGAACTACGTCTACTTTTTTACTCACCATGCTGTGCTAGTATCATCTGTTATCAACTCTTTGAAGACCGGCTCAGCAATAGAAGATCAATTTTTTGTTGTAATGTTGGCTATGTTTATATGTTCTCCTTTTGTCTCCTACCCCCACTCTTTCCCTTCCTTGGACCCTCCGTGCTCTGCTGAGTGGGTCTCACTTGTGCGCCGGCCGTCGACTCAGTTAAGGCTCAACTCGAGCCAGTCTCCTCAAACCAAGAGGCAAACTCTACTTTCTACGCCATGTTGGCATATTAAATATTGTAAAGGAGAACTTCACCTTCAACATGCAACCAAGATAAGTACAGACTTAAGGTTTTAACCTCATCTTCATCAATTTTATCTACATGCTTTTATTGATTATTTTATAGACAGCGTGAGATTACTTGTGGGGCGGTAATCATTCTTCGCGGGATTTTCATGTTGGGCTTTTGTCTAATCAAGCCAATCTTGGTGAAAAGCAGCATTTCTTATGCTTGCTAAATGAGAAATCTTCTCACCACGTGGGATATTATCTAATACCCGCTGTCTATAAATTACAAAGCAAGTTCCTCCGCTGGATTATCTTTGGCCTCATTTTTCTATTAAGATCGTTCTGGAACCTTCCAGATCCTGTACTCTATCTGCGAGTCTTGTCGTCAGGTATTTTTCACTCACTTGTGAAAATACTGTTTAAAATGAGGAATCTTCCTTATAAATTACTGCAATAGCAAACTTTCGTCCACCGTTGGAATGTTCTATGGCGCATTTAATTGTAATTCCCAACTTTCTCAAGAAATAGACTCTCGCCTACCTAGTGCAACCAGTTATTTTCATCATTGCAATAACTTTCTTTACATAAACTTTCGTGCCTCTACAGCGAACTTTTCATCTATTTAAAAGACTATAGTGATAACTAGTGCTTGTCCCACTTTTCTACCGCGTCGCGATCGTCCGTTTACATTAAATCAGGCCATGAACATTGATCCGAAATCCCAATTATCTTTCCTCAACCTTCTACTAACAAACCATATCAATAAAATTGTAACTATTCTATAAGGTGTCACTCTACGAAGTGCCCTTCCATTTTGCTTGTTTATCATTAATTAATTACTGTATAACTACGTGTTTTATACACGGTTCAAACTTACATTGTTTCTTCCCCGTAATCAGGGAAAACAATACTTTCAACTCTTGAGTGAGTTATTTCTAGGTCTCACGAAATGGAAACTGCCCCATTTGGCTCGTGATTCCTATTTAAACATAGGAAGTCTAGAACCTTCCTTTTGACCTTTTTCTTCAGGTTTCACCGTAAGTGACCTGCTCTCTTTTGTATAATTGTTATAAAGTAATTCTGCTTAAATATAAGAAGTTGTAGGAACTTCTATCTTATTCTTCATGGTTTTCTTATTGTTATTTTCGAAGTTGTTATTCTCTCTAGAACATTCTCTCAAGAATTTCTTAAAGTACACTCTTTGTACTCGATTTAATGTTTAAACTTTAATTACTTCATTTGTCCTTTTTTAAAATCTTATAAAGATTTTAGAACATATATAAGGTTTGATACCTCATAAATTGTTATTTGCCTGGAGCAATCTCTAAATGTTAGGAGGTCTGCGACCCCATTGTTAAAAAATTTAATGATCCATATTTGTCAGAAAAATATATATTTGTTAAAGTTATAACCTTCTTTGAATTGTTAAATAAATTAAATATTTGTTTTTGGATTTATAATTTCGAAAACACAACGGTTAGGCAAGATCCGGTCTTCCTTGACTCTTCCTACTCAATGCCATTAAACCTGTTGATAGGGCTTTCACCACTTGTTGCATTTGAGCAAAAATTCTTAGTGGTAATCTTGTTAAAGTTCTCTTAGCTTTAAAAGCTAATTCTAACTGGCCAGTAAGGCAAGTACAGCTCGCTACGCCAGCTACCTGCTTGTGGAGATCCTCTCCAAAATCTTATGGTCAGTTTTCAAAAAGATAAGTGTTTCTCTTTGCCTAAACTTTTAGTCGGCTACTGGCTGGTTAAAAGCTTAGCCATTTCCAAATGCAACTACTGGTTCATTTACCAAATTTATTTTCAAAAGCATAATTCCTCTATCACCATCCTTTTTGGAAGCACTTGGTCACTGTTCAGGAAGCTTATAACTTCGAAAACTGGAAATACCAAACTTGATTCAAATTATTGGCATTCTTCGAATTACTTTGCAAAAACGAATTTCTTAGAAAAGACATACAATAAATCTGTCACTTTCAGTCATGCCAGACCAACACCCTTCCCCATAGTAGTCTTATGCCTGCTTGAGGGGGAATATACTAAGGCCACTCTCCAGCAAACCGCCCAAGTTCTAGCTGTGTTTCCCGTCAGCTTGGACCAAGCCCTTACCCACTTTAGGTATCTGAGAGCGGATTTGCGGTGGCAACCGCCTCTGAGTGTATGTAAAGCTAGATTTATAACTTTTGTGGAACTCTCATCCTATTTCGCTATCCTTTTTCTCCAATCCGAAACCCACTTCCTTTTCTTAATCATCTTCCCTTGGTGGGTGGGTTATTCCTCAGCCAATAATCTACCCACCGGGGGACTTGTTTTGCCCAATTCAACAGATATCAATGCTGTAGAACTTTCTACATCAAGTTATCATTCTGCAAGTAAAGCCGTCAAGTATTTTCCACCTAAATATGGGAATACTGTTCTTAGCTAAAGATTTTTCTTAACAACATTCGTTATTCTAAGTCTAATTTGTCTTCCTTCGTGGGAAACTTCCCACTGCATTCAACTACAACCTATAAAAGCTACGACGCAATAAACCTTCTCAAGTTACAATTCAACTAGTGATTTACATAATTGCAATAACTTTTCTTCTTGTGAACATTCTGTGCTGCAATAGTGAACTTTCCAAACATACCAATAGACTATAGTGAGACAGTGCTCGTTCAACCACCATTCGTGTCGCGTTCGAAAGAGAGCAATAAATATGGCCAAGACATTTTCCTAAACCTCCTATTTTCCTCCTCTCAAATACCTTACTAACATAGTATAATTAAATTATAAAATTTAGGTTTCCTTCAATGAGGTGTCACTCAATAGTAGTGCCCTCCCATCTTTGTGCTGTTTACCATGGTAATTTCTGTATAATCTGTGCCTAGCACACTCTTTAAACTGTTGTTTTCCTCGTTTACTAGGGAATTCAATTATTTCTACTCACAAGTGAGTTTACTAACTTTCCTTTTCCAGGTTTCACGAAAGGGCAACTGGCCCCATTTTTTCTCGTGATCCCTGTTTAAATATAAGAAGTTATAGAAACTTCTTCTTAATTTTCCTATCTTTTTTTTTGTCATAATCTCATATTAAATGCTTTTTCATAGCCTTTAAAATCTCTATTTATTTATTTAGCGTATGGCTACATCACAAAATGTACAGTTAAATAATATTACAATCATAAAGATAATTATAACAGACTACAAACTAATATCAAGTCCATGAATATAGTCCAGTGATCCCTCCGTCATCACCAGGAACTCTGATTGGTCGCCAGCGAAAGCTCTCAAGGGACATTGGTGCACAACATGGAAGACCGTCTGCTTTTCAGCACCACAGTCACAGCTTGGAGACACTCTTTTCTTCCACTTGTACATAAGGTCTGCACATCTTCCGGTGTTGGTTCTTATTCTATTAAGTATTGATTTAAGATCTCTAATAGGAATTCTTAAAGTGCCTACATTGTACCTGATTCCTTGATAAAGCTTTAATTATTTGTAATTCTCGTTAAACTTTAAAGTTTTCAATTTTTAGCACAACTTTTAAAATCTTATTCAGATTTTGTGCTCGAGGCAAGTTTTAAACTTGCGTCCTATTTAACATTGTCAAAAAATTTACAATCTGTTAGAATTAAGTCTCAGACTTTTGTATGTTAAAATTGTTTAATGTTATTAATTTGAATCTGAATCAATTTTATATTGTTTGCTACGTTAACTCTTTCTTTATTGTTAAATAATCAAAATGTCAACTTTGCGCTTTATACATTACAACAGAATAACGCTTAGGTAGGACCCTGGTTTCCCTGACTCTTCCCATCGGTTTATGCTATCTTTAAGCAAATCGCATACCGGTACTAAAATTATAAAAGTTTTGCTCCTTGTTGCATTTGAACGAAAACTTCTAGTATCATCTTTTTCAAAGCATCTTTTAGCTGCTATAGCTAATTCTAATGAGCCAGTAAGGCAAGTAAAGCTAGCTCCGCAAGCTTCCTGCTTGTTCAGATTTTCTCTAAAACTTGTGGTTCGTTTTCAAAATTTAAGTTTTTCTTCCGGTCTAAACTTTTAGTCGGTACTTTGCTGGGTAAGAGCTTAGCTATTCTTAAATGCAACTATTGTCTTTCTTACCAAAATTTTCAATGAAATCAACAAAATTGTTCCCAAAATCACTATAACTGCTTCACCAATACCTTTCCTGGGAATACTCGATCAGTCGTCGAAGATCCTACAGTTCCAAGAACTAAAATCATAACGGCAAATGCAAATTATTTGCGCCTTTCAAAACATTCGTTCAAACTTGACTCCTTTGAAAGGATATACAGTAAATCTGTCATTCTTTGTCTTGCCGGACTACCACCCTTCCCTATAATAGCCAAATGTAGGCTTGGAAGGGAAGCTACGATCGCTGCTTGCTTGCAAATAGCCCAAGCTCCAGCAGCATTTCCCGTTAGCTGCGGCCAAGTCCATACTCACTTTAGGTGCTTCACGGGCTTTGCGGTGACACTCGTCACTAAATACTCATTCAAATTAATTTTGTTTGCTTAGTATTGGACTATCGTCCTATTTACCCACACTTGTTCTTCATTCCGAAACCAACTTCCCTTCCCTTCTCTCTTAATCTTCCCTTGGGGGTAGCGTTAATCCCTAGCCAAAACCTACCCACCAACATCTAGACACAATTTGAAGGACTGAAGGAGGAACGCATTACTCTTCGAAAAGAGTACGAGCAAGTGAGTGAAATAACAAAGATTTTGAGAGATCAAGTAACAGAACTTGAGGTGGACAAGTTAGAGCTTCAGGCTGCTCTAAGAGAAGCCAAAGCAGACAGGAAATCACTGAGTCAAAAGCTACAGCAAGCAGAAGAAGAATGTCAAGAGAAAGCCGACGCATTAGAATCAGAATCACGGGTGCGTGCTGAATTGGAAAGCGTTCTTGCAAAATTAAGGGAAGTAGTTGAATCCTTGAAGAGACAAGTAATGAAGGCAGAGGAATGTACGTTCAAGTACTTGGAGACATTTGCTAGTAATGAGAAGAAAGTTAAATTTTACACTGGCTTGCCTTGTTATGCTGTTTTTAAAGTATTTCTTGACGGTCTTGTGAGCTTCATGGGAGATTGTGAGTCCAGGTTTGTTTTGCAACTCTGGCAAAATCTACTGCTAACACTGATGAGTAGGGCCCGGATGTTAATGCCGTAAAAAAGTTCAAAAAGTGCACTTAAAATTTTCAAAAATGACTGTAATAAATGACCTAAAAATTCGAAAAATGCACTGTAAAATGGAGAAAATGATCGTATAAGCTCAATAATAAACTTACCAATATTTCAAAAATTCGAAAATTGCACTATAAAATGGAGAAAAAGATCTTATAATAATAAACTCACCAATATTTAAAAAATTATATCTTAAACTCAAACTGAAAAGTCAATCAAAATAGATATCTAGCACTTAGCAAAAGGTTTATGTTCACTTCAGTCTGAGTTGCAATGCACTGCGAATTCATTCTGATGTTGTCAAATGTAAATGATCTGCGGTTATCAGCCAGCAAGTTTTTATATCTCGAAAAGGTGCGTTCAACATCAACTGATGTGATCGGAGCGTACTTGAAGGGACGAAGGTCGTTTGCTGCTAAATCCTCCTCAATCCCATCCATGCAATAGTTTTCATCAGAAAGAATGTCTGAGATTTTGCATAATGTTTACATCTGTATACCCACGGTACCGTTCTTCTGCATCAAAGATATATATATTTTTTACTAATAGCTATACTGAAATATTTTATTTCAATATGTTAAATTATCTTGTATCAGCTACTAGCTTCTTCTTAACTCTGAGAGACATAATTCCCTCATATAAAGCTGTTACACGACTAAATTGAAAAAAAAAAAAAAAAAAAAGACCTTAAAAGGCCGATTTCTCTAAAATATGACCAAAAAAATCTACCGAACTTATAAAAATGCTCTTAAAATGGAAAAATAGCAAAACATGCAAAAAGATGCAGAATAAAAATGACATATTTGAAGATGGAGTGGCCCGTCCGGAGTTTCTATGTACTTCAGCATTGTTTTAGACAGCTCAGTAAAAAGATGACATGTCATCAACATCCGGGCCCTACTGATGAGGTTACGGCTGTCCCTTACTCTTCAAGACCTTGACTACAGATTTGGTGTGTCAGAATCCACTGCCTGTCGTAGCTTTGATAGGTGGCTAGATGCAATGTATGTATCCTTGTATCCCACTCTAGTAAGATGGCCAGACAGAGAAACTCTATGGGAAACTATGCCTCGCGATTTTATAGAGGCTTACGGAAACAGTGTTGCTGTTATTATTGATTGCTTTGAGATATTTACCGATAAACCTTCATCCCTGGAAACTCGGGCTATGATGTGGTCAAATTATAAGCACCATCACACAGTGGTATCAGCCCATGTGGTGCTATTACTTTTGTGTCCACAGCTAGGGGTGCTCGAGCTTCTGATAAGCATATAGTATCTAACTATGGCCTTTAGGGGCAGATGACCTCGTATTTCCGCCCCTTAAAACAACAATAACTAACTAACTAACTCTGGCTTGTATGAATTATTGTTGCCTCATGATGTTGTAATGGCTGACCGAGGGTTCAACATTGCCGAACATCTCGCTGTGTATGGTGCAAAGTTATTGATGCCTGCTTTTACTAGAGGTCAAAAGCAACTCAGTTCTCATGATGTAAGCTTCACTAGAAAGATTGCTAATATCCGCATTCATGTAGAGAGGGTTATTGGATTACAGCGGAGGAAGTATCGTATTTTAAGGGGAACTCTTCCTGTAGAAATGCTCATGAGGAAGGCAGATGATGAAGATTGCCAGATGGACAAAATTGTTCGTTTGTGTTGTGCTCTCACCAATTTGTGTCCAAGTATTGTAGTGCACCCTGACTTGGCTGATGATGAGGATGATTAAAATGAATTTGTTCCCTTGAATCATTCAGTCACTTTTATGGAAATCCTATCTTTCATTTGGGATGTGAATACCGTATATTAAGTCACAAATAATTTACCAAGAAGGCAGTCACAATCATAATTTTAAGAAACCAATCACAGTTGTACATAATTAAAGCATGACAAAATGTGCATGATCCCTTGGTTAAATCAGCATAAACATCACTTCTAACACTTCATAAATTAAAAATAATTCACTATCTTAAAAATAATTAGCTCAATAATCGAGACAAATCATAATATAAATTAACTCACTTTTTGGTCAATATCACAAGAAATAAAAACTCAGCAATTTTTCTACGTTTGTGCCGTGTGGGGTTTCGTCTAGGACACCAAGCTGGCTCATCAGCGAGCTCTCGGTGTCCCGGCACAAACCTAGAAAAATTGCTGAGTTTTAATTCACCGGCCGTGAAAGACAATATACCATCTTTTTAGAAGCCTTCATAGGGAGGTTAAAGCTGCTTGAACTTTTAATTCTCGCAGTAAAGTGGTGCAGTTGCACTCTATATAAAGGGAGGTAGCACGCAGTTCGCTACTCCTGTGAGGGTCCAGGCGGGCACACTACGAGCCGGCTGATGAGCCAGCTTGGTGTCCTAGGCGAAACCCCACACAAGACACGGCACAAACGTAGACAAATTGGTCAGTTTTAATTCACTGGCCTTGAAAGCTAATATACCATCACAAGAAATACTTTCAACACTCCACTAATTAAATGAGCTAATTCACTCTTCCTCAAGACGATCAGGTAACTTACACATGTTCTCTTGATATTCTGTCTGTGCCCTCCTTCTCCTCCTGGGTTGTGGTGCTTGGCCTTGGCACTCAGAGCAAAACCACTTCTTTGGGGCGTATATCAGATCCTCACACCCTCCATGTTTTGACTTAATTCTCCCCACTCCAAGTCAAATGGATCAACTCCGCACAGATAATTTTTTTCTTCATACCGACTCTTGTCAAAATGAGTCAGGTTTGACAAATAATTCTCCACAAAAGGCATTTTATTACTTAAAAGTTGATGCTCACACGCTTCTCACCACCCGTGTTTACAACAAGATGGCGGACGCTGTGTTTCTCGGGAGAGGCAAGAGATGGCGCTCGCATCGGCCCGCCCCACCCCCGACTCGTGCAATCCACCCATATTGAACGCATAAGTATGGCCAGTAGACTATTTGGATGTGAGACTTGGACGCTCAACAATGATACCAAGAACAAATTAATGCCTTTTGAAATGTGGTGTTGGTATCGCATGGAGTCATTAAATGTTCTGATAGAGTACGGTAACAAATAAATATGTTCTGCAGCTTGCATGTAAAAATAGCGTCTTATAGGCAAGAATAAGGAAAGGGCGACTAAACTGTTTTGACCATGTTCTAAGGCACAATAATTTAGTTCGAGACCCCTTGAAGGGCAAATTGGTTATTGAGGTTTTAAGGGGCGGAACTACTAGGTCATCTGCCCCTAACTTGAAGGCAAGATCACCGGGTAAAGTTCAAGAAGACGGTCATGACTTACATTTGCAGACCAATTACTCAACGAAACCGGCCTGGAGAACTATCCTGACTTACAACGGACTGCAAAAGACCGAGACCAATGGAGGGATATCATCAGAGATGCCAACCACTCTATGGAAGGACTCCAGCTCCGTGGCCTTACGATTCTAACTTCTATAGTTCTTCGGTTCCTTTCAACAGCCCCACGGCTGACTTCCATCCAAAATCCCTTCCCTGACCCTTCCTTAATTAGACCCATGTTAGCGGTCACCTGGATGATCGGCCTGTCACCATCCACAGTTGTATCTGCTGACTAAGTGTGTTCAGGTCCCAGAGACCGTCCTTGGGACGGTAGAGGAATGATCCCTCACAGAGCCCTTGGGTGAAGCCGAGCTGAGAGGATTGGCAATAAAGAAATTACATTATTTTTTATTATTATTACCTTGTATTATAAGTTAGCAAAGTATTACTAATACCACCCTCTCCCGTAATATTTGAAAGGCGTCGGCTCCTCTGACTGTAACCAAGAATCTCAGTGGAGGCAAATGCCGCCATTATCTTTCCGTTTGGGGCAGGTCTACAATTAGGATATCTTCCACTGCTGTGTTGTTCACTTTGTTCAGGACGGTCGCATGATCATTAATTTCCTTGCGGCTAGAGTCACTCGATCAATGTGGAAAGGGAGCTCACGAAAACGAAACACGATTGCAGTATACTGACATGCAATGTCATTTGCTTGCCATCCAAGACTTTGTTACATCTTTAATACAAGTTTGAGCTCGACATTAGAGCGGTGGGGACTAAAGACTACCTGTTCGCGTGATCGCGACACCAATCTTCATGGTTTGGACCATGCACGAGAGGGACACGGTCACAGTAAACTGTAACTTTATTTTGTGCTTTCAAACTTAATGGGACGTTATGGCGTAGGAATCATAAAGCTAGTAGCACAACAGTTGTCCTTGATCGGGGGTCTCCGACATCTTTTAACTTCGGAGTTCATCGTAGAAGACGTTGACACTTCCTGTTAAAACTAAACCTAACCAGGCGAGACAAGGGGAGGCGAGGCAAGACGAAACGAATCGGAACGAATAGCAACGAATCAAATTCAATCCAATCAAATCAAAACAAATAGATTCGAAACGAATCAAAACGAATAGAATCAAAACAAATCGAATCGAACGCTATATCGACCATAGTACTAGCATCTTTAATGATGTATAACTTATACGATATAAATTATCGTCATCATCACCATCATCAGTCTCTGAACGTTCTCTGAAGTCTGTTATTAATATCTCCTCGAATCTTAAATCGGATCGCACCTTGAATTAGGCCTAAATTTTATTTCTCTAACAAATTTTCTACCCCAAGTAGTTTGGGGTAGTACTAGTCTACCCTACCAGCGAATTGTTGCCGGTGGCGGAAATCGGAACTAACTCGCTCCGCCCAGCCACACGCCTGCAATAGACGAGCGGTCGTCACCAGAGAAACCTCATCGCATGTCGTGTGTGTGCATGATTCGTGCTGGGTCGTGCGTTGTGCGGTGTGTTCTCATTGTATGACTGTATTACCCATTCAACAATTGATTGCCGCTGAGCGTGGCTGCGCCAGCGTTTGTTGTTTATTGTAGCAAGAGCCACGCGGGGTGAAGCGGAGGACACAGCGATGGCAGAGTGCAGTCTGCGCATAAGTCAAGCAGCATTGCGTCAGATAAGCGTCACAGGAGCTCATGTTACCACGGTCAGTTAAACGATGACTGAGGCTACTGGAGCTGAGTTTATCCTACTCGCACAACTGTACTGTCAACGAAGCAGGCTGACGTGTAACACAAGTACACAAAGAATAGTTCCCATCTCGACCTCTGGCAATCAATTCGCGAAAGGAACATACGTTCCCCCTCTTGCTCCTCACCCACCCGCGGCAGCCATAACGTGACGAGCTGACGTAATGTATACACAACAAGCCCGCTCCACGTCTAGCGGTAATAATTCCCTGGCAGGGTAATAAAATATACCTACGGTCATAAATGGTGACTAAAAGAGGGCCGAGCGACCACCGGTTTAAGTACCCTTCCACGTCGCCAACAGCCTGATGAAAATGAAAATCCACAGCCTGCTTCCAGTCTCCGACCGGGTCAGGAATGGAATGAATGAAGCCCCCATCTAGCGGCGAGGATATGGACTGTGCCGGCTGCCGAGGCCTGACGCACTCCTCTGGGGCAATGATAAAATGAATGACAGATGAAATGATAGTGGAGAGTGTTGCTGGAATGAAATTTTGGCAGGGAAAACCGGAGTACCCGGAGAAAAACCTGTCTGCCTCCGTTTTGTCCAGCACAGATCTCACATGGAGTGACCGGGATTTGAACCACGGATCCAGCGGTGAGAGGCCGGCGTGCTACCGCCTAAGCCACGGAGGCTTCCAACAGCCTGATAATAATCTAAATAGACCGAATGTGTGCCCTTCACCGCACTGTCGCTTTTTCAAATCATTTATCAGTATGGCCAATCCACCGGCCACAGTGACCGAGAGTGCTAACTCGTGCCTCGCTGACATCGGGAGAGTGTGGGTTTGAATCCCACCTCAGCCATTCTGAAAATGGTTTTCGTGGTTTCCCCATTTTCACCACCAGGCAAATGCTGGGACAGTTCCTTTCAACTGGTCCATGGCGAACTTACTTCCAAAATCCCTTCCCTGACCCTTCCTTAATTAGACCAAAGTTAGCGGTCGCCTGGGCAATCGGCCTGTCACCATCCCTAGTTGTATTTGCTGACAAGCTCCCAGACACCGTCCTTGCAACGGTAGGCATGCGCCTAGTATCAAAGCAGATTGAGAAGTAGCAGACCGGTGTGCCCGAGTTTATTCGAGTGCAAACCAATATGGCAGAAAGACGCAATCTGGAAACGTGGTTTTTACGAATGGAATTGCGTATTGACATAATGCTGAGAATGGGTGCGTGAGACTAGTATCCAGATATTCATCGCCGCCTACAGAGTGTCTATGGTAGAACCCTGCGCGGATAAACAATACGTTATCCGCATCCTCCCCGCATCCGCACGACTGTTATCCTCATCCGCACGACTTTTATCTGCATCCACACGTTTGTTATCCGAATATCCTGGCATTACATTGAAAATCCACAGCCTGCTTCCAGTCGACCGACCGGGTCAGGGAATGGAATGAATCTAGCGGCGAGGATATGAACTGTGCCGGCTGCTGAAGCCTCTCGCACTCCCCTGGGGCAATGATTAAATGAATGAAAGATGAAATGAAAGGACAAGGGAGAGTGTTGCTGGAATGAAATTTGTGACAGGGGAAACTGGAGTACCCGGAGAAAAACCTGTCTGCCTCCGCTTTGTCCAGCAAAAATATCACAAGGAGTGACCGGGATTTGAACCACGGACCCAGCGGTGAGAGGCCGGCGTGCTGCCGCCTAAGCCACGGAGGCTCTCTGGCATTACAATAATACTTTTAATTAGATAAAGCATAAAGCAACACATTGAGACATTTGAGGAGAAAGTCATTCCCTTAGGGCTTAGGCTATGTATGCCAAGTGCTATGTTTAAAATGAATGTTATTACAGAGAGAATTCCAACCCTCTCCAGTTCGGAGTTTTAAATATGTTTAATGGCATAATTTGAATGATATTAGCTTAAAAAAAAACTAACATTTGTCATGAAAAAAACATAACGGAAAAATATGTCATAACCATTCGGGTTCTAACAATGATATTCAACAAGTTCAGAGTGTAATCCAAAAAGATAGTCAGTCTGAGAGACTAGACTTTATATCATTTCAAATGACGCATGCTACAAATGCCACACATGTTGGAAAGGCTCAGGAGGGCTTCTCGCTTCGCTCGAAGCCCCAGGACTCTTTCAGCAGACTCCATTACCCATTAACTTAGGGCAGACCGGGTTCGATTTCCGGTCATTGCATGTGAGATTTTCAAAGTGAAATGCCATGTCCTGTGGTTCGGATTCCACGTAAAAAGGAAGTCCCGTGGCTTATGATCTCGAGATTAACGGTCACGTGAAACTACAATCTTCCTTTTCCATTAACTTAGGCTTCCCGCGCGGGGAACGGAGAGCGGGAGGTGTACTCTGCTGCATGACGTCACGCACTCGCCGTCTCCGTATCGCATAACGCCAGACCCCAGGAGTAAACTCAGACTCGGTGCATATGCACTGAAAAACATGATGACGTCATACACGCCGTAACCGTAACCGTAACGCATAACGTTAGATCCAAGCATAACGACGAAAAGCTTTCTTTATTACTAAAAGGATATTTTAATCGTGCCTCCTCATTAAAAACGGTAGACCAAAGCATAACGATGAAGTCGACAAGATCATTTGAAATGATAAAACTATCCGCAAATTTACTCCAAACATTATACGCAGTTTATCCGCTACCCGCACAGCCATATAAACTATATCTGCATGGTGAAAATGTTGCGGATATCCGCACAGGGCTTGTCTATGGAGACGACTTCATGTACCGTTAAATGATTAAGCGCTGGTGTTGAATGTTTAGTGAAGAAAGGCAAAGTGTGGAAGATGATGACGGACCTGGGTGCCCCTTCACGTCCATGATTTCAACAAAGAAGTGCAAGAGGTTTGTGAAGAAATCGCTGGGCACAGGATTTGATCAGAAGTGTTTTATGAAACCAGCCACAGTGGCAGAGTGTGCTAACATGCTATCTCGTGACTCCCTAGCATCGGGAGAGCGTGGGTTCGGATCCCACCTCGGTCGTCTTGAAAATAGGTTTCGAGGTTTCCAATTTTCACCACCGGTTCATGCAACAAAATTTGAATTGAAGAATGGATCTCCGTGGAGCTTGTGTTTTCCAGCACTTTTTGGCTCGTGTGGCCTGTTCGCCATCTCTTGATGAATACAGTACTTTTGCATTTGTCAGTTGGCACAGGCTAGAGTAAAAGGTGGCTTTTCACCGATGTCTCAGTCTCACTCATGGCTGTGATTATATGGAAGCTACTGAAGTATGGGTGGTGCTTAGTAATGGCATTCGGGGCACAGTCAGTGCCTGTGGATGCTGTGAAAGGTTCTACTCATAGGGTTAGGACTACTGTTCTGACTCAGTGAGGAAAGCAACGGCAAACTACCTCACTCCTCTTCTTGCCTAGAACGCCTCAATATAGCGCTGCCTTGGGTTTTTGTGGGTATCTACTCACATAACGTAACGGCGGTACTTTTTGAGGATCCAACCAGCCTTCGGGCTGACTACTTAACAGACAGACGAGAGCACTAAATTTCATTTAAAGAGCACAGAGGTGCTCGAGAGCACCAGGTTGAAAATGCCTGCTTTCGTGTATAACCAACTCGTAGTGTAGCAACTAGCGTTGTTGACTGTCGCCCCGGAGGTACGGGTTCGATTCCTGGCTTTGCCACGAAATTTTAATTCTGATGATAGAGCTGGAACGGTGTTAGATTCCTGGAAGTAGTTTTCCGTGGTTTTCTCCCCCACTTATACACCAAGCAAATGGTGGGATGGTTAGTAACTTAAGGCCACGGCCGCCTCCTTCCCAATCCTATCCTCAATTTACAAATACACACACTAGTGCCGTTATCACAATAACACAGGTTATCACACACATCCCATACACACCCAAAATACACGGCGCAATATGGCCACGATGTCGCAGCCCCTACAACAACAAGAACAACAACAACAAAAACGCTTTGGTGTATGAAATGTTGAATGATACTCAGTCATAAATGAAGAGATTATCATAAGATAAGAACACTATAAAAATACTCCATTCTCATTTCCTTACCAGTTATTAGCTGCCTTCATTGAGTTTAATCCGGTAGAAATCCCATTATGGAGCGTGGGAAGTCCTACGACGTCATCTGTCATCATTTATGCACGTTCCGCAGTTCCTCTTCCTCGCACAGAATCGATAGGCTCGGGCTTTAAGAACATATTAAAGCTCAGCAATCAGGAAAGAGCATCACAAATCGAGCTATCGACCTGTCTATGAATGCTTGATTACATTTTCTAATTTAACGGACATGGCTATGGCGATTAGCATATTGATGTTGCATGGAGTAATACAACTAACCCGCGCAACCGTGCGCGTTAAATTGAAATAAGGATCTGCAGCAAGTCCGGAGATCAGGAGGTCTGATCCATGCACTGACAGTGGTTATCCTGAGTGTGATTTACCTCCGATGTTTCCACACTCTCAGCAGGCAAACGTCAGGATAGTGCCTCGTTTCAAATCCTGGAGCACCTGCCCCTTCGCTATCCTAATAATCCCTCCCTATATTATTGTGCTAAAGTCCCATTCCAGTTTTGTTCCGAAAATAAGGTCCCATTAACACCAACCTAAACATATGGGGTACCTACAGGTTCAGCATAACTCAATGCGTAAGCGAAATGCACTCACATACTCTTTAAATCCCTCACAATTAAATAATTACCTTAAAACATGTATATTTACAATGAAATAATGAAAGAATGCAACACGGTATCCATGGTAACAGAATCTCACAGTGTAATGGTTATTTAATGCCCCATGTTGGTAGCGACAAATGTAGCAGTTTTGCTAGCCCACACGTTGAGCGACAAGTGTAACGGTTTGACTGCCCCTAACTGTTGGGAGATAAATGTAACTGTTTACCTTTGCCTAAGCTATGTTGTTTTAATGGGCGCCAAGACATCAACGCAATGTTGAAATCTAAATTTGTATTTAACAACGTCTAGCTCTGGCAGAACACCTCCAAGACTCTATTCACTCAGATCGTGGTATGATTTGATCATTAACCCAACAAACAATTGTATCAGGAGAAGGAATTGGTCTATATCTAATGCTACCTACTGAAAGCAAAGATTGCATTGTAAAAGAAATGAATTTATTATATAAAACAAGAATAGCAAAATTAATAATAATAATAATAATAATAAGTTTAAAATTTAAATTGGAGCGTTGCGATTTTAATATTACCGATAGAAAATTACGTGAAAACGGAGTCTGATAAATTATTGATTTTACTCTTATTCCCAAGCTATGAAGTTACTGATATATGAAATATAAAACAAAGAGAAATGAGAGATTGCGTATTTCTGCGTCATTCGCGCTTACCACTGGAAATTGCCAAAGCATTTCCCTCGTACTGGATGATGCTGTGAGCTTCCCACAGTCTCCTGGACGTCGTCATCTTTGTCGATATATGATGATATTCTGGTAGATTAGATAATTCTATGGTCCGTACATCGGACCCAAACACTCGTACAACCACACTGGTTAAGTTTTACAAAAGTTAGTCCTCCAATCCACGGAACATCGGAGCGACTCCCGCGTGCAACCGTACTCGTTAAGTTCTACACAGATAGTCCTCGTTCCACGGCGCACCGAACGATATATGCACCCGCCGCATCCCCACTCCAGTACCGACTTCTAGCTTACGTGGTCTCCACTGATTGGCTCTGCCACCCCGCTACTTCCCCTTCTCTGGCTCATTACACACGGCGCGCCGATGATGAAGTCGATTACCGTTCCAACTATCCGCCTTTTCTTGACGCTGCAACCCAAGCTTGCGTAATACTTTTTGACAAGAATCAGCCCGTATCTGAATTTCCAGTGAGTCATGTCTCTCAAAATACCCTAACTGACAAAACTCCGTAAAATTCCGTAATCACATAATTTTCTATGATATTGTCGTTCGTAATAATTTGCTTGATAGCGTTTTCTAAGACATAGAAAACCTATCTCTATGCTTATAATTTTTATAAAATGCTCCGAAAAATACCTTAATAATAATTATAATAAATTAATAATAATAATAAATTAACATGAAAAATTCTCTTGGCTGAACAATTTGCCGCGTAAATAAATATAGAATGGCTTCCTACTGATTTATGCCAGTGGCATAAAAACCCCTCGAAAAACACGTTACATATTCGCCTCGGATCATCGGATGATTTACCGTGACGACGGTCCATTATCCGATTATCCCAGACACGTTAATAATCCCCATCCAAAATACATATTACATAAATGAAATCACCCTAAATTACAGATATATACACTCATAATTTTTCTTCACGCACTTTGCGTCAAAGTTTGTTGTCACTATGGATTGCACTTTACAACCAGTCCAATGTTTTACATATAGAATAGTGTTCCACGGATATTTCCGCCTCTCAAATTTCTCTATGTTGGAAAAATAGACATAATTAATGTGTGAGCACTATGTATTTATGATGTCATATCACACGCATTGAAGCTGTTCTGATATATGTATATCTCCCTAGAACTTTCTAATTTCACTGGAGGTTCCTTCCTTATTGTGAAATTAATCCCACTTATCACTGAGCACACGTTCACACTATTGTGGCAGCGCCTCGTGACCATAATACTTAATCTCTCTTTAAAGTAGATTAAATTAATATTGACTTCTGAAAAAAAAATTAAAAAAAAAAACAGTAAATGCGCATTACATATAACACCAAATATTTCTGTGCCGTAATCGCCCTGTCTTGTTAAGTTCCCGTAGACCATATTCTACTTAATACTAGTTCTCAACACAGACCAGTTCTCCTCACACAAATAATACCATTGTACATATTACCTTAAATTACTCACTTACAAATCTTACATGGCGGGGCCGTAAACAGAAATCACGTGTGCCGTTATGTATGAGTTTCATGAAGGACTGTCTCGCCTTCTGATGGCCCATCTTTTGCCTCGTGGACGCCTTAAGCAAAAATACCCTGTTCAAGCGCTCACCCATCTCTTGGGGACAAATGGGAATTCACCAGCGCTACCAAATTCTGGCCTTGGTGTATCGAGACATTTTAGTGCTCAAGAGCATCCGACAATCCCGTCATATTTCCCTGTACCTTAAAAACTCTCATTTACTTACATACTACCCTCCTGTGTGACTTCTGATACGCCTGCCTGGAAGACCATCTCCTCCCACGCACCAAATACCACACTTTCTCATTTGATAGGCTGGCTCGCCAGCTAAACATCCTCACTTTATGACAATACTTTCGGAGACTATGTATATTATACGTCCCGTATAATCTGTTTCCCTCACTATTCTCCAGCACATATGCTGTTTTCCCAATACGTTTGGAAACTATAAATGTTCCTGCGTCACCTGCTTCCAACCTTGCAAGTGGCTCCCTTTAAATGAACGTCATCACGTTGCTCTACTAGCATATTTCTCAGTGTCTGTAACGATGCCCTGTTGCTACTGTCCACTCATGCTAACTCTACTTTCCTCTGGTGTCACACCACTACTCGACACTCTATGACCTAAAAATGTCACTTCTGACTGACAGAATGACGACTTAGACAGCTTCAAAGTGAACCCTGCCTGATCTAACTTCTGAAAAACTATATCTAAATGACGTAGATGCTCCTCAAAACTGCGTGAACTAATTACCATATCATCTATGTAAATGGTTACAAATTCTCCTGTGTCATCCCCTAATGCGATGTTTAAAGCCCTAATTAAAGCTGCTGAACTACTCTTTAACCCATAAGGTGTTCTACAAAATTGATAAAGGTTATATTTATGACTAAAAGCTGTAAATGGTCTATCTTCGTACATAAGTGGCACTTGCCAAAAACTGGAACTCAAATCTACACAAGTGAAATACTTCTTCCCCTCAAATGTTTGCATTAATTCCTCTATTGACATAGATTTCAGCTGATCTGAACTAATTCTACTGTTAACCAAACGAGCGTCTAAACAAATACGAACAGTGCCGTCGGTCTTGGGTACCGTGATCAAAGAATTAACATATGGACTGTTAGAGTGCTCAATAATCCCATCTTCAAGCATCTGGTTAATTTGTGCCTCAACTGCACTCTGATAAGCGAAAGGTACAGGATATCTATGTCCTGTGAATACTGACCTATCAATAACGTTCAATGAATGTGTATAGCAATTGGCCATACCAATGCGATCCTCTAACACTCTCCTATTACACAATAACACATCATAGAGCCGAACACACTGTTCATCCTCTATATTTCCCTGAAATGCAGCATCACGTAACGAGTCCTTTAGACTACCGTTCGTAATCACACTGCCCACAAAACATGGAGAACCCCGCTCTACGGCTGGCGATATCTCATTTAAAGTACAAATCACACCTACAATACTACTCCTCTGAATATGGTCATTGAACGCTACTTCTACTTCAGAATCTCCCCATTTAAATTTCAAACTCCCTACATCATAACATAAGTTACCCGACACTCTACTTACCCACTCTGAACCCAAGATAATACTGAATACTAAATTTGGAATTGCAAGGCAAATCTGCTTCTCTACATGATTATTAATTTTAATGTCTACTAAAACTTGCTTAGAAATTACTTTAGCCCTCTTCCCAACAGCTGTGATAACAAAAGTGCTTTTAATTGGCATCTCCTCAAAATTTACTCCAGTTCCTTTCATTTTATCATAAAATGCACTACTTATGCAACTCTTCATACAACCACTATCAATTAAAACATCTGTGTACGCCTCGGACACGTTAAATTTAACTATGGGGCTCTTACTAACCACTTCCTGAATAATACCTTCATCATTTAGTTCATGTAATAATTCATTTCTTACATTTAGGTCATAGGGTTCCTATATAATTGTATGGACAGGGCATGCTACAGACTGAGATTCTGACCTTACTTCGCAGCCTGGTTCGCGTTTAAAGAACCGCTACAGCTGGCCGTAGTACTACTAACTACTGAACTGGTCTGGTTGTTCTGGGCTGTGTTGTCATTGTTTGGCTGTATATTACTACCACTAGGCTGTCCTCTTCCTTGACCCCTATACTGGTTGTAATTATTGTCATTATAATTTCTCCCTTGATTTCCCCTGAAATCATTGTTTCTCCCTTGATTTCCCCTGTAATCATTGTTCCTCCCTTGATTTCCCCTGAAATCATTGTTCCTCCCTTGATACTGATTACCATAGCCATTTCCTCTGTTCTGATTTATCTGATTATTATTATTTCTATTTTGAGCGTTGGCTCCTTCGCCACCGTTCCCTTGAGCTTCTTGATGCCTGGCTTCATTAGGTCTATTATTATTATTACCCTGGTTCCGATTGAAATTGTCCTCATAACCCCCTCTCCCTAGTGCATCAAATGTGCTTAACAAATTTTCTACTTGTGATATAGTCTTTACATTCTGGATACAAGCAGCCTCCTTGATCCTATAGGGAAAGTGCCTAAGTAGCAACCTCACCACATCACTTTCCTCCTTCAATCCATCCAGATATTTACACACTAATACCTGCCCTAAAAAGTATTCGGTCATGGTGGAGCTTCCTTTAGGGTTATATTTACCACACACTACTCCCTCACGATGCTGCGACTGAATAACCTCATTCCAGAACTTTTCACAGAATTTCATTTTAAAATCATTGATATCAGTAAACTTGTCTCTGTAGACAGCAAACCAATTCCTCGTATCCCCCACAAACACTTGTTCTAAAATTTCAACTACCTGGCAC
This sequence comes from Meconema thalassinum, assembly GCA_946902985.2. Lineage (NCBI taxonomy): Eukaryota > Metazoa > Arthropoda > Insecta > Orthoptera > Tettigoniidae > Meconema > Meconema thalassinum. The sequence continues at coordinate 292,739,750 of OX336391.1, read as the reverse complement.
CACTCAATACTACCAATTTCCAACCTCTCCCCAAATTTATTTTCTATAGGATTCATGAACTCCATTGGGCACCCTTGTCGATTGCTGAACTTCCCCAATTCTACCTCCCTGTGTGTGCTATTCACAAAAACTGGCCTATTCTGACTATTTTCTTGCCTGATCCTAGCTTTTAATTTTAATTCTAATTCTGCGATTTTCTCCTCAGCCTTCCTCTCAATACTGTTTACTGTTAATTTAATGTTTCCTTCTGATTTTTCTACTTTATCATATAGCTTTGCTTGTTTCTCCTCAATCTTGCTAATGCTCTCTCTATTACTCTCTCTTAAATCATTTACTTCTGCAACTATTTGCGAGTGGACTTTCTCAATTCTACCCCCCAGCTGTTCCTTAACCTCTTTAGTTGATACTTGAATCTTGTCAATTTCTCCCCCAATTTCTTTTTAACCTGCAGTGTTTCTAATTTAACTAATTCCTTTAAATTTTCAGCCTGTGTGCTGATTCTACTTTCCAACCCCCCCTGTACTTTTCCTAATTTCTTGTCTACATCTGCAATGATCTCTTTAACCTTCTCTTCCATTACTCCTCTGATTTCTCCTCTAATCTGCTCCATTTTCACACTAATTTCCTTACTGTTTTGTTCTAACTTAGCATTTAAAGTTTCAGTACTCTCTCTATTTTCCCTACTTTTTTGTTCTAGTTTAGCGTTGTTTTGTTCTAATTTTGCATTTAAAGCGTCTGTACTTTCTTTATTTTCCCTACTGTTTTGTTCTAATATTGCATTTAAGGCATCACTACTAACTTTGTTCTGATACATGAACTCGAGAAGTAAAGTTTTTAATTCTGGTTGGCCACCTACACTCCCTGTTTCAGTATCGGGATTTACCTCCGCTACCCCGGTACTACCATCACTCGACATACTGCTCGTATCATCACTCTCCAGTTGATGACCACTACGTAACCTCATCTGTCTTTCTTTCTCATCCCCCATAATGATATACACTGATACAGACAAATAACCCCCAAAATACAGGCACAGAAATATATACCCTTCTCCTTCCACAAATGTTATTAGGTTTTCATCCCCAAGTTGTCGGCGACAAGTGTAATGGTTATTTAATGCCCCATGTTGGTAGCGACAAATGTAGCAGTTTTGCTAGCCCACACGTTGAGCGACAAGTGTAACGGTTTGACTGCCCCTAACTGTTGGGAGATAAATGTAACTGTTTACCTTTGCCTAAGCTATGTTGTTTTAATGGGCGCCAAGACATCAACGCAATGTTGAAATCTAAATTTGTATTTAACAACGTCTAGCTCTGGCAGAACACCTCCAAGACTCTATTCACTCAGATCGTGGTATGATTTGATCATTAACCCAACAAACAATTGTATCAGGAGAAGGAATTGGTCTATATCTAATGCTACCTACTGAAAGCAAAGATTGCATTGTAAAAGAAATGAATTTATTATATAAAACAAGAATAGCAAAATTAATAATAATAATAAGTTTAAAATTTAAATTGGAGCGTTGCGATTTTAATATTACCGATAGAAAATTACGTGAAAACGGAGTCTGATAAATTATTGATTTTACTCTTATTCCCAAGCTATGAAGTTACTGAAATATGAAATATAAAACAAAGAGAAATGAGAGATTGCGTATTTCTGCGTCATTCGCGCTTACCACTGGAAATTGCCAAAGCATTTCCCTCGTACTGGATGATGCTGTGAGCTTCCCACAGTCTCCTGGACATCGTCATCTTTGTCGATATTTGATGATATTCTGGTAGATTAGATAATTCTATGGTCCGTACATCGGACCCAAACACTCGTACAACCACACTGGTTAAGTTTTACAAAAGTTAGTCCTCCAATCCACGGAACATCGGAGCGACTCCCGCGTGCAACCGTACTCGTTAAGTTCTACACAGATAGTCCTCGTTCCACGGCGCACCGAACGATATATGCACCCGCCGCATCCCCACTCCAGTACCGACTTCTAGCTTACGTGGTCTCCACTGATTGGCTCTGCCACCCCGCTACTTCCCCTTCTCTGGCTCATTACACACGGTGCGCCGATGATGAAGTCGATTTCCGTTCCAACTATCCGCCTTTTCTTGACGCTGCAACCCAAGCTTGCGTAATACTTTTTGACAAGAATCAGCCCGTATCTGAATTTCCAGTGAGTCATGTCTCTCAAAATACCCTAACTGACAAAACTCCGTAAAATTCCGTAATCACATAATTTTCTATGATATTGTCGTTCGTAATAATTTGCTTGATAGCGTTTTCTAAGACATAGAAAACCTATCTGTATGCTTATAATTTTTATAAAATGCTCCGAAAAATACCTTAATAATAATTATAATAAATTAATAATAATAATAAATTAACATGAAAAATTCTCTTGGCTGAACAATTTGCCGCGTAAATAAATATAGAATGGCATCCTACTGATGTATGCCAGTGGCATAAAAACCCCTCGAAAAACACGTTACAACAGGTCCATCTATTTCTGTAAGACGCAATGCAATTCCAATTATTACATTACTGTGAAAGTTTCCAGACGGTTATAAGGTTATCACTGAACCAAATTAAGCTGTAAAATTCATCATTACCTACAGTATAATGCGCTTAAGGGGATCAAGGGTCACTCTAGAATTTGTTCATGCAATTTTCACGTGTGAGTGTGGTACGGAAAGTCTTTTTCACCCGACTATAAAAGGTCTCCGAAAACCACATTTAAAGGCCCTTAAATTAACAGTGTCTGTGATATTCCCAGAAAACTAACTTCGCTCTGATATACCTATGAAGGAATGACAAAGCCCTAACCAATGCACCAGTAGCTGAATTGATAAAGTCTGATTATTCATACCAAGGATAAATCAGTCATAGCATTCATGATTGAGATTTTTCTAAGTGTACTCTTTACAACTAGAATATTCGCGGGCGAAGCCGCGACGGGTAACGCTAGTACAGTATAATACGCTAAGTTGTTTGTTCCACAAAACTCAAGCTCCTAAACCAGAGGGAGTTAGAAGGTGCGGTTTGTACTAAAATCTTCCAAATCGTCTCAATAGTACAGGAAAAATCTAGCATTTCTTGAAAAGTCAACGGACATATATTTATTTGTTTATAAAATGCGTTTAAACATATAAACAAGACGATAGCCCCTGGCAAAACTGTGTCGCGTACAGCCGCATAGCAGTAAAGCCGGGCGGGTAGTCTGTACACATGGGGCGCACACAACCTATTGTGTAACCAGCAGCAGTGATGAAATGCTCCCTGATTTCATAAATATCGATAATTTGTTTAAAAAGTGCGTTTAAGCAAATAAACATATTTATAGTGGCCCGCATAACAGTAAAGCCAGGTGGGTGGTTTGCACACAAAGCCCGCATAACAGATAAGACAGGTGGGTGGTTTATACAAATGCGAGAGTTGTCGCACAGGTCCGCTAGTTATTTTTAAACGCCTGACGAATCCTTGCTGGTGGTAGATGTATGAACTACGTGTTGTCAACAGCGTGACCCCATCTGTTTTCCGGGAGATATTGGTATAATTATTTATAATTATAATCATATAATTATATAAGCTAAATCCCTCGCAGAGTCCGTGGGCGAAGCCGAGCTGGGAGGATAAACGATTTCAAAAAACAATAATATAAAAATTTAATTATAAATATTTATATGCACTCGGCGTTGTATGTAATTTCTTGTCTGGGGAAATATTTTGTGTGTTCTGTTATTACTAGACAGTAGCATATGATTGTTATCTGATAAATTGCGCAAAGAATGTGATATTCTTCACAAAACAATAACGGTAGTAAGAGGCTTTCTGGCTCCTAAAAATTGTACAAAACACGAAATTAAAATTGTGGGGTGACGCGTGATCAGCGCATCGGGCCGGACGTTTGTTTTAGACGAGTGAAAAATTATAATGGAAGCCTGGAGGCGAGTTGCTACAGTACCCGTGTTGTTGTCACCTGTCCCATGCGGTCAGATGATGGACATACCGAATCTATCTCATGCTTCTGCTGAAGGACAGTCATTGGCAAATATAATGGCGTTCTTTTCGTAACTATGTAACGTGTTTTCCGGGAGATATTGGTAGCGTCACACAATACTTCGACGTCGATTGTACTGGTCTGAACGATGGTGCTCAAGTCTGGAATTCCATTACATCAGACCAGTGGTGACAACTATGAAGTGAGAGGGCCAGAGAGATACTGTGTACAGGCTCACCCGCAAGCTTCAAGGTCAAGGGCAATCGTCTAAAACAAACGTCTGCGCGCGTCCTTTCAGACCGTTCAGGGTCAAAGTAGTGTCGATTGGTTGCAGCTTTCTCCGGCCCGTTTGGTGAGACCCGCTTGTCCTTACGGTTGAGAGTTCGTGACCAGGAACGGAAAAATATCACGAATTAACGCGATCGACGCCACTCCCGGTCCGTTTTAAAACATTCCCGCTGTCCTAGTAGGGTTGAGCAGAGGATGTGGTCGGGCACTGAGAAAGCTCGGGAGTTGGCTTCATGATTGGCGCTGCTCTCGGCCCATTGGATAAGGTTCTCGCTGCGATAACAGGTTGCAAGCACGTCAAGCAGACCCCCGGCTGTTTTGTAAGATGCCATTTCGGCGGGTAGACGCTGGAAGTACATAGACACTTAATATTTTGTATTATACGGGGAGAATTGAATATTATCACGAATATGCACATTTTTTTCTTTCGAATGACGAATTACACAGGTTGTAGAAATTACGTCGCATGTATTCTAACGGACCGAAGTTCGAAGTAACTTTCGAAATATAGTTATTTTTAATTACTTCGTAGTTTTCTTTTTTAATTGTGTGTGCTATGTTTGTTATACCATGCTGTTTTGTAATAATTGAATTTCAGTGCAGGCCTACTACATGATGTTTACGTCTTTTCGTATTTTCACTGTCTTAATAATCTGGGCGGAGTGGAAACTAAGCACTATAATCCTGCTCCATAAAAAAGGAGCAAAAGACGACATCATCAACTATAGACCGATAAGTCTGCTGCCAAGTCTATACAACCTGTTCACAAAAATATTAACCAAGAGAATGTCAAAATCACTAGAGGAAAACCAACCTATAGAACAAGCAGGTTTCAGATCAGGATTCAGCACAGTGGACCACCTCCAAACAGTAAACCAACTCATCGAAAAACTGCAAGAATTCAACCTTAAAGCCTATATTGCATTTATAGACTACTAGCAGGTACCCGCGGCTTCACTCGCGTCTTAGTCGAGTCATATTGTTATTCAATGAAATGCAGGTTTAACCTCGTTAACACCCCTTTAGAACCTGAATATCCAAAAATCCCTCCTTAGCAGACGTTTTCGACACACAACAAACACATCCCCAAATTATCATACTTCTAAGTTTAATCGTTTTGGTTGGTCGATGAGAGTAAATATCCAAAAATCCTTCCTTAGTGGACGTTTTTCTTTCAGAATTTCACCCCTCCCCATGTGCCCCTTAAATTGGATTTATGAAAAAACGGTCGACTACCTATTTACTTACTTTTCAAGCTGATTTCCCCCCCTGAGTTTCATACTTTATGCCTCTGTCTTTTAAGAGATACTTGCTCCGTTAGAAAACCTTCAATCCCAACTTTTCACACATACACCTCATAATATACATTACGGTACATCGAAAAACCCTCAGACATGTGTCTTCTTATTCTTAATGATGAGTTTATATGCCGAGTATCGCATCCTCCAAGGAAACCAATCGGGAGATATTGTTATGCAATTAAATGCAGGTAAACCCCCTTAACACCCCTTTAGAACCTGAATATCCAAGAATCCTTCCTTAGTGGACGTTTTCGACATACAAAGAACATAACCCCAACATTTCATGTTTCTAACTTCAATAATTTTGGCTGGGCGATGATGAGTGAGTGAGTAAGTCAGGACATTTTCTTTCATTTATTTTTCAGAATTACACCCCTCTCATGAACCCCTTAAATTGGATTTATAAAAAAAAGATCGAACACCTATTTACTTATTTTTAAGCTGTTCTTCCCCCCTGAGTTTGATGAGTGAGTGAGTTAATCAGTTAGAACACTTTCTTTCCTGTTCTTCCCCCAGAATTTCACCCCTCTCCAAGGCCCCCTTAAATTGGATTTATGAAAAAACGGTCGAACACCTATTTACTTATATTTTAAGCTTTTTTCCGCTGAATTTCAAACTTCTCGCCTATGTCGTTTAAGAGATACACGCTCCGTTAAGAATCCTTCAGCCCCCAATTTTTACCCCTTTCACCTCATAATAAACACCTCATCGATAAACCCTTAGACATATGTCTGCTTATTTTTAATGATTAGTTTATATGCCGAATATCACATCCCCAAAAAACAACTCATGTGATATCGTTATTCAAAGAAATGCACGTTTACCCCCTTAACACCTCTTCAGAACCCGAATAAACAAAAATCCTTCCTTAGTAGACGTTTTCAACATACAGCGAACATATTCCCAAAATTTAATGTTTCCAACTACAAGAGTTTTCGCTGGGCGATGGTGAGTGAGTGAGTGAGTCATGTCATTTTCTTTCAATTATTTCCACCAGAATTTAACCCCTCCGCACGGGCCCCTACAATTGAATTTATAAAGAAACGCTCGAACACCTATTAACTTATTTTTAAGCTGTCTTTTTCCTCTGAGTTTGATGAGCGAATTAGTCAATCAGTTAGGACACTTTCTCTCCTTTTTTCCCCCAGAATTGAATTGATGAAAAAACGGTCGAACACCGATTTACTTACTTTTTAAGCTGATTTTTTTCCGCTGAGTTTCAAACTTCTCGCCTATGTCGTTTATGAGATAGGCCTACACGCTCCGTTAGGAATCCTTCAACCCCCACTTTTCACCCCTTTCATCTTATAATATACACCACATGGAAAAACCCTTAGACATATGTCTGCTTATTTCTAATGATTAGTTTATATGCCGAGTATCACATCCACAAATGAAACCACTCGTGAGATATTGTTGTTCAATAAAATGCATGTTTAACCCCCTTAAGACCCCTTTAGAACCTGAATATCAGAAAATCCTCCCTTAGTGTACGGTTTTGACATACAACGAACATATTCCCAAAAGGTCATGTTTCTAACTTCAATAATTTTGGCTGGGCGATGATGAGTGAGCGAGTGAGTGAGTGAGTCAGGACATTTTCTTACATTTTTTTTAGAATTTCACCCCTCCCCATGAACCTCTTAAATTTGATTTATGAAAAAAAGAATGTCGAGCACTTATTTACTTATTTTTAAGCAGTTTTCTCTCCCTGAGTTTGAAGAGTGAGTGAGTGAGTGAGTCAATCAGTTAGAACACTTTCTTTCCTCTCCCCCCCCAGAATTTCACGTGTCTTCTTATTAGCCTATTTTCAATTTAAAAAAAAAAAAAAAAAAGCTTATGAGATCACCTTTTGTCCGTGTGTGTGTGTGTGTGTGTGTGTGAGGTGTGTGTGTGTGTCCCCTAATAACTTTTGAACGGCTGGAGCGATTTCAATGAAACTCGGTAAGATCATAGCCCCATTCTGGCCGACCTCGACCGTTTCCTTCAATTTTTTTTGTGTCTCACCAATCCAACGTGGCGGCTGTGCGAATTATTTCACCAGCATTCAGTATCTCCGAAACTATTACAGATATCACCCTGAAATTTTGTACGGTGATAAAGGGCACTACTAGACGTTCACCTAAGAAACCTTCAAAAACCTAGTAACGAAAAACCCAACATGGCTGCCAAGCGAATTTGAGACTTTTAAATAGACTTTTCTCGCGATTTAACCATCCAAACGTAATGAAACTTGGTACAGCAAATATTTATACACATTATAGTTCAATTGTTTACATAACCTCAAAATGGCGGATGTGCGAAATATTTCACTGGCATTCTATATCTCCGAAACTATTACAGATATCACCCTGAAATTTTGTACGACGATAAAGGGCTCTGCTAAAAGTTTATCTATGCAACATTCAAAAACCTGTAAAGTACAAAACGAAAATGGCGGCCAAGCGAAGTTGAAACATTTTAATAGACTTTTCTCGTGATTTAACCATCTGAGCACAGTGAAATGTGGTACGGTAAATGATTTTACATATTGTAATGCACTGGCATCGAATTTAGTTTAATTGTTTACATAACCTCAAGATGGCGGCTGTGCGAAGTTTTAAAATTAAGTTATTATTTCTTGTATCGTAATCATGCGATCGAAGTGAAAGTTTGAATAGTGAAGCCACGCAATAATTTTTCTTTACTGGTATATAACTCTACGGCCTATACATATAACAATCCAAAATGGCGAGCATCCGAAATATGTTGACGGCTCTCAATATCTACGAATCTTTTACAGCAATCAAACTGATATTTTTTATATTCATAGAGGCAATGAACATAAGTTCACCTATAGGACTTTCAGTAACCTGGTGAGCACAAATCCAACATGGCGGCGACGCGAAGTATAAATATTTAAATGGATGTTTCCCGCGATTTAACCATCCAAGTTAAATGCTTATACAAATGTTAATTCACTGGCATCTATTTTTTTCAATTGTTTTCATAACCACTAGATGGCAGCTGTGCGAAATTTAAAAATCTCGTTTTTACTTCTTGTGTCCTAATCATGCGATTGAAGTTTGAATACCACACGTACACAATAATCTTCATTTAAGAGTACATAAATAAAAATCCAACCTGGCGACCATCTAAAATATTTAGACGGTTGTCAATATCTACGAATCTATCTCAACAATCAAACTGATTTTTTCATGTTGATAGAGGCAATTAACATGAGTAGGATATATGAAAATAGGCTGTATAGTTCTTCACGGAACTACTTGTTTTTAATGATGAGTTTATATGCCGAGTATCACATCCCCCAATGAAACCAATCGGGAGTTATTGTTATTCAATGAAATGCAGGTTTAACCCCCTTAAGACCCCTTTAGAACCTGAATATCCGAAAATCCTCCCTTAGTGGACGGTTTTGACATACAATGATCATATCCCCAAAATGTCATGTTTCTAACTTCAATAATTTTGGCTGGGCGATGGTGAGTGAGTCAGGACTTTTTCTTTCAATTTTCTTTCTTCAGAATTTCACCCCTCCCCATGAACCCCTTAAATTGGGATTGTGAAAAAAAAAACTGCCGAACACCTATTTGCTTATTTTTAAGCAGTTTTTTCCCCTGAGTTTGATGAGTGAGTCTGTGAGTCAATCAGCTAGGACACTTTCTTTCCTGTTTTTCCCCCCAGAAATTCACCCCACCCCATGGGCCCCTTAAATTCCGCTTATGAAAAAACGGTCAAACACCTATTTTCTTATCTTTAAGTTGATTTTTTTCGCTGAGTTTCAAACACCACGCCTATGTCGTTTAAGAGATACACGCTCCGTTAGGAATCCTTCAACCCCCCACTTTTCACCCCCTTCACCTCATAATATACACCACATCGTAAAACCCTCAGACACGTGTCTTCTTATTTTTAATGATGAGTTTATATGCCGAGTATCACATACCTCAATGAAACCAATCGGGAGTTATTGTTATTCAATATAATAATAATATCGTATGGCCTCGGGTGCCTGGTGCAAGCTTTGTTAATTGACACCCAGAGGGTAGCTTGCATGTCGAATTTCGTCGTTCCTTTGAACGCTATGAAAGTCAAGAAGGTTAGATATCTAAACTCCTTGACACTACAGCGCTTTCAAGTAGAGAATGGAGGAACTTTGTGTTGGCGGAAAATCCCGAGATTAATTTTGCCATTGAACACGGCCTACTGAATTCAAATGGGTTCTTTAGCATGCCAACAACGTATGACATGAGTATCGTGATTTTTGTCGCCTTCAAAAATCACTTACCATGGCCAGGGGCGAACCTGCAATCTTGGGGTTGGTAGTCCGACACTATAACCACTCACCCACCGTGGCAAGCTATTGTTATTCAATGAAATGCAGGTTTAACCCCCTTAAGACCCCTTTAGAATCTGAATATCCGAAAATCCTCCCTTAGTGGACGGTTTTGACATACAATGATCGTATCCCCAAAATTTCATGTTTCTAACTTTAATAGTTTTGGCTGGGCGATGATGAGTCAGTCAGTCAGTCAGGACACTTGGGTTTATATAATAGATAACAAAGCCTTTGACTCCGTGGAACACACATATATTCTAGAGGCCCTAGCGAACCAAAACATACAAAAAAGGTATATCAGACTTCTAACAAAAATCTACGAGAGTAGCCAGGCTAAAATACGGACAGAAATGGAGGGAAAACACTTCGAGCTAGAGAGAGGAGTGAAACAAGGAGACCCCCTTCCACCAAAACTATTCACATGCCTGCTAGAAAACCAATTCCGGAAAATGAAATGGAAAACAAGACACGGCATCAACATAGATGGACAAAACCTGACACACCTACGGTTTGCAGACGACATCATACTCATGGCAAAATCTGCATCAGACTTAGAACAAATGGTAACAGAATTAAACAAGGTCAGCAATGAAGCTGGCCTAACCATGAACTCGAGTAAAACGAAACTGATGACAAATGCGACAGAAAAAACAGTAAACATTGACGGTGAAACATTATAGTATGTCCTGGACTATTCATACCTAGGTCAAAACATTTCATTCCATAACAATACGGAGAAAGAAATCAAAAGAAGAATTGGGCAAGCATGGAAAACATTCTGGTCCTTGAAATTCATTTTGGGAGATAAATCTCAGAAACTAAGTCTGAAAACACAAGTTCTAGAGAAATGTGTAATCCCAGTAATGCTGTATGGATGTCAAACATGGTCACTAACTTCGCAGCAAAGAAAAACGCTCCAGATAGTCCAACGCAGGATGGAACGAAAAATCCTCAATATCACGCTGAAAGACAGAATACGGAACGAGGAGATACGCAGAAGAACCAGTATTAAAGACGTCATCAACACAGCGGACAGACTAAAATGGAAATGGGGAGGCCACGTAGCGATGATGGAGCATAGAAGGTGGACGCACAGACTAACGATGTGGGACCCCAGAACCGGCAGGAGAAACGTAGGAAGACAGAGGACACGCTGGGCTGACACATTCAAGAAATTTGCCGGACCACAATGGACAAGAAGAGCAGGAGACAGACAAGAGTGGAAGACCCTAGAGATGCTCCTTTTCCAAACATAGTATATGCGAGGAAAGGAAAGGAGCAACTCAGTGCAACATAGTGAACCCTTAAATACAATAGCGATTATGTATTGAGGACAGTTAATACTCTACTTAAAGGTGGCTTCGGTGGCGTAGTCGGTAGCATGCTGAGCTTCTATGCCCAAGATAGAGGGTTCAAACCCGGCCGAAGCCGTCGGATTTTTGTAAGAGCGTTAAAATCCCTCAGTATGCCTTCCTTCGGAGGGGAAGTAAAGCCGGCGGTCCCATGTCATAGATTTATGGCATGTTAAAGATCCTTCCACTAATTGCACCTGTGTGAAGCTAAATTGGATAGGTTAAGAATGTAAACAACGCTCTTAGGTTTCTATGTTCGTTGCCAAGAGCCGACTGCGGCGGCGTCTAGTAGCTCAGTTCTGAACTTGGCCTAGTAGTCGTTGACGGTGGCGCTTGCTGGCAAAAGTAGGAACTATTTGAAAAATTATTAGTTGCAGTACTTAAATTAACAAACAGATAACACACACTAATACAGTCATCACAATTAACACCGGTTATCAGACAGATTCTACCCACACCCAAAGTACACGGGGCTACATGAACGCGTTGTCGCAGCCCCTAAACTTAAGAACCAACCAACCAACCAACCAACTCTACTTAAATAAAGTGAACGTGCTAGAAACATTAAGAATTTTGCAAATATTAGATATAAAAACAAGAATACAGAACATAGACAATACCGGTACTGTAACTAGGTAAGGAATAGGTATATCAATAGCTATAAGAACAATTCAAGAACAGAGACTAACATGCCAGAAAAGTGCACCACTAGGTGCCTCACTACTCTTTAGGACTGCTCACCTAATGAGTGTAATAGAGCAAAATCCCTGCCTAGACTGGAGGCCATTGCCCTTAGGGGATTAAAGGGTGTATTTATTATTATTAATAATAATCTGGGAGAATAGTTGTAAAGGATTGAGGACAAATGACAGGTCACACAGAACAAAGTTGTGATGTGAACAGATTCACTTGTTCCCCAGTTTCCCTTTATATATTAGATTGCTCCTCTGTCTGTTAGGTAGTCAGCCCGAAGGCTGGTTGGATCCTCAAAAAATACCGCCATTAGGTTATGTGGGTAGATATCCACAAAAACCCAAGGCAGCACTTCATTGAGGCGTACTAGGCAAGATGAGGAGTGAGGTAGTTTGCCATTGCTTTCCTCACTGAGTCAGTACAGCAGTACTAACCCTATGAGTAGAACCTTTCACAGAATCCAAAGGCACTGACTGTGCCCTGAATGTCATTAGTAAGCACCACCCATACCTCAGTAGCTTCCATATAATCACAGCCATGAGTGAGACTGAGACATCGGTGAAAAGCCACATTTTACTCTAGCCTGTGCCAACAGACAAATGCAAATGTACTGCATTCATCAAGAGATGGCAAACAGGCCAAGATTGCTCCTATGTCTTACAAAAGACGTTCTTAACCTTTTTGAGGCGATGATCACCACCTTCATGCCATAGGCCTACTTAGTACCCGAGCACCTTTATATCAAATATAATAATTCTTTTTTTCCCTTTTTCTTTTTGTTTGGTGAAGGTGAGGAGGGGGGAGGGGGGGGGGGGAGAAATGCATTTACGCACATAGTGTCAGGCTCCTGAGTTGCAGACTACCGACTAAAACTCTCCCGTTACCTCTGAACACTAGCCTGGAACCGTTTATCACATTACTTCAGGCTAAAGTCATTTTATATTTGCCCGCAGGGCACTATTCCTTAGTAAATTATCTTCAGTGGCGATCCAGATCCGTCTTCTTTGTTCGGAGGATATCTTCAACAAAGCTTTCTACAAGCTTCCAATTTTCTTCATTTTGTAGCATCACTGCAACAATATTATCCGGAGATATCTCTACATCTCTGTGATTTTGAAGAGACTACCTATTTTTGACCCACCGTTTACAAGAGAAGAAGGTGTGATTAGCATTATCCAGTTCATTAATACAGTAGATACAATCTGATGAATCTACCTTCCCCATCTTCTTAAGATAGGAACAGAAGTACCCATGGCCAGTCAAGAACTGAGTGAGATAATAACCAACCTCACCATGTTTCCTCTCTGTCCAAACCTGCACCTGGGGGATTATTCACCTAGTCCACTGGCTTCGGTGTCCTTGCTACCATTTGATCTGCCAATTATGAACGGTTTGTACTCATGCTGTTCGTCTTGCATTTTGTAAACTTACCTCCGATTTCCTCCAGTAAATGCACTTGCGTTCTTTCGCAAGAAAAAGAAAATCGGAATTATCCCAGCAATAACAAGAACTGCTTCTTCAGAGACCGTGCGATAAGCAGATGCCACGCACAAAGCACCCCGCCTCTGCACTTGCGCAAATGACTTCCTATAAATTTCCTTATCCGGGGTATCCGCCCATATTTCCGCTCCATGCAGCAGAATTGAATGGATGGCTGTCATCAGTAATCTCATCTTACTTGATTTTGACCCACCAACATTGCGATCATGGCAGTGGGCCGATTGAGAGATGTTACTCCTCTAGCCGCTTTATCTGCAATCCGTCTAATTTTTTCTCCAAAATTCAGTTTGTTGTGGATCATGATACCCAGATATTTTGCTGCTGGCCTCGTCTCTACTAGAATGTCACCTACCTGTATTGGGACTATTGTCTGAATTCTCTTCTTTGTTAGGATTACAATTTCTGTCTTGCTAAGTGCTAGAGACAGACCATGTTCCTCCATCCAACTATTGAGTGTACGCATTACCATATTGAGTCGCAACTGTGCCTGCTCGACACATCTTCCTGCTACAAGAGCAGCAACATCATCTGCATAACCTACTAGGATAGTTTCATCAGGGACTTCAGATCTTGATGATAAGTCGCCCACTGCCATGATCGCTTGTCGCAACCTGACTCTCAGAAGCTTCTCAAAGAGCTTGCCTGTTGAATCGAGCATATGTGATATTCCACAGATCTGGTCCTAAAATCGAACCCTGTGCTGCTCCGGCTGAGACCCGCACCCTGCGTTGACCTTCTGTCGTGTTATAAAGCAACGAACGATCTTTTAAGTAGGAATTTATCATCCATAAGAGATAATTTGGAACAAGAAATGTATTCTCCAACGCATTCAGCATGTCACTCCACTTGACAGAGTTGAATGCATTTCTTACGACAAGAGTAACAAAGAGAACCACACGACGAGAGTGGTGAGTGTAATTCTCCGCCCTCTGGACAGCTGCAACAATTTCTTGTATCACATCCAGGGTCGATCTTCCTGTTCGAAATCCATATTGTCTTGATGATAAGTCGCCCACTGCCATGATCGCTTGTCGCAACCTGACTCTCAGAAGCTTCTCAAAGAGCTTGCCTGTTGAATCGAGCATACACAGAGGGCGGTATGATGATGGTAAATCCGGGTCGCCCTTTCCCTTAGTAATGAGCGGCAGACGACAGACCTTCCAGCAGATGCTGAACACTCCTATTTTTAGACACTCGTTGAACATTCTTAATCTTAGTTGTGGATGTAACTCGATTATTAAATTCAGAATCTCATTTGAGATGCAGTCAGGACCAGGGGATTTTTTGCATCGCCGAGACTGAGTAGCCCTACTCAACTCATCCCCAGTGAAAAGAGGAATTTCAATATCTACATCGAAATTCTGCTCAGGGGTTCTTGGATGTGTTGGGAAAAAAGTTTGGACAACAATGGCCATACTATTTGCATCCATGACATACGGTGTTCTTTGTGACCCAAGCTTCTTTCTGACAACTTTATAACCCAATCCCCATGGATCAGTGTCAATATCTTCACATAATAATAATAATAATAATAATAATAATAATGCGACAAGCATGCACCTCTCTTTCTATTGCCTATCTCTCTCTCCCTCTGAAGTGCTGAAATAGCTACGGATCCATCGCTCACCAGGCATGCTGCAACTGCTTGCATGAACCATGCAAATAGGACACATTTACGTGTGGACAGTCAAGTCGAATCAGCATCTTTCGCG
Source organism: Meconema thalassinum (assembly GCA_946902985.2). Taxonomy (NCBI): domain Eukaryota; kingdom Metazoa; phylum Arthropoda; class Insecta; order Orthoptera; family Tettigoniidae; genus Meconema; species Meconema thalassinum. The sequence continues at coordinate 292,724,562 of OX336391.1, read as the reverse complement.
TCACTCATAAAACAAGGATATCCAATTTGTTTACTGTAGATTAAAAATACTAGCAGTATTTCACAAAATGATAAAATGTCTGACTGTCAAAACTTGTAATGAAATCACTGTTATTCCGGTTCGTGCAACAGAATTTGAATTGAAGAATGGGTCTCAAGGGAAATGGTGCTCGCTCGTACGACTAGAGCACCAAATTTCATTTAATGAGCACCGTGGTTGAGAAAGCCTGGCATACAATGTTGATGACTTTCTTGTCTCCCACAGCAAGGGGGCTACATCACAGTTTAAAGAGCCAGGGCACAGTTTCTTAGGTCGCGTGAACCAGGCATTGTTTGGATGCTGTGGTAGGTTCACCTCAAAGGGTCAGTGCTGCTGCACTGGCAATCTATACCACTCCTCACCTTACTTAGTACGCCTCAATATAGCGCTGCATTGGGATTTTGTGGGTATCTACCTGCATAACCTACGGTGGTACTTTTTGAGGGTCCAACAAGCCTTCGGGCTAACAGACCTAACAGACAGCCTATTAAAAACGTTGATACATTTTTACTTCATGGTGTATAACAAGAAGTTCCGTGACGAACTAAAGAGCCTACTTTTCTTAAAATTTAAGATTCATGCCAATGATTAATCTATATGGAGCTATCTAGAATAATGACGACATCAAGTTGGTGATATCGAAATTTCTAATTAGTTCGAATAATAATAATAATAATAATAATAATAATAATAATAATAATAATAATAATAATAATAATATCGTATGGCCTCGGGTGCCTGGTGCAAGCTTTGTTAATTGACACCCAAAGGGTAGCTTGCATGTCGAATTTCGTCGTTCCTTTGAACGCTATGAAAGTCAAGGAGGTTAGATATCTAAACTCCTTGACACTACAGCGCTTTCAAGTAGAGAATGGAGGAACTTTGTGTTGGCGGAAAATCCCGAGATTAATTTTGCCATTGAACATGGTCTACTGAATTCAAATGGGTTCTTTAACATGCCAACAACGTATGACATGAGTATCGTGATTTTTGTCGCCTTCAAAAATCACTTACCATGGCCAGGGGTAACCTGCAATCTTGGGGTTGGTAGTCCGACACTATAACCACTTACCCACCGTGGCAAGCTATTAGTTCGAAATATAACAATGTCATGCATGTGTTGGTCAGAAATAATTTGAAAGATAATGATCTATTGTTGAGCCAATTTTGGATGAAATCCATTCGTTAGTATAGAAGTTACATGTATTTTAAAATTGGACCTATCAGCAGGCTTAGAATCATGTTGGCAGCAGTGACGTACATTAGTTAGTAGGGGGGTAAGGCGGTTTCCAACCAGTGTCATGGCCGCCACGTGAGTCCAAGCCAATATCTCGCAAACCGATGGTCGGATTTTAATAAACGAGGTGTCGTTGGACTCGGGTTGACGCCCTCTTTCCAATGGACCACTCATTTCAACCCCTAAATAAAACCTACCCCTACTAGGGGGTGAAATTGTAATTTTTTAGTGAAAGTCTCTTTCCAAATGGGACATGTATAAGCTGCACTGCTAAAATGAACTTAAACGTGGTTGCTCATATAGTGCATGCGTTTTACGAGATGCCGCTATGGATGAACATTCTTGTTTTTGTTTTTTACGCATGCGCACTGGGGATTTTTGTAAGAGGGCGAGCTCTTTGAAAAAAATGATTGATAAGAAGAGGTTTTGGTGGTGAGGAGAGAATCAGATAGTCGCCTACTTTCCTACGACGTTTGTCGATATCTCTCAAACGCAAGGTCGGATTTGGACGTGTGACGTGTCAAATCGCTTGTCTCGAAGCCCTATACATGTTATTAATAGGTTAGAGTTTTGAGAATGAGGGAAACAGGCTTTTTTTTGGGGTAAAACCATGATTTTAGACTTTTTCTGATATTTCACGAATGCATGGTCGGATTTGGTCCTATGACGTGTCAAATGGCTTGTCTCGAAACCCTGTGTATTTTGGTAATAGGTTAAAGTTTTTGAGAATGAGGGAAACAGAATTTTTTGTTGTAAAACCGTGATTTTAGACTTTCTGTTATATCTCACAAACCAATAACGCCAGAGACGTATACGAGGGGTCGTAGGACTCGGGGTGACGCCCCTTTCCTCTCCCCTTTTGAATATAGTATTTATGTTTAAAAAATGCGAAAGGGTCTAACGACACTTTTGTTGAAAACATTTTAGTTTTTAAAACTTTTTCTTTTAATCTTTCTAAAATGTTCATGAAGAGTGGTTGCAGATAGAGACGATACCACTGGACACGTGTTTCAACGAAGCTATTACTGGCCACGGTGGTGATATACCAATACAGTATTCGCTATTTCGATGAGACGGCGGGTCGAGGGTTCGTTTTCCGATTTTTCCTATGATGGAATACCTAATACCTAAACCCCCTGAAGGGGGTCTTTAACATGTAAACGATTATGAGTGACATGGCAAATGATAATTCCTTGATCCGATGAAGTTAGCTTTAGATAGAACAAACAGAACTTGGTTATATGGTGCTTGAAGTGAGTATAGAAAACAAACTTGCTGGGGCAGACTGACAGGATGTGGATGTTATTTGAGCTTATTGGAATGCATTGACTTGACAACAGGGCAATGAAAAAAGCACAGAGATGCTGAGGACACTTGAAGGTCAAACGATATGGCAACCATGGTGGGAGGGGGAAGCTAGGATGATGTCGCCGATCATGTTCAATGTTCAATGAATGAATTTAAATTTTGCGAAGCATTGTTTGGAGAGGGTCATGGGACGACTTGTTTTAAGGATATTTATTTTTTCGATCTTTCTTATGGTGGTCTCATTGATTGAAATCATCCAAAACTGCTAGGGCATGGCCTTGAGATTTTATAAACTGATAATGGGATTTTGACATACAAGGTCCACTCAGAACTTGACATGATGTCATTCTTTTTATGGCTTATGAATTTCCCCAAAAAAGACCCAAAACAACAAGATCATAGACTTTTGCTTTTCTTAATATATTGCAAACCCATAATGTTAGATGTTTACTGTGAGTGACGAAACCTAGCTAGGTAAAGAAAGAATTATTGTAGGATATATGTATGGTGACTGACACGTCTTTGACCATTGGAACTTGTTTTCAGATCTGACTGTAGTACATAGGGAGTATAGGTTGTAGGCATGGCTTGACAAACGGTGCACACAAAATTCAATTTATCGATTCAAGAATTATGAGTAGACTATCATTAATTAATTGGTTAAAGAGTGTAGCTAAAAATAAAAAAGTGACTACATTAAACTAAACTGAACCAAGTCGAATCAAACCCAACTGAACCAAACCAAGCCTAAAGCAAACCAAACCTAATCAAGAACAAGCCAAGGGCTTAAGTGTAAAACTTGTGGGGGAATGCAGTCATTGGCAATGTCCAAAGAAAGGGATAACGCTCTACCTTTAGAGGGTGAGGTAAAGCTAGCGCATGGTGCTAATGCATATTCCCAAGTACATGAACCACACACACACACAACTATCCTATGCTGTTTTTATGAGTTGACTGTTAAAACTTACTCAGTGGTTACTGAGCAAGATGGTCGCTACACACAACAAGCTTTAAATACTTGAGGCTAATAATCTATACACACACACGCACTCGCTTGTTCTAAACTAAACTGTCTCGCTGGCAGTGCTCACACAGTAGGCAAATGACAAATGCTTGGCTAACCGAAATACAATCATTTTCGGTTGTCTAATGATACCAGCTAGCCATTACATGCTATAGTGGTGAGCACATGTGCCTCTTGCACTGGAGATCGTAACTCGATTTCTAGCTCTAAGGCCTAGAACGAATCAAACTAAGAAAGAATGGTATGGTGACGCAGTAGTTAAACTGTTAGCCTTTCAATAAGGTAGACTAGGGTTTGATTTTGGGTTAATATACATGTCATAAACAAACAAACAAACAAAAAAAGCGGAGATAATGTTTAAAACTGATTACACTTGTCTCTTTTCAAATTATTACTTAGATTACAAATACAAAGGTGGACTGGGTTTGATATACAGTTAATGCTGCCTATCGCATACTAGCCTGTAAGAAAGCCAAACAAGCAAAAGGCGTAGGTAGAGCAGTGGTAAAATCACTATGTGTAGAGAACTACCTAACGGTTTTATGAACTGGCAATGCTATGTCGCATAAACAGTGCAGGATACAATCCGGCAACCATAATTTTTATCTTGTGGAACAGAGAAAATGCAATTTTACCTTGATGGATAGCAAATGAGTGCAGATGAATGACCTATGCATTAGCCTACCATAGGGTTATAACCACGAGGTGGAGGTGTGACTTTTATATTTTATTGTTTAGAGACATGGCTTTTTTGTAACCAGTAGATTTAGTATTTTGTAAATATTCATTTTTGTAATTGTAAATAGTGGAAACATTTTTTTTGTAATAGTAAATGTTAAATGTATAACTAAAAGTTATTTGGGATAAGTGTGCATGTCAAGGATAAATAGCGTGGTTGTATTTGTTTTCAAAGACAGGTATGGTTGTGTGAATGTATGACTATAGATAGAATGATAGAGAGAGAGAGAGAAAGCTTGTGTGTGTGTGTGTGTGTGTGTGTGTGGGTAGCATTGATTTTTCAACCAAAGCAAACACGGCAAGGTAGGATGGTGGGGTAATTAATGTATATAGCAAATGGTAAATAGTATACTATATTTTTTAACACTTGTGTTTTTTTAATGCAGCAGTAGATAGGTGTTATTTTGTAAAACAGTCTTACCTACAGTAGTAGTAGTAGTAGTAGTAGTAGTAGTAGTCCTATATGTTTTTGGAAACAAACAGAAAGAGAATGCACTATTGCCATGGCCAAGCACTTCCATTAAAGTGATTTCAAGAACATTTAAATCAGCAAATGTGTGTTTTACAAAACTAAACATTCAGCATGGACTAAATCATAAACGTGTCTTCTGTGATATGGAAAAAATAGGAAATCCATGTTTCCATATCATCACAATTTAAAAACTTAAAACTGACATTTAAAAAATGTAAATGGGAAATTGGCAAATGTGTAAACAACAAAATGGAAAATTCTTGTTTCCATATCATGAAATCCAAAAACTTTAAACTGACATTTTCAAATCGTGTACATGGAAAATTGACAAATGGCAATGTGTGAAATGTGGAAATGAAAAAATATGAACAAATGGCTATCATTATTTAAAAAAAATAAAAAACCGTCGTGTTCTATCGTTAAAGTGTGAATCAAACCACATCTACTTATTTGGATCACCCGAGACTGAGTAGACCTGTTTTAGTCCTAATATACTTTTAAAATTTTATGTTAAAGCTCAATTTGAACTCAAGAGCTTTAGAGTGCCAGCTAACTATTATAACCGTTACGTCACAAAGACAACTTTACACTACTCTTAATAAACAATAATAAGAAAAAGAATAATAAATGTTGATTTTTTTTTAAGGATGAACATGGTGACACCGTTTCTGTTGCACAGTCTGCTAGCTACTAGCCAGCAGCTGGGGTCTTAGAAAACGATACAGTTGACATTTTGTAATGAGATGTGACATGTTTCAAAGTACAGTATTATGGGTTGCTGCTGAGTAAAAACTAATCCTGTACAAGGAAGCAAGGGTTCGAACCCCTTACCTAACATTACTATTGCCTGAACATGGCTTGACGACACTGTATTATTATGATACTCGGTACACAAACCATAGATAGAGTGTATTGTTTAAGATCACTTTCTTTCTGAACATAGGTGGAGACTGTTGATGGTTAACAATGGCATTAATATAGTAGGACGTGGGTATAGCAATTAAGAAAAAAACAGACAATACCCATACAATATTTTTATTTATTTAATATAAGTACTTGTACAATAGTTACATTCAAAATACATTTCTTTTTTCTCTATTACTATTTAGTCCTTTTTGATTCTCTTGCATATGAAGGGTAGATAACCTTGTAGTTCAGCCCCTTAAAACAACAACAACACAACCTTTTGCATAGTCTGTGATGTTGACGACTCTTGAGATGTGGAAGATGGATTAAACATAACTTTTACAGCAGGGGTTAAATGTTGCTCAATAAACACTGCACTATTTTGAGTAGCAAAATTTTTTTCTTGTACTAGCTTTTTAGCATTGTCATGATTATTTGTTGACACCAACAGTGTTTCATCTGGTACACCACATTGATGATCACTCACACTTAAAACCTTACCATTTCTACTTTTTAGATTGCCTCGACATCTTTTTGACCTCTCTTTTGAGCATCGCCAAAATATTATTCCTTTTACATTTTGACGATTATAGTTATAAGAGTAGCCTTTATAGAGTACACGTTGTTTACCTTTGTTAGTTGTAGTAAGTTCCATAGTAGCAACTAACCTGTTAGTATGATTTGCTCACTACAAAGGTTATAACTGTTCTGATAATAAAATCATTTAGCGTTGGCTTTTATATTTAATATGTATAGTTTGAAGTGATAGCAAAAGTGAGAGCAAAATGGTAGCAGAGTGGTAGAAAATATAACATGTATTGTTAAGAAATAGTTTAAGCTGTTATGTGGATCCATTACATAATAATTTTAGCACGACGAAGCTCATTTTCTATATCCAATAGTTCTTCCTCATATTCAGTATAACCAGCCTGTTTATAGACATGCAGTTGCTGAAGCCGCCAGATTAGCTTACTTGGATTGTTCCAGTAGACAAATTTAACAAATGATTTTTTAGTTGTAAACAAAGCATTACCATTATCATTATTATCTTCATCATCATCATCATCATCATAACCATTATCATTATCATCATCATCATTATCATCATCATCATGATCATTATAATCCTCATCACTATTACTATATAGTCCTTTTTGATCCTTTTGCAATACCACATTTTGCACAGTCTGTGTTGCTCTTGATAATGTTGGGAGTTTTTCAGACATTGACAACTGTCCTAACACGACTTTCTGAGGAGATGATACATGCTTCTTAACAAACAATGCACTATCTTGAGCTGCAATATCTTTTTCTGGGACAAGTATTTTAGCATTTTGAAGAGTTTTTTTAAACAGCAACGATGTTTTATCTGGTACACTACATTGATGATCACTCATACTTAAGACATTGCTATTTTTACTTTTCAGCTCACCTCGACACTGTTTTGAACGATGTTTTGAACAACGCCAAATAACAGTTCCATTTTTATTGGTTCGTTTTACAATATATTTATATCCTTTATAGAATGCGTATGGCATACCATTGCTATTTGTTGATACTTCCATGTCAATTGTCAAGCATGAACTAATCTCTAGCAAAGTTCACTCGATAATATAAATAATTTCTAAACCCCAGTAGTGAATAGTCAGTTGTTTTTGATCTATGCAAGCGTAAACATGTCACATACACTGGTGATGGATACTCAAGGCTTTAAGGTCAATGAAAACAAGTACAGTATATATTTAAATAGGTGGCTATCATTGATTGCACAACACGCGGGTCACCATATCTTTTTTTTCTTTCGGACTAGTGTTTTAAACATTTGAAGAGTGTTTTAAACAGCAACGATGTCTTATCAGTCACACTACATTGATGATCACTCACACTTAAGACCTCGCTATTTTTACTTTTTAACTCACTTTGACACTGTTTTGAACGATGTTTTGAACAACGCCAAATAACAGTTCCATTTTTATTGGTTCGTTTTACAATATACGTATAACCTTTATAGTATGCATATGGCTTACCATAACTATTCGTTGATACTTTCATATCAATTTTCAAGCATGAAATAATCTCCAATAATTTCGCTCGATAATAGAAATAATAGTTTAAAGTGGGTGCGAAGGTGGGTGCAAAAGTGGGTGCAAAAGTGAGTGTAAAAGTGAGTGTAAAAGTGGGTGAAAAAGTGGGTGCAAAAGTGAGTGCAAAAGTGGGTGCGAAAGTGGGTGCGAATGTGGGTGCAGTTTATAGTAGGCACTATTTTTACTAGAATGTGATTTGAGTAAATGTAATTTCTAAACCCAAGTAGTGAATAGTCAGTTGGTTTTGATTTATGCAAGCGTAAACATGTCTCATACACTGATGATGGATACTCAAGGCTTCTTGGTCAACAAAAAACAAGTATATAGTTAAAGAGGTAGCTATTATTGATTGCACAACACTGAATCTATTTTGAAATTTTGACAAAGGGTCTAAGTGCACTTTTGTTAATATCTCGCGAACCAATAAGACTACGGCATTGTATGAGGTATTGTTGGACTTTTTGCCGAAGACTGCTGGTAAACACTTATGTTCCCACGACCTTTTTAAAGATGGCGGCTGACCCACGAGGGGTGATTAAAACGTATTCCAAGCGACGCTTGTCGATAAGCAAACCAATAATCAAAGGGGGGTGTGACAGAGCTTGAGGCGATAACCCCCTTTTGATTGATCCCTGTTGATTTGCCCCTTTGGACTGGTCCCCGTTGACCAGTCCCTCTGAACGGGTCCTTTTTGAAGGGAGTCATTTATGACGGGCCCCTGCTGACGGGTCACTGTGGACGGATCCCTGTGGACAGGTCCCTGTTGACAGGTCCATAGGGATTAGTCAAAAGGACCTGTCAACAGGGACCTGTCCACAGGGATCCGTCCACAGTGACCCGTCAGCAGGGGCCCGTCATAAATGACTCCCTTCAAAAAGGACCCGTTCAGAGGGACTGGTCAACGGGGACCAGTCCAAAGGGGCAAATCAACAGGGATCAATCAAAAGGGGTTATCGCCTCAAGCTCTGTCACACCCCACTTTGATTATTGGTTTGCTTATCGACAAGCGTCGCTTGGAATACGTTTTAATCACCCCTCGTGGGTCAGCCGCCATCTTTAAAAAAGGTCGTGGGAACATAAGTGTTTACCAGCAGTCTTCGGCAAAAAGTCCAACAATACCTCATACAATGCCGTAGTCTTATTGGTTCGCGAGATATTAACAAAAGTGCACTTAGACCCTTTGTCAAAATTTCAAAAATAGATTCAGTGTTGTGCAATCAATAATAGCTACCTCTTTAACTATATACTTGTTTTTGTTGACCAAGAAGCCTTGAGTATCCATCATCAGTGTATGAGACATGTTTACGCTTGCATAAATCAAAACCAACTGACTATTCACTACTTGGGTTTAGAAATTACATTTACTCAAATCACATTCTAGTAAAAATAGTGCCTACTATAAACTGCACCCACTTTCGCACCCACTTTCGCACCCACTTTTGCACTCACTTTTGCACCCACTTTTTCACCCACTTTTACACTCACTTTTACACTCACTTTTGCACCCACTTTTGCACCCACCTTCGCACCCACTTTAAACTATTATTTCTATTATCGAGCGAAATTTATTGGAGATTATTTCATGCTTGAAAATTGATATGAAAGTATCAACGAATAGTTATGGTAAGCCATATGCATACTATAAAGGTTATACGTATATTGTAAAAACGAACCAATAAAAATGGAACTGTTATTTGGCGTTGTTCAAAACATCGTTCAAAACAGTGTCAAAGTGAGTTAAAAAGTAAAAATAGCGAGGTCTTAAGTGTGAGTGATCATCAATGTAGTGTGACTGATAAGACATCGTTGCTGTTTAAAACACTCTTCAAATGTTAAAACACTAGTCCGAAAGAAAAAAAAGATATGGTGACCCGCGTGTTGTGCAATCAATGATAGCCACCTATTTAAATATATACTGTACTTGTTTTCATTGACCTTAAAGCCTTGAGTATCCATCACCAGTGTATGTGACATGTTTACGCTTGCATAGATCAAAAACAACTGACTATTCACTACTGGGGTTTAGAAATTATTTATATTATCGAGTGAACTTTGCTAGAGATTAGTTCATGCTTGACAATTGACATGGAAGTATCAACAAATAGCAATGGTATGCCATACGCATTCTATAAAGGATATAAATATATTGTAAAACGAACCAATAAAAATGGAACTGTTATTTGGCGTTGTTCAAAACATCGTTCAAAACAGTGTCGAGGTGAGCTGAAAAGTAAAAATAGCAATGTCTTAAGTATGAGTGATCATCAATGTAGTGTACCAGATAAAACATCGTTGCTGTTTAAAAAAACTCTTCAAAATGCTAAAATACTTGTCCCAGAAAAAGATATTGCAGCTCAAGATAGTGCATTGTTTGTTAAGAAGCATGTATCATCTCCTCAGAAAGTCGTGTTAGGACAGTTTGTCAATGTCTGAAAAACTCCCAACATTATCAAGAGCAACACAGACTGTGCAAAATGTGGTATTGCAAAAGGATCAAAAAGGACTATATAGTAATAGTGATGAGGATTATAATGATCATGATGATGATGATAATGATGATGATGATAATGATAATGGTTATGATGATGATGATGTTGATGATGAAGATAATAATGATAATGGTAATGCTTTGTTTACAACTAAAAAATCATTTGTTAAATTTGTCTACTGGAACAATCCAAGTAAGCTAATCTGGCGGCTTCAGCAACTGCATGTCTATAAACAGGCTGGTTATACTGAATATGAGGAAGAACTATTGGATATAGAAAATGAGCTTCGTCGTGCTAAAATTATTATGTAATGGATCCACATAACAGCTTAAACTATTTCTTAACAATACATGTTATATTTTCTACCACTCTGCTACCATTTTGCTCTCACTTTTGCTATCACTTCAAACTATACATATTAAATATAAAAGCCAACGCTAAATGATTTTATTATCAGAACAGTTATAACCTTTGTAGTGAGCAAATCATACTAACAGGTTAGTTGCTACTATGGAACTTACTACAACTAACAAAGGTAAACAACGTGTACTCTATAAAGGCTACTCTTATAACTATAATCGTCAAAATGTAAAAGGAATAATATTTTGGCGATGCTCAAAGAGAGGTCATAAAGATGTCGAGGCAATCTAAAAAGTAGAAATGGTAAGGTTTTAAGTGTGAGTGATCATCAATGTGGTGTACCAGATGAAACACTGTTGGTGTCAACCAAATAATCATGACAATGCTAAAAAGCTAGTACAAGAAAAAAATTTTGCTACTCAAAATAGTGCAGTGTTTATTGAGCAACATTTAACCCCTGCTGTAAAAGTTATGTTTAATCCATCTTCCACATCTCAAGAGTCGTCAACATCACAGACTATGCAAAAGGTTGTGTTGTTGTTGTTTTAAGGGGCTGAACTACAAGGTTATCTACCCTTCATATGCAAGAGAATCAAAAAGGACTAAATAGTAATAGAGAAAAAAGAAATGTATTTTGAATGTAACTATTGTACAAGTACTTATATTAAATAAATAAAAATATTGTATGGGTATTGTCTGTTTTTTTCTTAATTGCTATACCCACGTCCTACTATATTAATGCCATTGTTAACCATCAACAGTCTCCACCTATGTTCAGAAAGAAAGTGATCTTAAACAATACACTCTATCTATGGTTTGTGTACCGAGTATCATAATAATACAGTGTCGTCAAGCCATGTTCAGGCAATAGTAATGTTAGGTAAGGGGGTTCGAACCCTTGCTTCCTTGTACAGGATTAGTTTTTACTCAGCAGCAACCCATAATACTGTACTTTGAAACATGTCACATCTCATTACAAAATGTCAACTGTATCGTTTTCTAAGACCCCAGCTGCTGGCTAGTAGCTAGCAGACTGTGCAACAGAAACGGTGTCACCATGTTCATCCTTAAAAAAAAATCAACATTTATTATTCTTTTTCTTATTATTGTTTATTAAGAGTAGTGTAAGTTGTCTTTGTGACGTAACGGTTATAATAGTTAGCTGGCACTCTAAAGCTCTTGAGTTCAAATTGAGCTTTAACATAAAATTTTAAAAGTATATTAGGACTAAAACAGGTCTACTCAGTCTCGGGTGATCCAAATAAGTAGATGTGGTTTGATTCACACTTTAACGATAGAACACGACGGTTTTTTATTTTTTTTTAAATAATGATAGCCATTTGTTCATATTTTTTCATTTCCACATTTCACACATTGCCATTTGTCAATGTTTCCATGTACACGATTTGAAAATGTCAGTTTAAAGTTTTTGGATTTCATGATATGGAAACAAGAATTTTCCATTTTGTTGTTTACACATTTGCCAATTTCCCATTTACATTTTTTAAATGTCAGTTTTAAGTTTTTAAATTGTGATGATATGGAAACATGGATTTCCTATTTTTTCCATATCACAGAAGACACGTTTATGATTTAGTCCATGCTGAATGTTTAGTTTTGTAAAACACACATTTGCTGATTTAAATGTTCTTGAAATCACTTTAATGGAAGTGCTTGGCCATGGCAATAGTGCATTCTCTTTCTGTTTGTTTCCAAAAACATATAGGACTACTACTACTACTACTACTACTACTACTACTGTAGGTAAGACTGTTTTACAAAATAACACCTATCTACTGCTGCATTAAAAAAACACAAGTGTTAAAAAATATAGTATACTATTACCATTTGCTATATACATTAATTACCCCACCATCCTACCTTGCCGTGTTTGCTTTGGTTGAAAAATCAATGCTACCCACACACACACACACACACACACACACAAGCTTTCTCTCTCTCTCTCTATCATTCTATCTATAGTCATACATTCACACAACCATACCTGTCTTTGAAACAAATACAACCACGCTATTTATCCTTGACATGCACACTTATCCCAAATAACTTTTAGTTATACATTTAACATTTACTATTACAAAAAAAATGTTTCCACTATTTACAATTACAAAAATGAATATTTTACAAAATACTAAATCTACTGGTTACAAAAAAGCCATGTCTCTAAACAATAAAATATAAAAGTCACACCTCCACCTCGTGGTTATAACCCTATGGTAGGCTAATGCATAGGTCATTCATCTGCACTCATTTGCTATCCATCAAGGTAAAAATTGCATTTTCTCTGTTCCACAAGATAAAAATTATGGTTGCCGGATTGTATCCTGCACTGTTTATGCGACATAGCATTGCCAGTTCATAAAACCGTTAGGTAGTTCTCTACACATAGTGATTTTACCACTGCTCTACCTACGCCTTTTGCTTGTTTGGCTTTCTTACAGGCTAGTATGCGATAGGCAGCATTAACTGTATATCAAACCCAGTCCACCTTTGTATTTGTAATCTAAGTAATAATTTGAAAAGAGACAAGTGTAATCAGTTTTAAACATTATCTCCGCTTTTTTTGTTTGTTTGTTTGTTTATGACATGTATATTAACCCAAAATCAAACCCTAGTCTACCTTATTGAAAGGCTAACAGTTTAACTACTGCGTCACCATACCATTCTTTCTTAGTTTGATTCGTTCTAGGCCTTAGAGCTAGAAATCGAGTTACGATCTCCAGTGCAAGAGGCACATGTGCTCACCACTATAGCATGTAATGGCTAGCTGGTATCATTAGACAACCGAAAATGATTGTATTTCGGTTAGCCAAGCATTTGTCATTTGCCTACTGTGTGAGCACTGCCAGCGAGACAGTTTAGTTTAGAACAAGCGAGTGCGTGTGTGTGTATAGATTATTAGCCTCAAGTATTTAAAGCTTGTTGTGTGTAGCGACCATCTTGCTCAGTAACCACTGAGTAAGTTTTAACAGTCAACTCATAAAAACAGCATAGGATAGTTGTGTGTGTGTGTGGTTCATGTACTTGGGAATATGCATTAGCACCATGCGCTAGCTTTACCTCACCCTCTAAAGGTAGAGCGTTATCCCTTTCTTTGGACATTGCCAATGACTGCATTCCCCCACAAGTTTTACACTTAAGCCCTTGGCTTGTTCTTGATTAGGTTTGGTTTGCTTTAGGCTTGGTTTGGTTCAGTTGGGTTTGATTCGACTTGGTTCAGTTTAGTTTAATGTAGTCACTTTTTTATTTTTAGCTACACTCTTTAACCAATTAATTAATGATAGTCTACTCATAATTCTTGAATCGATAAATTGAATTTTGTGTGCACCGTTTGTCAAGCCATGCCTACAACCTATACTCCCTATGTACTACAGTCAGATCTGAAAACAAGTTCCAATGGTCAAAGACGTGTCAGTCACCATACATATATCCTACAATAATTCTTTCTTTACCTAGCTAGGTTTCGTCACTCACAGTAAACATCTAACATTATGGGTTTGCAATATATAAGAAAAGCAAAAGTCTATGATCTTGTTGTTTTGGGTCTTTTTTGGGGAAATTCATAAGCCATAAAAAGAATGACATCATGTCAAGTTCTGAGTGGACCTTGTATGTCAAAATCCCATTATCAGTTTATAAAATCTCAAGGCCATGCCCTAGCAGTTTTGGATGATTTCAATCAATGAGACCACCATAAGAAAGATCGAAAAAATAAATATCCTTAAAACAAGTCGTCCCATGACCCTCTCCAAACAATGCTTCGCAAAATTTAAATTCATTCATTGAACATTGAACATGATCGGCGACATCATCCTAGCTTCCCCCTCCCACCATGGTTGCCATATCGTTTGACCTTCAAGTGTCCTCAGCATCTCTGTGCTTTTTTCATTGCCCTGTTGTCAAGTCAATGCATTCCAATAAGCTCAAATAACATCCACATCCTGTCAGTCTGCCCCAGCAAGTTTGTTTTCTATACTCACTTCAAGCACCATATAACCAAGTTCTGTTTGTTCTATCTAAAGCTAACTTCATCGGATCAAGGAATTATCATTTGCCATGTCACTCATAATCGTTTACATGTTAAAGACCCCCTTCAGGGGGTTTAGGTATTAGGTATTCCATCATAGGAAAAATCGGAAAACGAACCCTCGACCCGGCCGTCTCATCGAAATAGCGAATACTGTATTGGTATATCACCACCGTGGCCAGTAATAGCTTCGTTGAAACACGTGTCCAGTGGTATCGTCTCTATCTGCAACCACTCTTCATGAACATTTTAGAAAGATTAAAAGAAAAAGTTTTTAAAAACTAAAATGTTTTCAACAAAAGTGTCGTTAGACCCTTTCGCATTTTTTAAACATAAATACTATATTCAAAAGGGGAGAGGAAAGGGGCGTCACCCCGAGTCCTACGACCCCTCGTATACGTCTCTGGCGTTATTGGTTTGTGAGATATAACAGAAAGTCTAAAATCACGGTTTTACAACAAAAAATTCTGTTTCCCTCATTCTCAAAAACTTTAACCTATTACCAAAATACACAGGGTTTCGAGACAAGCCATTTGACACGTCATAGGACCAAATCCGACCATGCATTCGTGAACATATCAGAAAAAAGTCTAAAATCATGGTTTTACCCCAAAAAAAAAGCCTGTTTCCCTCATTCTCAAAAACTCTAACCTATTAATAACATGTATAGGGCTTCGAGACAAGCGATTTGACACGTCACACGTCCAAATCCGACCTTGCGTTGAGAGATATCGACAAACGTCGTAGGAAAGTAGGCGACTATCTGATTCTCTCCTCACCACCAAAACCTCTTCTTATCAATCATTTTTTTCAAAGAGCTCGCCCTCTTACAAAAATCCCCAGTGCGCATGCGTAAAAAACAAAAACAAGAATGTTCATCCATAGCGGCATCTCGTAAAACGCATGCACTATATGAGCAACCACGTTTAAGTTCATTTTAGCAGTGCAGCTTATACATGTCCCATTTGGAAAGAGACTTTCACTAAAAAATTACAATTTCACCCCCTAGTAGGGGTAGGTTTTATTTAGGGGTTGAAATGAGTGGTCCATTGGAAAGAGGGCGTCAACCCGAGTCCAACGACACCTCGTTTATTAAAATCCGACCATCGGTTTGCGAGATATTGGCTTGGACTCACGTGGCGGCCATGACACTGGTTGGAAACCGCCTTACCCCCCTACTTTAGTTACTCCTAATTAATCTAGAATGTCAGGTACTATACGTGTGGAAAGTTTGGAGCCTTTGGCTTGCACACTGTCTGATATATTGATATTAGGGTAAAAGAATAGAGACAGTATTTATTAACAGTTGGCAGCCTTGGTTGCTCTTAAGAATACGCGTCAGTCATTATGGTACACATAGCACATACGAAATTTGGTTGAAATCCAATTGATAGTATAGAATTTACATGTATTTAAAAATTGGTCTTATCAGCAGGCTTAGAATCATGTTGGTAGCACTGACGTAAATTAGTTACTCCAAATTAATCTAGAATGTCATGTACTATATGTGTGAATAGTTTAAAGCTGTCGGATTGATACTTTCTGATATATTGGTATTTGGATTTTTTTAAAAATTGAGAGAGCATTTATTAACAGTTGCCAGCCCTGGTAGCTATTAAGAAAATGCTTAGTCATATCTGTTTAAGTACACATTGTACACACGAAATTTGGTTGAAATCCAATTGATAGTGTAGAAGTTATATCAAAAGTCAACCCCTGGCACTATACAGCCCATGACGGGCTAAGGCCTATGCATTTACAAATTGGACCTATCAGCAGGCGTAGAATCATTTTGGCAACACGGTCATGTATGGATTCCAAGAAATTAAACTGAAGTATTATTATCTATATGTGTGCCAAATTTGGAATAGCTCCAAGATATCCAACAAGGAGTTCAAATTTCAATTGCGATATTTCAGCAGTTGGTAGTACTGACATCGAGCTAATCAGGTATAGATCTTTACTTATACCTAATTTGGGTTCGATTGCTGCAGCCATTTAGGAGTTGATGGGGGGGGGGGGGGGGGGCACACGCACAGCCAGCCAGACAGACAAAAAGACAGAAGGACAGACAGACAGACACACATTTTCCCGGATCGATCTCATAAGTCTACTTTTTCCTCATTTTTGCAAAATGTGAAAAGTAGGCTAAAAATATGTAGTACGATGTAGCCTATTATTGTATATGATGACTGGTGGTTGGTTCCTCAGTTTAGGGGCTGCGTCAACGCAGTCATGTAGCCCCGTGTACTTTATGTGTGTGTAGAATCTGTCTGATAACCGGTGTTAATTGTGATGGCTGTATTAGTGTGTGTTATCTGTAATTCAGGTAAGGACTGCAGACGATCAATTTCAAGTAGTTCCTACTTTTGATACCAATGCTACCATCAACAACACGTAGCTGTAAACTTGGCTACTAGATGCCACCGCAACCAGCACCTTGCGGTGAACGCTGGATCTTAAGGAGATGTTAAATCAAATCTAACCTACAAATTTTTTAGCTTCATACAGTTGTAGCTAGTGGAAGGTTCTTTTACATGCCGGCTCCGTGGCTAAATGGTTAGCGCGCTAGACTTTGGCCCGAAGTGCCCCGGGTTCGATTCCCGGCCGAGCCATTAGGGATTTTAATCTCCTGGGATTAATTCCCGTGGCTCGGGGACTGGGTGTATGTGACGTCTTCATCACCGCTTCATCCTCATTACGACGCGCAGGTCGCCCACGGGCGTCAACTAGAAAGACCTGCACTCGGCCTCTCCGGAGGCCACACGAAGATCATCATCATCATCATCAACATCATGCCATAAATCTAGGACATGACCGATGGCTTTACTTTCCCTCCGAAGGAAGGCATACTGAGGGATTTTTAACGCTCTTAAAAATCCGACGATTTCGGCTGGTTTGAAACCGCGAACTTGGGCATAAAAGCTCAGCATGTTACCAGCTACGCCACCGAAGCCGCTATATATTGTATACTAGCAGAAGTACCCGCTCTTCGAACGGTCTACGGTATTAATAACCAGACGCTATCAAATGAGCTACTGTTGCAATGGTCATTTCTTCATGAGTTTATCAGAACGAAGTTAGTTTTCTGGGTATATCTCAGACACTGTTAATTTAAGGGCCTTAAAATGTGGTTTTCGGAGAGCCATTATAGACTCCCTATGTTTGTGTCACACATTGAGAAGCGCAACATATGCTTTGGTCATCTTCCTAGGATAATTTTTATTTGTCGCCTATTTTAGCATGTATTTTGAATTTTTTTTCCCTATACCAACCCTTCTATGAGAAGTACGGTGAAGAGTTTTATAAATGATTGGTGTATTGACTTATGGTTACAATAACTAATTTTACGATGCTCCAAGCACCCGAACACGAGTTATAGGCGTACATAAGCATAAAGATGTATCAACCACGCAGTGTCAAACAAAATCATCTTTACAATGAACCCGTTTGTCGACAAAAATATGATTAGTTAAGATGTGCTCTCAAACTAAATTCACCTAACGTGTACTTCGTGGCGTGAAAATAATATTGAAAACCTTGCTGACGAAACGCAATATATGTCAAATAAAAACTGACCCTCACCGTTGTGGAAAGTCCCCATCCCCAGGAAGACTCCTTTAATAAATTATAAAGGCTTGTGGTGCATGAAAATTCAGGATTTTTAGCCTCCAATAGCCCAAATTCCCAAAAGCTGCAAAAACCACTATTTCAATTCAGGAATTTTTAGCCTATTTTCAATTTTGAAAAAATAGGCTTATGAGATCACCTTTTGTCCGTGTGTGTGTGCGTGTGTGTGTGTGTGTGTCCCCTAATAAAATTTAAACGGCTGGATCGATTTCAATGAAACTCAGTAAGTTTATAGCACTATTCCGGGCGACCTCGACCGTGCCCTTCAAATTTTGTTACGTCTCACCAATCCAACATGGCGGCTGTGCGAAATATTTCACCAGCATTCAATATCTCCGAAACCATTCCCGATATCACCCTGGAATATTTTAAGGTGATAAAGAAAACTACAAGAAGTTCACCTGTGTGACTTTTGAAAAACTGGTAACTACAAAACCAACATGGCGGCCACGCGAATTTGCGACTTTTAAATAGACGTTTCTCGCGATTTAACCAACCAAACGCAATAAAACTTGGTACAGTATATGTTTATACACATTGTAATACACCGACATCTAACTCGTTCAATTGTTTACATAACCACAAGATGGCGGATGTGCGAAATATTTCATCGGCATTCTATATCTCTGAAACTATTAGCGGTATCACCCGAAATTTTGTACGGAGATAAAGGGCTCTACTGGAAGTTCATCTATAAGACTTTCAAAAACCGGTTAACTACAAAACGAACATGGCGGCCAATCGAATTTGAAAATTTTAAATAGACCTTTCTCGCGATTTTTTGTTCCAAATGCAATGAAATCTGGTACAGGAAATGTTTATACACATTGTAATGCCCTGGTATCTAATTTAGTTCAATTGTTTACATAACCTCAAGATGGCGGATGTGCGAATTTTGAAATTAAGTTTTTATTTCTTGTGTCGTAATCATGCGATCGAAGTGAAAGTTTGAATAATGAACCTACGCAATAATTCTCCTTTAATGGTACATGACTCTATGGCCAATACATTTAACAATCCAACATGGCGACCATCCGAAATATTTAGACGGCTCTGAATATCTACGAATCTATTACAGCAATCAAACTGAATTTTTTTAATGTTCATAGGTGCTATGAAATAACCTGGTGATCACAAATCCAACATGGCGGCGACGCGAAGTATAAATATTCACATGGACGGTTCTCGCAATTTATCCATCCGAGTGCAGTGAAACTTGGTACAGTAAATCCTTATACGAATGTTAATCCACTGGCATCAAATTTATTTCAATTGTTTCCACAACCACAAGATGGCAGCTGGGCGAAATGTTAAAACCTCCTTGTTACTTCTTGTGTCCTAATCATGCGATTGAAGTTGGAATGCTACACGTACACAATAATCTTCATGTAACAGTACATAACTCTAGGACCTACATATATAAAATCCAACATAGCGACCTCCGAAATATTTGGTCGGTTCTCAATATCTACGAATCTATTACAGCAATAAAACTGAAATTTTGTATGGTAATAGTGGCAATTAACATAAATAGTATATATGAAAATAGGCTGTATAGTTCTTCACGGAACTACTTGTTGAAAATCATGTTGCTGTTTGGAGATATAATTGACCTTCTGTACAACCTATCGCACGTGTAAGTTGCGTTTAAAAATTCTAGGGAACCCCATGACCCCCTTAAGCGCATTTATGAATTTTACAGTAAGCGCATTTATGCATTTTACAGTCTATGTTTGTTTCCATGATAACCTTATAGCCATTTGCAAACTTTTACAGAAATTTAATAAATTGAGTGGCATTGCTTCTTACATAAATAGATGGAAAGTTGGATGTCACCTCTTGAGATACTTTTGTCATGGTTACCGGCTTGCATTCCTTCATTAGTTTCTTCTTGTTCTTCTTCTTTCGAATGGACCAGCTAAGGACCACGACGTTCAACTTTTCAGCTTGGCGAGGAACTTGATGTTTGCCCAATATTCGCGCTTTCTCTGTCTATGTTTCTCCTTTCACTCTTTTGTCCAGATGATGCCGGTTTTCTTTCAGGGTGGTCTGTCCTGAAAACTCTTCTGTGTAAGTATCTTTCTGAAATGTGATCGACTTCTAATAACACTTTCCATTATCTTCAGTTCTTGGATGTCCTTGTTAAGTTCTGTTAACCACGGTGTCACGCTTTTTCTATTCTCCCAGTACTTGAGAAGCCGGTTGGTTAGTATTGTTGTGTTCATCCTAGACACATATCCGTAGAGGGCCAGACGTCTCTTCCTGGCCACATCTGTGATTTTCTCAGTATATCAATATAGGTCCTGATTTGGTCTTCCTCTGTGCTCGTCATCTATTTTATTAGTTTATTAACAGAAATTAGTTTTCTGGGAATATCTCAGAAATGTGGTTTTAGAGCCTTAAAACGTAGTAGCCTCCGACCCACAGAGGGGCTGAAAATGTGTTTTGTCTCGTCCTTGTACGCCATAATAATATAATAATAATACTAATCATAATAATCATTTAATAATATAGGGATAGGGATATAATAGTCCTTCAGTACCACACCCGCACGTGTAAACCGCGTGAAGAAATTCAAGAGTACCCCTTGACACCCTTAAGCGCATTATATACATATTGATGAATTTTACAGCTTAAGTTGGTTCCGTGATAACCTTAGAGCCGTTTGCGAACGTTCACAGTATTGTAATAAATGGAATGGCATTGCGCCTTACAGAAATAGATGGACTTCAGAGATTGTGTTGCCATGGTTACCGGCTTGCATTCTTTCAATAGCTTAATAAATGAAATTAGTTTTCTGGGTATATCTCAAAAACTGTTAGTTTTAGGACCTTAAAATGTGTTTTTCGGGACCCGTAGGGCTCCCGAGTTTTGTTTCTCACACTGAGACGCTGAAAATCAGCGTTGTCTCGTCTTTCTAGGCCCATTTCAGTATGCATTTTAAGGGGTAGGCCCTCTTTTATGGGAGGTATGGAGAAGAGTTAAATCAATGATTACTTTCGTGCCTCTGATGGACATCTGTACCAAATTTCACGTTGATCCACTCGGCCGTTCTCGAGTGATGCGCGTGCAAAGTTGTACACAGACAGACAGACAGACAAACAGACAAAAATTTTGTTTTTGCGCGCAACCGTCACAAACCAGTCTGAAACGCGTTAATAACTCAAATTTCCGTGGAAATTCAGAAAGAAACAGACAAACTTTCATTTTTATATATACTGTATAGAGATGAGCGGCACAAAATTTACCCTCTGTAATTGACATAAACAAACCCAAAATCCCGTGGCACTACAGACAATGAAGGGTCCAGGCCTACCAAGCGACCGCTGTCAAGCCGTTTGGCCTGCAGATTATTGGGTGACGCATGGTCAGCACGTCGGGTTCCCTCGGCCGTTAATCTTGGTTATCGTGACTAGGGCTCTGCCTCACTGTCAGACAGCAATCCAATTGTCCTCACGAGGCTCAGTGCAATCCACTCCAGCCCTCACGTCAGTTTATAAAATCCCTGACGGAACCGGGAATCGAACCTGGTGCCTGATTGACACACTGTTATGTTATTGCAGCGTGATTTTTGGTTACGATGGTTGGCAGCTTAGTCTCGGCCAACTAATTTTCTTCAAATAGTAAGTAACTTGGCGGCTTCTGTGGCGTAGTTGGTAGCTTGCTGAGCTTCTATGCCCAAGATCGCGGGATCAGTCCCAACCGAAGTCACAAGATTTTTAAGAGCGTTAAAAATCCCTCAGTATGCCTTCCTTCGGAGGGGAAGTAAAACCCGCGGGCCCATGTCATAGATTTATGGCATATAAAAGAACCTTCCACTAAATACAATTGTGTGCAGCTAAATTTGTTGGTTAGATTTGATTAACGCTCTATTAAGTTCCAACGTACGACGCAAGGTGCTGGTTGTGGTGGCATCTAGTAGCCAAGTTTACAGCTAGATGTCGTTGACGGTATCATTTGGTAGCAAAAGTGGGAACGACTTGAAATTGATCGTACCTGAATTAGAGATAACACACACTAATACAGCCATCACAATTAACACCGGTTATCAGACAGATTCTACACACACGGGGCTACATGACGTTGTCACAGCCCCTAAACTGAGGAACCAACCAATAAGTAACTTGCTTTCTTGTGGTTTCTGACTATATTTAAAAGAATCAGTTTGGCCGAACAGCATGAGTATCATCATCGTCTGACATCCTTCTTGGAGTCGAGATTGTGGTGGTAGGAAGAAGGCAACGGATGTTGCGGGAGAGGGCAGGTACCATAGCGGTCCCAGTCCCGGTCATTCCTCCCACACCGAGCAGCACGATGGGTCTCCAGCAGTCACGACTGGGCGGGCAAGTCTGCGAGTTCTGCACGGAAAGTTTCACAACATTCTTGCGTTACTCATCGTGTGATTAGTGATGTAAAAATACGAGTGTTGTCAACTCAAGTTTACAAAATATCACCAAATAGTAGTAAAAAATCGCCAGATACCTACTGTCCCCGCGCCAGCTCTGAAAACCTGGCAGGAATGTGGTGTGGAGTGAGTAAGCCAGTGATGACGTAGCACTGTACTATATACTAAGCATAAGCAAGGCCCGGAATTCCCTCGCTCACTCATTGTTCCCGCTCCCCTTGCCTTCCCCTTACCACATACCAAGCGTCCACAGAGCTGGCGTGGGGACAGTATGTCATCAATAGAGAGAAAATATTGTGGCCACTAACGGGAGTTTTAATAGTCGCTAAATCCCTATCTAAGAAAACTATTTTCGGTAGATCTAGCGCCATAATCACTAAATTTGGCAACACTGAAAAATGCGTGGAACAAAGTTCTCTCTCACAAGATTAGGAAGTATCATAGTGTCGAATGGAGTATGTGGAAGACAAGGATTCTGTACCATCAGAATCTACTCTAACCTGTTACTGATTATACAGATCCTACCCTAACTTCTATTGGCCAATTATTGAGTATAAAAAGATCCCATCTTAACCTTTCACTGACCAATAAATCTAATTAAATCCTATCCTAACCTGTTACTGTCCAATTATTGAGTAGTCTATAAACAAATCCTATCCTAACCTGTTACTGCCCAATTATTGAGTATAAACTAATCATACTCTAACCTGTTACTAGTCAATTATTGAGTATAAACAAATCATACTCTAACTTGTTACTGTCCAATTATTGAGTAGTCTATAAACAAATCCTATCCTAACATGTTACTGACCATTTATTGAGTATAATCAAATCATACTCTAACCTGTTACTGCCGAATTATTGAGTATACACAAATCATACTCTAACCTGTTACTGGTCAATTATTCAGCATAATCAGATCCTATCTTAACCTGTTTCTGACCAATAATTCTAAAAAATACTATCCTAACCTTATACTGACCAATTATTGAGTATACATATATTCTATCTTAACCTGTTACTGACCAATAATTCTAATGAAATCCTATCCTAACCTGTTACTGCCCAATTATTGGGTATAAACAGATCCTATCTTAACCTGTTACTGACCAATAATTCTAATTAAATCCTATACTAACCTGTTACTGCCCAATTATTGAGTATAAACAGATCCTATCTTAACCTGTTACTGCCCAATTATTGGGTATAAACAGATCCTATCAACCTGTTACTGACCAATAATTCTAATTAAATCCTATACTAACCTGTTACTGCCCAATTATTGAGTATAAACAGATCCTATCTTCTTTCTGACTCTGAGAGTCGCACATTTTTTCCGTATTGACTGAAATATACTAAGAACAAAGTTCCAACTGGTTCCGCCTCGTCAATACTGTTTATTAAAATGTCGTGATACAATCACCTGTCTTTTATCACATCACATGGTACATGTTTCAACGTCTAACACGTATTGACGCCTTCATCAGCCTAAATAATTGTGCAGCACTTAAAACATTCCCTTTATCTACTGGGTGTAGTTAAAAATTGTACATAAAAACACACATGGATCACTGTAACACATTAAAAGTTGTTAAAACATTTTCTTATGTTAAAAGCTTAATAAAAATCCGCAGCCGGGCTTGGCAGTCTTTCTTGGCTTATATCTAATGTTGGCTTCCAAAAGCACAAGCAAGGGGTGACCATTCCCAACTGGAAAGAAATGAAACCGTGTATGAGAGAAAGAAGTAGTAGATAAAATAATACTTTAAAAACCCTAAATGTTATAAAAAGACTTACGATGTAATGCGGCAATGAGCTAACAGGGCCGTGCTGAGTCGGACGGAGACAGTGCTGTACTGAAACGGTGTGTCAACATGGAAGCAACAAGCAAGACAATAGGGGCTTCCATGTTGACACACCGTTTCAGTACAGCACTGTCTCCGTCGGACTCAGCACGGCCCTGTTAGCTCATTGCCGCATTACATCGTAAGTCTTTTTATGTTCGACCCTCACTATTATGTGTTTGAAAACTGTATCATAATGATGGTCATTATAACACCGTTTTTCATTACGATACAGTTTCTCCAGCCAATCAGAGCTCGTTCATTGACCAATTAGGAAACGATAATTTCGCGCATGCGCTCAAAATCCAACATGTCGGACATAAACACAACATCGAACTATAATAAATTACCGACATGGAATACCCACCGTCCATATGTTCGCGTAAATAAACTGGCGAATATGAGACAAGAAACAGCACAGTACCTTAAAATCACTAACACTAATTTCTACACAGAGCATTGTCTTCAAATGACTGCGGTGACAATATTACTGAGGGACGGCTGATGTAAACATATGGCTGCATATGGCATTGAGAGCCCACAGAGCGCATGCGTCGGCCGTTCAAAGCTCTTGAAAGACGAAGCTATAACACCCAACGCTCGCTCTGTGATCACAAAATTCCAGTAGCTGACTCTCAACAGATATTTATTAATCTATATATTTAAAACAGTAAGGTGATTTTTGTTATCACGAGATTGAGAGAACGACAGTGCCGATTTACTTCGTAGAGCACTCTAACGAAAGCTCTTGGTCTGTAGTTTTGCAGAGTGTCTCTAAAATAAACAAATATATTACGGTATATTTTTAAATTAATATAGAAAATAGCAGAATTCTTAGCCCTCGCGCATGCGCACAATCCGCCTGGGCTCATGACAAAATGGCGGTGAGAAGTCCATTAAAATGTAAGTTATTTAATAAGCTTCCATGTAATTGAAATCATACATTAGCCAAGTTATGACTATAAAATATAATAACAGTATGAACGTATACGAATGTGCAACATTGATTTTTTTTGATAACGAAATGGATTATTTCCTTCAGACAGCGACTTTTGAATGTAGTGAATGCTTTTGTCTGCTGCTGAATGAGAGTTCGCGAGTAGCTATGTGGTTAATGCAACTGACTTTGGTCCCAAGGAGCACAGGTTCGATCCCATCACTCGCCAGTTTTTTTTTTACCACTGAAATATTGTTTAATCAAGGAGTATTAGTAAGGTTTTATGTCTGTTAAAGATACATATTTCTACATTCCCTCTCAATATGTTTTATTTCCGTTTTACCATTGCATTACAGCATGTGATCAAGAGAGCTAACTGTTGTCCTCAATACGCCGTTCGAATATCTGCAATCAGTTCCAGTAACTGACATCAGATGGCAGTACCTCGCCCATATATTTCCTGTAACTGACAACAGATGGCAGCACCATTGCATCGCTATATTTAAAACACAAGACATGGAGCGTTTTCACGTGATGGAGAATTATAAAGGAGGGGAATATTTAAGAAGGAAATGTTGTAGAACATTAACTGACAGTTGATTGTGTAGGCTATGTTGTTTATGTACCTGAATATTGCAATTCTTCCCAATGCTTCGGAGGTCAATTTATTAGCGTCCTAGACTAAAAGTTATAATTATGCATCGTTGATATACTCTTAAATTATTAAAGAAAAAAGAAGTTTTCCAGGCACTCGCGCGTGTCCACAATTGCTTTCGCCACGAGAGACACTTGGCACACATAATTCGTTTGAAGGGCTCCGACATCGTGGTCACTCAGCCCCGTGTACTTTGGTGTGTACGTGTAAAATTTTCTCTGATAACCTGCGTTATTGTGATGGCTGCATTAATGTGTGTATTTGTAATTAAGGTGGGAAATGGCAAAGAGACGGCCAAGGCCTTAAGTAAGGAACCTACCCGGTATTTGCCTTGAGTGGAAGTGGGAAACCACGAAAAACCACATCCAAGATTGTCGAGGTGGGAATCAAATCTTCCTCTTCTTAGTTATACCTCAAGAGACTGAATGTGCCCCGTTTTCGCCCTCTGACCCGAATTAAATTTCTTGGCAGAGCAGGAAATGTAACCCGGGTCTCCGAGGCGATAGCCAAGAATGGGTGGGCTTCCATGTGTTAATACGATTTTTGACATGCACGGGACATATAATTCAAAAACTGCCTCCATTAGGGTGACTGCCGAAGTGAGTATTGAGTATAGGCCTATGGTCATTCCAGTAGTTGGCAAAGTGATTCTATGTTCCCCTGCAAAATGTACCGCCATAACCTATAACAGGTGATGGAAATTGCTTATTTAGAGCAGTTTTGTACTGTTTATAACAAAATGAAGAACGTCATTCTGAGCTGCGTTTTCAAGCTATTGCAAAAAATTTCGTTGGCAGGAACAATTATAAGGAATTTATTTTAAGCGATCAGTCTCATCAGCCTCACCAACCAACTTGAGTATGAAAGTCTCTGGACGGTCATCTTGAACTTCATTGTATAAGACAATTGTTTAATGACTATTTGTTTAGAGTACTGAGTCTAACTACGCAGTTGATTTCGGCAATGGAAGTATTATTTGCCATTTAATATTTAGCGGCTCCGTTATTGCAGGACACTATAGTGTTATCGAATAATACGAAGCCACATTTAAAATCCAATATAAATAGGCCATTTCAGAAACAATTCCAGATATTATGCAGTACAGTGTAAGGTCTTTGACGATCAAATGTAAACATTGTTCTAAATTGTATTTCTCTTGCGTAAAGTCTACGCGTGGTTATTTTGGCCTTTACTGTTGTGATGGTAAAATTGATATGCTGGAATATACAGTATAATACATGTATTTGCCAATTTGCAACAATGCAATGATATTGAGCCTCCGTGGCTTAGGCGGCAGCACGCCGGCCTCTCACCGCTGGGTCCGAGGTTCAAATCCCGGTCACTCCATGTGAGATCTGTGCTGGACAAAACGGAGGCAGACAGGTTTTTCTCCGGGTACTCCGGTTTTCCCTGTCAAAATTTCATTCCAGCAACACTCTCCACTATCATTTCATTTCATCCGTCAGTCATTTAATCATTGCCCCAGAGGAGTGCGTCAGGCCTCGGCAGCCGGCACAGTTCATATCCTCGCCGCTAGATGGGGGCTTCATTCTTTCCATTCCTGACCCGGTCGGAGACTGGAAGCAGGCTGTGGATTTTCATTTTCATTTTCAATGATATTAATTTAAAAGTCATTGAACTTATGTCCAGTAGTTCAAACACATACATCAGCGTTAACAAATTGGGTACTGAAGATGAAAGCCAGCTACTTCATTTCCCTATATAAGAATTCTTCAATTCCTTGGAATTAAGTGATTCGCTTCCACATACTCCGAACGTTCGAGCCATAGTTATGCTCCTTAGAAATCTGAATGTTTCCCAAGGACTCATATATGGAAATATATAAATTGTAAGAAATATGTAAGAAATTGCTTGGATTCGGATATAATAGGTGTAGTAATATTAGGCAGAGAGCTCAAATCCTACGACTTGATTTAACACCTTCCGATAAAACACTTGCAGGTACAGTACATTTTCTTTTAATAGGCAACAATGTCTTATTCGCTCGGCCTACTTTATCACAATCAATCAAGCTCAAGGAGAAAGTCTGGAACGTATTGGGCTCTTTACCTCATCACGTTTTCAGTCATGACCAGCATTATGTTGCAATGTTGAGAGTGCTATCCTTTAACGCCTTTTAAGTTGCAATAGTGCTAAAAAGTAATCGAACAAAGAATGTAACTTATATAAGAAGCTTCTTCAGTAAATATATATTTCCAATGTCCGTCATGTTTTGACGGGTTTCATCTAGTATTTATGTTAAAACATATAATAAAGTTATAATTATCGTCGAACATAAACAGTCGTATGCTACTCGCCTATAATGGTAATTAAGACACTCGTATGGAAATTATAAAACTCGCATACGCTCGTTTTATAAAAATACTCGTGTCTTAATTATAGCCATTATAGGCTCGTTGCATAATGTACTATTATAACATTTAGGGTTTTTAAAGTATTATTTTATCTACTACTTCTTTCTCTCATACACAGTTTCATTTCTTTCCAGTTGGGAATGGTCACCCCTTGCTTGGGCTTTTGGAAGCCAACATTAGATATAAGCCAAGAAAGACTGCCAAGCCCGGCTGCGGATTTTTATTAAGCTTTTAACATAAGAAAATGTTTTAACAACTTTTAATGTGTTACAGTGATCCATGTGTGTTTTTATGTACAATTTTTAACTACACCCAGTAGATAAAGGGAATGTTTTAAGTGCTGCACAATTATTTAGGCTGATGAAGGCGTCAATACGTGTTAGACGTTGAAACATGTACCATGTGATGTGATAAAAGACAGGTGATTGTATCACGACATTTTAATAAACAGTATTGACGAGGCGGAACCAGTTGGAACTTTGTTCTTAGTATACAGATCCTATCTTAACCTGTTACTGATTAATAATTCTAATCAAATCCTATCATATCCTGTTACTGTCCAATTATTGGGTATAAACAAATCCTACCCTAACCTGCTACTGCCCAATTATTGGGTATAAAGAAATCCTATCATAACCTGTTACTGCCCAATTATTGAGTATAAATAAATCATACCCTAACCTGTTTCTGACCAATAATTCTAATCAAATCCTACCCTAATCTGTTACTGCCCAATTATTGAGTATAAATAGATCCTATCTTAACCTTTCACTGACCAATAATTCTAATCAAATCCTATCCTAACCTGTTACTGCCCAAGGGTGTAAACAAATCCTATCTTAACCTGTTACTGACCAATAATTCCAATCAAATCCTATCCTAACCTGTTACTGCCCAATTATTGAGTATAAATAGATCCTATCTTAACCTTTTACTGACCAATAATTCTAATCAAATCCTATCCTAACCTGTTACTGCCCAATTATTGAGTGGTAACAGATCCTATCTTAACCTGTTACTGACTACCAATTACAAACAGATTCTACCCCAACCTCTTACTGACAAATGTATTTTTGTAGATCCTTCCCTAAACAGTCTTGGCAAATTAAAATATAAACATTTTAGTTAGGGGTCTTCGTTAAGAGAATGCAACATGACATGACATCAGCCAAAATTGTCCTGTTTTCAGAGAGAGAAGTATGCTGCCATGTGTTATCAATACTAGACTACTCAAAAAAGGTTTTGCACCACCCCTGTAGATCACGCTTTGATGATTGTGCGTGTGTTTCATTGATCAGGAGACATTCCGGATTGCAACAGAAGAGCAGTAGCCTACAATACACTTGTCCTTTGAGAGTCGAATAACGCATGTTACCTTAGTATACTCCTGTACAGGACAATGCGACTGCATTACTGTACGGTATTAATCCATGTGTGTGCTATGTTTAGTAAGCCATTATGCTAGAACGTGGCGTCATTATCGTGCTAATACAGTGTTGAAGATCTGCTTCCCAGTGGTCACCCTCGAACAACACCACCAGCTGACCAGGGGCGGCTCCGCCTTATGTGCTGAAGTGCTGAAGTGCTGCAGCACATTGTTTTATTTGAAAATTAATTTCTTTAATAATATTATCTACAATCAAATACAGTGCATTAAAAATATGTCAGTAAAATAATTGGAAATATATAAATTGCCCACACAACGAGGTATCTAGTCCTGTGCTCCATTCTCCGTCCGGTACTGGCTGTGTAGATCACAGCTCAGCGAGAATTTCTACGTTTATTGCCTGCAAACATGAACTCTGCCTTTTGCGCATGCGTGCCCACCTTTTCCGTTGTGCTGTTGCGACAACAGCCAAGACCACAGGCCAAGACATCACAGCGATTCTTCGTTCGAGCACACAGCAACAGCACTGGTCACACGAAATGAGAACGTAGCAAGTGGCTCCTTCTAGACTCTGCGCCAGCATTTTAGAAGGAATTGCTGAAAGCCGAAGGTGGAAAAAATATAAATAAAAGAAGCTTACAGCTGTTCCCGCCAGAAGGTCTTTTAATACTCCCAACTTACCTATCCCATAGCCACATTTTGTAAACCGATGAACTATAGTTTGTTCAGTATGGAAAACTCAGTGAAGAGCCTCTTTAACACTCAAGACTCTATACAGTAAATTGTGTTTCTAAACACATTGTGACAGTATATTTATTTTTTGGAGGGGGGATGGGTTACATACACCATACAACTGATTTTCTGCACTAGCCGCCACGGCAGCTGACGACGGCTATCTACGAGTTAGGAACCGAGAGGAGAACACAGAACTGCTTGGTGCGTTCCTGGAGGCAATGGGAAGGTCGGTGTGCCTAACACCATGGTTGCAGGAACAGAAGAGCAAAACAGCCCCTGCACGTAGGGGAGTGTGGAGCTTGGTATAGGTGCACGACTCAGGCAAATCATCCAATCCAGAATGAAGGTGGATCAGTCATATTTTGGTTGAGCATTATATACGGACCTTGGACTTCGCTCATTGTCGTCGATGGTACTTTGAGGGCCCCGCAGTACCAGGACAGGATCTCCTGCACTACCGCCACAATACAGGCAGTGAGTCAAGTGCATCACACCCGTCTCGTGAACGCCTTTCTACCGGAGGCTGACATTAACAGAATGGAGTGACCTGCTATGTCTCCAGACATCTGTGGAAAGAAGAAGAGAATATCTCCCTAGATGTTAACCAACAATATACCGTACCTAAGTGCAGAGTGGATGCCATTCTAGTAGCATTTTATAACTATCCGAACAGATACTTTTGAAGAATATATGAATGACTAATAAATATTTGAAAAATAACAGAAGTCTGGCAATACTGTTTAGAACACCATTCTCCTGTATTATTGATGTTATTCCCCTGGTTTAGACTCTCAGTTAGTACAAAATGTGTGTGTGTGGAATTTGTGCGATAACCTTTGTTATTGTGATGACAGTACTAGTGTGTGTATATGTAAATTGCGTATAGTATTGGTAAACGCATTGGGAAAATCAGACGTTAAAGCAGACACAAGAGTTGTATGTCGTTAGCAGTGTTGCCAGAGTAGAAGATGGTGATTATAACTTACTGTATGTTCCCTTAACTTACACTACTCAAAACAAATTAATGCCCTCTGGATTTAGTGCAAGTATGTGCAGTTAACTTGGAAACCAAAACACACTACTGTACAAAAGTACAATAGTGACCAATAACATTATAATTATTTTTATTCTATATATATCGGCTGTCCTGTGGTCAGCTAAGATGCAGCGTCACTCTACACATTTCCAAAGGTTAAAACCATGTTTAATTGGGTTCAGTTCTCGAGAGAGCGCATCTCAATAGCATTGAGACAACTATCATCGCTCATCAACTGAGATGGTTAGGCCTTGTTCACCGTACGAGTGATACCAGGCTTCCACGTCAATTCCTTTATGGTGAACTTTGCTCCGGCACTAGACCTCATGGGCCCCTTTGAAGCGTTTCAAAGACCAGTTAAAATACATCATGACGACGACTGGCATAGACATCCACTCATGGGAAACATCTGCTGCGGACCGTTTACTGTGGCGGAACACTACATCGACGGCTGTCGACTTCTTTGAGGAAGAACGTCGCAGACATGAAGAGGCCAATCGACAAGCAAGAAAGCTTCGTCAATTGCAACCCCGCCCTCCCCCGACCATTGAGTGCAATTTATGTGGGCGCATGTTTTATGCCAGGATTGGCCTGTTTAGTCATCAGAAGCACATCCACAAGCTGGTCTGAAAAGCTCTATGCAGGAAGAAGTATGTTTACTCGGAATCAAGTTACAGCCGACGACGACGACGACAAATTGGGTTCAGTCTCACATTCAGGGGCTCAAAATAAGCTTTGGACGTCCATCTAGGATAATTTTTATATTTCACCTATTTTAGCATGTATTTTGAAAGGTTTTACCCTATAGCCACACTTTTATGAGAAGTACAGTAAAGAGTTACACCAATGATTAATGTCGTGCCTCTAAAGGATATGTGTACCAAAGTTTACGTCGATCCCCCCAGCCGTTCTCGAGTTAAAGACAGGCATATTTAAAGACAGATGAAAATTTTGTTTTTGCGCGCAATTGTCATAAATCAGTCTGAAACGCGTTAATAATTTGCGTGGAAATTCAGAAAAAACAGACAAACTTTCATTTATATATAGAGAGAGATTTGCATAATACATCGGCCAATACTAATTACGGCAAAGTACGGTACGTAATTAAGCAGTACGAGGCTAATCGCCACGTTTCTAGCCCAGTAACAAAATATCGTATGGTATCGGAAAATGCAGGCTATTCCGTATTTTTGTGCAAAAATACACGCCATTTTCAAGTGTAATAATTATTAATTTTAAGGCACCGTATTCTTGAACGTTAAAATGTGTACGAACGATGAATGAAAATGTATTATGAAGTCGGTTGTACTCGTTATTAGTTCTCAAAGCTGAAGAATGACTAAACATCAGTAAGAACTTGAAATTCATAATTTCATGTAATTATACATAATCAGTTGGCTGTTGTTACAATAATTCGAAGTTCCCAAGATGTTCCACCCATGTTAAAACTCGCACTTTCCGATACCTGTATTCAATATCATCAGTGTTTCAGCGTATTATTATGTCTTTCTTACGAAGCTGGCCTTTCTATTATTCTGCTTAAATTGGCTTATAATATGATAACGCAGCTTATTGTGCCGAGTAACGGGATTTAAGGAGTGTGTTTTGCCATTCCAAGAAGAAATATTGAGTTGTCATTGCAGTTTTATGCCATTAAAATCCAATACTAGTTGGAGTGGTTTACGGCTTTAAGCATAGTGTTCTATCTCGGTGTTGAGGGGAGGGATGAACAGGGATGTGTAGATGTATAATTTTAGGGGTGGTTTCCGAAAGGTGCAGTTTCCCGTATTTGGGGAAACTACTAGTGTAAGTGTCTGTTTTAGGATGAAATATAACGGGGTGCGATCCTACGGGGTGCGTCTACTTGTTAAGGGATGAATGTTTAATAAAGAGCTATTAACTTAGTTTACCAATTAAGTGTGAGCGAGCGATAGCGCGCCCATATGCGGAGTCGGCACTTGGCCGCTGCTGTCTGGCTGCTACTCGAATACAATGGAGTTCCTGACGGTGCAATTCCTGGCGTTCACGGTCAGGGGCAATTAGGACTGAGGGCAGGATGGGTGTGAGGATGTAAAGCCAATTGAAATAAGTATAAGATGTGTGTTTACTGACCAAGTGTTTATTTGGTCAGTTATGGTGATCTGCTGTCCCTTTTACTAGTGGACAGGTGTAAAACAATGTGTACAAGTACAAGTGTGGGTTTGGGTGATAAAGTACAAATGTGTAAGTTATAAGGAGATCTGAGCACACTCTATTCTCACCTGGTGGTGCTGGAGCTGGAACCGGAGATGCAGAGCCGACGGCCGCGAATATACATTGGGCTTTCCTGGGGTCTACCTTTTAAGGTCTCCCGAGCTGCTGACATGGCGTTTCGTCACTGTTGGTGTTCCAGATTCCGGCGATAGTGTATTTGTTTATGAGTGATGTAAGCTTGGCTGATAGCTAGACCGCTGCGCCTGCCTGTGTTAGGGAAGTGTATGAGGCTTACAGCCTGTAAAGGGTAGTTTATAGGTGAAAGATGAAGGGGTGTATTGGCGTTTCAGGTCCTAGGGTCGTACCGACCCTTGGGCTGAACAAGAACTTCTCGGCCTTTGTTCGTGGCCTCACGAACGGAAAATAGTGTAGATGTTTCGGTGTAGTGGTTCTTCTTCTTCTTCTTCTTCTTCTTTGATGCCGTGTAGATGTCGGTGTTGTGTCGTCGTGTCGTCCTGTCTGGTTGGCGATGTGAGGTTAGAGTGTGCTCAGGGAGGTTGGGTATTGGGTATGGAACATGTTTATGCTTTACATATGTGTAGAATCAATCATAAAAATTTGTTACATGGAGATTAAAAATACATATCTTGAATACATAATGTGGGAAATTGTTATTTTGCATTGTCGCAGAAGGGGAAAAAACATCGGTTTTGACTGTGATGCTGCCCTGCAGCAGGATGAAAAAATTGCCTTCTGCGTTTACACTTGGTATGACACTGAAATGTAATGTATGAAAGAGTGAAGAAGAAAGAAAAATAGGCGTTCTGGGGTTTAATTTTAAGGGTGTATATTAAAATGAGTTTATTGTGTTTGGTTAAATAGAGCGCCTTCACAAATTATCGTTATTAGGAAGAAAGGAAATAAAAACCAGTGTATAGGCTGTTTACAGTGTGGCATTGTGATATGTGCAAAATAGAATACAAAATAAAATACAAAAATAAAATACACTTAAAATACAAAATGTAATAAAATCTAATATTTTTCTCTAGAGCTCCTTTTGTGCGGCCATTCTTCCGCGTCTTCCTCTCTTATGCCGGCTAACCCTTATTCTCTATACCTTATCTGCTTTCCTTTTACTCGGCCTTTCTGGATCGTGGTTTAGCGGTCAAATCGTTAGTCGCTCTTTACCTTGTCCTAGTGAATTTCTCCTCGTGGGCGGGAGAATTTTCACCCTGATGGCTAGGTTTGGCACTTACAAAATTGTACCGTTCCTGGCCATCGCATGTCGCTCATTATTGAAGCGTCGGTGTGATTTGTGCCAGTGGCGTTCAGCGTCCCACGACCGCTGTCTGCTGCTGAGCACCGTTGCCGTCACCTTATTGGCGCGACTGAAGAACGATAGATAGTGTATTTGTATGTGAGTGATACTATAGGAGTATAGTGTTTTTTGATGTGTTAGGAAATATATTTACAACAGGTATATGTACAATTTCTGCTTCAACTGGAAAGAATGGTTTATTATGCATTTATTTGGCAATGGATGCCTTGCTGTTGCTTCCCTGGTCGTCTGAAATGGGATTCAATGTTATCATACATGTATATGCATATTATATATATTAATCCTATTTATTGCACATATAACATATATTCTACCTTGGCGCCACTTAGCCTATCTTAGTCTAAGTCGGCCGGATCTTACCATGTTATCTGTACTGCTCTCTCCTTCTTCAGTGTATTTGTAAATGTGTAGCCCACTATAGGGCAGTGTAGTGTAACAAGTGTGTTGTTATAGGAAAATTATGCTGCCTTTGCGCATTGCCATTACCTGTGACCGTGGTTTTCGATGATCTCTGCCGTTGCGATGGAGCTCAAAACTGTAATATAAAGTAAATTGGTAATATGCCCCTGGCCAAATATTATTATGCGCATATATCGCGCAGTGCTGTTCAAGGGTCGGCTTGGATGGTGCCACCGCCCTTGAGACCTCTTCGGACGTCTCGTGTACTGCTGAGGTTGGTCAGCCTCGGTTGCTGTACCGTTTATGTTACAGTGTTTATCGCTTTGTCCGTTTTCCTTGACGTGTTATCGGTCTTACCCTGGTAACGCTTAGTTGCCAGGTGCCGAACGCTGTATGTCGCGTTCGTATAGCATATGGCTATTTTTCTTAACGTGTTGTCGGTATTACCCTGGTAACGCTTTAGTTGCCAGGTGCCAAACGCTGTATGTCGTTTCGTATAGCATATGGCTATTTTTCTTAACGTGTTGTCGGACTTACCCTGGTAACGGTTTAGTTGCCAGGTACCGAACGCTCTTGTTATATGTGTATAATTGTACTTAACCTAAGTTACTACTAATTAATGCTAAAAATAAAAATAAAATGTTTTATTTACATGCCGAAATGGTCCTTAACCTAGTGCCGAAATGCGTTGTAGCTACTGTCTTACAGCAGTGCTTATTAAATTTGCTTAAGTCTAAGTTGCTTTCCAAATGCAACTGCCTTACATACTAGAATGTTGATCGGAGCGATCTCCTGAGGCAGGTTTCCCTCCCCAGGGCACCACCCGTGTGTATTTTGGAAACACCGGTTGCTTCCAAAAACACCAGGCTGAAAGGCCCTTTTGAATTCCTCTCCCTTAAGTCTAACTGTCGACTTCGCCTCTTGATAACTAATGTGTGGCGTGTAGAGGCCTGTGTGATTGTGTTGCTAATTGGCAAACACTGCGCGGGGATATCCGTTTCGTTTAAGTTTATATAATGCTTATAGTCGCTTTATTCACCATTTATATTTATTAGTGGGTGGCCCAGACCCCTCTGGGAGCTCGCCGCATTCCCCATGTACATCTCTGGGTGCTCGCTGCAATTCCCATTTAAGCTCTGGAGGCCCGCTGCCGTCCATTTACGTGGGCTCGGGTCCGAATGATCGCATTCATTCCATACACATTATTTAACATTTATTATTCATTATATATCATTTATTAAATCATCTTCGTCTGGCTGCGTGGCTCAGGGGTAACGTTCTCGCTTACTGAGCCCAAGGTTGCAGGTTCGAAACCTGGCGCAGTCAGCTGGCATTTGAGGGTGCGCAAATGCGAGGGAGCCGTGTCAGTAGATTTACTGGCACGTTAAAGATCCCCTTCGGGGCAAAATTCCGGCACCCCGGCGTCTCTAAAAGCCAGTGTAGTTAAAAGGGACGTAAAACCAATAACATTATTATTAAATCATCTTCGCCCCATTTTTCCGGAATGAGGACTTGGCGTGCTCAAGGGTTGGTCCCGTTGAACCCTGAGTGACTTCTTCACTTCCTGCGGGCGGAAGACTGCCCTTTACGCCTCCGAGAGCTGACTTAGCATACATCTAACTATGAGTCTAGTCCAGTTGGTCGTCAGGGTCCGTTCCACGTCCTCGACTCTGCCCTCGTGTGGCATTCCTGCTCCCATCAATATGCATGTTTGTCACCACCTAGTGTGACCTCAGATTCCTCTTGAGTTATATCACAAGTGTAATTTTGTATACTGTAGTGTTTTGGATGTAATATTTTGGTATAATTTTGTGTACTAATGTAATTTGGTATAATTCTTAGTGTTCTGGGGTTGTAGAGCATTCTAAACGCAGTGCCTGCTTTAGGTCTTTCATTGCCTTGTCGGATCTCCAGCGCTGATGATTTATTATGTTTCTGGAGATATTAGTGGGTTTATGGGATGTCTGGTCCCTTGTTATTATGATCCGAAAGGGTGTTATTTGCTGCATAGGGTTAAAGCGTGGTGGGAAAGGGTTATGCATCGTTGGACTCCATGTTTATGGTGGCCAAGAGTCGGTGATGCTGTTAGGATGTTATTACTGTGAGTGGATGGGGTGGGTTTTCCCCAAGTGTCCAAATTTGAAATGCGTCATGCAGGTATGGTAACAATACAACCCTTGGTGTGTGGGTGGGATATCTCATGCCTCGAGATGGATATGAAAGCTGTCTGCTCTCATTTGAGGAGAAGGGGTGTATTAGGGTGCAATAAGTCTATGTCTTCTGCATGCGGGATTATTTACTGAAACGTTGGTTAGTATGTAAATATGGCCTCATCTCTCTATATAGAGATGTCCATCGGCGCTTAACATTGGTGTCCGAATTACCTCTAATATTCAGGTGCCGGCATAATGACACATGGTGCAGTAGACCTTTGAGTTGTGAAACACATGAATGTCTAAACCAACCCCTTATGTATTATTTTAATGTAGTGTAATATGTTTTTATGTGTCTGTGTGTCTGTGCGAGTTTGTATTGGGTATTAGGATAAATGGAAGGAAGGGTGTGGGGATGTTTTGCCCGTAAGCTGTACTATGACCATCCTGATGGCATTATCCACCTTACTCCTTTTTATGGTGTGTCAGCCTCTCTTGGCTGTTCTGTGTTCTCTTTCGCTCTCTGGTGGTGTTGTGATTTGCGCTCGCTGAGCGTCTATGTGTCATTCGAGATGCCATATAGCACCTAGTGTGTGCCAAAATACTAATCTGTGTAATGCCCGTGGGCCTATCATCTCTATGTCTGTGTTCATGATTAAAATATTTGCCCTATCGCGGGAGTTTGCCTGTCCCTTGCGCGTGGGCAGAGCAGTTCTACAATGCCTGTTGTATACTAGGCCTTCTAAATAAAATGGGGTGTGTTTTGTATGTACGTGACCCTATGTCACGATAATAACCCTGTGGCCTGCGAATATAAACAGGTATGGCATAGTTGTCTTTAGTAGTTTTGGGGAAGGAAAATAAATTATTAGGGGGGGGGGGTTGTTCCTCCATGGAATCTGTGTGTGCCCACCCTTAATTAGTATATATGTGTGTTTGTGTGTAATTGTCTTGCTGCCCCTAAGTGCTGGTCGCGTGTGGGAGGGAAGCGGCCGTGGCCTCAATTTGCATCGCGCTTTTATGCCCGCGGCTTCCTGCCTGCTGAGTTCTCGCCTGCACGTGTCCTGTTATCTGAGAGGGTTTATCTGTACCGCGTGGCTACTCGGCACACGCCGTCTAGTGTTGCTTATCGCAGCTGTATACATGTTCCCGTTCTATTACTGGCCGGTCTGAAATAGCGTAGTCTCCCAAATCAAATCTGTCTGCCATATATGTGTAATATTTTGGGCAGAACCTAATGTAATACCATCCTCATTTCCTGTGTAAATATCCGTGTTGTCAGTGTATGGCTTCCTACTATTGCTTGTGCCAGTGTCATCATGTTTGTGTATTGTTGTCCCGTTCCACTGTAGCAAAATTTCTTCCGCAATCAGTGTGTGGCGTCACGCTGGAATTCGCTGTGTTCGCACCGCGCTGTTTCCTGTATTTTGTTTATCGCCTTTGTGTAACTTAATGTCTTCAGCGACATGCAGGAAGAATAACAATTGTGTTGTCACTTATTGCCCGTGTGTCAATATATGTTTGTGTGAAAAAGAGCAATTTGTTAACCTGTAATATTTCCGCTTCTAGCTTGTTTGGGAACTTGCTTCCGAAATTCCTTCGCTTTATGCAATTATCTAGTAGTTATGTCTAGCAAATCTATTTGGTCTGTGTCCGGGGTAATCTACCTGCCCCTGTACTGAATATTCATGATTTTCGGCCGTCGAGATGTGGTGTTACCATATTTTGTGTGAGCGTGTGTCTGGTCACCTCATTTTCCCCGTGTTCGTGGAATATGACTGCCCTGGTGTATTTTTGTGTGATAGAGAGTGATTTTGCCCTAGGATGTCTATTTCTGGGCTGTTCTGACTGTCCTTCCTAATTTGTTTGCTCTGTATCATTCTTCCTGTCGTCTCCCTTTTCGGAGCGTATCTGGCCGTATTTCTGGGGCATTTCTAAGTGTCCCGCACTAATTTTTCATGCCGTCCAGTGTTGAGATGTGGTCTTACCACCTTTGTGTGTTGCTGTCTATTGGGTTCGTTTATAGCGTCCCAGTGTTTCCAAAATGTATTCTGTATGTGCCTGCCTTTGTGTCCTTGTTTGTGTGCGTGTAGCTTACGTTATCCTGTGACCCGTGGATCTGAATCGGTCGATCTCCAGTCGGTCAATTTCCCCTTTGTTATTT
The DNA here is from genome assembly GCA_946902985.2 of Meconema thalassinum. Taxonomy (NCBI): domain Eukaryota; kingdom Metazoa; phylum Arthropoda; class Insecta; order Orthoptera; family Tettigoniidae; genus Meconema; species Meconema thalassinum. The sequence goes on along the minus strand of OX336391.1, from coordinate 292,684,605 downwards.
GTCGGGCCTCCCGTCCTTATCTAAAATGCGGACCCTAGATTGCGTATCGCTATCGTGTGTCACTCAGTGGCCTCTGGTATCGTAGTCCGCAACTATCTGTCGTTGGCTAACTTGCGCTAGTTACGTTTCCTCTACCGGCGGTTGTAGATTATCTCCTGTGCCTATATTGTATGACCTTGTATTTTCTAGGTTTGTGCCCTTGACGCGCCCCACAATGTATGCCTTGTGCCCCATTTCGGGACCTTCATTTTGGCAATTTCCGTCCCGTGGCGCACATAGTGTGTGTAAGATGGGCGTGTCGGTGTTCCATAATCTAAGTGTTCTGTACACTCTTGAACGTCCCTCGTCTTAGAGTTTGGGCGTTATGGTTTGAAAGAGTATTTTGTGGTCTCGTAGAGGCCTGGTGTTCCTGCCATGTCCCCTATTGGTAGTCTCGGGGTCGCTAATGCCCTAACTAGGTTATAATTGCGAGTACCATGTAATAGGCCTGCGCCGTGTAAGTATGCCCTGTGTATGTCGCCTGTGCGAATTTTGGTCACCCCTGGTTTTGAACTGTGAGCGTAGTGGGGTTTTGGATTTGTACTAAATGATTCTCTGGCGACCGCAATGTTACCGTGGTCGCAGTACGCTCTGCTTGTGGCTGTATTACGGTGTTGTGACGCGTGTGCGTGCTGACTTTGCTGAGTATTGGGTTACCTATGCGGTAATCGCCGGCGAGGAGATTACTTCCTGCCGCTGTTAACATGTCAAGTGTGCAGCACCCATGTTGTAATCTTGCTACAAATGGTGTGAACTTGTTAGAATATGTTTTTCAAAAGACCCTCCGCTTCTTTGCAATTACCGTGTCTTATCTTTTGCCTTTCTTATATGATGACGCTACATATGTCAGAGTTGTGTAGTGTAGCATTTATGTCATCTGTAACCGATGTCTGCCCGTGTGGCATCTAGTATCATGTGTCGAAGCTACATGTCGGTGTTTCTATCTGCGTAGTTTAGGTGTTTTTGTCCTTGTAGTTTTGTGCTTCAGGGCCTGCCTTTCTCTCTCTCGGTGTGTTTTTGTGTCAATTTATGTATTCCCTGTATGTAAAAGAACCTCCCCGTATTTATGTTTGTGTTGTGAATGACATTAGTGTAATTCATATGTTAACCCTGGTGTCTATTTAAGACATGCGCATCATGCTGATATGCGAGTACATATACATACAGTTATAATATAACCCTTTCATGCATGCATTAATTCATAACCATAACCTATGGGCTGCCGTGCGTGTAAGGGATTCTATGGTTTTCTATGTGATTGTGTCTTTATGTTGTTTGTGAGATGTCGTCCATGTAAGTGTCTGTCTTCCCTTGTCTATGTCCATGGCTTCAATTCTACTGTGCCTACGAATTGCCTTATTTCTAGCTAGTTTTTTTTTCTATCTTGAGAGTTGATTTTTCACGGTGAATGTCTTTATCCTCGCCCGAGCGCTGTTGCGCGACGGGGTGACTGTGCTCGTCCTGAAATGACGGCATCGGCCTCCGCCCTCCATTGGGGTGGGTCCCCACTGTCTTTCTGAGGGTTTTTCAGTAGGGTGAGCCTGGGCCTATGTTTACCGTGTTGCCTGTTCATCGTCCTAGGTGTGCTTGTGCCTGAGGGGCTGCATTGCCCTTGCACTACCCTATCCGTGTCAGTGAGGGCGTATGTTCTCCTGTCTACTTGGCCTCGTGGGGTGGGCGGTAAAACCTCCCTTATGCCCCGTGTAGACTGTGTTTGAGGTATGATAGTACGTCCAGGCGTGTGTGTTGCACCCTGGGGAATTGGAAGCAACCCCCCTCAGTTTCTTTGCCCTGGGGGTGCATATGTAATTGTCCGCCTCCATTCTGGCGAAATCGCCGTCTGACTTGGCGGTAGGGGTCGTGTATCTGTGTGTGCATGTTCCTTTAGTGTGCTTGAGCCTAAACCGGCCGTTTTCCGAGATGTGGCCCCGGCAGACTCCTTCCATTGTGTTTTGGTAGGTATAGGAGTGGACCCTTCCGCGAATTGTAGCGTTACTGTGTTTGTGTCCTATACAGTTCTGTGGCCGCCAACTGGAGAAGCGCCTGTTCACGAATACGCTCCCTGTATTGGGCATATAACATCGTGTAGTGCACTCTTATTCTCTCTAAATTTGTGTTATCCGGTATTGGGCCATATGTAGTGTTCAACCCGTCGTATATCCTGTTCCTTCGAACATGGTTCCTATTGAGATGTTCGTGTATGTCATGTAAATGTTTGTCTGCGCGTTTCAATTGCGCTATCTTACCCTCCGACGGGGTGCATGACTGTTTATCCTGTATTGCTCCTAACCTCGTTTGGAGTGCCCGTATTTGTGCCTGTTGCCTTTGTATATGGCTCTGGTACCTTAGTAACAAGCCGAATAATACTGGCGCCCCCTATCGCTTCTATGGCTTACAACCCCTGTTGCCTCTGCATGTGGTGCCATTCTGTATAGCGTAATCTTAGTGTATGCTGCCGTCTAAGTGTAGTGTGTCCCGGCAGGACTAATGTATTTTTAGTAGCGTTGGTTAGAAAACAAAAACAAAACAAAAATAACTTCTGCCCTAGTGGGGGTGTGTGGGCGGGTGTAATAATACAAATCCCCGTATAATAAAGATAAAAATGTGGGGTGTATTCTAGAAAAAAAATCTACTTTTGCTTGGCTGCTTTTAGAACCTTTTTGCCGATCTACCACGAGGGCTCGTTGTATGAGTCCCTACCCTTAATTTGCGTGGTACGGCGCCTCCACCAAACTGTTCTATCCCGGTGTTGGGGGGAGGGATGAACAGGGATTTGTAGATGTATAATTTTAGGGGTGGTTTCCGAAAGGTGCAGTTTCCCGTATTTGGGGAAACTACTAGTGTAAGTGTCTGTTTTAGGATGAAATATAACGGGGTGCGATCCTACGGGGTGCGTCTACTTGTTAAGGGATGAATGCTTAATAAAGAGCTATTAACTTAGTTTACCAATTAAGTGTGAGCGAGCGATAGCGCGCCCATATGCGGAGTCGGCACTTGGCCGCTGCTGTCTGGCTGCTACTCGAATACAATGGAGTTCCTGACGGTGCAATTCCCGGCGTTCACGGTCAGGGGCAATTAGGACTGAGGGCAGGCTGGGTGTGAGGATGTAAAGCCAATTGAAATAAGTATAAGATGTGTGTTTACTGACCAAGTGTTTATTTGGTCAGTTATGGTGATCTGCTCTCCCTTTTACTAGTGGACAGGTGTAAAACAATGTGTACAAGTACAAGTGTGGGTTTGGGTGATAAAGTACAAATGTGTAAGTTATAAGGAGATCTGAGCACACTCTATTCTCACCTGGTGGTGCTGGAGCTGGAACCGGAGATGCAGAGCCGACGGCCGCGAATATACATTGGGCTTTCCTGGGGTCTACCTTTTAAGGTCTCCCGAGCTGCTGACATGGCGTTTCGTCACTGTTGGTGTTCCAGATTCCGGCGATAGTGTATCTGTTTATGAGTAATGTAAGCTTGGCTGACAGCTAGACCGCTGCGCCTGCCTGTGTTAGGGAAGTGTATGAGGCTTACAGCCTGTAAGGGATAGTTTATAGGTGAAAGATGAAGGGGTGTATTGGCGTTTTAGGTCCTAGGGTCGTACCAACCCTTGGGCTGAACAATAGGAACAACCATTTTCTTGCAGCTCAAAAGGGGTGTACCGTTTGGCTTCAACAGTTTGCACTAGCCGGCGCAGTGAAGGCAACTGCCTCCGATTCTTTTCTCCATGGAGGATCAGCACTTGTACCAACAGATGAAAAATGAATGTGTATTCACTGAGTAATTTTGCACCTTAAGACTCGCAACATACAAGTGGAGACTTGCCATTTTCTTTCCTTTGTTCTTTGAAGAAGCGGTAGAGGTTTCGAGTTTTGCGCAACTCCGCTTATTTCTGATTTTCTTTGTGTTATCAAGAATTTAATGCATTGCGAGACATCTGAGTTAATATGCTTCATTATTGGTATACAATTGCCTATTTGTACTGTGAATAACACGTTTCTGATGGATAATTAGAACATTTACGACATACTTCCCATTTTACTGCATAAATACTTGCATATATTCATGCCTTAATGCAGGGGCGTCCAGCATTTGCACACTCGGCGTGCTAGCTAAGTTGCGTCGCACACTGGCAGGCTGGTCCTGCCTCTCTTGTCTGGGCTGATTGCCGGCGCTGATACTGTGTCTGACCGAGTCAAGTTGGGATCGCTAGCGCACCGGACGTAATGTAAACGAACAAACAAACAAACAAACAAACATACAAACAGGCAGACAAATAAACAAACAAAACAAACTGTTCGTCCAATACGTTGGTTGTCCGACACATTATTGAGTATAAACAGATCCTATCTTAACCTGTTACTGCCTACGCGTTTCTCCGCGTACCAGTAATTCCAGATTACATGCTTAGCATTAAAACAGTCAGAAATATCGATAAGGTATCATGGAAGGCATTGCAATTTCGGTCACATTTTTGTTTTATTTCCTCCTTGTTTTCGTTTTGTTTCAATTTGTTTTCATATTTAACCCCCCAGGGGCTCTCATCTAGTGGGACGTGGGTTGGCGACCACGGGGCCCCAGCTGAGTCTGGCATTGCTTCCACTTACTTGTGCCGGGTTCCTCTCTGTCTTCTTTCCTGTCGACCTCGCCTGGTCAACTCTTATTCTCTTCCGACCCCGATGGTATTACGGTATCCGAGGCTTAAGGAGTCTCTTCCTTTCCCACCTTAATTGATCCTTGTCTCATCTTTTCAGATACCATCTTTTTGCGAGGGGTCAGCCTTCTTTTTCTTTTCCTGTTATCTCCTGCCTTCTGCTCAAGGCCCTCAAGGAGACACTTTTGGTGCACCTTAGATATTGCTACACTCTCAGGGGCTCATGGCTGGTGAGTTCGGGAGTTGGCGATCCCGAGGGATTCCTGAGCTGGGTCCGGTTTTCCCCCTTTTATCCATTACCTCTGGGGTGGACCCCCTCCTCTTTGACTTTCCTATCTAGACCGGGCCGCTTTTTTGAAAAACGATATGCAAGAAGAAAATCGTATAACATTTGGGCATCAGGACTTTTTAAGATAATTTGACCCTGATGAGTTCGAAAATGCCTGATGCCCAATCGAGAAATGGACCGGAAGTCAACAATTCAAGATGGCGTCCAAGATGGCGGCTTTTTCCCGAAGTTTGCTATTTTGAGCTCGCGAGTAAAATCTATTCAACATTTACCCCGTTTTTCTTCGCAGCTATATAGAGGAGGCATGTAGCTACCTGTTACATACTTTGGTTATCCTGAAACTTGGAATTTTAACCCCGGAATCGTACCTGAAATCCGATTTATGTTTCTTTTTTTTTTTAGTTACTTTTGTGTCGCTTTGATTACGGAAAAAGTACACGGTAAACGAAACTTTGGGACGGTACATTAATTGTAGTTCTAGCATTCAGCATTACGATGCGTATACGCGTAGCCCGCAGCGTCAATTAGTAACTGCAGGAGGGCGTTGGAACTGCAGCCGCGCGGTAGGCCAGGCCGCTCGGCGGACGTTCCGCACCCATGCAAAGTGAAATATTACTAAGTTGATTCATTTGTAGGTTGAACGGAGGTTTGTTTGCTGAAGCGAAGAACAAAGTTGTTGTAGATAGCAAAATTATACTTTTATTTTACGCTTTTATATTACAGGCATAGTTTATTATTTACGTCTTTTGCACCAAAGGTCTTGCAACGACTCGTCTTTTTGCATATGAGTTTCCTCTTCTTGCAACCAAATATGTCGGCGGCGCATCCGGTCTCACACCCACACGTAATCAGATCGTCGCATTTCTTTGTAACTGGCTCTCGGGCTCTCGGGTCATAAGTACAGCAGTCAACTCCCCATCCGTAGACTGCCATCCTGATTCCAATGGATTGGGAAAGACATGGTCGGGCATGTGAGCGTTTTCCCAAACGCAAGCCTGCCAGAGAAACATGACAAATTAATTTACGATGAGTCACAAATAATTATACTGGCGTATTGTGTACGTCGAATACTAACTTGATAATGACATCTTAAAATATGAAGCCTCAGAGAGTCACTGGTCGAGGGAAGTCCTTCTTGATCCCTAAGACCAAACATTAGATACCTACCTTCATCAGCTGTACAGGTTTCTAGTGGCACCTAAATGCAAGAAAAATTCTGCTTGGAGACTGTCATTTTCGATGGGGTTCGAGGAAAACTTAAGTTATGTGTGCTTACCTTGTTCATTTGCACGAAATACCTTTCCACATTTGAGATTGTAGACTCCAGGAGCGGAAGCTCTCTGAGTCCGGAGAGCAGCTCAGCATGCTTCAAGTAATGAGTCCATGCTGCTGTTTTACTGATAGTGGCTGGCTTAGGGGTGGTGTCACACCCTGTGAGAGCATGGGACGCCAAAACGTTTTCCCTTTGAATATGTGTCAGTGTGGATGCAATGGTGTGGACCGGAATGTATTTTCTCTTATTTTCCGTTCCAGCCATCACCCACACCTCTGAGCATGTCATGCTGTCAAACTGTTGCACGGTCAGCAGGATTATGTCAGTGTCTCTAGCCATTATCACTTTGACAGGGAAATCCGTGCGGGTAGCGTGGAGCACGACGCGCGTGTCCCCTTCCTCACGGGACGCGGTAAGGTGCTGCACGGGAGTGCCTGGGCGTGTAGATTCGACTCGTCGCTCATTTTTGAAGCCCCCTGTGGTGACTACTTCCAGATCACCAAAAGGATACTTCTTTAGTTCATCGCTCAAGAAATTGGCTAGGTCTGCCTTATTCTCGGGCAAAACCAAGAAGCCCTTCCAGTCTGGTGGTAATGGCACAGAAGCATTGTCTATTTTTCGTCGTATTGGCGTTTTACCTTTTTCTCTTTTCTTGCGGGTTGATGATTTCACTGAAAGAGGCCTGTGGCGGTCAAATATGATATCAACCCTTGTGTAGGGCTTTCCCATCCCAAGTACTGTATCCTCTTTGCGAAACGGCTAGCAAAATCTCCGAAAGTAGGCTGCGACTTAGAAGGCTTTCCAAGTGCATCTACCAGTGCTTGTCCATCAATAATCAAAACAGACGTATCGTTTGCGACGGGAATGGTACCGGGGCAGTCAATTCCAGAAGTAATGACAGCTAAGTGAGAGTACTTTTATCACTGGCGCTTCTGAGGTCACCATTCATTTCGCAGAGGCTTATATAAATCGGAAGTAGTTCGTGTTTCATAATGGGGCGTAGTTCAACCTCTAGTCCACCCTCGTATGCAACAAGGAGACGGCGCATTACTTTTATATCCGCCTGAAGGGCACTCGCAGTGTCCTTTGTGACATTGACCTTATGCGCGCACGGCTGCACTTTCAACGCCCACCTGCAGTTCCTAATTGACGCAGCGGGATAAGCGACTACGCAACGTAATGCTGAATATTGGGACTACAAGTATTATACAGCCACAAATGTTCGTTTACCGGGTACTTTTTCCGTAATCAAAGCGACACAAAAGTAACTTTAAAAAAAAGTCCATATGTCAGATTTCAGGTACGATTCCAGCATTAAAATTCCAAGTTTCAGGATAAACATAGTATGCCTCCTCTATATAGCTGCCAAGAAAAACGGCGCAAATGTTGAATAAATTTTACTCGTGAGCTCAAAGAGGCAAACGTCGGGAAAAAGCCGCCATCTTGGACGCCATCTTGAATTGTGGACTTCCGGTCCATCTCTCGAATGGGAATCAGGCATTTTCAAACTCAGCAGGGTCAAATTATCTCTAAAAGTCATGATGCCCAAATGTTATACGATTTGCTTCTTGTTTTCTTAAAAACGCAGTTTTACCCAAAAGCGGCCCCGTCTAATCTGCCTGTCATGGCTCTCCTTCCTTCCAAGTCCCTCAATCCGCATTCTTCGAGGTTTGAGGGCATTTCTTTTCCTCCTGTCCTTTATTTGCCTTATTCTACTTTTGTTATCCATTTCTTATCCTAGTATATAAGTTAGTAGTTAGTTTTAGTTCTAGTTTCCATTTCATTATCATCTTCACGATCACCTAAACCATTAGGGGCCGATAACCTAGATGTTAGGCCCCTTAAAACAACAATTATCATCATCATCAGCATTTTCATATTTACAATATACTGAATACCGTTTGCCGTTCGACCGATCAACCACAACACAGCGAAGGCAGTAAGGCTATCGTTGCAAGGCCATATGCGCCAGAAGCACGCTGGCGTGGAGCCGGCGTGCTGTATGGAATGGACACCTCTACTTTAATGCATGTAATCAACCCTTTATTCATTAGCCTATATTATTCATGCAATAACAAAACCAGTAGCGGCTGATAATAAGGCTGCAGTGTTGCACAACGACCACATGTTTTCAATAAAAAATATAGTTAAGCGGCTTCGGTGGCGTAGTTGGTAGCATGCTGAGCTTCTATGCCCAAGATAGCGGGTTCAAACCCGGCCGAAGCCGTCGGATTTTTTAAGAGCGTTAAAAGTCCCTCAGTATGCCTTCCTTCGGAGGGGAAGTAAAGCCGGCGGTCCCATGTCATAGATTTATGGCATGTTAAAGATCTTTCCACTAATTACACCTGTGTGAAACTAAATTGGATAGGTTAAGAATGTAAACAACGCTCTTAGGTTGCTACGTTCGTTGCCAAGAGCCGACTGCGGTGGCGTCTAGTAGCTAGTTCTGAACTAGGCCTAGTAGTCGTTGACGGTGGCGTTTGGCGGCAAAAGTAGGAACTATTTGAAAATTCAAAGTTGCAGTCCCTACTTGAACTTAAAAAAACAGATACACACACTAATACAGTCATCACAATTAACACCGGTTATCAGACAAATTCTACACACACCCAAAGTACACGGGGCTACATGACCGCGTTGTCGCAGCCCCTAAACTAAGGAACCAACCAACCAACCAAAAATATAGTTATAGTTTTGTTCTTTAATAATTCAGTGTTACTCTAATGGATGTGTGTGGAATTTGTGTGATAACCCTTGTTATTGTGATGATTGTACTAGTGTGTGTGTTCGTAATTTGGATATAATATGGGAAGGAGGTGGTCGTAGACATACGTTAGGAGCAATCCCAGCATTTTCCTGGAGTAGAAGTGGGCAAACCATGGAAACCCACTTCCAAGATGGCTGAGGTGGGAATCGGGAATCCAACCCTCTTCTTCTCAGTTTTGCCTCTCGATGCTGAGTACCCCGTTCCAGTCCTCTTACCAGAATTAAAATTTCTTGGCCGACCTCCGGGGCGACAGTAAAGAACGCTAACCGCTACGTCACTCACCATTTCCAAGAATCAATTAAGAAATGACAGCTGCATGCAGTTGGAAACGATTGCCAAGTAACCTATAATGCTTCACCGTATGAAGGTCGCAATGAGTGAGAATTTATTAGAATATGTTAGCAGCTGACGTTATTGTCCATAATTATTGTTATATAATTATGCAGATGAAAGGGTACGATAGCACTATTGTCTATGCGTGTCGCGGTACATAGCCGCAATAAAAGTAATGCCAATTAATCTGTATACCACTCATATAGATTGTCACCTGGCAACACTCTCGAGGTATTAATATCTCCAAGCCACATCTCAAGTTACGATTAAAATGATCGAGTTTCATTAAAGGGTTGTAGCGACTCTGGCCTTTAAATGCTGACATATTTTGCCGACATTCAATTGAAATTTAGGGCGTAGCAAGGATACATTCCATTCTATTGAGTTGAGGGGGGCTTTCCAATCATCCTTCATTGCTTAATATGACTGCTGCCAGACTTGAAAACCACGATTATGGTATGCTCAAAATTATGGTATTTGGCAGGCACGTGTATTCATTATTTCTTTTAGTAGGGGTGGAATTCATCAGCAGCATTCATTAATTTACAGGATCATGATCTAAGATGAATATTTAAATCTCATAAGAAACTGTGAACCCTTCAGAATAGCAGTGTTTTATGCAAGAATCTTAGATCAAGGGGTCGCGTTCAGTTCATAGTGTGGTGTTTACGTCCGCCAAACTACGTGCTTTTCTGAGGCAAGGGTTATAGGATGAAAACTATAACTAAGAAAGAAAGGAGACAAAACGTAAGATAATAACAAGATTTAATAACTAATTTGTGCATAAAAGAATAAAACAAACAATAATAAACAAAATCCTCCCTGAATTTTCCCTGACAGGAATATTTATCACTTTGAGGAGTCAGATGGATCTCCCCCTTTCTAATAAAATGTGGATCCAAGTTCCACTATCTTGCATGTGAATTTATGTTCGCGTGGTGACTATCTACGGGAAATGAGTACTTGGATGATCATTCGTTCACAACGGGTTAACAGCCACGGTGCTCACGAACAATCATCTCGTAAAATCAACTTTTATGGCTATGGGCATAACATTAATAAAAATCCTTAAATCTAACTCTGACACACATATTACAACTCTACTATTTACAGGCATCTCTCTGAGACCCTTATTAGTGTGGTGACACACTTAACCCAATGAGCCGCCACAGTGGCCAGATACTCAACAACAAGGAAACACAGCGCCGCACGTGACTCACGGGTCACTGACATGAAAAATAAACAAAGAATAAACCAACAACAACAAACAACCTGAGTGGTTAAGATTACTTTATATTAACAAAACTGCATGTTAATGAAACGCTTCGAAGGTAATCGTGTTTCGTAGGCAACTCCCATTTATTTAAACAATTTTACCATTGATCAGTTTCTCACATTTATATTTATTTTCAAGTAATTGGGAACCAGACGTGCACTCCACTTTAATGAGCTCTGCTTGCGAAACTCAGTCAGCCCTTGTGACAACAACTCACCCCTTTCCACACTACCAGTCATGTCCCCCATCTAGTGTCTATAAATAGCCGACCAGCGGAACTGTTATCTCAAGGAATCAACAGCCGCTAACATCTCCTCCCACTCAACATATGGTCAGACACTAATCACATATCCATAATTGTCCTCGCAAGGATATAATATGAATCTGGTACCAAGCTGACAGAAATCAGTCTCTGCTGAAGTTCCCGCTTGTAATACCACAACAATATACTCACAGTACACACATCTGGGACTGACATAACACCTTTCACATGGGTCTGCTGAATTAAAGCTCGCAAACCTTTAACACAATATTTAAAACCTACGATAGAGCTGAATACTCTTCGTCACAAATTACATTGCTCCAAAGGCAATAATCACACTGAATCTGATCAATAATAATTTTCAATAACATTTAATTACCCTCCAATCTACTATATAATTATATTAATTCAGTCCTACTTCTGAAACACGACATATCTCCGAGAGACGTTTTTAACCGCACTTCGTAACCTAGGCGAACACGGCCGTTCACATAGATACGTTAGTTAACACAACACAAAGAAAAGAACCTTCCATTAACTACCATTGTGCGAGCTGCTTCCAAACAAAAGTGTGCCAGATCAAACAAAATATACTACACTAATCACACAAGCAAAGTATTTACAAAAATATGTCCCATAAACCATAAGTTAATTTAATAAATAATACAATATTATTTGTACTCATCTCGTGTTGTAGTCACCCGTCAAAGAACATCAGATGCCATTCCCCAACTAGATGGTTCTCTATCTCATAGCAGCCATCTGGACGGACTGTTGAGACTTCCACACTTCCTCTGCATTCATCGATGTCATCCTTGCGCTGATACAAAAATTAAGTTAATATACACTTTATGTCTGACTATTAAATTCGCTTGTTCAGGTACTAAATTCCCTGTCACTGTTCGTTGGCGAATTATCGACGCTACTGTCCCTATAACTATAGTACTATGACTATCTATCACTGAATTTACCACTTTTCAATGAATCTCCTGTGTCCTCGACACAAAAATACAAGTCTACGTTCGTAGACGCACAGAATAATAATAGTGTGTCCTCAACACACGGAATAAAAGTCAATCTCTTGTGTCCTCAACACACAGAATAAAAGTCAAGTGTCCTCAACACATGGAATAAAAGTCAATCTCTTGTGTCCTCAACACACAGAATAAAAGTCAACTCTTGGCTCTTCGACACACTTATAAATGAACTGGCCCTTGGGTCTAGATGGAGGGGGATTTTATGTAAAAATTTATCGAAGTAATTGTGATAAAGGAATGAAATACATATCACTGAACTCGTAATATTGCACAGGTCAAGAATATGCCCATTAATCCTAGAATCGATCGTAGAGATTTTGTCTAGGCGATTTCCCGCGTGAATGCTAGCCACCGCGTACCCCAGCCAGAGTTGGCGCGCAAGTAGGCATTCTCTTCTCATTGGTTCTCCATTTCTCTGTAATTTGGCGGTTTCTAGTAGATCTTGGCGTCTTGGGAGTGTCTATTTTCTTCATCAGCCATTCACGTTACTGCATCATATTTCTTCTAGGCGCGAATATCACAATGAACATACCAGAACCATGTCTCACCGCGCGTCGCTTCTAAAATTGAGGTAGCCACACCTGTCCCTGTGATACATCGCTCTGCTATTTCTTTTCATAGCTCAAGTACTTAGCCTTTTGTTAAACTGATGCAGGTATGTCCCTACTGTCTCCAACAAATGCTTGAGATTTCCTCATCGCTGTCTGGCTACTTTCATGATGCTGGTTGAAATATTTATTAATTGAAGAAATAAAAAGTAGAATCATTTAACCAACATAGGGTAAAGGGTTCACAACTCTCCCACTCACAAAATTTCGAACTTAGGAATAAAGTCGACAATTTTACAATACTTCCGTAGGCCAATTTGTTTTATTTCCAGAATCACCCCTTTTTCTTACTTGGTCTAGGCGCTCCTGTCTTCAATGGCATTTACTCGTTTTCATTTCCTGCTTGTCTCTTCCCCTTCCAATCTTGCGTGACGCTCGATGCCTGCGGCAATACCTTACTCGCCTCGTTAATGTTTGTCAACAACAAGTCTACTTCCTCCTTCATCACGTGCCGTAGTCAACTGCTCCCCGTTGACTTTGTTGATAGTAGGACGTCCGTATATTCAAACAGCGTCATTATTTCGGCGCTACCATGGTTCACTTCGACGATATTTCTTTAGGTTGGCAGCGTTGTAAACTGACATTGTTCCTGTGCTCAATTCTTTCACTCTGTAAGCATTATTTCCAAGGTTTCTTACGATAGAATAGGGTCCTATGAATTTTTCGCAGAACTTACTAAAGATTTTCTTTTCTGGGTCCGATGTAGCAGGTTGTTTCACCAAAACGAGCTGGTTGACTTCCAGATCACCGTGGAACCTCTTATTTCTTACACGCCGTAATCTGCGGTCTGCTTGTTTCCTCATGTATTCTCTCGTTCTTTCAATTCTCAAGTCTGGTGCTATCATGGGATCTTGTGGACAGTTAATGATGCTTTTCCATGTTCTTACTGGATACTCGTTCTTGTGTAGGACCATAGGGATTTGTCCTGTTGACTCGTGCCTGGTAGAATTCATGCATGTCTCTACGTCCTTAATTTTATCGACCCATTTGTGGTGTTCGTTCGGAATGAAGATTCTCAAATATGCAGTTACAGATTTAATTACTCTCTCGCTTGGATTAGCTTGGGCATGTCGGATACTGCTTAAAATATGTTTTATACCCATGTCTTCCATTCCTTTCTTGAATTCGGCGCTTGTGAAATAACTGCCGTGATCTGATAATATAAACTCTGGTTTTCCAAGGGTTGGAATAACTCTATTACGAATGCGACTGAGTACCTGCTTCGATGTGGTTTTCTGAATAGGGCATAGTACTACGAACTTAGAAAATACATCAATGCACACAAGCAAATGACGGCAACCTCTCCTTCCCTTCGGAATTGGACCAAGACAGTCCATCGCCAGCAGCTCACATGGTTTTTGAGGTAGCAATGGTCTAGGATATTGCCTCAGTAAATAATTATTTGGCTTTGTTCTCTGACACGGGTCACAAGTTGTAATAACGTCACATATAGTTGTTCTCATACGTGGCCATGTAAATGTCTCTCCTATTGTCGCTTCGCACTTGTCTAAGCCCACGTGACCGTAACTTTCGTGCGTATGCCATGTCAATCCTCGTTGTAACGATGCAGGTACTAATATGCGTAACTTGGTGTGGTCATTATCTACCCATTTGTGCAGCAAATTGTTGACATAAACATATCTTCCTTCTTTGGCTTTCGCTTCTCGAAATGCAGGTGTTCCTGTAGGTAGTTGCTTTTTGAAGTATTTAATTAATAGCATCATCCATGGTTCCGCTTCCTGTTCTCGCTGTATCTCACGTAACTCCTCCAAGAATTCCCGGTCCTTCGGTGTTAACTCCAAGTGTTGTACCATCGCTGTTTCTTCATTATCAGGCTCTGGGTTCCTGCTGAGTGCATCCGGTATCACGTTCATCTTCCCTGGACAATGTTCAATTTCAATGCTGAACTGCTGAATGTATATAGACCAACGTGTCACACGTTCGCTTGCCATTGACGTCTTAAACAAGAATGTTAATGCCTTGTGGTCAGTTCTGACAACAATAGGGTAACCATAGACTATTCGTTTCCATTGTTGGAGCGCATGAAGGATGGCCAACAATTCTAGCTCGGTTACAGTATAATTTCGCTCGTGCTTACGCAATTTTCGGCTGACAAATGCCAAATATGTTTTGTGCTGCAGGTTAGCTGGATCCTCTTGGTAGAGCATAGCACCTATCCCAATTAGTGAAGCATCCGCTTGGATTATGAATTTGTGCTTGAAATCTGGATATCCTAATTTAATGCAGTTTTCTAATAGCTGTTTTGTTGCTTGGAATGCCTTCTCACATTCCGCGTTCCATGACCATTTGTTATTTTTCTTTAACATTTCTTGCATTGGAGCTACAGTCTCCGTATAACCTGGACAGTTTCCTTTAAAGAATCCCGTTACGCCTAAGAAAGCCCGAATGTGCTTGACTCTCGTTGGTGTAGGGAAATTCTTTATCGCTTCGATCTTGGCTGGATTCGGCTTCACTCCCTCCTTGTCAATGACGTGATCCAAATATAAGATCTCGCTCTTGAAGAAATGCGATTTCTTCAGGTTTACTTTGAAATTCGATGCTTTCAAGTTATCCAATACTTTATCTAAATTTTCCATGTGAGTTTCAATGTTGTCGGATGCCAACAGAATGTCGTCAATGTATCGCACCGTCATCTCCTTTACTTCCTCGGTTAGGTTCCGGTCCAGTGCTCGGATTAAAGCACAGCCCGCTGTTTTGACCCCAAAAGGCATTCTGACGAAACAATATGTCTGGTTATCGAATAAGAAGCCAGTTAGAAGCTGTGACTTCTCATCCAATTCAAGATGATGGAACGAGCTCGTCAGATCGACTGATGAATAAATGCTCTTGTTTTTTAAGCCTTTTAATACGTCTCTGATAATTGGCGCTCTGTCATACTCAGGAAAAATGAGTATCATGTTGAGATTTCTGGCATCTAAACAAAGTCTAATAGATCCATTTGGTTTTGTGACTGCCAAAATCGCATTTAGATAAGGTGTAGGTGTCTTCCTTATCACTCCAGCTTCTAACATCTCATCTATAATAATTTTAAATTGCCCACGATACTTTTCAGGAATTGGGTACAATCTGCTTTTGAAAGGTGACCAGTCCTCGACTTGCATAGAGTACTTGAAATTTAAAATTTTCCCAGGTACTGTATCAAATACTGTTTTGTGCTTCCTTAACATCTCTTCCAACTGTTTTCTGTGTTCATCCCCAAGTTGAATGTCATTGAGCCGCTCCTGTAGTAACTCTTCAAATTGTGTATCGCTGTCATTTCCTTCTGTTAATAAAGACCATATCTCCTGGGATTCTATCTCCTCATCTAGTTCCACAACAGCCCCTTCTACGATGTTATCTTCCGCCTTTCGTACCTCCTCTTCCGTCTCTTCTGATATTGCTTCCAATGCCCAAGAATTTACATCTCTTCCGGTAGTGATTTCATCCATATGCAATCCCACGTTTTTCAGCTGGTCATATTCTCTAAAACTGACTGTATTCTTGTGTAAATCTATCACTGCTTGATAGTCACAAATGAAATTTGCACCAAGAATTATATTGAAATTCATCTTTGCCATGATAATGAATGTTTGCCCAAAAGTATGTTCCAATATGTTCAGCTCTAAGTATGCCTGACGTTTACAAGTAACGGTGCATTCAGGAATAACACCCTTCACTTTGAGCTGTGGTACCGGAATTACAGGAATATTCTGAGTCCGTCCCAACTCTCGAACCAAGGCCTCCGATACTAGACTGATCTGTGACCCTGTATCCAATAAACATCTTATATTAATTCCACCAATCCTTGCGTAAATAATGGGTAATTGCCTAATTTCATCGTTCCGTGGTTTCACCGTCTCCTCCAGGCAATCTTCTGGTAAAGCAATCCATTCTTGTATGTTCGCTACTATCCATCCATCTTCAACTTCCGACTGTTGTGTTTTGAGACTGTCTCCTTGATCCAAAATTAACTTTTTTTTTTAGCTCCATTTCGACTCCCATCATCCTTCTGTCGCTCATGTCCATGATATTCCTCTTGTCTCAGTAGACTTCCAGCTTCCTCAGTATGTGTATCTGGGTTCTTTCTGTTCCCAATGGCCTTTTCCCATCTTCCTAGTTCTCCACCTTGATTAGCGTGTAACTCCTCTAAGTAATTTTGTGATTGAGCGTGCCTATCATCCCAGTCATCTCGATAGTTACGTTGATCTCCTTGATTTTGATCTCTCCTTCCTTTACATCGTTGATTGGCATTATAATCACCGTATCTTCCATAAGGCCTGTCATTCCTTCGATTATCACGCCATTGTTGATATCCTCTCTGTTGGTATCTATTGTTGCCCTGGTATCTATTGTTGTAGTAATTTTCGTTACGCTGATATGGTCTGTTTTCCCCTTCTTCCTGGTTTCGCCTAGGTGTGGAGGTGCTCGTATTAGTACCCTGCGTTTTAGTATTTCCCTGTTTTGTTTTTACGACCTCTGTAGTGTTGACTAATTCCAGTTGTCTTCCTCCTCTAAAATGACTATGAGATGTGGTCTCATCTATTTGCCGTAATATCTGCTCTGCATGTAGGGCCGTACTGACGTTTGCTGCTACTAGCACTTGCTGTACATTAACTGGCATTTGCCTTGCTATTGTCATCACCAAATCTGATTCGTTTAATGGGTAATCCAGATCGCGAAATTTTAGCATTTGCATGTTAAAGAAATCTGAGTATTTTGTCTGCTGGGTAGTTTGGTATTTTCTAGAGCAAAGCTCCATTCTTAAACTCTGTTGTATGGCGGGAGACCAGTATTTGCGCAGAAACGCTAAGTTAAAGTCTGACATGGTTCCAAATGTGTATTTGAAACTTAAAAACCAGGTGAGAACATTCCCTGATAAAAATCTCTCCATCATTCTCAATCTACGTGCTTCAGGTACTCCAGTGTCATTAAAATGGTCTTCAATCTCTTTGATAAAGGCCTTAGGTGTTACCCCTGAATTTTCGGTGTATTTCTGCGGTTTGTAGTCATTTGAGCGAATTACTTGAATAAGTTGTGTGGGCTGATGACCATCCTGTGGTGTCGAGCTTCTATCTACGTTCTTACGAAATCCTTCCGTGTTTGTTGTTAATGGGCTCTCTGCTTGATTCTGACTTCCTGCTATGCTGGGTTGGGAACTATGTGAGTCATCCTGCTTGTCTTTCAATACTCCCGTTTTAAATATAGACGATTGTTCTAATGAGCGAAGTTCGGCTTTAATGATCCTGTCTGTCTGTTCTTTAAGTCTATTTTTTACCTCTTGCTCCAAAGCTTGAATACGCGTGTGGTTTTCGCCTACTGTTTTAATAATGGTGGATCTTTCCTCTCTAGAATCAATATTCATTTTCTTCCAATCTTTCCTGATCTGTTCTTTAATCGTGCTTATTTTTTCTTCAATTTGGCTCTTATTCTCATCCTGATTATTTTCTATCTGGCTTAGCCTTTCGTCTAATGTACTCTTAAATTGTTCTTGTTCAGTTTCTAGGCTTTTCCACTGTTCCGCTGATTTTATCTCTAGACGGTCCATATCTTTAATTATGCCTGATATGTTCTCATCTACTGCTGATATTTGTTGTTGAATGACCCTGCCACTTTTCTCCATCTCCTTAAATCGACCTTCCAACTTATCCTGGGCTATTTTGACCTCGCTTGTATTCATTGTGCATGCTATTTCAATCTGCTCTAATTTAGCTAACACCGTTTCATCGAGAATGCTAAGTTTTTTATCGAAAATACTCTCCATTTTTTCAATCTGCTCTAATTGTTTCTCATTATTTTTGCTTACATCACGGGCCAGTAATATCATCTTTTGGTTTGTGTGCTCTTTCATCTCTGCGGTTAACGAAGCTAATTGGTTCGTGTTTTTATTATTTTTCGCCTCTAACTGTGAATTTATAGTGTCATTAATTTCACTCTTTAATAACCTAGCTTGTTCCGCCTGATATTCCTTTTGCTCAATTCTACTGTTATTTAACTGTGTCCGCAATGATTCACTTTGTTCTAACAGTTTAGCATTTAGCGATTCACTTTGTTCTAACATTTTCGTATTTATTTGTTCAGATAATTTTGTATTCAACGCTTCACTTTGCTCCAACATACTAGTGTTTATAGATTGACTCTGTTCTGATAATTTAGTGTTTATTTGTTCGGATAACTTCGTGTTCAGCGATTCACTTTGTTCTGCTAATTTAGTATCCAACAATTCCTGAGTTTTCCTTGCCGCACTTTCAATGATCTCCTGGATCTGCGCCACCGTTGCCATGTTTTACAATATATATGAGACATATGGGAAATGGCATACGCCAATGCCCTTTGACACGCACATAAATCCAATGCACATTTAATTTCATTATTCTACTCAGTTCATTTATTTTTACCTTTAACCCCATTAGTTGATTGCATCTCTGAGTAGTTCTAGTTTTACTCAATTTAATTTTAACCCCAAGCACATATTTAGTCATTAAACAGTTATCCTGATCTGATATTAACTCTGACTAATTAACAAAGTATTAATTGTCATTTTAGGCTACAGCCTCCTAATATTTCCATGAGTTTGACTTTCTACACAAACCTAGTTTTAACTTTATCATTGGGCGCCCGGTATCACATCTTAATTTTACTTTAATTTAAAATACAACAACGTGAACCGTATTTTACTTTGCAAACTCCTGATTTTAATTTATCTTTCACACATTTGGCGGTATCCACTTCGCCTCAACTACTTTTAATAAAATATCACTTCCCGGTGATTAAATACTGTCATATCTGCCTGCACTTGCGGCATGCCAGTTTTACTCAAATGCGCCACTATTGACATGTGTAATCTCCCCGTTACACTACAGTGAATAGCCCCACCGTTGGCCGTCCGTTTTCACCTATGAACCCTTCAGAATAGCAGTGTTTTATGCAAGAATCTTAGATCAAGGGGTCGCGTTCAGTTCATAGTGTGGTGTTTACGTCCGCCAAACTACGTGCTTTTCTGAGGCAAGGGTTATAGGATGAAAACTATAACTAAGAAAGAAAGGAGACAAAACGTAAGATAATAACAAGATTTAATAACTAATTTGTGCATAAAAGAATAAAACAAACAATAATAAACAAAATCCTCCCTGAATTTTCCCTGACAGGAATATTTATCACTTTGAGGAGTCAGATGGATCTCCCCCTTTCTAATAAAATGTGGATCCAAGTTCCACTATCTTGCATGTGAATTTATGTTCGCGTGGTGACTATCTACGGGAAATGAGTACTTGGATGATCATTCGTTCACAACGGGTTAACAGCCACGGTGCTCACGAACAATCATCTCGTAAAATCAACTTTTATGGCTATGGGCATAACATTAATAAAAATCCTTAAATCTAACTCTGACACACATATTACAACTCTACTATTTACAGGCATCTCTCTGAGACCCTTATTAGTGTGGTGACACACTTAACCCAATGAGCCGCCACAGTGGCCAGATACTCAACAACAAGGAAACACAGCGCCGCACGTGACTCACGGGTCACTGACATGAAAAATAAACAAAGAATAAACCAACAACAACAAACAACCTGAGTGGTTAAGATTACTTTATATTAACAAAACTGCATGTTAATGAAACGCTTCGAAGGTAATCGTGTTTCGTAGGCAACTCCCATTTATTTAAACAATTTTACCATTGATCAGTTTCTCACATTTATATTTATTTTCAAGTAATTGGGAACCAGACGTGCACTCCACTTTAATGAGCTCTGCTTGCGAAACTCAGTCAGCCCTTGTGACAACAACTCACCCCTTTCCACACTACCAGTCATGTCCCCCATCTAGTGTCTATAAATAGCCGACCAGCGGAACTGTTATCTCAAGGAATCAACAGCCGCTAACATCTCCTCCCACTCAACATATGGTCAGACACTAATCACATATCCATAATTGTCCTCGCAAGGATATAATATGAATCTGGTACCAAGCTGACAGAAATCAGTCTCTGCTGAAGTTCCCGCTTGTAATACCACAACAATATACTCACAGTACACACATCTGGGACTGACATAACACCTTTCACATGGGTCTGCTGAATTAAAGCTCGCAAACCTTTAACACAATATTTAAAACCTACGATAGAGCTGAATACTCTTCGTCACAAATTACATTGCTCCAAAGGCAATAATCACACTGAATCTGATCAATAATAATTTTCAATAACATTTAATTACCCTCCAATCTACTATATAATTATATTAATTCAGTCCTACTTCTGAAACACGACATATCTCCGAGAGACGTTTTTAACCGCACTTCGTAACCTAGGCGAACACGGCCGTTCACATAGATACGTTAGTTAACACAACACAAAGAAAAGAACCTTCCATTAACTACCATTGTGCGAGCTGCTTCCAAACAAAAGTGTGCCAGATCAAACAAAATATACTACACTAATCACACAAGCAAAGTATTTACAAAAATATGTCCCATAAACCATAAGTTAATTTAATAAATAATACAATATTATTTGTACTCATCTCGTGTTGTAGTCACCCGTCAAAGAACATCAGATGCCATTCCCCAACTAGATGGTTCTCTATCTCATAGCAGCCATCTGGACGGACTGTTGAGACTTCCACACTTCCTCTGCATTCATCGATGTCATCCTTGCGCTGATACAAAAATTAAGTTAATATACACTTTATGTCTGACTATTAAATTCGCTTGTTCAGGTACTAAATTCCCTGTCACTGTTCGTTGGCGAATTATCGACGCTACTGTCCCTATAACTATAGTACTATGACTATCTATCACTGAATTTACCACTTTTCAATGAATCTCCTGTGTCCTCGACACAAAAATACAAGTCTACGTTCGTAGACGCACAGAATAATAATAGTGTGTCCTCAACACACGGAATAAAAGTCAATCTCTTGTGTCCTCAACACACAGAATAAAAGTCAAGTGTCCTCAACACATGGAATAAAAGTCAATCTCTTGTGTCCTCAACACACAGAATAAAAGTCAACTCTTGGCTCTTCGACACACTTATAAATGAACTGGCCCTTGGGTCTAGATGGAGGGGGATTTTATGTAAAAATTTATCGAAGTAATTGTGATACAGGAATGAAATACATATCACTGAACTCGTAATATTGCACAGGTCAAGAATATGCCCATTAATCCTAGAATCGATCGTAGAGATTTTGTCTAGGCGATTTCCCGCGTGAATGCTAGCCACCGCGTACCCCAGCCAGAGTTGGCGCGCAAGTAGGCATTCTCTTCTCATTGGTTCTCCATTTCTCTGTAATTTGGCGGTTTCTAGTAGATCTTGGCGTCTTGGGAGTGTCTATTTTCTTCATCAGCCATTCACGTTACTGCATCATATTTCTTCTAGGCGCGAATATCACAATGAACATACCAGAACCATGTCTCACCGCGCGTCGCTTCTAAAATTGAGGTAGCCACACCTGTCCCTGTGATACATCGCTCTGCTATTTCTTTTCATAGCTCAAGTACTTAGCCTTTTGTTAAACTGATGCAGGTATGTCCCTACTGTCTCCAACAAATGCTTGAGATTTCCTCATCGCTGTCTGGCTACTTTCATGATGCTGGTTGAAATATTTATTAATTGAAGAAATAAAAAGTAGAATCATTTAACCAACATAGGGTAAAGGGTTCAACTGATACTCTTGTTGCTTTTGCTTATTTTAGGGACTGCGACATTGTGGCCATATAGCCCTGTGTATTTGTGTGATAACCTGCGTTATTGTGATTACTGTACTAGTGTATGTGTTCGTAAACTGGGGATAGAATTGGGAAGGAGGAGGCCGTGGCCTTACGTTAGGAACCATCCCAGTATTTGCCTGGCGTATCTGAGTGTAATGTTTTTTTTTAAGTCAGTGCGACTATAAAATTTGAGTGTTAACAAAGATCCACCAAAAATTTCTAAATTCAATGTGTTCGAATGATCTAAGCCTATTGTATTTGGGTACCAGGGAAAAAAGCCTCTCAAAATGGGCCACTGCTATGAATAATAATAATAATATCGTATGGCCTCGGATGCCTGGTAGAAGCTTTGTTAATTGACACCCAGAAGGTAGCTTGCATGTCGAATTTCGTCGTTCCTTTGAACGCTATGAAAGTCAAGGAGGTTAGATATCTAAACTCCTTGACACTACTACAGCGCTTTCAAGTAGAGAATGGAGGAACTTTGTGTTGGCGGAAAATCCCGAGATTAATTTTGCCATTGAACACGGCCTACTGAATTCAAATGGGTTCTTTAACATGCCAACAACGTATGACATGAGTATCGTGATTTTTGTCGCCTTCAAAAATCACTTACCATGGCCAGGGGCGAACCTGCAATCTTGGGGTTGGTAGTCCGACACTATAACCACTCACCCACCGTGGCAAGCACTGCTATGAATTACATAACACGTTACCATATAATGATAATAATAATAATAATAATTAATACATTCATTTGGAATAATTAAATGGCCCTCTACTGATATGGAAGAGATGTAGGAAATTATGAATATAGTTCACCAAAAATCTGTTACACCACTTCATATATTAGCATAGAAGATGTGCGTAATATTGATAAAAATATTTCTTTGGAAGATGTGTAATAATGATAATAATAATAATAATAACATGCTAACAAAACATAAAGAGCTTTCAGAACAGATCAGGAAGCAATGGCACACGGCACAAGTCAGGACAGTTCCTATCATCTCCAGCACTGGCGTGCTTCCGAACAACTTAATGGAATCTCTCACAGCCGGCGGCTTCGGTGGCGTAGTCGGTAGCATGCTGAGCTTCTATGCCCAAGATCGCGGGGTCAAACCCGGCCGAAGTCTTTGGATTTTTTAAGAGCGTTAAAAATCCCTCAGTATGTCTTTCATCGGACGGGAAGTAAAGCCGGTGGGCCCATGTCATAGATTTATGGCATGTAAAAGAACCATCCACAAACTACATCTGTGTGAAGCTAAAATTTTTCGATTAGCGCTCTAAGTTCCAACGTTCGTCGCCAGGTGCTGGTTGCGATGGTATCTAGTGGCCAAGTTCGTGGCTAGGTGTCGTGGACGGTAGCATTTGGTAGAAAAAGTGCGAACTAGTTGAGAATTGATCGTCTGCAGTCCTTACCTGAATTACAATAACCTACATAAATGCAGCCCTCACAATTAACATCGGTTATCAGACAGATTCTACACACACCCAAAGTACACGGGGCTACATGATCGCGTTGTCGCAGCCCCTAAACTAAGGAACCAACCAACCAACCAATCTCTCACAGGGTTGAAATAAGACCTAGGCCTCTTTAAAGTGACGCAGAAGACTGTCATACTTTTAACGTGTCGCATAGTGAGGCTGTTCTTGACCAATCAAGCCTGAAGGAGTGAGGGAAAAGTGTAAATCTACTACAGAATGCAGTCGCCGAGAATTTGATATACAAAGCCTAAGGGAACGACTTTCTCCTCAAATGTCTAACTGTGTTGCTTTAGTATTTTATCCAATTAAAAATATTATAGTAATACCAGTAGATTCGAAGAACAAATTTGCGGATTTGGGGCGGATGTGGATAACAGCCGTGCGGATGCGGGGTGGATGCGGATAACAGCCGTGCGGATGCGGGGTGGATGCGGATAACAGCCGTGCGGATGTGGGGCGGATGAGGATGACGGTCGTGCGAATGTGGGGCGGATGTGGAAAACAGCCGTGCGGATGTGGGGCGGATGTGGATAACCGCCGTGCGGATGTGGGACGGATGCGGATAACAGCCGTGCGGATATGGGGCGGATGTGGATAACCGCCGTGCGGATGTGGGGCGGATGCGGATAACAGCCGTGCGGATGTGGGGCGGATGTGGATAACAGCCGTGTGGATGTGGGGTGGATGCGGATAACAGCCGTGCGGATGTGGGGCGGATACGGATAACAGCCGTGCGAATGTGGGGCGGATGCGGATAACAGCCGTGTGGATGTGGGGTGGATGCGGATAACAGCCGTGCGGATGTGGGGCGGATGCGGATAACAGCCGTGCGAATGTGGGGCGGATGCGGATAACAGCCGTGCGAATGTGGGGCGGATGCGGATAACCGCCGTGCGGATGTGGGGCGGATGCGGATAACAGCCGTGCGGATGTGGGGCGGATGCGGATAACCGCCGTGCGAATGTGGGGCGGATGCGGATAACAGCCGTGCGGATGTGGGGCGGATGCGGATAACAGCCGTGCGGATGTGTGGAGGATGCGGATAACCGCCGTGCGGATGTGGGGCGGATGCGGATAACAGCCGTGCGGATGTGGGGCGGATGCGGATAACCGCCGTGCGAATGTGGGGCGGATGCGGATAACAGCCGTGCGGATGTGGGGCGGATGCGGATAACCGCCGTGCGATTGTGGGGCGGATGCGGATAACAGCCGTGCGAATGTGGGGCGGATGCGGATAACAGTAGTGCAGATGTGGGG
This sequence comes from Meconema thalassinum, assembly GCA_946902985.2. NCBI lineage: Eukaryota > Metazoa > Arthropoda > Insecta > Orthoptera > Tettigoniidae > Meconema > Meconema thalassinum. Next base: position 292,659,612 of record OX336391.1, on the reverse strand, counting down.
CGGATGCGGATAACCGCCGTGCGAATGTGGGGCGGATGCGGATAACAGCCGTGCGGATGTGGGGCGGATGCGGATAACAGCCGTGCGAATGTGGGGCGGATGCGGATAACCGCCGTGCGGATGTGGGGCGGATGCGGATAACAGCCGTGCGGATGTGTGGAGGATGCGGATAACAGCCGTGCGGATGTGGGGCGGATGCGGATAACAGCCGTGCGAATATGGGGCGGATGCGGATAACCGCCGTGCGGATGTGGGGCGGATGCGGATAACAGCCGTGCGAATGTGGGGCGGATGCGGATAACAGCCGTGCGGATGTGGGGCGGATGCGGATAACCGCCGTGCGGATGTGGGGCGGATGCGGATAACAGCCGTGCGGATGTGTGGCGGATGCGGATAACAGCCGTGCGGATGTGTGGCGGATGCGGATAACCGCCGTCCGGATGTGGGGTGGATGCGGATAACAGCCGTGCGAATGTGGGGCGGATGCGGATAACCGCCGTGCGGATGTGTGGCGGATGCGGATAACCGCCGTGCGGATGTGGGGTGGATGCGGATAACAGCCGTGCGAATGTGGGGCGGATGCGGATAACAGCCGTGCGGATGTGTGGCGGATGCGGATAACAGCCGTGCGGATGTGGGGCGGATGCGGATAACAGCCGTGCGAATATGGGGCGGATGCGGATAACAGCCATGTGGATGCGGGGTGGATGAGGATGACGGTCGTGCGGATGCAGGGCGGATAACAGCCGTGCGGATGTGTGGCGGATGCGGATAACAGCCGAGCGGATGCGGATAACAGTCGTGTGGATGCGGATGACATTTTGTTTATCCGCGGAGGGCTCTACAGTTACAGCCACATGATACTAAGATATCTGTGAAAAGCCACATTTGGCTCAAACCTGTGTCGAAAGACACATACAACCAAAATACTGCAGTCATCAAGAGGTGGCAACAGTCCATAGACTAGGCAAAGGGCCTTCAGTAACAGTGGTTTCTCGAGGCTCAATGTGCCAGCAGACTGTTGCACCATTTGGATTGCCCGGGCATGTTCCACCCAACACAATTGAATGATAATGGGAAGTTAGGACTGTCCTCGTTTGGTTAATTTATATTGATATCGATATGTGTAAATCGATGCGTTTGACGTCATTCGTTTCTTTTGTTGGGGTGCGCGTGCTCGCTGGCGAGGGCGTGGGGCTCAGTCCGAGCTTGCTCTCTAGATTGCTCGACGCGCTAACAACTTAACTTAAACGACTAATAAAAAAATTACAGTCAGTCTGAAAGACTAGACGTTATATCATTTCAAATGACGCATGCTACAAATGCTACACATGTTAGAAAGGCTCAGGAGGGCTTCTCGCTTCGCTCGAAACCCCAGGGCTCTTTCAACAGACTCCATTACCCATTAACTTAGGCTTCCCGCGCGGGCACCTCTTTAAGGGTCACCCTGTATTTGAGTCTGACATCTTTTACAACTCCTTAAGAGTCACCCATTATTTGAATCTGATATCTTGCAAACCGCTTTCAGGGTCACCCTGTATTTGAATTGAATCTAACATACTGTACACCTCGTTAAGTGTCACCCGGTAATTTGCTCTGACAACCTGCACACCTCTTTAGGAGGCACCCTGTATTCTTATCTGGCATCTTGCATATCTCTTTAGAAGTTACATTCTTGTGTGGCATCTTGTACACCTCTTTAGGAGTCACCCTGAATTCTTGTCTGACATCTAGTGCATCTCTTTAGGAGTCACCCTGTATTATTCTCTGCCATCTTGTACACCTCTTTAAGAGTCACCTTGTATTCTTATCTGGCATCTTGTATATCTCTTTAGGAGTCACCCTGTATTCTTATCTGGCATCTTGTACTGTATTTTGCTCTGACATCCTGCACACCCTGTATTCTTGTGTGACATCATGTACACCTCTTTAGGAGTCACCCTGTAATATTGTCTGACATCTTGTGCACCTCTTTAGGGGTCACCCTGTATTCTTCTCTGCCATCTTGTAGCCTACACCTCTTTAAGAGTCATCTTGTATTCTTATCTGGCATCTTATATATATCTTTATGAGTCACCCTGTATTCTTATCTGGCATCTTGTACTGTATTTTGCTCTGACATCCTGCACACCTCTTTAGGAGGCATCCTGTATTCTTATATGGCATCTTGTGTATCTCTTTAGAAGTCACCCTGTATTCTTGTGTGACATCTTGTACACTTCTTTAGGAGTCACCCTGTATTCTTGTCTGACATCTTGTGCACCTCTTTAGGAGTCACCCTGTATTCTTCTCTGCCATGTTGTACACCTCTTTAAGAGTCATCTTGTATTCTTATCTGGCGCCTTGTATATCTCATTAGGAGTCACCCTGTATTCTTATCTCGCATCTTGTACACCCCTTTAGGAGTTATCCTGTATTCTTTTCGCTTCGCTCAAAGCTCCAGGTCGCTCGACGCCCCAGGTCTCTTTCAATAGACTCCATTAACCATTAGAGTCTGCTTCCCGCGTGGCTGCATGACGTCACGCACTCGCTTCCCGCGCGGCTGCATGACGTCTCTTCCGTCTCCGTAACGCATAACTTTAGACTCAATTAAAAGAAAGCAGGAAGTCTTGAACCATTTCCTGACGATGGTCACAATTAAACTCTAGAGAATTAGCCAAGTGCTTTAACTTTATATTCTTTTTTAAATCCTCGCCCTTGTTGTTGCTGTTGTTGTTGTTGTTGTTGTTGTTGTTGTTGTTGTTGTTGATTCAATGAGGGGATAGCGACATCGTAGTCCTGTAGCTCCCTTGTACTTGTGTGTATGTGTGAGTGTGGAATTTGTTTGATAACCTGTGTTATTGTGATTGCTGTACTAGTGTGTGTAGTGTTAACTCAGGTAAGGATTGAGAGTGAGGCGGCCATGGCCTTAATTTAGGAATCATCACCTGGAGTAGAAGTGGCAAACCACGGAAACCCACTTCTAGGTTGGCTGAGGTGATATTCGAAGCCATCTATTCTCATTTTTGCCTCACAAGGCTGAGTGTAGGGCCTACCCCATTCCAGCCCTCAGACCAGAATTAAATTTCTTGGCAGAGCCAGGAATCGAATCCGGGCCTCCTTCCAAAATCTCTTCCCTGACCCATCCTGAAAATAAAATTAATTCCCACTGACTACGTTAATACAATTATTATAAAGTGCTATATCCACAAGGATTTGTAGGCGACCCGATTAGAGTCCCTGACTGTGTCATGGAATCACTAACCAGACGCCCTGAGCAGGAGTTTACGAGTTTAGGATGACCACTTCTTTTCAATTCCTCCATCTGCCACAGCATCCGGCAGGTTCCCATTTAGCATTATGTGGCTGGTAGACTCCGTACCAGATCATACCAATCTTGGGAGAGCCGGGAATCGATCGAACCCGGGACCTTTGGGTTGGCAACCAAATCTGCTATCATCTGCACCACGAGGCAGTCTTCGTTTTACATCTCTGAATGAAAAAAACAAAACAAATATTAGTCACTTTTCATGAAAAGTTCACTTAAAGAGTTCACCAGAAGTTCTCCGCTCATGTTCTGAACCGTTGTAATCATTTCTTGCATATCCATATTCCCATTAGTGTCTTATAATCTGAAGTTATAAATAGGAATGCCCTCTCACATGGACCAGACCCATCGTTGCTCTTCTTAGCCATATCATTGAGCTCATTTATGAAGCCAGCCCTGATGACGTCGCTGTAGATCGAAACGAGCTTTCTTCTTCAGCTGTTCTATGTTCACATTTCCGTCGTCGTCCATCACGTTAAAAGCTTGCATCATGCACGAAATAAATCATTTGGTATTATTTGTATATATTTGCATCTAACATCTTCATAGAATTGGATCAAATCTTTCCGAGTTGTGGTGGTTTTTGAGAGACAGTTTTCAGTGTTTGAAAAAAAACCTAATTATAGACGCTAATAATCACCTGGAACTCGCCGATTACAGTTATGGCGGAATTCACTACCCGAAGCTCATTGGAACAATGTCAAGGAAGAACCAGCTGCGGGGTGTTTTCAGCCGTATGTCATCTGGAAGGCAATCAACAGACTGAGAACCGGAGTATCTAGATGCAGAGCTTCTCTCAAGACATGGGGCTACACTGAAGACAGACTTTGTGAGTGTGGGGAACTGCAGGACCCACAACATCTTCTGGTATGCAGAAACCTGAGACTTGCAGCACCGACGATCTTTGGAGAGCAAATGACAGGGCCATCAAGATTGCCAAATTCTGGTCTTTGCATTCCATTTGATGTGATTTCATTTGTTATTATAGTCTGTAAGTTTGTTTGTATTGTGCCCTTTATTTTGTAACTAACAGCCCGCCCCGGCTTCGCCTGGAAACAGTTATGAATGCATTACGTGATAAGCGCTTTTTCTTTTTTCGATGTCAATAAACTAGGTCCTGTATCCGTTTTACGTCTCGGCATGATGGATTAAGATCACTAACTGGATATGCACGTGCAACGAATTCTTGTCAGACGTAACTTAAGAATGGCGAGGTGCATGACACAAAAATCCCGCTTCCGTCCAATCTTAACTTGACTGTATATTTTGCGGAACGAAAGGTTCACACGCGAAATGAAGAAAAGCCGAGTTGCACTTCCAGGGAAACTCCAAAAACAACCACTCTTCTCTGAAGTCTTTTAACTCAACACGACTCGACAGTTTATTGCTGGCTGTATCTGGGATAATAGGATCGCCTGCTAGCTAGGCTGTAACTGGGGGTGATAGGCTCACCCCTAGCTAGCTCGTAAAATGTCGCCTCAGTAATTGAATGGAGATTGTTGGAAGAAATGAAAACGTAAAAACACTTATAGCGGGCGATGTATTGAAGATAGATATATGCTCTCGTGGACTTTTTTGAAGAACTTTTCATGCTGAACAATTCTTACACTCATAGTTTATTGGTATTGTTAATGGTTTGCCAAGCGTAAACTTAAAAAGCGTACGGACGCCAGGTTTTTTTCCGACTTTTTCAATGAAATCGTTACTGTTTGGCTTCCTTTGATCATAAATAAATTGATCTCCTCGAGATATCCTTTACAGAATGGCGAAAACCGCATCAAAATCCATCCAGTGGTTCTCGAGATTACCCGTGACATCCAAGAATCGGGGACTTTGTTTTATACTGTGCCCAATTGTCATCATATGGAACATGTGTTCGTATCCCAGCTAACTCACGGTCTTTCGAGGTATGGGACATTCATGCCCACCATACGATCACATGCTCAGGATTTGAGTCTGTCAGGTGACTACTCTACTTGAAAGAAACAACATATCCCTAAATATAACATTTAATGATAGAAAATCATGGCTATACAACATAAAACACAAACAAAGGATAGTTTACATTTACTTCCCACAACAAAAATCAAAGTTATCTGTGAGTCTCTCCTTAAAATTAGTGCTTCACCGCACTCAAGTCTATTCCTAGCATCCTATCATAGATACTCTCTGACATTTGCGAGTGTTCATAGTGTTCTTCACGTGGCACAATTTAACACAAACTGGAATATCACAACACAATAATCACAATTTATCTTTACATGACATTAATCTGCAATTATTAAACATTTATCCGTTTTACACGGGGCATTTACTTTCAGTAATATTAATTCATTATCTTATGCCTTAATTAATAAGTGTTGTGTCGTGCAACTCGTAATTCTTTTTTCCCATCAATTTGAAACGATGAAATGGTACGTTTTCCCTTCCAAAATACACATGGATAGAAATGTTTATAGCTTCACCATACAACGATTTTCCGGGTCTGGTCAAAACATTATCGTTACAAACGCGTCATGTCATTGAAATTACTCTACCCGTATGAATAGTATAAACTGGGCAAAATACACTTTACAAAGATGCCTATATTTATTTGGTGCAGTATACCTCCTCAGAGAATAACTTGGCCAAATATTATCCGATCACAGCGATCCAACATGGTATGTGTGTGGAAATAAAGCATTTAATTCAATTGGCATTATCACATCAATCATATCTTAATTACTTTTCGAAATATCGAGATTCTTCAGTGTCCCACTACGCTTTTAAAATAAAAGGATCAGGTCACCAGACCTCCTTTCCAAGCGGGCAATAAATTAGTTTCGGCTGGCTGAGAAAGATGGCCGCCGGTCTCGTGGTCTCCCTGCCACCCCATCTGGCTCCTCACAAGGTCAAGTTTGTTTACTGGTGCAGTATGCTGGATGTACCCTGAGTGTTGTCCCTAGTAATTGAGTCATTCTAATTATTTAACACCTACATTTAGAGTATAATGGGCTCAACTCGGCTCCTAATTAATATTCATGGCAGGGGATGGACCATGTATAGCTTTGCCGTTCTGTGGCGACATTAGTGGCTACTGGCGCGCATCTCGAGTGAGTGTCCAAGTTTTCTCACCGGTGCAGCTGCCTATAATAAGGAAATCGGCGTTTCCTATACGACGAACCATTAGTCTTACCTCTAAGGGTAGATCAATTAATACATGGGCTCACACAGGGTCTCGAACAGTTATCCCTGCTGGCACAATTCTGCAAGCGGTGGATACAAACAGTCTCCGTCCCACTTCGCTGCAATAATACAAGTATGCTCCAAGGCGATACTATCTCGTAGATTAGCCTACTTTTCACCTAACGCACAAGCTATGTTTGGATGATCCCCGCAACTTATTGACGTAAATCTCTTGATTCTACGTTACTTGCTCGCTGTACGCGGCTCAAACAATACTTCTTATAGATGACTCAATTATTAAAGCACTCGCGTCCTCTCTGCAATTACTCTTAAGCCAAAGCTTTATGTAGCTCCCAAAACAAGCATAAGTTTACTGACTTACATCAACTACCTTAATGGTTCTCAAATACAACCCTGTAGAATTTACCATATTATATATTCATTCAACAATTCAATGACACTGAAAAACTCTCATTATCTCGACATATTTTACGTTTCTTTCTTACTGTTTACAATAATACAGTATTTTTACGTTAGACATGACACACTTTGCACGTACTCTAGGCCTGACATGCCTATTATTTTATTCATTACTGTTACCGACCCCAGATAATTATTATTATTATTATTATTATTATTATTATTATTATTATTTAACGTTACCGTTACTTTCATCAATATCCTAGGCCTAAATGGCCGTAAACAAATCATCCTCCAAGCCATATTTCATTTTACCACAATACGAGGGATGTGAGCTCGTACATAAATGAATGTTACTTCTTAGTCTTAGAGTATGGTGAACTATTTAATCATATCAACATATTAAATTTGTACTCACTTTTCATTTTTGCTGGGTTAATCCAGCACGCCAGCCACGAACCTACCATGATGCTTGGTTTAAGCCATCATGAGATTTATCACACGACACATGGTATACACTTCACACATGATAATCATATTTTCATCAGTGGCTTTTCTCACTTTGACACAATACATATTATTTTACCATACACATAAACACTTTTAAAAATCACTGTAATTTAACTTATATATAATTCCCGCACTATTTCACATGTGGATCCTTAATTGGACTCCTACTAACGCCTGACCTCAGAGATGCGATGCAGCTAACTTCTGACAACCGCTGGTCTCCGTGAAAGTCTATCCTGCGTGTGCGTGCGTTCGATTCCCGTCACCTACAGTTCATATCACCTCTACTGCAATTCTGATCAGTCCTCTGTCCCGACTATTTGTGACGCCTTCCAGGCTCCCATAACTGTAGTGATCCTGACAATAATGTGTCATTTTTAACTATGACAATACCTCCTGGTATGTTCACTGTCTATAAACATCCTAAATTATCCCTACGCTGTATAGAATTTATACTTGCGTATGTTATTGATTAAATATCTGCTGTAGACTACATCTTACACGATGCATAATTACTATGATGGAGCTGCATGATGCGCTTCCATTGTTCTCCAAATATACTTGAGCGTCGATACTTTATAATTCGCGCACTTTCTTGCGTGATCTGGCAGCGCGTGAGTTCACGTGTTGAGTCAAGACGAACTGAAGACGAACTAAAAACGGACTAACTCTCCTGCGAAGCTTCCCCCTATATAAAGCTTTCTTGTGAAACATAGTCCACTGGACACTCAGGACCGACTCCCTTCCTGGAATAATACATTTCCAGACAAAGCGAAGTATAATCCTCGTTTGTCTAGGTGTGGAGGTCCCAAAATCACTCGCGTGCAAGCGATCGCTTCGGCCAATTAATGACAATTAATTGCCTTCTACCATGGCGTCATAACGCTATCCTGGTACTTCCCCTTCTGCTGGTCTCCAAAACCATCCTCTCGAGCTGAAGCAGTGTGTTCAGCGGCTCATTTATAGATGTAGGCTTTAATTTAGGCGTGAGAACACTCCTAAATTATCTTTCCTAGAATATATTCACCTGGGTGTAGATTTTATTTCATTTCAATGCTCCAATTGGCTGTAATCAATTAATTTCCGTGGGCGGCTACCCCCTCTCTACTCTCAGGCCTTGTGAACTGGTAAATCCCAGAGTCATTAATCTTGAGCTGTTCGTGTGGTCCAGACGAAAATGAGTTCCCTGGCGTCACTTAAATACGCCCCTTCGCTAGCTCCGATTTGTCAACTGTCAAGCTGGTTTGCTTTCATGCATTCTGCTTCTAAAACGTACATAGGCCAGGATTTTCTTGCAATTATCCACATTAAAAAGCTATGATATTCCCATTCTAGCCGTGAAATCCTGCTATATGATTATATGCAGATATAACTCATTGCTCTTCGGGTTCCCTGTAGCTGTTCCCCCTCAGAGATCAATGGTTCAATTCTGGTCAGAATCATGGGCCTGGTCTTCTTCGATAAGACCCGAGTTCGATGCCAGACGGCTGTGTCTAATTGGGCACAATACTTAGTAGAGAATTTTCCTGGACACGTAAAAAAAATGAATAAATTACAGTCTCTACACAAACGAAGGTTTTCAGACACATATAGAAGTATTTGAAGACATTTCTCAGTGTTGCCTCATTCGTTTATTGAAAGCTTTTCAGTCGGTCAACACACATTGTGTACACTTATATTAGGCGGGAAAACAAGCATTTATATGCCCTAACCTGAAAGAAATATTTCATGACATATTTAACACAAAATAACACGCCTTTATGTAAAGAAAAGGAAGGAAGCATACTTAATTGGTTGACAAGTTTCGATCGTCACGCAATCATCATCAGATTTTGCTCACTTATGATTAGATAAGGTACGATTTTTATGTGCAAATAACCAAATATATAGGATGTCATTTATGTACTTGAGTACCCTTAAGGGGCTTGTAGGGGATGGGTATAGGATCAATTTGAGATAGGGAACCTGGGGTAGGAATCGCCTCCTAACCTCAGAAAATAGGTTTGTTTCTGGCCCTCCGCTTCTGTAAAGTAGGGAAGCGCACCATGTGTTACTCGGAGGTCAGGCACTCTTTCGCTGTCAACGGTCTTGGCGTGACCACCGCTCAACGCTGCGTTAGCCGAGAGCTGCATTCCTCTTGCCAATTTATAGTTCCGTCGTCTTTAACTACTGCAGAAACACACGTACGGTAACTCGTTGATACTAATAATCAAAAGGCAATTCATTAACAGAATCAACGATAGTTAAAAAAACAGCACAGAAAAAACACTCACTGTGAATACGCCCCCTCCTATCCCTCTAAAAATAGAGAAAAGAAAAAGAAAAAAAATAGAAGGCATGGCACCCTAGGAGAAACGAAACCGGGACCACCGTGGCACCGCACCTCGTACCTATCCTCGCGGCTAACGTAGCGTTGAGCTGTGGTCGCGCCAAGACCGTTGACAGCGAAAGAGTGCCTGACCTCAGAGTAACACATGGCGCGCTTCCCTCCTTTACAGGAGCGGAGGGCCTGAAACAAACCTGTTTTCTGGGGTTAGGAGGCCATTCCGACCCCAGGTTCCCTATCTCAAATTGATCCTATACCCATCCCCTACACGCCCCTTAAGGGTACTCAAGTACATAAATGACACCCTGTATATACAACCTTTGGATTACAAAAGTTTGTAAAAACTTGTGGAACGTGTCAATCTTATTTAAATAATATCTTTAAATAATAATAATACCAATAAGCAATAATTTGAGGAAGATCTTAGGACCCAAACAATAAACGATAGTACATGGTGGAAGAGGAGAAACAGACATATATACAGACAGGCAGAGAAAATCACAGATAGTATACGGAAGAGAAGAATGAAGTTTTATGGACACCTCACAAGAGACAAGACAGTCAACTAACGAAGAAAATCTTCAACTACGAGTTCAGCTCCTAGGTAAAAGGGGAGCGTGGTGGCGCAGTGGTCAAGCTATTTGCCTCTCACCAAGGTAGACCGGGTTCGATTCCTGGTCAATACATGTGAGATTTTCGAAGTGAAATTCCATGTCCTGTGGTTCGATTCCACGTAAAAAGGAGGTCCCGTGGCTCATGATCGCGAGATTAATGGTCACGTAAAACTCCAAACTTCGTCGCTTTCCAAGATAAAAGCGACTACAAATTGGGCGGATGAAACAAGAAAGTACATGGAGGAAGTTGGAGTCAGTCTAAAAGAGATCTGGAATAGAGAGACGTTTCGAGCTACGATTGATAATTTCAGGGGGTTCCAGGAAAAGCAAAGTAGAAAAGTCAAGAACATCTGGTCGGAAGAGAGGAAGAGGAACCACAGCGAATAGATGAAGAAGTTCTGGGAAAAGAAAAAACGACTAACCATCAAGTCAATTGTTTCCCGTGGTCCAAAATAAGCCAAAATCGAAGAAAGAGAAGACTAAGCAATAATATGTAAGATAAGATTAATACATAAACATCGTATCTAATCTAAGCCTAAGTGAGCAAGATCTGACGATGATTGCGTGACGATCGAGACATGTCATCCAATTAATTACCCCCCCCCCTCTTTATTTCACACGGGAGCGTGTAATTTTGTGATATATATCTAATGTAATATTTCTTAACAACACATAGAGACCTTCCAACCCATTAAGGCTGTTATAATTTATAGCGTTATTTCTGGTACTCAAATGAATATTTAATTACAAGCGGGGCGGCTTCTGCGGCGTAGTTGGTAGCATGCTGAGCTTCTATGCCCAAGATGTTGTTGTTGTTTGAGTCTTCAGTCTTTTGACTGGTTTGATGCAGCACTCCATGCCTCCATGTCCTGAGCTAATCGTTTCATCTCTACATAGTTACCACACCCTACATCCGAGGCAATCTGTTTAACATATGCTAACCTTGGTCTACCCCTACAGTTCTTGTCCTCGACCCTTCCTTCCATAACTAAGCTTGCTATTCCTGCGTGTCTTAGTATGTGTCCTACCAACCTATCTCTTCTCTTCATTTCAGTCGCCAGAAACATCTCTCCTCTCCCACTCATCTTAATACCTCTTCGTTTGTCACCCTATCAACCCATCTGATCTTCATCATTCTCCTGTAACACCACGTTTCAAACGCCTCAATTTTCTTCTTTTCTGCTGCACCAATAGTCCAAGTTTCACTTACATAGAGTGCAACGCTCCAGACAAAGGCTTTCAAAAATTACTTCCTAATACCTAAATCTGTATTCGATGTCAACAGATTCCTTTTCTGAAGAAATGCTTTCCTTGCCTGAGCCAACCTACTTTTTATATCCTCTTTGCTTCGTCCATCACTGGTTAATCTGCTTCCTAAGTAACAGAAGTCTCCTAATTACTTCAGCTTTTCACCTGCTAATTTGATGTCCATAGAGGTTTCTGATTTCTTTCGGCTGCATTCCAATACTTTTGTTTTGAAAAATGAAAATCCACAGCCTGCTTCCAGTCTCCGACCGGGTCAGGATGGAATGAATGAAGCCCCTATCTAGCGGCGAGGATATGAACTGTGCCGGCTGCCGAGGCCTGACGCACTCCTCTGGGGCAATGATTAAATGAATGACAGATGAAATGAAATGATAGTGGAGAGTGTTGCTGGAATGAAATTTTGACAGGGAAAACCGGAGTACCCGGAGAAAAACCTGTCTGCCTCCGTTCTGTCCAGCACAGATCTCACATGGAGTGACCGGGATTTGAACCACGGACTCAGCGGTGAGAGGCCGGCGTGCTGCCGCCTGAGCCACGGAGGCAATACTTTTGTTTTACATTTATTAATTTTCAGCATAAATTCTTTCCTCCCAAGACGGAGTCCATACCATTCAAATACTCTTTCAAATCCTCAGGCGTGTCGGCCAAGATGACGATGTCATCGGCAAATCTCAGAGTTGAAATTATTTCTCCTTGAATCTTCACTCCCACTTGCGGGTTCAAACCCGGCCGAAGTGGTCGGATTTCTTAAGAGTGTTAAAAATCCTTCAGTATGCCTTCCTTCGGAGGGGAAGTAAAGCCGGCGTGCCCATGCCATAGATTTATGGCATGTACAAGAACCTACAATATTATGTGAAGCTGAATTTGTAGGTTAGATTTAAAAAATGAATAACAAAAACTTTTTATATAATTGTAAATTCTAAAAACGTTTATATATACTGTACCTTCTTCTTTCCTAGCGTTTAACCCAGTACGGGGTCCACTGCTCTACTACATCTTCTCCACATTTTTCTGTCGTTGACATCTGCAGGTTGTAAGCCAACATCGTGGATATCCGTCTTAAGGCTAAATGTCCCGACACTTTGGTAAGAATATATTTCAACAGATGACAGCACAAGCGAAGCTGAATTTATTTATTTATTTATTTATTTATTTATTTTTGTATCGAAGGAGAGCTCCGATCTGCGATCTGAAAACTGCTATGTACTCTGTCTAGTAGCAGAATTGATATTATTTCATTGCTTACTTTTTAATTTCAAAAACAGAAAAGTTGCTGTTTGTTTTTCAACTATCTGTTTAAAATTCGAAAGAAAACAGGTAATACGAAAGTTTAGTTTTACTCACTGATTCCAAAGCTGCATCGAAAACCGAAATAGGTTGAATAGAACCGTCGGGATCACTTTGGGAAGTTTGTGAATAAAAGTGTTACTGTATTTGCAAAAAGGCACGCCAGTAGAACAAGGTCATGGTGAGCGGGTTGGTGGAGGGTTAGGGGGAGGGTAGGGGAGCGGAGCTTGAGAGAGTGACAACCTTGCCAGACGGTATGGAATTCCCGAACATACACTCCAATGTTGCAATTGACTGTGCTGGTTAGTTCTGAATTATTGTCAAGGTCTGGATATTTCTGAGTGATCCTTTGATATTTTACCAGTTCCTAGTTACGACTTCTGATTTTTAGTTCATTGATCTCATTAATTCCTTTTTGTTTAATTTATTTTACCTGCAACTGTATTAGTTTTTAATGCCCGTTAGGTGTTCTATTTTCGGCACTTTATTTTTTTGGACAGAATTTCTGGTAGAATAGATTTTTGGTCAATGTTACCCTCCTGGTTGGTGGTTCCCACGGACTCAGCGAGGGAACTCACCACTACCGCCTTTCCAGGCAGTGTCCTAGAGCTGGGAACACTTCGTCGGATTGGATACAACTGGGGAGGTGTGATCAGCAATTCGCCCAGGCGGCCTCAGCTGCAAAGCGAACAGGGGCCTCATGAGGGAAGGGAAGGGAAAGGAAGATTCGGATGGATAGGCAAGGAAGAGGGAAAGAGGCGGCCGTGGCCTTACAGTAGGCCTTCCAGTAGTAGACGAAGTAGGAAACCACGGAGAACCACTTCGAGGATGGCTGAGGTGGGAATCGAACCCCCTCTACTCATTTGGACTACCCGAGGCTGAGTAGACCCCCGTTCCAGTCCGCATACCACTTTTCAAATTTCTTGGTAGAGCCGGGAATCGAACCCAGGACCTCCGGGGTGGCAGCGAACCATGCTGACCGCTACGCTACGGAGGTAGAATAGATACATGTACATATAGGTAGGCTACATTTGGTGGAGAGCGTTACGGTCATCGAGTGGAGTTATTCTTTCGTTTTTGTTGAAAAATGGAGCCACCACCAAAACCGATTCAAGGGCGATCCACTAAATCCCAGGGGAGATTGCGACTAAGTACTGAACCCAACGGTGTTAGGCTGACTGGTGTCGAACATGGATCTCTGTGGTAAATGAGTACAGACTAGAGATACCAGCAAGAAACGAACACAAGATCTTTTGAGGGAGTTTAAGCTATAAAACCCCCTAGAGAAAGTACACATTAAATCACTGTTGTGATATAAACAAATTCTGACATTATTTGTTAATATAATGTAGAAAATATTATCAGAATACGGCAGTATTGGGCTGTAAGATGCATACAAATCTGGACTTAGTGCAGAGAGTTAGAACTCTTGACGGATTGTAAATGGGCCTTGAATACAGGCGTGGTTTCGTGGAGACATGCCAGTCACTATGACCTATTTATGCTGTCTGAGACAAGGCAGGACGGTAATATATGGGCAAGTGATACCCCGCTACATAAGGAAAGGTCCAGGGGGATGAGAAGATGCCAGAATAATTTAATGATTACTCGTGAATGGAGTAACTCAGAGACATGAGGATTGCACCTATGTGAATGGATGGCCAGGAGGCTAATTATCAAGCCATCAAACATTGAATTCGAGGCAGATTTAATGTAACGCGCATTGACACCGTAGAAATGAGGCCAGCGCCAAAATCTGGCCATGTCTTCGGGGAAAAACCAGTGACGCGGCGTGTGGACGCGCTGGCAAAGGCAATTAATATTAATTAATTGGCCGATCGATCCTCGAGCACACAGACAGATATGTGATCAGCGAGGGAAAATGGACTAGGAAAACGTTATTTCAAGACCAGAAATGTACGGAGAGAGGAGATGAAGCTCCAAGGAAATTTTAGACCTACTTTTTGTCTCCAAACAGATATCAGGTCAGTGGAGCGAACAGTCAGTTGTCAGTTGAACCATGGCCTAGTGCAGAGCGCACGCCGCCTGAATCCAGAGAGGGGCGCGCGGACTTTAGTATGTTGAGTGCTCATCGACATATTAACCATGCCGTCAGGCACTAAATAAGAACAATTAATGAGGACAGTCGTGCCATACTTTTATAGTCGGCAGTAAAAGTGATTACTATTGAGTACGCAGAAAATGTACCGTGTGATGTACAAGTTAGGACAATGTCAGATTAGGCAAATCGTACCTCATGACGAGGAGATATTAAGTGGTATCATAATAATGTACGTGGAACTGTCCAATGTTTTGTTATAAGCAGATAATTCAGGGGGACTGTAAGTTCGGCCGAAGGACAATTGAAAGTGGTAATTGTACAAGTTCAATGTACAATGGACGAGCGCAATATGTAAGCTATTGATTAGACATATAATAGGATGTCGAACGGCGCAGGTATAAACTTTGTTATGCGAGTGATGAAATTTCGCAGGGATACCACTGTAATTTATGCTCAGGACGATGTGGAAGCATATCTATGCTATATCGGGAAATTTATCTAAGGATAGAAATTGATAGACAGATTGGGGACCGCTAGGAATCATTAGGCAGAGAATCGAGACTTTCGAACGAGATGCGGGATAGTCGTGAAAGATAGATCTTCAACGCCTGAATTTCTGAAATTCTGCAAGGAAGGGTCAACCATTAAGAAATGTACATAGTGATCGTGTGATTTTAGTGATGGTCATTTAAATATATGTAAAATTAACAGTGTAATAAGTGATATAACGTGTTTTGTGAAAAAGGAAGTGACAAGCTTCGACATGGAGAAGCAAAGTGCAGTGTGTTTTGTAATGCAAAAATTATGTAAAATGTGTGTGAAAAGTGGGATAATGCCTTGCTAGTTTGCAAATGATGGCGGGCATTACTGGAGAAAATGTTTCGTCGGAGCCACCAGATTAACCAATGTGAGTACCCAAAACCATGGTTTTGTAGTGAATGTAGTCCACTGTATGTTGAGTGATTTCAAAAATTATAGAATATGCCAATAAGAGTCAATTTTCGGAGATAGAACCTCGAGATATTAATGTTGTGTTGATTTTAGTCAAGTTGAGATGTCTTTGTACATCATTGAGTGTATAAATCGTTACCACTAAAGTAAAAATGGCAATTGAGTTAAATAGAAAGTTAACGTAACGAACACGGACGTTCGGTTATTGATTATATAAATACGGTTACGTTGTGTCGGTATAGGGAAAAATTTATGTCAGTAATAATAATAATAATAATGAGAATAAATGAATACACATCAAGGAATGTTTGTAAGCAAATATATATGCTAATTGGAATACTTGTGTATCCAAGCAGTAGTATTATACGAGATGGGCTAAGCAAAGGAATTTAATATCAGAGTATATTATGATAATGGAAATAAATATGCAAGAATATAGGAACTGGAAGGGTTTAATAGTGAATTGAATCGCAGCTTGATGAATAAGCTTATAAGAGTAATTGATAGAGATTATCTTATTAATTAAAGGACGGGATCATATCACAATGGTCATGGGAGCCAGGTAATCTAATCTGCGTGTGAAATCTCGTATAGCCAAGGGCATACAGAGATATTATTTTTGCCAGAGCGTATTTAGTGAAGGAAACCCTAGCTCAGAGAATTGCTATGAAATGTACCAGGTTCGAATCCATTGGTGCATGGGAGGATAACAATGGACACTTCAGCATGACACCTGATATCGACCGAGGAGTACCTATTGAATAAATTCAGCTCCTGGGAGTGAATGTAGACGGCAGGAAGAGTACCTGACCGTGTTCTTTAACAAAAAGATGCCGGTTATCCCAATTCGACATGTGTTTGATGAATCTCGTTCCTTCATATGAATGTAAATGGACCTGTTGAGGCCAGCTATTAATATCCTAAGGATAGGAATAAATGCTTAAACAATTCCATATCTCGTCTTGCATACAGTTCAGTTAGATCATCTGTGTTGTGCAGGTCAGTGAGACGGCACAATTGTATTTGAAGCCACGTGCTACTGCTTGGAAATAAAAGAAAAGGGGCAGAGCGAGGGAGGTAGCAAGTGGTTTGTTACAGCCCGGCGCAGACCCATTGTATACAGGAAGGGCCAGGGGGAAGAGATTTTAAACTACCCTTGGAGGGTGACGTTTAGAGTGGAAAGACTTTGTGACCCAAGTTTGTAATAAGAGAATCATTGTTGTATTGTATAATGAATTTGTGTGGTTTGAAACACATTGATAATTAAGGATCATTCTGATAACTTAATACTTGGCAAACTTATGAGATGTTGAAAGTTGCATTTTTATACTGACATTGTCACCTATTTCCGAAGATGGACACCAGATGCCATAATTATGCTATGCCCACGCAAGGGTAGCATTAAATCCCACCCGACACAGCGGTAACGGAACCATTGAAATTGAACTCATGACGGCATACAGTGGAACTGCATAAAGGGGTAGAATTACAAGTAACAATGGAGTTGCAAGTAAATCTGATGTGCAACCCATAAATTGGTTAATGCATGGTACAGCATTTTGGTGGGAAGAGAAATGCAGAACATAATTGTACGCATAATGTAAAGTAGGATGTGTTGAGAATAAACGACTAGATTGTGAAATTAAAGTGGTCATAATAGGTGACGTGAGATTGTAAGTACAGTTGTATGTGTATTTTACCAGTGCATCAGCGCACTTGAGAAGGAATTTTATGTTAATCTCATGATAAATGAATAAATAATCATTTGGATTTGCGAGGATTAAATGCGAATATTAGTGGATTGAAGGAATAAGTTTTGCATTGTTTGTGTATTATTGTTGGGATTGTGTTTTTGTTTGTGTGAAGCCATGATTTAGAGCTCAATTAAAGTCTTTAGAATAGAGTTGTGCCTTATTATTGTAGAGTTGATACCTTTTAGTCTCAGATCAAAAATATGCAACTGCTCAGTGGGTGAACGGTACACGCCTGAGGACTGATGGTAGCTGGAGGCAGAAGCATGTTTTCCATGGAAATTATTCATATGGGTACATGGGATTTGGAGCCCTGTACAGTGATTTGAGCTAAAGGTACAACTTAAGTTGGCCAAGATCTGATGTAAACAACTCTATTAACATAACGAATAAAACGAATTAGGGGAACGACCGCACCTAACCTTAGCTAAGCTCCGATACAAACAAAATAAATTATGATAAACACCATATACTTATCATGGTCCAGGTAACATGGGGCGGTATTATTCTATCTTCGAATCGCCTGATTAGTGCAATATGTATATCTTGGCATTGCACATCCTGACCTACCTATCTTCATCTATTTATCATGGCGAGGCCCAAGGTGTGAAACGTTTTGCTTGCCCCTAACTGTTGGGTGAGAAATGAAACTGTTTACCTTTGCCTAAGCTATGTTGTTTTAATGGGCGCCAAGACCTCAACGCAATGTTGAAATCTAAATTTGTATTTAACAACGTCTAGCTCTGGCAGAACACATTCAAGACTCTATTCACTCAGATCGTGGTATGATTTGATCATTAACCCAACAAACAATTGTATCAGGAGAAGGAATTGGTCTATATCTAATGCTACCTACTGAAAGCAAAGATTGCATTGTAAGAGAAATGAATTTATTATATAAAACAAGTATAGCAAAATTAATAATAATAATAAGTTTAAAATTTAAATTGGAGCGTTGTGATTTGAATATTACCGATAGAAAATTACGTGAAAACGGAGTCTGATAAATTATTGATTTTACTCTTATTCCCAAGCTATGAAGTTACTGAAATATGAAATATAAAACCAAGAGAAATGAGAGATTGCGTATTTCTGCGTCATTCGCGCTTACCACTGGAAATAGCCGAAGCCTTTCCCTCGTACTGGATGATGCTGTGAGCTTCCCACAGTCTCCTGGACGTCGACATCTTCGTCGATATTTGATGAGATTCTGGTAGATTAGATGATTATATGGTCCGTACCTCGGACCCAAACACTCGTACAACCGCACTGGTTAAGTTTTACAAAAGTTAGTCCTCCAATCCACGGAACATCGGAGCGATTCCCGCGTACAACCGTACTCGTTAAATTCTATACAGATCGTCGCTAACTCCACCGAACATCGGAGCCACACGCACGCGCACCCATACTCGTCAAGTATTTCACAGATTGTCCTGGTTCCACGGCGCGTCGAACGATATATGCACCTGTTGGCTCCCCCACTCTTCAGCCGACTTCTAGCTTACGTGGTCTCCACTGATTGGCTCTGCCACCCCGCTACTTCCCCTCCTCTAGTTCATTACACTCGGCGCGGCGATGATGAAGTCGATTTCCGTTCCAACTATTCGCCTTTCCTGGACGCTGCGACCCAGGATTGCGTCATGCTTTCCGACAAGATTAAGCGTGTACTTGAATTCCCAGTGAGTCACGTCTCTCGATATACCCTAACTGACGAAAACTCCGTAAAATTCCGCAATCACATAATTTTCTATGATATTGTCGTTCGTAATAATTTGCTTGATAGCGTTTTCTAAGACATAGAAAACCTATCTGAATGCTAATAATTTTTATAAAATGCTCCGAAAATACCTCAATAATAATTATAATAAATTAAGAATAATAATAAATTAACATGAAAAATTCTCTTGGCTGAACAATTTGCCGCGTAAATAAATATAGAATGGCTTCCTACTGACTTATGCCAGTTGCATAAAAAAAACTCGAAAAACACGTTACATATTCGCCTCGGATCATCGGATGATTTACCGTGACGACGGTCCATTATCCGATTATCCCAGACACGTTAATAAACCCCATCCTAAATACATATTACATAAATGAAATCACCCTAAATTACAGATATATACACTCATAATTTTTCTTCACGCACTTTGCGTCAAAGTTTGTTGTCAGTATGGATTGCACTTTGCAACCAGTCCAATGTTTTACATATAGAATAGTGTTCCACGGATATTTCCGCCTCTCAAATTTCTCTATGATGGAGAAATAGACATAATTAATGTGTGAGCACTATGTATTTATGATGTCATATCACACGCATTGAAGGTGTTCTGATATATTTATATCTCCATAGAACTTCCTAATTTCACTGGAGGTCCCTTCCTTATGGTGAAATTTAATCTCACTTAGCACTGAACACACGATCACACTATTGTGGCAGCGCCTCGTGACCATAATACTTAATCTCTCTTTAAAGTAGATTAAATTAATATTGACTTCTGAAAAAAAAACAGTAAATGCGCATTACATATAACACCAAATATTTCTGTGCCGTAATCGCCCTGTCTTGTTAAGTTCCCGTAGACCATATTCTACTTAATACTAGTTCTCAACACAGAAATAATACCTTTGTACAAATTACCTTAAATTACACACTTACAAATCTTACATGGCGAGGCCGTAAACAGAAATCGCGTGTGCTGATATGTATGAGTTTCATGAAGGACTGTCTCGCATTCTGATGGCCCATCTTTTGCCTCGTGGACGCCTTAAGCAAAAATACCCTGTTCAAGCGCTCACCCATCTCTAGGAGGCAAATGGGAATTCACCAGCGCTACCAAATTCTGGCCTTGGTGTATCGAGACATTTTAGTGCTCAAGAGCATCCGACAATCCCGTCATATTTCCCTGTACCTTAAAAACTCTCATTTACTTACATACTACCCCCCTGTGTGACTTCTGATACGCCTGCCTGGAAGACCATCTCCTCCCACGCACCAAATACCACACTTACTCATTTGATAGGCTGGCTCGCCAGCTAAATACACTCACTTTATGACACATATTTTCGTAGACTATGTATATTATACGTCCCGTATAATCTGTTTCCCTTACTATCCTCCAGCACATATGCTGTTTTGCCAATACGTTTGGAAACTATAAATGTTTCTGCGTCACCTGCTTCCAACCTTGCAAGTGGCTCCCTTAAATGAACGTCATCACGTTGCTCTACCTAGCATATTTCTCAGTATCTGTAACGATGCCCTGTTGCTACTGTCCACACATACTAACCCTACCTTCCTATGGTGTCACACCTCTACTCGACACTCTATGACCTAAAAATGTCAGTTCTGACTGACAGAATGACGACTTAGACAGCTTCAAAGTGAACCCTGCCTGATCTAACTTCTGAAAAACTATATCTAAATGACGTAGATGCTCCTCAAAACTGCGTGAACTAATTACCATATCATCAATGTAAATGGTTACAAACTCTCCTGTGTCATCCCCTAATGCGATGTTTAAAGCCCTAATTAAAGCTGCTGAACTACTCTTTAACCCATAAGGTGTTCTACAAAACTGATAAAGGTTATATTTATGACTAAAAGCTGTAAATGGTCTATCTTCGTACATAAGTGGCACTTGCCAAAAACTGGAACTCAAATCTACACAAGTGAAATACTTCTTCCCTCAAATGTTTGCATTAATTCCTCTATTGACATAGATTTCAGCTGATCTGAACTAATTCTACTGTTAACCAAACGAGCGTCTAAACAAATACGAACCGTGCCGTCGGTCTTGGGTACCGTGATCAAAGAATTAACATATGGACTGTTAGAGTGCTCAATAATCCCATCTTCAAGCATCTGGTTAATTTGTGCCTCAACTGCACTCTGATAAGCGATAGGTACAGAATATCTATGTCCTGTGAATACTGACCTATCAATAACGTTCAATGAATGTGTATAGCAATTGGCCATACCAATGCGATCCTCAAAAACTCTCCTATTACACAATAACACATCATAGAGCCGAACACATTGTTCCACCTCTATATTACCCTGAAATGCAGCATCACGTAACGAGTCCTCTAGACTTCCGTTCGTAATCACACTGCCCACAAAACATGGAGAACCCCGCTCTACGGCTGGCGATATCTCATTTAAAGTACAAATCACACCTACACTACTACTCCTCTGAATATGGTCATTGAACGCTACTTCTACTTCAGAATCTCCCCATTTAAATTTCAAACTCCCTACATCATAACATAAGTTACCAGACACTCTACTTAGCCACTCTGAACCCAAGATAACACTGAATACTAAATTTGGAATTACAAGGCAAATCTGCTTCTCTACATGATTATTAATTTTAATGTCTACTAAAACTTGCTTAGAAATTACTTTAGACCTCTTCCCAACAGCTGTGATAACAAAAGTGCTTTTAATTGGCATCTCCTCAAAATTTACTCCAGTTCCTTTCATTTTATCATAAAATGCACTACTTATGCAACTCTTCATACAACCACTATCAATTAAAACATCTGTGTACGCCTCGGACACGTTAAATTTAACTATGGGGCTCTTACTAACCACTTCCTGAATAATACCTTCATCATTTAGTTCATGTAATAATTCATTTCTTACATTTAGGTCATAGGGTTCCTGTATAATTGTATGGACAGGGCATGCTACAGACTGAGATTCTGACCTTACTTCGCAGCCTGGTTCGCGTTTAAAGAACCGCTACAGCTGGCCGTAGTACTACTAACTACTAAACTGGTCTGGTTGTTCTGGGCTGTGTTGTCATTGTTTGGCTGTATATTACTACCACTAGGCTGTCCTCTTCCTTGACCCCTATTCTGGTTGTAATTATTGTCATTATACTTTCTCCCTTGATTTCCCCTGAAATCATTGTTTCTCCCTTGATTTCCCCTGTAATCATTGTTCCTCCCTTGATTTCCCCTGAAATCATTGTTCCTTCCTTGATACTGATTACCATAGCCATTTCCTCTGTTCTGATTTAGCTGATTATTATTATTTCTACTTTGAGCGTTGGCCCCTTCGCCACCGTTCCCTTGAACTTCTTGATGCCTGGCTTCATTAGGTCTATTATTATTATTACCCTGGTTCCTATTGAAATTGTCCTCATAACCCCCTCTCCCTAGTGCATCAAATGTGCTTAACAAATTTTCTACTTGTGATATAGTCTTTACATTCTGGATACAAGCAGCCTCCTTGATCCTATAGGGAAAGTGCCTAAGTAGCAACCTCACCACATCACTTTCCTCCTTCAATCTATCCAGATATTTACACACTAATACCTGCCCTAAAAAGTATTCGGTCATGGTGGAGCTTCCTTGAGGGTTATATTTACCACACACTACTCCCTCACGATGCTGCGACTGAATAACCTCATTCCAGAACTTTTCACAGAATTTCATTTTAAAGTCATTAATATCAGTAAACTTGTCTCTGTAGACAGCAAACCAATTCCTCGTTTCCCCCACAAACACTTGTTCTAAAATTTCAACTACCTGGCACCACTCAATACTACCATTTTCCAACCTCTCCCCGAATTTATTTTCTATAGTGTCCATGAACTCCATTGGGCACCCCTGTCGATTGCTGAACTTACCCAGTTCTACCTCCCTGTGTGTGCTATTCACAAAAACTGGCCTATTCTGACTATTTTCTTGCCTGATCCTAGCTTTTAATTTTAACTCTAATTCTGCGATTTTCTCCTCAGCCTTCCTCTCAATACTGTTTACTGTTAATTTAATGTTTCCTTCTGATTCTTCTACTTTATCATATAGCTTTGCTTGTTTCTCCTCAATCTTGCTAATGCTCTCTCTATTACTCTCTCTTAAATCATTTACTTCTGCAACTATTTGTGAGTGGACTTTCTCAATTCTACCCCCCAGCTGTTCCTTAACCTCTTTAGTAGCTACCTGAATTTTGTCAATTTCTCCCCCCAATTGCTTTTTGACCTGCTGTGTTTCCAGTTGCACTAGTTCTTTTAAATTTTCAGCCTGTGTACTGATTCTAATTTCCAACTCCTCCTGTACTTTTCCTAATTTCTTGTCTACATCTGCAATGATCTCTTGAACCTTCTCTTCCATTACTCCTCTGATTTCTCCTCTAATCTGCTCCATTTTCACACTAATTTCCTTGTTGTTCTTATCTAATTTTGCATTATTCTGTTCTAATTTTTTATTTAAAGCTTCTGTACTTTCTTTATTTTCCCTACTGTTTTGTTCTAATTTTGCATTATTCTGTTCTAATTTTGCATTATTCTGTTGTAATTTTGCATTTAAAGCTTCAGTACTCTCTCTATTTTCCTTACTGTTTTGTTCTAATCTGGCGTTTAAAGTTTCATTACTCTCTCTATTTTCCCTACTGTTTTGTTTTAATTTAGCGTTGTTTTGTTCCAGTTTTGCGTTTAAAGCGTCTGTACTTTCTTTATTTTCCCTACTGTTTTGTTCTAATTTGGCGTTTAAGGCATCTGTACTTTCTTTATTTTCCTTACTGTTTTGTTCTAATTTTGCATTTAAGGCATCACTACTAACTTTGTTCTGATACATGAACTCGAGAAGTAAAGTTTTTAATTCTGGTTGGCCGCCTACACTCCCTGTTTCAGTATCGGGATTTACCTCCGCTACCCCGGTACTACCATCACTCGACATACTGCTCGTATCATCACTCTCCCGTTGATGACCACTACGTAACCTCATCTGTCTTTCTTTCTCATCCCCCATAATGATATACACTGATACAGACAAATAACCCCCAAAATACAGGCACAGAAATATATACCCTTCTCCTTCCACAAATGTTATTAGGTTTTCAGCCCCAAGTTGTCGGCGACAAATGAAACGTGTCCGCTTAGGCTGGGATGACAAGTGAAACGGTATTTACTTTGCTCCACGTTGAGCGTACAAATGAAACGTTTTGCTTGCCCCTAACTGTTGGGTGAGAAGTAAAACTGTTTACCTTTGCCTAAGCTATGTTGTTTTAATGGGCGCCAAGACCTCAACGCAATGTTGAAATCTAAATTTGTATTTAACAACGTCTAGCTCTGGCAGAACACATTCAAGACTCTATTCACTCAGATCGTGGTATGATTTGATCATTAACCCAACAAACAATTGTATCAGGAGAAGGAATTGGTCTATATCTAATGCTACCTACTGAAAGCAAAGATTGCACTGTAAAAGAAATGAATTTATTATATAAAACAAGTATAGCAAAATTAATAATAATAATAAGTTTAAAATTTAAATTGGAGCGTTGTGATTTGAATATTACCGATAGAAAATTACGTGAAAACGGAGTCTGATAAATTATTGATTTTACTCTTATTCCCAAGCTATGAAGTTACTGAAATATGAAATATAAAACCAAGAGAAATGAGAGATTGCGTATTTCTGCGTCATTCGCGCTTACCACTGGAAATAGCCGAAGCCTTTCCCTCGTACTGGATGATGCTGTGAGCTTCCCACAGTCTCCTGGACGTCGACATCTTCGTCGATATTTGATGAGATTCTGGTAGATTAGATAATTCTATGGTCCGTACCTCGGACCCAAACACTCGTACAACCGCACTGGTTAAGTTTTACAAAAGTTAGTCCTCCAATCCACGGAACATCGGAGCGATTCCCGCGTACAACCGTACTCGTTAAATTCTATACAGATCGTCGCTAACTCCACCGAACATCGGAGCCACACGCACGCGCACCCATACTCGTCAAGTATTTCACAGATTGTCCTGGTTCCACGGCGCGTCGAACGATATATGCACCTGTCGGCTCCCCCACTCTTCAGCCGACTTCTAGCTTACGTGGTCTCCACTGATTGGCTCTGCCACCCCGCTACTTCCCCTCCTCTAGTTCATTACACTCGGCGCGGCGATGATGAAGTCGATTTCCGTTCCAACTATTCGCCTTTCCTGGACGCTGCGACCCAGGATTGCGTCATGCTTTCCGACAAGATTAAGCGTGTACTTGAATTCCCAGTGAGTCACGTCTCTCGATATACCCTAACTGACGAAAACTCCGTAAAATTCCGCAATCACATAATTTTCTATGATATTGTCGTTCGTAATAATTTGCTTGATAGCGTTTTCTAAGACATAGAAAACCTATCTGAATGCTAATAATTTTTATAAAATGCTCCGAAAATACCTTAATAATAATTATAATAAATTAAGAATAATAATAAATTAACATGAAAAATTCTCTTGGCTGAACAATTTGCCGCGTAAATAAATATAGAATGGCTTCCTACTGACTTATGCCAGTTGCATAAAAACCCCTCGAAAAACACGTTACAGGTGGGGCATTCGACAGTAAAACCGAATCCTTGGATGGTTGCTGCGATGTCTTGCGATGGCTAACCTTCCTTCATCTACTGTATTTATCATGGCGCCCAAGTTTGTGGAGCTTATGGGATTTAGGGAAACCCCATAGATTTTATATGGTATTTCATGGGGAAAACCATAATAATAATTATGTTTTGCCTCAAACTGTGTTTGAGTGATTTTTGAGTTCAGTAGGCTTTTGAAGTAATGCAGAGTCTCTCTATTGAGAAGAGAAGTGCCCAAGGGTACGAGCGCTGCACACCAAATTCACAATTTATCCAAAATCCAAATTTTAAGTTCAATCTTACAATATGTGTACAGTGTCTTGAATTTCTCTTCAAGACGAATCTATACATGTATCCATGAAGCCTGCCTATATCTCAAAGTGAATTGTAGTACGAATGGCTGGCACGGAGGGAATTTTGCAAGTTATTGCAGAGCTAAGGCAGCATTTTGACGCTGTCAATGAACAGAATAAGCTGGAAGCCAAGGCTTTCCAGGATGAAATAAATAACCGTTTAGATGCCAATCAGGTGGCAATTAATGCAAATCAGGTTGCAATGAACAATAATCAGTTTGAATTGAGTAATCGTTTAGACGCCAATCAGGTGGCAATTAATGCAAATCAGGTTGCATTGAATAATAATCAGGCAGAAATAAATGCTAAGTTAGGTCAAATGCAAGAAACAATTAAGACCGAGGTAACTGAGACCGTTGTAAGCATTATATCAGAAATGCAGGTTAAGACTGAATAGCGTTTTGAGTCGATAGAAGCGAAACTCGAAAGTAATTTGCAGGCATGTAAGCACGCGCAGGATGAAACGAACAGCAGGTTAGATGCGCTATCCAATGACATTAAGGATATTCAAATCCAAAATGAGGCGAATCTCGAACGCCAAGCGGAACAGTTTTCCGAATTTACTAGAACGGTAGATCAGAGATTAGAAGAGAAAGACAGTAAATGTGATGAAAAGTTGAAAAGTTATGCTAGAGCGATTAACGGTGATCTAAAAAAGCAGGATCAGAACATATTAGACCAATGTCAGGATATAGGAGAAATTAAGGCTATCGCTAACGAAAGTAAAGAGCTGGTAGGCAACATAAAAGGTCAAGTGAGCAAAGTTCATCAAGAACTGGACCAAATTCAAAGCGACATTGTTATAGTTAACAAAAGACAAGAGGAAAACAGACGGGAAATCACTAAGGTCAGAAGTGAAATATCAAAGGTCAATGGACATATCCAAGAGGAAATTAAAGTGCTTAGAGAAGAACTCGAAGTGAGAGAAGGCCAAAAGACAGAGGCAAGCGACAAGACCCTTGCTCAAATAAAGGAAGACGTAGAAGATGAAATCTCCCATATCAAGCAGAGCCTGAAGGAAGATAAGAAGAAAATATTTCAAGTGGCAGAAGAAAACCGGGATAGGCTAAGCAGAGTAGAAGAAGAAGTACTCGCTCGATTGGAAAGAGCAGAGATGCGCCACAATCAAATGGAGACTAGGATGATAGCACAGGAGGAAACCCTAATGAAAGATCCTAAGTCAAGTGAAGGCAGCGTGGAAGATATGAGGAAAACCAAGTGGGCAGAATTAGAAACCCAACCTATAATAAGGAATGCTACAGGGCCAGGCGAAAGTGCATATATGACGCCAGGTGCACCGATTGCAGCTTCTACGCCGCATGAAAATGCTATTCACAACCAAGTTATAACTGTAATTAGAGCAAGCGAGGAGAAACCAAGAAAGTTTTCAGGTAGCCATTGTAACATGACACCGAATTATTGGTTGAAAGAAGTGTTCGAATATCTGAATGATGCGCGGATACCACAAGAGCGCAGGCTACGAGCCATTGAGAAACTAACGGAGGGAGAATGTGCGTTATGGTTTCACAGTTTCCGTTATACCTTCGATACTGTCGAGGAGTTCCGGGAAGCTTTTCTGAAGCGATACTGGGATCCGAGTACCCAGCAGAATTTACGACTGGATTTGTACTCGAAAAGATACAGCACCAACAATCCAACGAAATACGCTGAATTTTTCGTATCTCAGGTGTGTAAATTTAAAGAACTAGACCAAGCACCTAGCGAGCTAGAGCTATGCATTGCTATTGCCAAACAACTTCCTTATGAAATCCAAAGGCTGCTGATTTCGGCAAATGCAAAAACAGCAAAGGAAATGGAGGCAGTTCTTAGGCAACTGGACCTCACAACATCCAATACTATGCGTCAGAATCGAACCGTGGAACAGGTACACGTGACCAACACGCAGACTGACCAGTACAAAGCTCCGAAAAATAATAATGCTACTAGCACCGAAACGTTTGATTCCAACGGACGTCAATGGGAACATGAACCCAGAAGTTGGCAACCGAAATATAAAGGAAACGCTGGTGAGGTAGAGGAGGCCGAAATTCTTGGAATCAACAGAATACAAGGGGTAGACCGTACCAAAATAATGGAGGTAATAATGGCCAAGAAGGCAACAATAGAAATTGGAGACCCCAGGAAAGAAGGCGTAACTTTGATGACGAGGTAGAGGAACGTTATCACGCTTCATTGCAATACCTCGATGAAAGGGGAGAAGAACCCCAGAAGCAGCAAGTCCGCTGGCAAGAAGCTATTCAAAATAGGACGTCACCAGACAGATATGGAGACGGGGCCAAACGTTTGGAGTTACAGCGCAGTGAACAGGAGAGAAGAAACTCTAACGGGACTGGCGCTGTAGAGAAAAAAAACACACCAAAATTAGAAGAATTTGAGAATGATGGATGGAATGCAGTCAACATCATTAATTGGATAGCTAAACCGGAAGAATTAATCGAGGATTCAGGAGGATCACAGGTCATGATCAAAAGAGAATTGCCCATTATTATAGTAAGAGTGGCAGGGTTGAATATAAGAAGTCTTTTGGACACGGGTTCAACGGTGTGTCTTATGACACAAGCTTTGTATAATGAGATAGCGCAAAGAGAAAACGTTTTGAAAATACCTATCTCAAGTGTCAAAATAAAGGGTGTCATTCCTGACAAGACGATGATATGCAAATATCAGATATTCCTAGATTTACAGATAGGAGGCTCTATCTTTTCACAGAGTTTTCTACTAGTAAGCAAATTGCCTTTTAATCTCATTATTGGGGCAGAGTTTATAAGGGAATACAGAGTGATAATAGACCTATCACAGGACAGAGTTATGTTCCGTGTGAACGAGGAAGCCGAAGGCTTAGAGGTCTCACTCAAACAGAATGAACCAGGGACAGATGAACAAGTATGGTATACATACAGAGACATGATTGAGGAGGAAGTGTTAGCTATCGAGCATTTAGAACACGAACTTAAAACACTAGCCACAGACATGGAGAAAGATCTGGAACCCGAACTGGAAGAATGAATTTTGGAAAAACTAGAAGAAGCGAAAATTGGTCCAAAAGATAAAGAAAAATTAAAGAAATTGTTATTGAAACAGAAGGAATTCTTTGACTCGAGACCTGGTCGTATAAAGAACTTCACTTATGCATTCCCAGTTAACGACTGGACACCATTTAGGCAGAAACCCTACCCAATAGCCGAAAAGCACTATGCTAAGGTCAAAGAAGCAATTCAGGAGAGTTGGAAGCCGGTGTTATTGAGAAGACACCAACGCCTTACGTAAGCCCATTGGTGATTGTACCCAAGACAGACGGGACTGTCCGAGTATGCCTGGACTTGAGACATTTAAATATGAGGGTGATGCCGGAGTTTGACCAAGTGCCACCTATTAAGGAAATCCTCAGAAAGTTTAAAGGGAAGACCGTATTTAAAATTTAGATATCACGTCGGGCTTTCACCATATTGAATTGGAAAAGAAAACTAGTCTATTGACAGGATTTATGTTTGATCAACATACATACTCATTTTTTTGGTTTGAAAACAGCTGGTTCAGCTTTGATAAGAGCGTTAGACCGCAATCTATCGGAAGAAGTTAAAGAGAGTACCATCAGGTACGTAGATGACATTCCACTCACGTCGGAATCTCTGGAGGAACACAAGAGAGACCTGAAGAAGTTGCTGGATAACCTTCGAGAAGCTAATTTTAAGGTTAACATCAATAAATCGAACTTCTGTCAGAGGGGAGTTAAATTCCTAGGGCACGTTATCGATGAAAATGGAGTAAGGCCAAACCCAGAGAAATTAGAGGTAATTCGAAATTTTTCTCGACCCACGAAAGTTAAGCTCGTCCGACAGTATTTGGGAGTTATTGGATTCTTTGCTAACCACTGCCCAAACTATACTACAACTGTGGCACCCCTGCAAGATCAATTGAAGAAAGGCGGCAGGTGGAATTGGACGGAGCAGTGTCAAGAAGCATTCGTGAGGTCGAAACAAATGCTTTTGGAATACGTGAAGCTGGGATATCCTGACTATACCCAGAAGTCCATAATACAGACGGATGCATCACTTGTTGGAATAGGGGCGATGCTGTTCCAAGAAAATGTTGATAAGCCTGAGGAGAAAGTTTTTATTGCCTTCATAAGTAGGAGATTGAAGGCCCACGAGAAAAATTACACGATTACAGAGATCGAGTTGCTCGCAATTCTGTACGCGTTACAGTACTGGCGCAAACTCGTGTATGGCTTTCAAATCGTCCTCAGAACAGACCATAAAGCTTTAACATTCCTGTGAAAGACGGATTTGTCCAGCCAGAGGTTGACAAGATGGTCCCTGTATATTCAACAGTTCAATGTGGATATAGAATACTGTCCAGGGAAAGAGAACGTAATACCGGACATGCTAAGCCGATATCCGAGAGAAGAGGAAACTCTAGCTGTCCAGATAGAAAATCGAGATCAGAAGACCTTAGATGACTTGAAGAATCTTACCACCCTACAACGCGAAGATCCGTGGTTGAAAATGATGATTGATTACTTCGAGGGACGCTTAGCAAGGGGAACTGCAATATACAGAGAGGCAGAGGCGTTATCAACAGACTACTTGTGGTACAATCAGATGCTACACAAGTGGGGTGATGTAGAGCATACCCGCCAAAGAATTGTTATTCCTGCATCTCTGCAGAGGAGATTGGTGTGGCTGGCACACAGAGCGTTTGGACACCCTGGTATAGATAAGGTAACTGCTCTACTGAAAGAAGCATTCATTTGGCCGAAGTTAAGAGAAACTGTAAGAAATGCTCTTAGGACATGCGATTTGTGCCAAAGGGTAAAGCCAAATCCCTTTTAATGAGACAACGACCCATTCCGTTGTTACCAGAGAAGCCAAGGCAGCTAATGAGTGTAGACAACTTTGGACCACTGCCTAGGGCACGTAGAGGCAATAGACATATTTTTGTAGCCATGGATGTATTTTCAAAAATGGTGGTATTATGCCCCATACAGAAGACCAGCTCGAAGCAGGTGTTAAAGAGATTGAAAGAGAGAGTTATTCCGATACTTTGGAAACCGGATAATTTACTCTCAGATCACGGGAGCTGCTTTACTAGCGCAGAATTTCGTCGGGAATTGGCAAATTTAGGAATTAGGCAGATTCTATTTACCATTCGCCATCCTGAGGCTAGCCCCGTTGAACGTGTTAAGAGAGAGATCCAGAAATACATGAAAATCTACTGCTCAGAAGAGAATTGGAGATGGATCGACGTCTTGGATATAATAGAGTACTGCTTCAATAATACTGTGCACGAAGCGACAGGTCAAGTGCCCGTGACTCTACATTTGGATCAGAGACTGGAGAGGCCATGGACTGGTGTTATTCCATTACCTGTAGACGCGCAGCCAGGACGAGAATTGAGGATCCAGCGAACCTTCGAATATCTCCAAGCACAGGCTGAAAGACGCCAGAGAAGAAACCGTGCGAAGCGATACCATAGACCGCTTCTCATTGGGGAGAAAGTTTTAGTTAGGAGACCAGCCAGTTCAGATCCAGAAGCACGTAAATATAAGAAATTCAATTTTGGATATCACGGCCCGTTCGAAATTATAAGAGACCTACAGAATAATGCATATAGAATAAGGCATTTAGAAACGGGAAACGAGGTCGTTATGAATGCTGTCAACCTCAAAATTTATCATTCACCAGAAGAATTTGACGAACAAGAGGAAGCTGTAGCAGCGCACACCCAAGTGTATGTGGACAGCAAAGTCAGGCAAGCAGACGAGCTTGAAGGCTCACGCAGCGAGACGGAAAGAAACCCAATAAGCTCGCCCAGGGAAGGAAGAAGACAGACGGAGTGCAAGTGTCTACGACTGCTATACAAATAAATGGTCGATTTTGCCGGGGAGGTTGAAGCCTTGAAATAAGCCCTCCGTGAGGACAATGCACGTCTGAGAGCCAAGCTAAGAGTAGAAGGGGGAGGTAGACAGACCCACTCGCAGGCAGACGAGTTGAATGACCGCTTATTGTAAACACGGCAGCGGTCGGGACACAGTCAGCCAGTGACTTACAGAAGGTCACTTGCTAATGACTTCTATAAGTTTTGCAAGGGGAATATGAACCCAACGGTGTTAGGTTGACTGGTGTCGAACCTGGATCTCTGTGGTAAATGAGTACAGACTAGAGATACCAGCAAGAAACGAACACAAGATCGTTTGAGGGAGTTTAAGCTATAAAAACCCCTAGAGAAAGTACACATTAAATCACTGTTGTGATATAAACAAATTCTGGCATTATCTCTATATATATATAAATATGAAAGTTTGTCTGTTTTTTCTGAATTTCCACGGAAATTTGCGATATTTGCGCGTTTCAGACTGTTTTATGATGGATGCGCGCAAAAATAAAATTTTTGTCTGTCTGTCTGTTTGTTTGTTTGTTTGTTTGTTTGTTTGTTTGTTTGTTTGTCTGTCTGTGGACAATTTTTTGTGTCCTTATAACTCGAGAACGGCTGAGTGGATCAACGTAAAATTTGATACAGATATCCTCCAGAGGCACGACACCAATCATTGATGTAACTCTTCTCCGTACCTCACATAAAAGGGGCCCTACCCCCTTAAAATACATGCTGAAATAGGCGGAGAAGGGTGAAACAAAGCTCATTTTCAGCCCCTCAATGTGAGAAACGAAACTCGGGGGCCCCGAAGGAACCCCGAAAACCACATTTTAAGGCCCTAAAACCAACAATTTTTGAGATATTCCCAGAAAACTAATTTCACTTAATCTCTTATATATAATCCAAAATTGACTCATCACCGCAGGGCTCAAACCACTAGACCTAGAAAGCTGAAATTTTGCATGTTGGTTGAACCGAGTATGTAGAGGCTCACTAAGAAACGGTTTTTGAAATTTAATTTGTAAGTGACTTTTTTCGGCCCTTTGGCATTGACAATTCAAAATTGACTCATCGATGCAGGGCTCAAACCACTAGACCTAGAAAGCTGAAATTTTGCATGTTGGTTGATCCGAGTATGTAGAGGCCCACTAAGAAACGGTTTTTAAAATTTAATTCGTAAGTGACTTTTTTCGGCCCTTTGGCACTGAGCAAGGACAGTCGGTACAAAGTTCGGATTAAGCTCATTTTAAGCCGCCAGATACGAGAAACAATACTCGGAGGTCCTGTAGGGACCCCGAAACACACTTTTTAAGTTCCTAAAATGAACGGTTTCGGAGATATTCCCAAATAACTGTGCTCCCTCTGAGAAACAGATCAACGTTACTATGGCAACCGCTGAAATTTCGCAGACCGGGGATAGTTTTCTGGCAATATCTCGAAAACCGTTCGTTTTAGGGCCTTAATACGCTGAGTTCGGTTCCCACTTCTTTGAAGTGGAAACCACGAACATTGCTCCTCACATTGATACGCCCAATAAGAGCTATAATCCATATTTCTACGAGCAAATCCACTTGGAAAGTCTCATCTCTTATATATAATCCAAAATTGACTCATCACCGCAGGGCTCAAACCACTAGACCTAGAAAGCTGAAATTTTGCATGTTGGCTGATCCGAGTATGTAGAGGCTCACTAAGAAACGGTTTTTGAAAATACAATTTGTAAGTGACTTTTTTCGGCCCTTTGGCATTGACAATTCAAAATTGACTCATCGACGCAGGGCTCAAACCACTAGACCTAGAAAGCTGAAATTTTGCATGTTGGTTGATACGAGTATGTAGAGGGCCACTAAGAAACGGTTTTTGAAAATTCAATTTGTAATTGACTTTTTTCGGCCCCTTGGCACTGAGCAAGGACAGTCGGTACAAAGTTCGGATTTAGCTCATTTTAAGCCGCCAGATACGAGAAACAATACTCGGAGGTCATGTAGGGACCCCGAAACACACTTTTTAAGTTCCTAAAATGAACGGTTTCGGAGATATTCCCAAATAACTGTGCTCCCTCTGAGAAACAGATCAACGTTACTATGGCAACCGCTGAAATTTCGCAGACCGGGGATAGTTTTCTGGCAATATCTCGAAAACCGTTCGTTTTAGGGCCTTAAAACGCTGGGTTCGGTTCCCAACCAGGAACATTGTTCCTCACATTGATACGCGCAATAAGAGCTATAATCCATATTTCTACGAGCAAATCGACTTGGAAAGTCTCATCTCTTATATATAATCCAAAATTGACTTATCACCGCAGGGCTCAAACCACTAGACCTAGAAAGCTGAAATTTTGCATGTTGGTTGATCCGAGTATGTAGAGGCTCACTAAGAAACGGTTTTTGAAAATTCAATTTGTAAGTGACTTTTTTCGGCCCTTTGGCATTGACAATTCAAAATTGACTCATCAACGCAGGGCTCAAACCACTAGACCTAGAAAGCTGAAATTTTGCATGTTGGTTGATCCGAGTATGTAGAGGCCCACTAAGAAACGGTTTTAGAAAATTCAATTTGTAAGTGACTTTTTTCGGCCCTTTGGCACTGAGCAAGGACAGTCGGTACAAAGTTCGGATTTAGCTCATTTTAAGCCGCCGGATACGAGAAACAATACTCGGAGGTCCTGTAGGGACACCGAAACACACTTTTTAAGTTCTTAAAATGAACGGTTTCGGAGACATTCCCAAATAACTGTGTTCCCTCTGAGAAACAGATCAACGTTACTATGGCAACCGCTGAAATTTCGCAGACCGGGGATAGTTTTCTGGCAATATCTCGAAAACCGTTCTTTTTAGGGCCTTAAAACGCTGGGTTCGGTTCCCACTTCTAACCGCGAGCCTTGCTCCTCGCATTGATACGCGTAAAATGAGATATAGTTAATTATAGAGGTTGCTTATTGAGCTCGGATACGTTCGTTATTTTGAGTCTAATTTTATACTCTTTCAACTGGTTGTTGTAAGCGAGCTTTCAGAAGTTTAGTCGAATATACAATGTTAAGATACTTTCTATTTTGCACGGTATGCTTTCATTTTCTTTATAAATTTGTTTTTTGTTAACTGAATATTTTTGTTTGCCAATTTTGATCTGCTCTTTTTCGTTTTTAACCATAATCTGCAACGTATATTCACAGTCGAATGTGTCGTATTCTACCGGCTGTCACGTTAATTATTATTGTTTCTTAATTACTCTTACTGAGGAATTGGGCAAACTTATTTCAATAAAGTTGGTATTTTGTATTTCGCGGCCATTGAATCCCCGCACAAGGCACGGCATAAACCTAGAAAAGTTGCTGAGTTGTACTAATGGACTAATGGTGCAGCAGAAAAGAGGAGAATTGAAGCTTTTGAAATGTGGTGATACAGGAGAATGATGATCAGATGGGTAGATAGGGTAACAAATGAAGAGGTATTAAGACGAGTGGGAGAGGAGAGATGTTTCTGGCGACTGCTAATGAAGAGAAGAGATAGGAGGGTAGGACACATATTATGACACCCAGGAATAGCAAGCTTACTGTCGACCAAAATATCATGTGCACTCGAGTTTGAAGGTTGTTTGTGAAGTAACCAATAGACCTTCATAAAATCCAATGACATCATCATTTTCGTCGTTCGATTTTACGTTAGTTCATGTACGTTTGGAATTTTTAATTTATATTTTAATATTTTTTATCGCAGTTGAAACACAAAAAGTGCCCGTTTTTAAGCGTGTTTCAACCATGCGTCACATTTAAGAATTATTATCTCACAAACCCGTTATCAGATCGAATCCAAATTTTAACACAATATACATTGGAATGTTGTATAACTAGTTTATTTATGCTGTACAGCGTTGCTGATATGGAGCCCATCACTTACGAGCGAGACGCGCCATGACGCGTGATGTAGCCCATCATGGCAATGATGTACTGCTTTCACCGGAGCGGCTAACTGGTGAACCATGTCTTAATTCTCCGTACAAATACAAATCGATATAAAATAAGTGAATTAATTTACGTATTTCACAATCATACAGCATACCGTTTTGATGTATAAGGATTATAACGCGACCAAGAACTACATTTTCAAACCATCCCGAGCCGAGGAAAAGTTACCTTACAAAAATGATAACAACTTTGTTTCTTGGACACACAAATTTTAAAATTAATAAACCTGTTATACAACATTCCAATGTATATTGTGTTAAAATTTGGATTCGATCTGATGACGGGTTTGTGAGATAATAATTCTTAAATGTGACGCATGGTTGAAAAACGCTTAAAAACGGGCACTTCTTGTGATCCAACTGTGATAAAAAATATTAAAATATAAATTAAAAATTCCAAACTTACATGATCTAACGTAAAATAGAACGACGAAAATGATGATGTTATTGGATTTTATAAAGGTCTATCGGTTACTTCACAAACAAACTTCAAACTCGAGTACACATAATAGTTTGGTCAACAGTAGTTATGGATGGGAGAGTCGCGGACTAGAACTGTAGGGGTAAACCAGGGTTAAACAGATTGCCTCGGATGTAGGGTGTGGTAGCTATGTAGAAATGAAACGATTAGCTCAGGAGAGGGAGACATGGAGGGCTGCATCAAACCAGTTAAAAAACTGAAGACTCAAACAACAACAATCAGGAATTTTAATTACTTAGAGAGGCTTGTGGGGCAAAAGGGTCGTTGGAGAATTTCAATCCCTGGGATGTAACACTGGAAGAGACTGCATAATGTACATCAGCGGCCAAGGTGAGCGATATTTAACTGTAGGTCTATTAATAGGGATATGTTTACGTTCAAATCATCAATTAGTATGGCCAAATTACATCCAGAATAGCTTAAGTAAGAATACTTTTAATTCCCCATATTCCGATAGATTTGCCATTCCAGTGTGCAAGAGTGCAATTCCCTCTTCAAACAATATTCGCAATTTCTTTAACAAAGCGCAATGACATACACTTAACAGTAGCACGTGTACATTTAGACAAAACCTTTTTTTTTCCATGGCCAACTGTATGTGGCGTGCTCGCGAGCATCCGGACAACAAAATCGTTATGTCTCAACAGAAGATGGCAAAACCATAAACGTAATTTTAAAGTGTGTTAACATAATGTAACATCGAACCCTGCGGACGTTCACAACTCTATAAAATTCCCACTTTGCTGACCATATCAATATAC
This sequence comes from Meconema thalassinum, assembly GCA_946902985.2. Lineage (NCBI taxonomy): Eukaryota > Metazoa > Arthropoda > Insecta > Orthoptera > Tettigoniidae > Meconema > Meconema thalassinum. The sequence goes on along the minus strand of OX336391.1, from coordinate 292,622,135 downwards.
TGTATGTATCAGAATATTCAGAATTAGAATGGACACACCTATAGCCGCGATTACTGTAATGGAATAGACCAATTATCAGCAATAATGCATCGTCCCCATTGTCTTGATCGCGGGCGAAGCCGCGGGTACCTGCTAGTAAATTAATGAAAGAATGCATGCCAGTAACCATGGCAACTGAATCTCAGAGGTCCATCTATTTCTGTAAGACGCAATGCAATTCCATTTATTACATTACTATGAAGGTTTGCAAACGGCTATAAGGTTATAACGGATCCAAATTAAGCTGAAATATTCATCAATACATACAATGCGCTTATGGGGTCAAGGGGTACTCTAGAATTTTTTCACGCGATTTACACGTGCGGGTGTGGTACGGAAGGTCTATTATATCCCTTCTCTATTATATAAAAATGAATGTTTGTCTGTTTTGTCTGCATTTCCACGGAAATATGACATATTTGCCCGTTTCAGACTGTTTTGTGACGGATGCACGCAAAAATATTTTTTTTGTCTGTGGACAATATTTAGTGTCCTTAAAACTCGAGAACGGCTGGGTGGATTAACGTAAAATTTGATACATATATCCATCAGAGGCACGACACTAATCATTGATGTAACTCTTCGCCGTACCTCTCATAACAGGGGGCCTACCCCCTTAAAATACATGATGAAATAAGCGTAGAATCTCTCTTATATAAAAATGAAAGTTTGTCTGTTTTTTTCTGAATTTCCACGGAAATTTGCGATATTTGCGCGTTTCAGACTGATTTATGATGGATGCGCGCAAAAATATTTTTTTTGTCTGTCTGTCTATTTGTTTGTCTGTGGACAATTTTTTGTGTCCTTATAACTCGAGAACGGCTGAGTGGATCAACGTAAAATTTGATACAGATATCCTTCATAGGCACGGCACTAATCATTGATGTAACTCTTCTCCGTACCTATCATAAAAGGGGCCCTATACCCTTAAAATACATGCTCAAATAGGCGTAGAAGGGTGAAACAATGCTCATTTTCAGCCCCTCAATGTGAGAAACGAAACTCGGGGGGCAAGGGCCCCCGAAAACCACATTTTAAGGCCCTAAAACCAACAGTTTTTGAGATATTCCCAGAAAACTAATTTCACTTAATGAATTAATGAAAGAATGCATACCGGTAACCATGGCAACTGAATCTCAGAGGTCCATCTATTTCTGTAAGGCGCAATGCAATTCCATTTATTACATTACTGTGAAGGTTTGCAAACGGCTATAAGGTTATAACGGATCCAAATTAAGCTGAAATATTCATCAATACATACAATGCGCTTATGGGGTCAAGGGGTACTCTAGAATTTTTTCACGCGATTTACACGTGCGGGTGTGGTACGGAAGGTCTATTATATCCCTTCTCTATTATATAAAAATGAATGTTTGTCTGTTTTGTCTGCATTTCCACGGAAATATGACATATTTGCCCGTTTCAGACTGTTTTGTGACGGATGCACGCAAAAATATTTTTTTTGTCTGTGGACAATATTTAGTGTCCTTAAAACTCGAGAACGGCTGGGTGGATTAACGTAAAATTTGATACATATATCCATCAGAGGCACGACACTAATCATTGATGTAACTCTTCGCCGTACCTCTCATAACAGGGGGCCTATCCCCTTAAAATACATGATGAAATAAGCGTAGAATCTCTCTTATATAAAAATGAAAGTTTTTCTGTTTTTTTCTGAATTTCCACGGAAATTTGCGATATTTGCGCGTTTCAGACTGATTTATGATGGATGCGCGCAAAAATAATTTTTTTGTCTGTCTGTCTGTCTGTCTGTCTATTTGTTTGTCTGTGGACAATTTTTTGTGTCCTTATAACTCGAGAACGGCTGAGTGGATCAACGTAAAATTTGATACAGATATCCTTCATAGGCACGGCACTAATCATTGATGTAACTCTTCTCCGTACCTATCATAAAAGGGGCCCTATACCCTTAAAATACATGCTCAAATAGGCGTAGAAGGGTGAAACAATGCTCATTTTCAGCCCCTCAATGTGAGAAACGAAACTCGGGGGGCAAGGGCCCCCGAAAACCACATTTTAAGGCCCTAAAACCAACAGTTTTTGAGATATTCCCAGAAAACTAATTTCACTTAATAAATTAATGAAAGAATGCATACCGGTAACCATGGCAACTGAATCTCAGAGGTCCATCTATTTCTGTAAGGCGCAATGCAATTCCATTTATTACATTACTGTGAAGGTTTGCAAACGTCTATAAGGTTATAACGGATCCAAATTAAGCTGAAATATTCATCAATACATACAATGCGCTTAAGGAGTCAAGGGGTACTCTACAATTTTTTCACGCGATTTACACGTGCGGGTATGGTACGGAAGGTCTATTACATCCCTTCTCAATTATATAAAAATGAATGTTCGTCTGTTTTTTCTGCATTTCCACGGAAATGTGACATATTTGCCCGTTTCAGACGGTTTTGTGACGGATGCACGCAAAAATATTTTTTTTGTCTGTCTGTCTATCTGTTAGTCTGTGGACAATTTTTTGTGTCATTATAACTCGAGAACGGCTGGGTGGATTAACGTAAAATATGATGCAGATATCCATCAGAGGCACGACACTAATCATTGATGTAACTCTTCTCCGTAACTCTCAAAACAGGGGGCCTACCCCCTTAAAATACATGCTGAAATAAGCGTAGAAGGGTGAGACAAAGCTCATTTTCAGCCCCTCAATGTGAGAAACGAAACTCTGGGGCCCTAAAAGAACCACGAAAACCACATTTTAAGGCCCTAAAACCAACAATTCTCGAGATATTCCCAAAAAACTAATTTCACTTAATAAATTAATGAAGGAATGCATGCCGGTAACACTGGCAACAGAATCTCATATTTCTGTAAGACGCAATGCAATTCCATTTATTATATTACAGTGAAGGTTGCAAACGACAATAAGGTTATAACGGATCCAAATTAAGCTGAAATATTCATCAATACATATAATGCGCTTAAGGGGTCAAGGGGTACTCTAGAATTTTTTAACGCTATTTACACGTGCGGGTATGGTACGGAAGGTCTATTATATCCCTGTCCCTATGTGTTATATTATGATTATTACTATTATTTTAATTATTATCATTATTATGGCGTACAACGACGAGACAAACTCATTTTCAAACCCTTGGTGTCAGAAACAAAACTCGGGGCACCTCAACAGCCGTAAAGGGTCCCCGAAAACTATATTTCAAGGGTCTAAACCCAACAGTTTCTTAGATATTCCCAGAAAACGAAGTTCATTTAATAAACTAAAGAAGGGATGCAAGCCACTAACCATGACAACAGTGTCTCAAGAGGTGGCATCCAACTTTCCATCTATTTCTAGAATAAGTAATGCCACTCCATTTATAACATTTCTGTGAAAGGTTGCAAATGGCTAAAAGGTTATCACGGAACCAACTAAAACAGTACAATTCATCAATGCACTTAGGGGGTTCAAGGAGTACCCTAGATTTTTTTCACACGACTTACAAGTGCGATATGTCGTACAGAAGGTCTATTATATCTCCAAACAGCAACATTATTTTCAAAAATTCCTGATTTTAAATAGTAGACTGTTTTTTGCTGATTTTAGGAATTTGGGCCATTGGAGGCTAAAGAAAACTGAATTTTCATGCACCACACGCCTTTATAATTTATAAAAGGGGCCTTCCTGTAGTTGGGCACTTGACACAACGGTTAGGGTCAGTTCGTATGTGACGTGTATTGCGATTCGTCTACGAGGTTTTGAATTTTATTTTCTCGCCAGGAAGAACACGTTAGGTACATTTAGTTTGAGAGCAAATTTTAACTAATCATTTTTCTTTGCCAACAAACAGGTTCCAAGCCCCTAAACATTGCAACAGTAGCTCAATTGATAACATCTGGTTATTAATACCGAATACCGTTCGAAGAATGGGTACTTCTGCTAGTTTGTTAATATAATGTAGAAAATATTAGCAGAATACGGCAGTATTGGGCTGTAAGATGCATACAATTCTGGACAGTGCAGAGAGTTAGAACTCTTGACAGATTGTAAATGGGCCTGGAATAGAGGCGTGGTTTCGTGGAGCCATGCCAGTCATTATGACCTATTTATGCTGTCTGAGACAAGGCAGGACGGTAATATATGGGCAAGTGATTCCCCGCTACATAAGGAAAGGTCCAGGGGGATGAGAAGATGCCAGAATAATTTAATGATTACTCGTGAATGGAGTAACTCAGAGACATGAGGATTGCACCTATGTGAATGGATGGCCAGGAGGCTAATTATCAAGCCGTCAAACATTGAAATCGAGGCAGATTTAATGTAACGCGCATTGACACCGTAGAAATGAGGCCAGCGCCAGAATCTGACCATGTCTTCGGGGGAAAACCAGTGACGCGGCGTGGGGACGCGCTGGCAAACGCAATTAATATTAATTAATTGGCCGATCGATCCTCGAGCACACAGACGGATATGTGATCAGCGAGGCAAAATGGACCAGGAAAACGTTATTTCAAGACCAGAAATGTACGGAGAGAGGAGATGAAGCTCCAAGGAAATTTTAGACCTACTTTTTGTCTCCAAACAGATATAAGGTCAGTGGAGCGAACAGTCAGTTGTCAGTTGAACCATAGCCTAGTGCAGAGCGCACGCCGCCTGAATCCAGAGAGGGGCGCGCGGACTTCAGTATGTTGAGTGCTCATCGACATATTAACCATGCAGTAAGGCACTAAATAAGAACAATTAATGAGGAGAGTCGTGCCATACTTTTATAGTCGGCAGTACAAGTAATTACTATTGAGTACGCAGAAAATGTACCGTGTGATGTACAAGTTAGGACAATGTCAGATTAGGCAAATCGTACCTCATGACGAGGAGATATTATGTGGTATCATAATAATGTACGTGGAACTGTCCAATGTTTTGTTATAAGCAGATAATTCAGGGGGACTGTAAGTTCGGCCGAAGGACAATTGAAAGTGGTAATTGTACAAGTACAATGTGCAATGGACGAAGCGCAATATGTAAGCTATTGATTAGACATATAATAGGATGTCGAACGGCGCTGGTATAAACTTTGTTATGCGAGTAATGAAATTTCGCAGGGATACCACTGTAATTAATGCTCAGGACGATGTGGAAGCATATCTATGCTATAACGGGAAATTTATCTAAGGATAGAAATTGATAGACAGATTGGGGACCGCTAGGAATCATTAGGCAGAGAATCGAGACTTTCGAACGAGATGCGGGATAGTCGTGAAGGATAGATCTTCAACGCCTGAATTTCTGAAATTCTGCAAGGAAGGGTCAACCATTAAGAAATGTACATAGTGATCGTGTGATTTTAGTGATGGTCATTTAAATATATGTAAAATTAACAGTGTAATAAGTGATATAACGTGTTTTGTGAAAAAGGAAGCGACAAGCTTCGACATGGAGAAGCAAAGTGCAGTGTGTTTTGTAATGCAAAAATTATGTAAAATGTGTGTGAAAAGTGTGATAATGCCTTGCTAGTTTGCAAATGATGGCGGGCATTACTGGAGAAAATGTTTCGTCGGAGCCACCAGATTAACCAATGTGAGTACCCAAAACCATGATTTTGTAGTAAATGTAGTCCGCTGTATGTTGAGTGATTTCAAAAATTATAGAATATGCCAATAAGTCAATTTTGGGAGATAGAACCTCGAGATATTAATGTTGTGTTGATTTTAGTCAAGTTGAGGTGTCTTTGTACTTCATTGAGTGCATAAATCGTCACCACTAATGTAAAAATGGCAATTGAGTTAAGTAGAAAGTTAACGTAACGAACACGGATGTTCGGTTATTGATTATATAAATACGGTTACGTTGTGTCGGTATAGGGAAACATTTATGTCAGTAATAATAATAATAATAATAATAATGAGAATAAATGAATACACATCAGGGAGAATGTTTGTAAGCAAATATATATGCTAATTGGAATACTTGTGTATCCAAGCAGTAGTATTATACGTGATGGGTTAAGCAAAGGAATTTAATATCAGAGTATATTATGATAATGGAAATAAATATGCAAGAATATAGGAACTGGAAGGGTTTAATAGTGAATTGAATCGCAGCTTGATGAATAAGCTTATAAGAGTAATTGATAGAGATTATCTTATTAATTAAAGGACGGGATCATATCACAATGGTCATGGGAGCCAGGTAATCTAATCGACGTGTGAAATCTCGTATAGCCAAGGGCATACAGAGATATTATTAATTGCCAGAGCGTATTTAGTGAAGGAAACCCTAGCTCTGAGTATTGCTATGAAATGTTCAGGGTTCGAATCCAGTGGTGCATGGGAGGATAACAATGGACACCTCAGCATGACACCTGATATCGACCGAGAACTACCTATTGAATAAATTCAGCTGCTGGGAGTGAATGTAGACGGCAGGAAGAGTACCTGACCGTGTTCTTTAACAAAAAGATGCCGGTTATCCCAATTCGACATGTGTTTGGTGAATCTCGTTCCTTCATATGAATGTAAATGGACCTGTTGAGGCCAGCTATTAATATCCTAAGGATAGGAATAAATGCTTAAACAATTCCATATCCCGTCTTGCATACAGTTCAGTTAGATCATCTCTGTTGTGCAGGTCAGTGAGACGGCACTATTGTATTTGAAGCCACGTGCTACTGCTAGGAAATAAAAGAAAAGGGACAGAGCGAGGGAGGTAGCAAGTGGTTTGTTACAGCCCGGCGCAGACCCATTGTATACAGGAAGGGCCAGGGGGAAGAGATTTTAAACTACCCTTGGAGGGTGACGTTTAGAGTGGAAAGACTTTGTGACCCAAGTTTGTAATAAAAGAATCATTGTTGTATTGTATAATGAATTTGTGTGGTTTGAAACACATTGATAATTAAGGATCATTCTGATGACTTAATACTTGGCAAACTTATGAGATGTTGAAAGTTGCATTTTTATACTGACATTGTCACCTATTTCCGAAGGTGGACACCAGATGCCATAATTATGCTATGCCCACGCAAGGGTAGCATTAAATCCCACCCGACACAGCGGTAACGGAACCATTGAAATTGAACTCATGACGGCATACAGTGGAACTGCATAAAGGGGTAGAATTACAAGTAACAATGGAGTTGCAAGTAAATCTGATGTGCAACCCATAAATTGGTTAATGCATGGTACAGCATTTTGGTGGGAAGAGAAATGCAGAACATAATTGTACGCATAATGTAAAGTAGGATGTGTTGAGAATAAACGACTAGATTGTGAAATTAAAGTGGTCATAATAGGTGACGTGAGATTGTAAGTACAGTTGTATGTGTATTTTACCAGTGCATCAGCGCACTTGAGAAGGAATTTTATGTTAATCTCATGATAAATGAATAAATAATCATTTGGATTTGCGAGGATTAAATGCGAATATTAGTGGATTGAAGGAATAAGTTTTGCATTGTTTGTGTATTATTGTTGGGATTGTGTTTTTGTTTGTGTGAAGCCATGATTTAGAGCTCAATTAAAGTCTTTAGAATTGAGTTGTGCCTTATTATTGTAGAGTTGATACCTTTTAGTCTCAGATCAAAAATATGCAACTGCTCAGTGGGTGAACGGTGCACGCCTGAGGACTGATGCTAGCTGGAGGCAGAAGCATGTTTTCCATGGAAATTATTCACATGGGTACAGTACCAAGAAAAGGAAGCCAGGCCCTAAAATAAAATAAAAAACTCTTATATTTGAAATTATATAATTCTTTACGCTTGCATTTGAGAATCTGTAATGCACTAAGCAGATATGATTTCACTTATATTTTACCTGTGGCTTACAAGATGGATGACTAAACGTCACCCCGAAATCTGCAGGCAACATGGCTGAACAGCGCAGCGGTTGCTTGGTAGGCCTTGGCTCTTCATGGGTGAAGTTGTTTTTTTACTTCTAATACATAAGTGTAGGAGTGAAAAATAAAGAACTATTCAGAGTTAACTTTTTCAGAGAAGCGAGTTCGACTTCAAATGAAAACAATGCGTTGTGTAGAAAAATAAAGGCGTAGCGAATGTGAAAATGGAAAATTGATTTCCGGAAATACTGGATTGGATTGGGATCCATAAAGACTGCAAATAGTTCTTTTGAACTACCAGCGAGCAAGGTGAAGACAAACAGCTAACTGCAACCAGACTTATGCGTTATTGCTTGCAGCTCCTAATTGCAAAAGTTCCCAGCTAGTATCAAACACCACCAGCAATACTGCCGAAAATTATATGTCCCTTGTTGCAAAATACATGGGAGGTAAGCAGATCAATCGAGGGAAACGAAGTACCTTCACTCATAGAACCAAAGCTGCCGGCCTGGTCTTTCAGTTAGGGCCATCCTGGCACTATAAAACAATGAAATCAGTTTAGAAAAAAAACTGCCACAATAGTGAAGAACACTGCACTCAGCAGAAAGAGAAGAAGAGCAGCTTTCCGAAAAAGTTTGTTTGCGTCGCGAGAAGGGAAAAGAATGTCCCGACAACAGTCTAATGAAATGACACGTACTGGCTCACATGGTTATTGAAACCGATCAATGCAGTTGGATTTCGATGAGGTACTGTTGAGAGAGTTTAGTGATGAGAAGATCACGCAACTAACGCTTAGTGAAGGCCATATACAAAAAATGGAAAAGGAAACAAGGGGCCAAAGGGAAAATTAAAAGTGGCACACAGCTAGAAAGGACAGACTTAGACCTCCAATTTTGGATATGTATGCAAGAGGAAACCTACTTCGAAATGGGCTCCAGTAGCAAAAAGCATTCTGTACGGCGAATTTAACTCAAATGCAATGCAGTATGACGGTGATAATGAGCGAATTGCAAAACGAAATTTAGAGGAAAAATCGGTAGAAAAGTCGAAGAATGTGGTCTTTTCGTACATAAAACTTATGGGATTTTAGGTGCCTCTCCAGACGGATTCATAGGAGACTACGCAATAGTCGAAGTCAAGTGCCCTTATTCTGCACGGAATATGACCATACTGGAAGCCTGCAAAAAGCTAAAGAGATTTTGATTTTCAAAAAGTAAGCGAAAAAGAAAGCCTAGAGAATGTCAAGAACAGTGCCTTTCAGAAGAGAACAGATGGATAACTCTCTAACACTCACATGATTTTTATTTCCAGAACCAGGGCCAGTTGGAAATAACATAGCGGGAAATATGTTATTTTGTGGTATGGACTCCTAAGGATATTCACAAAGAAACACTTAAGAGGGACGAAAAGTTCTGGAGACAAAAAATGGTTATGTAACTGACATAATGCTGCGAGAAAATCTTGTTGCCTGAGATCATTGATCCCAGGATGACCAGATCAATGGATATAAGAGAACCTGAGGTGAAGTAAAATACTGAGCGTGTGTAAATCATTAAACGCTATCTTTGATATGGAAAAAATTGAAGCATTAATTTCAAGAACAGGAAATAAAAAGGTATAATATTTTTGTTTTTTATAGTACGTAGTACTAGTGCCTGTGCTAACAATAGGCAGATGAGAATATCTTAGGAACTTTAATTCTATTATGTACATAATAATTTTGCTCTTGGTATGCATTTTTATAATTTGTTTATTGTAATAAAATGTCCTACATAAATGAACTTTTATTATTACCTCCATGATAATTGAAGTAAGTTATAGTGATTAGCCTCACGGAGTCATTCAGATCTCACGAAATAAAAGAAGAAAAAGGGAATAAGAGTCAAAAGAACCAAAGAACCATACGAATCCCCAAAATAAATGTATGTATGTAGGTCTATGTGCGTGCGCATTTGGCCTCTTATAAATCGATTGATTCTAATCCATTGATTTGAATTTTTCACGGTTTGTGGTCTTGTTTGTTATGTCTAGAAGACGATACCTAGAGTTGGACGTCCGCATCAGATGGTTTTTGGAATAGATGTTCCCAATAAACCTGAACACGAACTATCTTGTCCATCATTTTTCTAAAATAGCAAGAACGTGCCAACTACAAACCAGTCATATCTTTCTATACAGTATTCAATTACTCCTCGAGTGAAACCAGTCGCTGCTCTGTTCGGTAAGACTTATGCTCTACGAAGTATTACTAATGTCGGAACAATATGTTTTTTGTTCGGGAGTTTATCCTCAAATAGCTCTCAAACAGTTACCTAGAAGGGAATCAGCGCTGTCAGCATCTATCCTGAGTGTGTTTTCAACGGTTTTTCCACAATCCCTCCAGATAAATGCCGAGCTAGTACCGTACGTGAAGTTTCAGGGCACCTGCCCCATCCCTGACTCTAATACACTTACACACATAATCAACTACACGGGATTGATGACGATGATAATAATAATAATAACGTTATTGGTTTTACGTCCCTATTAACTACTGCGGCTTTTAGAGACGCCGGGGTGCCAGAATTTTGCCCCGAAGGGGATCTTTAACGTGCCAGTAAATCTAATGACACGGCTCCCTGGCATTCGCGCACCCTCAAATGCCAACTGGCTGCACCAGGATTCGATCCTGCAACCTTGGGCATAGCAAGCGAGAACGTTACCGCTACCGCTGAAGTTTCAGGGCACCTGCTCCATCCCTGACTCTAATACAGTTACACACATAATCAACTACACGGGATTGATGATGATAATAATAATAATAATAATAATAATAATAATAATAATAATAATAATAATAATAATAATAATACCGTTATTGGTTTTACGTCCCTATTAACTACTGCGGCTTTTAGAGACGCCGGTGTGCCGGAATTTTGCCCCGAAGGGAGTCTTTAACGTGCCAGTAAATCTAATGACACGGCTCCCTCGCATTCGCGCACCCTGAAATGCCAACTGGCTGCACCAGGATTCGATCCTGCAACCTTGGGTACAGCAAGCGAGAAAGTTACCGCTGAGCCACGCAGCCAGCCAAAGGTACTGATGACCAAGAGGTCTCAAGCCCCTGCAATGTATTATTATCAACAAGAATGTTAGAGGAAGTAAGAAAGGTATCTGTACGAACACATTGGGTCAACTTTACATATTGTGACACTACTACAGTATAATTTTATTGCTCAGATATTGTTCCACGCCTAGGCACTTGCACACGAAACTCGTCGAATTATAATATTTGTGACAAGAGGAAGACAACTCCTTCCTGTCGTCAAATTGTTCCCTTCTCCCTCCGCCCTGCCAGCGTGTTCAGCATTTTCCTTGCTCAAGAGACCTTGTGGAGCCGCCGCCTACCACCCTTTTCTAAACAATTCCCAAACTAATGCTGTCGATTCCATTCACCCGATTTTAATTCTGAAAAATGCATTGGAAACAGGAAATAAATCTCCATTTTCGTATTACCAGTTTTTTTTCATATTTTATGCAGAGATATAAAAAACTGTTAGTAACTTTTTTCTTTCACATTTTGGAAAACACATTGAATTAATATCAATTCAATTGCAGTCTAGTATACATAGTGGGTTTCAGATCGCAAATACGAGCTGTCGTTCAAGAGAAAACTGAAAAAAGAAATTGTCTCACTTTGGTGCAGCTACTTGGTGTCAGAATTACAAACTAAAAAACGTTACATTTAGCCTTAATGTTGTCGATCCAAAGCTTCGCAGGTCGTCCGCGTGGTCGCATTCCACCTGAGTCCAGGTTGAAAGCTACTTTGGCGACAGAGTCGCCGGCATTCTCATAACATGACCATGCCAACGGAGACGAACTACCCTCACTTTTCCCGTAATTGGTGTGACTCCTAATTGTTGTCGAACATCTGTATTTCTGACATGGTAATACCTAGTGAGTCCAAGTGTCCGTCTCCATCGTGTGCAGAGTCTGTTCATGTTTTCTTGTCATTGGGCTTTTATATATACTGTATATATAAATATTTTAATACACTATTTATTTCATCTTTATTAAAACATTAAGTTCAAAAGTTCACCGCTAGGTGAAGGGTGTGGTGGCATCTAGTAGCCAAGTTCACAGCTAGGTGTCGTTGACGGTAGCATTTGGTAGCAAAAGCAGGAACATATTGAAATTGATCGTCTACAGTCGTTACCTGAATTACAGATAACACGCACTAATACAGCCATCACAATTAACACCGGTTATCAGACAGATTCTTCACACACCCAAAGTACACGGGGCTATATGACCACGTTGTCGCAGCCCCTGATCTGAGGAACCAACCAACCTTAATTACAAGGTATGATAAAGCAATAGTCAACAAGTTTTCAGCATACGTTCCGTAAGTCTATAATGGGAGCAAGGAGAACGGATTTCTTCGTGGGAGTTACTGACAATAACTCTGTCTCTTGTTGTTAATTCAATTTAGGGCCTTGGGTCTTCTTGGTCATCAGCCCCGTGCAGTTGGGTATGTGTTGAATTTGTCTAATAACCTGTATTCATGTGATGACTGTAGTAGAGCGTGGTAGCTGTATTAAGGTCAGGGATGGGGTAGATGTCCAGGGACTTGGAATTGCCTGCATTTGCATGAAGGGATTGTTGAAAAACCACACTCAGGATAGCCACTGTCAGCGCCGAGATCCAAACCTCCAACCTCCGGACTTGCTGCAGCTGCCCGTGCGGTCGTGGTGCACGATTTAACGAGCACGGCTACGCTGCGTGGGGCAATAACTCTGGAATGCAATCAGTTAATACCACTAAAGAGGTACCGACTGAGTTAGCCGTGGTCGTTACGGCATGACTGCTGGCAGTCGCTCACATCCGGGAGGCGAGGAGGTTCGAATCCCCTCGCCGGCAACCTTGAAGATGGTCTTCTGTGGTTTCCCATCTTCCTTCTAGGCAAATGCCGGGGTTGGTCCCTAACTATAGGCCACAGCCGCTACCTTCCAACTCCTTGTCCTTACATTCCAACTTTCCTCCCCAGACAACACTCCACACACGACGGTACGTGTAGCTCACCCATTGGGTGTCCGCCTTGAAGCAGCTACAAAACTGGCGAGCCGAACATGTCCTCGGACACTCCCGGCACTAAAAGCCATACGCTAAAAAAATACTTGTATAAGCCAATAACTCGGACATTACTTCTCCTGACTGTCTGCTCGTGACCCAGTGGCTAGCCAACCATGAGGATTCAATTCTGGTGTTAGAGCTGGAACGGGGTACATTCAACCTCGCGAAGTGAAATTGAGAGGAGGTGGATTTGATTCCCATTTCAGTTCTCCTGGAAGTGATTTTCCGTAGTTTTCTCACTTCTACTTCAGGCAAATACTGGGATATTTTCTAACCTAAGGCTACGGTTGCCTCCTTCCCAATGAATGTCTACCCCTTATTATGACCATTTCAACGGGGTTAAGGATGAGATGTCATGAATTTTATATATGATGGGTGCTGATTTTGATGGCCTTGTCCTTTTCTGTCGAAAGCTTCATGAGAGGAGTTAATGAGAGATGAAGCGAATCGGCAAGGGAGTGGCCTCCTTCCCACTCAGCCTCGAATACAAAATAATGTTCACTCTACTACAGACAATACAACAACATAGGTTATTAGATGCATTTTACATGCACTCAAGTTTACAGGACTGATGACCACGATGCCCAAACCCCTAAATGAAACAACTTGAAATAATAATAATAATAATAATAATAATAATAATAATAATAATAATAATAATAATAATAATAATCGTGTGGCCTCCGGAGAGGGCGGGTGCAGGTCTTTCTAGTTGACATCGTAATGAGGATGAAGTGATGATGAAGACGTCACATACACCCAGTCCCCGTGCCACGAGAATTAGCCCCAGGAGATTAAAATCCCTGATCGCTCGGCCGGGAATCGAACCCGGGGCACTTCGGCCAAAGCCTAGCGCGCCAACCATTTAGCCACGGCAACGGACGACAACTTGAAATGAGGTGCCGTATTGGCATTTGCCAGGAGGAAGTTTGGAAAAACACTTCAGAAAGTTGCATGCAAGGGGTAGATGGTAGATGACCTCATTGTTCCGCTCCTTAGAGCAACAATAATTAACTAGCTAGTCAAAGTAACAAACAGGATAGCCGGGATTTGAAGACTTGCTGTAGTTGTGGTAAGCGAATTTACTCGCACGGCTATGCCGTCGTGTTTGCATTTAGGACGATACATTATTGTGGTTCGCTGATAGAATATGGCCACTACGTACGTAAGTGGAACAACCACAGAATTCTATGCAGAATAACATGTTTACCACCACATCCGCTCGGAATAATTATGACTTGATAAGCTTCGCTGCTTTTAATGAGCTGACCTGATCCAAGGAGTATTGACTCGTACGTTACCTCTTTGTGGGTCGTGACCCCAGTCTCTGAGGATGTGCATTACAAGCACTATTATACTATTGTTAACAGGGCTACTTTCATAGACATTACTTCACAGAATAGCTATCCTTGAAGTGGTTATTATTATTATTATTATTATTATTATTATTATTATTATTTACTAGTAACCCGTCCCGGCTTCGCCCGGTATCTTTAACGGTTTACTCAGCGTAAGCTTAAAAGGCGCACAGACAGCAAGCCTCAGACACAATTCAGAAAAGCCGATGTGAACAGCGAAACTCTAAACATTATACTCTTCTCTGAAGTCTTAACTTGACAGTTTGATGCTGGCCGAACCTGGGGTGATAGGCTAGCTCGCTCGCTAGCTCGTAAACTCGCCCCGAAGCTGGTGATTTAAATTTCCACTGAATGGAGATTGTTGGAAGAAATGAAAACATAAAAACACTTATAGTCAACGAAGTTAACCCTTGGCACTATACAGCCCATGAAGGGCCTAGGCCGACCAAGCGACCGCTGCCCAGCCATTTGGCCTGCAGATATTGGGGTAACGCGTGATCAGCGCATCGGGTCCCCTCGGCCGTTAATCTTGGTTTTCGTGACCGTGGTGCTGCCTCACTTTCAGACAATTCCTCAATTGTCCTCACGAGGCTGAGTGCACCCCGTTCCAAACCTCACGTCAGTTTTAAAATTCGTGACGGAGCTGGGAATCGACCCGGGGCCCCCGGGTGAGAGACAGGCGCGCTACCCCAACACCACGGGGCCGGCACTTTTAGTGGGCGATGTATTAAATATAGAGATATGCTGTCGCAGACTTCTTTGTAGATCTTTTCATGCTGAAAAATTCTTACACTCATAGTATGTAGATATTTTTAACGGTTTACCCAGCGTAATCTTAAAAGGCACACGGACGGCAGGTTTATCTTCAATTCGATTCACTGAAATCGTTACTGATTACCCATTACATTCAATAATCGGGGACTTGGTTTTATACTGTGTAGAGATTGTCTTTCGAATGGCGAAGTTAGGGCCCTCGGCCCTCTCTTACACTTAACCACATATTGTGCTATTGATTTAACATGTAGGAATATTAAAACCTTTTACATTAGAGTTTTCAGAAACAAAACACAAATTTACATTAATTATTATTGCAATTACAATTTCACGCTCATTCACATAAGCCAGTCATGGAAGAGAAGCTCGGAAGATTAAACTTAAGGACGGGAAAATAACGCTCTTTTCGAATGGTAGGGCTAAGAAGAAACAGACTGGCAATAAGGGGAGAAACAAAAGAACTACAGTTCAATCAGTAAATATGAAGATTGTTTGTCTTGTGTGCCTGAAAACGTGGTCACTTCCCAAGTCAGGTGAAAAATGGTACCAGAGTAGAAGCTGTGAGAAATGGTCACAAGCTGCAAGTGCCTCAAATGATCCCTTCTTTACATATATATACATTGCAAATTGGACTTGATGACAGTGGACAAATAAATTCCGAATTATGGAATGTGGTAGATGTGTTTCAAGATTCATTATTATGCTATTTCGAATTAAAAATACAATAATGTGGATACAACTAGGTCCCAATTTACTATAAAGTGGATTGTAACAACTTGCCCATGGCATGTAACAACTAGCCCCGTTGCGGGGCATGTTGTTGCAAGGCAGCACATTACCAAGTGACATTATTTATGCCGAAAATATTTCTTTTGCAGACTTCAAATTTCTCATATGCAAAGCCAAATACCGATACTTCATTACCACTGCCATTACAAGCAAATATCTTCCAGGAGAAAATTATTAAAAACTAAAATTTGAAAATTGTAACACGTGGTCGTGACAAAATGTTTTGAATTTCTTCAGTGAGGTTACATTCCAGACATTGACTGGTAGGGAATTCCATAGTCTTGAACCCGTGACCATAAATTATTTGTTAAAGCAGGAAATTTGGTGAAGGGAGGATCCAGTGTTTTATAGCCTCAAAAACATGGAAGATTACTACCGTACTTCCGAAATTATGTCACAGTTTGAACCAAAATAGAGTGATTGCTCTTTACGGCCCTGAATGCGGACTATAATATGCAAACATGTGTCAACCTATTAGGCTACTACTGGGGTAGGTAACGTCGGAAAGGCCACGGCACTAACGTGAGTCACGAATTGATTGACAGATTACATTATGATGGGACTTCCAGACTCCACTTTTCATTTGTCTGAAAGTCAAGTTCCCTGCTGCTCACGGGAGGTATTTAAAGACACCTTATATATTTTTACACCCAGCAATAGATTACACAGCAGGCATTCATATTCATTGTTCACAAAGGGCAATTAGCAGACGTACTTTCCACAGATAGTAAATATAGCCCAGACCTGTAAGCATGGATTAATTTTAGAGGGATGCGGTCCAATGTTGCCACACTTATTTGTTACTATGGATTCTTCAAAATTTTACTGTAAATTACTTGGATTTCTATTTACCATAATTGCGCCCACTTTACCGACCCACGTAGCTACGGTAGGTAAGGCACTCGGCGTGGGACCAGGCATTCACCAGACGACTGAGTTCGCACCCCATCATCGGCTGTTCTTGAAATGCCAAGTAGAAACTCGTCTCGCCTCATCCCTGATTTCGTAGAGATGGAGTAAGTTAGTTATTGAGTTTTAAGGGGCGGAACTACGAGGTCATCTGCCCCTGAGATGGAGTAATAAACGATATAAGTTCGTATATTCATGCATTAACCTTAAATAGCGTACATTATACAGTGAATAGCTTATATTATCAACAGAAATCAGATTCATTATGAGGAAAAGTTTGGCAAATATAAGAAGCCAATGAGCTAAAAGGAATATGAAACCTGTAAGCAAACATGTTTGGACAATACAGTCTGTATGTAATTCAAATAATGAGTTAGGAAAATTAATTGCTATATTCTAGCAGAGCAGTTTAGGATATGAACATTGCGATATAGGATTAAACAAATTCAGACCACCACCTGGTGTCACCCCGGAGGTCAGGGTTCAATTCCTGGCTCCACAAAGAAATGTATTGCCACGTGAGGCAAAACTAAGAAGAGGTGGGTTCGATTCCCACTTCAGCCATTCTGGAAACGGTTTTCCGCGGTTTCCCACTTCTACTCCAGGCAAAATGTCAGAACGGTTCCTAACTTAAGGCCATGGCCGCCTCCTTCCCAATCGTCACCTGAAATGCAAATACAGTAGAAACCCAATATTACGCTCTTCAAAGGACTGTGATTTAAACGCGTAATAAGCGAAACAGCGCTAAAGACGGAAAATGGCTTGTGGGTAAACAATTTCGAAACAATATTTCAGTAATGTACAGTATTTTATTATTAATATTACTGTATTATTATTAATAAAATATCTCAAATACAGTGCATCTTACAATTATTCATACAGGAGTTTTCCTCTTTTTTGGACATGAAAAAAAGCGCTACAAGTGGGATTTAGAGGCGTTATAATAGGGTAAAATTATACAGTATTATATACAAACCGTACAGGGTCCTTAGAAAAAAAAGCGTAATAAACGGGATAGCGCAATAAGCGGGTGCGTAACAACGGGGTTTTACTATACACATACTATCTTTTATTATTTATTGTTGTTATAAAAGGCGGAACATAGAGGTCACCCTGGAGCCTGCACACACTAATACGAACATTACAATAATACAGGTTGTCAGACAAAAACGTCTCCACACATCTATGCCCACGAAACTAAATGAACACGTTGTCTTCCTCTTCTTTTGACTTACTGCGCGGCTCAGCGATAACGTTCTAGCCTGCTGTTCCCAAGGTTGCAGGATTCAATCCTGGCGTGGTCAGTTTGCATTTCAGGGTGCAAAAATGCGAGGGAGCCGTGTCAGAATATTTACTGGCACGTTAAAGATCCCCTTCGGTGCAAAATTCCGGCACCTCGGCGTCTCTAAAAGCCACAGTAGTTAAAAGGGACGTACATCTAATAACAATATTATCATCTTCTTCTGCTTAGGTTAATAATGATCGTGTGGCCTTCGCAGAGGCCGAGTGCAGGTCTTTCTAGTTGACGCCCGTGGGCGACCTGCGCGTCGTAATGAGGATAATGTGGTGATGAAGACGGCACATACACTCAGTCCCCGAGCCATGGGAATTAACCCCAGGAGATTAAAATCCCTGGTGACTCGGCCGGGAATCGAACCCGGGGCACTTTGAACCAAAGCCTACCGCGCTAACCATTTAGCCTCTGAAGGTTGACAATCCAATTGATTATGCTAATGCGCGAGGCAGTGGCTCGTTGCTCATTGAAATGTGTACCATGGCCGCGAAGGCAGGTGCTGCGATTACGGAGATCGTAGGTTCAAATCGCAGTACTGACAGCGTCTAACCTGAGTGTGGTTCCTCGTGTTTTTCCACACCTCATCAGGCAAATACCGGGATAGTAGCTTTTTTCATGTCCCGAGGCACCTGCCTCTTCCCTGTTCGTAATACAGTTACACACACTACTACAGTCATCACATAAATACAGGTTATCAGACAAGTTCAACACACATCCAATGACTCGGGACTGATGACCAAGATGTCCCAATCCCCTAATATGAATTAACATCGGCGCAGGCCTACGACTCTCCAGTCAAACAGATCTTCGTTCTTCGAATTTTCCTTCAAGATTAAGGTGGGGAAGTTTGAATCATTCAACCTCTTACGATGTTGTTGTTGTTGCTGATTCTTTATGGGCTTCAGAACAAGGACAACTGAAGTAGTCTATAAAATATTACAGGATCCCATGTCAGAACTAAATCAATGAAATACTGTTTCTCGGGAATGGCGCAACGAAGCTTTCCCCATTGTGAGGTACAACCAATGTCTTTATCTTGATCCTCACTTCTACTTCATAATTACCGGTGGGTTATTCCACAAAACCACTTTCATTTCTCTTCATCTTTATAGCACATCTCCATTAGCCTCTCTTCTTCCCTAGAATCATGACATCTTTTCACGAGTTATCCAATTCCTAAATACTTCAAGTCTAGTTAACGTTATTCTTAAGGGAGACTCCACTGAAAAATGTAACTTCTCTCCTACTGAATCGATTTCAAATTAATTTTGTGATCATATACAGTATATCACGTACAGATTTAGCAATGTTTATAAGGTTTGAAGGCCAAAACTTGAATGGTTTTTGAATTGTTAATTTTTAATGTGGTTTTTAATGGCATTTTTGAAGACCAACTTTTGGTACTCAGATATCCTTTTACATTTCAATTTCCTCAGACACAGTAACAGGACATAGTTTAAGAGTTCTGTGCATTTATTTTATGAGAATGTTTGTTTACCGGTACTGTATTTACCATCAGTTCATTTTTCAAATTTCAAATTAAACTTTCTTCAGATAATTTGTAGGCTACATATATGTCTTAAAACATCATTGAAACTGCATATCATTTAATATTAAAGCACAGAAGTATGCAAATACCTCATGAATACGTCCTGCAAACATTCACTGGGATTGGCTAATATTTAGGATAAAAAAGTTGGTATTGAAATTAGAAATCAAACTTATAAAAATTTCCCTCTCAGCAAAATGTTTGTTGAAATCACTGGTGCAACTTTTTATCACAAGAAATCACGACATTTGAAGGAAAAGCAAAGAGCCAACTTTGGAACAAAAAATATCCGATTGGTGAGTAGATGGTCGTGTTTGATGGCGATAACATCAAATGCCATCATTGACAGCTGTCAGTGAGCCACGCCCCACTCATGCAGTCCATATGAAAAATGAAAATCCACAGCCTGTTTCCAGTCTCCGACCGGGTCAGGAATGGAATGAATGAAGCCCCCATCTAGCGGCGAGGATATGAATTGTGCCGGCTGCCGAGTCCTGATGCACTCCTCTGGGGCAATGATTAAATGAATGACAGATGAAATGAAATGAGAGTGGAGAGTGTTGCTGGAATGAAATTTTGACAGGGAAAACCGGAGTACCCGGAGAAAAACCTGTCTGCCTCCGTTTTGTCCAGCACAGATCTCACATGGAGTGACCGGGATTTGAACCACGGACCCAGCGGTGAGAGGCCAGCGTGCTGCCGCCTAAGCCACGGAGGCTCTTCATGCAGTCCATATATCAAATATTATTTAGACTTATTTATAATTCGAATAGAACCAAATCTTTCTGGGATCTAAGAGAAAACACTCCAAAGGTCTTAAATAGCCAATAAAAATTCTTTGAAAAATAAAAGAGACAGTCAGTCTGAAAGACTGGACTTTATATCATTTTAAATGCTACAAATGCTGAAAAATGCAAGAAAGGCTGGAGGCTTCTCGCTTCGCTCGAAGCCAAAGACTCTTGACATGTTAGATGATCAAGAAACAATCTGAACGCTAGAAAGTTACAAGTCATGAGGGAGCTGGAGCGCGCGGTGAAAGGAGGGAGCTGGCTAGATGACGTCACGCTCGGCGTGTGGTTGCCGTCTCGCAACGCCAGAGCTCAACAGTGAACTCAGTACACATGCACCAAGCGGTACTATGACGTCACACACGTCAATGCATTCTCGGTACATTTCGTGACGTCGCCGTGACGTAACGACGAAGTCGACAAGATCATTGAGAATGATAAAATTGAAGTTTTGCGGTGGTCTCTCCCCTTTAGTTAATACAGTGAGAGCCTGCTCTACAGAACGGAACTTGGGATGCGCCGTTTGACGGCTGGGCCACCTGTCGAGCAAGACACTGGCGTTAGCAGCACCCAATTAATTCAACTTATTTATACTTTCGAACGTATTTAATAACCATTACTTACAGGAATGTCAGAGTTGTTGCTGGAAATGCTGTCCTTCATTTTCTAAACACACGTTGCACCAACGTAGGAAGTTTTTAGTACACTCGCTGTAATTCAACCTCACTGATATTTCCTATCAGTGCAGTTATTTCGTTCTCGAAAGCCTCCAGAGTACGCGGATTGTTTCTGTATACCTTTTGTTTGATGTTTCCCCACAAGTAAAAATCACGCGGCGCTGAAATGTACAACATATTTACTGTAAGACTTCTTCTTGAGAAGATGTTTCCACTAGGAAAATTTGTTATTTTGTTCTATACCTAACCATGTTGCTCGGGATACGAGATAGGCTACAGTACTTCACCACAACTAAGGTATCTTGCCAGCTCCGAATGTAATAAATGCAATGACAGCATTCAGTTATTCCCACCCCACTCTAGTGTAATCGGAAAATGCTAGTTAGGAAAAAAAAAAAAAACTAACTGGCGGTGACTAATCCCTCTCCGCTTGTCCCACGGCCGGGATGGTCGAACTCCGCTAATTAGGTTAAACCCAATCAGTCCTGTCAGCTCATGCTAATGGGTTTGGGAACAGAGTGGGAGAAGGCGACCTCTCCTGAAAGGTTGGTTAAGCCATGAGTTGACTGACAGCTGGACCCCCTGGAGTTTTCGTAGATATAATCAATGCAGCTAACATGTTATCCATGTACAGTCAAAGAGTTGGAGAATTGAGATTTATATGAAACTAGAAATTTCATAAGTGTGAGTTGTCTAAATGGGGCCAAAATTGGATGTGTTCAAACAAGGAATGATCTGCCCATTTATTTACAAATGGTTTTACAAAGTTTTAACGTTATCTCCACGATCTGTCAGTGGAAGTAAAGCTTTTGTCTGCAGCAGAATACATAAGCATTTGGTTCCCACGATATCGTGTTCCTCATAGTGCAGGTTATAACTTTCATACGATAACATTTTTACAAAGCTACAACATACAAATTAAAATATGCATATTGATCTGTATAGTAACTCTGAAACACAAAGAAAGTTATTGCACTTGAATTTTGAAGGCAAATCTGGAATAACACCTAAATTTTCTAATGAGTGGTATGAAATACGTGTTTGAGATACCAAGAGTAGATAGTGAAGATCAGCGCAGGTTAGAGCATCCAGCGTTTAGAAAAGACTGTGGAGCCTTATGGCGACAGTGTTGCTAGCTCTAGGCAGAGGTAGCGCTGACGTCATACGTTATGTTCACCCGCTTCGAGTACTGTGCTTTCATAAGTTAGCGAGACAACACAAACCCCAGCAGCTACCTGAAGTAGAACACGCCCAGGAAGGAGCAGTTTTCCAGGTGTTAACGGATTGGACCAGTATTAAGGATACCGTACGCGAAGAGAACCAATAACGACATTCATTTCGTTGTGATATGACGCATTACTGATTGACAGACGTCGAGAGCACAACCCTTCTTTCCTTCTCGGATGTACTGTATGCTGACGATGTTAACAATTTTTACGTCAGCAATACTGTTGATCATCACTTTTTTGTTATTAGTTAGGCTATCATTTAGTTTCTTTCAATTCTATTCTTGTTGTTTTGTTTAGATTAATATTTGTAATATTGTAGTGAGTTAGCCATGTGGTTAGGGGCGCGCAGCTGTGAGCTTGCATTCGGGAGACAGTGGGTTCGAACCCAACTGTCGGCAGCCCTGATTCGATCGAACAGAAAATAAAACAGACACACAACAATAAACCAATGACGGATAGTGCTTCAGAACTTATGTTGCCAGCGGAACTGAGCACGTGCTCCACTCAGGTCGAGCATGCAGCACAGGACGAGGCTCTTCTTTCCAGCGTGCTAACCTCGAAAATGTTTAAATTACTAAGACGTAATATAAACGATACTTGTATGCAATAACAAAGGTAATCAATTGGCAGATAATTGTAGGAAGCTATTATGACGAAAGATATATATGTTCAGAGTTCCTTCATGATAAAAGGTGAGGTAACAAAACCAGTGTAGGGGGGGATTCCGTTAAAAGTAAAAGCCCATAAGACCCACAGTCTTTTCTAAACGCTGGATGCTCTGGAAGGCTCTCATTGTAGACAGATTAATTTTCTAATGTTCCAAATGTTAATAATTGTGTGAACATCTCTACTTAGTATAAAACAAAGTCCCCGATTCTTGGATGTCACGGGTAATCTCGAGAACCACTGGATGGATTTTGATGAGGATTTCACCAGTCTGTAAAGGATACCTCGAGGAAGGTTTCTGTAGAAAATAATTTATTTATGATCAAACGAAGCCAAGCAGTAACGATTTCAGTGAAAAAGTCCAAAAAGTAACCTGGCGTCCGTGCGCTTTTTAAGCTTACGCTGGGCAAACCGTTAAAAATATCAATATACTATGAGTGTAATAATTGTTCAGCATGAAAAGTTCTACAAAAACGTTCCCGAGAACATATCTCTATCTTCAATACATCGCCCACTATAAGAATTTTTACGCTTTCATTTCTTCCAACAATCTCCATTCAATTACTGAGGCGACAGTTTACGAGCTAGCTAGGGGCGAGCCTATCACCCCAGTTACAGCCTAGCTAGCAGGCGAGCCTATTACCCCAGATACAGCCAGCGACAAACTGTCGAGTCGTGCTGAGTTAAGACTTCAGAGAAGAGTGGTTGTGTTTGGAGTTTGCCTGGAAGTGCAACTCGGCTTTTCTTAATTTCGCCTGTGAACTTTTCGTTCCCCAAAATACACAGTCAAGTTAAGATTGGACGGAAGGGGGATTTGTGTTTCATGCATATCATCATCATCATCTTGTACAATTTCCAGCCCCAGGCTGGGTCTGTTTGGAACATAAGCCTCGCCACTTAGTCCTTTCTTCCCACCACCTCTCCGCTGTCACTCTGGTCCAGTCCTCGCCTCTCTTCTTGACACATTCCTCCACTCCTTTCAGCCATCTATCTCTTGGTCTTCCCCTTGGTCGTTTCTTCTGCATCTGCATCTCATGTATTGTACCCAACTGTCATCATGTGGAACATGTGTTCGTATCCCAGCTAACTCACGGTCTTTCGAGGTATGGGACGTTCCTGCCCACCTACGACCACATGCTCAGGATTTGAGTCTACCAGGTAGCTACTCTACATGAAATACACAACATATTCCTAAAATAAAACATTTACTGGTATAAAATCATGGCTATTCAACAAATACAAATAAAGGATAAATTATATTTAACTCCCACAATTAAAATCAGGGTTATTTTGTGAGTCTCTTCTTAATTATTGCAATGCAGCACTCAAATCTATTTCTAGCATCCTATCATTGATACTCTCGGACTTCTATGGGTCTCCATAGTGTTCATCATGTGACACAATTTTAAATAACTGGAGTATCACAACACAAAAAGTCACATATCACATCTAAATGGCATTAATAATGTAATAATAAAACATTACTCCGTTTCTTATGGCATTTACTTTGATTAGCATAAATTCATTAGTTTATGCCTTAATTAACAAATATTTGTTGTGTCGTGTGAATCATTTTCCTTCTTTCCATCAATATGAACCGCTTAAAAAGTGGTACGTTTCCCTTCCAAAATAAACATGGTTAGAGATGTTTATAGTTTCACCATACAACGATTTTCTGGGTCTTGGCGGGATTATTATCGTTACAAACGTGTCATGTTCTTAGAAATCGCATACCCGTCTGCATAAATTAGCGTGAACTGGCAAAAATGCATTCTAAAAAGATGCCTAACACTTTATTTGGTTCAGTGTTCCTCCTCAGAGAATAACTGGGCCAAATATTATCCAATTTCTGTGATCCAACAATGTATGTGTGCTAAAACACATCATTTAATTCAATTGGCATCATCATCACACTCATATCTTAATTGCATATCGAAATATCGAGATTCTTCAGTGTCCTACTATGACTCTAATTTAAAGGACTGGCGGACCGACGTCCCCTTTCCCCTAGCAGGCAATAAAATTAGTTCCGGCAGGCTGCGCAAGATGGCCGCTCGTCTTAGTGGGCCACCCCACCTCCTCCCATCTGCTAGCAAGGTCATGTTTGTTTACAATCGCAGTACAGTAGAGTTACGCTAGGTGTTGTTCCTAAGTAATTGAGTCATTCTAATTATATAACACCTATATTTAAAGTGTATCGGGCTCAACTGGCTCCTTATTAACATTCATGGCTGGGGATGGATCCTGTGATAGTCTTGCCGTTCTATGGTGAATACTGGTGGCTTTGGACGCGCATCAAAATGTGAATACAAGATTCCCACCGGCAGCTCTCTCAATAATAACATAATCAGGAAATCTACGTTTCCTAAACGACGAATATGATCATTTTACACATGCTCACGGAGTCTCGACGGACCTCACTCGTGGCCATAATTCATGCAAGCGATGGATACAGACAGGCTCTGTCCAATTCGCTGCGAATAATAAAAAGTATGGACAACGGCGATACTAACTCGTAGATTAGCCAACTTCTCACCTAACGCGCAAGCTATACTAGTTTGGTTCCCGCAATATATTTACGTAAATCACTGGATTCTACGTTACTTCTGCACGCTCTATGCGGCACAAACAATACTTCACATAGATGACTCAATTATTAAGGCACCTGCGTTCTCTCTGCAATAACACTTAAGCCAAAGCTTTAAATAGCTCCTAATAACAATGTATAAATTTACTGGCTTACATTACTTTAATGGTCCTCAAATACAATCCTAAGAATTGACCATCTCAAATATTCATTCAACACTTCATTGACACTGAAAAACTCTCGTATCTCGCTATATTCCACGTTACTTTCTTACTGTTTACCAAAATACAGTATCTTTATATTAGACATGACACACTTTGAACATTATTTAGGCCAAAAATGCCTATTACTTTACTGTTGCCGACCCCAGATTATTATTATTATTATTTATTATTTAACGTTATCGTTACATTCATCACTATTTTCGGCCTGAATGGCCCTAAACAAATCACCTTCCAAGCCATATTCTATTCAATACGAGTGGTGAAAACTCGTTCAATAAGTGACTGTGACATCTTAGTCTCAAAGTGATGCATCGTTGTATGGTGAACTATTTAGTTAGAATAACATTGTAAATTGGTACTCACTTTTTCATTTTTGCTGGATGATGCCAGCATTCCAGCACCGGACCTACCATGACGCTTGATTTAAGCCATCATGCTTTATCTTACATGACACTTGGTTTCACATATTTCCCACATGATAAACATACTCTTATCAGTGGCTTCATTCACTTTTACACAATACATATTAATCACTATACACATGAACACTTTTTAAATCACTATAACACAATTTATGTACACTTTCTCACTATTTCACAGGTTGATCCTTACTCGGACTCCTCCTACGCCTGACCTCAGAGATGCGATGCAATTACGCCAACCGCTGGTCTCCGTGAAAGTCTAACTGCGTTTACGGGCGTTCGATCCTCGTCACCTTCCATACCGTTCAGTTCACTGTCAAGATTAATTGGCGATGCCTCCCAAGGCTCCCATAATTTTAGTGATCCTGATGATAATGTCATATACAACTCTGACAATACCTCCTGGTATATGTAATGTCCAAAAACATTATTCTTTACTCTTTCGCTGTAGCGAACTTATATTTGCGTCAGATAATGGATAAATATCTGTATTAAATTTACTTCGACGCACTTCATGATTATACTTATGAAGCTGTATGATGTGCTTCTATTGTTCTTTAATTGCTGAGCGTCGATACTGTAACATTTCGCGCGCTTACTGGCAGCGTATTAGTTACGTGTATACTGGAGAAGAACTTGAGAACAGACTGAAGACAACTGAAGACAACTACTGGCTTGGTCTTCACTGCTCCCCCTTATAAAGGCTTCTCGTAAAAACTAGTCCACCGGACATACGGGTGCGACTCCTTCCTTGAAATAATACCTTTTCAGCCGAAATGACATATACACCTTGTTCATTTAGGTGTGGAGGTTTCATAAACATTCGCGTGCACGCGATCGCTTCCGGCCAATTAATTACAATTAATTGCCTTATTCCATCGCGTCAGGACGCCACCATGGTGATTCCCCTCTGGCTGGTCACCAAATGATTCCTCTCGAGCGTAAGCTCGGTGTTAACACACTCATATGGAGATATAGGCTTTAATTTAGGCGTAAAATCATTCCTAAATTATCTCTCCTAAAATATATTCACCTGGGTGTACATTTCACTCCATTTCAATGCTCCACTAGGCTGTAATTAATTAATTAATTTCCGTGGGCAGTCATCCCTACCATAGGTTCCATCGTTGTCAAGCGGTGAATACCCGAGTCATTAATTTTGAGCTGTCTTCTCGGCCCAGACGAAAGTAGTCCGGTCGGCGCCTACGATCTCCACCCACTTGCCAACTCCAATTAGTAAAACGTCGAACTGGCCTCCTCTCGCTCTTGTATGCTTCGAAAACGTATATTTGCTTGCATTTGCTTACAATTCTTCACCTTAAACTGCTATGATATTCACATATTGGCCGTGAAATCATGCTACATTATTATATGTCATTATTTAACGCATTGCTCTTTGGGTTCCCTAAGACTGTTCCCCCTCAGAGATCAATGGTTCGATTCTAGTTAGAATCATGTGCCTGGTCTTCTCAGATAGGACCTGAGTTCGATGCCAATCTGCCGTGACCGATTTGGCACATCTTTCCCTTGCTAAGCTCGGAAAATTCATTTCACAAGTGAATTTTTCGGGCTCTTCAGATTGCATTGACTCATGCAGTATTTACTTTAAGCGGTCAGTGCTCTCGGCAATGGGATATCTTGTTCCCCATTCCACTCTGTCTGCCGTAGCGTAGACTCTTGTTCTGCCTTCTCAGTTGTTCATTCATCTCTTCTATTTCCGTAGCGGCCTCCCTCAACTGGTCGTAAAGTTCCTTCAGTTGACAGCTGCATTCTCCCCTCGTGTCCCTTGGGTCTGCGAGCTGGTCGCCTCGCTCCGTTCTTTCTCGGATCTGCAAGCTTTCCTCAAGATTCTTTGCGTGCATACGTAATGACTCCCCGTCTATTTGGGTGTGCATTGCTTTCTCTTCCCTCGTATCATAATCCTCTGGTGGACTATACAACTTCAAATTAGCTGCGTTTACAACAACTTCTCTACCTGTTGCTTCGTCTTTGATTCGGTATGCATTATTTTGCAAGTCCCTTATAATCAGGTAGGGTCCGTGGTAGCTATGCTGACATTTTTTATATTTCCTGCTCTCTGGATCTGAACTAGCGGGTTTTTTCAATAAGACGTACTCCCCCACGAGTAATGGTCTATGATAGCGTTTCCTCTTGTTTCTCCGCTGCCGTCTGTCTGCTTGTTTCTTGAGATACTCGAATGTTCTCTGGATCCTCAACTCACGTCCAGGCTGTGCATCGACGGGTGTCCGAATGACATTATTCCATGGCCTCTCTGGTCTTCTATCAAGATGTAGGCTCACTGGCACTTCTCCTGTCGCTTCATGCACGGTATTGTTGATACAATATTCAATAATCTCAAGTACATCGATCCATTTCCAATTCTCCGTAGAGCAGTATATCTTTATGTACTTTTGCAGTTCCCTCATTACTCTTTCAGAAGAATTCGACTTCGGGTGTCGAACTGTGGAAAAAATCTGTCTTATACCCAGATTTTCCAACTCCCTGCGAAATTCCACGCTGGTAAAACAGCTCCCATGATCAGATAATATGTTCTCCGGCTGCCCTAATATAGGAATGATTCTTTCCTTCAGCCTCTTAAGTACCTGTTTTGTACTGGTTTTCTGAATTGGACACAGGACTACCATTTTCGAAAACACGTCTAGTGCAACTAGGATGTGTCTATTTCCTCTTCTAGCTCTAGGAAGCGGCCCAAAGTTGTCCAGTGCCAGAAGCTGACATGGCTTCTCTGGTAAGAGTGGTATAGGTTTTTGCCTCATTAAATACGAGTTAGGCTTTACTCGTTGGCAAATATCACATGTCCTGATTGTATTCCTGACTGTATCTCGAAGTTTTGGCCAAATAAATGCTTCTTTAAGCAAGGCAACAGACTTATCTACGCCGGGGTGACCAAAAGCTCGGTGTGCTAACCATACTAGCCTTCGCTGCAATGCTGGTGGTACAACAATCCAGGGTCGAGTATGGTCTGAGTCGCTCCATTTATGTAGCATCTGGTTAAACCATAGATACTCCGTTGATAGTGCTTCGGCTTCCACATACATCGGGGTTCCTCTATCCAGCTTTCCCTCGAAGTAATTAATCATCAACTGTATCCAGGGATCTTCACGTTGAAAAACGGTGATGTTCCTCAGATCATCTAAGGTCTTCTGGTCTCTATCTTCTATGTCGATAGCTAGAACTTCCTCTTCATCAGCTGTCGGGTATCTGCTTAGCAAGTCAGGTATGATATTGTCCTTCCCCGGGCAATACTCGATTTCTACTTGAAATTGCTGTATGTACAGGGACCACCTCGTCAGTCTTTGACTCGACAAGTCAGTTTTCAGCAGGAATGTTAGGGCTTTATGGTCTGTCCTCAATATAATTCTAAAACCATAAATTAGCTTTCACCAATACTGTAAGGCATACAGTATCGCGAGTAATTCGATCTCCGTGCCCGTATAATTCTTTTCATTAGGTTTCAACCTTCTACTTATGAATGCAATGTAAGTTTTCTCCTCTGGCCTGTCCACATTTTCCTGGTATAACATTGCTCCAATACCTATGAATGATGCGTCAGTCTGGATAATAATTTTCTGAGTGTAGTCAGGATATCCCAATTTTACATAATCTAACAGCATCTGTTTAGACTTCACGAAGGCTTCCTCGCATTTTTCCGTCCAGCGCCATCTTTCTCCTTTCTTAAGTAAGTCTTGGAGTGGTGCTACGGTCTCGGTATACTTTGGGCAATGGCTTGAAAAGAATCCAATAACGCCTAAATATTGCCTGACGTTCTTTACCTTCGTTGGTCTCGGGAAATGTTTAATGACTTCCAATTTTCCCGGATTAGGTCTAAATCCTTGTGCATCTATTACGTGGCCTAGAAATTTAACTTCTCTCTGACCAAAGTTAGACTTCTTTATATTGTCCTTAAAGTTAGCCTGACTTAGGTCATACAACAACTTGCGTAGATCTCTGACGTGTTCTTCGACTGTTTCAGATGTCAGTAGTATATCATCTACGTAGCATATGGTTGTTGCTTTTACTTCTTCAGACAGGTTCCGATCTAGCGCTCGTATCAACGCTGAACCTGCTGTTTTCAATCCAAATGGGAGACGCACGTAAGAATACGTGTGCTGGTCAAATAAAAACCCAGTTAATAAGCTTGTTTTCTCCTCCAGAGCAAGATGGTGAAAACTTGCCGTCAGGTCAAGATTTGAGAACACAGTCTTTCCTTTGAACCTCCTGAGGACCTCCTTAATGGGCGGCACTCGGTCAAATTCCGGTATGACCTTGGAATTCAAATTTCGTAGGTCCAGGCATATCCTTACACTTCCGTCCTGTTTAGGTACAACTACCAGTGGGCTGACATAAGGTGTGGCTGTCTTCACAATGACGCCTGCCTCTAACATTTCCTGTATTGCTTCTTTGACCTTTAAATAATGTTTCTCGGCTACAGGATACGGCTTCTGCCTGAATGGTGTCCAATCGCTGACTTGGAACGCATATTGGAAATTCTTGAGCCGGCCAGGTCTCGAAGACTCCTTTATACTCAAACAGCAGTTCCCTTAGCATTTGCTTATGTTCTGGACCAATTTTAGCTTCCTCAATCTTTTCTTCCAGGCATTCTTCAAATTTTGGTTCGAGGTCCTTTTCAATGTCTGCGGCCAGTGTTGCCAACTCTTCCTCGATGTCTTCTGTTGTCAATACTGCATCCCCTGTCATATCTCCGTATGTATGCCATACGTACTCTTCTGGTCTCGTTTCATTGCGCTTTAATGAGAGCTCTAAATCTTCCTTTCCCTCACTTGCGCGAAACATAACAACGTCTTGTGAGAGATCTATTATGACTTTATATTCTCTTATGAAATCCATGCCAACAATAACGTTAAAAGGCAGCTTATTCACAAGTATGAAGCTCTGTGAGAATGTAGAGTTCCCTATCTGCAAATCTAAAAATACTTGGTATCTGCATATCATTACTTTATCTGGTATCACACCTTTTATCTTCACGCTTGAAATAGGTATTTTCAATACGTGGATTTTACTTTGGATTTCATTATATAACGCCTGGGTTATTAGACATCTAGAAGACTTCTTATCTTCATGCCTGCGATGTTTACAATAATAATGGGTAGTTCCCTTCTCACATTGACCGTCCCTTCATCTAGGTCTTCAATAAGTTCCTCGGGTTTGGCAATCCAGTTAACCACATTCACTGTATTCCATCCTGCATTTATCTCTCTTATTTGGTCATTTAATTTTGATGTTTTTTTTCCATTGCTCCATTCTTTGTGGAGTTCTTTTGTCTGTCTTCGTACTGCTGAAGTTCCAGACTCTTGGCACCGTCATCATTTTTATAGATGTCGGGTGACCTCCGATTCTTAATCGCTTCGTCCCAATGCACTTGCGATTTTCTATTGTCGTCTCCACGCTCTTCAATGTATCTTAACGATGCGTGATGGCGTTCTTCCGCTTCTTCATCGAACCCGCGACTCTGTTCTTGGGATCTCCATCCTTGGTTGTTCCCATTTCGGCCGTAATTCCTTCTGTTATCAGGCTGCTGGTCTCTTGTACCGCGCTGATTCCAGGTTTTCCTTCCTCGGTTTCCACGGTTCGATCCTCCTCGATATGCTGGCCTCCGATTCTGGGTTTCCCGTCCTTCACGTTGCCAGTCTGATTTTTCCGTTTCGGTGCTCGTAGACTTACTTTTTGTCTGCACCTTAGTCAGTTCAGTCGGTGTAGTCGTCATGTTGACTTGTTCCATGTTCCGACTTTGCCTTGTGTGCTGCGCTGTGGTGAGATCGAGTTGTCTCAGCACCTCCTCCATATCGATCGCTGTTTTGGCGTTTGCTGAGATTAATAGACGTTGTACTTCATACGGTAGCTGCTTGGCTATCGCTATGCACAAATCTGACTCTCTAATCCCTTCATCAAGTTCGCGGAAACGGCACAATCGACCCACAAAAGACTCCGCATACTTCGTCGGATTACTAGTACTATAACGCCTGGAATACAAGTCCAATCTGAGGTTCTGTTGTATACTTGAGTTCGAGTACCTGCTTAAAAATGCCTGGCGAAATTCGTCAACGGTGTCGAACGTGTACCGAAAACTCCTAAACCATAAGGCACACTCGCCCTCAGTTAGTTTTTCAATCGCTCTCAACCTTCGCTCTGGCGGTACCTTCGCGTCATTCAAGTACTCGAAAACTTCTTTAAGCCAGTACTTGGGTGTCATGTTAGAATTACTCCCAGAATATTTCTTTGGTTTCTCATCACTAGCCCTTACAACAGTGACTATTTGATTTTGAACAGCATTTTCGGTGTTGACATGGCAATTGGCATACCAGGTGTGGTATACGGGCTGTCACTTGGCATGGCTGCATTCTTCGGAGTGGGCTGTATTTCTATCTCTGCCCATTTATTTCTCCTATTCTCGTCTATACTTCCTTCGCTAGACCTAGGATTCCGCAACATGGATTCCTCCTGTGCGATCATTCTAGTTTCTATTTGGCTGTGCCTATTTTCTGCCCTTTCTAAACGAGCTAATACCTCTCGTTCTATTTTCTCTAGGCGATCTCGGTTTCTTTCTGCCATAGAAAATACCTTTT
This sequence comes from Meconema thalassinum, assembly GCA_946902985.2. Taxonomy (NCBI): domain Eukaryota; kingdom Metazoa; phylum Arthropoda; class Insecta; order Orthoptera; family Tettigoniidae; genus Meconema; species Meconema thalassinum. Next base: position 292,589,297 of record OX336391.1, on the reverse strand, counting down.
CCTTGTCATCCTTAAGGTTTTCCTTCAGGTGGGTAATTTCCCCCGCTAGACTTTCTCTTACCTCGGCAAGAGTCTTATCGCTGGCTTCAGTCTTCAAGCCTTCTCGAAGTTCTAATTCTTCTCGTAAGCCTGTAACTTCCTTTTGAATGTGACCCTGCATATGAGAGATTTCAGTCCTTATCTTCGTGATTTCTGCCTGGTCCTCAACCTGCTTTTTATGAATAACTGCTAGGTCGCTCTGAGTTTGTTCTAACTCTTTCTGCACCTTCCCGACCTGCCTCTTCATATTTGACATTATTTCCGTCTTCTCTTGATCAGAAGTTATTATTTCCTGGATTTCCTTGCATTGGTCAAGGATATTCTGATCCTGTTTTCTTAAGGCTTCGTCTACCGCCTTAGCGTAGCCTGCCATTCGCGTATTCCATTTTACGTCGCTGTCCTCGAGCCTTTGATCCACGGTCTGAGTGAACGTATTAAATTGCTCTAGTTGACGTTTAGTATTCGCTTCATTCTGACTTTGAATGTCTTTAAGCTCCATGGACATACTGCTTAAGCTATTGCTAATATCACGCTGTGACTCTCTGCACACTTGCAGATTATTCTCTAGTTTCACCTCTATAGACTCAAAGCGTTTATCGTTATCAGCTTGCATCAATGAGACCACGCTAACAATATTCTTAGTTACTTCACGCTGAACAGACTCTTTAAAGTCATCCATTCTTTTATTAACCTCTATTAGGTTTAACTCTAACTGCGTGTTTACTGTAGCTTGATTAGCCTCTAATCTAGGGTTTATTTCAGCTTGATTAGCCTCTAATCTAGTGTTGATTTCGGCTTGATTAGCATCCAATCCAGCCATTATTTCATCTTTAAATGCTTTAGATTCTTCCTTTCTCTTAGCATTAGTATCATCAAAATGTTCCCTTAACTCAGCGATACACCTGAGTACGTCCTCAGTTCCAGCCATCCTGTATTTTTTAATTTGAGATTCAGGTAGGCCGCAGCTGAACATGCTGGCGCGTTCTATTGGAAAGAAAAGGATTCCGATCCCGCGACAACAACAACAACATATTACAAAGTGCCAAAACCACCTATGGAATGGGTATAGACCCACGTACCCGTCTGACAACAGTGTCTGACGTCTATGTATCACCTAGAACGACTCACAATCGCTCAAACAGAGTTTGAGGGAAAATACTACTTTTGTGGTTTTCCCCATGAAAACCATGCTATTATTATGGGGTTTTCTGAATCCCATAAGCCTTCCACGTCCTGGGCGCCATGATAATGAGAAGGGGAATGGTCTCATGCTTTTCCCCACGTTGGGCGCCATGATAATGAGAAGGAGGGTATCTACTTATGTGGTGGACAAGGTACATTTACATTTAAGCATGTCTTATGGAGGACTATCAACATTTATTTTGACGTGAAGGCTTATTAACAAATGGGACGCGGCCTTTTCCTATTATATCCTAATTTCTATGCTGTACTTGCTTCTGCCATTAATATCTTGGCCGACTTTTAGTAGTACCTGTGACTCAATCCTAGTACAGAGACATCTCCTCCTTGTACCCAACTGTCATCATGTGGAACATGTGTTCGTATCCCAGCTAACTCACGGTCTTTCGAGGTATGGGACGTTCCTGCCCACCATACGACCACATGCTCAGGATTTGAGTCTACCAGGTAACTACTCTACATGAAATACACAACATATTCCTAAAATAAAACATTTACTGGTATAAAATCATGGCTATACAACAAATACAAATAAAGGATAAATTATATTTAACTCCCACAATTAAAATCAGGGTTATTTTGTGAGACTCTTCTTAATTATTGCAATACTGCACTCAAATCTATTTCTAGCATCCTATCATTGATACTCTCGGACTTCTATGGGTCTCCATAGTGTTTATCATGTGACACAATTTTAAATAACTGGAGTATCACAACACAAAAAGTCACATATCACATCTAAATGACATTAATAATGTAATAATAAAACATTACTCCGTTTCTTATGGCATTTACTTTGATTAGCATAAATTCATTATTTTATGCCTTAATTAACAAATATTTGTTGTGTCGTGTGAATCATTTTCCTTCTTTCCATCAATATGAACCGCTTAAAAAGTGGTACGTTTCCCTTCCAAAACAAACATGGTTAGAGATGTTTATAGTTTCACCATACAACGATTTTCTGGGTCTTGTCGGGATTATTATCGTTACAAACGTGTCATGTTCTTAGAAATCACATACCCGTCTGCATAAATTAGCGTGAACTGGCAAAAATGCATTCTAAAAAGATGCCTAACACTTTATTTGGTTCAGTGTTCCTCCTCAGAGAATAACTGGGCCAAATATTATCCAATTTCTGTGATCCAACAATGTATGTGTGCTGAAACACATCATTTAATTCAATTGGCATCATCATCACACTCATATCCTAATTGCATATCGAAATATCGAGATTCTTCAGTGTCCTACTATGACTCTAATTTAAAGGACTGGCGGACCGACGTCCCCTTTCCCCTAGCAGGCAATAAAATTAGTTCCGGCAGGCTGCGCAAGATGGCCGCTCGTCTCAGTGGGCCACCCCACCTCCTCCCATCTGCTAGCAAGGTCATGTTTGTTTACAATCGCAGTACAGTAGAGTTACGCTAGGTGTTGTTCCTAAGTAATTGAGTCATTCTAATTATATAACACCTATATTTAAAGTGTATCGGGCTCAACTGGCTCCTTATTAACATTCATGGCTGGGGATGGATCCTGTGATAGTCTTGCCGTTCTATGGTGAATACTGGTGGCTTTGGACGCGCATCAAAATGAGAATACAAGATTCCCACCGGCAGCTGTCTCAATAATAACATAATCAGGAAATCTGCGTTTCCTAAACGACGAATATGATCATTTTACACATGCTCACGGAGTCTCGACGGACCTCACTCGTGGCCATAATTCATGCAAGCGATGGATACAGACAGGCTCTGTCCAATTCGCTGCGAATAATAAAAAGTATGCACAACGGCGATACTAACTCGTAGATTAGCCAACTTCTCACCTAACGCGCAAGCTAGACTAGTTTGGTCCCCGCAATATATTTACGTAAATCACTGGATTCTACGTTACTTCTGCACGCTCTATGCGGCACAAACATTACTTCACATAGATGACTCAATTATTAAGGTACCCGCGTTCTCTCTGTAATAACACTTAAGCCAAAGCTTTAAATAGCTCCTAATAACAATGTATAAATTTACTGGCTTACATTACTTTAATGGTCCTCAAATACAATCCTAAGAATTGACCATCTCAAATATTCATTCAACACTTCATTGACACTGAAAAACTCTCATATCTCGCTATATTCCACGTTACTTTCTTACTGTTTACCAAAATACAGTATCTTTATATTAGACATGACACTCTTTGAACATTATTTAGGCCAAAAATGCCTATTACTTTACTGTTGCCGACCCCAGATTATTATTATTATTATTTATTATTTAACGTTATCGTTACATTCATCACTATTTTCGGCCTGAATGGCCCTAAACAAATCACCTTCCAAGCCATATTCTATTCAATACGAGTGGTGAAAACTCGTTCAATAAGTGACTGTGACATCTTAGTCTCAAAGTGATGCATCGTTGTATGGTGAACTATTTAGTTAGAATAACATTGTAAATTGGTACTCACTTTTTCATTTTTGCTGGATGATGCCAGCATTCCAGCACCGGACCTACCATGACGCTTGATTTAAGCCATCATGCTATATCTTTCATGACACTTGGTTTCACATATTTCCCACATGATAAACATACTCTTATCAGTGGCTTCATTCACTTTTACACAATACATATTAATCACTATACACATGAACACTTTTTAAATCACTATAACACAATTTATGTACACTTTCTCACTATTTCACAGGTTGATCCTTACTCGGACTCCTCCTACGCCTGACCTCAGAGATGCGATGCAATTACGCCAACCGCTGGTCTCCGTGAAAGTCTAACTGCGTTTACGGGCGTTCGATCCTCGTCACCTTCCATACCGTTCAGTTCACTGTCAAGATTAATTGGCGATGCCTCCCAAGGCTCCCATAATTTTAGTGATCCTGATGATAATGTCATATACAACTCTGACAATACCTCCTGGTATATGTAATGTCCAAAAACATTATTCTTTACTCTTTCGCTGTAGCGAACTTATATTTGCGTCAGATCATGGATAAATATCTGTATTAAATTTACTTCGACGCACTTCATGATTATACTTATGAAGCTGTATGATGTGCTTCTATTGTTCTTTAATTGCTGAGCGTCGATACTGTAACATTTCGCGCGCTTACTGGCAGCGTATTAGTTACGTGTATACTGGAGAAGAACTTGAGAACAGACTGAAGACAACTGAAGACAACTACTGGCCTGGTCTTCACTGCTCCCCCTTATAAAGGCTTCTCGTAAAAACTAGTCCACTGGACATACGGGTGTGACTCCTTCCTTGAAATAATACCTTTTCAGCCGAAATGACATATACACCTTGTTCATTTAGGTGTGGAGGTTTCATAAACATTCGCGTGCACGCGATCGCTTCGGCCAATTAATTACAATTAATTGCCTTATTCCATCGCGTCAGGACGCCACCATGGTGATTCCCCTCTGGCTGGTCACCAAATCATTCCTCTCGAGCGTAAGCTCGGTGTTAACACACTATAATGGAGATATAGGCTTTAATTTAGGTGTAAAATCAATCCTAAATTATCTCTCCTAAAATATATTCACCTGGGTGTACATTTCACTCCATTTCAATGCTCCACTTGGCTGTAATTAATTAATTAATTTCCGTGTGCAGTCATCCCTACCATAGGTTCCATCGTTGTCAAGCGGTGAATACCCGAGTCATTAATTTTGAGCTGTCTTCTCGGCCCAGACGAAAGTAGTCCGGTCGGCGCCTACGATCTCCACCCTCTTGCCAACTCCAATTAGTAAAACGTCAAACTGGCCTCCTCTCGTTCTTGTATGCTTCGAAAACGTATATTTGCTTGCATTTGCTTACAATTCTTCACCTTAAACTGCTATGATATTCACATATTGGCCGTGAAATCATGCTACATTATTATATGTCATTATTTAACGCATTGCTCTTTGGGTTCCCTAAAACTGTTCCCCCTCAGAGATCAATGGTTCGATTCTAGTTAGAATCATGTGCCTGGTCTTCTCAGATAGGACCTGAGTTCGATGCCAATCTGCCGTGACCGATTGGGCACAGTATCCTCTTGGGAATCTTATTCTCATCCATTCTCTTTAAGTGTCCATACCACCTCAGTCTTGATGTCTCAATCCTACCTTGCAAGGGCTCCTCTTTCACCATTTCCCTGACCTTTTCATTCCTCACTCTGTCTCTTCTTGTTACTCCGATCCTACTTCGCAGGAACTTCATTTCACCTGCCTGTATTCTGCTTATGTCTCTTTTCTTCATTGTCCACGTTTCTGAAGCATAGGTCAGTATCGGGATATAGTAGCTTCTGTATAACACTTCCTTGCTTTTTTGTGGGACATCTTTATTCCACACTAAGCTCCTAATGCTTCTCAGAAATGCTTCTGCCTGTCTGCCACGTTCCGTAATCTCTTTGTCATTTCTCCCATTTTCCTCCACTATACTTCCCAAGTACTTGAGACTTTCCACCTTCTTCAGCTGTCCACCTCCAAGTGTTATCCCACTCATTGGTCTGTCCTTTTTCCTGGTTGTTAACAGGATCTCACATTTACTGATATTGAACTTCCATCCGTACTCTCCCACTGTTTCTTCCCAAGCCTTCAGTTCCTCCTGAATTTCCTCCTCCTTGTTTCCCCAGACCATGAGATCATCTGCAAACACCATTGCTTTCATCTTATCTTCTCCTATCTTTCCTGCTATCCGTGTCATTACCTCGTCCATAACCACAATAAAGAGAAGGGGTGACAGCGCACTACCCTGTTTCAGGCCACTCATTTGTCAGAACCAGTCGGTTCTTTCCCCTCCAACTTTCACACAACTCACACTTCCACAATACATCTCCTTCACTCTGCCTACATTCCCTTTTTCCACTCCCATGTTTTCCATTGCTTACCAAACCTTCTCCCTACACACACTATCATAGGCCTTTTCGATGTCCAGGAAGGCCATCAACAGATCCTCTCCAAATTCGTAGTGGTGTTCCTGGAGCTGTCTCACTGAAAATATGAGATCCACTTTTGATCTCCCAGGTCTGAATCCATACTGCTCCTCTCTCAATTTTCTCTCCACTTTGGCTCGTATTCTACTTTCTAATATCTTTTCATATATCTTGGCACAGTGAGGTATGAGTGTGACTCCCCTGTAATTTCTGCACTCCTTTCTGCTTCCTTTCTTAAATATTGGGACAATTAATCCTTTCTTCCAATCTTCTGAGGTCTTTTTCTCCTTCCATATCACCCTCATCACACGGTACAGCCAATGTTTCCCAACCTCCCCTGCTGCCTTCACCATTTCAACACTCACTTCATCCACACCCGGTGCCCTTCCTCCTTTCATCTTGTCTATAGCCATCTCCAGTTCTCTCCAATTCAGGTCCTTTTCCATTCCTGTGTTGTCTTCTCCATCTTCCAATACATTGTCTTCCTCCCTATGACCATTTGGATTCAGCAAATCCTCAAAATACTCTTTCCACACTGTCTTGAGTGTTTCTTTGTTGTGTACCTCATTTCCGTTTTTGTCCATCATTACACATCCTCCCGCAGACCTCTTCTCTTACTTTTGACCTTCCCATAAAGTACTTTCTTATTTCCTCTGCTGTCTTCCTCCATCATCTCTGTCCACTTTACCATCGACTTCTTCCTCTCCTCTGCGACAATCTTGTTTGCTTCTTTCTTATTTATCTTATAATCTTCCCTTGCCAGATCAGTTCTTTCCTGGAACCACACTCTGAAAGCCTTGTTCTTCCTTCTCACAGCTTCTTTTACTTTTACGTAGAGTGTGCATTAGCCATACAAACTATGCAGTGGACAAATACATTTTGATGGACTGGTAGACATATTTTGTAAGGTGCAAATTAAATGCTGCTGGGAACCTAATATGGAATACTGTGGTGTTCCTATTATGGAATAGTATTCCATATTTGGAGCCAGACTTTCATGCATATGCCATTCTTAAATTACGTCTGACAAGAATTCGTTGCACATGCATCTCTATGATAATATAATTAATAGTCCAGTCAGTGATTTTAACCCATCATGCCGAGACGTAAAACGGATATAGGTCGTGGTTCATTGACATCCAAAATAAAATCCTTTATCACGTAAATCATTCATAACTGTTCCCGGGTGAAGCCGGAGCGGGTTGCTAGTTAGATATAATTAAGGATAATATCACGGTAATGCCAAATGGTCCGTTATATTTCAGACAACTCAACAAGTTGTGACGTCTGTGAGATAAGTGTTTAGCGTGTGACGTCAGGCAAGAGCACACGAGTTGATTCCTGACTGTCTTTGGTGCGCATTAAGAGAGTCAAGTATTTGCGTAACAAGTAGCTAGTTCAAGTAAAATGGAGGCGCTTAATTTGCTGTCTGTATGGGGAAAGTTGTTCTATCACAATTACACACACACTAGAGGAAAAGTACCAAATATGGAATACGTTCCTAATATGGAATACCCCAATATTTGTTAAATTACACTTGGCAGCGCTGCGTAGAACAGGTACGAAGATGCACAAGGAAGGTTTCACTGGTGGTGAGTTGAGAGGAGGCACTTGAGCTGCGTTCTTTGTCCGTGACAGTCGAATGAGTGTTTTACAACCTCCAAGAAGTTTTGGGAAGGTAAGAATTGCAGTCGCTTACAATTTAAGGTTTTATCTAAATTCCAAAACGTCTGTTAGCGTTGTTACGTAGAGTGTGCACTAGCCATAAAAACTATGCAGTGGACAAATACATTTTGATGAACTGGTAGACATATTTTGTAAGGTGCAAATTAAATGCTGCTGGGAACCTAATATGGAATACTGTGGTGTTCCTATTATGGAATAGTATTCCATATTTGGAGCCAGACTTTTCCATATGTACAGGCAGTTTCTCTTTTCTTTAGAACCATGGCTGAACGGAAGGACAATTCAGAGGGAAAGGTACGGAAGAAGTGGAAGAAAGTAGATATGCAACACACTATCACTGCAATATGGACAGGGAAAATGGGTTACAAATTGGCAGCAAGTGCATATGGTGTACCAAGAACAATTGTTTCGTTTAACAACAAAGAAAAATACAACAGTAAAGGAAGAAGAAGTGGATGTTTCTAGCTCTGCCCCAAAAATTTCCAAATGCCATTAGGAGACATAATGGAACCTAATCATAACAAGGGGCAGATGACCTCGTAGTTCCGCTCCTTAAAACAACAATAACTAACTAATCGTTACAGAATACATTTGTCCTGTTCCTAAATTAGCAAGGCGAAATGGTCCTCAACGAGGAAGGGCTCCAGGGAAGTCTGAAATTCTAGCATCATCACCTTACAAAGATAAACTGCTGGACTCTCAGATACTTTCCTCAAACCGTGTGTTACATTTGTAGGTAAACATTGCAAATAATGATTTATTCTTTTAAATTACTGTATGTTCATGTGTTTCTTATTTTAAGCTTACAGACTATGAATGTTTATTAAAACAAAATGCTTAGGATACAAATAATAGTATTCCATATTAGGAACACTTTTTATCATTTCAAATGATCTTGTCGACTTCGTCGTTATGGCTGGGATCCATCGTTATGCATTACGGACACGGACACGGTGACGGACGTGACGTCATGCAGCCGCGCGGGAAGTGACGTCATGCAGCTGCGCGGGAATGTGACGTCATGCTCACGCGGGGAGCGAGAACCAGACGCTAATGATTATTGGAGTCTGTTGAAAGAGGCCTGGAGTCGAGCGACCTTTTAAAAATCAGAAACTCACTCCACAAATCTGCAAATCAGTATTCTTCCCTTATTTCAGATACACTATTCATTAAACAAACATATATGGCATAGTTATGACCCCTTCATGGATTAGGCTATTGTCTAAATCTGGACACTCATACTACATCCTTACACTTATTCAAATTGACGGCCAAATGATCCTTCTGACCGGGAGGCAAAGGTTTCCGCCGGCTTGCCTGGGTTGATGGGCCACAAAACCGCTATCAAAAAATACACAATTTACGCTTTATTCAACCAAACACATCTCTAATACAAGTACAAGAAACACATTTCTTGCCGTGACCCTTAAAGAGGTGCCCGCGCGGGAAGCCTAAGTTAATGGGTAATGCAGTCTGTCGAAAGAGTCCTGGGGCTTCGAGCAAAGCGAGAAGCCCTCCTGAGCCTTTCTAACATGTGTAGCATTTGTAGCATGCGTCATTTGAAATGATACAACGTCTAGTCTTTCAGACTGACTGTGTTTTTTTTTTTTTTTTTTTTTTTTTTTTTTTTTTTTTTTCGGAACAAAAAATTTACAGTTTTTATTATATTTTGTAATTTACAAAAAAATGAAGTGTTAATCAGAAAAAATAAATAGCTGATAAAGTAGACAGATTGTAGCAACGTAACATGTATTTAGAATTTAAAAATGTCAAAAAGGAGGTCGTCATTTTAATTAAAATTAAAAAGGATTCCATATTTGGTACTCTTCCTCTATATAGTACAATCATCACAATAACACAAGTTATCAGACATATTCCACCCAAACTCAAGCACGTTGGGTGATGTGGTGCTTACAAAGACAGCGTTTGTAGTGAAGAGTGAATGTCACTGGACGTTTGGTTTAGACGATTGCCCTTGACCTTGATGCTTGCGGGTGAGCTTGTGCTCTCTCGCTTCAGAGTTTACCCACCAGTCTGATGTAATGGAATTCCAGACTTGAGCACGTGACGACACCACCGTCCAGAACAGTACAGTCCACGTCGAAGTATTGTGTGACGCTGAAGTGCAGTACACTTTACATAGTTACGAACATAATGCCATTATATTTGCCAATGACTGTACTTCAGCAGTAGCGTGAAATAGGTTTGTCCATCATCTGACTACATGGGGCAGTTGACAACAACACAGGTACTGTAGCAACTCGCCTCCAGGCTTCCATTATGATTTTCACTCGTCTAAAACAAACGTCCGGCCTGTAAGTGATAAATGTTTCATCGTTTTAATAATTAATGGGGTAATACTCTCAGCAGAGCCCACAAAACCTCAAGAAGAAGTAGAAGAAGATGAAGAAGAAGTGGCAGTGTTAAATGTTATGTAATAATATGGCCATTGGCTACAATGAAGTTATTGTTATAATTTTTTAAGGGGCGGAACTACGAGGTCATCTGCCCCTGTAATAATATTCTTATTATTAGTACGTGGGGTTAGATGATCACAATGTCGCAATTCTCTTAAATTAATCAACAACAACAACAAAGCCCTTGTAACAGGGAAACGAAATTGTAGACATTTCTGAAGTTCGGTTTCATAGATATGAAAGCAGCGTACCGACGAAGTACACAGCACGCACGAACAAAGGATAGAAGTGGTCATTCCACTTTCAGACCACAGCAGACTACTAACATATAATTTGATCCATCAGAGAACAGGATCACCAGTATCAGTGGTTAATGGAAAGGAAATTTATTCTGAAAGGAATGTCTGGAGTTATTTTTAGTGCCACCAGCACGACTGGTTTTTATGAATCTCTCCAGGGTTCCAGGTAATGGCAAACCTCTATCCCAAGGCCATATACAGCCCTGAGCAGGTACTCAAAGCGATATCTATATCCACACCTATGCGCCCTTCATCCGCAGTTATATACACGAATGCCAACAAATATTCACATTCAAAGATATTGCAGTGGTTCTTTTTAGCCTATTTTCATGTTATGAAAAAATAGGCTTATGCGATCACCTTAAGTCCGTGTGTGTGTGCGAAGGTGTGTCTGTCTGTGCGATGTGTGTGTATGTCCCCTAATGACTTCTAAACGGCTGGAGCGATTTTAATCAGACTCAGTGAATTCATAGAACTATTTTGGCCAACCCCGACCGTGACCTTCAAATTTTATTACGTCTCACCAATCCAATGTGGCGGCTGTGCGAAATATTTCACCGGCATTCCATATATCCGAAACTATTACTGATATCACCTTGAAGTTTTGTACGGTGATAAAGGAGAGATTCATAAAAACCAGTCGTGCTGGTGGCACTAAAAATAACTCCAGACATTCCTTTCAGAAGTTCGCCAATGGACATTTCAAAAACCTGTTAACTACAAAACGAACATGGCGGCCAAGCGAAGTTGAAACTTTTAAATAGGCTTTACTCGCGATTTAACCATCCAAACGCAATGAAACTTGGTACATGAAATGTTTGAACACATTGTAATGCACTGGCATCTAATTTAGTTCAATTGTCTACATAACCTCAAATGGCGGCTGTGCGAAATTTTTCACCGGCATTCTATATCTCCGAAACTATTACTGATATCGCCCTGAAAATTTGTTCGGTGATAAAGGGTACGGTACTACTAGAAGTTGAGCTATGAGACTTTCAAAACCTGTAAAATACGAAACGAACATGGCGGCCAAGTGAAGTTAAAACATGTTCATAGACTTTTCTCGCGATTTAACCAACTGAGCACAGTGAAATATGGTACACTAAAAGTTTATACACATTTTAATGCACTGGCATTTAATTTTGTTTAATTGTTTACATAACCTCAAGATGGCGGCTGTGCGAAATTTTAAAATTAAGTTTTTATTTCTTGTGTCGTAATCATGCGATCGAAGTGAAAGTTTGAATAATGAAGCTACGCAATAATCTTCTTTTAATGGAACATAACTCTATGGCCAATACATATAACAATCCAAAATGGCGACCATCCGAAATATTTAGACGGTTCTCAGTATCTACGAATCTTTTACATCAATCAAACTGATTTTTTTTATGTTCATAGAGACTATAAACTTAAGGTCGCCTATAGGACTTTCAATAACCTGGTGAGCACAAATCCAACATGGCGGCGACGCGAATAATTATAAATATTTAAATGGACGTTTCTCGCGATTTAACCATCCGAGTGCAGTGAAACTTGGTACGGTAAATGCTTATACAAATGTTAATCCACTGGCATCTAAATTGTTTCAATTGTTTTCACAACCACAAGATGGCAGCTGTGTGAAATTTTAAAATCTCGTTTTTACTCCTTGTGTACTAATCATGCGATTGAAGTTTGAATACCACATGTACACAATAATCTTCATGGATTAGTACAAATATAAAATCCAACATGGTGACAATCTGAAATATTTAGACGGTTCTCAATATCTACGAATCTATTACAACAATCAAACTGAAATTTTGTATGTTGATAAGAGGCAATTAACATGAGTAGGATACATGAAAATAGGCTTTTGTTATTTTCGGAACTACTTGTTTATTAATGTTGAAGACATTTATTATCAGACTAAGTCTGCATCTTAGCAAAGACGTAATATTAAGCAATTCCTCAATTGTAGAGATAATCAAGCGTGAAGCCATGTGTGAATTGCCTTTGAAAAGCGGGACCCTGGTGCTCTCAGTGAGCTCCTTATGCTCCTTTATTTTATGAATTTATAATTTTTGAAGTGATTTTTTAAATATCTTTTGTTTTTAATAATATTTTGCACCACACTTATTGGTGCGACAGCAGTGGGTGCAAAGTTTGTTTAATTTTATTTGTTTTAAGTGATATAATTATATAATTTAATAATTATATATATAATGAACTAGCAGATGTACCCATTCTTTGAACGGTATTTTGTTTTAATAGCCAGACGTAATCAATTGAGCTACTCTTGCAATGGTTAGAGGCTTGGAACCTGTTTGTCGACAAAGAAGTATGATTAGTTAAAATATGCTCTGAAACTAAATTTACTTAACGTGTACTTCCTGACGTGAAAATAAAATTGAAAACCTCGTAGACGAAACCCAATACACGTCACATAAAAACTGACCCTGACTGTTGTGTCAAGTCCCCATCCAGAGGAAGACCCCTTTAATAAATTACAAAGGCTTGTGGTGCGTGAAAATTCAGGTTTTTTTTAGCCTCCAATGGCCCAAATTCCTAAAAGCAAGAAATAAAATACTGTTTCAATTCAGAAATTTTTGAAAATAATGTTGCTGTTTGGAGATATAGACCTTCTGTACGACATATCGCACGTTTAAGTCGTGTGAAAAAAATCTATGGTAACCCCTGACCCCCTTTAGCGCAATGATGAATTTTACAGTTTTAGGTGGTTCCGTGATAACCTTATAGCCATTTGCAAACGTTCACAGAAATTTAATAAATGGAGTGGTATTACTTCTTGCAGAAATAGATGGAAAGTTGGATGTCACCTTTTGAGATGCTTTTGTCATGGCTACTGGCGTTCATTCCTTCATTAGTTTATTAAATGAAATTAGTTTTCTGGGAATATCTCAGAAACTTTTGGTTTTAGAGCCTTCAAATGTAGTTTTCGGGGACCCTTTACGGCTATTTAGGGTCCCCGAGTTTTGTTTCTGACACTAAGGGGCAGAAAATAAGCTTTGTCTCGTCGTTGTAGGCCGTATAATAATAATAATAATAATAATAATAATAATAATAATAATAAAAATAAATATATAACAATATAGAGATAGGGACTTAATAGACCTTCCGTACCACACCCGCACGTGTAAATCGCGTGAAAAATTCTAGAGTACCCCTCGACCCCCTTAAGCGCATTATATGTTTTGATGAATTTTACAGCTTGATTTGGTTCCGTTATAACCTTATAGCCGTTTGCAAACTATGTCAGTAATGTAATAAATGGAATTGTATTGCGTCTTACAGCAATAGACGGACCTGTGAGGTTCTGTTGCCATGGTTACCGGATTGCGTTCTTTCATTATTGTATTAAATGAAATTAGTTTTCTGGGAATATCTCAAAAACGGTTGGTTTTAGGGCCTAAAGAGGTTTCTCACATTGAGGGGCTGAAAATGAGCTTTGTCCCGCCCTTCTACGCCTATTTCAGCAAGCGTTTTAAGGGGTAGCCCCCCTTTTATGGGAGCTACAGAGAAGAGTTACATCAATGATTAGTGTCGTGCCTCTGAAGGATATCTGTACCAAATTTTACGTTGATCCACCCAGCCGTTCTCGAGTTATAAGGGAACATACTTGTCCACAGACAGACAGACAGACAGACAGACAAACATTTTATTTTCGCGCGCATCCGTCATAAAACAGTCTGAAACGCGTAAATAACGCAAATTTCCGTAGAAATTCAGAAAAAACAGACAAACTTTCATTTTTATATATACCGAGATTTGACTATCTCCCTATGCGTTGCTCGTCGTGGCTTTTCCCCTCAGCTCCTGGACATACGAGTCAAGGAAGACCGCCCATTTACTGAGGCAAGATGTGAATAGTTGTTGTTGTTGCAGCTTTAGCATCTTCAGACATTTAATAGTTTAATAATAATAATAATAATAATAATAATAAAATGTGGCTTGAAATTTGAAGTTATTTAGTTATTTGAAGTAAGAAAGACCTCTAGTAGGTTGGTTTTGGTAGTATGAATAATTATAGACCTATAGTAGTAGGTTGTGGGTTTTGAAAATAATAATAATAATAATAATAATAATAATAAGCCTCAGATGTGTAATTTTTGGTTTAAATGTAGGTGTATGTACTGTAATGTGTCAGTAGTAGTATAATTGATGTGTGAGCTATGTTTAATCGAACCCACGACCCACAGGGCACCATCCCGAATAAGTCGGCCGTGGCCAACCTCGCGGGCAGGCACCCCACGAGGCCGCGGGACTTTCCTCATGTTGTGCCAAATGTTGAAGGGCTAAAGGGACCGGAAAGGTTTCAAATTGTGAGTCTTGGAGAGCTCTATCAAATAAAATAAAAAATCGAACATTACTTCCGGCCTAAATGCAGTTAGGGAAAAACAGCCGAAAATCGCTTGTTTCTTTACTCATTTCCTTCTTGATTCAAATCCTAGCCAAATTAACTTATTTACATAATTATTTCTCGATTGTTGGTTGGTTGGTTCCTTAGTTTAGGGGCTGCGACAACGCGGTCATGTATCCCCGTGTACTTTGGGTGTGTGTAGAATCTGTCTGATAACCGGTGTTAATTGTGATGACTGTATTTGTGTGTGTTATCTGTTTTTAATTCAAGTAAGGACTGCAGTCGATAATTTCAAGTAGTTCCTACTTTCGCTACCAAATGCTACTGTCCACGACACCTAGCTGTGAACTTGGCTACTACTAGATGCCATCGCAACCAGCGCCTGGTGACGAAGGTTGGAACTTAAGAACATTAATCAAACCTAACCTACACATTTTGCTTCACACAAGTTTAGTTAGTGGAAGGTTCTTTTACATGCCATAAATCTATGACATAGGGCTTTACTTACCCTGTGAAGGAAGGTATACTGAGGGATTTTAACGCTCTTAAAAATCCGACGACTTTGGCCGGGTTTGAACCCGCGATCTTGGGCATAGAAGCTCAGCATGCTACCGACTACGCCACCGATGCCGCATTTTCTCGAATGTCTTCCTTGTTTCAATACCCTCGGGCATTTTTTGATTTTTTGATTGCAGGTTCGAAACCTGGCGCAGTCAGCTGGCATTTGAGGGTGCGCAAATGCGAGGGAGCCATGTCAGTACATTTACTGGCACGTTAAAGATCCCCTTCGGGGCAAAATTCCGGCACCCTGGCGTCTCTAAAAGCCAGGGTTGTTAAAAGGGACGTAAAACCAATAACATTATTATTATTATTATTGATTTTTTGAAAAATCTTCACTCTGGAAGTAGTAATAAGGGCTTCTGCATCGACTCACATTAACGCTCATAGTGGTAGAAAAGGCAAACTGCTAATCTAATCGACCGGATATGATTGAGTTTCATTGACTCACACTAGCGCTCGTTGTGGTAGAAAAGGCAAACTACTAATCTAATCGACCGGATATGTTTGAGATTCCGGTGAAGAATGCCTAAATACACATTCGATGATTAAGAAAAGGATTGTAATTTTTAGGAATAAATAAAGAATATATTCTTATACCGTACTTCATTACATTTTACTTCCCTAAAATTCCTAGCTCATATCCCTAGAGGTTGATGGTAAGTAAATTCCCAAGTTCATATCCCTAGAGGTTGATGGTAAGTAAATTCCTAGCTCATATCCCTAGAGGTTGATGGTACGTAAATTCCCAAGTTCATATCGCCTAAAGGAATAGACTACAGTGCCGTAGTATTCAAGGGAGGTCTAGTCAGTATATGCCATTGAAGGATGTTTTCAACATTAAGTTGCTTGCCCAAAGGAACAAATAAAGAATATATTCTCATACCGTACTTCATTACATTGTTGTGTTAATTGTTTCTTTCATTTTCCACTTTCTTCTTAGTCAAAAGAATGAAAACTTAAACAACAGTCAACAATTCTTCTAGGTTTGTGCCGTGGCTTGTGTGGGGTTTTGCCTAGGACACCAAGCTGGCTCATCAGTGGGCTCTTGATATCCCCGCCTGGACCCCCACAGGAGAAGCGAACTGCGTGCTACCTCCCTTTTTATGAAGCGCACCTGCGCCTCTTTACTGCGAGAACTAAAAGCTCAAGCAGTCATAACCTCCAAAAAGATGGTGTTCACTGTTCCTTATTCGCCTCTTCTAATCTTTTTTATATACACGTAAGGTACATCTTGCTCACTCAATCCCTCCTCTCTCAAGTCGTCCTTGTCGCAGTCCAACCAACACCTTCTTGGTTGTTCTCTGCTTCTCTACCTGAAGACTGCTCATAGGATTGGGATCATCTCAAAAGTCACTATAAAACAAGTTTCACTCGAATTTATGTTTTAACCCTGGAGTCGTACACTGGGGTGCTGTTGGCCCCATTATATGCCCCAGGAAATTCACGTTTCGTGATACAGTAGTTAGATTTTGGCGATTCTCACAGCCTACTGCTTCCATGACTTAACTACCCTAGACATTTCTTTTCTGAGATCATAGGGGCTGACTACAAGCAACACACCTGGGTATCGTTAATAACAAGTTCATTCAGCTAACAATACAGCAAAATAAAAGACGAAATAAAAATAACCCTTAAACGTGGGATTGGAATTAAAAATACCACTGACTTTAAATTAAAACACTATCTCAAAAGTTCGGAATTAAAATGACCTGAAGTCACAACAAAAATAACCTTTTTGATGTGTAACATCTTTCCGCTCGGTTGCTGGATAGTTTTGTAGGAGTGATTTTGAAAATTGGGGACGGAAGTGGATCGGAACGATCGAGCTGGCAGTGGTGGATCGAACGGAAGTATGCACTGCCCACTCGATCGATCGAATGGAAGTGTACTAGCTGGCAGTGGTGGACAACGGAAGTATGCACTGCCCGCTCGATCGATCAAACGGAAGTGTACTAGCTGGCAGTGGTGGACAACGGAAGTATGCACTGCCCGCTCGATCGATCGAATGGAAGTGTGCCCTAGCTGGCAGTGGTGGATCGAACGGAAGTATAAGACGCACTGCCAACTCGATCGATCGATCCAGCTGGCACTGGTAAGAGAAACAATCAGCGCGCGGTGTCGAAAATTGATACCATGACGCACTCTCGGCCATCTGGACATACTGAACGGAAAACGCTCATGCGAACTCTGGTGTCAAGTGATTTAAACAAATGACATGGTACATGTTCGAAGTCTTCGTATCAGTATTTTTAAATGGTAAAATGCCTTAATATCAAACATTGTAAGTAGTCGGCATTGCATTGGCATAAGGCATTTTAAACTCAATGTCACTCAAGAACATTATCGAAACGAGCAAAACATAAATGAAACTTAATTCCGTAATGCAGTATTATTGGAACCTTGGAAATAAGCACTATCTTGTGCACAATTTTGCGTAGTCGAAATAGTCGTGGGATTATTGCGTATGACTGTGAATCTAGAGATCTTGGGTTCGAATCCTGGGCGGGGTAGATATTTTTGCTACCAGATTATCATTTTAAACGATATTTATCATATCAATATGACTTATTATAACAGAATCCATATGAATTTACGTGTTGGTCTGTGAATCAAAAGGACCTGTTTATAAGGAATTTAAGGTTATGAGCGGTGTCACGTCTATTAATCTAGTTGATCCATATCGTATTCTTTATTTAGGCTAGTGCTGGTGGAAGCTAACAAATCATCTAATAAAATGAGTTCCGTATTATAAACTACAATATCTGTAAAACACTCCCTTTTACAATAGATTAATATTTGTGCCAATAATACTATAAAATACCTGTGTATCAACAATTTCACGTGAGGTTTCTTCTATGTCAGATGTTACACATCATATGCGACTACTGTAAGGCTCGTAATTTTTTTATTAATAAAGCCCTGCGTGGATGCGGATATCCGCGGAAAAACCCGAGGATATCCGCAAAACCTTATGCCATGCGGATATAGTTTGCATGGCTGTGCGGATAGCGGATAATGTTTGAAGTAAATTTGCGGAAAGGTTTTAGAATCCAATCCGAACTTGTTGAATTTCATTACTAGGACCCGGATGTTTATGACATACATTTTTCCGTTATATTTTCTTGACAAAAATGTAAGATGATGATTTAGGCTAATCTCATTCAAATTGTGTCATTAAGCACAATTAACACTCCGAGTTGAAGAGGGTTGCGATTCTGGCTGTAAGCCTAAGGGAACGACTTTCTCCTCAAATGTCTAAATGTGTTGGTTTAATATTTTATTTAATTAGGAATATTATTGTAATGCCAGTAGATTCGAGTAACAAACGTGCGGATGAAGATAGAAGTCGTGCGGATGCGGGGCGGGTGCGGATAACGGTCGTGCGGATGCGGGACGGATGCGGATTACAGTCGTGCGGATGCGGGGTGGATGCGGATAACGTTTTGTTTATCCGCGCAGGGACCTTTAAATTGTCCATCCAATCAAAATATTAAATAGCAATGTATTTAAGTCATAACAAATTCCAACAGCTGATCAAAATCATCAGTGTCAATTTCATATCTCCAGCTGTAATCTGTATAACCTTACAACAGCTGATCACATGTATCAGCGTACTTTAAAATGACAGAAATAATTGACAGTGAAAGCTATCTACCCTACTGCATTTTGAGGGTCAGTGTTTTTATTTGCTTGATTATTAATGCAGCCAATGACCATTCATTTTATTTTATTTTATTTTCAGGACGGGCCAGGAAAGGAACCGTCCTGGCATTTTGTCTGGTGGTGAAAATAGGAAACCATGAAAACCATTTTTAGGACGGCTGAGGTGAGATTCGAGTCCACGCTCTCCCGATGCCAGCGAGGCACGAGGTAGCGCGTTAGCACTCTCAGCCACCGTGGCCGGTGCCAGTGTTTTTAAAAACAAACTCTATAAATAAAGTAAGCAAACTCGTTCAATGGCTGATTCAATATTTGGGATGTGTGTGTCAATAATTCCTATATATTTTTGGCTGAGTTTCCAAACCTGGCTATTCTCCAAATCCGAAGATCAGGGACACCTTGTCCCACCTGAAATAAAAACTCAATATTCGTCTGGTGTTGCTGGTACCATACCAGACACATCATCGTAAAGATAAGAACAAAATCACATTCAATATTTGCTTTATTGACAATTGAATCACGTGAATACCATATGGTATGTATCAATTCATTCCAGCTTACGTCAATAACAATTCAATTAATGTAAGTTAATTACTTAAACGAATCAGTTTCACCCATATTCTGGTCTTCTTCAAAGTCATAAAATTACAATAATTGCGGGAAAAATGTTATTTTAAAATACACATCATCATCATCTACCCGATGGCGGGTTTCCTCATGGTCGGTTTTCCACCTTATCCGGTCTTCAGCACCACTTTTCATCAGCTCATAAGATTTATCAATCTTGATGGAATCCAGCATCTGAAACCTTCTTCTTCCTCTTCAGACTTTCCCTTGGACTGTCCCTTCTAATGCACTTTTCACCAAACCATCTCCCCTTATGCAGTGTCCAATCCAATTCATTCTTATTTTGCTCATCTTCTTTAGCATCATCCTTTCTTCTCCTACTTTCTTTAATACTTCCTCATTTCTCACTTTGTCCTTCCAACTTATTCTCCTCCATTCTCCTCCATGTCAAAAGCCTCTATTCATCACTCGTCAAGGGGGCGTGGTGGCGCAGCGGTCAAGCTTTTGGCCTCTTACCAAGGTATTCGATTCCCGGTCAATGCATGTGATATTTTCGAAGTGAAATGCCATGTCCTGTGGTTCGGATTCCATGTAAAAAGCAGGTCCAGTGGCTCATGATCGCATGATTAACGGCCACGTAAAACTAAAAGCTTCCTTCCTTCTTTCCTAAGCGTCCAAATTTCCGCTCCATACATAGCTACATTCCAAACAATTAATCTCATCCTTAGGCTTACTTTTTGCTCCACAAAATAATTTTCTTTTCTTACTGAAGGATTCTTTTGCTATTGCAATCCTTGTTTTTATTTCTTTAGTGCATATCATTGCTTATGTCACCTAAATTCCTAGGTATTTAAAACTATCTACTTGTTCAATGTCATCCTCTAATTTTATTGTAATTGTTTCACCTTTTCCACCTATGACCATACATTTTGTTTCTTTCAACATTTGTGTTGCTTGTCTTTCATTCTCACCCATAACCACCATATCATCTGCAAAACGAATACACTCAAAACAACAAAAATATCTTAATTGTAAGTGGTAATGAAATGCAATAATGAAAGAATGTTAATAAAATATTACTATGTTGGAAAATAATTTCATGGAAAGGAGTTCAGTCTTAAAATAAAATTAGTCTATAGATTAAATATTTCTAATAATATCCTAGGAACTACAATTAAAACATTAATAGACAGCACTGTATGAAGCTATCCATTATAATCTGAAGACTTTTCATGCTTTTATGTAAGCTACTTAAATTCAAAGAACTCCGATTATTTAAACAATTCATAAACACGTATACCAAAACTGGTTATCTGAGCCACAACAGTAGATCTTTGAACACATTAATTAATAGTATGCAATATTTTATGTTGTAGTTAAAGTGAATATCTATGATTTTAGTCATTATTCTAGACTTTCCCGTATCGATTATGATATATTACACCAATATCCACTTTACAATACAAAAATGTTTTTATACGATGTCCTTACACTCTTTGATACATGTTTCGGCTCTGTGAGCCTTCTTCAGTCAAACACATTGATGATTGTCATAAGACAGTCTATGTGTTGATCTTGTTAAGAAACTTAAAAAAAATCTTTTTACAATCGTCAAAGTTATTTAAAAATGGACATAAAATGCTTAAAGAATTCGACTATGTGCAGAAGTTCAGGTCAAAGGCCCTTCGTCGTTGAAATCCCAATTCAAACACAGGACCCCATTGTACAAGTGTCTTGTAAGAAATCGTGTATGAAAAATCCTTGTGGCTACGGGTGAACGGAAGTTACTTGCTTAAAACTTGGTTTGCCAGAGATCAAAGCAGACCAACAACAACACATCTGTTGTATATCCTTCAAATAGTGAGGTGTTATCTCCAGCGTCTTCAAATCTACGGTGGTTGAACCAAAATGACAAAGTTTTAAGCAAGTAACTTCCGTTCACCCGTAGCCACAAGGATTTTTAATACACGATTTTTTACAAGACACTTGTACAATGGGGTCTTCTGATTGAATTGGGATTTCAACGACGAAGGGCCTATGACCTGAACTTCTGCACATAGTCGAATTCTTTAAGCATTTTTAAATAACTTTGACGATTGTAATTTTTTTTTAAATTTCTTAACAAGATCAACACATAGACTGTCTTGTGACAATCATTAATGTGTTTGACTGAAGAAGGCTCACAGAGCCTAAACATGTATCAAAGAGTGTAAGGACATCGTATAAAAATAGATTTGTATTGTAAAGTGGATATTGGTGTAGTAGTTATAGCTTTTAATCATCACAACAAAGTAGGCTACTTGTAGTTCATTTCCATATATTACTTATAGTTTACAATTCTACTGTAGTTTTAGGACTCTGGCCTACTGTTTAAGTGTATCACAGCAATATAACTACATCTTCATAGATTTGTTTGGGGGAGGAATACTGACTTTCTTGATGAGATAGTCATTTCTAAGTTTTGCAACATTAAAATAAATTCGGTGCTTAATGCCTTAATATTACTTACTAGCTTGCTGAACTACTGTGACCAAGATAGCGGGTTCAAACCCGGCCGAAGTCGTCGGATTTTTTAAGAGCGTTAAAATCCTTCAGTATGCCATCTTTCGGAGGGGAAGTCAAGCCGGCGGTCCCATGTCATAGTTTTATGGCATGTAAAAGATCCTTCCACGGTCTAAACTTGTGTGAAGCTAAATTGTTAGGTTAGATTTCATCGGAACGCTCTATCAAAGTTCCAACGTTCACCACTAGGTACCATTGATATCTAGTAACGAAATTTGGAACTACTTGAAATTGAATGGAACTTGTAGCTCACCCTAAGGGTGGCCGCTGGAAGCATCTACAGACTCAGGCGAGCCGAACATGTCCTCGAACACTCCCGGCACTAAAAGCCATACGATAAATAAATAAATAAATAAATAAATAAATAAATAAATAAAACAAACCACACTTACTATGTTTTCTGAAGGGGGTTACCAAATGTTACTGTATACTTTCATTCACTTCGTATAGCCATACAAATAATGACAATTATCATAATAATAGATTCCATAAGAATGATCTCATGTCATTTTCGATCGACCTTTGTCCGTACTTCCTTGCTCCATCCATGCGTCACAATGGGGCCACTACATTTTCTTGTGTTTTATTTTTGGAGGGCAGAGACTGTCTGTGGGACACTGTACGTTTGGTAGTGTTTTGTAGAGCTATTTGTCTTGCATATTTGGATCTGATGATTCTCGCTTGACGAGCGAAACATGTCATCCCTTAGTTTTCTTCTTCTTCTTCTTCTTCTTCTTCTTCGTCTTCACCTTCTTCAATAGTCTGCAACAATAATCACAAGTAATTTATTTCAGATTACTTTCTCGCATATTACAGTAATTGGAATGCTATTTGTGTGGACCAACTGAAAGCTACGATATTAAAGGATAACATTTGTTCCATTCCAAAATGAGCCTTAGTTTCCCGCGGGGAAGACATTTTACGCTCTACGACCTGTTAACCATTTTAAGAATAGCTGCATATGGACTAACAAGGGAACGGATTGCGGTGTAAAATTCTAATCTGGTTGAAATTTAGTACACAATATTCCTGCAAAGTTGTACAATGACGTAGTGAAAACCGCACGGGCCACTTTCAATTTTGAACGCCAATATTGAACGCCGAAAATCTGCTGGGCGACGGCATGAGCGAGGAGGTAGGAAGAGGTAAAGCTGACCTTAAATCCTAGCAGCACGCGATGACTTGCGACCACCAGGCAGCGAGCTGCCATGCTGCGTTGCATTCCCCACCTTAAACGTCCTCCTCAGTTCACTCTTCTATCCTCTCGATTACAGTATAAATTGCAACATAATGTGATGGTTTGCGCTTGGCCACACTGTAAGTAAATAAAACGACCTTTCATTTCTTTCCTGTTTTATTCTTTGTAAATCTTGTAATAGTGAATGCGAACTGCCGTCGCCTGGCAAGTTTTCAGCGTCAGTATTGGCGTTCAAAATTGAAAGTGGCCCGTGCGGTATTCACTACGTCATTGTACAACTATATAGGAACATTGTATACTAAATTTCAAACAGATTATAATTTTACACCTTGTAAGTAAATTTCCATAAGTTTTATCAAGACACATTTTACATTAACTTAAAGGAATACAATATAATTCCAATTAACATTTTTCAACTCAACTTAAAGCAAACATTAGTAACAGATCTGCGGTCCGGGTTCGATTCCCGGTCAATGCATGTGAGATTTTCGAAGTGAAATGCCATGTCCTGTGGTTCGGATTCCACGTAAAATGGAGGTCCCGTGGCTCATGATCTCAAGATTAACGGTCACGTCACGTTAAACTACAAGCTTCCTTTTTTTGCCTTTTACTAATTATTTTTCCTAGCATGAGAAACTAAACGGCCATAGTCTATTAGAAAGCTACCGTTCCAGCATTCCCTACAATATACTAAATTTGAGTACGGATACTTCCAAAGTGTAAAATATGTGTTTTCTGAGTGAATGTGGTATTTTTCAATACAGATGTCATACTTGGATGGCTGCGTGGTGTACGATCTGTTGTTCTAAGTCAAATCCCAGCGCAGTCAGTTGGCATCTAAGGGTGCTTAAATGAGAAATAAAGGGGCTTATTTGTGTTTGGTACAACATATGGTTAGCACATGGTCACAACATTCGTTTATAATGGGTCGATCACAGAGATTATTCAAGATACGTAAGGGAGGGCCTGGAAGGAAGAACATTTCATCAGAGGACAATGTGGAAGGAGCAAATAATCCCGTAAATACCCCAGTTGCTGAGTATAATGAATGTGAAGGAAATGTAAATAATTTTAGGTTAGGTGACAATATTTCTCCAACAAATGACGGTAGTAATGAACAACATTTGCATACAAAACGCTGAAAAGGAGTTGGAATTGTCGAAGAAAAATTCTAGACGGCAAGGCAGTTGAAAAGAGCTAAGGAAGATGTAGAAAATGATGCTGATCCAGTATATGGAGCAGGAATGTTTTGAGGTCAGTACAACATCATGTAAACCTTCAATGGTCATTTTCTCCAATACATAATTTTTGAGATATGTGTACCTTTTTCTCAGGATATGATAAAGGCAGTACCTTGAGAGTTTCACAGCATATTGTACTAATACCAGAACATCTATGGACATTCTTTCAAGGCACTAGATTGTACTAGAAAATAAATTACAACATAATGAAATTATTCATAATATATAACCTATAACATTCCTCATTCTAAAAAAAAATGTCAGTAAGTATCATATAAAAATTTCACGTGGTTATTGTGAATAGCTCCTAAGAAAAATTGTCAACAATCTACCATATTTAACATTGTCGGCATATGGACTACAGTCTCCCCTTAACGTAGGAACCACCCCGTCATTTGCCCGGAGTAAAAGTTGGAAATTACGGAAAATCACTTTAGGATGGCTAAGGTGGGATTCGAACCCACCACTTCTGTGATTTGTCTCACGAGGTTGAGCGTACCACGTTACAGCTCTCAGACCAGAATGAAACTTTTTGGCAGAGCCGGAAATCGAAGTAGAACCCCAGGGATTTTATATATTTATCGTATGATGAATGTATGAACATATATACAATATATATAATTTCTGAACAAATGTGCATAGTCACAAGTTCGTACGATCTTACAACTCTAGGTCTCATTCTTTAACCCATTCAACTGCTTCATCCGATGTTACTTATTGTTCATTATTGTTACTTTGAAAGATCGAAGAGGACAGTCAGCAACAATATGATGGATTGACTGTGATAATGCATTGCAGTCGCAATTTGCAGAGCTAGCCCATCCCCATTTGAGCAGTAGATAGCCACATCTGCCTTGTCCAGTTCGAATCCGGTTGATGATCCTCCACTACCACTGGAGACTGCTCCCATTGGGTTTCCCACAAGTTGTTAACTTGGAAGGAGCATCATTCAAGGTTGACTGCTGTACGCCATGGTGGTTTCCTTGATTTCAAGCGTTGGTGTTCTGCTCGTGCAAGATCTTGGTGAATGGGTAGCTGGGGATCTGCCGAATGTTTTTCCATACCTTTAGGAGAGCTTCTGATCTTCTTAGGACTGGAGGTGGAATGTTGATGAGAACAGACAGCCAAAGTGTGTTCGTGCTCCGAATACAACCCGTGATTATTCGCATTGCTTGATTGAGTTGCACATTTATCTTCTTAGTGAGAACACTATTGATCCAGGTTGGACAGCAATATTCAGCAACAGATGACAACCAAGGATGAGGATAACTGGAAGAGATGGGTTTGAATCCCGTCTTAGCCATCCTAAAAAGGATTTTCCCACTTCTGGCACAGGCAAATGTCACGGTCTTCTTCGAAATCCTGACTCGCTTTACAGCTGCACACACTAGTTCAGACACCACCATAACATAGGTTATCAGGCAGATTCTACTCACAGTCACGTGTGCCTCCAACTGCTCTTCGCTTGCACAATGCTTACCACCATGCTAGTGGTATTCACGGAATCCTGCAAGTATGCCCGTACAGGGTATGAAGAAGCACGCACGTTCCACTGTTCGATTCACCTGAGATGAATGGGTATGCGGCATTATAGCGGCCTGCTTGTGTTCCACGAGACTGCACACAGGCAGTGGATGAGGACTGTTAAATTGTTTAACAAGAGACAATGATTGTCATGATGATTGTGGAACTCGGGCTGTAGCCAATTTCAAAGAATGCATGGATTTTCCCGCACATCTGGGAATATTTCAGTACAGGTCAGCGTTGTCAAGTCTTGGAACCAGATATAACAACATTTACAGTAATCTCAGGACCAGGCTCAACGAGAGGATGGGGCAAACAGGGCTGCAGCCCTGTGGCCCGGACTTGCTGAGGGGCCCAGGGTGTTAGAAGAGAAGACAAAGTAGACAATTTCATTGAACGTAATTTCAAAGAGTTTTGAATTCTTCTGACAAGGTTATATTATCCCTATATATATATTGTTACGTGCCACCCCCTAGTGGCACCTTTGTTAACTGGATTACGGTGGGTAGGAAGCACAACACCAATTACTGCTTAAAGAAATAATTAACTTTATTGCGGCCAGAAGGATACAGCACTCTTCAGTAAATACAAGCAATTATTACCTTACTCCAGTTTCCTTGCGGCGAGAACACTTCCCCTTTCACTTGTCAACAGACCACAGTTAATCCTCTTCGCTAATGAGTCCGGTCCCGTACGCTAGCTGGAAATAGCTGCACTAGGTCTGTCACTGTACTATACACTGTTTCACAAGCACCACAATCACTTCCTCGCTGTCAAGAGAATCAGCTTCACTAGGGATTTCGCAAGTCACCACACTACTGTCGCCCGGGATAAACACTCGCACTAGCTCATAAAACACAACAACAACCACTGCTTGACAGGTCGCACTTATATAGCAGGCCGGTGACTCAATAAATGCTTCTAGATCCATCCAGGGATCACGGCTTCTCGAGGTTTCCATCGCTGGTCCAGTCACGAATATTCTGGACTATCCCTTTGTCCTAGTAGCCCTGTTGCATAAGGCGCACGCAATACAGGAGGCAGGGCACAGCCCAGCCCTGGGGCAGTTGTGACTCATGCGGCGAGCGATGACACAAACTCACAGCCGTAACACCACCCCCTTCCTAAAAAGGCTGATCGTCCCGATCAATCATTGGTCCGTCTGTGTCCCTCCGTAGGCTGCCAGGCGATCTCGATGCACGATCTTCATCTTCGCCCTCGGGCTCCGCTGGATCCTGTAGACGACATCGTTGATCCGTTTCACGACTCGGTACGGGCCCTCCCAGGACTTCTGCAGTTTGGGTGACAGGCCTTTCTTCCGTAATGGGTTGAAGAGCCAGACCAGGTCGTCCTCGTGGAATCCTCCGGCATCCGTCTGCTGGTCGTATCGGGTCTTCATTCGGTCGGTCTCGATCCGCAGTTTCCTCCTCGCGAACGCGTGCACGTCCTCCAGTTGGTCGACCAGTTCTTGACAATACTGGCTTACCGGGATCGGACCATTCCCAGGTCGGCCGAAAGCAAGATCGACAGGTAGACGGAGCTCCCTCCCAAACATGGCCCGGGCTGGTGTGCACCCGGTGGCTTCATGCACGGCGGCGCGGTAGGCCAGGAGAAATAGTGGAAGATGCTTGTCCCAATCCCTCTGGTGCTCGCTGACAACTATTCGGAGATGGTTCTCGATGGTGCGATTGAATCGCTCTACCATCCCGTCGGACTGAGGGTGTAACGGCGTTGTCCTTGTCTTCCGGATTCCCAGCAGCTGGCATAGGTTCTGGAACACCTGCGACTCGAAGTTCCTCGCTCGGTCGGGGTGCAGCTCCAGGGGTACTCCGTGCCGGCTGACGAATTCCTTCACCAGGGTCTCTGCGATCGTCGCGGCTTCTTGGTTAGGAAGCGCATACGCCTCCGGCCATTTGGTAAAGTAGTCGCTGACGACTAATATGTAGCGGTTCCCTGCCTCGCTTAACGGGAATGGCCCAGCAACATCGATGGCCACTCTCTCCATGGGGCCGCCCACGTTGTAGGTCTTCAGTGTACCCCGTCGTCTTCGTCCTGGGCCCTTGCTGGCTGCGCAATCGTGGCACCCCGCGCAGTGGTTCTCCACGTCTGTTCGTCATCCGATCCCGTAGAACCGCTCTCTCAGCTTCTCCAGGGTCTTCTTTATCCCTAGGTGTCCACCAGATGATCCTCCATGAACTTCCTTCAGGACTTCCTCCGTCATAGCCTTTGGAACGACGACTTGTTCCCGATATGTCTTCCCGTCAGTGCTCTCCCAGGCGCGGCAGATGAGGCCATCCCTTACAATCAGCGAGTCCCACTGCGCCCAGTAGGACTTAAACTTTGGGCCGCAGTCACTCACAATGTTCCACCCGGGTCTGGGGACACAGGCCCCCTTCCATTCGGCTATCAGTCCCAGGTCATCATCTTCTGCTTGTGCCCGCGTGAAAGATTCGCGGCTCCAGCTCCATTGAAGTTCCACGGTAGTCCTTCGGCACTGTATCCGGGCGTTCTCCTCCCATCGGGCACAGGAGGTGCAGTCTTCGGGGCACGGGGTTCGTGACAGGGCGTCGGCGTTAGAATGCAGCTGGCCTTTCCTGTGCTGAATCTCAAAGTTGTACTGCTGAAGCCTCTCTAACCACCGCGCGAGTTGACCCTCGGGCTGCTTGAAGTTCAGGAGCCACCGCAGGGATGCATGGTCGGTCCTGATGAGAAATTCTTGCCCGTACAGGTACTTGTGGAAGTGTTCAATGGTCTTCACGATGGCGAGCAGCTCCTTCCTGGTGACGCAGTAGTTCCTTTCTGGCTTTGACAAGGCCTTGCTGAAGTAGGCCACTATTCTCTCCTCGCCGTCCACTACTTGCGACAGGATTCCCCCTATGCCAAAGTCGCTGGCATCGGTATCGACGATGAACCTTGTTCCAGGTCTGGGGTAGGCCAGAATAGGCGCGGTGCACAGAGCCAGCTTGAGTTGTTCGAAGGCACTGTGGCATTCTGCTGTCCACGTGAAGAGTTGGTCCTTCTCAGTCAGTCGATGTAAAGGTTTGGCGATGTCGGCGAATCCTCTCACGAAGCGACAGTAATAAGTGCAGAGTCCCAGGAAGCTTCGTAGTTGGGACTTGTCCATCGGAACTGGCCTCTCCCTCACAGCTGCGGTCTTCTCTGGGATGGTGCGCACCCCTTCCTCAGAGACGATATGCCCAAGGTACTGGACTCGCTTCTGGAAGAGCTTACACTTCTTGGGACTCAACTTCAGCTTGGCAGCCCGTAGCTTCAAAAAGATCTCCTTCAGGTTGCTGTAGTGCTCTTCGAAGCTCCTCCCCAGAACGATGACGTCGTCTAAGTAGACCAGGCAGGTCTTCCAGTGAAGTCCCCTCAGAATGGACTCCATTAGCCTTTCGAAGGTCTCAGGGGCGTTGCACAGACCGAATGGCATGACGGTGAACTGCCAGAGCCCGCTGCCCACAGAGAACGCCGTTTTCTCGCGGTCCTTAGGGTGGACTTCCACCTGCCAGTAGCCACTCTTCAAATCCAAGGTGGAGAACCACCTTGACCCTGATATGGTATCCAGCGTGTCGTCGATCCGGGGTAGAGGGTAGCTGTCCTTCTTCGTGGCGTCGTTAACCCGCCTGTAGTCAACGCAGAACCTGGTGGAACCGTCCTTCTTCTTCACAAGCACGACCGGAGAACTCCAAGGACTATGTGATGGCTCGATCACCCCTTGCTCCTTCATCTCTTCTACCATCCGGTCGACTTCGGCTTGCTTGGCGAGCGGGACACGTCGGAATGGGGCCCTAATCGGTGCGCTGTCCCCAACGTCGATTCTGTGCTGGACCAAGCTTGTCCTGCCGAAGTCTTTGCTCCCCACGGAGAAGACATCCTGGAATTCGCGTAGCAGGTCCTGAAGTTGGCGTGATTGTTCCTCATCTAAATGGTCCTGGGATCCTTGGTACAGCTTTTGTAGTTCTTCTGGCAGTGTGCGTCTTCTTCGGTTGTCCGTCTGCAGGTGTCCGTCTGTCGTATCTGTGATGAGGGCAATCCAGGTAACGGGCTCGCAGACTCCTAGATTGGTGTCCCGGTGAACCGTAATGTCGTAGTCGTTCAGGTTGGACAGGCGGACGTACGACCGAGACGTCGTGTTGATGAGTGTCTTGGCAACTAGCAATCCTTTTGTCTGGATGTTCTCATATTTTGGCTCGATGACAGCCGCAACTCCCTCAGCAGTTCCGTCGACAATTACGGCAGCGCTGACCTCCGTCCTGGCGGGAAGGATGACGTCTTCTCTCAACCTTACTCGTCGTGCGGTGATGGACTCGTGCGCAGGTTGCAAAGCAAGTTCCTCACCTCCGAAATGCAGAGTGTTGGTACTCAGATCCAAGATGATGTTGTTCTGGTCCAGGAAGTCCAGTCCGATGATCACTTCATTTGATACGTCAGCCACAAGCACTGGATGCTTTATCGCCCGTCGACCAATGACGAACTCCAGTGATGCTTCGCCATGTACCGGTGCGGTCTCTCCGGTCGCGGTTATTAGCTGGAGGTTCCTTTGTGTGGGTTGCACTCTCCACTTCGGTATCACGGTGGGACTGACGATGGTCCTCGATGCTCCCGTGTCGACTAGCATGGGCCAGCTCTCTCCGTTGACGACTCCGTCGACCATCAGGCTGCTATTATCCCTCCGTAACTGCGTCACACGAACTTGGACTGCCGGGGCTTGACGACTGTCACAAGCCAACCTTTGCCCCCCAAGGCTGGCGGATACTGGCTTTCCTGGGCCGCACGGTTTCCCTACGACTGACTGTCCCGACGGAAACCCTTGGCGGCGGCGATCACCGCAGTCCTTGCTCAGGTGGCCTCTCTTACGGCAGGTCCAGCAGGTCGGTAGTCCTCTTCCGGGCCGCCTCTCCGGAAGTTCTTCGGCTACGTTTTTGTTGGTGGTACTGCGACTCTTGAAGAACCGGCCTAGCGCCTCCATCAGTTCATCGGCCAGGGGCTTGGTCTTGTTGGTTTTTGCTGGTTCGTCGACGTCCACTTGACGCACCCGCGCGTGCATTCTGGATGCCTGTTTTGCCGTCTCGAACTCAAGTGCGTGGCTCAGCGCATCTGCCAGGGTCTTATTGCGCGCGAGACGCAGCGCCTGTTGAGTGTCCGAGTCCCGTAGCCCGTCGGTGAAAGTCTGCGTCGCTATCTGCTCCAGAAAGTCGGCCGGCGCTGTTGGGTAGGCGAGCCTTACGAGGCGTGCGATGTCCATCTCAAACTCCTGCAGGGTTTCCGCGTTCTTCTGTACCCGGGTCCGGAGCTGCATTTGATAGGCCTGCTGAAGATGGCTATCTCCATATCGGGACTTTATATGGGCGATCAGGGAAACGTAGTCCTGGGATCCAGTCGGGATGGCCTGAAGGACGTTAAGGGCGTCACCTCTCAGCGCTACAATGAGAGCTGTAGCCTTTTCTGTGTTGTTCCAGTTATTTATGGAACAGGCCGCCTCGAACTGACGTAAGTAGGTGCTCCACGGGACCTTTCCGTCGAAGGTTGGGGGCGTCACTCTGCTATGTCCCGTTCCTGATATTCCCGGTGTAACTGTGGGCGGGCGTTGGCGCAGCTCGGCAACTTCCTCTCGTAGAGCGTTGAATTTCTCTTCCACCCCCGTCAGTGGGCGTTGGCGCAGCTCGGCAACTTCCTTTTGTAAGGCGTTGAATTTCTCCTCCACCCCCATCAGCGGGCGTTGGCACAGCTCGGCAACTTCCACTTGTAAGGCGTTGAATTTCTCCTCCACCCCCATCAGCGGTCGTTGGCACAGCTCGGCAACTTCCACTTGCAAGGCGTTGAATTTCTCCTCCACCCCCGTCAGTGGGCGTTGGCGCAGCTCGGCAACTTCCTTTTGTAAGACGTTGAATTTCTCCTCCCCCCCCCATCAGCGGGCGTTGGCGCAGCTCGGCAACTTCCACTTGTAAGGCGTCGAACTTCTTTTCCACTGCCGTGACTTCCTCACGCAGACCCAGTTCTAATTTCTTCAGGTCCTGTGTCAACTTATTCTGACCGTCTTCCATTTTCTTCTGGCCGTCCTCTATCCTCTTCAGGTCCTCCGCTAGCTTATTTTGACCGTCTTCCATCTTCTTCTGGCCGTCTTCTAGTTTGGCAGTTAGGTCCTCGGCTAACTTCTTCTGGCCGTCTTCTAGTTTGGCAGTTAGGTCCTCGGCTAACTTCTTCTGGCCGTCCTCCATCTTCTTCTGGCCGTCCTCCATCTTCTTCAGGACCTCCGCTAACTTATTTTGACCGTCTTCCATCTTCTTCTGGCCGTCTTCTAGCTTCTTCTGGTCGTCTTCTAATTTGGCAGTTAGCTCCTTGGTTAAATTCTTCTGGCCGTCCTCCATCTTGGTTTCCATGCCATTTAACTTTTCTAGCAATGCTGCCAATTTCTCCTCCATTTTAGTTGTTTGTCTTGTAAAGGGCATGCACTCACAGGAAAATTGGAGAAAATGACCTGCTCGGGTTTTGAAACCAGGACCGTCAGGTGTTGTGCTTGAGTTCGTAATCCGGCTTCTGACACCAGTTGTTACGTGCCACCCCCTAGTGGCACCTTTGTTAACTGGATTACGGTGGGTAGGAAGCACAACACCAATTACTGCTTAAAGAAATAATTAACTTTATTGCGGCCAGAAGGATACAGCACTCTTTAGTAAATACAAGCAATTATTACCTTACTCCAGTTTCCTTGCGGCGAGAACACTTCCCCTTTCACTTGTCAACAGACCACAGTTAATCCTCTTCACTAATGAGTCCGGTCCCGTACGCTAGCTGGAAATAGCTGAACTAGGTCTGTCACTGTACTATACACTGTTTCACAAGCACCACAATCACTTCCTCGCTGTCAAGAGAATCAGCTTCACTAGGGATTTCGCAAGTCACCACACTACTGTCGCCCGGGATAAACACTCGCACTAGCTCATAAAACACAACAACAACCACTGCTTGACAGTTCGCACTTATATAGCAGGCCGGTGACTCAATAAATACTTCTAGATCCATCCAGGGTTCACGGCTTCTCGAGGTTTCCATCGCTGGTCCAGTCACGAATATTCTGGACTATCCCTTTGTCCTAGTAGCCCTGTTGCATAAGGCGCACGCAATACAGGAGGCAGGGCACAGCCCAGCCCTGGGGCAGTTGTGACTCATGCGGCGAGCGATGACACAATCTCACAGCCGTAACAATATATATATAAAAAGTTTGTCTGTTTTTTTCTGAATTTCTACTGAAATTTGTGTTATTAACGCGTTTCAGACTGTTTTATGACGGATACACGCGAAAATATTTTTTGTCTGTCTGTTTGTCTGTGGACAATTTTTTGTTCCCTTATAACTTGAGAACGGCTGGGTGGATCAATGTATTATTTGGTACCGATATTCATCAGAGACTGTTCATTGATGTAACTCCTCTCCGTAACTCTCATAAAAGGGGGCCTAGCCCCTTAAAATACATGCTGAAATAGGCGTAGAAGGGTGAGATAAAAAGGAAGCTTGTAGTTTAACGTGACCGTTAATCTTGAGATCATGAGCCACGGGACCTACTTTTTACGTGGAATCCGAACCACAGGACATGGCATTTCACTTCGAAAATCTCACATGCATTGACCGGGAATCGAACCCGGACCGCCTTGGTGAGAGGCATACAGCTAGACCGCTGAGCCACCACGCCCCCTGAGGGTGAGATAAAGCTCATCTTCAGCCCCTCAATGTGAGAAACGAGACTCGGGGGCCCTAAACCACATTTTAAGGCCCTAAAACCAACAGATTTTGAGATATTCCCAGAAAACTAATTTCATTTAATAATCTACTGAAAGAATGAAAGCCGGTAACCATGGCAACAGAATCTCAGCGGTCCATTTATTTCTGTAAGACTCAATGCAGTTCCATTTATTACACTACTGTGGAAGTTTGCAAATGGCTATAAGGTTATCACGGAACCAAATTAAGCTGTAAAATTCATCAATATATATAACTCGCTTAAGGGGGTCAAGGGGTACCCTAATATTTTTTTCACGCAATTTACACGTGCGATTTATCGTACAGAAGGTCTATTATATCTCCAAACAGCAACATTATTTTCAAAAATTCCTGAATTGAAATAGTATTTTTATGGCTTTTAGGAATTTGGGCCATTGGAGGCTAATAAATCTGAATTATCATGCACCACAAGCCTTTATAATTTATATTGCCAGAAAACTATCCCTGGTCTGGGAAATTTCAGCGGTTGCCATAGTAACGTTGATCTGTTTCTCAGAGGGAAAATAATTTTTTGGAATATCTCCGAAACCGTTCATTTTAGGAACTTAAAAAGTGTGTTTCGGGGTCCCTACAGGACCTCCGAGTATTGTTTCTCGTATCAGGCGGCTTAAAATGAGCTAAATCCGACCTTTGTACCGACTGTTCTTGCTCAGTGCCAAAGGGCCGAAAAAAGTCACTTACAAATTGAATTTTTAAAAACCGTTTCTTAGTGGGCCTCTGCATACTCGGATCAACCAACATGCAAAATTTCAGCTTTCTAAGTCTAGTGGTTTGAGCCCTACGTCGATGAGTACATTTTGGATGGTCAATGCCAAAGGGCCGAAAAAAGTCACTTACAAATTGAATTTTCAAAAACCGTTTCTTAGTGAGCCTCTACGTACTCGGATCAACCAACATGCGAAATGTCAGCTTTCTAGGTCTAGTGGTTTGAGCCCTGCGGCGATGAGTCAATTTTGGATTATATATAATAGATGAGACTTTCCAAGTCGATTTGCTCGTAGAAATATGGAATATAGCTCTTCTTGCGCGTATCAATGCGAGGAGCAATGTTCGTGGTTTCCACTTCAAGAAAGTGGGAACCGAACCCCGCGTTTTAAGGCCCTAAAATGAACGGTTTTCGAGATATTGCCAGAAAACTATCCCCGGTCTGGGAAATTTCAGCGGTTGCCATAGTAACGTTGATCTGTTTCTCAGAGGGAAAAGAATTTTTTGGAATATCTCCGAAACCGTTCATTTTAGGAACTTAAAAAGTGTGTTTCGGGGTCCCTACAGGACCTCCGAGTATTGTTTCTCGTATCTGGTGGCTTAAAATGAGCTAAATCCGACCTCTGTACCCACTGTTCTTGCTCAGTGCCAAAGGGCCGAAAAAAGTCACTTACAAATTGAATTTTCAAAGACCGTTTCTTAGTGAGCCTCTACATACTCGGATCAACCAACATGCAAAGTTTCAGCTTTCTAGGTCTAGTGGTTTGAGCCCTGCGATGATGAGTCAATTTTGGATTATATATAAGAGATTAAAGAAGTCTTCCTGTGGATTTGACATAACGGCGAGGGTCAGTTTTGATGTGACGTGTATTGCGTTACGTCTACGAGGTTTTCAGTTTTATTTTCAAGCCAGGAAGTACACGTTAGGTAAATTTAGTTTCAGAGCACATTTTAACTAATCATTTTTCTTTGTCGACAAACAGGTTCCAAGCGCCTTACCATTGCAACAGTATATAATATCGTATGGCCTCTGATGCCGGGTGCAAGCTTTGTAATTTGACACCCAGAGGGTAGCTTGCATGTCGAATTTCGTTGTTCCTTGAATCACTATGAATGTCAAGGAGGTTAGATATCTAAGCTCCTTGAACACTATAGCGCTTTCTAGTAGAGAAATGAGGAACTTTGTGTAGGCGGGAACTCCCGAGATTAATTTTGCCATTATGAACACGGCCTACTGAATTCAAATGGGTTCTTTGACATGCCAACATCGTATGACATGCGTGTCGTATTTTTGCCGCCTTTCAAAAATCACTTACCACGGCCAGGAGCGAACCTGTAATCTTGGGGTTAGTAGACCGACGCGCTATCCACTCACCCGCCGTGGCAAGCATTGCAACAGTAGCTCTGGTTATTAATACCGAAGACCGTTCGAAGAATGGGTACTCCTGCTAGTTTAATATTACAGCAAGTAGTAAATAGTCTGCAAAACGTCATAAGGAGAACACAAAATGAATTTATTGATAACCATGATGTTTTTACCTTCTCTTCCAGGAAAATGGCAGTTTCCAGAGCTATTAATTTAATGTATAGCATATTGAAATTGCAGAGTTGCTATAGGGCGGAAAGTTTCTAAATCAATATTTCTTTAAAAAATCGATTCAATTAGAATTGTTCTGAAAACGTCCTGCTTGTCCTTGTGGGGAGCGTATACGGTCACATACAACAAAAATAATTAAAATCTACGTTGTTCAAAATCAAGAAGTAAAATAAAACAATCAATGGGAGACAATATTAGAGCTTTGAATAACGGAAGAACAAAGAAACTCATATCTAGATAGATATACTGAATTACTCGGAACTTATTTTTTTCCTGTACTATTGAGACGATTTGGAAGAGTCCTAGAACTTCTAGGATGCCATAGGACGATAAACAATAAGGGGCCCGCAATTTATAGTCCTGGGGCCCACTGTCGCTCTCTATGGCCCTGCTCAGGACTCAAAATAGACCAATTTCACTACCCGAAACAATACTATTTTCATCACAGTAGCGTTCAAGACACCGACGGCATGCAATGAATGATTGGTCAAATTATGATGCCGAGTGTTAGCATGCTAAATAATAATAATAATAATAATAATAATAATAACTAGAGTGCCAGTGCGAGAAATATCGTATGTGTTAAACCACTGTTAAGTGTAATTCGTCACTGCCGCGGTGAAAATGAAAATCCACAGCCTGCTTCCAGTCGACCAACCGGGTCAGGGAATGGAATGAATGAAGCCCCCATATATCGGCGAGGATATGAACTGTGCCGGCTGCCGAAGCCTGTCGCACTCCACTGGGACTGCCGCAGATAATTCTCTTTAATTTGAATGCTCATTTGTTACGAACGGTTACTCGTTAGCGCCCCATGTGTATAGACTACCCACCCGACTTAACTGTTTTGCGGACTCGAGCCGACACAACTCTGAAAGAGGCTATAGTCTTGTTTATTTGTTTAAATGCACTTTATATAAACAAATAAATATATTTCCGTTGTCCTTTTTTATTTTTAGAAATGTAATATTTTTCCTGTACTATTGAGACGATTTGGAAGAGTCCTAGAAGGGTGTTCCCGTGTTTACCCCACTTCTACTCCAGGAAAATGCTGGGTTGGCTCCTACCGCCTTCGTCTAAATCCTAGCCTGAATAACAAATTCACACACTAGCATAGTCATCAATCACATGGCCACGATGTCACTAAGCTCCGAAATGAAACAACAACAACAACAACAACAACAACAACAACAATCCTCACGAGACTGAGTGCACCCCGTTCCAGCCCTCGCATCAATTTTAGGTAAGAGGTAATCCTGTTATATCCCCGCGGCGGAGCTGTGCTCATTAAATCGTACACCACGACTGCGCGGGGAGCTGCTGCAAGTTCGGAGTTAGTAGGATCGAATCCCAGCGCTGACAGCGGCTATCCTGAGTGTGGGTTTTCTCCGGGGTATTCCACACTCCCTTCAGGCAAATACCGGAATAGTCCCTTATTTCAATCCCTGTTCATAATACAGCTACACACACTATTACAGTCATCACATAAATAGGCTATAGGTTATCTGACAAATTCCACTCACACCGAACTGCACGGGGCTGATGACCAAGATGTCCCAAGCCCTTTAAGTGAATTAACAATAAATCCTGTTACTGTATACTTAGACCACGGGGTCGGCAATTAGCCCTTGTAAATAAGTCCTAATGGTGCGTAGGATAGTAAGCAATACTAACTGCACAGTTCTCATTAGCCATTCATTACTCATTACATTACTCACTTCTCTAGAGAACTCAAATAATGAGCAGTTGAGAAGCCACTTAATTAACAACACAGGGCAATTACATTAAGTAGCAGTGAGTGATAAATACCGGGCTATTCTCATGGGAACTGATGAATTACGAGTAATGATGATTGTTATTGTTTTAAGGGGCAGAACAGCGAGGTCATTTGCCACTAAGTTACAAATAACGGACTGAAACAATTAGGCTACTTCTTCAACAGTGCTCACTTGCAAGGCCCGGACAGTTATGTGTTTAAATATTTTTATTTAACTAAATATTTTCTATTTATTTACATATTTTTGCCTTTTTTAAATAAATACATATTCTGGCGTATTTATTCATAACTACATACAGGGTCTTTCATATTAAATAAGAACGGCAAGCGGCAGTGTTGTTACCCGCTGCTGCGGATAACAAAACTGTCGCTTGCCGTTCTTACTTTATATGAAAGACCCTGTATTTCCTATATTTGGTGGTTTGTTTTACTCCTTAGATGACTGCTGCCCACATTTTCGATCCTTGGCAATTCCAGTAATTTGCTCCTCTATTTCGTGAATGCACCCTTGTCTCTATATTCGCGAACATAATCGAATGTATGTGGCAGGTCGGTCGCGACAAAATTGTGGACGCAAGGGTGATAGACTACATGAAGTAGGTTACCGTATTGAATGTTGTTGGCAATTCCGGGCGGGCTCTCGTTGGAGGACAGGCAATTTTAGATGCCAAACATATAATTATGTGCGTGAAAGTCCAAGAAACGGAATATTTTATGAGACTTGAAGCTTTATGGTTACAAACTAGTAATTTGAAAGAGGTACCTCATCAGATTCAAAATGAAATTCGGTCACCAGTTGCCGAGAAAAAATAATTTGTTCAGGAATATGTAATATGCGTATAGTCGGTACATTGCTTTACATTCTGCAGTAAGTAGATACATTTAAATTTGTAGGATACCGGTATAGCCTAATACTGTTGAAGTCGATAAATCGAAGACTGTACAAGTTGGCTATAAAGATTTTTAAATTTTTAATAAGCACATGATTGAAAACTTAGAAGACCTGAGTTTCACAGATTTGAAGGAGCAATGGGGCAAATTAAAGAAAGACAACCACATGTAGACCTACGATAAAGCGACCCCCAAAAGTAATGTTTGGCACATGAGAAGAACAGCTGTCAAATCGACCTTGCTAAGTCGCCTAGTTTGTAGTGCAGGGGAGAATGTAGGGTACCGCACTGGATATTGTAAGAAATTAATTAGTCAACAACCCCTGGCACTATACAGCCCGTGATGGGCTAAGGCCGACCAAGCGACCGCTGCCCAGCCATTTGGCCTGCAGATATTGGGGTGACGCGTGATCAGCGCGTCGGGTCCCCTCGGCCGTTAATCTTGGTATTCGTGATCGGGGCGCTGTCTCACTGTCAGACAGCTACTCAATTGTCCTCACGAGGCTGAGTGCACCCCGTTCCAACCCTCACGTCAGTTTTAAAATCCCTGACGGAGCCGGGGATCGAACCCGGGGCCTCCGGGTGAGAGGCAGGCGCGCTACCCCAACACCACGGGACCGGCAAGAAATTCATTAGTAATGATTGATAATTTATTAATTCTCCTTTGTAAAATGCCAGCCGCATACGATCATATTCTTCGAAATCGGCTTTGTGATGCGAAGTAATCGACTCCATTCCGTCTGAAAAGCTTTCTTTTTGTGAAAGGAATGCATTGATATCGCAAGTTGAATTCGAAGAGCACAGCGGAACTGAGCAATTATATAAGTCATCTTTTAGCCTCAATTACTATGAAAATAACTTTAAAAAACACGAGAGAAGAGCACATTCATCAACTCAATTCACATGTTATAGCATCTGTTTGTTTATGTTCCATCACCCTTACACTAGTTCCAGATAACGGCAGCACCGTCGCTTGAGTTCGCGAATTGTAGTAATATTTCAAGACAGGAATTCCCCGGTCATTAAAGGAGGCTGGAATCAACAGTCGCATTAAGCCTCCAATAGTCCTTACATTGACAGGAAAATTTACTTGAATTTACAGTGGTCTGCGAAACTTGTGAGTATTGACAGAGTGCTATAAAAATTTGAAGTGACCTTTTCTCCTGCTCTTTAGAATGAAATTCGAAAACAGCCCATACATTATTTCGTAACACGCATTGGCAGTAAGTATTCTA
Source organism: Meconema thalassinum (assembly GCA_946902985.2). NCBI lineage: Eukaryota > Metazoa > Arthropoda > Insecta > Orthoptera > Tettigoniidae > Meconema > Meconema thalassinum. The sequence continues at coordinate 292,549,064 of OX336391.1, read as the reverse complement.
GGATTCGGAAACGGAGGCAAGCCCCGGCCTATTGGGCGGGAACATTTTGTACTGTAGGCAGGATTATGAATTAATCAAGCAGTTAGATGTTTCAACTATATTTCAAGTAACTGAGGGACATGAATATGATACAAATTTAAGAACATATTTTGGAAACGTAATCACATATTTTCCAAAAACAAAAATTTGGTGCTTTTCAGTCGGTCAACACGAATGTACCCAAGAGTGTTGGGTAATAGCCTAATCCTGAAAAAGAATTACATTACATTAATAAATAGGCTACACTAGGATGACCAGTTTCGATCGTCAAGCGATCATCATCAGATTCATTACACTTAGGTTATAAAATCTATGTTTGAAAATACAGGTGAAAATATTTACAATATGTACTATTATTTAGTTGCAGTATTGGTAATGCAACTTGTCAGTGTATGCTAATTGTAGTTGGGTGAAATGCTAAAATGGTGATAGAAATCCGGAGTTTGTCTGTTTGGAGTGACCATATGGTTGTAAAAAGTCAACTATGGTTGTACTGAAATAGTACTTATCTGGATGGATGTCTTCCTCGCTGGAGCTACGAGCAGTTTCAACTTCACTCTTACACCAGTTGCGGTAAATATTTTCACCTGTATTTTCAAACATAGATTTTATAGCCTTAGTGTAATGGATCTGATGATGATCGCTTGACGATCGAAACTGGTTATCCTAGTGTATTTATTAGTTTCATGTTTTTGGTTTTTTCAGGATTAGGGTTTTACCCACCTCTTTTGAGTACATTCGTGTTGACCGACTGAAAAGCACCAAACTTTTGTTTACTGAGGCAACACTGAAAAATGGCTTCAAACCCCATAATACATTTTCCACTTTTAAGCACATAAATAAATACATATTTCTGAAAAGTTAAGCACTTAATTATCCGGACCCTGTTGATCAGGTAGCTTTCACTTGTCATTTAGCCTACTGCACATTGCTTTGTAAATGACTTTATTGGTATGTTCTGAATCATCTTATTTTCGTAGCGTGTGTTGCTATGAGACAGGATGTATTTTTTTTATCATTTTAAATGATCTTGTCGACTTCGTCGTTACGCTGAGGCGTTACGTTATGGCGACGGGACGAAATGTACCGAGATTGCACTGAGGCGTGTGACGTCATAGTACCACTTGAGCTTCCTCCTTTCCCCGCGCGCTCCAGTGAGCGTGACGTCATCCATCCAGCTACCTCCTTTGGCCTTGCTTTGCACTTGCTAATGGATTTTGAGTTCACGCAGTTCGCTGCATGATCATAAGGCTTTCACCCAGCATTTTTCAGCATTTGTAGCATTTAAAATGATATAAAGTCCAGTCTGGCGGCTTCGGTGGCGTAGTCGGTAGCATGCTGGGCTTCCATGCCCAAGATAGCGGGTTCAAACCCGGCCGAAGCCGTCGGATTTTTTAAGAACGTTAAAAATCCCTCAGTATGCCTTCCTTCGGAGGGGAAGTAAAGCCGGCGGTCCCATGTCATAGATTTATGGCATGTTAAAGAACCTTCCACTAATTGCACCTGTGTGAAGCTAAATTGGTTAGGTTAAGAATGTAAACAACGCTCTTAGGTTTCTACGTTCGTTGCCAAGAGCCGACTGCGGTGGAGTCTAGTAGCTAAGTCCTGAACTTGGCCTAGTAGTCGTTGACGGTGGCGCTTGGCGGCAAAAGTAGGAACTATTTGAAAAATTCTAAGTTGCAGTACTTAAATTAAACAAACAGATGACACACACTAATACAGTCATCACAATTAACACCGGTTATCAGACAGATTCTACACACACCCAAAGTACACGGGGCTACATGACCGCGTTGTCGCAGCCCCTAAACTTAAGAACCAACCAACCAAAGTCTAGTCTTTCAGACTGACTATCACTCTTCTTTTTAAATATAGGATCTATTTACATTCAGCACATTGCAATTAGGTAGTCCACAGTCCTTGGGGTAAATCTGAGCCTTGTTCTCAAATAAAACTGTCGCTTTCAGAGACATCGGCCAAAAGCGAAAACTTTCAAAGATAATTGCCACTTGTGGAAAGAGCTGTGTATCAATGCAGTTCTTATCAGGAGGAAATATTAGGGTCGTTTTCACCAACGACAATTATCTGTTAATTCTTCATTAAAGGTTATTTAACTTTGCACGAGCCTTTCATTAATCAGAAACGTTCGTTAACTTACCACTAACAAGGAATTACGTTAAATGGCCAAATCTGACCACTCAACTCTCTCAAGCATCGTTCAAGTGGAGGGAAACAGCTGAACTCTACCTCACGCATCTTGTAGAAGTTTGTTTACTGCAACTTGGCACTTTTTTGACAGCTAGGGTTGCCAACTTTCATAAGGAAAGACTTAATTTATAACCTGTAGTCCATAACAAATATATACATGTTTTAATCAGATGTACGTTTTTTCAGGTTATTTTTTCGCTTGTCCCAGTAATTGGGAATATATTGGGAACATATTCTGTTGGCCAAACTGAAAAGTTGCGTTATCAAACTGAAGAACCACGTGCTCGTGGAATGGGTGTGCAGTTGGTAATGGACGCATTACCGTGTTCATCCGCCTGTGTAAATAATGTGATTATTAGTCTATATTAAATGATAATAATTATAATTGATAATATTGCAAGTCGTCTGAACGTATTATTTCAATTTGAACGCGTGTTCACTTTTCAGATAAATATATAGTGGTTTTCTTAAATGTTGAGTAAATATATTTAGCCTGAGTAGGCAGAGGTGTCTGTCTCCAGGTCGGACATTTTTGTTTGACTATCGAGTCGGAAGCAGATACGGAATTTCTTGTTCAAGATATTTATTATATTTCTCTCTCTTTGAAGGTAAAAGAAAAGTCATAACTCTTGATTTCCCCAAGGACAGTGGCCAGGTGAATTATTTTCCCATGGCATGATTTGAGCAAAAAATCAGCCCTAAAATATAAGTTGGAAGCAGAATGGCACTTCCTTCCTTACGTCACACAGTGCAAGACTATGGTTACGCTGAACAGGATTCGGTCTCATCACGGCAAATCTGCTGACATCCTGTAAGAATGAGGTTGACTTTCATCCCTGCAGTATAGTAAGATTATCCAGAAGAGTAGTCTGTTATGAAGGAATTCCTCTGCCTATATACATGGTTCTTGAAGACTTATAATACGTTCATTATCGTCATTATTTTTTATTTTTAATAGTGTTTAGCATTCGTTAAGTATGTTATGTATTTGTACAGTAGTTATACAATAACTATAACATTTCTTTGAAAAACGGGGTGCTATATTTTTGATACACCATGCACATAGGGGCAGATGTCATCACTGTTCCATCTCTTTAAAACAAATAAAAAAAAAGTTAAAAACACTCATAATAATAATAATAATAATAATAATAATAATAATAATAATAATAATAATAGCCTAATAATAGAAATTTAATGTTTTTCAGTCCGTCAGCACGATTGTACCCAATTGTAATGGACTATTCCTTAATTCTGAAGAAGATTTACATGACATTAATAAATACACGTGGATGACCAGTTTCGATCGTCAAGCGATGATCATCAGATCTTTTACACTTAAGCTATTCAATCTAAGTGTAAATACCATCACCCATACATGTAGGCATAGATTTATTGTAATAGCCTAAATCTAAAGGATCTGATTATGATCGCCTGACGATCGAAACTGGCCATCCAAGTGTATTAATTAATCTCATACCGGGTGAGTTAGCCGTGGTCGTTACGGCGTGGCTCCTGACAGTCACTCGCATCCGGGAGGCGAGGAAGTTCGAATCCCCCCGCCGGCAACCTTGAAGATGGTCTTCTGTGGTTTTTCATCTTCCTTCCAGGCAAATGCCGGGGTTGGTCTCTAACTATAGGCCACAGCCGCTACCTTCCAACTACTCGTCCTTACATTCGAACTTTCCTCCCCAGACAACACTCCACACGCGACTGTACTTGTAGCTCACCCAATGGGTGTCCGCATAGAAGCAGCTACAAACTGGCGAGCCGAACATGTCCTCGGACACTTCCGGCACTAAAAGTCATACGCTAAAAAAAACTCATGGAAAGCTTTTTTTTTTTCTGGATTGGCGAAACACCCATTACAATTGGGTACAATCGTGATGACCAACTGAAAAGCATTACATTTCGATTACTAAGGCAACACTTAAAAATGGTTTCCATCACGATAATAATAATAATAATAATAATAATAATAATTAACGCCATGTACATAGTCTATTGTACTCTGTAAGGAAATGCACTTAGTGCTTTCTCGTACAGCAGCGTGAATATTGTGGCACACTGTATAGTACAGTACATGTTCGTGTGGCGCTTATTATTAGCGTCATGAGTGTAGTGGGCAGATTGTTTATATTTAGCATTGTGGTGAATAGTCAAACCCCAATAGGTCTCTGTTTTACTCTTATTTATTACAATAGCTCGTTATCGGATGTGGTGATCGAGCACCGAGAACTAAAAACATCGACATTAACCGGCTCGACGCCATAAAACATGGCCATTGCTACTCAAATGTTGCCAATTGGCATACACCATCATGTGCGGATCGAGGTGTGTCTTCAATGGTTCAATTGAACCTGCGTAGAATAGTCAAACTTCAAAAGGAACGATCAGCGGCGAACTTCTGCCTGGGCAAGCATTATTTAGGATACAACAGAACAGTCTTATAGAGTCAGTAATAATGCAGTCTATGGACTACGGAGGAGTCATCCTTTCCTTTGCAGAGATGAATGTTCGTCGCGTGGCAATTAAATCTTGTAACAAGTAGCTCCAAGAAGAGCTAATACAGTCTGTTTTCACATAGCCTATTCTACGATACTATCCATCTGAAATCGCGCCGGTGAATTAAATTGATTCTCCATGTGATAAACTTTTGGTTTATACCAACATTGTGATAAAATATAATGCAACAGTTTCAAACTTAAGAATCAATATCCACAAATTGTAGTCATTTTAGAAAGTAAACATAATAATTAAGATAGCAAATTCGTCTTAATTATGATAATGCTGTAGTGCATGCCCCATCTTAAAACAAGGCTTTCATCTTTGCTCACGATAACGCACAACAACACATCTCCAGAACTGGAAAACTCACATGGTGAGACAATACATGAATACTACACTAAACAATTATGTACCACAATATCTACTTCATGGCACTGATTCATTTGATTAGCTTTCCCAACGAATGGATCAATGGTACATGAGTAAGAGATATTATTTTCCAGAAATTAACTTGCGTGTATTATGTACGATACCTGCACTAGACAATTGAGGCAGATAACCGCAATGTCCCACCCCCTAAATAAAAATAACATATTCATCACCACCACTATGTTAAAAGAATTCCTACAAAAATATGTAACTTTCAATATCGGTCATATGACCCCTCCTGTAGAGATTCCATCTTTCTGTAACGAGTCACAGACGTTCATTTGAGTTACCGTACAAATGATTTATGAATTTCCATAAATTATTAAAAGAAGCAAGCGAATTAAGTACTAGAAGATTAACAATACAGTGTTATTTATCCCACAATTTTTCCCCCCACTATCGTTCCGATAATGAACAAAATATAAAATATACTCTTAAAAACTACGCATGCATGCCATCTATAATAACTAAATGCAACACATATTAAAACTTACACTAGCATATTACGCTCATCTTACTGCTGTAGTATATTTTATCAATCTTCTTTGCGATTGGACCAACAAACACTAGGTAATAGGTGCTTTTTCTTTATTATAACACGTGTCTTATCTAAATCAGAAGAACTACACTGAAATATGTACCTGAATGTTTTGCTCCATTGTTCCACGCATCCAAGTTGTACTGTGATCGGATCATTCCGTGATAAGTTAGATGAATTTATCCTTTAAAACTGACATGCGCGCCATCTATAATGTATAAAATGTTTAAGCCATACAGTTATGTACCAGTAGATAAAGATTATTAAAGTAATTCATTAAGCAAAGTTTCACTTCGATCGCTTGAATAGGATACGAGAAATTTGAAAAATAAAATTCGCACTGCCACCATCTTGATCTTTAGAAAACAATTGATTAACATTAGATGCCGATAGCCTATATTTAAGCCTTTCATAAAGATTCTCTTTACCAAGTTTTCCTGTTCTCGGACGATTAAATCACCAGAAAGACATTTAAAAATGTTTGAAATTCGTGTGGCTACCATGTTGCTTTGGTGCTTATTAGATTTTTGAAAGTCACAAACCGTATATTGTTTGTACTCTGTACTTAATAGTCCTTTATCATCATACAACATTTGATTGCGATAATAGTTTCGGAGATTTTGAGAACTGGTGAAGTATTTCACGCGACCACCGCTCTTCCACAGCAAAACGAACTGCTTGGTTAGCCGTGAAACGCTTACCCTTCAAGAATTTATTTAATGGACCAAACACATGGTAGTCGCAAGGAGAGAGGTCCGAAATGTAAGGGGGGGGGGGCTTCACCAACAAACAGTGTCCTCCTTCGCGAAGAGTAGGCCTATAGGTAGAGGCATGCTTTTTTCGCACTAATGTTTGAACGATTTCACGAGAAGGATACTAATTTTCGCAATATTTCGCGAAATAGATATTGCTGTATCGCTTTAATGAAATTCTAAATTAAACATTAAAGGTTTCATTATTGTGGTTCTGAATTATTTATATGAATGGTAGATGTATAAAATACTAGTAAGCATCCAATATTATTTTATTATAATCCTGATTTAGCATTAATTTTAATGCTAGCAGTGACTGAATTATTTCAACATGTTGAAACTTTGTTCGCTCTTCTCTTTCTTTTCATACATAACCTTGAATCAAAATTTCAAGCTCATTATTCACTACAGATTTCGCTGTAATATCGCGCTTATCGCGAAATAATTGAATTTCACTTTTAAAATGGCCTTATCGCTTTAATTCGCGAACATAATATCCTTATTTTCTTAATCAGAAACATATGATTCGTAAAGATATCGCAAAATCGCTTCAAAATATATTTTGTCGCGTTTATCGTTAATGCGAAAAAATCATGCCTCTACTTATAGGGAGACTTGTTCAGCGTTGGGACATGTGCCTGAACAAATCTGTAGACTCTCTCGAACTGCCATCCATATACTGTTGTTGTGATAACAAATAGTGTAGATTGTCCAACACATACTGTGCTTGTTTCTAGACATCAGTCTATGTCTCAGTTTGTGTTGATGGCAAATTTGGCGTGATAACAGCATCAGAACATTTTGATGACTCCAAAAGTGCTTTGGATGATCGTGTTAATACAATTAAAAAGGAGCAATCAATTGCAGTTGGACCTTCGATGGGATTTTAACCCTCCCACAGCACCTTTTCGAACACTTTTTTGTCCCCACCAACTTATGAAAAAAAATGCAGGGAACAAGTTTCTTTGGAAAGTTTATCAAACGGCATCTGGAAGATGAAAATTGTCCCCTAAATTCCTTATTTGTGGGAATAGGTTTAAGGACTGGGTGAAGTGTTGCACACGTAATGGTTGGGCTCTTGCTCCGTGCGACAATATGGCATATTTTGTATGAGAATTCTGTACATAATGGCTAAAATTAGGGGCGCTGCATCATTAAGGGCTGAAAGGGCCACGCCCACCCAGGGCCGTTAGGCCATATAGCATATATTTTTTGTTTTATTAATGTCTTTAAAAATTACTGTATATTGCAGATATTCTACTTAAAATTTCCCTTCTCGAATCTCTTGAAGAATTCACTATACTCGTACATAACTCATTCTTAGAGTAAGTTCCTGACAGTCTCGTACGGTGTATTGTAATAGCGAGGGCCGCTCTACAGAACCTTACATGTAAAGTGAAGCGTGAGAAAACAACACTGTCTTGCACGTCAATTCTTCTGTGCTATGAGAGGATTTCCTTTTGTCTTCAAGGACCCGGAGAATTGGCCCATAACGTTGCGTTGGAGTGAAACAGAAGATCTCTCCATTTAATTTCCTGCTCCTTTCTCTGTTTGAAGGTCAACCTGGTTTAGGAGAGATGGGTCCACCCTATACCCTTCACTTACCCAATATTGAACACACCTCGTAGATTGTTGATTCCTAATTTTCATAGAATTAATTTATTATGGTATCTTAGACGAAATCGGGTAAAATTGTTAGTTAATGAAATAATAATGTATTTCAAGTGATCGAATGATAAGCAAGGGTAGTGTTTTTTCGCAAATGCGATCAAGCGCGAAATACTCATAATGGCTTGTGCTCTTGTATTTTCACTTTTCACGACCTGTATAACAGTTTTTTTTGAGAAAGCTACAAAATGCGAAAATTATACCAAATATACGAAATACACGATTCTTTTCAACGATTTTTAGACTATTTTCATTTTATGAAAAAAAAAAAAAGGCTTATGAGATCACCTTTTGTCCGTGTGTCTGTGTGTGCGTGTGTGTGATTCGTGTGTATGTCCCCTCCTAATACATTCTAAACGGCTGGAGCGATTTCAATGAAACTCGGTAAGATCATAGCACCATTTCGGCTGACCCCGACCGTGCCCTTCAAATTTTATTGTGTCTCACCAATCCAACATGGCGGCTGTGCGAAATATTTCAGCAGAATTCTATATTTCCAAAACAATTACAGATATCACCCTGATATTTTTACGGTTATAAATGGCACTGCTACAAGTTTATCTATGTAACTTTCACAAACCTGTAAAGTACAAAACGAATATGGCGGACAAGCGAAGTTGAAACATTTTAATAGACTTTTCTCGTGATCTAACCATCTGAGCGCAGTGAAATGTGGTACAGTAAATGATTATACATATTGTAATGCTCTGGCATCTAATTTAGTTCAGTTGTTTACATAACCTCAAGATGGCGGCTGTGCGAAATTTTAAAATTAAGTTTTTATTTCTTGTGTCGTAATCATGCGATCGGAGTTAAAGTTTGAATAATGACGCTACGCAATAATTTTATTGTAATGGTACATAACTATATGGCCTATACATATAACAATCCAAAATGGCGAGCATCCGAAATACGTTAACGGTTCTCAATATCTACGAATCTTTTACAGCAATAAAACTGATTTTTTCTATGTTCATAGAGGCTATTAACATAAGTTCACCTATAGGACTTTCAGTAACCTGGTGAGCACAAATCCAACATGGCGGCGACGCGAAGTATAAATATTTAAATGGACGTTTCTCGCGATTTAACCATCCGAGTGCACTGAAACTTTGCACGTTAAATGCTTATACAAATGTTAATCCACTGGCATCTAATTTATTTCAATTGTTTTCATAACCACAAGATGGCAGCTGTGCGAAATTTTAAAATCTCGTTTTTACTTCTTGTGTCCTAATCATACTATTGAAGTTTGAATACCACACGTACACAATGATCTTCATGTAATAGCACATAAATAAAAATCCAACCTGGCGACCATCTGAAATATTTAGACGGTTCTCAATATCTACGAATCTATCACAACAATCAAACTGAAATTTTGTATGTTGATAGAGGCAATTAACATGAGTAGGATATATGAAAATAGGCTGTATAGTTCTTCACGGAATTACTTGTTTATCCTTTCGCTTCTTTTGGAAACTTCAAGTGAGGAGTTTTTGACGGCTTGAACCCCAGTCTGGAAGGCGGAAAGTAATCCCACGCGTCGCTTTCATTCCCTTCGCGTAGGTCAAGTCAACAAGATAGAGAATGGTGAGAAAAAAATATCTATGAAACAGCTCTAAGATTTCATTGAACAATGTTAATTATTCATGAACTTGCATGACCTCACCCACTGTGGTGGATATTGAAGCAAGACTTGAGTTGATTTTATGTATTTTCTCTGTATTATTCTGGTTTTTCATCAGTATTTTTCTTTCCTTGCAATGCTTTATTCTGTAATACTATTCTTATGTGTTAGGTTGTTGTTGTTTGAGTCTTCAGTATTTTGACTGGTTTGATGCAGCTCTCTAACCTTGGTCCACCCCTACAGTTCTTATCCTCGACCCTTCCTTTGCCATTCCTGGGTGTCTTAGAACGTGTCCTACCAACCTATCTCTTCTCTTCATTGGCAGTCGCCAGAAACATCTCCCTTCTCCCACTTGGCTTAATACCTCTTCATTTGTAACCCTATCTACCATCTGATCTTCATCATTCTCCTGTAACACCACATTTAAAACGCGTCTATTCACCTCTTTTCTGCTGCTCCAACAGTCCAAGTTTCACTTCCATAGAGCACCACGCTCCTGAAATAGGCCTTCAAAAATGACTTCCTAATACCTAAATCTATATTCGATGCCAGCAGTTTGAGTTTCATTTCCAGTCCACCTCCTAGTGTAGTGACTAGCGTTCTTGGCTGTCGGCCCAGAGGTACAGCTTTGATTCCCGGCTCTGTCAAAAAATGTATTCTGGTTTGAGAGTTGGAACGGGGTACACCCAGCCTCGTGAGGCAAAACTTAAAATAGGTGGGTTTGTTTCCCGCCTCAGCCATAAAAAAGGAAGGAAATTTGTAGTTTTACGTGACCGTTAATCTTGCCATCATGAGCCACGGAACCTCCTTTTTACGTAGAATCCGAACCACAGGACATGGCATTTCACTGCTCCATGCAAATGCTGGTATGGTTCTTAACTCAATGCCACGGCCGTCTCCTCCCCAGTCCTCACCTTAATTACCAATTACAATTACACCAGTTATCAGACATCTTTTAAAATACGGTATATATTACACCAACACCCACCAAAATCCACGGGGCTAAGTGACCGCGATGCCCAAGCAACTCAATTGAAACAACAGTAACAAGAACTTGAAATCAGAACAATTTCACAGAAGTGCTAGACAACAATAACTGCGATATGACGTTAAAATTATGTTTGACTCAGAACATTGTTGTACTGAGATGAGATTGCAAATACAATGTTCGGGAAGGCTTGACAACATTTGTTTTGCGCATCTTTTATGATCACAAGGCACACATACTAGAATTCACGTAGAACGAAACACAATGATGTCAGTTTATGAATTACTAGCATTAGCCGTCGCGGCTTCGCCCGCGAATATTTTAGTTGTAAAGAGTACACTTAGCAAAATCTCAATCATGAATCCTATGGCTGATTTATCCTTGGTATGAATAATCAGACTTTATCAATTCAGCTACTGGTGCAGTGGTTAGGGGTTTGTCATTCCCTCATAGGTATATCAGAGCGAAGTTAGTTTTCTGGGAATATCACAGACACTGCTAATTTAAGGGCCTTTAAATGTGGTTTTCGGAGACCCTTTATAGTCGGGTGAAATAGACCTTTCGTACCACACTCACACGTGAAAAAAATCTAGAATGCCCCTTGACCCCCTTAATCGCATTATAGGCTACTGTATGTATTGATGAATTTTACAGCTTAATTTGGTTCAGTGATAACCTTATAACCATCTGGAAACTTTCACAGTAATGTAATAATTGGAATTGCATTGCGTCTTACAGAAATAGATGGACCTGTGAGAATCTGTAACCATGGTTACCGTGTTGCATTCTTTCATTATTTCATTGCAAATATACATGTTTTAAGGTATTTATTTAATTGTGAGCATTTAAAGAGTAAGTGAGTGCGTTTCGCTTACGCAGTGGGTTATGCTGAACCTGTAGGTACCCCATATGTGTAGGTTGGTGTTAATGGGACCTTATTTTCGGTACAAAACTGGAATGGGACCTTAGCAAAATAATATAGTGAACCCTTTATCCTCTGATGGATAAATAATTCGATGTTTTATTTCTACAATTAATTAATATTTCCACCAGCGTCATGAAATAGCCAGACGAAGATGAGGAAACTTCAAGCATTTGTTGGAGACAGTGGGAACATACCTGCAGCAGTTTGACAAAAGGCTAAATACTTTAGGATTGTGAAAAGAAAGAGCCTCGCAATGTTTCAGAAGGACAGGTGGTGGCTGCCTCAAAATAGAAGGGACGCGTGGTGAGACACGCTTATGGCATGTTCATTGTACTATTCGCGCCTAGAAAAAAATATAATGCAGTAACGTGAGTGGCTGATGGTACTACTGGACACTCCTACGAGGCCGAGGTCTGATAAAAAACGCGAACATATTGAAAAAGTGGAACCAATGGGAGATGAATGCTTACGAACGCGCCAAGTCTAGCTTGGGCACGCGATAGCTAGCATTAACGCGGGAGATCGGCTAGACAACATCTCTACGATCGATTCTAGAATTAATGGGCATATTCTTGACCTGCGCAATTTTACTAGTTCAGTGATATTTGTTTCATTCCTGTACCACTATTATTTCGAGAAATTTTTATATAATTTCCCCCCCCCCCCTATCGATACCTAGGGCCAGTTCATTTATAAGTGGCGTGAAGAGCCAAGACAATATGATTACATTTTGTGCGTCTGAGGACGTAGGTGATGATTACATTTTGTGCGTCTGAGGACGTAGGTTACGATTACATTTTGTGCGTCTGAGGACGTAGGTTATGATTACATTTTGTGCGTCTGAGGACGTAGGTTATGATTACATTTTGTGCGTCTGAGGACGTAGGCACTTGTACTTTGCGTGTCAAGAGGACACAGATTTTTATTAATATAAATGTGTGTTAAATTCAGTGTGATAGATAGTCACAGTACTATTTTGTAGGGACAGTATCTTCGACAATTCGCCAACAGACTGTTCTGGGGAAATAAGTACCTAAAACGGTGAATTAAGTAGTCAGATATCGAGTGTGTAATAATCTATAACTTTTTGCATCAGCACGAGAGATGACATCGCTTGTCCTGGAATAAGTTTGGAACTGTCAACACTCCATCGAGATGTTTGAGACGAGCTAAGCAGCATTAAGTAGGGAGATGACTGCAGATGTTCGTTGACGGTGATTGGCCGAGGATGAGTACTGAATAATATTCTTATTATCTGACAAATTAACTTATGGTATATGGGACATATTTTGTTTGTAAATATCTTGCTTGTGTTGATTAACGTAGTGTATTTAGTTTTGGTCTGACACACCATTTGCATGGAAACAGCTCGTACAATTTTTCATAGTCGTAAGTTCTTATTTGTTTGTTTTAACTAACGTGGCTATGTGGACAACCGTGTTCGCATATGTTTACGCAATGCATTTAAGAAACGTCTCTCGGAGATATGTTGGGTTTCAGAAGTAGGACTGAATTAATATAATCATACAGTAGATTGGAGGGTAAATTAATCTTTGTAATGTTTATTATTGATCAGATTCAGTGAGTTTATTGCCGTTGGAGCAATGTGTGTTGTGGCGAAGAGCAGTCAGCTCTCTCGTAGGTTTTAATATTTTTTAAATAGATTGTGAGCTTCTGATTCAACCGACCTGTGTGAAATGTGTTATGTCATTCCCAGCAGTGTGTGTGTGTGTATTTTGTTGGTCGTTACAAGCGGGAAATTCAGCTTAGACTGATTTCTGTCAGCTTGGTGCCAAGTCCATATGGTTACCTTGCGAGGACATATGTGGCTATATCGATTAATGTCTTACCATATGTTTATGTGGTTGAGATTTGTTGCTGTTGATTCTACGAGATAACGGGACAGGTGGTCAAGTTATTTTTACACACTGGAGCTGGACGATGACAGAAGTTGAGGAAGGGGAAAGCTGTTTTCACAAGGCGGGCTGAAAAAGATTGCATCAAGGTCATTAGTGGAATGCTTGTTGGCTCCGTAAAATTACTTGAAATACAGAATAAGAACTGATCAATGGTAAGAAATTGTTTAAATAAATGGGAGTTGCCTACGAATCACTATAATCTCCGAAGCGTTAGCTTAACGTGCATTTTTGTTCATATAAGGTAATCTCAGCCGGTGAGGCTTTTGTTGTTGTTGGTTTCATTCCATATTTATGTTCCGTATTAGTGACCCGTGCAGTCACGTGCGATGCTGTCTTTTCCTTGTTTGTGTATTGAGCAATTGGCCGTGTTGGCAGCTCATTTGTCAGATGGGTCATCGCACTGAAGGAGGGTCTCGAGGGAGATTCCTGTAAATATTAGATTTTTAGATTGTGTGTCAGCATTAATTTTTAAGGGTTTTTATTAGTGTTGTGTCCCATATCCGTAAACGTTGATTTACGAGATGATTGTTCGTAAGCATCGTGGCTGTTACTCGCTGTAAACGAACAGTCATCCAAGTACTCATCCCTCGTAGTTAGTCATTTCGCGTACATAAAATCCCAATGCAAGTTAGTGGAGCTTGGATCCACATTTTTATGAGGAGGAGATCCGTCTGACTCCTCAACGTTGATAGATATTTCTGTCATGGGAAGATTCAGGGAGGAATATTATTGTTGTTGTTTATATTCATTTCATTTTTGCACAAATAGTCATTAAATTATATATTAATTTTACGTCTTGTCACTTCCTTTCTTAATTATAGTTTTAATCCTATGACCCTTCCCTCAGTAGAGCATGTTGTTTGGCGAACGTAAACATCACACTATGAACTGAGCGCGACCCCTTGATCAAGATTCTTGCATATAAACACTGCAATACTAAAGGGTTCATAGGAGGTAAACTGGCGCGGCAAAGCGTGGGGCGGTTCACTGTGGTGTAGCGGAAAAGAAATTGCACATGTCAATGTAAGCGTAGTTGGGTTTACAAACTGACGCAACAATGAAGGTGTATTTTTGTTGCCGGTTCGCTGCTGGAACACATTTAGTTGGCGTATTTGAGTAAAACTGACATGCCACAAGTGGAGGCAGATATGACAGTATTTTAATCACCGGAAAGTGATATAAGAGTTTAGTGCTTTTCAGTCGGTCAACACGAATGTACCCAAAAGAGATGGGTTATGCCCTAATCCTGAAATAAATTACATGAGATTAATAAAACACTAGGATGACCAGTTTCGATCGTCAAGCGATCGTCATCAGATCCATTACACTTAGGCTACAAAATCTATGTTTGAAATACAGGTGAAAATATTTACAATATGTACAATTATTTAGTTGCAGTATTGGTACTGCAACTGTCAGTGTATGCTAAATGCAGTATATAAGTTAGGTGAAATGCTAAATGGTGATAGCTATCCGGAGATTGTACTTTAGAGAGATTATATGGTTGTAAACTATGGTTAAACTATAAAATTTTGGCTAACTACTTATCTGATTGTCTTCCGTATTACAGCTACTCCCAGTTTTCGTGCTCACAGGAACTCGCTGTGCGGTCGACTGCGGTGGTTATCTTAACGACTGGTTTTTCCCCTGCCTCCTCCCCCCTGTCCCTACGTGCTGTGGGGAGTGATAGCGATGTGTTTATGTGAGGTGTTGCCAACCTAGATAAGATGTATGTTATTGAATGAGGTGGGTCCACAACTATTAAAGACCGTGGATTGGCCCTCGCCACGCGTGGAGCATAACCCATTCGAACTAAGCGTTGACGGTCTTATGAGGACGTCCCGGCACCTTTAATACTGCCACGAATATGGGCCTTGGTTTATTGCAGAAGCAAAGTACATCGTACACCTGATCCAGATAACATTTACCTATTAAAAACCCCTAATTTCCCCCCTTTTTTATCTAGCTTGGCTGTGTCGCTAAATTGTGTTTTGTTTCCGACAGGGTGTGTTTTTTAGTAGCGTGAAGAGGGGTGAGCTCTCCATGAACGTGTGTTCATTTAGATTGTTGGGATTGTTTCATTTGGCTAGGTGTATCTCGATTGCTTCCTTTATGTCAAGAGCTCTGCCTTTCGATTCGTGATGGATTATTTTAAGGTCCGACTCTATGTTGGTAAAGCTGTGCCCTGCGTCACACATATGTTCGCACACGGCTGAATGTGTTCCGTATCTTATCGCATTCCTATGTTCATTATAACGTGTGTCTACTCGCCTTCCACTCTGCCCGATGTAATTAGCTTGACAATCGGTGTCTTGGCACGTTATAGAATATACCCCTGACCTTGAATACGGGTCACGTTTATTTAGATTACTATTTAGGAGGTGCCTAGCGGTTGTGTTTTTCGTCGTGAAAGCTATCTTTATGCCTTGTTTTTTGAATAGGTTAGTGATTTTATATGTATTCGCATTCACATAGTTGAAACGCGCAAATTTTTTCTCATTACTGTCCGGTTTGGGAATCGTTTTATCTTTATTTTTATGTTTGGCTATAATTTGATTTATTTTGCTTGGCGAGAAGTTGTTTTCCTTTGCTATTTGCATAATAGTTCTTATTTCCTTATTATAGTTGTCTTTTGGCATGGGTATGTTTAAAGCTCTGTGCACCATTGAATTGAAACCCGCTAGTTTGTGCGTACTGGGGTGATTAGACTGATTGTCGATTGCATGCGAGGTTTGTGTTGCTTTCCGGAATATGGAATATGAAAGGTCGTTGTCTTTACGTTCAATAGTTATATCGAGATAATTTATTTTCCGGTCTATTTCGGATTCCTTAGTGAATTTGATAGAGTGGTGAAGGCTATTAATGGATTGGAGAATTGTTTCTTCGCTTGTTAGTTCAGTATCGTAGATGCAAATTACATCATCTACGTATCTTTTCCATATTACTATTCCCTTTGTTGAAGTCTTTTCTAAGAACGAATTTTCTAGTGCATTGATGAAGATGTCAGCGATTAACCCACTTAGTGGCGATCCCATTGCTAGGCCTTCTCTCTGTGTGTATATTTTATTGTCGAATTGAAACACGTTTTGGGTGAGAACGACCCTCAGTAATCTCACAATCTCTTCAATTTCTTTTACCGAATTGTTGGATTTTAAGTTGTTTTCGATAGTGTTGATTGCTTCAATAATCGGAATATTGGTGTACATGTTAGTTACGTCGAAGGATACTAGCCTGAAGCTAGGTTTCATTTGTAGGGTGTTCAATGCTGTTACTAGTTCTGTTGTGTTCTTTACAGAGTTGTTTTTGTCGTTGGAAAGACGGCATTTTAAGATTTTTAGTAACTCTTTGCTGATTTTGTAATTAGGGGCATTCCTACAATTGACTATTGGTCTCATTGGGCATTCCTTTTTGTGTATTTTTGGTTGTCCCCTCAATGACGGTATTTTCGGGTTCATGTTTATTAGTTTTGATTTTTCGGCTTTGGTCAGTATGTATTCTGTTTCTTTTAGCGCACTTTTTATTTGTTTTTGGAATTTGTTGGTGGGGTCTTTTGTTAATTCCTTGATTTCGTTGTTGTTTAGGAATTCGACTGTTTTTTCAATGTATTCTGTTTTGTTCAAAATTACTGTAGTGTTTGCCTTATCTGCTTTTGTGATGATTAAGTCATGTTCTTTTATTTTTTGTTTCAACGACTTTATTCCTTTGAGCTGTTTGTTGTTTTGAATGTTATTGCTATCGCCCTCTCGTTTGAGGATTTTTTTGGCTTCGTTGGTGGCGAGATTTTTGGTTAATTCCCTGTCTTCTGCTGGGAGCTTGTGACTGGCTATCTCAATATCTGTGATTAACTGTTTTATATTGTGGTTCGTGTGTGCGTCTGTGCAGTTGTATTTCAAACCTTGGTCTAACATATTCATTTCACCTTGAGAAAAGGTTACGTTCGTTCTGTTGTTTACTCTGCTGTGGAAATTGAATTCATTGTTATTCGTGTGTTGTTCGTTAGATTGATGGTTCTGTGTTTCTCCTAGTTTTCTTAATTTATTTTCTAGCGTTTCATGCTTTCTCGTTGCTCTGATTTTGATGTTGTCATGTAGGTGCTCGTATTCAACCATATAATCTCTCTAAAGTACAATCTCCGGATAGCTATCACCATTTAGCATTTCACCTAACATATATACTGCATTTAGCATACACTGACAGTTGCAGTACCAATACTGCAACTAAATAATTGTACATATTGTAAATATTTTCACCTGTATTTCAAACATAGATTTTGTAGCCTAAGTGTAATGGATCTGATGATGATCGCTTGACGATCGAAACTGGTCATCCTAGTGTTTTATTAATCTCATGTAATTTATTTCAGGATTAGGGCATAACCCATCTCTTTTGGGTACATTCGTGTTGACCGACTGAAAAGCACTAAACTCTTGTTTACTAAGGCAACACTGAAAATATGGCTTCAAACACCACAATGTTCACGGCTAGTCAGGCAAATCGTGAAGCCAAGAAATTCAAATCACTCAGGCTTAAACTCATGAATTTAGACAAGTCAATTTGGTTCAACAAAAAATGTATAGAACTAAACCTCACCCCTAAATACGTACCAATTAAAACCGTACTGAACACACCAGCCACGATCATTTCAACCAAACAAGCCAAAGCGCTTTGGATAAAAAACGAATTAAGATTTGCATACATAAGAAAGCAAAAAATTAACCAACAATTATACGACATTCAATTGCAACTAAGTAATTTCTGGCACGCGGCCCAATGGGACAGCTTCACCGAGCACCTACATGACAACATCAAAATCAGAGCAACGAGAAAGCATGAAACGCTAGAAAATAAATTAAGAAAACTAGGAGAAACACAGAACCATCAATCTAACGAACAACACACGAATAACAATGAATTCAATTTCCACAGCAGAGTAAACAACAGAACGAACGTAACCTTTTCTCAAGGTGAAATGAATATGTTAGACAAAGGTTTGAAATACAACTGCACAGACGCACACACGAACCACAATATAAAACAGTTAATCACAGATATTGAGATAGCCAGTCACAAGCTCCCAGCAGAAGACAGGGAATTAACCAAAAATCTCGCCACCAACGAATCAAAAAAAATCCTCAAATGAGAGGGCGATAGCAATAACATTCAAAACAACAAACAGCTCAAAGAAATAAACTCGTTGAAACAAAAAATAAAAGAACATGATTTAATCATCACAAAAGCAGATAAGGGAAACACTACAGTAATTTTGAACAAAACAGAATACATTGAAAAAACAGTCGAATTCCTAAACAACAACGAAATCAAGGAATTAACAAAAGACCCCACCAACAAATTCCAAAAACAAATAAAAAGTGCGCTAAAAGAAACAGAATACATACTGACCAAAGGCGAAAAATCAAAACTAATAAACATGAACCCGAAAATACCGTCATTGAGGGGACAACCAAAAATACACAAAAAGGAATGCCCAATGAGACCAATAGTCAATTGTAGGAATGCCCCTAATTACAAAATCAGCAAAGAGTTACTAAAAATCTTAATATGCCGTCTTTCCAACGACAAAAACAACTCTGTAAAGAACACAACAGAACTAGTAACAGCATTGAACACCCTACAAATGAAACCTAGCTTCAGGCTAGTATCCTTCGACGTAACTAACATGTACACCAATATTCCGATTATTGAAGCAATCAACACTATCGAAAACAACTTAAAATCCAACAATTCGGTAAAAGAAATTGAAGAGATTGTGAGATTACTGAGGGTCGTTCTCACCCAAAACGTGTTTCAATTCGACAATAAAATATACACACAGAGAGAAGGCCTAGCAATGGGATCGCCACTAAGTGGGTTAATCGCTGACATCTTCATCAATGCACTAGAAAATTCGTTCTTAGAAAAGACTTCAACAAAGGGAATAGTAATATGGAAAAGATACGTAGATGATGTAATTTGCATCTACGATACTGAACTAACAAGCGAAGAAACAATTCTCCAATCCATTAATAGCCTTCACCACTCTATCAAATTCACTAAGGAATCCGAAATAGACCGGAAAATAAATTATCTCGATATAACTATTGAACGTAAAGACAACGACCTTTCATATTCCATATTCCGGAAAGCAACACAAACCTCGCATGCAATCGACAATCAGTCTAATCACCCCAGTACGCACAAACTAGCGGGTTTCAATTCAATGGTGCACAGAGCTTTAAACATACCCATGTCAAAAGACAACTATAATAAGGAAATAAGAACTATTATGCAAATAGCAAAGGAAAACAACTTCTCGCCAAGCAAAATAAATCAAATTATAGCCAAACATAAAAATAAAGATAAAACGATTCCCAAACCGGACAGTAATGAGAAAAAATTTGCGCGTTTCAACTATGTGAATGCGAATACATATAAAATCACTAACCTATTCAAAAAACAAGGCATAAAGATAGCTTTCACGACGAAAAACACAACCGCTAGGCACCTCCTAAATAGTAATCTAAATAAACGTGACCCGTATTCAAGGTCAGGGGTATATTCTATAACGTGCCAAGACACCGATTGTCAAGCTAATTACATCGGGCAGAGTGGAAGGCGAGTAGACACACGTTATAATGAACATAGGAATGCGATAAGATACGGAACACATTCAGCCGTGTGCGAACATATGTGTGACGCAGGGCACAGCTTTACCAACATAGAGTCGGACCTTAAAATAATCCATCACGAATCGAAAGGCAGAGCTCTTGACATAAAGGAAGCAATCGAGATACACCTAGCCAAACGAAACAATCCCAACAATCTAAATGAACACACGTTCATGGAGAGCTCACCCCTCTTCACGCTACTAAAAAAACACACCCTGTCGGAAACTAAACACAATTTAGCGACACAGCCAAGCTAGATAAAAAAGGGGGGAAATTAGGGGTTTTTAATAGGTAAATGTTATCTGGATCAGGTGTACGATGTACTTTGCTTCTGCAATAAACCAAGGCCCATATTCGCGGCAGTATTAAAGGTGCCGGGACGTCCTCATAAGACCGTCAACGCTTAGTTCGAATGGGTTATGCTCCACGCGTGGCGAGGGCCAATCCACGGTCTTTAATAGTTGTGGACCCACCTCATTCAATAACATACATCTTATCTAGGTTGGCAACACCTCACATAAACACATCGCTATCACTCCCCACAGCACGTAGGGACAGGGGGGAGGAGGCAGGGGAAAAACCAGTCGTTAAGATAACCACCGCAGTCGACCGCACAGCGAGTTCCAGTGAGCACGAAAACTGCGAGTAGCTGTAATACGGAAGACAATCAGATAAGTAGTTAGCCAAAATTTTATAGTTTAACCATAGTTTACAACCATATAATCTCTCTAAAGTACAATCTCCGGATAGCTATCACCATTTAGCATTTCACCTAACATATATACTGCATTTACCATACACTGACAGTTGCAGTACCAATACTGCAACTAAATAATTGTACATATTGTAAATATTTTCACCTGTATTTCAAACATAGATTTTGTAGCCTAAGTGTAATGGATCTGATGATGATCGCTTGACGATCGAAACTGGTCATCCTAGTGTTTTATTAATCTCATGTAATTTATTTCAGGATTAGGGCATAACCCATCTCTTTTGGGTACATTCGTGTTGACCGACTGAAAAGCACTAAACTCTTGTTTACTAAGGCAACACTGAAAATATGGCTTCAAACACCACAAAGGAAAGTGATATATTATTAAAAGTAATTGAGGCGAAGAGGATACCGCCAAATGTGTGAAATATAAAGTAAAATCAGGAATTTGCAATGTAAAATACGGTTCACGTTTTTGTCTATTGAATTAAAGTAAAAATAATATACGTGATATCGGGCGCCCAATGATTAAAGTTAAAACTAGATTTGTTTAGAAAGTCAAACTCATGAAAATGTTAGGAGGCTGGTAGCCTTAAATGACAATTAATACTTTGTTAATTAGTCAGTGTTAATATCAGATCAGGATAACAATTTAATGACTGAATATGTGTGTTGGGTTTAAATTAAATTGAGTAAAATTAGAACCACTCAGAGATGCGATTGACTAGTGGGATTAAATGAAAATTATAAATGAACTGAGTAGGGTAAAGAAATTAAATGTGCATGGGGATTGTATGTGTGTGTCAGGGGGCATTGCTTTATGCCATTTCCCTAATGTCTCATATAAAGTGTATAACATGGCAACAGTAGAACAGATTCAAGAAATCATTGAAAATGCGGCTAGGAGGACACAGGAATTGTTGGACACTAAATTGGCGGAACAGAGTGAATCATTAAACACAAAACTATCCGAACAAAGTGAATCACTAAAAACTAAACTATCCGAACAAAGTGAATCACTAAACAATACTATGTTAGAACAAAGTGAGTCTATAAACAAATTGTCTGAGCAGAGTGAATCACTAAAAACTAAACTATTCGAACAAAGTGAATCACTAGACACTAAACTATCCGAACAAAGTGAATCACTAAACACAAAACTATCCGAACAAAGTGAATCATTGTGGACACAATTAAACAACAGTAGGATTGAACAAAATGAATATCAGGCGGAACAAGCTAGATTATTAAAAAGTGAAATCAATGACACTATCAATTCGCAGTTAGAGGCGCAGAATGTTAAAAACACGAACCAATTAGCTTCGTTAACCGCAGAGATGAAGGATCACACTAATCAACAGATGGTATTGCTGGCCCTAGATGTTAGTAAAAACAATGAAAAACAATTAGATCAGATTAAGAAAATGGAAATTATATTTGATCAAAAACTTAGCATTCTGGATGAAACGGTGTTAGGTAAATTAGAGCAAATTGAACTAGCATGCACTATGAGTACGAGCGAGGTCAAGATAGCTCAGGATAAGTTGGAAGGACGATTTAAGGAAATGGAAAAAAGCGGCAAGGTCATTCATCAACAATTATCAGCGGTAGATGAAAATATATCCGGCATAATTAAAGATATGGACCGTCTCGAAATAAAATCAGCGGAGCAATGGAAAAGCCTAGAAGCGGATCAGGATCAATTAAAGAATACCATCGACGAAAGGCTGAGCCAGATAGAAAGCAATAAGGATGACACTAAGAGCCAGATTGAGGAGAAAGTAAGCACAATTAAGGGGCAAATAAGAAAAGATTGGCGAAAAATGAATATCGATTCTAAAGAGGAAAGATCAACCATCCTTAAAACAGTAGGCGAAAATCATACTCGTATTCAAGCATTAGAACAAGAAATTAAGAGTAAACTTAAAGAACAAACAGACAGGATCATTAAAGCTGAACTGAGGTCGATAGAACAATCCTCGATATTTAAAACGGAACAATGAAAGATAAGCAGGATGACTCAAATAGCCCTGAGGGGACGAGCACAGCAGGAAGTCAAACTCAGACAGAGAGCCCATTAACGACAAACACGGAGGGGTTTCGAAGAATATTGAAAGGAGTTCCACGCCACAGGACGGTCATCAGCCCACACAACTTATCCAAGTAATTCGCTCGAATGATTATAAACCGCAGAAGTACACGGAGAATTCAGGGGTGACACCTAAAGCCTTTATTAAAGAAATTGAAGATCATTACAATGACACTGGGGTACCTGAAGCACGTAGGTTAAGGATGATGGAGAGATTTTTATCAGGAAATGTCCTTACATGGTTTTTAAGCTTCAAATATACATTTGGAACTATGGCAGATTTCAAAATCGCGTTTCTGCGCAAGTACTGGTCTCCGGCATTACAACAGAGTTTAAGAATGGAGCTTTACTCTAGGAAATACCAGACTACCCAGCAAACGAAATACTCAGATTTCTTTAACATGCAAATGCTAAAATTTCGCGACCTTGATTACCCTTTAAATGAAGCGGATCTGGTGATGACTATAGCGCGGCAATTACCAGTCAACGTGCAACAACTACTAGTCGCAGCGAACGTTAGTACGGCCTTACACGCAGAACAGATATTACGCCAGATAGATGAGACTACATCTCATAATCATTATAGAGGAGGAAGACTACTGGAGTTAGTAAATACGACAGAGGTCATAAAAAAAACAGGCGAACACTAAAACGCAGGGTACATACAAATACAAGCACATCCACACCTAGGCGAAACCCGGAAGAGGTAGAAAACAGACCGTACCAGCGTAACGAGAATAATTACAACAATAGGTCATATCAAGGCAACAATAGATATCAACAGAGAGGGTATCAACAATGGCGTGAAAATCGAAGAAATGAGAGGCCTTATGGAAGATACGGTAATTACAATGGGAATCAAAGATGGAAAGGAAGGAGAGATCAAAATCAAGGAGAGGCACGTAATTATCGAAATGACTGGGATGATAGGCACGCTCAATCACAAAATTACCTATAGGAATTACACGCTAGTCAAGGTGGAGAGCAAGGACGATGGGAGAAAGCCATTGGGAACATGAAGAATCCAGACACATATACTGAGGAAGCTGGAAGTCTACTGAGACAAGACGAATATCAGGGGCGTGTGCCACAAAATGATGACGGGAGTCGCAGCGGAGCTAAAAAATGTATGCTAAATTTGGATAAAGGAGACAGTCTACAAACGCAACAGTCGGAAGTTGAAGATGGATGGATAGTAGCGAACATACAAGAATGGATTGCTTTGCCAGAAGATTGCCTGGAGGAGATGGTGAAACCACGGAACGATGAAATTAGGCAGTTACCCATTATTTGCGCGAGGATTGGTGGAATTAATATAAGATGATTATTGGATACGGGGTCGCAGATCAGTCTGGTATCGGAGGCCTTGGTTCGAGAGTTGGGACGGAGTCAGAATATTCCTGTGATTCCCGTACCACAACTCAAAGTGAGGGGTGTTATTCCTGAACGCACCGTCACTTGTAAACGTCAGGCATACTTAGAGCTGAACATATTGGAACACACTTTTGGGCAAACATTCATTATCATGGCAAAGATGAATTTCAATATAATTCTTGGTGCAAATTTCATTTGTGACTATCAAGCAGTGATAGATTTGCACAAGAACACAGTCAGTTTTAGAGAGTATGATCAACTGAAGAACGTGGGATTGCATATGGTTGAAATCACTACCGGAAGAGATGTAAATTCTTGGGCATTGGAAGCAATATCGGAAGAGACGGAAGAGGAGATACGAAAGGCAGAAGATAACAACATAGAAGGAGCTGTTGTGGAACTAGATGAGGAGAGTGAATCCCAGGATATATGGTCTTTATTAACAGAAGGAGATGACAGTGATGCACAATTTGAAGAGTTACTACAGGAGCGGCTCAATGACATTCAACTTGGGGGTGAACATAGAAAACAATTGGAAGAGATTTTAAGGAAGCACAAAGCAGTATTCGATACAGTACCTGGGAAAATATTAAATTTCAAATATTCAATGCAAGTCGAGGATTGGTCACCTTTCAAAAGTAGATTGTACCCAATTCCGACAAAATATCGTGGTCAAGTCAAGGTCATTATAGATGAGATGTTACAAGCTGGAGTGATAAGGAAGACACCTACACCTTATCTAAATGCGATTTTGGCAGTAACAAAACCAAATGGATCTATTAGACTTTGTTTAGATGCCAGAAATCTCAACATGAGACTCATTTTTCCTGAGTATGACAGAGCGCCAATTATCAGAGACGTACTAAAAAGCTTTAAGAACAAGAGCATTTATTCATCAGTTGATTTGACGTCCAGTTTCCACCATATTGAATTGGATGAGAAGTCACAGCTTCTAACTGGCTTCTTATTCGATAACCAAACGTTTTGCTTCGTCCGAATGCCTTTCGGAGTCAAAACAGCGGGCTGTGCTTTAATCCGAGCCCTGGATCGGAATCTAACCGAGGAAGTTAAGGAAATGACGGTGCGCTACATTGATGACATTCTGCTGGCATCCGACAACATTGAAATTCACATGGAAAATTTAGATAAAGTATTAGGCAACCTTAATGCATCAAATTTCAAAGTAAACCTGAAGAAATCGCATTTCTTCAAGAGCGAGATCTTATATTTGGGTCACATCGTTGACAAGGAGGAAGTGAAGCCAAACCCAGCTAAGATCAAAGCGATAAAGTATTTCCCCCAACGAGAGTCAAGCACATTCGGGCTTTCTTAGGCGAAACGGGATTCTTTAAAGAAAACTGTCCAGGTTACACGGAGACTGTAGCTCCAATGCAGGAAATGCTAAAAAAGAATAATAAATGGTTGTGGAATGCGGAATGCGAGAAGGCGTTCCAAGCAACAAAACAGCTACTGGAAAACTGCATTAAGTTAGGATATCCAAACTTCAAGCACAAATTTATAATCCAAGCGGATGCTTCACTAATTGGTATAGGTGTCATGCTCTACCAAGACGATTCAGCTAACCTGCAACAAAAAACATATTTGGCATTTGTCAGCCGAAAATTGCGTAAGCACGAGCGCAATTATACTGTAACGGAACTAGAGCTGTTGGCCATCCTTCATGCGCTCCAACAATGGAAACGAATAATTTATGGATACCACATTGTTGTCAGGACTGATCACAAGGCGCTAACATTCTTGTTTAAGACGTCGATGGCAAGCGAACGTGTGACACGTTGGTCTATATATATTCAGCAGTTTAGCAATGAGATTGAACATTGCCCAGGGAAGATGAACGTGATTCCGGATGCACTCAGCAGGAACCCAGAGCCTGATGTTGAAGAAACAGCGATGGTACAACACTTGGAGTTAACACTGAAGGACCGGGAATTCTTGGAGGAGTTACGTGAGATACAGCGAGAACAGGAAGCGGAACCATGGATGATGCTATTAATTCAATACTTTAGAAAGCAGCTACCTACAGGAATACCTGCATTTCGAGAAGCGAAAGCAAAAGAAGGAAGATATGTTTATCTCAACAATTTGCTGCACAAATGGGTAGATAATGACCACACCAAGTTACGCATACTTGTACCTGCATCTTTACAGCGAGGATTGACATGGCATACTCACGAAAGTTACGGACACGTCGGAGTAGACAAGTGCGAGACATTTACATGGCCACGTAT
This sequence comes from Meconema thalassinum, assembly GCA_946902985.2. NCBI lineage: Eukaryota > Metazoa > Arthropoda > Insecta > Orthoptera > Tettigoniidae > Meconema > Meconema thalassinum. Next base: position 292,522,368 of record OX336391.1, on the reverse strand, counting down.
GAGAACAACTATATGTGACGTCATTACGACTTGTGATCCTTGTCAGAGGACAAAGCCCAATAACTATTTAATGAGGCAGTATCCTAGATCATTGCTACCTCAGAAACCATGCGAGCTAGTGGCCCTGGACTGTTTCGGTCCAATCCCGAAAGGTAGGCGAGGTTGCCGTCACTTGCTAGTGTGCATTGATGTGTTTTCTAAGTTTGTCGTATTATGCCCCATTCAGAAAACTACATCGAAACAAGTACTCAGTCGTATTCGAAATAGAGTTATTCCAATCCTTGGAAAACCAGAATTTATATTGTCAGACCTTGGCAGCTATTTTACAAGCGCCGAATTCAAGAAAGGTATGGAGGACATGGGTATAAAACACGGTTTAAGCAGTATCCGACATGCCCAAGCTAATCCAAGTGAGCGAGCAATAAAATGTGTAACATCATACTTGAGAATCTTCATTCCCAAAGAACATCATAAGTGGGTGGATAAATTTAAGGATGTATAGACATGTATGAATTCTACCAGGCACGAGTCAACAGAACAGATCCCTATGGTCCTACACAAAAACGAGTATCCAGTGAGAACGTGGAAAAGCATCATTAACTGCCCACAAGATCCCATGATAGCACCTGACCTGCGAATAGAGAGAACGAGAGCCTACATGAGAAAACAAGCAGATCGCAGATTACGGCGATTGAGAAATAAGAGATTTCACCGTGATCTAAAAATCAACCAGCTAGTTTTGGTGAAACGACCCGCTACATCGGATCCAGAGAAGAAGATCTTCAGCAAATTCTGTGAAAAGTTCATAGGACCCTATTCTATTGTAAGAAACCTAGGAAATAATGCATACAGAGTGAAAGAGTTAAGCACAGGAACAATGTCGGTCTACAATGCAGCCAATTTAAAAACGTATCGAAGAAGCGAGCCATGGGAGCGCCGAAATAACGATGCAGTTTAAATATATGGACGTCCTATATCAACCAAGTGGACGGGGGGGGGGGCAGTTGAGTACGGCACGTGAAGAAGGAAGTGGAGATGGTGTTGACAAACATTAACGAGACGGGCAGAGTAATGCCTAAGGCATCAGCGAGTCACGCAAGCAGTTGAGAGGGTGAGGTCCAAGCAGGAAATAAAACGAGTAAATGCCATTCAAGACAGGAGCGGCTAGACCAAGTAATAGAAAAGGGGTGATTCTGAAATAAAACAAATTGGCCTACGGAAGTCTTTTAAAAAATTATCGACTTTATCCTAAGTTCGAAATTTTGTGAGTGGAGGAGTTGTGAACCCTTTATCCTCTGATGGATAAATGATTCGATGTTTTATTTCTACAATTAATTAATATTTCCACCAGCGTCATGAAATAGCCAGACGAAGATGAGGAAACTTCAAGCATTTGTTGGAGACAGTGGGAATATACCTGCAGCAGTTTGACAAAAGGCTAAATACGTTAGGATTGTGAAAAGAAAGAGCCTCGCAATGTTTCAGAAGGACAGGTGGTGGCTGCCTCAAAATAGAAGGGACGCGTGGTGAGACACGCTTATGGCATGTTCATTGTACTATTCGCGCCTAGAAAAAAATATAATGCAGTAACGTGAGTGGCTGATGGTACTACTGGACACTCCTACGAGGCCGAGGTCTGATAAAAACCGCGAACATATTGAAAAAGTGGAACCAATGGGAGATGAATGCTTACGAACGCGCCAAGTCTATCTTGGGCACGCGATAGCTAGCATTAACGCGGGAGATCGGCTAGACAACATCTCTACGATCGATTCTAGAATTAATGGGCATATTCTTGACCTGCGCAATTTTACGAGTTCAGTGATATTTGTTTCATTCCTGTACCACTATTATTTCGAGGAATTTTTATATAATTTCCCCCCCCCCCCCTATCGATACCTAGGGCCAGTTCATTTATAAGTGGCGTGAAGAGCCAAGACAATATGATTACATTTTGTGCGTCTGAGGACGTAGGTGATGATTACATTTTGTGCGTCTGAGGACGTAGGTTACGATTACATTTTGTGCGTCTGAGGACGTAGGTTATGATTACATTTTGTGCGTCTGAGGACGTAGGTTATGATTACATTTTGTGCGTCTGAGGACGTAGGCACTTGTACTTTGCGTGTCATGAGGACACAGATTTTTATTAATATAAATGTGTGTTAAATTCAGTGTGATAGATAGTCACAGTACTATTTTGTAGGGACAGTATCTTCGACAATTCGCCAACAGACTGTTCTGGGGGAAATAAGTACCTAAAACGGTGAATTTAGTAGTCAGATATCGAGTGTGTAATAATCTATAACTTTTTGCATCAGCACGAGAGATGACATCGCTTGTCCTGGAATAAGTTTGGAACTGTCAACACTCCATCGAGATGTTTGAGACGAGCTAAGCAGCATTAAGTAGTGAGATGGCTGCAGATGTTCGTTGACGGTGATTGGCCGAGGATGAGTACTGAATAATATTCTTATTATCTGACAAATTAACTTATGGTATATGGGACATATTTTGTTTGTAAATATCTTGCTTGTGTTGATTAACGTAGTGTATTTAGTTTTGGTCTGACACACCTTTTGCATGGAAACAGCTCGTACAATTTTTCATAGTCGTAAGTTCTTGTTTGTTTGTTTGTTTTAACTAACGTGGCTATGTGGACAACCGTGTTCGTATATGTTTACGCAATGCATTTAAGAAACGACTCTCGGAGATATGTTGGGTTTCAGAAGTAGGACTGAATTAATATAATCATACAGTAGATTGGAGGGTAAATTAATCTTTGTAATGTTTATTATTGATCAGATTCAGTGAGTTTATTGCCGTTGAAGCAATGTGTGTTGTGGCGAAGAGCAGTCAGCTCTCTCGTAGGTTTTAATATTTTTTAAATAGATTGTGAGCTTCTGATTCAACCGACCTGTGTGAAATGTGTTATGTCATTCCCAGCAGTGTGTGTGTGTGTATTTTGTTGGTCATTACAAGCGGGAATTTCAGCTTAGACTGATTTCTGTCAGCTTGGTGCCAAGTCCATATGGTTACCTTGCGAGGACATATGTGGCTATATCGATTAATGTCTTACCATATGTTTATGTGGTTGAGATTTGTTGCTGTTGATTCTACGAGATAACGGGACAGGTGGTCAAGTTATTTTTACACACTGGAGCTGGACGATGACAGAAGTTGAGGAAGGGGAAAGCTGTTTTCACAAGGCGGGCTGAAAAGATCGCATCAAGGTCATTAGTGGAATGCTTGTTGGCTCCGTAAAATTACTTGAAATACAGAATAAGAACTGATCAATGGTAAGAAATTGTTTAAATAAATGGGAGTTGCCTACGAATCACTATAATCTCCGAAGCGTTAGCTTAACGTGCATTTTTGTTCATATAAGGTAATCTCAGCCGGTGAGGCTTTTGTTGTTGTTGGTTTCATTCCATATTTATGTTCCGTATTAGTGACCCGTGCAGTCACGTGCGATGCTGTCTTTTCCTTGTTTGTGTATTGAGCAATTGGCCGTGTTGGCAGCTCATTTGCCAGATGGGTCATCGCACTGAAGGAGGGTCTCGAGGGAGATTCCTGTAAATATTAGATTTTTAGATTGTGTGTCAGCATTAATTTTTAAGGGTTTTTATTAGTGTTGTGTCCCATATCCGTAAACGTTGATTTACGAGATGATTGTTCGTAAGCATCGTGGCTGTTACTCGCTGTAAACGAACAGTCATCCAAGTACTCATCCCTCGTAGTTAGTCATTACGCGTACATAAAATCCCAATGCAAGTTAGTGGAGCTTGGATCCACATTTTTATGAGGAGGAGATCCGTCTGACTCCTCAACGTTGATAGATATTTCTGTCATGGGAAGATTCAGGGAGGAATATTATTGTTGTTGTTTATATTCATTTCATTTTTGCACAAATAGTCATTAAATTATATATTAATTTTACGTCTTGTCACTTCCTTTCTTAATTATAGTTTTAATCCTATGACCCTTCCCTCAGTAGAGCATGTTGTTTGGCGAACGTAAACATCACACTATGAACTGAGCGCGACCCCTTGATCAAGATTCTTGCATATAAACCCTGCAATACTAAAGGGTTCAATAGGGAGGGATGGTTGGTTGGTTCTTAAGTTTAGGGGCTGCGACAACGCGGTCATGTAGCCCCGTCTACTTTGGGTGTGTGTAGACTCTGTCTGATAACCGGTGTTAATTGTGATGACTGTATTAGTGTGTGTTATCTGTTTTTTAATTTAAGTACAGACTGCAACTTAGAATTTTTCAAATAGTTCCTACTTTCGCCGCCAAGCGCCACCGTCAACGACTACTAGGCCAAGTTCAGAACTTAGCTACTAGACGCCACCGCAGTCGGCTCTAGGCAACGAACGTAGAAACCTAAGAACGTTGTTTACATTCTTAACCTATCCAATTTAGCTTCACACAGGTGTAATTAGTGGAAGGTTCTTTAACATGCCATAAATCTATGACATGGGACCGCTGGCTTTACTTCATAGGGAGGGATGAACATGCCATACATTGGTTAGCACACAAACATTGGTTGCTTTGCTGGAAAAAATACTGGCGAAAACTACGCTACCACGGACACAGAACAGCTACTTACTCGTACAATAGACGGGAAATGTTGCAATAAACTATAACGCAATTGCCAGACAAACCGAGAATGATTGGTAGTATTCTTGCCATAAAAGGATTACCATAAAAGCGATGCCTCGTACTGTCGCTTACGCTGAGTACAGTCGCAACCCCAACAAAACCAACATATGTGACACAACATGTGCGCCATCTATCGCCAGCATGTTAAAGTGTGGTCTCCTACTTTGGCCCTGGTGGAATATTTCAACAGCAATGTAGAGACGGTACAAGATGGCTTCGTAAATATCTACTGTCTCTACGTTATAGTTGTCTCATTTCAGAGGCTAGCTACGTGTACTTTGGTGAGTAGAATTTGTCTTATAACCTACGTTATTGTTGTGTCTGTAGGAGTGTGTGTAATTGTAAATCGTGTGAGAATTGGGAAGGAGGCGTCCGTGGTCATGTTAGGAACCATCCCGATATTTCCTTGGAGTAGAAGTGGGTAGCCACGGAAAACCATTTCTGGGATGGCTAAAGTGCGAATCTAACCCTTATCTTCTCAGTTTTGCTTCACGAGGCTGAGGTTTTAGCCCTCAGACCAGATTCATTTTGGCAGATCCGGAAATCGAACCCGTCCTCGAGGGGTTACAGCCAAGAATTCTAGCAGCTGCGTCGCCAGTCCAAGTCTACCTGTGTGAACTACCGTTACACCAGTGAGAGGAAATGCCTGAGATCAGGATCTGAACTCTGGAGCGCCATGAACTGTGCTCCGCGAGGTCAAGGCTTCATTGTTGTTCGCTCTGCTTGGCTCAGCTGGTATACGAGTACATCGTTGCTTCTTTCAGGGGTTCGGAGTTCGGACATTGTGGTTACCAGGACAAATGCCAAAGTTCAACAGCTATGTACTGTATGGCGATGCTCGTGCACCTAACGGAATTGAGTTTTAAATCGGTCAACACTAGTTTATCTATACTAATCTAATAAAGCTGATGAGTTTGTGTGTTTATGTGTTTAAACGCGCTAATGTTTGGAACTACCAGTCGGATTCGAGAAATTCTTTTTGTATATGATAGCTTGATTCAAGAGGAATAGTTTAGGCCAGGGTGGTCCAACCTTTTGTTACCCGAGGGCCAAACAAACTTAACTGTAGGAATGTGAGGGCCAGAGACATTCCAGAAAGAAAATGTATTACATATTTTACTAAAAAACATTTACTAAATTTATATTAAAAGAAGTTTAATATGCCACTTCATTTTACAGTCGAGAAATCAATGTGGTGATTGGCACTGCTTTCCTGATACAAGTGTATCAATGTCCACTGTAAGTTCAGCGAGGCAAATTCTCAGGCTCGATTCCAGTGAAGCACTTTCAATTCGATTTCTCGCTTTTGATTTAATTTGTTTGAGAACAGAAAACGCACTTTCGCACTCATATGTAGGCTACTACTAAACAGCGATAACACTTGCAGAGATAATTTAAGCAGTTTAGGAAAACGTTCCTAAGAATTCAGTTTCCAGAAACTTTCAGGGACATCACACTTTTTAGTCTGGTAGAATGGGTCTGCTTGAAGATCACAAATTTCCATTTGAAGGTCGCAGGGCACCTCACTCACTTCAATATCCATGGGGTTGTTGAACAGTGCAAGTTTTGGTTTTAGGGAGTCAAAATCCTGGAATCTGTTCTGGAACTCTTTCTTGATATTGTAACGTGTTTTTCGAGGGTATTTTACGCCACTGACATAAGTCAGTAGGATGCCATTCAATATTTATTTACGCGGCAAATTGTTCAGCCAAGAGAAGTTTTCATGTAACTTATTATTATTATTAAGGTATTTTTTGGAGCGTTTTTTATAAGATTATAAGTATACAGATAGGTTTTCGATGTTATAGAAAACACTATCAAGCGAATTATTACGAACAACATTATCGCGGAAAATTATATGATTAAGGAATTTTTCGGATTTTGTCAGTTAGAGTTTGTTGAGAGAGATGAGTCACTGGGAATTCGGCTACAGGCTTATTCTTGTCGAGAAGCGTGACGCAAGCGGGGTTGCTGCATCAAGAAAAGGCGAAATGGCCTGGACCGAGAATCGACATCATCGCCGCACCGAGTGTAATGACTCTGAGGTGGGGAGTATCGCGTGGTGGCTCAGCCAATCAGTGGAGAGCGGGCGAGGAGAAGACGGCTACTGAGAGGGGATGCGACGAGTTCATATATGGTTTGCGAGCCGAGGAGGCAGGGTGATTATCTTTGAAAAACTTGACCGTTGTGGTTGCACGTGTGGTTGGTTCCGATGTGATCGGACCATAAGTTAACATATCTACAAGTATCTCTTCAACTAACGAAGAAGATGACGACGTCCAGAAGGCTGTGGGAAGCTCTCTTCAACATCCAGTACGAGGGAAATGCTACGGCAATTTCCAATGGTAAGCGCGAATGACTCAGAACTACATAATCTCTCGTTTCTTTGTTTCATATTCAGTATTTCAGTAACTTCATAGCTTGGGAATAATAGTAAAATCAGTAATTCATCCGACTCCGTTTTCACGTAGATTTCAACATAGCGTTGAGGTCTTGGCGCCCATTAATACAACATATCTTAGTCAGAGTAAACATTACATTTGTACACCCCAACAGTGAGGGCCAGTAAATCCGTTTCACTCGTGAAACGGTTTCTATAGCCTTCACTGTACTTTGAAATATTTACTCTGACTAAGATATGTTGTATTAATGGGCGCCAAGACCTCAACGCTATGTTGAAATCAATATTTATATTTAACAACACCTAGCTCTGGTAGAACATCTTCAAGAATCTTTTCACTCAGATCGTGGTATGATTTGATCATTAACCCAACTAACAATTGTATCAGGAGAAGGAATTTGGTCTATATCTAATGCTACCTACTGAAAGCAAAGATTGCATGGTTAAAAGAAATGAATTTATTATATAAAATACGTATGGAAAAATTAATAATAATAATAATATATTTTAAATTTAAATTGGAGCGTTGCGATTTGAATATTACCGCTAGAGAATTACGTGAAAACGGAGTCGGATGAATTACTGATTTTACTCTTAGTCCCAAGCTATGAAGTTACTGAAATACTGAATATGAAACAAAGAGACGAGAGATTACGTAGTTCTGAGTCATTCGCGCTTACCATTGGAAATTGCCGTAGCATTTCCCTCGTACTGGATGAAGAGTGTTTCCCACAGCCTCCTGGACGTCGTCATCTTCTTCCTTGGTTGAAGAGATACACTTGTAGATATGTTAACTTATGGTCCGGTCACACATGAACCAACCACACGAGCTACCACAACGGTCAAGTTTTACAAAGATAGTCGCCCTGCCTCCCCGGGGTGCAAACCATATATGCACTCGTCGCATCCCCTCTCTGTAGCCGTCTTCTCCTCGCCCGCTCTTCTCCGATTGGCTGCGCTACCACGCGATCCTCCCCACCTCAGGGTCATTACACTCGGCGCGACGATGATGTCGATTACCGGTCCAGGCCATTTCGCCTTTTCTTGAAGCAGCAACCCCGCTTGCGTCATGCTTCTCGACAAGAATAAGCCTGTAGCCGAATTCCCAGTGACTCATCTCTCTCAACAAACTCTAACTGACAAAATCCGAAAAATTCCGTAATCATATAATTTTCCGCGATAATGTTGTTCGTAATAATTCGCTTGATAGTGTTTTCTATAACATTGAAACCCTATCTGTATACTGATAATCTTATAAAAAAAACGCTCCAAAAAACAACCCTAATAATAATAATGAGTTAATAATAATAATAAGTTACATGAAAACTTCTCTTGGCTGAACAGTTTGCCGCGTAAATAAATATAGAATGGCTTCCTACTGACTTATGTCAGTGGCGTAAAATACCCTTGAAAAACACGTTACATATTCGCCTGGGATCATCGGATGATTTACCGTGACGACGGTCCATCATGTGATTATCCCAGACACGTTAATAAAATCCCCATCCAAAATACATATTACATAAAATAAGTCACCCTAAATTACATATATATACACTCATAATATTCTTTACGCACTTTGCGTCAAGGTTTGTCGTCACTATGGATTGCACTGTGCAACCAGTCCAATGTTTTTCATTTAGATCAATGTTCCACGGATATTTCCGCCTCTCAAATATCTCTATGTGGGAAAAATAGACATAAATAATGTGTGAGCACTGTGTATATATGATGTCACATCACACGCATCAAAGGTGTTCTGATATAATATATCACCACTGAACTTCCTAACTGCACTGGAGTTCGCCTCGTTCTGGTGAAACTTAATCTCACTGATCTCACTGATCTCACTGAGCACACGATCACACTATTGTGGCAGCGCATCGTGACCATAATACCTAATCTCTCTGTATATTATACAAAATTAATATTGACTTCTGAAAAAGAACAGTAAGTGCGTATTACATATAAAACCAAATATTTCTGTGCCGTAATCGCCCTGTTTTCTTAAGTTCCCGTAGACCAAATTCTACTTAATACCAGTTCTCAACTCAGACCAGTTCTCCTCACACAAATAATACCTTTGTACTAATTACTTTAAATTACACACTTACAACTCTTACATGGCAAGGCCGTAAACAGAAATCACGTGTGCTGTTATGTATGAGTTTCATGAAGGACTGTCTCGCCTTCTGGTGGCCCATCTTTTGTCTCGTGGACGCCTTAAGCAAAAATACCTTGTTCAAGCGCTCACCCATCTCTAGGAGACAAATGGGAATTCACCAGCGCTACCAAATTCTAACCTTGGTGTATCGAGACATTTTAGTGCTCAAGAGCATCCGACAATCCCGTCATATTTCCCTGTACCTTAAAAACTCTCAATTACTTACAAACTACCCCCCTGTGTGTCTTCTGATACGCCTACCTGGAAGACCAGATCTTCCCCGCACCATATACTGTACCCGATACCTAGTTTAGGCTATCGGCTACGCCAGCAGACATTAAGCCGTAGTTGAGGTTTTGGGAAGAGTTAAGAAAAGATAGCGCCCAGATCGAGTCAAGAGGAATGTCAGGATGACGTAGTAGGTCTAGGATCAAGAAGGCACTGACATCTGTAAGAAGATGGAATTATGGATAGAATTATGAAGCTTTATTAAGATCTGTATGGAATATGGTATTTAAACATCTTAGTAGAAGATATATAACATGCATTATATATGGTAATAATTTTAAGGAAGTTAGATAACCCTTAAGTTATTTTATAACGTAATAGCCGAGATGATGAGGGTTCGAGATTATAATTGTGACGCGAGAGCATAGTGGTGGGGTGAACGCCACGTGTCTGCGCCAGGCAGATAAGGAAGAAGACAGTGCGGACACATTCAGTGGAGCTCTGTCAGCCGAGCAGGAAGGGTCGAGCTCAGTAGCGCAAGCCAAACGCATGGTGAAGGTCGCGCAGCGAACCGAAACTGTCACGGCAAAGTGAGGGCGACAGTTTCAACATCACCGAGCAGCGAACGACAAGCAGGTCATTGATCCAGGCGGACTTGCCGAGCAAGCAAGCATAGACGGCCTGGATGTTAGAACAGCATTGCGAGTAGTTGGAGAACTTTATTCTAAGCTGCATTTCAACGCAGAACAGAACAGTAGAGCGACATGGCGAAGTCAGCTTTAGGCGGAGATGATTATATACGCAAGCAATATAACAAAGGCTGAACTTCATCACTACATTGAGTTAGGAAGTTTATTCAGCATTTAAATTATAAAAGCAGATTATTGCGAGATACTGCAACTTTGAACTTCGAATGAACATAGTTTTTCTGAATAACATTACGACTATGCATTTCATAACGCATTCCAAGTAACATTAACAATTTCAAGCAAACGGAATGTTGTAAGCATATGCACTGATGAACATTAGCGCGTGCATTAATGCATTTATTTCTTATGCAGTTTTATAAATTACCGAGTATGAACACAACTACAGGGTGTTTCATAAACTTAGACACTCTCATATAAAAATTTTATTTTACGAAAGTGAGTAATTACAGTTATTGGAGATTGAACTTTCAACACTCAAACTGAACATTTAATGGAACAGTGGCGTAACGTAGAAGAGGAATAGGGGGTCCGCTGTTTCCATGAACTTTTTCGAGAGGATTTGGACAATATTCGCTATGGGTAACCAGAAGTTCATCATGTCGGAGTAAACGCAGATAGAGACGCGATGGCACCGCAGAGCGATGGATTCGATTCCTGACGAGAGAAGGTCCACCAGCTGATTCACTTGGGATTTCGAATGCAATCGTCATTTCATGGATGGAATGATATTCACGCCGATCTTTCGAGAAATTCATTATATAGGGAAAATCGACGATCTTGGAAATTTAATAACAGCTGATTATGAAAAGGTACTGTAAGAGTTATAACTACCTGATACGATTATTTTCATGACTACTGGGCACACATGTATATTTTTCTAATAGGAGTGATACGATTATTTAGACATGGTTTGACTTTATATGCTTAGAATTTTTGCTAGAATATGGCGTGACCATATGATATGGCAGGCATCATTATACGAAACTCTCACCATTGGTTGGCTTTATTAAGCAGATATTTGGTCTTTTAGACATTTTTCCAGCAAGGATATTTTTCATGAATAGTTTTTTTGTGTAACGAGTATTTCGAACTCGTAATCTGCAATTGGTTATCTAAAATTACTTTGTCAGATCATTGCATACTAGCGAGTGTGTATTATTCATCAGTAGGGATTTTTTTCATTGGATTGTTTGGAGATATTAAGAAGTTATTCACTTTAGTGAATGAATATCGCTTTTATATGACAACTAGAAACTTGTTGATTCCTATCTGGTACATTCACTCATATAGTCTACGAGATGGGGTCTTTCGTATTTATACGATTGTATGGTGGTTACTCATCTTACCCATCGCTCAGGGCACTATCATGATTAGTCGACGAGGCGAGGTCTTTCGTATTTATACGACTGTACGGTGGTTACACATCTTACTCGCCATTGAGGGACTCATTTTTATCATCCGAGTGTACATGAGATTGTAAGTGAATCAAACAAGGAACTACTAGTCACATATCAGTCGAAATTTTGTTAAATAAAGTAACGATAAATGTCAGCAGGATTGCGTTTAGTAATTCTTGTTTGCCAATCCAATATTTTGTTGCTATACTCTTTTGAGAGTAATTTCAGTTTAACAGCTGGTACAGCTGATGCTTTTGATGATTTTTATAATTGTGTTTGATACCTTTGAGAAGGATTTAAAGTAATTGAATCTTGTAAGATGAATCATTAATGGTCAGATTTATTTTAAGGCAGATCAGTATTGCAGATTTTGATATGAGAGATTATAGCACATTGGTGTTTTTCTGTGATGTGAATTATGAGAATTGTAAGAGAATTTATGCTATTCGAAAGCAAATCTTGAATTACTAAGGTAATATTTTTCCAATTGTTTAAGAAGTTGTCTAGATGTGATCAGATTAATTACAGTTATTGGAGATTGTGTGCGTTGATAATTTGAAACCAGTTATATTTTTTGTAGATCATGCAACATGGTTAAGTGAAATTTGTGATAGGCATTTTGTGGAAGTTGCCAAGTGATAGTTGCAATGTTGCTAATGCATTTTGAAGCAGACATGAGGTTGTTGAACCCAGTCTAGCGTAATTGTTGAGATTCATGCTGTATGTGCTGAATATTTATGAAGTTTTGTGGAATAATTGTTGTATTCAAATGTGATATTTGAAGAATTGAGGATATATAATGTAGTTGTGGATAGTCAGATCCAACGTGATGTCGTGAAGGCAATAATATTTTTGGCATGAAAATTAAATACGAGATATAACTTGGAAGTGATAAAACTGTAAGACAACGTTCTATAACCCATATTAAACAATTTGTTAGGAAATTAAACAAATAAATAAAGTTGATAAGACAAGATTTTCTGAGAATAATAATTAATGAAATAATAATCTGAAAATTAAGCATATTAATGATCTGACCTAATGAAATAAAAATCAGAATGACTAGATGAAATAACAAAAATCTAAATAACCAGAAGAATTAAATTTAAATAAATTGATAAATTAAATTTTGGAATAAATCAATGAATTAAATAAATGGATGAATTAAAGATTGGATGAATAAACTGATTTAAATAAATTAATAGATGATTGGATAGATGATGAATAACTGAATTAGAAGGTGATAATTTATTAAAGAAGCTGATGATTAATGAATTTATATGGAATTAAAATAAAATTAATTGAGATATAATTTGAGGAATTGCAACTTGAGTTGAGGAATTAAACAATTTGTATTGATGATTTAAGATGATTAATCTGAAGTAGATGATAAAATAAGAGTGTGTGAATAATTAGAAAGCATAATGAAGTGATGATAATAATTTTCATTTAAATGATTTAATGGTGATGAGTTGATGATTCTGACAGGAATATGTTGAATTTTGAGATGAGAATTAATGTGAGAAATATTTAATTTTGATGATGATGATAATGATGACCAATGAGAAGTGAATTTTCTGTAATTCACAAACAAGTAATTTGTAATGACAATGTAAATAGTGTAAATTGATTATTCGATGTTTAGGAGCATTTGACTAACGTGTTCAACATTTAAATTATGCCATGCAAGCCATACAATACGTGATATTTAAAATATGTGATTATAATATGTGTATGTTTAGACAGATTAATAACTTTTTCAAATCCACATTTATGATGTTAAATTAAAGAGAAATTGGGTCTCAGGTTTCACAAATGTCAGTGACGAAAGACATAGTGCTACAGTGATCCTGAGAACCCAAGAGAACTTTAGAGATTTTTCTGTTCTATGTGGATAAAATATTTTTGATTAGAAAAGAGATGGTTCGATTTTTGGACAATGACAATTTAACGTTGGCATTCGACCATACTCTCAGGTAGGAGGTATATTTAAAATGTCTGTCTGACTATCAAAGTAAAATAAATTTGTTTTTATCTTAGTTGTGATCTGATGATGGTGTGATTTTCCTTTTTCTTTCCTTGTCTTGAGTAAGGCTTAACCGGAAAGGAAGTGGTTTGCTAGGAATTCAGTTGATGGCGCCCATTTATATTTGCATTATTTTTATTAAACTTAAGCCCGTAACGACCCTAGAGATACTTTGTCTCGTGTTACCCACTGCTTTTTCGATAACTCAGCTGAATTTCCGACACATTCCTTATTTGACTAGAGGTTCATTTAACTCCGCTCTGTCCTGGAACTCCAGGAATGCGATGTTATAGCAGATGGGTCATCGCATCCCCAGGACGAACGGGTACAGAGAGAGAGAGAGGGAGAATTGGCTTTATCCAACTTGTTGGGCTTCGATTTTGTTTATTCTATGGAATCACATCAGATTTAGATTACTGAGAGATTGATCTCAAGTTCATTTAATTGTGTTATAAAATTTATTAAACTTAGTCAGACAATATACTTCTGTGCCCATTCCAGTGTTCATGTTAATCGTATTAGTATTATATCATGTTAGTTATAAGACATTTTTTCCTATACCCAAGTGAATGCAGGAATTGAGACATTGTGATGTGTTGTTGTCTAACGTCTCTGAATAAAACGTATATTGAAAATATAATTATATTGCCGGAAGATTTAGCTAAGGTGTTAGGAGAGTTACAGACGGGTATGTCTGGTATTGCAGAAACTATTTCTAAAATGGAAACGGAAGTTAAAGAACAGATAAATAATTCAGAAGCTAGATTAGAAGCTAGGTGTAAAGAAAATGTGCAAGCATTACAGACTAGTACTGAAGAAAATTTAAAATCATTACAGATTAGTAACGAAGCTAATGTAAAATTATTACAGTCAACTAGTGAGGATAATTTAAAGTCATTAGAGACTAGGCTACAGTCAAATAGTGAAGATAACTTAAAGTCATTAGAGACAAGATTACAGTCAAATAGCAAAGATGAGTTGATGTTATTAGAGACTAGGTTACAGTCAAATAGTGAAGACAATTTTAAATCATTAGAAGAAAAATTACAGTCAAATAGTGAGGACAATTTTAAGTCATTGGAAGAGAAATTACAAGCTCGTAGTGAAGAAACTAACACTGAGTTAGAAAACAAGTTAACTAGATTAGAGAACAGATTAACTTTAAAGAATAATGAGATGCTTAAAACTTTACAATTAGATATAATTGCAGTAAATACGAAAGGAGAGGAAAATGTTCAAATATTAAGAAAGAATATTATTGAATTAGAAAGTAGAGGAGAAGAAAACATTTTTACTTTAAGAACAGACGTTATGTCCATACAGAAAGACATTAAATCGGATGTATCGAAGTTGAGATTCGACATCGATGGTTTAGTGGCAGATGTAGGCAAAATTCAAGAGTGGTCTACCGAAGTATCTTTCGAAACTAAAATCAAAGGTCTAGAAATGAATCTAGGTAATGATATTAAGGATTTAAAGTCAGTAATTGGGACCATTAAAGAGGAAGTCATAGGAGAGGTTAATTCTAATTTAAAATCATTAGAAAATCAATTACAGAAAGATATTAGGAAGATGGACGACGATATAGAGCAAAAGGTTAATGAAAACTTAGCTTTATTCAAAAATAGAGTCGGGGCAATCGTGGAAGAACGGTATAGTGAGGTCGATGCCGAAGCAAAAGAGAAACGTGAAGGATTTGATGAGAAATTAATCGCAGGTATGGCGAACTTAGAAGCGAGATTTACGGAGAACAAGGAAGCGATGAAGATAGATTCAACTCTATTTAGGACAGATGTTGATCTGTTAAAGGAACAAGTCGCGTCAGTAAAGAATACATGCGAAGACAAGATTGACAAGTTGAAAAACGATTTAGACGAGAGTAACAAAACGCAGAATGTTACGTCGTTAGATGAGTTGAAGACTCAGGTCAAGACCGTGGAGAAATTGGCAGAAGATAGGATAACTAAACTAGAATCCATGATTAACTGTTTCACCAGTCAGAATATAACATCAGGGGAAACATCGATAAATCAGACAGCGATAGATCGCAGTATGAGTAATCAAGAAGTTAGCATGGGAGAAGACCGTCAAACGCAACCGAATGTGACATTCGGAAGGGCAAGTTCAACCCCTCAGGATAATCCAAGTTCGAATAGGAGTACGTTGGGTACAAGCGAACGATACTCAGGTCCAGTTACCATTATCAGAAATCTGGATGACAAGCCTAGGAAGTTTTCTGGAAATACAGGAGTTACACCAGTCGAATTTCTGCGAGATATTCGAGACTACATGGCGGAACATAGGGTAGCCAAAGAAAGGGAGCTAAGGATAGTCGAACGCGCCTTAGACGGGTCTGCGCTAACTTGGTTTAGAGCATTCAGAAGCAATTTTGCGAACATGGAGCAATTTGCCGTAGCTTTCTTGAGGAGATTTTGGAGTGCAGAGGATCAACTGAACGTGAGAGCAGAAATGTACTCGAAGCGTTATTCTACGTCACATCCGACGCATTATGCCAATTATTTTACGTCACAGCTGGCTAAATTACAGTTTCTGATTCCTCCATTGCCAGAAGAAGAAGTTTTGCAAGCTATAGCGTGACAGTTACCGATTGAGGTACAGCGATCACTCATAGCGTCGGGAGCAAACACACTTGAGCACTATGACGACATTTTACGGCGATTGGACTATACAAGAGCTCAAGTTACGCCTAGAAATACAAGAAACGACAATAGGAATACGCAAGAGGTGAATGCGGTAGTCGTTGATAACGCAGCTCAAACGGACAGAAGAGATTCCTGGGAAAACAGAAGGAACGAAGGAAATCGAGGAAACATCCGTAACGTTCGTGGAAATGATCGATATAGAGGACCATATGAGAGGCCATACGATCAGGAAGCAAGAGATAGCCGATATAGAAATTATAACCAGAATTCCAGATATCAAGAATACAACAATAGATATCGTGGTAGAAATAACTGGAGCCAAGGTCAACAGTATAATGGGAACGACAGGCAGGATGGCCGAAGAAACGATCCTAACGAAAGACGAGATAATCGTGGATATGAGAGGTCGAGGCAAGAAGATAGACAGCCTAGTGCACCACTCGAAGAGACAGTCAGAGATGTCAATCGAGCAAGCACGAATGATGAAGGAAGAAACAGACGTCAAAGTAATACAGAATCAAGATGCTAATCATTGGAAGTCAATCATCATTGTTGAGAGTCAGAAAGTACCATCATGCTGATTAAGAGAATTGTAGAGCTATCGTGTACATGTGTTATATATATATATATAGAATGCCTGAGAGTGTATTTTTTTCTCAATCCTGATAAAAAAAGGAGATGTACGGGAGAGATGTACCCGATACCTAGTTTAGGCTATCGGCTACGCCAGCAGACATTAAGCCGTAGTTGAGGTTTTGGGAAGAGTTAAGAAAAGATAGCGCCCAGATCGAGTCAAGAGGAATGTCAGGATGACGTAGTAGGTCTAGGATCAAGAAGGCACTGACATCTGTAAGAAGATGGAATTATGGATAGAATTATGAAGCTTTATTAAGATCTGTATGGAATATGGTATTTAAACATCTTAGTAGAAGATATATAACATGCATTATATATGGTAATAATTTTAAGGAAGTTAGATAACCCTTAAGTTATTTTATAACGTAATAGCCGAGATGATGAGGGTTCGAGATTATAATTGTGACGCGAGAGCATAGTGGTGGGGTGAACGCCACGTGTCTGCGCCAGGCAGATAAGGAAGAAGACAGTGCGGACACATTCAGTGGAGCTCTGTCAGCCGAGCAGGAAGGGTCGAGCTCAGTAGCGCAAGCCAAACGCATGGTGAAGGTCGCGTAGCGAACCGAAACTGTCACGGCAAAGTGAGGGCGACAGTTTCAACATCACCGAGCAGCGAACGACAAGCAGGTCATTGATCCAGGCGGACTTGCCGAGCAAACAAGCATAGACGGCCGGGATGTTAGAACAGCATTGCGAGTAGTTGGAGAACTTTATTCTAAGCTGCATTTCAACGCAGAACAGAACAGTAGAGCGACATGGCGAAGTCAGCTTTAGGCGGAGATGATTATATACGCAAGCATTATAACAAAGGCTGAACTTCATCACTACATTGAGTTAGGAAGTTTATTCAGCATTTAAATTATAAAAGCAGATTATTACGAGATACTGCAACTTTGAACTTCGAATGAACATAGTTTTTCTGAATAACATTACGACTATGCATTTCATAACGCATTCCAAGTAACATTAACAATTTCAAGCAAACGGAATGTTGTAAGCATATGCACTGATGAACATTAGCGCGTGCATTAATGCATTTATTTCTTATGCAGTTTTATAAATTACCGAGTATGAACACAACTACAGGGTGTTTCATAAACTTAGACACTCTCATATAAAAATTTTATTTTACGAAAGTGAGTAATTACAGTTATTGGAGATTGAACTTTCAACACTCAAACTGAACATTTAATGGAACAGTGGCGTAACGTAGAAGAGGAATAGGGGGTCCGCTGTTTCCATGAACTTTTTCGAGAGGATTTGGACAATATTCGCTATGGGTAACCAGAAGTTCATCATGTCGGAGTAAACGCAGATAGAGACGCGATGGCACCGCAGAGCGATGGATTCGATTCCTGACGAGAGAAGGTCCACCAGCTGATTCACTTGGGATTTCGAATGCAATCGTCATTTCATGGATGGAATGATATTCACGCCGATCTTTCGAGAAATTCATTATATAGGGAAAATCGACGATCTTGGAAATTTAATAACAGCTGATTATGAAAAGGTACTGTAAGAGTTATAACTACCTGATACGATTATTTTCATGACTACTGGGCACACATGTATATTTTTCTAATAGGAGTGATACGATTATTTAGACATGGTTTGACTTTATATGCTTAGAATTTTTGCTAGAATATGGCGTGACCATATGATATGGCAGGCATCATTATACGAAATTCTCACCATTGGTTGGCTTTATTAAGCAGATGTTTGGTCTTTTAGACATTTTTCCAGCAAGGATATTTTTCATGAATAGTTTTTTTGTGTAACGAGTATTTCGAACTCGTAATCTGCAATTGGTTATCTAAAATTACTTCGTCAGTTCATTGCATACTAGCGAGTGTGTATTATTCATCAGTAGGGATTTTTTTCATTGGATTGTTTGGAGATATTAAGAAGTTATTCACTTTAGTGAATGAATATCGCTTTTATATGACAACTAGAAACTTGTTGATTCCTATCTGGTACATTCACTCATATAGTCTACGAGATGGGGTCTTTCGTATTTATACGATTGTATGGTGGTTACTCATCTTACCCATCGCTCAGGGCACTATCATGATTAGTCGACGAGGCGAGGTCTTTCGTATTTATACGACTGTACGGTGGTTACACATCTTACTCGCCATTGAGGGACTCATTTTTATCATCCGAGTGTACATGAGATTGTAAGTGAATCAAACAAGGAACTACTAGTCACATATCAGTCGAAATTTTGTTAATTAAAGTAACGATAAATGTCAGCAGGATTGCGTTTAGTAATTCTTGTTTGCCAATCCAATATTTTGTTGCTATACTCTTTTGAGAGTAATTTCAGTTTAACAGCTGGTACAGCTGATGCTTTTGATGATTTTTATAATTGTGTTTGATACCTTTGAGAAGGATTTAAAGTAATTGAATCTTGTAAGATGAACCATTAATGGTCAGATTTATTTTAAGGCAGATCAGTATTGCAGATTTTGATATGAGAGATTATAGCACATTGGTGTTTTTCTGTGATGTGAATTATGAGAATTGTAAGAGAATTTATGCTATTCGAAAGCAAATCTTGAATTACTAAGGTAATATTTTTCCAATTGTTTAAGAAGTTGCCTAGATGTGATCAGATTAATTACAGTTATTGGAGATTGTTTGCGTTGATAATTTGAAGCCAGTTATATTTTTTGTAGATCATGCAACATGGTTAAGTGAAGTTTGTGATAGGCATTTTGTGGAAGTTGCCAAGTGATAGTTGCAATGTTGCTAATGCATTTTGAAGCAGACATGAGGTTGTTGAACCCAGTCTAGCGTAATTGTTGAGATTCATGCTGTATGTGCTGAATATTTATGAAGTTTTGTGGAATAATTGTTGTATTCAAATGTGATATTTGAAGAATTGAGGATATATAATGTAGTTGTGGATAGTCAGATCCAACGTGATGTCGTGAAGGCAATAATATTTTTGGCATGAAAATTAAATACGAGATATAACTTGGAAGTGATAAAACTGTAAGACAACGTTCTATAACCCATATTAAACAATTTGTTAGGATATTAAACAAATAAATAAAGTTGATAAGACAAGATTTTCTGAGAATAATAATTAATGAAATAATAATCTGAAAATTAAGCATATTAATGATCTGACCTAATGAAATAAAAATCAGAATGACTAGATGAAATAACAAAAATCTAAATAACCAGAAGAATGAAATTTAAATAAATTGATAAATTAAATTTTGGAATAAATCAATGAATTATATAAATGGATGAATTAAAGATTGGATGAATAAACTGATTTAAATAAATTAATAGATGATTGGATAGATGATGAATAACTGAATTAGAAGGTGATAATTTATTAAAGAAGCTGATGATTAATGAATTTATATGGAATTAAAATAAAATTAATTGAGATATAATTTGAGGAATTGCAACTTGAGTTGAGGAATTAAACAATTTGTATTGATGATTTAAGATGATTTAATCTGAAGTAGATGATAAAATAAGAGTGTGTGAATAATTAGAAAGCATAATGAAGTGATGATAATAATTTTCATTTAAATGATTTAATGGTGATGAGTTGATGATTCTGACAGGAATATGTTGAATTTTGAGATGAGAATTAATGTGAGAAATATTTAATTTTGATGATGATGATAATGATGACCAATGAGAAGTGAATTTTCTGTAATTCACAAACAAGTAATTTGTAATGACAATGTAAATAGTGTAAATTGATTATTCCATGTTTAGGAGCATTTGACTAACGTGTTCAACATTTAAATTATGCCATGCAAGCCATAAAATACGTGATATTTAAAATATGTGATTATAATATGTGTATGTTTAGACAGATTAATAACTTTTTCAAATCCACATTTATGATGTTAAATTAAAGAGAAATTGGGTCTCAGGTTTCACAAATGTCAGTGACGAAAGACATAGTGGCACAGTGATCCTGAGAACCAAAGAGAACTTTAGAGATTTTTCTGTTCTATGTGGATGAAATATTTTTGATTAGAAAAGAGATGGTTCGATTTTTGGACAATGACAATTTAACGTTGGCATTCGACCATACTCTCAGGTAGGAGGTATATTTAAAATGTCTGTCTGACTATCAAAGTAAAATAAATTTGTTTTTATCTTAGTTGTGATCTTATGATGGTGTGATTTTCCTTTTTCTTTCCTTGTCTTGAGTAAGGCTTAACCGGAAAGGAAGTGGTTTGCTAGGAATTCAGTTGATGGCGCCCATTTATATTTGCATTATTTTTATTAAACTTAAGCCCGTAACGACCCTAGAGATACTTTGTCTCGTGTTACCCACTGCTTTTTCGATAACTCAGCTGAATTTCCGACACATTCCTTATTTGACTAGAGGTTCATTTAACTCCGCTCTGTCCTGGAACTCTAGGAATGCGATGTTATAGCAGATGGGTCATCGCATCCCCAGGACGAACGGGTACAATACCACACTTACTCATTTGATAGGTCGGCTCGCCAGCTAAACACACTTTCTTTATGACACATACTTTCGTAGACTATGTATATTATACGTCCCGTATGATCTGTTTCCCTTACTATCCTCCAGCACATATGCTGTTTTGCCAATACGTTTTGAAACTATAAATGGACCCTCGTTGAGATAAAAGAACTTGAGCATGACTTTCTCTAGCTTATTTCCAACCTAGCCAGTGGCTCCCTTAACTTAACGTCATCACGTTGCTCCACTAGTATATTTCTCAGTGTCTGTAACGATGCCCTGTTGCTACTGTCCACACATGCACATATTAAAATACCGTTCTCTGCTTTAACCACAGGATAATCCCTACATAAATTCGTGTCCCTTGATAGCATGTCTGCAAGAATGTTATCTTTACCCTTAATATATTTTACTGTGAATTCGTATTCCTGCAGAGCAAGAATCCACATACTAACTCTGTTAGAACTGAGTTTACAAGTCCTCATATACAGTAATGTATGGTGATCTGTATGGATCTCAAATTTCCCCCCTACTAAATACATTCTAAATTTCCCTAAACTGAAAACAATACCTAAAAGCTCTAACTCAGTAATCGTGTATCTTTTCTCTGCTCCTGTCAGTCCTCGCGAGGCTAAAGACACAATGCACAGATTATCCTCATCATCTTTCTGACATAATACTCCAGCAATGCCTATATGTGAAGCATCTGTCATAACCACATATTCCTTATCTTTCAAAGGATATTTCAGCACTACAGCTTTCTCAAAACCTTCCTTCAGCGCTCTAAAAGCCTGATCATGCTTGGACTCCCATCTCCACCGAGTTCCACTTTTAAGCAATTCCCTGAATGGTTCTACCAACCCTGAGTATTTAAGAACGAACCTCCTGAAAAAGTTGCAAATTCCCAGGTATGTTTTCAACTGTTTAACATTCTGTGGCACCTCTGCGTTAAGTATCTTATTAACCCTACTTTCCTCTGGTGTAACACCTCTACTCGACACTCTATGACCTAAAAATGTCACTTCTGACTGACAGAATGATGACTTAGACAGCTTCAAAGTGAACCCTGCCTGATCTAACTTCTGAAAAACTATATCTAAATTACGTAGATGCTCCTCAAAACTGCGTGAACTAATTACCATATCATCAATGTAAATGGTTACAAACTCTCCTGTGTCATCCCCTAATGCTATGTTTAAAGCCCTAATTAAAGCTGCTGAACTACTCTTTAACCCATAAGGTGTTCTACAAAATTGATAAAGGTTATATTTATGACTAAAAGCTGTAAATGGTCTATCTTCGTACATAAGTGGCACTTGCCAAAAACTGGAACTCAAATCTACACAAGTGAAATATTTCTTCCCCTCAAATGTTTGCATTAATTCCTCTATTGACATAGGTTTCAGCTGATCTATACTAATTCTACTGTTAACCAAACGAGCGTCTAAACAAATACGAACTGTGCCGTCGGCCTTGGGTACCGTGATCAAAGAATTAACATATGGACTGTTTGCTCAATAATCCCATCTTCAAGCATCTGGTTATTTGTGCCTCAAGTGCACTCTGATAAGCGAAAGGTACAGGATATCTATGCCCTGTGAATACTGATCTATCAATAACATTCAATGAAAGTGTATAGCAATTGGCCATACCAATGCGATCCTCAAAAACTCTCCTATTACACAATAATACATCATAGAGCCGAACACACTCTTCCTCCTCTACATTTCCCTGAAATGCAGCATCACGTAACGAGTCCTCTAGACTACCGTTCGTAATCACACTGCCCACAAAACATGGAGAACCCCGCTCTACGGCTGGCGATATCTCATTTAAAGTACAAATCACACCTACAACACTACTTCTCTGAATAAGGTCATTGAACGCTACTTCTACTTCAGAATCGCCCCATTTAAATTTCAAACTCCCTACATCATAACATAAGTTACCAGACACTCTACTTAGCCACTCTGAACCCAAGATAACACTGAATACTAAATTTGGAATTACAAGACAAATCTGCTTTTCTACATGATTATTAATTTTAATGTCTACTAAAACTTGCTTAGAAATTACTTTAGACCTCTTCCCAACAGCTGTGATAACAAAAGTGCTTTTAATTGGCATCTCCTCAAAATTTACTCCAGTTTCTTTCATTTTATCATAAAATGCACTACTTATGCAACTCTTCATACAACCACTATCAATTAAAACATCTGTGTACGCCTCGGACACGTTAAATTTAACTATGGGACTCTTACTAACCACCTCCTGAATAATACCTTCATCATTTAGTTCACGTAATAATTCATTTCTTACATTTAGGTCATAGGTTTCCTGTATAAGTGTATGGACAGGGCATGTTACAGACTGAGATTCTGACCTTACATCGCAGCCTGGTTCGTGTTTAAAGTATGGCTACCGCTTGGTGTAGTACTACTCACTACTGCACTGGTCTGGATGTTCTGGGTTGTGTTAACGGTATCTCTCTGTCCGTTATTACCATTGGGCTGATTCCCTCCTTGACCCCTGTTCTAGTTATAATTATTATTGTTATTATACCTCCCTTGGTTACCCCTAAAATCATTATTTCGGCCTTGATTTCCCCTGAAATCATTATTTCTACCTTGGTAGTTCGTACCATACCCATTTCCTCTGTACTGGTCTTGCTGATTATTATTATTATTATTATTATTATTATTATTATTATTATTATTTTGGTTCCCCCTATTTTGGACGTTGGCCCCTTCGCCACTGTTCCCTTGAACTTCCTGATTCATATTCTCATTAGGCCTGTTATTATGGTTACCCTGGTTCCTACCGAAATTCTCCTCGTAACCACCTCTTCCCAGAGCATCGAATGTACTTAATAAATTTTCCACGTGTGAAATAGATTTAACATTTTGGATACAGGCAGCTTCTTTGATTCTATATGGAAAATGTCTTATTAATAGCCTGAGTACATCATTTTCCTCCTTCAAACCATCCAGATATTTACACGTCAATACCTGTCCTAAAAGGTACTCGGTCATAGTGTAGTTTCCTCTCGGGTTATATTTCCCACACACAATTCCCTCACGATGCTGAGACTGAATTACCTCATTCCAAAATTTCTCACAAAATTTAACTTTAAAATCTGAAATATTCTCGAAATTGTCTCTGTAGACAGCAAACCAGTTTCTTGTCTCCCCTACAAACGCTTGCTCTAAAATCTCAACTACCTGGCACCACTCAATACTACCATCTTCCAACCTCTCCCCGAATTTATTTTCTATTGTATTCATGAACTCCATTGGACAACCCTGCCGATTACTAAATTTGCCTAGTTCTATTTCCCTGTGTGTGCTATTCACATTAACTGGCCTGCTCTGACTATTTTCCTGCCTAATTCTAGCTTTCAACTTCTGTTCTAATTCAGAAATTTTCTCCTCAGCTTTTCTTTCAATATTAGTTACAGTTAACCTAATGCTCCCTTCCGATGCTTCAACTTTACCACTTAATTTAGCTTGTTTCTCACTAATCTCATTAATGCTTTCCTTATTCCTCTCCCTTAAAGTATTAACTTCAGTGATTATTTCTGCATGTACTTTATCAATTCTTCCCCCCAGCTGTTCTTTAACCTCTTTAGTTGCTACCTGAATCTTATCAATTTCTCCCCCCAATTGCTTTTTGACCTGCTGTGTTACAAGTTGCACAAGTTCTTTTAAATTTTCAGCCTGTGTACTGATTCTACTTTCTAACTTCTCCTGTACTTTTCCTAATTTTCTGTCTACATCTGCAATAATCTCTTTAGCCTTCTCTTCAATATCACCCCTCTGATCTCACCTCTAATCAGTTCGAATTTATCACTAATTTCCCTACTGTTTTGTTCAATTTTTGCATTATTTTGTTCGAGTTTAGCATTTAAAGCTTCAGTACTCTCTCTATTTTCCCTACTGTTTTGTTCAAGTCTTGCATTATTTTGTTCGAGTTTAGCATTTAAAGATTCAGTACTCTCTTTATTTTCCCTACTGTTTTGTTCAAGTCTTGCATTATTTTGTTCGAGTTTGGCATTTAAAGCGTCTGTGCGAATTTTATTTTGTTGCATAAACTGAAGATGCAAACTCTCTAACCCTGCTTGACTGTTTTGATTACCCCCCTCAGTATCGGGATTTACCTCCGACATCCCTGTACTGCTTTCATTTCCAAGACTAGCCATACTGCTCGTATCTTCACTATCCAACTGGTGACCACTACGCAATTTCATCTCTTCCTCAATACTACCCATGCTGATACACACCGATAAATGAAAACCCCCCAAAATACAGGCACAGAAATATATACCCTTCTCCTTCCACAAATGTTATTAGGTTTTCGTCCCCTCGTTGGGCGCCAAGTGAAACGGTTTCTATAGCCCTCACTGTACTTTGAAATATTTACTCTGACTAAGATATGTTGTATTAATGGGCGCCAAGACCTCAACGCTATGTTGATATCTAAATTTATATTTAACAACACCTAGCTCTGGTAGAACATCTTCAAGAATCTTTTCACTCAGATCGTGGTATGATTTGATCATTAACCCAACTAACAATTGTATCAGGAGAAGGAATTTGGTCTATATCTAATGCTACCTAATGAAAGCAAAGATTGCATGGTTAAAAGAAATGAATTTATTATGATTATCTTTGTAAAACTTGACCGTTGTGGTTGCACGTGTGGTTGGCTCCTATGTGATCGGACCATACTCACTTCAATATCCATGGGGTTGTTGGACAGTGCAAGTTTTGGTTTTAGGGAGTCAAAATCCTGGAATCTGTTCTGGAACTCTTTCTTGATATCTATTATTATTTCATGAAACATACTAAAATTTATGTCACTTTTTCTTCTTTCAACTGCTGACAAGATGGAAAGTGTGACATATTATTTGCCTTCAATGCAATTTGCGGAAGCATGTCCATAAAGCTGGGAGATAATTTGTTCTCTGCCTTGTAGTTTCAGGTTTAAAGCATTTAGATGGGATGTTAAATCTGTCAGAAAAACAAGATTATTTAAAAACTGGATTTCTTTCAGTTTTTGTTGATACTCATGCCAAATGTTTTCATTTTTGAGAAAAGCAAGAATTTCTTTCCTCAACCCAAAAAACTGTTGCAAGCAATTTCCAGCACTTAGTCAATGCACTTCACAGTACGATGAAATGTCACCACACTCAGCTTCCAAATTGTCTAGGAATGCAATAAATGCTCTGTGTCTACAGGCTTTATTGCCTCCCTTTATTAAATTTATAGTATTTACAACAGTTTTCAGTGTCTCACTGAGCCTTATAATTTTTCCACAGAGAGCCTCCTGGTGGATAATGCAGTGGAAAAACAAAAAAATGCAATCCTATTTCTTTACACAGTCCTACCAAACCAATGTTAGGACCAACCATTGCTTTAGCTCCTTCTGTTGCAATGCCAGAGCACTTCAGAAAACCTCCATAGTTAGAAACGACATCGTCCAGTGAGTTGCATATGTCAGTACCTTTTTTGCTGGTTTCTAATGATCTTAATTCCAACAGTTCTTCATGAATTTCAAATTCTTCGTTTATTGTTTTGACAAAGATAAGGAGCTGGTCGATGTCAGCTATATCTGTGCTCTCATCTAGAGATAGAGAGTAAAATTCACATTTTTCCAAAATGCTCTTGAGAGAACCTGAAACTTCACCAGCCATATCATTAATTCTTCTACTAACTGTCTAATGAGACAAGGAAACTATTTCAAAATATTTGGCCATCCTATTATCATGGCATTTGTTGACTTAGAAAAGGCTTTTGATAACGTTGATTGGACTAAATTGTTTGACATTTTGAAATCTATTGGAATAAAGTACAGGGATAGGAGGGTGATCTACAATCTATACAGAAACCAGACAGCAGTCATTCGAGCTGAAGGACATGAGAGAGAAGCTGATATTCAGAAAGGTGTTAGGCAAGGCTGCAACTTATCACCCAAACTTTTCATATATACATTGAACAAGCAATGGAGGAAATTAGAGAAAAATTCAAAATAAGAGTAAAGATTCAAGAAGAAATAATTTCAACTCTGAGATTTACTGATGACATCGTCATCTTAGCCGACACACCAGAGGATTTGAATGAGCTTTTAAATGGTATGGATTCTGTCTTTAAAGAATTCATGATGAAAATTAATAAATGTAAAACAAAAATATTGGAATGCAGTCGAAAGAAATCAGCAACCCCTATTTATGTCGAATTGGCAGGTGAAAAGCTAAAGGAAGTAGGTGACTTCTGTTACTTAGGAAGCAAAATAACCAGTGATGGACGAAGCAAAGAGGATATAAAAAGTAGGTTAGCACAGGCAAGGAAAGCATTTCTACAAAAAAGGAATCTGTTGACATCGAATATAGATTTAGGTAATAGGAAGTCATTTTCGAAAGCTTTTGTCTGGAGCGTGGCACTCTATGGAAGTGAAACTTGGACTGTTGGAGCAACAGAAAAGAGGAGAATTGAAGCGTTTGAAATGTGGTGTTAGAGGAGAATTATAAAGATCGGATGGGTAGATAGGGTTACGAATGAAGTGGTATTAAGACGAATGGGAGAGGAGAGGCGTTTCTGGCGACTGCTAATGAAGAGAAGAGATAGGTTGGTAGGACACATACTACGACACCCAATAATAGCAAACTTAGTTATGGAAGGAAGGGTCGAGGATAAGAACAGTAGGGGTAGACCAAATTTGAATATGTTAAATAGATTGCCTCGGATGTAGGGTGTGGTAGCTATGTAGAGATGAAACGATTAGCTCAGGACAGGGAGGCATGGAGAGCTGCATCAAACCAGTCAGAAGACTGAAGACTCAAACAACAACACATTATCTCCAAATGAAGATGCCATTTTTACAGCACATCCCTTGTCTTGTTAGTTTCAACTTCAAATCATTAAACACATAACTTGTGGCACTTCCCTGGTATTGATCGAATTTTGATTTATGCAGGCTGGTATAGTGTCTATTCACGTTATACTCCTTCGAAACACCTAAGACGTGAGAACAGCTAACACACTGTGGTTTTCCATTATGTTCAACAAAAAGTAACTTTCCTGCCACTTTGACTGAAATTGTCGTTTTTCATATTCAACACGCCGTTTATTATGTCCCGCCATATTAGGTACCGCTCTCGCAGCAACGATGACAACAAACTATCGTCATATTATATCCCTCGAGCAACCTCTCGTCAAAAACAACCTCTTCGAATCGAATCGAGCCCAGCACGCTAAGTCAGCGGGGCAGCTTCTCGTGCCGTACGTATTCGTGGAAAGACAATTCTGACTACTGGCGTATTTTTCGGGATATTTACTTTCCCACCTGGCTTCTTCGTAAAAGAACTGAATGAAAGTGAAAATTAAAGTAGGCACGCCACAGATTATAACTATCGAAGACTGAAGGGCAGTAAGAAGGGCAAGGGCCAACAAAAATGAACAGGCGGGCCGCGGGTTGGACCACACTGGTTTAGGCTATGTAGCATTAGGTAACCTTAAAGATTGATTTTTGTTCAGTAAGTCGGAAGAACAAGAGCTCCAGAACGGCTTCATTAATACCGAAGTCTATTGTTGCCATGTAATGCGCGCCGCATCTCGTCGCCCCTACCAATGTTCTGGTGCAGAATTGCGAGCTGCTTATAAATTGCAGTCACGGGGAGTGATTAGTGCAAAAAGAATTCTTAGGCCCTTTAAAACAGTTATCATCATGACAATAGTATGCCTCCGTATAAGGGCGATGGTGTTTGGTGCAGTATACTGAGGTTATCAGCTGCAATAAGCATTGTTGCTTTCAAATTTACTTCCATTTATTCCGATCCTTATCCTTGAGCGCTCCAGTTCTGTAAAACAAATAAATCCACCGGGCGAAGCCGGGCACTACTGGTAGTCATTCATAAAGCAAATAAATCCACCGGGCGAAGCCGGGCACTACTGCAAGTTGTAGATATTGCCTGAAGTAGACATTTCAACTCCTATGCTTCAGAGTAATGTGCACACTACACAGCTCCGGCATGTCCTCTTCTGGTGGTGTGGCTCGTCAATCCGGAAGAATTTGTGGGAAGGAGGTGAAGCACCTTGCCTTTGAAGTCTTAGAGTTTGGTGACATTCAATTTTGAGGTATGAAAGGAAGTGATATGGAAAATGAAAATCCACAGCCTGCTTCCAGTCTCCGACCGGGTCAGGAATGGAATGAATGAAGCCCTTATCTAGCGGCGAGGATATGAACCGTGCCGGCTGCCGAGGCCTGACGCACTCCTCTGGGGCAATGATTAAATGAATGACAGATGAAATGAAATGATAGTGGAGAGTGTTGCTAGAATGAAATGTTGACAGGGAAAACCGGAGTACCCGGAGAAAAACCTGTCTGCCTCCGTTTTGTCCAGCACAGATCTCACATGGAGTGACCGGAATTTGAACCACGGACCAGCGGTGAGAGGCTGGCGTGCTGCCGCCTGAGCCACGGAGGCTTAAAGGAAGTGTCAATGATACGATGTGAATGAGCACGCCAGCGATGTGGGAAATGACAAAAGTGCGACAAAAAATCGAGAGGTAGCGCCTTCAATAGAGGCAGAGAGAGACAGAACAATGCTAACATAATTTGTCTGATAATTTGTGTTATTGCAGTGTCTGTATTTGTAATTAAGGGCAGAAATCCAACCCACCTCTTCTAAGTTTATCTCATAAGGCATTCGTTTCATCTTAAGACCAGTATCAAATGTATTGGAGATACCCGGGAATCGAACTTGAACCTCAAGGGTGACAACCACGAATCATAGTGCATAGTGGCTGCAGCACGAGAAGGGTGTTAAAATCCTTCCTTCGGGAGGGGGGAAGTAAAGCTGGCGGGCCCATGTCATAGATTTATAGCTAGTGTGTAGCTAAATTTGTAGGTTATTTGGTTAGAAACGCTCTATCTAGTTCCAACGTTCGCCGTTGGGTAACAGTGGCGTCTGGTAACCAAAGTTGGAACTACTTGAAATTGAAGTTTCATTCATCTTCATTCATTTCATCTCTCATTGACTCCTCTCATGAGGTTGGCGTCAGGAAGGGCATCCGGCTTTAAAAACCATCTGCCATAGAATTTCATCGCATTTCATCCCCGACCCCGTTGGAAACGGGATTAATAGAGGGTATACATATTATTAGAAGCTTTTCAGTCGGTCAACACAAGTGTGCCCAATTAGATTGGATGGGGAGTTACAATTAATTTCCTAGTGCCTGAAATAAATTTCATATCGATGACTAGTTTCGTTCATCAAGCGAACATCATCAGGTTAATTAGGCTTAATTTAGGTTCAGTAGGCTACAACATCATTTAAAATAATTATGAAGCTACGGACGTTTGGACATATAATTAAACTTTGTAACGAATTGGATTTTAAAACCATTTAAATTTTTATTCAGTCAGACTATTACACTTCAGTAAGTGTTGCGTTTATTGTCAGTACTTTTCATGTGTATACGTGTAAAAACCCTTTTGAATCGTTAACTTATACCGTAGCGAGCTATTGAAGTGATTGTTTTGTTATTAACCATTACTTTACAAATTTCTTGTTTACTTGATGAGCGTTTGCAGTTGGTTAATTAGGTTAAACAACTAAAAAAAAACCACTTAAATTAACTGAATTGACACTGTGCATTTGTGTGCGGAATTTATCTAATAACCAGTGTTATTTTGATGGCTATAGTAGTGATTGTATATTTGGTAACAGGGCCTAGGATTGGGAATGAGGCGGTCGTGGCCTTAAGGAGTGGAAGTGGGAAACCATCCGATTATGCTAGAAAAGAATATAATACTATTGATGTCACAAAAAGACAACAACAAACATCAAAGGCTAATACAGTCATCACAATTAACACCGGTTATCAGACAGATTCTACACACACCCAAAGTACACGGGGCTACATGACCGCGTTGTCGCAGCCCCTAAACTTAAGAACCAACCAACCAAACATCAAAGAGTTTCGCTAGTGCTCAATACAATACAACAATGTCCACCATGTGGCGCAAAGTCTAGCATTCTTGGCTGCCACCCCTGATGTCCAGGTTCGAATCGCGGCTCTGTCAAGAAATTTAATTCTGGTCTGAGGGCAGAAATGGGGTACAGTCAGCCTCGTGAGGCTGAACTGAGAAGAGGTGGGTTCGATACCAACCTCCACCAAACTAGAAGAGGTTTGTTGTGGTCTCCCCATCCCTACTCCAGACAAATGCTGGGATGGTTACGACAACAGTTCGTCTCACTCCAAAGCCTAGCCATATTAAAATATTGTTACACAGGCAGTTCAATAGCATAGGTTAACAGACAAAATCTGCACAGATTTATTTATTTATTTATTTATTAGCCTATTTTCAATTTTGAAAAAATAGGCTTATGAGATCACCTTTTGTCCGTGTGTGTGTGCGCGCGTGTGTGTGTGTGTGTGTGTGTGTGTGTGTGTGTGTGTGTGTGTGATTCGTGTGTGTGTCCCCCCCTAATAAAATCTAAACGGCTGGAGCGATTTCAATGAAACTCGGTGTGTTCATAGCACTATTCCCGGCGACCTCGACCGTGCCCTTCAAATTTTGTTACGTCTCACCAATGCAAAATGGCGGCTGTGCGAAATATTTCACTAGCATTCAATATCTCCGAAACTATTACCGATATCGCCCTAAAATTGTGTACGGTATTAAAGGGTACTACTAGAAGTTCACCTATGAGACTTTCAAAAACCTGGTGACTAAAAAACCAACATGGCGGTCAAGCGAAGTTGAGACTTTTAAATAGACTTTTCCCGCGATTTAACTATCCACACGTAATGAAACTTGGTACAGCAAATGTTTATACACATTGTAATGCACTGGAGTCTAATTTAGTTCAATTGTTAACATAACTTCAAAATGGCGGCTGTGCGAAATATTTCACTGACATTCTATATCTCCGAAACTATTACAGATATCACCCTGCAATTTAGTACGGTGATAAAGGGTACTGATACAAGTTTACCTATGTATATTTCATAAACGTGTAAAGTAGAAAACGAACATGGCGACCAAGCGAAGTTGAGACTTTTAAATAGACTTTTCTCACGATTTAACCATCCAAACGTAATGAAACTAGGTACAGCAAGTGTTTATACACATAGTAATGCACTGGAGTCTAATTTAGTTCAATTGTTTACATAACCTCAAAATGGCGGCTGTGCGAAATATTTCACTGGCATTCTATATCTCCGAAACTATTACAGATATCATCATGCAATTTTGCACGGTGATAAAGGGTACTGGTACAAGTTTATCTATGTATATTTCATAAACTTGTAAAGTAAAAAACGAACATGGCGACCAAGCGAATTTGAAATATTTTAATAGACTTTTCTCGTGATTTAACTCTCTGAGCGCAGTGAAATGTGGTACAGTAAATGATTTTGCAGATTGTAATGCACTGCCATCTAATTTAAATCAATTGTTAACATAACCTCAATATGGCGGCTGTGCGAAATTTTAAAATTAAGTTTTTATTTCTTGTGTCGTAATCATGCGATCGAAGTGAAAGTTTGAATAATGAACCTAGGCAATAATTTTCCTTGAATGGTACATAATTCTATGGCCTATACATATAATAATCCTAAATGGCGAGCTTCCGAAATATTTAGACGGTTCTCAATATCTATGAATCTTTTACAGCAACCAAACTGATTTTTTTTATGTTCATAGAGACTATGAACATATGTTCACCTATAGGACTTTCATTAACCTGGTGAGCACAAATCCAACATGGCGGCGACGCGAAGTATAAATATTTAAATGGACGATTCTCGCGAATTAACTATCCGAGTGCTGTGAAACGTTGCACGTTAAATGCTTATACAAATGTTGATCCACTGGCATCTAATTTATTTCAATTGTTTGCATAATCACAAGATGGCTGCTGTGCGTAATTTTAAAATCTCGTTTTTACTTCTTGTGTTCTAATCATGCGATTGAAGTTTGAATACCACACGTACACAATAATCTTAATGTAATAGTACAAAAATAAAAATCCAACCTGGCGACAATCTGAAATATTTAGACGGTTCTCAATATCTACGAATCTGTTACAGCAATTAAACTGAAATTTTGTATGTTGTTAGAAGAAATTAACATGAGCAGGATATATGAAAATAGGCTGTATAGTTCTTTACGGAACTACTTGTTTATTTATCGCATGGCTTTTAGTGCCGGGAGTGTCCGAGGACATGTTCGGCTCGCCTGAGTTTGTAGCTGCTTCCAGCGGACACCCATGGGGTGAGCTACAAGTTCCGTTCAATTTCAAGTAGTTCCAACTTTCGCTACCAGATATCAATGATACCTAGTGGTGAACGTTGGAACTTTGATAGAGCGTTCCAACGAAATCTAACCAAACAATTTAGCTTCACTTAAGTTAAGTCTGTGGTAGGATCTTTTACATGCCATAAATCTATGACATGGGACCGCCGGCTTTACTTCCCCTCCGAAGGAAGGCATACTGAAGGATTTTTAACGCTCTTAAAAAATCCGACGACTTCGGCCGGGTTTGAACCCGCTATCTTGGGCACAGCATTTCAGCATGCTACCAACAACGCCACCGAAGCCGCTATCCGCACAGAGCAAAGTGAATAGACTGACGACCACGATATCCATGCCCCTAAATGACGTAGGTCTAACAGTAACAAATTTGCTTTTCCAACAAGGCCCTATTGCTTACAATATTTCCTCCAAATTTTATCTCACTGTGCCAATTTACGTCCTCACTAAGTGAATCCTCCAACAGGTGAATAACCAGCATAACTCGAGTATGGCAGTTGAACATTTGAAACAGGAAATAAAGGAAGTAAATACATTAATAATAGAAGATACAAGGTAATGAGGATCACGAACGTAACATGTGGCATTTCCGGCGACGATTATGCTCACGCAAACAGCCAACTGTAAGACATCCACGTATGTTCACTCTTCATTCTGAGATCAGACAGGCAAGCGTCGTTCCACACTCTCAGTAACAAATGCAAGAAAACGAAAATAAAATTGTTTGAACTATTTTGCTTAATCGCTTATCCTCCCAGCTCAGCTTCACCCACGGACTCTGCGAGGGATCATTCCTCTACCGTAGCAAGGACGTTGTATGCGAGTTGAACACACTTTGACAGTAGATACAACTGGGGA
Source organism: Meconema thalassinum (assembly GCA_946902985.2). Taxonomy (NCBI): domain Eukaryota; kingdom Metazoa; phylum Arthropoda; class Insecta; order Orthoptera; family Tettigoniidae; genus Meconema; species Meconema thalassinum. The sequence continues at coordinate 292,487,831 of OX336391.1, read as the reverse complement.
TGGTGACAGGCGGCCGCTAACAAGGGTCAGGGAATGGATTTTCAATGGAAGTCGGCCGTGGACCTGTTGAAAGGATCCATCCCAGCATTTGCCTGGTGGTGAAAATGGGAAACCACGAAAACCATTTACAGGACGGCCGAGGTGGGATTCGAACCCACGAGCTAGTGCGCTAGCCAGTTTGGACTGCTAACTAATATTTGTGTAAGTTTACATAAACAAAATTCAATAGCTTTGTTGTTGTTCATTCGTTTTAGAGGCTTGGGACATCGTCGTCTTTATCCCCGTGTACTTTGGGTGTGAGTTTAATTTGTCTGATAACCTATGTTTCTGTGGTCACTGTGGTTAAGTGTGTATAACCTTAATAAAAGGTCGGGAATGGGGTAGGTGTCCTAGTACTTGACATAAGGTACTATCCCGGCATTTGCCTGAAGGGAGTGTGGACAAACCGGGGGAAAATCACACTCAGGATGGCCACTATGAATGACAGGATTCGAACCTCTGATTCTCCAAACTTGTTGCAGCTACGGGTTAAATGCAATGGCATACGTATCCTTGATAACCTAAAACATTAACTAGTTTACTGATTATTTATTTATGTTTTATTAAAAAATGCGATTGATCTCAGTTGTTGAAGATTAAAGAACATCTTACTATAATATTTGAACCGACAGTGTGGAGCACTACGTAAGGTTCGCGGTACCAGCACCTGAGGTTACGTGATCAAATCCCAGCACAGTTGGCTGGTCACTGAGGGTGTTAAAATGCGAGAGACGCACTGTTATTTATATTTACATAGAACTGATGGGACAAAACATACTCCCTCAGTATGCTCCCCTTCGGAGGGGAAGTAAAGCCAGCGGTCCCATGTCATAGATTTATGGCATGTAAAAGAACCTTCCCTAATTACACTTGTGCGAAGCTAAATTATAGGTCAGATTTGACTAACGCTCTTAGGTTCCAACATTCGTCACCAGGAGCCGACTGCGGTGGCATCTAGTAACCAAGTTCATAACTAGTTGTTGTCGACGGTGGCGTTTGGTGGCAAAAGTAGGAACTACTTCAAAATTGAATGTCTGCAGTCCTTACTTGAATTAAAAAACAGATAACAAACACTAATACAGCCATCGCAATTAACACCGGTTATCAGACAGATTCTACACACACGCAAAGTACACGGGGCTACATGACCGCGTTGTCTCAGCCCCTAAACTGAGGAACCAACCAACAACAATAAAGAACCTTTTCAGGGCACCTTGACGTCTCCAATATCAGTGCAGCTAAATGGGATGTTAAATCAACAATGTCAGTCTAGGTGTTATTGTTCCAAGGATGAGGTGCTATGAATTTGTATGTGGTGGTTGTATTTTTTTCGTCCGGATGCCGTTCCTGACTCCAACCCAACGAGAGGAGTTAACGAGAGACATTAGTGAGAACGAACTTATCTGGGCAAGGACTTGGAAATTTAGGGGCCGATAACCCTGATGTTAGGCACCTTAAAACAACAATTATCGTCATCATCATAGAATTGGGTGGAAGCGGCCATGTCCTATTACAAGACACCGTCCTGGTATTTGGCCAGGAGTAGAAACTGGGAAACCGCGGAAAACAATTTTAAGGACGACCGACGCGACCGACGGTGGGATTCGAGTCCACTGTCTTCTCAGTCAGGAGATAGCGTGACTCCGTGGCCTAGCGCTGCGCCTTGCGAGTCAAAGCTTTCAAGTTTCAACAGCTTATTCGAATAATCATGTCGCCAGAGCCTACCTAGCTCATTTCCGTTTCGGCCTGGGATTTAAGACCGGATGCTTTAATCGGCACCACGTTATTTTTCTGGTAAAAATACTACACCACTGACGAACCCCGGCAATTGGTGCAAGACGAGCAGCTCAGCCACTGCGCCATCACGATCCCCGATGTTAAACCAACGACAACAAGTGCAGCAGTAGTAATAATGATGATAATAATAATAATTGTATGTCTACCCCTTATTATTCCCGTTTTCAACGGGGTCGGGAATGAGATGCGATGAAAGGCGAAGTGGTGGGTGATTTTTACGGCCGGATGCCCTTCCTGACACCAGCCTCATGAGAGGAGTTAATATGAGATGAAATGAATGAAACTGGGCAAGGATGTTGAAGGAAGCGGCCGTGGTCTGTCAGAAGGTACCATCCCAGCATTTGCCTATCATTTCAAGGACGGCCGATGGTGGGGCTCGAACCCATGTTTACCGAGTCCGCGGAGAGCTTGAACCCTTGGCCTAGCACTACGCGTTAGCGAGCGTAGCTACCGCTGTCAGTAATAATAATAATAGACTAATAATCGAAATGTTATGTTTTTCAGTAGGTCAACACGATTGTACCCAATTGTATTGGGTGATTCCCCAATCCTGAAAATAAATACTGTATGTATTTATTAATCTCATATACATTTTATTACAATTGGGTGCACTCGTGTTGACCGATTGAAAAACATTACATTTCGATTATTAAGGCAACACTGAAAAAATGGCTTCCAACTGGATGCATGTCTACCTCTTTGTATTCCCGTTTTCAACGGGGTCGGGGATGAGATGCGATGAAATCTATGTGGCAGGTGATTTTTACGGCCAGATGCCCTTCCTGACGACAAACTCATGTTAGGAGTAAGTGAGAGATAAAATGAAAGAAGATGGATGAAACTGGGCAAGGATATGGAAGGGAAGTGGCCATGGCCCTTCAGAAGGTACCGTCCCTTCATTTGCCTGGAGTTGAAAATGGGAAACCACGGAAAACCATTTCAAGTACAAATCAAGAAATACTTTGGTTGGTTGTTTGGTTCCTCAGTTTAGTGGCTGCGACAACGCGGTCATGTAGTCCCATGTTCTTTGGGTGTGTGTAGAATCTGTCTGATAACCGGTGTTAATATTGTGATGGCTAAATTAGTGTGTGTTATCTGTTATTCAAATAAGGACTGCAGACGATCAAATTCAAGTAGTTCCTACTTTTGCTACCAAATCCTACTGTCCACGACACCTACTTGCGAACTTGGCTACTGGATGTCATCGCAGCCAGCGGCGAACGTAGGAACTAATATAGCGTTATCAATGGGCCCGCCGGCTTTACTTCCCCTCCCAAGTAAGGCATACAGAGGGAATTTTAACGCTCTTAAAAAATCCGACTACTTCGGTCGGGTTTGAACCCGCGATCTTGGGCCTAGAAGCTCAGCATGCTACCAACTACGCCATCGAACCCGCTAAGACTTAAAAATATTTGAAATACATGTTTCTATAGTGACGCATGTCAGTGGCTACAGGACAGAACCGTTCTGTATCTGTGGGCGAGAAGCGCTGTTATAGCTCCTTCACATCAGTGTTGACATGGGTTGCACTATCCAAATGCATTCGTAATTACTGGGTAGTTTATAATGAGACCGGCATTTGAATGTGAGATGGTCCACCACTCCACCTCGTGGCGTTGTGGTTTGCATTTTTGACTATCACCGTGGAAGTCCGGGTTCGATTCTTGGTTCTGCCGAGAAATGTAATTCTTGTCTGTAGGCTGGAATGGGGTACGCTCAGCCTTGTGAGGCAAAACTGAGAAGAGATGGGATCGTATCCCAACTCAGAAGGTGTTTCCATGGTTTCCCATTTCTACTCCAGGCAAAATACCGTGATAGATTCTACCTTAAGACCACGGCCACCTCCTTCCCAATCCCCACCTGAATTACAAATACACACACTACTTCAGACCTCACAATAACACAGGCTATCAGACAAATTCTACACAACCCCCCAAGCACACGGGGCTATATGGCCACGATGCCTAAGTCCTTCAAATGAAACAACAACAACAACAGTAACAACACAACTGTTTCCGGTTTGATCCTAACCAATCTTCACCTTTCCCAAATCATATCAGCGATATTTTGTGCTCGTCCGTTTCCAAAATATTCAATATGAGATTACAGATTACCATCATAGAGAACTACATTTTTAATATTTCGCACCCCTTGGAACATCTTGAGCACCCCTTCCACAACCTCCCTCCCAGTTTTCCTCATATGAGGGGGTTGGACATTTAGCACCGTGTACTTGTGTGAGTGTGTATAGAATTTGTCTCATAACCTCCATTATTGTGATGTCTGAAGCAGTAATTTAGGTGAGGATTGGGAAGGAAGCAGCCGTGGATTCAGTTAAGAACCATCCCGGCGTTTGACTGGAGTGGAAGTGGAAACCAAGGAAATCCACTTCCAGGCTTCCTGAGGTGGAAATCGAACCCGCCTCTTCTCAGTTTTGCCTCACGAGGTTGAGTGGACCCCATTTCAGCCCTCAGACCAGAATTACATTTCTTGGCAGAACCGAGAAACGAACGTGGGCTTCCGAGGCGACAGCCAAGTATGCTAGCCACTACACCAGGAAGTGCCTTCCTGGATGCTGCCTACGCCCCTACAGAGTGGTCCAAGAAGTATACTACGCCACAGAGAAGTAGTTCCCTGGACTATGCTACTATATCAGTGACTTACTGCTCACTCCATGCTTGGCAGCTGGCTGTCAGTTGAGTTGGCACGTGTCCCTGGACAATGCTCGCGCGCTGCGATCGGCAGATGTTCTCACACCTGCCTATAGCGGCAGCTTGCCAGGGGTTTTTGCTCCCACTGATATTTAAGGAAAGGTCTTTATAAAAAGAAGTTGATCTGCTGTCGACCGGTAGAGGTCACCCACCACCCTTGAGATCAGCAGCGGCCGGTAATAAGGTTGCAGTGGTGCACAACAACCAGATTAATTCAAGAAAAACAATTAATACCGTGATAATACTTTTAGTAATAAAAGCTGTACGTTTCCTTTTATACGTATAGGAATTCATATTTTTGTTCTTTAATAATTCAGAAAATCTTTTACAGTAGTAAGTTACTGTGAACTGTCTGAGAAAGCGAAGCGTGCCAACCAACTAGGAGTGCTCGTCCGTTTGGTTGTTGTCAGGTCCATACACCGACCAGATCTCAATAGTGAAGGGCATGGTAGTGATGCTAGACCGAGTAAGTCCTATCCCAACAGTTAACTCAGCTGGTCGTTGCGTGCTGATTGCAACAAGGGAGCAGAGGCGCGGACGGAAACATCCGAGATGCTCTGTCAACTGCCGATGTAATTTGCGCGTACTTGTGACACTCGCGGTTCTTTCTCGCCCTCGTACATAACCTACGTTATTTTGCTCTCGTGAAGGTTTTCATGTAGACTAACTTACAGTACAAGCCATTTAATCCGATGACATTGTGTGTTCTCTGAACTGCGGCATTCGTGATGAATGAGGTACATCCGTTTTACCGCGCAATTGAATACAGTCTTCTCAGATATCAAGCAGCCATTTACCCTAACCCCCCCCCCCCCTAATGAACATATTACCCCCTACGTCCCCTCCCTCCACCCCTTCTTCTTCCTCCTCCTCGCCTTTTCCCGTTACGCGGGGTCGGCTTTCTTAATCCTGAGGCGCCACTCATTTCTTTGTAAAGCATCATCAGCAGATAGGCCCAATACTCTCATGTCCCTCTGGACATTCGTCATCCATGTTGTTTGAGGTCTGCCGCTCCCTCTCTTTTGCGTAGTCATGGAAAGGCACTTCTTCACTACACGATTCTCCGGTCTTCGCATAACATGTCGATACCACCTTAGCCTGGTTTCTAAAAGTTTCTCTGTTATAGGCGCTACTTTGAAACTGCCCCGCACATGTTCATTATAGATTTTATCTTTGAGAGTAACTCCACCTGCCCAACGTAACATACGCATTTCAGTGGTATGTAGCTTTTGCTCATGTGCCTTTGTAATAGCCCATGTTTCACTACCATAGAGTAGGATTGGTCTTACGGCAGTTTTATAAACTTTCCCCTTCGTTCTTATGGGTATTTTCGGATCACATAAAACTCCTGTTAGTTCGCGCCATTTGTTCCTCCCAGACGTGGCCCTATGGATTATATTGGCGGTTATCGTGCCATCTTCAGCAATGACAGAACCTAGATATTTGAATATTGTTACCCTTGGTAAGGTTGCACCATCTAGTTTAAGTTCATTAAGTTCATACCCCCTTAATGAAAATAGTGCAACACCCAGATAAATGATCCGCTAGCCGCCACTGCTTGAGATATTGTCACACTTTTGTGCATCAACATTGCTTATGGACTGTTTTAGTGTTTTCATAATAGCCCGACGAGCCTGGGGCGTAGCAACTAACCTCCCCACCAACTACACCACTGCGGTCCACGCCCGAGGAAGATCATAGTTACCGGTAGGCCTATATCAAATCTTTATCATAGTCGAAGTCATCTTATTCTAACCAGTAAAACCAAGATATTCATTCTTTGAAGGAAGTTTACCTGCCGCTATGGCCGAGAGCGCCAACCCCCTACCTCATGCCTCGCTGGTATCGGGAGAACGTGGGTTGAAACCCCACCTCAGCCGTCCGGAAAATGGTTTTCCGTGTTTTCCTATTTTCACCCCGGTGCAAATGCTGGAACGGTTCCTTTCAACAAGTCCACGGCTGACTTCCTTCCCACTCCCTTTCCTGACCTTTCCTTAATTAGACCCAAGTTAGCGATCTGTCACCATCCCCAGATGTATCTTCTGACAAAGTGTATTTAGCTCCCAGACACCGTCCTAGGGGCGGTAGAGGGATGATTCCTCGCAGAGTTCGTGGTTGAAGCCGAGCTTGGAGGATAAGCAATAAAAATAAGGAACTTTGTAAACCAGAACGAAGAGCTTATTTAAAAAAAGATACGAGCCTTACAGTAGTCGCATATGATGTGTAACATCTGACATGTTATCCTACCTTGAAGTTGTTACCGTTTTTATTATCCTTGACATTCATCAACACACAAAAAATCTATTTATTTTTTACACTCTCATAACACATAACAATTCCAAGACTCGCTTTTTTTCTTCACTGCCTACTTGATATTTCTACTCTCGCACTGCCTTCTTGATACCCTGCTGTTACATCACTCTCCTGCCAGTACCTAAGCTACGTTAACAGAGACTGACTTTTTTTTCTTCCCTGCCTACTTTATATTTCTACTCTCGCACTGCCTTCTTGATACCCTGCTGTTACATCACTCTCCTGCCAGTACCTAAGCTACGTTAACAGAGACTGACTTTTTTCTTCCCTGCCTACTTGATATTTCTACTCTCCCACTGCCTTCTTGATACTCTGCTGTTACAAAGTAATCCGTGTGTGATAAACATTCCGCATGGTACAACTGCCAGCTGGATCACATACCTTCTGGCTGATAAAGCAGCCATGAGGGATGCGATCCAACTGGCAGTGTGTCTTACACACTTCCGTCCGATCCACTTCCGTCCCATTTTTCAAAATCACTCCCACAAAAATATCCAGCAACCGAGTTGAAAGATGTTACACATCAAAAGTGGCTTACAGGGACGTTAACAGAGTTTAAGTATCTTTTTCAAATTGCCACTATATTCCTTTATCATAATCAACTTGTTTCATTTTCATTTTCATCTCCACTAGTCTAATTGTTATGGCTCTTACAAGTTCATGCTGTAAGGTGGCAGTGCAGGTACATCTTCACTTTAAGCTCATTTTCGAACACCTCGTGGTGTAGCGGTTAGCGTTCTTGGATGTCGCCCTGGAGGACCGGGTTTTATTCCCGGCTCTGCCAAGAAATTTTAATTGAGTTGTGAGGCTCATGAGGCAAAACTGAGAAGAGCCGGGTTTGATCCTACCGTGGCCGAGACCCTTATGTTACGGACCATTCCGGCATTTGACAAGTGGGAAACCACGGAAAACCACGCGCAAGATGGCTGAGATGGGAATTGAACCCTCCTCTTCACAGTTTTGCCTCACGAGGCTGAGTGTAGCCCGTCCCAGACCTCAGACCAGAATTAAAATTTCTTGGAACCGGACCTCCGGAGCGACAGCCAAGAATGCTAACCGCTACATCACGAGGTGGTTTTTAATTAATTTCATCTCTCACTACCTCGTTTGATGAGTTTGGCGTCAGGAAGGGTATCCGGGAATAAAAACTATCCATCACGTGCAAAACTCATCTCTTCCTATCCCCGATCTCGTACGCATATAAACACAAGTAACAAAATGTGTTGGCAAAACTGAAGCCACTTAAAAAATTGACGCCCATTGAAAGTACTCCCATCACATCCTTCTATTTTATGGTTGAAACAGGATTTAATGATCATAGGCACGACCTCTAACCAACATATAAACACTTTTGAGTTAAGTTCTTCCCATTAAACGTCTGCTGGTAATATCCTCCAAACATTCCATGACGTTAGAACCTAGCACGCACCAAATATCCGGCGTCATGTCGAACGACATAGAGTGCCAGTTAGAACTCCATGGTTGTTCGACAGTGATGTTGGGGGAAATACCCTGCATTTATGATGGGTGATGAAACAGGGAACTATCACCCTATGATGGGAAACTTTCCATAGCGCTAGCGATTTGACCATGGTTCACGTCGTTATAAGTCAATTTCTTCCAAGATGGAGTCCACGATATTAGGTCTCTGTCTGACGAAGACAGTGATTGGCCATGAAGAAGAGGCGGCTTGACAGCGCAGTTACTGTGGGATTGTAGATTCGAACATTCTTTTTGAGTATGACGTATGGCATGCAAAGTGACACGGTAGAGATCTCCCAAAGATCATGGTTTTGATATGAGAATTGAAACAAGGTTTATTATCTAGCTTCATGACGACAACTGACTGAAAGTGGTAGGATCGAATCCCTCCTCAGCCACTTTAAAAGCGATTTTGCGTGGTTTCTCACTTCTGGTTTATACATATGTCGGCAGTTACAAGTAATTGCACAACAAAATGTGGAGCAGATGGCCTCAAAATTCCATCCTTTAAAATAATATAACATTTCCTTCTGCACAACCGTAGCTATCTGGCCAAAAGCTGTGGCGTAAACTGTATATGATCCTACGGTCCGTACGAAATGAATGATAGATGATATCTCGCGAGAGATATTTAGGTATATATCTTTACTCATGCCAAATTTGGTTTCGATAGCTGTAGCCGTTTAGGAGTTGATAGAGGCGGACACACACAGACAGACAGTCAGACATTTGCCCGGATCGATCTCATAAGTTTACTTTTTCCTCATGTTTACAAAATGTGAAAAGTAGACTAAAAATCAGTGAATGAATTATGAATTACTTGTAAAATCTGAAAAACTACAGTTCAGTTCTTCTTCACGAAAACCAATCGGCTCTCTCCACTGTTGTTCGCTGACTCGAAGCCATGATATTCTCTGTAACATCAAGTACAGTATATCCTACATGAAACCCCCCTCAATAACTCCCGAGTAATACAGAAATAGCGCGCACAGCGCTCATTGTCTGTGAAGGAGAAAGCGAGGGCGTGCTCGCTGTTTGACGGAAAGCAGCCGTTAGTTGCACGCGCGACTAGCATGACCAAGTCGGAAGTTTCCACATGCGGGCTGTCATGGCATGGCATATCGCTTATTCAGACCCCGCGTGAACTACAGTTGCTGCCAACTCTAGAGAGTAAATCCCTGAAGATGAAGGGAAGTGGAAGATGGTAACCATGGTATATTATAGAGGAAACGCCTCTGAAATCGTCTGAATTTGGAAATGGGCAACCATGAGAATCCATTTCAGAGACAGCTGACGGTAGAGATCGTCCCACGCATCTACCAAATCTGAAGATAGCTTGACCCCATGGCCTTCCACATAATCGTACTGAGCTATCTGGCCGGTAATAATAATAATCATTCATTCATTCATTCATTCATTCATTCATGTCCACTTTATGGTGTAGTGACTAGCATTCTTGGCTGTCGCCCCGGGTAAGATTCTTCTTCTTATTATTATAAGTTCCTTAGAAAGATCCTTGAACCAGGAAAACAACAGATGAATTTACCTTCTACTTAAGACCAAACCGAGAATTGTATGAAAGATTTCGAAATAAATAAAAGGAGATTGACTTTCTGTCCACACATTATTAAAAGGATGGTACCAGAAAGACTTGCCAACAGGATTCTCATCTTCCAGGAAAACAAGAGGACGCAAGTCCCATGAGCGAAAGAAGTCCACCGGGATTTAGAAAAGTGTGGGATTAAGGCAGAATAGGCCTACATACAGAGAGCTAACAGAGAAATGTTGAGAAGGAAAGTTGCGGGGGTGAAGGGACGTGGGTTGGCGACCACTGGACCCCAGCTGAGTCCGGCATTGCTTCCACTTACTTGTGCCGGGCTCCTCTCCGTCTTCTTTCCTGTCGACCTCCCTTGGTCAACTCTTGTTCTTTTCCGACCCCGACGGTATTAGGGTATCCGAGGCCTAGGGAGTCTCTTCGGCCCTTAAGGAGGCCGGGTGTATGTAGCCCCACCACTTTTGGTACCCCCTAGATAATGCTACACCCTCAGGGGCTCACGGCTGGTGAGTTCGGGAGTTGGCGACCCCGAGGGATTTCTGAGCTGGGTCCGGTTTCCCCCTTTTGTCCCTTACCTGTGGGGTGGACCCTCTCCACTTTCACTTACCTATCTGCCTTTTATGGCTCTCGTTCCTTCCAAGTCCCTCAATCCGCATTCTTCAAGGGTTGGGGGCATTTCTTTTCCTCCTGTCCTTTATTTGCCTTATTCTCCTTTAGTTTTCCATTTCTCCTTCTAGTATGTAGGTTGGTAGTTAGTTTTAGTTTTAAGTTTGCATTTCATTTTCATCTTCACGATCACCCAAACCATCAGGGGCCGATAACCTAGATGTTAGGCCCCTTAAAACAACAATTATCATCATCATCGAGAAAAATAAGCAGAGTATTCTCGGCAGAAGAACGAGCACGAGCAATTCAAAGTGTAAAGAAGTACTGGCAAAGAGGAAGGAGCGAAGAATAATCGCAGCCCATAGAGCAGGTCATTTTCCAGAGGGTCACATAGATTAACTTTACGATTATTCAAGGTTCTCGTGGGAAGGAAGTGAAGTAAAGAATGCAGAATTTAGGTCCAACATCTAACCGAAGTATTCCGTCTTTATAAAAGCAGTAAATTTGTAAACGAGAAGGGGTCTAACTTGTAGGAGTAACATTTAGAACCAATAATTTTCTTTGAACTATTCATTTTTTTCTCGCTTTTCATGCAGGGCCATCAGAAATCTCTTGTTTGGCCTGACCTGGCCCGCAGGCCACCTATTGAGAATGCCTGCCATAGAGGGTTGAAACGAAAATAAATTTAATAATAATACTAATAGCCTACTATCCCCGTGGCACCTCAGAACGTAGTGCCTAGAGCTACCAAGCGACCGCTTCCCAGCCATTTGGCCAGCAGATTGTGGTGGTCACGGGTCAGCGCATCGGGTCCCCTCGGCCGTTAATCTTGGTTTTCGTGACCAGGGCGAAACCTCAATGTCGGCTATTCAATTGTCCTCACGAGGCTGAGTGCACCCCGTTCGAACCCTCACGTTAGTTTATAAAATCCCTGACGGAGTCGGGAATCAAACCCAGGGCATCCGAATGAGAGGCAGGCGCGCTACCCCAACACGGGGGGGGGGGGGGGGGGGGGCGGTTGGCAATAAAAATAATAATAACCTTGTGATATTCGATAAGGAAGCACACAAGGCTACCATCGTCGATGTTGCTCTTCCACTCGATGAAAACGTACAGAATACGGTGGCTGAGAAAAGGCGCCAATACCAGCCACTTGCCGATGAGCTCAGTTACTCTGTATACGGTTTAAAGGAAGTTTTCGTCATCCCAGTTGTCGTCTCTGTCAATGGTTTAGTAACAAAAGCCTGGGAAAATGCAAAGGAGAACATTGGCTTGAAGAATCCCTCCTTGGTACTGCAAGTAGCCTTTAGTAGGCTACGGAAGGTTCTGTCTCTTCTGTGACTTTCTCTGAACATCTTGAGATCCAGTGCTTTGGTTCGCAAGGAGTCCGACGGTGATGGTTTTGTTTTCTTCTTTTTTTTAAGTTTTTCGTGGGAGACCGTGGGGAAATCTTCAAAAGACAGATTGCAAGCTTCCGGACTTACAACTTTGCAGGATTCTTACCTACCAATACCTCACAAACCCTACAGGCATACTTGGCTTAAGGCCACCCCGGAACTGCCTGTTCAGCCTTACTTCTGGGTGGAGCCACTGTTACGACTAGAGGTCTCAGTTAATTTCATTTAACTTGATGGTAATGAAATTACTCATCATCCTCACTGTCTTCAGAGATCAATCTTCTCGGTTCCTCCTCCTTATGTTTTGTTTTTAGCAGCTCAGAGATGCAGACAGCAATCTGTTCCCAACTTTCTCTGCTGCTGAGCATTTTATCCACCACACTGTCTGGTATAATGACTCCAACTTTTGTCTCCAGAAGCTTTCGAGGATTTCTCCACCTCAAGCATGCAAAGAACGTGTGCTGAACGTCATCCCATTGATCATCACAGTATCGACACCGTGAACTCTGTGATATACCCATTCGATGAAGATATGCTTCATAATAACCATGGCTTCGGCTGCTTGATGAGCCTAGCGGTCCACCTGCCACGATGTTCACGTTCCCATTCTTTCTACCATTCCTGAAGAGATCTATCTCTTTCCTCCCTCTTCACGCGCATCTTAGAATGCTCTTCTTTGCGCAAGTATATACGGCGCCTTTCCTTGGCCAGGATGTAAATGGGTACCACCCAAGCTATTACTAGCACTGCCGGTCCAGACACTGTACGATAGGCAGAAGTTATTCTGAGGGCAGCTCTTCTGTGAACAGCTGTAAATTTCATATAGGTATATATATAACAATAATAATATTTCATCCACCAGATGGTTTGATGAACTGGTACGATGGAGAACCAATGAAGATTGAACCAATAATGTCGTCCATCAGAAAGAAAAGATTGCTGTTCTACAGTCACATCTTCCGTATGACTGATGAACGACTGATCTGAGAAAATCTGGGATTTCACAAAGCCAAAGGCAACAAAATGGAAATGGTTCCAAGAATGTGAGAAAGACCTGATGAAAATTGGTATTCCAGAAATGAAAATCCATGACTGATTTGAATTTCGACAAATGGTTAAAACATACGGTATCAAAATTTTAAAGTGGATTCTGAGCCCTTGAGGCGAAGAGAGCCTCTACCAGAAGCACGAAAGAAGGCACTGATCGATGAAATCAAGAAATACTGGGAGGATATCAAGGCTGGCAGAAGAACAAGATCAAGGCACAAATGAAATTGATTGTTAATATGCAGTCCATAGAGGCTCAATTCAAATGTAATAATAATATTTATGTTCGACCCTGACTATTATATGACAGAAAACTGTACTAGCCTATAACGAGGCTCATTATAACACTATTTTTCATTTTGAAACAGTTTCTCCCACCAATCAGAGCTCAAGAAACAGTTGTTTGGCCAATTAGATAATTAGATGCGCTGAGTTCCACGGCCTTCTAATTTAAATTTCACTGCCTGGCCTAGTGTCATAGTAGGGTAATTGAGGAGGCCATGGTCAAATACAAGGCATTCTCTGCGTCTCATGCGCTCTGTTCAGCACATAAAACAGGCGAAATCTCGACAGATATTTATGAATATTTATGTTCGAACATAAAATAGTTATAATTATTATCGTCGAACATGAACAGTCGTCTGCAACTCGCCTATAATGGTAATTAAGACACTCGTATGGAAATTATAAAACTCGCATACGCTCGTTTTATAAACATACTCGTGTCTTAATTATTGCCATTATAGGCTCTCTGCATAATGTACTATAATAAGTTGAAGAATGGAAAGGAACTTCACGGTGTTCATGCAAACTAGCTCAACCTACCAGACTAAGTAAAAGAATTCTCAACCTGGCCCTTTCATTAAAAACCAAGAACACTTCGTGAAATTGAAACAGATCTCCAGGAAATCAACATCTCAGAAGACATTGTACGGGGCAGATGTAAATTCAGAACCACAATCGACAATCACCATTTTGGAGAGAAACTCAACACCAGAGCCACTAGAACTTGGAGCCATGTCAGTAGATTTACTGGCACGTTAAAGATCCCCTTCAGGGCAAAATTCCGGCACCCTGGCGTCTATAAAAGCCACGGTAGTTAATAAGGACGTAAAACCAATAACATTAATTAAGAAATTGGACAGAAGAACGAAGGAAGAAGCTCAGCGAGAGGATGAAGAGATTTTGGGAGGAAAAGAAGGCCAGCACATCAGCTGAGCAGGTTCAACCATGCTCCTGAGTAGGGCATAACGATTTAAAAATAACAATAATAGTCTAATAATATATATATATATATGTTTTTAGAGGAAGAAATGCATTTACGCACAATGTGTCGGGCTCCTGATTGGCAGACTACCGACTAAAACTCCCCCTGTTACTTCTGGAACCTAGCCTGGAACCGTTTAACACATTACTTCAGGCTAGGACCATATTACGCTAGGACATATCTTTTTCTTTACACTGTTCACTGATTAACAAGAGATAACTTTGCTTCTCTGCAACTAGCTGATACAGCAGATAATCGGCTGTTTTACTTCTATGTAGATTGGCTTCAAGTACACGAATCATTTGAACCTCAGAGCCTTTTCTTTGTCCAAAGCCTCCCTGAAGACCTTACACTGGCCAGATCCCACAGCATGTGCTAAATACTCTTCGTCGAAACCTCGCTCTTCACAAAGAACACATTTCTTCGAGGCCGTACATCCTCTAGCTTTGTGATCAGTCCCTCCGCAATTGTAGCAAAGTTTACTTCGATCAGTGCCTTTGCACTTGCTAGCGACATGTCCACACTCCAGACATCTGTAACAGCGAGATAACATGATCCTCCGTCTAATCCAGCAATTGACCCATCCTATTTGAATATGATCTTGCTTCAAGGGTACATCTGAATCACTATAGTTGTTAATGTGACAACAGCCATCTTCACTTCCCTCGTATAATAATAATGCCCGGTGCTCTGACCATCGCTCGCGTGTTGACGTGGAGCAGTCAGGTGGTAGGCACGAGTTCTTACAGCAGGTGAAAGCCACTAGGGCAGGTCTGGTTTAGGCCAGGTGGTCCACAGCAATACGTAACCAGGTGCGGAACTCTTGTTGGGCCAGGTTCTCCTAATCTCAACACGACTCTTCGACTCATAAGTTAACCAGACAGAATATTGCAGGACATAATGTCCATTACAAAAATGTCCTCTGTCAAGAAATTGACGAAAATCCTTATAGTGAAATTTTGAAGCCATATTTTCAGTGTTGCCTGTACAAATATTAGTTTATAATTTTCAGTCGGTCAACACGCTATTTGCCCAATTTGATTAGGCGGGGTAAATATATTTATAACACACTATTCCCGAAAAAAATGCATGCGTTAATATTATTCACTGACAAACAGGGGAAATTTTCCCGTCCGAAACTCACTCGTTTAAACTTACCTCACTACACCTCCGGTCCCCTAGACCAAGGTTTCCCTAAATCTAGAACACCACGGACCCCCACCTAAAAACGATCCGACATCGCGGACCTCCGTTAAAAAGAAACAACTTTTCTTAATCTAACGATACAGTACATACCACTCATATTTTTTGCTTATAGCGAAGGCACATTACCGGTATTTATCATGTAATAATTTTAAATAATGTAATTATTGTTTAGTCATTTCGTTAACTGTTATAGGGTTCGGATGTTTAAGACCTAAGAAAGTACAAAATATGCAAGCAAATATTCCCTAACACTAGCTGAATATGACCTAAAAATGGGAAAATATAACCGATGCATTTTAGGGATGTGTAGAAAGTATTGGAGTTGTACTAACATCAAACGCATAATTCAGCAGACACAATAATCACGCAACCTGATCGAGCTGCTACGATACCTACTGGAGCCATCAAAGTCGATCTGAACACGAGATAGCCTAATTCGGATTTCCTCGTTTACTAAATGCACTGAGCTCACTTTGCCTCCTGGGGTAGCATTTTACTCGATGAGACATCCCTACAGAAGCATTTTCTCGGAATCAGGTCTTTTAAACCTGTTATCTGCCTGTTCCGGAAATACAAAGAAAAATATACCCACTGCGCCATTAGCGAATCCCGTGTTTGAACCTCCACCCAGATAACATGTACCTGGTCAAAATGTAAACAAAAATACTCAAAATATACCCAAATATGAGTTTATATAACTAAAATGAACAAAATATGACAACAACTATTAAAAACGGCTAAAATATGCATTTATAGGCAAAATAAACGAGGTCAGGGGCCCTTCATTATTTTGCAGTTAGTGTTCAAATGTCGGTCAAAATAAGCTCAGGAAAAAATGACTTTTCCTTAACTTCCGAACCTTAGAACCCTCAATAACTGTGTATACGATTTTAACAATGCGAACTAATCACTCAAAAATATGTCTCAAGGCCACAGCCACAACCTGCTATTTCTGCCAGTCTGCCAAACGCTGCGATTAATTCAAGGTTCCTAAATTATAATATTATCTTCTAGCTAGAAAAAACATTCACCCGAATTTTTATTATGTATTTGGTTTGTAAATCATAAGTAAAGTGTGTCTTTTATTTTCGACAGATTTTTTAAAATATTTTGAAT
Source organism: Meconema thalassinum (assembly GCA_946902985.2). Classification (NCBI taxonomy): domain Eukaryota; kingdom Metazoa; phylum Arthropoda; class Insecta; order Orthoptera; family Tettigoniidae; genus Meconema; species Meconema thalassinum. The sequence goes on along the minus strand of OX336391.1, from coordinate 292,471,295 downwards.
TTATTAATGATAGTCGCGGACCCCCTAGGAGTCGCGGATCACACTTTGACAAACTCTACCCTAGACTGAGGAAAGCTGGAATAATAAGGGGGTAGACTGACTACCAATGAAGCAGTCGTGCACGCCCGTATAACGTGTTGCGTACAATAGGGGATTTGTCAGCGTACCTGCACAGAACAAGTGATGCTGTGACCGGCCCCGATAACCTACTCGAATGACATCCACAGTGACACGTCCGAGAATTCCTGCAGCAGTGCAGTGTAGCGTTACGCAATACTTGTTCTGCCTTATCGGTGGATTGTGAGTTATGTTGCGAGGAGAAAGCTCAGGCTATCTAAGTGTGTCATTGTCCCAGTCAATTCCACATTGAAATTGCTTGCTATAAACGATAAGCAGTTAGTGCCCGTCTTGTGACACTTGACACTCCGGCAGGTCTTGCTAACCCAGTGCCCTTCAGCCCAGTCTATTTCAGACACTTCCGGGGGAGAAATGCAAGTGAAGCTCATCCAAGAGGCTTCGATTTTAATTTCTGATGTTGACTCGCTGCCATATGAAGAATTTCAAAGTGTTCATTCGCCTTGTGAAGGTTAGAATTCGAGACTATTCTCAGGCACCGCACTTTTCACTGGAGAACACTTCGTTATAGAGATGTACCACGGGTTATATTTTAACTCACTCCTGTTGGCAGAAGCGCCGACATCGTTCAAACATGGCAACAGAGCTTGGTCTGGAGTACGCAATATAGTTAAACATAAGTAATATTTTTAGCATATTTTATTATCATATGAGATCAACTTTTGTCATTGTAGGCCTATGCGTGTGTGGGTCCTCGCCGTATAACGTTTTTATTTGCTGGTGCGAATTCAAGTTCTTATTACTACTCCGTCCAAACACGACTGTTTATTTCGATTATTCGATAATCTAATATGGCGGCCACGCGAAATATTTCACCCATACTCAGTATCTCTGAAGCTATTGCAGGAATCAAGATTATAATATAAATATATAAATATAATACTGTATATGACTTTCAGAAAGCCTAATAAGCATACAGGCAAGGTGGCGGCTACGCGATAATCATATATTTCATTTGACTTTTCTGGAAAACTGATCACCCGAGCACAGTAAAACTTGGTGCATATTTTAAATTCAGGTATCTTATTCAATTGTCGAAGTAAATCTTTGCATAATTGGTACATACATCGTGATGTACATGTCAATTCTTCAGCTTGTAGAAATGCATAGAAAACTTAGGCCCCTTCTATAATACTTATGAGGGAGCCCCCTTGCTTTATAATTTGAAGGGGGCACAAAGTTGCTTACCCCCGTGAATTCAGTCCCCATGCCTATTGGCAAACTTTCCATAGCTCATACGTTAACTCTGCACTCTCATTCCCGGGACGAACAAAGGCAAACTACAAAAACCACTTCGAGCGAGGCGCGCCAATCGCGTGATGGAGCCCATCTTGGCAACGTTGTACAGCTTTCACCGGACCGGCTAACTGGTGAACCATGTCTTAATTCCCCGTACAAATACAAACCGATATAAAACAAGTGAATTAATTTACATATTTCACAATCATACAGCATACCTTTTTGATGTATATGGATTACAACGCAACCAAGAACTACATTTTCCAACCACCCCGAGCCGAGAAAGAGTTACCTTACAAAAATGATAACATCTTTGTTTCTTGCACATACAAAATTTTGAAATTAATAAACCAGTCATACAACATTCCAATGAATATTGTGTTAAAATTTGGATTCAATCTGATGACGGGTTTGTGAGATAATAATTCTTAAATGTGACACATGGTTGAAACACGCTTAAAACGGGCACTTTTTGTGTTCCAACTGCGATAAAAATATTAAAATATAAATTAAAAATTCAAAACCTACATGAACTAACGTAAAATAGAACGACGAAAATGATGATGTTATTGGATTTTAGGCAGGCCTATTGGTTACTTCACAAACAACCTTCAAACTCGAGTACACATAATATTTTGGTCGACAGTAAGCGTTTGAGGGTATGGAGCCCTGATCAGAGTCAACCTAGGAGTCACCATAACCACTCTCAGCATTCATTCATTCATTCATTCATTCATTCATTCATTCATTCATTCATATGTCTTTCCATCGTAAGTTATGTTAGTTAAGGGGTGGAACAGCGAGGTCATCTGCCCCTATTCCACGGTTAGTCCTTGCCTGGTTTGAACACGAATAAAGACAGGTGCACCGACAATCGATGAGTTGTTGTGTTGTTGTTTCATTTGAGGGACTTGGGCATCGTGATCTTTTAGCACCGTTTATCACTGCCATTTGGTATGCAAACCGAAACTGCTGTGGGCAACAGATGTAAACGGTACGTAGACATAATTATATTTGAATTGCTACCAATGGCCATAGTGGGGTATTTTAATTGAACGCTCTTAGGCTCCCCCATCAGTTCAATTTCAAGTAGTTCAAACTTTGGCTACCAGAGATGCCACTGTCTCTGACACCTAGTGGCAAATGTTGGAACTTGATAGATCGTTTTTAACCAAATAACCTACAAATTTAGCTACACACTACCAATTGAAGTGGTAAGTTCTTTTACATGCCCCTCCGAAGGAAGGCATACTGAAAAATGTTAACGTTCTTCAAAAATCCGACGACTTTGGCCAGGTTTGAACCCACGATCTTTGGCATAGGAGTTCAGCATGATACCGACTAAGCCACCGAAGCCATTGGGAAGTAGATCAACTAAATGGTTGGTTGGTTCCTTAGTTTAGGGGCAGCGACAACGCGGTCATGTAACCCCGTGTACTTTGGGTGTGTGTAGAATCTGTCTGATAGCCGGTGTTAATTGTGATGGCTGTGAGTGTGTGTTATCTGTTTTAATTCAAGTAAGGACTGCAGACGATAATTTCAAGTTATTCCTACTTTTGCTACCAAATGCTACCGTCCACGACAACCAGCTTGCGGACTTGGCTACTAGATGCCATCGCAGTCAGCACCTGGCGGCGAACGTTGGAACTCATATAGCGTTATCAATTCTAATCTCAAATTTTGGTTTCTCACAAGTGTAGTTAGTAGAAGGTTCTTTTTCATGCCGTAAATCTGTGACATGGGACGCCCGCTTTACTTCCCCTCCGAAGGAAGACATTTCCAACTGGAAAATGTCTAATGTACAGTATGTAGCTGAGGCAGGGGCACTGCGTCATTAAGGGCTAAAAGGGCCCCGCCCACCCAGGGACGTTAAGCCGTATTGCACATTAATTTGTTTAATTAATGTCTTTAAAAATACTTTAAAATGCAGATACTCAATTTAAAATAAGTGTTATATTCTTCTAGAATCTCCAAAAAGAATTCAGTATACATGACTCATCCCTAGCATAAGATTCTGATAGTCTCGTACGGTTTATTGTCATGGCTAGGGCCGGTCCACATCAAGACCCATGTTAAGTATATGGCTTGATGGGCCGGGTGGGAAAACAGTGGACATAGCACTGTCTTGCATACGAATTCTTCTGTGCTATGAAGCGATTTTACTTTCTCTTCAATGGCATGGGGAATAGGCCCATAACATTGCTTTGAAGCGAATTAGAAGATATCTCCATTTACTTCCTGCTACTGTCTCTGTTTGAAGGGAGAAGGGTTTACCCCACCCCAAGCCCTTAAACAGGTATTCAGTCAATGTTCACAGCTCGCCTACATTATACAAAAATATATTTATATATTTCCAGTTGTCTGGTGTTCGAAGTACAGTACAAGTGCCTTTGTGAGTTCTGTGGATGAAATTAATTTCTATAAAGTGATGTGCTTTTAACTTATGTGATTCGGTACGTAGTAATTTAATATGCTGATTGTGTACGAAATACGAAAATGAAAGTGGAATTTGTATTAACACATCCAAAGAGGACCTCATGAACCAAGCTGATAGATAAATTTGCTTCGTCCAAGAACAGGAGAGGAGAATATATTTACGAATAAGGAGCCAGGTGAGTACAGTATTTAATGCATGAACTAGGCTATTTATTAAAACTTGTTTTAAATGTTGCGTTGTGTGGAAACATAATAATGGCAATATTGGCAACAATGAATGTCAAGTATAAAACAATACTTTATTTAATATGAACAACAATAGGCTATAATCTGGCCCACCCAAACATTTTAGTCAGGAGCCGCCCCTGGCTGAGACCATACAATTTCAATTAGAAGTCGGCAGAAACCTCTACTGAATTAGTAGACTGTGCTCGATCATGTCCACATTAACATATCGTCTGCTGAGACAGACACAATCTTTTGCAATGTAATACGGTATACCGGATGATTACGCCCACACAAATATCTCGCAGTTCTTGCTTCATGAGGCATGACTAACATTTGGCAGGCGATGAGATCCAACACGCCAGGCCGAAGTATCCGCGCGGTCAGGGCACCCGTCTTCGATTTGACATTTCGACGCAGAAATGGGTCACATGACGATCACACTAAAAGTGAATCGAGGGGCTGGACTGTGAAGTCTTATACCAGGTAGCTTCAAAAACTAACGGAACAATTCATCTCACTGGTGATACTTTTAACGTTGGAAACATTTCTTCTTAGCAGCAGAAAATAGGAGAATTAAATCGTTTGAAATGAATGAAGAATATCAGATGGGTAGATAGGGTTACAAAAGAAGAGGTATTAAGACGAGTGGGAGAGGAGAGATGCTTCTGGCGACTGCTAATGAAGAGAAGAGATATGTTGGTAGGGCACTTACTAAGACACCCTGGAATAGCAAGCTTAGTTATGGAAGGAAGGGTCGAGGATAAGAACTGTAGCGGTAGACCAAGGTTAGAATATGTTAAACAGATTGCAGAGATGAAACGATTAGCTCAAGGCAGGGAGGCATGGAAAGCTGCATCAAACCAGTCAAAAGACTGAAGACTCGGACGACAACAACAACAACAACAACAGATAAAGTAGGGGTCCCCATCTTAGCAAAAAGATACAGTCAGTCTGAGAGACTAGACTTTATATAATTTCAAATGACGCATGCTACAAATGCTACACATGTTAGAAAGGCTCAGGATTTTTTGCTCTCTGTGCATGACGTCTCCGTATCGCATAACGCCAGACCCCAGGAGTAAACTCAGACTCAACAGACTCCATTACCCTTTAACTTAGGCTTCCCGTGCGGGGGCTGCATGACGTCACGCACTCGCCGTCTCCGTTCGCATAACGCCAGACCCCAGGAGTAAACTCAGACTCAGCAGACTCCATCTATATATTTAAAACAGTAAGGTGATTTTTGTTACCACGAGATTGAGAGAACGACAGAACCGATTTACTTCGTAGAGCACTCTAACGAAAGCTCTTGGCCTCTAGATTTGCAGAGTGTCTATAAAATAAACAAATATATTACGGTATATTTTTGAATTAATATAGAAAATAGCAGAATTCTTTTCCCTCACGCATGCGCACAATCCGCCTGGGGTCATGACAAAATGGCGGTGAGAAGTCCATTAAAATGTAAGTTATTTAATAAGCTTGCATGTAATTGAAAACATACATTAACCAAGTTCTGACAATAAAATATAATAACAGTATGAACTTATACGAATGTGCAACATTGATTTATTTGGATAATGAAATGGATTATTTCCTTCAGACAGCGGCTTTTAATGATAAAGAACGGCTGCGTCTGCTGCTGACCAAGAGTGCGTGAGTAGCCAAGTGGTTAAGGCGACAGACTGTGGTTCCAAGGTTCACCGGTTCGATCCCAGCCCTCGCCGATATTTATATTTTTTTTTTACCACTGAAATATTGTTTAATCAAGGAGTATTAGTAAGGTTTTATGTCTGTTAAAGATACATATTTCTACATTCCCTCTCGGTATATTTTTGAATTAATATAGAAAATAGCAGAATTCTTTCCCCTCACGCATGCGCACAATCCGCCTGAGGTCATGACAAAATGGCGGTGAGAATTCCATTAAAATGTAAGTTATTTAATAAGCTTCCATGTAATTGAAAACATACATTAACCAAGTTCTGGCAATAAAATATAATAACAGTATGAACGTATACGAATGTGCAACATTGATTTATTTGGATAATGAAATGGATTATTTCCTTCAGAGAGCAGCTTTTGAAGATAATGAATGGCTGCGGCTGCTGCAGAACAAGATTGCTTGAGTAGCTATGTGGTTAAGGCGACAGACTGTGGTTCCTAGGTTCGCCGGTTCGATCCCAGCTCTCGCCGATATATGTATTTTTTTTTTACCATTGAAATATGGTTTAATCAAGGAGTATTAGTAAGGTTTTATGTCTGTAAAAGATACATATTTCTACATTCCCTCTCAATACGTTTTATTTCCGTTTTACCATTGCATTACAGCATGTGACCAAAGAGCAAACTGTTATCCTCTGTACGCCGTTTAAATATCTGCAATCAGTTCCTATAACTGACAACAGATGGCAGTACATCGCCTATATAGTTCCAGTAACTGACAGCAGATGGCAGCACCATTGCATCGATATATTTCACGTGATGGAGAATTATAAAGGAGGGGAATATTTAAGAAGGGAAATTTTGAGGAACATTAACCGACAGTTGAATGTGTAGGCTATGTTGTTTATGTACCTTAATATTGCAATTTCTTCCCAATGCTTCGGTGGTCAAGTTATTAGCGTCCTAGACTAAAAGTTATAATTATGCATCGTCGATATACTCTTAAATTATTAAAGAAAAAGTAGTTTTCCAGGCACTCGCGCGTGTCCACAATTGCTTTCGCCATAAGAGACACTTGGCAAACATAATTCGTTTGAAGGGCTCAGGCATCGTGGTCACTCAGCCCCGTGTACTTGGGTGTGTATGTGTGAATTTTTCTCTCATAACCTGTGTTATTGTGATGGCTGCATTACTGTGTGTATTTGTAATTAAGGTGGTAAATGGCAAGGAGACGGCCAAGGCCTTAAGTTAGGAACCATCCCGGTATTTGCCTTAAGTGGAAGTGGGAAACCACGGAAAACCACATCCAAGATTGTCGAGGTGGGAATTAAACCTTCCTCTTCTTAGTTATACCTCAAGAGACTGAATGTGCCCCGTTTTTGCCCTCAGACCAGAATTCAATTTCTTGGCAGAGCAGGAAATGTAACCCGGGTCTCCGGGGCGATAGACAAGAATAGGTGGGCCTCCATGTGTTAATACGTTGTTTGACATGCACGGGACATATAATTCAAAAATTGCCTCCATTAGGGTGACTGCCGAAGTGAGTATTGAGTATAGGCCTATGGTCGTTCCAGTAGTTGGCGAAGTGATTCTATGTTCCCCTGCAAAATGTACTCTCATAATCTATAACAGGTGATGGAAATTGCTTATTTAGAGTAGTTTCGTACTGTTTATAACAAAATGAAGAACGTCATTCTGAGCTGCGTTTTCAAGCTATCGCAAAAAATGAAAGTCTCTGGACGGTCATGTTGAACTTCATTGTATAAGACAATTGTTTAATGATTATTTGTTTAGAGTACTGAGTCTAACTACGCAGTTGATTTCGGCAATGGAAGTATTATTTGCCATGTAATATTTAGCGGCTCCGTTATTGCAGGACACTATAGTGTTATCGAATAATACGAAGCCACATTTAAAATCCAATATAAATAGGCCATTTCAGAAACAATTCCAGATATTATGCAGTACAGTGTACTGTAAGGTCTTTGACGATCAAATGTAAACATTGTTCTACATTGTACTTCTCTTGCGTAAAATCTATGCGTGGTTACTTTGGTCTTTACTGTTGTGAGGGTAAAATTGATCTGCTGGAATATAAAATATTTGCCAACCTGCAACAATGTAATGATATTAATTTAAAAGTCATTGAACTTATATCCAGTAGTTCAAACACATACATCAGCGTTAACAGATTGGATACTGAAGATGAAAGCCAGCTAAGTTACTTCATTTCCCTATTATTGAATTTTTCAATTCCTTGGAATTAAGTGATTCGCCTCCACATACTCCGAACGTTTGAGCCATAGTTATGCTCCTTAGAAATCTGAACGTTTCCCAAGGACTCATATATGGTAATATATTAATTGTAAGAAATATGTAAGAAATTGCTTGGATTCGGATATAATAGGTGCAGTAATATTAGGCAGAGAGCCCAAATCCTACGACTTGAATTAACACCTTCCGATAAAACACTTGCAGGTACAGTACATTTTCTTTTAATAGGCAACAATGTCCTATTCACTCGGCCTACTTCATCACAATCAATCAAGCTCAAGGAGAAACTCTTGAACGTATTGGGCTATTTACCTCATCACGTTTTAAGTCATGACCAGCAGGATAGTGAAGGTAGAAAAATGGTCCTGTATGGGATGGTAAAGAATAAGAGGCGGAAGGATCCTACGGATTATGTCAGAATGGTGAACAAAAGGGGACAAGGGATAGAAAATAGGGAAGAACTGAAGAAAATGTGGAAAGAATATTTTGAAGAACTCCTGAACCCAAATGGAAACCACGGCGAGGAAGAAGAAATCGGGGAAGAGGTACAGTAGATGAACTGCAAACCGAAAAGGACTTAACATGGAAAGAAGTGGAAGATGCAGTGAGGAAGATGTAAGGAGGGAAGGCACCGGGTGTGGATGAGTTGAGTGTGGAGATGGTGAGAGCAGCAGGAGAGGTGGGGATACAATGGTTGTACCGAGTGATGAAGGCAGCATGGAAGGAAAGGAAGACCCCAGAGGACTGGGAAAAGGGGATAATTGTCCCGATCTTCAAGAAAGGTAGTAGAACCGAATGCAGAAACTATCGGGGAATAACACTGATGAGTCATTGTGCAAAGATGTTTGAGAAAGTTTTAGAAAGGAGAATTAGGACAAGGATAGAAGGAGGGATGAGGGAAGAACAGCATGGCTTCAGAGCAGGAAGGTCCACAGTGGATTTGATTTTTGCTGTAAGTCAGTTACAAGAACAGCACTATGAGTATGGAACAGATCTACTGATGGCCTTCCTGGACATTGAGAAAGCATATGACAGTGTATGCAGAAACAAAGTATGGAAGTCCCTGGAGGATAGAGGAGTAGAAAAATGGACTATAAGGAGGATAAAAGAGATGTACAAGGGAAGCGTGAGCTGTGTGAAAGTGGGAGGAGAGAGATCGGACTGGGTGGAACAGAGAAACGGCCTGAAGCAAAGAAGTGCACTGTCACCGTTACTTTTCATTGTGGTGATGGATGACATAATGACCCGAGCGGCACAAGTAATTGGGGAAGGAAAGATGAAAGCAATGGTGTTTGCGGATGATTTGATGATTGTGGAAACAAGGAGGAAGAGGTACAGGAACAGTTGGAGGTGTGGGAAGGAATAATACAAGGATATGGGATGAAATTTAGCATAAATAAGAGTGAGATGGTGATCACAACAAGGAAGAAGGAAAGGACCACAACGGGAATAACAATTGGTGGGGAACAGCTGAAGAAAGTGGAGAGTTTCAAGTATCTGGGAAGCCTGATACAAGAGAATGGAAGAAACGGTAGAGAAATAAATGAGCGGGGGATACAAGCAGAAGCATTCCGGAGGAGTGTGAGAAGCATGCTATGGAGCAGGGATGTCCCTCAGAACAGCAAGTAGATCATATATCGTACTATGTCCCTATCCTGACGTATGCCTCGGAGACCTGGGTTATGAAAGGAAGGGAGAAGAGCAAAATACAGGCCAGTGAGATGAGGTTCTTGAGAAGCAGTATTGGAGCTACAAAGAGGGACAGAATAAGAAATGAGAGGACCAGAGAATTAATGAAGGAGGAACCATTACAGGATGGTATAGAGAAATCTAGACCTAGATAATATGGACATGTAAAACGAATGGAGGAGAAGAGGATACCCAGGAGGATACACGAGACGAAGTGGGAAGGAAAGAGACCAAGAGGGAGACCGAGAGACAGGTGGCTGAAGGGGGTGGAAGAAAGCGTGAAGAAGAGAGGAGAAGACTGGACAAGGGTGGAGGCTGAGAGATGGTGGGAAGACAGAAGACGTTGGAGAGGCTTGTGTTCCAAACAGACCCGGCCAGTGGCTGGAAACTGTGCAAGATGATGATGACCTCATCACGTTTTCAGTCATGACCAGCAATATGTTGCAAAGCTGAGAGTGCTATCTTTTGACGCCCTTAAATTTGCAATAGTGCTAAGAAGTAATCGTACAAAGAATGTAACTTATATAAGAAGCTTCTTCAGTAAATTTGTTTTCCATTGTCCGTCATGTTTTGACGGGTTTCAACTAGTTACCCTTTAAATTAGGCTTCCCGTGCGGGGGCTGCATGACGTCACGCACTCGCTGTCGCCGTTCGCATAACGCCAGACCCCAGGAGTAAACTCAGACTCAACAGACTCCATTACCCTTTAACTTAGGCTTCCCGTGCGGGGGCTGCATGACGTCACGCACTCGCCGTCTCCGTTCGCATAACGCCAGACCCCAGGAGTAAACTCAGACTCAGCAGACTCCATTACCCTTTAAATTAGGCTTCCCGCGTGGGGGCTGCATGACGTCACGCACTCTCCGTCTCCGTTCGCATAACGCCAGACCCCAGGAGTAAACTCAGACTCAGCAGACTCCATTACCCTCTAATTAGGCTTCCCGCGTGGGGCTGCATGACGTCACGCACTCTCCGTCTCCGTTCACATAACGCCAGACCCCAGGAGTAAACTCAGACTCAGCAGACTCCATTACCCTTTAAATTAGGCTTCCCGCGTGGGGGCTGCATGACGTCACGCACTCTCCGTCTCCGTTCGCATAGCGCCAGACCCCAGGAGTAAACTCAGACTCAGCAGACTCCATTACCCTCTAATTAGGCTTCCCGCGTGGGGCTGCATGACGTCACGCACTCTCCGTCTCCGTTCGCACAACGCCAGACCCCAGGAGTAAACTCAGACTCAGCAGACTCCATTACCCTTTAACTTAGGCTTCCCGCGTGGGGGCTGCATGACGTCACCCACTCGCCATCTCCGTTCGCATAACGCCAGACCCCAGGAGTAAACTCAGACTCAGCAGACTCCATTACCCTTTAACTTAGGCTTCCCGCGTGGGGGCTGCATGACGTCACGCACTCGCCGTCTCCGTTCGCATAACGCCAGACCCCAGGAGTAAACTCACACTCAACAGACTCCATTACCCTTTAACTTAGGCTTCCCGCACGGGGGCTGCATGACGTCACGCACTCGCCGTCTCCATTCGCATAACGCCAGACCCCAGGAGTAAACTCAGACTCAACAGACTCCATTACCCTTTAACTTAGGCTTCCCGCGCGGGAGCTGCTTGACGTCACGCACTCGCCGTCTCCGTTCGCATAACGCCAGACCCCAGGAGTAAACTCAGACTCAGCAGACTCCATTACCCTTTAACTTAGGCTTCCCGCGCGGGGGCTGTATGGCGTCACGTACTCGCCGTCTCCGTTCGCATAACGCCAGACCCCAGGAGTAAACTCAGACTCAGCAGACTCCATTACCCTCTAATTAGGCTTCCCGCGTGGGGCTGCATGACGTCACGCACTCTCCGTCTCCGTTCGCACAACGCCAGACCCCAGGAGTAAACTCAGACTCAGCAGACTCCATTACCCTTTAAATTAGGCTTCCCGCGTGGGGGCTGCATGACGTCACGCACTCGCCGACTCCGTTCGCACAACGCCAGACCCCAGGAGTAAACTCAGACTCAGCAGACTCCATTACCCTTTAACTTAGGCTTCCCGCGTGGGGGCTGCATGACGTCACGCACTCGCCGTCTCCGTTCGCATAACGCCAGACCCCAGGAGTAAACTCACACTCAACAGACTCCATTACCCTTTAACTTAGGCTTCCCGCACGGGGGCTGCATGACGTCACGCACTCGCCGTCTCCATTCGCATAACGCCAGACCCCAGGAGTAAACTCAGACTCAACAGACTCCATTACCCTTTAACTTAGGCTTCCCGCGCGGGAGCTGCATGACGTCACGCACTCGCCGTCTCCGTTCGCATAACGCCAGACCCCAGGAGTAAACTCAGACTCAGCAGACTCCATTACCCTTTAACTTAGGCTTCCCGCGCGGGGGCTGTATGGCGTCACGTACTCGCCGTCTCCGTTCGCATAACGCCAGACCCCAGGAGTAAACTCAGACTCAGCAGACTCCATTACCCTCTAATTAGGCTTCCCGCGTGGGGCTGCATGACGTCACGCACTCTCCGTCTCCGTTCACATAACGCCAGACCCCAGGAGTAAACTCAGACTCAGCAGACTCCATTACCCTTTAAATTAGGCTTCCCGCGTGGGGGCTGCATGACGTCACGCACTCGCCGTCTCCGTTCGCACAACGCCAGACCCCAGGAGTAAACTCAGACTCAACAGACTCCATTACGCTTTAACTTAGGCTTCCCGCGTGGGGGCTGCATGACGTCTCGCACTCGCCGTCTCCGTTTGCATAACGCCAGACCCCAGGAGTAAACTCAGACTCAACAGACTCCATTACCCTTTAACTTAGGCTTCCCGCACGGGGGCTGTATGGCGTCACGTACTCGCCGTCTCCGTATCGCATAACGCCAGACCCCAGGAGTAAACTCAGACTCAACAGACTCCATTACGCTTTAACTTAGGCTTCCCGTGCGGGGGCTGCATGACGTCACCCACTCGCCATCTCCGTTCGCATAACGCCAGACCCCAGGAGTAAACTCAGACTCGGTGCATATGCACTGAACAACATGATGACGTCATACTCGCCGTTACCGTAACGCATAACGGTAGACCTAAGCATAACGATGAAGTCGACAAGATCATTTGAAATGATAAAACATAAAGTTAAGCAAATTTCCTTTAATTGTGCCAAAAGTTGAATGACCAAACGGACCGGAAACGTTTTAAATTGCGAGTCTTCGAGAACTCTACCAAACTAAAAAAAAACTAAATTTCTAACATTACTTCCGGCCTAAATGCAGTTCCAGATAAACAGCCTAAACTCGCTTGTTTCCTTACTCGTTTCATTTTGGATTCAAATCTTAGCCAAACTAACTTATTTATGTTCGACCCTGACTATTATATGTCTGAAAACTGTATCATAATGATGGTCATTATGACACTATTTTTCATTATGAAACAGTTTCTCCCACCAATCACAGCTCAAGAAACAGTTGTTTGACCAATTAGATAAGGATACCTTCGCGCATGCGCTCAAAATCCAACCGAAAATGCACCGTCCATATGTTCGCGTAAATAAATTGGCGAATATCAGACAAGAAATAGCACAGTACCTTAATATCCCCAAATTCAATTTCTACACAGCGCGTGACATTTCGGTGACATATTTACTGAATACTGGTGCTCAATCTGCACATATGGCATTGAAGCACACAGAGCGCATGCGTCGGTCAGTCAAAGAGCTTGGAAATCAGAGATATCCTACACAGCACAGCACACGATCACAAAATTCTAGTGACAATCTCAACAGATATTTATGAATATTTATGTTAAAACATATAATAAAGTTATAATTATCGTCGAACATAAACTGTCGTATGCAACTCGCCTATAATGGTAATTAAGACACTCATATGGAAATTATAAAACTCGCATACGCTCGTTTTATAAACATACTCATGTCTTAATTATAGCCATTATAGGCTCGTTGCATAATGTACTATTACATAATTCTTTCTTTAATGTGTTCCTTGGTTCAATACCCTCAGGCCTTATTGATTTTTTGAAAAATCTTCGCACCGGAAATAGTTATAAGGGCTTAAGTGAAACTCTGCATTGACTCACAGTAGCGCTCGTAGTGGTAGAAAAGGCAAACTGCTAATATAAACGACTGGACATGTTTGAGTTTCATTCACTCATACTAGAGCTCGGGTCAGCCGGGAAGGCGGCCGGTTCTTTGGGAACTGCGCAGAGAGAGAGACAGAGATACATGTCCACTGTTGCAACAGGTGCACCTTGTCCGAGTCCCCACACCTCAAGCTGCTGCCGTGAGTTCCTGCGGTGTGGCAACACCGCCGCTTAGCTCATCGAGCCCGTCTCTTTCACGCTGCTTTACACTTGTAAAGTGTTCGTGCACTTTGTAAACTATTTCTCGGGCTTGCCTATGCGCAACCTGTCGTTTACTTTCCTCTGCTTCCATGGCACTCAAAATGTACACAATCGCTTCGACTGGATGTTTAACTATTACGACATAATCACTTCGCTTTTCCGACAACACACTACCTCATATTCTCAAGACAGACTGACTCTGATTGGTGGGATGGAAGTAAGGCATGACGTACAAGCCGGACGTTTGTTTTAGACGATTGCCCTTGACCTTGAAGCTTGCGGGTGAGCCTGTACTGCTTGAGTCCAAGCTCTATGAACTTGCGGGGTGAGGAGAAAGAGCAGGGAAGGGTCGGGCGTGAAGAGAAGGATCTGTTAACAGCCTACCGTGATATATGGTATTCCTTTCTATTCCAATACTGCTAACATTCGGCCGTTGCTCAAACCACTGTGGCGATAGGAATGACTGAGTGAGTCACCGACCAATGTATTTGGTTCTGTACTATACACGGACCTAGAAACCTCATCACTCGTCAACACCACTTCTCATAGTCCGCGATGCACATTCCTCTCAGGTTCACGCAGCTTAGACTCGAGCAGTACACAGTCACTCTCTCACCCTATCGCTTCACACTTGTCACCACCGATCTGATGTAATGGAATTCCAGACTTGACCAGACAGTACAGTCCACGTTGAAGTATTGTGTGACGTGGAAGTACACATTACCTAGTTACGAACAGAACACCATTATATTTGCCAATGCCTGTACTTCAGCAGTAGTGTGAGACAGCTTTGTCAGTCATCGGACCGCTTGGGGCAGCTGATAACAACACAGGTGCTGTAGTAACTTGATTCCAGGCTTCCATTAAGATTTTTCATTCGTCTGAAACAAACGTCCGGCCTGCACTGGTAGCGTTGTGTTCTGCGCACCACCTTCCCGGCTGACTCGGGCTCTAGCGCTCGTAGTGGTAGAAAAGGCAAACTGCCAATGCTATGGTTGAGTTTCCGGTGAACAATCTTCAGTTAGTCTACCGCGTGACATTATTCCGCCACCTCGTAATAAACGTTCAGTGTTTGGAAAAGTGGAGAAAACAACTAAAATTAATTACAACTGCACCAACAATACGATTAAGTAATAATAATATTGTATGGCCTCGGGTGGCGGGTACAAGCTTTGTTATTTGACACCCAGAGGGCAGCTTGCATGTCGAATTACGTTGTTCCTTGAAGCACTAAGAAAGTCAAGAAGGTTAGTTATCTAAGCTCCTTGAACACTATAGCGCTTTCTAGTAGAGAAATGTGGAACTTTGTGTTGGCGGAAACTCCCGAGATTAATTTTGCCATTATGAACACGGCCTACTGAATTCAAATGGGTTCTTTGACATGCCAACATCGTATGACATGCGTGCCGTATTTTTTCCGCCTTTCAAAAAAAAAATCACTTACCACGGCCAGGAGCGAACCTGCAAGCTTGGTGTTAGTAGACCGACACGTTAACCACGCACCCACCGTGGCAAGCTATACGATTCAGTGATGAACTGGGTTCTCGTCAATGACATTCAAGGCTATTTCAACATTGAGTTGCTTGCTTGAAAATGTGTAAAACGTGCAAGGATGTGTTGTGACGTTTTAGTGGCAGCGGTTTTGGTTTAAAACACAAAATATTGTAAATAGAGTAGCGACGTCTGTTCAGGAAAGTTTTCCAAAAATCAAAGTACTTAATTTATACTCATCTGAAAGTAAACTTTTGGTGAAAAATGAAAAAGGAAGTTGCTGTTTATCTTCCTTGCATTTAATGATAGAGCGTACAGTCACTCGTCCTGCTAGAAGGACCTTCCGGAAGTACTTTTGTACACAGCGGAGCGTCCTTCCAGCAGGACTTTGGACCCTAATGGCAAATGTTCGAACTGGCTTTCTAGCAGGACGCGTCCTTCCAGCAGTACTTTGGGTTATCAGAGCGTAATAACACTGCAGATCTGGTACTGGGCAAACTATAAAAGTCTGTAAATATTCTAAAACAGTGTAATATGACTCATATTGACTAATACAATAACTGTCTCGTAATCACTTATTGACTATAAAATGTATAAACGTATAAAGTATAAACGCGTTTTCCTACAGTACAGAGACTATATAAATGTATGAGAAGTATAAAGAAGTTGTAAAAATTTTAAGATCTAAAATAGGCTAGGCCTATATAAAAATGTATAAAAAGTGGGATTTATTTCCCTACAACTTGAACCATTTAGTGGTATCATAATTACTAGTATATAACGAGCGATTCCATGCATTTCCGCTGTTTGGAGCATCGAAATAGGTAGCAAAAACATAAACACGGGCGCCCTTGCATATAATCGTCGCCATTACTGAACGGTCAGAGCTACCAACTTCAGACTTACATGCGCTAATTCGTTACATTTCCATCTTTATAATGAAAAAAAAAACGGTCTTGCCAGTAGGACGCTTCGTCCTCATATAAGTAATTGAATTACGTACTCAAATGAGTACGTAACGTCCTGCCGGCAGTGCCTTGTACGTTCTATCATTAAGTTTCTAAATAATGCCGGTAAAAATAATTTTGTTTTCATTCTTTGAAAATATCCAAGTGTCTTTGGCCGGCAGTGTATGTTGAAAGGGTCGCTGGGAGGGCTACCACCCGTTCCAGGATTACCGCGGACGGTCCGGGAATAACAAAATTCCTGTCCAGAGTTTGGACTAATTCTGTCTAATGTCGGATCCAAATTAAATTTTCCGCCCACTGTACTAAGAAGAGAGTCTGAAGGTCTCGGTAGATATGAACGTCCTGCGTGGTTAGAGCAGTTCAGCTACAGTAGATAAGTATGGTACTAAACAGGTACACTGTTGCGAGCCTGACTGTACTAAGAACAGAGTCTGAAGGTCTTCGTGGTATATGAACGCCCTGCATGGTGGTAGCCCTCATTATGTTAATATTACTGTAACCTGTGGCCAACGGTCTCCCTCATTAGGTCTCATTGACATGATCCGTCACGGTAGCAAAGCTCGATGTGGCGTCTTCGTTCCGGGGGTTCGTGTCTCACTGAAACAGACTCGTGCCTATAGAGCATCCAGCGTTTAGAAAAGACTGTGGGTCTTATGGGCTTTTACTTTTAACGGACCCCCCCTCCCCCTACACTGGTTTTGTTGCCTCACCTTTTATCATGAAGGAACTCTGAACATATATATTTTTCGTCATAATAGCTTCCTACAATTATCTGCCAATTGATTACCTTTGTTATTGCATACAAGTATCGTTTATATTACGTCTTAGTGATTTAAACATTTTCGAGGTTAGCACGCTGGAAAGAAGAGCCTCGTCCAGTGCTGCATGCTCGCCCGGAGTGGAGCACGTGCTCAGTTCCGTCGGCAGCATAAGTTCTGGAGCACTATCCGTCATTGGTGTTATTGTTGTGTGTCTGTTTTTATTTTGTGTTCGATCGTATCAGGGCTGCCGACAGTTGGGTTCGAACCCACTATCTCCCGAATGCAAGCTCACTGCTTCGCGCCCCTGACCGCATGACTAACTCACTACAATATTACAAATATTAATCTAAACAAAACAACAAGAATAGAATTGAAAAAACTAAATTATGGCCTAACTAATAACAAACAAAAAGTGATGATCAACAGTATTGCTGACGTAAAAATTGTTAACATCGTCAGCATACAGGACATCCGAGAAGGAAGGAAGGGTTGTGCTCTCGACATCTGTCAATCAGTAATGCGTCATATCACAACGAAATGAATGTCGTTATTGGTTCTACTCGCTTACGGTATCCTTAATACTGGTCAAATACGTTAACACCTGGAAAACTGCTCCTTCCAGTGTGGTTCGGCCACTGTCTTGGCAAACCAGTTTTGTGTTTCCCTATTTGTTTCCACTCTGTGTGGTTGTACATATCTTTATTATTTGTCTTCATTGTATTTATTCATTGTCAAGTTTGTTTTGTTTATGTTGGTTAGTCGTCATGATTCATTTGTTTTGATTACATGTTGTATTCCCACTGCCGGTGTTTCCAGTGGGATATTTTTGCTTAGAAGGTATTTTGGTATTCTAAGTTGGCCACTTTAATTCTTCTTCTTTCTCTTTGTATTCTCTATGACTTGTTTTTGAACTATCTACTGTGATTGGCTGCTTTCAGCCTATCAGAGGCCTCCAACTTGTCTTTGAACTCTCCTTGCTGTTTGTAGCGACCAATCACGCGTTTCTCTAAGCTTGTAGGCCATGTCGATGAATTCTTCAATCCGCGGCGTCGGATAGTTTGTTGTAACATGTTTAATTCTGATCTTCATCTACTGCCTAACAATTTGTCATCACGCGTATGAATATGATTTTGTTTCGTGTGATAAGTAATTCATCGTTTGTCTTGAGGCATGTGCTTCAAGGCCATGCACTATCTTCTTGCACCATCACTGGAATGGAGGTTGACACTGGGATCAACTACTTTACCATTGTGACAATACCGTGCGATTGGCATATCCCGGTATTTGTATGACAGCAACTACTTTGACTTCTTGCGTTTCACACATAATTTGTTTAATTAACAATTCATTTTGGGCTTACGGTATCGGCGCATCACTGTAAGTCAGTCCCGGTTCGACGACACATTCTCGTTCCATGCGACCTGTTTTTTCATTATTTGTTGCAACTCCACTTGCGTTGCATATTCAAACTATACCATTCTTTGGAACGCTTTGTATTGCATGCCGCTCCTTGATGTACTGATCTGCAGCTACGTTCAAGACAATTTATGTGTTTTAGGCTCAAGCCTTACGTGTGTTAATTCCATGCGAGTGTTTCTTCAATTGTGTAAATTTGTGCCAGTGTTTCTCATATATTTGTGTGACACCTTTGAATATTTATTTTATGTGCCATCTATTTGATAATATATCTTATTATTAGTTATTGTTTGTGTTGTGTCCTTTATGCCTTCCTGGACCTCCTTATTTGGTGACAATAATATTGTCTGGTCCTCCACATGTTTGCTAAATTGTTATGCGACCTTTTATAAAGTCAACCCTTTTTATCATTACATCTTTATCTAATGCTTTGGCCAACAAACCCTTATATATGTCCGCTATTACCAGAATACTCTTGGTGGGTTGTTGACTTCCCGCGTTGGCCATTACATTATTTGGTCCTCTCCGGGCCGGATATTGAGCTGTTTACTACTTTGAATTATTAAGCATTGTTTTGGCCATGTTGGGCCCTTGTTTCTTGCTTTTTCACCAGGAAGGCCATAAATTTAACATTGTATACGTTCCCATTAACTTCCCAAGGACACAATACAGTATTCTATGTTCAGATATTTGTTTACAACTTAATCGAGACCATTGTCTCAGTGTTTATTTTTTGTGTTAGTTAAGTTGGTTGTGTTAGTTAGGTGTGCAACTCTGGTAATTACATCTAGGCGGGCAATCCTAAAGTCATTATGGAGGATGCCCAAAAGCGACTTTTAGTTAGGAAGCGTGCAGTCGCTAAGGGCATGCTTACCTCACAAGAAAAAGTAATTAGCAACTTTCAGGACATTACAGAAGAGCAATATCAAATGTTAGTGTTACGCAAACACAAATGCGAGGAAATTTATAAGCAATATAACGAAGCGCAAGTCGCTTTAGAGGATATTACAGACAATATCGACGAAGAAACAGCCGAACGTTGTGACTTCGAAGATAAGTATTTTGAGTTGATGGTTAAAATTAAACTACATTGTGACAATTTCAAAAAATCCAACACTACAGACAGTGATAACCCTTTGAATAATTTGCAGAGTGCACAATTTCCTAATGCTAACGTAGCTGCAGCGCATATAAAGTTGCCTGAAATTCAAATTCCGCAGTTCAGTGGCGACTTCACAGACTGGCTGAATTTCAGAGATAGCTTCAAGGCCATAGTAATTGATAACCATGCTCTTTCTGAAGTTGTTAAGTTCTACTACCTTAATTCTAGTCTTAGTGGCGAGGCCAAACTCCTCCTAAAGAACATTACTGTGTCAGATGCTAACTTTATGGTCGCATGGAACTTGCTGACAACTCGATACAATAACATTAGGCTCATAGCGCACAACCATGTCACCAAGCTTTTCAAGCCCCCCGCATACGGTAATGATTCAGTGTCCTTGCGTGCCATCATCGACCACTTTGTTTCCCATGTCAATGCGTTAGAAGCTTTGGACTTTAACGGGGTCACCCTTCAAGACATGTTATTGTCACATTTTATATTGGAGCTACTAGATAATGATAGCATCCGTGAATGGGAGAATCATGTTGATTCTGGGAGAATTCCCACTCTCCAGGACTTGGTTAGCTTCTTAGAGAAAAAATGCAAGGTACTGGAAATAACTGAAAGGAATGGGTCCAGGCCTGCATTACATACTGCTGTAACCAAACTTAAAGCTGAAGGTCATTCGCCTCAGAAACCCATGTTAACTACTACCAAATTTCGTTGTACATATTGTAGGAGCATTGATCACCAATTGTCGAAATGTGGTACCTTTATTAAACTTTCGTCCACAGCCAAATGGGATTTTGTCAGGTCTCGAAAATTATGTTACAATTGTTTGCGTAATTTCGAGCCTAATCATCAATGTTCGAAGTACTCTTGTAACACTTGTTCCCGAAAACACCACACTCTTCTTCACTATGAGCCCTCCAGTGGCACTAGTAATGATGCTTCTCAAGGTCATGCTAACGTGGTAAACACGAGTTGCAGTAACGTCACTCGTGACAATCAATCTTCAAGGACGCTATTACCCACTGCCAAGTTGAATATATTAGCTGGCAATGGCTTACGTGTACCTGTCACTGCACTACTTGACTCTGCATCAGATTGTAACTTAATTTCTTCACACTTAATTAAGAAATTAAGACTCCACACCAAACCTATGAAGGTACACATTCGCGGTGTTGGTCAAAATCAAAGCACTGCTACTGTTGTTGCTGATGTGAACGTTTTTGCCTGTGCTACTAATTGGTCTGCTAAGCTTGAATGTCTCGTGTTTCCCAATATTGCACTTGAGCTACCCGCTGCTGGTTTCGACACCTCTGAATGGAACATTCCATCACATATTGATTTAGCTGATCCTGATTTCAATTGCACTAAATCTATTGACCTTGTTCTTAGTGCAGAATATTTCTTTGACCTGTTATGTCCTGGTAAAATCATACCAGTTGGTGATTTGCCCATCATTCAAAATACCTCTGTGGGTTGGGTGTTTTCTGGGAAGCTGCCCAGTGCAAGCACCTCGCAACCATCGCGCGTGGTATCAGCACTTACACTCTCACGCCCTCATGTAAGTAGGGGGGTAAGGCGGTTTCTAACGCACAGCCTACTTTCCTGGGAACATTGCTGATATCTCTCGAACGCATGGTCCGATTTTGACAAATGACGTGTCATTGGACTCGGGCTGACGTCCTCTTTGCTGTGGACCACTCGTTATATTTTTGAATTTTTTTTTGAAAATTTTCGTTTTCGGAAATAGGTAATAGTTTGAAAACCAAAGATGATAGAACGTTGTGCCATGGCTCAAACGAATGGTCTTTATGACCTTTATTGTTTTTAATAAAACTTTTTTTTTTATGTTTTTTGAAAACACTCGAATTTTGAAAATTCTATATTTTGGAAACTAGAAAGTTTACAAAAATGTTTGTTTGACGTCAATCAATGATCCCTACCCCCTTTACCCCCCAAAAAAATTTCAAGTCTCTAGAGAAAAAATTTGTGTTTTGTAGTAGTGGGATGGGGATAGAGCTGCTTACAAAAGCAAGTGGTGAGCCCCTGCGACCTTGGAATGGAAGGAGTCATGCTAGGAGGGCGTGCTTGGATTCGTTTTTTTCGTCTCGTCATGCTCTTTACGGAAATGTAGATGTCGAAAAGGTGAAATGCTGGAAACACGGTCTTTTTGGGGGTAAAACCATGATTTTGAACTTTTTGCTATATCTCGCGAACCAATCATGCTAGAGGCATTTACGACGGGTCCAAGTACTCGGGGTGATGTCCTTTTTTGCTATGAACCACTCATTGTAATTTTAAAAAAATTGGGAAACTCGATTTTGGGGTAAACACGTGTTTTTTGTGATTTTTGCCGATATCTCACGAACCAATAACGCTAGAGACGTGTACGAGGTGTCCTAGGACTCGGGCTAATGCCCCCTTTCAAATGTGGTAGATATTTTTTTTTTCCAAAAAGATAATTCACAAAGGGCCTAACGCCGTACATGTTGAAAAAACGTTTTCTTTTTCTTTACTTGTTTATAATGTTTATAAAGCGTGGTGGTTGAGAGAGACGATACGGCTGGGTGTGTGTGTGTGTGTGTTTCAACGAACCTGTCGCTGACCATGGTGGCTGTGTTCAATAGATCAATCGATATTTCGACGGGTCGGTGTATGACAGAGCGAGGGTACGTTTTTTCACACCTTTTACCTTTAACGTGTAAACGGTGATGAGAACTTGGTTCTATGTTGGTCGAAGCGAGTACAGAAAACAAACTTACAGGAGGTGAAGGTCATTTGAACTTCTTGGAAGGCGTTGATCTGACTTGACAACAGGTGACGCTTGAAGGTGAAATAATCTGACCATTGTGGTGGCAGGGAAGTGCGAAAGGCATGCATACACATGTGTGAAACCACATGAGGGCTAAACCAGTGACATCCTGTCTTGCTTCGTACGTGACAAAATGCAAGTTCAGGTGAAATTTGATCTACCACAGGTGTTCACTTTGGGTGTTAGCTGTCCACGTGCGCGATAACTGTTAACAAGTGACATGCTGTTTTGCTTTGTATGTGACAAAATGCAAGTTGGCATGAAATTTGATCTGCCACAGGTGTTCACCTTGGACGTTAGCTGTCCACGTGCCTGATAAGAGAATGTTCAAAGCGTGGGAATCGCTGAATCAGTAAAAAGTATGATGCAACTTGTCGGAATGATGTCACAACCAATAGATAGGCAAGAGCTGCAAACACCAGTGGTGGGAGGTGAAGGGAGGGAAAGGGGGAGGGGTAATGTATGAGAGAACACAGGTGGAAAGAGAAAGAAATATGTGGAGCTGAGTACTGTACACATAGAGCTATAGGTGGTGTACAACATGTGTGAATAAATAAATTAAAAATTGCACAGGTTCACACAACATAGACTGTATTATTGCCATGGCCAAGCACTCACATTAAGATCATTTACAAAATCATAAAATGAAAAATAAAAAAATCTTGTTTTGGAAATATCGTTTTTCAACATACACAAAATAAATATATAAAAAATTTGTAAACAACAAAATGGAAAATCCATGGTCAAGCACTCACATTAATATTATTTACAAAATCATAAAATGAAAAATAGAAAATCTTGTTTTGGAAATATCGATTTTTTTCAACATACACAAAATAAATATATACAAAATTTGTAAACAGCAAAATGGAAAATCCATGTTTCCATATAGACAAAATTTTAAAAACCTTAAACGGACATTTAAGAAAATATATGCAAATGGGTAATTGACAAATGTGTAAATATGAAAATGGAAAAATCCATGTTTCCATATCATGAAATTGAAAAACATCAAACTGTCATTTAAAAAAATGCAAATGGAAAATTGACAAATTGCAATGTGTGAAATGTGAAATTGAACAAATGGCTATCATTATTTAAAAAAAGAAAAGAACATAGTGCTCTATGGTTGAGGTGTGAATCAAACGCTCTCTACTTATTTGGACCACCCGAGACTGAGTAGACTAGTTTTAGTTATCATACCACTTTTAAAAGTTTGTGTTAAATCTAGGAATTGAACCCAAGAGCTTGTAGGGGAGATCCAAGGTTATAATATGTTAAACAGATAGCCTTGAATGTAGTGTGTGGTAGCTATATAGAAATGAGACGTTTCGCTCGGGGCAGGGAGGCATAGAGATCTGCATCAAACCAGTCAAAAGACTGACGACTCAAACAACAACATGTAGAGCTCACCAAAATAATGTTGTGTAACGGTAAATGTTAGTCAACGAACAGTAATGCATTACTAAAACCCATGACACGATACCTAAGAGCTTTTCTAAAATTATTTTAAAATGCCTTTAACCCTATATTAAACACCCAGTTCACAAGACTCATAACTGCAATGTTATGGTCAAACAAAACAAAATCTATATTTCAAAACAAACAAGTGGTTTAGTCAATGTATACTGGAAAAAGTTTTATAAACACTCAAGTCCACAAAAATAATTAAATTAGTAACAGTCAGGTTGACCGAGTGGTTATGGTGTTTGACTTAAGTTCAAATTTTCTGTACAAGAAAGCAAGGGTTCGAATCCCTTACCTGATATAACTATTGCCTCAACATGGCTTGACCACACTGTATTATTGTGTACTCGGTACACAAACCATAAATAGAGTGTATTGTTTAAGGTCACTCTCTTTGCGAACATAGTCAGAGAATGTTGATGGTTAACAATTGCATTAATAGTGGGACATAGGGATAGCAATTAAGAAAAACAGACAATACCCATACACTATTTTTATTTATTTAATGTAAGTACTTGTACAATAGTTATATACAAACTACAACTCTCTTTTGTCTATTACTATCTAGTCCTTTTCGATCCACTTGCATATCAAGGGCAGATGACTTTGTAGTTCAGCCCCTTCAAACAACAACCCTACTTTTTGCATAGTCTGTGATGTTGATGACTCTTGATGCGTGGAAGATGGATACAACATAACTTTTACAACAGGGGTTAAACGTTGCTCAACAAACAATGCACTATTTTGAGTAGCAACATCTTTCTCTTGTACTAACTTTTTAGCATTCTGATGATTTTTTGTCAATACCATCAGTGTTTTGTCTGGAGCACTACATTGATGATCACTCACACTTAAAACCACACTATTTCTACTTTTCATATTGCCTCGACATGTTGTTGACCTCTGTTTCGAGCATTGCCAGAATATTATTCCTTTTACATTTTGTCGTCTATAGTTATAAGAGTAGCATTTATAGAGTACACGTTGTTTACCTCGGTTAGTTGGAGTAAGTTCCATAGTAGTAACTAACCTGTTAGTATGATTTGCACGCTACAAAGGTTATCTCGGTTCTGGTAATAGAATTATTTAGCGTTGGCTTTTATATTTAATATGTACAGTTTAAAGTGATAGAAAAGTGGTAGAAACGTGGTAGCAAAGTGGTAGACAATTGGTAACATAGTGGTAGAAAAGTGGTAGCAAAGTGGTAGAAAAGTGGTAGAAAAGTGGTAGAAAAGTGGCAGAAAAGTAGTAGAAAAGTGGTAGCAAAGTGGTAGAAAAGTGGTAGAAAACTGGCAGAAAAGTAGTAGAAAAGTGGTAGCAAAGTGGTAGAAAAGTGGTAGCAAACTAGAAAAGTGGTAGCAAAGTGGTAGAAAATATTACATGTATTGTTAAGAAATAGTTTAAGCGGTTACATGGATTCATTACACTATAATTTTAGCATCACGAAGCTCATTTTCTATATCCAAAAGTTCTTCCTCATATTTAGTATGACCAGCCTGTTTACAGGTATGCAAGTACTGAAGCCGCTGGATTAGCTTACTGGGATTGTTCCAGTAAACAAATTTAACAAATGATTTTTTTGGGTGTAAACCATCATCATCATCATTATCATCATAATCATCATCATCATCATCATGGTTATCATCATCAATATAATTATCATCAATATAATCATCATCACTATTACTATCTAATCCTTTTTGTTCATCTTGCAATGCAAAAACCTTTGGCATAGTTTGTGTTGCCTTTGATAGTGTTAGAGGTTTCTTAGACGTTAACGACTGTCCTAACATGTCTTTTTCAGGAGATAATAAATGCTCTTTAACAAACAAAGCACTATCTTGAGCCACACTATTTTTTTCTTGGTCTTGCTTTTTTACCTTGGTTAGAGTATTTTGTCCATTTAAATGAGTATTATTTTGAGATTTACAATGATGATCGATTGAAATAAGTATGTTGGAGCCTTTTGTCTTAATCATTCCTCGACACTTTTTAGATCGTTGTTTCGAACAGCACCAAATAACAGTTCCATTTTTATTGGTTCGTTTCACAATATATGAATATCCTTTATAGTATGCGTAAGGCTTACCATACCTAGTCACTGATACTTCCATGTCAACTGTCAAGCATAGACTAAGCTCTAGTAAAGTCAACTTGGAAATAAGAATAATAGTTTAATGTGAGAGCAAATATGGATCCAAAGAGTTCAGGTAAAAGTGGAAGCAAATAAGCAAATATAAGAACCAAGAGTGGGGTTAAAAGTGGTCGCAAAGTGGTAGACCCATTACACAATAATTTCAGCACGATGAAGCTCTTGTTCAATTTCTTTGATTTCCCAATCGTGACCGGTATGCCTAGCTTGTTGTAAAGCATGCAATTGTCGAAGCCGTTGAAATAGCGTACTTGGTTTGTTCCAGTATTCAAATTTAACAAATGGATTTTTAGGTGTAAACAAAGCATTATCATCATCATCATCATCATCATCATCATCATCATCATCATCATCATTATCATTCTCATGATCATCATCACTATTACTATATAGTCCTTTTTGATCCTCTTGCAATACCACTTTATTTATAGTCTGAGTTGATTTTGATAGTGTTGAAGATTTCTTGGACGTTGACAACTGTCTTAACATGACTTTTTGAGGACATGATAAGTCCTTTTGAACAAACCCTGCACTATCATTAGCCACAATATCGTTTTCTTGAACTTGCTTTTTAGCATTTTGATAATTGTTTGTAAACAGCAAGCGTGGTTCGTTTAGAGCACTACATTGATGAACACTCACACCTAAAACCTTTCCATTTTCACTTTTTAGATTGCCCCGACATTTTGTTGACCTCTCTTTTGAGCATCGCCAGAATATTATTCCATTCACATTCTGGCGATTATAGTTATAGGAGTAGCCTTGATAGAGTGCACGTAGCCTACCTTTGTTGGTTGTAATAAGTTCCATAGTAGTAACTGACCTGTCAGTACGATGTTCACACTACAAAGATTACAATTGTTTTGCTGATGGAGTGACCTACCATAAGCTTATATATTGGCTTATGTGTTGGCTTTTTGTGTTGGCTTTTTGTGTTGGCTTTTTGTGTTGGCTTTTCGTGTTGGCTTTTGTGTTGGCTTTTCGTGTTGGCTTTTTGTGTTGGCTTTTCATGTTGGCATTTCGTGTTGGCTTTTGTGTTGGCTTTTCGTGTTGGCTTTTTGTGTTGGCTTTTCATGTTGGCATTTCGTGTTGGCTTTTGTGTTGGCTTTTCGTGTTGGCTTTTTGTGTTGGCTTTTCGTGTTGGCATTTCGTGTTGGCTTTTTTGTATTGGCCTTTCATGTTGGCTTTTTGTATTGGCTTTTCGTGTTGGCTTTTTGTGTGGGCTTTTTGTGTTGGCTTTAGTATTGGCTTTTGTATTGGCTTATTTGACAAGTTATTTGTGTCAATGTATTTAGTGGATTTTTTTGTTGGTGTTGGAAAGTAGTTGAATGAGAGGGAATATTTAAAGACTTAACCTCAGCCCACTAACCTAACCTAACCTAACCTAACTTTACCTAACCTAACCTAACCTTTCAACTCTCAGATATTAATTAAATTCTGTGCATAGTCGAGTTGGAACCCAAGACCTCAGGGGTAAAAAAACAATTATTTTTGACGGCTTATTTTGGTAACTTATTTTAATGGCTAACCTAACTTTACCTAACCTAACCTAACCTAACCTCAGCTCACTTTGGATATTACTAGTAAGTGTTCATATCCTCTGCTAGGTAGCATGCTAGTCGTACAGGTAGTGCTCATATTTACCGCTAGGTAGCGGAAACATACTTTGCATGTTGCATGTGACACTTGTGAAGTTTAACCACATGCAAGACGTGCTTGTATAAGTTCTCTATTTAAACTCAATATACAATTAACCACTAAATGTTCAGAACTAACATGTATAGCCATGTTTAGGGTATATAGGAGACCCTTAGCAAGAAAGGCTGTCTAACCCACGAGTGTACAGCCTTGTCATACGCAGTAAGCACCTGTTGGCAGAAAACAACAACAACAACAATTTGAGAAAGCCAACAAAAAACTGTTTCCTTTAAATACCTTAGTGGATATGTTGTTGGCTTTCTCAAATTGTTGTTGTTGTTGTTTTCTGCCAACAGGTGCTTACTGCGTATGACAAGGCTGTACACTCGTGGGTTAGACAGCCTTTCTTGCTAAGGGTCTCCTATATACCCTAAACATGGCTATACATGTTAGTTCTGAACATTTAGTGGTTAATTGTATATTGAGTTTAAATAGAGAACTTATACAAGCACGTCTTGCATGTGGTTAAACTTCACAAGTGTCACATGCAACATGCAAAGTATGTTTCCGCTACCTAGCGGTAAATATGAGCAATACCTGTACTACCAGCATGCTACCTAGCAGAGGATATGAACACTTACTAGTAATATCCAAAGTGAGCTGAGGTTAGGTTAGGTTAGGTAAAGTTAGGTTAGCCATTAAAATAAGTTACCAAAATAAGCCGTCAAAAATAATTGTTTTTTTACCCCTGAGGTCTTGGGTTCCAACTCGACTATGCACATAATTTAATTAATATCTGAGAGTTGAAAGGTTAGGTTAGGTTAGGTAAAGTTAGGTTAGGTTAGGTTAGGTTAGTGAGCTGAGGTTAAGTCTTTAAATATTCCCTCTCATTCAACTACTTTCCAACACCAACAAAAAAATCCACTAAATACATTGACACAAATAACTTGTCAAATAAGCCAATACAAAAGCCAATACTAAAGCCAACACAAAAAGCCCACACAAAAAGCCAACACGAAAAGCCAATACAAAAAGCCAACATGAAAGGCCAATACAAAAAAGCCAACACGAAAAGCCAACACGAAATGCCAACACGAAAAGCCAACACAAAAAGCCAACACGAAAAGCCAACACAAAAGCCAACACGAAATGCCAACATGAAAAGCCAACACAAAAAGCCAACACGAAAAGCCAACACAAAAGCCAACACGAAATGCCAACATGAAAAGCCAACACAAAAAGCCAACACGAAAAGCCAACACAAAAGCCAACACGAAAAGCCAACACAAAAAGCCAACACAAAAAGCCAACACATAAGCCAATATATAAGCTTATGGTAGGTCACTCCATCAGCAAAACAATTGTAATCTTTGTAGTGTGAACATCGTACTGACAGGTCAGTTACTACTATGGAACTTATTACAACCAACAAAGGTAGGCTACGTGCACTCTATCAAGGCTACTCCTATAACTATAATCGCCAGAATGTGAATGGAATAATATTCTGGCGATGCTCAAAAGAGAGGTCAACAAAATGTCGGGGCAATCTAAAAAGTGAAAATGGAAAGGTTTTAGGTGTGAGTGTTCATCAATGTAGTGCTCTAAACGAACCACGCTTGCTGTTTACAAACAATTATTAAAATGCTAAAAAGCAAGTTCAAGAAAACGATATTGCGGCTAATGATAGTGCAGGGTTTGTTCAAAAGGACTTATCATGTCCTCAAAAAGTCATGTTAAGACAGTTGTCAACGTCCAAGAAATCTTCAACACTATCAAAATCAACTCAGACTATAAATAAAGTGGTATTGCAAGAGGATCAAAAAGGACTATATAGTAATAGTGATGATGATCATGAGAATGATAATGATGATGATGATGATGATGATAATGGTAATGCTTTGTTTACACCTAAAATCCATTTGTTAAATTTGAATACTGGAACAAACCAAGTAAGCTATTTCAACGGCTTCGACAATTGCATGCTTTACAACAAGCTAGGCATACCGGTCACGATTGGGAAATCAAAGAAATTGAACAAGAGCTTCATCGTGCTGAAATTATTGTGTAATGGGTCTACCACTTTGCGACCACTTTTAACCCCACTCTTGGTTCTTATATTTGCTTATTTGCTTCCACTTTTACCTGAACTCTTTGGATCCATATTTGCTCTCACATTAAACTATTATTCTTATTACCAAGTTGACTTTACTAGAGCTTAGTCTATGCTTGACAGTTGACATGGAAGTATCAGTGACTAGGTATGGTAAGCCTTACGCATACTATAAAGGATATTCATATATTGTGAAATGAACCAATAAAAATGGAACTGTTATTTGGTGCTGTTCGAAACAACGATCTAAAAAGTGTCGAGGAATGATTAAGACAAAAGGCTCCAACATACTTATTTCAATCGATCATCATTGTAAATCTCAAAATAATACTCATTTAAATGGACAAAATACTCTAACCAAGGTAAAAAAGCAAGACCAAGAAAAAAATAGTGTGGCTCAAGATAGTGCTTTGTTTGTTAAAGAGCATTTATTATCTCCTGAAAAAGACATGTTAGGACAGTCGTTAACGTCTAAGAAACCTCTAACACTATCAAAGACAACACAAACTATGCCAAAGGTTTTTGCATTGCAAGATGAACAAAAAGGATTAGATAGTAATAGTGATGATGATTATATTGATGATAATTATATTGATGATGATAACCATGATGATGATGATGATGATTATGATGATAATGATGATGATGATGGTTTACACCCAAAAAAATCATTTGTTAAATTTGTTTACTGGAACAATCCCAGGAAGCTAATCCAGCGGCTTCAGTACTTGCATACCTGTAAACAGGCTGGTCATACTAAATATGAGGAAGAACTTTTGGATATAGAAAATGAGCTTCGTGATGCTAAAATTATAGTGTAATGAATCCATGTAACCGCTTAAACTATTTCTTAACAATACATGTAATATTTTCTACCACTTTGCTACCACTTTTCTAGTTTGCTACCACTTTTCTACCACTTTGCTACCACTTTTCTACTACTTTTCTGCCAGTTTTCTACCACTTTTCTACCACTTTGCTACCACTTTTCTACTACTTTTCTGCCACTTTTCTACCACTTTTCTACCACTTTTCTACCACTTTGCTACCACTTTTCTACCACTATATTACCAATTGTCTACCACTTTGCTACCACGTTTCTACCACTTTTCTATCACTTCAAACTGTACATATTAAATATAAAAGCCAACGCTAAATAATTCTATTACCAGAACCGAGATAACCTTTGTAGCGTGCAAATCATACTAACAGGTTAGTTACTACTATGGAACTTACTCCAACTAACCGAGGTAAACAACGTGTACTCTATAAATGCTACTCTTATAACTATAGACGACAAAATGTAAAAGGAATAATATTCTGGCAATGCTCGAAACAGAGGTCAACAACATGTCGAGGCAATATGAAAAGTAGAAATAGTGTGGTTTTAAGTGTGAGTGATCATCAATGTAGTGCTCCAGACAAAACACTGATGGTATTGACAAAAAATCATCAGAATGCTAAAAAGTTAGTACAAGAGAAAGATGTTGCTACTCAAAATAGTGCATTGTTTGTTGAGCAACGTTTAACCCCTGTTGTAAAAGTTATGTTGTATCCATCTTCCACGCATCAAGAGTCATCAACATCACAGACTATGCAAAAAGTAGGGTTGTTGTTTGAAGGGGCTGAACTACAAAGTCATCTGCCCTTGATATGCAAGTGGATCGAAAAGGACTAGATAGTAATAGACAAAAGAGAGTTGTAGTTTGTATATAACTATTGTACAAGTACTTACATTAAATAAATAAAAATAGTGTATGGGTATTGTCTGTTTTTCTTAATTGCTATCCCTATGTCCCACTATTAATGCAATTGTTAACCATCAACATTCTCTGACTATGTTCGCAAAGAGAGTGACCTTAAACAATACACTCTATTTATGGTTTGTGTACCGAGTACACAATAATACAGTGTGGTCAAGCCATGTTGAGGCAATAGTTATATCAGGTAAGGGATTCGAACCCTTGCTTTCTTGTACAGAAAATTTGAACTTAAGTCAAACACCATAACCACTCGGTCAACCTGACTGTTACTAATTTAATTATTTTTGTGGACTTGAGTGTTTATAAAACTTTTTCCAGTATACATTGACTAAACCACTTGTTTGTTTTGAAATATAGATTTTGTTTTGTTTGACCATAACATTGCAGTTATGAGTCTTGTGAACTGGGTGTTTAATATAGGGTTAAAGGCATTTTAAAATAATTTTAGAAAAGCTCTTAGGTATCGTGTCATGGGTTTTAGTAATGCATTACTGTTCGTTGACTAACATTTACCGTTACACAACATTATTTTGGTGAGCTCTACATGTTGTTGTTTGAGTCGTCAGTCTTTTGACTGGTTTGATGCAGATCTCTATGCCTCCCTGCCCCGAGCGAAACGTCTCATTTCTATATAGCTACCACACACTACATTCAAGGCTATCTGTTTAACATATTATAACCTTGGATCTCTCCTACAAGCTCTTGGGTTCAATTCCTAGATTTAACACAAACTTTTAAAAGTGGTATGATAACTAAAACTAGTCTACTCAGTCTCGGGTGGTCCAAATAAGTAGAGAGGGTTTGATTCACACCTCAACCATAGAGCACTATGTTCTTTTCTTTTTTTAAATAATGATAGCCATTTGTTCAATTTCACATTTCACACATTGCAATTTGTCAATTTTCCATTTGCATTTTTTTAAATGACAGTTTGATGTTTTTCAATTTCATGATATGGAAACATGGATTTTTCCATTTTCATATTTACACATTTGTCAATTTCCCATTTGCATATATTTTCTTAAATGTCCGTTTAAGGTTTTTAAAATTTTGTCTATATGGAAACATGGATTTTCCATTTTGCTGTTTACAAATTTTGTATATATTTATTTTGTGTATGTTGAAAAAAATCGATATTTCCAAAACAAGATTTTCTATTTTTCATTTTATGATTTTGTAAATAATATTAATGTGAGTGCTTGACCATGGATTTTCCATTTTGTTGTTTACAAATTTTTTATATATTTATTTTGTGTATGTTGAAAAACGATATTTCCAAAACAAGATTTTTTTATTTTTCATTTTATGATTTTGTAAATGATCTTAATGTGAGTGCTTGGCCATGGCAATAATACAGTCTATGTTGTGTGAACCTGTGCAATTTTTAATTTATTTATTCACACATGTTGTACACCACCTATAGCTCTATGTGTACAGTACTCAGCTCCACATATTTCTTTCTCTTTCCACCTGTGTTCTCTCATACATTTCCCCTCCCCCTTTCCCTCCCTTCACCTCCCACCACTGGTGTTTGCAGCTCTTGCCTATCTATTGGTTGTGACATCATTCCGACAAGTTGCATCATACTTTTTACTGATTCAGCGATTCCCACGCTTTGAACATTCTCTTATCAGGCACGTGGACAGCTAACGTCCAAGGTGAACACCTGTGGCAGATCAAATTTCATGCCAACTTGCATTTTGTCACATACAAAGCAAAACAGCATGTCACTTGTTAACAGTTATCGCGCACGTGGACAGCTAACACCCAAAGTGAACACCTGTGGTAGATCAAATTTCACCTGAACTTGCATTTTGTCACGTACGAAGCAAGACAGGATGTCACTGGTTTAGCCCTCATGTGGTTTCACACATGTGTATGCATGCCTTTCGCACTTCCCTGCCACCACAATGGTCAGATTATTTCACCTTCAAGCGTCACCTGTTGTCAAGTCAGATCAACGCCTTCCAAGAAGTTCAAATGACCTTCACCTCCTGTAAGTTTGTTTTCTGTACTCGCTTCGACCAACATAGAACCAAGTTCTCATCACCGTTTACACGTTAAAGGTAAAAGGTGTGAAAAAACGTACCCTCGCTCTGTCATACACCGACCCGTCGAAATATCGATTGATCTATTGAACACAGCCACCATGGTCAGCGACAGGTTCGTTGAAACACACACACACACACACACACACACACCCAGCCGTATCGTCTCTCTCAACCACCACGCTTTATAAACATTATAAACAAGTAAAGAAAAAGAAAACGTTTTTTCAACATGTACGGCGTTAGGCCCTTTGTGAATTATCTTTTTGGAAAAAAAATATCTACCACATTTGAAAGGGGGCGTTAGCCCGAGTCCTAGGACACCTCGTACACGTCTCTAGCGTTATTGGTTCGTGAGATATCGGCAAAAATCACAAAAAACACGTGTTTACCCCAAAATCGAGTTTCCCAATTTTTTAAAAATTACAATGAGTGGTTCATAGCAAAAAAGGACATCACCCCGAGTACTTGGACCCGTCGTAAATGCCTCTAGCATGATTGGTTCGCGAGATATAGCAAAAAGTTCAAAATCATGGTTTTACCCCCAAAAAGACCGTGTTTCCAGCATTTCACCTTTTCGACATCTACATTTCCGTAAAGAGCATGACGAGACGAAAAAAACGAATCCAAGCACGCCCTCCTAGCATGACTCCTTCCATTCCAAGGTCGCAGGGGCTCACCACTTGCTTTTGTAAGCAGCTCTATCCCCATCCCACTACTACAAAACACAAATTTTTTCTCTAGAGACTTGAAATTTTTTGGGGGGGTAAAGGGGGTAGGGATCATTGATTGACGTCAAACAAACATTTTTGTAAACTTTCTAGTTTCCAAAATATAGAATTTTCAAAATTCGAGTGTTTTCAAAAAACATAAAAAAATAAAAAAGTTTTATTAAAAAAAATAAAGGTCATAATGACCATTCGTTTGAGCCATGGCACAACGTTCTATCATCTTTGGTTTTCAAACTATTACCTATTTCCGAAAACGAAAATTTTCAAAAAAAATTCAAAAATATAACGAGTGGTCCACAGCAAAGAGGACGTCAGCCCGAGTCCAATGACACGTCATTTGTCAAAATCGGACCATGCGTTCGAGAGATATCAGCAATGTTCCCAGGAAAGTAGGCTGTGCGTTAGAAACCGCCTTACCCCCCTACTCATGTAGAACAACAGCTGGAAGCGATTTGGAGCGCTGAAGAAGTTGAATCCCCAGTGTTGTCTGTTGACGAATCCATATGTGAAGAACACTTTGTTGCTACTACCACTCGCCAAGACGATGGTAGATTTGTGGTTAGACTCCCTCGCAAGGTAGACTCGGAGCCTCTAGGTGCCTCTCGCTACGCTACACTAAATCGTTTTCACTCTCGAAAAACGTTTGGCTCGTAACCCTGAGTTAAGGTTAGAATACACTGAATTCATGCATGAATATCTAGTCATATGCAAGTCGCCCCCCACCCGACTGATGGTGAAGTTTACTACATTCCCCATCATCCTGTTCTCAAGCCGCACAGTACTTCTACAAAGCTCAGAGTGGTATTTGATGCTTCGATGGCTACTACGTCTGGGTGCTCTCTTAATGATACCTTGTTGGTGGGCCCTGTAATTCAGCAGGATTTGTTCTCTATTTTGCTTCGGTTCCGTACTCACTTGATAGCGTTTGCAGCTGATCTGAGTAAAATGTACAGACAGATTCTTGTAGATCACAAAGATCGTGACTTACAGAGAATATTTTGGAGAGACTCTCCTTCAGACCCAATAGTAGAATATCAATTAAACACTGTTAAATATGGTACTGCCCCAGCATCCTTCTTAGCCACTCGTGTGCTAAAGGAGCTCGCCCTCACTGATGGGACAGCTTTTCCAGCTGCCACTCAGATTGTTTTAAACGACTTCTCTGTTGATGATTGTATCTCGGGATGTGATTCCGAGCATGACGCACTCATTCTGTATGATGAACTGACCCTTCTTTTGAGGTTAGGTGGTTTCGAACTGTGTAAGTGGAGTTCAAACTCCATGACTCTATTAGATAACATTCCTCTTGATCATCAAGAGAAACAACAACTCCGTAGTTTCGGCGATGGTGAAGAAACAGTCGCCAGAACGCTAGGACTTTATTGGCAACCTATCGATGACTTGTTGCGGATTCAGTCACCTATCGTGAACTGTGACACTTCAATTACTTTTACTAAGCGTTCATTTTTGTCCATTGTTGCCTCTATCTTTGACCCCTTGGGTTTAGTGTCACCTATTGTGGTTGCTTGTAAGATTCTCTTCCAAGATTTGTGGATTCACAAACTCGGTTGGGATGACCCCCTTCCAATGGAAATCGCGCAAGCTTGGCTGAATGTTTATATCAATTTGCCTGCGATTTCTGAGATTTCTACTCCACGTTTGATTAAGCCTGCTTCAGAAACCAAATCTATGCAACTTCATGGCTTCTGCGACAGCAGTCAGCAGGCCTATGGAGCTTGTCTCTATTTATTGTCAATTGATACCAACGGCATCGTCACTGTTGCACTTGTGTGCGCTAAGTCGAAGGTTGCTCCTCTTAAACAGTTGTCTTTGCCCAGACTTGAGTTATGTGGCGCACTTTTGCTTTCCAAATTACTTGCAAAGGTGCAACCCGCTTTGAACTTGCCTATTGAATCCGTCTATTGTTGGACAGATTCCACTATTGTTTTGTATTGGTTGGCTTCGCCCCCCTCAAAATGGAAAACCTTTGTAGCCAATAGAGTTGCTGAAATACAAAGGCTTACTGTTCACTGCGCCTGGAAACATGTCTCTTCCCGTGACAATCCAGCCGACATAGTTTCCCGAGGCTGTATGCCCTCAGAATTGAAAAATAATCAGCTATGGTGGTATGGTCCAGCATGGTTGAAGGCCTTTACAAGCTCCAGTACTTTAGATATCTTTGACACTCCTGTGTCCGAATAGCCTGAGTGTAGAATTTCGTGTGCAAATGTATCTAAACCTGTTGACATTGATTTTTTAAACAATTTTTCTTCCTACACGAGATTGTTGAGGGTCATAGCCTACTGTATTAGGTTTTTCTCTAATTGTAGAAATACCACTAGGATCAGTGGTCCACTCACTGCCATTGACATTGATGTTGCATTACTTACATGTGTGAAAATGATTCAAGCTCAGTGCTACTATACTGAACTTACTGCTCTAATGAAGAATGTGCAAGTGCCATCCACTTCCACCATCATAAATTTGCACCCTTTGCTTCACTCTGATGGCACTATTCGTGT
The DNA here is from genome assembly GCA_946902985.2 of Meconema thalassinum. Lineage (NCBI taxonomy): Eukaryota > Metazoa > Arthropoda > Insecta > Orthoptera > Tettigoniidae > Meconema > Meconema thalassinum. The sequence goes on along the minus strand of OX336391.1, from coordinate 292,434,285 downwards.
GGGAGGCCGTTTGGAATTGGCCGACCTTCCATTTGATACAAAACACCAGACACTTTTGCCCAGTGACCATCATTTCACTAAAGTCCTGGTCAGACATACCCATTTAAAGTTGCTTCATGGCGGAGTCCAGGTTGTGATTGCGACTATCCGACAACGCTTCTGGATACCTTCACTACGAAAACTTGTTCGTAGTCTATCTCGCTCTTGTGTTACTTGCGTGCGCTACGCTGCACATCCTTCTGAACAGTTAATGGGTCAACTCCCAGCTGTTCGCCTCCATCAAACCTTTCCCTTTAATCACGTTGGAGTTGATTACTGTGGTCCATTCACTATCAGGTACGGTGGCCCCAGGTCAAGGGTCTCGCAATGTTCGTTTGTATGGTTACGAAGGCTGTGCACACTGAAGTCGTCACTTCCCTCTCCAGTCATGCTTTCGTTGTAGCCTTTACTCGCTTCTGCAGTAGAAGGGGCGTTCCCGCTCAAGTGTATTTCGACAATGGTACCAACTTTCAAGGCGCACAGTCTGACCTTGCTGATCTTGGTTCGTTGCTCTCCTCTGCAGATTTTCAATCTGTTGTTCAAGATTCTACCTCGTCGCTACTAATTCAGTGGCACTTCATTCCTCCTAGTTCTCCGCATTTTGGTGGAATTTGGGAGGCAAACATCAAATCTTTGAAATCTCATTTAATAAGAATCATGAAGGCTCAAGTACTTACGTATGAAGAATTGACCACTCTCGTGGTGCAAATTGAAGCCATTCTAAATTCTAGACCCATTTCACCTATGACTGAGGATCCTACTGACTTGTGCTATCTCTCGCCAGGTCACTTTCTGGTTGGACGACCTTTGAATGCCTTGCCCATTCCTGACGTTTCTGAAGTGCCCATCAATAGGTTGTCTAGATGGCAATTACTTCAACAGATTATGACTTCATTGTGGCGTAAATGGTCCACAGATCATTTACTCTCCCTTCAACAACGTCACAAGTGGAACCGTGTGTCTCCTAACCTCAAGGTTGGCACGCTTGTGCTTATTATGGACGACAATGTTTCTCCTACTTACTGGCGACTTGGACGCATTCTTGAGGTTCACTGTGGTAAGGACGGCCTAGCTCGTGTGGTCTCTCTACACACCACCTCTGAACTCTTGAAACGTCCCATCGTCAAGGTGTCTCCCTTGTTGCCGCAGAACTAATCCCTCTTGTATTTCATAAACAACCTGCCTGTTGTTTCTGTGCGGACAATATGGTTCGGCCACTGTCTTGGCAAACCAGTTTTGTGTTTCCCTATTTGTTTCCACTCTGTGTGGTTGTACATATCTTTATTATTTGTCTTCATTGTATTTATTCATTGTCAAGTTTGTTTTGTTTATGTTGGTTAGTCGTCATGATTCATTTGTTTTGATTACATGTTGTATTCCCACTGCCGGTGTTTCCAGTGGGATATTTTTGCTTAGAAGGTATTTTGGTATTCTAAGTTGGCCACTTTAATTCTTCTTCTTTCTCTTTGTATTCTCTATGACTTGTTTTTGAACTATCTACTGTGATTGGCTGCTTTCAGCCTATCAGAGGCCTCCGACTTGTTTTTGAACTCTCTACTGTGATTGGCTGCTTTCAGCCTATCAGAGGCCTCCGACTTGTCTTTGAACTCTCTACTGTGATTGGCTGCTTTCAGCCTATCAGAGGCCTCCTTGCTGTTTGTAGCGACCAATCACGCGTTTCTTCTTCGTTCTCTAAGCTTGTAGCCATTAAAGAATGTTGTGCCTTGACACTGGTTGTGATCTATCGACGAATATCCAGTTAATCACTTCTATAATTGGTGCTATCTTCATAGTAACCGTGCTTAGTAATCATGTCCTTGCACATGATTCATATTTTGTTAGGGCAGTGACATTTTGGTGATTTTCGGTCTCATCAAACCATGCTTGTTGTTATCGCTACGCGCCATGTCGATGAATTCTTCAATCCGCGGCGTCGGATAGTTTGTTGTAACATGTTTAATTCTGATCTTCATCTACTGCCTAACAATTTGTCATCACGCGTATGAATATGATTTTGTTTCGTGTGATAAGTAATTCATCGTTTGTCTTGAGGCATGTGCTTCAAGGTCATGCACTATCTTCTTGCACCATCACTGGAATGGAGGTTGACACTGGGATCAACTACTTTACCATTGTGACAATACCGTGCGATTGGCATATCCCGGTATTTGTATGACAGCAACTACTTTGACTTCCTGCGTTTCACACATAATTTGTTTAATTAACAATTCATTTTGGGCTTACGGTATCGGCGCATCACTGTAAGTCAGTCCTGGTTCGACGACACATTCTCGTTCCATGCGACCTGTTTTTTCATTATTTGTTGCAACTCCACTTGCGTTGCATATTCAAACTATACCATTCTTTGGAACGCTTTGTATTGCATGCCGCTCCTTGATGTACTGATCTGCAGCTACGTTCAAGACAATTTATGTGTTTTAGGCTCAAGCCTTACGTGTGTTAATTCCATGCGAGTGTTTCTTCAATTGTGTAAATTTGTGCCAGTGTTTCTCATATATTTGTGTGACACCTTTGAATATTTATTTTATGTGCCATCTATTTGATAATATATCTTATTATTAGTTATTGTTTGTGTTGTGTCCTTTATGCCTTCCTGGACCTCCTTATTTGGTGACAATAATATTGTCTGGTCCTCCACATGTTTGCTAAATTGTTATGCGACCTTTTATAAAGTCAACCCTTTTTATCATTACATCTTTATCTAATGCTTTGGCCAACAAACCCTTATATATGTCCGCTATTACCAGAATACTCTTGGTGGGCTGTTGACTTCCCGCGTTGGCCATTACACTGTGCGTATTCTACTTCAGGTAGCTGCTGGAGTTGTGTTGTCTCGCTAACTTATGAAAGGACAGTACTCGAAGCGGGTGAACGTAACGTATGACGTCAGCGCTACCTCTGCCTAGAGTTAGCAACACTGTCGCCATAAGGCTCCACAGTCTTTTCTAAACGCTGGATGCTCTATAGTTAGGCAGGTGTCAGATGAGAATGCTAATGTTAAATATTGAGTCAGTCGGGAGGTTGGTATAAAGACACTTGTACCGGTCACGGTGGCTGAGAGCGTTAACGCGCTACCTCGTACCTCGCTGTGATTGGCAGAGCGTGGGTTCGAATCCACCCTCAGCCGTCCTGAAAAAGGTTTTCGTGGTTTCCCATTTTCACCAAGCAAATGACGGGGCGGTTACTTTCGATAGGTCAACGGCCAATTTCCCTCCAAAATCCCTTCCCTGACCCGTCCTGAAAAGAAAATACATGGCCATTCGCTGCATTAATAAAGTTAATAAAGACACCTCTGCAAATTGTTGTTGTTTTGTTTTGTTTCAGACACAGTTTTTCGACTGGTTTGAAGCAGCACTCCATGCTTCCCTGTCCCGAGCTAATCGTTTCATCTCTACATAGCTACCACGCCCTATATCCGAGAGAATCATAACATCTGCAAAAAATGTCCAGGCAGAACTACTGTATATGTGTATAGTGAGGCATTCTAGGCAAGATGACGAGTGTACACTGACTCTAACAGCATTTAGAGGCTCAAGTTATGCCCCGAAGCACCACCCATACTTCAGTAGCATCCATATACAGAAGAGCAGGCCTTCTCATCCTTTTTTGAGACTGTTACCCGAGCACCATTAAATTTAATAATACTAATAATAGTAATTTATGCTTGATTCGAAAAGGACAAGTTGACCAGTTACAGTATTTAAAACAGAACGTAGCCTACTATAGAAGATATTGGGCAACAGATGGGTTGACGGGCAGGTTTGACTGAGATCCAACAAAGAAATATGCAGTAAGATAGAACCAATAACAAGAAAAGACTAATATTCTATGGGCACATCTTCCGTATGGACAATGACTGGCTTACAAAGAAAATCTGGAATCTTCTAAATTCCAATACATCTATAAGGTGTGTTCAAAAAGTAACGAGCCGGAGGCTGGAATGCGCAAACCAGTGACTACATCGGCTAACCGTGGCGTGTGTAACGAGGTGTGGTTCCGACCAGAGCGTGGAAGGTCACAACCCGTCACTAGAGGGCACGCGTGCACGTCACGTGACGATATAAAGCGAGCAGCAGCATGCATCAATCGTCCAACTATGCCAGTCGCATTGCAAACAGTGACATGGAGGCGTCAACCGAAGAGCAAAGAGGTGTTGTTCGGTTTCTGACAGCGGAAGGAGTGGGGGAAAGGACATTCATCGCCGAATGTCACAAGTGTACGGCGAACACTGCATGTCCCTTGCAAGGGTCAAGGCGTGGCACAAGCGCTTCAGGGAAGGACGAGTGTCATTAGCCGATGATGCCCGGTCTGGGGCACCCCCCTGCATTACCGATGACAACGTCCAGCTGGTTGATGCACTCATTATCCAGGACCGCCGAGTGACAGTGAACGCCATAGCGCCGTGGTCGCTCCACGACAATGCACGACCTCATGATGTGCCCAACTCTAGGAATGGGTATTCCAAGATTCAGACACCTAGATATCAAGGGAAAGGCTACAGCCGCTTTTGAAAGTTGAGATATTTGAATATCGCGCTACATTGCTTCGAGAAGGAATTGGAAAGAATATACCGATACTAGCATGTTAAGTGACGTAGCGAGTAATAGCAGAGGTCGAGGCTATTTATTGATTAAATAGTTAACCATGGAGTAGAGACTTGAGACTGGGATCAGATTACTGGCACGGCCAAATGAAAGAGAATGCAATTAGTATCAAGTAAATCGGACCAGGGATACCAGAGATATGAGGATTTCCAGATTTCAGCGTGATGACGCGTGACCCTGGCAGTTTTGAATAAAAGCCGGCTGGCGCAGGCATGGTTAGCTCATTCCAACACAAGCACTTGCCGAGCAAGTTGCTGCTACGCTGAGCCAAGGCACATGGTTGCCGGATCTACGCAGAAGTTATTTTCAAAGTTGTGATAGTCACAAAAGTGCGGCGCTACGAAGTGGAACTTAGTAAGTTTCCGGCAAGGAGAATCACTAGGTGATTGATTATTTTCTACAGACACTGGTAGAAATATTTTTATTTCTACATGGACATATGCTAGACTTTGTCTAGAATTAGTACTTTGTCACAGTCCAGTAATAACCTAATACTTGGATATTTAAATCCATTTCAGTCAGTTTTCATATTTGTAACTTGTTAACCACTTCGATCTATCAGTACACTGAAGACCAGTCTATCACGGTGGTGTTCGTTAGTCTACGCAAGGGAAACTACAGGTTGCCTAGCGCATGGTAGATGGTGTGAAGCCATGCCCAGGGAACGATCTTCAGAACAGCCGTTGATTGGTTAGACTGTCAGTGTCTTCTTGTATTGATAAGATTACCGTGAGTTATGTTACAACTGACATATCTAAGAATAGATCACTTAGATCTGACCCCATTTAAACAAACTGTTATGGCTTTGATAGAAGCCCATATTAAAATGGAACAACAGTTAATTCAAACGTCAAGAGATACTACCACTATGTCTGACTAGACGGATTGTGGGTATATAATGGCGGCCGATACAAGGATTATACGTGCTTGTCCGATAGGGCATGTCTATGGATAAATCTGGTACAGACCAGGTTCACTACGCTTCAAGACCATCAAGAAATGTAAGCCACATTTGAATTATATTATGCCTAGCTAATTGGAACAAACTATTTTTCTGCAGATGACCAACACATTTATTTTTCTTCGTATTTAAATCTTGCAATGATTTACGCAAGACTTGTTAGAGTTATTCTGAGTATTTTCAGCACTCAGAACATTTTAGGATCGATGACCGAGCATTTCGAGCATTTATTTGAATATTTCATATTTTAGGGATATCACGGAAAACCGTCGATGTAATGGTTGAGTTAAATTATTTTTGTTGAGGAATGGATATTTTTTCCATGTTCAAAGATTCGAACATGTGGATTCTCACATAATGAGATGATAATTAAACATATTTAAAATAATATAACTAATAATAATAATAATAATCCACTAATAATAATAATAATTTTTATAATTTTTCTAAATAATTCTTGGATATTATATTTTCTAATAATCACATTCATTGAGAGAGAGCTTATGAAGTAGTTTAATCATTTCTAGTTTGGAACAGGTGATTTTCCGAAGGATAGTGGTTAGCGCAAGCCCGCATTCAACCAACATTACAGTTCTGGTTGAACAGTTAATATTTGCAATGAGCAAAGAATATTTTTCAGATAACACGGAGAGGCATGAAACGGGAAGCAAATGATATTTGTATCAATTAGGGTATTTTTGTATTTATATAAAATCATGACGTAAATACACTCGAAAGTGAAATAAAGATTTTCATAAGTATGGTAAATTCACGGATTGAACTGAATGGTAAAATAAAATAAACTTGTAAGTTTATTAATCTTCCAGTGTTGATAACAAGCAGAGGCTTGATTTATTGTATAAATTTTGGGAAGAAAATTTATGTGTGTGGAGTAGTTGAAATGCCATTCCCAGGTGCGCATGTTTAAGTCGCAGGAATTAAGAGTTTTTTTCGATCATCAATCAAATAGCAGGTTCGATGGCTCAGGTTTATAGAAGGAGTATTGGAACTACACATTTCGTCGTATGAATGACCCGAAGGTTATTTCTTGGAAACCATCAGTTCTTATTTCAACCTTGTTTACGGATTCCATTTAGACTTTGATTTTGCTAGAACCCGGATTTGTCATGATAGTAGTTTATTCTTCTTCAGAGGAAGACCTTTACCGTTGTTGTTGTAATATTGTGTTCTTACACAAATAATAGAATGGGCCACTGCCAATTAAAAATAATTCTTTAACCACGAATAATTTGAAGGATAATTTCAATCCTAGTGCCATGAACTAAATGAATTTATTATGAAATTACAATTCTTATTTCCGCATTCTGTCGAAGAATTGCAAGTTGTGAAAGTTGCTAAAAATGGCCATGAATATAAATATTTTTTATAATAATGATTCCAAGTGGAAAATTGAATAGTTGAATGGTTCAACAATTTATTGATCAAGTTGATGATTCAGAAATCATATATTTTGTTAGGAACTTGAAGTTCATAATCGAGTCACTTCTCGAATGTTTAATGTCAGAAGAACGATTAATTTTTGTTGTGCTTCGCACAGTTCTTCGATGCTATGCTCAAGGTCAAATACTTTTCAGATGTTATTAATATGTGTAAATAATTTGTGTTGATTCAATGATGATAATAATATTTTTCGACAATGTATTTTTGAAACTGGACAAATAAGTGAAAGTTAAAATTCTATGAACATTTATTCTACGAGTGTTAATATTATGTAAAAATTCAAACAGTGAACTATGATATTTCCAGTAGAGACAATTAAATTTGAACTGGATTTAATCATTAATTATAAATAATTTTGGAACACAGTCTACAGGACTAACAATCAGACTTGTGTTTCCAAAAAAATAATTGTCAAATGTGTTTGGAAAAATTCTGTACATTGTGTAAATAGGAGTGTGGGTCGCCACACGTGAGTGATGCTACTTTGAGCATTTTTGCAGTCTATTTTAAATTCAAAATAAAATGAGATAATTTTACTTGATGTGTTACGCCCAATTGAATCTCCTTCTATCCTTATTGTTGCATTGAGCCAAAAATCAGTAAAGCATTTTTTTTATTTGATGTCGTTTTTGCGATTTGCTTTAACCCATCTGGCGCTCCGGGATATTTTGACTCTCGTGCTGACTGATTATTGGTAAAATGCATATGTGGTCGTGCGGACTCCGGTCTAAGCGGGCACAATACGGTCAACACAGTCGCGGCACTCCTGCAGAAATTCAAATGGGAGGTTCTCGGCCACGCTCCATACAGTCCTGACCTCTCTCCCTGTGATTACGCCATGTTTGGTCCCCTGAAAAGGGCTCTGCGGGGCCAACGATTTATCTCGGACGCCGACGTCCAGCTGTACGTGCGAAACTGGTTCACATCGCAGCCCAGGGAATTTTATGAGACAGCCATTCACCGCCTCGTGTCACAGTGGGACAAGTTCCTCAACAGCCAGGGCCAATACTTCTACGGTAACATACAGGTACTGGTTTCTGTAATTATGCCTCCAGCTCGTTACTTTTTGAACGCACCTTATAGAATATAGTGGTTCCAAGAGCGTGAGAAGAATCTGAGAGAGATAGGCATTGCAAATGATAAAATAAATGACAGGGACAGTTTCAGAATCACTGTGAAAAACCATCTGAGTTTTATGGAGGACTCAGAACCCAGGAACAGAGAGGACCTTTATCCGAAGAGAGAAAGAAAGCGCTGGTTGATGGGCTCGAGAAATGCTGGCAGGATGTCAAAGCTGGCAAACGAAGGTCTACTCGTTACTGAAATGAGATTGGTTGTTAGCACGTAGTCCATAAAGGCTCAATTCGGATGTTAAAAAATAATGCATCAAGCATGCGCCTCTCTTTCCTCTCTTTTCCTCTCTCTTCCTATGAAGTGCTGAATTAACTAGGGATTCACCGCTCACCAGGCATGCTACAATTGCTTGCATGACTCATGCAAATAAAATACATTTACGTGTGGACAGGAAATGAATCAGTATCTTTCGTATTTCACTCATAAAACAGGGATGTTCAATTATTTTTACTGTAAATTAAAAAATACTATTTCCCAAAATAATAAAATTTCAATACGGCTGGCTGCGTGGCTCAGCGGTAACGTTCTCGCTTGTTGTGATCGAATCCTGGCGCAGTCAGCTGGCTTTTGAGGGTGCGCAAATGCGAGGGAACCGTGTGAGTAGATTTACTGGCACGTTTAAGATTCCCTTTGCGACAAAATTCCTGCACCCCGGCGTGTCTAAAAACGCAGTAGTTAAAAGGGAAGTAAAACAATTATTATTATTATTATTATTATTATTATTATTATTATTATTATTATTATTATTATTATTATTATTATTAAAACTTAGCAGTTTGTCTAGGTTTAAGCCGGCATAAACCTAGAAAAATTGCTGAGATTTAATTCCTTGGCCGGGAAAGCCAATATATTATTAGACTATTATTATTGACTGTCAATACATGTAATGAAAGTATTACTATTCTGGTTCGTGTAACAGAATTTGAATTGATGATTGGATCTCTGGGAAGATTGTGCTCGCGAGCACCAGGTTGAGAACACCTGTTGTATGAGTACCGGTACGTTAGTTCTTAGTCAGTAATTATTTTAATTGCAGGTTCCATGTTATCGTCCTTCATTTTCATTATCGCCCAAACCAGTAGGAGCCGATAACCCAGATGTTAGGTCTCTTAAAAGAACAATTATCATCATCGAGGCCCGAGGAGAGGGAGGGGCAAGCGGGGCTGTATCCCCGGGACCCCGAGGCGGTAAAAGGACTTAAAGTGGACAACTTTATTTAAGTTAATGTCTATATTATTATGACATTTTCTGATATGACTCTGTTCGATGTAAATACAGCCAGTGAATAGTATCCAAATCATTGCAAAGAGAATTGTAAATATTATAAATAAACATTGTGTTTTTCGTTTTTTTTCTCCGAGGAAATGACAAAGTTGCCAAACTTGAAGAACTCTTTGTTGAGCATTAAGTTTCTAATTATAATTTATAATGCAGCCAAGTGCCCAGTTATATACATAATCAATCAAATTGATTCACAACAGAATTGAGACAATGATAAAATTTATCTCTACATCCCATTACGTGTTATCTCTCATAGAGTTTCCCACACATACAACAAACACAGTCCGCGCATGGCTCATGAAAAAGTATGGTCCTACAACACTGCAGTGTAGTAACAAGATGTCTGAGCTGATGATTTGGTTCTTTCCAGTCCGTCGTTATCATGGCATCCATGGTGTAAAATTCCATCCAAATATATTTTTTCTTTGCTATGTGTTTCTAATTCAATTTCAGAAAAAAAATTGACTCTCTTCTTCATACATTTCTAAAATGAGTATGGCTTATTCTTGTGATGCCTGACCACGTTCAGATACAACGAAAATGGAATTTTAATGCCCAGTGATCAAAATCTTGAAGTAAAAGAACAACGACTATGTGTGTGTGTGTGTTTGTGTGTGTGAGAGAGAGAGAGAGAGAGAGAGAGAGAAAGATAGTGGCTGAAAAACTAAAATCAAAGTAAATTGATATTAAGTTGGGCAAGCTGAATTCGACAGACCTTTCTTTGGGGTAGGAGTAACATTTGCAAGCTTAATACCGTATGGTAATTCCAAAATTATGTCACTTATTGAATAAAAATGGAGGGGCCCGTAAGACCTTGACCTAGGGCCCATGATCGTTCTCTACGGTCCTGTCATCATCAACATCATCATCATTAGAGACCACAGAAATTCGCATTATTTTCAAAACGAAATTGCGATATAAATATTGAATTTCGCGTTTTATCGCGAAATGTAAGGTTATAATTTCGAGTAAATTTGAAAGGGATTTTAGGTAAATAGAATAAAGCGGCTTCGGTGGCGTAGTTGGTAGCATGCTGAGCTTCTATGCCCAAGATCGCGGGTTCAAACCCGGTCGAAGTCATCGGATTTTTTAAGAGTGTTAAAAATCCCTCGGCCTTCCTTCGGAGGGGAAGTAAAGCCGCCGGTCCCATGTCATAGATTTATGGCATGTTAAAGAACCTCCCACTAATTACACCTGTGTGAAGCTAAATTAGGTTAGATTAAACATTTGACAAACGCTCTTAGGTTCCGACGTTCGTCGCCAGGAGCCGACTGCGGTGGCATCTGGTAACCAAGTTCTGAACTAGTAGTCGTTGACGGTGGCGTTTGGTGGCAAATTTAAGAACTACTTAAAAAAACAATGTCTGCAGTCCCTACCTGAATTGAAAACAGATAGGCCTAGGCCTAACACACACTAATACAGTCATCACAATTAACACCGGTTACCAGACACATTTTACACACAACCAAAGTACACGGGGCTACATGGCCGCGTTGTCGCAGCCTCTAAACTGTAGAAGCAACCAACCAAATAGAATAAAGCTATATACCGAATGGACGATATTAGGCGTGCAAATTATGATTGGAAAAGTTCCTAAAATAGCGACTTGAAGATAGTCTTGGTGGCCTTGGAATAACACCAGCACCCTTCCAGGAGATGGACAATAGCCCCAATAGGGTTTTACCCTCCACCAAGTGTCAGTGACCACCGGGTGTTTATCTCCATCGCCTTTGGAATGTGTGCTTTTCCAAATCCAGTTTTGGCTTCTACAAAGCGTGCCTGCCATGTTCATAAGTTCAAATGTTTAAGAGGTGCATGGAATATTTAAAAAAAGTAATTAATACAAAATGCCAATAAATGTCGCTTTTTATTTCGCCGAAATAGTTTATTTCGCTATTAAATATATTTAATACGTTTTTAATGGGCTAGGGTTCCGTCTGAATCAATACTTTTATTGAAGATGATGTGGTCATTAGCAATGGTACATGTTTCGAGGACTAATATACTTTTTTGTCCCCTTCATCAGCCAATAAATGAGAAAATCATTTGATTAGAGTAGCACTAAAATGTCAATGGCCACTGAATGTAATATGGTGCACCATATAGATAGATAGGATATTTAAAATGATTAAGGCACAATACACGAACATGTGTTAGTGCACCATATAGAATATAGATAGACAGGATATTTGAAATGATTAAGGCACAATACACGAACATGTGTTAGTGCACCATATAGAATATAGATAGACAGGATATTTGAAATGATTAAGGCACAATACACGAAAATGTGTTAGTGCTACGCTAATCAAATAATTTTCTCATTTAGTGCTTAATAATGGCTGTTGAAGGGGCCAAAAATGTCTATTAGTCCTCGAAACATGTACCATTTCTAATGACCACATAAGTGACCATTTTCAATTAAAGTATTGATTCAAGCGGAACCCTAGCCCATTAAAAACGTAATTAGTGCATCAATACGGAACCAAAATGAAAAAATCCACAGCCTGCTTCCAGTCTCCGACAGGGTCAGGAATGGAATGAATGGAGCCCCCATCTAGCGGCGAGGATATGAACTGTGCCGGCCGCCGAGGTCTGACGCACTCCTCTGGGGCAATGAGTAAATGAATGACAGATGAAATGAAATGGTAGTGGAGAGTGTTGTTGGAATGAAATTTTGACAGGGAAACCCGGAGTACCCGGAGAAAACCCTGTCTGGCTCCGTTTTGTCCAGCACAGATCTCACATGGAGTGACCGGGATTTGAACCACGGACCCAGCGGTGAGAGGCCGGCATGCTGCCGCCTAAACCACGGAGGCTCAATACGGAACCAAAATGAATGTTTTAAATCTAAAATGCATTTATCGCAAAAATTCGCGATAAAAATATTGCATATTTAGATACTGTTATCATTCTATTCGTAAAGAAATGACATTTTCTTTTCAATTAACAATTTATCGCTTTTTTGGTCTATAATCAATCATCATCATCATGAATTGAAGATCTGTAGTTTGCTATACTCCTTGCAGCGCGTGGTCTCGCTGGCTGATCGTGGGGCCGTGCCGGCCGGCTTGCTGCCTGTTGCACAAGAATGGTTCTCAGGCGAGTCATTGACCGGGCTGCTTCGCTCCCAACACTCCTCCACCATCGCACGCACCGGGCCGCTTTCACTGTACGGTGCAAACACAAACTGTTCCCTTTGAGACGAACTCACACAATACATTGCTACATTGTAACATTTGTCCAAAACTCAGCTCATCATTGTTATCTTCATGTCCTACAATCCCCAAGGTACCGTATCATATTAATTAGCGATAAATTGTGAAAATGGATCAAGATTAAAAATGGCAAGTGTTCTGTTGCTAATGTTCTATGGTTGGTTGGTTCCTCAGTTTAGGGGCTGCGACAACGTGATCATGTAGCTCTGAGCACTTTGGATGTGTGCAGAATCTATCTGATAACCGGTTTTAATTGTGATGGCTGTATTGGTGTGTGCTATCTGTAATTAAGATAAGGACTGCAGACGATCAATTTCAAGTAGTTCCTACTTTTTCTACCAAATGCTACCGTTAACGACACCTAGCCGTGAACTTGGCAACTAGATGCCACCACGACTGGCACCTGGCGACGAACGTTGCAACTGATAGAGCTTTAATCAAATCGAACCTATAAATTTAGCTTCACACAATATTGTGATTAGTGAAGCCCACCGGTTTTACTTCCCCTTCGGAGGAAGGCATACTGGGGAATTTTAACGCTCTTAAAAACCAACGACTTCGGCCGGGTTCGAAAGCGCAATCTTGGGCATAGAAGCTCAGCATGCTACCAACTACGCCAAAGAAACCGCAATGTTCTATAAAATTAATAAATATTAAAGAAAAGAGTGTTGTATTGGCAACTCCAGTTATCTGTAATGACATCTAGCGGCGAAAATGAGAACCATCTCGGGTAGGTCCGCGCCACCTTAAATAAGTTACTAAATAGGCAACCTTACCATTCGTCCCCTATCACTACGTGCATGATGGTTTCTGGCAGAATTTCTACAGGTTAAGTTTTTTACAGTGGAACCAACCATACTTTACGTCACGCAATCTGTAAATACAACAATACCACTCAAGGTTGTTACCATTAAGTTGCTGAATTTCGAAAAACGTTTACTCGCAATACCTCCCAGAATGCATTGCGCGGAATATGACCAACATTTGTAATTATTCAACACAGCCCCATTTGGTTGTTCATTTGATTGAATAATTTAACATTTTCCTTTGGAATTTCAGGTCTAATCGGATTGTATAAGGTAAGTAGGCTACTACTAAAACACATTGATTAAACAGTAATTGTGGTTATTATAGACTTACGTTATACAACGAGGACCATCCCTATAGAAGGGAGCCTTACAGTGGCCGTGCCACGGGTGTCGCAATGAGTCACCGCCAGATTTATAGCATATACCGATTACAACAGTGAGTCGGGAAGCCCTGGATGCTCTTATAGCATTTATTACACACGCAGCTGGCAAGATACCTTAGTTGTGATAATTAAGACTGTGAAGTACTGTACCCTACCTCGTATCCCGTGAACATGGTTCAGTATAGAAAAATACATCGAATTTTCCTATTAGAAACTTATCTTTTCAAGAAGACGTTAGCAGTAAATTTGTCCGTAAGTTTCAGCGCCGTGCGATTTTTACTTGTGGAGGAAACTAAAAAACAAAAGGCATAGAGAAACAATCCGCGTACTCTGGAGGCTCTCGAGAATGAAATAACTACACTGATAGGAAATATCAGTGAGGATGAATTACAGTCAGTGTACCAAAACTTCCTACGTCGGTTCAACGTATGGTTAGAAATTGAAGGACAGCATTTCCAGTTACTACTCTGAAATTCATGTAAGTAATTATGATTATTTTGCCGAACCCGTGGTGTTGGGGTAGCGCGGCTGCCTTTCACCCGGACACCCCGGGTTCGATTCCCGGCTCCGTCAGGGATTTTAGAAACTCACATGAGGACTGGAACGTGGTGCACTCAGCCTCGTGAGGACAATTGAGTAGCTGTCTGACAGTGAGACTGCGCCCCGATCACGAAAACCAAGATTAACGGCCTAGGGGACCCGATGCGCTGATCACACGTCACCCCAATATCTGCAGGCCAAATGGCTGGGCAGTGGTCGCTTGGTAGGCCTAGGCCCTTCATGGGCTGTAGTGCCAGAGGTTAATTATGATTATTTAATACGTAAGAAAGTGTAAATGTGTTTAACTAGTTGGGCGCTATGCTGTTGCTAGCGCCAATGCCTTACACGAAACGATGCAATAAACAGTGTCCCTGCCACTACTCGGCCTTTCTATAGGGAAGGCTCTCACTGTATAAGATATACGTGTTCATTTTCAATCGGTTGAAGTTTTCCAAATTTTTTATATTAATTAATGTGCATAAATTCTTATTTAGATTTCATAAAGATACCTAAAATACGTGATAAATCCTTTACAGAATGGTGAAAACCCACATCAAAATCCATCCAGTGGTGCTCGAGATTACCGGTTACATCCAGGAATCGGGCACTTTGGCTTTAGGTAGATTTCATTAGAAAGCTAACTATTGCAATGGGTACCATGTTTCGACTTCCGGACAATGTCGACATATCTTCGCATTTCACCACCGTCAGTTCAAAAGTTTATATATAATTTATGCATACAGTGTGGTCCACCCGCCCCTTATTATATAGTTTTATGAAACCCAACTAACATCGCTTTTCTCCCGCTGGTCGATATTGCTCTGCCCTCGGACTGTGTGACAGCAATGTAATTGAGTGACGAGTCTAGCAAAGAAAAACCGACCTTAAACTTTTCCCCGCCAAATACTATGGCCCATTCTACTAACATATGACTTACTGCTCCTTGAAATAACACACATACACGTAATACGATCGAATTAATAGCTTACGCCACGTGATCTGTAATAGTAGAAAGTTAAATCAACACCAGATCTGTAATAGTAGAAAGTTAAATCAACACCATAAACCGTGATTGAAGACTTTGAGATGGACTTAAACGTTTGAGTTGGGACGGCTTCAGTAACTATAGCACGTTTAGCGAGCCATATTTCGCACGTGTTGGTGGCTGAGAGGGTTAAAGCCTGACCGTATGTGGTGTGCGCGACCGGTTAGGATGGTGCTTCGAATCCAGTAGAGGGCATACTATTTTGAACGAAAGCCCACATTCCATTTTAATCGGGATGTAACTACATTGCTTCGTTTATTGCCTTACGACGTATTTTTGTGAAGAGTACGTTGAATTTTGATGATTTATAAAGAAAATACGATCAGCCTCCGTGGCTTAGGCGGCAGCACGCCGGCCTCTCACCGCTGGGTCCGTGGTTCAAATCCCGGTCACTCCATGTGTGATCTGTGCTGGACAAAACGGAGGCAGACAGGTTTTTCTCCGGGTACTCCGGTTTTCCCTGTCAACATTTCATTCCAGCAACACTCTCCACTATCATTTCATTTCATCTGTCATTCATTTAATCATTGCCCCAGAGGAGTGCGTCAGGCCTCGGCAGCCGGCACAGTTCATATCCTCGCCGCTAGATGGGGGCTTCATTCATTCCATTCCTGACCCGGTCGGAGACTGGAAGCAGGCTGTGGATTTTCATATTTTCATAAAGAAAATACGATCGAATTGGTACGTTATGCCACGTGGCCTGTAATGGCAGAAAATTATAAAACTGGCATGAATATTAACATAACATATCGAAGTGTAGCTCCGGAGGTCCGGGTTCGATTCCCAGCTCTGCCAAGAAATGTAATACTTTTCTGAGGGCTGAAATTGGGTACACGTAGGCTCGTGAAGCAAATATGAGAAGAAGTGGGTTCGATTCCCACCTCAGCCACCCTGGAAATGGTTTTCCGAGGTTTTCCACTTCTACTCCGGCCAAATTCCGGGACGGATTCTATCTTAAAGGCCACGGCCGCCTCCTTCCCAATCCTTAATTGCAAATACACACATCATTACAAGCCCGCAATAACTCAGGTTATCAGACAAATTATACACACACACACCCAAGTAAACGGGGCTAAATGACCGCGATGAAACAAAGCAACAACATATCGAAGGATATTCTGATCGCCAGTGCTTGCTTCGAAGTATACGTATTCCGTAGAAATTCCCATGGTATTATTAGCATACTTTCGATTTTTGCAAAAAATAAAAGTAGACTTATGAGATCCACACAGGGCCAAAAATTGTGTGTCTGTCTGTGTGTGTGTGAGTGTGTGTACTCTGAATATCTGCCCCCCCCCCTATCAATTCGAACACGGTGAAAGCGAATTGAGCGAAATTTGGTACAGAGGTAGAACTAGCAAAGGGCACCTCAGTGTCATGTTTTATATCGCCGCTATCTTGACGGAAACGTAATGGCGGCCACCCAAATGTTCAAAGCTTAAATCAAATTACGAATAACCTAATGATTCGATCTCTACCAAATTTTGCAAAACATATATTTATATGGCGAGCGTCTTTTGACTAAACTACAAGGTAATCAGCCCAATAGTTTGCAGATGACGGCCATGTAAGTGTGCAAATCGATTCCCCCTATCAATTCAAACACGGTGAAACCAAATTGAACGAAATTTGGTACAGAGGTAGCACTAGCGTAGAACACCTCAGTGTCATGTTTTATATCGCCACCATCTTGACGGAAACGTAATGGTGGCCACCCAAATGTTCAAAGTTTAAATCAAATTACGACTAACTTAATCATCCGATCTCTACCAAATTTTGCAACAACATATACTTGAATGGCGAGCGTCGTTTGACTGAACTACTAGGTCATCAGCCCATTAGTTTGCAGATGGCGGCCATGTATGTGTGCAAATTGATTCCTCCCATCAATTCAAACACGGTGAAACTGAATTGAACGAAATTTGGTACAGAGGTAGCACTATCAAAGGGCACTCCAGTGTAATGTTTTACATCGCCGCCATCTTGACGAAAACGTAATGGCGGCCATCCTAATGTTAAAAGCTTGAATCAAATTACGACCAATATAATAATCTGATCTCTACCAAATTTCGTAACAAAATACCTTTATGTATAGAGAATCTTTTGACCATACTACAAGGTCATCAGGCCAATAATGTGCGGATAGCGGCCATGTATGTGTGCAAATCGATTCTCCCTATCTTTTCAAATACGGTGAAACCTAATGGAACGAAGTTTGGTACAGAGGTAGCACTAGCAAAGGCCACCTCAGTGCCATGTTTTATATCGCCGCCATCTTGACGGAAACGGAATGGCGGCCACCCAAATGTTAAAAGCTTAAATCAAATTACGACCAACCTAATCATCTGATCTCTACCAAATTTTTCAACAACATACCATTTTGTGGGAAGCATCTATTGACTGAACTACAAGGTCATCACCCCAATAGATTGCAGATAGCGGCCATGTATGTGTGCAAATCGATTCCCCATATCAATTCAAACACGGTGAAACCGAATTGAATGAAATCTTTCACAGAGGTAGCACTAGCAAAGGGCACATCATATTTATGTATAATATCCGAATAGCACGTTGTATTTCTAGAAGCTACTACCACTAACATTCAATTATACTCCTTGAAAAGGACAAAGCGTTATAGCAATACACATGCAATTAGGAGAAAGTAGGCTATACGTTCTTTACCGAAAATCTTGTTTTGTTATTAAATTTTAACAAAAAGTCTTAGCATATTTTTAGGCCCGTATCACACGACACTCGCTGGCAAGGAAGCTGCTGTGATCGCTGGTACAAAATCCTGTATGAATCTGTTCTCTTCGTCAGTACACCTGCCTGTATGACCGAAGTGTATCACACGCTAGCATTTTGTACGTTAAGCTGTATGAAATTAAACCGAAGGGATGTCGTTTGAGGGCATTATTTGCAGTTCTTTCGCCTTATTAACGCAAAGCGGTCGCGAAACTTGCTTTAAGTAAATTAGAAAACATGCCCTTGCTTTAAGTAAATTGGAAAACATGCCAGGTACTGAATGAATGCATTCCAATCAAGATCTAACTGTAATAATTGAATATTTTAACATACGCGTTAATAAGAAGCGCAACAAAAACCTCCAGAGTGGGTTGGAAATGTGTGCAAGTGTTATTGCGCCCGCTCGCTCTTTCGAAGATCCCGGGTTCAAGACTATCCAACGGCAGATTTTTAAAATTCTTTTTAACTATTTTATTATACCCTCCGTACCTCGTACAACAAGATTTTAACTTGGTTTTGTTCACATTATCTACGAAGACGATAGGGAAAGTTATTTTCTTGTCTCATTTAAATGGTTATTTTCCCTAAATACTGTTCAAAACCTTGGATGGATACTATTCGTTATAATTATTACTTTTTGGTAGATTTTACCCTCCAGGTTAGGTTTTCCCACAGACTCAGCGAGGGATCCCATCATTACCACCTCTACGGGCAGTGTCCTGGAGCTTGAAACATTTCGTCTGGGGGATACAACTGGGGAGGTGGGATCAGCACCTCGCCCAGGTGGCCTCACCTGCAAAGCGAACAGGGTCCTCTTGAGGGATGGGAAGGGAGGGGAAGATCAGGAGGGATAGGCAAGGAAGAGGGAAGGAGGCAGCCGTGGCCGTACGGTAGGTAAAATCCTGGCATTTGCCCGAAGGCGAAGTGGGAAACCACGGAAAACCACTTTGAGGATGGCTGAGGTGGGAATCGAACCCCCTCTACTCATTTGGACCCCCCGAGGCTGAGTAGACCCCGTCCCAGTCCTCATACCACTTTACAAATTTCGTGGCAGAGCCGGGAATCGAACCCAGGAAGTCCGGGTGGCAGGTAATCACGCTGACTACTACGCAACGGAGGCGACTCTATTCGTGATAATTATAATTTTAATAGTTCAATATTTATAATAATATGACACGTTCTGTAATTACTGCCTTGCTGCGAGGCTCAGCGGTAACCCTTGCTGTGCCCAAGGTTGCAGGTTCGTGTCCTGGCGCAGTCAGCTGGCATTTGAGGGTGCGCAAATGCGAGGGAGCCGTATCAGTAGGTTTACTAGCACGTTGAAGATCCCCTTCGGAGCAAAATTCCGACACCCCGGCGTATCTAAAAGCCAGAGCAGTTAAAAGGGACGTAAAACCAATAATGTTATAATTATCTGTATTTACTGTATGTTTGGGGCAGATGACCTCGTAGTTCCGCCCCTTAAAACCTCACTAACTAACTATTACTGTAAGTGTATAGCAAGCGCTTTTAGCACAGACGCCGTTGAAAGAAATTATAGTTTAGGTCTGATGTATTTATTCGTGAGCCTACCGACAAAACAAATCTGTTTGTTATGTGGGTCGTCTGAGTGAGTCGGAGTTTTCCTTTAAACAAAGGTGGTCAAAATTTCGAACACTTGCTACCTTGGATATACAGGATACCTTGCTTTCGTTCCACAGATCATTATGTCGTCGTCCAATCTGGCTGGGTACCATCGGATAAGTACGGTCCTTTTGAGGACCAAATAAAATATCACTAGTTGGAACAGATAGATATGCGTCCATAATACATCCACTATAAACGATATTAAGCAAAAAAAAAAAAAGTAACTTACTAATTCAAGGTTCGAACCTACTACAACGCGATTTCGTTGACGCTACTCTAGCAATTCTTGATTTAGCCACCATACCTACCGAGAACCATAGTATCTTGCTGGCACGTATTGAATCTATTCGTAGACATTTCCTGTCCAAACGTAAGAAGGTGTTATTCGGAGCTCTGATCGTTTCAATCATGCATTATATTTGAGGTCATTGAAAGAACACTGCCACTATTGATTTCTACAATATTCGCGAGGATGTACTCAAAGGTAAAGTTGTTCAATGGACGTAAAGAGCAGGTACTAATGTTTTTAGGATGACTGTGATATACGCGTTAGTTGGGTTCCCTTCCTCCAAAAAAAATAAGGGGCTGGTGGACCACACTGTATATACAGGGTGAACAAAAAATGCCGCACTTGGAGGTCGGCACGCGGTTCCTCGTCCAAATTCACGACAAAATTTTATGTTGCCAAACCTAGTCCCGCCAATAGGTCTATCAGAAATGCGTGTTAAGAAACGAGGCTCTGGCAACGCTGTAACTGCATGCAGCGTGGCCAAAAACAGGTCGCAGGAACTCTGCGCTCTGGCGGAGCTTTTTCTGTACATTCCGATGCACTGCAGGATGTGGCAGTGTTGCCAGCTTCTCGCTTTCTTACCTGCGTTTTCAAACAACACCCGATCCGATTTTGCTATAGACACTTTTGTCTGGCAATTCGATGAGGAATCGCATGCCGACCTCCAAGTGCGGCATTTTTTGTTCACCCAGTATATGTATATATATATATGTACATATATCACTTTCTTGTAGACATGATGAAAATCCACAGCCTGCTTCCAGTCTCCGACCGGGTCAGGAATGGAATGAATGAAGCCCCCATCTAGCGGCGAGGATATGGACTGTGCCGGCTGCCGAGGCCTGACGCACTCCTCTGGGGCAATGATTAAATGAATGACAGATGAAATGAAATGATAGTGGAGAGTGTTGCTGGAATGAAATTTTGACAGGGAAAACCGGAGTACCCGGAGAAAAACCTGTCTGCCTCCGTTTTGTCCAGCACAGATCTCACATGGAGTGACCGGGATTTGAACCACGGACCCAGCGGTGAGAGGCCGGCGTGCTGCCGCCTAAGCCACGGAGGCTTTTTCTTGTAGACATGATAACTAACGCAATTTTGCACCTATCACTTGATAGTATTTACATAATATGTATCCCTATAAAATCTCGGTCGAGTTCGTTAATGGGCACAATCGGTCGAAGGGAGTGAAAATGGGGGGCTTTTTTTTTTCGAAAAAGTGAAATATCGCTATAACTCTCTTAATATTTGAAATATCGAATCCATTCAAAGTCCATACTATGTGTCGGATAAGGCCCAAAAATTTATGTTTGAAAAGTTTTTTGATAGCACCAACCATTGACCAAAGGGGTGGGAAAAAGTGGTTTTTTCAGGAAACATTAATCGTATCTCTCTTAATAGGCATAGTATTAAAACCGTACAGAATGGACAATATTCCCATAATAATTACCTAAAACGTTTGTCTGAAAGAATTTTTGATATGACACACCTTTACGCCAAGGGATGAGCAAAATGATTTCGGAATTAGAAGAAAATGCCAAGAGCCATCAGAGGTTGCATGACAACACTACTACATTGATGAGATGTTGTGGGAAAGCCGAAAGCACAGAACAGGAAAGCCTGGATAACTAATGAAATAATTGAGAAGATTGACACAAGAAGAAAGTTTAAGAACTCTGCGACTGAAGGAGGACAACAACTATACAGTAAATTGAGAAGCGAAATAAATCGAGAGGCGAAGGCAGCCAGAGAAAGATTTCTGGAATTGTAATGCATGGAAGTAGAAGAAGTAGTTAAGAATCACAAATTTGAGACAGCGTTTAAAGTAGCCAAAAGTTTCTTTGGGGACAAGAGGATTAGGTGCAATGTACTGAAGACAGATGATGGAGAACTGGTGTATGAAGATTCTGAAATTGGCTCAAAATGGAAAGAATACATTGAAAATTTATATGGAGGAAAACTTACACCTTGTGAAATACTAGAAAATGAAGAGCTAGTAGATAAAGAAGAAGAGGGGATGAAATACTCATAGATGAATTTAATCAAGCAATGGAAAGGCTGAAAAACGGAAAAACATCCGTGGTTGATGATATACCAGAAGAGCTGATAAAAGCCACTGGAGACTATGTGAAGAAAGCCCTATTTGATCTGATTTGTGAAATGTATAACACGGGACATATCCCATCGGACTTGAGGAATGTGTCATAGTGCCCATTCCAAATAAATCATCTGCTAATAGATGTCACCAATATCGCACATTAAACCTTGTAACCCATGCTTCTAAAATACTCATCAGCATTATCTTGAAACACATTGAAGGAAATGTAGAATTGGCATTGACAGAAGATCAATTTTGATTCAGGAAGGGTAGAGGGACACGAGAAGCAATCCTAGCTTTAAGAATGATTATAGAGAAACGACTAAGAGAAGATCTTGATACATTCATTGCTTTCGTAGACCTGGAGAAGGCATTTGATAAGGTTAGTGGAATAAACTATTCATGGTGATGAAAGAACTGGGTGTTAAGTACAAGGACAGGAGGGCAATTTGGAAATTGTATGAAGACGAGATAGCTGTTATACGATTTGGAGATTCCACAACAGAGGCCATCATTAAGCAAGGAGTTCGGCAAGGTTGTTGGCTCTCGCCAATTCCTTTTAATGCATACATCCAAAAAGCAATAGATGAAGTAAATGATAATTTGCCAATGACTGGAGGTCTCAAGATTCAAGGAGGAAGAATTACCATGCTTCGCTTTGCGGATGATATCGCAGTCCTGACAGAAAACGAAGATGATCTGAATTATGCATTAGCAGAAATGGAATCCACCTTCAACAAATATAACATGAAGATCAATAAAATGAAAACCAAAGTTCTTCTCTGTAGCCGGCAGTATGAACCTCCTCGTTGTACTTTAAATGGAGAACAATTGACAAATGTACAGGAGTTCACTTACCTTGGTAGCAAAATAACAGCAGATGAAAGAAGTAGAAGAGAAATAGTCAGCCGCATCAACCAGGCCAAAATAGCATTCAACAAGAAAGGAAAGCTCCTTACATGCAAAAACATTAGTATGAGCCTCAGGAAACGTCTTGTGAAGATATATGTGAGGAGCGTACTGTTGTGTGGTAGTGAAACCTGGACTCTTAGTTTGGATGATAAGAAACGAATAGTAGCCTTTGAAATGTGGTGCTACAGGAAAATACTAAAAATTCCATGGGTGTACAAAATCAGTAATGACTTGGACATGAAGAGACGAGCCACAGACTGGAGTTCATGGAAAGCTGCTACAAACCAATCTTCGGATTGAACACCACAGAAGAAGAGCCATCAGACGTTGCCATGACAACTCCATTGCACGATATCACATTCAGTTTTCCATCTGACTCTGTGGGAAGCGGCTTCGGTGACGTAACTGGTAGCATGCTGAACTTCTATGCCCAAGGTCGCGGGTTCAAAGCCGGCCGAAGTCGTCGGATTTTCTAAGAGCGCTAAAAATCCCTCAGTATGCTTTCCTTTGGAGGGGAAGTTCCAACGTTCGTTGCGAGTAGCTGGTTGCGGTGGCATCTGGTAGCCAAGTTCACAGCTAGGTGTCGTTGACGGTAATATTCGGTAGGAAAATTAGGAACTACTACTTGAAATTAACCTCTGCAGTCCATACCTGAATTACAGACTAATACAGCCATCACAATTAACACCCTTTATCAGACAGATCACACACCCAAAGTACACGGGGCCACATGACTGCGTTGTCGGAGCCCCTAAACCGAGGAACAAACTAAAATCTCTGCGGGAGTTAAAATTTTGTGTGAAGAAGTAACAGACCGTTAGATAGTTACACATCAGTGTCGAAACCTTGCATAAGGACAGAGTGACCACAAGTATAACAAGTAGTTCCGTGAAGAACTATACAGCCTATTTTCATATATCCTACTTATGTTAATTGCCACTATCAACATACACAATTTCTGTTTGATTGCTGTAATAGATTCGTAGATATTGAGAACCGACTTAATATTTCGGATGGTCGCCATGTTGGATTTTATATATGTAGGTCCTAGAGTTATGTACTGTTACATGCAGATTATTGTGAACGTGTAGTATTCAAACTTCAATCGCATAATTAGGACACAAGAAAAAACAAGGAGATTTTAAAATTTTGCACAGCTGCCATCTCGAGGTTATGGAAACAATTGAAATAAATTAGATGCCAGTGGATTAACATTCGTATAAGGATTTACTGTACCAAGTTTCACAGCACGCGGATGGTTAAATTGCGAGAAACGTCCATGTGAATATTTATAATTCGCGTCACCGCCATGTTGGATTTGTGATCACCAGGTTATTTAAAGTCCTATAGGTGAACTTAAGTTCATAGCCCCTATGAACATTAAAAAATGCAGTTTGATTGCTAAAATAGATTCGTAGATATTCAGTATCGTCTAAATATTTCGGATGGTCGCCATGTTGGATTGTTAAATGTATAGGCCATAGAGTCATGTACCATTAAAGGAAAATTATTGCGTAGGTTCATTATTCAAACTTTCACTTCGATCGCATGACAACATCACAAGAAATAAAAACTTGATTTTAAAATTCGCACTGCCGCCATCTTGAGGTTATGTAAACAATTGAACTAAATTAGATACCAGTGGATTACTATGTGTATAAATATTTCCTGTACCAGGTTTCAGTGCGCTTGGAACATTAAATCGCGAGAAAGGTCTATTTAAAATTTTCAAATTCGCTTGGCCGCCATGTTCGTTTTGTAGTTAACCGGTTTTTGAAAGTCTTATAGATGGACTTCCAGTAGTACCCTTTATCTCCGTACAAAATTTTAGGGAGATACCGCTAATAGTTTCAGAGATATAGAATGCCGGTGAAATATTTCGCACATCCGCCATCTTGTGATTATGTGAACAATTGAACGAAGTTAGATGTCGGTGCATTACAATGTATATTAACATATACTGTACCAAGTTTCATTGCGTTTAGTCGGTCAAATCGCGAGAAACGTCTATTTAAAAGTCGCAAATTCGCTTGGCCTCCATGTTGGTTTTGTAGTTACCAGGTTTTCAAAGGTCACATAAGTGAACTTATAGTAGTTCCCTCTATCACATTAGAAAATGTCAGGGTAATATCGGTAATAGTTTCGGAGATATTGAATGCTGGTGAAATATTTCGCACAGCCGCCATGCTGGATTGGTGAGTCTTAACAAAATTTGAAGGGCACGGTCGAGGTCGCAGGGAATAGTGCTATGAACTTTCCGAGTTTCATTGAAATCGCTCCTGCCGTTTAGATTTTATTAGGGGGAGACACACACACGAATCACACACACACACACACGCACACACACACGGACAAAAGGTGATCTCATAAGCCTATTTTTTCAAAATTGAAAATAGGCTAAAAATGGACCCCAAATGACGTGAAGGTTACCGTCTCCATAAGGCAATAAAATGTTTAAAATATGCATTAAATGACGAAAAAGAAAGTTAATTATGCTCCAATTATAAAAAACTTTCTCGCAATAAATGAGGTCTGATTCTTCTACGAAAACCTGCATATTCTGCCTATTTTCGCCTATCCCCACCAAGTTTGCCCGGTGAAATCTACCTCCGCCTTCCGGCGTGCCGAGAGGATTTTTTTTTTTACTATGTAGAGATTTTCATACCTGTCACTCCATAAGTGAAAGATTTTCTGGTGTAGCCCTATTCATGCGATCCTTAAGGTAGGATAACAAAACAAAAATAGATATTTGATGCACGTGTATCTATAGTGAGTTTGATAATTATAAAATATCCAGCAGCTGATTGAATTACACAAAAAATGACTTTTGTAGGTGTGCTTTTTGGAATCCACTTTGCAATTCCGACTAGAAGCTAATTAATAAATTATCTGTCTTATGACGCGTATCCAGAATATATTTTCAGAGGGAGCTGAATCCATGAATAAGCTTAAAGGGTAATTCATTGCTGTTGCTTATTTTAGTTAACTGCGACATGGTGGTCATATAGCCCCCTGTATTTTGGGTACGTGTGTGTGGAATTTGTGTGATAACTTGTTGTATTGTGATGGAGTGATTTCTGTACTAGTGTGTGTATTTGTAAATTGGGGATATGATTGGAAAAGAGGCGACCGTGGCCTTAAGTTAGGAACCAACCCATCATTTGCCTGGAATGAAAATGTGGGACACCACGGAAAACCACTTCCAGGAAGCCTGAGGTTGGTTTCCAACCCTCCTCTTCTCAGTTTTGTCTCATGGGGCTGAGTGTGCCCCGTTCCAGCCCTCACAACAGAATTGAAATGACTTCGCAGAGCCGGGAATTGAACCCAGGCCTTAATATAAATCATCAGCATGAATTATGACTCGAGATGAATTTTTAGATCACATAAAAATGATAATTTATTTTACCTTTTACTGCAATACTAATACGTAATCAGTACTATTTACAGTACGACAGTTTAAAATTCTACAAAATGCTATAAATGTGTTGTTAATTTTAGAGGCACGGGACATTTTAGTCAACGGCCCCGTATAGAGGGATGTGTCTGACAACCTGTATTTATGTGATGACTGTAATAGTGTGTGTAACTGTATTAGGGACAGCGATGGGATAGGTGGCCCGGGACTTGAACTAAGGTACTATCCCGGCATTACCTTGGAGGGGGTGTGGAGAACCTCGGGGAAGAACCACACTCAGGATAGCCGTTGTCTGCACTGATAATCGAAACTGTGACCTCTGAACTTGCTGCAGCTGCCCTCATGGCCGTGGTGCATGATTTAACCATCACGACTACGCCACGGGGTGTTGTTAATTTGCAATGTATTTCCATAAATGTGAACAAGATGTTAATAATGTCATAGAATAAAGTAATACATATTTATAGGAGTAAGGAATGTGTCTGATAATATGTGTTATTATGGTGCGTGTGTAACTATCTGTATTTGGGTCTAGACCTGGGTTAGGTGCCGAAGAACTAGGCCTTCTTCAAAGTTACCTGTTGTGTGAACAACTAGGGGGAAAGTCTCACTCAGGATGGCTGCTGTCAGCGCTGGGTTTTGAACCACGGATCTCCTACGCTCATATATGAATTGCAGGAGTGGAGCAATGCGTAAGTTGTTTTACTAATATTCATAACAATATTCGCTATGTTTTCTTTTTAAGTCGCTTGTCTTCCCAGCACGGCTTCAGTTTTGGACTCTGCGTGGAATCATTCCTCTACCGTCGCAAGGACAGTGTCTGGGAGATGAACACACTTTGTCAGCAGATACAACTGGGGATGGTGACAGGCCAGTTAGACTTGGGTCTAATTAAAGACAAAACTAAGGAAGGGGTTTCCGTGGACCTGTTGAAAAGAACCGTCCAGGCATTTGCCTTGTGGTGAAAATGGGAAACCACGAAAAAACATTTTCAGGACAGCTGTGTTGGGATCCGAACCCGCGCTCTCCCATTGCCAGGAAGGCACGTATTAGCGTCAATCACAAAATTATGGATAAATAACGCAAAAAAAAAAAGTTACAGCTGTTTATAAAGTCTCATTTTTCAGGGTCTTTCGGGAGCATTTCGTGGGGGAGCTGCCTCCTCTTCTTCTGTCCGTGTGTAACATCGCTCACTTACGCACTGAATATGCTGAGATCTTCCAGCAGTATCGAGTCCGAAAACTGGTAATGAGCCATGTACTGTATACTGTGAGACAAGAGAAACCGTGATAAATGAGTGTACAATTAGCAAGGAGACACAAAACATAAAACAATATTTACTCGTTGAGTGGGAGTGATTAATGGCAGTGGGATCGATAACTTTCTAGGTCGGTGCTTCAAAGTGAGTCTCTTCAAAGCACTTGGCAAACACAAGCCCATGGTCTGAAGACCTTCAAAGCCACTACTTCCTTCGAACGTGGTAAACCTCCTTGTATGACCTCTGTTTCATAGGGTGCTGAAATACCTCTGGTGAAACTTATCCTATACAAAGTTTGAGTTGAAAGATGCTCAACTGTTTTCAGTACCCATCGTTGACGGGCTCATAGCGAAAAGGAAGGCACTATATATCCCCATCACCGAAGAAAAGAAAGGGCTTTATGGCACAGTGGTCAAGCTGCTTGCCTCTGACCAAGGTGGACGGGGCTTGATACCCAGTTAATGTATGTGAGAATTTTGAAGTGAAATGTCACCTTCTGTGGTTCGGATTCCTTGTAAGGACGCACCTAAAACTTCACGCTACCTTCCTTCCTACCATCCTTTCTTTTTATTTCTATCTTTCTTCCTACCCTTCCTAAGAAAATAATGAAAAGTCCCATGACAGAATAATGTTTTAATTAAGGCCCGGATAGTTATGGGTTTTTATTTAACTAAGTATTTTCCATTTATTTACATTTTTTGCCATTTTTATAAATAAATACATATTTTGGCGTATTTATTCATAAGTAACTTACATATTTGGTGGTTTGTTGCATTCCTTAGATGACTGCTGGCCGTATTTTCGACCCTTGACAATTCCAGTAATTTTCTTCTCTCTTGAATGCACCCTTATCTCTATATTGTAGTAGTATTCTCCGGTAATTAAGTATAGCAGAAGGGGGGGGGGGGGGGGCTGGAGTCAACAGTCTGATTAAGCCTCCAATCGTCCTCACCTTGACAGAAAATTTTACTTGAAATTACAGGTGTCTGCGAAACTTGTGAATATTGACAGAATGCTATGAAAGTTTTTGAAGTGACCTTTTCTTCTGCTCTTTAGAAAGACATTCGAAAATAGCACATACATGATTTCGTATCGCGCATCTGCAGTAGGTATTGTACTCATCTCATAGAATTCGGAAACTGAGGCAAGCCCCGGCCTATTATGCGGGAACATTTGTACTGTAGACAGGATTATGGATTATTCAAGCAGCCAGTGGTTCTGAACCCGTAGAAGTCTGCGGACCACTCAGCCTGAAATTGAATCATGTACGGACTCCCCCCCCCCCCCCCTTCTCCCCCCAATACACTATATCAGTTGTAACTCTTTCTCAATAACACTTATTTTGAAGATATTTCAATTCAAAACCTGATAGTCATCGCCGCGAATACATTCGGACGATTCTCGTTCAACGCACATCGCTTTCGAAATCCTCATTTATTGCCCACTTTTTTATACGTGCTGGTGGACCCTTTTCTCCCACGTACCACTCCCGAGGCACTCGCGGACCACCTATGGTCCGTGGACCACCGCTTAAGAACCACTGAGCTAGAAGTTTCAACTATATTTCGAGTAACTGGGGGACATAAACATGATACAAATTTAAGAAAATATTTTGGAGACTTAATCACATATTTTCTATTTTTAAGTACCGGTACATAAATAAATACATATTTCTGAAAAGTTTAGCACACTATCCGGGCCCTGGTTATAATATAAGCAACTTCTGATATTTTGTAGACTATATGAATAGGGTGTTTGAATATTGTTCTTGGGGTTGTATTTTGACAATAAAGTTAAAAATAAATCTTCTATTTCTGGAGCGTCAAGCTGCTTACCTTCCAACAAGGATTTGATGATGATAATTGTCGTTTTAAGGGGCCTAACATCTAGGTTATCGGCCCAACAAGGAATTGATTCCCGGTTAATACATGTGCTATTTTTATGGTGGTCATGTCCATTGATTGTGGCCTGTGGCTGATGTTAGCGATATTAACGGTCACGTAAAACGTCAAGTTCCCTTCCTTTTCATTTAAACTTTTATTTTAACTTCTATTCCACGATTGTTGAGCTTAAATGTTGTTCTTACGAACGAAAGTAGAAATGTTTGACAATATTTGCAAATCCTTTAAAGAAAGAGTATGTTTCTAAACTTTGAATCACTACAGAGTGAACGCCACGATATTTTGATTACCAGTTCCCCTCGTGAATTTTTCTAAACTTTGAATCACTACAGAGTGGACGCCACGATATTTTGATTACCAGTTCCCCTCGTGAAGTAGTGGTTAACATTTTTTCCCCGTCACCGCAGAGGTGTGGGCATTCCACCCAAAAGGAAGAGAATTTTATGTAACGAATAAGACTAGTTACCTATGACGCTATGAGACATCCTAATAATATTGCTTCGTTTGAAAAGCACGTAGTGTTTAGTGGGAGAGTAGGCGTAAATTATGACCATGTTAATGTCTTGTTAATGCCCTAAGGTTCCTGTTCTGACATTTGCGTTATCAGGTCTTCTATCCTGCTTCAAGTAGCGATATCAGAATAGCATCTTAATTCGGTTAATGAAACACAGTCCACATTTTAAGGATAGAACTCTCATTGACCATCATTGTTTATTCTGCATTTAATATTTACATTATCTGTCAATCACATAAACTTTCACTAATGTTTTATTTCAGCGCACATTTATCTACGTATAGAGAACAGGGCCCTGTAGGCTACTTTCGTGACACAAAATTCAAAATTCAGTCTAGCAAGCTATCTGCCGTGGAGTTTCTCCCACTTCGTTCTCACGTATTTTAGTCATCTTTATGAAATCTTCTTCTTTCCTAGCGTGAACCCGCGATGGCGCAGGGTCCGCTTGTTTGGTTGTTATTCACCACTTCTTACTGTCAAGGGCATCTTCAGGTTTATGTCCACACCTCACCAAGTCTTCCTTGATTCTGTGCAGCCAACTTTTCTTTGGACGTCCACAGGGTCGATTTCCTCCTGGATCGCATTCATCTTTATGAAATCTAAATAAGAATTTATGCAAAATTGAAGAATGGTTCTCAAGAGAGCTTGTGCTTGCGAGTACTTGTTGGCTCGTATGACGAGAGTACCAAGTTTCATTTAAAGAGCACCAGGTTGAGAACACCTGGTCTAAAGGTTTCCAAACATAAAACAAGTTATTCCGTGAAGAACTATACAGCCTATTTTCATATATCCTACTTAGGTTAACTGCCACTATCAACATAAAAAATTTCAGTTTGATTGCTGTAATAGATTCGTAGATATTGAGAACCGACTAAATATTTCGGATGGTCGCCATGTTGGATTTTATATATGTAGGTCCTAGAGTTATGTACTGTTACATGAAGATTATTGTGTACGTGTAGCATTCAAACTTCAATCGCATGATTAGGACACAAGAAGTAACAAGGAGATTTTAAAATTTCGCACAGCTGTCATCTTGTGGTTATGGAAACAATTGAAATAAATTAGATGCAAATGGATTAACAATCGTATAAGGATTTACTGTACCAAGTTTCACTGCACTCGGATGGTTAAATTGAGAGAAACGTTCTTGTGAATATTTATATTTCGCGTCGCCGCCATGTTGGATTTGTGATCACCAGGTTATTTTAAAGTCCT
This sequence comes from Meconema thalassinum, assembly GCA_946902985.2. Taxonomy (NCBI): domain Eukaryota; kingdom Metazoa; phylum Arthropoda; class Insecta; order Orthoptera; family Tettigoniidae; genus Meconema; species Meconema thalassinum. The sequence continues at coordinate 292,402,813 of OX336391.1, read as the reverse complement.
ATAGGTGGACTTAAGTTCATAGCCCCTATGAACATATAAAAAATCAGTTTGATGCTATAATAGATTCGTAGATATTCAGAGCCATCTAAATATTTCGGATGGTCGCCATGTTGGATTGTTAAATGTATAGGCCATAGAGTCATGTACCATTAAAGGAAAATTATTTCGTAGGTTCATTATTCAAACTTTCACTTCGATCGCATGATTACGACACATGAAATAAAAACTTAATTTTAAAATTCGCACAGCCGCCATCTTGAGGTTATGTAAACAATTGAACGAAGTTAGATGTCGGTGCATTACAATGTGTATAAACATATACTGTACCAAGTTTTATTGCGTTTGATAGGTTAAATCGCGAGAAACGTCTATTTAAAAGTTGCAAATTTGCGTGGCCGCCATGTTGGTTTTGTAGTTACCAGTTTTTCAAAAGTCACATAGGTGACCTCCTAGTAGTTCCCTTTATAACCGTAAAAAATCCAGGGTGATATCGGGAATAGTTTCGGAGATATTTAATGCTGGTGAAATATTTCGCACAGCCGCCATGTTGGATTGATGAGTCGTAACAGAATTTGAAGGGCACGGTCGGGGTCGTCCGGTACAGTGCTATGAACTTACCGAGTTTCATTCAAATCGCTCCTGCCGTTTAGAAGTTATTAGGGACACACACACACCTCACACACACACACACACACACACACGCACACACACACGGACAAAAGGTGATCTCATAAGCCTATTTTTGCAAAATTGAAAGTAGGTTAATAAAAAGGGCGGCTCATTGGCGTTCCCTGTCGAATAATTGAAGATTACTTACAATAGTTGCTGAGTTTTAATTGCTTGGCCGTGTAAGCCAATGTGCCATAATTAATATTGGCAGGTGAAAAGCTAAAGGAAGCAGGAGTTTTCTGCTTCTTAGGAAGGTTGGCTCAGGTAAGGAGAGCATTTCTACAGACATCAAATATATATTTAGGTATTAGGAAGTCGTTTTTGAAACCCTTTGTCTGGAGCGTGATGCGCTATGGAAGTGAAATCTGGATGTTGGCGCAGCAGAAAAGAGGAGAATAGAAGCGTGGTGTTACAGAATAATGATGAAGATCAGATGTGTAGGTTAGGTAACAAATGAAAAAGTAGTAAGACGAGTGGGAGAGGAGGGATGTTTCTGGCGACTGCTAATGAAGATATAGGTTGGTAGGACACATACTAAGACACCCAGGAATAGCAAACTTAGTTATGTAAGGAAGGGTCGAGGATAAGAACTGAGGAGGTAGACTAAGGTTATAATATGTAAAGCAGATGCCCTCACATGTAAGGTGTGGTAGCTGAAGCGATTAGCTCAGGACAGGAGGCATGAAGCGCTGCATCAAACCAGTCGAAAGGCTGAAGATTCAAACAACAATATTGTTTATGTTTTGGCTCTATAAATTGTATGTCCCACTTAATACGTTCAAGTTAGTGGCATTGTGTACTATTATAATAAAATCAATATTAGGTTGTATTCGAGAAATTGCCACGAACATTGACAAAAGTCTATTTATTTGTACAGTACAGGACGTCACTTGCCCACAGTACTATTCCTTGTCATAGTTATGTACCTAATTCCCACTTCGTCAAGACGTCGTTTCCGGGCAGTTTCTCAGGTTCTCTTGCTTCACAGAACTGTTTGTCTCCTGCGAGAAGCATTCAAGGAAGCACATCCTGCTACCCTCCAGTCGAGCTTCTTGTTACTGAAACTGGAACTCTTGACACAGACAGTGCTGAATTTTAAATAATTTATGTTCACAAGGACGAGGTATTCCAATGCTAAAATAAGAATCAAACCTACCAGCATAGCCCGACAGCCATACCTCTCTAAGGCGTAGCCATCGGGCCAAGCTATCGGGATTTGGTGTTTAAATACCTACAAACGTTCCGCATCTTAAAATTCCAAAATTATTTTGCTCATACCTTGGCGTAAGGGTGGGTCATATAAAAATTTCTTTCAGACAAATGTTTTAGGTAATTTTTTAGGAAAACTATCGACCATTTTAAACGCAGCCGTGACACTGGTGCCATAAACGTTCCAAATGCTCTTTGAGCCCTTATAATTCTGGCATGTCTCTGTGTAGACCATTTACTTGGAGACTTGAGAATAGAAACGTTCCCACAATCGTCTGTGATATACATCCAGCGCCCGCAAGAAGGGAGGGGAGGGGGCATGCCCTCCCTGGAATCCTGAAAATTCTTCGATTGTTCATTGTCTCACCAGTTTATTTCATAAATTGAAGTTATTGATAGTTAACTGATTTAGATGTAGGGATAATTCCACTGCGTTATTTAACATAGCAATTTGGGATTATTTGAAAATATCTCCAGATGTTTAGAAAATCGGCGAACTGGATTAACATTATCATTTTAACGAGCTCCTTGTTTTATTTTTTATTTTTGTCGATACATGGTAATACAACTACCGTACTTTTTACCTGTTTTTAAGAAATGAACATTATGACGATGATTCACAAAGAAAACCAAACTTTAATGAACAAAAGCTCTGAACTAAAAAAAAAAAACTATTCTTCTAATTCATGCCGTAAATATAGTGTACCCAGCGGTTTCAGAACAGCCAAATAATGAGTATCACGAAGCAAGTAAGAAATGAGACGAAAATTGCGGGGGGAGGGGTTCGTCTGATCGTCACCCAGTGAGACAGGAAGGTAATGAAATGCAAAATATTACTCCCCCCCCCCCCACCCCACCACCACCACCACCACCACCACCACCACAACCTGGCAGAAACCCTGCGGATGCCCATGACATCCAGTCTGTGTAAGAGATTAGACCCGACCCTTAATAAAGTTTTGTGAACTATTCTGGAGTACAATACGTGCCAAATAGCTCCTGTAGCAGCTACAGTATATTTCGGACATGCTTCTGTAGCCAATTCTTAGAAATACATTTTCTACTTAGAGAGCCTGAGAACATAAATCAACATTTTAATACTTACTTCCGACCTGTTTAAAAAGTTTGGGGAGGGGTTGGAACCAAACCTCTGCCATAATTTACGATGTACTCCAAATGATTTGTTAAAATCATCCACTTACTTCTCTGGTGGGACGGCTTCGGTGGCGTAGTTGGTAGCATGCTGACCTTCTATGCCCAAGATCGCGGGTTCAAACCCGGCCGAACTCATCGGATTTTTTAATAGCGTTAAAAAACCCACAGTATGCCTTCCTTCGGAGGAGAAGTAAAGCCGGCGGGTCCAGATCATAGATTTACGGCATGTAAGAGAACCATCCACTAACTACAATTATTGTGTGAAGCTAAATTTGTAGGTTAGATTTTGATTAACGCTCTGTTAGTTCCAACGTTCGTCGCCAGGTGCCAGTTGCGTTGGCATCTAGTAGCCAAATTCACAGCTAGGTGTCGTTGACGGTAGCATTTGGTAGTACAAGTAGGAACTACTTGAAATTGATCGTCTGCAGTCCTTACCTAAATTACAGATAACACAAACTAATACAGTAATCACAATTAACACCGGTTTTCAGACACATTCTACACACACCCAAAGTACACGTGGCTACATGACCGCGTTGTTGAAGCCCCTAAACTGAGGAACCAACCAACCAACTTCTCTGGTGAGATTGAAGTTAACACGTGTTTGTGTCTTGAGTTGTGCCATTGTTATCGAAAAGAAAGAAGAGATAGTCATGCCTTGACCGTTATACGTTGTTGTTGTTGATTTATTTACGGGCTCTGCGATATCGTGTAGTGTGTGGAATTTGTCTGATAGCCTGAGTTAATGTGATGACTGTATTAGTATTAGTGTATTAGAGCCTACAGAGTCCACATCAAGTCTCGTGCAACGGCGGCAACTAAAGCCATATATGACATTAAATCACTCACGAAGCTCTCTTTGGGAACTGCTATGAGATTATTTGACGCGAAAATAGCGCCCATCGCCACATACGGGATAGAAATCATCTGGGAGAAACTGACCCTGGCGGACTTGAGGACGCTCGAGGCAGTGAAGTCGCACTTCCTAAAGGCTACCCTGGGATTATCAAAATATGCAAAATCTAGACTAGTGTACGAGCTTGCCAAGGAGAACTTTTTCATTGAGGACTTACGGACGAAGAGAGGACTACCATCTACGGACGCCTGGAAAAGACTAATGCAAGAGAGAGTGAAGAAGAGAGAAGCAATCTGGCTCGAATTTTACATAACGGAAGCCATGACGAATAGGGTATGGACTGACACCAATCAAGACCTACGACACTTCGTTAAGTCGATGGCGGTACATGGGTACCACCATAAACTGTGCGTCACCGAGTACTTTCATGACATAGACGTATCCTGTACTTGTAAATTATGTGGTAAACAATGTAGTCGGTACCACATAATCACATGTAAGAACCGGGGTCCTTCCATTGTGAAATTTTGTGAAGGTGGAAGGTGAAAACACTAATGTATATTCACATTTATTAACCCTATACACAATTTGTGCTCTGTATTTTGAATAATAATAATAATAATAATAATAATAATAATAATAATAATAATTTTTTTTTTCAGGGGAAGAAATGCATTTACGCACAGAGTGTCGGGCTCCTGCTCCTGAGTAGCAGACTACCGACTAAAACTCCCCCGTTACTTCTGAACACTAGCCTGGAACCGTTTAGCACATTACTTCAGGCTAGAGTCATTTTATATTTGCCTGTAGGGCACTCTTCCGTAATGAATCATCTTCAGTGGCGATCCAGATCTGTCTTCTTTGTTCGGAGGATATCTTCAACAAAGCTTGCTACCAGTTTCCAGTTTTCCTCATTTTGTAGCATCACTGCAACAATATTGTCCGGGGATATCTCTACATCAATGTGATCTTGAAGAGACTGCCTATTTTGGACCCACCGTCCACAAGAGAAGAAGGTGTGATTAGCATTATCTAATTCGTTGATACAGTAGATGCAATCTGATGAATCCACCTTCCCCATCTTCTTAAGGTAGGAACAGAAGTACCCATGGCCAGTCAAGAACTGAGTGAGATAGTAACCAACCTCACCATGTTTCCTCTCTGTCCAAACCTGCACCTGAGAGATCATTCTCTTAGTCCATTGGCTTTGATCTCCTTGCTCCCATTTGATCTGCCAATTTTGAAAGGTTTGTACTCTTGCCGATCGTCTTGCATTTTGTAAACCCATATCAGATTTCCTCAAGTAAATGTTCTTGCGTTCTTTCGCAAGAAAAAAATCGGAATAATCCCGGCAATAACGAGAACTGCTTCCTCAGAGACCGTGCGATATGCAGATGCCACGCGCAAAGCCCCCCGCCTCTGCACTTGCGCCAGTGGCTTCCTATAAATTTCCTTATCCAGGGCATCCGCCCATATTTCCGCTCCATACAGCAGAACTGAATGGATAGCTGTCATCAATAGTCTTCTCTTACTAGATTTTGGCCCACCAACATTGGCCATGAGCCGACTGAGAGACGTTACTCCTCTGGCTGCCTTATCTGCAGTCCGTCTAATCTGTTCTCCAAAATTCATTTTACTGTCGATCATGATGCCCAGGTATTTTGCTGCTGGCTGCGTCTCTACTTGAATTTGTCCTACATGTATTGGAAGTATTGTCTGAATTCTCTTCTTTGTTAGGATGACAATTTCCGTCTTACTAAGTGCTAGAGACAGACCATGTTCCTCCATCCATCTATTGATTTTGCGCATTACCATATTGAGTCGCAACTGTGCCTGCTCGACACTTCTTCCTGCTACAAGAGCAGCAACATCATCTGCATATCCTACTAGAATAGTTTCTTCAGGCATTTCAAGCCTCAACAAGCTGTCGTATGTAACATTCCAGAGATCAGGTCCTAGAATCGAACCCTGGGCAGCCCCAGCCGTGACTTGTACTCTACGGATCCCTTCTGTAGTATCGTAGAGCAGAGCACGATCTTTCAAGTAAGAGTCTAAGATCCGAAGGAGATACCTTGGAACATGGAATGAAAATTCTAGAGCATCCATGATATCTGTCCATTTGACAGAGTTGAAAGCGTTTTTAACATCCAGTGTAACAAAAAGAATCACCCGGCGAGAGTAATGATTATAACTCTCCGCTCTTCGTACTTTATCGGCGACTTCTTGCACTGCATCCAGTGTCGACCGGCCTACCCTGAATCCAAATTGTCTTGGTGATAAATCGCCGGCTGCGATTATTGCTTCAAGCAATCTCCGTCTTATGAGTTTCTCAAATAGTTTGCCTGTTGTGTCAAGCATACAAAGTGGGCGGTACGATGATGGTAACTCAGGGTCACCCATGCCCTTACTAATGAGCACTAAGCGACAGATCATCCAGCGAAAGCTAAAGATTCCTGCTTTCAAGCACACATTGAACATTCTCAACAATAACAACAACATATCTTGATCAACTATTATTTTCAGAACCTCATTAGGAATCCCATCCGGCCCCGGAGCCTTGTTGTTCCGTAAAGAATGCGTTGCAACCCGAAGTTCATCTTCAGTAAACAGTGGGAAATCTAGATCACTTTCAAAATTCCTCTCAGGTCTTGTGGGATGAGTTGGAAAAAGGTTTTGAACAATGGTGTTCATAATATCATCTTCCATGATGCACGATGTTCTGTGACTTCCAAGTTTCTGTGTTACAATTTTGTAACCCAAACCCCATGGATCAGTGTCAATATCTTCCTGAAGCTTTCTCCAACACTGAACCTTGCTCGTAGTTATGGCTTTCCGAAGTAGCTTCTTTGCTGCTTTATGATCCGCTGATTTTTCATTAGCTTCTTCCCGATTTCTTGCTCTCTGGGCAAGACGGCGAAGCCTGAGGCAGTTCTTCCTTAATTCTGCTATCTCTCTGGTCCACCAGTATACATGGCTCTTTCGGTGACGTGGTACAGAGGAGGGCATCGAAACATCACAAGCTGACGTAATAATTTTCATGGTTGCAGAAACCAGATCCTCAACCTCAAACTCTCTCCGTGCTTCAGCACTTCGAATCTGTTCTTCACCCTTCCCAATGATATCTTTGAACTTGTCCATGCTAATCCTATTTACATTCCACCGTTGACATTTCTGGGGAGGTACTTCCCGTCCCTGAACATTTGATTCAAAGTCAAAGGCGATGAATTGATGATCGCTAGCACAATAATCTTCCAACACTTTCCATCTCTTAATGAATGGCACAATCACTTCTGATGCCAGGGAGACATCCGGAATTGTTCCTTCACATCCTGGACGTCGGAAAGTTGGAACTGTACCAATATTTAATATTAGAAGGCCTATCCTGGATGCCATCTCTAGAATGTACTTACCCCGGGAATCTGTACTTGGCATACCCCATTCCACTGCTTTGGCGTTAAAGTCTCCAGCCACTATGACACTATCTGTGGCGTTTAGAATTGCATCTTCCAAAGAATTTACTTTGCGGCGGAAGTGCTCAATTGCCTCATTAGGAGTTAGGTAAACACTAAAATAGGTGACCCTTCTGGTCTTCACCCAAACATAACCATCAGAACTTCCATGATCCTTTATAATAACTTTTTTAGAATCCAACACCCAGATTGCAGAAGTGCCAAGTGTGTCACTGAACCAAAGAGATGACTCTTTATCTTTATACTGTTCGCTGATTAGCAAGAGATCGCGTTGCTTCTCTGTGACTAGCTGATATAGCAGATCATTGGCTGTCTTACTTCTATGTAGATTGGCTTGAAGTATACGAATCATTTGAACCTCAGTGCCTTTTCTTTGTCCAAAGCTTCTCTGAAGACCTTACACTGGCCAGATCCCATAGCATGTGCTAAATCTTTGATAAAACCTCGTTCTTCACAAAGAACACATTTCTTTGAGGCCGTACATCCTCTAGCTTTATGACCTGTCCCGCCGCAATTGTAGCAAAGTTTACTTCTATCTGTGCCTTTGCAGTTGCTAGCAACATGTCCATAGTCCAGACATCTATAACAACGAGATACCATGATCCTCCGTCTAATCCTGCAATTGACCCATCCTATGGTGATATGATCTTGCCTCAAGAGACATCTGCATCACTAGTTGTTAATGTGACAACAGCCATCTTCACTTCCCTCGTATTCGTCCTCGTCACCAGCACCTTGGTATCTGGAGAGAGTTCTGGGATAGCTCTCTGGATAGCTTCCATGACCTCTTCGGAAGTAGTTAGAGCATCAAGGTCTCTGATTTCAACAGTTGCCTTCGCTTCAAGCCTACGAACTGTAGCATTGGACCCCAGAACATTTCGCAGAGAATTGCCAAAAGCTGCTTTATCCCTGGAACTTGCTCCCAACTCGACAAGGACGTCTCCCGCTTTCGTTTGTCGAATGGACCGGACTTCAGTTCCTGTATCATTAGGGTTTGCTTTTTGGCGAATCTCCTTCAGAATATCGGCATATGATTTACCTTCAGCTGGTCTGATCAGTAAGGCTGCTCGCCTTGGCCTACTAGGTCGCTTCTGTCTGTTTGGGGTTGCTTGGTGGGTGGTAGATATGTCAACATTATCAGCAAAATCCTCCTGCCTATTCTCAGCATTTTCTCTAACCTTTACCAATCTTCTGTCTCTCCTCGATGTAACAGGAGTCCATATTTCTGACGACTCTGTCTCATTCTTCTTATCCCCCTCCTGAGCAGCTACAGTGCCCGAAGTAACTTCGTTCCGGCTGTTAGAATTGGGGGTCATGTCCTTCGGTAGGTCATTCAATACAACCTTGTGAGCTTCGTCTTGTGCCGCATGTGAAGTACGATCACAATAGGCTATAGAATCAATGGCCTCTTCTAGTTCCACTATGCCATTCTTCACATCGTTGGATATATTACGCTGCCTGCCAGTTGCAAGCTTCATCTTATTGAGAATGTCTCGACACCGTTGCAAAAGTTCCTCCATACTCGGTCGAAGATTCCCAATGCTCTCTTGTTTTGACTGGTCCTCAGTAACAGAAACTCTCTCCAAGCGCTCCGCTTTGGTAAGTCACTTCACAATACAATAATAATAATTTGAATGTTTTTGCGCAACTGTAACACTTCAGCCTTATTCCGTCTGCATGAGGTATCTAGTTCATTTTCCTGACTGAAAGTCTTTACACAATGCTAGCATGTACCTTTGCTCGCTCCGTGTGGTGTGAAATGTTTGTGCGCACCTGCTAAACTTAAGCCTTGTGTTGCCTGTATGAACTACCCGGAGTTTACTCTTTCGGTGGGCGATCCGTGACTCTGCTAACTTAACCTCACTTATCGGGCTAGCACGCCAGTGGATTTGTCATGAGACTTTTTAACTATGTACCCTGGTATATGTTTGTAATTGATTAGTACTTTCGTAGTACGCCTCTTTCTGTAACATTTGCACTTCATTTCAGCTTACCTCCTAGGCTTAGCTTCTTTCTAATTCACTTAGTATATCGGATACACTCCGCACTGAACACTCCCGTGGCCACTCTCCATAATCAATCCCAATAATAATAATAATAATAATAATAATAATAATAATAATAATAATAATAATAATAATAATTATTATTATTATTATTATTATTATTATTATTATTATTATTATTACTATTATTGTTCTGGTTACATCATATTTGTTTTGTATTTTAACCAGTGATGGACGAAGCAAAGAGGATATAATTAGTAGGTTAGGACAGGCAAGTTAAGCATTTCTATAGAAAAGGAATCTGTTGAATTCGAATATAGATTTAGGTATTAGGAGGTCATTTTTGAAAGCCTTTGTCTGGAGCGTGGCACTCAATGGAAGTGAAACTTGGACTGTTGGAGTGGCAGGAAAGATGAGAATTGAACCGTTTGAAATGTGGTGTTACAGGAGAATGATGAAGATCAGATGGGTAGATAGGGTTACGAATGAAGAGGTATTAAGACGAATGGGAGAGGAGAGATGTTTCTGACGACTGCTAATGAAAAGAAGAGATAGGTTGGTAGGGCATATACATACTTCCTTGTTGGATCTGTTTTTGTGGATGCCTTTATTGTAATTGGATCTCATGATTCCTCTAATGATTCTGAGTATTTTATCTCCAGTTCTTCGAGGAGCTCTTTATCGGCATTTGGTCTTCAGAACCTTTTTATAGTGACGAATCGTTATGTTTTGGACAAAGGCACTTTTTGTTGTAAATCGTGCGTGATGTTTGGTATGCTATTGCAAGTTTGCGTATTCGTTCCTGAAGCGCATCCTTGTCTAGTCCATTTTTCGTGATGACCTCACCTAATTTATTATTATTATTATTATTATTATTATTATTATTATTATTATTATTATTATTTGTTATCGGATCAGTAATAATAAAACACGCGTCATGCTTGAGAGAAAGAGGAGGAGATTGTGTCATAATTTGTTTGGAAGTTTCCGTAGCGTGACACAGACTTGAAGTGTTGAACTAACGAACACTTTCTGTAATAAGTTAATGGCAATGTCGCAGTGGGAAGAATAAACTCACCTCTTCCTTTGTATCGACCAGGCGTGGGAATAACCGTGACATCGTCTGAATTAGTAATCGAGTACAAACATTTGCATACAGTATACACACAGCAGTGGACAGGAATTTCCACAAAATAATAAGGAAGGACTATGTGCATTTCGCAAGCGGAGAGTTACGTAATATTATTATTGAAATATAAACAAAAGCTATTGTTAAATGTCACCTCTGAAATGTGTTGGAACTCGGAGGAAGGTCGTGAAACTTGGTAAAATACACCTATTGGTCAGACAACAACAATACTCACAAGTAGTTCCGTGTCTAACCAAAGAGCCTGCTTTACTTATGTGTTATTAATATTTAAAACTGTGAGCACCACCCTCATGCAATGCCAAGTACTCGAGCACCTAAATTAAATCGAACATAATAATAATGGAACAAGAAGTCAACAACTACCTGGGTACAAGAAGTCAAAAAGGATTTTGAAAGAAGATACACCACACAGAGATATTTTATCATTTTAAATGATATTTTCGACTTCGTCGTTACGCTGAGGTCTGGCGTTACGTTACGGTGACGGGACGAAATGTACCGAGAATGCACTGAGGTGTGTGACGTCATAGTACGATGTAGCAGCCGAGTACCAAGAAGGCAGTGCGAGAACAATCAAGTAGGCAGTGAAGAAACAAAATAGAATCTTGAGACTCTGTTCTCGCACTGCCTTCTTGGTACTCGGCTGCTAGCATTTAAAATGATATAAAGTTCAGTCTTTCAGACTGACTATCGGTCTCTTTTTTTTAGGCAAAAAGTGCTAGAAATGTAAGGATTCCAAGGGTGGAAGGGGATAAATCCGTCTCGAAATGGTCCGAGGAAAGGAAGAGGACAGATAGTGAGATGATGAAGGAATACAAGAGGAAGAAGAAGGAACAGTAAAGGACAAAGCATTGAAATTGGCTCTTGGTCCCTACATGACCGAAACGAAAATAATAATAATAATAAGATCTTAAAGTAATGCGGCTACGAGCAGAAGATGCACAAGACCGAAATCTTTATAGAACAGCCATCAAGACGTTTGGGACCCTATATCCCCTTTCCGGGACGAAAATCGGACAACTGGTGCGAAATGGATAGAAGAACGTCGTGCTAAACACAGTGAGTTCATGAAGACAATGTGGATCAAGCGAATAATGAACAAGTGCCAGAATGTAAAATGAGGCTTATTGTGGTCCCTAGTTGGACGATTAGCGAAATTGAATGAATAAATGAATGAATGAATAATAATAATTCAACTAGCATGCCCTTCTCTTTCCTGTTCCTATGTCTCTCTCCCTCAGAAGAGATGAAATAGCTAGGGATTCACCGAAGCTGCAACTGCTTGTATGACGCATACAGATAAGATAGATTTACGAGTAGACAGTCGACTCGATTCAGCATCTTTCATGTCACTCATAAAGCAAGGATGTCCAATTACTTTTGCCGTAGATTAAAATACTACTTCACAAAATGATAACATTTCTGGCTGTCAAAACTTGTAATGAAAACACTGTTATTCCAGCTCGTGCAACAAAATTTGCGTTGAAGAATCGATATCCGGAGAGTTTGTGCTCGCGAGCATCACGGTGCTCCCGCCATACGAGCCAAAAAGTGCTCGCAATCACAAACTCTCCAGAGATCAATTTTCAATGCAAATTTTGTTGCACGAGCTGGAATAGCAGTGTTTTCATTACAAGTTTTGACAGCCGGACGTATGACGACAGCACCGTGGTGCTCGCGAGAACCGGGTTGAGAACGCCTGATCTACATAGACCTATCGAGAATAATAAATTTAACTACGACATTACATTGATACGGTAATACTGGCATTTATGGTTTGTTCAACATTTACCAGAAATATTGTAGCCTAATAGAGCACTACAGTTTGTTTGAAATACAGGGCGCCCGAGAATGTTCTCCGTAGTGGTTACGTGCAGCTGTGAGTGGGTGACAGGGTGAATCCCACATGTGTGGGCTGTAGCCAGTCGAAATCGTCAGTGTGTATTGCAATAAGCGAGCGTGTGTGTCATCAGCACTTCCAGCATCTGTTATGAATGGCTGTGGTGAGTGCAAAGTATACTGTTTGGTTGTTATTAGGGATCACAGCGATGACAGAATGCATTCTGCACATAAGTCAAGCAGCATTGCGCGTCATAGGAGCTCATGTTACCACGGACAGTTAAACGATGACAGAGGCTACTTGAGCTGAGTCATATCCTACACGCGCAACTGTACCTGTCAACGATGCAGGCTGACGTGTGACACAAGTAAACAAAGAATTGTTCCCATCTCGACCGCCGGCAATCAATTCGTGAAAGGCTAATATGATGCAAGCGGCAGCCATGCTGCCAACGTAACTTCTGTATCTAGCTCTCGCAGACGCATGTAGGCTCTGCGGAGAACATTCCCGGACTCACTGTAGTTTCTTTCCATGGATTATGAGATACTGAGAATCTACGACTTGCTGACAACCATCTATCGATTTCTGCATGAAAACATCCCCACGTACATGTCATCAAAATTTAGTTACTTGTCCTCATATCATAATCGAAGCACTCGATCTGGCTCTTCCCTTGCCATCCCCATCAACCACTCATCCATGTTCAAACGCTCTTTTTCTGTAGCTGGGTCTCGACTATGGAATTCAACTCCAGGCGATACCAGAAATTCCACAACAATAAAGAAATTTAAGGCCGCACCCGAGATTACCTGTTGAATACTGCTGATTGCCCCGTGTGAATAGTGAAAGATGATAGGACGTATGGCTGAACTAGGATTATATCTAGGATATTATAGAAAGGTCTGTGGCATTGTGATTTTTTTATGGTTATAATTATTATTATTATCATTATTCTTGTGCCTTTTTCATTAATATTGGTATTAGCATAATTAATTTACTCCTTATTTATCATCATAATATTTTTGTGTATTTCCAAAACTGTCTCATATGTACTGGTACCATATTATGTGGTTAAGTGTAAGAGAGGGCCATGAGCGCTAACTTCGCCACTACTGAAGACATCAAATAAAACAAGAAGTTCCGTGACGAACTAAAGAGCCTACTTTGCTTAAAATTTAAGATTCATGCCAATGAATAATCTATATGGATCTATCTAGAATAATTACGAAATTAAGTTGGTAATATCGAAATTTCTAATTCGTTCGAAATACTGTATACATGGCATAAAGTAGCCTAATAGAGAACTACAGTTGGGAGCCCTGGTGACTCAATATATTCTTAGTTCCATCTCCTAAGGTACAGAATACAAAATTTGGTTGAAGTCCAATGGATAGCATGGACGTTACTTGCAGTTAAACATTGGATCTAACAGCGCACGTAAAATCATGTTGGCAACAATGACATACATGTATTGGTCAGAAATAATCTGAAATAATATGATCTATTGTTGTGTCAATTTTGAATGAAATCCATTAATTAGTATAGAAGTTACATGCATTTTAAAATTGGACCTATCAGCAGGCTTAGAGTCATGTAGGCAGCACTGACGTATATTAGTTACTCCAAATTAACATAGAATGCCAGGTACAATACGTGTTGAAAGTTTAGAGCTATTGGCTTGCATACTTTCTGATATGTTGATATTAGGGTAACAAAACCAACAGTAGTGGCTACGCTTGCTAAAGCGCAGCGTTAGGTCAAGGGGCCAAGCTCTCTGCTGACTCGGTAGACGCGTGGGTTCGAGCCCCACCGTCGGATGTCCTTGAAATGGTTTTCCGTGGTTTCCCCATTTTCAACACCAGGCAAATGCTGGGACAGTACCTTCTGACAGGCCACGGCCGCTTCCTTCCACATCCTTGCCCAGTTTCATTCATCTTCATCCATTCCATCTCTCATCCCGACGCGCAGGTCGCCCACGGGCGTCGACTAGAACGACCTGCACTCGGCCTCTCAGGAGGCTACACGAGAAGAAAGAAGAGGGTAACAAAAATAGAGACAGTATTTATTAACAGTTGGCAGCCCTGGGTGCTCTTAAGAATACGCATAGTCATATCTGTTATGGTACACATAGCACACACGAAATTTGGTTGAAATCCAAATTATAGTATAGAAGTTACATGTATTTAAAGTTGAACCTCTCAGCAGGCCTAGAATCATGTTGGTAGCACTGACGTAAATAAGTTACTCCAAATTAATATGGAATATCAGGTACTATACGTGTGCATAGTTTAAAGCTGTCGGCTTGCATACTTTCTGATATATGGGTATTTGGATTTAAAAAATTGAGAGCATATATTAACAATTGGCATCCCTGGTGGCTCTTAAGAATATGCTCAGTCATATCTGTTTATGTACACACAGCACTTACGAAATTTGGTTGAAATCCAATTGATAGTGTAGAAGTTATATGCATTTAAAATTTGGACCTATCAGCAGGCTTAGAATCATATTGGCAACACTACCATGTATAGCCCCCTGGAAATTAAACTGCAATATTATTATCTATACGTGTGCAAATTTTGAAATAGCTCCCATTCATACCTTCCACGATATCCAACATGGAGCTCAAATTTCAATTGCGATTTTTCAGCAGTTGATAGCACTGACATCATTTTCAAATAGCGCCGTGAGATATTCAGGTATAGATCTTTACTCCTACCAAATTTTGTTCCGATTGCTCCAGCCATTTAGGAGTTGATAGGACACACACACACACACACACACACACAGCCAGACAGACAGACAGACAGACAGAAGGACAGACAGTCAGACAGACACAAATTTTCCCGATCTCATAAGTCTGATTTTCCTCATTTTTGCAAAATGTGAAAAGTAGGCTAATAAATACGACCCGAATACTCAGAGGGAGTTAATAGTTGGTCGGTAGGTCTGCTGCCTCTGAAAATACTGTGCCCTTTCAGCATGAAATATGCAAATCACAGTATGCCAGCAATGCTCAAATCGGGATTTTCGGGGTTATAGTATGTTCTCCCACTCTGTGACTTACACATTTTGGATTAAATAGAGGATACACTTCCAAAATAATAAACAAAATCAACTCCTACTATAAAACATTTAATTACTCAAATATATGGCGCTACAACAAATTAAACAAATAAAATACTGACCCATAATTCTACTTGTTCAAAGTGAACAAGGAATACATAATAAAACAAATATTAAATCATAATAAATGGTTTCTCATAAACCAACAAACTTATATTTCTTTTCACTTCCATATAGTGTCCTTTTTTAATTCAATAAAATCAAGAGCTCAAAATGGCTCAACACTTTTTATATACACTGTGTTATTTTTTCAACACATCACTTCCTATTATATGAGTATATCTTATAATCGAAAAGATATATAATTCTTATTAAAGTACTGTTACTCCTTTACTTAAATTTTTGGACTTTCACAATGTTCTTTAGGTTACCATCTCTCAAGTTAACAATTCACTACCGTGATTGGGAAACATTTGCGTACTCCCGAGCTCCAGAAGACTACTTGAACACGTCAAAAATTAAGATCACTCCCGGAATCTAATTGTCTTCACTAAACTCGTGATCGTGAATCACTACATTATATAACATTACATTAGGGATTTCTCATTATTTGTCTTAAAAGACCAGTATATCATAAGAAAGCAACGATCTGAACTTGCAAGCGGTAATTTTCATCTAAAAGATCCTCGGTTCGAAGACCGGGTCGTTAAAACAAACTCTAAACACTCTTGTGTATTATAACTTCAAACAGACGGCTCTTCAGACCTACCACAACACATCAATCGTAAGGGTCTGGCCTGGCCACTTAGCGTGATTTATTGTCAGGAGCAGGAACTTCACGGTCATACTCACAAGAGACGAGCTACCCTTAGCTTTATACAGCTGTTTCTTAAATGCAGTTCTTTGAACAAGCAAGGCTTTCATTCTACTTATTTTAACAACATAATTAGGTTCACTAAACCTATTCTCATAAACTTGGCATTTATTAATTATGAAGTGTCCTCATTGGTGGGTAAGAATAATTCAATACAACAACAAATATTTAGGGGTTTCAACATAGACGAATCTGGGTTCGATTCTTTCAACTGCCTCGGGAACCATATGCCATACTGGAGGACTTATAACATTAGCGACTTATAGCAGGCCTCTTTACCTTACACTCGCGCTCATAATACGATAAATAGCACCCTTCTATAATCCAATACACACAACGGCCTCGTGATCACATCACTATTTAGAGGACTTACCATAGCTCAATTACCACGACCAACTGCCCCTCATAATTAATTTACCAAGTATTTCACCGCATTCCTAGCGTGACAAATTACTTCAATGCGCTACATGGCGCTTATCCATTACTGCCAAGTTGCCTTTCAAAGAACTGATACATTCAAAAATACACATCTGATCTACATCTCAATTTTATATTAATGCTCTCCCGTGACAATAATCGCTTTATCTTAAGAACATGTGTTCACAACATGTATTAATTCTTTTAAAGGAGCTCATAAGCTACTACTCTCATATAATTCATCATAAACTTCATTCAATTATATCATTATTATTATTATTATTATTATTATTATTATTATTATTACGCTTGCTTTCACCTATTTAAATCATTTATCAAATACACTGATATTTTATTTCATACATTTTTCCCCAAGGGATTTATTTATTTCACATAATTATTTTGTACTTTCTCAACTTTAATCGTTCAGATCGCGCTATTATTCTGTTATTCGTTATTCAAAAACATCCCTATTCTTTCGTTCTCAGGTGGATTGTACGCAAATCTTCCCAACACATAACATAATGAAATGGTTACTCACATGATATTACGGTCACCGACCGAATCTTCCAGCGATGTTTCATTTTTGCCCACTCAATGTGTTTAAGCCATCTTGATTAATTCCATTTCACACAATGACACTTCTTGATACACATACACATTATTTACTTTAAACACTGGTAACATATTGAATACAATTTTGTATTCTTTTATCATACACAAATAAATTCACTAAAAATCATTACACTAAAACAAATTTTACTATATTTACATTACACTGCTTTTAAATCAGTGAGGCTTTGATTTTTGCCTTACACACGTGATTTCTTTCTTCCCCGTTTCCAAGGGCGATACTCTTAGACGTCTGCTTCCTAATCTAGCCAGATGGTGAAAGTCTCGATCCATCTACCCCTCCCTGGAACGGTAATTCTTCAGATCCGGTTTTCAGACTATCGGCTTCTATTTTTACTAGCTCGAAGTCGTTTCTTTCTAGACACTATTTATTCTGTCTAGCGAAAGTCTGTCCTGTTTACGGCCTCTCGAATACTTTATCGGTGACCTTCCTATTTCCCTAGCATTTACTGCTATTCTTTAGTTTCGTAGCTTATTGTTTGTTACTGTTCGCTTGTCTCCTGTAGACAACGTTTTGGATTAAATTCTCACTTCTTATTATTCTGCACTCTAGTTCCTATCTTTCCGGTACACTAGGCGTTACTTATTTCGTCCGACCCTGATCGGGTTCCTTAACTTTGCTAGAAATGTTTGTTTCACTATCGTTGGTACTTCAAAACGTTACGATACTTTCTGTCGTTTAACTGAACTGTTATTTGAAGACCTATCGCCTGTTCTTTAAGTTCGCAGCCTAACTTTGACTGTAATACTGAACTTTCACTATAAAGACTGACGCTTGCTGAACTAAATCCTGTACTAGGATGATTCTATGTCTTCACACGGCGATACTAATTGATACTTCTTATACTGTGAAGCTTCATCGTGCAGCGTCTCGGCGCTCACGGAATAGCTGTATCTGATGATCTGCGAAGCAGCCCCGTGCCCTCAGGCACCTATGGTAGACTGAACGTTGGTGAAACAGTACGATCCGCCTCAGCGGTCGTTCAAGACTGAATGATGATGATGCTCCAACGTCACGCCCCCCTGGTCTGATTGATAACTGCATTAACGATGTGATGTAGCGTCACGTCCCCTGGACGGACTAAAACTGCATTTGCGATGTGATGTAGCCTGACGCCCCCCTCGGGCTGTCGGAAACTGCATTAACGATGTGATGTAGCCTGACGCCCCCCTCGGGCTGTCGGAAACTGCATTAACGATGTGATGTAGCCTGACGCCCCCCTCGGGCTGTCGGAAACTGCATTAACGATGTGATGTAGCCTGACGCCCCCCTCGGGCTGTCGGAAACTGCATGATTGGTCTGGCTCTGCCAGGGCTTTTATACAAATCGGCGACAAAAAGATAAAATCCTCGTCTTTTTCATAACTAACTTTGGAAGCAATAGTCGCACACTTTTGAAACTTATATCTCTGGAAAGCTCGTTTTCTAAACGTAAACTGACTTCTTTGCACATTAAAATCGATCGTACAATTCCGAGATATTAAATAAATTTTGCTCTTCCGATACGTGGGTGTTGCAGTTGATTTTTAATCCCTACCACCTCGGGTCTCGGGGAACTTTTAACTACGTCATGCTGCGTTTGCACTTCTTTCCTGTGCAATTATTATAACATCTTTCCCCACACAAAAATCTCTATTCCAAAATGATTCACAATGATGTATTTCTTTTGTTAATTATATTCTCGCAAATGGCTTAAATCTAATTATTCTCCTTCTTGCACAACTGCGAGGATGCCATTTTATTGCTGTGTAAGATCAATTTCCGAAACCTCTTCTCGCTCACTCCCAGCGGAAAGTTTTTATCGTTCTATTTATAGTCATGATCGGCTCCCTATCGATGCGTCACGCATGATATCATTTCCTGGGGCCACCTGGTCTCTTATTCTTACACCACGTTGTACCAGTACTCTTGGATAAAATCTTTCTAAGTCATTCTAAAGACTGTATTTTTCCTCCCTTCTTTTACCAATAAAACATAGATTCGACCCCTTGAACCAATGGTACATGGGTTCAATACGCACTATGATATTCCTCACGGCATACACACAATATATAGCATTTGTTAGTTATCCATTAAATGTTATGGAAAGTTACATGCAGTTTAACATTGAACTTATCAGCACGCGTAGAATTATGTTGGCAATACTGTCACGTATGGGTTTCTCGAAATGAATTTACAAATTTATCGTCTAAGTTATACACATTTTGAACTGTTTAACTGCATACTGTACATTGAGACTAGGGTTCAAAATTATGGAGAGCATTTATGAACAGTTGGTAGCCCTGATGACTCCAAAATTATGCCAAGTTATATCTCTTGAGACATACAGTACACATTGTGTGCGTCAAGGTTGAGGAGTTACGTGTTACTAGTAACAGGTACTTAGGGTAGTTTCACTAATTAAATTAAGTAACGATAGCAGACCCGTGCGAGAAATCTCGCATGTTCATAAACCATACTTTCCCCAATAGGTTTATAATGAGATACTTGAGGATAAAGGTTGTTATGTTTTTATTTCAATCAAATGATTATAGAACACTATTTACATTACAGTTAGAATTCCAAGTTCTACGTTTCCTAACTTAAGAAGGCAATCACTGAAAATTGGATCATCATAACACTCACCGGTTATTCGATATTTATGAAATTATACGATTCGAGTAGGCCTACTCATTCCTTTGATTTACTGTTTCTGAAATCTACGCAAAATTATAAAGGAAAGACCTCAGAATGTTAAAATGACATGAAACAGGCATCACAGCGGCCAAAATGTGAAGTGGACAGCAATACGAGCTATCTTCCTACAGCAACAGTATCTGCAAATCACACACTTCGTACATTTTAAAACAAGTTATTTTATAAAGAAATTATAGATAATTATGAAATTAGAGTGCCACTCGTCACTGCTAATGTCTATTCTCTTTCATTTGAATGCTCATTTGTCACGACCGGTCGCTTGTGAGCGCCGCAGGAGGAATCTATACCACTGAAATAATAATAATATATGATGAAGATAACTCCGTTCCTTTTAACTAGTAACGAGTAATAGAACAGCTCATTACTGTATTAGTGTGTGTATTTGTTAATTGGGTGATATGATTGGGAAGGAGGTGGCCATAACCTTAAGTTAGGAACCATCCCGGCATTTTCCTGCATTAGAAGTGGGAAACCAAGGAAAACTACTTTCCTGATCTCAAACCAGAATTACATTTCTTGGCAGAGCCCGGACCTCAGGGGTGACAGCCAAGAACGCTAGCCACAACACCACGAGGTTACCTTTAAAGTTAGATTACTGGACGCCAACTATACCACTTAATTCTGACTAGGGTTGCCATACGTACTGAAAAAGAGGGACTTGTTCCGATTTTAGACAAAGGATAAAAAGTCATTTTTTTTAAATATTACTTAAATGTCCAGAATTTAGAAAGCATATTTTTGCTGAAATGTTTCTCCATTTTCGTTACGTAGGCGGCACTGTTTAACCGATTTTTTGAGAAACAAAGCGATTCTGAAAGTCAAGAAACTTACTAATTAATACTTTAGTGGACTATAGTGGAACAAAACCAAAGATACTTCATGTTCTAATTTCTTTGTTTATTACAGATGGGCTTTGTAACGTTTTTGTTTTGAATTATATAATGTCCTCTTTTCGTCGTCTTTTCAGTTAATACAGTAAAACGTTTTTCGAGTTTGTAACTACTGAAAAATTAGAATGCACCATGCGTTGAAAGAATTTTTCTTCTATAAATGCACAATGGACAGATGGCACAGAGATTTAAAGTTATATCCGTTAAATTTCAACTCCGAGATTTGCTGATGAAATTGTCATCTTAGACGATTCGCCAGAGGATTTGACTGAGTTTTTAAATGGCATGGGCTCCGTCTTGAGGAATAAATTCACAATGAAAATCAATAAATGTAAAACAAAAATAATGGAATGCAAGAGGAAGAAATCAGAAACCCCTATTGACGTTAAATTGGCAGGTGAAAAGCTAAAGGAAGTAGGTGACTTCTGCTACTTAGGAAGCCAGTTACTTATTTATTTATTTAGTTAGTTAGTTGTTGTTTTAAGGGACGGAACTACGAGGTCATCTGCCCCTACTTTGGAATCAAAATAACCAGTGATGGACGAAGCAAAGAGGATATAACAAGCAGGTTGGCTCAGGGAAGGAAAGCATTTCTACAGAAAAGGAATCTGTTGACAACAAATATAGATTTAGGTATTAGAAAATAATTTTTGAAAGCCTTTGTTTGAAGCGTTACACTCTATGAAAGTGAAACTAGGACTGTTGGTGCAGCAGAAAGGAGGAAAATAGAAGCATTTAAAATAAGGTGTTACAGGAGAATGATGAAGATCTGGTGGGTTGATAGATAGATAGATAGATAGATAGATAGATAGATAGATAGATAGATAGATAGACTAACAAATGAAGAAGTGTTAAGACCAGTGAGAGAGAAGAGATGTTTCTGGCGACTGCTAATGAAGAGAAGAGATAGGTTAGTAGGACAAATACTAAGACACCCAGGAATAACAAACTTAGTTATGGAGGGAAGGGCGGGGGACAAGAACTGTTGGGGTAGAACAAGGTTAGAATATGTTAAACAGATTGCCTCGGATGTAGGGTGTGGTAGCTATGCAGAGATGAAACGATTAGGTCAGGACAGTCAAAATACTAAAGACTCCAAAGAACAAAGAACAAGCAATCCTGATGGTTCAACATAATTTAAAAGACATGACATGACCAGAATGTTATGGTTATGTGTTAAAAGTCAGATGCGTACTTCAGGAATGTATGATTGGTTTACGGAGACCTCCTCATGAGTGTTTATTAACTGCATATGGAATAGACGGTTTATGTTTAAAACTATTATATTGTATTAGTCATTTTTGATAGCATATATAGACCGCAGACTCAGTAGACGTCTTTTATACTTCGTCACAATGGCCTGATTTTCTGCCCTACTGGTATGGCAATCCTAATTCTGACAGATGTTTGTTGGGATACATATCTATTTATGTCTAGCGACTGTGTACGCGAACATCAAAGGAACTAGGTCATGAGTTCGGTTTCGTGGCAACGTGTGATGTTGCACCGTGGAGACTGATGTACAGCACGTCTGCCCTACTTTCAGCTGGGTAGCAATATCGGCCTCAGCTTTCACTTGCTTTGGTCGAAGCATCGCCCTCTAGTATACGATACGGTACATGAGTGCTAAGCCCTACAATCAACAAGCTGGTCCATTCGAAAGTTAATTCCGAAAAGCCGAAATAAGATGACATTCCGAGCGTTGTACATGTTGATGTGAACATTTGTTGCAGTTCATTGTAATTGTCTTTAAGGACTGCTAACACCACGAGGTTATCTTTAAAGTTAGATGACTGGATGTCGACTACGAGATGGTCGAACTGCGCTAAATAGGTTAAACCCAGAGATTCTAGTCAGCTTATGCTAATGGTTTGGGAAGGGAGTGGAGGCAGGCAACCTCTCCTGAAATGCTGGTTAAGCCATGAGTTGACTGACAGCTACGAACATCTGAACCCCTTGGAGTTTCCGTAGATATAATCAGTTTAGCTAACATGTTTTGTTATCCATGTACAGTCAAAGAAGTGGAAACTATAGGAAACCATAAAATTTTTAAGTGTAAGTTGTCGCAATGGGGCCAAAAATGGAAGTGTTCGAACAAGGAATAGGAATAGGCTATATTGAGACGTGAAATTCTAGAGCGATAAGGGATGATTGTTGTCAATAACTTCTATGGCGTACTCAATAGTATAAGCCACTTGATTTTCTAAAACTGTTAGGGAAAAGATTTGGCGTAATCTGAGAGGGAGTGATTGAATGGGAATCTGTGCTGGACATTCTATCTAATACATTCGTGGGAGACACTAGGTCTTGGTTTTCTGTGTATCATGCGGGCATAACTTGTTTCGAAGATATACGTTTTTAACTACACACATCAAAAAAAGTTTTGCATCACCTCGGTTCCAAGAGTTCCGGAACCGTTAAATACAAAGGGAATAGAGATCAACACAAACAACATTTCAGCTCGTTTTATTGCTCATGAGACCCACACATTGCATGTTGTACCATCATACAGCTAGACTTTCAGCATTTGTGGTCCAGATTGCAGTACACACCACTACCTCTAATACCCTGTAGCACGTCCTCTTGCATTGATGCATGCCTGTATTCGCCGTGGCATACTATCCACAAGTTCATCAAGACACTGTTGGTCCAAATTGTCCCACTCCTCAACGACAATTCGGCGTAAATCTCTCAGAGTGGTTGGTGGGTCAAGACGTCCATAAACAGCCCTTTTCAACATATCCCAGGCATGTTCGATAGGGTTCATGTCTGGCGAACATGCTGGCCACTGTAGTCGAGCGATGTCGTTATCTTGAAGGAACGCATTCACAAGATGTGCACGATGAGGTCGAGAATTGTCGTCCATGAAGACAAATGCCTCTCCAATATTCTGCCGATATGGTTGCACTATGGGTCGGAGGATGTCATTCAGGTATCGTAAAGCCGTTTCGGAGCCTTCCATGACCACCAGTGGCGTACGTCGGCCCCACATAATGCCACCCCAAAACATCAGGGAACCACCACCTTGCTGCATTCGCTGGACAGTGTGTCTAAGACGTTCAGCCTGACCAGGGTGCCTCCAAACACGTCTCCGACGATTGTCTGGTTGAAGGCATATGCGACACTCATCGGTGAAGAGAACGTGATGCCAATTCCGTGGGGTCCATTCAGCATGTTGTTGGGCCCATCTGTACCGCGCTGCATGGTGTCGGGGTTGCAAAGCTGGACCTCGCCATGGACGTCGGGGGTGAAGTTGCGCATCATGCAGCCTATTGCGCACAGTTTGAGTTGAAACACGACGTCCTGTGGCTGAACGAAACGCATTATTCAACATGGTGGCATTGCTGTCAGGGTTCCTCCGAGCGGCAATCCGTAAGTAGCGGTCATCCACTACAGTAGTAGCCCTTGGGCGGCCTGAGCGAGGCCTGTCTTCGACAGTTCCTGTATCTCTGTACCTCCTCCATGTCCGAACAACATCGCTTTGGTTCACTCTGAGACGCCTGGAAACTTCCCTTGTTGAGAGCCCTTCTTGACACAAAGTAACAATGCGGACGCGATCGAACTGCGGTATTGACCTTCTAGGCATGGTAGAACTACAGACAACATGAGCAGCGTACCTTCGTCCTGGTGGAATGACTGGAACTGATCGGCTGTCGTACCCCCTCCGTCTAATAGGCCCTGCTCATGCATGGTTGTTTACATCTTTGAGCAGTTTTAGTGACATCTATGAACAGTCAAAGGGACTGTATCTTTGATACAATATACACAGTCAACGTCTATATGCCGGAGATCTGGGAACCGAGGTGATGCAAAACTTTTTTTGATGTGTGTACATTCTGGAATGAAAACAATCAGAGCAGGTAAAGGCAAAAAGTAGGGTGTATCATGCACAGAGTATTTCATATGCCCATGTATTTACGAATGCGCCTTGTGTTGTAGCAGAATACATACAGTATAAGCATTTTGGTTCCCGCGATGTCGATTTAAAGCTCTTACTGCAGGCTATAACTTACATACGAAGACATTTTTACGAAGCTACAACATATAAATTAATATATGGGGATCAGAGTAGTAACCGTGAAGACATAGAAAATGAGCTAACTTGAGCTTTAAGTGCAAGGCTAAAGAAATCAGGGAATCTGGAATAATGCCAAAACTTGCTAATTAATAGTATCGGATACGTCTTTGAGATAACAAGATTAAATAGTGGCGAACACCCTGAAGATTAGCGCAGGTTGACACATTCCGACAATATTCACCTTCACGTCCAGTTTGGAGTGGGGGCAGTGAAACATGCCTCAGGCAACTTCCCCTGTTAGGATTCCTTTAATTGATCCTCGTGGAGGGAACCCATTAGCGCAGCTCGGTATCACCCGTCGACTATACCACTTAATTCTGACCGATGTTTGTTGGGATAAGAATGTATGTTTACTACTGGAATTCAAGTATTAGCCAAGTTTCTGGGTTATAGGATATAACGTACCACTTGGCCGGCTGATTACCTGCGAAGAGTCAGCTAATGGCCTTAAAATATTTAGGAGAGGAGATAACGTACCACTTGAAAGAGTGGGAAGTATTTAGGGTGCATGAAACCTTAACCGCACGGCCACTTGCTCGTTATTGCTCAATTAATGCTGGTAATAAATACGAGGGCAATAACATAACATAAACTATTATAAAATATGATAAGTTTTTGGATTCCCGTCACACTTTATCTAGGCTTTGGACTGGCAAAATGTTTATAAACATTTTGGCGTGTTTAAAATCAGCTGTGGTTAAGCTCTGGTCATTTTTCGTTTTCTTTACTTTGTTTTTTTTATTTATTTATTTATTTATTTATTTATTTTAATTTTTAAAATGTTTTATGTGGGTTTTATATCCTAGCGAATAGCAAGTTGACCACGTGAATTTTCATTCCGAGATCTGCGAATAAGAGAGAGCTCTCAAGCAAGATTTCAAGTTTCCATTCTCTTCATACCTCTTCATTATTATGTAAAGCCGTTGATCATACTTGACATATTTCTTCTTTTTCTTTGAACTTTCAACGTACAATTCGTACTTCATCCGTCGAAGTGCGCACATAAACCGCCCTTATTCGTTGTGCACAACTCCATGTTACATGTTACAATACCAAAATGTTTAAAGCCGCACAATGTGGTAATGAACCCGTCTGACGTCAAGTGGTACGTTATGTCCTAGCGTAAATATTTGGGGATTACGCAAAAACCCGTTCTTAGGTAGATAACGACCTAGGTGGTACGATATGTCCTCGAAAATCAAGTGGTACGTTTTGTCCGTGGTACGTTATGTCCGGACACCAAGTTCCTGGGCTAACACAGGTCCAGCAGGACGCAATCTTCTTCTTCTTCTTAGCTTATATCCGCTGAATTGCACTTTCCACTTGATGCGGTCTTGTGCATCTTCAGGAGAGACTTTAGCCACATGCATTTCCTCCCACAGTGTGTCAAGCCAGCACTTCTTTGGTCGCCCTCGTGGTCTGTGGCCCTCTGGACTGATGTTGAAGGCTCTTCTCGCAACGGAATAACCGCTATTGCGCTGTGCGTGGCCATACCATCGCAAACTGTTCTCGCTCATCTTCTCAGGGATTGGGGCCTCACCAAATGCCATTCGAACATCTTAATTTCTGATGTGGTCCAGTCTTTGTGAGTCTTATTAGCCAGCGAAGCAACTTCATTTCCATGACATGCAGCTGTTGTTCATGTCTCCTTGTGGCTGGCTAACATTCGGTATATATCAGATTTGCCCTACACAAAACCGAGGAAGTTTGGATATGCTGACGACTGGGCAATTGCTACTAGAGATCCATCTTTCGAAAGTACAGAATAGACGCTGACAAATGATCTTTCTGCACTGGGAGATTATTCTCGAAAATGGAGACTTCAGCCAAGCACAACCAAGACCGAAGTTGCTTGCTTCCACCTGAACAATAAAATGTCAACAAGAGAACTTACAGTTTACTTCAATAACATCCTCCTTCGCCATAACAGACATCCCAAGTATTTGGGTATAACATTGGATAGAACATTGTCATTCAAAGAACACCTATGAATGACTTCTGTCAAAATGAAGACAAGAAACAACATCTTGTGGAAATTATGTGGCACCACTTCGGGTGTCAATGCAACTACTCTTCGTTGCTCAGCTCTAGGTTTAGTTTATTCTGTTGCTGAGTATTGTGCTCCTGTGTGGATAAACAGTCCGCATGTAAGATTAATAGATGTTCAATTGAATATCACCATGCGCATGATAACAGGAACAATTATGTCAACTCCTACACAATGGCTTCCTATTCTCAGCCACATCCCACCACCTCATTTGCGGGGATGCAACATTTTGATAAGAGAATATAGAAATATCTAGACCAACAAACAACTACCTATCCATGGAGACATTGCTGATCTACATGTGAAACGATTACGTTCAAGACATCCACATATCTGCACAGCGGAGAATCTTGCAACTAACAAATTCAACCTGACTGAGAGATGGTCTTCTGACTGATTGGAATTCGTTTGCCCCTCCAGAGAGTTCAGTAATGCCATGCATAACTGAGAAGGTGCTAGGGTTCACTCAACCTAGAGAGACCTGGTCAAAATTAAATAGAATCCGGACCTATCACGGTGTATGCGGGGATCTTCTGTACAAGTGGAGGAAAAAATCTTCATGTTGCGAGTGCGGTGCTGAAAGACAGACTGTTGGCACCTAGTTCAAGAATGCCCACAAGCATCTTACAATGGTGAATCAGCGACTTCTTCATAGGGACACCCCAGGCACTTCATTACGTTTCTAAACTTGATGTCAAATTGTAAATAATTTCCATGTATGCCATACGATAAATAAATAAATAACATTCGATTCCATATAGTGCCACTGGTCTAATGATGGTTTTATAAATTTTAGATTTCAGGTACATTGGCAGCCTCCGATCGAAAAGGACTCCTGTAACTTGGCGCCACCTCATCCAGGCAGCGATGATTCTGCTGGGTCTGGGAGCGTGTCCAGCAGGATGCAATGGAGCTAGTAATATCCCCCTCAACTAGGCTGGCTAGTCATCTTCAACGTCAATTTGTTCATTAATTTTCAGAATCTGTTAAAATTAAAACCATCTTTTGTAAGGAATTACATTCAAAATTTGTACTAATATTAATGTTTGAAGAACTCGCAGGATCTGGTTGGTTGGTTCCTCAGTTTAGGGGCAGCGATAACGCTGTCATGTAGCCCCGCGTACTTTGGGTGTGTGTAGAATCTGTCTGATAACAGGTGTTAATTGTGATGGCTGTATTAGTGTGTGTTGTTCGTTTTAAATTCAAGTAAGGACTACAGACATTCAATTTTCAAGTAATTCCTACTTTTGCAGCCAAACGTCACCGTCAATGGCAAATAGTTCTGAACATAGTTACTAGATGCCACCGCAGAGTGGTCCTGGCGACAAACGTTGGAACCTAAGAGCGTTATTCAAATCTAACCTATAATTCAGCTTCACACAAGTGTAATTAGTGGAAGGTTCTTTACATGGCATAAATCTATGACATGGGGCCGACGACTTAACTTCCCCTCTGAAGGAAGGCATTCTGAGGAATTTTTAACGCTCTTAAAAACCGGTCGCAGGATCTATGTCAGCATTTTCATTAGCAATTAAAATGTTATTGGATTTAAATATAACCCTGGTTAATTTTCATTTGTTTTCTATGTTCGCTGAAGGTGGGACCATTGAGTGCCGAAAGTAGCCTACTGTAGTGCGAAAAACATGTAAGTTATATTTATTGACAAGATTTATTCTTTAGTATTGATTAAGGAATAACACAGAACATTTCAGGAAGATATTTTGTAAGAATAAGATCGTGAAATCCAATAAGCTAGTTAACAAGTTCCAACTCGCTCTTTGAATGGGTTAAAGCCTATATAGAGCAGTGAAATTTAAATGCTTTTCATAATAATAATAATAATAATAATAATGATAATAATAATAATAATAATAATAATGGTTTTACGTCCCTTTTGACTGCTCAGGCTTTTAGAGACGCCGGGGTATCAGAATTTTGCCCTGAAGGGGTTCTTTAACGTGCCAGTAACCCTACTGACACGGCTCTCTCACGTTTGCGCACCCTCAAATGCCAACTGACTGCGCCAGGATTCAATCCTGCAACCTTGGGAAAAAAAACAGGCGAGAACGTTACCGCTGAGCCACGCAGCCAGTCGAAAAATGTTTTTCAGCCAGGAAATACGTTTATACCCAAATTGTAACGGGTATTCTAACAGACCACGGTGGCCGAGAGCGCCAACGCGCTACCTTGTGCCTCGCTGGCATCGGGAGAGCGTGTTCGAATCCCATCCCGGCCATCCTGAAAATGGTTTCCGTGGTTCCCCATTTTCACCACCAGGCAAATACCGCGACGGTTCCCTGTTCCTTTCAATAGTCCAAATCGGGCAGTGATTTGTGACATAAACTGAAAGAGAACGAACACTACATCGCCTGAATAACCAGCTAAGTTCTTTAATAGTACATTATGCAACCCTATAAAGGCAATAATTAAGACACGAGTGTCTTAATTACCATTATAGGCGAATTGCATACGACTGTTTATGTTCGACGATAATTATAACTGTTTAATGTTCGAACATAAATATTCATAACTATCTGTCTAGATTTCGCCAGTTTTATGTACTGTACAACAGAGAGCATGGGACGCAGATTGTATTTGGCCATGGCCTCCTCGAATACCCCACTATGACATTAGGCCACGCAGTGATATTTAAAATAGAGTTGAATGGAATGGAATGGAATTGAGCGCAGGTGCAACGACATATATTTATATGGCGAGCGTCTTTTGACTAAATTACAAGGGCAACAGCCTAACAGTTTGCGGATGGCGGCCATGTTTGTGTGCAAATCGATTCCCCCTATCAATTCCAACACGGTGAAACCGAATTGAACGAAATTTGGTGCAGAAGTAGCACTAATAAAGGGCACCTCAGTGTCATGTTTTATATCGCCGCCATCTTGACGAAAACGTAATGGTGGCCACCCAAAATGATTAAAGCTTAAATCAAATTACGACCAACCTAATCATCTGATATCTACCTAATTTTGCAACGTTATACCTTTATGCACGAAAAATCTTTTGACCAAACAACAAGGCCATCAGCCCAATAATTTGCGGGTGGCGGCCATGTACGTGTGCAAATCGATTCCCCCTATCTATTTAAACACGGCGAACCCGATTTGAACGAAATTTGGTACAGAGGTAGCACTAGCAAAGGGCACCTCAGTGTCATGTTTTATATCGCCGCCATCTTGACGAAAACGTAATGGTGGCCACACAAATGTTAAAAGCTTATATCAATCATCTGATCTCTACCAAATTTTGCAACATTATACCTTTATGTGAGAAGCATCTTTTGAGGTCATAGGCCCAATAGTTTGCAGATAGTGGCCATGTATGTGTGCAAATCGAGTCACCATATCAATTCAAACACGGCGTAACCGAATTGAATGAAATTTTGTACAGAGGTAGCACTAGCAAAGGGCCCCTCATATTCATGTTTAATATCCGTATAACACGTTGTATTTCAACAAGCTACTACAGCCAACATTCAATTATAACACTTGAAAAGGACAAAGAGTTATAACAATACCCATGCATTTAGGAGAAAGTAGGATATATATTCTTTACTAAACATCTTGTTTCCTAATACAATTTGGGTACAATCGTGTTGACTGACTGAAAAAAAAATTAAAAATCACTGCAACACTGAAAAATGGCTTCCAACACCATTACATAATATAGAACAGTATTGACCAGTAGCCTCCGTGGCTTAGGCGGCAGCACGCCGGCCTCTCACCGCTAGGTCCGTGATTCAAATCCCGGTCACTCCATGTGAGATTTGTGCTGGACAAAGCGGAGGCAGACAGGTTTTTCTCCGGGCACTCCGGTTTTCCCAGTCACAATTTCATTCCAGCAACACTCTCCACTATCATTTCATTTCAGGCTGGCTGCGTGGCTCAGCGGTAATGATCTTGCTTGCTGGGCCCGAGGTTGCAGGTTCGTATCCTGGTGCAGTCAGCTGGCATTTGAGGGAGCCGTGTCAGTAGGTTTACTGGCATGTTAAAGATCCCCTTCGGGGCAAAATTCCGGCACCCCGGCGTCTCTAAAAGCCAGAGTAGTTAAAAGGGACATAAAACCAATAACATTAATATTATAACATATCATTTCATCTGTCATTGATTTAATCATTGCCCCAGGGGAGTGCGACAAGCTTCGCCAGCCGGCACAGTTCATATCCTCGCCGCTAGATGGGGACTTCATTCGACCCGGACGGTCGACTGGAAGCAGGCTGTGGAGTTTCATTTTCATTGACCTAATAGCCCCAAAGCTATATTATGTATGAAAAATAAACTTCACACAATTTTCAATACCTTACGAAGAACGTGAAATACAGAGATATATAATAAAATTAAATGAAATTAATCCATTCCAAAGTCTACTAACGACTTTGGCTTTTTTGTAGCAGGTCGTCTCATGGTAAAGATAGCACAACGTACGGCGTTTCTTTCTTGAACCTCTGGAGAGTGGGTGGATCGCATTTCTTGGAAGCGAGCGTCATGACAGGCGTGTCTGACTGTAGTAGCCATTAGTTGGGCTGTTCCTTGACCAAGGACACTGAGGCATGTGGCGCACTTTAGGCTGGGCCACACCTCAGCGCCTTCCGGTCGCGAAGAATCTCCCGCCACCACCAGCACACCGCGGCCGCGGGCCATTGGCATACTTCTCTTTTGGCGCGACTTTAGTGCGCCAAAACCACGAGGCTTCCTTCAGCTCACGTGACTGAAGCTGCCACACATCTGGTATTTGCCAGAAGACTTGACGTACTCAAGCTGGTACGTCCACAACAAGAGACGGATTCAAGGAGAGGTGTTTTGCGAAGGATCGCTAATTATACAAGTCAACAAACAAAACATTTTGTGTTGAGTATATTCTGTCTACATCGAACAGTAACCAAAAACGCCATTCATAATAAAGTTTTCTTTTGTGTATTTTCCGATGATAAATATTTGAAGTTTTGTCAGTTTGTTTAGCGGCTTCGGTGGCGTAGTTGGTAGCATGCTGAACTGCTGTGCCCAAGATCGCGGGTTCAAACCCGGCCAAAGTCGTCGAATTTTTTAAGAGCGTTAAAAATCCTTCAGTATGCCTTCCTTCGGAGGGGAAGTAAAGCCGGCGGCCCCATGTCATAGATTTATGGCATGTAAACGATCCTACCACAGATTAAACTTTTGTGAAGCTCAATTGTTAGGTTAGATTTCGTCTGAACGCTCTATCAAAGTTCCAACGTTCACCACTAGGTATCATTGATATCTGGTAGCGAAAGTTGGAACTACCTGAAATTGAGCGGAACTTGTAGCTCACCCTAAGGGTGTCCGCTGGAAGCAGCTACAGACTCAGGCGAGCCGAACATGTCCTCGGACACTCCCGGCACTAAAAGCCATACGATAAATAAGTAAGTCTGTTTAAGGAATAACGACTTTGAACACGTATGAGAGGTGATATTTAAATACTTTTTTCCCCCTAAATTGTCAGAAGCTAAAATTAAAGCTGGTATTTTCGTCGGACTTCAAATAAAGAAACCAATGGCCAGTGAAGAATTTCCACAATTACTCAACACCCACGAAAAACAAGCCTGGTACAGACTTAAAGCAGTGGCCGATGGCTTCCTTGGAAATAAGAAAGCTGAGATTTACGAAGAGCGTATTTCCACTATGCTTGAGAACTTTAAACTCTTGGGTTGTAGAATGTCCCTTAAAGTACACATGAGAGGCTTCTGTGGCGTAGTTGGTAGCATGCTGAGCTTTTATGCCCAAGATCGCGGGTTCAAACCCGGCCGAAGTCGTCGGATTTTTAAGACCGTTAAAAATCCCTCAGTATGCATTCCTTCGGAGGGGAAGTAAAGCCGGCGGTCCCATGTCCCATGTCATAGATTTATGGCATGTTAAAGAACCTTCCATTAATTACACCTGTGTGAAGCTAAATTAGGATAAACATTTGACAAACGCTCTTTTGTTCCGACGTTCGTCGCCAGGAGCCGACTGCGATGGCATCTGGTAATCAAGTTCTGAACTAGTAGTCGTTGATGGTGGCGTTTGGCGGCAAAAGTAGGAACTACTTGAAAAAAAATCAATGTCTGCGGTCCTTACTTGAATTGAAGACAGATAACACACACTAATACTGTCATCACAATTAACACTGGTTATCAGACAGATTATACACCCCCCCCCCCCCCCCCAAAGTACACGGGGCTACATGACCGCGTTGTCGCAGCCCCTAAACTGAGGAACCAACCAACCAAAGTACACATGTTACATGCTCAGACCAATTTAAAGATAATTTGAGGTCATATTTAGAAGAGCAAGGAGAACATTTTCACCAAGACTTTGAGCATCGTTATCAAGGACAATACTGTATAATGAGAACATGATGGGCTATTACATTTGTGGGCTAATACGAGAAAGTTCGTACCCACACAAAAAAAGTACCGGTACCAAAAATATTCCTTTTTAAAGCTTGTTTCTATTGTTTTTTATTTGTAGATGAATGTTATCTGTGTTTTGTAAATAAACGTGATGTAAATATATAAATTAACGTTTGTTTTCGTTTGAAATTATCAAAATAGAGAATTTCCTTCAAATTTGAACTTTCGTTCTAGTAGCTACAAAAGCCAACTATATTATGTAAAACTAATGTTCTTTCATTAGTTAGGCATGACAAATCAAAATCAGACATGCAGAACCCAGACTAATAGTTCGTGTTGACTTGTGTTATTTTTACAATAAAATAAGGAAGGTCATGTGCATAATGATATTGCAGCGTGATTTTACTACAGTTAGGAAAGTCAATATCTATGTTGGCAGCATTGTATTGGACTAGATCGTTTCTTCAAAGAATAAATAACTTTCATTTTAGCAAGATGACTCCGTAAAGATAATAATAATGTTATTGGTTTTACGTCCCTTTTAACTACACTGGCTTTTAGAGAGCTCCGTAAAGAGGAGGCCATACACTACACTTTGTGACGTCACACTTAGTGGGCTCGTGGCCGACGAAAGATACTGGCCCCAGTGCGAACAGCCATCTTGTCTGTGACGTAGGCGATGTAGTGACCCTGGTTGAGTCGACTTGTGAATTTCTTGTGAATAGCAGTGTGAGAATAGTTAGTGTTTTATAAAGTGTAATGTCCAACTTTACATCCAACTTGTGTTGTGGTGCATCATGTAGCTGCAATAATCACGTAGCCTACAGGGTAAGTGTTAACACTTTATTTCTCATTAATGATACAGGTTAATCAAACGCACGTGTGGTGCAGGTTATGTACGAACTTCGTTAGCCTAATATTGTGGATGTTAAGGACTATTAGAATGCATGCTAAGTTAATTATCTGAGTTAAAGTTAGATATTTAATGAATGTGTCTCTTTACAGGAAATCAAAATGCCGAGATGCTGTAATGTGGCTGGCTGTAAGAACAATTACAGATCTCAGCATGAAAATGTTTCTACATTTTCTCTCCCAAAGGACGAAAAATTAGGAAATATATGGCCTAGAAAAATTCCCACTGACTTCTCTAAAGTGAGCAAGCCTATAATTTGTATAAAACATTTTCCTGATAGCTCTGTTATCAGGACAGAGCAAGTTGATGGGGAAATAAAGACATTTGCTAGGAGTTATCCGAAGTTGAAACCTGATGCAGTATCTTCAATATTTTCGAATTTGCCAGGATAGCTATCCACTCCTGGGCCTTCTTCTAGAAGACTGTGTGATGCAGAGGTAGAAAATCTCGGATAAAGCCATAGAAGCGAGCTTGGAAGACTTCAGCCACTACGAAGAAGAGAATTCTGTGCACAGTCTATCGGATATATCTGAACACTTCTCCTCCAACAGGAATAAATTTAAGCAGGAATGGACACATATCAAGACAGAAGACAAGTTGGTGAAGTGCTTGAAGAATTTGAGTGATGCAGTGCCCATAATTACAGGTTCTGTGTGTATTCTAAATAACCTCAGCATTGAGCTGGCTGTCAATGGGTTGCAGATTCCCAAACATTAAGTTCCACAAAACTTTCTTTGCATTACTGATAAAAATTCATTTGATGAACTAGCCTACTTCATTTCATTGAAAATTCTGAGTGCGATGAAAATGGAAGAAAGTTGTCAGCAGTGAATGCTCCTGTGAACATCCTACAGAGAAGTTTTTCGAGTGATGATTGCACACCATTATAGTCTTTAATAGAGCAAGTTAATTTTTTAGATGTTAGGCAAACAATCGTAGGTACAGTGGAGACACGTTACTCTTGGCAGCTTCCATATAATATGTTCACTTGTCATCAGTGTACAAAAAGTTACATCGGAGTGGTCAGACTTATCTGCCTCATCCATCAAATCTTCAAAAGTTGCTTGGTAAGTTTGATTTGAGTACTTTTGACATTATTGGGAGTATTGAGTAGCCTATCTCAGTCTAAAGAAGAATAATTTCTTGAAAGATCATGAATGTTCATAAATTACTTTTACCGTAGTTCATTTTAATGGAAAAGTTGAACTGTACTCTTCTAAAGCCATGGCGAGACAAAGCCATTGGTCGCTACTTGGTTAGGCGACTATCTGGACCAAAATTATTGTTAGTAGTACAAGCAAGGAGGTCTGGGGTTAGGTTTGTGTTTGTACGCAAAGAATACTCTGTATTGCCGGTACCAATAATGAGCGCTGGCAGCTGTCAAAGCTAACACGTGAGGAAATGCTGCGTTGCCACTGAGGCAGATCATGACTCATAACATTCCAAGAAGCTTCCAGGAAGACACAAATACTGGGATCTGTGGTGTGTCAGCCATATTCGTGTGAAGGGTCAATTAAACATTGCGATGCACGCGAGTTTAGGGGAATTTTTAGTTGCCTAATCGCTCTAGCTGCTACTAACTTAATTATGGGTCTATTCCTTTCATAGCCCCCTCTTCGTCACTTGTGTCTGAATTGGATCTGGAATTGCTTTCCAGGGAAACGATGAACCAATCTACCCCATCATCGAGTATACATTCACGTTTCGTAGCCTCATCCAGTTCTCGTTGCACTATTAACACAAAACGCTTCCAGTTTTATGAAGTCACTTCCCTAATAGCCTAAACGGTAAGCTTCTCAACCTCACGGAGTGTGAAATTCTTATTATGCCGTGCTAGATAACCCTTCACTTGACCCCATATAATTTCTATAGGATTGAAGTGGCAATGATATGGGGCAGCGTGATGATCTCATGGCCATGCTTTCTCGCCAGTTCATCCACGTGGTAGCCTACATGGATTTAGGCTTGCGCTGCTGTATAAGGTTGAGAAGGATATTAATTCTGAATGAAAGTGGAACGCGGCTTATACACTTGTAGCAGACATGAATGTACTTTTACATTCCTTGTGTCCTTGTTTCATTTTTTGGGCGATATTACGTATTGAAATTAGGAACCCTAATTAAAACTTACTACTGAACCTCATATATGTGCTAAAGTACGTAAATATGTGTTTTTATTTTTTGCTATTTTAAAAACAGCTGCCATGCTTCGATAGCACTTGATCTCTTTTAACCGTCATCAAGGCTCACTCTAGCAGCACGCATCGAGGCACACATGTGAGATACAAAATCACTGTTGATAAAAAGAAGTGGGATGCAAAATCACTGTTGATAAAAAAAGAATCATCGGGACACGTTAGGCAGTAGCCATTGCCAAAACTCATTGATCTGGGTGCGTTAGGCTGTAACCATTGTCAAAAACCATTGGATTGGACAAAGTGAAGGTAAGAATGGTCAGGTGTAGGTGCAGCCTTGGCCGCGCGCTGCTAGCGGGGCATGGTTGACACAAAACCATTGATCTGGGCACGTTAGGCTGTAACCTTTGTCAAAACCACAGTTGTGCGGAAAAAAATAGACATACATATTACAGGAGAGCGATATACTGCATAGTTATTACTGAGCAGATAACAAAAAACACTCATTTCAGCCGTACAGAGATGCGAAATATTGCACACACTAGCATAATTAGAGTCGTGAACTGAGTGTTGCGAACAAATGATGCCCACTAGAGACTGAATTGGGCACTTTTTTGTTTCACATAGTACCGTAAGGGCGAGGTTGGCAGTACTGTTATGGTACTTTTTTTGATGATTGATTTGAACAATGCCGCTCACTGCTGTAATTTTCGCTATATTTGGAATGGCTGGGTGGGTCACAGACGGCGGAGGAGGAAACATCTATTAAAACATTGCTTCCTGATTTATTTCTCATCCTTTTATAAGGTATTTTGGCTAATTCATGTATTATATAGAGTGTTATCGCTCGTTCTATGTTCATTCAGCACTACCGAGAAGGATTCCTTTTGTCCGAGAGCTGTCGCATGGTAGGCTACATGATGGCGGTCGAGCCATTCCAACATTCGCGGCTTCGTACTTGAAGTTGTTGGAGCTTATTCTATCTGTACTATGTGGTACGAAGCATTGTCCATTACAATAACACTGTGTTCAGGGATGTTGGGTAACAATTGTTCCTGGAACCATTTTAAAAACTAGTTGTAGTCCATGTCTTCATGGAAATCACCAGTTCTTTTCGACCTAAAGAGCAAAAGTGTATTATTAACAAAGCCGTGTGATTGCCCGGCATGTAGAATAATAAATCGACCCCCTCTGCCTGACGGCCCTTCCTTGTCCCCTGAACTGAGTTGTCACTCCAACCCTTAGACACTGTGTGACCAGCATTGACCCACATTTCACCTAACCACACAATATCCATAACATTTTTGCCCTATTAACTTAAGTTTTGAATTTTCCAGTAGCCTATTTTCACCCAATTTTCACCAAATTTTGTAGGTTCTTTAAAGTGAGCATAATTAAGGGAATTCTAAACTTTGGAGCTATTTGGTTCAATCATTTAGAAATTATAACATTTTATGTAATAAATATGCAAATTTTGAAAATGTCCCAGGTACATCAAATTTAAAGTTATCAATCTAAAACTTGTATGGAATGATCATCAATGGTCTACAAATAAAAATTGGTATTACTTTTAAAATCAGTGCAAATGGTTTATTATTAAAATGGTTTTTTTTTTTTAGAATGACCTGTTGTTCTGTTAAAATATGTCATTTTTTTCAAATTTGAACCTAAATATTTCTGAAAGTTATTAATATTTTTCAAAATGAATTCCACACATTATTAAGACCACAAAGTTGTATGTGAAAACCAAGTTTGAAGGTAATGGGATCAAAACGCAGGCAACTGGAACATTTAAAATGCTGAAAAATATGGTATTGAGAAAAAGCTAACTTTATTAAAAAATACAGTATTTTAGTGGAATTTCCTGCATCAAGACTTCCCTGAGTTTACAAATCACTTTTCCCACACTTCAGAGGTAACTTATTACTAAACCCATCTTTCTCCCTGATGTTGACACGAAGATTTACTGCCACATTCACCACACAGGTCTGTAAACAAATTTTGGAGGGCACCCATATATGAATGAGAATGTGCTTGTCATTAACACTAGGTCAAACAGTATTCTCCTCACTAAAATAGGCCTATTCCAGTTTTCTGACACTGGCAGAAGAAGTAGTTGCAGCTGTTGAACTTGCATTACTTAACTTCACATGTAATATCACCCCACTGTTTGTCAACATTCTAAATAGCACTATTCCATTTCTTTGTTTCACGGACTTTCGGTTTACACCATCGACTAGATACAGAATACATCTAATAAACTGCACACAAATCTCTAAAATACCATTAACTTACACAAGTTCCACCACTCACAGTAAACCAATAAAAATATAATTCTTGCGAATAAACTTCACTAAAGCCACTGACCATCAAAATAAACAAAGACGCATGGTTCCACCATGTATCCAAAATGGCCTATACTTTACTACAAACCAAAATACTTCTGTTCGATGTTAAATATGTGCATGTGTATAGTAATGATATTCTTTTAGTGAATGCCATACAGTTAAAAATTATATGGGATAAGAAAATAACATGTACGGTAAGAAAAGTAAGAATAATGCTCTAAGAAAAGTTTCACACTTGACAAACATTGCCTAGGCTACTCATAACTGATAAATTTACCAACAGATGGCACCATAAGCTTGTATTCAGATGATTGGCATGATAATATTGGCCAAGAGTATGAAATTACAACAAAATTGAGGGGTTTTTGGTTCTAGGAAGTAGGCGTTGCCCATTTCAAGACCTAAGCACGTGTTCTTTAAAAGCCCCCGTAAGGTATTTAAAAATGGCCGTACTTAAAAAACAAATGTATATTTAAGTGCCCCAAGTGATAGGTAACTTCTAGGACATGAAACCAGATTTTGGTTTTTTGTTTGTAATTTTTGGCCTACAACTCAGTAGGGTCTCCCCATTTCATGTAGGAACTGACACCTCAAAGCCACAATATCTGGCCTCTCCATGATCACCTTCCCCCCATTAATTTTCTTATATTTAAATCCCAGATCGTGCAACACTTTCAGTGAAGAAAGGCTTCCTTGAAATAATTGTGCCTCTCTGAGCAAAAACAAGAAGTTTGCGACATGTTGGAATTTCTTTCCTAAAATAATAGCTATAAATATGCCGTCTAACAGCATCTTGTTGAAAGCCATC
This sequence comes from Meconema thalassinum, assembly GCA_946902985.2. NCBI lineage: Eukaryota > Metazoa > Arthropoda > Insecta > Orthoptera > Tettigoniidae > Meconema > Meconema thalassinum. Next base: position 292,363,192 of record OX336391.1, on the reverse strand, counting down.
TAAATTAGTGACCACCCCTTCTCTATGCCTCTTCTTCCCTGGAGTTGATAGTTTAGACGGGCCAGCATCATCAGACAGGAACTTCCCTTCCGTCACTCGGTATGCAGTGATTTCACTCACACCAAGAGTCTTGGCAGTTCTTTTCCGCACCTGAATAAATGGAATCAGAGGTTCCTCCCGTAAGCGCATATTTTCCTCTTCTTCCTCCATAAAATTCCTCACCGCACATACCATCTCCTTTACTTGGCTACGGAGAGTCACACTACGGCCTGAAGTTGTTCTGTCGCAGAGAATGGATCCTGGGCCTTCCGCGAGCATGTACCGATGCCATTTTTACACAACGAAAATAGACACGATGATGCAAATAAAAGAAATAAACTCAAAATCTGTATATACACACGCTTCCAACAAAAACAGAACGATAACGCTTACTGTAGCCTATGAAAGAATAAGCAAATGCACTTCAATATATACTCGGGATATTACTAATGGCAGTGACGAGTTAGTTCACAGTAGAACACTGCGTCAAACCATGTGCTCACTGCTGTGTCGGCATTCATTGCAACACTGCTCGCTGTTGCTATGGACACCGTTACCCCTCTTGTCTCCACTCCTCACCTCACCATTCAAGCGGATGGCAGCTTGCACCGTTCATCTTTTGTAAATCAGAGTATAACACATAGAATTTAACATGTATGCAGCGTTTAAACCCTAAGTGTTGTCCACGTTGTCATGGATGATGCCATTTTGTGTCTAGGGGAATTTTGTAAGTGTAAATTCCATTCCATGTCCACATTAAAGCTATTGACACAAGTTGGCAGGCTTGTTTTGTTGAGATAAATTAGAGATGAAAATAGTACAAGAGTTAATAGAAGACTCTATCGTTGCCAAGGCTGCAAGATACCAATGTAATTGATAGTGATTTTGTACTGCATAAGGAAACAGTAGCAAGGCAGCTGGAAGCAAGTTAGACATGTCCAGTCCTCAAATTGTGTTCATGCATCTTTGTAACGATGAATTTGTAACCCACTAAGCTCCAGTGAGATTGGGAAATGGTGTCAGAAAAATTTAAAATCCTGAAGAGATCATGAATCATCAGCAGGGTATAATGGCTGTAGGCCCTATGTGCAGTGCAGGATTTTTTGAGAATATTAATAGCTGGAGGATATTAGATCCTAATAATCGCCAGTAATATATCCAAGATCAGCAAGATATCACCTTTATAGTCTACTTGGTGAAACCTGCAAACTTCATTTTCTACATTCTAAGATTCTTCCAGACAATGTGTTAATGTGCTTGAGATGCTTATATTTATAACCAATGTCCTAAATAAAATAATGTCTGTAATACATTTTGTGTGTGCTTATTATAATTAAGTGTAAACATTACTGTGTCATTGGATGAAGATTACTTGCAATTTGCTAGTGTTCTTGAAGATACAAGTATAGTTTTGTACTCCAGGGCCCTACCAATCACCACATCCAGAATTCTCTGTTAAAGCTCTAGATTTACCCATTTCAAACCGATTTACCCAGTGTGTAGTACTGTTAACTGCTTATTTTCCATGTGGCCTGCAAGGATGCCCATGTTCTTTTTCAGGGGGAATGGATGTGGTGAGGAGTATACGATATTTTATGGGAAGAAGGGGTAGGGGGGGACTGGGTATGTTATAAAATTCTTCATCCCCAGACCACCAGGGTGAAACAAAAAATAAGAAAAAATAATTAAAAGTTGAGGAATGCTTTCATTTGAATAATTTGAAGGGTCTCGTTTGACGTTTGGTGGAGATCTTGGACATCTTATTGGGAGGGAGATACCATGTCCGTGTAGCCAGCATAGATCCAAATTACAATGTCAAGTATGGTCTTTCTTTAATTTTAATAAATGGAACAGTTCCACCTAAATGGAGTAGGGGTAAGTAAAGTGGCTTCTTGTCCAGGTGACCTGCTTTGCGAAGGATTATTTGAAACCTGATATAGGATTTATTCTTCAAAGCTTCGCACAAAGGCTCTTGACAGAATGATTTGAATCCCACTCCTTGCATCCTGGAAGTGTCTTCCCAACTCAACTGTAAATAAAAGCTAACTGAAAACGACTACCACATCCTTTTCTAATACAAGTACAGTACACACATAAGTGCATGGGGCTGATATCCACGACATTTCAATCCACTGAATTAACTCACAATGAATAAGTTTCCAAGGTCCTTCACTTGTAGTAATATACTTCGTTATAAAAATCTTGAGCCCATAAAACCATAAATTTGACCTAAGCCTAACTGGGAACGGGAGAGAACCGTTAAACATGTCCATCATGATAGTAGTTGCCACAAGAAGTAAACCTGGCACTGTAGGGGATTGGTGTCAGATAAAAGGCTCTCTGCTAAAGGAGGTAAGTATAATCTCAGCAATTCATATATGTATCTGAAGTAGTCCTATGCATTAAATTTTTGTTGTTGAAAATGATTGTCTTATGGTAGGCCTACTCAAAAAAGCAAAATGCTAAAAACCACGAGTGTTGGCTCAAATTTCTTATATTCATTTTTATTATTTTGGGGCATGAATGACCCTTCCCTTGCAATAAATGAAGCACTGGATACTTTCTCCTAATGCAATGCTTGGTTGTTTCTTCTTTTTTTTTTTAATTCCAGCTGCTTTTAAAGTTAAACTTACATGTAAACTGGTATGGAAACAACTTATTGATGAACGAAGATAAGAGGATAATATGTACAGTTTTGTATATCTGCATAAACTGGAACATCCATTCAACGTTTGTATTACACTGCTTAATATTCTACTGCTCTAAGGTTTTGAGCTAGTGATAGGGGTGGATTTCTTCCACAGCTTTTAACTTTATTTTTGAGTATCCTTAAATTCACACTAACAAATTACTCGGCTATTGGTAGGCTTCTATAGATGAGAATACCTTGGTGCAATCAATGCGGCGAGGCGAGCGAGCGACACCACTCCTCTGACGTCACAGATCCGCGCCATGGCCTGTCTTTCTCGTCGGCCACGTAGTGGGCTGTCTCCCGAGGACTCGCGCACACTAGACCGCCAAACATCCCGATACCAACACAGTTATTTCACAAAATATGGGGGAGAAATACAATAAAAGAACTCTAGATCCTGAGACATACACTGTATGAGGGTTGACCTGTAATAATCGTTGGGAAGGCATCATCAGTTAGCCTAACTTTGGTCTCGTTCTAGGCACAGTTGAGATATAAACCTCTGATCGCTTTGCAGTAGCTACTCGAATTATGTGGCTTTCTGAAAAATGCGTAATGTAAACACAAGCACGTTCACCAGGTCGAAAATCAGCTCGATGTAAAACACTAATCCACTTTTTCCTCTTTCCTTTTCTTGAGGGAAAGCAAGTGTTGATATAGTTCCATCTTTATTGGTGTGGCAATCGATGTGCATCCCAACACACTACTGTAAACGTTCATCCCATTTTATAGGAAAAAAACCTACTAGAAAAATAAATAAGTTAATAGAAATCCAGTGGATAATGTTTTAAAATCAATAAATAGGTAGATAGATGTACTGAACTGAAATACATGACACAATCGCGTAGAAGATCACATTGCTAAGAAAAAAATTATCTAATACTTTAAGTAGAAATAGTAAAGTGATCCAACATCCCTCAATTGAATATACGATACTACAGTTGTAGCTGCTTCTATGTGGTGAGCTACATGGGGTTGAGCAACAAGTAAGTTACCGTCGCGTGTGGAGCGTTGTCTGGGGAGGAAAGTGTGAATGTAAGGACGAGGAATTGGAAGGTAGCGGCTATGGCCTATAGTTAGGGACCAACCCCGGCATTTGCCTTGAAGGAAGATGGGAAACCACAGAAGACCAGTGGCGGCTCGTAGATGAAAAATCAGGTGAAGAGCGAAACTCTAATTTCAGCAGTGCTTGATTGCTTTTGTGAATATTGTTTTTTTTTCGTATTTTAAAGCTAAAATATCTACTCGGTCGTCCTGAAAATGATTTTTGTGACTTCTCATTTTCACCACCAGGCATATGCTGGGATGGTTCCTTTCAATAGGTCCACGGCCGATTTCCTTCCAAAATCCCTTCCCTGTCCCGCCCTGCAAAGAAAATGCATGGCCATTGCCTGCATTAATAGAATTAATATAATTCCTTAAAGTTCCCACGAGTTACAGTAAAGTTTAAAGTTCATAGGAACTCTCTTCCAGAGGTTATGACGAGAGTGAGACCTCAAGTATAGAACAACTCCAATTACAAGCCTATTTAAAGTCACATTCTCATTATATCTAACTCCACATACAGTGCTTGCAGAAAGTTTAGGGACAGGCCTAAATTTCGTTAATTTGCCCCAAAAGTAACAGCATTTCAGTTATTGTTATACATTATGTTATTAGACATCTATATGAGGGGTTTTCATTTAAAAGTTCGCTGCTCTAGCTCTAATACTTTTGGAGATGGAATGTTTTACCTTTTTGTAAACAGGGCGAAAAAAACCTGTTTTTCCTACTAATGAAATGTTTTCGTTCTCAAAACTGCTAATCCTACAACTATGAAATCTTTACTGCTGTTTTACTACAATATATCAATCATAAACATAAAAATACAACCTAGGTAAAGAAATTACTACTCATTTGATGGCCTCTCAAATAAACATTCTTCCCCGGTAATTTTGGCGGCAAAATTGGTCAATTTCGTTCCATGATAACTTCCGATTGGCAACATTTCGAGAAAGTACCCACAGCCGATCCATCACAAACAAGACACGGAGAAAACAACTGCGTAGTCAGAATAGCTCGAAGTGTTTCCAATCGGAAGTTATCGCGAAATGAAATTGACCAATTTTGCCGCCAAAATTACCGTACTGGGGAAGAAAGTTTGTTTCAGAGGCGACCAAATAAGTAGTATATTTTCCAAGGTTGTTATTTTTATGATTGCTATATAGTAGAAAAACAGCAGTAAAAATTTCATAGCAGTAGGACTAGCAGTTTTTGAGAAAGAAAACATTTTAGTAAGAAAAACAGTTTTTTTAGCCTTGTTTACAAAAAAACATTCCGCCTCCAAAAGTATTAGATCTAGATCAGCGAAATTGTAAACGAAAACCCCTCATATAGATGACTAATAATATCAAGTAAAACAATGACTGAAATGGTGTTACTTTAGGGACAAATGTGCATCAAACGAAATTTAGACATGTCCCTAAACTTTCTGCAAGCACTGTAGTCTTGCATTTTCCCTCAAGGCGTCAGATAACGTGGTAGTGTTTCTTTTGAGTGTTCTAATCTGTAACTGGCACTTCAAATGTTCCTCTCTGTCTTTGTGTTTGTTCAACCCGCGCGTAGGCCTAATGTTTTGGATATCACCGAAACTTGTTGATTCTACACACCACATTTGTTACTAAAAAGTAAGCAAGGCTAACAGAACAGGTTGTTTTTAAGAATACAACTACTGCACAAGCATGTGAACTGCTCGAACCAAGATCCCTTGCAATGAAGGCTATACATTTGCCGGGTTTCTTAATATCTTTTTAGTACACATTTCTATTAATTAATTTGGCCGTCCACAATTTAATAACTCCCCTTTGTCTTCGTCTTTCCACCTTCTGAAGGGAATTTCTAATAAAAGTAATACCGTGTCTTTCACTGGAAATATTATTACACTAAAAGCCATCAACTTTCATCAACAACAGGGTAAGTAACCTAATAAATAAATATTATTTATTGGGAAAATAAATACAAGCTTCAGCATAAAAGAAAAGAAGCCTGACGCAACGCCAACTTTCAACAACTGGACTTGACGTATTGGCTTGGAGACACAGCAAAGTCTTCACTCGACTGTCTAACGGCAGGTAATGACGTCACACCCGATGTCAGGTTGCCATGGCAACGAGGCGAATTGGCTGACGTAAACACGTTACTTCGTCTCCTGCAGATTCTCCTCCAAGTTACGACAGCACAATCTAGCGACAGGGAGTTCAACTGACACAAGGCCGTCATAGAGCCTCGCCAGTAGGTAATCTGTGAGCCTCGCTTGCGTACCTTCTAGCAACGGACTAGAAATAACAGTACACTATAAAAAAAATACACGATAAAATAGCGCAAGACAACTGCAACATTTTCATTTAAATAAGAAAATATAATGTTTATCTTACGAGATGGTAAGTGAAGAGGCTCTTCACTCCCTTCACCTGAATAGCCGCTACTGCAGAAGACCGTCTTCAAGGTTGCCAGCGGGGGGATTCGAACCTCCTCACTTTCCGGTTGTGAGCGGCTAACGGCTAACTCACACGGTATTTTATTAATGGTTAAAACTCACTACAAATACTGAATACCGTTTTGAAAGTACACAATCACTCAGAACACCTAACAGTGCTTGTTCTCGAAACACCTAGTATTGCAACTGAAGTTATAGTAGTACAGCTGTCCAAACACTACGACGCAATGAATTCCGAGTCGCTTAACACATTAATATTTACTCAAATCACCGTAGAACACATTTAACACGCGTTAGAAATATTGCTGTTATTTGCATTGCGTCTCACTGCTAGGTCGCCCGAGTGTCGTTACGTCATATTCCCCATACGGCAATCGTATCAGGCCGGAACTTTCCGAAGGCCGTGTACCGACCGTACAATGAAAACGTTTTAATTGGCCACAGGCGCTTCGTGTTTGATGACACAGGAAGTTCCATGCCCAAGAAAGTTAACCAACAGACATAATCGATTTTGACAAGTGATTGGCTCTGAGTTTAGTGAAAGTGTTCCATACGGTATGTTATTAATCTGTAAAATTCCCCAATAGCTCATTGAAGTCTTCCCCTCTGTGGTTTCCGTGTACTTGTTACACACTTTCCGTGTCACGCGAGGCTACCTGTTCGATAAGTGTCTATAGGTTCACTCGACATATGGTTCGTTCTATAGTTGCACTGAAGACCAGTGTGTTTCATAAGTTCATTAATTCTGAACACCCAAACACTTTGCTGATGGCAGGCTAGTAATATGTATTTTGTCTGGCAAGATTATGGCAATTGGGCCATCTCTTCAATCTAACCAGGTTATAGGCCTACCATGAATACAGTGTGGAAACACTAGTACAAAATATATAAAACGCTAAGGTGTAATACAACTCGGCAATTATTCTAGGTTTGTGCCGTGTCTTGTGCTGGGTTTCACCTAGGACACCAAGCTAGCTCATCGCCATCTTTTTGGAAGCCTTCACAGGGAAGTTATGGCTGCTTGAGTCTTTAGTTCTCGCAGTAAAGAGGCGCAGGTGCTCTCCATGAAAAGTGAGGTAGAGCGCAGTTCGCTACTCCTGTGAGGATCCAGGCGGGGACACATAGAGCCCGCTGATGAGCCAGCTTGGTGTCCTAGGGGAAACCCCCCACACAAGACACGGCACAAAGGTAGACAAATTGCTGAGTGTTAATTCACTGGCCGTGAAAGCCAATATACCAGCTAAGGTGTTTCTCAAAACTCAAGCTCTTAAACCAGAGGGAGTCAAAGGTGCGATTTGTACCAAAATCGTCCACGTCGTCTCTATAGTACAGGAGAATATCTTGCATTTCGTGAAAAGTCAACGGAAATACAGTATAATTATGTAATTGTTTATAAAATGCGCTTGAACATAAAATAAGGCGATAGCCCCTGCCAGAACTGTGTCACGTCAAGCCCGCATAACAGTAAAGACGGGCAGATGGCATATACTCATGGGGCGCTCACAAGTAACCTATAATAATGTTATTGGTGTTACGTCCCGCTTAACTACTGAGGCTTTAAGAGATTTTTGCCGGATTTTTGCACCGAAGGAGATCTTTAACATACCAGTTGAATCTACTGACTCAGCTCCCTCACATTTGTGCACCCTCAAATGCCAACTGACTGCACCAAGATTCGATCCTGCAATCTTGGACACAGCATGCGAGAACGTTACCGCTCCACCACGTAGCCAGTGGCACAAGTAACCGATCCTAACAATTGAGCATTCAAAAGAAACTATATAGCCGCAGTAGTGATGAATCGCTCTGTGCTTCATAAATATCTACAAATTATTTATAAACAAGATGATAGCCCCCCCTAGAACTGTGTCGCGTCGAGCCCGCATACGAACGCGAGTTTTCGCAAGGGTCCGCTAGTAGTTCCCAAACATTACAGGAATACAAAATTACCCGTCTGACGAATCCTTACCGGCGGTAGACGTGCGAACTACAAGTTGTCAGTAGTGTGACTCCACCCGTTATCCCGGAGATATCGGTATTACCCATTTAAGATTTGATTGCCGCTGAGCGTGGCTGCGCCAGTGTTAGTTGTTTATTGTAGCAGCTGCCCCGCGGGACGAAGAAGGGAGCACAGCGATGGCAGAATCAATTCTGCACATAAGTCAAACAGCAATGCGCGTCACATGACCTCATATCACCACGGACAGTTAAACGATGACTGAGGCTACTGGAGCTGAGTCATATCCTACTCGCGCAACTGTACCTGTCAACGAAGCAGGCTGACGTGTGACACAAGTAAACAAAGAATAGTTCCCATCTCGACCGCCGGCAATCAAATCGTGAAAGTGTTTTTCTTAATACTGTCTGCACCTCTCTGGCCCTCTTTGGTCTGCACTGTGTCAATAAATCATTGTCGCACGAGCTTTGCTTGTGGTTAGTTGGTTATTTTAAATTTGTGTTATGTGAATAGTTTTGAGGCATTCATGCGTTTCCGTAAAGTGTGTTTGAGTTTTCAGTCTTTTGATTGGTTTGATGCAGCGCTCTATTCTTCCCTGTCCTGAGCTAATCGTTTCATCTCTACATAGCTACCTCATCCTACAGCCGAGGCAATCTGTTTAACTTATTCTAACCTTGGCTAACCCCTACAGTTCTTGTCCTCGACCCTTCCTTTCATAACTAAGTTTGCTTCTTGGTGTCTTAATATGAGTCCTACCAACCGATCTCTTCTCTTCATTAGCAGTCTCCAGAAATATTTCTCCTCTCCCACTCGTTTAAATACCTCTTCATTTGTTACTCTACCTGCTGATCTGATTTCTCCAGTAATCAAACAGTCAACCCCTGGCACTATACATGAGGGGCTACGGCCTACCAAGCGACCGCTGCCCAGACATTCGGCCTGCAGATATTGGGGTGACGCGTGATCAGCGCGTCGGGTCCCCTCGGCCGCTAATCTTGGTTTTCGTGATCGGGGCGCTGTCTCACTATCAGACTGCTACTCAATTGTCCTCACGAGGCTGAGTGCACCCCGTTCCAACCCTCACGTCAGTTTTAAAATCCCTGACGGAGCCGGGGATCGAACCCGGGGCCTCCGGGCGACAGGCAGGCGCGCTACCCCAACACCACGGGGCCGGCATTCTCCAGTAATACCACATTTCAAATAGGCCTACTTCTATTCTCCCCTATTCTGCTGCGCCAACAAGTTTCACGTCCATAGAGCGCCACGCTCCAGAGAGACGCTTTCAAAAATGACTTTCTAATACATACATCTATATTAATATTGTCAACAGATTTCTTTTCTATAGAAATACTTTCCTTTCCTGAGCCAGCCTACCTTTTATATCCTCTTTGTTATTTTACTTCCTAAGTAGCAGAAGTTTCCTACTCCCTGGAGAGTAGCGTATTATTATACCAGAATTAGTACGACTACTATAGTATTATTATTTATAATAATATATTGTTACCAGAAGCAATACAGCATGCAAATTCCTAGTGTTAATAACATTTGACGATGAGTATACATACTACCCTGCCAGGGAATTGTTACCGCTAGACGTGAAACGAGCCTCTTGTGTATACATTACGTCAGCTCGCCACGCTATGGCTGCCACGGGTGGTTGCGGGGCAAGAAAGGGAACGCACGTACAGTCATGCAATGAGAACACACCGCACAGCGCACGACCCAGCACGAACCATGCACACACACGACATGCGATGAGGTTTCGCTACCGACGACTGCACGTCTATTGCATGCGTGTGTCTGGGCGGAGCGAGTAAGTTCCGATCTCCGCCACCGGCAACAATTCGCTGGCAGGGTAGTACCTATCCTCTTGCCCCCACAATATCCTTGAAGCGTCGCTAGAAATAAGTAAACAATTGACAGCGCATTCACTTCAATTTATTCACTTTATAGTAGTGATTCCACGTTAGTCTGAATGCCCTTTGAATTCTTCTTCTTCTATCCTGAAGCTTTACAATTTTCATATTTCTATACAGTAAAACCGCGTTTATCGGGACTATTGGGACTGAGAGTTGTCCGGATAAGCAAAAGTCTAGATTAACTGAAATGAAAAGAAACAATAGCATTTTCGTAAAAAAAATGGTTTAATAACATAATGAAGTACAGTACCTTGTGTTGATGAAACAAGAAAGTTATAAATTGGTTTCCTTTGGTGTGAAGTAACTGACTACTTTTCTTTGTGGCTTGTTGCTCATATCCTTTACAGTAAAATAAGTGTACGCAAATGTCTCTCATCTTTTCATGTCAAGAAAGAGCTTTATAAAAAGATGGTATATTGGCTTTCACGGCCGGTGAATTAAAACTCAGCAATTCTTCTAGGATTTCGCCTAGGACACCAAGCTGGCTCATCGGCGGGCTCTTGGTGTCCCCGCCCGGACCCCCACAGGAGTAACGAACTGAGCGTTACCTCCCCTTATATAGAGTGCAACTGCACTACGTTGCAGCGAGAACTAAACGCTCAAGCAGCCTTAACCTCCCTATGAAGGCTTCCAAAAAGATGGTATATTGGCTTTCACGGCCGGTGAATTAAAACTCAGCAATTCTTCTAGGTTTGTGCCGTGTCTTGTGTGGGGTTTCGCCTAGGACACCAAGCTGGCTCATCGGCGGGCTCTTGGTATCCCCGCCCGGACCCCCACAGGAGTAACGAACTGAGCGTTACCTCCCCTTATATAGAGTGCAACTGCACTACTTTGCTGCGAGAACTAAACGCTCAAGCAGCCTTAACCTCCCTATGAAGGCTTCCAAAAAGATGGTATATTGGCTTTCACTGCCGGTGAATTATAACTCAGCAAATCTTCTAGGTTTGTGCCGTGTCTTGTGTGGGGTTTCGCCTAGGACACCAAGCTAGCTCATCGGCGGGCTCTTGGTGTCCCCGCCCGGACCCCCACAGGAGTAACGAACTGCGCGTTACCTCCCCTTATATAGAGTGCAACTGCACCTCTTGACTGCGAGAACTAAAAGCCCAAGCAGCCATTACCTCCCAATGAAGGCTTCCAAAAAAGATGGTATATTGGCTTTCACGGCCGGTGAATTAAAACATAGCAATTCTTCTAGGTTTGTGCTGTGTCTTGTGTGGGGTTTCGCCTAGGGCACCAAGCTGGCTCATCGGCGGGCTCTTGGTGTCCCCGCCCGGACCCCCACGGGAGTAACGAACTGCCGCCTATCTTCCCTTAGGCCTATATAGAGTGCAACTGCACTTCTTGACTGCGAGAACTAAAAGCTCAAGCAGCCAGAACCTGGTAGCGCGCAGTTCGTTTCTCCTGTGGGGGTCCGGGCGGGGACACCAAGAGCCCGCCGATGAGCCAGCTTGGTGTCCTAGGCGAAACCCCACACAAGACACGGCACAAACCTAGGAGAATTGCTGAGTTTTAAAGAGCTTTATGCTTACGTTTTCTTGATGTTATTAGTGGTTTGCTAATGAGTGACATTGTGCACTTGTCAAGTGGCTCCCCAACTCCCTGTCATAAGGCGGTGGTGTGGGTGATTTTCCACAGGGCAACAACCCACCACTGCATCGCAGTGGTAACACCGACAAGTGCATTCTTCCATCTGTTTCTTTTCAAACTGCCACTACTGGCCAATTAATGATCGATACACGGAGAGAATGCGACATGTTTTGAGAAATACGCTATGCGAACAAAAGACAACCCATCCTAACTGATTTGGTGCAAGACGTCTGCGTGATTTCATTCTACAGTAGCCTACTTTCCCGACATAAGATCTCCATATTTTGAAACTAAGATATCGCTCCGTGGTAATTCGTTGTAGAATTTTATGTTTTTCAAAAAATATTTTTATTTATTTACTGACTTTACTTTTTAAGCCTGTCCAGATTAAGCGATAAAAGCGGTTTTACTGTAATTATATTTACAGGCGACAAATGATGAGGTTTCCTGTTAGAAATGTAAATTAATAGTACATTATGCAACGAGCCTATAATGGCTATAATTAAGACACGAGTATTTTTTATAAAACGAGCGTATGCGAGTTTTATAATTTCCATACGAGTGTCTTAATTACCATTATAGGCGAGTTGCATACGACTGTTTATGTTCGACTATAATTATTATAACTATTTTATGTTCGAAGATAAATATCCATAAATATCTGTCGAGATTTCGCCAGTTTTATGTACTAAACAGAGCGCATGAGACGCAGGGAATGCCTTGTATTTGACCATGGCCACCTCGATTACTCTACTATTACACTAGGCAAGGCAGTGTGATTTACAATAGAAGGCCATGGTACTCAGCGCATCTAATTATCTAATTGGTCAAACGACTGTTTCTTGAGCTCTGATTGGTGGGAGAAACTGTATCATAATGAAAAATAATGTTATAATGAGTCTCATTATGATACAGTTTTCAGATACATAATAGTCAGGGTCGAACATAAACGAATTTCACTTTCTGTAGTCTGTCGTTTGAGCAGACTAGCGCATACCGCTTCAGGCGGAATGTGAGGAGGAATCTTGTGTCGCCTTTGACGTGGCTTCTAGGCCTATATAGGGAAGTTACTTTCAGTAGAGAGAGACTACAGAACACGGAAGTTAACATGCGAGCGACCGGAATACATGACTTTCGCTTTCGCAGACACATGCTGGTACCCAGTTTGAGGCCTTTCACCCGTATTGCAGGACTGCCCATTTCACTGGTTTATGAAGCTTCGCGACCACAAATACACAAAACAAGATATGAAACTTCAGTTACTACAGTCGAAATTCGATATCCCAAAGTGCTTTCGGAGATAGAAATTACTTCGAGTTATCAAAAATTAATGTATACATGAAGAAAAAAAAAAAAGGATTCTATTATCATAAATACAAGAATAGTCAACTGTTGCTACTGTCGTTATCTGGATTTACCCACTTACTCTCACTATGTGGCTGGCTGCGTGGCTTATAGTGCAGGAATATTAGACAGAATTTTGGGCAAAGTGAGGAAAATTAGTTTATCAAGCTAAAAATTGGTAGAGAGGTTCCTTGAATAGAAATGAATGAAAATCCACAGCCTGCTTCCAGTCTCCGACCGGGTCAGGAATGGAATGAATGCAGCCCCCATCTAGCGGCGAGGATATGAACTGTGCCGGCAGCCGAGGCCTGACGCACTCCTCTGGGGCAATGATTAAATGAATGACAGATGAAATGAAATGATAGTGGAGAGTGTTGCTGGAATGAAATGTTGACAGGGAAAACCGGAGTACCCGGAGAAAAACCTGTCTGCCTCCGTTTTGTCCAGCACAGATCTCACATGGAGTGACCGGGATTTGAACCACGGACCCAGCGGTGAGAGGCCGGCGTGCTGCCGCCTAAGCCACGGAGGCTTCTTCCTTGAATAGCCTGGATCAAAATACTAAAAGTCCCAAAAAATCCCTCTTGGGGAACATGCCGCCATCTTGGAAAAATAGCCGGCATCTTGGATTTCGTATCCAGCATCGCATTGAACGTCATAATTCGGTACCTAAGGGTGATAGGGGCATGCGGTTTGGTCAGGATAACTTACCAGAATGCAGGCTATCATTTTGACACTACTTAACCTAGATAGCAATCGAAATAGTTACCGTATTATAAATCACTTAAACAAACTCTCATAGGGTAGCGTTAAAAGCCATCTTGATGTTCAATGTCGATTTTTAACCTTTTACTGTAATGGGATTGAAAAAAGTACTGAAATAAATGTTGTTAAGCACATCAAAACGCACAAAATTATGTAATCAGCACTTTCGCAAACCAGAAACTACGGGTGTGAGAAGTTGTCAAACATGCGCATGCAACTCGAGGAGCGGCGCGCCGAGGAGGGGGGCTTCACAAAGTCGGTGCAACTGGTGATGTAAACATATTCCAACTATGCCCCTTTTTTAATGATTAGTAAAAATTTGACACGTTTATAAAGAAGGATGGCATCTTATAACCTAAAAAAAGCAATAATTAATTTGTTAATACAGTAACTTTGCGCTTTAAAACTCTCTTTCTTAGCTATTTATATTATATTTATATAGGAAAGGAAAGATAAACGTTACCATTAGAAAATAAATTAAGCAGCTATTTGCTTATTTGCTATCTTTTACAACACCATAAACACACTAACGTTTAAGCACATTACAATTTCTTTTGTACAAACACGACAAACACGGAAAAGAGGAGATTCTGCTGCCACGGGGCCTGTAAAGGAATAAGGCCAACTATTAATTATATCGTACGCGTTTAATATTGGTCATGTGTTGATAAAAAAGTGACACTTGCCTTAATCTTGACGCTTTTTCTTTGGTAAGGTTGAACTTTCAGAAGAGTCTACTCTGCGGCGAAGAGGTGGCGAGGATCTGCATGGCAATTCTTCGGGGTTGTCCTCCTGTTCCTCACTCGCCATATCGTCAAGAGTATCTGGTTCTGGCTTGTTAGAACAACCATCACCAGTGCAATTGCTGCACATTGCTGAAGAGGAGAGACCTTGTCTTCGGCAACCGCAAGATCTGCTGCCGCATCCTGTCTTACACTCACAGCTGATGAGGTTTAGGAGGAAGTCGGGTGCGGGAGGATATTCTGTTGGAATCGGCAAAAAATTGCCGATTCTGTTCTTCTTCCATCTCCACTCAGTAGGTGGAAGAGAGATTCCGTGCCATTCCTGCACTTGGTGGTAAACTCTTGGGATATGCTGTCGGGATGCTGCTGATGTTGGTGGAAGACTTGAGAGGTCGAAGTCTGCATGGAGACGTTGTTTGGCAATGGTCTTAAGGTACTGACTATACCTTGTCTTGTGTAGGCTATCTGTAGTTCTACCTCCGTATAACGCTACGAATAATTCTTCTCCTGCCTTCACGATCTCTTCCACTGCAGCGTCCGCGCTGTTAAAACAGCAACTATTTGGCGAATACCTGGGTTATTGTTTAAAGTCTTGAACGCGTGTACTCTCCCCTTCCTGTAGGGAACCAAAGTTGTGTCGCAACCGGACATGGTATGGAGGAAGATAAGATTGTCGGTCATGTCCCCAAGAGCCTTCTGCAATTCCGTTGAGCCAAAGAGTTTCTTCGGATGGGCTTTTGATGGTGGCACCAGCATATAGACGTTTCTATCGCGTTCTGCAAGGCTCGAAAGAAATGCCAACAAATCGGTATCCTCTCCAACAATTGCCACTTGACCTCCCTTCTCTGCTTCCTTGATCGCTGTTGTCACGATGAGACGATCTGCATCAGACTTTGCATGAATAGCTGGAATCCCCTTTTCTTCGAAACAACGACCTAAAATGGCGACGAATCTTGATTTGATTGAAGTATTGGCTAGGAACTGATTCTGCGACGAGACCACTTGCACTTCCAAATCCACCAAAACTTCAGAAGATGACGTCTTCGCACGTCGTCTCATATGCTCCACGTCTTTCGTGGTACTTTCGGAATAGCCGTCGAACACTACATTAGCCTTCCCTTGATAGTTCGCCTTGATGTACGAAATGTAGTTCTTACAAACATCATCGAAGGTTCCCGATTTCGGCCATACCACCCGGTGCAGGAGATCTCCACCGTCAAACACGAAGGTAACGTCTTCGGGAAGACAGGTCATTGGTGCACACAACTTCTCTATCACTGTCCGTAAAGTTGATTTTGTACCTTTTCTGATAGTTGAAGCATCGAACAGCGCTGGCGGCAATAAAGCCAACTCGTATTCAAAGCAAGATTCAAGGTCCTCTTCATTGCGATCGACACACGCAATCCGATGAAACAGCTGGTTCGGATTTACAGGTACGGTCTCACCTCGGACAACAAGAGCTGCAAGAGTGACAACTTTGTCCTTTCGTTGGAGTTTAACTTCGGCGAACGATTTCCCTTCCAGTTTCTTCAAAGTCGTGGTTCCTATCTTCCAAGCTGAGTCGCAGGTCACCGTTTCGTCACCTATAGCACCGATTGATAAGGACACCAAAATATCTTGAGGTTTGTCGAAAGGAGAATGTATACGTAGCCGTTCTGTGAATTTTTCGACAAGCTTGAAGTCTCGCCTTTGGCAAGCTTGCCCAAGTTCTACGTGTTGCATAGAATATAATAGTAAACTCATTTTTGATGTAGGGCTTTTATAAAGTACAGGAAACGGCATTAACTTTTAAACCAGATGGTAAATATCGGCAAAATAAGCATAAACGGACAGTTCAAACTGAAACACACATTTTTCGCTTTTATGATTCTTTTCTGTGGCGTACCGTTTAAGTTAAATTTAATGATAAACGTTACCGCAAAGACGTTCATTTCGGCCGGCCGGCCGGCGCCACTGCTAACCAACACAGGGAAGGTGGACTGAGGGAACGAGAGCGCTTTGACGGCGCAGCGGCAGGGATGTCACTCGGCAACGCGTGGACGGAGAGTCCATTCTTAGTTTAATTACATACGAGTGTAACGCAAAAAATACTTAAATTATTAAAATTAAAACGAAATATTATTTTCTCTTTATACATACAAAATAAGTAGCTAAGAAAGAGAGTTTTAGAGCGCAACGTTACTGTATTAACAAATTAATTATTGTTTTTTTGTTATTATTTATTATGTTATAAGATGCTATCCTTCCATATAAAAGTGTCAAATGTTTACTTATCATTAAAAAAAAGGGGCATAGTTGCGCCTACAGAATATGTTTACATCACCAGTTGCACCGGCTTTGTGAAGCCCCCCTCCTAGGCGCGCCACTCATCGAGTAGCATGCGCAT
Organism: Meconema thalassinum; assembly: GCA_946902985.2. NCBI lineage: Eukaryota > Metazoa > Arthropoda > Insecta > Orthoptera > Tettigoniidae > Meconema > Meconema thalassinum. The sequence goes on along the minus strand of OX336391.1, from coordinate 292,346,285 downwards.
GTTTGACAACTTCTCACACCCGTAGTTTTAGGTAGATTTCATTAGAAAGCTAACTATTGCAATGGGTCCCATGTTCCGACTTCCGGAAAATTTCGACAAATCTTCGCGTTTCACATCCCCCAGACCCCAAAACCACCGTCAGTTCAAAAGTTTATATATATATATATATATATATATATATATATATATATATTGTTACGGCTGTGAGTTTGTGTCATCGCTCGCCGCATGAGTCACAACTGCCCCGGGCTGGGCTGTGCCCTGCCTCATGTATTGCGTGTGCCTTATGCAACAGGGCTACTAGGACAAAGGGATGATCCAGAATATTCGTGACTGAACCAGTGAAGGAAATGTCGAGAAGCCGTGTGCCCTGGACGATTCTAGAATTCATTGAGTCACCAGCCTGCTATATAAGCGGCTTCAACAGTGAGGGGACCGAGTTTTCTGTGGGTGTGTGTTTTTGAGCGAGTGCGACAGAAGTGTGGCGACGAAGTGCCGTGCGAGTTACGAAATCCAGTGACATTGTTTCCCCAGCTTGTGGACAGCGAAACAGCGGGTAGCGGATTATCGTAAGTAACTGCATTTGTTGTACATGAGGAAGAGGAGCAGGTAGCTTCGGTCAAGGCCACCGGACTCATTAGGACGGTTTAATTTCTGTGGTTTGCTGACAAGTGAAAGGGGCAAGAGCGCTCAAGGAAGAGACTTGAGGAAACTGGAGTAAGGTTCTAATTGTTTGTGTTTGCTGATGAGTAGTGTATCTTTCTGGCCACAATAAAGTTAATTATTTCTTTAAGCAGTAATTGGTGTTGTGCTTTGTACCCACCGTAATCCAGTTAACAAAAGTGCCACTAGGGGGTGGCACGTAACAACTGGTGTCAGAAGCCGGATTACGAACTCAAACACAAGCACAACACCTGGCGGCCCTGGTTTCAAAACCCGAGAAGGTCATTTTCTCTAATTTTCCTGTGAGTGCATGCCCTTTACAAGACAAACAACTAAAATGGAGGCGCAATTGGCAGCATTGCTAGAAAAGTTAAATGGCATGGATACCAAGATGGAAGACGGCCAGAAGAAGATGGAAGACGGCCAGAAGAAATTAGCCAAGGACCTGAAGGATGACCTGAAGAAGATGGAAGACGGCCAGAAGAAGATGGAGGTCGGCCAGAAGAAGTTGGCCAAGGACCTAACTGCCAAATTAGAAGACGGCCAGAAGAAGATGGAAGACGGTCAAAATAAGTTAGCGGAGGACCTGAAGAAGATGAAAGACAGCCAAAAAAGTTTAGCCGAGGACCTAACTTCCAAATTAGAAGAAGGTCAGAATAAGCTAGCAGAGGACCTGAAGGACGGCCAGAATAAGTTAGCAGAGGACATAACCGCCAAATTTCTGGTTGGCCAGAAAAATCTGGAAGAGTGTCTGCTGACGAAATTAGAGGAGAGCCAAAGGAAATTAGAACAGGGCCTACGTGAGGAAGTCGCAGCAGTGGAAAAGAAGTTCGACGCCTTACAAGTGGAAGTTGCCGAGCTGCGCCAACGCCCGCTGATGGGGGTGGAGGAGAAATTCAACGCCTTGCAAGTGGAAGTTGCCGAGCTGTGCCAATGACCGCTGATGGGGGTGGAGGAGAAATTCAACGCCTTACAAGTGGAAGTTGCAGGCTGTGCCAACGCCCGCTGATGGGGGTGGAGGAGAAATTCATCGCCTTACAAAAGGAAGTTGCCGAGCTGCGCCAACGCCCACTGACGGGGGTGGAAGAGAAATTCAACGCTCTACGAGAGGAAGTTGCCGAGCTGCGCCAACGCCCGCCCACCGTTACACCGGGAATATCAGGAACGGGACATAGCAGAGTGACGCCCCCAACCTTCGACGGAAAGGTCCCGTGGAGCCCCTACTTACGTCAGTTCGAGGCGGCCTGTTCCATAAATAACTGGAACAACACAGAAAAGGCTACAGCTCTCATTGTAGCGCTGAGAGGTGACGCCCTTAACGTCCTTCAGGCCATCCCGACTGGATCCCAGGACTACGCTTCACTGATCGCCCATATGGAGTCCCGATATGGAGATAGCCATCTTCAGCAGGCCTGCCAGATGCAGCTCCGGACCCGGGTACAGAAGAACGCGGAAACCCTGCAGGAGTTCGAGATGGACATCGCACGCCTCGTAAGGCTCGCCTACCCAACAGCGCCGGCCGACTTTCTGGAGCAGATAGCGACGCAGACTTTCACCGACGGGCTACGGGACTCGGACACTCAACAGGCGCTGCGTCTCGCGCGCAGTAAGACCCTGGCAGATGCGCTGAGTCACGCACTTGAGTTCGAGACGGCAAAACAGGCATCCAGAATGCACGCGCGGGTGCGTCAAGTGGACGTCGACGAACCAGTAAAAACCAACGAGACCAAACCCCTGGCCGACGAATTAATGGAGGCCCTAAGCCGTTTCTTCGATAGTCGCGGCACCACCAGCAGCGACACAGCCGGAAGGCAACCGGAGAGGCGGCCCGGAAGAGGACTACCGACCTGCTGGACCTGCGGTAAGAAAGGCCACCTGAGCAAGGACTGCGGTGATCGCCGCCGCCGAGGGTATCCGACGGGAAATCAGTCGTCTGAAAACCGCGCGACCCAGGGAAACGAGTATTAGCCAGCCTTGGGGGGCAAAGGTTGGCTTGTGACAGTCGTCAAGCCCCGGCAGTCCAGGTTCGTGTGACGAAGTTACGGAGGGACAATAGCAGCCTGATGGTCGACGGAGTCGTCAACGGAGAGAGCTGGCCCATGCTAATCGACACGGGAGCATCGAGGACCATCGTCAGTCCCACCGTGATCCCGAAGTGGAGAGTGCAACCTACACAAAGGAACCTCCAGCTAATAACCACGACCGGAGAGACCGCACCGGTACATGGCGAGGCATCACTGGAGTTCGTCATTGGTCGACGGGTGATAAAGCATCCAGTGCTTGTGGCTGACGTATCAAATGAAGTGATCATCGGACTGGACTTCCTGGACCAGAACAACATCATCTTGGATCTGAGTACTAACACTCTGCACTTCGGAGGTGAGGAACTTGCTTGGCAACCTGCGCACGAGTCCATCACCGCACGACGAGTAAGGCTGAGAGAAGACGTCATCGTTCCCGCCAGGACGGAGGTCAGCGCTGCCGTAATTGTCGACGGAACTGCTGAGGGAGTGGCGGCTGTCATCGAGCCAAAATATGAGGACATCCAGACAAAAGGATTGCTAGTTGCCAAGACTCTCATCAACATAACGTCTCGGCCGTACGTCCGCCTGTCCAACCTGAACGACTACGATATTACGGTTCATCGGGACACCAACCTAGGAGTCTGCGAACCCGTTACCAGGATTGCCCGCATCACAGATACGACAGACGGACACCTGCAGACGGACAACCGAAGAAGACGCACACTGCCAGAAGAACTACAGAAGCTGTACCAAGGATCCCAGGACCATTTAGACGAGGAACAATCACGCCAACTTCAGGACCTGCTACGCGAATTCCAGGACGTCTTCTCCGTGGGGAGCAAAGACTTCGGCAGGACAAGCTTGGTTCAGCACAGAATCGACGTTGGGGACAGCGCACCGATTAGGGCCCCATTCCGACGTGTCCCGCTCGCCAAGCAAGCCGAAGTCGACCGGATGGTAGAAGAGATGAAGGAGCAAGGGGTGATCGAGCCATCACATAGTCCTTGGAGTTCTCCGGTCGTGCTAGTGAAGAAGAAGGACGGTTCCACCAGGTTCTGCGTGGATTACAGGCGGGTGAATGACGTCACGAAGAAGGACAGCTACCCTCTACCCCGGATCGACGACACCCTGGACACCATATCAGGGTCGAGATGGTTCTCCAGCCTTGGATTTGAAGAGTGGCTACTGGCAGGTGGAGGTCCACCCTAAGGACCGCGAGAAAACTGCGTTCTCTGTGGGCAGCGGACTCTGGCAGTTCACCGTCATGCCATTCGGTCTGTGCAACGCCCCTGCGACCTTCGAAAGGCTAATGGAGTCCATTCTGAGGGGACTACACTGGAAGACCTGCCTGGTCTACCTAGACGACGTCATCGTTCTGGGGAGAAGCTTCGAGGAGAACTACAGCAACCTGAAGGAGATCTTGTTGAAGCTACGGGCTGCCCAGCTGAAGTTGAGCCCCAAGAAGTGTCAGCTCTTCCAGAAGCGGGTCCAGTACCTTGGGCATATCGTCTCCGAGGAAGGGGTGCGCACCGACCCAGAGAAGACCGCAGCTGTGAGGGAGTGGCCAGTTCCGAAGGACAAGTCCCAACTACGAAGCTTCCTGGGACTCTGCACTTATTACCGTCGCTTCATGAGAGGATTCGCCGACATCGTCAAACCTTTACATCGACTGACTGAGAAGGACCAACTCTTCACGTGGACAGCAGAATGCCACAGTGCCTTCGAACAACTCAAGCAGGCTCTGTGCACCGCGCCTATTCTGGCCTACCCCAGACCTGGAACAAGGTTCATCGTCGATACCGATGCCAGCGACTTTGGCATAGGGGGAATCCTGTCGCAAGTAGTGGACGGTGAGGAAAGAGTAGTGGTCTACTTCAGCAAGGCCCTGTCAAGGCCACAAAGGAACTACTGCGTCACCAGGAAGGAGCTGCTCGCCATCGTGAAGACCATTGAACACTTCCACAAGTACCTGTACGGGCAAGAATTTCTCATCAGGACCGACCATGCATCCCTGCGGTGGCTCCTGAACTTCAAGAAGCCCGAGGGTCAACTCGCGCGGTGGTTAGAGAGGCTTCAACAGTACAACTTTGAGATTCAGCACAGGTAATGCCAACTGCATTCTAACGCCGACGCCCTGTCACGAAGACCGTGCCCCGAAGACTGCACCTTCTGTGCCCGAAGGGAGGAGAACACCGGGATACAGTGCCGAAGGACTACCGTGGAACTTCAAGGGAGCTGGAGCCGCGAATCTTTCACGGGGACACAAGCAGAAGATGATGACCTGGGACTGATAGCCGAATGGAAGAGGGCCTGTGTCCCCAGACCCGGGTGGAACATTGTGAGTGACTACAGCCCAAAGTTTAAGTCCTACTGGGCACAGTGGGACTGGCTGATTGTAAGGGATGGCCTCATCCGCCGTACCTGGGAGAGCACCGACGGGAGGACATCTCTGGAACAAGTCGTCGTTCCAAAGGCTATGACGGAGGAAGTCCTGAAGGAAGTCCATGGAGGATCATCTGGTGGACACCTAGGGATAAAGAAGACCCTGGAGAAGCTGAGAGAGCGGTTCTACTGGATCGGATGCCAAACAGACGTGGAGAACCACTGCGCGAGGTGCCACGATTGCGCAGCCAGCAAGGGCCCAGGACGAAGACGACGGGGTCCACTGAAGACCTACAACGTGGGCGGCCCCATGGAGAGAGTTGCCATCGATGTTGCTGGGCCATTCCCGTTAAGCGAGGCAGGGAACCACTACATATTAGTCGTCAGCGACTACTTTACCAAATGGCCGGAGGCGTATGCGCTCCGTAACCAAGAAGCCGCGACGATTGCAGAAACCCTGGTGAAGGAATTCGTCAGCCGGTACGGAGTACCCCTGGAGCTGCACTCCGACCAAGGGAGGAACTTCGAGTCGCAGGTGTTCCAGAACCTATGCCAGCTGCTGGGAATCCGGAAGACAAGGACAACGCCGCTACACCCTCAGTCCGACGGGATGGTAGAGCGATTCAATCGCACCATCGAGAACCATCTCCGAATAGTCGTCAGCGAGCACCAGAGGGATTGGGACAAACATCTTCCACTATTTCTCCTGGCCTACCGCGCCGCCGTGCATGAAGAAACCAGCCACCGGGTACACACCAGCCCGGACCATGTTTGGGAGGGAGCTCCGTCTACCTGTCGATCTTGCCCTCGGCCGACCTGGGAATGATCCGATCCCAGTAAGCCAGTATTGTCAAGAACTGGTCGACCAACTGGAGGACGTGCACGCGTTCGCGAGGAGGAAACTGCGGATCGAGACCGACCGAATGAAGACCCGATACGACCAGCAGACGGATGCCGGCGGATTCCACGAGGACGACCTGGTCTGGCTCTTCAACCCATTACGGAAGAAAGGCCTGTCACCCAAACTGCAGAAGTCCTGGGAGGGCCCGTACCGAGTCGTGAAACGGATCAACGATGTCGTCTACAGGATCCAGCGGAGCCCGAGGGCGAAGATGAAGATCGTGCATCGAGATCGCCTGGCAGCCTACGGAGGGACACAGACGGACCAATGATTGATCGGGACGATCAGCCTTTTTAGGAAGGGGGTGGTGTTACGGCTGTGAGTTTGTGTCATCGCTCACCGCATGAGTCACAACTGCCCCAGGGCTGGGCTGTGCCCTGCCTCATGTATTGCGTGTGCCTTATGCAACAGGGCTACTAGGACAAAGGGATGATCCAGAATATTCGTGACTGAACCAGTGAAGGAAATGTCGAGAAGCCGTGTGTGTTGTTGTTTGAGTCTTCAGTCTTTTGACTGGTTTGATGCAGCTCTCCATGCCTCCCTGTCCTGAGCTAATCGTTTCATCTCTACATAGCTCCGACACCCTACATCGGAGGCAATCTGTTTAACATATTCTAACCTTGGTCTACCCCTACAGTTTTTGTCCTCGACCCTTCCTTCCATAACTAAGCTTGCTATTCCTGGGTGTCTTAGTATGTGTCCTACCAACCTATCTCTTCTCTTCATTAGCAGTCGCCAGAAACATCTCTCCTCTCCCACTCGTCTTAATACCTCTTTGTTTGTAACCCTATCTACCCATCTGATCTTCATCATTCTCCTGTAACACCACATTTCAAATGCTTCAATTCTCCTCTTTTCTGCTGCACCAATAGTCCAAGTTTCACTTCCATAGAGCGCCACGCTCCAGACAAAGGCTTTCAAAAATGACTTCCTAATACCTAAATCTATATTCGATGTCAGCAGATTCCTTTTTTGTAGAAATGCTTTCTTTGCCTGAGCCAACCTACTTTTAATATCCTCTTTGCTTCGTCCATCACTGGTTATTCTGCTTCCTAAGTAACAGAAGTATCCTACTTCCTTCAGCTTTTCACCTGCCAATTTGATCTCCATAGAGGTTTCTGATTTATTTCGGCTGGATTCCAGTATTTTTGTTTTACATTTATTAATTTTCATCATGAATTCTTTCTGTAAGACGGAGTCCATACCATTCAAAAACTCATTCAAATCCTCAGGCTTGTCGGCCAAGATGACTATGTCATCAGCAAATCTCAGAGTTGAAATTATTTCTCCTTGAATCTTCACCCCCACTTTAAATTTTTCCCTAATTTCCTTCATTGCTTGTTCAATGTAAAGATTGAAAAGTATGGGTGATAAGTTGCAGCCTTGCCTTACACCTTTCTGAATACCAGCTTCTCTCTCATGTCCTTCAACTCGAATGACTGCTGTCTGGTTTCTGTACAGATTGTATATCACCCTCCTATCCCTGTACTTTATTCCAATTGATTTCAAAATGTCAAACAATTTAGTCCAATCAACGTTATCAAAAGCCTTTTCTAAGTCTACAAAAGCCATGAACGTTCTCTTATCTTTCCTTATTCTACCTTCTAAAATCAGCCTAAGACTTAGTACAGAAGCCGTGTGCCCTGGACGATTCTAGAATTCATTGAGTCACCAGCCTGCTATATAAGCGGCTTCAACAGTGAGGGGACCGAGTTTTCTGTGGGTGTGTGTTTTTGAGCGAGTGCGACAGAAGTGTGGTGACGAAGTGCCGTGCGAGTTACGAAATCCAGTGACATTGTTTCCCCAGCTTGTGGACAGCGAAACAGCGGGTAGCGGATTATCGTAAGTAACTGCATTTGTTGTACATGAGGAAGAGGAGCAGGTAGCTTCGGTCAAGGCCACCGGACTCATTAGGACGGTTTAATTTCTGTGGTTTGCTGACAAGTGAAGGGGGCAAGAGCGCTCAAGGAAGAGACTTGAGGAAACTGGAGTAAGGTTCTAATTGTTTGTATTTGCTGATGAGTAGTGTATCTTTCTGGCCACAATAAAGTTAATTATTTCTTTAAGCAGTAATTGGTATTGTGCTTTGTACCCACCGTAATCCAGTTAACAAAAGTGCCACTAGGGGGGTGGCTCGTAACAATATGTATATATATATATATATATCAGTTTCTTGTGGACACGATAACTGCCGTAATTTTGCACCAATCACTTTGAATTTTTTTACCGAATATGTATACCTATAAAATCTCGGTCGAGTTCGTTACTGGGCTAAATCGGTCGAAGGGGGTGAAAATGGGGGGCTTTTTTTCGAAAAAGTGAAATAATGCTATAACTCTTTTAATATGTGACATATCGAATCCGTTCAACGTTCATACTATGTGTCAGATAAGGCCCAAACATTTATGTTTGAAGAGTTTTTTATAGCACCAACCATTGACCAAAGGGGTGGGAAAAGTGGGTTTTTTGGGAAACATTAATCATATCTCTCTTAATAGGCACAATATCAAAACCGTACAAAATGGACAATATTCCCCTAATAATTACCTAAAACTTTTGTCTGAAAGAATTTTTGATATGACCCACCATTACGCCAAGGGATGAGAAAAATGATTTCGGAATTATAAGAAAATGCCAAGAGCTATCAGAGGTTGCCATGGCAACACTACTAAATTGATGAGGGATGAGCCATCATTGTTGCCATGACAACGCACTTGCACGAGATCAGATTCAGTATTTCAATCTGACTAAGTGGGAAGCGGCTTCGGTGACGTAACTGGTGGCATACTGAATGTCTATGCCCAAGGTCGCGGTTTCAAAGGCGGCCGAAGTCGTCGGATTTTCTAAGAGAGCTAAAATCCCTCAGTATGCTTTCCTTCGGAGGGGAAGTTCCAACGTTCGTTGCGAGTTGCTGGTTGGGGTGGCATCTAGTAGCCAAGTTCACAGCTAGGTGTCGTTGACGGTAGTACCTGGTAGCAACATTAGGAGCTACTGCTTGAAATTGACCGTCTGCAGTCCTTACCTGAATTAAGACAAATACAGCCATTGCAATTCACACCGTTTATCAGACAGATTCTACACTCACCCAGAGTACACGGGGTTAGATGACCGCGTTGTCGCAGCCCCTAAACTGAGGAACCAACCAGAGGTAGATTTCATTAGAAAGTTAACCATTGCAATGGATACCATGTTTCGACTTCCGGAAAATTTCGACATATCTTCGCGTTTCACATCCCCCAGACCCCAAAACCACCGTCAGTTCAAACGTTTATATATAATTTATATATAAATATATCAGTTTCTTGTGGACACGATAACTGCCGTAATTTTGCACCAATCACATTGAATTTTTTACCGAATATGTATACCTTTAAAATTTCTGTCGAGTTCGTTACTGGGCTAAATCGGTCGAAGGGGGTGAAAATGGGGGGCTTTTTTCGAAAAAGTGAAATATTGCTATAACTCTCTTAATATGTGACATATCGAATCCGTTCAACGTTCATACTATGTGTCGGATAAAGCCCAAATATTTATGTTTCAAGAGTTTTTATAGCACCAACCATTGACCAAAGGGGTGGGAAAAAGTGGGTTTTTCGGGAAACATTAATCATATCTCTCTTAATAGGCACAATATCAAAACCGTACAAAATGGACAATATTCCCCTAATAATTACCTAAAACTCTTGTCTGAAAGAATTTTTGATATGACCCACCATTACGCCAAGGGATGAGAAAAATGATTTCGGAATTATAAGAAAATGCCAAGAGCTATCAGAGGTTGCCATGGCAACACTACTAAATTGATGAGGGATGAGCCATCAGACGTTGCCAAGATAACGCACTTGCACGAGATCAGATTCAGATTTTCATCTGACTAAGTGTGAAGCGGCTTCGGTGACGTAACTGGTAGCATGCTGAATGTCTATGCCCAAGGTCGCGAGTTCAAAGTCGGCCGAAGTCGTCGGATTTTCTAAGAGCGCTAAAAATCCCTCAGTATGCTTTCCTTTGGAGGGGAAGTTCCAACGTTCGTTGCGAGTTGCTGGTTGCGGTGGCATCTAGTAGCCAAGTTCACAGCTAGGTGTCGTTGACGGTAGTACCTGGTAGCAACATTAGGAACTACTGCTTGAAATTGACCGTCAGCAGTCCTTACCTGAATTACAGACTAATACAGCCATCCCTAAGTACACGGGGCTACATGACCGCGTTGTCGCAGCCCCTAAACTGAGCAACCAACCAAAATCTCTGCGGGAGATATAATTTTGCGTGAAGAAGTAACAGACCGTTACATAGTCACACATCAGTGTCGAAATCTTGCATAAGGACAGTGTGACCACAAGTATAAAAATGGACCCCAAATGACAAGAAGGTTACCGTCCCCATAAGACAATAAAATGTTTAAAATAAGCATAAAATGACGAAAAACAAAGTTAATTAAGCTCCAATTATAAAATATCTTCTCGCAATAAATGAGGTCTGCCCTTCTACGAAAACCTGCATATTCTGCCTATTTTCGCCTATCCCCAAGTTTGTCCGGTGAAATCTACCTCCGCCTTCCGGCGTGCCCAGAGGACTTTTTTGGTTTACGAAAGTGCTGATTACATATTTTTGTGCGTTTTGATGTGCTTAACAGCATTTATTTCAGTATCTCTTTCAATCCCATGACAGTAAAAGGTGAAAAATCGACATTGAACATCAAGATGGCTTTTAACGCTACCCTATGAGAGTTTAAGTGATTTATAATCACTATTTCGATTGTTATCTAGGTTAAGTAATGTCAACATGATAGCCTGCATTATGGTAAGTTATCCTGACCAAACCGCATGTCCCTATCACCCTTAGGTACCGAGTTACGACGTTCAATGCGATGCTGGATACGAAATCCAAGATGCCGGCCATTTTTCCAAGATGGCGGCATGTTCCCCATGAGGGATTTTTTGGGACTTTTATTATTTTGGTCCAGGCTATTCAAGGAACCTCTCCACCAATTTTTAACTTAATAAACTAATTTTCCATACTTTATCCTATTCTTCTTACACTATTAGCGGTTACGTTCTCGCCTCCTGTGTCCCAGGTTGCAGGATCGAATTCTGGCGCAGTCAGTTGGCATTTCAGGGTGCACTAATACGAGGAAGCCGAGACTGTATATTTACTGACACGTTAAAAGATCCCATTTTATTTAGTCGGTTTACCCTCCAGGTTGGCTTTTCCCTCGGACTCAGCGAGGGATACCACCATTACCGCCGCCATTATTCGAGTTAAAATTTAAAAAAATGACGAACCTTACAGTAGTCGCATATGATGTGTAACATGTGACATGTTATCCCTTGTTAACAGCGAACTCTGTTGGTCATTGAAATAACTACTTGTAAAACTGCAGTGCCAAATCCTGACCGGTTTTCAGCAAATATGATATAATGAATATTTTCACACAAAACAACAATAACAGATGATTTATTGTAGGAAGAATATCTTTAATGGGGCCTCCAAACCATGAAGTAATTTTGTATGCGATATAGATTCCACATAGTTCGTCGTGGTATCATTCTCCGCCACCGCGTGCGCTCATTGTTTCCGTCCCATCCATTTCCGTTTCATTGTTTCCGTCCCATCCATTTCCGTTTCATTTTTCAAAGTCACCCTCACAAAAAATATACAGATACCGAGTGGAAAGATGTTACACATCAAAAAGCTCCTCAGTAATCGCGGTCAATGTCTAGATCTTAGGCTGCGAATGGTCATGCGATATGTATTTCCCATGCCATTGTATGGAATGGAAGGGTGGACTCTAATCCAAGCCCTATGTAAGAAGCTGGAAGCCTTCGAAATGTGGGAGTATCGGCGGATGTTAGGTATCATGGACCGAAAGAATGAGGAATAATGAGGTGATGGGAAGATTAAAGAAGAAAACAGAAGTGCTCCTTTCCATCAAAAAGCCGAAACTCGAATATTTCGGACGCGTTATGCGGAATGAAAAAAAACAGTATTCTACAGGGGAAGAGGACAACGGAGACCTGGCTGAAGGAGAATCTAATGGCTGAAGAACCCCAGGGACTGATTTGAGATGTACACAACTATCCTTTTCCGTGTGGCAGACACCAAGACTACTGTACAATAGCCATGATGATTGCCAATCTTCGATAGAAGACGGAACGGCAAGAAGTCGTAGAATAAGAAAATAAAGTAAATGAATGAATGAATTAATGAACATTCATTTTTATTTTTATTTCTATTAAACGATAGGTACTTAAAAAAATAAAAATAAACTGTCTTAGAAGCAAGACTAAGGGGACCTGGAACAACAAAATGGATACTAGTGCTTCAAATGGAAGAAGAGGAATCCTATGGTAGTGGCATGTTATAATAAAGGGAAACATCTTTGGTTGCAATTTCTGGCTAAATTGACTTCAAGATAAAAATTTCCTTTCTTTTGTTCAGAACTTTACACCATGCAAAGCTGGCTTTTTTTTTTAGATGTAGGGTGGTTGGTTCCTCAGTTTAGGAGCCACAACAACGCCGTCATTAGCCCGTGTACTTTGTGTGTGTGTAGAATCTGTGTTAATTGTGTTAATTGTGATGGCTGTATTAATGTGTGTTATCTGTAATTCTGGCAAGGATTGCAGACGATCAATTTCAATTAGTTCCTATTTGCTACCAAATATTACCGTCAACGACACCTAGCTGTGAACTTGGCTACTAGATGCCACCGCAACCAGCACCTGGCGACGAACGTTGGCACTTAGAGAGCGTTAATCAATTCTAACCTACAAATATTAGCTTCACACAATAGTTAGTGGAGGTTCTTTTACATGCCATAAATCTATGACATGGGCCCGCCGGCTTTACTTCCCCTCCGAAGGAAGGCATACAGAGGGAATTTTAACGCTCTTAAAACATCTGACGACTTCGGCCGGGTTTGAACCCGTGATCTTGGGCATAAAAACTCACAAGCTGCCAACTAAGCCGCCTTTTAAAAGATGTAATTCCTCCTTACATGTTATATTTTAACACGCCTGTTTACTAAAATGATCTTTTGTTTAATTTTGCCAGTTGGAAATGTTCATAAATGTGGTGCTAACATTATGCAAATTTGAAAAAAAGATTTATGAAAATAAAAAAAATACATTCATTTTCAAAACGCCTATGCCAAAGTAAGGAGATAGTCTAGAAGAACATCCCTGGAGAAATATCGATTAGTTTGTATTAATAGTTTCCGAGAAAAGGTAAATAAAAAGTTTGAAATTAGCATATAGAACATTCCGAAACCCTTAAGGGTAGGTGGTACACCAGTAACGGACTCATTATTACTTTTTTTTTTTTTTACGAATTTTAGTTACGGTATTTGTAGTATGCTACAAGATTTCAGTAGTTATGCTGATGGAAGTCATTTCTAACAGTTCATATCGCACTTAAATGTCAAGTTGACACTTGAGGTTACCTCCACCTATTCGACATGGTACGCATAATTTTGAAATGAACTCCGTAATTTCAAACTTCGCGGTATAGCAGTGTGATCTGGTGGCACATATTTGTCTCTACAGTGCGGAGTAACTGTTTCCGCCCGTTAATTCTTTGTTTGGCCACGCTTGAAGTTGTTTACTGAAAGCACATGTGTTGGTTTGTTTTGTTACTGAATCAAACATACTTTTAGAATGCCTCGTTCTAATAGAATTTTTAAGGAACGTACTGGAATAGGTGGAAGGGACCGACAGTAGAGGCTACGCTGGCTAAAGCGCAGCACAAGGTCATGGGGCCAAGCTCTCTGCTGACTCGGTAGACGCGTGGGTTCGAGCCCCACCGTCAGCCGTCCTTGAAATGGTTTTCCGTGGTTTCCCATTTTCAACACCAGGCAAATGCTGGGACGGTACCTTCTGACAGGCCACGGCCGCTTCCTTCCACATCCTTGCCCAGTTTCATTCACCATCATTCATTTCATCTCTCATTAACTCCTCTCATGAAGTTGGCGTCGGGAAGGGCATCCGGCCGTAAAAACCATCGCCACAAAGACTTCCATCGCATCTCATCCCCGACCCCGTTGGAAAACGGGAATAATAAGTGGTAGACATACATACATACATACTGGAATAGGTGGAAGGAAAGGGCGTGGGCCAACATGTCAAATACAGTAGTTGGTAATCAGGAGGCCGGTAGTGAAAATAATGTCGACAATAATGCTAGGTTAGATAATGCTGTTACATTTCCAAGCAATAGTGTGACACACATTCCAGCTGTTAGGCCTAGTATTTCAAGAACAAAGCTCTCTGTGACTAAAAATACAAGTTATAACAATATGGTAAGGAGAGGGAATTCCATTATTGCAGCCAAACCGCCATGCATCTAATTAAGGAAGGGATTTTGGAAGCAAGTCGTGCTGTTGAAAGGAACTGTCCCGGCATTCACCTGGTGTTTTTTTTTTTTTTGTGTGTGGTCTCCTGAGAGGCCGAGTGCAGGTCGTTTTCTAGTTGACGCACTTGGGCGACCTACGCGTCGTAATGAGGATGAGTAATGATGAAGACGTCACATAGACCTACACCCAGTCCCTGGGCCATGGGAATTAACCTCAGGAGATTAAAATGCCCAATGGCCCGACCGGGAATCGAATCCGGGACCCTTCGAGCCAAAATATAGCACGTTAACCAATTAGCGATGGAGCCGGACTGCCTGGTGGTGAAAATGAGAAACCACGAAAACCATGTTCATGACGCCGAGATGAGATTCGAACGCACACTCTTCCGATGGCCAACGAGGCAGAAGTTGGCGCGTTAGCGCTCTCGGCGACTGTGGCCGGCGCAATTAAACATCAAGCATCCAGTTTTAACATGACAAAAACCTAAAAGAATGATGCACAAGTATTACATATCCAGTATGAGGTAGTAGTATGCACTTACCGAGTTTCATTGAAATCGCTTCGTCCTTTTAAGATTTTACAAGGGACACACACACATACGGACAAAAGGTGATCTCATCATACGCATATTTTTTCATAAATTAAAATAGGCTGATAATACACACATCAAAAAAAGTTTTGCATCACCTCGGTTCCAAGAGTTCCGGAACCTTTAAATACAAAGGGAATAGAGATCAACACAAACAACATTTCAGCTCGTTTTATTGCTCATGAGACCCACACATTGCATGTTGTACCAGCATACAGCTAGACTTGCAGCATTTGTGGTCCAGATTGCAGTACACACCACTACCTCTAATACCCAGTAGCACGTCCTCTTGCATTGATGCATGCCTGTATTCGTCGTGGCATACTATCCACAAGTTCATCAAGACACTGTTGGTCCAAATTGTCCCACTCCTCAACGACAATTCGGCGTAAATCTCTCAGAGTGGTTGGTGGGTCAAGACGTCCATAAACAGCCCTTTTCAACATATCCCAGGCATGTTCGATAGGGTTCATGTCTGGCGAACATGCTGGCCACTGTAGTCGAGCGATGTCGTTATCTTGAAGGAACGCATTCACAAGATGTGCACGATGAAGTCGAGAATTGTCGTCCATGAAGACAAATGCCTCTCCAATATTCTGCCGATATGGTTGCACTATGGGTCGGAGGATGTCATTCAGGTATCGTAAAGCCGTTTCGGAGCCTTCCATGACCACCAGTGGCGTACGTCGGCCCCACATAATGCCACCCCAAAACATCAGGGAACCACCACCTTGCTGCACTCGCTGGACAGTGTGTCTAAGACGTTCAGCCTGACCAGGGTGCCTCCAAACACGTCTCCGACGATTGTCTGGTTGAAGGCATATGCGACACTCATCGGTGAAGAGAACGTGATGCCAATTCTGTGGGGTCCATTCAGCATGTTGTTGGGCCCATCTGTACCGCGCTGCATGGTGTCGGGGTTGCAAAGCTGGACCTCGCCATGGACGTCGGGAGTGAAGTTGCGCATCATGCAGCCTATTGCGCACAGTTTGAGTTGAAACACGACGTCCTGTGGCTGAACGAAACGCATTATTCAACATGGTGGCATTGCTGTCAGGGTTCCTCCGAGCGGCAATCCGTAAGTAGCGGTCATCCACTACAGTAGTAGCCCTTGGGCGGCCTGAGCGAGGCCTGTCATCGACAGTTCCTGTATCTCTGTACTAGTCTTGCGCATAATAGTTCGCGGCTGGGAGCGATCACTTTAGTTCGCAGCTCCTTAGCGAACTAGTTCGCTCTTCTAGTTCGTTAGTTCCCTTGCTACTGCCACGCACGCGCTCCTTGTTTTTTATAGCAGTCTGTCGCCACTCATTACTCGTCAGGCACTGGTGCGCATAGT
This sequence comes from Meconema thalassinum, assembly GCA_946902985.2. Classification (NCBI taxonomy): domain Eukaryota; kingdom Metazoa; phylum Arthropoda; class Insecta; order Orthoptera; family Tettigoniidae; genus Meconema; species Meconema thalassinum. Next base: position 292,330,046 of record OX336391.1, on the reverse strand, counting down.
AGTTCGCGGCTGGGAGCGATCAGTTTAGTTCACACTTTCGCAGCTCCTTAGCGAACTAGGTCGCTCTTCTAGTTCGTTAGTTCCCATCACGAGTTCCCTGAAAGACAGATCGTTCGCTCGCCTTGCTACTGCTACAGCATGCGCTCTTTTGCTTGTTATAGCAGTTTCTTTATAACAAAAATATGAGTATTGAAACATTAGTGAAATTCCTTATTCTTTCCTTATTTTCTTTTATTCCTTGTAGGAACATAGGGCAGCTACAAACTTCTTCCATCTCACTGTGTTGTTGGCCATCCTTTTAATTTGGTTCCATGTCTTTCCTTCTGGGACGACTTCTCTTTCTATTGTTTCTAAAGCCAAAAGTCGTCATTTGTGTATCATTAGTGAAATACCGTACCTAAAAGAAAACAATATGGACGATGTGTTTGTGGAAGCATACTCTAATCATTCTCTTTATTTTTTTTTTCGCGTAAATTGGCGCATCACCATCCGATTCATGAACGCCCACAGGATTTTTTGACATTATCTTTATTATCATTATCTAAATGGGAGGAATAGGATTTCTTAGTTCAGAGTTTTTGTCCATCGCTTTTCTTTGTGAATCATCGGCATAATGTTCATTTGTTAAAAACAGGAAAAAAGTAGTTGTGTCACCATGTATCAACAAAAATAGAAAACAGGCAGTTCATTAAAATGGTAATGTTAATCCAGTTCGCCAATTTTCTAAATAATTGGAGATATTTTCAAATAATCCCATATGACTAAGTTAAATAAAACCGAGGAATTATCCCCACATCTAAATCAGTTAACTATCAGTAACTTCAATTTATGAACCGCCACTGTATTACAATACAAATATAAGGTACAGTGGAACTTGGATAATTCGAACCTCAAGGGACCAGTACAAAAATTCGAATTATCCAAATATTCGAATTAAGAAAGTTCTTTGAAAAGGGTATAGAAAAGATATTACGTTTACATAATGATTTACGTTCAACAAAGCATATTAACAGACAACGGTACTTTATACCTAGGTAGAGACTGTACCGTGAATATCCTCAAAAGTTTCAAATGGAAAATAAAACCAAAATGTACTATTCACCTATTTGACTACAATAGTAATCCAGCAATCTAGTTAAGTCATAGAGAAATCTACTGTTTTTCAAAATAGTTTGAGATTTTTACCTTCTTCCTACAATTAAGTCTCTCAGCCATCACAAAAGAATCTAACAAATTTAAGGAACGGAAAACAGAACCACTTACGTCATTTCTACTTTCAAAAAAAAACGCCTAAGTAAAAACGCCAAGTTTGTTGCTTGGGCTGCACACGGAACAGTTTTTTCGGGAACTGACCCAACTGTTTGTCTATCGATCGGATTTTTACACTAAAAACTTCGAATTATCCAAAATATAATTCGAATTAACCACGATTTTTTAGCATTGATTGTATATAAAGTGCTAAGGACCAAGAGAAAAATTCGAATTAAAGAAGATTTCGAATTATAGAAGTTCGAATTTGCCACGTTCCACTGTAGTTATTACCTGTTAGCGTGTTAGCACTTGTAGTGTATTATGCTGTTATTACTGTGTTATAAACAAACATTCAACATTCGCCGCACCTAGCCAAAACTTGACAATCTTGCAACTAACAATAGATACACCCAATCAACTGCACCGAACTAACTGACTGAACGAACTAAAGCGCATGTGATTGTGCAATGAGTGGTGATGTGACGAGCTGACGAGCTACGGCGGTCCCGCGCTCTCGCGCTGTTCCAAGGATCGAACGAACTAACAAGCGAGGGATCTGGGAACTAGTTCGGTAGTTCGTCTGTGGGACCCGCTCTTCCGAACTAGTTCGTTCGCGAACTACACAAGACTACTCTGTACCTCCTCCATGTCCGAACAACATCGCTTTGGTTCACTCTGAGACGCCTGGAAACTTCCCTTGTTGAGAGCCCTTCTTGACACAAAGTAACAATGCGGACGCGATCGAACTGCGGTATTGACCTTCTAGGCATGGTAGAACTACAGACAACATGAGCAGCGTACCTTCGTCCTGGTGGAATGACTGGAACTGATCGGCTGTCGTACCCCCTCCGTCTAATAGGCCCTGCTCATGCATGGTTGTTTACATCTTTGAGCAGTTTTAGTGACATCTATGAACAGTCAAAGGGACTGTATCTTGGATACAATATACACAGTCAACGTCTATATGCCGGAGATCTGGGAACCGAGGTGATGCAAAACTTTTTTTGATGTGTGTAATAATAATATCGTATGCCCTCGGTACCGGGTGCAAGCTTTGTTATTTGACGCAAAGAGGGCAGTTTGCATGTCGAATTTTTGTCGTTTCTTGGAGCGCTATGAAAATCAGGGAGGTTAGATATCTAAGCTCCTTGACTCTATAGCGTTTTCTAGTAGAGAAAGGAGGAATTTTGTGTTGGCAGGAAATCCCGAGATTAATTTTGCCAGTATCAACACGGCCTACCAAATTCAAATGGGTTCTTTAGCATCCAACAACGTATGACATGCGTGCCGAGATTTTTGTCGCCTTTCAAAAATCACTTACCACGACCAGGAGCGAAACTGCAAGTTTGGGTTGGTAGTCCGACACGATAACCACTCACCCACCGTGGCATGCAATAGGCTGATATCATGGATATATTTTTGAAAATAAGGAGCTTTAGTTTTACAACATGTCTTGTTCCTCAGACGAACATTGTAAGATCTTGTTCACTTAAGGCTTTTTAAAAATAAATAAATAAATAAATAAATAAATAAATAAATAAAACAATACTGTTAACTGTTGTACCCGAGTCTTATATACATATCTAACAAAAAAGAGCTACAGTGGGGTTGTGGATCTCTTTGAGTGTTTCATATTATAACTGTCGACTTGGACATAGTTTCCTTTGCTGTGCAAATCACCCCATGCGCCGCGAATTCAATACGGATGAAAGTGAAGGGAGGGTTGGAAAGTTAATCAATACGTGACTGCCAGGAGAAGGGCCTTTTCATTTCCATAGGAATACATTTAAATAATCCCCAGCCAAATTTCACCACTCGTCTGTACGTAGTTATGTGCCAGTCTTCTGATGTAGCATCTATTGCACTGTACTGTGTGTAGACCAGGACCATTTTGAAGGGGCAGATAATCTACATGTTAGGCCCCTTACTAACAATTATCATCATCATCATCATCATAATCATCATCATCATTTCTGAAGAACCACCTTTGAACTGTAGAAGAGTTTCACGGGTCGCATTGACCTATATTTAATTTATTGAATGGGCAATTGTTGGAATAGTGTGATTAAGTAAGTTAACTATTGAATGGATAAATGAAGAGGAGAGATAGGTTGGTAAGACACATACTAAGGAACCCAGGGATAGCAGGCTATTAGTTATGGAAGGAAGGGTCGAGGACAAAAACTGTAGGGGCAGACCAAGATTAAAATATGTTAAACAGATTGCCTTGGATGTAGGGTGTGGTAGCTGTGTAAAGATGAAGCGATTAGTTCAGGACAGGGAGAGCTGCATCAAACCAGTAAAAGGACAGAAGACTTCAGCAACAACAACATATTGTAATACTGTAGGAAATACGGTATTTAAAGCTCATGTATCAAGGTAGTTATGGCTGCAATAAATATTACTCTCGCTCCAATCTCTGGCAATCCGATACTCGGAACAGAATGTATTCTATTCTCATTAAAGACGCTGAAGTCGTGGCAGCATCGAAGACAAGTGTAACTCCAAAGGAAGTGCAGTCGAACACAATGCTGCCATTAACACGATTATGACCGCAATAAAAAGGCGACGTGATTTTACGATCCTCCGCTGGCCGTTAAGACAGACCAGAATGTACAACGCTGGCAGTTTCAAGACACATAGCACAATATGGTTCTTAGAAATGGATTTTGTGTTGTACCATGTATGTACTGTCCATACATAGCGAAGAGTATAGTGTATATAGCGTTGGCGCTTCTGCCATCCAGCAGGGCAATTTTTGGGCGATGGAATGTATTTTCGTGATCTACGAGGGACATTCATAATGTAAGTTTTGCTATCTTATTTTACGAGGAAGTTGTATTACGAAGTGAGAAAAAATCGCCATGACAAAGGACAATCTTTACTGAATCATCCACGGGCAGAGAGAGAGAGAGCAGAGGAGCTCTGGCACATGCGCTGAGTGCCAAAGTGCAGAGATAAGCAGCAGATCGGCGTGCCTGAGTTCATTCGAGAGCAAACCAGTATGGCAGAAAGACGCTTGCTTGAAACGTGGTCATGAATGGAAGTGTGTACAGTCGTGCACTAGTGTTTTAGATATTCATTGCCACATATCAGAGCGCCTATACGAACGACGTCATGTTCCGTCAAATGATTGGGACCGTATGTTCAATGTTCAGTGAAGGAAGATGAGGACCGATCTTGGCGCCCCTCTCCGTCCAGGACTGCAACAACCGTCGACAGAGTGCAGGAAATGTTTTTAGCCGACAGACGAGTACAGTGCTCGCGTTATAACTGTGCCGGTGAGCTACGTCACCACTATCAGGAAAGGTATATCGACTGTGCGTCAGCAAAACCATTTCTCAAATCGGCAGAACTACACACACTGACAATAGTGTGGCATGCGCTAAAGAGTGTGCCGAGTGCTTTAGGCTAAGTCAGCCATCAAAACTCCTGAGCCCCACAATGTGGGGTAATGTCACGTAAATAGGAAAAGAGGAGATGCCGGCTCGAATTCAGGCGCGGATCTAGAGTTTGGCTTTGGAGGGGGTCAGAGAGTCGAAATTGTTAAGAAAAATGCTATCACTAAAAACGCAATCACAAAATAACCAAACGTACAAAACCAGACCAATTTTTTTTGCAACCTACATAGATTTGATGCGTTTTGCGCACCAAAAATATTCGTACAAATTGCAACGGCGTGTTTTGCTACTCTTACATCGAGCTTCGAGAAAAGTATCTAGGTACGTTACAGTTTCGGCAAGTCGAATTGGTACCGACAAAGGAAGAAAGTCACAGCTTAAATTGCCAACCAAGCTCGCAGTTTGGACGTCGACAAAATTTTTTGGTGCGAAAAAATCCCCGAATTCCTATCCGTATAGGCCTATATATATGACAAACAAAAAAATGTATTTTTTTATAAGCCAATATATACTCCGCACAACAATTAGCGGGCCGCTTGACCGTAAAAATGCATTGTTGTGCCAAGTATATAAAAATAATTAGTTGTGTAAGAAAACCCTTCTATTTCGTTTAGTAAATTTATTGGCAACTCCAGCTATCCGATATGACATATAGCGGTAAAAATGAGAAACTTACCAAGTTAGTTAGTTAGTTAGTTATTGTTGTTTTAAGGGGCGGAACTACGAGGTCAACTTACCAAGTAGGGTACATTTGTCACCTGGTGACTGTATATGGTTTCTTGTATTGGTAAGCAGATCGTGTCTTTATACATAAGTAATAAGTTTTACTCGTTGATAGAGTGCAAAATGAGTAAAAGCAAAGTATATTGCTCAGTTTACGGCTGTAAGTCGATATATAAGAGGGCTGCGGATATAAGTTTTCATCACTTTCCAAAAGATGCAAATAGCAATGACCGAAAGGTGACGATACCAAATAAATACGGGCAACAGGAGTGGGTCGGACCACACACTGACGACAGGACGGGTTGTTCACTGTTACGCCGAGCCGAGCCGCACCTAGAAAGCCAAGCACATTCTCGCCAAGCCAAGCCGTACCAAGACAGCCAAGCCTACACCAGCCGAGGACAGCCAAGCTTCATCAGTCAGGTATCCTTGAATCCTTCCAACCGCAATCACCTCGCTCTGTGATATCCGAGCCAATTTGACTTCGCAGAGTAAATATCTACTCTGCGAGAACCTGCTACCAGTCCGATATTGAACACCAAACCCATCTGCTAACCATCCAAATCAAGCAATTCCTGTATCCCCCGAGTTTCAATACAAGTTAAACTCATCCCTTCGCCCTACCAAGCAGCAAATTTCTAGAGTCTATGGTACAGTGAGAAAACTCAAATATAGCTTTTAAACGTAACAGCGCCATGACTCGAACTGCTCAAACAAATACCAGCAGACAACCGATGCTTGATAATATGCAATTGACACATAAAATCCAGTGGAACACATAAATTAGATCACGTGTATCACACAGTTATAAGTTACATATATAGGTAATTAAAAATAACACTGTCATTATTTTAGGGACCACATTTACTGATTATAACCGACAAATAAAAAGTATTCCATATCAAACGCGTGCCATTGAGTATTTTTACCGTTGCCTACGCTATATACAAGGCCGGGAAATGCACGCTGTTTTGAGCTAAAAATGAATCATCATGAAGTTCCGCCAGTGGCCGCTAGGCTCGCTTTGTACCACCCTAGTTTCAGCATTCGCGCCAGTTTAACTCAATTGTGACATTGCAAATAGTGGTTGTTTACATAAGTATATTTTGAATGGTTTACTGCTGTGTTCCGTTTTGTACGTCCCGGCAGGGAATGTGCAAATCAGTTTCATTTCACTCGTTTCCTATAAATCAGGAATTAAGAAATAAGTGGATTATAGCTGCTTCTCGACGAGGTGATAAGCCAGGTAGTGTGTGGACTCCTTCTAAAAGGTCGGCGGTTTGTAGTAGGCATTTCAGAGAAGAAGCAAAAGGAAGGAAGGAAGCTTGTAGTTTAACGTGACCGTTAATCTTGAGATCATGAGCCACGGGACCTCCATTTTACGTGGAATCCGAACCACAGGACATGGCATTTCACTTCGAAAATCTCACATGCATTGACCGGGAATCGAACCCGGACCACCTTGGTGAGAAATTTCAGAGAAGACAATTACAGTGTGAGCACAACTAGAAGATTTCTTCTGCCTATATCCGTACCTTCAGTATTTATAGACTTCCCTCACCACAAACAAGTGACAACTACAGCTAGGAAACCACCAAAACGACGACAGTGTCAAACTGACGACACTCTTTCATCTAAACGAAAATGTGACTCTCCAGGAACTGTGTGTAATTTTGACCCTATTTGTGAAGATGAGATAAATTGTAGAAGTATAGGGACACAGTTTTCAAACATTCCAACGCCAGTTGTTAGAAAGTCTCTTCGAAAGAAACTGCGGAGTGCTACGAAAAAAACTGCTAAGCGAGACGCTGTAATTCACAAGCTACGAAGAAAACTTCATGATCTTCAGGTTGAAGATGACATGAACAAGCAGCTGTCTGCAATTCAAAATGAAGCCCAACAAGGTAGCCTAAAAGCCATTTTTTTTGCTCGAACAGCTGCAAGCATTTGGAAAGAAGAAATATAAGTACCAAGAAACTACAATTAAAATTTGTGTTCTTATATCTACTAGGTCACCGACAGGCTATCGATTGTTACGTGAACTAAGTATCTTGCCCCTACCACATCCCAAAACTTTGAAGACATACGTAGGGTACTCGAAAGGAGAGACTGGCATCACCTCATTGATCAGAGCAAGATTCATGGCAGATGAAAAGTCACTGGAACACGAGAATGCAAATGTGGGCTCTCTTATCATTGACGAAATGGCTATAAAGCCTAGGCTTGTGTACGATAGGAATGTAGACATGTTTCTCGGCATGAGTGACGCAGACTTAGACGCTCTTGGTATTGAAGACAAACTAGCCAACAAGTTACTTTTCATTCTTTTCTAAGGACTATCTTCTTCTTACAGAATTCCTGTGTCATTTTATTTTACTTGTTCTATTTCTGGAGCGCACTTGGCAAAATTGGTATTAGATGCTATGAAGGTAGTCGAAGAAAGTGGTTTCAGAGGGTTAAGAATTGTAACTGACAACTGTCAAGCGAATGTTTCGATGTTTGAAACGCTATGCGGGGGTCGTATAACGCATGAAATTAAACATCCTCTTGATGAAAATCGACCACTCTTTGTAAGTTTTGATCCCAGTCACATTATCAAGAATGTATGATCGCAGTACTTGTCTAGGGAGTTCTTTGTAAATGGCAACAATGTGACAAGTGATCATTGGAAGATCCTTTATAATATTCAGAAAACTCTGGTTATAAAACCTGTCAGGAAACTCTCCAGGAAGGTGGTTTATCCTATTAATTTGGAAAAGATGAATGTTTCCAGGGCCAAAGTTGTGTTTTCACCTGAAGTTGTCACAGGCTTAAAAAATATGGAAGTCGTATGCTCTGAGAAAATTAATGACAAAGGCAGTTTACTTGAGACTATTAATTTTATGGAACATTTTCAGAAATGGTTTGACATCCATGATGTCTGTAACACATCCCATGGCATGCACTCCAGAAATTACAATAAGATGATTTTTTGTGAGATGGACGATGAAAGACTGCACTGGTTATCGGACGTATTTCTGCCATACATTGAGGACATTCAGCAACATCCCGAAAAGTTCAGGAAATTTACTAAAGAGACTTACAACGCTCTGGAGTTGACAACTCTCTCTTCAGTGGCATGCATACGATATTTAATAAGCATCAATTTCCACTATGTCCTAACAAGGAATTTATCGAGTGACTATGTCAAGCTCTTTTTCAGTCACCTCAGACGAAAAGGGGGTTTCATTGATATGATGAATGTGAGATCTTGTATTCATGCTATTGAATCTACCCTTCACACTGGAATTACGGCTTCGAGCCATGGAAACGTCGAACTAAGGAATGAGGACTTGGTATCCAGCGTAAGGTCCAGGTTATTTTCTAGGAACCAACTTCAAGAGCCAGGTGAAGGATATGTCACGGATTCTGCCTTCGTACCGGAGCTTCCCGAACACGTCCTAACTATAGTTCGAAACCCCGTTGAGGGTATATTTTTAACCTGCCCATTTATTTTCATTGCATTGTGTTTTATATAAACATGATTACGGTATTTAACAATTTGGTTTTATTTTTAGGAACTCGAGCTCTGCATCCAACATAGCAGTAGCAATGGTGGCTGGCTACCTAGTGCGCGTAGCAGAAGAAAATACAAGCTGTGAAGGTTGTTTGCAACATATTTCTCTTCCTGCAAGTGAAAGCCCGGTCCTCAGCCTCATACGATTTCAAGATCGTGGAGGACTGAGGTACCCTAAAACATCATTTGTGGTGTTACTAGAGAAAATTATGCAATGCGTATCACGTGCTGTTCAGTATCTGCCACGGAAGAACTTAGTGACAAACTGCACACTTTCTTTTAAAGACAAGTTCTGTCAAACAATTAAGTGTGACCAATGCAACGATTATGAACTTCCGATTCTCCTTTTGAAGAAGTTCCTGAAGCCACTCCTGGACAACCTAGCCTTCAATCGCACGAGTAGGAATGGACGATTTTTACAGCTTCACAATAAGCCTCTGAACAGGAAAGTACTGAAGCTCTAAGGAAAGACTGCTTGTTTATGATATTCCGGTGAGTTATAGATATGAATGATAAACCACGCTTTTGTAAATGTGCATGGAGTAGCCTGGGTATTCTCTCATCTCAATACTCAATTCATATAGTGCACTCATATTGAGGGTGTTACAATGCGATCCTAGCGGCAGAATGCTGAACTCAGTTGCCCCCCCCCCCCCCCCAGTCGCGGTGCGGCATCTCCCGGCCTTGTATTATAACGTAGGCAACGATTTTTACCCTACTTATCCAGACCGACCGCAGCGCCCCTAGTGTTAGTTTGAGTTGCCAATAGTTGATTGTCGCGTACTAATATTATTGCTGTAGATAACATGTCCAAGTCCACCAAAACATAAACTAAATTATTTAAACTAGAGCCTTTCTCAATAAATTCTACCTCAGAATGTTCAAGTTTTCTCTTAGTTGCACTGGTGGACGTGGCAGCGACATTTTTCACTGCAGGTACATTGCTAAGTTCTATATTTATACAGTTCAATACATCACCACATGAAGCAGCATCTTGTGTCGTGTGTACCTATTCCTGTGAAACTTACGCTTTTTAAACACGCCTTTTGGCTTAGTCATGGTGGAAATTGAAATATAGCAGCTATATTTTCAATAGATGATGAACATACACTGATAAACAAACGTTCACCACAAAAAAAAAATCGCAAAATATAACGCCAGTCAATCTAAATTATTTGCAGTGTTTGTTATGACAGTGCTGGTAACTTCTTCACACATAATTCTGGAACAGATAAGTGAAAACCACAGCCTTCTAGATCAGAGGGTTACATAAATAAGTAACTTCAAAGAGAGTGATCTGTAATCAATCTGTAGTGGACCTTGAAGGTGGTGTAGTGTATTTAGTTTCGTTCTTATCGGACTCGGCTGCATGTGAAAAGCAACGAGAGAAAATAGGAGATTCAATGTGAAATATACAATATGGTAAATATTTATACAATTTCATTTATTTTTTATGGTTTGTCAAGTTTTGATTACGTATGAATAAATGCGTTTAATCTCTGTTTAACTTGGAAATAATAATTAAAAAAACACATTTTATAAAAAGTTGAATGTAAAATAACAAAAATACACGTATAATTATATGTTTTTCACAGTATGCAATTTCCTTTATCCAGGCTGATTCTACAAAAAAAAGCAACGAAACTGCCAAATTTTACCAGGACGATCGACACTTTCTTTTCCAAAAAACAAAAACCGGAATCTAAAAGTAGTTCTGTTTCGTCATCATTGGAACCAGCTGCACCGTTGTCTGGAAATATAAACATCGCTGAGGTTGAACATTTGCCATCTACTTCCGTTTCTGCACATACAAAGAAATCATGCCCCGAATCTCACTTTTCATCGGATATTGGGTCTTATGTAGGTCAAAACAACGTCGACGATTTTACGAAGGCTAAACTATTAGAACACCATTGGGAACCTCCTGCTAATTATGTTTTCCCTTATAATGTTGTCAAGAAGAATGGAAAAGAAAGGAAAAAGTACGCTCAAAGATCGCATTTGGACAAATTTCATTGGCTAGTGCTGTCCCATAAAGACCAAGGCCTTTACTGCTTGTACTGCGTACTATTTGCGCCAAGCTCAGGGGGAGGTTATCAAAAGAATATTTCCCTCAAGCGATTAGTTCGAGAACCACTGCTGAAAGCATTCGATGATTTACTCGGAGGAAAAGGAGCGCTTCTAGTTCACCAGCAGAACCAATATCATCAGCGAATGTGGAAAAAGTTTTCTTAAGACTTTTCATAATCCAGCATTTGAAGTAGTCAACCAACTCGGCGTACAGCGAGATGCACAAGTAAAAGAAAATCTTGAACGGTTGAGGCCAATAATCAGCACCATTATTCTGTGCGGTCAGCAGAATATTCCTTTACGTGGACACAGGGATGATGGACCTCTCTACAAACGTAACATTGACGTGAAAATAGACAGTCCAGTAGGAAATGATGGGAACTTCAAAGCACTTCTTCGCTTCAGAGTTGAATCGGGTGATTCTACTCTTAAACATCATTTGGAAACCGAGGGTTCAAATGCGACATACATCAGCAAGACCACTCAAAATCAACTTATAGGGGCCTGCAAAGAAGAAATTCAGCAAGCCATTCTGGATAGAGTTAGAGCGGCGAAGTTTTTCGCAGTTTTATTTGACGAGACGACCGACAATGCCACAATAGAACAGCTTAGTTTGTCTTTTCGCTACTACTACAACGGAGAAATCAGATAAGATTTCATTACATTTTGTGATGCATACACAGTAATTCGTTCTGAAGATGTAAACAATAATGAGCGTCGTTTAACTGGAGTTGCAACGGCATATCTTGTTATTGATCTATGTGTGAAATTAGATTTGAGCCTAGACTATTGTGTTGGGATTGGAACAGATAGTTGTGCGGTGATGGTCTCTGAAGAGAAAGGAGCAGTTGATGAAAGTAGCAATTCACGCTAAACGTTGTCCTTGCCATAACCATGTGCTAAACAATTTTTTATCTAGGTCTTCCAAAGTCACGAATTGCCGCAATTGTTCATCAACAATGAGAACTGTTGTGTCTTTTGCTAACAGTTCTGCAAAGAGGAACGATGTTTAAAAAAAAAGCTTGGTGGCAAATCACTTCAAGGTCTTTGTAAGACACGCTGGGTGGAAAAACACGATGGGCACATGCAGTTTCAGGGTCAGCAATTGATTAAAATATGTGACGCCCTTGATGAAATTTCGACGTGGGAGGACGCAAAATCTGCATCTGATGCTGCAAGTCTTAGACGATCACTAGCCAGTCCTGAGTTTCTGATTTCATCTGCTTGCTTAAATGACGTATTAGGCAAGTATACTAATTTCAATGTGTTTGATATTCTCCGTATTTGATGTTAAAATTTCTGTACGTTATTTTAAAGGTTAAAACCACGCAATAAATAAATTTTACTTCTGTTATGTTACAGGTACAACTTTACCTTTGAGCCGAGTACTTCAAATGCCTTCATTAGATTTGAAAAAAGCGACGGAAATGATCGAAAATGCTCTGGACGTTCTGGAGAAAAAACGACGTGAGTCTGATGCTGTTTTCAAGCGGATATTTTCTGACCATCAACAAAACCAAACTCCAGAAGAATATTTCAGGAGAGGAATTTTTATTCCTTTATTGGACAACATTGTTGCCGACCACAATGAAAGGCTCTCTCCAGACGTTCTGAACCTCTTCCGGTTGAGAGTAGTTCTGCCTCGTATTTCATATACAGCGGAGGACATCGAAGATGTACGTCAAGTGGCGAAAACTTACCAGAAGCTTTTGGATTCTCCCATTTCAACAGTTGTTGCCGAGTACGAATTGTGGGTCTCAAAATGGGAACGCGTTGTTGAAAACGGCGGCAAGATCCCCGATTCGATTGTTGTCATTTGTGATGAGTATGACGAGGATATTTATCCATCCATCAATAAACTGTTACGTATTCTCATCCCATTTCCTGTGAGTGTAGCCAGTGCAAAAAGAAGTTTTTCAACTCTCCGTCGCCTCAAAACTTGGCTAAGAGCAACCATGGCAGAAGACAGGCTCACCGGACTTGCTTTGCTGCACATTCATCGTGATATCACTATTAACATCGATTCGGTAATCACAAGATTTGCTAAACAGTATAGACGAGTTGATTTTGTTATATAAATAATCGTTTTTATATTAAAAGTATGAAGTTGTAAATATGTACAGTTATACCAGAACGTAATAATTGTAATAAAGATATTTTCAGTATTAACTAAAATGAAAAGAAAAAAAACACCTGTTTTTCAGTTAAAATTCGTTAAGTTTTATTTCTCTGGTTATTGTGTTTTCTTTCTTTGAGTTTGCAAAAAAAAAATTGGTCTCCGTTGGGGGGGGGGGGGGGTCATGACCCCCGTGACCCTCCCCCCCCCCCCCCCGCCCTTGGAACCGCTCCTGCTCGAATTCTCAGAAATGCAACGATGACTCACCGGCAGAGATATACAGTTTACGCCACAGTTTTTGGCCGGTCAGCCCCGGTTTCACAGTCGTACAGAGGACAGTCAGCGAGCCTCAGGCATGTGCATTTGAAACATGAGTTGTCAGTTGCGCGGAAATGAACTCACGAATAGTACCAGTACCAATGTATGGCCTGGAAATTATTTGGACACATCTCAAGCACAGACACCTGGCACATATGGAGAGGATCAAGGCAATGTATCTGAAAAGAGCCTGACAGTATTGGGGGGTTCATACATTTCATGCATGACCGCAAAGAGACATGACATTTTGGATGAATTTTACACGACGGACGCTAGGACTTCACAGGACTGGATGCAACGATCCCATGAGCTAAGACATATCTTGACGCGCTTTACGGTCAATGGTTTCCACCACCGGATCTGCACGAGAGCCATCTATCATCAACCAGATGAACTATACGTGTGCAAACTTTGTAATGGCTCATGCGACAGATAGGCTATCACGTAAGGACATGCAAATATCTCGGACACAAATCTGTTGAAGTGAGACTTCGGAAATCAAATTAAATTATATAGCCTACTGGTACTTCAATTTGTATAGAGCCTAAATTTACCTAATTTTACGTTAGGACCTAATAAAACCTATTTTTCGTGATAGAACCTAAAATACCTAATTCGGTTATTTAAGCAAACATTTATTTACATAAAAATATTTTCAAAGTGAAAGGAGACCGTTCGAATAAGGAAAATGTTAGATCTTATGAAATCTTATGTAATATTCCGGAAAAATACTTACAACAATAAACTGTAATTAAAAGATCTGCCTTCAGTTTATATCATTTTACTAACTTAGGCTGTTATTGAATGTGGTTGTCAGAGGCACACGCAGTTTCTGAAACGTGTGATGTTTACATGCCGCAACCATAGGTAAAAACTTGAGGCAAACATTTAATGGTGCTTTTGGGTTTGTTTGAATGTATTATTGCATCTTTCATTATAGGGAGTTCCAAAAATTAACACAGCATGTCCAGTGATCTATACAATTATATATTCTAAAAATCCTATAAATTCCTAAATTGAACGTGTTATTATATATATAATTCTTCGACACGAGTGTATGTGACTGAACTCCTCCTAAACGACTGAACCGATTTTCATGGAATTTGGTATGTATATTACGGTAGGTCCATGTATGGTTTAGATTCACAATCTGACCCGGTAGGTGGAATGAACACAATTTTAGAACCACAATTTACACACAATTTTAGAACCACAATATACAGTCAAAAACAGTCGTCATGGAAACCACTAGCCTTGGCCTTCGTGAAAGCTGATGTCTTTGGACGATTTGCCTCTGCACGTTAGAGCCACCTGGTCGCAACCTGTGCAACTACCGCCATTACATACACTCCGCCCGTGGCGAAAAGTTGTGTTTTATACCAAAGGTGGCAGTGATGTCGAATTCTACTGTTTGTCTCTGCACGTTAGAGCGTTTCAAAGTCCCGTATGCGTTCATATACCATTCATCCGATAGCGATGAAACTTGGGCGAGAAGTTGTGTACACTTACGTGAGGGTTTCTAACTTAGTAAATCCATTTTACAATAGGTAGCTCACGAGTAGATACAACAAATGAGCAACGACGCGAGAACTTCTAATCAAAGTCCCGTATGCGTTCATATACCATTCATCCGATTGCAATGAAACTTGGGTGATATGTTGAGTGAGCTCCAGGGAAGGTGTTTGGCTTAGTAAATCCATTTTACAATAGATAGTGCACGAATAGATTCAACAAATGAGCGACGACGCGCGAAGCGTTTCAAAAAGGTCCCGTATGCGTTCAAATACCATTCGTCCGATAGTGATGAAACTTGGGTGAGATGTTGTGTACACTCCAGGGAAGGCTTCTGGCTTAGTAAATCAATTTCACATTAGATAGCTCACGAGTAGATTCAACAAATGAGCAACGACGCGCGAACTTTTAATCAAAGTCCCGTATGCGTTCATATACCATTCATCCGATTGCAATGAAACTTGGGTGAGATGTTGTGTACACTTACGTGAGGGTTTCTAACTTAGTAGATCCATTTCACAGGAGGTTTCGCACGAGTAGATTCAACAAATGAGCGACGACGCGCGAAGCGTTTCAATAAGGTCCCGTGTGCGTTCAAATACCATTCGTCCGATTACGATGAAACTTGGGTGAGATGTTGTGTGCACCCTACGGAAGGTTTCTGGCTTAATAAATCCATTTTACAATAGGTAGCGCACGAGTAGATTCAAAAAATGTGTGACGGCACGCGAATCATTTCAACAAAGTACTGTATACGTCCATATACCATTTATCCGATTGCTATGAAACTTTGGTGAATTGTTGTGTACACTCCAGGAAATGTTTCTGTCTTAGTAAATCCAGTTTTTAATGAGTAGCGCACGAGTAGATTCAACAAATGAGCGATGGCGCGCGAATCGTTTCCAAAATGTCCCGTATGCGGTCATATATCATTCATCCGATTGCGATCAAACCTTGGTGAATCATTGAGTACTCGCCTGAGAAGGTTTCAGGCTTAGTAAATCTATTTTACAATAGGTAGCGCATGAGTAGATTCAACAAATGAGTGACGACACGCGAATCGTTTAAAGAAAATCACTTATGCGTTCATATGTCATTCATCCGATTCCGATGAAACTTTGATGAGTTGTTGTGTACACGCCAGGGAAGGTGTTCAACTTGGTAAATCCATTTTGCAATATTGGTAGCGCACGAGTAGATGTAACAAATGAGTGAAGACGCGCGAAGCGTTCCAACAAAATCCCGTATGCGTTCATATACTATTCATCGATTGCGATGAAACTTTGATGAGTTGTTGTGTACACTTACGTGAAGCTTTCTAACTTAGTAAATCCATTTCACAGTTGGTAGAGCACGAGTAGATTCAACAAATGAGTGACAGTGCACGAATCATTTAAACCAAATCCCGTATGCGTTAAATGCCATTTATCCGTTTGCGATGAAACTTTGGAGAGTTGTTGTGCACGCTCCAATGAATGTTTCTAAATTAGTTAATTCAATTCACGATAGTTTAGAGGCTGTTAACAGAAATTTTTGAAAAAATATTGTGTATCCAAAAGCACTTCATGAAACAAAGTTACAACACTTTCTTTGATTGGCAGGACAACGTCTGCCGGGTCAGCTTGTTTCCTATAAAATCCGAATATACTATTAGAACCTAACTTTAACTTTTTATAACATAAAGGTCCGGGGCTTGGTTATGACAACGTGTTATCCCTGAGTTAAAAAAAATGACGAAAGTCACATTCTGAATGCGGCTTGTAATAAACAAGATCGTGATCTAATAAGTTAATAGGCCTGGTTTGCCTTCCTCAAATTAGTCCGAACACGATTTGATTTCCAACTTACAGTTTTACACAGATGGTATATAGAACATCTTGTTCAAGATAGAATTATATAGTTCGCTAGGAATCTTGCGTTTCAGAAAGGTGTGCGTCGAAATGAATTATTTTCAGTCGGTCAACATGATTGCACCCAATTGTAACGGGTGTTTCCCTAAACCTGTTTTTATTTTGCATGAGATCTTTGAATAATTAAATAAATAAATAAACGAAAGTTTGATGCTTTTCAGTCGGTCAACACGATTATACCCAAATGAGATTGGTTATTCCTAATCCTGGAAAAACATTTACACGAGATTAATAAATACACTTGGATGACCAGTTTCGTTCGTCAAGCGATCATCATCAGATCCATTACATTTAGGCCACAAAATGTTTATGTCTGAAAGTATGAGTGAAAATATTTACAATATGTACACTTCTTAAGTTACGGTATTAGTTGAGATAGTTCAACTCGTCAATATTTGTTAGTTATAGTCTATGCGATGTTTTGTTAAAATGCTGAAAGTGGTGATTGAGTCTTGCGTGTCCTGGTGAGAGCAGTTGTCTTCGTCACTATCTACACTCATCTTGGGGAGCTTCTTCTGTGCCTGGATCTCTTATATCTTCTTCTTTCCCTTTGTACCGTTAGGTGTCGGGACATTTCAGCCATTTATTAAAGTTTCTTCTGTCGTGCGCCATTCTCTGAACATCACCCAAGGTCTTCCCTCGCTTCCTGATCAGTCCCAAGATGTACTCCTATTCAATCCGTTTCCATCCTCGTGTTCTTCTTCCAGTAGGTCGGGCTCGCCACACCTGCTTCGCTTTCCTTTCATCTTCCATTCTTTCTAGGTGACCAATCCAGCCCAATCCTCTCCTCTCAATGGCATCCATTATTGGCTCCTGCTGAAGCTCATCTCTCACTGTGGTATTTCTAATATGGTCTCTTCGAGTTTTCCCGACAACTTTCCGCAAGTATCTCATCTCAGCGGCAACCAAACGACTCTCCAGCTTTTTATGCACTGTCCAACTCTCTGCACCATACAGGAGGGTTGGCAGGTACTGTACTAGTTTGGAGAGACGAGACAGAAAATCATACATCTAGTGGAAAGTTTTATAAATTGGCCCATGTTAATATTTATCGATGCTGCAAGTTGGCACAAAACAGGTTTGTTGAGCGAAGGAATTAACTAAGTTAATTCGGCCAGCCAATAGCAGATTAGTAGTCGCTAGGGGACTCGGAACTTGCTTTGCCGAGACGACAGAGAGCCCGAGCAGCAACGAAGACTCCCTAGTAAGATCCCAGACAGAGAAGCGAGGCGTGTGGCTAGAAGGAGGAGAAGGGGAAGTGGCGCGAGCTCGACACGCGACGAACCAATGAGAAGCCGCCTTATTAAAATTAACACCAACAGAGTAATTAACATATATAATTAATAGGACAAGTTATTATATTAAACCATCATGAAGAGTGTTGAATGATAATTAAGAACGATTGACTACAATTACAGCCGAGTATTTAAGTCATTAATGAAGAGTTTGATCAATTATTATAAGCAAACAATCAGAGCCATGGATTGAGAAAAGACGCGGTATTGGAAATTAGACGCGGGGGGAAAGAGAAGAGGCAGCGAGATTCTTATCAACCACGACTTCGAAGCAGAAGGACGTTCGAACAAACTACTCTACAAGTTGAACAAAGCAAATAGCAGATATTCATCGAAGGCACTTAGTAATGTGCAAGTAACATAAAATTCGACATTCAGCAAAGAAATAATTATATTATTAACAACAAATCTACAGCTTCAAGCATGGTAAAATTCCAAAAGTTGAGGGAGGAATTTCCTAACGATTCTACAAGCGTCGCGATGAACGCTTAAACAATTATGGGAACGATGCTATGATGGCATCAAGAACATCCGAAATGACTTAACATCAACATTTCGGGGGAGATTAACATCTCATCTCTCCCTTATTAATCTATCGATGAATAAGTCTTCATGATTTTATTATTATTATTACTGGTGCCCAGGCAGTACATGTTGAAATTGACAAAGGGAGCCAAGGTAGTGTGTTGCAACTATTACAACAGAAGCAGCTTGGTAGTTATTCCTGAAGACGACCGGTTAAGCCGAGTTCAAGGACAAATTCTGTACCAACGTGCACCTAAATTGGAGTCATTATAGGAGTGCCATGAGTAAAGTTTCAACCGATCCAGGATTGAATCAGCCAATCAGAAGAGAACACGCCAAAGCCACGCGGTGAATTTCGTACCCTGGAAAAAGGCGCGGAAACGCATATCTAAAGAACCACCGATCCGAATTGATTCCGCACAAGTGCATTGAGACGTTTGGATGAAATGATGAAGATTGGTACTAGTCCCAAGTTTGTGAGGTGAAAACTCCAGATTATTTTTACAAATTCTCCCCACCCTACCTCATTCTGTCAGTTTCCAATAAATTGATCGGTGATGAGCTGTTTAGGACACAACTTTATTGAGCTCTGGTGAGCAACGTTCACGTCAGTCTGTGTCACGATTTTCAAGCTCGAATGAGCATACTTCACTAACATTTCACTTTGTGCTCAAGGGAGCAGGATTCACGTGTAGCAGTGGAGATCTCTAGGCGAGATAAGGGCTGCAAGATAGACATGTTTAAGACTTGTTTTCAAGCCAGTGACGATGATTTTGAAGTGTGTAATTTTATGTAAAATTTTGTATTATATTTTTGAGTGATATTTGTGCGTGTGTTAAGCAAATGCTAAGATAGGGCAAGTCTACGATCAGTAATCGCATAGGACATTATTGTGAGTGAAGGTAGTAGCTCACGGCGATTATAGCTAGGCATATTATTAACATTGAACATTTCTGTCCAAGAAACTACGCCAAGATGTCTGATGTATGGTCGTGTGTTGGAATGATGTGCATCGCCTCTACAATTACGTCGACAATGGAGGCCTAGATTTCCCGTAGGGAAATGCACCGGGATGGAGGTTAATGTTCTGCAAGCTGATACGGTGATGTACAAACATTGATTTACTCAATATGTAGTTAGATAAGGCGCGGGAACGTTGTAAATAGTTAATTCTTGTTTTTCTTGTGTTTAGATTTTTTTGTGTGCCGACACTATCATCTGTAAATGTACGTTTGCGCGTGGCCAAATTTGTTTGTTGTATATTTTTCTTTGGAGTCATATTTAGTGTAAACGGCGTGTGTATTTAATTTTATCCATGCGAATGCGAAACTCGTTACATTCGATAAGTGGTGCTTTATTAAAGTTCATTTTTTTTATAGGAAAGGGAGGTAATTATTGTAAGATGTTTATGAACAGGTTTTATTTTATACTAGGGCTGCTGAGCGCAACAAATTAAGATGTAACTGTAGAACACCTTCGTTCTAATTTTTTTTAGATTTTTTTGAGTCCTTTTCAGGTTCTTTAGTCACGGACTAGATCGGAAGGGCAAGCTGGTGGAAAATATTTATGTCATTTATTTCAGGTTTCTGTCAAACCCATACTGTGATTCTGTGTGTGTTCTTGTGTCAGGTGTGTGTATTGATTCTTCGTGATGAGGGGTAGGTGGTGCTACCGCCCTCATATTTTGTTGTTGTTGTATTTTTGATGGAAAGGCAGAGCGCTCTTGGAGGCTACTGTACCTTGTCCAGTGCTGATTCTTGGATTTCCTAGGGGAAATGCTGAGATATTTTATTCTGACACACACGTATATATTGTGCTTTGTGAGCACGCTTCTTCGAGACTCGAAGCCATGCCACGGCAGGTCGAGGTTATTGACACGTGGGTTGAGAGATGTGCAGATTTCCACTTAGCGCCCGTCTAGGTCTCGTGACTCATCTGTTAGGCAGTCCAGCTGACCGACTGACCCTTCTAAGCTATCATTAGCAAACCTGTTCTTTTGTGATGGTCATTGGACCATAATTAATTGGGGAGTTCGCCATGTCTGTCACGAATTATCGCATATCGTATGAATGGAATATTGTTTTAATGATGTAAATGTTGGCTTTGAGCCTAGTGATTTTTCTATGACTCATTTCATGTTAGTTTGTCTGTTGGGACACCTGTGGTGTAGTTGTATTTACTTGTAAAAATGGCATGCGGTCATATGTGTTTCTTTGTTGGTCACGTGTTAATTTACTTGTGTTGATTTTGAAAAGTCCTAATTTTAGGCATTAAATGTTTTTGCTACGGCAGTTCTTTGATTCCAATTTCATGCGGAAATTATTTGTTGTTTTATTTAGTATAGGAAGTGTCGGATTAATTTAAGTAGTGTATAGTTGGTTCCCCGCGTCTGTCTAGCTCTAGACAATGCAGATTCGTCATCTGAAGGTTTACCGGATGGTGACGGATCTTGCATTTATTTGTACTCATCGTTAAGCATGTAGAACAGCCGCACACGTACACAATGTCATTGAAGTATTTGGGACATTTGGTCCAGTTTATAATCTCTCCTGAGATTAGGCCTGGTTATGGCAAGTAATTAATTCAAGTGGGAGTCATTTGGGAGATTTTGTTTGTTTGTTTTTATTTGTAAATAGTTGATCTGTTATTAAATTCATTTGTCTTAACCCTGGTATTCACTTCTTCCTGCATGTTATTTTGTTATGTGTTACCCTGCATGTTATAGAAGCGCTTTAACAACAACTTACGAAATGGACTGTTACACCCCCCCCCCCCTCCCCCCCCCCGAAACTGAGTCTCATATGCTTCTTTACAAGGGTTCAATAGAAATTCTACAATTATCAGTAATTTTACCAACTCAAATGACGATCTACAGGGAACTTTGGGGAAAGAAGACCAGAAGAATTCATGGACGAGGGCGGCCAGGGAATTACCCGGTGCCGAAGCGAGAAAGGGCTATCCCATCTCACCCAGAAGAGTCATCGGCGGAAGGGGGCGACAGCACGATGATGATCGAATTCGTATCCCGAGATCTGACCGCACGAGATATTCGGAGGGAGAATTGGACAAGAATGCTGAACATCACGCAGTCTTAAGTCGCTAGAAACATTCCGTTTCTAATGGGTAACCAAAGGAAGTCCACTTTATGTCAACTTTAACCCAGCACAAGGTAGTCCACGGACCAACATTGAACATCTCACTTTGTAGAATTGTGTATATCTTGGATATCCGACAACTAGTGTTGAAAGCCATTTTTCTATATTGTTTATTAGATTATTGCAGTTTTCATTCTTATATTCGTAAAAACATCATGCGGATGTTTGGTCGTATTTTTCGATGATTTCGGAATTTTAGGGATTTTTCATTTCGATTTTTCGATTGTTGCGATATTCGAAATTTGAAGGGAGTTTTTATAGTTTAGTTCAGAATAGTTATAGTAAAATTTAAACGTGTTTTAAATAGCACGATATCTATGTTTTATCAATGATTGCAATGATGGAAATGTTTTCCAAGTATGTGATAGGAAGTATATGTCAAAGAATGCGATTCAGAAAGATCTATTGTAGAGATCTATATAAAGTCGCGATCTGAGAAATAATGAAACAGATTTAGTGAAGAAATTTTGTGAGTAATGTTTTTTTTTTTTTTTTTTTTTTTAGTATTGGAATTTGTTGAAAAGACAGTAAAGAAAGAATTTGTAAAGAATTATAATGTGGAATTAACAAATACGAATGATAGTGTATTTTGAAGTAAGAAATAATGTAACGAAGGAATTGAAGGAATGTTACAGTTTGTTGAAAGGTTTTTAAGAAATGTGAGTGAGGCAAAGAAATAAGATTTTTATTTGAAGATTATCATTTTATCTCATTACCTATTAAATTGATTCATGGAGAGAACCAGTATTTTTTATTATATGGTTATTTAGATTGTGGTAACTGAAATAAGATTTTATTATTGGAAAGTATAGAGAAAGGAATTGTATTGAAGGAACTGCGAAGTATCTCGATGGATGAGATTTATTATTCCCGTTGTAGACGGTGGTATTTGTTGTGAGACAATGAGCCAGTGTGTGGCCATTGATCTATTTTTGTAGAAATGTCTGTAGTGACAGACACGTGTATTTCATGGAAGTAAGTAGTTATGAGAGCAATGTTATGGAAGTTTATTATTTGTGGATGTTATTGAAATAGTCTCAATATAGTTGAAACTCCTTGAAATTCACAGGACTGCGGATCCTGGATGAAGTTAAATCTGTTAGAAATTATAGGATTTAATGGATCTTTGTTGAAGCTGAGAGTAAACTGAGGTCTATTAAATGGTTCTTTTCCTAATGTTTTCATTTATGGTAATTATTCGACGAGTGGAAATGTGTATTTTTATTACGTATATTTATTTCATGAACAGATACGTTGTAGGAGGTTTTTGAACTAGTCTCTACTTAATTGTATGGATTATAGAATCCCAGATTGTAACGCAAACCACGAACAAGACATAGCAGAGTGAAGTCATAGCTTTCTGAAGCCCGTTGAGAGGCAGGAGTGAAGTAGAAGGACAATTACATGTTGTATTGTCGGGAGAAAGGAAGGAAAGCGTTGTATATATTTTTGTTTTAAGTAAGTAGTCGATGAACTACGACGTGATTATTTTCATTGTATAGAATGTTGTATTAAATATATTTCAGATAGATTCGTAAGTAGATTTAGGAGTGTTTTATATTTTTAATTTAAACTTTAGAGTTGTGTAGAGATTTTGCGCTTCCTAGAGGAAGACATTTTAATGTTAGGGTGCGGGAGATAAATTGTATAGAGTAATGAAAAGTATTTGTAATGACGGAGATCTACGTCAGGGGTAACGTCATTTATTTTTGGGATTATTTAAATTTTTAGCTTATAACATTTTTCTTGTTATAAACTCCCGTCACCTAGGGCACAGCAGTTGTTCGCTGCATAGAAGCTTATTGAAGCTTACACGTAACAGTTTTTACGGTTTCTTAAGGAAACGATTTGTATTTTTATGTGGATTAATGACACTTGGTCATTCTTATATATTTCATTGTTTTTTTAGAGCGTTTAATCGAAGCTCGACGACACGAGAAGTGTATTGCTTTTATAATAAATAGACGGATTCGTGTTGACGATTTCCTGATTGTTTTATAGGAAACTGGCCTTATATTTGTAGTTAGATGGTAAAGGAATGTGCTGTAGGGTGGAAGTCCCGAGGGACCTAATCCGCATCCTTACGCCCGAGATTTTTGAGACTCACTTTATCCTAAGTAGTTAGACGACCCTACTGTTCTGTAGTTAGATACTGCAGCACATTCCGTCTGAGAAAATCCTGTCCCTTATTCTGAGTGTTTTCGCCAAGTGGCACCATGTCGTTTTTAGCCGGGACTTCAAGATGCTACAATCCCAGATTATTTCCAGCCGGAGGATATTGGTGGATCATCCAGTATATAAGGGTGCAGTACGCAGCATGATATACCCGCATTTTTGTGTTTCTCGTCATGTCTTTCTTCCCTATGATTGTGTTGTTTATACCATAGTAAACTTGATTAGCTTTTCTAATTCTGTTGTTTATTTCTGCCTCTAATTTTCCATCCTCTCTGAAGATGCTCAATATCCTCGTTGTTCCACTTGATCTGAAGCTGTACTTTTTCTCCTTTGGTGACCTGCATTACCTTGGTTTTTCTCGCGTTCACTGCCATCCCACGGTCCTGGAAGGCATAAGTCCATTCAGTAAGAGCTTGTTAGAGATCCTCCTCCTTCCCAGCCAAAATCAGAATGTCATCTGCATAGGCCAAGGATTGGACATATATCTAACCTCCTTGACTTTCATAGTGATTCAAAGAACAACGAAATTCGACATGCAAGCTACCCTCTGGGTGTCAAATTACAAAGCTTGCACCCGGCATCCGAGGCCATACAATAATATCATTATATTATGTTCCAGTTGCCAATCTTAATTCTTTTGGTTCTTCTTCTACACTGTTAAATGACTTAGTTCATGAAGATCACAAAGAGAAGAGGGCTCAAGCTGTCACCCTGCTTTACTCCCTTCGCCATTTCAAATTCCCTAGAGCATTCACCAGCTATTCTCACCACTCCTTGGACGCTATTGTACATGATCCTAATGCGGCACAGGAGAGTCTTGGTTACATTTTCCTCTTCAAGTGCTGCCCGAAGCTGTTCCCTAGGGACCGAGTCTAATGTGGCCTTTAGGTCGACAAATGCAGCTAGAACATCCTTCCCACGACTAAGTCGTTTCTCTATAACGGTTCTTAGTGTGTATACAGTACATGGTCGTGTGTTTGTCTATTTGGCCGGAAAGCACATTGTTCTTCTTGGAATTTTTCCTCTACTTCTTGTCTCAGCCTCCTCTCCAATATGCGAGAGTATATCTTTCCGGCCACACTGGAAAGACAAATTGCTCGATAGTTTGCACATTCCATAGTGCTGCCCTTCTTATGGATAGGAACAATAATGTTCTTCTCCCAATCTCTTGGAATCTTCTGAATGCTCCATGCTTGTTGGCATATCCTTGTCATCCATTTCACCACAGCCTCTCCTCCATACTTCATCAATTCCGGTGAAATTCCATCCCAACCAGCTGCCTTGCCCATCTTCATTTCCTGGTTCGAAACCCGGCGCAGTCAGCTGGCATTTGAGGGTGCGCAAATGCGAGGGAGCCGTGTTAGTAGATTTACTGACACGTTAAAGATCCCCTTCGGGGCAAAATTCCGGCACCCCGGCGTCTCTAAAAGCCAGTGTAGTTAAAAGGGACGTAAAACCTATAACATTATTAACATCTTCATTTCAGCGATAACCTCTCTTACTTCACTCTGCATAATCGTCTCCCCTTCTTCTAGTTCTTCTTCCGCTCCATTACCGGTATCATCTTGTGAATTCTGGTCTGCACGGAACACGTTCTCATAATAAGTGCTCCACGTATCAAGAATGTCTCGTGGCCTCGTTTGGATCTTCTGGTTCCTGTCTTTAATGTTTCTGATTCTCTTTCCAATTTTGCCTTGGAGGGATCTTGATATTTTCCAAAACTTCTTCTGATTATTTCTGTATTCTGATTCCATTTCCTCCCCAAATTCCTGCCAGTTCCTTGCTTTTGCCTCTTGTACTTGTCGCTTAGCTTCATTACGTGCTTCCACATAATTCCTCCAGTCCTCTACCCTTCTTGTTCTCATGTACTCCTTCCATGCTGCCTTTTTTCTCCGTACACCTTCCTTGACCTCCTCAGTCCACCATTTTGTTCGTTTCCTTCGTGTGTTTACTGTAGTTTTCCCACAGACCTCTTCTGCTACTTTGATAATATTCGTCTTAAATTCCCTCCATCTCTCTTCTAAGTTCCAGGCTTCCAGCCTCTCTCAGGTCCTTCCCTTTCTGTTTGCTGAAGTTTTTCCCCCAACTTCTGAACCTAGTTCTGCCTTACATCTTCCTCTCTGAATGCAGAAATTCTTATTTTCTCAAACCGAATAGGCCTATGAGAGGGTGTGGGTGTAGCCTTAAACCTTGTTTTCATAACCAGAAGCCGATGGTCTGTACTCATTTCTGCACTGCGGAAGACCCTTACATCTAGTGCTGCGTAAGTCATGTTCTTGGTGTAACAAAAGTAATCAATGCAACTCTTTGCTCCTCGGCCTACTGCCTCAAAATTTATTTTATGAATACTTTTATGGGGGGAAAAGGTGTTGCCAATCCTTAGCTCATTATCAGTATAGAATTCCTACATTCTATCTCCATTGGTATTGATGGTACGTACTGCTCCATGTTGGCCCATACATCCATGTCCTCGACGTAACCTGTTTCCAATCCTAGCATTACAGTCCCCCATCATAATAACATGTCTACTTCTTTCCCTGGCTTTGTCTATAGCTTTTTGCATTTAAACATAGAATTGCTCCTTATCTACTTCTTGCATATCTTCAGTGGGGGCATAGACCTGCACTAGCGTAATACTTTCTTCCAGTTCCACATCCACTGTGATAAGTCTGGAGTTAATAGGTTCACATCCTGTCACTTTGTTTTTCACTGCTTCGGACATAATGATGGCCACTCCTTCTTTTGCCCGTTCATTCCTGCTGACTCCTGAGTATCTCATTACATGTCTCATCCAAATTTATTTGACCAGTACCCTTTCTCTTGGTTTCCCTGACTCCAAGTATGGCGAGCTTGTACTTCTCCATTTCTTCAACTATTTCTACCTCCTTCCCTGACAGCGAGGTCACATTCCAAGTACCAATTTTCATATACCGTTTCGCACCAGGCTGTATCCTTAATATCCGTCCGGCTACTCTCATGTTTCTCTGAATAGTTTAATTTCACTCCTCGTGGGTTATTAACCCTACGGAAGCTAGCATGATGAGGGGGCTGCTCTGTTAGCTGTCATGCCAGCCCGTTTTCTGTCAGGGTATCTTCCCTTAGCCTTTGGGGTCCTCTCTCTACCTGCAAGGCAGCAGTTGTGGTTAGCAGTTCCTCTGCCTACTCCGCCGTTGAAGTGTTTACAAGGTCCCTTCTTCCGCCTTCGTAGCCATTGACTGCCTACATCTGATGATTTTATGTGCCATTTCCTGCACAAAGGCTTCATGTGGCCTCCAAAAGGGGGACTCCTCCGCCCGTAGCCGTTGGTTCCCCCTCAGGTTTGGTAATGGCCGCCTGACCCTCGGCCAGACAGTCGCAGGTCGTACTATCACATACGGTAGCAGGATAGTCCTGACCTGATCGGGGGATCTCTTATATAGCAGGGTATTTCCCCTCTCACATACCTAAGTTTCTGTGTTCGTCGTACACATTTGACTGTATGTGGCCAAGTCTAAAAATGGCTTCAAACACTATACCCTAATAATAAATAAATAAATAAATTCAAAACTAATGTAATATTTTTTCAGGTTTAGGGAAACACCCAGTTCAATTGGGTACACTCGTGTCTACCGACTGAAAAGCATTAATTTCGATTACTAGCAATGAAAAAATGGCTTCAAACACGACAAAGGTTTCTGTATTATTCATGTAAGAAGGCGAAATGTGTCTGATTTGTATAGCTGCTGTTGTTGTTGTTGACTGATTTAGGATTTTTCACATCGTGGTCATGTAACCCCGTGTACTTGGGTGTGTGTTTAGGTAAAATTTATCTGATAACCTGTGTTATTGTGACGGCTGTATTAGTGTGTGTGTTTGTAATTCAGGTAATGATTGGGAAGGAGGCGACCGCGGCTTTAGGTTAGGTACCATCCTGGCATTTGCCTGGAGTAGAAGCTGTTGTGACTGGACTTCTTATTTATGTACGAGTACTGTGTATGCTTCTTCTTGTAGCGTTTCGGCCAACTAAGGGCCACGTCATTTCAACTGGTTTCTGCGTCGAACTATAATATCCACCCAGTACTGTCGCATGAATTCTTGATATTGTTGCTTCCTTTCTTCCGTCCACTTCATGCCTGTATTAAGCTTAGGTTTTCCCAGGAAACCCCGGTGAGCTGTTAGTTTCATCTTAAATGACACACGCTCCTGCACATCGTCACATGAAATCCTAATTTCTTGTAAATCTCTGCCTACCTTAGTGAACCAAACCTCCTTAGTTTATTATTATGTTTACTGTGTTAATTATCCCTCCCAGTGCGCACTCAGATCATTCTGTTGCTATGGGTTGGCTGCCCTGCTAAGACCAGCACGATCAGGCAGCGACAAAGAAGTTGGCTATTGTTGACACTTTCGGTACCGGTACAACATGGAACATGGACATGCCGGTGAGTCATTTACCTTACAGCGTACTCGCGCACGCTTCCATGGCATCATAGACATGCCTTATTCAGTGTTTATTGTGCTTGTACAGTATATAGTTGTGAATATATCTATAATTCGTTCCATGCATTGATTTAATAAGTGTGCTTCGATATTCGATTCCCTGCCTCGTGAACCTGCACCACCACTGGCCTATTACCATGCTAGCAGAGAAAATGCGTCGCTTACAGAAGCCTTATAATATAACTTATCACTGCAAATCTAATTTCTACGGAAGATACAGACATGAAAGTAACGATGGCCGGTTCGACCCAATACAACCACTCTCGCAGAATGCCGTAATAATAGCCTACTTTCATCCCAGTGACCTTCCATTGTGATAAATTTGGAAAGAACACACTGTTTTGAAGGATACATTACAGTGGTTTTTCTTAAAATTTTACTTCCGTTCTGAACAGGCAGAGTGTTTCCGTTTCCTCGTTGAACAGTTGCGGTCTTATTCAATAAAAATACTATCTTATATATAAAAGTGAAAGTCTGTATGTATGTATGTGGGTGGGTGGGTTGGTTCCGTATACAAATCTACACCGTTCCACCAATCTCAACCAAATTTTGCATACACATAGTTTAGGACCCAGAAGGAACCGCTGGCTACATGAATTTTCGATAGTCTTTCTCATTCTTCTGATTTCGGCCCTTTTGCACTCAAGCACAGGCTAATCAAATCATAAAATATACTCATGATGGAATGGCAAGATAGATAGTTTCCATGGCAACATAGCTAAAGTCGAGACACGGCCGTCTGGATGCCAGTTGCGCTCTGCACTACCGGTATAGAAAATGAGCATCTTTACTTGAAATCCCGTTAGTTACTCACCTACTCACACAGCACTGTCAACCGAGTTTAGCATAACAAAGACTTGACACTATCTTCTACTATATATTTGTCAAATACCACTCACTCACTCACTCACTCATTCATTAATCACGAAACCTCAGAAACCACCGAACGGATTGGAATGAAATTTGGTATGCTGCTTCTACAAGGGCCACAAATGCCCACTAAGAGAGGATTTTTGTATATTCAGGTTCTGAAGGGATGTTAAGGGGGTATACCTGCATTTCATTGAATAGCAATATCTCCCGATTGGTTTCATTGGGGGATGTGATACTCGGCACATAAACTCATCATAAGAAGACACGAGTCTGAGGGTTTTTCGATGTGGTGTATATTATGAGGTGAAAGGGGGTGAAAAGTGGGGATTGAAAGATTCCTAACGGAGCGTGTATCTCTTAAACGACATAGGCGAGGAGTTTGAAACTCAGCGGAAAAAATCAGCATGAAAGTAAGTAAATATGTGTTTGACCGTTTTTTTTCATAAATCCAATTTAAGGGGCCCTTGGGGAGGGGTGAAATTCTGGGGGGGGGACAGGAAAGAAAGTGTCCTAACTGATGACTGACTGACTCACTCATCAAACTCAGGGGGAGAACTGCTTTAAGGTAAGTAAATAGCTGTTCGACAGTTTTTTTTTATAAATCAAATTTAAGGAGTTCATGGGGAGGGGTGAAATTCTGAAAAAATAAAATTGAAAGAAAATGTCCTGACTAACTAACTCACTCACTCACTCACTCATCATCGCCCAGCCAAAAGTATTGAAGTTAGAAACATGACAGTTTGGGGATATGTTCATTGTATGTCTAAACCGTCTACTAAGGGAGGATTTTCGGATATTCAGGTTCTAAAGGGGTCTTAAGGGGGTTAAACCTGCATTTCATTGAATAACAATATCTCCCGATTGGTTTCATTGGGGGATGCAATACACGGCATATAAACTCATCATTAAAAAGTAAGAAGACACATTTCTGAGGGTTTTTCGATGTGGTGTATATTATGAGGTGAAAGGGGTGAAAAGTAGGGATTGAAAGATTCCTAACGGAGCGTGTATCTCTTAAACAACATAGGCGAGGAATTTGAAACTCAGCGGAAAAAAATCAGCATAGAAAATAAGTAAATATATGTTTGACCGTTTTTTCATAAATCCAATTTAAGGGGCCCATGGGGAGGGGTGAAATTCGGGGGGGGGGGGGGAACAGGAAAGAAAGTGTCCTAACTGATTGACTGACTGACTCACTCATCAAACTCAGGGGGAAAAACTGCTTTAAAGTAAGTAAATAGCTATTCGACAGTTTTTTTTGATCAATCAAATTGAAGGGGTTCATCGGGAGGGGTGAAATTCTGAAGAAAAACAAATGAAAGAAAATGTCCCGACTCATTCACTCACTCATCATCGCCCAGCCAAAAATATTGAAGTTGGAAACATGGCATTTTGGGGATATGTTCGTTGTATGTCAAAACCGTGCACTTAGGGAGGATTTGTGGATATTCAGGCTCTAAAGGGGTCTTAAGGGGGTTAAACCTGCATTTCATTGAATAACAATATCTCACGAGTGGTTTTATTTGTGGATGTGATACTCGGCATATAAACTAATCATTAAAAACAAGATGTTCAGCAAAGAACATATAGCCTACTTTCTCCTAAATGTATGGGTATCTTTATGACTCTTTGTCCTCATCCCTAAAACAATCACCCCAACCACAATGTATTGTTTGTTTTCTTTTATATTGATAATAAGCCAGTAAGTGTCAAGATCAATATTATATACTTTATGATGATTGAATAACAAAACTACTAACTTATTGTAATGCATTCACGTCCGTTAATCTCTATATTAAGCCAGCCTGCAAAATTAAGAATCTTCCGCCCCAATCATCTTCCGCCCCAATCACAGTAGGTGGTGCTGCGACCTATCAGTGAATTAATCTTTATCTTGTACGCCTATGCACTGCCATCGTAATGTACTACGATGGCAGTGTTCTATGGGTGTTGAATGAGTAGGCAGTTTAAAGTAGCCAAGAGGGAGGCGATCCAGCTGGCAGTGTTTAAAGGTATTCGGAGCGCGATCGTGGCTAATAGTTGAACTACCAGTATTACAACATTGCCATACTTCAGGAGGCCAGCTCAGGCATTTACACAGCGTTATGTTTGGAACAATATTACCCACATAACCCACAAGAGGACAGCACCGTACAAAGGCATTAAGAAGGCTGTGGTTAATGACAACGTGTATCTAGTTCTTCTATTCTCCTTTTCCTAATGGCTTCTGTTTATGTGCGATGCTGGGACTGTGATTTTATTAATATACGAGTGTATACTTTATCCTCTCCTTTGAGCTAAATGACATTTTATTCAGTATCTGTGGAAAAAGCTCGTGCACATCATTTGTAAAAGAATTCAAGAAAAAAAAACCTAACTGTAGCAGTAATCGATCCCCAGTCAACTGCGTGTCAGATTAACATGCTAGCCCAGAGCTAACCGTATCCATGACGTCAGGTGTTCTTAACTGACATATTAGATACAAACTGTTGGCAAATAATGACTTTAAATAAACGATTTCTTCACTGCAGTACATCTTCATTAAAGATCATTTCATACAAAGTTTATATTATTGTATCAGTACGGTATATCACATACAACATACTAAAACTACTGAAATATAAGACAGGCACATGAGGACAGCTGCCATCTTGTCGTGTGACACAAACGGCTCAGCTCTTTTAAGCCACTCATACTGTATAATATTATAATATTAAATTATAATAAATAACGGATCACGACCTTCAGGATAGCTTAAACCCCCCTAGGCTCGATAATCGGAATTGGTGGGTCTTAAGCTATTTATTAAAATGGTTGCATAATTCACACGGCCGCCATCCTGAAAAAATGGCCGATGACCTTGAATTTTGGGTGAAAGACGCGTCCTATATAAAGGTATGTTGTCACCAAATTTGGTAGAGATCGGATGATTAGTTTAGCCGTAATTTGATTTTACGTTTTGAACATTTGAGTGGCCACCATTCTGTTTTGGTAAAGATGGCGGCGATATAAAGTATGACACTGAGGTGTCCTTTACTAGTGCTACCTCTGTACCAAATTTCGTTCAATTCGGTTTCACCGTGTTCGAATTGATAGGGGGGACAGACATTCAGAGTACACACACTCACACACACACAGACACACACACACACAGACTCACACACACACATACACACACACACACAGACTCACACACACACATACACACACACAGACAGACACACTTTTTTCGCCCTGTGTTGATCTCATAAGTCTACTTTCATTTTTTGCAAAAATCGAAAGTAGGCTAATAAGCAGACATGTGTCTAAGGGTTTTTCGATGTGGTGTATTATTATGAGGTGAAAGGGGTGAAAAGTGGGGGTTGAAGGATTCCTAACGGAGCGTGTAGGCCTATCTCTTAAACGACATAGGCGAGAAATTTGAAACTCAGCGAAAAAAATCAGCTAAATAAATAAGTAAATCGGTGTTCGACGTTTTTTTTTTCATAAATTAATTTAAGGGGCCAATGGTGTGGGGTGAAATTCTGGGGGGAATGAAGGAGACTGACTAACTCACTCATCAAACTCGGAGGAAGAAGACAGCTTAAAAATAAGGTAATAGGTGTTCAAGAGTTTTTTCATCAATCCAATTTAAGGGGCCCATGGGGAGGGGTGAAATTCTGGTAAAAATAATTGAAAGAAAATGTCCTGTCTGACTCACTCACTCATCACGCCCAGCGAAAACTATTAAAGTTGGAAGAATGAAATTTTGGGAATATGTTCTCTGTATGTCGATAACGTCAACTAAGGAATGATTTTTGTTTATTCGGGTTAAGGGGGTAAACGTGCATTTCATTGAATAACGATATCTCATGAGTTGTTTCTTTGGGGATGTGATATTCGGTATATAAACTAATCATTAAAAATAATCAGACATATATCTAAGGGTTTATCGATGTGGTGTATATTATGAGGTGAAATGGGTTAAAATTGGAGGTTGAGGGATTCTTAACGGAGCGTGTATCTCTTAAACGACATAGGCGAGAAGTTTGAAATTCGGCGAAAAAAAACAGCTTAAAATACAAGTAAATAGGTGTTCGACCGTTTTTTTTCATAAATCCAATTTAAGGGGCCCTTAGAGAGGGGTGAAATTCTTGCGAAAAAAAACAGGAAAGGAAGTGTCCTAACTGACTCACTTACTCACTCATCAAACTCAGGGCGAAAACAGCTTTAAATAAGTAAATAGGTGTTCGACCGTTTGTTTCATAAATCCAATTTAAGGGGTTCATGGGGAGGGGTGAAATTATCAAAAATAAATGAAAGGAAATGTCCTGACTCACTCACTCCCTCATCATTGCCAAGCGAAAGTTATTGAAGTTAGAAACATGAAATTTTGGGGATATGTTCGTTGTATGTCGAAAACGTTCACTAAGGAAAGAGTTTTGAATATTCAGGTTCTAAATAGGTGTTAAGGGGGGGGGGAGTAAACGTGCATTTCATTGAATAACAATATCTCACGAGTGGTTACTTTTGGGGATGTGATACTTGGCATATATACTAATCATTAAAAATAAGCTGACACATGTCTAATGGTTTTTCGATGTAGTGTATATTATGAGGTGAAAGGGATGAAAAGTGGGGGTTGAAAGATTCTTAACGGAGCGTGTATCTCTTAAACGACATAGGCGAGGAGTTTGAAACTGGGAGGAAATCAATCAGCGTAAAAATAAATAAATAAATAAATAAAATAAATAGGTGTTCGACCGTTTTTTCATAAATCCAATTTAAGGGGCCTATGGGGAGGGGTGAAATTCTGGAAGAAAACGTCCACTAAGGAAGGATTTTTGGATGTTCACTCTCATCGACCAACCCAAACTATTACATGTTAGCAGAATGATATTTTGGGGATATGTTTGTTGTGTGTCGAAAACGTCTACTAAGGAGGGATTTTTGGATATTCAGGTTCTAAAGGGGTGTTAACGGGGTTAAACCTGCATTTCATTGAATAACAGTATGACACGACTATGACGCGAGCGAAGCGAGGCTAAAAATGAGATGGTGTGTGTCTGTGTATTACTCAATCACGCAAGTACCACTGGTCCGATTTACATGAATTTTACATGGAAGTAGCTGATTTACCTGGTTAACATATTGGTTACTTTTGATTTCAATACTTTGCATTATTTAAAGATGGCGACCATTTTAGTGACGTCACTACACCCTTTGGTTTAAAACTTTCATATTTCCATTTCAAATAAAAAGAGAACGCTAAGAAATAGCAAACTTTTGATGGCATATACGAGGTTTAAAATTACATTTTCTATCCGAAAGGTATCTCCAACCGTTAGCGAGTAAAACCTAAATTTGTGCTATTAACACGGTCAACGCCGAGCGGTGTAGTTGGACAAAATGTTCCATCCTTAATCTCCCTCTGCGCAGCACCTCGCCTATCCCCTGTTTGAACTGTCACCTTCACATTTTAATTTATTTATGACGCGTGGCGAAGCACGGGTACTTCAGCTAGTACAATATAATTATGGTGAGGCTCTACCTAAAACAAGACATCACACAGTGAGATCCATCCCTGCGGAGAGTCTGAGGGATGGTGGCTTCGTGGTGCATGAAGAAGTTTCAGGGCTAGCCACGCACGACAGTACCAGGCGCATTGACATCATAGCCTACAAGGAGGATAAAAAAGAAGGGTTATATATTGGATCCAACCGTGCGTTTTGAAACCCATGCTGAGCAGCCAGATGAAGTCAACAATGAAAAGAAGGAAATTTACGAGCCTACAGTCCCTTTCTACAAGGAAAAATACCGCCTTCAATAAATAGAAGTTATTGGGTTATTAGTGGGGGCCCGGGGAACACTACCTCTTCTTTTTGCTGCAACGTGTAGAAATTTTCGGATCTCAAATGCCACCATTAATACCGGTACCATAGATGTAACAGCCCTTAAAGGATCCATTAGTATTTTGAGAAATCACTTATATTCGTAAATTATGTGTATTTTAAGGCTGAACAGCAATTTTAATTACCGTATTTATTTTTAGTTGCGGTTTGCCCATTCTTCAGGTCTTTTTTTTTCTGATTTATATGTGTGAGATACATTTCATAGTCGGTTACTCGTATTTTGTTAACCTTCTAATATTTCTTCTTTCATATTATTATAATGTTTGTTAAGCTTTGTATATTAGCAGCCTTGTAAGTCGAGGAAGCATATGAAATAAAAAATAAATAAGATTTTCACCGGGACCGAGATACATCATAATTAGCCATGATCCTTTTTTATTCAGGCTAAGTTAGGCTATTTTGATTTTCTCATATTTATCATTTTTTTAACGTTGAACATTGCACTTAGGAATATTCTCCATATCGGCATTTTGCTAGCACCAAGATCCTAGAGGTTAAGTCAATGAATGTAATTTGCGCTAGATGTTAAATATGGCAACGCTGCTACCGTACCACTGTGCACACTGCTCCCAGTGGAATGTGAAATGTAAGAAATGTGAGTAACTTTACCTTTAGCGACCTTCTTTCTTCAGCTGAGGATATCATGAAACAATGACGAGTGCTTGATCCAATTGTTCGAATTCCATTGAGCTGAAATCCATTCTCTGAATCATAAAATTTTAATAGCCTGTCAAACGTCAGAAATAAACAGGTAGTTTAGTCAGGCTTATCAAATGACAGATCGTGTATGGCCATTGTCCTACATGAAATGTCACTGTAGTAATAATGGTGGAGGTGGTGTGGGTTCCAGTAGACATGTCTTATTTCATGGAAGCATGGGCAATGGCTGCCGAGAGTCTGTATCAGGGACCCGTAACTTAACGTAACGGGTAACGTAACGAAACTCGAGGTGTAACAGTATCATTCGGTTACATGATTTCGTTCGGTACTGTAGTAACGTTATAGACTCTTCGTTACATGAGCACGGTACAAATTGGAACTCTATTCCCATACGGTACACGGTGGAGTAACGTTACCCATTTCGTTCCATGCACCATTCGGTACAGTTATAACGTTATTGCCTCTTCGGTACATGGGCACGGTACAGATTGGAACCCTACTGCCATGCGGTATACTGCGGAGTAACGTTACTCATTTCGTTCCGCGCACCATTCGGTACACTTGTAACATTACGACCTCCGCCTTGCATCGATACGTTACTGAATGGAACTCTAGTTTTGTACCGGAGTAACGCTCCTTTCTGTTACAAGCAAGTGTACGTACATGAACGCTGTTGTTATTTCGAGATATTATTGAAGTTTGGATGGAAGCCTTGTGTAGGCAAATTGATGGGAACGTTACAACCAGGGCTAGATAACTTAACTGTAACCGTAACGTAATTAGGCAATGTACCGGAAAAATCCATGATTGCATTTAGGAAAATGCGTTACAGAACAAAATTCTTCGTTTCGACAAGAATACCGTATTTATCATATACTATCACAATAACGTTAGCGGCTTCGGTGGCGTAGTTGGTAGCAAGCTGAACTGCTGTGCCCAAGATAGCGGGTTCAAACCCAGCCGAAGTCGTCGGAATTTTAAGAGCGTTAAAAATCCTTCAGTATGCCTTCCTTCGGATGGGAAGTAAATGATGATGATAATTGTTGTTTGAAGGGGCCTAACATCTAGGTTATCGGCCCCTAATGGTCTGGGTGATAGCGAAAATGTCAATGAAGTGGAAACCAGAACGAAAATTAAGAGAGAAGGAAAAGACTTACAAAAAGGAACTCTGATTGAAACCAGTCACAAAATGGAGAGCGATAATACTTTCAAAAGGGAATTTAGAAC
Organism: Meconema thalassinum; assembly: GCA_946902985.2. NCBI lineage: Eukaryota > Metazoa > Arthropoda > Insecta > Orthoptera > Tettigoniidae > Meconema > Meconema thalassinum. Next base: position 292,292,909 of record OX336391.1, on the reverse strand, counting down.
GAAAATACTCACAAAAGGAATAGATAGAAAAATACACACAAAATGCAGGTTAAGTTCAAAATACGTACAAAATGCAATGTACAGTCGAAATACCTACAAAATGCAAATGAAATTCAAAATACTTAGAATATGCAAATGAGATTGAAAATACGTACAAAATGCAATTGAAGTTCAAAATACTTACAAAATGTAATTGAAATTGAAAATACACAATGCAATTTGGATTGAAAAATGCAAATATTATTCCAAATAATCACAAAGTGCAATTGATATTCAAAATACTTACAAAATGAAATTGAAATTGAAAATGCTTACAAAATATATGGTAGATTCAAACTACTTAATTGGATGGACAATATTTACAAAATGCAATTTAGATTGAAAATACGTACAAAATGTAATTTATATTCAAAATACCCACACAATGCAATTGAGAGTCAAAATACTTGCAAAATGCACACCCTACAAAATGCAATTTAGATTGAAAATACTTGCAAAAAGAGGTTTAGATTGAAAATACAAAATGCAATTGAAATTCAAAATACTCACAAAAGTCCCAGCCCCTATATTGAAAGACTTACTAAAAAGCAATTTAGATTGTCAATCCGTACAAAATGCAATTGAGGTTGAAAACACTCACAAAATGCAATTTAGATCGAAAAGACTTACAAAATGTAACGGAGATTGAAAACACCTACAAAATGGAGTGTAGATAAAAAAAATCGCTAAATGGAATTTAGATACACGTGGTTCCAATAAACAAAAACAGTGCGGGAATCTTGAAGAGCAAAGGAAATATAATGAAAAGAAAACAAGAGGTCTGACCCCTCGAAGGAGGAGGAATCAGGAAAGATCAGACAAGGGCCAATTAAGGCGGGGAAGTGAAAGACTCCCTAGGCTTCGGATACCCTAATACCGTCGCGGTCGGAAGAGAACAAGAGTTGACCAAGGGAGGTCGACAGGAAAGAAGACGGAGAGGAGCCCGGCACAAGTAAGTGGAAGCAATGCCGGACTCAGCTGGGGTCCCGTGGTCGCCAACCCACGTCCCACTAGTTGTGAGCCCCTGGGGGAAGTAAAGCCTGTGGTCCCATGTCATAGATTTATGGCATGTAAAAGATCCTTCCATAGACTAAACTTGTGTGCAGCTAAATTGCTAGGTTAGATTTCGTCGGAACGCTCTATCAAAGTTTCAACGTTCACCACTAGGTATCACTGATATTTGGTAGCAAAAGTTGGAACTACTGGAAATTGAACGGAACTTGTAGCTCACCCTAGGGGTGTCCTCTGGAAGCAGCTACAGACTCAGGCGAGCCGAGCATGTCCTCGGACACTCCCGGCAATAAAAGCCATACGATAAATAAATAAATAAATAACAATAACGTTAAATTCAGTAACCGAATTAAAGAACCCTATTATTCCGGTCCTTACCAATAACGTTAATTGACGGGTGGCTCACATAGTGAATAACTGAATAACGTTATTGGCATCATTTCGTTATTAGTTCAACCTGATGTCGAAGAACGAATTTTAACAAACTACTGACAATAACGTTATCGGAAGGTGGGTAATGGACTTTCCTCATAAAAACGTTGTACGCCTATTTTCGTTCTTTGTCATACCCAATCTTTAAGGAACGAAATTGTAACAGCTACCGACGATAACGTTGTTAAAAAGACGGCTGAAATTGACTTCTACAAATTTATGTTATTCCCATTTCTTGTTTATTAATAATCAAATCCAACCTTTATGGAAATAAATTGTACATATTCCGTCAAGAACGTTATTAAGGAAACAGCTCGAACAGACGGCCATAACGTTATTGATTAGGCCTATATGAAATATTTTAGCACCGTGCAATAATAAAGGAGGTGCCTTTTCCCATGTGGTACTAATTACCTTTTTGTGAACCAAAATTACCCTTGTTGCGAAGAAAAATGAACAACGGAGTCCCAATAGCTTCTAGAGAAATTTCATCATAAACGTATCGATATAACCTTTCGAAAACATGGGAATGAAATTTGTAACAAACAGAAACGTCCTAAGTCAACCAGAAACGTTTCAATTGATTTGACTCGAATTTAAATCGGTAAGTTCCACTTAAAGTTTGTCTGTCTGCCACGCAGTCCACCTAGTGGCGCAGTACCCCTGAGGTCCAGTCCCCCACTTATACGCTATTAACTTAAGGCCACGGCCGCCTCCTTCCAAATCCTGACTTTAATAACAGGCACCAAAATAACACAGGCTAACAGAAATATTCATTATTGTTTATTTATTCACACACCCTAGTGCACAGAAGTAAATGACCACAACGCCCAATATTTTACAATGAAACAACAACAAAAACATGTCTATCATGTAGCACCATACCATTTGTCCATCAATATGTCTATGTTCAGTGTCCTATTGCTGCTTATTGACATAGTAGACTTCGTGTGGCCTTCTGGAAGGCAGAGTTCGTCTAATTGACACCCGTGGATGAATTGATAACGACTCCAACCAAGATATGGTAGAGTTTGTAACTTTGTACCGCCAGCATTGACCCTCAGAGAAGAAACGGTACAGGCTGTAACGTTATGGTGGGATGTAACCGCAGTTTCGGTACAGGCTTGTGTAACGTTACTGACATGATACCGGCTGTTTCGATTGACTCAGCAGGGCTAGGTGCAAGGAATCAAACGTGGTGGACGGTTGTCAATTTAGGGTGGTATCTGCTGTTGATGGGAGTTATTAGAATGCAAATCAGTCATTAACATACGTAACTGTAAGTTGAAAACATGCCAGGCACTGATGAATGCATTCCTGCCGGTCTTAAAGATTGAACTGAAATCATTCGACCTTCAAACATTGCATTCGGATTCAGTTACGTAAGCTACCTGTGAGCAGGCCGGTCTACTGGAAAAGTGTAGGAGGGGTAAGGCTACAGCTTTGTAACGGATACGTCGTGGGTTCAAGCCACCATAGTGACCAGAATTTTATTTCTTTTTAAATTATTTTATTGTATCCATCCGACTTTGAGCTGTCCATTCTCTGAGTCGGAAACCATTAATATTCATCCTATTCGTGTAAAATAATACAACTTGATAGCACAATGATATTTTCACTCCACAATAAATAATTCTTCTTTTCTTCTTTCCTTTTCTTAGTCCTTTACCCTCCAGGTTGGTCGAACCAACGGACTCAGCGAGGGAACTCACCACTACCGCCTCTACAGGCAGTATCCTAGACCTGGGAACATCTAATCGGAGTGGATACAACTGGTGAGGTGTGTTTGGCACCTCGCCCAGGCGGCCACCCCTGCAAAGCGAACAGGGGCCTCATGAGGGAAGGTAAGGGATGGTCAGGAAGGATAGGCTAGGAAGACGGAAGGAGACGGCCGTGGCCTTGAAGAAGGTACCATCCCGGCATTTGCCCGAAGACGAACTGGTAAACCACGGAAAACCACTTCAAGGATGGCTGAGGTGGGAATCGAACCCCCTCTACTCATTTGGAACACCCGAGGCTGAGTAGACCCCGTTCCAGTCCTCATACCACAATTCATATTTCGTGGCAGAGCCGAGAATCGAACCCAGGACCTCCAGGGCGGCAGCTAAACATGCTGACCGCTACGCGATGGAGGCGACTTCACAATAAATAATAATAATTATAATTTTATATTGGGTCATCTCCGTTGTGTAGTGGGCAGCATGCTTAGCTGCCACCCCAGAGGCCCAAGGTCCGATTTCTGGGTCAGCTACGTAATTTGAAAAGCGGTATGATTGGAACAGGGTCTGCTCTGCCTCGGGTGGTCCAAATGATTCGAGGTTGTTTGATTCCCACCTCAGCCATCCCCGAAGTGGTTTTCCACGGTTTCCCACTTCGTCTTCGGGCTAATGTCGGGATGGTATCTAACGTCAGGCCACGGCCGCCTCCTTCCCCGTTCCATTTCTATCCCTCCCATTCTTCCCATCCCGTCCCGTCCCTCATGTGGCCCACTATTCGCTTTGCAGGTGAGACCACCTGGCCGAGGCGCTAGTCCAGCCTCCCTCCCCAGTTGTATCCCATAACTGGATGTCAAGATCCAGGACACAGCCCGTAGAGGCAGTAAAGGCGGGATCATTCGCTTAGTCCGTGGGAAAAGCCTAAATGGAGGGTAGAAAAAGAAAAGGAATAAACGAAACAAATAATATTATATTACACCTATTGTAATTCATCACTAAAGTGTGTCAGATTTTTAGTACGATACAATTTGGATATTATATTGAAGACTGTTACGTAACTCAAACTGTCCAAGATAGTTGAGAGAAAGAAAATAATCAACAACAAGGAATCAAAGCAGTTGTGTACGCTCAGTTTGGAAGTGGACGTGTGTCTTTCAGAACTTGTGTAATCCGGAAATAATTCAGAAATAAAATCACACAAAGCCACCTTCCATGAGATGAGTGTGCAATGTGACTCCTCTTTTAAAGGACCTGGGTTCGATCCCCATTTCTTCCTGCAAAGATATTTCTAGCCTCAGCGCTAGAAACTGTACACTAAGCCTAGTCAGTTAGTTAGTTAGTTAGTTATTGGGGTTGAAAGGGGAGGAAGTACGAGGTCATCGGCGCTAACCACTAGACTAAGCCACGAGAGGATAGTTTGGAAGAGATAGGTTAGATTCCTACCTAGCTATGCTGGATGTGGAATGGCGTGGTTCCCTACTTCAAAGCCAGACAAATGCCCGGATGGTACCTAAGTGAAGGCCACGATCATTTCCTTCCCAAACCTAGCCAAAATTACAAATAAGCACATTACCACAGACAACACAATGTCACTGGTTAACACACTAATTCCACACACACCTAAGATAATAATAATAATAATAATAATAATAATAATAATAATAATAATAATAATAATAATAATAATAATAATAATAATAATAATAATAATAAATATTGATAATGTTGTCGGTACGAATAACAACGAAATGAGCGTTATCAATGCTGGATTTTACGTAACGCTACAAGAGATGGTAGAGGTTGTAACTTTGTACCGCCAGCATTGACCCTCAGAGAAGAAACGGTACAGGCTGTAACGTTAAGATGGGATGTAGCCGCAGTTTCGGTACAGGCTTTTGTAACGTTACTCACAAGTATACCGGCTATCTCCATTGGCTCAGCAGGGCTAGGTGCAAGGAATCAAACATGGTGGACGGTTGTCAATTGAGGGTGGTATCCGCCGTTCATGGGCATTATTAGAATGCAAATCAGTCATTAAGATACGTAACTGTAAGTTGAAAACATGCCAGGCACTGATGAATGCATTCCTGTCGGTCTTAAAGATTGAACTGAAATCATTTGACCTTCAACCATTGCATTGGGATTCAGTTACGTAAGCTACCTGTGAGCCCACTGATGTAGTGGGAAATTGTAGGAGGGGTAAGGCTGTAGCTTCGTAACAGTTATGTCGTGGGTTCAAGCCACCCTAGTGGCCACAATTTTATTTCTTTCTAAATAATTTTATTGTATCCATCATACTTTGAGCTGTCCATTCTATGAGTCGGAAACCATTAATATTCATCCTATTCGTGTAAAATAATACAACCTGATAGCACAATGATATTTTCACTCCACAATAAATAATTCTTCTTTTCTTCTTTCCTTTTCTTAGTCCTTTACTCTCCAGGTTGGTGGACCCAACGGACTCAGCGAGGGAACTCACCACTACCGCCTCTACGGGCAGTGTCCTAGAGCTGGGAACATCTAATCGGAGTGAATACAACTGGTTATTTATTTATTTATCTATCGTATGGCTTTTAGTGCCGGGAGTGTCCGAGGACATGTTCGGCTCGCCTGAGTCTGTAGCTGCTTCCAGCGGATACCCTAAAGGGTGAGCTACAAGTTCCGTTCAATTTCAAGTAGTTCCAACTTTCGCCACCAGATATCAATGATACCTAGTGGTGAACGTTGGTACTTTGATAGAGCGTTCTGACGAAATCTAACCTAACAAATTTTGCTTTACACAAGTTTAGTCTGTGAAAGGATTTTTTACATGCCATAAATCTATGACATGGGACCGCCGGCTTTACTTCCCCTCCGAAGGAAGGCATACTGAAGGATTTTTAACGCTCTTAAAAAATCCGACGACTTCGGCCGGGTTTGAACCCGCTATCTTGGGCATAGCAGTTCAGCATGCTACCGACTACGCCACCGAAGCCGCTAATACAACTGGTGAGGTGTGATTGGCGCCTCGCCCAGGCGGCCTCACCTGCAAAGCGAACAGTTGCCTCATGAGGGAAGGTAAGGGATGGTCAGGATGGATAGGCAAGGAAGAGTGAAGGAGGCGGCCGTGGCCTTGAAGGTACTGCCCCCGTAATTGAATTATGTAGAGACCACGGTGGCTATATTTGAAATTATAAGGAGAGTTATGGTTGTCATAGTTATGACGTGGGTAGTCATGACGTAAGCACGGATGACGTAAATGTTATGCCAGCAAGCTACTTGAGCTGAGATTCTCAGTGACGTCAGCATTTAGTCGAGAATGTTCCAAGATTTATGACGCAGTCGCAGGAAACGAGGAATTCTGCTGAGGAAGAAACTATGCTATTGGAGGAGAGGCATGAACCAATCAACGATAGTTTAAAGGAAGACGGAGATTGCTGAAACTATGGTATTTTTATTACTTTTGGAATGCAGAATTGTGGAAATCCATTTGCAGTAAAAGCATTGATTTGGAATTTTGGTGAAATTTATTTTCAGTTTTTGAATTTTGAAAATCCGTCATGTATTAACGAAGTTGGAAGTTTTAGCGATGACGCAGTATCACGCTTTGGAAGGGATGGAAACGCCCCTCGTGAAGTTAATAAAAGGGCTTGCGCAGAAGAGAGGAGTCTCTTTCGTTCTCCGATCATTCTGAGATCTCATTCTCAGAGCATCGAAGTATATTTGTGAAAGTTCTTTTCTTATACATTCATTATAGTGAGACGTCGAAGTGAACAGCAGTGAAAAGAATCGTCTTTATAACGTGTGGCGAGGCCACTATATTAACGAGATCCAAGTCAAACTAGGTGAAGTTGAAACGGACCTTAGAAAGCTTCTACAAGTTTAGCTTCGAACAGTTAGCGGTCTCCGATAAGCTAATTGCATTGTGCAGTGCTACATGCAGTTATAGAGAAAAGCTGAACAATTTCGACCGATTAGTTCGAAAGATATTAGCAGTTTTATACGACTGAGAAAAGTGATTATCTCGCCACAAAAGAAGCACTTTTGTATAGCCAGAATCAACGCAACGGCTGACGCAGCGAGTGGAATAGAAAGACTTCAGATTGCTTGGTTACAGAACGATTCAGTATAATGGAGCAATTGAATACGGCAGTTTGTTCTTCTGACACTACAACCGAAGAGCAGATGGAAGGCTAAGGAGCTTATTGCAATTGGGACATACTTCAACGGAGTAAGATAGCGACATGGAACTTCGCTAATTGCTATTCCACACAAGCGAACATGCGGTGAATACCATCTACACCCATGTTTCGTAATTAAAGGCTGAATACAATCGAACAGCCATAGAAACAAGTTCATACTCTGAATATGAATAATTTCTTCGGAAATTTCTACAAAACTTCATGGCGATTGTCTGCTGGAACTTCAGGGAATTTTTCAAGAGAGGTCAGGGATATCCCGACTCACAAAGAAGATTATTGCCGGAAGGATGTCTATTCGTCTTCGAGGAGCAGAGCGATTTCCGGAGAAGGAAGCAGTTCGATTCTCCGAGGGTGCTATTTCCTATTTCGAGGATGGAGCTCAACTTTAACGTGGTGAAATGGATCCATCAGCAGTCTTCTTTGGGGAATTTTCCTCTGGAACGTCAATCGGCAGATAAGGTAGTCGTGAACGTTTATTGTATTTGAGTATATTAATGATGTTTGAGCAACCATTTTTCCCATATTTTTAATCCTCATGTTTTTGCCCTATTTTCTTGTTGAGATTCTTATTCTCAGTACACCTTGATGAGCTTTGCATTTTTCGACGATTTATTAAGACATTGTTTTGTCATGGGCCTCGTTAATGATTTTGAATCAGTTGAGACTGATATTTAGATTTTTCAGTAATTGATATTTTTGTAGTCACGATTTGACTGTAAGTTAATGATTTTTAATGGCAGATTTAAATTCAGACAGCGTGTCATTTTATTAAAGTAATTCTACCCCAGTTTAATTACTTTGACCAATTTTCTGTCATCATCAAGAAGGAAGAACATTTAAATGATTTTAGAGCGTTAAAATCTCTTACGTTGTCGACGATCTTGGAAATACTAGTCGTTATTTGAATTGATTGCAACACAGACATTTATCGTCAGTTATGAATGAACATTGCATCATAGACACTTTTGTGAAAGATTAACTTTAATAATGAATTATTGAATGCATTAAAGTCAAGAACTTTTGTTAGAGGAGTTTTTCTCAATTAGAGATTTATATAACGATGTTTGCATTCCCCAGTCTAATTGGATTCTATTCGACTACTTTGCATTTTAGTCGCACTTTATTTGAAGATAGTATTTTTATACTACACATTTCTTTTAAGATGTTAATCTTAAATTTTGATAGACCAGACAGGCGTATATAAGCGTATTCACTATTAAATTTGTTTGTGATTGGCAAGTTTTGACTTCATTTCGGTTCATGAATGAAATCCACGAAGGTTAAATGAAAAACAGTTTTGAAACTATTAATGATTATAAAAATTTTTAAGTGGAACTATGAATGTATAATCGCTAGTGCAGCGCGTGTTGAAAGTCGCTGAGATATAATGCCCTTGAATATGAAGGAAGTTCCCACAGGAATTAATGTTAAAGAATTATTTGTGGAAGTTTTGTAAGTTATGTGGAAGTTTAATACCATATAGATTAATATATGATGATTTTGGGCATATTTTTAATGCAGTTTGTGCATTAACTTGTTAGCGAAGGATTTTCCGCTGGAGTAAGATTGTCATAGTTCGTTGAAAATTAATCAAGCGATTTACTGTTATAATTAACACGAGTTTTGAAAGAATTTGAGATAAGATTTTGAATGAAGGTTGCCGTCACAAATCATTATTAAAACCTTTATTAAACCAGATTGTGACATTAACATGTATAACTAACCTTCATTGGTCGATTATATTAAACACGATTATGAAAATTACCAACCGAATGAACATGTGGTTAATGTATTTCTTAAATTAATAATTTAAACAATTTAAAATGTTAATATTGTAAATAAATGCTGTAAATATTTTTGAAAATAATGTGGAACGAGAGTGATGTTAAAGGCGTGTATATAATATTTTTATTGTCTTTGACAAATATTATAAACAATTTCTAATTGTTATAAATAATTTATGTGATTTTGTTATAAACATTTAAGAGCTAATTAAACATTTGGATTGAAGTTAACAAATTTAGGGAATTAATATAATGATCCAATAGGATGTGAGCAAAGTACTTGAAAGATTTGCGTAAATATTAATGTGAGTTGTCTTGTAGACAGATAAAAGCTTCAGAGAGCAAGCTGTATTCTTACGTAACATAGCATGTGAGAAGGGAGTGCATTTGACCAGGATGCAACAGGTTGGAAGGTAGCTCGCAGCTGGGCCAACATATGGTTATCAGAGTGAGGTCGTACACACGCCGGCCTTGCGACTATAAATACCATTCTCATGTTTATTAAAAGGAAACCAAATGCTCTATATATGTCACACCCTTACGTCCTTTTCCAATCCAATAGTGTTATGAATAATACGTTATTTGGAGCTCTTGGGAGCTAAAATGTTTTATATCATGTTGTATGATAATTTTTGCAAGTCCTACTAGAGGACGTAGTCAGATTGACTTGGGCTACTGATAGCCACGTTTATTTTGTTGTGTTAGTAAAATCATACCCTTTATTAGAAATAAAGCATTTTGTACAGTTCAAAGTTCTCGTCTTCGTTCTTGGCTCATTTTTAAATGTCATGGTGGAGGTTATTGTGTGAACAGACTTTAGTGATCCTGTTGTCAACTCAAACCCCGAGATAATTAAGAGGTAAGTAACGGTAAGTATGAACCCCCGTCTATTTTGGTGTGTTCCACAATGATTTCCTGTGAACTTCTGTGCTCTTATCTCGATAGTATCTGTCAGTGCCATTTTCATTGATGTAACTGTGCCGGTGCGATTTATAATTGGCAATCCGATTGAGGGGGCGGATATCTGACAGCCTACTATCCAGGTAAACGGGGACAGTACCATCCCGGCATTTGCCCGAAGACGAAGTGGTAAACCACGGAAAACCACTTCGAGGATGCCTGAGGTGGGAATCGAACTCCCTCTACTCATTTAGAACACCCGAGGCTGAGTAGACCCCGTTCATGTCCTCATAACACTTTTCATATTTAGTGGCAGAGCCGAGAATCGAACCCAGGACCTCCAGGGCGGCAGCTAACCATGCTGACCGCTACGCGATGGAGGCGACTTCACAATAAATAATTATAATTATAATTTTATATTGGGTCATCTCCGTTGTGTAGTGGGCAGCATGCTTAGGTGCCACCCCAGAGGCCCAAGGTCCGATTCCTGGGTCTGCTACGTAATTTGAAAAGCGGTATGATTGGAAAGGGGTCTGCTCAGCCTCGGGTGGTCCAAATGATTCGAGGTTGTTTGATTCCCACCTCAGCCATCCCCGAAGTGGTTTTCCGCGGTTTCCTACTTCGTCTTCGGGCTAATGTCGGGATGGTATCTAACGCCAGGCCACGGCCGCCTCCTTCCCCGTTCCATGTCTATCCCTCCCATTCTTCCCATCCTGTCCCGTCCCTCATGTGGCCAACTATTCGCTTTGCAGGTGAGGCCACCTGGACGAGGCGCTAGTCCAGCCTCCCTCCCCAGTTGTTTCCCCAATTGGATGTCAAGATCCAGGACACTGCCCGTAGAGGCAGTAAAGGAGGGATCATTCGCTGAGTCCGTGGGAAAAGCCTAAATGGAGGGTAGAAAAAGAAAAGGAATAAACGAAACAAATAATTTTATATTAAACCTATTGTAATTCATCACTCAAGTGTGTCAGATTTTTAGTACGATACAATTTGGATATTATATTGAAGACAGTTACGTAACTCAAAATGTCCAAGATAGTTGAGAGAAAGAAAATAATGCACAACTAGGAATCAAAGCAGTTTTGTACGCTCAGTTTGGAAGTGGACGTGTGTCTTTCACAACTTGTGTAATCCGGAAATAATTCAGAAATAAAATTACACAAAGCCACCTTCCATGAGATGTGTGTGCAATGTGACTCCTCTTTTAAAGGACCTGGGTTCGATCCCCATCTCTTCCTGCAAAGATATTTCTAGCCTCAGCGCTAGAAACTGTGCACTAAGCCTAGTATGAAATGAAAATCCACAGCCTGCTTCCAGTCTCCGACCGGGTCAGGAATGGAATGAATGAAGCCCCCAACTAGTGGCGAGGACATGAACTGTGCCGGCTGTCGAAGCCTGTCGCACTCCTCCAGGGCAATGATTCAATGAATGACAGATGAAATGAAATGATAGTGGAGAGTGTTGCTGGAATGAAATTTTTGACAGGGAAAACCGGAGTACCCGGAGAAATACCTGTCTGCCTCCGTTTTGTCCAGCACAGATCTCACATGGAGTGACCGGGATTTGAACCACGGACCCAGCGGTGAGAGGCCGGCGTGCTGCCGCCTAAGCCACGGAGGCTCACACTAAGCCTAGTGAGTTAGTTAGTTAGTTATTGGGGTTCAATGGGGAGGAACTGCGAGGTCATCGGCGCTAAACACTAGACTAAGCCACGAGAGGATAGTTTGGAAGAGATTCCTACCTAGCTATGCTGGAGGTGGAATGGCGTGGTTCCCTACTTCTAAGCCAGACAAATATTCGGATGGTACCTAAGTGGAGGCCACGATTATTTCCTTCCCAAACCTAGCCAAAATTACAAATACGCACATTACCACAGCCAACACAATGTCACTGGTTAACACACTGATTCCACACACACCTAAGATGATGATAATAATAATAATAATAATAATAATATTGATAATGTTGTCGGTACGAATAACAACGAAATGAGCGTTATCAATGCTGGATTTTGCGTAACGCTACAAGAGATGGTAGAGGTTGTAACTTGGTACCGCCAGCATTGACCCTCAGAGAAGAAACGGTACAGGCTGTAACGTTAAGGTTGGATGTAGCCGCAGTTTCTCGCATGTGTACCGCCTGTTTGATTGGCTCAGCCGGGCGAGCTCCAAGCAATCAAAGATGGTGGACGGTTGTCAATTGACGGTGGTATCTGCTGTTGATGGGCATTATTAGAATACAAATCAGTCATTAAGATACGTAACTGTAAGTTGAAAACATGCCAGGCACTGATGAATGCATTCCTGCCGGTCTTGAAGATTGAACTGAAATCATTCGACCTTCAACCATTGCATTCGGATTCAGTTACGTAAGCTACCTGTGAACTAGCCGATATACTGGTAAAGTGTAGGAGGGGTAGGGCTGTAGCTTCGTAACATTTATGTCGTGGGTTCAATCCACCCTAGAGACCACAATTTTATTTCTTTTTAAATTATTTTATTGTATCCATCCGACTTTGTGCTGTCCATTCTCTATGTCGGAAACCATTAATATTCATCCTATTCGTATAAAATAACACAACCTAATAGCACAATGATATTTTCACTCCACAATACTGTAAATACGGTACGGTAATTCTTCTTTTCTTCTTTTCTTGGTCGTTTACCCTCCAGGTTGGTGGAACCAACGGACTCAGCGAGGGAACTCACCACTACCGCCTCTACGGGCAGTTTCCTAGAGCTGGGAACATCTAATCGGAGTGAATACAACTGGTGAGGTGGGATTGGCATCTCGCCTGGACGGCCGCACCTGCAAAGCGAACTGGGGCCTCATGAGGGAAGGTAAGGGATGGTCAGGATGGATAGGCAAGGAAGAGGGAAGGAGGCGGCCGTGGCCTTGATAAAGGTACCATCCCGGAATTTGACCGAGGACGATGTGGAAAACCACGGAAATCCACTTCAAGGATGGCTGAGGTGGGAATCGAACCCCCTCTACGCATTTGGAACACCCAAGGCTCAGTGGACCCCGTTCCAGTCCACATACCACATATAAAATTTTCGTGGCAGAGACGGGAATCGACCCCAGGACCTCCAGGGCGGCAGCTAACCATGCCGACCGATACGCGATGGAGGCGACTTCGCAATAAATAATAATATGTTTTTTGTTGTTTTTTTAGTCGTTTACCGTCCAGGTTGGTGGAACCCACGGACTCAGCGAAGGAACTCACCACTACCGCCTCTGCGGGCAGTGTCCTAGAGCGGGGAACATCGAATCGGAAGAGATACAACTGGTGAGGTGGGATTGGCACCTCGCCAAGGCGGCCTCACCTGCAAAGCGAACAGGGGCCTCATTAGGGAAGGAAAGGGATGGTTAGGAAGGATAGGCAAGGAAGAGGGAAGGAGGCGGCCGTGGCCTTGAAGAAGGTACCATCCCGGCATTTGCCCGAAGACGAAGTGGGAAACCACGGAAAACCACTTCGAGGGCGGCTGAGATGGGAATCGAACCCCCTCTACTCATTTGGAACACCCGAGGCTGAGTAGACCCCGTTCCAGTCTTCGTACCACTTTTCAAATTTCGTGGCAGAGCCGGGAATCGAACCCAACAGCTAACCATGCTGACCGCTACGCTAAGGAGGCGACTAATACTAATAATTATAATTTTATATTTTCGCCACAGTAGTGTAGCGGTCAGCATGGTTAGCTGCCGCCCCGGAGGTCCTGGGTTCGATTCCCGGCTCCGTCAGAGATTTTAGACATTGACGTGAGGGCTGAAAAGGAGTGCACTCAGCTTCGTGAGGACAATTGAGTAGCTGTCTGATAGAGTGACAGCGCCCAGGTCACGAAGAACAAGATTAACGGCCGAGGGGACACGATTCACTGACCACGCGTCACCACAATATCTGCAGGCCAAATGGCTGGGAAGCGGTCGCATGATAGGCCTAGGCCCTTCATGGTGTGTAGTGCCAGAGGTAAAAAATTAGGGATAGCGCCTTCTAATATCACTTTTAATTTTTAAACACTACAGTAGCGGCTACTAAAGAAAGGTAGCGATATAGCTACGTTCAATTTCACAAACACTGGGCCTACAAATCCCGTATAGTTAAGTACAAATATCAGTCTGGTCGTTATTTCAGTAGCAACGAAGCTCTGTGGCGGCTATTGCCGTTTCGGTAACATTTAAGGTATCCCGCCGTCACATACCTCAATGTGCACTTAGAAAATTGTGGACCGGTCTGGAGAATTTCTACGACCGAATATCCACTCCGGCAAAAACCACACTCACCACCTTTTCCAAAATTTACACAAGACATGATTTTTAAAGAACTCTTCTGTAAGTTGAGGTACAGAGATATACCACATGGAAAGGCACAATAAAATGTTGGCAAATCTGGTTTCAAGGAACTGCTGTCCAGAATAGGTTTTCGGTACAGTTTATGCGGCCCATGTTCGTAACATGGAATGTTTTCCTTTGACAATGCATCTACACCATGTGCGAGGGCAACGCATTTCAAAGATCTCTAAAAACACAATAATCAGGAAATTAGAGAAACATTTAAAGTGGGAGCGGAGATTCAAGAAGAAATAATGCCATCTTTGAGATATGCTGATGACATCGTCATCTTGGCCGATACGCCAGAGGATTTGAACGAGTTTGTGAATGGTATGGACTCCGTCTTGAGGAATGAATTCATGATGAAAATCAATAAATGAAAATCAAAATTATTGGAATGCAGCCGAAATAAATTAGAAACCTCTATGGACCTCAAATTGGCAGGAGAAACGCTACGGGAAGTAGGAGACTTCTGTTACTTAGGAAGCAAAATAACCAGTGATGGACGAAGCAAAGAGGATATAAAAAGCAGGTTAGCTCAGGCAAGGAAGGATTTTCTAAAGAAAAGGAGTCTGTTGATTTCGAATACACATTTAGGTATTAGGAAGTCATTTTTGAAAGGTTTGGTCTGGAGCATGACACTATAATAAGGAAGTGAAACTTGGACTAATGGTGCAGCAGAAAAAGGACAATTGAAGCGTGTGAAATGTGGTGTTACAGGAGAATGATGAAGATCAGATGGGTAGATAGGGTAACAAATGAAGGGCTATTAAGACGAGTGGGAGATGAGAAATGATTCTGGCGACTGCTAATGAAATGAAGAGATATGTTGGTACGACACTTATTAAGACACTCAGGAATAGCAACCTTAGTTATAGATGGGAGGGTTGAGTACAAGAAATGTAGGGGAAGACCAGGGTTAAACAAATTGCTTCCGATGTAGGGTGTGGTAGCTATGTGGAGATGAAACGTTTAGATCAGGAGAGGGAGGCATAGAGGGCTGCATCAAACCTGTCAAAAAACTGAAGACTCAAACGACAACAATGGGGAATTTTAATTAATTAGAGAGGCATGTGAGGTATAAGGGTTGTTGGAGAATTTCAATCCCTGGGATGTAACACTGGAAGAGACTGCATAATGTACACCAGCGGCCAAGGTGAGAGATATTTTACTATAGGTCTATTAATAGCGACATGTTGACGTTCAAATCATCAATAAGTGTGGCAAAATTACACCCAGAATAACTTAAGGAAAATACTTTTAATTCCCCATATTCCGATAGATTTGCCATTCCAATGTGCAAGAGTGCAGTTCCCTCTTCAAACAATATTCACAATTTCTATTAACAAAGCGCAATGACACACACTTAACAGCAGCAGGTGTACATTTAGACAAAACCATTTTATCCCATGGGCAACTGTATGTGGCGTGCTCGCTAGTATCTGGACAGCAAAATAGTTATGTCTCAGCAGAAGATGGCAAAACCAAAAACGTAATTCTAAAATGTGTTCAAATAATGTAACATCGTACCCTGCAGACTTTCACAACTCTATAAAATTCCCACTTTGCTGCTCATATCAATATACTGTATGTATCAGAATTTTCAGAATTGGAATGGACCCACCTGTAGCCGCGATTGCTGTAATATAATAGACCAATTATCAGCAATAATGCATCGTCCTCATTGTCTTGATCGCGAGCGAAGCCGCGTGTACCTGCTAGTTTTTAAATACATATAACTTCTACACTATCGATTGGATTTCAACCAAATTTCGTATGTACTATGTGTACATAAACAGATATAACTGAGCGTATTATTAAGAGCCACGAGGGCTGCCAACTGTTAAAAAAGGCTCTCTCTATGTTTTTTTTATCCAAATACCAATATATCAGAAAGTATGCAAGCCGACAGCTTTTAATTATGCACACGTAGCCTATATTACCTAACATTCTAGATTAATTTGGTGAAGCTAATATACGTCAGTGCTACTAACATGATTCTAAGCCTGCTCATAAGACCAATTTTTAAATACCTGTAACTTCTATACTATCAATTGGATTTCAACAAAATTTCGTATGCTCTATGTGTACCATAAGTGATATGACTATGCGTATTCTTAAGAGCAACCAGGGCTGTCAACTGTTAATAAATGCTGTCTCTATTCCTTTACCCTAATATAATATATCAAGGTATGCAAGCCAACAGCTCCAAACTTTGCACACGTATATTACCTGACATTCTAGATTAATTAGGAGTAACTAATATACGTCAGTGCTGCCAACATGATTCTAAGCCTGCTAATTTTAAAAAAAATGTCACTTCAATAATAATAAATGGATTTCTTCCAAAATTGGCACAACAACAGATCATGATTTTTTAGATTATTACTGACCAACACATGCATGACATTGTTGCCAACATCATTTTACGCGCGCTGATCGATCCAATGTCTAACTGCATGTAACGTCCATGCTCTCCATTATACTTCAACCAATATGTGTATTCTGTACCTTATGAGATGGAATTAGGAATATATTCATTCACCAGGGCTGCCAACTGTAGTGATCTATTAGTCTACATAATGCCAGGTATATTTCAAAATTAGACATTTCGATATTAGCAACTTAATTTCGTCTATATTCTCGACAGGTCCATATAGATTAATCATTGGCATGTTTCTAAAATGTTAAGAAAAGTAGGCTCTTTTGTCCCGCACGGAACTTTTTGTTATTAATAATTTTATAATAGTTCCTACTAAAAATCCACAGCCTGCTCCCAGTTGACCAACCGGGTCAGGGATGGAATGAATGAAGCCCCCATCTAGCGGTGAGGATATGAACTGTGCCGGCTGCCGAAGCCAGTCACACTCCTTTGAGGCAATTATTAAATGAATGACAGAAGAAATGAAATGGTAGTGGAGAGTGTTGCTGGAATTAAATGTTGACAGGGAAAAACGGAGTACCCGGAGAAAAACCTGTCTGCTTCCGTTTTGTCCAGCACAGATCTCACATGGTGTGACTGGGATTTGAACCATGGACCCAGCGGTGAGAGGCCCGCGTGCTGCATCCTAAACCACGGAGGCTCCTATTGTTCTTACTATTTGCGCAATTTACTAACAGTGACACACTTTTAAGATAAAGCCAATATTTAGAACGCCGTAATGTATAATTTAAAACTTCGTTTTGTCCAATGTCTAATAACTTCAAATAGTTTTCTAAATTCGTTTGGCGAAAGTAATATTCTTGTAAAACTCGGTTAAACTCGGTACAGTACTTAATTTCCTATTTGTTATTTAACTTCTAATCCAGGCAAATGCCGGGATGGTTCCTAACTTAAAACCACGGCCGCTTCCTTCCAATCCTCATCTGAATGACAAAGGCGCACACTAAGAGAGCCATCACAATAACACAGGTTATCAGACAAATTACACACACACAAATACACGGGGCTACATGACCATGATATCAAAACCCCTAAATCAATCATCAACAACTAACGATGTATTTCAGATAGAGATTAGCCAGTTTGGACTATACCATTACCTTAGTGACACTGGTATTGCTAAAATTCTGAATAGAAGTGTAAAGCGAGCATTTGCTGTGCACGCGTGGTGAGGTTTAGTCTGCCTGCTCGGCCCAGTCCGTCCAGTGCAGTGGGCTACGGTGGGCTTTTTGAGCCCAGTGCTATGGGCCAGAACGCGGCCGCATTAGACGAGAACGGCGCTGAACGGGCTGGGCTTCTAAAGTCCATGGGCTCTGAGTGCGGTGCGGTGGACCACGCAGCAGTACTCTTCCTACCAACATAACAAATATAGCCTATTTGTTTATGCTGTCGCTAAGATCTCTACTAGAACGAGAAGAGCAATCCGATTGGTTGTTGTACTCAAACTTCCATGCAAACTGCCTGGAAAAATAGCACCTGTTCAATTTCGTGAGTTGTATGGAAGCTATCATGGAAGGCAGAACCTAGCAAGGAAGGTAACAAGTAGTTCTGTGGCGAACTAAAGAGACTACTTTTCTTAAAACTGAACATTCATGGCAATCTATATAGACCTATCTAGAATATTGACGAAATCAAGTTGATAATACTAACATTTCTAAGTACTGAATTTGAAATATAGGCTACCTGAAATAGTTTAACCTAATAGAGTAACTTACTACAGTTGGCAGCCCTGGTTGCTCTGAATATATTCATAGTTCCATCTCTTAAGGTACAGAATGCACATACAAAATTTGGTTGAAGTCTAGTGGATAGTATGGACTTTACATGCTGTTTGATATTGGATATATGAGTGCGCGTAAAATCAAAACTAGCAGGTACCCGCGGCTTCGCTCGCGATCAAGACAATGAGGACGATGCATTATTGCTGATAATTGGTCTATTATATTACAGCAATCGCGGCTACAGGTGGGTCCATTCCAATTCTGAAAATTCTGATACATACAGTATATTGATATGAGCAGCAAAGTGGGAATTTTATAGAGTTGTGAAAGTCTGCAGGGTACGATGTTACATTATTTGAACACATTTTAGAATTACGTTTTTGGTTTTGCCATCTTCTGCTGAGACATAACTATTTTGCTGTCCAGATACTAGCGAGCACGCCACATACAGTTGCCCATGGGAAAAAATTGTTTTGTCTAAATGTAAACCTGCTGCTGTTAAGTGTGTGTCATTGCGCTTTGTTAATAGAAATTGTGAATATTGTTTGAAGAGGGAACTGCACTCTTGCACACTGGAATGGCAAATCTATCGGCATATGGGGAATTAAAAGTATTTTCCTTAAGTTATTCTGGGTGTAAGTTTGCCACACTTATTGATGATTTGAACGTCAACATGTCGCTATTATTAGACCTATAGTAAAATATCTCTCACCTTGGCCGCTGATGTACATTATGCAGTCTCTTCCAGTGTTACATCCCAGGGATTGAAATTCTCCAACAACCCTTTTGCCTCACATGCCTCACTAATTAATTAAAATTCCCGATTGTTGTTGTTTGAGTCTTCAGTTTTTTGACTGGTTTGATGCAGCCCTCTATGCCTCCCTCTCCTGAGCTATACGTTTCATCTCTGCATAGCTACCACACCCTACGTCGGAAGCAATCATTTAACCCTGGTCTTCCCCTACATTTCTTGTCCTCAACCCTCCCATCTATAACTAAGGTTGCTATTCCTGAGTGTCTTAATAAGTGTCGTACCAACCTATATCTTCTCTTCATTAGCAGTCGCCAGAATCATTTCTCCTCTCCAAATCGTCTTAATAGCCCTTCATTTGTTACCCTATCTACCCATCTGATCTTCATCATTCTCCTGTAACACCACATTTCACACGCTTCAATTGTCCTTTTTCTGCTGCACCATTAGTCCAAGTTTCACTACCTTATAGTGTCACGCTCCAGACCAAACCTTTCAAAAATGACTTCCTAATACCTAAATGTATATTCGATGTCAACAGACTCCTTTTCTTTACAAAATCTTTCCTTGCGTGAGCTAACCTGCTTTTTATATTCTCTTTGCTTCGTCCATCACTGGTTATTTTGCTTCCTAAGTAACAGAAGTCTCCTACTTCCCGTAGAGTTTCACCGGCCAATTTGTGGTCCATAGAGGTTTTTAATTTATTTCGGCTGCATTCCAATAATTTTGTTTTTCATTTATTGATTTTCATCATGAATTCGTTCCTCAAGACGGAGTCCATACCATTCACAAACTCGTTCAAATCCTCTGGCGTATCGACCAAGATGACGATGTCATCACCAAATCTCAAAAATGAAATTATTTCTTCCTGAATCTCCGCTCCCACTTTAAATGTTTCTCCAATTTCCTGATTATTGTGTTTTTAGAGATCTTTGAAATGCGTTGCCCTCGCACATGGTGTAGATGCATTGTCAAAGGAAAACATTCCATGTTGCGAACATGGACCGCATAGCCTGTACCGAAAGCCTATTCTGGACAGCAGTACCTTGAAACCAGATTTGCCAACATTTTTTTGTGCCTTTCCATGTGGTATATCTCTGTACCTCAACATACAGAAGAGTGCTTTAAAAATCATGTCTTGTGTAAATTTTGGAAAAGGTGGTGAGTGTGGTTTTTGCCTGAGTGGATACTCGCTCGTAGAAATTCTTTTCAGTAAAATAGACCGGTCCACAATTTTCTAAGTGCACATTGAGGTATGTGACGGCGGGATGCCTTAAATGTTACCGAAACGGCAATAGCCGCCACAGAGCTTCGTTGCTACTGAAATAACGACCAGACTGATATTTGTACCTAACTATACGGGATTTGTAGGCCCAGTGTTTGAGACCTTGAACGTAGCTATATCGCTACCTTTCTTTAGTAGCCGCTACTGTAGTGTTTAAAAATTAAAAGTGATATTAGAAGGCGCTATCCCTAATTTCTTACCCCTGGCACTACACACCATGAAGGGCCTAGGCCTATCATGCGACCGATTCCCAGGCATTTGGCCTGCAGATATTGTGGTGACGCGTGGTCAGTGAATCGTGTCCCCTCGGCCGTTAATCTTGTTCTTCGTGACCTGGGCGCAGTCACTCTATTAGACAGCTACTCAATTGTTCTCACGAAGCTGAGTGCACTCCTTTGCAGCCCTCACGTCAATGTCTAAAATCTCTGACGGAGCCGGGTTTGTTCAGCAGTTGGTAGCACTGACATCATTATCAAATATGGCCTTGAGGTATTCAGGAATAGATCTTTACTCATACCAAATTCAGTTTCGATAGCTGCAGCCGTTTAGGGGTTGATAGGGGAGGACACACAAAGAAAGACAGACAGATAGACAGAAGTTAGTTAGTTCGTTAGTTAGTTATTGTTGTTTTAAAGGGCGGAACTACGATGTCATCTGCCCCTGATAGATAGAAGGACAGACAGACACACATTTCCCCGGATCGATCTCATAAGTCTAACTTTCCTCATCTTTGCAAAATGTGGAAAGTAGGCTAACAATGTATTGACGAATTATAGCCACATTTGTCATATAAAGCAAGAACTCGGTGTTTAACGTGTTTAGTTAATACTTGGGTGTAGGGGGGTTTTGCTGTTTTTAGCCTCTCTCTATGTTTTTATCCAAATACCGATAGCCTCTATCAGAAAGTATGCAAGCCGACAGCTTTAAACTACGCACACGTATACTACCTGACAGTGGCGGCTGGTGATTTTTCACTTGGTGGTGCCAGCAAATTAAAAATTTGCAATAAAATCATTCAAAGTTGCAAGTACGGATAGTGCATATTTTATGCAATAAGTTATATGTTTAACATTATTTAACTGTGCTATTGTAGAAGACGTTTTAATTGAAGTGTCAGCTGAAGCGAATTTAGAAATTGCGTAACTACTACAAATATTTTAATCTCGGGATTTTTTGCCAACACAAAAGTTCCTCCTTTCTCTACTAGAAAGCGCTATAGTGTCAAGGAGCTTAGATATCTAACCTCCTTGACTTTCATAGCCCTCCAAGGAACAACGAAAATTCGATATGCAAGCTGCCCTCTGGGTCTCAAACAACAAAGCTTGCACCTGGCTCCGAGGCCATACGATATTATATCATACACATATTTTGATCCATATGCATTTTAAATAAAAACCCTTTTTAAAAATATAATTGAACAAACCTCTCAGAAAAATCATTTAAAGAAAACAACATTTATACTAGGCCTACTCACCAAATATATTTGTTCCAAAACCTCGATCGACACCTTCATTTGAATTAATAAGAGCGGTGCTGAAAGTCCATTCTTCGTTCTTTCTTGTTGGCAAATACGTCTATCACCTTTGAATTGAAGTTCTCAATCTTGTTCACAAATGATTTCTCACACGACAACATTCCTAAGGCACTTAATCTCTCTTCCTTCATTGTGTTCCGAAGAAAGGTCTTTATCCGTTTGAGCATTGAGAAACACCGCTCCGCTTCCGATGTTGAGAGAGGCATTGTGATCAGCATCTTCAAGATTTTGATTGTCTCTTCAAAAGTATCACATAGCTCATCTTCCAGAATCAACGAAAGGAATGGAACGGCACCAGAGACCGCTCTCAATTCAGGCCTAGCATAGAATACTTGCAGCTCACCCTTCAACTTTCTTTTATCAAGAAATGTATATACGCTCGTCATTTCGTCAAGATACTGGTCTGGGAAGCTTTTGATATAATTGTCAAAATATTGAACTGCAAATAGGTTGGTAGCTGTGAGGTGTCCAGTGAACTGAAAGCGAATTTTTATCTCTGAAAGGATAGCATCACATACTTCCAGAGCGTCCCTTTTTCTACAGTCCTCACCAATTCGGGGTCTTTTAGAAGGTAAGGATTCGCCTCTTTTGATAAAAGTCTCGTTCATTATTTCATCAATATTGTCCCTGATTGCCTGTATGATACCTTCAAAATGCTGAATGTCTTGTTTCACTTTAATTGGGTCAGTAATTCTCTTTTGCAGCTGATTAAAAATTATGTCAACATGAGGCATTATCTTATTGAAAAATGTTAGCCAGAAAATGAAATTCTTGTCATTAAGCCTTTGCTTGTAGGCTCCAGCTTTTTCAATGGTGGAAGGTAACTTAATGGACTCATTGCTTTCGATGGAGTCCATAACTTTGACGAGGTCTTCTCTATTTTCATAAATATCTTTCACAGCACGCGAATGGTAATTCCATCGTGTGAGTGATACTCGAGGCAAACTTTTCTCTATGATCTCGCGCAACACTTTCGATCTTTGGGGCGAATGCGAAAAAAAAAGAACAAATTCCTGTGAGATGAGCGAAAAAGATGCGAGTCTGTCGATTAACGGAGGCTGCTGTAGACATTATGAGATTAAGTTGGTGCGCATAGCAATGAATAAAATTTGCATTAGGGTACTTATCCTTGATTAACTTTTGCACACCATTTAATCCACCACTCATAACGGATGCTCCGTCATAACTTTGGGCAATCAATTTCCGGGGTTGATCACCCACTAAGGGGTCGATTTCACTTAAAATGCTGTCTGCAATGGCATGAGCATTTTGGCCTTCGGGATTAATAAAGTTCCAAAATCTTTCTACTGGTCTTCCTTCAACAATGTAGCGCAAAACAATAACCAATTGAAAATTGCAAGACACATCAGTTGTTTCATCAGCGATTATTGCTATATTGTCAGCCTTTTTTATTTCTTTGGACACTTCGTCGTGATACACCTGGAGCATGCATTCGAGCAGTTCGTTTTGAATAGTCTTGGAGATGCCTTTAAACACAGACGACTGGTTGAGATGAACTTTCAAGTCCTTATCCAATTCAGCACTAAACAGAATCAATTCACGAAATACGCCTTTGTTTTCGGATGTTTCTGTTTCATCATGTCCCCTAAGAGCTAATTCCAAGGCACCACAAAAGCGGATACAGTTTATAATTAAATTTAAGACATACCTATTCTTATCTACTTGTTTGTTGTGAGTGATAATAGTTTGTCTGTACTGACTATCCAACCTGCTCTGAATGTTCGTTTTGCCCAGAAATGAGAGGCTTAAAACATTATCCATATGTCGCTTTGATGATTCATGGACTTTAATTTTAGACCATATGTGCCCTATATCCCTAATACCAGTCTTACTCCAACTCCCATCACCGCCGAACAACACACAAGGAAAACAGAAGAATGCATTGTCTTCTTCGGAACCACAAATCCATTTGTTTTTGCTATAAATCTCCGGATTGAATTTGCGGCATCGATTTTTTGACTGTTGCTGGAGATTTAAATTTGGAAGTGGCCTACCCAGATTTTTAATGTCTATTTTTTCAGTGAGGGTCCTATTGCTAAATGGAGATTGTAACAACTCGCTTATTTTATTCATTGTTACACTTCCGAAAGGTGACACAGAGCTCATTGTGAATCCTACGGATTCGTACGTCGCGCTCGAACTGTGTGATCTTCAATCATGAAACAAATCAAATTTTAATAAGGAACCTAGCTTGCATAATATAACGATTCAAAAAGCACACTTAGATTAAAACGTTTTTATATGGTCAATGCCGCATGATACACAATGCTATGCAAGATTAAGTAACATGCCTATATAAGAATAAATAAGCATGACTATTGCAAACACACACGCGTGCACAGCCTCTTTGTCGCAATTTCAGTTGCAGTCTCTAAATAAATAGATGAGATGAAATTAACACGATGTCCTACCTCTAAGACAACCTTACTTATCGCACATACATATAGATTGCATCTAATATAAATGAACACAAAAGCTATTTAACGACGGACACTATTCATACACATTTGCAGTCAAACTTGAGAATTTGTGTTTACGCTTGGGACGTGAGACTGTGCCGCCAAATTAAACTAACGAAACACAGTAATACTCGTTGAAAAATTCCGAATTTTTACATTACAAAGAGAGAACAAATATTCCCCGTCATCAATATGCGCCTAAAAAGTTGCTAAATGTCAAACAATAAAGAACTAATACTATTTTGTAGTTTGAATTTATTTAATAGTCAGACACAGTGATATATCGTCAAGCTGGTACCACTGGAGCTGTGCTGCCATATGCTGCACTCTAGTGGTGGAAAGATAAAGCAGTTCAGCAGTTCTAACGTGTATGTAATTTGTGCTTGTAGCCTACCTGTGACGTGCTGCTATCTCGTGGATAGAATTGAAGCTCCGCGTCACGGGGCCGTTGGCTCTACCTCAGGGTAATATGCGTCTCAACACAACACACTCACACTCAAGCCAAACTAGTCCTTATTGCAGTTCAGTGTCTGATGCGGTCTGATGTTCTTAGGAAGTGCCGGTTGGGTCTGGCTCAGTAATTCAATAAAGCGCCACCAGAACGCATGTCAGTTTGCTCGCTCGTTCAAATAAATGCAGAATATGCATACAATTTCCTCAAAATGTAAATGTAATATAAACTGTTCTTGAGAGGGAAAAGTCACATATTCTCTTTTCATTACATTGGTGGTGCCATGGCACACGGGCACCACCTCAGGAGCCGCCCCTGCTACCTGACATTCTACCTTAGTTTGTAGTCACTTACTTTAATGTATACATCAGTGTTGCCTACACGATTCTAAGCCTGCTGACAGGTCCAGTTTTTAAATGCATATAACTTCTATATTAACAAAATATGGATTTCAACCGGATTTCGTATTTGCTTTGTGT
Source organism: Meconema thalassinum (assembly GCA_946902985.2). Lineage (NCBI taxonomy): Eukaryota > Metazoa > Arthropoda > Insecta > Orthoptera > Tettigoniidae > Meconema > Meconema thalassinum. Next base: position 292,267,371 of record OX336391.1, on the reverse strand, counting down.
AACATAACAGTTATGACTATGCGTATTCGTAAGAACAAGCAGGGCTGCCAACTATTAATACATGCTCTCTCTATTTGTTTAATCATAATATCAATATATCAGAAAGTATGCAAGTCATCATCTCTAAACTTTGCACACGTATGGTACCTGACATTCTAGATTAATTCCGAGTAACTAATATACTTCAGTGCTGCCAACATGATTCTAAGCTTTCTGATAGTTTCAATTTTTAATTACATGTAACTTCTATACCAACAAATGGATTAATTTGGAGTAACTAATATACCACGGTGATGCCAAATTCTAAGCTTTCTGATAGTTTCAATTTTTAATTACATGTAACTTCTATACTAACAAATGGATTTTATCCAAAACTGGCACTATAATAGATCGTAATATTTCAGATTAATTCAGAGCATCACATACATAACATTGTTCCAAACATGATTTTACGCGCAATGATAGACTAAATCCAATATCAAACAACATGTAACGTCCATACTATCCATTAGACTGCAGCCAAATTTTGTATGTGCATTCTATACCTGAAGAGATGGAACTAAGAATATATTCACAGTCACCAGTGTTGCCTGCTGTAGTAAGTTACTCTATTACTTGATTTCGTCATTATTCTAGATAGGTCTATATAGATTGGCATCAATCTGGAATTTTAAGAAAAGTAGGCTCTTTAGTTCGTCACGGAACTACTTGTATTTTATTAAGATCAGAAAAGGAGATGGCAAATCATAGCACATGCGCTTTCTCTTCATTTATGAACCCCAGCAGTTCGTACAGAAGGCCATTTCAAGCATAATAATGGAACATTGCACAGTTTATTTTTCACGGTGTGATAACGTCGTCTACAAAAATAGAATAACACTCATTGTTAACTCTAGCCTTGTTTTAATATAAACACCGTGCAGTCATATACCGGTACAGGTTCCATACTTTATTTTTCCTTCCGTCGTAACCAAGACAACATAACACAACACAAAACAATACCCTGCACATAATACCAATACCAAAATATTAATTCCTTTACCCCGACATTCTCCCACCTTGCAATTTTCAGCCCTCAATAAAATTGCAACATGCAAAGTACGGCGTTTATCTTATTGCAGGAATCTCATCGGACACCTCACTGCTCTCCCACTCCGAGTATGATATCTCTGCAACATCATGTTCTCTTGTTCCATGGCCTCTTTTTCGGTCTCAATCACTCGTTCCTCCTCTTCAGACACTGACATAGAGCACTCTAATGGGATCAAACGTTGAACAGGACGCATGACAACTCCCCTTTGCGTTCGAAGTCTCAAAACACGTACTCGTCCATCCTTTCCAGACAACAGTTCTTCAATAATTCCCATCGGCCATTCAAGCTTATTACGATTGTCCATCTCAATGAACACTACGTCTCCCTTGCTAATGCTGTCATGCTGATTCCGCTTAAGCAACAGTTGCCCGAGGTACTCCTTTCGAAATCTCTGACGAAGGGCGTTTCTTAGTTGCAGACGATAGGCCGCTCTCTTTCTCAGCTGATTTCCATCTATCGAATCTAGATCAGGTACTCCTATCTCATAAGCCTCCTGTAGGAACATCGCTGGTGTAATAGGTCTCAAGTCATGAGGATTTTCCGTCTCTGCCGTTAGGGGACGACTATTGATGACTGCTTCACACTCACACAACACAGTCATTAATTCTTCACATGTTAGGGAAGATTTCCCCAGAACCTTCCGAAGGAGACTTTTCATCAGTCCGATCAGTCTCTCCCAAAACCCACCCCACCACGATGCTGTGGGAGGGTTGAATTTCCATGCAATTCTTTGGATGCCACAATAAGACTCGATATTATTCCAGTTGAGCTTAGACATCATGTTATATGCTCCTCTAAAATTTGTCCCATTATCACTATAAATCGTCGTAGGCCTTCCTCTGCTCGATATAAATCTTCGTAGACATTGCAGAAACGAGTCCGTAGATAACGAGACAAGCAGTTCCAAATGCACTGCTCAATAGACAGCACATGTGAACAAGCAAACCCACACCTTCTGGTTACCTTTCACAATCAGCGGACCAGCTATGTCAATGCCAATAACTTCGAAAACCTTGGCCTCTCTCACACGATCATTAGGCAGAGGTGGGGTAGAAACTTTCAGTAGCTCTTTCTTGTACCTTCGGCAAACAACACATTTTTGTACAAATGATCTCACGACTCGTCTTCCATTCAAGATCCAGTACTTCTCTCTAATAATACCCAACAGAGTCTGTGGGCCTACATGACACTGCCGAATGTGCGTGTCATGAATAAGTCGCTGCACTACAGGGTGATCTCCCGGCAATATAGCAGGCTGGCGAAACTCATTGTTGTCCTCCCTCTCTGTTATTCTGGTGTTTACTCGCAAAATGCCATGATTGTCTAAGAATGGCACTATTGAAGCCAGTCTCTGATCCTCGGGCCCTTGAAAACTTTCATTCTGGACAAGTTTAATTACTATTCTTTCACTGTATTCTAATTCTGAACAAGTCAGTTCTCCATTCTGCCTTCTATTATATTTACAATTGAACATAAACCGTCTTATCCACCCGATCAGCCTCACTATTTTGTCAAATCGTAAGAAATACTTGTAATACCAGTTGGAACTTGAAGGCTCTTCTGCGACCAATAGAGTCGTGGCAGTCCTCCTTCTTTCAAGCATGATTTCATCTTCATTTCTGTTGCTATTATCTGAAGGCCATTCTTCTTTGGGAAGATACATCCATGACAGTCCCTCCCACCATCTCGATGCTATAAGATGTTGTACAGCCTCGGGTAGGCAGATCAGCAGGATTGAGTGCCCCAGGTACATGCCTCCTCGATTCTTTTGAAGTCAGTTGCCTGATTTCTCTAACCCTGGTCTCAACAAAAACAGACCAGAGAACTTCTCGCTGTATCCATGTCAACACTGTCGTTGAATCAGTCCACAAATAAACTGTTTCAGTGTCAAACTCTTTTCTTATAGACGTTAGCAATCGGGCACTAATTGCAGCTCCCATAAGTTCGAATCGAGAAATGGTCGGTCGAGGTATTGGAGCCACTCTTGATTTTGCTTGGAGAAGCTCAACATGAACTCCTGTCACTGTCTGCGTGCGTAAAAATACCACTGAAGCATAGGCATCTTGACTCGCATCGCAAAAGGCATGGAGACTACGTTCCTCATATACCTCAGGGAGTCTTCTTGGGATCGTCAACTGGCCTAATTCTCCTATTTCAAGAAGCCATTTTACAAACTTGATTTGGATTTCCTGCGGTACCTCCGTGTCCCAAGAAACCTCGTTTATTTTCTGCAGTAGCAGCTTCGGTGATAACATAACCGGTGCAGAAAATCCAATTGGGTCATAAATCCTATGGACAGCAGATAGTATCGACCTCTTGGTTGCTTTTATAGGTGATAGCTTCGTCAGGGGTTCACTGTTCAAGCTAAGCGTGTCTTCCTTGCGATTCCACATTATTCCTAGGACGGGTGACATTTTTTCATCATCTTGAAGCACTGGATCACTACTCTCCCAACCTCTAAGCTCAAACTTGTGTTGGGCAAAAACATCTTGAGCAGTTTTAATAAACAATTCCAGCTCCTGTTTATTTGAGACACTTGTCACACAATTATCAACATAAAAACTGTCTTTCAGTTGCTCAATAATATTGACAGTCATACTGTTCCGCCTTTCCTGATCATTTTTCAAGGCTTGGTCTAAAAGGTGTTCAATAACAGCTGCCATTAGGAAGGGGCTTGATGTCACTCCAAAAACAACTCGTTTATGTCTATATGTTTTCATTTTCTCTTTTCCCCACAGGAATCTCAAAAAATCTCGATCTTCTGGTGCTACCGAAACTTGCAGGAAAGCCTTGCGAATATCAGCAATAACTCCAATTGACTTCTTTCGAAACTTGTGTAGGAGAGATGGAATAAGTTGGATCAGATTTGGACCCTTTTCCAAACAATCGTTGAGTGATGGGTTGTTACCTCTTCTAGCGGAAGCATCGAACACTGGTCGAACAGGTGTTGTTCCATAATCCTTGATCACAGGTCGATGAGGCAGATAATGGCCACATATTTCAGTCTGATCACCATTAATCTCTTCTATAATCCCTTCAGCTAGCCAGTCTTGAAAGACTTGATCATATTCTTCCAAGTATCCGTTACTATCTAGCTTTCTCCTCGTTATATCAAGACGCTTCACTGCCATCTCGTACGAAGGATCCAAGGGAAGATGATCCTTCAACCATGGCAGTCGAACTTCGTATCTACCATCTTCTTTTATTTCTACGGTTTCAATGACATTTAATCTAGCTTCCTCTTCAAGTTCACATCTCTTCTTTTCAGTGATAGGATCTTCTATTCCCAATACGTCAAGTTCCCAGAGGTTGCTAACCTTCTCTATATTCAGCATAATAGGTGTAGTTTTACTCATACCACACCCCGAGCGTTGGTCTCTACCAAATACTGTCCACCCCAGTGTAGTGCGCAACGCTGTTAACGCTCCCACCGTTTTACGATCATTGGAGAGAATTGATCCTAGAAAATAAGCACCAATAAGGATCTCTATATCCTTATCCTCTCCTACATCTAGATGAGACAGTCCAAGTTTCACGACTTGCTCTGTTGTAAGGCGAGGGACCTGACTGCAAATAACAGGCTGACTAAGAGCAGCCAGTCTCAGCTGACAGGAGTTATCGAGATTATGAAGAACAAGTTCAAATACGCCATGTTCCACCGGAGATCCAGTTCTGCCACCAAACACAGCATGGCTTAAAGTAACCTTCCTGACTTCCTTGAGACCCAATCTCTCTGCCAGTTCTTCTTTAATATAAGAATGCTGTGAGGCAGAGTCTAGAAGAACGCGTACAAGCTCTATATTATATCCGTGAACAATCTTAACCAAAACTGTTTGTAGATATACACAGGAGGAATTTATGCAGAAGTTCGTCACTGACCTGGCCTGAGATGAGGCCTGGGTTTCCGTTTTAAGATTCATTTCTAAAAAATCACACATAACTGGATAATGCTGCCGCTTACATAACTTGCAGGAGAGGCGAGTATGGCATCTTCTTGCAACATGACCAACCCTGAGACATTTGAAACATGCACCATTCTTTGACAACCTGACTTTCCTTTCTTCGAGAGACATGTTCTTTGCTTCCGTACATCCGGATGAAGTATGTTTCTCTTCACCACAAAAAGCACATGTACCTCCCACTCCTCCGGTTGACACCAAACCCTGAGCAGTAGGAACATCACACAGTTTCAAGGGTTTCGAAATTTGTTTCTTTTCCGCAGTAACATTACCGATCTTTCTAGTAAGTTGTAAGTACTCATCATTTTCTACTTCAGATTTCAAAAATGTCAAAAGGTTTTTAAGCTTATCTTGTGACCCATTTTATTGTATACAATCTCCTCTTCTCTGACACACACGAATTAATTCATCCGTCAAACAAGACTCTACCAGGGGAAATAATAATGCAGCATAATTGTCGGTAGTCAGGCCCATTGACTCTAGGGACCTAACATTAACCTCAATTCGGTCATACAATACTGAAAGGGAAGGCTTCTCTGTCACTAGGTTTATTATGTCCCTCACGTAAAGTTCTATCAATAGATCTTTTCGACCATAGCGGGCTTCTAACAACTGTACAGCCTTGCTATAATTCTCGGCAATAGGAGGAAAACCACTCACAAGATCATACGCCCTTGTTCCAGGAGTCATAGATTCTCTTAGATAAAGAATCTTTTCTGCAGCATCCAGCTCAACACTCTCATGTATTCGCTTGAACTGCGCCCAAAATGATAACCATTGTTTAATATCTCCTGAGAACTTCACAAGCGACAACTTGGGTAATTTACTAATCACTTTACCCGCTTGAGAAACACCAGTCCTTATGGAATGAGTGTCACACGGTATTTCACATTCGTATCTTTCGTACTTACACTTCACTGTTGTCCATTTATCTCGATATGTTTCGACTTCTTCATATTCCTTGTCTTCATCTTCGCTGTTGCAATCACGTCCATGCCAAGCTTCGCGGATTCTCTCGTCAAGTGAAAACAGTCGATCGGCTTTATCTTCGAGTAGTTTAAAACTAGTAAATATATCTTCCTGCTTCACATTTTCCTCCTTAATCTTGTTCTGGAACGTGTTAAAGGCTCTTGTGAACAGACGACGTAACTGTGCTCTTTGTCTTTGTAAGACAGTCACTTCAGCCATGATGATAGATTTTGCTAGTCGAGATAAAACAGTTGTTGTGTACCTTAAGTTCTTATTTTACTTTCACTGCACGGCAATCAGTCTTGTCTATCGGTCGCCAAATGTTAACTCTAACCTTGTTTTAATACACACATCAAAAAAAGTTTTGCATCACCTCGGTTCCCAGATCTCCGGCATATAGACGTTGACTGTGTATATTGTATCCAAGATACAGTCCCTTTGACTGTTCATAGATGTCACTAAAACTGCTCAAAGATGTAAACAACCATGCATGAGCAGGGCCTATTAGACGGAGGGGGTACGACAGCCGATCAGTTCCAGTCATTCCACCAGGACGAAGGTACGCTGCTCATGTTGTCTGTAGTTCTACCATGCCTAGAAGGTCAATACCGCAGTTCGATCGCGTCCGCATTGTTACTTTGTGTCAAGAAGGGCTCTCAACAAGGGAAGTTTCCAGGCGTCTCAGAGTGAACCAAAGCGATGTTGTTCGGACATGGAGGAGGTACAGAGATACAGGAACTGTCGATGACAGGCCTCGCTCAGGCCGTCCAAGGGCTACTACTGTAGTGGATGACCGCTACTTACGGATTGCCGCTCGGAGGAACCCTGACAGCAATGCCACCATGTTGAATAATGCGTTTCGTTCAGCCACAGGACGTCGTGTTTCAACTCAAACTGTGCGCAATAGGCTGCATGATGCGCAACTTCACTCCCGACGTCCATGGCGAGGTCCAGCTTTGCAACCCCGACACCATGCAGCGCGGTACAGATGGGCACAACAACATGCTGAATGGACCCCACGGAATTGGCATCACGTTCTCTTCACCGATGAGTGTCGCATATGCCTTCAACCAGACAATTGTCGGAGACGTGTTTGGAGGCACCCTGGTCAGGCTGAACGTCTTAGACACACTGTCCAGCGAGTGCAGCAAGGTGGTGGTTCCCTGATGTTTTGGGGTGGCATTATGTGGGGCCGACGTACGCCACTGGTGGTCATGGAAGGCTCCGAAACGGCTTTACGATACCTGAATGACATCCTCCGACCCATAGTGCAACCATATCGGCAGAATATTGGAGAGGCATTTGTCTTCATGGACGACAATTCTCGACCTCATCGTGCACATCTTGTGAATGCGTTCCTTCAAGATAACGACATCGATCGACTACAGTGGCCAGCATGTTCGCCAGACATGAACCCTATCGAACATGCCTGGGATATGTTGAAAAGGGCTGTTTATGGACGTCTTGACCCACCAACCACTCTGAGAGATTTACGCCGAATTGTCGTTGAGGAGTGGGACAATTTGGACCAACAGTGTCTTGATGAACTTGTGGATAGTATGCCACGACGAATACAGGCATGCATCAATGCAAGAGGACGTGCTACTGGGTATTAGAGGTAGTGGTGTGTACTGCAATCTGGACCACAAATGCTGAAAGTCTAGCTGTATGATGGTACAACATGCAATGTGTGGGTCTCATGAGCAATAAAACGAGCTGAAATGTTGTTTGTGTTGATCTCTATTCCCTTTGTATTTAAAGGTTCCGGAACTCTTGGAACCGAGGTGATGCAAAACTTTTTTTGATGTGTGTATAAACACCGTGCAGTCATATACCGGTACAGGTTCCATACATTATTTTTCCTGCCGTCGTAACCAAGACAACATAACACAACACAAAACAATACCCTGTACATAATACCAATACCAAAATATTAATTCCTTTACCCCGACACTCATGTTTCTGCCATGGCCCCCTCATGCTATGACGTAGCTGTCCCCGCTACATAAAATGATAGTTGAGAGGGAAATAATAACTTGCATTCGACCACGGGCACCCTGAATACCCCACTATGACACTAGTCACGCATATACATTTATAATAGGAGGCCATTAAAGTTGGCAGCAGTCACTCTAGCATTGGCATCGCACGTAAGTCACTCTGTCTTCATGTAGTACGTATTGAAGCTGCCAACCCATGGACTAGCAAAGCGCTCTCATTCGTCCGCGCGCGTTAAAAGCGACATAATATGGTCCGACCCAACCACGTGCGGCGACGTTACGGGTAGCTAGGCTCGAGATTTGTGAATCCCAGTGCGGTCGTGTGAAAGCATCACATGGGATCGGGCCGCTGTTCAGGTCCCTGTGCAGGCCCTCGAATAATACCTCAGAACGAAACTATATTTTCCCTAAACGGCGTCCGTGCGAAAAGTGTTTGCTATATACAGAAAATAAAGAACGCCTAATTTATTTATTTTTAATTTTTTTTCGTAGTCAGTTTATCCTCCAGTTAGGCTTTTTTCACGGACTCAACGAGGGATACCACATATACCGCCCCTATGGGCAGTGTCCAGGAGCTCGACATCCTATGGGGGATACAACTGGGGAGGCGGGTCAAACGCCTCGCCTGCGCGGCCCCAAATGCAAAGCAAACTGTGGGCCTCATGAGGGACGGGACAGGATGGGAAGTATGGGAGAGAAGGAGGCGGCCGTGGCCTGACAGTAGCTACCATCCCGGCATTAGCCAGAAGACGAAGTGGGAAACCACGGAAAACCACTTCCAATATGGCTGAGGTGGGAATCAAACACCCTCTACTCGTTTGGACCACCCGAGGCTGAGTAGACCCCATTCCAATCTTACCGCTTTTCAAATTTCGTAGCAGACCCAGGAATCGGACCTTGGGCCTCTGGGGTGGCAGCTAAGCATGCTGCCCACTACACAACGGAGACGACCCAATATAAAATTATAATTATTATTTATTGTGGAGTGAAAATATCATTGTGCTATCAAATTGTATCATTTTACACGAATAGGATGAATATTAATGGTTTCCGACTCAGCATTGATAAGGCTTATTTCGTTGTTATTCGTACCAAGTACATTATCATTATTATTATTAGACTATTATTGTTAATATTATTATTATTATTAGTCGCCTCCGTAGCGTAGCGGTCGGCATGGTTAGCTGCCGCCCCGGAGGTCCTGAATTCGATTCCCGGCTCTGCCACGAAATTTGAAAAGTGGTACAGAGACTGGAACGGGGTCTACTCAGCCTGGGGTGTTCCAAATGAGTAGAGGGGGTTCGATTCCCATCTCAGCCGCCCTCGAAGTGGTTTTCCGTGGTTTCCCACTTCGTCTTCGGGCAAATGCCGGGATGGTACCTTCTTCAAGGCCACGGCCGTCTCCCTCCCTCTTCCTTGCCTATCCATCCTAACCATCCCTTTCCTTCCCTCATGAGGCCCCTGTTCGCTTTGCAGGTGAGGCCGCATTTCCGAGGTGCCAATCCCACCTCACCAGATGTATCCCTTCCGATTCGATGCTCCCCGCTCTAGGACACTGCCCGCAGGGGCGGTAGTGGTGAGTTCCCTCGCTGAGTCCGTGGGTTCCACCAACCTGGACGGTAAACGACTAAAAGAAAAAAAAACATATTATTATTTATTGTGAAGTCGCCTCCATCGCGTATCGGTCAGCATGGTTAGCTGCCGCCCTGGAGGTCCTGGGGTCGATTCCCGTCTCTGCCACGAAAATTTTAAATGTGGTATGTGGACTGGAACGGGGTCCACTGAGCCTTGGGTGTTCCTAATGCGTAGAGGGTGTTCGATTCCCACCTCAGCCACCCTTGAAGTGGTTTTCCGTGGTTTTCCACTTCGTCTTCGGTCAAATTCCGGGATGGTACCTTTTCTAGGCCACGGCCGCCTCCTTCCCTCTTCCTTGCCTATCCATCCTGACCATCCCTTGGGCCGATAACCTCGATGTTAGGCCCCTTAAAACAACAATTATCATCATCATGACCATCCCGTACCTTCCCTCATGAGGCCCCTGTTCGCTATGCAGGTTCGGCCGTCTGGGCGAGTTGCCAATCACACCTCACCAGTTGTATTCACTCCGATTAGATGTTCCCAGCTCTAGGACACTGCCCGTAGAGGCGGTAGTGGTGAGTTCCCTTGCTGAGTCCGTTGGTTCCACCAACCTGGAGGGTAAACGACTAAGAAAAGAAAAGAAGAATTACCGTACCGTATTTATTGTGGAGTGAAAATATCATTGTGCTATCAAATTGTATTATTTTACACGAATAGGATAAATATTAATGGTTTCCGACTCAGAGAATAGACTGCAGAAAGTCGGATGAATTCAAGAAAATAATTTAAAAAGAGAAAAAAATTTGGTCACAAAGGTGCCTTGAACCCAGGACCTATCCGTTACGAAGCGACGGCCTTACCCCTCCTACACTTTTCTAGTATATCGACCAGTTCACAAGCAGCTTACGTAACTGAATCCGAATGCAATGGTTGAAGGTCGAATGATTTCAGTTCAATCATCAAGACCTGCAGGAATGCATTCATCAGTGCTTGGCATGTTTTCAACTTACAGTTACGTATCTTAATGACTGATTTGTATTCTAATAATGCCCATCAACAGCAGATACCACCCTCAATTGACAACCGTCCACCATCTTTGATTGCTTCGAGCTCGCCCTGCTGAACCAATCAATCAGGCGGTACACATGCGAGAAACGTTCCTCAAGCCTGTACCGAAACTGCGGCTACATCCAACCTTAACGTTACAACCGGTACCGTTTCTTCTCTGAGGGTCAATGCTGGCGGTACAAAGTTACCACCTCTAACATCTCTTGCAGCGTTACGCAAAATCCAACTTTGATAACGCTCATTTCGTTGTTATTCGTACCGACTACATTATCATTATTATTATTATTATTATTATTATTATTATTATTATTATTATTGTCTTAGGTGTGTGTGGAATCAGTGTGTTAACCAGTGAAATTGTGTTGGCTGTGATAATGTGCGTATTTGTAATTGTGGCTTGGTTTGGGAAGGAAATGATCGTGGCCTTCACTTAGGTACCATCCGGGCATTTGTCTGGCTTTGAAGTAGGGAATCACGCCATTCCCCCTCCAGCATAGCTAGGTAGGAATCTAAACTATCTCTTCCAAACTATCCTCACGTGACTTAGTATAGTGGTTAGCGCCGATGACCTCGTAGTTCCTCCCCTTTCAACCCCAATAACTAACTAAATAACTAACTAACTAACTAACTAATTAACTAACTAATCAGGCTTAGTGTACAGTTTCTAGCGCTGAGGCTAGAAATATCTTTGCAGGAAGAGATGGGGATCGAACCCCGATCCTTTAAAAGACGAGTCACATAGTACACTCATCTTATGGAAGCTGGATTTGTGTAATTTTATTTCTGAAATATTTCCGGATTCCAAAAATCGTGAAAGACACACGTCCACTTCCAAACTGAGCTTACACAACTGCTTTGATTCCTTGTTGTGCATTATTTTCTTTCTCTCAACTATCTTGGACATTTTGAGTTACGTAACAGTCTTCAATATAACATACAAATTGTATCGTACTAAAAATCTGACACACTTGAGTGATGAATTACAATAGGTGTAATATAAAATTATTTGTTTCGTTCATTCCTTTTCTTTTTCTACCCTCCAGGTAGGCTCTTCCCACGGACTGAGCGAATGATCCCGCCTTTACTGCCTCTACGGGCAGTGTCCTGGATCTTGACATCCAATTATGGGATACAACTGGGGAGGGAGGCAGGACTAGCGCCTCGCCAAGGTGGCCTCACCTGCAAAGCGAATAGTGGGCCACATGAGGGACGGAACAGGATGGGAAGAATGGGAGGGATAGACATGGAACGGGGAAGGAGGCGGCCGGGGCCTGACGTTAGATACCATCCCGACATTAGCCCGAAGACGAAGTGGGAAACCGCGGAAAAACACTTCGGGGATGGCTGAGGTGGGAATCAAACAACCTCGAATCATTTGTTCCTCCCGAGGATGAGTAGACCCCGTTCCAATCATACCGCTTTTCAAATTACGTAGCAAACCCTGGAATCGGACCTTGGGCCTCTGGGGTGGCAGCTAAGCATGCTGCCCACTACACAACGGAGATGACCCAATATAAAATTATTTTTCTTCTTTTCTAAGTCGTTTACCCTCCAGGTTGGTGGAACCCACGGACTTAGCGAGGGAACTCACTACTACCGCCTCTACGGGCTGTGTCCTAAAGCTGGGAACATCTAATCGGAGTGGATACAACTGGTGAGGTGTGATTGGCACCTCTCCCAAGCGGCCTCGCCTGCAAAGCGAACAGGGGCCTCATGAGGGAAGGTAATTGGATGGTCAGGATGGATAGACAAGGAAAAGGGAAGGAGGCGGCCGTGGCCTTGAAGAAGGTACTGTGCCCAACTCTAGGAATGGGTATTCCAAGATTCAGACACCTAGATATCAAGGGAAAGTCTACAGGCGCTTTTGAAAGTTGAGATATTTGAATATCGCGCTACATTGCTTCTCGAAGCAATTGGAAAGAATATACCGATACTTGCATGTCAAGTGACGTAGCGAATAATAGCAGAGGTCGAGGCTCTTTATTGATTAAATAGTTAACCATGGAGTACAGACTTGAGACTTGGATCAGATTACTGGCACGGCCAAATGAAAGAGAATGCAATTTGTATCAAGTAAATCGGACCAGGGATACCAGAGATATGAGGATTTCCAGATTTCAGCGTGATGACGCGTGACCCTGGCAGTTTTGAATAAAAGCCGGCCGGCCGAGGCATCGATAGCTCACTTCAACACAAGCACTTGCCGAGCAAGTTGCTGCTACGCTGAGCCAAGGCACATGGTTGCCGGATCTACGCAGAAGTAATTTTCAAATTTTTGATAGTCACAAAAGTGCTGCGCTACGAAGTGGAACTTAGTAAGTTTCCGGCGAGGAGAATCACTGAGGTGATTGAATTTTCTTTCTACAGACATTAGTGGAAATATTATGTTTCTACATGGACATATGCTAGACTTTGTCTAGGATTAGTACTTTGTCACAGTCCAGTAATAACCTAATATTTGGATGTTTAAGTCCATTTCAGTCAGTTTTCATATTGGTAACTTGTTAACCACTTCGATCTATCAGTACACTGAAGACCAGTCTATCACGGTGGTGTTCATTAGTCTACGCAAGGGAAACTACAGGTGGCTTAGCGCATGGTAGATGGCGAGAAGCCATGCCCAGGGAACGATCTTCAGAACAGCCGTTGATTGGTTAGACTGTCAGTGTCTTCTTGTATTGATAAGATTACCGTGAGTTATGTTACAACTGACATATCTAAGAATAGATCACTTAGATCTGACCCCATTTAAACAAACTGTTATGGCTTTGATAGAAGCCCATATTAAAATGGAACAACAGTTAATTCAAACGTCAAGAGATACTACCACTATGTCTGAAGGACGGATTGTGGGTATATAATGGCGGCCGATACAAGGATTATACATGCTTGTCCGATAGGGCATGTCTATGGATAAATCTGGTACAGACCAGGTTTACTACGCTTCAAGACCATCAAGAAATGTAAGCCACATTTGAATTATATTATGCCTAGCTAATTGGAACAAACTATTTTTCTGCAGATGACCAACACATTTATTTTTCTTCGTATTTAAATCTTGCAATGATTTACGCAAGACATATTAGAGTTATTCTGAGTATTTTCAGCACTCAGAACAGTTTAGGATCGATGACCGAGCATTTCGAGCATTTATTTGAATATTTCATATTTTTGGGAAATCACGGTAATCAGCCGATGTAACTGTAAAAGTTAAATTATTTTTGTTGAGGAATGGATATTTATTTCCATATTCGAAGGTTCGAACATGTGGATTCTCACATAAGGAGATGATAATTAAACATATTTAAAATAATATAACTAATAATAATAATAATAATCCACTAATAATAATAATAATAATTTTCATAATTTTTCTAAATAATTCTTGGATATTATATTTTATAATAATCATATGTATTGAGAAAGAGCCTATGAAGTAGTTTAATCATTTCTAGTTTGGAACAGGAGATTTTCCGAAGGAGAGTGGTTAGCGCAAGCCCGCATTCAACCAACATTTCAGTTCTGGTTGAACAGTTGATATTTGCATTGAGCAAGGTATATTTTTCAGATAACACGGAGAGGCATGAAACGGGAAGCAATTGTTATTTGTATCAAATAGGATATTTTTGTATTTATATAAAATCATGACGTAAATACACTCGATAGTGAAATAAAGATTTTCATAAGTATGGTAAATTCACGGGTTGAACTGAATGGTAAAATACACACATCAAAAAAAGTTTTGCATCACCTCGGTTCCAAGAGTTCCGGAACCTTTAAATACAAAGGGAATAGAGATCAACACAAACAACATTTCAGCTCGTTTTATTGCTCATGAGACCCACACATTGCATGTTGTACCATCATACAGCTAGACTTTCAGCATTTGTGGTCCAGATTGCAGTACACACCACTACCTCTAATACCCAGTAGCACGTCCTCTTGCATTGATGCATGCCTGTATTCGTCGTGGCATACTATCCACAAGTTCATCAAGACACTGTTGATCCAAATTGTCCCACTCCTCAACGACAATTCGGCGTAAATCTCTCAGAGTGGTTGGTGGGTCAAGACGTCCATAAACAGCCCTTTTCAACATATCCCAGGCATGTTCGATAGGGTTCATGTCTGGCGAACATGCTGGCCACTGTAGTCGAGCGATGTCGTTATCTTGAAGGAACGCATTCACAAGATGTGCACGATGAGGTCGAGAATTGTCGTCCATGAAGACAAATGCCTCTCCAATATTCTGCCGATATGGGTGCACTATGGGTCGGAGGATGTCATTCAGGTATCGTAAAGCCGTTTCGGAGCCTTCCATGACCACCAGTGGCGTACGTCGGCCCCACATAATGCCACCCCAAAACATCAGGGAACCACCACCTTGCTGCACTCGCTGGACAGTGTGTCTAAGACGTTCAGCCTGACCAGGGAGCCTCCAAACACGTCTCCGACGATTGTCTGGTTGAAGGCATATGCGACACTCATCGGTGAAGAGAACGTGATGCCAATTCTGTGGGGTCCATTCAGCATGTTGTTGGGCCCATCTGTACCGCGCTGCATGGTGTCGGGGTTGCAAAGCTGGACCTCGCCATGGACGTCGGGAGTGAAGTTGCGCATCATGCAGCCTATTGCGCACAGTTTGAGTTGAAACACGACGTCCTGTGGCTGAACGAAACGCATTATTCAACATGGTGGCATTGCTGTCAGGGTTCCTCCGAGCGGCAATCCGTAAGTAGCGGTCATCCACTACAGTAGTAGCCCTTGGGCGGCCTGAGCGAGGCCTGTCATCGACAGTTCCTGTATCTCTGTACCTCCTCCATGTCCGAACAACATCGCTTTGGTTCACTCTGAGACGCCTGGAAACTTCCCTTGTTGAGAGCCCTTCTTGACACAAAGTAATAACAATGCGGACGCGATCGAACTGCGGTATGGACCTTCTAGGCATGGTAGAACTACAGACAACATGAGCAGCGTACCTTCGTCCTGGTGGAATGACTGGAACTGATCGGCTGTCGTACCACCTCCGTCTAATAGGCCCTGCTCATGCATGGTTGTTTACATCTTTGAGCAGTTTTAGTGACATCTATGAACAGTCAAAGGGACTGTATCTTTGATACAATATACACAGTCAACGTCTATATGCCGGAGATCTGGGAACCGCGGTGATGCAAAACTTTTTTTGATGTGTGTAAAATAAACTTGTAAGTTTATTAATCTTCCAGTGTTGATAACAAGCAGAGGCTTGATTTATTGTATAAATTTTGGGAAGAAAATTTATGTGTGTGGAGTAGTTGAAATGCCATTCCCAGGTGCGCATGTTTAAGTCGCAGGAATGAGGAGATTTTTTCGAGCATCAATCAAATAGCAGGTTCGATGGCTCAGGTTTATAGTAGGAGTATTGGAACTACACATTTCGTCGTATGAATGACCCGAAGGTTATTTCTTTGAAACCATCAGTTCTTATTTCAACCTTGTTTACGAATTCCATTTAGACTTTGATTTTGCTAGAACCCGGATTTGTCATGATAGTAGTTTATTCTTCTTCAGAGGAAGACCTTTGCCGTTGTTGTTGTAATATTGTGTTCTTACACAAATAATAGAATGGGCCACTGCCAATTAAAAATAATTCTATAACCACGAATAATTTGAAGGATGTTTTCAATCCTAGTGCCATGAACTAAATGAATTTATCATGAAGCTACAATTCTTATTTCCGCATTCTGTCGAAGAATTGCAAGTTGTGAAAATTACTAAAAGGGCCACAAATATAAATATTTTTCTTAATGATGATTCTAAGTGGAGAATTGAATAGTTGAATGGTTCAACAATTATTGATCAAGTTGATGATTCAGAAATCATATATTTTGTTTGGAACTTGAAGTTCATAATCGAGTCACTTCTCGAATGTTTAATGTCAGAAGAACAATTAACTTTTGTTGTGCTTCGCACAGTTCTTCGATGCTATGCTCAAGGTCAAATACTTTTCAGATGTTATTAATATGTGTAAATAATTTGTGTTGATTCAGAAATAATAATATTTTTTCGACAATATTTTTGAAACTGGAAAAATAAGTGAAAGTTAAAAATTCTATGAACATTTATTCTACGAGTGTTAATATTATGTAAAAATTCAAACGGTGAACTACGATATTTCCAGTAGAGACAATTAAATTTGAACTGGATTTAATCATAAATAATTTTGGAACACAGTCTACAGGACTGACAATCAGACTTGTGTTTCCAAAAAAATAATTGTCAAATGTGTTTGGAAAATTTCTGTATATTGTGTAAATAGGAGTGTGCGTCGCCACACGTGAGAGATGCTGCTTTGAGCATTTTTGCAGTCAATTTTAAATTCAAAATAAAATGAGATAATTTTACTTGATGTGTTACTCCCAGTTGAATCTCCTTCTATCCTTATTGTTGCATTGAGCCAAAAATCAGTAGAGCATTTTTTTCATTTGATGTCGTTTTTGCGATTTGCTTGAACCCATCTGGCGCCACGGGATATTTTGACTCTCGTGCTGACTGATTATTGGTAAAATGCATATGTGATCGTGCGGACTCCGGTATAAACGGGCACAGTACTATCCCGACATTTGCCCGAAGACGAAGTGGTAAACCACGGAAAACCACTTCGAGGATGGCTGAGGTCGGAATCGAACCCCCTCTACTCATTTGGAACCCCCGAGGCTGAGTAGACCCCGTTCCAGTCCTCATACCACTTTTCAAATTTCGTGGCAGAGCCGGGAATCGAACCCAGGACTTCCGGGGCGGCAGCTAACCATGCCGATCGCTACACTATGGTGGCGACAATATAAAATTATAATTATTATTATTAGTCGCCTCCTTAGCGTAGCGGTCAGCATGGTTAGCTGCCCCCCCGGAGGTCCTGGGTTTGATTCCCGGCTCTGCCACGAAATTTGAAAAGTGGTACGTAGACTGGAACGGGGTCTGCTCAGCCTCGGGTGTTCCAAATGAGTAGAGGGGGATCGATTCCCACCTCAGGCATCCTCGAAGTGGTTTTCCGTGGTTTACCACTTCGTCTTCGGGCAAATGCCGGGATGGTACCTTCTTCAAGGCCACGGCCGCCTCATTCCCTCTTCCTTGCCTATCCATCCTGACCACCCCTTACCTTCCCTCATGAGGCCCCTGTTCGCTCTGCAGGTGTGGCCGCCTGGGCGAGGTGCCAATCACACCTCACCAGTTGTATTCACTCCGATTAGATGTTCACAGCTCTAGACCACTGCCCGTAGAGGCGGTAGTGGTGAGTTCCCTTGCTGAGTCCGTTGGTTCCACCAACATGGAGGGTAAACGACTAAGAAAAGAAAAGAAGAAAGAAGAATTATTTATTGTGGAGTGAAAATATCATTGTGTTATCAAGTTGTATTATTTTACACGAATAGGATGATTATTAATGGTTTCCGACTCAGAGAATGGACAGCACAAAGTCGGATGGATACAATAAAATAATTTAAAAAGAAATACAATTTTGGTCCTTAGAGTGTCTTGAACCCAGGACCCATCCGTTACGAAGCAACAGCCTTACCCCTCCTACAATTTTCCACAACATCAGTGGGTTCACAGGTAGCTTACGTAACTGAATCCCAATGCAATGGTTGAAGGTCAAATGATTTCAGTTCAATCTTTAAGACCGACAGGAATGCATTCATCAGTGCCTGGCATGTTTTCAACTTACAGTTACGTATCTTAATGACTGATTTGCATTCTAATAATGCCCATGAACGGCGGATACCACCCTCAATTGACAACCGTCCACCATGTTTGATTCCTTGCACCTAGCCCTGCTGAGCCAATGGAGATAGCCGGTATACTTGTGAGTAACGTTACAAAAGCCTGTACCGAAACTGCGGCTACATCCCATCTTAACGTTACAGCCTGTACCGTTTCTTCTCTGAGGGTCAATGCTGGCGGTACAAAGTTACAACCTCTACCATCTCTTGTAGCGTTACGTAAAATCCAGCATTGATAACGCCCATTTCGTTCTTATTCGTACCGACAACATTATCAATATTATTATTATTATTATTATTATTATTATTATCTTAGGTGTTTGTGGAATCAGTGTGTTTACCAGTGACATTGTGTTGGCTATGGTAATGTGCGTATTTGTAATTGTGGCTAGGTTTGTGAAGGAAATGGTCGTGGCCTTCACTTAGGTACCATCCGGGCATTTGCCTCACGTGGCTTAGTCTAGTGTTTAGCGCCGACGACCTCGTAGTTCCTCCCCTTTCAAACCCAATAACTAACTAACTAATTAACTAACTGACTAGGCTTAGTGTACAGTTTCTAGCTCTGTGGCTAGAAATAACTTTGCAGGAAGAGATGGGGATCGAACCCAGGTCCTTTAAAAGAGGAGTCACATTGCACACTCATCTCATGGAAGGTGGCTTTGTGTAATTTTATTTCTGAATTATTTCCGGAATACACAAGTTGTGAAAGACACACGTCCACTTCCAAACTGAGCACACAACTGCTTTGATTCCTTGTTGTGCATTATTTTCTTTCTCTCAACTATCTTGGACATTTTGAGTTACGTAACTGTCTTCAATATAATATCCAAATTGTATCGTACTATAAATCTGACACACTTGAGTGATGAATTACAATAGGTGTAATATAAAATTGTTTCGCTTATTCCTTTTCTTTTTCTACCCTCCAGGTAGGCTTTTCCCACGGACTCAGCGAATGATCCCGCCTTTACTGCCTCTACGGGCAGTGTCCTGGATCTTGACATCCAGTTATGGGATACAACTGGGGAGGGAGGCTGGACTAGCGCCTCGCCCAGGTGGTCTCACCTGCAAAGCGAATAGTGGGCCACATGAGGGAGGGACAGGATGGGAAGAATTGGGGGGGGGGGATAGACATGGAACGGGGAAGGAGACAGCTGTGGCCTGTCGTTAGATACCATTCCGACATTAGCCCGGAAACGAACTGGGAAACCACGGAAAACCACTTCGGGGATGGCTGAGGTGGGAATCATACAACCTCGACTCACTTGGACCACCCGAGGCTGAGTAGACCCCGTTCCAATCATACCGCTTTTCAAATTACGTAGCAGACCCAGGAATCGGACCTTGGGCCTCTGGGGTGGCAGCTAAGCATGCTGCCCACTACACAACGGAGATTACACAATATAAAATTATAATTAATATTAGTTATTGTGAAGTCGCCTCCATCGCTTAGCGGTCAGCATGGTTAGCTGCCGCCCTGGAGGTCCAGGGTTCGATTCCCGGCTCTGCCACGAAATATGAAAAGTGGTATGAGGACTGGAACGGGGTCTATTCAGTCTCGGGTATTCCAAATGACTAGAGGGAGTTCGATTCCAACCTCAGCTATCCTCGATATTGTTTTCCGTGGTTTCCCACTTCGTCTTCGGGCAAATGCCGGGATGGTGCCTTCTTCAAGGTCACGGCCGCCTCCTTCCCTCTTCCTTGCCTATCCATCCTGACCATCCCTTACCTTCCCTCATGAGGCCCCTGTTCGCTTTGCATGTGTGGCTGCCTGGGAGAGGTGCCAAACACATCTCACCAGTTGTATCCACTCCGATTAGATGTTCCCAGCTCTAGGACACTGCCCGTAGAGGCGGTAGTGGTGAGTTCCCTTGCTGAGTCCGTTGGTTCCACCAACCTGGAGGGTAAACGACTAAGAAAGAAAAGAAGAAAAGAAGAATTATTTATTGTGGATTGAAAATATCATTGTGCTATCAAGTTGTATTATTTTACACGAATAGGATGAATATTAATGGTTTCCGACTCAGAGAATGGACAGCACAAAGTCGGATGGATACAATAAAATAATTTAAAAAGAAATAAAATGTTGGTCCTTAGGGTGTCTTGAACCCAGGACCCATCCGTTACGAAGCAACATCCTTACCCCTCCTACACTTTTCCAGTATATCAGTGGGCTCACAGGTAGCTTACGTAACTCAATCCCAATGCAATGGTTGAAGGTCAAATGATTTCAGTTCAATCTTTAAGACCGACAGGAATGCATTCGTCAGTGCCTGGCATGTTTTCAACTTACAGTTACGTATCGTAATGACTGATTTGCATTCTAATAATGCCCATGAACGGCAGATACCACCCTCAATTGACAACCGTCCACCATGTTTGATTCCTTGCACCTAGCCCTGCTGAGCCAATGGAGATAGCCGGTATACTTGTGAGTAACGTTACAAAAGCCTGTACCGAAACTGCGGCTACATCCCATCTTAACGTTACAGCCTGTACCGTTTCTTCTCTGAGGGTCAATGCTGGCGGTACAAAGTTACAACCTCTACCATCTCTTGTAGCGTTAGGTAAAATCCAGCATTGATAACGCTCATTTCGTTCTTATTCGTACCGACAACATTATCAATATTATTATTATTATTATTAATATTATTATTATTATTATCTTAGGTGTTTGTGGAATCAGTGTGTTAACCAGTGACATTGTGTTGGCTATGGTAATGTGCGTATTTGTAATTGTGGCTAGGTTTGGGAAGGAAATGGTCGTGGCCTTCACTTAGGTACCATCCGGGCATTTGCCTCACGTGGCTTAGTCTAGTGTTTAGCGCCGACGACCTCGTAGTTCCTCCCCTTTCAACCCCAATAACTAACTAACTAATTAACTAACTGACTAGGCTTAGTGTACAGTTTCTAGCGCTGAGGCTAGAAATAACTTTGCAGGAAGAGATGGGGATCGAACCCAGGTCCTTTAAAAGAGGAGTCGCATTGCACACTCATCTCATGGAAGGTGGCTTTGTGTAATTTTATTTCTGAATTATTTCCGGATTACACAAGTTGTGAAAGACACACGTCCACTTCCAAACTGAGCACACAACTGCTTTGATTCCTTGTTGTGCATTATTTTCTTTCTCTCAACTATCTTGGACATTTTGAGTTACGTAACTGTCTTCAATATAATATCCAAATTGTATCGTACTATAAATCTGACACACTTGAGTGATGAATTACAATAGGTGTAATATAAAATTGTTTCGCTTATTCCTTTTCTTTTTCTACCCTCCAGGTAGGCTTTTCCCACGGACTCAGCGAATGATCCCGCCTTTACCGCCTCTACGGGCAGTGTCCTGGATCTTGACATCCAGTTATGGGATACAACTGGGGAGGGAGGCTGGACTAGCACCTCGCCCAGGTGGTCTCACCTGCAAAGTGAATTGTGGGCCACATGAGGGACGGGACAGGATGGGATGAATGGGGGGGATAGACATGGAACGGGGAAGGAGGCAGCTGTGGCCTGTCGTTAGATACCATCCCTACATTAGCCCGGAAACGAAGTGGGAAACCACGGAAAACCACTTCGGGGATGGCTGAGGTGGGAATCAAACATCCTCGACTCATTTGGACCTCCCGAGGCTGAGTAGACCCCGTTCCAATCATACCGCTTTTCAAATTACGTAGCAGACCCAGGAATCGGACCTTGGGCCTCTGGGGTGGCAGCTAAGCATGCTGCCCACTACACAACGGAGATTACCCAATATAAAATTATAATTAATATTAGTTATTGTGAAGTCGCCTCCGTCGCTTAGCGGTCAGCATGGTTAGCTGCCGCCCTGGAGGTCCTGGGTTCGATTCCCGGCTGTGCCACAATATATAGAAAGTGGTATGAGGACTGGAACGAGGTCTATTCAGTCTCGGGTATTCCAAATGACTAGAGGGGGTTCGATTCCATCCTCAGCTATCCTCGATGTTGTTTTCCGTGGTTTCCCACTTCGTCTTCGGGCAAATGCCGGGATGGTGCCTTCTTCAAGGTCACGGCCGCCTCCTTCCCTCTTCCTTGCCTATCCATCCTGACCATCCCTTACCTTCCCTCATGAGGCCCCTGTTCGCTTTGCAGGTGTGGCCGCCTGGGCGAGGTGCCAAACACATCTCACCAGTTGTATCCACTCCGATTAGATGTTCCCAGCTCTAGGACACTGCCCGTAGAGGCGGTAGTGGTGAGTTCCCTTGCTGAGTCCGTTGGTTCCACCAACCTGGAGGGTAAACGCTAAGAAAGAAAAGAAGAAAAGAAGAATTATTTATTGTGGAGTGAAAATATCATTGTGCTATCAAGTTGTATTATTTTAATAATAATAATGTTATTGGTTTTACGTCCCTTTTAACTACACTGGCTTTTAGAGACGCCGGGGTGCCGGAATTTTGCCCCGAAGGGGATCGTTAACGTGCCAGTAAATGTACTGACACGGCTCCCTCGCATTTGCGCACCCTCAAATGCCAGCTGACTGCGCCAGGTTTCGAACCTGCAACCTTGGGCTCAGTAAGCGAGAACGTTACCCCTGAGCCACGCAGCCAGACTGTATTATTTTACACGAATAGGATGAATATTAATGGTTTCCGACTCAGAGAATGGACAGCACAAAGTCGGATGGATACAATAAAATAATTTAAAAAGAAATAGCATTTTGGTCCTTAGGGTGTCTCTGAGGGTCAATGCTGGCGGTACAAAGTTACAACCTCTACCATCTCTTGTAGCGTTACGTAAAATCCAGCATTGATAACGCTCACTTGTTTGTTATTCGTACCGACAACATTATCATTATAATAATAATAATAATTATAATAATAATAATAATAATAATTATTATTATTATCTTAGGATTGTGTGGAATCAGTGTGTTAACCCGTGACATTATGTTGGCTGTGGTAATGTGCGTATTTGTAATTGTGGCTAGGTTTGGGAAGGAAATGACCGTAGCCTTCACTCAGGTACCATCCGGGCATTTGCTTGGCTTTGAAGTAGGGGACCACGCCATTCCACCTCCAGGATACCCTGTTCGGAATGTAACCTATCTCTTCTAAAATATCCTCACGAGGCTTAGTGTAGTGTTTGGGGCCGATGGCCTTGTAGTTCATCCCCTTTAAACCCCAATAACTAACTAACTAAATAATTAACTAACTGACTAGGCTTAGTGTACAGTTTCTAGCACTGAGGCTAGAAACATCTTTGCTGGATGGAATGGGAAATGAACCCAAGACCATTAAAACTGTAGTCTCAGTACTCACTCTGTTGACGGAAGGCGACTTAGTATAATTGTATTTCTTAAATCTTATTGTTTTATACAAACCGTAAAGGAACACAATTTTACTTCCAAACTCTACTCCGCCATGTTTGATTCCTTGCACCCGGGCCTCGTGCTGTACCGATTGTAACACGCGGTACGGCTATATATAACGTTACTAATGGCTGTACCGGAACTCCTGCCTTAGCCAAACGTAACGTTACAGCCTGTACCTTCTCTACTCAGCTGGCCAATGCTGACGGTACAACACACCCGACATAGCTGTAACGTTACTAATGTCTGTTCCGGAACTGACGTTATATGAAATGTAACGTTACAGCCTGTACCATCTTTACTGTACCGATCAATGCCTGCGGTACAACTGTTACGTTACTGCTGTAACCTTACACTTGGTTAGAACGTTAGTTGCGGTACACGCAAGAGGCACGTTACCCAACCACATCGGTTCCACGTTACATTACGTGTAACGTAACGTAAAACTCAGCGTTAATAACGTATATTTCGTTAAGTTACGGGTCCCTGGTCTGTATTCCATTTGCTAAGGGATAGCAGAGGGTATCTCGAATGTACACTGGGTAGCCTTCCCTGTAAACGCTGCCGAAGTCGATGTCAGTTCCGCTCCGTTGCTAAGCAACTGGAGCAACATGGCTCCCTTGTAGCTTGCTTCGTCTTTGAGCCGTCATTTTTTCCTATTTGTATCGTATAAAACTGTACATGCATGGATGTTCAGAGGCAAGAATGCATAGAAAAGTATATTTTCCAGAGTAATTTAACATAGTTGTCCAATAAAGTTGTAAAATATTGCGTACGAGATGCACATTACGTCTTACAGCAGGTTGTAGAGATGTGGCCTTCGATATTTAACTTAAATTAAGTGAAAACACGAAAATATAACATTTCTGTATATTGTGAATCACGTCCCGTATGAATGATCAATACTACGGAAAATATAGAACCGTAGGCCCTACCAATAAGTGACGAATAAAATGAACTTCATGTCTAGCAATTCATAAGGGAACAGTATAAAATATTTTGCATGAGAGTTTAGGCCAAATCACATCAACGGCTTTAGAAGAAACAAATACTGCATTTCAATACAATTTGTATGTTTACCACAACGCCGCATTTGTTTGAAAACAAATCAAATTAACAAAGCCTAACCTGTGTACTCACTAACAGGTTACAGAAGTCTACAATTAAGGCCTATCGTCCTACCTCATTCTAAATAATGGGGCACTTTTCCTATCGTAGCTCTATTCAGCCACTATAACTGACATGAAAATATCCGAGGCTCTCACCCAATAAGTACACCAAGCCGATGACCACATTAGGCCTATTCCTTGCTCCTAAGATTCAAACAGATTATCACACTGGTTATTGTTACACATTAGCTGGTTTGCCACAAAAGAGCTAAATAGAATTAGCTGGTATATAGAGATTTATTCATACTATCTCGCAAAATTCTCGTACTTTATCCATAAAATGTCACTTCTATTTTGTAGCTCCAACACTGTAGATGATCTTCACGGGAGGCGTTTGCCTTATTTCACGCATATTACACCTTTTTATCCACAAATTTAAGACGCTGCGCAGCGTTAATGTAGCTTCCTATGTATAAAAAACCTAACAACCAGTTGTTTGGGTCCAATGTGGCTGCGCCCAAGCGGTTGCTAGGTGCGTCACTTCGGCAGCGTAATACCTCGTGTGAATGGCGATATTTTAGCTGCTGGCGCCCCTCGCGCTAACTCGCTCACTGAGTCCGTAGGAGTAGTGCTGGTGAACCGATTAGGGCAGTAAAATAAGTTATCTAATGGTGAAATGTCATCATCCATGGAAATTTATCAGGGTTTAGGGAATATTCGGATGGATACGTCGTATTTCACAGTCTCTCAGTTTAAGAAAACCGACAGTAGTGGCTACGCGGGCTAAAGCGCAGCGTTAGATCATGGGGCCAAGCTCTCTGCTGACTCGGTAGACACGTGGGTTCGAGCCCCACCGTCGGCTGTCCTTGAAATGGTTTTCCGTGGTTTCCCCATTTTCAACTCCAGGTAAATGCTGGGACAGTACCTTCTGACAGGCCACGGCCGCTTCCTTCCACATCCTTGCCCAGTTTCATTCATCTGCATCCATTCCATCTCTCATCCCGACGCGCAGGTCGCCCACGGGCGTCGACTAGAAAGACCTGCACTCGGCCTCTCAGGAGGCTACACGACAACAACAAAAAAGCTTAAGAAAGGCGGAAAGCTCATTGTGGAATAAAAGTTGGGAGAAGACATAATTATAAAGTTTGTGTTTGCGAGAAACTAGCATTAATCAACCATCTCATGCTGTTAAATTTGAATTGCAGTGCCTTACTTTTTGCACTGTTAACAGGGGCGGCTCCAGGATTATATTTTTGGGTAGGCACAGTTTGTGGTTACCGGGGGGCCTGGGGGGTATGGAATACAATTTTTTTTAAAATTGGATGCAAATTGGTGATTTTTAAGGCTTTTTGATGGTACATTTTACTCTTGCTTTTATTGGGCTATACATGTGGTATAGCCAAATAAAAGTAGTTTCGGTGTCTCAAATAAGGTTTTAGAGCATGCAGAGCCTAGATGTTTTAGTCATGGAATTATGCCTCAAATATTTCGTCACTTGCTTAGAATTTAGACCTTTAATTGTTTTCCAGATTGTGATAAAATAATATATTAACTGACGTTTTTGAAATTGACTGTACACACTCTCTAATTTTCAGGAAAGAAAATTTTGACAAGACTTAGAATCACTAATCACAATTCCAGTAAGTTGCTCCGATTACAGTAAGTTGTATTCACAATTACAGTAAGTTGTTGCATAAGATATGGTCTACTTGTAATAATAGATTATTTGCAAGAGCCTACTATGCCTATTAGCTTTTATTGATTCAAAACACAAAATGACTTATTCTAACTATCTAAGGGGGATATTATTCGAAATAATGGATTAACCTTCAAAATAAAAACTCATAACACTTTTTGAATTTCAACAAAATACACTTTATTACCTATAAATGGGGGTCACGAAAGAAGCCTCCCAGAAGAATGCACTAATTACATGCACTCGGGCGTCCCCTGGGCAACGGTAAAAAATATTGTAAAATTTACCGGCTGATTCTTTCAACACCAAAACACTACTATAATGTCGATCCTTTTAAAAAGGCATTTTTCAATGCCAGCACTAGTTATAATCTCCATTAACATTGAAGGTATTTCATCTGAAAAGGAAGCCTTATTATCTAACATCTGCAGGAAACATGACTGTGATTTCTTACTGGTCCAAGAAACCCATAGGGGATCAAATGATCGCCGACCAAGGGTGAATGGAATGAAACTCGTTTTGGAGAGACCTGATGAGCAATATGGGAGTGCAGTTTTCACTAAACTGGGAACCAACATTCTCTCTACTGATTTGACCTGTGTAGATCATATAGAAAATCTGACAGTTGAAATACAATCCTGTACTATTACATCTGTCTACAAACCACCAAATAAGGAATACAAATTCACAGAAACTTGTAACTTCCATTCCCAAGCTACAAAACTAGTCGTAGGCGACTTCAATTGCCAAAGTATATCATGGGGATACAAAGAGACGGACTTAAATGGTCAAAAACTAGAAGAATGGGCGGAATGCATGGGTCTTAAATTGATACATGACCCAAAGCTACCCCAGTCCTTTAATAGTGGTCGGTGGAAGAGAGGCTACAATCCGGACAACATTTTTGTCACCGATCATATAGCTTATCAAACCAAGAAGCACATTGCAGAACCTTTCCCAAGAACACAACACCGAGCTCTTATATGTGTAGTACAAGCAATTGTCAAACCTGAACAAGTCCCGTTTAAAAGACAGTTCAACTTTAAGAAAGCTCAGTGGGATAGCTTTTCTCAAAACCTAGATGATGAGGTGAGGAAGATCAAGCCTGACCCAGAGAAATACATGAATTTTGTTGAATTAGTAAAGTCTATCTCCCGTAAACACATCCCAAGGGGCTGCAGAACAATGTATATTCCTGGACTCGATAAGGACTCAAAATCCCTCCTTAACAAATATGAACAACTATATGAAAAGGACCCATTCGCAGAGGAAACAATACTAACTGGAGAACACCTTCTCCAAGCCATATCAAAATCAAGAACAGACAAATGGCGTAATCTTCTCGAAAGTTTGGACATGAAGCGCACAAGTCGTCAAGCTTGGAAATTATTGAAGAATCTCAATGGTGATCCTACAGTTCCAACCCAGGAATCGGATAAAGTTACCGCTGACCAAATAGCCAATCAACTACTGCTGAACGGTAAAGCCTCAAGAAGGTCCAAAGAAATAAAAATCCAACGATATGAACAGGAGAACAACCATCTTGGTACACGATTCACAACGGAAGAATTAAGAACTGTTATTCAACAGATGAAACACAACAAAGCTGCAGGTTTGGATGATATAAGACCTGAGAAAATAAAACAGTTTGGCCCCTTAACTATCGAATGGATCCTACAACTGATGAACACCTGTGTGACTAAAATGATAATCCCGAAGTTATGGCGTAAAGCAAAAGTTGTGGCCTTGCTCAAACCAGGTAAAGAACCAAATGAACCCAAGAATTTCAGACCTGTATCGCTTCTCTGTCATCTCTGTAAGGCCCTGGAGAGAATGATTTTGAACCGAATTTCCAACTTTGTTGACAGAGAGATCATTAAGGAGCAGTCAGGTTTCAGACCAGGGAAATCGTGTACTGGTCAAATATTGAACTTAACCCAGTATATTGAGGATGGATATGAAAGGAAACAGATTACTGGAGTTGCTTTTGTGGACCTCACAGCTGCTTATGATACTGTAAACCACAAACGATTGACAAAGAAGCTGTACTCAACAACTAGAGACTTTCGACTAACACAGTTTATTCAGTGTTTGTTGCAGAATCGACGATTTTTTGTCACCCTCAAGGATAAGAAAAGCCGATGGAGGAACCAAAAGAATGGCCTCCCACAGGGAAGCGTGCTAGCTCCATTATTATATAATATCTACACTAACGACCAGCCACTTAACACTAGGACCAGAGCATTCATCTACGCAGATGACACTGCTGTTGTTGCTCAAGGATCAACGTTTGAAGAAGTAGAGTTAAAGCTGACATCTGCTCTTGAAGACTTAGCCCTCTACTACAATGATAACTACTTGAAACCCAACCCAGAGAAAACCCAAATATGCGCGTTTCACCTGCGCAATAGGGAGGCGAGAAGGCAGATCAACGTCACCTGGGAAGGTCACAATCTGAAACACTGTGTTCATCCTAAATACTTGGGAGTAAAGCTGGATCGCGCGCTGACCTATAAACAGCATTGCATGGACACCAAACGGAAGGTATGCACCAGGAACAACATCGTTCGGAAGCTCACAAACACCAGATGGGGAGCTCAGTCTAGTGTCCTGCGTACAATTGCCCTTGCTCTGAGTTTCTCTGCTGCAGAATATGCTGCCCCAGTCTGGAGGAACTCTGCTCATGCCAACCAAGTAGATGTTGCCCTCCATGAGACAGGCTGCATTGTGACAGGCTGTCTACGTCCAACTTCTGTCGATAAGATCTTTCCGCTTATGGGAGTAGCACCTCCAGAAGTTAGAAGACAAGTAGCGGCAGAAGTAGAGAAGAAAAAGCAAGAATCAGATCCAAGACATCCAATGTATGGACTTGATGTCCATCCACCTAGGCTAAAATCAAGAAAGAGCTTCCTCCAGACAACAATATCAATTCATTCCTCAGCTGAAGCTCGCCGAATTGAACTTTGGAAAGCAAAATCACCAGGAGGATCGTGGGAAATGAAGGAGAAGCCGGCAGCTGGCTACCACCTACAATACGAATCCTGGAAGACGCTAAACCGAGTGAGAACTGGTGTGAGTCGGTGCAAAAGCAATTTAATGAAGTGGGGATACAGTGCTGAAGAACTTTGTACTGTACCCGATACCTAGTTGAGGCTATCGGCTACGCCAGCAGACATTAAGCCGTAGTTGAGATTATGGGAAGAGTTATGAAAAGATAGCGCTCAAATCGAGTCAAGAGGAATGTCGAGATGACGTAGAAGGTCTAGGATTAAGAAGGCACTAACAGCAGTCAAGCAGATGGAATTATGGATGGAAATATGAAGCTTTATTAAGATCTATATGGAACATGGTATTTAAACATCTCAGAAGAGAAGATATAACAAGCATTATATATGGTAATAATTTGAAGGAAGTCAGATAACACTTAAGTTATTGTATAACTAAATAGCCGAGATGATCGGGGTTCGAGATTATATTTGTGACGCAAGACCACAGAGGTGGGGAGAACGTCACGTGACTGCGCCAGGGAGGTGCAGGTCAATGCAGTTTAGAGACAGTCAGTCGAGCTCTGTAAGCAGAGGAGTCGAGCTCAGTGAGCAAGAGAGTCAAGTACAGTTAGCAAGAGAGTCGAGTTCAGAGAGCGAGCTGAGTAGGACATATGCCGAGCGTATGGTAAAAGTCGCGCAGCGAACAGCATTTGTCACGGAAAGTGAAAGCGACAGGTTTTACTTCACCAAGCAGAGAACGGAAAGTAGGTCAGTGAGCCAGGCAGACACCCGCAGTAGGCAGCGTGAAGACCGGTTACGGAACCAGCTGTATGGGCCAAGCAAGCATGAGAAGGCCGGGGTTTAGAACAGCACTGTAAAACGAGTCGGAGAACTTTATTTCGAGCTGCATTTTGGTAACGCAGAACAGCATAGCAGAGCGGCATGGCGAGGCCAGCTTTAAGCGGAGATTATTCTAGAACATTGCAGTAGAGACGAGCGGGTTATTTCCAATTTTATACGCAAGCAATATAATAGAAGCTGAACTTCATTACAACATTAAGTTAGGACGCATATTCAGTAATCAAATTGTACAGGCAGATAGTTACGAGATACTGCAACTGTGAACTTCAAATGAACATAGTTATTCAATGACATTACGACTATGCATTTCATAACGGAACATGCAGAGCGACCATGGAGTCCAAATAACATTAACGATTTTAGGCAAACGGAATGTTACAAGCATATGCACTTATGAACTCTGGCACGTGCATTAATGCAATTATTTCTTATGAAGTGTTATAAAATACCGAGTACGAACACAGCTACAGGGTGTTTGATAAATTTAGACACTCTCATAAATAAAATTTATTTTCTGCAAGTGAGACTTAACCGCTGTGGAGATTGAACTTTCTACACTCAAACCGAACATTGTATGGGACAGTGGCGTAACGTAGAAGAGGAATATGGGGTACGCTGTTTCTATGAACTTTTTCGTGAGGATTTGGACAGTATCCGCTATGGATAACCAGCAGTTCATCATGTCGGAGTAAACGAAGACAGAGACGCGATGGCACCACGGAGCGATGGATTCGATTCCTGAAGAGGAGGAGGTCCACCAGCTGATTCACTTGGGATTTGAAGGCAATCGTCATTGCGTGGGT
Source organism: Meconema thalassinum (assembly GCA_946902985.2). Taxonomy (NCBI): domain Eukaryota; kingdom Metazoa; phylum Arthropoda; class Insecta; order Orthoptera; family Tettigoniidae; genus Meconema; species Meconema thalassinum. The sequence goes on along the minus strand of OX336391.1, from coordinate 292,236,164 downwards.
GGAATGATATTCACGCCGATCTTTCGAGAAATTCATTACATAAGGATAATCGACGATCTTTGAAATTTAATAACAGCTGATTATGAGAAGGTACTGTAAGAGTTATAACTTCCTGATACGATTATTTTCATGAATACTGGGCACACATGTATATTTTTCTAATAGGAGTGATACGATTATTTAGACATGACTTTGACTTTATATGCTTCAAATTTTGCTAGAATATGGCGTGACCATATGATATGGCAGGCATCATTATACGAAATTCTCACCATTGGTTGGCTTTATTAAGCAGATGTTAGATCTTTTAGACATTTTTCCAGCAAGGATAGTTTTCATGAAGAGTTTTTTTTGTGTGACGAGTATTTCGAACTCGTGATCTGCAATTGATTATCTAAATTACTTCGTCAGTTCATTGCATACTAGCGAGTGTGTATTATTCATCAGTAGGGATTTTTTCCATTGGATTGTTTGGAGATATTAAGATGTTATTCACTTTAGTGAATGAATATCGCTTTTATGTGACAACTAGAGACTTATTGATTCCGATCTGGTACATTCACTCATTTAGTCTTCGAGATGGGGTCTTTCGTATTTATACGATTGTATGGTGGTTACTCATCTTATCCATCGTTCAGGGCACTATCATGTTAGACGACGGGGCGAGGTCTTTCGTATTTATACGATTGTATGGTGGTTACTCATCTTACTTGCCATTGAGGGACTCATTTTTATCATCCGAGTGTACTTGAGATTGTAAGAGGATCAAACAAGGAACTACTAGTCACATATCAGTCGAATTTTTGTTAAATAAAGTAAAGATAAATGTCAGCAGGGTTACATTTGTAATTCTTGTTTGCCAATCCAATATTTTGTTGCTATACTCTTTTGAGAGTACTTTCAGTTTAACAGCTGGTACAGCTGATGCTTTTGATGATTTTTATAATTGTGTTTGATACCTTTGAGAAGGATTTAAAGTAATTGAATCTTGTAAGATGAATCATTAATGGTCAGATTTATTTTAAGGCAGATCAGTATTGCATATGTTGATATGAGAGATTATAGCACATTGGTGTTTTTCTGCGATGTGAATTATGAGAATTGTAAGAGAATTTATGCTATTTGAAAGCAGATCTTGAATTACTAAGGTAATATTTTTTCTAATTGTTTAAGAAGTTGTCTAGATGTGATCAGAGTAATTACAGTTATTGGAGATTGTGTGCGTTGATAATTTGAAGCCAGTTATATATTTTTTGTAGATCATGCAACATGGTTAAGTGAAGTTTGTGATAGGCATTTTGTGGAAGTTGCCAAGTGATAGTTGCAATGTTGCTAATGTATTTTGAGGCAGACATGAGGTTGTCGAACCCAGTCTAGCGTAATTGTTGAGATTCAGGCTGTATGCTGAATATTTATGGAGTTTTGTGGAACAATTGTGGTATTCAAATGTGATATTTGAAGAAGTGAGGATATATAATGTAGTTGTGGATAGTCAGATCCAACGTGATGTCGTGAAGGCAATAATATTTTTTGGCATGATAATTAAATACGAGATATAACTTGGAAGTGATAAAACTGTAAGACAACGTTCTATAACCCATATTAAACAATTTGTTAGGAAATTAAACAAATAAATAAAGTTGATAATACAAGATTTTCTGATAATAATAATTAATGAAATAATAATCTGAAATTTAAGCATATTAATGATCTGACCTAATGAAATAAAAATCAGAATGACTAGATGAAATAATAAAAATCTAAATAACCAGAAGAATAAAATTTAAATAAATTAATAAATTAAATTTTGGAATAAATCAATGAATTAAATAAATGGATGAATTAAAGATTGGATAAATAAACTGATTTAAATAAATTAATAGATGATTGGATAGATGATGAATAACTGAATTAGAAGGTGATAATTAATTAAAGAAGCTGATGATTAATGAATTTATATGGAATTAAATAAATTTAATTGAGATATGACTTGAAGAAATTGCAACTTGAGTTGATGAATTAAACGATTTATATTGATGATTTAAGATGATTTAATCTGAAGGAGATGATAAAATAAGAGTGTGTGAATAATTAGAAAGTATAATGAAGTGATAATAATAATTTTCATTTAAATGATTTAATGGTGATGAGTTAATGATTCTGACAGGAATATATAGAATTTTGAGATGAGAATTAATGTGAGAAATATTTAACTTTGATGATGATGATGATTGTGACCAATGAGCAGTGGATTTTCTGTAATTCACAAACAAGCAATTATTAATGACAATGTAAATAGTGTAAATTAATTATTCGATGTTTAGGAGCATTTTACTAACGTATTCAACATTTAAATTATGCCATGCAAGCCATAAATTACGTGATATTTAAAATATGTGATTATAATATGTGTGTTTAGACAGATTAATAATTTTTTCAAATCCACATTCATGATGTTAATTTAAAGAGAAATTAGGTCTCAGGTATCACGAATGTCAGTGACGAAAGACATAGTGCTACGGTGATCCTGAGAACACAAGAGAACTTTAGAGAATTTTCCTGTTTTATGTGGAATAAATACTTTTGATTAGAAAAGAGATGGTTCGATTTTTGGACAATGACAATTTAACGTTGGCATTCGACCATGCTCTCAGGTAGGATGAATATTTAAAATGTCTGTCTGACTATCAAAGTGAAATAAATTTGTTTTTATCTTAGTTATGATCTGATGATGGTGTGATTTTCCTTTTTCTTTCCTTGTCTTGATTAAGGCTTAACCGGAAAGGATGTGGTTTGCTAGGAGTTCAGTTGATGGCGCCCATTTATATTTGCATTTTTTTTATTAACTTTAAGCCCGTAACGACCCTAGAGATACTTTGTCTCGTGTTACCCTCTGTTTTTTCGATATCTCAGCTGAATTTCCGACACATTCCTTATTTGACTAGAGGTTCATTGAACTCCACTCTGTCCTGGAACTCCAGGAATGCGATGTAATAGCAGAGGGGTCATCGCATCCCCAAGACGAACGGGTACAGCACATGTGGTGAAAGACAAGACCCCGTGCACCTTCTGAATTGCAGCATGTTATCAAGACCATGTACTATGCAGGACTTGATAGAAGCCAATGACTGTGCCATTCTAACAGTTGAACACTGGAGTAATGAAATTTAGTGTAATTTATATGTATATATGTATGTGTTTTGGACTCGGATAAATAAATAAAACCTATAAATTTCACAAAGCTAATTTTAACTTTAAGTAGAAAACTCAAAATACAACTCAAACCAATCCAATAATATGCACACAAACACATCTCAAATGCACAGTTCATTTAATGGAAAACTGCAATCTTCTACCCTTCTGAGAAGCAAATTCATCAACGACGGAATGAGGATGATTTAGAAGTTCGCAGCTTGCTTCTCTTTCGATGGATATTATTCCCAAACTGTTGAGTCTCTTCCCAGTCATTGTGGCCCGCAAATTTGATTTGATTCTTCTTATTGTAGAAAAAGTCCTTTCAGCAGACGCTGTGGAGACGGGCATCGTCAATATAATGGTCATAATGTGTTGTAATTCTTCAAACGATGGGAAATCGGTTAAGTCCTTCAACACATCAATGCTACTATTGGAGTTGCCAAACATTAATTTACCTAAACCACACTGTGCTTTTAGGGTAGAGGTAAAGTCACTATCCTTGCCGTGAAGTTCTGCAAAATTACACAAAACTTCAGGATTCAAAAACTCTTCTGATTTTGGATCAAATGCCAAGATACAAGCCATTTGAACATCATTGTCAATAAACCTTTTTTTCATTTCACATAGTTTATTGTCAAGTACATCTAAATACACCCCTCTTAGTTTTGCCTTATGCTCACTTTCATCACTCTCTACACACGTTGACCTTCCCTTTCCAGAGGTTTCTAGAACAAAATAGTCATCAAGACTTGTTGTTGTCTTTTGTTTACGGCGGCCTCGCCCAGTGTCGGTTGAACAATAAATGTCATTGTTTTCGCAAATCTGTTTTGTTTCTTCAAAAAATTCTTCAAACTTTTCCTCTGTTGCTTTTACGAGCTTAAGACACTTTCCTATATCCAGGGTTGGAGACTGTAGTTGCTTTGATAGGATATTTACAACTTGTAAAATACCCTCAAGACTAACTAGAATGAAGACATTCTCAAAAGATCTAAATTGCATCAGAAGACCTTTTGCCTCAGCTGCTTCTCTTGGTTTTGAACTTTCAGTGCACTTCTGCAAAGCATTTATTACAGTGCCAAACTGGTTCTTAAAGAAATTTACCCCCTTATACTTTGCCACCCATCTAGTGTCACTTTGTTGAGGCACTGTGATGACTTTCCTCCCAGTATCTTGAGTAAATATGAACATTTCATGGCGAAGCGTAGAACACGATTGAAAAGCATATATTGCTTCCAAAAGGCCCATAGTTTCCCTAACTACTGTATTTGTACATTTTTAGCGACGTCAACCAAGACTAAATTTAACCGATGTGCATGGCAATGTACGTAAGGGCAAGGATTTTCAGTCATCCGTCTAATAACGGACTGCAGCCCGTTAAACCTTCCCGACATAACGGAAGCACCGTCATATGACTGACTTACACAGTTCCTTATTTCAAGTCCAATTGATTCCAAAAACTGTTTTATTTTGCTAGCTAAAGATTCAGGGGTTAGCTCTTTCAATTGAACAAAACCCAAAAATCTTTCTTTTATCTTACATTGATGAACGTAACGACAGCAGATACTCATTTGTTCTGTGTGTCCATCATCTCGAGCTTCATCCACTATAATGCTGTATACGTTACTATATTTTATTTCCTCAGCTATACTGCGAGTAATCAAATTCGCAGCGGTGTCTAAAATGTCATTTTGTACATCTTTAGATGTATACTTTGCGTTTCCAGGCATGGTTTTTAGATTCAAATTAAACCGGTCATTTTCTAAACACAATAAGTTTATTAATTCTTGAAAGTTCCCACGATTTACATCCGAAAACTTCTCAGCCCCCTCCTTTGCTTCATCTGGTTCATTACTGTCACTGCAATTTCCGTGTTCACCCTCCCTGTGTCCTCTCAGAGCAATGTCTTGGCGTGCACAAAATATCACACTTCTCACGAGGGTCTTTAATGTATCTCTATTCTTTTCTATTGTTTGCACCATATGCTCGTTAATTTTGCTAGTAACGGCACCAGTTTTTTGTGTATCCAGCCATCTTTGTACTTTGTTTGTGACAGCTAGATTTCTCGTGTTTGTCTGACATTTTACTGAATATTTTCCAGTAATTATATATCCCGAAGTAGTAAGTACTTCTCTGCCTGTAACAGAGAAGTGTCGGCAAAAGAAACAAAATACAGCGTCATTTCCTACTGAGTATTCTAACCAAGAATACTTACTATACCAGTTGGTATGGAAGGACCGCTGTTTTCCTCCTATATTCCGTCTAGGAAAATTTAGCTGCGGTTGCTTCGGCCCATCACTGGCACTTGCGCTAAGATCAAGTGGTCGTTTCGGCTGAACATTCGTAGAAGGATCGTCAGTTTTTAGTTTTTTAACTGCTTGAACTTCTTCTTCATCGGAACTTCTACTAGAAGACTCACCGTCAACACATTCTTTTGAAGGTTCATTAGGTTTCTTCAAAGTCTGCTTCAACTTCACCAAAAACTTTTCCATAACAACACTAAAAACCACCAAACAAACAGAACTAAACTAAGTGGCGTAATGGCGTTAGCGTAACACTGAAATGAGGACTATCGTCTGCCACTGCCAGTTCGATCCGCATAAACGTAAACAAAGAAAAACTCCCGCCAAGCCTCTAGCGCTAGCGTACAGCTGACTGTCCGTACAACAGGCAGTGTCGCCACCAAGGAGGATATATGGCTAGAGCTGCAACTTAATGCAAAATTTTGACACCAACCTATTGCTCGGCGCAAGTAGTTCCAACTGACAATACGAGATGGTGCGACGATGCACTTTCGAGCGCGACCCGTCCCCGACCTGGCCTACTTGCCCCTCTCCCCTCCCGGCCCGTGCCTACTCGATCCTTTCCCCTATTCTATCCCCCCCACCACTACTTTATATTCCATCCTTTCTTTCCCCTGCCTTATAATGGTCATATTTTAGTAATTGGTCTAATAATAGACGATTTCTTCCCCCTGTGATATCAGGTAGAGAAGAAGACATAGGCTCTATCAGAATAGTTGTGGATGTTTCAAGGTTATCAGCCCATGTTTCCACAAAGCACATAGCATGACATAGGCTTAACCCACAGATATGTACAAATAGAAAGAGTAGGCTACTATATTACAATATTAGAAATGAATTGTAAGACAAAATTACAACTGCACTTATCACACACCAGTATTATTTAATTGTCAGTGCGGTACTTCCTACAAATCGAATTAATAACGTTTGAATTACAGGAAGCGTTGGAACAACCAGCTCTTATTTTGAATTATATCAATAGTATCTGATATCGTTTCAAGCGCAGTGTATCGACTAAAATCGATGTGTGATTCAATATAATTCAATTTCTTCGTATAATATTGATCGAAAGCGATTGTATTCCTTTCTAAGCACTGCAATATATATTTACTATTTATATATATTCAAATATTAATAAAATATACAACATTAACAAGAATACTTACCAATTTTCCGATTTTGCTGCCATCTATAGAATTACAACTCAACTATATCGTCGTACGCGATGACTGCTAGCGTTTTTAACGTTGTCAGCAGGTACTACTACAAGGCAAGCTAGCGTTGGAACCAAAACTCCCTATAAAGTTTCACCCACTCGGTCGCCACTCTACTCCGCGCACAATCACTTGCAACTACAAACTATAACAAATATTATTGTCATTTAGACTTTCACGGCCCATGTTACTATTCATAATGTTGAATTTTGGGCTTATGCCGTGTTTATTATATTAAAATTCGACGCGTTTCGAAAGAAACCATGCCTTTCTTCGTCAGGAATAATCTGGAATACGACAATGATTGCTAAGAGAAAGAAACAAAGAACATATAGAAGGTGCCCAAAGATGGACGCCATTATAGCCCCATGTTAGGGACAGCGGAAAGCAGCAGTGAATTACTTTCTCAGGGTTCTGATAATAGGTAGCCAGGATTCACTGAGATTGTAGCCGGTGTCGCGGTTGAAATTATCTGGGTGTTTACGTATTTCAACCGCCTCCCTGATGATTCTGGGACGATATTGCTTTATACGGGCAAGAACATCCACTCCTTGGAACATGACATCATGGCCAGGTGTTAATGCATGATCGGCAACAGCTGATTTATCAGGTTGAATGACCCTGATACATCTATTATGTTCCTTAATGCGAGTGCATATTGTTCTCGAAGTCTTCCCGATGTAAACCTTGCCACAAGTACAGGGAACTCTGTAGATACCCGGTTGTTGCAATTTAGGCAAACTGTCCTTAGTTGGTCGCAGGAGTTGCCTAATCTTAACAGAAGTTCCAAATACAGTCCGTATGTTGTACCGACGTAGGATTTTAGCAATACGATCCGTCGTGTTATGTATGTAAGGTAGGTAAGCAGTTCCTCTTACATCTCTTTTCTCAACTGACGTCCTATTATTATTTGTTGGTTTCAGAACCGTAGAGATCAAAGCCTTGCTATAACCGTTGCTCTCAAAGGTGGTTCGCAAGGTATTAATTTCTTCTTGTAAAGAAGACACTTCACAAATCCTCCTAGCCCGGGTAGTTAGAGTTGTAAGGATACCATGTTTCTGGGCAGGGTGATGGTGAGAACTTGCGTGGAGATATCTATTGGTGTGTGTTGGCTTACGAAAAACGCTGTGTCCTAAAGATCCATCCTCTTTCTTGGTGAGGAGAACATCTAAAAACGGTATTTTGCCGTCAGATTCCTTTTCCGTGGTGAAACAAATAGAAGGGTGCTGGAGATTAAGGTGATCCAGGAAATGGCTAAGATTTTCCTCACCTTCCGTCCAAACAACGAACGTGTCATCCACATAACGCCACCAGATCTTCGGGTTGAAAGGAGCCGACGACAAAGCTTTCTCTTCAAAGTTCTCCATGAAGAAATTAGCCACAACAGGAGAGAGAGGACTACCCATGGCCACACCATCAGTCTGCTCATAAAAATTCCCATTCCATAGAAAGTAGGAGGAGGTCATGCAGTGATAAAAAAAAAGCCTTGTGATGTCTTCAGGAATAAAGCCATTAATGAGAGACATAACACCATCAATAGGTACTCTCGTAAACAGAGACACCACGTAGAGACTCACTAGGATATCACCCGGCTGAAGTGTTATAGCTTTCAACTTTTCCACGAAGTGTGTGGAATCCTTAATGTACGAAGGCGTGTTACCCAGAAGCGGCTGAAGTAGTCTACCTAAGTATTTGGAAAGGGCATTCCTTCTACAAATGTACTGTTTTTTTTTCTGAATACGTAGATTTACGTTCCAGGTGGATATTTCTGTAAGTGTAGTTACATTCAACCACAGAACGATTTGCTCTACTCTCTGTAGAACTATTACAAACTTGAAATCTTTTCGCAACATGATCTAATCACGTTGCTCCACACATACAAGTTCTGCAGAATATTTGAGCGGCTTGCCGCCAGAGCGCAGCAACGTTCATTCGCACGAGGTCGAAGGTGTTGTGGATCACGGAGTCCCCGAATCTGGCATTTCTCTTGAGGCAGAGAGGTAACGTGCCGGTTGTGTACTGTGAAATATAAAAGACGCTGCCAACATGAAGTGTTTGACACAATTCACAGGCTAATACAGCTTACACACAATTAACCGTTAATCAAGCACACACGAAAGAACAAACCTTACATGAACTGCAATAAAACGAAGAGCAACTGGACTCCAGAAAAGATACTTTGCAACAACGCGCAAAATTAAATGAACTGCTTACCAGCAAAAGAGCTGATTGGCGGTGGGTGACAACAATCTCCATAGGAGCAAGAGCCTCTCCCAGCTTCGCTAACATAGGCGGGATTCCACAGTGATCGAATCGTTTAGGTAGCCTACCTTATTGAACCGCAAACCGTAGGAATAACATAATAATTAGAGGGAGGGGAGGTGGTTTTTTCCCCCGCAAATGTGACAAAGCGCGAAATGCCTATAATGGCTTGCATTCTTGTATTTTCTCTTTGCACGGCCTGTAAACAGCTTTTTAATGTGTTTTGAGAAAGCGACAAAGTGCAAAATTGACTCAAAATGCGTAAATTATACCAAAATGATACATAAATGCGAAATCCATGTTTTTTTAACATAACGTTTTTATTCTTTCTTTTCTACACTCTTGAAATGTATATGACGGCTTGACCACCGGTCTGGAATGCGGTAAGGAATCCCTCCTGCACCATTTGCCCGTCCGCCCGCCGCTTTAATTTCCTTCGCGTAGGCCAAGTCACAAGTGCTATGAGTGTCAGACCGAAAATGTCTATAAAACAGCTCTAAGATTTCATTCAACAATGTTAATGATTCATGAACGTACATGCACTTACCCACTTTGATTGATTTTGAAGCAAGGGTTGAGTTGATTTTGTTTATTTTCTCTGTATTATTCTGAATTTGCATCAGTATAAATTTCTTTCTGTGTAATACTTTGACTTCTAACAATTTTCTTCTGTGTTACTTTAACCTAATTAATACATATTTTTAATGCATCTTTATCTCACTGTTAACTTTTTACTAGTGTGATTGTAATTTCACATTAATGTCATTTCAAGATTATTCATTTGTTAGATTTAACCTAAATTTGTGGTTTTCCTTCTTCAAAATGCCATAAAATGCTAACTTTAAAATGTATAAATGCAACAAAATGCTAAATGTTCAAACCAAAATGATAAATTCCTGATTTCAAAATGCTAAAATCACCCCCCGCCCCAATAATAATGCATTATATTGGATACAGGGTGTGGGATTTTAACGTTACATAGTTACAACGTTAGTGGAGGATTACAGTTTCGAATATATGTTAACAACTTCTCACTGTTGTAGGTTGGTTATGCTGGTCTCTTCCCCCCACTTCTCCCACTGTCGTCAAACGTCAGGGCCGGAGATTCAGCGGCTGGAGTGTAGTTCATGGAAGCATTGACAAAGGCTAGCTGGCTGTCGAGAGTCTGCAATCTGCATTCCATTTACTAAGGTACAGCAGAGGATGTACACTGAGTGGTGGCCTTCCCTGGGCTCGCATAGTTAGGACTGCCCATATCATCGTTTTGCCCGGGAGTTTCTTAGACCCACAGAGGGTCTTGTGCGAGGCTTTTCTCGAGCACACTCAGTCATTTTTAGTTTCATTATGCAGTTTACTCACAAGTGTCACTTGGATGCGTCTGGTGCTAGTTGAGAGTATATTGAGAAACCTTGGTTGAGAGCATCCATTCAAAGTTGTCACCCGGAGTGTTGAGTTACTTCCTGAAAGAGAACTGCAGAAATGTTACTGATATCATGAGTTACCCTCTTTCATCGCTACTTCTTTAAGAAAAGCACAATGGGGAGTCCATGAAGACATTTACCGCACTTCGGAAGAGGGTTGTACAAGATGTGCGAATGTTAACTTATTACCAAAAGAACTGCAAGGAAAAGAAGAGTATCCCACTGCGTGTACTTTTAAGTTAAAGCAACAATCGTGTACCAGGAGCAGAGCACCATGGGCGGTAACGGAACTACTCTTTGGAGACATAGGTGTATACTCCCTACTTCCAGACAAGCAGTTCCTGTCAGGCCAGCCAGTTGACATGTTTCCCTATAAGTGAATGCCAACTAGAGGAAAACAAGACAAGCCGGTAAACACTAGAGAACTCGGCTAAGCAGGAAACATTCTATCTTTAGATTGACATTCTACTGTGCCTTCCTAGACAAAGAGCACGTTCCAGTGCACCCGCTTAATCTAATCTGAGAAACGAACGTACACAACACTGGAGTGTCCTTGAGTCTACTGGCAAACACACCTGCAGCACTCGCTATAAACCTTCTCTTTACTTACTGTGTACTGCAGTACAATCGTCGCTGCTTTACTGAGCTCTTGTATACTGTACTATAGTCCGAAGTCTCGGACAAAGTCTTCGTTCACAATATTTGTTGTGTAGAGATTTGAAGCCATTCTTTTTCAGTGTTGCCTATACAAATTGTCATTTGTAGCTTTTCAGTCGGTCAACACGATTAAATGGGGCAATTTAGGACAAGTAATGTTAACTTGGTGAAGTACTCCTCACGGCAATGTTGACTTCACCAAGTTAAGTTAATATTATACTGTAATTAGTTTTTTCTAGTTAATTGATTTATTATTATTATTATTATTATTATTATTATTAAATACAAGTTTTTCGGGCTTGTGGACCAAGGAAAGAAGCGGAACCCTTGATAATGCCGGACGCAGTTTCCGGTGAAACGTCGGGAGATATCCTGTCTGGACCACGGCCTACAAGCCCGAAAAACTTGTATTTAATTATGAACGCCGGCCGTGAAAGCCTAAGCTGTTATATTATTATTATTATTATTATTATTATTATTATTATTATTATTATTATTATTATTACAGTGTGTTATTCTAAATTGTATACACGTGCATATACACCGTTACTCACGTGATTCACAAAACCTTGACCACAAACAAACCTAACGTATATCGAGATTCGAACTGCGAATTGTATTATAATCACCTAACGACTTACTATTGTACTACAGTAGTTAATTCACATTAGTGAAAATTTAAACTTTAACACAGTGATCAGGATCTGATGATGGCCACATGAGGGTCGAAACGTGTAATCCTAAATTGCTCCATTTAACTGTGATAATTAACTAATACATGTATTTTTTTCCAAGAGTGTATTTACTTATAACTTGTACCCCGCCCATTCATTGGGCACAATCTTGTTGACCAACTGAAAAGCTACAAAAGACAATGTTTGTTATGCGTGGAGTTTCAGAAGTAGGAATGTATTTTAAGTGTTAAACATTGGAGAAATATTTGTATGTAAGTGCTAATAAATATACTGTACTTGAAATATCTGACTCACCAAAAATTATGTTTTAGTTATCCTCTGTGTATATAAACAATATGCAGAAACCATCAGTACAGATTATGCTTTGCCTGCTGACGAACTACAACACACAATGAGATTCATCCCCAAATTGTGCATTACAAATGGCCGACAATCATCTTGAAACACTGACTTATCGGGAAGAAAGAACATTCATTGTCACAAGGAGTTGCAGTAGTATGGCAAACGCATCCCAGAGCAGGCGTGAAGAGAAGGATCTGTCAACAGCCCACCGTGTTATCTGGGATTCCTGTATATTCCAAAACTGCTAACATAGGGCCGTTGCGAATGAGTGAGTGAGTTACCGACCAATGTATTTGGTTCTGTTACTACGCACGGACCGGGAACCCAGCCCGTCTGATATAATTATATCATTATCGTCCACGATCCACATTCATCTCAGGTTCACGGAGCTTGGACCCGAGCAGTATTTCACCCAGGAGAAGATATGGGAGGGGGTAGGCAGATTAAGGGGTAGAGATTTAAAGTCCATTCGCTTTTACAATGGTGGACTGATTTTATTCTCCAAACGCTTACACAATCAATTGTTACAGACGTGGCGTGACCTTTAAACAAACTTTTGAAGCAACATTAACTAACCCAAATTTACACAAAATTAGAAATTCATATCTTTATCAATGAAGGAATATTTACGGTATATCCGTACCTAAAGAGAGTTTGAAATGTTTCCAAATACTGTACGACCATATTAAATTACTATTTATGAATTTCCTTAATTACCAAAATTAAATACTGCGAATAATACAACAATCATTTAGAATTTATTACAACACACTAAAATTTAAATGTAAAAATATTCAAATGATAAATCTTTAAGTAAGAATAAAACGTTCCTAAAGCAGGAATAAGTTTGGTTCAATCAATATTACTTCAACAAATAATTCATATCTACGTAGTATAAAACAAAATCCCCGATCCTTGGATGTAGCGATTAATCTCGAGAACCACTGGATGGATCTGATGCGGTTTTCACCACTGCAAAGAATTTCTCGAGGAAGGTTTCTGTAGAACAACATTCAATTATGACGAAAGGAAGCCGAGCAGTAACGATTTCATTGAATCGATTCGAAGAAAATCCTGCCGTCCGTGTGCCTTTTAAGCTTCCACTGGGTAAACCGTTAAAATAATCTATATACTATGGGTGTAGGCCTAAGAATTGTTCAGCTCTACAAAAAAGTCCGTGACAGCATATCTCTATCTTTAATACATCGTGTTTTTACGTATTCATTTCTTCCAACAATCTCCATTCAGTGGAAATTTAAACTACTAATTTCGGAGCAAGTTTACGAGCTAGCGAGTGAGCCTATTACCCATGCTTCGGCTAGTATCAAACTGTCGATTCGTGTCGAGTCAAGACTTCAATGTGTTTGGAGTTTCGCTGTTCACCTCGGCTTTTCTGAATTGCGTCTGGGACCTGCCGTCCGTGCACCTTTTAAGCTTACGCTGGGTAAACCGCTAAAGATACCGGGCGTAGCCGGGGTGGGTTGCTAGTATAATGTAATATAATACAGGGTGAATCAAAATAAATATCGGGGTATATCTATAGTAAGTCGAAAGAGAAAGCAGGATATTGAGACAAAATGTTACGCAACATATGGGCTGACGGACACATGCGTTTGAAATCAAATGAAGAGTTGTACAGAAAGATAGAAACAGTCACGTCAACAATGAAAAAGAAAAGGTTGTTGTTATATGGGCTCATCTTCAGAATATCCGATGATCGACTGACAAAGAAAGTTTGGAATTTCGTCAAAGCAAAGGCAAAATAATTGGGATGGTTCCATGAATATAATAAAGATCTTACAGAAATCGGTATTCCGGTGGACAAAATTCTGAACAGGAATGCATTTAGACAAATGAACAAATACTGGTTGGTTCCTCAGTTTAGGGGCTGCGACAACGCGGTCATATAACCCCGCGTACTTCAGGTGGGTGTAGAATCTGTCTCATGACCGGTGTTAATTGTGATGGCTGTATTAGTGTGTGCTATCTGTTTTTAATTCAAGTAAGGACTGCAGACATTCGATTTCCAAGTAGTTTCAACTTTTGCTACCAAATGCTACCGTCAACGACCAACTAGTTCTGAACTTAGTTACTAGATGCCACCGCAGTCGGCTCCTGGTGACGAACGTTGAAACCTAAGAGCTTTAGTCAAATCTAACTATAATTTAGTTTCACACAGGTGTAATTAGTTGGAGGTCCTTTATCATGCCATAAATCTATGACATGGGACCGCCGGCTTTACTTCCCCTCCGAAGGAATGACCAAAGACTACCGGGGTTTTTGAGGTAGGGGCAGAATCCACAAAACGGAAGATCGGAAGAAGGCACTGGGTGATGGGCTCAAGAGATACTGGCAGGACATTAAAGCTGGTAGACGAACTTGAATTGTGTTGCCCAACTGAGAAACATTAAATTTTGATTATTAAGGCTCAACAATGGATTTTAACACGATGTCATTGATTCTGGTTACTGTGTCACCGTTTAGAAACGTTGGTAATTCTTGGGCTAGAGGGTCAAGGTTGGCTGTAATGTTTGGGTTCAGGAACCTCCTCAAGGGCAGTCACGCTCCGTTATCAAAGGCACTTAAGAAGACATTAATCGCCACTTACCGAACATCAAGTTTAATTCGCGAAACAGGAGTGTGGAGTGTACCGCCTCTTCCCATCAACGGAGTCTCCCAATAGATTCAGACAACCTATATGTTTGCTGACAGGCAGTTGTCAAAATTGTTACATCTAGTGGCTTGTCGCTTATGTTGGCAGAACTGATGCGAGCTCGTAAATTAATAATTTCATTAATGCATCCAATGACCATTAATTTTATTTTATTTTCAGAGTAGAGATTTTGGAAGGAAATCGACCCTGGACCTCAGTATGCCTTCCTTCGTTGTAGCAGCCGGCGGGCCCATGTGATAGATTTACAGTATGGCGTGTAAAAGAACCTTCCACTAACTACAATTGTGTGAAGCTAAATTTGTTGGTTATATTTGATTAACATTCCATTAGTTCCAACGTCCGCCGCCAGGTGAGAGGTGTGGTGGCAACTAGTAGGCAAGTTCACAGCTAGGTGTCGTTGACGCTATCATTTGGTAGCAAAAGTAGGAACTACTTGAAATTGATCGTCTGCAGTCCTTACCTGAATTACAGATAACACACACTAATACAGGCATCATAATTAACACCGGTTATCAGACAGATTCTACACACACCCGACGTACATGGGGCTAGATGACCGCGTTGTCGCAGCCCCTAAACCGAGGAACCAACCAACCTATTGAAAGAAACCGTCCCGGTATTTGTCTGAAAATGGGAAACCACGAAAATAATGTTTGGGACGGCTGAGGTGGGATTCATACCCACGCTCTCTCCAATGCCAGTGAGGCACGAGACAGCGCTCTCACCATCGCGGTCGGTGAACTCGTTAATGAAGAGTAAATGTTAAGTTGATTTAACTTTCTGCTTACAGTTGGAAGCACATAAGTTAGTCGATAAAAGCGTAGAAATGACGAGTGTCTATTTTAGAGTGTACTTCTTTCACACGAATGATTCTGCCTTTACGAGTGATTAAAGAGTGAATTTTAATTGTTATCATTATACTACTTACGCTTAGCTTCGGTGGCGTAGTCGTTAGCATGCTGAACTTTTATGCCCAAGATCACGGGTTCAAGCTCGGCTGAAGTCGTCGGATTTTTTAAGAGCTTTACAATCCTTCAGTATGCCTTCCTTCGGAGGGGAAGTAGAGCCGGCGGGCCCATGTCATAGTTTTATGGCATGTAAAAGAACCTTCCATTAATATGCGTTGTCCTGGCCCAAGACTGATCTAATCGTTCTGTATAACGGATATATTACATTCGGTTGTCAGCACTTACGTCAACGGGGAAAAGCAAAATCCTGTAGCGCTACTTATAACAGACCAAGTTCAAAAACTTGGAGCTACTGTTGATAAGTTAATGGGAGAGAGGAGAGAAAGACAGAAGACAGACAGACAGACATTGAGCGCTGAGTGATCACACAACACACTCTTCTCAAATTTCATGAAGAGTTGTTGTTTCATTTGAGGGGTTATGTCTGATACCCGATGTTATTGTAGTGTAACCATTCCGGATGTTGGTGACCTTCATAGTTACGTCAGTTTTGGATGTTCTGAATATTTTTTCACTCGTGTGTGAAGTCCATGTTCTTAAGTTTCCTAGCCAATATCTTCTTCTTCTTCTTCTTCTTCTTCTTCTTCTTCTTCTTCTTCTTCTTCTTCTTCTCCTTCTACCAGGAATCTTTTCTTAAATATGTTCTGCAGCAGTTTATACCTGTATCCATTCCTCATTACAAGACCTAAATATTGTAGCTTTCTGCATTTTACTGTTTTCAGGACTTCTTTTTCTTTCTTCATTTTGTGTAGAATGTCATTGTTCGTAATTCTATCTGTCCAAAGGCACTCTAAGTATTCTCCTGTAGAGCCTCATCTCAAATGCCTCAGTCGCTTGCCCATTGTCTCGGTCAAAGTCCATAGAAAAGAATGGAAAATATATAGCAACGTAGAAATCTTAATTTTGTTTCCATCAAGAAGTAATGGCTCTTAAACACATTAGCCATTTTACAAAATGCAGCTCTGGATATCTCGATACGGACTTAAATTTTGCGTGAATTATCCCATTGGTCATTATTGTTGGTTCCCAAATATATGTGTTTGCTACTTGTTCAATAGGGGTAGTCTACCATTAATATTAAGATGTTAGATTGGTAGGCCTATGTCTTTCTTGCTGATTACCATGAATTTTGTTTTATTCATGTTGATATCTAAACCATAACGCTCACTACTTTCACCGATTCGAGAGACAAGGTGTTGAAGACCATCAAAACTGTCAGCAGATATTATAGTATCATCAGCGTAGCGGACATTGTTCAGCTTCTCTCCATTCACGGGTATTCCTTCTTCCACATTTTCGAGGGCTTCTTTGAAAATATACTCTGAATAAAGATTAAATATCAATGGACAAAAAGCAGCCCTGTCTCACTCCTCGGCATATCTTTACTGTGTCAGATTTTTCATTTGTTTACCCTCACGGCTGCAAATTGATTCCAATATAGATTAATTATGAGCTGGAGATCTTTGTCGTTTATCCCCCTGTTTTTAGCACCTCGGCCATCTTGTAATGTTCCACTCTAGTGTCTCTAGTAGTAGTAGGGTGTAATTATAATTCATGAGAGGATTGGGAAGGAGTCGGATGTGGCCTCAAGTTAGGAACCATCCCGGCATTTTCCCGGAATAGAAGTGGAAAACCATTTCCAGGATGGCTGACGTGGGAATCGAACAATCCACGTACTCTGGAGGCTCTCGAGAACGAAATAACTGCACTGATAGGAAATATCAGTGAGGATGAATTACAGCGAGTCAATCAAAACTTCCTACGTTGGTACAATGTGTGTTTATAAAATGAAGGACAGCATTTCCGGCACATACTCTGAAATTCATGTAAGTAAGGATTATTAAATACGTTAAAAAGTGTAAATGTGTTAAACTAGTTGGGCGCTACGCTGCTGCTAACTCCAGTGCCTTGATCGACAGGTGGCTAGCCATAGTGACCCTGCCGTCACACGGCGCATGCGAAGTTCCTTTCTATAGAGAAGTCCTTCACTGTATATTACAGGCCGGACGTTTGTTTTAGACGAGTGAAAAATCTTAATGGAAGCCTGGAGGTGAGTTACTACAGTACCTGTGTTGTTGTCACCTGCCCCATGCGGTCAGATGATTGACAACGCTATCCCACGCTACTGCCGAAATACAGTCACTGACAAATATAATGCTGTTCTGTTTATAACTATGTATTACCAATTCAAAATTTGATTGCCGCTGAGCGTGGCTGCGGCAGTGTTTATGTTTATTGTAGCTTGAGCCCCGTGGGGTGAAGCGGAGGGCACAGCGATAACAGAGTGCAGTCTGCACATAAGTCAAGCAGCATTGCGTCAGATAGCGTCACAGGAGCTCATGTCATCATGGACAGTTAAACGATGACCAGGGTACTGGAGCTGAGTCATATCCTACTCGTGCAACTGTACCTGTCAACGAAGCAGGCGGATGTGTGACACAAGTACACAAATAATAGTTCCCATCTCCACCGCCAGCAATCAATTCGTGAAAGGGTAATAACGTGTATTTCCGCGTCACACAATATTTCGACGTGGACTGTACTGTCTGCACGGTGCTGTTGTTACGTGCTCAAGTCCGGAATTCCGTTACATCAGACTGGTGGTGACAAATGTGAAGCGAGAGGGCTAGAGAGTGACAGTGTACAGGCTCACCCGCAAGCTTCAAGGCCAAGGGCAATCGTCTAAAACAAACGTCCAACTTGTAGTACCAGCAGTAGAACATCACGCAATCTCGTAGTGTCAATAACGCTTGATGTGGAGTGTACTTGCCTTCCCTCTTGCCCCACATTAGCCATGATGCGCCAAGTACAGATGTTAACAATATTGACAGCGCTCTCACTTCAGAACGGCAAAAACTCGTCAGATGGGTAACACACACACACACACACACACTACTTCATTTATCACATAAATACAGATTATCAGACAACGTTCTCCCAACTACACGGGGCTGATGATGATGTCCCAAACCCCTAAAAATTAACTAACAACAACAATCTTCATTTTTTTAAAATACGGCTCCGTAAATTATTTTTATGTGCCATTTCTTTGCATTAAATCATTCTCTAAAAATTGAAGCAAATAAAATGATCGAGGTCTCTATAGTGCGTCTCTACCTTAAAAGACAGTACGCATTAAATGGAGCGCGCTGATGCCAGATCTGCTGAATATACCAAGTTCTGCAAGGCAGGGCACATGATGTAACATAACTCGTATACAGGCGTAATTTTACGCAAAACTCGGGGAATTTCAAAAATATTTGTTTGTTGTATATAATTGTACCACATGCCTTGAAGCGAAAGACGGTACAATATTTAGATTATGATACACCGAAGCTCAGAGCGCGATTTTAATGCACACATTATAATAATCTATAATTTTCAATTATTCAATTGTTCATGAATATGATAAGGCCTTTTCTCGAATATCATAGGATATAATAAATTTTAATATGACATAATAATAATAATAATAATAATAATAATAATAATAATAATAATAATAATAATAATAATATACTGTGGTCCACGTAATTTACCCAATTTTGTGTGGTCAAGTGGGGGTATGCAGCCGAAATTAAATTATTCATTTCTTGTTTCTTGAACGAGACGTTGTTCAATTTTATATAGTTCTTCACTTGCGCCCATACCATTTCGATGGGATTAAGTTCACTGTGGTATGGTGGTGTGGTAAGGTGACAAGCAAGAACATATTTCTCTGCTGTTATAGCCTACATTGTCTATTACTAGGCTAGATCCTTCGGGAACATTGAGCAACAATATTGCTTGGCGAACCACTTTTCATATACTTCACCTGTCATTTTGTCGTGTGTGTCTACCGTGTTCTTTTTGGCACAGAAACGTTAACTCTGCACCATAAACGAACCCTTGTTAATTCCCGGGACGAACAAAGGCAAACTACGGAAACCACTTCGAGGATGGCTGAGGTAGGAATCGAACCTGCCTCCTCTCAGTTTTGTCTCATGGAGTTGAGTACACCCCGTTCCAGCCCTCAGACCAGAATTACATTTCTTGGCAGAGCCGGGATTCAAACCCGGGCCTCCACGGTGACAGCACAGTGACAGCCAAGAACGCAACGAGGCGGACAATTATTTATAAAGAACACAAAATCCACTTCATTTCATAGTTTTACTTCACATCATCACCTACCCTCCTTCAAACGTAGTCGGGGAAGATAGCCTGCGGGCCACATTAGTAAACCAGGTTCCGGTGCGTCAGCGCTGAGCGGGAGGACTGAGCAAAGTGCTATAACTTATGAATGCTACCTAATATTGAGCTCTGGTTTGTTTTAAAAACTATTTCAGACATTAATGCACATTTCTTCTCGCTTAGTCACCAACGTAAAGTCAACAGAAAAAAACTTTCTCGCTAGGTAACTTTTATGTGACACCATCCCTGTCTCTGTGTGTGTATGTGTGTGTGTGTGTGTGGGAGTCTGTGTGTGTGTGTGTGTGTGTGTGTGTGTGTGAGTGTGTGAACTCTGAATGTCTGTCTGCCCCCCCCCCCTATCAATTCGAACACGGTGAACGAGAATTGAACGAAATTTGGTACAAAGGTAGCACTAGCAAAGGACACCTCAGTGTCATGCTTTATATCGCCGCCATCTTGACGGAAACGTAATGGCGGCCACGCAAATGTTCAAAGCTTAAATCAAATTACCACTAACCTAATCGTCCGATCTCTACCAAATTTTTCAAAAACATACCTTTATGGAGGAAGCATCCTTTGACCATATTAATAGGTCATTAGCCTAATATTTTGCGGATGGCAGCCATCTTTGTGTAAAAATCGATTCCCCCTATTAATTGGAACACGGTGAAACCGAATGGAACGAAATTTGGTACAGAGGTAGCACTAGCAAAGGGCACCTCAGTGTCATGTTTTATATCACCGCCATCTTGACGGAAACGTAATCGCGGCCACCCAAATGTTAAAAGCTAAAATGTAATTACGACCAACCTAATAATCTAGTCTCTACCAAATTTTGCAACAACATATCTTTATGTGGGAAGCATATTCTGACCAAACTGCAAGATCATCAGCCCAATTGTTTGCAGATGGTGGCCAAGTATGTGTGCAAATGGATTCCCCCTATCAATTCAAACACGGTGAAACCGAATTGAACGAAATTTGGTACAGAGGTAGCACTAGCAAAGGGCACCTCAGTGTCATGTTTTATATCGCCGCCATCTTGACGGAAACGGAATGACGGCACCCAAATGTTAAAAGCTTAAATCAAATTACGACCATCCTAATAATTTGATTTCTACCAGATTTTGCAACAACATGCCTTTTTGTGGAAAGCATCTTATGACTGACTACAAGGTCATCAGCTCAATAATTTTCAAATAGCGACCATGTATGTGTGCAAATCCATTCCCCATATCAATTCAAACACGGTGAAACCGAATTGAATGACATTTTTTACAGAGGTAGCACTAGCAAAGGGCACCTCATATTCATGTTTACAGTAATATCCGTATAGCGCGTTATATTTCAACAAGCTACTACAACCAACATTCAATTTTACTCATTGAATAGGATAAAGAGTTATAACAATACCCATGAATTTAGGAGAAAGTAGGCTATATGTTCTTTACTGAACATCTTGTTGCAGATATAAAACTTATCACGCCATAGATAATGAACTAATGATCGCAACAGATCAAGAATTTGTATTTAGATTGCGTGATGTTGGTAGAAGATACTCTATTTCTCAGGGCAGTAATTATTTTCATCGTAAGAAAGTTTTGATTTTTTTCTTAAATGTTACTTGAAAAATCTGAGATGTTATCACAGGAAAGTTACGTAGCGACAAACGTTTTTGCCATTGACTTTACGTTGGTGACCAAGCGAGAAGAAATGTTCATTAATATGTGAAAAAGTTTTTAAAACAAACCCGAGCTCGATATCAGATAGCATTCATAAGTTATCGCACTTATTCCTCCCGCCCAGCGCTGACGCTGCGTAAGTTTGTTTACTCAGGCGCCAGTATCTCCCCGACTGATGGTGTGATGGTGTGAAGTTAAACTGTGAAATGAAGTGGTCCTTAAGTTCTTTGTAAATTGTCCGCCTCGTTGCGTACCGTATGGCTAGCATTCCTGGCTGTCACCGTGCTGTTACCGTGGAGGCCCAGGTTTGAATCCCAGCTCCGCCAAGAAATATAATTCTGGACTGAGGGCTGGAACGGGGCGTACTCAACTTCATGAGACAAAACTGAGAAGAGGCGGGTTCGATTCCTACCTCAGCCATCCTCTAAGTGGTTTCCGTGGTTTGCCTTTGTTCATCCCGGGAATAACATATTATAATACTAGCAGGTACCGCGGCTTCGCTCGCGATCAAGAAAATGAGGAAGATGCATTATTGCTGATAATTGGTCTATTCTATTGCAGCAAATGCGGCTACAGGTGGGTCCATTCTAATTCTGAAAATTCTGATACATACAGTAACTTACAGTATATTGATATGAGCAGCAAAGTGGGAATTTTATAGAGTTGTGAAAGTCTGCAGGGTAGGCTACGATGTTACATTATGTGAACACAATTGAAAATTACGTTTTTGATTTTGCCATCTTCTGCTGAGACATAACGATTTTGTTGTCCGGATACTCGTGAGCACGCCACATACAGTTAACCATGGGAAAAAATGGTTTTGTCTAAATGTACACCAATTAAGTTTGTTGTCCCAAAAGGGTCTTTAATTAAATATGTAGATCCCTTTTCTCAGCTTCCAAGCGGGACAGCAGTTAGAACATGGTCCACTCAGGTTCTCCTCGAGACTGGTATTTCTTGAATCAACTGAACACGAAGATTCCCAAATGAATGTTATTTATTATAAGTCGACCGACAAATAATACATTCACAATTATTAATAATTTATATACAAGGCATGTAGCCTGACTGCTTCGCAGTCTTGTTAAACAGAGTTACATCACTCAAAGTTACAAGTGAAGAAGAGGAAGAGCTGCCCTTGTGCGCCAAGTTAAATACTGGATGATCCATAGTGGGGGTTAAGAGTTTCTCTGAAGGACTAGCCAATCAGAAGTTTACTTCGTTTAGAAGGGAGTTGTCTCTCTGAGTGGGAGAAATAATGATGCGTAATATGTTGAAGGTTGGTTAAAAATTCCTTCTAGAAACTTCAGAACTCCGTCATAAATGGCTCTCAAGGTTTTCTTAGGAAAGAGAGTTATTTACTGGAGGTTTCCATGTCTTTAAATGGAGACAGCTTGTTTTAGATTATCTGACTGGGATATCTTGTTTTTAAATGGATAATGCTTGTAAAGGAAGCGAGAGATTACAAGATTTGGCTTTTAACTTCATGGCTTGGCGAGGCGATTTCTTAAATGGTATGTCAACAGGTTTCAACAGGCTAGGTTCCCAATGAGAGGAGATAATAATAATAATATAATTTAGAAACCAAACTCATTGGAACACATAGTCCTAGGTTCTGTACTGGGTAGGGGACATGATTCCTCCACCCTTAGTGTTTTGCTGTCCTCAGCAATATTTACATTGTTCTTACGTCTAAGTTTTACAGATTTACATAAATGACATAGTTTTTGTCTGAATATAAATAAAATGATACATATTATAATTAATACAAAAATTATATTAATGGATGTAAACTGCCTCTTTGTGATATAAGTTGTAGGAATTGGCTTCAAGTCTAATTTTAATTTGGTTACATCAAGATGGGAATTAAGGAAGTTCAATTCACTTTTTATTATGGGTGTGTCATGGATATTCAGGATTGGGAAGTTGTGGACATAATTAGTAGGTTTTTGTTGAAGTGTTATGCCTATACTAGACATCGAGCAAGATTCGTTTGAAAACACGATTTGTGGACCTGAGACTTTCAGAGAGCTTTGAGTCTCCTTGCATGTTTGTAAAATTATCTCAGGTGTTCTGCTAAAGAACAGAATGTGTTCCTTATATATAGGTTGGAATATTCTTATATCATTTCTTATGGAAGCGTATTCACATCCGGCAGGATTTGTTAGATTACAATTAGTAATTCTAATATTATAGTACATACATACATATGACTGTGTGTTTTTACACAAGGTGTACTGGACCATTTTAATGTGGGTCCCTGTAAATAATACTTTTCAGTCGGGATAAGGATTGCATTTTCAATGGTTGGTACAGGGGTGACATCATACAATTGATACTGGTTTCCATCCGTGATTGGCATGGAGAGGATTACGATCGTTTCCTCGTCCATTATAATTACCTGGGTTTTTGACAATTTTAAATTTTCGAATTGATGGTATTGATCTGCGTGAATCATACTTTTGACAGGGTAAATAGATTATAAATGTTTTACTAAGTTTGTTAAGTATTTTCTGGAGAATAATTTTACGTTTGTCATCTCATTAAATGAGAGAGAAATAGTTTCTTGCAGCACTTGCACTATCTTGTTATATTTATTAATGCACATTAAAACATATTGAAGGTCTTCCAGTAGGTTGATCTTGAAATCTTCTGTCTGGAGAATACCCTGAAGTACCCTCATGTTGCTGGTAACATGATTCATTTCATCGTAAAATTTTTGAGCAATTGAATTTGCAAAAGATACCAATTTATTTATATGTTTTATCTCATTATTACGGTTTTGTTTTAAAGTGTCTAATTGACTTTGTAAATTATCCAAATCATCTTGGTCCAAATTACCAGAGATGAATTTAATTAATTTCCCCAAACCGTTAATTAAACCCCTCCTAGTTCTATTAGAAATGTTTGGTATTAATTTATTTAAATCCTTTTTAGTTTCTTTAGTTACCTCAATTAATTCATTTATTAAATAGGGAAAAGTATTATTACTTTTTAATACTAAACTGGAGACAGTCATCAATATTCTTATATGCCTCTTTTAAAGTAGTAAGGTTGAAATGAAACATGAATTTGTGATAGTTGCTAATTATTACAACGGGTCCCATAGGATCGGCGTAGAATCCTGGAGTTTTTACGGGTTCTGTGTGGATGATGGCATACCCTGGTAGGAATCTGCAATGGGAAGAATTTTCCTCTTAGGTTTTATATCACAGAAGTTTCGGACATGAGTTTTACCGTTTTTCATTTTACAATAAACTCGGTTTTCCTCGATTTTGGTTATTGTGCCTTCATTATATAAATTTTTTGATTTCCTATTTCTGGTTAGGGGATCCAAAACATAAACTACCTCACCTATTTTATAGGGATGTTCAAAGGTGGAATCCCTTGGATCTGGCTTTCTTTCATTTAAAACTTTAATTTGGTTTGCCTGTCTTGGTATGTATTCATTAATTTTTGGTGATGGGGAGAAAATGTGGTCCAATGCTTTGTAGTATGGGCCATATAGGACATTAAATGGTGGTTGCTTGGTTGCTGTGTGAATTGAGGAATTGTAATTTGTGATTGCAGTGATTATGAGCTGTGGCAACGGGGTAAATTTATCATTATCTCTCGAAATTCTTAATTTTTCGAGGAGGGTGGAATTCAATCTTTCCACGGGTGAATTTGAGGTTGAGTTCAGAGGTGTGGTGGCATGATACTCAATGTTCATAGCTTTACAGTATTCTGTAATTAAGCTATTTTCAAATTCTCCTCCTTGATCATGAGTGATTCTTTTGGGATACCCATGGTGCGAAAAATAAATTTGTAATTGGTTCAAAACTGCCATAGCTGTACCATTAGCTAATACGGATGCTTGTCAGTATTTAGAAAATACGTCCAATATCGTTAAAATGCGATTCTGTTCAAAATGAAAGGTGTCAATGTGAATCTGGGCAAATGGGTGGTCTGCTACAATAGGTCCTTGATTTGGTACCTCATTAGGGTGCCTCTCATACTTATTTCTTTGACACAAATTGCATTGGTTAATTAGATTCCTGATCTGTTCTTTTAGATGTGGCCAATAGTACTTGGTTCGAAGGTGCTCATGTGTTTCAATAATACCATTGTGATTTATTGAATGGTATTGCAATATAAACTGTTTTTGAGTTTCCGAACATTCTATGTCCTCTAAAAATTTTGATGTCCTGATAATTATCAATTCTGAAGTGAATAATCTCTGGCATACTCTGATAAACGGAATCTCAAGTGTTACGTCATCAAAGTAGGCGGCGTACCTATTTGAGGTATTTATGACTTTAAGAAGGTGTCTCTTTAAATCGTCATAGAGATTTTTCTGCGTTACAATCATGACGTAGCGGGTAAATTTCTTAAATAATTTCTGTTCTAGAATCTTTGGAAATTCTCCGTATTTTACTATGATCTGGTTACGGTTCTGGTTCAAATTTCTTTCTGATATCTTTAAAGTGAAAATTGGGTCTTCCTGATTGGAATGTACAGTTTCATTATTCATTTCATGCTGGTATGCATCATCTCCGGGGATGGCTACATTAGAAACTGTTTCCTCATTTATATTCACTTGTATTCGTGAAAGTGCATCCGCGACATAATTAGTTTTTCCCTTGACATATTTTATGTCAAAATCAAACTCTCCTAACTTTATTTTCCAGCGATAGAGTCTTGAACTGGGATCTTTAAGAGAGAATGGCCATTGGAGCGGTCGATGATCACACTCTACAGTGAAGTGTCGTTCCCATAAATAAGGCTTAAAATGTTTGCTACTCTCTACTATGGCTAACAGTTCTCTTTCTATTGTTGAATAATTTATTTCGGCGGGATTTAAAGTTTTGGAGTAGTAGGCAATAGGATGTCCTTTCTGTGTGAGAACACTGCCTAATGCGAAGTCTGAGCTATCCGTGGTTAACACGAATGGTTCCTCAAAATCTGGGTAAGCTAATACTGGCGCATTTATTAACAGGGTTTTTTAGGGTTTCAAATGCAGATTTGTACTCGGGATTTTCTGCATCTATTTTGGTTCCTTTCTTCAAGCAGCGGGTTATTGGATATGCAATTTTGGCAAAATCTTTCAGGAATCTCCTGTAAAAGCCCACAAGACCAAGAAATTGTTTAATTTCTCTCGTGGTCTTGGGAATGGGGTAGTTTTTTACTACTTTAATTTTGTCAGGGTTTGGCTTTACACCTTCTCGTGAGACAACATGCCCTAGGAAAGCTACTTCCTTGTGAAGAAATTCAGTTTTATCAAGCTGTATCTTCAGGTTCACCTCTCGTAATTTTTGCATTACAAGGGTAAGGTGTTGTCTATGTTCCTCTAGGGATTTGCTGTATATGATGATGTCATCAATATACACAAAACAGAACTTGTAAAGAAAAGGGCGTAGGACGTTGTCCATTACACGCTGAAAAGTGGCAGGGGCATTTCTAAGACCAAACGGCATTCTACAATACTGTAGATGGCGATTATCTATAGTAAATGCTGTCTTTTCTATAGATCTAGGATCCATCTCAATTTGATGAAATCCTTGCGCGAGGTCTAGAGTCGAAAAATAGGAACTGTGTCCTAGGTTATCTAGGATCTCTTCTATCCTAGGAAGAGGATATTTGTCTTCAATTGTATTTTTATTTAGCTGCCTAAAGTCTATGACCAATCTCCATTTCTTTTGTCCTGAAGCATCTAGCTTCTTTGGCACTATCCATACTGGATTACTATATGGAGATTCACTATGGGTAATTATCCCCTGCTTAAGAAGTTTTTCTACTTCTTCGCTCAATACTTTCTTTAGCGCGGGAGGATATCGGTAATTTTTCTGATATACCGGATCCTCATCGGTAGTTCGAATGAAGTGCTTTACTGCATTGGTGAATGTTAAATCACACCCTGGATAGTAAAACACATCCGCGAATTCAGAGCATATTTCTGATATGACACTTCTTTCTATGTCATTCATATGCTGCGTGCGGAGATATTCTTGAATCTCGCACTCCGAAATAGAATTTATTTCTATTGGTTGTATTGAGATATTTTCCAAAGGTTCCACTAACACTGGTTTACTAAACTCTAATTTTAAATTCGTTTCTGCAGGATACAAGACCTGATAATTCTCTGCATGTAGGATTGCATCTGCAAAATACATTCCTTCATGTTCGAGCTTTGGAATGTATACATCTCCTTGTTGAATATTAACAGGGATTGCAATTTTGTGCATGTCTGATGAGGATTGAAAATTTACTTGTTTGTTGCCTGAGTGAAAATAAAATGGTATGTCCTTATTATTCAGGGTAACTAGGTTTGATTTATAATCTATTTTTGCACCTAGCTTTACAAAATCTGCTGTGCCAATCAGCGCATCGAAATAATCGTGCCACTGCATGACTCTAAAATTTATGGGCGTGTCAATTTCGTATTCTGAAAAAATAGGGAATTGTATGTTATCTTCACCTATTGTTTCAGAGTGAACGGATTGTATGCAGAATGGTTCTTGGAACAAATATTCTGCGAAATATTCATATGCTATTACGGGATTCATTATTGAGTTGCAAGCACCACTATCTATTAGGATTTTAAATCCGAATAGGGCGATGAATGGTAATTTTGGGTCATTTTTTATATTATTTATGTCTTCGCATGAGATGACTGGGCCAAGTGAAAATCCTGCTCTTGTTCCTCGGGATTTTCATAACTATCCTGAAGTAGTGATGGGTGGATTGAGTCGTATTCGAACTCATACTCTTGGGGTTGAGCTTCTTGGGAATATTCCGCTGATTGTGTTTCTGGGGAATATTCTTGTGGCATATAGCTTAGCTCATCAGTCTCCTCTGCGTGTGCATTCACGTTCCCTCTTATAGTGGACACTCCTGACATTGGTTTCGGATATGTCTGATTATTGGGCGTGAAGCGCCGGGCAATGTTATTTGGTGTAGGATAAGGCCTACTGAATTGTTTGAAGGGTTGTTGGTTCTGCGGTTTCAAGTTGTGTGGGTTCGGTCCCTGAAAAGGTCGAAAGTTTGGTTGAGGATTAGGGTTCCTAAATTGTGGATTCGGTTGGGTAAAGAAAGGTCGGGCTTGTGGAAAGTATTGATTTTGAGGCTTGGGAAATGCAAATGGATTGTGAATGGCATGGTTTAGTGGTTGTATTGGACCAAAAGGAGCAATCCGATTAGGTGGTGTTGGTGGTGTTTGTTGGGGTGGCTTATGACTGGGACCAATATTGGGAGGATACTTCAGTGTTCCTCTCAACTGATCCATATAGCTCTCGTGAGCTCTGTCATTATCATAAATTCGGCAAGTCCTCAGTGCATGGCTAAGGTCTGTTACTTGGGCGTAACGTAAGTAGGCTCGGTATGGATCTAAGATACCGGCTTTAAAGGTGTTTAGGCTTAAATCATCTAATTCTCGTAATTTAAGCTCCAATATTTGATCATGATAATTGAGTTTACACAAACACTTACACTGTAAGACTAGAGCATCTAGCCTGTCATGGTATTCAGTGTAGCTTTCGCTTCTTTTTTGAAAGCAGTTTGATATTTCCTGCACTAGCAATCTCTCATCTTTAACGTCTCCAAATTTCCTGATTAATTTCTCTTTAAGTTTTTCATAGCTACTGTTCGCGTCAAGATCCAAAATGCTACTCGCTTCCCCTTTTAATTTCGACTTTATGACGTTAAACAGAAATTCGTTAATGATGTTAGCATTTGTAATAGCAGGAGCTCTCTTGTGTGTGTTTAAAAAACTATCACATCTTGCTAAAAAGTAATCCAAGCTGCAAGATGCGCTCCCATTTAATTCAGGTAATAACTGAATCTGGGCATATTCAAATTTTGATAACAATTCCGTCTCCGGCATTGTTAAGTCAGTGATTAATTGCTTAGTTTAATTTAAAATAATTTAAGATTATTTATTTATTTATTTATTATTAGTTGGTTAAAGAAAAATTATTTATTATTATTATTACTGAATTATGAATCATGGATTAATTCAAAAGAATAATGGCATGCGGCACTTGTTCTAGTTAAAAAAAACGCGCACTCACTTTCTTTTGAAAGGCAAAATAAGTTATTATTAGTGCTCTTCTTTAAAATTTGAGAAATGAACTATGTTGTATACAAGCAATATGAAAGGTACACAAAAAAACAGGGTACTTTGAATGTACTCACAGCCAGGAAATGATGATCAGCATGGACTGCATTCCGGTCTGCGTAGTCGGTTGGCTTCCCTCTGCGATGTCGTGCTATCGAAAAGCCCCTCTCAGAGTTGTCGGTGCGCACGTACAGCAGCTACGGATGGCGATAGATGGCGGTCAGAAGGCGCTTGTTTCAGCGTTGCCGGCTCACCTCCTCTCGTTCCGTAGTCGGTTGGGTTTCTTCAGTGTAGTTCGAGCGACCGAAAGGCCCCTTAACAGAGTTATCGATATACTCGGGCGACGATGGCGGTTGGTTACTGTCGAAAGGCGCTTAATTTCAGCGTTGTCGGCTAGCTTCCTCCCTTAAAGCTGGCTGGTTAGTTATGGACGAAAAGCCTCCAGTAAGGTTGTCAGTACCACTTCTTTCTAGTCGGCTTGGTTCAGATGATCAAGATGACTTCAGTATTCTCGGGATGATACTGGCTTTCTTGGATTGGTAACGAAAGGCGCCACTTGAAGTCTTGGCTTCTTTGAGCGTTGTCAGTATACCTGGTCCAATCAGCACGTAGATCTGGTGGTGATCATGTATCAATCCCGGACGGGCCCCCAAATAAGTTTGTTGTCCCGAAAGGGTCTTTAATTAAATATGTAGATCCCTTTTCTCAGCTTCCAAGCGGGACAGCAGTTAGAACATGGTCTACTCAGGTTCTCCTCGAGACTGGTATTTCTTGAATCAACTGAACATGAAGATTCCCAAATGAATGTTATTTATTATAAGTCGACCGACAAATAATACATTCACAATTATTAATAATTTACATACAAGGCATGTAGCCTGACTGCTTCGCAGTCTTGTTAAACAGAGTTACATCACTCAAAGGTACAAGTGAAGAAGAGGAAGAGCTGCCCTTGTGCGCCAAGTTAAATACTGGATGATCCATAGTGGGGGTTAAGAGTTTCTCTGAAGGACTAGCCAATCAGAAGTTTACTTCGTTTAGGAGGGAGTTGTCTCTCTGAGTGGGAGAAATAATGATGCGTAATATGTTGAAGGTTGGTTAAAAATTCCTTCTAGAAACTTCAGAACTCCGTCATAAATGGCTCTCAAGGTTTTCTTAGGAAAGAGAGTTATTTACTGGAGGTTTCCATGTCTTTAAATGGAGACAGCTTGTTTTAGATTATCTGACTGGGATATCTTGTTTTTAAATGGATAATGCTTGTAAAGGAAGCGAGAGATTACAAGATTTGGCTTTTAACTTTATGGCTTGGCGAGGCGATTTCTTAAATGGTATGTCAACAGGTTTCAACAGGCTAGGTTCCCAATGAGAGGAGATAATAATAATAATATAATTTAGAAACCAAACTCATTGGAACACATAGTCCTAGTTTCTGTACTGGGCAGGGAACATGATTCACCTACCGCTGTTAAGTGTGTGTCATTGCGCTTTGTCAATAGAAATTGCGAATATTGTTTGAAGAGGGAACTGCACCCTTGCACACTGGAATGGCAAATCTATGGGAATATGGGGAATTAAAAGTATTTTTTTCTTAAGCTATTCTGGGTGTAATTTTGCCACACTTATTGATGATTTGTACGTCAAAATGTCGCTATTAATAAACCTATAGTAAAATATCTCTCAGCTTGGCCGCTGATGTACATTATGCAGTCACTTCCAGTTTAGGCCTACATCCCTGGGATTGAAATTCTCCAACAACCCATTTGCCTCACATGTCTCTGTAAGTAATTAAAATTCCTGATTGTTGTTGTTCGAGTCTTCAGTTTCTTGACTGTTTTGATGCAGCCCTCCATGCTTTCCTCTCCTGAGCTAATCGTATCATTTCTACATAGCTACCACACCCTACATCCGAGGCAATCTGTTTAACCCTGGTCTACCCCTACAGTTCTTGTCCTCGCCATAACTAAGCTTGCTATTCCTGGGTGTCTTAATATGTGTCCTACCAAACTATCTCTTCTCTTCATTAGCAGTCGCCAGAAACATCTCTATTTCTCCTCTCCCTCTCGCCTTAATACCTCTTCATTTGTTACCCTATATACCCATCTGATCTTCATCATTCTCCTGTAATACCACATTTCAAACGCTTCAATTCTCCTCTTTTCTGCTGCACCATTAGTCCAAGTTTCACTTACTTATAGTGTCACGCTCCAGACAAAAGCTTTCAAAAATGACTTCCTAATACCTAAATGTATATTCGATGTCAACATATTCCTTTTCTGTGGAAATGCTTTCCTTGCCTGAGACAACCTACTTTTTATATCCTCTTTGCTTCCTAAGTAACAGAAGTCTCCTACTTCCCGTAGCGTTTCACCTGCCAATTTCAAGTCCGTAGAGGTTTCTGAATTATTTCGGCTGCATTCAATAATTTTGTTTTACATTTATTGATTTTCATTATGAATTCTTTCCTCAAGGCGGAGTCCATACCATTCAAAAACTCGTTCAAATCCTCTGGCGTATCGGCCAAGATGACGATGTCATCAGCAAATCTCAGAGATGAAATTATTTCTCCTCGAATCTTCGCTCCCACTTTAAAATTTTCTCCAATTTCCTGATTATTGTGTTTTTTGAGATCTTTGAAATGCGCTGCCCTCGCACATGGTGTAGATGCATTGTTAAAGGAAAACCTGCACCGAAAGCTTCTGCAGATTTAACACAAAGCCTATTCTGAACAGAAGTTCCTTGAACTCAGATTTGCCAACATTTTATTGTATCTTTCCATGTGGTATATCTCTGTACCTCAACATACAGAAGAGTGCTTTAAAAATCAAGTCTTGTGTAAATTTTCGAAAAGGTAGTGAGTGTGTTTTTTACCGGAGTGGATACTCGCTCGAAAAAAAAAACTCTTTTGAGTAATATAGGCTGGTTCACAATTTTGTAAGTGCACATTGAGGAATGTGACGCCGGAATGCCTTAAGTGTTACGGAAACGGCAATAGCCTCCACAGAGCTTGCTACTGAAATAACGACCAGACTGATATTTGTACTTAACTGTACGGGATTTGTGAGCTCAGTGTTTATGAGATTGAACGTAGCTACATCGCTACCTTTATTTAGTAGCCACTACTGTCGTGTTTAAAAATTAAAGGTGGTATTAGAAGGCGCTTTCCCTATTTATTTTTTTTATCCCTGGCACTACAGCCCATGAAGGGCCTAAGCCTTTCATGCGACCGCTTCCCAGCCATTTGGCCTGCAGATATTTGGTCAGTGCATCGTGTCCCCTTGGCCGTTAATCTTGTTCTTCGTGACCGGGGCGCTGCCTCACTATCAGACAGCTACTCAATTGTCCTCATGAAGCTGAGTGCACCCCGTTGCAGCCCTCATGGCTGTGTCTAAAATCTCTGACGGAGCCGGGAATCGAACCCGGGGCATCCGGATGAGAGGCAGGCGCACTACCCTGTACTTATTATGTTTTTAAATATCTTGAAAGAGATAATAAATGGATTGGCATTGCCTCCTACAGGGATATATTGAAAATCTGATGTCATACCTCGATGTACTGTTGCCATGGAAACGGACTTGCCATTAGTTCTTCAGTTTATCAGAGCGAAGATAGTTTTCTGCGAATATCTTTGAAACTGTTGGTTTTAGGGCCTTAAAATGTGGTTTTCGGTGTCCCGTAGGGACCCACCGAGTATTGTTTCTCGCTTCGAGGGGCGTAAAATGAGCTGTGTCCGGTCTTTATGCGACAATTTCGATATTTTGTCCCAGTTGAGTATTTTTGGTGACTTTTCAGTTATGTTGCCCGTTCCACGGGAACAATGATTTATTTCTGGATGAATGGCAGCCTATATGTTAACCCAGGTTATAAGCTATCTCCGTATCAAATTTCATCCAAATTCGTCCAGCCGTTTTAGTGTCAAGATGTAACAAACTAACACACAGACACACACACACAGATTTTCACAATTATAATATATATATCAACAACAAAAACAAAATCAACCCCTGGCACTATCCAGCCCATGACGGGCTAAGGCCGACCAAGCGACCGCTGCCCAGCCATTCGGCCTGCAGATATTGGGGTGACGCGTGATCAGCGCGTCGGGTCCCCTCGGCCGTTAATCTTGGTTTTCGTGATCGGGGCGCTGTCTCACCGTCAGACAGCTACTCAATTGTCCTCACGAGGCTGAGTGCACCCCGTTCCAACCCTCACGTCAGTTTTAAAATCCCTGACGGAGCCGGGGATCGAACCCGGGGCCTCCGGGTGAGAGGCAGGCGCGCTACCCCTACACCACGGGGCCGGCTATAATATATATATATATATATATATATATATATATATATATATATATAGGGATTATCATATTCATGAATAATTGAAAAAATATAAATTGTTACAATGTGTGCATTAAACTCGCGCTCTAAGGTTCTGCGTATCATATCTAAATATTGTAGCGTTGTTCGCTGCAAGGTATGAGCTACAGTTATATACAACAAACAAATATTTTGGAAATTTTCTGAGTTTTGCATAAAAGCACGCCTGTATACGAGTTATATTACATCATGTGCCCGCCCTTGCAGAACTTTGTATATGCAGTAGATCTGGCATCAGCGCGCCCCATTTAATGCGTACTGTCTTTTAAGGTAGAGACGCACTATAGAGACTTGTTGTTAAAGTTGGTTAGGGACATGGTGGCTCAGCGGTCAAGCTGTTGGCCTCTCACCACGGCAGACCGGGTTCGATTCCTGGTCAATGCATGTGAGATTTTCAAAGTGAAATGCCATGTCCTGTGGTTCGGATTCCACGTAAAAAGGAGGTCCCGTGGCTTATGATCTCGCGATTAACGGTCACGTTAAACTACAATCTTCCTTCTGTTAAAGTTGGCAACATTGTCTACGATGCTTGACCATCACCGACAAACGACGGCAACTCAAAGAAATGCCTCAACAACTCCGTCAGGCGAATCATCTATTTAAGGCTCATTGAATATTTACCGACCGAGCGGCTTCTGGCTGTATGAATGCGTAATTCCTGTGAGTAAGAATATTTCCAGAGTGTGCTAACAAAGCTGGCATTGATGCGATCATGAAAGACAGCGTTATTCCTGTGTATCATACCTCGAGTGCGAGTGACGTCACTCCGAAGTACAGTACAGGCTGTGGGAAAGTTTCACCTGCACTCACTGCTGCCAACTGAATAATTCATACATCGAGTGCGAGTGACGTTACTGCAGAGCACAGGTTGTGGGAAAGTTTCACTTGCACTCACTGCTGCCAACTAAACAATTCATACATCGAGTGCGAGTGACGTCACTCCGGAGCACAGTACAGGCTGTGCGAAAGATTCACCTGCACTCACTGCTGCCAACTGAATAATTTATACATCGAGTGCGAGTGACGTCACTCCGGAGTACAGTATAGGCTGTGCGAAAGTTTCACCTGCACTCATTGCTGCCAACTGAATAATTCATACATCGAGTGAGAGTGACGTTACTGCAGAGCACAGGTTGTGGGAAAGTTTCACTTGCACTCACTGCTGCCAACTAAACAATTCATACATCGAGTGCGAGTGACGTCACTCCGGAGTACAGTACAGGCTGTGCGAAAGTTTCACCTGCACTCACTGCTGCCAACTGAATAATTTATACATCGAGTGCGAGTGACGTCACTCCGGAGTACAGTATAGGCTGTGCGAAAGTTTCACCTGCACTCATTGCTGCCAACTGAATAATTCATACATCGAGTGAGAGTGACGTTACTGCAGAGCACAGGTTGTGGGAAAGTTTCACTTGCACTCACTGCTGCCAACTGAACACTTCATACCTCGAGTGGGAGTGATTTCACTCTGGAGTACAGGCTGTGGAAAAGTTTCACCTGCGCTCACTGTTGCCAACTGAACACTTCATATCTTGAGTGTGGTGACGTTACTGCAGTGTGCAGACTGTGGGAAAGTTTCACCTGCACTCACTGCTGACAACTGAGCACTTCATTCGAGTGGGAGTACAGGCTGTAGGAAAGTTATACTCGCGCCACCGTTGCCAAATCCAGCATAATTTATCATGATTTAACACAAGTTTATTTATTTATTTATGACTTTGGCAGTGGCGAAGTTAGGGCTCATGATTCTCTCTTACATGTGTTGTTGTTGATTGATTTAGGGGCTTTGCGACACCGTGGTCATGTAGCCCCGTATACTTGGGCGTGCGTGGAATTTGTCTGATATACTTTCAAATTGTTTTGGCTGTATTATTGTGTGTAATCGTAATTCAGATAAGGACTGAGCAGGAGGCGGCCGTGACTTGAAGTTAGGATTCATTTGCATGGAGTAGAAGTAGGAAACCACTTCCAAGATGGCTGAGATGGGAATCAAACCCTCCCCTTCTCAGCTTTGCCTCACGAGGCTGAGTGTACCCCATTCCTGCCCTCACACCGGAATTAAACTAGTTGGCAGAGCCGGGAGTGCCAGCCACTACGCAATGGAGCGGCCTATATCTCTCTCTATATATAAAAATGAAAGTGTGTCTGTTTTTCCTGAATTTCCACGGAAATTTGCGATATTTGCGCGTTTCAGACTGTTTTATGATGGATGCGCGCAAAAATATTTTTTTGTCTGTCCGTCTGTCTGTTTGTTTGTCTGTGGACAATTTTTTGTGTCCTTATAACTCGAGAACGGCTGAGTGGATCAACGTAAAATTTGATACAGATATCCTTCAGAGGCACGACACCAATCATTGATGTAACTCTTCTCCGTACCTCTCATAAAAGGGGCCCTACCCCCTTAAAATACTGCTGAAATAGGCGTAGAAGGGTGAAACAAAGCTCATTTTCAGCCCCCTCAATGTGAGCAACGAAACTCGGGCCCTAAAGGGCCCCCGAAAACCACATTTTAAGGCCCTAAAACCAACAGTTTTTGAGATATTCCCAGAAAACTAATTTCACTTAATAAATTAATGAAAGAATGCACGCCGGTAACCATGGCAACTGTATCTCAGAGGTCCATCTATTTCTGTAAGACGCAATGCAATTACATTTATTACATTGCTGTGAAGGTTTGCAAACGGCTATAAGGTTATAACGGATCCAAATTAAGCTGAAATATTCATCAATACATACAATGCGCTTAAGGGGTCAAGGGGTACTCTAGAATTTTTTCACACGATTTACACGTGCGGGTGTGGTACGAAAGGTCTATTATATCCCTTCTCTATTATATAAAAATGAATGTGTGTCTGTGTTTTCTGCATTTCCACGGAAATTTGACTGTTTTGTGACGGATGCACGCAAAAATATTTTTTTTTTGCTGACTGTCTGTTAGTCTGAGGACAATATTTTGTGTCCTTATAACTCGAGAACGGCTGGGTGGATTAACGTAAAATTTGATACAGATATCCATCAGAGGCACGACACTAATCATTGATGTAACTCTTCTCCGTACCTCTCATAACAGGGGGCCTACCCCCTTGAAATACATGCTGAAATAAGCGTAGAATCTCTAAATATACAAAAATTCAAGTTTTTTTTTTCTGAATTTCTACGGAAATTTGCGATATTTGCGCGTTTCAGACTGTTTTATGATGGATGCGCGTAATTTTTTTTGTCTGTCTGTCTGCCTGTCTGCCTGTCTATCTGTTAGTCTGTGGACAATATTTTGTGTCCTTATAACTCGAGAACGGCTGGGTGGATTAACGTAACATATGATGCAGATATTCATCAGAGGCACGACACTAATCATTGATGTAACTCTTCTCCGTACCTCTCATAACATGGGGCCTACCCCCTTAAAATACAAGCTGAAATAAGCGTAGAAGGGTGAGAAAAGGTGAGAAGGGTGAGAAACGAAACTCGGGGGCCCTAAAAGAGCCTCGAAAACCACATTTTAAGGCCCTAAAACCAACATTTTTCGAGATATCCCCCAAAAACTAATTTCACTTAATAAATTAATGAAGGAATGCCTGCCGGTAACAATGGCAACAGAATCTCAGAGGTCCATCTATTTCTGTAAGACGCAATGCAATTCCATTTATTATATTACTGTGAAGGTTTGCAAACGACAATAAGGTTATAACGGATCCAAATTAAGCTGAAATATTCATCAATACATATAATGCACTTAAGGGGTCAAGGGGTACTCAATAATTTTTTATCGCGATTTACACGTGCGGATATGGTACGGAATGTCTATTATATCCCTATCCCTATATTGTTATATTATTATTATTTTTATTATTATTATTATTATTATTATTATTATTTTAATTATCATTATTATGGCGTACAACGACGAGACAAACTCATTTTCAAACCCTTGGTGTCAGAAACAAAACTCGGGGCCCCTCACGAGCCGTAAAGGGTCCCCGAAAACTATATTTTAAGGCTCTAAACCCAACAGTTTCTTAGATATTCCCAGAAAACTAATTTCATTTAATAAAGTAAAGAAGGAATGCAAGCCACTAACCATGACAA
This sequence comes from Meconema thalassinum, assembly GCA_946902985.2. NCBI lineage: Eukaryota > Metazoa > Arthropoda > Insecta > Orthoptera > Tettigoniidae > Meconema > Meconema thalassinum. Next base: position 292,198,030 of record OX336391.1, on the reverse strand, counting down.
AAGTATCTCAAGAGGTGGCATCCAACTTTCCATCTATTTCTGGAATAAGTAATGCCACTCCATTTATTACAATTCTGTGAAAGGTTGCAAATGGCTATAGGGTTATCACGGAACCAACTAAAACTGTAAAATTCATCAATGCGCTTAAGGGGTTCAAGGAGTACCCTAGATTTTTTCACACGACTTACACGTGCGATATGTCGTACAGAAGGTCTATTATATCTCCAAACAGCAACATTATTTTCAAAAATTCCTGATTTGAAATAGTAGACTGTTTTTTGCTGATTTTAGGATTTGGGCCATTGGAGGCTATAGAAAACTGAATTTTCATGCACCACAAGCCTTTATAATTTATAAAAGTGGTCTTCCTGTAGTTGGGCACTTGACACAACGGTTAAGGTCAGTTCGTATGTGACGTGTATTGCGATTCGTCTAACATTGATGAATTTTATTTTCACGCCAAGAAGAACACGTTAGGTAAATTTAGTTTGAGAGCACATTTTAGCGAATCATATTTCTTTGCCAACAAACACGTTCCAAGCCCCTAAACATTGCAACAGTAGATCAATTGGTAACATCTGGTTATTAATACCGAAGACCGTTCGAAGAATGGGTACTTCTGCTAGTATTAATATAATTGGAAGAAATATTATACATATTACAGTAGAATAATTAGGAAGGAATTTCACCGTTTACTAAAACTGAAATATCATGACAAGTAATTCTGCTGCGACTACGTTTGTTGCTTCACGTCGTACATTTTACCAGCTTACAGGATCTACGAACATACAAAGCCGTTGTCTATTCTAATTGAACTATTGAGCGGGGCTTGCTGATTGTTGATTCTGAATGGCAGCGTTGTTTGGCAGAATCGTCACAATTTCAGACGCCTTCTCAGTTACGTCAACTGTTTTCTTATGTCTGAAAGACCCCTTCAAATGTAAGGCAGTTATGGGACATTAAAAAGATTCATTATCAGAAGATTATCTGCAGTTTCACGACCTTATTTATGTCTTTGGCAGTGGCGAAGTTATAAAAAGGAAATGAACTCTTACATGTGTTGTTGATTGATTGATTTAGGGGTTGTGTGGCATCATGTGAAAAGACCTGCACTCGGCCTCTCAGGCGGCCACACGACAAAAAAAAACTCTTATACAGCGGCTTCGGTGGCGTAGTTGGTAGCATGCTGGACTGCTGTGCCCAAGATCGCGGGTTGAAACCCGACCGAAGTCGTCGGATTTTTTAAGTGCGTTAAAAATCCTTCAGTATGCCTTCCTTCGGAGGGGAAGTAAAGCCGGCGGTCTCATGTCATAGATTTATGGCATGTAAAAGATCCTTCCACAGACTAAACTTGTGTGGAGATAAATTTCTAGGTGAGATTTCGTTGAACGCTCTATCAAAGTTCCAACGTTCACCCCTAGGTATCATTGACATCTGATGGCAAAAGTTGGAACTACATGAAATTGAACGGAACGTGTAGCTCACCCCATGGGTGACTGCTTGAAGCAGCTACAGACTCGGGTGAGCCGAACATGTCCTCGGACACTCCCGGCACTAAAAGCCATACGATAAAATAAATACTGTTTACACAGTATGTCGGGCAGCACCAGTCTAGAGCAATGCACAAAGTAAGTCTGTTTCTGGAAGGTAATTTTCCACTTGAGGCATCAGAGGAACTGGCAAGAGCGCCGCGCTAGAATTAGCTTCGCAATTTATGTTTAGCTGGTGGGTGCTGTTTGTCCAGCCCTGCGAGGTCAGTCACCGCCACACTGTGCGCGCAAGGCCGCGAGTATCACGCACCGTATTTTTAGTGCGACATCCTGCCCCAAACCTGCCAAAACTCTTAGGTTTAGGAACACCTTCCGCACCTTAAAACAACAATTTCATCGTTACGGTTCGATAGTTAAAGTTTTAAAATGGTGAAGAAATATGCAAGTAAATATGCCCTAAAAACTAGCTGACTATAACTAACAACGGGAAAATATGACCTATGCAATTAAGTGTTAGCCCTGTATAGGTCAGTGGTCTGTACATTGTTGTTGTTGTTGTTGTTGTTGTTGTTTGAGTCTTCAGTCTTTTGACTGGTTTGATGCAGATCTCCATGTCTCCCTGTCCTGAGCTAATCGTTTCATCTCTACATAGCTACCACACCCTACATCCGAGGCAATCTGTTTAACATATTCTAGCCTTGGTCTACCCCTACAATACCGACAGTAGTGGCTACGCGCGCTAAAGCGCAGCGTTAGGTCATGGGGCCAAGCTCTCTGCTGACTCGGTAGACGCGTGGGTTCGAGCCCCACCGTCGGCCTTCCTTGAAATGGTTTTCCGTGGTTTCCCATTTTCAACACCAGGCAAATGCTGGGACGGTACCTACTGACAGGCCACGGCCGCTTCCTTCCACATCCTTGCCCAGTTTCATTCGCCTTCATCAATTCCATCTCTCATCCCGACGCGCAGGTCGCCCACGGGCGTCACTTAGAAAGACCTGCACTCGGCCTCTCAGGAGGCCACACGAAAAAAAAAACCTACAATTCTTTTCCTTGACCCTTCCTTCCATAACTAAGCTTGCTATTCCTGGGTGTCTTAGTAGTTGTCCTACCAACCTATCTCTTTTCTTCAATAGCAGTCGCCAGAAACATATCTCCTCTTTCACTCGTCTTAATACCTCATCGTTTATAACCCTATCTACCCATCTGATCTTCATCAGATAACACCACATTTCAAACGCTTCAATTCTCATCTTTTCTGCTGCACCAATAGTCCAAGTTTCACTTCCATAGAGTGCGACGCTCCAGACAAAGGTTTTCAAAAATGTCTTCCTAGTACCTAAATCTATATTCGATGTCAACAGATTCCTTTTCTGTAGAAATGCTTTCCTTACCTGAGCCAACCTACTTTTTATATCCTCTTTGCTTCGTCCATCACTGTACATTAACCACTAATTATAAAAACGGCTTAGCCTATAATTTCAATGGTTCAATCTCTCAGTCTAATTACAATAATTTTTCTTGTAAAAGTGTAAACATTTCTGAAAAAATCTGTTTCCTTGAACGGGATAAAATTTTAACTAATAAATATATTTAAAGAATATTAAAAAATAACCAATAAAACAGAAATGACAGTCCACCTCTTCACAAAAATTAAATTACAATGAAAAGTAATTAAAATAAATATAAAAAATAAAATAAAAACAAGATTATAATATTATAAAATTAAAAATTGTAAAAATAAATAAAAATTTGAAAATTATTTTGATAATATTGATGAATAAATAAAATAATTAAAATCAAAATTAATATTAAATCAAAATTGGTGTTAGATTGAAAATATTAATAAATACAAATGAAATATTTATTAAAACGTCAGTCTGCCCTATAAAGGTTTTTTACGACGTTATGTCCAATTAAGGAGTGTGATTAAACCTATATGACAGATGAATTTGAATTAGCTTTTTTTCTCCTCTCAATATCTCTTCGTTGTCTCACTATGATTTTCCTTCCTTTCTGCTGTCCATGCAGTGTTGGCTCTCATTCGGGGTTTTGCAGCAAAATTATGTTTGTTCACCAACGATCTGTCACCTGTCCCAAAAAAATTCGTTTGTTACGTTGATTTCTTGAAGGTCAGTTTCAATTTTTATTATCCAGTTATCCTTGGCTTTTAATGAGGAGGCATGATTACATATCCTTTCATTGTCCATTCATTGAATAAGCCCATAACTCTTTGATCGTCTTTTTCTAATAGTGTCTGATATTTTCTCGGAATGTTGGTATAACTCGTGTGACCTCGTTGTCATCCACACTCCCTCTATGCATACTGGGCCAAAGATTTTGGTTGGTTTGTTGGTTCCTTAGTTTAGGGGCTACCACAAGGCTGTCATGTAGCCCCGTGCACTTTGGGTGTGTGTAGAATCTGTCTGAAGACCGGTGTTAATTGTGATGGCTTTATTAGTGTGTGTTATCTGTGATTCAGGTAAGGACTGCAGACGATCAATTTTCAAGTACGGTAGTTCCCACTTTAGCTACCAAATGCTACCGTCAACGACACCTACATGTGAACTTGGCTACTAGATGCCACCGCAACTGGCATCTGGTAGTGAACGTTGGAACTTAATAGAATGTTAATCAAATTTAACCTACAATTTTAGCTTCACACAATTGTAGTTAGTGGAAGGTTCTTTTACATGCCATCAATCTATGACATGGGCCCGCTGGCTTTACTTTCCCTCCAAGGAAGGCATACTGAGGGATTTTTAACGCTCTTAAAAATTTGCCGACTTTGGCCGGGTTTGAACCCGCGATCTTGGGCGTATAAGCTCAGCATGCTACCAACTACGACACCGAAGCCGCTGCCAAAGATTTTCCTGAGGATTTTCCTTTCTTCTTTTTCTAAATTGGAGTCTTATTAACATAAAATGCGATAATACGGTGGGCACATTTAACTATACAAACTGGTAGATCTACAAACCTATATTTAAGACTCAGGCACACAATACGCGATCCGCGACTTCTGCACGCGGCGAGCTGGCGATTGAGATGTAGTGGAGCCCGACACACCACTCTCTGCCGCGAAGCATTAACGCATTAGTTCCTTCACGCCTCCTCTGAAACACGTGACATGTCCTGCCTCACCGAGTTCCGATTTAGCACATCGTTCATTCTCTGGTTGGACTTGAACGTGGGAACTTAATGCTAACGCAATGGAAGGAGAGCTCCGCTCACTCGCCTCGTCGTTGTGAGTAGGATATAAAGGCCGAAGCTGGGACAGGGGCTAATGCGCAAGATGGCCGCCACGCGCAACGACCCTATGTTATTCTTATGGAGGGACAGTGATAGCTGGGACAGGGGCTAATGCGCAAGGTGGCCGCCAAGGGGGACCCGGCTCTCTTTAATGGCGGGCTTTTCAAATCATTATTTATTTGTTATTAACTATCCATTGTTTTTATTTATTTATTATTTATTGTTATTTATTATTAATTTTATTTTATTTTTTTAATATTTAATTTATTATTTATATATTTTTATTATGTCGAAGCACTAAACTGCAAGGTCATTAACCCAAAAATTATCTAACCCATAATTACAGAAACCTCATTTAACATTTAAGTTAATGCATTTAATTTTTTTTTATTTTTAAATTTTAAGTTTTACATTTTAATTTTTTAGATTTTTTTATTTTACATTTTCATATAGGTAAGAAACGGGGCACGCTACGCTTTTATCTACCTAGTTTCAACTACTTTTCAAGGTCACTCTCCCGAACATTGCCGGAAACTGCCGAAGGTTAACCATTAGATTACGAGTGTGAGGCGGGTAACAAGAAACACAAGCGATACCCATGCAATAGTTGTATTAATTAAATATATCTTATATAACTTAAATTTTTGCTTAAATCTCTTAAGTCCCTTTTGTATGCATTAGTTTAAAACGAACAGGGCAGCCCAAATTCTTGATTTGTCATGCATATTTACACACAGAACACAACTCTTTCCTTATTTTTGCTAGGTGTAGTTTTAATAGCGTCTAGCTTAATTTTAATCCGATAATTTAAATCTATATCTGAATCTTCCAGTTCCTTTTCCAGCCAATAATTAGATATAAACAAAGAGTCAATATTCTCCATTTCCAACACATATCTAACTTTATGTCTATATACTATTGGTTTTATTCCCTTTATAATTAGTTCTGTTTCTTTTTCCAGACTTTCTAACCGGGAGCACTTTCGGATTTTTATTTGACCTTTGATTTCCTACATAGTAATGTTATTAAGCAGATCGACGTCTCCTTGGGTATAAGTTGTCGACTCTACTGTATAGTCTGTTTGGATGCTTGTCAAAAACTTTAAATTCTCGATTTTAGAAAACGAATGACCATTAAATGGAGTCATTCCATTGGTGTTGAATTCCGCAAACGGTTTTTCAGTTTCCGGATGCACAATGTCCAATCCACCACATGGAGTTACAATAAATCCATCCTTTTTAAGCAAGTCTAAATTACCATGTCTCTTTAAAAACATAGATTTTAAATATCCTCTTAAGTAGCACACATGTTTACATTTTTCACTTTCTACAAGCACTCCAACGCGTGGATAAGTTCCTTTGTAATTAACAGTAAATGCTGAGAGTTTGTATTTCCCACTAACATCTAGATTTTGCCAGGGACTTTGTTTAAAGTAAACTGTAAACCTGTTTCTTGCATCCACAATCGCCTGTTCTTTCTGCAACACTGCCTCGTACTCTTCCTTTAGGGCAGTAGCCTCTGCAACATACTCCACTTTCCTTTTTTTGATCTCAATTTCTTCCAACTCCAATTTTCGTTTCCTTACACATAGCACATTAACTGTACTCAATGGGTTAATTTCCTTAAGAGGGTATGGTTTAAGTCTGTTAGTTTTATTGGTTCTTTTTCTCAACACCTGGGGAAGAATATTATTTGTAGGAGTAAATCCTAATTCGCTAATGTTTATGTTTGCGGGAATTGTGGAAAACAATATCCTGGATTGAGAAAGGAATGTTTCCCCAGCTTTAATGTAGCATTTCTGTATAATGCGAACATTGTTGTTTTCAGAATCATCGTTAACAATTTCTACAAAGTTTACGGGTAAGTAATTAAAACTATAGGCAGAGAGAGCATAGTTTATCATTTTTTCCCGATCTTGTCCATCGCGCAGTTCGATTTGCACACCAGTCAATTTCCGAGGATTTGTATTACCCCAATAGACAAATTGCAAAACTTTGTTAAACACCACACAGCAACTATTTTGTAGGTTATCCGATTATTTGGTCCACATGGACGTGATCGGCACCGAGTACAGGGGCGCTTCTTTTAAGTAATATTTGTTGGCTTTTAATACACTAACACAATCTTCGAGTGGGTCAAACACACCATCCATTTTGTAGTTGTAAATTGTTGCCTCTAGTCTTGTAATACCATGTTCTTTAGCTAAAGAAGACGTAAACGTTTCCCTTAGACGGGTGTCTGGACATCGGAGAAAGTCTATAATATGGTTTCCAATGACTTCGTTTACACCAGGACTTGTAATTTGACATATACATTTGTTATATATCTTTATTCTAGAATTAGAGTTCATCCATGTTAAACAGTCTATACTGAACCCATGTACCATTGGTTCAGGGGGTCGAATCCATGTATTATGGTAAAAAGAAGGAAGGAAATATACAGTCTTTAGAATGTCTTGGAAAGATTTTATACAAGAGGACTGGTTATATGTTGTGCAAGAATATGAGCCCAGGTGGCCAGGAAATGATATCACGCGTGACGCACCGATAAGGAGCGATCATGGCTATAATTAGAACAAGAGGAACTTTCCGTGCGGAGTGAGTGAGAGAAGGTTTCGGAAATTGAGCTTACGTTGCAGTAAAACGGCAACCGCGCAGTTATGCAAGAAGGAGAATAATTAGATTTAAGCCACTTGCGAGTATAAAATTAACAAAAGAAATACATCATTGTGAATCATTTCGGAATAGAGATTTTTGTGTGGGGAAAGATGTTGTAATAATTGCCTAGGAAAGAAGTGCAAACGTGGCATTACGTCAATAAAAGTTCCCCGAGACCCGCGGTGGTGGGGATTAGAAATCAACTACAACACCCACGTATCTTAAGACCAAATTTTATTTAATATCTCAGAATTGTAAGATCGATTTTCATGTGCAAAGAGGTCAGTTTACGTTTAGAAAACAAGCTTTCCAGAGATATAATTTTTAAAAGTGTGTGACCATTACTTCAAAAGTTGGTTATGAAAAAGACAAGGATTTGATCGTTTTGTCGCCGTTTTGTATAAAAGCCCTGGCCGTGCCAGGCAAATCATGCAGTACTTACTAGACCTCGAGAGGTCGTGATACTCTGTATCATCAACGAGCACCCGTAGGGAGTGGCCGAGAAGTATCATCATAGTATCGCCGTGTGAAGACTTAGGAAAATCCTAGTACAGGATTTAGTTCAGCCAGCATCAGTCTTTATAGTGAAAGTTCCGAATTACAGTCAAAGTAGGCTGCGAACTTAAAGAACAGGCGATAGGTCTTCAAATAACAGTTCAGTTAAACGACCAAAAGTATCGTAACGTTTGAAGTACCAACGATAGAGAACCAAACAGTTCTATAAAAGTTAAGGAACCCTATCAGGGTCGGACAAAAATAGCAACGCCTAGTGTATCAAAAAATAGGAACTAGAGCGCCGAAGAAAATAAGAAGGGAAAATTTAATCCAAGACATTGTCTAACAGGAGACAAACGAACAGTAAAAGCATTAAGCTACGAACCTAATTAAAGGAATAGCCGTAAGTGCTAGGGAATCATAGGTCACCAATAAAATAATCGAAAGGCCGTAACAGAACAGACTGTAGCTAGACCAATAAATAGTGTCTAGAAAGAAGCGATTTCGAGCTAATAAAAATAGAAGCCGATCGTCAGGAAACCGGATTTGAGGAATAGCCGTTCCAGGGAGGGTAGATTGATTGAGACTTTCATCATCTTGCCAGATAGGAAGCCAACGTCTAAGAGTGTCAACCCTTGGAAACGGGAAAGAAGGAATCACGTGTGTAAAGGCAAAAAGCAAAGCCTTAGTGATTAAAAGCAGTGTAATGTAAATATAGTTAGATCCGTTTAAGTGTTATAAGTTTTAGTGAATGTATTTGTGTATGATAAAAGAATACAAAATTGTATTCAATATGTTACCAGTGTTGAAGGTAAATAATATGTTTGTGTATCAAGAAGTGTTAATGTGTGAAATGGAATTAGGGAAGATGGCTTAAACACATTCAAGTGGGCAAAATGAAACATCGTTGGAAAGTTCGGTCGGTGACCGACATATCATGTGAGTAACCATTTCATTATGTTATGTGTTGGGGAATATTTGCGTACAATCCACCTGAGAATGAGAAAATAGGGATGTTGTTGATTAACAAATAACAGAATTATAGCGCGATCTGAACGATGAAAATTGTGAAAGTATAAAATAATTATGTGAAATAAATAAATACCTTTGGGGTAATGTAGGAAATAAAATATCAGTGTAGTTGATAAATGATTTAAATATGTGAAAGCAAGCGTAATAATAATAATAACAATTATATGAATGAATAAAGTTTATAATGAATTATATGAAAATAAGAGTTTGTGAGCTCTTTTAAAAAGAATTAATACTTGTGGTGAACACATTGTTTTGAGATAAAGCGATTATTGGCACGGGAGAGGATTAATATAAAATTGAGATGTAGATCAAATGTGTATTGTTGAATCTATCAGTTCTTTGAAGGCAACTTGGCTCAGTAACATGTAAGCGCTGTGAAGCGCATTAAAGAAATTTGGCACGCTAGGAACGCGTTGGAATACTCGGTAAATTTAATTATGAGGGGCAGTTGGTCGCGGTAATTGAGCTATGGCAAGTCCTCTGATCACGAGGCCATGTGTGTGTTATATTGTAGAAGGGTGTGAAATATTTGTTGTATTATGAGCGCAGGTTATATACAAAGGTCGCCCTAAGTCGCGAATGTGTAAGTCCTCCAGTATGGGATATGGTTCCCGAGGCAGTGAAAGGAATCGAACCCAGGTTCGTCTATTATTGAAGCCCTTAAAGCTTTGTTGTTGTATTGAATTATTCTTACCCACCAATGAGGATACTTCATAATTAATAAATGCCGAGTTTAAGAGAATAAGGTCTTGTGAACCTCAATAAAAATAGTATAATGAAAGCCATGCTTGTTCAAGGAACTACATAATGAAACAGCTGTGTAAAGCTAAGAGTCGTTCGTCCCGTGTGAGCGAGGACCGTAATGTCTGCCTCCCCTGCAATAAATCGCGCTAAGTGGCCTGGCCAGACCCCTCGCCATTGACGGGTTGTGGTAGGTTTAGAAAGCCGTCTGTTTGAAGTTATATTACACAAGAGTGTAGAGTTTGTTTTAACGACCCGGTCTTCGAACCGAGGTTCTTTTAGTTGAAGATTACCGCTTGCAAGTTCAGATCGTTGCTTTATTATGAGATAATGGTCTTTTGAGACAAATAACGATAAGTCCCTAACGTAATATAATGTAGGAATTCACGAGTTCAGTGAAGACAATTAGATGTCGGGAGTGATCTTAATTTTTGACATGTTCAAGTAGTCTTCTAAAGCTCGGGAGTACGCATATGTTTTCCCAATCACAGTAGTGAATTGTTGACTGAGAGAGATGGTAACCCATGAACATGTGAAAGCCCAAAATTTAAGTAAATGAATAACAGTACTTGAAATAAGAAGTATATATTGTTTTAATTATAAGATACTCATATAATAGGAAGTGAGGTGTTGTAAAAGAATAACAAAGAGTATATAAAAAGGTATCGAGCCATTTGGAGCTCTTGATTTTGTGGAATTTTAAAGGGATACTTTATGGAAGTGAAAAGAGATGTAAGTTTGTTGGTTTATAGGAAAGCATTTATTATGATTTAACCTTTGTTTGTTTATGTATTCCTTGTTCACTCTGAACAAGTTAGAAGTATTGGTCAGTATTTTATTTGTTTATTTTGTTGTAGCGCCATATATTTGGTTAATTAAATGTTTTGTAATAGGAGTTGATTTTGTTTATTTATTTATTTATTTATTTATTTTGGAAGTGTATCCTCTATTTAATCCAAAATGTGTAAGTCACTGAGTGGGAGAACATACCATAACCCCGAATATCCCGATTTGAGCATTGATGGCATACTGTGATTTGCATATTTCATGCTAAATGGGCACAATACCAACCGTTTTATCATTGTTCACAATCACATTACACTTTTCTCGACACTCTCCTTGCACACAAAAGTTCTGATTCGATGTTAGATAATCACACATCTCTGCCTTGTTAAAACACCAGCCAAATCTTGGGTTATGTCCAAATACATAAGATAAAACTCCTCAGCACGAAGCTGTTGCAATATCTCTGGAAGTTCGGCTAACAGAACGTCTAATTTGACATCAGCTAGCTCCACTGTATGGTATAGCCACAGGATTTTTATACTTTTCCATAATGTTAACCATTCCTTTCTCCCCAAGTTTTGCCCTGAGTCCTCGTGCCATTGCATGCACGTTGTTGAGTAGAGGAAATGGTAACTTTGCCTTAACACCATGTTAAGCAGAAATGAACTTGGAGAATTTACCACGTAAATAGAGGTTGAAAGCAGCACACACTTCTTTCTTTAGCAGCACAGACTTATTATTTTCCAATTGTTCTTGGCAGTCCACTTGGTCACATATCCTAACCACCATAATGTTATCACAAAACGGATCCGTAATCGGTGTAAGTAGATTAACATTTTTATCACTTTGGAGCGTCTTGTTTTCTGTGTAGTTTATATTACCAATGTCTGTAACCAGATTGTCCAGGTTTTCCAACAACAACCACAACCCAAACCGCTCGTTGGTAGGCTTTATTCTGTTCCCCATAAGTTGGGGGACACTAAACACTTTAGAGAGAGACATCTTCACACTTTCAACTACCACGAAGCACTGATCGAATGCATTTGTAGCGTCTCTTATATATACCATTAATCAATTCTGTACCGATTTTGCAAATCAGTACATGTTCATCTTTATCTTCGAGACGCAGTAAGAGCTCCAGGTCTGACCGGATTATCATAGAGCATACACCAGGCCTCTTCTGAGAATTCCTTTCGCCAAACTGGCGCCTGACTGTTAGTGAAATGGTTCGCCAAGCCCTTTCTGCCAGGATTTGACCCCTTTGTACGAACTGTCACTTAAGGTATTATCCCTGATAGACACTTGTAGAGGGAGATAAATCAAGCTTTGTGTCTGTGAACATTGGAAAAGCGAACATTTCTTGTCAGCTACATTCGCCAAGCCCCTGTTCTAAGAACACCCTTGCAAGAACATTGTGTGACGCCTCAACTCCTGGAAGGTTTCTACGCAGTAACCCGTGTGGGCTGATATTCAATAGTACCAACTCCACCTTGGACTCTGGCCTTGGGCTCTGCCCTTGTGTTGGCCGATTGTGCCACCAGTCGCAGGTGGTATGACTGGAGTAGGGTGGTGGGGGACTCTGGAATACAAAGGGCTGCGATCTGTGGCTGGGAGAACAGTGCGGGAGGAAACTTGCTGACGGAAGGGCTCTTAAGCGATCGCCTCCGGAGGAACTGAGGGCAGTTTCTCCGGAGGGCTGAAATACACCAGGTGGTATGAACTCAATTTGTTAGAAGGGGCAACCGTTCGATGGAACATTAAACTGTGTCATTTGGTAGTGTTATTTTAAGGCCATGTGTCGGTGGACCATCAACTTAATTAGATAAAGACTGACATTTTATTTTAGCACTTTAGTATGTAATATTTTGGAAGGGTTTGTATAGTTTGGTGATACCTTAATATGTAGTTACTGCAGGGTGGGTTATTATTGCCCTATTTCCCGTTACCTGGATGGGAACCTCGTGGATTTAACTTTGGTCAGATAGGCTTCAAAAGACACTCAGTGCTGGATTCTGAAGCTTCTCGGACCCTTTCGTTCACTAAGGAACGCGTTGGTTGCTTTATGCAATTTGTTTGTGAAACGGCACCGGGCCTGAATTTCATGTTGTTAAATTTCCTTTATCCTTGGGGATGAAACTACCCTCAATTCAGCAATTCAATTAATCGTATGTTGGGGAAATGTAATATTGCCAACTGGGCAATGTCTGACTTATTTTATTCACTGTATTACCCGGAACTTGTTTCCGCATTACCCTAAAATATTAGCCTAAGCGGTTAGAGGTTTTAGTTGTAATTTAATTGTAATTCAATTGTATCATTCCTAGGTCCTTATTATACCTTGACATTTGGATGTTGTTTTTTTATTTTAATGATACCAGTCAGTAGGAAGATTGATTCTGTTCCTTTCAGCATGTGTGGCAGGGTCATTTTAATACGGCCTGCTGAGGTACGCATCCAGCCTTCCACTCAACAAGCTGGTCTTGACATTAGCTTCGTCCCACCTGATCTCTTTTCCTAAATCAAATCAGGGTGTTCTTGAATACCACGAAAATTTGGAACATTCACTCCTAGGTTTTTGCTGTGAACTCAGCTGACCTAGCGAGTAATTAAATTATAATTTTGATATGCTAATATTATTATTATTATTATCACATCTTGGGTTATCAAAAGGGAAGGGGGGGATGAGAGCCACTGTTACAGTGGTAGCAGCAGAGCATGGTTTGTTCTGTGATCTTGCCATTAGCAAATAATCTTTCCTGCTGACTGATTGCAGTAATTAATTAAAATTAAATTCAGTAACTTAATTAACGTAAATTGGGCCCTCCTCCTTATTAATCTTTCTCCACATAGGTAGGATTGTTTCAAACTCTGTGTAATGATTAATTTGTGTTCTGTTACGTGAAATTTATGTACGATGGCTTCCCGCAAAATCATCGTGAAATACTTATCGGATGAAGAGGTAACCTACGAATTGCTGTTACGTAACCTTGAAGTGCCCAGGGACGCAGAACTAGCGCGCCAGAGTCTAGAGTATGCCGTGAATTTTGCAGCAACCCTTCCAAAGCTGTCAACTGCTGAATTCAAACTCGGTGAGTCAAGGTTATGTGACGCAGTTAAGGAAATTTGTAATGTAATTAAGTATTGTTTCAATGAAGTAGAATGTAGCCCTGTTGATCTCACCAAATTGAAAGCTAGAATTGATTACCTATATCTTCGAAGTGTGGATTTGTTGCAATCTGATGAAGAACGTCCCATCGCCGATTTGAAAGGTTTATTAGAGGCTGAAGTTAATTTAGTGGAATGTGCTCAGACCTTGGACACTGTTAATCGTGTTAGTGGAAGTGGGGATTTATTGAATTCAACTCCTGCATGTAGCCGTAATGTCTCGACAAATCTAGGCGCCAGTCTGGCTGAAAATGCCACTGGCCAAGTTGGTAATCGTGTCGCTGAACCTGCCGCGCTCCGTGGCAATGGAATAGCGCGCCTGCCCAACAGCTGTGAGAGTCGAGAGATTCTTCCTATTGTCGGCAGGGGCGGATCCAGACACTGATCTTGGGGGTGGCGGTCATGATATCTGTCCTCAAAACGGAGGGGGGAATATACCATAATTAAATATGCAAATTTAAAAGTTAACAATAAACATCGAATTATTTGCGCATACTTTTACCAAAATGTGAATATTTTTCGAAATGTGAAATTTTTCGTTACTTTCCTACTTTCTGTGTGGTCACTAAAAATTATTTTGTTTGCTCATACTTACCTATACTTACGTACGGTACACTCTTATCAGTATCGGACTGGCCCTAAGAGTCCTCGACGGGAGCTAGAGAGTAGGGGCCTCCCCCCCCCCCCCCCTCGCCCCCTCCCCACAGTGACTTGCTCCAATTTTTACGCGGAAAAATATTTTTATGTGGAGTTTACTGACACTAGGATCGTGCGCTTTGAAATGCCGTGATCGTAATGAGCCCCCTTCGGAACTTACCCCCCCCCCCTTTCCCCATTTTTAGATACAATATAATAAGCTGATGTTAGAGGCCTACTCGCACAAGGGCCTAGGTCACTAATTTTAAGGTCCCGAGGCCACTTGATGCCTCAGATGCCTGAATGGTCCGAGGGGGGTCAAAAGTCCCCCGAACCTCCTCATAGGTAATTATTGGCTTTGTCCCTTTTGCGAGTAGCGCCCCCTCCCCCTCTCTTAAGTTGTAAACAAAGACGCAGAATATATTAGCTAGCTAATAACTGGGGTCACAGGCCTATTAGCGCAAGGGCTTAAGGGCGGGCCTCGGCACTCATAGTCTCCTGGCACGAGCTCTCGATGGGAACTCCAGTTCTTCTCAAATGGCCAGTCCGACACTGCACACTATTTTATGCCTGCAAATAATATCACTAGAGCGCTTTCGTAAAGATAGACTTTTAATTTTATCCAAAACGCTATCATACCGGGTTCATAGTTTATAGTTACTGTATTAATATAATTAAAGGGTAGGAGAGTAAAATCAAAGTTATATAGTTTGCTGACTGACAACCGTAAAAAATAACTATATAGCTTAGACAATAGCTTCAAGATTAAATAAAAACCCGGCTCGAGGCCGGAGGAATTTTAATCGATCGACGAGAAAAAAGATCGTTAAATACACGATTTAATCAGATTTACGGGAGTTTAAAACCATATTTAACCTTTATTTTAGGGGTATAGGTTGAGCAAAATAAGAACAAGGCTACCCGAAATTATGACAGGTACATGTGTATTGCTAATTATCGTAAATATTACAAATACAGCAATTTTGTTCATAAAAACAATTTTAAGCTAAACAACAAACTCTAGTCGCCGGCTTGTTTTTTTCGCGGACCGATCAATCACGTGAGATGGGTCAACATAAACATCGTAGTGGACGTGCAACAAAGCAAGTCCGTTTAATCGTTCATCGGACATAGTTGACCGCAAACACGTCTTCAGCCTTCTCAAAGAAGAATATGATCTTTGCGATGAAGCGGCGCTGACGGGTAAAGTAGCATAAATCTTGAGACTTCGATGAACATTGGGGTACAACTCTTTATCGCAGGCAATTAAAGCTTCCATAGCTTTCTTTGGGATGGTTGACCCCGATTCAAACTCCCGGGACCACTTTGCCTTCCACATACGAAGTTCAGCCTATAGAAGCCTTGCCGCAGACGCGGCAGAATGTTGATTGAGAAGTTTGAAGTACTTTGCAGCGATTGTGTCCACATCCGCTGACGTCCATGATGATACTGGCATCATTGCTGAAATGCAGTGTATTTCCTGCGTTGCTTTAGGGAAGCGAGTGTTTAGGTCTTCTAGGACGTGGTCTAAAATGGGTATGAAAACGGCCCGACGATAGTACTCTTCTACGGTTGACGCTGGATATATTTTCGCGGTGCTTTTGCCGTTGTGCGATGCGTGGGAGCAGAAGTTCGGTTCCAAGTTGTTTTGCCACAGCTTCTGTTTCTTAGAAGAGCTCAGCAAATTGTGTTTCGCACTCATCGCGCATCTTGCTCAACACAGTATTAGTGTCGTCTAGCGCATCCTGGGCTTCCTTCAAGTCTATTTGCCCTTTTTGAAACAAAATGCTGAGTGTTTTAGTGTCTCCAAGGATTTCTGACAAGGAAATGACGGCAACTATAAAATCACTCTCACAAAGAGCAGCTATGAGCGTTTTTGCCTTAGAAGCACTTTCTGAGTCCTTCCATAAAGTAATCGAGTCTAAACTCTCGACTATGTTCGGGAGTAAAGAGCGAAATTGTACAAAACCGTCGTGCCGTTCGATCCACCGCGTCTCACAAAGTCCACATAAAAGTTCACCTAGAGTTGCTTTAAATTCATAGGAGCGTTTTGAGGACGAATCAATGAATGTAATAGTGGCCTTCATAACTCCTATTCCATTTCGCACGGCGTCGACTTTCGCGGACTTCCGAGATAGACAAATTCAGAGCGTGGTTATAACAAGAGCACCTAACAGCATGCTCTGCTTTGGTTTGCACCTCGGTGACCGCACCACAAGCTTCTGACGCCATCATAGCGCACCCGTCAGTACCAACGCCAACACACCGACATAGGACAAGACTGTGATGCTTGAGAATACTCAATACAGTTTTACCTACGCCTCTACCGGTTACGGTAGGCTCTGGGACTCCTTTGGTTTCTTGTTTCTTGCTGGTTCGCTCTTTGGTTTGCGTTTTCTTCTTCTCCTCTATAGTTCTTGCATCTGCATCTTCATCTCTTGTTTGTTGGTCGTATACATCTTCATCCTGGATTTGTGATTTGTTTTTATGAAATTCACCATACGATTAAATAAAAATCTTCATCCTCTGGTTCTGCTACATTTTTCTTCTTTTTCTTGATAGTAGGCTCTGCAATTTCTTTGGTTTATTGTTTCTTGGCTTTATTTTTGGCTTGAATTTTTTTTCCTTCGAATTCTCCTTAGTTTCTTCTCCATCTTTATCTCTTGCTTGTATTTCCGTTTCTGCTGTTCTCTTCAATTTTTATACATTTTGAATTACATCGTCCTCTTCTGTTTCCGGATCCTGAGGTCTCTTCTTTCCAGTGGCATCTAGGATTTCTTCTTCGGTTTCTGCTTTCTTTGGTTCCTTTCCTTCCTGTAGCTCTCGCTCGGTTTCTGTTTCCGTCACGCTGTTTGATTTTTTCAGTATTGTCTTCATTTAGCTTCTCTGCTCCAGTTTTCGGATTTGGCGATTCTTGCGCTAGCCCTTCAGTATTAATTTTATTTCTCTTTCCATCGACATTCCCTTTGTTTCGGGCGATATCTTAATGTTCGGATACTGGGATTTCGTTTTTTTTCTTCCTTTTACTTTCCCTTTAATTACGTCTTTTCCCTATAAACGGTTGTGCACTGTTCCTCGGAGAATTATAAAGCTTATGAAGTCTTCATACAATTTACCTCGATAGACATATCTCAGGCGCGGGTGGAGCGGGCCGAAGGGGATTGTTCGGACAGGCACGGGCGCGGCGGTTGCGCTGTGCTCAGTCAGCTCGACTCGTCACAACAATAGCAACAGTGCGAGCGGGGTAGCGAGAAGAGAGCGTCGCGGCTAGGTAATTTAATTTATATTGCACGTTTATTAACTGAATACTAGTTAGGTTAGAATCGTTGTTTATAGTTCGTTTTGTTCGTCTCCTCCTTCGCTTCTCTCCTCCCTCTTCTCTCCTCTCCTTCGCTTTCCCCCTTTTCCTTTCTCTTTTTCCCTCTTTTTTTTTCTCTTGGAGGGGGCGATCGCCCCCTATCGCCCCCCTCTGGATCCGCCCCTGATTGTCGGTAACCGTACTTTTAATCATGAAACTGTGACAACAAATTCTGGGCTTGACCAGGCACCGTTAGGTCCTGATACCGTGATACTAGTTTCGAATACCATTAACCCTAATGCTGTGATGACTTCAGTGCCAAATAATACCAGCAACGTAACCTTCAACCTCCCCGGACGTGAAAATTGTACTTGCAGTTGTAACTGTGTAACTTGTAACTCCTTCTCTGCTGTTGTCGGCTCGCCTCGTGTAAGGAGGTCGGTAATCGAACCCCAGTCTGTCTTAAATATCCCCTCATCTAGTTGTAATCCTGTTAGTGTCGGTGCTCGAGAAGTAAATTCTAGAGATAATACCGGGTCTGTTTCATCATTTAAAGTGCCGGGTAACTCAGGTCATCAGGGGCCTACAGTGACACAAAATTCTCCTTCCGAACCGGTTAGGGATTTAAATTCGGTTTATCGAGACTCTCAGGGGAGTGTTTCAAATTCAGGGCGTAACCTCGTTTCTTTATCTTGTTCCGGAAACCAAAATTATGTGCAAGGAAATCCATGTGCCGAGATGCCAGGTCGTAACGTGTCCAATGTTGAGCATTCTAATTATTCTGTTTTTTCTAAGGCCAGCTTTGGTTCTGTCAGTCACCCCATTTTGGGTTTTGTTTCAAAGTTATCGGGTAGAAGTATGGACACGGTTGAAGGCGTCGTTGATTTTTTGAGGTATTGGTCGATATTCATGAGTGTGCTATCCAATTCGGTGTCAGCGACCAAGTGGTCTTTCAATTAATATCCTCCCATGTGTCTGATACGTTGGGGACCTATGTGACTAGTGCCATGTGTGAAGGTTGGAGTGTGGAGAATTTTATGTCCGAGGTGTTGCGAGTATTTGTGCCCATCAGGTCGCTCGATACTGTGAAGGGACGTTACCTGTACCGAGCACAGGGTATTAACGAGCCGTTAAATTCATACATTGTGGACATATCCAGGTTTGTAAAAGTCTTTAGAGTAGATATGCCAGAGGCAGAAGTGGTAAGGCTTATTTTGGCCGGTGCTATGCCGGAATTTCGGAATTGCCTATGTGTTGGAACTAATCCGAGTACGATTAGGGAACTACGTGAAGCCGCTATTCAGGCCGAATCCGTGCGTTCGGTAGATATCATAAGGTATGCAACTAGCATGCCCCCTCCCTTCATTAACCCTGTTCCGTTTGTTCGACCTCCCTCGGTTCGACCACCACCTGGGGCCGGTCGTCCTTCCCATAATTCGCCTAGGAGTAGTAGTAATCGTCCTGTGACGTGCTTCAACTGTGGGCAGCAGGGCCACATAGCGTGGAACTGTCCGGTAAAAAGGAATTGACTATTCCGAGACAAGCATCCTGAAATCCTCCTTGCCAAGGATCAGCGATGTGCATTGGGAAATGAGATGACGAGGGATGATGCCAAAGTTATCGGAGCAAATGGTGTCTGTTCTAAAGTTTCAAATGTAGTTCTACCCTCTCCTATGGTTGAAATTGCAATTAATGACGCATGTGTAATAGCTTTGTTAGACTCGGGATGCGCTGCTTCATTGGTTAGCGAGAATTGGTATTTGTCTATGAAACTCATTTGTAAATTCAGTAACCTGTCTAATGTAGATGTTAAGTTGGTCTCTGCCAACGGTGCTCAATTGGACGTTCTTGGTTCTGTGAAGTTTAAGGTTCGGATTCATAAATTTTGTTGGAAATTTTCCTTTTGGGTCATTAAGAATTTGTCATGTCCTATTATTCTGGGCGCTAATTTTTTTGCTCATACTGGCTTACTGCTAGATATGCAACACGAATCATTCTGGTTCAGGTTTTGTTCTGAGGTAAAAATTAAATTCTTTTCTACTGCTGTCCCTAGCGCGAGTGCTCATGTTGCCAACCGTGATGCTGAACCCGTCTTGTCCACCGGGGTTGAATCCTTGGATTTAAGTAATTTATCTGACGCTCAAGCTAAAGAGATTCGAGATTTGTGTGGGTATTTTCCCGAGGTGTTCACTGACGAATTAGGAATGACTAAGATCCTGGAGTATAAAATTGAAGTAACGGATACTATACCCGTCAGACATCCTCCCTACCGTTTGAGTCCACCCAAAATGTTGGAATTAAAGAAATTAATCGATCAGATGTTACTAGATGGAGTGATTCGACCCTCCACATCAGCATATTCCTCACCTGTGTTCTTAGTACCTAAGCCAAATGGTGGTTTTCGGCCAGTCGTGGATTATCGTAGGTTAAACAAAAAGATTGTTTTAGAATCTATCCCTCTTCCTGATTTACATAGCTGTTTTTCCTGGTTCAAAAACGCCTCCTATTATAGCCTCATTGACCTGACGCAGGCATATTTCCAAATTCCGTTAGCTGAAGAATCTAAGCATCTGACTGCGTTCGCCACCGATTGGAATCTCTATTAGTATTGCAGATTACCTTTTGGCATCTCTACAGGGGGCGCTGTGCTTAGTAGGCTTCTTGATCACGTGTTTTCTGGCATCAAATTTGATTATTTGCATCATTACCTGGACGATGTCGTTGTTTATAGCGAGACGTTCGAAGACCACGTGCGCCATCTTCGTGAAGTATTTGAGAGGTTAAAATCTGCTGGTCTGACCGTAAAGTTGTCTAAAGTGTCCCTTGCTAAACCTAAAATTGCCTTTCTTGGACATGTTGTTTCTGCTGAAGGTGTTTCGGTCGATGACTCCCGAACCCAAGGAATTAGAGATTTTGCACCCCCTAAAAATGTGAAAGGAGTAGCCCGATTCGTGGGAATGGTTGGCTTTCTGCGCAAATTTATACCCAATTTTGCACAGCGGGCGTTGCCACTTAATCATCTGCGAAGGTCTGACGTGAAATTTGAATGGGGTCCGTCGCAGCAAGCAGCTTTTGACGATTTGAAGGAGGCACTGTGTAGCGCTCCTGTCCTCGCTGTCCCTGATTTCAGTAAGAAGTTTATATTCCAGACTGATGCGTCGCTCGGTGCTGTAGCTGCTGTGTTGTTACAAGAAAGTGAGTTAGGTAGACGACCTATTGGTTTTGCTTCTCGAACTCTGTCCCCTGCTGAAGTAAATTATTCCGTGTATGAGCTTGAGGGGCTCGCAGTGATGTTTGGACTGGAGAAATTCCGAATGTATGTCGAACATGTTCCTTTCGAACTTGAAACCGATAACCAGGCCCTGAGCTGGGTCCTGGCTAGACCTCGAACCACTGGCCGAATCGCCAGGTGGGCAACCCGTATTTCATCATTTCAGTTCACCGTTCGTCATATAAAGGGTTGTGAAAATGTCATAGCAGACTCCCTTAGCCGCATGTATGAAGAAGTTCCTAATAAATGTAAGATTCTCGTTCCCGAGGAAAATCATGAAAATATTTGTGCTGTGTCACTTAAGCGTCTCTATGGAGGAATTCCTGACAGGTGTGAAACTCCCTCTTTAGAGGAACCTGTTGTTGTTGGGGCTAATTCAGCTCAACACATGTTAGTAAATTCACCGTTATTGTTTGGAGACATTGCTGACCATCAGAAGGAAGATCCCGTCTTGTGTGATTTAATTGCTCGATTAGTTTCTGGAGAAGAGATAAAGCCTTATATTTTAAAGTCTGGTGTATTATGTTGTGTAACTAGGCGTGATAGAAAGCCTAAAGTTGTTTTGCCTACTCAGCTGATAAATGGCATGCTAATGTATTTTCACGAGTCACCCGCTGGAGGGCACCTAGGAATATTCAAAACTCGACAGAAAATAAGGCAGTCTTTTGTTTGGAAGGGTCTCGATAAGGATGTGAGAAAGTTCGTGCTGGGGTGTCATGATTGTAAAGTAAGTAAGCCTACCGTCAGTGGTAAGGTTGGTAAGTTAGCTTCTGAATCTGCGTCTAGGCCCATGGAACGCTTGTAAGTGGATTTCGTTGGGCCCCTACCGAGGTCTAAACTGGGTAACCGTTTTGCTTTTGTTTGTGTTGATGGTTTCTCTCGCTTTTCATGGATTTTTCCCACTAGAAATTGTGACTCTGTTACTGTCATAAGATGTTTAAAGTCTATTTTCTCTTCCTTTGGTCCTAGTCAATACTTGGTGTCAGATAATGCCAAGGCTTTTGTTTCTCATCAGTTTAGAAAATTTTGTTTTGATTATGCTATTTCCCATGTCACCACGACACCCTATTACCCCAACCCTAGTTTGGCACAGAGAGTTAACCGAAATTTGAGAGCTGCACTTATCGCATATCATCGTGACAATCATGCCAAGTGGGATTCGTCATTACATTGGTTACCCTACGCTTTCAATACTGCTGAGCATGAATCCCATGGGAAAACGCCGTTCTCACTTATGTATGCGTTCGTCCCAAATTCCCCTCTAACGAATCTGTGGTCACTTCATGATCTGCTTCCTGACCAACCCTCTCCTGATCGTGTCAGAGAAATCTGGAAGGAGGCCAAAGCTGCTATAAAGATCTCGCATGATAAGCTGGCTGAGAGATATAACTTGGGCCGAAAACAGGGTGGATATTCTGTCGGAGATTTTGTGTATGCAAAAACTTCTGGGCTAAGGCCCCAGGTCGTCAGGTATCAGGAAAACTGCAGCCAAAATATGAGGGCCCCTATGAGATTCTGTCCTTTCCTTCTGAAGTAACAGTGTTATTAGAGGATCTGTCTAGGAAACGTGTTTTTAGGACTCATATATCGAATTGTAAACCTGCTAGTGAACGAGAAACTCGAGATGTGTAAAAGGTGAAATTATGATGTTCTATTTCCTGTGAATGCGATGATATGAAGTTCAGAGCGATGGGAGATGGTCTAGTTGTTCCGCTGAAGTCAAATCTCTTATGTCATCTTTTGTAATCCTCAAGAAAGGTTGTGATCTGCTTCTGTTAGCTGAGTTTTGTTCATCGTATTCGTGGTTGATATTTTTGAGTAAATTTTTGGGATAATTTAGTGATAATTTTGTTAGGTTGGTAGTGAAATTTCGATTTTATGTGAAAATAAGGTGTAATGCTTCAGAGTGATGCTCATTTCGCTGTGTTGTTCAGCTACTGACGTGAGGGCTTTAGAAATTGTATCAGTGATCTGGAAAATCTTCGAATTGCAATCTCTTGTCGGTTGAAAATGTATCTGGTTAGGTTAGTCAGTGCGTTACTTGTAAACTGCGGTATATACTGTTAGACCGCTGACTTGCTGGTATTGTCACAACGTTCATGTGATAGTAGTTGGAATCGTAGTTCATGTATCCCCGTATACTTGGGTGTGAAAATGAAAAATTAAGTTCGATTAGCATCAGCTTCGAGCTGGTAGCCAGGCTATAGCGTTAGTCAGTTGTTCTATGCATCGAGATAGTGTTGCACTGGAGATGTCGTGCCTGTTCTGGAGAAATTTGAGGTATCTATTAGTTGGTGAGCTAACTCTCGTTCTGTGTAAGGTGCATTTTCTTTGGGGACTATTAACCACCCCGTGCATTTTGAAAATTTATCATTTTTGTCACCTCAGTGACCTTGTAATTCTGTGTGTGGAACATGATGCAGTGTGTGCGAGATGTTGAAAGTGGAGAACATGTGAATTTGGGGGGCAGTAACCGCCCCGTGCATTTTGAAAAATTATCATGCCATCACATCTGTGATCCTGTAATTCTGTATTTTGAGCATGCTGTGGCATGTCGAGGACCGCTGAGTTAGAGAATCTGAAGTTTTGAGGATATTAATCACCTTGTGCTTGTAGAAATGTGTCACATGACACCTATGGGTGTTCGTTGTAGTGAGGTAGATCTGTGTATGGGACCATGGAAGTGGTTTGTTGTCTGTGTGGGTGTAAAAGTTATAAGTAATTTGTGTTTTTTTTTAATGGTGGAGCCACGTTCGTTTAGGTATGTTTTGAAAATTGGTTGGTACTGCCCCCGTAATTGAATTATAGTGAGACCACGGTGGCTATAATGGAAATTATGAAGAAAGTTAAGGCTGTCATAGTTATGACGTGGATAGTCATGACGTAAGCACGGATGACGCAGACGTTATACCAGCAGGCTGCTTGAGCTGAGATTCTCAATGACGTCAGCATTTATTCGAGAAAGATCCGAGATTTACGACGCAGTCGCAGGAAACGTGGAATTGTGCTGAGGAAGAAATTATGCTATTGGAGGGGAGGCCCGAACCAATGAACGATTGTTTGAAGGAAGACGGAGATTGCTGAAACTATGGTATATTTAATGCTTTTTGGAATGCAGAATTGTGGAAATCCATTTGCAGTAGAGGCATTGATCTGGAATTTTGGTGAAATTTATTTCCAGTTTTTGAATTTTGAAAATCCGTCACGTATTGACGAAGTTGGAACTTCGAGCGATGACGCAGTAACACGCTATGGAAGGGATGGATACGCCCCTTATGAAGTTTATAAAAGGCCTTGCGCAGAAGAGAGGAGTCTGAATCGTCAGATCTCATATCGCATATCTCAAATCGGATCTTCAGTGATTATATAGTCGTTTTGGTGAGACGTCGAGTGATATCAGTAGAAAGAGTCGTCTTTATAACGCGTGGTGAAGCCACCGCAGTGAACGTGATTCAAGCAGACAAGCAGTGCAAGTTTACTGTGAGTAAAACTAGGTGAAGTTAAAACGCACATTATAACGTGTCTACAAGGTTAGCTATTAACAGTTAGCGGTTGCCTATAAGCTAATTATATTGTGCAGTGCTACATTAAGCCGTGTAGGAAATTTGAACAATTTCAAGGAGTTATTTTAGAAGATATTAGCACTTTTAGACGACTGACAAAAGTGATTTTCTCGCTATCTGAGAAGCACTTTGTATCGCCAGATCCTACGCTACGGCTGACACTGCTAGTATAACAGGGAGACTTCAGATTGAATTGTGACACAACGCTACAGTATTATGGAGCAGTTTAATAAGGCAGTTTGTTCTTCTATTACCATAACCGAAGAGAAGATGGAAGGCTAAAGGACTTTAATGCAATTGGGACATACATCGTTGGAGTAAGATAGCAACATGGAACTTCGCTAATTGCCATTCCATACAAGCGAACATGTGGTGAACAACCATCTACACCCATGTTTCGTGGCTCAACGCTGAATACTATCAAACAGCAATGGAAACGATTTCATACTCTCTGAATATGAATATTTCTATGGAAATTACTACAAAAACTGCATGGCGATTTTCTACAAGATCTTCAGGGATTTTTCAAGAGAGGTCAGGGTAGTCCCGACTCACAAAGAAGAATTTTGCCGGAAGGATGTCTTACGTCTTCATGGAGCAGTGCAATTTCCAGAGGAGGAAGCAGTTCGATTCTCTGAGGGTGCTGTTTCCTGTTTCGAGGATGGAGCTCAGCTTTAACTTGGTGAAATGGATCCATCAGCAGTCTTCTTTGGGGAATTTTCCTCTGGAACTTCGATCGGCAGATAAGGTAGTCGTGAACGTTTATTGTATTTGAGTTTTGTAGCAATATCTGAGCAACCATTTTCCCATATTTTTGTCCTCATGTATTTTGCCCTATATTCTTGTTTGAGATTCCTATTCTCAGTTCACCTTTATGAGTTATGCCTTTTTCGACGATTTATTAAGACATTGTTATGTCATGGACATAGTTAAATGATTTTGGATCAGTTGAGACTGATATTTAGATTTTTCAGTAATTTGCTTATTTTTGGTAGTCACGATTTGACTATAAGTTAATGATTTTCATGGCAGATTTAACTTCAGACAGCGTGTCACTTTATTAAAGTAATTTCTACCCCAGTTTAATTACTTTGACCAATTTTCTGTCATCATCAAGAAGGAAGAACATTTAAATGATTTTAGAGCGTTAAAATCTCTTGCGTTGTCGACGATCTTGGAAATACTAGTCGTTAATGAAATTGATTGCAACACTGACATTTATCGTCAGTTATGAACGACCATTGCATCATAGACAATTTTGTGAAAGATGAACTTTAATTATGAATTATTGAATGCATTAAAGTCTTGAACTTTTGTTAGGAGTTTTTTCTCAATTAGAGATTTGAATAATAATGTTTGCATTCCACAGTCTAATTGGATTCTATTCGACTATTTTGCAGTTTAGTCGCACTTTATTTGATGATAGTATTTTTATACTACAATACTTTGAAGATGATAATCTTAAATTTTGATAGACCAGAGAGGCGTATATAAGCGTATTCACTATTAAATTTGTTTGTGATTGGCAAATTTTTACTTCATTTCGATTCATGAATGAAATCCACGAAGGTTAAATGACAACAGTTTTGAAACTATTAATGATTATAAGAATTTTTGAAGTGGAACTATGAATGTATAATCGCCAGTGCAGCGAACGCGTTGAAAGTCGCTGATGTATAATGCCCTTGAAGTAAATGAAGGAGGTTCCCACAGTAATTAATGATAACTTTGAAAGAATTATGTATTTTCCGCCTTCAATACTGTTTAATATTATTACTTACAGGGACTAGTTTCGGGGGTAAATACTGCCCCTTCCTCAGCCTGTCCAACAAAACTACACAATGGAAAAACTTTCCATGTACAAGTTCATACAAAATATTTTGTATGAACTTGTACATGCAAAACTACACAATGGAAAAACTTTCCATGTACAAGTTCATACAAAATATTTTGTATGAACTTGTACATGGAAAGTTTTTCCATTGTGTAGTTTTGTTGGACAGGCTGAGGAAGGGGGAGTATTTACCCCCGAAACTAGTCCCTGTAAGTAATAATATTAAACAGTATTGAAGGCGGAAAATACATAATTCTTTCAAAGTTATAGTTACGTCAATACGGACCTGATTAATCGACATTATGTAATTAATGATGTTAAAGAATTTGTTAGTGGAGGTTTTGTAAATTCTGTGGAAGATTTTGATGCCGTATATATTAATATATGATGAATTTTGGGCCTATTTTTGTAAGCGACGTATTTTCCGCTGGAGTGTATTGTATTTGTCCTTTGAAAATTAATCAAGTGAATTTACTGTTATAATTAACAAGTGTATTGAAAGAATTTGAGATAAGATTTTGAATGAAGATTACCGTCACAAATAATTATAATTATTAAACCTTTATTAAACCAGATTGTGACATTAATATGTATAACTAACCTTCATTGGTCGATTATATTGACACGATTATGAAATTACCAACCGGATGAACATGTGGTTAATGTATTTCTCAAATTAATAATTTGAATAATTTAAATGTTAATATCGTAAATAGATAATGTAAATATCTTTGACAATAATGTGGAACGAAAGTAATGTTAGAGGCGTGTTTAAAAATTTTGTAATTGTCTTCGACAACATTATGAACAATTTTTAATTGTTATAAACATTTATGAGTTTTTGTTAAAAACATTTAAGAGTTTGTTTTATACTCTAAACAATGCTTATTAAACATTTGAATGATAATTTAACAAGTTTAGGGATTGTCAGAATAATCCAGTGGTATGTGAGTAAAGCATTTGAAAGATTTGCGTAACAATATTTATGAATTGTCTTGCGGACATTTAAAGCTTTTGAGAGTGCTGGATTCTTACGCAACGTGGCTTGACAAGTGAGCCCATTTGACAGGTGTGCGTCAGGTTTGAAGGGTAGATGGCAGCTGGCCAGACAACTGGTTATCAGCGGACGAGGTCGTCTGCATTGTGGCCTTGCGCCTATAAATACAAGTGTCATGTTTATTAAAAGAAACCAAATGCTCTATAAATGTGTCTCGTCCTGACTTCCTTTTTCCAGTCCAATTGTGTTATGAATATTACGTTATTTTGAGCTCGGGGGAGCTAACATGTTGTATAATAACTTTGCAAGTCCTATAGGAGGACATAGTCAGATTGACATGGGCTACTGATAGCCACATTTATTTTGTTGAGTTTGTTAAAGTCATACCCTTTATTTGAAATAAAGCTTTTGTACAGTTCAAAGTTCTTGCCTTCGTTCTGGTTCATTTTTAAAATGTCATGGTCAAGATTATTGTGGGAGCATACTTTAGAGATCCTGTTGTCAACCCAATCCCCGAGATATTTTTAAGAGGTAAGTAGAGGTAAGTATGAACCCCCGTCTATTTTGGTGTGTTCCACAATAATTCCTTGTTAACTTCTGTGCTCAAATCTCGGTAGTATCTGTCAGTGCCATTTTCATTGGTGTAGCTGTGCCGGCGCGGTTGATTATTGGAAATCCGATTGAGGGGGCGGATATCTGACAGCCTACTATCCGGGTAAACGGGGACAGTACCAACTTGAATTTGTGTCTAATTCTGCTGTGCTATGTGCTTTGGGTGTAGAATTAGTGTAGCCTCTGCACCGGGCTCGTAGTTGTTGTTGGTTTGATATTGGTTGGGTTCCGTGCCTAGAAGATGGCATCTTGATTTTGAGAAGATGTTTTAATTTTGAACATTTGGTGTAACTTTTGTAAGTTGGTTCTCAGGATAGGTGTGATCACCTTAGTGTCCTGAGTTCGGTTGGTCATCCTACAGGAACTCTTGGGAGTTTGTAGACTGTTAGGATGCGTTGGCGAGTAGCGATGAAGTTATTTGGTGAAATTTGGTTAGGTGATTGTATGTGAATTGGTTGGATCGTGGTGTCTATTGTTTAACGTGGTCTCCCCATTTGGTTATTGTTCTCGTGGAAGGTAGTTGCTGTTTTCTGTCGTTCGTCGGATGGCCACCGTGGACGGTTAGGGGCAGCGACTGGTGAAATGAGACAGTGACTTTTGATATTCATTATGTTTTTATATGTGTCACATACCTGAGACGATCCATATGGTTTGATTATGGTATGTTGTGTTTGTTTTAAAATGTTTTGGTGTTTCCTAAATGTGTTCTGTTTTCCTACGGTACTGCGTGAGGCCATCAAAGTAAATGTAAATTCATTTTTGAGTATGTTTAACTGTTTTGGAAGGGTACCATTGAGTTCCCCCTTGCATTATTTCTATTTTGATGGTGTTGCCCATAAAATTTCATGAAATTTCGGTGGGAAAATATCTGAAATTTTGTAAATATTATGGTTTCTGGATGTTTTAGTCAAAAATTGGTTGATATAAGTTGATTTGGTTATTCTTGCTAAGTATTGTAGTGAACCTTCTGTTAAGCTTGTTAACGTCAGTCATATCGTATAGTTGGTTGCCCTTTTCGTGTGATTTTAATACTTCAGCGAATCTTTCATTATGCCCTGGAACCCCTGTCTTGGCGCAGAACCTTGTTCGTGGCCTCAAGCATCCCGTGTGTGACTTGAAAGACTCTTAAGTGAACTTCGATGGCACACTAATGCTTCGTGTGATGTTTTTTTTATCCTTCCTGGGATAACTTAAGTTGTTTAGGGCTGGTTGACTGGCCTGGAACGCTTGTTCCCTTTAAGGGAACTGTATTTGGACCATCCGCTGCTGTTCTGATGTGTGTTTCAGTGGTCACTATGTGGGACGCGTACTACCAATCTGGGGCCCAGTTTGGAGGTACCATCTAGGTCCCATGGCATCATTCTACCCGAGGAGATCTACTTCAAGGTCTGCTGGCGGAGATTGGAGTAGCCTCTTCAGCTGCCAAGAGACCAGCTGGACACCATCACCCTGTTCATCATCTCCCCATCGTCTTCCTTGGGTGGAGGAGGATGTACCGATTTTGCAAATCAGTACATGTTCATCTTTATCTTCGAGATGCAGTAAGAGCTCCAGGTCTGACCGGATTATCATAGAGCATACACCAGGCCTCTTCTGAGAATTCCTTTCGCCAAACTGGCGCCTGACTGTTAGTGAAATGGTTCGCCAAGCCCTTTCTGCCAGGATTTGACCCCTTTGTACGAACTGTCACTTAAGGTATTATCCCTGATAGACACTTGTAGAGGGAGATAAATCAAGCTTTGTGTCTGTGAACATTGGAAAAGCGAACATTTCTTGTCAGCTACATTCGCCAAGCCCCTGTTCTAAGAACACCCTTGCAAGAACATTGTGTGACGCCTCAACTCCTGGAAGGTTTCTACGCAGTAACCCGTGTGGGCTGATATTCAATAGTACCAACTCCACCTTGGACTCTGGCCTTGGGCTCTGCCCTTGTGTTGGCCGATTGTGCCACCAGTCGCAGGTGGTATGACTGGAGTAGGGTGGTGGGGGACTCTGGAATACAAAGGGCTGCGATCTGTGGCTGGGAGAACAGTGCGGGAGGAAACTTGCTGACGGAAGGGCTCTTAAGCGATCGCCTCCGGAGGAACTGAGGGCAGTTTCTCCGGAGGGCTGAAATACACCAGGTGGTATGAACTCAATTTGTTAGAAGGGGCAACCGTTCGATGGAACATTAAACTGTGTCATTTGGTAGTGTTATTTTAAGGCCATGTGTCGGTGGACCATCAACTTAATTAGATAAAGACTGACATTTTATTTTAGCACTTTAGTATGTAATATTTTGGAAGGGTTTGTATAGTTTGGTGATACCTTAATATGTAGTTACTGCAGGGTGGGTTATTATTGCCCTATTTCCCGTTACCTGGATGGGAACCTCGTGGATTTAACTTTGGTCAGATAGGCTTCAAAAGACACTCAGTGCTGGATTCTGAAGCTTCTCGGACCCTTTCGTTCACTAAGGAACGCGTTGGTTGCTTTATGCAATTTGTTTGTGAAACGGCACCGGGCCTGAATTTCATGTTGTTAAATTTCCTTTATCCTTGGGGATGAAACTACCCTCAATTCAGTAATTCAATTAATCGTATGTTGGGGAAATGTAATATTGCCAACTGGGCAATGTCTGACTTATTTTATTCACTGTATTACCCGGAACTTGTTTCCGCATTACCCTAAAATATTAGCCTAAGCGGTTAGAGGTTTTAGTTGTAATTTAATTGTAATTCAATTGTATCATTCCTAGGTCCTTATTATACCTTGACATTTGGATGTCGTTTTTTTATTTTAATGATACCAGTCAGTAGGAAGATTGATTCTGTTCCTTTCAGCATGTGTGGCAGGGTCATTTTAATACGGCCTGCTGAGGTACGCATCCAGCCTTCCACTCAACAAGCTGGTCTTGACATTAGCTTCGTCCCACCTGATCTCTTTTCCTAAATCAAATCAGGGTGTTCTTGAATACCACGAAAATTTGGAACATTCACTCCTAGGTTTTTGCTGTGAACTCAGCTGACCTAGCGAGTAATTAAATTATAATTTTGATATGCTAATATTATTATTATTATCACATCTTGGGTTATCAAAAGGGAAGGGGGGGATGAGAGCCACTGTTACAAATTCTATTTTTTGATTATGACGTAACTGACAACGCTTGTCGGCAGTAAGCAGTACACACATAAATACACAATCTCTCGAATATTGCGGAGACTTCCGTAGGTTAACGATTGGAACTCGAACAAGATTTAACTTGTCGCATGACGTAACAAAAAGTTAAATGACGTAATTGTATGGGAATGTTGCTTTACCTAAAATGTAATACTATGCAAGTTTTTAACATTTTACAATCAGCTTGTGTATTGGCTTTTATGTTGGCTTTTTTGTTAGCTTTTGTTGGCTTTTTGTTGGCTTTTTATGTTGGCTTTTTGTATTGGCTTTTGTTTTGGCCCCATATGTTGGCTTTTCTATTAGCTCTTTCATATTTGCTCTTACTTGTAGGCTTATTTGGTCTTAGAAAGTATCTGAGCCCTTTTATGACAGCATAATGCTTATCACCATGTTTGCAACAACAACAACAACAACAACAACAACAACAACAACAACAACAACAACAATAACAAAAACAACAACAACAACAACAACAACGACACACTAACATTCTAAAAAACAAAAGTAATCTAAGGTTAATGATTGACTCTCAACTCTTACTCTTACCTCTATCCCACGCCTAGTCAAAAACAATATAATTTTTAATTTTTCTTAAAAGTTGAATTGGGAAAATAGGCTATATTTTTAAACTAAAAATCCTGAAAAGACATTTGTTAACTCCAACACCTACCTCTATACCACTCTCAGTCCAAAAATAGTGTACTTTTCAAACTTTCCAAAACATATTTCTAAAATGGGTCATATTTGCAAAATTAGAAATTTTACAAAAATGTTTGTTTGACATAAATGAATGGCCTTTACCTCTTCTACCGCCGTACCAAGTCCCAGGTCTCTAGGACAACAAAAATAAAATTTTGAAAATGGGCTATATTTCCAAAATTAGGAGTTCTACAAAAAAGTTTGTTTGACATAACATTTTAGACTCATAGCGTCAGCAGTTTTTAATTGCGCGCGCCTGACGCATGGTTTAAAGCACCACTACCCCCGTACTGCACAGTTTTAGTCCTAGAGACTTGAAATTTATTTTGGGGGTAGAGGGGGTCAGAAAACATTCATTTATGTCAAACAAAATTTTTGTATAATTCCTAGTTTCCAAAATATAGGATTTTCAAAATTCGAGTGTTTTCAAAAAATGTAAAAAATAAAAAAGTTTTATCATAAAAAATAAAGGACATAGAGGCCGTTTGTTTAAGGCCATAGAACACTTTTTAGAATGTTTGGTTTTATGAAAAATCGCCTACTTTTCCAATTGAACTTTTTTTTCATTTTTATCCTGCAGACCTGGGACTTAGTTTACAGGTAGAGGGGATAGAGACCTTTCATTTATGTTAAACAAACTTTTTTGTAGAATTCCTAGTTTCCAAAATAGTGACCATTTTTCAAAATTAATTTTCTTTTGTCCTAGAAACTTGAAATTTGGTATGGTGCTAGAGGAGAAAAAGACCATTGATTTATGTCAAACAAACCTTTTGTAGAATTCCTAATTTTGGAAATATAGGCCATTTTCAAAGTTTTATTTTTGTTGTTCTAGAGACCTGAGACTTGGTTTACAGGTAGAGGGGGGTAAAGGCCAATGATTTATGCCAAACAAACTTTTTTATAGAATTCCTAATTTTGGAAATATAGCCCATTTTCAAAATTTTATTTTTGTTGTCCTAGAGACCTCGTACATGGTACGGCGGTAGAGGAGACAAAGGCCATTCATTTATGTCAAACAAACATTTTTTAAAATTTCTAATTTTGGAAATATGTTTTGGAAAATTTGAAAAGTACACTATTTTTAGACTGAGAGTGGTATAGAGGTATGTGTTGGAGTTACCATATGTCTTTTCAGGATTTTTAGTTTAAAAATATAGCCTATTTTCCCAATTCAACATTTTAGGAAAAATTAAAAATTATATTGTTTTTGACTAGGCGTGGGATAGAGGTAAGAGTAAGAGTTGAGAGTCAATCGTTAACCTTAGAATACTTTTGATTTTTAGAATGTTAGTGTGTTGTTGTTGTTGCTTACAAACATGGTGGTAAGCATTATGCTGTCATAAAAGGGCTCAGATACTTTCTAAGACCAAATAAGCCTACAAGTAAGAGCAAATATGAGAGAGCTAATATAAAAGCCAACATATGGGGTCAAAACAAAAGCCAATACAAAAAGCCAACATAAAAAGCCAACACAAAAAGCCAACAAAAGCCATCAAAACGCCAACAAAAGCCAACAAAGAGCCAACAAAAGCTAACAAAAAGCCAACATAAAAGCCAATACACAAGCTGATTGTAAAATGTTAAACACTTGCATAGTATTACATTTTAGGTAAAGCAACATTCCCATACAATTACGTCATTTAACTTTTTGTTACGTCATGCGACAAGTTAAATCTTGTTAGAGTTCCAATCGTTAACCTTCGGCAGTCTCCGGCATTGCTCGGTGAGCTTGGCCTTGAAAGGTAGTTGAAACTAGTGTAGTTGAAAGTATAGTATGACCCGTTTCTTACCTATATGATATCGTTTCCTACGTCATTAGCTGACAATCCCAAATTTGAGAAAGCCAACGACATATCCATTAATGTATTTGGACTGGAACAAGACAACAAACTGTTCCCTCTAAAGGTTGTGGATCAAGAGCTACAAGACCGTCGCTACCTCCTTCTGCTAAGTTCATCATCCGGACAGAACCACTACGTCTTTATCAAAGATTTTGATAAACTAGTAGGACATCAGATTACTCACCATGGACATAAGATATATACGTGTAAACGTTGTTTTACTCACTTCGATAATCGATATGGTCAACAAGGAATGGAAAAATTGAAATAACATAGAGTTTTGTGTGTCCTGCATGACATTGCTAGGGTTGAAATGCCTATTAAAACTCAATTATTAAATTTTTAAACGTGGAAAAAATGCTGAGAATACCTTAGATTATCTATGCTGATTTTGAAAGTATACTGTTACCCTATCAAACATGTTTACCCAATCCTGAAGCAAGTTATACAGTGCCATACCAGAGTCATGTTACTATGAGCTTTGGTATATACGTTAAACCCTCACCTGCTGTGGAACACATAAAGACAAAACTTCCAAGCCAACCTGTTATTTATCGTGGACCTGACGCTGCAGAAAGGTTTATGGACTGTTTGATCTCAATAGCTAATGAAATTGATCGCCTTTACAGCTTAAATGTTCCAAAGGCCTTAACTCAGGATCAAGAATCAGAGTTCCAATGTTCTGAAACCTGTTATTTGTGTCAAAAACCATTTACCAAAGAGGACTTGAAAGTTCGAGACCACTGCCACATTACAGGGGAATACCGTGGAAGTGCTCACAATAACTGTAATTTGAGGTGTAAACAACGTAACCCCGTTCCTGTGTTTCTAAATAATATGAGTGGCTACGACGAAAATTTCATTGTAAAGCAATTGAGATGTACTACTGAGAGAGTGGATGTTATCGCTAACTCCAAAGAAAAGTACATTTCCTTTACCAAATATGTAGGAAATATTAAGCTTCGATTTGTGGACACGTTTCGGTTAATGCCGAGTAGTTTGGAAAACTTAGTTTCCAACTTAACATCATACCCTGAAACAGACAAGTACTTTGGAAAAGAAAATGCAATGCTCATGACTCGTAAAGGGGTATTTTGTTATGACTACATTGACTCATGGGAAAAGTTAAGTGAAACGTGTTTACCTCCAAAAGTGGCATTCTTTAACAAATTAAGTCAAGAAGATGTTAGTCAAGAAGACTATGAACCTGCCAAAATGTCTGGAATCAGTTCAACATTACCTAACTTCAGATGTACTCCTTCTTGCAGACAGCTTTGAAACGTTTAGAAACAAAACACTAGAAACACACCGAGTGAATGCTGCACACTTTTTTACTTCGCCTGGTTTAAGTTTCGAGGCAATGCTCCTTTACACAGGCATTGAACTGGAATTGCTACAGGATTACGATCAGATTCTTCTAATCGAGTCTGAAATACGTGGAGGCATATGCCAGGTGTCTCATCGGTATGCTGAAGCTAACAATAAATACATGGAAACGTATGATTCTGAGAAACCATCGCAGTTTATTACCTATGATGATGCCAACAACCAATACGGGTGGGCTATGTGTCACTGTCTTCCTTATGGTGGATTTCAGTGGGTTTCTCCAGATACTGTTGATCTAGAAAAACTAAAGGAAGACGATCCTGCGGGATACATTCTAGACGTTGATGTTGATTACCCATCTGACCTTCATCATCTACACAACGATTTACCTTTCTTACCAGAATGTACACAACCTAAGGATTCGTCTCTGAAAAAACTAATTCCTCATCTTGGAAATCGAAGGCGGTATGTTATTCACTACATGGCATTAAAACAGGCTATAGATCATGGAATAAAATTGATAAAAATTCATCGTGTGTTAATGTTTAAGCAAAGACCTTGGTTAAAGGCATACGTTGATTTTAATAACAACCTTCGAAAACAAGCCAAAAATGATTTTGAGAAACATCTGTACAAATTATTCAACAATGCCATTTTTGGAAAAAAAATATGGAAACTATCCGTAAAAGAATAGATATACGTCTTTTGACTGACATCAAAAAGGCAGAAAAGCTAATAGCAAAGCCGACATTGACAGAACAATTTATGGTCCTAACCTAGCTGCTTTCCACATGGCTAAACGTAACATTATATTCAATAAGCCTATATATATTGGAATGTGTATACTGGATATTTCAAAAACTCTTATGTATTCCCACCACTATGATGTCCTGCTACCCTATTATGGCATGGACAATCTTAAACCCATGTATATGGATACCGACTCGTTCATTTATTTGGTTAACACCCAAGATGTATATCAAGACAAGTTGGATTTCCCAGAACACCTGGACACATCTGATTATCCTACTAATCACATATGTTACTCTATATCAAACAAGAAAACGTTGGGGGGAAATTTAAAAACGAGGCTTGTGGACAAATTATTAAAGCATTTGTTGGACTTAGAGCTAAAATGTATGCTTTAGACATAAATGGTAAATAAATCAAAAAGATTAGAGTTATTAGCAAAGGTGTTGTCAAAAATTGTATAAGCTTTCGAGATTATAAGGATTGCGTCATGAAATACAATGTAAAAAGAATACCAATGAACATTATTGCTTCTAAACAACATGACATATCATCTATAAGACTAAACAAAATTGCTTTGTGTCCGGGAGATGATAAAAGAGTAATTTATTCGGATGGTATAGGTATACACACATGCCTATGGTCATTACTCAATTATTGACCATGCTTTAAGAGTTTAGTTATAAATATCAAAATCCTCTACCTGTATATAGCAAATACATAAAACGAGACAAAAAATTAGGATAGAAAACAATAGCACTAAAAATAGAAAACAGCACCAACCAAGCAACAAGAAAAGAAAGAAAAAGGTATTCATACTTAAGAATAAAAAATTGAAAACAAATAAAACCAACTCTACAATTTATAACAAAAACAATGTAGGCTATTATGTGTAAATATTGTATAAGTATTTAAAATGAATGAAATATTGTATGGACACTGCTTGTACATTTTAATTACTACCCACCTCTCCCCACTCCTAATGCAAAATGAATTTTGTACAAGGACTAAATGAAAAACATGTAAAACACAAATTGGAAAATCCATATCATCAAAAACGTAAAACTTGAAACGGACATATTTAAAATACTATAAATTGGAAAGTGGTCAATGTGTAAACAACAAATTGGAAAATCCATGTTTCTATATCATGAAATTGAAAAATTTTAAATGACATTTTAAACACTGTAAATGGGAAATTGTGAAATTGACAATGTGTAAACAACAAATTGAAAAATCCATGTTTCCATATTGAAAAAAATTGAAAAACTTTAAACTGAAATTTAAAAAAAAAGAAATGCTAAGTGGAAATTGAGGAATTGACAAATGTGTGAACAACAAAACTCTGTGTATGTGCATTAGCCTTTGGATTAGCTGAAGTTAGGTTAGGTAAAGTTAGGTGAGGACATGTTTGGTTAGGTGAACTAAGGTGATGTTAGGTGAGATTAGGCGAACTGAGGTAAGGTATGTGACCTTGTAGTTTACAGTTTTTTAGATTATATAAATATTAAAATGTAAAATATGAAATGTAAAAATCTAAAATTTAAAATATAAAATAAAATAAAAATAATGAAAAATGTAAAATCTAAAAAATGTAAAACAAAAAAAATCAAAAAACTAAAATGTTACAATCTAAAAAATTTAAATGAAAAAATCAAAAATCTAAAATGTTAAAATGTAAAATCTAAAATCTTTAAATGAGGTTTCTATGGGATAGGTTAGGTTAAGTTAAGTTAGGTTAGGTTAGGCTATAATTAAGTTTATTATTTGTGCTCTCATATTTGCTCTCACTTTTTTGCTCCCACTTTTTGCTCTCACTTTTTTGCTCTCACTTTTTGCTCTCACTTTGAAGTTAGGTTAGTTTAGGTTAAAGTTTATTATTTGTGCTCTCATATTTGCTCTGACTTTTTTTGCTCTCACTTCTTGCTCTCACTTTGAAGTTAGGTTAGGTTAGGTTAGGTTAGGTGAAGTTAGGTTAGGTTAGATGAAGTTAGGTTAGGTTAGGTTAGGTGAAGTTAGGTTAGGTTAGGTTAGGTTATGTTAGGTTAGTTTAGGTTAGGTGAGGTCATGTTTTGGTTAGGTTAGTTGAAGTTAGGTTAGCATGTCATTAATATAAGTGGTTGCGTGCAGTGACCATTTTGTGTATTAGCAGTGTGCTAAAATAATAAATTAAATATTAAATAAAATAACATATTTATAAGTTATAAAACAAAATTTAAAAATAAAATCTCAGGTCTGTGACCTTCTATTTTGGTCTATTTCACAAAATCAAAAATATAAAATCTAAAATAAAAAATAAATTCAAAATCTAAAACCTTAAAAGTAAAATCTAAAAATGTAAAATAAAAAAAATTAAATATTAAAATGTAAAACTTAAAATTTAAAAATATAAAAATATTAAATGCATTAACTTAAATGTTAAATGAGGTTTCTGTAATTATGGGTTAGATAATTGTTGGGTTAATGACCTTGCAGTTTAGTGCTTCGACATAATAAAAAATATATAAATGATAAATTTAATATTAAAAAATTAAAATAAAATTAATAATAAATAACAATAAATAATAAATAAATAAAAAACAATGGATAGTTAATAAAAAATAAATAATGATTTGAAAAGCCCGCCATTAAAGAGTGCAGTTGCGCGTGGCGGCCATCTTGCGCATTAGCCCCTGTCCCAGCTATGACTGTCCCTCCATAAGAATAACATAGGGTAGTTGCGCGCGGCGGCCATCTTGCGCATTAGCCCCTGTCCCAGCTTCAGCCTTTATATCCTACTGTTGTGCAACGACTTGACAACATTGCATTGGTTCGTGCACTTTGTAGCAGCTAGGGACGAGTCATTAATGATTGATGAGTAGTGCCCTCTTTCAGATAATTTAAAATACCATAAAAAGTAAACTACTGGGCGTAGAATTGTGATTCAAGTTTCTATATATTCAGGAAAACGCTGCCCTTTATCCTACTTATACGTAGAAACTGTATCCTGCCAAACTTGACCCAGCGGTGCATGTGATGTTTCGTTACGGTTTTAAAAGTTGTGCAAGCGATCAGCAGAGCTAGGACAGTCCCATTCTTCCCACCGTTCGGTGGCCACGCCTCCCCAGTCATGTCGTGGTAGAGACTGGTGTGTCGGGCTCTATGATGCAATATTGTATTTTCCATGTCACACAGAGCGTGATCTATCGCAGCGAGCCAATCTTGATCGAGGTGTCAGCTTTCCGTTTGTACACAATTATCTCGTAGTTGGAGCGATCAGTTTCTTGCAATGAGGGAAGAGACGGAGGCACTCTTAGAAGACGTGAGGAGATGCCTGTATTTGTATGGTAGGCCTACTTCCCACGAACTATACACAAATGTGGTGAAGAAAGCAGATGCATCCAACATCGTCTCTTTTTAGGTTGATTTCATGAGAAAGCTGCATATACCAGAGGATACCATGTAGTAACTTCCGGAAAAATTAGACATACGTATCTTCGCATTTCACATCCCCCAGATCCCAAAACCACCGTCAGCTCAAAACTTTATACTTATAAAATACAAATATCACTTTCTTGTGGACACGTTGACTACCGTCTTTTTGCACGTTAAAATCTATACCGTATATAATACGCTAAAGTGTACGTTTCACAAACCTCAAGCTCCTAAACCAAAGGGAGTTGGAAGGTGTGGTTAATACCAAAATCTTCCAAATCGTCTCAATAGTACAGCAAAATCTTGCATTTCTTGAAAATTCAACTGAAATATATATATATATTTGTTTATAAAGTGCTTTTAAACAAACAAACAAACAAACAAACAAACAAGATGATAGCCCCTGCGAGAAATGTGTTTCGTCAAGCACGCATAGCACTATAGCTGGGCGGGTAGTCTGTACACATGGGGCGCAAACAACCCATTATGAGAGAGTTCTCGCACGGGTCCTCTAGTTTATACATAAAATATAACCATTCAAAATCTCGGTCGAATTCGTTAAAGAGCAAAATCGACCCACGGGGGGGAATGGGGGGGTTTCGAAAATAGGAAATGTCGCTATAACGTTATTGGCATGTGCAAAATCGAATCCATTCAAAGTTCGTACAATTCTTCGGCAAAGGGGTAGGAAAAAGGGAGTTTTGAGAGAGAAAAATCGTACTGGAACCTCCCTTAATACGCACAATATCGAACCCGTTTTAAATGGTCAATAGTTCTTAGAACTTAAATGGTTCATTCTGGTTCCGTATTGATAAACTAATTGTTAGTATAAACATGTTAAAAGTTCCGCCTGATCAATATTTAATTAAATATGATCACTGTGTGGTCATTGGTGGGACATGTTTCGAGGCCCAACTATTAGTTTTGGCCCCTTCATCAGCCGACATGAATGAATACGACACAAGATAGCCTAATTGTTTAGCGGGTAACACTAAAAAGTCCCTAAGTAATACAAAATGATTTAAAAAGTCTTATGAACTAGGAACACTTTCAATAGGGTTAGTTTAAACCTTCAGAAGTGCTCATCGACGAGACAATATAATGACAATGAACACACGCCTCACTTGCGAATGAAACACAAATGTACCGGTTCAGTACGGCAGCAATAGTTGAGAACACCATGAAACATGTTGGAATCCAGCAGTAACGATGGAAACACTTTAATACTTCACCAGCAATTTAGAAATCCCTCCCTATATTATTCTGCTAAGGTCCCATTCCAGTTTTGTACCGAAAATAAGGTCCCATTAACACCAACCTACACATATGGGGTACCTACAGGTTCAGCATAACCCAATGCGTAAGCGAAACGCCCTCACTTACTCTTTAAATGCCTCATAATTAAATAAACACCTTAAAACATGTATGTTTACAATGAAATAATGAAAGAATGTAACACGGTAACCATGGTAACAGAATCTCACAGGTCCATCTATTTCTGTAAGACGTAATTCCAATTATTACATTGCTGTGAAAGTTTCCAGACGGTTATGATGTTATCACTGAACCAAATTAAGCTGTAACATTCTTCAATACTTACAGTATAATGCGCTTAAGGGGGTCAAGGGACACTAGATTTTTTTCACGCAATTTCCACGTGTGAGTGTGGTACGAAAGGTCTTTTTCACCCGACTAGAAAGGGTCTCCGAAAACCACATTTAAAGGCCCTTAAATTAACAGTGTCTGTGATATTCCCAGAAAACAAACTTCGCTCTATTATACCTATGAGGGAATGACAAACCCCTAACCACTGCACCAGTAGCTGAATTGATAATGTCTGATTATTCATACCAAGGATAAATTAGTCATAACAATCATGATTGAGATTTTGCTAAGTGTACTCTTTACAACTAGAATATTCGCGGGCGAAGCCGCGACGGGTAATGCTAGTAAAAATTAAATCAGGTGGAACTTTTAATCTGTTTATACTAACAATGGTCAATAGTTCTCTAAACATGCCTAAATCTTTAGTTTGAATGAATTTTTGATATGACTAACGCTTACGCCGAGAAGAGATGTTTGCGGAATTATAAAACGATGGAGCTTCTCTTATTTTAAACATGTAGAGCGTTTGTAGGTATACGCGAAATGGCAAATTTAGTGAATTCGAGTCGAGTGTGTGTATTTGTAACGGAGACTAGGATTCGGATCGAGGCGGCCGTGGCCTTCGGGTAGGAATCATCCCTGGGAAACTAAGACCGACAGCGGTAGCTACGCCCGCTAATGCGCAGCGTTAGGCCACGGGGCCAAGCGGACCCGGTAGACGTGGGCTCGAGCCCAACCATTGGCCGTCCTGGAAATGATTTTCTGTGATTTCCCATTTTCAACTCCAGGCAAATGCTGGGACGGTACCTTCTGGTAGGCCACGGCCGCTTCCTTCCACATCCTTGCCCAGTTTCATTCATTCCATCTCACAGTTACTCCTCTCAAGAGGTTTGGCGTCAGGAACGGCATCCGTCCGTAAAAACCATCCGCCACATAGCCTTTCATCGCATCTCATCCCCAACCCATTTGAAAACGGGGATAATAAGGGGTAAGGTGGGAAACTACGGAATTAACCTAGAAGAGCTGAGGTGGGAATTGAACCCTTCTTCTTCTTCTTCTTCTCAGTTTACCCTCAAAGACTGAGTTACCCAGACCGCCTCGATGCGTAGTGGCCAGCACACTTGGCTCTCACCGCGGAGGCCTGGGTTCTATTCCCGGTTCTGCCAGGAAATTTAATTCTGGTCTGAGGGCTGGAACGAGGTACACTCAGCCTCATGTGGCAAAACTGAGAAGAGGAGGGTTTGATTCCCACCTCAGCCATCCTGGAAGTCGTTTTCCGTGGTTTACCACTTCTATTCCAGGTGAATGCCGAGATGGATCCTAAATTAAGGCCACGACCGCCTGCTTCCCAATTCTCATCTGAATCACAAATACACACTCTATTAACTAATAACACTGGGATTGGAAAGGAGCTTGCTGGAAACGCTGGAACTCAAGAGTTTGAGATGGTATGGGCACATCAAGAGGATGGCTCCCCCCAGGATCCCTCGAGTGTACTTTGGCCAGAGTGTCCCTGGGAAGAGACGAAGAGAGGAAGAACTCACGATGTGTGGGAGAAGCAAATTCATAAGGACCTTGAAGCTAGAGATAACAGCTGGTAACAAATACAGGAACAACAGCTATGGTTGAACAGGATAAATTGGAGACGGCTCATCTATTATTATATATAATCCAAAATTGACTCATCAACGCAGGGCTCAAATCACTACACCTAGAAAGCTGAAATTTTGCATGTTGGTTGATCCGAGGTTGTAGGGGCTTACTAAGAAACGGTTTTTGAAAATTCAATTTATAAGTTAGTTTTTTTCGGCCCTTTGTCCCTGAGCATGGACTAAAGGTACAAAGACCGGATTTACCTCATTTAAAGCCGCCAGATACGAGAAACAATACTCGGAGGTCCGAAACACACTTTTTAAGGTCCTAAAATGAACGGTTTCGGAGATATTCCCAAAAAAAAACTGTGTTCCCTCTGAGAAATAGATCAACGTTACTATGACAACCGATGCAATTTCGCAGACCGTGGATAGTTTTCTGGCAGTATCTCGAAAACCGTTTGTTTTAGGGCCTTAAAACGTGGGGTTCGGGTTCCCCACGAACATTGTTCCTCGCATTGCTACGCGTAAAACGAGATATATCCCATATTCTGCGAGAAAATCGACTTTCGCAAGTCTCATCTATTATATATTATCCAAGGCGGCTTCGGTAGCGTAGTTGGTAGCATGCTGAGCTTCTACGCCCAAGATCGCGGGTTCAAATCTGGCCGAAGTCGTCGGGGTTTTTTAAGAGCGTTAAAAATCCCTCAGTATGCCTTCCTTCGCAGGCGAAGTAAAGCCGGCGGTCCCATGTCATAGATTTATGGCATGTTAAAGAACCTTCCACTAATTATACCTGTGTGAAGCTAAATTGTATAGGTTAAGAATGTAAACAACGCTCTATTAGTTCCAACGTTCGCCGCCAGGTGCTGTCTGTGATGCCATCTAGTAGGCAAGTCCACAAGCTAGGTGTCGAGGTCGATAGCATTTGGTAGAAAAGTAGGAACTGCTTGAAAGTATCGTCTGCAGTCCTTACTTGAATTAAAATAGATACACACACTAATACAGCCATAAGAATTAACACCGGTTATCAGACAGATTCTACACACACCCAAAGTACACGGGGCTACATGACCGCGTTGTCGCAGCCCCTAAACTGAGGAACCAACCAACCAACAATCTCAAGAGGATAACTAAGGACAGATGGGTTCGATTCCCACTTCCGCCATATTACAGGTTGTTTTCTGTGGTTTCCCTACTTTATGTTCAGGCAAATGCTTGGATGATGCTTAACTAGGACTTCTTTTCAAACCTTACCCCAGTTTTAAGTCCGGTACATATACTAAAACAGACATCATAAAAACACATGATATCGGGCAAAAACCACAAATTTACTACCCGGAAATACTCTAAACAGGCCAAAAACCAACTACCAATCACAGCCCAGCAAAGCTACCCACCCAGCCAACACGTTTAAATACAGCCAATCACAGCGCAATAGCTCAAAACACAGTTCATACATCTCATTGAAGTAATTTAAATCTATCATTATCCCCAAAAAGTGAGGCTTATTATTATCAACTTTCATTTTTAAACAAACAAACCTACTACAGGTCTATCTATCATTTCATACTATCAAACATCAAACCACTAGCGGTCTGTCTTCCTTCCTTAAAGCTTAAAGTTACGGCTTCAAAACTTTCATATTATTATTATTATTATTATCAGGCTGAAGCGACTGCTGCTGTCGCGCCACGGCCGGGAGGGCATGTGGTGTGCGATGGTTGAGTGAACGAGACGGAAATCTGAAATAACACTTTTATATAACGTATAATAAATTATTAAATTAAAACTTAACATCTTTAACTATTAAAATATTACAAACTTGAAACACTTCGTCAGCTTAAAGCTTATCAACTGGAAATCACGCCAGGGGCCTCCGGGAAGGCTGCCACCTCTATTTTAAACTAAAATTTGATTAACGGTCACGTAAAACTAAAAGCTTCCTTCCTTAAACTAAAATTTATATCACTTCAAATCAACTTCAGAAGTTTAATTTTAAACTCCTCTTTCAATTTATACACCAGGCTAATGAGCGTTTAGTCGCACCACGTATCTGGCCTTCACGCATCTGGCTCGCTCGCTTCGCTCGCGCAGCCAGCGGCTAATTTAAATGATTATAGATATTCCATATACACAGACACACTGATGATCACGACGTCACAAAATGAAATACAAATAAGTGTACAGTACTTTTATGAGTTTGATTTCGAACTCCTTCCAGTGGCACGAGCTTCCAACCCTTATAGTCTTTAGCTGTAGGAACTTCCAACACTCATAAGCAGGGTTGCCAGACGTCTTGGATTTTACGGGACAGACACGTATTCGTGCGTCCCGGACGATTATTATTGACCCGCATTTCAGAGCGTTTTGAAACTCGAAAGAAATGCGTACATGTTTACACATCTGTTATACTATTTCCTTCAACAAGTTCTCTTTGGGTCTTTCTGTCTACAGTTTTCATTGCAA
The DNA here is from genome assembly GCA_946902985.2 of Meconema thalassinum. Taxonomy (NCBI): domain Eukaryota; kingdom Metazoa; phylum Arthropoda; class Insecta; order Orthoptera; family Tettigoniidae; genus Meconema; species Meconema thalassinum. The sequence continues at coordinate 292,153,349 of OX336391.1, read as the reverse complement.
AGAGTACTTACTCTGATACTGTATATTCTTTCGTTAAGACTGAAGAAACTCTTTGGTTCAATGCTTACCATTTTGGCGAGTTGTGGGTTGGCCAGCCTGGCGGATATAATGAATAATAATGGACAACAATGGTGTCGGTTCCGCGTGGGCCGTGCTCTTTCCATTTGCCTAATTTCTGTCGTTAAGGTATTAACAAACTTCCCTGTAATGTCAATATATCTTCTGTAAAATTATTCTTAAAGGAAGTTCACTATATACTCGATTAGGTCACGCACCGATTTCCTCGGCAACACACCTGTCCCTTATTTTGTTTTCAGGAATCTGGCAACTCTGCTCATGAGTGATTGTTGAAACAATGCAGTTCCCGCGAAAAATGAGCAACGCAGCGAACCGTAACCTCGGGGATATAGAGAGTGTCATTGTACCATGTGCCACTTCTTGCTCGTCTACATCATAATTATGTCAAGTTATAAATAGCCACTCTTGGCTTTCATTAGCTTACTGAACCTGCACCCCTCGAGCGTCCTTCTTCGCGCGTACGGTATAACATGTTGGGAGCTCACTTGTTTGCGAGTGTGGGATGAGGAGAGGGAAGGGGGATGACCTCCACACAGCGTTCTTTCTATAGCAGTGACAACCTGCCTACTGCTTGGTAGAATATATTGACCCGTTGCGCAGACACTGTCTGAGTTGCTTTCTTGATGTGCTCTTATTATCTTATTGAGTCCTCATTAACAATCACTGGTTTGTTTCTTTCCTCTTGCGACTTCCGCGGACGTTTCTTAGTGAATGAGTTATGGTGCAATTTTTTGGGTGGGCAGATATCGTTAAGTCTCAGGCAGACAAGGAAGCCCAGCGTTCTCGGTGGATACATCCTTCTCCCTAGCATTCAAGTCAACTCTTACCAACTCTCTCATGTCACTCTAAGTCTATGCCACTTCAACATAGTGTTCACTAATTCTTCAGACAAGCGGCCCGTGTCGTAGAATTTTATTTATTTAATTATTATCAATGAATTTGAAATCCACCGTCACAGTTCTTGAAATGGTTCTCCCATTTGCAACTTCGACAAATGCTGGGACAGTAGATTCTGGTAGACCACGGTTAACTCCACCCAACTCCGACAAATGCTGAAATGCTGTGACGGTACTTTTTGATAGCCATGGTTAGCTCCACCTAATGCCGACAAATGTTCAAAATTAAGTTGAGTAAACAGTATAAAGTGGGTTGTATGCTAATGGCGAAACTCCATTCTCCCTCACATGAGGACCACGAGAACTGTACACATAATTATTGTCTGCGTACCAGAAGTCATCTGGGGAACTGCAGAAGCCTTCCCGCGTACTGTGCACCGTGCATTCAAAAAACATCAAATCGGTCACTGCCAGCTTTGCTCATTAACGCCTTCTTTTTTCCTTATTTGTACTCTGCACTCTGCAAATGGGAAAAATGGAAAGTGGCCTTCTTTAATATTCATTCATTAACGGTATTTAAAAAGGTGGTTGAACAACAAGCACAATGTGGGAGGTAGCAGTAACTGACTGTCGATATATTTTGGTCATGAATAGACATACCGCGCATGCGTACAGCCGAACCCCTACTCCCGTCGCGTCGCGTCGCAGCGTGTCAAACTGACTTCTGGCGCGCAGACAATACTCGTGGTCAGGGGGATGACAGATCATAGGGAGTGCGTGGGTCGCGGTAAAGCTCTGCTCCAGATGTTCTGCCAACCAATGAAGAATTAATTTTAGTACCAAGGTTCCTGGGTAGTTTATTGGCTGAGGAATAACCCACCCACCAAGGGAAGATGATTAAAAAAAGGGAAGTAGGTTTTGGATTGAAAAAAAAAAGGATAGAAAATAGGAGGAGAGTCCCACAAAATTAATAAGTTTAGTTTTAAACACACTTAAAGGTGGTTGCCACCGAAAATCCGCTTTCGGATACCTAAAATGAGTAAGGACTTGGTCTAAGCTGACGAGAAACACAGATAGAACTTGGGCGGTTTGCAAGAGAGTGGCTTTCGTATAATCCCTCTCAAGCATATATAAAACTACTATGGGGAAGAGTGATGGTCTGGCAAGACTGAGAGGAACAAATTTACTGTATGTCTTCTCAAAGAAATTAGGTTTTACAAAGTAATTCGAAGAATGCCAATAATTCAAATCAAGTTCGGAATTTCCAATTTTCGAAATTATAGAGTTTCTAGAAAAAGAGACCCAGTGCTTCCAGGAAGGATAGTGACGAAAAATTATAACTTGGAAAGTAATCTTTGTAAGTGAACCAATGGTTGCCTTTGGAAATGGCTAAGCTTTTACTCGGCGAGAAGCCGGCTAAAAGTTTAGACAAAAAGAAACACTTATCTTTTTGAAAACTGACCATAAGTTTTCGGAGAGGATCTCCACAAGCAGGTAGCTGGCGTAGCGAGCTTTGCTTGCCTTACTGGCCAATTAGAATTAGCTATTAAAGCTAAAAGAATCTTTAGTGAGGTTACTGCTAAGAGTTCTTGCTCAAATGCAACGAGTGGTGAAAGCCCTATTAATGGTTTTAATGGCATCAAGTAGGGAGAGCCAAGGAGGACAGGACTTTGTTTAACCTTTGTATTAGAAAAAATGAAAAAGAGAAAAAGAACGCTCAATTTATTTAACAATTCAGGAGAAATTAATATTTTTAACAAATAAATATTTTCCAATCTTATTAACAATTTGAGGTCGCAGACCTCCGACAACATTCAGAAATTGCTCCAGGCAAATAACAATTTTTAAGGTTTTAAACCTGGTATTAAAATCTTTTTAAGATTTGAAAAAGGACTAAATGAAATGATTAAAGTTTAAACATTTACAAGAGTACAAGGAGTGTACTATAAGAAATTTCTGAAAGAATATTCTAGAGAGAACAACAACTTTCAAGCTAACTATAAGGAAAACATAAAGCATAAAAATAGAAGTTCCTACAACTTCTTATATTTAAACAGGATTACTTTATGAGAATTATACAAAGGAGGGCAGGTCACTTACTGTGAAACCTAAGTAAGTAATCCAAAGGAAGGTTCTAGACTTCCTATGTTTAATTAGGAATCACGAGCCAAATGGGGTAGTTTCCATTTCGTGAGACCTAAAAATAACTCACTCAAGAGTTGAAAATATTGGTTTTCCTGATAATAGAGAAAAAACAATGTAAACTTAAACCGTGTATAAAACACGTAATTATACAGCAATTACTTAATGATAAACAAGAAAAATGGAAGGGCACTTCGCAGAGTGACACCTTATTGAAACAGACCTATATTGAAAAATTTATTACGGATTGTTAGTAGGAAGTTTAGGAAAGAGAAATAGGGGATGGAGGAAAAATGTTCATGGCCTTATTTAAATATAAACGGACGATCGCGACGCGGTAGAAAGTTGAACAAGCACTGATTTTCACTATAGTTCGTTGAAACTTATGAAAAGTTCACTATGGAAACACGAAAGTTTTTGGCAGAGAAAGTTATTTCAATTTGAACAAAATGACTGGTTGCACTAAATGGACGAAAGTCTATTGCTTGAGAACATGGTGGATTACAGTTAAATGCGCCATAGAACATTCCAGCGGTTCCAGCGGTGGAAGAAAGTTAGCTATTAAGCTTTTAATTCAGAAACGAAATTCTTCAATTTTAAATAGCATTCTTACAAGTGAGTGAAAATTTCAAAACGGCAGGACTTGTAGATGAAATACAGAATCTAGAAGGTTCCAGAACGACCTTGGTAGAAAAAAATGGAGTTGAGAAAATCCAACGGAGGAACTAACTTGTTGAGTTATAGACAGCGGGTATTAGATAATATCCCACGTAGTGAGAGGATTTCTCATTTGAATAGCCTAAGAAAAGCTCTTTTTTAATAAGGTTGGCTTATACAACCAAAGGCTCAACATGGCAAATCCCACGAAGAATGATTTTTGCCCCAAAATAAGCAATCGCACACTGTCTATAAAACATCTTTAAAGGCACGTGAAAGTTAAAACCATGAAGATGAGGTTAAAACTTTAAGATGGTACTTATCTTGATTTCATGTAGAAGATGAAGTTCCCTTTGACGATGACTACTTTGCCAACATGGCGTAGAAGAGAGTTTGCCTCTTGGGTTGAGGAGACTAGCTCGAGAGGAGCTTTGACTGACCGAGTCAACTGCCGATTGCGAAGTGAGAGCTGCTCAACGGAGCACAGAAGGTCCAAGGAAGGGAAAAAGAGTGGGGGGTAGGAAACAAAAGGAGAACATATAAACATTGCCAACTTGTCAAAAATAAATGTTCTTCTTGATGAATGGTCTTCAAGGAGTTGATAGTAGGCGATATTAGCGCAGCATGGTGAGTAAAGAGGTAGACGTAGTCCTCTTGCTCAAGGAGAAAATAGCTGGCGATGGTAACAGGATCTGGTGGCCAAATGAATAAGTAAGTCCTCTAACACCAGGAAGAATTGAGGAGCTTCAGAGATTCGCTGCGAGATGACGCTAGGTGGGTCACAGAAGTTATATATCTGAAACAAACTTATGAAGACATAAGAGATTTGCCCATCAAGGAGAAAACAGAAGATCACTGTTGGTGTTTTGACAAAGAGGGAGGAAAAAATGGACATGCAAAGAGCAATAGACTTTATTCTCTCGTACCGTGTATTCAAAGAATACACCATACTGGGGGGACAAACACCAACAGAGAGCAAATAAGCAGTTACACATTTAATGGAAGAGGAGCGATCAAAGACAGAGGTCTTGTAATCGAACCGTTAATGGTCAAGACTCTGACCACCCTGACTCTCCCATCTCTTCCAGGGTAATACTTGGTCACTCTACCGGAAGTCCAGACCAGAGGGGGAGAAACATCCCTAACCAAGACCAAGTCCCCCACTTTAATGTCGGGACTGGAAAGAAACCACTTCTGCCTCCGTTGCAAGGAAGTTAAATATTCCAAGTTCCATCTCTTCCAAAAAGAATTACGGAGGGCTTCAAGTTTACGCCAAACAATAGGTAGATTAAAATCCCTGTAAGAATTGGGAAGAGGAGGAGGGGCAGAAAGAGAAGTGCCGATAAGGAAGTGACCAGGGGTGAGTGGAAGTAGGTCATCAGGGTCATTGGAAAGCGGAGTTAAAGGGCGAGAGTTAACAACCCCTTCAATCAGAACAGACAGTGAATTGAATTCTTCGTAAGTCAGAATTCGATTACCTAAGACTTTTCTTAAATGACGTTTAGTGAGCTTTACGCAAGATTCCCACCTACCACCATGATGCGGAGCGTAAGGAGGTATAAAGCGCCATTTGAAACCTTTTGAATAAGAAAAATTAGAAATTTGTTCCATGGCTGGAGAGGAAGTGAGAGCTTTCTTCCACAGGGAAGCTGCGCCCTGAAAGGTGGAAGCGTTATCAGAGAACATCTCAGAAGGAACACCACGCCTAGCAGTGAAACGAGAGACAGCTGATAAAAAATAAGAAGTAGAAGCATTCGTTACTAGTTCCAAGTGGATTGCGCCGGTAACCATGCAAACAAAGAGAGAAACATAAAGCTTACCAAACAATTTGCGTTTAGCTTCAGGAGAGTTTCGTTGATATTGGAACGGACCCATATAGTCCACGCCAGTTAAAGCAAATGGGCGTATAGGAGAAGAACGAAAAGAGGGCAGATCGCTCATTAATTGAGTATTGATTTTAGGTTTCGCTTTGAAACAAGGAATGCACTTGTGAATTACAGAAGAAACTTCATGAATTCCATTTATAATCCAGTACTTTTCCCTTAAGAGGCAAAGCAGAGTACGTGTACCAACATGAAGATTACGGTAGTGAAAGTCACGTATAATTAAGGAAGTTACGTGATGTTTGGAAGGCAAAATAACGGGATGCTTTTTGTCCTCAGAGAGTAAAGATTGCGAGAGCCTTCCACCTACCCTGAGTAACCCATGGTCATCAAGAAACGGGGCTAAAGCACGGAGACGGCTGGATTTGGGAAGATCTCTTTTAGAAGAAAGCAAAGACAATTCAGAAGAAAAGGCTTCTTGCTGTGTCAGTTGTAAAACCTTAACGGTAGCGAGATTCAATTCATGATTGGTAAGGTGTGGTTTAAGGAGAAGAGGTTGGTCAACCACAAGATATTTCCATCTAAGGAGATAGGCGACAATTCGTAGTAATTTGTGAAAAGAAGAATAGCGGGACAACAAAGGATGAGAAGCGTTGGAAACAAGACAAGAAGCAATGGGTAGAGGTACTTTAGCGTCAGGCAAGTTGGAGTTTGTAGCTGGGGGTTTAGAAGGCCATGAGGAAGATTCTTCGATTAGCCACGAGGGCCCATGCCAGTACAATTGGGAAGCTGCCAATTGAGAGGGTAAACAACCACGAGAGATAATATCGGCTGGATTATCAGCACTGGGAACATGCCTCCATTGACATCCAGAAGAAAGAGTTTGAATTTTGGAAACCCTGTTTGCAACGAAAGTTTGCCAGTGAGAAGGGTTCTTGGCGATCCAAGAAAGGGCGATCATGGAATCGCTCCAGAGATAAATTTGCGAGAATTCGGCTTTTAATACTTCCCGTAATTTCTTGACAAGTTCTGCAGCCATGAGTGCAGCGCACAGTTCGAGCCTAGGCAGAATGATAGTTTAAGAGGAGCGACCTTCGATTTGGCACAAACAAGGTTGGAAACTGGAGATCCATAGTGTGAATCGTGATGAACTAAATATGCACAGCAACCATAAGCTTTTTCGGAACTATCCGCGAACACATGAAGGAAAAAGGGTGTATTAGAATGAGAGCTAATTAAATTCCTGGGAATTTCAATGAGGGAAAGGTCTAACAAATTACTGCGAAACGAGAGCCAGCGATTAATAAAAGAAAGAGGGAGAGTGTCATCCCATTCACATTTAAGCGACCACAGCTCTTGCATGAAGAGTTTGGCTATAACGATAACTGGGGCAAGGAATTGAAGTGGATCAAAAATTTTTGCAATTTCAGAGAGAACTTGTCTCTTTGTATTAGGAATCTCTTCTGCGAGCGAAACTTTATAGATAAGAGTGTCAGTGCTAGTGCACCAGTGAACTCCTAGAGTTTTTATAGATTCGGAGTTTCCACAAATTTCGACAGAAGAAGGATCTACGTCTTCGATGGGAAACTGAGCAAGAAACTCAGGGGAGTTGGAGTTCCACTTATGAAGTGGAAAACCTCCATTCCTTAACAATGCCTGAAGTTCTAAAGACACAAAAGAAGCTTCCTCTAAAGAGGGGAAGGACTGCAAGTAATCGTCAACATAAAATGATGTTGTTAGTGCTTCAGAGGCTTTGGGGTTAAATAAATGACCATCTTGTGAGGCTAGCAAGTGTAGGGATCGGATAGCAAGGAAAGCAGAGGGTTTTAAGTCATAAGTAACCGTTTTCAAGCGAAATACCTTAATGGGCTTATTGATTTCATCACGCCACAAGATTCTTTGAAGATCTCGTTGTTCTGGTTGAATTAACACTTGACGGTACATCTGTTTTATATCGGCTATGACAGCTATGGGAAATAATCGAAAGTTTAAAAGTATAGCAGATAAATCTGATTGAATAGCAGGACCAGAATAAAGAGTGTCATTAAGGCTGTTGCCATTAACGTCGGGTGATGAACCATTGAAAACAACTCGGATTTTATCTTTTACAAGAGGGTTTTTCCACACAGGATGATGATTTAAATAAACCGCTTCGATTGGGGGGTGCAATTCATCATCGGATTTGTTAACAACCTCCATATGATCTAAGCTTTCATACTCATCCATGAACTCAGTGTACTGCTTTTTGACAAGGGGTTCCTTTTTGAATTTGCTCTCGATAGCAAAGAGAGCTTTTCGAGCTTTAGGCTGAGAGTTAATAAGTTTGGGGGGATTGTGTAATCTTGGCATTTGAACAATGAACCGGCCATCACAAGAACGAGTGGTGGTGTTCAAAAAAAGTTGCTCACAGAATTCATTTTCTGAAGAGGTTACATTAGGAGAATCAACATTTTCAAGCCTCCAAAACTGTTCCAGATCAGTATTGGAGAAGTAACATTGCGATGCAGGTTGGGGAGAATAATGGGGAAGTTGCCCTGTGACGATCCATCCAAAATTAGTGTCTCTGGCGACTACGTTAGAGGACAACTTGCGAACCTGTTTCCGAAGGCAATTCCAAAAGACATTGGCACTAAAGAGTATGTCAATGGGGTTTTGTATGTTAAACAAAGGATCGGCTAACCTTAAATGCGAGGGAATGTTTAATCCTGAAATATCCACCGAGTGACTTGGAGTGTCTTCACCAATGCTATTGAGAATTAAACAATTAAGTTTAAAAAAGTTGTTTCTATGACAAATATCTCTTATGGTTAGTTTTGAGAATTGTAAAGCTTGCGATTTTGAGCTGTTGATACCCGACACATTGATAGAAGTAGGGTTTACGGGTAGGCCTAGTTTTTTAATCAAGGAATTAGACACAAAATCATGAGTTGCCGCTGAATCTAGAAGACCGCGTGCACGGACCCAGTTGCCAAAGTTATCCTGAACTTCAATTTGGACAGTAGACAACAATACTTGAGCACTGCGAATGGACTTGGCATTTTGAATATACGATGAGGCATTAGAACTATTAGCACTATCATTTTTAGGAGAAGTGGATGCTGTCGATGACCTTGCCTGATCATGACGATGTAGCAAAGTATGATGAGCCTTTTCACAATGGTAGCAAAGTCTTGTGGACTTGCAATTAGAAGCAGAATGCGTGGGCGCTAGCCAGTTAAAACAATGCTTGTTTTGAGCAACTAATTTTCGTCTGTCGTCGACTGACATTTCTTTAAAGGATTTACAGAGGTATAGGGCATGGGGATCTTTACAAAGTATGCACTTTACAGGTTCGTTTAAACTTTTGCGAGGTTCGCTTTGAGTGTTTAAAACAATAGAGCTAGCAACACGACGTTCACTAGACCTAGTTGGGTAACCAGTAGTGTTTGATTTAAATTTGGATGAGCTGGACCCGGGTTTTTGGGTATTGGACGCTGAGCGTTCACTTTTGGGTTTGATGGACATTAATTCGAATTTGGAACTAGGAGATGAAGGTTCACTTTGATTAGCTAGAGCGGTTAAAAGTTGGCATCTAGCGTTTATGAAAGTAACTAAATGCTCGTAAGTGTAGTCATCTTCTTTAGAAAGTTCAATTTCCCAAGCTTTGAGGGTAGCAGTATCAACTTTAGCAATCACTAAATATATTAGGAAAGTATCCCAATAATTAGCAGGTTGATCTAATTGGGACAGAGCCTTAACGTGAAGTTGTGTAGTGTCAACTAGAGTACGTAGACTAGTGACGTCATTGTGCTGTGACGCAGGTAGATTGAATAGAGCCTTTATATGGCGTTGAATACGTAACCGTAAATTTCCATATCTTTCCTTTAATAAGTTAAAGGCAATGGAATAATTTTCGGCACGCAGAGGAAGTGCTTCGACCAACTGCAAAGCTTGACCTCGGAGGATTGATCTCAAGTACTGAAACTTGTAAATGACTTGAATGTCTTCATTGTCGTGAACAAGGGAGCAAAATAATTCATAGAAAGAATCCCAAGCAGATTCATCTCCAGAAAAATGGGGTAAATCAATTTTCGGTAAAATTGGTTTGGGCTTGTGAGTACCCTCACGGAAAGAAGTTTGTGGTTCATGAAGGGAACCGAGAACAGAAGCGTCCTTTTTCTGCTCCTCTTCGAGTTGGCGTATTATTTTGAAAGCAGAACCTATGCCTTCGTAATATTGGTTTTCTACTTCAACTCGATCTTCGGTTTGGTTGAGCATGCAAGTTTCTATTTCAGTTTGGATGTTACAATAATTTTCATAAGAACGTTCATAATCTCGTACACGATGTTTCAACAAGTCTAATTGAGCTTCTGAGGGATCTAACTCTTTTATGTACTTTCTAAAACGGGTAATTTGTCCTTTATAGGATGCTCGTTTAGAAGTAAGTTTTTCATCTTTATCCTTCTCAGTAGGAGCCATGTTATAAAGAATAGATTGAAATGTAACTCACGATACTGTGGAACCTTGGAAATGCTGTCAAGCTGGCAGCAGCAAATAAGTAGAAAGAACGGGACACGCCAAAGGAGACAGGAGTGGCCTCTTTCCCGTTCACAGGCTTTGCATGATGTAGTTATAGCTGAAAAATTCAAAGCAGAGATTAATAATTTGCAGAGTATTGTCAAATAGAAAAAATGACAAATGGACTCTCCCGGGTTTCGGCACCAATTTTTGGGTAGTTTATTGGCTGAGGAATAACCCACCCACCAAGGGAAGATGATTAAAAAAAGGGAAGTAGGTTTTGGATTGAAAAAAAAAGGATAGAAAATAGGAGGAGAGTCCCACAAAATTAATAAGTTTAGTTTTAAACACACTTAAAGGTGGTTGCCACCGAAAATCCGCTTTCGGATACCTAAAATGAGTAAGGACTTGGTCTAAGCTGACGAGAAACACAGATAGAACTTGGGCGGTTTGCAAGAGAGTGGCTTTCGTATAATCCCTCTCAAGCATATATAAAACTACTATGGGGAAGAGTGATGGTCTGGCAAGACTGAGAGGAACAAATTTACTGTATGTCTTCTCAAAGAAATTAGGTTTTACAAAGTAATTCGAAGAATGCCAATAATTCAAATCAAGTTCGGAATTTCCAATTTTCGAAATTATAGAGTTTCTAGAAAAAGAGACCCAGTGCTTCCAGGAAGGATAGTGACGAAAAATTATAACTTGGAAAGTAATCTTTGTAAGTGAACCAATGGTTGCCTTTGGAAATGGCTAAGCTTTTACTCGGCGAGAAGCCGGCTAAAAGTTTAGACAAAAAGAAACACTTATCTTTTTGAAAACTGACCATAAGTTTTCGGAGAGGATCTCCACAAGCAGGTAGCTGGCGTAGCGAGCTTTACTTGCCTTACTGGCCAATTAGAATTAGCTATTAAAGCTAAAAGAATCTTTAGTGAGGTTACTGCTAAGAGTTCTTGCTCAAATGCAACGAGTGGTGAAAGCCCTATTAATGGTTTTAATGGCATCAAGTAGGGAGAGCCAAGGAGGACAGGACTTTGTTTAACCTTTGTATTAGAAAAAATGAAAAAGAGAAAAAGAACGCTCAATTTATTTAACAATTCAGGAGAAATTAATATTTTTAACAAATAAATATTTTCCAATCTTATTAACAATTTGAGGTCGCAGACCTCCGACAACATTCAGAAATTGCTCCAGGCAAATAACAATTTTTAAGGTTTTAAACCTGGTATTAAAATCTTTTTAAGATTTGAAAAAGTACTAAATGAAATGATTAAAGTTTAAACATTTACAAGAGTACAAGGAGTGTACTATAAGAAATTTCTGAAAGAATATTCTAGAGAGAACAACAACTTTCAAGCTAACTATAAGGAAAACATAAAGCATAAAAATAGAAGTTCCTACAACTTCTTATATTTAAACAGGATTACTTTATGAGAATTATACAAAGGAGGGCAGGTCACTTACTGTGAAACCTAAGTAAGTAATCCAAAGGAAGGTTCTAGACTTCCTATGTTTAATTAGGAATCACGAGCCAAATGGGGTAGTTTCCATTTCGTGAGACCTAAAAATAACTCACTCAAGAGTTGAAAATATTGGTTTTCCTGATAATAGAGAAAAAACAATGTAAACTTAAACCGTGTATAAAACACGTAATTATACAGCAATTACTTAATGATAAACAAGAAAAATGGAAGGGCACTTCGCAGAGTGACACCTTATTGAAACAGACCTATATTGAAAAATTTATTACGGATTGTTAGTAGGAAGTTTAGGAAAGAGAAATAGGGGATGGAGGAAAAATGTTCATGGCCTTATTTAAATATAAACGGACGATCGCGACGCGGTAGAAAGTTGAACAAGCACTGATTTTCACTATAGTTCGTTGAAACTTATGAAAAGTTCACTATGGAAACACGAAAGTTTTTGGCAGAGAAAGTTATTTCAATTTGAACAAAATGACTGGTTGCACTAAATTGACGAACGTCTATTGCTTGAGAACATGGTGGATTACAGTTATATGCGCCATAGAACATTCCAGCGGTTCCAGCGGTGGAAGAAAGTTAGCTATTAAGCTTTTAATTCAGAAACGAAATTCTTCAATTTTAAATAGCATTCTTACAAGTGAGTGAAAATTTCAAAACGGCAGGACTTGTAGATGAAATACAGAATCTAGAATGTTCCAGAACGACCTTGGTAGAAAAAATGGAGTTGAGAAAATCCAACGGAGGAACTAACTTGTTGAGTTATAGACAGCGGGTATTAGATAATATCCCACGTAGTGAGAGGATTTCTCATTTGAATAGCCTAAGAAAAGCTCTTTTTTAATAAGGTTGGCTTATACAACCAAAGGCTCAACATGGCAAATCCCACGAAGAATGATTTTTGCCCCAAAATAAGCAATCGCACACTGTCTATAAAACATCTTTAAAGGCACGTGAAAGTTAAAACCATGAAGATGAGGTTAAAACTTTAAGATGGTACTTATCTTGATTTCATGTAGAAGATGAAGTTCCCTTTGACGATGACTACTTTGCCAACATGGCGTAGAAGAGAGTTTGCCTCTTGGGTTGAGGAGACTAGCTCGAGAGGAGCTTTGACTGACCGAGTCAACTGCCGATTGCGAAGTGAGAGCTGCTCAACGGAGCACAGAAGGTCCAAGGAAGGGAAAAAGAGTGGGGGGTAGGAAACAAAAGGAGAACATATAAACATTGCCAACTTGTCAAAAATAAATGTTCTTCTTGATGAATGGTCTTCAAGGAGTTGATAGTAGGCGATATTAGCGCAGCATGGTGAGTAAAGAGGTAGACGTAGTCCTCTTGCTCTAGGAGAAAATAGCTGGCGATGGTAACAGGATCTGGTGGCCAAATGAATAAGTAAGTCCTCTAACACCAGGAAGAATTGAGGAGCTTCAGAGATTCGCTGCGAGATGACGCTAGGTGGGTCACAGAAGTTATATATCTGAAACAAACTTATGAAGACATAAGAGATTTGCCCATCAAGGAGAAAACAGAAGATCACTGTTGGTGTTTTGACAAAGAGGGAGGAAAAAATGGACATGCAAAGAGCAATAGACTTTATTCTCTCGTACCGTGTATTCAAAGAATACACCAGTTCCGTAGTTGGCACTCCGTAGTTTGTCTGTTTTGATTCATTTTCCTCGTGTTGTTGGTTATTTTGTTCGCCCATATTTTGATTATTTATTTGATTTGAATTGAAAATCAATCATGCCACAGCAAGGGAGGAAGAAATGCCAAGCACAGGGACTAAGAATTATAATGAAATGGAAAGGTGTACGAATATCGTGTTGCAATCGAGAAGAACAAGTGCCTTAATACAATATGCGATCCATATGTACTCCATTGTACTCCATTTGTCTTAAGAATGACACTGAAACAATTCAAAATTGTGTGTGTGTTCTATATTTGTGTACGTACATTGGTGGAAAAGACCATTAGAAAGAACATTATACTCAGAAACGAGTTACAGCCAACGCTGAAATTTGTGCGACAAAATAACATGCAATGTGAACTAACTTACCAGCATGTTTGAAAAGTGATGCTATAAAATAGGAATGCATTAATGTACTGTGCTCTGTTATTGGAATAATTCCCGTGTGTGTGTGTGTGTGTGTGTGTGTGAATCATCCTTGACCTGGCGTTGACCATGTGTAAAACTAGTGGACAGCATGGACTACTCTCGAATTAATGCTTCGCTCATTGTGATTTAAAAAAGAATATAGAATAAATGTGTGCATTTCATCTCTTGTTTGTTTTCTTACCCGTTCTCCTTTGCATTGCAATACAATTCGTGGTTTAGGGCGACGGGGGAGGGGTGGGTGGCAGGCGGTATGGTAGGCAAAAAGTGAGGTTATGGCATTATAGTATGTGCATTTGGACAGTTCTCTTTATATTCATCGAACATCCCGACAATTCTGTAGAGTAGGATAGTAATGTTTAATTAACCTAAAGGTGAATTAAGCTCTAGATCAGCATAACTGTGTCCTTCGTAACAAATCTATTGCCAACACTGATATACCGGGATATCAAAACTTATTATTTTGCTATCTGGATGTATATTTCTGCGACTAGCGAAAGGCGCAGTTATGTTGGTATTATTTTTATCAATAATCAATAACTCTTTGCAGATCATACTGTTCAATTAAGTGTAATGTAGGCAACATTGATATGGCTTTTTACTTTTGATGTTGCCAGACTTACTAGAGCAGTACATAGCCTCAGGCGGTGCTCTCTCTCGGAAATTCTATAACCAGAAGTGACGAATCTCTTATATTAGATGATCCTTGCTCGTGGTACGGCGGATACTCGTAATGCTAGCGGAACCCACGCTGGCAGAGAATAGAATTTGCCGAGGTTATTCACCTTGCTGTTCGCCACTCCAGTAAGTCACGACACTCAAATTGAGTGTCCACATTCTTCAAGATAGGATGGAGATTCGACAAGATAAGATGCAAATGGTCGCATTTCTGGAGGCAGGGCATTTGATAGTAACGTTCTTGTTTTTTCACTTTAGGGCCGAAGTACAATTGAAGTTCATTAAGATTGTGTAAATTGCATGTTATTGCTGTATGGTGTTGCGGCAATGTCTGCTGAAGAGGGCAATTCGGACAATAAGCTACGAGGGTCTGCCAAACAGTGCGCTTTTTATGCAGGAAATCAAATACTATGCATGGGGCAGATGATCTCGCTGTTCCGCCTCTTAAAAAGACAGAGCAAATACTATGCATTATCAATAGCCATATTCTTCTATTTTTGTTGAACATTGAGAGACTTGGTTCAAAGAGCCGCTCAGATAAAACTTTCTTCTTCTTTAATCGTATCGGCCAACTGAGGACCATGTCATTTAAACTGTCGTCTGTGGGCTTTGATCTTTGCCTAGTGCTCCTTCATACGTTGCCGGTGTTGCTCTTTTCTTTCTTCCGTCAACATCTTTCCCGTCTTCAAATTTGGTTTTCCTTGAAATCCCTGGTGATCGTTTAGTTTCTTCCTGACAGGGTTGCGTTCTTGAATATCTTCACAGTTAATCTCCATCTCTTGCAGGTCACTTTCCACCTCTTCGAACCAAGCTGGCTTGTTCTTATCTTTAAAATAAAACTTGATTATTATTATTAATAATAATAAAGCAGGAAGAGCCCTAGCGGGAAGATGAAGAGAATTTGGGAAGACAAAAAGTAAGATCAACTAGATAGATACAATCGCGTGCTTTCGACGGGCATATCGAACAACAACAATAATAATAATAATAATAATAATAAAATAATAATCATAGAAAATCGTGGTGCCTTAAGTGCAATAGTACGCAAACACAAATTCTTGGAGAAACCTAAAAAGGAACACTGGTAGGAAGTGGTACACTGAATGCCAGATGCAACAAAGTGAATTCATGATGAGGTTTTGGGAGGATAAGAAGGTGAAAACCACCAGGCCAACTAACAAGTTCAAACGCGCTCTTCGAATGGGCATAACGAATACTACTACTACTACTACTACTACTTCTACTACTACTACTACTACTACTACTACTACTACTACTAATAATAATAATAATAATAATAATAATAAAGCAGAAAGAGCAATAGCGAGAAGATTAAGAGATTTTGGGAGGACAAGAAAGTAAGATCAGCTAGATAGCTTCAATCGTGGTCTTTGGATGGGCATATCGAACAATAATAATAATGATAATAATTTTTTTCGTGTGACCTCCTGAGAGGCCGAGTGCAGGTCTGCGACCTGCGCGTCGGGATGAGAGATGGAATGGAAGATGAATGAAACTGGGCAAGGATGTGGAAGGAAGCGGCCGTGTCCTGTCAGAAGGTACCGTCCCAGCATTTGCCTGATGTTGAAAATGGGAAACCACTGAAAAACATTTCAAGGACGGATGACGGTGAGGCTCGAACCCACGCGTCTTCCGAATCAGCAGAGAGCTTGGCCCCATGACCTAACGCTGCGCTTTAGCCAGCGTAGCCACTGCTATCGGTATAATAATAATAAAAAATCCCCTGCGTATTATTCCAGTAAGTATTGTAAATGGGATTGAAACAATATTAATGAAACTACATATTAGAAGCGCCAGGGAACGGTTTGTGTGTCAAATCCATTTATACGTCATTTCATGACTCCAAGTAACAATAAAAACTGATGTTTATACTTGTGAGTGTATTTGTAATTCATATGAGGATTGGGAAGGAGATGGCCGTGGCCTTAAGTGGGGGGACTATCCCGGCATTTGCCTGGATTAGAAGTGGGAAACTTCAGAAAACCACTTATAACTATAGTTGTGAGTCCCTGGACCGGTTGGGGGCGCGTGTAGGGTAGCTTTTTCACTGTTCACAAATTATAAGAACGAGGTTATGATAGCCTGCACTCAAGATCTCGGCATGTCCAAAGACCTACAGTATCTCTGCTGGATTACCTCTCTCCGGAGAAGCAGTACCTGCGATGTAATTACGGACGCCGCCGCGGCGATACGTTCTAATTCTGGGTTCTGGATGGCTGTGATTACAGTTCACCAAGCGGTACGTGTACTTTCAGAAAAAGATAGTAGGCATTCCCTTGAGGAAGCACTCTTATTACAATAAGATGGGATTCATTTCAAATCCCGTCTCTTATTTTCCTTCAAGAGGCTCACAATTTATGGGACCTCAAATTTCTATTTATCTGGATTAGGCACCACTCATTAGCCTTACTGGTTGACATTCCTTGATAAAATAAAGTTATGTTTTTTTAATTCCTGACCGTAGTTAGTAACTTAGGAACTCCATTGCCCGAGCGTCCTATAACAAGGTACCGTCTTGTATTCATTTAGGGGATTGAACATCGTGGGTATCAGCGATTGCCCTTCTTGACGCCAACCTCAACCGAGTAGTTGATGCGAGACGAAATGAACGAATATGAATGATGGTTGGTTGGTTCCTTAGTTTAGGGGCTGCGACAACGCGGTCATGTAGCCCCGTGTACTTTGGGTGTGTGTAGATTCTGTCTGATAACCGGTGTTAATTGTGATGACTGTATAAGTGTGTGTTATCTGTTTTCAATTCAAGTGAGGACTGCAGACATTTAATTTCAAGTAGTTCCTACTTTTGCCGCCAAACGCCACCGTCAACGACTACTAGGACTAATTCAGAACTTAGCTACTAGACGCCACCGCAGTCGGCTCTTAGCAACGAACGTAGCAACCTAAGAGCGTTGTTTACATTCCTAACCTATACAATTTAGTTTCACACAGGTGTAATTAGTGGAAAGTTCTTTAACATGCCATAAATCTATGATATGGGACCTCCGGCTTTACTTCCCCTCCGAAGAAAGGCATACTGAGGGATTTTAACGCTCTTAAAAAATCCGACGGCTTCGGCCGGGTTTGAACCCGCTATCTTGGGCATAGAAGCTCAGCATGCTGCCAACTACGCCACCGAAGCCGCCGAATATGAATGAAACAGGGCAAGGAAGTCCAGAATTTCGCTATTGGCTAGTATTCTTGGCTGTCACCGCGGAGGCCCGGGTTCGATTCCCGGCTCTGCCAAGAAATTTAATTCTGGTTTGAAGGTTGGAACGTGGTACACTCAGCCTCGTGAGGCAAAAGTGAGAAGAGGTGGGTTCGATTCCCACCTCAGTCATCTTAGAAGTGGTTGCCCACTTCTACTCCAGGCAAAAGCCGGGATGGTTCCCTAACCTAAGGCCACTGCCGCCTCCTTCCCAATCCTCATCTGAATTGCAAATACACACACTAAAACAGCCATCACAATAACTCAGGTTGTTATCTAAATTCCACACACACACACATCCATGTACACGGGACTACAAGACCACGATGTCGCAAAGCCCCTAAACCAATCAACAACAAGGAGCTGGAAGGACGAGTAGTTGTTGTTAATTCACTTTAGGAGCTTGGGACATCTTGATCATCAGTCCCGTTTAGATGCGTGTGTGCTGAACTTGTCTGAGATAACTGATAATGATAATCTATATGGTAATGATGATTTTACTATTGTGTGTAACTGTTTTAGGGACAGGGATGGGGTAGTTGCCCCGGGAGTTGAAGTAAGGTGCTATCCCGGCATTTACATGGAGGGTGTGTGGAAAACCTCGAGGAAAATCCACACTCAGGATAGCCGCTGTCAGCACTGGGATTCGAATCCCGGCCATCCGGAAGAAAGACGAGCAACTGAGCCACTGCGCCATCACACTCCCGAAACTTAAGCCTAACTGTATGCTAAATGGGTGCTGATAAGGAAGCTCAATCGACTGCCATCCAAGAGAGTTACTGTAACTCACTCGCTGAATTTGTTAAACCCAGGCAACTTCGTAATGTTCTAATTTCATGAAGGTCATGTGGAATTGACTCCTAGAGCGACCCTCCGACTTCCTCGTTACCTTGCTATTACTTCCCGGACGCCCTCAGCTATTAGCAGCAATTCACGTCCGATACAAAGAGGGACCACTTTGGACTGATTAAAACCTGAGACAGGAAATTAGAACAGATCCTTTCTACTTTGTACTCCAGGCTTCATTTTAACGACGTCATTAATTTAAATTATGCATGACTTTGAAGCAAAAGAACTAGCGCCACCTCCAAGGGTAATTTCTATTGCTGTTGCTTCAGTTTGGGCTAGGGACATTTCGGACATCAGCCTCTTGTACTTGTGTGTGTGTTACCCATTCAAGATTTGATTGCCGCTGAGCGTGGCTGCACCAGCGTTTGTGTTTATTGTAGATGAGCCTCACGGGGCAAAGAGGATGACACAGCGATGGCAGAGTGCAGTCTTCACATAAGTCAAGCAACATTGCGTCAGATAAGCGTCACAGGAGCTCATGTCACCACGGACAGTTAAACGAAGTCTGAGGCTACCGGAGCTGAGTCACTCATATCCTACTCGCGCAACTGTACCTGTCAACGAAGCAGGCTGTCAGTGTACACAAGTAAACAAAGAATAGCCCCCATCTCCACCGCCGGCAATCAATTCGTGAAGGCATTTGTCAGAAAACTTCTGTTTTTGTGGTGACTGTAATTGTGCATTTAACAGTGTTTTTACAGCCTAAAGCCTGTCCATCTCAGACCGCCTCGTGGTGTAGCAACTAACATTCTTGGCCGTCGTCCCGGAGGTCCGGGTTGGATCCCCGGCTCTGCCAAAAAATTGTAATTCCTGTCTGAGGGCTGGGACGGGGTCAAAACTGAGAAGAGGTGGGTTCGATTCCCATCTCAGCCCTCTTCGAAGTGGCTTTCTGTGATTTCCCACTTCTACTCAAGGTAAATGCGGGGATGGTTTCTAACTTAAAGCCACGGCCTCCGCCTTCTCAATCCTCACCTGAATTACAAATACAAACACTAATACAGCCATCACAGACAAATTCCATACACACCCAAGCACACAGGGCTACAGGACCACGATGTCGCATCTCTCCATCTCAACTGCCTTTTGGTCGGTTCGGAGTTGCTAAACTGTGATTGAGCGGTCGTGCTGCCCAGTGCGAGAGGGATAGCTGTTTAGGGCTTGGGAGGTGGGACGAGGCGTCCCAGTGGGCACGAATCAGAGCAAGCATGGCGAGACAAGCGATTGGGACATGATGCTGATAGTTGCCCCCACGAGGCGCGATGCAATCGGTGTGGAGGTAGTCATCACCACGCCGCTTGTAGCGTAGCCAGAGACAAACCTAGGTGCGTCAACTGTGGTGGTGCGCATGCGGCCTCATATCTAGGTTGCAAATACATAAAAACAGCCATAAGGCGGAGGCAGTTGAAACTCAGACAACGCCAACACGTTAACATTCCATCCCTCATGTCCCTCAAAGTCCATCCGCCCCCAACACATACAAATTCAGCCCTTACACAGCTACTACAGCTCCTCTCCCAACTCTCAGCCATCCCACTTCCATAGACACTCAGCCACAAACCGAACACAGGACTCCGGGATCGCTAGGTACCTGCCTGGGGACTGGGCCCGAACCCGGTCGCCTGGGATGGAGCTTGGCGGAACGGAAAACACAATACAGCCCGGATTTTACATATCACAAAAAACAATAACTTCAAACAGTATTCCCCAACCCAAAATCGTTCTCAAAAACAATATTACAGTTTACAAGTACACTCAAAGGCTATCTGACAGTTTCCGCAGTCGAACACAGGACCTGTCGGCTCGTGGTGGGCCTGCCTGGGGATTAGGCGAAAGCCTATCCATCGGGGTGGCGCGCCGCGGGCTGGCGGGTCATTCCTTAGTTCATACACACCCTAATTTTTTTTTTTCCGAAACCCAAAATTAATTTATTAACTTCGATTATGCTTGAATTTTAACTTTTAACACGTTTCAGAAACACAAAAATTTACATATTCCCTTAAAAACAGCTCAGAGACTGTGGAACTCGGATAGCCAATCACAGGCCTGGATTACAACGTCCGACTAACTTTTTCAACCAAATATCAATATATCCGAACAAAACCTACTCTACATTATAGCTACACTTCCAAAATACACTTTTCGAACAAAAATTAAAAATTTTTACCATCAGGAACACCAAAAACGGACCAAAACCAATTCACCAATCACAGCACAGTATAGACGCCCGCTCAGCCGGCATATTCGAATACAGCCAATCACAGCCCAGTAAACTCACAGCTCTTACAAATCATTCATAAAACCATTAATTCATCATTATTCCCAAATAGCGAGGCTTATATATTACTATTATTTTATTTTTTAAACAAATTAACCTACTACAGGTCTTTTCAACAATTTCATACTATCAAACGCCAACCCACTAGAGGTCTGTCTTCCTTCCTTAAGCTAAAACGTAACTTTTCAAATCATTTGATTATTATTATTATTATTACTAAGCTGAAGCTATTGCAACGCCGGCCATGGCGCACGTTTTACATATAAAGCCAGAACACCAGGCTAGTAACTAAAGAGCTCGACTGCTATGACAACTGTTTATTCCCCGAAAACTAAAATTAAATTAACAAATCCTTTATTTTATTCCACCTTATACCAAACAATTTCTTTTTAAACCATCCCAATCTTATACACGCGCCGCCGAAGCAATTGTCGGCCGCTTCGCGGCCGACACATCGCTTGCGGCGGTTAAACTATATTTTTAATATTAAACAGTTCTTCAACTCATAAATCAAATTCAAAATTACGTCCCTAAAATAATATACACCAGGCAGAGTAGCGCATAGACGCAACGGTACCTGGTCCCCTAGCGCAGCTGGCCTGCTCGCTTCGCTCGCAGCCAGCGGCTTCAAAACCGATTAGCAGCATGGTGAGACAGGGTAGTCGGGTGGTAGGGACTTCACCGAGCGGAGAGCTGAGTCGTCACCCAATAGACTCGACCTGGAGAGGCCAGTCCTCATTATCATCAAAAGTATACCAATGTATTCTACAATAATCCTCCTTTTAATCAAAAGTAGACTAATGCTCAAGACGATCCATAGAACAGTGCAGCAACTTTTACACTAAATTTTGAGTTATGTTTCAGTACCCGTGTACAAAAACATACCTTCATGTGGGAAGCACTTTAAGACTAAACTACAAGGTCATCAACCCAATAGTTTGAAGATGGCGGCCGTGTATGCGTGCACATCGATCCCCCCAGCTTGCCACGGTGGGTGAGTGGATAGCGTGTCGGTCCACTAACCCCAAGATTGCAGTTTCACCCCTGGCCGTGGTAAGTGATTTTTGAAAGGCGGCAAAAATACGACACGCATGTCATACGATGTTGGCATGTCAAAGAACCCATTTGAATTCATTTGGCCGAGTTCAAAATGACAAAATTAATCTCGGGAGTTTCCGCCAACACAAAGTTCCTCATTTCTCTACTAGAAAGGGCTATAGTGTTCAAGGAGCTTAGATATCTAACCTCCTTGACTTTCACAGTGATTCAAGGAACAACGAAATTCGACATGCAAGCTACCCTCTGGGTGTCAAGTAACAAAGCTTGCACCCGGCACGATATTATTATTATCGATCCCCCTAACAATTCAAAAACAACGAAACCAAATCGAACCACCTTTCGTACAGTGAGATCACAACGTCCGTGTGGTCACAGCATCAGTGTGGTCACAGCAACAGTGTGGTCACGGCGTCGGTGTTGGCACGGCGTCGGTGTGGTCACGGCGTCGGTGTTGGCACGGCGTCGGTGTGGTCACGGCGTCGATGTTGGCACGGCGTGTAGTGATTTAATAGTGCATTTAAAATCAAGACAATTTTCTTCGTTGTCCTATGAAGATAATTATTTGGAACAACGGCCTAGAAAAAATATATCAAGAAACAATGCACCTCATAAGACTGATTCTTTCCTTTCCTGTTTCTATTGCTTCGAGTGAACGAAGTATGAGTGCATTGAAGAGAATTAAGGTATGTTTAAGGAACTCCATGTCAGATTCTAGACTGAGCAATTGAGTACTCTGCCTGTGACTGAGCCTGTAGTCGACTGCTCTTGGAACATATGAGTAACGTGTCTGATAGTTACAGTCACTGTGACTGAGTCTGTACTTGACTGCTCTTGGAACATATGAGTAACGTTTCTGATAGTTACAGTCACTGTGACTGAGTCTGTACTTGACTGCTCTTGGAACATATTAGTAACGTGTCTGTTAGATACAGTCACTGTGACTGAGCCTGTAGTTGACTGCTATTGGAACATATTAGTACATGTGAAAGTGGTCAATGCTATTTAAAGCAATGTTGGTGTATGATAAGTTATCTATTGTAACTTATTCTTAGTCTTATTATTTTTGAATGATAACTTGGAGGCATGATAAGAAGGGTGTTGGCGGAAAAATGTAAGCGAGGTGAATATGACTATTGTTTGTTAATTATATTAAAACCAGTTATCAAGGATTTGACGATAATTACATATGAGTTTGGCTTAGTTGCATGGCCATATGAGCAAGGTTTGTCCAAATTAAGGAAGATAAACTTCGGACTATCCACGGATTTTTCCCCCGTGGATTTGATACGAAGTTCAAGGGACCGACACAAATCTTCGAATTATCGACGAATTCGAACTTAAGTTTATGGCAGTTTGAATTATCCATATCCTTCTGTATTTATAAAGCTGTAAGTACCCATAACAATACCATTGGCAACACGATTCGGCTGCACAGTGGCAGTGACTGCCCACGACCACCATTGTGAGAGCCAGGAATAGGCCAGGTTGTGTAGGAAGAGGAAATGCGGTTGTCGTGGTTTCCGGGAAAGATTGTTATGTGGTCACAAATAGCCCACTGAAAGCGGCCAAGTTTCGTTTGATTGTATCAAGTACAGTGCGTGGTGTCCTGAAATCGGCTCGTTTGGACAGTGCTTCTCTACACACGGTTGTTGTTGTTGTTGTTGTTGTTGCTGTTGACTTTGCAACATCGTGATCATGTTGCCACGTGTATTTGCACAAGTGTACCGAATGAGATTGGGCGGGGATTAACAATTATTTAACCTAGTGCCTGAAATGCTTACACTTCTCATACAAATGGGATGCCCCTCAGGACCTCACGACAAGTGGGACGTGGGTTGGCGACCACGGGACCCCAGATGAGTCCGGTATTGTTCCCACTTAGCCTGCTTGTGCCAGGCTCTTTTCTATATTCTCTTTCCTGCCAACCTCCCTTGTTCAACTCTTGTTCTCTTCTGACCCCTACTATATTAGGGTATCCGAGGCTTAAGATCTTTCCTGATAACCTCATTCTCAGATGGTGCAGACCTCTTTTTTTTTATTTTCATGGTATCTCCTGCCTTCTGCTCAAGGCCCTAATTGAGACAGGGTGTGTAGCCCCACCCTCAGGGATTTACGGCTGGTGAGCTCGGGAGTGGCGACCTCGAGGGATTCCTGAGATGGGTCCGTCTTTCACTTCTCCCATTGCATTGTGGTGGACACTCTCCTCTTTCCCTTTCCTATCTGTCTTTCATGGCTCTACTTCTTTCCAAGTCCCTAAATTCTCATTCTCCGAGGGTTGGAGCATTTCCTTTTCCATTATTCTTTCTTCTTTCTTGTCATTTTCGTATTTTAGTATATAGGCCTAAGTTTGTTTTGAATCTGTAGTTCGTTTTCGTTCTAGTTTTCCTTTTATCAGCTTTCATTTTTATCCAAACCATTAGGGTCTGATAACTTATTAGGCCAAGCTCCGTGGCTTAGGCGGCAGCACGCCGGCCTCTCACCGCTGGGTCCGTGGTTCAAATCCCGGTCACTCCATGTGAGATCTGTGCTGGACAAAACGGAGGCAGACAGGTTTTTCTCCGGGTACTCCGGTTTTCCCTGTCAACATTTCATTCCAGCAACACTCTCCACTATCATTTCATTTCATCTGTCATTCATTTCATCATTGCCCCAGGGGAGTGCGACAGTCTTCAGCAGCCGGCACAGTCCATATCCTCGCCGTTAGATGGGGGCTTCATTCATTCCATTCCTGACCCGGTCGGAGACTGGAAGCAGGCTGTGGATTTTCATTTTCAACTTATTAGGCCCCTAGGTTAGTGGTCTATATATTAACCACCGACTATAAGGACAATGTATGTTGTCAATGATGCTGATGGTTGAATATTCAGCCATATACCAACAAATTTTATTTTGGAAGTGTTAATATTGCTGAAAACCAATTATTATCTCTATCTCCTTGACCTAAAGTACATGAAACAGTTTTTTAAATAATAAAAATTAAAATTAAAAAGTTTTAAAAATGGTTAGTAAAATTATAATTAAAAATAAATAAGCTAATAAAAATTAAAATTATAATACTTTCATATCCTTAATTTTTAGAACAATAAAATGTTAAAGAAAAATTAATATTAGTGCGAAACAATTCAAATGAAAATGTTTAAAAAAAATCGTAATACAATTAGAATTAAAAATAAATAAGCTTATACAAATTAAAATTCTATTATTTAATAATCTTAAAATGTTAAAGAAAACAAAACATAAAATTAATAATAATTAATATTAGGGTACATCAATTAAAATACAGTAAATACTAATAAAAGATCTGCAATAATATTCTGCCCTATAAAGGTCTAAAACAACAACTATCATCACATATGGGATTACTAGTTTCATTTGCCAAGCGATCATCATCAGATCCTGCTCACTTAGGTTTAATTTATGTTCAGTGGATTCGCACATAACAGTTACGTAGCCGTGATCGTTAAATCTTGAACCACGGCCACGTGGACAGCTGCAGCAAGGCTGGAGATTGTACGTTCGAATCCTGGCGCAGTCAGTTGGCATTTGAGGGTGTGCATGTGCAAGGGAGCCGTGTTAGTAGATTTATTGGAACGTTAAAGATTCCCTTCAGGTCAAAATTCCGACACCCCGACGAGGCGTCATTAAAAGTCTCAGTAGTTAAAAGGGACATACAACCAATAAGATTATTATTATTATTATTATTATTAAGAGCCCGCTGATGAGCCAGCTTGGTGTCCTAAGCGAAACCCCACACAAGACACGGCAAAAAAAAACAGAAAAATTGCTGAGTTTTAATTCACTGGCCGTTAAAGCCAATATACCATCGTTTTAGAAGTCTTCATAGGGAGGTGTAGACTGCTTGAGCTTTTAGCTGTCGCAATAAAGACGCGGCATTCACTACTCCTGTGGGGGTCCGGGCGGAGACAGCAAGAGCCCGCTGATGATCCAGCTTAGTGTTCCTAAGCGAAACCCCACACAAGGCACGGCATAGACCTAGAACAATTGCTGAATTTTAATTAACTGGCCATGAAAGCCAATATTCCATTATTATTATTATTAATATTATTATTATTATTATTATTATTATTATTATTATTATTATTACTATTATTATTATTGTTATTGTTATAATTATTAACATTATTATTATTATAGTTATGCTGCAAATAATTTGATAAATTTAGGGGTATTTCATACCAAAGAGACCCATTAAATATAGAGATAGAAAGTAAGGGGTGGCAGAGGCTAATTTCGTCCCCTCCCCTACGACAATGTCTAGATCCAGCACGGTTATAGTCGCGACAGTCAACAGGCCAACAGGAACATGCCGTTCCTGCCGCGACCAGGGTTGAAAGGTTCATTCCACGAACCAGACAAGTACAAAAATTAAATTGTTCAGAATCTAAAAAAAAAAAAACATTATAGTTTAATTTGTGCTGAATGAAATAAACATCGATTTTAGATCTACTATTCTCTCACTAACAGCTTTACATTGCACGTAAAGGAAATGTATAAGGGGTGTTCGAATGAAAAGGTACGAAACGATACTGTGGGTACAATTTATTCGTTATTCAAAAGTAATCACCACGTCCCATTGCTTAACTAGCCGCAGGATTCCCTGTTCCCAGAAGTCTTGTGGTTGTGACAGGAGCCAATCCTGTACGGTGTCCTTTAGTTCGTCGCCGATTGGAATCGTTGTCCCTTGAGATGTTTTTTAACGGACCAAACAGATGGCAGTCCCAGGGTGACAAGTTTGGGTTGTAGGTCGGATCCTCAAGTTGCTGCCACTTGAACGTGGCCAATACACCATGTGTGACGTTAGAGACGCGTGGGCGAGCGTTATCATGGAGGTGAATCACTCCCTTCGTGAGCAGTCCATGTCATTTGTTCTTGATGGACTTGCGTAGGTTACGGAGTGTCGCACAATACACACGTCACTGTTAATGGATCGTCCCTGCTCGAGGAGTCCGACTGGAACTGGACGGGACGGGATGTCCAACTGTCAGCTTCTCTTCTGCACCATGTGTGTATGCGCCGACGAATGCGCAGTACCACACTGGACACTACATCTCCTAGATGTCGACTTACATTATCCCAAAGCGGCATATTCAAATATCAAGCGGCTTCGGTTTTTCGACGATTCATACCTTTTCATTTGAACACCCCTTGTACTTTATATGCGCATAGTTGAGAAAACCTAGAGAAACCTTTGGACTACTAGTCGACCAAAGTATTGTGTGTACTCGAGTTTGAAGATTGTTTGTTAAGTAGCCAATAGACCTACATAAAATCCAATACCATCAACATTTTCGTCGTTCTATTCTACGCTAGTTCATGTAGGTTCGGATTTTTTAATTTATATTTTAATATTTTTTATCGCAGTTGGAACACAAAAAGTGCACGTTTTTAAGCGTGTTTCAACCTTGCGTCATATTTAAGAATTATTATTTCAATAACCCGTCATCAGATCGAATCCAAATTTTAACACAATATACATTGGAATGTTGTATAACTGGTTTATTAATTTCAGAATTGTGTGTGTCCAAGAAACAAAGTTGTTATCATTGTTGTAAGGTAACTTTTTCTCGGCTCGGGGTGGTTGGAAAATGTAGTTCTTGGTTGCGTTGTAATCGGTATACATCAAAAAGTTATGCTGTATGACTGTGAAATACGTAAATTAATTCACTTATTTTATATCGGTTTGTATTTCTACGGGGAAATAACACATGTTTCACCTGCTAGCCGCTCCGGCAAACACTGTACAGCGTTGCTGAGATGGAGCCCATCACTTCCGAGCGAGACGCGCCATGATGCGTGTGGGCACCATTAAGGCAACGCTGTACAGCGATCAGTGAAGCGTAGTCCTGGGATCCAGTCGGGATGACCTGGAGGACGTTAAGGGCGTCCCCTCTTAGCGCTACAATGAGAGCCGTAGCCTTTTCCGTGCTGTTCCAGTTGTTTATGGAAAAGGCTGCCTCGAACTGACGTAAATAGGTGCTCCACGGGACCTTTCCGTCGAAGGTTGGGGGCGTCACTCTGCTCTGTCCCATTCCTGATATTCACGGTGTACCTGTGGGCGGGCGTCGGCACAACTCAGCAACTTCCTCTTGAAGAGCGTTGAATCTCGCTTCCATCCTCGTCGGCGGGCGTTGGTTCAGCTCAGCAATTTCCTTTTGTAAGGCGTTGAATTTCTCTTCCACCCCCGTCAGCGGGCGTTGGCGCAGTTCGGCAACTTCCTCTTGTAAGGCGTTGAATTTCTCCTCCACCCCCATCAGCGGGCGTCGGCGCAGCTCGGCAACTTCCCCTCGTAAGGCGTCGAACTTCTTTTCCACTGCCGTGACTTCCTCACGCAGACCCTGTTCTAATTTCCTTTGGCTTTCCTCTAATTTCGTCAGCAGACACTCTTCCAGATTTTTCTGGCCATCCAGAAATTTGGCGGTTAGATCCTTTGCTAACTTATTCAGGCTGTGCTCCATCTTCCTCTGGCTGTCCTCTAATTTCGCAGATAGGTCCTCGTTAACTTATTCTGGCTGTGGTCCATCTTCCACTGGCTGTCCTCTAATTTCGTAGTTAGGTCCTCGGTTAACTTATTCTGACCGTCTTCTAATTTAGAAGTTAGGTCCTTGGCTAAATTCTTCTGGCCGTCTTCTAATTTGGAAGTTAAGTCCTCGGCTAAATTCTTCTGGCCGTCTTCCATCTTCTTCTGGCCGGCCTCCATCGTGGTTTCCATGCCACTTAACTTTTCTAGCAATGCTGCCAATTGCGCTTCCATTTTAGATGTTTGTCACAGGAAAATTAGAGAACTGTGGTAAAATGACCTGCTCGGGTTTTGAGACCAGGACCTTCAGGTGTTGTGCTTGTGCTTGAGTTCGTAATACGGCTTTTGACACCAGTTGTTGCGTGCCACCCCCTAGTGGCACTTCCGTTAACTGGAATACGGTGGGTGAAAGCACAAACACAATTGTTCCTTTAAAGAAATATAATTAGCTTTATTGCGGGCCTGAAAGATACACCACACAAACAGCAAATACAATCAATTAGTACCTCAATCCAGTTTCCTCTCATAGGGGACACTTGCCTTTCACTTGTCAATAAGCCACAGAAGTTAATCCCTCCTAATGAGTCCGGTGTCCTCGACAGAACTACCTGCAACACTACAGTTATTTACGATAGCCGGTCACTCACCACTACACTCTGCTACGCTGCCCGCTGGCTAGGGAAACATCCCCTGGTGCTTTCGCAATTCACCACACTAACCTCTGCTGCATTGGAAAACACACTCGCTCAAGACACAGTTCCTCTGTAGGCTTCACACTCCCTCGCTGTCAAGAGAATAAGCTTCGCAAGGGTTTCGCAAGTCACGTCGCCAACAACTGTCGCTCAAGGTAAACGCTCGCACTAGCTCGAAAAACACTGTCCACCCCGCTTGCCAGGTCGCTCTTATATACAGGCCGGTGACTCAATAAATGCTTCTAGACCCATCCACGATTCACGGCTTCTCGAGGTTTCCATCACTGGCTGCGTCACGAATATTCTGGACCATCCCTTTGTCCTAGTAGCCCTGTTGCGTAAGGCACACGTAATACACTGAGGCAGAGCACAGCCCGGGACAGCTCTGACTCAACCGGCGAGGCAACGAAACAACTCACAGCTGTAACAATATCTACTCGTAGAGCCCTTGCGCGGATAAACAAAATGTTATCCGCATTCGCACGTTTGTTATCCGAATCTACTGGCATTACAATAATCTGTTTCATTAGATGAAGCATAAATTACTAAAGCAACATATTTAGACATTTTACGAAAAAATCGTTCCTTTAGGCTATGTACAGTATATCATGTGCTATGTGTAAAATGAATGTTATACACCCAGATTTGCAACCCATTCCTTTTCGGAGGGTTCATTATGCTTAATGACATAATTTGAATGAGATTAGCTTAAATTATCATCTTACATTTGTCATGAAAAAGAAACATAACGGAAAAATATGATATGTCATAAATATCCGGGTTGTTGTTTGAGTCTTCAGTCTTTTGACTGGTTTGATGCAGCACTCCATGCCTCCCTGTCCTGAGCTAATCGTTTCATCTCTACATAACTACCACACCCTACATCTGAGGCAATCTGTTTAACATATTCTAACCTTGGTCTACCCCTACAGTTCTTGTCCTCGACCCTTCCTTCCATAACTAAGCTTGCTATTCCTGGGTGTCTTAGTATGTGTCCTACCAACCTATCTCTTCTCTTCATTAGCAGTCGCCAGAAACATCTCACCTCTCCCACTCGTCTTAATACCTCTATGTTTGTAACCCTATTTACCCATCTGATCTTCATCATTCTCCTGTAACACCACATTTCAAATGCTTCTATTCTCCTCTTTTCTGCTGCCCCAATAGTCCAAGTTTCATTTCCATAGAGCGCCACGCTCCAGACAAAGGCTTTCAAAAATGACTTCCTAATACCTAAATCTATATTCGATGTCAGCAGATTCCTTTTTTGTAGAAAAGCTTTCTTTGCCTGAGCCAACCTACTTTTAATATCCTCTTTGCTTCGTCCATCACTGGTTATTCTACTTCCTAAGTAACAGAATTCTTCTACTTCCTTCAGCTTTTCACCTGTCAATTTGATCTCCATAGAGGTTTCTGATTTATTTCGGCTGCATTCCAGTATTTTTGTTTAACATTTATTAATTTTCATCATGAATTCTTTCTGTAAGACGGAGTCCATACCATTCAAAAACTCATTCAAATCCTCAGGCTTGTCGGCCAAGATGACTATGTCATCAGCAAATCTCAGAGTTGAAATTATTTCTCCTTGAATCTTCACTCCCACTTTAAATTTCTCTCTAATTTCCTTCATTGCTTGTTCAATGTAAAGATTGAAAAGTATGGGTGATAAGTTGCAGCCTTGCCTTACACCTTTCTGAATACCAGCTTCTCTCTCATGTCCTTCAACTCGAATGACTGCTGTCTGGTTTCTGTATAGATTGTATATCACCCTCCTATCACTGTACTTTATTCCAATCGATTTCAAAATGTCAAACAATTTAGTCCAATCAACGTTATCAAAAGCCTTTTCTAAGTCTACAAAAGCCATGAACGTTCTCTTATCTTTCCTTATTCTACCTTCCAAAATCAGCCTAAGACTTAGTACAGCTTCCCTTGTTCCTACATTTCTCCTGAAACCAAACTGGTCTTCACACAACTCCGTTTCAATCTGGCTTTCAATCCTCTTGTAAATTATCCTAGACAGGATCTTTGAAGCATGAGTAATCAAGCTGATTGTACGGTAATCTTCACATCTGTCAGCTCCCACTTTCTTTGGTATAGGGATGATTACATTCTTCTTGAAATCAGGGGGTACCTCACCTGTCTCATAAATCCTACACACCAAGTGAAATAACCTGATCAGACCTTCATCTCCTATGCAGCGTAGCAACTCAATCGGTATATCATCTATGCCTGGAGCTTTGTTCCTGCCTAAGTCCTCTAATGCTCTGTCAAATTCTGATCTCAATATTAAAACTCCTTTTGCATCCTCATCAATTTCTTCCTCCCTTTCCATTACATGATTCTCAATCTTCTTTCCCTTATACAAGCACTCTATGTAAGCTTTCCATCTCTCAACCTTTTCTTCCCTATCTGTTAGAGGCTTTCCATTTGTGTCCTTAATATTACAGCACTTAGTCTTCTTTTCCCCAAAAGTATTCTTAATCCTTCGATAAGCTGTGTCTACTTTACCTAATTTCAGACAATTTTCTATACCTGCACATTTCTCTTTCAACCATTCTTCTTTCGCTTCCTTGCACTTCTTGTTAACCTCATTTCTCAGACGTCTGTATTCTGCTTTCCCCTTCTCATCTCTTACATTCTTTTGTTTCCGCCTTTCATCCATCAATTCTAGTATATCCTGAGTGATCCACGGTTTTCTACCTATTCTTTCTTTCCTACCAATGTTTTCTTCTGCGGATTTTGTTATTTCATTCTTCAAAAGTGCCCATTCGTCTGCAATTGAAGTTTGTTTAGGGTTCTTCATTAGTCCTTCCTTTATACTCTTCTTGAATCTTTCGTTTACATCCTTCTCTTTCAGTCTGTCTATTGCCCACCTTTTTGGCTTTTGACTTTTCTTCAGTTTCTTCAACTTTAATCTGCATTTCATTACGACCAGATTGTGGTCAGAGTTTATGTCAGCACCAGGATATGCTTTACAATCCAAAATCTGGTTTCGAAACCTCTGCTTGACCATAATGAAGTCGATTTGGTAACGCCCTGTATCTCCTGGTCTCATCCATGTGTATATTCTTCTATTGTGGTTATTGAATAAGGTGTTAGCTATGACCAACTCATGCTCGGTGCAGAATTCTACCAGCCTGCTTCCTCGATCATTCCTTTCACCTAATCCTAAATCCCCTACTATTTTCCCTTCTCTCCCTTTTCCTACCACAGCATTCCAATCTCCCATTACTATAACATTTTCATCACCCTTGATATACCTCAGAATTTCGTCTATTTCTTCGTAGACCTTTTCAACATCCTCATCATCAGCTTGACTGGTAGGCATATAGACTTGTACCACTGTGGTGCAGGTAGGTTTAGTATTGATTTTTGCTACAATAATCCGTTCACTATATTGTTCATAATATTCCACCCGCTGTCCAAGTTTCCTACTCAATATGAGGCCAACCCCTGCTTGGCCATTGTTTGATTTAGTGCTAATGACCCTATAGTCTCCTGACCAAAAGTCCTGTTCTTCCTGCCAGCGCATTTCACTAATCCCAACCAAATCCAACCTCAACCTATCCATTTCCCTTTCTAAGTTTTCTAACCTTCCACTTCCTAGCAGACTTCTAACATTCCACGCTCCGATCCGTAGAATGTCAGATTTCCTCTTTGTCACTTCTGTGATGTTAACCCCCTCTCGAGTAGTCCCCACCCGGAGATCCGAACGGGGGACTACTGTCGACCAAAATATTATGTGCACTCGAGTTTGAAGATTGTTTGTGAAGTAACCAATAGACCTACATAATATCCAATAACATCATCATTTTCATCGTTCTATTTTACGTTAGTTCATGTAGGTTTGGAATTTTTAATTTATATTTTAATATTTTTTATCACAGTTGAAACACAAGAAGTGCCCGTTTTTAAGCGTGTTTCAACCATGCGTCACATTTAAGAATTATTATCTCACAAACCCGTCATCAGATTGAATCCAAATTTTAACACAATATATATTGGAATGTTGTATAACTCTTTTATTAATTTCAAAATTTTGTGTATTCAAGAACGAAAGTTGTTATCATTTATGTAAGGTAACTTTTTCTCGGCTCGGGGTCGTTGGAAAATGTAGCTCTTGGTTGCGTTGTAATCATTATACATCAAAAGGTTATGCTGTATGACTGTGAAGTACGTAAATTGATTCACTTATTTTATATCGGTTTGTATTTGTACGGAGAATTAAGACATGGTTCACCAGCTAGCCGCCCCGGGAAATGCTGCACAGCGTTGCTGATATGGAGCCCATCACTTCCGAGCGAGGCCCGCCATGACGCGTGATGAGCCCATCTTGGCAACGTTGTACAGCTTTCACCGGAGCGGCTAACTGGTGAACCATGTTTTAATTCCCCGTACAAATACAAACCGATATAAAATAAGTGAATTAATTGACGTATTTCACAATCATACAGCATACCTTTTTGATGTATAAGGATTACAACGCGACCAAGAACTACATTTTCCAACCACACCGAGTCGAGAAAAAGTTACCTTACAAAAATGATAACAACTTTGTTTTTTGGACACACAAAATTTTGAAATTAATAAACCAGTTATACAAACTTCCAATGTATGTTGTGTTAAAATTTGGATTCGATCTGATGACGGGTTTGTGAGATAATAATTCTTAAAAGTGACGCATGGTTGAAACACGCTTAAAAACGTGCACTTTTTGTGTTCCAACTGCGATAAAAAATATTAAAATATAAATTAAAAATTCCAAACCTACATGAACTAACGTAAAATAGAACGACGAAAATGATGATGTTATTGGATTTTATGTAGGTCTATTGGTTACTTCACAAACAACCTTCAAACTCGAGTACACATAATATTTTGGTCGACAGTAGTTTACCTCCGGATTGAAATTTTGCAAGGGAGGAGGCCATCATCACATGTAATTATGCATAGAGAGGTGCATATCCTCGGGAATAGCATACGGCTGTAGTTTCCCGTTGCTTTCAGCCGTGCAGCAGGACGCAGTGTAGCCATTATTTGGCTTATATTATCAATATCTTAACTGTCTATAAGACTAGTAAAGAATTGATTTATTCTGAAAGGCTGCTACTCCCTTTCAGAATAAGTAAAGAGCAATTCTACTAAACAAAAATACTAACCTTCTACCGTACTAACAATTAAATACCAAAATTCTACTAACGAAAAAAATACTCAAGTTCCACCAACAACAAATACTACCACTAAAACAGTCTGTCACCAGGCACACTCACATGCACCCTCACACATCACAGTCTACTGAAACAATGAACTAGAACTAATAAACAATGCAACTGCTACCATACACACTCACACACCACAGTCTAATAGAACAACGACATATATCTAATATACAAACTAACTACCTACTTACAACTAAAACTAACTACATACGTACTGTACTGTTATTTGAATTGACAATATTTACAGTAATAATAATAATAATACTATTAAATTTTTATTAAACCCGAATTTATGTAATTAAGTACAGTTCACCTTAATCAGTCGACTGTACTATACCGATAATGTAATGAGACCTATATTAGACGAGGTGTTTGCAGTATATTCAGCTATGGTAGCAAAATGCTCATTAAAAATTCTTGCGACACTTTGTGGGTCATTGATCTTCTTGGAGTCTCCTGATAATGTTATGTTATCTACTGCCGGTTTTGTATGCCTGCTTTCATTTTTTTTCCACATAGGCCTAGTTTTATTTTTAGGTTCCAGGATATAATTAACATTTGACATTCTCTTTGCTAATTTTATAACTTTGTTAAGTATGGTCTTATAGGTCTTGAAATACATGTTAAATTCATTAGAGGTTTCGTGTGAACTTTGAAAATCGAGGAGGAAACGCTTTCTTTTGCATGAAGTAATTATTCCAATAGTAAGTCATTGTTTTGATGGAGAAGAAACTTTCAGTCTGACACTCTTCAAAGGAAATGCAATATCAAAATAATACAGGAAAATATTAATGAATTCCTGGAATTTTTTGTTTGTATCTATTGACTCATACACACCTTCCCAAGTTTCTCCCTTTAACAAGTTGTTGAAATAGTTTATATTGTGCTGACTAAAGCTTCGACATTTATCAAACTGAGCATTGTAAACTGGGGTTGAAATATTTAGAGTTATTATTTGAGCTCAGTGGTCACCGAAACCTGTATTGATTACTTCAACAGAGTTGCAGTTCACATTGTCATTAATTATTATTAGGGCCCGGATGTTCATATGTCATCCTTTTACTGTACTGTCTAAAACAGTGCTGAAGTACATAGAAACTACGGACGGGTCCTGCCCGTCTTCAAATATGTCATTTTTATTTTGCATCTTTTTGCATTTTTTTTGCCATTTTCCATTTTAAGAGCTTTTTTTTTAGTTTGGTAAATATTTTTGGTCTTATTTTAGAGAAATCTGGCTTTAAAGGTGGTGGGTTTTTTTTTTGGGGGGGGGGGGGGGGGGCTGATAGCCACAGATAATTTACATTTGACAACATTAGAATGACATTCGTAGTGCAGTGCAACTCAGACTAAAGTGAACATAAACCCTTTTAGTCCAGTCAAATTAGACAAAAATGGGCCCGACCTTGCAAAAGGTCATGTAGCTCTAAACCCTCTATAATGTTGTTTGGATCGCTGCCAACAGTAAAAAAAACAAATTTGCAACTTCGAAAGTCCTGTGCCAGTTGTGAAACACCCAAAAAACAGCCAACTTTTGGCACATTATTTGGTGTTTGCTCAATGTCTTTTACAATATGCATCTGACAGAAAAAACCACACATACCTTTTTTAAACTAAACCAATCGTAATACAATTTGAGACCCAATCGAATACTGCACGTCTACTAGATTCAGAGATTCAAAGATTGAATATATTCATATATTGTTGGGTCCAAATAATGATATTAAACAAGTTCAGATTGTATTTTAAAAGCTATCCACAAATTTTCTCTAAACATTATCCGCAGCTTATGCGCTATCCGCACAGACATGC
Source organism: Meconema thalassinum (assembly GCA_946902985.2). NCBI lineage: Eukaryota > Metazoa > Arthropoda > Insecta > Orthoptera > Tettigoniidae > Meconema > Meconema thalassinum. The sequence goes on along the minus strand of OX336391.1, from coordinate 292,117,377 downwards.
AAACTATATCCGCATGGCGAAATATTTTATGTATATCCGCGGTTATCAACATCCGCGCAGGGCTTTATCTATACGTAGAGCTGGCATTGAAGAGGAAGAATATATATTTATCACAAAAAGTCAATCTTTTGACTTGTCTGTTTTTTTGAATGAATTACATTTCTTGCTAGGGTCGGGAATCGAACCCAAACCTCTGCGGTGACAGCCAAGAATGCTAATTATATCGCCACGATGTTGATCCTTTGCAACTGTATAACGTTACTGAATATTACACTAGGAGTAATTTTAAGTAAGAATCACTGTAAATTAAATACAGTAGGCCTATATCAGTTCAGAATAGCCATGAGTACTGCTCGGTTCCAAGCTCTGTGAACTTGGGGTGAGGTGACGCGGGAAGTGGGAAGAGAAGGACCTGTCAACAGCCCACCATGTTATCTGGAATTCCTGTCTATTCCAATACTGCTAACATAGGGCCGTTGCCTAACCACTGCGGTGTTGCGAATGAGTGAGTGAGTCACCGACTAATGTATTTGGTTCTGTTACTACGCACGGACCGGGAAACTCTTCACTCTTCATGGTCCGCGATCCACTTTCCTCTCAGGTTCACTGATCTTGGACTCGAGCAGTATGTTTCACGCGATAAATTACTTGGAATGTCACACCTTTTGGCAGTCCAGGTCTGGACTTATAAATCAATTCGTATTTTAAGAGTTACTACGAGACAATGGGCTAACCTTGACACTTGGTGTTCTCAAAGCCAAGGTGAGGGAGGAGGCAGCGTAATGTGTAGTGAAATGAGGGGAGTGGCTCCGACACCATCTCAGCAGAATACATTCCACACCCCGTTTATCTCAAAAGTGAACTGGTGTTGGGTTGGCGCTCCTACCTCTCACCAAGGGGCTCTCTGGTTCAATTCCCAACTCCGTCAGAGATTTCAGAACTCATATGGACAGGGTGCACTCTGCCCTGTGACGGCAGTTGAGGGGCTGTAGCTACCCTGGTCAAGAAAACCAACATTAACTAACTGCTGGGGACAGATGTCCCGCTGACCATGCGTAACGCCTCCGAGTAGGGACCACACAGGAAAAGAAGTTGTTGTTTCATTTTAGAAGCAAGGGCACAGTGGTCATCAGTCACGGACGTACATACATATGCTGTAGTCATGACGGCCAACGCGTATCCAGGTGGCGTTCTTTCATCCCCCATAATCCTACCGCTCAGTCACGCCCAACTATTTATTTATTTCCTTCTAATTTAGAAAGTGATGGACGAAGCAAGGATATAAAAAGTACGTTGGCTCAGGCAAGGAAAGTATTTCTACAGAAAAGGAATCTGTTGACATCAAATATAATAATAATAATGTTATTGGTTTTACGTCCCTTTTAACTGCTGTGGTTTTTAGAGATCTCGGGGTGCCAGAATTTAGCCCCAAAGGGGATCTTTAACGTGCCACCCTCAAATGCCAACTGGCTGCGCCAGTATTCGATCCTGCAACCTTGGAACCAGCAATACATCAAATATAGATTTAGATATTAGAAACGCATTTTTGAAAGCCTTTGTCTGTAGCGTGGCGCTCTATGGAAGTGAAAATTGGACTGTTGGTGCAGCAGAAAAGAGAAGAATTCAAGAAGGCATGTACCCCCACTCCAACCCCCACTCCCCACCCTGTTTTGTTGTCCGTTGAAGCGTGTTATTTTGTAATAAATATCTCATATAATATTTCTCTCAGGTTAGAGTATATAAATACTTCTTTTCCCGCCTAAGGTAATTGGTCACAATGTTTGTTGACCGACTGGAAAGCATTCTATAAAATAATACAAGTATTTGAAATGTAATGTTACAGGAAAATGGTGAAGATTAAATGGGTAGATACAGTGGCAAATGAAGAGGTATGAATACGAATGGGGTAGGAGATGTTTCTCGGGACTGCTAATGACATAGGTTGGTAGGGCATTTACGTCGGTACCCATGAAATAAACTATAGGGGTAGACCAAGGTTAGAATATGTTAAACAGATAGCCTTGAATGTAAGAAAGGTGTGGTAGCTATGTAGAACAGGGGGCATGGAGATCTGCATCAAAGCAGTATAAAGGCTGGGGGGTGGCGAGAAACCGAAGAACCACGATGTTCCAACCCTGTAGACAACATACCGCCTTGTGCAGAAACCATAATTCTCACATACAGTACACTAGGTATCACCACACCACACCGTACCGCCGAGTGACATCACCCTAGCACTCGTCACGGCCACCTTCAAGAGGTTAAGTCTACAAAGAGCTTGACATTTCCGTATGGCGATGATCTCACAATTTGTCGTATTTTGTAAGTCAATTTACTGTCTGAATATTGCTCAAGGTAAGCCAGCAGTCAAGGTGACAGTAAGCTAATCAATCAATGAGTGGGAAGATCGTCAAACTTGGACGAGCTTTCGTCTCCTCTGTGTCGAACTCCTCAATCCAAACCTCACGCATCTGGCTAATAGACTAGTTCGTATAGCCGCAACGGTCAACTGAGTCTCAGGCGGTTTCAAACAATTCGGCATGCGACTGATCCTAAGGTTTATACCTAGTGAATCAGCTGCCCCTAATAATATTGTTTATGCAGCCCAACTAACGCGTTTTGTCAGGAAGGTGGATATTTCTCTGCTTGCCTCCCGTATGTACTAATGCACTGCAAGCTTATCTTGCAAACGACACTGAACACTAATATCTTTCCCTCGCATTAGTCTGTAGTTACATCGAGGAACAAATATTAGTGTTCAGTATCGTTTGCAGGATATGCTTGCAGTGCATTAGTACATACGGGAGGCAAGCAGAGAAATATCGACCTTCCTGACAACACGCGTTAGTTGGGCTGCATGAATAGTACATTATGCAACGAGCCTATAATGGCAATAATTAAGACACGAGTGTCTTAATTACCATTATAGGCGAGTTGCATACGACTGTTATGTTCGACGATAGGCTAATTATAACTTTATTATAGGTTCTAACATAAATATTCATAAATATCTGTCGAGATTCTGTCGGTTGACTTCTTCTTCTTGGGAATTGTGTGGGCTCAGCATTTGATCTCTACCCAATAACGGATCCCAAAGCTTTGAAACATTGTTTATCCTGAAGTTTCACCAACAGATAGCGCACAGGTACTATGTGTTATCATTTTGTTATTTTGGTCAAATAACAAAAACTAGGCTGTTACAAACGCTTTAAAATTAAAATGTATTATATTATCAACTAGTTATACTTCAAATTCGATGCGTATGGAATGCCAAATAGTCCCAAATGGAACAGTAACGGTATCTGGCGGAAAAGTTTCTCATAAGAAATCCATTTACTGAACAGAGAGCTGGATTATAATTTCCGTGGAACTAATACCATATGCATGCTTCCTCCATGACGTTATGGTGTGTTTATGTCAACAACTGCATTCACTAAAATTGTTGGCGAAATCTTACGAATGTGTAGAAATTGGAGTTTCAGATATTAAGGTACAGTGCTATTTCTTTTGCAATATTGCCCAGTTTGTTTATGCATGGTAACAACAATGGTTGTTCCAATATAGGCTTCAATGTCAACTTTCAAATCATGTAATTCATGTCCAACATGTTGGATTTTCAGTGCATGTCAGACGCTATCCTTACCTAATTGGTCAATGAATGAAAATATTGAGCTCTGATTGGTTGGAAAAACAGTGTTATAATGAAAAGTAGTACTTTAATGACACCCATTATGATACAGTTTTCTGACATATAATATTTACATATCGACATCGTCGAACATAAACAATATTATTAGGGGCAACTGATTCACCTGGTGTTTCTCACCCAGGAAAGGCGCAGCTTTATGAGGCTTATGGGCTTCGAGTGGCAGTTCACTTAACGTTTCTCTCTCCAAGACAATAGTTGTAAAGTCACAGTTCCTTTAAATACAATTAAATCACGAGAGGCATCTGTTGTCGGGAGAAAGGAAGACGACACCGAAAAAATAAAATAAATAAATAAATAAATAAATAAACAATTAAAAACAATAAAAACAACGGGAAATAATAATATCACTTCCTAGAACTGAATTTTCACAATTTCATTGGTGACAAATGAAAGCTTTCAGCTGTAAAGTCGTGTATTGTATCCTACAGAAAGTATAAGCAATTTAGATGGTAGCACCTCGTGGTGTAGCGGCCACCATTCTTCTCTGCCACCCCGGAGGTCCGTGTTCGATTCCAAGCTCTGCCAAGAAATGTAATTCTAGTCTGAGGGCTGGAACAGAGCACACTCAGCCTCGTGAAGCAAAACTGAAAAGAGGTGGATTGGATTCCCACCTCAGCCATCCCGGAAGTAGATTTCCACTTCTACTCCAAGCAAATGCCGGGATTGTTCCTAACTTAAGACCACGGCCGCTTTCTTCCCAATCCTCACCTGAATTACAAATACACTAACTACTACAGCCACAGGCTATCACACAACATCTACACACACCTTGGTACACGAGACTAAAGCCCTTCAAAACCAAACAATAACCATTCCAATGGGATTAAAATTAAATTACGAGTATAATGTAAATGGCTTGTATTTTCTGTAAAATTCACCCTCTATTACCTGGAAACTCCCATTTGTCTAAATCGTTTTAGTGAAAATTTTTAAAAATCCTTGTTTTTTCGCTCAATTACCATTTATAATGCCTCTCACCACTGGATCCGTGGTTCAAATCCCGGTCACTCCATGTGAGATCTGTGCTGGACAAAACGGAGGCAGACAGGTTTTTCTCCGGGTACTCCGGTTTTCCCTGTCAACATTTCATTCCAGCAACACTCTCCACTATCATTTCATTTCATCTGTCATTCATTTAATCATTGCCCCAGAGGAGTGCGACAGGCTTCGGCAGCCGGCACACTTCATATCCTCGCCGCTAGATGGGGGCTTCATTCATTCCATTCCCTGACCCGGTCGGTCGACTGGAAGCAGGCTGTGGATTTTCATTTTCAATACAGTGATCAGCTACTTTCTTCCTTAAAGCAGATAACAAGCAGGGAGTATTGTGTGCAACTAAGATCACTAGATTAGTGAAACAAGGTAGGTTGCTCAAGATTGAAATAAGGTACCATCTCAGCAATTGTCTGGTGGGAGTGTTGAAAAATCGAGGAAACACCATACTCAAGATAGCCGTATTGGTACAAGTGGCTAATGGTCCGTTTCGCTGCGCAATGACTAACATTTTTTGCTCTCACCACGGAGGCCCGGGTTCGATTATTGACTCTGCCAAGAAATTTAATTCTGGTCTGTGGGATGAAATGGGGTGCACTCAAGCTGTTCCATTCCTACCTCAGCCATTCTGAAAGTGCTTTACCGTGGTTTCCCTCTTTTACGCCAGGCAAATGGCGGTATGGTACCTAACGCAAAACCACGGCCTTTTCCTATCCAAATCCTACCTCGATTGCAAATACACACACTAGTACAGACATCACAGTGACACAGGTTATCAGACAACTCCTGTTGGTATGAAAGAAAGTGGGAGGTACAGCAAGTACATGGGACTAATTGACCACGATGTCGCAAAGCCCCTAAAGAATCATCAACAACAACTTCAAGTGGCTAAACGCACCTGATCGGACAGCAGAATAATTGGGTTCGTATCCCAACTACGGTCACATTTTCAAGACTTAGTCAGCAGACATCACAGCTCCAAAGAAAGTTATGTCCTAAACCCGTATCTATATTTTAAAAGAATGTTGTGTAAAAGTAAAGCAAGGTGATAATGGTCACTCTCCTCTTACCCATGCTGTGAAGCAGATTAAAGGCAGAATAGAATTACTTGAATTTCTTTTTTTTTTTCGTGTGGCCTCCATAGAGGCCGAGTGCAGGTCTTTCTAGTCAACGCCCGTGGGCGACCTGCGCGTAGAATGAGAGATGAGATGAATGGATGAAAGTGGGCAAGGATGTGGAAGGAAGCGGCCATGGTCTATCGGAAGGTATCGTCCCAGCATTTGCCTGGAGTTGAAAATGGGAAACCACGGAAAACCATTTCAAGGACGGCCGAGTCAACAGAGAGCTTGGCACCATAGCCCAACGCAGCACTTTAGCGAGCGTAGCCACCGTTGTCGGTATTACTTGAAGTGAAACACGAGAATTTAATTATGCTAATAGGAAATAAAGTGGGAGGTACAGCACTTGGTTGTTTAGAGTTGATTGCTATCGTTAGACTCAGAGTAGACGATCGATCGCGAGCAACAGGTGAGTGGATAATGGTTTCACCACACGATGTAAGGAGCATTACTCATTCCCCGGAGTACCGTACCTGTAGACTCATATCCCGCGTTAATTCTCCTGATTCATTCATGATTCATAAGCCTCCGTGGCTTAGGCGGCAGCACGCCGGCCTCTCACCGCTGGTTCCGTGGTTCAAATCCCGGTCACTCCATGTGAGATCTGTGCTGGACAAAACGGAGGCAGACAGGTTTTTCTCCGGGTACTCCGGTTTCCCCTGTCTAAATGTCATTCCAACAACACTCTCCACTGTCATTTCATTTCATCTGTCATTCATTTAATCATTGCCCCAGAGGAGTGCGTCAGGCCTCGGCAGCCGGCACAGTTCATATCCTCGCCGCTGGATGGGGGTTTCATTCATTCCATTCCTGACCCGGTCGGAGACTGGAAGCAGGCCGTGGATTATCATTTCATTCATGATTCGTGGAGTGTGAGGAGTCTACTATAGTTAGCGCCCTGTGCGAATAAACAAAACGTTAACCGCATCCACCCCGCATTTTATTTCATGTTTTTCTGTGCTAATAAATTTACGTTTTTACTTGGGAAAACTAATTTAATCTCAACCTTTATGTTTTATTCAAATAAAATTTGGTAGATAGTTTTGCCTAGCCCTGTTCGGATTAGGCGGATTTTCAGATTAGCAGGGTTTGGATTGGCGGGGCTCTACTGTATAGCCTACTTTCTCCTCAATGTATGATATAGTTAAACTCTTTGTCCTTATCAAGGAGTAGTCTATAATTGAATGTTCTTGAGATCAATGTTAAGTGTTGTATAAGTGGTCAGAATTGGCGACTGTTCCAGGAGCAGCACGTAGGACACGGGCATACCATTGGTACCTTTTCGGCGCCTTCTGAGTGATGGGTGCAATACCCACTTGCTGGCGAACGGTGTCGTTCTTGACATGATTGAAGAGAGTGATGCCTATTGCACAATGGAGCATACGCATTTTGATGTGGCTTTATCTGCTGGTCGGTATTCGACACCGTACAAAGCTACAGTACGTACTACCATGCGGTATATTTTGGGGCAATCTTCTATCGCAGAGTACGCGTGTGATTTTCCACCATCCTGTCCACGCAGCATTTACCCTACGTCGCACTTCATCGCCGATACCCCCATCATCCTGCAAGCGAGACCCTAGATATCTGAAGCATGCGGTCTTAGTTAAAGTCTCTCCATCAACATGGGTGAAGTCGTTGGTTGGTATGGTTTCCAGGCATTCGATATTCTTTTTGTTCAGTCTGAGATTATACTGTGAGCGGCGGCTGTTTCAATCTTCGACCTGGCGTGGCAGTCCCCTTCTGGTAGTGCAATGAGAGGCGAATCGGGTGGGTGATTTAAAAATTCTGCAGTAAATACTGCTCGACAGATGCATGTTTAGTTTAAATATTGTGACGTGAGAAAAGAAAAAAGTAATATAAATCCATCACTCTCTTCCTTCCACTGTTGTTGAAAATTTAGTGACAGTTTAGGTTGGTTGGTTGGTTGGTTCCTCAGTTTAGTGGCTGCGACAACGCGGTCATGCAGCCGCGTGTACTTTGGGTGTGTGTAGAATCTGTCTGATAACCAGTGTTAATTGTGATGGCTGTATTAGTGTGTGTTATCTGGAATTTAGGTAAGGACTGCAGACGATAAATTTCAAGTAGTTCCTACTTTTGCTACCAAATGCTAGAGGAAGAGTGCCAAATATGGAATACCTTTTTATTTTAATAAAAATGACGACCTCCTTTTCAACATTGTTAAATTCTAAATACATGTTACGTTGCTACGATCTGTCTACTTTATCAGCTATTTATTTTTATTCGGATTAACACTTTTTTTTTTGTAAATTACAATATATATTAAAAGCTGTAAATTTTTTGTTGTGAAAAAAGTGTTCCTAATATGGAATACTATTATTTGTATCCTAAGCATTTTGTTTTAATAAACATTCATAGTCTGTATGCTTAAAATAAGAAACACATGAACTTAATTTAAAATGATAAATAATTATTTGCAATGTTTACGTACAAATGTAACACACGGTTTGAGGAAAGTATCTGAGAGTCCAGCAGTTTATCTTTGTAAGGTGATGATGTTAGAATCTCAGCCTTCCCTGGAGCCATTCCTCGTTGAGGACCCTTTGGCTTTGTTAATTTAGGAACAGGTCAAATGTATTCTGTTACGATTAGTTAGTTATTGTTGTTTTAAGGGGCGGAAATACGAGGCCATCTGCCCCTTGTTACGATTAGGTTCCATTGTGTTTCCTAATGGCATTTGGAACGTTTTGGGGCAGAGCTAGAAACATTCACTTCTTCTTCCTTTACTGTTGTATTTTTCTTTGTTGTTAAACGAAACAATTGTTCTTGGTACACCATATGCACTTGCTGCCAATTTGTAACCCATTTTCCCTGCCCATATTGCAGTGATAGAGTGTTGCCTATCTACTTCCTTCCACTTCTTCCGTACCTCTCCCTCTGAATTGGCCTTCCGTTCGGCCATGGTTTAAAAAAAAAAGAAAAACTGCCTGTACAAATGGAAAAGTCTGGCTCCAAATATGGAATACTATTCCATAATAGGAACACAACAGTATTCCATATTAGGTTCCCATCAGCATTTAATTTGCACCTTACAAAATATGGGCACTAGTTCATGAAATGTATTTGTCCACTGCATAGTTTGTATGGTTAGTGCACACTCTACGTTATGCTAACAGACGTTTTGGAATTTAGATAAAGCCTTAATTTGTAAACGACTGCAATTCTTCCCTTCCCAAAACTTCTTGGAGGTTGTAAAACACTCATTCGACTGCCACGGACAAAGAATGCCGCTCAAGTGCCTTACCTCAACTCACCACCAGAGAGACCTTCCTTGTGCATCTTCGTACCTGTTCCACGCAGCGCTGCCAAGTTTAATGTAACAAATATCGGGGTATTCCATACTAGGAATGTATTCCATATTTGGTACTTTTCCTCTACCACCAACGACACCTAGCTGTGAACTTGGTTACTAGATGCCACCGCAACTGGCACCTGGTGGTGAACGTTGGAACATAATAGAGCGTTAATGAAATCTAGCCTACACATTTAGCTTCACACCATTGTAGTTAGTGGAAGGTTCTTTTACATGCCATAGATCTATGACATGGGCCCGCCAGCTTTACTTCGTGTCCGAAGGGAGGGATTTTTTAAAAATCTGACGACTTCAGCCGGGTTTGAACCCGCGATCTTGGACATAGAAGCTCAGCATGCTACCAACTACGCCACCGAAGACACACAGTGTGGTTTGCTATGCCCTTTGAAAGAATACCAGGATGGAAGGTGAATTCATTTTTTCTTCCTTCTTTTGTGGCTAATACAAGAAATTATTTACGTCTGCATTTTGATTTTCCTGTTAGTAAACAACTTTACCTATGTTGACTAACCGTTAATTGATAAGCAGAGAGCATGGTGATTGCCGTTTAGTGGGGCGGAACATCGAAGATATCTGACGCTAATTATCTTAATGATTAGTTTTACTAAGAAAAGTATCAGGAAATATCTTTGAAATGAGGTCACTCCACCAGCACTAAGCCTTCCAATTTTATTGAGTTGTTGTTAATTCATTTGGGGGTTTGTGACACCGTGGTCAAGTACTTGGGTGTGTGGGGAGGATTTGTCTGATAATATGTGTTATCGTTGTATCTATACTAGTGTGTGTATTTGTAATTGAGTCTAGGTTTGGGGAGGAGGCGGCCGTGGCCTTAAGCCAGGAACATCCTGGCATTCGCCTGAAGTAGAAGTGGGAAACCAAGGAAAACTCATTATGTGACTGTTGCAGCAAATGAGCAATATATTGTAATAATTCCGTGTAATTGAATAGCCCATTTAAGGCTCTGAAATGTTAAAAGTTAAATCAGAGTTAAAGTCTGCAAGTGCATTTCACCAGAACAAATTTCTCATTAACTTTTGGCAGATGCATCATTAGGTTAATTGTGCATTCTTGGCCATTGAACTCCGAGGGATCAATTATGGCCAAAAGAAGAGCTAACACATAAGCCGGCAAGGAAAATTGCCAAATCACAAAGTCGAGGGGATAAACCGGGAATGTAGTTTTAAAGGTTAGGGGCAGATGACCTCGTATTTCCGCTCCTTAAACCCTCAATAACTGTCTGACTAACTAACCAACTAGTTTTAAGCAAAGCAAAGCCAACTCCATACAGGCCATGGAGGCCTTGGAAGTAGTGGAAGGTAGAGGCTTCCACTTTTTGTGACATCGGCACTAAATGGGATGGAGTCGTCAGCTCCATGCCCGGCCGTCTTTGCTCCCAGGAATTACCCTGGTACTCATTTCTGGTGTAGGATAGGTGAAATCCAGGGCTGTTTGCGTTTCAGAAATTGGTAGTTTGTTTCTAAAATCCACTACCTAGGTGGGGATCGAACCCACTTCCTTTCAGTTAGAAGCTCAGCGCCTGTACCGACTGCGCCACGCAGCCCCCCAACTAGTTTTAAAGGTAATGTTATTTTGAAATTATTGTCCTTGAAGAATGCCATGGATACACCAAGCCAACACATTAATATTGTTGCCATGGTATCTATAATGAAAATCCACAGCCTGCTTCCAGTCGACCGAGTCATGGAATGGAATGAACGAAGTCTCCATCTAGCGGCGAGGATATGAACTGTGCATGCTGCCGAGGCGTGCCGCACTCCCCTGGGGCAATGATTAAATGAATGACAGATGAAATGAAAGTGGAGAGTGTTGCTGCAATGAAATGGTGACAGGGAAAACCGGAGTACCCGGAGAAAAACCTGTCTGCCTCCGTTTTGTCCAGCACAAAACTCACATGGAGAGACCGGGATTTGAACCACGGACCCAGCGGCGAAAGGCCGGCGTGCTGCCGCCTAAGCCACGGAGGCTTCGGTATCTATAATATATAAATAAATTACCCCTGGCAGTACAGCCCATGAAGGGCCTAGGCCTACCAAGCGACCGATGCCCAGCCGTTTGGCCTGCAGATATTGGGGTGACGTGTGGTTAGCGCATCGGATCCCCTCGGCCGATAATCTTGGTTTTCGTGACCGGGGTGCTGCCTCGCTGTCAGACAGCTACTCAATTGTCCTCACGAGGCTGAGTGCACCCCGTTCCAGCCCTCACGTCAGTTTCTAAAATCCATGACGGAGATGGGAATCGAACCCACGTCCTCCGGGTGAGAGGTAGACATGCTACGCCAACACCACGGAGCCGGCTGCCATGGTAACTAGGTGATGGAAATTTGCCCACGCTAATTCCAGATAGCCCTTGAGCCCATGTTTGAAAAAAAAAAAAAAGAAAGAAAGACATCAATCGTAGTCACATGACTCTGAAGACGGATTACCACCATATGAGGGGAAGTTGCAAAGGTGTCATGAGAATCAGTTTCATTGTCTCCGATGCAACAGGGAAGATTATCATTCAAATATAGAAGAAATCCTGCATAAATCTTCTTCTTCTTCGTCTTCTTGCCGTCTTCTATCGAAAGTTGGCGGTCATCATGGCTATTCTGGTTGGTTGGTTCCTCAGTTTATGGGCTGCGACAACGCGGTCATGTAGCCCCGTGTACTTTGGGTGTGTGTGTAGAATCTGACTCATAACCGGTGTTAATTGTGATGGCTGTATTAGTGTGTGTTATCTGTTTTCAATTCAAGCAGGACGGCAGACATTGAATTTTTTCAAGAGGTCCTTACTCTTGCCGCCAAACGCCACCGTCAACGAGTACCAGTTCAGAACTTGGTTACCAGATGCCATAGCAGTCGGCTCCTGGCGAACCTGAGAGCGTTTGTCAAATATTTAACCTATAATTTAGCTTCACACAGGTGTAATTAGTGGAAGTTTTTTTTACATGCCATAAATCTATGACATGGGCCCGCTAGCTTTACTATCCCTCCGAAGGAGGGCATACTGAGGGATTTTTAACGCTCTTAAAATCCGATGACTTCGTCCGGGTTTGAACGCGCGATCTTGGACATAGAAGCTCAGCATGCTACCAACTATGCTACCGAAGCCGCTATGGCTATTCTGTAGTTTGGAGTCTGCCGCACGGAAAAGGGTCGTTGTGTTCATCTCAGACCAGTCCCTGAGGTTCTTCAGCCATGAGATTCTCCTTCGGCCGGGTCTCCGTTGTCCTGAGATCTTCCCCTGAATAAACATTTTATCCTTTCGCCATAATAATCTACGAACCTTTACTGTAGCTTTCTAACGGCACATACATTTTCCATAGCTCATTCCAGAGACATCTTTCACACAATCATGTGCCCTATTTGCAAACCCACCAAAGAACATTTTTAGACGATAGATACAAAAAAAGAAAACTTTTAAGAAAGAAGCTGGGTTGGAAGCAAGAGCCAAGGGCATGGAGCAACATCGAGATGGATGCTAGTGCTTCAAATGGAAGAGGAATCCTATGATAATGACATGTTCTAAAAACTGGAAAAATCTCTCATTCCAATTTTTGCTAAACGTTTTTCTAGATATTAAATTTCCCTTTTTCTTCGGACTATTTCGACATATTTTATTCTAACACGTCCTCTTTTCATAATTATGTGCCTCTCTTTTCTTTTCCTATCTTTCTCTCTCTCTCTCTCTCAGAAGTGCTTAAATAGCTTGGGATTCACCGCTCATCACGCATGCTGCTATTGCGTTCATGACTCATGCAGATAAGATAGCCTACATTTACGTGAGGACAGTCGAGTCAAATTAGCATCTTTCTTGTAACTCATTATTTTACAAAATGAGAACATTTCTGATTGTCAAAGCTTGTAATGAATGCACTATTATTCCACTTCGAGCAACAAAATTTGAATTGAAGAATAGATCTCAGGGGAGCTTGCACTCGCGAGCACCTTTTTGCTCGTATGACGAGTGCACCACATTTCATTTAACGAGCACCGCGGTGCTCGCGAACATCAGGTGGAGTTCGCCTGCTCTAGTTGTTAGTGCTCTGTTTGTCATATTTGTATTGACCGATGTGTATCGAACAGCCCAGCTCGTTGCGTGTGTCTGGAATGAACCTGGCGTGCCGTACTCTTGGTATTCCCTCCCGTTATGTTATTGCCTCCTTGCCAGAGATACAATCCAACGTCTGATAAATAGAAGATAACAAAATGTATCAGACTTTTCCCTCGTGTATTCATATCGTGCAGACACTCCTTCAACCGTCAATGTGCACTACATTCAGAAACCAGGCATGAGAACTCCATTAAATACAAACCTGAAGGGTTCCAGAGTCAACACTCATTCACTGGAGGGATGCCAATAACCTCAACAGTGAGATTTTTGGTTGCGAGTCTCACGGTATTGTACATGAACCAATTTGATTTCCACACAAATTATGTCAAATGTAGACTATTTCTTTTAGTTCCCAGTGCTGCGCTACAACGGTGTTTTCCCACACGGTTGGTAATCGACAATCGAGCTTCCATACTTTCCTAGCGTAACTAAAATATAGGAAGCATAAATCAGCACGTGCAGAATTCTGTTGTCAAGTATATTGATTAGAGAGCCATCAGTAACTGTGTCGCGCGGCTAGCGTATAACCTACATTACCCCTTCGCGAATTGATTGCCGGCGGTCGAGACGGGAACTATTCTTTATTTACTTATGTCACACATCAGCCTACTTCGTTGACAGGTACAGTTGCGCGAGTAGGATATGACTCAGCTCCAGTAGCCTCAGTCATCATTTAACTGTCCATGGTAACATGAGCTCCTGTGACGCTTAACTGACGCAATGCTGCTTGACTTATGTGCCGACAGCACTCTGTCATCACTGGGTCTTCCGCTTCGCCCAGCGGGGCTCATGCTACAATAAACAACAAACGCAGGCGCAGCTACGCTCAGCGGCAATCAATTGTTGAATGGGTAATACCAGGTGGCACATTTGCCCCCCACAATCTACCCACAAGTGTCCCGCATACACTACTGCTGTATGGGATGTCTAATAACGGATTTCCACAGGGGTCACACTGCTTGCAGGCAGATTACGTCAGATTACGAAGAGATAACAACCGGACGGCCACAATCTACATGTTCCTTAGCGCTACCCGTCTAATGCGCCCCATTGTGTTATGAAACCTCGCATTTGAAAGCTAATAGTCTCATGGTAATAATAATAATAATAATAATAATATCGTAGGGCCTCTGGTGCCGGGTGAAAGCGTTGTTATTTGACACCCAGAGGGTAGCTTGCATGTCAAATTCCGTTGTTCCTTGAAGCACAATGAAAGTCAAGGAGGTTAGATATCTAAGATCCTTGAACACTATAGCGCTTTGTAGTAGAGAAATGAGGAACTTTGTGTTGGCGGAAACTGCCGAGATTAATTTTGCCACTATGAACACGGCCTACTGAATTCAGGTGGGTTCTTTCACATGCCAACATCGTATGACATGCGTGTCATAATTTTTGCCGCCTTTCAAAAACCAGTTACCACGGTCAGGAGCGAACCTGCAAGCTTGGGGTTAGTAGACCGACACGATAACCACTCACCCACCGTGGCAAGCATGTGTGGTACAACAACACGACAGCTGCTGGCATCATATTGACAATGGCTGGTGTTCAGCGATAACGTGTAGACGGACATCATATTAATCTATGGAGAAGCTGGTCGTAATGTCGTCGAAACTCGAGGTTTCATAACGCAATGGGGCTCATTAGACGAGAGCACTGTAATCTCTTGACATTGTGACGTAACCTGCTTGCATTGAAGGATACCCCTCAGGAATTCAGTTATTAGACCTCCCGTTCATCATTAGTACATGCGGGACACCTAAAATTAGATTGTAGGGGGCAAATGTGCCACCTGGCGTACCTCGCGTGGCACAGCTATTTGACTATTTCTATATCAACCATGTAGTAGTTGATAGGTAGACATACTGTACAGGCAGAAGGACAGACAGACAGACACACACATCTGCCTGGATCTCATAAATCTACTTTTTAATCATGTTTGCAAAATTTGAATAGTAGGCCAAACAAGTCGTTCCCTGAAGATTTAACGGCCTATTTTCACAAACTATATTGATGTTTTCCATTTCAAAATCTCCATGCCAATTAAAGAAAGGCTACTTTCCATGCAATAGCTATGCACCACCACCACAACAACAACAACCTTAGTCATTTTACAGTCATCGAAGGTTCCCAGCATCAAACGCAAATTGACCACCTCGTGGTGTAGAGAGTAGCATTCTTGGCTGTCACCCCAGAGGTCCGCCAAGAAATTTTAATTCTGGTGTGAGAGCAAGAACGGGGTAAACTCAGTCTCGCACGGCAGAACTGAGAAGAAGAGGGTTTGAATCCCACCTCAGCCATCCTAGATGTGGTTTTCCGTGATATCCCACTTCAAGTCCAGACAAATGCCGGGATGGTTCCTAACTTACGGCCACGGCCGCCTTCTACCTAATCCTCTCCCCAATTTACAAATACACACACTACTGTAGTACAGCCATTACAATAACACCGATTATCCCACAAATTCCACACACACCTAAGTACACGAGATCACGATGTCGCAAAGCCCCTACAATACTAAAAGAAAACAAATCGCAAATTAGCGTCATGCACATGTCCTTAATATTTTTGTGAGGAAAGTGGTGGCAAACTACCCCACTCCACACCTTGCCCAGTACGTCTCATTGCAGCGCTGCCTTGGATTTCTGTGTGTTTTATCATTTTAAATGATCTTGTCGACTTTGTCGTTACGCTGGGGTCTGACGTTACGTTACGGTGACGGGACGAAATGTATCCAGATGCACTGAGGTGTTGACGTCATAGTACCGCTTGGTGCATGTGTTCCCCGATTCTTGGATGTCACGGGTAATCTCGAGAACTACAGGATGGATTTTCACCATTCTGTAAAGGATATCTCGAGGAAAGATTCTGGAGAAAATAATTTACGTATGATCAAAGGAAGCCAAGCAGTAACGATTTCAGTGAAAATGTCGAAAACAAACTTGGCGTCCGTGCGCTTCTTAAGCTTACGCTGGGCAAACCATTAAAAATATCAATATACTATGAGCGTAAGAATTGGTCAGCATGAAAAATTCTACAAAAAAAGTCCGCGAGATATCTCTATCTTCAATACATCGCCCACTATAAGTGTTTTTAGACTGGATGGAAGGGGCACGTCCCCGCGCGCTCTGGTGAGCGTGACGGCACCAGGCGCGCTTGACCTTGCTTTGCCCTTGGTTTGCACTTGCCGTTCGCGAGTAATTTGAAACAAAATAAGCAAGATAAGTATTATGCAGATAATTTTCTAACATGTCAAGAGTCTTTGGCTTCGAGCGAAGCGAGAAACCTCCAGCCTTTCTAGCATTTTTCAGCATTTGTAGCATTTAAAATGATACAAAGTCTAGTCTTTCAGACTGACTGTCACTTTTTTACTCTCATAATCTATAACGGTACTTTTTGAAGAACCGACCAGCCTCCACACAGATTTAATATTTAATCATATTTAGGGGATTTGTGACAACGTGGTATCTGTACTAATGTGCAATTGCTAGGATTGGAAAACAGGTGGCCGTTGCCTTAAGTTAGGAACCATTCAGGTATTTACCATGATTGTAAGTGGGAAACCATGGAAAACCACTTCCAGGATGACTCAGGTGGACGAAGCTGAGTGAAGACCTTTCCAAAATTAAATATCTTGGAAGAATAGAGAATCGATCTCAGGATCTTCTGGCAGTTGTAAATTACTGTAGGAGACCCTCATCCAAATTAATTTGACAAGAAAGTTTTAGGAGTAACATGGGTTCTTCCTCAATCTTGACCATGGAACCGTAGTCGAGTCCAGCATTGCTTCAACTTACTTGTGCCGGACTCCTCTATAGTTGACCTCACTTGGTCATCTCTTGTTCTCTTCCGACCCCGATGGCATTACGATATCCAAGGGTGTTTTTAATTTTCTACCTTAATTTGCCCTTGTGTTCTTTTCTTATACCCTCATTCTTTTAGGGTTCAGATCTCTTCTTAATTTTTCTTTCTCGAAGTTCCGCCCCTTAAAGCAACATTAATTAACTATTATTTTCTTTGCATGGCATCTCCTGCCTTCTGCTCAAGGCCCTGAAGGAGGCAGGGTGCACCCTGGATAGTGTTACACCCTCAGGGGCTCACGGCTGGTGAGCTCGGGAACTGGTGATCCTGAGGGATTTCTGAGCTGGGTCCGTTAATCCCTTTTCCAGTGGCTTTGGGACGAAACATTCCTTCTTTCCAGTTCCTATCTGCATTTCATAGTTGAAGGATCGAATCGTGGCGCAGTCAGCTGGCCTTTGAGAGTGCGCAAATGTGAGGGAGCCGTGTCAGTAAATTTTCTGATATGTTAAAGATCCCCTTCGTGACAAAATTCCAGCTTCTCTAAAAGAAAGCGGAAGCTTGCAGTTTAACGTGACCGTTAATCACGAGATTACGAGCCACGGGGCCTCCTTTTTACGTGGAATCCGAACAACAGGACATGGCATTTCACTTCGAAAATCTCACATGCATTGACCGGGAATCGAACCCGGACCGCCTTGGTGAGAGGCATACAGCTAGACCGCTGAGCCACCACGCCCCGCTTCTCTAAAAGCCTCAGTAGTTACAAAGGACGTAAAACCAATAACATTAATTTTATTCCTTTTGTCCTTTTCTTCATCTAGTTCGTAAGTTACTTTTATCACCATAGGTTGCAGGATCGAATCCTGGCGCTGTCATATGATATTTGAGGGCGCGAAAATGCGAGGGAGCCGTGTTTGTAGATTTACTGGTGTGTTAAAGATCCCCTTTGGGGAAAAATTCCGGCTTCTCTAAAAGCCTCATTAGTTAAAAGGGACGTAATATCAATAATATTATTGTTATTAATATTTAGTTCAAGTTTACATTTCATTATCGTTTTTCACAACCACCCAAACCATTAGGAGCCTACAATCTAGATGTTAGGCCCCATAAAACAGCAATTATCATCATCATTTTCCTTAATCAACCTGCACTTGTCATGTAGGACCTATATCGGAGTTTTTACAAACCGTTTCTTTTCACCTCCCCCTCCATGAGAGATATTGTTCCCCTTCAGGAAAGAAACCTGTGGGTGCCCATGAAATGAGTGTGAAATTAACAAATCCTTGGTTCAGCTCGGGGCACGCCCGTCAACATTGAGGCACTCCCTGAATTAGGCCACTCCTTATAACAGACGAAGTTTATGGAAACAGAAGCAAGATTTAGGTCATCGCTAACTTCTCTTGTTGGGGAGCGGAGAGATACGACACAAGGCTGGGCGAATGTGTATAAACACCGTCATCTTGGAGGTCTGAATCAGCCGCGCGTATTTCAGGCGGTGCTGCGTGGGAGTATCTCAATAGCCAAGCCAGTGAGCCAGAAGGACATAAATCCTAGTTAAAAGGAACTCGTATAGAGATTTATTTCGGGCGGATGTGTCACCGCTGCCGTTAAACCTCTCAGCAGGCGTTTCTTTAATAAGTAATTCACCAACAATCGGTTACGTTCCAAGAGTTCAGGAACTGGGGGTGTGAAGTTAAGTGTCTTTTCTCATTCTTCAATAGTCCGTAACAAGAGCGTATACTTATATAATAAAGCTGAAGAGTTTGTTTGTTTGTTTGTGTGTTTAAAGGCGCTAATCTCTGGAACTACCAGTCGGATTCGAAAAATTCTTTTTGTATATGATAGCCAGATTCAAGAGAAATAGTTTAGTCTATGTAGCATTAGGCTACGCCTCTCAGCTAACCTTAAAGATTGGTTTTTGTTCAGTAAGTCGGAAGAACTAGGGCTCCCGAACAGCTTCAATAATACCTATCTGTCGACCAAAGTATTATGTGCACTCGAGTTTGAAGGTTGTTTGTGAAGTAACCAATAGACCTACATAAAATCCAATACCATCAACATTTTCGTCGTTCTATTTTACGTTAGGTCATATAGGTTTGGAATTTTTAATTTATATTTTAATATTTTTTATCGCAGTTTGAACACAAAAAGTGCACGTTTTTAAGCGTGTTTCAACTATGCGTCACATTTAAGAATTATTATCTCAAAAACCCGTCATCAGATCGAATCCAAATTTCAACACAATATACATTGGAATGTTGTATATATGGTTTATTAATTTCAAAATTTTGTGTGTTCAAAAAACAAAGTTGTTATCATTTTTGTAAGGTAACTTTTTCTCGGCTCGGGGTGGTTGAAAAATGTAGTTCTTGGTTGCATTGTAATCCTTATGCATCGAAAAGGTATGCTGTATGACTGTGAAATACGTAAATTAATTCACTTATTTTATATCGGTTTGTATTTCTAAGGAGAATTAAGACATGGTTCACCAGCTAGCCGCTCCCGGAAAAACTGTACAGCGTTGCCGAAATGGTGCCCACACGCATCATGGCGCGTCTCGCTCGGAAGTGATGGGCTCCATGTCAGCAACGATGTACAGCTTTACCCAGAGCGGCTAGCTGGTGAACCATGTGTTATTTCCTCGCACAAATACAAACCGACATAAAATAAGTGAATTAATTTACGTATTTCACAGTCATACAGCATAACTTTTTGATGTATAACGATTACAATGCAACCAAGAACTACATTTTCCAACCGCCCCGAGCAGAGAAAAAGTTACCTTACAACAATGATAACAACTTTGTTTCTTGGACACATAAAATTGTGAAATTAATAAACCAGTTATACAACATTCCAATGTATATTGTGTTAAAATTTGCATTCGATCTCATGACGGACTTTTGGGATAATAATTCTTAAATGTGACGCATGGTTGAAACACGCTTAAAAACGTGCACTTTTTGTGTTCCAACTGCGATAAAAAATATTAAAATATAAATTAAAAATCTAAACCTACATGAACTAACGTAAAATAGAACGACGAAAATGTTGATGGTATTGGATTTTATGTAGGTCTATTGGTTACTTAACAAACAACCTTTAAACTCGAGTACACATAATACTTTGGTCGAGAGTAAATCAATTGTTGCCCAGCAATGCGGGTTGCATCACGTCGCCCCTACCAGTGCTCTGGTGCAGAATTGCGAGCTGCTTATAAATTGCAGTCACGGGGAGTAATTATTGCAAAAATATTTCTTAGGCCCCTTAAAACAGTTATCATCATGACAATAGTATGCCTCTGTATAAGGGCGATGGTGTTAGTGCAGTATACTGAGGTTATCAGCTGCAATAAGCGTTGGTGCTTTCCGATCCTTATCCTTGAGCGCTCCAGTTCTGTAGTAGTATTCATTATCATCCATAAAACAAATAAATCCACCGGGTGAAGCCGGGCACTACTGCTAGTATTATATTTATACATTATGCAACGAGACTATAATGGCAATAATTAACACACGAGTATGTTTATAAAACGAGCGTATGCGAGTTTTATAATTTTCATACGAGTGTCTTAATTACCTTTATAGGCGAGTTGCATACGACTGTTTATGTTCGATGATAATTATTATAACTATTTTATGTTCGAAGATAAATATACATAAATATCTGTCGAGATTTTGCCAGTTTTATGTAATGAACAGAGCGCATGGGACGCAGAATATGCCTTGTATTTGACCATGGCCTTCTCGATTATCCCACTATGACACTAGGCAACGCAGAGCAGATGCGATGCTAACCTTCTCTAATTGGTCAAACAACTGGTTCTTGAGCTGTGATTGGTGGGAGAAACTGTTTCATAATGAAAAATAGTGTTATAATGACCATAATTATGATACAGTTTTCTGACATATAATAGTCAGGGTCGAACATAAAAATCTTAATCACATGTAATTTGTTTCAGGTTATTTTTTACATATTCCAGCAATTGTAATGATTTTGTGTTGACCGACTGAAAGCTATCATATTAACTGTACAGTTTCCCAGTGGTCTAACCCAGTAGTGACCGATGGTTTAGCCCAGTCAATGATCTACCCAGTAGCGACCAAAGGTTTCTTTCTTAACAATAGTATAAGCAAGTAACATTGTCTTATGCAAGCATTATCCAACATTGAATCATGCTCAAAGGTAAGATATTATATTCTAACACATTGAGAATGATCACACTACTAAGAGTGATCGCAAATGGGACTGATGGCAATTTGGAATGATCGATAATGGGAGGACACATATCTGCTCACGTGGTTCAATCCCAGAATTGTTCGATAATGTCGCGACGACTATGGTCTAATAATGAATCTCAGGGAGGCTGTTGAACCTAGTGTCCCGAAGAAGATCGGCCAAATCTTGTTTCACCATCTCAGTTCTCATAAAGACAGAAACATCATAGATCCAACTGGACTGTATTCATTATAGATATTCATACCTATTATAGGCGAGTATTTTGATTTCTTATGGGTACTTTAGTTGAGAGGCAGTAGTAAATGAAATAGTTGAAAAAACTCGTAACTTCACGACCTTTGTTCCTGTAACGCGTTCACTTTTGTACTCAATCTGGGAGTTCAGGTTGGCGAGGTTTTATTCTTATGCTGAAATGCTCTTAAATTCTAAAAATAATTCCTTTGGTTCCTGCCAAAAATTTGGATGTTGATCTTTATGAAAAAGCAACACACCTGTGTGCAACAAGAATTGGGTTGTTTATGAGCCTGGCACCTGTTTGCGACTTTTTATTATCGGTGCTGGTGAGTGGGAGGAATGATTATCAAAACATCGTCGAATTCTTTAATTCACATAAGTTCAACTGACGTCAATGCCTTTTCCTTCCTAAAAGGATATTCAATATAATTATTAAAAACAGGTGTCAGACAGGGAGATGTGTTGTCACTTTTTAGCCTATTTTCAATTTTGAAAAAAAATAGGCTTATGAGATCACCTTTTGTCCGTGTGTGTGTGCGTGTGCGTGTGTGTGTGTGTGTGTGAGTGAGGAGTGTGAGTATGTGTGCCCCCTAATAACTTCTAAACGGCTGGAGCGATTTCAATGAAACTCGGTAAGTTCATAGCACTATTCCGGAATACCCAGACCGTGCCCTTCAAATTTTGCTACGTCTCACCAATCCAACATGGCGCCTGTGCGAAATATTTCACCAGCATTCAATATCTCCGAAACTATTCCCGATATCAGCCTGGAATGTTTTACGGTGATAAAGAGTACTACTAAAAGATCACCTACGTATGTGACTTTTGAAAAACTGGTAACTACAAAACCAACATGGCGGCCAAGCGAATTTGCGACATTTAAATAGACGTTTCTCGCGATTTAACCAACCAAATGCAATAAAACTTGGTACAATATCTGTTTATACACATTGTAATGCACCGATATCTAACTTCGTTCAATTGTTTACATAACCACAAGATGGCGGATGTGCGAAATATTTCACCGGCATTCTATATCTCTGAAACTATTAGCGGTATCACCCTGAAATTTTATACGGAGATAAAGGGCACTACTGGAAGTTCATCTATGAGACTTTCAAAAACCGGTTAACTAAAAAACAAACATGGCGGCCAAGCAAATTTGAAAATTTTAAATAGACCTTTCTCGTGATTTAATGTTCCAAACGCAATGTAATCTGGTACAGGAAATGTTTATACACATTGTAATACGCTGGTATTTAATTTAGTTCAATTGTTTACATAACCTCGAGATGGCGGCTTTGCGAATTTAAAAATTAAGTTTTTATTTCTTGTGTCGTAATCACGCGATCGAAGTGAAAGTTTGGATAATGAACCTACGCAATAATTTTCCTTCAATGGTACATGACTCTATGGCCTATACATTTAACAATCCAACATGGCGACCATCCGAAATATTTAGACGGCTCTGAATATCTACGAATCTATTATAGCAATCAAACTGATTTTTTTATGTTCATAGGGGCTATGAACTTAAGTTCACCTATAGGACTTTAAATAACCTGGTGATCACAAATCCAACATGGCGGCGACGCGAAGCATACATATTCACATGGACGTTTCTCGCAATTTAACGACCCGAGTGCAGTGAAACTTGGTACAGTAAATCCTTATACGAATGTTAATCCACTGGCGTCTAATTTATTTCAATTGTTTCCATAACCACAAGATGGCAGCTGTGCGAAATTTTAAAATCTCCTAGTTACTTCTTGTGCCATAATCATGCGATTGAAGTTTGAATGCTACACGTACACAATAATCTTCATGTAACAGTACATAACTCTAGGACCTACATATATAAAATCAAATATGGCGACCATCCGAAATATTTAGTCGGTTCTCAATATCTACGAATATATTACATCAATTAAACTGAAATTTTGTATGTTGATAGTGGCAATTAACATAAGTAGGATATATGAAAATAGGCTGTATAGTTCTTCACGGAACTACTTGTTTTTTATTGTGCTCTGGAGAAGGTGAGTAGAGAATGGATAAAATCAGACACGAAAGGTATACATTTGGGAAGTAAATAATATAATATCCATTTAGATTGCTTGGCTCTCGCGGATGACATTGCTCTGATCACGGACACACCAGGCAATGCACATTTACAAGTAGAAAACTTAATGGAGCAAGCAGGAAAAATAGGTTTACAGATCTCCTTCCCCAAGACAGAATTTATAACGAATGTTCAAGACTGTCCTGATGTAATAATCATAAACCAAAACAAAATACACAAAGTTAACTCATTTAAGTGTTTAGGTGAACTAGCGGGCCCGTGCGAGAACTCTCGCATAATGGATTGTGTGCGTCCCCATGTGTACAGACTACCCGCTCGGTTTAGTGCTCTGCGGGCTGTAGGCGACAGATTTCTCGCAGGGGCTATCGTCTTGTTTATTTGTTTAAAAGCACTTTATAAACAAATAAATTATTTCTGTTGACTTTTCAAGACATGCAAGATTTTTCCTATACTATTGAGACGATTTGGAAGATTTTGGTACAAACCACACCTTTTAACTCCTTCTGGTTTAGGAGCTTGAGTTTTGTGATACCTACACCTTAGTCTCAGCGTATTATACTCGTATAATAAGATGGATAACTATCAATAACAATGAAAAAAAAAAATAGCTTAGAGGTCCGAGAAAATAAAATGAACGTAGCATTTCAGATCACCAAAAATGTATACAAGAAGAAGGCATTATCATGGGACATTAAAATTAAACATTACAATTCTGTGGTGAGACCTGAAGCACTCTTTGGAGCTGAAACATTAAAGTTAATGCGGAAAGGTGACATAACCAAAATCACGCTCATTGTTGGGGAATGCTAAAAGAGCACCACCGTGGACAAATTATGTATTAATGTGTATATTTGCCCCTTCTTTCATGATGTTATTTGTATTGTTAATAAAGTATCTTTGACTAGAATGGTGTACATATGCTTACTGCGAATCAACTCCTCACATTTGGTGCCGAAACTCAATTAATTACTGTAAGTAACTACTTCTGATAACTAAGTGATTAGACTAGGAGCACCTTCTTTCTACAATATGGAAAGAAAAGAAGAAAAAAGCCGCTAAAATTGAATAAAGCAAGCAGTAGGCCTAAGCATTGCATGAATACTGATCCACTGTGATAGCGGTAATCGTCGTCATATTACTAGCACATGTTATTAGTTTGGTGCTCCTTTAATTATAGCAGTGACTCAGTTTATAATTTGGGGGTTATAATATTTGCTGAAATTGTGCGCATATTGTTACTACACCATTTGCACGAGAGCACACCAGCATTGAGTCTTCTAAGCAAAGGGGATATAATACAGAGAGTTTAGTTTGTATGTAACGGAGACCCTCGCTTGCCCGCTCGCCCGTGGCGCGAGCCTGTCACCCGCCACGAACTTAGCCGTTATGCGGCACCCGCGTGGCACTGAGTCATTGAGTATAGGAATTTTTACTTACCTAGTTCGCAGCTGGTGCTGAAAATGTTCGCCATTCACTGCTACACATCGCTGACACCTTTTTATGAAACTGGCATTTATCTCTGAAGTTCCTCAGCACCGATTGACTGTATTTCAGCTGTAATATAGTCTTGAAGCTCATTTATAGTGTGAGGGTTTCTCGCATTCACTCTATTTTTAAGCGTCCCCCACAGATAAAAATGGTGATAAGTCTGGGATACGCGGGGGCCACACGTCACGACTTATAATCCTCGTACCGAAAATGCGACGCAATTCTGTCATGGATGCTTCGGCAGTGTGAGCAGTGGCAGAATCTTGTTAAGAGTAATTTGACAATCGCTCTCCGTAAGTCAGTTCGTAAAAAAAAATGGTCAAGGATCACATTGAAGTACAAGTTTAAGTACAAATTCCTAGACTCAATGACTCAGTGCCGCGCTGGAGCCGCATAGCGGCAAAGTGCCTGGCGGGAGACAGGCGCGAAACGCGGGGGAGCGGGCAAGCGAGGGTCTCCGTTACATACAAACCAAACTCTCTGTAGATTCTTAGTTCCTTGCACAAGTCTGCTAGCCCAGTCCGTGATACGTCAATCCTCCACTAGAGCACTCTACTCACACCCTATCAGTTCCTGTGATTGTCAACTAGAGCGTTCTACTTACATGACTAAGATGACAGATGACGAGCAGAACACGACCCTCCGCAACTTGAGACGTGAACGTGCACGGGAGAGAAAAAATATAACGCGCTTCACCAAAGAAAGAAATAACTTCGACGACAATACTACAGTTAGTCATTGCGAATACTATCGTGATCGACTACAAGAGACGTTGACGAAATTAATTCCGCTAGATAGAGCCATACACGATCTACTCCCAGATTCCGAATATGATTCTGACGTTGAAAAATGTGACGACTTCAGTTATCGCCTCTCATTCAGTTAGATTACCACCAATTAAACTCGAACAATTTCGTGGAGATGTAGAGACTTGGGCACGCTTCTGGGAGCAATTTGAATCGTCTATTGATAAAGATCCTACCCTTTCCACTATCCATAAGCATATTTTTCTTCGTGGTTACTTAGAATCCGAACCAAAGCACCTGGTGGAAGGGATTGCTGTCATAGCGGATACATACGAAGAAACCAAGAAAATGCTACAGTCCCGTTATGGCGATAAGAACAGGATTATTCAGGCGCATCTTGACCATCTGGAAAAGATTCAGCCTATACGAATTGCTACCCCAGGAGAGCTGAACACGACTTATATCGAGTGCCATCGTCGTACTCAAGCCCTACGGGCCCTGGGGGAAGATGTCAATGGGTATGGCAGGCTACTAGCACCCAAGATTCTGCGGGCTTTTCCAGACGATATCTGCCGCCGTTGGATTTTGTACATACGACGCGAGAACGTTTCTGAAGGCAACATTCTCAAGTTAATTGAGTTCCTAGGGGAGGAAATGGACAGCGCCCTTATCACGCAAAAAATCCGTGGCGATTCTACAACCTTTCATGTTAACATTCCAACCACCACCACCTTGAAAGTAGACGCTTGGTGTATTCTTTGGAATACACGATAAGACAGAGGTAGCTTTTGCTGCTCTTTGCTTTAATTCATTCCTTCCTTTTTCGCAAACACCAACAGTGATTTCTTACTTTTTCTTTTGTTTGTGAGCCTTGCTTACTTCCTTTGTAAGTCTGTTATAGATATATATCTTCCATGATCAACCTAGCGGCATCTAGCAGCTAACTACTGAAGTTTCTCAATATCTCAACTCTCAAGAGGACTTCCTTCCCAATCCAGCCACAAGATGTCGTCGCTATCTCCAGCTAACATCTCCATGCTCAAATGGACTTCTTCATCATTCCAATCCTCCAGACGTCGTCATCATCGCCTGCTAGCTTCTCCTTGAAGATCACTCCATCAAGAAAATTAATATCTAAGAAAGCAATTATTATGTTGGTAATCTTTATGTATGTTCCTTTGTCCTTTTCCCCCACCCCCCTCTCTTTCCTTGGTAACTTCGTGCCTCGTCGAGCGGTTCTCACTTCTGTGTCAGTCGTCAAAATATACAGTTGGAGCCTACCTCAGGCTTGTCTCCTGTCTACTCGAGACATTTTTAAATATCTACGCCATGTTGTGGATTTAAGCCAACGGTCGCCGTGGATCATCTTCTCTACAAACAATATGCTAAGTTCCGAACTCTAATGGTTTTCACCTCATTTTAATTGGTTTTAAACAGCTAAATGCTTTTTAATTCTTGTTTTAAAGACATTTTGAAGTTGCTAAATGTAACGCAACAACTACCTTCGAGAGATTTTTCTAGTCATGTTCTAACTATCTAAACTGACTTTCCATTTATAAATTTAGTGCTTCTTGCACAAATCAACTGAGATTGAGTTCTCACACCGCGGGATTCATATTAAACGAAATACTGTCTATAAAAACTTAGCTTTTTCTCCGTGGGACCTGTCGCCCAATTCAACTGTTACCGTAACTCCAGAACTTCCACATCGAACTACCTTTCTACAAGTAAAATAGCCTAGCATTTCTTCAAATATGGGAACACATTTTCCTCACTGAGAAATTTATGTTGCATAAACCTCTAATCAACATAATTTGTCTTACTTCGTGGGATTTTCCGTTGCATTCAGCTGCAAACTCCGGATTTCTAAAGAAATAAACTCTCTCAAGTTAAAATTCAACTAGTGATTTACATATTTGCAATAACTTTTCTTCTTGTGAACATTCTGTGCTGCAATAGTGAACTTTCCAAACACACCAATAGACTATAGCGAAAACAGTGTCCGTTCAACCACCATCCGTGTCGCGTTCGAAAGAGAGCAATAAATACGGCCGAGGACTTTCTCCCAAAGTTCCCATTTTCCTTCTTCCCAAATACCTTACTAACATATTATAATGAAATTATAAAATTTGGATCTCCTGCCCAATGAGGTGTCACGCAATAGCAGTGCCCTCCCATCTTTGTGCTGTTTAACATCGTAATTTCTGTATAATCTGTGCCTAGCACACTCTTTAAACTATTGTTTTCCTCGTTTGCTAGGGAATTCAATTATTTCTGCTCACAAGTGAGTTTTCTAACTTTCCTTTTCCAGGTTTCACGAAAGGGCAACTGGCCACATTTTTTCTCGTGATCCCTGTTTAAATATAAGAAGTTATAGAAACTTCTTCTCAATTTTCCTCTCTTTTTTTTTTGTTATAATCTTATATAAAATGTTTTATCATAGCCTTTAAGATCTCTAATAGGAATTCTTAAAGTGCCTACGTTGTACCTGATTATTTGTTAAAGCTTTAATTATTAGTAATTCTCGTTATAAACTTTAAAGTTTTCAATTTTTAGCACAACTTTTAAAATCTTATTCAGATTTTGTGCTCGAAGCAAGTTTTAAACTTGCGTCCTATTTAACTTTGTCATTTTTTTTTTTTTTTTTTTACAATTTGTTAGCATTAAGTCTCAGACTTTTGTATGTTAAATTGTTTATTGTTTATTTGAATCTAAATCAATTTTATATTGTTTGCAACGTCAACTCTTTCTTTATTGTTAAATAAACAAAATTTCTACTTTTTCGCTTTGTACATTACAACAGAATAACGATTAGGTAGGACCCTGATTTCCCTGACTCTTCCCATCGGTTTATGCTTTCATTAAGCAAATCACATACCGGTACTAAAATTTTAAAAGTTTTGCTTCTTGTTGGATTTGAACGAAAACTTCTAGTATCATCTTTTTCAAAGCATCCTTTAGCTGCTATAGCTAATTATAATGAGCCAGTAAGGCAAGTAAAGCTAGCTCCGCAAGCTTCCTGCTTGTTGAGATTTTCTATAAAACTTGTGGTTCGTTTTCAAAATTTAAGTTTTTTCTTTCAGTCTAAATTT
Organism: Meconema thalassinum; assembly: GCA_946902985.2. NCBI lineage: Eukaryota > Metazoa > Arthropoda > Insecta > Orthoptera > Tettigoniidae > Meconema > Meconema thalassinum. The sequence continues at coordinate 292,088,430 of OX336391.1, read as the reverse complement.
TTAGTCAGCACTTCGCTGGGTAAAAGCTTAGCTATTCTTAAATGCAACTATTGCCTTTCTTACCAAAATGTTCAAAGAAATCAACACAATTGTTCCCAAAATCACTATAACTGTTTCACCACTACCTTTCCTGGGAGTACTCGATCAGTCGTCGGAAATCCTACAGTTCCAAGGACTAAAATTATCACGGCAAATTCAAATTATTTGCGCCTTTCAAAACATTCATTCAAACTTAACTCCTTTGAAAGGATATACAGTAAATCTGTCATTCTTTGTCTTGCCAGACTACCACCCTTCCCCATATTATCCAATTTGAGGCTGGGAAGGGAAAGCACAAACGCCGCTTGCTTGCAAATAGCCCAAGCTCCAGCCGCATTTCCCGTTAACTGTGCCCAAGTCCATACCCACTTTAGGTATCTTGCAGGCTTGCGCAGTGAAATTAGTGATTAAATGTTTACTTTAGGGTAGTTTATGATTTATATTGGACTCTCATCCTATCTATCCATACTTTTTCTCCATTCCGAAACCCATTTCTTCCCTTTCCTTTTTTCTTCATCATCTTCCCTTAGGGAGGTTTTTTTTCCCTAGCTATTGCGGGCGTGGTGGCTCAGCGGTCTAGCTGTATGCCTCTCACCAAGGCGGTCCGGGTTCGATTCCCGGTCAATGCATGTGAGATTTTCGAAGTGAAATGCCATGTCCTGTGGTTCGGATTCCACGTAAAAAGGAGGTCCCGTGGCTCATGATCTCGAGATTAACGGTCACGTTAAACTACAAGCTTCCTTTTTTTCCCTAGCTAAAACCTACCCAACGCTAAGACCGGAAAGCGACGACGGAATAGAAGCACAGCAGAACCCTACTGCGTGTTTTGCGAATCTAAAGGGCATTGGGCCCAAGAGTGCCAAATGTTCACTGACGTCAAGGAGAGACTAACCAAGTTGAAGAACACAAACCACTGCTTTCTGTGTCTTAACCGTGGTCACTCGGTGAGGAATTGCAGCAGGAACGGAAGAGCTTCCTGCCAATACTGCAAGGCTGCTCATCACCGATCGGTTTGCAATCATCCACCGACTGTCGAACCAAGAACCGACTGCACGACGACCACTTCTGTGAACCAGATAGCAAACTTTACAGACTTCACTTATTTACAAACGGCGCGCGTGTATATCACTGGGCCAACCGGCCTCACCAAACTTATACGCTGTATCCTAGATGGAGGGAGTCAGTCTAGCTTCGTAACAAAATCTCTGGATGCAGAATTAAAACTACAGGCCGTTGATTTCCGTGACTTGGTTATTGGCGCCTTCGAATCAGCACCCGCAACATCCAGTACGCACAAGGTAGTTAAATTATCCATGAGGAGCATCTGGACAAGCTCCGAAGTGAATATAACAGCCTTTGAGAGTCACCACACTTTTTCTAGTCAGCCAGCTGTGCCCTATGATGTCAAGAAACTTGCATATACTCGCAAACTAGAACTGGCAGACCCGAAATATAATAATGAAGAGCCACTACCGGTTGAACTTCTTATAGGAGGTGACTATAATTGGGAGATCGTGAAGAACACATCACCAATACGCGTTTCGTCATCATCGGCACGCATCCCCTCTAAACTCGGGTGGATACTCAGTGGAAATATGCCCGGAGTATCCGCAAATCGTACAACTGTGAATTTCATCAACATGCAACATAAGCAACCCATGGACGATGATAGTTTTTGAAGCTTCTGGGACTTAGGAGCCATTGGAATCACCCCAGAACAAGAACGATCTGCGACTGCGAAAGATTCTGCCATCCTTGAAGAATTTCAAGCCTCATACTCCATTGAAAACCAGCGAAGAGTTGTTTGACTTCCAAAAAGGTCAACTGTCCCTATACCAAACAACAAACGCAACGCTGAAAGGCGCTTTGACGCTCTTGAGAGAAGATTGGAGAAAGACGAGCCCTTTAAATTAGCATATGAGCATCAAATGTTGGATTACATAAAGAAATGTCACGTAGAATTGGCCCCACAAGAAGAATCAGAAAACACCTTTTACTTACCACATCATCTGGTGAAGAAGGACAGACGGGGTTGCATCAAATGGCGTATTGTGTTCGATGGGCCTTCTCATGAAACGAATGCTCTTTCGTTGAATGGTACTCTGGAAATGGGACCCAACTTACTGCCCGAAGCTATTGCTATATTGTTGCGTTTTCGTTCCCACCCATTTGCCGTAATTGCCGACATCACGCAAGCCTTCTTGCAATTAGCCCATCACTGTGATGACAGAGACTTAACTCGTTTCTTCTGGTACCGCATCATTGATAATGGAACGGAAAGCCCTACCGCCTCTAGAAGAGAGCCGTCTACAGGTTCACAAAGCTCCCATTTGGTCTGACGAGCAGTCCGTTTCTACTATCGGCTACAATCAGAGAGCTAGCAGTTATTTACCAGGCCCAGTTTCCTATCGCCGCATCGCTCATAGATCAAAACACCTTCATGGATGATTTCGCTTCAGGTGCAGATGACGACAACGACGTAATTGCACTGTACTACGAGCTCGCATCCCTCATGAGGCAAATTCCAGCTTCCACTTGCTAAATGGGCAACGGATTCATTTCAGCTAACGGGCATATGGAAGGCAGAATGACGAAAGATCTCACACAATGCTCATGTATTGGGAATTTCCTGGCACTCAGATACTGACACGTTTTCTCTCGCCCAACAGGAAGTTACAAGCAAATTGGAAACAGCAGTAGCAACTAAACGGACTCTGTTACAGGGCACTGCTAGTATCTACGATCCCTTAGGTTTGATTTCACCGGTATCTGTAGTGGGAAAAATTCTCTTCCAAGAAACATGGACACGCGGATTTGCATGGGATGACATCTTACCTCACGACCTGGCAACTCGCTGGCGAGACTGGTTGTCCACACTACCTGACTTGCAACGCATCACCATACCAAGGTGGATAGGAACATCAAATAAATTTAACTCACAAATACATGTCTTCTGTGACGCGTCGGAGAGATAGTTCGGTGCCGTTCTGTACATGAGAAACACCCATCACAAGCACGCTCAAGCCCATCTGATCTGGGTAAGAGCCAACTTGCGCCAGTGAAGAAGGTAACACTCCCTCGACTTGAGCTTCTGGGTGCGTTAATGGGGGCAAGACTTCTCCGTTACTACTGCAAGGCAACACATTTCAATATCAGGGAGGCTATTCTTTGGAGGGACTCATTAGTTACACTAGGATGGATAAGGGATGACCCAAATCGTTGGAAAACGTTTGTCTGCAACAGAGTGACTGAGATTCAGGCCTCAACAACTCCATCACAGTGGAGACACTGGCCGACCATTTGACAAGAGGAGTAAGAGCAGATAATCTGAACAAACCGACTGAATGGTGACATGGGCCATTTTGGATGATAGAAGAACCTACTCGGTGGCCATGTGACTTGCCTATTTTGACCTCACTTCCAGAGGCTAAAACTTTCACTGATCAAGTCATGCACGTAGAGACACAGGCTCCTTTGATTGGTGCTACGAAATTCAGCTCATACGTGAAATTGCTACGTGTTACTGCTTGGATCCTTCGTCTGAAAAACATCCTGCTTCATCGACACACTCCAAAGGGAGAACTTACAGCCAATGAAATAACAAGAACTAGTGACTACTGGATAAAAGTGGTACAAACTGAGTGCTTCTCCGCGGAGCTTATGGCCCTCGTGCAGAACGCTCCATTACCAAACAAGTCAAAAATCAAATGTTTCAATCCATTCTTAGATAACGGACTACTTCGTCTTGGTGGTCGTTTGCAACATGCTGAACTAACTATCGAGGAACGTCACCCAATCATTCTGGATGGAGATCATCACTTCACAAGATTGTTGATACAGCACACTCACGTTCGCCTCCATCACCTAGGAGTTCAAATTGTTCTTTCGGAACTTCGATCAACATTTTGGATATTACGTGCACGACAAGCCATAAAAAATATATTATATCGCTGTCTTCCATGTAAAATTACAAGACATCCCAGTGGGAAAGAAATAGAAGCCCCGCTACCAATGCAACGTGTAACTCCTCAAAAACCTTTTGCTGTCACAGGCATTGATTTAGCCGGGCCGGGCCGTTGTACGTCAGGGAAGGTCATGGAATGAAAAGGTGTTATTTAACCCTTTTCACTTGTGCAACAACACAGGAACTGCACTTAGAATTATGCAGTGATATGACAACCGGCACATTTCTGCAGACCTTGCAGAGGTTCATCGGTAGATGTGGTATACCCCATACCATTTACAGCGACAACGCTCAGACGTTTCATTAAGCGAACAGAGAACTAACGGACCTGTGGGTTGCCCTTTCGGCAAGGACGATTCACCAGAATCTAGCCCTACAGGGAATTGCTTGGAAGTTCATCACCCCACGTGCTGCTTGGTGGGGAGGATGGTGGGAGCGAATGGTTGGTTCCACCAAGCGATGTCTTCGGAAGGTCCTTGGGTGTTCCACGACCAACGAAGAAGGATCACGGACTGTACTGATACGTATCGAAGCAGCACTAAACTCGAGACCCCTGACACAGGACGCAGACCGAGGCGACGTTCTAACCCCAGCTCATTTCCTTATTGGGGATCGTCTCGCTACTGGACCAGAACCACGAAGTGATGACCTTGTACGAGGATTCAGACTTCAGCAGCAACAAGCCGACGACTTCTGGAAGCGTTGGAGCAAAGAATACTTGTTGCAACTGCAAAGCTTCCACCAAGTGCGACAGCCTCATGGAAAAGGCACAAGACTTAGAGTGGCTGCCGTGGCCTTGTTGCAGGAAGAGACGCTACCAAGGCACATGTGGAAGCGGGCACTAGTGGAAGAACTGCGTCAAGGTCGAGACGAGAAAATAAGAACGGTTGTGCTCCGTACCTCAGAAGGCAAGCATTTAACACGGCCGGTCCAGCTGGTCATCCCCCTCGAGGTAGACCATAGTGGGGAGGATGTTGGGGAATGCTAAAAGAGCACCACCGTGGACAAATTATGTATTAATGTGTATCTTTGCCCCTTCTTTGTATTGTTAATAAAGTATCTTTGACTAGAATGGTGTAGCTAAATTTACTGCGAACCAACTCCTCACACTCATGGAAAGAAGATTGGTTCGATACATCCTTGGCTCAAGGAAAACAGAAATAGACTATAACAGACCACGCCCTAACAAGGAAATATACACCCATGTGGAGAACATAATTCACACCATAAGCAAAAGATGGATGTCATTTTTTGGGCATTTGAATAGAATGAATAATGACAGGCTAAAAAAAACAAATTTTTAATAACATTTTAAAACTTAAAGTTCAACCAGAGTGGTTTACACAGACATTAAAGGATCTTAAGGAAGCCGACATTGACATTACAGATACATATAATAGGAATTTATTTCGGGACAAAATTCAAAAAGGTGATCTTCTGGGAGGAACAAGAGAGACAACGAAAGCAGCCACGGAACATTGAACAGCACCGAAATCAGAGATCAGAAAGGATGAAGCGAATATGGGCAGAGAGTGAAAAAAAAGGCATGTGGCAAGATTTGAAGTATTGAATTTACGTGCTCTGTAATAGTGCTATTCGATTAGCCTATGAGAAAAATTTCGAGGATGAATTGACTGTAGGAAACAAGGGGTGACGTGAATGAGATGAACATGAAAAACCGAGAAATCTTCAGAACCTCTGTAAATAAGCACAGCAGGACTGGTACAAGATGGACAGAAGAATGCAAGAAGCAACACAGTGAGTTCGTGAAAAGATTTTGGGAAAAGAAGAAGGGAACAGTCATCAAGCCAACTAACAGGTTCCAACGCGCTCTATGAAAGGCCATAATGAAGAAAGAAAGAAAGAAAGAAAGAAAGAAAGAAAAAAAAGAAAGAAAGAAAGAAAGAAAGAAAGAAAGAAAGAATAAAAATAAAACTGCAAGTAGGGCACATACAGAGAATGAACAATAAACGACTTACAAAGAAAATCTTTGATGTAGTAAACAGTTCAAGAAGGAAAACAAATTGGTATCATGAAATAGAAGACGACTTAAAGCAATTAGGGATCAACAAGCAAATGATAGAAGACAGAGAAAAATTCAGAAACAAAATTAAGAACGCCAAATTTTTAGTAAGCGAAAGGAAGAAGATAGGAACATTGTGGACGGAACAAAGGAAACAGGAGCACCGTCAAAGGGTGAAGGGATTTTGGGAGGAGGAGAAGAAGAAGAAGAAGAAGAAGAAGAAGAAGAAGAAGGGAAAGAAGTGAAAATTGTGACATCATGAGATATTTAAGTTCAAACACTGTCCATAAGAGCAAAAATGATGTAATAATAATTAAAAAATGCAAGTAGGCTAAGATATTAAGGAAAATCCTAAAATTAATATAACCTATCGTCAATGAAGTCTTCCAAGGTTACGGTAAACGGAAGACTACCGTGGCCCTTCCTGAAGAGCGTTCTGTTAAAAGAGTTAAGCTTGTTGTTCTTAATCCATTTAAGGCGACACTCCGGAGATAAAAGTCGATATTTTGTTCATTTTGGTGAATTTTTTTATGACTGAAATTGAAAGGATTGGTTTTCTTCTTTGTTGTCAGAAAGTTATTCCGTTGAATTCAAACAATGTATCACCTTAATAATGCTTTGTTTGTCAGTCTGCACACAGCAGAAATGGGCATGGCATCTGCTGAACTGCTTGTTATATTATTTATGATGTCATTGTCATGTTTTCATTCCATCAAATCAATAAAATATCCCTGTTCTTTGCAATTACGCATCCCGGGGATGGGCCAACAGCCAACCCCCCCATATATATTTCTACAGAATCGAGCTGTAAGATCTACCATATTTCTGAATGAATTTATAAAGCCTGCAGAGGACTAATATTTCAGTACTTGACTCTAACTGTCATTGAGCAACATTGTATGCTTGTATTGGTAGTCCTGATGTCACTACAATAATGTCGACAACTAGAAGTTTTGTTATTCTTGTATGTTTCTTCTTTCTTGCGAGTTCTGTGGCGGTAGCCAGTCTGTTTACTTTTGTGAAGTTCGTGCGCAAGTAACCTCTTGTAGTTGTGCAACAAGATAATAGACAAGCGTCCAGAATTACCAATATTCGTACAGAAGCTGCTAAGAAACAAAAGGAAGGAAAAACATATGGTTCTGGTGACTTCTAGGTAATGGATCAGGAAGATAACGTCACTTGAACTTTGCTTTAATTTTCCCGCCAATTGTAATTTTACATTTAAATCCCATTTTCTCCCATAATATTCTGCCAAAAGTAACAAAATTTGTATGGTATATGTATCACAGCTATATTAGGAAACCTGCGTATGGAATTCTGGATTGCAGAATTTTTCCCAGTAGTAGGGATTTAAAAGTCCAAAATGTTTGAACAAAAAAATTACACAAATTTTGTACTATAATATCTCATTATATAAATTATTTACAGAAAAAACTATACGTAGTGTTTTTTAAAGAAGTATTATCTACCTAATTCCAAATTTCCATTAACATGGCATTTGAAATCTATGAAAAAAATGGAATTAAAAATTTTAAAAAAATATATTAAAAATATTTTGGAAAAACTATTAATTGTATATGAAACAAATGTTTGGGATATCTCTACTTTTGTTTGGTTGACATTCCCACAAAGTTTCGTGAAAATCCATGCATTAGGTAGGAAGATAACGTCACTTGAATTTTGCTTTAATTTTCCCGCCAATTGAAATTTTACATTTAAATCCCATTTTTCTCCCATAATATTCTGCCAAATGTAACAAAATGTGTATGGTACACTATATGTATCACAGCTATATTAGGAAACCTGCGTATGGAATTCTGGATTGCAGAATTCTTCCCAGTAGTGGGGATTTAAAAGTCCAAAATTATTGAACAAAAAAATTACACAAATTTTGTACTATAATATCTCATTATATAAATTATTTACAGAAAAATCGATACGTAGTGTTTTTAAAGAAATATTTTCTACCTAATTCCAAATTTCCATTAACATGTCATTTGAAATCTATGAAAAAATGGAATTAAATTTTTTTTAAAATATATAAAAAATTATTTTGGAAAAACTATTAATTGTATATGAAACAACTGTTTGTGATATCTCTACTTTTGTTTGGGTGACATTCCCACAAAGTTTCGTGAAAATCCATGCATTAGGTAGGAAGATAACGTCACTTGAACTTTGCTTTAATTTTCCCGCCAATTGAAATTTTACTTTTAAATCCCATTTTTCTCCCATAATATTCTGCCAAATGTAACAAAATTTGTTTGGTATATGTATCACAGCTATATTAGGAATCCTGCGTATGGAATTCTTGATTGCAGAATTCTTCCCAGTAGTAGGGAATTAAAAGTCCAAAATGTTTGAAAAAAAAAATACACAAATTTTGTACTATAATATCTCATTATATAAATTACTAAGTGAAGTACTCGCTCTTCGAACGGTCTTCGGTATTAATAACCAGACCTTATCATTTGCGCTTCGGTTGAAATGGTTAGGGACTTGTCATTCCTTCATAAGTTTATCAGAACGAAGTTTGTTTTCTGGGTATATCGCAGACACTGTTTATTTAAGGGTCATAACATGTGGTTTTCGAAGACCCTTTATAGACTCCCTAGTTTCGTATCACACATTGAGAAGCGCAACATATGCTTTGGTCGTCCTTCTAGGATATGTTTATTTTTCACCTATTTTAGCATATATTTTGAAAAGTTATTCATAATGTTGAATTTTGGGCTTATGTCGTGTTTTATTATACTAATATTCGACGTGTTTCGAAAGAAACCATGTCTTTCATCGTCAGGAATAATCTGGAATACGACAATGTTGCTAAGAGAAAGCAACGAAGAACATGTAGAAGGTGCCCAAAGATGGACGCCATTATAGCCCCATGTTAGGGACAACGGAAAGCAGCAGTGAATTACTTTCTCAGGGTTCTGATAATAGGTAGCCAGGATTCACTGAGATTGTAGCCGGTGTCGCGGTTGAAATTATCTGGGTGTTTACGTATTTCAACCGCCTCCCTGATGATTCTGGGACGATATTGCTTTATACGGGCAAGAACATCCACTCCTTGGAACATGACATCATGGCCAGGTGTTAAAGCATGATCGGCAACAGCTGATTTATCAGGTTGAATGAGCCTGATACATCTATTATGTTCCTTAATGCGAGTGCATATTGTTCTCGAAGTCTGCCCGATGTAAACCTTGCCACAAGTACAGGGAACTCTGTAGATAACCGGTTGTAGCAATTTAGGCAAACTGTCCTTAGTTGGTCGCAGGAGTTGCCTAATCTTAACAGAAGTTCCAAATACAGTCCGTATGTTGTACCGACGTAGGATTTTAGCAATACGATCCGTTGTGTTATGTATGTACGGAAGGTAAGCAGTTCCTCTTACATCTCTTTTCTCAAAGCCTTTGATTTCTACGGTCCTGAAACCAACAAATAATAATAGGACGTCAGTTGAGAAAAGAGATGTAAGAGGAACTGCTTACCTTCCGTACATACATAACACAACGGATCGTATTGCTAAAATCCTATGTCGGTACAACATACGGACTGTATTTGGAACTTCTGTTAAGATTAGGCAACTCCTGCGACCAACTAAGGACAGTTTGCCTAAATTGCTACAACCGGGTATCTACAGAGTTCCCTGTACTTGTGGCAAGGTTTACATCGGGCAGACTTCGAGAACAATATGCACTCGCATTACGGAACATAATAGATGTATCAGGCTCATTCAACCTGATAAATCAGCTGTTGCCGATCATGCTTTAACACCTGGCCATGATGTCATGTTCCAAGGAGTGGATGTTCTTGCCCGTATAAAGCAATATCGTCCCAGAATCATCAGGGAGGCGGTTGAAATACGTAAACACCCAGATAATTTCAACCGCGACACCGGCTACAATCTCAGTGAATCCTGGCTACCTATTATCAGAACCCTGAGAAAGTAATTCACTGCTGATTTCCGTTGTCCCTAACATGGGGCTATAATGGCGTCCATCTTTGGGCACCTTCTATATGTTCTTCGTTGCTTTCTCTTAGCAACATTGTCGTATTCCAGATTATTCCTGACGATGAAAGACATGGTTTCTTTCGAAACGCGTCGAATATTAGTATAATAAAACACGGCATAAGCCCAAAATTCAACATTATGAATAATAACACGGGCCGTGAAAGTCTAAATGACAATATTTTGAAAAGTTGTTCCTTATACCCACCCTTCTATGAGAAGTACGTTGAAGAGTTTTCTAAATGATTGGTGTATTGATTGACTCATAGTTACAATACCGAATTTTACGATGCTCCAAGCACCCCAACCTGAATTATAGGCGTACATAAACATAAATATGTATCAACCACACAGTATCAAACAAAATCATCTTTACAATGAACCCGTTTGTCGACAAAAATATGATTAGGCCCTACTTAAAATGTGCTCTCAAACTAAATTCACCTAACGTGTACTTCCTGACGTGACAATAATATTGAAAACCTCGTAGACGAAATGCCATATATGTCAAATTAAAACTGACCCTCACCGTTATGGAAAGTCCCCATCCCCAGGATGACTCCCTTAATAAATTATAAAGGCTTGTGGTGCATGAAAATTCGGGATTTTTAGCCTCCAATGGCCCAAATTCCCAAAAGCTGCAAAAAACACTATTCCAATCCAGGAATATTTGAAAATAATGTTGCTGTTTGGAGATTTAATAGACCTTCTGTACAACATATCGCACGTGTAAGTCACGTGTAAAAATTCTAGGGTACCCCTTGACCCCCTTAATCGCATTGTTAAATTTTACAGTCTATGTTTGATCCCACGATAACCTTATAGCCATTTGCAAACTTTCACAAAAATGTAATAAATTGAGTGGCATTGCTTCTTACAGAAATAAATGGAAAGTTGGATGTCACCTCTTGTGATACTGTTGTCATGTTTACCGGCTTGCATTACTTCATTATTATCTTCTTGTTCTTCTTCTTCTCCTTTCGGATGGGTCAGCTAAGGACCACGACGTTCAACTTTTCAGTTTGGTGAGGGACTTGATGTTTGCCCAATATTCGCGCATTATCTGGCTATGTTTCTCCTTTCTCTCTTTTGTCCAGATGATGCCGGTTTTCTTACAGGGTGGTATGTTCTGAAAACTCTTCTGTTTAAGTATCTTTCTGAGATGTGATCGGCTTCGAATATCACATTTCATTATCTTCAGTTCTTGGATATCTTTGTTAACTACTGTTAGCGACGGTGTCAAGCTCTTTATATTCCCCCAGTAATCGAGAAGCCGGTTGGTTAGTCTTTTTGGGTTCATCCATGACACATGTCCGTAGAAAGCCAGACGTCTCTTCCTGGCCACATCTGTGATTTTCTCAGTATATTTATATAGCTCCTGATTTGGTGTTCTTCTGTACTCGTTATCTATTTATTAGTTTATTAAATGAAATTAATTTTCTGGGAATATCTCAGAAACGTAGTTTTAGAGCCATAAAATGTAGTAGCCTCCGAGCCACCGAGGGGCTGAAAATGAGTTTTGTCTCGTCCTTGTACGTCATAATATAATAATAATCATAATAATAATAATAATTGATCAATATAGGGATAGCGATATAATAGACCCGCCCGTGTAAATCACGTGAAAAAATTCAAGAGTACCCCCTTGACCCCCTTAAGCGCATTATATACGTATTGATGAATTTTACAACTTAAGTTGGTTCCATGATAACCTTATAGCCGTTTGCGAACGTTCACAGTAATGTAATAAATGTAATGGCATTGCGACTTATAGAAATAGATGGACTTCAGAGAATGTGTTGCCATGGATATCGGATTGCATTGTTTCAATAGCTTGAAAAAATCCACAGCCTGCTTCCAGTCTCCGACCGGGTCAGGAATGGAATGAATGAAGCCCCTATCTAGCGGCGAGGATATGAACTGTGCCGGCTGCCGAGGCCTGACGCACTCCTCTGGGGCAATGATTAAATGAATGACAGATGAAATGAAATGATAGTGGAGAGTGTTGCTGGAATGAAATTTTGACAGGGAAAACCGGAGTACCCGGAGAAAACCCTGTCTGGCTCCGTTTTGTCCAGCACAGATCTCACATGGAGTGACCGGGATTTGAACCACGGACCCAGCGGTGAGAGGCCGGCGTGCTGCCGCCTAAGCCACGGAGGCTTCTGTTTCAATAGCTTAATAAATGAAATTAGTTTTCTGGGTATATCTCAAAAACTGTTGGTTTTAGGACCTTAAAATGTGGTTTTCGGGGCCCGTAGGGCTCCCGAGTTTTGTTTCTCGCATTGAGACGCTGAAAATGAGCTTTGTCCCGTCTTTCTACGCCCATTTCAGCATGCATTTTAAGGGGGTAGGCCCTCTTTTATGAGAGGTATGGAGAAGACTTACATCAATGATTACTTTCGTGCCTCTCATGGGCATCTGTACCAAATTTTACGTTGAGCCACTCAGCCGTTCTCGAGTGATACGCGTGTAAAATTGTACACAGACAGACAAACAGACAGACAGACAGACAAAAATTTTGTTTTTGCGCGCAACCGTCATAAACCAGTCTGAAACGCGTTAATAACTCAAACTTCCGTGGAAATTCAGAACAAGATGTTCAGCAAAGAACATATAGCCTACTTTCTCCTAAATGTATGGGTATATTTATGACTCTTTGTCCTCATCCCTAACACAATCACCTCTACCACAATGTATTGTTTGTTTTCTTTTATATTGATAATTAGCCAGTAAGTGTCAAAATCAATATTGTATACTTTATGATGATTGAATAACAAAACTACTAACTTATTGTAATGCATTCACGTCCGTTAATCTCTATATTAAGCCAGCCTGCTAAGTTAAGAATCTTCCGTTTTGGGTATCTTCCCCTTTAAAAATCCACGCCGATCACAGTAGGTTGGTGCTGCGACCTATCAGTGAATTAATCTTTATGTTGTACGCCTATGCACTGCCATCGTAATGTACTACGATGGCAGTGGCCTAAGGGTGTTGAATGAGTAGACAGTTTAAAGTAGCCAAGAGGGAGGCGATCCAGCTGGCAGTGTTTAAAAGTAATCGGAGCGCGATCGTGGCTAATAGTTGAACCACCAGTATTACAAAATTGCCATACTTCAGGAGGCCAGGTATTTACACAGCGGTAAGTTTGGAACAATATTACCCACATAACCCACAAGAGGACAGCACCGTACAGAGGCATTAAGAAGGCTGTGGTTAATGACAACGTGTATCTAGTTCTTCTATTCTCCTTTTCCTAATGTCTTCTGTTTATTTGCGATGCTGGGGCTGTGATTTTATTAATAAACGAGTGTATACATTAGCTTCTCCTTTGAGCTAAATGACATCTTATTCAGTATCTGTGGAAAGAGCTCGTGCACATAATTTGTAAAAGAATTCAAGAAAAAAAAAAGTTAACTGCAGCAGTAGTCGATCCCCAGTCGACTGCGTGACAGACTAACACGCTAGCCCAGAGCTAATCATAACCTTAACATCATGGTGTTCTTAACTGACATTAGATACAACCTGTTGGCAAATAATGACTTTAAATAAACGATTTCTTCACAGCAGTACATCTTCATTAAAGATAATTTCATACAAAGTTTATATTATTGTATCAGTAGGGTATATCACATACAACGTACTAAAACTATTGAAATATAAGACAGGCACATGAGGACAGCTGCCATCTTGTCGTGTGACACAGACAGCTCAGCTCTTTTAAGCCACTCATACAGTATAATCATGACGAATAGAAGGACCTTCTATTCGTCATGGTATAATATTATAATAGTAAATTATAATAAATAACGGGTCACGACCTTCAGGATAGCTTAAACCACCCTAGGCTCGATAATCGGAATTGGTGGGTCTTAAGCCATTGATTAAAATGGTTGAATAATTCACACGGCCGCCATCCTGAAATGGTACGGTCGATGACCTTGAATGTTGGATGAAAGACGCGTCCTATATAAAGGTATGTTGTCACCAAATTTGGTAGAGATCGGATGATTAGTTTAGCCGTAATTTGATTTTACGTTTTGAACGTTTGAGTGGCCGCCATTCTGTTTTGGTAAAGATGGCGACGATATAAAGTATGACACTGAGGTGCCCTTTGCTAATGCTACCTCTGTACCAAATTTCGTTCAATTCGGTTTCACCGTGTTCGAATTGATAGGGGGGGGACAGACATTCAGAGTACACACACACACACACACACAGACACACACAAAAATCGAAAGTAGGCTAAAAAAACAGAAAAACTTTCATTTTTAGCCTACTTTCGTTTTTTGCAAAAAATGAAAGTAGACTTATGAGATCAACACAGGGCGAAAAAAGTGTGTCTGTCTGTGTGTGTGTGAGTCTGTGTGTGTGTATGAATGTGTGTGTGTGTGTGTGTGAGTGTGTGTACTCTGAATGTCTGTCCCCCCCCTATCAATTCGAACACGGTGAATGCGAATTGAACGAAATTTGGTACAAAGGTAGCACTAGCAAAGGACACCTCAGTGTCATGTTTTATATCGCCGCCATCTTGACGGAAACGTAATGGCGGCCACACAAATGTTCAAAGATTAAATCAAATTACGACTAACCTAATCATCCGATCTCTACCAAATTTTGCAACAACATACCTTTATGGGGGGAGCATCCTTTGACCAAACTAATAGGTCATCAGCGTAATAGTTTGCGGATGGCGGCCATCATTGTGTGAAAATCGATTCCCCCTATTAATTCGAACACGGTGCAACCGAATGGAACGAAATTTGGTACAGAGGTAGTACTAACAAAAGGCACCTCAGTGTCATGTTTTATATCGCCGCCATCTTGACGGAAACGTAATGGCGGCCACACAAATGTTCAAAGCTTAAATCAAATTACGATTAACCTAATCATCCGATCTCTACTAAATTTTGCAACAACATACCCTTATAGAGGAAGCATCCTTTGACCAAATGAATAGGTCATTAGCCTAATAGTTTGCGGATGACGGCCATCTTTGTGTGAAAATCAATTCCCCCTATGAATTCAACCACGGTGAAACCGAATGGAACGAAATTTGGTACAGAGGTAGCACTAGCAAAGGGCATCTCAGTGTCATGTTTTATATTGCCGCCATATTGACAGAAACGTAATGGCGGCCACACAAATGTTCAAAGCTTAAGTTAAATTACGACTAACATAACCATTCGATCTCTACCAAACTTTGCAACAACATACCTTTATGGAGGGAGCATCCTTTGACCAATCTAATAGGTTATTAGCCTAATAGTTTGCGGATGGCGGCCATCTTTATGTCAAAATTGATTCCCCCTATTAATTCGAACACGGTGGAACCGAATGGAACGAAATTTGGTACAGAGGTAGCACTAGCAAAGGGCACCTCAGTGTCATGTTTTATATCGCCGCCATCTTGACTGAAACGTAATGGCGGCCACACGAATGTTCAAAGCTTAAATCAAATTACGATTAACCTAATCATCCGATCTCTACCAAATTTTGCAACTACATACCTTTATGGAGGGAGCATCCTTTAACCAATCTAATAGGTCATTCGCCTAATAGTTTTCGGATGGCGGCCATCTTTGTGTCAAAATCGATTCCCCCTATTAATTCAAACACGGTGAAGCCGAATGGAACGAAATTTGGTACAGAGATAGCACTAGCAAAGGGCATCTCAGTGTCATGATTTATATCGCCGCCATATTGACAGAAACGTAATGGCGGCCACACAAATGTTTAAAGCTTAAATCAAATTACGACTAACATAACCATCCGATCTGTACCAAACTTTGCAACAACATACCTTTATGGAGGGAGCATCCTTTGACCAAACTAATAGGTCATTAGCCGAATATTTTGCGGATGGTGGCCATCTTTGTGTGAAAATCGATTCCCCTTATCAATTCGAACACGGTGGAACCGAATGAACGAAATTTGGTACAGAGGTAGCACTAGCAAAGGACACCTCAGTGTCATGTTTTATATCGCCGCCATCTTGACGGAAACGTAATCGTGGCCACCCAAATATTAAAAGCTAAAATGTAATTACGACCAACCTAATAATCTAGTCTCTACCAAATTTTGCAACACCATATCTTTATGTGGGAAACATATTCTGACCAAACTGCAAGAACATCAGCCCAATAGTTTGCAGATGGTGGTCAAGTTTGTGTGCAAATCGATTCCCCCTATCAATTCAAACACGGTGAAACCGAATTGAATGAAATTTGGTACAGAGGTAGCACTAGCAAAGGGCACCTCATATTCATGTTTAATATCCCTATAGCACGTTGTATTCCAACAAGCTACTACAACCAACATTCAATTATACTCCTTGAAAAGGACAAAGAGTTATAACAATACCCATGCATTTAGGAGAAAGTAGGCTATATGTTCTTTCCTGAACATCTTGTTATATATAGAGAGATTTACAGAAAAATCGATAGGCCTACGTAGTGTTTTTTAAAGAAGTATTATCTACTTAATTCCAAATTTCCATTAACATGTCATTTGAAATTTATGAAAAAAATGGAATTAAAAATTCCAAAAAAATAGAAATAATATTATTTTGGAAAAACAATTAATTGTATATGAAACAAATGTTTGTGATAACTCTACTTTTGTTTGGGTGACATTCCCACCAAGTTTCGTGAAAATCCATGCATTAGGTAAAAAGATGTGTTTATCTCAGGAGTGTCGCCTTAAGGGGCTTGGAAAATCTTGGTCATCGGCCCCGTGTAGTTGGGTGTGCGATAAATATGTCTGATAACCTGTAGTTTAGTGATAACTGTAGTAGATTGTGTAAGTGTGTTAGGGAAAGGGATGAGGTAGGCACCCCGGAACTTGAAATGAGGAGCTATCCCAGCATTTTCCTGGAGGGAGTGTGGAAAAAAACGGGGAACAACCACACTCA
This sequence comes from Meconema thalassinum, assembly GCA_946902985.2. Lineage (NCBI taxonomy): Eukaryota > Metazoa > Arthropoda > Insecta > Orthoptera > Tettigoniidae > Meconema > Meconema thalassinum. The sequence continues at coordinate 292,071,476 of OX336391.1, read as the reverse complement.
TGAAAGCCTGTGTCAGCGCCGTGATTCGAATCAACGATCTCCAGACTAGCAGCAGCTGCCCGCGTGTCGACTTAAGACTTCAGAAAAGAGTATGAATGTGTTTGAAGTTTCACTGTTCACCTCGGTCTGGGACCTACCGTCCGTGCGCTCTTTAAGCTTACGCTTAAGCTGGGTAAACCGTTAAAGATACCGGGCGAAGCCGGGGTGGGTTGTTAGTTTTAAATAAAAGCGGGGCGTGTCTTTTCAAGAACAGTAACTTATCCGTTAACTAAAACTAGCACACACACGGAACGGATCTCGTTCATGACCATGGAACAAACTGCAAAATGTTTACTAACTTGGATGATGGTATGTACAATCACTTGTAATATTTGCATTTCTCTACTAATATATTAAAGCTGAAGAGTTTGTGTGTTTGTGTGTTTAAACGCGCTAATCTCTGGAAATACCAGTCGGATTCAAAAAATTATTTTTGTATATGATAGCCAGTTTAGGCTATGTAGCATTGGGCTACACCTCTCAGGTAACTTTAAAGATTGATTCTTGTTCAGTAAGTCGGAAGAACAAGCGCTTCCGAACAGCTTCAATAATACCTAGGTCCATTGTTGCCTGGCAATGCGGCCTGCATCACGTCGCCTCTACCATTGTTCTGGTGCAGAATTGCGAGCTGCTTATAAATTGCAGTCACTGGGAGTAATTAGTGCAAAAAGATTCCATCGGCCCCTTAAAACAGTTATCATCATGACTATAGTATGCCTCTGTATAAGGGCGATGGTGTTGGTGCAGTATACTGAGTTTATCAGCTGCAATAAGCGTTGGTGCTTTCCGATCCTTATCCTTGAGTGATCCAGTTCTGTAGTAGTATTTATTATAATCCATAAAACAAATAAATCCACCGGGCGAATTCGGACACTACTGCTAGTTTCCAATATGTACTGTAAATTTGTATGGTAGATTTTCTGTCTTAGGTTTGTATAATATTTTGTGAATAATGAGAGCAATTTTGTAGCATTGAACTATATTCCTCCCACGCACTCTGCGAGGGGTCATTTCTCTACCGTCGCAACTGCGGTGTCTGGGAGCTGAACACACTTTGACAGCAGATACAACTGGGGATGGTGACAGACAAACGCTATCTTAGGAATAGTTAAGGATTGGTAAGGGAAGGCATTTTGGAAGAAGTCGGCCGTGGACCTGTCGAAAATGGGAAACCACGAAAAGCATTTTCAGGACGATCTAGGCGGGATTCGAACACACTCTCCCGATGCCAGCAAAGCACGAGCTAGCACGTTAATTCGGCCACCGTAGCCAGTGCTACATATAATAATGTACAACATACTCATTTGTAACAAATTCGCTTAAAGTGCTTGATACGAAGACGCTAAATTGGGAATTAATAATGTGAAACTTGGGATTTATAAATGCTAAATCCACAAATTCGATTGACGAAATATTCTGTTGTTGTTTGAGTCTTCAGTCTTTTGACTGGTTTGATGCAGCTCTCCAAGCCTCCCTGTCCTGAGCTAATCGTTTCGTCTCTACATAGCTACCACACCCTACATCCGAGGCAATCTGTTTAACATATTCCAACCTTGGTCTACCCCTACCGTTCATGTCCTCGACCCTTCCTTCCATAACTAAGCTTGCTATTCCTGGGTGTCTTAGTATGTGTCCAACTAACCTATCTCTTCTCTTCATTAGCAGTCGCCAGAAACATCTCTCCTCTCCCACTCGTCTTAATACCTCTTCGTTTGTAGCCATATCTTCCCATCTGATCTTCATCATTCTCCTGTAACACCACATTTCAAATGCTTCAATTCTCCTATTTTCTGCTGCACCAATAGTCCAAGTTTCACTTCCATAGAGCGCCACGCTCCAGACAAAGGCTTTCAAAAATGACTTCCTAATACCTAAATCTATATTGGATGTCAACAGATTCCTTTTTTTGTAGAAATGCTTTCCTTGCCTGAGCCAACCTACTTTTTATATCCTCTTTGCTTCGTCCATCACTGGTTATTTTGCTTCCTAAGTAACAGAAGTCTCCTACTTCCTTCAGCTTTTCACCTGCCAATTTGATCTCCATAGAGGTTTCTGATTTATTTCGGCTGCATTCTAGTATTTTTGTTTTACAATGATTAATTTTCATCATGTATTCTTTCCGTAAGACTGAGTCCATACCATTCAAAAACTCATTCAAATCCTCAGGCTTGTCGGCCAAGATGACGATGTCATCAGCAAATCTCAGAGTTGAAATTATTTCTCCTTGAATCTTCACTCCCACTTTAAATTTCTCTCTAATTTCCTTCATTGCTTGTTCAATGTATAGATTGAAAAGTATGGGTGATAAGTTGCAACCTTGCCTAACACCTTTCTGAATATCAGCTTCTCTCTCATGTCCTTCAGCTCGAATGACTGCTGTCTGGTTTCTGTATAGATTGGAGATCACCCTCCTATCCCTGTACTTTATTCCAATAGATTTCAAAATGTCAAACTATTTAGTCCAATCAACGTTATCAAAAGCCTTTTCTAAGTCTACAAATGCCATGACCGTTCTCTTATCTTTCCTTTCCAAAATCAGCCTAAGACTTAGTACAGCTTCCCTTGTTCCTACATTTCTCCTGAAACCAAACTGGTCTTCACCCAACTCCCTTTCTATCCGGCTTTCAATCCTCTTGTAAATTATTCTAGACAGGATCTTTGAAGCATGAGTAATCAAGCTGATTGTACGGTAATCCTCACATCTACCAGCTCCCACTTTCTTTGGTATAGGGATGATTACATTCTTCTTGAAATCAGGGGGTACCACACCTGTCTCATAAATCCTACACACCAAGTGAAATAACCTGATCTGACCTTCATCTCCTATGCAGCGTAGCAACCCAATCGGTATATCATCTATGCCTGGTGCTTTGTTCCTGCATAAGTCTTTCAAAGCTTTATCTAATTCTGATCTCAATATTAAAACTCATTTTGCATCCTCATCAATTTCCTCCTCCCTTTCCATTACATGATTCTCAATCTCCATTCCCTGATACAAACTCTCTATGTAAGCTTTCCATCTCTCAACATTTTCTTCCCTGTTAGAGGCTTTCCATTTGTGTCCTTAATATTACAGCACTTAGTCTTCTTTTCCCCAAATGCATTCTTAATCCTTCGATAAGCTGAGTCTACTTTTCCTAATTTCAGACAATTTTCTATACCTGCACATTTCTCTTTCAACCATTCTTCTTTCGCTTCCTTGCACTTCTTGTTGACCTCATTTCTCAGACGTCTGTATTCTGCTTTCCCCTTTTCATCTCTAACATTCTTGTGTTTCCGCCTTTCATCCATCAATTCTAGTATATCCTGAGTGATCCACGGTTTTCTACCTATTCTTTCTTTCCTACCAATGTTTTCTTCTGCGGATTTTGTTATTTCATTCTTCAAAAGTGCCCATTCGTCTGCAATTGAAGTTTGTTTAGGGTTTTTCATTAGTCCTTCCTTTATACTCTTCTTGAATCTTTCGTTTACATCCTTTACATTCAGTCTGTCTATTGCCCACCTTTTGGGCTTTTGACTTTTCTTCAGTTTCTTCAACTTTAATCTGCATTTCATTACAACCAGATTGTGGTCAGAGTTTATGTCAGCACCAGGATATGTTTTACAATCCAAAATCTGGTTTCGAAACCTCTGCTTGACCATAATGAAGTCGATTTGGTAACGCCCTGTATCTCCTGGTCTCATCCATGTGTATATTCTTCTATTGTGGTTATTGAATAAGGTGTTAGCTATGACCAACTCATGCTCGGTGCAGAATTCCATCAACCTGCTCCTCGATCATTCCTTTCACCCAATCCGAAATCTCCTACTATCTTCCCTTCTCTAGCAAGATGTTAAACAAACAAACAAGCACGCGGAAGGAACACAAAATATCAACATTGAATGTCTACCCCTTATTATTCCCGTTTCCAACGGGGTCGGGGATGAGATGCGTTGAAATTCATTGTGAAGGATGGTTTTTACGGCCGGATACCCTTCCTGACGCAAACTTCATGAGAGGTGTCAATGAGAGATTAAATGATATCTGGGCATGGATGTGGAAGGAAGCGGCCGTGGCCTGCCAGAAGTTACCATCCCAGCATTTCCCTGGAGTTGAAAATGGGGAAACCACGGTCAATCATATCATGGACGGTGGACGGTGGGGCTCGAACCTATGTCTAACGAGTCAGCAGAGAGCTTGGTCCCATGGCATATACAAATCAACCAGCATGGGGTGAGCTTAGCAAACGATTGGGAAAGCTCACTTACATGGGTAGGAGCGATCATCCTTTCAAAGTTTAGGGCCGACCACAGCGAACAAATTATGGTAAATATTCTTTTGTAAACCGTTCCATTGATAACTGGAACTCTCTACCTGCCGCAGTCTTAGAGCCTTTTCCCAAACATATAGGTGTGTTTAAGAAAAGACTGACTATTTGTGTAAATACTCCAGTTAAATTGTTGTATAATTGTTATTGAATTGTTATGTATAATTATGTATTTGTTATGTATATCCAATTTGCCACCGGGGGACACTCCCCCCATTGCAAATAAATGAATGATTGAATGAATGAATAACGTTGCGATTTAGGGAGCGTACCTACCGCTGTCGGTATAAAATATCAACATTAAAATACTTAAATATCTAAAATACAACGTATGATATCAAACAATAAGATATTTCTCAACCAGCAACAATACACTGAAAATGAAAATAAACATCACCCAAACTGTAACAAGTAAGATATAAATTCATACAAACTAAAATTTAAATTACAACACATTGTAAAAAAGTTTTAAAATATCCACTCTCACTACGGGAGATTACACACAGACGCAATATCAGAATAATACAGAAAAATACTAAAACAAATTAAGTCTTGCTTCAGTATCCACGACAATGGGTAAGTGCATTGAAGTTTATGAATCATTAACATTGATGAATGAAATAATAGAGCTGCTTTATAGACATTTTCGCCTTTATAGGGCCTCTTTCACACGGGGCCACCATGGCCGCGCCACCACGTCTTTGCATTGATTCAAGTGTAGCCTTTCACCCGTGGTGGTGGTGGTGGCGCCCCTGGTGGCGCGGCCAGAATTTCTGGTGGCAGGCAATGCGATTTTTGGCGCGGCCAAGCTGGCAGTGCCACCACAAGTTTACATTGAGTCAAACGGAGCTTTTCACGCGAGACGTGACTTCCTGTGCGGCCAGGCCAGACGTGTCGATTATCTGCTGGTTTTAAAACTGGATATTGTACCAGGAAAGAGTGATTTCGACACAGATAAATTCATATCCTTAATGCAATCGAAACCTGCTCTATGAGATATGACTGCTGATGAATACGCCAACAGGGAGTTTTTCCTCTGGAGGTTTACTATCTCTCATATTTGTGTCCACACCGGTCAGTTGGCATTTTAAACACTGCAGTAGCTCATCAAAAGATTAAACGTTCATTCGTAGCAAACTGAAAAATTTGACTGGATTCTGTCCAAGATCAATATAGAGAGTACAAAATATCCCTTTTGTTGATCGATCCTGCAAAGTGGGGGAACCCAAATCTTCTATTTCTCCGTTTTCGGCGTTTACGTAACCTGATAAATAGAAAAACAGCAAGTGCTGCATCTTCCACCTCCATTTCAAGTTTGACTCATGCCTGGTGGCGTATTTGGTGGCTATAGAGAATATTGCAATGACGTGGTGGCACGGCCATGTTGACCCCGTGTGTAAGAGGTCTAAGGAGGTGAAAGGCTGCTTGAGCTTTTAGCTCTCACAGTTAAGAGGCGCACGTGCACTTCATAAGAAGGGAGGTAGTGCTCAGTTCGCTACTCATGTGGGGGTCCGGCCGCGGACACCAAGAGCCCGCTGATGATCCAGCTTGGTGTTCCTAGGCGAAACCCCGCACATGACATGGCATAAACCTAGAATAAAAAAAAAGTCCTCTCGGAACGCCGGAAGGCGGAGGTAGATTTCATCGGGCAAACTTGGGGATAGGCGAAAATAGGCAGAATATGCACGTTTTCGTAGAAGTATCAGACCATACTTATTGCGAGAAAGTATTTTATGATTGGAGCTTAATTAACTTTGTTTTTCGTCATTTTATGCATATTTTAAACATTTTATTGTCTTATGGGGACGGTAACCTTCTTGTCATTTGGGGTACATTTTTATACTTGTGGTCACACTGTCCTTATGCAAGGTTTCGACACTGATGTGTAACTATGTAACGGTCTGTTACTTCTTCACGCAAAATTATATCTCCCGCAGAGATTTTGGTTGGTTCCTCAGTATAGGGACTGCGACAACGTGGTCATGTAACCCCGTGTACTTTGGGTGAGTGTAGAATCTGTCTGAAAAACAGTGTGAATTGTGATGGCTGTATTAGTCTGTAATTCAGGTAAGGACTGCAGACGGTCAATTTGAAGCAGTAGTTCCTAATGTTGCTACCAGATACTACCGTCAACGACACCTAGCTGTGAACTTGGCTACGAGATGCCACCGCAACCAGCAACTCGCAACGAACGTTGGATCTTCCCTTCCAAAGGAAAGCATACTGAGGGATTTTTAGCGCTCTTAGAAAATCCGACGACTTCGGCCGGCTTTGAACCCGCGAACTTGGCCATAGAAGTTCAGCATACTACCAGTTGCGTCACCGAGGCCGCTTCTCACTTAGTCAGATGGAAAACTGAATGTGATCGCGTGCAAGTGCGTTGTCATGGCAACGTCTGATGGCTCATCCCTCATCAATTTAGTAGTGTTGTCATGGCAACCTCTGATAGCTCTTGGCATTTTCTTATAATTCCGAAATAATTTTTCTCATCCCTTGGCGTAATGGTGGGTCATATCAAAACTTCTTTCAGACAAAAGTTTTAGGTAATTATTAGGGGAATATTGTCCATTTTGTACGGTTTTGATATTGTGCCTATTAAGAGAGATATGATTAATTTTTCCCGAAAAACCCACTTTTTCCCACCCCTTTGGTCAATGGTTGGTGCTGTCAAAAAACTCTTCAAAGATAAATTTGTGGGCCTTATTCGACACATAGTATGAACTTTGAATGGATTCGATATTCCAATATTAAGAGAGTTATAGCAATATTTCACTTTTTCGAAAAAAGACCCCCATTTTCACCCCCGTCGACCGATTGTGCCCTTTAACGAACTCGACCGAGATTTTATAGGGATACATATTATGTAAAAAATTCAAATTGATTGGTGCAAAATTGCGGTAGTTATCGTGTCCACAAGAAAGTGATATATATAGATAGATACATATATACAGAAATGATATATAAACTTTTTAACTGACGGTGGTTTTGGGGTCTAGGGGATGTGAAACGTGAAGATATCTCGAAATTTTCCGGAAGTCGAAACATGGTACCCATTGCAATAGTTAGCTTTCTAATGAAATCTACCTAATTGCTGAGGTTTGACAATAACATTATCAGAAATACTTTGTTTCATCAGCTGTTTTAACTTAAGAACATAAGCTTGCCACGGTGAGCGAGTGGTTATAGTGTCGGACTACCAACCCCAAGCTTTCAGGTTCGCTCCTGGCCGTGGTAAGTGATTTTTGAAAGGCCATAAAAATCCCGACTCGCATGTCATACGTTGTTGGCATGTTAAAGAACCCATTTGAATTCTGTAGGCCGTATTCATAATAGCAAAATTAATCTCGGGATTTCCCGCCAACACAAAGTTCCTCTACTAGAAAGAGCTATAGTGTTAAGGAGCTTAGATATCTAACCTCGTTGACTTTCATAGCGCTCCAAAGAGGTACAAAATTTGACATGCAAGCTGCCCTCTGGGCGCAAATAACAAAGCTTGCACCCGGCATCCGAGGCCATACGATATTATTATTATACTTAAGAACATAGGACATATTGTCATTAGCTTTATGTACACTGTTAAATGGATGGTAGAGCCTGCTTATGGCCGAGACAATAAAACAGCAGTGAGATACACTGTGTGGTTGGGAAATGAGGTCAATTACTTGTCATTTGTAGCGCTCGCCTGTGAATATGATGGAGAGCCTGATATAAATGAGGTCTTGTTTTGATCGTTTTCGTGCAGTCCACATTGCTAACTCATGCCATATACTAAACATTATGTATGCACGCCAATTACTAAACATATAGTGTGGTCATTATTCGATTCTTTCCTTCCCCGCAGTAGATGTGTTCCTGATCGCCAACAACAACAACAACTACACCAACAAAGATAATTTTAAAAAGAACAACATGGCTCTTTCCCCTGAAGGGCTTTGGCCTACCAGGCGATCGCTGTCAAGCCCTGTGGTTCTACACGTGTTCAGCAGGTCGGTTCCACTCAACCGTTAATCTTGGTTTTCTTTACCGGAGCGCTGCCTCTCTAATCAGACAGCTACTCAATTGTCCTCACGAAGCTCAAATCACCCCGTTCCAGCCCTCACATTAGTTTCTTAAGTCTCTGATGGGGATGGGAATCAAACACGGGGCCTCCGAGTGAGAAGCATGTGCGCTACCCCAACACTACAAAGTCGGCAATAATACCAATAATGATAATAATAATTTAATAATGACAGGCTCACAAAAGGGAATCACAACCTTGCTTTCTCAATGGAAGTCATGAACAACTGGCTTAGTGAAATAATAATTAATGTTATTGGTTTTACTTTCCTTTAAACTGCTGAGGCTTTAAGAGACGCCGGTGAAATAAAAAAAGTGAAATAGAAAAAAGATACGAGCCGTACAGTAGTCGCATATGATGTGTAACATGTGACATGTTATCTTACTGGTATACTACACAGCTTGGACATTCTTAAAATGTTAATTTACACTCCATTTTCATACTGGTACTATGATGAATGTATAGATTGAATTGGAGATATGCTACTGTCACATTTGTGGCGCAACGGTCAAGCTGTTAGTCTCTCACCAAGGTAGACCGGGTTTGATTCCCGGTCAATACATGTGAGATTTTCGAATTGAAATGCCATGTCCTGTGGTTCGCATTCCACGTAAAAGGGAGGTACCGTGGATCATGATCGTGAGATTAACGGACACGCAAAACTACAAGCTTCCTTCCTTCCTTCCTTCCTTCCTTCCTTCCTTCCTTCCTTTTACATTCATAATTCATAATAACAAAGTGACACACAACGTCGACAGTACTCTCAAATACTGTGAGCACATTCCTCAGTAACTATAACATTCATTATTCTCAAGGCTCTCATACAGTTCGTCGTAAACAATCAAACATGGCTTCCTACAATCATGAAATGACCTAGTCTCACACATGATGAAATTACAGCTTTTATTCCACTCATATAACAACATTCTGTTATGCATTTAATATTTGACTACTCACCCACAGCTTGACAATAATGCCGCTTACTTAAATGACATTTGTCGTCTTTGTCATACCCCATGTGATATTCAACCTTGAACGTGAAGCTTCATAAATGCTCAATGACAAATGAAAGTCGGTGAAACATTTGCCACTGTGCTCGTCAAACCAATGCCTGCTAAATGCACTGCCTACTATATTGCCATAACATTCTCGCGCTACAGAGCACACACTGCCTTGTTTCCAATACACACATTTTCAATTGTACATCCAGCTGGCAGTCCGTCTTCACTTCCGTTCGATCCACTTCCACCCGATTCACTTCCGTCCCATTTTTCTGGCAGTGCGTCTTCACTTCCGTCCGATCCACTTCCGTTCGATCCACTTACGCCCGATTCACTTCCGTCCCCAATTTTCAAAATCACTCCCACAAATCTATCCAGCAACCGAGCGGAAAGATGTTACACATCAAAAAGACCTTCAAGAAATTGGCCTCGTGCGAATGGCGATATTTTAGCTGCTGGCGCCCCTAGCGGTAACTCGCTCACTGAGCCCGTAGGAGCAGGAGTAGTGTGTGTGATGGCTCGTGCTGGAGAACCGAGTAGGACAGTAAAATAAGTTATTTAATGGTGAAATGTCGTCATCCATGGAAATTTATCAGGGTTTAGGGAATATTCAGAGGGATACGTCGTATTTCACAGCCTCTCAGCTTAAGAAAGGTGGAAAGCTCATTGTGAAATAAAAGTTGGGAGAAGACATAATTATACAGTTTGTGTTTGCGAGAAACTAGCATTAATCAACCATCTCATGCTGTTGAATTTGAGTTGCAGTGCCTTACTTTATCCACTGTTAATCGTATATTAGAACGTACAGTACAACTTTACTTTTCTCTTTCCCATTTTTTTAAATATTTATTTAGCAGATTAATTGCAATAAGAAATCTCAATCCTCTGAGGGTGGATGTAAAATATGTCTTTCAAAATTTAATCATTTGTAGGTTTCAAAATCTTTTAAACAAATTACGAGAGAGGATATTTGAAGTCTTCCTTCCTGCAACAATGGAAAAAACCTAAGAATGTTGCCGTGGAATAATGTAAACGAGAGGGTCTGAGGGTTATAACACGGTACACTCAGACTTGTGAGGCTACATGTACATGTATGGCCGTTTGACTGAATAAAAACAATAAAAAAGAACGAGCCTTGCTGTAGTCGCATATGATGTGTAACAAACATCTGACATGTTGTTATCCTACTATGAAATTGAGATGAAATGTATGTGAAGTCATCTGACATGTTATCCTACTCGTATACTACACACCTTGGACAAAACAACAATAACTAACTAAATATTCTTAAAATGTTCATTTACGCTCCGTTTTCATACTGGTACTATGATGAATGTATAGATTGAATTGGAGATATGCTACTGTTACACTTGTTTGAACAAACATCACATATTATATTGTAAATTAAGAGGAGGAATGAAACCATAGTCTCTAGCCTATCTATAGACACTAGAAATAATGTTCAATACAATCAAATTTCCTAACTCCTGCTTGGTGCAAACTATTGTAATTAAAATTAGATAAATCGTAATTTCATGTAGATTCTGTTAAAATAACGCATAATGTTGTGATGGATATCGTTTATATCGATAATCCGGAAGCAAAAGTAACTGCTGGGACTGCGGTTCGAACCTGAGATCTCATGATTCGCAGACCAAGATGTTACTCACGCAGCCATTACAACCACAAGACAGGTACTCATTTTCACGTGCCTGTAATAATATGGAAGTATTTTTTTATGCTTCGTTAATATTTTGCTTTTTTTTCCGATAATGTTCCTGCGTGGAATTGAGTTTTAATTGGTTTAAATACACCTACTTGACAGTAAAGGGAATTCCTATAGTGGTCTATGAAAGGCTAGCCCAGTTCCCGTATAAAATCATCGATATATAGTTTTATTTTAAAACTATATATCGATATAGTATAGATTTTACACGGGAACTGGGCTAAAATCATCGATATATAGTTTTATTTTAAAACTATAGTGGTCTATGAAAGGCTAGCCCAGTTCCCGTATAAAATCATCGATATATATTACACTAGCAGAAGTACCCATTCTTCGAACGGTCTTTGGTATTAATAGCCAGACGTAATCAATTGAGCTACTGTTGCAATGGTTAGAGGCTTGGAACCTCTGAAACTAAATTTACCTAACGTGTACTTCCTGACGTGAAAATAAAATTGAAAATCTCGTAGACGAAACGCAATACATAACAAGTAGTTCCGTGAAGAACTATACAGCCTATTTTCATATATCCTACTTATGTTAACAGCCACTATCATCATACAAAATTTCAGTTTGATTGCTGTAATAGATTCATAGATATTGAGAACCGACTAAATATTTCGGATGGTCGCCATGTTGGATTTTATATATGTAGGTCCTAGAGTTATGTACTGTTACATGAAGATTATTGTGTACGTGTAGCATTCAAATTTCAATCGAATGATTAGGACACGAGAAGTAACAAGGAGATTTTAAAATTTCGCACGGCTGCCATCTTGTGGTTATGGAAACAATTGAAATAAATTAGATGCCAGTGGATTAACATTCATGTAAGGATTTACTGTACCAAGTTTCACTGCACTCGGGTGGTTAAATTGCGAGAAACGTCCATGTGAATATTTGAACTTCGCGTCACCGCCATGTTGGATTTGTGATCACCAGGTTATTTAAAGTCCTATAGGTGAACTTAAGTTCATAGCCCCTATGAACATAAAAAAAATCACTTTGATTGCAATAACAGATTCGTAGATATTCAGAGTCGTCTAAATATTTCGGAAGGTTGCCATGTTGGATTGTTAAATGTATAGGCCATAGAGTCATGCACCATTAAAGGAAAATTATTGCGTAGGTTCATTATTCAAACTTTCACTTCGTTCGCATGATTACGACACAAGAAATAAAAACTAAATTTCAAAATTCGCACAGCCGCCATATTGAGGTTATGTAAACAATTGAACTAAATTAGATACCATTGCATTACAATGTGTATAAGCATTTCCTGTACCAGATTTCATTGCGTTTGGAATATTAAATCACGAGAAAGCTCTATATAAAATTTTCAAATTCGCTCGGCCGCCATGTTCGTTTTGTAGTTGAGCGGTTTTTGAAAGTCTTATAGATGAACTTCCAGTAGTGCCCTTTATCTTCGTACAAAATTTCAGGATGATACCGCTAATAGTTTCAGAGATATAGAATGCCGGGTAAATATTTCGCACATCCGCCATCTTGTGGTTATGGAAACAATTGAACCAAGTTAGATGTCGGTGCATTATAATGTGTATAAACATATACTGTACCAAGTTTTATTGTGTTTGGTTGGTTAAATCGCGAGAAACGTCTATTTAAAAGACGCAAATTCGCGTGGCCGCCATGTTGGTTTTGTAGTTACCAGTTTTTCAAAAGTCACATAGGTGAACTTCTAGTAGTTCGCTTTATCACCGTAATAAATTACAGGGTGATATAGGAATAGTTTCGGAGATATTGAATGCTTGTGAAATAATTCGCACAGCCGCCATGTTGGATTGGTGAGACGTAACAAAATTTGATGGGCACGGTCAGGGTCGCCAGGAATAGTGCTATGAACTTACCGAGTTTCATTGAAATCGCTCCAGCCGTTTAGAATTTATTAGGGACACACACACACACTCCTCACACACACACACACGCACACACACACACACACATGGACAAAAGGTAGATGATCTCATAAGCCTATTTTTTTTTTTTTTTTCAAAATTGAAAATAGGCTAAAAACTGACCCTCACTGTTATGTCAAGTCCTTATCCAGAGGAAGACCCCTTTAATAAATTATAATGGCTTGTGGTGCGTGAAAATTCAGGTTTTTAGCCTCCACTGGCGCAAATTCCTAAAAGCAAGAAATAAAACACTGTTTCAATTCAGAAATTTCTGAAAATAATGTTGCTGTTTGGAGATATAATAGACCTTCTGTACGACATATCGCACGTTTAAGTCGTGTGAAAAAAAATCTATGGTAACCCCTGACCCCCTTAAGCGCATTGATGCATTTTACAGTTTTCCATTTGCAAACGTTCACAGAAATTTAATAAATGGAGTGGCATTACTTCTTGCAGAAATAAATGGAAAGTTGGATGTCACCTTTTGAAATGCTTTTGTCATGGCTATTGGCGTGCATTCCATCATTAGTTTATTAAATGAAATTAGTTTTCTGGGAATATCAGAAACTGTTGGTATTAGAGCCTTAAAATGTAGTTTTCGGGGACCCTTTACGGCTATTTAGGGTCCCCGAGTTTTGTTTCTGACACCAAGGGGCAGAAAATAAGCTTTGTCTCGTCTTTGTAGGCCGTAGTATAATAATAATAATAATAATAATAATAATAATAATAATAATAATAATATAACAATATAGAGATAGAGACGTAATAGACCTTCCGTACCCCACCCGCACGTGTAAATCGCGTGAAAAAATTCTAGAGTACTCCTTGACCCCCTTAAGCACATTATATATATTGATGTATTTTACAGCTTGATTTGGTTCCGTTATAACCTTATAGCCGTTTGCAAACTATCTCAGTAATGTAATAAATGGAATTGTATTGCGTCTTACAGCAATAGATGGACCTGTGAAGTTATGTTGCCATGGTTACCGGATTGCATTCTTTCATTATTGTATTAAATGAAATTAGTTTTCTGGGAATATCTCAGAAACTGTTGGTTTTAGGGTCTAAAATGGTGGTTCCGAGTTTCGTTTCTCACATTGAGGGGCTAAAAATGAGCTTTGTCTCGCCCTTCTACGCCTATTTCTGCAAGTGTTTTAAGGGGGTATGTCCCCTTTTATGAGAGCTACAGAGAAGAGTTACATCAATGAATAGTGTCGTGCCTCTGAAGGATATCTGTACCAAACTTTACGTTGATCCACCCAGCCGTTCTCGAGTTATAAGGGAACATAGTTGTCCACAGACAAACAGACATACAGACAGACAAAAATTTTATTTTCGCGCGCATCCGTCATAAACCCCGTGGTGTTGGGGTAGCGCGCCTGCCTCTCACTCGGAGGCCCCGGGTTCGATCCCCGGCTCCAGCAGGGATTTTAAAACTGACGTGAGGGTTGGAACGGGGTGCACTCAGCCTCGTGAGGACAATTGAGTAGCTGTCTGACAGTGAAACAGTGCCCCGGTCACGAAAACCAAGATTAACGGCCGAGGGGACCCGACGAGCTGACCACTCGTCACCCCAAAATCTGCAGGCCAATCGGCTGGGCAGCGGTCGCTTGGTAGGCCTAGGCCCTTCAAGGGCTGTAGTGCCACGGGGTTAGTTAGCATCCGTCATAAAACAGTCTAAAACGCGCAAATAACGCACATTTTCGTAGAAATTCAGAAAAAACAGACAAACTTTCATTTTTAAATATATAGAGATTGATCACTGCATTACCGCGATGTGCGTTAATATCTGAATAGTCATTGTGCAGAAACATAATACCGGCTTTGCCGACTAGTTACAATGTTTCATATTAATGCATGTCATCATTTAAATACTGATACAAGGACTTTGAACATGAGGTTTGAGTTTCAATCACTTGACACCAGAGTTCGCATGAGCGTTTACCGTTCAGTATGAAAGTGTTGAGCAAAGTTACTCGGGGAGTGGATGCCCATCAGTTTTATCCAGAGATTGAAAAAAAAGACTCTTAATAAATCATAATTGTTTTTAGCAAATATGATATATTGAATATTTTTACACCAAAGAACGACAACTTGAAGATGATTTATGGTAGGAATATCTGTAATGGCGCCGCCAAACCTTGAAGTAATCCGCATGTTATATACATTTCACATGGTACCACTGCCAGCTGGATCGGATCGCATCCCTTCTGGCTGCCAAAGCAGAAGACTAAATCAGCCAGGAGGGATGCGATCTTGGTGGCAGTGCGTCTTACACACTTCCGTCCGATCCACTTCCGTCCCATTTTTTAATCACTCCCACAAAAATATCCAGCAACCTAGTGGAAAGATGTTGCACATCAATAATAAAAACTAAAGCAGAGAGGATGATGGTTCAAATCCCACCTCAGGTATGCTATAGGCCAAGTTGTTTTTCTTGGTTTCCCCAGGAAAATGCAGGGATGATTCCTAGTAACATAGACTTTTAAACAATTTCTACACACACGCAAGTGCATGGGCACAAATAATAAGCAGGGCACTTCAGGAGTTGTTTATTGCACGAATACTGCGTAGGGGAGCTGGATTTCTAAAAG
Source organism: Meconema thalassinum (assembly GCA_946902985.2). NCBI lineage: Eukaryota > Metazoa > Arthropoda > Insecta > Orthoptera > Tettigoniidae > Meconema > Meconema thalassinum. Next base: position 292,055,833 of record OX336391.1, on the reverse strand, counting down.
AACAACATTGATGCTACTGCAACCCGGACAGAATATTGCTAGGTCAGTACTGTCTCACTCTTATGGAGATTGGATGCCCTCATGTTGTGATTGATGACAACACGTGCAATGTTAGCTGTGGCGATGACATCAAGCTCATCTCAGTCTATCACTATTTAGGGTTCGAAAGTTTAAGACCTAATCAAGTACAAAATATGCAAGCAAATATGCCCTAAAACTAGCTAAATATTACCTGAAAACTATGAAATATGACCTAAAAACTATGAAATATGACAGGAATTTTTGGGATTGGTAGAGTATCACTAACATCCAGTAAACATCTTAAGTGCCAAAACGTTATCAGCTATAATACACCAGGCACATAATAATCATACAAACTGACAGAGAGCTACAGTACATTAAAATGTTCAACATTCATTCAGTATAACAATACACAACACTATTAGGAAATCCTGTGTTTGAAACTCGACGCAGAAAACACAAACCTTGTTAACGACGCATCAATTTAAACAAAAATTCTGAAATTATAACCAAATATGACCTTATGTCACTAAAATACGACCAAATATGACCAAAACAATAAAAATGGCCGAAATATGCATTTATAGGTAACAACAAATTGCTTTAAACGGGGTCAGGGACCCTTCATTCAAACATATTTTTCAGATTTCGGGTAAAATGAGCTCAGGAAAAAATATGACTTTTCCTTAACATCCGAGCTTGAGTCATGATATTTGTCGATATACTCGTGTTACATAATAATCCATATTTAAACACACTTCCTTCACATCCCTCATTTTCATGAAACTGTGAATCTTCCCCAGCGGCTCACAAATAGTAGGACGTGGATTGGTGACCACGGGACTTCAGCTGAGCATGCCTTACTTCCACTTGTGCTGGGCTACTCTCTGTCATCTTTCATTTCAACCTCTCTTAGCGCAGTTAATCTGATACCCTCCCTTCGTTCACGCTGATGTGATAAGTTCGGCTTCATATAAGACAGTGCCTGGGTCTGTCAGGACCTCTTGTCGGTGTTCTGTTTATAAAAATGTCGACTGCAAATAACACAATTACGGAGGCGTTCCTTTTACGAATGTACTGCTTTTTGTTTCTGAATACGAAGAATTACATTCCAGGTGGATATTTCTGTATGTGCAATTATATTCAACCACAGAACGATTTGCTCTACTCTCTGTAACATAATCTAATCAGAATCACGTTACTCCACTCACACAGAAGTCCCACAGAATATTTGAGCGGCTTGCCGCCAGAGCCCAGCAACGTTCATTCGCACGAGGTCTACAGAGGAAATTATACAACATTGACTCCAGTTCAGAACAGTAATCAACAATCATTTTTCTGAGAAAATGACTACCAGGACCAAGTTATCATAGACAGAAGAACGGAGAAAGGTTTGCAGTGCCCGAATTAAGAGATTTTGGGAGAAGAACAAAACAGCATTAGATAAATAAGTTCTTTTGCGCTCCACAGCTGGGCATAACGATATAAACAAAATAACAGATTAATAATAATAATAATAATAATAATAATAATAATAATAACAATAATTCCTCGGCATAATCTTTGAAGTATATTTAGGAGAAATTATTCATGATGAAAATTAATAAATGTAAAACAAAAATATTGGAATGCAGCCGAAATAAATCAGAAACCTCTATGGACATCAAATTGGCAGGTGAAAAGTTGAAGGAAGTAGGAGACTTCTGTTACTTAGGAAGCAAAATAACCAGTGATGGACGAAGCAAAGAGGACATAAAATGTAGGTTGGCTCAGGCAAGGAAAGCATTTCTACAAAAAAGAACTCTGTCGACTTCGAATATAGATTTAGGTATAAGGAAGTCATTTTTGAAAGCCTATGTCTGGAGCGTGGCGCTCTATGGAAGTGAAAGTTGGACTATTGGTGCAGCAGAAAAGAGGAGAATTGAAGCGTTTGAAATGTGGTGTTACAGGAGCATGATGAAGATCAGAGGTATTAAGACGAGTGGGAGAGGAGAGATGTTTCTGGCGACTGCTAATGAAGAGAAGAGATAGGTTGGTAGGACACATACTAATACACCCAGGAATAGCAAGTTAAGTTATGAAAGGAAGGGTCGAGGACAAGAACTGTAGGGGTAAACCAAGGTTAGAATATGTTAAACAGATTGCCTCGGATGCAGGGTGTGGTAGCTACGTAGAGATGAAACGATTAGCTCAGGACAGGGAGACATGGCGAGCTGCATCAAACCAGTCAAAAGACTGAAGACTCAAACAACAACATTCAGCCCTCTGGTTTAAACCGCGAAGCAAATAAAGGAGGAATTTCCAAATTTCAGAAATCTTACAGGATCACTTGGAACAAATATAATAAACAAGTAGTTCCGTGAAGAACTATACAGCCTATTTTCATATAACCTACTCATGCTAATTGCCCCTATCAACATACAAAATTTCAGTTTGAAGGTTGTGATAGATTCGTAGATATTGAGAACCTTCTAAATATTTCAGATGATCGCCAGGTTGGATTTTAATTTATGTAATATTACATTAAGATTATTGTGTACGTGTGGTATTCAAACTAAATCGCATGATTAGAACACAAGAAGTAAAAGCGAGATTTTAAAATTTCGCACAGCTGCCATCTTGTGGTAATACAAACAATCGAAATAAATTAGATGCCAGTGGATTAACATTTATATAAGCACTTACCGTGCAACGTTTCACTGCACTCGGATAATTATATCGCGAGAAACGTCCATTTAAATATTTATACTTCGCGCCGCCGCCATGTTGGATTTGTGCTCACCAGGTTACTGAAAGTCCTATAGGTGAACATATGTTCATAGCTTCTATGAACATAAAACATTTCAGTTTGATTGCTGTGAAAGATTCGTAGATATTGAGAACCGTCAAAATATTTCGGATGCTCGCCATTTTGGATTGTTATATATATAGGCCATAGAGTTATGTACCATTCAAGGAAAATTATTGCCTAGGTTCATTATTCAAACTTTCACTTCAATCGCAAGATTACGACACAAGAAATAAAAACTTATTTTTAAAATTTCGCACAGCCGCCATCTTGAGGTTGTGTAAACAATTGAACTAAATTAGATGCCAGTGAATTACAATATGTATAATCATTTACTGTACCACATTTCACTGCGCTCAGAGGGTTAAATCACGAGAAAAGTCTATTAAAATGTTTCAACTTCGCTTGGCCGCCATGTTCGTTTTGTACTTTACAGGTTTATGAAAGTTACATAGATAAACCTCTATCAGTACCCTTTATCACCGTACAAAATTTCAGGGTGATATCTGTAATAGTTTCGGAGATATAGAATGTCAGTGAAATATTTCGCACAGCCGTCATTTTGAGGTTATGTAAAGAATTGAACTAAATTAGACCCCAGTGCAATACAATGTGTATAAACATTTGCTGTACCAAGTTTCATTACGTTTGGATGGCTAAATCGCGAGAAAAGTCTATTTAAATGTCTCAACTTCGCTTGGCCGCCATGTTGTTTTGTAGTTACCAGGTTTTTGAAAGTCTCATAGGTGAACTTCTAGTAGTGCCCTTTATCACCGTGCACAATTTCAGGGCGATATCGGTAATAGTTTCGGAGATACTGAATGCTTGTGAAATATTTCGCAAGCCGCCATGTTGGATTGGTGAGACACAATAAAATTTGAAGGGCACGGTCGGGTCGGCCAGAATGGTGCTATGATCTTACCGAGTTTCATTGTAATCGCTCCAGCCGTATAAAAGTTATTAGGGGGGGGGGCACCCACACACAGACACACGGACAAAAGGTGATCTCATAAGCCTATTTTTTCATAAAATGAAAATAGGCTAGAAATCAATATCTCGGAAAGCAAACCTTAGATCCTATAATACTGTAATCAAACCTGAACCGTTATAATGCATCGGGAACCTTAATCATTGGTGGAGGATCTTTAACCAAGACATACTGTAGAGAGAGAAGAAAGGAAAATTTTACGAAAAATATTTGGCCTAGTTTGTATAGAGGGAATATGGAGGAAAAGATCATCCCAGGTAATATATATTGTCAATCTGAAACAATCTCTCACACTTTTCGGAAAGGACGATTGAAATTAGGGGCAGATGACCTCGTAATTCCGCCCCTTAAAACAACAATAACTGACTAATTAACTAACAATTGAAATTTTACGGACACATTATTAGAATGAACAATGACAGACTAACAGAATTCTCAACCTGGCCCTCTCATTAAAACACAAGAACAGCTGGCTTCGTAAAATTGAAACAGATCTCCATTAAATCAACATCTCAGAAGACATAGTTGCCACATATTAGCCAGATAATGTTCTGAGAGTGAAGTAAAATAATAATAAGAAGAGCAACCCACAGAAAAGTGGGAAAATTTCAAAGAAAAAATCATCGAGACCGCTAAAACCTTGATTCCCCTGACTAAAAAACCGAAACATCCTTGGTGGAATCAAGAATGCGAAATCGCCCTCAACAACAGAAACACTGCCTTCCAAATCTATAACAGTAACACATCTGAGACAAACCTGAAGGTCTTCTTCAAGGTACGTATACAGACGTCCAAAATTATGAGACGAATCAGACGAAAATATATCAATGATCAACTGACTTCGATCGAGAACGACTTCCGAAACTACAATACGCGTGAATTCTACAAAACATTCGCCAACCAAATCAAAGGGTACACACCGCAAAACTTATGCTTCAAAAAACAAGACGGAAAACTGGCATTACAAATAAAGGCAATTGTCAAGAGCTAGCTACATACTTCTCCCGACTTTCGAATGCCCAGAACACACGAAACGATTCCCAAAGAAACAATCAGACCACACATCAGAAGAATCACTACCCCCAACTCAAGATGAAATCCACTCCCACATCAAAAGACTCAAAAACAATAATGCCTCAGGTGAAGACGGCATCTCTGCAGAACTACTTAAAAACCTCAGACCCAGTGCACTCAGGGAGATTACATTAATCATCCAAGAAATATGGCAAACACAGAAAATACCTGATGACTGGAAAACAGCACTCATCCACCCACTACACAAAAGAGGAGATAAGTCTGACGTGAACAACTACAGAGGGATTTCTCTCCTTTCCGTCGCCTACAAAATTTTCTCAGCTTGTCTCTTGACACGAACACAGGAACAGCTCGAACCAAAGTTATCAGAATTTCAAGGAGGATTCAGACCGAACCGATCGTGCCCTGAACAAAACTTCAACCTTAAAACCATTGTCAAAATGCATGCTATTCGAAATAAACCGGCGATGTGCACATTTGTCAATTTCAAAAAAAGCATACGACTCGATCGATAGACAATCACTCTTCCAGATCCTTGAAGAAAGAAGATTAGACCACAAAACACGCGGACAAACGCTGACCAACACAAAATCCAAAATAAAATTTATGGGGAAAATCTCGGAATTCAGACAGGCGTGGGGCAAGGAGATGGTCTTTCCCCTCTCTTGTTCAACATAGTCCTGGATAAAGTCATGGAAGAGCTCAAGAAACATAATGTCTGGAAACCAGTTACACTTAGCTTTAGTAAAAACAATCTCTCTATACCATATCTTGCCTTCGCCGATGACTTGGTTATACTACAGTAACAGAAAATCAAGAGGCGGCTTCGGTGGCGTAGTTGGTAGCATTCTGAGCTTCGATGCCCAAGATCGCGGGTTCAAACCCGGCCGAATCCGAATCCATTTCGTCTGATATTTAAGATCGTTAAAAACCCCTCAGTATGCCTTCTTTCGGAGGGGAAGTAAAGCCGGCGGCCCCATGTCGTAGATTTATGGCATGTCAAAGAATCTTCCACTAATTACACCTGTGTGAAGCTAAATTATAAAGGTTAAGTTTAAACAACGCTCTTAGGTTTCTACGTTCGTCGCCAGGAGCCGACTGCGGTGGCGTCCAGTAGCCAAGTTCTGAACTGGCAGTCGTTGACGGTGGCGTTTGGCGGCAAAAGTAGGAACTACTTGAAAAATTCAATGTCTGCAGTCCTTACTTGAATTAAAAACAGATCACACACACTAATACAGTCATCACAATTAACACCGGTTATCTGACAGATTCTACACACGCCCAAAGTACACGGGGCTACATGACCGCGTTGTCGCAGCCCCTAAACTGAGGAACCAACCAACTAGAAAATCAAGAGACCGCAATAAAACAAATAGAAACACTCCAAGAATGCGCAGAGTAAACTCAAGTGCTAAGTCACAAGGGCGACAACATGCAAACAAAATACGGAACGATCAAAAGAGTCCCCCATTTCAAATATCTGGGAGAATTTATCGAACCAACTGGATCCGAAAAAATCTCACAAAAAAAACCGTCTCTAGAAAACCAGGAGAGAACTCGGACTTATCCAAAAACTCGATAACAAAAAATGCATGTCTAGACAAACCAAACTTCGACACTACAACACTGTCATCAAACCGGCAAGTCTCTATGCAAGCGAAACACTTACACTCAATAAGCAATATGAACTTGAAGACATCAAGAAATAAGAAAGAAAAATCATTCGTAATATACTAGGAGCAAGACTCACTCCTACGGGTACCGACTACAGTCAATCAAGACAACTGAAAAATACTCAAACATCGAAGTTGACTTCAGAAAAAGACGATTGAAATTCTTCGGGCACATAAGTAGACTACCGAATACATGACTAACCAAAAGAATACTAGATTACATATCATCACTCAAAAGTACAACTCCATGGATGAAAGAAGTACAAAAATACATGCGAACTGCTAACATAACCGACACAACAGACAGAGACTCCTTCCGTAACAAAGTGAACAACTGGGAAGTCCAACCAGAGCAACCAAAACCTACACCTTACAGACCTCAATGCTGTGACGAAAGAAAATTGGCATTCTTCAACAGAATGAAACAATACTGGAAAAATAAGAAGAACGTCAAGAATTGAGTCAAAGTGTTTATCGCTTTCCAATATTGGGAAAATAGGCTGTAAATAAATAATAAATAATAAATACCCACGAAGACCTGCAAGTGCTACATATGTCAGCTGAAGACGCCCTTAACAGAGATCTCTTCCGCAAGAGAATATTGACGAACGGGCTAAACCGAGAAGAGCAAACGAAGAGAAGACACGGTGCCCCTTGGACAAAGGAGCGTAAGCAGGTCCACTCACAAAGAATGAGGGAAATCAAGGCTCTGAAGAAGGCCAAGTTCAGTGTCAAATGCAGCAAGACTTAACGTGGTCCTTGATGGCCCCAGCGAATTAACAGTATATAATAATAAATAAATGAATGACCCAACCCTTACCCGGCCTGGAAAGCCCAACACCTGGGGAGGGAGGGTTAATTTATAAATAACAAACAGTGTACATACATGAAATGAAATTTACAAGTAAATTACATTTACAGTATTATGCTTATAATGACAATATCAAAATAATTTAACAGTATATTTTTGTTGTTGTTGTTGTTGTTGTTGTTGTAACTGTACTTGTGATTCATTCGATTATTATATTTTACTTTTATGCGTATGTACATACTACTTACAATATTACTAGTATCACGGTCCCACAAAGCCATCGGGTGTGGGTTATCTGTGGGAACAAATTTAGAAATGTTACTTTATTGTATAACTCGATAATATCTCACTCATAAAAAACATAACATGCAATTGAAATTGATTTTCCTTGTTATTTTAATTACTTTTAAAATGTATTGTGTGTGATCAGAACCTAGCTTAGTTCACTAATAGTTTTTCTATGACTTTTTGCATTTCTTTTTTGCTTCTTGTATTGGAAGATTTCTTAATGTCGATGGTAATGCATTATTGAGTAATCTTGGTACTAACACTTTCAGTCTTGTTTCCAATATAAATTGATGTGGAAGGGAATTTAGTATGGTTTCTTTTGAGTGCTGAGGTAATAATCTATATCCATTAACTCTTTAACGTGTTAGAAGTATTGTGGTCTTATATAAATCTCCAATGGACAACAATTTCTTCTTACAGTTATCTCTGTCTTCAATTGGTTTTAAACATCTTTTTTGTATATCTCTTAACATTATAATTGGACTTCCTGTTGTCCCGCCTCATGCTACAATGCCATATCGAAGTACTGATTGGACAAGTGCTGAATAGCTCATTATGTACACATTTGGAAGGGCACAATAGGCAAGCGTATGAAAGAAGAATAATGTCTTTCTCAGGTTCTTTAACAGTTCCATAATGTGACTGTCCCGTTTGAAATGAACATCTACCGTGACTCCAAGATATATTTTATAGTTATTCACAGATTGAATGTATTGGTCATAGTCATAGTAACAGTTAGTAATTTGCTCTTTGCCTGTATTTAAGTGTAGACAGTTAAAATTACGAAATTTCAATTTAAAAATTTCTTAAATATTACCACGCATTCGTATATTCATAATTATAGATTGTTTTTATTTATTTAAAGGGTGAGATTATTATCAGGGCTCAATCTTAAAACATGATCGAATCTTTTTGCACCATATTAATAGCCCAGCCAACGGCCTGGCCATGTTGAAACACCGGATACCATGAGAACTCCGCAGTATAGCAGCATTGGAAGTGGTTGGACCTTGGATGGAATGCTGGCTCAGTGGGACCACGCGCTGTTGGTGGGAAAGGAGGAGCGGAAAGTCTCTGGCCACCCTACCGCACGTAAACTCCGGCTGAGAATAGCCTCTTCGGGCACAATAATAATAATGATGAATAGCCCCTTGGACTCGAAACCTGGAATCGAGGCGCGGATCGATCCCGCAATCTTGAGCTCAATGAACTACACTGCCACCCCACCCTGGATAAGTTCAACGTTACAAAAAACTAAATTTTCAGGTCTATGAGGATATTTGCTCATCGTCATCTTGACATATCAGCACTCCTGCTGTTCTAGTCCCGCGACTTGGGAATCCTTGGCCTTCCTTCATGCTAGCAAGTGTACATTGACCCCACGAGGCACTGTAGCGTTTCAGCAACTATTCTGCGTGAAACAAGCAGCGATCCTTCCTACCACACACTGCACAATACATATCGAGCTCTCCAATGCCGTCTCGTGACGTAGCCGACCACGCAGCCAGCTGCAGAAAGTCCGGAGATCGTAGGTTGGAATCCTCGCACAGAAAGCGGCTATACTGCGTATGGTTTTCCGCGGGTATTTCAAACTTCCTCCAGTAAATGCCGGGATAGTACCTTATTTCAAGTCCCTGGGCACGTAACCCATCCCTGTCCCTAAACAGTTACACACACTATTACACTCATCACATGAAACAGGTTATTAGACACACACACACACAACTACACGGGGCAGATAGCCAAGTTGTCCCAAGCCCCCAAAATGAATTAACAGCAACATAACAATGCTAGTGTGATGTGACAGCGGGGAGGAATTTTCAACTGAAAAATCACGTGGCGTCAGGAAGGGCATCCGGCCTTAAATCCCCGGCCAAAACCACGAACCCAATTAATTGGGAAAGGCCGAAGAAAGAAAGAAAGAAAGAAAGAAAGAATAACAATGCTAGTGTGATATGTTGTTGTTATGTGTTGTGTAAATCTACAGTCTATTGACTGGTTTGATACAGCCCTTCATACCTCCTTGTCCTGAGCTAAGCAATTTATCTCTACATAGCTACCACACCATACATCCGAGGCAATCTGTTTAACATATTCTAACCTTAGTCTACCCTTACATTTCTTATCCTATGTCCTTCCTTCCATAACTAAATTCGCTATTCCTGGGTGTCGCCAGAAACATCTCTTCCCCCCCACTCATCTTAATACGTCTTCATTTATTACTCTATCAACCCATCTGATGATCATCATTCTCCTATAACACCACATTTCAAATGCTTCTATTCCCCTCTTATCTGCTGCACCAACAGTCCAAGTTTCACTTCCATAGAGCACCACGCTCCAGACAAAGGCTTTCAAAAATGACTTATAATACCTAAATCTACATTTGATGTCAACAGATTTATTTTCTGTAGAAATACTTTCCTTGCCTGAGCCAACGTACTTTTTATATCCCCTTTGTTTCGTCCATCACTGGTTATTTTGCTTCTAGTAGCAAAAGTCTCCTACTTCCTTTATCTATTCACCTGCCAATTTGACGTCAATAGTTTTTATTCGGCTTTAATCCATTATTTTTATTTTACATTTTTTTGATTTTCATCATAGATTCCTGGGGGCGTGATGGCTCAGCGGTCTAGCTGTATGCCTCTCACCAAGGCGGTCCGGGTTCGATTCCCGGTCAATGCATGTGAGATTTACGAAGTGAAAAGCCATGTCCTGTGGTTCGGATTCCACGTAAAAAGGAGGTCCCGTGGCTCATGATCTCAAGATTAACGGTCACGTTAAACTGCAAGCTTCCTTTTCTTCATAGATTCCTTCAAGGCAGAGTCCATACCATTTAAGCGGGCCGATAACCTAGATGTTAGGCCCCTTAAAACAACAATTATCATCATCATCATACCATTTAAAATTTATTCAAATCCTCTGGTGAATCGGCTAAGTGTCATCTCACAAGTATTTTATCACCTATCACCTTAATTATGCTGAAGAAGAAGAAGACCACAATGTGGCTGACACTAGCACGTTAAACAGCTTCTACTACTTAATTTATTGTCTTTTCGTAGACCACTCTCAATGCCATTGTGTATTTATTACAAGGATAATAGGCTATAAACGCGAGCCGCTCTTAAGTTTCTATTCTCCAAGTAGCTATAGTCCCTTTAAACTACGAGGGAACTGGCAGGATGTCTGATGTCGACAGAACGGAAGCCCACGCGGGACCTTCATAATTACTGGGGCGGATCTTAGCGGCAGGAGTATGGGGATGAAAGGCTTGCGACTGGGTGTCCCTTCACCATCCCGACTATACATTGCAAGCACTTGTACTAACCGATTCGTTGTCAACTATTTGATGCAATGGCGGAAAATTGGCTCACTATCTAAAGTCCCATGAGACAAAAATCACACATGAACAGTGAAAAAGGAGTCTAGGAACATTCGACAAGTATCACCTGATGACACACAATTCTCTCAGATGTTCACGATGGAGGAACTTGAAACAGCTCTCAAGGACGTAAAATCAGGCATATTTATTGCATGTTAAAGATCCTCCATAGTCTAAACTTGTGTGAAGGTAAATTGTTAGGTTAGATTTCGTCGGAACGCTCTATCAAAGATCCAACGTTCACCACTAGGTGTCATTGATATCTGGTAGCGAAAGTTGGAACTACTTGAAATTGAACGGAACTTGTAGCTCACCCTAAGGGTGTCCGCTGGAAGCAGCTACAGACTCAGGCGAGCCGAACATGTCCTCGGACGCTCCCGGCACTAAAAGCCATACGATAAATAAATAAATAAATTAATTAATTAATTAATTTAAAAAATGTGGGAAAGAGACTAGAAAATGGCTGACCAAGTTTTTCTCATCCATCTTTAAATCAGGGTGCCTGTCAAAAGTCTTCAAAATCACCAAAGTTATTGCTTTCCTGAAACCAAACAAACCTTCGGATAAAGTAGAAAATTACCGTCCAATACCACTTCTCAGCTGGTGCTATAAACTCCTTGAGAGACTTCTTCTGAACAGGATAGGCCCACGAATCTTGGAAACCATCCCGATGGAACAAGCAGGTTTGAGACCGAATAGGAGCTGCACCGACCATGTTCTAAGCCTAACTACGTACATTGAAGCCGGGTTTCAGAAACAAGTTAAGACATCTGTAGCTTTTATCGACTTTACTGCTGCTGGCGATACAGTGTGGAAAGGACTCCTGTACTATTGAGCACTATAACACGTTTACTGCGTATTAGTAGAGCATGCCATATCCACCAAACTGAGCGAGATACTTGCGTGGAACTCTTAAAAAGTCGTAATAATTGGAGTTTTTAACGTCCGCAAGACGAGTTCTACTGAGCGTATCCTACTTATCCTACTCACGAGCCTGCTGCGTGACCCGCACGATGGTTGAAATCGAGAGATGATACTGGTCCTCGTGAAGTTGACGGAGCTGCCATCTGAACGCAAAATATTTAAAAAAAATGATACCATAAGCGTCATGACGCAGCCAAAAATGATTGCTCGAAGTAATTTCATGTTACTCATGAATGAAAATGAAAATGAAAATCCACAGCCTGCTTCCAGTCGACCGACCGGGTCAGGGAATGGAATGAATGAAGCCCCCATCTAGCGGCGAGGATATGAACTGTGCCGGCTGCCGAAGCCTGTCGCACTCCTCTGGGGCAATGGTTAAATGAATGACAGATGAAATGAAATGATAGTGGAGAGTGTTGCTGAAATGAAATTGTGACAGGGAAAACCGGAGTACCCGGAGAAAAACCTGTCTGCCTCCGCTTTGTCCAGTACAAATCTCACATGGAGTGACCGGTATTTGAACCACGGACCCAGCGGTGAGAGACCGGCGTGCTGCCGCCTAAGCCACTGAGGCTCATTACTCATGAATATGATACAGGAATAAATGCCAATTATAAGTTTACTCCTTTTATGAAATTGCGAACAACCCGCCCCGGCTTCGACCGGTATCTTTAACGGTTTACCCAGCGTAAGCTTAAAAGGTGCACGGACGGCAGGTCGCAGGCGCAATTCAGAAAAGCCGAGGTGAACAGTGAAACTCCAAACCCATATACTCTTCTCTGAAGTCTTAACTCGACACGACTCAACAGTTTGATGCTGGCCAAAGCTGAGGCGATAGGCTCGTTATGAAGCAAGTAATTAAAATTTCTACTGAAAGGAGATTGTTGGAAGAAATGAAAACGTAAAACCTCTTATAATGGGCGATGTATTAAAGGTAGAGATATGCTGTCACGGATTTTGTTTGTAGAACTTTTCATGCTAAAAAGCTTAAAAGGCGCAAAAACGGCAGGTTTTTCTTCGATTCGATTACCTGAAATCGTTACAGCTCGGCTCTTTTTTGTTGTTGACATAAATGAATGTTTTTCTACAGAAACCTTCCTCGAGAAATCCTTTACACAATGGTGAAAACCGCACCAAAATCCACCCACAGATTCTCGAGAGTACCCGTTACATCCAAGAATTGGGGATTTTGTTTTATACTATGTTGAGATTAACTGGATTTTCTTTATTACAAAAGTGGAATCACTCGTATTCTCCTAAAATAATAATAATAATAATGATAATAATACGGCAATAATAATAAGAAGAGGAAAATGCCGCGTCTTATATCGCATGGAAGTTGCCTTGCTGCTTAGGGATAAAAAGAAAGAAAAGAAACAAATGATAATGAATGACGAAAATCGAGGCGAGTAAATATGCAGGAATCCGAATACGCATGCGCAAATCTGGCTACGGATAAACCTGCTAGCAGATTGGATTATCTAACGCTCATCCCTTGACGCGCTGGGCGCGTGATCCGCACTGGACGTGATAAGGACAAAGGGCAAAGCTCTATGGCTTTGCGTTGTGGAAAGTGCAGATGAGCTCGATGAGAACCAGAAGCACATATTATCCAACTTAAAGGCGGCCGTTATATTGTATTAGCCTTTCAAGATACGAGTGCCACTGAACTTTGCTGCGCCAGTGTTTGTTTACAACAGCAGCTGGATCGTCACGCGACGAGTAGGGTGACACGGTGATGACAGAGTGCAGGCTTCACATAAGTCAAGTAGCATTGCGCGCGCTACTTGTGTTAGACAGAAGTTATATTGTGAACGGAAATTAATACGAGCAATAGTGGGAGAATTAAGAATGGCGCCTTTCAACAGCACAGTCAAAATTAATTAGAACTCATGATACCACATAGAGTAGAACGATGAAGGGCTACTGAACGTGAGATATATCCTACCCGCGCGACTGTACCTGTCAACTAATCAAACTGACAGAATAACACAAGTAAACAAAGAATAGTTTCCTCCTCAGCCACAGGCAATCGTATCTTGAGATGCTAATACAAGTACCGGGCGACCCACTGCCCTCAGCACTCGGGTCGATCGAGCTGTGGCAACAAACACTTTCACTAATCGATTGTGATAACAGCACGTCTCAGTCCTCCCTCTCTCTCTCTCACTCAATATGAATGACGTGACGTGGCAGCTGATCACAATTTAATTCTCAATCAGTGGCGACTCGCGATTATTTTTATTTGAGAGCACAGCATTGTTGAGTCCGGACTAATTTAGTTGGGTGGTTTCAATTAAGTGGATAAGCCTAATTGGATATTATTTTAACCTATTTTAGTATCAGCCAGTAATTGGGATTATATTGTGTTGACTGGCTGAAATTTACAATATTAATTATAGGTTATATTTAGAGCCCTGCGCGAATAAAAAAAACTATATCCGCATCCTCCCCGCATCCGCACGACTGTTATCCGCATCCGCCCCGCATCCGCACGACTGTTATCCGCATCCGCCCCACATCCACACGACTGTTATCCGCATCCGCCCCACATCCACACGACTGTTATCCGCATCCGCCCCACATCCACACGACTGTTATCCGCATCCGCCCCACATCCGCACGACTGTTATCCGCATCCGCCCCACATCCGAATGTTTGTTATCCGAATCTGCTGACATTACAATAATATTTTAAAGAATTAAAGCAACACATTTAGACATTTGAGGAGAAAGTCCTTCCCCTAGACTATGTATGTCATGTGCTATGTTTAAATTGAATGTTACAGCCAGAATTCCAACCCTTTTCAGTTCGGAGTGTTAATTATGCTTAATTACATAATTTGAAATGAAAATCCACAGCCTGCTTCCAGTCTCCGACCGGGTCAGGAATGGAATGAATGAAGCCCCCATCTAGCGGCGAGGATATGAACTGTGCCGGCTGCCGAGGCCCGACGCACTCCTCTGGGGCAATGATTAAATGAATGACAGATGAAATGAAATGATAGTGGAGAGTGTTGCTGGAATGAAACGTTGACAGGGAAAACCGGAGTACCCGGAGAAAAACCTGTCGGCCTCCGATTTGTCCAGCACAGATCTCACATGGAGTGACCGGGATTTGAACCACGGACCCAGCGGTGAGAGACCGGCGTGCTGCCGCCTAAGCCACGGAGGCTTAATTACATCAAATTACATAATTTGAATGAGAACTTAAATCATCTTACATTTGTCATGGAAAAACACGACGGTATAAATATATATCATAAATATCCGGGTGCTATTAATGATATTCTACAAGTTCGGATTGTATTCTGAAAACTATCCGCCAATTTACTCCAAACATTATCCGCTATCCGCACAGCCATGCAAACTATATCCGCATGTCGAAAGATTTTGCGGGTTTATCCACGGATATCCGCATCCACGCAAGGCTTTAGTTATGTTATGCCTTGTAGTCTGAATTTTGACGGGCCTGAATGACGTCACAGTAGACTAGACGCTGATCATCGCATTGTGCCAACTTTGACGTTACATTGTAAGTGCCAGTTTCAGTGTCTGCAAATGGTCTAGATACTTCGTGACTTAGAAATATGAGTGAAATCAATCCAACAGCAACAGCTTATACTATAAATCATGTTTGTAGTGATGGGAGATAGATGGCAAGGTTACATTGTTGGTAACTGGCGACGTCGAGTGAGACTGTAAGAAGGAAGGCTGTCAATAGGTAAAATATGTAGTTTATTATATTTATGTTCGACCCTGGCGAAATGTAAATATTATATGTCTGAAAACTGTACTATAATGAGGCTCATTATAGTACAAGTTTTCATTACGATACAGTTTCACCCACCAATCAGAGCTTAAGAAACAGATGTGTGACCAATTAGGTGAGGATAGCATCGCACCTGCACTCACTTCCATGGACCCCTATTTTAAATTTCACTGCGAGTCGAGTGTCATAGTGAGGTATTCCAGGAGGCCATGGTCAAATACAAGGTATTCTCTGCGTCCCATGTGCTCTGTTCAGTGCATAAAACTGGTGAAATCTCGACAGATATTTATGAATATTTACGTTCCAACATAAAATAGTTATATTATCGTCGAACATAAACAGTCGTATGCAACTCGCCTATAATGGTAATTAAGACACGAGTATGTTTATAAAACGAGCGTAGTGAGTATTATAATTTCCATACGAGTACTATTCATACTATTAAACGAATATATTTCGATATACAGTGGTATCTTCTTCAGCGTTAAAATAGCATTCAACGTTAAAAATAAACATAGAAATCCTTACAAATAATTTGTATTAAAATTCAAGTTCCAAATACATACTTAAATACATTTCTTTTCAAACATTAGAAAGTGTTCTAAACTGGAGTTGCGACCTTGTAATTATTGATGCGGGGAATTGAGACTTCTAACATCAACATCCGCCTAAGTCATAACATCATTTTCCAGCCCACTTTCGCTGCATTTGATCGTATATCTTATATCCCACTCCCCAGTAGGCCTATACTACTGCAACATCAAACATTTACCACGCTGAGCGTGTCTGTGTCTGATTGTGAGAACCTACAGTACTGTCACAGATAGGGAAGTATTCGGCAGACTCCCCGCACCGCTCTACACCCCGCTCCTACCACTGTGCTCTCAAGGTCAAGTGCAAAGTTAAACGCCGGTATTTGTAACCCTATTAGTTTGTATTAAATGTGTCTGCTATATTATCGTGTTTTATGTTAGTACTACTCCAATACTTCCTACATATCCCTAAAATGCTTAGGTCATTTTCTCCCGTTTTTACGACATATTCAGCGACTTTCTTTGTTTGCATATTTTGTACTTTTTTAGGTCTGAAACTTCCGAGCCCTAGTGATAACATTATTATTCGTGCTTTAACTTACGACGGAAGTAAATCGTCCAATTGAGCCTGTCTTAATAAACCACTAAAATTACACCTGGTGAGTTAGCCGTGGTTGTTACGGCGTGGCTGCAGGCAGTCGCTCACATCCGGGAGGCGAGGAGGTTCGAATCCACCCACCGGCAACCTTGAAGATGGGCTATTTTGGTTTCCCATCTTCCTTCCAGGCAAATGCCGGGGTTGGTCCCTAACTATAGGCCACAGCCGCTACCTTCCAACTCCTCATCCTTACATTCAAACTTTCCTCCCCAGATAACACTCTACACGCGACGGTACTTGTAGCTCACCCCATGGGTGTCCGCATAGAAGAAGCTACAAACTCTGGCGAGTCGAACATGTCCTCGGACACTCCCGGCACTAAAAGCCATACGCTAAAAGAAAAGAAAAACAAAAATTGCATTATAGTGAACCCATGGGCCATAGGGTCCATGACGGTCGAATCCATGTCCTTAAGGAAGAAATGAAAGAAACGTATAGTTTCTTAAAGGAACGGAGAGAGATTTTAAGCCAGGAATATAGCTTAACATTGTGCAAGCGACTAGGGACAGATGTTCCTTAGATGAGATCACCCCACTCGACATTTCAGAGAGGGCTGGTCACGAGTATTAATAACTGAGTGGAAATTTCCACCGTGATAGAAAGAGAAGCCTGAATCGGAATTCAAGCTGACGTTGCTGGATTTTGACAACGCCGCATATGCACCAGAAGAGGAATAATTAAAATTAACACGTTTACGAGCATAATAATGAGTAAACAAGCACAGCACAGTGAATCATTTTGAATGAGAGATTTTTCAGTATAGAGAAACCATGTAATAATTGTGCAGAAATAAACTGCCGACGTAAGACGACGTCATAGGGGAATTACCTAAGCCTCTGTGGAGGGGAGAGAGCAAAAAGAATGCAACACCCACACAATTGAGGACGAGAAATTAATTAATATCTCCGAATTGCACGATCGATTCTTAGGTGCAATAAGATCATTTGACATTGAGAAGACGAGCTTTCGGAAGGTATAATTTTTATATTTGTGGCACCATTATTTTAGAAGTTGACCACAGGAAAGGCTTGAGTCTTATTTTTTTGTAGTAAAACAGTATAAAGCTTCGGGCGTTTCCAAGCCAATCATGCAGTATTCAGACAGCCAGAGGGCACGTCATTGTGTCACATCGCATGCAGTCCTACGAGCATTCCGTGAGGGGAAGTGCTGCTCCACGACGTAGAAGAAGTCATTCCGACAGTCCGTGAAGGGACGTAACTCTGCGTTACATCGATAACAGCTACCAGTACTCCTTGAGGGGAGAAACGCTGTTTTACACCGCCGAAGCAAGATCCGATAGCCACAGGCGTCACAGTAGTAACGACTTGCTTGCCTCCATAAGGAGCATTCAAGGCGAAATTTTAAAGTATCGCCGCAGTGAAGTATTAGGAAAATCCTAATTATAGGATTTAGGCCCGACTGTATACAAGTTAAAGTGAAAATTCATAAGATATAGTCAGAGCAGGCTGCGAACGTCGGACTTAAAGGCGATAGGTCGTTAAATGTACGAACGAATAGTTCATAACGTACGGAAGTATCGTACCAGACAGATAAACTGCTATTTAAATTGAAGCAATCTAAAAGGGAAGAACAGAATAAGGTTCGAACGTAGGAGTGTTGAAACACTTCAAACAAAGAGGATAGGAGACTATAAACATTAGCTCCAGAAAGCAGGCGAACAATTCTAATAGTACTAGAATCAAGAAGTGCTAGCTGCTAGAAACTAATTCTATAGGTCTTAGAGGAGACCTCGATTCATATAGACTTTCGTTAGGATCGATAGACAGATCTACAGACAAGCCGTTCAAGCTAGATCAATAGCCGGTTATCCAGGATAGGAATAGCAGAATTGAACTCCAGGGAACAGTAGATGTTTCGGGACTTTCGCATTCTTCAGAATAGGAAGCCGACATCGGATAAATTTCACCCTTGGAAACGGGAATTTAAGAAGATCACGTGTGAAAGGCTCAGAAATACGGCCTAGTGATCGTTGTGAAGTGTAAAATAATCAAGATTGTGTGTTAAATAATATTTTTAGTGTTTATTATGTGTTCAAAAGGGACACATCAGTATATAAAAATGTCGTCAATATTAAGTGTGTTAGATATATGTTTATTTGTGTTTTTACGTAAGATGAATACCTTTAATATGGTGTAAAAAGTTCAAAGTGGGCCCAAAAATGAAACACCGCACCAGATTTAAGATCAGGGATGATCTGGAAAATATGTGAGTACAAAATTCATTTTTATTTTTGGTGTCAGAAATTGATTGTGTACAAAACCCACCGGAGTTTTGGAGTGAAAGGGATGTGTTTTAATAAATAAATGCTGAATAATCAAGAATACGGTCTGAACAATAATAAAATAAATAGAGAAGTTATGAATAATTATGTAAATAATAAATCCCGTAGAGGAAATAGGTGAATAAAGGGTTAATGTATTTAACAAATGTAATAAGAGCAAGCGAAATATCATTTAATTATCATGAAAGACATTGAAATAAAGTAAAGTTGAGATATGAAAGAAATAGCTTTTGAGCTTGTATAAAAAGAATAAAGATAATAATAATAATTAAATATGGAAATGTTAAATAAAAATCAAATAAATTGATATGAACATAAGAACGTTAAGCCTTAACGTATGTGTAAGAAATGAGGTTCAATGGAATATTTTAAAACAGGGAGCGATTTATCGACCTCGGAAAGATTAATATGTGAATTAAAATAATATGAATTGTTACTAAAGAGATTTTATCAGTTCTTGGGAAGGCATTTTCGGCTTAAAATAATGCATAGCGCATAATGAGCGCAAATATAATATTAAAGTGTCACGCTAGGAAAGCGTAGTGGTTAAATACTTGGTACATTACTTATGGAGGGTAGTTGATTGCAGTGAATTGATAATTGTGTAAGTCCTCTAGTTGTGACATTAGTATCACGAGGCATTGTGTATGTATTTAAAAAGGGAGCTAATATATGGTATTATTGAGCGTATGTCATATGGGCCACGGCCGACTCTAAATCGCATTTTGTATAAGCCCTCTGTATGGGATTGGTTCCCGAGGCACCTGAAGAGATTCGAATGCAGGATCTTCTTATGATAAAAGCCCCTGTAATTCTCCGTCGTCGTATGTGTATTTAATCTTCCCAATCAATGAGGACCCTCTCATAATTAATAAATGCCAAGGATACGGAAATGGTCTTTGAACCAAAGAATAGTTGTTTGAATGTTACGGTACAGTAAAGCCCGGTCTCCCCAGAACTGGATAGAATGGGAAGGTTTGTTTTGAAAGCCTTGAAAATAAGCTACTAATGTTGGGTCAGACAGGATGTCTCCGCCACCCTAACGTGTCATAAATCGCACCCCATGTAGTAGAGACTAGCTCTTTTAAAAGCGAGGGGGAACAGAGACCGTCTCGTAAGCTGTTAGAAAGAGAAATAAATACACCAGGAGTGTTTAAAGTTGTTAACGACCCGGGCGTTGAACCGAGGTCCTTAAAGATGGATATTTCGTTTGCCGGTTCAGATCGTAGTTTCTTATATGAGAATGGTCTATTAAGACATAAGAGATAAATAACAATCCCTATTGTAATAATGTATGGACGTGGGATTCCACGAGTTGATTGAAGGCAACTGAGTTCGGGAGTAACTATAGTTTTTTGACTGTGTCAAGTACCTTCACGCTCTGGAGTACACAATTGATTTTCTGATTACCTTAATATATTTGTGAAATAAAGAGAGATGATAACAACTGAATGTGTGGACATGCCCAAAATATTGAATTAGATAATTCACATAGATTTTAAATATAATTATATATTTGTTTTTGAGAAATAAGAAAATATAAAAGCTAGTGTTTGAGGTGTACAAGAATGACACCGTAATAATGTAAATGCATGGAGCCAAAGAGCTCGGAGTTATGTAAACTTAATGTTAGTGCTTTATGGAAGTGAGATTAAGTAAGAATTGTTGGTTTATGTGGAAACCACAGGGTTTGAATACAATATTTGTTTATTTTATTTTGTGATCCCTTGTTCATTTGGAACAAGCAGTTGATATTTGGGTCAGTAATTAAATTGTTTAAATGTTTGTAGCGCCATTAATTTTATTAATTAAATGTGTTTAAATAGGAGTTGATTTTGTTGTTATTTTTGCAAGTGTATCCTCTAATTAATCCAAAATATGTGAGTCACAGAGTGGGGGAACTTACCGCTGCCCCGAAATCCCGAATTGAGCTACGCTGGTAGACTGTGATTGGCATATTTCTTGCTAAATGGGCACAGGGGGATATATAAATACTTGCTGGATTAATAACTAGAGGAACACTTAAGTCGGTCATATCATGTAAAATTAAAGTAATAATAGGAATAGCTACAACGTAAATATTAACTGACCGCATGGGTCCCTGGAAACTCATACCGAGCAGCCCTGAATATATTATATTATGAACCCCCTAGCAAATCTTAGGATTTTGGCGCCCAGTACGCAGGGATGAGTTTTCCTAGGGAAAACCCGAGTTTTCTCGAGAAATCAAAATTTTCATTTTTTGAAAAAAATGGTTTTTCGAAATTTTGAATTTTAAATACTTCCATAAAGGTTTTATGAAATTGAATAAAAGTAGTAAAAGGGTACGTTGTAAGTGAATACCCGTACCAAAGTAAAATATTTTAAAGAAATTGGGACACACTAATTCAGAGTATCATCTCTCAAACATGTACTAGTGTGGTGGCATTAGTGGCCCACTGTATTTTAATATGATGTTGTTAAGTGAAGAGAGGCGGAGGCTCTCTGAGAATGTAAGGGCCGAGAGCCCAGGGAAAGGTAAAACTACAGGTGAGAAAGAGTACCCAACTAAAGAAATGATAAATGTTTCTGTAGAAAGCATGCGTGCACCTGGAGACATAGTTACACGAAGAGATGGTAACATGTCTGCAGACAAAAGGGTAATAAATGTTGAGCCTTTAGAGCTCGGAAAGGAAAAGGAAATTTGTAAACCAATTCCAAGGGAAAATGTAATGGATATTGATAAGAATAAGGATAATACAAAGTCTCACCTAGTAATGTCGGTTCAGGTAGGCTCTGAAAACGAAGGGGAAAAGAATGATAGTACTGACGTTCAGGATCAGGAAAAGGTAGAAATGGCGACGTGGGATGACGTAAGCAAATTTATACGTCAAATAGATAAAATAGATAATGAGTACGAAGAAATGAGGGGTGAACTTTGGGATTTGAGTTGTACTGACTCAAAGGAGAGAGAGAAAATTAGGGAACAAACAGAAAGTATTTTCGAGGAAATAACGAAAATAACCAGGCTCCGTGAAAGGGCATATAATAAATGCAAGAGACCCAAACAGGAGTTGGAAGAAATACGCAAAGAAATTCCTGAGATGGAAAGGTCATTCAGAGAAACAAAGAAGAAGTTTGCGAAACGCATGGAGAAAGAAGGAAAAATTGAAATAGTTCCGTGGGAACAGCTAAAAATGTTTATTAATGAAATAAGTGAGATAATGGAGCAGGTATGGGATATAAGAAGAGAATGGGATAAGATTTGGTGGAAGACCAATTATAAAGAGCACGAAAGGAAGAAATATGTTAAGGAACAAATGGATTATATAAAAGAAGAATGGGATAAGATGCATTATTTCAGAATGAGCATGCATAAAGAATCTGGAATAATAAGCATTCAGGAGTTAGCTGAGTTGAGGAAAGTCAAGATTCCAGAATATACAAAGATAGTAGAGGCTGCTCAGAAGGTATATGAGGAATACATGGTGGCGCAGAACTGTCAGGAAAATGAAACAGCTGTCCAGACGGAAGTTGAAAAACAAGCCGAAATTGAAGAAGAAAAAGAAGTCACGGTGCCAGAACAGCCCAAAGTTGAGATTAAAGAAGAGGAACAAGAAATAGAAATCATCATGACTCCAGGGGAAATTGAAGAAAACTTGGAGATCCTTCTAGAAAAATCAAATGAAATAAATATAGAAAATATCAACGAAGCACCGATGGAAACAGAGGTTCAAGATTTCACAGAAAGGGAAAAGGAAAACTTCGAAGAAATGCAGGACCAGGAAAATAAAAGGGCATTAAAGGAAGAAGAGGAAAAATTGAAAGCCCAGATCCTCGAATTAATGATTAAATGTCTAGATTGCCAAAGAAAGACTAGAGAAATAGAGGAAAGTGCTAATAAGAGCCAAGAAACCCTAAAGGAAAAGGATGAGATTGTTGGGAGCAATGAAAAAATGAGAGGAGACGTTTCTGAAGAAGAGCCAAAAGGAGGAAAACCGCCGTTGATAATTGGTGTACCAGGAAATGGATACCTCAGGGAAACAAGGAAAGGAGTTGAAATAACCAACAATGCCATGGAGAAAGAGGATGCCCAGGCATATTTCAGCTGGAAGCATCGTAAGAAGAAAGGGAAGGATAAAAAGAAGAGAAAGAAAAGAGATTTGGAAAATCTAAAGAATTGGAAGAGTAGGAAAAAGAAATACTCTTGGCAAGTGCCATCTCAATATGAGGTGAAGGAAGAGAATTATCCCTTTTGAACAAACGGGTAAAGATATCTGCAACCATCAAAGAATATGAGAAATAAGTATAATATGTGCTGAAATACCATCTCAAAGAGAGATGAGGAATAGGGAAGAGAACCAGAAAGAGTCAGGTGAAGTCAGACTGAGCTCTGAAAAAAAATTTAAATGAAGTGTAACAGAATTGAAGTCTGATAACTGTAATGGAGTAAGTTACGGGTAAAGCTAATTGCACCCGCAAGATAAGTAACATAAAGTCATTAAGTTGAAGAAATATAATGAATAAAGAACAGACCGATTTGAAGTCTGACCTGAGAAAGGAAGAAAGGCAACCAAATGTTGACTCGAGTTTGGAGAAGCGCGCCAGACGAGGGTAGAGAGTTGTAAACATCGAACGTGACAAGAGATTTATGGCCTGAGTGGAGACGTCCACTAGGGAATAAATGAATGAATGGGAACTCTTGGAGACCCAACCTAAACACAGACCAGAAAGGAAAGGAACTTTAAAGAAGTAATTGATTTTATTGAAATGGAAAATTTTAATGTAATAAAGAAGAAAAGGGTAAAGATTGAGCATACCCAACCTACATAATTAGTGGAAGGAACCTTAAGAAAATAAAACAACAGTAAATACGGATGACGTTATGATAGATTCGACGAATAGAGTAATACAAATAAAATTGAAATAAATTTCCTCAAGAATTATCGAAAATTTATTTACCTAAGGAGGGGAGAGATGAACCCATGGGCCATAGGGTCCATGACGGTCGAATCCATGTCCTTAAGGAAGAAATGAAAGAAACGTATAGTTTCTTAAAGGAACGGAGAGAGATTTTAAGCCAGGAATATAGCTTAACATTGTGCAAGCGACTAGGGACAGATGTTCCTTAGATGAGATCACCCCACTCGACATTTCAGAGAGGGCTGGTCACGAGTATTAATAACTGAGTGGAAATTTCCACCGTGATAGAAAGAGAAGCCTGAATCGGAATTCAAGCTGACGTTGCTGGATTTTGACAACGCCGCATATGCACCAGAAGAGGAATAATTAAAATTAACACGTTTACGAGCATAATAATGAGTAAACAAGCACAGCACAGTGAATCATTTTGAGTGAGAGATTTTTCAGTATAGAGAAACCATGTAATAATTGTGCAGAAAGAAACTGCCGACGTAAGACGACGTCATAGGGGAATTACCTAAGCCTCTGTGGAGGGGAGAGAGCAAAAAGAATGCAACACCCACACAATTGAGGACGAGAAATTAATTAATATCTCCGAATTGCACGATCGATTCTTAGGTGCAATAAGATCATTTGACATTGAGAAGACGAGCTTTCGGAAGGTATAATTTTTATATTTGTGGCACCATTATTTTAGAAGTTGACCACAGGAAAGGCTTGAGTCTTATTTTTTTGTAGTAAAACAGTATAAAGCTTCGGGCGTTTCCAAGCCAATCATGCAGTATTCAGACAGCCAGAGGGCACGTCATTGTGTCACATCGCATGCAGTCCTACGAGCATTCCGTGAGGGGAAGTGCTGCTCCACGACGTAGAAGAAGTCATTCCGACAGTCCGTGAAGGGACGTAACTCTGCGTTACATCGATAACAGCTACCAGTACTCCTTGAGGGGAGAAACGCTGTTTTACACCGCCGAAGCAAGATCCGATAGCCACAGGCGTCACAGTAGTAACGACTTGCTTGCCTCCATAAGGAGCATTCAAGGCGAAATTTTAAAGTATCGCCGCAGTGAAGTATTAGGAAAATCCTAATTATAGGATTTAGGCCCGACTGTATACAAGTTAAAGTGAAAATTCATAAGATATAGTCAGAGCAGGCTGCGAACGTCGGACTTAAAGGCGATAGGTCGTTAAATGTACGAACGAATAGTTCATAACGTACGGAAGTATCGTACCAGACAGATAAACTGCTATTTAAATTGAAGCAATCTAAAAGGGAAGAACAGAATAAGGTTCGAACGTAGGAGTGTTGAAACACTTCAAACAAAGAGGATAGGAGACTATAAACATTAGCTCCAGAAAGCAGGCGAACAATTCTAATAGTACTAGAATCAAGAAGTGCTAGCTGCTAGAAACTAATTCTATAGGTCTTAGAGGAGACCTCGATTCATATAGACTTTCGTTAGGATCGATAGACAGATCTACAGACAAGCCGTTCAAGCTAGATCAATAGCCGGTTATCCAGGATAGGAATAGCAGAATTGAACTCCAGGGAACAGTAGATGTTTCGGGACTTTCGCATTCTTCAGAATAGGAAGCCGACATCGGATAAATTTCACCCTTGGAAACGGGAATTTAAGAAGATCACGTGTGAAAGGCTCAGAAATACGGCCTAGTGATCGTTGTGAAGTGTAAAATAATCAAGATTGTGTGTTAAATAATATTTTTAGTGTTTATTATGTGTTCAAAAGGGACACATCAGTATATAAAAATGTCGTCAATATTAAGTGTGTTAGATATATGTTTATTTGTGTTTTTACGTAAGATGAATACCTTTAATATGGTGTAAAAAGTTCAAAGTGGGCCCAAAAATGAAACACCGCACCAGATTTAAGATCAGGGATGATCTGGAAAATATGTGAGTACAAAATTCATTTTTATTTTTGGTGTCAGAAATTGATTGTGTACAAAACCCACCGGAGTTTTGGAGTGAAAGGGATGTGTTTTAATAAATAAATGCTGAATAATCAAGAATACGGTCTGAACAATAATAAAATAAATAGAGAAGTTATGAATAATTATGTAAATAATAAATCCCGTAGAGGAAATAGGTGAATAAAGGGTTAATGTATTTAACAAATGTAATAAGAGCAAGCGAAATATCATTTAATTATCATGAAAGACATTGAAATAAAGTAAAGTTGAGATATGAAAGAAATAGCTTTTGAGCTTGTATAAAAAGAATAAAGATAATAATAATAATTAAATATGGAAATGTTAAATAAAAATCAAATAAATTGATATGAACATAAGAACGTTAAGCCTTAACGTATGTGTAAGAAATGAGGTTCAATGGAATATTTTAAAACAGGGAGCGATTTATCGACCTCGGAAAGATTAATATGTGAATTAAAATAATATGAATTGTTACTAAAGAGATTTTATCAGTTCTTGGGAAGGCATTTTCGGCTTAAAATAATGCATAGCGCATAATGAGCGCAAATATAATATTAAAGTGTCACGCTAGGAACGCGTAATGGTTAAATACTTGGTACATTACTTATGGAGGGTAGTTGATTGCAGTGAATTGATAATTGTGTAAGTCCTCTATTTGTGACATTAGTATCACGAGGCATTGTGTATGTATTTAAAAAGGGAGCTATTATATGGTATTATTGAGCGTATGTCATATGGGCCACGGCCGACTCTAAATCGCATTTTGTATAAGCCCTCTGTATGGGATTGGTTCCCGAGGCACCTGAAGAGATTCGAATGCAGGATCTTCTTATGATAAAAGCCCCTGTAATTCTCCGTCGTCGTATGTGTATTTAATCTTCCCAATCAATGAGGACCCTCTCATAATTAATAAATGCCAAGGATACGGAAATGGTCTTTGAACCAAAGAATAGTTGTTTGAATGTTACGGTACAGTAAAGCCCGGTCTCCCCAGAACTGGATAGAATGGGAAGGTTTGTTTTGAAAGCCTTGAAAATAAGCTACTAATGTTGGGTCAGACAGGATGTCTCCGCCACCCTAACGTGTCATAAATCGCACCCCATGTAGTAGAGACTAGCTCTTTTAAAAGCGAGGGGGAACAGAGACCGTCTCGTAAGCTGTTAGAAAGAGAAATAAATACACCAGGAGTGTTTAAAGTTGTTAACGACCCGGGCGTTGAACCGAGGTCCTTAAAGATGGATATTTCGTTTGCCGGTTCAGATCGTAGTTTCTTATATGAGAATGGTCTATTAAGACATAAGAGATAAATAACAATCCCTATTGTAATAATGTATGGACGTGGGATTCCACGAGTTGATTGAAGGCAACTGAGTTCGGGAGTAACTATAGTTTTTTGACTGTGTCAAGTACCTTCACGCTCTGGAGTACACAATTGATTTTCTGATTACCTTAATATATTTGTGAAATAAAGAGAGATGATAACAACTGAATGTGTGGACATGCCCAAAATATTGAATTAGATAATTCACATAGATTTTAAATATAATTATATATTTGTTTTTGAGAAATAAGAAAATATAAAAGCTAGTGTTTGAGGTGTACAAGAATGACACCGTAATAATGTAAATGCATGGAGCCAAAGAGCTCGGAGTTATGTAAACTTAATGTTAGTGCTTTATGGAAGTGAGATTAAGTAAGAATTGTTGGTTTATGTGGAAACCACAGGGTTTGAATACAATATTTGTTTATTTTATTTTGTGATCCCTTGTTCATTTGGAACAAGCAGTTGATATTTGGGTCAGTAATTAAATTGTTTAAATGTTTGTAGCGCCATTAATTTTATTAATTAAATGTGTTTAAATAGGAGTTGATTTTGTTGTTATTTTTGCAAGTGTATCCTCTAATTAATCCAAAATATGTGAGTCACAGAGTGGGGGAACTTACCGCTGCCCCGAAATCCCGAATTGAGCTACGCTGGTAGACTGTGATTGGCATATTTCTTGCTAAATGGGCACAATAGTAACTTCTTCGTGTGAGTCACTTAGGGTTGGCTACCCTTGATCTACATCATACCTTTCATACCTATTTCCCCGATAGTAGGTATGTGCGTGTAAAGGCCGCTATTGTGACGTACACGTGTTGAAACCCCAGCTGCTTTGGACGAGCCTGCCAAAGAGAAATATTTCCATCACTGACCTCGCATAGTAAAGCTGAACGACGTATTGGTATGAAAACGAGCCATTTAATTGCTTATTGCTCTAAGGGGAATGCGTTTGTTTAGCCAAGGACTGTCTCACTTGTTCTGGGTAACAGTTAAGCTCGTAAAGGTGATATAAAGCAAGAACAAATCAGGGGAGGACTGGAACAGGGTCTACTCAGCCTCGGGTGGTCCAAATGAGTAGAGGGGGTTCGATTCCCACCTCAGCCATCCTCGAAGTGTTTTTTCCGTGGTTTCCCACTTCGTCTTCGGGAAAATGCCGGGATGGTACCTACTGTAAGGTCACGGCCGCCTCCTTCCCTCTTCCTAGCCTATCCATCCCAATCTTCCATCCCTTCCCATCCCTCACGAGGCCCCTGTTCGCTTTGCAGGTGAGGCCGCCTGGGCGAAGTGCTGATCACCCCTCCCCAGTTGTATCCATTCCTACCAAATGTTCCAAGCTCCAGGACACCGCCCATAGAGGCGGTAGTGCTGAGTTCCCTCGCTGAGTCCGTGGGAACCACCAACCTAGAGGGTAAATTGACTAAATAAATAAATAATAAAATCAGGGGAGTCACCCACTGAGTGGTGGTTGTTGTTAAATTGAGACAAATTGGTCATCAATCCTGTGTGTTTGGGTGTGTGTTGAATTCGTCTGATAACCTATGTTTCTGCCGTGACTGTTGTAGTAGTGTGTGTAATTGTAATTATTAAGGTACGGAATGTGGTGGGTACCCCAGGACTTGAAACCCGGCATTTGCCAGGGGAGAATTTGGAAAATAAACGAGGAACAACCTCACTCAGGCTATTCGAACCTCCGATCTTTGGACTTGCTAGATTATTTGGAAATGTGCTATACAATAAATTATTACATAATACATAATACATACCGGCCACGGTGGCATCGGGAGAGCTTGTTTTCGAAACCCACTTCGGCTGTCATGAAAATGGTTTTCGAATATTCCCACCTGGAAAATGCCAGGACGGTTCCTTTCAACAGGTCCACGGCCGATTTCCTTCCAAAGACCCAAGTTATCGGTCGCCTGGGCGATCGGCCTGTCACCATCCCCAGTTGTATCTGCTGACAAAGTGTGTCCAGCTCCCAGACACCGTCCTTGCGGCGGTAGAGGAATGATCCATCGCACAGTCCGTGGGTGAAGCCAAGCTGGAAGGATAAGCGATAAAATAAATAACATTACTAATCCATTTATTAACAAGAAGTTCCGTGACGAACTAAAGAGCCTACTTTTCTTAAAATTTAAGATTCATGCCAATGATTAATCTATATTATGGATCTATCTACAATAATGACAAAATTAAGTTGGTAATATCGAAATTTCTAATTAGTTCGAAATACTGTATACCTGGCATAACGTTGCCTAATAGAGAACTACAGTTGGCAGCCCGGGTGACTGAATATATCCTTAGTTCCATCTCTTAAGGTACAGAATACAAAATGTGGTTGAAGTCCAATGGATAGCATGGAGGTTACATGCAGTTAAACATTGGATATAACAGCGCGCGTAAAATCATGTTGGCAACAATGACATGTATTGGTCAGAAATAATCTGAAATAATATGATCTATTGTTGTGTCAATTTTGAATGAAATCCATTAGTTAGTATAGAAGTTACATGCACTTTAAAATTGGACCTATCAGCAGGCTTAGAATCATGTTGGCAGCACTGGCGTAGGCCTATATTAGTTACTCCAAATTAATCTAGAATGCCAGGTACTATACGTGTGCAAAGTTTAGAGCTATTGGCTTGCATTCTTTCTGATATATTGATATTAGGGTAACAAAAATAGAGACAGTATTTATTAACAGTTGGCAGCCCTGGTTACTCTTAAGAATCGGCATAGTCATATCTGTTATGGTACACATAACACACACAAAATTTGGTTGAAATCCAAATGATAGTATAGAAGTTACATGTATTTAAATTTTGACCTCTCAGTAGTCTTAGAATCATGTTGGTAGCACTGACGTATATAAGTTACTCCAAATTAATATAGAATGTCAGGTACTATACGTGTGCATAGTTTAAAGCTGTCGGCTTGCATACTTTCTGACATATGGGTATTTGGATTTTAAAAAATGAGAGCATTTATTAACAGTTGGCAGCCCTGGATGCTCTTAAGAATACGCTCAGTCATATCTGTGTATGTACACATACCACATACGAAATTTGGTTGAATTCCAATTGATAGTGTAAAAGTTATATGCATTTAAAAATTGGACCTATCAGCAGGCTTCTAATCATTCTGGCAACACTGCCGTGTATGGCCTCCTGGAAATTAAACTGCAATATTATTATCTATATGTGTGCCAATTTTGAAATAGCTCCCATTCATACCTTTTAAGATATCCAACATGGAGCTCAAATTTCAATTGCGATTTTTCAGCAGTTGGTAGCACTGATATAATTTTCAAATATGGCCGTGAGATATTCAGGTATGGATCTTTACCCCTACCAAATATTGTTTCGATTGCTCCAGCCGTTTAGGAGTTGATAGGGGGGACACACACACGGCCAGACAGACAGACAGAAGGACAGACAGACACACATTTGCCTGATCTCATGTCTACTTTTTCCTCATTTTTGCAAAATGTGAAAAGTAGGCTAAAAATCCTTTGTACGAAAAGAAGCGATATTAGCTTTCACGACCCATTGATTAAACGTCCCATTTTCCCCGTACACGTCTCTTTGTTAGATAATACAAGAAAATTCCCAGGTGGATTTAATTTTCAGAGAGACACGCCAAAAACCTTGAAGATATTCGCTGAAGTTTAAACCTTTATAAGAGTGTTCCTACCATCACCCAGTTCTAATGCTTTTTCTCAACTTAGCCAAGGCAGATGATCTAGCTGTCCCACCCCTTATAGCAATAATTGAGTCAATCCTAATATTAATAGAAATGCTCTCGTCAGGAATGTCTCTGCCATGTTATGAACAGGATATTCTCTTTTGTCAATTTTAAGAGCCAAGGTGCCCCAAGGCAGGCTGTTCCGGCCGATTTGCTCGCCTGTGAGCAGTGGAGTACTCGCCACCTTGCGCGAGTAAACCTGCAACATTCAATACAGCTCTGCTGTGGGGCCTGCCGTCACTGCGTGGTGGATACATCAAGACTGGCAGGAAAAGCATGGACTTGTGTTATGACTAGGGTTCGGAAGTTTAAGACCTAAAGAAGTACAAAATATGCAAGCAAATATGCCCTAAAAACTAGTTAAATATGACCTAACACTATAAAATATAACCTAAAAAACTATGAAATATGACAATAATTTTGGGGATAGGTAGAGTATCTCTAACATACAGTAATCGTCTTAAGTGCCAAAACAATTTTCCAGTGTATTAGACATGTGATATTTTGACTTTAAAATAAACTATGTGTATTTGCAATGTATTTTATGCCCATAAGTATTTATAATGTGTATATCTGGCTGATGAAGAACAACATTATTGTTCGAAACATGTACCAGTACAAAACAGTGCTAATAATATCACAAGTATTGAAAAGACGTAAATAAGAGTAAATTATTTAGTGGAATTTAAATTCAATACGGAACATTATGGATGAAAACAATTTCCCTGTTATATTGCTTCTGAGCTGAATATATCTACTGGAGTGACATCCTGTTAAAAAGCGGAAGCACACTATCGTCATGTTCCGTAACCACATGCGTACAGTGTCGCAATCCAACTTGTCCACAAAGATGTACTAAAATACGTCCGTAGAGGAGCGCCTTCTTGGAATCAGATCTTCTAAACCTGCTATCTGCCTGTTCCGGGAAAAGAAAGAAAAATATATCTACTACGCTATTCGGAAATCCTGTGTTTGAAACTCGACGCAGATAACACGTACCTTGTTAATGGCACCTCAATTTAAACAAAAATGCTGAAATTATAACCAAATATGACCTTATATCACTAAAATATGACCAAATATGACCAAAACAATAAAAATGGCCGAAATATGCAGTTATAGGCAACATCAAATTGCTTTAAACGTGGTCAGGGACCCGTAATTCAAACTTATTTTTCAGATTTCGGGTAAAATGAGCGCAGGAAAAAAATATGACTTTTCCTTAACATCCGAACCTTAGTTTTAACCTTCGCCCAGTGACGTATTGGCTATCACCCCCAGTCCCTCTCCAACCGTGCTCCGAGCATCACTGCTAAGTACTCGCGTGTACGCTTACTCAAACTCGTGGATTTGGAACAGCCTGGCCTAAGTGTTCGGCTGTTTATGGCATGCCGCATTATTTTCCTGGCTTATAATTCGGTTGTATTGCTGAATTACTCTTGTTGTTGTTTAATACGAGGTGCTTGGATATCGTGGTCATTCATCCCCGGTGAGGTGCAAGAAACGATGGAAATCGCTAGGAGCAAGATCAGGATAGTACGTTGGATGATCAAACCGCTCCCAGATGAATGTCTGCAGGCAGTGGCTGTCCTAACCTTGCTCCCAGCAATTTCCATCTATTCTTGCACCTCAAAACATTCCAGTCCTCCAGTCAGCATTTTCACACCGACGAAGAGCTGAAGACTAATGTCACACGCTGGTTCCATTCCCAGCCGGCAGACTTCTACGACCATACAAACGTTGATTCCACGATATGAGTGATGTCTCAACTCTGGTGGTAATTATGTTGAAATCTAGTCGGAAACTTGAAGTATTCTGGAATGTTATGTTATTGGATCATTGCTTCCATCCCAGATATCTAGGTGTCACCTTGGACCGTACACTCACATTCAAGGAGCAGTGCTTTAAGCTAAAACAGAAGATATCTTCGAGGAACAGCCTCCTCCGTAGACTGGCAGGGACTAACAGGGGCACCCATCCCCAAACGTTGAGGACAACAGCATTGGCCTTGTGCTATTCAGCAGGAGAATATGCCAGTCCTGTGTGGTACATGTCATACCATGCAAAGCAGGTGGATGTAGCCTTAAATGAGAGCTGCAGGATTATTAAAGGTTGCTTGAGAACAACTCTCATCAGTAAAGTGCACTATCTTGCAGGGATTGCTCCGCCTGATATCAGAAGAGAAGTGGCTGCAAACAACGAAAGAAGTAAATCATCTGTTATGACCTCACACCCACTCTTCGGATATCAACCTGCTGGGAGCAGATTAAAATCGATAAAGAGCTTCCTAACAACTACTCAACCATTACGAGGAACAGCAGCAACAGCTCGAGTGGCCGTGTGGAAGGAGAGGACCAGCAGTCTGTCTGAATGGATGGAACCAAAGGAATCTCTGCCTCCTGGTCACACAGAGAACTG
This sequence comes from Meconema thalassinum, assembly GCA_946902985.2. NCBI lineage: Eukaryota > Metazoa > Arthropoda > Insecta > Orthoptera > Tettigoniidae > Meconema > Meconema thalassinum. The sequence goes on along the minus strand of OX336391.1, from coordinate 292,022,321 downwards.
GCTAATCAGGAAGTCCCTGAACAGACTGCGGGTAGGAGTTGCAAGATCCAGGGACAACTTATATAAGTGGCATTTTCCGACCAAGACAGTCCTGTGTGATTGTGGCGCAACCCAGACAACACAACACCTCTTCTCCTGTCCATTGTGCCCGTACAGCTGCACAATGAATGACTTGACTCAAGCTAATCCAAGTGATATCGAAGTGGCTAAGTTATGGGCAGAAACTGTTTGAAGTCGTCTGTTCAACACATACTTTGTACTTCTGACACGAATGAATAAATAAATAAATAAATAAATAACGTTGAAAAAAAGTTCAAACATTGCTGTATCTGGTGCTAATAAAGTTTTTCATGTAACTATGTCACTTTTTATTTCAAGAGAGGGAAACTTAATTTCTGGATGATCCTCGCACTTTGTCACTCGATGGAAGGTGTCTCCAGCGACATGGGCAGACATGGCAGTGTTGAAATTGACTTACTTCAAATTAGCGTGAAATGTACCATGTGCAACCTCGAGAGGATGTGGTATGCTGCGAACTTGCGTGCAATGACGTCATAAGACTCAGCTTGTATTTCCATCACATAGTTTAATTAAAATGTTAAGAAAATGGTCCTGGGCCTGAGTTCCTGCAGTCACGTCCAAGAGATTTGCTGAAGTTTACCGCAGTTGTTGTTGTTGATTCATTTAGGGGCTTTGCAACATGACATCGTGGTCATTTAGCCCCGCTTATTTTTATTGTACTTGGGTGAGTGTGGGGTTTGTCTGATAATCTGTGTTATTGTGTTGCTGTATTAATGTGTATTTTAGCCTATTTTCATTTTATGAAAAAAAAAATAGGCTTATGAGATCACCTTTTGTCCGCGCGCGTATGTGTGTGTGTGTATACGTAGTCTATGTGTCTGTCTGTGTGTCCCCCCTAATAACTTCTAAACGGCTGGAGCGATTTCAATGAAACTCGGTAGGGCGATAGTGCTATTTCGGCCCACCCCGACCGCGCCCTTCAAATTTTATTTCGTATCACCAATCTAACATGGTGGCTATGCGAAATATTTCACCTGCATTCCATATCGCCGAAACTATTACCGATATCACCCTGAAATTTTGTAGGGTGATTAAGGGCACTACTACACGTTCACCTGTAGGACCATCAGAAACCTGTTAACTACAAAACCAACATGGCAGCCAAGCGAAGTTGAAACTTTTAAATAGACTTTTCTCGCGATTTGACCATCCAAACGCAATGAAACTTGGTTCAGCAAATGTATGAACACATTGTAATGCGCTAGCATCTAATTTATTACAATTGTTTAGATAACCTCAAAATGGCGCCTGTGCGAAATATTTCACCGGCATTCTATATCTCCGAAACTGTTACTGATATCACCCTAACATTTTGTACGGTAATAAAGGGTACTGCTAGAAATTCAGCTATGCAATTTTAAAGAACCTGTAAAGTACAAAACGAACATGGCGGCCAAGCGAAGGTGAGACATTTTAATACACTTTTCTCGCGATTTAACCATCTGAGCGCAGTGAAATATGGTACAGTAAATGTTTTTACCCATTGTAATGCACTGTCATCTAATTTTGTTCAATTATTCACATAACCTCAAGATGGCGGCTGTGCGCATTTTTTAAATTAAATTTTTATTTTTCGTGTATTAATCATGCGATCAAACTTAACGTTTGAATTATGAACCTACGCATAAATCGTCTTCTAATAGGTTATAACTCTATGGCCTAAATATATAAAAATCCAAAATGGCGACCAACCGAAATATTTAGATGGTTCTCAATATATAATTATCTATGATATCAATAGCTTGCCACGGTGGGTGAGTGGATAGCGTGTCGGTCTACTAACCCCAAGATTGCAGGTTCGCCCCTGACCGTGGTAAGTGATTTTTGAAAGGCGGCAAAAATACGATACGCATGTCATACGATGTTGGTATGTCAAAGAACCCATTTGAATTCAGTAGGCCGAGTTCATAATGGCAAAATTAATCTCGGGAGTTTCCGCCAGCACAAAGTTCCTCATTTCTCTACTAGAAAGCGCTATTGTGTTCAAGGAGATTAGATATCTAACATCTAACCTCCTTGACTTTCATAGTCAAGGAACTACGAAATTCGACATGCAAGCTACCCTCTGGGTGTCAAATAGCAAAGCTTGCACCAGGCACCCGAGGCCATACGATATTATTATTATTATGTTATCAATCAAATTGAAATGGTGTATGTTGATAGAGGCAACGAACATAAGTTCACCTATAGGACTTTCAATAACCTGGTGAGCACAAATCCAACATGGCGGCGACGCGAATTATAAATATTTAAATGGACGTTTCTCGCGATTTAACCAACCGAGTGCAGTAAAACCTGGCATGGTAAATGCTTATAGAACTTTCAATCCACTGGCATCTAATGTATTTCAATTGTTTTCCTAACCACAAGATGGCAGCTCTGAGAAATTTTAAAATCTGATTTTCATTTCTTGTGTCCTAATCATGCGATTGATGTTTGAATACTACACAAACACAATAATCTTCATGTAATAGTACATAACTCTATGACCTACATATATAAAAAACCAACATGGCGACGATCCGAAATGTTTAGATGGTTCTCAACATCTACGAATCTATTACAGCTATCACACTGACATTTTGTATGTTGATTGAGGCAATTAACATAAGTAGGATATATGAAAATAGGCTTTATAGTTCTTCACGGAACTACTTCTTGTAAATGGTGTGCTATGATTGGGAAAGAAACAGACGTGGCCTCAGTTCTGCCTCGCGAGGCTGAGTGGAGCCATTATGTATTTTTGACCAAAACCGAATACAGTCTCCTCTTAAGAGATTGGTTGCTTAGGTCCTATATTGACGGTTTGTGCATAATCGGCATTAGTCGCACGGGGTAAATTTCTACCCCAATGGTATATTTCAATGTGGCATTCTGACGAGGTTGGTGCAACTGGATTCACGATCCATACACTTTCCACCGGCATTGCATTACCAGATTCAAACAGAAACAGTCGTGAGGGAACGGTTTCGCACCCAGGTTGCGCTATACTGTAAGTGGATGGGGTAAAAATAAACCACGTGCGTCCAATCGTGTAACCAATTTGGTGAAAATTATTATAATACTTCCCTTTGCAAATTTCTAATTTTTAATAATGAAGTTATTATAAAAGAATTGTAGTTGAAGAAAACAAGTCTAGGTTTTCCATGTTAATATTAATTAATAATACGTATATAGACTACTAGCAGTAGTGCCCGGCTTCGCCCGGTGGATTTATTTGTTTTATGGATGATTATGAATACTACTCAAGCGCTCAAGGATAAAGATCGGAACGCATCAACGCGTATTGCAGCTGATAACCTCAGTATACTGCACCAACACCATTGCCCTTATTCAGAGGCATACCATTGTCATGATTATAACTGTTTTAAGGGGCCTAATTACTCCCCGTGATTGCAATTTATAAGCAGCTCGCAATTCGGCACCAGAACACTGGTAGGGGCGACGTGATGCAGCCCGCAATGCCAGGCAACAATAGACTTAGGTAATATTGAAGCTGTTCGGGAGCGCTTGTTCTTCCGACTTACTGAACAAAAATCAATATATAAGGTTACCCGAGAGGTGTAGCCTAAACTAATCCTCTTGAATCTGGCTATCATACACAAAAATAAATATTCGAATCGGACTGGTAGTTCCAGAGATTAGCGCGTTTAAACACACACACAAACAAACTCTTCAGCTTTATTTTATTAGTATAGATTAAGTTTTGGTTTCAGCTAACATTTGTTCTACTTGGTTCGTAGTACATCTGAAGTAATTAAAATTTAAAAATAACTGAATTTAGTTAATTTTTATATGGAAAATGTTCTGGGGAGGACATCTACGACCATTGTTGTGTCAGAAAAGGCGCGAAAAACGCAGAGTCAAAACAGGAAGTTCCGTGACAAACTTAAAAAGCCTAGTTTTCTTAAAATTTAAGAACCATACCAATGATGGATCTACATTGACTACGGTATCTAGAATAATAGAAGTTGCCAATATCCCTCCGCAACCTGAGATGTATGAGATATTTATCAAATGCGTCCAGAGAGTTTCAAGAAGGACCATCCTACGAGGCTGTAGAACAAGCTATATACCATGCCTAACTGACGACAGCAATACGCTGATGAACCGCTACAAGGATCGTTTTGAGACAGACCCATTTGCTGATGACGTGATGACACTAGAGTATCCAGGTTGGTGTGGAATTGTTGCAAACCATCTCAGCAATTCGTACAGTCAAGTGGAGCTCACTGGTAGAGAATCTTCCTTGACATTAAGGTAAATAGTAGACGGGCCTGGAATCTCCTGAAAAACATTAGCGGGAAAGAATGACGATGAAGGTGAAAGTGAAATCTCAGTTCATCTTATCAAAGAATTAAAATACTGCGCTGTGTCTTCAGTTGACGTTGAACGCGCGTTTTCAAAGAAAGGAAGACTGTAGTTTTACGTGACCGTGAATCTTGTGATTATGAGCCACGGGACCTCCTTTTTACGTGGAATCCGAACCACAGGACATGGCATTTCACTTCGAAAATCTCACATGCACTGACCGGGAATCGAACCCGGACCGCCTTGGTGAGAGGCATACAGCTAGACCGCTGAGCCACCACGCCCCCGGCGCTTTTTCAGCGTACACTTCAATACTTAGTGGCAAACGCCATATCTTCTCCATGAACAATTTAGAGAAAGAGCTTGTTATTTACTGTGAAGCCAACTACGGACATGATGTTTAACTTCAGTCTGTAATTGTGAGTTATATGTGTCGATTGTGAAAATGTATTTGGTTTCATTCAATACCGATATTGCACATTAAATAGAGTTAAGGTCATTTACGCCAATGTTTTAATGTTTTCTTGATATCTGCTCAGTTATATATTATATATGCCTATTATTCATTTTAGTGCCTAAATATAGCAGTTAAGGAGCCTGTTTTAGGCGCCTAAAACATTACCTTTTAGAGCCTGATCTTCCGCTGTTTGGTTATTAGGTAGTTGGAAGGTCTGCTGCCTCTGAAAATTCGCATACATACATCCATCCCTTGCAGCATACACACAATATATATATCATTTGTTAGTTATCCATTTAATGTTATGGAGTTAGATGCAGTAAAACATTGAACCTATCAGAACGCGTAGAATTATGTTGGCAACACTGTCATGTATGGGTTGCTCGAAATGAATCTGCATATTATTGTCTATACACATGCACCATATTTTCTACTGTTTATCTGTATACATTGAGCCTAGGGTTCAAAATTATGGAGAGCACTCATCAACAGTTGGTAGCCCTGATGACTCCAAAAATATGCCGAGTTATATCTCTTGAGACATACGTTGTACATACGTAATTTGGTTGAAGTTAATTTGTTAGTATGGAAGTTGCATGCTGTTAAACGTTGAACCTAACACCATGCGTATAATCTTGTTAGCAGCATTGTCGCATATCGGTTACTCAAAGTTCATCTATGATTTTTGGTGCTATACATGTGCAAAAAGTTAGAACTGTTGGCCTGCATACTTTCTGATATATTGAGACATGTGTTCAAAATTATAGAGATCATTTATCAACAGTTGGTAGCTCTGGTGACTAAAGAATAATCATACGAAATTTGGTTAATATCCAATTGATAGTGTGGAAGTTACGTGCATTTTAAAATTGGACCTATCGGCAGGCGTAGAATCATGTTGGCAACACTGTCATGTATGTGCTCCTGAAAATTAACCTGATATATTTTTAACTATAGTTGTGCATATATTGGAACAGTTCTCAATGCATACCTTCTGGGATATCCAACATACAGCTCATATTTCAATTGTGTTTTTTCAGCAGTTGGTATCACTGACACATTATCAAAAATGGCCGTGAGATACCCAGGTATAGATCCTTACTCATACCAAATTTGGTTCGATAGCAGTAGCCGTTTAGGAGTTGATAGGGAGGGGGTACACACAGACAGAAGGACAGATAGACACACACACATCTGCCCGGGTGATCTCATTAGTCTAGCTTTTCATCATTTTTGCAAAACGTGGTTGGTTGGTTCCTCAGTTTAGGGGCTACGACAACGCGGTCATGTAGCCCCGTGTACTTTGGGTGTGTGTAGAATCTGTCTGATAACTGGTGTTAATTGTGATGGCTGTGTGTGCTATCTGTAATTCAGGTAAGGACTGTAATAATAATAATAATAATAATAATGTTATTGGTTTTACGTCCCTTTTAACTACACTGGCTTTTAGAGACGCCGGGGTGCCAGAATTTTTCCCCGAAGGGGATCTTTAATGTGCCAGTAAATCTACTGACACGGCTCCCTCGCATTTGTGCACCCTCAAATGCCAGCTGACTGCGCCAGGTTACGAACCTGGTAAGGACTGCAGACGATCAATTTCAAGTACCGGTAGTTCCTACGTTTGCTACCATATGCTACCGTCAACAACACCTAGCCGCAAACTTGGCTACTAGATTCTACCACGACTGCCACCTGGTGGTGAACGATGGAACTAATAGTGCGTTAATCAAATCTAACCTACACATTTGGCTTCACACAATTGTATCTAGTGGAAGGTTCTTTTACATGCCATAAATAAATAAATAAATAAATAAATAAATAAATAAATAAATAAATAAATAAATAAATAAGTAAATAAATAAATAAATATATGACATGGGCCCGCCACCGGCTTTACTTCTCCTCCGAAAGAAGGCATATTGAGGGGTTTTTAACGCTCTGAAAAAAATCCGACGACTTTGTCAGGGTTTGGAACCGCGATCTTGGACATAGAAGCTCGGCATGCTACCAACTACGCCACCGAAGCCGCCTGAAAAATGTGAAAAGTAGGCTAAAAAAGCGCAGGTCGGAGTTTTCGAGGTCGTGCCGCTTTACGCAAGAAGGGGCACGACATGGAATATGTCCGAGATACAGTATACAATACACCCCATTTCCCTGCTAACTGACATTACGATTGTCTGAAACACTAAATAATTCACCCAGCCATTGCTAATTAACCTCGTGGTGCATTGGCTAGGCCACGTAGGCCACGGCTGCCTCCTTTCCGATTCCCGCCTCAATTGCCAATAAACACACTAATACAGCCATCGCAATGACACAGGTTGTCAGATAAATTCCACGCACACTCAAATACATGACCACGATGTCACAAAGCCCTTCACTAAATGAAGCAACAGCAACAATGCGCTTTTAACTTCAGAGGGATTAAACCAATATGGTAGGGATGATTCCAGATCCAGATCCCCTCAAGCTCTCGTTTGCCAGCCACGCCCGTGTTTCTGAATAAAGAGGGACAGTTTGTCCGTTCCCTTGCACAAGCCTGATGTATTATCGAGAACAGGCAGTGGCAGATGTTGCCGGCCGGTGCTTGGCAAACCAACGAACGAAGGTTGAGCTCGCACACAAAGACAGTTGAAGGCCAAGGTCTGTGTACCGTGCATCACAGTTGAAGGACTGTTCCGTTAAAGCGAAGGAGTCTCGACAAATTCATGTCAAAGAGTACTTTGTGGAAATGTTTATAAAACACAAGCAAAATGTGTGTCACCAGGATAAAGAAAAAGTGATGTCACACGTGGTGCAACGTAGTTCTAATTTTAGAAATAAGAGCGCTACATCTCGTTCCACATCACTTCCGGAACACGTCCAGTTCAATTCACAATTTGCTTCACCAAGTATTCTATTTACTGTCTATCGAACAAAGGAAGGGAAGGAAGTTTGTAGTTTTACGTGACCGTGAATCTTGTGATTATGGGCCACGGGACCTAATTTTTACGTGGAATCCGAACCACAGGACATGATATTTAACTTCGAAAATCTCACACGCATTGACCGGGAATCGAACCCAGTCCACCTTGGTGAAAGGCCAACATCTTGACCGCTGCGCCATCACGCCCCCTGTTTATCAAACAGTCTGCCTTGTGGCGTAGTGGCTAGCACACTTGGCTTCCATCGCGGAGGCCCGGGTTAATTCCCGGCTCTGACAAGAAATTTAATTCTGGTTGGAGGGCTGGAACGGGCTATACTCAGCCTCGTGAGGCAAAACATAGAAGAGGTGGCTTCGATTCCCACCTCAGCCATCCTGGAAGTGGTATTCTAGAGTTTCCCCACTTCTCATCCAGGTGAATGCCAGGATGGTCCTAAATTAAGGCCACGGCCGCCTCCTTCCCAATCCTTATCTGAATTACGAATATACTCACTAATACATCCAATGCAGTTACACATGTTATCGGACAAATTCCACACACACCCAAGTGCACGGGGTTACATGACCACAATGTCGCAAAGCCCCTAAATTAATCTATCGAACAACAGCGTTCAGAACAGAGCTAGTGAAATTACTGTAGCTATTAGGGCGGATCCACTCGGCTTTCTGTATCCTATCTGCCTTTCATGGCCCTACTTCCTTCCAAGTCCCTCAATCCTCATTCTTCTTGTGTTGAGGACATTTCTTTTCTAACCCACAAGGGACTCACAACTAGTGGGACGTGGGTTGGCGACCACGGGGCCCCAGCTGAGTTCGCCATTGCTTCCACTTACTCTCGTCTCTGTCCTCTTTCCTGTCAACCTCCTTTGGTCAACTCTTGTCTACTTCCGACCCTGTACGGTATTAGGATATACCAGGCCTAGGGGATCTTTCACTTTCGCGCCTTAATTGAGCCTTGTCTCATCTTTCGTGATATCCTCATTCTTCGAGCCTCTTATTTTTGTTTTCACGGTACTGTATCTCCTGCCTTCTGCTCAAGGCCCTAAATGAGGTAGAATGAGTGTAGCCCCACCACTTATGGTGCACTCTGGAAAGTGCTGCATCCTCAAGGGCTCAAGGCTGCTGACTTCCTGAGCTAGGTCCGGTTTCTGCCCTCTTCCCATTGCCTTTGGGGTGGACCCACTCGTCTTTCACTTTTCCTGCCTTTCATGGCTCCTTCCTTCTATGAGGGGCGTGGTGGCGCAGCGGTCAAGCGGAATCGATTCCCGGTCAATGCATGTGAGATTATCAAAGTGAAATGCCATATCCTGTGGATTCCACGTAAAAAAGAGGTCCCGTGACTCATGATCGCGAGATTAACAGTCACGTATTTAACTGCAAGCCTCCTTACGTCCTTTCTTCCTTCCTTCCTTCCTTCCTTCCTTCCTTCCTTCCTTCCCTCTTCCTTCCAAGTCCCTCAATCCTCATTCTCTGAGGGTTTTCTTTTCTTCCTATCTTTTATTTCCCTTTCTCTTATTTTTTCCTTTTCTTCATCTAGTTTGTAAGTTAATAATAATAACAATAATAATATCGTATGGCCTCGGCTGCCGGGTGCAAGCTTTGTTATTTGACACCCAAAGGGTAGCTTGCATTGTAATCGTTTCTATAGCCCTCACTTTTGCGTGACAAGTGTTACGGTTTGCCTGCCCCTAACTGTTGGGTGATAAATGTAACTGTTTATTATTGCCCCATGTTGAGCGTACAAGTGTAACAGTTTACCTTTGCCTAAGCTATGTTGTTTTAATGGGCGCCAAGACCTCAGCGCAATGCTGAAATCTAAATGTGTATTTAGCAACGTCTAGCTCTGGTAGAACACCTTCAAGAATCTATTCACTCAGATCGTGGTATGATTTGATCATTAACCCAACAAACAATTGTATCAGGAGAAGGAATTGGTCTATATCTAATGCTACCTACTGAAAGCAAAGATTGCATTGTAAAAGAATTGAATTTATTATATAAAACAAGTATAGCAAAATTAATAATAATAATAAGTTTAAAATTTAAATTGGAGCGTTGCGATTTTAATATTACCGATAGAAAATTACGTGAAAACGGAGTCTGATAAATTATTGATTTTACTCTTATTCCCAAGCTATGAAGTTACTGAAATATGAAATATAAAACAAAGAGAAATGAGAGATTGCGTATTTCTGCGTCATTCGCGCTTACCAATGGAAATTGCCGGAGCATTTCCCTCGTACTGGATGATGCTGTGAGCTTCCCACAGTCTCCTGGACGTCGTCATCTCCGTCGATATTTGATGATATACTTGTAGATTTGGTGACTTTATGGTCCTAACAACGGAGCCATACCCTCGTACAACCAAACTGGTTAAGTTTTAAACAGATAGTTCTCCACTCCCCGGAACATTGGAGCGACACCCACTTGCAACCGAACTAGTCAAGTCTTTCACAGATTGTCCCCCACTCCACGGAACATCGGACGATATATGCCCCTGTCGGCTCCCCACCTCGGTACCGACTTCCAGCTTACGTGGTCTCCACTGATTGGCTGCTCCCCACGCTCTACTTCCCCTTCTCTGGCTCATTACACACGGCGCGCGGATGATGAAGTCGATTTCCATTCCAACTATCCGCCTTTTCTTGACGCTGCGACCCAAGCTTGCGTAATACTTCTTGACAAGAATCAGCCCGTATCTGAATTTCCAGTGAGTCATGTCTCTCATAATATCCTAACTGACGAAACTCCGTAAAATTCCGTAATCACATAATTTTCTATGATATTGTCGTTCGTCATAATTTGCTTGATAGCGTTTTCTAAGACATAGAAAACCTATCTGTATGCTTATAATTTTTATAAAATGCTCCGAAAATAACTTAATAATAATTATAATAAATTAATAATAATAATAAATTAACATGAAAAATTCTCTTGGCTAAACAATTTGCCGCGTAAATAAATATAGAATGGCTTCCTACTGACTTATGCCAGTGGCATAAAAACCCCTCGAAAAACACGTTACATATTCGCCTCGGATCATCGGATGATTTACCGTGACGACGGTCCATTATCCGATTATCCCAGACACGTTAATAATCCCCATCCAAAATGCATATTACATAAATGAAATCACCCTAAATTACAGATATATACACTCATAATTTTTCTTCGCGCACTTTGCGTCAAAGTTTGTTGTCACTATGGATTGCACTTTGCAACCAGTCCAATGTTTTACATATAGAATAGTGTTCCACGGATATTTCCGCCTCTCAAATTTCTCTATGTTGGAAAAATAGACATAATTAATGTGTGAGCACTATGTATTTATGATGTCATATCACACGCATTGAAGGTGTTCTGATATATTTATATCACCATAGAACTTCCTAATTTCACTGGAGGTCCCTTCCTTATGGTGAAATTTAATCTCACTTATCACTGAGCACACGATCACACTATTGTGCCAGCGCATCGTGACCATAATACTTGATCTCTCTTTATAAAAGATGAAATTAATATTGACTTCTGAAAAAAAAAAACAGTAAATGCGCATTACATATAACACCAAATATTTCTGTGCCGTAATCGCCCTGTCTTGTTAAGTTCCCGTAGACCATATTCTACTTAATACTAGTTCTCAACACAGACCAGTTCTCCTCACACAAATGATACCATTGTACAAATTACCTTAAATTACTCACTTAAAAATCTTACATGGCGAGGTCGTAAACAGAAATCACGTGTGCCGTTATGTGTGAGTTTCATGAAGGACTGTCTCGCATTCTGATGGCCCATCTTTTGTCCCGTGGACGCCTTAAGCAAAAATACCCTGTCCAAGCGCTCACCCATCTCTTGGGGACAAATGGGAATTCACCAGCGCTACCAAATTCTGGCCTTGGTGTATCGAGACATTTTAGTGCTCAAGAGCATCCGACAATCCCGTCATATTTCCCTGTACCTTAAAAACTCTCATTTACTTACATACTACCCCCCTGTGCGACTTCTGATACGCCTGCCTTGAAGACCAGATCTTCCACGCACCAGACACCACACTTACTCATTTGATAGGCTGGCTCGCCAGCTAAACACACTCACTTTATGACACATATTTTCGTAGACTATGTATATTATACGTTCCGTATAATCTGTTTCCCTCACTATTCTCCAGCACATATGCTGTTTTTCCAATACGTTTGGAAACTATAAATGTTTCTGCGTCACCTGCTTCCAACCTTGCAAGTGGCTCCCTTTAAATGAACGTCACCACGTTGCTCCAGTAGCATATTTCTCAGTGTCTGTAACGATGCCCTGTTGCTACTGTCCACACATGCTAACCCTACCTTCCTATGGTGTCACACCTCTACTCGACACTCTATGACCTAAAAATGTCACTTCTGACTGACAGAATGACGACTTAGACAGCTTCAAAGTGAACCCTGCCTGATCTAACTTCTGAAAAACTATATCTAAATGACGTAGATGCTCCTCAAAACTGCGTGAACTAATTACCATATCATCTATGTAAATGGTTACAAACTCTCCTGTGTCATCCCCTAATGCGATGTTTAAAGCCCTAATTAAAGCTGCTGAACTACTCTTTAACCCATAAGGTGTTCTACAAAATTGATAAAGGTTATATTTATGACTAAAAGCTGTAAATGGTCTATCTTCGTACATAAGTGGCACTTGCCAAAAACTGGAACTCAAATCTACACAAGTGAAATACTTCTTCCCCTCAAATGTTTGCATTAATTCCTCTATTGACATAGATTTCAGCTGATCTGAACTAATTCTACTGTTAACCAAACGAGCGTCTAAACAAATACAAACTGTGCCGTCGGTCTTGGGTACCGTGATCAAAGAATTAACATATGGACTGTTAGAGTGCTCAATAATCCCATCTTCAAGCATCTGATTAATTTGTGCCTCAACTGCACTCTGATAAGCGAAAGGTACAGGATATCTATGTACTGTGAATACTGACCTATCAATAACGTTCAATGAATGTGTATAGCAATTGGCCATACCAATGCGATCCTCAAAAACTCTCCTATTACACCATAACACATCATAGAGCCGAACACATTGCTCCACCTCTATATTTCCCTGAAATGCAGCATCACGTAACGAGTCCTCTAGACTTCCGTTCGTTATCACACTGCCCACAAAACATGGAGAACCCCGCTCTACGGCTGGTGATATCTCATTTAAAGTACAAATCACCCCTACAACACTACTCCTCTGAATATGGTCATTGAACGCTACTTCTACTTCAGAATCTCCCCATTTAAATTTCAAACTCCCTACATCATAACATAAGTTACCAGACACTCTACTTAGCCACTCTGAACCCAAGATAACACTGAATACTAAATTTGGAATTACAAGGCAAATCTGCTTCTCTACATGATTATTAATTTTAATGTCTACTAAAACTTGCTTAGAAATTACTTTGGACCTCTTCCCAACAGCTGTGATAACAAAAGTGCTTTTAATTGGCATCTCCTCAAAATTTACTCCAGTTCCTTTCATTTTATCATAAAATGCACTACTTATGCAACTCTTAATACAACCACTATCAATTAAAACATCTGTGTACGCCTCGGACACGTTAAATTTAACTATGGGGCTCTTACTAACCACTTCCTGAATAATACCTTCATCATTTAGTTCATGTAATAATTCATTTCTTACATTTAGGTCATAGGGTTCCTGTATAATTGTATGGACAGGGCATGCTACAGACTGAGATTCTGACCTTACTTCGCAGCCTGGTTCGCGTTTAAAGAACCGCTACAGCTGGCCGTAGTACTACTAACTACTGAACTGGTCTGGTTGTTCTGGGCTGTGTTGTCATTGTTTGGCTGTATATTACTACCACTAGGCTGTCCTCTTCCTTGACCCCTATTCTGGTTGTAATTATTGTCATTATAATTTCTCCCTTGATTTCCCCTGAAATCATTGTTTCTCCCTTGATTTCCCCTGTAATCATTGTTCCTCCCTTGATTTCCCCTGAAATCATTGTTCCTCCCTTGATACTGATTACCATAGCCATTTCCTCTGTTCTGATTTAGCTGATTATTATTATTTCTATTTTGAGCGTTGGCCCCTTCGCCACCGTTCCCTTGAACTTCCTGATGCCTGGCTTCATTAGGCCTCTTATTATTATTACCCTGGTTCCTATTGAAATTGTCCTCATAACCCCCTCTCCCTAGTGCATCAAATGTGCTTAACAAATTTTCTACTTGTGATATAGTCTTTACATTCTGGATACAAGCAGCCTCCTTGATCCTATAGGGAAAGTGCCTAAGTAGCAACCTCACCACATCACTTTCCTCCTTCAAGCCATCCAGATATTTACACACTAATATCTGCCCTAAAAAGTATTCGGTCATGGTGGAGCTTCCTTTAGGGTTATATTTACCACACACTACTCCCTCACGATGCTGCGACTGAATAACCTCATTCCAGAACTTTTCACAGAATTTCATTTGAAAGTCATTAATATCAGTAAACTTGTCTCTGTAGACAGCAAACCAATTCCTCGTTTCCCCCACAAACACTTGTTCTAAAATTTCAACTACCTGGCACCACTCAATACTACCATTTTCCAACCTCTCCCCGAATTTATTTTCTATAGTGTTCATGAACTCCATTGGGCACCCTTGTCGATTGCTGAACTTACCCAGTTCTACCTCCCTGTGTGTGCTATTCATAAAAACTGGCCTATTCTGACTATTTTCTTGCCTGATCCTAGCTTTTAATTGTAACTCTAATTCTGCGATTTTCTCCTCAGCCTTCCTCTCAATACTGTTTACTGTTAATTTAATGTTTCCTTCTGATTCTTCTACTTTATCATATAGCTTTGCTTGTTTCTCCTCAATCTTGCTAATGCTCTCTCTATTACTCTCTCTTAAATCATTTACTTCTGCAATACTGTTTACTGTTAATTTAATGTTTCCTTCTGATTCTTCTACTTTATCATATAGCTTTGCTTGTTTCTCCTCAATCTTGCTAATGCTCTCTCTATTACTCTCTCTTAAATCATTTACTTCTGCAACTATTTGTGAGTGGACTTTCTCAATTCTACCCCCCCCCCCCCCCCCCCCCCCCCCGCTGTTCCTTAACCTCTTTAGTTGATACTTGAATCTTGTCAATTTCTCCCCCCAATTGCTTTTTGACCTGCTGTGTTTCCAGTTGCACTAGTTCTTTTAAATTTTCAGCCTGTGTACTGATTCTAATTTCTAACTCCTCCTGTACTTTTCCTAATTTCTTGTCTACATCTGCAATGATATCTTTAACCTTCTCTTCCATTACTCCTCTGATTTCTCCTCTAATCTGCTCCATTTTCACACTAATTTCCTTGTTGTTCTTATCTAATTTTGCATTATTCTGTTCTAATTTTTTATTTAAAGCTTCTGTACTTTCTTTATTTTCCCTACTGTTTTATTCTAATTTAGCGTTGTTTTTTTCCAGTTTAGCATTTAAAGCGTCTGTACTTTCTTTATTTTCCCTACTGTTTTGTTCTAATCTGGCGTTTAAGGCAGCTGTACTTTCTTTATTTTCCCTACTGTTTTGTTCTAATTTAGCGTTGTTTTGTTCCAGTTTAGCATTTAAAGCGTCTGTACTTTCTTTATTTTCCCTACTGTTTTGTTCTAATTTAGCGTTGTTTTGTTCCAGTTTAGCATTTAAAGCATCACTACTAACTTTGTTCTGATACATGAACTCGAGAAGTAAAGTTTTTAATTCTGGTTGGCCGCCTACACTCCCTGTTTCAGTATCGGGATTTACCTCCGCTACCCCGGTACTACCATCACTCGACATACTACTCGTATCATCACTCTCCAGTTGATGACCACTACGTAACCTCATCTGTCTTTCTTTCTCATCCCCCATAATGATATACACTGATTCAGACAAATAACCCCCAAAATACAGGCACAGAAATATATACCCTTCTCCTTCCACAAATGTTATTAGGTTTTCATCCCCAAGTTGTCGGCGCCAAATGTAATCGTTTCTATAGCCCTCACTTTTGCGTGACAAGTGTTACGGTTTGCCTGCCCCTAACTGTTGGGTGATAAATGTAACTGTTTATTATTGCCCCATGTTGAGCGTACAAGTGTAAAAGTTTACCTTTGCCTAAGCTATGTTGTTTTAATGGGCGCCAAGACCTCAGCGCAATGCTGAAATCTAAATTTGTATTTAGCGACGTCTAGCTCTGGTAGAACACCTTCAAGAATCTATTCACTCAGATCGTGGTATGATTTGATCATTAACCCAACAAACAATTGTATCAGGAGAAGGAATTGGTCTATATCTAATGCTACCTACTGAAAGCAAAGATTGCATTGTAAAAGAATTGAATTTATTATATAAAACAAGTATAGCAAAATTAATAATAATAATAAGTTTAAAATTTAAATTGGAGCGTTGCGATTTTAATATTACCGATAGAAAATTACGTGAAAACGGAGTCTGATAAATTATTGATTTTACTCTTATTCCCAAGCTATGAAGTTACTGAAATATGAAATATAAAACAAAGAGAAATGAGAGATTGCGTATTTCTGCGTCATTCGCGCTTACCACTGGAAATTGCCGGAGCATTTCCCTCGTACTGGATGATGCTGTGAGCTTCCCACAGTCTCCTGGACGTCGTCATCTCCGTCGATATTTGATGATATACTTGTAGATTTGGTGACTTTATGGTCCTAACAACGGAGCCATACCCTCGTACAACCAAACTGGTTAAGTTTTAAACAGATAGTTCTCCACTCCCCGGAACATTGGAGCGACACCCACTTGCAACCGAACTAGTCAAGTCTTTCACAGATTGTCCCCCACTCCACGGAACATCGGACGATATATGCCCCTGTCGGCTCCCCACCTCGGTACCGACTTCCAGCTTACGTGGTCTCCACTGATTGGCTGCTCCCCACGCTCTACTTCCCCTTCTCTGGCTCATTACACACGGCGCGCGGATGATGAAGTCGATTTCCATTCCAACTATCCGCCTTTTCTTGACGCTGCGACCCAAGCTTGCGTAATACTTCTTGACAAGAATCAGCCCGTATCTGAATTTCCAGTGAGTCATGTCTCTCATAATATCCTAACTGACGAAACTCCGTAAAATTCCGTAATCACATAATTTTCTATGATATTGTCGTTCGTCATAATTTGCTTGATAGCGTTTTCTAAGACATAGAAAACCTATCTGTATGCTTATAATTTTTATAAAATGCTCCGAAAATAACTTAATAATAATTATAATAAATTAATAATAATAATAAATTAACATGAAAAAATTCTCTTGGCTAAACAATTTGCCGCGTAAATAAATATAGAATGGCTTCCTACTGACTTATGCCAGTGGCATAAAAAAAAACTCGAAAAACACGTTACAGCATGTCGAATTTCGTTGTTCCTTAAAGCTCTATGAAAGTCAAGGAGGTTAGATAATTAAGCTCCTTGAACACTTGAGCGCTTTCTAGTAGAGAAATGAGGAAATTTGTGTTGGCGGAAACTCCCGAGATTAATGTTGCCATTATGAACACGGCCTACTGAATTCAAATGGGTTCTTTGACATGTCAATATCGTATAACATGGTGTCGTATTTTTTGCCGCCTTTCAAAAATCACTTACCACGGCCAGGAGCGAACCTGCAAGCTTGGGGTTAGTAGACCAACACGTTGACCACTCAACCACCGTGGCAAGCAGTTGGTAAGTTAATTACAAGTCTGTAGTTAGAAGTACTTGTAGCACTAGTTGTGGGTTCATTTCATTCCCATTTTTCACTTTAACCCATATCATTAGGGACCGATATCGCAGATGTTAGGCCCCTTAAATCAACTGTTATAATCATCATCCAACGCCTTAGGGAGCGATCACGCACCCTACGACAAGATCTTCCTGGCCCCTCCATTTTTGTTCAACATGTGACATAATTTTGTACGTATAATTACAGCCTTAAGGTTGCAAATTTTAACCCCCCCCCCCTCCCCCCTCCCTTCCCCCGCAAAGAAAGTTCCGTGGAATTTAGCTTACCCAACTGAATATTAATTTACTTTGCTTTTAGTTAATCAGCCTTTTTCCTCTCTCATTGGTTGTTCTTTTACTCCAAAATGTTGATCACTGTGCATTAAAATTCAATTTTCGTTGTATATGAACATGTTCAGGCACCACAAGAATACGCCATACTTCTTTTAGGAATGTATGAATTAAAGAGCAATATTTTCTGATATTGAATTAGAACTTTATGCTTCACAAAAGGCTGTTGAACTTCAGCACGTTATAAACTAAATGGACAACTCTGGCAACTTTGCACAATTGTTATTTATAAAATTAATTATAATATGTTCTCGTTGTAATGTTTTGTATAATATTCCCTCGTGGCTCATGATCGCGAGATTAACGGTCACGTTAAACTACAAGCTTCCTGGATAATATTCACTGGTTGTATTTACATCGAACAGAGTCATATAAGAGAAATGTAATAATAGTATAGACATTAAGTTAAATTAAGTTGTCCGCTCTAAGTCGTTTAATCGCCTTGGGCCCCTCAGCAAATTCGGGTACTGCTTGCCCCTCCCTCTAGTCCGGCCTGTCATCATCATCTCTAAGTGCGGCTTCGTTGGCGTAGTTGGTAGCATGCCCAAGATAGCGGGTTCAAACCCGGCCGAAGTCGTCGGATTTTTAAGAGCATTAAAATCCTGCAGTATGCCTTCCTTCGAAGGGTAAGTAAAGCCGGCGGTCCCATGTCATAGATTTATGGCATGTAAAAGATCCTTCCACCGACTAAACTTGTGTGAAGCTAAATTTCTAGGTTAGATTTCGTTGGAACGCTCTATCAAAGTTCCAACGTTCACCACTAGGTATCATTGACATCTTGTAGCGAAATTTGGAACTACTTGAAATTGAACGGAACTTGTAGCTCACCCTATGGATGTCCGCTTGAAGCAGCTTGAAGCAGCTACCGCCTCTGGCACACTCCCGGCACTAAAAGCCATACGATAAATAAATACAGTAAATAAAGTCATCTCTAACATGGTGCTAGTTCCTGGTCAAGTTTCTTCATTCAAGAAGAAACGTATTTTAATAATAATGTAATGGGTTTTACGTCCCTTTTAACTACTGTGGCTTTTAGAGACGCCGGGGTGCCAGAATTTTGCCCCGAAGGTGTTCTTTAACGTGCTAGTAAATCTACTCACACGGCTCCCTAGCATTTGCCCACCCTCAAATGCCAACTGACTGCGCCAGGATTCGATCCTGCAACCTTAGTAACACCAGGCGAGAACGTTACCGCTGAGCCACGCAGCCAGTCGGAAACATATTTTCTGTCCTTGTTCAAGAATGAACTGTATACAGTTCAAATTCTTGTCCCATCCCCCAGCCAGGAGGAAATATATCCTTTCCCCATTCAAGAAGGAACTACTGTAGCTACAGTGGCATAACTACGGGGGTGATCATGGCATCAATCCCTCCCCAGAGCCGAATAATTAATATTATGCAATTTGATGAAGTTTCTAATTTTTAATAAAACCAATCGTCGGATTGATAATATATTTTATTAAATTTTTATTAATGCTACCAACGGCCATCTATTTTCTTTTGAAAACGGGTCAGGGAAGGGATTTGGAAGGAAATGATGATATCTGGGAATACAAAGTGCCAGATGATTTCCCGAAGAAAACTGGACTTTATAATTCAATATCGACAAAATTGTTGATTTTCGAGCATTTGCACATTTATAAGTGCAAATATAACGTAACCAACGCTAATCAAATCAAACACGAAAAGAAACAAGAAGTTCCGTGACGAACTAAAGAGCCTACTTTTCTTAAAATGTAAGATTCATGCCAATCTATATGGACTTATCTAGAAAAATAGCGAAATTAAGTTGGTAATATCGAAATTCCTAATTAGTTCGAAATATGCCTGTAGCCTAATAGAGCACTACAGTTGGCAGCCCTGGTGACTGAATATATTGTTAGTTCCATCTCTTAAGGTACAGAATACAATATTTGGTTGACGTCCAATGGATAGCATGGACGTTACATGCAGTTAGACATTAGATCTATCAGCACGCGTAAACTCATGTTGGCAACAATGTCAAGCATGCATTGGTCAAACATAATCTGAAATATTATGATCTCTTGTTGTGCCAATTTTGGATGAAATCCGTTCGTTAGTATAGAAGTTACAAGCATTTTAAAATTAGACCTATCGGCAAGCTTAGAGTCATGTTGGCAGCACTGACGTATATTAGTTTCTCCTAATTAATCAAGAATGTTAGGTACTATACGTGTGGAAATTTCAAAGCTGACGGGTTACATACTTTCTGATATATTAATATTTGGGTAAAAAAGTAGAGACAGCATTTATTAACAGTAGGCAGCCCTGGTTGCTTTTATGAATAAGCATAGTCATAGCTGTTATGGTACACATAGCACATACGAAATTTGGTTGATATTCAATTGACAGTATAGAAGTTACATGTATTTAAAAATTGGTCCTATCAGCTGGCTTAGAATCATGTTGGTAGCACTGACATACGCAAGTTACTCCAAATTATTCTAGAAAGTCAGGTACTACACGTGTGCATAGTTTAAAGCTGTCGGCTTGCATACTTTCAGATATATTGGTATTTGGATAAAAGAATAGAGAGAACATTTATTGACAGTTGGCAGCCCTGGTGGCCCTTAAGAATACGCTCAGTCATATCTGTTTATGTACACATATTACATACAAAATTTGGTTGAAATCCAATTGATAGTATAGAAGTTATATGCATTTAAAAATTGGACCTATCAGCAGGTTTAGAATCGTTTTGGCAACACTGCCATGCATGGCTTCCTGGAAATTAAACTGAAATATTATTATCTATACGTGTGCCAATTTTGAAATAGCTCCCATGCATACCTGCCAAGATATCCAACATGGAGCTCAAATTTCAATTGCATTTTTTCAGCAGTTGGTAGCACTGACATGATCTTCAAATATGTCTTGAGATATTCAGGTATAGATCTTTACTCATACCAAATTTGGATTCGATTGCTGCAGCCGTTTAGGAGTTGATAGGGGGACACACACAGCCAGACAGACAGACAGACAGACAGAAATTTGCCCGGGTCGATCTCATGTCTACTTTTTTCTCATTTTTTGCAAAATGTGAAAAGTAGGCTAAAAATAGATGGGAGGTTTTGAATTCTCGAATTCGTACTGTATATTTTTATTCATTGATTGTTTCATTAGGTCTAAAATACCCTCCCCCCCCCACCCCCACCCCACCCCCTCCCAACCCGCCCCAATGTAATTTTGACTCAGCTCATCCTCCTCCAGAAGCAAACCCTAATTACGCCACTGTGTAACGAAGTACCATTCATCAATTTTATATTTTACAAAATATAATTACAATACCACGTTAAATACGCATATGCAAACCCGGCCGAAGCCGTCGGATTTTTTAAGAGCGTTAAAAATCCCTCAGTATGCCTTCCTTCGGAGGGGAAGTAAAGCCGGCGGTCCCATGTCATAGATTTATAGCATGTTAAAGAACTTTCCACTAATTACACCTGTGTGAAACTAAATTGTATAGGTTAAGAATGTAAACAACGCTCTTAGGTTGCTACGTTCGCTGCCAAGAGCCGACTGCGGTGGCGGCTAGTAGCTAAGTTTTGAACTTGGCCTAGTAGTCGTTGACGGTGGCGTTTGGCGGCAAAAGTAGGAACTATTTGAAAAATTCTAAGTTGCAGTACTTAAATTTAAAAAAAAATCCTCTCGGCACGCCGGAAGGCGGAGGTAGATTTCACCGGGCAAACTAGGGGATAGGCTATAATAGGCAAAATATGCAGGTTTTCGTAGGAGGATCAGACCTCATTTATTGCGAGAAAGTATTTTACAATTGGAGGTTAGTTAACATTTTTTCGTCTTTCTATGCATACTTTTAACATTTTACTGTCTTATGGGGATGGTAACCTTCTTGTCATTTGGGGTTAATTTTTATACTTGTGATCACACTGTCCTTATGCAACGTTTGGAACTAATGTGTAACTATCTAACAGTCTGTTACTTCTTCACGCAAAATTTTATCTCCCGCAGAGATGTTGGTTGGTTCCTCAGTTTAGGGGCTGCGACAAGGTGGTCATGTAACCCCGTGTACATTGAGCGTGTGTAGAATCTGTCTGATAAACGGTGTTATTTGTGATGACTGTATTAGTCTGTAATTCAGGTAAGGTCTGCAGACGGTCAATTTTAAGTAGTAGTACCTAATTTTGTACCAAATACTAACGTCAACGACACCTAGCTGTGAACTTGGCTGCTAGATGCCACCGCAACCAGCAACTTGCAACGAACGTTGTAACTTCCCCTCCGAAGGAAAGCATGCTGACGGATTTTTAGCGCTGTTAGAAAATCCGGCGAATTCGTCCGGCTTTGAACCAGCACCTTGGGCATAGAAGTTCAGCATGCTACCAGTTAGCCGCTTCCCTCATAGTCAGATGGAACAAGAAGTTCCGTGACGAACTAAAGAGCCTACTTTTCTTAAAATTAAGATTCATGCCATAGATTAATCTACAGTATATGAACCTATCTAGAATAATGACGAAATTAAGTGGGTAATATCGAAATGTCTTAATTAGTTCGAAATAAGGTATACTAGCCATAATGTAGCCTAATAGAGCAATACAGTTGGCAGCTCTGGTGACTGAATATATTCTTACTTCCATCTCCTAAGGTACAGAATACAAAATGTGGTTGAAGTCCAAAGGACGTTACATGGATTTAGACATTGGATCTATTAGTACACGTAAAAGCATGTTGGCAACAATGTCATGCGAGTGATGGTCAGAAATAATCTGAAATATTATATCTTTTTGTGCCAATTTTGGGTGAAATCCATTTGTTGGTATAGAAGTTACATGTATTTAAAAATTGGTCCTATCAGCAGGCTTAGAATCATGTTGGTAGAACTGACGTATATAAGTTACTCCAAATTAATGTAAAATGGCAGGTAATTTACGTGTGCATAGTTTAAAGCTGTCGGCTTGCATACTTTCTGATATATTTGGATACAAAATAGAGAGCAATTATTAACAGTTGGCAGCCCTATTGGCTCTTAAGAATACACTCAGTCATATCTGTTTATGTACACATATTTGGTTGAAATCCAATTGATAGTGTAGAAGTTATATGTATTTAAAAATTGGACTTATCAGAAGGCTTAAAATTATTTTGGCAACGCTGTCATGTATGGCCACCAGGAAATTAAACTAAAATTGTATTATCTACATGTGTGCCAATTTTAGAATAGCTCCCATGTATACCTTCCAAGATATCCAACATGGAGCTCAAATTTCTAGTGCGTTTTTTAGCAGTTGGTAGCACTGGCATCTTTTTCAAATATGGGCCTGAGATATTCCGGTATACATCTTTACTCATACTAAATTTGGTTCCGATTGCTGCAGCCGTTTAGGAGTTGATAGGGGGACACACACACACACACACAGCCAGACAGACAGAAGGACAGACAGACAGACAGACAGACAGAAGGACAGACACATTTTCCCGGATATATCTTATAAGTCTACTTTTTCCTCATTTTTGAAAAGTGTGAAAAGTAGGCTAAAAATGAATGTGATCTCGTCAATGGCGTTGTCTTGGCAACCTCTGATAGATCATCCCTTATCAATTTAAAAGCGTTGTTACGGTAACCTCTGATGGCACTTGGCATTTTTTAAAATTCCGAAATCATTTTTCTCATCCCTTGGCGTAATGGTGGGTTATATCAAAAATGCTTACAGACAAAAGTTTTAGGTAATTATTAGGGGAATATTTTCCATTTTGTACGGTTTTGATATTGTGCCTATTAAGAGATATGATTAATGTTTCCCGAAAAACCCACTTTTTTCCACCCCTTTGGTCAATGGTTGGTGCTATCAAAAAACTTATTTGACATAAATTTTTGGCACTTATCAGACACATACTATGAACTTTGAATGGATTCTATATTGCACGTATTAAGAGAGTTATAGCGAAATTTCACTTTTTCGAAAAAAGCCCCCCATTATCACCCCCTTCGATCGATTTTGCCCATTAACGAACTCGACCGAGATTTTATAGGGATACATATTATGTAAAAAAATCAAAGTGATTGGTGCAAAATTACGGCAGTTATCGTGTCCACAAAAAACTGATATATATATATATAGATAGATACATATATACATAAATTATATATAAACTTTTGAACTGACGGTGGTTTTGGGGTCTGGGGGATGTGAAACGCGAAGATATGTCGAAATTTTCCGGAAGTCGAAACATGGTACCCATTGCAATAGTTAGCTTTCTAATGAAATCTACCTAAAACAGATAACACACACTAAGACAGTCATCACAATTAACACCGGTTATCAGACAGATTCTACACACACCCAAAGTACACGGGGCTACATGACCGTGTTGTCGCAGCCCCTAAACTATGGAACCAACCAACCAAATACGCATATGGCGTTGATAAAGAAAAACAGTGTATTATTCTTCCAAACCACAGTTTGGAAAGAGATAATTCGAACTTGAAATACAGTAAAATCTAGCGGATCCGTGCGAGAACTCTCGCATAATAGGTTGTGTGCGCCCCGTGTGTACAGACTACCCACCCGGCGATTGTGCTATGCGGGCTGGACGCGAAACAGTTCTGTCAGGTGCTATCGTCTTGTTTATTTGTTTAAAATCACTTTATAAAGAAATAAATATACTGTATTTCCGTTGACTTTTCAAGAAATGCAAGATTTATCCTGTACTATTGAGAAGATTTGGAAGATTTTGGTATAAACCACACCTTCTAACTCCCTCTGATTTAGGAGGTTGAGTTTTGTGAAACATACACCTTAGTGTATTATATAATGAAAAAAAAATGAAAATCCACAGCCTGCTTCCAGTCTCCGACCGGGTCAGGAATGGAATGAATGAAGCCCCCATCAAGCGGCGAGGATATGGACTGTGCCGGCTGCCGAGGCCTGACGCCCTCCCCTGGGGCAATGATTAAATGCATGACAGATGAAATGAAATGATAGTGGAGAGTGTTGCTGGAATGAAATTTTGACAGGGAAAACCGGAGTACCCGGAGAAAAACCTGTCTGCCTCCGTTTTGTCCAGCACAGATCTTACATGGAGTGACCGGGATTTGAACCACGGACCCAGCGGTGAGAGGCCGGCGTGCTGCCGCCTAAGCCACGGAGGCTTTTGTATTATATAATAATAATAATAATAATAATAATAATAATAATAGCCTTGGAGGCAGGATTTAGACAGCTCCTTAACCCGGTCCATGAGGCAATTATAATTGGCTACATGGATAATTCTTGCCAGGCGCGTCCACGTCGCGGGGGTGGGCAACGGTACTGTAATATACCATGGAACTACAGTACCGGCTAAGTTCTGGTGAGGACCCAGTCCTATGGGGTATAACATAGGCCCCATGCACAGGGTCACGTGCGAAGACCTCAACGGAATCTGCAGCGGAGAAGATGGACTTCGGAACGGTGGAGATTGCGGAAGAGGCAACCCAGTACTCAGGGAATAGAATGAGTACAGCATCAATCGGCAGTGTCTGTTTCCCAGGTTAGGGGCGGCTGCAAGGGCGTCTGTTTCCCATGTTAGGGGCGGCCTGTATAATAGCTGGCAGTAGCTTCATAAAATGCCTTTGGGAGTGGCGACCCCATCGTAATAATAGCCTAATATGGAAATGGCACTTCAAATGATTCGGAGAAGGTTAGGGCGTACCCTGCAGGCGACGCGCAGTTCTTTTGGTACTGGGGGAACTGTGAGAAATGGGCGACCAGTAACCGAAATGAAAGTGGGAATCATGAATGTCATGACCCTGACAGGCAAGGTGGAGGAGGTGGTAGACTTCATGGAGAGGGAGAATGTTGGATTGATGGGGCTGAGTGAAGTGAAATGGAAAGGTAAAGGAAGGAAGAAATTGAGGAAAGGATATACATTATACTGGAGTGGTGGCCAAGAGGCAAAAAATGGCGTGGGACTGATAACCTCAAAACAACTGGAGGAGTATGTTGAAGTGGTCGAGTGTGTGAGTGACAGAATAATGAAAATTAGAATGAAGATGAAAAATGACGTGATGGACTTCATACAAGTGTATGCACCACAGACTGGAAACAGAGAAGAAGATATTGAAGTATTCCTGGAGGATGTAGAAAGAGTAATTTCAGATGTAGAAGTGGTGATCATGGGAGATATGAATGCACAAGTCGGAAACGAGAGACAAGGAAAGGAAGAAGTCATAGGACCATATGGATATGGGAAAAAGAACCGGGAAGGAGAGGAACTTGTAAACTTTTGTGAAAGGAATGGACTGATAGTGGGTAATTCATGGTTTCGGAAGAGAAACAGCAGGAAAATTACGAGATATGGTTGGGGCGATAGAAGAACAAAATCAGTAATTGACTACTTTCTGGTGGAAAGGACTAATCGCATAAAGCTGATAGATGTGACAGCTTTACCAGGAGAAGCATTTGATGGGGACCATAGAGCTGTGGTGGCAACATTTAGATGGGAAAAATTTGAAAACCTAAAGGAGATCAGAGAAAGTAAAATAAAAGTATGGAAATTGAAAGACAAAACTGTACAGGAAGATTTTCAGGAGAGATTGAAGCAACAAATCCCAGTTACTGAAGTGGAAAACATAGAAGAGGAATGGTCCCACTTTAAAAAGGCATTTGTTGGTGCAGCAGAGAGTGCTTGTGGTAGGACGTCAACAAGAGTGAAAGAGAAGGAGACACCGTGGTGGAATGAGGAAGTGAGGAAAGCAGTGAAAGAAAAGAAGTCTGCATGGAAAGAATGGAACCGAGATCAAACAGAAGAAAGCAAAAGGAAGTATCACGACAGCAAACGGAGGTGTAAGAAAGTGGTAGGAGAAGAAAAGAAGAAAAGTTGAGAAGAATTTACACGAAGAATGGAAACAGATGTAAGTGGCAGTAAAAGGATGCTGTATGGGCTTCTAAGAAGTAAGAGGAAAGAAAGAGTTACTACAAAGCTAGTGAAAAAGGAAGATGGAGAATTGTTAACACACGCAGAAGAGATGAAGGGACGATGGAAGGAGTATTTCGATAAGCTATTGAATGTGAGCAATTGTACTGGTGAGATGGAAGTGACACAACCTGACGACTCTTTAACAGAAGATGATATAGGCCTAACAATGCTGGAGGTGGAATTAGCAGTACAGAAAATGAAGATGGGAAAAGCAACAGGGGTGGATGAAATCAGTGTAGAAATGATACCTGTTGGTATGCAATGGTTGTATCGACTGCTAAAGTGTGTGTGGAAACGGAAATGTGTACCAGAAGACTGGGAGAAAGGGCTAATAATACCAGTGTTTAAGAAGGGGGACAAGAAGGTGTGTGATAACTATAGAGGGATCACCCTCATATCACAGATAGTAAAAATACTAGAAAGGATATTAGAAAGAAGAATGAGAAGAAAGGTGGAAGGAGAGTTGCAAGAGGAACAGTATGGCTTCAGGAGTGGAAGATCCACAGTGGACCCAATCTTTAGCCTGAGGCAGGTGATGGAAAAGAACTGGGAATATGGACAGGATTTGATCATGACTTTCATAGATCTAGAAAAGGCATATGATAGTGTCCCCAGAGAGAAGGTATGGGAAACCATGGTTAAGAAGAGACTGGGAAGAGAAATGTTGGAAATGGTGCAAGCAATGTACAACAACTGTGTTAGCAGGGTACTGACCCCAGTTGGAAAGACAG
Organism: Meconema thalassinum; assembly: GCA_946902985.2. Classification (NCBI taxonomy): domain Eukaryota; kingdom Metazoa; phylum Arthropoda; class Insecta; order Orthoptera; family Tettigoniidae; genus Meconema; species Meconema thalassinum. The sequence goes on along the minus strand of OX336391.1, from coordinate 291,994,768 downwards.
ATTGGTTTAGGAACAAGACTGGACTAAGACAGGGGAGTGTGCTGTCACCTCTCTTGTTCATAATGGTGATGGATGAAATTGTAAAGGAAACAAGGAAGCATATGGACATAAAGAAATGAAGTTACTGTTATTTGCAGATGATATTGTGGTCTGGGGAAGGAACACCGAAGAAGTGAAAAAAACAGCTAGGTGCACTGAACGAAAATATTCAGAAGAACGGCCTGAAAATCAGTAAAGAGAAAAGCAAGACCATGGTGATGACAAGAGGGGAAAGACAAGGAAAGGGCACTGTGAAAATTGGAAGTCAGAGTTTGGAAATTGTGGACACGTTCAAATACCTAGGAAGTGAATTGATGCAAAGTGGTAGGTTGGACATGGAGATTGGCAGGAGGGTACAGCAGAGCAATGCATTCTATCAAAGTGTAAGAAAACTTGTTTGGGATAAGGAAGTACCAAGGAAAAGCAAGGAGGTAATGTATAAAGTGTACTATGTTCCCATATTAACTTATGCAGCTGAGACTTGGACCCTGACAAGCAGGCAAGAGAGTAGAATCCAAGCCAGTGAAATGAAATTCCTAAGAAGTATGATAGGAAAGACAAGGAAAGACAGTGAGGAATGAAGATGTTAGGAAGGAAGTTGGGATGGAAAAACTAAATGAGAGAATTGAGAAGAATAAACTAAGGTGGTTTGGACATGTAAAGAGGATGGAGGAAAATAGAATACCAAGGCAGATGCTGGAGGCGAAGTGCAAGGGTAAGAGAGCAAGAGGAAGACCTAGAACAAGGTGGATTGATTCAGTGAAGAACAGCGTAAGAAAAAGAAATCTGGACTGGGACAAGATCGTGGAAGAAGAATGGTGGAAGGAAAGAGGAAAGTGGAGAAGTGCCATAAATACCCCGACCCGGCAGGAGCTGGATAAGGGGAAATGATGATGATGATGATGATGATGATGAATAATAATAATAATAATAATAATATTTTTACGTCCCTTTTAACTACTGCAACTTTAGGAGACACTAGGATGCCAGAATTTTGCTCCAAGGGGGATTTTTAACGTGTCAGTAAATTTGCGCATATACATTATTTTGCACTTGCACACCCTCAAATACCAAATACCAGGATTCGATCCTGCAACCTTGGATACAGCAGGCGATAACTTGAGCGCTGCGCCACACAACCAGTCTCGAAATTGAACTTGAAACTGCTGAGTAACGTTCACGTTTAAAAGGTACTAAGTTTGGAACTTCGATTGTCTCCTAGAAAATAAACGCGTCCAAACAGTAAATACAGAGTGCAGCAACCAGCATGCAGCAGAGCTTTCCGATTTCTTTTTGGTACGCTCTCATTCAAGATTCGTATTCGACGCGTAGGTTAGAGCTAGGGATTGGCTCTAGGCAGCTCCTAAAATGTTGCTGAAACTGACCCGCAGCACAAATTTCATTGTTGAGACTCGGGGCATACCATCGCCTCCCCACTTCACTGCAAACAACGAACATGCGGCAGTACAGAAATTCTCCGCTACTTTCCTCGGGGCGCTGCTATATTGAAACATGTCGACACGCGTAGGCCTATTTGCTGTGTAAAAAGCTCAAACTCGAAAAATATTCCAGCTAAATGGTGTTGTGTTCAGATATTTAACAATATTCGTATCATTCTGTCATTTCACACGCGTCCTTGTCAAGATACAATTTTCTTTCATTTATCTTTTATACTAGCAACCCACCCCGGCTTTGCCCGGTATCTTTAATGGCTTTCCCAGCGCACGCTTAAAAGGCAAACGGACGACAGGTCCAAGACGTAATTCAGAAAAGCCGAGGTGAACAGCGAAACTCAAAACACATATACACTTCTCTGAAATCTTAACTCGACACGACTCGACAGTTTGAAATTGGCCGAATCTGGGGTGATAGGTTCGCTAGCTCGTAAACTCGCTCCGAAACTAGTCATTTAAATTTACACTGAATGGAGATTGTTTGAAGAAATGAAAACGTAAAAACACTTATAGTGGGCGATGTATTAAAGATCGAGATGTGTTCTCACGGACTTTTTTGTAGATTTCTTCATGCTGAAGATTTATTACACTCATAGTATATATGCCTAGATATTTTTAACGGTTTACCCAGCGTAAGCTTAAAATGCGCACGGACGGCAGGTTTTTCTCTGACTCGATTCACTGAAATCTTTACTGCTCGGCTTCCTTTGGTCATAAATGAATGCTTTTCTACAGAAAACGTCCTCAAGAAATCCTTTACATAATGGTGAAAACCACTTCAAAATCGATCCAGTGATTCTCGAGATTACCCCTCACACCGAAGAATCGTGAAGTTTTTTTTATACTTAGAGATTTGAAATATTGATAGAACTGGAGTGAGTATTCCTGCTTGCACTGAAACTATGAATATATCACCTAAAATGGCATTACCAGCTTATTTTAGTCGTAGGTGGTACCTAATTATTTCACCAAAAACATAAGAAAGTTATGCTTTAGTTTAAAACACTGCATTTATTGAGAGAATCCCTGGTGTTTGGCCACACACAAGATTACCGAACTGTCGTAATTAAATAGAAGGGGAAGATTTAAGAGAAATCAACAAATCAAAACAGATTTTTATGAACATTCACAATCATAGATTTTTGAATGTAAAATTTTCAGTTCAACATTCTTATAATCATAGCAGATCCCGAAGCACTTCACTTTCATCCACCTTCGTCCCCTTCCGCCAACTAGGCTACATGACGCAGGTAGACCGTGATTATTTCCTGATGGCACATGCGCACGCAAACGAGTTTCTTATGCGGGCGAGTCCATGTGCTGCAGCGTGATTGAGAGGGGAGGAACATTCAATTCGCTTGTTGTTACGGAAATGTTCACATCGGCTCCTTTCTAATTATTCGCATATTGGCGAAAGGTTCGCCATTTGCGAGCAACTGGTGAGCTAGTATTTCTGGTGAGCAAGTATTTTTAATAGAATTCCGTATATTGAGAATGGTATTTAACATTTTAGATACCTGTAATTTATTTTTATGTAAAATGTAGAAGAAAATGCATATAATAACATAAATTAAAATAGCAAAAATTAGGCATTTAACCCTAAAAGACGCAACGGGAAGTTAAATAAACAAAAATTGCAAAACAAAATTTGATCCAACACAGGTTCAGTACATGTAACAAAATATAACATTTATGTCTAAGTAATTCAAAATATCAACTCATTACACGAATGTATTTTTTCCCTTCATACCAGGGTTTTTCTCATAACTTAAGGTATCCATACGGTTGTTTAGAATGTTAATATGCCTACATGTTATTCAAACTTCACCCATCGATCAATTCTTGTGCCGTTTGCCAACAATACCATTTGATCGCCAAGTACTAGTTTAGGCCTACCATATTCTGATATACTAAATCCTTCTGACCGGTTCCGTGTGGGCATAGTGATAACTCTTTACTTAATGAAATGGTTAGTACTCTAGAAACTTTACATCCGTATCTTGATTTAACAAATAACATGATAAATGTAGCTTGCAGTAAGTGAAACTTAATAGAAATCTTTAGTAGAAAATGCATAACATGAAAATAGCAAATATTAGGCATTAAACCTTAAAAGACACAACGGTAAGTAAAATAGACAGCAAATGCAAAATAAACAGTGGCCCAAGCTAATATGACGAAAAAGAACATTTATGCCCAAGTAGTTCAAACATCAAGAGAGACTTTCCCACTTAAATTACATAATTTTGAGGCTTATTCTTGGTTTCCATTAAACTTAATCTTTGTAACAAGTCCTTGATGCATTTTTGTTTCTTTGGTCCACTCCGCATGAATATGTGAAGGAAAAAAAAAAGCATTTCTACGTTAGTTTTGTGGGGTGGTTTTGCAGATAGAAACTGTACATCCTGTAGAGCTTCACAATGTCTGCATTCAATTCTTCACTGTAATACTAAAAATAATCACATTATTACTTTTGATTTGAGACTGCTTTATTATTATAGGAAGAAAACAAAGTAGCCAATTTTTGCGCTCCTAATTAGCAAGCACCGTTACTAACACAAAGAAGATGTATAATGCCTCAGAAAAATATTCTAAACTCTATATGAACAGAGCAGAGCATCTTAAAAAAATATATGCGGACGGCTAACTCAAAATGCGGACATGTTCGTATACATGCGGGTGTAGTTCCTAGTCTAACCTAGTACATTGTTCCAGTTCTAGTCTGGTAATTCTGCAGAAACAAGACCATGAATGGCGGAAATATGCTCAAATGGTTTCCTTTATGCCAGGTAGGCCTACTGTCCTCTTCGCCGAGCACTGGGGAATAAAGAGAGAATTGTTCTCCCCTTCCCTGCCATTCGCTTCTTTTATATCACATGGTTGCCATATCCCTGTTATCTTGAAGTAACGTCACAGCATACATTAACGGTACACGTGCCCGGCAGTTGGCTGTCGAGGTGCCCCCTTCTCTATCCTACCACCACACCGATAGGAGCGCGGCACAGATGAAAGTCGAGTAGCCTATTCAAACGACAGAATTTAAGCGAATCATCTGGTGGATTATTAGCAGTGGCGGATCCAGGCCTTGCGGGGCCCTGGGCGATATGATAAGGTGGGGCCCACAACAATAGGAAATAAAAAATATCAAATCAAATGGAAAATAGTTTGGTAATACTACTACTACTACTACTACTACTACTACTACTACTACTACTACTAATAATAATAATAATAATAATAATAATAATAAAATAAAGAATAGCTACAATATTTTGAATACACTACAGTATATTTTTAATAATATGAAAGAACCCTTTAAGTCCCCTTGAAGAAGATTATGTAAACTATGAAATGTTAAAATATTACTTTGCGACTTTTTTCCCGGCTGAAGTCTTCTATTATTTCACTGAAATCTAAACTTGCTAAACGGTCACGGGAAGTCATAGCTGCACTGAAAAAGAAATATGAATTATAAATTAGTTTGAAAAGTATAATTAATTAATTAATTAATTAATTAATTAAATTACAAAAATCCACGGCGCGGGGCCCCCCGGACCGCGGGGCCTTGGGCGGTCGCCCTCCTCGCCCTCCCCTAGATTCGCCCCTGATTATTAGTGGCATTCCTTCTACGAATGTCCGAATAGTGAGCAGTGGCTAACATTCTTGGCTGTCAACCCGGAGATCCGTGTTTGAGCCAGGGCTCTACCAAGAAATTCAATTCTGGTCTGAGGACTGGAACTATTTTGTCTTGTATATTTGTATCTGATGATGCTCGCTTGACGAGTAAAATATGTTATCCGATAGTTTTCTCCCTCTTTTGTAGCCCATAACAAATGTTATATATTTAATAACATGTAATTTTCTCCAGACTATTTTTTCGCATGTCTCAGGAATTGGGATTCTGAAAAGTTGCAATATCAATTAAGTGTTAGGCTACATATTTCGAGGTTCTATTTTCCCCTTCATCAGACAAAATGAAGAAAAGAACCATTACATAATAATAGAAATGCTCAAAACAAGCATTAAAACATCTTGATGAATAAAATTGCAGAAACACAGAATTGTCTTCCTTTTGGCACATTTTGGTGGAATCAATCTTCATTTGTTGGCACGGATATTTTGAAAATTTTTGAAACAAAATATTAACATGAAAAGGAAACGTGTAAAAAACTATTTTGTAGTGACCAATATGAACTTCCATTCCCCTGCCGTGTGGAAAAAAAAACTGCGCCTTGTTGCAGGGCGTATTGAGAACAAAGTAAAACAGAGGGGTGACGGCTGGAGGGTGAGCGGAGGGTCAAGGAGTGATACGAGGGGGAGGGGTATCAGAAGACGGGAGAGAGTTGTTGTTGTTGTTGTTTCATTTAGAGTCTTTGCAACATCGTGCTCATGTATCCCTGTGTATCTTGGTGCAGGGCCGCTGAGAGGGGGAGAGGCAAGGGGGGCAAGGGGGCAAATGCATAGGGGCCGTAAGTAGTTCACGTTAGTTTCAGTTTATTGTGGCTGCTTTTGTATTACCGTATTTAAAATGTTGTCTATGTCTATAACTTACAACCTGTCTGAGGCTTTGCAGAGTAATTAGGAAGTCGATTTGTCTGCAGCTCTGCAGAAGATAACTCATGTTACCATATCAACTGCCCAGATAAATGAGGCAGAAAACACGTCCGGGGCATATAAAACAGTGCGAAAGTATTCGCAGAAACCATTTTATTTGGTAAAAGAAGTTCCTCGATTCTGAAAATTACAAAATAAAGTTTTATTGAACCTTATTCTACCCCAGGAGAGTATTAAATTATATATATGACTCTGATTTAGGAGTTATAACTGTTAAGGAATAATCTACTGTAATTTAGTGTTGAATCTGCTATCAAACTAACGTGGAGTTTTAAAATGCTATTTTTTCAGTAAAGTGAAGACTTACAGAATTACAAAATATTTTCCTATGCATATTAACTGTATTAAAATTACTTAAAAATCCCAAATTGTTTTGTGCACTTTGCAAAATATATTTCATAAAATAAATGCTAAAATATTTTCTATGAAATAAGATTTGTATGTTTTTTTAAATTATGACTGTGCATCAGATGCTTTTCTCAAAATGACATTGTCTTTCCGGAATAGCTAGTAGTGGATAGGAATAATTAGAAGTATTTCAGGGGGAGGGGGGAGAAAAAATTGTATAGAGGTCCTTAAATCCTCTCGGTGGCCCTGCTTGGGTGTGTGTAGAATTTGTCTGATGCCTGTATTGGGGAGAGAAAAGAAAGACACCCTACACCTTATAGGCCTACACCGCAATATCGTCGGTGTCAGAAAAACAGATTTGATCAAGGGAAGTTAATTAGTTCTTCTTGTTCCAGGGGGCGGAACAGCGAGGTCATCTGACCCTTTGATCAAGGGAGGTTGGCAGAAAAGATGATAGGAGCCAGGAACAAAAGTCAAATTCAGCGGAGCCTCCGTGGTTACCTAGTAATAATGTTATTGGTTTTACGTCCCTTTTAACTACTGTGGCTTTTAGAGACGCCAGGGTGCCGGAATTTTGCCCGTATGGTATATTTAACGTGCCAGTAAATCTAATGACACGGCACCCTCGCATTTGCGCACTCTCAAAAATGACAACTGACTGCCCCAGGATTCGATCCTGCAACTTTTGAAACAGCAGGCGAGCAGGTTACCGCTACACTACGCAGCCAGCCAGCACGTCTTACAAGTTGCCAGAACACCTTCTTGTGTAGTGGCTAATATTCTTTGCTGTTGGTCCTGAGGTCCGAGTTCGATTCTCGGCTCTGCCAACAAATGTAACTTTTGTCTAAAGGCTGGAACGAGGTACACTCAGCCTCTTGAGGCAAAATTGGGAAAAGGTGCGCTTAATTCCTTTCACAGCGATCTTTAAAGCGATTTTCCACTCCTTCACCAGGCAAATGCCAGGATGGTTGTTAACTTAAGGCCTCGGTCGCCTCCTTCCCGATCCTCATCTGAATTACAAAACACAGACTACTACAGACACCATTAAAACACAGGTTATAAGACAACTTTTACACACACCCAAGTACACGGTGCTGAAATAATCACGTATAATTGGGGAGGGGGTGTTAAACCCACCAATCCTCTCTACCAGACACACCCCTGCCCTGACTCATTTAGAACAACCTCTTGAGCTACCGTATATAATATTTTCAAACGTAATATTCTTTACTTGATTATTATTATTACTATACCAGTACTCTGAATGAATAGGACCTTATCATAATTATTTTATAGAGCTTTCTATAATCATAATTTAACTAGGCAACACTGACAAATGTCCTTGAATACTTCAATATTATCATAGTTTCCCTGAAAAGATCTATCACTCCCGCCTTGGCAATGTCTCGACTCCACCCGTATGGTAGTATTAGGGCATAGGTTTGTACAAATTCTATTCTATTGCTAGGCGTTGGGGGCGGGTGGCATTGAAAAGTTGAACAACTACTGCCTTGGATGTCCTTCGATCCTAAATAACGTACACGTTCGTGGAGAGCTCAGAAGAGTGCAGCACGGTGCAGCCTAGCGCTTAAAATTCAAATCCATGCTTGGACGCCAGCTCAGCTTCTTGGCTTATATATTTCATAGAATGCCGCTTGTTTGGCCCCTTTTAGTACAGATTCCTCATTATTGCTCATAATGTGGATAAAGCAAAATAGTAAAGTAGATTGTTTCCAAAACTGTAACAGGTCTACTCGAAATATCCACATTAACTTAGTGAAATAACCCGACTTTTCAGTCAATAATCGAAGGATTTGACGAACAAGTCTAATCATTCAAATGCTCGAATAATAATAAATTAATAAACATTGAAACAAAGAGAAAAGAAAGAAAGAAAGAAAGAAAGAAAGAAAGAAAGAAAGAAAGAACAAGTTATGCTTGTTTTGAATTATATTTAGGCTTGCCATATTTTTGGTGAGTGAAACTGGGACACATTACCGGGAGGGGGGGGGGGGGGGGGGGGAGGGGACTGGGGGGTATAGAATTTTAAAAATTAGAAGCAAAATGGTGAGTTTTAAGCCTTTTTTAAAGCCTCGCAACTGACAGGAGGGGGGAATCTTGCACCCTAAATTGTTAGTTCTACACACCTTTTTAAAATAAAAAAGGAATTTTTGCTACATAAAAATATATACTTTTTCCTTTTTAATGATACTTTTTCTGGTCTACCATCTAGAAAGAAGTGTTAATAAAAATACAATTTAAAATACTTCATAACATTGTTTAATTGAACAATTACTAAGTCTTATTATTTTTTGAAAAACTAAAACTTTTTGTCTAACTACAAAAACAATACAAAATAACTTTTTTTTCAAACGTTTTACAACTTACAGCCGTTTTCCGGGATATTGATAAAACCGGGCGGGACACCGGGACGCATGGCAAGCCTAATTATATTTATTTATGAGGATCTATCAGACTGAATAGGGAAGGGGTTAACCCGCCTCTGACCCCTTGGCTTCATCCCCGCTTCAAACAACTCGTCCACTGGACACAAATTGCTGCGGGTACGTATCATCTTCGAATAATTCAAATATTTGAACTGTTTGATTTATTTTAATAATCGACTATTCGAAGTATGTTCGAATGATTCGAACACCCGAAGTATTTGGACATCCGCATTGTTCGAACATTCGAAAAATTTATTCGATGTAATGTGCGGTGGTTGTAAAGCAGCAACCTTAGAACATACCAATGCGTACGCTATCTGTTGGGCAGTATGGGGTACTATTTGCCGACGAAATCTCACAAACCGTCACAAACCTCGTACACGCGTGTGTGCCAAACGAACAATAAGCCTACCCCACAATCAATTCAAAAGGTAATTTAATCACACATTTAATTGAACTGCAACACACTGATACCGTACTATTGTTATTCACAGTAGGATCAAATATAAGCACGAGCGCATCACGTGTTCTCGTTTTATCAAACTCAGTATCATAGCTAATAGGCTATACTTGTCTCCATGAGCAGAGAACCTTTTACCTGACAACAGCTACCCACATTGACATACGGTACAGTATTATTTTATGAGGGATTACTACTTGTGATAACTACAGTCATGTCCAATCTTTGTCCCATCTGTTCAGTAATAGTGGGCGCGTGGCAGCTAGGCTTGGGTCAGATTTATCGTTTATGACTTTATGGACTCGCGCGGCAACTATATAAATGTTTTATGAGAATAATTTAACAAACGTAGCCTATATTCGGCTCTTAGAAGTTTTAATGCTCTATGACTGCAATGTTCTAAAAATAGACACCGGAACAATGATGTAGTCACGGCCGACTGACAGCGCAGCTCGTATTCAGTCGGCCGTGATGTAGTTCATGTAACTCTCGCTTTCTCCGCCGCGTCGCTACCTACCGACAACATAATGCTTGACGTCACAGCCAGATATGGCGCCACAGGCAAGAGTCGAGTAGTGCTTTAGGCAAAAGAGGGGCTCGCGAATTGTTCTGCAAACGACAGCGACAACACGCTAATATCCATTTTTCAATACGCTGTGTTGTTCCGACGTAGTTAGTGGGGAAAGGAGTGGGGGGTGAGAGAATTGCCACAATATATGTGCCGCAGTCGCGGAGACAAACAATTCTGCATTTCATATTCCGGCAGCTGGGAGAGGGGGGTCATTGCCCCCTCAAGTTTTAGATGAATGACAAAATTTTAATCACCCTTAAAAATAATTGTTTAGTCATACTTTCCTTATTCTACTGAACGAACAGTCTGCTCTCCCCCACTCCCCAGTTTCCTGTCAAGGCGCTTTAAGCTTCATCTTAAACGACGCGCCAAAAAGGTGCATTTTTGAACTATTGTGAGCCCCAGTAAGGTAAGAGGTAAGATACTGTGACACACAACACACAAAATCATTACTCCTGCCGGGAAACAACAGCAGGCGTGCCTTTTTTTTTAATAAACAGGAAAGATTAAAAAAATAAGGTAAAATAACACAACCCTTCCCTTGCGCATCTCGCGTTTTAAGAACACGAATGAATGACTCCACTCTTAGGCCAAGTACTGCTCGAGTCAAAGCTCTGTGAACCTGAGAGAAATATGGATCGCGGACGATGAGGAGAGATGTGGGGGGTTCCAGTCCGTGCGTAGTAACAGAACCAAGTACATTGATCGGTCACTCACTCATTCGCAACACCTTATACCACAGTGGTTTAGGCAACGGCCCTATGTTAGCAGTATGGGAATAGACAGGAATACCAGATAACACGGCGGGCTGTTGACAGGCCCTTCACTTCCCACCTCCACATATTAAGGCCCTAAATTTAACAGTGTCTGTGACATTCCCAGGAAACTAAATTCGCTGTGGCAAACCGATGAAGGAAAAACATGCCTATAACCATTGCAACAGTGGCTCAATTGATAGCATCTGGCTATTAATGCCGAGTACCGTTCGAAGAACGGGTACTTCTGCTAGTAATGCAAATAAATTCCACCAGAGTTGTTCAAATCATAACATATATAAAATACATTAGGGATAAATGGTGCCTTTCGTCATACAAAATCCAGAAGAAATGCACATTAGAAACATTTACTGTAAGAAGTAAAAACAAAAGAGCCAATAATATTTCAACCCCTCCCCCCTTGCTTAAAAAAGAAGTGGACTGCAATAATTAAACAGTCAAGGTAATGAATGTATTTGGATGACTTATGTGCAGTGCTGGATTACCCATTAGGCCCGACTAGGGCCCCCAATTATCAGGGGCCCCCCAAATTTTATTCCGAAGATTTAGAAACATTTTATCCAGAGCTGAGACAGTTTCAGCTTTATATTAAATTACAATGTCCTTTAAAAACTGAGTTCACTCATTCTGAACTTTACGAAATTCTTATTCGAGACAAGCTTGTGTCTGTTTTTCCGAACCTATGAAATTGCTTTTCGCATTTTCCTGACCCTCATGATAACGAATTGTTCTGCGGAGCGCTCGTTTTCAAAATTGAAACGGTTCAAAAGTGCGCAAAGAAGTATCATATCACAAGTACGATTAGACATGTTAAGTTTAATGTATTTCGAGTCAGATGTTCTGTGGGAAATTGATTTTGATGACATTGTAGAAGATTTCATTGACCGAAAAAACAGAAAAAAAAATGATTACATTTTACAGAAGTAAAAAATAGTATGATTTGTTAAATTGTTTATCAAATCATCTGAAATGTTTTCAAATAACGATGATCGTTTCAATTGAAATGCATGTACAGTGTAGTATATATGATTTAAAAAAAGTGTATTATTCATCTTGAGAAAAAAACTCTTGTATATACTTTATTAAATGTACAGGTGCTAAAAAATAAGAATTATTTGAAAAAATAAAGGGGCCCCAAAAATCTGAGGGACTTGTGCCTCATTTTACCTTAATCCGGCACTGCTTATGTGGATTGTTTAATTTGCTTTAGGATGTGGTGTTTCTTTAATTAGAGCAGTTATGAAGAGCATTTCATTTCACAACCGTTGTTGTTGTGGTTATTGATGTTTCATTTAGAGGCTTAAACATCTTGGTCATTTTAGCCCCTTGTACTTGGGTGGGTCTGTTGACCTATATTATTGTGATGGCTGTTTTAGTGTGAGGTGAGGGTTGGGTTGGAGGTGGCCGTGGCCGTAGCTTTCAGTTAGGAACCATCCCGGCATTTGACTAGGGTAGAAATGGGAAGCCAAGGAATACCAATTCTGGATGGCTCAGGTGGGAATCGAATCTGCTTCTCAGTTTTTCCTCACGAGGCTGAGTTTAGTCCGTTCCAGTCCTCAAACCAGAGTTACATTTCTTGGCAGAGCCAGGGGATATTCGTTCTTTGTGGTGACGGCTGAGGCCAATATATGGGAATTGTACCCGTACCTTTGGGATGACAGCCAAGAATACTAGCCGCTACACCACGAAGTGGTCTCTTTTCACAACACCATCTAATTCCAAGCTCCAACATGGCGTCGAAGATAGTAACTTCTTATACACGGTACTGGTGCAGTACAATTTTTATTTAGACAGCCTCAGTTACATAAAAGAAATGTTAGGGAAACTTCCATATTTAAAATAAATTACACCTCCACGAAAGTAATACATTTTATTGCGTTTAACTGATGAAAAGATCTGCAGTTTATCACTTGCGCTACCTAACCATGTCATATGACACAATTCCCCGTTGTGGTAGACTACAAAAAAAAAAAAAAGACACGGCCGGTTTAGAATAAATCCAGCTAATAATTAACACAGGTTTACATTCCAGGAAAACGAAATAATAATAATGCTCACACATTCCATTGCGTTCCTCACAATTAATCCTGTATGCCTCTCACCAAGGTGGTCCGGGTTCGATTCCCAGTCAATGCATGTGAGATTTTCGAAGTGAAATGCCATGTCCTGTGGTTCGGATTCCACGTAAAAAGGAGGTCCCGTGGCTCATAATCACAAGATTCACGGTCACGTAAAACTACAATCTTCCTTCTTCACAATTAATCTTATAGTCTAAACCCCCACTACCCTTCTTTAAGGTAGTGCAATATTTAAAGCGAAAACTTACGAGCCGACACTGATTCGCAGCACATCTTCCAGACGTACTGTGCTGTACTGTCGCTCAAACCAAGAATTTGTGCACCCTTTTAAGCTACACAGACTATCTATCTATCTTGGTTAACCCTCGGAGCCAAAACTCGAAGGAATGAGTGTAGTGTAGTAATTATAGACACCGCTGACTTAAAGGAATCATAAAAATCATGATGATGATAATTGTTGTTTTAAGGGGCCAAACATCTAGGTTATCGACCCCCCCCCCCATCATAAAAATGCATATGCCTACTTCCTTACATGGTGTGCGAGCTGATTGTATTTCTTAACAGCTGTGTAATGTTTATTGTTTACAACCAAATTTCGCTTTGTAATCTGTACCTTATTCTATAAACAGAACTATAGTCTATATAGGGGGTAAAACTGTTTTATGCACATGGATCGGGAGGTGGCCAAAATACGATCAGCTAAGTCTGACAGCCTAGCCACGGCTATTCTCAGGAACTTTGAGGCCAGATGAGTAAATATGTTTTTATAGTTCAGTATGACAGGTATTGAACGCAATGCTAATAGCCTACTATTGCCTGGTAAGAAATTATTCTCACACCCGGAAAGATGCCGCAAATTATTGAGCAGTCTGTTGAAAGACTGCAGCTTTCGACATAAACATAGCCATCCATGTGTACTGTAGATTCATGTACCGGTACACTTATTCTATATCCGTTCCGCAGTACTATGTATGATTTCCATACATGGTATTGTATGAGAGAGAAAGAAGCCTTCTCTGGGAACCGCGTCCTAGGCATGCGGCGGGAACAGTGAGTTCCATAATAAAGGAAAGCGTACGATAGACGTCATAATCATGGAGGCATTAGAAGACAATCAACCATGAGGGCAATTTTGTCTTCATTGTCGGGGAGGAAAGAAAAATCAGGGGTTTATGGAGGAGGGGCGGTATATGTTAGTCGTAGATTCAGAAAATACATGCATCTACGAGCCCACAATTCCCTATCTTAAAGTAATGTAGGCCTACAATATCAATGGAAATATCAAGATTGTAGGGCTAATGATAGGTACAAACGGCACCATTCCAAAATTTTTATTGGAGAAAATTTAAATTGTATGAAGTCAATATACTGCAGTTACCACGACACTGAGAGGTGCAATAGCCATGATGAGGAATCACTTATACCGTCATTAGTGAACATGTCTAAGTGTTCATAATTTTCATTCTGAAAAGATTACCTGTATGTTATACATTCTTGGTGTGATGATAATCATACTTTGTTATTTGACATCCTCTGATGAGAGGAATTTGAATTAAGATTCCCCCCACCCTAGTATATCTAAATACCCCTGCTATTTCTTGAAGAAGACCCGTAGTGTACTGACTAGCATTTTTGGCTGTCGCCCGGGAGGTCCGTATTCAGTTCCCGGCTCTGCCAATAAAATTATTTTGGTCTGAGGGCTGGAGCGGGATTCATTCAGACTTGTGAGGCAAAATTAAGAAGATGTGGGTTCGATTCCCACCTCAGCCATCCTGGAAGTGGTTTTTCGTGGTTTCCCACTTCTACTCCAGGCAAATACCGGGATGGTTCCTAATTTAAGGCCACAATCGCCTCCTTCCCAGTCTTCACCTGTAATTCAATTACACACACTACTACAGTCATCACAGGGAGCCTCCGTGGCTTAGGCGGCAGCACGCCGGCCTCTCACCGCTGGGTCCGTGGTTCAAATCCCGGTCACTCCATGTGAGATCTGTGCTGGACAAAACGGAGGCAGACAGGTTTTTCTCCGGGTACTCCGGTTTTCCCTGTCACAATTTCATTCCAGCAACACTCTCCACTATCATTTCATTTCATCTGTCATTCATTTAATCATTGCCCCAGAGGAGTGCGACAGGCTTCGGCAGCCGGCACACTTCGTATCCTCGCCGCTAGATGGGGGCTTCATTCATTCCATTCCTGACCCGGTCGGAGACTGGAAGCAGGCTGTGGATTTTCATTTTTCACTACAGTCATCACAATAATGCAGGTTATCAGACAACAAACCACTCACGCCCAAGTACACGGGACTAAATGACCACGATGCCCAACCCCCTAAAATGAAACAAGAACGCCTGGAGCCACTCCTGTCTCCGAGTTGCTTGAGCGTGTACGCGTCGTCTAAGAAGTGTGCGTGTTCCTTGTATGGCAAGGAATTAGAGAGAAGCCTCACGACTTCGCACAAGATCCGCCTCGCTTACTTCTCGTTCTCGTTCAAAAGAATGCGGTTATATTTCACGACTTGATCCATTCATTCTCTTCCAAATGGGCATCCGGTGGACTTATTTTAGGAGGGAGAAAACTTCTTCCAGGGCGACAAAGAATCCAAATAGTAGATAATTGATAAGTAGCACACATTCCGAGATATTGAATCTAGAGTTTAAAAGACTTGAGATCATTATACACAATTGGTAGCCCTGCTGCCTCTTATATTAAGCACACACATGTCCTAAAACATATATCGCACATACAAAATTAGGATGAAAACCAGTCGTAAGTAAGTTATGCAAGGCAGATGACCTCGTAGTTCCGCCCATTAAAACAATAATAACAATAATAATAATAATAATAATAATAATAATAACAATAAGTTATGCAAGTTTCGTGCAGTCAACATTGTGATTGAAACTATCATCATGCATAGAATCATGTTGGCAACATTGCATGTCTAGGTTATTCAAAATTAAGTTTGCAAAAATTATATCAGTTGGCCTGCATATTTCATCTACTGAGACTAGAGTTCAAAATTATAGGGACTATTTATCAACAGTTGGCAGCTCTGACGACTTTGAATATATTCCTAGTTCCTTCCTTTAAGGCACACACAGACTGGCTGCGTGGCTCAGCGGTAACGTTCTCGCCTGCTGAGTTCAAGGTTGGATCGAATCCCGACGCAGTCAGTTGGCATTTGAGGGTGCGCATATTTGAGGGAGCCGTGTCAGTAGATTTACTGGCACGTTAAAGATCCCCTTCGGGACAAAATTCCGCCACCCCGGCGTCTCTAAAAGTCGCAGTAGTTAAAAGGGACTTAAAATTAATAACATTAATATTCTTAAGGCACACAATGTACGTACAAAATGTGGTTGAAGTTCAACACTGTTGATAGTATGGACGTTACATGCTGTTAAATCATTGAATCTATCAACACGCATAAAATCATGTTGGTTACACTGCTATGTATGGGTTGCTACAAATTACCCTGAAATAATAATAATGATCTTTGTAGGTTACATGCCAATTTTGGAAGAAATCCATGTGTTAGTACGGAAGTTACATGCGGTTAAACATTGAACCTATCAGCTTGCGTATAATCCTGTTGATAGCATTTTGGTAAATCGTTTTCTCAAATAATCTACAATTACATGTAGGCCTACCTACTATACGTGTGCAAAATTTAGAACTGATCGCCTGCAAGTCTTCTGATATAGCCTATTGAGATAAGGATAAAAATTATAGAGATAATTATCACCAGTTGGCAACCCTGGTCACTTTAAAGAATAAGCGTTGTTATATTTGTTATGATACACAAAGCACATACCGTACGAAATTTGGGTGCTATCCAATGGATAGTATGGACGTTACATGCATTTTAAAATTGGATTTATCAGCAGGCTAGAGTCATCTTGGCGACACTGTCAAGTATTGTGTCCCGAAAATTAATCTGAAGTATTATTATCTATATGTGTGCCAATTTTGGAACAGTTTCCTTGCATACATACCTTCTGTGATATCCTGAGTTGGGCTCACATTTCAATTGGGATTTTTGAGCACTGACGTCATTTTTAGCCTATTTTCATTTATGAAAAAAAAAAAAAAAAAGGCTTATGAGATCACCTTTTGTCCGTGTGTGTGTGTGTGTGTGTGTGTATCCCCCCTAATAACTTCTAAGCGGCTGATTGCTACTACATAAATAAATAAATCCCACCATTGTAGAAATTAGTGATGTTAAGCATGCATGCATAGTATCTTTCACCCGATTTGCCCCCCTTCCCCCTGAAAATCCACAGCCTGCTTCCTGTCTCCGATCCGGTCAGGAATGGAATGAATGAAGCCTCCATCTAGCGGCGAGGATATGAACCGTGCCGGCTGCCGAGGCCTGACGCACTCCTCTGGGGCAATGTTGAAATGAATGACAGATGAAATGAAATGATAGTGGAGAGTGTTGCTGGAATGAAATTTTGACAGGAAAATTCGGAGTACCCGGAGAAAACCTGTCTGCCTCCGTTTTGTCCAGCACAGATCTCACATGGAGTGACCGGGATTTGAACCACGGACCCAGCGGAGGCTCCCCCCCCCCCCCCCCCCCCCCCCTCCACCCCTAAATAACATAATTATTCTGGTGACGCTACTGTAATCGGTAAATCGTAGCTCTCTGTCTCTGGCAATCAGCTTCTTGCATTTCACGACGGAGACCTGCATGCCATCTGTTGATCAGGCGCACAATTATTTGCTGTTGTTAGTTACGAAAGTAAAAGAGCGCTTTCTGTCAAAGAGATTCGACGAAGGCCGTGATTGAAACAAGGAGTGTATAACAATAAGATGTTCCACTGCATATATATGAACACTTTGGCTGGTTGGTTCTTAAGTTTAGGCAGTGGCGGATCCAGGCCTTGCGGGGCCCTGGGCGATATGATAAGGTGGGGCCCACAACAATAGGAAATTTTAAAACAAGATGTTCAGTAAAGAATATATAGCCTACATTCTCCTAAATGCATGGGTATTGTTATAACTCTTTGTCCTTTTCAAGGAGTATAATTGAATGTTGGTTGTAGTAGCTTGTTGAAATACAACGTGTTATACGGATATTAAACATGAATATGAGGTGCCCTTTGCTAGTGCTACCTCTGTACTAAATTTCGTTCAATTCGGGTTTACCGTGTTTGAATTGATAGGGGGAATCGATTTGTACACATACATGGCCGCTATCTGCAAACTATTGGGCTGATGACCTTGTCGTTTGGTCAAAAGATGCTTCCCACGTAAAGGTATGTTGTTGCAAAATTTAGTAGAGATCAGGTGATTAGGTTGGTCGTAATTTGATTTAAGCTTTTAACATTTGGGTGACCGCCATTACGTTTCCGTCAAGATGGCGGCGATATAAAACATGACACTGAAGTGCCCTTTGCTAGTGCTACGTCTGTACCAAATTTCGTTCAATTCGGTTTGAGCGTGTTTGAATAGATAGCGGGAATCTATTTGCACACATATGGCCGCCATCCGCAAATTATTGGGCTGATGACATTGTAGTTCGGTCAAAAGATTCTTGGTACATAAAGGTATAATGTTGAAAATTTTGGAAGAGATTAGATGATTAGGTTGGTGGTAATTTGATTTAGGCTTTTAACATTTGGGTGGCCGTCTTTGCGTTTCCGTCAAGATGGCAGCGACATAAAACATTATACTGAGGTGCACTTTCCTAGTGCTACCTCTGTACCAAATAACGTTCAATTCGGTTTCACCGTGTTCGAATTGATAAGGGGGGGGGGGGGCAGGGCAGACATTCATAGCACACGCACTCACACACACACACACACACACACACAAATCCACACAGACAGACACACACGCACACACACAAATCCACACAGACAGACACACACACAATTTTTCGTCCTGTGTTGATCTCATAAGTCTACTTTCATTTTTTGCAAACATCGAAAGTAGGCTAGAAATCAAATCAAATGGGAAATAGTTTTGTAATAATAATAAAATTAATAATAGTTACAATATTTTGATTGCACTACAGTACATTTTTGATAATATGAAAGAAACCTTTATGTTCCCTTGAAGAAGATTATGTAAACTATGAAATATTAAAATATTACTTTGCGACTTTTTTTCCCGGCTGAAGTCTATCATCTAAACTTGCTAAACGGTCGCGGGAGATCATAGCTGCACTGAAAAAAGAATATGAATTATAAATTAGTTTGAAAAAGTTGAAAAGTATACTTAATTAATCAATTAAATTTAAAACAATCCATGGCGCGGGGCTCCCCGAACCGCAGGGCCCTGGGCGGTCGCCCTCCTCGCCCTCCCCTAGATCCGCCCCTGAGTTTAGGGGCTGCGACAACGCGGTCATGTAGCCCCGTGTACTTTGGGTGTGTGCAGAATCTGTCTGATAACCGGTGTTAATTGTGATGACTGTATTAGTGTGTGTTATCTGTTTTTTTTAATTTAAGTACTGCAACTTAGAATTTTTCAAATAGTTCCTACTTTTGCCGCCAAGCGCCACCGTCAACGATTACTAGGCCAAGTTCAGAACTTAGCTACTAGACACCACCGCAGTCGGCTCTTGGCAACGAACATAGAAACCTAAGAGCGTTGTTTACATTCTTAACCTATCCAATTTAGCTTCACACAGGTGCGATTAGTGGAAGGTTCTTTAACATGCCATAAATCTATGACATGGGACCGCCGGCTTTACTTCCCCTCCGAAGGAAGGCATACTGAGGGATTTTAACGCTCTTTAAAAAACACAGACGGTTTCAGCCGGGTTTGAACCCGCTATCTTGGGCATAGAAGCTCAGCATGCTACCGACTACGCCACCGAAGCCGCTTTCCATTATGACATTATTATAGGCACTTTTTGGAGTTCCGTTTGGTATACTTTGGTTAGTACAAAAGCTAACCAGACTGTTTTGGCGAGCTTAGATTTTAACTCGGGTATAGTCTGGTTTTAACCAGGCTCTTGAAATCAGTAACCAAGCTACTACTGCGGTTACTGAAGTTTTAACCACATTAGAAGCGCCAATTCAAACATAATTTGAAACTACTAATGAAAGTACGAGATATCAAATCATATTTGAACTTGAACCACTCAGCACTCAACAAATGAAATCATATAATATCAAATTCTTAGTGGTTTTTAAAATGTTATATTTGACGATTTCGAAATCGAGCAAGTTGATATACGCTCTATTGAGAATTGTCGTGGCTCTTTTAAGAGCGTAGCGTGTTACGAAGCTCATCAGTTGTTGCTGTTGCTTATTTTTAGGAACAGCAACATCGTGGTCATATACCCCCTGTATTTTTGGGTGTGTGTGGAATTTGTGTCATAATATATTATATTATTGTGATGGCTGTACTAGAGTATTTGTAAATTGGGGATAGGATTGGGAGGGAGGTGGCCGTGGCTATCCCAGCATTTGCCTGGAGTAGTAGTTAGTTAGTTATTGATGTTTTAAGGGGCGGAACTACGAGGTCATCTGCCCCTAAGTAGAAGTGGGAAACCACGGAATACCCTACTTCCAGGATGGTCAAGGTAGGAATCGACCCTCCTCTCCTCAGTTTAGCTCAAGAGGCTGAATGTACCCCGTTGCAGCCCCCACACCACAATTCAAATTTATTGGCTGAGTCGGAAATTTAACCCGTACCTCCGCTAGCTGCTACACCATCCATTCATAATCGAACATCAGTTGAAGCGATCGGCTATGGTCACCATTGAGCCTTCTTTTGCCAAGTATCAAATTCCAATTCCTGTTTTTTTCTAAACTGTCATTTCTCACCCCCATGAGCACGCTACTGTGACTATGGAAAGTCTCGAGAGTCATCCTAAAATGAATATGAAAATCAGTGTCACTGTACCGGGTGAGTTAGCCGTGGTGGTTACGGCATGACTAATGGCAGTCGCTCACATCCGGGAGGCGAGGAGGTTCGAATCCCCCCGCCGGCAACCTTGAAGAAGGTCTTCTGTGGTTTCCCATCTTCCTTCCAGGCAAATGCCGGGGTTGGTCCCTCACTATAGGCCACAGCCGCTACCTTCCAACTCCTCGCCCTTCCCTTCCAACCTTCCTCCCCAACGGTACTTGTAGCTCACTCATTGGGTGTCCGTCTCGAAGCAGCTACAAAACTGGCGAGCCGAACATGTCCTCGGACACTCCCGGCACTAAAAGCCATACGCAAAAAAAAAAAAAAGTGTCACTGTGCAACGATATCTAATATTAGCTATAGCCTGCAGTGAAGGTCTTAAATGCTGTTCTCTGGGCGCAGTCAGAGCCACTGTGACATTTTTAATTTTAAAATTAGTTTCGCCCTCTTATTATAGGAAACACATCTGGTCGACATCATCATCATTATTTATTCAACATAGCAATTCCAATACCATTTTTATTCATCATATCAATTCCGGTTGGTTGGTTGGTTCTTAAGTTTAGGGGCTGCGACAACGCGGTCATATAGCCCCGTGTACTTTGGGTGTGTGTAGAATCTGTCTGATAACCCGTGTTAATTGTGATGACTGTAATAGTGAGTGTATCTGTTTTTTTTTAAATTTAAGTACTGCAACTTAGAATTTTTCAAATAGTTCCTTCTTTTGTCGCCAAGCGCCACCGTCAACGACTACTAGGCCAAGTTCAGTACTTAGCTACTAGACGCCACCGCAGTCGGCTCTTGGCAACGAACGTAGAAACCTAAGAGCGTTGTTTACATTCTTAACCTATGCAATTAGTGGAAGGTTCTTTAACATGCCATAAATCTATGACATGGGACCACCGGCTTTACTTCCCCTCCGAAGGAAGGCATACTGAGGGATTTTAACGCTCTTAAAAATCCGACGGCTTCGGCCGGGTTTGAACCCGCTATCTTGGGCATAGAAGCTCAGCATGCTACCAACTACGCCACCGAAGCCGCCAAAAATATCAATTCCTTTACCGTACATCATTCGTCGTCATATTGCTAACTTTTCTTAACCTATTTCGTTTTGGCGAGTGTAAACGCAAACTGTGACCAAACCTAACCCAGGTTAAAACCAGAGGGAGTGCCAAAACACGCATATTTACACACATCAAAAAAAGTTTTGCATCACCTCGGTTCCAAGAGTTCCGGAACCTTTAAATACAAAGGGAATAGAGATCAACACA
Organism: Meconema thalassinum; assembly: GCA_946902985.2. Lineage (NCBI taxonomy): Eukaryota > Metazoa > Arthropoda > Insecta > Orthoptera > Tettigoniidae > Meconema > Meconema thalassinum. The sequence continues at coordinate 291,972,847 of OX336391.1, read as the reverse complement.
AACAACATTTCAGCTCGTTTTATTGCTCATGAGACCCACACATTGCATGTTGTACCATCATACAGCTAGACTTTCAGCATTTGTGGTCCAGATTGCAGTACACACCACTACCTCTAATACCCAGTAGCACGTCCTCTTGCATTGATGCATGCCTGTATTCGTCGTGGCATACTATCCACAAGTTCATCAAGACACTGTTGGTCCAAATTGTCCCACTCCTCAACGACAATTCGGCGTAAATCTCTCAGAGTGGTTGGTGGGTCAAGACGTCCATAAACAGCCCTTTTCAACATATCCCAGGCATGTTCGATAGGGTTCATGTCTGGCGAACATGCTGGCCACTGTAGTCGAGCGATGTCGTTATCTTGAAGGAACGCATTCACAAGATGTGCACGATGAGGTCGAGAATTGTCGTCCATGAAGACAAATGCCTCTCCAATATTCTGCCGGTATAGGTGCACTATGGGTCGGAGGATGTCATTCAGGTATCGTAAAGCCGTTTCGGAGCCTTCCATGACCACCAGTGGCGTACGTCGGCCCCACATAATGCCACCCCAAAACATCAGGGAACCACCACCTTGCTGCACTCGCTGGACAGTGTGTCTAAGACGTTCAGCCTGACCAGGGTGCCTCCAAACACGTCTCCGACGATTGTCTGGTTGAAGGCATATGCGACACTCATCGGTGAAGAGAACGTGATGCCAATTCTGTGGGGTCCATTCAGCATGTTGTTGGGCCCATCTGTACCGCGCTGCATGGTGTCGGGGTTGCAAAGCTGGACCTCGCCATGGACGTCGGGAGTGAAGTTGCGCATCATGCAGCCTATTGCGCACAGTTTGAGTTGAAACACGACGTCCTGTGGCTGAACGAAACGCATTATTCAACATGGTGGCATTGCTGTCAGGGTTCCTCCGAGCGGCAATCCGTAAGTAGCGGTCATCCACTACAGTAGTAGCCCTTGGGCGGCCTGAGCGAGGCCTGTCATCGACAGTTCCTGTATCTCTGTACCTCCTCCATGTCCGAACAACATCGCTTTGGTTCACTCTGAGACGCCTGGAAACTTCCCTTGTTGAGAGCCCTTCTTGACACAAAGTAACAATGCGGACGCGATCGAACTGCGGTATTGACCTTCTAGGCATGGTAGAACTACAGACAACATGAGCAGCGTACCTTCGTCCTGGTGGAATGACTGGAACTGATCGGCTGTCGTACCCCCTCCGTCTAATAGGCCCTGCTCATGCATGGTTGTTTACATCTTTGAGCAGTTTTAGTGACATCTATGAACAGTCAAAGGGACTGTATCTTTGATACAATATACACAGTCGACGTCTATATGCCGGAGATCTGGGAACCGAGGTGATGCAAAACTTTTTTTGATGTGTGTATTAATTGACTTCTTGTTCTACTACGAATGTTTGCGTATTCAATTCAATTCTATTACCTTGGCTCTTCTTTAATGCGTTGGAAGTATTAACTCTTAAAAAATCAGTTACCGATACTAGTACTATACAGTAGCGGACATATCATCTCCGCAGTTTATGCGCTGAAGAATAATTTGAATTCTCCACATGGGTAATAGCGAAAACAAGGTTGTTGTTGTTGTTGTTCCATTTGGGGGCCTTGGGCATCATGGTCATTTTGCCCCCATGTATTTGTGTGTGTGTAATTTTGTCTGCATTGTGATGGCTGTGTCAGTGTGTGTATTAGTAATTGAGACTAGGACTGGGAAGGAGGCAGCCGTAAGACTGAGGAAAATCGAATCATGGATATGTTTTTCAGATCTATAGATGATGAATGCCTGTTAACCTTCTTCACAAGATCTCTAAGAATGTTATATTTCAAGCGATCACGTGTTTGCACCTTTCACAATTTGCATGAGGGTAAGTCTGTAAACCAGTTTCTTTATAACATTGTTGACCAATAAAGTTAGCTATTTATGCATTGAAGCTACGAGGACAAGTGCAATCCCAGAACAAAAAGCAAGAAAAGAACAGCTAGGGCACGATACTGAGTAAAGGACGATGATGAGAGAAGTTAATGTACTCTCGAGTCGTCAAATGATTAATAAATTTGCTAAACCCGGTGCCGACGCATGTACTATTTCTTGTTATCGAATCCCGCAGCGTAGCTGTGCTCGTTGAATTGTTCATTCAGACCACGTGTGCAGCTGCAGTAAATCCGGATATCGTAGGTTCGAATCCCGGTGCTGACAACAGCTATACCGAGTATGATTTTCCTTTGTTTTTTTCCACACTCCCTCCAGCCAAATGCCGATATAGTACCTTGCTTCAAGTCCCGGGGTACCTACCTACCTGTCCCTAATATACAGCTACATACACTACTACAGTCGTCACATAAATACAGGTTGTGAGACAAATTCAACACACACCAAACTACATGGGGCTGATGACCAAGATGTCCCAAGCCCCTGAAATGAATAACAACATCTTGTCGTCGAAATGGTTGGATTATTATTCTCAATATTGAACGTATCGGGCATGCTCATGAAGGCGTCAATGAGATGCGGGTAGTATCTGCGCACGCCCGCTTCGGGGCAAGGTGCGCAGTCGACTATCACACTTACTACTGTAGTGTGTATAGCAGTTCTATTCATTTTATTAATGCAGCCAATGCCCATTTGTTTTATTTTCTGGAAGGGTCAGGGAAGGGATTTTGGAAGGAAATCGGTTGTGGACCTGTAGAAAGAAACCGATCCGGCATTTGCCTTGTGGTGAAAATGGGAAACCAAAGTTTGGCTTGACCCCATGCAAAAAAAAAACAACAACCTACCCTTCACTAAATTTCAACGTAATCCGATGCCCTCTGTGTGGAAGTCTCTTTCTTGCTGTGCTACAAAAGGAACGCGCTAACATTCACACATATATTTCTCAGCGCAGGGTGAACTACACATGAACACAATGTACTCCGAACAGCACTTGTTACTGCTATAGCAATGCAGTACTGCAGAATAACGTCGAAACATGTGCCCAGAACGGTATGTGTTTCTCTTGTGGAATAGGCTTATCTTAAAGGATAAAGAGTTTCCTCTATGGCGTGCACTATCACCCACACATGCACATGCAATAGCATTTAACTATTTGAAACTCGTCTCTTTGTTCCTCCTGCAAAGGCTTGTCAAATTGTGAAATATCTCCTGTATGAAATCCAACATATTGCATTTGTACAAATTGGCCTTATTAATGCAGGACATGTAATACTGAAATTACAATCATATACTGTACCATACGCACTTTTCAGCCCAAACACACTGACACACGTTCAAAGATGTTTTAATATCAAAGGAAGTTCATGGCCCCCACATTACAGAAATCCATATTTATTAAGTCATTTTTTCGTCATTTTTCTAAGTATTTTGCTTTTAGGTCATTTTCTCGCTTTTCGCGTCATTATTATGTCATTTTGTGGAATTTATTCGAATATTTTATACGCTTTAAGTCATTTTCTCACATTTTTATTGGTTTGTGAAGCACTTTTTGTGTAGACTATGGTACTGGATATTAACGGAACTGAAAGTGAGGACGAATACGAAGACATGAGAATCTTCACAACTTTGTTCAACCCTTATTTCTTGGAATATCCACATTTCAGGAGACAAACTAGACTGAAATAATAAGCAATATTTGTGTGCAAATAATTTATAACTTATTTGTCAAATAATAATTAGATTATTTTAGGTAGCTATTAATATCATTTCAACATACAACGACCTCGTCAGTTTGCCTTGTTTTGTATGATGAAATTATATCAGTCCCATTCAAATTTTTAGGCCATTTTTTTAAGTTTTTGCGTCATTTTATGGGATTTTTGCAGTTATTTTATAGTGAACCCTTTACTCTCTGATGGATAAATGATTCGATGTTTTATTTCTTCAATTAATAAATATTTCCACCAGCATCATGAAAATAGCCAGACGGAGATGAGGAAATTTCAAGCATTGGTTGGAGACAATGGGGACATACCTGCAGCAGTTTGACAAAAGGCTAAATACTTAGGATTGTGAAAAGATAGACCCTAGCAATGATTCAGAAGGACAGGTGGTGGCTACCTCAAAATAGAAGCGACGCGCAGTGAGACACGCTTCTGGTATGTTCATTGTAATATTCGCGCCTAGAAAAAATATGATGCAATAACGTGAGTGGCTGATGAAAATACTAGACACTCCTTCGAGGCCAAGGTCTGATAAAAACCGCCAAGTTACAGAAAATGTGGAACCAATGAGAGAAGAATGCTTACCAGCGCGGCAAGTCTAGCTTGGGCACGCGATGGCTAGCATTAACGCGGGAGATCGCCTAGACAACATCTCTACGATCGATTCTAGGATTAATGGGCATATTCTTGACCTGCGCTATTTTTCGAGTTCAGTGATATTTATTTCATTCCTGTACCACTATTATTTTGTGAAATTTTTATATAATTTCCCCCTCTATCAATACCTAGGGCCGGTTCATTTATAAGTGGCGTGAAGAGCCGAGACATTGCTATTACTTTTGTTCGTCTGAGGACGTAAGTTATACTTTTGTGTGTCGAGGACACAGAAATTATTAATAAATGTGTTAAATTCAGTGATAGGTAGTCACAGTACTATATTCTGTAGGGACAGTAGCATCGACAATTCGCCAACAGACAGTTCCGGGGAAAGTAGTACCTGAAACGGCGAATTTAGTAGTCAGATATCAAGTGTATAATAATCGAACTTTTTGAATCAGCACGAGAGATGACATCGCTTATCCTGGAGGAAGTTTGGAACTATCAACACTCCGTCCAGATGGCTGAGATGAGCTAAGAAGCATTCAGTTGGGAGATGGCGGCGGATGTCCTTTGACGGGTAACTGGCCGAGGATGAGTACAGAATAATATTCTTATTATCTGATAGATTAACTTATGGTATATGGGACATATTTTTGTAAATAATTTGCTTGTGTGATTAACGTAGTATTTTTAGTTTTGGTCTGACACACCTTTTGCATGGAAACAGCTCGCATATATGTTATTAGTGGAAGGTTCTTTTGTTTCTTGTTTTAACTAACGTAGCTATGTGGACGACCGTGTTTGCATATGTTACGCAATGCGGTTAAAAAAACGTCTCTCGGAGATATGTTGTGTTTCAGAAGTAGGACTGAAGTAATATAATTATACAGTACTGTAGTTTGGTGGGTAATTAATCTTTTTAAGGTTTATTATTGATCAGATTCAGTGAGATTATTGCCTTTGGAGCAATGTGATTTGTGACGAAGAGCAGTCAGCTCTATCGTAGGTTTTTAATATTTTTATATAGTTTGTGAGCATCTCTTCAGCCGACCTGTGTGAAAGTTCGTAATGTCATTCCCAGAAGTGTGTGTGTGAGTGTGTGTATTTTGTGGTCATTACAAGCGGGAATTTCAGCGTAGACTGATTTCTGTCAGCTTGGTGCCAGGTCCATATTGTTACCTTGCGAGGGCAATTGTGGATATTTTGATTAATGTCTGACCATATGTTGAGGTGGTTGAGATTTGTTGCTGTTGATTCCTTGAGATAACGGCACAGCTGGTCAGTTATTTTTACACACTGGAGTTGGGACAATGACAGGTATTGAGGAAGAGGGGAGCTGTTTCACAAGACGGACTGAAGGTTGCAAGCAAGGTCATTAGTGGGGAGTGCTTGTTTGGCTCCGTAATTATTTGAAATACAGAATTAAGAACTGATCAATGGTAAAAATTGTTTAAATAAATGGGAGTTGCCTACGAATCACGACAATCTCCGAAGCGTTAGCTTAACATGCAGTTTTGTTCATATAAAGTAATCTCAGCCGGTCAGGCTTTTGTTGTTGTTGTTGGTTTTAGTCCATGTTTATATTCCATATCAGTGACCCGTGAAGTCACGTGCGATGCTGTATTTCCTTGCTTGTGTATTGAGCAATTGGCCGGAGTTGGCAGCTCATTTTGTCAAGTGCGTCGTCGCGCTAATGGAGGGTCTCGAGGGAGATACCTGTAAATAGTAGATTTTTAGTGTGTGTGTCAGCATTACATTTTTAAGGGTTTTTATTAGTGTCATGTTCCATATCCGTAAACGTTGATTTACGAGATGATTGTTCGTAAGCATCGTGGCTGTTAACCCGCTGTAAACGAACAGTCATCCAAAGTACTCATTCCTCGTAGTTAGTCATTACGCGTACATAAATCCAAATGCAAGTTAGTGGAACTAGGATCCACATTTTAATAAGGGGGAGATCCGTCTGACTCCTCAGCATTGATAGATATTCCTGTCATGGGAAAAATTCAGGGAGGATATTTTTATTATTGTTGTTTATATTCTTTTTATGCACTATTAGTCATTAAATCATGTTATTATTTTACGTCTTGTCACCTTTCTTTCTTAATTATAGTTTTAATCCTATGACCCTTACCTCAGTAGAGCATGTTGTTTGGCGAACGTAAACATCACACTAGGAACTGAGCGCGACCCCTTGATCAAGATTCTTGCATATAAACACTGCTATTCTGAAGGGTTCAATAGGTCATTTTTTAAACATTTTCAGGTCATCAAAATCCGGGCCATGAATATCAGTATCGAACCCCGGATATACAGACCAAGAATATCTTCTATATGACGCATTTGCCAAGTATACTATTACAGTATATAGAGAGGTGTGTTCCGAAGGTATTATATCATATATACACTACCGGGAGAGTTAGCCGTGGTCGTTACGGCATGACTGCTGGCAGTCGCTCACATCCGGGAGGCGAGGAGGTTCGAATCCCCCCGCCGGCAACCTTGAAGGTGGTCTTCTGTGGTTTCCCATCTCCCTTCCAGGCAAATGCCGGGGTTGGTCCCTAACTATAGGCCACAGCCGCTACCTTCCAACTCCTTGCCCTTACATTCAAACTTTCCTCCCCAGACAACACTTCACACGCGACGGTACGTGTAGCTCACCCATTGGGTGTCCGCCTCGAAGTAGCTACAAAACTGGTGAGACGAACATGTCCTCGGGCACTCCCGGCACTAAAAGCCATACGCTAATATAAACTGAGTGGCCAAAAGTCATGGGAAGACACGGCATATGATGTTAATAACGAGTTTCTTCTCCGCGAACCCGCAAAACGGCAGCAATACGGCGAGGCATCGACTCGGCAAGAAATGGGTTCCTGACTCCCAACATTCAACTGGGCGGTGATATGGCTCACAGTAACCCTTGGATCGCCCCGCATGGTTCTGCTGAGGTGACGTGATGTCCGTTCGTTAAACACATGTGGTCGACTCGTGTGGTGGTTTACGCGGATGGTAACATTATCTCTGCGATATTGAAGATCCACCCTCGACACTTTTGACCTCGGAAACCCGAATGTGCGTGCAATCTCCGAAATGCTATGACCCATGCGCCGAAGATCATCCCATGTTCAAAGCTGGTTAACTCGCGACGTGTTGTCAACTTCACTTCACTTCACTTCTCTGCTCCGCCGCAGCTAGACGCAACGCTCAGGAGTCATACACTGCACATTTTCTCATGAGAGGATGGGACTACCCTTCCCGTGACTTTCGGCCACATAGTATATATAACGCTAAGGTGCATGTTTCACAAAGCTCAAGCTCGTAAACCAGAGGGAGATGGAAGGTGCGGTTTGTACCAAAAGCTTCCAAATCGTCTCAATAGTACAGGAAAAATCTAGCATTTCTTGAAAAGTCACTGGAAATATAGTTTATAAAGTTCGTTTATAAACAAGTGCGTTTAAACATATAAACAATACGATAGCCGTTTTCAGATCTGTGTCGCGTCGAGCGCGCATAACAGTAAAACCGGGCGGATAGTTCTCGCACTGGCCCTCTAATCTATACTAATATAATAAAGCTGAAGAGTTTGTTTGCTTGTGTGTTTAAGCGCGCTAATCTCTGGAACTACCAATTGGATTCGAAAAAATATTTTTGTATATGATAGCCAGATTCAAGAGGAAAAGTTTAGGCTAAGTAGCATTAGGCTACACCTCTCAGATAACCTTAAAGATTGATTTTTGTTCAGTAAGTCGGAAGAACAAACGCTCCCGAACAGCTACAATAATACCTAAGTATATTGTTGCCCGGCAATGCGGGCTGCATTACGTCGCCACTACCAGTGTTCTGGTGCAGAATATTGCGAGCTGCTTATAAATTGCAGTCACGGGGAGTAATTAGTGAAAAAGATTTCTTAGGCCCCTTAAAACCGTTATTATCATGACAATAGTATGCCTCTGTATAAGGGCGATGGTGATGGTGCAGTATACTGAGGTTATCAGCTGCAATAAGCGTTGGTGCTTTCCGATCCTTATCCTTGAGCGCTCCAGTTCTATAGTAGTACCATAAAACAAATAAATCCACCGGGCGAAGCCGGGCACTACTGCTAGTATTTGATATTCCGACTCAGAGACCAAGCGCCTGAAAATCTTGTTGTTAACTTAATTCATTTTAGGGACTTGGAACAACTTGGCTTTCAGTCTCGTATACTTGGGTGGGATTCATCTGACAACCTGCATTTTGTGATGACTGGGGAAATGTGTATAATACAGTAGTCCTGGGGTATAGGATTGTGGTAGGTGCCTCGGGACCATACTGTCGTTTGCCGTGAGGAAGTGTGGAAAAACTTGGGGGAAAACCATATTCAGGATGGTCGCTATCAGCTGAGGGATTTCAATCTTTGATCTCCGAACTTGCAGCTCCTCTTGAAATCGTGGTGCGCTACTTTGACACGTCCAGCTACGCTGCGGGGTACCCGAGAAGCGTACAGGTATTACATTTCTGTGTGTCTCTGAAGTAACATTACACACTATAATGTTATTGGTTTTACGTCCCTTTTAACCACTGCGGGTTTTAGAGACGCAGGGTGCCAGAATTTTGCCCCGACAGCGATTTCTAACGTGTCAGTAAATCTATAGACACGACTCCCTCGCATTTGCGCACCCTCGAATGTCAACTGACTGAGCCAGGATTCGATCCTGCAACCTTGGGCACAGCAAGCGAGAACCAAGCCACAGTAGCTAAAAGGGGCGTAAAATCAATATTATTTTTATTAGATTCCCTCATTGTGTTGATAACCTTAATGTTAGTCTCTCAAAATGAAATCATCATTTTACCGTACTTCCCCATAAATTTGGGTTATCATCATACAGATTCTACACACTCCCAAAGTACACGGGGCTACATGACCGCGTTGTCGCAGCCCATAAACTGAGGAACCAACCAACCCATAAATTTGTTCTACTGTATCTCTAAATTAATATAATTATATGAAACTCAGCAATTCTTTTAGGTTTGTGCCTGTCTTGTGTGAGGTTTCAACTAGGACACCAAGCTGGCTTATCAGCGGGCTCTTGATGTCCACGCCCAGACCCCCACAGGTGGCTGCTTGAGCTTTTAGTTCTCGCAGTAAACAGGTGCGGCTGCACTTTATATAAAGGGAGGTAGCGCGCAGTTCGCTACTCCTGTGGGGGTCCGGGCGGGGACATCAAGAGCCCGCTGATGAGCCAGCTTGGTGTCCTAGACGAAGCCCCATACAAGACACGGCACAAACCTAAAATAATTGCTGAGTTTTAATTCACTGGCCGTGAAAGCCAATATACCATAATTATATTGTTACGTGCCACCCCCCTAGTGGCACTTTTGTTAACTGGATTACGGTGGGAAGAAGGCTCAACACCAATTACTGCTTAAAGAAATAATTAACTTTATTGTGGCCAGAAAGATACACTCCTCAACAGCAAATACTAGCAATTATTACCTTACTCCAGTTTCCTCACGTCGAGAATACTTCTCCTTTCACTTGTCAACAGACCACAGTTAATCCTTTCGCTAATGAGTCCGGTCCCGTACGCTGGCTAGAAATAGCTGCACTAGGTCTGTCACTCACTGTTTTGCAACTCACCACAATGACCTCTCTCGCACTGAGTAAGCACACTCGCTCAAAACACAGGCAGTCCACTGTAAGCTCCTCACTCCATTCGCTGTCAAGAGAATCTGCTTCACTAGGGGTTTCGCAAGTCACCACACTTCTGTCGCTCAGGATAAGCGCTCGCACTCGCTCGTAAAACACAACAACTCCACTGCTTGACAGGTCGCACTTATATAGCAGGCCGGTGACTCAATAAATGCTTCTAGATCCATCCAGGGTTCACGGCTTCCCGTGGTTTCCATCGCTGGCTCAGTCAAAATATTCTGGACCATCCCTTTGTCCTAGTAGCCCTGTTGCATAAGGCGTACGCAATACACGAGGCAGGGCACAGCCCAGCCCTGGGCCAGTTGTGACTGATGCGACGAGCGATGACACAAACTCACAGCCGTAACACCACCCCCTTCCTAAAAAGGCTGATCGTCCCGATCAATCATTGGTCCGTCTGTGTCCCTCCGTAGGCTGCCAGGCGATCTCGATGCACGATCTTCATCCTCGCCCTCGGGCTCCGCTGGATCCTGTAGACGACATCGTTGATCCGTTTCACGACTCGGTACGGGCCCTCCCAGGACTTCTGCAGTTTGGGTGACAGGCCTTTCTTCCGTAATGGGTTGAAGAGCCAGACCAGGTCGTCCTCGTGGAATCCGCCGGCATCCGTCTGCTGGTCGTATCGGGTCTTCATTCGGTCGGTCTCGAACCGCAGTTTCCTCCTCGCGATCGCGTGCACGTCCTCCAGTTGGTCGACCAGTTCTTGACAATACTGGCTTACCGGGATCGGATTATTCCCAGGTCGGCCGAAGTTAAGATCGACAGGTAGACGGAGCTCCCTCCCAAACATGGCCCGGGCTGGTGTGCACCCGGTGGCTTCATGCACGGCGGCGCGGTAGGCCAGGAGGAATAGTGGAAGATGTTTGTCCCAATCCCTCTGGTGATCGCTGACGACTATTCGGAGATGGTTCTCGATGGTGCGATTGAATCGCTCTACCATCCCGTCGGACTGAGGGTGTAGCGGCGTTGTCCTTGTCTTCCGGATTCCCAGCAGCTGGCATAGGTTCTGGAACACCTGCGACTCGAGTTCCTCCCTTGGTCGGAGAGCAGCTCCTGGGGTACTCCGTACCGGCTGACGAATTCCTTCACCAGGGTGTCTGCAATCGTCGCGGCTTCTTGGTTAGGGAGCGCATACGCCTCCGGCCATTTGGTAAAGTAGTCGCTGACGACTAATATGTAGCGGTTCCCTGCCTCGCTTAACGGGAATGGCCCAGCAACATCGATGGCCACTCTCTCCATGGGGCCGCCCACGTTGTAGGTCTTCAGTGGACCCCGTCGTCCTCGTCCTGGGCCCTTGCTGGCTGCGCAATCGTGGCACCTCGCGCAGTGGTTCTCCACGTCTGTTCGGCATCCGATCCAGTAGAACCGCTCTCTCAGCTTCTCCAGGGTCTTCTTTATCCCTAGGTGTCCACCAGATGATCCTCCATGAACTTCCTTCAGGACTTCCTCCGTCATAGCCTTTGGAACGACGACTTGCTCTCGAGATGTCTTCCCGTCGGTGCTCTCCCAGGTACGGCAGATGAGGCCATCCCTTACAATCAGCGAGTCCCACTGTGCCCAGTAGGACTTAAACTTTGGGCTGCAGTCACTCACAATGTTCCACCCGGGTCTGGGGACATAGGCCCTCTTACATTCGGCTATCAGTCCCAGGTCATCATCTTCTGCTTGTGCCCGCGTGAAAGATTCGCGGCTCCAGCTCCCTTGAAGTTCCACGGTAGTCCTTCGGCACTGTATCCCGGTGTTCTCCTCCCTTCGGGCACAGAAGATGCAGTCTTCGGGGCACAGTCTTCGTGACAGGGCGTCGGCGTTAGAATGCAGTTGGCCTTTCCTGTGCTGAATCACAAAGTTGTACTGTTGAAGCCTCTCTAACCACCGCGCGAGTTGACCCTCGGGCTGCTTGAAGTTCAGGAGCCACCGCAGGGATGCATGGTCGGTCCTGATGAGAAATTCTTGCCCGTACAGGTACTTGTGGAAGTGTTCAATGGTCTTCACGATGGCGAGCAGCTCCTTCCTGGTGACGCAGTAGTTCATTTCTGGCTTTGTCAAGGCCTTTCTGAAGTAGGCCACTACTCTCTCCTCGCCGTCCACTACTTGCGACAGGATTCCCCCTATGCCAAAGTCGCTGGCATCGGTATCGACGATGAACCTTGTACCAGGTCTGGGGTAGGCCAGAATAGGCGCGGTGCACAGAGCCTGCTTGAGTTGTTCGAAGGCACTGTGGCATTCTGCTGTCCACGTGAAGAGTTGGTCCTTCTCAGTCAGTCGATGTAAAGGTTTGGCGATGTCGGCGAATCCTCTCACGAAGCGACGGTAATAAGTGCAGAGTCCCAGGAAGCTTCGTAGTTGGGACTTGTCCTTCGGAACTGGCCACTCCCTCACAGCTGCGGTCTTCCCTGGGTCGGTGCGCACCCCTTCCTCGGAGACGATATGCCCAAGGTACTGGACCCGCTTCTGGAAGAGCTGACACTTCTTGGGGCTCAACTTCAGCTGGGCAGCCCGTAGCTTCAACAAGATCTCCTTCAGGTTGCTGTAGTGCTCCTCGAAGCTTCTCCCCAGAACGATGACGTCGTCTAGGTAGACCAGGCAGGTCTTCCAGTGTAGTCCCCTCAGAATGGACTCCATTAGCCTTTCGAAGGTCGCAGGGGCGTTGCACAGACCGAATGGCATGACGGTGAACTGCCAGAGCCCGCTGCCCACAGAGATCGCCGTTTTCTCGCGGTCCTTAGGGTGGACCTCCACCTGCCAGTAGCCACTCTTCAAATCCAAGGTGGAGAACCATCTCGACCCTGATATGGTGTCCAGGGTGTCGTCGATCCGGGGTAGAGGGTAGCTGTCCTTCTTAGTGACGTCATTCACCCGCCTGTAATCCACGCAGAACCTGGTGGAACCGTCCTTCTTCTTCACTAGCACGACCGGAGAACTCCAAGGACTATGTGATGGCTCGATCACCCTTTGCTCATTCATCTCTTCTACCATCCGGTCGACTTCGGCTTGCTTGGCGAGCGGGACACGTCGGAATGGGGCCCTAATCGGTGCGCTGTCCCCAACGTCGATTCTGTGCTGGACCAAGCTTGTCCTGCCGAAGTATTTGCTCCCCACGGAGAAGACGTCCTGGAATTCGCGTAGCAGGTCCTGAAGTTGGCGTGATTGTTCCTCGTCTAAATGGTCCTGGGATCCTTGGTACAGCTTCTGTAGTTCTTCTGGCAGTGTGCGTCTTCTTCGGTTGTCCGTCTGCAGGTGTCCGTCCGTCGTATCTGTGATGCGGGCAATCCAGGTAACGGGCTCGCAGACTCCTAGGTTGGTGTCCCGGTGAACCGTAATGTCGTAGTCGTTCAGGTTGGACAGGCGGACGTACGGCCGAGACGTCGTGTTGATGAGGGTCTTGGCAACTAGCAATCCTTTTGTCTGGATGTCCTCATATTTTGGCTCGATGACAGCCGCCACTCCCTCAGCAGTTCCGTCGACAATTACGGCGGCGCTGACCTCAGTCCTGGCAGGAACGATGACGTCCTCTCTCAGCCTTTCCCGTCGTGCGGTAACGGCTTCGTGTGCTGGCTGCAAAGCAAGTTCCTCACCTCCGAAGTGCAGAGTGTTGGTACTCAAGTCCAAGATGATGTTGTTCTGGTCCAGGAAGTCCAGTCCGATGATCACTTCACTTGACACGTCAGCCACAAGCACTGGGTGCTTTATCGCCCGTCGACCAATGACGAACTCCAGTGATGCTTCGCCATGTACCGGTGCGGTCTCTCCGGTCGCGCTTATCAGCCTGAGGTTCCTTTGTGTGGGTTGCACTCTCCACTTCGGGATCACGGTGGGACTGACGATGGTCCTCGATGCTCCCGTGTCGATTAGCATGGGCCAGCTCTCTCCGTTGACGACTCCGTCGACCATCAGGCTGCTATTATCCCTCCGTAACTGCGTCACACGCACTTAGACTGCCGGGACTTGACGACTGTCACAAGCCAACCTTTGCCCCCCAAGGCTGGCAGATACTTGCTTTCCTGGGCCGCGAGGTTTCCCTACGCCTGACTGTCCCGACGGAAACCCTTGGCGGCGGCGATCACCGCAGTCCTTGCTCAGGTGGCCTCTCTTACGGCAGGTCCAGCAGGTCGGTAGTCCTCTTCCGGGCCGCCTCTCCGGATGTCCTTCGGCTACGTTGCTGGTGGTGCCGCGACTATCGAAGAAACGGCTTAGCGCCTCCATTAATTCGTCGGCCAGGGGCTTGGTCTCGTTGGTTTTTACTGGTTCGTCGACGTCCACTTGACGCACCCGCGCGTGCATTCTGGATGCCTGTTTTGCCGTCTCGAACTCAAGTGCGTGGCTCAGCGCATCTGTCAGGGTCTTATTGCGCGCGAGTCACAGCGCCTGTTGAGTGTCCGAGTCCCGTAGCCCGTCGGTGAAAGTCTGCGTCGCTATCTGCTCCAGAAAGTCGGCCGGCGCTGTAGGGTAGGCGAGCCTTACGAGGCGTGCGATGTCCATCTCGAACTCCTGCAGGGTTTCCGCGTTCTTCTGTACCCGGGTCCGGAGCTGCATCTGGTAGGCCTGCTGAAGATGGCTATCTCCATATCGGGACTCCATACGGGCGATCAGTGAAGCGTAGTCCTGGGATCCAGTCGGGATGGCCTGAAGGACGTTAAGGGCGTCACCTCTCAGCGCTACAATGAGAGCTGTAGCCTTTTCTGTGTTGTTCCAGTTATTTATGGAACAGGCCGCCTCGAGCTGACGTAAGTAGGTGCTCCACGGGACCTTTCCGTCGAAGGTTGGGGGCGTCACTCTGCTATGTTCCGTTCCTGATATTCCCGGTGTAACGGTGGGCGGGCGTTGGCGCAGCTCGGCAACTTCCTCTCGTAGAGCGTTGAATTTCTCTTCCACCCCCGTCAGTGGGCGTTGGCGCAGCTCGGCAACTTCCTTTTGTAAGGCGTTGAATTTCTCCTCCACCCCCATCTGCGGGCGTTGGCACAGCTCGGCAACTTCCACTTGTAAGGCGTTGAATTTCTCCTCCACCCCCATCAGCGGTCGTTGGCACAGCTCGGCAACTTCCACTTGCAAGGCGTTGAATTTCTCCTCCACCCCCATCAGCGGGCGTTGGCGCAGCTCGGCAACTTCCACTTGTAAGGCGTCGAACTTCTTTTCCACTGCTGCGACTTCCTAACGTAGGCCCTGTTCTAATTTCCTTTGGCTCTCCTCTAATTTCGTCTGCAGACACTCTTCCAGATTTTTCTGGCCATCCAGAAATTTGGCGGTTAGGTCCTCTGCTAACTTATTCTGGCCGTCCTTCAGGTCCTCTGCTAGCTTATTCTGACCTTCTTCTAATTTGGAAGTTAGGTCCTCAGCTAAACTTTTCTGGCTGTCTTCCAATTTGGCAGTTAGCTCCTTGGTTAAATTCTTCTGGCCGTCCTCCATCTTGGTTTCCATGCCATTTAACTTTTCTAGTAATGCTGCCAATTGCGCCTCCATTTTAGTTGTTTGTCTTGTAAAGGGCATGCACTCACAGGAAAATTAGAGAAAATGACCTGCTCGGGTTTTGAAACCAGGACCGTCAGGTGTTGTGCTTTAGTTCGTAATCCGGCTTCTGACACCAGTTGTTACGTGCCACCCCTCTAGTGGCACTTTTGTTAACTGGATTACGGTGGGAAGAAGGCTCAACACCAATTACTGCTTAAATAAATAATTAACTTAATTGTGGCCAGAAAGATACACTCCTCAACAGCAAATACTAGCAATTATTACCTTACTCCAGTTTCCTCACGTCGAGAATACTTCTCCTTTCACTTGTCAACAGACCACAGTTAATCCTTTCGCTAATGAGTCCGGTCCCGTACGCTGGCTAGAAATAGCTGCACTAGGTCTGTCACTCACTGTTTTGTAACTCACCACAATGACCTCTCTCGCACTGAGTAAGCACACTCGCTCAAAACACAGGCAGTCCCCTGTAAGCTCATCACTCCCTTCGCTGTCAAGAGAATCAGCTTCACTAGGGGTTTCGCAAGTCACCACACGTCTGTCGCTCAGGATAAGCGCTCGCACTCGCTCGTAAAACACAACAATCCCACTGCTTGACAGGTCGCACTTATATAGCAGGCCGGTGACTCAATAAATGCTTCTAGATCCATCCAGGGTTCACGGCTTCCCGAGGTTTCCATCGCTGGCTCAGTCACGAATATTCTGGACCATCCCTTTGTCCTAGTAGCCCTGTTGCATAAGGCGTACGCAATACACGAGGCAGGGCACAGCCCAGCCCTGGGGCAGTTGTGACTCATGTGGCGAGCGATGACACAAACTCACAGCCGTAACAATATGAACTTTGCAATACAGTTGTAGAAATTTACTTATTCAGTGTTTTTATTTCTATTCTGGGGTCATATTTCATTACGTGGATTAGTTTGGAGGAGAAAGGGTGACAGTTTACGAGTGGATTTGTGAGTTTTCAGCCAAGCAGCCTTGTGGATGTTAATTAAAAATATCTTTTTAAGGGGTCTCCGTACTTTTTAATGTTCTGTCCATCCTAGGGTGGTTGGTGTTTGAGGACTGTTTTTCCGTTTCATGGTTGACATTGTGGGATTTAGTAGACCAGTGTATTGTTGAGCTATTTTGGCTTGTAGATGATCTGATGATGCTCGTTGGACGAGCGAAACATGTCATCCTATAGTTTCTCCCTCGTCTGTAATCCATAACAGATATTGTTTAAACACATGCACATTTTTAGCCTAATTTTCTCATTTTAAAAAATGAGGACAAGGTAGACTTATGAGATCGATCCGGGGAAAAATGTGCCTTTCTGTCTGCTTTCTGTCTGGCTGTGTGTGTGTGTGTGTGTGTGTGTCCTCCCACCCCGCTATCAACTCCTAAACGGCTGCAGCTATCAAAACCAAAGTTGGTAAGAGTAAAGATCTACAACTGAATATCTCACGGCCATATTCGAAATTCGTAATAACCAGCAGGGCTGCCAACTGTTAATAAATACTCTCTCTATTGTTCAATCCTAATATCAATATATCAGAAAGTATGCAAGCCATCAGCTCTAAACTTTGCACACGTAGGCTATAGTACCTGACATTCTAGAATAATTTGGAGTAACTAATATACCTCAGTGCTGCCAACATGATTCTAAGCTTTCTGATAGTTTCAAATTTTAAATTCATGTATCTTCTATACTAACAAATGGATTTTATCCAAAATTGGCACTATATTAGATCTAATATTTTCATTTAATTCTGAGTATCACATACATGGCATTGTTCCCAACATAATTTTACGCGCACTGATAAATCCAACATCGAACAGCATGTAACGTCCATACTATCCATTAGACTTCAACTAAATGTTGTTTGTGCATTATATACAGTACCTTAAGAGATGGAACTAAGAAAATATTCAGAGTCGCCAGGGCTGCAAACTGTAGTAAGTTACTCTATTAGGCTTCACTATTTCAGGTGTATTTCAAACTGTAGTACTTATAAATGTTAGTATTACCAACTTGATTTCGTCATTATTCTAGATAGGTCTATATAGATTGGCATGCATCTTAAAATTTAAGAAAAGTAGGCTCTTTAGTTCGTCACGGAACTACTAGTATCATGTTGTTTTTCGCATTTCCCAGCAATTGGGATTATATTGTGTTGACCGATTGAAAAGTTGCAAAATCAATCTCCAACCACTGTATTTACTAGAACCCCGTCGTGACCTACAGTTTGAAAATCAGTGATGTAGCCTATCTCTAAACGAGCTCCACGCCCCCGTGTCTTGTTTTGAGAATGGCCCGCAGAAGTTTCCTTGTTTTAAATATACCAATGAATCACTCTGACGTAGCCTGGCCGCCAGTAAATATTGACGGACGTCACATACCTCGCGGCAAATACGTACACAAACAAACCCAGCCATCTGGCCACTTTGTACTGAGGCCATAAATGATCATATTCAAGGATTATACAAAACATCATAATGTAATATTGTTCTTATAAGCAGACTAGTGCAAGAGTCCATCTCCTTGCGTAGTGGCTAGCATTCTTGGCTGTCACCGTGGAGGCACGGGTTCCAATCCATTCCCGGCTCTGCCTAGAAAATTAATTCTGATCTGAGGTCTGAAGCGGGGTACACTCAGCCTCGTAAAGCAAAAACTGAGAAGAGGCGGGGTCGATTCCTAGCTCAGCCATTCTGGAAGTGGCTTTCCGTGGTTTCCCCACTTCTACTCCAGGCAATTGCCGGGGTGGTACTTAACGTTTAAGGCCAATGCCGCTTCCTTCCCAATCCTCACCTGATTACAAATACGCACACTACTACAGACAATACAATTACACAGGTTATCAGACAAATCTACACGTATCCGAGAGCACGAGACTAAATGACAACGATGTCGGTTGGTTGGTTGGTTCCTTAGTTTAGGGGCTGCGACAACGCGGTCATGTAGCCCCGTGTACTTTGGGTGTGTGTAGAATCTGTCTGATAACCGGTGTTAATTGTGATGACTGTATTAGTGTATCTGTTTTTTAATTCAAGTAGAGACTGCAACTTTGAATTTTCAGATAGTTCCTACTTTTGCCGCCAAACGCCACCGTCAACGACTACTAGGCCTAGTTCAGTACTAGCTACTAGACGCCACCGCAGTCGGCTCTTGGCAACGAACGTAGCAACCTAAGAGCGTTGTTTACATTCTTAACCTATCCAATTTAGTTTCACACAGGTGTAATTAGTGGAAAGATCTTTAACATGCCATAAATCTATGACATGGGACCGCCGGCTTTACTTCCCCTCCGAAGGAAGGCATACTGAGGGATTTTTAACGCTCTTAAAAAATCCGACGGCTTCGGCCGGGTTTGAACCCGCTATCTTGGGCATAGAAGCTCAGCATGCTACCAACTACGCCACCGAAGCCGCCCGGCAACGATGTCCAAGCAATAACAACAGCAATGTAAGGAATTACTTGTTTTCATACAGTTGTTATATTGTTTCAGGAGCTTTGTGACATCGTGGTCATTTAGTCCCCTGTATGGAGTCTGTCTAATAACCTGTGTCATTGTGATGGCTGTAGTTGGGTGAGTACTTGTAGTTAAGACTAGGACTTGGAAGTAGGCAACCGTGGTCTTAAGTTAGCAACCACCTCGACATTAGCCTGGAGTAGAAGTGGAAAACTACGGAATCGAACTCACCTCTTTCCAGTTCTGCCTTACCCTTATTACGAGTCTGAGAGTACCCCGTTCCAGCCCTCAGACCAGAATTAAATTTCTTATAATGAGGTGTGAGATAGTTTGCTACTTCTTTCCTGGCTTTCCTCACCGAGCCACTACAGCTGCACTAACTCCATGAGTAGCACATTTCACAACCTCCTTAGGAATTGGCTGTGCCCTCGAATGACAGTATACCCCGTTTAGACGTCTCGGACGCGATCCCGATTACCTCTGATCTGGATAATGTCCAATCGCGATCAACGGCATTTGTCATTGGAACGTGTTTAGATGTCCCATCATGAAACCATAGGATAATCGAGTAAAACAGCATGACATCGCTAAGTTCTGCCAACTTTTGAACTCCAAGTGTTATAGCAGAAATTTACAGTAGTTGTTTCCTCCAATTGAGAAGTATTTCAGTTATTCAGGCGGCTTCGGTGGCGTAGTTGGTAGCATGCTGAGCTTCTATGTCCAAGATCGCGGGTTCAAACCCGGCCGAAGTCGTCGGATTTTTTAAGAGCGTTAAAAATCCCTCAGTATGCCTTCCTTCGGAGCGGGCGGTCCCATGTCCTAGATTTATGGCATGTTAAAGAACCTTCCACTAATTACACCTGTGTGAAGCTAAATTAGGTTAGGTTAAACATTTGACAAACGCTCTTAGGTTCCGACTTCAGTGGTGTCTGGTAACCAGGTTCTAAACTAGTAGTCACTGACGGCGGCGTTTGGCGGCAAAAGTAGGAACTACTTGAAAAAATTAAATGTCTGCAGTCCTTACTTGAATTGAAAACAGATAAACACACTAATACAGTCATCATAATTAACACCGGTTATCAGACAGATTCTACACACACCCAAAGTACACGGGGCTACATGACCGCGTTGTCGCAGCCCCTAAACTGAGGAATCAACCAACAATCAATTACTCAATTTACAGAATACAACCTGCTAATGTTTATTCTTAATTTTATACAAATCCTGAGGAGATGTGTAGGCAAGGCTTATTCTTAGTGAGGATAATATTAAAAAATATGTATGCACAGGTCTAGGATATTTATTGCATAAATACTTCTTTGTTCGCCCAGAGTCATTTGGTCCTATAGGAATCCCTTCTATGTCTATGACAGTAAATTTACGTCTTTATTATTCGTCTTCAACGACTTTCCCCAACGCTAAGAATTTTTCCGTGTTTAAATACTGGCAAGGTTGTTCTCCTTCTATAATTTCGTGTCTCTCAATCTTCATATATCTGATATCAACAAACATAAATACAAACATCATGGCCAACATTACATACTTCTCGCTTTCAAAACACAGGCGGCTTCGGTGGCGTAGTCGGTAGCATGCTGAACTGCTATGCCCAAGACCGTGGGGTTTAAGAGCGTTAAAATCCTTCAGTATGCTTTCCGTCGGAGGAGAAGTAAAGCTGGCGGGCCCATCTCATAGATTTATGGCATGTAAAAGAACCTACCACTAGTCTACAATTGGTAGTGTGTAGCCAAAGTTGTAGGTTAGATTTGGTTAGAAAATAATGGTCTATCAAGTTCCAACGTTCGCCGCTAGGTGTTGTAACGTGTTTTTCGTGGGGTTTTTATGCAACTGGCATAAGTCAGTAGGAAGCCATTCTATATTTATTTACGCGGCAAATTGTTCAGCCAAGAGAATTTTTCATGGTAATTTATTATTATTATTAATTTATTATAATTATTATTAAGGTATTTTCGGAGCATTTTATAAAAATTATTAGCATTCAGATAGGTTTTCTATGTCTTAGAAAACGCTATCAAGCAAATTATTACGAACGACAATATTATAGAAAATTATGTGATTACGGAATTTTACGGAGTTTTGTCAGTTGTATTTGAGAGACATGACTCACTGGGAATTCGAATACAAGCTGATTCCTGTCGAGAAGTATTACGCAAGGCTGGGTCGCAAGGTCTAGAAAAGACGAATTGTTGGAACGGAAATCGACTTCTCCCTCTCGCGCGCCGAGTGTAATGAGGCAGAGGAGGGGAACTGGCGGCGTTCTCAGCCAATCAGTGAGGACGACGTAAGCTAGATGTCGGTACCGTGGTGGGGGAGCCAACAGGTGCATATATATCGTTCGACGCGCCGTGAAACGAGGACTATCTGTGAAATACTTGCGGAGTATGGTTATACGCGGGGGACGCTCCGATGTTCCGTGGAACGGACTATCTGTGTAGAACTTGCGGAGTACGGTTGGAAGTGCGTGTCGCTCCGATGTTCAGTGGAGTTGAAGACTAACTTTTGCAAAACTTAACCAGTGCGGTTGTACGAGTGTTTGGGTCCGAGGTACGGACCATAGAATTCTCTAATCTACCAGAATATCATCAAATTCCGACGGAGATGACGACGTCCAGGAGACTGTGGGAAGCTCACGGCATCAGCAAGTACGAGGGAAATGCCTTGGCAATTTCCAATGGTAAGCGCAAATGACGCAGAAATACGCAATCTCTCATTTTTCTTTGTTTTACATTTCATATTTCAGTAACTTCATAGCTTGGAAATAAGAGTAAAATCAATTTATCAGACTCCGTTTTCACGTAATTTTCTATCGGTAATATTCAAATCACAACGCTCCAATTTAAATTTTGTACTTATTATTATTATTAATTTTGCTATACTTGTTTTATATAATAAATTCATTTCTTTTACAATGCAATCTTTGCTTTCAGTAGGTAGCATTAGATATAGACCAATTCCTTCTCCTGATACAATTGTTTGTTGGGTTAATGATCAAATCATACCACGATCTGAGTGAATAGAGTCTTGAAGGTGTTCTGCCAGAGCTAGACGTTGTTAAATACAAATTTAGATTTCAACATTGCATTGAGGTCTTGGCGCCCATTAAAACAACATAGCTTAGGCAAAGGTAAACAGTTACATTTATCACCCAACAGTGTGGGCTAGCAAAACTGCTACATTTGTCGCCGACAACGTGGGGATGAAAACCTAATAACATTTGTGGAAGGAGAAGGGTATATATTTCTGTGCCTGTATTTTGGGGGTTATTTGTCTCTATCAGTGTATATCATTATGGGGGATGAGAAAGAAAGACAGATGAGGTTACGTAGTGGTCATCAACTGGAGAGTGATGATACGAGCAGTATGTCGAGTGATGGTAGTACCGGGGTAGCGGAGGTAAATCCCGATACTGAAACAGGGAGTGTAGGCGGCCAACCAGAATTAAAAACTTTACTTCTCGAGTTCATGTATCAGAACAAAGTTAGTAGTGATGCCTTAAATGCAAAATTAGAACAAAACAGTAAGGAAAATAAAGAAAGTAGAGACGCCTTAAATGCTAAACTGGAACAAAACAACGCTAAATTAGAACAAAACAGTAGGGAAAATAAAGAAAGTACAGACGCTTTAAATGCTAAACTGGAACAAAACAACGCTAAATTAGAACAAAACAGTAGGGAAAATAAAGAAAGTACAGAAGCTTTAAATGCAAAATTAGAACAGAATAATGCAAAATTAGATAAGAACAACAAGGAAATTAGTGTGAAAATGGAGCAGATTAGAGGAGAAATCAGAGGAGTAATGGAAGAGAAGGTTAAAGAGATCATTGCAGATGTAGACAAGAAATTAGGAAAAGTACAGGAGGAGTTAGAAATTAGAATCAGTACACAGGCTGAAAATTTAAAAGAACTAGTGCAACTGGAAACACAGCAGGTCAAAAAGCAATTGGGGGGAGAAATTGACAAAATTCAGGTAGCAACTAAAGAGGTTAAGGAACAGCTGGGGGGTAGAATTGAGAAAGTCCACTCGCAAATATTTGCAGAAGTAAATGATTTAAGAGAGAGTAATAGAGAGAGCATTAGCAAGATTGAGGAGAAACAAGCAAAGCTATATGATAAAGTAGAAGAATCAGAAGGAAACATTAAATTAACAGTAAACAGTATTGAGAGGAAGGCTGAGGAGAAAATTGCAGAATTAGAATTAAAATTAAAAGCTAGGATCAGGCAAGAAAATAGTCAGAATAGGCCAGTTTTTGTGAATAGCACACACAGGGAGGTAGAACTGGGTAAGTTCAGCAATCGACAGGGGTGCCCAATGGAGTTCATGAACACTATAGAAAATAAATTCGGGGAGAGGTTGGAAAATGGTAGTATTGAGTGGTGCCAGGTAGTTGAAATTTTAGAACAAGTGTTTGTGGGGGAAACGAGGAATTGGTTTGCTGTCTACAGAGACAAGTTTACTGATATTAATGATTTTAAAATGAAATTCTGTGAAAAGTTCTGGAATGAGGTTATTCAGTCGCAGCATCGTGAGGGAGTAGTGTGTGGTAAATATAACCCTAAAGGAAGCTCCACCATGACCGAATACTTTTTAGGGCAGGTATTAGTGTGTAAATATCTGGATGGCTTGAAGGAGGAAAGTGATGTGGTAAGGTTGCTACTTAGGCACTTTCCCTATAGGATCAAGGAGGCTGCTTGTATCCAGAATGTAAAGACTATATCACAAGTAGAAAATTTGTTAAGCACATTTGATGCACTAGGGAGAGGGGGTTATGAGGACAATTTCAATCGGAACCAGGGTAATAATATTAATAGACCTAATGAAGCCAGGCATCAAGAAGTTCAAGGGAACGGTGGCGAAGGGGCCAACGCTCAAAATAGAAATAATAATAATCAGCTATATCAGAACAGAGGAAATGGCTATGGTAATCAGTATCAAGGGAGGAACAATGATTTCAGGGGAAATCAAGGGAGGAACAATGATTACAGGGGAAATCAAGGGAGAAACAATGATTTCAGGGGAAATCAAGGGAGAAATTATAATGACAATAATTACAACCAGAATAGGGGTCAAGGAAGAGGACAGCCTAGTGGTAGTAATATACAGCCAAACAATGACAACACAGCCCAGAACAACCAGACCAGTTTAGTAGTTAGTAGTACTACGGCCAGCTGTAGCGGTTCTTTAAACGCGAACCAGGCTGCGAAGTAAGGTCAGAATCTCAGTCTGTAGCATGCCCTGTCCATACAATTATACAGGAACCCTATGACCTAAATGTGAGAAATGAATTATTACATGAACTAAATGATGAAGGTATTATTCAGGAAGTGGTTAGTAAGAGCCCCATAGTTAAATTTAACGTGTCCGAGGCGTACACAGATGTTTTAATTGATAGTGGTTGTATGAAGAGTTGCATAAGTAGTGCATTTTATGATAAAATGAAAGGAACTGGAGTAAATTTTGAGGAGATGCCAATTAAAAGCACTTTTGTTATCACAGCTGTTGGGAAGAGGTCTAAAGTAATTTCTAAGCAAGTTTTAGTAGACATTAAAATTAATAATCATGTAGAGAAGCAGATTTGTCTTGTAATTCCAAATTTAGTATTCAGTGTTATCTTGGGTTCAGAGTGGCTAAGTAGAGTGTCTGGTAACTTATGTTATGATGTAGGGAGTTTGAAATTTAAATGGGGAGATTCTGAAGTAGAAGTAGCGTTCAATGACCATATTCAGAGAAGTAGTATTGTAGGTGTGATTTGTACTTTAAATGAGATATCGCCAGCCGTAGAGCGGGGTTCTCCATGTTTTGTGGGCAGTGTGATTACGAACGGAAGTCTAGAGGACTCGTTACGTGAGGCTGCATTTCAGGGAAATATAGAGGATGAACAGTGTGTTCGGCTCTATGATGTATTATGGTGTAATAGGAGAGTGTTTGAGGATCGCATTGGTATGGCCAATTGCTATACCCATTCATTGAACGTTATTGATAGGTCAGTATTCACAGGACATAGATATCCTGTACCTTTCGCTTATCAGAGTGCAGTTGAGGCACAAATTAATCAGATGCTTGAAGATGGGATTATTGAGCACTCTAACAGTCCGTATGTTAATTCTTTGATAACGGTACCCAAGACCGACGGCACTGTTCGTATTTGTTTAGACGCTCGTTTGGTTAACAATAGAATTAGTTCAGATCAGCTGAAATCTATGTCAATAGAAGAATTAATGCAAACATTTGAGGGGAAGAAGTATTTCACTTGTGTAGATTTGAGTTCCAGTTTTTGGCAAGTGCCACTTATGTACGAAGATAGACCATTTACAGCTTTTAGTCATAAATATAACCTTTATCAATTTTGTAGAACACCTTATGGGTTAAAGAGTAGTTCAGCAGCTTTAATTAGGGCTTTAAACATCGCATTAGGGGATGACACAGGAGAGTTTGTAACCATTTACATAGATGATATGGTAATTAGTTCACGCAGTTTTGAGGAGCATCTACGTCATTTAAATATAGTTTTTCAGAAGTTAGATCAGGCAGGGTTCACTTTGAAGCTGTCTAAGTCGTCATTCTGTCAGTCAGAAGTGACATTTTTAGGTCATAGAGGGTCGAGTAGAGGTGTGACACCATAGGAAGGTAGGGTTAGCATGTGTGGACAGTAGCAACAGGGCATCGTTACAGATACTGAGAAATAGGTAGGCAGAGCAACGTGATGACGTTCATTTAAGGGAGCCACTTGCAAGGCTGGAAGCAGGTGACGCAGAAACATTTATAGTTTCCAAACGTATTGGGAAAACAGCATATGTGCTGGAGAATAGTGAGGGAAACAGATTATACGGAACGTATAATATACATAGTCTACGAAAATATGTGTCATAAAGTGAGTGTGTTTAGCTGGCGAGCCGGCCTATCAAATGAGTAAGTGAGGCTATTAGTATCAAAAGGAACAATCTCCATATTTCATCGAAATTGAGTTACTGACACCGTTGTATTGTGCAACTAGCCCTCTACCACACTATGCTGTTTGTTTCTTTCAAAAAGAACAAAATCCCATCGTTTCAGGGCATGAAAATACAATGTTGCTTTCAAACAGAACAATCTCCGCCATCTGTTGGAATCAAGTGGGACAATCTCCACTACCACCAATCAGCTTCGTCCGTTCCGGTCATGTGAGTGCTGCCATGTTGGTTCAATGGAGTGATAAGAGAGACTGTCCTGCTCACGTGTGCCAATTTATCATGTTTTGCGGTTATATTGCAGGAATTTTTTGTGTTTTAAGACTATATGAATGTGGACTAACATATTATACTATCAAAACAAACTGTAACTTTCTTCTACGTGTTCTGTGATGGATACGGTACCGCAAAACGTGACACCTGTCTCACCCACAACAGCGAGGAATCGGAGTCGAGATCCAAGGAAATGGAAATCAGTTGTTGTGAAAGAAGATTTCGTGAACTACTACCCTGTCAGGGAAATTATTGTTACCCCTAGACGTAGAGCGGGGCTGTTGTGTATACATTACGTCAGCTCACCAAGTTACGGCTGCCACAGGCAGGTGCGGGGCAAGAATGGGAACACATGTACAGTCATACAATGTGAATACACCGCACAGCGCACGACCTTGCTCGAACCATGCACACACAAGACATGCGATGAGGTTTCGCTGGTAACAACTGCTGCAAGTCTATCGCTGACGTGTGGCTGTGCGGAGCGCATTAGTTCCGATTTCCACCACTGGCAACAATTCACTGGTAGGGTAGTACATACAACAAAGGATGTGGTCTAATGCTTAGACATAACTACGAGCGCTTGAGTCAACACATACATGGTCAAATCAAAATCGAAATATCTACTTCCGATTTTAGAAATTCGAAAATCTGCTTCCCACAATTTGAAGTTAAAGAATATATTAAAACAATCTAACCTTAATTTCATTTGAATCTGTAGAACAAGTTCTTTTTAAAAAACAAGCGTTTTGAGCAAGGTTTCTCAAAAATATCATTTAATCTGGAAGTAATTTTCACAATTTTGCAAAATGATAGAGATATTCAATAAATACATTTTGACACTTTTCCGGGTCTTCTAGCTTTTCAACTTGTTGCACAATTATCAAATTAGCCTAACTTAACGTTTTTGTTAAACTGGACCTGAATAGCCTGAGTGCCCTTAGTGTCATTAAAAATATTTTCAACATTAAAATAAGTAGAAATGAGGATTATTAGATCAATCACGGAGTGATTTTGTCCAGTGTTCTCATTAGCTTCGGTGCTGTAATTCAAATCAAGGAATGTTGTGTTCTTAATTTACATATGAGTTTTGTTTAATCGGTAAATTTGTGTTGAAAATTAAAGGGCACTTCATTACAACAGTTATCCTTAGTTTAAACATTTCTCCTCTTTTTTGTTACCATAAATGACATTTATGCTAATAGGAGTAGTGTAGGTATCACATATTTCTATGTCAATAACAGAAAGAGCAATCTCCATGCATGTTGATATCAAATAGAGCAATGTCCACAAATATCTTACAGTTAGTATCAAAAGGGACAATCTCCAAAATAAAATGTAAAATATCTCATTAACTATTAATCATATGCTTGGTTTTCTTTGGCTACTCGCATACAACCGCTTACTTTATGTATGAGACAAAAACCATCCAGATAGAGTGGATACAAATGCATTAGATAAAAAATTACTCCTACTGTAAAATGTAGAGGGGTGGAGATTGTTCCTTTTGATACTAATAGCCTCAAGTGTGGTGTCTGGTGCGTGGAAGATCTGGTCTTAAGGCAGGCGTATCAGAAGTCACACAGGGGGGTAGTATGTAAGTAAATGAGAGTTTTTAAGGTACAGGGAAATATGACGGGATTGTCGGATGCTGTTGAGCACTAAATTGTCTCGATGCACCAAGGCCATTTTTGGCAGCGCTGATGGGTTCCCATTTATCTCCAAGAGATGGGGGAGCGCTTGAATAGGGCTTGTTAGCTTAAGGCGTCCACGAGATAAAAGATGGGCCATCAGAATGCGAGACAGTCCTTCATGAAACTCATACATATCAGCACACGTGATTTCTGTTTACGGCCTCGCCATGTAAGATTTGTAAGTGTTAATTTAAGATAATTTGTACAAAGGTATTATTTGTGTGAGAAGAATTGATCTGTGTTGAGAACTAGTATTAAGTAGAATATGGTCTACGGGAACTTAACAAGACAGGGCGATTACGGCACAGAAATATTTGGTGTTATATGTAATGCGCATTTACTGTTTTTTTTTTCAGAAGTCAATATTAATTTAATCTACTTTAAAGAGAGATTAAGTATTATGGTCACGAGGCGCTGCCACAGTAGTGTGATCGTGTGCTCAGTGATAAGTGAGATTAAATTTCACCATAAGGAGGGGACCTCCAGTGAAATTAGGGAGTTCTATGGTGATATAAATATATCAGAACACCTTCAATGCGTGTGATATGACATCATAAATACATAGTGCTCACACATTAATTATGTCTATTTCTCCAACATAGAGAAATTTGAGAGGCGGAAATATCCGTGGAACACTATTCCATATGTAAAACATTGGACTGGTTGCAAAGTGCAATCCATAGTGACAACAAACTTTGACGCAAAGTGCGTGAAGAAAAAATATGAGTGTAGATATCTGTAATTTAGGGTGATTTCGTTTATGTAATATGTATTTTGGATGGGGTTTATTAACGTGTCTGGGATAATCGGATAATGGACCGTCGTCACGGTAAATCATCCGATGATCCGAGGCGAATATGTAACGTGTTTTTCGTGGGGTTTTTATGCAACTGGCATAAGTCAGTAGGAAGCCATTCTATATTTATTTACGCGGCAAATTGTTCAGCCAAGAGAATTTTTCATGGTAATTTATTATTATTAATAATTTATTATAATTATTATTAAGGTATTTTCGGAGCATTTTATAAAAATTATTAGCATTCAGATAGGTTTTCTATGTCTTAGAAAACGCTATCAAGCAAATTATTACGAACGACAATATTATAGAAAATTATGTGATTACGGAATTTTACGGAGTTTTGTCAGTTAGGGTATTTGAGAGACATGACTCACTGGGAATTCGAATACAAGCTGATTCCTGTCGAGAAGTATTACGCAAGGCTGGGTCGCAAGGTCTAGAAAAGACGAATTGTTGGAACGGAAATCGACTTCTCCCTCTCGCGCGCCGAGTGTAATGAGGCAGAGGAGGGGAACTGGCGGCGTGCTCAGCCAATCAGTGAGGACGACGTAAGCTAGATGTCGGTACCGTGGTGGGGGAGCCAACAGGTGCATATATCGTTCGACGCGCCGTGAAACGAGGACTATCTGTGAAATACTTGCGGAGTATGGTTATACGCGGGGGACGCTCCGATGTTCCGTGGAACGGACTATCTGTGTAGAACTTGCGGAGTACGGTTGGAAGTGCGTGTCGCTCCGATGTTCAGTGGAGTTGAAGACTAACTTTTGCAAAACTTAACCAGTGCGGTTGTACGAGTGTTTGGGTCCGAGGTACGGACCATAGAATTCTCTAATCTACCAGAATATCATCAAATTCCGACGGAGATGACGACGTCCAGGAGACTGTGGGAAGCTCACGGCATCAGCAAGTACGAGGGAAATGCCTTGGCAATTTCCAATGGTAAGCGCAAATGACGCAGAAATACGCAATCTCTCATTTTTCTTTGTTTTACATTTCATATTTCAGTAACTTCATAGCTTGGAAATAAGAGTAAAATCAATTTATCAGACTCCGTTTTCACGTAATTTTCTATCGGTAATATTCAAATCGCAACGCTCCAATTTAAATTTTGTACTTATTATTATTATTAATTTTGCTATACTTGTTTTATATAATAAATTCATTTCTTTTACAATGCAATCTTTGCTTTCAGTAGGTAGCATTAGATATAGACCAATTCCTTCTCCTGATACAATTGTTTGTTGGGTTAATGATCAAATCATACCACGATCTGAGTGAATAGAGTCTTGAAGGTGTTCTGCCAGAGCTAGACGTTGTTAAAT
Source organism: Meconema thalassinum (assembly GCA_946902985.2). NCBI lineage: Eukaryota > Metazoa > Arthropoda > Insecta > Orthoptera > Tettigoniidae > Meconema > Meconema thalassinum. The sequence continues at coordinate 291,942,924 of OX336391.1, read as the reverse complement.
ACAAATTTAGATTTCAACATTGCATTGAGGTCTTGGCGCCCATTAAAACAACATAGCTTAGGCAAAGGTAAACAGTTACATTTATCACCCGACAGTGTGGGCTAGCAAAACTGCTACATTGTCAGTGGCTGTGGGATCTGGTAGCCAAAGTTGGAACTACTTGAAATCGAACTTGCTGGGAGCATATGGGCGTTCAATTAAAATACCCTGCTATGGCCATTGGCTGCATTTCGTACTATCAAAACACAAGACAATCCAAAATGACCATAATTTCCACTGCCTATTTCACTCACACAGCAGGGGGATGGAACACACCGACGATCGCAATGGCCACGAACGCGATTATCTAGTTGTGGGAACAGCATCGGGATGATCCTGTTGGATTGTATTGTTATTGTTTTAAAGGGGAGGAACAGCGAGGTCATCTGCCCCTTACCTGTTGGATGGAAGGTTAATCGAGATACTGTAATCTTATTGCGTTTAGACGTCCCAACTTAACCTGGATCGGGGCCTAATCGGGATTGCGACCGGGACGTCTAGTAAACGGGGTATTACTCACACCATCCATACCTCAACAGCTTCTTTATAATCACAGCTATAAGCGCGACTGAGACATCGGTGAAAAGCCACATTTTGCTCTAGTCTGTGCCAACAGACAAATGCAAATGTACTGCATTCATCAAGAGATGGTAAAACGTTATTTCACGAAAGAAAACAAAAAGTTGGTGATCAGTTGGAATACCCCCTCCGACGCTATGACTCGTCTGTCTGTCTTGCGAGACCACCTCGTGGTGAAGCGGCTGGCTTTCCTGGCTGTCGTCCCGGAAGCCCGGGTTGGATTCCCGGCTCTGCCAAGAAATTTTAATTCTGGTGTGAGGGCTGGAACAGGGTACACTCAGCCTCGTAAGGCAAAACTGAGAAGTGGAGAGTTAAATTCCCACCTCAGCCACCTGGAAGTGGTTTTCCGTGCCCCCTACCCACTTCTACTCCTGGCGGCAAATGCTGGGATGGTTCCTAACTTAAGGTCACCGCCGCCTCATTCCCAATCCTATCTCCCAATTTACAAATACACACTAGTACAGCCATCACAATAACACAGGTTATCGCAATATTACACACACACCCAAATACGCAGGGCTGTATGTCCACAATGTCACAGCCCCTAAAATAAGCAACAACAACATCTGTCTTGAGATGACTGTATTCATCAGTCATAGAATTTGTAATTTTATGCAAACCGAATACCAGTGCGTTATATCGCTTTGTATGGCTACCAAGAAGAGTGGACACGATGACCTTGGCACCAGGAATGTTGTCTAACGCTCTGTTCTCCCTAAAAGGTAAGATTTAATACGGTACGAGGAATTTAACTCGGTTTTCGAATAAAAATCATTCGAATGTTTCTAACTTTGCATCAGTTATTAGTCGTCACCGAATCAACTTTCTTTCTTCAAATACCAACAATAATGAGCATTGGGATGCCTGGTTAAGACTTGTGTTGGAGCCGTGGTGGTGAAGTTACTTGTCACTCACCAAGGGTTTGATTCCCGGTTAATGCATATGCTATTTTCGAAGTAAAATATCACGTCCCGTGGTTCGGATTCCACGTAAAAATGGAAGTCCCGTTGCTCATGATCGCGAGTTTGGTGGTCACGTAGAGCTACAAACTTCCTTCCTGTAAAATATGTGATGGGGAGTGGGGCAACAGGAGATGGGACAGGGCCGCGCAACAAAACCAGATTACTGTATTAATACAGTAGCCTATATTTCTTTTATAATAATTTCAAGATATTAGTAATGTTTATTTATTAATTAATTAACTTATTTGTTATGGTACACAACATTGCTCAGTGTGCGCCCCAATAACAGTGCATCTACATAGTAAAATACAGTATCAGGCATTTCTGCATTATTAAGTTAGTAGTAACTTATATCTAAGTGCAATTCTTATCGCTAGGAAGTTCACACACATGTCCAAATGCATAGCAGTAAAAAGCTAAATTTGAATATAATATAAAAGTTAAATTTAAATTTGATCTATTGTAAAAATAAAAATTAAACACATGTTTCGAAATAAAATTATTACGTAAAAAACTAAAAATGTCTAAGTGTAACTAAAATATCTAGGGAACAGGCCTATCCACATATATACATTGTTGGCTATGTTTTGTGGGATATATAATTTTATTTAAAAACTAGCAGAAGTACCCGTTCTTCGAACGGTGTTCGTTGTTAACACCAGAGATTATCAATTGAGCTACTGTTGCAATGGTTAGCGGTTTGTCATTCCTTCAAGTTTATGAGAACGAAGTTACTTTTATGGGAATGTCACACACACTATTAATTTAAGGCCCTTAAAATGTAGTTTTCGGAGACCCTTTATAGATTCCCGAATTTTGTGTCTCACATTGAGAAGCGCAACATATGCTTTGGTCGTCCTTCTAGGATAATATTTATATTTCGCCTATTTCAGCATGTATTGAGAAGTTTTTCTCTATATCCACCCTTCTACTGTATGAAAAGTACAGTGAAGAGTTTTATAAATGGTTGGTGTATTGACTCTCATGGTTACCATACCTAATTTTACGATGCACCAAGCATCCGAACACGAGGTATAGGCGTACATAAAGATACACAGAAAGACAGACAGACAATTCTATTGTCTACAACATATTACCCAGATATCCAAATATGGGTATATCTACCTCACAGTATCAAACAAAATCATCCTTACGATGGACCCGTATGTCGACAAAAAAAAAAAAAGTTAAAATGTGCTCTCAGACTAAATTCACTTAAAGTGTACTTCCTGACGTGAAATAGAATTGAAAGCCTTGTAGACGAAACGCAATACACGTCACATAAAAACTGACCCTCTACGTTGTGCTAGGTGCCCATACACAGGAAGACCCCTTTCATAAATTATAAAGGCTTGTGGTGCATGAAAATTCAGGTTCTTTAGTCTCGAATTGCCCAAATTTCTAAAAGCCGCAAAAAATGCTGGTTCAATTCAGGAATTTTTGAAAATAATGTTGCTGTTTGGAGATATAATAGACCTTCTGTACTATGTCGAACGTGAAAATTGCATGAAAAAGTTCTAGGTTACCCCTTGACCCCCTTAATTGCATTGATGAATTATACAGTCTACGTTAGTTCCGTGATAACCTCATAGCCATTTGCAAACTTTCACAGAAATGTAATAAATGGAGTGACATTGCTTCTTACAGAAATAGAAGGAAAGTTGAATGCCACCCCTTGAGATAATGTTCTCATGGTTACCCATTTGCATTCCTTCATTAGTTTGTTAAATTAAATTAGTTTTCTGGGAATATTTCAGGAACTGTTGGATTTAGAGCCTTATAATGTAGTTTTCGAGGACCCTTTAGGGCCCCCGAGTTTTGTTTCTGGCACCGAGGGGGTTTGTCTCGTCGTTGTACGCCATAATATAATACTAATAATATAATATAGGGAGAAATTATAACACCTAATATTTTTTATTATTAATGCAGCCAAAGGCCATGTACTTTTCTTTTCAGGACGGGTCAGGGAAGGGATATTATCAGAGAAAGAAGCATTCACATCACGCATGAGCAAAATGGAAATGGCCTACCATTTAACTAAGGACATCTATAAGAAAAGGTCGATATCCTTCAACGCAAAACTAAAACATTACTGCAGTGTCATCCGTCCGGAGGTCTTGCATGCTTCTGAATGCCTCACGACGAACAAAAAAGGCTTGGTCGAGAAACTGGAGGCCAAAGAAAGGAAGATTTTGAGAAATATATTGGGTTCCATCAAAGACAATGGGGGATACAGAAGACGGCATAACCATGAACTATATACTCATGTGGGGAAGATAAGTAACGTCATCCGGAAGAGAAGGACATGTGAAACGAATGAGCCCAGCGAGACTGACCAACCGCAACATAACTTACTTTCAGGAGAGGAAAACAAAATGGGCCTGGTTCATAGAACTGGATAAAGATCTGAAATAAGTGGGGATTACACCAACAGACATTCAGGAGCGTGCCCCACTCGAAAGGAAACTTCAAGCTTGCAAAGGTTTCCAAGAAAAAACCGAAGCTGAAAACGGGAAAGATTTGGACCCAGGAACGGAAGGAACTCCACCAAGAACGAATGTGGGCGTACCGGGCAAACATCAAAGCCAGTAGGAGACAGTTGGAATGACGCGATCCATGGATGGCCTATACGAAATGAATGAATGAATAATATGGGGATAGGAATATAATAGACCTGCCGTACCACACCCGTAGGTGTAAATCGCGGGAAAAAATTCTAGAGTACCCCTTGATCCCCTTAAGCGCATTATACGTATTGATGAATTTTACGGCTTAATTTGGTTCCGTGATAACCTTCTAGCCGTCTGCAAACTTTCACACTAATGTAATTAATGGAAATGCATTGCGTCTTACAGCAATAGATGGACCTCTGAGAATCTGTTGCCATGGTTAGGCTACTGGCTTGTATTCGTTCATTAGTTTATTAAGTGAAATTAGTTTTCTGGGAATATCTCAAAAACGGTTGGTCTTAGGGCCTTAAAATGTGGTTTTCGGGGACCAGAGTTTTGTCTCTCACATTGAGGGGCTGAAAATGAGCTTTGTCTCGTCCTTCTACGCCTATTTCAGTATGTATTTTAAGGGGGTAGGCCCCATTTTATGAGAGGTACGGAGAAGAGTTACATCAATGATAAGTGTCGTGCCTCTGATGTATATCGGTACCAAATGTAACATGGTACACCCAGCCGTTCTCGAGTTATAAGGGAACAAAGTTGTCCACAGAAAAACAAACAAACAGACAGACAAAATAATAATTTTCACGCGCATCCATCATAAAACAGTCTGAAGCGCGTAAACAACTCAAATTTCCGTAAAAATTCAGAGAAAAACAGACAAACTTTCATTTATATATAGAGAGAGATATACTGCACCGCTCGGTATTGACCGTGTTTTATTGCACAAATTTAGGTTCTACTCGCTAACCGTTGGAGATATACGAAAAGTGATAAGCACCTTTCGGATAGAAAATTAAATGTTAAAGCTCGTGTTTGCCATCAAAACTTTTCTATTGCTTAGCGTTCTCTTTTTATTTGAAATAGAAATATGAAATTTTGAAACCGAAGGGTGTAGTGACGTCACAAATGTCGGTTTTACTTGCTAACCGTTGGAGATACACGAAAAGTGATAAGGACCTTTCGGATAGGAAATTAAATTTCAAAGTTCATATATGCCATGAGAAGTTTGCTATTTCCTACCGCTCTCTTTTTATTTGATATGGAAATATGAAATTTTGAAACCAAAGGGTGTAGTGACGTCACTAAAATGGTCGCCATTTTTAACAGTACAAAATTTCGAAATCAAAAGTACCCTGTATGTAAACTTGGTAAATCAGCTACATCCATGCAAAATTTCATTTAAATCGGACCAGTGGTTCTTGCGTTATCGAGTAACACACAGACAGACACACACCATCTCATTTTTATATATTAGTATGATGATAATACGATTTCAGCGACTGGATTATAATTTTCAAAAACTGTCTAAATGAGAGACAGAAATCTAGTTCTCAGTCTACACAAACTGCATCAAATCATTTAAGATACGGCAGCTCAATTCGCATGACTTGATGTGCTGTTAGTATAAAACACATTTGATTAGGGTAATTGTTTTAAGTTTATATTGTACCCTTCAATGTCTTCTAGGATGCCGACTCTAGCTCGGGTAGTGGTCTGTTCGGGGTGGCTCTAACTTATTCTAAACATCCTAGGAATATCGTCAAGGATCACAGGAGGCTTAACTTAAAATCAGTATGTCAGAGAACTCCTAATATAAAATAATTTTATTCACAAAAACATCATCTCCCATTTACTCCCATCCATAGACAATAAACAACAAAATATACTCCCTTAAATTACTCTAATCAACAACATCAAAATGCAAACGTAAATTAATCACACTGGCTGAAACCAGGAAAAAAAAACTATTTCACTGCAGTCCACTGCTTCAAATTCAAAAATAAACGTCAACAGACTTAATTCATCAAAACTATGGCCTAAACAACCCAGCCATTCTATATATAAAAAAATATGCGCACTCATGTTTATAACTTGCAAAATTGGTTTCTGGGAGCTCGGACATGTTTTCTCGTACAATCATCATCCTTCCTCACAAGAGTCAGACAATGAAGGTAATAGACTTATCCTAGGCCACAGGCATGTGTGCACGTTCTAGCTTATAAACAATTAATTCTCTCAGAGCCATAACTCTGTTAATTATGGTAAAACAAACAAGTCAATATACATGAATCATCAAATAAACACATCTCGGTGGCCGACGCCCCGTTACTCTTGATAAATAGACAACTATAATGAATGCACTCAAAATAATGACAATACAAGACGTCGCTTCCTGAAGCGGTACAAAAAAAACCTGGGAAGCCAGACTACCTTCCCTCAAAGATAACAATACCACCCTCGACCTTGTGACAGACATTCTCACCACACACTAACCAGCTGGGCAATTTTTAGAATTCAGACGGCTGGCCGTAGTCCTATACCTGCTCCCTAAGACTCCGTTTGACTACCTGGGGTTCCAGCTGTACAGTTACTTTTCCGACGGAGCTATAGCGCACTCTCATCAGACAATGAATTCAACCATTTCACTTACCATTTTATATCATCGTAGAACACGGGAATACCACCTCCGTTATTAATTTCAGCTCAACCCAGGATCAACTCTCAACCTTTTCTGAATATTACATTATCATCCAGCCATTTTGTCTTACCTTTCTTTACCTTGGTGTGATTATCAATTACCATACTTACTGTTCACATAATTTCAGTGTCATTACTGGTCTTTGTCACAATATCGAGCTGTCTTCCCCATATTAGCTTTTACGTTAATATCGTGCGTAAGCACTGTCACCAATTATTCCCTTGATTGTGCATTCAGCAAAGTTACTAACACCCTCAAACAAAACACATTTAAACAACAAGTAGTTCCGTGAAGAACTATACAGCCTATTTTCATATATCCTACTCATATTAATTGCCTCTATGAACATACAAAATTTCAGTTTGATTGCTATGTTAGATTAGTAGATACTGAGAACCGACTAAATATTGCAGATGGTAGCCAGGTTGGATATTAATTTATGTAGTATTACATGAAGATTATTGTGTACGTGTGGTTTTCAGACTTCAATCGAATGATAAGGACACAAGAAGTACAAACGAGATTTTAAAATTACGCACAGCTGCCATCTTGTGGTTATGAAAACAATTGAAATTAATTAGATACCAGTGGATTAACATTTGTATAAGCATTAACGTGCAAAGTTTCACTGCACTCTGATGCTTAAATCGCGAGAAACGTCCATTTAAATATTTATACTTCGCGTCGCCGCCATGTTGGATTTGTGCTCACCAGCTTACAGAAAGTCATACAGGTGAACTTATGTTCATAGCCTCTATGAACATAAAAAAAACAGTTTGATTGCTGGAAGAGATGCTTAGATATTGAGAACCGTCAAAATATTTGGGACGCTCGCCATTTTGGATTGTTATATGTATAGGCCATAAAGTTATGTACCATTAAAGGAAAATTATTGCGTAGCTTCATTATTCAAACTTTCACTTCGATCGCATGATTACGACACATGAATAAAAACTTAATTTTAAAATTTCGCACAGCCGCCATCTTTAGTTTATGTAAACAATTGAACTAAATTAGATGCTAGTGAATGACAATGTGTATAATCATTTACTGTACCACATTTCAATGCGCTCAAATGATTAAATCACGAGAAAAATGTATTAGAATGTGTCAACTTCGCTTGGCCACCATGTTCGTTTCGTAGATTACAGGTCTTTGAAAGTTACATAGATAAACTTGTAGCAGTACTCTTTATCACCGTACAAAATTTCAGGTTGATATCGTAAATAGTTTCGGAGTTATTGTATGCCTGTGAAATATTTCGCACAGCCACCATTTTGAGGTTATGTAAAGAATAGAACGAAGTTAGATGTCGGTGCATTACAATGTATATAAACATGTACTGTGCCAAGTTTCATTGCGTTTGGTTAGTTAAATCGCGAGAAACGTCCATTTAAAAGTCGCAAATTCGCTTGGCCGCCATGTTTGTTTCGTAATTACCAGGTTTTCAGTGGTCACATAAGTGAATTTTTAGTAGTTCCCTTTATCACCATACAAAATTCCAGGGTGATATCGGTAATAGCTTCCGAGATATTGAATGCTGGTGAAATATTTCGCACAGCCGCCATGTTTGATAGGTGAGACGTAACAAAATTTGAAGGGCACGGTCGGGGTCGCCCGGAATAGAGCTATGAACTTACCGAGTTTCAATGAAATCTCTCCAGCCGTTTAGATTTTATTAGGGGGGACACACACACGAATCACAAACACACGCACACACACACGGACAAAAGGTGATCTCATAAGCCTATTTTTTCAAAATTGAAAATAGGCTAAAAATGTTGATGCTCATATACTATTTACGCTATAGAACACACAAAAAAATAATCATAACTGCTTATGATCGAGATAAACTTATCCGATCCCCATGATGGGATACGCTATGGCAAACATGCCCCATACAATATTTACTTATCTCGTATACATCCTGATTATAATGCTCTGGTCCTTGATATCAGTCTTCTGGATCAGTTGGTTCATCTTGCAAGGAGGATAATTTACACACGGTTTCCAAAATTCACCAAAGCAAAGGTTCACTGTGAATTATTATTATTATCACAATGCACGGTTCTCGCATATGCAGCTCCTACCTCCTACAGCTATCATCAACCTACTCAATTCAGCTGATAGTTCAATAAATTCCTAGATCACTGACTTAGCTACTAATAGCTCGTACGGCTATCTCTATCATTATAACTGCGTACTGTCACGGTATGCACTGTTCTAATTCGCACTCGCGAATACTTAGCGATATTGAAATTCCAAAGATATAACTGCTTCTACTTATAAATCTTGTACAAATTATTAATATTCTTAAGGCTACGGGCTTGGGCTTTCGCCTCTGCAGCGCCCCGATATGAACTTATAAAAACTTGTAAAAATTATTAATATTTCTTGTTGCCTCAAGCGCGGGCTTACGCCTCTGCAGCGCCCCGATATGAACTGTTTTCGCTGCGTCTCGAGCTATTATTTATATGATTTCTCGGAGAAGTACTTGGAGTGGGGAGCTTTTAGAATTTATTTCCATAATAACACTCACATGAATATGCAAATTAGCTCCTTTGAACGTCCTCATTTCTAATGTCTCAATGACTTCTTTTTATCCAAAATCCGATCGTTGGATCCTTATATAATGAGCTCCGTAATTCCCTTCATTGTACCTTAATTTCGGCGGGATTTGGTCGCGTCTCGCGTCCCTCGCTGCTATTGGTAGTTTTAAATCCACCCCCTGATTTTATTTTAATTCTGGTAAAAATCACAGAATGATCCAATTTAAATTTTGACGATACTTCTGAGAGGCTGGGATTGTCCCCTATACGATGGTGTAATTCCTGTTTCTGTATTTTAATTACTGCTCCAATTTCTCTCAAATGGGCGGGGTTTATCTAGTGAGTGATCGTTGAAATTTTCGCATTTACCCGCTTGTTTGAAACACCGTTTCGCGTTGTCTGATCGCATGTGGCTTCCAGATGTTGGCTTTCTCTCCCTACCGTCATTGTCTGCGCTGGGTGAAAGTTACAGTAAAGCACGCATGAGCCTCCCTTTGTTGTGCCCTGTTCCACAAGCAACATCTTTCCTCACACCGGCTTTGAAACATGAATAAAATCTTGTTGAAATAAATATGTAGAATTTATGCAATCACAGATGCATAAAGGTTACATTATCCTTCTGCAAAGGAAAAAATCGATATGGAACGTATGATTTTTTTCTCAATCCCGATCCACCTCACGGATGCATTAATGTTCCGCCGTCACTCCTTATTTTGTTTACTTGGTTCGCCACTGCTGGTCGCACGCAGGGATTCCCTTGCTACTATTCTTGTGTCTTCCTCTCCACATTCTTGGTAGGATTAGTGCCTCGGCTGTCTGGTGCAGGTAGCTATTGTCCGCCTGTCTCGCCAAGTACTCTCACTTCACGGTCGTTCACTGTAAACACCGGGTCTGTTTATGACTGTCTACTTCCTCGTTCCACGTGCATTTGGCTCATCTTTATTCGATTTCCATAATGTTGACACCCGCGGTATTCCGTGGTTGATCAAACGGTTCCCTTTCATGATATATTTTGAGGTTTGAGCAATTTACTACTGATGTGCTTCCGCCGTTTATGTCCTGTATCTTATACGCATTGTTTCCCAAATTTCTTATGATTCGGTAAGGTCCTATGTATGGGAAACACCATTTATGAAACACTTTGTTTGCAGGATAAGAGATAGGTGGTCTCTTCAATAAAACTAACTCACCGGCGTTCAATTCCCTGTGATAGCGTTTCCCTTTTAGCCTTCTTAATCTCCTGTCAGCTTGTTCTCTCATATACGTGACCGTTCGTTCGATTCTCAGCTGTGGTGCTGGCTGCGGATCCCTTGGGCAATCTAGTACTGTTGTCCAAGATCTCGGTGGTTGCTGGTTCAAATGTAACGTGTATGGAATTTGTCCAGTTGACTCATGACGTGTCATGTTAATGCAAATTTCAATGTTTTTCAAGGTATCAGCCCAACGATGATGCTCTGTAGGTATGAACATGCGGATATGCTTAGAGACCTCTCGTAAGACTCTCTCGCTAGGATTGCTCTGTGGATGGCGTATGCTAGATAGTACATGTTTGATGCTTAGCTCATTTAATCCACGCTTAAATTCTGCTGATGTGAAGTAACTCCCATGGTCGGAAAGTATAAATTCTGCCTTTCCCATTGTAGGTATAACACGATTCTTGATTCGGCTTAGGACCTGTTTCGATGTTGTCTTCTGGATAGCACATAAAACAACAAACTTGGAGAAGACGTCCACGCACACAAGGACATGTCGCACTCCTCTACGTCCTTTCGGCAGGGGCCCAGGCAATCTGCCGCAATGAGCTCTAACGGTTTCTGTGGCAAAAGTGGCTTTGGGCATTGTCTCATGAGGAAGTTATTGGGTTTTGCACGCTGGCAAATATCGCCTGTCTTCAAGACATCGCGTATTGTGATCCTCATCCGTGGCCAAGTGAAAGCTTCACCTATCGTCGCTTGTGTCTTGTCTAATCCTATGTGACCAAGTGTATAATGAGTATGCCACACTAATTTCCTCTGTAAAGAAGCTGGTAACAATATCCGTAACTTGACGTGATCCTCATCTATAAATTTATGGAGCATATTATTGAAGTATGAATAATTTCTTGCTTGAGCCTCAATCTCTCTGTATGCTGGGATATCAGGTGTTATCTCTCACTTGAGGAACTTAATCATCTGCATCATCCATGGCTCCTTTTCCTGTTCCTGCGGTAACCTCTTCAGTTCTTGTAAGAAGTCTTGATCTTCGTTTGTCAGCTCAATGTGTTGTACTAACATCTCATCCTTCTGTGCCTCCTCTTCTGGATTTCGGCTGAAAATATCCGGGATTACATTTAATTTTCCTGATATATGCTCAATTTGTAGATCAAACTGCTGCGCATAGATGGCCCATCTGTTGATGCGTTCCCTCACCATGGTGGTCTTAAATAAGAAAGTCAGCGCCTTGTGATCAGTGCGGATTGTTATGGGGAAACCATAAATAATACAACGCCATTGTTGTAACGCGTGTGTGATAGCCAGAAGCTCCAGCTCTGAGATGGTATAACTTTTCTCATGTTTTCTTAACTTCCTGCTGATAAATGCTAGGTATGAACGGCCTGCTGTTCTCTCTGCGTCTTCTTGGAAAAGCATTGCTCCGATGCCCACTAAAGATGCATCTGCTTGAATTATGAATCTCTTCGAAAAATCTGGGTAACCCAGTTTGATGCTATTTGACAGTAATTCTTTCGTAGCTACAAATGACCTCTCACACTCTTCGTTCCAAAACCAACGGTTATTCTTTTTTAGCATCTCCTGTAATGGTGCTAGTACTTCGGTGTATCCTGGACAGTTTTCACGAAATAAATTTGTTGCTCTCAAGAACATCCTTATGTGCTTGACTCTGGTTGGTCGAGGAAAATTTATAATGGCTTCAATCTTCACTGGGTTGGGTTTGATCCCCTCTCCATCAACAATATGTCCTAAATATAAAATTTCGTGCTGAAAGAAGTGCGAGTTTTTAGATTGATCTTGAAATTTGCCCTTTCTAGGTTCTCTAACAACTTGCTTAAATTTTGCATGTGTTCTTCAATGCTTTCTGATGCTAGTAAGATATCGTCGACATATCTGACAGTCATGTCTTTCACCTCTTCTGTCAAATTTCGATCCAATGCTCGGATTAGTGCAGATCCGGCTGTCTTAACTCCAAATGGTAAGCGACACCAGGTGAAACTCTGATTATCGAATAGAAATCCAGTTAACAGCTGTGATTTCTCTTCTAACTCGATGTGCCAGTAGCTATTTGCAAGGTCGACAGATGAATATATTTTTTCTTGTGAAACTTCTTTAGTACATCCTTAATTAGTGGTGCACGGTCGGTTTCATCAATTAATCTGGAATTGAGGGTGCGAGCATCGAGACATAGTCTCACAGAACCATTGGGTTTCGCCACCGCTAATATGGCGTTCAAATATGGAGTTGGAGCCTTCTTAATTATGCCCCCTCTAAGCATTTCGTCTATAATTTTCCTAACAGCTGCACGCTGTTTTTCTGGGATTGGGTAGAGTCGGCTCTTGAATGGAGTCCAGTCATCCACCTGCATAGCGTACTTGAAATTTAATAATTTTCCCGGTAGTGTGTTGAATGCTGCTGAATGTTTACATAGCATTTGTGCCAAGCAATTTCTTTCTTCATCATTTAACTTTGCCTCTTTTAATTTGTCCTTCAAAAGTGCCTCAAAACTGTCTTTGTTGCCATCTTCTTCTACTGCCATGGACCACATCTTATCTTCCAACTCTTGCTTTTCCTCCAGGAGTCCTGTGTTCGAGTCCTCTTCATCTGCTTGATTTTTCTCTTCTTCCTCAGGAATCGTCTCCAGCGTCCAAATGTCAGCATCTCTATCTAAGCCGTGATTATTCATGTTCAGTTCCACCGCTGATAATCCTTCCATATTTCTGAATTTAATTACATTGTTGCGTAGATCAATCACTGCTTGGTGCTCGTATATGAAATCCGCGCCCAGGATCAAATTTACGCTCATCTTTTTCATAACCATGAATACGTGTGAGAAAGTGTGTCCTAATATTTCTAGATCCAATTGTACTTCAAATTTACATACAGCTGATTTTTCGGGAATTACTCCTCTAATTTTGACCTGTGGTACTGGAATCGTAGGCATTCTCTGTTTTTCGCTTAGAGCTTTGATTAATGCCTCTGATACTAGACATAGCTGTGCCCCAGTGTCCACTAATCCTTTTACTCTTAGTCCCTCTATTCTCGTAATAATGACTGGTAATTTCTTCAAACAATGTTGTTCCGGTTGAATAATTTCACCCGTAAAATCATCAGGAGTTGCGACCCATTCCTCAATGTTCGCTATCAACCACTGTGTTTTATCTGGCGTGAAAATTAGACTATCTCCTTCATCCTCTAGTACATTTTTTTTTGCTAATGGCCCCCGTCTGCCTCTTATCGTTCTGACTCTCGCGATGCTGTTGCGCCAATTCACTTTCTGCTCCGGTTACCTCCACATCTGGATTCTCGCGATTTTCCATCGTCCTTCGCCAGCGATCCTTTTCCGTCTCTTGGCTGCGATGCAACTCATCTAGGTACCGTTGGGATGCCTCGTGTCTGTTCTGCCATTCCCGTCGACTGTCCTCCGTGTATCCTCGGTTCTCATCTCGTCCTCGGTTCCACGTTCTATTTTCCCTTCTGTCATATCTGCGATGATGATATGGACCTTCGCGACCACGCCCTTTCCATTCATCTCTCCTGTACTGTTGCGGCTGCCAGTTCCTTTCGTTCCTTGGTTCATATCTCCTTTGCTCTTCTCTTGGCGGGTCTGACCTTCCATTGTTGTTTCCGCTCTTATGGCTAACATTCGTATTGGTGTTCTGCTCTCTAGTTTTGACTAGCTCGGCCTGGTGTACCAGCGCTGCGCTGTCACTCGCTCTGACGTGCCTATTCTGAGTATTTAATGAAGTTTCATCCAGTTGGCGTAAAACCTCCTCTGCTTGTAGTGCGCTCGAGACGTTCGCTGCAATTAAGAACTGTTGTACTGGTAATGGAAGCTGTTTACCAATTGTCATCACCAGTTCTGACTCCGGTGGTAAAATATTCATGTCTTTCAACCTGAGTAGCTGAGCCGAAAAATATTCTGAATAACGCGTGGGCTGTGAAGCGTGATACATCCTGCTATACAACTCCATTCTCGGACTATGTTGTATTGACATGCTCCAATAACGGCGTAGAAATGCATGTTTGAAACTGTCCATGTCTTCAAAAGTGTAGCGAAAACTTCTGAACCAAGTCAAGACGCTATCCGCAAGTAATTTCTCTGTTACTCGGAGTTTCTTATTCTCAGGAATGTTACTGTCTGTAAGGTAGTGTTCTAAATCTTTTAAGAAAGCTTTCGGCGTTTGTGATCCATCATTATTGAATTTTCGTGGGCGATCCTCCTGCATTCTGATTATTTGGACATACTGTGTAGTTGGGTTATTATTATTATTATTATTATTATTGTCGTCAGTCGACTGTTGAGGTGTCGAGGCGTGTCCTCTAAACGTTTGGAAACCCTCATTATTCTCGCTACCTGTAGTTGCGCGGCCCGGACTAAGTCCATTCATTCCTTCTACCGGAGTCTGGCTTGTGTTGAAATTATTAGCCATACCGTTTGTTCCCTTACTGCTATTATGAGCTTTTAGTTCGAGAAGCATGTCTTGCTGTTGTAAAGATTGTATTTCTGTCTTAAGGATCTTCCGTTCTTGTCCCTCTATTTTTCCTAGCAACTGCAGTTCGACCTCCTTTATCCTTTTCTGGTTCTCTTCCATTTGTTCTATGAGTTTCTTTCTATCCTCTTTCCCGTCAATTCCAATCTGTCGGCATGTCTTGTTTATTTCTGCTCTTATTGCCCCATATCTATCTTCCTCTTTTCTCTTTCCATCCTTCGTATCGCTTTCCAGCTGATCGAGCCTGCCTCCTATCAGTTCATTACTTTCACGAATGCTCTCTTTAAGTGCATCATTCTCATTCTCTTGAATACTCCATCGTTCTGCTGAAGTCAAAGCTGCCTTGTCTATCTCTGTTCTGATCTCTGTCATCTCCTCTTCTAAGCTGTGTAATTGCTTTGCCGCAGACTTAACCTCACTGTCCACTCCTTTTATTGTAGCATGGATAGCTAACTGTTCTAACTTTATCCCTTCCGTATTAGCATTACATATTTCTTCCAGTTGTATGAGTTTCGCTGCCGTCTTTTCTTCACTGAATGCTATTGATTGCCTTAGGTTCATCTCCATCTGTCCTAACTGTGCGGTAGTCTCAGGTGTGATCTTAGCTATCTGCTCTGCTAATTTATCCGTCAATTCCTCTTTTAATGCTTCATTATTCAGCCTACCCTGTTCTGCAATTTGTTCCGTTAGCTGTGTATTAGTAATTGTACTTTGCTCCGCGAGTAGTGCATTATTTATCCTACTTTGCTCCGCTATCTGTTCTGAGATACGTGCATTGTTTATTTCGCTCTGTTCCGCTATCTGTTCTGAGATACGTGCATTGTTTATTTCGCTCTGTTCCGCTATCTGCTCTGAGATACGTGCATTGTTTATTTCGCTCTGTTCCGCTATCTGCTCTGAGATACGTGTATTGTTTATTTCACTCTGTTCTCTACACTCCCTTTTAAATTGTTCGAACTGCTCCATTGTTCTAGCTACCGAACCCTCAATTATGGCTTGAATTTCTTCCACTGAAGCCATAGCACAAAATATAACACTTATTTGAGAAGACTGGGGCATGTAGCCCCACGTACCCACCTTCTGCAATCATAAAATGTGTCGCTTAATCCCAATCTACGTTATTCCCATTCATTACTTATATTTGCTTGAAGAGCTGCCTATTTGATGTCTGCTTTCATGAATAAATTTTCAGTTTACCCTTCGGCGTTAATTTTAACTTCCCAGTCCTGTCAATAAAGTACTGACATGACTTTTCACGGTTCACGCCGTCCTACAACATACATTTGGAGTTTACTACTAATTATTCAATTATAAGGGCGCCACGAAAACACTGCTTCTACCTAAATATGCAAAATAAACTCAGCATTTTCGACTATTTATTTTAAACAAACTCCTGGCTTTACTTTCCCCTGAATTACTGTTAATTTGGCCACCACTAAAGGGCGCCATGATATGGGGACACCCTACATCTGTTTACATGTCCTCAAGATTTGATACTGCAAGCTCAATGCTCACCCTCTTGGATAAAGACCGACATGGGCCACCATGTTTTATCACAACCTCGACGCGGCACGTATACTTCAATAGGCTCCGGCTAGCTACTCTCTGACAATCTCCATCACTGTGATCCACTAATTAATAAAAGAAACTGATATGGACTTGAATAACTACAGCGTTATCACCCAATCCATATGTACCCTTCAATGTCTTCTAGGATGCCGACTCTAGCTCGGGTAGTGGTCTGTTCGGGGTGGCTCTAACTTATTCTAAACATCCTAGGAATATCGTCAAGGATCACAGGAGGCTTAACTTAAAATCAGTATGTCACAGAACTCCTAATATAAAATAATTTTATTCACAAAAACATCATCTCCCATTTACTCCCATCCATAGACAATAAACAACAAAATATACTCCCTTAACATTGTGGTGTTTGAAGCCATATTTTCAGTGTTGCCTTAGTAAACAAGAGTTTAGTGCTTTTCAGTAGGTCAACACGAATGTACCCAAAAGAGATGGGTTATGTCCTAATCCTGAAATAAATTACATCAGATTAATAAAACACTAGGATGACCAGTTTCGATCGTCAAGCGATCATCATCAGATCCACTACACTTAGGCTACAAAATCTATGTTTGAAATACAGGTGAAAATATTTACAATATGTATAATTATTTAGTTGCAGTATTGGTACTGCACCAGAGGAGTGCGTCAGGCCTCGGCAGCCGGCACAGTTCATATCCTCGCCGCTAGATGGGGGCTTCATTCATTCCATTCCTGACCCGGTCGGAGACTGGAAGCAGGCTGTAGATTTTTTCATTGGTACTGCAACTGTCAGTGTATGCTAAATGCAGTATATATGTTAGGTGAAATGCTAAATGGTGATAGCTATCCGTAGATTGTACTTTAGAGAGATTATATGGTTGTAAACTATGGTTAAACTATAAATTTTTTAGGCTAACTACTTATCTGATTGTCTTCCGTACAACAGCTACTCGCAGTTTTCGTGCTCACTGGAACTCACTGTGCGGTAGACTGCGGTGGTTATCATAACGACTGGTTTTTCCCTGCTTTCTCCCCCCTGCTCCTACGTGCTGTGGGGAGTGATAGCGATGTGTTTATGTGAGGTGTTGCCAACCTAGATAAGATGTATGTTATTGAATGAGGTGGGTCTACAATTATTAAAGACCGTGGATTAGCCCTCGCCACCGTGGAGCATAACCCATTCGAACTAAGCGTTGACGGTCTTATGAGGACGTCCCGGCACCTTTAATACTGCCGCGAATATGGGCCTTGGTTTATTGCAGAAGAAAAGTACATCGTACACCTGATCCAGATAACATTTACCTATTAATAACCCCCTAATTTCCCCCCTTTTTATCTAGCTTGGCTGTGTCGCTAAATTGTGTTTTGTTTCCGACAGGGTGTGTTTTTTAGTAGCGTGAAGAGGGGTGAGCTCTCCATGAACGTGTGTTCATTTAGATTGTTGGGATTGTTTCGTTTGGCTAGGTGTATCTCGATTGCTTCCTTTATGTCAAGAGCTCTGCCTTTCGATTCGTGATGGATTATTTTAAGGTCCGACTCTATGTTGGTAAAGCTGTGCCCTGCGTCACACATATGTTCGCACACGGCTGAATGTGTTCCGTATCTTATCGCATTCCTATGTTCATTATAACGTGTGCCTACTCGCCTTCCACTCTGCCCGATGTAATTAGCTTGACAATCGGTGTCTTGGCACGTTATAGAATATACCCCTGACCTTGAATACGGGTCACGTTTATTTAGATTACTATTTAGGAGGTGCCTAGCGGTTGTGTTTTTCGTCGTGAAAGCTATCTTTATGCCTTGCTTTTTGAATAGGTTAGTGATTTTATATGTATTCGCATTCACATAGTTGAAACGCGTAATTTTTTTCTCATTACTGTCCGGTTTGGGAATCGTTTTATCTTTATTTTTATGTTTGGCTATAATTTGATTTATTTTGCTTGGCGAGAAGTTGTTTTCCTTTGCTATTTGCATAATAGTTCTTATTTCCTTATTATAGTTGTCTTTTGACATGGGTATGTTTAAAGCTCTGTGCACCATTGAATTGAAACCCGCTAGTTTGTGCGTACTGGGGTGATTAGACTGATTGTCGATTGCATGCGAGGTTTGTGTTGCTTTCCGGAATATGGAATATGAAAGGTCGTTGTCTTTACATTCAATAGTTATATCGAGATAATTTATTTTCCGGTCTATTTCGGATTCCTTAGTGAATTTGATAGAGTGGTGAAGGCTATTAATGGATTGGAGAATTGTTTCTTGGCTTGTTCGCTCTATCAAATTCACTAAGGTGAACATATATACTGCATTTAGCATACACTGACAGTTGCAGTACCAATACTGCAACTAAATAATTATACATATTGTAAATATTTTCACCTGTATTTCAAACATAGATTTTGTAGCCTAAGTGTAATGGATCTGATGATGATCGCTTGACGATCGAAACTGGTCATCCTAGTGTTTTATTAATCTCATGTAATTTATTTCAGGATTAGGACATAACCCATCTCTTTTGGGTACATTCGTGTTGACCGACTGAAAAGCACTAAACTCTTGTATACTCCCTTAAATTACTCTAATCAACAACATCAAAATGCAAAAGTAAATTAATCACACTGGCTGAAACCAGGAAAAAATAATAATCTATTTCACTGCAGTCCACTGCTTCAAATTCAAAAATAAACGTCAACAGACTTAATTCATCAATACTATGGCCTAAATAACCCAGCCATTCTATAAAAGAAAAATGCGCACTCATGTTTATAACTTGCAAAATTGGTTTCTGGGAGCTCGGACATGTTTTCTCGTACAATCATCATCCTTCCTCACAAGAGTCAGACAATGAAGGCAATAGACTTATCCTAGGCCACAGGCATGTGTGCACGTTCTAGCTTATAAACAATTAATTCTCTCAGAGCCATAACTCTGTTAAGTATGGTAAAACAAACAAGTCAATATACATGAATCATCAAATAAACACATCTCGGTGGCCGACGCCCCGTTACTCTTGATAAATAGACAACTATAATGAATGCACTCAAAATAATGGCAATACAAGACGTCGCTTCTTGAAGCGGTACAAAAAAAACCTGGGAAGCCAGACTACCTTCCCTCAAAGATAACAATACCACCCTCGACCTTGTGACAGACATTCTCACCACACAGTAACCATCTGGGCAGGCAATAACCTTCACTGCAACTTTTAGAATTCAGACGGCTGGCCGTAGTCCTATACCTGCTCCCTAAGACTCACTTTGACTACCTGGGATTCGAGCTGTACAGTTACTTTTCCGACGGAGCTATAGCGCACTCTCATCAGACAATGAATTCAATCATTTCACGTACCATTATATATCATCGTAGAACACGGGAATACCACCTCCGTTATTAATTTCAGCTCAACCCAGGATCAACTCTCAACCTTTTCTGAATATTACATTATCATCCAGCCATTTTGTCTTACCTTTCTTTACCTTGGTGTGATTATCAATTACCATACTTACTGTTCACATACTTTCAGTGTCATTACTGGTCTTTGTCACAATATCGAGCTGTCTTCCCCATATTAGCTTTTACGTTAATATCGTGCGTAAGAACTATCAAACCAATTATTCCCTTAATTGTGCATTCAGCAAAGTTACTAACACCCTCAAACAAAACACATTTAAACAAAAATGTTGATGCTCATATACTATTTACGCTATAAAACACACACAAAATAATCATAACTGACAAATATACACAAATCTACACAAAACATGCCTGCTATGCCTAAAATATCTATTTTATCAAAACTGCTTACGATCGAGATAAACTTATCCGATCCCCATGATGAGATACGCTATGGCAAACATGCCCCATACAATATTTACTTATCTCGTATACATCCTGATTATAATGCTCTGGTCCTTGATATCAGTCTTCTGGATCAGTTGGTTCATCTTGCAAGGAGGATAATTTACACACAGTTTCCAAAATTCACCAAAGCAAAGGTCCACTGTGAATTATTATTATTATTATCACAATGCACGGTTCTCGCATATGCAGCTCCTACCTCCTACAGCTATCATCAACCTACTCAATTCAGCTGATAGTTCAATAGCTTCCTAGATCACTGACTTAGCTACTAATAGCTCGTACGGCTATCTCTATCATTATAACTGCGTACTGTCACGGTATGCACTGTTCTAATTCGCACTCGCGAATACTTAGCGATATTCAAATTCCAAAGATATAACTGCTTCTACTTATAAAACTTGTACAAATTATTAATATTCTTAAGGCTACGGGCTTGGGCTTTCGCCTCTGCAGCGCCCCGATATGAACTTATAAAAACTTGTAAAAATTATTAATATTTCTTGTTGCCTCAAGCGCGGGCTTACGCCTCTGCAGCGCCCCGATATGAACTGTTTTCGCTGCGTCTCCAGCTATTATTTATGTGATTTCTCGGAGAAGTACTTGGAGTGGGGAGCTTTTAGAATTTATTTCCATAATAACACTCACATGAATATGCAAATTAGCTCCTTTGAACGTCCTCATTTCTAATGTCTCAATGACTTTTTTAAATCCAAAATCCGATCGTTGGATCCTTATATAATGAGCTCCGTAATTCCCTTCATTGTTCCTTAATTTCGGCGGGATTTGGTCGCGTCTCGCGTCCCTCGCTGCTATTGGTAGTTTTAAATCCACCCCCTGATTTTATTTTAATTCTGGCAAAAATCACAGAATGATCCAATTTAAATTTTGACGATACTTCTGAGAGGCTGGGATTGTCCCCTATACGATGGTGTAATTCCTGTTTCTGTATTTTAATTACTGCTCCAATTTCTCTCAAATGGGCGGGGTTTATCTAGTGAGTGATCGTTGAAATTTTCGCATTTACCGCTTGTTTGAAACACCGTTTCGCGTTGTCTGATCGCATGTGGCTTCCAGATGTTGGCTTTCTCTCCCTACCGTCATTGTCTGCGCTGGGTGAAAGTTACAGTAAAGCACGCATGAGCCTCCCTTTGTTGTGCCCTGTTCCACAAGCAACATCTTTCCTCACACCGGCTTTGAAACATGAATAAAATCTTGTTGAAATAAATATCTAGAATTTATGCAATCACAGATGCATAAAGGTTACAATATGAATACTTTTGGGGAAATAAATTAATATAATTTATATTTTTCCTTCTCTAATTGTTTGAATACTTTTAATTGCAAAATGAATAACGCTACCGGGTACACTAAAATGTTTTATAATTTTCAATACACTGAAAGATTTTCAACATTACTGATCCAAAACGAATGTACAGTAAGAGGAGTACATATTGACAAAAAATGGGATACTGAGAAAAATCCAATTCCATGAAGATGTTTATAAGAAGATGTTTGTTGTTGATTACTTTAGGGGCTTTGCGACATACCTTAAGTTAGATACCATCCCGGCATTTGCGTGGAGTAGAAGTGGGAAACCACGGAAGACCACCTCCAGGATGGCTGAGTTAGGAAACCGCCTCTTCATATTTTTGCCTCACGAGGCTGAGTGTAACCCGTTCCAGCCCTCAGACCAGAGTTACATTTCTTAGCAGAGCCAGGAATCAAACCCGGGGCTCCACGGTGACAGCCAAGAATGCTAGCCACTATGCAACGAGGTGGACTATGAAATTAACTGTGGATGCGTGGCCGTGGTAGTGTACTCGGCTAACATACCCACCCAAAATGAGGGTTAAATCTTGACTACAACTGTCTCATTTTTCAAGTCTAAAACAGACAGTCTTTGTTCCATGTAAGAAAATTTTTTCTCTAAAATATGAACATTTAAAAACCAACACTGAACCTTTAAAAATGGTGGAATATGGAAAATAACGTTATTCCATTATCCATATGTCAGGGGTGAGTTCAAATGACAAATTTAAAAATTCATTTTTAGCCTACTTTTCTCATTTTGCAAAAATGAGGAAAAAGTAGACTTATGAGTTCGATCTGGGAATCTGTCTGTCTCTGTGTGTGTGTCTCCCTATCAACTCCTAAACGGCTGCAGCTATCAAAACCAAAGTTGTAAGAGTAAAGATTTATACCTGAATATATCACGGCCATATTTGAAATTTTCGTCAGTGCTACCAACTGATGAAAAATCGCAATTGAAATTTGAGCTCTATATTGGATATCTCAGAACTTATGCATGCGAACTATTCCAAAATTGGCACACATATAGATAATAACATCTCAGATTAATTTTCAGAAGACCATACCTGCCAGTGATGCCAACATGATTCTAAACCTGCCGATGTGTCCAATTTCTAAATGAATGTAACTTCTATACTATCGATTTGATTTCAATTTTGTTTTAAGTGAGTGTAAAGTAATTATGGAAGTACCCTCTAATAAAACAACTACGGTATGAAATCAGATAACGAAGTAGACCTCAATTTTCAAGATATTACTTCAAAGATTGTAAACAGTACTCAAGACTTGAACAAATTAATTAGCTTTACTCCAGGAATTCAAATCATGCACCTAAATATATGTGGCATGATAACACATTTTGAAAGTATGCTAGTTATGCTCGATCAACTTGATCATAAACCAGATGTCATTATACTGTCTGAAACTCAGCTCATTGAGGATATACCATTTGCTATTTTAGGATATAATGAATACTTCTTACCAACTCAAAATTCTACCCATGTCAGCATAAAGATATATGTGCATGAAAACCTCATACAAAATATTACAATATCTACTGTAAAAACACTGAAAGCTGCAAATGCTAGCCTACTCAACTTCAGATATAATAAAGAAAGTTACTTGGCACTTGCTATATACAGATCACCCTCCACAAGCCCAAAGAAATTCATAGAAGAACTAGGAAATACTCTCCAGCACTTGCCTACCGCTACACACAGTATATTAATAGGAGATATAAATATTGATATTTTAAATCCTACAAGGCAATATGCCCAAAATATTAAAAATGAGTATTTAAATGTATTACATGCAAATGGATTCATATCGTACATAAACTCACCAACTAGAATAACCCCAAAATCCAGAACATGTATTGATCACATACACGTTAAGTCCCACAGAAACAGCAACTTTGACCCTTTTGTTCTGCATACCAGTATCACAGATCACAGTCCTACATTTCTCATACAAATTAAATCTCAAAAATACACTCCACAAACAGGAGAAAATACTTTGAACAATGTAAGAATAAATTATGAAACTCTAAAAAAATCATTAACTAAGGAAACTTGGGAATCTATCATAACTGAACATGATGCTAACAAAGCAGCTGATAGTTTCATTAAGTTACTGACTCAATACATCTCTGAACACTCTACTACCATAAATAACGTAAGATCAAAATTTAAAAAAAATTACTCCATGGATCACAACCGGAATTTTAACTTCTATTAGAATAAGAGATAAATTACATCAGAAAATTGTTAAACAAAGGGAGAGGTCTACAAACAGTGATGAGGTCCCAGAAACTGTTAAGAAACATAAATTGTACAGAAACTGGATAAACAGGCTTGTTAAAATAGCAAAAGAAAGGTACTATTCCAAACAAATTATGTCAAACTCCAATAATTCTAAAGTCCTTTGGAAAAATATTAATGATTTAACATGTAGGAAGGGAAATAAATCTTCAGCTGTTGACAGCATATTTATCAGAGACTCACAAGAAACATCCCAACCAGCTGCCATTGCAAACAAATTTGTCGACTATTTTAGTAACATAGGTTTAGAACTTTCTGAAAAAATAAGTAATACAAGAAAGGAACCTGACAACACAAATGCACGTGATAGCACTGCAAAATCTCAACCTCAGTCTATATTTTTTATACCCATAACAAAATCAGAAATAACAAACCACATAGCTGCTCTAGAAGATAACTCAGCAAATGGCTATGATAATATCTCTAGTAAAACAATTAAGATAATTAGTTCAGAAATTCTACAACCACTGCACCATAATTTTAATTTATCACTAACGAAAGGACAATTTCCAGTCTCATTCAAAATTGCCATCATAATCCCTGTCCATAAATCAGATGATAAAAGAGAGTTAAATAACTATAGACCAATTTCCCTCACAATCCACCTCTCTAAGCTACTAGAGAAATGCATCAAAACCAGATTACTTAACTATCTGAATAAGTTTAACATATTGTCACCAAATCAGTTTGGTTTTAGACCAAACACTAGTACTCAAGATGCAATATTCTCCCTTACTGATTATTTGTATAAAGCCATTGATAGTTCTAAAAGAACAATTTCTGTGTTCCTGGATTTAAGAAAGGCTTTTGACACCGTAGACCACAATATACTCATTAGAAAACTTGAAAAGGAAGGTATTCGTGGTACTCCTCAAGAACTAATAAAAAGCTTTCTTTTTAACAGAATACAAAAGGTACGAATCAAAGGTACTCTAAGTAGAAGTGCTGAAGTAAAAATTGGAATTTCCCAAGGAACAGTTTTAGGTCCTATTCTTTTTCTGTTATATATTAACGATTTGTGTAAGCTGAACTGTAATGCGATAATTACCTCATATGCTGATGACACTGTCGTCACAGTCACAGGAACAACTTGGGAGGACACTTTTAATAGAACTCAAGAAACCCTTGCTACAGTCCAAAAATGGCTAAGAAACCACCTCCTTACCTTAAATGAAACCAAAACACAATACCTATGCTTCTCACACAACAAAACATTACAACCCACAGACAATTTAACACTGAAGATCCACACACCAATTTGTAACAATGGCGAAAGATGCAACTGCTATACCCTACAGAAGTCAATGAATGCTACATATTTAGGGGTTATTATAGATAGTCATTTAAAATGGAATATGCATGCATCAACGTTGGCCAATAAACTTCAAAAGTTAATTTATATATTTTACAGAATCAGAAATATCCTTTCAGCAAAAGTCTTGAGAACTGTATATTTTGCCTTAGTCCAGTCACAACTACAATATGGAATAAATGGTTGGGGTGGAATACTTGATTCACATTTGGCTCAGGTAAATACCTGCCAGAATTTCATTCTAAAAGTTATGTACAAAAGGCCACCAACTTTTCCAACATGTGAACTGTATCAACAAAGCATGTTGCTTAACATACGACAGTTATTTGTTCAGTCATCAATCATATTTATACATAAAAATATGAAGCTCTTCTCTAATGGACAAAAACTTGAAATGTGCACTAGACGTCAAGACAGAACTGGAATAAATATCCCTCGTCGAAACACACTACTTGGCCAAAGGAATTTAAGTTGTCTTAGCACTAGGATATACAATATATTGCCAGTAAATGTGACAAATAATACCCTGAATATATTGAAGAAAAGGCTTTTTATATGGCTCCTTAGTAACTTTGATAGAGTAAATGAACTTATAAATTTTCACCAACATATTTAAACCAACTCGGTCAGAAACAAGTAATGTATCATCTTCTTTTATTTTCAGTATCCTTATACAGTAATTAATGCTTTTGCTATAAACTTTTCTTATTATTATCAGTCAAATACCAAATTGCAAATAAATTAAGAAATTGTGTTCATGAAGCCCACACACAAGTTTATCTTATGTGGGATTCACCCTGTATTTTTGATACAACATCTGTATATGTACATGTTTTCTGTCAGTGAATAAAAATGATTGCTCGTAAAAAAAAAACAAAAAAAAAAAAAAAAAAAAAAAAAAAAAACGTAATTACTATATGTACTACAACAGATATGACTGTGCGCATTCTAAAGAGCCACCAGGGCTGCCAACTGTTAATAAATGCTCTCTCTATGCTTTAACCCTAATATCAATATATCAGAAAGTATGCAAGCCAACAGCTCTAAACTTGGCACACGTATAGTACCTGATATTCTACGTTAGTTTGGTGTAACTTATATATATCAGTCCTGCCAACACGATTCTAAGCCTGCTGATAAAGCCAGTATTTAAATACTTATAACTTCTATACAAACAAATGAATTTCAACCAAATTTCATATGTGCTTTGTGTACCATAACAGTTATGACTATGCGTATTCGTAAGAACCAGCAGGCTGCCAACTGTTAATAAATGCTCTCTCTATTTGTTTAATCCTAATATCAATATATCAGAAAGTATGCAATCCATCAGCTCTAAACTTTGCACACGTAGGCTATAGTACCTGACATTCTAGAATAATTTGGAGTAACTAATATACCTCAGTGCTGCCAACATGATACTAAGCTTTCTGATAGTTTCAATTTTTAATTACTTGTAACTTCTATACTAACAAATGGATTTTATCCAAAATTGGCTCTATAATAGATCATAATATTTCAGATTAATTCTGAGCATCACATACATGACTTTATTTCAAACATGATTTTACGTGCACTGATAAATCCAATATCAAACAGCATGTAATGTCCATACTATCCATTAGACTTCAACCAAATTTTTTATGTGCATTCTATATCATAAGAGATGGAACTAAGAATATATTCAGAGTCACCAGGACTGCCAACTGTAGTAAGTTACTCTATTAAGCTACACTATTTCAGGTGTATTTCAAACTGCAGCACTTGGAAATGTTAGTATTACCAACTTGATTTCGTCATTATTCTAGATAGGTCTACATAGATTGGCATGCATCTTACATTTTAAGTTAAGGAACTACTTGTTGCTATTTTGGACGAAAACTCAGTTCCAGTGTCCCTTTAAGTACTCATGATAACGGATCAACAGAGTTTCTGTTGTTGTTGTTGACTCATTTAGGGGCTTTAGACATTGTGGTCATGTATCCCCGTATACTTGGATGTGTGTATGAAATCTGTCTTATATAGAAAGCTTTGAATTCATCTTTTCCGTGTTGTCCTATGTGGTTAAGACATGCAGACCCTGGTCTGATTACAGGAAAAGCCATTTTGTTAGTGCCCGTACCACATCAAAGTTCCTGTCGAACTGATGGGCTTTTATAAATACTGTTAGATATGTTGTTAAGACATGCAAACACCTAGGTACAATTAACAGAATATTGAATGTATGGAATGTTGAAAATCTTGTAGTTCGCATCCACTATTCGTCACTGCGCTCCACTGATAACCAGCGTTGTAGTTGCTTACTTTAGGGACTGCGACATCGTGTTCATATAGCCCCATGTATTTGTGAGGGTGTGGAACATGGGTGATAATCTGTGTCAGGGGCGGCTCCTGATTAAAATTTTAGGGTGAGCCAGATGATAGTATTGTTGTTTCATGTTAAATATTGTTTTATATTTGGCATTTATTGTTGCCAATATTGCCATTATCATAATCCCACACAACACAACATTTGAAACAAGTTTTAATAAATAGTTGATGCTTTAAAAAAAGTACACACATGGCTCCTTATTTGTAAATATATTCTCTCCTGTGCTTGGATGAAGCAAATTTATCTATCAGCTTGGTTGATGAGTTCAAAATTATTTAATTTCTAACTTTGTGTTCAGATCTATAGAAGAAAATGGATTTGTTGATAAGAATTCCACTTTCATTTTCCTATGTCGCATACAATCAACATATTAAATAACTACGTACCATGCCACAAAAGTTAAAAACACATTTATACAGTAGAAATTAACTTCATCCACAGAACTCACTAACACATTTGTACAATACTTGGAACATCTGACAACTGGAAACGTATAAATATATTTTTGTCTTATGTCAGAGAGCTGTGAACAATAGCTGAATACCTGTTTAAGGGCGTGGGGTGGGGTCCAGTTTAACAGAGACAGAAGCAGGAAGTGAAATGGAGAGATCTTCTATTTCGCCTCAAAGCAACGCTATGGGCCCCATCTGCTGGCCATTGAAGAGAGAGAACATTCCCTTCATAGCACTGAAGAATTTGCGTGCAAGACAGTGCTATGTCCCAGGCGCGGATCTAGAGTTTGGCTTTGGGGGGTGGGTCACAGAATCGAAATTGTTAAGAAAAATGGTATCACTAACAACGCAATCACAAAATAATCAAACGTACAAAACCAGACCAATTTTTTTGCAAGCTACATGGATAGAAATTTGATGCGTTTAACACACCAAAAATATTCGTACAAATAGCAACGGCGTGTTTTGCGACTTTTACATCGAGCTTCGAGAAAAGTATCAAGGTACGTTACAGTTTCGGCAAGTCGACTTGGTACCGACAAAGGGAGAAAGTCACAGCTTAAATTGCCAACCAAGCTTGCAGTTTGGACGTCGGCAAAATTTTTTGGTGCGATAAAAGCCCCAAATTCCTATCCGTGCATTGCTGCACATTCATCGTGACATCACTATAGACATCGATTCGGTAATCACAAGGTTTGCTAAACAAAATAGACGAATTGATTTTGTTATATAAATAATCGTTTTTATATAACAGGTATGAAGTTATAAATATGTACAGTTGTAACAGAACATAATAATTGCAATAAAGATATTTTCAGTATTGAAATAAGTGAAAAAAATGTTTTTCAGTTAAAATTCGTTAAGTTTTATTTGTCTGCATATTGTGTTTTTGTTTTTTAAGTTTGCAAAAAAAATTGGTCTCCGTTTGGGGGAGTCATGACCCCCGTGACCCCTCCCTTGAATCCGCGCCTGCTATGTCCACTGTTTCCTCACCTGGTCCATGAAGCCACATAGCCTACTTTACATGGGACTTTCTGTGGAGCGGCCCTCGCTATGACGATACACTGTACGAGACTGTCAGGATCTTAAGCTAGGAATGAGTTATTTATAATGAATCCTCTTTAGAGATTCTAGAAGGCTAAAGCACTTATTTTAATTTGAGTATATGCAATATAAAGTCATTTTAAAAGACATTAATTAAACACATTCTTTGCAATGCTACATAGCGGCCCTGGGTAGGCAGGATCCATTCGGCCCTTAATGACGCACCGTCCCTGATCTGTGTTATTGTGTGTTGACTTGTAAATTGGGGAAAGAATTGGGAATGAGGCAGCCGTCCCAGTATTTGCTAGGAGTAGAAGTGGGAAAATACGGGAAACCACTTCAAGGATGGCTGAGGTGGGAATCGAGCCCTCCTCTTCTCAGTCTTACTTCACGAGGCTGAGTGTACCCTGCTTCAACCCTCCAACCAGAATTTCATTTCTTGTCAGAGCCGGGAAATGAACCTAGGACCTCTGGATGCGGATTCTCAATACGTACCTCGAGATCATAGAAGGCTGCTAAACATAGTTTCCGATGGGAAAAAAAGCCGAGGGGTGCATTATATTAGGCCTATATATTATTTTAATTATATGTAATTCCGAATCAACCCCTAGCTCCACTCTAGCGCCGTCCATGAGCTTAATCCACAGATCTCTATTGACGTCAGAAAAGTTGGATGGCGCAGCCACGCGGCAGAATGTTGAAGCTGTAACATTGTGACTGGTGAGATTTATTTAGATGGTGAAGCATTGACGTCGTGATGGAAACAGAAAGAAATTTGTCAAATTCGAGGAGGTACTGCTCTGTATACGGTTGCAAATCGTATAAAACGGCTACGAAATATCTTCACTACTTTCCTGTACAAAAAGTTCAGAGAGAAAGATGGTCTTCGGCGCTGTCAATTGGAAAACGTGTTACATGTTACATGACAGTGTGCAGTCTGCATTTTTGTGAAGACGACTTCTTTCCACAGCGTAAGCACCGGTACTGTTGGTTATTGATAGATATTGTCTCTAATTTGTATTCACATGGATTTAGCTACATCAAAAAATACTGATAAACTTATAGCCTATTACTTCTGTGCCGTACAATGAATGTAATCCGCTCTTCGTAAACTTATTTTAGGGGTTCTTCCGATTGACAATAGCCGAATGGTTAGAAAACTTGAGAAAAATGCTGTTCCTGGCCTTAATTTGCCAGAGAATTTATATTCTTGCCTTTGAACAGCAAGTATGTAGGTCATTGAAGTATGATTTGGCTTAAATTGTGTTTTTGGCTATGATCTCCCTACTGTTGAATTTAGTTGATTAATGAGTAAAATCTTAGTTTTAAGTACCGGTTTGGTGACCCATCATCCCAGGCAGGCCGGCAACACCTATACTACTCAGGCAGATAGGCCACTTAGCCGTAATTTTGAAGTTATAGTGATGTTAAGTATACATATGCGGTAATGTAGCAGGAGACCGGATCGGCCTAGGCTATTCTAACTTTAATTAGTTCCCATTTCAGGGTTTTACAGTTTTGAGTGCGAATAGTTGGTTTGAAAGTTGTACAACAGTAAGGAGAGTATGTTTTGTATAGGTTTTAATTGGTATTATGGTTTATGTCGAGCTGAGGAGTGAATTTGGTTTGGCTTAAAGTGTAGTTTTTGATCTGTTCCGTTTGCTTATGACAAGTTCAAATGGAGACTCCAGCTATGTTAAATGTCTGTATTTTAAATATTTAATTAAATATATTGATAAAGAGGATGTCTCCATTTTAACTTGCCTGTGGCAAGAGATTAATAAATTAACATTCTTGCCTTTGAACAGCAAGTATGTAGGTCAATATTTGTAATATTGAAGTATGATTTGAGCATCCCAAGTAACGCTTCTTTGAACCTAAAACATTCATGCAAATTCAGGGTTGCTTGATTCAATTTATTATCAGGGAGTCGTCCTTTGTGTTATGTGAAGGAAGGAAGGAAGATTGGAGTTTTACGTGACCGTGAATCTTGTGATTAAGAGCCACGGGACCTCTTTTTTACGTGGAATCCGAACCACAGGACATGGCATTTCACTTCGAAAATCTCACATGCACTGACCGGGAATCGAACCCGGACCGCCTTGGTGAGAGGCATACAGCTAGACCGCTGAGCAACCACGCCCCCCGATGTGTTATGTGATATATATATATATATATATATATATATATATATATATATATATATATATATATATATAGCCTATATTGTGAAATTAATAAAAACATCGATACCGCTAGGCTCCCAAGTACAGGCTTCATATAGGCCTATGTAACAGCAGACAGTAAATTAACTATCTACATGTGGGTAATATTTTTAACTGGTAGTAATTAGGCACTGCATTTAAATTGATTATACAAATATTTCTATCAATGAAAGGAAATATGTAGGCTAGTATTTTGCCATCATAAATTTGAAGCCATAACAAACGCACACCCAATTACTTCACGTCACTATATCGCCGCCATATTGCAAACAGCTGACCGTAAGCTCCTCCCCCGTTTCGGACGTCAATAGATCAGAGATCAGTGGCTTAATCTTAAGACATTCTTTAGAAATAAATTAAGTTTATGTGGTTGTAGTGCGAAAAGTTTAATTTTATTTAGCGCCGGCCTAAAATGCGTGCTTTCTATATAAATAGGCACTCTACTGTTTTGAGGTTAGCCTGTCTTATCGCCTCGTGCCAACTTCAAGACAGGGGGTTTAGTGACAAGCTACTAGATAACAACAGAAGCGCATCAACAATGGGTGTCGTCTACAAGTGGAATAAGCACGTTCGAAACTATAGTAGGGGAGATATTACTGTGTAATATTAACACAGTGGGGGTTGAACAGCCGCTGACAATGGTCATGTGGTGTAGGGTAAAAGGAGCCGACGAAGGCAATGTTTCTAAGCCCAGTAGCAGCTATTGGTTAGGAGGGATGCGAGTCCCTCAGCTCGTCATCCCCTATGAAACCAAACAACTCTATCTCAAAGTAATATCTCATCCACTGTAGCCGTGCAACAACTGGAATATGCCCTAATTACCGCCTCCCCGTTGCATGGAAGTAGGACTAATTTTAAGAAGCCTTTCTTCAAGATTATCACTAGGCATGCAACAATTTTAAAAGGTTTTGAATTCGAAGTTCATAGCTATGACGGGTGACAACCCTATATTGAGCAGGGACGTAACCAGAATTCAGGAAATGACGTGTTGATGTGTTTCTAAATTAGGGGATGTGCCTGGTACTGCTTCATTTCGAGGCTAGAATCTGACGTCATTGTGTCGTCTGTGGAAGTGTGTGAAATGTGAAGGTGCAGGATTCGATGGGTGCCCTGAAAGTGAAACTTGACATGAATCAACATTTGTCCGGACTCCTGGATTAAAAGTGATAAAGCCGAGGGAATTTCTTTCCCAGTCATCGCGAGAAGTACGTCCAAGCCCATTCAGCTGGGAATACAGCTAATACTGTAGTTCTCTCTCATGCCACATACCATAAAGAAATTGGAAGCAGGGTATTTTTTATGAAATCATTCTCATAAAAATGAACTGACAAGTTAGTATCCCTTTCTTTCTTTATTTACCATAAAACCTTATTCTTAATACTTTGAGCTGTATTCCCCTATCGTTGGTGATGTTCTAGTAGGGGATGCGGTGGGGTAGGTAGCCTACCTAAGGGAGGGTTGAAAGCATACAGCGACACCCCCACAAGCTACGTCGCTGGCTTTGAGGGTGCTTAATGCGAGAAACCTGGCACGTTCAAGATTTCCAGTACCGGTAGGTACCCTGTTAGGCCTACCATATTATTATTATTATAATTATTATTTGACATAATTTATTCCATTATAATGTTTTTTGTTAGAGTTATAGAAATTACTTAAGAGAATAGCTTTAATAGCAGGAGATTCCGACTCAAATCCGGACTTTCGGTCACATTTCCTGCTTATGCTACGCAATAGCTGACTATTAACTTATGTAGGCTATAATAGTTTAAATTTCAGGGAAGATATTATACGAGTGTTTGTTGTTCGATATATGAAGGATCGATATGTTTATTTAGAGAACAAAATAGTTCATGCAATGGTCACAGATTGCAGTAGCAATCACAATATTACCCATGAAGCAGTATGTAGTATTGAGCTCCTGCCATCTAGTGGCAGATGTTTGTACTTTCAATTCAATTGACCTGTCTCCATCTTCTTGTCCATGATAGAAAATCCGGGACACGGGAGGCCATTTTAGCATCTTGCAGATTAGTGTCCTTCGTGTAAAATTGTTTTTATTTGTGTGTGGACTTTGTATTTGTGCTGAAGATCGGCGTGTAACAGCAGTATTAACTGTCATGAAGATGAGTGTGCTATTGCAATGGTTGTGTTAACGAGGTAGGTGGCCTAGGAGCATAGAAACTGACCTCCGCCTATTGCGGATTCAATTTTACTGATAATTACGGAGCCCTTGGTTCTGGCAGAACGGTGCAGAGGGGGTGTTCGAAGCCATCGAGAGCCCTGGCAGATTTAAAAGTCAAAAACATGGGCAACAATGCCGCTACGGCTAACAAGAAGGTTGACTCTGCGGAAAGTGTCAAGGAATTTCTGGACCAAGCGAAAGAGGATTTTGAAGAGAAGTGGAAAAAGAATCCGACGAATACAGCCGGTTTGGATGATTTCGAACGAATAAAGACTTTGGGAACGGGTTCGTTCGGAAGGGTTATGATAGTACAACATAAACCAACAAAAGAATACTTTGCGATGAAAATATTAGATAAGCAGAAGGTGGTGAAGTTGAAGCAGGTGGAACATACATTGAATGAGAAGAGAATTCTCCAGGCCATCAGTTTTCCTTTTCTGGTAAGCTTGAAATATCACTTTAAAGACAATTCCAATTTGTACATGGTGCTAGAATATGTACCAGGTGGAGAAATGTTCTCACACCTTCGAAAGGTGGGTCGTTTCAGCGAACCCCATTCTCGGTTTTATGCAGCTCAGATAGTACTAGCGTTTGAGTACTTGCATTACCTGGATCTGATTTACCGTGATCTTAAACCTGAGAATTTGCTTATAGATTCTCAGGGCTATCTCAAGGTCACAGATTTTGGGTTTGCAAAACGAGTCAAGGGGCGAACCTGGACTCTTTGCGGCACTCCTGAATATCTTGCTCCTGAAATTATTTTGAGCAAGGGTTATAACAAGGCAGTGGACTGGTGGGCCTTGGGAGTGTTGGTGTACGAGATGGCAGCTGGTTATCCGCCCTTCTTTGCGGACCAGCCAATTCAGATCTACGAGAAGATTGTGTCGGGCAAGGTGCGCTTCCCATCCCACTTTGGTTCGGACCTGAAAGATCTCCTCCGAAACTTGCTGCAGGTGGACCTGACGAAACGCTATGGTAACCTGAAGAATGGCGTGAATGACATCAAGGGGCATAAGTGGTTTGGGTCCACTGATTGGATTGCGGTGTTCCAAAAGAAGATAGAAGCACCGTTTATACCACGCTGCAAGGGACCTGGTGATACTAGTAATTTTGACGACTATGAGGAGGAGGCATTAAGAATCTCATCTACGGAGAAGTGTGCCAAGGAATTTGCAGAGTTTTGAACTGTCATCGTCATCCGCTTGTAAGAACCCGGTAATCGAGAACTTGGTGTCATTCACAACACAGGTACAAGTCTGTTTTCACTTCCTTGTTTAGTAGAACCAATATTTTGCTCACACAGTAAGAGTAGATGCGAAGGTTCATGTTTTTTAGTAGGTATAGTTTTCAACTGTAACTTAATGTTTCATGTAGGGACTCTGTTAGATTCAGAAATGTTTGTACAAGTGCAAAAATTAAATCCTCCTTCTGTTAGAGCTTGTATGCAAGAGCCTTGCAGGCTGTCCTATTTAGGCAAACTGCACAGTTTATCTTTGTTGTGTGTAAAATAGTCTTTTAAGATATTCAGTGCAATTATTTGGCTAACGGGTAATTAAACTATTCCTGCCGCAGTTAATTTTAATAGGGTTTTACAAATTCTGGAATGTGAAAGCAGACTGTATATCGTTAAATTTTCATTGTTTGGAAGGAATTTCTGAATAGGTTATGAGTTGTGAGAGCAGATCGAAAACTGCACCAAAAGCAGGGTGCGAGACTGAATTGTGCATGTGGAGGCAAGCAGCATGTGTGTTTAACTTAAATGTTTTTTATCATTTCTCGAAGCTTTTCAGTAGGTAATATTGATTTGCAGTCCATGCTGTGTGTGTCGAATTTGTTTAAAAGTCTGTAGTTTGTGGCCCTTTTTCTTTCTTGGCTTTGTTATAGATTGAGTGGAATAAATACAAATTATGTATTCGGCCAGCTTCTGCAATGTCACTTCTCATGAACGACTTATTTTAGTATATTTTTTTGTTCACGTTTGAAGTAAAAGCAATTGATTCCCAGTTTTGACTCGCACCCTGCACTTATTGACCGCAGCAAATTCCTTGTAGAGCTTCTTAAAAAACGAATGGAGATTAAATGAAGGCAGCCAATATATCCATGTGTCAGCTACGGACAAGTTTTTCTCGCAGTATTTTTGTTTTTGTTTTTTGAGAGAGAATAGTGGGTTTATAACCCCTTGTTAATTGTGATCTGAATATGCAATAGTCGCAGGCATAGTTTTGAGTTTCTAACAATCATATTGGTCATGGACTTTATACATTTAAGGAATTCTTTGGTCCCCCTTTTTTTATATTATACTGTCGTTTAAAGGTCGCGATAACTGATGGATCTGTACGGTTATTAATGTATTTAAGTTAGTGTGTCGGCCGATGAGTTACTGTTAAGTGATCCTAGTTTGATGAGTACATGAAGGGAAGTCCATCGTGGAACTGTATAGAATATTCCCCGATCATTCTATTCATTGTGTAATAGAACTTTTTATCATATTTCTTTCAAATGGAATCACCCATAGGTTGGTATATTCTACAACAAAAAATTTCAACACTTACATGCACTGTCATATTAGGTATTAGGATATATTGTAAATACCGTATGGAAGTGAAATTATTACTATTTGCATGTACTGAATGTACTTAAAATCAGTTTAGAACTTTGTATGTTAATGTTGCCAAAAATAATAAACACTGCTGTGCTGAAATTATTTTACATAATAGTATATTTTTATGGCTTTAATTAGAATAATTGGCAGTGTAAATGATGACATGCAAACTGAATTTGTCTGTATTTACTTCCCTTTATTTTGTGTTATTGCAATGCTTGGAAAGCATTTGGCAGTGATAGTGATAACTGTGCTTGACCCCCTCCCCCTCCTCAATGTTGGTACATGGTAGGCACAGATTGGATGTTGTCTGTTTGCTCTCCTTGATATCTTCTGTAGGAAGTGTCATGATGTCATTGCTTTCCTACTGTGCTGTCATTTTTTGTTGTTTTTTATGAGTCATACCTCACTAACCTTCTAAAGGATATTGTCTTTGTAATGATAGTTCTTCAGTCAATAAGACTTATATAGACAAATATATTTACAAATGTTTTAAAAAATGAAAGTTAATAAGTCGAGTAGAATGAATGGTTTTGTGATGAATGTTTACTTGCGTAGAGAAATGTGTTGCATCTTTCTTTAGCTTGTTCTACTGATGTTTTTGTTCAAATACAAGAAGAAGGGCAGCTATGTAAAAAATACGATAGTAGAATGTCTGTTCTTTGCCTGTTTTTATATAATTTGTCATCTTGAATACATATTGACATATGCATCGCACTCATTACATGAATTCATTAACACGTGTAACCTAAGATATTGAACAATCTGCGCTAAGAGTGAAGTGAGGTTTTGCTCAATCTGTTCCTTTCTGCAGGAACAGATTGATGCTGGTGTGCCTTCCATTATTAGAGGTGGCAGATTATATACATCAGTCAGAGAGTGAACCAAGTATATGCATGAGGTTTCCAAAATTCTCACTATCTTGTAGAAATGATATTAATTTTAATCTATTTGCCTTTTGTAACGTTTGTGCACAGTGCTCTTTTGAAGGAAGGCACTCAGAACAGTTCATAGTAAATGTGTTCGTTGTTTTTTATTCATTTAACTAGAAATTGTTATAAATGTAGAGCAGTACATTGATCAATATTCAGATGTTTTTTTTTAATGGGATATATACTCACTGGCAAAACAAATGGTGTGGCATTGTTTAGAGAGAGAATTGGAAAATAACAATGGGGTAGTTTTCCTTTTGACAAACAATTAAGCAGGTATATAATTTTAAGGGGGCTCCGCAGAAGTGTTCAAGATAATACAGGGTCTTTCTCGGTCAGCGCTTTGCTATACACCCATCTGCAGAAGATTTGTGTTAAGGGGGAACACGGTATTGCTACCTGTGAACAATATTTATAGCCAAGGCCTCACAGCTGGTGTGAGTTTTCTCCACAGTTGTGGCGGTATTTCCTTCACATGAGTGAACCGACAGCTAATGCTTAGTACTGGTCGAAGAAGACCCTGTATGTTGGCACACTCTGCTTCAATGAAAGTATTGTTGCTAAATAATCTTAGTAAATACAGTTTGTTGCTATGGGGTCACTCTTGCGATGTAAACAAGGGGTGACCCATATCAGTTATAACCCAGAAATGATGATTATGAGATAGGCCTATATATGGGTTTTTGTGGGGAAGGTAAATTAAGTTGCTTGCTGTTCTGAGTCCCATGTTTATTCAACTTCCAAATTTGTTCTTAATAGGTCAGGGAGTTAAGTTTTGTTTGTGGATGGTATGTTTAGCCCAGTTTCCCTTATTCTAATTAACACTAGGCCATCAGAAATGTTAACATCAAGGTTGTTGACATTTGACTTTGTTCCGTATTGACGAGATTATATAACTAGAATAAATAATTATTCTTGTGATTATGGGTCCGCCCAGTCAATACTTTTAATTATAATGCAATCAAAGATCACATCTATTTAAAATTACAGTACTTGTTTCGGGATACAATTTATCATGATCCCTTCATCAGCTTTTATAAGACAGGCCCAACAAATTAAGGTAAAGCTCCTTTGTGGAAACGTATGTTAAAACTGGGTGATGAAATGAAAATGGAATGTATGGTGCGTGAAAACATATGGGCAAGATGTGGCGGACACTAAAACTTAGTACGGTACACTCGAAATAACATAGTCAAATCGCAGAATTAATAATATTAAAGAAAAGAACACTGAAAGCTAAAATAGCAAGTCCCAGTTCATTAAAATTGCATAAAATTCAGCATATCAAGATAAACTATTTCTTCGTGAAGTGGTTATTCCTGGTCGTGATAAAACTCTACTTCTTGCGTGTCCACACTGTGCTGAGTATAAGTCTTGAAGTTTATGAAATCTTGAAGTATGCGCTGTTGTTTTAACTTCACAATTTAAGCCTTGATTGTCCTTTACTGTTATACCATTAGTAAGAAGCGTTTTTTTATTTGCAAGTGTGCAGAATGGAACGGTATAATGAGCCAGATCCGAGATATTGTTGGCAACTGCGAAATGAAGAAATAAGCCAAATGAATTAACAGAAAAAATAATTACTATCTTAATAAAGAAGAGGGCCTTATAATATAAACCCTTTAAAACTTACGTGATCTTATTAAAGGTGATAATCTAGGTGTAGAACATGCCCCATTGTGGAAGCAAATATTAGTTAGCAAACTCTAATGTGAAAAGTGGACAGAAGACATTTAACTTCTGATTCTGTATTTTGAAGTATTACTACCTGGAGAACTATTAGGCTACCAAAAACTTTTTTCTGAAAGAAATTCAGGATCTATGGACACTTGCCTACATCAACGAAAATCATTGTAAGGATAGTTCAGCTAGTTGTAAGTTTGAGCAAAGGCATACCAAATGTTATTCAGTCATTTTTTTGGCCCTTGACAGTAGTTTCACAGTTACAACCTAACCTGTC
Source organism: Meconema thalassinum (assembly GCA_946902985.2). Lineage (NCBI taxonomy): Eukaryota > Metazoa > Arthropoda > Insecta > Orthoptera > Tettigoniidae > Meconema > Meconema thalassinum. The sequence continues at coordinate 291,903,831 of OX336391.1, read as the reverse complement.
ATTAACAGTAACTTTGGTATGTACTAGTTGTTTCATCCCATTGGCATTGTGACAATGGTCAACAAGGAACAGTATAGTGTGCTGAAACATGTCAGCCATCTAACGTCAGATGGTCATTTTAAATCTAAAAGTTCTGCAATGAAATTCCTTCCAACATACTGTAAAAATTGTGCACGTTGACATATACATGGAGCAAATTATTCCCCTGTGGCTGTTCTCCAGGCAGTAATAAGAGTAATACTTCAAAATACAGAATCAGGAGTTAAATGTCTTCTGTCCACTTTTCACATTAGAGTTTGCTAACTAATATTAACTGAGACTGCATCATGTAACTGGTGGTGAACCTCGTCCAAGTCATACCTGGCATTGCTGTGAAGCCACTTGTTGCGAGAGTCGGTGTATGCTTTGTTATACTGGCCGCACTTATCCATAGCATTCCTGTGATTTGAAGTACTCCCATTACACTACATATTTTAAGAGCATAATAATGGATTGCATGTAATATTAAGTATCACAATGATAATGAATGTTCTTTACTGGGCCTTAATTAGTATTCGCTTCCTTACCAGTATAGCGGCAAAATATTTATTGCTTACAGTTTTGAGGATCAGCCATGTTCTACCGGTCAGAACAATTGGCAGCATATAATTATCACTATAATATTAATTGTTCGGAAGAGGTACTTTTCCCTTTTCACAAATTTTACAAGACAGATTATTGGAAATGTATTATCAGAACAATTGGCTGCATTTAATTAGCACTATAATAATATCACTATGAAGAAGGGTTATTAATTGTTCGGAAGAGGTACTTTTCCATCTTCACAACTTTTACAAGACAGTTTATTGGAAATGTATTATTTATGATTTACATTCCTTTCTGGGAGACATTTGAAGTTTATTTCAATTTGAATAATTGTCACTGCTGCACCGGAAATATTTGTTTTATTACGTAAATAAATGATCTTACTTCTTGCTCATTCGATGACGGCTGCCATGACACATTGACGTCTTACACTACGTCATACCCATTGCCCAACATGTCCGATACAAAATACACCACACGACACGTGAATAAAGAAATAAAAGGCAAAACCATTGGCCTGCATTAAGATTATTGATGCGTGACTACCCCCACTGTACGTAACAAATCCAGGGGTGTTTATATTAGCTAGGCCGTGCTACCTGACCATTATTGGTCCAAGCGAAAACCATTGGTATGCCGGATGCAATATATACGATGATTTACAAAAGGTGAACGGTGAAGGCTGTCATCCGCTTGAAGTGTGAGGTAAGTAGTGGAGACAAGAGGGGTAATGGTATCTATGGCCACAGCGAGCAGTATTGCAATATATGCAGACGCAGCAGTCAGCACATGGTTTGACGCAGTGTTCCATTGTGCCTTGACTTGTCACTGTCATTAGACCGCCAGGCAGGGGGGCTAACTTCCCCAGTATTTGTGCCTTCCTGCAAGCCTCTTGGAATGTTATGAGTCATGACCTGTCTCAGTGGCAATGCAGCATTTCCCCACCTGCTAGCTTTGACAGACGTCAGCGTTCATTATTGGTAATACAGAGCATAGTACCGGATGCGTGGGGGTTGGCATTACGGTGCATGATGCAAAATGACTGAATCAGCTGGAATTTTTCCTATATAAGTCATGTTCATATTTGGGGCGGGTCACAGACAGTGAAGGAGTAAACATCTATTAATACATCATCTCCATATATTTTCCGGACTATTAATTCAGGTAATTTGGTTCATTTCAGTACTCTCACCAAGGCAGTCCGGGTTCGATTCCAGGTCAATGCATGTGAGATTTTCGAAGTGAAATGCCATGTCCTGTGGTTCGGATTCCACGTTAAAAGGAGGTCCCGTGGCTCATAATCACAAGATTCATGGTCACGTAAAACTACAATCTTCCTTCCTTCATTTCAGTACTTAAAGAATTTTGTACCGAAAAGTACCTCTTCTGAATTTTTACCAAAGGGTTTCTATCCCAATAAGTCTCATAAACACATGGGCATTCTGCCCCATTTTTTTTAGCAGGACAAAGTGGTGATTGTTTTTTGTGGCCTGAAACATAGAGATAAACTGCCCCTCATAAGATGCAATTACTTAAAGAAGGAAAATTAAAAATATTCCATGCCTTATGATCGTGAAATAAAATCTATGTAAAAATAGGCTTTGCTCCTCATCGTAAATTATAAGGGGAAAGGCCATGAGGGGCAGAATAGTAAGATTCTTGAGAGATCTTTAAATAGTTAACAAACATGATGGAATGCTCAACCTTATGTCAATTGTGAGAATAGGGGCAGATGACCTCCTAGTTCTGCCCCTTAAAACAACAATAACTAACTGTGAGAAATTCTTGAGAGATCTTTAAATAGTTAACAAACGTGATCGAATGCTCAACCTTATGTCAATTGTGAGAATAGGGGCAGATGACCTCGTAGTTCTGCCCCTTAAAACAACAATAACTGTGAGAATTTTGACATTTCCAGCTCTTCAGTCATAAAAAGAACATTAAAAATCCCTGCACCATAACTGTGCTCGTTAAATCGTGCATCACAGCCATTGCAGCAGTCAGGAGATCACAGATTCTAATCCTGGTGCTATAGCAGTGACTATCCCTAGTGTGTTTTTTTTCCCCTTTTCTTCCCACACTTCCTCCAGACAAACGCCAGTTCAGGGGTGCCTACCCTATCCCTGTCGCTAATACATTTGGACAGCAATTAATACCTCATGGCTCAAACATATGCAAACTTTGTCATTGGATGACTAACATGTCTATAATATGGATTTTTCTAACTGGGTGTAGGCCTATTACATATTCTGTGCTAAATAATAATGGCCTTGGAGAAGGCATGGCATAGGTTAATATTGATGAGTGGCACGTGTTTTCTGATGATGGTCCCTTAATCTCTAATGAAAATCACTGCAGAATACATCACAAACACCCAGTCCTTAAGTCAGGAGATTTAATATTATGGTGATAAAACATCCCACAGCCTAGTCAGGAGTTGAACCCAGGGTCTGCTGGGCCGAAGACTAATGAACTATACTATATTAATATTGTCCCATGAAAGCAGTAAGTTAATTAGTTCGACAAGTTTCTTACTGATCTCCTTGTAACCAAGCATTTAGAATTTCTGTAGAGGTGCGGTCTTCCCGTAAACTAGATAAATAATTTCAGTTTTATATGACCCATTGCCTTGGTAACATTCAGTTAATTATGTGCTGATACTAATACAACAGAATTGCAAGAAAGAATGAGCGCACTTTTGGTAATTGTTTTGGCCGAGTTCTAATGATGGGTTTATCAACAAACTTTCACGGTGGTGTCGGGTATTTTAAATACTGTATATTATTACGATGTTATTCCACAGCTGCCTCTGAACAGAGGGAAACAGGAATTCAATATACTCACATAGAATTTACATGGAATGAGTATCTAATAAAGAATACAGTTCGGCTGCTTGCGATGGTGTAGTTGGTGGCAAGCTGAGTTTCTATGCCTAAGCGCGGGTTCAAACACAACCAAAGTCGTCAGATATTTTAAGACCATTAAAAATCCCTCAGTATGTCTTCCTTCGGAGGGGAAGTAAAGCCGGCAGGCCCATGTCATAGATTTATGGCATGTAAAAGAACCTTCCACTAACTACAATTGTGTGGAGCTGAATTTGTAGGTTAGATTTGATTAACACTCTACTAAGTTTGTCGTTAGGTGCTGGTTGTGGTGGCATCTAGAAGCCAATTTCACAGCTAGATGTCATTGACAGTAGCAAAAGTAGGAACTACTTGAAATTGATCGTCTTCAGTCCTTATCTGAATTACAGATAACACACACTAATACAGCCATCCCAATTAACACCAGTTATCAGACAGATTCTACACACACCCAAAGTACACGGGGCTACATGACTGCGTTATCGCAGCCCCGAAACTGAGGAACCAAGAATACAGTTCAGTTGCATCTATGATGTTGCTCCCTTTTGGATAAGCAGGAGTTTTTGGGGACAGGTTTTCCTTGGAGTATTGGCTCGGAGCTTGAGATTTTTACAAGAAAAACTGTACGTACCGGGAGTGTGCTTATTTTTTGTTTGTACCAGTACAATACAACCCATTTCTCCATGCATTGTATCTGGTTTAAATCGCCACCGATATCATAATCACCACCATTAATATTGATAATACATTCTTATCAGTCAAAATGAGAAAGTGAGATTAGCCTACTTGTTTTTCAAGTTCCCTTTACTTGTAGTGCTGGGGTAGATAACGGGTAGCTGGCCTCAGAGAATGTGTGTGGCAAAGATAAAGAGTGATTTTTGACAAATATATTGCATATTATGATAATAATAATATCATGTTGTGCCAGGTGCAAGCTTTGTCATTTTACACCCAGAGAGCAGCTTGCATGTCGAATATTTGTCATTCCCTGGAGTGCTATGAAAGCCAAGGAGGTTAGATATCTAAGCTCATTGACACTATAGTGCTTTCTAGTAAAGAAAGGAGGAAGTTTGTGTTGGCGGAAAATCCCGAGATTAATTTTGTCATTATGAACACGGTCTACTGATTTCAAATGGGTTCTTTAACATGCCAACATATGATATGCGTGCCGAGATTTTTGTCGCCTTTCAAAAATTACCATGGCCAGGAGTAAACCTGCAAGATTGGGGTTGGTAGTCCGACACGATAACCACTCGTCCACCGTGGTGACCAATATGATGATGAGCTGTCATTTGAAGTGATCTGTTCTCTGAAGCTGTATGCGGGCTGCCCATTATAAAATGATTACACTAGATATGAAATTTCGCGAAGAAATGAGAATTGTGCAATTTGCATTCAATTCTGTTGTTGAACAGCTACTGGTATTTTAACAAAGGTCCTGGTAATACTCTGCATATTCTTGTCAATATTTGCCATAATTTTCATCCTGAAGATATAGCAGGGTTAGGTAGTCGCTTTTTAAAAGTAACAAGTGTTTTGGCACACATGATAAAAGTGACAAGAGGTTCAGTTCCAACTCCTCCCCTCCCCAAACCTTTTTAAGCAGATCGAAAGGAATAAAAAATGTTGATTTGTGTTCTCGGGCTCTGTAGTAAAACGTGTTTCTTAGAATTCGCTACAGAAACATGTCCGAAATCAGCAAGTTTTATACCGAGAATGGTTCATAAACGCTGATTGTGGGTTGGACCTAATCTATTGCAGACCTTTTTGATAAGTCGGATGTACATCACAGAAGATTGTGGGTAAATAGTCTACACAGAGGCATGTCAGAATTATTGCGGCCCAGAGTATTTGGAACGCTTATGGTACCTGAGCGGACATGAAGGAAACAGATAGTCGAACTTTTCAAATCCATTGCAAATTCGTGATTCATTTATGGTTATTGTTTGTGTTGAATATAAAGATTTATAATAGAAAGTTGTTGGTTCCATTCCCACGTGCTATTGGCAACTGAATGCTAAATCTTGGAAAAATAACTAGCATTTTAGTTACTTCATTACTCTTAAAATTAGCGGCGTTACGGTTACCTAATTCAAATAGTAACGTCATTACCCTCTCATTACCGTATTAGGTAACTGTTCAATAGTAACGGACTCCACACCCCTGGGATGTAGTCAAAATTAACTATGGTATATTATGCTTCCTCTTCCCCCCCCCCCCTTAATATTTGCAAAATGTTTCTAAAAAGAATGCTACTATTCCTGTTACTTTCGAACTAAATTCTTCTTCATGACATGCATAGCAAGAACCATGCTACACTTTTTTTTTTTTCACTGCCAGTGTGTATGTACAGTCAAGTTTCTATTTTCTAACTTAAACAGAAATAAGAGTTGGTCATGTTGTACAACATAGAAGTACTGGAAATAAATTGTTAGTTGAGTCCAGTAAATATAAAATACTTTCTGCTGCTTTGAACTTGGTATAAGTTGAATGATAAAATGCCTTAATATCAATCATTGTAAGTAGTCTGCATTGTGTTTCTGCACAATGTCTGTTCAAATATTAACCCACATAACGGTAATGCAGTCATCAATATAATATAATCGTTGTGGTTATACGAGAATTGAGCAAGCCATCATGAACTATTGCTGAATACATTCTCTTTAGTCACAAGAGGGCCTATTCATAAGGCATTTTAAACTCAATTTCACGCAGGAACATTATCGAAACAAGAAAAATATAAATGAAACTTAATTCCGTAATGCAGTATTATTGGAACGTCGAAATAAGTCACCATCTTGTGCACAATATTTGCGTAGTCGAAATAGCCGTTGGGTTAGCGCCTATGGCTGTGAATCTAGAGATCTCGGGTTCGAATCCCGGACGGGGTAGATATTTTTGCTACCAGATTATCATTTTAAACTATATCATATCAGTATGACTCATTTTAACAGTTAACCTATATGCAATTACGTGTTGGTCTGTGAATCAAGAGGTCCTGTTTATAAGGAATTTAAGGTTATGAGCGGTGTCGCGTCTATTAATCTAGTTGATCGATATCGTATTCTTTATTTAGGCTAGTGCTGGTGGAAGCTACAAATCATCTAATAAAGTGAGTTCCGTATTATAAACTACAATATCTGTAAAACACTCCATTTTTCAATAGATTAATATTTGTGCCAATAATAGTATAAAATACCGGTGTATCAACAATTTCACGTTAAGTTTCTTCTATGTCAGACGTTACACATCATATGCGACTACTGTAAGGCTTGTACTTTTTATTTTTTTAAACCTATTATGTTTGTGTTGGATACAATTTCTTATATGATAACTAAAAATACAGATTTTCACTTCATGCTTTCGATAGGGACTCTAAATGTGTTTCGTTCGTGAATTTTGTTTTGTTGGTATGTCAGATGGAACTGAATGTGGACTATAGATGTATAATTAGGACTTGACTGTACAATATTAATCTCAGGTTTATTAGGAGAAATTCAATCTTCTGTGAGATGCTCTGTCAATCCAGTTTTATTTTCAAGGCAATGGTTAAACTAAGTAAATGTATACAGAAGACTGATTTTGAAGTTGCTGCCGGTTGTGTGTTTAAATAGGCTAGACATTTTAGAGATATATTTTAAATTGCCAGAGCCCAACCAAGTACATCAGCTTGTTTGTTAGTGTGCAGTATTTATAACCATTTGTATGAAGTAGAGTCGATGTTGCAGCATGTGTGTGCTTATGATCTTCCTAACTCTTATTGTCTTCTGCAAGAAAGAATGGTAAAACATCTTGATTTAAGAGTGATTTAGAATATATACAGTATATTTACTTCTGTGTCTGTGGAGGTATACCAAATATCTGCTAGAGGCAGGATGTGTTGGCAGTAATAGGATATACTGCAAGCTTATTTAAGCAGTTAGTACAGATATGATGTGGAATAGAAGTTTTCTCTTCAAGTTGCATCAAGATATTGTAATTAACTGTTGCACAGGCAAAAATCAGATGCTAATATTGAATGTTCTTACAAATTGAATATCTGTAAGTTCTTGGATCAATGCACACATTTTGAAATAATATGATTGCTGTTGAACAGGTGTCTGCATTAGTGTTTATCCTAGTGCTTATAGGCTAACAGGAAAACTGGGGATCCCTGAGTCAATGCAGGCTTATGTAACACTGGATGTAAACAATGTGTAGTATGGCTATAGGCAATAATATCTCAAAGGAGTAATATAGCCTATTCCATCATCATCATGCACAGTTTCCAGCCAGTGGCCGGGTCTGTTTGGAACACAAAGCCTCTCCAACGTCTTATGTCTTCCCACCATCTATTCCCTATTCCAACTGGCCTCAATTACTCATTAATTTTTGATGGAATCTTATGCTTTCATTATTCTCCAGACAATAGAATCTTGAAAACTGAACATAAATTAAATATTAAGTCTCACCAGGGGTTTCTACAGTTATTTCTATATAAATTTAAAATCAATTTAATACTATTTACTTATTTTCAAAACAAATATGAAATTTGATTTCGGTATCCAGGACGGGGGGAACCCACTACAGTATTTGCTGTTGGTTGGGGAAGGAGGAGGATTGCTGTTTTACGGAACCCAACATCCACATTGTTGTTAGAGATGTGGAATAGAACTGGCCACCTTACCACAAGAAACCTCTTGCTTAGGAATGTCTCTTGGAGGTTCAAACATAACTGTATGGCAAAAAAAAAAAAAAAAATTATATGTAAAAAATGCCACTCTTGTTTTGCCGGGGTTACTACGAAATGGGAAGAGAATGTTATTTTCATACCTTTATGCAACTTGAATAAGAGACCATATCCATCTCTAATATATACACTGAAAATGTCTATAATGTGTTTGTCCTGTTAATGCCTGAAATCCCAGACTAATTATAGAACATAGAAACTGTTATTCCTCTTCTTGGAAACCTCATGCTGGGAAGAGTGTGTTAAGACTTGTAAAATATCATTATTTATACACATTTTGGTGATTATAAAGCCAAGTAGTCAAGAGAGAGAGTCCCATTTAGCTGGCTTTTTAGCTACTTTGGAGATCTTGCCTGTTTTTGTGACCAGAAATAAAACCTGTAATACAAGATTGTTTACTTTATTGACTAGGGTGTTCAAACTTTTTAGAGTAGAACAGATGAAGGACCACTCTGAGATGTCAGTTCATTGTTCAAGAGATGTAAATATATTTTGTTTGGTGTGGTTATTTAATCAAGTCGTGCCGATAACAAGAATAATAATCAAGGTATTTGTAGGTATGAAACCAAATCCTATTGTTTTTGAAAATCTTATTCATAAAATTTTATTGACTTATAGTATTAAAAATAAATTATCATCCAAAGAAATTGCATAATATTATACTTATTTTGTTATATTTGTACATACTCATCTGTTATATCCTTTTAAATCCATAAATAGCTTTATCAAAATAAACTGAACAGTTTCTTTCATGTGATCATGATGTTGTAATGATACCTATTAAATGGGCTGGCCAGCCTTTCCTCTTAAGGCATTATGTTTTGTTGTTGCTGGTATCATCTTTGAATATTTTTGTTGTACTCATTGGAGTGTAATTTCTCGAGTTGGCATCTTGTCAGTAGGGCCACAACTGGTATGGAAAGCATACTGCCAGCTTTGAGCATTGTGCCTTATGTTGCCCATTCAGCTGCTAGTTATGAAACTCTTGGTAGTTCTTTATTTAAACCTATTGTACTTAGTTTTTCAATCATTTCAGCTACTAGACAATCAAAGGACTACTTGATGTTAGTTCTTGTTAAAGAAATATAAATATATAGGAACTGAATTTTGTTTGTGGTTATTTCATTGTCGTGCTAATAAGTTATTTTTAGGTAAGAAGGCAACTGGACAAGTGTATTCAGTTTAATGTAGTGAATTTACCTCCTCACAACACTTACAAGAAAAAACAACTTGAAACTGTTAAAATCCCATTGAGCTAGCAGCATTTAACAGGTTATCAAGACAGATTTCACACCCGTGTACAGGTGATGGCTGACTAAACACATATTTAGCCCCTAAACTTATAAAAATCCTAGGTGGGCTTTGCCTACATGAAATTCCAGACCACTGATTTACATTATGGTCTATATGATATGACAAAGTTTTGTTTTAGTATGACATAAATATTATTTTGTTTTATTTGATTTTAACAGTTAAGTTTTATTTTTATTTTTACTAAGGATCTTAGCTGTTGAAATCACTATTGGGTGTTGAGATGGAGATTCACCACAATAAACTTTAGTAACGCTAAACCAGCATGGCTTTCTTCTTTTATAACATGAATGTCAGTTTCCCTTTCTGGAACTTCAGGTGTTAACTATACAAGAGTAGGCTAACCCTTTCTCTGCAGGGTTTGGTCCTTCCATACTGTTCGTATTTTTTGTCACAGTACCGGTATCTGAAGATAATGTAAGTTGAACAGTATTTTGCAGTCTCTAGTATTGTTGTAAATATGCTTCTTACAATTTTGGACTAATGTAATCCTCAGTAAAACCTTGATAATTCTAACTCCCGTGTAATTCTGAGATAGATTGGTTATCAATCTGAAGGTGTGTTTTTCATGTTACTTGTAATTTAAAATACAGTTAAATCGTAAATCGAAGGGCAATGCCGATCTCGTGTATGAAATTCGAATTTTACTTCATGATATTTGCTAAAATTCATCGCGTTGTGGTTTTGAGATGCTTGTTCGTAAATGTGCAGCTTTCGAGCGATAAAATGGTCTACTTGTTGTTGTTGTTGTTGTTTTTGTTTGAGTCTTCAGTCTTTTGACTGGTTTGATGCAGCACTCCATGCCTCCCTGTCCTGAGCTAATCGTTTCATCTCTACATAGCTACCACACCCTACATCCGAGGCAATCTGTTCATCATATTCTAACCTTGGTCTACTCCTACAGTTCTTGTCCTCGACCCTTCCTTCCATAACTAAGCTTGCTATTCCTGGTTGTTCTACCAACCTTCCATAGAGTGCCACGCTCCAGACAAAGGATTTCAAAAATGACTTCCTAATATCTAAATCTACATTCGATGTCAACAGATTCCTTTTTTGTAGAAATGCTTTCCTTGCCTGAGCCAACCTACTTTTTATATCTTCTTTGCTTCGTCCATCACTGTCTACTTTATACTTACGAAATCAATATTTCCGAACGATCGAATTATTCAATTGTCTGTCAAAACGAACGATTAGTTGTGTTCTATTTCAGAAATGGCTGCATATTGTTTTTGTATCTACGGTTATGGCTGATAAAATAATAAAACATTCTAAAGCATTTGTACTGGTATTTATTCTTTTATTTTTATTTTTACAGTAAGTGAAGTAAGGTTATGTTTATATTAGTTAATATCGTGTCTGCCATTCAAGTCTTCTGTTATTTGACCCTGATGATAACAAATACATATCTAAATGTATTTTCCATGAAGTGAATACGCCAAATGTTTATTTTGTGTTCCTCGTGTATTGGAATCATAGAGACAGAGTTATTTTTCACAATGTGTAAGTTATGTTTAATGTCCTCCAACAATTTCAACTCTTGTAGACATACTATTTGAATATGATTTGGATTCTGTTGAATAGATTGTCAATATTGGTAATTGCTTGTTTCCATTGGTCGCAAGGTTTGTGCCTTCGAGTTTGTTTTTGGATGTGGGAGGGGGTCAGTCTGCGGTAATTAAAAATCTGTCGTTCTAAGTCCTTTGTATTCCCGTCCCAATCACTTTGAATTATCGAGGTTTTACTTTTTAAAATTTATGCCCACATTACAAATGCTCTGCTCCGATTTAAATTATGGCAAAGAAATGCTACATTGAGTCAGGTAGAATTAATCTGACCATGGAGTGTCCATCTTTCTTTTCACTTTCAGATGACCCTGATATGGTTTACTTTAATTTTATTTGAAAGTTATGGTTCCTTTCTCAAGAGCCAGGACTTTTTTCTACACGGCCCTACTCCCATTTAACTAAAGATACACAAGTACGGAACTATCCTGTGAGAGTCTGAAATTGACCTTGTAGATCAGAGTGGAGTTCTCTTCAGACTGTATGCTATAGTCAATGTGTGCTCAGATAAACTTGATGCTCTTGTTTAAGCAAAGGTGAATTAATTTCTCTACCATTGGGAAATTACTGCATGTAATATTGTATGTCAGTTTTTTTTTTTTTTCAAAACTTAGGACCGAACTTGTGGCCAGACTAGATATTGTGAGACCTTATCTCTTATACTGTGGTGTTGATGTAGGAGGTCCTGAGTTTGAATCCTGGCTCTGCCAGGGATGTTAGAACTGTCACGAGTGCTGGATAGGGCACTCAACCTCATGACGTCAAATAGCTGTCTGATCCAAGAGGCAACGACCTGGTCAAGAAAGCCAAAGAGAACATGTCACGCCAACAACACTTCACCCAGCTATCTGCAGGCCACATGTCTGAGCATCGATCACTTGGTGGGCAAGGACTGTTAAGGCACTGGGGTTTTATTTAATTCATTTTCTCTTTCTGACAAGTAAATTCTTCCACTTCAGTACTTTGTTCCATGAGAAATGGCCAATGGTTTTGTAGAGTTTTATTATTATTATTATTTTGCAATGATTATCATTGTTTTGTAATATGAGGTACCAAGTTATTAAGGAAGAATTATACTAAAGTTAAAATATCCAAGACCATCAAATTCATCCTGGAGAAATTAACTTTTTTTTTTTTTCAAGCAAAACTTGATGGCTTTATGAACAATTGCTATGAGAGAGTAATGGCATGTAAGTGCACAGTACATGTACGTATCACAGCGAACCAAGACTCAGTGGGGGTAAATAGTTACATGTGTGTGCATGCAATGACTATCGTCGTTTGAAATGCTTGTGCAATAAGAATTGGCTATTTCAGAAACTGGGTATTAAAGAAAGATTTTAAATCTTGTCTATAGTCCATTGATATATGCCATATAAAACGGGTAGTGTGTGACAATTAATTATTCTATCTGGGCAGACGGTCCTCAAACTTAAGTCACAAGGTCATATTCCTTGTATGGTGGATTATTTTATACAAATATACCAAGTTTTGATATTCATCATTAATGAGTTCACACCCAGTGATAACAAAATAAAAAGTATACTTGTCTGACCTCATTGCTCCCGAGAGTAGCAGGGGGAGACGAATCTTGTTTGGTTAGCTTCCATGTAATTCCACAGTTTCTAACTTAAACATAGTTCTGATTAGAATTAAGTGGTCTTAAGAAGTGAAGTTAGTGATGACAATGAACATAAAACTGTTATCGCTATAGAAACAGCTAGCACGCAAATTCTCAAGAATTCATTGTGTCTTGTGTATGAGTCCTCAGTCCTTAGACTGGTTTGTTCCAGCTCTCCATGTCGCCTGACCTGAGTTAAACATTTCTACATAGCTGCCACACTTTACATCCGAGACAATACGATTTAACATATTTTATCCTTGGCTTTCCCCTACAGTTCTTGTCCTCCTCCCTTCCTTCCAAAAGTAAGCTATTCCTTGGTCCAATAATAGCAACCTATCTTTTGATTAGCACTCACTAGAAACATCTCTCTCTCTCTCTCGTCATATTACCTCTTCATTTGTTAGTCTCTCTACCCATTTAATATTCATCATTCTCCTGTAACACCACATTTCAAATGCTTCTATTCTCCTCTTCTCTTCTGCACCAACAGAGCAAGTTTTACTTTCACAGAGCAAAGTCTTTCAAAAATGACTTTCTAATACCTACTTGTATATTTGATGTGAACAGATTTCTTTTCTGCTAAGTAAACTGATAATGTGATAGCCTAAATTGTGACTCATGAATTAGCTTGGGACACTTGTACATGAGAACGAAGTGCTTCTCCCTTGCTTGTTATCACAATGAAGTGTTGTGAAAGCAGCATTCACAACAGAACCGAGAGATAGTGCAATTGTATTCTATAATCTCAGTCAGTATTCAACTGAAATTGTCCATAATATAATTTTCAGTGATCTATACTACAGGTATGTGCATTTTTGGAATTGGACCAAATATTTTGAAATTAGTGTGAATTTATTGAAGGATTTTTCTTGACCCACTCACCACTTAGGATTATATGCAAAGTAGTCTAGTTTCTTTGTTGGAATGCCTTCTATTAAATTGCAAATTTTTGTGCTATTTACTCCAGCGGTTTTCACATCAACCCACAACAAATGGACGAATGTTGAACTGAGGGTATATTTTTATCACTTTACTCCGTGCTGTTTTGGTTGAAAATTCAAAATGTACATTGAGAAAGGCATTATATTCATATACAGTATATACACTGCTCAACTAAATTTTGGAATATATATATTTTACTACAATGACTTCTTATAGTAAACCCATTGAAGTTAATGCAATAACTTTTTAACAAACTAAATACCAGTCCTTCTGAAATCAATGACAATCGTGGTTAGATAACAGTGAAACGGTACAAAAACAAATGGTTGGTTCTTAAGTTTAGGGGTTGCGACAACGCGGTCATGTAGCCCCGTGTACTTTGGGTGTGTGTAGAATCTGTCTGATAACTGGTGTTAATTGTGATGACTATATTAGTGTGTGTTATCTGTTTTTTAATTTCAGTACAGACTGCAACTTAGAATTTTTTAAATACAAAAACAAAGCGAACTCGCTTCCGAGTGTCCCTTTTGAAAAGAAAAACATTGAAGATCTCTATCTCATGATGATCAGAATCAATCTTTAGTTCTGAATGAGACCATCAAATTTATCTTGGGGCAAGAGGTCCCACTCGTCTATGGCAACGTCAGCATCCAATATTGATGATGGTAGTCCAAAATTTTGTTGAGCCGTGTATACCCGTAATAAAATGACTCTCTCTTGACAGATGCAGTATTTGTCAAGGGACATAACTTCTACCCGAAATTAGTATTGACCAAGTTCTACAAAACAGTTGTTAATTTATAATATCATTTTTAAAAATCTGAGAAAAATTTCTCTCTAACTGAATTCCAAAGATACATTGCTTTGTGTCACCTTCACACTGCCTCCTTGATCAATGGCCCATTTTCTTAACAGTATTCTTGCATTTCTCTGCAAGATCAAAATGCCGTTTCATTTATGGCTGTCATATTGAAGATACTGAGCTATGGGTTGTGCTGAGTATCAGCATTTGGGACACAACTGTTACCTGTGGGTGGTATAAAACATGTCACTTGTAGCGGTCAATGCTGCTGCACTGGCCCAATGAGGAAAGTGCACACTATGTCTAGTATTCCGGTACCTCATTATACCACTCACTGACAAGGGAGTTTAGGGTTTTAACCACAGAATCAATGATGCTGCTTTTTGAGGATCCAACCAGCCTCCTAGCAGATGATAATGATAATAATACTGAAGTAATAAAGAGCATTGTAAAATTGCCAAGGATTCCTTTTTTCTTTTCATGAGATTATCATTGTGCCTCTTTTGCATATGAATAGGAGCATTTTGATCTTTGAGCTTTTTGACCATTAGTGTTCTCAGTCTTTGATAAATTCCATCACTGATGGTCCATTTAGCTTTTATCATCAGATCATTGAAATTTTCAACTACAGCACCACAAAGTATTTTAGCAGGTTAATTTCTTTCACAAGTTACAGTGGAAGAATGAAACTATGAACAAATATTTTGTATTGATGGATTTTTTTCTTATAGAAGTGTACAGTGTAACTAGAAGTTCAGAATTTATCTTGAAAGTATAAGTTGTGTTTATTTGATATTTAGCCAATAACTACAAAATTAAATAAGTAATAGCAAGAGTGAGTAAATATAAAATAAATGAAGCATAACAATGCCAAAGAGACTGTTGTTATTTTGATGAATTTTAAAAAAGTGCGATAAGTTAATGACAACAATATTATTGTAACTATAAGCAGCTGGGATAGGTTGAAATACCTGATATTGTGATAGATTCATGAGCAAAATAGTCTGTAAATAAAGAATTCCTCTGAATCCATAGCTCACAAAGTAGTAAGTTAAAGAAGATTGATTATTATTGTACTCGGTGTACGTTGTGGCTGTGTTTAGACCTTGTTTATTGGTTCCTTACATCCGTAAGAACAAAATAATAACATTAAAAGGTATATGAGCATGTAAATTATTTGATATTTCTTTCGTTATTTTACAATTTTTAAAATTTAATCTCCTTCTTCAATCTTTGAAATAATAAACTGTGCAGCACCTCTAAAACCAGAGTAGGCCTTAATTCAAACTGATGGTATACCCATAGCATTATTATTATTATTATTAGCATGAATTTGCTTTTTTTTCCCTTGTCATTTATTAACTTGTTACTTGGCATTTCATGGATTAAAAAGCTAATGAAAGTGCTCCTTTATAGTTTTAAAACATAGACTATGTCAATAAATGTGTATATTTTAAGACCATTGTCAAAATATGTTTAAAAAGTACAAAAGGTTACAAACAAATCCTCAACATTTATTTAAAAAGAACACTGTAAAGACATACGGTAGTTTAACTGCGCGAGTTCTGTTTTCTGATTTTACTCCCATCCGAGTGTGATGTACTCGGTGAGTTGGTTACGTTATAATGCTAGTTTAGCAGCTCGTACTTGGTTGTATATACCTTCACAACAAGCTCCTTGTGATAGTCATGAATGTCCAGAGATGTCCTCCTGGACATGTGACGTGAGCCATTTCTTTCTTCTGTAATAAATGCATTTATTTTTAAAACTGTCATTTCATTGAGAGAATTGAAATTGCATCAACTTATGACTAATCGGAGATAAAGGAGATATAACTGCTTTTCTGTCAGTCAACGCAATTGTACCTAAAATGTAATGGGTGTTATTCCTGAAACCTGAATAAGAAATTATATCAGATTAATGTGATTTTTTTCTGATTTAGGGAATAACACCTAGTACAATTTGGCTACAATGGTGTTGACTGACTGAAACACATTTAAATTTCATTTACTAAGACAACACTTGAAAAAAGGCTTCCAACATGATCATCAGTGGTACTACTTCCAGAATGAGTATGAGGGATTTTTTTGAGCCTGTGATAGTGACTTGTGCATTGTTCTTGAAGAAAATGTGGAAGTACCATAAGGGCATGGGCTTGCATCTGGTTCCGGGTGGCATCCACTCTCTACTGTATTTAGCTTCAGGTGATAGTTCTAATATGATCAAGATATTCAAAGTTGTGTAAATCTACATACTTGGGTTTTTATATGAGTAATGTTGTTTCTAATATAGGCTAAGTTAATCAAGCTGAAAAAGGATAGAGACTTGCTGATGTAAGCACGTGACACATCTTCGAGTAAAAATTCACTTAGAAACCAACTTTTTTCCGTTCATTTCTGCAATGTGTGTCTTTTGTGTGCTTTCCTCAATAAGCTGCTCTTCCCCTTATTATTGTTGTCTAGCTTGATTATTATGTAATATGATTTTTGTTTCAAATATGGTGATAGGTGATTTAAAGGGCCTTAATGCATGCTTGTTGGTCCAATCTTGTCCTATCGTACTTACTAGACCGTGGTATGAATATATCTAACACCCTTATTATTTCTGTAGAGTGAGATTTGAAAATGAGACCGCCTCACCTGTGGGATTCTTATTAGAATCTCCAGCCTCCTGCATTCCAGGCAGGTCGCTTCCTGTTTGAACCACAATGGTCTACCCGCATAGTTTGCTTCCAAGGATGCTCTGGATATCGTCATGGCATCCATGATTTTGATTGATGATACAGAGTACTCCATGAGCCATTGTTGGAACTTGATAAGCTTTAAGATGAGCAACGATGTACATATTTTTACTAAGATGCATACTGAATAGAATTAAAATTAGAGTTTGTGGTTTTTGTATATAAAAGTATGTTTAAGAGAAAAACAAGTGGTTCCGTGATGAACTAAAAAGCCTACTTTTGTTAAAATTTAAGATCCATACCATTGATCTATATGGACTTAGCTAGAACAATGACGAAACTAACTTGGCAATACTGGCATTTGATTTGTTCGAAATTTACTTGAAATATTGTAGCCTAATTGAGCACTACAGTTTGTTTGAAATAGTTTCTTTCCACGGATTCCGAGATACTGAGTTTCTAAGGCTGAAATGCTCAGAGAGAGTTATTAGTTTGTTGGTAGGGCATGCTGCCTCTGAAAATGAGTACAATTATATCCTTTACGCCTTCCGGTATACACACGATATACAATTTGTGTTAGTTATCCATTAAATGTTATGAAAGTTACTCTAAATGCAGTTAATCGTTGAACCTATCAGCATGCATAGAATTATGTTGGCGACACTGTCATGTATGGATTGCTTGAAATAAATCTGAAAAATTATAGTCTATACACATGTGCCAAATTATTTACCTGCATTCATTGAGACTAGGGTTGAAAATTGTAGAGACCATTGAACAACATTGGTAGCCCTGATGACTCCAAGAAATATGCGAGTTATGTCTCTTGAGACATACATTATACATACTAAATGTGGTTGAAATTAATATGTTAGTTTGGAAGTTGCATGCAGTTGAACTCTGATCTTATATGCTAGCATAGAATTATGTTGGTAGCACTAACTTGGACGATTTACTCTAAATATGTCTAAAATATGTGTTAGTTTACAGTTTGCTAAATTTGAAGTGTGTTCCGTACACATATTCTGAAATATTGAATCTAAAGTTCAAAAGATAATTATACACAGTTAGTAGCCCTGCTGACTCCTATATTATGCACAATTATATGTTCTAAAGCTGTGGTTCTTAACCGGTGGTCCGCGAGTGCCTCGGGATTGGTCAGCGGGAGAAAAGGGTAGCACGTATAAAAAAAAGTGGCCAATAAATGGGGATTTCGTAAACGATGTGCTTTGAACGAGAATCGTCCGAATGTATTCGCGGCGATGACTATCAGGTTTTGAATTGAAATATCTTTAAAATAAGTGTTATTGGGGAAGGGTTACAACTGATAAGGTGTATTTGGGGGGGAGGAGGGGTGGTCCGTACATGATCCAATTTCACGCTGAGTGGTCCGTAGACTTCTACGGGTTCAGAACCACTGTTCTAAAGCATACCTGTACATTGAACAAACAAAATAGCATGAAATCCATTCGTTAGTATGTAAGTTTCTTGCTGTTTAACATTGAGCTTATTAGGATGCATAGAATCATGTTGGCAACATTGCCATGTCTGGGTTCCTCCAAATTAATCTGGAATATTAGGCTTATGTTCTCTAAGTTTGAAAAATTTAAATCTGTTAGCCTGCATAATTTCTGATCTGCTGAAACTAGGGTTCAAAATTATGAAGGATATTTATCAACAGTTGGCACCCTGGTGACTCAAAATATAGTCTTAGTTCCATGTTGGCAACACTGCCATGTATTGGTTGCTGAAAATTATCGCGAAATATTATATATAGGCGTACGTGGGTTGGTTTTTTAGTTTCGGCACCAATGCTTCAGTGCCAAGTTGCAACAATGTTGGGCGCTGCCACTATTACCGACGGTTGCTGCCCTGCATCCCCTCCCTCAGAGCACATGACCTCGCCCGTCCTCACCACCACTCGTGCGCAGTCGCGCCTGTTAGATGAGTAGTGTGAGACCAGCGCTCGCGAATGACAGTCGCTATGTTTTCCAAGCAGGAGCAGAGAACATGGATAAAAATTCAGTGTGCTAGGGGTCGCAGTGCTAAACAGTGTCACCGAGGATTGCAGGAAGCATGCGGTGCAGCTGCGTTACCGTTCAGAACAGTAGCAAGATGGGTTGAAGCCTTCCGAGATGAGCGCGAACGTGTGGAGCACATGCCTCGATCTGGTCACTCACCAGTAAGTGATGACAATGTACAGATGGTGTCCGCGTTAGTAGAGGTGGATCGGAACGTAACGATTCGTCAATTAGAGCAAGATACCGGACTGGGGCATTCAACTGTCCTCCACATCCTGAATTACTTACTGAAAATGAGGAAGATTGCGTCCAAAATGGCTGCGATATGACGCTTGTCGTATGCACTTGCAGCGTTATGAGCGCGAAGGAGAGGCCTTCCTACGGCGTATCGTAACTAGGGTTCGGAGTTGAAGACCTAAAGAAGTACAAAATATGCAAGCAAATATGACCTAAAACTATGAAATATGACATGAATTTTTGGGATAGGTAGGGTAGTCTATCACTATCATACAGCAAATGGAATCGGGTCTTCTAAACCTGCTATCTGCCTGTTCCGGGAAAAGAAAGAAAAATATATCCACTACACTAATCGTAAATCCAGCGTTTGAAACTCGACGCAGATAACACGTACCTTGTTAACGACGCCTCAATTTAAACAACAATGCTGAAATTATAACTAAATATGACCTTATATCACTAAAATATGATCAAATATGACCAAAACATTAAAAATGGCCGAAATATGCATTTATAGGCAACATCAAATTGCTTTAAACGTGGTCAGACCCCCGTCATTCTAACTTATTTTTCAGATTTCGGGTCAAATGAGCGCGGGAAAAAAATGTGACTTTTCCTTAACCTCCGAACCTTAATCATAACCATTGACGGGACGTGGGCCAGATCTTATGAGCCACAGTTAAAACGCCAATCGAACGCGTGGCGGCACCACGGATCACCACGGAAACAAACAGTTCGACCAATCCCCACCAATGTGAAGGTAATGTTGATTCTTGCCTATGATTGGGATGGTGTGATCATTCACCATACTGTTCCCCGAGGGCAAACCGTTAATGCGGCGTACTATTGCTCGTTTCTGCAAGACCATCTCCGAGGAGCTCTGAGAAGGAAACGGCGCCACCACATGGTTACATCGCCCATCGTTCTGCATGACAATGCTAGGGCACACACAGCAGGCGCTGTGTCGGCATTGTTGGATCGCTGGGGCTGGGAGGTCCTCTGACCCCCCCCCCCCCCCATATTCTCCCGACATCAGTCCCTGCGACTATGATCTCATCCCGAAGATGACAATGCGCGGGGAGCAGGCTGCCGAGCGCTCTCTTCGTACCATCAATAGGTTGGGCAGTGCCAACGGGATCCAACGACTAGCGCATCGCTGGGAACACGTTGAACGCAACGGTGGGAACTACATCGAGGGCCTGTGAAACTTGGAACCATCTAAGTGAGTTATTAATCCAGTTATAACTAAGGTGCCAAAACTAAAAAACCAACCCAGGTATGTGCCACTTTTGGAAGAAATTCATCTGTTAGTATGTACGTTACATTCGATTAAACATTGGCCCAATCAGCATGCATAGAACCATGTTAGCAGCGCTGTTTTATATCGGTTACTCAAAATAAATCAACCATTTCAGATATTATAACTGTGCAAAGTTTAGAACTTAGTTATTGTTGTTTTAAGGGGCGGAACTACGAGGTCATCTGCCCCTCTTAACGCAGATTAAAGAATACAAATTTTGAATTGAATTTAAAATTTTGAGGTGGACATCTAAATTTTAAAAAGACCAAAAATTAATAAAACAAAAAATTATAAAACTAAACAAAAATTACGGAAAAACAAAAACATTATCATTCAAAAACGAACAAGTCGTTAAGTCAATGTTTACTGGAAAATTTAGATTGCTGGCCCTAACCCACTCTCACTTATAAAGCGGATAACGCGATCACCAGTCACCGCGTCATCGGCTAATATAAGTTTGAGTGTCGTCTGCAAACCAAGGTTTCTTCGTAAGTCAGCAAGATCCACACACTCGGTGAAAATGTGGGTCACGGTGAAAGTTTAGAACTGTTGACCAGCATACTTACTTATATGAGACTAGGCAAAAACAATATACACATCATTTATGAACAGTTGGCTGCCCTAGTGACTCTGAAGAATAGGTATAGTCGTATCTGTTATGATATACAAAGCACATACGAAATTTGGTTGAAATCCCAATTCATAGTATGGAGGTTACATGCATTTTAAAATGGGACATATCAGCAGGTATAGAATCATTTTCACAACACTGTCATGTATGGGCTCCTGAAAATTAATCTGAAATATTATCTATATGTGTGCCAATTTTGTAACTGTTCTCATTTTTGGAACAGTTCAAATATTGTATGTGCATCGTGTACCTTAAGAGATAGACTAAGAATATAATCAGAATCGCAAGGGGTAACTTACCATCTTGAGAAATACACAGCATAACTATGCAGGCCATCAAGTCTAAATTTTGCAATCCCATAGATCATATTCCAGATTATTTTTAAGTAACCCAGATATGACAGTGTTGCCAACACAATTCTACACGTCCTGATAAGTTCAATGCTTAACTGCATGAAACTTCCATACAAACGAAGGGTTTCATCCTTATTTTGTAAGTGTAATTTGTGTTTTAGGACTTATAATTGTGCTTAATATAAGAGTTAGCAGGGCTACCAACTGTGTATTATCTCTTTTCAACTCTAGATTCAATATCTAGGAATATGTGTACGGAATACACTTCAAATTTAGCTACGTTAAGCCCCAAGATGTTTTAGATGTATTTAGGGTATACCGGTATCGTCAAACGTTAGAGCTACCAACATAATTCTATACTAGCATATAGGATAAACGTTCAACTGCATGTAACTTACATACTAGCAAATTAATCTTAACTGAATTTCCCATGTGTAATGTATGCCTCAAGAGATATAACTCAGCATATTTTTGGAGTCATCAGGGGTACCAACTGTTGATAAGTGCTCTCCATAATTGTGAGCCCTAGGCTCAATGTATGCAGACAAACAGTTCAAAATTTGGCACATGTGTACAGACGATACTTTAGCAGATTCATGTCAAGCAACCGATACGTGACAGTGTTGCCAACATAATTATATGTGTGCTGATTGGTTTAATGTTTAACTGCATATAACTTCCATATCATTTAATGGATAAGTAACAAATGTTATATTTACAGTGTATGCCATAAGGGATAAATTGTGCAGATTTTCAGAAGCAGCAGACCTATGAACTACGGTACCTAATAACTCGCTCTGTGCATTTGAACCCTAGACTCTCGCTCATTATCTTAGAATCCATGGAACGAATGTATTTTAAACAGACTGTAGTGCTCTACACTATTTGAGATATATTTCTAATCTATAACAGTATTACCAACTTAACTTCGCCATTATTCTAGATCGGTCAAATAGATCTGAGAGGCGTGCAGATGTTATAGGACGCGGACCTAGAGACCTTATCGAACTCTTTCACACATTCTGAACTAGATGGAGCACCGACCATCCAATGACTACACCCTTCGAGTGGTGGTTGAACAAAATTTAATAACAGCAAAACACATAACAAAGGGGACATGAGTAGCGCATGAAATGATATGAGGGGTGATGGGTCTGGAATAAAGGTACACATATTATCAAAACAAGGCAAATACAAGTATAACAATAGAGTATTTAATAAAAAGGAGAAGAATTCCGAGATGCCTAACGTGTTCTAGATTGGAGATCGTTCAAGGCTAAACTCAAATTAAAACGGGGTAGCAAAAAAAAAAAAAAACAGTTAACAATAGTGCAAATAGTATCTTTCTTCCCACCACAGGCTAACTACAAATCGTAGTTAGGAGAGATATTCTAGGAAGTTTGAAGTCACGAAACTCCAGAACAGAAAAACATTACCCTTAAACAAGTATGTCACTTACAGAAACACAACCCAAGAACGAACGCAAGTCTAACGCATACATCAATACAATCAAATCCAAACCTGACATTACTCCAACTAAAGATTACAGGTACACTTGACATACAGTACTAAAAACAAAACGCTTTACCAGAGACTAGTTCAACCGAATAGCAACACACCAAGGAAACGCAAATATCAATGACCTCGTTCACTTCCCGAATAAATCCCCTTTCCGGAAGAAGTACGAGACTCGGTTATCTTGCGAAAGACAAGATGAGGTTGCACTGTAGTCCCGGGTACGCACAATGCACACACATTCTATCATTTCGAAAGGGTAACCGTACGTCTCATTTAATAAACGTAATGAGTTCAGGTGTTGTTTCTCGACTGAAGCCACGCAATAAAACAATAACAAACTGACATGACCCTAGGCGTTCAGTCGAGCCCCCTTAAGCAATTAACCTTAACCCACCCTTAACATTAGGACACTGCTTATAAATAAATGACCAGAAGTATGTCGAGGCCCTAAATCATTTACCCATTACACAAATAAATAACACAACACAACAACAATTAATTAGCTCACGGCATTCATCCATCGTGGCTTCATCATCATCAACAAAACAAAATACATATACATCATCTCCTCCAGGTAACGCCCGAAGCAGCTTCCCATGCTCCTAGTCATTTAATTATCCAGCAATAATAAACGTAACACACGCGTAGGGGAAAAGGGACAAAAGAAAATACAATGCAAATAACAACAAGAGACCCAAAAACGATTAACCCTAAAACCAACACGATCCCCCAAAACGTACATCTACATAAGGGAAGAACATAATCATAACCAAGGTAACGTAATATAAGAACGCGATCTCCAATCTAGAGAGGGTCAAGTCACGTCAAGTTAACACTGAAAGAAGTGGGACAAGGTATTCCTAACCAACTTCAAGTTACACATATTTCATGCATATTGGCACTTTAAATAACAAGGAACTTAGCTTTCTCCTGAGACGGTCTCGACGACAGCAGTAAATACATATCCTTTTTAAACCTGTTTTCCTTCCAGTGTAGTAATGTGTACAGAAACATCGAAGGACGAAACGTAAGAAGAATATAAGATCGGGATTTTAAAGACATATTGGATAAGTATCTTTTTGCTTCTTATCCTCATGGCTCTCGGCTCTATTCTCCTATATAACAAAATCTGACGACGGTATTGTTGACTTTTAGTCTCTTTGATTGAGATCACACTCTCCATAGTGGGCACCGCTTCCTTTTCCACAAGATCTAAGTCGGTTTAAATTTTAACCAGCAGATGGCAGTCTTTATAATATCGTTACTTGTTTCGACCCGTTTATAAAATAGAATCGGGTCAAGATCCGTCATTGGTATGGCTCTTGAATTTTAAGAAGAGTTCGTCATGGAACTACTTGTTTTATTAATTTTGCATATTTTCAACAGAATGTGTTATTTTGTATATTGTGCAGGAGAATATAATTAAAATAGTTATCGTGCAAAGAGAATGTTTATTTAATTAGGCCTGTTGCTTTTTATGAATAATCGAAACAACATTTTTAATAATGTACACAACTATGAATGAAACTCCCACCGAAAGGAATCCTGCGTACGCTTCTGGTAGACTATTCAATTTCAAACTCTTGCTAGGATATTGTTTCATGTTATGTGATTCACCATCTGATTTTTGCAGCACATCTATGTCTTTGTATGTCATACGTTCTATAGAAAGGGACCTTTAGATGAACATCATTCTATTTGATATAATGCCATTATGACATATTCTTGGAGACTTTACTATCCTCTCATAAAACACCACGGATGGTGGTGATTGTTGTTTTAAGGGGCGGAACACCGACGTCATCAACTCCATAAAACAAATCAAAATTTAGAAAGGAATGATAACTAAATTTAGAAATATAATTATATATATTATTATATAATACGCTAAGGTGTATGTTTCACAAAACTGAAGCTCCTAAACCAGAGGGAGTTAGAAGGTGTGGTTTGCACCAATATCTTCCAAATCGTCTCAATAGTACAGGAAAAATCGTGCTTTTCTTGAAAAGTCAACGGAAATATATTTATTTGTTTATAAAGTGCTTTTAAACAAATGAACAAGACGATAGCCCCTGGCAGAACTGCGTCGCGGCCTGCCCGCATAGCACTAGTGCTGGGCGGGTAGTATGTACACATGGGGCGCACACAACCTATTATGCGAGAGTTCTCGCACGGGTAGTGTGCTGTAGGACCAAGGACTAATGGAAGTTTCGTATGTAAAATATACACAGAAATAAACATCTATAAGAAATGCCCAGGGAGCAGATGACCTCGTAGTTCCGTCCCTTAAAACAACAATAACTAACGAAATACAGTACCCATTCAATGCACATAGCGGGCAGTCAGCGAAAACATGGTGTATCGACTGAACAACTTGCAGTTCGGTCCCATTTGTGTAGAAGATATCCACATCTCCCTTGTCTCGTGCGGATTCGGTTGACGATCCTTCATTGGAGTCTATTATAGAGAGGTCGAAGTCTCGTTCCAGCATGGAGGAGTTTCCAATAAGTTCTTTGTTAAGTACTGACGACTGCTCTCGCTGAATTGTCCATGCTTCAGTGACGCTAAAGGAGGATTCTTCAAGGTGGACAGCATGCTGTGCGTCAGAGGGTTTTCTCAGCTCTTTATGATATCTCCGTGAATGAGCAACTGTGGGTTCGTCAGAATCTTTCTCCAGACCTTCAAGATAGATTTTTGATCATCTTAGAGGTGAAGGTGGAATGTTGATATGAAGAAGAAACCATAGGGTGCTGTTGCTACGTATTTAATTGTAAGGCCTTATTGATTTGTACACGTATCCTCTTGAAGTAAACACTGTTCAACCAAGTCGGGCAGCAGTATTCATCGACAGAGTATGACAGGGCTAGAGATGTGGATCTTAAAATATCGTCCCTTAACGTGCAATACCTCGTATCAGACACTCTTCGTCTTTTCCAGTGTTCTTCTTGTGGTTGGTCTCACATCCCAGTCGTGTGTGGATGTGCCGTCCAACAGAACAATTCATTGTTAGGCTCAGTTTCCTGTGGATAAGCATAAATAAAACTGAACCGTAAACATACTGTACTGTAGGAGTGCATAACTACACGAAATATACGTTTCTACAGTAGGCCTATAAACCCTCGATTTAGGGGACTAATTGGGGCGGAGGTTCGTCCGTTAAATTGTGAATTTAGAAATCAGAACTTGAAATTCGAAATATCTAAAATGGTCTTTAAAAACAATGCGGGCGGCTTCGGTGGCGTAGTCGGTAGCATGCTGAGCTTCTATGCCCAAAATAGCGGGTTCAAACCCGGCCGAAGCAGTCGGATTTTTTAAGAGCGTTAAAAATCCCTCAGTATGCCTTCCTTCGGAGGGGAAGTAAAGCCGGCGGTCCCATGTCATAGATTAGCGGCATGTTAAAGAACCTTCCACTAATTGCACCTGTGTGAAGCTAAATTGGATAGGTTAAGAATGTAAACAACGCTCTTAGGTTTCTACGTTCGTTGCCAAGAGCCGACTGTGGTGGCGTCTAGTAGCTCAGTTCTGAACTTGGCCTAGTAGTCGTTGACGGTGGCGCTTGGCGGCAAAAGTAGGAACTATTTGAAAAATTCTAAGTTGCAGTACTTAAATTAAAAAACAGATAACACACACTAAGACAGTCATCACAATTAACACCGGTTATCAGACAGATTCTACACACACCCAAAGTACACGGGGCTACATGACCGCGTTGTCGCAGCCCCTAAACTTAAGAACCAACCAACCAAAAACAATGCGATCCTTCTTGCAAAATTCATCGGCATGCACTTTGAGATGCGCGTCCTAAATTGCGCAGCTTTCGAGCGATAAAAATATCGACGTTAGACTCACAAATAATCGATATTTATCGAACGATTGTATTGTCTGCGGAACTATCGATAAAATGTGTTCTATTTCAAAAATGGCTGTATGTTGTTCTTGCTTCCACGAATATGGCCAATAGAACGATGTTTTTGAGAAAATGATTTCGTAGTTGCACTAATGAACAGGAATGTTCTACGCGGTTTTATTTATTCTTTTTACAGTAAGGTTAAGTTTATATTGGTCTGTCGTGTCGACCACATTTCTTCTCGCGCTTGTGACCATGATGATTACAAATGCGCTTTGAGAAGTATTTTTCCTTATACACTGATCGGCACGAAAAACGCAACACTCAATAAATGATGTGAAATTATTGTGTAATTTATCTATTTAATCAAAGTGAAGCACTTTAACATATTTTTTTTTAGACGGGGTATGTTATTGGTGTTGCTTTGCAAGCAAACAATGAAGTGTTTATTGCTGATTGCACTAGCCTCAATTGATTTTTCCCGCGCAACCTGGAAAACACATCACTGGATGTATCCCAATAATGTGTTCCCGCTCTTATAGCGCTTAGTGTTGTACTTTCAATTGTTCCCTTTTCAATCACATGTGTTTGTGGGATCTTTCTGTGATTGTCGTAATTAGTTTTCTGGAGCAAATATGCCCTTAAGCCCTGAACAAGCTGCAAAAGTTGTTGCTTTGGTGGAAGATGGTCGCAGCATGCATTACATTGCAGAAGTGTTGAGGATTACAGCTTCCACGATTTCCAGAACCGTACGAAGGTACAGGGAAATTGGAGGCTCTGCAAGGAGACCAGGATCAGGCCCGAGAAGAACAAAATTGAAGAGAGATGTCCGCTTCTTACAACTTCAAGTTCTTCACGACCGTCTCTCCACCGCCATTGAAGCACGAAATCGACTCCACCAAGTTCGAGGGGTCGATGCTAGTGAGAGAACCGTCCGAAGAAGATGGGAAGAAGCCAATCTTCAATCCAGAAGACCAGTTACAGACCCAGAACCTACCAGAGAACATCGCACAGCTCGACTACGTTTTGCAAGGGAACACCATGGCTGGACAGTACAGCAATGGGGACAAGTGTTGTTCGCCGATGAGTCGCGGTTTGGCCTCCGATCACCTGACGGAAGAGAGAGGGTCTGTAGAAGGCCAGAGGAAAGGTATTCCCCTTGCACAATCTCATCCAGGACGCCATTTCAGGGTGGTTGTGTGATGGTGTGAGCAGGAATCAGTATGGCTGCAAGGACGGATTTGGTCTTCGTGGAGAATGGGAGCCTCACTGCACATCGGTATGTGGAGGAAATCCTTTTGGAGCATGTTGTGCCTTTCGCTCCATTTATTGGTGATGATTTCACACTAATGCAAGAAAATGTACGCCCACATGTTAAGAAAGTTCTTGGGTGAAGCAGGGATTCATGCTATGGCTTGGCCTGCTCGAAGCCCTGATTTGAATCCTCTTGAGCACGTTTGGGACCGGCTGGGGAGAAGAGCCCGTCAGTGCTATCCAGAGACCCTACAGGACCTACGGAATGTCCTCCTGGAAGAATGGGAGATGATTCCTCAACAGGACATTACAGCTTTAATCAGGAGCATCCCTGAAAGGTTGAGTGCCGTCATTGGTACAAGGGGTGGCAAAACACGCTTTTAAAGATGCGAACAGAGGTCTCCGAGATCATCTCCGAGGTCTGTGAAGTAATGTGTGAAGTGTATAAAATCAAAACAGAAGTGAGGACCTTTAGGACCTTACTCAAAATTTCCCGCTCTTTTAGCGCTCTTTCCTTGAAGTGTTCATCACTGGCTTAATTTTTAAATTTGTGTATAATCATCTTTCATTTTCCATTGTTAGACACCTACATGGGACCGTACTACAATATTTCATCATCATATAGTAGATTAGTGTTATAAAAGTGTCATAAATTTGAAATAAATTTCAGTTTTTGTAAGAAATTGTAGTGTTGCGTTTTTCGTGCCGGTCAGTGTATGAATAGGCCTAATGTATATCTTGCGTTCTCCACTGATTTCTCCTCGTTTTTTTGTAATCAGATCAAATCGATGGAGATTATTTCAACGATGTGGGTGTTACAGGTTATGTTTCTCCTGGTAACACTTCGGCAGTGAAGAACGATGTACAAAACTACTTAAATTAGCCGAATAATGTATATTTTGCTTTCTCCACTGATTTCTCCTCGTTTTGTAATAAGTTTCAATACGATGGAGATTATTTCAACGATGTGGGTGTTTCAGGTTATGTTTCTCCTGGTAACACTTCGGCAGTGAAGAACGATGTACAAAACTACTTAAATTAGCCGAAATATCTTGTGTAATGATGAATATTAATTGTGGAGACTATGTCCCAATATATGTTTTCTCCTCCGCTGTCTATAACACACTCGACTTCCCCTTTTTATAACACGTCTAATAAAGTGAAATTTAGATTGTGTCGGCCATTGTAGGCGTGATTTATGGAATAAATAAAATATTGCCAACCCCATACATACGGTATCGTGTGGTGTTCGTTTTATGCTGCGATCGCTCCATTCGCTTCGTTGATGTGAGTGTTATAGTTTATGTTTCACGTCATCCAACAATTTCTCCTTGTGTACCACTGCATTTGAATATGATTCGGATGCTGTTGGATAGGATAGATTATTAACCTGAGTTGCTAAAAGCCGTTGATTATCAGTATTTGCATGTTTCCATATGCCGCTGTTGGGTGTGTTTGGCGGAGGGGTTGGTTCGGTTAATTCAATGTCCTCTTTTTCTGTACCGATCACTTCGATTTATCGAGGTTTTACTGGAATTAGTATTTACTATACTTTTTATATAAGAAGAGTTTGGGAGGCAAGTGCAGTACATAACATCTCCGTTTCTTTGTGAACGTGTACGTGGGTGCGCGACACTTTAAACAATTTCGGTTGGCGTAATTCTGTCCGTTAATTCCGAAGGCCGTTGAATTGAGGTCCGTTAAATCTAGGGTTTACAATGAATTTTAAGCTCATGTTTCTTTATGTTTATACACAGGAAAATGAACCTAGCGTGAATTGTTCTGTTGGACGGCAAGATACGATGTATTGCAAGGGACGATACATGCATTAGCTCCCCACGAGGTAGCCTACCAGCGAGATCTTGGCAGATTCATTTGAGAGGTGTTGCTTTGAAATGTTCAGAAGAAAACCTGAACCGTCTTCTGTGTTTTCAGGGCACATTTTGACTCTCCTATTTCAAAGGTCGTAGGTTCGATTCCGGGCTCTTCCAATAAATTGAATTCTCATTTGAGGGTTGGAATGGGGTACGCACATCCTTGTGAGGCAGAACTGAGAAGAGGAGGGTTCGATTCCTACTACAACTAACCTAAAAATAGTTTTCCACTTCTACTCCAGGTAAATAAAAGGATCATTTCTAACTTCGGGTCTTGGCCCCCTCAATCACATCCCTAGCCTAAATGGCAAATACACACTATCACAGACATCACAATATGCCCAAACCTTGGGCAGCGATTTAACAAAACCGTGTCTTCCACTGCCCAAGTCAAAAGGAAGAGCGAGTGACAGTTGAACTTTTTGGAGATAGGTTTCAAATCCCGGTGTCGACAATGATCTTGCAGGGTAGGCTACATTTTCCAGGGGGCTGTCGCTACGGAGGTCCTGGTGTGATTCCCACTTCAGCCATCCTAGAAGTGGCCTACCATGTTCCATCATTTAAAACAACCTTCAATACCATTTCTGCTCAAGGCCGGGATGGTATCTAACTTAACGCCATGGCTACCTCCTTGACATCCTGAACTCCGATTGTAATCAACAGAAAATAATAAAAATAATCTCAGCCTCGGGTCGCCCAATACAGTTCTGGTTTCGCTGCCTGATGGTAGTACCAAACGGAACGTCGAAACTTGAGAGCAGATCGCTTTAATGGCTCCAACTCAAAAGTCTACACCAATTAGCTAAGACCACAACATTAATGTTATTATTATTATGGTTATAAGGTCAAATTTAGCAAAGGAACATGATGTTAAGCACTCGTAATGCAGTCGTTTGTACACAGTAAGTGGGTCGGCCATCCGTGGCCGGTCGTATGCGCGTGAGATAGAGCGAGTCTACATAATATCACGTGACATCCCCTTGACAGTCTTCCGGCACACCCGCCCAGCACCTCTTCGGCCTTTATTTTTGCCCCTTCACATTACCGTGTTATCTGCACGGTCCACACGTTGGCAGCTGGAGAAAAACCCTGAGATTAGACTTAATATGCGCTGCGTGAGGTGACACTGCGCATTTCATTTGCACTGGACACAGGCTCACTGTCCGCGGATACACCATTGCGCACATAGATTGTACCGGCCAAGAAGAAACGGTCCATTTATAACTTCACGTGAGATATACTGTACTTTTCTATTTTGATTTTTTAAAATAATTTGGATGCGTTATATGAACTAATCAAGGCAAAAAATGTGTAGTGAAGATAATTTGTTTATACCTCGTAAGTTACTGTACAGAAACTGCAGGCCTAATATTGCGAAAAACCATAAAACGACAGTATACGATTGTAGGTTTTCATGATCGTTTATCTCGATATCGTGATCCTTGGGCTATCCGTTTTTACGCGGAATCTGATCCACAAGGCGTGACATTGCACTTCGATAATCTCACATGCATTAACCGGGAATCGATCCTGGGCCGCCTTGGTGAGAGGCAAGCAGCTTGTTTCATAGTTTGTGATTAACATTTGGTGGGATGACGCGTTTAGGGACTCTTCTCTCTCTTGACTATATATAAAATAAAATAAAAAGTGCGCGACAAACCATTGGAAGCCTGAAGGTCAAGGGGCCCTCCGCTCCGCTCTCCTCCCCGCGCCTGGCGGTGTTGCCATGTTATTGCATGGTACCTTCAGTGGAGTGCTGCCTGCGAGAACGTACATGACAACACCTCACCGACTACGCGTGACCTTCAGACTTCCAATGGTTTGTCCCGCACTATAATATTATGTTACTAGCAGTAGTACCCGGCTTCGCCCGGTGGAATGATGATAATATTTCAGTCTCCTTAACACTCAACGTCATTGATGAAGATGATACTGACGACGACTGCTATTGAACGGGTATAATAAACTTACAGTCTAATAGAAATACATATTTTTAAATTACCGGCGAGTAAGACTGTGGTGTTGCCTAGTAGTATAATGGGCGTAACATCTAGGTCATTTTCCCTTTTGATGAGGCTGACAATGAAGACTACTACTACTGAACGGGTATATTAAACTTACAAACTAATGGAAATACATATTTTATAAATCACAGGCAATGAAGACTGTGGTGTTGCTTAGTAGTACTGTATAATGGACGTAACATCTAGGTCATTTGCCCTTTTGATGAGGATGATAATGAAGACGACTACTACTGAACGGGTATATCAACCTTACAAATTAATGCAAATACATATTTTTAAAATCACAGGCTAGGTAGACTCTGGTGTTGTTTAGTAGTATAATGGACGTAACATCTAGGTCATTTGCCCTTTTGATGAGGATGATAATGAAGACGACTACTACTGAACGGGTATATCAAACTTACAAATTAATGCAAATACATATTTTTAAAATCACAGGCCATGAAGACTGTGGTGTTACTTAGTAGTATAATGGACGTAACATTTAGGCCATTTGCCCTTTTGATGAGGATGATAATGAAAACTACTGTTGAATTGACACGACAAACTTACAAACTACCGTGATAGAAATAAATATTTCAAAATTCACAGGCGATGAAGACTTATTGTGTGTGGTGATTAGTGGTATAATGGGCGTAACATCTAGGTCATTTGCCCTTATGATAATAATAAGGTAATGAAAAATGACTACTAAACGAACATGGTGTAATTTTAAATCTGATATAGGCAATTTAGATTTCTACCTTCGATGTCTTCCAAAGTCTGAACGTTATTTTCTGGCTTAGGCCTATACTCGATGCGTGTAGTGAAATAGCTTATCGAGTACTGCCCGGGTCCAAGCTGCACGAATCGCAGATGATGACGATATATGATGACAGACGTTCAGGGGGGTTCCCGGTCCTATTCACATTGACCGATGAATCACTCATTCTTTCGTAACACTACAGTGGTTTCAGCAAAGACCCTGTATGAACATCAGCATAGTCAGCAATACCAGGTAACACGGCGGGGTCTGGACATTTCTCTCATGTCAACTCGCGATGAATCAGCAAGCTATTCTCACACCTGGCCCCCTCCTCCTCCCTCCACCCGCCAAGGTCTCTCAACTTGTGGGACGTGGGTTTGCGACCACGGGACCCCAACTGAGTCCGGCATTGCTTCTACTTACTGGTGCCGGGCTCCTTTCAGTTCTCTTTCCTGTCAGCCTCCCTTGGTCAAACTCTTGTTCTCTTCCGACCCCGATGGTATCAGGGTATCCGAGGCCTAGCGACTCTTTCACTTTCCCGCCTTAATTCGCCCTTGTCTAATCATTCCTGATAGCCTCATTCTTCGAGGTGTCAGCCTTCTTTTTCTTTTCTTAATATCTCATGTCTTCTGCTCAAGACCCTCAAGGAGGCAGGGTGTGTGTAGCCCCACCACTTCTGGTGCACCCTGGATAATGCTACATCCTCAAGGGCTCATGGCTGGTGAGTTCGGGAGATGGCAACCCTGAGGGTTACCTGAGCGGGTCCGGTTTTACCCCTTTTTTTCCATTGCCTTTGGGACGGACCCTGTCCTCTTTCCGGGAATGGAGTGGTCTGTCCGCAATTTCAAGCAGACAATGTTACTCGCAGGGTACCAAAGGGAAAGTATACAAATTTTGGTTCTGAACGGTGAAACGGTGTAGATTTGTGCCAAAGGGCCTAAATGCAGGGAATGGGGTGATCTGTCCGCAATTTCAAGTGGACAGGGTTACCCGCAGGGTTCGAAAGGGTAAGTATACAAATTTTGGTCCGGATCGGTGAAACGATATAGATTTTTGCCAAAGGGCCTAAGTGCAGGAAATGGGGTGGTCTGTCCGAAATTTTAGGTGGACAGTGATATTCACAGAGTTACAAAGGGTAAGTATACACATTTTGGTTCAGATCGGTGAAACGGTGTAGATTTTAGCCAAGGGGCCTAAATGCAGGGAATGGAGTGGTCTGTCCGCAATTTCAAACAAACAGTGTTACTCGCAGGGTACCAAAGGGTAAGTATACACATTTTGGTTCTGATCGGTGAAACGGTGTAGATTTGGGTCAAAGGGCCTAAATGCAGAGAATGGGGTGGTCTGTCCGAAATTTCAAGTGGACAGGGTTACCCGCAGGGTTGCAAAGGGTAAGTATACAAATTTTGGTTCGGATCGGTCAAACGGTGTAGATGTTTTCAAAAGGGCCTAAATGCAGGAAATAGGGTGGTCTGTCCGAAATTTTAAGTGGACAGTGTTATTCACAGGGTTACATAGGGTAAGTATACAAATTTTGGTTGAGATCGATGAAACGGTGTAGATTTGGGCCAAAGGGCCTAAATGCAGGGAATGGGGTGGTCTGTCGGAAATTTCAAGTGGACAGGGTTACCCGCAGGGTTCCGAAGGGTAAGTATACAAATTTTGGTTCAGATCGGTGAAACAGTGTGGATTTGTATACATAACAGACAGACAAACATTGAGCTTTATATATATAGATTGTTGTTTTAAGGGGCGGAACTACGTGGTCATCTGCCCCCTTGACCAATAGCCGCTGATCAGTAGCGTAGCCACGATCGACCAATGGGGGGGTTATAGTTACTCGAGCCAAATTCTACAAGCATTTCGTCCCCGCTCGTCAAACGTGCACCATGGCCCCGAGGTTAGCTGTAGTAAGTTCGAATCCCAGTGCTGACAGTGGTTATCCCGAGTGTGGTTTTTCCCCGGGTTTTTCCTCACTCCCTACAGGAAATTGCCGGTATAGTGCCTTACTTCAAGTCCCGGAGCGTCTACCCCATCCCTGTCCTTGATACATTTACACACATTACTACAGTCATCGGAAGCCTCCGTGGCTTAGGCGGCAGCACGCCGGCCTCTCACCGCTGGGTCCGTGGTTCAAATCCCGGTCACTCCATGTGAGATCTGTGCTGGACACAACGGAGGCAGACAGGTTTTTCTCCGGGTACTCCGGTTTTCCCTGTCAGAATTTCATTCCAGCAACACTCTCCACTATCATTTCATTTCATCTGTCATTCATTTAATCATTGCCCCAGAGGAGTGCGTCAGGCCTCGGCAGCCGCTAGATGGGGGCTTCATTCATTCCATTCCTGACCCGGTCGGAGACTGGAAGCAGGCTGTGGATTTTCATTTTCACTACAGTCATCACAGCAATACAGGTTGCCAGACAGCTTCAACACACTCCCAACTACACGGGCCTGATGACCAAGATGTCTGAAGCCCCTCAAATGAATTATTAACAACTCTACAAGTATTTCCATTTCTCAATATTATTACAGGGGCAGATGACCTCGTAGTTCCGCCCCTTAAAACAATAACTAACTATATTATTACACAAGAAAAGTTTCGTGTATTTTGGTCCAGACGTTTTCGAATAGTAGTTTGCAATATGCATAAATGAGAACAAAAAGAAACAGTTCTGTAAAAAATGAAGTTAATTTTTGACTGAAATGGTTAATCTAGAACATTCCTGTTCTCCTGACAGGAACAAAATACACTCGAATCTATCTGTGCTACCAACATGAAGATTGCGTACCACTCAACAAGAGAAGACTTTACAGAAGTCTCAGCAAAAGTGAGCATGCCCTCTCACGATGTATCATCTTGATTTATGAGTTATACAATAGGCTACTCAGTTTTGTGTTTATACAATTTTTCAACAAGATCCTGTGCTTTATATCGCAATTAGCCCTGAACACCTAATGTATAATTTTCGAAGATTTTTGTCACCTACTAAGTCCATTTTACCTTACAAGTTCTACATGCAGCCGGTAAAAGGTTTATTTGCCTACACTACACATGCGACAAATTTCACTCATTCGTAACTGGGAGATAACCGTAATTGGGGGAATTCTGGTCATACTGTAGCAAGTCGATTGACGGCAATCTCATGCTCAAGAAGTTAATAACGATCCCACAAATAGTGTTAATGTACCCATATAATTTTCGAGGTCCTTATTAAAACGCGTTATTTTAAATTTAAACTAGATTAATTTACATATAAGTTCTCTCCCGCTAAGAAAAGGAAAAAGCTAATATTGTCCGCTAGGTGGGATTCAATTTTTTTTCTTTTTGCTAGCCTCAGTTTGAAATGAGCTATATTTCGCGGGGGAAGAGTTAGATTGGCAAACCTGGGAGAACGGAGTTGTATTACCAGTTGTATACACAGTCACGAAGCTCGCTGCTTTACAAAATTGCATCATCTTGGTAGATGGAGCGTCACTAGCGCTCGCGGCGGCCAGCAAGCTGGCAACTGCTTTGATCGCGTTATTCACGGAACTGATGATTTCACTTTTGTAGGGGTTTTATAAATTTTAACTCACCCGAGGGATTATTTCCATTGTAAACATAAGTCATGTTAAATCACAATGTTGATATACTGTACACTTTTAATTCACAGAAACATTTTAAAGGATGCTCTGTTTTTATTAATTCAGTCCTCTACAAGTATCCCTAGGAACAGTTGTATGACGTATTTAATGAGTTTTACGAAGATTTAATAGCCTATACTAGTTATAAATTCATATATTTGTTTCAGTGATAGTCGCGAGCAGCTCGACATACTGTAGTATAAACCAGAGTCCCCGATTCTTGGATGTAACGGGTAATCTCGAGAACCACTGGACGGATTTTGATGCGGTTTTCACAATTCTGCAAAGGATTTCTTGAGGCAGGTTTCTGTAGAAAACATTCATTTGTGACCAGAGGAAGCCGAGCAGTAACAATTTCAGTAAATCGAGTCGAATAAAAACCTGCCGTCCGTGCGCCATTTAAGCTTACGCTGGAGAAAACGTTAAAAATATCTATATAGGCCTACTATGAGTGTAAGAATTGGTCAGCATGAAAAGTTCTACAAAAAGGTCCGGGACAGCATATCTCTATCTTTAATATATCGCCCACTATAAGTGATTTTACGGTTTTATTTCTTCCAACAATCTCCATTCAGTGGAAATATAAATTACTAGCTTCGGAGCGAGTAAACGAGGTAGCGAGCGAGTCTTCGGCCAGCATCAACTTGCGAGTCGTGTCGAGTTAAGATTTCAGAGAAGAGTGTACGCCTCTCAAGCTTACGCTGGGTAAACCGCAAAAGATACCGGACGAAGCCGGCGCGGGTTACTAGCATGGGTATAATTGTAAATAGCTATGCTATAGCAAATTCTTAACAATATCAAAAGCTAGTTCTTCCGTAAAATTGAGTAAGATTATAATTAATTAGAAAAATACCGGTGTGATTTGTGAAACGAAAAGTATAAAAAGATCTTAAGGTTTTAAATGGCTCAATTGTAAGTACTTCGTATTTTTACTGTGATTTTGAAACCTTTCATTCCTGAATTTGACAATATAATACAATGTCAAATTTACAAATAATTTCAGCAATAACAATTGTGTAGGCCTACCGTACCTTCACAGCAGTCATATCGGAGACCAGGTATTTCATAAGAGAATTATCCTGACGACATAAATTGGCTTACTTCAAAATGATTCGAGAAAAAGTTCATATTATTGTAGAAAACAGTCTACATTTTTATTCATTAAATCAGCTCTCTATTTCAAAGCCATTTTCTACACCTGAAAAATAAAATATCGGCACGTGTTTGAGATGACATCATTTACGATTCTTTATGTCTTAATTTGAACATGCATTGATATTATTTATATTTGAATTGCAGCCAATGACCATAGCAGGGCTTTTCAATTGAATGCCGGTAGGGTCCCCAATTGTAATTTCAAGTAGTTCCAACTGTGGCTACCAGACGCCACTGTCACTGACACCCAGCGGTGAACGTTGGAACTTGATATAGCGTTTCTAACCTGATAGCCTACACATTTTGGCTACACACTACCATTGCAGTGGTAGGTTCTTTTACAAGCCATAAATATATGAGATGGGCCCGCCGGCTTCACTTCCCCTCCAAAGGATGGCATACTGATGGATTTTAAAGAGTAGCAGTTCAGCATGCTATATACTACGCCACCGAAGCCATGCATAGATATCCTACCGAGACATGCTTCTGATTTATAATCGATTGGCTGCGTGGCTCAGCGTTAACGTTCTCGCCTGCTGTGTCCAAGGTTGCAGGATCTAATCCTGGAGCAGTCAGCTGGCATTTGAGGGTGCGTAAATTCAAGGAAGCCGTGTCTGTAGATTTACTGGCACGTCAAAAATTCCCTTCGGGGCAACATTTCGGCACCCTGGCATCTTTAAAAGCCGCAGTAGTCAAAAGAGATGTAAAACCAATTACATTATTATTGATTTATAACCGGTTTGCCTAAAGAACTAGTTCTGTTGTTCGTTTGAAAAGCTTTGTAATACTAGCCTAAATCAATAGCTCAAATCTTACCGTTTAGGATCCTTTCGAAAGTCAGGTGTCGTCTTGTTATTTGAACAGTCTACATTAATAGAATGACTTCTCAGTCGGTCAATACCAATACACACAATTAGATTGGGCGAGGAGTAACAATTAATTTCCCTGTGTAATTGTGTACTTCATAATACAATAATTATTTATACACTTAATAAGACGTTTCTCATACAACCCCCCTCCCTTTATGCGAGAAGTATTTTATTAAGGGTATAAACAATTCATGTATTTTTATTTCAGGCACTAGGAGATAAATTGTCACTCGTGTTGACTGACTGAAAAGCGATCATATAGGTTACTAAGCTTACTTAGCAACACTGAAATCTGGCTTTTAATATTTGATCTGTTTATTGCACTGCACATCTCCTCTTGTAAAACACATAATGGCTACACAATGCTAACATACAGTAAATCCAGCAACAATAACATTCACCAACACAGCGCAGTCGGCACAAGTTTGCTGGCTGCGTGAGAGTATTATTGTCGCACGGCGCGCGGCGGTAGAAAAATATGAGCCAAGCTTCGCGACTGTGTAGATAGACTGTGGTTATAGGCTACGTTGTCATGAAGACGTGTCTAGCCTCAAATGTGGAGCCGAGCCGAAAGACGACAACTGTACATCACCAAGTACAAGACACACATCACAACCATGCCGATTTTCCAATGGGGGGGGGGGGGGGGGGGGGGGGGGGGGGGGTGGGGGGGGGGGGGGTGGGGGGGGAGGGGGTTCTAAACCCCAGTAACCCCCTCCTGGCTACGCCACTGCCGCTGATCATGGTCACGTGGTGCAAGGTGCAGAGAGCCTCGCGTTGTCACTGTTTATAGCAGAGATGGGCCAGCGACGGATTCAGAGGAACGATTCCTGGACCCTAAGAGTCGATGCTCCCGGTTCTGAACCGTTTCCATACCCACGCGTAACGCTATCTACAGTAGGAGTATGATTGTGTCCTACGTGTACCCCGGAACTCAGACGGGATGGGCTGGATGACGGTAGACTATGCACTACTATTGTACGGAATGCTTTGTTTGTTTTATCCGGTACACGCCCTTATTCCGTACATATAACGATATAGGCGCAGGGTCTGAAAGTACTCTTAAACAACATATATACATAAACCTAGTAATATCAAAGGGTTTCACGGAATGATACATTGAAATACCCTGTAACGAAAGTAGCCTACATGTCGATTTTAATAATATTGTACTAAACAATAACCTGTCGGAGGATGTCTTAAGACAGAAAACAATATGTACGGTAATGTATAAGGTGCACATAGTACTAATCAACGAATGGTGGTGGGGACAGTAGAATCAAGTGGAGATTGACGTTGATATATCTGCATACAGACCACATTATTAGTTTAAAGGGACACCATACGGCACAAAAAGAAAAATCGTCTTTCTTTGGTTCTTTTCTTTTTCATCCCAACTTTTGGAACATTAGTATT
This sequence comes from Meconema thalassinum, assembly GCA_946902985.2. Classification (NCBI taxonomy): domain Eukaryota; kingdom Metazoa; phylum Arthropoda; class Insecta; order Orthoptera; family Tettigoniidae; genus Meconema; species Meconema thalassinum. Next base: position 291,863,862 of record OX336391.1, on the reverse strand, counting down.
TGTGCTCTCAGGTCACAAAACGATTTGATCCAGTTGTTATTAGAAATAATAATATACTGCTCAAAAATATTAAAGCACCACTTTTTTCAAAGGCCACCAAATTTGGAAAGTTGACTGCACAAGGTCGAAATCTCAGTATGACGTTTGCCCCGACGCCTACCAAGCACATGCTTCAGCACAACTCCCCAACTTGTGTAGTTTCGGGATAGCGCCCCCAAAACCAGCCCATTTTTGAAAACCGCAAATTGAAGTTTGCGAAAAACGCTGTAGGACTTGTCGCAGGTTGCCAAAGCAGTCGAAAATGAATGAGTCTTGCTCTTAAGGTTCCACGAATACGTTGAAATCGTTACAATTGACGTTTGGGCATTTTCAACCCCCTTCATCATCCCCTAAACATGGACTACCATTGGGGGCGCCTGAGAAGGTACCGGATGTGTTTAACCACATGAAAACCTGCACACCGTCCTCAGTTGCTGATTGCAGTAAGTTCTTAAGGCCTCCGGCAATGTTCACCCCTCCTAACACCCTCAACTGGCAAGGGACCAAACCACCCCGTCTTGATTCACCCCTAAGGAAGGTTTAAATCGAGTTTTTTATCAGTGCTGCTAATGGGGGGGGGTCTTCCCCTAACGTTTCAAAAGAGGACCTGCGCCTGTGTCGCCACCCCTTCCCTTGCTACCCCCTTTTGTATGATTTTTCGAATCAGGCCCTTTTTAAGGGATGAAATGAGGTCTTAATCGCTGAAAGGGCTGTAAAGGTCCTTAGAAGTAGTGGTGACACGAAATCAACCCCTTCCGATGTTTGATTGACATTCCATCCCCCAAAGTTGACATTTTTGCACCCTCAACACTCCCTGTCTGGACGCGTAACGCGTCATGGCAGAGTTTTCAGAGTTGGATCAAAATGAAGCTTATGGCCTGAAATGGAGCCCAAAACAGCAGGTTGGATGGAAATTCATCGGTAGGGTGGGAAACGGGACCAAAAAGTTTTCAAAAAAGTTAACAGCCTCTAGTAAGTACACCAATGCATAGGCAACCCACATCACGTCATTTTTCTCCCATTGCCAAACTTTGTAACCTATTGCCGATCATAGGCAACCCACACGCACGGACGTGATGTGGGTTGCCTATGCATGGGCGTACTTACTGTAGGCTATACACTTTTTCGAAAAATTTTGGTCCCGTTTCCCAACCTACCGGTGAATTTCTATCCAGCCTGCTGTTTTGGGCTCCATTGCAGGCCATAAGCTTCATTTTCATCCAACTCTGAAAACTCTGCCATGACGCATTACGCGTCCAGACAGGGAGGGTTGGGGGTGCAAAAATTTCGAATTTGGGGGACGGAATGTCAATCATCGATCGGAAGGCGTTGATTTCGTGTCACCACAACTTCTAAGGACCTTTACAGCCCTTTCAGTGATTAATACGACGTTTCAGCCCTTAAAAAGGGCCTGATTCGAAAAATCATACAAACGGGGGTTGCAGGGGAAGGGGTGGTGACAAAGGCACAGTTCCTTTTTTGAAACGTTAGGGAAGTCCCCCCCCCCATTAGCAGCACTGATAAACATCTCGATTAAAACCTTCCTTAGGGGTGAATCGAGAAGGGGTGGTTTGGTCCCATACCAGTTGAGGGTGTTAGGGGGTGTGGACATTGCCGGAGGCCTTAAGAACTTACTGCAATCAGCAACTGAGGACGGTGTACAGGTTTTCAGGTGGTTAAACACACCCGGTACCTTCTCAGACGCCCCCAATGGTAGTCAATGTTTAGGGGATGATGAAGGGGGTTGAAAATGCCCAAACGTCAAATGTAACGATTTCAACGTGTTTGTGGAACCTTTAAGAGCAAGACTCATTCATTTTCGACTGCTTTGGCAACCTGCGACAAGTCCTGCAGCGTTTTTCGCAAACTTCAATTTGCGGTTTTCGAAAATTGGCTGGTTTTCGGGGTGCTACCCCGAAACTACTCAAGTTGGGGAGTTGTGCTGAAGCATATGCTTGGTAGGCGTCAGGACAAACGTCATACTGAGATTTCGAGCTTGTAGGTCAACTTTTCAAAATTTGGTGGCCTTTGAAAGAAGTGGTGCTTTAATATTTTTGAGCAGTATATTTTTAGTTTGCAGAGGAGGCGTGGCCTACTGACAGTTGTCAGAATGTTTCGTCTTATTTTACTCAGCTAGGAGAGGGTAATTGTCTCATAGAAATAATGTGCATATGGTACCTAACTTCAGGCCACAGCCGCCTCCTATCCAAAATCCTACACAATTACACACACTAGTACAGCCAACCCAATGGCACAGATTACCAGACAGATTCAACACACACCCAAGTACACGATATCGCAAAGCCCCTAAATTAAACAACAACAACGCCAGTCGGGCGAGACTGACGAATCACGTGCATGTGCTTTGTTTCGACGTGTGACTTATCGAAGAGAACCATTGTATAATCATGATATAATAATATTCGATTCTACAAACAATACGCCGGTGTTGTTATGAATACCAAGTGCACCATTATTAATCACATTCAGCATATTATGATATACTCCCCAATTACTACGTGCGACACCAAGGCATTGCTATAATACAACAGAAGCCCGTATTATACAATGGTTGTGCAATTAATGAGAAGTACGTAACATATTGTAAACATTTGCATTCGCACCTCTGTTGCGTGGCCTTATGTACCACTACTAACTTGACCAACCACTCTAAGATAGTGTACCATCCAGGTACGTTAGGTGTATTAATAAATGAAATGAAAATCCACAGCCTGCTTCCAGTCTCCGACCGGGTCTGGAATGGAAAGAATGAAGCCCCCATCTAGCGGCGATGATATGAACTGTGCCGGCTGCCGAGGCCTGACACACTCCTCTGGGCCAATGATTAAATGAATGACAAATGAAATGATAGTGGAGAGTGTTGCTGGAATGAAAGTTTGACAGGGAAAACCGGAGTACCCGGAGAAAAACCTGTCCGCCTCGGTTTTGCCCAGCACAGATCTCACATGGAGTGACCGGGATTTGAACCACGGACCCAGTGGCGAGAGGCCGGCGTGCTGCCGCCTAAGCCACGGAGGCTGTATTAATAAATGAATGGATTGTAATTACAGCGAAGTGTTTTCTGGTATGGAATGGAGAAGGGTCCTAAAGTCACTAAACTACCTCCTTTCGGAATCTGCGACACCTTGAACCCTGGCGGTGCTGCAAGCGTGTGACGTATTGTGGAACCGGTTCCTCGCATGCGAGTCGCCGGATTCGGTTCCAGGCATCATTCGCGCCCACCACTAGTTTCTAGGTACAGCGGTAGCTTTAGGGAGCGTGATGGTGCAGTGGTCAAGCTGCTTGCCTTTCACCAAGGTATTTTTACGTGATTCGATTCTCGGGCAATGCATGTGGGATTGTCGAAGTCGTGTGGTTCGGATTCTACGTAAAAATGGAGGTCCCGTGGTTCATAATCGTGAGATTAACGTTCACGTAAAACTACAAGCTTCATCCTTTCCTTCAGTTTCGTATAATACCATTTTCTATATGCTTTACTTTTTATTTTCCATTATTTGACAGCAGCTTTGTTTCACTGAATGGCATAATCAATAGTATACATTCTATACGGAACAAAAATAAAGAGCGCGCTAGGTAGGGGTATCACTCTTCGAAGCCGGGTTCGTGAATTAGTGTGTGCTCTTACAATGCAGGGCAATGAACGTAAATGTATGTATGAGTGAAAATATTAAAATCCTTTGTGTTACTTTCATAAATATCGGGACTGTTTTAAAAGGTAGCACTAGCAGACCGGATAACGATATTGTTTTCTAGTTTGAAGGACATGGAAGTTTATACTTACCTGCATATTTCAAGCCTGAATCAACAGATAGCCACAGAAAATTTGTCATACTATTGTAATTTATTGAACTTTCAACATTGGCTAGAAGTCCGTCACACTCCATTACATGCGTCGGCGGGGATCCCCGCCTGCTACGAAATTTTTGAAGGTGAGCAATTGTGCGTATATTGGATGGGCGATCGGTCGGCTACGAGACCTGTTGACTAGTGGATTGATTTTTTCATTGTTTGGAGCAGTGTAACGGTGATAGTGCTGTGTTATCTGTCTTCTTGATGTTTATTTACGAAATTGTTTTGTAATCACGTACTTGAGAGAGAGCTGCAACACATAAGACATTTTGATAAGATAGAATTGTTGGACTTCGATGCTTCATGAAGTACCGACTTGAGCATAGTGGTTAAACCCCGCCAACGCGTGTAACAACGTCAAAATGAGTGCAAAAAAGGGAGGATAAGATTTATGTTATTTTCTTTGTTGTATTTTAATTCATAGCACACATGGGACTAACTTGGAACAACAACGCTGTTCCACTTATCTAGATTGTTGTTGTTTCATTTGAGGGACTTTGACATCGTGGTCATTTAGCCTCTTGTACTTGGGTGTGTGTAGAATTTATCTGATAACGTACGTTATTGTGGTGTCTGGAATATTGTGTATTTGTAATTCAGATGAGGATTAGGAAGGAGGCGGTGGTGGCCGTAAGTTAGGAACCATTCCGGCATTTGCCTGGAGTAGAAGTGGAAAGCCACGGAAAAACCCACCTCTTCTCAGTTTTGTCTCACGGGGCTGAGTGCACCCCGTTCTAAACCTCAGACCGGAATTAAATAACTTGGCAGAGCCGGGACTCAGGGGTGACGATCAAGAATGCTAGTCATTGGCGCCACGAGGCGGACCACTTATCTAGGGGAGATAAGCAAATCTTCTAATAGCACACGATGCATACAGTTTGTACAAGGTGAGGGAATCCCTGCCGTGCGTGTATAATGTTTCGGCGGTTAATGTACCGTAGTGTTAATATCACCATGAGAGTAGATATTGTGTGCTCTACATCTCTAGCAACTATTCTAGTCTCGTAAGTAATTCTGTAGCTTTCCCCCAAGCTATAAAAGAGAGCTGGATGAAATATACCCGTCTGACGAGTCTTTGTCATTCTGAAGAGAGTGCGCTGTCAACTGTTTACCAGGGCCGTAGAGAGCGACCACGGGCCCTAGGTCGAGGGCTGCCGGGCACATCCCCTTTTCAACCTGTTACATTATTTTGGAAGTACAGTAGGCCTACCATTAAGCTTGAATTTGTGTAACACATAAAAACTCCGTGGAATTTAACATATCCATATTGAATATCAGTTCACTTGTTGGTTGGTTCCTCAGTTTATGGTCTGTGACAACGCGGTCATGTAGCCCCGTGTCCTTTGGGTGTGTGTAGAATCTGTCTGATAACTGGTGTTAATTGTGATGGCTGTATTAGTGTGTGTTATCTGTAATTCAGGTAAGGACTGCAGACGATCAATTTCAAGTAGTTCCTACTTTTGCTAACAAATGCTACCGTCAACGATACCTAGCTGTGGACTTGGTTTCTAGATGCCACCGCAACTTGTACATGGTGGCAAACATTGGAACTAATAGAGCGTTAATAAAATCTAGCCTACAAATTTTAGCTCCACACAATTGTAGTTACTCTAGTGGGAGGTTCTTTTACATGCCATAAATCTATGACATGGGCCTTCCGGCTTTACTTCCCCTCCGAAGGAAGGCATACTGAGGGATATTTAACGCTCTTAAAAAATCCGACGACTTCAGTTTACTTGGTTTTCTGCTCTTCAGCCACTTTGTCTCTCATTGCTTGTTGTTTTATTTCATGATTCTTTTTAATACTGTGCATTTGACATTTCATTTTTGTTGTATCTGATCGTGGACGGGCTCCACAAGAATAAGCCGTACTTCTTTCAGATATGTATGTTGTAACTAGCCTATATAGTGGATGTTTTCACAGTTTGAATTATAAACTTTCCGTCTTATAAAAGTATCTTCAACTTCCGTATGTTATACATTAAATGGACAAGTCTGACAACTTTGCTATTTCCCCGGCTGAGAAACTGTATTTATAAAACTCTTTATAGTTCTCCTGGTGATGTTTTGGATACTATTCTTTGGTTGTATTTTCATTGAACATGGTCTTATGTTGTTGTTTGAGTCTTCAGTCTTTTGACTGGTTTGATGCAGATCTCCATGCCTCCCTGTCCTGAGCTAATCGTTTCATCTCTATATAGCTACCACACCCTACATCCGAGGCAATCTGTTTAACATATTCTAACCTTGGTCTAACCCTACAGTTCTTGTTCTCGACCCTTCCTTCCATAACTAAGCATGCTATTCCTGGTTGTCTTAATATGTGTCCTACCAACCTATCTCTTCTCTTCATTAGCAGTCGCCAGAAACATCTCTCCTTTCCCACTCGTCTTAATACCTCTTCGTTTGTAACCCTATCTACCCATCTGATCTTCATCATTCTCCTGTAACACCACATTTCAAATGCTTCAATTCTCCTCTTTTCTGCTGCACCAATAGTCCAAGTTTCACTTCCATAGAGCGCCACGCTCCAGACAAATGCTTTCAAAAATAACTTCCTAATACCTAAATCTATATTTGATGTCAACAGATTCCTTTTTTTGTAGAAATGCTTTCCTTGCCTGAGCCAACCTACTTTTTGGTAGATTTCATTAGAAAGCTAACTATTGCAGTGGGTACCATGTTTCGACTTCCAGAAAATTTCGACATATCTTCGCGTTTCACATCCCCCAGACCCCAAAACCACCGTCAGTTCTAAAGTTTATATATAATTTATGTGTATATATATATGTATATCAGTTTCTTGTGGACACGATAACTGCCGTCATTTTGCACCAATCACTTTTTTTTAACCGAATATGTATACCTATTTATATCCTCTTTGCTTCGTCCATCACTGGTTATTTTGCTTCCTAAGTAACAGAAGTCTTCTACTTCCTTCAACTTTTCTCCTGCCAATTTGATGCCCATAGAGGTTTCTGATTTATTTCGGCTGCATTCCAGTATTAGCCTACTTTCGATTTTTGCAAAAAATGAAAGTAGACTTATGAGATCAACACAGGGCGAAAAAAGTGTGTCTGTCTGTGTGTGTGTGTGTGTGTATGTGTGTGTGTGAGTCTGTGTGTGTGTGTGTGTGTATGTGTGTGTGTGAGTCTGTGTGTGTGTCTGTGTGTGTGTGAGTGTGTGTACTCTGAATGTCTGTCCCCCCCTATCAATTCGAACACGGTGAAACCGAATTGAACGAAATTTGGTACAGAGGTAGCACTAGTAAAGGACACCTCAGTGTCATACTTTATATCGCCGCCATCTTTACCAAAACAGAATGGCGGCCACTCAAATGTTCAAAACGTAAAATCAAATTACGGCTAAACTAATCATCCGATCTCTACCAAATTTGGTGACAACATACCTTTATATAGGACGCGTCTTTCACCCAAAATTCAAGGTCATCGGCCATGCCATTTCAGGATGGCGGCCGTGTGAATTATGCAACCATTTTAATAAATAGCTTAAGACCCACCAATTCCGATTATCGAGCCTAGGGGGGTTTAAGCTATCCTGAAGGTCGTGATCCGTTATTTATTATAATTTAATATTATAATATTATACAGTATGAGTGGCTTAAAAGAGCTGAGCCGTTTGTGTCACACGACAAGATGGCAGCTGTCCTCATGTGCCTGTCTTATATTTCAGTAGTTTTAGTATGTTGTATGTGATATACCGTACTGATACAATAATATAAACTTTGTATGAAATGATCTTTAATGAAGATGTACTGCAGTGAAGAAATCGTTTATTTAAAGTCATTATTTGCCAACAGTTTGTATCTAATATGTCAGTTAAGAACCCTCTGACGTCATGGTTACGGTTAGCTCTGGGCTAGCATGTTAGTCTGACACGCAGGTACCTGGGGATCGAGTACTGCTACAGTTAGGTTTTTTTTTCTTGAATTCTTTTACAAATGATGTGCACGAGCTTTTCCCACAGATACTGAATAAAATGTCATTTAGCTCAAAGGAGAGGATAAAGTATACACTCGTATATTAATAAAATCACAGTCCCAGCATCGCACATAAACAGAAGACATTAGAAAAAGGAGAATAGAAGAACTAGATACACGTTGTCATTAACCACAGCCTTCTTAATGCCTCTGTACGGTGCTGTCCTCTTGTGGGTTATGTGGGTAATATTGTTCCAAACATAACGCTGTGTAAATGCCTGAGCTGGCCTCCTGAAGTATGGCAATTTTGTAATACTGGTAGTTCAACTATTAGCCACGATCGCGCTCCGAATACCTTTAAACACTGCCAGCTGGATCGCCTCCCTCTTGGCTACTTTAAACTGCCTACTCATTCAACACCCATAGAACACTGCCATCGTAGTATATTACGATGGCAGTGCATAGGCGTACAAGATAAAGATTAATTCACTGATAGGTCGCAGCACCACCTACTGTGATTGGGGCGGGAAGATGATTGGGGCGGAAGATTCTTAATTTTCAGGCTGGCTTAATATAGAGATTAACGGACGTGAATGCATTACAATAAGTTAGTAGTTTTGTTATTCAATCATCATAAAGTATATAATATTGATCTTGACACTTACTGGCTTATTATCAATATAAAAGAAAACAAACAATACATTGTGGTTTTGGGGTGATTGTTTTAGGGATGAGGACAAAGAGTCATAAAGATACCCATACATTTAGGAGAAAGTAGGCTATATGTTCTTTGCTGAACATCTTGTTTTTGTTTTACATTTATTAATTTTCATCATGAATTCAAACTCATTCAAATCCTCAGGCGTGTCGGCCAAGATGACTATGTCATCGGGAAATCTCCGAGTCTTATGAAAAATATCAAAATGGTTTAGAAATTAATTTGAGTGAAGTTGACAACTGTAAGCTTTAGCAAGCCCGCGCCCCAGGGCTACGACCCCACTTGCCCCTCCCGCTCGCCGGGCCTGCTGTTTATATTGTCTTAGTGGCAACTGACAGATAATTATTATGGGTGTTGCACTATTTTCACTAAGGAGGGGTAGGGTAAAAGACTGCTTGACATCAGAGAAGACGGTATGCATGTGCGCGGTAAACTGATGTAGCTAATTTGTATGAATGCTGCAGTCCAGAGAACATCACACTCACCTCGGGATTATATTTGAATAACTTCACGAGAACAAAACAACGTAACACACACGAGGGCGAGAAAGAAGCGCAAGTGTCGCATTCACGCTCAAATTACATTGCGAGACAATGGTATCGGCGGTAGACGGAGCATCTCGGATGTCTTCGTCCGCCCATCTCCTCCCTGGTTGCAATTCAATCAGTGGGCAACGACCAGCCGAGTTAACTGTTGGGATAGGACTTACTCGGCGTAGCATCTCTGCCATACCGTCCACTATTGAGTGCAGGTCGCTGCTCGAGCCTGGTAACGACCACACGGCGATAGCTCCTATACGGTTGGGCGCGCTTCGCTTTCTCAAACAGTTTACAGTACAACAGGCGTTCTTGAATTATTAAAATGAACAACGACTATACATTCCTATGCATATAAGAGGAGCGCATATTGCTAAAATATTAGTACTAGGGTAACTTATTATTTTGTATTAAAACAAATCTGGTTGTTGTGAAACACTGCCACCCTCTTATCGGCCGTCATTGGTGTCTATCGGCGCGTTAGGGCTTAGTGTGGGGCAAGGGGAAAGGTATGTACTGCTCGGGCTCAAGCTTCGTGAACCTGAGAGGAATGTGTATCGTGTACTAAGAGGAGTTATGGTGACGAGTGTTGAAGGTTCCCGGTCCGTGCGTAGTAACAGAACCAAATACATTGGTCGGTGACTCACTCACTCACTCACTCATTCGCAAAACCACAGTGGTTTGAGCCAGGGGCGTATATAAGGAGGGGAAGGCGGGGGGGGGGGGGGGGGGGGGGGGGGGGTGAAAGCTGTGCCCCGAAAATAGCCAATAAAAATTAAGAATGTGTCGCTTTGGTAAAAGCATAAAATAATTGTAAATTTGGTGGACCCTTAACTTAACTTGGCTAAGTTATAAACAATAATAAGATTGAAATTAGACTACCTCGTGGTGTAGCGGCTAGCATTCTTGGCTACCATCCCGGAGGTCCGAATTGGATTCCTGGCTCTGCCAAGAAATTTTAATTCTGGTCTGAGGGTTGGAATGGGGTAGGCTACACTCAGCCTTGTGAGCCAAAACTGAGAATTCCACAGTACCGTACTTTTGAGAAATACCTCTCTGCTTAATAAATTGACAAATAATTTGATATTTGCCATTTATACTCCATAGGCCATAATAAAACAAATCATTAAGTATAACATTTTATTTGTGTGTTGTGTTCTTTTTTACAACTTTTTTTGGTATTGCCACTAATCGTAGGCTATATAAACTTAGAATTTTACAATTAAGTCTTATGTAAAATAATTACACTAAGTTATATGCTTTAAGATATTGGTTGATATCTCTGGGTATTTTTCGGTGACAATCCCCTGTAAATACTCACAATTTTCTAGGATAGTCAGCCCCCCCCCCCCCGAAAATTGTATATACGCCCCTGGTTTGAGTAACAGCCCTATGTTAGCAGTACACTCCGCATCAAGCATTATTGACAGTGTGTGCTGTTCTATTGCTGGTACTAATACTAGCTGTTGTGTCCTCCGTTGACGAGGTAGGTGTGTTATATTTGCAGAGAATATGTTAACCACCCTTTCAGAGGATATAAATACACAAGTTCCTCTCTTAAATCCTGAAAACAATTTACATGGACCGCACACCACTCAAGCAGCTAAGTATCCACTCTAACCTGACAATTTAACAACAATCACACCGAGCAAGCACATTTGAGGCTCAATTACCACTTTCAGTACCTTAACAAAATATCACATATATAACTAACAGATGTTGATTAGTTGTGTTAGTTTAACTAGGCCTACTAGTGCAACTAAATAAGTATACACAGGGGTGTAACCAAAAAGGCACGGCACAAAATGCAGGACACATTCCTCACACGTAGACGAAGAAAATTATGTCATATGAACATGGGTCCGGAAAAGCTTTGTTTCCATGTTATACCCCATTGTCTCCAACGCATAAATAATGAAAAACACACAAGAACAGAACGTTCGAATCATGGGGATCATGCACTGTTGGTTACATCTGGTTAAGTTGTCATTACCGTAGGTGAACCGCCAGTGTATTGTTTTACATGGCCGTGTTGCCATGTGACTTACGGTAACATCAACTGTTCTTTGTACTTCATGTACTTCATGCACGATGGAGCACCACCCCGTCGGCTTCTAAATAACAGATTCGGTGACAGATGGATAGGTAGAGGTTGACCAATTGCGTGGCATCCACGCTCTCCGGACCTAAACCCACTGGACTTTTATTTGTGGGGACATTTGTAAGCTCTTGTGTATCGAACCCCTGTACCAGATGTTCAGAGTCTGCGTGCCCGTATTATGGAAGGCTGCGAAACCATACGTAATACTCCAGGGATACATCAGCGCTTCCGAGATTCACTACGATGGCGGGTTGATGCATGCATCAATGCGCACTGAGGGCACATTGAACATCTCCTGTGACAAAGAGCTGCATGTGGTATGCAGGTATGTTCTGTTCTTTTTTTTCATGATTTATGCGTTGGAGACAATGAGGTAGGCTACAACATGGAAACGAAGCGTTTCCGGACCCATGTTCATATAACAAAATTTCTTCGTCTACGTGTGAGGAATGTGTCCTGCATTTTGTGTGTGCGGTACCATACCTTTTTGTTACACCCTAAATACTATTACCCAGTCTTGTAGACATAGACTTAAGAGCCTAAGTGTAATGGATCTGATGATCACTTGACGATCGAAACTAGTTATCCAACTGTATTTATTAATCTCATTTTTTTTTTTCAGGGTTAGGGAACCACCCATTGCAATTGGGTACAATCGTGTTGACCGACTGAAAAATATTAAATTTCCACTATTCAGTTCGGCACATGAATGCCTCAAAACCACACATTTAACATAGACGTGAAATACCCATCTGACTTAACACGAAACTCGTGCGTCAATGATTCAGTGCAGACTGTACAGATATCTCTAGGAAAACAGATTGCGTCACAATGTTGACATCTCGTAGTTTATACAGTACTGTACTTGTACCGCCGCGCTGGCAAGGATTCGTCGGACGTGTAATCAGGGCCGTCGAGAGGGGTGTGAATGGGGGGCAAATGCATAGGGACCCGTAGGCAATGAGGCCCCGTCAGTGGTGCACGTTAGCTTCAGTTTATTGTAGCTACTATTGAATTATGTGAAATGTTGGCCATAACTTATAACTTTGAAGAGTAAGGACGTCGATTTGTATACAGCCCTGCAGAAAATATCTCATGTTATCGAACTTTTAACTGTCAACAGAAGAGAGGCAGAAAAACACTTCAGAAATACTGTATATATGACAGTGCGAACGTACTGGCAAAAACCATTTATTTGGTAAAAATTACAAAAAAAAAACAACGCTGTAATGTACCTTATTCTACCCCCAGAATAGTAATATAGTACATTATGCAACGAGCCCATAATGGCAATAATTAAGACACGAGTATGTTTATAAAACGAGCTTAAGCGAGTTTTATAATTTTCATACGAGTGTCTTAATTACCATTATAGGCGAGTTGCATACGACTGTTTATGTTCGACGATAATTATAACTTTATTATATGTTTTAACATAAATATCTGTTGAGATTCAGTTACTAGAATTTTGTGATCGGAGTGCAAGCGCTGGATAGGATATCTCTGTTTTCCAAGCTCTCTGACCGACCGACGCATGCGCTCTGTGTGCTTCAATGCCATATGTGCACCATTATTCAGTAAAACTGTCACCTAAGTCGTTTGAAAGCAATGCGCTGTGTAGAAATTGGATTTGGGGATATTAAGGTACTGTGCTATTTCTTGTCTCATATTCGCCAGTTTATTTACGCGATCATATGGACGGTGCACTTTCGGCAATTATATAGACATGTTGGATTTTGAGCGCATGTGCGAAGGTATCCTTACATAATTGGTCACACAACTGTTTCTTGAGCTCTGATTGGTGGGAGAAACTGTTTATAATGAAAAATAGTGTTATAATGAGCCTCATTATGATACAGTTTTCTGACACATAATGTTTACATTTCGTGGCAAGGAATGATTAGTTTAGAACCTCCTTCTCAGACCACATGGCGAGAAGAGAAACGTCGCGTCGATACCATTCTTGAAACATGCAAAGTGTGGACTATAAGATTGTCTTTTCTTACTTTATTCTGATAGATTACTGATTACTAGCTGTGTGGCGCAGCGATAACATTCTCACCTACTGTCCCCAAGGTTGCAGAATCGAATCCTGGCGCAGTCAGGTGGCATCTGATGGTGCGCAAATGCGAGGGTGCCTTGTCAGTACATTTGCTGGCACGTTAAAAATCCCCTTCAGGGGTAAATTCAGACATACCGGCGTCTCTAACGGCCTCAGTAGTTGAAAGGAGACGTAAAACCAATAACATTATTATTATTATTATTATTATTATTATCTCTACTTAGTATAGAACAAAGTTCTCGATTCATGGATGTACTGGGTAATCTCGAGAACCCCGGCCGAAGTCGTCGGATTTTTTAAGAGCGTTAAAAATCCCCCAGTATGCCTTCCTTCGGAGGGGAAGTAAAGCCGGTGGGCCCATGCAATAGATTTATGGCATGTAAAATAACCTTCCACTAACTTCAATTGTGTGAAGCAAAATTTGTAGGTTAGATTTGATTAATGCTCATAAGTTCCAATGTTCGTCGCCAGGTGCTGGTTGCGTTGGCATCTAGAAGTCAAGTTCACAACTAGGTGTCGTGGGCGGTAGCGTTTGGTAGCAAAAGTAGGAACTACTTTAAATTATTGTCTACAGTCCTTACGTGAATTAAAAACAGATAACACACACAAATACAGTCATCGCAATTAACACAGGTTATCACACAGATTCTACTCTCACCCAAAGTACACGGGGCTACATGACCGCGTTGTCGCAACCCTTAAACTAAGGAACTAACCAACCAATCTCGAGAACCACTGGATGGAGTTTGATGCGGTTTTCACCATTCTGTAAAGGTTTTCTCGAGGAAGATTTCTGTAGAAAATAATTAATTTATGACCAGAGTAAGCCGAGCAGTAACGATTTCAGTGAATCGAGTCGAAAAAGGAAACTACAGTCCGTGCACCTTTTAAGCTTACGCTGGACAAACTGTTAAACATACCGGACGAAGCCGGGGCGGGTTGCTAGTTATTATATAAAACACAAGTAGCGCGCGCAGTGCTGCTTGACTTATGTGCAGACGGCACTCTGTCATCACTGTGTCCCCCTGTTATTCCTACAAGGCTTCAGCAGCTATTATGAACAATCGCAGCAAAAGCCAAAGCAGTCGTATCTTAAATGGCTAATAAACCTCAAACCTACAAAAAAAAGTAGAATAGAATAAATAGTTTTAATAACGAGATACACTGCGAATCGTACTACTAACTAGACAAGTTACATTAGGTATAACAAGAACACATTTACAAGTCTCTTATATAAAATTAAACTCCAACCTTAGTGATCATGATCTGAAGATGACCGCCTGACGGTCGAAACGTGTAATCCTAAATGTTCTCCTTTATCAGTGAATACTCGTATTAATACACTTTTTTTTCTTCAGGAATAGTGTATTATACAGTGAGTACCCTCCCTAAAGAACGGAGCTTTTCAGAGGCAGTGCCTCGGACAGGTCGTAATGACTCACCGCCAGATTTATAGCATGTACAGATTACAACAGTGGGTCGGGAAGCCTGTTGTAAATATGTACAGTTGTAACAGAACATAATAATTCCAATAAAGATAATTCAGTATTGAATAAAATGAAAAAAAAAACTGTTTTTCAGTTAAAATTCGTTAAGTTTTACTTGTCTGGTAATTGTGTTTTTGTTTTTTGAGTTTGCAAAAAAGTTTGGTGTCCGTTTGGGGGGGGGGGGGGGGTCATGACCCCCGTGACCCCCCCCCCCCCCCTTGAATCCGCGCCTGCATTCTAACCCACCTCGATGCCCACCGGTGGAGTTGCTACGGTCAAAACCCTCTCGTAATGCCACTGACGTGGGTAGTCTTAAGTTCACTACAGTTTTACACTCGTGGTCCCCTCGAATCCTCTTCGTTTGTCTTTTGAAGCCTTGTTGTTGTTGTTGTTTCATATGAGGGGCTTGGACATCGTGGTCATTCAACCCCGTGTACTTGGGTGTGTGTGTACCCAATTCTTACTATAGAGCATCGAGCGTTTAGAAAAGTCTGTGGAGCCTTATGGCGACAGTGTTGCTAACTCTAGGCAGAGGTAGCGCTGATGTCATACGTAATGTTCGCCCGTTTCGAGTACTGCTCTTTCATAAGTTAGCGACACAACACAACCCCAGCAGCTTCCTGAAATAGAACACGCCCATGAGGAGCAGTTTTGCAGGTGTTAACGGATTGGACCAGTATTAAGGATACAGTACGCGAAGAGAACCAATAACGACATTCATTTCGTTGTGATATGACGCATTACTGATTGACAGTTGTCGAGAACACAACCCTTCCTTCTCGGATGTACTGTATGCTGACGATGTTAACAATTTTTAGGTCAGCAATATTGTTGATCATCTTTTTTTGTTATTAGTTAGGCTATAATTTAGTTTCTTTCAATTTTAATCTTGTTGTTTTGTTTAGATTAATATTTGTAATATTGTAGTGAGTTAGCCGCAGGCGCGGATTCGGGGGGAGGGAGGGTGTCATGGGGGTCATGACCCCCCCCCCAAACGGAGACCAAATTTTTTTTGCAAACTCAAAAAACGAATACACAATAACCAGACAAATACAACTTAATGAATTTTAACTGAAAAACAGTTTTTTTCATTTTATTCAATACTGAACATATCTTTATTGCAATTATTATGTTCTGTTACAACTGTACATATTTACAACTTCATACCTGTTATATAAAAACGATTATTTATAGAACACAATCAACTCGTCTATTATTTTGTTTAGCAAACCTTGTGATTACCGAATCGATGTGTATAGTGATGTCACGATGAATGTGCAGCAACGCACGGATAGGAATTTGGGGCTTTTTCGCGCCAAAAATTTTTACCGACGTCCAAACTGCAAGCTTGTTTGGCAATTTAAGCTGTGACTTTCTTCCTTTGTCGGTACCAACTCGACTTGCCGAAACTGTAACGTACCTTGATACTTTTCTCGAAGCTCGATGTAAAAGTTGCAAAACACGCCGTTGCAATTTGTACGAATATTTTTGGTGCGCTAAACGCATCAAATTTCTATCCATGTAGCTTGCAAAAAAATTGGTCTTGTTTTGTACGTTTGTTTATTTTGTGATTGCGTTGTTAGTGATACCATTTTTCTTAACAATTTCGCCAAACTCTAGATCCGCGCGGTTAGGGGCGCACAGCTGTGAGCTTGCATTCGGGAGATAGTGGGTTCGAACCCAACTGTCGGCAGCCCTGATTCGATCGAACAGGAAATAAAACAGACACACAACAATAACACCAATGACGGATAGTGCTTCAGTACTATGTTGCCGGCGGAACTGAGCACGTGCTCCACTTCGGGCGAGCATGCAACACAGAACGAGGCTCTTCTTTCCAGCGTGCTAATCTCGAAAATGTTTAAATTACTAAGACGTAATATAAACGATACTTGTATGCAATAACAAAGGTAATCAATTGGCAGATAATTGTAGGAAGCTATTATGACGAAAAATATATAGTATGTTCAGAGTTCCTTCATGATAAAAGGTGAGGTAACAAAACCAGTGCAGCGGGGGGGGGGGGGGGGGGGGGGGGGGGGGGGCATTAAAAGTAAAAGCCCATAAGACTCACAGTCTTTTCTAAACGCTGGATGCCCTTTTATATTTTTATAGAGCCTTGCTCAGGTTTCCCTCCTTCCATGCGTATTGGTAGCGTAGAGAGCAGATGAGAGAACTATTACTTTTATGTTTGCCTCCTTCCAGAGTTAACTATTATATTTTTGATTTTTGTTTGTCTATTTCTGCCCGCCTTGGTAGCGTTGAGGGCAGATGAGTGTACTATTATATATTTTGTTTATCTATTTCTGCCTGCCTTGGTACTGCTCGGGTCTAAGCTGCGTGAACCTGAGAGGAATGTGCATCGCGGACTATGAGAGGTGGTGGTGACGAGTGATGAGGTTTCTCGGTCCTTGCGTAGTAACAGAAGCAAATACATTAGTCGGTGACTCACCCACTCATGCGCAACCGTACACTGGTTTCAGAAAAGACCCTATGTTAGCAGTATTTGAATAGACGAGAATGTCAGGTTACATGGCGGGCTGTCGACAGGCTTTTCAATTCTCGCCTGCTCCTTCTCTAACTCTGCCCTTCATCCCGCAAGTTCACAGAGTTTAGACCCGAGCAGTAGCGTTGAGGGCAGATGAGTGAAATATTATATTTTTGTTTGTCTATTTCTGCCCGCCCTGGTAGCGCCGAGGGCAGATGAGTGAACTATTACATATTTTGTTTACATACTGTATGAATCAAAGCCTCCGTGGCTTAGGCGGCAGCACGCCGGCCTCTCACCGCTGAGTCCGTGGTTCAAATCCCGGTCACTCCATGTGAGATATGTGCTGGACAAAACGGAGGCAGACAGGTTTTTCTCCGGGTACTCCGGTTTTCCCTGTCAAAATTTCATTCCGGCAACACTCTCCACTATCATTTCATTTCATTTCATCTGTCATTCATTTAATCATTGCCCCAGATTGCCTCCTTCATGCGTCAGGCCTCGGCAGCCGACACAGTTCATATCCTCGCCGCTAGATGGGGGGCTTCATTCATTCCATTCCTGACCCGGTCGGAGACTGGAAGCAGGCTGTGGATTTTCATACTGTATGAATCCGTCAAGGACAGGTGGTCTTAGCTGATTAGTTATACAATACCGACAGTGGTGGCTACGCTCGCTAAAGCGCAGCGTTAGGTCATGGGACCAAGCTCTCTACTGACTCGATAGACGCTTGGGTTCGAGCTCCACCGTTGGCCGTCCTTGAAACGGGGTTTTCCGTGTTTTCCCCCATTTTCAACACCATGAAAATGCTGGGAGGGTACCTTCTGACAAGCCACGGCCGCTTCCTTCCACATCCTTGCTTAGTTTCATCCATTCCATCGACTAGAAAGACCTGCACTCGCCCTCTCAGGATGCCACATGAAAAAAAAAGAAGAAGGTTATACAATTGTTCTAGAGCTACCACTGTCGCTAAAACCTCAGTAGCAGCAGGCAGGTAGATAGTATGTACAGCAGTCGACGGTTGGAAAGTGAATCATGGAGACAATATGAAATAGGAAATTAAATATACGAAAAGGGTTGTAAATCGGAGACAAAAGAATTGGAAACAGCCTACTGTATCGTTGTGAACATTATGTTATATACTCTGTATAATGGGAATGGCCTCTACTTTGAGAGCTCTTCTTTTCATATTGTATGGAAGTAATTAAGTGTTCCCATGCCTGCGGCTCTCAGTTCTTTTTGTCTTTGCGAGGTCTGATGCGCTGTAGAGAACTTCACTTTCCTTTGTAAAAGTCTGCTTTAGGATAATTGTACTTTTAGATGAAAAATGAAAATCCACAGCCTGCTTCCAGTCTTCGACCGGGTCAGGAATGGAATGAATGAAGCCCCCATCTAGCGGCGAGGATATGAACTGTGCCGGCTGCCGAGGCCTGACGCACTCCTCTGGGGCAATGATTAAATGAATGACAGATGAAATGAAATGATAGTGGAGAGTGTTACTGGAATGACATTTTGACAGGGAAAACCGGAGTACCCGGAGAAAAACCTGTCTGCCTCCGTTTTGTCCAGCACAGATCTCACATGGAGTGACCGGGATTTGAACCACGGACCCAGCGGTGAGAGGCCGGCGTGCTGCCGCCTAAGCCACGGAGGCTTCTTACTTTTAGATACGTTAGGAATTTTCGAGTATTTTAACAAATACAAGTGTATTCTTTTGGGGCATGTTCCGTACAATCAAGGATAGCACATAGAAATGAATTAAGATATTAACTGTTTAGTAAGATTTGTAAATGGACTGGAGACAGGATTCGAACCCGTGCCTTCTGAATTCTGGGTAAGGCGCGTTTAGTCGCTTACATCACCGCGACCTCGCTACGGTCAGAACACGTTTCCAAGTCTTGGTTGAAGGGGGGATTAGGAGCAACTTTCTGGATATCGTTGAGATGATCGTAATCTCAGAAAGTGACACCAGTGCCATAGTCGGAACCTGACTTAGGATTGTTTAATCATAGCATTATAGGTACCGTAACTCTGATGTCCACTTCCTGGTGTAGTGGTCCGGATTCGATTCCCAGCCCTAACAAGAAAAATCAATTCTGGTCTGAGGGCTGGAACAGGGTACACTCAGCCTCGTGAGGCAAAACTGAGAAGGGATGGGTTCGATTTCCACCTCAGCCATCCTGGAAGTGGTTTTCTCCACTTCTACTCCAGGCAAATGCTGGGATGATTCGTAAGGCCACGGCCGCCTCCTTCCCAACCCTCCCCTGAATTACAAATGCACACACAAATATAGCCATCACAATAAGACAGGTTATCACACAAATTCTACACACACCCAAGTACACGGAGCTACACGACCACGATGTCTCTGCCCTTAAAATAAGCACAACAACAGCTCTGATGTCGCCCTCTGAGATCACAGTAATGCCAACGTTATTCTGAATTTGTTCCTAATGCTCTCTTCATTTAATACAGTACTTGGAAATGAACCCTCGTCGTTGTGAAGTCGCAGTGGTGTAAGCAGACAATAAACACACAAACTCAGAATACAGGAGATTCAGGTTCGAATCCCAAGTGCTGTCTCATTTTGAAGGTTTACTCATCAGTTAAGTTTCGTAATAATCTAGTTCAGAATTTCCCAAACTTTGCTCCGTGAGATGTGAATAGGTGTTCCATGACCCTCTATGTGGTCTAGTGTTATTTTATTTCAGTTCTGCCTGATATTCTGCTAGTTATTGACAATAAAATTCACTCTACCGGTCAGCCAGTTTAATTTACCAATAAATAGTGAAATCGATCCTGGACCTCCGGGGCTGTAGCCAAGAATGCTTGCCGCTACACCACGAGGTGGTATTCCATACTTATTTGTGTAATTCCTATTATTGATACACAAGTCTCCCAAATGGTGTCAGTTTTGAAGATTTGGAACAGTGTAGTGGCTACATGATTTTACTATTCTGGCCAAAAGAAAATTGAGTCAAAGATTATTCTCAATCAAAACAAATTCTACTTAATTGTGTACGATATTTGTGACACATGGTTGGTTGGTTGGTTGGTTGGTTGGTTCTTAAGTTTAGAGGCTGCGACAACGCGGTCATGTAGACCCGTGTACTTTGAGTGTGTGTAGAATCTGTCTGATAACCGGTGCTAATTGTGATGACTGTATTAGTGTGTGTTATCTGTTTTTTAATTCAAGTAAGGACTGCAGACTTTTGTATTTTGCAAATAGTTCCTACTTTTGCCGCCAAACGCCACCGTCAACGACTACTAGTTCAGAACTTAGCTACCAGACGCCAGCGCAGTCGGCTCTTGGCAACGAACGTAGGAACCTAAGAGCGTTGTTTACATTCTTAACCCATACAGTTTAGCTACACACAGGTGTAATTAGTGGAAGGTTCTTTAACATGTCATAAATCTATGACATGGGACCGCCGGCTTATTTGTGACACAGTTTCCGTCACTGATCATGCGACTGGCGAGAAGGCTCGGCATTCTGCAGCGTCACTTCAATACAAATAAGAAGGTAAGTTGTATTGGATTGCTTTTGAGACAAGAACTCCTCAAGAGTTGAAGAGCTCTTCAGATCCTGTGCCTCGAGGGAGACTACAATTTCAGAGAGGGAGGTTTGCTGAAAACAAATACTCTTCTGGAGAAAGGTAAGTGTTTACAATAACTAGAAAGTTGCTATCCCACAGTGTCTGTGAACATTGCCCCTTGATGCAAGTGTTCTTCCTTTGAAAGCATGGCTCTTAGATGCGTTGAACAATAAACAACTTTATTCAGAAATAAAGTGAGACAGTTATATTCAGGAGATGCAATGATATACGGTACAGTTTACAGTTCAGTTGCAACCCAACAATAAAAAGTTGGTTGGTTCCTTAGTCTAGGGGCTGCGACGACGCGCTCATGAAGCCCCGTGTACTTTGGGTGTGTAGAATCTGTCTGATACCGGTGTTAATTATGATGACTGTATTAGTGTGTGTTATCTGTTTTTAATCCAAGTAAGGACTGCAGACGATAATTCCTACTTTCGCTACCAAATGCTATCGTTCACGACACCTAGCTGTGAACTTGGCTACTACTAGATGCCATCGCTACCAGCGCCTGGTGATGAACGTTGGAACTTAGGAGCATTAATCAAACCTAACCTACAAAGTTTGCTTCACACACGTTTAGTTAGTGGAAGGTTCTTTTACTTGCCATATATCTATGACATTGGTCCGCCGGCTTTACTTCCCCTCCAAAGGAAGGCATACTGAGGTATTTTTAACGTTCTTAAAAACCCGACGACTTCGGCCGGGTTTGAACCCGCAACCTTGGGCATAGAAGCTCAGCATGCTACTAACTACGCCACCGAAGCCGACAACAATAAAAAGTAAACTTAAAATTAAATGTAGGCTACATAGGAATGACCTTAGGACATAGCTTTCGCTTGGGCGATCATGTCTGTTGTGTAAGACTTGGAAAATGTGACCGCAGTCGGGATTCGAACCCATATTTTCTGCTATCCAGGCAGATGCGTTTAGCCACTTACCTACACTAATGCAAACACGCTCCGACCAATTTTGAAGTGTTAGATGGAGAGACGCTGTTGCGGCGGTTTCTGGAATGACGTGAAAATAGCCTTGTCACTTAGTCGTACAGTGGCTCTATTGAGACAGTAACGACAATTGAGTAGACTATAAGCCCCCCCCCCCCCCCCCCCCCCCAAGTTTCAACTAGACCAGTGGCTCAAAGCACTCATCCATCGAAGACATTAGAAATCCTCTTAAACAACTGCCCCCTGAAACTGAAGTAACCTGGAAGCCGTCGCAGCAATCGATATGAGTGACATTTTTTCAACCTGTGAAGTCTTTGTCCTAATAGTTAATAGCTAATTCTCTGCTTGGGGTGACATATAAAGCGACAGTGGCTCTATTAATGAACATAGTACATACTGTAATAGGAGGCACTTACCATTTATTGTAATATGTAATTGTGAAATCCGTCCTATAAAAGAAACTGTAAAGCAATATCGAAGTACCACACAACATAATGAGTCGTCAAGTTATAAAAATTGTTTAATCCACTTGTGAATAAGAATCATTTTCATGACAAACGTTTCTCTGGACTTAGCCTCACGTATCTTTCGTGTTTGTTGTTTTCTACTTTTTGCATTGTTTTTTGTTTTTGTGTTTGCTTTGCGCTTTTGCTTTTGAATTTGACTTTTTGCTTTTCTTTCTTGGCTTCGTGTTTGTTTTATCATTTGCTTTTTTGAATTTTGCTTTTTGCTTTGTGTTTCTTGTTTTCTGCTTTTGCTTTTGTTTTTGAATTTGGCTTTTTGCTTCGTCTTTTTTGTTTTGGTTTTATGTTTGTTTTCTGCTTTTGCTGTTTTTGAATTTTGCTTTTTGCTTTGTGTTTCAATTTTTTTGTTTTCTGTTTTTGCTTTTGTGTTTGAATTTTGCTTTTTGCTTCGTGATTTTTGTTTTTGTTTTTGTGTTTGTTTTATGGAAAATCAAAATAAAACAAAACAAAATAAAACAAAATATACATAACAAAATAAAAATAAAACAAAACAAAATAATAATAAAAATAAAACAAAACAATTTAAAACAAAATAAAGTAAAACAAATTAAAATCAAATTAAACAAAACAAAATAAAACAAAATAAAATTAAGTTAAATAAAATAAAATAATTCAATAAATAATTTTACGACATGATCCTTATTCACAAGTGGATTAAACGAGTTTTGCAACTGGACGACTCATATAGTACACAGTAAATTTGCAAGCAATTTGCCCGAACATGGCCGCTGGTACCACGTGACCCGCTTAGCCGTAAAAACTAAGACCTCCAATATTGTAGTTACAGTCTTAATAGACGCCAAAATCTGAACCTGACTTGAGATTTTTGAAACATAGAAATGGCTTCAGGACTTAGCTCTCCGTGGTGCGGTCATATCTGTTGAGTAGAAGACTTGAAAATGTGACCACGAACCCGGATCTCCTGCAGTCTGGGTAGGAGCACTTAAGTTAGTAACTTAAAGCCTTAAAGCGATACGTGGTGAACGGAAAGTGAAACGTTTCCATTGACGCGGTACGACCCGTGGAAGTTAACAACGCAATTTGCGATATTAGACTTTCGAGATACGTAATGTCATCGCACCAGGAGATGGCAGTTCAACACGCTGAGAATGGGGTAAGGGAGGTCTTAAAGTACGCATGCGCGGCCCACCTATTCCAAACCTAAATATATCGGCTGGCAGTCAGTTGCTGCTACTTCTTGCATGCTAATTTGTTATCAGGCTACACGTGTGTGTATTGTTACCTTCCTTCCTACTGTCAATATTCTTACAAACCTTTGTGTTTACTTTTAACAGTGTGGCAGTATCACGTACAGTAATGGAAACAGTGACCAACTTAATGTTTTTAGAATGCGCGATATGCAGTGAGCGGGAATACAACTGCAGTTCAAACCCAACTGCCATCTCCATGGCGCGATATCAGTACTATTGCCGGTGGTCGAGGTGGAAACTACTGTTAATTTGTAGATTAAGACTTTCAAAGCCCAGATTATTATTAATAGTATCCATATTTTTGGGATTATGCTGTGCCTCCTTTTTCAATTGTTAATTGTTAATTTACTTGTAACATGCTGTCAACTTGCTTGGTTGACAGGTACAGTACGCGGGTAGGATATGATTCAACTCCAGTAGCCTCAGTCATCGTTCTCCTCTCCGGGGTGACATGAGCTCCTGTTACGCTTAGCTGTGCTATCTCGGAACAATTAGTAACGCGCCATTTTTAATTCGCCCATTATACATTTCTGTCCACAATAATTGTGTGAATTGTTCACACTTTAACTTCTGTTTAACACAAGTAGCGCTCGCAATGTTGCTTGGATTATACGCAGTCTGCACTCCGTCATCGCTGTGTCGCCCTACTCGTCCTGGAAGACTCTCGTTGCTGTTATCAACAAACACTGGCGCTGCAAGTTCAGCGGCAATCGTATCTTGAAAGGCTTATAGCTCATTCAGTTTCTTTAATACATTTTTAGCCTACTTTTCACATTTTGCAAAAATGAGGAAAAAGTAGACTTGTGAGATCGGGCAAATGTGTGTGTCTGTCCTTCTGTTTGTCTGTCTGGCTGAGTGTGTGTCCCCCCCTATCAACTCCTAAACGGCTGCAGCAATCGAAACAAAATTTTGTAGGAGTAATGATCTATACCTGAATATCTCACGGCCATATTTGAAAATGATGTCAGTGCTATCAACTGCTGAAAAATTGCAATTGAAATTTGAGCTCCATGTTGGATATCATGGAAGGTATGAATGGGAGCTATTTCAAAATTGGCACACGTATATATACTAATAGCCGGCCCCGTGGTGTTGGGGTAGCGCGCCTGCCTCTCACCCTGAGGCCCCGGGTTCGATCCCCGGCTCCGTCAGGGATTTTAAAACTGACGTGAGGGTTGGGACGGGGTGCACTCAGCCTCATGAGGACAATTGAGTAGCTGTCTGACAGTGAGACAGCGCCCCGATCACGAATACCAAGATTAACGGCCGAGGGGACCCGACGCGCTGATCACGCGTCACCCCAATATCTGCAGGCCAAATGGCTGGGCAGCGGTCGCTTGGTCGGCCTTAGCCCGTCATGGGCTGGATAGTGCCAGGGGTTGACTTTTTGTTTGATATATACTAATATTGCAGTTTAATTTCCAGGAGGCCATACATGGCACTGTTGCCAAAATGATTATAAGCCTGCTGATAAATCCAAATTTTAAATGCATATAACTTCTACACTATCAATTGGATTTCAACCAAATTTCGAATATGCTATGTATACATAAACAGATATGACTGAGCGTATTCTTAAGAGCCATCAGGGCTGCCAACTATTAATAAATACTGTCTCTATTTTTGTTACCCTAATATCAATATATCGGAAAGTATGCAAGCCAATAGCTCTAAGCTTTGCACACGTATAGTACCTGGCATTCTAGATTAATTTGGAGTAACTAATTTTATAGGCCTACGCCAGTGCTGCCAACATGATTCTAAGCCTGCTGATAGGTCCAATTTTAAAATGCATGTAACTTCTCTACTAACTAATGGATTTCATTGAAAATTGACACAACAATAGATCATATTATTTCAGAATATTTCTGACCAATACATGTATGTCATTGTTGCCAACATGATTTTACGCGCACTGATAGATCCAATGTTTAACTGCATGTAACGTCCATGCTATCCATTGGACTTCAACCAAATTTTGTAATCTGTACCTTAAGAGATGGAAGTAAGAATATATTCAGCCACCAGGGCTGCCAACTGTAGTTCTCTATTAGGCTACATTATGCCAGGTATACAGTATTTCGAACTAATTAGAAATTTCGATATTACCAACTTAATTTCGTCATTATTCTAGATCTAGATAGATCCATATAGATTAATCATTGGCATAAATCTTAAATTTTATGAAAAGTAGGCTCTTTAGTTCGTCACGGAACTTCTTGTTTCCAGGTAATATGCTAATTCTGTTGGAGTTCAGCTCAGATGTACCCATTCGGCCTGTCAGTAAACGTCGGTAGGCCTACTCCTTGTCTAGACCCCTTGTGGGATAGCAACTACTTGAATGAAATGAGATCATTTTAACCTCCGAAGGAGGGCAAAATGCCCCTCTACGGAAGACTGGCCGACATCGCTACTACCGCGATCTTGAGCCCTAGAGAGTACTGTAAATGTAGAAATGAAAGGAAGGGAAAATGGTAGGAATATATTATAGAGATTGACAGGAGTCACCGGATCAACAAGGCAGCCATCTCATGAGGCCCCTACACACCCCACCAAGGTCTTCCCCCATGAAAGAACGCCATTTATTGGACAGAGTACATACAGTAAAAGGTATAGCCTATACACTTGCAATACATATATAGATTTCTTGAGGCTGTAAAAGGATAAAATTATATAAGAGTAGTATCAATATTGATGGGGAACACACTGAAAAAACATGTTTTAAAATTTAATTGTTAGGCCTATTGAATATTATAGTTGCTTGATTGATGAAGAAGTCATAATGAGTGACAGTAAAGTGCGCAAGTGGGTGCGAGCCTTTAATGAAGGACGGGATAATGTGCACGATGAACCCCGCTCTGGCAGACCATCAGTGATTTCAGACGAGTTGGTTCATGCGGTTAACGACAAAATTCGTGAAGATCGACGATTCACTATTTCAGGGACAACGATCAATAAAGCCGCCTACTGCGCTACCCTGACTAAACTTCGACGTGCAATCCAGAATAAGCGACGTGGTCTTTTGTCGTCTGGAGTGTTGTTGTTGCATGACAATGCCAGACCCCATACTGCGAATGACACGCAAACTCTATAACTTTGAAAGAATAATAGATTTTCCGCCTTCAATACTGTTTATTTCTATTACTTACAGGGACTAGTTTCGGGGGTAAATACTCCCCCTTCCTCAGCCTGTCCAACAAAACTTCACAATGGAAAAACTTTCCATGTACAAGCTCATACAAAACACATGAAGAATAAAGAAATAATATTATTTACAATCCCGCTCGACGCTCCAAAGAAGATACTTTTATTGGATCACTAAGGCCTGAACTCCTGAATTGGGCCGGTGCTGCGGTCCGCTGTCCTCATTGCGTCATCGTGGGACCACTCTAGTCCCCTTGTTGCTCTTGGCAACCGTCAAGGCGAGAAAATTTGTGGCCGCGTCACGCGCCGCCAAGAACTGCAGTGCGCAGGGCGTGAACAAAAACAAACCGGAATTCACCTTGCGAAGTCTCTTACAGCTGAGTGTTAGTGACGTGCTTGGGAAAAGGTGGCGGTTGGGGTTGTGGGAGATGGGAGGCTAAGGAAATGAGAATGAGTGAGGTTTGTTGACGCGCCGTGTGTCGCTGTTATGGAGATAGATTAATGCGTAGAATGAGAGGTGTCAATCTTTAGTATGTTATGAAAAATGATGGGTATGAATAGTGGAATATACCGGGAATTTTATCTATTACAATATAATTCGTCTATTAATGTTCTGTATAAAATGCTGGTTTCAAATATTATTTCATTAAGATTGTGTGAAGGGTTGAATCTCTGTGCTTTATCAATTTCTATTTATTCCAAAATATTCATGAGCGTGCCTTTATTTTCTTGATGTAAAATTTCTAAGTCTTTGTCTATGGTTGTGAATTTATGCCCAGTTTCTGCCATGTGGTTGCCCATCGCTGAAAATTTATTATGTTTGATGGCATTGGCATGTTCCAAAAATCTGGTGTTGAACCCTCTCCCCGTTTGTCCCACGTAATCGGCATTACACTCGTTACATTTAATCTTGTAGACACCTGAATTGCTGTATTTGTTGGTTTTGTTGAGAATATGTGAGTTGAAAAATTTATTATGATTAGTGTTATTGGTTCTGAACTCTGTTTTTATTTTATATTTTTTTAGTACACTAGTAACATTGTATGTGGATTGGTTCACAAAAGTGAACGTTGCGTATGTGGAAGGTTCTTTGTCTTCTTTTGCTAATCTGGAAACGGGTTTGTTCTTAATTTTGTTAATGATATTGTTAACATATTTACTATTGAATCCATTAGCTTCGGCAATTTGGTGAATTATTGAAACTTCTTTACGATAATCTACGTCAGATAGTGGGACGTTCAACGCTGTATTGACGAAACATGCGAGTGCTGCTCTTTTATGGGAAGCTGGATGATTAGAATCTTGTCTAATTACAGTACTGGTTTGAGTTGGTTTCCTGAATATTTGATAGCGCAGGTGATCATTATCATGCATGACTAGTAGATCAAGGTAATTTATGGAACTGTTTATTTCATATTCTGACGTGAATTTAATGTTGCTGTTTATTTGGTTCAAATATTGCAAAAGTTGTTCTATTTTCATTTTAGAGTTGTCAAGGATTACGAAAACGTCATCAACATATCGTCCCCAAAAGAACAAACCATCCTTTTTGTTAATGATTGATTCGTATTCCAGATTATCTAAGAATATGTTAGCTACTATTCCTGATAAAGGAGAACCCATGGGGAGGCCTTCTTTTTGTTTATAGATTTTCTCATTAAAACTAAATTGGTTGTTATTTAGGATGAATGTTAAGATGTTCAAAAATTCAGAGATCTCAACTTGTGTTAAATCACTATTATTCTTTAAGTTGTTCTTTATAATATCAATGGAGACGGCAATCGGTATGCTTGTATACATGTCTTTTATGTCTATAGTGTGTAAAGAATGCGTTCTGGTAAGTTTTAGTTTACTAGTTAATTCACAGAAATGTATCGAATTTTTAAAGGATGCATTGGCCTTGAGTTTGTAATGTGATTTAAGAAATGAATGAGCAAATTGAGCGAGTTTATACGTCGGACTATTTCTGAAATTGACTATTGGTCTGATAGGAATGTTATCTTTATGTATTTTAGGTAGTGCTCTAAATGTTGGTAATTTAGGGTTCATATTGACCATTTTGTTTTTTTGTTTTTCATCAAGGATGGATTAGGTGTTTTTCAGGAGCTGTTTAAGTTTCCTTTGTAAACATTGGGTGAGGTCATTTTGATTTATCTCAAAGTTGGGATTAGTGAGGAAATCTTCTGTTTTATTAATATAATCATTCTTCTTAATACTGACTGTGGTGTTGCCTTTGTCTGCTTTAGTTAGGATTAACTGGTTCTGTTCTATTTTGGTTGATAAACTTTTGCAATCTCTTTGAAGTTGTAGATCCATTCTATGTTCCTTCTTATGTTGAATAATTTTCTTGATTTTCTTGTTGACTTCATGCCGTGCCCCATTTTGTTCATCTTGAGGCAGTCGTTTAATAGCTGCCTCCGATTCAGCTGTCAGTTTGGTTAGGTTGTGTGCATTATAGTTAGATATCCAATTATGCTTCATGCTTTTTTCTAGAATTTGTAATTCGGATTGGTTGAATACGGTGTATGTCAGAACAGAACCAGTTAATCCTAACTAAAGCAGACAAAGGCAACACCACAGTCATTATTAAGAAGAATGATTATATTAATAAAACAGAAGATTTCCTCACTAATCCCAACTTTGAGATAAATCAAAAAGACCTCACCCAATGTTTACAAAGGAAACTTAAACAGCTCCTGAAAAACACCTTATTCATCCTTGATGAAAAACAAAAAAAAAAAAAAAAACAAAAGGTCAATATGAACCCTAAATTACCAACATTAAGAGCACTACCTAAAATACATAAAGATAACATTCCTATCAGACCAATAGTCAATTTCAGAAATAGTCCGACGTATAAACTCGCTCAATTTGCTCATTCATTTCTTAAATCACATTACAAACTCAAGGCTAATGCATCCTTTAAAAATTCGATACATTTCTGTGAATTAACTAGTAAATTAAAACTTACCAGAACGCATTCTTTACACACTATAGACATAAAAGACATGTATACAAGCATACCGATTGCCGTCTCCATTGATATTATAAAGAACAACTTAAAGAATAATAGTGATTTAACACAAGTTGAGATCTCTGAATTTTTGAACATCTTAACATTCATCCTAAATAACAACCAATTTAGTTTTAATGAGAAAATCTATAAACAAAAAGAAGGCCTCCCCATGGGTTCTCCTTTATCAGGAATAGTAGCTAACATATTCTTAGATAATCTGGAATACGAATCAATCATTAACAAAAAGGATGGTTTGTTCTTTTGGGGACGATATGTTGATGACGTTTTCGTAATCCTTGACAACTCTAAAATGAAAATAGAACAACTTTTGCAATATTTGAACCAAATAAACAGCAACATTAAATTCACGTCAGAAAATGAAATAAACAGTTCCATAAATTACCTTGATCTACTAGTCATGCATGATAAAGATCACCTGCGCTATCAAATATTCAGGAAACCAACTCAAACCAGTACTGTAATTAGACAAGATTCTAATCATCCAGCTTCCCATAAAAGAGCAGCACTCGCATGTTTCGTCAATACAGCGTTGAACGTCCCACTATCTGACGTAGATTATCGTAAAGAAGTTTCAATAATTCACCAAATTGCCGAAGCTAATGGATTCAATAATAAATATGTTAACAATATAATTAACAAAATTAAGAACAAACCCGTTTCCAGATTAGCAAAAGAAGACAAAGAACCTTCCACATACGCAACGTTCACTTTTGTGAACCAATCCACATACAATGTTACTAGTGTACTAAAAAAATATAAAATAAAAACAGCGTTCAGAACCAATAACACTAATCATAATAAATTTTTCAACTAACATATTCTCAACAAAACCAACAAATACAGCAATTCAGGTGTCTACAAGATTAAATGTAACGAGTGTAATGCCGATTACGTGGGACAAACGGGGAGAGGGTTCAACACCAGATATTTGGAACATGTCAATGCCATCAAATATAATAAATTTTCAGCGATGGGCAACCACATGGCAGAAACTGGGCATAAATTCACAACCATAGACAATGACTTAGAAATTTTACATCAAGAAAATAAAGGCACGCTCATGAATATTTTGGAACAAATAGAAATTGATAAAGCACAGAGATTCAACCCTTCACACAATCTTAATGAAATAATATTTGAAATCAGCATTTTATACAGAACATTAATAGACGAATTATATTGTAATAGATAAAATTCCCGGTATATTCCACTATTCATACCCATCATTTTTCATAACATACTAAAGATTGACACCTCTCATTCTACGCATTAATCTATCTCCATAACAGCGACACACGGCGCGTCAACAAACCTCACTCATTCTCATTTCCTTAGCCTCCCATCTCCCACAACCCCAACCGCCACCTTTTCCCAAGCACGTCACTAACACTCAGCTGTAAGAGACTTCGCAAGGTGAATTCCGGTTTGTTTTTGTTCACGCCCTGCGCAGTGCAGTTCTTGGCGGCGCGTGACGCGGCCACACATTTTCTCGCCTTGACGTTTGCCAAGAGCAACAAGGGGACTAGAGTGGTCCCACGATGACGCAATGGGGACAGCGGA
Organism: Meconema thalassinum; assembly: GCA_946902985.2. NCBI lineage: Eukaryota > Metazoa > Arthropoda > Insecta > Orthoptera > Tettigoniidae > Meconema > Meconema thalassinum. The sequence continues at coordinate 291,832,605 of OX336391.1, read as the reverse complement.
CCGCAGCACCGGCCCAATTCAGGAGTTCAGGCCTTAGTGATCCAATAAAAGTATCTTCTTTGGAGCGTCGAGCGGGATTGTAAATAATATTATTTCTTTATTCTTCATGTGTTTTGTATGAGCTTGTACACGGAAAGTTTTTCCATTGTGAAGTTTTGTTGGACAGGCTGAGGAAGGGGGAGTATTTACCCCCGAAACTAGTCCCTGTAAGTAATAGAAATAAACAGTATTGAAGGCGGAAAATCTATTATTCTTTCAAAGTTATAGTTACGTCAATTCGGACCTGAATAATCGACATTATGAACGCAAACTCTAACCAAAAAATTTGGATGGGAACAGATGGACCACCCACCGTACAGTCCGGACTTGGCGCCAAGTGATTTCAAACCTGTTCCGCTACCTAAAGGAGTTTCTTGGCGGCAAACGCTTCGACACAGATGATGAAGTGAAAGAAGCTGTTAAAGACTGGTTAGCTTCGCAGGCGGCCGAGTTCTACGACTTAGGCATTCAAAAGCTTGTGGAACGATGTGACAAATGTGTAAATAAGTATGGAATTTATGTAGAAAAATAGAGAAAGACGTAAGGAATGTATATAAAACAATTGTTTTGGAAACAATTTTGATTTTGGATGTTTTTTTAACCGGACCTTAGTTTTGGAATAGCCCTCGTATTATACTTGCTATGCCCCATTTGTTAAGTGGTTTGCAGTGCTTCTTGGCTAAAGGAGCTAAGAGCTTTCGGCTCCTTAAAGCACTCGCTAGCTGCCGGTGGAGGCACCAAACGATGGAATGTTTTAAAATCCAAAACATTCCATCATTCTGTTTCTTGTTGACTTCAGGTTTCATCCTTTCCAATAAAAAATAAAATAATATATGCTACTAGCAGACCCACGTGAAAAGACTCGCATGTGTATACACTTCGAGAAAGCGCCCACAGCGGATCCATCTCAAACAAGACGTAGAGAAAACAACTGCGCAGTCAGAATAGCTCGAAGTGTTGCCAATTGGCAGTTATCGCGGAACGAAATTGACCAATTTTGCCGCCAAAATGACCAGGGAAGAACGTTTGTTTGAGAGGCGACCAAATGAGTGGTATTTTTTTCCCAGGTTGTAATTTTAATTTTATGATTGATAATTGCAGTAAACCTTTCATAGCTGTAGGACTGGCAGTTTTTTTTTATCATTTTAAATGATCTTGTCGACTTGGTCGTTACGCTGGGGTCTGGCGTTATGTTACGGTGACGGGACGAAATGTACCCAGATGCACTGAGGTGTGTGACGTCATAGTACCGCTTGGTGCATGTGTTCCCCGACAATCTATAATTCGTTAGTATAAGACAAACATCCCCGATTCTTGGATGTCACGGGTAATCTCGAGAACCACTGGAAGGATTTTGATGCGGTTTTCACCATTCTGTACGGGATATATCGAGGAAAGATTCTGTAGAAAATAATTTATGTATGATCAAAGGAAGCCAAGCAGTAACGATTTCAGTGAAAAAGTCGAAAACAAACTTGGCGTCCGTGCGCTTCTTAAGCTTACGCTGGGCAAACCATTAAAAAGATCAATATACTATGAGCGTAAGAATTGGTCAGCATGAAAAGTTCTACAAAAAAGTCCGCGAGAGCATATCTCTATCTTCAATACATCGGCCACTATAAGTGTTTTTTAGACTGGATGGAAGGGGCACGTCCCCGCGCGCTCTGAAAAGCGTGACGGCATCCCGCGCGGTTGACCTTGCTTTGCCCTTGGTTTGCACTTGCCGTTCGCGAGTAATTTGAAACAAGGTAAAGTATTATAAAGCAAGATAAGTATTATGCAGATAATTTTCTAACATGTCAAGAGTCCAGCCTTTCTAGCATTTTTCAGCATTTGTAGCATTTAAAATGATACAAAGTCTAGTCTTTCAGACTGACTGTCAGTTTTTTAGAAAAAAACATTTTAGTAGAAAAACGTTTTTTTTCTTAGCCTTGTTTGAAAAGGTAAAACATTCCATCTCCTAAAGTATTAGAGCTAGAGCAGCGAGATTTTAAATGAAAACTCCTCACATACCTAGGTAGATGTCTAATGACATCATGTAAAACAATGTCTGAAATGCTGCTACTTTAGGGACAAATGTGCATCAAACGAAATGTAGACCTGTCCTTAAACTTTCTGCAAGCACTGTAAACCACCCGCCCGGCTTTATTGGGTATGCGGGCTCGACGCGTCACAGTTTTGGCAGGGGCTATCGTCACGTTTATTTGTAAGACTCACGTTTTATACAAATTGTCGATATTTATGAAATCGGAGTGCAATTATTCGTCACTGCTGCGGGTAATTCTCTTTCTTCTTTTTTGGTCGTTTGGGTCACCTATTGACCACGGTGCTTGTGCTTAAGCTGTTGTCTGCGACTTCTGGTGTTTCTGATGGAGTGTTTGGCGGCTGCTTTTGTGCTGAAAATTTTGAGCCTTTCTATTGGACCAATAATCTTTCATTTTCTTGCTGAACTCTATCTTACGTTCCTTGGACCATTTCCTGAACGCGTTGTAGTGAACTTCTATAATGCATGCGAGGAAAGGTCTGGTTTCAATTGGCAGAGGGTAGCGACACCTGTCATTTATTGTGTCTTGCTGAATATTAAGTTCAGCAAGATTCTTCTCGATTTTTTTGATTCATAAGGACCCAGTGGCTTTGTAACGTTTGCCGTAATGCATACAAGTGAACGCCGGCCCTCAAGATCAGTGTCTTGCCAGGTACATTGCTGCCACCAATCTGTAACGCGACACTCCGTCTCTCTAGATCAGTGCCAGGTACATCGCTGTTTACTACACATGGATTAAAACTCAGTTAAGTGCCCGGCGAACCATTTAGAACCAAGAGCCGAATTTCACCTGTTTTCACGACCAGATAACCGTGAAAAATAAAGGTATCTCAGAGCTATGACAGCTGTTACCTGTGATTTACAATATAACTAGGGAGAATGGAAGGATGGTTAGGCAATAGCATGCAATATACATCTTTCATTTACAGTGCTGTCTATTATTCCAATCTGACAAATACAGCAAATACATAAAAGTATCATAGATGCTACATATTCTAAACTACACTGGTTAGTACAATAATAATAATTATTATTACATGTCAGAATGGTCTTTGGTTCATCGAACCTGGCAGCGAAGCCTAGATGTTGAATTAATGGGTGTTAATTAAGCTTCTTACCTTAAACTGCTAAGTCGAGCAACGCAAGAGCGCTGGTCCTGCATCCTACAGAAAGTGGACAGCATACACATCGTCAGATCTTCAATGGTACACAGGCCATGAACGGCCTATTACATGCCATTTTAACACTTTACGTGCATCCCCCACTTCTTCAGTTTCCTCCCACTAGTTACAGTAATCACTCGTCCCCGATTGTATAAAAATACAATTACGGTACCGGTACTTCGAAAAAGGGTGGGTGGGTGTTACAGAGAGTGCAATACTCGTTTGTAGAAAATACAGCTTCGTCAGCACATTAACATGTACTAAAGTCATTAAAAACCAATGGGGTCTTGACCAGGCGGGCCACACACGTTACGTCCTTAATAACGAGGGCTACTAGTTGACTCGTACAACAAATTAGATTACGGAGCTGAGTACGAGAAACCAAATACCTAATGGGAGTAATAAAATTAGTTAGTTATTGTTGTTTTAAGGGCGGAACTACGACGTCATCTGCCCCTAGTAATAAATTTAACATGCTTCCTACAAGGCGAGCTCTCTCTCGTCTAATTAACAGACTCTTCAGCAAAGCGCTTAAACACAGAAGAAAACACTACGGTATTTGTTTCTATCCTTGTAGGGGGGTTGTTCCACAGGGTGCGTACATTGCGGACGGAGGGACCAAATTACTTACTGCATCGTTTAAAATCACAAGTACCCTTTATAATTTCAACATAAACTTGACACGCAGAATATAAAGATTTCGTATCAACTTAGATGGAAAATTTTGAAATCATTCAAAAGTACTTACTATATTATAAGAAAGAACATTACTGTAACGAGTGGATCTCACTTGACCTTTAAGTTAAATATCAGAATTTCTATATGACAATGCTTATAACTCAAGCAATAGTTCGTTTAGACTTAACTGCTTGACGTATTATAAGACTTAGTTGCATACTAAATTTGGGTTTAACATGTGTCCTCCAATGGGACATATTTTTACAGAATTACAATATCTGTCACATATAACATTATAGAATGTAATTGCATGTCTTATTTCTATTAGTGTCTTTTAATTTCGTGAGCTTACAACCAAACACATATATCACTCGTGTTAAATGAATTGTTGCCATCTCTTGTTGGACGGTATAAATCGTGATGCGCAATCTGGACCTCTTTCAATCATCTTCTTGACTTCTTCTATTCAGCAATATGACGGCTAATCTCTTCATTTCTCTCTGCAAATATACTCGACCTCACCTTGTTGTCATCCTGTATCAACATACAAAATACATTATGAGCACTAGCAATATAAAAGAAAATGGGAGGGGTTCCAAGATTACATGAATCTAGAGGCTTTCTTTATGCAAAAATGACAGCAACAAAAAATGTTTTTCTATTTACTTAAAAATGTAATGGGGGCTGCGTGGCGCAGTCGGTAGAGGCGCTGAGCTTCTAACTGAAAGGGAGTGGGTTCGTTCCCCACCCAGGTAGTGGATTTTAGAAGCAAAACTGCCACTTTCGGAAACGCAAATAGCCCTGGGGTTCCCTCAGCCTACACCAGAAATGAGTACCAGGGTAATTCCTGGGAGCAAAGACGGCCGGACATGAAGCTGACAACTCCATCCCATCTAGTGCCGATGTCACAAAAAGTGGAAGCCTCTACCTTCCACTACTCCCAGGGCCTCCATGGCCTGTATGGAGTTGGCTTGGCTTGGCTTAAAAATGTAATACTTAACTCTGTCAAAGATAAATTATTATCCTGTGAATTATTTTCAATTATTGAATTATGGTATTTTTCAAGGGGTTTCCTCATGGGATAAATGTTAATGAATTTATGAATATTGACAAGGGGCTTATTTGTACTATATCTATTGTTAGTTATTGTAGAGTTTAAAAAAAACTTTGCCTTACAGTGAATTTTTTAACTTTACGTAACCCATTCTCTTCGGCATAGAAGGAGGGGTCCTGCCTTTCATCTTGGGGCCTGCATTGATGGATTGACTACCTTGATGTGATATCAATCACGCCTTGGCGGCTAACTGGATAAGGTTGTCCGAAGTCTTCTTCACACGTTCACGAAGTAAGCAGTTCACTCCTGGTCTTTGAAACAGACTTGTAAATATGGGTTAATATTTGGATTGGTTAGAATTACTACACTCCATCGTCATATTTATGACCGAACAATTGGAAATTCGATTTTATTTTTATTTTTTAATACAAATTCGAGTGAAAGCCATGCATGATATTGCCTGCTAGGATAAGGGTGGAAAAAGGATCCTTTACAACATACACTTACCAACTGTCATTAGCTATTGGCGTTACTAAAATATTTGCTTCAATGGAGAAATCAATTAATGATCTATAGTAATTTATAATTCCGTCGATCCGTAAAATTATGCCTCTGAAAATTACAATACGAATTTAATATACAGAACAACGATTTCTGGATGCTATCTCGCGTATTCTCTCTGAGGTAGCTTTCATTGAGCAGTAGTATACAAGAAGTATTCATAGAAGAAAAGAAAATATTATCATCGTCATTAAAATTAATATCATTATCATTATTATTATTATTATTTCGTGGTGACCTCGCTCAGAAAAGTGGAGACCTCACTTGACCTACGCTCCATAGTTTGCCTTATGTAATTAATATTTCTGGCCACAATAAAATTTTCAACTTACGGGAGGCCTGTTAGTTTACTGATATCCGCCTGCCTGCTTGAGGAAAAGGAAGGAAAGGAAGCTTGTAGTTTAACGTGACCGTTAATCTTGAGATCATGAGCCACGGGACCTCCTTTTTACGTGGAATCCGAACCACAGGACATGGCATTTCACTTCGAAAATCTCACATGCATTGTGAGGGTTGACCGTAATTCGTAAGAGCGGTTCCTTTTTGTTTCTTTTTCTTTCGTCCAGAATTTCATTCACAATTCTGGTCTGCGGCAACGTTTTACTCTCCAGGCGATAATAAACTATACCCTCTGTCTGTTATGCGTATTTCATTGCGCGTTAATTATTATGGAACTTCATTGTCTCTATTATTATTATTTATTACGTTTAAAATATTGACTAACACTACAATAAAACATTATGACAATTAAACTGAGTTAAATAATTTAAATTCATTATACAGAAGTTACTCCTCTACCTCCACGTAATTGAAGGGACTTGCGATCGCCACGATGCCTGTATCTTGTAACAAGTTTAGGTATAATTTAGAGGTGACATTCTTTTTGGGTCGGCTGGGTGATATTCTTGATTTCACAGTGTTTTCATTAGACTGTTTCTGTTCTTCTAAATTGAATTGAGGGGCTGACCATGGCGAAACGCTCGGAACGTTAATTCCCTTCTTTAATTGATCATCTATAATTTCCTGTACTAATTCTTTTTGAGCATGAGGCACGCGATAATGCCTCTTGAAAATCGGTGGAGCTGAGCCTGTTTCAATTTTGTGAGTAATTTTGGTTGTTATTGATACTGAAAGAAACTCTCACCAGGCTTGCTAAGCAAGCCTCCATCAATAGGGGACTTGGACTAAATAAAAATGTTCACATGCTTGGTTTACCCCGGGAATTCTCACATAATACTTGACGTACGATCCGCTGTGTCACAGCTTTACCCTTCTTGGCTACGTTGAGATCGTATAAAACAGCCTGTGGTGGTCCATTCTGTACAGGTGTCAGGAGGCCGTAGAAAGCCAGGCGTCTCCTTCTGATGGCATCGGTGGGTTTTTCCTGGCTCACAATTTGGTTTGTACCATCGTCTTCCTTCTGGTAAGATCCTCGGTCCCACAATATTCCGCAATAATTTCCTTTCCTGTACCTCGAGGGCCCTTTATTCTCTTTCTTTTATTATTATTATTATTATTATTATTATTATTATTATTATTATTATTATTATTATTATTATTGTTATTATTATTAATTCGTTTTAGGGGATTAAGACATCTTGGTCATCAGCCACGGTTACTAAAACTATTTAGCAAATGAAAAAATTAGCTTCTTAGTAATTAAGTAGTTGAAGGGAATATAATATTTGGTGTAAGCTACAGTATTCGGCTTTCTTTTTTTGTAAACGACTTTTGTTTAAAATGAGTATAGTTTGTCCTTCTACAGAAATTCGATATTTCGCCTATGCGCCAAAGGGCCTACATTTCGGGAATGGAGAGGGCTGTCCAAATTTCAAGTATACAGTGTTACCCGCAGCGTTCCGAAAGGTAAGTACGTAAAATTTGGTTCAGTTTGGTGAAACGGTTGTGGATTTGTATAAATAACAAACAGGCACTCTAAGCAGGAGATTTTACGTTTGCACCACAATGGTCTCCGCTCAAGGAAAGTGTACATAATATGTTGTTTATTCAGGATTATATATACCAATTTCTAGCCTTGTCCATAATCTTCTGGAGTTTCTACGGGTCCAAATCACTAGGAGGACGGAATTTGGGCCCCCTACCTTACACGTTTTAAGATGAAAGTCATATTCGGAAAAGAGCGTCTAGAGCGTATTGGTACTGCCAAATGATATCACAGACATTTCGACCGTCGCCTGATGTGACCCTTTCATCTCAAGACTTGCAAGTAAACTTTCCTTTCGGGCATAGGATTCGACTTCGAGTCTCAAGGTTGCTCTGATTTTCAACTCTCATACTTCAAATAATTATATACAGTATTTATTCGAAAGCAAGCAACGATGACAGTTTAGACAGGATTTTGGAGTTGGTCAGAGCATAGGCTTATACATTCTTAGTCTGGATATGGAAGTCCTGAAACAAGTCGCTAGATCGTCCACGGGCATCGACTCGAAAGACCTGCTTCGGATCTTTTCGGAGGGCACATATCAATATTTTGGAACAATGCTAATGAGTGAATCAGTCCAACAGGTGTTAGTGCAGCTAGTTTTCCGGGAATTGTTTTCTATGTTATCAGTCACAATAGAGAAATTGCTTGTGGAGATTAACGAGAAATCTGAGTTAGCTAATAGGCCATTATACTGTAATTGATTCACGAACAAACAAATTCGCCATACAGTGGTTAACACAGACTTATCGGATATCAGATAAGACAGAGCGAGCGTCACTCTCACTTGGCACTGATAGAGACGAGCAAGAGCGTCCAGCACGCCATATCATTTTGTCTACTGTCCCGTTGAGCGGTTCAAAAGAATATGAGTAAAATATGTTCATTTTATAAATTAACATAAATTAATATGCGATATATTTTGTGACTAGTCACAGAAGTTCACTTGGTAAGCCATACTAACGGCTTCTATAATTTATGAAAAGTAAGCAGGAGAGTCTGTGCTATAGGATTAATATTCACTGATGTGGCCCTTCTAGGACAGGCGTTCTCAACCTTTTTGAGACTTTGTGTGTGGAATTTGTGTGATAACCTGTGTTATTGTTATGTGTGTGTATTTGTACTTTGGGGACAGGAATGGGAAGGAGGTGGCCGTGGCCAGAAGTTAGGAACCATCCCGGCATACCATAGCGAGTACTGAGCACCATTAAATCGAATATAATAATAATGGGAAAGAAAACCAAAGGGATCTGGTTTAAAGAGGTGGAAAAAGACCTACAAGATCACATCAGGACATCTTGGAACGTGACTCTTTGAAGAAGAAACTTAGGGAAATACAGAGTTTTCATCCAAAACCTATATTGAAAACCGGCAAGAAGTGGACCGAAGAAGGAAAGGAAGCTCACCGAAGAAGAATGCGCGAATACTGGGCCAATGTGACAGAACGAGGGAAAATGCAATCGTGGTCCATAGAAGACCGAAACGATTATATAAAGAAATAATAATGGAACAAGCATGTGCCTCTCTTTCCTTTGCCTATATCTCTCTCCCTCAGAAGTGCTGAAATAGCTAGGCATTCACCGCTCACCAGGTATGCTGCAACTGCTTGCATGGCTCTCGCAGATAAGATATATGTACGTATTGACAGCATCTTTTGTGTTACTCATAATACAAGGCTGCCCAATTATTTGTACTGTAGATTAAAAATACTATTTCACAAACAGATACATTTCCTGACTGTCAAAACCTGTATGAAAACACTATTATTCCGGTTCGTGCAACAGAATTTGAATTGATTTGAATTTGATCTCACGGGAGCCTGTGTTGGCGAGCACCAGGTTGAGAACACCTTTTCTTGGACTTAATTATCGTTGTCGTTCCCCTTTCGTGCCGTACTGTGCTGGAAGAGGGTTTGATAAAGTGTCCGCGGACTTGAAGAATGGTGCTTGTCCTATCATAAAACTTGCCCGAAGAAGAGAGAGGGAGAGGTGTGTATGTGTATGGAGGATCATTACTCAGGATTGCCACTGTCCGAAACTGGATCTCCTGGGAAACTGTAGCTTCCTGATGCTCTTCAGTGTAGCCACTGTTGCCAACTCACGTTAAAAATATCAATAAGCAGTAGTCAAAAGTCACCAGATGCCAATGTTATTAATAGACACACAATACAGTATACTCTCGATTATCTGGGCTAATGGCCTGGGTGAATGACGCGGATAATCGGAAAACACGGATAATTCAAAGGCAGTGTTTATTGCAAGAAGAATGCCTTCTATTATCTAAAAAAAAATACAGTTCCTTATAAAGTAGGTTATAATACATTTGTTAAGATAACTCACCCACATTATTGTGCTGCCTGTAATGGTTCTCTGCTTCATTACCTCGAGACGTGTTTTGCGTGCGGCAATAATTTCACCATATTCAAACCCTCTTTGTCCCATATAATCCAACAGTGTATCTGTACACTGTAGAGTCATCTTACGTATGACAACAGCTGTTGATCATTTAAGTGGATCCTTCAATGGAAATGCCGACAGCACTTGCCCTCCGGCAACCTTCAAATAAGCCTATCCCCACCTCCTTACGGAACTTACACTTCGCTATTAAAAAACAAGACTAGACAAAACAAAAAGTTGTCGACCTGTCACAAAGTACTGCACTAAAAATAACTTAGCCCTACCGGGATTACACTGCAAAAATATGTACGAAAAATCATTTCAAACGCAGCCTATTCAATTTACAGTACAGAATGAATTACAGAGACATTTTTGTGCCGGATGCTGTATGAATATCTATGACTTTTGTCATTATTCTAGATTTTCCCGTATTGATTATGATATATTACACCAATATCCACTTTAGAATACAAAAATGTTTTTATACGATGTCCTTACACTCTTAGATACATGTTTTGGCTCTGTGAACCTTCTTCAGTCAAACACATTAATGATTTTCATATCTTTTTTACAATCGTCAAAGTTATTTAAAAATGGACATAAAATGCTTAAAGAAATCGACTATGAGCAGAAGTTCAGATCATAAGCCCTTCGTCGTTGAAATCCCAATTCAAACACAGGACCCCATTGTACAAGTATCTTGTAAAAAATCGTGTGTGAAAAATCCTTGTGGCTACGGGTGAACGGAAGTTACTTGCTTAAAACTTTGTCATTTTGGTTCAACAACCGTAGATTTGAAGACGCTGGAGATAACACCTCACTGTTTGAAGGATATACAACACATCTGTTGAACCAAAATGACAAAGTTTTAAGCAAGTAACTTCCGTTCACCCGTAGCCACAAGGATTTTTCACACACGATTTTTACAAGATACTTGTACAATGGGGTCCTGTGTTTGAATTGGGATTTCTACGACGAAGGGCCTATGACCTGAACTTCTGCACATAGTCGATTTCTTTAAGCATTTTATGTCCATTTTTAAATTACTTTGACGATTCTAAAAAGATTTTTTAAAAGTTTGTTAACAAGATCAACACATAGACTGTCACATGAGAATCTTTAAGGTGTTTGACTGAAACATTCATTTGGGGGGCTTTACGACATTGTGGTCATGTAGCCCCGTGTACTTGGGTGTGATTTGTATGATAACCAGTGTTATCGTGATGGCTGTATTAGTATGTGTAGTTGTAATTCAGTTGAGGATTGGGAAGGAGACGGTCGTGACCTTACTTCGGATCCATCCCGGCATTCGCCGGGAGTAGAAGTGGAAAACCACGCAAAACCACTTCCAGGATGGTTGAGGTGGGAATTGAACTCGCCTCTTCTCAGGTAGCGTACGAGTATATTCAACAAATGGGTGACGGCGCTTGAATCGTTTCAGCAAAGTCCCGTATGCGTTCATATACCATTCATTTCATTGCGATGAAAATTTGGTGAGTTGTTGAGCACGCTCCCATGATTTTTTTGAGATAGTAAATCAATCCTTCGATAAATGCAAATATTGTGTAGGGTGGGTATTTTGTAAGTATTTTTATTCTCAGTTGCATTTTGTGACTATTTTGAATCTAAATTACATTTTGTAAGTATTTTCTATCTAAATTGCATTTTGTAAATATTGTCAATTCAAGTAACAGTACAGTACATATGTAGTTAGTTTTAGTGTAAGTAGGTAGTTAGTTTGTCTATTAGATATATGTCATTGTTCTATTAGACTGTGGTGTGTGAGTGTGTCTGGTAGCAGTTGCATTGTTTATTAGTTATAGTTCATTGTTTCAGTAGACTGTGATGTGTGATTGCATGTGAGTGTGTCTGGTGACAGACTGTTTTAGTGGTAGTATTTGTTGTTGGTGGAACTTTAGTATTTTATCGTTAGTAGAATTTTGGTATTTAATTGTTAGTGCGGTAGAAGGTTAGTATTTTTGTTAGTAGAATTGCTCTTTACTTATTCTGAAAGGGAGTAGCAGCCTTTCAGAATAAATCAATTCTTTACTAGTCTTATAGACGGTTAAGATATTGATAATATAAGCCAAATAATGGCTACACTGCGTCCTGCTGCACGGCTGAAAGCAACGGGAAACTACAGCCGTATGCTATTCCCGAGGATATGCACCTCTCTATGCATAAATACATGTGATGATGGCCTCCTCCCTTGTAAAATTTCAATCCGGAGGTAAACTAGTCCCCCGTTCGGATCTCCGGGTGGGGACTACTCGGGAGGGGGTTAACATCACAGAAGTGACAAAGAGGAAATCTGGCATTCTACGGATCGGAGCGTGGAATGTTAGAAGTCTGCTAGGAAATGGAAGGTTAGAAAACTTAGAAAAGGAAATGGATAGGTTGAGGTTGGATTTGGTTGGAATTAGTGAAATGCGCTGGCAGGAAGAACAGGACTTTTGGTCAGGAGACTATAGGGTCATTAGCACTAAATCAAACAATGGCCAAGCAGGGGTTGGCCTCATATTGAGTAGGAAACTTGGACAGCGGGACGAATATTATGAGCAATATAGTGAACGGATTATTGTAGCAAAAATAAATACTAAACCTACCTGCACCACAGTGGTACAAGTCTATATGCCTACCAGTCAAGCTGATGATGAGGATGTTGAAAAGGTCTACGAAGAAATAGATGAAATTCTGAGGTATATCAAGGGTGATGAAAATGTTATAGTAATGGGAGATTGGAATGCTGTGGTAGGAAAAGGGAGAGAAGGGAAGATAGTAGGAGATTTCGGATTAGGTGAAAGGAATGATCGAGGAAGCAGGCTGGTAGAATTCTGCACTGAGCATGAGTTGGTCATAGCTAACACCTTATTCAATAACCACAATAGAAGAATATACACATGGATGAGACCAGGAGATACAGGGCGTTACCAAATCGACTTCATTATGGTCAAGCAGAGGTTTCGAAACCAGATTTTGGATTGTAAAACATATCCTGGTGCTGACATAAACTCTGACCACAATCTGGTTGTAATGAAATGCAGATTAAAGTTGAAGAAACTGAAGAAAAGTCAAAAGCCAAAAAGGTGGGCAATAGACAGACTGAAAGAGAAGGATGTAAACGAAAGATTCAAGAAGAGTATAAAGGAAGGCCTAGTGAAAAACCCCAAACAAACTTCAATTGCAGACGAATGGGCACTTTTGAAGAATGAAATAACAAAATCCACAGAAGAAAACATTGGTAGGAAAGAGAGAATAGGTAGAAAACCGTGGATCACTCAGGATATACTCGAATTGATGGATGAAAGGCGGAAGCACAAGAATGTAAGAGATGTAAAGGGGAAAGCAGAATACAGACGTCTGAGAAATGAGGTTAACAAGAAGTGCAAGGAAGCGAAAGAAGAATGGTTGAAAGAGAAATGTGCTGGTATAGAAAATTGTCTGAAATTAGGATTAAGGTTTAAGAATACTTTTGGGGAAAAGAAGACTAAGTGCTGTAATATTAAGGACACAAATGGAAAGCCTCTAACAGATAGGGAAGAAAAGGTTGAGAGATGGAAAGCTTACATAGAGAGTTTGTATAAGGGAAAGGAGATTGAGAATCATGTAATGGAAAGGGAGGCAGAAATTGATGAGGATGCGAAAGGAGATTTAATATTGAGATCAGAATTTGATAGAGCTTTGGAAGACTTAAGCAGGAACAAAGCACCAGGCATAGATGATATACCGATTGAGTTGCTACGCTGCGTAGGAGATGAAGGTCTGATCAGGTTATTTCACTTGGTGTGTAGGATTTATGAGACAGGTGAGGTACCCCCTGATTTCAAGAAGAATGTAATCATCCCTATACCAAAGAAAGTGGGAGCTGACAGATGTGAAGATTACCGTACAATCAGCTTGATTACTCATGCTTCAAAGATCCTGTCTAGAATAATTTACAAGAGGATTGAGAGCCAGATAGAAACGGAGTTGGGTGAAGACCAGTTTGGTTTCAGGAGAAATGTAGGAACAAGGGAAGCTGTACTAAGTCTTAGGCTGATTTTGGAAGGTAGAATAAGGAAAGATAAGAGAACGTTCATGGCATTTGTAGACTTAGAAAAGGCTTTTGATAACGTTGATTGGACTAAATTGTTTGACATTTTGAAATCGATTGGAATAAAGTACAGGGATAGGAGGGTGATCTACAATCTATACAGAAACAAGACAGCAGTCATTCGAGCGGAAGGACATGAGAGAGAAGCTGGTATTCAGAAAGGTGTAAGGCAAGGCTGCAACTTATCACCCATTCTTTTTAATCTTTACATTGAACAAGCAATGAAGGAAATTGGAGACAATTTTAAAGTGGGAGTGAAGATTCAAGGAGAAATAATTTCAACTCTGAGATTTGCTGATGACATCGTCATCTTGGCCGACAAGCCTGAGGATTTGAATGAGTTTTTGAATGGTATGGACTCCGTCTTACGGAAAGAATTCATGATGAAAATTAATAAATGTAAAACAAAAATACTGGAATGCAGCCGAAATAAATCAGAAACCTCTATGGAGATCAAATTGGCAGGTGAAAAGCTGAAGGAAGTAGGAGACTTCTGTTACTTAGGAAGCAGAATAACCAGTGATGGACGAAGCAAGGAGGATATAAAAAGTAGGTTGGCTCAGGCAAGAAAATCATTTCTACAAAAAGGGAATCTGCTGACATCGAATATAGATTTAGGTATTAGGAAGTCATTTTTGAAAGCCTTTGTGTGGAGCGTGGCGCTCTATGGAAGTGAAACTTGGACTATTGGTGCAGCAGAAAAGAGGAGAATTGAAGCATTTGAAATGTGGTGTTACAGGAGAATTATGAAGATCAGATGGGTAGATAGGGTTACAAACAAAGAGGTATTAAGACGAGTGGGAGAGGAGAGATGTTTCTGGCGACTGCTAATGAAGCGAAGAGATAGGTTGGTAGGACACTTATGAAGACACCCAGGAATAGCAAGCTTAGTTATGGAAGGAAGGGTCGAGGACAAGAACTGTAGGGGTAGACCAAGGTTAGAATATGTTAAACAGATTGCCTCGGATGTAGGGTGTGGTAGCTATGTAGAGATGAAACGATTAGCTCAGGACAGGGAGGCATGGAGAGCTGCATCAAACCAGTCAAAAGACTGAAGACTCAAACAACAACTGAAGAAGGCTCACAGAGCCGAAACATGTATCTAAGAGTGTAAGGTTATCGTATAAAAACATTTTTGTATTGTAAAGTGGATATTGGTGTAATATACCGGATACTGTATTCTCAATTAGTTTTATTTAGGCGAAATCGTCCACGGTTAATCCATGCCCGGATAATCGAGAGTATACTGTGGGATATATATTGCCGCTAAGGGGCCGTCCACATATTACGTACCCACTTTTTGGTCGATTTTACCCCCGATCCCCATGTAATCATTGCATCGACTTCACTCCCCGTCCCCCTGTATTACGTCATCACAAAGGCATACCTAATATTTCTTTTTCGTTATTATTTATCCGTATAAATTAATGAAACAAGATACACAATGACGGTGACTCAGGGACATCTAATACTGTAAAACATATAACGCTGCAGATTCCTAAGATGCTTCCGTGGCGAAGAAAGCGCAAAATATGTACGAACAATTGACGAAATTCCTACCTTATTTTTCATGAAAAATATTTATTGAACCTATTTATGATCTGAAAAGCAGTGTTCTTTGAACAAGGTAAGGTTTCTGCTAATTTTATAATTTAAAAAAAAACTTTACATTCAACCTACTCCTACGTTCCGCTGCGTAATGGCTTCGCTTGCGTCTTCCGTCACAGTAAAATGAGTTGACTTTTAATATTTGTTAAGTGATAACGTAATCATTTTGTTTAACCCCTCCCCGTACGTCATCAACGTAATCATAACCTTCGGAACCCCCCCCCCCCCATTTTTTTCTCTTTATGATTTCGTAATACTGTATGTGGACATCCCTTAACAGGAGTTGAAATAGTTCGTATCTGGCTCTTCGGTGGCATAGTCGGTAACATGCTGAACTGCTACACCCAAGATCGTGGGTTCAAACCCGGCCGAAGTCATCGGATTTTTAAGAGCGTTATAATCCTACAGTATGCCCTTCTTTGGAGGGGATGTAAAGCCGGCGGGTTCATGCCATATATTTGTGGCATGTAAAAGAACCTACCACTACAATTGGTAGTGTGTAGCCAAATTTGTAGGTCATATTTGGGTAGTTAGAAAAGCTCTATCGATTTCCAACGTTCGCTGCTAGGTGTCAGTGACAGTGGCATATGGCAGCCAAAGTTGGAACTATTTGAAATGGAACTTGCTGGGAGCCCATGTGCGTTCAATTTAAAATACCCTGCTATTGCTATTGACTGCAATTCATATATAAGTTAAATAGTTCGTATCTAAACAATACTGAATTAACAATTTTCTGTCACCTAATATTTCTTAAAGTCGCTAAGATCTATTGACAAAGCTGCTAAATTAGCAACAGTGACTGTACATCCAGTGGGTGGATTGATGAGTGTGCTGTGAGAGATAATTTTTTTCCCACGGGTTATCAAGAGTTCCGAGACTAAAACTGCAGCACATGGAATTCTGCAAAGTCAGTGAGAGTTGAGTATTTTAATTTTAGACCGGTCACAACCTCTTGTAACTAGTTTTGACCACTGGCTAGGTGCCAATCTTGCTAAAAGACTGGCTAATTGGGCTATGTTTGGAGTGCTCCGCTTCTAAAGCCGTCATTGCCATTTCTTTCCTGCTTACCTACTACTCCCTGCTTACCTACTAGTATTTGGTCAAGGATCAAGGAAGATGGATGTGGCCCGGTTCCAATATATGCTAAAGATAGCTTTGAAGCCATTTTTCAGTGTTGCCTTATTAACAATTAATATTTTAGCTTTTAGTCGGTCAACACAAAATTTATGCTGATTTAATTCCCCTTGTTATCTCTATGCGCACTCGTCTTGTTAGATGCATCTGTCACCGCGCAAAATTACAGTACATCGGCCGCGGTCGGCCAATGTACGGGCAACAGCCAAGTGGGAAATCCCCACATGCAACGTGCTGGACCCTGTGTAGAATGATCCTGTTAGGAGCGTGGTGGTGCAGCGGTCAAGCTGTTGGCCTCTCACCCAGTGGCGTACCGACGGGGGGTTCAGGGTTGAACCCCCCAGAGATATTCCTTTACTTGAATCTACATATTGTCCCATCTATCACCTGTTTTACGGCATCGCTCGTTAGGCGTCTTAACTCCCGCATACACCTTAGGTGTGGTCACGTTCCTCACTTAATAAATGCCCTGCACTCTACTCGCAGTGTTGGAGCTACCCATGGATCAGTTTTGCTGTTGAAGTGTGCGATCGGTAAGTCTTTTCACGTCGCTTCGGGTTGCTTTAATTGTGTGTGCCCGTTTCCTTATAGATAATTCAGTAAAAGAGGAGTTTCTACAATTTATTCCAATTAATGATACAGATAAAATAATCAAGATAGGCAGATTTTGAGAGCCAATAGCAATTGCAGTAGGAACACGGAGAGCAAAACATTATTTTTCTCTCACATAACATCAATATTTTAAGCAACCACGTCACTATGGTCATGATTATACCACTGCATCGTTTCAGTCTCAATATTTAGTTACTGTTGTCCATATTTTTTTTTTAGAATTTCTTTTCATTTTTAGCCTACTTTCGATTTTTGCAAAAAATGAAAGTAGACTTATGAGATCAACACAGGGCGAAAAAAGTGTGTCTGTCTGTGTGTGTGTATGTGTGTGTGTGAGTCTGTGTGTGTGTGTGTGTGTGAGTCTGTGTGTGTGTGTGTCTGTGTGTGTGTACTCTGAATGTCTGTCCCCCCCCCTATCAATTCGAACACGGTGAATGCGAATTGAACGAAATTTGGTACAAAGGTAGCACTAGCAAAGGACACCTCAGTGTCATGTTTTATATCGCCGCCATCTTTACTAAAACTGAATGGCGGCCACTCAAACGTTCAAAACGTAAAATCAAATAACGACTAACCAAATCATCCGATCTCTACCAAATTTGGTAACAACATACCTTCGTATAGGATGCGTCTTGTGACCAAACTACAAGGTCGTCCGCCATACCATTTCAGGATGGTGGCCGTGCGAATTATGCAAACTTTATAATCCATATCATGGGACCCACCAGTTCCGATTATCGAGCCGAGAATCGTTTTAACTGTTCTAAAGGAAGAGGCACGTTCGAAATTAAAAGTTTATTTTGTAATACTATAGTGCAGACGTGATTTTAAAAAGCTGAGCCGATTCAGTAATAAGACAAGATGGCAGCGGATATCTTGTGCCTGACTTATATTTCACTAATTTGAGTATTGCATGCAATATAGCGTACTGATACAAAATAAATAAACTTTGTATGAAATGCTTTATATATAAATAATATACTCCAGTGATGAAATCGTTTAGTATGAATCATTATTTGCTAACCAGTTCTATGTAAGTCATTTTATATAGAACGTTATTCGTTGACACAATTAGCTCAGTGGTAGAGCGTTAGCCTATCGCTCAAATGCCTATGGTTCAAACCCGATCAGAGCTAGGTTTTTTGCTTGAAATGTTATATGTTTGTTGTTTTGTAATGACTCAGATGTTTTAAAATTAAGCGTTATATTGTGCATATTATGGTGTAAAATATATATTTAATTAAAACATAATTCGCCAGCAGATTTACTCGAGACATCTAGCTGCCAAAAAGGTAACTGCACGTCGACCTACTTATTAACTTCCAGATTTTATTGAAAAGTTTCTTCTTCTAGAATGCACTCGCTCTGTTAGGATTATATTGTTCGATATTTCACCACTAGATGTCACGACTAGTCTACGTGGGGCTCCATTGATTACTATACCATTGGCATTCTATGCGCATCGAATTTGAAGAATGACAAGATGATACTACGATACATTTTTACTTTTTATTTTAAAGGGTTTGTAACAGCCTATTTTGCGTTACTTGAAAATGTTATTTGAAGTAAAGAACAAAACGATTTCACATAGTAACTGAATTCAAGCCGTTGGTGTTAGTTCATTACTTTTATTTCAGGCAAATAGCAATCGAAAATATCCACATAGTTTGTATACACACGTCTCTGTAGGGTCATGGAAAGATTTGTTAATTCAATTAGGGTTGTGAAAGCCATGCACAACCAGACGTGTAAAGACATGCCTCAACTCAAAGTTGGATGTTGCCCACGGCAGGTCGTATATGTAATAATAATAATAATAATAATAATAATAATGTTATTGGTTTTACATCCCTTTTAACTACTGCTGCTTTTAGAGACACCTGGGTGCCGGAATTTTGGCCCGAAGGGGATCTTTAACGTGCCAGTAAATGTACTGACACGGCTCCCTCGCATTTGTGCACCCTCAAATGCCAGCTGACTGCGCCAGGATACGAACCTGCAACCTAGGGCCCAGCAAGCGAGAACGTTACCGCTGAGCCACGCAGCCAGTCCGGTCGATTATGTCTCCACATCCATAACATTCTTGATATACTTCTTATCTTTCTTTCTTCAATGATGGTAGCAGTTTTTATCTAGGTTGTGGCGTTTGGTAGAGGTAAATCGTTTCTAAGGTCTTCAAGAAAGAATAGTTCTATTATACTCGTTGATAATAACAACGAGTTATAACTATACTCATACATTTAGGAGAAAGTAGGCTATATGTTCTTTACTGAACATCTTGTTTTTTTATTGTGTCGAAAAAATGAGACCTAAAATATTTTTCATGCAAAGAGAGCGGTTATTTAATTGTTGTTTTTTTAATGAATATTAATCAAAGTATCATTTTAATTATGATGATGACTGTCGTTTTAAGGGGCGGAACAGCAAGGTCATCTGTCCCTGTAATACCGGTAATGTACACAAGTACCCTATTATAATAATGAACCTCCCCTCCCCCAGAAGGAAATCCTGCGTACGCCACTGCACCACGGCGGACCGGGCAATGCATGTGAGATTTTCAAAGTGAAATGCCATGTCCTGTGGTTCGGATTCCACGTAAAAAGGAGGTCCCGTAGTTCATGATCTCGAGATTAACGGTCACGTAAAACTAAAAACTTCCTTCCTTCGAATTATCCTGCTGGCTGTTAGTTAATTTATCTTAACAACTTTTAAATGTGTATTGTTGTCACCCCACAATCTTCCTCATCTATAGTAATTCTAAAAAAGGAATCTTGTGAATCTTGTTTGTGACTATGAGCCACTGGACCTCTATTTTACGCGGAATCCGAACCACAGGACATGGCATTTCACTTCGAAAATCTCATATGCATTGACCGGGAATCGAACCCAGTCCACCTTGGTGAAAGGCCAACAGCTTGACCGCTGCGCCACCACGCCCCCTACAGTAACTCTGAGCACAACAATCCATAGGGTGTGAATTGGGTTCTGGCCTAACAAGACAGTGCTGGCCTAGCCGTTGTTAAGTTAACCTTTGCCACTGTTCCTAGCCCTAGATTACGAATCCGTCAACGACGGGTGCAGAAAGGTAGTTCACAAAAACCTCGTTTAATCCGGATAATACGGAATAGACTAAATAAAAAATACATGTTATATAATCTATTAACTTAAGTTGTAATACCTTTTTGTCAACAGTACAAGAAAATATAAGAACATTTTTTCTTACATTTACGACTCAGTTTTATGCACTAAATTAATGAGTGAGTTTTTTAGCCTACTTTCGATTTTTGCAAAAAATGAAAGTAGACTTATGAGATGTACACAGGGCCAAAAATTGTGGGTCTGTGTGCGTGTGTGTGTGTGTGAGTCTGTGTGTGTGTGAGTGTGTGTACTCTGTATGTCTGTGTCCCCCCCTATCAATTCAAACACGGTGGAACCGAATTGAACGAAATTTGGTACAGAGGTAGAACTAGCAAAGGGCACCTCATTGTCATGTTTTATATCGCCGCCATCTTTACCAAAACCGAATGGCGGCCACTCAAACGTTCAAAACGTAAAATCAAATAACGACTAACCAAATCATCCGATCACTACCAAATTTGGTAACAACATACCTTCACATAGGACGCGTCTTGTGACTAAACTGCAAGGTCATCCACCGTACCATTTCAGGATGGCGGCCGTGCGAATTATGCAAACTTTATAATCCATATCATGGGACCCACCAGTTGCGATTATCGAGCCGAGAATCGTTTTAACTGTTCTAAAGGAAGAGGCA
The DNA here is from genome assembly GCA_946902985.2 of Meconema thalassinum. NCBI lineage: Eukaryota > Metazoa > Arthropoda > Insecta > Orthoptera > Tettigoniidae > Meconema > Meconema thalassinum. The sequence goes on along the minus strand of OX336391.1, from coordinate 291,811,503 downwards.
CGTTCGAAATTAAAAGTTTATTTTGTAATACTATAGTGCAGAAGTGATTTTAAAAAGCTGAGCCATCTCAGTTACAAGGCAAGATGGCAGCGGATATCTAGTGCCTGACTTATATTTCACTAATTTGAGTATTGCATGCAATATAGCGTACTGTACAACATAAATAAACTTTGTATGGAATGCTTTATATATAAATAATATACTCCACTGATGAAATCATATAGTGTAAATCATTATTTGCTAACACGTTCTATGTATCTCATTTGATAGCGAACGAAGTTCGTTGGCAAGTTTGGCTCCGTGGTAAAGCGTTGGCCTATCACTCTTATGGCTATGGTTCAAACCCCATCAGAATTAGGGTTTTTTGCATGATTTTTTAATATTTATTGTTTTGTAATGACTCAAACGTTTTAAAATTAAGCGTTAAATTGTGCATAGTACGATGGAAAATATATATTTAATTAAAACATAATTCGCCAGCAGATTTGCACGAGACATCTAGCAACAAAAAAGTGAATTATCATGGCCAACTGGCGGCGAACTGCACGCCGGCCTACAGATTACCTTACAGATTTTATTGAAAAGTTTATTTTTATGGCCGCTAGAATGCACTCGCCCTGTTAGGATTATCTTGTTCGATACTTATCCAGTAGAAGTCACGACTGGTCTACGTGGGACTCCATTGATTAGTATACCATCGGCATTCTATGCGCATCGAATTAGAAGAATGACAAGATGATACTACGATACATTTTTACTTTTTATTTTAAAGGGTTTGTAACAGCCTATTGTGCGTTATTTGAAAATGTTATTTGAAGTAAAGAACAAAATGATTTCACATAGTACCTGAACTCTAGCCGTTGGTGCTAGTTTAGGATATTAATTAATACTTTTATTGCAGCCAAATAGCAATCGAAAATATCCACATAGTTGGCATACACACGTCTCTGTAGGGTCATGGAAAGATTTGTTAATTCAATTAGGGTTGTGAAAGCCATGCAGAGCCAGACGAGTAAAGACATGCCTCAACTCAAAGTTGGATGTTGCCCACGTCAGGTCGATTATGTAATAATAATAATAATAATAATAATAATAATAATAATAATGTTGGTTTTACGTCCCTTTTAACTACTGTTGCTTTTTAGAGACGCCGGGGTGACGGAATTTTTCCCCGAAGGGGATCTTTAACGTGCCAGTAAATCTACTAACACGGCTCCCTCGCATTTGTGCACCCTCAAATGCCAGCTGGCTGCGCCAGGATACGAACCTGCAAACTAGGGCCTAGCAAGCGAGAACGTTACCGCTGAGCCACGCAGCCAGTCCGCTCGATTATGTCTCCAGATCCATAACATTCTTGAGATACTTCTTCTCTTCCTTTCTTTCTTTCTTTCTTTCTTTCTTTCTTTCTTTCTTTCTTTCTTTCTTCAATGATGGTAGCAGGTTGTGGCGTTTGGTAGAGGTAAATAGTTTCTAAGGTCTTCAACCTAGACATGATTCTATTATACTCTTTGATAAAAACAACGAGTTATAACTATACATTTAGGAGAAAGTAGGCTATATGTTCTTTACTGAATATCTTGTTCTGTTTTACATTTGTATAGAGTTTCCGCGAAGCACGATCACGAAGACGTTTTACAGTACCAACATCAGTTATCACTTCCAGGCGAATGCCGGGACGGTACCTTTGACAGACCGTAGCCGAATTACTTCCAATTCCTGTCCTTAACTATCCTTGGTGGAAAAGACATCCAAGAAGAGTCGACTCCGTAAAAGTAATACTGTACAGTAAACATATTTATTATTATTATTGGGACGTGGTGGCTCAGCGGTCTAGCTGTATGCCTCTCACCAAGGCGGTCCGGGTTCGATTCCGGGTCAATGCATGTGAGATTTTCGAAGTGAAATGCCATGTCTTGTGGTTCGGATTCCACGTAAAAAGGAGGTCCCGTGGCTCATAATCACCAGATTCACGGTCACGTAAAACTACAATCTTCCTTTTATTATTATTATTATTATTATTTTCGATCCGGATATACCGGATATCTGGACGAATGAGGGCCGGATAAACGAGGTTCTTGTTTATTAAATGAAATACATCTGTCGCAACGTGCACCGTGCCGGTTCCTACTGTAAATGCCAAGAAATTGTGTCGAGAGTCGATCCAAATTTGATGCACAGGAAGCCAGTACCAGATCTTCACGCAGGCCCCTGCTGCAGACTGACGTGTTACTGTATCACCTGAGAAGGAAGAGCCACTATGGCCAAGTGAAGTGGCTGCAGTGCGGATGACGCAAATCATGTTGGGATGGGACAGTCTTGGCACCGCGTGCGCTGCTATAACAGTTCGTGCTCCTCTTCTCAATGGGCCGGCTTACGTAAGAGTTTAGCCTTGACACACGTGTTGACATTGACAACGCTACCTTCACAGACCTCTTACTATCGTATTTTGAAGTTAGGCTATAGTAGCCTACTACTTAGTAATTGTTGTTTCATTTAAGGGACTTGCGACATCGTCATCAAATAGCCTCGGTGTACTTGTCTGATAACCTGTGTTATTGTGCTGTCCATAGTACTCTGTGTATTTATCCGGTAATTGAGACTAGGATTCGTAAGGAGGAGACAGTGGTCTTAAATTAGGATCTTGGCTGTCGCCGCGAAGGCTAGGGTTCGATTCCCGGCTGTGCCAAGAAATTTAATTGTGGTCTGCGGGCTGGAACAGGGTACACTCAGCCTCGTGAGGTAAAAGTGAGAAGAGGTGGGTTCGATTCCTACCTCAGCCATACTGAAGTGGTTTTCCGTGGTTTCCCACTTATACACCAGGTAAATGCTGGGATGGTACCTAACGTACAGTATAATAATGTTATGGGTTTTACATCCCTTTTAACTACTGCGGCTTTGAGAGACGCCAGGGTGCCAGAATTTTTCCCCCAAGGGGATCTTCATCGTGCCAAGAAATCTATTGACACGGCTCCCACACATTTTAGCACATTTAAATGCCAATTGACTGCGCCGGGATTCGATTCCACTACCTTGGAATCAGCAGGCGAGAACGTTGCTGTTGAGCCACGTACAGTCAAGGTACCTAATGTAAGGCCACGGCCGCTTTCTTCCCAAATCCTACCTCGATTACAAATACACTCACTAGTACTGACATCATAGTGACACAGGTTATCAGATAAATTCTACACGCACCCAAGTACAAGGGGCTACATGACTACGATGTCGTAAAGCTCATATTAAATTAGGAACCATCCGAGAATTTTCCTGGAGTAGAAATAGGGAATCACAGAAAGGCTGAGTGTACCCCACTCCAGTCTTAATTTTGTGGCAGAGCCGGGTATCAAACCCAGATCGCAGGGTTGACACCGAAGAATGCTAATCACTACACCACAGGGTGATCTAGTTTGTAATTAATTTACTAAGCAACACCTACCAACAGGTAGGCCTATCGCATCACACAGCCCGTCTTATGCAGGATACGCCAATTCATATTTTAACTCCGATGATGGTCGTATTTTCCTTCGGGGGAGAGGGTGGGGGGAGGGGTTGTGACGCCGCGGTCAAGCTGTTGGCCTCTCACCACGGTGGGCCGGGTTCCATTCCATTCCCGGTCAATGCATGTAAGATATTCAAAGTGAAATGTCATGTCCTGTGGTTCGGATTCCACGTAAAAAGGAGGTATCGTGGCCTCATGATCGCGAGATTAACGGTCACGTAAAACGGTGTCGTGTCGGATGCGACCCGTGCCGCAATTTGCCATCGTGCCACTAGCGACCCAAGCACTGATGTATCGGTGGAATCTGGGAATTTCTAACGCATCTGTCTCTGCTAAAATATCGCTTAGGTTAGGTTAGGTTAGGTTAGGTTGGTTCTTAAGTTTAGGGGCTGCGACAAAGCGGTCATGTAGTCCCGTGTACTTTGGGTGTGTGTAGAATCTATCTCATAACCGGTGTTAATTGTGATGACTGTATTTGTGTGTGTTATCTGTTTTTAAATAAAGTAAGGACTGCATACTTTTGAATTTTTCAAATAGTTCCTACTTTTGCCGCCAGACGCCTCCGTCAACGACTACAAGTTCAGAACTTAGCTACCAGACGCCACCGCAGTCGGCTCTTGGCAACGAACGTAGCAATCTAAGAGCGTTGTTTACATTCTTAACCTATACAATTTAGCTTCACACAGGTGTAATTAGTGAAAAGTTATTTAACATGCCATAAATCTATGACATGGGACCGTCGGCTTACTTCCCCTCCGAAGGAAGGCATACTTCGGACAGGTGCCGTAAAAATTGAAGAGCTTATTTCCAAAGTGACGTAAATACAAAATTGACGGTTTTTCAGTTTTTTCTTTCATATTCAAGATTATAGGTTCTCTCAACGTATAGCTAAGGTCGTATAATTATACGTCGTATATCCCATATTAAAGACTAAGTTTCTTTGCAAAGTGATGTAACTCCAACATGTATTTAGTTCCAATGTGTCTTGACCAATCCAATGGCTCTCTGGACATCACGTGATATCACGTGATAAATCAAGGCCATGGCTAATTTTGAAGAATATGTAGAACATCAGTTTGCGTTTGTTGTGTTTAAACCATTTAAATGTTCATAAAAGGCACTCAAAGGGTACGTCAATTTATTTCCAAAACGTCCTAACTCCAACTTACAGGAGACGACTAACACAATTTTCAATGATAGGAGATTTTTAAAACAGTGTCAGGATGTGCATAAAAGTAATTAATGAAATTACATTACCCATTCATAATCATATCTGAATTTAATTACGGTATACGAAGAAACAAAAACGCGATTTCTGAAGTTCTGCATTTCCTGGATTTACGTCACTTTGGGAATAAGATCTTCTATTCTTCTCTCGAACAATGGGTCGCATGGGGCCTGTAAGCTACTAGCTGGGTCGGGTCGCACTCGGCATGTAATCCGTAAAAATACAAGCTTCCTTCCTTTCCGGTATTTTCCCTCCATCCAATTCATATAAAAATTAGGTTGGCAAGGTTAGAAAAGCATTTCTACAGAAAAGAAATCTTTTGACATTAAATATAGATTTAGGTAGGCCTATTAGAAAGTAATTTTCGAAAGCCTTTGTCAGGAGCGTGGCGCTCTATGGAGGCGAAACTTCGACTACCGGTGCAGCAGAAAAGAAGATGGTTGGTTGGTTCCTTAGTTTAGGGGCTTCGACAACGCGGGCATGTAGCCCCGTGTACTTTCGGTGTGTGTAGAATCTGTCTGATAACCGGTGTTAATTGTGATGACTGTATTAGTGTGTGTATCTGTCTTTTTTAATTCATGTAAGGACTGCAACTTTGAATTTTTCAAATAGTTCCTACTTTTGCCGCCAAACGCCACCGTCAACGACTACTAGGCCTAGTTCAGAACTTAGCTACTAGACGCCACCGCAGTCGGCTCTTGGCAACGAATGTAGCAACCTAAGAGCGTTGTTTACATTCTTAACCTATACAATTTAGCTTCACACAGGTGTAATTAGTGGAAAGTTCTTTAACATGCCATAATTCTATGACATTGGACCGCCGGCTTTACTTCCCCTCCGAAGGAAGGCATACTGAGGGATTTTTAACGCTCTTAAAAAATCCGACGGCCTCGGCCGGGTTTGAACCCGCTATCTTGGGCATAGAAGCTCAGCATGCTACCGACTACGCCACCGAAGCCGCCAGAAAAGAGGATAATAGAGGCTTTTGAGATGTGGGGTTACAGGAGAACCGGATGGGTAGATAGAGTAAAAACTGAAGAAGTATTATGACGAGTGAGAGAGGAGAGATGTTTCTTGGCGACTGATAATGAAGAGAAGAGATAGGTTGGTAGGACACATAAACTACTATGGCACCCAGGAATAGTGAGCTTAGTTATTGAAGTAAGGGTCGAGGACAAGAACTATAGGGAATGTACGAAAATCGTGCCCAGGGAAAATACCGCCCACAGAGAAATGTGCGAAAATCGCGCCCAGTCTAGAAATTGTCCTCGTGGCTACCAACACCAATGAGTCACAACTGAACCAGCTGAGGCGTAGTTTTGCATTCCATGTACTTGGGGCCGGATATTTGTCCCTTGGATCGCAGCCTACCCCACCGTACAAGAATGAATAAGAAAAGAAGGAAGCAAAAATAAGGTAAAACAAGATGTTCAGTAAAGAACATATAGCCTACTTTCTCCTAAATGTATGAGTATAGTTATAACTCGTTGTTATTATCAAAGAGTATAATAGAACTATTTGTTGTTGAAGACCTTAGAAACGATTTACCTCTACCAAACGCCACAACCTAGATAAAAACTGCTACCATCATTGAAGAAAGAATGATAAAAAGTATATCAAGAATGTTATGGATCTGGAGACATAATCGACCGGACTGGCTGCATGGCTCAGCGGTAACGTTCTCGCTTGCTGGGCCCTAGGTTGCAGGTTCGTATCCTGGCGCAGTCAGCTGGCATTTGAGGGTGCACAAATGCGAGGGAGCCGTGTCAGTACATTTACTGGCACGTTAAAAATCCCCTTCGGGCCAAAATTCCGGCACCCCGGTGTCTCTAAAAGCAGCAGTAGTTAAAAGGGATGTAAAACCAATAACATTATTATTATTATTATTATTATTATTACATATACGACCTGCCGTGGGCAACATCCAACTTTGAGTTGAGGCATGTCTTTACACGTCTGGTTGTGCATGGCTTTCACAACCCTAATTGAATTAACAAATCTTTCCATGACCCTACAGAGACGTGTGTATACAAACTATGTGGATATTTTCGATTGCTATTTGCCTGAAATAAAAGTAGTAATTAATAACCTGAACTAACACCAACGGCTTGAATTCAGTTACTATGTGAAATCGTTTTGTTCTTTACTTCAAATAACATTTTCAAGTAACGCAAAATAGGCTGTTACAAACCCATTAAAATAAAAAGTAAAAATGTATCGTAGTATCATCTTGTCATTCTTCAAATTCGATGCGCATAGAATGCCAATGGTATAGTAATCAATGGAGCCCCACGTAGACTAGTCGTGACATCTAGTGGTGAAATATCGAACAATATAATCCTAACAGAGCGAGTGCATTCTAGAAGAAGAAACTTTTCAATAAAATCTGGAAGTTAATAAGTAGGTCGGCGTGCAGTTGCCTTTTTGGCAGCTAGATGTCTCGAGTAAATCTGCTGGCGAATTAAGTTTTAATTAAATATATATTTTACACCATAATATGCACAATATAAGGCTTAATTTTAAAACATCTGAGTCATTACAAAACAATAAACATATAACATTTCAAGCAAAAAACCTAGCTCTGATCGGGTTTGAACCATAGGCATTTGAGCGATAGGCTAATGCTCTATCACTGAGCTAATTGTGTCAACGAATATCGTTCTATAAAAAATGACTTACATAGAACTTGTTAGCAAATAATGATTTATACTAAACGATTTCATCACTGGAGTATATTATTTATATATAAAGCATTTCATACAAAGTTTATTTATTTTGTATCAGTACGCTATATTGCATGCAATACTCAAATTAGTGAAATATAAGTCAGGCACAAGATATCCGCTGCCATCTTGTCTTATTACTGAATCGGCTCAGCTTTTTAAAATCACGTCTGCACTATTGTATTACAAAATAAACTTTTAATTTCGAACGTGCCTCTTCCTTTAGAACAGTTAAAACGATTCTCGGCTCGATAATCGGAACTGGTGGGTCCCATGATATGGATTATAAAGTTTGCATAATTCGCACGGTCGCCATCCTGAAATGGTATGGCGGACGACCTTGTAGTTTGGTCACAAGACGCATCCTATACGAAGGTATGTTGTTACCAAATGTGGTAGAGATCGGATGATTTGGTTAGTCGTTATTTGATTTTACGTTTTGAACGTTTGAGTGGCCGCCATTCAGTTTTAGTAAAGATGGCGGCGATATAAAACATGACACTGAGGTGTCCTTTGCTAGTGCTACCTTTGTACCAAATTTCGTTCAATTCGCATTCACCGTGTTCGAATTGATAGGGGGGGACAGACATTCAGAGTACACTCACACACACACACACACACACACACACACACACACACACACACACACACACACACACACACACACACACAGACTCACACACACACATACACACAAACACACACACAGACTCACACACACACACATACACACACACAGACAGACACACTTTTTTCGCCCTGTGTTGATCTCATAAGTCTACTTTCATTTTTTGCAAAAATCGAAAGTAGGCTAAAAATGACGATATTATTAAACTGATTTTAACTACGTCTAAATGTCAAAAGATTACTTTTGACATTTAGCCAGTCCAAAGCCTGTATAAAGTGTGATGGAAATCAGTTAATTTATTTAACATCTATATAAATAATATCCAGTGTTTTATGTAATATTTTTACTGCACATTTAATAGACGGCATTACTTAAGTTTTCTGTTGAATATATTTGTATTACTACTTTGTAAAAGAAATTCGCTGAGTACGCAGGTTTGCAGTTTTGAACGTTAAACTAGGTTACATCTGGAAACATTTTAAGTACATATGTTTCGGCCATCGGCACATCCGGCATTTTTGGGGCGGAAGAAGGAATGTCTCGACACTTTAACATTTCTTGGAGCGCCGGAGTAGTTCCGTATCAGCCACAGTTACTCCAGGTAGAGACCGTGCTGGGCGCGATTTACAGGACACCACTTTAGGGGTAGAGCAAGGTCTGATTATGTTGAACAGATTGCCTCGGATGTTGAGACGAAACAATTAGCTCAGGACAGGGTGGCGTGGATACTGCATCAAACCAATGAAAAGACTGAAGACTCAAACAACAACAACAACAACAATTAGGGGCTTGGGACACGTGGTTAACAGTGCCGGGATTTGAAAATATATTTGGTAAGCGGACCTTAAAAATAAAAAGATCGTTCGTATGGCAATGTTCGACAACAAATGTCCCGGATCTTCAATTCATTAGTCGACTTTCCTAGTGCTTTTTCATGGTGTTTAAGTTGTGAGCCTGTTCTGTGTTCTGTTACGAACAAAAAATGTCAGTAACAAGTGCCTTAAGCATCGACCCTCATAAGGTAACACGCAGAGCTTTCACCGGTCCAGATAATATGAAGATTAGCAACTAAACACGCCAAAATTATTTTAACGAGCTTTCCAAGTAAAAAGATGTGGTGTGCTGCAGCAGTAGCCTACTACTTCGTCAGGATGTGTTGTTGTTGCTTATTTTAGGGACTGGGACATTGCAGTGCAGTTTTGGGTGTGAATCAGGGTCTCACAACTACTGTAGTTTCTACGCGAAATAAATAAATATACAAATGAATGAATGAATAAAATAAATCTATAAATACCGTACATGTATAAATAAATAATTATTTAAATAACGAATTAAACAAATAATTAAATAAATAAATATATGTAAATAAATGAATTAGCCTCCGTGGCTTAGGCGGCAGCACGCCGGCCTCTCACCGCTGGGTCCGTGGTTCAAATCCCGGTCACTCCATGTGAGATCTGTGCTGGACAAAACGGAGGCAGACAGGTTTTTCTCCGGGTACTCCGGTTTTCCCTGTCAAAATTTCATTCCAGCAACACTCTCCAATATCATTTCATTTCATCTGTCATTCATTTCATCATTGCCCCACAGGAGTGCGTCAGGCCTCGGCAGCCGGCACAGTTCATATCCTCGCCGCTAGATGGGGGCTTCATTCATTCCATTCCTGACCCGGTCGGAGACTGGAAGCAGGCTGTGGATTTTCATTTTCATTTCATGTAAATAAATGAATTAGTTTGTTACAATGAGAAGGTGAATGCCATGAAGCCAATTGACATATTCAATCGCGTTCTTTGAATGGTCAAACAATAAAAATAATTATAGGCTAATATTAATCATCATCATCCTCAAAACTAAAGTCTGTTCGCCGAGTCGAGATAGTGCGCGTAAATACTTGCATGTGGTCACTTGACTGTCTGGACAGGAAAACACGCCCAGTTCAAGTCATCGGCTCTGCTGGACAGGGGTAGCCAAGTAGATCCGGGATCATTAGTCATGCCGTAGCCTAGAAAATACAAGACTTGCTGTGCTGCACTGTCTACTGTTGCCTGTCATAAGCAGTTAAGAACTTATTAATTAATTAATTAATTAAATAAATACATAAACGAACAACAAATAAACCGCGCTGTAGCATGTAACCGATAAGTCAGCCCACTTCACATGTAGGCTATACACAGCACTGTAGTTGGCGTACGTTCAACAGGCACAGCTCTATGCACCCCTTGCGGGCAGCCCTGCAATCACGTGTACACCTGTGTTTACTTCCACTATCTCGACTCGGCGAACACACTTTAGTCTAGAAAGAAAATGCAATGGCTACATCAATAGAGTTGTAAGTTTACTCAGCCTGGCTTAGCACATGAAATTTGATAGAGTATATCGCCCCGCTTTTTTAGTGACCGACTTAAAACCCATCTCTGTTAAGGAGTATGTAGCCGCCGAGTGCGCCTAAGCTAACGGAAGTAGTTACGAGATGATATGTTCCAATATGTGGTGGCACATCCGCTGTGTTGCATGTCGCCTGTCAAAGTGCCAACTGATACGAGGAGGTTTTCTCTCAATGTGCACGTAATAGACTGGTTTCCAATGCAAAGTGCATTTATTTATAAATGCCCTAGCTTTCTGTACCCATTTTATTTATCGTATGAATTTTAGTGCCGGGAGTGTCCGAGGACATGTTCGGCTCACCTGAGTCTGTAGCTGCTTCCAGCGGACACCCTTAGGGTGAGCAACAAGTTCCGTTCAATTTCAAGTAGTTCCAAATTTCGCTACCAGATATCAATGATACCTGGTGGTGAGCGTTGGAACTTTGATAGAGCGTTCCGACGAAATCTAAGCTAACAATTTAGCTTCACACAAGTTTAATCTTTGGAAGGATCTTTTACATGCCATAAATCAATGACATGGGACCGCCGGCTTTACTTCCTTCCCCTCCAAAGGAAGGCATACTGAAGGATTTTTAACGCTCTAAAAATCCAACGACTTCGGCCGGGTTTGAACCCGCTATCTTGGGCACAGCAGTTCAGCATGCTACCAACTACGCCACTGGGTTTATACTATAGGATATGTGTTTGAGTTTTAAGTCTTTTGACTGGTTTGAAGCAGCCTTCCAATATCCCTGTCATGAGATAATCGTTTCATTTCTACATTAGGGGCAGATGCCCTCTTAGTTCCGCCCCTTAAAACAACAATAACTAACTAACATTTCTACATTGCTACCACACCTCACATCCGAGGAAATCTGTTTAACATACGGTATTCTAACCTTGGTCTACCCTTACCTCTTGAACTGACCCTTTCTTCCATAACTACTCGCATGTTTGCTGTTCCTGGGTGTATTATCTATGTGTCCTACCAATCTATCTATAAGGTGCGTTCAAAAAGTAACGAGCTGGAGGCTGTAATGCGCAAACCGGTGACGACATCGGCTAATCGTGGCGTGTGCAACGAGGTGTGGTTCCGACCAGAGCGTGGAAGGTCACAGCCCGTCGCTAGAGGGCACACGTGCACGTCACGTGACGATACAAAGTGAGCAACAGCATGCATCAATCGTCCAACCAAGACCAAGACAGTAGGCCATTCGACATGCTTCCTGGTGTGGTTGAAGACTGTGGGGCACCCATTGGGCACACACTTTCCGCAAGTGCAGTCGTTCCTTCATGATGGTGTGCACACTTACGACGCTCAAACCTACCACGGAGGCTATGGCGTTCCCTGTCACTCGGCGGTCCTGGGTAATGAGTGCATCAACCAGCTGGACGTTGTCATCGGTAATGCAGGGGGGTGCCCCAGACCGGGCATCATCGGTTAACGACACCCGTCCTTCCCTGAAGCGCTTGTGCCACGCCTTGACCCTTGCAAGGGACATTCAGTGTTCGCCGTTTACTTGTGACAATCGGCGATGAATGTCCGTTCCCCCTACTCCTTTCGCTGTCAGAAACCGAACAACACCTCTTTGCTCTTCGTTTGACGCCTCCATGCCACTGTTTGCAATGCGACTGGCAGCGTTGGACGATTGATGCATGCTGCTGCTCGCTTTGTACCGTCACGTGACGTGCACGCGTGCCCTTTAGCGACGGGCAGTGACCTTCCACGCTATGGTCGGAACCACACCTCGATACACCCGTCACGATTAGTCGATGTCGTCATCGGTTTGCGCATTACAGCCTCTGGCTCGTTACTTTTTGAACGCACCTTATATTATCTTCATAAACAGTCGCCAGAAACATCTCTCTTATCCCATTCGTCTTAATACCACTTCATTTGTTACTCAATCTATCCATCTAATCTTCATTCTCCTGTAACACCACATTTCAATTGCTTCTATTCTCCTCCTTTTGCTGCGCCAACAGTCCACGTTTCACTTCATTAGAGCGCCACGCTCCAGTCAAAGGCTTTCAGAAATGATTTTCTAATATCTTAAGCTATATAGGGTAACAAAGACAATAGTTAATTCATCTGCCTTCAACGTTTTCGTGGAGGTGTCGTGACTGTTCTGTCTATTACTGGCACCTGGTACACTTTTACAGTTTTCACCTAGTACACAATTTTGCTTTGAATTCAGTATTATTAATCGTATCTTTGGGTCTATATTGACCAAGTTAAAATTAAAACTTCACTAAACTAGCATGTCCAAAAACATAAAATCAAATTAGTCAATTTTGTGTCACTAATTAGGCCTATGCATGTATTCTTTAATAGTAAATTTTACCATCTTTAGGTCATATTTAACTATTTTAAGGTCATACCTGCTTGCATATATCTCTCACTTTTAGATTATAAGTATCTTACGACTAGTAATCAACCATACTATGCTAGACCGGCAGGTCGTGATCGTTCATGAATGATGCTACAATCGACCAGTAGATTGTGATCGACCATAAATGATGCTACGGTCGACCAATAGAATGTGGCTGACTATGAATGATACTACGATCGACCAGCAGATTGTATGACTCTACGGTCGACCAGAAGATTGTGATCGACCATAAATGATGCTATGATCGACCAATAAATTGTGACCGACCACGGCAGACCAGTAGATTGTGATGAGGATGGCCATAATTAAGTTTATTGACCATACGTGACGTTAGGGTATACCATTAGATAGTACTCGACCATGCTCCACCAGTAGATCAACCATTAATGACTACGTTCGACCAGTAGATCATGATCGAAATGTCACTTTAGCCAATCCTGCTCTATTCTATAATCTTGAGTCTGAAGTATCTCTAATTGAAAATTATCAAGAGCTCCTGTGACTAGAAATACCTTATGCAAACGGAGTGAGGCAATATGAATCATGCTCACTTGACGTAGGAATCAATTTTGCCTGAAGAGGCAAAGTGAACCCCGTTCCAGACCTCAGACCAGAATTAAATTTCTTGGCAGAGCCGCAAATCAAACTCGGGCTTCCGCGGTGACAGCCAAGGATGCTAGCCACTACGCAACAGTTTTTTAAAACCTAGATGTTAGGCCCCTTAAAACAACAATTATCATCATTTTTCAACAGTTTTATTTATAAGGGTGATTCTGTTTTATTGCTATTGGAAAAGTGGTGTAACGATCAGCTGTGCTCGTGTTATTGGGCCGCACATGGTAATCTTTTAAGAGCCTCGTCCTAACCCAGTTTGGTGCGACTCTGATCTGATTACGGGAGATCGATGGATCGTCAGCTGGTGTATCAAGTTACCTGCTCCAGAATGGCGTGGGTGAAGAGCGCAGTGCATTTCTCATGTGTATCCCGTATATATTGTGAAACAAGTACCGGTATATGGTGTGAAAGTACAGTAATTCATGCTTTATGAATGGTCGTATTTAAAGGGTTAAATATCTCACGGAAACGTCTCTGTAGTTTTTAAAAAATCATAACTAGAGAGATGATAATTTCATTATACGAGTAGAACTAAATTGGGCAATAATCTGTGGTTTACTATCCGCAGAGGCTCACGACAAATGGAATGTTGGACCGGTTGCTTCTACTACCGTATGCCAGACTTCTTCCTTTAATATTTCCTATCGACCTCCCTTGGTCAACTCTTGTTCTCTTCCGACCCCGGGTGATGTTTAGTGATGCTCGAAATGTAATGTTTTTCAGTCGGTCAACATGATTGTACCCAATTGTAATGGGTGGTTCTTTAATCCTGGAAAACATTTGCATAAGATTAATAAATACACTTGGATGACCAGTTTCGATCGTCAAGCGATCATCATCAGATCCTTTACACTACGCTATTAAATCTACACTAGTGACCAAAAGTTAAGCATAATCACTAAACGAGGCCATACCGCCTATTGGTGCAGCAGAAAGAGGAGAATTGAAGCGTTTGAAATGTGGTGTTACAGGAGAATGATGAAGATCATATGGGTAGATGGGGTTACAAACGAAGATGTAATAAGACGAGTGGGAGAGGAGAGATGTTTCTGGCGACTGCTAATGAAGAGAAGAGATAGGTTGGTAGGACACATACTAAGACACCCAGGAATAGCAAGCTTAGTTATGGAAGGAAGGGTCGAGGACAAGAACTGTAGTGGTAGGCCGAGGTTAGAGTATGTTAAACAGATTGCCTCGGATGTAGGGTGTGATAGCTATGTAGAGATGAAACGATTAGCTCAGGACAGGGAGGCATGAAGGGCTCCATCAACCCAGTCAAATGACTGAAGACTTAAACAACAACAACTGCCTGATAGAAATGTCAGACGGATTGCTGAACAAACAGAAGCTGAATCACACATCATATGTCACAACTTGTCCAAAAAGCAGTGCCAGAAAGGTTCTGATAGCAAAGGTACACCTTTGGCAACAATTAACAAAACTTGGCGATGTCTTCCACAACAAAATATGCTGTTCATAGGGTGTATGGTTACCCCTAATGGCCTCACATGCTTCGTAGCGACATGGCATGCTGTCTATCACATGGTCCAAGAGCTCTTGTGGCAGTCGATCCCATTCCTCCGAAAGGGCAATGCGAAGGTCTTGGAGGGTCCTTGGTGGAGGCTGACAGGATGTAATTCGCCTCCCCAATGTATCCCAGGCATAGGATTCAGATCCGCCGACCAAGCTGGCCGGTCCATGCGATGAATGTCTTCCGCAGCCAGAAACTCATCCACAAGAGCAGCGCGGTGCGGTCGAGCATTATCGTCAATTAAGAGGAAGTCAGGAGCAACCGCACCTCTGAAGAGTCGACCATGTGTTCTCAGTACATGTAAGGTTTGTAGGTGCATATATCGTGCGATTTGCGGTCTATTTCCTGTTTCCCAGCTAGTTCGTAACTTATGCTTAACGTTTGAGCACTAGGGTATGTCTACAAGGATGGATGATGATATTATTTTACAATATATACACTTATTTAGTTCTAGCAGTAATTAAACTAGCGCAACTTGTCCAGAATTGTTAGTTATATGCGATTTTTGTTAAAGAATGTTAATGGTGATTGACATTAAGTTTGCTTGCTTATTGTGAAGGGAGATTTGAGTTCGTCCCATGGAACTGCGCCCAGTAGTCACGGACACGTTACAGTTGGTGCCATGGAACTGTCCCCAGTAGTCACGGACACGTTACAGTTGGTGCCATGGAACTGCCCCCAGTAGTCACGGACATGTTAGAGTTGGTCCCATGGAACTGTCCCCAGTAGTCACGGACACGTTACAGTTGGTCCCATGGAACTGTCCCCAGTAGTCACGGACACGTTAGAGTTGGTCCCATGGAACTGTCCCCAGTAGTCACGGACACGTTACAGTTGGTCCCATGGAACTGTCCCCAGTAGTCACGGACACGTTAGAGTTGGTCCCATGGAACTACCCCATTAGTCACGGACACGTTACAGTTGGTCCCATGGAACTGTCCCCAGTAGTCACGGACACGTTACAGTTGGTCCCATGGAACTGTCCCCAGTAGTCACGGACACGTTAGAGTTGGTGCCATGGAATTGTCCCCAGTAGTCACGGACACGTTACAGTTGGTGCCATGGAACTGCCCCCAGTAGTCACGGACACGTTACAGTTGGTCCCATGGAACTGTCCCCAGTAGTCACGGACACGTTACAGTTGGTCCCATGGAACTGTCCCCAGTAGTCACGGACACGTTACAGTTGGTGCCATGGAACTGCCCCCAGTAGTCACGGACACGTTACAGTTGGTCCCATGGAACTGTCCCCAGTAGTCACGGACACGTTAGAGTTGGTCCCATGGAACTGTCCCCAGTAGTCACGGACACGTTACAGTTGGTCCCATGGAACTGCCCCCAGTAGTCACGGACACGTTACAGTTGGTCCCATGGAACTGTCCCCAGTAGTCACGGACACGTTACAGTTGGTCCCATGGAACTACCCCCAGTAGTCACGGACACGTTACAGTTGGTCCCATGGAACTGCCCCCAGTAGTCACGGACACGTTACAGTTGGTCCCATGGAACTGTCCCCAGTAGTCACGGACACGTTAGAGTTGGTCCCATGGAACTGTCCCCAGTAGTCACGGACACGTTACAGTTGGTCCCATGGAACTGCCCCCAGTAGTCACGGACACGTTACAGTTGGTCCCATGGAACTGTCCCCAGTAGTCACGGACACGTTACAGTTGGTCCCATGGAACTACCCCCAGTAGTCACGGACACGTTACAGTTGGTCCCATGGAACTGCCCCCAGTAGTCACGGACACGTTACAGTTGGTCCCATGGAACTGTCCCCAGTAGTCACGGACACGTTAGAGTTGGTCCCATGGAACTGTCCCCAGTAGTCACGGACACGTTAGAGTTGGTCCCATGGAACTGCCCCCAGTAGTCATGGACACGTTACAGTTGGTGCCATGGAACTACCCCCAGTAGTCACGGACACGTTACAGTTGGTCCCATGGAACTACCCCCAGTAGTCACGGACACGTTAGAGTTGGTCCCATGGAACTACCCCCAGTAGTCACAGACACGTTACAGTTGGTGCCATGGAACTGTCCCCAGTAGTCACGGACACGTTACAGTTGGTCCCATGGAACTGTCCCCAGTAGTCACGGACACGTTACAGTTGGTGCCATGGAACTGTCCCCAGTAGTCACGGACACGTTACAGTTGGTCCCATGGAACTGTCCCCAGTAGTCACGGACACGTTAGAGTTGGTCCCATGGAACTGTCCCCAGTAGTCACGGACACGTTAGAGTTGGTCCCATGGAACTGCCCCCAGTAGTCACGGACAAGTTACAGTTGGTGCCATGGAACTACCCCCAGTAGTCACGGACACGTTAGAGTTGGTCCCATGGAACTACCCCAGTAGTCACGGACACGTTACAGTTGGTCCCATGGAACTGTCCCCAGTAGTCACGGACACGTTACAGTTGGTCCCATGGAACTACCCCAGTAGTCACGGACACGTTAGACTTGGTCCCATGGAACTAACCCCAGTAGTCACGGACACGTTAGACTTGGTCCCATGGAACTGCCCCCAGTATTCATGGACACGTTAGAGTTGGTCCCATGGAACTGCCCCCAGTAGTCACGGACACGTTAGACTTGGTCCCATGGAACTAACCCCAGTAGTCACGGACACGTTAGACTTGGTCCCCTGGAACTAACCCCAGTAGTCACGGACACGTTAGACTTGGTCCCATGGAACTGTCCCCAGTAGTCACGGACACGTTAGAGTTGGTCCCATGGAACTGCGCCCAGTAGTCACGGACACGTTAGAGTTGGTCCCATGGAACTGTCCCCAGTAGTCACGGACACGTTACAGTTCGTCCCATGGAACTGCGCCCAGTAGTCACGGACACGTTAGAGTTGGTCCCATGGAACTGCCCCCAGTAGTCACGGACAAGTTAGAGTTGGTCCCATGGAACTACCCCAGTAGTCACAGACACGTTACAGTTGGTCCCATGGAACTACCCCCAGTAGTCACGGACACGTTACAGTTGGTCCCATGGAACTGTCCCCAGCAGTCACGGACACGTTAGAGTTGGTCCCATGGAACTACCCCAGTAGTCACAGACACGTTACAGTTGGTCCCATGGAACTGCCCCCAGTAGTCACGGACACGTTGCAGTTGGTCCCATGGAACTGTCCCCAGTAGTCACGGACACGTTAAAGTTGGTCCCATGGAACTGTCCCCAGTAGTCACGGACACGTTACAGTTGGTCCCATGGAACTGTCCCCAGTAGTCACGGACACGTTAGAGTTGGTGCCATGGAACTGTCCCCAGTAGTCACGGACACGTTACAGTTGGTGCCATGGAACTGTCCCCAGTAGTCACGGACACGTTAGAGTTGGTCCCATGGAACTGTCCCCAGTAGTCACGGACACGTTAGAGTTGGTCCCATGGAACTGTCCCCAGTAGTCACGGACACGTTAGAGTTGGTCCCATGGAACTGCCCCCAGTAGTCACGGACAAGTTACAGTTGGAGCCATGGAACTACCCCCAGTAGTCACGGGCACGTTACAGTTGGTCCCATGGAACTACCCCAGTAGTCACGGACACGTTACAGTTGGTCCCATGGAACTGTCCCCAGTAGTCACGGACACGTTACAGTTGGTCCCATGGAACTACCCCAGTAGTCACGGACACGTTAGACTTGGTCCCATGGAACTAACCCCAGTAGTCACGGACACGTTAGACTTGGTCCCATGGAACTGCCCCCAGTATTCATGGACACGTTAGAGTTGGTCCCATGGAACTGCCCCCAGTAGTCAAGGACACGTTAGACTTGGTCCCATGGAACTAACCCCAGTAGTCACGGACACGTTAGACTTGGTCCCCTGGAACTAACCCCAGTAGTCACGGACACGTTAGACTTGGTCCCATGGAACTGCCCCAAGTATTCATGGACACGTTTGAGTTGGTCCCATGGAACTAACCCCAGTAGTCACGGACACGTTAGAGTTGGTCCCATGGAACTGCCCCCAGTAGTCACGGACACGTTAGAGTTGGTCCGATGGAACTGTCCCTAGTAGTCACGGACACGTTAGAGTTGGTCCCATGGAACTGCCCCCAGTAGTCACGGACACGTTAGGGTTAGTCCCATGGAACTGCCCCCAGTAGTCACGGACACGTTAGAGTTGGTCCCATGGAACTGCCCCCAGTAGTCATGGACACGTTACAGTTGGTGCCATGGAACTACCCCCAGTAGTCACGGACACGTTACAGTTGGTCCCATGGAACTACCCCCAGTAGTCACGGACACGTTAGAGTTGGTCCCATGGAACTACCCCCAGTAGTCACAGACACGTTACAGTTGGTGCCATGGAACTGTCCCCAGTAGTCACGGACACGTTACAGTTGGTCCCATGGAACTGTCCCCAGTAGTCACGGACACGTTACAGTTGGTGCCATGGAACTGTCCCCAGTAGTCACGGACACGTTACAGTTGGTCCCATGGAACTGTCCCCAGTAGTCACGGACACGTTAGAGTTGGTCCCATGGAACTGTCCCCAGTAGTCACGGACACGTTAGAGTTGGTCCCATGGAACTGCCCCCAGTAGTCACGGACAAGTTACAGTTGGTGCCATGGAACTACCCCCAGTAGTCACGGACACGTTACAGTTGGTCCCATGGAACTACCCCAGTAGTCACGGACACGTTACAGTTGGTCCCATGGAACTGTCCCCAGTAGTCACGGACACGTTACAGTTGGTCCCATGGAACTACCCCAGTAGTCACGGACACGTTAGACTTGGTCCCATGGAACTAACCCCAGTAGTCACGGACACGTTAGACTTGGTCCCATGGAACTGCCCCCAGTATTCATGGACACGTTAGAGTTGGTCCCATGGAACTGCCCCCAGTAGTCACGGACACGTTAGACTTGGTCCCATGGAACTAACCCCAGTAGTCACGGACACGTTAGACTTGGTCCCCTGGAACTAACCCCAGTAGTCACGGACACGTTAGACTTGGTCCCATGGAACTGCCCCCAGTATTCATGGACACGTTTGAGTTGGTCCCATGGAACTAACCCCAGTAGTCACGGACACGTTAGAGTTGGTCCCATGGAACTACCCCCAGTAGTCACGGACACGTTACAGTTGGTCCGATGGAACTGTCCCTAGTAGTCACGGACTCGTTAGAGTTGGTCCCATGGAACTGCCCCCAGTAGTCACGGACACGTTAGGGTTAGTCCCATGGAACTGCCCCCAGTAGTCACGGACACGTTAGAGTTGGTCCCATGGAACTGTCCCTAGTAGTCACGGACACGTTAGAGTTGGATCCATGGAACTGCCCCCAGTAGTCACGGACACGTTAGAGTTGGTCCCATGGAACTACCCCCAGTAGTCACAGACACGTTAGAGTTGGTCCCATGGAACTGCCCCCAGTAGTCACGGACACGTTAGAGTTGGTCCCATGGAACTGCCCCCAGTAGTCACGGACACGTTAGAGTTGGATCCATGGAACTGCCCCCAGTAGTCACGGACACGTTAGAGTTGGATCCATGGAACTGCCCCCAGTAGTCACGGACACGTTAGAGTTGGATCCATGGAACTGCCCCCAGTAGTCACGGACACGTTAGAGTTGGTCCCATGGAACTGTCCCCAGTAGTCACGGACATGTTAGAGTTGGTCCCATGGAACTACCCCCAGTAGTCACGGACACGTTAGAGTTGGTCCCATGGATCTGCCCCCAGTAGTCACGGACACGTTAGAGTTGGTCCCATGGAACTGCCCCCAGTAGTCACGGACACGTTAGAGTTGGATCCATGGAACTGTCCCCAGTAGTCACAGACACGTTACAGTTGGTCCCATGGAACTACCCCCAGTAGTCACGGACACGTTACAGTTGGTCCCATGGAACTGTCCCCAGTAGTCACGGAAACGTTACAGTTGGTGCCATGGAACTGCCCCCAGTAGTCACGGACACGTTAGAGTTGGTCCCATGGAACTACCCCCAGTAGTCACGGACACGTTACAGTTGGTGCCATGGAACTGTCCCCAGTAGTCACGGACACGTTAGAGTTGGTCCCATGGAACTGCCTCCAGTAGTCACGGACACGTTACAGTTGGTGCCATGGAACTGCCCCCAGTAGTCACGGACACGTTACAGTTGGTGCCATGGAACTGCCCCCAGTAGTCACAGACACGTTAGAGTTGGTCCCATGGAACTGTCCCCAGTAGTCACGGACACGTTACAGTTGGTGCCATGGAACTGTCCCCAGTAGTCACGGACACGTTAGAGTTGGTCCCATGGAACTGTCCCCAGTAGTCACGGACACGTTACAGTTGGTCCCATGGAACTGCCCCCAGTAGTCACGGACACGTTACAGTTGGTGCCATGGAACTGCCCCCAGTAGTCACAGACACGTTAGAGTTGGTCCCATGGAACTGCCCCCAGTAGTCACGGACACGTTAGAGTTGGTCCCATGGAACTGTCCCCAGTAGTCACGGACACGTAACAGTTGGTGCCATGGAACTGCCCCCAGTAGTCACAGACACGTTAGAGTTGGTCCCATGGAACTACCCCCAGTAGTCACGGACACGTTAGAGTTGATCCCATGGAACTGCCCCCAGTAGTCACGGACACGTTAGAGTTGATTCCATGGAACTGCCCCCAGTAGTCACGGACATGTTAGAGTTGGTCCCATGGAACTACCCCAAGTAGTCACGGACACGTTACAGTTGGTCCCATGGAACTGTCCCCAGTAGTCACGGACACGTTACAGTTGGTGCCATGGAACTGTCCCCAGTAGTCACGGACACGTTACAGTTGGTGCCATGGAACTGTCCCCAGTAGTCACAGACACGTTACAGTTGGTCCCATGGAACTGCCCCCAGTAGTCACGGACACGTTACAGTTGGTCCCATGGAACTGTCCCCAGTAGTCACGGACACGTTAGAGTTGGTCCCATGGAACTGTCCCCAGTAGTCACGGACACGTTACAGTTGGTGCCATGGAACTGTCCCCAGTAGTCACGGACACGTTAGAGTTGGTCCCATGGAACTGTCCCCAGTAGTCACGGACACGTTACAGTTGGTCCCATGGAACTGCCCCCAGTAGTCACGGACACGTTACAGTAGGTGCCATGGAACTGCCCCCAGTAGTCACAGACACGTTAGAGTTGGTCCCATGGAACTGCCCCCAGTAGTCACGGACACGTTAGAGTTGGTCCCATGGAACTGTCCCCATTAGTCACGGACACGTTACAGTTGGTGCCATGGAACTGCTCCCAGTAGTCACAGACACGTTAGAGTTGGTCCCATGGAACTACCCCCAGTAGTCACGGACACGTTAGAGTTGATCCCATGGAACTGCCCCCAGTAGTCACGGACACGTTAGAGTTGATCCCATGGAACTGCCCCCAGTAGTCACGGACATGTTAGAGTTGGTCCCATGGAACTACCCCAAGTAGTCACGGACACGTTACAGTTGGTCCCAGGGAACTGTCCCCAGTAGTCACGGACACGTTACAGTTGGTGCCATGGAACTGTCCCCAGTAGTCAAGGACACGTTAGAGTTGGTCCCATGGAACTGTCCCCAGTAGTCACGGACACGTTACAGTTGGTCCCATGGAACTGTCCCCAGTAGTCACGGACACGTTACAGTTGGTGCCATGGAACTGTCCCCAGTAGTCACGGACACGTTACAGTTGGTCCCATGGAACTACCCCCAGTAGTCACAGACACGTTACAGTTGGTCCCATGGAACTGTCCCCAGTAGTCACGGACACGTTAGAGTTGGTCCCATGGAACTGCGCCCAGTAGTCACGGACACGTTAGAGTTGGTCCCATGGAACTGTCCCCAGTAGTCACGGACACGTTACAGTTCGTCCCATGGAACTGCGCCCAGTAGTCACGGACACGTTAGAGTTGGTCCCATGGAACTGCCCCCAGTAGTCACGGACAAGTTAGAGTTGGTCCCATGGAACTACCCCAGTAGTCACAGACACGTTACAGTTGGTCCCATGGAACTACCCCCAGTAGTCACGGACACGTTACAGTTGGTCCCATGGAACTGTCCCCAGTAGTCACGGACACGTTAGAGTTGGTCCCATGGAACTACCCCAGTAGTCACAGACACGTTACAGTTGGTCCCATGGAACTGCCCCCAGTAGTCACGGACACGTTGCAGTTGGTCCCATGGAACTGTCCCCAGTAGTCACGGACACGTTACTGTTGGTCCCATGGAACTGTCCCCAGTAGTCACGGACACGTTACAGTTGGTCCCATGGAACTGTCCCCAGTAGTCACGGACACGTTAGAGTTGGTGCCATGGAACTGTCCCCAGTAGTCACGGACACGTTACAGTTGGTGCCATGGAACTGTCCCCAGTAGTCACGGACATGTTAGAGTTGGTCCCATGGAACTGTCCCCAGTAGTCACGGACACGTTAGAGTAGGTCCCATGGAACTGTCCCCAGTAGTCACGGACACGTTAGAGTTGGTCCCATGGAACTGCCCCCAGTAGTCACGGACAAGTTACAGTTGGTGCCATGGAACTACCCCCAGTAGTCACGGGCACGTTACAGTTGGTCCCATGGAACTACCCCAGTAGTCACGGACACGTTACAGTTGGTCCCATGGAACTGTCCCCAGTAGTCACGGACACGTTACAGTTGGTCCCATGGAACTACCCCAGTAGTTACGGACACGTTAGACTTGGTCCCATGGAACTAACCCCAGTAGTCACGGACACGTTAGACTTGGTCCCATGGAACTGCCCCCAGTATTCATGGACACGTTAGAGTTGGTCCCATGGAACTGCCCCCAGTAGTCAAGGACACGTTAGACTTGGTCCCATGGAACTAACCCCAGTAGTCACGGACACGTTAGACTTGGTCCCCTGGAACTAACCCCAGTAGTCACGGACACGTTAGACTTGGTCCCATGGAACTGCCCCCAGTATTCATGGACACGTTTGAGTTGGTCCCATGGAACTAACCCCAGTAGTCACGGACACGTTAGAGTTGGTCCCATGGAACTGCCCCCAGTAGTCACGGACACGTTAGAGTTGGTCCGATGGAACTGTCCCTAGTAGTCACGGACACGTTAGAGTTGGTCCCATGGAACTGCCCCCAGTAGTCACGGACACGTTAGGGTTAGTCCCATGGAACTGCCCCCAGTAGTCACGGACACGTTAGAGTTGGTCCCATGGAACTGTCCCTAGTAGTCACGGACACGTTAGAGTTGGATCCATGGAACTGCCCCCAGTAGTCACGGACACGTTAGAGTTGGTCCCATGGAACTACCCCCAGTAGTCACAGACACGTTAGAGTTGGTCCCATGGAACTGCCCCCAGTAGTCACGGACACGTTAGAGTTGGTCCCATGGAACTGCCCCCAGTAGTCACGGACACGTTAGAGTTGGATCCATGGAACTGCCCCCAGTAGTCACGGACACGTTAGAGTTGGATCCATGGAACTGCCCCCAGTAGTCACGGACACGTTAGAGTTGGATCCATGGAACTGCCCCCAGTAGTCACGGACACGTTAGAGTTGGTCCCATGGAACTGTCCCCAGTAGTCACGGACATGTTAGAGTTGGTCCCATGGAACTACCCCCAGAAGTCACGGACACGTTAGAGTTGGTCCCATGGATCTGCCCCCAGTAGTCACGGACACGTTAGAGTTGGTCCCATGGAACTGCCCCCAGTAGTCACGGACACGTTAGAGTTGGATCCATGGAACTGTCCCCAGTAGTCACAGACACGTTACAGTTGGTCCCATGGAACTACCCCCAGTAGTCACGGACACGTTACAGTTGGTCCCATGGAACTGTCCCCAGTAGTCACGGAAACGTTACAGTTGGTGCCATGGAACTTCCCCCAGTAGTCACGGACACGTTAGAGTTGGTCCCATGGAACTACCCCCAGTAGTCACGGACACGTTACAGTTGGTGCCATGGAACTGTCCCCAGTAGTCACGGACACGTTAGAGTTGGTCCCATGGAACTGCCCCCAGTAGTCACGGACACGTTACAGTTGGTGCCATGGAACTGCCCCCAGTAGTCACGGACACGTTACAGTTGGTGCCATGGAACTGCCCCCAGTAGTCACAGACACGTTAGAGTTGGTCCCATGGAACTGTCCCCAGTAGTCACGGACACGTTACAGTTGGTGCCATGGAACTGTCCCCAGTAGTCACGGACACGTTAGAGTTGGTCCCATGGAACTGTCCCCAGTAGTCACGGACACGTTACAGTTGGTCCCATGGAACTGCCCCCAGTAGTCACGGACACGTTACAGTTGGTGCCATGGAACTGCCCCCAGTAGTCACAGACACGTTAGAGTTGGTCCCATGGAACTGCCCCCAGTAGTCACGGACACGTTAGAGTTGGTCCCATGGAACTGTCTCCAGTAGTCACGGACACGTTACAGTTGGTGCCATGGAACTGCCCCCAGTAGTCACAGACACGTTAGAGTTGGTCCCATGGAACTACCCCCAGTAGTCACGGACACGTTAGAGTTGATCCCATGGAACTGCCCCCAGTAGTCACGGACACGTTAGAGTTGATCCCATGGAACTGCCCCCAGTAGTCACGGACATGTTAGAGTTGGTCCCATGGAACTACCCCAAGTAGTCACGGACACGTTACAGTTGGTCCCATGGAACTGTCCCCAGTAGTCACGGACACGTTACAGTTGGTGCCATGGAACTGTCCCCAGTAGTCACGGACACGTTACAGTTGGTGCCATGGAACTGTCCCCAGTAGTCACAGACACGTTACAGTTGGTCCCATGGAACTGCCCCCAGTAGTCACGGACACGTTACAGGTGGTCCCATGGAACTGTCCCCAGTAGTCACGGACACGTTAGAGTTGGTCCCATGGAACTGTCCCCAGTAGTCACGGACACGTTACAGTTGGTGCCATGGAACTGTCCCCAGTAGTCACGGACACGTTAGAGTTGGTCCCATGGAACTGTCCCCAGTAGTCACGGACACGTTACAGTTGGTCCCATGGAACTGCCCCCAGTAGTCACGGACACGTTACAGTTGGTGCCATGGAACTGCCCCCAGTAGTCACAGACACGTTAGAGTTGGTCCCATGGAACTGCCCCCAGTAGTCACGGACACGTTAGAGTTGGTCCCATGGAACTGTCCCCAGTAGTCACGGACACGTTACAGTTGGTGCCATGGAACTGCTCCCAGTAGTCACAGACACGTTAGAGTTGGTCCCATGGAACTACCCCCAGTAGTCACGGACACGTTAGAGTTGATCCCATGGAACTGCCCCCAGTAGTCACGGACACGTTAGAGTTGATCCCATGGAACTGCCCCCAGTAGTCACGGACATGTTAGAGTTGGTCCCATGGAACTACCCCAAGTAGTCACGGACACGTTACAGTTGGTCCCATGGAACTGTCCCCAGTAGTCACGGACACGTTACAGTTGGTGCCATGGAACTGTCCCCAGTAGTCACAGACACGTTAGAGTTGGTCCCATGGAACTGTCCCCAGTAGTCACGGACACGTTACAGTTGGTCCCATGGAACTGTCCCCAGTAGTCACGGACACGTTACAGTTGGTGCCATGGAACTGTCCCCAGTAGTCACGGACACGTTACAGTTGGTCCCATGGAACTACCCCCAGTAGTCACAGACACGTTACAGTTGGTCCCATGGAACTGTCCCCAGTAGTCACGGACACGTTAGAGTTGGTCCCATGGAACTGTCCCCAGTAGTCACAGACACGTTACAGTTGGTCCCATGGAACTACCCCCAGTAGTCACAGACACGTTACAGTTGGTGCCATGGAACTGCCCCCAGTAGTCACGGACACGTTAGAGTTGGTCCCATGGAACTGTCCCCAGTAGTCACGGACACGTTAGAGTTGGTCCCATGGAACTGCGCCCAGTAGTCACGGACACGGTAGAGTTGGTCCCATGGAACTGTCCCCAGTAGTCACGGACACGTTACAGTTCGTCCCATGGAACTGCGCCCAGTAGTCACGGACACGTTAGAGTTGGTCCCATGGAACTGCCCCCAGTAGTCACGGACAAGTTAGAGTTGGTCCCATGGAACTACCCCAGTAGTCACAGACACGTTACAGTTGGTCCCATGGAACTACCCCCAGTAGTCACGGACACGTTACAGTTGGTCCCATGGAACTGTCCCCAGTAGTCACGGACACGTTAGAGTTGGTCCCATGGAACTACCCCAGTAGTCACAGACACGTTACAGTTGGTCCCATGGAACTGCCCCCAGTAGTCACGGACACGTTACAGTTGGTCCCATGGAACTGTCCCCAGTAGTCACGGACACGTTACAGTTGGTCCCATGGAACTGTCCCCAGTAGTCACGGACACGTTACAGTTGGTCCCATGGAACTGTCCCCAGTAGTCACGGACACGTAAGAGTTGGTGCCATGGAACTGTCCCCAGTAGTCACGGACACGTTACAGTTGGTGCCATGGAACTGTCCCCAGTAGTCACGGACACGTTAGAGTTGGTCCCATGGAACTGTCCCCAGTAGTCACGGACACGTTAGAGTTGGTCCCATGGAACTACCCCAGCAGTCACAGACACGTTACAGTTGGTCCCATGGAACTGTCCCCCGTAGTCACGGACACGTTACAGTTGGTCCCATGGAACTGTCCCCAGTAGTCACGGACACGTTAGAGTTGGTCCCATGGAACTGCCCCCAGTAGTCACGGACACGTTATAGTTGGTCCCATGGAACTACCCCAGTAGTCACAGACACGTTACAGTTGGTCCCATGGAACTGTCCCCAGTAGTCACGGACACGTTACAGTTGGTCCCATGGAACTGTCCCCAGTAGTCACGGACACGTTACAGTTGGTCCCATGGAACTGTCCCCAGTAGTCACGGACACGTTACAGTTGGTCCCATGGAACTACCCCAGTAGTCACAGACACGTTACAGTTGGTCCCATGGAACTGTCCCCAGTAGTCACAGACACGTTACAGTTGGTCCCATGGAACTGTCCCCAGTAGTCACGGACACGTTACAGTTGGTCCCATGGAACTGTCCCCAGTAGTCACGGACACGTTACAGTTGGTCCCATGGAACTGTCCCCAGTAGTCACGGACACGTTACAGTTGGTCCCATGGAACTGTCCCCAGTAGTCACGGACACGTTACAGTTGGTCCCATGGAACTGTCCCCAGTAGTCACGGACACGTTACAGTTGGTCCCATGGAACTGTCCCCAGTAGTCACGGACACGTTACAGTTGGTGCCATGGAACTGCCCCCAGTAGTCACGGACACGTTAGAGTTGGTCCCATGGAACTGTCCCCAGTAGTCACGGACACGTTACAGTTGGTGCCATGGAACTGTCCCCAGTAGTCACGGACACGTTACAGTTGGTCCCATGGAACTGTCCCCAGTAGTCACGGACACGTTACAGTTGGTGCCATGGAACTGTCCCCAGTAGTCACGGACACAATAGGGTTGGTCCCATGGAACTGTCCCCAGTAGTCACGGACACGTTACAGTTGGTCCCATGGAACTGTCCCCAGTAGTCACGGACACGTTACAGTTGGTCCCATGGAACTGTCCCCAGTAGTCACGGACACGTTACAGTTGGTCCCATGGAACTGTCCCCAGTAGTCACGGACACGTTAGAGTTGGTCCCATGGAACTGTCCCCAGTAGTCACGGACACGTTACAGTTGGTCCCATGGAACTGTCCCCAGTAGTCACGGACACGTTACAGTTGGTCCCATGGAAATGTCCCCAGTAGTCACGGACACGTTACAGTTCGTGCCATGGAACTGTCCCCAGTAGTCACGGACACAATAGGGTTGGTCCCATGGAACTGTCCCCAGTAGTCACGGACACGTTACAGTTGGTCCCATGGAACTGCCCCCAGTAGTCACAGACACGTTACAGTTGGTGCCATGGAACTGTCCCCAGTAGTCACGGACACGTTACAGTTGGTGCCATGGAACTGTCCCCAGTAGTCACGGACACGTTAGAGTTGGTCCCATGGAACTGTCCCCAGTAGTCACGGACACGTTACAGTTGGTCCCATGGAACTGTCCCCAGTAGTCACGGACACGTTACAGTTGGTCCCATGGAACTGTCCCCAGTAGTCACGGACACGTTGCAGTTGGTCCCATGGAACTGCCCCCAGTAGTCACAGACACGTTAGAGTTGGTCGCATGGAACTGTCCCCAGTAGTCACGGACAGGTTACAGTTGGTCCCATGGAACTGTCCCCAGTAGTTACGGACACGTTACAGTTGGTGCCATGGAACTGTCCCCAGTAGTCACGGACACGTTACAGTTGGTCCCATGGAACTACCCCCAGTAGTCACAGACACGTTACAGTTGGTCCCATGGAACTGTCCCCAGTAGTCACGGACACGTTAGAGTTGGTCCCATGGAACTGTCCCCAGTAGTCACAGACACGTTACAGTTGGTCCCATGGAACTACCCCCAGTAGTCACAGACACGTTACAGTTGGTGCCATGGAACTGCCCCCAGTAGTCACGGACACGTTAGAGTTGGTCCCATGGAACTGTCCCCAGTAGTCACGGACACGTTAGAGTTGGTCCCATGGAACTGCGCCCAGTAGTCACGGACACGTTAGAGTTGGTCCCATGGAACTGTCCCCAGTAGTCACGGACACGTTACAGTTCGTCCCATGGAACTGCGCCCAGTAGTCACGGACACGTTAGAGTTGGTCCCATGGAACTGCCCCCAGTAGTCACGGACAAGTTAGAGTTGGTCCCATGGAACTACCCCAGTAGTCACAGACACCTTACAGTTGGTCCCATGGAACTACCCCCAGTAGTCACGGACACGTTACAGTTGGTCCCATGGAACTGTCCCCAGTAGTCACGGACACGTTAGAGTTGGTCCCATGGAACTACCCCAGTAGTCACAGACACGTTACAGTTGGTCCCATGGAACTGCCCCCAGTAGTCACGGACACGTTACAGTTGGTCCCATGGAACTGTCCCCAGTAGTCACGGACACGTTACAGTTGGTCCCATGGAACTGTCCCCAGTAGTCACGGACACGTTACAGTTGGTCCCATGGAACTGTCCCCAGTAGTCACGGACACGTTAGAGTTGGTGCCATGGAACTGTCCCCAGTAGTCACGGACACGTTACAGTTGGTGCCATGGAACTGTCCCCAGTAGTCACGGACACGTTAGAGTTGGTCCCATGGAACTGTCCCCAGTAGTCACGGACACGTTAGAGTTGGTCCCATGGAACTACCCCAGTAGTCACAGACACGTTACAGTTGGTCCCATGGAACTGTCCCCCGTAGTCACGGACACGTTACAGTTGGTCCCAAGGAACTCTCCCCAGTAGTCACGGACACGTTAGAGTTGGACCCATGGAACTGCCCCCAGTAGTCACGGACACGTTAGAGTTGGTCCCATGGAACTACCCCAGTAGTCACAGACACGTTACAGTTGGTCCCATGGAATTGTCCCCAGTAGTCACGGACACGTTACAGTTGGTCCCATGGAACTGTCCCCAGTAGTCACGGACACGTTACAGTTGGTCCCATGGAACTGTCCCCAGTAGTCACGGACACGTTACAGTTGGTCCCATGGAACTACCCCAGTAGTCACAGACACGTTACAGTTGGTCCCATGGAACTGTCCCCAGTAGTCACAGACACGTTACAGTTGGTCCCATGGAACTGTCCCCAGTAGTCACGGACACGTTACAGTTGGTCCCATGGAACTGTCCCCAGTAGTCACGGACACGTTACAGTTGGTCCCATGGAACTGTCCCCAGTAGTCACGGACACGTTACAGTTGGTCCCATGGAACTGTCCCCAGTAGTCACGGACACGTTACAGTTGGTCCCATGGAACTGTCCCCAGTAGTCACGGACACGTTACAGTTGGTCCCATGGAACTGTCCCCAGTAGTCACGGACACGTTACAGTTGGTGCCATGGAACTGCCCCCAGTAGTCACGGACACGTTAGAGTTGGTCCCATGGAACTGTCCCCAGTAGTCACGGACACGTTACAGTTGGTGCCATGGAACTGTCCCCAGTAGTCACGGACACGTTACAGTTGGTCCCATGGAACTGTCCCCAGTAGTCACGGACACGTTACAGTTGGTGCCATGGAACTGTCCCCAGTAGTCACGGACACAATAGGGTTGGTCCCATGGAACTGTCCCCAGTAGTCGCGGACACGTTACAGTTGGTCCCATGGAACTGTCCCCAGTAGTCACGGACACGTTACAGTTGGTCCCATGGAACTGTCCTCAGTAGTCACGGACACGTTAGAGTTGGTCCCATGGAACTGTCCCCAGTAGTCACGGACACGTTACAGTTGGTCCCATGGAACTGTCCCCAGTAGTCACGGACACGTTACAGTTGGTCCCATGGAACTGTCCCCAGTAGTCACGGACACGTTAAAGTTGGTCCCATGGAACTGTCCCCAGTAGTCACGGACACGTTAGAGTTGGTCCCATGGAACTGTCCCCAGTAGTCACGGACACGTTACAGTTGGTCCCATGGAACTGTCCCCAGTAGTCACGGACACGTTACAGTTGGTCCCATGGAACTGTCCCCAGTAGTCACGGACACGTTACAGTTGGTGCCATGGAACTGTCCCCAGTAGTCACGGACACAATAGGGTTGGTCCCATGGAACTGTCCCCAGTAGTCACGGACACGTTACAGTTGGTCCCATGGAACTGTCCCCAGTAGTCACGGACACGTTACAGTTGGTGCCATGGAACTGTCCCCAGTAGTCACGGACACGTTACAGTTGGTGCCATGGAACTGTCCCCAGTAGTCACGGACACGTTAGAGTTGGTCCCATGGAACTGTCCCCAGTAGTCACGGACACGTTACAGTTGGTCCCATGGAACTGTCCCCAGTAGTCACGGACACGTTACAGTTGGTCCCATGGAACTGTCCCCAGTAGTCACGGACACGTTACAGTTGGTCCCATGGAACTGCCCCCAGTAGTCACGGACACGTTACAGTTGGTCCCATGGAACTGTCCCCAGTAGTCACGGACACGTTAGAGTTGGTCCCATGGAACTGTCCCCAGTAGTCACGGACACGTTACAGTTGGTCCCATGGAACTGTCCCCAGTAGTCACGGACACGTTACAGTTGGTCCCATGGAACTGCCCCCAGTAGTCACAGACACGTTACAGTTGGTGCCATGGAACTGCCCCCAGTAGTCACAGACACGTTACAGTTGGTCCCATGGAACTGTCCCCAGTAGTCACGGACACGTTAGAGTTGGTCCCATGGAACTGCCCCCAGTAGTCACGGACACGTTTGAGTTGGTCCCATGGAACTACCCCCAGTAGTCACGGACACGTTAGAGTTGGTCCCATGGAACTGCCCCCAGTAGTCACGGACACTTTTGAGTTGGTCCCATGGAACTGTCCCCAGTAGTCACGGACACGTTAGAGTTGGTCCCATGGAACTGCCCCCAGTAGTCACGGACACGTTACAGTTGGTCCCATGGACCTGTCCCCAGTAGTCACGGACACGTTACAGTTGGTCCCATGGAACTGCCCCAGTAGTCACGGACACGTTTGAGTTGGTCCCATGGAACTACCCCCAGTAGTCACGGACACGTAACAGTTGGTCCCATGGAACTGCCCCCAGTAGCCACGGACACGTTAGAGTTGGTCCCATGGAACTGTCCCCAGTAGTCACGGACACGTTTGAGTTGGTCCCATGGAACTACCCCCAGTAGTCACGGACACGTTACAGTTGGTCCCATGGAACTGCCCCAAGTAGTCACGGACACGTTTGAGTTGGTCCCATGGAACTACCCCCAGTAGTCACGGACACGTTAGAGTTGGTCCCATGGAACTGCCCCCAGTAGTCACGGACACGTTAGAGTTGGTCCGATGGAACTGTCCCCAGTAGTCACGGACACGTTTGAGTTGGTCCCATGGAACTACCCCCAGTAGTCACGGACACGTTAGAGTTGGTCCCATGGAACTGTCCCCAGTAGTCACGGACACGTTTGAGTTGGTCCCATGGAACTACCCCCAGTAGTCACGGACACGTTAGAGTTGGTCCCATGGAACTGCCCCCAGTAGTCACGGACACGTTACAGTTGGTCCCATGGAACAGTCCCCAGTAGTCACGGACAAGTTACAGTTGGTCCCATGGAGCTGTCCCCAGTAGTCACGGACACGTTTGAGTTGGTCCCATGGAACTGTCCCCAGTAGTCACGGACACGTTACAGTTGGTGCCATGGAACTGTCCCCAGTAGTCACGGACACGTTACAGTTGGTCCCATGGAACTGCCCCCAGTAGTCACGGACACGTTACAGTTGGTCCCATGGAACTGTCCCCAGTAGTCACAGACACGTTACAGTTGGTCCCATGGAACTGTCCCCAGTAGTCACGGACACGTTACAGTTGGTCCCATGGAACTGTCCCCAGTAGTCACGGACACGTTTGAGTTGGTCCCATGGAACTACCCCGAGTAGTCATGGACACGTTACAGTTGGTCCCATGGAACTGCCCCCAGTAGTCACGGACACGTTTGAATTGGTCCCATGGAACTGTCCCCAGTAGTCCATCTCTCATCCCGACGCGCAGGTCGCCCACGGGCGTCGACTAGAAAGACCTGCACACGGCCTCTCAGGAGGCTACACGAAAAAAAAAAACGGACACGATTGAGTTGGTCCCATGGAACTGCCCCCAGTAGTCACGAACACGTTTGAATTGGTCCCATGGAACTGCCCCCAGTAGTCACGGACACGTTTGAATTGGTCCCATGGAACAGTCCCCAGTAGTCATGGACACGTTTGAATTGGTCCCATGGAACTGTTACCAGTAGTCACGGACACTTTTGAGTTGGTCCCGTCTGGCTGCGTGGCTCAGGGGTAACGTTCTCGCTTGCTGAGCTCAAGGTTGCAGGTTCAAAACCTGGCGCAGTCAGCTGGCATTTGAGGATGCGCAAATGCGAGGGAGCCGTGTCAGTACATTTACTGGCACGTTAAAGATCCCCTTCGGGGCAAAATTCCGGCACCCCGGCGTCTCTAAAAGCCAGGGTAGTTAAATGGGACGTAAAACCAATAACATTATTATTATTATTACGAGTTGGTCCCATGGAACTGTCCCCAGTAGTCACGGACACGTTTGAATTGGTCCCATGGAACTGTCCCCAGTAGTCACGGACACGTTACAGTTGGTCCCATGGAACTGCCCCCAGTAGTCACAGACACGTTACAGTTGGTGCCATGGAACTGCCCCCAGTAGTCACAGACACGTTAGAGTTGGTCCCATGGAACTGCCCCCAGTAGTCACGGACACAATAGGGTTGGTCCCATGGAACTATCCCCAGTAGTCACGGACACGTTAGAGTTGGTCCGATGGAACTGCCCCCAGTAGTCACGGACACGTTAAAGTTTGTCCCATGGAACTGTCCCCAGTAGTCACGGACACGTTAGAGTTGGTCCCATGGAACTGTCCCCAGTAGTCACGGACACGTTAGAGTTGGTCCGATGGAACTACCGCCAGTAGTCACGGATACGTTAGAGTTGGTCCCATGGAACTGCCCCCAGTAGACACGGACACATTAGGGTTGGTCCCAATGGAATTACCCCCCAGTAGTCACGGACACGTTAGAGTTGGTCCGATGGAACAGCCCCCAGTAGTCACGGACACGTTTGAGTTGGTCCCATGGAACTACCCCCAGTGGTCACGGACACGTTAGAGTCGGTCCCATGGAACTGCCCCCAGTATTCACGGACACGTTAGAGTTGGTCCGATGGAACTACCCCCAGTAGTCACGGACACGTTAGAGTTGGTCCCATGGAACTACCCCCAGTAGTCACGGACACGTTAGACTTGGTCCCATGGAACTGTCCCTAGTAGTCAAGGATACGTTAGAGGTGGTCCCATGGAACTAACCCCCCAGTAGTCACGGACACGTTAGAGTTGGTCCGATGGAACTGCCCCCAGTAGTCACGGACACGTTTGAGTTGGTCCCATGGAACTACCCCCAGTAGTCACGGTCACGTTAGAGTCGGTCCCATGGAACTGCCCCCAGTATTCACGGACACGTTAGAGTTGGTCCGATGGAACTACCCCCAGTAATCACGGACACGTTAGAGTTGGTCCCATGGAACTAACCCCAGTAGTCACGGACACGTTAGACTTGGTCCCATGGAACTGTCCCTAGTAGTCAAGGATACGTTAGAGGTGGTCCCATGGAACTAACCCCCCAGTAGTCACGGACACGTTAGAGTTGGTCCGATGGAACTGCCCCCTGTAGTCACGGACACGTTTGAGTTGGTCCCATGGAACTACCCCCAGTAGTCACGGACACGTTAGAGTCGGTCCCATGGAACTGCCCCCAGTATTTACGGACACGTTAGAGTTGGTCCGATGGAAATACCCCCAGTAGTCACGGACACGTTAGAGTCGGTCCCATGGAACTGCCCCCTGGATTCACGGACACTTTAGAGTCGGTCCCATGGAACTACCCCCAGTAGTCACGGACACGTTAGAGTTGGTCCGATGGAACTGCCCCCAGTAGTCACGGACACGTTTGAGTTGGTCCCATGGAACTACCCCCAGTAGTCACGGACACGTTAGACTTGGTCCCATGGAACTGTCCCTAGTAGTCAAGGATACGTTAGAGGTGGTCCCATGGAACTAACCCCCCAGTAGTCACGGACACGTTAGAGTTGGTCCGATGGCACTGCCCCCAGTAGTCACGGACACGTTTGAGTTGGTCCCATGGAACTACCCCCAGTAGTCACGGACACGTTAGAGTCGGTCCCATGGAACTACCCCCAGTAGTCACGGACACGTTAGAGTTGGTCCCATGGAACTACCCCCAGTAGTCACGGACACGTTAGACTTGGTCCCATGGAACTAACCCCAGTAGTCACGGACACGTTAGACTTGGTCCCATGGAACTGCCCCCAGTATTCATGGACACGTTAGAGTTGGTCCCATGGAACTGCCCCCAGTAGTCACGGACACGTTAGACTTGGTCCCATGGAACTAACCCCAGTAGTCACGGACACGTTAGACTTGGTCCCATGGAACTAACCCCAGTAGTCACGGACACGTTAGACTTGGTCCCATGGAACTGCCCCCAGTATTCATGGACACGTTTGAGTTGGTCCCATGGAACTAACCCCAGTAGTCACGGACACGTTAGAGTTGGTCCCATGGAACTGCCCCCAGTAGTCGCGGACACGTTAGAGTTGGTCCGATGGAACTGTCCCTAGTAGTCACGGACACGTTAGAGTTGGTCCCATGGAACTGCCCCCAGTAGTCACGGACACGTTAGGGTTAGTCCCATGGAACTGCCCCCAGTAGTCACGGACACGTTAGAGTTGGTCCCATGGAACTGTCCCTAGTAGTCACGGACACGTTAGAGTTGGATCCATGGAACTGCCCCCAGTAGTCACGGACACGTTAGAGTTGGTCCCATGGAACTACCCCCAGTAGTCACAGACACGTTAGAGTTGGTCCCATGGAACTGCCCCAGTAGTCACGGACACGTTAGAGTTGGTCCCATGGAACTGCCCCCAGTAGTCACGGACACGTTAGAGTTGGATCCATGGAACTGCCCCCAGTAGTCACGGACACGTTAGAGTTGGATCCATGGAACTGCCCCCAGTAGTCACGGACACGTTAGAGTTGGTCCCATGGAACTGTCCCCAGTAGTCACGGACATGTTAGAGTTGGTCCCATGGAACTACCCCCAGTAGTCACGGACACGTTAGAGTTGGTCCCATGGATCTGCCCCCAGTAGTCACGGACACGTTAGAGTTGGTCCCATGGAACTGCCCCCAGTAGTCACGGACACGTTAGAGTTGGATCCATGGAACTGTCCCCAGTAGTCACAGACACGTTACAGTTGGTCCCATGGAACTACCCCCAGTAGTCACGGACACGTTACAGTTGGTCCCATGGAACTGTCCCCAGTAGTCACGGAAACGTTACAGTTGGTGCCATGGAACTGCCCCCAGTAGTCACGGACACGTTAGAGTTGGTCCCATGGAACTACCCCCAGTAGTCACGGACACGTTACAGTTGGTGGCATGGAACTGTCCCCAGTAGTCACGGACACGTTAGAGTTGGTCCCATGGAACTGCCCCCAGTAGTCACGGACACGTTACAGTTGGTGCCATGGAACTGCCCCCAGTAGTCAAGGACACGTTACAGTTGGTGCCATGGAACTGCCCCCAGTAGTCACAGACACGTTAGAGTTGGTCCCATGGAACTGTCCCCAGTAGTCACGGACACGTTACAGTTGGTGCCATGGAACTGTCCCCAGTAGTCACGGACACGTTAGAGTTGGTCCCATGGAACTGTCCCCAGTAGTCACGGACACGTTACAGTTGGTCCCATGGAACTGCCCCCAGTAGTCACGGACACGTTACAGTTGGTGCCATGGAACTGCTCCCAGTAGTCACAGACACGTTAGAGTTGGTCCCATGGAACTGCCCCCAGTAGTCACGGACACGTTAGAGTTGGTCCCATGGAACTGTCCCTAGTAGTCACGGACACGTTAAAGTTGGTGCCATGGAACTGCCCCCAGTAGTCACAGACACGTTAGAGTTGGTCCCATGGAACTACCCCCAGTAGTCACGGACACGTTAGAGTTGATCCCATGGAACTGCCCCCAGTAGTCACGGACACGTTAGAGTTGATCCCATGGAACCGCCCCCAGTAGTCACGGACATGTTAGAGTTGGTCCCATGGAACTACCCCAAGTAGTCACGGACACGTTACAGTTGGTCCCATGGAACTGTCCCCAGTAGTCACGGACACGTTACAGTTGGTGCCATGGAACTGTCCCCAGTAGTCACGGACACGTTACAGTTGGTGCCATGGAACTGTCCCCAGTAGTCACAGACACGTTACAGTTGGTCCCATGGAACTGCCCCCAGTAGTCACGGACACGTTACAGTTGGTCCCATGGAACTGTCCCCAGTAGTCACGGACACGTTAGAGTTGGTCCCATGGAACTGTCCCCAGTAGTCACGGACACGTTACAGTTGGTGCCATGGAACTGTCCCCAGTAGTCACGGACACGTTAGAGTTGGTCCCATGGAACTGTCCCCAGTAGTCACGGACACGTTACAGTTGGTCCCATGGAACTGCCCCCAGTAGTAACGGACACGTTACAGTTGGTGCCATGGAACTGCCCCCAGTAGTCACAGACACGTAAGAGTTGGTCCCATGGAACTGCCCCCAGTAGTCACGGACACGTTAGAGTTGGTCCCATGGAACTGTCCCCAGTAGTCACGGACACGTTACAGTTGGTGCCATGGAACTGCTCCCAGTAGTCACAGACACGTTAGAGTTGGTCCCATGGAACTAACCCCAGTAGTCACGGACACGTTAGAGTTGATCCCATGGAACTGCCCCCAGTAGTCACGGACACGTTAGAGTTGATCCCATGGAACTGCCCCCAGTAGTCACGGACATGTTAGAGTTGGTCCCTTGGAACTACCCCAAGTAGTCACGGACACGTTACAGTTGGTCCCATGGAACTGTCCCCAGTAGTCACGGACACGTTACAGTTGGTGCCATGGAACTGTCCCCAGTAGTCACAGACACGTTAGAGTTGGTCCCATGGAACTGTCCCCAGTAGTCACGGACACGTTACAGTTGGTCCCATGGAACTGTCCCCAGTAGTCACGGACACGTTACAGTTGGTGCCATGGAACTGTCCCCAGTAGTCACGGACACGTTACAGTTGGTCCCATGGAACTACCCCCAGTAGTCACAGACACGTTACAGTTGGTCCCATGGAACTGTCCCCAGTAGTCACGGACACGTTAGAGTTGGTCCCATGGAACTGTCCCCAGTAGTCACAGACACGTTACAGTTGGTCCCATGGAACTACCCCCAGTAGTCACAGACACGTTACAGTTGGTGCCATGGAACTCCCCCCAGTAGTCACGGACACGTTAGAGTTGGTCCCATGGAACTGTCCCCAGTAGTCACGGACACGTTAGAGTTGGTCCCATGGAACTGCGCCCAGTAGTCACGGACACGTTAGAGTTGGTCCCATGGAACTGTCCCCAGTAGTCACGGACACGTTACAGTTCGTCCCATGGAACTGCGCCCAGTAGTCACGGACACGTTAGAGTTGGTCCCATGGAACTGCCCCCAGTAGTCACGGACAAGTTAGAGTTGGTCCCATGGAACTACCCCAGTAGTCACAGACACGTTACAGTTGGTCCCATGGAACTACCCCCAGTAGTCACGGACACGTTACAGTTGGTCCCATGGAACTGTCCCCAGTAGTCACGGACACGTTAGAGTTGGTCCCATGGAACTACCCCAGTAGTCACAGACACGTTACAGTTGGTCCCATGGAACTGCCCCCAGTAGTCACGGACACGTTACAGTTGGTCCCATGGAACTGTCCCCAGTAGTCACGGACACGTTACAGTTGGTCCCATGGAACTGTCCCCAGTAGTCACGGACACGTTACAGTTGGTCCCATGGAACTGTCCCCAGTAGTCACGGACACGTTAGAGTTGGTGCCATGGAACTGTCCCCAGTAGTCACGGACACGTTACAGTTGGTGCCATGGAACTGTCCCCAGTAGTCACGGACACGTTAGAGTTGGTCCCATGGAACTGTCCCCAGTAGTCACGGACACGTTAGAGTTGGTCCCATGGAACTGTCCCCAGTAGTCACGGACACGTTAGAGTTGGTCCCATGGAACTGCCCCCAGTAGTCACGGACAAGTTACAGTTGGTGCCATGGAACTACCCCCAGTAGTCACGGGCACGTTACAGTTGGTCCCATGGAACTACCCCAGTAGTCACGGACACGTTACAGTTGGTCCCATGGAACTGTCCCCAGTAGTCACGGACACGTTACAGTTGGTCCCATGGAACTACCCCAGTAGTCACGGACACGTTAGACTTGGTCCCATGGAACTAACCCCAGTAGTCACGGACACGTTAGACTTGGTCCCATGGAACTGCCCCCAGTATTCATGGACACGTTAGAGTTGGTCCCATGGAACTGCCCCCAGTAGTCAAGGACACGTTAGACTTGGTCCCATGGAACTAACCCCAGTAGTCACGGACACGTTATACTTGGTCCCCTGGAACTAACCCCAGTAGTCACGGACACGTTAGACTTGGTCCCATGGAACTGCCCCCAGTATTCATGGACACGTTTGAGTTGGTCCCATGGAACTAACCCCAGTAGTCACGGACACGTTAGAGTTGGTCCCATGGAACTGCCCCCAGTAGTCACGGACACGCTAGAGTTGGTCCGATGGAACTGTCCCTAGTAGTCACGGACACGTTAGAGTTGGTCCCATGGAACTGCCCCCAGTAGTCACGGACACGTTAGGGTTAGTCCCATGGAAATGCCCCCAGTAGTCACGGACACGTTAGAGTTGGTCCCATGGAACTGTCCCTAGTAGTCACGGACACGTTAGAGTTGGATCCATGGAACTGCCCCCAGTAGTCACGGACACGTTAGAGTTGGTCCCATGGAACTACCCCCAGTAGTCACAGACACGTTAGATTTGGTCCCATGGAACTGCCCCCAGTAGTCACGGACACGTTAGAGTTGGATCCATGGAACTGCCCCCAGTAGTCACGGACACGTTAGAGTTGGATCCATGGAACTGCCCCCAGTAGTCACGGACACGTTAGAGTTGGTCCCATGGAACTGTCCCCAGTAGTCACGGACATGTTAGAGTTGGTCCCATGGAACTACCCCCAGTAGTCACGGACACGTTAGAGTTGGTCCCATGGATCTGCCCCCAGTAGTCACGGACACGTTAGAGTTGGTCCCATGGAACTGCCCCCAGTAGTCACGGACACAATAGAGTTGGATCCATGGAACTGTCCCCAGTAGTCACAGACACGTTACAGTTGGTCCCATGGAACTACCCCCAGTAGTCACGGACACGTTACAGTTGGTCCCATGGAACTGTCCCCAGTAGTCACGGAAACGTTACAGTTGGTGCCATGGAACTTCCCCCAGTAGTCACGGACACGTTAGAGTTGGTCCCATGGAACTACCCCCAGTAGTCACGGACACGTTACAGTTGGTGCCATGGAACTGTCCCCAGTAGTCACGGACACGTTAGAGTTGGTCCCATGGAACTGCCCCCAGTAGTCACGGACACGTTACAGTTGGTGCCATGGAACTGCCCCCAGTAGTCACGGACACGTTACAGTTGGTGCCATGGAACTGCCCCCAGTAGTCACAGACACGTTAGAGTTGGTCCCATGGAACTGTCCCCAGTAGTCACGGACACGTTACAGTTGGTGCCATGGAACTGTCCCCAGTAGTCACGGACACGTTAGAGTTGGTCCCATGGAACTGTCCCCAGTAGTCACGGACACGTTACAGTTGGTCCCATGGAACTGCCCCCAGTAGTCACGGACACGTTACAGTTGGTGCCATGGAACTGCCCCCAGTAGTCACAGACACGTTAGAGTTGGTCCCATGGAACTGCCCCCAGTAGTCA
Organism: Meconema thalassinum; assembly: GCA_946902985.2. Classification (NCBI taxonomy): domain Eukaryota; kingdom Metazoa; phylum Arthropoda; class Insecta; order Orthoptera; family Tettigoniidae; genus Meconema; species Meconema thalassinum. The sequence continues at coordinate 291,770,136 of OX336391.1, read as the reverse complement.
CGGACACGTTAGAGTTGGTCCCATGGAACTGTCTCCAGTAGTCACGGACACGTTACAGTTGGTGCCATGGAACTGCCCCCAGTAGTCACAGACACGTTAGAGTTGGTCCCATGGAACTACCCCCAGTAGTCACGGACACGTTAGAGTTGATCCCATGGAACTGCCCCCAGTAGTCACGGACACGTTAGAGTTGATCCCATGGAACTGCCCCCAGTAGTCACGGACATGTTAGAGTTGGTCCCATGGAACTACCCCAAGTAGTCACGGACACGTTACAGTTGGTCCCATGGAACTGTCCCCAGTAGTCACGGACACGTTACAGTTGGTGCCATGGAACTGTCCCCAGTAGTCACGGACACGTTACAGTTGGTGCCATGGAACTGTCCCCAGTAGTCACAGACACGTTACAGTTGGTCCCATGGAACTGCCCCAAGTAGTCACGGACACGTTACAGTTGGTCCCATGGAACTGTCCCCAGTAGTCACGGACACGTTAGAGTTGGTCCCATGGAACTGTCCCCAGTAGTCACGGACACGTTACAGTTGGTGCCATGGAACTGTCCCCAGTAGTCACGGACACGTTAGAGTTTGTCCCATGGAACTGTCCCCAGTAGTCACGGACACGTTACAGTTGGTCCCATGGAACTGCCCCCAGTAGTCACGGACACGTTACAGTTGGTGCCATGGAAGTGCCCCCAGTAGTCACAGACACGTTAGAGTTGGTCCCATGGAACTGCCCCCAGTAGTCACGGACACGTTAGAGTTGGTCCCATGGAACTGTCCCCAATAGTCACGGACACGTTACAGTTGGTGCCATGGAACTACCCCCAGTAGTCACGGACACGTTAGAGTTGATCCCATGGAACTGCCCCCAGTAGTCACGGACACGTTAGAGTTGATCCCATGGAACTGCCCCCAGTAGTCACGGACATGTTAGAGTTGGTCCCATGGAACTACCCCAAGTAGTCACGGACACGTTACAGTTGGTCCCATGGAACTGTCCCCAGTAGTCACGGACACGTTACAGTTGGTGCCATGGAACTGCGCCCAGTAGTCACGGACACGTTAGAGTTGGTCCCATGGAACTGCCCCCAGTAGTCACGGACAAGTTAGAGTTGTTCCCATGGAACTACCCCAGTAGTCACGGACACGTTACAGTTCGTCCCATGGAACTGCGCCCAGTAGTCACGGACACGTTAGAGTTGGTCCCATGGATCTGCCCCCAGTAGTCACGGACAAGTTAGAGTTGGTCCCATGGAACTACCCCAGTAGTCACAGACACGTTACAGTTGGTCCCATGGAACTACCCCCAGTAGTCACAGACACGTTACAGTTGGTCCCATGGAACTACCCCCAGTAGTCACAGACACGTTACAGTTGGTCCCATGGAACTACCCCCTGTAGTCACGGACACGTTACAGTTGGTCCCATGGAAATGTCCCCAGTAGTCACGGACACGTTAGAGTTGGTCCCATGGAACTACCCCAGTAGTCACAGACACGTTACAGTTGGTCCCATGGAACTGTCCCCAGTAGTCACGGACACGTTAGAGTTGGTCCCATGGAACTGTCCCCAGTAGTCACAGACACGTTACAGTTGGTCCCAAGGAACTACCCCCAGTAGTCACAGACACGTTACAGTTGGTGCCATGGAACTGCCCCCAGTAGTCACGGACACGTTAGAGTTGGTCCCATGGAACTGTCCCCAGTAGTCACGGACACGTTAGAGTTGGTCCCATGGAACTGCGCCCAGTAGTCACGGACACGGTAGAGTTGGTCCCATGGAACTGTCCCCAGTAGTCACGGACACGTTACAGTTCGTCCCATGGAACTGCGCCCAGTAGTCACGGACACGTTAGAGTTGGTCCCATGGAACTGCCCCCAGTAGTCACGGACAAGTTAGAGTTGGTCCCATGGAACTACCCCAGTAGTCACAGACACGTTACAGTTGGTCCCATGGAACTACCCCCAGTAGTCACGGACACGTTACAGTTGGTCCCATGGAACTGTCCCCAGTAGTCACGGACACGTTAGAGTTGGTCCCATGGAACTACCCCAGTAGTCACAGACACGTTACAGTTGGTCCCATGGAACTGCCCCCAGTAGTCACGGACACGTTACAGTTGGTCCCATGGAACTGTCCCCAGTAGTCACGGACACGTTTCAGTTGGTCCCATGGAACTGTCCCCAGTAGTCACGGACACGTTACAGTTGGTCCCATGGAACTGTCCCCAGTAGTCACGGACACGTTAGAGTTGGTGCCATGGAACTGTCCCTAGTAGTCACGGACGCGTTACAGTTGGTGCCATGGAACTGTCCCCAGTAGTCACGGACACGTTAGAGTTGGTCCCATGGAACTGTCCCCAGTAGTCACGGACACGTTAGAGTTGGTCCCATGGAACTACCCCAGCAGTCACAGACACGTTACAGTTGGTCCCATGGAACTGTCCCCCGTAGTCACGGACACGTTACAGTTGGTCCCATGGAACTGTCCCCAGTAGTCACGGACACGTTAGAGTTGGTCCCATGGAACTGCCCCCAGTAGTCACGGACACGTTAGAGTTGGTCCCATGGAACTACCCCAGTAGTCACAGACACGTTACAGTTGGTCCCATGGAACTGTCCCCAGTAGTCACGGACACGTTACAGTTGGTGCCATGGAACTGCCCCCAGTAGTCACGGACACGTTAGAGTTGGTCCCATGGAACTGTCCCCAGTAGTCACGGACACGTTACAGTTGGTGCCATGGAACTGTCCCCAGTAGTCACGGACACGTTACAGTTGGTCCCATGGAACTGTCCCCAGTAGTCACGGACACGTTACAGTTGGTGCCATGGAACTGTCCCCAGTAGTCACGGACACAATAGGGTTGGTCCCATGGAACTGTCCCCAGTAGTCACGGACACGTTACAGTTGGTCCCATGGAACTGTCCCCAGTAGTCATGGACACGTTACAGTTGGTCCCATGGAACTGTCCCCAGTAGTCACGGACACGTTACAGTTGGTCCCATGGAACTGTCCCCAGTAGTCACGGACACGTTACAGTTGGTGCCATGGAACTGTCCCCAGTAGTCACGGACACGTTACAGTTGGTCCCATGGAACTGTCCCCAGTAGTCACGGACACGTTACAGTTGGTGCCATGGAACTGTCCCCAGTAGTCACGGACACGTTACAGTTCGTGCCATGGAACTGTCCCCAGTAGTCACGGACACAATAGGGTTGGTCCCTTGGATCTGTCCCCAGTAGTCACGGACACGTTACAGTTGGTCCCATGGAACTGCCCCCAGTAGTCACGGACACGTTACAGTTGGTGCCATGGAACTGTCCCCAGTAGTCACGGACACGTTACAGTTGGTGCCATGGAACTGTCCCCAGTAGTCACGGACACGTTAGAGTTGGTCCCATGGAACTGTCCCCAGTAGTCACGGACACGTTACAGTTGGTCCCATGGAACTGTCCCCAGTAGTCACGGACACGTTGCAGTTGGTCCCATGGAACTGCCCCCAGTAGTCACAGACACGTTAGAGTTGGTGGCATGGAACTGTCCCCAGTAGTCACGGACACGTTACAGTTGGTCCCATGGAACTGTCCCCAGTAGTCACGGACACGTTACAGTTGGTGCCATGGAACTGTCCCCAGTAGTCACGGACACGTTACAGTTGGTCCCATGGAACTACCCCCAGTAGTCACAGACACGTTACAGTTGGTCCCATGGAACTGTCCCCAGTAGTCACGGACACGTTAGAGTTGGTCCCATGGAACTGTCCCCAGTAGTCACAGACACGTTACAGTTGGTCCCATGGAACTACCCCCAGTAGTCACAGACACGTTACAGTTGGTGCCATGGAACTGCCCCCAGTAGTCACGGACACGTTAGAGTTGGTCCCATGGAACTGTCCCCAGTAGTCACGGACACGTTAGAGTTGGTCCCATGGAACTGCGCCCAGTAGTCACGGACACGTTAGAGTTGGTCCCATGGAACTGTCCCCAGTAGTCACGGACACGTTACAGTTCGTCCCATGGAACTGCGCCCAGTAGTCACGGACACGTTAGAGTTGGTCCCATGGAACTGCCCCCAGTAGTCACGGACAAGTTAGAGTTGGTCCCATGGAACTACCCCTGTAGTCACAGACACCTTACAGTTGGTCCCATGGAACTACCCCCAGTAGTCACGGACACGTTACAGTTGGTCCCATGGAACTGTCCCCAGTAGTCACGGACACGTTAGAGTTGGTCCCATGGAACTACCCCAGTAGTCACAGACACGTTACAGTTGGTCCCATGGAACTGCCCCCAGTAGTCACGGACACGTTACAGTTGGTCCCATGGAACTGTCCCCAGTACTCACGGACACGTTACAGTTGGTCCCATGGAACTGTCCCCAGTAGTCACGGACACGTTACAGTTGGTCCCATGGAACTGTCCCCAGTAGTCACGGACACGTTAGAGTTGGTGCCATGGAACTGTCCCCAGTAGTCACGGACACGTTACAGTTGGTGCCATGGAACTGTCCCCAGTAGTCACGGACACGTTATAGTTGGTCCCATGGAACTGTCCCCAGTAGTCACGGACACGTTAGAGTTGGTCCCATGGAACTACCCCAGTAGTCACAGACACGTTACAGTTGGTCCCATGGAACTGTCCCCCGTAGTCACGGACACGTTACAGTAGGTCCCATGGAACTCTCCCCAGTAGTCACGGACACGTTAGAGTTGGTCCCATGGAACTGCCCCCAGTAGTCACGGACACGTTAGAGTTGGTCCCATGGAACTACCCCAGTAGTCACAGATACGTTACAGTTGGTCCCATGGAATTGTCCCCAGTAGTCACGGACACGTTACAGTTGGTCCCATGGAACTGTCCCCAGTAGTCACGGACACGTTACAGTTGGTCCCATGGAACTGTCCCCAGTAGTCACGGACACGTTACAGTTGGTCCCATGGAACTACCCCAGTAGTCACAGACACGTTACAGTTGGTCCCATGGAACTGTCCCCAGTAGTCACAGACACGTTACAGTTGGTCCCATGGAACTGTCCCCAGTAGTCACGGACACGTTACAGTTGGTCCCATGGAACTGTCCCCAGTAGTCACGGACACGTTACAGTTGGTCCCATGGAACTGTCCCCAGTAGTCACGGACACGTTACAGTTGGTCCCATGGAACTGTGCCCAGTAGTCACGGACACGTTACAGTTGGTCCCATGGAACTGTCCCCAGTAGTCACGGACACGTTACAGTTGGTCCCATGGAACTGTCCCCAGTAGTCACGGACACGTTACAGTTGGTGCCATGGAACTGCCCCCAGTAGTCACGGACACGTTAGAGTTGGTCCCATGGAACTGTCCCCAGTAGTCACGGACACGTTACAGTTGGTGCCATGGAACTGTCCCCAGTAGTCACGGACACGTTACAGTTGGTCCCATGGAACTGTCCCCAGTAGTCACGGACACGTTACAGTTGGTGCCATGGAACTGTCCCCAGTAGTCACGGACACAATAGGGTTGGTCCCATGGAACTGTCCCCAGTAGTCGCGGACACGTTACAGTTGGTCCCATGGAACTGTCCCCAGTAGTCACGGACACGTTACAGTTGGTCCCATGGAACTGTCCCCAGTAGTCACGGACACGTTAGAGTTGGTCCCATGGAACTGTCCCCAGTAGTCACGGACACGTTACAGTTGGTCCCATGGAACTGTCCCCAGTAGTCACGGACACGTTACAGTTGGTCCCATGGAACTGTCCCCAGTAGTCACGGACACGTTACAGTTGGTCCCATGGAACTGTCCCCAGTAGTCACGGACACGTTAGAGTTGGTCCCATGGAACTGTCCCCAGTAGTCACGGACACGTTACAGTTGGTCCCATGGAACTGTCCCCAGTAGTCACGGACACGTTACAGTTGGTCCCATGGAACTGTCCCCAGTAGTCACGGACACGTTACAGTTGGTGCCATGGAACTGTCCCCAGTAGTCACGGACACAATAGGGTTGGTCCCATGGAACTGTCCCCAGTAGTCACGGACACGTTACAGTTGGTCCCATGGAACTGTCCCCAGTAGTCACGGACACGTTACAGTTGGTGCCATGGAACTGTCCCCAGTAGTCACGGACACGTTACAGTTGGTGCCATGGAACTGTCCCCAGAAGTCACGGACACGTTAGAGTTGGTCCCATGGAACTGTCCCCAGTAGTCACGGACACGTTACAGTTGGTCCCATGGAACTGTCCCCAGTAGTCACGGACACGTTACAGTTGGTCCCATGGAACTGTCCCCAGTAGTCACGGACACGTTACAGTTGGTCCCATGGAACTGCCCCCAGTAGTCACGGACACGTTACAGTTGGTCCCATGGAACTGTCCCAAGTAGTCACGGACACGTTAGAGTTGGTCCCATGGAACTGTCCCCAGTAGTCACGGACACGTTACAGTTGGTCCCATGGAACTGTCCCCAGTAGTCACGGACACGTTACAGTTGGTCCCATGGAACTGCCCCCAGTAGTCACAGACACGTTACAGTTGGTGCCATGGAACTGCCCCCAGTAGTCACAGACACGTTACAGTTGGTCCCATGGAACTGTCCCCAGTAGTCACGGACACGTTAGAGTTGGTCCCATGGAACTGTCCCCAGTAGTCACGGACACGTTTGAGTTGGTCCCATGGAACTACCCCCAGTAGTCACGGACACGTTAGAGTTGGTCCCATGGAACTGCCCCCAGTAGTCACGGACACTTTTGAGTTGGTCCCATGGAACTGTCCCCAGTAGTCACGGACACGTTAGAGTTGGTCCCATGGAACTGCCCCCAGTAGTCACGGACACGTTACAGTTGGTCCCATGGAACTGTCCCCAGTAGTCACGGACACGTTACAGTTGGTCCCATGGAACTGCCCCCAGTAGTCACGGACACGTTTGAGTTGGTCCCATGGAACTACCCCCAGTAGTCACGGACACGTTACAGTTGGTCCCATGGAACTGCTCCCAGTAGTCACGGACAGGTTAGAGTTGGTCCCATGGAACTGTCCCCAGTAGTCACGGACACGTTTGAGTTGGTCCCATGGAACTACCCCCAGTAGTAACGGACACGTTACAGTTGGTCCCATGGAACTGCCCCCAGTAGTCACGGACACGTTTGAGTTGGTCCCATGGAACTACCCCCAGTAGTCACGGACACGTTAGAGTTGGTCCCATGGAACTGCCCCCAGTAGTCACGGACACGTTAGAGTTGGTCCGATGGAACTGTCCCCAGTAGTCACGGACACGTTTGAGTTGGTCCCATGGAACTACCCCCAGTAGTCACGGACACGTTAGAGTTGGTCCCATGGAACTGTCCCCAGTAGTCACGGACACGTTTGAGTTGGTCCCATGGAACTACCCCCAGTAGTCACGGACACGTTAGAGTTGGTCCCATGGAACTGCCCCCAGTAGTCACGGACACGTTACAGTTGGTCCCATGGAACAGTCCCCAGTAGTCACGGACAAGTTACAGTTGGTCCCATGGAACTGTCCCCAGTAGTCACGGACACGTTTGAGTTGGTCCCATGGAACTGTCCCCAGTAGTCACGGACACGTTACAGTTGGTGCCATGGAACTGTCCCCAGTAGTCACGGACACGTTACAGTTGGTCCCATGGAACTGCCCCCAGTAGTCACGGACACGTTACAGTTGGTCCCATGGAACTGTCCCCAGTAGTCACAGACACGTTACAGTTGGTCCCATGGAACTGTCCCCAGTAGTCACGGACACGTTACAGTTGGTCCCATGGAACTGTCCCCAGTAGTCACGGACACGTTTGAGTTGGTCCCATGGAACTACCCCGAGTAGTCATGGACACGTTACAGTTGGTCCCATGGAACTGCCCCCAGTAGTCACGGACACGTTTGAATTGGTCCCATGGAACTGTCCCCAGTAGTCCATCTCTCATCCCGACGCGCAGGTCGCCCACGGGCGTCGACTAGAAAGACCTGCACACGGCCTCTCAGGAGGCTACACGAAAAAAAAAAAACGGACACGATTGAGTTGGTCCCATGGAACTGCCCCCAGTAGTCACGAACACGTTTGAATTGGTCCCATGGAACTGCCCCCAGTAGTCACGGACACGTTTGAATTGGTCCCATGGAACAGTCCCCAGTAGTCATGGACACGTTTGAATTGGTCCCATGGAACTGTTACCAGTAGTCACGGACACTTTTGAGTTGGTCCCGTCTGGCTGCGTGGCTCAGGGGTAACGTTCTCGCTTGCTGAGCTCAAGGTTGCAGGTTCAAAACCTGGCGCAGTCAGCTGGCATTTGAGGATGCGCAAATGCGAGGGAGCCGTGTCAGTACATTTACTGGCACGATAAAGATCCCCTTCGGGGCAAAATTCCGGCACCCCGGCGTCTCTAAAAGCCAGGGTAGTTAAATGGGACGTAAAACCAATAACATGATTATTATTATTACGAGTTGGTCCCATGGAACTGTCCCCAGTAGTCACGGACACGTTAGGGTTAGTCCCATGGAAATGCCCCCAGTAGTCACGGACACGTTAGAGTTGGTGCCATGGAACTGTCCCCAGTAGTCACGGACACGTTACAGTTGGTGCCATGGTACTGTCCCCAGTAGTCACGGACACGTTAGAGTTGGTCCCATGGAACTGTCCCCAGTAGTCACGGACACGTTAGAGTTGGTCCCATGGAACTGTCCCCAGTAGTCACGGACACGTTAGAGTTGGTTCCATGGAACTGCCCCCAGTAGTCACGGACAAGTTACAGTTGGTGCCATGGAACTACCCCCAGTAGTCACGGGCACGTTACAGTTGGTCCCATGGAACTACCCCAGTAGTCACGGACACGTTACAGTTGGTCCCATGGAACTGTCCCCAGTAGTCACGGACACGTTACAGTTGGTCCCATGGAACTACCCCAGTAGTCACGGACACGTTAGACTTGGTCCCATGGAACTAACCCCTGTAGTCACGGACACGTTAGACTTGGTCCCATGGAACTGCCTCCAGTATTCATGGACACGTTAGAGTTGGTCCCATGGAACTGCCCCCAGTAGTCAAGGACACGTTAGACTTGGTCCCATGGAACTAACCCCAGTAGTCACGGACACGTTAGACTTGGTCCCCTGGAACTAACCCCAGTAGTCACGGACACGTTAGACTTGGTCCCATGGAACTGCCCCCAGTATTCATGGACACGTTTGAGTTGGTCCCATGGAACTAACCCCAGTAGTCACGGACACGTTAGAGTTGGTCCCATGGAACTGCCCCCAGTAGTCACGGACACGTTAGAGTTGGTCCGATGGAACTGTCCCTATAAGTCACGGACACGTTAGAGTTGGTCCCATGTAACTGCCCCCAGTAGTCACGGACACGTTAGGGTTAGTCCCATGGAAATGCCCCCAGTAGTCACGGACACGTTAGAGTTGGTCCCATGGAACTGTCCCTAGTAGTCACGGACACGTTAGAGTTGGATCCATGGAACTGCCCCCAGTAGTCACGGACACGTTAGAGTTGGTCCCATGGAACTACCCCCAGTAGTCACAGACACGTTAGATTTGGTCCCATGGAACTGCCCCCAGTAGTCACGGACACGTTAGAGTTGGATCCATGGAACTGCCCCCAGTAGTCACGGACACGTTAGAGTTGGATCCATGGAACTGCCCCCAGTAGTCACGGACACGTTAGAGTTGGTCCCATGGAACTGTCCCCAGTAGTCACGGACATGTTAGAGTTGGTCCCATGGAACTACCCCCAGTAGTCACGGACACGTTACAGTTGGTGCCATGGAACTGTCCCCAGTAGTCACGGACACGTTAGAGTTGGTCCCATGGAACTGTCCCCAGTAGTCACGGACACGTTGCAGTTGGTCCCATGGAACTGCCCCCAGTAGTCACAGACACGTTAGAGTTGGTCGCATGGAACTGTCCCCAGTAGTCACGGACACGTTACAGTTGGTCCCATGGAACTGTCCCCAGTAGTCACGGACACGTTACAGTTCGTGCCATGGAACTGTCCCCAGTAGTCACGGACACAATAGGGTTGGTCCCTTGGATCTGTCCCCAGTAGTCACGGACACGTTACAGTTGGTCCCATGGAACTGCCCCCAGTAGTCACGGACACGTTACAGTTGGTGCCATGGAACTGTCCCCAGTAGTCACGGACACGTTACAGTTGGTGCCATGGAACTGTCCCCAGTAGTCACGGACACGTTAGAGTTGGTCCCATGGAACTGTCCCCAGTAGTCATGGACACGTTACAGTTGGTCCCATGGAACTGTCCCCAGTAGTCACGGACACGTTACAGTTGGTCCCATGGAACTGTCCCCAGTAGTCACGGACACGTTGCAGTTGGTCCCATGGAACTGCCCCCAGTAGTCACAGACACGTTAGAGTTGGTCGCATGGAACTGTCCCCAGTAGTCACGGACACGTTACAGTTGGTCCCATGGAACTGTCCCCAGTAGTCACGGACACGTTACAGTTGGTGCCATGGAACTGTCCCCAGTAGTCACGGACACGTTACAGTTGGTCCCATGGAACTACCCCCAGTAGTCACAGACACGTTACAGTTGGTCCCATGGAACTGTCCCCAGTAGTCACGGACACGTTAGAGTTGGTCCCATGGAACTGTCCCCAGTAGTCACAGACACGTTACAGTTGGTCCCATGGAACTACCCCCAGTAGTCACAGACACGTTACAGTTGGTGCCATGGAACTGCCCCCAGTAGTCACGGACACGTTAGAGTTGGTCCCATGGAACTGTCCCCAGTAGTCACGGACACGTTAGAGTTGGTCCCATGGAACTGCGCCCAGTAGTCACGGACACGTTAGAGTTGGTCCCATGGAACTGTCCCCAGTAGTCACGGACACGTTACAGTTCGTCCCATGGAACTGCGCCCAGTAGTCACGGACACGTTAGAGTTGGTCCCATGGAACTGCCCCCAGTAGTCACGGACAAGTTAGAGTTGGTCCCATGGAACTACCCCTGTAGTCACAGACACCTTACAGTTGGTCCCATGGAACTACCCCCAGTAGTCACGGACACGTTACAGTTGGTCCCATGGAACTGTCCCCAGTAGTCACGGACACGTTAGAGTTGGTCCCATGGAACTACCCCAGTAGTCACAGACACGTTACAGTTGGTCCCATGGAACTGCCCCCAGTAGTCACGGACACGTTACAGTTGGTCCCATGGAACTGTCCCCAGTACTCACGGACACGTTACAGTTGGTCCCATGGAACTGTCCCCAGTAGTCACGGACACGTTACAGTTGGTCCCATGGAACTGTCCCCAGTAGTCACGGACACGTTAGAGTTGGTGCCATGGAACTGTCCCCAGTAGTCACGGACACGTTACAGTTGGTGCCATGGAACTGTCCCCAGTAGTCACGGACACGTTAGAGTTGGTCCCATGGAACTGTCCCCAGTAGTCACGGACACGTTAGAGTTGGTCCCATGGAACTACCCCAGTAGTCACAGACACGTTACAGTTGGTCCCATGGAACTGTCCCCCGTAGTCACGGACACGTTACAGTAGGTCCCATGGAACTCTCCCCAGTAGTCACGGACACGTTAGAGTTGGTCCCATGGAACTGCCCCCAGTAGTCACGGACACGTTAGAGTTGGTCCCATGGAACTACCCCAGTAGTCACAGATACGTTACAGTTGGTCCCATGGAATTGTCCCCAGTAGTCACGGACACGTTACAGTTGGTCCCATGGAACTGTCCCCAGTAGTCACGGACACGTTACAGTTGGTCCCATGGAACTGTCCCCAGTAGTCACGGACACGTTACAGTTGGTCCCATGGAACTACCCCAGTAGTCACAGACACGTTACAGTTGGTCCCATGGAACTGTCCCCAGTAGGCACAGACACGTTACAGTTGGTCCCATGGAACTGTCCCCAGTAGTCACGGACACGTTACAGTTGGTCCCATGGAACTGTCCCCAGTAGTCACGGACACGTTACAGTTGGTCCCATGGAACTGTCCCCAGTAGTCACGGACACGTTACAGTTGGTCCCATGGAACTGTGCCCAGTAGACACGGACACGTTACAGTTGGTCCCATGGAACTGTCCCCAGTAGTCACGGACACGTTACAGTTGGTCCCATGGAACTGTCCCCAGTAGTCACGGACACGTTACAGTTGGTGCCATGGAACTGCCCCCAGTAGTCACGGACACGTTAGAGTTGGTCCCATGGAACTGTCCCCAGTAGTCACGGACACGTTACAGTTGGTGCCATGGAACTGTCCCCAGTAGTCACGGACACGTTACAGTTGGTCCCATGGAACTGTCCCCAGTAGTCACGGACACGTTACAGTTGGTGCCATGGAACTGTCCCCAGTAGTCACGGACACAATAGGGTTGGTCCCATGGAACTGTCCCCAGTAGTCGCGGACACGTTACAGTTGGTCCCATGGAACTGTCCCCAGTAGTCACGGACACGTTACAGTTGGTCCCATGGAACTGTCCCCAGTAGTCACGGACACGTTAGAGTTGGTCCCATGGAACTGTCCCCAGTAGTCACGGACACGTTACAGTTGGTCCCATGGAACTGTCCCCAGTAGTCACGGACACGTTACAGTTGGTCCCATGGAACTGTCCCCAGTAGTCACGGACACGTTACAGTTGGTCCCATGGAACTGTCCCCAGTAGTCACGGACACGTTAGAGTTGGTCCCATGGAACTGTCCCCAGTAGTCACGGACACGTTACAGTTGGTCCCATGGAACTGTCCCCAGTAGTCACGGACACGTTACAGTTGGTCCCATGGAACTGTCCCCAGTAGTCACGGACACGTTACAGTTGGTGCCATGGAACTGTCCCCAGTAGTCACGGACACAATAGGGTTGGTCCCATGGAACTGTCCCCAGTAGTCACGGACACGTTACAGTTGGTCCCATGGAACTGTCCCCAGTAGTCACGGACACGTTACAGTTGGTGCCATGGAACTGTCCCCAGTAGTCACGGACACGTTACAGTTGGTGCCATGGAACTGTCCCCAGTAGTCACGGACACGTTAGAGTTGGTCCCATGGAACTGTCCCCAGTAGTCACGGACACGTTACAGTTGGTCCCATGGAACTGTCCCCAGTAGTCACGGACACGTTACAGTTGGTCCCATGGAACTGTCCCCAGTAGTCACGGACACGTTACAGTTGGTCCCATGGAACTGCCCCCAGTAGTCACGGACACGTTACAGTTGGTCCCATGGAACTGTCCCAAGTAGTCACGGACACGTTAGAGTTGGTCCCATGGAACTGTCCCCAGTAGTCACGGACACGTTACAGTTGGTCCCATGGAACTGTCCCCAGTAGTCACGGACACGTTACAGTTGGTCCCATGGAACTGCCCCCAGTAGTCACAGACACGTTACAGTTGGTGCCATGGAACTGCCCCCAGTAGTCACAGACACGTTACAGTTGGTCCCATGGAACTGTCCCCAGTAGTCACGGACACGTTAGAGTTGGTCCCATGGAACTGCCCCCAGTAGTCACGGACACGTTTGAGTTGGTCCCATGGAACTACCCCCAGTAGTCACGGACACGTTAGAGTTGGTCCCATGGAACTGCCCCCAGTAGTCACGGACACTTTTGAGTTGGTCCCATGGAACTGTCCCCAGTAGTCACGGACACGTTAGAGTTGGTCCCATGGAACTGCCCCCAGTAGTCACGGACACGTTACAGTTGGTCCCATGGAACTGTCCCCAGTAGTCACGGACACGTTACAGTTGGTCCCATGGAACTGCCCCCAGTAGTCACGGACACGTTTGAGTTGGTCCCATGGAACTACCCCCAGTAGTCACGGACACGTTACAGTTGGTCCCATGGAACTGCCCCCAGTAGTCACGGACAGGTTAGAGTTGGTCCCATGGAACTGTCCCCAGTAGTCACGGACACGTTTGAGTTGGTCCCATGGAACTACCCCCAGTAGTCACGGACACGTTACAGTTGGTCCCATGGAACTGCCCCCAGTAGTCACGGACACGTTTGAGTTGGTCCCATGGAACTACCCCCAGTAGTCACGGACACGTTAGAGTTGGTCCCATGGAACTGCCCCCAGTAGTCACGGACACGTTAGAGTTGGTCCGATGGAACTGTCCCCAGTAGTCACGGACACGTTTGAGTTGGTCCCATGGAACTACCCCCAGTAGTCACGGACACGTTAGAGTTGGTCCCATGGAACTGTCCCCAGTAGTCACGGACACGTTACAGTTCGTCCCATGGAACTGCGCCCAGTAGTCACGGACACGTTAGAGTTGGTCCCATGGAACTGCCCCCAGTAGTCACGGACAAGTTAGAGTTGGTCCCATGGAACTACCCCTGTAGTCACAGACACCTTACAGTTGGTCCCATGGAACTACCCCCAGTAGTCACGGACACGTTACAGTTGGTCCCATGGAACTGTCCCCAGTAGTCACGGACACGTTAGAGTTGGTCCCATGGAACTACCCCAGTAGTCACAGACACGTTACAGTTGGTCCCATGGAACTGCCCCCAGTAGTCACGGACACGTTACAGTTGGTCCCATGGAACTGTCCCCAGTACTCACGGACACGTTACAGTTGGTCCCATGGAACTGTCCCCAGTAGTCACGGACACGTTACAGTTGGTCCCATGGAACTGTCCCCAGTAGTCACGGACACGTTAGAGTTGGTGCCATGGAACTGTCCCCAGTAGTCACGGACACGTTACAGTTGGTGCCATGGAACTGTCCCCAGTAGTCACGGACACGTTAGAGTTGGTCCCATGGAACTGTCCCCAGTAGTCACGGACACGTTAGAGTTGGTCCCATGGAACTACCCCAGTAGTCACAGACACGTTACAGTTGGTCCCATGGAACTGTCCCCCGTAGTCACGGACACGTTACAGTAGGTCCCATGGAACTCTCCCCAGTAGTCACGGACACGTTAGAGTTGGTCCCATGGAACTGCCCCCAGTAGTCACGGACACGTTAGAGTTGGTCCCATGGAACTACCCCAGTAGTCACAGATACGTTACAGTTGGTCCCATGGAATTGTCCCCAGTAGTCACGGACACGTTACAGTTGGTCCCATGGAACTGTCCCCAGTAGTCACGGACACGTTACAGTTGGTCCCATGGAACTGTCCCCAGTAGTCACGGACACGTTACAGTTGGTCCCATGGAACTACCCCAGTAGTCACAGACACGTTACAGTTGGTCCCATGGAACTGTCCCCAGTAGGCACAGACACGTTACAGTTGGTCCCATGGAACTGTCCCCAGTAGTCACGGACACGTTACAGTTGGTCCCATGGAACTGTCCCCAGTAGTCACGGACACGTTACAGTTGGTCCCATGGAACTGTCCCCAGTAGTCACGGACACGTTACAGTTGGTCCCATGGAACTGTGCCCAGTAGACACGGACACGTTACAGTTGGTCCCATGGAACTGTCCCCAGTAGTCACGGACACGTTACAGTTGGTCCCATGGAACTGTCCCCAGTAGTCACGGACACGTTACAGTTGGTGCCATGGAACTGCCCCCAGTAGTCACGGACACGTTAGAGTTGGTCCCATGGAACTGTCCCCAGTAGTCACGGACACGTTACAGTTGGTGCCATGGAACTGTCCCCAGTAGTCACGGACACGTTACAGTTGGTCCCATGGAACTGTCCCCAGTAGTCACGGACACGTTACAGTTGGTGCCATGGAACTGTCCCCAGTAGTCACGGACACAATAGGGTTGGTCCCATGGAACTGTCCCCAGTAGTCGCGGACACGTTACAGTTGGTCCCATGGAACTGTCCCCAGTAGTCACGGACACGTTACAGTTGGTCCCATGGAACTGTCCCCAGTAGTCACGGACACGTTAGAGTTGGTCCCATGGAACTGTCCCCAGTAGTCACGGACACGTTACAGTTGGTCCCATGGAACTGTCCCCAGTAGTCACGGACACGTTACAGTTGGTCCCATGGAACTGTCCCCAGTAGTCACGGACACGTTACAGTTGGTCCCATGGAACTGTCCCCAGTAGTCACGGACACGTTAGAGTTGGTCCCATGGAACTGTCCCCAGTAGTCACGGACACGTTACAGTTGGTCCCATGGAACTGTCCCCAGTAGTCACGGACACGTTACAGTTGGTCCCATGGAACTGTCCCCAGTAGTCACGGACACGTTACAGTTGGTGCCATGGAACTGTCCCCAGTAGTCACGGACACAATAGGGTTGGTCCCATGGAACTGTCCCCAGTAGTCACGGACACGTTACAGTTGGTCCCATGGAACTGTCCCCAGTAGTCACGGACACGTTACAGTTGGTGCCATGGAACTGTCCCCAGTAGTCACGGACACGTTACAGTTGGTGCCATGGAACTGTCCCCAGTAGTCACGGACACGTTAGAGTTGGTCCCATGGAACTGTCCCCAGTAGTCACGGACACGTTACAGTTGGTCCCATGGAACTGTCCCCAGTAGTCACGGACACGTTACAGTTGGTCCCATGGAACTGTCCCCAGTAGTCACGGACACGTTACAGTTGGTCCCATGGAACTGCCCCCAGTAGTCACGGACACGTTACAGTTGGTCCCATGGAACTGTCCCAAGTAGTCACGGACACGTTAGAGTTGGTCCCATGGAACTGTCCCCAGTAGTCACGGACACGTTACAGTTGGTCCCATGGAACTGTCCCCAGTAGTCACGGACACGTTACAGTTGGTCCCATGGAACTGCCCCCAGTAGTCACAGACACGTTACAGTTGGTGCCATGGAACTGCCCCCAGTAGTCACAGACACGTTACAGTTGGTCCCATGGAACTGTCCCCAGTAGTCACGGACACGTTAGAGTTGGTCCCATGGAACTGCCCCCAGTAGTCACGGACACGTTTGAGTTGGTCCCATGGAACTACCCCCAGTAGTCACGGACACGTTAGAGTTGGTCCCATGGAACTGCCCCCAGTAGTCACGGACACTTTTGAGTTGGTCCCATGGAACTGTCCCCAGTAGTCACGGACACGTTAGAGTTGGTCCCATGGAACTGCCCCCAGTAGTCACGGACACGTTACAGTTGGTCCCATGGAACTGTCCCCAGTAGTCACGGACACGTTACAGTTGGTCCCATGGAACTGCCCCCAGTAGTCACGGACACGTTTGAGTTGGTCCCATGGAACTACCCCCAGTAGTCACGGACACGTTACAGTTGGTCCCATGGAACTGCCCCCAGTAGTCACGGACAGGTTAGAGTTGGTCCCATGGAACTGTCCCCAGTAGTCACGGACACGTTTGAGTTGGTCCCATGGAACTACCCCCAGTAGTCACGGACACGTTACAGTTGGTCCCATGGAACTGCCCCCAGTAGTCACGGACACGTTTGAGTTGGTCCCATGGAACTACCCCCAGTAGTCACGGACACGTTAGAGTTGGTCCCATGGAACTGCCCCCAGTAGTCACGGACACGTTAGAGTTGGTCCGATGGAACTGTCCCCAGTAGTCACGGACACGTTTGAGTTGGTCCCATGGAACTACCCCCAGTAGTCACGGACACGTTAGAGTTGGTCCCATGGAACTGTCCCCAGTAGTCACGGACACGTTTGAGTTGGTCCCATGGAACTACCCCCAGTAGTCACGGACACGTTAGAGTTGGTCCCATGGAACTGCCCCCAGTAGTCACGGACACGTTACAGTTGGTCCCATGGAACAGTCCCCAGTAGTCACGGACAAGTTACAGTTGGTCCCATGGAACTGTCCCCAGTAGTCACGGACACGTTTGAGTTGGTCCCATGGAACTGTCCCCAGTAGTCACGGACACGTTACAGTTGGTGCCATGGAACTGTCCCCAGTAGTCACGGACACGTTACAGTTGGTCCCATGGAACTGCCCCCAGTAGTCACGGACACGTTACAGTTGGTCCCATGGAACTGTCCCCAGTAGTCACAGACACGTTACAGTTGGTCCCATGGAACTGTCCCCAGTAGTCACGGACACGTTACAGTTGGTCCCATGGAACTGTCCCCAGTAGTCACGGACACGTATGAGTTGGTCCCATGGAACTACCCCGAGTAGTCATGGACACGTTACAGTTGGTCCCATGGAACTGCCCCCAGTAGTCACGGACACGTTTGAATTGGTCCCATGGAACTGTCCCCAGTAGTCCATCTCTCATCCCGACGCGCAGGTCGCCCACGGGCGTCGACTAGAAAGACCTGCACACGGCCTCTCAGGAGGCTACACGAAAAAAAAAAAAAAACGGACACGATTGAGTTGGTCCCATGGAACTGCCCCCAGTAGTCACGAACACGTTTGAATTGGTCCCATGGAACTGCCCCCAGTAGTCACGGACACGTTTGAATTGGTCCCATGGAACAGTCCCCAGTAGTCATGGACACGTTTGAATTGGTCCCATGGAACTGTTACCAGTAGTCACGGACACTTTTGAGTTGGTCCCGTCTGGCTGCGTGGCTCAGGGGTAACGTTCTCGCTTGCTGAGCTCAAGGTTGCAGGTTCAAAACCTGGCGCAGTCAGCTGGCATTTGAGGATGCGCAAATGCGAGGGAGCCGTGTCAGTACATTTACTGGCACGATAAAGATCCCCTTCGGGGCAAAATTCCGGCACCCCGGCGTCTCTAAAAGCCAGGGTAGTTAAATGGGACGTAAAACCAATAACATGATTATTATTATTACGAGTTGGTCCCATGGAACTGTCCCCAGTAGTCACGGACACGTTAGGGTTAGTCCCATGGAAATGCCCCCAGTAGTCACGGACACGTTAGAGTTGGTGCCATGGAACTGTCCCCAGTAGTCACGGACACGTTACAGTTGGTGCCATGGAACTGTCCCCAGTAGTCACGGACACGTTAGAGTTGGTCCCATGGAACTGTCCCCAGTAGTCACGGACACGTTAGAGTTGGTCCCATGGAACTGTCCCCAGTAGTCACGGACACGTTAGAGTTGGTCCCATGGAACTGCCCCCAGTAGTCACGGACAAGTTACAGTTGGTGCCATGGAACTACCCCCAGTAGTCACGGGCACGTTACAGTTGGTCCCATGGAACTACCCCAGTAGTCACGGACACGTTACAGTTGGTCCCATGGAACTGTCCCCAGTAGTCACGGACACGTTACAGTTGGTCCCATGGAACTACCCCAGTAGTCACGGACACGTTAGACTTGGTCCCATGGAACTAACCCCTGTAGTCACGGACACGTTAGACTTGGTCCCATGGAACTGCCCCCAGTATTCATGGACACGTTAGAGTTGGTCCCATGGAACTGCCCCCAGTAGTCAAGGACACGTTAGACTTGGTCCCATGGAACTAACCCCAGTAGTCACGGACACGTTAGACTTGGTCCCCTGGAACTAACCCCAGTAGTCACGGACACGTTAGACTTGGTCCCATGGAACTGCCCCCAGTATTCATGGACACGTTTGAGTTGGTCCCATGGAACTAACCCCAGTAGTCACGGACACGTTAGAGTTGGTCCCATGGAACTGCCCCCAGTAGTCACGGACACGTTAGAGTTGGTCCGATGGAACTGTCCCTAGTAGTCACGGACACGTTAGAGTTGGTCCCATGGAACTGCCCCCAGTAGTCACGGACACGTTAGGGTTAGTCCCATGGAAATGCCCCCAGTAGTCACGGACACGTTAGAGTTGGTCCCATGGAACTGTCCCTAGTAGTCACGGACACGTTAGAGTTGGATCCATGGAACTGCCCCCAGTAGTCACGGACACGTTAGAGTTGGTCCCATGGAACTACCCCCAGTAGTCACAGACACGTTAGATTTGGTCCCATGGAACTGCCCCCAGTAGTCACGGACACGTTAGAGTTGGATCCATGGAACTGCCCCCAGTAGTCACGGACACGTTAGAGTTGGATCCATGGAACTGCCCCCAGTAGTCACGGACACGTTAGAGTTGGTCCCATGGAACTGTCCCCAGTAGTCACGGACATGTTAGAGTTGGTCCCATGGAACTACCCCCAGTAGTCACGGACACGTTAGAGTTGGTCCCATGGATCTGCCCCCAGTAGTCACGGACACGTTAGAGTTGGTCCCATGGAACTGCCCCCAGTAGCCACGGACACGTTAGAGTTGGATCCATGGAACTGTCCCCAGTAGTCACAGACACGTTACAGTTGGTCCCATGGAACTACCCCCAGTAGTCACGGACACGTTACAGTTGGTGCCATGGAACTGTCCCCAGTAGTCACGGACACGTTAGAGTTGGTCCCATGGAACTGCCCCCAGTAGTCACGGACACGTTACAGTTGGTGCCATGGAACTGCCCCCAGTAGTCACGGACACGTTACAGTTGGTGCCATGGAACTGCCCCCAGTAGTCACAGACACGTTAGAGTTGGTCCCATGGAACTGTCCCCAGTAGTCACGGACACGTTACAGTTGGTGCCATGGAACTGTCCCCAGTAGTCACGGACACGTTAGAGTTGGTCCCATGGAACTGTCCCCAGTAGTCACGGACACGTTACAGTTGGTCCCATGGAACTGCCCCCAGTAGTCACGGACACGTTACAGTTGGTGCCATGGAACTGCCCCCAGTAGTCACAGACACGTTAGAGTTGGTCCCATGGAACTGCCCCCAGTAGTCACGGACACGTTAGAGTTGGTCCCATGGAACTATCTCCAGTAGTCACGGACACGTTACAGTTGGTGCCATGGAACTGCCCCCAGTAGTCACAGACACGTTAGAGTTGGTCCCATGGAACTACCCCCAGTAGTCACGGACACGTTAGAGTTGATCCCATGGAACTGCCCCCAGTAGTCACGGACACGTTAGAGTTGATCCCATGGAACTGCCCCCAGTAGTCACGGACATGTTAGAGTTGGTCCCATGGAACTACCCCAAGTAGTCACGGACACGTTACAGTTGGTCCCATGGAACTGTCCCCAGTAGTCACGGACACGTTACAGTTGGTGCCATGGAACTGTCCCCAGTAGTCACGGACACGTTACAGTTGGTGCCATGGAACTGTCCCCAGTAGTCACAGACACGTTACAGTTGGTCCCATGGAACTGCCCCAAGTAGTCACGGACACGTTACAGTTGGTCCCATGGAACTGTCCCCAGTAGTCACGGACACGTTAGAGTTGGTCCCATGGAACTGTCCCCAGTAGTCACGGACACGTTACAGTTGGTGCCATGGAACTGTCCCCAGTAGTCACGGACACGTTAGAGTTTGTCCCATGGAACTGTCCCCAGTAGTCACGGACACGTTACAGTTGGTCCCATGGAACTGCCCCCAGTAGTCACGGACACGTTACAGTTGGTGCCATGGAAGTGCCCCCAGTAGTCACAGACACGTTAGAGTTGGTCCCATGGAACTGCCCCCAGTAGTCACGGACACGTTAGAGTTGGTCCCATGGAACTGTCCCCAATAGTCACGGACACGTTACAGTTGGTGCCATGGAACTACCCCCAGTAGTCACGGACACGTTAGAGTTGATCCCATGGAACTGCCCCCAGTAGTCACGGACACGTTAGAGTTGATCCCATGGAACTGCCCCCAGTAGTCACGGACATGTTAGAGTTGGTCCCATGGAACTACCCCAAGTAGTCACGGACACGTTACAGTTGGTCCCATGGAACTGTCCCCAGTAGTCACGGACACGTTACAGTTGGTGCCATGGAACTGCGCCCAGTAGTCACGGACACGTTAGAGTTGGTCCCATGGAACTGCCCCCAGTAGTCACGGACAAGTTAGAGTTGTTCCCATGGAACTACCCCAGTAGTCACGGACACGTTACAGTTCGTCCCATGGAACTGCGCCCAGTAGTCACGGACACGTTAGAGTTGGTCCCATGGAACTGCCCCCAGTAGTCACGGACAAGTTAGAGTTGGTCCCATGGAACTACCCCAGTAGTCACAGACACGTTACAGTTGGTCCCATGGAACTACCCCCAGTAGTCACAGACACGTTACAGTTGGTCCCATGGAACTACCCCCAGTAGTCACAGACACGTTACAGTTGGTCCCATGGAACTACCCCCTGTAGTCACGGACACGTTACAGTTGGTCCCATGGAACTGTCCCCAGTAGTCACGGACACGTTAGAGTTGGTCCCATGGAACTACCCCAGTAGTCACAGACACGTTACAGTTGGTCCCATGGAACTGTCCCCAGTAGTCACGGACACGTTAGAGTTGGTCCCATGGAACTGTCCCCAGTAGTCACAGACACGTTACAGTTGGTCCCAAGGAACTACCCCCAGTAGTCACAGACACGTTACAGTTGGTGCCATGGAACTGCCCCCAGTAGTCACGGACACGTTAGAGTTGGTCCCATGGAACTGTCCCCAGTAGTCACGGACACGTTAGAGTTGGTCCCATGGAACTGCGCCCAGTAGTCACGGACACGGTAGAGTTGGTCCCATGGAACTGTCCCCAGTAGTCACGGACACGTTACAGTTCGTCCCATGGAACTGCGCCCAGTAGTCACGGACACGTTAGAGTTGGTCCCATGGAACTGCCCCCAGTAGTCACGGACAAGTTAGAGTTGGTCCCATGGAACTACCCCAGTAGTCACAGACACGTTACAGTTGGTCCCATGGAACTACCCCCAGTAGTCACGGACACGTTACAGTTGGTCCCATGGAACTGTCCCCAGTAGTCACGGACACGTTAGAGTTGGTCCCATGGAACTACCCCAGTAGTCACAGACACGTTACAGTTGGTCCCATGGAACTGCCCCCAGTAGTCACGGACACGTTACAGTTGGTCCCATGGAACTGTCCCCAGTAGTCACGGACACGTTTCAGTTGGTCCCATGGAACTGTCCCCAGTAGTCACGGACACGTTACAGTTGGTCCCATGGAACTGTCCCCAGTAGTCACGGACACGTTAGAGTTGGTGCCATGGAACTGTCCCTAGTAGTCACGGACACGTTACAGTTGGTGCCATGGAACTGTCCCCAGTAGTCACGGACACGTTAGAGTTGGTCCCATGGAACTGTCCCCAGTAGTCACGGACACGTTAGAGTTGGTCCCATGGAACTACCCCAGCAGTCACAGACACGTTACAGTTGGTCCCATGGAACTGTCCCCCGTAGTCACGGACACGTTACAGTTGGTCCCATGGAACTGTCCCCAGTAGTCACGGACACGTTAGAGTTGGTCCCATGGAACTGCCCCCAGTAGTCACGGACACGTTAGAATTGGTCCCATGGAACTACCCCAGTAGTCACAGACACGTTACAGTTGGTCCCATGGAACTGTCCCCAGTAGTCACGGACACGTTACAGTTGGTCCCATGGAACTGTCCCCAGTAGTCACGGACACGTTACAGTTGGTCCCATGGAACTGTCCCCAGTAGTCACGGACACGTTACAGTTGGTCCCATGGAACTACCCCAGTAGTCACAGACACGTTACAGTTGGTCCCATGGAACTGTCCCCAGTAGTCACAGACACGTTACAGTTGGTCCCATGGAACTGTCCCCAGTAGTCACGGACACGTTACAGTTGGTCCCATGGAACTGTCCCCAGTAGTCACGGACACGTTACAGTTGGCCCCATGGAACTGTCCCCAGTAGTCACGGACACGTTACAGTTGGTCCCATGGAACTGTCCCCAGTAGTCACGGACACGTTACAGTTGGTCCCATGGAACTGTCCCCAGTAGTCACGGACACGTTACAGTTGGTCCCATGGAACTGTCCCCAGTAGTCACGGACACGTTACAGTTGGTGCCATGGAACTGCCCCCAGTAGTCACGGACACGTTAGAGTTGGTCCCATGGAACTGTCCCCAGTAGTCACGGACACGTTACAGTTGGTGCCATGGAACTGTCCCCAGTAGTCACGGACACGTTACAGTTGGTCCCATGGAACTGTCCCCAGTAGTCACGGACACGTTTGAGTTGGTCCCATGGAACTACCCCGAGTAGTCATGGACACGTTACAGTTGGTCCCATGGAACTGCCCCCAGTAGTCACGGACACGTTAGAGTTGGTCCGATGGAACTACCGCCAGTAGTCACGGATACGTTAGAGTTGGTCCCATGGAACTGCCCCCAGTAGACACGGACACATTAGGGTTGGTCCCAATGGAATTACCCCCCAGTAGTCACGGACACGTTAGAGTTGGTCCGATGGAACAGCCCCCAGTAGTCACGGACACGTTTGAGTTGGTCCCATGGAACTACCCCCAGTGGTCACGGACACGTTAGAGTCGGTCCCATGGAACTGCCCCCAGTATTCACGGACACGTTAGAGTTGGTCCGATGGAACTACCCCCAGTAGTCACGGACACGTTAGAGTTGGTCCCATGGAACTACCCCCAGTAGTCACGGACACGTTAGACTTGGTCCCATGGAACTGTCCCTAGTAGTCAAGGATACGTTAGAGGTGGTCCCATGGAACTAACCCCCCAGTAGTCACGGACACGTTAGAGTTGGTCCGATGGAACTGCCCCCAGTAGTCACGGACACGTTTGAGTTGGTCCCATGGAACTACCCCCAGTAGTCACGGACACGTTAGAGTCGGTCCCATGGAACTGCCCCCAGTATTCACGGACACGTTAGAGTTGGTCCGATGGAACTACCCCCAGTAATCACGGACACGTTAGAGTTGGTCCCATGGAACTAACCCCAGTAGTCACGGACACGTTAGACTTGGTCCCATGGAACTGTCCCTAGTAGTCAAGGATACGTTAGAGGTGGTCCCATGGAACTAACCCCCCAGTAGTCACGGACACGTTAGAGTTGGTCCGATGGAACTGCCCCCAGTAGTCACGGACACGTTTGAGTTGGTCCCATGGAACTACCCCCAGTAGTCACGGACACGTTCGAGTCGGTCCCATGGAACTGCCCCCAGTATTTACGGACACGTTAGAGTTGGTCCGATGGAAATACCCCCAGTAGTCACGGACACGTTAGAGTCGGTCCCATGGAACTGCCCCCAGGATTCACGGACACTTTAGAGTCGGTCCCATGGAACTACCCCCAGTAGTCACGGACACGTTAGAGTTGGTCCGATGGAACTGCCCCCAGTAGACACGGACACGTTTGAGTTGGTCCCATGGAACTACCCCCAGTAGTCACGGACACGTTAGACTTGGTCCCATGGAACTGTCCCTAGTAGTCAAGGATACGTTAGAGGTGGTCCCATGGAACTAACCCCCCAGTAGTCACGGACACGTTAGAGTTGGTCCGATGGCACTGCCCCCAGTAGTCACGGACACGTTTGAGTTGGTCCCATGGAACTACCCCCAGTAGTCACGGACACGTTAGAGTCGGTCCCATGGAACTACCCCCAGTAGTCACGGACACGTTAGAGGTGGTCCCATGGAACTACCCCCAGTAGTCACGGACACGTTAGACTTGGTCCCATGGAACTAACCCCAGTAGTCACGGACACGTTAGACTTGGTCCCATGGAACTGCCCCCAGTATTCATGGACACGTTAGAGTTGGTCCCATGGAACTGCCCCCAGTATTCACGGACACGTTAGACTTGGTCCCATGGAACTAACCCCAGTAGTCACGGACACGTTAGACTTGGTCCCATGGAACTAACCCCAGTAGTCACGGACACGTTAGACTTGGTCCCATGGAACTGCCCCCAGTATTCATGGACACGTTTGAGTTGGTCCCATGGAACTAACCCCAGTAGTCACGGACACGTTAGAGTTGGTCCCATGGAACTGCCCCCAGTAGTCGCGGACACGTTAGAGTTGGTCCGATGGAACTGTCCCTAGTAGTCACGGACACGTTAGAGTTGGTCCCATGGAACTGCCCCCAGTAGTCACGGACACGTTAGGGTTAGTCCCATGGAACTGCCCCCAGTAGTCACGGACACGTTAGAGTTGGTCCCATGGAACTGTCCCTAGTAGTCACGGACACGTTAGAGTTGGATCCATGGAACTGCCCCCAGTAGTCACGGACACGTTAGAGTTGGTCCCATGGAACTACCCCCAGTAGTCACAGACACGTTAGAGTTGGTCCCATGGAACTGCCCCAGTAGTCACGGACACGTTAGAGTTGGTCCCATGGAACTGCCCCCAGTAGTCACGGACACGTTAGAGTTGGATCCATGGAACTGCCCCCAGTAGTCACGGACACGTTAGAGTTGGATCCATGGAACTGCCCCCAGTAGTCACGGACACGTTAGAGTTGGTCCCATGGAACTGTCCCCAGTAGTCACGGACATGTTAGAGTTGGTCCCATGGAACTACCCCCAGTAGTCACGGACACGTTAGAGTTGGTCCCATGGATCTGTCCCCAGTAGTCACGGACACGTTAGAGTTGGTCCCATGGAACTGCCCCCAGTAGTCACGGACACGTTAGAGTTGGATCCATGGAACTGTCCTCAGTAGTCACAGACACGTTACAGTTGGTCCCATGGAACTACCCCCAGTAGTCACGGACACGTTACAGTTGGTCCCATGGAACTGTCCCCAGTAGTCACGGAAACGTTACAGTTGGTGCCATGGAACTGCCCCCAGTAGTCACGGACACGTTAGAGTTGGTCCCATGGAACTACCCCCAGTAGTCACGGACACGTTACAGTTGGTGGCATGGAACTGTCCCCAGTAGTCACGGACACGTTAGAGTTGGTCCCATGGAACTGCCCCCAGTAGTCACGGACACGTTACAGTTGGTGCCATGGAACTGCCCCCAGTAGTCACGGACACGTTACAGTTGGTGCCATGGAACTGCCCCCAGTAGTCACAGACACGTTAGAGTTGGTCCCATGGAACTGTCCCCAGTAGTCACGGACACGTTACAGTTGGTGCCATGGAAGTGTCCCCAGTAGTCACGGACACGTTAGAGTTGGTCCCATGGAACTGTCCCCAGTAGTCACGGACACGTTACAGTTGGTCCCATGGAACTGCCCCCAGTAGTCACGGACACGTTACAGTTGGTGCCATGGAACTGCCCCCAGTAGTCACAGACACGTTAGAGTTGGTCCCATGGAACTGCCCCCAGTTGTCACGGACACGTTAGAGTTGGTCCCATGGAACTGTCCCCAGTAGTCACGGACACGTTACAGTTGGTGCCATGGAACTGCCCCCAGTAGTCACAGACACGTTAGAGTTGGTCCCATGGAACTACCCCCAGTAGTCACGGACACGTTAGAGTTGATCCCATGGAACTGCCCCCAGTAGTCACGGACACGTTAGAGTTGATCCCATGGAACTGCCCCCAGTAGTCACGGACATGTTAGAGTTGGTCCCATGGAACTACCCCAAGTAGTCACGGACACGTTACAGTTGGTCCCATGGAACTGTCCCCAGTAGTCACGGAGACGTTACAGTTGGTGCCATGGAACTGTCCCCAGTAGTCACGGACACGTTACAGTTGGTGCCATGGAACTGTCCCCAGTAGTCACAGACACGTTACAGTTGGTCCCATGGAACTGCCCCCAGTAGTCACGGACACGTTACAGTTGGTCCCATGGAACTGTCCCCAGTAGTCACGGACACGTTAGAGTTGGTCCCATGGAACTGTCCCCAGTAGTCACGGACACGTTACGGTTGGTGCCATGGAACTGTCCCCAGTAGTCACGGACACGTTAGAGTTGGTCCCATGGAACTGTCCCCAGTAGTCACGGACACGTTAGAGTTGGTCCCATGGAACTGCGCCCAGTAGTCCCGGACACGTTAGAGTTGGTCCCATGGAACTGTCCCCAGTAGTCACGGACACGTTACAGTTCGTCCCATGGAACTGCGCCCAGTAGTCACGGACACGTTAGAGTTGGTCCCACGGAACTGCCCCCAGTTGTCACGGACAAGTTAGAGTTGGTCCCATGGAACTACCCCAGTAGTCACAGACACGTTACAGTTGGTCCCATGGAACTACCCCCAGTAGTCACGGACACGTTACAGTTGGTCCCATGGAACTGTCCCCAGTAGTCACGGACACGTTAGAGTTGGTCCCATGGAACTACCCCAGTAGTCACAGACACGTTACAGTTGGTCCCATGGAACTGCCCCCAGTAGTCACGGACACGTTTCAGTTGGTCCCATGGAACTGTCCCCAGTAGTCACGGACACGTTACAGTTGGTCCCATGGAACTGTCCCCAGTAGTCACGGACACGTTACAGTTTGTCCCATGGAACTGTCCCCAGTAGTCACGGACACGTTAGAGTTGGTGCCATGGAACTGTCCCCAGTAGTCACGGACACGTTACAGTTGGTGCCATGGAACTGTCCCCAGTAGTCACGGACACGTTAGAGTTGGTCCCATGGAACTGTCCCAGTAGTCACGGACACGTTAGAGTTGGTCCCATGGAACTACCCCAGTAGTCACAGACACGTTACAGTTGGTCCCATGGAACTGTCCCCCGTAGTCACGGACACGTTACAGTTGGTCCCATGGAACTGTCCCCAGTAGTCACGGACACGTTAGAGTTGGTCCCATGGAACTGCCCCCAGTAGTCACGGACACGTTAGAGTTGGTCCCATGGAACTACCCCAGTAGTCACAGACACGTTACAGTTGGTCCCATGGAACTGTCCCCAGTAGTCACGGACACGTTACAGTTGGTCCCATGGAACTGTCCCCAGTAGTCACGGACACGTTACAGTTGGTCCCATGGAACTGTCCCCAGTAGTCACGGACACGTTACAGTTGGTCCCATGGAACTACCCCAGTAGTCACAGACACGTTACAGTTGGTCCCATGGAACTGTCCCCAGTAGTCACAGACACGTTACAGTTGGTCCCATGGAACTGTCCCCAGTAGTCACGGACACGTTACAGTTGGTCCCATGGAACTGTCCCCAGTAGTCACGGACACGTTACAGTTGGTCCCATGGAACCGTCCCCAGTAGTCACGGACACGTTACAGTTGGTCCCTTGGAACTGTCCCCAGTAGTCACGGACACGTTACAGTTGGTCCCATGGAACTGTCCCCAGTAGTCACGGACACGTTACAGTTGGTCCCATGGAACTGTCCCCAGTAGTCACGGACACGTTACAGTTGGTGCCATGGAACTGCCCCCAGTAGTCACGGACACGTTAGAGTTGGTCCCATGGAACTGTCCCCAGTAGTCACGGACACGTTACAGTTGGTGCCATGGAACTGTCCCCAGTAGTCACGGACACGTTACAGTTGGTCCCATGGAACTGTCCCCAGTAGTCACGGACACGTTACAGTTGGTGCCATGGAACTGTCCCCAGTAGTCACGGACACAATAGGGTTGGTCCCATGGAATTGTCCCCAGTAGTCACGGACACGTTACAGTTGGTCCCATGGAACTGTCCCCAGTAGTCACGGACACGTTACAGTTGGTCCCATGGAACTGTCCCCAGTAGTCACGGACACGTTACAGTTGGTCCCATGGAACTGTCCCCAGTAGTCACGGACACGTTACAGTTGGTCCCATGGAACTGTCCCCAGTAGTCACGGACACGTTACAGTTGGTCCCATGGAACTGTCCCCAGTAGTCACGGACACGTTAGAGTTGGTCCCATGGAACTACCCCCAGTAGTCACGGACACGTTACAGTTGGTGGCATGGAACTGTCCCCAGTAGTCACGGACACGTTAGAGTTGGTCCCATGGAACTGCCCCCAGTAGTCACGGACACGTTACAGTTGGTGCCATGGAACTGCCCCCAGTAGTCACGGACACGTTACAGTTGGTGCCATGGAACTGCCCCCAGTAGTCACAGACACGTTAGAGTTGGTCCCATGGAACTGTCCCCAGTAGTCACAGACACGTTACAGTTGGTCCCATGGAACTGCCCCCAGTAGTCACGGACACGTTACAGTTGGTCCCATGGAACTGTCCCCAGTAGTCACGGACACGTTAGAGTTGGTCCCATGGAACTGTCCCCAGTAGTCACGGACACGTTACGGTTGGTGCCATGGAACTGTCCCCAGTAGTCACGGACACGTTAGAGTTGGTCCCATGGAACTGTCCCCAGTAGTCACGGACACGTTACAGTTGGTCCCATGGAACTGCCCCCAGTAGTCACGGAAACGTTACAGTTGGTGCCATGGAACTGCCCCCAGTAGTCACAGACACGTTAGAGTTGGTCCCATGGAACTGCCCCCAGTAGTCACGGACATGTTAGAGTTGGTCCCATGGAACTACCCCAAGTAGTCACGGACACGTTACAGTTGGTCCCATGGAACTGTCCCCAGTAGTCACGGACACGTTACAGTTGGTGCCATGGAACTGTCCCCAGTAGTCACAGACACGTTAGAGTTGGTCCCATGGAACTGTCCCCAGTAGTCACGGACACGTTACAGTTGGTCCCGTGGAACTGTCCCCAGTAGTCACGGACACGTTACAGTTGGTGCCATGGAACTGTCCCCAGTAGTCACGGACACGTTACAGTTGGTCCCATGGAACTACCCCCAGTAGTCACAGACACGTTACAGTTGGTCCCATGGAACTGTCCCCAGTAGTCACGGACACGTTAGAGTTGGTCCCATGGAACTGTCCCCAGTAGTCACAGACACGTTACAGTTGGTCCCATGGAACTACCCCCAGTAGTCACAGACACGTTACAGTTGGTGCCATGGAACTGCCCCCAGTAGTCACGGACACGTTAGAGTTGGTCCCATGGAACTGTCCCCAGTAGTCACGGACACGTTAGAGTTGGTCCCATGGAACTGCGCCCAGTAGTCCCGGACACGTTAGAGTTGGTCCCATGGAACTGTCCCCAGTAGTCACGGACACGTTACAGTTCGTCCCATGGAACTGCGCCCAGTAGTCACGGACACGTTAGAGTTGGTCCCATGGAACTGCCCCCAGTAGTCACGGACAAGTTAGAGTTGGTCCCATGGAACTACCCCAGTAGTCACAGACACGTTACAGTTGGTCCCATGGAACTACCCCCAGTAGTCACGGACACGTTACAGTTGGTCCCATGGAACTGTCCCCAGTAGTCACGGACACGTTAGAGTTGGTCCCATGGAACTACCCCAGTAGTCACAGACACGTTACAGTTGGTCCCATGGAACTGCCCCCAGTAGTCACGGACACGTTTCAGTTGGTCCCATGGAACTGTCCCCAGTAGTCACGGACACGTTACAGTTGGTCCCATGGAACTGTCCCCAGTAGTCACGGACACGTTACAGTTTGTCCCATGGAACTGTCCCCAGTAGTCACGGACACGTTAGAGTTGGTGCCATGGAACTGTCCCCAGTAGTCACGGACACGTTACAGTTGGTGCCATGGAACTGTCCCCAGTAGTCACGGACACGTTAGAGTTGGTCCCATGGAACTGTCCCAGTAGTCACGGACACGTTAGAGTTGGTCCCATGGAACTACCCCAGTAGTCACAGACACGTTACAGTTGGTCCCATGGAACTGTCCCCCGTAGTCACGGACACGTTACAGTTGGTCCCATGGAACTGTCCCCAGTAGTCACGGACACGTTAGAGTTGGTCCCATGGAACTGCCCCCAGTAGTCACGGACACGTTAGAGTTGGTCCCATGGAACTACCCCAGTAGTCACAGACACGTTACAGTTGGTCCCATGGAACTGTCCCCAGTAGTCACGGACACGTTACAGTTGGTCCCATGGAACTGTCCCCAGTAGTCACGGACACGTTACAGTTGGTCCCATGGAACTGTCCCCAGTAGTCACGGACACGTTACAGTTGGTCCCATGGAACTACCCCAGTAGTCACAGACACGTTACAGTTGGTCCCATGGAACTGTCCCCAGTAGTCACAGACACGTTACAGTTGGTCCCATGGAACTGTCCCCAGTAGTCACGGACACGTTACAGTTGGTCCCATGGAACTGTCCCCAGTAGTCACGGACACGTTACAGTTGGTCCCATGGAACCGTCCCCAGTAGTCACGGACACGTTACAGTTGGTCCCTTGGAACTGTCCCCAGTAGTCACGGACACGTTACAGTTGGTCCCATGGAACTGTCCCCAGTAGTCACGGACACGTTACAGTTGGTCCCATGGAACTGTCCCCAGTAGTCACGGACACGTTACAGTTGGTGCCATGGAACTGCCCCCAGTAGTCACGGACACGTTAGAGTTGGTCCCATGGAACTGTCCCCAGTAGTCACGGACACGTTACAGTTGGTGCCATGGAACTGTCCCCAGTAGTCACGGACACGTTACAGTTGGTCCCATGGAACTGTCCCCAGTAGTCACGGACACGTTACAGTTGGTGCCATGGAACTGTCCCCAGTAGTCACGGACACAATAGGGTTGGTCCCATGGAATTGTCCCCAGTAGTCACGGACACGTTACAGTTGGTCCCATGGAACTGTCCCCAGTAGTCACGGACACGTTACAGTTGGTCCCATGGAACTGTCCCCAGTAGTCACGGACACGTTACAGTTGGTCCCATGGAACTGTCCCCAGTAGTCACGGACACGTTACAGTTGGTCCCATGGAACTGTCCCCAGTAGTCACGGACACGTTACAGTTGGTCCCATGGAACTGTCCCCAGTAGTCACGGACACGTTAGAGTTGGTCCCATGGAACTGTCCCCAGTAGTCACGGACACGTTACAGTTGGTCCCATGGAACTGTCCCCAGTAGTCACGGACACGTTACAGTTGGTGCCATGGAACTGTCCCCAGTAGTCACGGACACGTTACAGTTGGTCCCATGGAACTACCCCCAGTAGTCACAGACGCGTTACAGTTGGTCCCATGGAACTGTCCCCAGTAGTCACGGACACGTTAGAGTTGGTCCCATGGAACTGTCCCCAGTAGTCACAGACACGTTACAGTTGGTCCCATGGAACTACCCCCAGTAGTCACAGACACGTTACAGTTGGTGCCATGGAACTGCCCCCAGTAGTCACGGACACGTTAGAGTTGGTCCCATGGAACTGTCCCCAGTAGTCACGGACACGTTAGAGTTGGTCCCATGGAACTGCGCCCAGTAGTCACGGACACGTTAGAGTTGGTCCCATGGAACTGTCCCCAGTAGTCACGGACACGTTACAGTTCGTCCCATGGAACTGCGCCCAGTAGTCACGGACACGTTAGAGTTGGTCCCATGGAACTGCCCCCAGTAGTCACGGACAAGTTAGAGTTGGTCCCATGGAACTACCCCAGTAGTCACAGACACGTTACAGTTGGTCCCATGGAACTACCCCCAGTAGTCACGGACACGTTACAGTTGGTCCCATGGAACTGTCCCCAGTAGTCACGGAAACGTTACAGTTGGTGCCATGGAACTGCCCCCAGTAGTCACGGACACGTTAGAGTTGGTCCCATGGAACTACCCCCAGTAGTCACGGACACGTTACAGTTGGTGGCATGGAACTGTCCCCAGTAGTCACGGACACGTTAGAGTTGGTCCCATGGAACTGCCCCCAGTAGTCACGGACACGTTACAGTTGGTGCTATGGAACTGCCCCCAGTAGTCACGGACACGTTACAGTTGGTGCCATGGAACTGCCCCCAGTAGTCACAGACACGTTAGAGTTGGTCCCATGGAACTGTCCCCAGTAGTCACGGACACGTTACAGTTGGTGCCATGGAACTGTCCCCAGTAGTCACGGACACGTTAGAGTTGGTCCCATGGAACTGTCCCCAGTAGTCACGGACACGTTACAGTTGGTCCCATGGAACTGCCCCCAGTAGTCACGGACACGTTACAGTTGGTGCCATGGAACTGCCCCCAGTAGTCACAGACACGTTAGAGTTGGTCCCATGGAACTGCCCCCAGTTGTCACGGACACGTTAGAGTTGGTCCCATGGAACTGTCCCCAGTAGTCACGGACACGTTACAGTTGGTGCCATGGAACTGCCCCCAGTAGTCACAGACACGTTAGAGTTGGTCCCATGGAACTACCCCCAGTAGTCACGGACACGTTAGAGTTGATCCCATGGAACTGCCCCCAGTAGTCACGGACACGTTAGAGTTGATCCCATGGAACTGCCCCCAGTAGTCACGGACATGTTAGAGTTGGTCCCATGGAACTACCCCAAGTAGTCACGGACACGTTACAGTTGGTCCCATGGAACTGTCCCCAGTAGTCACGGAGACGTTACAGTTGGTGCCATGGAACTGTCCCCAGTAGTCACGGACACGTTACAGTTGGTGCCATGGAACTGTCCCCAGTAGTCACAGATACGTTACAGTTGGTCCCATGGAACTGCCCCCAGTAGTCACGGACACGTTACAGTTGGTCCCATGGAACTGTCCCCAGTAGTCACGCACACGTTAGAGTTGGTCCCATGGAACTGTCCCCAGTAGTCACGGACACGTTACAGTTGGTGCCATGGAACTGTCCCCAGTAGTCACGGACACGTTAGAGTTGATCCCATGGAACTGTCCCCAGTAGTCACGGACACGTTACAGTTGGTCCCATGGAACTGCCCCCAGTAGTCACGGACACGTTACAGTTGGTGCCATGGAACTGCCCCCAGTAGTCACAGACACGTTAGAGTTGGTCCCATGGAACTGCCCCCAGTAGTCACGGACATGTTAGAGTTGGTCCCATGGAACTACCCCAAGTAGTCACGGACACGTTACAGTTGGTCCCATGGAACTGTCCCCAGTAGTCACGGACACGTTACAGTTGGTGCCATGGAACTGTCCCCAGTAGTCACAGACACGTTAGAGTTGGTCCCATGGAACTGTCCCCAGTAGTCACGGACACGTTACAGTTGGTCCCGTGGAACTGTCCCCAGTAGTCACGGACACGTTACAGTTGGTGCCATGGAACTGTCCCCAGTAGTCACGGACACGTTACAGTTGGTCCCATGGAACTACCCCCAGTAGTCACAGACACGTTACAGTTGGTCCCATGGAACTGTCCCCAGTAGTCACGGACACGTTAGAGTTGGTCCCATGGAACTGTCCCCAGTAGTCACAGACACGTTACAGTTGGTCCCATGGAACTACCCCCAGTAGTCACAGACACGTTACAGTTGGTGCCATGGAACTGCCCCCAGTAGTCACGGACACGTTAGAGTTGGTCCCATGGAACTGTCCCCAGTAGTCACGGACACGTTAGAGTTGGTCCCATGGAACTGCGCCCAGTAGTCCCGGACACGTTAGAGTTGGTCCCATGGAACTGTCCCCAGTAGTCACGCACACGTTACAGTTCGTCCCATGGAACTGCGCCCAGTAGTCACGGACACGTTAGAGTTGGTCCCATGGAACTGCCCCCAGTAGTCACGGACAAGTTAGAGTTGGTCCCATGGAACTACCCCAGTAGTCACAGACACGTTACAGTTGGTCCCATGGAACTACCCCCAGTAGTCACGGACACGTTACAGTTGGTCCCATGGAACTGTCCCCAGTAGTCACGGACACGTTAGAGTTGGTCCCATGGAACTACCCCAGTAGTCACAGACACGTTACAGTTGGTCCCATGGAACTGCCCCCAGTAGTCACGGACACGTTTCAGTTGGTCCCATGGAACTGTCCCCAGTAGTCACGGACACGTTACAGTTGGTCCCATGGAACTGTCCCCAGTAGTCAAGGACACGTTACAGTTGGTCCCATGGAACTGTCCCCAGTAGTCACGGACACGTTAGAGTTGGTGCCATGGAACTGTCCCCAGTAGTCACGGACACGTTACAGTTGGTGCCATGGAACTGTCCCCAGTAGTCACGGACACGTTAGAGTTGGTCCCATGGAACTGTCCCAGTAGTCACGGACACGTTAGAGTTGGTCCCATGGAACTACCCCAGTAGTCACAGACACGTTACAGTTGGTCCCATGGAACTGTCCCCCGTAGTCACGGACACGTTACAGTTGGTCCCATGGAACTGTCCCCAGTAGTCACGGACACGTTAGAGTTGGTCCCATGGAACTGCCCCCAGTAGTCACGGACACGTTAGAGTTGGTCCCATGGAACTACCCCAGTAGTCACAGACACGTTACAGTTGGTCCCATGGAACTGTCCCCAGTTGTCACGGACACGTTACAGTTGGTCCCATGGGACTGTCCCCAGTAGTCACGGACACGTTACAGTTGGTCCCATGGAACTGTCCCCAGTAGTCACGGACACGTTACAGTTGGTCCCATGGAACTACCCCAGTAGTCACAGACACGTTACAGTTGGTCCCATGGAACTGTCCCCAGTAGTCACAGACACGTTACAGTTGGTCCCATGGAACTGTCCCCAGTAGTCACGGACACGTTACAGTTGGTCCCATGGAACTGTCCCCAGTAGTCACGGACACGTTACAGTTGGTCCCATGGAACTGTCCCCAGTAGTCACGGACACGTTACAGTTGGTCCCATGGAACTGTCCCCAGTAGTCACGGACACGTTACAGTTGGTCCCATGGAACTGTCCCCAGTAGTCACGGACACGTTACAGTTGGTCCCATGGAACTGTCCCCAGTAGTCACGGACACGTTACAGTTGGTGCCATGGAACTGCCCCCAGTAGTCACGGACACGTTAGAGTTGGTCCCATGGAACTGTCCCCAGTAGTCACGGACACGTTACAGTTGGTGCCATGGAACTGTCCCCAGTAGTCACGGACACGTTACAGTTGGTCCCATGGAACTGTCCCCAGTAGTCACGGACACGTTACAGTTGGTGCCATGGAACTGTCCCCAGTAGTCACGGACACAATAGGGTTGGTCCCATGGAACTGTCCCCAGTAGTCACGGACACGTTACAGTTGGTCCCATGGAACTGTCCCCAGTAGTCACGGACACGTTACAGTTGGTCCCATGGAACTGTCCCCAGTAGTCACGGACACGTTACAGTTGGTCCCATGGAACTGTCCCCAGTAGTCACGGTCACGTTACAGTTGGTCCCATGGAACTGTCCCCAGTAGTCACGGACACGTTACAGTTGGTCCCATGGAACTGTCCCCAGTAGTCACGGACACGTTAGAGTTGGTCCCATGGAACTGTCCCCAGTAGTCACGGACACGTTACATTTGGTCCCATGGAACTGTCCCCAGTAGTCACGGACACGTTACAGTTGGTGCCATGGAACTGTCCCCAGTAGTCACGGACACGTTACAGTTGGTCCCATGGAACTACCCCCAGTAGTCACAGACACGTTACAGTTGGTCCCATGGAACTGTCCCCAGTAGTCACGGACACGTTAGAGTTGGTCCCATGGAACTGTCCCCAGTAGTCACAGACACGTTACAGTTGGTCCCATGGAACTACCCCCAGTAGTCGCAGACACGTTACAGTTGGTGCCATGGAACTGCCCCCAGTAGTCACGGACACGTTAGAGTTGGTCCCATGGAACTGTCCCCAGTAGTCACGGACACGTTAGAGTTGGTCCCATGGAACTGCGCCCAGTAGTCACGGACACGTTAGAGTTGGTCCCATGGAACTGTCCCCAGTAGTCACGGACACGTTACAGTTCGTCCCATGGAACTGCGCCCAGTAGTCACGGACACGTTAGAGTTGGTCCCATGGAACTGCCCCCAGTAGTCACGGACAAGTTAGAGTTGGTCCCATGGAACTACCCCAGTAGTCACAGACACGTTACAGTTGGTCCCATGGAACTACCCCCAGTAGTCACGGACACGTTACAGTTGGTCCCATGGAACTGTCCCCAGTAGTCACGGACACGTTAGAGTTGGTCCCATGGAACTACCCCAGTAGTCACAGACACGTTACAGTTGGTCCCATGGAACTGCCCCCAGTAGTCACGGACACGTTACAGTTGGTCCCATGGAACTGTCCCCAGTAGTCACGGACACGTTACAGTTGGTCCCATGGAACTGTCCCCAGTAGTCACGGACACGTTACAGTTGGTCCCATGGAACTGTCCCCAGTAGTCACGGACACGTTAGAGTTGGTGCCATGGAACTGTCCCCAGTAGTCACGGACACGTTACAGTTGGTGCCATGGAACTGTCCCCAGTAGTCACGGACACGTTAGAGTTGGTCCCATGGAACTGTCCCCAGTAGTCACGGACACGTTAGAGTTGGTCCCATGGAACTACCCCAGTAGTCACAGACACGTTACAGTTGGTCCCATGGAACTGTCCCCCGTAGTCACGGACACGTTACAGTTGGTCCCATGGAACTGTCCCCAGTAGTCACGGACACGTTAGAGTTGGTCCCATGGAACTGCCCCCAGTAGTCACGGACACGTTAGAGTTGGTCCCATGGAACTACCCCAGTAGTCACAGACACGTTACAGTTGGTCCCATGGAACTGTCCCCAGTAGTCACGGACACGTTACAGTTGGTCC
This sequence comes from Meconema thalassinum, assembly GCA_946902985.2. Classification (NCBI taxonomy): domain Eukaryota; kingdom Metazoa; phylum Arthropoda; class Insecta; order Orthoptera; family Tettigoniidae; genus Meconema; species Meconema thalassinum. The sequence continues at coordinate 291,732,134 of OX336391.1, read as the reverse complement.
CATGGAACTGTCCCCAGTAGTCACGGACACGTTACAGTTGGTCCCATGGAACTGTCCCCAGTAGTCACGGACACGTTACAGTTGGTCCCATGGAACTACCCCAGTAGTCACAGACACGTTACAGTTGGTCCCATGGAACTGTCCCCAGTAGTCACGGACACGTTACAGTTGGTCCCATGGAACTGTCCCCAGTAGTCACGGACACGTTACAGTTGGTCCCATGGAACTGTCCCCAGTAGTCACGGACACGTTACAGTTGGTCCCATGGAACTGTCCCCAGTAGTCACGGACACGTTACAGTTGGTCCCAAGGAACTGTCCCCAGTAGTCACGGACACGTTACAGTTGGTCCCATGGAACTGTCCCCAGTAGTCACGGACACGTTACAGTTGGTGCCATGGAACTGTCCCCAGTAGTCACGGACACAATAGGGTTGGTCCCATGGAACTGTCCCCAGTAGTCACGGACACGTTACAGTTGGTGCCATGGAACTGTCCCCAGTAGTCACGGACACGTTAGAGTTGGTCCCATGGAACTGTCCCCAGTAGTCACGGACACGTTACAGTTGGTCCCATGGAACTGTCCCCAGTAGTCACGGACACGTTACAGTTGGTCCCATGGAACTGTCCCCAGTAGTCACGGACACGTTACAGTTGGTCCCATGGAACTGCCCCCAGTAGTCACGGACACGTTACAGTTGGTCCCATGGAACTGTCCCCAGTAGTCACGGACACGTTAGAGTTGGTGCCATGGAACTGTCCCCAGTAGTCACGGACACGTTAGAGTTGGTCCCATGGAACTGCTTCCAGTAGTCACGGACACGTTACAGTTGGTCCCATGGAACTGTCCCCAGTAGTCACGGACACGTTAGAGTTGGTGCCATGGAACTGTCCCCAGTAGTCACGGACACGTTAGAGTTGGTGCCATGGAACTGCCCCCAGTAGTCACGGACACGTTACAGTTTGTCCCATGGAACTGTCCCCAGTAGTCACGGACACGTTAGAGTTGGTGCCATGGAACTGTCCCCAGTAGTCACGGACACGTTACAGTTGGTCCCATGGAACTGTCCCCAGTAGTCACGGACACGTTAGAGTTGGTCCCATTGAACTGTCCCCAGTAGTCACGGACACGTTAGAGTTGGTGCCATGGAACTGCCCCCAGTAGTCACGGACACGTTACAGTTGGTCCCATGGATCTGTCCCCAGTAGTCACGGACACGTTAGAGTTGGTCCCATGGAACTGCCCCCAGTAGTCACGGACACGTTACAGTTGGTGCCATGGAACTGTCCCCAGTAGTCACGGACACGTTACAGTTAGTCCCATGGAACTGCCCCCAGTAGTCACGGACACGTTACAGTTGGTTCCATGGAACTGCCCCCAGTAGTCACGGACACGTTACAGTTGGTGCCATGGAACTGCCCCCAGTAGTCACGGACACGTTACAGTTGGTCCCATGGAACTGTCCCCAGTAGTCACGGACACGTTACAGTTGGTCCCATGGAACTGCCCCCAGTAGTCACGGACACGTTACAGTTGGTCCCATGGAACTGTCCCCAGTAGTCACGGACACGTTACAGTTGGTCCCATGGAACTGTCCCCAGTATTCACGGACACGTTACAGTTGGTGCCATGGAACTGCCCCCAGTAGTCACGGACACGTTAGAGTTGGTCCGATGGAACTGTCCCTAGTAGTCACGGACACCTTAGAGTTGGTCCCATGGAACTGCCCCCAGTAGTCACGGACACGTTAGGGTTAGTCCCATGGAACTGCCCCCAGTAGTCACGGACACGTTAGAGTTGGGCCCATGGAACTGTCCCTAGTAGTCACGGACACGTTAGAGTTGGATCCATGGAACTGCCCCCAGTAGTCACGGACACGTTAGAGTTGGTACCATGGAACTACCCCCAGTAGTCACAGACACGTTAGAGTTGGTCCCATGGAACTGCCCCCAGTAGTCACGGACACGTTAGAGTTGGTCCCATGGAACTGCCCCCAGTAGTCACGGACACGTTAGAGTTGGATCCATGGAACTGCCCCCAGTACTCACGGACACGTTAGAGTTGGATCCATGGAACTGCCCCCAGTAGTCACGGACACGTTAGAGTTGGTCCCATGGAACTGTCCCCAGTAGTCACGGACATGTTAGAGTTGGTCCCATGGAACTACCCCCAGTAGTCACGGACACGTTAGAGTTGGTCCCATGGATCTGCCCCCAGTAGTGACGGACACGTTAGAGTTGGTCCCATGGAACTGCCCCCAGTAGTCACGGACACGTTAGAGTTGGATCCATGGAACTGTCCCCAGTAGTCACAGACACGTTACAGTTGGTCCCATGGAACTACCCCCAGTAGTCACGGACACGTTACAGTTGGTCCCATGGAACTGTCCCCAGTAGTCACGGACACGTTACAGTTGGTGCCATGGAACTGCCCCCAGTAGTCACGGACACGTTAGAGTTGGTCCCATGGAACTACCCCCAGTAGTCACGGACACGTTAAAGTTGGTGCCATTGAACTGTCCCCAGTAGTCACGGACACGTTAGAGTTGGTCCTATGGAACTGCCCCCAGTAGTCACGGACACGTTACAGTTGGTGCCATGGAACTGCCCCCAGTAGTCACGGACACGTTACAGTTGGTGCCATGGAACTGCCCCCAGTAGTCACAGACACGTTAGAGTTGGTCCCATGGAACTGTCCCCAGTAGTCACGGACACGTTACAGTTGGTGCCATGGAACTGTCCCCAGTAGTCACGGGCACGTTACAGTTAGTGCCATGGAACTGCCCCCAGTAGTCACAGACACGTTAGAGTTGGTCCCATGGAACTGCCCCCAGTAGTCACGGACACGTTAGAGTCGGTCCCATGGAACTGTCCCCAGTAGTCACGGACACGTTACAGTTGGTGCCATGGAACTGCCCCCAGTAGTCACAGACACGTTAGAGTTGGTCCCATGGAACTACCCCCAGTAGTCACGGACACGTTAGAGTTGATCCCATGGAACTGCCCCCAGTAGTCACGGACACGTTAGAGTTGATCCCATGGAACTGCCCCCAGTAGTCACGGACATGTTAGAGTTGGTCCCATGGAACTGTCCCCAGTAGTCACGGACACGTTACAGTTGGTGCCATGGAACTGCCCCCAGTAGTCACAGACACGTTAGAGTTGGTCCCATGGAACTACCCCCAGTAGTCTCGGACACGTTAGAGTTGATCACATGGAACTGCCCCCAGTAGTCACGGACACGTTAGAGTTGATCCCATGGAACTGCCCCCAGTAGTCACGGACATGTTAGAGTTGGTCCCATGGAACTACCCCAAGTAGTCACGGACACGTTACAGTTGGTCCCATGGAACTGTCCCCAGTAGTCACGGACACGTTACAGTTGGTGCCATGGAACTGTCCCCAGTAGTCACAGACACGTTAGAGTTGGTCCCATGGAACTGTCCCCAGTAGTCACAGACACGTTACAGTTGGTCCCATGGAACTACCCCCAGTAGTCACAGACACGTTACAGTTGGTGCCATGGAACTGCCCCCAGTAGTCACGGACACGTTAGAGTTGGTCCCATGGAACTGTCCCCAGTAGTCTCGGACACGTTAGAGTTGGTCCCATGGAACTGCGCCCAGTAGTCACGGACACGTTAGAGTTGGTCCCATGGAACTGTCCCCAGTAGTCACGGACACGTTACAGTTCGTCCCATGGAACTGCGCCCAGTAGTCACGGACACGTTAGAGTTGGTCCCATGGAACTGCCCCCAGTAGTCACGGACAAGTTAGAGTTGGTCCCATGGAACTACCCCAGTAGTCACAGACACGTTACAGTTGGTCCCATGGAACTACCCCCAGTAGTCACGGACACGTTACAGTTGGTCCCATGGAACTGTCCCCAGTAGTCACGGACACGTTAGAGTTGGTCCCATGGAACTACCCCAGTAGTCACAGACACGTTACAGTTGGTCCCATGGAACTGCCCCCAGTAGTCACGGACACGTTACAGTTGGTCCCATGGAACTGTCCCCAGTAGTCACGGACACGTTACAGTTGGTCCCATGGAACTGTCCCCAGTAGTCACGGACACGTTACAGTTGGTCCCATGGAACTGTCCCCAGTAGTCACGGACACGTTAGAGTTGGTGCCATGGAACTGTCCCCGGTAGTCACGGACACGTTACAGTTGGTGCCATGGAACTGTCCCCAGTAGTCACGGACACGTTAGAGTTGGTCCCATGGAACTGTCCCCAGTAGTCACGGACACGTTAGAGTTGGTCCCATGGAACTACCCCAGTAGTCACAGACACCTTACAGTTGGTCCCATGGAACTGTCCCCCGTAGTCACGGACACGTTACAGTTGGTGCCATGGGACTGTCCCCAGTAGTCACGGACACGTTAGAGTTGGTCCCATGGAACTGCCCCCAGTAGTCACGGACACGTTAGAGTTGGTCCCATGGAACTACCCCAGTAGTCACAGACACGTTACAGTTGGTCCCATGGAACTGTCCCCAGTAGTCACGGACACGTTACAGTTGGTCCCATGGAACTGTCCCCAGTAGTCACGGACACGTTACAGTTGGTCCCATGGAACTGTCCCCAGTAGTCACGGACACGTTACAGTTGGTCCCATGGAACTACCCCAGTAGTCACAGACACGTTGCAGTTGGTCCCATGGAACTGTCACCAGTAGTCACAGACACGTTACAGTTGGTCCCATGGAACTGTCACCAGTAGTCACGGACACGTTACAGTTGGTCCCATGGAACTGTCCCCAGTAGTCACGGACACGTTACAGTTGGTCCCATGGAACTGTCCCCAGTAGTCACGGACACGTTACAGTTGGTCCCATGGAACTGTCCCCAGTAGTCACGGACACGTTACAGTTGGTCCCATGGAACTGTCCCCAGTAGTCACGGACACGTTACATTTGGTCCCATGGAACTGTCCCCAGTAGTCACGGACACGTTACAGTTGGTGCCATGGAACTGCCCCCAGTAGTCACGGACACGTTAGAGTTGGTCCCATGGAACTGTCCCCAGTAGTCACGGACACGTTACAGTTGGTGCCATGGAACTGTCCCCAGTAGTCACGGACACGTTACAGTTGGTCCCATGGAACTGTCCCCAGTAGTCACGGACACGTTACAGTTGGTGCCATGGAACTGTCCCCAGTAGTCACGGACACAATAGGGTTGGTCCCATGGAACTGTCCCCAGTAGTCACGGACACGTTACAGTTGGTCCCATGGAACTGTCCCAAGTAGTCAAGGACACGTTACAGTTGGTCCCATGGAACTGTCCCCAGTAGTCACGGACACGTTAGAGTTGGTCCCATGGAACTGTCCCCAGTAGTCACGGACACGTTAGAGTTGGTCCCATGGAACTGTCCCCAGTAGTCACGGACACGTTACAGTTGGTGCCATGGAACTGCCCCCAGTAGTCACGGACACGTTAGAGTTGGTCCCATGGAACTACCCCCAGTAGTCACGGACACGTTAGAGTTGGTCCCATGGAACTGCCCCCAGTAGTCACGGACACAATAGGGTTGGTCCCATGGAACTGTCCCCAGCAGTCACGGACACGTTACAGTTGGTCCCATGGAACTGTCCCCAGTAGTCACGGACACGTTACAGTTGGTGCCATGGAACTGTCCCCAGTAGTCACGGACACGTTAGAGTTGGTCCCATGGAACTGCCCCCAGTAGTCACGGACACGTTACAGTTGGTCCCATGGAACTACCCCCAGTAGTCACTGACACGTTAGAGTTGGTCCCATGGAACTGTCCCCAGTAGTCACGGACACGTTACAATTGGTCCCATGGAACTGTCCCCAGTAGTCACGGACACGTTACAGTTGGTCCCATGGAACTGTCCCCAGTAGTCACGGACACGTTACAGTTGGTGCCATGGAACTGTCCCCAGTAGTCACGGACACAATAGGGTTGGTCCCATGGAACTGTCCCCAGTAGTCACGGACACGTTACAGTTGGTCCCATGGAACTGTCCCCAGTAGTCACGGACACGTTACAGTTGGTGCCATGGAACTGTCCCCAGTAGTCACGGACACGTTACAGTTGGTGCCATGGAACTGTCCCCAGTAGTCACGGACACGTTAGAGTTGGTCCCATGGAACTGTCCCCAGTAGTCACGGACACGTTACAGTTGGTCCCATGGAACTGCCCCCAGTAGTCACGGACACGTTACAGTTGGTCCCATGGAACTGTCCCCAGTAGTCACGGACACGTTACAGTTGGTCCCATGGAACTGTCCCCAGTAGTCACGGACACGTTACAGTTGGTCCCATGGAACTGTCCCCAGTAGTCACGGACACGTTAGAGTTGGTCCCATGGAACTGTCCCCAGTAGTCACCCGACACGTTACAGTTGGTGCCATGGAACTGCCCCCAGTAGTCACGGACACGTTAGAGTTGGTCCCATGGAACTACCCCCAGTAGTCACGGACACGTTAGAGTTGGTCCCATGGAACTGCCCCAGTAGTCACGGACACAATAGGGTTGGTCCCATGGAACTGTCCCCAGCAGTCACGGACACGTTACAGTTGGTCCCATGGAACTGTCCCCAGTAGTCACGGACACGTTACAGTTGGTGCCATGGAACTGTCCCCAGTAGTCACGGATACGTTAGAGTTGGTCCCATGGAACTGCCCCCAGTAGTCACGGACACGTTACAGTTGGTCCCCTGGAACTGTCCCCAGTAGTCACGGACACGTTACAGTTGGTCCCATGGAACTGTCCCCAGTAGTCACGGACACGTTACAGTTGGTGCCATGGAACTGTCCCCAGTAGTCACGGACACAATAGGGTTGGTCCCATGGAACTGTCCCCAGTAGTCACGGACACGTTACAGTTGGTCCCATGGAACTGTCCCCAGTAGTCACGGACACGTTACAGTTGGTGCCATGGAACTGTCCCCAGTAGTCACGGACACGTTACAGTTGGTGCCATGGAACTGTCCCCAGTAGTCACGGACACGTTAGAGTTGGTCCCATGGAACTGTCCCCAGTATTCACGGACACGTTACAGTTGGTCCCATGGAACTGTCCCCAGTAGTCACGGACACGTTACAGTTGGTCCCATGGAACTGTCCCCAGTAGTCACGGACACGTTACAGTTGGTCCTATGGAACTGCCCCCAGTAGTCACGGACACGTTACAGTTGGTCCCATGGAACTGTCCCCAGTAGTCACGGACACGTTACAGTTGGTGCCATGGAACTGTCCCCAGTAGTCACGGACACGTTAGAGTTGGTCCCATGGAACTGCCCCCAGTAGTCACGGACACGTTACAGTTGGTCCCATGGAACTGTCCCCAGTAGTCACGGACACGTTAGAGTTGGTGCCATGGAACTGTCCCCAGTAGTCACGGACACGTTAGAGTTGGTGCCATGGAACTGCCCCCAGTACTCACGGACACGTTACAGTTGGTCCCATGGAACTGTCCCCAGTAGTCACAGACACGTTAGAGTTGGTCCCATGGAACTGTCCCCAGTAGTCACGGACACGTTACAGTTGGTCCCATGGAACTGTCCCCAGTAGTCACGGACACGTTAGAGTTGGTGCCATGGAACTGTCCCCAGTAGTCACGGACACGTTACAGTTGGTCCCATGGAACTGTCCCCAGTAGTCACGGACAAGTTAGAGTTGGTCCCATGGAACTGTCCCCAGTAGTCACGGACACGTTAGAGTTGGTGCCATGGAACTGCCCCCAGTAGTCACGGACACGTTACAGTTGGTCCCATGGAACTGTCCCCAGTAGTCACGGACACGTTGGAGTTGGTCCCATGGAACTGCCCCCAGTAGTCACGGACACGTTACAGTTGGTGCCATGGAACTGTCCCCAGTAGTCACGGACACGTTACAGTTGGTCCCATGGAACTGCCCCCAGTAGTCACGGACACGTTACAGTTGGTCCCATGGAACTGCCCCCAGTAGTCACGGACACGTTACAGTTGGTGCCATGGAACTGCCCCCAGTAGTCACGGACACGTTACAGTTGGTCCCATGGAACTGTCCCCAGTAGTCACGGACACGTTACATTTGGTCCCATGGAACTGCCCCCAGTAGTCACGGACGCGTTACAGTTGGTCCCATGGAACTGTCCCCAGTAGACACGGACACGTTACAGTTGGTCCCATGGAACTGTCCCCAGTAGTCGCGGACACGTTACATTTGGTGCCATGGAACTGCCCCCAGTAGTCACGGACACGTTACAGTTGGTCCCATGGAACTGTCCCCAGTAGTCACGGACACGTTACAGTTGGTCCCATGGAACTGTCCCCAGTAGTCACGGACACGTTAGAGTTGGTCCCATGGAACTGTCCCCAGTAGTCACGGACACGTTACAGTTGGTCCCATGGAACTGCCCCCAGTAGTCACGGACACGTTAGAGTTGGTCCCATGGAACTGCGCCCAGTAGTCACGGACACGTTACAGTTGGTCCCATGGAACTACCCCCAGTAGTCACGGACACGTTAGAGTTGGTCCCATGGAACTGTCCCCAGTAGTCACGGACACGTTACAGTTGGTCCCCTGGAACTGTCCCCAGTAGTCACGGACACGTTACAGTTGGTCCCATGGAACTGTCCCCAGTAGTCACGGACACGTTACAGTTGGTGCCATGGAACTGCCCCCAGTAGTCACGGACACGTTACAGTTGGTGCCATGGAACTGTCCCCAGTAGTCACGGTCACGTTAGAGTTTGTCCCATGGAACTACCCCCAGTAGTCACGGACACGTTAGAGTTGGTCCCATGGAACTGCCCCCAGTAGTCACAGACACGTTACAGTTGGTCCCATGGAACTGTCCCCAGTAGTCACGGACACGTTAGAGTTGGTCCCATGGAACTACCCCAGTAGTCACGGACACGTTACAGTTGGTGCCATGGAACTGCCCCCAGTAGTCACGGACACGTTCGAATTGGTCCCATGGAACTGTCCCCAGTAGTCCATCTCTCATCCCGACGCGCAGGTCGCCCACGGGCGTCGACTAGAAAGACCTGCACACGGCCTCTCAGGAGGCTACACGAAAGAAAAAAAACCGGACACGATTGAGTTGGTCCCATGGAACTGCCCCCAGTAGTCACGAACACGTTTGAATTGGTCCCATGGAACTGCACCAGTAGTCACGGACACGTTTGAATTGGTCCCATGGAACAGTCCCCAGTAGTCATGGACACGTTTGAATTGGTCCCATGGTACTGTTACCAGTAGTCACGGACACTCTTGAGTTGGTCCCGTCTGGCTGCGTGGCTCAGGGGTAACGTTCTCGCTTGCTGAGCTCAAGGTTGCAGGTTCAAAACCTGGTGCAGTCAGCTGGCATTTGAGGATGCGCAAATGCGAGGGAGCCGTGTCAGTACATTTACTGGCACGTTAAAGATCCCCTTCGGGGCAAATTCCGGCACCCCGGCGTCTCTAAAAGCCAGGGTAGTTAAATGGGACGTAAAACCAATAACATTATTATTATTATTATTACGAGTTGGTCCCATGGAACTGTCCCCAGTAGTCACGGACAAGTTTGAATTGGTCCCATGGAACTGTCCCCAGTAGTCACGGACACGTTAGAGTTGGTCCCATGGAACTGCCCCCAGTAGTCACGGACACAATAGGGTTGGTCCCATGGAACTATCCCCAGTAGTCACGGACACGTTAGAGTTGGTCCGATGGAACTGCCCCCAGTAGTCAGGGACACGTTAAAGTTTGTCCCATGGAACTGTCCCCAGTAGTCACGGACACGTTAGAGTTGGTCCCATGGAACTGTCCCCAGTAGTCACGGACACGTTAGAGTTGGTCCGATGGAACTACCGCCAGTAGTCACGGATACGTTAGAGTTGGTCCCATGGAACTGCCCCCAGTAGACACGGACACATTAGGGTTGGTCCCAATGGAATTACCCACCAGTAGTCACGGACACGTTAGAGTTGGTCCGATGGAACTGCCCCCAGTAGTCACGGACACGTTTGAGTTGGTCCCATGGAACTACCCCCAGTGGTCACGGACACGTTAGAGTCGGTCCCATGGAACTGCCCCCAGTATTCACGGACACGTTAGAGTTGGTCCGATGGAACTACCCCCAGTAGTCACGGACACGTTAGAGTTGGTCCCATGGAACTACCCCCAGTAGTCACGGTCACGTTAGACTTGGTCCCATGGAACTGTCCCTAGTAGTCAAGGATACGTTAGAGGTGGTCCCATGGAACTAACCCCCCAGTAGTCACGGACACGTTAGAGTTGGTCCGATGGAACTGCCCCCAGTAGTCACGGACACGTTTGAGTTGGTCCCATGGAACTACCCCCAGTAGTCACGGACACGTTAGAGTCGGTCCCATGGAACTGCCCCCAGTATTCACGGACACGTTAGAGTTGGTCCGATGGAACTACCCCCAGTATTCACGGACACGTTAGAGTTGGTCCCATGGAACTAACCCCAGTAGTCACGGACACGTTAGACTTGGTCCCATGGAACTGTCCCTAGTAGTCAAGGATACGTTAGAGGTGGTCCCATGGAACTAACCCCCCAGTAGTCACGGACACGTTAGAGTTGGTCCGATGGAACTGCCCCCAGTAGTCACGGACACGTTTGAGTTGGTCCCATGGAACTACCCCCAGTAGTCACGGACACGTTAGAGTCGGTCCCATGGAACTGCCCCCAGTATTCACGGACACGTTAGAGTTGGTCCGATGGAACTACCCCCAGTATTCACGGACACGTTAGCGTTGGTCCCATGGAACTAACCCCAGTAGTCACGGACACGTTAGAATTGGTCCGATGGAACTGCCCCCAGTAGTCACGGACACGTTTGAGTTGGTCCCATGGAAATACCCCCAGTAGTCACGGACACGTTAGAGTCGGTCCCATGGAACTGCCCCCAGTATTCACGGACACGTTAGAGTCGGTCCCATGGAACTACCCCCAGTAGTCACGGACACGTTAGAGTTGGTCCGATGGAACTGCCCCCAGTAGTCACGGACACGTTTGAGTTGGTCCCATGGAACTACCCCCAGTAGTCACGGACACGTTAGACTTGGTCCCATGGAACTGTCCCTAGTAGTCAAGGATACGTTAGAGGTGGTCCCATGGAACTAACCCCCCAGTAGTCACGGACACGTTAGAGTTGGTCCGATGGAACTGCCCCCAGTAGTCACGGACACGTTTGAGTTGGTCCCATGGAACTACCCCCAGTAGTCACGGACACGTTAGAGTTGGTCCCATGGAACTACCCCCAGTAGTCACGGACACGTTAGACTTGGTCCCATGGAACTAACCCCAGTAGTCACGGACACGTTAGACTTGGTCCCATGGAACTGCCCCCAGTATTCATGGACACGTTAGAGTTGGTCCCATGGAACTGCCCCCAGTAGTCACGGACACGTTAGACTTGGTCCCATGGAACTAACCCCAGTAGTCACGGACACGTTAGACTTGGTCCCATGGAACTAACCCCAGTAGTCACGGACACGTTAGACTTGGTCCCATGGAACTGCCCCCAGTATTCATGGACACGTTTGAGTTGGTACCATGGAACTAACCCCAGTAGTCACGGACACGTTAGAGTTGGTCCCATGGAACTGCCCCCAGTAGTCACGGACACGTTAGAGTTGGTCCGATGGAACTGTCCCTAGTAGTCACGGACACGTTAGAGTTGGTCCCATGGAACTGCCCACAGTAGTCACGGACACGTTAGGGTTAGTCCCATGGAACTGTCCCCAGTAGTCACGGACACGTTAGAGTTGGTCCCATGGAACTGTCCCTAGTAGTCACGGACACGTTAGAGTTGGATCCATGGAACTGCCCCCAGTAGTCATGGACACGTTAGAGTTGGTCCCATGGAACTACCCCCAGTAGTCACAGACACGTTAGAGTTGGTCCCATGGAACTGCCCCCAGTAGTCACGGACACGTTAGAGTTGGTCCCATGGAACTGCCCCCAGTAGTCACGGACACGTTAGAGTTGGATCCATGGAACTGCCCCCAGTAGTCACGGACACGTTAGAGTTGGATCCATGGAACTGCCCCCAGTAGTCACGGACACGTTAGAGTTGGTCCTATGGAACTGTCCCCAGTAGTCACGGACATGTTAGAGTTGGTCCCATGGAACTACCCCCAGTAGTCACGGACACGTTAGAGTTGGTCCCATGGATCTGCCCCCAGTAGTCACGGACACGTTAGAGTTGGTCCCATGGAACTGCCCCCAGTAGTCACGGACACGTTAGAGTTGGATCCATGGAACTGTCCCCAGTAGTCACAGACACGTTACAGTTGGTCCCATGGAACTACCCCCAGTAGTCACGGACACGTTACAGTTGGTCCCATGGAACTGTCCCCAGTAGTCACGGACACGTTACAGTTGGTGCCATGGAACTGCCCCCAGTAGTCACGGACACGTTAAAGTTGGTCCCATGGAACTACCCCCAGTGGTCACGGACACGTTACAGTTGGTGCCATGGAACTGTCCCCAGTAGTCACGGACACGTTAGAGTTGGTCCCATGGAACTGTCCCCAGTAGTCACGGACACGTTACAGTTGGTGCCATGGAACTGCCCCCAGTAGTCACGGACACGTTACAGTTGGTGCCATGGAACTTCCCCAGTAGTCACAGACACGTTATAGTTGGTCCCATGGAACTGCCCCCAGTAGTCACGGACACGTTACAGTTGGTGCCATGGAACTGTCCCCAGTAGTCACGGACACGTTAGAGTTGGTCCCATGGAACTGTCCCCAGTAGTCACGGACACGTTACAGTTGGTCCCATGGAACTGCCCCAGTAGTCACGGACACGTTACAGTTGGTGCCATGGAACTGCCCCCAGTAGTCACAGACACGTTAGAGTTGGTCCCATGGAACTGCCCCCAGTAGTCACGGACACGTTAGAGTTGGTCCCATGGAACTGTCCCCAGTAGTCACGGACACGTTACAGTTGGTGCCATGGAACTGCCCCCAGTAGTCACAGACACGTTAGAGTTGGTCCCATGGAACTACCCCCAGTAGTCACGGACACGTTAGAGTTGATCCCATGGAACTGCCCCCAGTAGTCACGGACACGTTAGAGTTGATCCCATGGAACTGCCCCCAGTAGTCACGGACATGTTAGAGTTGGCCCATGGAACTACCCCAAGTAGTCACGGGCACGATACAGTTGGTCCCATGGAACTGTCCCCAGTAGTCACGGACACGTTACAGTTGGTGCCATGGAACTGTCCCCAGTAGTCACGGACACGTTACAGTTGGTGCCATGGAACTGTCCCCAGTAGTCACAGACACGTTACAGTTGGTCCCATGGAACTGCCCCCAGTAGTCACGGACACGGTACAGTTGGTCCCATGTAACTGTCCCCAGTAGTCACGGACACGTTAGAGTTGGTCCCATGGAACTGTCCCCAGTAGTCACGGACACGTTACAGTTGGTGCCATGGAACTGTCCCCAGTAATCACGGACACGTTAGAGTTGGTCCCATGGAACTGTCCCCAGTAGTCACGGACACGTTACAGTTGGTCCCATGGAACTGCCCCCAGTAGTCACGGACACGTTACAGTTGGTGCCATGGAACTGCCCCCAGTAGTCACAGACACGTTAGAGTTGGTCCCATGGAACTGCCCCCAGTAGTCACGGACACGTTAGAGTTGGTCCCATGGAACTGTCCCCAGTAGTCACGGACACGTTACAGTTGGTGCCATGGAACTGTCCCCAGTAGTCACGGACACGTTACAGTTGGTCCCATGGAACTGTCCCCAGTAGTCACGGACACGTTACAGTTCGTCCCATGGAACTGCGCCCAGTAGTCACGGACACGTTAGAGTTGGTCCCATGGAACTGCCCCCAGTAGTCACGGACAAGTTAGAGTTGGTCCCATGGAACTACCCCAGTAGTCACAGACACGTTACAGTTGGTCCCATGGAACTACCCCCATTAGTCATGGACACGTTACAGTTGGTCCCATGGAACTGTCCCCAGTAGTCACGGACACGTTAGAGTTGGTCCCATGGAACTACCCCAGTAGTCACAGACACGTTACAGTTGGTCCCATGGAACTGCCCCCAGTAGTCACGGACACGTTACAGTTGGTCCCATGGAACTGTCCCAAGTAGTCACGGACACGTTACAGTTGGTCCCATGGAACTGTCCCCAGTAGTCACGGACACGTTACAGTTGGTCCCTTGGAACTGTCCCCAGTAGTCACGGACACGTTAGAGTTGGTGCCATGGAACTGTCCCCAGTAGTCACGGACACGTTACAGTTGGTGCCATGGAACTGTCCCCAGTAGTCACGGACACGTTAGAGTTGGTCCCATGGAACTGTCCCCAGTAGTCACGGACACGTTAGAGTTGGTCCCATGGAACTACCCCAGTAGTCACAGACACGTTACAGTTGGTTCCATGGAACTGTCCCCCGTAGTCACGGACACGTTACAGTTGGTCCCATGGAACTGTCCCCAGTAGTCACGGACACGTTAGAGTTGGTCCCATGGAACGGCCCCCAGTAGTCACGGACACGTTAGAGTTGGTCCCATGGAACTACCCCAGTAGTCACAGACACGTTACAGTTGGTCCCATGGAACTGTCCCCAGTAGTCACGGACACGTTACAGTTGGTCCCATGGAACTGTCCCCAGTAGTCACGGACACGTTACAGTTGGTCCCATGGAACTGTCCCCAGTAGTCACGGAAACGTTACAGTTGGTCCCATGGAACTACCCCAGTAGTCACAGACACGTTACAGTTGGTCCCATGGAACTGTCCCCAGTAGTCACAGACACGTTACAGTTGGTCCCATGGAACTGTCCCCAGTAGTCACGGACACGTTAGAGTTGGTCCGATGGAACTACCGCCAGTAGTCACGGATACGTTAGAGTTGGTCCCATGGAACTGCCCCCAGTAGACACGGACACATTAGGGTTGGTCCCAATGGAATTACCCACCAGTAGTCACGGACACGTTAGAGTTGGTCCGATGGAACTGCCCCCAGTAGTCACGGACACGTTTGAGTTGGTCCCATGGAACTACCCCCAGTGGTCACGGACACGTTAGAGTCGGTCCCATGGAACTGCCCCCAGTATTCACGGACACGTTAGAGTTGGTCCGATGGAACTACCCCCAGTAGTCACGGACACGTTAGAGTTGGTCCCATGGAACTACCCCCAGTAGTCACGGTCACGTTAGACTTGGTCCCATGGAACTGTCCCTAGTAGTCAAGGATACGTTAGAGGTGGTCCCATGGAACTAACCCCCCAGTAGTCACGGACACGTTAGAGTTGGTCCGATGGAACTGCCCCCAGTAGTCACGGACACGTTTGAGTTGGTCCCATGGAACTACCCCCAGTAGTCACGGACACGTTAGAGTCGGTCCCATGGAACTGCCCCCAGTATTCACGGACACGTTAGAGTTGGTCCGATGGAACTACCCCCAGTATTCACGGACACGTTAGAGTTGGTCCCATGGAACTAACCCCAGTAGTCACGGACACGTTAGACTTGGTCCCATGGAACTGTCCCTAGTAGTCAAGGATACGTTAGAGGTGGTCCCATGGAACTAACCCCCCAGTAGTCACGGACACGTTAGAGTTGGTCCGATGGAACTGCCCCCAGTAGTCACGGACACGTTTGAGTTGGTCCCATGGAACTACCCCCAGTAGTCACGGACACGTTAGAGTCGGTCCCATGGAACTGCCCCCAGTATTCACGGACACGTTAGAGTTGGTCCGATGGAACTACCCCCAGTATTCACGGACACGTTAGCGTTGGTCCCATGGAACTAACCCCAGTAGTCACGGACACGTTAGAATTGGTCCGATGGAACTGCCCCCAGTAGTCACGGACACGTTTGAGTTGGTCCCATGGAAATACCCCCAGTAGTCACGGACACGTTAGAGTCGGTCCCATGGAACTGCCCCCAGTATTCACGGACACGTTAGAGTCGGTCCCATGGAACTACCCCCAGTAGTCACGGACACGTTAGAGTTGGTCCGATGGAACTGCCCCCAGTAGTCACGGACACGTTTGAGTTGGTCCCATGGAACTACCCCCAGTAGTCACGGACACGTTAGACTTGGTCCCATGGAACTGTCCCTAGTAGTCAAGGATACGTTAGAGGTGGTCCCATGGAACTAACCCCCCAGTAGTCACGGACACGTTAGAGTTGGTCCGATGGAACTGCCCCCAGTAGTCACGGACACGTTTGAGTTGGTCCCATGGAACTACCCCCAGTAGTCACGGACACGTTAGAGTTGGTCCCATGGAACTACCCCCAGTAGTCACGGACACGTTAGACTTGGTCCCATGGAACTAACCCCAGTAGTCACGGACACGTTAGACTTGGTCCCATGGAACTGCCCCCAGTATTCATGGACACGTTAGAGTTGGTCCCATGGAACTGCCCCCAGTAGTCACGGACACGTTAGACTTGGTCCCATGGAACTAACCCCAGTAGTCACGGACACGTTAGACTTGGTCCCATGGAACTAACCCCAGTAGTCACGGACACGTTAGACTTGGTCCCATGGAACTGCCCCCAGTATTCATGGACACGTTTGAGTTGGTACCATGGAACTAACCCCAGTAGTCACGGACACGTTAGAGTTGGTCCCATGGAACTGCCCCCAGTAGTCACGGACACGTTAGAGTTGGTCCGATGGAACTGTCCCTAGTAGTCACGGACACGTTAGAGTTGGTCCCATGGAACTGCCCACAGTAGTCACGGACACGTTAGGGTTAGTCCCATGGAACTGTCCCCAGTAGTCACGGACACGTTAGAGTTGGTCCCATGGAACTGTCCCTAGTAGTCACGGACACGTTAGAGTTGGATCCATGGAACTGCCCCCAGTAGTCATGGACACGTTAGAGTTGGTCCCATGGAACTACCCCCAGTAGTCACAGACACGTTAGAGTTGGTCCCATGGAACTGCCCCCAGTAGTCACGGACACGTTAGAGTTGGTCCCATGGAACTGCCCCCAGTAGTCACGGACACGTTAGAGTTGGATCCATGGAACTGCCCCCAGTAGTCACGGACACGTTAGAGTTGGATCCATGGAACTGCCCCCAGTAGTCACGGACACGTTAGAGTTGGTCCTATGGAACTGTCCCCAGTAGTCACGGACATGTTAGAGTTGGTCCCATGGAACTACCCCCAGTAGTCACGGACACGTTAGAGTTGGTCCCATGGATCTGCCCCCAGTAGTCACGGACACGTTAGAGTTGGTCCCATGGAACTGCCCCCAGTAGTCACGGACACGTTAGAGTTGGATCCATGGAACTGTCCCCAGTAGTCACAGACACGTTACAGTTGGTCCCATGGAACTACCCCCAGTAGTCACGGACACGTTACAGTTGGTCCCATGGAACTGTCCCCAGTAGTCACGGACACGTTACAGTTGGTGCCATGGAACTGCCCCCAGTAGTCACGGACACGTTAAAGTTGGTCCCATGGAACTACCCCCAGTGGTCACGGACACGTTACAGTTGGTGCCATGGAACTGTCCCCAGTAGTCACGGACACGTTAGAGTTGGTCCCATGGAACTGTCCCCAGTAGTCACGGACACGTTACAGTTGGTGCCATGGAACTGCCCCCAGTAGTCACGGACACGTTACAGTTGGTGCCATGGAACTTCCCCAGTAGTCACAGACACGTTATAGTTGGTCCCATGGAACTGCCCCCAGTAGTCACGGACACGTTACAGTTGGTGCCATGGAACTGTCCCCAGTAGTCACGGACACGTTAGAGTTGGTCCCATGGAACTGTCCCCAGTAGTCACGGACACGTTACAGTTGGTCCCATGGAACTGCCCCCAGTAGTCACGGACACGTTACAGTTGGTGCCATGGAACTGCCCCCAGTAGTCACAGACACGTTAGAGTTGGTCCCATGGAACTGCCCCCAGTAGTCACGGACACGTTAGAGTTGGTCCCATGGAACTGTCCCCAGTAGTCACGGACACGTTACAGTTGGTGCCATGGAACTGCCCCCAGTAGTCACAGACACGTTAGAGTTGGTCCCATGGAACTACCCCCAGTAGTCACGGACACGTTAGAGTTGATCCCATGGAACTGCCCCCAGTAGTCACGGACACGTTAGAGTTGATCCCATGGAACTGCCCCCAGTAGTCACGGACATGTTAGAGTTGGCCCATGGAACTACCCCAAGTAGTCACGGGCACGATACAGTTGGTCCCATGGAACTGTCCCCAGTAGTCACGGACACGTTACAGTTGGTGCCATGGAACTGTCCCCAGTAGTCACGGACACGTTACAGTTGGTGCCATGGAACTGTCCCCAGTAGTCACAGACACGTTACAGTTGGTCCCATGGAACTGCCCCCAGTAGTCACGGACACGGTACAGTTGGTCCCATGTAACTGTCCCCAGTAGTCACGGACACGTTAGAGTTGGTCCCATGGAACTGTCCCCAGTAGTCACGGACACGTTACAGTTGGTGCCATGGAACTGTCCCCAGTAATCACGGACACGTTAGAGTTGGTCCCATGGAACTGTCCCCAGTAGTCACGGACACGTTACAGTTGGTCCCATGGAACTGCCCCCAGTAGTCACGGACACGTTACAGTTGGTGCCATGGAACTGCCCCCAGTAGTCACAGACACGTTAGAGTTGGTCCCATGGAACTGCCCCCAGTAGTCACGGACACGTTAGAGTTGGTCCCATGGAACTGTCCCCAGTAGTCACGGACACGTTACAGTTGGTGCCATGGAACTGTCCCCAGTAGTCACGGACACGTTACAGTTGGTCCCATGGAACTGTCCCCAGTAGTCACGGACACGTTACAGTTCGTCCCATGGAACTGCGCCCAGTAGTCACGGACACGTTAGAGTTGGTCCCATGGAACTGCCCCCAGTAGTCACGGACAAGTTAGAGTTGGTCCCATGGAACTACCCCAGTAGTCACAGACACGTTACAGTTGGTCCCATGGAACTACCCCCAGTAGTCATGGACACGTTACAGTTGGTCCCATGGAACTGTCCCCAGTAGTCACGGACACGTTAGAGTTGGTCCCATGGAACTACCCCAGTAGTCACAGACACGTTACAGTTGGTCCCATGGAACTGCCCCCAGTAGTCACGGACACGTTACAGTTGGTCCCATGGAACTGTCCCAAGTAGTCACGGACACGTTACAGTTGGTCCCATGGAACTGTCCCCAGTAGTCACGGACACGTTACAGTTGGTCCCTTGGAACTGTCCCCAGTAGTCACGGACACGTTAGAGTTGGTGCCATGGAACTGTCCCCAGTAGTCACGGACACGTTACAGTTGGTGCCATGGAACTGTCCCCAGTAGTCACGGACACGTTAGAGTTGGTCCCATGGAACTGTCCCCAGTAGTCACGGACACGTTAGAGTTGGTCCCATGGAACTACCCCAGTAGTCACAGACACGTTACAGTTGGTTCCATGGAACTGTCCCCCGTAGTCACGGACACGTTACAGTTGGTCCCATGGAACTGTCCCCAGTAGTCACGGACACGTTAGAGTTGGTCCCATGGAACGGCCCCCAGTAGTCACGGACACGTTAGAGTTGGTCCCATGGAACTACCCCAGTAGTCACAGACACGTTACAGTTGGTCCCATGGAACTGTCCCCAGTAGTCACGGACACGTTACAGTTGGTCCCATGGAACTGTCCCCAGTAGTCACGGACACGTTACAGTTGGTCCCATGGAACTGTCCCCAGTAGTCACGGAAACGTTACAGTTGGTCCCATGGAACTACCCCAGTAGTCACAGACACGTTACAGTTGGTCCCATGGAACTGTCCCCAGTAGTCACAGACACGTTACAGTTGGTCCCATGGAACTGTCCCCAGTAGTCACGGACACGTTACAGTTGGTCCCATGGAACTGCCCCCAGTAGTCACGAACACGTTACAGTTGGTCCCATGGAACTGTCCCCAGTAGTCACGGACACGTTACAGTTGGTGCCATGGAACTGTCCCCAGTAGTCACGGACACGTTAGAGTTGGTCCCATGGAACTGCCCCCAGTAGTCACGGACACGTTACAGTTGGTCCCATGGAACTGTCCCCAGTAGTCACGGACACGTTAGAGTTGGTGCCATGGAACTGTCCCCAGTAGTCACGGACACGTTACAGTTGGTCCCATGGAACTGGCCCCAGTAGTCACGGACACGTTACAGTTGGTGCCATGGAACTGCCCCCAGTAGTCACGGACACGTTAGAGTTGGTCCCATGGAACTGTCCCCAGTAGTCACGGACACGTTACAGTTGGTGCCATGGAACTGTCCCCAGTAGTCACGGACACGTTACAGTTGGTCCCATGGAACTGTCCCCAGTAGTCACGGACACGTTACAGTTGGTGCCATGGAACTGTCCCCAGTAGTCACGGACACAATAGGGTTGGTCCCATGGAACTGTCCCCAGTAGTCACGGACACGTTACAGTTGGTCCCATGGAACTGTCCCCAGTAGTCACGGACACGTTACAGTTGGTCCCATGGAACTGTCCCCAGTAGTCACGGACACGTTAGAGTTGGTCCCATGGAACTGTCCCCAGTAGTCACGGACACGTTACAGTTGGTCCCATGGAACTGTCCCCAGTAGTCACGGACACGTTACAGTTGGTCCCATGGAACTGTCCCCAGTAGTCACGGACACGTTACAGTTGGTCCCATGGAACTGTCCCCAGTAGTTACGGACACGTTAGAGTTGGTCCCATGGAACTGGCCCCAGTAGTCACGGACACGTTACAGTTGGTCCCATGGAACTGTCCCCAGTAGTCACGGACACGTTACAGTTGGTCCCATGGAACTGTCCCCAGTAGTCACGGACACGTTACAGTTGGTGCCATGGAACTGTCCCCAGTAGTCACGGACACAATAGGGTTGGTCCCATGGAACTGTCCCCAGTAGTCACGGACACGTTACAGTTGGTGCCATGGAACTGTCCCCAGTAGTCACGGACACGTTAGAGTTGGTCCCATGGAACTGTCCCCAGTAGTCACGGACACGTTACAGTTGGTCCCATGGAACTGTCCCCAGTAGTCACGGACACGTTACAGTTGGTCCCATGGAACTGTCCCCAGTAGTCACGGACACGTTACAGTTGGTCCCATGGAACTGCCCCCAGTAGTCACGGACACGTTACAGTTGGTCCCATGGAACTGTCCCCAGTAGTCTTGGACACGTTACAGTTGGTGCCATGGAACTGTCCCCAGTAGTCACGGACACGTTAGAGTTGGTCCCATGGAACTGCCCCCAGTAGTCACGGACATGTTAGAGTTGGTCCCATGGAACTACCCCAAGTAGTCACGGACACGTTACAGTTGGTCCCATGGAACTGTCCCCAGTAGTCACGGACACGTTACAGTTGGTGCCATGGAACTGTCCCCAGTAGTCACAGACACGTTAGAGTTGGTCCCATGGAACTGTCCCCAGTAGTCACGGACACGTTACAGTTGGTCCCATGGAACTGTCCCCAGTAGTCACGGACATGTTACAGTTGGTGCCATGGAACTGTCCCCAGTAGTCACGGACACGTTACAGTTGGTCCCATGGAACTACCCCCAGTAGTCACAGACACGTTACAGTTGGTCCCATGGAACTGTCCCCAGTAGTCACGGACACGTTAGAGTTGGTCCCATGGAACTGTCCCCAGTAGTCACAGACACGTTACAGTTGGTCCCATGGAACTACCCCCAGTAGTCACAGACACGTTACAGTTGGTGCCATGGAACTGCCCCCAGTAGTCACGGACACGTTAGAGTTGGTCCCATGGAACTGTCCCCAGTAGTCACGGACACGTTAGAGTTGGTCCCATGGAACTGCGCCCAGTAGTCACAAACACGTTAGAGTTGGTCCCATGGAACTGTCCCCAGTAGTCACGGACACGTTACAGTTCGTCCCATGGAACTGCGCCCAGTAGTCACGGACACGTTAGAGTTGGTCCCATGGAACTGCCCCCAGTAGTCACGGACAAGTTAGAGTTGGTCCCATGGAACTACCCCAGTCGTCACAGACACGTTACAGTTGGTCCCATGGAACTACCCCCAGTAGTCACGGACACGTTACAGTTGGTCCCATGGAACTGTCCCCAGTAGTCACGGACACGTTAGAGTTGGTCCCATGGAACTATCCCAGTAGTCACAGACACGTTACAGTTGGTCCCATGGAACTGCCCCCAGTAGTCACGGACACGTTACAGTTGGTCCCATGGAACTGTCCCCAGTAGTCACGGACACGTTACAGTTGGTCCCATGGAACTGTCCCCAGTAGTCACGAACACGTTACAGTTGGTCCCATGGAACTGTCCCCAGTAGTCACGGACACGTTAGAGTTGGTGCCATGGAACTGTCCCCAGTAGTCACGGACACGTTACAGTTGGTGCCATGGAACTGTCCCCAGTAGTCGGACACGTTAGAGTTGGTCCCATGGAACTGTCCCCAGTAGTCACGGACACGTTAGAGTTGGTCCCATGGAACTACCCCAGTAGTCACAGACACGTTACAGTTGGTCCCATGGAACTGTCCCCCGTAGTCACGGACACGTTACAGTTGGTCCCATGGAACTGTCCCCAGTAGTCACGGACACGTTAGAGTTGGTCCCATGGAACTGCCCCCAGTAGTCACGGACACGTTAGAGTTGGTCCCATGGAACTACCCCAGTAGTCACAGACACGTTACAGTTGGTCCCATGGAACTGTCCCCAGTAGTCACGGACACGTTACAGTTGGTCCCATGGAACTGTCCCCAGTAGTCACGGACACGTTACAGTTGGTCCCATGGAACTGTCCCCAGTAGTCACGCACACGTTACAGTTGGTCCCATGGAACTACCCCAGTAGTCACAGACACGTTACAGTTGGTCCCATGGAACTGTCCCCAGTAGTCACAGACACGTTACAGTTGGTCCCATGGAACTGTCCCCAGTAGTCACGGACACGTTACAGTTGGTCCCATGGAACTGTCCCCTGTAGTCACGGACACGTTACAGTTGGTCCCATGGAACTGTCCCCAGTAGTCACGGACACGTTACAGTTGGTCCCATGGAACTGTCCCCAGTAGTCACGGACACGTTACAGTTGGTCCCATGGAACTGTCCCCAGTAGTCACGGACACGTTACAGTTGGTCCCATGGAACTGTCCCCAGTAGTCACGGACACGTTACAGTTGGTGCCATGGAACTGCCCCCAGTAGTCACGGACACGTTAGAGTTGGTCCCATGGAACTGTCCCCAGTAGTCACGGACACGTTACAGTTGGTGCCATGGAACTGTCCCCAGTAGTCACGGACACGTTACAGTAGGTCCCATGGAACTGTCCCCAGTAGTCACGGACACGTTACAGTTGGTGCCATGGAACTGTCCCCAGTAGTCACGGACACAATAGGGTTGGTCCCATGGAACTGTCCCCAGTAGTCACGGACACGTTACAGTTGGTCCCATGGAACTGTCCCCAGTAGTCACGGACATGTTACAGTTGGTCCCATGGAACTGTCCCCAGTAGTCACGGACACGTTAGAGTTGGTCCCATGGAACTGTCCCCAGTAGTCACGGACACGTTACAGTTGGTCCCATGGAACTGTCCCCAGTAGTCACGGACACGTTACAGTTGGTCCCATGGTACTGTCCCCAGTAGTCACGGACACGTTACAGTTGGTCCCATGGAACTGTCCCCAGTAGTCACGGACACGTTAGAGTTGGTCCCATGGAACTGTCCCCAGTAGTCACGGACACGTTACTGTTGGTCCCATGGAACTGTCCCCAGTAGTCACGGACACGTTACAGTTGGTCCCATGGAACTGTCCCCAGTAGTCACGGACACGTTACAGTTGGTGCCATGGAACTGTCCCCAGTAGTCACGGACACAATAGGGTTGGTCCCATGGAACTGTCCCGAGTAGTCACGGACACGTTACAGTTGGTCCCATGGAACTGTCCCCAGTAGTCACGGACACGTTACAGTTGGTGCCATGGAACTGTCCCCAGAAGTCACGGACACGTTACAGTTGGTGCCATGGAACTGTCCCTAGTAGTCACGGACACGTTAGAGTTGGTCCCATGGAACTGTCCCCAGTAGTCACGGACACGTTACAGTTGGTCCCATGGAACTGTCCCCAGTAGTCACGGACACGTTACAGTTGGTCCCATCGAACTGTCCCCAGTAGTCACGGACACGTTACAGTTGGTCCCATGGAACTGCCCCAGTAGTCACGGACACGTTACAGTTGGTCCCATGGAACTGTCCCCAGTAGTCACGGACACGTTACAGTTGGTGCTATGGAACTGTCCCCAGTAGTCACGGACACGTTAGAGTTGGTCCCATGGAACTGCCCCCAGTAGTCACGGACACGTTACAGTTGGTCCCATGGAACTGTCCCCAGTAGTCACGGACACGTTAGAGTTGGTGCCATGGAACTGTCCCCAGTAGTCACGGACACGTTAGAGTTGGTGCCATGGAACTGCCCCCAGTAGTCACGGACACGTTACAGTTGGTCCCATGGAACTGTCCCCAGTAGTCACGGACACGTTAGAGTTGGTCCC
Organism: Meconema thalassinum; assembly: GCA_946902985.2. Taxonomy (NCBI): domain Eukaryota; kingdom Metazoa; phylum Arthropoda; class Insecta; order Orthoptera; family Tettigoniidae; genus Meconema; species Meconema thalassinum. The sequence goes on along the minus strand of OX336391.1, from coordinate 291,707,653 downwards.
ATGGAACTGTCCCCAGTAGTCACGGACACGTTACAGTTGGTCCCATGGAACTGTCCCCAGTAGTCACGGACACGTTAGAGTTGGTGCCATGGAACTGTCCCCAGTAGTCACGGACACGTTACAGTTGGTCCCATGGAACTGTCCCCAGTAGTCACGGACACGTTAGAGTTGGTCCCATGGAACTGTCCCCAGTAGTCACGGACACGTTAGAGTTGGTGCCATGGAACTGCCCCCAGTAGTCACGGACACGTTACAGTTGGTCCCATGGAACTGTCCCCAGTAGTCACGGACACGTTAGAGTTGGTCCCATGGAACTGCCCCCAGTAGTCACGGACACGTTACAGTTGGTGCCATGGAACTGTCCCCAGTAGTCACGGACACGTTACAGTTGGTCCCATGGAACTGCCCCCAGTAGTCACGGACACGTTACAGTTGGTCCCATGGAACTGCCCCCAGTAGTCACGGACACGTTACAGTTGGTGCTATGGAACTGCCCCCAGTAGTCACGGACACGTTACAGTTGGTCCCATGGAACTGTCCCCAGTAGTCACGGACACGTTACAGTTGGTCCCATGGAACTGCCCCCAGTAGTCACGGACACGTTAAAGTTGGTCCCATGGAACTGTCCCCAGTAGTCACGGACACGTTACAGTTGGTCCCATGGAACTGTCCCCAGTAGTCACGGACACGTTACAGTTGGTGCCATGGAACTGCCCCCAGTAGTCACGGACACGTTAGAGTTGGTCCGATGGAACTGTCCCTAGTAGTCACGGACACGTTAGAGTTGGTCCCATGGAACTGCCCCCAGTAGTCACGGACACGTTAGGGTTAGTCCCATGGAACTGCCCCCAGTAGTCACGGACACGTTAGAGTTGGTCCCATGGAACTGTCCCTAGTAGTCACGGACACGTTAGAGTTGGATCCATGGAACTGCCCCCAGTAGTCACGGACACGTTAGAGTTGGTCCCATGGAACTACCCCCAGTAGTCACAGACACGTTAGAGTTGGTCCCATGGAACTGCCCCCAGTAGTCACGGACACGTTAGAGTTGGTCCCATGGAACTGCCCCCAGTAGTCACGGACATGTTAGAGTTGGATCCATGGAACTGCCCCCAGTAGTCACGGACACGTTAGAGTTGGATCCATGGAACTGCCCCCAGTAGTCACGGACACGTTAGAGTTGGTCCCATGGAACTGTCCCCAGTAGTCACGGACACGTTACAGTTGGTGCCATGGAACTGTCCCCAGTAGTCACGGACACGTTAGAGTTGGTCCCATGGAACTGTCCCCAGTAGTCACGGACACGTTACAGTTGGTCCCATGGAACTGCCCCCAGTAGTCACGGACACGTTACAGTTGGTGCCATGGAACTGCCCCCAGTAGTCACAGACACGTTAGAGTTGGTCCCATGGAACTGCCCCCAGTAGTCACGGACACGTTAGAGTTGGTCCCATGGAACTGTCTCCAGTAGTCACGGACACGTTACAGTTGGTGCCATGGAACTGCCCCCAGTAGTCACAGACACGTTAGAGTTGGTCCCATGGAACTACCCCCAGTAGTCACGGACACGTTAGAGTTGATCCCATGGAACTGCCCCCAGTAGTCACGGACACGTTAGAGTTGATCCCATGGAACTGCCCCCAGTAGTCACGGACATGTTAGAGTTGGTCCCATGGAACTACCCCAAGTAGTCACGGACACGTTACAGTTGGTCCCATGGAACTGTCCCCAGTAGTCACGGACACGTTACAGTTGGTGCCATGGAACTGTCCCCAGTAGTCACGGACACGTTACAGTTGGTGCCATGGAACTGTCCCCAGTAGTCACAGACACGTTACAGTTGGTCCCATGGAACTGCCCCCAGTAGTCACGGACACGTTACAGTTGGTCCCATGGAACTGTCCCCAGTAGTCACGGACACGTTAGAGTTGGTCCCATGGAACTGTCCCCAGTAGTCACGGACACGTTACAGTTGGTGCCATGGAACTGTCCCCAGTAGTCACGGACACGTTAGAGTTGGTCCCATGGAACTGTCCCCAGTAGTCACGGACACGTTACAGTTGGTCCCATGGAACTGCCCCCAGTAGTCACGGACACGTTACAGTTGGTGCCATGGAACTGCCCCCAGTAGTCACAGACACGTTAGAGTTGGTCCCATGGAACTGCCCCCAGTAGTCACGGACACGTTAGAGTTGGTCCCATGGAACTGTCCCCAGTAGTCACGGACACGTTACAGTTGGTGCCATGGAACTGCTCCCAGTAGTCACAGACACGTTAGAGTTGGTCCCATGGAACTACCCCCAGTAGTCACGGACACGTTAGAGTTGATCCCATGGAACTGCCCCCAGTAGTCACGGACACGTTAGAGTTGATCCCATGGAACTGCCCCCAGTAGTCACGGACATGTTAGAGTTGGTCCCATGGAACTACCCCAAGTAGTCACGGACACGTTACAGTTGGTCCCATGGAACTGTCCCCAGTAGTCACGGACACGTTACAGTTGGTGCCATGGAACTGTCCCCAGTAGTCACAGACACGTTAGAGTTGGTCCCATGGAACTGTCCCCAGTAGTCACGGACACGTTACAGTTGGTCCCATGGAACTGTCCCCAGTAGTCACGGACACGTTACAGTTGGTGCCATGGAACTGTCCCCAGTAGTCACGGACACGTTACAGTTGGTCCCATGGAACTACCCCCAGTAGTCACAGACACGTTACAGTTGGTCCCATGGAACTGTCCCCAGTAGTCACGGACACGTTAGAGTTGGTCCCATGGAACTGTCCCCAGTAGTCACAGACACGTTACAGTTGGTCCCATGGAACTACCCCCAGTAGTCACAGACACGTTACAGTTGGTGCCATGGAACTGCCCCCAGTAGTCACGGACACGTTAGAGTTGGTCCCATGGAACTGTCCCCAGTAGTCACGGACACGTTAGAGTTGGTCCCATGGAACTGCGCCCAGTAGTCACGGACACGGTAGAGTTGGTCCCATGGAACTGTCCCCAGTAGTCACGGACACGTTACAGTTCGTCCCATGGAACTGCGCCCAGTAGTCACGGACACGTTAGAGTTGGTCCCATGGAACTGCCCCCAGTAGTCACGGACAAGTTAGAGTTGGTCCCATGGAACTACCCCAGTAGTCACAGACACGTTACAGTTGGTCCCATGGAACTACCCCCAGTAGTCACGGACACGTTACAGTTGGTCCCATGGAACTGTCCCCAGTAGTCACGGACACGTTAGAGTTGGTCCCATGGAACTACCCCAGTAGTCACAGACACGTTACAGTTGGTCCCATGGAACTGCCCCCAGTAGTCACGGACACGTTACAGTTGGTCCCATGGAACTGTCCCCAGTAGTCACGGACACGTTACAGTTGGTCCCATGGAACTGTCCCCAGTAGTCACGGACACGTTACAGTTGGTCCCATGGAACTGTCCCCAGTAGTCACGGACACGTAAGAGTTGGTGCCATGGAACTGTCCCCAGTAGTCACGGACACGTTACAGTTGGTGCCATGGAACTGTCCCCAGTAGTCACGGACACGTTAGAGTTGGTCCCATGGAACTGTCCCCAGTAGTCACGGACACGTTAGAGTTGGTCCCATGGAACTACCCCAGCAGTCACAGACACGTTACAGTTGGTCCCATGGAACTGTCCCCCGTAGTCACGGACACGTTACAGTTGGTCCCATGGAACTGTCCCCAGTAGTCACGGACACGTTAGAGTTGGTCCCATGGAACTGCCCCCAGTAGTCACGGACACGTTATAGTTGGTCCCATGGAACTACCCCAGTAGTCACAGACACGTTACAGTTGGTCCCATGGAACTGTCCCCAGTAGTCACGGACACGTTACAGTTGGTCCCATGGAACTGTCCCCAGTAGTCACGGACACGTTACAGTTGGTCCCATGGAACTGTCCCCAGTAGTCACGGACACGTTACAGTTGGTCCCATGGAACTACCCCAGTAGTCACAGACACGTTACAGTTGGTCCCATGGAACTGTCCCCAGTAGTCACAGACACGTTACAGTTGGTCCCATGGAACTGTCCCCAGTAGTCACGGACACGTTACAGTTGGTCCCATGGAACTGTCCCCAGTAGTCACGGACACGTTACAGTTGGTCCCATGGAACTGTCCCCAGTAGTCACGGACACGTTACAGTTGGTCCCATGGAACTGTCCCCAGTAGTCACGGACACGTTACAGTTGGTCCCATGGAACTGTCCCCAGTAGTCACGGACACGTTACAGTTGGTCCCATGGAACTGTCCCCAGTAGTCACGGACACGTTACAGTTGGTGCCATGGAACTGCCCCCAGTAGTCACGGACACGTTAGAGTTGGTCCCATGGAACTGTCCCCAGTAGTCACGGACACGTTACAGTTGGTGCCATGGAACTGTCCCCAGTAGTCACGGACACGTTACAGTTGGTCCCATGGAACTGTCCCCAGTAGTCACGGACACGTTACAGTTGGTGCCATGGAACTGTCCCCAGTAGTCACGGACACAATAGGGTTGGTCCCATGGAACTGTCCCCAGTAGTCACGGACACGTTACAGTTGGTCCCATGGAACTGTCCCCAGTAGTCACGGACACGTTACAGTTGGTCCCTTGGAACTGTCCCCAGTAGTCACGGACACGTTACAGTTGGTCCCATGGAACTGTCCCCAGTAGTCACGGACACGTTAGAGTTGGTCCCATGGAACTGTCCCCAGTAGTCACGGACACGTTACAGTTGGTCCCATGGAACTGTCCCCAGTAGTCACGGACACGTTACAGTTGGTCCCATGGAAATGTCCCCAGTAGTCACGGACACGTTACAGTTCGTGCCATGGAACTGTCCCCAGTAGTCACGGACACAATAGGGTTGGTCCCATGGAACTGTCCCCAGTAGTCACGGACACGTTACAGTTGGTCCCATGGAACTGCCCCCAGTAGTCACAGACACGTTACAGTTGGTGCCATGGAACTGTCCCCAGTAGTCACGGACACGTTACAGTTGGTGCCATGGAACTGTCCCCAGTAGTCACGGACACGTTAGAGTTGGTCCCATGGAACTGTCCCCAGTAGTCACGGACACGTTACAGTTGGTCCCATGGAACTGTCCCCAGTAGTCACGGACACGTTACAGTTGGTCCCATGGAACTGTCCCCAGTAGTCACGGACACGTTGCAGTTGGTCCCATGGAACTGCCCCCAGTAGTCACAGACACGTTAGAGTTGGTCGCATGGAACTGTCCCCAGTAGTCACGGACAGGTTACAGTTGGTCCCATGGAACTGTCCCCAGTAGTTACGGACACGTTACAGTTGGTGCCATGGAACTGTCCCCAGTAGTCACGGACACGTTACAGTTGGTCCCATGGAACTACCCCCAGTAGTCACAGACACGTTACAGTTGGTCCCATGGAACTGTCCCCAGTAGTCACGGACACGTTAGAGTTGGTCCCATGGAACTGTCCCCAGTAGTCACAGACACGTTACAGTTGGTCCCATGGAACTACCCCCAGTAGTCACAGACACGTTACAGTTGGTGCCATGGAACTGCCCCCAGTAGTCACGGACACGTTAGAGTTGGTCCCATGGAACTGTCCCCAGTAGTCACGGACACGTTAGAGTTGGTCCCATGGAACTGCGCCCAGTAGTCACGGACACGTTAGAGTTGGTCCCATGGAACTGTCCCCAGTAGTCACGGACACGTTACAGTTCGTCCCATGGAACTGCGCCCAGTAGTCACGGACACGTTAGAGTTGGTCCCATGGAACTGCCCCCAGTAGTCACGGACAAGTTAGAGTTGGTCCCATGGAACTACCCCAGTAGTCACAGACACCTTACAGTTGGTCCCATGGAACTACCCCCAGTAGTCACGGACACGTTACAGTTGGTCCCATGGAACTGTCCCCAGTAGTCACGGACACGTTAGAGTTGGTCCCATGGAACTACCCCAGTAGTCACAGACACGTTACAGTTGGTCCCATGGAACTGCCCCCAGTAGTCACGGACACGTTACAGTTGGTCCCATGGAACTGTCCCCAGTAGTCACGGACACGTTACAGTTGGTCCCATGGAACTGTCCCCAGTAGTCACGGACACGTTACAGTTGGTCCCATGGAACTGTCCCCAGTAGTCACGGACACGTTAGAGTTGGTGCCATGGAACTGTCCCCAGTAGTCACGGACACGTTACAGTTGGTGCCATGGAACTGTCCCCAGTAGTCACGGACACGTTAGAGTTGGTCCCATGGAACTGTCCCCAGTAGTCACGGACACGTTAGAGTTGGTCCCATGGAACTACCCCAGTAGTCACAGACACGTTACAGTTGGTCCCATGGAACTGTCCCCCGTAGTCACGGACACGTTACAGTTGGTCCCAAGGAACTCTCCCCAGTAGTCACGGACACGTTAGAGTTGGACCCATGGAACTGCCCCCAGTAGTCACGGACACGTTAGAGTTGGTCCCATGGAACTACCCCAGTAGTCACAGACACGTTACAGTTGGTCCCATGGAATTGTCCCCAGTAGTCACGGACACGTTACAGTTGGTCCCATGGAACTGTCCCCAGTAGTCACGGACACGTTACAGTTGGTCCCATGGAACTGTCCCCAGTAGTCACGGACACGTTACAGTTGGTCCCATGGAACTACCCCAGTAGTCACAGACACGTTACAGTTGGTCCCATGGAACTGTCCCCAGTAGTCACAGACACGTTACAGTTGGTCCCATGGAACTGTCCCCAGTAGTCACGGACACGTTACAGTTGGTCCCATGGAACTGTCCCCAGTAGTCACGGACACGTTACAGTTGGTCCCATGGAACTGTCCCCAGTAGTCACGGACACGTTACAGTTGGTCCCATGGAACTGTCCCCAGTAGTCACGGACACGTTACAGTTGGTCCCATGGAACTGTCCCCAGTAGTCACGGACACGTTACAGTTGGTCCCATGGAACTGTCCCCAGTAGTCACGGACACGTTACAGTTGGTGCCATGGAACTGCCCCCAGTAGTCACGGACACGTTAGAGTTGGTCCCATGGAACTGTCCCCAGTAGTCACGGACACGTTACAGTTGGTGCCATGGAACTGTCCCCAGTAGTCACGGACACGTTACAGTTGGTCCCATGGAACTGTCCCCAGTAGTCACGGACACGTTACAGTTGGTGCCATGGAACTGTCCCCAGTAGTCACGGACACAATAGGGTTGGTCCCATGGAACTGTCCCCAGTAGTCGCGGACACGTTACAGTTGGTCCCATGGAACTGTCCCCAGTAGTCACGGACACGTTACAGTTGGTCCCATGGAACTGTCCTCAGTAGTCACGGACACGTTAGAGTTGGTCCCATGGAACTGTCCCCAGTAGTCACGGACACGTTACAGTTGGTCCCATGGAACTGTCCCCAGTAGTCACGGACACGTTACAGTTGGTCCCATGGAACTGTCCCCAGTAGTCACGGACACGTTAAAGTTGGTCCCATGGAACTGTCCCCAGTAGTCACGGACACGTTAGAGTTGGTCCCATGGAACTGTCCCCAGTAGTCACGGACACGTTACAGTTGGTCCCATGGAACTGTCCCCAGTAGTCACGGACACGTTACAGTTGGTCCCATGGAACTGTCCCCAGTAGTCACGGACACGTTACAGTTGGTGCCATGGAACTGTCCCCAGTAGTCACGGACACAATAGGGTTGGTCCCATGGAACTGTCCCCAGTAGTCACGGACACGTTACAGTTGGTCCCATGGAACTGTCCCCAGTAGTCACGGACACGTTACAGTTGGTGCCATGGAACTGTCCCCAGTAGTCACGGACACGTTACAGTTGGTGCCATGGAACTGTCCCCAGTAGTCACGGACACGTTAGAGTTGGTCCCATGGAACTGTCCCCAGTAGTCACGGACACGTTACAGTTGGTCCCATGGAACTGTCCCCAGTAGTCACGGACACGTTACAGTTGGTCCCATGGAACTGTCCCCAGTAGTCACGGACACGTTACAGTTGGTCCCATGGAACTGCCCCCAGTAGTCACGGACACGTTACAGTTGGTCCCATGGAACTGTCCCCAGTAGTCACGGACACGTTAGAGTTGGTCCCATGGAACTGTCCCCAGTAGTCACGGACACGTTACAGTTGGTCCCATGGAACTGTCCCCAGTAGTCACGGACACGTTACAGTTGGTCCCATGGAACTGCCCCCAGTAGTCACAGACACGTTACAGTTGGTGCCATGGAACTGCCCCCAGTAGTCACAGACACGTTACAGTTGGTCCCATGGAACTGTCCCCAGTAGTCACGGACACGTTAGAGTTGGTCCCATGGAACTGCCCCCAGTAGTCACGGACACGTTTGAGTTGGTCCCATGGAACTACCCCCAGTAGTCACGGACACGTTAGAGTTGGTCCCATGGAACTGCCCCCAGTAGTCACGGACACTTTTGAGTTGGTCCCATGGAACTGTCCCCAGTAGTCACGGACACGTTAGAGTTGGTCCCATGGAACTGCCCCCAGTAGTCACGGACACGTTACAGTTGGTCCCATGGACCTGTCCCCAGTAGTCACGGACACGTTACAGTTGGTCCCATGGAACTGCCCCAGTAGTCACGGACACGTTTGAGTTGGTCCCATGGAACTACCCCCAGTAGTCACGGACACGTTACAGTTGGTCCCATGGAACTGCCCCCAGTAGCCACGGACACGTTAGAGTTGGTCCCATGGAACTGTCCCCAGTAGTCACGGACACGTTTGAGTTGGTCCCATGGAACTACCCCCAGTAGTCACGGACACGTTACAGTTGGTCCCATGGAACTGCCCCAAGTAGTCACGGACACGTTTGAGTTGGTCCCATGGAACTACCCCCAGTAGTCACGGACACGTTAGAGTTGGTCCCATGGAACTGCCCCCAGTAGTCACGGACACGTTAGAGTTGGTCCGATGGAACTGTCCCCAGTAGTCACGGACACGTTTGAGTTGGTCCCATGGAACTACCCCCAGTAGTCACGGACACGTTAGAGTTGGTCCCATGGAACTGTCCCCAGTAGTCACGGACACGTTTGAGTTGGTCCCATGGAACTACCCCCAGTAGTCACGGACACGTTAGAGTTGGTCCCATGGAACTGCCCCCAGTAGTCACGGACACGTTACAGTTGGTCCCATGGAACAGTCCCCAGTAGTCACGGACAAGTTACAGTTGGTCCCATGGAGCTGTCCCCAGTAGTCACGGACACGTTTGAGTTGGTCCCATGGAACTGTCCCCAGTAGTCACGGACACGTTACAGTTGGTGCCATGGAACTGTCCCCAGTAGTCACGGACACGTTACAGTTGGTCCCATGGAACTGCCCCCAGTAGTCACGGACACGTTACAGTTGGTCCCATGGAACTGTCCCCAGTAGTCACAGACACGTTACAGTTGGTCCCATGGAACTGTCCCCAGTAGTCACGGACACGTTACAGTTGGTCCCATGGAACTGTCCCCAGTAGTCACGGACACGTTTGAGTTGGTGCCATGGAACTACCCCGAGTAGTCATGGACACGTTACAGTTGGTCCCATGGAACTGCCCCCAGTAGTCACGGACACGTTTGAATTGGTCCCATGGAACTGTCCCCAGTAGTCCATCTCTCATCCCGACGCGCAGGTCGCCCACGGGCGTCGACTAGAAAGACCTGCACACGGCCTCTCAGGAGGCTACACGAAAAAAAAAAACGGACACGATTGAGTTGGTCCCATGGAACTGCCCCCAGTAGTCACGAACACGTTTGAATTGGTCCCATGGAACTGCCCCCAGTAGTCACGGACACGTTTGAATTGGTCCCATGGAACAGTCCCCAGTAGTCATGGACACGTTTGAATTGGTCCCATGGAACTGTTACCAGTAGTCACGGACACTTTTGAGTTGGTCCCGTCTGGCTGCGTGGCTCAGGGGTAACGTTCTCGCTTGCTGAGCTCAAGGTTGCAGGTTCAAAACCTGGCGCAGTCAGCTGGCATTTGAGGATGCGCAAATGCGAGGGAGCCGTGTCAGTACATTTACTGGCACGTTAAAGATCCCCTTCGGGGCAAAATTCCGGCACCCCGGCGTCTCTAAAAGCCAGGGTAGTTAAATGGGACGTAAAACCAATAACATTATTATTATTATTACGAGTTGGTCCCATGGAACTGTCCCCAGTAGTCACGGACACGTTTGAATTGGTCCCATGGAACTGTCCCCAGTAGTCACGGACACGTTACAGTTGGTCCCATGGAACTGCCCCCAGTAGTCACAGACACGTTACAGTTGGTGCCATGGAACTGCCCCCAGTAGTCACAGACACGTTAGAGTTGGTCCCATGGAACTGCCCCCAGTAGTCACGGACACAATAGGGTTGGTCCCATGGAACTATCCCCAGTAGTCACGGACACGTTAGAGTTGGTCCGATGGAACTGCCCCCAGTAGTCACGGACACGTTAAAGTTTGTCCCATGGAACTGTCCCCAGTAGTCACGGACACGTTAGAGTTGGTCCCATGGAACTGTCCCCAGTAGTCACGGACACGTTAGAGTTGGTCCGATGGAACTACCGCCAGTAGTCACGGATACGTTAGAGTTGGTCCCATGGAACTGCCCCCAGTAGACACGGACACATTAGGGTTGGTCCCAATGGAATTACCCCCCAGTAGTCACGGACACGTTAGAGTTGGTCCGATGGAACAGCCCCCAGTAGTCACGGACACGTTTGAGTTGGTCCCATGGAACTACCCCCAGTGGTCACGGACACGTTAGAGTCGGTCCCATGGAACTGCCCCCAGTATTCACGGACACGTTAGAGTTGGTCCGATGGAACTACCCCCAGTAGTCACGGACACGTTAGAGTTGGTCCCATGGAACTACCCCCAGTAGTCACGGACACGTTAGACTTGGTCCCATGGAACTGTCCCTAGTAGTCAAGGATACGTTAGAGGTGGTCCCATGGAACTAACCCCCCAGTAGTCACGGACACGTTAGAGTTGGTCCGATGGAACTGCCCCCAGTAGTCACGGACACGTTTGAGTTGGTCCCATGGAACTACCCCCAGTAGTCACGGTCACGTTAGAGTCGGTCCCATGGAACTGCCCCCAGTATTCACGGACACGTTAGAGTTGGTCCGATGGAACTACCCCCAGTAATCACGGACACGTTAGAGTTGGTCCCATGGAACTAACCCCAGTAGTCACGGACACGTTAGACTTGGTCCCATGGAACTGTCCCTAGTAGTCAAGGATACGTTAGAGGTGGTCCCATGGAACTAACCCCCCAGTAGTCACGGACACGTTAGAGTTGGTCCGATGGAACTGCCCCCTGTAGTCACGGACACGTTTGAGTTGGTCCCATGGAACTACCCCCAGTAGTCACGGACACGTTAGAGTCGGTCCCATGGAACTGCCCCCAGTATTTACGGACACGTTAGAGTTGGTCCGATGGAAATACCCCCAGTAGTCACGGACACGTTAGAGTCGGTCCCATGGAACTGCCCCCTGGATTCACGGACACTTTAGAGTCGGTCCCATGGAACTACCCCCAGTAGTCACGGACACGTTAGAGTTGGTCCGATGGAACTGCCCCCAGTAGTCACGGACACGTTTGAGTTGGTCCCATGGAACTACCCCCAGTAGTCACGGACACGTTAGACTTGGTCCCATGGAACTGTCCCTAGTAGTCAAGGATACGTTAGAGGTGGTCCCATGGAACTAACCCCCCAGTAGTCACGGACACGTTAGAGTTGGTCCGATGGCACTGCCCCCAGTAGTCACGGACACGTTTGAGTTGGTCCCATGGAACTACCCCCAGTAGTCACGGACACGTTAGAGTCGGTCCCATGGAACTACCCCCAGTAGTCACGGACACGTTAGAGTTGGTCCCATGGAACTACCCCCAGTAGTCACGGACACGTTAGACTTGGTCCCATGGAACTAACCCCAGTAGTCACGGACACGTTAGACTTGGTCCCATGGAACTGCCCCCAGTATTCATGGACACGTTAGAGTTGGTCCCATGGAACTGCCCCCAGTAGTCACGGACACGTTAGACTTGGTCCCATGGAACTAACCCCAGTAGTCACGGACACGTTAGACTTGGTCCCATGGAACTAACCCCAGTAGTCACGGACACGTTAGACTTGGTCCCATGGAACTGCCCCCAGTATTCATGGACACGTTTGAGTTGGTCCCATGGAACTAACCCCAGTAGTCACGGACACGTTAGAGTTGGTCCCATGGAACTGCCCCCAGTAGTCGCGGACACGTTAGAGTTGGTCCGATGGAACTGTCCCTAGTAGTCACGGACACGTTAGAGTTGGTCCCATGGAACTGCCCCCAGTAGTCACGGACACGTTAGGGTTAGTCCCATGGAACTGCCCCCAGTAGTCACGGACACGTTAGAGTTGGTCCCATGGAACTGTCCCTAGTAGTCACGGACACGTTAGAGTTGGATCCATGGAACTGCCCCCAGTAGTCACGGACACGTTAGAGTTGGTCCCATGGAACTACCCCCAGTAGTCACAGACACGTTAGAGTTGGTCCCATGGAACTGCCCCAGTAGTCACGGACACGTTAGAGTTGGTCCCATGGAACTGCCCCCAGTAGTCACGGACACGTTAGAGTTGGATCCATGGAACTGCCCCCAGTAGTCACGGACACGTTAGAGTTGGATCCATGGAACTGCCCCCAGTAGTCACGGACACGTTAGAGTTGGTCCCATGGAACTGTCCCCAGTAGTCACGGACATGTTAGAGTTGGTCCCATGGAACTACCCCCAGTAGTCACGGACACGTTAGAGTTGGTCCCATGGATCTGCCCCCAGTAGTCACGGACACGTTAGAGTTGGTCCCATGGAACTGCCCCCAGTAGTCACGGACACGTTAGAGTTGGATCCATGGAACTGTCCCCAGTAGTCACAGACACGTTACAGTTGGTCCCATGGAACTACCCCCAGTAGTCACGGACACGTTACAGTTGGTCCCATGGAACTGTCCCCAGTAGTCACGGAAACGTTACAGTTGGTGCCATGGAACTGCCCCCAGTAGTCACGGACACGTTAGAGTTGGTCCCATGGAACTACCCCCAGTAGTCACGGACACGTTACAGTTGGTGGCATGGAACTGTCCCCAGTAGTCACGGACACGTTAGAGTTGGTCCCATGGAACTGCCCCCAGTAGTCACGGACACGTTACAGTTGGTGCCATGGAACTGCCCCCAGTAGTCAAGGACACGTTACAGTTGGTGCCATGGAACTGCCCCCAGTAGTCACAGACACGTTAGAGTTGGTCCCATGGAACTGTCCCCAGTAGTCACGGACACGTTACAGTTGGTGCCATGGAACTGTCCCCAGTAGTCACGGACACGTTAGAGTTGGTCCCATGGAACTGTCCCCAGTAGTCACGGACACGTTACAGTTGGTCCCATGGAACTGCCCCCAGTAGTCACGGACACGTTACAGTTGGTGCCATGGAACTGCTCCCAGTAGTCACAGACACGTTAGAGTTGGTCCCATGGAACTGCCCCCAGTAGTCACGGACACGTTAGAGTTGGTCCCATGGAACTGTCCCTAGTAGTCACGGACACGTTAAAGTTGGTGCCATGGAACTGCCCCCAGTAGTCACAGACACGTTAGAGTTGGTCCCATGGAACTACCCCCAGTAGTCACGGACACGTTAGAGTTGATCCCATGGAACTGCCCCCAGTAGTCACGGACACGTTAGAGTTGATCCCATGGAACCGCCCCCAGTAGTCACGGACATGTTAGAGTTGGTCCCATGGAACTACCCCAAGTAGTCACGGACACGTTACAGTTGGTCCCATGGAACTGTCCCCAGTAGTCACGGACACGTTACAGTTGGTGCCATGGAACTGTCCCCAGTAGTCACGGACACGTTACAGTTGGTGCCATGGAACTGTCCCCAGTAGTCACAGACACGTTACAGTTGGTCCCATGGAACTGCCCCCAGTAGTCACGGACACGTTACAGTTGGTCCCATGGAACTGTCCCCAGTAGTCACGGACACGTTAGAGTTGGTCCCATGGAACTGTCCCCAGTAGTCACGGACACGTTACAGTTGGTGCCATGGAACTGTCCCCAGTAGTCACGGACACGTTAGAGTTGGTCCCATGGAACTGTCCCCAGTAGTCACGGACACGTTACAGTTGGTCCCATGGAACTGCCCCCAGTAGTAACGGACACGTTACAGTTGGTGCCATGGAACTGCCCCCAGTAGTCACAGACACGTAAGAGTTGGTCCCATGGAACTGCCCCCAGTAGTCACGGACACGTTAGAGTTGGTCCCATGGAACTGTCCCCAGTAGTCACGGACACGTTACAGTTGGTGCCATGGAACTGCTCCCAGTAGTCACAGACACGTTAGAGTTGGTCCCATGGAACTAACCCCAGTAGTCACGGACACGTTAGAGTTGATCCCATGGAACTGCCCCCAGTAGTCACGGACACGTTAGAGTTGATCCCATGGAACTGCCCCCAGTAGTCACGGACATGTTAGAGTTGGTCCCTTGGAACTACCCCAAGTAGTCACGGACACGTTACAGTTGGTCCCATGGAACTGTCCCCAGTAGTCACGGACACGTTACAGTTGGTGCCATGGAACTGTCCCCAGTAGTCACAGACACGTTAGAGTTGGTCCCATGGAACTGTCCCCAGTAGTCACGGACACGTTACAGTTGGTCCCATGGAACTGTCCCCAGTAGTCACGGACACGTTACAGTTGGTGCCATGGAACTGTCCCCAGTAGTCACGGACACGTTACAGTTGGTCCCATGGAACTACCCCCAGTAGTCACAGACACGTTACAGTTGGTCCCATGGAACTGTCCCCAGTAGTCACGGACACGTTAGAGTTGGTCCCATGGAACTGTCCCCAGTAGTCACAGACACGTTACAGTTGGTCCCATGGAACTACCCCCAGTAGTCACAGACACGTTACAGTTGGTGCCATGGAACTGCCCCCAGTAGTCACGGACACGTTAGAGTTGGTCCCATGGAACTGTCCCCAGTAGTCACGGACACGTTAGAGTTGGTCCCATGGAACTGCGCCCAGTAGTCACGGACACGTTAGAGTTGGTCCCATGGAACTGTCCCCAGTAGTCACGGACACGTTACAGTTCGTCCCATGGAACTGCGCCCAGTAGTCACGGACACGTTAGAGTTGGTCCCATGGAACTGCCCCCAGTAGTCACGGACAAGTTAGAGTTGGTCCCATGGAACTACCCCAGTAGTCACAGACACGTTACAGTTGGTCCCATGGAACTACCCCCAGTAGTCACGGACACGTTACAGTTGGTCCCATGGAACTGTCCCCAGTAGTCACGGACACGTTAGAGTTGGTCCCATGGAACTACCCCAGTAGTCACAGACACGTTACAGTTGGTCCCATGGAACTGCCCCCAGTAGTCACGGACACGTTACAGTTGGTCCCATGGAACTGTCCCCAGTAGTCACGGACACGTTACAGTTGGTCCCATGGAACTGTCCCCAGTAGTCACGGACACGTTACAGTTGGTCCCATGGAACTGTCCCCAGTAGTCACGGACACGTTAGAGTTGGTGCCATGGAACTGTCCCCAGTAGTCACGGACACGTTACAGTTGGTGCCATGGAACTGTCCCCAGTAGTCACGGACACGTTAGAGTTGGTCCCATGGAACTGTCCCCAGTAGTCACGGACACGTTAGAGTTGGTCCCATGGAACTGTCCCCAGTAGTCACGGACACGTTAGAGTTGGTCCCATGGAACTGCCCCCAGTAGTCACGGACAAGTTACAGTTGGTGCCATGGAACTACCCCCAGTAGTCACGGGCACGTTACAGTTGGTCCCATGGAACTACCCCAGTAGTCACGGACACGTTACAGTTGGTCCCATGGAACTGTCCCCAGTAGTCACGGACACGTTACAGTTGGTCCCATGGAACTACCCCAGTAGTCACGGACACGTTAGACTTGGTCCCATGGAACTAACCCCAGTAGTCACGGACACGTTAGACTTGGTCCCATGGAACTGCCCCCAGTATTCATGGACACGTTAGAGTTGGTCCCATGGAACTGCCCCCAGTAGTCAAGGACACGTTAGACTTGGTCCCATGGAACTAACCCCAGTAGTCACGGACACGTTATACTTGGTCCCCTGGAACTAACCCCAGTAGTCACGGACACGTTAGACTTGGTCCCATGGAACTGCCCCCAGTATTCATGGACACGTTTGAGTTGGTCCCATGGAACTAACCCCAGTAGTCACGGACACGTTAGAGTTGGTCCCATGGAACTGCCCCCAGTAGTCACGGACACGCTAGAGTTGGTCCGATGGAACTGTCCCTAGTAGTCACGGACACGTTAGAGTTGGTCCCATGGAACTGCCCCCAGTAGTCACGGACACGTTAGGGTTAGTCCCATGGAAATGCCCCCAGTAGTCACGGACACGTTAGAGTTGGTCCCATGGAACTGTCCCTAGTAGTCACGGACACGTTAGAGTTGGATCCATGGAACTGCCCCCAGTAGTCACGGACACGTTAGAGTTGGTCCCATGGAACTACCCCCAGTAGTCACAGACACGTTAGATTTGGTCCCATGGAACTGCCCCCAGTAGTCACGGACACGTTAGAGTTGGATCCATGGAACTGCCCCCAGTAGTCACGGACACGTTAGAGTTGGATCCATGGAACTGCCCCCAGTAGTCACGGACACGTTAGAGTTGGTCCCATGGAACTGTCCCCAGTAGTCACGGACATGTTAGAGTTGGTCCCATGGAACTACCCCCAGTAGTCACGGACACGTTAGAGTTGGTCCCATGGATCTGCCCCCAGTAGTCACGGACACGTTAGAGTTGGTCCCATGGAACTGCCCCCAGTAGTCACGGACACAATAGAGTTGGATCCATGGAACTGTCCCCAGTAGTCACAGACACGTTACAGTTGGTCCCATGGAACTACCCCCAGTAGTCACGGACACGTTACAGTTGGTCCCATGGAACTGTCCCCAGTAGTCACGGAAACGTTACAGTTGGTGCCATGGAACTTCCCCCAGTAGTCACGGACACGTTAGAGTTGGTCCCATGGAACTACCCCCAGTAGTCACGGACACGTTACAGTTGGTGCCATGGAACTGTCCCCAGTAGTCACGGACACGTTAAAGTTGGTCCCATGGAACTGCCCCCAGTAGTCACGGACACGTTACAGTTGGTGCCATGGAACTGCCCCCAGTAGTCACGGACACGTTACAGTTGGTGCCATGGAACTGCCCCCAGTAGTCACAGACACGTTAGAGTTGGTCCCATGGAACTGTCCCCAGTAGTCACGGACACGTTACAGTTGGTGCCATGGAACTGTCCCCAGTAGTCACGGACACGTTAGAGTTGGTCCCATGGAACTGTCCCCAGTAGTCACGGACACGTTACAGTTGGTCCCATGGAACTGCCCCCAGTAGTCACGGACACGTTACAGTTGGTGCCATGGAACTGCCCCCAGTAGTCACAGACACGTTAGAGTTGGTCCCATGGAACTGCCCCCAGTAGTCACGGACACGTTAGAGTTGGTCCCATGGAACTGTCTCCAGTAGTCACGGACACGTTACAGTTGGTGCCATGGAACTGCCCCCAGTAGTCACAGACACGTTAGAGTTGGTCCCATGGAACTACCCCCAGTAGTCACGGACACGTTAGAGTTGATCCCATGGAACTGCCCCCAGTAGTCACGGACACGTTAGAGTTGATCCCATGGAACTGCCCCCAGTAGTCACGGACATGTTAGAGTTGGTCCCATGGAACTACCCCAAGTAGTCACGGACACGTTACAGTTGGTCCCATGGAACTGTCCCCAGTAGTCACGGACACGTTACAGTTGGTGCCATGGAACTGTCCCCAGTAGTCACGGACACGTTACAGTTGGTGCCATGGAACTGTCCCCAGTAGTCACAGACACGTTACAGTTGGTCCCATGGAACTGCCCCAAGTAGTCACGGACACGTTACAGTTGGTCCCATGGAACTGTCCCCAGTAGTCACGGACACGTTAGAGTTGGTCCCATGGAACTGTCCCCAGTAGTCACGGACACGTTACAGTTGGTGCCATGGAACTGTCCCCAGTAGTCACGGACACGTTAGAGTTTGTCCCATGGAACTGTCCCCAGTAGTCACGGACACGTTACAGTTGGTCCCATGGAACTGCCCCCAGTAGTCACGGACACGTTACAGTTGGTGCCATGGAAGTGCCCCCAGTAGTCACAGACACGTTAGAGTTGGTCCCATGGAACTGCCCCCAGTAGTCACGGACACGTTAGAGTTGGTCCCATGGAACTGTCCCCAATAGTCACGGACACGTTACAGTTGGTGCCATGGAACTACCCCCAGTAGTCACGGACACGTTAGAGTTGATCCCATGGAACTGCCCCCAGTAGTCACGGACACGTTAGAGTTGATCCCATGGAACTGCCCCCAGTAGTCACGGACATGTTAGAGTTGGTCCCATGGAACTACCCCAAGTAGTCACGGACACGTTACAGTTGGTCCCATGGAACTGTCCCCAGTAGTCACGGACACGTTACAGTTGGTGCCATGGAACTGCGCCCAGTAGTCACGGACACGTTAGAGTTGGTCCCATGGAACTGCCCCCAGTAGTCACGGACAAGTTAGAGTTGTTCCCATGGAACTACCCCAGTAGTCACGGACACGTTACAGTTCGTCCCATGGAACTGCGCCCAGTAGTCACGGACACGTTAGAGTTGGTCCCATGGATCTGCCCCCAGTAGTCACGGACAAGTTAGAGTTGGTCCCATGGAACTACCCCAGTAGTCACAGACACGTTACAGTTGGTCCCATGGAACTACCCCCAGTAGTCACAGACACGTTACAGTTGGTCCCATGGAACTACCCCCAGTAGTCACAGACACGTTACAGTTGGTCCCATGGAACTACCCCCTGTAGTCACGGACACGTTACAGTTGGTCCCATGGAAATGTCCCCAGTAGTCACGGACACGTTAGAGTTGGTCCCATGGAACTACCCCAGTAGTCACAGACACGTTACAGTTGGTCCCATGGAACTGTCCCCAGTAGTCACGGACACGTTAGAGTTGGTCCCATGGAACTGTCCCCAGTAGTCACAGACACGTTACAGTTGGTCCCAAGGAACTACCCCCAGTAGTCACAGACACGTTACAGTTGGTGCCATGGAACTGCCCCCAGTAGTCACGGACACGTTAGAGTTGGTCCCATGGAACTGTCCCCAGTAGTCACGGACACGTTAGAGTTGGTCCCATGGAACTGCGCCCAGTAGTCACGGACACGGTAGAGTTGGTCCCATGGAACTGTCCCCAGTAGTCACGGACACGTTACAGTTCGTCCCATGGAACTGCGCCCAGTAGTCACGGACACGTTAGAGTTGGTCCCATGGAACTGCCCCCAGTAGTCACGGACAAGTTAGAGTTGGTCCCATGGAACTACCCCAGTAGTCACAGACACGTTACAGTTGGTCCCATGGAACTACCCCCAGTAGTCACGGACACGTTACAGTTGGTCCCATGGAACTGTCCCCAGTAGTCACGGACACGTTAGAGTTGGTCCCATGGAACTACCCCAGTAGTCACAGACACGTTACAGTTGGTCCCATGGAACTGCCCCCAGTAGTCACGGACACGTTACAGTTGGTCCCATGGAACTGTCCCCAGTAGTCACGGACACGTTTCAGTTGGTCCCATGGAACTGTCCCCAGTAGTCACGGACACGTTACAGTTGGTCCCATGGAACTGTCCCCAGTAGTCACGGACACGTTAGAGTTGGTGCCATGGAACTGTCCCTAGTAGTCACGGACGCGTTACAGTTGGTGCCATGGAACTGTCCCCAGTAGTCACGGACACGTTAGAGTTGGTCCCATGGAACTGTCCCCAGTAGTCACGGACACGTTAGAGTTGGTCCCATGGAACTACCCCAGCAGTCACAGACACGTTACAGTTGGTCCCATGGAACTGTCCCCCGTAGTCACGGACACGTTACAGTTGGTCCCATGGAACTGTCCCCAGTAGTCACGGACACGTTAGAGTTGGTCCCATGGAACTGCCCCCAGTAGTCACGGACACGTTAGAGTTGGTCCCATGGAACTACCCCAGTAGTCACAGACACGTTACAGTTGGTCCCATGGAACTGTCCCCAGTAGTCACGGACACGTTACAGTTGGTCCCATGGAACTGTCCCCAGTAGTCACGGACACGTTACAGTTGGTCCCATGGAACTGTCCCCAGTAGTCACGGACACGTTACAGTTGGTCCCATGGAACTACCCCAGTAGTCACAGACACGTTACAGTTGGTCCCATGGAACTGTCCCCAGTAGTCACAGACACGTTACAGTTGGTCCCATGGAACTGTCCCCAGTAGTCACGGACACGTTACAGTTGGTCCCATGGAACTGTCCCCAGTAGTCACGGACACGTTACAGTTGGTCCCATGGAACTGTCCCCAGTAGTCACGGACACGTTACAGTTGGTCCCATGGAACTGTCCCCAGTAGTCACGGACACGTTACAGTTGGTCCCATGGAACTGTCCCCAGTAGTCACGGACACGTTACAGTTGGTCCCATGGAACTGTCCCCAGTAGTCACGGACACGTTACAGTTGGTGCCATGGAACTGCCCCCAGTAGTCACGGACACGTTAGAGTTGGTCCCATGGAACTGTCCCCAGTAGTCACGGACACGTTACAGTTGGTGCCATGGAACTGTCCCCAGTAGTCACGGACACGTTACAGTTGGTCCCATGGAACTGTCCCCAGTAGTCACGGACACGTTACAGTTGGTGCCATGGAACTGTCCCCAGTAGTCACGGACACAATAGGGTTGGTCCCATGGAACTGTCCCCAGTAGTCACGGACACGTTACAGTTGGTCCCATGGAACTGTCCCCAGTAGTCATGGACACGTTACAGTTGGTCCCATGGAACTGTCCCCAGTAGTCACGGACACGTTACAGTTGGTCCCATGGAACTGTCCCCAGTAGTCACGGACACGTTACAGTTGGTGCCATGGAACTGTCCCCAGTAGTCACGGACACGTTACAGTTGGTCCCATGGAACTGTCCCCAGTAGTCACGGACACGTTACAGTTGGTGCCATGGAACTGTCCCCAGTAGTCACGGACACGTTACAGTTCGTGCCATGGAACTGTCCCCAGTAGTCACGGACACAATAGGGTTGGTCCCTTGGATCTGTCCCCAGTAGTCACGGACACGTTACAGTTGGTCCCATGGAACTGCCCCCAGTAGTCACGGACACGTTACAGTTGGTGCCATGGAACTGTCCCCAGTAGTCACGGACACGTTACAGTTGGTGCCATGGAACTGTCCCCAGTAGTCACGGACACGTTAGAGTTGGTCCCATGGAACTGTCCCCAGTAGTCACGGACACGTTACAGTTGGTCCCATGGAACTGTCCCCAGTAGTCACGGACACGTTGCAGTTGGTCCCATGGAACTGCCCCCAGTAGTCACAGACACGTTAGAGTTGGTCGCATGGAACTGTCCCCAGTAGTCACGGACACGTTACAGTTGGTCCCATGGAACTGTCCCCAGTAGTCACGGACACGTTACAGTTGGTGCCATGGAACTGTCCCCAGTAGTCACGGACACGTTACAGTTGGTCCCATGGAACTACCCCCAGTAGTCACAGACACGTTACAGTTGGTCCCATGGAACTGTCCCCAGTAGTCACGGACACGTTAGAGTTGGTCCCATGGAACTGTCCCCAGTAGTCACAGACACGTTACAGTTGGTCCCATGGAACTACCCCCAGTAGTCACAGACACGTTACAGTTGGTGCCATGGAACTGCCCCCAGTAGTCACGGACACGTTAGAGTTGGTCCCATGGAACTGTCCCCAGTAGTCACGGACACGTTAGAGTTGGTCCCATGGAACTGCGCCCAGTAGTCACGGACACGTTAGAGTTGGTCCCATGGAACTGTCCCCAGTAGTCACGGACACGTTACAGTTCGTCCCATGGAACTGCGCCCAGTAGTCACGGACACGTTAGAGTTGGTCCCATGGAACTGCCCCCAGTAGTCACGGACAAGTTAGAGTTGGTCCCATGGAACTACCCCTGTAGTCACAGACACCTTACAGTTGGTCCCATGGAACTACCCCCAGTAGTCACGGACACGTTACAGTTGGTCCCATGGAACTGTCCCCAGTAGTCACGGACACGTTAGAGTTGGTCCCATGGAACTACCCCAGTAGTCACAGACACGTTACAGTTGGTCCCATGGAACTGCCCCCAGTAGTCACGGACACGTTACAGTTGGTCCCATGGAACTGTCCCCAGTACTCACGGACACGTTACAGTTGGTCCCATGGAACTGTCCCCAGTAGTCACGGACACGTTACAGTTGGTCCCATGGAACTGTCCCCAGTAGTCACGGACACGTTAGAGTTGGTGCCATGGAACTGTCCCCAGTAGTCACGGACACGTTACAGTTGGTGCCATGGAACTGTCCCCAGTAGTCACGGACACGTTATAGTTGGTCCCATGGAACTGTCCCCAGTAGTCACGGACACGTTAGAGTTGGTCCCATGGAACTACCCCAGTAGTCACAGACACGTTACAGTTGGTCCCATGGAACTGTCCCCCGTAGTCACGGACACGTTACAGTAGGTCCCATGGAACTCTCCCCAGTAGTCACGGACACGTTAGAGTTGGTCCCATGGAACTGCCCCCAGTAGTCACGGACACGTTAGAGTTGGTCCCATGGAACTACCCCAGTAGTCACAGATACGTTACAGTTGGTCCCATGGAATTGTCCCCAGTAGTCACGGACACGTTACAGTTGGTCCCATGGAACTGTCCCCAGTAGTCACGGACACGTTACAGTTGGTCCCATGGAACTGTCCCCAGTAGTCACGGACACGTTACAGTTGGTCCCATGGAACTACCCCAGTAGTCACAGACACGTTACAGTTGGTCCCATGGAACTGTCCCCAGTAGTCACAGACACGTTACAGTTGGTCCCATGGAACTGTCCCCAGTAGTCACGGACACGTTACAGTTGGTCCCATGGAACTGTCCCCAGTAGTCACGGACACGTTACAGTTGGTCCCATGGAACTGTCCCCAGTAGTCACGGACACGTTACAGTTGGTCCCATGGAACTGTGCCCAGTAGTCACGGACACGTTACAGTTGGTCCCATGGAACTGTCCCCAGTAGTCACGGACACGTTACAGTTGGTCCCATGGAACTGTCCCCAGTAGTCACGGACACGTTACAGTTGGTGCCATGGAACTGCCCCCAGTAGTCACGGACACGTTAGAGTTGGTCCCATGGAACTGTCCCCAGTAGTCACGGACACGTTACAGTTGGTGCCATGGAACTGTCCCCAGTAGTCACGGACACGTTACAGTTGGTCCCATGGAACTGTCCCCAGTAGTCACGGACACGTTACAGTTGGTGCCATGGAACTGTCCCCAGTAGTCACGGACACAATAGGGTTGGTCCCATGGAACTGTCCCCAGTAGTCGCGGACACGTTACAGTTGGTCCCATGGAACTGTCCCCAGTAGTCACGGACACGTTACAGTTGGTCCCATGGAACTGTCCCCAGTAGTCACGGACACGTTAGAGTTGGTCCCATGGAACTGTCCCCAGTAGTCACGGACACGTTACAGTTGGTCCCATGGAACTGTCCCCAGTAGTCACGGACACGTTACAGTTGGTCCCATGGAACTGTCCCCAGTAGTCACGGACACGTTACAGTTGGTCCCATGGAACTGTCCCCAGTAGTCACGGACACGTTAGAGTTGGTCCCATGGAACTGTCCCCAGTAGTCACGGACACGTTACAGTTGGTCCCATGGAACTGTCCCCAGTAGTCACGGACACGTTACAGTTGGTCCCATGGAACTGTCCCCAGTAGTCACGGACACGTTACAGTTGGTGCCATGGAACTGTCCCCAGTAGTCACGGACACAATAGGGTTGGTCCCATGGAACTGTCCCCAGTAGTCACGGACACGTTACAGTTGGTCCCATGGAACTGTCCCCAGTAGTCACGGACACGTTACAGTTGGTGCCATGGAACTGTCCCCAGTAGTCACGGACACGTTACAGTTGGTGCCATGGAACTGTCCCCAGAAGTCACGGACACGTTAGAGTTGGTCCCATGGAACTGTCCCCAGTAGTCACGGACACGTTACAGTTGGTCCCATGGAACTGTCCCCAGTAGTCACGGACACGTTACAGTTGGTCCCATGGAACTGTCCCCAGTAGTCACGGACACGTTACAGTTGGTCCCATGGAACTGCCCCCAGTAGTCACGGACACGTTACAGTTGGTCCCATGGAACTGTCCCAAGTAGTCACGGACACGTTAGAGTTGGTCCCATGGAACTGTCCCCAGTAGTCACGGACACGTTACAGTTGGTCCCATGGAACTGTCCCCAGTAGTCACGGACACGTTACAGTTGGTCCCATGGAACTGCCCCCAGTAGTCACAGACACGTTACAGTTGGTGCCATGGAACTGCCCCCAGTAGTCACAGACACGTTACAGTTGGTCCCATGGAACTGTCCCCAGTAGTCACGGACACGTTAGAGTTGGTCCCATGGAACTGTCCCCAGTAGTCACGGACACGTTTGAGTTGGTCCCATGGAACTACCCCCAGTAGTCACGGACACGTTAGAGTTGGTCCCATGGAACTGCCCCCAGTAGTCACGGACACTTTTGAGTTGGTCCCATGGAACTGTCCCCAGTAGTCACGGACACGTTAGAGTTGGTCCCATGGAACTGCCCCCAGTAGTCACGGACACGTTACAGTTGGTCCCATGGAACTGTCCCCAGTAGTCACGGACACGTTACAGTTGGTCCCATGGAACTGCCCCCAGTAGTCACGGACACGTTTGAGTTGGTCCCATGGAACTACCCCCAGTAGTCACGGACACGTTACAGTTGGTCCCATGGAACTGCTCCCAGTAGTCACGGACAGGTTAGAGTTGGTCCCATGGAACTGTCCCCAGTAGTCACGGACACGTTTGAGTTGGTCCCATGGAACTACCCCCAGTAGTAACGGACACGTTACAGTTGGTCCCATGGAACTGCCCCCAGTAGTCACGGACACGTTTGAGTTGGTCCCATGGAACTACCCCCAGTAGTCACGGACACGTTAGAGTTGGTCCCATGGAACTGCCCCCAGTAGTCACGGACACGTTAGAGTTGGTCCGATGGAACTGTCCCCAGTAGTCACGGACACGTTTGAGTTGGTCCCATGGAACTACCCCCAGTAGTCACGGACACGTTAGAGTTGGTCCCATGGAACTGTCCCCAGTAGTCACGGACACGTTTGAGTTGGTCCCATGGAACTACCCCCAGTAGTCACGGACACGTTAGAGTTGGTCCCATGGAACTGCCCCCAGTAGTCACGGACACGTTACAGTTGGTCCCATGGAACAGTCCCCAGTAGTCACGGACAAGTTACAGTTGGTCCCATGGAACTGTCCCCAGTAGTCACGGACACGTTTGAGTTGGTCCCATGGAACTGTCCCCAGTAGTCACGGACACGTTACAGTTGGTGCCATGGAACTGTCCCCAGTAGTCACGGACACGTTACAGTTGGTCCCATGGAACTGCCCCCAGTAGTCACGGACACGTTACAGTTGGTCCCATGGAACTGTCCCCAGTAGTCACAGACACGTTACAGTTGGTCCCATGGAACTGTCCCCAGTAGTCACGGACACGTTACAGTTGGTCCCATGGAACTGTCCCCAGTAGTCACGGACACGTTTGAGTTGGTCCCATGGAACTACCCCGAGTAGTCATGGACACGTTACAGTTGGTCCCATGGAACTGCCCCCAGTAGTCACGGACACGTTTGAATTGGTCCCATGGAACTGTCCCCAGTAGTCCATCTCTCATCCCGACGCGCAGGTCGCCCACGGGCGTCGACTAGAAAGACCTGCACACGGCCTCTCAGGAGGCTACACGAAAAAAAAAAAACGGACACGATTGAGTTGGTCCCATGGAACTGCCCCCAGTAGTCACGAACACGTTTGAATTGGTCCCATGGAACTGCCCCCAGTAGTCACGGACACGTTTGAATTGGTCCCATGGAACAGTCCCCAGTAGTCATGGACACGTTTGAATTGGTCCCATGGAACTGTTACCAGTAGTCACGGACACTTTTGAGTTGGTCCCGTCTGGCTGCGTGGCTCAGGGGTAACGTTCTCGCTTGCTGAGCTCAAGGTTGCAGGTTCAAAACCTGGCGCAGTCAGCTGGCATTTGAGGATGCGCAAATGCGAGGGAGCCGTGTCAGTACATTTACTGGCACGATAAAGATCCCCTTCGGGGCAAAATTCCGGCACCCCGGCGTCTCTAAAAGCCAGGGTAGTTAAATGGGACGTAAAACCAATAACATGATTATTATTATTACGAGTTGGTCCCATGGAACTGTCCCCAGTAGTCACGGACACGTTAGGGTTAGTCCCATGGAAATGCCCCCAGTAGTCACGGACACGTTAGAGTTGGTGCCATGGAACTGTCCCCAGTAGTCACGGACACGTTACAGTTGGTGCCATGGTACTGTCCCCAGTAGTCACGGACACGTTAGAGTTGGTCCCATGGAACTGTCCCCAGTAGTCACGGACACGTTAGAGTTGGTCCCATGGAACTGTCCCCAGTAGTCACGGACACGTTAGAGTTGGTTCCATGGAACTGCCCCCAGTAGTCACGGACAAGTTACAGTTGGTGCCATGGAACTACCCCCAGTAGTCACGGGCACGTTACAGTTGGTCCCATGGAACTACCCCAGTAGTCACGGACACGTTACAGTTGGTCCCATGGAACTGTCCCCAGTAGTCACGGACACGTTACAGTTGGTCCCATGGAACTACCCCAGTAGTCACGGACACGTTAGACTTGGTCCCATGGAACTAACCCCTGTAGTCACGGACACGTTAGACTTGGTCCCATGGAACTGCCTCCAGTATTCATGGACACGTTAGAGTTGGTCCCATGGAACTGCCCCCAGTAGTCAAGGACACGTTAGACTTGGTCCCATGGAACTAACCCCAGTAGTCACGGACACGTTAGACTTGGTCCCCTGGAACTAACCCCAGTAGTCACGGACACGTTAGACTTGGTCCCATGGAACTGCCCCCAGTATTCATGGACACGTTTGAGTTGGTCCCATGGAACTAACCCCAGTAGTCACGGACACGTTAGAGTTGGTCCCATGGAACTGCCCCCAGTAGTCACGGACACGTTAGAGTTGGTCCGATGGAACTGTCCCTATAAGTCACGGACACGTTAGAGTTGGTCCCATGTAACTGCCCCCAGTAGTCACGGACACGTTAGGGTTAGTCCCATGGAAATGCCCCCAGTAGTCACGGACACGTTAGAGTTGGTCCCATGGAACTGTCCCTAGTAGTCACGGACACGTTAGAGTTGGATCCATGGAACTGCCCCCAGTAGTCACGGACACGTTAGAGTTGGTCCCATGGAACTACCCCCAGTAGTCACAGACACGTTAGATTTGGTCCCATGGAACTGCCCCCAGTAGTCACGGACACGTTAGAGTTGGATCCATGGAACTGCCCCCAGTAGTCACGGACACGTTAGAGTTGGATCCATGGAACTGCCCCCAGTAGTCACGGACACGTTAGAGTTGGTCCCATGGAACTGTCCCCAGTAGTCACGGACATGTTAGAGTTGGTCCCATGGAACTACCCCCAGTAGTCACGGACACGTTACAGTTGGTGCCATGGAACTGTCCCCAGTAGTCACGGACACGTTAGAGTTGGTCCCATGGAACTGTCCCCAGTAGTCACGGACACGTTGCAGTTGGTCCCATGGAACTGCCCCCAGTAGTCACAGACACGTTAGAGTTGGTCGCATGGAACTGTCCCCAGTAGTCACGGACACGTTACAGTTGGTCCCATGGAACTGTCCCCAGTAGTCACGGACACGTTACAGTTCGTGCCATGGAACTGTCCCCAGTAGTCACGGACACAATAGGGTTGGTCCCTTGGATCTGTCCCCAGTAGTCACGGACACGTTACAGTTGGTCCCATGGAACTGCCCCCAGTAGTCACGGACACGTTACAGTTGGTGCCATGGAACTGTCCCCAGTAGTCACGGACACGTTACAGTTGGTGCCATGGAACTGTCCCCAGTAGTCACGGACACGTTAGAGTTGGTCCCATGGAACTGTCCCCAGTAGTCATGGACACGTTACAGTTGGTCCCATGGAACTGTCCCCAGTAGTCACGGACACGTTACAGTTGGTCCCATGGAACTGTCCCCAGTAGTCACGGACACGTTGCAGTTGGTCCCATGGAACTGCCCCCAGTAGTCACAGACACGTTAGAGTTGGTCGCATGGAACTGTCCCCAGTAGTCACGGACACGTTACAGTTGGTCCCATGGAACTGTCCCCAGTAGTCACGGACACGTTACAGTTGGTGCCATGGAACTGTCCCCAGTAGTCACGGACACGTTACAGTTGGTCCCATGGAACTACCCCCAGTAGTCACAGACACGTTACAGTTGGTCCCATGGAACTGTCCCCAGTAGTCACGGACACGTTAGAGTTGGTCCCATGGAACTGTCCCCAGTAGTCACAGACACGTTACAGTTGGTCCCATGGAACTACCCCCAGTAGTCACAGACACGTTACAGTTGGTGCCATGGAACTGCCCCCAGTAGTCACGGACACGTTAGAGTTGGTCCCATGGAACTGTCCCCAGTAGTCACGGACACGTTAGAGTTGGTCCCATGGAACTGCGCCCAGTAGTCACGGACACGTTAGAGTTGGTCCCATGGAACTGTCCCCAGTAGTCACGGACACGTTACAGTTCGTCCCATGGAACTGCGCCCAGTAGTCACGGACACGTTAGAGTTGGTCCCATGGAACTGCCCCCAGTAGTCACGGACAAGTTAGAGTTGGTCCCATGGAACTACCCCTGTAGTCACAGACACCTTACAGTTGGTCCCATGGAACTACCCCCAGTAGTCACGGACACGTTACAGTTGGTCCCATGGAACTGTCCCCAGTAGTCACGGACACGTTAGAGTTGGTCCCATGGAACTACCCCAGTAGTCACAGACACGTTACAGTTGGTCCCATGGAACTGCCCCCAGTAGTCACGGACACGTTTGAGTTGGTCCCATGGAACTACCCCCAGTAGTCACGGACACGTTAGAGTTGGTCCCATGGAACTGCCCCCAGTAGTCACGGACACGTTAGAGTTGGTCCGATGGAACTGTCCCCAGTAGTCACGGACACGTTTGAGTTGGTCCCATGGAACTACCCCCAGTAGTCACGGACACGTTAGAGTTGGTCCCATGGAACTGTCCCCAGTAGTCACGGACACGTTTGAGTTGGTCCCATGGAACTACCCCCAGTAGTCACGGACACGTTAGAGTTGGTCCCATGGAACTGCCCCCAGTAGTCACGGACACGTTACAGTTGGTCCCATGGAACAGTCCCCAGTAGTCACGGACAAGTTACAGTTGGTCCCATGGAACTGTCCCCAGTAGTCACGGACACGTTTGAGTTGGTCCCATGGAACTGTCCCCAGTAGTCACGGACACGTTACAGTTGGTGCCATGGAACTGTCCCCAGTAGTCACGGACACGTTACAGTTGGTCCCATGGAACTGCCCCCAGTAGTCACGGACACGTTACAGTTGGTCCCATGGAACTGTCCCCAGTAGTCACAGACACGTTACAGTTGGTCCCATGGAACTGTCCCCAGTAGTCACGGACACGTTACAGTTGGTCCCATGGAACTGTCCCCAGTAGTCACGGACACGTTTGAGTTGGTCCCATGGAACTACCCCGAGTAGTCATGGACACGTTACAGTTGGTCCCATGGAACTGCCCCCAGTAGTCACGGACACGTTTGAATTGGTCCCATGGAACTGTCCCCAGTAGTCCATCTCTCATCCCGACGCGCAGGTCGCCCACGGGCGTCGACTAGAAAGACCTGCACACGGCCTCTCAGGAGGCTACACGAAAAAAAAAAAACGGACACGATTGAGTTGGTCCCATGGAACTGCCCCCAGTAGTCACGAACACGTTTGAATTGGTCCCATGGAACTGCCCCCAGTAGTCACGGACACGTTTGAATTGGTCCCATGGAACAGTCCCCAGTAGTCATGGACACGTTTGAATTGGTCCCATGGAACTGTTACCAGTAGTCACGGACACTTTTGAGTTGGTCCCGTCTGGCTGCGTGGCTCAGGGGTAACGTTCTCGCTTGCTGAGCTCAAGGTTGCAGGTTCAAAACCTGGCGCAGTCAGCTGGCATTTGAGGATGCGCAAATGCGAGGGAGCCGTGTCAGTACATTTACTGGCACGATAAAGATCCCCTTCGGGGCAAAATTCCGGCACCCCGGCGTCTCTAAAAGCCAGGGTAGTTAAATGGGACGTAAAACCAATAACATGATTATTATTATTACGAGTTGGTCCCATGGAACTGTCCCCAGTAGTCACGGACACGTTAGGGTTAGTCCCATGGAAATGCCCCCAGTAGTCACGGACACGTTAGAGTTGGTGCCATGGAACTGTCCCCAGTAGTCACGGACACGTTACAGTTGGTGCCATGGTACTGTCCCCAGTAGTCACGGACACGTTAGAGTTGGTCCCATGGAACTGTCCCCAGTAGTCACGGACACGTTAGAGTTGGTCCCATGGAACTGTCCCCAGTAGTCACGGACACGTTAGAGTTGGTTCCATGGAACTGCCCCCAGTAGTCACGGACAAGTTACAGTTGGTGCCATGGAACTACCCCCAGTAGTCACGGGCACGTTACAGTTGGTCCCATGGAACTACCCCAGTAGTCACGGACACGTTACAGTTGGTCCCATGGAACTGTCCCCAGTAGTCACGGACACGTTACAGTTGGTCCCATGGAACTACCCCAGTAGTCACGGACACGTTAGACTTGGTCCCATGGAACTAACCCCTGTAGTCACGGACACGTTAGACTTGGTCCCATGGAACTGCCTCCAGTATTCATGGACACGTTAGAGTTGGTCCCATGGAACTGCCCCCAGTAGTCAAGGACACGTTAGACTTGGTCCCATGGAACTAACCCCAGTAGTCACGGACACGTTAGACTTGGTCCCCTGGAACTAACCCCAGTAGTCACGGACACGTTAGACTTGGTCCCATGGAACTGCCCCCAGTATTCATGGACACGTTTGAGTTGGTCCCATGGAACTAACCCCAGTAGTCACGGACACGTTAGAGTTGGTCCCATGGAACTGCCCCCAGTAGTCACGGACACGTTAGAGTTGGTCCGATGGAACTGTCCCTATAAGTCACGGACACGTTAGAGTTGGTCCCATGTAACTGCCCCCAGTAGTCACGGACACGTTAGGGTTAGTCCCATGGAAATGCCCCCAGTAGTCACGGACACGTTAGAGTTGGTCCCATGGAACTGTCCCTAGTAGTCACGGACACGTTAGAGTTGGATCCATGGAACTGCCCCCAGTAGTCACGGACACGTTAGAGTTGGTCCCATGGAACTACCCCCAGTAGTCACAGACACGTTAGATTTGGTCCCATGGAACTGCCCCCAGTAGTCACGGACACGTTAGAGTTGGATCCATGGAACTGCCCCCAGTAGTCACGGACACGTTAGAGTTGGATCCATGGAACTGCCCCCAGTAGTCACGGACACGTTAGAGTTGGTCCCATGGAACTGTCCCCAGTAGTCACGGACATGTTAGAGTTGGTCCCATGGAACTACCCCCAGTAGTCACGGACACGTTACAGTTGGTGCCATGGAACTGTCCCCAGTAGTCACGGACACGTTAGAGTTGGTCCCATGGAACTGTCCCCAGTAGTCACGGACACGTTGCAGTTGGTCCCATGGAACTGCCCCCAGTAGTCACAGACACGTTAGAGTTGGTCGCATGGAACTGTCCCCAGTAGTCACGGACACGTTACAGTTGGTCCCATGGAACTGTCCCCAGTAGTCACGGACACGTTACAGTTCGTGCCATGGAACTGTCCCCAGTAGTCACGGACACAATAGGGTTGGTCCCTTGGATCTGTCCCCAGTAGTCACGGACACGTTACAGTTGGTCCCATGGAACTGCCCCCAGTAGTCACGGACACGTTACAGTTGGTGCCATGGAACTGTCCCCAGTAGTCACGGACACGTTACAGTTGGTGCCATGGAACTGTCCCCAGTAGTCACGGACACGTTAGAGTTGGTCCCATGGAACTGTCCCCAGTAGTCATGGACACGTTACAGTTGGTCCCATGGAACTGTCCCCAGTAGTCACGGACACGTTACAGTTGGTCCCATGGAACTGTCCCCAGTAGTCACGGACACGTTGCAGTTGGTCCCATGGAACTGCCCCCAGTAGTCACAGACACGTTAGAGTTGGTCGCATGGAACTGTCCCCAGTAGTCACGGACACGTTACAGTTGGTCCCATGGAACTGTCCCCAGTAGTCACGGACACGTTACAGTTGGTGCCATGGAACTGTCCCCAGTAGTCACGGACACGTTACAGTTGGTCCCATGGAACTACCCCCAGTAGTCACAGACACGTTACAGTTGGTCCCATGGAACTGTCCCCAGTAGTCACGGACACGTTAGAGTTGGTCCCATGGAACTGTCCCCAGTAGTCACAGACACGTTACAGTTGGTCCCATGGAACTACCCCCAGTAGTCACAGACACGTTACAGTTGGTGCCATGGAACTGCCCCCAGTAGTCACGGACACGTTAGAGTTGGTCCCATGGAACTGTCCCCAGTAGTCACGGACACGTTAGAGTTGGTCCCATGGAACTGCGCCCAGTAGTCACGGACACGTTAGAGTTGGTCCCATGGAACTGTCCCCAGTAGTCACGGACACGTTACAGTTCGTCCCATGGAACTGCGCCCAGTAGTCACGGACACGTTAGAGTTGGTCCCATGGAACTGCCCCCAGTAGTCACGGACAAGTTAGAGTTGGTCCCATGGAACTACCCCTGTAGTCACAGACACCTTACAGTTGGTCCCATGGAACTACCCCCAGTAGTCACGGACACGTTACAGTTGGTCCCATGGAACTGTCCCCAGTAGTCACGGACACGTTAGAGTTGGTCCCATGGAACTACCCCAGTAGTCACAGACACGTTACAGTTGGTCCCATGGAACTGCCCCCAGTAGTCACGGACACGTTACAGTTGGTCCCATGGAACTGTCCCCAGTACTCACGGACACGTTACAGTTGGTCCCATGGAACTGTCCCCAGTAGTCACGGACACGTTACAGTTGGTCCCATGGAACTGTCCCCAGTAGTCACGGACACGTTAGAGTTGGTGCCATGGAACTGTCCCCAGTAGTCACGGACACGTTACAGTTGGTGCCATGGAACTGTCCCCAGTAGTCACGGACACGTTAGAGTTGGTCCCATGGAACTGTCCCCAGTAGTCACGGACACGTTAGAGTTGGTCCCATGGAACTACCCCAGTAGTCACAGACACGTTACAGTTGGTCCCATGGAACTGTCCCCCGTAGTCACGGACACGTTACAGTAGGTCCCATGGAACTCTCCCCAGTAGTCACGGACACGTTAGAGTTGGTCCCATGGAACTGCCCCCAGTAGTCACGGACACGTTAGAGTTGGTCCCATGGAACTACCCCAGTAGTCACAGATACGTTACAGTTGGTCCCATGGAATTGTCCCCAGTAGTCACGGACACGTTACAGTTGGTCCCATGGAACTGTCCCCAGTAGTCACGGACACGTTACAGTTGGTCCCATGGAACTGTCCCCAGTAGTCACGGACACGTTACAGTTGGTCCCATGGAACTACCCCAGTAGTCACAGACACGTTACAGTTGGTCCCATGGAACTGTCCCCAGTAGGCACAGACACGTTACAGTTGGTCCCATGGAACTGTCCCCAGTAGTCACGGACACGTTACAGTTGGTCCCATGGAACTGTCCCCAGTAGTCACGGACACGTTACAGTTGGTCCCATGGAACTGTCCCCAGTAGTCACGGACACGTTACAGTTGGTCCCATGGAACTGTGCCCAGTAGACACGGACACGTTACAGTTGGTCCCATGGAACTGTCCCCAGTAGTCACGGACACGTTACAGTTGGTCCCATGGAACTGTCCCCAGTAGTCACGGACACGTTACAGTTGGTGCCATGGAACTGCCCCCAGTAGTCACGGACACGTTAGAGTTGGTCCCATGGAACTGTCCCCAGTAGTCACGGACACGTTACAGTTGGTGCCATGGAACTGTCCCCAGTAGTCACGGACACGTTACAGTTGGTCCCATGGAACTGTCCCCAGTAGTCACGGACACGTTACAGTTGGTGCCATGGAACTGTCCCCAGTAGTCACGGACACAATAGGGTTGGTCCCATGGAACTGTCCCCAGTAGTCGCGGACACGTTACAGTTGGTCCCATGGAACTGTCCCCAGTAGTCACGGACACGTTACAGTTGGTCCCATGGAACTGTCCCCAGTAGTCACGGACACGTTAGAGTTGGTCCCATGGAACTGTCCCCAGTAGTCACGGACACGTTACAGTTGGTCCCATGGAACTGTCCCCAGTAGTCACGGACACGTTACAGTTGGTCCCATGGAACTGTCCCCAGTAGTCACGGACACGTTACAGTTGGTCCCATGGAACTGTCCCCAGTAGTCACGGACACGTTAGAGTTGGTCCCATGGAACTGTCCCCAGTAGTCACGGACACGTTACAGTTGGTCCCATGGAACTGTCCCCAGTAGTCACGGACACGTTACAGTTGGTCCCATGGAACTGTCCCCAGTAGTCACGGACACGTTACAGTTGGTGCCATGGAACTGTCCCCAGTAGTCACGGACACAATAGGGTTGGTCCCATGGAACTGTCCCCAGTAGTCACGGACACGTTACAGTTGGTCCCATGGAACTGTCCCCAGTAGTCACGGACACGTTACAGTTGGTGCCATGGAACTGTCCCCAGTAGTCACGGACACGTTACAGTTGGTGCCATGGAACTGTCCCCAGTAGTCACGGACACGTTAGAGTTGGTCCCATGGAACTGTCCCCAGTAGTCACGGACACGTTACAGTTGGTCCCATGGAACTGTCCCCAGTAGTCACGGACACGTTACAGTTGGTCCCATGGAACTGTCCCCAGTAGTCACGGACACGTTACAGTTGGTCCCATGGAACTGCCCCCAGTAGTCACGGACACGTTACAGTTGGTCCCATGGAACTGTCCCAAGTAGTCACGGACACGTTAGAGTTGGTCCCATGGAACTGTCCCCAGTAGTCACGGACACGTTACAGTTGGTCCCATGGAACTGTCCCCAGTAGTCACGGACACGTTACAGTTGGTCCCATGGAACTGCCCCCAGTAGTCACAGACACGTTACAGTTGGTGCCATGGAACTGCCCTCAGTAGTCACAGACACGTTACAGTTGGTCCCATGGAACTGTCCCCAGTAGTCACGGACACGTTAGAGTTGGTCCCATGGAACTGCCCCCAGTAGTCACGGACACGTTTGAGTTGGTCCCATGGAACTACCCCCAGTAGTCACGGACACGTTAGAGTTGGTCCCATGGAACTGCCCCCAGTAGTCACGGACACTTTTGAGTTGGTCCCATGGAACTGTCCCCAGTAGTCACGGACACGTTAGAGTTGGTCCCATGGAACTGCCCCCAGTAGTCACGGACACGTTACAGTTGGTCCCAGGGAACTGTCCCCAGTAGTCACGGACACGTTACAGTTGGTCCCATGGAACTGCCCCCAGTAGTCACGGACACGTTTGAGTTGGTCCCATGGAACTACCCCCAGTAGTCACGGACACGTTACAGTTGGTCCCATGGAACTGCCCCCAGTAGTCACGGACAGGTTAGAGTTGGTCCCATGGAACTGTCCCCAGTAGTCACGGACACGTTTGAGTTGGTCCCATGGAACTACCCCCAGTAGTCACGGACACGTTACAGTTGGTCCCATGGAACTGCCCCCAGTAGTCACGGACACGTTTGAGTTGGTCCCATGGAACTACCCCCAGTAGTCACGGACACGTTAGAGTTGGTCCCATGGAACTGCCCCCAGTAGTCACGGACACGTTAGAGTTGGTCCGATGGAACTGTCCCCAGTAGTCACGGACACGTTTGAGTTGGTCCCATGGAACTACCCCCAGTAGTCACGGACACGTTAGAGTTGGTCCCATGGAACTGTCCCCAGTAGTCACGGACACGTTACAGTTCGTCCCATGGAACTGCGCCCAGTAGTCACGGACACGTTAGAGTTGGTCCCATGGAACTGCCCCCAGTAGTCACGGACAAGTTAGAGTTGGTCCCATGGAACTACCCCTGTAGTCACAGACACCTTACAGTTGGTCCCATGGAACTACCCCCAGTAGTCACGGACACGTTACAGTTGGTCCCATGGAACTGTCCCCAGTAGTCACGGACACGTTAGAGTTGGTCCCATGGAACTACCCCAGTAGTCACAGACACGTTACAGTTGGTCCCATGGAACTGCCCCCAGTAGTCACGGACACGTTACAGTTGGTCCCATGGAACTGTCCCCAGTACTCACGGACACGTTACAGTTGGTCCCATGGAACTGTCCCCAGTAGTCACGGACACGTTACAGTTGGTCCCATGGAACTGTCCCCAGTAGTCACGGACACGTTAGAGTTGGTGCCATGGAACTGTCCCCAGTAGTCACGGACACGTTACAGTTGGTACCATGGAACTGTCCCCAGTAGTCACGGACACGTTAGAGTTGGTCCCATGGAACTGTCCCCAGTAGTCACGGACACGTTAGAGTTGGTCCCATGGAACTACCCCAGTAGTCACAGACACGTTACAGTTGGTCCCATGGAACTGTCCCCCGTAGTCACGGACACGTTACAGTAGGTCCCATGGAACTCTCCCCAGTAGTCACGGACACGTTAGAGTTGGTCCCATGGAACTGCCCCCAGTAGTCACGGACACGTTAGAGTTGGTCCCATGGAACTACCCCAGTAGTCACAGATACGTTACAGTTGGTCCCATGGAATTGTCCCCAGTAGTCACGGACACGTTACAGTTGGTCCCATGGAACTGTCCCCAGTAGTCACGGACACGTTACAGTTGGTCCCATGGAACTGTCCCCAGTAGTCACGGACACGTTACAGTTGGTCCCATGGAACTACCCCAGTAGTCACAGACACGTTACAGTTGGTCCCATGGAACTGTCCCCAGTAGGCACAGACACGTTACAGTTGGTCCCATGGAACTGTCCCCAGTAGTCACGGACACGTTACAGTTGGTCCCATGGAACTGTCCCCAGTAGTCACGGACACGTTACAGTTGGTCCCATGGAACTGTCCCCAGTAGTCACGGACACGTTACAGTTGGTCCCATGGAACTGTGCCCAGTAGACACGGACACGTTACAGTTGGTCCCATGGAACTGTCCCCAGTAGTCACGGACACGTTACAGTTGGTCCCATGGAACTGTCCCCAGTAGTCACGGACACGTTACAGTTGGTGCCATGGAACTGCCCCCAGTAGTCACGGACACGTTAGAGTTGGTCCCATGGAACTGTCCCCAGTAGTCACGGACACGTTACAGTTGGTGCCATGGAACTGTCCCCAGTAGTCACGGACACGTTACAGTTGGTCCCATGGAACTGTCCCCAGTAGTCACGGACACGTTACAGTTGGTGCCATGGAACTGTCCCCAGTAGTCACGGACACAATAGGGTTGGTCCCATGGAACTGTCCCCAGTAGTCGCGGACACGTTACAGTTGGTCCCATGGAACTGTCCCCAGTAGTCACGGACACGTTACAGTTGGTCCCATGGAACTGTCCCCAGTAGTCACGGACACGTTAGAGTTGGTCCCATGGAACTGTCCCCAGTAGTCACGGACACGTTACAGTTGGTCCCATGGAACTGTCCCCAGTAGTCACGGACACGTTACAGTTGGTCCCATGGAACTGTCCCCAGTAGTCACGGACACGTTACAGTTGGTCCCATGGAACTGTCCCCAGTAGTCACGGACACGTTAGAGTTGGTCCCATGGAACTGTCCCCAGTAGTCACGGACACGTTACAGTTGGTCCCATGGAACTGTCCCCAGTAGTCACGGACACGTTACAGTTGGTCCCATGGAACTGTCCCCAGTAGTCACGGACACGTTACAGTTGGTGCCATGGAACTGTCCCCAGTAGTCACGGACACAATAGGGTTGGTCCCATGGAACTGTCCCCAGTAGTCACGGACACGTTACAGTTGGTCCCATGGAACTGTCCCCAGTAGTCACGGACACGTTACAGTTGGTGCCATGGAACTGTCCCCAGTAGTCACGGACACGTTACAGTTGGTGCCATGGAACTGTCCCCAGTAGTCACGGACACGTTAGAGTTGGTCCCATGGAACTGTCCCCAGTAGTCACGGACACGTTACAGTTGGTCCCATGGAACTGTCCCCAGTAGTCACGGACACGTTACAGTTGGTCCCATGGAACTGTCCCCAGTAGTCACGGACACGTTACAGTTGGTCCCATGGAACTGCCCCCAGTAGTCACGGACACGTTACAGTTGGTCCCATGGAACTGTCCCAAGTAGTCACGGACACGTTAGAGTTGGTCCCATGGAACTGTCCCCAGTAGTCACGGACACGTTACAGTTGGTCCCATGGAACTGTCCCCAGTAGTCACGGACACGTTACAGTTGGTCCCATGGAACTGCCCCCAGTAGTCACAGACACGTTACAGTTGGTGCCATGGAACTGCCCCCAGTAGTCACAGACACGTTACAGTTGGTCCCATGGAACTGTCCCCAGTAGTCACGGACACGTTAGAGTTGGTCCCATGGAACTGCCC
The DNA here is from genome assembly GCA_946902985.2 of Meconema thalassinum. Taxonomy (NCBI): domain Eukaryota; kingdom Metazoa; phylum Arthropoda; class Insecta; order Orthoptera; family Tettigoniidae; genus Meconema; species Meconema thalassinum. The sequence goes on along the minus strand of OX336391.1, from coordinate 291,668,875 downwards.
CCAGTAGTCACGGACACGTTTGAGTTGGTCCCATGGAACTACCCCCAGTAGTCACGGACACGTTAGAGTTGGTCCCATGGAACTGCCCCCAGTAGTCACGGACACTTTTGAGTTGGTCCCATGGAACTGTCCCCAGTAGTCACGGACACGTTAGAGTTGGTCCCATGGAACTGCCCCCAGTAGTCACGGACACGTTACAGTTGGTCCCATGGAACTGTCCCCAGTAGTCACGGACACGTTACAGTTGGTCCCATGGAACTGCCCCCAGTAGTCACGGACACGTTTGAGTTGGTCCCATGGAACTACCCCCAGTAGTCACGGACACGTTACAGTTGGTCCCATGGAACTGCCCCCAGTAGTCACGGACAGGTTAGAGTTGGTCCCATGGAACTGTCCCCAGTAGTCACGGACACGTTTGAGTTGGTCCCATGGAACTACCCCCAGTAGTCACGGACACGTTACAGTTGGTCCCATGGAACTGCCCCCAGTAGTCACGGACACGTTTGAGTTGGTCCCATGGAACTACCCCCAGTAGTCACGGACACGTTAGAGTTGGTCCCATGGAACTGCCCCCAGTAGTCACGGACACGTTAGAGTTGGTCCGATGGAACTGTCCCCAGTAGTCACGGACACGTTTGAGTTGGTCCCATGGAACTACCCCCAGTAGTCACGGACACGTTAGAGTTGGTCCCATGGAACTGTCCCCAGTAGTCACGGACACGTTTGAGTTGGTCCCATGGAACTACCCCCAGTAGTCACGGACACGTTAGAGTTGGTCCCATGGAACTGCCCCCAGTAGTCACGGACACGTTACAGTTGGTCCCATGGAACAGTCCCCAGTAGTCACGGACAAGTTACAGTTGGTCCCATGGAACTGTCCCCAGTAGTCACGGACACGTTTGAGTTGGTCCCATGGAACTGTCCCCAGTAGTCACGGACACGTTACAGTTGGTGCCATGGAACTGTCCCCAGTAGTCACGGACACGTTACAGTTGGTCCCATGGAACTGCCCCCAGTAGTCACGGACACGTTACAGTTGGTCCCATGGAACTGTCCCCAGTAGTCACAGACACGTTACAGTTGGTCCCATGGAACTGTCCCCAGTAGTCACGGACACGTTACAGTTGGTCCCATGGAACTGTCCCCAGTAGTCACGGACACGTATGAGTTGGTCCCATGGAACTACCCCGAGTAGTCATGGACACGTTACAGTTGGTCCCATGGAACTGCCCCCAGTAGTCACGGACACGTTTGAATTGGTCCCATGGAACTGTCCCCAGTAGTCCATCTCTCATCCCGACGCGCAGGTCGCCCACGGGCGTCGACTAGAAAGACCTGCACACGGCCTCTCAGGAGGCTACACGAAAAAAAAAAAAAAACGGACACGATTGAGTTGGTCCCATGGAACTGCCCCCAGTAGTCACGAACACGTTTGAATTGGTCCCATGGAACTGCCCCCAGTAGTCACGGACACGTTTGAATTGGTCCCATGGAACAGTCCCCAGTAGTCATGGACACGTTTGAATTGGTCCCATGGAACTGTTACCAGTAGTCACGGACACTTTTGAGTTGGTCCCGTCTGGCTGCGTGGCTCAGGGGTAACGTTCTCGCTTGCTGAGCTCAAGGTTGCAGGTTCAAAACCTGGCGCAGTCAGCTGGCATTTGAGGATGCGCAAATGCGAGGGAGCCGTGTCAGTACATTTACTGGCACGATAAAGATCCCCTTCGGGGCAAAATTCCGGCACCCCGGCGTCTCTAAAAGCCAGGGTAGTTAAATGGGACGTAAAACCAATAACATGATTATTATTATTACGAGTTGGTCCCATGGAACTGTCCCCAGTAGTCACGGACACGTTAGGGTTAGTCCCATGGAAATGCCCCCAGTAGTCACGGACACGTTAGAGTTGGTGCCATGGAACTGTCCCCAGTAGTCACGGACACGTTACAGTTGGTGCCATGGAACTGTCCCCAGTAGTCACGGACACGTTAGAGTTGGTCCCATGGAACTGTCCCCAGTAGTCACGGACACGTTAGAGTTGGTCCCATGGAACTGTCCCCAGTAGTCACGGACACGTTAGAGTTGGTCCCATGGAACTGCCCCCAGTAGTCACGGACAAGTTACAGTTGGTGCCATGGAACTACCCCCAGTAGTCACGGGCACGTTACAGTTGGTCCCATGGAACTACCCCAGTAGTCACGGACACGTTACAGTTGGTCCCATGGAACTGTCCCCAGTAGTCACGGACACGTTACAGTTGGTCCCATGGAACTACCCCAGTAGTCACGGACACGTTAGACTTGGTCCCATGGAACTAACCCCTGTAGTCACGGACACGTTAGACTTGGTCCCATGGAACTGCCCCCAGTATTCATGGACACGTTAGAGTTGGTCCCATGGAACTGCCCCCAGTAGTCAAGGACACGTTAGACTTGGTCCCATGGAACTAACCCCAGTAGTCACGGACACGTTAGACTTGGTCCCCTGGAACTAACCCCAGTAGTCACGGACACGTTAGACTTGGTCCCATGGAACTGCCCCCAGTATTCATGGACACGTTTGAGTTGGTCCCATGGAACTAACCCCAGTAGTCACGGACACGTTAGAGTTGGTCCCATGGAACTGCCCCCAGTAGTCACGGACACGTTAGAGTTGGTCCGATGGAACTGTCCCTAGTAGTCACGGACACGTTAGAGTTGGTCCCATGGAACTGCCCCCAGTAGTCACGGACACGTTAGGGTTAGTCCCATGGAAATGCCCCCAGTAGTCACGGACACGTTAGAGTTGGTCCCATGGAACTGTCCCTAGTAGTCACGGACACGTTAGAGTTGGATCCATGGAACTGCCCCCAGTAGTCACGGACACGTTAGAGTTGGTCCCATGGAACTACCCCCAGTAGTCACAGACACGTTAGATTTGGTCCCATGGAACTGCCCCCAGTAGTCACGGACACGTTAGAGTTGGATCCATGGAACTGCCCCCAGTAGTCACGGACACGTTAGAGTTGGATCCATGGAACTGCCCCCAGTAGTCACGGACACGTTAGAGTTGGTCCCATGGAACTGTCCCCAGTAGTCACGGACATGTTAGAGTTGGTCCCATGGAACTACCCCCAGTAGTCACGGACACGTTAGAGTTGGTCCCATGGATCTGCCCCCAGTAGTCACGGACACGTTAGAGTTGGTCCCATGGAACTGCCCCCAGTAGCCACGGACACGTTAGAGTTGGATCCATGGAACTGTCCCCAGTAGTCACAGACACGTTACAGTTGGTCCCATGGAACTACCCCCAGTAGTCACGGACACGTTACAGTTGGTGCCATGGAACTGTCCCCAGTAGTCACGGACACGTTAGAGTTGGTCCCATGGAACTGCCCCCAGTAGTCACGGACACGTTACAGTTGGTGCCATGGAACTGCCCCCAGTAGTCACGGACACGTTACAGTTGGTGCCATGGAACTGCCCCCAGTAGTCACAGACACGTTAGAGTTGGTCCCATGGAACTGTCCCCAGTAGTCACGGACACGTTACAGTTGGTGCCATGGAACTGTCCCCAGTAGTCACGGACACGTTAGAGTTGGTCCCATGGAACTGTCCCCAGTAGTCACGGACACGTTACAGTTGGTCCCATGGAACTGCCCCCAGTAGTCACGGACACGTTACAGTTGGTGCCATGGAACTGCCCCCAGTAGTCACAGACACGTTAGAGTTGGTCCCATGGAACTGCCCCCAGTAGTCACGGACACGTTAGAGTTGGTCCCATGGAACTATCTCCAGTAGTCACGGACACGTTACAGTTGGTGCCATGGAACTGCCCCCAGTAGTCACAGACACGTTAGAGTTGGTCCCATGGAACTACCCCCAGTAGTCACGGACACGTTAGAGTTGATCCCATGGAACTGCCCCCAGTAGTCACGGACACGTTAGAGTTGATCCCATGGAACTGCCCCCAGTAGTCACGGACATGTTAGAGTTGGTCCCATGGAACTACCCCAAGTAGTCACGGACACGTTACAGTTGGTCCCATGGAACTGTCCCCAGTAGTCACGGACACGTTACAGTTGGTGCCATGGAACTGTCCCCAGTAGTCACGGACACGTTACAGTTGGTGCCATGGAACTGTCCCCAGTAGTCACAGACACGTTACAGTTGGTCCCATGGAACTGCCCCAAGTAGTCACGGACACGTTACAGTTGGTCCCATGGAACTGTCCCCAGTAGTCACGGACACGTTAGAGTTGGTCCCATGGAACTGTCCCCAGTAGTCACGGACACGTTACAGTTGGTGCCATGGAACTGTCCCCAGTAGTCACGGACACGTTAGAGTTTGTCCCATGGAACTGTCCCCAGTAGTCACGGACACGTTACAGTTGGTCCCATGGAACTGCCCCCAGTAGTCACGGACACGTTACAGTTGGTGCCATGGAAGTGCCCCCAGTAGTCACAGACACGTTAGAGTTGGTCCCATGGAACTGCCCCCAGTAGTCACGGACACGTTAGAGTTGGTCCCATGGAACTGTCCCCAATAGTCACGGACACGTTACAGTTGGTGCCATGGAACTACCCCCAGTAGTCACGGACACGTTAGAGTTGATCCCATGGAACTGCCCCCAGTAGTCACGGACACGTTAGAGTTGATCCCATGGAACTGCCCCCAGTAGTCACGGACATGTTAGAGTTGGTCCCATGGAACTACCCCAAGTAGTCACGGACACGTTACAGTTGGTCCCATGGAACTGTCCCCAGTAGTCACGGACACGTTACAGTTGGTGCCATGGAACTGCGCCCAGTAGTCACGGACACGTTAGAGTTGGTCCCATGGAACTGCCCCCAGTAGTCACGGACAAGTTAGAGTTGTTCCCATGGAACTACCCCAGTAGTCACGGACACGTTACAGTTCGTCCCATGGAACTGCGCCCAGTAGTCACGGACACGTTAGAGTTGGTCCCATGGAACTGCCCCCAGTAGTCACGGACAAGTTAGAGTTGGTCCCATGGAACTACCCCAGTAGTCACAGACACGTTACAGTTGGTCCCATGGAACTACCCCCAGTAGTCACAGACACGTTACAGTTGGTCCCATGGAACTACCCCCAGTAGTCACAGACACGTTACAGTTGGTCCCATGGAACTACCCCCTGTAGTCACGGACACGTTACAGTTGGTCCCATGGAACTGTCCCCAGTAGTCACGGACACGTTAGAGTTGGTCCCATGGAACTACCCCAGTAGTCACAGACACGTTACAGTTGGTCCCATGGAACTGTCCCCAGTAGTCACGGACACGTTAGAGTTGGTCCCATGGAACTGTCCCCAGTAGTCACAGACACGTTACAGTTGGTCCCAAGGAACTACCCCCAGTAGTCACAGACACGTTACAGTTGGTGCCATGGAACTGCCCCCAGTAGTCACGGACACGTTAGAGTTGGTCCCATGGAACTGTCCCCAGTAGTCACGGACACGTTAGAGTTGGTCCCATGGAACTGCGCCCAGTAGTCACGGACACGGTAGAGTTGGTCCCATGGAACTGTCCCCAGTAGTCACGGACACGTTACAGTTCGTCCCATGGAACTGCGCCCAGTAGTCACGGACACGTTAGAGTTGGTCCCATGGAACTGCCCCCAGTAGTCACGGACAAGTTAGAGTTGGTCCCATGGAACTACCCCAGTAGTCACAGACACGTTACAGTTGGTCCCATGGAACTACCCCCAGTAGTCACGGACACGTTACAGTTGGTCCCATGGAACTGTCCCCAGTAGTCACGGACACGTTAGAGTTGGTCCCATGGAACTACCCCAGTAGTCACAGACACGTTACAGTTGGTCCCATGGAACTGCCCCCAGTAGTCACGGACACGTTACAGTTGGTCCCATGGAACTGTCCCCAGTAGTCACGGACACGTTTCAGTTGGTCCCATGGAACTGTCCCCAGTAGTCACGGACACGTTACAGTTGGTCCCATGGAACTGTCCCCAGTAGTCACGGACACGTTAGAGTTGGTGCCATGGAACTGTCCCTAGTAGTCACGGACACGTTACAGTTGGTGCCATGGAACTGTCCCCAGTAGTCACGGACACGTTAGAGTTGGTCCCATGGAACTGTCCCCAGTAGTCACGGACACGTTAGAGTTGGTCCCATGGAACTACCCCAGCAGTCACAGACACGTTACAGTTGGTCCCATGGAACTGTCCCCCGTAGTCACGGACACGTTACAGTTGGTCCCATGGAACTGTCCCCAGTAGTCACGGACACGTTAGAGTTGGTCCCATGGAACTGCCCCCAGTAGTCACGGACACGTTAGAGTTGGTCCCATGGAACTACCCCAGTAGTCACAGACACGTTACAGTTGGTCCCATGGAACTGTCCCCAGTAGTCACGGACACGTTACAGTTGGTCCCATGGAACTGTCCCCAGTAGTCACGGACACGTTACAGTTGGTCCCATGGAACTGTCCCCAGTAGTCACGGACACGTTACAGTTGGTCCCATGGAACTACCCCAGTAGTCACAGACACGTTACAGTTGGTCCCATGGAACTGTCCCCAGTAGTCACAGACACGTTACAGTTGGTCCCATGGAACTGTCCCCAGTAGTCACGGACACGTTACAGTTGGTCCCATGGAACTGTCCCCAGTAGTCACGGACACGTTACAGTTGGCCCCATGGAACTGTCCCCAGTAGTCACGGACACGTTACAGTTGGTCCCATGGAACTGTCCCCAGTAGTCACGGACACGTTACAGTTGGTCCCATGGAACTGTCCCCAGTAGTCACGGACACGTTACAGTTGGTCCCATGGAACTGTCCCCAGTAGTCACGGACACGTTACAGTTGGTGCCATGGAACTGCCCCCAGTAGTCACGGACACGTTAGAGTTGGTCCCATGGAACTGTCCCCAGTAGTCACGGACACGTTACAGTTGGTGCCATGGAACTGTCCCCAGTAGTCACGGACACGTTACAGTTGGTCCCATGGAACTGTCCCCAGTAGTCACGGACACGTTTGAGTTGGTCCCATGGAACTACCCCGAGTAGTCATGGACACGTTACAGTTGGTCCCATGGAACTGCCCCCAGTAGTCACGGACACGTTAGAGTTGGTCCGATGGAACTACCGCCAGTAGTCACGGATACGTTAGAGTTGGTCCCATGGAACTGCCCCCAGTAGACACGGACACATTAGGGTTGGTCCCAATGGAATTACCCCCCAGTAGTCACGGACACGTTAGAGTTGGTCCGATGGAACAGCCCCCAGTAGTCACGGACACGTTTGAGTTGGTCCCATGGAACTACCCCCAGTGGTCACGGACACGTTAGAGTCGGTCCCATGGAACTGCCCCCAGTATTCACGGACACGTTAGAGTTGGTCCGATGGAACTACCCCCAGTAGTCACGGACACGTTAGAGTTGGTCCCATGGAACTACCCCCAGTAGTCACGGACACGTTAGACTTGGTCCCATGGAACTGTCCCTAGTAGTCAAGGATACGTTAGAGGTGGTCCCATGGAACTAACCCCCCAGTAGTCACGGACACGTTAGAGTTGGTCCGATGGAACTGCCCCCAGTAGTCACGGACACGTTTGAGTTGGTCCCATGGAACTACCCCCAGTAGTCACGGACACGTTAGAGTCGGTCCCATGGAACTGCCCCCAGTATTCACGGACACGTTAGAGTTGGTCCGATGGAACTACCCCCAGTAATCACGGACACGTTAGAGTTGGTCCCATGGAACTAACCCCAGTAGTCACGGACACGTTAGACTTGGTCCCATGGAACTGTCCCTAGTAGTCAAGGATACGTTAGAGGTGGTCCCATGGAACTAACCCCCCAGTAGTCACGGACACGTTAGAGTTGGTCCGATGGAACTGCCCCCAGTAGTCACGGACACGTTTGAGTTGGTCCCATGGAACTACCCCCAGTAGTCACGGACACGTTCGAGTCGGTCCCATGGAACTGCCCCCAGTATTTACGGACACGTTAGAGTTGGTCCGATGGAAATACCCCCAGTAGTCACGGACACGTTAGAGTCGGTCCCATGGAACTGCCCCCAGGATTCACGGACACTTTAGAGTCGGTCCCATGGAACTACCCCCAGTAGTCACGGACACGTTAGAGTTGGTCCGATGGAACTGCCCCCAGTAGACACGGACACGTTTGAGTTGGTCCCATGGAACTACCCCCAGTAGTCACGGACACGTTAGACTTGGTCCCATGGAACTGTCCCTAGTAGTCAAGGATACGTTAGAGGTGGTCCCATGGAACTAACCCCCCAGTAGTCACGGACACGTTAGAGTTGGTCCGATGGCACTGCCCCCAGTAGTCACGGACACGTTTGAGTTGGTCCCATGGAACTACCCCCAGTAGTCACGGACACGTTAGAGTCGGTCCCATGGAACTACCCCCAGTAGTCACGGACACGTTAGAGGTGGTCCCATGGAACTACCCCCAGTAGTCACGGACACGTTAGACTTGGTCCCATGGAACTAACCCCAGTAGTCACGGACACGTTAGACTTGGTCCCATGGAACTGCCCCCAGTATTCATGGACACGTTAGAGTTGGTCCCATGGAACTGCCCCCAGTATTCACGGACACGTTAGACTTGGTCCCATGGAACTAACCCCAGTAGTCACGGACACGTTAGACTTGGTCCCATGGAACTAACCCCAGTAGTCACGGACACGTTAGACTTGGTCCCATGGAACTGCCCCCAGTATTCATGGACACGTTTGAGTTGGTCCCATGGAACTAACCCCAGTAGTCACGGACACGTTAGAGTTGGTCCCATGGAACTGCCCCCAGTAGTCGCGGACACGTTAGAGTTGGTCCGATGGAACTGTCCCTAGTAGTCACGGACACGTTAGAGTTGGTCCCATGGAACTGCCCCCAGTAGTCACGGACACGTTAGGGTTAGTCCCATGGAACTGCCCCCAGTAGTCACGGACACGTTAGAGTTGGTCCCATGGAACTGTCCCTAGTAGTCACGGACACGTTAGAGTTGGATCCATGGAACTGCCCCCAGTAGTCACGGACACGTTAGAGTTGGTCCCATGGAACTACCCCCAGTAGTCACAGACACGTTAGAGTTGGTCCCATGGAACTGCCCCAGTAGTCACGGACACGTTAGAGTTGGTCCCATGGAACTGCCCCCAGTAGTCACGGACACGTTAGAGTTGGATCCATGGAACTGCCCCCAGTAGTCACGGACACGTTAGAGTTGGATCCATGGAACTGCCCCCAGTAGTCACGGACACGTTAGAGTTGGTCCCATGGAACTGTCCCCAGTAGTCACGGACATGTTAGAGTTGGTCCCATGGAACTACCCCCAGTAGTCACGGACACGTTAGAGTTGGTCCCATGGATCTGTCCCCAGTAGTCACGGACACGTTAGAGTTGGTCCCATGGAACTGCCCCCAGTAGTCACGGACACGTTAGAGTTGGATCAATGGAACTGTCCTCAGTAGTCACAGACACGTTACAGTTGGTCCCATGGAACTACCCCCAGTAGTCACGGACACGTTACAGTTGGTCCCATGGAACTGTCCCCAGTAGTCACGGAAACGTTACAGTTGGTGCCATGGAACTGCCCCCAGTAGTCACGGACACGTTAGAGTTGGTCCCATGGAACTACCCCCAGTAGTCACGGACACGTTACAGTTGGTGGCATGGAACTGTCCCCAGTAGTCACGGACACGTTAGAGTTGGTCCCATGGAACTGCCCCCAGTAGTCACGGACACGTTACAGTTGGTGCCATGGAACTGCCCCCAGTAGTCACGGACACGTTACAGTTGGTGCCATGGAACTGCCCCCAGTAGTCACAGACACGTTAGAGTTGGTCCCATGGAACTGTCCCCAGTAGTCACGGACACGTTACAGTTGGTGCCATGGAAGTGTCCCCAGTAGTCACGGACACGTTAGAGTTGGTCCCATGGAACTGTCCCCAGTAGTCACGGACACGTTACAGTTGGTCCCATGGAACTGCCCCCAGTAGTCACGGACACGTTACAGTTGGTGCCATGGAACTGCCCCCAGTAGTCACAGACACGTTAGAGTTGGTCCCATGGAACTGCCCCCAGTTGTCACGGACACGTTAGAGTTGGTCCCATGGAACTGTCCCCAGTAGTCACGGACACGTTACAGTTGGTGCCATGGAACTGCCCCCAGTAGTCACAGACACGTTAGAGTTGGTCCCATGGAACTACCCCCAGTAGTCACGGACACGTTAGAGTTGATCCCATGGAACTGCCCCCAGTAGTCACGGACACGTTAGAGTTGATCCCATGGAACTGCCCCCAGTAGTCACGGACATGTTAGAGTTGGTCCCATGGAACTACCCCAAGTAGTCACGGACACGTTACAGTTGGTCCCATGGAACTGTCCCCAGTAGTCACGGAGACGTTACAGTTGGTGCCATGGAACTGTCCCCAGTAGTCACGGACACGTTACAGTTGGTGCCATGGAACTGTCCCCAGTAGTCACAGACACGTTACAGTTGGTCCCATGGAACTGCCCCCAGTAGTCACGGACACGTTACAGTTGGTCCCATGGAACTGTCCCCAGTAGTCACGGACACGTTAGAGTTGGTCCCATGGAACTGTCCCCAGTAGTCACGGACACGTTACGGTTGGTGCCATGGAACTGTCCCCAGTAGTCACGGACACGTTAGAGTTGGTCCCATGGAACTGTCCCCAGTAGTCACGGACACGTTAGAGTTGGTCCCATGGAACTGCGCCCAGTAGTCCCGGACACGTTAGAGTTGGTCCCATGGAACTGTCCCCAGTAGTCACGGACACGTTACAGTTCGTCCCATGGAACTGCGCCCAGTAGTCACGGACACGTTAGAGTTGGTCCCACGGAACTGCCCCCAGTTGTCACGGACAAGTTAGAGTTGGTCCCATGGAACTACCCCAGTAGTCACAGACACGTTACAGTTGGTCCCATGGAACTACCCCCAGTAGTCACGGACACGTTACAGTTGGTCCCATGGAACTGTCCCCAGTAGTCACGGACACGTTAGAGTTGGTCCCATGGAACTACCCCAGTAGTCACAGACACGTTACAGTTGGTCCCATGGAACTGCCCCCAGTAGTCACGGACACGTTTCAGTTGGTCCCATGGAACTGTCCCCAGTAGTCACGGACACGTTACAGTTGGTCCCATGGAACTGTCCCCAGTAGTCACGGACACGTTACAGTTTGTCCCATGGAACTGTCCCCAGTAGTCACGGACACGTTAGAGTTGGTGCCATGGAACTGTCCCCAGTAGTCACGGACACGTTACAGTTGGTGCCATGGAACTGTCCCCAGTAGTCACGGACACGTTAGAGTTGGTCCCATGGAACTGTCCCAGTAGTCACGGACACGTTAGAGTTGGTCCCATGGAACTACCCCAGTAGTCACAGACACGTTACAGTTGGTCCCATGGAACTGTCCCCCGTAGTCACGGACACGTTACAGTTGGTCCCATGGAACTGTCCCCAGTAGTCACGGACACGTTAGAGTTGGTCCCATGGAACTGCCCCCAGTAGTCACGGACACGTTAGAGTTGGTCCCATGGAACTACCCCAGTAGTCACAGACACGTTACAGTTGGTCCCATGGAACTGTCCCCAGTAGTCACGGACACGTTACAGTTGGTCCCATGGAACTGTCCCCAGTAGTCACGGACACGTTACAGTTGGTCCCATGGAACTGTCCCCAGTAGTCACGGACACGTTACAGTTGGTCCCATGGAACTACCCCAGTAGTCACAGACACGTTACAGTTGGTCCCATGGAACTGTCCCCAGTAGTCACAGACACGTTACAGTTGGTCCCATGGAACTGTCCCCAGTAGTCACGGACACGTTACAGTTGGTCCCATGGAACTGTCCCCAGTAGTCACGGACACGTTACAGTTGGTCCCATGGAACCGTCCCCAGTAGTCACGGACACGTTACAGTTGGTCCCTTGGAACTGTCCCCAGTAGTCACGGACACGTTACAGTTGGTCCCATGGAACTGTCCCCAGTAGTCACGGACACGTTACAGTTGGTCCCATGGAACTGTCCCCAGTAGTCACGGACACGTTACAGTTGGTGCCATGGAACTGCCCCCAGTAGTCACGGACACGTTAGAGTTGGTCCCATGGAACTGTCCCCAGTAGTCACGGACACGTTACAGTTGGTGCCATGGAACTGTCCCCAGTAGTCACGGACACGTTACAGTTGGTCCCATGGAACTGTCCCCAGTAGTCACGGACACGTTACAGTTGGTGCCATGGAACTGTCCCCAGTAGTCACGGACACAATAGGGTTGGTCCCATGGAATTGTCCCCAGTATTCACGGACACGTTACAGTTGGTCCCATGGAACTGTCCCCAGTAGTCACGGACACGTTACAGTTGGTCCCATGGAACTGTCCCCAGTAGTCACGGACACGTTACAGTTGGTCCCATGGAACTGTCCCCAGTAGTCACGGACACGTTACAGTTGGTCCCATGGAACTGTCCCCAGTAGTCACGGACACGTTACAGTTGGTCCCATGGAACTGTCCCCAGTAGTCACGGACACGTTAGAGTTGGTCCCATGGAACTACCCCCAGTAGTCACGGACACGTTACAGTTGGTGGCATGGAACTGTCCCCAGTAGTCACGGACACGTTAGAGTTGGTCCCATGGAACTGCCCCCAGTAGTCACGGACACGTTACAGTTGGTGCCATGGAACTGCCCCCAGTAGTCACGGACACGTTACAGTTGGTGCCATGGAACTGCCCCCAGTAGTCACAGACACGTTAGAGTTGGTCCCATGGAACTGTCCCCAGTAGTCACAGACACGTTACAGTTGGTCCCATGGAACTGCCCCCAGTAGTCACGGACACGTTACAGTTGGTCCCATGGAACTGTCCCCAGTAGTCACGGACACGTTAGAGTTGGTCCCATGGAACTGTCCCCAGTAGTCACGGACACGTTACGGTTGGTGCCATGGAACTGTCCCCAGTAGTCACGGACACGTTAGAGTTGGTCCCATGGAACTGTCCCCAGTAGTCACGGACACGTTACAGTTGGTCCCATGGAACTGCCCCCAGTAGTCACGGAAACGTTACAGTTGGTGCCATGGAACTGCCCCCAGTAGTCACAGACACGTTAGAGTTGGTCCCATGGAACTGCCCCCAGTAGTCACGGACATGTTAGAGTTGGTCCCATGGAACTACCCCAAGTAGTCACGGACACGTTACAGTTGGTCCCATGGAACTGTCCCCAGTAGTCACGGACACGTTACAGTTGGTGCCATGGAACTGTCCCCAGTAGTCACAGACACGTTAGAGTTGGTCCCATGGAACTGTCCCCAGTAGTCACGGACACGTTACAGTTGGTCCCGTGGAACTGTCCCCAGTAGTCACGGACACGTTACAGTTGGTGCCATGGAACTGTCCCCAGTAGTCACGGACACGTTACAGTTGGTCCCATGGAACTACCCCCAGTAGTCACAGACACGTTACAGTTGGTCCCATGGAACTGTCCCCAGTAGTCACGGACACGTTAGAGTTGGTCCCATGGAACTGTCCCCAGTAGTCACAGACACGTTACAGTTGGTCCCATGGAACTACCCCCAGTAGTCACAGACACGTTACAGTTGGTGCCATGGAACTGCCCCCAGTAGTCACGGACACGTTAGAGTTGGTCCCATGGAACTGTCCCCAGTAGTCACGGACACGTTAGAGTTGGTCCCATGGAACTGCGCCCAGTAGTCCCGGACACGTTAGAGTTGGTCCCATGGAACTGTCCCCAGTAGTCACGGACACGTTACAGTTCGTCCCATGGAACTGCGCCCAGTAGTCACGGACACGTTAGAGTTGGTCCCATGGAACTGCCCCCAGTAGTCACGGACAAGTTAGAGTTGGTCCCATGGAACTACCCCAGTAGTCACAGACACGTTACAGTTGGTCCCATGGAACTACCCCCAGTAGTCACGGACACGTTACAGTTGGTCCCATGGAACTGTCCCCAGTAGTCACGGACACGTTAGAGTTGGTCCCATGGAACTACCCCAGTAGTCACAGACACGTTACAGTTGGTCCCATGGAACTGCCCCCAGTAGTCACGGACACGTTTCAGTTGGTCCCATGGAACTGTCCCCAGTAGTCACGGACACGTTACAGTTGGTCCCATGGAACTGTCCCCAGTAGTCACGGACACGTTACAGTTTGTCCCATGGAACTGTCCCCAGTAGTCACGGACACGTTAGAGTTGGTGCCATGGAACTGTCCCCAGTAGTCACGGACACGTTACAGTTGGTGCCATGGAACTGTCCCCAGTAGTCACGGACACGTTAGAGTTGGTCCCATGGAACTGTCCCAGTAGTCACGGACACGTTAGAGTTGGTCCCATGGAACTACCCCAGTAGTCACAGACACGTTACAGTTGGTCCCATGGAACTGTCCCCCGTAGTCACGGACACGTTACAGTTGGTCCCATGGAACTGTCCCCAGTAGTCACGGACACGTTAGAGTTGGTCCCATGGAACTGCCCCCAGTAGTCACGGACACGTTAGAGTTGGTCCCATGGAACTACCCCAGTAGTCACAGACACGTTACAGTTGGTCCCATGGAACTGTCCCCAGTAGTCACGGACACGTTACAGTTGGTCCCATGGAACTGTCCCCAGTAGTCACGGACACGTTACAGTTGGTCCCATGGAACTGTCCCCAGTAGTCACGGACACGTTACAGTTGGTCCCATGGAACTACCCCAGTAGTCACAGACACGTTACAGTTGGTCCCATGGAACTGTCCCCAGTAGTCACAGACACGTTACAGTTGGTCCCATGGAACTGTCCCCAGTAGTCACGGACACGTTACAGTTGGTCCCATGGAACTGTCCCCAGTAGTCACGGACACGTTACAGTTGGTCCCATGGAACCGTCCCCAGTAGTCACGGACACGTTACAGTTGGTCCCATGGAACTGTCCCCAGTAGTCACGGACACGTTACAGTTGGTCCCATGGAACTGTCCCCAGTAGTCACGGACACGTTACAGTTGGTGCCATGGAACTGCCCCCAGTAGTCACGGACACGTTAGAGTTGGTCCCATGGAACTGTCCCCAGTAGTCACGGACACGTTACAGTTGGTGCCATGGAACTGTCCCCAGTAGTCACGGACACGTTACAGTTGGTCCCATGGAACTGTCCCCAGTAGTCACGGACACGTTACAGTTGGTGCCATGGAACTGTCCCCAGTAGTCACGGACACAATAGGGTTGGTCCCATGGAATTGTCCCCAGTAGTCACGGACACGTTACAGTTGGTCCCATGGAACTGTCCCCAGTAGTCACGGACACGTTACAGTTGGTCCCATGGAACTGTCCCCAGTAGTCACGGACACGTTACAGTTGGTCCCATGGAACTGTCCCCAGTAGTCACGGACACGTTACAGTTGGTCCCATGGAACTGTCCCCAGTAGTCACGGACACGTTACAGTTGGTCCCATGGAACTGTCCCCAGTAGTCACGGACACGTTAGAGTTGGTCCCATGGAACTGTCCCCAGTAGTCACGGACACGTTACAGTTGGTCCCATGGAACTGTCCCCAGTAGTCACGGACACGTTACAGTTGGTGCCATGGAACTGTCCCCAGTAGTCACGGACACGTTACAGTTGGTCCCATGGAACTACCCCCAGTAGTCACAGACGCGTTACAGTTGGTCCCATGGAACTGTCCCCAGTAGTCACGGACACGTTAGAGTTGGTCCCATGGAACTGTCCCCAGTAGTCACAGACACGTTACAGTTGGTCCCATGGAACTACCCCCAGTAGTCACAGACACGTTACAGTTGGTGCCATGGAACTGCCCCCAGTAGTCACGGACACGTTAGAGTTGGTCCCATGGAACTGTCCCCAGTAGTCACGGACACGTTAGAGTTGGTCCCATGGAACTGCGCCCAGTAGTCACGGACACGTTAGAGTTGGTCCCATGGAACTGTCCCCAGTAGTCACGGACACGTTACAGTTCGTCCCATGGAACTGCGCCCAGTAGTCACGGACACGTTAGAGTTGGTCCCATGGAACTGCCCCCAGTAGTCACGGACAAGTTAGAGTTGGTCCCATGGAACTACCCCAGTAGTCACAGACACGTTACAGTTGGTCCCATGGAACTACCCCCAGTAGTCACGGACACGTTACAGTTGGTCCCATGGAACTGTCCCCAGTAGTCACGGAAACGTTACAGTTGGTGCCATGGAACTGCCCCCAGTAGTCACGGACACGTTAGAGTTGGTCCCATGGAACTACCCCCAGTAGTCACGGACACGTTACAGTTGGTGGCATGGAACTGTCCCCAGTAGTCACGGACACGTTAGAGTTGGTCCCATGGAACTGCCCCCAGTAGTCACGGACACGTTACAGTTGGTGCTATGGAACTGCCCCCAGTAGTCACGGACACGTTACAGTTGGTGCCATGGAACTGCCCCCAGTAGTCACAGACACGTTAGAGTTGGTCCCATGGAACTGTCCCCAGTAGTCACGGACACGTTACAGTTGGTGCCATGGAACTGTCCCCAGTAGTCACGGACACGTTAGAGTTGGTCCCATGGAACTGTCCCCAGTAGTCACGGACACGTTACAGTTGGTCCCATGGAACTGCCCCCAGTAGTCACGGACACGTTACAGTTGGTGCCATGGAACTGCCCCCAGTAGTCACAGACACGTTAGAGTTGGTCCCATGGAACTGCCCCCAGTTGTCACGGACACGTTAGAGTTGGTCCCATGGAACTGTCCCCAGTAGTCACGGACACGTTACAGTTGGTGCCATGGAACTGCCCCCAGTAGTCACAGACACGTTAGAGTTGGTCCCATGGAACTACCCCCAGTAGTCACGGACACGTAAGTGTTGATCCCATGGAACTGCCCCCAGTAGTCACGGACACGTTAGAGTTGATCCCATGGAACTGCCCCCAGTAGTCACGGACATGTTAGAGTTGGTCCCATGGAACTACCCCAAGTAGTCACGGACACGTTACAGTTGGTCCCATGGAACTGTCCCCAGTAGTCACGGAGACGTTACAGTTGGTGCCATGGAACTGTCCCCAGTAGTCACGGACACGTTACAGTTGGTGCCATGGAACTGTCCCCAGTAGTCACAGATACGTTACAGTTGGTCCCATGGAACTGCCCCCAGTAGTCACGGACACGTTACAGTTGGTCCCATGGAACTGTCCCCAGTAGTCACGCACACGTTAGAGTTGGTCCCATGGAACTGTCCCCAGTAGTCACGGACACGTTACAGTTGGTGCCATGGAACTGTCCCCAGTAGTCACGGACACGTTAGAGTTGATCCCATGGAACTGTCCCCAGTAGTCACGGACACGTTACAGTTGGTCCCATGGAACTGCCCCCAGTAGTCACGGACACGTTACAGTTGGTGCCATGGAACTGCCCCCAGTAGTCACAGACACGTTAGAGTTGGTCCCATGGAACTGCCCCCAGTAGTCACGGACATGTTAGAGTTGGTCCCATGGAACTACCCCAAGTAGTCACGGACACGTTACAGTTGGTCCCATGGAACTGTCCCCAGTAGTCACGGACACGTTACAGTTGGTGCCATGGAACTGTCCCCAGTAGTCACAGACACGTTAGAGTTGGTCCCATGGAACTGTCCCCAGTAGTCACGGACACGTTACAGTTGGTCCCGTGGAACTGTCCCCAGTAGTCACGGACACGTTACAGTTGGTGCCATGGAACTGTCCCCAGTAGTCACGGACACGTTACAGTTGGTCCCATGGAACTACCCCCAGTAGTCACAGACACGTTACAGTTGGTCCCATGGAACTGTCCCCAGTAGTCACGGACACGTTAGAGTTGGTCCCATGGAACTGTCCCCAGTAGTCACAGACACGTTACAGTTGGTCCCATGGAACTACCCCCAGTAGTCACAGACACGTTACAGTTGGTGCCATGGAACTGCCCCCAGTAGTCACGGACACGTTAGAGTTGGTCCCATGGAACTGTCCCCAGTAGTCACGGACACGTTAGAGTTGGTCCCATGGAACTGCGCCCAGTAGTCCCGGACACGTTAGAGTTGGTCCCATGGAACTGTCCCCAGTAGTCACGCACACGTTACAGTTCGTCCCATGGAACTGCGCCCAGTAGTCACGGACACGTTAGAGTTGGTCCCATGGAACTGCCCCCAGTAGTCACGGACAAGTTAGAGTTGGTCCCATGGAACTACCCCAGTAGTCACAGACACGTTACAGTTGGTCCCATGGAACTACCCCCAGTAGTCACGGACACGTTACAGTTGGTCCCATGGAACTGTCCCCAGTAGTCACGGACACGTTAGAGTTGGTCCCATGGAACTACCCCAGTAGTCACAGACACGTTACAGTTGGTCCCATGGAACTGCCCCCAGTAATCACGGACACGTTTCAGTTGGTCCCATGGAACTGTCCCCAGTAGTCACGGACACGTTACAGTTGGTCCCATGGAACTGTCCCCAGTAGTCAAGGACACGTTACAGTTGGTCCCATGGAACTGTCCCCAGTAGTCACGGACACGTTAGAGTTGGTGCCATGGAACTGTCCCCAGTAGTCACGGACACGTTACAGTTGGTGCCATGGAACTGTCCCCAGTAGTCACGGACACGTTAGAGTTGGTCCCATGGAACTGTCCCAGTAGTCACGGACACGTTAGAGTTGGTCCCATGGAACTACCCCAGTAGTCACAGACACGTTACAGTTGGTCCCATGGAACTGTCCCCCGTAGTCACGGACACGTTACAGTTGGTCCCATGGAACTGTCCCCAGTAGTCACGGACACGTTAGAGTTGGTCCCATGGAACTGCCCCCAGTAGTCACGGACACGTTAGAGTTGGTCCCATGGAACTACCCCAGTAGTCACAGACACGTTACAGTTGGTCCCATGGAACTGTCCCCAGTTGTCACGGACACGTTACAGTTGGTCCCATGGGACTGTCCCCAGTAGTCACGGACACGTTACAGTTGGTCCCATGGAACTGTCCCCAGTAGTCACGGACACGTTACAGTTGGTCCCATGGAACTACCCCAGTAGTCACAGACACGTTACAGTTGGTCCCATGGAACTGTCCCCAGTAGTCACAGACACGTTACAGTTGGTCCCATGGAACTGTCCCCAGTAGTCACGGACACGTTACAGTTGGTCCCATGGAACTGTCCCCAGTAGTCACGGACACGTTACAGTTGGTCCCATGGAACTGTCCCCAGTAGTCACGGACACGTTACAGTTGGTCCCATGGAACTGTCCCCAGTAGTCACGGACACGTTACAGTTGGTCCCATGGAACTGTCCCCAGTAGTCACGGACACGTTACAGTTGGTCCCATGGAACTGTCCCCAGTAGTCACGGACACGTTACAGTTGGTGCCATGGAACTGCCCCCAGTAGTCACGGACACGTTAGAGTTGGTCCCATGGAACTGTCCCCAGTAGTCACGGACACGTTACAGTTGGTGCCATGGAACTGTCCCCAGTAGTCACGGACACGTTACAGTTGGTCCCATGGAACTGTCCCCAGTAGTCACGGACACGTTACAGTTGGTGCCATGGAACTGTCCCCAGTAGTCACGGACACAATAGGGTTGGTCCCATGGAACTGTCCCCAGTAGTCACGGACACGTTACAGTTGGTCCCATGGAACTGTCCCCAGTAGTCACGGACACGTTACAGTTGGTCCCATGGAACTGTCCCCAGTAGTCACGGACACGTTACAGTTGGTCCCATGGAACTGTCCCCAGTAGTCACGGTCACGTTACAGTTGGTCCCATGGAACTGTCCCCAGTAGTCACGGACACGTTACAGTTGGTCCCATGGAACTGTCCCCAGTAGTCACGGACACGTTAGAGTTGGTCCCATGGAACTGTCCCCAGTAGTCACGGACACGTTACATTTGGTCCCATGGAACTGTCCCCAGTAGTCACGGACACGTTACAGTTGGTGCCATGGAACTGTCCCCAGTAGTCACGGACACGTTACAGTTGGTCCCATGGAACTACCCCCAGTAGTCACAGACACGTTACAGTTGGTCCCATGGAACTGTCCCCAGTAGTCACGGACACGTTAGAGTTGGTCCCATGGAACTGTCCCCAGTAGTCACAGACACGTTACAGTTGGTCCCATGGAACTACCCCCAGTAGTCGCAGACACGTTACAGTTGGTGCCATGGAACTGCCCCCAGTAGTCACGGACACGTTAGAGTTGGTCCCATGGAACTGTCCCCAGTAGTCACGGACACGTTAGAGTTGGTCCCATGGAACTGCGCCCAGTAGTCACGGACACGTTAGAGTTGGTCCCATGGAACTGTCCCCAGTAGTCACGGACACGTTACAGTTCGTCCCATGGAACTGCGCCCAGTAGTCACGGACACGTTAGAGTTGGTCCCATGGAACTGCCCCCAGTAGTCACGGACAAGTTAGAGTTGGTCCCATGGAACTACCCCAGTAGTCACAGACACGTTACAGTTGGTCCCATGGAACTACCCCCAGTAGTCACGGACACGTTACAGTTGGTCCCATGGAACTGTCCCCAGTAGTCACGGACACGTTAGAGTTGGTCCCATGGAACTACCCCAGTAGTCACAGACACGTTACAGTTGGTCCCATGGAACTGCCCCCAGTAGTCACGGACACGTTACAGTTGGTCCCATGGAACTGTCCCCAGTAGTCACGGACACGTTACAGTTGGTCCCATGGAACTGTCCCCAGTAGTCACGGACACGTTACAGTTGGTCCCATGGAACTGTCCCCAGTAGTCACGGACACGTTAGAGTTGGTGCCATGGAACTGTCCCCAGTAGTCACGGACACGTTACAGTTGGTGCCATGGAACTGTCCCCAGTAGTCACGGACACGTTAGAGTTGGTCCCATGGAACTGTCCCCAGTAGTCACGGACACGTTAGAGTTGGTCCCATGGAACTACCCCAGTAGTCACAGACACGTTACAGTTGGTCCCATGGAACTGTCCCCCGTAGTCACGGACACGTTACAGTTGGTCCCATGGAACTGTCCCCAGTAGTCACGGACACGTTAGAGTTGGTCCCATGGAACTGCCCCCAGTAGTCACGGACACGTTAGAGTTGGTCCCATGGAACTACCCCAGTAGTCACAGACACGTTACAGTTGGTCCCATGGAACTGTCCCCAGTAGTCACGGACACGTTACAGTTGGTCCCATGGAACTGTCCCCAGTAGTCACGGACACGTTACAGTTGGTCCCATGGAACTGTCCCCAGTAGTCACGGACACGTTACAGTTGGTCCCATGGAACTACCCCAGTAGTCACAGACACGTTACAGTTGGTCCCATGGAACTGTCCCCAGTAGTCACGGACACGTTACAGTTGGTCCCATGGAACTGTCCCCAGTAGTCACGGACACGTTACAGTTGGTCCCATGGAACTGTCCCCAGTAGTCACGGACACGTTACAGTTGGTCCCATGGAACTGTCCCCAGTAGTCACGGACACGTTACAGTTGGTCCCAAGGAACTGTCCCCAGTAGTCACGGACACGTTACAGTTGGTCCCATGGAACTGTCCCCAGTAGTCACGGACACGTTACAGTTGGTGCCATGGAACTGTCCCCAGTAGTCACGGACACAATAGGGTTGGTCCCATGGAACTGTCCCCAGTAGTCACGGACACGTTACAGTTGGTGCCATGGAACTGTCCCCAGTAGTCACGGACACGTTAGAGTTGGTCCCATGGAACTGTCCCCAGTAGTCACGGACACGTTACAGTTGGTCCCATGGAACTGTCCCCAGTAGTCACGGACACGTTACAGTTGGTCCCATGGAACTGTCCCCAGTAGTCACGGACACGTTACAGTTGGTCCCATGGAACTGCCCCCAGTAGTCACGGACACGTTACAGTTGGTCCCATGGAACTGTCCCCAGTAGTCACGGACACGTTAGAGTTGGTGCCATGGAACTGTCCCCAGTAGTCACGGACACGTTAGAGTTGGTCCCATGGAACTGCTTCCAGTAGTCACGGACACGTTACAGTTGGTCCCATGGAACTGTCCCCAGTAGTCACGGACACGTTAGAGTTGGTGCCATGGAACTGTCCCCAGTAGTCACGGACACGTTAGAGTTGGTGCCATGGAACTGCCCCCAGTAGTCACGGACACGTTACAGTTTGTCCCATGGAACTGTCCCCAGTAGTCACGGACACGTTAGAGTTGGTGCCATGGAACTGTCCCCAGTAGTCACGGACACGTTACAGTTGGTCCCATGGAACTGTCCCCAGTAGTCACGGACACGTTAGAGTTGGTCCCATTGAACTGTCCCCAGTAGTCACGGACACGTTAGAGTTGGTGCCATGGAACTGCCCCCAGTAGTCACGGACACGTTACAGTTGGTCCCATGGATCTGTCCCCAGTAGTCACGGACACGTTAGAGTTGGTCCCATGGAACTGCCCCCAGTAGTCACGGACACGTTACAGTTGGTGCCATGGAACTGTCCCCAGTAGTCACGGACACGTTACAGTTAGTCCCATGGAACTGCCCCCAGTAGTCACGGACACGTTACAGTTGGTTCCATGGAACTGCCCCCAGTAGTCACGGACACGTTACAGTTGGTGCCATGGAACTGCCCCCAGTAGTCACGGACACGTTACAGTTGGTCCCATGGAACTGTCCCCAGTAGTCACGGACACGTTACAGTTGGTCCCATGGAACTGCCCCCAGTAGTCACGGACACGTTACAGTTGGTCCCATGGAACTGTCCCCAGTAGTCACGGACACGTTACAGTTGGTCCCATGGAACTGTCCCCAGTATTCACGGACACGTTACAGTTGGTGCCATGGAACTGCCCCCAGTAGTCACGGACACGTTAGAGTTGGTCCGATGGAACTGTCCCTAGTAGTCACGGACACCTTAGAGTTGGTCCCATGGAACTGCCCCCAGTAGTCACGGACACGTTAGGGTTAGTCCCATGGAACTGCCCCCAGTAGTCACGGACACGTTAGAGTTGGGCCCATGGAACTGTCCCTAGTAGTCACGGACACGTTAGAGTTGGATCCATGGAACTGCCCCCAGTAGTCACGGACACGTTAGAGTTGGTACCATGGAACTACCCCCAGTAGTCACAGACACGTTAGAGTTGGTCCCATGGAACTGCCCCCAGTAGTCACGGACACGTTAGAGTTGGTCCCATGGAACTGCCCCCAGTAGTCACGGACACGTTAGAGTTGGATCCATGGAACTGCCCCCAGTACTCACGGACACGTTAGAGTTGGATCCATGGAACTGCCCCCAGTAGTCACGGACACGTTAGAGTTGGTCCCATGGAACTGTCCCCAGTAGTCACGGACATGTTAGAGTTGGTCCCATGGAACTACCCCCAGTAGTCACGGACACGTTAGAGTTGGTCCCATGGATCTGCCCCCAGTAGTGACGGACACGTTAGAGTTGGTCCCATGGAACTGCCCCCAGTAGTCACGGACACGTTAGAGTTGGATCCATGGAACTGTCCCCAGTAGTCACAGACACGTTACAGTTGGTCCCATGGAACTACCCCCAGTAGTCACGGACACGTTACAGTTGGTCCCATGGAACTGTCCCCAGTAGTCACGGACACGTTACAGTTGGTGCCATGGAACTGCCCCCAGTAGTCACGGACACGTTAGAGTTGGTCCCATGGAACTACCCCCAGTAGTCACGGACACGTTAAAGTTGGTGCCATTGAACTGTCCCCAGTAGTCACGGACACGTTAGAGTTGGTCCTATGGAACTGCCCCCAGTAGTCACGGACACGTTACAGTTGGTGCCATGGAACTGCCCCCAGTAGTCACGGACACGTTACAGTTGGTGCCATGGAACTGCCCCCAGTAGTCACAGACACGTTAGAGTTGGTCCCATGGAACTGTCCCCAGTAGTCACGGACACGTTACAGTTGGTGCCATGGAACTGTCCCCAGTAGTCACGGGCACGTTACAGTTAGTGCCATGGAACTGCCCCCAGTAGTCACAGACACGTTAGAGTTGGTCCCATGGAACTGCCCCCAGTAGTCACGGACACGTTAGAGTCGGTCCCATGGAACTGTCCCCAGTAGTCACGGACACGTTACAGTTGGTGCCATGGAACTGCCCCCAGTAGTCACAGACACGTTAGAGTTGGTCCCATGGAACTACCCCCAGTAGTCACGGACACGTTAGAGTTGATCCCATGGAACTGCCCCCAGTAGTCACGGACACGTTAGAGTTGATCCCATGGAACTGCCCCCAGTAGTCACGGACATGTTAGAGTTGGTCCCATGGAACTACCCCAAGTAGTCACGGACACGTTACAGTTGGTCCCATGGAACTGTCCCCAGTAGTCACGGACACGTTACAGTTGGTGCCATGGAACTGTCCCCAGTAGTCACGGACACGTTACAGTTGGTGCCATGGAACTGTCCCCAGTAGTCACAGACACGTTACAGTTGGTCCCATGGAACTGCCCCCAGTAGTCACGGACACGTTACAGTTGGTCCCATGGAACTGTCCCCAGTAGTCACGGACACGTTAGAGTTGGTCCCATGGAACTGTCCCCAGTTGTCACGGACACGTTACAGTTGGTGCCATGGAACTGTCCCCAGTAGTCACGGACACGTTAGAGTTGGTCCCATGGAACTGTCCCCAGTAGTCACGGACACGTTACAGTTGGTCCCATGGAACTGCCCCCAGTAGTCACGGACACGTTACAGTTGGTGCCATGGAACTGCCCCCAGTAGTCACAGACACGTTAGAGTTGGTCCCATGGAACTGCCCCCAGTAGTCACGGACACGTTAGAGTTGGTCCCATGGAACTGTCCCCAGTAGTCACGGACACGTTACAGTTGGTGCCATGGAACTGCCCCCAGTAGTCACAGACACGTTAGAGTTGGTCCCATGGAACTACCCCCAGTAGTCTCGGACACGTTAGAGTTGATCACATGGAACTGCCCCCAGTAGTCACGGACACGTTAGAGTTGATCCCATGGAACTGCCCCCAGTAGTCACGGACATGTTAGAGTTGGTCCCATGGAACTACCCCAAGTAGTCACGGACACGTTACAGTTGGTCCCATGGAACTGTCCCCAGTAGTCACGGACACGTTACAGTTGGTGCCATGGAACTGTCCCCAGTAGTCACAGACACGTTAGAGTTGGTCCCATGGAACTGTCCCCAGTAGTCACAGACACGTTACAGTTGGTCCCATGGAACTACCCCCAGTAGTCACAGACACGTTACAGTTGGTGCCATGGAACTGCCCCCAGTAGTCACGGACACGTTAGAGTTGGTCCCATGGAACTGTCCCCAGTAGTCTCGGACACGTTAGAGTTGGTCCCATGGAACTGCGCCCAGTAGTCACGGACACGTTAGAGTTGGTCCCATGGAACTGTCCCCAGTAGTCACGGACACGTTACAGTTCGTCCCATGGAACTGCGCCCAGTAGTCACGGACACGTTAGAGTTGGTCCCATGGAACTGCCCCCAGTAGTCACGGACAAGTTAGAGTTGGTCCCATGGAACTACCCCAGTAGTCACAGACACGTTACAGTTGGTCCCATGGAACTACCCCCAGTAGTCACGGACACGTTACAGTTGGTCCCATGGAACTGTCCCCAGTAGTCACGGACACGTTAGAGTTGGTCCCATGGAACTACCCCAGTAGTCACAGACACGTTACAGTTGGTCCCATGGAACTGCCCCCAGTAGTCACGGACACGTTACAGTTGGTCCCATGGAACTGTCCCCAGTAGTCACGGACACGTTACAGTTGGTCCCATGGAACTGTCCCCAGTAGTCACGGACACGTTACAGTTGGTCCCATGGAACTGTCCCCAGTAGTCACGGACACGTTAGAGTTGGTGCCATGGAACTGTCCCCGGTAGTCACGGACACGTTACAGTTGGTGCCATGGAACTGTCCCCAGTAGTCACGGACACGTTAGAGTTGGTCCCATGGAACTGTCCCCAGTAGTCACGGACACGTTAGAGTTGGTCCCATGGAACTACCCCAGTAGTCACAGACACCTTACAGTTGGTCCCATGGAACTGTCCCCCGTAGTCACGGACACGTTACAGTTGGTGCCATGGGACTGTCCCCAGTAGTCACGGACACGTTAGAGTTGGTCCCATGGAACTGCCCCCAGTAGTCACGGACACGTTAGAGTTGGTCCCATGGAACTACCCCAGTAGTCACAGACACGTTACAGTTGGTCCCATGGAACTGTCCCCAGTAGTCACGGACACGTTACAGTTGGTCCCATGGAACTGTCCCCAGTAGTCACGGACACGTTACAGTTGGTCCCATGGAACTGTCCCCAGTAGTCACGGACACGTTACAGTTGGTCCCATGGAACTACCCCAGTAGTCACAGACTCGTTGCAGTTGGTCCCATGGAACTGTCACCAGTAGTCACAGACACGTTACAGTTGGTCCCATGGAACTGTCACCAGTAGTCACGGACACGTTACAGTTGGTCCCATGGAACTGTCCCCAGTAGTCACGGACACGTTACAGTTGGTCCCATGGAACTGTCCCCAGTAGTCACGGACACGTTACAGTTGGTCCCATGGAACTGTCCCCAGTAGTCACGGACACGTTACAGTTGGTCCCATGGAACTGTCCCCAGTAGTCACGGACACGTTACATTTGGTCCCATGGAACTGTCCCCAGTAGTCACGGACACGTTACAGTTGGTGCCATGGAACTGCCCCCAGTAGTCACGGACACGTTAGAGTTGGTCCCATGGAACTGTCCCCAGTAGTCACGGACACGTTACAGTTGGTGCCATGGAACTGTCCCCAGTAGTCACGGACACGTTACAGTTGGTCCCATGGAACTGTCCCCAGTAGTCACGGACACGTTACAGTTGGTGCCATGGAACTGTCCCCAGTAGTCACGGACACAATAGGGTTGGTCCCATGGAACTGTCCCCAGTAGTCACGGACACGTTACAGTTGGTCCCATGGAACTGTCCCAAGTAGTCAAGGACACGTTACAGTTGGTCCCATGGAACTGTCCCCAGTAGTCACGGACACGTTAGAGTTGGTCCCATGGAACTGTCCCCAGTAGTCATGGACACGTTACAGTTGGTCCCATGGAACTGTCCCCAGTAGTCACGGACACGTTACAGTTGGTCCCATGGAACTGTCCCCAGTAGTCACGGACACGTTAGAGTTGGTCCCATGGAACTGTCCCCAGTAGTCACGGACACGTTACAGTTGGTGCCATGGAACTGCCCCCAGTAGTCACGGACACGTTAGAGTTGGTCCCATGGAACTACCCCCAGTAGTCACGGACACGTTAGAGTTGGTCCCATGGAACTGCCCCCAGTAGTCACGGACACAATAGGGTTGGTCCCATGGAACTGTCCCCAGCAGTCACGGACACGTTACAGTTGGTCCCATGGAACTGTCCCCAGTAGTCACGGACACGTTACAGTTGGTGCCATGGAACTGTCCCCAGTAGTCACGGACACGTTAGAGTTGGTCCCATGGAACTGCCCCCAGTAGTCACGGACACGTTACAGTTGGTCCCATGGAACTACCCCCAGTAGTCACTGACACGTTAGAGTTGGTCCCATGGAACTGTCCCCAGTAGTCACGGACACGTTACAATTGGTCCCATGGAACTGTCCCCAGTAGTCACGGACACGTTACAGTTGGTCCCATGGAACTGTCCCCAGTAGTCACGGACACGTTACAGTTGGTGCCATGGAACTGTCCCCAGTAGTCACGGACACAATAGGGTTGGTCCCATGGAACTGTCCCCAGTAGTCACGGACACGTTACAGTTGGTCCCATGGAACTGTCCCCAGTAGTCACGGACACGTTACAGTTGGTGCCATGGAACTGTCCCCAGTAGTCACGGACACGTTACAGTTGGTGCCATGGAACTGTCCCCAGTAGTCACGGACACGTTAGAGTTGGTCCCATGGAACTGTCCCCAGTAGTCACGGACACGTTACAGTTGGTCCCATGGAACTGCCCCCAGTAGTCACGGACACGTTACAGTTGGTCCCATGGAACTGTCCCCAGTAGTCACGGACACGTTACAGTTGGTCCCATGGAACTGTCCCCAGTAGTCACGGACACGTTACAGTTGGTCCCATGGAACTGTCCCCAGTAGTCACGGACACGTTAGAGTTGGTCCCATGGAACTGTCCCCAGTAGTCACCCGACACGTTACAGTTGGTGCCATGGAACTGCCCCCAGTAGTCACGGACACGTTAGAGTTGGTCCCATGGAACTACCCCCAGTAGTCACGGACACGTTAGAGTTGGTCCCATGGAACTGCCCCAGTAGTCACGGACACAATAGGGTTGGTCCCATGGAACTGTCCCCAGCAGTCACGGACACGTTACAGTTGGTCCCATGGAACTGTCCCCAGTAGTCACGGACACGTTACAGTTGGTGCCATGGAACTGTCCCCAGTAGTCACGGATACGTTAGAGTTGGTCCCATGGAACTGCCCCCAGTAGTCACGGACACGTTACAGTTGGTCCCCTGGAACTGTCCCCAGTAGTCACGGACACGTTACAGTTGGTCCCATGGAACTGTCCCCAGTAGTCACGGACACGTTACAGTTGGTGCCATGGAACTGTCCCCAGTAGTCACGGACACAATAGGGTTGGTCCCATGGAACTGTCCCCAGTAGTCACGGACACGTTACAGTTGGTCCCATGGAACTGTCCCCAGTAGTCACGGACACGTTACAGTTGGTGCCATGGAACTGTCCCCAGTAGTCACGGACACGTTACAGTTGGTGCCATGGAACTGTCCCCAGTAGTCACGGACACGTTAGAGTTGGTCCCATGGAACTGTCCCCAGTATTCACGGACACGTTACAGTTGGTCCCATGGAACTGTCCCCAGTAGTCACGGACACGTTACAGTTGGTCCCATGGAACTGTCCCCAGTAGTCACGGACACGTTACAGTTGGTCCCATGGAACTGCCCCCAGTAGTCACGGACACGTTACAGTTGGTCCCATGGAACTGTCCCCAGTAGTCACGGACACGTTACAGTTGGTGCCATGGAACTGTCCCCAGTAGTCACGGACACGTTAGAGTTGGTCCCATGGAACTGCCCCCAGTAGTCACGGACACGTTACAGTTGGTCCCATGGAACTGTCCCCAGTAGTCACGGACACGTTAGAGTTGGTGCCATGGAACTGTCCCCAGTAGTCACGGACACGTTAGAGTTGGTGCCATGGAACTGCCCCCAGTACTCACGGACACGTTACAGTTGGTCCCATGGAACTGTCCCCAGTAGTCACAGACACGTTAGAGTTGGTCCCATGGAACTGTCCCCAGTAGTCACGGACACGTTACAGTTGGTCCCATGGAACTGTCCCCAGTAGTCACGGACACGTTAGAGTTGGTGCCATGGAACTGTCCCCAGTAGTCACGGACACGTTACAGTTGGTCCCATGGAACTGTCCCCAGTAGTCACGGACAAGTTAGAGTTGGTCCCATGGAACTGTCCCCAGTAGTCACGGACACGTTAGAGTTGGTGCCATGGAACTGCCCCCAGTAGTCACGGACACGTTACAGTTGGTCCCATGGAACTGTCCCCAGTAGTCACGGACACGTTGGAGTTGGTCCCATGGAACTGCCCCCAGTAGTCACGGACACGTTACAGTTGGTGCCATGGAACTGTCCCCAGTAGTCACGGACACGTTACAGTTGGTCCCATGGAACTGCCCCCAGTAGTCACGGACACGTTACAGTTGGTCCCATGGAACTGCCCCCAGTAGTCACGGACACGTTACAGTTGGTGCCATGGAACTGCCCCCAGTAGTCACGGACACGTTACAGTTGGTCCCATGGAACTGTCCCCAGTAGTCACGGACACGTTACATTTGGTCCCATGGAACTGCCCCCAGTAGTCACGGACGCGTTACAGTTGGTCCCATGGAACTGTCCCCAGTAGACACGGACACGTTACAGTTGGTCCCATGGAACTGTCCCCAGTAGTCGCGGACACGTTACATTTGGTGCCATGGAACTGCCCCCAGTAGTCACGGACACGTTACAGTTGGTCCCATGGAACTGTCCCCAGTAGTCACGGACACGTTACAGTTGGTCCCATGGAACTGTCCCCAGTAGTCACGGACACGTTAGAGTTGGTCCCATGGAACTGTCCCCAGTAGTCACGGACACGTTACAGTTGGTCCCATGGAACTGCCCCCAGTAGTCACGGACACGTTAGAGTTGGTCCCATGGAACTGCGCCCAGTAGTCACGGACACGTTACAGTTGGTCCCATGGAACTACCCCCAGTAGTCACGGACACGTTAGAGTTGGTCCCATGGAACTGTCCCCAGTAGTCACGGACACGTTACAGTTGGTCCCCTGGAACTGTCCCCAGTAGTCACGGACACGTTACAGTTGGTCCCATGGAACTGTCCCCAGTAGTCACGGACACGTTACAGTTGGTGCCATGGAACTGCCCCCAGTAGTCACGGACACGTTACAGTTGGTGCCATGGAACTGTCCCCAGTAGTCACGGTCACGTTAGAGTTTGTCCCATGGAACTACCCCCAGTAGTCACGGACACGTTAGAGTTGGTCCCATGGAACTGCCCCCAGTAGTCACAGACACGTTACAGTTGGTCCCATGGAACTGTCCCCAGTAGTCACGGACACGTTAGAGTTGGTCCCATGGAACTACCCCAGTAGTCACGGACACGTTACAGTTGGTGCCATGGAACTGCCCCCAGTAGTCACGGACACGTTTGAATTGGTCCCATGGAACTGTCCCCAGTAGTCCATCTCTCATCCCGACGCGCAGGTCGCCCACGGGCGTCGACTAGAAAGACCTGCACACGGCCTCTCAGGAGGCTACACGAAAGAAAAAAAACCGGACACGATTGAGTTGGTCCCATGGAACTGCCCCCAGTAGTCACGAACACGTTTGAATTGGTCCCATGGAACTGCACCAGTAGTCACGGACACGTTTGAATTGGTCCCATGGAACAGTCCCCAGTAGTCATGGACACGTTTGAATTGGTCCCATGGTACTGTTACCAGTAGTCACGGACACTCTTGAGTTGGTCCCGTCTGGCTGCGTGGCTCAGGGGTAACGTTCTCGCTTGCTGAGCTCAAGGTTGCAGGTTCAAAACCTGGTGCAGTCAGCTGGCATTTGAGGATGCGCAAATGCGAGGGAGCCGTGTCAGTACATTTACTGGCACGTTAAAGATCCCCTTCGGGGCAAATTCCGGCACCCCGGCGTCTCTAAAAGCCAGGGTAGTTAAATGGGACGTAAAACCAATAACATTATTATTATTATTATTACGAGTTGGTCCCATGGAACTGTCCCCAGTAGTCACGGACAAGTTTGAATTGGTCCCATGGAACTGTCCCCAGTAGTCACGGACACGTTAGAGTTGGTCCCATGGAACTGCCCCCAGTAGTCACGGACACAATAGGGTTGGTCCCATGGAACTATCCCCAGTAGTCACGGACACGTTAGAGTTGGTCCGATGGAACTGCCCCCAGTAGTCAGGGACACGTTAAAGTTTGTCCCATGGAACTGTCCCCAGTAGTCACGGACACGTTAGAGTTGGTCCCATGGAACTGTCCCCAGTAGTCACGGACACGTTAGAGTTGGTCCGATGGAACTACCGCCAGTAGTCACGGATACGTTAGAGTTGGTCCCATGGAACTGCCCCCAGTAGACACGGACACATTAGGGTTGGTCCCAATGGAATTACCCACCAGTAGTCACGGACACGTTAGAGTTGGTCCGATGGAACTGCCCCCAGTAGTCACGGACACGTTTGAGTTGGTCCCATGGAACTACCCCCAGTGGTCACGGACACGTTAGAGTCGGTCCCATGGAACTGCCCCCAGTATTCACGGACACGTTAGAGTTGGTCCGATGGAACTACCCCCAGTAGTCACGGACACGTTAGAGTTGGTCCCATGGAACTACCCCCAGTAGTCACGGTCACGTTAGACTTGGTCCCATGGAACTGTCCCTAGTAGTCAAGGATACGTTAGAGGTGGTCCCATGGAACTAACCCCCCAGTAGTCACGGACACGTTAGAGTTGGTCCGATGGAACTGCCCCCAGTAGTCACGGACACGTTTGAGTTGGTCCCATGGAACTACCCCCAGTAGTCACGGACACGTTAGAGTCGGTCCCATGGAACTGCCCCCAGTATTCACGGACACGTTAGAGTTGGTCCGATGGAACTACCCCCAGTATTCACGGACACGTTAGAGTTGGTCCCATGGAACTAACCCCAGTAGTCACGGACACGTTAGACTTGGTCCCATGGAACTGTCCCTAGTAGTCAAGGATACGTTAGAGGTGGTCCCATGGAACTAACCCCCCAGTAGTCACGGACACGTTAGAGTTGGTCCGATGGAACTGCCCCCAGTAGTCACGGACACGTTTGAGTTGGTCCCATGGAACTACCCCCAGTAGTCACGGACACGTTAGAGTCGGTCCCATGGAACTGCCCCCAGTATTCACGGACACGTTAGAGTTGGTCCGATGGAACTACCCCCAGTATTCACGGACACGTTAGCGTTGGTCCCATGGAACTAACCCCAGTAGTCACGGACACGTTAGAATTGGTCCGATGGAACTGCCCCCAGTAGTCACGGACACGTTTGAGTTGGTCCCATGGAAATACCCCCAGTAGTCACGGACACGTTACAGTTGGTCCCATGGAACTACCCCCAGTAGTCACTGACACGTTAGAGTTGGTCCCATGGAACTGTCCCCAGTAGTCACGGACACGTTACAATTGGTCCCATGGAACTGTCCCCAGTAGTCACGGACACGTTACAGTTGGTCCCATGGAACTGTCCCCAGTAGTCACGGACACGTTACAGTTGGTGCCATGGAACTGTCCCCAGTAGTCACGGACACAATAGGGTTGGTCCCATGGAACTGTCCCCAGTAGTCACGGACACGTTACAGTTGGTCCCATGGAACTGTCCCCAGTAGTCACGGACACGTTACAGTTGGTGCCATGGAACTGTCCCCAGTAGTCACGGACACGTTACAGTTGGTGCCATGGAACTGTCCCCAGTAGTCACGGACACGTTAGAGTTGGTCCCATGGAACTGTCCCCAGTAGTCACGGACACGTTACAGTTGGTCCCATGGAACTGCCCCCAGTAGTCACGGACACGTTACAGTTGGTCCCATGGAACTGTCCCCAGTAGTCACGGACACGTTACAGTTGGTCCCATGGAACTGTCCCCAGTAGTCACGGACACGTTACAGTTGGTCCCATGGAACTGTCCCCAGTAGTCACGGACACGTTAGAGTTGGTCCCATGGAACTGTCCCCAGTAGTCACCCGACACGTTACAGTTGGTGCCATGGAACTGCCCCCAGTAGTCACGGACACGTTAGAGTTGGTCCCATGGAACTACCCCCAGTAGTCACGGACACGTTAGAGTTGGTCCCATGGAACTGCCCCAGTAGTCACGGACACAATAGGGTTGGTCCCATGGAACTGTCCCCAGCAGTCACGGACACGTTACAGTTGGTCCCATGGAACTGTCCCCAGTAGTCACGGACACGTTACAGTTGGTGCCATGGAACTGTCCCCAGTAGTCACGGATACGTTAGAGTTGGTCCCATGGAACTGCCCCCAGTAGTCACGGACACGTTACAGTTGGTCCCCTGGAACTGTCCCCAGTAGTCACGGACACGTTACAGTTGGTCCCATGGAACTGTCCCCAGTAGTCACGGACACGTTACAGTTGGTGCCATGGAACTGTCCCCAGTAGTCACGGACACAATAGGGTTGGTCCCATGGAACTGTCCCCAGTAGTCACGGACACGTTACAGTTGGTCCCATGGAACTGTCCCCAGTAGTCACGGACACGTTACAGTTGGTGCCATGGAACTGTCCCCAGTAGTCACGGACACGTTACAGTTGGTGCCATGGAACTGTCCCCAGTAGTCACGGACACGTTAGAGTTGGTCCCATGGAACTGTCCCCAGTATTCACGGACACGTTACAGTTGGTCCCATGGAACTGTCCCCAGTAGTCACGGACACGTTACAGTTGGTCCCATGGAACTGTCCCCAGTAGTCACGGACACGTTACAGTTGGTCCCATGGAACTGCCCCCAGTAGTCACGGACACGTTACAGTTGGTCCCATGGAACTGTCCCCAGTAGTCACGGACACGTTACAGTTGGTGCCATGGAACTGTCCCCAGTAGTCACGGACACGTTAGAGTTGGTCCCATGGAACTGCCCCCAGTAGTCACGGACACGTTACAGTTGGTCCCATGGAACTGTCCCCAGTAGTCACGGACACGTTAGAGTTGGTGCCATGGAACTGTCCCCAGTAGTCACGGACACGTTAGAGTTGGTGCCATGGAACTGCCCCCAGTACTCACGGACACGTTACAGTTGGTCCCATGGAACTGTCCCCAGTAGTCACAGACACGTTAGAGTTGGTCCCATGGAACTGTCCCCAGTAGTCACGGACACGTTACAGTTGGTCCCATGGAACTGTCCCCAGTAGTCACGGACACGTTAGAGTTGGTGCCATGGAACTGTCCCCAGTAGTCACGGACACGTTACAGTTGGTCCCATGGAACTGTCCCCAGTAGTCACGGACAAGTTAGAGTTGGTCCCATGGAACTGTCCCCAGTAGTCACGGACACGTTAGAGTTGGTGCCATGGAACTGCCCCCAGTAGTCACGGACACGTTACAGTTGGTCCCATGGAACTGTCCCCAGTAGTCACGGACACGTTGGAGTTGGTCCCATGGAACTGCCCCCAGTAGTCACGGACACGTTACAGTTGGTGCCATGGAACTGTCCCCAGTAGTCACGGACACGTTACAGTTGGTCCCATGGAACTGCCCCCAGTAGTCACGGACACGTTACAGTTGGTCCCATGGAACTGCCCCCAGTAGTCACGGACACGTTACAGTTGGTGCCATGGAACTGCCCCCAGTAGTCACGGACACGTTACAGTTGGTCCCATGGAACTGTCCCCAGTAGTCACGGACACGTTACATTTGGTCCCATGGAACTGCCCCCAGTAGTCACGGACGCGTTACAGTTGGTCCCATGGAACTGTCCCCAGTAGACACGGACACGTTACAGTTGGTCCCATGGAACTGTCCCCAGTAGTCGCGGACACGTTACATTTGGTGCCATGGAACTGCCCCCAGTAGTCACGGACACGTTACAGTTGGTCCCATGGAACTGTCCCCAGTAGTCACGGACACGTTACAGTTGGTCCCATGGAACTGTCCCCAGTAGTCACGGACACGTTAGAGTTGGTCCCATGGAACTGTCCCCAGTAGTCACGGACACGTTACAGTTGGTCCCATGGAACTGCCCCCAGTAGTCACGGACACGTTAGAGTTGGTCCCATGGAACTGCGCCCAGTAGTCACGGACACGTTACAGTTGGTCCCATGGAACTACCCCCAGTAGTCACGGACACGTTAGAGTTGGTCCCATGGAACTGTCCCCAGTAGTCACGGACACGTTACAGTTGGTCCCCTGGAACTGTCCCCAGTAGTCACGGACACGTTACAGTTGGTCCCATGGAACTGTCCCCAGTAGTCACGGACACGTTACAGTTGGTGCCATGGAACTGCCCCCAGTAGTCACGGACACGTTACAGTTGGTGCCATGGAACTGTCCCCAGTAGTCACGGTCACGTTAGAGTTTGTCCCATGGAACTACCCCCAGTAGTCACGGACACGTTAGAGTTGGTCCCATGGAACTGCCCCCAGTAGTCACAGACACGTTACAGTTGGTCCCATGGAACTGTCCCCAGTAGTCACGGACACGTTAGAGTTGGTCCCATGGAACTACCCCAGTAGTCACGGACACGTTACAGTTGGTGCCATGGAACTGCCCCCAGTAGTCACGGACACGTTTGAATTGGTCCCATGGAACTGTCCCCAGTAGTCCATCTCTCATCCCGACGCGCAGGTCGCCCACGGGCGTCGACTAGAAAGACCTGCACACGGCCTCTCAGGAGGCTACACGAAAGAAAAAAAACCGGACACGATTGAGTTGGTCCCATGGAACTGCCCCCAGTAGTCACGAACACGTTTGAATTGGTCCCATGGAACTGCACCAGTAGTCACGGACACGTTTGAATTGGTCCCATGGAACAGTCCCCAGTAGTCATGGACACGTTTGAATTGGTCCCATGGTACTGTTACCAGTAGTCACGGACACTCTTGAGTTGGTCCCGTCTGGCTGCGTGGCTCAGGGGTAACGTTCTCGCTTGCTGAGCTCAAGGTTGCAGGTTCAAAACCTGGTGCAGTCAGCTGGCATTTGAGGATGCGCAAATGCGAGGGAGCCGTGTCAGTACATTTACTGGCACGTTAAAGATCCCCTTCGGGGCAAATTCCGGCACCCCGGCGTCTCTAAAAGCCAGGGTAGTTAAATGGGACGTAAAACCAATAACATTATTATTATTATTATTACGAGTTGGTCCCATGGAACTGTCCCCAGTAGTCACGGACAAGTTTGAATTGGTCCCATGGAACTGTCCCCAGTAGTCACGGACACGTTAGAGTTGGTCCCATGGAACTGCCCCCAGTAGTCACGGACACAATAGGGTTGGTCCCATGGAACTATCCCCAGTAGTCACGGACACGTTAGAGTTGGTCCGATGGAACTGCCCCCAGTAGTCAGGGACACGTTAAAGTTTGTCCCATGGAACTGTCCCCAGTAGTCACGGACACGTTAGAGTTGGTCCCATGGAACTGTCCCCAGTAGTCACGGACACGTTAGAGTTGGTCCGATGGAACTACCGCCAGTAGTCACGGATACGTTAGAGTTGGTCCCATGGAACTGCCCCCAGTAGACACGGACACATTAGGGTTGGTCCCAATGGAATTACCCACCAGTAGTCACGGACACGTTAGAGTTGGTCCGATGGAACTGCCCCCAGTAGTCACGGACACGTTTGAGTTGGTCCCATGGAACTACCCCCAGTGGTCACGGACACGTTAGAGTCGGTCCCATGGAACTGCCCCCAGTATTCACGGACACGTTAGAGTTGGTCCGATGGAACTACCCCCAGTAGTCACGGACACGTTAGAGTTGGTCCCATGGAACTACCCCCAGTAGTCACGGTCACGTTAGACTTGGTCCCATGGAACTGTCCCTAGTAGTCAAGGATACGTTAGAGGTGGTCCCATGGAACTAACCCCCCAGTAGTCACGGACACGTTAGAGTTGGTCCGATGGAACTGCCCCCAGTAGTCACGGACACGTTTGAGTTGGTCCCATGGAACTACCCCCAGTAGTCACGGACACGTTAGAGTCGGTCCCATGGAACTGCCCCCAGTATTCACGGACACGTTAGAGTTGGTCCGATGGAACTACCCCCAGTATTCACGGACACGTTAGAGTTGGTCCCATGGAACTAACCCCAGTAGTCACGGACACGTTAGACTTGGTCCCATGGAACTGTCCCTAGTAGTCAAGGATACGTTAGAGGTGGTCCCATGGAACTAACCCCCCAGTAGTCACGGACACGTTAGAGTTGGTCCGATGGAACTGCCCCCAGTAGTCACGGACACGTTTGAGTTGGTCCCATGGAACTACCCCCAGTAGTCACGGACACGTTAGAGTCGGTCCCATGGAACTGCCCCCAGTATTCACGGACACGTTAGAGTTGGTCCGATGGAACTACCCCCAGTATTCACGGACACGTTAGCGTTGGTCCCATGGAACTAACCCCAGTAGTCACGGACACGTTAGAATTGGTCCGATGGAACTGCCCCCAGTAGTCACGGACACGTTTGAGTTGGTCCCATGGAAATACCCCCAGTAGTCACGGACACGTTAGAGTCGGTCCCATGGAACTGCCCCCAGTATTCACGGACACGTTAGAGTCGGTCCCATGGAACTACCCCCAGTAGTCACGGACACGTTAGAGTTGGTCCGATGGAACTGCCCCCAGTAGTCACGGACACGTTTGAGTTGGTCCCATGGAACTACCCCCAGTAGTCACGGACACGTTAGACTTGGTCCCATGGAACTGTCCCTAGTAGTCAAGGATACGTTAGAGGTGGTCCCATGGAACTAACCCCCCAGTAGTCACGGACACGTTAGAGTTGGTCCGATGGAACTGCCCCCAGTAGTCACGGACACGTTTGAGTTGGTCCCATGGAACTACCCCCAGTAGTCACGGACACGTTAGAGTTGGTCCCATGGAACTACCCCCAGTAGTCACGGACACGTTAGACTTGGTCCCATGGAACTAACCCCAGTAGTCACGGACACGTTAGACTTGGTCCCATGGAACTGCCCCCAGTATTCATGGACACGTTAGAGTTGGTCCCATGGAACTGCCCCCAGTAGTCACGGACACGTTAGACTTGGTCCCATGGAACTAACCCCAGTAGTCACGGACACGTTAGACTTGGTCCCATGGAACTAACCCCAGTAGTCACGGACACGTTAGACTTGGTCCCATGGAACTGCCCCCAGTATTCATGGACACGTTTGAGTTGGTACCATGGAACTAACCCCAGTAGTCACGGACACGTTAGAGTTGGTCCCATGGAACTGCCCCCAGTAGTCACGGACACGTTAGAGTTGGTCCGATGGAACTGTCCCTAGTAGTCACGGACACGTTAGAGTTGGTCCCATGGAACTGCCCACAGTAGTCACGGACACGTTAGGGTTAGTCCCATGGAACTGTCCCCAGTAGTCACGGACACGTTAGAGTTGGTCCCATGGAACTGTCCCTAGTAGTCACGGACACGTTAGAGTTGGATCCATGGAACTGCCCCCAGTAGTCATGGACACGTTAGAGTTGGTCCCATGGAACTACCCCCAGTAGTCACAGACACGTTAGAGTTGGTCCCATGGAACTGCCCCCAGTAGTCACGGACACGTTAGAGTTGGTCCCATGGAACTGCCCCCAGTAGTCACGGACACGTTAGAGTTGGATCCATGGAACTGCCCCCAGTAGTCACGGACACGTTAGAGTTGGATCCATGGAACTGCCCCCAGTAGTCACGGACACGTTAGAGTTGGTCCTATGGAACTGTCCCCAGTAGTCACGGACATGTTAGAGTTGGTCCCATGGAACTACCCCCAGTAGTCACGGACACGTTAGAGTTGGTCCCATGGATCTGCCCCCAGTAGTCACGGACACGTTAGAGTTGGTCCCATGGAACTGCCCCCAGTAGTCACGGACACGTTAGAGTTGGATCCATGGAACTGTCCCCAGTAGTCACAGACACGTTACAGTTGGTCCCATGGAACTACCCCCAGTAGTCACGGACACGTTACAGTTGGTCCCATGGAACTGTCCCCAGTAGTCACGGACACGTTACAGTTGGTGCCATGGAACTGCCCCCAGTAGTCACGGACACGTTAAAGTTGGTCCCATGGAACTACCCCCAGTGGTCACGGACACGTTACAGTTGGTGCCATGGAACTGTCCCCAGTAGTCACGGACACGTTAGAGTTGGTCCCATGGAACTGTCCCCAGTAGTCACGGACACGTTACAGTTGGTGCCATGGAACTGCCCCCAGTAGTCACGGACACGTTACAGTTGGTGCCATGGAACTTCCCCAGTAGTCACAGACACGTTATAGTTGGTCCCATGGAACTGCCCCCAGTAGTCACGGACACGTTACAGTTGGTGCCATGGAACTGTCCCCAGTAGTCACGGACACGTTAGAGTTGGTCCCATGGAACTGTCCCCAGTAGTCACGGACACGTTACAGTTGGTCCCATGGAACTGCCCCCAGTAGTCACGGACACGTTACAGTTGGTGCCATGGAACTGCCCCCAGTAGTCACAGACACGTTAGAGTTGGTCCCATGGAACTGCCCCCAGTAGTCACGGACACGTTAGAGTTGGTCCCATGGAACTGTCCCCAGTAGTCACGGACACGTTACAGTTGGTGCCATGGAACTGCCCCCAGTAGTCACAGACACGTTAGAGTTGGTCCCATGGAACTACCCCCAGTAGTCACGGACACGTTAGAGTTGATCCCATGGAACTGCCCCCAGTAGTCACGGACACGTTAGAGTTGATCCCATGGAACTGCCCCCAGTAGTCACGGACATGTTAGAGTTGTCCCATGGAACTACCCCAAGTAGTCACGGGCACGATACAGTTGGTCCCATGGAACTGTCCCCAGTAGTCACGGACACGTTACAGTTGGTGCCATGGAACTGTCCCCAGTAGTCACGGACACGTTACAGTTGGTGCCATGGAACTGTCCCCAGTAGTCACAGACACGTTACAGTTGGTCCCATGGAACTGCCCCCAGTTGTCACGGACACGGTACAGTTGGTCCCATGTAACTGTCCCCAGTAGTCACGGACACGTTAGAGTTGGTCCCATGGAACTGTCCCCAGTAGTCACGGACACGTTACAGTTGGTGCCATGGAACTGTCCCCAGTAATCACGGACACGTTAGAGTTGGTCCCATGGAACTGTCCCCAGTAGTCACGGACACGTTACAGTTGGTCCCATGGAACTGCCCCCAGTAGTCACGGACACGTTACAGTTGGTGCCATGGAACTGCCCCCAGTAGTCACAGACACGTTAGAGTTGGTCCCATGGAACTGCCCCCAGTAGTCACGGACACGTTAGAGTTGGTCCCATGGAACTGTCCCCAGTAGTCACGGACACGTTACAGTTGGTGCCATGGAACTGTCCCCAGTAGTCACGGACACGTTACAGTTGGTCCCATGGAACTGTCCCCAGTAGTCACGGACACGTTACAGTTCGTCCCATGGAACTGCGCCCAGTAGTCACGGACACGTTAGAGTTGGTCCCATGGAACTGCCCCCAGTAGTCACGGACAAGTTAGAGTTGGTCCCATGGAACTACCCCAGTAGTCACAGACACGTTACAGTTGGTCCCATGGAACTACCCCCAGTAGTCATGGACACGTTACAGTTGGTCCCATGGAACTGTCCCCAGTAGTCACGGACACGTTAGAGTTGGTCCCATGGAACTACCCCAGTAGTCACAGACACGTTACAGTTGGTCCCATGGAACTGCCCCCAGTAGTCACGGACACGTTACAGTTGGTCCCATGGAACTGTCCCAAGTAGTCACGGACACGTTACAGTTGGTCCCATGGAACTGTCCCCAGTAGTCACGGACACGTTACAGTTGGTCCCTTGGAACTGTCCCCAGTAGTCACGGACACGTTAGAGTTGGTGCCATGGAACTGTCCCCAGTAGTCACGGACACGTTACAGTTGGTGCCATGGAACTGTCCCCAGTAGTCACGGACACGTTAGAGTTGGTCCCATGGAACTGTCCCCAGTAGTCACGGACACGTTAGAGTTGGTCCCATGGAACTACCCCAGTAGTCACAGACACGTTACAGTTGGTTCCATGGAACTGTCCCCCGTAGTCACGGACACGTTACAGTTGGTCCCATGGAACTGTCCCCAGTAGTCACGGACACGTTAGAGTTGGTCCCATGGAACGGCCCCCAGTAGTCACGGACACGTTAGAGTTGGTCCCATGGAACTACCCCAGTAGTCACAGACACGTTACAGTTGGTCCCATGGAACTGTCCCCAGTAGTCACGGACACGTTACAGTTGGTCCCATGGAACTGTCCCCAGTAGTCACGGACACGTTACAGTTGGTCCCATGGAACTGTCCCCAGTAGTCACGGAAACGTTACAGTTGGTCCCATGGAACTACCCCAGTAGTCACAGACACGTTACAGTTGGTCCCATGGAACTGTCCCCAGTAGTCACAGACACGTTACAGTTGGTCCCATGGAACTGTCCCCAGTAGTCACGGACACGTTAGAGTTGGTCCGATGGAACTACCGCCAGTAGCCACGGATACGTTAGAGTTGGTCCCATGGAACTGCCCCCAGTAGACACGGACACATTAGGGTTGGTCCCAATGGAATTACCCACCAGTAGTCACGGACACGTTAGAGTTGGTCCGATGGAACTGCCCCCAGTAGTCACGGACACGTTTGAGTTGGTCCCATGGAACTACCCCCAGTGGTCACGGACACGTTAGAGTCGGTCCCATGGAACTGCCCCCAGTATTCACGGACACGTTAGAGTTGGTCCGATGGAACTACCCCCAGTAGTCACGGACACGTTAGAGTTGGTCCCATGGAACTACCCCCAGTAGTCACGGTCACGTTAGACTTGGTCCCATGGAACTGTCCCTAGTAGTCAAGGATACGTTAGAGGTGGTCCCATGGAACTAACCCCCCAGTAGTCACGGACACGTTAGAGTTGGTCCGATGGAACTGCCCCCAGTAGTCACGGACACGTTTGAGTTGGTCCCATGGAACTACCCCCAGTAGTCACGGACACGTTAGAGTCGGTCCCATGGAACTGCCCCCAGTATTCACGGACACGTTAGAGTTGGTCCGATGGAACTACCCCCAGTATTCACGGACACGTTAGAGTTGGTCCCATGGAACTAACCCCAGTAGTCACGGACACGTTAGACTTGGTCCCATGGAACTGTCCCTAGTAGTCAAGGATACGTTAGAGGTGGTCCCATGGAACTAACCCCCCAGTAGTCACGGACACGTTAGAGTTGGTCCGATGGAACTGCCCCCAGTAGTCACGGACACGTTTGAGTTGGTCCCATGGAACTACCCCCAGTAGTCACGGACACGTTAGAGTCGGTCCCATGGAACTGCCCCCAGTATTCACGGACACGTTAGAGTTGGTCCGATGGAACTACCCCCAGTATTCACGGACACGTTAGCGTTGGTCCCATGGAACTAACCCCAGTAGTCACGGACACGTTAGAATTGGTCCGATGGAACTGCCCCCAGTAGTCACGGACACGTTTGAGTTGGTCCCATGGAAATACCCCCAGTAGTCACGGACACGTTAGAGTCGGTCCCATGGAACTGCCCCCAGTATTCACGGACACGTTAGAGTCGGTCCCATGGAACTACCCCCAGTAGTCAC
This sequence comes from Meconema thalassinum, assembly GCA_946902985.2. Lineage (NCBI taxonomy): Eukaryota > Metazoa > Arthropoda > Insecta > Orthoptera > Tettigoniidae > Meconema > Meconema thalassinum. Next base: position 291,626,026 of record OX336391.1, on the reverse strand, counting down.
GGACACGTTAGAGTTGGTCCGATGGAACTGCCCCCAGTAGTCACGGACACGTTTGAGTTGGTCCCATGGAACTACCCCCAGTAGTCACGGACACGTTAGACTTGGTCCCATGGAACTGTCCCTAGTAGTCAAGGATACGTTAGAGGTGGTCCCATGGAACTAACCCCCCAGTAGTCACGGACACGTTAGAGTTGGTCCGATGGAACTGCCCCCAGTAGTCACGGACACGTTTGAGTTGGTCCCATGGAACTACCCCCAGTAGTCACGGACACGTTAGAGTTGGTCCCATGGAACTACCCCCAGTAGTCACGGACACGTTAGACTTGGTCCCATGGAACTAACCCCAGTAGTCACGGACACGTTAGACTTGGTCCCATGGAACTGCCCCCAGTATTCATGGACACGTTAGAGTTGGTCCCATGGAACTGCCCCCAGTAGTCACGGACACGTTAGACTTGGTCCCATGGAACTAACCCCAGTAGTCACGGACACGTTAGACTTGGTCCCATGGAACTAACCCCAGTAGTCACGGACACGTTAGACTTGGTCCCATGGAACTGCCCCCAGTATTCATGGACACGTTTGAGTTGGTACCATGGAACTAACCCCAGTAGTCACGGACACGTTAGAGTTGGTCCCATGGAACTGCCCCCAGTAGTCACGGACACGTTAGAGTTGGTCCGATGGAACTGTCCCTAGTAGTCACGGACACGTTAGAGTTGGTCCCATGGAACTGCCCACAGTAGTCACGGACACGTTAGGGTTAGTCCCATGGAACTGTCCCCAGTAGTCACGGACACGTTAGAGTTGGTCCCATGGAACTGTCCCTAGTAGTCACGGACACGTTAGAGTTGGATCCATGGAACTGCCCCCAGTAGTCATGGACACGTTAGAGTTGGTCCCATGGAACTACCCCCAGTAGTCACAGACACGTTAGAGTTGGTCCCATGGAACTGCCCCCAGTAGTCACGGACACGTTAGAGTTGGTCCCATGGAACTGCCCCCAGTAGTCACGGACACGTTAGAGTTGGATCCATGGAACTGCCCCCAGTAGTCACGGACACGTTAGAGTTGGATCCATGGAACTGCCCCCAGTAGTCACGGACACGTTAGAGTTGGTCCTATGGAACTGTCCCCAGTAGTCACGGACATGTTAGAGTTGGTCCCATGGAACTACCCCCAGTAGTCACGGACACGTTAGAGTTGGTCCCATGGATCTGCCCCCAGTAGTCACGGACACGTTAGAGTTGGTCCCATGGAACTGCCCCCAGTAGTCACGGACACGTTAGAGTTGGATCCATGGAACTGTCCCCAGTAGTCACAGACACGTTACAGTTGGTCCCATGGAACTACCCCCAGTAGTCACGGACACGTTACAGTTGGTCCCATGGAACTGTCCCCAGTAGTCACGGACACGTTACAGTTGGTGCCATGGAACTGCCCCCAGTAGTCACGGACACGTTAAAGTTGGTCCCATGGAACTACCCCCAGTGGTCACGGACACGTTACAGTTGGTGCCATGGAACTGTCCCCAGTAGTCACGGACACGTTAGAGTTGGTCCCATGGAACTGTCCCCAGTAGTCACGGACACGTTACAGTTGGTGCCATGGAACTGCCCCCAGTAGTCACGGACACGTTACAGTTGGTGCCATGGAACTTCCCCAGTAGTCACAGACACGTTATAGTTGGTCCCATGGAACTGCCCCCAGTAGTCACGGACACGTTACAGTTGGTGCCATGGAACTGTCCCCAGTAGTCACGGACACGTTAGAGTTGGTCCCATGGAACTGTCCCCAGTAGTCACGGACACGTTACAGTTGGTCCCATGGAACTGCCCCCAGTAGTCACGGACACGTTACAGTTGGTGCCATGGAACTGCCCCCAGTAGTCACAGACACGTTAGAGTTGGTCCCATGGAACTGCCCCCAGTAGTCACGGACACGTTAGAGTTGGTCCCATGGAACTGTCCCCAGTAGTCACGGACACGTTACAGTTGGTGCCATGGAACTGCCCCCAGTAGTCACAGACACGTTAGAGTTGGTCCCATGGAACTACCCCCAGTAGTCACGGACACGTTAGAGTTGATCCCATGGAACTGCCCCCAGTAGTCACGGACACGTTAGAGTTGATCCCATGGAACTGCCCCCAGTAGTCACGGACATGTTAGAGTTGGCCCATGGAACTACCCCAAGTAGTCACGGGCACGATACAGTTGGTCCCATGGAACTGTCCCCAGTAGTCACGGACACGTTACAGTTGGTGCCATGGAACTGTCCCCAGTAGTCACGGACACGTTACAGTTGGTGCCATGGAACTGTCCCCAGTAGTCACAGACACGTTACAGTTGGTCCCATGGAACTGCCCCCAGTAGTCACGGACACGGTACAGTTGGTCCCATGTAACTGTCCCCAGTAGTCACGGACACGTTAGAGTTGGTCCCATGGAACTGTCCCCAGTAGTCACGGACACGTTACAGTTGGTGCCATGGAACTGTCCCCAGTAATCACGGACACGTTAGAGTTGGTCCCATGGAACTGTCCCCAGTAGTCACGGACACGTTACAGTTGGTCCCATGGAACTGCCCCCAGTAGTCACGGACACGTTACAGTTGGTGCCATGGAACTGCCCCCAGTAGTCACAGACACGTTAGAGTTGGTCCCATGGAACTGCCCCCAGTAGTCACGGACACGTTAGAGTTGGTCCCATGGAACTGTCCCCAGTAGTCACGGACACGTTACAGTTGGTGCCATGGAACTGTCCCCAGTAGTCACGGACACGTTACAGTTGGTCCCATGGAACTGTCCCCAGTAGTCACGGACACGTTACAGTTCGTCCCATGGAACTGCGCCCAGTAGTCACGGACACGTTAGAGTTGGTCCCATGGAACTGCCCCCAGTAGTCACGGACAAGTTAGAGTTGGTCCCATGGAACTACCCCAGTAGTCACAGACACGTTACAGTTGGTCCCATGGAACTACCCCCAGTAGTCATGGACACGTTACAGTTGGTCCCATGGAACTGTCCCCAGTAGTCACGGACACGTTAGAGTTGGTCCCATGGAACTACCCCAGTAGTCACAGACACGTTACAGTTGGTCCCATGGAACTGCCCCCAGTAGTCACGGACACGTTACAGTTGGTCCCATGGAACTGTCCCAAGTAGTCACGGACACGTTACAGTTGGTCCCATGGAACTGTCCCCAGTAGTCACGGACACGTTACAGTTGGTCCCTTGGAACTGTCCCCAGTAGTCACGGACACGTTAGAGTTGGTGCCATGGAACTGTCCCCAGTAGTCACGGACACGTTACAGTTGGTGCCATGGAACTGTCCCCAGTAGTCACGGACACGTTAGAGTTGGTCCCATGGAACTGTCCCCAGTAGTCACGGACACGTTAGAGTTGGTCCCATGGAACTACCCCAGTAGTCACAGACACGTTACAGTTGGTTCCATGGAACTGTCCCCCGTAGTCACGGACACGTTACAGTTGGTCCCATGGAACTGTCCCCAGTAGTCACGGACACGTTAGAGTTGGTCCCATGGAACGGCCCCCAGTAGTCACGGACACGTTAGAGTTGGTCCCATGGAACTACCCCAGTAGTCACAGACACGTTACAGTTGGTCCCATGGAACTGTCCCCAGTAGTCACGGACACGTTACAGTTGGTCCCATGGAACTGTCCCCAGTAGTCACGGACACGTTACAGTTGGTCCCATGGAACTGTCCCCAGTAGTCACGGAAACGTTACAGTTGGTCCCATGGAACTACCCCAGTAGTCACAGACACGTTACAGTTGGTCCCATGGAACTGTCCCCAGTAGTCACAGACACGTTACAGTTGGTCCCATGGAACTGTCCCCAGTAGTCACGGACACGTTACAGTTGGTCCCATGGAACTGCCCCCAGTAGTCACGAACACGTTACAGTTGGTCCCATGGAACTGTCCCCAGTAGTCACGGACACGTTACAGTTGGTGCCATGGAACTGTCCCCAGTAGTCACGGACACGTTAGAGTTGGTCCCATGGAACTGCCCCCAGTAGTCACGGACACGTTACAGTTGGTCCCATGGAACTGTCCCCAGTAGTCACGGACACGTTAGAGTTGGTGCCATGGAACTGTCCCCAGTAGTCACGGACACGTTACAGTTGGTCCCATGGAACTGGCCCCAGTAGTCACGGACACGTTACAGTTGGTGCCATGGAACTGCCCCCAGTAGTCACGGACACGTTAGAGTTGGTCCCATGGAACTGTCCCCAGTAGTCACGGACACGTTACAGTTGGTGCCATGGAACTGTCCCCAGTAGTCACGGACACGTTACAGTTGGTCCCATGGAACTGTCCCCAGTAGTCACGGACACGTTACAGTTGGTGCCATGGAACTGTCCCCAGTAGTCACGGACACAATAGGGTTGGTCCCATGGAACTGTCCCCAGTAGTCACGGACACGTTACAGTTGGTCCCATGGAACTGTCCCCAGTAGTCACGGACACGTTACAGTTGGTCCCATGGAACTGTCCCCAGTAGTCACGGACACGTTAGAGTTGGTCCCATGGAACTGTCCCCAGTAGTCACGGACACGTTACAGTTGGTCCCATGGAACTGTCCCCAGTAGTCACGGACACGTTACAGTTGGTCCCATGGAACTGTCCCCAGTAGTCACGGACACGTTACAGTTGGTCCCATGGAACTGTCCCCAGTAGTTACGGACACGTTAGAGTTGGTCCCATGGAACTGGCCCCAGTAGTCACGGACACGTTACAGTTGGTCCCATGGAACTGTCCCCAGTAGTCACGGACACGTTACAGTTGGTCCCATGGAACTGTCCCCAGTAGTCACGGACACGTTACAGTTGGTGCCATGGAACTGTCCCCAGTAGTCACGGACACAATAGGGTTGGTCCCATGGAACTGTCCCCAGTAGTCACGGACACGTTACAGTTGGTGCCATGGAACTGTCCCCAGTAGTCACGGACACGTTAGAGTTGGTCCCATGGAACTGTCCCCAGTAGTCACGGACACGTTACAGTTGGTCCCATGGAACTGTCCCCAGTAGTCACGGACACGTTACAGTTGGTCCCATGGAACTGTCCCCAGTAGTCACGGACACGTTACAGTTGGTCCCATGGAACTGCCCCCAGTAGTCACGGACACGTTACAGTTGGTCCCATGGAACTGTCCCCAGTAGTCTTGGACACGTTACAGTTGGTGCCATGGAACTGTCCCCAGTAGTCACGGACACGTTAGAGTTGGTCCCATGGAACTGCCCCCAGTAGTCACGGACATGTTAGAGTTGGTCCCATGGAACTACCCCAAGTAGTCACGGACACGTTACAGTTGGTCCCATGGAACTGTCCCCAGTAGTCACGGACACGTTACAGTTGGTGCCATGGAACTGTCCCCAGTAGTCACAGACACGTTAGAGTTGGTCCCATGGAACTGTCCCCAGTAGTCACGGACACGTTACAGTTGGTCCCATGGAACTGTCCCCAGTAGTCACGGACATGTTACAGTTGGTGCCATGGAACTGTCCCCAGTAGTCACGGACACGTTACAGTTGGTCCCATGGAACTACCCCCAGTAGTCACAGACACGTTACAGTTGGTCCCATGGAACTGTCCCCAGTAGTCACGGACACGTTAGAGTTGGTCCCATGGAACTGTCCCCAGTAGTCACAGACACGTTACAGTTGGTCCCATGGAACTACCCCCAGTAGTCACAGACACGTTACAGTTGGTGCCATGGAACTGCCCCCAGTAGTCACGGACACGTTAGAGTTGGTCCCATGGAACTGTCCCCAGTAGTCACGGACACGTTAGAGTTGGTCCCATGGAACTGCGCCCAGTAGTCACAAACACGTTAGAGTTGGTCCCATGGAACTGTCCCCAGTAGTCACGGACACGTTACAGTTCGTCCCATGGAACTGCGCCCAGTAGTCACGGACACGTTAGAGTTGGTCCCATGGAACTGCCCCCAGTAGTCACGGACAAGTTAGAGTTGGTCCCATGGAACTACCCCAGTCGTCACAGACACGTTACAGTTGGTCCCATGGAACTACCCCCAGTAGTCACGGACACGTTACAGTTGGTCCCATGGAACTGTCCCCAGTAGTCACGGACACGTTAGAGTTGGTCCCATGGAACTATCCCAGTAGTCACAGACACGTTACAGTTGGTCCCATGGAACTGCCCCCAGTAGTCACGGACACGTTACAGTTGGTCCCATGGAACTGTCCCCAGTAGTCACGGACACGTTACAGTTGGTCCCATGGAACTGTCCCCAGTAGTCACGAACACGTTACAGTTGGTCCCATGGAACTGTCCCCAGTAGTCACGGACACGTTAGAGTTGGTGCCATGGAACTGTCCCCAGTAGTCACGGACACGTTACAGTTGGTGCCATGGAACTGTCCCCAGTAGTCGGACACGTTAGAGTTGGTCCCATGGAACTGTCCCCAGTAGTCACGGACACGTTAGAGTTGGTCCCATGGAACTACCCCAGTAGTCACAGACACGTTACAGTTGGTCCCATGGAACTGTCCCCCGTAGTCACGGACACGTTACAGTTGGTCCCATGGAACTGTCCCCAGTAGTCACGGACACGTTAGAGTTGGTCCCATGGAACTGCCCCCAGTAGTCACGGACACGTTAGAGTTGGTCCCATGGAACTACCCCAGTAGTCACAGACACGTTACAGTTGGTCCCATGGAACTGTCCCCAGTAGTCACGGACACGTTACAGTTGGTCCCATGGAACTGTCCCCAGTAGTCACGGACACGTTACAGTTGGTCCCATGGAACTGTCCCCAGTAGTCACGGACACGTTACAGTTGGTCCCATGGAACTACCCCAGTAGTCACAGACACGTTACAGTTGGTCCCATGGAACTGTCCCCAGTAGTCACAGACACGTTACAGTTGGTCCCATGGAACTGTCCCCAGTAGTCACGGACACGTTACAGTTGGTCCCATGGAACTGTCCCCTGTAGTCACGGACACGTTACAGTTGGTCCCATGGAACTGTCCCCAGTAGTCACGGACACGTTACAGTTGGTCCCATGGAACTGTCCCCAGTAGTCACGGACACGTTACAGTTGGTCCCATGGAACTGTCCCCAGTAGTCACGGACACGTTACAGTTGGTCCCATGGAACTGTCCCCAGTAGTCACGGACACGTTACAGTTGGTGCCATGGAACTGCCCCCAGTAGTCACGGACACGTTAGAGTTGGTCCCATGGAACTGTCCCCAGTAGTCACGGACACGTTACAGTTGGTGCCATGGAACTGTCCCCAGTAGTCACGGACACGTTACAGTAGGTCCCATGGAACTGTCCCCAGTAGTCACGGACACGTTACAGTTGGTGCCATGGAACTGTCCCCAGTAGTCACGGACACAATAGGGTTGGTCCCATGGAACTGTCCCCAGTAGTCACGGACACGTTACAGTTGGTCCCATGGAACTGTCCCCAGTAGTCACGGACATGTTACAGTTGGTCCCATGGAACTGTCCCCAGTAGTCACGGACACGTTAGAGTTGGTCCCATGGAACTGTCCCCAGTAGTCACGGACACGTTACAGTTGGTCCCATGGAACTGTCCCCAGTAGTCACGGACACGTTACAGTTGGTCCCATGGTACTGTCCCCAGTAGTCACGGACACGTTACAGTTGGTCCCATGGAACTGTCCCCAGTAGTCACGGACACGTTAGAGTTGGTCCCATGGAACTGTCCCCAGTAGTCACGGACACGTTACTGTTGGTCCCATGGAACTGTCCCCAGTAGTCACGGACACGTTACAGTTGGTCCCATGGAACTGTCCCCAGTAGTCACGGACACGTTACAGTTGGTGCCATGGAACTGTCCCCAGTAGTCACGGACACAATAGGGTTGGTCCCATGGAACTGTCCCGAGTAGTCACGGACACGTTACAGTTGGTCCCATGGAACTGTCCCCAGTAGTCACGGACACGTTACAGTTGGTGCCATGGAACTGTCCCCAGAAGTCACGGACACGTTACAGTTGGTGCCATGGAACTGTCCCTAGTAGTCACGGACACGTTAGAGTTGGTCCCATGGAACTGTCCCCAGTAGTCACGGACACGTTACAGTTGGTCCCATGGAACTGTCCCCAGTAGTCACGGACACGTTACAGTTGGTCCCATCGAACTGTCCCCAGTAGTCACGGACACGTTACAGTTGGTCCCATGGAACTGCCCCAGTAGTCACGGACACGTTACAGTTGGTCCCATGGAACTGTCCCCAGTAGTCACGGACACGTTACAGTTGGTGCTATGGAACTGTCCCCAGTAGTCACGGACACGTTAGAGTTGGTCCCATGGAACTGCCCCCAGTAGTCACGGACACGTTACAGTTGGTCCCATGGAACTGTCCCCAGTAGTCACGGACACGTTAGAGTTGGTGCCATGGAACTGTCCCCAGTAGTCACGGACACGTTAGAGTTGGTGCCATGGAACTGCCCCCAGTAGTCACGGACACGTTACAGTTGGTCCCATGGAACTGTCCCCAGTAGTCACGGACACGTTAGAGTTGGTCCCATGGAACTGTCCCCAGTAGTCACGGACACGTTACAGTTGGTCCCATGGAACTGTCCCCAGTAGTCACGGACACGTTAGAGTTGGTGCCATGGAACTGTCCCCAGTAGTCACGGACACGTTACAGTTGGTCCCATGGAACTGTCCCCAGTAGTCACGGACACGTTAGAGTTGGTCCCATGGAACTGTCCCCAGTAGTCACGGACACGTTAGAGTTGGTGCCATGGAACTGCCCCCAGTAGTCACGGACACGTTACAGTTGGTCCCATGGAACTGTCCCCAGTAGTCACGGACACGTTAGAGTTGGTCCCATGGAACTGCCCCCAGTAGTCACGGACACGTTACAGTTGGTGCCATGGAACTGTCCCCAGTAGTCACGGACACGTTACAGTTGGTCCCATGGAACTGCCCCCAGTAGTCACGGACACGTTACAGTTGGTCCCATGGAACTGCCCCCAGTAGTCACGGACACGTTACAGTTGGTGCTATGGAACTGCCCCCAGTAGTCACGGACACGTTACAGTTGGTCCCATGGAACTGTCCCCAGTAGTCACGGACACGTTACAGTTGGTCCCATGGAACTGCCCCCAGTAGTCACGGACACGTTAAAGTTGGTCCCATGGAACTGTCCCCAGTAGTCACGGACACGTTACAGTTGGTCCCATGGAACTGTCCCCAGTAGTCACGGACACGTTACAGTTGGTGCCATGGAACTGCCCCCAGTAGTCACGGACACGTTAGAGTTGGTCCGATGGAACTGTCCCTAGTAGTCACGGACACGTTAGAGTTGGTCCCATGGAACTGCCCCCAGTAGTCACGGACACGTTAGGGTTAGTCCCATGGAACTGCCCCCAGTAGTCACGGACACGTTAGAGTTGGTCCCATGGAACTGTCCCTAGTAGTCACGGACACGTTAGAGTTGGATCCATGGAACTGCCCCCAGTAGTCACGGACACGTTAGAGTTGGTCCCATGGAACTACCCCCAGTAGTCACAGACACGTTAGAGTTGGTCCCATGGAACTGCCCCCAGTAGTCACGGACACGTTAGAGTTGGTCCCATGGAACTGCCCCCAGTAGTCACGGACATGTTAGAGTTGGATCCATGGAACTGCCCCCAGTAGTCACGGACACGTTAGAGTTGGATCCATGGAACTGCCCCCAGTAGTCACGGACACGTTAGAGTTGGTCCCATGGAACTGTCCCCAGTAGTCACGGACATGTTAGAGTTGGTCCCATGGAACTACCCCCAGTAGTCACGGACACGTTAGAGTTGGTCCCATGGATCTGCCCCCAGTAGACACGGACACGTTAGAGTTGGTCCCATGGAACTGCCCCCAGTAGTCACGGACACGTTAGAGTTGGATCCATGGATCTGTCCCCAGTAGTCACAGACACGTTACAGTTGGTCCCATGGAACTACCCCCAGTAGTCACGGACACGTTACAGTTGGTCCCATGGAACTGTCCCCAGTAGTCACGGACACGTTACAGTTGGTGCCATGGAACTGCCCCCAGTAGTCACGGACACGTTAGAGTTGGTCCCATGGAACTACCCCCAGTAGTCACGGACACGTTACAGTTGGTGCCATTGAACTGTCCCCAGTAGTCACGGACACGTTAGAGTTGGTCCCATGGAACTGCCCCCAGTAGTCACGGACACGTTACAGTTGGTGCCATGGAACTGCCCCCAGTAGTCACGGACACTTTACAGTTGGTGCCATGGAACTGCCCCCAGTAGTCACAGACACGTTAGAGTTGGTCCCATGGAACTGTCCCCAGTAGTCACGGACACGTTACAGTTGGTGACATGGAACTGTCCCCAGTAGTCACGGACACGTTAGAGTTGGTCCCATGGAACTGTCCCCAGTAGTCACGGACACGTTACAGTTGGTCCCATGGAACTGCCCCCAGTAGTCACGGACACGTTACAGTTGGTGCCATGGAACTGCCCCCAGTAGTCACAGACACGTTAGAGTTGGTCCCATGGAACTGCTCCAGTAGTCACGGACACGTTAGAGTTGGTCCCATGGAACTGTCCCCAGTAGTCACGGACACGTTACAGTTGGTGCCATGGAACTGCCCCCAGTAGTCACAGACACGTTAGAGTTGGTCCCATGGAACTACCCCCAGTAGTCACGGACACGTTAGAGTTGATCCCATGGAACTGCCCCCAGTAGTCACGGACACGTTAGAGTTGATCCCATGGAACTGCCCCCAGTAGTCACGGACATGTTAGAGTTGGTCCCATGGAACTACCCCAAGTAGTCACGGACACGTTACAGTTGGTCCCATGGAACTGTCCCCAGTTGTCACGGACACGTTACAGTTGGTGCCATGGAACTGTCCCCAGTAGTCACGGACACGTTACAGTTGGTGCCATGGAACTGTCCCCAGTAGTCACAGACACGTTACAGTTGGTCCCATGGAACTGCCCCCAGTAGTCACGGACACGTTACAGTTGGTCCCATGGAACTGTCCCCAGTAGTCACGGACACGTTACAGTTGGTCCCATGGAACTGTCCCCAGTAGTCACGGACACGTTACAGTTGGTGCCATGGAACTGTCCCCAGTAGTCACGGACACGTTAGAGTTGGTCCCATGGAACTGTCCCCAGTAGTCACGGACACGTTACAGTTGGTCCCATGGAACTGCCCCCAGTAGTCACGGACACGTTACAGTTGGTGCCATGGAACTGCCCCCAGTAGTCACAGACACGTTAGAGTTGGTCCCATGGAACTGCCCCCAGTAGTCACGGACACGTTAGAGTTGGTCCCACGGAACTGTCCCCAGTAGTCACGGACACGTTACAGTTGGTGCCATGGAACTGCCCCCAGTAGTCACAGACACGTTAGAGTTGGTCCCATGGAACTACCCCCAGTAGTCACGGACACGTTAGAGTTGATCCCATGGAACTGCCCCCAGTAGTCACGGACACGTTAGAGTTGATCCCATGGAACTGCCCCCAGTAGTCACGGACATGTTAGAGTTTGTCCCATGGAACTACCCCAAGTAGTCACGGACACGTTACAGTTGGTCCCATGGAACTGTCCCCAGTAGTCACGGACACGTTACAGTTGGTGCCATGGAACTGTCCCCAGTAGTCACAGACACGTTAGAGTTGGTCCCATGGAACTGTCCCCAGTAGTCACGGACACGTTACAGTTGGTCCCATGGAACTGTCCCCAGTAGTCACGGACACGTTACAGTTGGTGCCATGGAACTGTCCCCAGTAGTCACGGACACGTTACAGTTGGTCCCATGGAACTACCCCCAGTAGTCACAGACACGTTACAGTTGGTGCCATGGAACTGCCCCCAGTAGTCACGGACACGTTAGAGTTGGTCCCATGGAACTGTCCCCAGTAGTCACGGACACGTTAGAGTTGGTCCCATGGAACTGCGCCCAGTAGTCACGGACACGTTAGAGTTGGTCCCATGGAACTGTCCCCAGTAGTCACGGACACGTTACAGTTCGTCCCATGGAACTGCGCCCAGTAGTCACGGACACGTTAGAGTTGGTCCCATGGAACTGCCCCCAGTAGTCACTGACAAGTTAGAGTTGGTCCCATGGAACTACCCCAGTAGTCACATACACGTTACAGTTGGTCCCATGGAACTACCCCCAGTAGTCACGGACACGTTACAGTTGGTCCCATGGAACTGTCCCCAGTAGTCACGGACACGTTAGAGTTGGTCCCATGGAACTACCCCAGTAGTCACAGACACGTTACAGTTGGTCCCATTGAACTGCCCCAGTAGTCACGGACACGTTACAGTTGGTGCCATGGAACTGTCCCCAGTAGTCACGGACACGTTACAGTTGGTCCCATGGAACTGTCCCCAGTAGTCACGGACACGTTACAGTTGGTCCCATGGAACTGTCCCCAGTAGTCACGGACACGTTAGATTTGGTGCCATGGAACTGTCCCCAGTAGTCACGGACACGTTACAGTTGGTGCCATGGAACTGTCCCCAGTAGTCACGGACAGGTTAGAGTTGGTCCCATGGAACTGTCCCCAGTAGTCACGGACACGTTAGAGTTGGTCCCATGGAACTACCCCAGTAGTCACAGACACGTTACAGTTGGTCCCATGGAACTGTCCCCCGTAGTCACGGACACGTTACAGTTGTTCCCATGGAACTGTCCCCAGTAGTCACGGACACGTTACAGTTGGTCCCATGGAACTGTCCCCAGTAGTCACGGACACGTTACAGTTGGTCCCATGGAACTGTCCCCAGTAGTCACGGACACGTTACAGTTGGTCCCATGGAACTACCCCAGTAGTCACAGACACGTTACAGTTGGTCCCATGGAACTGTCCCCAGTAGTCACAGACACGTTACAGTTGGTCCCATGGAACTGTCCCCAGTAGTCACGGACACGTTACAGTTGGTCCCATGGAACTGTCCCCAGTAGTCACGGACACGTTACAGTTGGTCCCATGGAACTGTCCCCAGTAGTCACGGACACGTTACAGTTGGTCCCATGGAACTGTCCCCAGTAGTCACGGACACGTTACAGTTGGTCCCATGGAACTGTCCCCAGTAGTCACGGACACGTTACAGTTGGTCCCATGGAACTGTCCCCAGTAGTCACGGACACGTTACAGTTGGTGCCATGGAACTGCCCCCAGTAGTCACGGACACGTTAGAGTTGGTCCCATGGAACTGTCCCCAGTAGTCACGGACACGTTACAGTTGGTCCCATGGAACTGTCCCCAGTAGTCACGGACACGTTACAGTTGGTGCCATGGAACTGTCCCCAGTAGTCACGGACACGTTACAGTTGGTCCCATGGAACTGTCCCCAGTAGTCACGGACACGTTACAGTTGGTGCCATGGAACTGTCCCCAGTAGTCACGGACACAATAGGGTTGGTCCCATGGAACTGTCCCCAGTAGTCACGGACACGTTACAGTTGGTCCCATGGAACTGTCCCCAGTAGTCACGGACACGTTACAGTTGGTCCCATGGAACTGTCCCCAGTAGTCACGGACACGTTAGAGTTGGTCCCATGGAACTGTCCCCAGTAGTCACGGACACGTTACAGTTGGTCCCATGGAACTGTCCCCAGTAGTCACGGACACGTTACATTTGGTCCCATGGAACTGTCTCCAGTAGTCACGGACACGTTAGAGTTGGTCCCATGGAACTGTCCCCAGTAGTCACGGACACGTTACAGTTGGTGCCATGGAACTGCCCCCAGTAGTCACGGACACGTTAGAGTTGGTCCCATGGAACTACCCCCAGTAGTCACGGACACGTTAGAGTTGGTCCCGTGGAACTGCCCCCAGTAGTCACGGACACAATAGGGTTGGTCCCATGGAACTGTCCCCAGCAGTCACGGACACGTTACAGTTGGTCCCATGGAACTGTCCCCAGTAGTCACGGACACGTTACAGTTGGTGCCATGGAACTGTCCCCAGTAGTCACGGACACGTTAGAGTTGGTCCCATGGAACTGCCCCCAGTAGTCACGGACACGTTACAGTTGGTCCCATGGAACTACCCCCAGTAGTCACGAACACGTTAGAGTTGGTCCCATGGAACTGTCCCCAGTAGTCACGGACACGTTACAGTTGGTCCCATGGAACTGTCCCCAGTAGTCACGGACACGTTACAGTTGGTCCCATGGAACTGTCCCCAGTAGTCACGGACACGTTACAGTTGGTGCCATGGAACTGTCCCCAGTAGTCACGGACACAATAGGGTTGGACCCATGGAACTGTCCCCAGTAGTCACGGACACGTTACAGTTGGTCCCATGGAACTGTCCCCAGTAGTCACGGACACGTTACAGTTGGTGCCATGGAACTGTCCCCAGTAGTCACGGACACGTTACAGTTGGTCCCATGGAACTGCCCCCAGTAGTCACGGACACGTTACAGTTGGTCCCATGGAACTGTCCCCAGTAGTCACGGACACGTTACAGTTGGTCCCATGGAACTGTCCCCAGTAGTCACGGACACGTTAGAGTTGGTCCCATGGAACTGTCCCCAGTAGTCACGGACACGTTACAGTTGGTCCCATGGAACTGTCCCCAGTAGTCACGGACACGTTTCAGTTGGTCCCATGGAACTGTCCCCAGTAGTCACGGACACGTTAGAGTTGGTCCCATGGAACTGTCCCCAGTAGTCACGGACACGTTACAGTTGGTGCCATGGAACTGCCCCCAGTAGTCACGGACACGTTAGAGTTGGTCCCATGGAACTACCCCCAGTAGTCACGGACACGCTAGAGTTGGTCCCATGGAACTGCCCCCAGTAGTCACGGACACAATAGGGTTGGTCCCATGGAACTGTCCCCAGCAGTCACGGACACGTTACAGTTGGTCCCATGGAACTGTCCCCAGTAGTCACGGACACGTTACAGTTGGTGCCATGGAACTGTCCCCAGTAGTCACAGACACGTTAGAGTTGGTCCCATGGAACTGCCCCCAGTAGTCACGGACACGTTACAGTTGGTCCCATGGAACTACCCCCAGTAGTCACGGACACGTTAGAGTTGGTCCCATGGAACTGTCCCCAGTAGTCACGGACACGTTACAGTTGGTCCCATGGAACTGTCCCCAGTAGTCACGGACACGTTACAGTTGGTCCCATGGAACTGTCCCCAGTAGTCACGGACACGTTACAGTTGGTGCCATGGAACTGTCCCCAGTAGTCACGGACACAATAGGGTTGGTCCCATGGAACTGTCCCCAGTAGTCACGGACACGTTACAGTTGGTCCCATGGAACTGTCCCCAGTAGTCACGGACACGCTACAGTTGGTGCCATGGAACTGTCCCCAGTAGTCACGGACACGTTACAGTTGCTGCCATGGAACTGTCCCCAGTAGTCGCGGACACGTTAGAGTTGGTCCCATGGAACTGTCCCCAGTAGTCACGGACACGTTACAGTTGGTCCCATGGAACTGTCCCCAGTAGTCACGGACACGTTACAGTTGGTCCCATGGAACTGTCCCCAGTAGTCACGGACACGTTACAGTTGGTCCCATGGAACTGCCCCCAGTAGTCACGGACACGTTACAGTTGGTCCCATGGAACTGTCCCCAGTAGTCACGGACACGTTACAGTTGGTGCCATGGAACTGTCCCCAGTAGTCACGGACACGTTAGAGTTGGTCCCATGGAACTGCCCCCAGTATTCACGGACACGTTACAGTTGGTCCCATGGAACTGTCCCCAGTAGTCACGGACACGTTAGAGTTGGTGCCATGGAACTGTCCCCAGTAGTCACGGACACGTTAGAGTTGGTGCCATGGAACTGCCCCCAGTAGTCACGGACACGTTACAGTTGGTCCCATGGAACTGTCCCCAGTAGTCACGGACACGTTAGAGTTGGTCCCATGGAACTGTCCCCAGTAGTCACGGACACGTTACAGTTGGTCCCATGGAACTGTCCCCAGTAGTCACGGACACGTTAGATTTGGTGCCATGGAACTGTCCCCAGTAGTCACGGACACGTTACATTTGGTCCCATGGAACTGTCCCCAGTAGTCACGGACACGTTAGAGTTGGTCCCATGGAACTGTCCCCAGTAGTCACGGACACGTTAGAGTTGGTGCCATGGAACTGCCCCCAGTAGTCACGGACACGTTACAGTTGGTCCCATGGAACTGTCCCCAGTAGTCACGGACACGTTAGAGTTGGTCCCATGGAACTACCCCCAGTAGTCACGGACACGTTACAGTTGGTGCCATGGAACTGTCCCCAGTAGTCACGGACACGTTACAGTTGGTCCCATGGAACTGCCCCCAGTAGTCACGGACACGTTACAGTTGGTCCCATGGAACTGCCCCCAGTAGTCACGGACACGTTACAGTTGGTGCCATGGAACTGTCCCCAGTAGTCACGGACACGTTACAGTTGGTCCCATGGAACTGTCCCCAGTAGTCACGGACACGTTACAGTTGGTCCCATGGAACTGCCCCCAGTAGTCACGGACACGTTACAGTTGGTCCCATGGAACTGTCCCCAGTAGTCACGGACACGTTACAGTTGGTCCCATGGAACTGTCCCCAGTAGTCGCGGACACGTTACAGTTGGTGCCATGGAACTGCCCCCAGTAGTCACGGACACGTTACAGTTGGTCCCATGGAACTGTCCCCAGTAGTCACGGACACGTTACAGTTGGTCCCATGGAACTGTCCCCAGTAGTCACGGACACGTTAGAGTTGGTCCCATGGAACTGTCCCCAGTAGTCACGGACACGTTACAGTTGGTCCCATGGAACTGCCCCCAGTAGTCACGGACACGTTAGAGTTGGTCCCATGGAACTGCGCCCAGTAGTCACGGACACGTTACAGTTGGTCCCATGGAACTACCCCCAGTAGTCACGGACACGTTAGAGTTGGTCCCATGGAACTGTCCCCAGTAGTCACGGACACGTTACAGTTGTTCCCATGGAACTGTCCCCAGTAGTCACGGACACGTTACAGTTGGTCCCATGGAACTGTCCCCAGTAGTCACGGACACGTTTGAGTTGGTCCCATGGAACTGCCCCCAGTAGTCACGGACACGTTACAGTTGGTGCCATGGAACTGTCCCCAGTAGTCACGGACACGTTAGAGTTTGTCCCATGGAACTACCCCCAGTAGTCACGGACACGTTAGAGTTGGTCCCATGGAACTGCCCCCAGTAGTCACAGACACGTTACAGTTGGTCCCATGGAACTGTCCCCAGTAGTCACGGACACGTTAGAGTTGGTCCCATGGAACTACCCCAGTAGTCACAGACACGTTACAGTTGGTGCCATGGAACTGCCCCCAGTAGTCACGGACACGTTAGAGTTGGTCCCATGGAACTACCCCAGTAGTCACAGACACGTTACGGTTGGTCCCATGGAACTGCCCCCAGTAGTCACGGACACGTTAGAGTTGGTCCCATGGAACTGTCCCCAGTAGTCACGGACACGTTAGAGTTGGTCCCATGGAACTGTCCCCAGTAGTCACGGACAAGTTAGAGTTGGTGCCATGGAACTGTCCCCAGTAGTCACGGAAACGTTACAGTTGGTCCCATGGAACTGTCCCCAGTAGTCACGGACACGTTAGAATTGGTCCCATGGAACAGTCCCCAGTAGTCACGGACACGTTACAGTTGGTCCCATGGAACTGTCCCCAGTAGTCACGGACACGTTACAGTTGGTACCATGGAACTGCCCCCAGTAGTCACGGACACGTTAGAGTTGGTCCCATGGAACTGTCCCCAGTAGTCACGGACACGTTAGAGTTGGTGCCATGGAACAGTCCCCAGTAGTCACGGACACGTTACAGTTGGTGCCATGGAACAGTCCCCAGTAGTCACGGACACGTTACAGTTGGTGCCATGGAACAGTCCCCAGTAGTCACGGACACGTTACAGTTGGTCCCATGGAAGTGTCCCCAGTAGTCACGGACACGTTACAGTTGGTCCCATGGAACTGTCACCAGTAGTCACGGACACGTTACAGTTGGTGCCATGGAACTGTCCCCAGTAGTCACGGACACGTTAGAGTTGGTCCCATGGAACTGTCCCCAGTAGTCACGGACACGTTACAGTTGGTCCCATGGAACTGTCCCCAGTAGTCACGGACACGTTACAGTTGGTCCCATGGAACAGTCCCCAGTAGTCACGGACACGTTACAGTTGGTCCCATGGAACTACCCCCAGTAGTCACTGACACGTTACAGTTGGTCCCATGGAACTGTCCCCAGTAGTCACGGACACGTTAGAGTTGGTCCCATGGAACTGTCCCCAGTAGTCACGGACACGTTAGAGTTGGTCCCATGGAACTACCCCCAGTAGTCACGGACACGTTACAGTTGGTCCCATGGAACTGTCCCCAGTAGTCACGGACACGTTAGAGTTGGTCCCATGGAACTGCCCCCAGTAGTCACGGACACGTTAGAGTTGGTCCCATGGAACTGTCCCCAGTAGTCACGGACACGTTAGAGTTGGTCCCATGGAACTGTCCCCAGTAGTCACGGACACGTTACAGTTGGTCCCATGGAACTACCCCCAGTAGTCACGGACACGTTACAGTTGGTCCCATGGAACTACCCCCAGTAGTCACGGACACGTTAGAGTTGGTCCCATGGAACTGTCCCCAGTAGTCACGGACACGTTAGAGTTGGTCCCATGGAACTGTCCCCAGTAGTCACAGACACGTTACAGTTGGTCCCATGGAACTACCCCCAGTAGTCACGGACACGTTAGAGTTGGTCCCATGGAACTGTCCCCAGTAGTCACGGACACGTTAGAGTTGGTCCCATGGAACTGTCCCCAGTAGTCACAGACACGTTACAGTTGGTCCCATGGAACTCTCCCCAGTAGTCACAGACACGTTACAGTTGGTCCCATGGAACTACCCCCAGTAGACACGGACACGTTACAGTTGGTCCCATGGAACTGTCCCCAGTAGTCACGGACACGTTAGAGTTGGTCCCATGGAACTACCCCAGTAGTCACGGACACGTTACAGTTGATCCCATGGAACTGCCCCCAGTAGTCACGGACACGTTACAGTTGGTCCCATGGAACTGTCCCCAGTAGTCATGGACACGTTAGAGTTGGTCCCATGGAACTGTCCCCAGTAGTCACGGACACGTTACAGTTGGTCCCATGCAACTGTCCCCAGTAGTCACGGACACGTTAGATTTGGTCCCATGGAACTGTCCCCAGTAGTCACGGACACGTTACAGTTGGTCCCATGGAACTGTCCCCAGTAGTCACGGACACGTTAGAGGTGGTCCCATGGAACTACCCCAGTAGTCACGGACACGTTACAGTTGGTCCCATGGAACTGTCCCCAGTAGTCACGGACACGTTAGAGTTGGTCCCATGGAACTGTCCCCAGTAGTCACGGACACGTTAGAGTTGGTCCCATGGAACTGTCCCCAGTAGTCACGGACACGTTACAGTTGGTCACATGGAACTACCCCCAGTAGTCACGGACACGTTACAGTTGGTGCCATGGAACTGTCCCCAGTAGTCACGGACACGTTACAGTTGGTGCCGTGGAACTGTCCCCAGTAGTCACGGACACGTTACAGTTGGTGCCATGGAACTGTCCCCAGTAGTCACGGACACGTTAGAGTTGGTCCCATGGAACTGCCCCCAGTAGTCACGGACACGTTAGAGTTGGTCCCATGGAACTGCCCCCAGTAGTCACGGACACGTTACAGTTGGTCCCATGGAACTGTCCCCAGTAGTCACGGACACGTTTGAGTTGGTCCCATGGAACTGCCCCCAGTAGTCACAGACACGTTACAGTTGGTCCCATGGAACTACCCCCAGTAGTCACGGACACGTTACAGTTGGTCCCATGGAACTGTCCCCAGTAGTCACGGACACGTTTGAGTTGGTCCCATGGAACTGCCCCCAGTAGTCACAGACACGTTATAGTTGGTCCCATGGAACTGCCCCCAGTAGTCACGGACACTTTTGAGTTGGTCCCATGGAACTGTCCCCACTAGTCACGGACACGTTAGAGTTGGTCCCATGGAACTGTCCCCAGTAGTCACGGACACGTTAGAGGTGGTCCCATGGAACTGTCCCCAGTAGTCACGGACACGTTACAGTTGGTGCCATGGAACTGTCCCCAGTAGTCACGGACACGTTAGAGTTGGTCCCATGGAACTGTCCCCAGTAGTCACGGACACGTTACAGTTGGTCCCATGGAACTGTCCCCAGTAGTCACGGACACGTTACAGTTGGTGCCATGGAACTGTCCCCAGTAGTCACGGACACAATAGGGTTGGTCCCATGGAACTGTCCCCAGTAGTCACGGACACGTTACAGTTGGTCCCATGGAACTGTCCCCAGTAGTCACGGACACGCTACAGTTGGTGCCATGGAACTGTCCCCAGTAGTCACGGACACGTTACAGTTGCTGCCATGGAACTGTCCCCAGTAGTCACGGACACGTTAGAGTTGGTCCCATGGAACTGTCCCCAGTAGTCACGGACACGTTACAGTTGGTCCCATGGAACTGTCCCCAGTAGTCACGGACACGTTACAGTTGGTCCCATGGAACTGTCCCCAGTAGTCACGGACACGTTACAGTTGGTCCCATGGAACTGCCCCCAGTAGTCACGGACACGTTATAGTTGGTCCCATGGAACTGTCCCCAGTAGTCACGGACACGTTACAGTTGGTGCCATGGAACTGTCCCCAGTAGTCACGGACACGTTAGAGTTGGTCCCATGGAACTGCCCCCAGTATTCACGGACACGTTACAGTTGGTCCCATGGAACTGTCCCCAGTAGTCACGGACACGTTAGAGTTGGTGCCATGGAACTGTCCCCAGTAGTCACGGACACGTTAGAGTTGGTGCCATGGAACTGCCCCCAGTAGTCACGGACACGTTACAGTTGGTCCCATGGAACTGTCCCCAGTAGTCACGGACACGTTAGAGTTGGTCCCATGGAACTGTCCCCAGTAGTCACGGACACGTTACAGTTGGTCCCATGGAACTGTCCCCAGTAGTCACGGACACGTTAGATTTGGTGCCATGGAACTGTCCCCAGTAGTCACGGACACGTTACATTTGGTCCCATGGAACTGTCCCCAGTAGTCACGGACACGTTAGAGTTGGTCCCATGGAACTGTCCCCAGTAGTCACGGACACGTTAGAGTTGGTGCCATGGAACTGCCCCCAGTAGTCACGGACACGTTACAGTTGGTCCCATGGAACTGTCCCCAGTAGTCACGGACACGTTAGAGTTGGTCCCATGGAACTACCCCCAGTAGTCACGGACACGTTACAGTTGGTGCCATGGAACTGTCCCCAGTAGTCACGGACACGTTACAGTTGGTCCCATGGAACTGCCCCCAGTAGTCACGGACACGTTACAGTTGGTCCCATGGAACTGCCCCCAGTAGTCACGGACACGTTACAGTTGGTGCCATGGAACTGTCCCCAGTAGTCACGGACACGTTACAGTTGGTCCCATGGAACTGTCCCCAGTAGTCACGGACACGTTACAGTTGGTCCCATGGAACTGCCCCCAGTAGTCACGGACACGTTACAGTTGGTCCCATGGAACTGTCCCCAGTAGTCACGGACACGTTACAGTTGGTCCCATGGAACTGTCCCCAGTAGTCGCGGACACGTTACAGTTGGTGCCATGGAACTGCCCCCAGTAGTCACGGACACGTTACAGTTGGTCCCATGGAACTGTCCCCAGTAGTCACGGACACGTTACAGTTGGTCCCATGGAACTGTCCCCAGTAGTCACGGACACGTTAGAGTTGGTCCCATGGAACTGTCCCCAGTAGTCACGGACACGTTACAGTTGGTCGCATGGAACTGCCCCCAGTAGTCACGGACACGTTAGAGTTGGTCCCATGGAACTGCGCCCAGTAGTCACGGACACGTTACAGTTGGTCCCATGGAACTACCCCCAGTAGTCACGGACACGTTAGAGTTGGTCCCATGGAACTGTCCCCAGTAGTCACGGACACGTTAGAGTTGGTCCCATGGAACTGTCCCCAGTAGTCACAGACACGTTACAGTTGGTCCCATGGAACTACCCCCAGTAGTCACGGACACGTTAGTGTTGGTCCCATGGAACTGTCCCCAGTAGTCACGGACACGTTAGAGTTGGTCCCATGGAACTGTCCCCAGTAGTCACAGACACGTTACAGTTGGTCCCATGGAACTCTCCCCAGTAGTCACAGACACGTTACAGTTGGTCCCATGGAACTACCCCCAGTAGACACGGACACGTTACAGTTGGTCCCATGGAACTGTCCCCAGTAGTCACGGACACGTTAGAGTTGGTCCCATGGAACTACCCCAGTAGTCACGGACACGTTACAGTTGATCCCATGGAACTGCCCCCAGTAGTCACGGACACGTTACAGTTGGTCCCATGGAACTGTCCCCAGTAGTCATGGACACGTTAGAGTTGGTCCCATGGAACTGTCCCCAGTAGTCACGGACACGTTACAGTTGGTCCCATGCAACTGTCCCCAGTAGTCACGGACACGTTAGATTTGGTCCCATGGAACTGTCCCCAGTAGTCACGGACACGTTACAGTTGGTCCCATGGAACTGTCCCCAGTAGTCACGGACACGTTAGAGTTGGTCCCATGGAACTACCCCAGTAGTCACGGACACGTTACAGTTGGTCCCATGGAACTGTCCCCAGTAGTCACGGACACGTTAGAGTTGGTCCCATGGAACTGTCCCCAGTAGTCACGGACACGTTAGAGTTGGTCCCATGGAACTGTCCCCAGTAGTCACGGACACGTTACAGTTGGTCACATGGAACTACCCCCAGTAGTCACGGACACGTTACAGTTGGTGCCATGGAACTGTCCCCAGTAGTCACGGACACGTTACAGTTGGTGCCGTGGAACTGTCCCCAGTAGTCACGGACACGTTACAGTTGGTGCCATGGAACTGTCCCCAGTAGTCACGGACACGTTAGAGTTGGTCCCATGGAACTGCCCCCAGTAGTCACGGACACGTTAGAGTTGGTCCCATGGAACTGCCCCCAGTAGTCACGGACACGTTACAGTTGGTCCCATGGAACTGTCCCCAGTAGTCACGGACACGTTTGAGTTGGTCCCATGGAACTGCCCCCAGTAGTCACAGACACGTTACAGTTGGTCCCATGGAACTACCCCCAGTAGTCACGGACACGTTACAGTTGGTCCCATGGAACTGTCCCCAGTAGTCACGGACACGTTTGAGTTGGTCCCATGGAACTGCCCCCAGTAGTCACAGACACGTTATAGTTGGTCCCATGGAACTGCCCCCAGTAGTCACGGACACTTTTGAGTTGGTCCCATGGAACTGTCCCCACTAGTCACGGACACGTTAGATTTGGTCCCATGGAACTGTCCCCAGTAGTCACGGACACGTTAGAGGTGGTCCCATGGAACTGTCCCCAGTAGTCACGGACACGTTACAGTTGGTGCCATGGAACTGTCCCCAGTAGTCACGGACACGTTAGAGTTGGTCCCATGGAACTGTCCCCAGTAGTCACGGACACGTTACAGTTGGTCCCATGGAACTGTCCCCAGTAGTCACGGACACGTTACAGTTGGTGCCATGGAACTGTCCCCAGTAGTCACGGACACAATAGGGTTGGTCCCATGGAACTGTCCCCAGTAGTCACGGACACGTTACAGTTGGTCCCATGGAACTGTCCCCAGTAGTCACGGACACGCTACAGTTGGTGCCATGGAACTGTCCCCAGTAGTCACGGACACGTTACAGTTGCTGCCATGGAACTGTCCCCAGTAGTCACGGACACGTTAGAGTTGGTCCCATGGAACTGTCCCCAGTAGTCACGGACACGTTACAGTTGGTCCCATGGAACTGTCCCCAGTAGTCACGGACACGTTACAGTTGGTCCCATGGAACTGTCCCCAGTAGTCACGGACACGTTACAGTTGGTCCCATGGAACTGCCCCCAGTAGTCACGGACACGTTATAGTTGGTCCCATGGAACTGTCCCCAGTAGTCACGGACACGTTACAGTTGGTGCCATGGAACTGTCCCCAGTAGTCACGGACACGTTAGAGTTGGTCCCATGGAACTGCCCCCAGTATTCACGGACACGTTACAGTTGGTCCCATGGAACTGTCCCCAGTAGTCACGGACACGTTAGAGTTGGTGCCATGGAACTGTCCCCAGTAGTCACGGACACGTTAGAGTTGGTGCCATGGAACTGCCCCCAGTAGTCACGGACACGTTACAGTTGGTCCCATGGAACTGTCCCCAGTAGTCACGGACACGTTAGAGTTGGTCCCATGGAACTGTCCCCAGTAGTCACGGACACGTTACAGTTGGTCCCATGGAACTGTCCCCAGTAGTCACGGACACGTTAGATTTGGTGCCATGGAACTGTCCCCAGTAGTCACGGACACGTTACATTTGGTCCCATGGAACTGTCCCCAGTAGTCACGGACACGTTAGAGTTGGTCCCATGGAACTGTCCCCAGTAGTCACGGACACGTTAGAGTTGGTGCCATGGAACTGCCCCCAGTAGTCACGGACACGTTACAGTTGGTCCCATGGAACTGTCCCCAGTAGTCACGGACACGTTAGAGTTGGTCCCATGGAACTACCCCCAGTAGTCACGGACACGTTACAGTTGGTGCCATGGAACTGTCCCCAGTAGTCACGGACACGTTACAGTTGGTCCCATGGAACTGCCCCCAGTAGTCACGGACACGTTACAGTTGGTCCCATGGAACTGCCCCCAGTAGTCACGGACACGTTACAGTTGGTGCCATGGAACTGTCCCCAGTAGTCACGGACACGTTACAGTTGGTCCCATGGAACTGTCCCCAGTAGTCACGGACACGTTACAGTTGGTCCCATGGAACTGCCCCCAGTAGTCACGGACACGTTACAGTTGGTCCCATGGAACTGTCCCCAGTAGTCACGGACACGTTACAGTTGGTCCCATGGAACTGTCCCCAGTAGTCGCGGACACGTTACAGTTGGTGCCATGGAACTGCCCCCAGTAGTCACGGACACGTTACAGTTGGTCCCATGGAACTGTCCCCAGTAGTCACGGACACGTTACAGTTGGTCCCATGGAACTGTCCCCAGTAGTCACGGACACGTTAGAGTTGGTCCCATGGAACTGTCCCCAGTAGTCACGGACACGTTACAGTTGGTCCCATGGAACTGCCCCCAGTAGTCACGGACACGTTAGAGTTGGTCCCATGGAACTGCGCCCAGTAGTCACGGACACGTTACAGTTGGTCCCATGGAACTACCCCCAGTAGTCACGGACACGTTAGAGTTGGTCCCATGGAACTGTCCCCAGTAGTCACGGACACGTTACAGTTGTTCCCATGGAACTGTCCCCAGTAGTCACGGACACGTTACAGTTGGTCCCATGGAACTGTCCCCAGTAGTCACGGACACGTTTGAGTTGGTCCCATGGAACTGCCCCCAGTAGTCACGGACACGTTACAGTTGGTGCCATGGAACTGTCCCCAGTAGTCACGGACACGTTAGAGTTTGTCCCATGGAACTACCCCCAGTAGTCACGGACACGTTAGAGTTGGTCCCATGGAACTGCCCCCAGTAGTCACAGACACGTTACAGTTGGTCCCATGGAACTGTCCCCAGTAGTCACGGACACGTTAGAGTTGGTCCCATGGAACTACCCCAGTAGTCACAGACACGTTACAGTTGGTGCCATGGAACTGCCCCCAGTAGTCACGGACACGTTAGAGTTGGTCCCATGGAACTACCCCAGTAGTCACAGACACGTTACGGTTGGTCCCATGGAACTGCCCCCAGTAGTCACGGACACGTTAGAGTTGGTCCCATGGAACTGTCCCCAGTAGTCACGGACACGTTAGAGTTGGTCCCATGGAACTGTCCCCAGTAGTCACGGACACGTTAGAGTTGGTGCCATGGAACTGTCCCCAGTAGTCACGGAAACGTTACAGTTGGTCCCATGGAACTGTCCCCAGTAGTCACGGACACGTTAGAATTGGTCCCATGGAACAGTCCCCAGTAGTCACGGACACGTTACAGTTGGTCCCATGGAACTGTCCCCAGTAGTCACGGACACGTTACAGTTGGTACCATGGAACTGCCCCCAGTAGTCACGGACACGTTAGAGTTGGTCCCATGGAACTGTCCCCAGTAGTCACGGACACGTTAGAGTTGGTGCCATGGAACAGTCCCCAGTAGTCACGGACACGTTACAGTTGGTGCCATGGAACAGTCCCCAGTAGTCACGGACACGTTACAGTTGGTGCCATGGAACAGTCCCCAGTAGTCACGGACACGTTACAGTTGGTCCCATGGAAGTGTCCCCAGTAGTCACGGACACGTTACAGTTGGTCCCATGGAACTGTCCCCAGTAGTCACGGACACGTTACAGTTGGTGCCATGGAACTGTCCCCAGTAGTCACGGACAGGTTAGAGTTGGTCCCATGGAACTGTCCCCAGTAGTCACGGACACGTTACAGTTGGTCCCATGGAACTGTCCCCAGTAGTCACGGACACGTTACAGTTGGTCCCATGGAACAGTCCCCAGTAGTCACGGACACGTTACAGTTGGTCCCATGGAACTACCCCCAGTAGTCACTGACACGTTACAGTTGGTCCCATGGAACTGTCCCCAGTAGTCACGGACACGTTAGAGTTGGTCCCATGGAACTGTCCCCAGTAGTCACGGACACGTTAGAGTTGGTCCCATGGAACTACCCCCAGTAGTCACGGACACGTTACAGTTGGTCCCATGGAACTGTCCCCAGTAGTCACGGACACGTTAGAGTTGGTCCCATGGAACTGCCCCCAGTAGTCACGGACACGTTAGAGTTGGTCCCATGGAACTGTCCCCAGTAGTCACGGACACGTTAGAGTTGGTCCCATGGAACTGTCCCCAGTAGTCACGGACACGTTACAGTTGGTCCCATGGAACTACCCCCAGTAGTCACGGACACGTTACAGTTGGTCCCATGGAACTACCCCCAGTAGTCACGGACACGTTAGAGTTGGTCCCATGGAACTGTCCCCAGTAGTCACGGACACGTTAGAGTTGGTCCCATGGAACTGTCCCCAGTAGTCACAGACACGTTACAGTTGGTCCCATGGAACTACCCCCAGTAGTCACGGACACGTTAGAGTTGGTCCCATGGAACTGTCCCCAGTAGTCACGGACACGTTAGAGTTGGTCCCATGGAACTGTCCCCAGTAGTCACAGACACGTTACAGTTGGTCCCATGGAACTCTCCCCAGTAGTCACAGACACGTTACAGTTGGTCCCATGGAACTACCCCCAGTAGACACGGACACGTTACAGTTGGTCCCATGGAACTGTCCCCAGTAGTCACGGACACGTTAGAGTTGGTCCCATGGAACTACCCCAGTAGTCACGGACACGTTACAGTTGATCCCATGGAACTGCCCCCAGTAGTCACGGACACGTTACAGTTGGTCCCATGGAACTGTCCCCAGTAGTCATGGACACGTTAGAGTTGGTCCCATGGAACTGTCCCCAGTAGTCACGGACACGTTACAGTTGGTCCCATGCAACTGTCCCCAGTAGTCACGGACACGTTAGATTTGGTCCCATGGAACTGTCCCCAGTAGTCACGGACACGTTACAGTTGGTGCCATGGAACTGTCCCCAGTAGTCACGGACACGTTAGAGTTGGTCCCATGGAACTACCCCAGTAGTCACAGACACGTTACAGTTGGTCCCATGGAACTACCCCCAGTAGTCACGGACACGTTACAGTTGGTCCCATGGAACTGTCCCCAGTAGTCACGGACACGTTAGAGTTGGTCCCATGGAACTACCCCAGTAGTCACGGACACGTTACAGTTGGTCCCATGGAACTGTCCCCAGTAGTCACGGACACGTTAGAGTTGGTCCCATGGAACTGTCCCCAGTAGTCACGGACACGTTAGAGTTGGTCCCATGGAACTGTCCCCAGTAGTCACGGACACGTTACAGTTGGTCACATGGAACTACCCCCAGTAGTCACGGACACGTTACAGTTGGTGCCATGGAACTGTCCCCAGTAGTCACGGACACGTTACAGTTGGTGCCGTGGAACTGTCCCCAGTAGTCACGGACACGTTACAGTTGGTGCCATGGAACTGTCCCCAGTAGTCACGGACACGTTAGAGTTGGTCCCATGGAACTGCCCCCAGTAGTCACGGACACGTTAGAGTTGGTCCCATGGAACTGCCCCCAGTAGTCACGGACACGTTACAGTTGGTCCCATGGAACTGTCCCCAGTAGTCACGGACACGTTTGAGTTGGTCCCATGGAACTGCCCCCAGTAGTCACAGACACGTTACAGTTGGTCCCATGGAACTACCCCCAGTAGTCACGGACACGTTACAGTTGGTCCCATGGAACTGTCCCCAGTAGTCACGGACACGTTTGAGTTGGTCCCATGGAACTGCCCCCAGTAGTCACAGACACGTTATAGTTGGTCCCATGGAACTGCCCCCAGTAGTCACGGACACTTTTGAGTTGGTCCCATGGAACTGTCCCCAGTAGTCACGGACACGTTAGAGTTGGTCCCATGGAACTGTCCCCAGTAGTCACGGACACGTTAGAGGTGGTCCCATGGAACTGTCCCCAGTAGTCACAGACACGTTACAGTTGGTGCCATGGAACTGTCCCCAGTAGTCACGGACACGTTAGAGTTGGTCCCATGGAACTGTCCCCAGAAGTCACGGACACGTTAGAGTTGGTCCCATGGAACTACCCCCAGTATTCACGGACACGTAAGAGTTGGTCCGATTGAACTGTCCCCAGCAGTCACGGACACGTTTGAGTTGGTCCCATGGAACTGCCCCCAGTAGTCACAGACATGTTAGAGTTGGTCCCATGGAACTGGCCCCAGTAGTTAGGGACACGTTAGAGTTGGTCCAATGGAACTACCCCCAGTAGTCACGGACACGTTAGAGTTGGTCCCATGGAACTGTCCCCAGTAGTCACGGACACGTTACAGTTGGTCCCATGGAACTAACCCCTGTAGTCACGGACACGTTACAGTTGGTCCCATGGAACTGTCCCCAGTAGTCAGGGACACGTTAGAGTTGGTCCCATGGAACTACCCCCAGTAGTCACGGACACGTTACAGTTGGTCCCATGGAACTGCCCCCAGTAGTCACGGACACGTTAGAGTTGGTCCCATGGAACTGTCCCCAGTAGTCACGGACACGTTACAGTTGGTCCCATGGAACTGTCCCCAGTAGTCACGGACACGTTAGAGTTGGTCCCATGGAACTGCCCCCAGTAGTCACGGACACGTTACAGTTGGTCCCATGGAACAGTCCCCAGTAGTCACGGACACGTTACAGTTGGTCCCATGGAACTGCCCCCAGTAGTCACGGACACGTTACAGTTGGTCCCATGGAACAGTCCCCAGTAGTCACGGACACGTTACAGTTGGTCCCATGGAAATGCCCCAGTAGTCACGGACACGTTAGAGTTGGTCCCATGGAACTACCCCCAGTAGTCACGGACACGTTACAGTTGGTCCCATGGAACTGTCCCCAGTAGTCACGGACACGTTACAGTTGGTCCCATGGAACAGTCCCCAGAAGTCACGGACACGTTACAGTTGGTGCCATGGAACTACCCCCAGTAGTCACGGACACGTTACAGTTGGTCCCATGGAACTGTCCCCAGTAAACATGGACACGTTAGAGTTGGTCCCATGGAACTACCCCCAGTAGTCACGGACACGTTACAGTTGGTCCCATGGAACTACCCCCAGTAGTCACGGACACGTTACAGTTGGTCCCATGCAACTGCCCCCAGTAGTCACGGACACGTTAGAGTTGGTCCCATGGAACTGCCCCCAGTAGTCACGGACACGTTACAGTTGGTCCCATGGAACAGTCCCCAGTAGTCACGGACACGTTACAGTTGGTCCCATGGAACAGTCCCCAGTAGTCACGGACACGTTACAGTTGGTCCCATGGAACTGTCCCCAGTAGTCACGGACACGTTACAGTTGGACCCATGGAACTGCCCCCAGTAGTCACGTACACGTTACAGTTGGTCCCATGGAACTGTCCCCAGTAGTCACGGACACGTTACAGTTGGTGCCATGGAACTGCCCCCAGTAGTCACGGACACGTTACAGTTGGTCCCATGGAACAGTCCCCAGTAGTCACGGACACGTTAGAGTTGGTCCCATGGGACTGCCCCCAGTAGTCACGGACACGTTAGAGTTGGTCCCATGGAACTACCCCATTAGTCACAGACACGTTACAGTTGGTCCCATGGAACTGCCCCCAGTAGTCACAGACACGTTAGAGTTGGTCCCATGGAACTGTCCGCAGTAGTCACGGACACGTTAGAGTTGGTCCCATGGAACTGCCCCCAGTAGTCACGGACACGTTAGAGTTGGTCCCATGGAACTGTCCCCAGAAGTCACGGACACGTTACAGTTGGTCCCATGGAACTGCCCCCAGTAGTCACGGACACGTTAGAGTTGGTCCCATGGAACTGTCCCCAGTAGTCACGGACACGTTACAGTTGGTCCCATGGAACTGTCCCCAGTAGTCACGGACACGTTACAGTTGGTCCCATGGAACTGTCCCCAGTAGTCTCAGACACGTTACAGTTGGTCCCATGGAACTGCCCCCAGTAGTCACAGACACGTTAGAGTTGGTCCCATGGAACTGTCCCCAGTAGTCACGGACACGTTAGAGTTGGTCCCATGGAACTGCCCCCAGTAGTCACGGACAGGTTAGAGTTGGTCCCATGGAACTGTCCCCAGTAGTCACGGACACGTTACAGTTGGTCCCATGGAACTGTCCCCAGTAGTCACGGACTCGTTACAGTTGGTCCCATGGAACTGTCCCCAGTAGTCACGGACACGTTACAGTTGGTGCCATGGAACTGTCCCCTGTAGTCACGGACACGTTACAGTTGGTCCCATGGAACTGTCCCCAGTAGTCACGGACACGTTACAGTTGGTGCCATGGAACTGTCCCCAGTAGTCACGGACACGTTACAGTTGGTCCCATGGAACTGTCCCCAGTAGTCACGGACACGTTACAGTTGGTGCCATGGAACTGTCCCCAGTAGTCACAGACACGTTAGAGTTGGTGCCATGGAACTGTCCCCAGTAGTCACGGACACGTTACAGTTGGTGCCATGGAACTGTCCCCAGTAGTCACGGACACGTTACAGTTGGTCACATGGAACTGTCCCCAGTAGTCACGGACACGTTACAGTTGGTCCCATGGAACTGTCCCCAGTAGTCACGGACTCGTTACAGTTGGTCCCATGGAACTGCCCCCAGTAGTCACAGACACGTTAGAGTTGGTCCCACGGAACTACCCCCAGTAGTCACAGACACGTTAGAGTTGGTCCCATGGAATTGTCCCCAGTAGTCACGGACACGTTACAGTTGGTCCCATGGAACTACCCCAGTAGTCACAGACACGTTACATTTGGTCCCATGGAACTGCCCCCAGTAGTCACAGACACGTTAGAGTTGGTCCCATGGAACAACCCCCAGTAGTCACGGACACGTTACAGTTGATCCCATGGAACTGTCCCCAGTAGTCACGTACACGTTAGAGTTGGTCCCATGGAACTACCCCCAGTAGTCACGGACACGTTAGAGTTGGTCCCATGGAACTGCCCCCAGTAGTCACGGACTCGTTACAGTTGGTCCCATGGAACAACCCCCAGTAGTCACGGACACGTTACAGTTGATCCCATGGAACTGTCCCCAGTAGTCACGTACACGTTAGAGTTGGTCCCATGGAACTACCCCCAGTAGTCACGGACACGTTAGAGTTGGTCCCATGGAACTGCCCCCAGTAGTCACGGACTCGTTACAGTTGGTGCCATGGAACTGCGCCCAGTAGCCACGGACACGTTTGAGTTGGTCCCATGGAACTACCCCCAGTAGTCACGGACACGTTAGAGTTGGTCCCATGGAACTGTCCCCAGTAGTCACGGACACGTTACAGTTGATCCCATGGAACTGTCCCCAGTCGTCACGGACACGTTACAGTTTGTGCCATGGAACTGCCCCCAGTAGTCACAGACACGTTAGAGTTGGTCCCATGGAACTACCCCCAGTAGTCACAGACACGTTAGAGTTGGTCCCATGGAACTACCCCAGTAGTCACGGACACGTTTGAGTTGGTCCCATGGAACTGCCCCCAGTAGTCACAGACACGTTAGAGTTGGTCCCATGGAACTACCCCCAGTAGTCACGGACACGTTAGAGTTGATCCCATGGAACTGCCCCCAGTAGTCACGGACACGTTAGAGTTGGTCCCATGGAACTGTCCCCAGTAGTCACGGACACGTTAGAGTTGGTCCCATGGAACTGTCCCCAGTAGTCGCGGACACGTTACAGTTGGTCCCATGGAACTACCCCCAGTAGTCACGGACACGTTACAGTTGGTGCCATGGAACTGTCCCCAGTAGTCACGGACACGTTACAGTTGGTGCCATGGAACTGTCCCCAGTAGTCACGGACACGTTACAGTTGGTGCCATGGAACTGTCCCCAGTAGTCACGGACACGTTACAGTTGGTCCCATGACACTGCCCCCAGTAGTCACGGACACGTTAGAGTTGGTCCCATGGAACTGCCCCAGTAGTCACGGACACGTTACAGTTGGTCCCATGGAACTGTCCCCAGTAGTCACGGACACGTTTGAGTTGGTCCCATGGAACTGCCCCCAGTAGTCACAGACACGTTACAGTTGGTCCCATGGAACTACCCCCAGTAGTCGCGGACACGTTACAGTTGGTCCCATGGAACTGTCCCCAGTAGTCACGGACACGTTTGAGTTGGTCCCATGGAACTGCCCCCAGTAGTCACAGACACGTTATAGTTGGTCCCATGGAACTGCCCCCAGTAGTCACGGACAGTTTTGAGTTGGTCCCATGGAACTGTCCCCAGTAGTCACGGACACGTTAGAGTTGGTCCCATGGAACTGTCCCCAGTAGTCACGGACACGTTAGAGTTGGTCCCATGGAACTGTCCCCAGTAGTCACGGACACGTTACAGTTGGTGCCATGGAACTGTCCCCAGTAGTCACGGACACGTTAGAGTTGGTCCCATGGAACTGTCCCCAGTAGTCACGGACACGTTAGTGTTGGTCCCATGGAACTACCCCCAGTATTCACGGACACGTAAGAGTTGGTCCGAATGAACTGTCCCCAGCAGTCACGGACACGTTTGAGTTGGTCCCATGGAACTGCCCCCAGTAGTCACAGACATGTTAGAGTTGGTCCCATGGAACTGGCCCCAGTAGTCAGGGACACGTTAGAGTTGGTCCAATGGAACTACCCCCAGTAGTCACGGACACGTTAGAGTTGGTCCCATGGAACTGTCCCCAGTAGTCACGGACACGTTACAGTTGGTCCCATGGAACTAACCCCAGTGGTCACGGACACGTTACAGTTGGTCCCATGGAACTGTCCCCAGTAGTCAGGGACACGTTACAGTTGGTCCCATGGAACTGCCTCCAGTAGTCACGGACACGTTACAGTTGGTCCCATGGAACAGTCCCCAGTAGTCACGGACACGTTACGGTTGGTCCCATGGAACTGCCCCCAGTAGTCACGGACACGTTACAGTTGGTCCCATGGAACAGTCCCCAGTAGTCACGGACACGTTACAGTTGGTCCCATGGAACTGTCCCCAGTAGTCACGGACACGTTAGAGTTGGTCCCATGGAACTACCCCCAGTAGTCACGGACACGTTACAGTTGGTCCCATGGAACTGTCCCCAGTAGTCACGGACACGTTAGAGTTGGTCCCATGGAACTGCCCCCAGTAGTCACGGACACGTTACAGTTGGTCCCATGGAACAGTCCCCAGTAGTCACGGACACGTTACAGTTGGTCCCATGGAACTGTCCCCAGTAGTCACGGACACGTTACAGTTGGTGCCATGGAACTACCCCCAGTAGTCACGGACACGTTACAGTTGGTCCCATGGAACTGTCCCCAGTAGTCATTGACACGTTAGAGTTGGTCCCATGGAACTACCCCCAGTAGTCACGGACACGTTACAGTTGGTCCCATGGAACTACCCCCAGTAGTCACGGACATGTTACAGTTGGTCCCATGCAACTGCCCCCAGTAGTCACGGACACGTTAGAGTTGGTCCCATGGAACTGCCCCCAGTAGTCACGGACACGTTACAGTTGGTCCCATGGAACAGTCCCCAGTAGTCACGGACACGTTACAGTTGGTCCCATGGAACAGTCCCCAGTAGTCACGGACACGTTACAGTTGGTCCCATGGAACTGTCCCCAGTAGTCACGGACACGTTACAGTTGGTCCCATGGAACTGCCCCCAGTAGTCACGGACACGTTACAGTTGGTCCCATGGAACTGTCCCCAGTAGTCACGGACACGTTACAGTTGGTGCCATGGAACTGCCCCCAGTAGTCACGGACACGTTACAGTTGGTCCCATGGAACTGTCCCCAGTAGTCACGGACACGTTACAGTTGGTCCCATGGAACTACCCCCAGTAGTCACGGACACGTTACAGTTGGTCCCATGGAACTGCCCCCAGTAGTCACAGACACGTTACAGTTGGTCCCATGGAACTACCCCCAGTAGTCACAGACACGTTAGAGTTGGTCCCATGGAACTGCCCCCAGTAGTCACGGACACGTTAGAGTCGGTCCCATGGAACTACCCCAGTAGTCACAGACACATTACAGTTGGTCCCATGGAACTGCCCCCAGTAGTCACAGACACGTTAGAGTTGGTCCCATGGAACTGTCCCCAGTAGTCACGGACACGTTAGAGTTGGTCCCATGGAACTGCCCCCAGTAGTCACGGACACGTTAGAGTTGGTCCCATGGAACTGTCCCCAGTAGTCACGGACACGTTACAGTTGGTCCCATGGAACTGCCCCCAGTAGTCACGGACACGTTAGAGTTGGTCCCATGGAACTGTCCCCAGTAGTCACGGACACGTTACAGTTGGTCCCATGGAACTGTCCCCAGTAGTCACGGACACGTTACAGTTGGTCCCATGGAACTGTCCCCAGTAGTCACAGACACGTTACAGTTGGTCCCATGGAACTGCCCCCCAGTAGTCACAGACACGTTAGAGTTGGTCCCATGGAACTGTCCCCAGTAGTCACGGACACGTTAGAGTTGGTCCCATGGAACTGTCCCCAGTAGTCACGGACACGTTACAGTTGGTGCCATGGAACTGTCCCCAGTAGTCACGGACACGTTACAGTTGGTCCCATGGAACTGTCCCCAGTAGTCACGGACACGTTACAGTTGGTCCCATGGAACTGTCCCCAGTAGTCACGGACACGTTACAGTTGGTGCCATGGAACTGTCCCCAGTAGTCACGGACACGTTACAGTTGGTCCCATGGAACTGTCCCCACTAGTCACGGACACGTTACAGTTGGTGCCATGGAACTGTCCCCAGTAGTCACGGACACGTTACAATTGGTCCCATGGAACTGTCCCCAGTAGTCACGGACACGTTACAGTTGGTGCCATGGAACTGTCCCCAGTAGTCACAGACACGTTAGAGTTGGTGCCATGGAACTGTCCCCAGTAGTCACGGACACGTTACAGTTGGTGCCATGGAACTGTCCCCAGTAGTCACGGACACGTTACAGTTGGTCCCATGGAACTGTCCCCAGTAGTCACGGACACGTTACAGTTGGTCCCATGGAACTGTCCCCAGTAGTCACGGACACGTTACAGTTGGTCCCATGGAACTGTCCCCAGTAGTCACGGACACGTTTGAGTTGGTCCCATGGAACTGCCCCCAGTAGTCACAGACACGTTATAGTTGGTCCCATGGAACTGCCCCCAGTAGTCACGGACAGTTTTGAGTTGGTCCCATGGAACTGTCCCCAGTAGTCACGGACACGTTAGAGTTGGTCCCATGGAACTGTCCCCAGTAGTCACGGACACGTTAGAGTTGGTCCCATGGAACTGTCCCCAGTAGTCACGGACACGTTACAGTTGGTACCATGGAACTGTCCCCAGTAGTCACGGACACGTTAGAGTTGGTCCCATGGAACTGTCCCCAGTAGTCACGGACACGTTAGTGTTGGTCCCATGGAACTACCCCCAGTATTCACGGACACGTAAGAGTTGGTCCGATTGAACTGTCCCCAGCAGTCACGGACACGTTTGAGTTGGTCCCATGGAACTGCCCAAAGTAGTCACAGACATGTTAGAGTTGGTCCCATGGAACTGGCCCCAGTAGTCAGGGACACGTTAGAGTTGGTCCAATGGAACTACCCCCAGTAGTCACGGACACGTTAGAGTTGGTCCCATGGAACTGTCCCCAGTAGTCACGGACACGTTACAGTTGGTCCCATGGAACTAACCCCAGTAGTCACGGACACGTTACAGTTGGTCCCATGGAACTGTCCCCAGTAGTCAGGGACACGTTACAGTTGGTCCCATGGAACTGCCTCCAGTAGTCACGGACACGTTACAGTTGGTCCCATGGAACAGTCCCCAGTAGTCACGGACACGTTACGGTTGGTCCCATGGAACTGCCCCCAGTAGTCACGGACACGTTACAGTTGGTCCCATGGAACAGTCCCCAGTAGTCACGGACACGTTACAGTTGGTCCCATGGAACTGTCCCCAGTAGTCACGGACACGTTAGAGTTGGTCCCATGGAACTACCCCCAGTAGTCACGGACACGTTACAGTTGGTCCCATGGAACTGTCCCCAGTAGTCACGGACACGTTAGAGTTGGTCCCATGGAACTGCCCCCAGTAGTCACGGACACGTTACAGTTGGTCCCATGGAACAGTCCCCAGTAGTCACGGACACGTTACAGTTGGTCCCATGGAACTGTCCCCAGTAGTCACGGACACGTTACAGTTGGTGCCATGGAACTACCCCCAGTAGTCACGGACACGTTACAGTTGGACCCATGGAACTGTCCCCAGTAGTCATTGACACGTTAGAGTTGGTCCCATGGAACTACCCCCAGTAGTCACGGACACGTTACAGTTGGTCCCATGGAACTACCCCCAGTAGTCACGGACATGTTACAGTTGGTCCCATGCAACTGCCCCCAGTAGTCACGGACACGTTAGAGTTGGTCCCATGGAACTGCCCCCAGTAGTCACGGACACGTTACAGTTGGTCCCATGGAACAGTCCCCAGTAGTCACGGACACGTTACAGTTGGTCCCATGGAACTGTCCCCAGTAGTCACGGACACGTTACAGTTGGTCCCATGGAACTGCCCCCAGTAGTCACGGACACGTTACAGTTGGTCCCATGGAACTGTCCCCAGTAGTCACGGACACGTTACAGTTGGTGCCATGGAACTGCCCCCAGTAGTCACGGACACGTTACAGTTGGTCCCATGGAACTGTCCCCAGTAGTCACGGACACGTTACAGTTGGTCCCATGGAACTACCCCCAGTAGTCACGGACACGTTACAGTTGGTCCCATGGAACTGCCCCCAGTAGTCACAGACACGTTACAGTTGGTCCCGTGGAACTACCCCCAGTAGTCACAGACACGTTAGAGTTGGTCCCATGGAACTGCCCCCAGTAGTCACGGACACGTTAGAGTTGGTCCCATGGAACTACCCCAGTAGTCACAGACACATTACAGTTGGTCCCATGGAACTGCCCCCAGTAGTCACAGACACGTTAGAGTTGGTCCCATGGAACTGTCCCCAGTAGTCACGGACACGTTAGAGTTGGTCCCATGGAACTGCCCCCAGTAGTCACGGACACGTTAGAGTTGGTCCCATGGAACTGTCCCCAGTAGTCACGGACACGTTACAGTTGGTCCCATGGAACTGCCCCCAGTAGTCACGGACACGTTAGAGTTGGTCCCATGGAACTGTCCCCAGTAGTCACGGACACGTTACAGTTGGTCCCATGGAACTGTCCCCAGTAGTCACGGACACGTTACAGTTGGTCCCATGGAACTGTCCCCAGTAGTCACAGACACGTTACAGTTGGTCCCATGGAACTGCCCCCCAGTAGTCACAGACACGTTAGAGTTGGTCCCATGGAACTGTCCCCAGTAGTCACGGACACGTTAGAGTTGGTCCCATGGAACTGTCCCCAGTAGTCACGGACACGTTAGAGTTGGTCCCATGGAACTGTCCCCAGTAGTCACGGACACGTTACAGTTGGTCCCATGGAACTGTCCCCAGTAGTCACGGACACGTTACAGTTGGTCCCATGGAACTGTCCCCAGTAGTCACGGACACGTTACAGTTGGTGCCATGGAACTGTCCCCAGTAGTCACGGACACGTTACAGTTGGTCCCATGGAACTGTCCCCACTAGTCACGGACACGTTACAGTTGGTGCCATGGAACTGTCCCCAGTAGTCACGGACACGTTACAATTGGTCCCATGGAACTGTCCCCAGTAGTCACGGACACGTTACAGTTGGTGCCATGGAACTGTCCCCAGTAGTCACAGACACGTTAGAGTTGGTGCCATGGAACTGTCCCCAGTAGTCACGGACACGTTACAGTTGGTGCCATGGAACTGTCCCCAGTAGTCACGGACACGTTACAGTTGGTCCCATGGAACTGTCCCCAGTAGTCACGGACACGTTACAGTTGGTCCCATGGAACTGTCCCCAGTAGTCACGGACACGTTACAGTTGGTCCCATGGAACTGCCCCCAGTAGTCACAGACACGTTAGAGTTGGTCCCATGGAACTACCCCCAGTAGTCACAGACACGTTTGAGTTGGTCCCATGGAACTGTCCCCAGTAGTCACGGACACGTTACAGTTGGTCCCATGGAACTACCCCAGTAGTCACAGACACGTTACAGTTGGTCCCATGGAACTGCCCCCAGTAGTCACAGACACGTTAGAGTTGGTCCCATGGAACTGTCCCCAGTAGTCACGGACACGTTACAGATGGTGCCATGGAACTACCCCCAGTAGTCACAGACACGTTAGAGTTGGTCCCATGGAACTACCCCCAGTAGTCACAGACACGTTAGAGTTGGTCCCATGGAACTACCCCCAATAGTCACGGACACGTTACAGTTGATCCCATGGAACTGCCCCCAGCAGTCACGGACACGTTAGAGTTGGTCCCATGGAACTACCCCCAGTAGTCACGGACACGTTAGAGTTGGTCCCATGGAACTGCCCCCAGTAGTCACGGACTCGTTACAGTTGGTGCCATGGAACTGCGCCCAGTAGTCACGGACACGTTTGAGTTGGTCCCATGGAACTACCCCCAGTAGTCACGGACACGTTAGAGTTGGTCCCATGGAACTGTCCCCAGTAGTCACGGACACGTTACAGTTGATCCCATGGAACTGTCCCCAGTAGTCACGGACACGTTACAGTTTGTGCCATGGAACTGCCCCCAGTAGTCACAGACACGTTAGAGTTGGTCCCATGGAACTACCCCCGGTAGTCACAGACACGTTAGAGTTGGTCCCATGGAACTACCCCAGTAGTCACGGACACGTTTGAGTTGGTCCCATGGAACTGCCCCCAGTAGTCACAGACACGTTAGAGTTGGTCCCATGGAACTACCCCCAGTAGTCACGGACACGTTAGAGTTGGTCCCATGGAACTACCCCCGGTAGTCACAGACACGTTAGAGTTGGTCCCATGGAACTGCCCCCAGTAGTCACGGACACGTTACAGTTGGTCCCATGGAACTTCCCCCAGGAGTCACGGACACGTTAGAGTTGGTGCCATGGAACTACCCCCAGTAGTCACGGACACGTTAGAGTTGGTCCCATGGAACTACCCCCAGTAGTCACGGACACGTTAGAGTTGGTCCCATGGAACTGTCCCCAGTAGTCACGGACACGTTTGAGTTGGTGCCATGGAACTACCCCCAGTAGTCACAGACA
This sequence comes from Meconema thalassinum, assembly GCA_946902985.2. Lineage (NCBI taxonomy): Eukaryota > Metazoa > Arthropoda > Insecta > Orthoptera > Tettigoniidae > Meconema > Meconema thalassinum. Next base: position 291,586,194 of record OX336391.1, on the reverse strand, counting down.
CGTTAGAGTTGGTCCCATGGAACTTCCCCCAGGAGTCACGGACACGTTAGAGTTGGTGCCATGGAACTACCCCCAGTAGTCACGGACACGTTAGAGTTGGTCCCATGGAACTGTCCCCAGTAGTCACGGACACGTTACAGTTGGTCCCATGGAACTACCCCCAGTAGTCACGGACACGTTACAGTTGGTGCCATGGAACTGTCCCCAGTAGTCACGGACACGTTACAGTTGGTGCCATGGAACTGTCCCCAGTAGTCACGGACACGTTACAGTTGGTGCCATGGAACTGTCCCCAGTAGTCACGGACACGTTAGAGTTGGTCCCATGGAACTGCCCCCAGTAGTCACGGACACGTTAGAGTTGGTCCCATGGAACTGCCCCCAGTAGTCACGGACACGTTACAGTTGGTCCCATGGAACTGTCCCCAGTAGTCACGGACACGTTTGAGTTGGTCCCATGGAACTGCCCCCAGTAGTCACAGACACGTTACAGTTGGTCCCATGGAACTACCCCCAGTAGTCGCGGACACTTTACAGTTGGTCCCATGGAACTGTCCCCTGTAGTCACGGACACGTTTGAGTTGGTCCCATGGAACTGCCCCCAGTAGTCACAGACACGTTATAGTTGGTCCCATGGAACTGCCCCCAGTAGTCACGGACACTTTTGGGTTGGTCCCATGGAACTGTCCCCAGTAGTCACGGACACGTTAGAGTTGGTCCCATGGAACTGTCCCCAGTAGTCACGGACACGTTAGAGTTGGTCCCATGGAACTGTCCCCAGTAGTCACGGACACGTTACAGTTGGTGCCATGGAACTGTCCCCAGTAGTCACGGACACGTTACAGTTGGTCCCATGGAACTGTCCCCAGTAGTCACGGACACGTTAGTGTTGGTCCCATGGAACTACCCCCAGTATTCACGGACACGTAAGAGTTGGTCCGATTGAACTGTCCCCAGCAGTCACGGACACGTTTGAGTTGGTCCCATGGAACTGCCCCCAGTAGTCACAGACATGTTAGATTTGGTCCCATGGAACTGGCCCCAGTAGTCAGGGACACGTTAGAGTTGGTCCAATGGAACTACCCCCAGTAGTCACGGACACGTAAGAGTTGGTCCGATTGAACTGTCCCCAGCAGTCACGGACACGTTTGAGTTGGTCCCATGGAACTGCCCCCAGTAGTCACAGACATGTTAGAGTTGGTCCCATGGAACTGGCCCCAGTAGTCAGGGACACGTTAGAGTTGGTCCAATGGAACTGCCCCCAGTAGTCACGGACACGTTAGAGTTGGTCCCATGGAACTGCCCCCAGTAGTCACGGACACGTTAGAGTTGGTGCCATGGAACTACCCCCAGTAGTCACGGACACGTTACAGTTGGTCCCATGCAACTGCCCCCAGTAGTCACGGACACGTTAGAGTTGGTCCCATGGAACTGCCCCAGTAGTCACGGACACGTTACAGTTGGTCCCATGGAACAGTCCCCAGTAGTCACGGACACGTTACAGTTGGTCCCATGGAACAGTCCCCAGTAGTCACGGACACGTTACAGTTGGTCCCATGGAACTGTCCCCAGTAGTCACGGACACGTTACAGTTGGTCCCATGGAACTGCCCCCAGTATTCACGGACACGTTACAGTTGGTCCCATGGAACTGTCCCCAGTAGTCACGGACACGTTACAGTTGGTGCCATGGAACTGCCCCCAGTAGTCACGGACACGTTACAGTTGGTCCCATGGAACTGTCCCCAGTAGCCACGGACACGTTACAGTTGGTCCCATGGAACTACCCCCAGTAGTCACGGACACGTTACAGTTGGTCCCATGGAACTGCCCCCAGTAGTCACAGACACGTTACAGTTGGTCCCATGGAACTACCCCCAGTAGTCACAGACACGTTAGAGTTGGTCCCATGGAACTGCCCCAAGTAGTCACGGACACGTAAGAGTTGGTCCCATGGAACTACCCCAGTAGTCACAGACACGTTACAGTTGGTCCCATGGAACTGCCCCCAGTAGTCACAGACACGTTAGAGTTGGTCCCATGGAACTGTCCCCAGTAGTCACGGACACGTTAGAGTTGGTCCCATGGAACTGCCCCCAGTAGTCACGGACACGTTAGAGTTGGTCCCATGGAACTGTCCCCAGTAGTCACGGACACGTTACAGTTGGTCCCATGGAACTGCCCCCAGTAGTCACGGACACGTTAGAGTTGGTCCCATGGAACTGTCCCCAGTAGTCACGGACACGTTACAGTTGTTCCCATGGAACTTAACCCAGTAGTCACGGACACGTTACAGTTGGTCCCATGGAACTGTCCCCAGTAGTCACGGACACGTTACAGTTGGTCCCATGGAACTGTCCCCAGTAGTCACAGACACGTTACAGTTGGTCCCATGGAACTGTCCCCAGTAGTCACGGACACGTTACAGTTGGTGCCATGGAACTGCCCCCAGTAGTCACGGACACGTTACAGTTGGTCCCATGGAACTGTCCCCAGTAGTCACGGACACGTTACAGTTGGTCCCATGGAAGTACCCCCAGTAGTCACGGACACGTTACAGTTGGTCCCATGGAACTGCCCCCAGTAGCCACAGACACGTTACAGTTGGTCCCATGGAACTACCCCCAGTAGTCACAGACACGTTAGAGTTGGTCCCATGGAACTGCCCCCAGTAGTCACGGACACGTTAGAGTTGGTCCCATAGAACTACCCCAGTAGTCACAGACACGTTACAGTTGGTCCCATGGAACTGCCCCCAGTAGTCACAGACACGTTAGAGTTGGTCCCATGGAACTGTCCCCCAGTAGTCACGGACACGTTAGAGTTGGACCCATGGAACTGCCCCCAGTAGTCACGGACACGTTAGAGTTGGTCCCATGGAACTGTCCCCAGTAGTCACGGACACGTTACAGTTGGTCCCATGGAACTGCCCCCAGTAGTCACGGACACGTTAGAGTTGGTCCCATGGAACTGTCCCCAGTAGTCACGGACACGTTACAGTTGGTCCCATGGAACTGTCCACAGTAGTCACGGACACGTTACAGTTGGTCCCATGGAACTGTCCCCAGTAGTCACAGACACGTTACAGTTGGTCCCATGGAACTGCCCCCAGTAGTCACAGACACGTTAGAGTTGGTCCCATGGAACTGTCCCCAGTAGTCACGGACACGTTAGAATTGGTCCCATGGAACTGCCCCCAGTAGTCACGGACACGTTAGAGTTGGTCCCATTGAACTGTCCCCAGTAGTCACGGACACGTTACAGTTGGTCCTATGGAACTGTCCCCAGTAGTCACGGACACGTTACAGTTGGTCCCATGGAACTGTCCCCAGTAGTCACGGACACGTTACAGTTGGTGCCATGGAACTGTCCCCAGTAGTCACGGACACGTTACAGTTGGTCCCATGGAACTGTCCCCAGTAGTCACGGACACGTTACAGTTGGTGCCATGGAACTGTCCCCAGTAGTCACGGACACGTTAGAGTTGGTCCCATGGAACTGTCCCCAGTAGTCACGGACACGTTACAGTTGGTGCCATGGAACTGTCCCCAGTAGTCACAGACACGTTAGAGTTGGTGCCATGGAACTGTCCCCAGTAGTCACGGACACGTTACAGTTGGTGCCATGGAACTGTCCCCAGTAGTCACGGTCACGTTACAGTTGGTCCCATGGAACTGTCCCCAGTAGTCACGGACACGTTACAGTTGGTCCCATGGAACTGTCCCCAGTAGTCACGGACACTTTACAGTTGGTCCCATGGAACTGCCCCCAGTAGTCACAGACACGTTAGAGTTGGTCCCATGGAACTACCCCCAGTAGTCACAGACACGTTAGAGTTGGTCCCATGGAACTGTCCCCAGTAGTCACGGACACGTTACAGTTGGTCCCATGAAACTACCCCTGTAGTCACAGACACGTTACAGTTGGTCCCATGGAACTGCCCCCAGTAGTCACAGACACGTTAGAGTTGGTCCCATGGAACTGTCCCCAGTAGTCACGGACACGTTGCAGTTGGTGCCATGGAACTACCCCCAGTAGTCACAGACACGTTAGAGTTGGTCCCATGGAACTACCCCCAGTAGTCACAGACACGTTAGAGTTGGTCCCATGGAACTACCCCCAGTAGTCACGGACACGTTACAGTTGATCCCATGGAACTGTCCCCAGTAGTCACGGACACGTTAGAGTTGGTCCCATGGAACTACCCCCAGTAGTCACGGACACGTTAGAGTTGGTCCCATGGAACTGCCCCCAGTAGTCACGGACTCGTTACAGTTGGTGCCATGGAACTGCGCCCAGTAGTCACGGACACGTTTGAGTTGGTCCCATGGAACTACCCCCAGTAGTCACGGACACGTTAGAGTTGGTCCCATGGAACTGTCCCCAGTAGTCACGGACACGTTACAGTTGATCCCATGGAACTGTCCCCAGTAGTCACGGACACGTTACAGTTTGTGCCATGGAACTGCCCCCAGTAGTCACAGACACGTTAGAGTTGGTCCCATGGAACTACCCCCAGTAGTCACAGACACGTTAGAGTTGGTCCCATGGAACTACCCCAGTAGTCACGGACACGTTTGAGTTGGTCCCATGGAACTGCCCCCAGTAGTCACAGACACGTTAGAGTTGGTCCCATGGAACTACCCCCAGTAGTCACGGACACGTTAGAGTTGATCCCATGGAACTGCCCCCAGTAGTCACGGACACGTTAGAGTTGGTCCCATGGAACTGTCCCTAGTAGTCACGGACACGTTAGAGTTTGTCCCATGGAACTGCCACCAGTAGTCACGGACACGTTAGGGTTGGTCCCATGGAACTACCCCCCAGTAGTCACGGACACGTTAGAGTTGGTCCCATGGAACTGCCCCCAGTAGTCACGGACACGTTAGAGTTGGTCCCATGGAACTTCCCCCAGGAGTCACGGACACGTTAGAGTTGGTGCCATGGAACTACCCCCAATAGTCACGGACACGTTAGAGTTGGTCCCATGGAACTACCCCCAGTAGTCACGGACACGTTAGAGTTGGTCCCATGGAACTGTCCCCAGTAGTCACGGACACGTTTGAGTTGGTGCCATGGAACTACCCCCAGTAGTCACAGACACGTTAGAGATGGTCCCATGGAACTTCCCCCAGGAGTCACGGACACGTTAGAGTTGGTGCCATGGAACTACCCCCAGTAGTCACGGACACGTTAGAGTCGGTCCCATGGAACTACCCCCAGTAGTCACGGACACGTTAGAGTTGGTCCCATGGAACTGCCCCCAGTAGTCACGGACACGTTAGAGTTGGTCCCATGGAACTACCCCCAGTAGTCACGGACACGTTAGAGTTGGTCCCATGGAACTACCCCCAGTAGTCACGGACACGTTAGAATTGTTCCCATGGAACTACCCCCAGTAGTCACGGACACGTTAGAGTTGGTCCAATGTAACTACCCCCAGTAGTCACGGACACGTTAGAGTTGGTCCCATGGAACTGTCCCCAGTAGTCACGGACACGTTTGAGTTGGTGCCACGGAACTACCCCCAGTAGTCACAGACACGTTAGAGTTGGTCCCATGGAACTTCCCCCAGGAGTCACGGGCACGTTAGAGTTGGTGCCATGGAACTACCCCCAGTAGTCACGGACACGTTAGAGTTGGTCCCATGGAACTACCCCCAGTAGTCACGGACACGTTAGAGTTGGTCCATTGGAACTGTCCCCAGTAGTCACGGACACGTTTGAGTTGGTCTCATGGAACTGCCCCCAGTAGTCACAGACACGTTATAGTTGGTCCCATGGAACTGCCCCCAGTAGTCACGGACACGTTAGATGTGGTCCCATGGAACTTCCCCCAGGAGTCACGGACACGTTAGAGTTGGTGCCATGGAACTACCCCCAATAGTCACGGACACGTCAGAGTTGGTCCCATGGAACTACCCCCAGTAGTCACGGACACGTTAGAGTTGGTCCCATGGAACTGGCCCCAGTAGTCAGGGACACGTTAGAGTTGGTCCAATGGAACTGCCCCCAGTAGTCACGGACACGTTAGAGTTGGTCCCATGGAACTGCCCCCAGTAGTCACGGACACGTTAGAGTTGGTCCCATGGAACTACCCCCAGTAGTCACGGACACGTTACAGTTGGTCCCATGCAACTGCCCCCAGTAGTCACGGACACGTTAGAGTTGGTCCCATGGAACTGCCCCCAGTAGTCACGGACACGTTACAGTTGGTCCCATGGAACAGTCCCCAGTAGTCACGGACACGTTACAGTTGGTCCCATGGAACAGTCCCCAGTAGTCACGGACACGTTACAGTTGGTCCCATGGAACTGTCCCCAGTAGTCACGGACACGTTACAGTTGGTCCCATGGAACTGCCCCCAGTAGTCACGGACACGTTACAGTTGGTCCCATGGAACTGTCCCCAGTAGTCACGGACACGTTACAGTTGGTGCCATGGAACTGCCCCCAGTAGTCACGGACACGTTACAGTTGGTCCCATGGAACTGTCCCCAGTAGTCACGGACACGTTACAGTTGGTCCCATGGAACTACCCCCAGTAGTCACGGACACGTTACAGTTGGTCCCATGGAACTGCCCCCAGTAGTCACAGACACGTTACAGTTGGTCCCATGGAACTACCCCCAGTAGTCACAGACACGTTAGAGTTGGTCCCATGGAACTGCCCCAAGTAGTCACGGACACGTTAGAGTTGGTCCCATGGAACTACCCCAGTAGTCACAGACACGTTACAGTTGGTCCCATGGAACTGCCCCCAGTAGTCACGGACACGTTAGAGTTGGTCCCATGGAACTGTCCCCAGTAGTCACGGACACGTTACAGTTGGTCCCATGGAACTGTCCCCAGTAGTCACAGACACGTTACAGTTGGTCCCATGGAACTGTCCCCAGTAGTCACGGACAGGTTAGAATTGGTCCCATGGAACTGCCCCCAGTAGTCACGGACACGTTAGAGTTGGTCCCATTGAACTGTCCCCAGTAGTCACGGACACGTTACAGTTGGTCCTATGGAACTGTCCCCAGTAGTCACGGACACGTTACAGTTGTTCCCATGGAACTTAACCCAGTAGTCACGGACACGTTACAGTTGGTCCCATGGAACTGTCCCCAGTAGTCACGGACACGTTACAGTTGGTCCCATGGAACTGTCCCCAGTAGTCACAGACACGTTACAGTTGGTCCCATGGAACTGTCCCCAGTAGTCACGGACACGTTACAGTTGGTGCCATGGAACTGCCCCCAGTAGTCACGGACACGTTACAGTTGGTCCCATGGAACTGTCCCCAGTAGTCACGGACACGTTACAGTTGGTCCCATGGAACTACCCCCAGTAGTCACGGACACGTTACAGTTGGTCCCATGGAACTGCCCCCAGTAGCCACAGACACGTTACAGTTGGTCCCATGGAACTACCCCCAGTAGTCACAGACACGTTAGAGTTGGTCCCATGGAACTGCCCCCAGTAGTCACGGACACGTTAGAGTTGGTCCCATAGAACTACCCCAGTAGTCACAGACACGTTACAGTTGGTCCCATGGAACTGCCCCCAGTAGTCACAGACACGTTAGAGTTGGTCCCATGGAACTGTCCCCAGTAGTCACGGACACGTTAGAGTTGGTCCCATGGAACTGCCCCCAGTAGTCACGGACACGTTAGAGTTGGTCCCATGGAACTGTCCCCAGTAGTCACGGACACGTTACAGTTGGTCCCATGGAACTGCCCCCAGTAGTCACGGACACGTTAGAGTTGGTCCCATGGAACTGTCCCCAGTAGTCACGGACACGTTACAGTTGTTCCCATGGAACTGTCCCCAGTAGTCACGGACACGTTACAGTTGGTCCCATGGAACTGTCCCCAGTAGTCACAGACACGTTACAGTTGGTCCCATGGAACTGCCCCCAGTAGTCACAGACACGTTAGAGTTGGTCCCATGGAACTGTCCCCAGTAGTCACGGACAGGTTAGAATTGGTCCCATGGAACTGCCCCCAGTAGTCACGGACACGTTAGAGTTGGTCCCATTGAACTGTCCCCAGTAGTCACGGACACGTTACAGTTGGTCCTATGGAACTGTCCCCAGTAGTCACGGACACGTTACAGTTGGTCCCATGGAACTGTCCCCAGTAGTCACGGACACGTTACAGTTGGTGCCATGGAACTGTCCCCAGTAGTCACGGACACGTTACAGTTGGTCCCATGGAACTGTCCCCAGTAGTCACGGACACGTTACAGTTGGTGCCATGGAACTGTCCCCAGTAGTCACGGACACGTTAGAGTTGGTCCCATGGAACTGTCCCCAGTAGTCACGGACACGTTACAGTTGGTGCCATGGAACTGTCCCCAGTAGTCACAGACACGTTAGAGTTGGTGCCATGGAACTGCCCCCAGTAGTCACGGACACGTTAGATGTGGTCCCATGGAACTTCCCCCAGGAGTCACGGACACGTTAGAGTTGGTCCCATGGAACTGCCCCCAGTAGTCACGGACACGTTAGAGTTGGTCCCATGGAACTGTCCCCAGTAGTCACGGACACGTTACAGTTGGTCCCATGGAACTGCCCCCAGTAGTCACGGACACGTTACAGTTGGTGCCATGGAACTGTCCCCAGTAGTCACGGACACGTTAGAGTTGGTCCATTGGAACTGTCCCCAGTAGTCACGGACACGTTTGAGTTGGTCTCATGGAACTGCCCCCAGTAGTCACAGACACGTTATAGTTGGTCCCATGGAACTGCCCCCAGTAGTCACGGACACGTTAGATGTGGTCCCATGGAACTTCCCCCAGGAGTCACGGACACGTTAGAGTTGGTGCCATGGAACTACCCCCAATAGTCACGGACACGTTAGAGTTGGTCCCATGGAACTACCCCCAGTAGTCACGGACACGTTAGAGTTGGTCCCATGGAACTGGCCCCAGTAGTCAGGGACACGTTAGAGTTGGTCCAATGGAACTGCCCCCAGTAGTCACGGACACGTTAGAGTTGGTCCCATGGAACTGCCCCCAGTAGTCACGGACACGTTAGAGTTGGTCCCATGGAACTACCCCCAGTAGTCACGGACACGTTACAGTTGGTCCCATGCAACTGCCCCCAGTAGTCACGGACACGTTAGAGTTGGTCCCATGGAACTGCCCCCAGTAGTCACGGACACGTTACAGTTGGTCCCATGGAACAGTCCCCAGTAGTCACGGACACGTTACAGTTGGTCCCATGGAACAGTCCCCAGTAGTCACGGACACGTTACAGTTGGTCCCATGGAACTGTCCCCAGTAGTCACGGACACGTTACAGTTGGTCCCATGGAACTGCCCCCAGTAGTCACGGACACGTTACAGTTGGTCCCATGGAACTGTCCCCAGTAGTCACGGACACGTTACAGTTGGTGCCATGGAACTGCCCCCAGTAGTCACGGACACGTTACAGTTGGTCCCATGGAACTGTCCCCAGTAGTCACGGACACGTTACAGTTGGTCCCATGGAACTACCCCCAGTAGTCACGGACACGTTACAGTTGGTCCCATGGAACTGCCCCCAGTAGTCACAGACATGTTACAGTTGGTCCCATGGAACTACCCCCAGTAGTCACAGACACGTTAGAGTTGGTCCCATGGAACTGCCCCAAGTAGTCACGGACACGTTAGAGTTGGTCCCATGGAACTACCCCAGTAGTCACAGACACGTTACAGTTGGTCCCATGGAACTGCCCCCAGTAGTCACGGACACGTTAGAGTTGGTCCCATGGAACTGTCCCCAGTAGTCACGGACACGTTACAGTTGGTCCCATGGAACTGTCCCCAGTAGTCACAGACACGTTACAGTTGGTCCCATGGAACTGTCCCCAGTAGTCACGGACAGGTTAGAATTGGTCCCATGGAACTGCCCCCAGTAGTCACGGACACGTTAGAGTTGGTCCCATTGAACTGTCCCCAGTAGTCACGGACACGTTACAGTTGGTCCTATGGAACTGTCCCCAGTAGTCACGGACACGTTACAGTTGTTCCCATGGAACTTAACCCAGTAGTCACGGACACGTTACAGTTGGTCCCATGGAACTGTCCCCAGTAGTCACGGACACGTTACAGTTGGTCCCATGGAACTGTCCCCAGTAGTCACAGACACGTTACAGTTGGTCCCATGGAACTGTCCCCAGTAGTCACGGACACGTTACAGTTGGTGCCATGGAACTGCCCCCAGTAGTCACGGACACGTTACAGTTGGTCCCATGGAACTGTCCCCAGTAGTCACGGACACGTTACAGTTGGTCCCATGGAACTACCCCCAGTAGTCACGGACACGTTACAGTTGGTCCCATGGAACTGCCCCCAGTAGCCACAGACACGTTACAGTTGGTCCCATGGAACTACCCCCAGTAGTCACAGACACGTTAGAGTTGGTCCCATGGAACTGCCCCCAGTAGTCACGGACACGTTAGAGTTGGTCCCATAGAACTACCCCAGTAGTCACAGACACGTTACAGTTGGTCCCATGGAACTGCCCCCAGTAGTCACAGACACGTTAGAGTTGGTCCCATGGAACTGTCCCCAGTAGTCACGGACACGTTAGAGTTGGTCCCATGGAACTGCCCCCAGTAGTCACGGACACGTTAGAGTTGGTCCCATGGAACTGTCCCCAGTAGTCACGGACACGTTACAGTTGGTCCCATGGAACTGCCCCCAGTAGTCACGGACACGTTAGAGTTGGTCCCATGGAACTGTCCCCAGTAGTCACGGACACGTTACAGTTGGTCCCATGGAACTGTCCCCAGTAGTCACGGACACGTTACAGTTGGTCCCATGGAACTGTCCCCAGTAGTCACAGACACGTTACAGTTGGTCCCATGGAACTGCCCCCAGTAGTCACAGACACGTTAGAGTTGGTCCCATGGAACTGTCCCCAGTAGTCACGGACAGGTTAGAATTGGTCCCATGGAACTGCCCCCAGTAGTCACGGACACGTTAGAGTTGGTCCCATTGAACTGTCCCCAGTAGTCACGGACACGTTACAGTTGGTCCTATGGAACTGTCCCCAGTAGTCACGGACACGTTACAGTTGGTCCCATGGAACTGTCCCCAGTAGTCACGGACACGTTACAGTTGGTGCCATGGAACTGTCCCCAGTAGTCACGGACACGTTACAGTTGGTCCCATGGAACTGTCCCCAGTAGTCACGGACACGTTACAGTTGGTGCCATGGAACTGTCCCCAGTAGTCACGGACACGTTAGAGTTGGTCCCATGGATCTGTCCCCAGTAGTCACGGACACGTTACAGTTGGTGCCATGGAACTGTCCCCAGTAGTCACAGACACGTTAGAGTTGGTGCCATGGAACTGTCCCCAGTAGTCACGGACACGTTACAGTTGGTGCCATGGAACTGTCCCCAGTAGTCACGGACACGTTACAGTTGGTCCCATGGAACTGTCCCCAGTAGTCACGGACACGTTACAGTTGGTCCCATGGAACTGTCCCCAGTAGTCACGGACACGTTACAGTTGGTCCCATGGAACTGCCCCCAGTAGTCACAGACACGTTAGAGTTGGTCCCATGGAACTACCCCCAGTAGTCACAGACACGTTAGAGTTGGTCCCATGGAACTGTCCCCAGTAGTCACGGACACGTTACAGTTGGTCCCATGGAACTACCCCTGTAGTCACAGACACGTTACAGTTGGTCCCATGGAACTGCCCCCAGTAGTCACAGACACGTTAGAGTTGGTCCCATGGAACTGTCCCCAGTAGTCACGGACACGTTGCAGTTGGTGCCATGGAACTACCCCCAGTAGTCACAGACACGCTAGAGTTGGTCCCATGGAACTACCCCCAGTAGTCACAGACACGTTAGAGTTGGTCCCATGGAACTACCCCCAGTAGTCACGGACACGTTACAGTTGATCCCATGGAACTGTCCCCAGTAGACACGGACACGTTAGAGTTGGTCCCATGGAACTACCCCCAGTAGTCACGGACACGTTAGAGTTGGTCCCATGGAACTGCCCCCAGTAGTCACGGACTCGTTACAGTTGGTGCCATGGAACTGCGCCCAGTAGTCACGGACACGTTTGAGTTGGTCCCATGGAACTACCCCCAGTAGTCACGGACACGTTAGAGTTGGTCCCATGGAACTGTCCCCAGTAGTCACGGACACGTTACAGTTGATCCCATGGAACTGTCCCCAGTAGTCACGGACACGTTACAGTTTGTGCCATGGAACTGCCCCCAGTAGTCAGAGACACGTTAGAGTTGGTCCCATGGAACTACCCCCAGTAGTCACAGACACGTTAGAGTTGGTCCCATGGAACTACCCCAGTAGTCACGGACACGTTTGAGTTGGTCCCATGGAACTGCCCCCAGTAGTCACAGACACGTTAGAGTTGGTCCCATGGAACTACCCCCAGTAGTCACGGACACGTTAGAGTTGATCCCATGGAACTGCCCCCAGTAGTCACGGACACGTTAGAGTTGGTCCCATGGAACTGTCCCTAGTAGTCACGGACACGTTAGAGTTTGTCCCATGGAACTGCCACCAGTAGTCACGGACAGGTTAGGGTTGGTCCCATGGAACTACCCCCCAGTAGTCACGGCCACGTTAGAGTTGGTCCCATGGAACTGCCCCCAGTAGTCACGGACACGTTAGAGTTGGTCCCATGGAACTTCCCCCAGGAGTCACGGACACGTTAGAGTTGGTGCCATGGAACTACCCCCAATAGTCACGGACACGTTAGAGTTGGTCCCATGGAACTACCCCCAGTAGTCACGGACACGTTAGAGTTGGTCCCATGGAACTTTCCCCAGTAGTCACGGACACGTTTGAGTTGGTGCCATGGAACTACCCCCAGTAGTCACAGACACGTTAGAGATGGTCCCATGGAACTTCCACCAGGAGTCACGGACACGTTAGAGTTGGTGCCATGGAACTACCCCCAGTAGTCACGGACACGTTATAGTCGGTCCCATGGAACTACCCCCAGTAGTCACGGACACGTTAGAGTTGGTCCCATGGAACTGCCCCCAGTAGTCACGGACACGTTAGAGTTGGTCCCATGGAACTACCCCCAGTAGTCACGGACACGTTAGAGTTGGTCCCATGGAACTACCCCCAGTAGTCACGGACACGTTAGAATTGGTCCCATGGAACTACCCCAGTAGTCACGGACACGTTAGAGTTGGTCCCATGGAACTACCCCCAGTAGTCACGGACACGTTAGAGTTGGTCCCATGGAACTGTCCCCAGTAGTCACGGACACGTTTGAGTTGGTGCCATGGAACTACCCCCAGTAGTCACAGACACGTTAGAGTTGGTCCCATGGAACTTCCCCCAGGAGTCACGGGCACGTTAGAGTTGGTGCCATGGAACTACCCCCAGTAGTCACGGACACGTTAGAGTTGGTCCCATGGAACTACCCCCAGTAGTCACGGACACGTTACAGTTGGTCCAATGGAACTGTCCCCAGTAGTCACGGACACGTTTGAGTTGGTCCCATGGAACTGCCCCCAGTAGTCACAGACACGTTATAGTTGGTCCAATGGAACTGCCCCCAGTAGTCACGGACACGTTAGAGTTGGTCCCATGGAACTTCCCCCAGGAGTCACGGACACGTTAGAGTTGGTGCCATGGAACTACCCCCAATAGTCACGGACACGTTAGAGTTGGTCCCATGGAACTACCCCCAGTAGTCACGGACACGTTAGAGTTGGTCCCATGGAACTGGCCCCAGTAGTCAGGGACACGTTAGAGTTGGTCCAATGGAACTGCCCCCAGTAGTCACGGACACGTTAGAGTTGGTCCCATGGAACTGCCCCCAGTAGTCACGGACACGTTAGAGTTGGTCCCATGGAACTACCCCCATTAGTCACGGACACGTTACAGTTGGTCCCATGCAACTGCCCCCAGTAGTCACGGACACGTTAGAGTTGGTCCCATGGAACTGCCCCCAGTAGTCACGGACACGTTACAGTTGGTCCCATGGAACAGTCCCCAGTAGTCACGGACACGTTACAGTTGGTCCCATGGAACAGTCCCCAGTAGTCACGGACACGTTACAGTTGGTCCCATGGAACTGTCCCCAGTAGTCACGGACACGTTACAGTTGGTCCCATGGAACTGCCCCCAGTAGTCACGGACACGTTACAGTTGGTCCCATGGAACTGTCCCCAGTAGTCACGGACACGTTACAGTTGTTGCCATGGAACTGCCCCCAGTAGTCACGGACACGTTACAGTTGGTCCCATGGCACTGTCCCCAGTAGTCACGGACACGTTACAGTTGGTCCCATGGAACTACCCCCAGTAGTCACGGACACGTTACAGTTGGTCCCATGGAACTGCCCCCAGTAGTCACAGACACGTTACAGTTGGTCCCATGGAACTACCCCCAGTAGTCACAGACACGTTAGAGTTGGTCCCATGGAACTGCCCCCAGTAGTCACGGACACGTTAGAGTTGGTCCCATGGAACTACCCCAGTAGTCACAGACACGTTACAGTTGGTCCCATGGAACTGCCCCCAGTAGTCACAGACACGTTAGAGTTGGTCCCATGGAACTGTCCCCAGTAGTCACGGACACGTTAGAGTTGGTCCCATGGAACTGCCCCCAGTAGTCACGGACACGTTAGAGTTGGTCCCATGGAACTGTCCCCAGTAGTCACGGACACGTTACAGTTGGTCCCATGGAACTGCCCCCAGTAGTCACGGACACGTTAGAGTTGGTCCCATGGAACTGTCCCCAGTAGTCACGGACACGTTACAGTTGTTCCCATGGAACTGTCCCCAGTAGTCACGGACACGTTACAGTTGGTCCCATGGAACTGTCCCCAGTAGTCACAGACACGTTACAGTTGGTCCCATGGAACTGCCCCCAGTAGTCACAGACACGTTAGAGTTGGTCCCATGGAACTGTCCCCAGTAGTCACGGACACGTTAGAGTTGGTCCCATGGAACTGCCCCCAGTAGTCACGGACACGTTAGAGTTGGTCCCATGGAACTGTCCCCAGTAGTCACGGACACGTTACAGTTGGTCCCATGGAACTGTCCCCAGTAGTCACGGACACGTTACAGTTGGTCCCATGGAACTGTCCCCAGTAGTCACGGACACGTTACAGTTGGTGCCATGGAACTGTCCCCAGGAGTCACGGACACGTTACAGTTGGTCCCATGGAACTGTCCCCAGTAGTCACGGACACGTTACAGTTGGTGCAATGGAACTGTCCCCAGTAGTCACGGACACGTTACAGTTGGTCCCATGGAACTGTCCCCAGTAGTCACGGACACGTTACAGTTGGTGCCATGGAACTGTCCCCAGTAGTCACAGACACGTTAGAGTTGGTGCCATGGAACTGTCCCCAGTAGTCACGGACACGTTACAGTTGGTGCCATGGAACTGTCCCCAGTAGTCACGGACACGTTACAGTTGGTCCCATGGAACTGTCCCCAGTAGTCACGGACACGTTACAGTTGGTCCCATGGAACTGTCCCCAGTAGTCACGGACACGTTACAGTTGGTCCCATGGAACTGCCCCCAGTAGTCACAGACACGTTAGAGTTGGTCCCATGGAACTACCCCCAGTAGTCACAGACACGTTAGAGTTGGTCCCATGGAACTGTCCCCAGTAGTCACGGACACGTTACAGTTGGTCCCATGGAACTACCCCAGTAGTCACAGACACGTTACAGTTGGTCCCATGGAACTGCCCCCAGTAGTCACAGACACGTTAGAGTTGGTCCCAGGGAACTGTCCCCAGTAGTCACGGACACGTTACAGTTGGTGCCATGGAACTACCCCCAGTAGTCACAGACACGTTAGAGTTGTTCCCATGGAACTACCCCCAGTAGTCACAGACACGTTAGAGTTGGTCCCATGGAACTACCCCCAGTAGTCACGGACACGTTACAGTTGATCCCATGGAACTGTCCCCAGTAGTCACGGACACGTTAGAGTTGGTCCCATGGAACTACCCCCAGTAGTCACGGACACGTTAGAGTTGGTCCCATGGAACTGCCCCCAGTAGTCACGGACTCGTTACAGTTGGTGCCATGGAACTGCGCCCAGTAGTCACGGACACGTTTGAGTTGGTCCCATGGAACTACCCCCAGTAGTCACGGACACGTTAGAGTTGGTCCCATGGAACTGTCCCCAGTAGTCACGGACACGTTACAGTTGATCCCATGGAACTGTCCCCAGTAGTCACGGACACGTTACAGTTTGTGCCATGGAACTGCCCCCAGTAGTCACAGACACGTTAGAGTTGGTCCCATGGAACTACCCCCAGTAGTCACAGACACGTTAGAGTTGGTCCCATGGAACTACCCCAGTAGTCACGGACACGTTTGAGTTGGTCCCATGGAACTGCCCCCAGTAGTCACAGACACGTTAGAGTTGGTCCCATGGAACTACCCCCAGTAGTCACGGACACGTTAGAGTTGATCCCATGGAACTGCCCCCAGTAGTCACGGACACGTTAGAGTTGGTCCCATGGAACTGTCCCTAGTAGTCACGGACACGTTAGAGTTTGTCCCATGGAACTGCCACCAGTAGTCACGGACACGTTAGGGTTGGTCCCATGGAACTACCCCCCAGTAGTCACGGACACGTTAGAGTTGGTCCCATGGATCTGCCCCCAGTAGTCACGGACACGTTAGAGTTGGTCCCATGGAACTTCCCCCAGGAGTCACGGACACGTTAGAGTTGGTGCCATGGAACTACCCCCAGTAGTCACGGACACGTTAGAGTTGGTCCCATGGAACTACCACCAGTAGTCACGGACACGTTAGAGTTGGTCCCATGGAACTGTCCCCAGTAGTCACGGACACGTTTGAGTTGGTGCCATGGAACTACCCCCAGTAGTCACAGACACGTTAGAGTTGGTCCCATGGAACTTCCCCCAGGAGTCACGGACACGTTAGAGTTGGTGCCATGGAACTACCCCCAGTAGTCACGGACACGTTAGAGTTGGTCCCATGGAACTACCCCCAGTAGTCACGGACACGTTAGAGTTGGTTCCATGGAACTGCCCCCAGTAGTCACGGACACGTTAGAGTTGGTCCCATGGAACTACCCGCAGTAGTCACGGACACGTTAGAGTTGGTCCCATGGAACTACCCCCAGTAGTCACGGACACGTAAGAGTTGGTCCCATGGAACTGTCCCCAGTAGTCACGGACACGTTTGAGTTGGTGCCATGGAACTACCCCCAGTAGTCACAGACACGTAAGAGTTGGTCCCATGGAACTTCCCCCAGGAGTCACGGACACGTTAGAGTTGGTGCCATGGAACTACCCCCAGTAGTCACGGACACGTTAGAGTTGGTCCCATGGAACTACCCCCAGTAGTCACGGACACGTTAGAGTTGGTCCCATGGAACTGTCCCCAGTAGTCACGGACACGTTTGAGTTGGTCCCATGGAACTGCCCCCAGTAGTCACAGACACGTTATAGTTGGTCCCATGGAACTGCCCCCAGTAGTCAAGAACACGTTAGAGTTGGTCCCATGGAACTACCCCCAGTATTCACGGACACGTAAGAGTTGGTCCGATTGAACTGTCCCCAGCAGTCACGGACACGTTTGAGTTGGTCCCATGGAACTGCCCCCAATAGTCACAGACATGTTAGAGTTGGTCCCATGGAACTGGCCCCAGTAGTCAGGGACACGTTAGAGTTGGTCCAATGGAACTGCCCCCAGTAGTCACGGACACGTTAGAGTTGGTCCCATGGAACTGCCCCCAGTAGTCACGGACACGTTAGAGTTGGTCCCATGGAACTACCCCCAGTAGTCACGGACACGTTAGAGTTGGTCCCATGGAACTGCCCCCAGTAGTCACAGACACGTTGGAGTTGGTCCCATGGAACTGCCCCCAGTTGTCACGGACACGTTAGAGTTGGTCCCATGGAACTATCCCCAGTAGTCACTGACACGTTAGAGTTGGTCCCATGCAACTGCCCCAGTAGTCACGGACACGTTCGAGTTGGACCCTTGGAACTGCCCCCAGTTGTCACGGACACGTTAGAGTTGGTCCCATGGAACTGCCCCAGTAGTCACGGACACGTTAGAGTTGGTCCCATGGAACTGCCCCAGTAGTCACGGACACGTTAGAGTTGGTCCGATGGAACTACCCCCAGTAGTCAAGGACACGCTTGAGTTGGTCCCATGGAACTGCCCCCAGTAGTCACGGACACGTTAGAGTTGGTCCCATGGAACTGCCCCCAGTAGTCACGGACACGTTAGAGTTGGTCCCATGGAACTGCCCCCAGTAGTCACGGACACGTTATAGTTGGTCCCATGGAACTGCCCCAGTAGTCACGGACACGTTAGAGTTGGTCCCATGGAACTGCCCCAAGTAGTCTCGGACACGTTATAGTTGGTCCCATGGAACTGCCCCCAGTAGTCACGGACACGTTAGAGTTGGTCCCAGGGAACTGCCCCAGTAGTGACGGACACGTTAGAGTTGGTCCCATGGAACTGCCCCAGTAGTCATGGACACGTTAGAGTTGATCCCATGGAACTGCCCCCTGTAGTCACGGACACGTTTGAGTTGGTCTCATGGAACTGCCCCAGTAGTCACGGACACGTTAGAGTTGGTCCCATGGAACTACCCCAGTAGTCACGGACACGTTAGGGTTGGTCCCATTGAACTGCCCCAGTAGTCACGGACACGTTAGAGTTGGTCCCATGGAACTGCCCCAGTAGTCACGGACACGTTAGAGTTGATTCCATGGAACTGCCCCCTGTAGTCACGGACACGTTTGAGTTGGTCCCATGGAACTACCCCCGGTAGTCACGGATACGTTAGAGTTGGTCCCATGGAACT
This sequence comes from Meconema thalassinum, assembly GCA_946902985.2. Taxonomy (NCBI): domain Eukaryota; kingdom Metazoa; phylum Arthropoda; class Insecta; order Orthoptera; family Tettigoniidae; genus Meconema; species Meconema thalassinum. The sequence goes on along the minus strand of OX336391.1, from coordinate 291,567,403 downwards.
GCCCCAGTAGTCACGGACACGTTAGAGTTGGTCCCATGGAACTGCCCCAGTAGTCACGGACACGTTAGAGTTGATCCCATGGAACTGCCCCCTGTAGTCACGGACACGTTTGAGTTGGTCCCATGGAACTGCCCCAGTAGTCACGGACACGTTAAAGTTGGTCCCATGGAACTGCCCCAATAGACACGGACACGTTAGAGTTGGTCCCATGGAACTTCCCCAAGTAGTCACGGACACGTTAGAGTTGATCCCATGGAACTGCCCCCTGTAGTCACGGACACGTTTGAGTTGGTCCCATGGAACTGCCCCAGTAGTCACGGACACGTTTGAGTTGGTCCCATGGAACTGCCCCAGTAGTCACGGACACGTTTGAGTTGGTCCCATGGAACTACCCCCAGTAGTCACGGACACGTTAGAGTTTGTCCCATGGAACTGCCCCCTGTAGTCACGGACACGTTAGAGTTGATCCCATGGAACTGCCCCCTGTAGTCACGGACACGTTAAAGTTGATCCCATGGAACTGCCCCCTGTAGTCACGGAAACGTTAGAGTTGGTCCCATGGAACTGCCCCCTGTAGTCACGGACACGTTAGAGTTGATCCCATGGAACTGCCCCCAGTAGTCACGGACACGTTTGAGTTGGTCCGATGGAACTGCCCCCAGTAGTCACGGACACGTTAGAGTTTGTCCCATGGAACTGCCCCCTGTATTCACGGACACGTTAGAGTTGGTCCCATGGAACTGCCCCAGTAGTCACGGACACGTTCGAGTTGGACCCATGGAACTGCCCCCAGTAGTCACGGACACGTTAGAGTTGGTCCCATGGAACTGCCCCCAGTAGTCACGGACACGTTAGAGTTGGTCCCATGGAACTGCCCCAGTAGTCACGGACACGTTAGAGTTGGTCCGATGGAACTACCCCCAGTAGTCAAGGACACGCTTGAGTTGGTCCCATGGAACTGCCCCCAGTAGTCACGGACACGTTTGAGTTGGTCCCATGGAACTGCCCCCAGTAGTCACGGACACGTTAGAGTTGGTCCCATGGAACTGCCCCCAGTAGTCACGGACACGTTATAGTTGGTCCCATGGAACTGCCCCAGTAGTCACGGACACGTTAGAGTTGGTCCGATGGAACTACCCCAGTAGTGACGGACACGTTAGAGTTGGTCCCATGGAACTGCCCCCAGTAGTCACGGACACGTTATAGTTGGTCCCATGGAACTGCCCCCAGTAGTCACGGACACGTTAGAGTTGGTCCCATGGAACTGCCCCCAGTAGTCACGGACACGTTATAGTCGGTCCCATGGAACTGCCCCCAGTAGTCACGGACACGTTAGAGTTGGTCCCAGGGAACTGCCCCAGTAGTGACGGACACGTTAGAGTTGACCCCATGGAACTGCCCCAGTAGTCACGGACACGTTAGAGTTGATCCCATGGAACTGCCCCCTGTAGTCACGGACACGTTTGAGTTGGTCTCATGGAACTGCCCCAGTAGTCACGGACACGTTAGAGTTGGTCCCATGGAACTACCCCAGTAGTCACGGACACGTTAGAGTTGGTCCCATGGAACTGCCCCAGTAGTCACGGACACGTTAGAGTTGGTCCCATGGAACTGCCCCAGTAGTCACGGACACGTTAGAGTTGATTCCATGGAATTGCCCCCTGTAGTCACGGACACGTTAGAGTTGGTCCCATGGAACTACCCCCAGTAGTCACGGACACGTTAGAATTGGTCCCATGGAACTACCCCAGTAGTCACGGACACGTTAGAGTTGGTCCCATGGAACTACCCCCAGTAGTCACGGACACGTTAGAGTTGGTCCCATGGAACTGTCCCCAGTAGTCACGGACACGTTTGAGTTGGTGCCATGGAACTACCCCCAGTAGTCACAGACACGTTAGAGTTGGTCCCATGGAACTTCCCCCAGGAGTCACGGGCACGTTAGAGTTGGTGCCATGGAACTACCCCCAGTAGTCACGGACACGTTAGAGTTGGTCCCATGGAACTACCCCCAGTAGTCACGGACACGTTAGAGTTGGTCCAATGGAACTGTCCCCAGTAGTCACGGACACGTTTGAGTTGGTCCCATGGAACTGCCCCCAGTAGTCACAGACACGTTATAGTTGGTCCAATGGAACTGCCCCCAGTAGTCACGGACACGTTAGAGTTGGTCCCATGGAACTTCCCCCAGGAGTCACGGACACGTTAGAGTTGGTGCCATGGAACTACCCCCAATAGTCACGGACACGTTAGAGTTGGTCCCATGGAACTACCCCCAGTAGTCACGGACACGTTAGAGTTGGTCCCATGGAACTGGCCCCAGTAGTCAGGGACACGTTAGAGTTGGTCCAATGGAACTGCCCCCAGTAGTCACGGACACGTTAGAGTTGGTCCCATGGAACTGCCCCCAGTAGTCACGGACACGTTAGAGTTGGTCCCATGGAACTACCCCCATTAGTCACGGACACGTTACAGTTGGTCCCATGCAACTGCCCCCAGTAGTCACGGACACGTTAGAGTTGGTCCCATGGAACTGCCCCCAGTAGTCACGGACACGTTACAGTTGGTCCCATGGAACAGTCCCCAGTAGTCACGGACACGTTACAGTTGGTCCCATGGAACAGTCCCCAGTAGTCACGGACACGTTACAGTTGGTCCCATGGAACTGTCCCCAGTAGTCACGGACACGTTACAGTTGGTCCCATGGAACTGCCCCCAGTAGTCACGGACACGTTACAGTTGGTCCCATGGAACTGTCCCCAGTAGTCACGGACACGTTACAGTTGTTGCCATGGAACTGCCCCCAGTAGTCACGGACACGTTACAGTTGGTCCCATGGCACTGTCCCCAGTAGTCACGGACACGTTACAGTTGGTCCCATGGAACTACCCCCAGTAGTCACGGACACGTTACAGTTGGTCCCATGGAACTGCCCCCAGTAGTCACAGACACGTTACAGTTGGTCCCATGGAACTACCCCCAGTAGTCACAGACACGTTAGAGTTGGTCCCATGGAACTGCCCCCAGTAGTCACGGACACGTTAGAGTTGGTCCCATGGAACTACCCCAGTAGTCACAGACACGTTACAGTTGGTCCCATGGAACTGCCCCCAGTAGTCACAGACACGTTAGAGTTGGTCCCATGGAACTGTCCCCAGTAGTCACGGACACGTTAGAGTTGGTCCCATGGAACTGCCCCCAGTAGTCACGGACACGTTAGAGTTGGTCCCATGGAACTGTCCCCAGTAGTCACGGACACGTTACAGTTGGTCCCATGGAACTGCCCCCAGTAGTCACGGACACGTTAGAGTTGGTCCCATGGAACTGTCCCCAGTAGTCACGGACACGTTACAGTTGTTCCCATGGAACTGTCCCCAGTAGTCACGGACACGTTACAGTTGGTCCCATGGAACTGTCCCCAGTAGTCACAGACACGTTACAGTTGGTCCCATGGAACTGCCCCCAGTAGTCACAGACACGTTAGAGTTGGTCCCATGGAACTGTCCCCAGTAGTCACGGACACGTTAGAGTTGGTCCCATGGAACTGCCCCCAGTAGTCACGGACACGTTAGAGTTGGTCCCATGGAACTGTCCCCAGTAGTCACGGACACGTTACAGTTGGTCCCATGGAACTGTCCCCAGTAGTCACGGACACGTTACAGTTGGTCCCATGGAACTGTCCCCAGTAGTCACGGACACGTTACAGTTGGTGCCATGGAACTGTCCCCAGGAGTCACGGACACGTTACAGTTGGTCCCATGGAACTGTCCCCAGTAGTCACGGACACGTTACAGTTGGTGCAATGGAACTGTCCCCAGTAGTCACGGACACGTTACAGTTGGTCCCATGGAACTGTCCCCAGTAGTCACGGACACGTTACAGTTGGTGCCATGGAACTGTCCCCAGTAGTCACAGACACGTTAGAGTTGGTGCCATGGAACTGTCCCCAGTAGTCACGGACACGTTACAGTTGGTGCCATGGAACTGTCCCCAGTAGTCACGGACACGTTACAGTTGGTCCCATGGAACTGTCCCCAGTAGTCACGGACACGTTACAGTTGGTCCCATGGAACTGTCCCCAGTAGTCACGGACACGTTACAGTTGGTCCCATGGAACTGCCCCCAGTAGTCACAGACACGTTAGAGTTGGTCCCATGGAACTACCCCCAGTAGTCACAGACACGTTAGAGTTGGTCCCATGGAACTGTCCCCAGTAGTCACGGACACGTTACAGTTGGTCCCATGGAACTACCCCAGTAGTCACAGACACGTTACAGTTGGTCCCATGGAACTGCCCCCAGTAGTCACAGACACGTTAGAGTTGGTCCCATGGAACTGTCCCCAGTAGTCACGGACACGTTACAGTTGGTGCCATGGAACTACCCCCAGTAGTCACAGACACGTTAGAGTTGTTCCCATGGAACTACCCCCAGTAGTCACAGACACGTTAGAGTTGGTCCCATGGAACTACCCCCAGTAGTCACGGACACGTTACAGTTGATCCCATGGAACTGTCCCCAGTAGTCACGGACACGTTAGAGTTGGTCCCATGGAACTACCCCCAGTAGTCACGGACACGTTAGAGTTGGTCCCATGGAACTGCCCCCAGTAGTCACGGACTCGTTACAGTTGGTGCCATGGAACTGCGCCCAGTAGTCACGGACACGTTTGAGTTGGTCCCATGGAACTACCCCCAGTAGTCACGGACACGTTAGAGTTGGTCCCATGGAACTGTCCCCAGTAGTCACGGACACGTTACAGTTGATCCCATGGAACTGTCCCCAGTAGTCACGGACACGTTACAGTTTGTGCCATGGAACTGCCCCCAGTAGTCACAGACACGTTAGAGTTGGTCCCATGGAACTACCCCCAGTAGTCACAGACACGTTAGAGTTGGTCCCATGGAACTACCCCAGTAGTCACGGACACGTTTGAGTTGGTCCCATGGAACTGCCCCCAGTAGTCACAGACACGTTAGAGTTGGTCCCATGGAACTACCCCCAGTAGTCACGGACACGTTAGAGTTGATCCCATGGAACTGCCCCCAGTAGTCACGGACACGTTAGAGTTGGTCCCATGGAACTGTCCCTAGTAGTCACGGACACGTTAGAGTTTGTCCCATGGAACTGCCACCAGTAGTCACGGACACGTTAGGGTTGGTCCCATGGAACTACCCCCCAGTAGTCACGGACACGTTAGAGTTGGTCCCATGGATCTGCCCCCAGTAGTCACGGACACGTTAGAGTTGGTCCCATGGAACTTCCCCCAGGAGTCACGGACACGTTAGAGTTGGTGCCATGGAACTACCCCCAGTAGTCACGGACACGTTAGAGTTGGTCCCATGGAACTACCACCAGTAGTCACGGACACGTTAGAGTTGGTCCCATGGAACTGTCCCCAGTAGTCACGGACACGTTTGAGTTGGTGCCATGGAACTACCCCCAGTAGTCACAGACACGTTAGAGTTGGTCCCATGGAACTTCCCCCAGGAGTCACGGACACGTTAGAGTTGGTGCCATGGAACTACCCCCAGTAGTCACGGACACGTTAGAGTTGGTCCCATGGAACTACCCCCAGTAGTCACGGACACGTTAGAGTTGGTTCCATGGAACTGCCCCCAGTAGTCACGGACACGTTAGAGTTGGTCCCATGGAACTACCCGCAGTAGTCACGGACACGTTAGAGTTGGTCCCATGGAACTACCCCCAGTAGTCACGGACACGTAAGAGTTGGTCCCATGGAACTGTCCCCAGTAGTCACGGACACGTTTGAGTTGGTGCCATGGAACTACCCCCAGTAGTCACAGACACGTAAGAGTTGGTCCCATGGAACTTCCCCCAGGAGTCACGGACACGTTAGAGTTGGTGCCATGGAACTACCCCCAGTAGTCACGGACACGTTAGAGTTGGTCCCATGGAACTACCCCCAGTAGTCACGGACACGTTAGAGTTGGTCCCATGGAACTGTCCCCAGTAGTCACGGACACGTTTGAGTTGGTCCCATGGAACTGCCCCCAGTAGTCACAGACACGTTATAGTTGGTCCCATGGAACTGCCCCCAGTAGTCACGGACACGTTAGAGTTGGTCCCATGGAACTACCCCCAGTATTCACGGACACGTAAGAGTTGGTCCGATTGAACTGTCCCCAGCAGTCACGGACACGTTTGAGTTGGTCCCATGGAACTGCCCCCAATAGTCACAGACATGTTAGAGTTGGTCCCATGGAACTGGCCCCAGTAGTCAGGGACACGTTAGAGTTGGTCCAATGGAACTGCCCCCAGTAGTCACGGACACGTTAGAGTTGGTCCCATGGAACTGCCCCCAGTAGTCACGGACACGTTAGAGTTGGTCCCATGGAACTACCCCCAGTAGTCACGGACACGTTAGAGTTGGTCCCATGGAACTGCCCCCAGTAGTCACAGACACGTTGGAGTTGGTCCCATGGAACTGCCCCCAGTTGTCACGGACACGTTAGAGTTGGTCCCATGGAACTATCCCCAGTAGTCACTGACACGTTAGAGTTGGTCCCATGCAACTGCCCCAGTAGTCACGGACACGTTCGAGTTGGACCCTTGGAACTGCCCCCAGTTGTCACGGACACGTTAGAGTTGGTCCCATGGAACTGCCCCCAGTAGTCACGGACACGTTAGAGTTGGTCCCATGGAACTGCCCCAGTAGTCACGGACGCGTTAGAGTTGGTCCGTTGGAACTACCCCCAGTAGTCAAGGACACGCTTGAGTTGGTCCCATGGAACTGCCCCCAGTAGTCACGGACACGTTAGAGTTGGTCCCATGGAACTGCCCCCAGTAGTCACGGACACGTTAGAGTTGGTCCCATGGAACTGCCCCCAGTAGTCACGGACACGTTATAGTTGGTCCCATGGAACTGCCCCAGTAGTCACGGACACGTTAGAGTTGGTCCCATGGAACTGCCCCAAGTAGTCTCGGACACGTTATAGTTGGTCCCATGGAACTGCCCCCAGTAGTCACGGACACGTTAGAGTTGGTCCCAGGGAACTGCCCCAGTAGTGACGGACACGTTAGAGTTGGTCCCATGGAACTGCCCCAGTAGTCATGGACACGTTAGAGTTGATCCCATGGAACTGCCCCCTGTAGTCACGGACTCGTTTGAGTTGGTCTCATGGAACTGCCCCAGTAGTCACGGACACGTTAGAGTTGGTCCCATGGAACTACCCCAGTAGTCACGGACACGTTAGAGTTGGTCCCATTGAACTGCCCCAGTAGTCACGGACACGTTAGAGTTGGTCCCATGAAACTGCCCCAGTAGTCACGGACACGTTAGAGTTGATTCCATGGAACTGCCCCCTGTAGTCACGGACACGTTTGAGTTGGTCCCATGGAACTACCCCCGGTAGTCACGGATACGTTAGAGTTGGTCCCATGGAACTGCCCCAGTAGTCACGGACACGTTAGAGTTGGTCCCATGGAACTGCCCCAGTAGTCACGGACACGTTAGAGTTGATCCCATGGAACTGCCCCCTGTAGTCACGGACACGTTTGAGTTGGTCCCATGGAACTGCCCCAGTAGTCACGGACACGTTAAAGTTGGTCCCATGGAACTGCCCCAATAGACACGGACACGTTAGAGTTGGTCCCATGGAACTTCCCCAAGTAGTCACGGACACGTTAGAGTTGATCCCATGGAACTGCCCCCTGTAGTCACGGACACGTTTGAGTTGGTCCCATGGAACTGCCCCAGTAGTCACGGACACGTTTGAGTTGGTCCCATGGAACTGCCCCAGTAGTCACGGACACGTTTGAGTTGGTCCCATGGAACTACCCCCAGTAGTCACGGACACGTTAGAGTTTGTCCCATGGAACTGCCCCCTGTAGTCACGGACACGTTAGAGTTGATCCCATGGAACTGCCCCCTGTAGTCACGGACACGTTAAAGTTGATCCCATGGAACTGCCCCCTGTAGTCACGGAAACGTTAGAGTTGGTCCCATGGAACTGCCCCCTGTAGTCACGGACACGTTAGAGTTGATCCCATGGAACTGCCCCCAGTAGTCACGGACACGTTTGAGTTGGTCCGATGGAACTGCCCCCAGTAGTCACGGACACGTTAGAGTTTGTCCCATGGAACTGCCCCCTGTATTCACGGACACGTTAGAGTTGGTCCCATGGAACTGCCCCAGTAGTCACGGACACGTTCGAGTTGGACCCATGGAACTGCCCCCAGTAGTCACGGACACGTTAGAGTTGGTCCCATGGAACTGCCCCCAGTAGTCACGGACACGTTAGAGTTGGTCCCATGGAACTGCCCCAGTAGTCACGGACACGTTAGAGTTGGTCCGATGGAACTACCCCCAGTAGTCAAGGACACGCTTGAGTTGGTCCCATGGAACTGCCCCCAGTAGTCACGGACACGTTTGAGTTGGTCCCATGGAACTGCCCCCAGTAGTCACGGACACGTTAGAGTTGGTCCCATGGAACTGCCCCCAGTAGTCACGGACACGTTATAGTTGGTCCCATGGAACTGCCCCAGTAGTCACGGACACGTTAGAGTTGGTCCGATGGAACTACCCCAGTAGTGACGGACACGTTAGAGTTGGTCCCATGGAACTGCCCCCAGTAGTCACGGACACGTTATAGTTGGTCCCATGGAACTGCCCCCAGTAGTCACGGACACGTTAGAGTTGGTCCCATGGAACTGCCCCCAGTAGTCACGGACACGTTATAGTCGGTCCCATGGAACTGCCCCCAGTAGTCACGGACACGTTAGAGTTGGTCCCAGGGAACTGCCCCAGTAGTGACGGACACGTTAGAGTTGACCCCATGGAACTGCCCCAGTAGTCACGGACACGTTAGAGTTGATCCCATGGAACTGCCCCCTGTAGTCACGGACACGTTTGAGTTGGTCTCATGGAACTGCCCCAGTAGTCACGGACACGTTAGAGTTGGTCCCATGGAACTACCCCAGTAGTCACGGACACGTTAGAGTTGGTCCCATGGAACTGCCCCAGTAGTCACGGACACGTTAGAGTTGGTCCCATGGAACTGCCCCAGTAGTCACGGACACGTTAGAGTTGATTCCATGGAACTGCCCCCTGTAGTCACGGACACGTTTGAGTTGGTCCCATGGAATTACCCCCGGTAGTCACGGACACGTTAGAGTTGGTCCCATGGAACTGCCCCAGTAGTCACGGACACGTTAGAGTTGGTCCCATGGAACTGCCCCAGTAGTCACGGACACGTTAGAGTTGATCCCATGGAACTGCCCCCTGTAGTCACGGACACGTTTGAGTTGGTCCCATGGAACTGCCCCAGTAGTCACGGACACGTTAGAGTTGGTCCCATGGAACTGCCCCAATAGACACGGACACGTTAGAGTTGGTCCCATGGAACTGCCCCAGTAGTCACGGACACGTTAGAGTTGATCCCATGGAACTGCCCCCTGTAGTCACGGACACGTTTGAGTTGGTCCCATGGAACTGCCCCAGTAGTCACGGACACGTTTGAGTTGGTCCCATGGAACTGCCCCAGTAGTCACGGACACGTTTGAGTTGGTCCCATGGAACTACCCCCAGTAGTCACGGACACGTTAGAGTTTGTCCCATGGAACTGCCCCCTGTAGTCACGGACACGTTAGAGTTGATCCCATGGAACTGCCCCCTGTAGTCACGGACACGTTAAAGTTGATCCCATGGAACTGCCCCCTGTAGTCACGGAAACGTTAGAGTTGGTCCCATGGAACTGCCCCCTGTAGTCACGGACAGGTTAGAGTTGATCCCATGGAACTGCCCCCAGTAGTCACGGACACGTTTGAGTTGGTCCGATGGAACTGCCCCCAGTAGTCACGGACACGTTAGAGTTTGTCCCATGGAACTGCCCCCTGTAGTCACGGACACGTTAGAGTTGATCCCATGGAACTGCCCCAGTAGTCACGGACACGTTAGAGTTGGTCCGATGGAACTACCCCCAGTAGTCACAAACACGTTTGAGTTGGTGCCATGGAATAGTCCCCAGTAGTCACGGACACGTTAGAGTTGGTCCCATGGAACTACCCCCAGTAGTCACGGACACGTTAGAGTTGGTCCCATGGAACTACCCCAGTAGTCACGGACACGTTAGAGTTGGTCCCATGGAACTGCCCCAGTAGTCACGGACACGTTAGAGTTGGTCCCATGGAACTGCCCCAGTAGTCACGGACACGTTAGAGTTGGTGCCATGGAACTGCCCCCAGTAGCCACGGACACGTTAGAGTTGATCCCATGGAACTACCCCCAGTTATCACGGACATGTTTGAGTTGGTGTCCGGACAGTTCCCCACACTGATACTTCCACACACTGCCCAAAATACTGACACTTCCCGACAGCCCTTGGAAGTGGCTACCTGTTTAATGACACAGAAATAATCTCGACTGACATTTGCACACACATCTCCCCTCCCCGAAGGCTACTATGAAAATCGATCAAGTTGAAGTTTGGCCTACCGTTATTTAGCACATTTGTAATATCTCTGTCTATTCACAGTAAATGGAGTAGGTTAATATTATTGTTGAACAAATGAGAGGGGAAAAATAAATACTAAACAACTGACGAAGCCTGGAAAGCTGATTTTAAACACGCCAAACTGATCGGTTTTGTTATTATTTTGCCAGTCCACAGCCTGGATAAATTGTGATGGAAATCAGACTCTGCATTTATTTTAATTTGATGGTAATTATACTACATCACAATGATATTTTCAAGACCGTGTTAGTAATGAAGTACATAGACCGAGCGCTTTTCTTCACACCAAAGGATTATTATGTTTAGGTGCATTGTCACTGGTTCGGCTGTAACGATGATCGCTGAAGCCTATAGCCTTAGGGGCGGGATGTGTGTAGAAGTGCCAGTCGAGATTATTTCTGAGTCATTAAACAGGTAGCCGCGTCCAAGGGATGTGGGGAAGTGTCAGTATTTTGGGCAGTGTGTGGAAGTGTCATTATGGGGAACTGTCATGTAATCGTTTGAGTTGGTCCCATGAAACTCTGGAGTTCCTGATCGGGGACCGGTTTTCCCCTTTTTCCATTTCCTGTAGGGCAGACCCTCTCCTCTTTCCCTCTCATATCTGCCTTTTATGGATCTTCTTTATTCCAAGTTCCTCAATTCTCATTCTTCGATGGCTGAGGACATTTCTTTTCATCCTGTCATTTATTTACTTACCGGGTGAGTTAGCCGTGGTCGTTACGGCATGACTGCTGGCAGTCGCTCACATCCGGGAGGCGAGGAGGTTCGAATCACCCCGCTGGCAACCTTGAAGATGGTCTTCTGTGGTTTCCCATCTTCCTTCCAGGCAAATGCCGGGGTTGGTCCTTAACTATAGGCCACAGCCGCTACCTTCCAACTCCTCGACCTTCCATTCCAACTTTCCTCCCCCCACGGTACTTGTAGCTCACCCATTGGGTGTCCATCTCGAAGCAGCTACAAAAACTGGCGAGCCGAACATGTCCTCGGACACTCCCGGGACTAAAAGCCATACGCTAAAAAAAAAAAAAAAAAAAAAACTTTATTGTAATCCGTTTGTTTTCCATTTGATCTCCTAGTATGAACTGCAAGTCTCTAGTTAGGTTTAGTTACAGTCTACATTTCATATTTCATTTTCAGGAACACCCAAACAATTATTTTGAGCATCATCTTCATCATCATCATCATCATCATCGTCATCATCATCATCAATTAATTAATTAAATTAAACAAATAAATAAACTTTGAACATCGGAAACATGCACGTCTCCTGTCTAATACTTCAGAAATACTGTACAACTTGAAAAGTACAGTTGGCTGTGTGTCTGGTTCGTTGGTACCTCAGTTTAGGGGCTGCGACAACGCGGCCATGTAGCCCTGTGTACTTTGTGTGTGTGCAGAATCTGTCTGATGACCGGTGTTAATTGTGATGGCTGTATTAGTGTGTGTTATCTGTAATTCGGTTAAGGACTGCAGACGGTCAATTTCAAGTAGTTTCTACTTTTACTACCAAATGCTACCGTCAACGACACCTATCTGTGAACATGGCTACTAGACGCCACCTTAACCGGTACCTGGTGGCGAACGTTGGAACTTAATAGAGCGTTAATCAAATCTAGCCAATAAATTTAGCTTCACATAATTGTAGTTAGTGGAAGGTTCTTTTACATGCTATAAATCTTTGACATGGGCCCGCCGGCTTTACTTCCCTTCCAAGGGATGGTATACTGAGCGATTTTTAACGCTCTGAAAAAATTCGACGACTTCGGCCGGGTTTGAACCCGCGAACTTGGGCATAGAAGCTTAGCATGCTAACAAAACCAACTACGCCAACGAAGCCGTGTTTCTAAGAGGTATGTTAAATATATGGAAGGTGTGAGAAAACGCTAAGCTAATTCGATTGTCACGTCCAGGTACGTTCAGCCACTATCTTTGGAAAAAACAGATAGAGACAAGGTCAACCGCAAAGTAGTGAGGTCTACAGTATGTAATGACAGGAAACTCCAACCACAGTTGCAACAACACAACTTTTAAGAACCGCAATGGAAAACAAGTTCTTCCTCGTTTCTGTAGCGCTTGACTTCCTACTGCTAACGACATCGGAGGCAATCAGTTTGGTGTTAATAGCCGTTAAAATGTCGGGGAAAGGAAACGAGTCGACGAACTGCTTTATTTTCGCTCCTCCCTCTGTGGTCCAGTGGTACGTTTTGACACCAGTGTTTCAACCATGCAATAATTGAATTACCTTAGAGCAAACTGAAGATTACCCTAAATTACCCTAAAATTACCCCCAAAAATGTAGGAATGATTATGAAAACATAGCAGTACATTAGATTGAAATACAGGACTGTAGATGTTGCATAATTTGCATATTAGTAGTCTACATCACGTGATGTCTGGACGAAAATGTAAGCGACAAGGTCACGTCATTCATAAGTTTATTGGCGACCTGAAGCTGGTTTTACAATGTCCAGATAACGCCTCAGAAAATATTTATTCTCTAGTCTCATATTTGCCAAGATCTATTGTGGTTAAAGTTGCAGGATCAAATTCCGCCATAGTTGGTTGGCCTTTAAGTGTGCTCAACCGCAAGAGACCCGAATCAGTCGATTTACCGCGACGTTAAAATTACCTTCTGGGGTACAATTACGGCACCTCAGCTTCTTTAAAATCATAACAAGTAACAGGGATTTAAAACTCGTACGTTTATCGCAATATTACAAGCGCATACAGAGTGGAATGTAGTTACTGCAACAAAACAAACATTTAAATATATATTTTGGTGAGAAGATTGGAGAGCAGTTATTTAACGGGTTTTGTTCGAAAGAAACATTAATTTCAATGGCGGCCAGTGAAAATTTAACTGGTACGGTAGTAACAAGAATATTAATAATAATCATCGTAATAAGTGTTTTGTATTTTATGTAAGGTCTACTTACAGAAGTTCTTCCTACACCGCATTGATAGGCCGCTAAAGTCCACAGCGTCCAAAACGGCTGCTGCTTGGCTCAAAGTCGACAGAGAAAGGGAGGTCATATGATCAGCACAACGCTCCCCTCAGCCGCATTTCTTGGTTTCGTGATCGGTGCTGCTACTCACTGTAGCTCCTCTATTACGACGCTGAGTCAATGCCATTCCCGAACTCCTGGCCAGCACTGGGAATATAACCCAGGTCACCTGAGCTAGGAGCTAAAACGCTGTTTTAAGGGACGGAACAGCGAGGCCATCTGTCCCTTTAGTTAAGAGTTTATACAGTACTTACATATCGGCGATCGGCTGATGGTTTCATGTTAACGACTTTTACCATTTTATTTATTTTTGAGCCATAACTAGACTATATTTGAGGTCTGCCATGGCGCTCATTAACGCCAAAATTGTCCCAATACTCATTTATAGGATTGAGGTGACATGGGGCAAATTAAGTATCGGAGATAATCTAAAACTCGAGAAGGTGAAAGTTCGATACCTGAAAGCGGTGCTTGGTGTATCTAAATACACCCGCTGCAGAGCCCTTCCTATCAGAGAACCTTAGACAAAAACTCTTGCTACCATCAACGGACGCTTGGAGGATGTCAATGGAAGAAAGAGCGCACAACAGAGAAGATCTGGATGGATATGACAGAAGCCATGATAAACAGAGCCTGGACTGAAGCTAACCAGGATCTCCGTAGCTGTACATGGCTACCACCACACGTTGTGCGAGACGAAAGGTTACCATAACCCCAACCTGACGTGCGAATGTGAGTTCTGCAAACAAAAAAATATCATGTGTTTCACTGAAAAAATAAAAATAAATAAATAAATACATAAATAAATAACCGTGGGAAATCAATTATAGACTTTTGAACAAATTGAAGAATTGAATACAATAAGAAGTTTAAAGCCTTAGGTCAATATATGATTCACTTTAAATGTTGTACCGGTTTCGGCCAGATTGTGACCTTCCTCAGCGCAAATTATAATAAGAAAAGGTGCAAGAACTTACATTTAACAAATTTACCACAACCGAAGTTGTTATCAAAATAATTTAAAAAATATTAATCGTCTAAAAGTTAAAAACAACACATTAACATTTTATAAAATCAGATCTGTTATAAAAATATATTAAACTAGCGAACCCGTGCGAGAAATCTCGCATGTTCATAAGCCACACTTTCCCCAATAGGTTTATAATAAGAGACTTAGGGAGAGAGGTTGTTATGTTTTTATTTGAACCAAATGATTATAGAACACTATTTACGTTTCAGTCGACCCTACGGCCAAAATGCGAACTGAACAGCAATTATGTCGCGTATTTTCCTACATCAACAGTATCTGCAAATCGCACACTTCTTACAAAAATTTATATTTATGAAATTAGAATGCAATTCGTCACTGCTAATGTCATTTGTGTGCTGAGTCCATTGATTGACAGCTTAGCCGTAACGCTCACCGGTTATTCGATACTTATGAAATTATACGAATTGAGTACACATTCCTTTAAATTACTGTTTCTGAAATCCTTGCAAAATGATAAAGGAAATACCTCAGAATGTTAAAATGACATGAAACAGGCGTCACAGCGGCCAAAATGTGAAGTGGACAGCAATTATGGAGCGTATCATCCTGCAGCAGCAGTATCTACAAATCGCACACTTCGCACAGTTTTTTAAAAGTCATTTTTTAAAGAAACTATAGACATTTATTAAATTAGAGTGCAATGCGTCACTGGTAATGTATATTCTCTTTCATTTGAATGCTAATTTTTCACGATCGGTCGCTTGTGAGCGCCGCAGGAGGGATCTATACTACTGAAATAATATATATGATGATGATAATGATGATAAGAAAGATGCAAGTCTCGATACAAAACCAGCTTGATGTAGGAGAGATGTGGATTTAGTATTGTATTTGTGGAAATTGTTAGGTTAGGGTTGAGTAATTAATATATGGATACGAATATGCGTAATAATGAAGTGACTATGGAATATAATGGTTGGAAATCGCTTTGGTGGCGTAGTCGGTAGCATGCTGAGCTTCTATGCCCAAGATAGCTGGTTCAAACCCGGCCGAAGCCGTCGGATTTTTTAGAACGTTAAAAATTCCTCAGTATGCCTTCCTTCGGAGGGGAAGTAAAGATGGCGGTCCCATGTCATAGATTTATGGCATGTTAAAGAACCTTCCACTAATTGCACCTGTGTGAAGCTAAATTGGATAGGTTAAGA
The DNA here is from genome assembly GCA_946902985.2 of Meconema thalassinum. Taxonomy (NCBI): domain Eukaryota; kingdom Metazoa; phylum Arthropoda; class Insecta; order Orthoptera; family Tettigoniidae; genus Meconema; species Meconema thalassinum. The sequence continues at coordinate 291,551,728 of OX336391.1, read as the reverse complement.
ATGTAAACAACGTTCTTAGGTTTCTACGTTCGTTGCCAAGAGCCGACTGCGGTGGCATCTAGTAGCTAAGTTCTGAACTTGGCCTAGTAATCGTTGACGGTGGTGCTTGGCGGCAAAAGTAGGAACTATTTTAAAATTCTAAGTTGCAGTACTCAAATTAAACAAGATGTTCAGTAAAGAACATATAGCCTACTTTCTCCTAAATGCATGGGTATTGTTATAACTCTTTGTCCTTTTCAAGGAGTATGATTGAATGTTGGTTGTAGTAGCTTGTTGAAATACAACGTGCTATAGGGATATTAAACATGAATATGAGGTGCCCTTTGCTAGTGCTACCTCTGTACCAAATTTCGTTCAATTCGGTTTCACCGTGTTTGAATTGATAGGGGGAATCGATTTGCACACATACTTGGCCACCATCTGCAAACTATTGGGCTGATGTTCTTGCCGTTTGGTCAGAATATGTTTCCCACATAAAGATATGGTGTTGCAAAATTTGGTAGAGACTAGATTATTAGGTTGGTCGTAATTACATTTTAGCTTTTAAAATTTGGGTGGCCGCGATTACGTTTCCGTCAAGATAGCGGTGATATAAAACATGACACTGAGGTGCCTTTTGCTAGTGCTACCTCTGTACCAAATTTCGTTCATTCAGTTCCACCGTGTTCGAATTAATAGGGGGAATCAATTTTGACATAAAGATGGCCGCCATCCGCAAACTATTAGGCTAATGACCTATTAGATTGGTCAAAGGATGCTCCCTCCATAAAGGTACGTTGTTGCAAAGTTTGGTAGAGATCGGATGGTTATGTTAGTCGTAATTTGATTTAAGCTTTGAACATTTGTGTGGCCGCCATTACTTTTCTGTCAATATGGCGGCGATATTAATCATGACACTGAGATGCCCTTTGCTAGTGCTATCTCTGTACCAAATTTCGTTCCATTCGGTTTCACCGAGTTTGAATTAATAGGGGGAATCGATTCTGACACAAAGATGGCCGCCATCCGCAAACTATTAGGCGAATGACCTATTAGATTGGTCAAAGGATGATCCCTCCATAAAGGTATGTAGTTGCAAAATTTGGTAGAGATCGGATGATTAGGTTAATCGTAATTTGATTTAAGCTTTGAACATTCGTGTGGCCACCATTACGTTTCAGTCAAGATGGCGGCGATATAAAACATGACACTGAGATGCCCTTTGCTAGTGCTACCTCTGTACCAAATTTCGTTCCATTCGGTTCCACCGTGTTCGAATTAATAGGGGGAATCAATTTTGACATAAAGATGGCCGCCATCCGCAAACTATTAGGCTAATAACCTATTAGATTGGTCAAAGGATGCTCCCTCCATAAAGGTATGTTGTTGCAAAGTTTGGTAGAGATGGATGGTTATGTTAGTCGTAATTTAACTTAAGCTTTGAACATTTGTGTGGCCACCATTACGTTTCTGTCAGTATGGCGGCGATATAAAACATGACACTGAGATGCCCTTTGCTAGTGCTACCTCTGTACCAAATTTCGTTCCATTCGGTTTCACCCTGTTTGAATTAATAGGGGGAATGGATTTTGACACAAAGATGGCCGCCATCCGCAAACTATTAGGCTAATGACGTATTCATTTGGTCAAAGGATGCTTCCTCTATAAAGGTATGTTGTTGCAAAATTTGGTAGAGATCGGATGATTAGGTTAATCGTAATTTGATATAAGCTTTGAACATTTGTGTGGCCGCCATTACGTTTCCGTCAAGATGGCGGCGATATAAAACATGACACTGAGGTGCCTTTCGTTAGTACTACCTCTGTACCAAATTTCGTTCCATTCGGTTGCACCGTGTTCGAATTAATAGGGGGAATCGATTTTGACACAAAGATGGCCGCCATCCGCAAACTATTACGCTAATGACCTATTAGTTTGGACAAAGGATGCTCCCCCCATGAAGGTATGTCGTTGCAAAATTTGGTGGAGATCGGATGATTAGGTTAGTCGTAATTTGATTTAAGCTTTGAACATTTGTGTGGCCGCCATTACGTTTCCGTCAAGATGGCGGCGATATAGAACATGACACTGAGGTGCCTTTTGTTAGTACTACCTCTGTACCAAATTTCGTTCCATTCGGTTGCACCGTGTTCGAATTAATATGGGGAATCGATTTTGACACAAAGATGGCCGCCATCCGCAAACTATTACGCTGATGACCTATTAGTTTGGACAAAGGATGCTCCCTCCATAAAGGGATGTAGTTGCAAAATTTGATAGAGATCGGATGATTAGGTTAATCGTAATTTGATTTAAGCTTTGAACATTCGTGTGGCCGCCATTACGTTTCAGTCAAGATGGCGGCGATATAAAACATGACACTGAGGTGCTGTTTGCTAGTGCTACCTCTGTACCAAATTTCGTTCCATTCGGTTACACCGTGTTTGAATTAATAGGGGGAATTGATTTTCAAACAACGATGGCCGCCATCCGCAAACTATTGGGCTAATAACCTATTAGGTTGGTCAAAGGATGCTCCCTCCATAAAGGTATGTTGTTGCAAAGTTTGGTAGAGATCGGATGGTTATGTTAGTCGTAATTTAACTTAAGCTTTGAACATTTGTGTGGCCGCCATTACGTTTCTGTCAATATGGCGGCGATATAAAACATGACACTGAGATGCCCATTACTAGTGCTACCTCTGTACCAAATTTCGTTCCATTCGGTTACACCGTGTTTGAATTAATAGGGGGAATTGATTTTCAAACAACGATGGCCGCCATCCGCAAACTATTGGGCTAATGGCCTATTCATTTGGTCAAAGGATGCTTCCTCTATAAGGGTTTGTTGGTGCAAAATTTGGTAGAGATCGGATGATTATGTTATTCGTAATTTGATTTAAGTTTTGAACATTTGTGTGGCCGCCATTACGTTTCCGTCAAGATGGCTGTGATATAAAACATGACACTGAGGTGCCTTTTGTTAGTACTACCTCTGTACCAAATTTCGTTCCATTCGGTTGCACCGTGTTCGAATTAATAGGGGTAATCGATTTTCACACAAAGATGGCCGCCATCCGCAAACTATTACGCTGATAACCTATTAGTTTGGTCAAAGGATGCTCCCCCCATAAAGGTATGTTGCTGCAAAATTTGGTAGAGATCGGATGATTAGGTTAGTCGTAATTTGATTTAAGCTTTGAACATTTGTGTGGCCGCCATTACGTTTCCGTCAAGATGGCGGCGATATAAAACATGACACTGAGGTGCCTTTTGTTAGTACTACCTCTGTACCAAATTTCGTTCCATTCGGTTGCACCGTGTTCGAATTAATAGGGGGAATCGATTTTCACACAAAGATGGCCGCCATCCTCAAACTATTACGCTGATGACCTATTGGTTTGGTCGAAGGATGCTCCCCCCGTAAAGGTATGTTGTTGCAAAATTTGATAGAGATCGGATGATTAGGTTAGTCGTAATTTGATTTAAGCTTTGAACATTTGTGTGGCCGCCATTACGTTTCCGTCAAGATGGCGGCGATATAAAACATGACACTGAGGTGTCCTTTGCTAGTGCTACCTTTGTACCAAATTTCGTTCAATTCGCATTCACCGTGTTCGAATTGATAGGGGGGGACAGACATTCAGAGTACACACACTCACACACACACACACACAGACTCACACACACACATACACACACACACACACTCACAGACTCACACACACACACACACACACACACATACACACACACAGACTCACACACACATACACACACACAGACAGACACACTTTTTTTGCCCTGTGTTGATCTCATAAGTCTACTTTCATTTTTTGCAAAAATCGAAAGTAGGCTAAAAACAGATAACACACACTAATACAGTTATCACAATTAACACCAGTTATCAGACAGATTCTACACACACCCAAAGTACATGGGGCTACATGACCGCGTTGTCGCAGCCCCTAAACTTAAGAACCAACCAACCAACCAACCAACCAACCAACCAACCAACCAACCAACCAACCAACCAGAAATAAGTAATCCAACGTATACCATACCTTATTATACTTTGTCAATAAGGAACAGGTCATTTTCATGACCTTTCATATCAAAGAATAGATATTTTCCTATAATTTTCCTTTATCGTTACCTTGGACCATTCTGTACGCTGATGACGTTATGTTGGCCGCTCAAAACAAGCTGGATCTCCAACATCAAGTCCAGGAATGGAGTGATCGTTTAAGTCAATATGGCCTGCGGCTTAACAAAGCTAAAACAGAATATATGACAACGGATGCTGGAGAAATCGGAACAATCCAAGTCGACGGCGATGATCTGCTTCGAACGACAAAATTTAAGTATCTTGGCTCTACGATAACTGTTGAAGGTCGTCTCACCGAGGAGGTCAACATAAGGATTAATGCTGCGTGGATGAAGTGGCGAACAACGACAGGTGTCATGTGCGATCGCCAGATGAAAGACCACCTAAAATCGAAGGTTTACCGCACTGTCATTCGTCCCGTACCCGTAGCGCTTTATAGTACCGAATGTTGGCCGACCACGAAGGAAGCAGAACGTCGGTTAAGTGTCATGGAGACCAAGATGCTTAGATGGACAGCAGGCATTACTAGGTAGGATCACATCCCCAATCAAAGAATAAGGGAACGATTTGGTATCGCAGCAATCAGTAACAAAATGCGTGAGGGTCGTCTGTGATGGTTCGGGCATGTGCTACGGTCAGGAGCGGACACCATTGCAAAACAGGGCTACACACTGGAGGTCGCCGGGAAAAGACCAAAGGGGCGACCGAGACAACGTTGAGCCGACACACTGCACAGGGATTTGAAAGGCGTCAACCTTCATCCGGACATGGCCCATGACCGAGTAAAGTGGAGACAGCGGATTCAAATAGCGGACCCTGCCACGAGGTGGGGCAAACGCTAAAGCAAAAGAAGAAGACGAATTTTCCTTTATCGTATCTTTATAATTCGCACAATTTGTGCGCGTTTGTAATTAATAAGAATATATTTATGAAGGAAATTGGAGAAAAATTTAAAGAGGGAGTGAAGATTCAAGGAGAAATAATTTCAACTATGAGATTAGCCGATGACATAGTCATCTTCGCCGACACGCCTGAGGATTTGAATGAATTTTTGAATGGTATGGACTCAGTCTTGAGGAAAGAATTCAGGATGAAAATTAATAAATGTAAAACAAAAATATTGGAATGCAGCCGAAATAAATCAGAAACCTCTATGGACATCAAATTGGCAGGTGAAAAGCTGAAGGAAGTAGGAGACTTCTGTTACTTAGGAAGCAAAATAACCAGTGATGGAAGAAGCAAAGAGGATATAAAAGGTAGGTTAGCTCAGGCAAGGAAAGCATTTCTACAGAAAAGGAATCTGTTGACATCGAATATAGATTTAGGTATTATGAAGTCATTTTTGAATGCCTTTGTCTGGACCGTTGGCACTGTATGGAAGTGAAACTTGGACTATTGGGATAATGATGAAGTTCAGATCCGTAGATAGGGTTACAATGTTACAAACGAAGAGGCATTAAGACTAGTGGGAGAGGAGAGCTGTTTCTGGCAGCTGCTAATGAAGAGAAGAGATAGGTTGGTAGGACACATACTAAGACACCCAGAAATAGCAAACTTAGTTATGGAAGAAAGGGTCGAGGACAAGAACTGTAGGGGTAGACCAAGGTTAGAATATGTTAAACAGATTGCCTCGGATGTAGGGTGTGGTAGCTATGTAGAGAAGAAACGATTAGCTCAGGACCGGGAGGCATGGAGGGCTGCATCAAGCCTGTCAAAATACTGAAGACTCAAACAACAACAGCCGCTATACCATGAGATGGTTACAACAAAATAATAAATCCCACGGAGTTTTCTTTTAAGAGGTGGGGCTTCATTATATAAATGAAAACTTGATACTTCCAGAATGTCTCGGGACAGACAAAATCCTCTCTCACTACGATTCTGGATGTTGTAAACTGTAATACTCATTACCAGGGCCCGGATAAATATGTGCTTAACTTTTCAGAAATATGTATTTATTTATGTACTTAAAAGTGGAAAATATGAGATTAAGTTTCCAAAATATGTTCTTAAATTTATATCTTATTTATGTCCCCCAGTTACTCGAAATATAGTTGAAACTTCCAGCTGCTTGAATAATCCATAATCCTGTCTACTGTACAAAATGTTCCTGCTTAATAGGCTGGGGCTCGCCTCAATTTCCGAATCCTACAATACTTACTGGTTTTAATAAAACTAGGCCTGTGAAGAGCAAGACGGGCGAAATCCTCACGACGTGTGAACAGCAGCTGACAAGATGGAGGGAACACTTTGCGGAGGTTCTTAATAGAGATAGAGGACCAGAAAGTGAGCAGCGAGGAGAAGATGAAGAGGAAGCAGAAAGTGACCCAAGCATCAGCCTCGACTCCCCAACTCGGGGCGAAATAAGGACAGCGTTGAAGCAAATGAAATGCGGGAAGGCACCAGGTCTGGATAATATTCCAGCGGAAGTACTGAAAGCAGACCTGGATATTACGATCGATCTGCTGCACCCGCTGTTGGAGAAGATCTGGAAGGAGGAGAAAATACCAACCGGCTGGAAGAAGGGGTTGATAGTCAAGTTGCCGAAGAAAGGGGACACCACAAACTGTAACAACTGGAGGGGTACTTGCTGTCCATTCCAAGCAAAGTGCTGGCGAGAGTCATCCTGAATCGTATAAAAGACTGCGTAGAAAAAAGGCTTCGGAAGGAACAGGCTGGATTTCGACAACATCGCAGCTGTGTGGATCTCATCAACACCCTCCGAATCATCCTGGAGCAGAGTGTGGAGTGGCGGAATACCCTTTAACTCACATTTGTTGACTTCGAGAAAGCTTTCGACTCCGTAAATCAAAGAATCATGTGGAAGACCCTCGAGGAATATAAAATTCCAACAAAGATCATCAGAATCATGGAAGAGATGTACGAAGGGTATGAGTGCCAGGTTCTTCACGAAGGCAAATTAACAGAAAAGATAAAGGTCAGTTCCGGAGTGAGACAGGGGTGTGTCCTTTCCCCCACTCTGTTCCTGTTGGTCCTGGATAGTGTGATGAAGAAGGTAATGGGAGGACGGAAGAGGGGTATTCAATGGGGTATAAATGACAGGCTTGAAGATCTGGATTTCGCAGACGACATTTGTCTTATGGCACAACGGTACCGAGACATAGAAGATAAGCTGGGGAGGTTGCAGAGAGAAGCAGAACGTGCAGGACTGATGATCAATACCAATAAGACCAAAGAGATGAGGATAAATTCTGACATCACGACTAGTTTGACAGTCAACGGAAGGGACATTGAGCGAGTTGAGTCCTTCCTCTACCTTGGAAGTATAGTCACAAATGATGGGGGAGCAGAGGAAGATGTTCGAAGCTGTATCAGGAAGGCAAATGGTGCCTTTGTCCAGCTCTACCCCATCTGGAGAAATAGAAACATTTCCAGGAAGACCAAGCTCCGCCTTTTCAATAGCAACGTAAAGTCGATTCTTCTCTACGGCTGTGAAACATGGAAAGTCACAAAACCGATCAACAACCAGCTACAGGTGTTCATTAACAGATGTCTGCGTCGCATCATGAATGTGAGGTGGCCGGACATAATCTCAAATGAAGATCTTTGGACCATCACCAATCAACAACCGATTAGCATCCAGATCAAGGAGAGGAAATGGCGCTGGATTGGTCACACACTAAGGAAGCCGGACGGAGCTATTGAGAGGGCGGCGCTAGACTGGAATCCTCAAGGCGCCAGGAAGCGAGGTCGACCTAAGAAGACCTGGAAGAGGACGATCGAAAATGAAATTGCAGAGGTGGACAAGAACTGGAGTCAAGTGAAGAGAATGGCCAGGAACCGTACTGCGTGGAGAAATTTCGCCAAGGCCCTATGCTCCGGAAGGAGCGGCAGGAATTAAGTAAGTAAGTACAATACTTACTGCCAATGCGTGTTACGAAATCATGTATGCGCGCCCGGTTTTCGACCTTCATTCTAAGGAGCAGGAGAAAATGTCACTTCAAAAACTTTCATACCGCTCTGCCAATACCTACAAGTTTCTCAGACCACTGTAATTTCTAGTAAAATTTCCTGTCAAGGTAAGAACTATTGAAGGCTTAAGAGACTGTTGATTCCAGCCCCCCACCCCTCTGCTATATTTAATGACCTGGGAATTCCTGTCTTGAAATAATACTGCAATACAGAGACAAGGGTGAATTCACGAAATAGAGAAACTAACTGGAATTGCCAAAGATCAAAATTATGGGCAGCAGTCATCTAAAGAGTACAACATACCACCCTATACCTAGGTATATAGGAAATATGCACTTGTGAATAAATACACCAGAATATGTATTTATTTATAAAAACGGCAAAAAAATATGTAAATAAATAGAAAATATTTAGTTAAATAAAAAATATTTAAGCACATAACTATCCGGGCTTTACTCATTAAGTACGTTCGTATGCGACGGGTCGGCACACCTAGCTCAATATATAAATGCTCACATTAATGTATTTTATCATTTTAAATGATCTTGTCGACTTCGTCGTTACGCTGAGGTCTGGCGTTACGTTACGGCGACGGGACGAAATGTACCGAGAAAGCACTGAGCTGTGTGACGTCATAGTACCGCTTGAACTTCCTCCTTTCCCCGCGTGCTCCGGTGAGCGTGACGTCATCCAGCCAGCTACCTCCTTTGACCTTGGTTTGCACTTGCTAATGGAGTTTGAGTTCACGCTGTTCGCTGCATGATCATGAGGCTTTCACCCAGCATTTGTAGCATTTAAAATGATATAAAGTCTAGTCTTTCAGACTGACTGTCACTCTTTTTACTCATCACTGCTGGTGGCGAACGGGTAGTGACTAGTGACCGACTATTTTGGAACAGTGTTGCGCTCGAGTACGGTACTTCAGCCTCTAATTGACTTGCACTCTGCCAACGTCATCGTTTATACACGCTCTATTGTTGTGGATTGGACTTAAATTATTCCTATTGGTATTCATGGGTACTCACTTTACAGAGTGGCACTTCAATAAGCAACGAGCAAACATTATTTCTCCCTATTGTGGCAAAACTTCAACGATTTTCTCTCAATTTCAATGACCAATTCAGATCTGTACTGTCTCTTGTGTACATGTGTTGTTACGTGTTTGGATCTTCAGCCTTTGGACTGGTTTGAAGCAGCTCTCCATGCCTCCCTGTCCTGAGCTAATCGTTTCATCTCTACATAGCTACCACATCCTACATCCGACGCAATCTGTTTAACATATTCTAACCTTGATCTACCCCTGCATTCCTTATCTTCGACCCTTCCTTCCATAACTAGGTTTGCTATTCCCGGATGTCTTAGTATGTGTCCTACCAACCTATCTTTTATCTTCATTAGCAGTCTCCAGAAACATCTCCCTCCCACTCGTCTTAATACTTCTTCATTTGTTACTCTATCTACCCATCCGATCTTCATCATACTTCTGTAACACCACATTTCAAACGCTTCTATTCTCATCTTTTCTACTGCACCAACAGTTCAAGTTTCACTTCCACAGAGTGTCATACTCCTGACAAAGGCTTTCAAAAAATACTTTCTAACAGTATATTTGATGTCAACAGATTTATTTTCAGTAGAAATGCTTTCCTTGCCTGAACCAATTTACTTTTTATATCCTCTTTGCTTCGTCCATCACTAGTTATTTTGCTTCCTAAGTAGCAGTAGTCTCCTACTTCCTTTAGCTTTTCACCTGCCAATTACCGACAGCCGTGGCTCAGCTGGCTAAAGCGCAGCGTTAGGTCATGGGGCCAAGCTCTCTGCTGACTCGGTAGACGCGTGGGTTCGAGCCCCACCGTCGGCTGTCCTTGAAATGGTTTTCCGTGGTTTCCCCATTTTCAACACCAGGCAAATGCTGGGACGGTACCTTCTGATAGGCCACGGCCGCTTCCTTCCACATCCTTGCCCAGTTTCATTCATCTTCATCCATTCCATCTCTCACCCCGACGCGCAGGTCGCCCACGGGCGTCGAATAGAAAGACCTGCACTCGGCCTCTGTGGAGGCCACACGACAAAAAAAAACTGCCAATTTCACGTCAATAGGGGTTTCTGATTCCTTTCGGCTGAATTTCATTATTTTTGTTTTACAACAAATTATTGCTTTTCATCATGAATTCTTTCCTCAAGGCGGAGTCCATAGCAGTTAGTTGCGTGTTGTTGTTCCATTGAAGGCTGGCACAGCGGTGAAGGATCACATAACCATCTGGTACCAGTGCAGCACCATCTAAGGCAGCGGCGTCCAGTCTTTGCCCACCTTTGGCTCCTGCCTCTCTTGGCTGGGCTGCCTGCCTTGACTGTTGGCGACTGACCGAGTCATGTTGGGATCGCTAGCGAATGCGTTGGTTGTTCGACACATCTACATTGTGTTTCGCTCGTCTCTCCGCGTACCAATACTTGAAGATTATGTGCTTAGCAATAGCATTGAAACAGTCAGAAATCTTGATAAGGTAACATGGAACTCATTCAAGGGAGTGCAATTTTGGCCATTTACAATATAAACAAGTAGTTCCGTGAAGAACTATAGAGCCTATTTGTTATAAAATCCTACTTATGTCAATTGCCTCTATCAACATTCAAAATTTCAGTTTGATAGCTGTAATACATTCGTAGATATTGAGAACCGTTTAAATATTTCGGATGGTCATCATGTTGGATTTTTAAACAGTATATCTACTCTAGATCATAGAGTTATGTACAATTACATGAATATTATTGCGTGTTGAATTATACAAACTTCAATCGCATGATTAGGACACAAGGAATAAAAACGAGATTTTAACATTTAGCACAGCCGCCATCTTGTGATTATGAAAACAATGGAAATAAATTAAATGTCAGTAGATTAAAATTTGTATAAGCATTTACCGTACCAAGTTTCACTGCGCTCGGATAGTTAAATCGCGAGAAACGTCAATTTCAACATTTTAATTTCGCGTCGCCGCCATGTTGGACTTGTGCTTACCAGGTTATTGAAAGTCGCATAGGTGAACTTATGTTTATAGCCTTTATCAATATACAACATTTCAGTTTAATTGCTGTCATAGTTTAGTAGACATTGAGATCCGTCTAAATATTTCGAATGGTTGCAGGTTGGATTTTTATATATTTAGGCCATAGAGTTTTGTAGCCTACTATTAGATGATGATTATTGCGTAGTTTCATTATTGAAACGTTGACTTCGATCGCATGATTAGGACACAAGGAATAACAAATTTATTTGAAAATTTCGCACAATTGAACTAAATTTGATTTCAGTGCATTACAATGTGTATAAATATTTGCTGTACCAAGTTTCACTGCGCTCGGATGGTTAAATCGCGAGAAAAGTCTATTTAAATGTTTCAACTACGCTTGGCCGCCATGTTCGTTATGTAATTAACAGATTTTTGAAATTCACATTGATGAACTTCTAGTAGTGCGCTGTATCACCGTATAATATTTCAGGGTGATATCAATCCATTTGGGATGTCAGAAAAGTAAAACGCTATACACAAGAAACTATGCACATTTATTGCTTGTTAACGGTACATACGTATTAAGGAGAGTCTGGAGTTTGTGTCACAGCACATTAGCACTCAACATGTCACCATCGCGCACGCGGCATAAAAGATACCTCGAATCCATGTTGCGCCTCGTGGCACGCCGCAGCATTTCTGGAGTGATTTGCTGAAAGGCCGCTGTAATCTCCCTGCGTAGGTCAGCCAGATTCTGTGGTCTTTGTGCGTACACTGTCGACATGACGTAGCCCCATACAAAGATATCTGGAGGAGGTAGGTCAGGGCTGTTAGGAGGCCATGGGATAGGTCCATCGTTGAATATGAGGTTTAACTGTTCCCTCACCATGATAGCCCAATGCGGTGGAGCACCATCCTGTTGATAGACAATCTGAATCTTTCTGCCGCTCACACATCGTCGTAACAAAACTGAGTCGAGCTCCGTAATTCAGCTGTGTCAATGCTTGCAGGCGCTGCATACGGTATGGACGCATGTGAAGATAACGCCTAGCAATCCTGTGACATGTTGTGTATGGTGTATTCTGCTCTGCTGATAAGCGGCTGAGTGGCTTGTGGACTCTGCGTCATGGCTTGTCGAATATCTTCCTCCTTGTTGCTATCGCGCCGCCTTACACCTGTGTGAGGCATCTGCAATCCATTTTCCAAACATTTTCTGGCAACGACCAGATGGACGAGCGCTCCTAGGCAGTTGGCGCGCTTTGCTTTCTCAGACAGTTAGTCCAGTCAAATTAGACCAAAAATGATGCGTTTGCTGCATTAAATCAATTAGTTCCAAATGTTTCGGGAATGTGTAGGGAGAGGTCCCCTGAACAACACCGAATAATGTCCCGTCAATTGCAGGTGCCGTGGGGGGGGGGGGGGGGGGGGAGGGGGCGGGCAGAGGTGGGCTTAAAGCCCCCCCCCCCACTATAGGTAGAATCATTAGAAAGTTAACTATTGAAATGGGTACCATGTTTCGACTTCCGGAAAATTTCGACATATCTTCGCGTTTCACATCCCCTAGACCCCAAAACCACCGTCAGTTCAAAAGTTTATATATACATATATCACTTTCTTGTGGACACGATGACTACCGCAATTTTGCACCAATCACTTTGAAATTTTTACATAATAGACTATATATATCCTTTATAAAATCTCGGTCAAGTTCATTAATAGGCACAATCGGTCGAAGGGGGTGAAAATGGAGGTCATTTTTCGAAAAGTGAAATATCGCTATAACTCTCTTAATATGTGAATAGCGAATCCATTCAAACTTCATACTATGTGTTGGATATGGCCCAAAATTTATGTTCGAAAAGTGTTTTGATAGCACCATCCATCGACCAAAATGGGTGGGAAAAAGTGGGGTTTTCGGAAAACATTAATAATATCTCTCTTAATAGGCACAATATCAAAACCATACAAAATGGACAATATTCCCCTAATAATTACGGTACCTAAAACTTTTGTCTGAAAGAATTTTTGACATGGCCCACCATTACGCCAAGGGATGAGCAAAATGGTTTCGGAATTACAAGAAAATGCCAAGAGCCATCAGAAGTTGCCATGACAACACTACTAAATTTATGAGGGATGAGCCATCAGACGTTGCCATGACAACGCCATTGCACGAGATCACATTCCGTTTTCCATCTGACTCTGTGGGAAGCGGCTTCGGTGACGTAACTGGCAGCATGCTGAACTTCTATGCCCAAGGCCGCGGGTTCAAAGCCGGCCGAAATCGTCGGATTTTCTAAGAGCGCTAAAATCCCTCAGTATGCTTTCCTTCGGAGGGGAAGTTCCAACGTTCGTTGTGAGTAGCTGGTTGTGGTGGCATCTAGTAGCCAAGTTCACAGCTATGTGTCGTTGGCGGTAGTATTTGGTAGCAAAATTAGGAACTACTACTTGAAATTGGCCGTCTGCAGCCCTCACCTGAATTACAGACTGATACAGCCATCACAATTAACACCGTTTATCAGACAGATTCTGCACACACCCAAAGTACACGGGGCTACATGACCTCGTTGTCGTAGCCCCTAAACTGAGGAACCAACCAAAATCTCTGCGGGAGATAAAATTTTGCGTGAAGAAGTAACAGACTGTTAGATAGTTACACATCAGTTCCAAACCTTGCATAAGGACAGTGTGACCACAAGTATAAAAATGGACCCCAAATGACGAGGTCAGACTACCGTCCCCATAAGACATTAAATGTTAAAATTATGCATAAAAAGACGAAAAACAAAGTTAATTAAGCTCCAATTATAAAATACTTTCTCGCAATAAATGAGGTCTGATCCTTCTACGAAAACCTGCATATTCTGCCTAGTTTCGCCTATCTCCAAGTTTGCCCGGTGAAATCTACCTCTGCCTTCCGGCGTGCCGAGAGGATTTTTTTTTAAAGTTTTTGGCGCATAACTTTAAAACGGTGCGTCGCACAGAAATTTGTATAATTTTTAAACTTAAAGGTAATTAATTATATGCCCAACAAAATAGTATAATCATATGCATCTTTGTGTTTTACTGTCTATGAGTTATGAGCCAGTGAACATGGAATATTTGAAGAAAAATATGTAGCGCCTCACGTTTCTGGTCTAACTTGCCCTTCCAATCCGTATGCCTTCCATTTTACAGGAAACTCGTGGGGAAGGAAGTTGTAGAGCATTACATTTCCTTCAAGAATAGAGATACTTATGCTAATTTATCTTCGATAAGTCGATCGTTAGAGCGTATTGACGTATGGGGGTCGGTTTCGAGATTTTGCTAGTGAACTGCTCATTATTTTACTTCCGTTTTCAACGGCTTTAACACTCTGTATTACGCTATTTATTGATTATGCAAACATAAATGGTATTTATTACCCATATAACTAATATATACTGTATATATATATATCGACGTATGTGTGTCAACTGTTAATTTGGAACACTAATAAACACTAAAAAATTCCTCTCGGCACGCCGGAAGGCGGAGGTAGATTTCACCGGGCAAACTAGGGGATAGGCTATAATAGGCAAAATATGCAGGTTTTCGAAGGAGGATCAGACCTCATTTATTGCGAGAAAGTATTTGACAATTAGAGGTTAGTTAACATTTTGTCGTCTTTCTATGCATATTTTTAACATTTTACTGTCTTATGGGGATGGTAACCTTCTTGTCATTTGGGGTTCATTTTTATACTTGTGATCACACTGTCCTTATGCAACGTTTGGAACTAATGTGTAACTATCTAACAGTCTGTTACTTCTTCACGCAAAATTTTATCTCCCGCAGAGATGTTGGTTAGTTCCTCAGTTTAGGGGCTGCGACAAGGTGGTCATGTAACCCCGTGTACATTGGGTGTGTGTAGAATCTGTCTGATAAACGGTGTTATTTGTGATTACTGTATTAGTCTGTAATTCAGGTAAGGTCTGCAGACGGTCAATTTTAAGTAGTAGTACCTAATTTTGTACCAAATACTAACGTCAACGACACCTAGCTGTGAACTTGGCTGCTAGATGCCACCGCAACCAGCAACTTGCAACGAACGTTGTAACTTCCCCTCCGAAGGAAAGCATGCTGACGGATTTTTAGCGCTCTTAGAAAATCCGGCGACTTTGGCCGGCTTTGAACCAGCGACCTTAGGCATAGAAGTTCAGCATGCTACCAGTTTAGTTAGCCGCTTCCCTCATAGTCCAATGGAACAAGAAGTTCCGTGACGAACTAAAGAGCCTACTTTTCTTAAAATTAAGATTCATGCCATAGATTAATCTACAGTATATGAACCTATCTAGAATAATGACGAAATTAAGTGGGTAATATCGAAATGTCTTAATTAGTTCGAAATAAGGTATACTAGGCATAATTTAGCCTAAAAGAGCAATACAGTTGGCAGCTCTGGTGACTGAATATATTCTTACTTCCATCTCCTAAGGTACAGAATACAAAATGTGGTTGAAGTTCAAAGGACGTTACATGGATTTAGACATTGGATCTATTAGTACACGTAAAAGCATGTTGGCAACAATGGCATGCGAGTGCTGGTCAGAAATAATCTGAAATATTATATCTTTTTGTGCCAATTTTGGATGAAATCCATTTGTTGGTATAGAAGTTACATGTATTTAAAAATTGGTCCTATCAGCAAGCTTAGAATCATGTTGGTAGAACTGACGTATATAAGTTACTCCAAATTAATGTAAACTGTCAGGTAATTTACGTGTGCATAGTTTAACGCTGTCGGCTTGCATACTTTCTGATATATTTGGATACAAAATAGAGAGCAATTATTAACAGTTGACAGCCCTGGTGGCTTTTAAGAATACACTCAGTCATATCTGTTTATGTACACATATTACATACAAAATTTGGTTGAAATCCAATTGATAGTGTAGAAGTTATATGCATTTAAAATTGGACTTATCAGAAGGCAAAAAATATCTTGGCAACGCTGTCATGTATGGCCACCTGCAAATTAAACTGAAATAGTATTATCTACATGTGTGCCAACTTTAGAATAGCTCCCATGTATACCTTCCAAGATATCCAACATGGAGCTCAAATTTCTAGTGCGTTTTTTTAGCAGTTGGTAGCACTGGCATCTTTTTCAAATATGGGCCTGAGATATTCCGGTATACAACTTTACTCATACTAAATTTGGTTTCGATTGCTGCAGCCGTTTAGGAGTTGATAGTGGGGGGGGGGGGGGGGGGGGCACACACACACACACAGCCAGACAGACAGAAGGACAGACACATTTTCCCGGATCGATCTCATAAGTCTACTGTTTCCTCATTTTTGAAAAGTGTGAAAAGTAGGCTAAAAATGAATGTGATCTCGTCAATGGCGTTGTCTTGGCAACCTCTGATAGATCATCCCTTATCAATTTAAAAGCGTTGTTATGGTAACCTCTGATGGCACTTGGCATTTTTAGCCTACTTTTCACATTTTGCAAAAATGAGGAAAAAGTAGACTTATGAGATCGATCCGGGAAAATGTGTGTCTGTCTGTCTGTCTGTCTGTCTGTCTGTCTGTCCTTCTGTCTGTCTGTCTGGCTGTGTGTGTGTCCCCCTATCAACTCCTAAACGGCTGCAGCAATCAAAACCAAATTTAGTATGAGTACAGATGTGCACCGGAATATCTCACGTCCATATTTGAAAATGATGTCAGTGCTACCAACTGCTGAAAAAACGCACTAGAAATTTGAGCTCAATGTTGGATATCTTGCAAGGTATGCATGGGAGCTATTCCAAAATTGGCACACATGTAGATAATATTATTTCAGTTTAATTTCCAGGAGGCCAACCATGACAGTGTTGCCAAAATAATTTTAAGCCTTCTGATAAGTCCAATGTTTAAATGCATATAACTTCTACACTATCAATTGGATTTCAACCAAATTTTGTATGTAGTATCTGTACATAAACAGATATGACTGAGCGTATTCTTAAGAGCCACCAGGGCTGCCAACTGTTAATGATTGCTCTCTATTTTTTTTTGTTTTATCCAAATACCAATATATCAGAAAGTATGCAAGCCAACAGCTTTAAACTATGCACACGTATATTCTGACATTTTAGATTAATTTGGAGTAACTTATATACGTCAGTTCTACCAACATGATTATAAGCCTGCTGATAATACCAATTTTTAAATACATCTAACTTCTTTACTATCAGTTGGATTTCAACCAAATTTCGTATGTGCTATGTGTACCATAACATATATGACTATAAGTATTGTTAAGAGCAATCAGGGCTGCCAACTGTTAATAAATGCTGTCTATATTTTTTACCCTAATATCAATATATCAGAAAGTATGCAAGCCAACAGTTCTATACTTTGCACACGTATACCGCCTGACATTCTAGATTAATTTGGAGTAATTAATATAAGGCAGTGGTGCCAACATGATTCTATGCCTGCTGATATGTCCAATTTTAAAATACATGTAACTTCTATACTAACAAATGGATTTCATTCAAAATTGGCACAACAAGATATCATAATATTTCAGATTATTTCTGACCAGCACACGCATGGTATTGTTGGCAACATGCTTTTACGCGTGCTGATAGATCCAGTGTCTAACTGCATGTAACGTCCATTGGACTTCTACCAAATTTTCAATGGAACTAAGAATATATTCAGTCACCAGGGCTGCCAACTGTAGTGCTCTATGAGGCTACATTATACCAGGTATATTTTGAACTAATTAGATATTTCGATATTACCAACTTAATTTCGTCATTATTCTTGATAGGTTCATATACTGTAGATTAATCATTGGCATGAAAAGTTGGCTGTATAGTTCTTGACGGAACTTCTTGTTTAAAATTCCGAAATCATTTTTCTCATCCCTTGGCGTAATGGTGGGTCATATCAAAAATGCTTTCAGACAAAAGTTTTAGGTAATTATTAGGGGAATATTTTCCATTTTGTACGGTTTTGATATTGTGCCTATTAAGAGAGATATGATTAATGTTTCCCGAAAAACCCACTTTTTTCCACCCCTTTGGTCAATGGTTGGTGCTATCAAAAACTTATTTGACATAAATTTTTGGCACTTATCCGACACATATTATGAACTTTGAATGGATTCGATATTTCACGTATTAAGAGAGTTATAGCGAAATTTCACTTTTTAGAAAAAAGCCCCCCATTTTCACCCCTTTCGACCGATTTTGCCCATTAACGAACTCGACCGAGATTTTATAGGGATACATATTATGTAAAAATATCAAAGTGATTGGTACAAAATTACGGCAGTTATCGTGTCCACAAGAAACTGATATATATGTATACATAAATTATATATAAACTTTTGAACTGACGGTGGTTTTGGGGTCTGGGGGATGTGAAACGCGAAGATATGTCGAAATTTTCCGGAAGTCGAAACATGGTACCCATTGCAATAGTTAGCTTTCTAATGAAATCTACCTAAAATCCAGCTTAGGCCTTTCAAACGGCGAATATTTTTTTCATATCCTTTCAATAAACTTGTATTAGACCCCTCCCCATCTGAAATAGAATGTACTTAATACACTGTGTTTTGTGGCAGATGACCTCGTAGTTCCGCCCCTTAAAACAACAATAACTAACTAATACACTGTGTACATAATATTAAGATACGTAGGTCTAAGTTTATTATGATATTGTATCCTATGTTATCCCACAAATAAGAATATAAGAAAGAAGTAGAGGAAAGAATTGATACTGGACGACAGTTAAGACAGAGACGGCGAAACATCGAATTAAAAACCGTCAAGCGTGGACAACAGTTGACATAAACGGAAGGAATAATAATATTCCAGGTTATCTGGCAACCCAGGAAAGGAAATAATCTTCTGGAATATGAGATACCATGGGATAGGCCTAATTGACTGATCCCTTTCCCAATCCGGGACGGTTGAAAACTCCAGAGATTTTCATAGATCGTGGCTATTTCACTGTAAACAGAACTGTAGTCTGATATGGCGATTGAAGTGACACTGATGTGTGACGTGAAAAGTGAAGGGGGATTAACACGAGGGAGAGGCATGAGTGATTCTGTGTTGGCGAAATGGGCTGGAGGGGCACGTACATGTACAGCCATTATGTTCTTCACTAAGCTTAGAGCAGTTTGCCGGCGTCCATCTGTAAGTGGAGAACAGCATGTCAACTTTCGAGCATCACGAGTGAGCAGAGATGACCAAGAGAGAAGAAAGGTTGCACAGTAGTTGGTTGATCACCCGCCTTTTGCTGTATGTGATTCTTTGATGTCCCTTTCAACCGGAGTAATAGGACCCAGCAACATCAACTGTTACCAACCATTGGAAATCGGAACCCCTACAAAGGGGACTTTTGTTGGAAGTAACATTGCAGAAATTAAGCAGTGTAAGAAAAACGCAGTAGTCCCTTTGGCTGCTATGAGCAACACTATCAAACTGGACAATGAAGTAGTGGTGGTAGAGCCTTTAATGATTTTCCAGAGAACCGTAATTAACAAGAAAACTGAAAGGGATATAGAGGAGCTGTTGAAGTGCGAGTTAGCCCCATATCCCACGACTCTTTTTGACAAAGGGATCATGAGGAAAACGAAAAAGTCCGCTCTCTACGATACCTTTCCTTCATGCAGTCAAATAACCACCCCGAAGAACTGTTCGCGGTAATCGATGGCGGCTTTCTTCTTCGTAGGGTAAAGTGGAACAACGACACTAAGTTCGCCTCCATCTGCAACCAATATGTGTCTTACGTTACCAACCATTACTGCTACAACTCTGCTGTTGTGTTTGACATTGACGAAGAAACGAGTTCCACGAAAAGAGGCGAACAACATCGGGAACATCAAGTAAAACATCAGTGGATATAGACTTTGATGTAACATGGTGGCTACTGTTCAGCAGGAAAACTTCCTTTCCAATGAATATAACAAAATTAATCTGATAACTATGTTAGCGCAGGCCTTGGGTGCAAAAGGTATACAATTCACCATAGCCATAGGAGACGCTGACTGCAGCATTGTCAGGCGTGGATGACAAAATACCCCTCATTCAACTGTGGTGGTAGATGTCGAGGACCTGCTCGTCTTACTCATGCCACTCACTCCACGAGACTCGACTGTCCTTTTCATGAAGCCTGGACGAGGCAACACAGATGACAGACTGTACTCCTCCCAACAACTTCAGGCCTTGCAAATCTGCCAGTACATTCTATTGTATTTATCCATGGCTTCACTGGATGTGATACCACTCTTGCCACTTCTGCCACTTTTGCTCCCCGTCCACGCCAGAAGACATCGATGAAGCTCGGGAACAGAATATGTTCCTACTGATGTATCAGATACCACTTCACGAGCATGTCTCAATAATTATCACAGGTACATTTCGTGTTGCAAGTACTAACTTCGTTGAAGCATGCTGTTTGATAAATACATATTCTATTCTATTATGTTCTATTCACACGTACATGTGCTTCATCAAATCGTCAGCCAAGATGAAAGAAAACTGTCTATCTGCTCTAAATAACTCGTGCAGTGTGTTTCTACAGGTTCAACACAACAAATTGTAATTTATCAACAAATTTGTCCAACAAGTACATTTATTTTAATTTTAAGAGGGTAAAAGTGGCGTTAATTATAAAGATAAAAAAAGGTCACTTGTAACTTATATTTCTTTTAAATAATATAAACAACCAAATATAACGAACATTTCGGAACATATATATATACTCCGATGGGCTGGACTGTAAATTATTAGATCTTGATCATGTTTTTATTCCCATAAAAACGAAATTGTTTTCCGAAATTTTGGGCTCCCCCGAAACATCTTCTCTCTATATACAGTATAAAAATGAAAGTTTGTCTGTTTTTTCTGAATTTCCACGGAAATTTGCGTTATTTGCGCGTTTCAGACTGTTTTATGACGGATGCGCGAAAAATATTTTTTTTGTCTGTCTGTTTGTCTGTCTGTCTGTCTGTGGACAACTATGTGTCCTTATAACTTGAGAACGGCTGGGTGGATCAACGTAAAATTTGATACAGATATCCATCAGAGGCACGACACTAATCACTGATGTAACTCTTCTCCGTACCTCTCATAAAAGGGGCCCAACCCCCTTAAAATACATGCTGAAATAGGCGTAGAAGGGTGAGACAAAGCTCATTTTCAGCCCCTCAATGTGAGAAACGAAATCGAAACTTACATTTTAAGGCCCTAAAACCAACAGTTTTTGAGATATTCCAACAAACCTAATTTCACTTAATAAATTAATGAAAGAATGCATGCCGGTAACCATGGCAACTGAAACTCAGAGGTCCATCTATTTCTGTAAGACGCAATGCAATTCCATTTATTACATTACTGTGAAGGTTTACAAACGGCTATAAGGTTATAACGGATCCAAATTAAGCTGAAATATTCATCAATATCAATACATATAATGCGCTTAAGGGGTCAAGGGGTACTCTAGAATTTTTTACGCGATTTACACGTGCGGGTATGGTAAGGAAGGTCTATTATATTCCTATCCCTATATTGTTATATTATTATTATTATTCTTTTAATTATTATAATTATTATGGCGTAAAACGACGAGACAACGCTCATTTTCAACCCCTTGGTGTCAGAAACAAAACTCGGGGCCCCTAAAGAGCCGTAAAGGGTCCCCGAAATCTATATTTTAAGGCTCTAAAACCAACAGTTTCTTAGATATTCCCAGAAAACTAATTTCATTTATTAAACTAATTATGAAGATCAGATGGGTAGATAGGGTTACAAACGAAGAGGTATTAAGACGAGTGGGAGAGGAAAGATGTTTCTGGCGACTGCTAATGAAGAGATAGGTTAGTAGGACACATACTAAGACACCCAGGAATAGCAAGCTTAGTTATGGAAGGAAGGGTCGAGGACAAGAACTGTAGGGGTAGACCAAGGTTAGAATATGTTAAACAGATTGCCTCGGATGTAGGGTGTGGTAGCTATGTAGAGATGAAACGATTAGCTCAGGACAGGGAGGCATGGAAAGCTGCATCAAACCAGTCAAAAGACTGAAGACTCAAACAAAAACTAATGAAGGAATGCAAGCCAGTAATCATGCCAACAGTGTCTCAAGAGGTGACATCCAACTTTCCATCTATTTCTGGAAGAAGTAATGCCACTCCATTTATTACATTTCTGTGAAAGTTTGCAAATGGCTATGAGGTTATCACGGAACCAACTAAAACTGTAAAATTCATCAATGCGCTTAAGGGGTTTCAAGGAGTACCCTAGATTTTATTCACACGACTTACACGTGCGATATGTCGTACAGAAGGTCTATTATATCTCCAAACAGCAACATTATTTTCAAAAAATCCTGATTTGAAATAGCAGACTATTTTTTGCTGATTTTAGGAATTTGGGCCATTGGAGGCTAAAAAAAACTAAATTTTCATGCACCACAAGCCTTTATAATTTATAAAAGGGGTCTTCCTGTTGTTGGGCACTTGACACAACGGTTAGGGTCAGTTTGTATGTGACGTGTATTGCGATTCGTCTACGAGGTTTTCAATTTTATTTTCATGTCAGGAAAAACACGTTAGGTAAATTTAGTTTGAGAGCACATTTTAACTAATCATTTTTGTTTGTCAACAAACAGGTTCCAAGCCCCTAACCATTGCAACAGTAGCTCAATTGATTACGTCTGGTTATTAATACCGAAGACCGTTCGAAGAATGGGTACTTCTGCTAGTTATCATATATACGCCACTACGTTCATATACTTTCTAGGTATATATTATTAGTTATATGGTTGATAATACCATCTATGTTTACATAATCAATAAATAACGTGATACAGAGAGTTAAAGCCGTTGAAAACGGAAATAAAATAATGAGCAGTTCACTAGCAAAATCTCGAAACCGACCCCGTTAAGTCAAGACACTCTAACGTTTGAATGGTCTATGATAAATTAGCATAAGTATATATATTCTGGACAAGCCTCCGTGGCTTAGGCGGAAGCACGCCGGCCTCTCACCGCTGGGTCCGTGGTTCAAATCCCGGTCACTCCATGTGCGACCTGTGCTGGACAAAACGGAGGCAGACAGGTTTTTCTCCGGGTACTCCGGTTTTCCCTGTCAACATTTCATTCCAGCAACACTCTCCACTATCATTTCATTTCATCTGTCATTCATTTAATCATTGCCCCAGAGGACTGCGTCAGGCCTCGGCAGCCGACACAGTTCATATCCTCGCCGCTAGATAGGGGGCTTCATTCATTCCATTCCTGACCCGGTCGGAGACTGGATGCAGGCTGTGGATTTTCCTTTTCTGGAAGGAAATTTAATGCTTACGACTTCCTTCCGCACGAGTTTCTTGTAAAATGGAAGGCAAACGGATTGGACGGGCAAGTTTGACGAGAAACGTGAGGCGCTTCACATTTTTCTGCAAATATTTCATGTTCTCGGAGAAGGTAACACAAAGATAAATATGAATATAACATTTTGTAGGGCATTTAATTATCTAAAAGTTTAAAAAGTATAAACATTTCTGTGCGATGCACCGTTTTAAAGTTATGCCCCCCCCCCCGCGGCATCGGAAATTGACGGGACTTTATTAGGTGTTGTTCAGGGGACCTCCTCCTACACATTCCTGAAACATTTGGAACGACATGATCTAATGCAGCAAAAATTCCTAATTTGACTGGACTAAGTTCACAGTAACAAACTACAGGGTCTTTCATATAAAGTAAGAACGGCAAGCGGCAGTTTTGTTATTCACTGATGAGGTGGCCTTGGCCGAGCTTGTGGCGCGCCATGGCCCCCTGCTGTACTATTGAAAGCGCGCGCATAGTACATACGAGGGCTGTTTTCTTTTCTCCCCCAAGTTCCAATGGACTGTATAAAAATAACAGATTGACATACCAAACTGATATTACTACTAAATGTTTGCTTGTTTTATTCGTATGTCTCAACATAATCTCCAAAACGATTGAAACATTTGTGGTATCGTTACACCAGCTTTCCAATGCCCTCGGCAAAATATTCTGCCGCCACTGAGCTGGGTACGTCTGGAGAGTCTCCTGAAGTTTTCCCTTTTTGACGAGGCGTTGCCGCCCAACCATACCTTCAATTCTCGAGAAAGGTGAAAATCATTCAGTGCTGGTTTGGGCTAAACGGCAGATGGTCCAAAACTTCACACTTGAATTCTTAGTAAAAGTCTATCGTAACGTTTGTCGTGAATGATTTTCACCTTTTTCGAGAATTGAAGGTATGTTTGGGCGGCAACGCCTCGTCAAAAAGGGAAAACTTCAGGAGACTCTCCAGACGTACCCAGCTCAGTGGCGGCAGAATATTTTGTCGAGGGCATTGGAAAGCTGGTGTAACGATACGACAAATGTTTCAATCGTTTTGGAGATTATGTTGAGACATAAGAATAAAACAAGCACACATTTAGTAGTAAAATCAGTTTGGTATGTCAATCTGTTATTTTTATACAGTCCATCGGAACTTAAAAAAAACCTCGTATGTACTATACGCGCGCTTTCAATAGTAGAGCAGGGGGCCATGTCGCGCCACAAGCTCGGCCAAGGCCACCGCAGCACCGAATAGCAAAACTGCCGCTTGACGTTCTTACTTTATATGAAATACCCTGTATAAGATTTCCGGAATTATCAAAGAACAACATTATGAATTCCTATACATATAAAAGGAAACGTACAGATTTTATTACTAAAAGTATTTTTACGGTATTAATTGTTTTTCTTGAATTGATCTGGTGGTTGTGCACCACTGCGACATTATTACCGGCCGCCACTGGGTTTCAGCAACAGGAAGTTGATTTAAAAGAATAAAAGATGGCAAATCGTCTTCATTAACTGAACTACTTACTATTACACATCCACTCGGTTGACACGGAACGTTGGTTAATCAAAGCTCGGTTAATCGAGACTCGACTGTACGTCTGTACAACAAGACAACAGAGGCATGCAGGCTTAATCGGGCATTCAAACCGGATATTAGTACCAATGTGCTGTAACACGTGTGTAATATCGGCGAACTGACCCTTGTTATCACAAGATAAACAAGTATTCACATGAAGTTACACGATTTACAATGTATGTGTTTGAATCCTGTTTATCGTCAGCTATTCTGTTTCACCACACCGGGTACTAATAATGGCAGAGCTTGTGGCTACATGGGTGAGCAAACACATCCAGCACGTGTTTGTTCGAATTGTGTGGACAGGCATTGCCGAGTGATAACACTTAAAACAATAGCGGCACGTTACGACTTTATCTCGAGCACGGAGACTTGGCTCAGCGACAGATGGCAGGGGAGATAAATGGAGCTATCGATAATGATGTTCCACAGGTGTTGAGCGGATTATGGAAAGCAGCAATGTAGGTATCTTCTTCAGTCAGTGTTCTATCACAGGCTGGCAGTCATAGTCGTTCGTGATCAGTTCATATTAGCCAACACCACACCGCCAACGAATGAACAATGCATTATCTTTCACCAAAGAAATTTTGCAGGTCATTGTTGGCACGGGGCAGATGACCTCGTAGTTCCGCCCCTTAAAACCTCAATAACTAACTAATTGTTGGCACCAAGTAGTACGCCAGTGCAGACTTTAGGTAGATTTCTTTAGAAAGCTACCTATTGCACTGGGTAGACTACCATGTTTCGACATCCGGAAAATTTCGACATATCTTCACGTTTAGGGTCAGATGACCTCATAGTTCCGCCCCTTAAAACAACAATAACTAACTAAATAACTATCTTCACGTTTCACATGCCCCAGACCCGAAAACCACCGTTAGTTCAAAAGTTTACTTATCTATCACAACGTTCAGATTTCTAAGAAGAATATCTACGGCTTAAACGTTCGAAGTATGTGGAGGCGAATCTCTTAATTCCAAGGAATTGAAAAATTCAATAATAGGGACATGAAGTAGCTGGCTTTCATCTTCAGTATCCAATCTGTTAACGCTGATGTATGTGTTTGAACTGCTGGATATAAGTTCAATGACTTTTAAATTAATATCATTACATTGTTGCAGCTTGGCAAATATTTTATATTCCAGCAGATCAATTTTACCCTCACAACAGTAAAGACCAAAGTAACCACGCATAGATTTTACGCAAGAGAAATACAATGTAGAAAAATGTTTACATTTGATCGTCAAGGACCTTACAGTACACTGTATTGCATAATATCTGGAATTGTTTCTGAAATGGCCCATTTATATTGGATTTTAAATGTGGCTTCGTATTATTCGATAACACTATAGTGTCCTGCAATAACGGAGTCGCTAAATATTAAATGGCAAATAATACTTCCATTGCCGAAATCAACTACGTAGTTAGACTCCGTACTCTAAACAAATAATCATTAAACAATTGTCTTATACAATGAAGTTCAACATGACCGTCCAGAGACTTTCATACTCAAGTTGGTTGGTGAGGAGAATGCGATGAGACTGATCGCTTAAAATACATTCCTTATAATTGTTCCTGCCAGCGAAATTTTTTGCGATAGCTTGAAAACGCAGCTCAGAATGACGTTCTTCATTTTGTTATAAACAGTACGAAACTGCTCTAAATAAGCAATTTCCATCACCTGTTATAGGTTATGGCAGTACATTTTGCAGGGGAACATAGAATCACTTCACCAACTACTGGAATGACCATAGGCCTATACTCAATACTCACTTCGATAGTCACCCTAATGGAGGCAGTTTTTGAATTCTATGTCCCGTGCATGTCAAAAATCGTATTAACACATGGAGGCCCACCTATTCTTGTCTATCGCCCCGGAGACCCGGGTTACATTTCCTGCTCTGCCAAGAAATTTAATTCTGGTCTCAGGGCAAAATCGGGGTACATTCAGTCTCTTGAGGTATAACTAAGAAGAGGAAGGTTTAATTCCCACCTCGACAATCTTGGATGTGGTTTTCCGTGGTTTCCCACTTCCACTTAAGGCAAATACCGGGATGGTTCCTAACTTAAGGCCTTGGCCGTCTCCTTGCCATTTACCACCTTAATTACAAATACACACAGTAATGCAGCCATCACAATAACACAGGTTATCAGAAGAAAATTTCACACATACACACCCAAGTACACGGGGCTGAGTGACCAAGATGTCGGAGTCCTTCAAACGAATTATATTTGCCAAGTGTCTCTCATGGCGAAAGCAATTGTGGAGACGCGCGTGTGCCTGGAAAACTACTTTTTTCTTTAATATCGACGATGCATAATTATAACTTTTAGTCTAGGACGCTAATAACTTGACCACCGAAGCATTGGGAAGAAATTGCAATATTAAGGTACATAAACAACCTAGCCTACACATTCAACTGTCGGTTAATGTTCCTCAACATTTCCCTTCTTAAATATTCCCTTCCTTTATAATTTTCCATCACGTGAAAACATGCCATGTCTTGTGTTTTAAATATATCGATGCAATGGTGTTGCCATCTGCTGTCAGTTAATGGAACTATATGGGCGAATTACTGCCATCTGTTGTCAGTTATAGGAACTGATTGCAGATATTTAAACGGCGTACTGCGGACAACAGTTTGCTCTTTTGATTACATGCTGCAATGCAATGGTAAAACGAAAATAAAACGTATTTAGAGGGAATGTAGAAATAAGTATCTTTAACAGACATAAAACCTTACTGTTACTCCTTGATTAAACAATATTTCAGTGGTAAAAAAAAAAAAATACTGGCGAGGGCTAGGATCGAACCGGCGCTTCTTGGAACCACAGTCAGTCGCCTTAACCACATGGCTACTGACGCACTCATGTATAGCAGCAGACGCAGCCATTCATTATATTCAAAAGCCGCTGTTTGAAGGAAATAATCAATTTCATTATCCAAATAAATCAATGATGCACATTCGTATACGTTCATACTGTTATTATATTTTATTGTCAGAACTTGGTTAATGTATGTTTTCAATTACATGGAAGCTTATTAAATAACTTACATTTTAATGGACTTCTCACCGCCATTTTGTCATGACCCCAGGCGGATTGTGCGCATGCGTGAGGGCCTAGAATTCTGCTATTTTCTATATTAATTTAAAAATATACCGTAATATATTTGTTTATTTTAGAGACACTCTGCAAATCTGCATGCCAAGAGCTTTCGTTAGAATGTCTTACGAAGCCAATCGGTTAAGTCGTTTTCACAATCTCGTGTGTACAAAAAACAGCTTAGTGTTTTAAATATATAGATAGATAACACACACTAATACAGCCACCACAATTAACACCGGTTATCAGGCAGAATCTACGCGCACCCAAAGTACACGGGGCTACATGGCCGCGTTGTCGTAGCCCCTAAACTGAGGAACCAACCAACCTACATAAAATATTACCCTATAAAATCTCGGTCGAGTTTGTTATTGGACAAAATCGGACCAAGGGGGTGGGAATGAGGGACCTTTTTCGAAAAAGTGAAATATCGCTATAGTTTTCTTATGTGAAAGTGGCTTTCGTGGTTTTCTCATTTTTACCTCCACGCAAATGCAGGGATGGTTCCTTTCAACAGATCTACGTCCAATTTCCTTCCAAAATCCCTTCCCTAACCCTTCCTAGAAATAAAATAAAAGGCCATTGGTTGCAGTAGCAAAGGCTACAGCCAAGCGCTTACTGCAGATGTATGCCCAGCGTTGTCTTCTGATGTAGCTAGCGAACTGAAGGACAGTCAGTCGAGTGGATGTTCTCTGTTGTGGAGAATATATTTAAATACCAAAAATAAACACATCCCAACAAGAAGAGCAAGTAATTGCACCGGTGACTGGACAAGAAAACAAGTAGTTCCGTGAACAACTATACAGCCTATTTTCATACATCCAACTTATGTTAGTTGCCTTTATCAACATACAAAATTTCACTTTGATTGCTGTAATAGATTCGTAGATATTGAGAACCGTCTAAATATTTCGGATGGTCGCCATGTTGGATTTTTATATATGTAGGCCATAAAGTTAAGTACTATTACATGACGATTTTTGCGTAGGTTCATAATTCAAACGTTCACTTCGATCGCATGATTAATACACAAGAAATGAAAACTTAATTTTAAAATTGCGCACAGCCGCTAACTTGAGATTATGTGAACAATTGAACGAAATTAAATGCCAGTGAATTTTAATGTGTATGAACATTTATTGTACCATATTTCACTGCGCTCAGATGGTTAAATCGCGAGAAAAGTCTATTTAAATGTTTCACATTCGTTTGGCCGCCATGTTCGTTTTATATTTAAAAGTTTTTGGAAGTCTCATAGATGAACTTCTAGCAGTACCTATTATCACCGTACACAATATTAGGGGGATATCAGTAATAGTTTCGGAGATACAGAATGCCGGTGAAATATTTCGCACAGCCGCCATCATGAGGTTATGTAAACAATTGAACTGAATTAGATGCCAATGCATTACAATGTGTTTCAATATTTTCTGTACTAAGTTTCACTGCGTTTGGATGGTTAAATCGCGAGAAATGCCTATTTAAAAGTTTCAACTTCGCTTGGCCGCCATGTTCGTTTTGTAGTCAGCAGGTTTTTGAAAGTCTTATAAGTAAACGTCTAGTGGTGCCCTTTATCACCGTACAAAATACCTGGGTGATATCGGCAATAGTTTTGGAGATATAATGCCGGCGAAATATTTCACACAGCCGCCATGTTGGATTGGTGAGACGTAATAACATTTGAAGGGCACGATCGGGGTCGGCTGAAATAGTACTATGGCCTTACCGAGTTTCATTAAAATCGCTCTAGCCGTTTAGAAGTTATTAGGGGAGGCACACACGCAGACGCAAACAGACACACACACGGACACAAGGTGATCTCATAAGCCTATCTTTTCGTAAATGAAAATAGGCTAAAACTAGTAGATGGTGGCAGCCATTAAGCAAATTTCGTAACCGAGTGTTGTCTTGTATTCATGATGGGTGTGGCTTGGGGACTTCCATTTTTCAAGATGACAACTGCCCGTCTCGTTACGGAGTGGCTAGCATTCTTGGTTGTCACCGCGGAGGCCCGAGTTCGAATCCCGCCTCTGAAATGTAATTCTGATCTTAGGGCTAGAAAAGGGTTCACTCAGCCTCGTGGGGCAAAACTAAGAAGAGGTGGGTTCGATTCCTACCTCAGCCATCCCTGAAGTGGTTTACCGTGGTTTTCCCACTTCTACTCCAGGCAAATGGTGGTTTGGTACTGTACCCGATAATCCGGAAAGGATCCTGTTGGAATATCCATTGCCCCCGCTGGATTGACTATTTATAACAGCTCCGGCAAATACTACATTAGAAATCGCTTCCAACATGACCTTTAGGGATTTACATACAGCAGTTACAAGAATATTGTGGATCAACAACCAACTGCACGGGGCACTCACCTTTACTTACCTCTCTCGGGGACTGGAAATTCAGCTTCGCCTACAACACATCCACAATACTCTTCTCCTTATATTTAAAATGAATCATACTCCAACAACACCGGAAAACAACTGAATAAATTTATTAGCAATAGGGTAAACTAATCTAGTATAAACAAAATAACAATAAACTAATATAACAATAGAAATTAAGATAAAACACGCAATCATTCACACCTCCTTTCAACTCTACATCTTACTACAATGCTGTGTATAAAAATTATGAGCATAAAATCTTGGCTTGTTCTAGGCCTACACTGCGTAAAATAAAACCGTTTAATGAAGGCTCTCACCTTCATGGCATTCCAGACACCTAATTTCATTCACTAGCCTGCGTTTGTAGAACGCACGCGCGCTGGTCTTGTTTCATCAATGAAACCTCAGCACCACGCCGCACTCGAAACTGTTTTACAATTTATACACAAGGTGGTGAGTGTCCACTTGCTTATATTATGTCATCGCTCTCCAACATAACGGTGAATCATTCTGGCTAGAGACTGCTTGTGTGCGCGTTTATGAGAACAAGTAAAATTAACATTTAGATCTTACAAAAGTTCACATAACTAGTCTGTTTCATAAACAATCATTCTAAAAATTTTTATACACTCTTTCATTCGCACCCCGTAATTGTTCATGACCAATTCGGTTCCACATTTACTCTTAAGAGTGAACAATCATTCATGCCAAAAACATCCGCTCATAAAACACACGCTAATCCAAAACAATTGATTAATAAATCATACTAAATTATTTAACTAATTAAATCATTTTCAAGAAATTATTTACATGAAATATGTTTATAATAATATCCATTATCTAGTGTTGCTAACGCGACACTTTCGAGATTCTGGCTTCTCGGTTACTGTACAATTCTTAACTAAATATATACACTGGTTTTTCACATAACCCTTCTCTAACGTTCCGTAGTTTTGACATACTGCTTACACATCGTCTTATATGGGTTTCATTACACTGTCGGTATAATACAATCGACTAATTAAAGTTAACTGTACTCAATTACATAACTTCGGGTTTAATAAAATGTAATAATTGTATTATAGACATGAGTAGACAATCTTTCTCAAGTTGTATTTCCGCTGAAACCCAGCTAAATCGTTAATTCACAAGAACTGGACTACTTGTATACAACGGCTCTTATCATGATCCATGCCTTCTTATCAAAGAACAACAATACTTTGACTTCCCTTAAAATGCGGAACTCCCTCGCACGAGCACTCTTCATAGCTCTACAAATCCTCATATAACAATATATATATGGCATAAACAATTATCATCTACTATGTTAAACAATAACCAAAAAGGATTAATTGTTATTAACATATCTTATGTAGGAACTTCTCTCAAATAATGGCATGACCCTCAGTATCATTACACATGATTACTGGACTACAATTACACACGCTTAAGTTCTTCAAACGAAACTTCCAATTGTAATGAACGATATTAGACAGTCGAGATTAATCTCCTAAAGTTTACTCCACAATAAGATAATTAACTGTTAACTCGTCTGTCGCAAATACATGTAATAAAAATAATACTCCTGTCTCATCTCACTTGTCAAGCTTTAAATTGTTTATCGTTGTAATATCATGTCGACAAAATGACGTGATGGTACACAAATAGAATAAAATAACACACATGTTATTTATAGTGTCAGATAGAATTCATTCCTGACCGGGATAAACTAGCTTTG
Organism: Meconema thalassinum; assembly: GCA_946902985.2. Lineage (NCBI taxonomy): Eukaryota > Metazoa > Arthropoda > Insecta > Orthoptera > Tettigoniidae > Meconema > Meconema thalassinum. The sequence continues at coordinate 291,519,555 of OX336391.1, read as the reverse complement.
AATTCCTAGCCAAAGATTTGAATAATCTTCTATCAAAAGGTAATTCCTCTAACATATTAAATGAACAAAGCTCTTAGCTTTACAAATAATAAAAAGGTTTGTCAATGTCGTAATGTTTTTCCACTCTACACAAAGAATGTTCATAGGGATTAAGACTTCGGTCTTATCAAACGACTAGTATTTCTTAGATCGTCGATAGTTTATGTACAATAATGATATAACAATATCATTCGATGTTTCTTCTGTTCTTGAAGTTATATGTTGTTACATTAAAGCGCTCAAATTAAATTTAATAAGAATTTAATTTGAAGCTATGACACAATGCCAGAATACTTGGTTTAAATAAAATTATTAAAATTCGAGAGTCGAAACGACTAGTCTTCTATGAGGCAATATAATTCCTCAAACAAAAATTTTAATGTCAGTTCCACAACTGATCCGTAGAATAAAATTGAAAAATAGATGAAAGGCAATCATCTCCTAAATAATCTTGAAGCATAAAAATCTCAACACACATCTGAATTGTAAAATACACGAGAACACTGAAATACATGAAATGTGAAAATATAGAAATATGGAATAAGATCGCTGGCTCAGGATGTTACTAATCAAGCTCTATACTAAAATTGAGATACACTGATACCTTATTTGGACGAAAACTTGAAGATCTATGTAAGTATTCCCACAATACTATAGATGTTTCCTCAGTACAAGACACTGAGATGGATCTGCATTCGAACCTCGGATCTGCGACCTCAGAGATAGGAAACGTCCCTCTCTGGAATTCACCAACATTCGCCTGGGCTCGAACGACATCCTTCTGTGGTTGCTGGGCTACCCTAGCATCTTGACAAATCTCTTCTGTAGAGACTTCATTCTCCGTCGTAAATATGTATCAGCTTCATCATTGGAATATAATTATAGAAATATTCATATAAATGGTCAATGAAATATTTCCATGGCTAATTGATGTTATATTAGTGTTCGTAGACTGACGAAAATGTACACGATGGGCCGTACACTACGTCTGTATTCAAGATTACGTCGTCTAACGAAGCTCCATCGTTGTATCTTAACTCCTGCCATCGAATATGTCTCTGGCGCATGACTATTTAGTTCATCATATCAACAATGTTAATTATGTTAAATGAAAACATTTGAAGAATAATAATAGTCATTCTGTTACTGTTTATGTGTTGTGCCAATATTAAAAGTTCTCCGCTACTGTTCACTTGAACTGCGTTCGCCAACTTCACGTTGCAATTTAAAATGATATTCAGCTTTATTTCCAACACATTTGAAAATCTGACTTGACAGGTTTATATTGTCGAAACGGTAAGTTTTTAAACGCTCGACTTTTCACAATATATAGTATGCGACCTGTTCTTTATATATATTCGCTTATTTATATTCAGATCTCAATTATATAAGAGATATAATCAAGTCAATGTTCCTCGCAACTTACTTAGAATGGAAGTGCGGTGATCTCCTACGTTCCACCTAGCTATCCTCGCGTCTCCACAAGTCGACAGTCGTCGCACTCGGACTAAGCCTTGGGATCTCCATTAACCCAGTAAAAACACTTCCTCACTCTTCAAAGTCTGCTGGAATAAGAACATCGATCCTTGGATCTCCCCCTCCAAGTCGAATTTTGGCGGCCATATCAAACTCCCACCATAATTTTAGCGCGTAGATTACTAATGCTTATTACTGCGTAGATTAACCGATCTGCGGTTTTTAAAGCATCAGACATAATTTCTCTTAATATTCTCTTCATTACCAAAGAATAAACTCTTCTTCTAAGGGCCTAAATGCATAATTTCATCATGTTGTGTAATTAAAGTTGATCCCGTCTGCAATAAGACCTCTTCTCATTGGCTCTGGGCTGGGATCCAATAGCATTATTTATAACAATATTTATGTCTGGCTGCGTGGCTCAGGGGTAACGTTCTCGCTTGCTGAGCCCAAGGTTGCAGGTTCGAAACCTGGCGCAGTCAGCTGGCATTTGAGGGTGCGCAAATGCGAGGGAGCCGTGTCAGTAGATTTACTGGCACGTTAAAGATCCCCTTCGGGGCAAAATTCCGGCACCCCGGCGTCTCTAAAAGCCGCAGTTGTTAAAAGGGACGTAAAACCAATAACATTATTATTATAACAATATTTATAATATTAATTTCCAAACTCGCTGTTGCTATGCTAATTATAGCCTTCTAGAAGCGTCCATTGTGCAACATATCACGTGATCGGGCTCTCCCACAGCCTCGAGCTTGTAACACCACCCTCCTGTGTCACAGTTCCAGAAATTATATTTGCTGGTTAAATTTTATCATGGGGACGGAAAATACTCTCATTTTGTCCCTAAATAATTCAATTTACGGGGGCAGTACCAAACATAGGGCCACGACCGCTTCCTACCCAAAATCCAAAAGAAAAAAAATCTCTCTAAATGCAGCTCGATATGAAGTAGGATTGTCATTGTTGTGGAACCGACGTACAGTACTTGTACTGTGTTAGTTAACATTTGAAGGTTGGAAGAACGTATATTTCATTACTGTATGTGTGTAGGCCTATATGCTTTTGACGTGGAAACTCGCTTTATACAGGGTTATTCAGCTAATATCTACGGAACTGGTTAAGCTATCGAATTTCTGTTTTCTGTTTTCTGGAAAACTTTAATAAATTCAAAAGTACTCATCGAATTTGCAAACTACCTAGGTAAACACATTAGTAACTCGCCACTTGATTCTTAGTTGTTCTATCGGTATAGTCCCATTTAAAAGAACAATGTTGCTACCAGTATCTCAGTAACTAAGGATGTACTGCGGACGATAGGGACCGTGTTGTATGAACCCCTTAATACTATTTATGAATTCGAAAACAGAATTTCGATATCATAGCCTAAACGGTTCCGTAGATATTTGAGGTGGCCCACTTAGATGAATAACCCTGTATAGTCACGTTGCCGGGGAATTACTTATTTAAATAATTATGGTATTATTTATTAATATTACGATAATGGACGATGTTGGGTCACACATTTCATAATTAAAATTAATAAGAGAGAACAATCACATTAATTTAATCGAAATTTGTAATTGATTATTTTTAAGGACAGTACTGTGTCCAAATCCAGTTGCCTGGATTTGAGAGCACAGGCCACAATGCTAAGTCCAGAATTGAAAGTTTGAATAGCGCGCGCCGAACCTTCTTAGAAGGAATTGGAAGCTTTGGGCAGCCAAGAAATGGTTAAGTGACGTAGGCGAGAGCGTCATAGTCGAGGCTAAATTGACATTAAATATTTCCCTATGGAGTAGAATCTTGAGAATAACATCAGATTACTGGCACGGACAAGGGAGGAAGAATGTGCTTTATTTCGAGGAAATTGATTGAGCGGAAGCTGAGATATGAGATGTTTTAGTTTCAGCATATTTCACGCATTGACCTCGAGGAGTCCGCTTGCGAGGTATAGTACGGAAGGAATGTCGTGACGCTTCAAGGTCGAGCAGCAGAGGGAGGACAGACAAGTTTCCAGCCACGCATTAAGGGTGGGGGGAGAAGCTGTCCCAATGGCTTTACGTTCGCCGCGCTGTTAACTTCGCAAGTGTGTATGCTGTATACTCGCAAGTGCAACTATTTTGAATGTGGTTTAAATATTTGTCATGATGTATAATACTTTTTAGAATTGTGTTATCCTGGAATATTTTTGTAATACCGTATATCTACTCTTTAGTCAGAAACATGGCAGAAAGATAGATTGGTGGGAAGATCATTCACAGCCAGGCAAGAGAGCTTATTTGCAATATATATGACTTATGAAACAAGAAGCAGAAGAAGGGCCAATTTTATTGAAAAAAGTGCATAAACGAGTTGCTGAAGCAACTGGATTATTCCGCGGAAGTGTTAAGAAAACCAAACCAATTTGGAGGTTGAACAATCTTTTTCAACGCAACGTAAAAACCGCCCGAAGGAAAGAGTTAAAACGGAAATAGATGACTTTGACAAATGCGTAATTAGAAGAACTATTAATGAATTACATGTAACACATGGTCAACGGCCAACGTTACGAGCTTTATTACCAATTTTAAAGGAGAAAATTGACTTTGAACTTTCAAATTGGGCCCTTAGTCAAGTAATGAAAACTTTAGTTTTTAGGTGGAAGAAATCGTGTGACAACAGGAAAATTCTGATAGAAAAATCTGACATAAGGAAAAAGAAACTAGCCTATTTGAGATCAATCAAACAGTACCGGAGTGTCAAACGACCCATAGTGTATATGGATGAAACATAATTATATACACTCCTCTTTTTCCTATCAATCTGCAATAAGTATGTATTGGGGAGCGTGATGGCGCAGTGGCTTTGCTGCTCGTCTTTCACCCGGACGGCCGGGATTCGAATCCCGGTGACAGCGGGATGGAATTTTCACCTGAAAAATCACGTGGCGTCAGGAAGGGCATCCGGCCTTAAATCCCCGGCCAAATCCAAAATGAGCCTGGTTGGCTTCGGCGACTCCAATTCATTGGGAAAAGCCGGAGAAAGTTTATCTGCAAAAAGTATGTACGAAGTGTTGTAAATTTATTTCAAATTTATATGTCACTGCTTTATATTAAACTAATATCTATTAAGTTATATTATTTGCCGATATATTGTTGCAATAAGTACGTACATATCGTTTAAGATATTTTATACATGTCCGATGAATGATTGATTACACGGGAAGGCGAAAACAAGCAGTGACCAGTTGCGCGCTGACTGCTATTTTTCTTTTCTGTTTAACAACCCGCAGACAGAAATCTATTCGTCCCACAAACAAGAACTTTTTCTAACATGAAAATTCAACTCATTGCCTCAAACTTTTACGCTTACACAATTTATTTAGCCCAAAAATACGAAAATTTACCGCATACTAACTTTTTAATGTAATTTAGATTATTTAATAAATATGATCAACTTTGAAAGCATCATTACATGTTCATTAATTATTAAATATAGTATTGTTTTTCATATTTTGCATCCCAGATTCCTGTTCTATAAATTTTCGAAGTTTCAGAATTTTATTTTCATTTCAAGTGGTCTAATTCTTGGTGTAACCGAAGTGCTCAATTGGCGCACTTACTCTGTAGTTCATTCGAAGCAGCTATAACCTCCCGGCTCCCTGTTCCCTGCTCCACAACCCTCACCACTTACGCTGCAACTTGACCTTGAAGCGTCACGACATTCTTTCCAAACTATATATAAGGCTTGCATGCCCGAGCAAAGTATGTGCTGGTCGAACACGCCACGGTAGGGTTCAACCAAAAAACGCGACACCGGAGCTGTCTTCTTAGATATACAGAAAGCTTTCGACAAGTTGTGGCACACAGGCCTATTAGCCAAATTAATAGACTGTAATTTCCACCCGGCCTACATACGACTCATAAAATCATATCTAGAAGGCCGCACATTCCAGGTTGGTATTCTGAACGTGCTGTCCACCAAGCGACAGATCAGGCGTCCCGCAGGGCAGTATTATAGCTCCCGTGCTGTTCAGCCTGTACATCAATGACATGCCAACACCAGCAGGAGCATTAACTACGTTATACCTCTATGCTGATGACTCGGCAATGACAGCCCAACACTTTCGCATAGCCAGTATCCGAAAACGGCTGCAGGGCCCTGGAACCCTATTTCAGAGACTGGCGGATAAAAGTCAACGTTGACAAAAGTCAGGCGGTACTCTTCACCAAGAAGAACCGCATCTCACGCCGACCTGACTCCATCCGGCCACTCACACTATTTGCGCACGACATTCCATGGACGAGCACAGTTAAGTATCTAGGAGTAACCCTAGATGCTAAACTAATCAAGCTGCACCATGTCAAAACACTACAGCGTAAAGCCAACATGCAATTACTGCAGCTTTACCCATTCCTAAATAGGAAGAGTCGCCTCGACAAGACGCTCGGCGTAAACATGTATAAAGCCCTCATAAGGCCTATTATTATGTACGCCAGCCCTGTATGGGGTTACACAGCTAAGTCGAACCTCAAAAAGCTGCAGATGATCCAAAACAAATGCTTGCGGTTAGCACAAAAGCTCCCGCGGGATACACCCACGCGGGAGCTAGAACGCATAACAAATACGCCAAGCATCAAAGCCTTTGTGCGACAACTTGCACTAAGGTCACAACGCTCCAGGCGCTATTCGGCAAACCCACTCGTAAGAGCCCTCGGCCACATGATATGGGCCGAAATAGCAAATACCCTACCCCTCGACACATTCTCTTCAGGTAAAGTCAGGGAAGGTAGGTGCTATGAGTAGCGCAAAGCGGCACTAACCCCAGGGACATACAACACAAATGTCACCCTCCAAATTCACATCCCATGGAATTCTCCCATGGATAACCCCAACTTCACATTCCCATGGAAGTCCTTGGTAACGGCTCTGGCCAACCAAGGCGGCCGCACGCGCTCCCCTTGCTGCATACATGAAGTGTGTATATATATGAAGTAATTAATTGTCTATGTCCATGTGCACGTCTGTCTATCTGTTTCAGTTTGTTTCTTTGTTACAGGATAAGTTTAGTTAAGGCCAAAAAAAACGAAAAAAAAACAAACATTAGTTTTAAAAACCCTTCCCCTGGCTTGCCGAAAGGATAGCCAAGGGAAGGACTATTAATAATCATTAGCTTATAGTTTCAGGACGATTGTATGCTGCGGCGGAGTGATTGATAACAACCATCAGCTATGTCCAGGACACGAGAGAGGAAGCCCCTGTTCGCAGGCGTGGCTCCCCTCTCCGGATTACGGAGACTTGGTACTAGGACGCTCTAGGAAGGCGGGCTGCGCTCCGAACCTAACCCCGGACGTGCAGTTCGTCCGCCATTGCGGACGCGCTAGTCCCAGCAGTGCCAAGCCAACTGATTCCCACATATACTAATCTCGGCGAGGAAACTGATTTTGCAACTGTTGCATGATACACCTCCCGTACTAACAAAACCTACTCATTTCCATACCCACATCCCTGCATGTGGCAATAACCAAGCCGCCAGGTTTTACGTGTAGACAATCTTTCCTTTCTGTCTATGCGGTATTCTCTGGCCCTACAATCTTACCTTTATAAATGTGTACATATTTATATGTCCACATATATAATAATATACCAATGTTAATATCAACCCATGATGCCTGGTAGATCACGACCGCGATGGGACAGGCGCAAAGCTTCAAAGGGCAATCCTTATCTTTCCAATCCCCTATGCTTTCTCTTCTACTATGTAGACTAACTGCATGTCGGAGGCACCAGTAGTAAGGTCGGGTGCCACGCGGGGGGTGCGGGAAACCTTTTCGCCCCCCCCCCAAAAAAAAAAAAGCTAAGTATGTTCATTCCTTCGTAAGCGCTCAGCCGCTAAACATTCTACGTCGCTCCGAACACTGTTATAATCTTCGTGCACATGGTTGCAAAATCTACGTTATTACCAGCACAGTTGCTGGGACATAGTGATTTCGACAATACATGGTTACTGGTCTTATAAAAGTGTTTAACATTATAGTGATCTTCGAACTTTTCAAAAGTTAACACCAAGGTGATAAACTTTGTGGCATTGGTAATACTTTACTGCTACAACGGACATATGAATAGACTTAGTCTATATTTTTATTTCCACTGTCCACTAAAATTTAACTTGGATTATTTCATCCAAACAACCAGAATAAGTCTTGGACTTAATAACCTTCGACCAACCAAAATAGTTCATTACTGTTCGCCTACCAGTCTTGCACAGTTCAGTTCACTAGTCGACATAGGGAAATCCAGCATGCTTGCATTGTCTGAAGAGTGAGAAGCTCTGCCCAGGGAACTGATCTTCAGAACTCGAACATGTGTTGTATAAGATTGTAAGAGTAGTGACAGTATTGAAGGCATTACAGTTGGGTCGAGTTAAAACTGGTAATATTTCATCATGGATCTTTTCGATCTAACCCCAGTCAAGATTACTTCAGCTGTTGAAGCAGCATATTTTACGAACTATTTTCATCAAGATATTCAGGCTACAAGTCTACCGCTATGTCTGTGTAAGACCATTGCGGGTATAAAATGGAGGCCGATACAAGATTATAAATACGTGTCCTAATGGGGACAAGAAGACTGAAAAAATCTGGTTCAGACCAGATTACCAGCATCAAGATCTACAGGAATGTAAGCTTCAATTTGCGTTATTTTTATGCGTAGTTAGCTGGAATTTCTCAATTTTTCTACAGTCTTACCAACACATATTTTCTTTTCATCGATGTTTTTGCTGTTGCAAATACGAGGCACGTCCAGAAAGTAAGTTCCGTTTGGTAATAAAATTAAATTGTGTACAGATTCAGAAAAATTATTTATTGCACAACATTCTACACCTCTTAAGCTACTTTTCCACATAACTGCCGAACTTTTGCAGGCATTTGTCATAGCGTGGCACAAGTTTTTGGATACCTTCTTCATAGAAGTTTGCCGCCGACCGTATACGAGAGTGAAGACTCTCCTGGAAGATATCCTACTGTTTGGCCACCACTGTTAGGCTAATTGCGTATGTGGTCAGGAGAACTCCTAAACATACGCAGTTCTCCTGGTAAGCGCGCAATTTGCCTAACAGTGGTGGCCGAACGGTAGGATATCTTACAGAAGAGTCTTCACTCTCGTTTACGGTCGGCGGCAAACTTCTATGAAGAAGATATCCAAAAACTTGTGCCACTCTATGACAAATGCCTGCAAAATTTCGGCAGTTATGTGGAAAAGTAGTTTACGAGGTGTAGAATGTCGTGAAATAATTAATTTTTCTGTATCTGTACACAATTTAATTTTATTACCAAACGGAACTTACTTTCTGGACGTGCCTCGTATTTTCTTTTTGCAATAGAAGCTTTGATCTGAGCAGTTTTTACACTCAGAAGTCAATGATTCGAAATTTATGGACGAGCAGAGCGAGCATTTATTTAATTTTGATTTTTTTCTAATCATGGTCATCAGCCGCCGTAACTGAAGATTTAATAATAAATTTAAGTTGAGGAATGGATATTTATCCATTATTAAGAAGTCGAGGATTATATTCCCCGAACAGTTTAACAACTTTAAATCCATTTGTTGAGGAAATAATAATAATAATGTTGATTTAATAATAATTATTATTTTCAATTTTCTGAGATAATAATAATATTTGTGATTTCTAATAATCATTATCATGTAGTGTGATTTATACATTTGACATTTAAAGCAATTTTCTAAGATCGGATACTTATTGATTCCGAAGGTTAGTGGTTAACGCATGCTCACAAACAAATAACATATTAATTCAGTGGAAGAATTTCACGCTTGCATTATGCATTTAAATCTTTGAGAAGACACAGGGTTTTTGCTAGAGTTTGTATAAAAATAAAATCATTATTGAGCAACGTCTTTTAAAACGTTTGGCTAAGAATAGACACGGTGTGGAATTATTCATGTTTTAAATTGATGGTAAAATTATTATTGTAAACTCATTGGTGGAGTTTACCAATTTATAAATCTTCCAGTTGTCGTAACAAGCAAAGGCTTGATTATTCTGTATAATTTGGGAAGAAATAATTGTTGTGTGTGCAAAGAGTTAAATATGCCATTCTGAGTGCGCAATTAAGTCGCAGGAATGAGGATGTTGAAATGAAGCATCAACCATATTGTAGGTTGGATGTCTTTGAAATGAGTGGAGGAGTTGAATTTAGCCGCACTTTCGTCGAGATATAACCAATGGTTAATTTGTTGAAGCCATCATTGTCAATTCACAGTTTACCCACGTGTTCTAGAAGTATTCCTAGTAATTGCTTGCCCGAGTATTGTTATTGTTAAACTCGTACCTTTCATTATGAAAAGACTTTACCGTTGTCTAGAAGCTAATTACGATTATGTTATTTTTGACGCATTTAAATCGAATGGGCCGATGCTGTAAATTATTTAAAACTGTTACTTCTTAACAACCACTACAAACTGAGAGGATTTTTGTGATCCTGTAAAAATATAAACATTTTGCAAATAAGTTTGATGATTAACATATTTGACATTTTGTCAAATTATTGTAATTTTGATAATAACAAATTATATTGTTTTATGATTAATTTTCTAAATAATATTTCCAAGTGATAGTTAATTGATTGAATGGTTGAATCCATATTGAATTGAATTTATATTTTGTTGATAATAATTTTTGACCATTATATTGATGATTGAGTCAAAAGCTCTGAATAGATTTTGGAACGAGAACAGATGATTCAATACATATTTTCTGTTTATCGAAGTTAGTCGAATCCAAATGCTCGAATGTCCATGTAAATGATATTGTGTTGTATTTTTTTGTTAATAACTTTGTATTTGAACAAATCTTGAGATAATTGAATCCTGAAGTGTTAGTTAATTTGCTACGATAATTTTGAAAAAGTGAATCAGCGATATATTTTTCGACGAGTGATAATTTTTTTCCATTTTAATATGTGAATACTCAAATAAGATAGGAATCAGGAAGGACAATTAAAGTTGCACTGACAAAACCCTACTACTGTAAATAATTCTTTTGAGCGAAGTCAGCAGGACTATTAATTTGAACTTCGTCTCAATTGCCAAGTGTTCATGTGTTGGTGAAATTTTAAATCTTGTACATAACGTATGATTCGTCATACATCTTTTATGCTATTTTTGGCATACATTCAGTAATTTTTAACGTTTAAAATTAAATGAGATAATTTTACAGGTTGTGTAATTTTCAGAAAATCTCATTCTATCCTTATTGTTGCATCGAGTCGAAAATCAGTAAAGCATTTTTTTGTTGAGTTATTGTAGTCACTTTAACCCATCTGGCGCCCCGGGATATTTTGATTCTCGTGCTGACTGATTTTTGGTGAAATGCATATGTGGTCGTCCGGACTTCGGTCTAAACGGGCACAGTACTGTATTTTAGACAGAACACATTTTTGTATTATTTAATCTCACCTCCTTTATTATATGTTTAATTATTACTTGTTGGATCATAACAGCACTAAGAAAATTGCTGTTTTATCTTTAACAATGGTGTAGTTACATTGATTTGCAACTGCACACTTGATTCCTTTTTAAAATATTTAATACACCTTACATTACTGATGATGGCCATAAAATGACCGAAACTGGTTCTTTATAATAATAATATTAATAATAATAATAATAATAATAATAATAATAATAATAATAATAGTATTTTTACGCACATAGTGTCGGACTTTTGAGTGGCAGACTACCGACTAAAACTCTCCCGTTACTTTTGAACACTAGCCTGGAACCGTTTTTCACATTACTTCAAGCTATAGCCATTTCAACTTTAGCCACACTTCCGCAGTGAATTAACTTCAGTGACGATCCAGATGTCATCTTTGTTTGGAGAATATTCTCAATTAAACTTCCTACTAGCTTTCAATCTTCTTCATTCTGTAGCATCACCACAACAATGTTATCAGGAGATATCTTTGCATCAATGTGCTCTTGAAGAGACTGTCTATTTTGACCCCTTTGTCATTGGCATCTTCTAGATATCTTATTCGTTGTGCGGCACATCGGAGTCTATTACGCTGTTCCGCCTCAATTCTACAATTTCATTTGTCCATCAATATGCAGGGCTCTTCCTATGGCGTTATATTGAACGTGAATAATAATAATAATATTTCTTTTTATTTTTTATTATTTTTTAGGGGAAGAAATGCATTTACGCACAATGTGTCGGGCTCCTGAGTGGCAGACTACCGACTCAAACTCCCCCTGTTACTTCTGAAACCTAGCCTGGAACCGTTTAACACATTACTTCAGGCTAGGACCATATTATGCTAGGACACTTGTCCTCAACTATCTTTTTCTTTATACTGTTGTTCACTGATTAACAAGAGATCGCTTTGCTTCTCTGTAACTAGCTGATACAGCAGATCATCGGCTGTTTTACTTCCATGTAGATTGGCTTCAAGTACACGAATCATTTGAACCTCAGAGCCTTTTCTTTGTCCAAAGCTTCTCTGAAGACCTTACACTGGCCAGATCCCACAGCGTGTGCTAAATACTCTTTGTCAAAACCTCGCTCTTCACAAAGAACACATTTCTTCGAGGCCATACATCCTCTAGCTTTGTAATCAGTCTCTCCGCAATTGTACCAAAGTTTACTTCGATCAGTGCCTTTGCACTTGCTAGCGACATGTCCACAATCCAGACATCTGTAACAGCGAGATAACATGATCCTCCGTCTAATCCTGCAATTGACCCATCCTATTTGAATATGATCTTGCTTCAAGAGTACATCTGCATCACTGGTTGTTAATGTGACAACAGCCATCTTCACTTCCCTCGTATTCGTCCTCGTCACCAGCACCTTGGTATCTGGAGAGAGCTCTGGAATAGTTCTCGGGATACTTTCCATGACCTCTTCGGAAGTAGTTAGAGCATCAAGGTCTCTGAGTTCAACAGTTGCCTTCGCTTCAAGCCTACGGACTGTAGCATTTGACCCCAGAGAATTACTAAAATCTACTTTGTTCCTGGAATTTGTTCCCATCTCGACAATAATAATATTTATTGACTTTAGGTATCTTATCATTAAGACCCGGATAGTTTTGTGTTTAAATATTTTTTATTTAACTAAATATATTCTAGTTATTTACATATTTTTGCCGTTTCTATAAATAAATACATATTCTGTCGTATTTATTCATAAGTACATATTTCCCATATTTGGTGGTTTGTTGTACTCCTTAGATGACTGCTGCCTACATTTTCGATCCTTGGCAATTCCAGTAATTTGCTTCTCTATTTCGTGAATGCACCCTTGTCTCTATATTGTAGTAAGTTAGTATTTCAAGACAGGAATTCCCCGGTCATTAAGTATAGCAGGGGGGCTGAGTCAACAGTCTCATTAACCCTCCAATAGTCCTCACCTTGACAGGAAAATTTACTTGAAATACAGTGGTCTGCGAAACATGTGAGTATTGACAGAGTGCTAGGAAAGTTTTGAAATGAGCTTATCTTCAGCTCTTTAGAATGAAATTCGAAAACAGCACATGAGTGATTTCGTACCGCCTATCTGTAGTAAGGATTATAGGATTCAGAAACCGAAGCAAGCCCCGGTCTAATAAGCGGAAACATTTTGTACTGTATTATTCAAGCAGCTTCACGTTACAGGTATGTTTCGACTATAATATAATGTTATTGGTTTTACGTCCCTTTTAACTACCCTGGCTTTTAGAGACGCCGGGGTGCCGGAATTTTGCCCCGAAGGGGATCTTTAACGTGCCAGTAAATGTACTGACACGGCTCCCTCGCATTTGCGCACCCTCAAATGCCAGCTGACTGCGCCAGGTTTCGAACCTGCAACCTTGATGTTTCGACTAACTGGGGGACATAAATATCGGGTGATACCGAGCTCCGCTAATGAGTTCTCTCCACGGGGGTCAATTAGGAAAATCCTAACAGGGGAAGTTGCCTGAGGCGTGTTTTACTGCCCCCACTCCAAAGTGGACATCAAGGTAAATATATTTTGGAATATGTCAACCTGCCCTGATCTTTACGGTGTTTGCCACTATCTACTATTGTTATCTCAAAGACGTATTCGATACTACTCATTAGCAACGTTTGGTATTATTCCAAATTCCTGGTTTTCTTTAGCCTCCTTGCACTTGATAAAGATAAGTTTCGGTTATTGTCTTTGTGTTTCACAGTTACTATTCAGATCTGCACATTTTAATGTTTATGTTGTGGCCTCGTAAACATGATGTATCCTGCATTATGAGGTTTAAAACGATATCTTGGGAACCAAAATGCTTATATGAATTCTGCTACAAAATAAGGTGCATTCGTAAATGAATTCCTTGTTGGAACACCTCCACTTTTGGTCCGGTTGGGACAACTCAAACTTACAACATTTATAGTTTCCTGTAACTCTCATTCGTGCACTTCTCTGACTGTACATGGATAACATGTTAGCTGCACTGATTATATCTAGGGAAAATTCCAGGGGGTCCAGGTGTACGTAGCTGTCAGTCAACTCATGACTTATCCAACATTTCAGGAGGGGTTGCCTATCCCCATTCTCTTCCCAAACCCATTAGCGTGAGCTGACAGGACTGTTTGGGTTTAACCTAATTAGCAGAGTTCGACCATCCCGTAAATATGATACAAATTTAAGAACATATTTTGGAAACAATCACACATTTTCCACTTTTAAGCACATAAATAAATATATCTTTCTTACTTTTGTGACAGATGAATGTTTCTACATATACCTAGTAGGTCAACGGCCTAGCCGTGTTGAAACACCGGATTCCTTGAGAACTCCTCTGTTAAGCAACATTGGGCGCAGTGGGAACTTGGATGGTATACCGGTTCTAGGCACTGCGCGCTGTTGGCCAACATAAGGAAGAGCGGAAAGGCCCTGGCTACCCTACCGCATGTAAACTCCGGCTGGGGGTAGCCTCTTCGGAGGCTCGGACCTGCCTTCGGGCAGAATACCAGTTAATTAATTTATACCTAGTAGGGTACAAACCTTTGTCAAAAAATGGTTTATAGAATCGTGAAAAGGGCATCAAAATGCGCCCAGTAGCTCTCGAGATTAGCCCGGACAAACAGACAGACAGTAAAAAACTAGGATTTATTGTATACTATGTATAGATTGGGAGCTTTCTGAACCCACAGGCGACTTGTGAGCCACCTTGTGGTGGCTTCACGGGAGCACTCACAAAGCAACGTAATTATGTTTTGTTCCTTAACATTACCCTTAATGTACTATAATTAATCGCTTCTGCTTCTGTTTTACGAGACGTTCGTTCCTGAAGCGAGGAGTTATTTTCTTAAAACGTCCGCAATGTTTTATAATTGTTCTTTAGACAATGCCTCATGGGAATAAAACTCTTTTTATCGGCGCCAGATGGCGACTCTAGACCATACTAATTGGGAATTAACCTCACAAGTTATCACGCAGAAATGACGAGGCACTAAGTGAAGTGTCGCCGCTTTAATGTGCTCTAAATTTAAGTACACCATTGAATCGCGTAGTTGAAAATGTTGGTAAGTCCACTGAAAATCGAAATTGAGAAATGATCGCCTTTTTTCCCCACAAGAAACAGTATCACATAGCTGTATGTTTGAGTCTTCAATCTTCTTGTTCTTTTTAATTCATTTTAGGGGTTAGTATCATCTTGACCATTAGCCCCGTGTAGTTGGGTGTGCGTTGAACTTGTCTGATAACCTGTATTTCTGTGTTGACTGTAGTAGTGTGTGTAACTGTATTAGGGACAGAGATGAAGGATTTAATGTAAGGTGATATTCCGGCATTTGTATGGAGGAAGTGTGGAAAAACTCCGGGGAAAAGCCACGCTCAGTATAGCCGCTGTCAGCGCCGGGATTAGAACCTACGATCTCCGGACTTACTATGGCCGTGGTGGATGATATAACAAGCACGCGCACGCCGCGGGTCTTCAGTCCTTAGACTGGTTTGATTCAGTCTCCCTGTCCTGAGCTAGTAGTTTGATCTCTACACAGCTATCACACCTTACAACCGAGAGAATCTGTTTAAACGTATTATATCATTGACCTACCCGTGCAGTTCTTGTCCTTGACGTTTCCTTCCGTAACTAAGTTAAAACTTAGTCTAAGTCTAGGATAGCCTCGCTGTACCAATTAAAATATGCTTGAACACATAAAATAGCCATCATTAATGTTATCGTGTCTATAATATTATATTACACTGTACCACAATATCCATATACTAAGAGATATCACTAAGATCCTAATTTTTAGCGTATTTTAATTTATGAATAAAATATGCGTATTAGATCACCTTTTATCCGTGTGTGTGTCCCCCTCCCCTAATAAAATCTAAACGGCTGGAGGACATAGTACTATTTCGCCCGACCCCGACCGTGCCCTTCAAATTTTATTATGTCTCACCAATTCAACATGGCAGGTGTGCGAATTATTTCACCGGCATTCTGTATCTCCAAAACTATTACTGATATCACCCTAAAATTTTCGAAAACCTGTCAAGTTCAAAACGAACATGGTGGCCAAGCCAAGTTGAAACATTTAAATAGTCTTTTCTCGTGATTTAACCATCCGAGCGCAGTGAAACATGGCACAGAAAACTTTGATACACATTGTAATGCACTGACATCTAATTTAGTTCAATTGTTTACATAATATCAAGATGGCGGCTGTGCGAAATTTAAAAATTAAGTTTTCATTTCTTGTGTCCTAATCATGCGATCGAAGTCAACGTTGGAATAATGAACTTACGCAATAATCGTCATCTAATAGTACATAACTCTACGGCCTACATATATAAAAACCCAACCTCCTGACCATTCGAAATATTTTGACGTTTCTCAATACCTACTAATCTATAACAGATATCAAACTGAAATTTTGTATGTTGGTAATGGCTATGAACATAAGTTCACCTATGGTACTTTCAATAACATGGTGAGCACAAATCTAACATGGTGGCGACGCGAAATTTAAATATTTAAATGGACGTTTCTCGCGATTTAATCATCCGATTGCAGTGAAACTCGGTACGGTAAATGCTTATTCAAATTTCAATCCACTGATATCTAATTCATTTCAATTGTTTTCATAACCACAAGATGGCGACTGTGTGAAATTTTAAAATCTCGTTTTTATTTATTGTGTCCTAATCATGCGATTTAAGTTTGAATGATACACCTATGCAATAATCTTCATGTAATAGTACATAACTCTATGGCCTACATATATAAAAATCCAATATGGTGACCATCCGAATTATTTAGACAGTTCTCAATATCTGCGAATCTATTACCGCAATAAAACTGAAATTTTGTATGTTGATAGGTGCAAATAACATGAGTAGGATGTTTGAAAATAGGCTATTTAATTCTTGACGGAACTACTTTTAAGACAGTTATTAAACCGTTAAATTATTTGAAGGTTTTGTTGACATATTTTTAAAAAATTCTTAGGCCTGTTGTGAATCGTTTTTTCTCAACAGCCCTAGGATTTTTTTTTTGTTGATTCTAATTATCACGTATCTTGAAATAGTCTTACGTGGATTTCCATTTTCAACTTCAGGCAAATACCGGGGGCAGCATCTTCTAAACAGATCACGGCAGATTCCTTCCAAATTCTCCCCAATTTATTCATCTTCAGCCATTTCTATCATTAACTCCTCTGATGAGATTGTCATCAGGAAGGACACACAGCTGTAAAGCACTTCCCACATAGAAACTCATTTCATCCCGTTCAAACGGGAATGAATAGAATTTTCGGAAAATTCGAAACAATGCGGTGATGTTTCTCTATTTTCTAGAAGGATGCAGTGGGACAGCTGTGACTGTCTCCAACAGGATGATACAATATTCTGTTTGTGAAGTTGTAAAGAAGCTAACGAGGTTGATAAACTTGGCTCTGACTGCGGGTCTCTAAGGACTTTGCAGCTTTAACAAGTTGTCGACTGACAGCCGCATCTGGAAATACAGACACGGACAAGGCAGTCTGTTTCCATATAACCTAACAGAGAGTGCTGTCAGACGGGGGAGAGCAGACTTGCAAGGAAATAACCGAATAATAATGAACATGTGAAGTGAATGAGCCCAGCGAGGCAGACTAATCGCATCATTACTTACTTTCAGGAGAGGAAAACCAAATGGGCCGGTTTATTATTAGTCTCGTATCAGAAACATGCTTATTTTACACAGTTATACTATTTTTGCTCGATACTTGGCCACTTCCAATGCTTTTTCTGTTCCTTGATGAAGATCGTCTTCTGTACAGGAGGCTGGGTATAGTCGACATTGAAGCATAATGTATGTTGAACAGTCTGGTCTTCTCCAGTTATATTGAATATTCTCCTGATCAGTGTATCCCTATCTTGCCAAATTAACCTTTGATCTGCCAACTCCAGATCTCAGGCTATTCATGGACTTCCAAGTCGTCCATTCCTCGTTATAGTCAGGAGGTAAGGATTCAGAGACTCTTTTCTATCCAGGGGCAGTGGCGTCACTAGGGTTGGTGTCACCCAGTGCGGTAACTCATGTTGTCACCCCCCCCCCCCCTCTCTCTCACGACACCCCATAGACCTCCTCCGAGTCCGCCAGTGCCAAATAACGGAAACATACAGAATCCATAGTAACGCTTATAAACATAAGTCCTATATTTACAAAGGCAATAGAAGAAAAAATTAATTCAAGGTCGGTTGGTAAAAGATTGCAAAAAGTTAAGAACTAAGAACTACATAGAAAATATGTTACTTTTTTAATTGTTATTTTAACATTAAATTTTATGTCATATTAAATCTTTACTAAATCAAAACTTTCCTTTCCTGGCCTTTAGAGCTGCAAACTTGTTAATTACTTCATCGAAATCAACTCCTTTCGCCAAATCACTTTCAATTGATAATATTGCAAGATCAGAAAGCCTTGGCTGTCCCGTGGCAGATCGTAAATAGTCCTTTATAAACTTTAGCTTTGAAAAACTCCTCTCACATGAAGCTACAGACACACGGATCGTTAGAAATAAGTGTAGGCTCACTGAGAGATATGGGAGAGATTCTAGGAAGTCCCATTCAGCACATACATACATGAGCTAAATGATAAATTCACAATTTTTAATAACCAATGAAGTGAAGGCAGACAATATAGACACTTAGTACTGGTAAACAAATCAATGTTCTGTTGTGCTAAATTTGTTTAAAAAAGAAATTTCTACGAACCGCCCTAACTTTGGTGTCACCCGGTGCGGTCCGCACCCCCCCCCCCCCCCTAGTGACGCCACTGTCCAGGGGTAAGGTAGGTCGTAGCCTTCCATAGTTGTAACCAAGCTTTTTCAGCAGTAGTTCTAAGTTCCTTCGATGTTCTAAGGAAACTCTTCTTGACTTCAGTCGTTGCGGGTGCGATTCATGCCCGTACAGAGGATGGATTCTTCCTGCTCCACTGTTTTTCTTTCCTTGTTTGCGGCTATTTCTCTTCGATCAGGAGATGGTGCTATTCCTGTGAGGGGGTAATAATAATATCATATGGCTTCGGGTGCCGGGTGCAAGCTTTGTTATTTCACACCCAGAGGGTAGCTTGCATGTCGAATTTCGTTGTTCCTTGAAACACTACGAAAGTCAAGGAGGTTATATATCTAAGCTCCTTGAACACTATAGCGCTTTCCAGAAGAGAAATGAGGAACTTTGTGTTGGCGGAAACTTCCGAGATTAATTTGGCCATTATGAAAACGGCCTATTGAATTCAAATGGGTTCTTTGACATGCAAAAATCGTATGACATGCGTGTCGTAAATTTTTGCCGCCTTTCAAAAAAAATCACTTACCACGGCCAGGAGCGAACCTGCAAGCTTGGGGTTAGTAGACCGACACGTTAACCACTCACCCACCGTGGTAAAGCTACTCAACTGGAGTGGATTTCAAGTAACCTGTTATAATTCTGCAGGTGTCGTTGAGAGCTACATCCACCTGTTTGGCATGTGTTGAATTATACCAAACAGGACGAACATACTCTGCCACAGAAAAGCATAGAGCCATCCTGGCTCATTGAACTGGATAGTTATCTAAAAGAAGTGTAATATTTCCTAAAACCATGTGGGTTGTGATACGTCTGTCTATGGTGTTCTTGGAGGTGGCGTGAGACTGAACTAGAGTTGTTATGTATGGAGGACAAGCAAGATGGCTAGCGCAGCGTTGGAGCGCTTGAGTGGAGGTTACTAGAACTAGTCGAACGGGAGTGTCAACTCTGGGAATTCCAGAGGTGAGAGAGACGTGACAAAAAATAATGTAAACAATAAGGAGAGAGTTAGATTTATTACAAAAGGAAATATTGTATGAGATGTGATTGTGAAGGAGGATATAATTTGGGATGTTCAGGCTTCTTTGTTACGTCGGATTGCTTGTATATTGCTACATCTTATTATATAGCTCCTCCAAAAGTGTGAAACTTCAATAAATGTGAAATCGATTCGTGGGATAGATTGGAAATTGTATCTCATTGTAACAGTGTTACTGTTACTATTCATAAAACATCCCTTTATTCTTCTAAATAGTAAGCAATATTCCTATGAACTATAGTTATGTTGCAGTATATATTAACTTGCCTCGTTCACTGAAGTGTGTTGGTTGGTGTTCAAAACACACCATCCCTTGAGATGGAAGAGTTCTTGTGTTCCCTCTCTAAATACTGTAGTATATGTTTTATTTGTTCATAAGTAAACTATTTATGAACTGGCGCCCTCCCGGTTATATTATTATTCATAAAAACATTTCATTTGTACACCCAACTGTGGGGATTGTTGTTGTTGGTTTACCGATCATGAAAATCATTTCAGAAGCAGGGATTACAACAACTGACATTCATGGGCGCATCCCACCGAAGAGGAAACTTCAAGCATGCCAAGGTTTCCAAGAAAAACTGAGGCTGAAAATAGGAAAGGTTTGAACCTAGGAAAGGGAGGAAACCCACTGAGAATGAATGCCGTCGTACTGGCCAAACATCAAAACCCGAAGAATGAGACAGTTGAACTGATGCGGTCCATAGATGGACGTTACAGATGGGTTGATGGTACGATTGAGATTCAAAAAGAACGATACTGTGCACTAAGATAGAACCAATAACTTCGTACATCAAAAAGTAGTGATTGTTGATGACCGAATGCCAAAGGCAACCAAATGGAGATGGTTCCAAGAATGTGGGAAAGAACTGATGCAAATTGATATTCCGGGAAAGGAAATCCATAACAGATTTGAATTTGCAGAAATGTCTAAAAGCTTTCAGGATTTTAATGCGGAATATGAACCCAGAAGACGAAGAGGGCATGGGTGCCCGCAGGATTTTTCCAGGGGGGGGGGGGGGGGAAGTAATATGTTTCATTTCATTACCTACCTGTCACTAGGTGATGATGAGACGTAGCCCTACCCGCAATTTTCGTTTCATTTCTTATTTGCTTCGTGATAGGCCTATTCATTATTCGGCTGCTGTGAAACCGTTGGGTACATTATATTTATGCCGTGAATGGGAGGAATAATTCTTTTTAGTTCAGAATTTTTGTCCATCGCTTTTCTTTGTGAATCATCGTCATAATGTTCATTTCTTAAATAGAGGTGAAAAAAAAAGTGATTGTATCACCATGTATCGACAAAAATAAAAATCAATCAGTTCATTAAAATGGTAATGTTAATTCAGTTCGCCGATTTTCTAAATAACTGGAGATATTTTCAATTAATCCCAAATTACTAAGTTAAATAAAACTGTGGAATTATCCCTACATCTAAATCAGTTAACTATCAGTAACTTCATTTTATGAAATAAACTGGTGTGACAATGAACAATCGAAATATTCTCGGGATTCCAGAGGGGGGGCCTGGCCCCTCCCTGCCCCAACTGCGGGCGTTCATGGAAGAGGGCCTCTACCAGAAGCACAAAAACATGGCGCTGATCGATGGACTCAAGAAACACTGGAAGAATATCAAAGCTTGTAGCACTGGTTCTTAACCGGTGGTCCACGAGAGCTTCGGGAGTGGTCCGCGGGAGAAAATGGTCCACCAGCAAGCATAAAGAAATTGGCCAATAAATGGAGATTTCGAAAACGATGTGCGTTGAACAAGAATCGTTCGAATATATCCGCGGCGATGAGTAACAAGTTTTGAATTGAAATATCTGTAAAATAAGTGTTATTAGAATGTGATACAAAATAATTTTCATAACTTATGTTTAATGGTCGCAAATAAACTTTCACCAATATTAAACAACCAGAAAGTCACAGGACAAAATTAAAATAATTATGGTTATTATTATTTTGCAATGTCCTTTTCAAACAAAATTGTTGCTTTAACATAAATTTGTAATAGATACTTTTCATATTATGTAGGCTATATACAGTATTATAAAATAGTAATTTTGTTCTATTAAATAATTTGTAATTTTGTTGTACTGTACACTAATTAATAGTAATAATAAATAATGTGTTCTAAAAACTGTTTTGCTTAATCATCTTTGTATATTCTTATGGCGAAGGCGCTGAGGAAGGGTTACTACCGATAAGGTGTAGTGGTGTAGCGGGGGTAGTGGAGGAGGGGGGGGGGGGGGGTCAGTACATGATTCAATTTCATGCTGAGTGGTCAGCAGACTTCTACGGGTACAGAACCACTGTATGCAGACGAACAAAATCTAGACACAAATGAATTTGGTTGTTAACAAGCAGTCCATCCAAAGGGGCTCAATGCAAAAAAAAAAAAAAAATAATAATAATAATAATAATAATAATAATAATAATAATAATAACAATAATAATAATGTTATCGTGCTGGAAGCCATTTTTCGGTGTTGACTTGAGAAATGAAATTGAAATGCTTTTCAGTCGGTCGAAAAGATTGTACCCAAATATTGTAAAGGGTGTTGTTTCCTAAACCTGAAAGAATTACACGATATTAATTATTATACTAGGACGACCAGTTTCGATCGTCAAGAGATCTGATGTAATACATCAGATGATGATCGCTTGATGGTCGAAACTGGTTATCCTAGTGTAATAATTAATCTCATGTAATTTCTTCAGGTTTTGGAAACAGCACCCTTTACAATATGTAGATTAAGGCTTTCACGGCCCGGATTACTATTCAAATAATTCATGAGTCTTGGGCTAATGGCGTGTGAAAATAAACGTAAATACACCAGACGTTTCGAAGGAACCTTGCCTCTTTTTTCAATGGAATTTAATGGTATTTAATGGTATTTAATTTTATTTTCACACGGCATTAGCCCAAATAAACATGAATAATTTGGATAACACCCATTACAATTTGGGTACAATCGTGTTGACCGATTGAAAAGCATTTGCATTTAAAATAATAACAATAATAATAAACACTGGATTGGAAAGGTTCAATTCTAGCGGAGGAAATGGGGGATTGAATTGCTTGCACTCCAGTGTGTTGCGACTGAACTGCCCGTAATTGCGGGTTTCCTATGAGCTGTCATGAGCGGGGGCGATCAGCTCTGACCACGTGACAAGTGCGTTGTCCTCCTCCTACCCGTGTCCTCGTGTGTGTGTATCTTACGAGGTCAAGGTCAAGGAGCTACATTCCTCTTCAGTAAAAGCCTCAAGAATCTCCGATGAAGGTTACCAAACATAGCAACCCTGTAGTTTTTACGTTTTTCCTCCTGAGGAGGTATGCCGGAGGACACAGGAAAGCACATTATTACGACAACCGAAATACTTTATTATTAAAATCAATATACTTATTAAATCCTGAAGCTGCTGCTGAAACAAAAATGAACTAAACACCTGGATCTACAGTCGCTGGGTGGTCTACTCGATTCATATGTCCAGATACTGTAGGTCTAGCCATGCCACGGACAAATACTAAAGCATTCAAGCAAGTCTAGTATAGCCTACTTATCAAATCACAACCACTTAAAATCATTACTTAAGAAATTATAAACAACTATAAAAGAAAAATTTTCTCCCCTAAACCGGGTGAGTTAAACATGGTGGTTACGGCATGACTGATGGCAGTCGCTCACATCCGGGAGGCGAGGAGGTTCGAATCCCCCCGCCGGCAACCTTGAAGATGGTCTTCTGTGGTTTCACATCTTCCTTCCAGGCAAATGCCGGGGTTGGTCCCTAACTATAGGCCACAGCCGCTACCTTCCAACTCCTCGTCCTTACATTCCAACTTCCCTCCTTCCCTCCCCAACGGTACTTGTAGCTCACCCATTGGGTGTCCGTCTCGAAGCAGCTACAAAAAAACTGGCGAGCCGAACATGTCCTCGGACACTCCCGGCACTAAAAGCCATACGCTAAAAAAAAAAATCTCCCCTAAATTTCAAACGAGGAGATGCAATTTAATAACTACAAATTATATTATTTTATTTAACTTCATGTCGCCTCCGTAGCGTAGCGGTCAGCATGGTTAGCTGTCGCCCCGGAGGTCCTGGGTTCGATTCCCGGCTCTGCCACGAAATTTGAAAAGTGGTACGAGGACTGGAACGGGGTCTACTCAGCCTCGGGTGGCCCAAATGAGTAGAGGGGGTTCGATTCCCCCTCAGCCATCCTCGAGGTGGTTTTCCGTGGTTTCCCACTTCGTCTTCGGGCAAATGCCGGGATGGTATCTACTGTAAGGCCACGGCCGCCTCCTTTCCTCTTCCTAGCCTATCCTCCCAATCTTCCATCCCTTCCCATCCCTCATGAGGCCCCTGTTCCCTTTGCAGTTGAGGCCGTCTGGGCGAAGTGCGCGCCAGGGGACGACACTGCCCAGAACTTGACTTGTTGCTGGCGAAAAAGAAAGGGGTGGGGGAATTGCTTTGCTATTGGCATAAGGAGCCGGCCCCGTGGGTGTTGGGGTAGCGCGCCTGCCTCTCACCCGAGGGCCCCGGGTTCGATCCCGGGCTCCGTCAGGGATTTTAAAACTGACGTGAGGGTTGGAACGGGGTGCACTCAGCCTCGTGAGGACAATTGAGTAGCTGTCTGACAGTGAGACAGCGCCCCGATCACGAAAACCAAGATTAACGGCCGAGGGGACCCGACGCGCTGATCACGCGTCACCCCAATATCTGCAGGCCGAATGGTTGGGCAGCGGTCGCTTGGTCGGCCTTAGCCCGTCATGGGCTGTATAGTGCCAGAGGTAGACTTTTTTTTTTGATTGGCATAAGGCACTGGATCAACGATTGAGTAGCTAGATCGGGGGGGTGTTTTCTTGCCGTGGCCCAACTTCGTTGCTATCGGCCCATGAAACCCCTAATGAGAAAACAAACTATAGGGGGTAGGGAAAACAGAAATCATTTGGTGTTGTCTTTGATTTATTTAGGGGCTTTGCAACATCGTGGTCATGTAGCTCCGTGTACTTGGGTGTGTGTGTGAAATTTGTCTTACAATCTCTCCTGGGTCATTTAACAGTGGTATCACTACAAGTTGATTACCACAATTCTCCACACTTAAAAAACGACCACCACCTCTCGTCTGTTCCTCTTTGCTTCTACACCTGTTGTATGTCTACCCCTCATTATTCCCATTTCCAACGTGGTCGGCGATAAGTTGTGATGAAATTCTATGTGGTGGATGGTTTTACGGCTGGATGCCCCTCCATGCGCCAACCTCATGAGAGGAGTTAATGAGAGATGAAATGAATGATAATGAATGAAATTGGGCAAGGATGTGGAAGGAAGCGGCCGTGGCCTGTCGGAAGGTACCGTCCCAGCATTTGCCTGGAGTTGAAAATGGGAAACCACGGATAACCATTTTCAGGATGGCCGACGGTGGGGCTCGAACCCACGTCTAGCGAGTCCGCAGAGAGCTAGGTCTCATGGCCTAGCGCTGCGCTTTAGGGAACGTAGCTACCGCTATCGGTATTGCTTCTACACCTAGGCAATATGGCGTGTAAATATATTTTGCCAGACTGTTCACACCAAGTTGCTGTTAATGAACTTTAACCTCTGTGCTTCATTCCTCAAGTTTCGCTGCATACAATGAGGTGAACCCAGTCGTCACGCTGTAAACTTTTATTTGAGCTCACATTTCAGGTTCCATTTCTCAACACTGACTAGTCTGAAGTGGTTAGCCTTCTTTGTTATGTCATAACGTACATTCACCTGTGTGGCCAACACCTCTGCAATGGCTGTTGTGATTTTATTTGGAAGCTAGGGCTACTGTGGTCATCTTCCCTATGTTCTTGGCTGCATGTAGAAGTTGTCAGATAGCCTGTGTTATTGTGGTGTCTGTAGTAGAGTGTGTGTATTTGTAATTGAAATGATGATTGGGAAATAGGCTACGTAGCCTTGGCCTTAAGTTAGGGACATTCCCAGCATTTGCTTGGAATCAAAATGGGGAAACGACGGAAAACCCCAATTCTAGTATGTTTTAGGTGGAAATCAAACCTACTTCTCGTCCGTTCTACCTCACGAGGTTTAGTGTTCCCTGTTCCAACCCACAGATCAGAATTAAAGTTCTTGGCAGAGCCGAGAATCGAACCTGACCCTTAGGAGTTACAGCTAGTCACTACACCAAAAAATGGTCACTATTAAATGAAATTCTAACCAATTAGCATGTACAGTGAATGTATATTTTCAGAATAATAAGGACTGCCAACTGTATATCATTGCTCACGAGAAATTTGAACCTTAGACTATCAATATCTCAGAATCGTGCCAGTGCTACCAACATAACTGTGCACACTAGAGATTGAATATTTAACTGCATGTAATTGCCAAAAGGGTAGGCAATAGACAGATTGAAAGAGAAGGATGTAAACGAAAGATTCAAGAGGAGTATAAAGGAAGAACTAATGAAAAACCCTAAACAAACTTCAATTGCAGACGAATGGGCACTTTTGAAGAATGAATTAACAAAATCCGCAGAAGAAAACATTGGTAGGAAAGAAAGAATAGGTAGAAAACCGTGGATCACCCAGGATATACTAGAATTGATGGATGAAAGGCGGAAACACAAAAATGTAAGAGATGAAAAGGGAAAAGCAGAATACAGACGTCTGAGAAATTAGGTTAACAAGAAGTGCAAGGAAGCGAAAGAAGAATGGCTGTAAGAGATATGTGCAGGTATAGAAAATTGTCTGAAATCAGGAAAAGTAGACACAGCTTATCGAAGGATTAAGAATACTTTTGGGGAAAAGAAGACTAAGTACTGTAATATTAAGGACACAAAAGGAATGTCTCTAACAGATAGGGAAGGAAAGGTTGAGAGGTGGAAATCTTATATAGAGTGTTTGTATAAGGGAAAGGAGATTGAGAATCATGTAATGGAAAGGGAGGAGGAAATTGACGAGGATGCAAAAGAAGATTTAATATTGAGATCAGAATTTGACAGACCATTGGAAGACTTAAGCAGGAACAAAGCACCAGGCATAGATGATATACCGATTGAGTTACTACGCTGCATAGGAGATGAAGGTCTGATCAGGTTATTTCACTTGGTGTGTAGGATTTATGAGACAGGTGAGGTACCCTCTGATTTCAAGAAGAATGTTATCATCCCTATACCGAAGAAAGTGGGAGCTGATAGGTGTGAAGATTACCGTACAATCAGCTTGATTACTCATGCTTCAGATATCCTGTCAAGAATAATTTACAAGAGGATGGAAAGCCAGATAGAAACGGAGTTGGGTGAAGACCATTTTGGTTTCAGGAGAAATGTAGGAACAAGGTAAGCTGTACTAAGTCTTAGGCTGATTTTGGAAGGTAGAATAAGGAAAGACAAGAGAAAGTTCACGGCATTTGTAGACTTAGAAAAGGCTTTTGATAACGTTGATTGGACTAAATTGTTTGACATTTTGAAAACGATTGGAATAAAGTACAGGGATAGGAGGGTGATATACAATCTATACAGAAACCAGACAGCAGTCATTCGAGCGGAAGGACATGAGAGAGAAGCTGGTATTCAGAAAGGTGTAAGGCAAGGCTGCAACTTATCACCCTTTCTTTTTAATCTTTACATTGAACAAGCAATGAAGGAAATTGGAGAAAATTTTAAAGTGGGAGTGAAGATTCAAGGAGAAATAATTTCAACTCTGAGATTTGCCGATGACATCGTCATCTTGGCCGACACGCCTGTGGATTGGAAAGAGTATTTGAATGGTATGGACTCCGACTTGAGCAAATAATTCATGATGAAAATTAATAAATCTAAAACAAAAATATTGGAATGCAGCCGAAATAAGTCAGAAACCTCTATGGACATCAAATTAGCAGGTGAAAAGCTGAAGGAAGTAGGAGATTTCTGTTACTTAGGAAGCAAAATAACCAGTGATGGACGAAGCAAAGACGATGTAAAAAGTAGTTTGGCTCGGGCAAGGAAAGCCTTTCTACAAAAAAAGGAATCTGTTGACATCGAATATAGATTTAGGTATTAGGAAGTCATTTTTGAAAGCCTTTATCTGGAGCGTGGCGCTCTATGGAAGTGAAACTTGGACTATTGGTGCAGCAGAAAAGAGGAGAATTGAAGCATTTGAAATGTGGTGTTACAGGAGAATGATGAAAATCAGATGGGTAGATAGGGTGACAAACGAAGAGGTATTAAGACGAGTGGGAGAGGAGAGATGTTTCTGGCGACTGCTAATGAAGAGAAGAGATAGGTTGGTAGAACACCCAGGAATAGCAAGCTTAGTTATGGAAGGAAGGGTCGAGGACAAGAACTGTAGGGGTAGACCACGGTTAGAATATGTTAAACAGATTGCCTCGGATGTAGGGTGTGGTAACTATGTAGAGATGAAACGATTAGCTCAGGACAGGGAGGCATGGAGCGCTGCATCAAACCATTGACTGAAGACTCAAACACACACACAATTTCCATACTAATTATTGGATTTCAACGCTTGCCACGGTGGGTGAGTTGTTATCATGTCAGAGTGCTAACCCCCCAAGTTTGCAGGTTCGCTCCTGGCCATGGTAAGTGATTTTTGAAAGGCGACAAAAATCACAGCATGCATGTCATACGTTAGTGGCATGTTAAAGAACCCATTTGAATTAAGTAGGCCGTGTTCATAATGCCAAAATTAATCTCGAGATTTTCCGCCAACACAAAAGTTTCTCCTTTCTCTACTTGGAAACGCTATAGTGTTAAGGTGCTTAGATATCTATCCTCCTTGACTTTCATAGCGTTCCAAGGAACGACTACATTCGGCATGCAAGCTGCTCTCTGGGCGTCAAATAACAAGGCTTGCACCCAGCACCCGAGACCATACGATATTATTATTATTATTATTATTATTATTGTTGGATTTCGACTAAATTTTGTAAGTGTAATGTGTGACTTAAGAGAGTCACCGAGTTTTTGACATTTTAGACTAATCATAATCCAAACATGGGACCAACTTCAAACTGTAAGTCTAGGAGCGCGTATTGGTTCAATTTTACTTTCCAATCCTAAATAAGTTTCTACCAAATTTCGCATCGACAAGTAATGCTTCAAAACTATGTATATTTTCAGAGTCACCAAGGCTACCAACTATCTATTATTATTGTCAATACTTTTGAAACTTAGTCTGGAATGAACTTTAAACTTGAACAACTGTTTGCTCAAGATATTTAGAGGAAACAAGCTGTACCCGGCATGCGTTGCAATGCCAATCAAAGAAAGTGTTGGCGTTGAAATTCTGTTTCTTGAAGTGCTTTTGGTTACACAACATGTTAACTGCCTCTAAGCTATCGTAAAATGGATTTTCTAATTTAGAACCATTCGTGGGAGCGTGCAGAACAACTTTCAAAAGTTTCATCGCTGTCACTCATTTGTTGAATCTACTCGTACGCTACCTATTGTGAAATGGATTTACTAAGTCGAAACCCTTCCCTGGTGTGTACACAATAACTCATCAATGATTCATCGCAATCGGATGAATGGTATAAGCACGTATAGGGGTTTTTGTTTAAACGATTCGTGCGCTGTCACTCATTTGTTGAATCTACTCGTGCGCTACCTATTGCGAAATGTATTACTAAGTCGAAGCCCTTCCCTGGCGTGTACACAATAACTCATCAAGGTTTCATCGCAATCGAAGAATGTTATATGAACGCAAGAGGGGATTTTGTTGAAACGCTTCGCGCGTCGTCACCCATTTGTTGCATCTACTCTTGCGCTACTTATTGTGAAATGGATTTACTAAGTCCCCTTCCCTGGCGGGTACACAATAACTGATCAATGTTTCATCGCATTCGGATGAATAGTATATGAACGATACCTGATTTTGTTTAAACGATTCGCGTTCCGTCACTCATTTGTTGAATCTACTCGTGCGCTACCCACTGTAAAATGTATTTACTAAGTTAGAAACCGTCACGTAAGTGTCCACAACATCTCACCCAAGTTTCATCGCTATCGGACTAATGGGATATGAAGACATAGGGGACTTTATTGAAACGCTCCGCGTGTCGTCGTTCATTTGTCGAATCTACTCGTGTGCTACCTACTGTGAAATGTATTTACTAAGCCAGAAACCTTCCTTGGAGTGTCCACCATATTTCACCCAAGTTTCACCGCAAACGGCAGAATGGTATATGACCTTATACGGGACTTTGTTGAAACGCTTCGCGCGTCGTCCCTCATTTGTTGAATCAACTTGTGCGCTGCATATTGTATAGGGGATTTACTAAGCCAGAAATTTCCCATGACGTGTACACAACATCTCACCCAAGTTTCATAGCTACGGACGAATGGTACATGTATGCATACCCGGACTTGGTTGAAACGCTTCGCGTGTCGTCGCTCATTTGTTGATTCTACTCTTGCGTTACATATTGTAATATGGATGTACTCAGCCAGAAACCTTCCCTGGAGTGTACACAACATCTCACCCAAGTTTCATCGCAATCGGATGAATGGTATGTGAACGTATACGGGACGTTGTCGAAACGCTTCGCGCGTAGTCACTCATTTGTTGAACATAAACGTGCGCTTCGTATTGTAAAATGGATTTACTTAGCCAGAAACCTTTCCTGGAGTGTACACAACAATTCACCAAACATTTATCACTATCAGACGAATGGTATATGACTTTATACGGGACTTTGTTGAAACGCTTCGCGTGTCATCGCTCATTTGTTGAATCTACTGGTGCGCTACCTATTGTAAAATGGATGTACTAAGCCAGAAACCTTCCCTGGAGTGTACACAACATCTCACCCAAGTTTCATCGCTATCGGATGAATGGTATATGAAATTATATGGGACTTTGTTGAAACGCTTCGCGCGTCATCGCTCATTTGTTGATTCTACTCGTGCTCTACCTATTTTTAAAGGGATTTACTAAGCTAAAAACCTTCCCTGGAGTGCACACAAAATCTCAGCCTAGTTTCATCGCTATCGGACGAATGGTATATGAACGCAAACGTGACTTTGTTGAAATGCTTCGCGCGTCGTAGCTCATTTGTTGAATCTACTCGTGCGCTGCCTATTGTAAAGTGGATGTACTAAGCCAGAAAATTTCCCTGCAGTGTACACAACATTTTACGCAAGTTTCATAGCTATCGGACGAATGGTATATGAATGTATACGGGACTTTGTTGAAACGCTTTGCGTGTCGTCGCTCATTTGTTGAATCTACTCGTGCGCTATCTACTGTGAAATGTATTCACTAATTTTGAAACCTCACGTAAGTGTACACAACATCTCACCCAAGTTTCATCGCTATCGGACGAATGGTATATGAACACATACGGGACTTTGTTGAAATGCTTCGCGCATCGTCGCTCATTTGTTCAATCTACGCGTGCGCTACCTATTGTAAAATGGATTTACTAAGTCAGAAACCTTCCTTGGAGTGTACTCAACATCTCACCCAAGTTTCATCGCAATCGGGCGAATGGTATATGAACGCATAGGAGGCATACATACCCACCCACAGACAACCTATCACGTTACATTGATTTTTATATATATAGAATATAGATTGTTAGTGCCAGTGTCACAACGATAACATTCTCGCCTGCTGTTCCCAAGGTTACAGGATCGAATCCTGGCGAAGTCAGCTGGCAGTTTGAATAATGCGAGGGAGCCGAGTCAGTAAATTTACTGGCACTTAAAAAATGCCCTTCTGGGCAAAATTCTGACAAGCCGGCGTCTCTGACAGCCCCAGTAGTTAAAAGGGACGTAACACCAATAGGCTAACATTATTATTATTATTATGAACATTATTATTTTATTTTTGTTAGCAGCGTAAATCTACACGTGTTGTTCAACTGCATGTAACTCCCATATTACTAAAAGGGCTTATATCAAATTTTGCATATAAAGTATACGTCCAAATTATTATACTTTCCGTGTTCTCAGTCTGCCAATTGCAGTGCCTAGTAACGAACAATTGGACCTTGATTCAATATTTTAGAATCTATGTATGTAAACAATTTTAAAATGTGCACAGTATTATGCGGTAAAATTGCAGGTGCATTATCAACAGCACATACTGGATATTAAGTGTTGCCAACATGATTCTAAACACTCTCATAGATTCGAGTTTTGACAGCATACAACTCCAAAACCAGTTAATGTATTAATAACAAATTTTACATGCACAACGTTTGCCTCAGCGGCTTCGGTGGCGTAGTCGGTAGCATGCTGAGCTTCTATGCCCAAGATAGCGGTTCCAAACCCGGCCGAAGCCGTCGGATTTTTTAAGAGCGTTAAAAATCCCTCAGTATGCGTTCCTTTGGAGGGGAAGTAAAGCCGGCGGTCCCATGTCATAGATTTATGGCATGTTAAAGAACCTTGCACTAATTACACCTGTGTGCAGCTAAATTGGATAGGTTAAGAATGTAAACAACGCTCCTAGATTTCTACGTTCGTTGCCAAGAGCCGACTGCGGTTGCGTCTAGTAGCTAAGTTCTGAACTTGGCCTAGTAGTCGTTGATGGTGGCGCTTGGCGGCAAAAGTAGGAACTATTTGAAAAATTCTAAGTTGCAGTCTGTACTTAAATTAAAAAACAGATAACACACACTAATACAGTCATCACAATTAATACCGGTTATCAGACAGATTCTACACACACCCTAAGTACACGGGGCTACATGACCGCGTTGTCGCAGCCCCTAAATTTAAGAACCAACCAACCAACGTTTGCCTCAATTGTGTATCATTTCAGAGCAATACATACTAGTCTACTCTGGAATGTAGAGACTTTAACTCAGGAACAATTTTAAACATGCAAATTAATAGTCAAGCCATACCTGAGATGCTCTTGCTTAAATATTAATGCCAGTATTACCAACACAGATTTGTAGATTGTAGTTATATTTTGTAGTTACAGTATATATTGAAACCTGAATTTTATAAGAAAAGTAGGACCATTAGTTCTTAACGGTACTACTTGTTCAAAGGTTTTTCGTAATGTTTAAAAAGAAAAAATGAAAATCCACAGCCTGCTTCCAGTCTCCGACCGGGTCAGGAATGGAATGAAGCCCCCGTCTAGCGGCGAGGATATGCACTGTGCCGGCTGCCGAGGCCTGACGCATTCCTCTGGGACAGTGATTAAATGAATGACAGATGAAATGAATTGATAGTGGAGAGTGTTGCTGGAATGAAATGTTGACAGGGAAAACCGGAGTACCCGGAGAAAAACCTGTCTGCCTCCGTTTTGTCCAGCACAGATCTCACATGGAGTGACCGGGATTTGAACCACGGACCCAGCGGTGAGAGGGCGGCGTGCTGCCGCCTAAGCCACGGAGGCTTGGTTAAAAAGGAATGTAGGCTAAATATCGAATGTAGATGTGGAATATGCCTGTGAAGCATAATTTATCCATGCAGAAATTACCAGTCTGTTACTAGGCCTTCCAAAGAGTATTTCGAAGGATCCATGGTAAATAAATAAACTGAACTTAAAAAAGCATTGCTGGTATTGGCAAATGACCATCTACCGGTATTCTGGACGCTACATGGCGTGGCTGATAAGCAGTGAATGACTGTATATATTGCCGGATCTTAATCAAACATATATTCAGAAACACCGTAAGGACTCTTGATGACTGTGATACTTCCGGTATAAGAAAGATACAGTCAGCTCCATTACCATAAAGGAAAATATCGATATTGAAGTTAATGGGCGATCTTGCTATGCGAATCTGTTCTTGAATGAGCCTATGTCATTAGTGCCAAGGCTGTACAGACTCATGTTTCAGCACAATTATATTTTCCACTCCACAAGGGCAAAGAATGGCCCCTCTGATGCTGAAGCCGTGGCACATTATTTAATTGTGAGGAAATATGAGCCTTCATTGTTTGTGAACTAATGATTCTATTCGAAGCCAAGTTGAACCGAAGCGCACATAGCAGGTTCACAAACAAACTCTTACCCAGCAAAGGAGGCATGCGTATTAAGTCAAGCTCTATGACTGCGATGGTGAGTCACTGACTCGGGGTTCCTAGGTTCGAATCCTAGCACGATAGTATTCTTACGCTCTCTCTCCAGGAAAATGCTGGGATTCTTTCTTTCGTGTGGCCTCCTGAGAGGCCGAGTGCAGGTCTTTCTAAGTGACGCCCGTGGGCGACCTGCGCGTCGGGATGAGAGATGGAATTGATGAAGGCGAATGAAACTGGGCAAGGATGTGGAAGGAAGCGGCCGTGGCCTGTCAGTAGGTACCGTCCCAGCATTTGCCTGGTGTTGAAAATGGGAAACCACGGAAAACCATTTCAAGGACGGCCGACGGTGGGGCTCGAACCCACGCGTCTACCGAGTCAGCAGAGAGCTTGGCCCCATGACCTAACGCTGCGCTTTAGCGCGCGTAGCCACTACTGTCGGTAATGCTGGGATGATACATTACTAACAACCTACCCCAATCCCAGATTTTAATACCGTAATTACGGTTACACACACTACTGCGTTCACCGATAAAACACATATTATGAAACTAATTGCTACATCCAACTTCCCTAGATTTATGAATTTCGTAAACATTGGCAACACTGCATACCTTGGAAACATTGTTGCTAGCTTGGGAATAGGCTTGAGGAAAGAGGGATGCATACTAAGTGAGCATCAATGGCATAAACAGAACACGAAAATTATGAAAGTAAAATAAATAAATAAATAAATAAATAAATAAATAAATAAATAAATACATAATTTCAGACTTTCAACGAGAGGTTTGAATCATGTTATGATTGAACTCAAGTCTGTTTCTGCTTTATCGAAGCTATTCACTATTACCTACCGAGTGAGTTAGCAGTGGTCGTTACGGCGTGGCTGCAGGCAGTCGCTCACATCCGGGAGGCGAGGAGGTTCGAATCCCCCCGCCGGCCACCTTGAAGATGGTCTTCTGTGGTCTCCCATCTTCCTTCCAGGCAAATGCCGGGGTTGGTCCCTAACTATAGGCCAAAGCCGCTACCTTCCAATTCCTCACCCTTACATCCACACTTTTCTCCCCAGACAACACTCCAGACGCGATGGTACTTGTAGCTCACCCTGTGGGTGTCCACATAGATGCAGCTACAAACTCGGGCGAGCCCAGCATGCCCTCGGCCACTCCCGACACTAAAATCCATACGAAAAAAAAAACAAAAAAAAAAAAACAAAAAAAAAAAAACACCCATTACCAAATTGTGAAATTTACCGAAAATGCTCTCCTTAGTGGAGGGCGATACGTCGATTCACCAATTGAGTCGTCCAGTTGCAAAACTCGCTTAATCCACTTGTGAATAAGAATAATTTTCATGAGAAACGTTTCTCTGGACTTTGCCTCGCGTATCTTTTGTGTTTGTTAATTCCTACTTTTTTCCCTTATGCTTTGTGTTTTTGGTTTTTGGTTTTGTGTTTGCTTTGTGCTTTTGAATTTTCCTTTATGCTTTTCTTTCTTGGTTTTATGTTTGTTTTCTGCTTTCGCTTTTTTGAATTTTGCTTTGTGTTTCTTGTTTTTTATTTCCTGTTTTGCTTTTTGCTTCGTGTTTTTTTGGTTTTGGTTTTATGTTTGTTTTCTGGAAAATCCAAATAAACAAAATAAAATAAATTAAAACAAAATAAACGAAACAAAATCAATGTATAACAAAATAAACAAAACAATGTAAAAACAAAATAAAATAAAACAAAACAAAAAGACAAAACAATTTAAAACAAAATTAAACAATTTAAAATAAAACATAAAAAAATTAAAAGAAAAGAAAACAAAATAAAATAAAATTAAACAAAACAAAATAAAACAATATAATATAAAATAAAGTAAAATAAACTAAAGTAATTAAATAAATAATTTTATGACATGATCCTTATTCACAAGTGGATTAAACGAGTTTTGCAACTGGACGACACAATTAATATAGACCAATACTCGGCAAGAATTCCCAGAAATTAACTTCAAAAATTGTAACTAGTGATATTCAGTTAGAAAACATTAGCTTTTGTTTGAGTTAGTTCGAGAAACATATAGGGTTGTCTTCTAAAATGTCCACGTTGTCCACAAATGTTTCTAGATTACCAA
Organism: Meconema thalassinum; assembly: GCA_946902985.2. Taxonomy (NCBI): domain Eukaryota; kingdom Metazoa; phylum Arthropoda; class Insecta; order Orthoptera; family Tettigoniidae; genus Meconema; species Meconema thalassinum. The sequence goes on along the minus strand of OX336391.1, from coordinate 291,483,641 downwards.
TGCGGCCTTGGCTGAGTGATCACTGTGTTGAGGAGCAGACCCAGTAAGTTACGCCCACCAACTTGTTTGTATTAATTCCGGAGTGCCCCACTTGAGACTGCGGTCAGCTGCAGATGAGGTGGTCCACTTCTCCACCACAATGGAGCATTAGCAATGCAGATAGCTACCTGCTAGGACTCTTATTTGAGCACACAGAACTGACAAGACTGCTGATTGTTTTTGTTTTTACTTGTATTGCCCTAGTCATTTGACAATATACTGAATTGAAAATTTCCTCATCCTATCAGTATTATTATTCTCTAAAATTGCCAGAAATTCGTAATCAAAAGTTGGTTTGCTTGCCAGCGTATTTTATTTACTTGTGCACTACACTCACGTAAATAAAATTCCAAATTAATTTAATTAAAGCGGCTTCAATGGACTAGTTCGTAGCATGCTGAGCTTCTATGCCCAATATCGCGGGTTCAATCACAGCTGAAGTCGTCGCATTTTTAAGAGCGTTTAAATCCCTCAGTATGCCTTTCTTCGGAGGGGAAGTAAATCTGGCGGGCCCATGTCATAGATTTATGGCATTTTGAAGAACTTCCCACTAATTACAATTGTGTGAAGCTAAATTTGTAGGTTAGATCTGATAAACACCATATTAAGTTCCAACGTTTGCCGCCAGGTGGCAGTTGCGGTGACATCTATTAACCAAGTTCATAGCTAGGTGTCGTTGACAATATCATTTGGTGGCACAATTAGGAACTACTTGAAATTGATCATCTGCAGTCCTTACCTGAATTACAGATAACACACACTAATACAGCCATCACAATTAACACTGGTTGTCAGACATTCTACACACACCCAAAGTGCACGGGGCTACATGACCGCGTTGTCGCAGCCCCTAAACTGAGGATCCAACCAACCAACTTGGTTAGATCAACAAACAACACAATTTGAAGACTGTTTACACACCGACATCTAGATTACAACATTCAATGCAAGCTGGATGATATTAAACCACTGAGTTCTTATTTTAGGAGAGAGTCATCGTAATATTAAATACAATTTAAATCATTGCTATTTTTTTAAATTTACAATTTTATCGTGCTCCCAGTTACTGATAGTCACTTTAAAATGCTCATTGAGTGCACTGGTTTATTACCCCTTATAGATTACAGGGCCGAACTGAAGTCACATAGTGCAGCGACTAGTGTTCTTGGCTTTCGCTGCGGAGGTCTGGGTTCGATTCCCGGATCTACCAAAAATATTTAATTTCCATTCCCGCCTTAATTGGCCCTTGTCTCATCTTTCTTGTACGTTTGTTGGAGTCGTGGACCTGGAGGAGCACCCAGATCGGTCTTTATCTTCCACACTTTGCCTTCCTTCACTAAACATGAACATAAGGTCTCAACTATTCAGGAGATTCCGCCAACACAAAGTTCCTCCTTTCTCTACTAGAAAGCGCTATAGTGTTCAATGAGCTTAGATATCTAACCTCCTTGACTTTCATAATGCTTCAAGTGAACCCTTTACCCTATGTTGGTTAAATGATTCTACTTTTTATTTCTTCAATTAATAAATATTTCAACCAGCATCATGAAAGTAGCCAGACATAGATGAGGAAATTTCAAGCATTTGTTGGAGACAGTAGGGACAAACCTGCATCAGTTTAACAAAAGGCTAAATACTTTAGCTAAGAAAAGAAATAGCAGAGCGATGTATCATAAGGACAGGTGTGGCTACCTCAATTTTAGAAGCGACGCGCGGTGAGACATGGTTCTGGTATGTTCATTGTGATATTCGCGCCTAGAAGAAATATGATGCAGTAACGTGAATGGCTGATGAAGAAAATAGACATTCCCAAGACGCCAAGATCTACTAGAAACCGCCAAATATCAGCAAATGGAGAACCAATGAGAAGAGAATGCCTACTTGCGCGCCAACTCCGGCTGGGGTACGCGGTGGCTAGTATTCACGCGGGAAATCGCCTAGACAAAATCTCTACGATCGATTCTAGGATTAATGGGCATATTCTTGACCTGTGCAATATTACGAGTTCAGTGATATTTATTTCATTCCTGTATCACAATTATTTCGAGAAAATTTTACATAAAATCCCCCTCCATCCAGACCCAAGGGCCAGTTCATTTATAAGTGTGTCGAAGAGCCAAGACATTATTATTCTGTGCGTCTACGGACGTAGACTTTATTACTATTCTGTTCGTCTGAGGACGTAGACTTTTATTCCGTGTGTCGAGGACACAAGACTTTGATTCTGTTCGTCACAAGAGATAGACTTGTATTTTGTGTGTCGAGGACACAAGATATTCATTGTAAAGTGTTAAATTCAGTGATAGATAGTCATAGTACTATAGTTATAGGGGCAGTATCGTCGATAATTCGCCAACGAACAGTGACAGGGAATTTAGTACCTGAACAAGCGAATTTAGTAGTCAGACATAAAGTGTATAATAACCTAATTTTTGTATCAGCGCAAGGATGACATCGATGAATGCAGAGGAAGTTTGGAATTCTCAACACTCCGTCCAGATGGCTGATATGAGATAAAGAACCATCCAGTTGGGGAATGGCGTCTGATGTTCTTTGACGGGTGACTACAAAAAGAGTTGAGTACAAAATAATATTTTATTATTTGTTAAATTAACTTATGGTTTATGGGACATATTTTTTGTAAATACTTTGCTTGTGTGATTAATGTAGTATATTTTGTTTTGATCTGACACATTTTTGTTTGGAAGCAGCTCGCACAATTGTCGTTGATGGAAGGTTCTTTTCTTTGTGTTGTGTTAACTAACGTAGCTATGTGAACGGCCGTGTTCGCCTATGTTACGAAGTGCGGTTAAACACGTCTCTCGGAGATATATCGTGTTTCAGAAGTAGGACTGAATTAATATAATTATATAGTAGATTGGAGGGTAATTAAATTTTGTTGAGATTTATTATTGATCAGATTCAGTGTGATTATTGCCTTTGGAGCAATGTAATTTGTGACGAAGAGTATTCAGCTCTATCGTAAGTTTTAAATATTGTGTTAAATATTTGCGAGCTCTAATTCAGCAGACCCGTGTGAAAGGCGTTATGTCAGTCCCAGATGTGTGTATTGTGAGTATATATTTTATGGTATTACAAGCGGGAATTTCAGCAGAGACTGATTTCTGTCAGCTTGGTACCAGATTCATATTGTATCCTTGCGAGGACAATTATGGATATGTGATTATTGTCTGACCATATGTTGAGTTGGAGGAGATGTTAGTTGCTGTTGATTCCTTGAGATAACAGTCCAGCTGGTCGGCTATTTATATACACTGGAAGGGGGACATGACTGGTATTGAGGAAAGGGTGAGTTGTGGTCACAAGGGCTGGCTGAGTTTCGCAAGCAAGCTCATCAGTAGTGGAGTGCACGTCTGGCTCCCAATTACTTGAAAATAAATATAAATGTGAGAAACTGATCAATGGTAAAATTGTTTAAATAAATGGGAGTTGCCTACGAAACACGATAATCTTCGAAGCGTTTCATTAACATGCAAATTTTGTTAATATAAAGTAATCTTAACCACTCAGGTTGTTTGTTGTTGTTGGTTTATTCTATGTTTATTTTCCATGTCAGTGACCCGTGAGTCACGTGCGGCGCTGTGTTTCCTTGTTATTGAGTTTCTGGCCATTGTGGCAGCTCATTTGGTTAAGTGTGTCACCACACTAATAAGGGTCTCAGTGAGATGCCTGTAAATAGTAGAGTTGTAATATGTGTGTCAGAGTTAGATTTAAGGATTTTTATTAATGTTATGCCCATATCCATAAACGTTGATTTACGAGATGATTGTTCGTGAGCACCGTGGCTGTTAACCCGTTGTGAACGAATGATCATCCAAGTACTCATTTCTCGTAGATAGTCATCACGCGAACATAAATTCATATGCAAGATAGTGGAACTTGGATCCACATTTTATTAGAAAAGGGGAGATCCATCTGACTCCTCAAAGTGATAGATATTCCTGTCAGGGGAAAATTCAGGGAGGATTTTGTTTATTATTATTTGTTTTATTCTTTTATGCACAAATTAGTTATTAAATCTTGTTATTATCTTACGGTTTGTCTCCTTTCTTTCTTAGTTATAGTTTTCATCCTATAACCCTTGTCTCAGAAAAGCACGTTGTTTGGCGGACGTAAACACCACACTATGAACTGAACGCGACCCCTTGATCTAAGATTCTTGCATAAAACACTGCTATTCTGAAGGGTTCACAAGGAACAACGAAATTCGACATGTAAGCTACGCTTTGGGTGTAAAATAACAAACCTTGCACCCGGCACCCGAGGCCATATGATATTATTATTATTATTAACTATTTGACGGGACATGACATTGTCTCCATAGACGTTCTGTAGGAGGCAATGCATATTTGTAACACTCGTCCCAAGTGCTCATTCATAGCGGATGACACACGCACTTCCATTCGTGATCATGTTCCGAGCAAACGTCTATCTGTCATACTGGTGATGTATTCTTTGGAATACACGGTAAGACAGAGTTAGCCTTCGCTGCTCTTTGCTTAACTTATTTCTTCCATTTTTTCTCAAACACCAACAGTGATTTCTTACCTTTTCTTTTATGTGCGCACCTTGTTCACTCTGTTTAAAAGTTTGTTGTAGATATAACTTCCATGATCAACCTAGCGGCATCTAGCAGGTAACTGCTGAAGTTCCTCAACATCTCTATGCTCAAGAGGACTTCCTTCCCAATCCAGCCACAAGATGTCGCCGCTATCTTCAGCTAACATCTTCATGCTCAAGAGGACTTCTACAACATACCCTTCCACCAGGCTTCGCTATTGACGCCTACTATCAACTCCTTGAAGATTAATTTTAGTTTTATTTCTAAAGTTGGTATTTCATATGTATGTTCCTTTGTTTTTCCCCCACCCCCTTCCCTCCTTGGGACCTCTGTGCTTCGTTGTGCGGTCCCCACTTGTGTGTTAGTCTTCAAAGCTCACAGTAGGAGCCTTACTAAGGCTCGTCTCCTGTTCATGTGAGACATGTTTTAAATATCTACGCCATGATGTGGATTTAAGCTAACGGTCGCCTGGATCGCCTACTCTTTTGAAATGAGCTAAGTACTAATCTTAAAAGTTTTTACATGGTTTTAATGGTTTTTAAATAAGATTTTATAGACAGTGTGCGGTATTGCTATCAACAACCTGATAACGCCTTCGAGGGACTTTTCTAGTCATGCTCCATCGTTCTAAGCTGACTTTCCAACTTGGAAAATTAGTGCTTCCTGCACAAATTAATTGGGAATGATTTCTCACACCGTGGGAGATTTATTAAACTTAGTGTCTATAAAAACTTAGCTCTTTTCCTCCGCAGGATGTTCTGCCCAATTCTACTGTTATCACAACTCTAGAACTTTCTACATCAATTTATCTTTCTACAAGTAAAACCGTCAAGCACTTTCCACCTAAATATGGGAATGCTTGTTCCTCACTGATGAATTTATGTTGAAAATACTTTAATCAGCATATAATTTGTCTTCCTTCGTTGGAAATTGTCCGCTGCATTCAACTACCATCTATAAACGTCTCAACGCAATAAACTTTCTCAAAGTAAAATTCAACTAATGATCTCCACAATTGCAATAACTTTTCGTCCGATAAACTTTCCGTGTTGCAATAGTGAACTTTTCAACGGAATACAGTGCATAACAGTGCCCATTCAATAACCATCCGTGTCGCGTTCGAACGGAAGCAATACAGACGGCCATAAACTTTCTCCTAAAGTTCCTATTTCCTTTTCCTAAACACCTTACTAACTTTATCTAACTAAGCTTTAATTTTAAGTCAACTGATGTACCTAGCTGTTTAAACTACAACTTATGTCAATTTCTAAGAGGCCTCGCTTGTTATTAAGTGCCCTCCCAACTTTGCTTCGCATTTAATGAATTAACTTCTGTTTATCCCTGGCAAGTCCACTTTATAATTCTTTCCCTCTTCAATTAGGGAATTCTATTTTCTACTCACAAGTGAGTTTTCTAACTTTCCTTTTTCCAGGTTTCACGAAAGGGTAACTGGCCCCATTTTCCTCGTGATCCCTGTTTAAATACAAGAAGTTATAGAAACTTCTTCTTATTTTCTCTCTCTTTCGAATTGTTATTTGTTCATACTTTTAGAACTTCCATTAGGAATTCTCAAAGTACATATATCGTACCTGATTTATTGTTAAACTTTAAATTTGCTAATCTCAGCTCTATTTTAAAATCTTATGCAGATTTGGTGCTTACAAGAGGTTCCAAACAAAATTTTGTTAATTGCCTAGTGCAAACTTCAACAATTTTAAAGGTCTGAGACCTCAAAGGTTTAAAAATCAAATTGTACATTTTATATTTGTTAAATTTATCATATTTCTACGCGAGCCTCCGTGGCTTAGGCGGCAGCACGCCGGCCTCTCACCGCTGAGTCCGTGGTTCAAATCCCGGTCACTCCATGTGAGATCTGTGCTGGACAGAACGGTGGCAGACAGGTTTTTCTCCGGGTACTCCGGTTTTCCCTGTCAAAATTTCATTCCAGCAACATTCTCCACTATCATTTCATTTCATCTATCATTCATTTAATCATTGCCCCAGAGGAGTGCGTCAGGCCTCGGCAGCCGGCACAGTTCATATCCTCGCCGCTAGATAGGGGCTTCATTCATTCCATTCCTGACCCGGTCGGAGACTGGAAGCAGGCTGTGGATTTTCATTTTCATCATATTTATACGCATTGTTAAATAAATCAAACTATATCCTTTTGCTTCATCATTTTCTATAAAATAACGATTAGGCAGGATCCTACTTCCCCTAGCTCTACCCAATAGCTCATGCTCGCTTTAAGAAAATCAAGCATCAAATTAAAAAAGGTTACACTATTTGTTGCATTTGAACAAAAATTCTCCACAAAAACTTTTTCAAAGTCGCTCTTAGCTTTCATAGCTAATTCTAACTAGCCAGTAAGGCAAGTATAGCTAGCTCCGCCAGCTTCCTGCTTGTTGAGACTTTCTCTATAACTTATGGTTGGCTTTCCAAATTTAAGTTTTTCTTTTTGTTTAAACTTTTAGTCGGCACTTTGCTGGGTAGAAGCTTAGCCTTTCTTGAATGCAACCATTGGTGTTCTTACCAAAATTTAAAATATTTTTTTTTTCAAAAACAGTCAAATTATTCCCAAAAGCACTATAACTGCTTCATCGCTACCCTTCCTGGAAGCATTCGGTCGCTCCTCGGAAATTCTACAATTCCAAGAACTAAAAACATAACGGCGAATTTAAATTATTTGCGCCTTTCAAAACCGTCGATTAAACCTGACTCCTTTGAAAGGATATACAAGAAATCTGTCATTCATTGACTTGCCAGACTACCATCCTTCCCCATATTACCCAATTTTAGGCTGGGAAGGGAAAGCACAAACGCCGCTTGCTTGCAAGCCCAAGCTCCAGCCGCATTTCCCGTTAGCTACGGCCAGGTCCATACCCACTTTAGGTGTTTCACGGGCTTTGCAGTGACACTCGTCACTAACTCATTCAAATTCATTTTGTTTGATTAGCGTTGGACTCTCGTCCTATTTACCCACACTTGTTTTTCATTCCGAAACCCACTTCCCTTTCCTTTTCTCTTCATCTTCCCTTGGGGGTAGGGTTAATTCCTAGCAAACACCTACCCAACTGGTTTGCACTCGAATGAACTCAGGCACGCTGATCTGCTTCTCTCTTTCTGCTTTGGCACTCAGCGCATGCGCCTGGTCTCCTCTGCTCTCTCTCCTCCCGCCGAGAATACAGAAAAGATTGTCCTTTGTCATAGTGATGTGTTTTCTCACTTACAAGGGGACCCTACGGCAATCGGATTATTTTAATTTTTCCCGCTTCGGGCACGTTAAGTTCAGACCTCGAACAATAATTTCCCAAAGCCGTTCGAAGCCATATTCATACATTCTCGAGAAAATCGACTTCGAAATTTTCCGAGGGCTTCATATCCAGTAAAGATGTTATCGAGTTTGAGCAGGACGCGTGGCTCACCCGGTAAGGTTTGGGCACAGTAATAGCTGGGACGCTAGTTCGAGTCTCTCTTTGGATGCTATTTTTAGCCTACTTTCGATTTTTGCAAAAAATGAAAGTAGACTTATGAGATCAACACAGGGCGAAAAAAAGTGTGTGTGTCTGTGTGTGTGTGTGAGTGTGTGTACTCTGAATGTCTGTCCCCCCCTATCAATTCAAACACGGTGAACGTGAATTGAACGAAATTTGGTACAAAGGTAGCACTAGCAAAGGACACCTCAGTGTCATGTTTTATATCGCCGCCATCTTGACGGAACCGTAATGGCGGCCACACAATGTTCAAAGCTTAAATCAAATTACGACTAACCTAATCATCCGTTCTCTACCAAATTTTGCAACAACATACCTTTATGGCGGGAGCATCCTTTGACCAAACTAATAGGTCATCAGCCTAATAGTTTGCGGATGGCGGCCATCTTTGTGTGAAAATCGATTCCCCCTATTAATTCGAACACGGTGAAACCGAATGGAACGAAATTTGGTACAGAGGTAGTACTAGCAGAGGGCACCTCAGTGTCATGTTTTATATCGCCGCCATCTTGACGGAAACGTAATGGTGGCCACACAAATGTTCAAAGCTTAAATCAAATTACGGTTAACCTAATCATCCGATCTCTACCAAATTTTGCATCAACATACCTTTATGGAGGAAGCATCCTTTGACCAAACTAATAGGTCATTAGCCTAATATTTTGCGCATGGCGGCCATCTTTGTGTGAAAATCGATTCCCCCTACTAATTCGAACACGGTGAAACCGAATGGAACAAAAATTGGTACAGAGGTAGCACTAGCAAAGGGCACCTCAGTGTCATGTTTTATATCGCCGCCATCTTGACGGAAACGTAATCGCGGCCACCCAAATGTTAAAAGCTAAAATATAATTACGAACAACCTAATAATCTAGTCTCTACCAAATTTTGCAACTATATATCTTTATGTGGGAAGCATATTCTGACCAAACTGCAAGATCATCAGCCCAATAGTTTGCAGATGGTGGCCAAGTATGTGTGCAAATCGATTCCCCCTATCAATTCAGACACGGTGAAACCGAATTGAACGAAATTTGGTACAGAGGAAGCACTAGCAAAGGGCACCTCAGTGTCATGTTTTATATCGCCACCATCTTGACGGAAACGGAATGACGGCCACCCAAATGTTAAAAGCTTAAATCAAATTACGACCATCCTAATAATTTGATCTCTACCAGATTTTGCAACAACATGCCTTTTTGTGGAAAGCATCTTATGACTGACTACAAGGTCATCAGCCCAATAGTTTGCAAATAGCGGCCATGTATGTGTGCAAATCCATTCCCCATATCAATTCAAACACGGTGAAACCGAATTGAATGAATTTTTTTACAGAGGTAGCACTAGCAAAGGGCACCTCATATTCATGTTTAATATCCCTATAGCACGTTGTATTTCAATAAGCTACTACAACCAACATTCAATTATATTCCTTGAAAAGGACAAAGATTTATAACAATACCCATGCATTTAGGAGAAAGTAGGCTATATGTTCTTTACTGAACATCTTGTAATTTCATATATATTCAATTCATATATTACTAATGTGATTGAAATATAAAAATAATCAAGTTTGTAATAATTCACAGATATGTAATTATAATTTCCAATGAAAAAACGCACGTCTCATTTCTAATTAGCCTACAGTATATCCTATTTCAAATTGCGAATAAGCGACAAAAATAATATCCAGCAATAATATTCACTCCTTGTACAGTAGATACATTTTTTCCCTTATTTTTTTAGTCGTTTACCCTCCAGGTTGGTGGAACCCACGGACTCAGCGAGGGAACTCACCACTACCGCCTCTACGGGCAGTGTCCTAGAGCTGGGAACATCGAATCGGAAGGGATACAACTGGTGAGGTGGGATTGGCACCTCGCCCAGGCGGCCTCACCTGCAAAGCGAACAGGGGCCTCATGAGGGATAGGCAAGGAAGAGGGAAGGAGGCGGCCGTGGCCTTGAAGAAGGTACCATCCTGGCATTTGCCCGAAGACGAAGTGGGAAACCACGGAAAACCACTCCAAGGATGGCTGAGGTGGGAAATCGAACCCCCTCTACTCATTTGCCCCCCCCCCCCCCGAGGCTGAGTAGACCCCGTTCCAGTCCTCGTACCACTTTTCAAATTTCGTGGCAGAGCCGGGAATCGAACCCAGGACCTCCGGGGCGGCAGCTAACCATGCTGACCGCTACGCTACGGAGGCGACACAGTAGATTAATAAAAATTAAATAGAAGAATATATTAATGTAAACAATGGAATGAGTAAAATTGAATGTGATGAAATATTTGAATATGGCGGTTTCTTCGAGATCTGTCATTATTTCGAATAACAGTTCTGCGTATATCGTTTGCCTTTATCACGTTTTTTTTACATGCGAAGTTGGCACAGCTTCTCTAACACAAAGGATTTGTGGGTTATCCAGGACGGGTAGAAGGGATACATACCACGTCATTCGCAAGGGATGACTGTTCGAAGTAACATTTGACCGTTGGTTTCCAGAGAAGCAGATAGTGTTTCTTGACGCGGTGGGTGATTTTTTCTAACATACGATAAAGAAGATCATAATGTCGGGCGCGTGAAGGACGACAAACCGCCAGATGATGATTTTTATATTTCAATCACATTAGTAGTCTAGTATATGAATTGAAAGAAAACATTAGCACCCGAAGTGAGGCTCGAACTAGCGTCCCGGTGATTACAAGGCCCGAACGTTACCGGGTGAGCCACGCGTCCTGTTCGAACTCGGTAACATCTTTACTGCATATGAAACGCTCGGAAAACTTCGAAGTCGATTTTCTCGAGAATTTATGAATATGGCATTAAACGGCTTTGAGAAATTATTGTTCGAGGTCTGAACTTTACGGACCCGAAGCCGGAAAGAATACATAAATCCGATTGCCGTAGGGTCCCCTTGTTAGTGTACAGTACGTCAATTAACACCTGATGGCACAAACCTGCACTTAACCCGTGAGAGAAGAGGGGAAAGGAGGAGAAGGAAGGTAGTGGAGGGGGTCCCTGCTGTTGTGCTCGTAGGAGACACTTACGTGCAATACTGTTACAGTTACATTATAAGCCAATGTGAACATTTCCGTAGCAATGAGAGAGGCGAACGTTCCTCCCCTCTTAACCATGGTACATCACATGGACTCGCCCATAGAGTATATGGAACTCGTTGCTTACGCATGGGCCATCAGGTAATAATTGCGGTATAATACAAACTCCCTGTGCTGTGAAATGACAGTACTTACCGGTACATTCGAAACGCCTCTCCTTTGTTAAGATCGTTGAAGTCACTCACAACAATTCTGACTGACGATACAAATGTTGTGGTTGTTGATATGGGGTCGGTCGCAAACACTAAGTGATCCAGAAAACAAGACCTCAAATGTAGGAGGTATTTCTGTCTTTTTTCTCTTGATATCTGCCGTCTTTGATGATTGACTGGAGACACGAGCCGTAAGAGGAGTTCCACATCAGTATTGACTAAATGTCAGCGTACAGGATGTGCTCCTAAGGTCTTGCAGCCATCTCACCGTGGTAGGCTATTCCATTTCACCCGTTACGAGTCTAGAATACACTGGGGTCCATACGGAAAAGTACTTACTTAGTGAGGCTGTACAACATGTGAGAACAGTGGCGGCCAGTAACTTAAATTGTGAAGGTGTGCATGGGAGTCGACTTTGAGGAAGCCAAAGTACTTTTAGCCCCTTCAAGTTATAATAAGGCAAGGGGAACCCCCTGTAATATTACTGATGTGATCTGGCTCCCAAAATAATTCCTGTGTAAGTTTTTCATATTTAAATATCGTCAATGTGTTTAAAATATTAAACAGGTCAAAGGAAGTTGAGAATTGGGGAGCGTGATGGTGCAGTGGCTTAACTGCTCGTCTTTCACCCGGACGGCCAGGGCTCGAATCCCGGTGACAGCGGGGAGAAATTTTCACCTGAAAAATCACGTGGCGTCAGGAAGGGCATCCGGCCTTAAATCCCCGGCCTAAACCAAAATGAGCCTGGTTGGCTCCGGCGACCACAATTAATTTGGAAAGGCCGACGAAAGAAAAAAGGAAAGGAAGTTGAGAATTCTTTCTAGTGATAGTCTCCATTATAAATAGGCCAGTCGTATGTACGTGAGAATTTAAGAGCGAGTCTACATAATATCACGTGACATCACCTTGACAGTCTTCCGACACACCTGCCCAGCACCTCGTCGATCACCATTCCTGGCGTCACTTTGTTGTCCACATGGTCCACACGCCGACAGCTCGAGTAGAACACACATAATCGTCCGTGGAGGGTTTGGAGGAGCGAGGTAACGGCAGACGAGCCCTGTACGCTAGCCCATATGCCCAGCACGGAAGCGGAACCGTCATGTTTCGGTGCGGCATTATACATGTACGTCGGGCGTCACTCATCGTAGTAGAGGGCAATATGACTGGTCCACGATACCGGGACAGAAACCTCGGGCCCATAGTTGAACCCTACCGACAATATTTCGGCGATGGATTCGTTGTACAGGATGACAGCACGCGTCCTACCGCTCCAATCTTGTGAACCTCTTCCTCAGGGAAGCCCACATCCATCGGATGGACTGGCCTGCGGTGTCTGCGACTATGAATCCCATTGAACATACTTGGGACATGCTGAAACTGGCAGTGCGACATGGACCGAATTCACCTCGCACCCTGGTAGACCTCCAGAGGACTGCTGTCAAAGAATGAACAGGTTCGACCAGGACGCCTCAACTGCCTTGTGGAAAGCATGCCCCGACGAGTGCGATTATGCTTCACTGGACAGGGTGGAGTAACGCCATACTGAGAGACAGAATCAGATTCCCGTGTTCGATAAGAGGACCTTACATTCAAAATCCTCCAAGTCCAATTTCTGACATTTTAAAGCTTTATACGCCATTATGTGCGCAATGAAGAATTCATTGGTTATATTTTATTAGTCATATAAGCAAACCCCACCATTTAATGTTACAAATGCATGAAGAAATTTGCAGTTTCAAGCAATAACCGCCAAGCCCACAGGAGCCAATGAAACTGCTCATCCGTCTCACGTGACATAGTTCATGTCATTATACTGCAGAACCATAACTAATTCAATTAATCATTATTCTTGAATTTACATTTGTGAAAATGCTTCTTATTATTTAAATATTTCATTGTTAACGCAAAATACTTAATTGCAGAGACTTAGCTTCTCATTCATCTACATGAAAGAATTTTGAATTGATGATTACTATCATGTTCTAACCAAAACCCTCCAAGTCCAAAATAAAATCCACATTTACAGCAAAAATCATAGGTATACGTTTATTCTTCATTGCTCATATTATTCGCAAACGCCTTACATATCACTTGTCCAAGACTCACACATTAAGTACAAATTGTAAAGCAGAGGCACGTTTTTCTCAATTTCTAAGATTTTTGTCAATGCGGACTTGGCGGCTTCTGCATGTAAGATCCTCAGTGGATGCACGTTGCCGAAGAATAGTGTTTGCATTGCACCTGTCGTTATTTGTTCGCTACAACAATCGTTTTATGCTTGACGTAGAGTGTCTATTTGAATTCCATACATTCTCTGGGGTCGTGAGCAACCTAGAAACCCGAAGCCATTTTCCTTTTGAAGTGTGTACCATGATTCATGCTGAATTCCAACCCGCAACCTTAACCTTTGGGCACTGATGTTCTTTCATTGAGCAAATGTGGCAGAAACTAGATGAGAAGACACCAACCATGCTATATTTTAGCCCACTGTTGGGCATTCACGACCTCATTGATGACCAGGAAGGCTTCCAGCCATTGGCAGCCAGCGACTTATAATGTAGGAGTTTGTTATCTTCAAAGGATATCATTTAGAATGCAAAATTTCCCCTATCATAGAAATGTATAAGAAGTACAACTACGATAAGTGGTTGGAGATGTACGAGGGACATTCAATAACTAAGTTTCCCTATAAATAGAATGAACACAACTATGGTGTTTTTTTTTTTTACATTCCACTACCCTTCTGTTAGTTTTCTACATAGTCGCCTTAGGGTAGATGACCTCACTGTTCCGCCCCTTAAAACAACAAGGAAAGTACCCAATCCCGGGCCCGATTCTTTAAGCGGGCCCCCTGGCTTACAGCTCTGTACGGTGCTGCCACCCATCGTAAATGCACTTAAGTAGTAGGTCCTTAGATGACCAGAGCTCAGTCAAGCGCTAGTGTCGTCATTACCACTTGTCGTTGATCAGTCAGCCATTAACGAAAACAGTGACTAGTTAAGTTTTTGATCGTGCTCACTTTCAGCTGCCTGGCTTCACGAATTAATCGGTAAGTTTCTTAACAACTACATTATTTTGAAGGGGACATTACAAGCTATCGATGTAGGGTAATATAACACATTTTCGTTGACTCGTTAAAAATTTCTCGGTATTTGGAATATAAGCATGCCGGTGCCTAACCCGAGCCCCCCTGAGGTTCCTAATCCGGGCCCCCTATTTTTCGTATTGTAAAACTAAAATCGGTTTGATTTTAATAAATCTGCTAACAAATTGGGCCCTTTGTTGCAGAATTCATGGTGAAAACCAAACCGTTAAGGTCGTGGTCCCCTGCAGACATGGCAAAAGCTATTGATGCTCTCCGTAAGAAGAAGATGGGCTTAAAAAAAGCCAGTAAAGCCTACAACATTCCTAGGGCAACACTGCAAAGACTAGCTAAAGAAAAATATGAGAACCCTTTAGAGGCATCTCAAACAAAAGTTGGTAGGCCACCCGTTCTTTGCAAACAACTTGAGGAGGAACTAGTGAGTTATTGTTTAGCCATGGAAGCATCATATTTTGGGCTCACTCGCACAGACCTGCGAAGGATGGCTGTACAATTAGCTGTAAAAAACAACATAAAACACCCATTCAAAAACGAGATGGCTGGGAAAAAATGGGCGAGACTTTTCCTGAAACGCCACAAGAAGAAGCTATCTGAACGAAAACCTACCGGGACGTCCTACGCAAGAGCATTAGGATTCAGTAAAGAAAACACCGATACATTTTATAACCTTCTTGAAGATGTTTATGACAAAGAAAAATACAGTGCAGACCGAATTTTTAACGTGGATGAAAGTGGAATTTCTATAGTCCAGTCGAAAGTAACTAAAGTGATTGGCTTGCGTGGAAAAAGACAGGTCGCTGCACTGACATCCGCTGAACGTGGAGCACTCATTACAATTGTTGTGTGCATGAATGCGGCAGGCACTTTTGTTCCGCTTTTGGTTATTTTTCCGAGAAAAAATATGAGCGATCAACTGAAAAAGGGGGCTCCACCAGGAACCATATTTGCAGTTCATCCATCAGGATGGATACAAGCCAATCTTTTTACAATGTGGTTCCAACACTTTGTAGCTTTCGTAAAGCCTACGAACGACAAGCCAGTTCTTCTCATCATAGATGGACACTTCAGCCACACTCACAACATGGACTTGATAGACTTGGCCAGACAAAACCACGTTGCTATTGTGTCCCTGCCTCCTCACTCATCTCACAAAATTCAGCCGCTTGACCGGACTTTCATGGGCCCTCTAAAAGCCATGTACAGTGAGGAAATCAGACAGTGGTTACGGCACAGTGGCCGACCTGTTGGTGCATACGATGTGATGGACATTTTTGGAAAAGCCTACATTAAATGCCAAAAGGCTGAGATTGCAGTCAATGGCTTCCGAGTTACAGGGATCTACCACATTGACAGGCACATATTTCCTGAGAGTGAATACATTGAGGAGGCTAATAAAACGCTAGTGCCTGCTCTGATTCCTAATAGTTCGAGATGCCAGGATGAAGAAGAAGAAGAAGAAGGAGAAGAAGAAGAAGAAGAAGAAGAAGAAGAAGACGAGAGAGATCAAGAGACAAGTGAAGAAGTCGAAGATGTTGAAATAGACTTAAATAAACCATCAACATCCAGAGCGTCTCAAGTCAGCTTGACACCTTTGAAGGTTAAACTGTCCAAGCCTTCCTCATCAGAAACATCACAGGGAAAGGCTTTCGAGACAAGTCAATTTCAAATCAACCCGATACCAAAACTTAAGAGGAGGGCTTCTACAAGAGGGCGTAAACCGTGTAGTTCCACCATTCTAACCTCTTCCCCTTACAAATCGGAATTGCAGCAGGCTAAAGAACGTATGCAGGGTAAAGAAGCTAACGGCAGTAAACAACCTGCAGACTTAAAAACAACATGTGGTCGAGGTCGTCCGAAAAAGGAGGGATGTACGAAACGTCTGGAGTTCGAGAAGAAACATCAGGAAGAATCGACTTCTGGTTCTGATGAAGACTCGAACGACATGTCCTCAGGCTCTTCTGAATTACAAGTTCCACCAGGGGTATCTTCCCTCTCTGGTGAAAAAGATGCAGAGTGCATGTTTTGCAGTGTTAAGTTTTCAGAGGACTCCAAAGGTGAACTGTGGGAGATGTGTTTACTCTGGGCTCATGTAGAATGTGCGGGGGCGGAAAGTGATGCCTACGTATGTGACTTTTGTCGCACTTGAATCCATTGTGTGCATTTGTCATGAATAAGCTGTAAAATGTATTTTATTTGTAAAATTACACTATGTTCCACCCATTTTCCATTTGTTTACTTTATCTGTACCCATTTATGATTAATTTTGAAGGGGCCCACATTAGGAACCCATTTTAAAAAATCAACAAAACGCAATGTTTATGAAAAACATGTTTTATATCTACAATAGTTGATCAATAATTTATAGTAAAATATAACAGTTGGAGGACTAATTAAAGTATGTGTTGCAAATATTTTGATTTAATTTTGGACAAAATTGGATTTTAAAAACTCCTAAAACTAAATGGGGGCCCGAGTTTGGGTACTTTCCTCTATAACTAAATAGTCATAATTTTTGTACAAACATTTTTGGTAATTAGTTATTGTTATTTTAAGGGGTGGAACAGATTTTTAGTAATATGATGCACGTTTTTCCAAACCAATGTTGTACCAGTTACCCTGTGCTAGTAGTAACTAGCTGTTCCCTTCTGATTTGTCTTCATCCTAACGCGGCTACCTCCTGGGATTGTAATCGGACGCTCATCCAACGTATAGATCCTGACAGACCATCTTCCTTACCACAAGGTCTGTGCGAGATGGGTGTGACGCTTGCTAAGTGACGTCCACATGCAGCAAGGAATGGATTAGGACATAAAGGTTCTGGAAATGTACCGGAGAGAGGTAGATTCGCTCTTGAAACTGCTTGTTACTGGAGATGAGACCGACGATAAAGTCAAAGCAAACATAAGTAAACAGCTGGTTACGAGCACAGGACGCAATCTGGTACAACACTGAATTGGAAACACTGTTGCCAGTTACCAAATATGTTTGGACAAAAATGGCGACTATGTAGAAGAGTAACAGAAGTGTTGTAGAATGTACATTATTTTAACATTATTATTTCATTTTTATTTTTAAATAGGGAAACTTACTTACTGGACTCCCTTCGTACATTGTCTTAATGTCCATTATAGGCGAGTTGCATACGGCTGTTTATGTTTGACGATAACTATAATTTCATTATACGTTCTAACATAAATCATCTTTCCATCTTATTAAATTGTTTGACACCTGTTAATTCTCAATATGTTTTCTTCTATATCGAAAAATGTTTTCGGCCCTTCGGTGGGGCCTTCTTCAGTTTGTTTGCTTAGCCTAACACTTCATATTTATTTTTTGAAAAATTACATAATAATGCCAACATAAATAAACTCTATTTCGAAAAGGACGTCCTTACATTATTATTTATAAAAAATATTACTCGTATTCAAATCAGCAAGCATACGTCTTAGGTTATAATATCTACGTAGTATAAAACAAAGTCCCCGATTCTTGGATGTCACAGGTAATCTCGAGAACCAATGGATGGATTTTGATACGGGTTTCACCATTCTGTAAAGGATATTTCGAGGAAGGTTTCTGTAGAAAATAACTTATTTATGATCAAAGGAGCAGTAACGATTTCAGTGAAAATGTCGAAAAAACATGGCGTCCGTGAGCTTGTTAAGCTTACGCTGGGCAAGCCGTTAAAAATATCAATATACTATGAGTGTAAGAATTGTTCAGCATGAAAAGTTCTACAAAGAAAGTCCGCGACAGTATATCTCTATCTTCAATACATCGCCCAGTATAAGGTATTTTACGTTTTCATTTATTCCAACAATCTCCATTCAATTACTGAGGCGACAGTTTACGAGCTAGCTAGGGGCGAGCCTATCACCCCAGTTACAGCCTAGCTAGCGGGCTCGCCCCAGATACAACCAGCAGCAAACTGTCGAGCCGTGTTGAATTAAGACTTCAGAGAAGAGTGGATGTGTTTGGAGTTTCCCTGGAAGTGCAACTCGGCTTTTCTTCCTTTCGCCTGTGAACTTTTCTCTCCGCAGAATACACAGTCAAGTTAAGATTGGACGGAAGGGGGATTTGTGTTTCATGCACCTCGCATTCTTAAATTACGTCTGACAAGAATTCGTTGCACATGCATCTCCGTGATAATATAGTTAATAGACCAGTCATTGATTTTAACCCATCATCACGCCGATACGTAAGACGGATATAGGCCGTAGTTCATCGACATCGAAATAGAAGCTCTTATCACGTAATGCATTCATAACTGTTCCCGGGCGAAGCCGGGGCGGGTTGCTAGTTCAATATATAAATAAATTCAGTGTCGTGATTCCTAGAACTCTCAAACGAAACGGGTTTTGTGGAGGTTACGTTTAATGTTTTTTGGAACTGTCATTATGGAAGTCTAATTCAATTTGAAGTCGTTTATTTATTTCATTATCGTCTTTATAATCCTGGATTGAAAATATGATAATTTTAATTTGGTCCTGTTGTGAAATTTCTTGTATAATTGGACGTCTTCTATTAACGTTATTATTAGATTGATTGATGGAATAGTTTGAAATTGTCTTAAGGTTTTTAATTATCTTGTTAATGTAACTTGGTCCAAAATCCCTTGTTTATTTCATGTACCTCAATGTAAATCGTCATTTCATAGTAATTATGGTTTCGATGATGATGATGATGATGATGATAATTGTTGTTTTAAGGGGCCTAACATCGAGGTTATCGGCCCTTATGGTTTCGAAAGCAAGAGTTGAGCTTGATCTTAACGGGAGAGTGACAGTGATACAGTACTATATTAATTCGTAGCAGAAATATACCAGGAGAATCAGCTGCCCCTAATATTACTGTCTTATGCAGCCCAACTAACGCGTGTTGTCAGGAAGGTCGATTTTTCTCAGTCTGCATCCTGTATGGTACTTATGCACTGTAAGCATATCTCGCAAACGATATTAAACACTAATCTTTTTTCCTCGTAGCAGTCAGTGGTTACATCGAGGAAAAAACAAGAAGTTCCGTGAAGAACTATACAGCCTACTTTTCATGCCAATGATTATTCTACAGTATATGAACCTATCAAGAATAATGACGAAATTAAGTTGGTAATATCGAAATATCTAATTAGTTCAAAATATACCTGGTATAATGTAGCCTCATAGAGCACTACAGTTGGCAGCCCTGGTGACTGAATATATTCTTAGTTCCATCTCTTAAGGTACAGAATACAAAATTTGGTTGAAGTCCAATGGACGTTACATGCAGTTAGTCACTGGATCTATCAGCACGCGTAAAAGCATGTTGCCAACAATACCATGCGTGTGCTGGTCAGAAATAATCTGAAATATTATGATATCTTGTTGTGCCAATTTTGGATGAAATCCATTTGTTAGTATAGAAGTTACATGCATTTTAAAATTGGACATATCAGCAGGCATAGAATCATGTTGGCAGCACTGCCTTATATTAATTACTCCAAATTAATCTAGAATGTCAGGTGCTATACGTGTGCAAAGTATAGAGCTGTTGGCTTGCATACTTTCTGATATATTAATATTAGGGTAAAAATATAGACAGCATTTATTAACAGTTGGCAGCCCTGATTGCTCTTAACAATACTTATAGTCGTATCTGTTATGGTACACATAGCACATACGAAATTTGGTTGAAATCCAACTGATAGTATAGAAGTTAGATGTATTTAAAAATTGGTATTATCAGCAGGCTTATAATCATGTTGGTAGAACTGACGTATATAAGTTACTCCAAATTAATCTAAAATGTCAGAATATACGTGTGCTTAGTTTAAAGCTGTTGGCTTGCATACTTTCTGATATATTGGTATTTCGATAAAAAATATAGAGAGCAATTATTAACAGTTGGCAGCCCTGGTGGCTCTTAAGAATACGCTCAGTCATATCTGTTTATGTACAGATATTACATATAAAATTTGGTTGAAATCCAATTGATAGTGTAGAAGTTATATGCATTTAAACATTGGACCTATCAGAAGGCTTAAAATTATTTTGGCAACACTGTCATGGTTGGCCTCCTGGAAATTAAACTGAAATAATATTATCTACATGTGTGCCAATTTTGGAATAGCTCCCATGCATACCTTGCAAGATATCCAACATTGAGCTCAAATTTCTAGTGCGTTTTTTCAGCAGTTGGTAGCACTGACATCATTTTCAAATATGGACGTGAGCTATTCCGGTGCACATCTTTACTCATACTAAATTTGGTTTTGATTGCTGCAGCCGTTTGAGAGTTGATAGGGGGGGGGGGACACACACACACACAGCCAGACAGACAAACAGAAGGACAGACAGACAGACAGACAGACAGACATTTTCCCGGATCGATCTCATAAGTCTACTTTTTCCTCATTTTTGCAAAATGTGAAAAGTAGGCTAATAATAGTGTTCAGTATCTTTTGCAGGATATGCTTGCAGTGCATTAGTACCATACAGGATGCAGACAGAGAAACATCAATCTCCTGATAACACGCGTTAGTTGGGCTGCATAAAACAATATTATTAGGGGCTGCTGACTCACCTGATATATATACAGCATTGAATAAGGTATGTTCACCATTTTGTTTTCTCAGTATATCCATTAAATGCGTTCATTGTTCAATTATTTTAGCATGATAACCAACCTCCCCGTTAGCGGCTTCGGTGGCATAGTTGGTAGCATGCTGAGCTTCTATGCCCAACATCGCTGGTTCAAACCCGGCCGAAGTCGTCGGATTTTTTAAGAGCGTTAAAAATCCCTCAGTATGCCTTCCTCCGGAGGGGAAGTAAAGCCGGCTGTCCCATGTCATAGATTTATGGCATGTTAAAGAACCTTCCACTAATTACACTTAAGTCAAACTAAATTATAATATAGGTTAAACATTCGACAAACGCTCTTAGGTTCCGACGTTCGTCGCCAGGAGCAGACTGCGGTGGCATCTGGAAATCAAGTTCTGATCTAGTACTCGTTGACGGTGGCGTTTGGTGGCAAAAGTAGGAACTACTTGAAAAAAATCAATGTCTGCAGTCCTTACTTGAATTGAAACAGATAACACACACTAATACAGTCATCACAATTAACACCGGTTATCAGACAGATTCTACACACACCCAAAGTTCACGGGGCTACATGACCGCGTTGTCGCAGTCCCTAAACTAAGGAACCAACCAACCAATCGGTAGATCGAATAATTGATCAATATGTTTTGTCCATTAATCGATGTACTTCGCTCTTTTCACTACGCTCTAGTCCCGTTCGATTCCGTCGAAGGCAGGTTTTACTACTCCTTTCTAGAGCCACCCTCAGAGTAGTCACTAAGTATTTTTAGCCTACTTTTCACATTTTGCAAAAATGAGGAAAAAGTAGACTTATGAGATCGGGCAAATGTGTGTCTGTCTGTCTGTCCTTCTGTCTGTCTGGCTGTGTGTGTGTGTCCCCCCCCCCCCCTCTATCAACTCCTAAACGGCTGGAGCAATCGAAACAAAATTTGGTAGGAGTAAAGATCTATACCTGAATAACTCACGGCCATATATGAAAATGATGTCAGTGCTAACAACTGCTAAAAAATCGTAATTGAAATTTGAGCTCCATGTTCGATATCTTGGAAGGTATGAATGGGAGCTATTTCAAAATTGGCACACGTATAGATATTGCAGTTTAATTTCCAGGAGGCCATACATGGCAGTGTTGCCAAAATGATTATAAGCCTGCTGATAGGTCCAATTTTTAAATGCATATAACTTCTACACTATCGATTGGAATTCAACCAAATTTCGTATGTTGTATGTGTACATAACCAGATATGATTGAGCGTATTCTTAAGACCCACCGGGGCTGCCAACTGTTAATAAATGCTCCTAAATTATTTTATCCAAATACCAATATATCAGAAAGTATGCAAGCCGACAGCTTTAAACTATGCACACGTATAGTACCTGACATTCTATATTAATTTGGAGTAACTTACATACGTCAGTGCTACCAACATGATTCTAAGCCTGCTGACAGGTCCAACTTTAAATACATGTAACTTCCATACTAACATTTGGATTTCAACCAAATTTTGTATGTGCTATGTGTACCATAACAGATATAACTATGCGTATTCTTAATAGCAACCAGGGCTGCCAACTGTTAATATGTGCTGTCCCTATTTTTGTTACCCTAATATCAATATATCAGAAAGTATGCAAGCCAATAGCTCTAAACTTTGCACACGTATAGTACCTGGCATTCTAGATGAATTTGGAGTAACTAATATACGTCAGTGCTGCCAACATGATTCTAAGCCTGCTGATAGGTCCAATTTTAAAATGCATGTAACTTCTATACTAACTAATGGATTTAATTCAAAATTGGCACAACAATAGATCATATTATTTAAGATTATTTCTGACCAATACATGCATGACATTTTTGCCAACATGATTTTACGCACGCTGTTATATCCAATGTTTAACTGCATGTAACGTCCATGCTATTCATTGAACTTCAACCAAATTTTGTATTCTGTACCTTAAGAGATGGAACTAAGAATATATTCAGTCATCAGGGCTGCCAACTGTGGTGCTCTATTAGGCTACATTATGCCAAGTATACAGTATTTCGAACTAATTAGAAAATTGATATTACCAACTTAATTTCGTCATTATTCTGCATAGGTTCATATACTGTAGAATAATCATTGGCATGAAAAGTAGGCTCTTTAGTTCGTCACGGAACTTCTTGTTCTCTTATTCGTGCACTCTTTTCTTCTAATAAAAACAGTATGGTTTAGGTTGAACAAGGTGCGATTCTATCATATAACTGCGTAAGTAAGCAAGTTGTGATGTGATGGAACTCACTAAACTGCGGAAATGCGGTATATATTGGCTCAGATACGTGGCAATGTCTTTGACGGCCCTGAGAATGTCCAATCAGCTGCTTTATGGAGACCTTACGATGCAATTAAACAGAAATGAAGGTAGCCACGTGGAACATCTGGCAGACTTATTGGTAGTAACCCTCAAGCTACCTTATGCCATTCCGTGGATTGCACGACAGTATCTGACCTACCCAAATATAATCTGAAGAGATGAGGCACTTTATTTACGAACAGCCCAGCGTACCCGTAATTGATGCGTCCATTTAGTAGAAAAACAACGAACAATATCTGATCTCAACACTCCCGGGATTGGAAGCAATGGCTACGCTGTCCAACTCGGGAGACCCTGTTCGGCCATTATCAGTGTGATTTCACAGTTCTTACCCGGTTGTAGTTCTGCTCATAACAATCTCCTGTTTATTGAATTTTGTAACATAATTAGTGCTATAATTTTGTGACAATAGCATTCATATTCATTCATATATTTTTCTTCTTCTTCTTCTTCTTCTGCTTAGTATAGTCTATCATATTCGTTTCATCTTTGATTAACTCATCTGATGAGGTTCATATCGGGAAGGAAATCCTGCCATAAAACACACTCCACCACACATCTCAACTCATATAAATAAATAAATAAATAAATAAATAAATAAATAAATAAATAAATAAATACTAAATAAATAAATAAATAAATAGGCCTAAATAAATAAATGTATTATATAAATAAAAATGAATGTTTGTCTGTTCGTCATTTATCCGTTCATATAGGCCTACTTTACTTACCTTCCGATTGCGATAAAACTTTGGTGAGTTGTTGTGCCCACTTCCGTGGAGGTTTCTGATTAATAAATCCATTCTACAACCGATGGCTCGTGAGTCGTTTCAACAAATGATGTCGCGCGATTCGTTTCAACAAAGTCCGTATGCGTTCATATACCATTCATCCGATTGCGATGAGTTGGTGTGCCCACTGTCGGGAAGGTTATAGAATTACTAAATCCATTTCACAGTAGATCAGACGCAAGCAGTTTCAACAAAAAGTGTTGGCGCGCAATTGTTCAACAAAGTCCATTCATCCTTTTGCGATGAAACTATGGTGAGTTTTGTGAACACTCCTGTGTTGGTTTCAGAATGAGTAAATTCATTTTACAATACATGGCGTACGATTCGATTCAACAAACGCGTGTTAGCGTGCGAAATGTTTATACAAAGTCCCGTATGCATACGTATACCTTTTATACCATTGCTTTGAAACTTTGGTGAATTGTTGTGCTCATTCCCGCGAAGGTTTATGAATAAGTAAATCCACAATATAATAGATTGCGCGTGAGTCATTTCAACAAATTATCTTTTGCGAGTTGCTGGGCGCACGCACGCAAAGGTTTCTAATATAGTCAATCCAATTCACAATAGATGGCATGCAAATCGTTTCAACAAGTGAGTATTGGCGTGCGAAACTTTTTAACAAATGAGTGCATTTCACACAGTTTAGCGACAGTTTCTGTGTTTTCGAAGTATGATTGTCTCAATGCGTGCAATACCATTCCTCCGATTGCAATGATACTTTGGTGAATTGTTATGCGCATGTCCACGATGGTTTCTGAGTTAGTAAATCCATTCTGCAATAGGTGGCGCATGAGTCGTTTCAACAAAATACAGTACATTGGAATAGGCAGCGCTCGAATCATTTTAACAAATGCGAATTGGCGCGCTGTTGCTGAGGTTAAATTGATGGATCTACAGTACTAACAGAATACGAAACTAGCATACTTTCTTAATTATAGTGACGCGATGTTCACGAGATGGCTTTTCAAGTTTTCTTTTTTTTCTCTATAACCACTATGTTTGTGTTTTTTTTTGGCATTTCTTATTGGTGTTTTACATAGATGCAATGTGAAAGCAGGAGCAAGAGATACTCAGTGGTATTGGTAATATCCTGTAACTGATCCTTGATGTTAGCCTGTGGTGATAAGGAATTTATTACTTTCAACAGAACAAAATCTAAATTTTAAAAATATATTTAATTATATTTTCTATAATCTTCATGTTTATAACGATTCAAAGATACCATTCTAGCAAGTCGGCCTTTCTGTTCCTTATATCAAGAGTGACTAGAATACTCAGCATGGTATCTTACATATCTTGTCGATCGTATCGTAAAGCGGGCTGTTTCAAAATTGAACTACAAATAATAACCATGGCATTGATGAATGGTTGGTTGGTTCCTTAGTTTAGGGGCTGCGACAACGCGGTCATGTAGCCCCGTGTACTTTGGGCGTGTGTAGAATTTGTCTGATAACCGGTGCTAATTGTGATGGCTGCAATAGTGTGTGTTATCTGTGATTCAGGTAGAAGGACTGCAGACGATTAGTTTTTCCATCTAGTTCCAACTTTTGCCACCAAATGCTACCATCCACGACACCTAGCTGCGGACGCGGCTGCTAAATGCCATGGCAGTCAGCACCCGGTGGCGAATGTTGGAACTGATAAAGCGTTATCAAATTAACCTTCCCATTTTTGCTTCCACAAGTGTAATTAGTGGAAGGTTCCTTTTCATGCCATAAATCTTTGACATGGGACCGCCGGATTTACTTCCCTCCGAAGGAAGGCACACTGAGAGATTTTTAACGCTCCTAAAAATCCGATGACTTTGGCCGGGTGTGAACCCGCGATCTTGGGCGTAGAAGCTCAGCATGCTACCAACTACGCCACCGAAGCCGCTATTTATGAGTGAGTCGCCGCTACATTAAAAGTGTAGTGTTTATATGTACAATTTTCGCGAGCGAAGCGGCGATGGGTAAATAAATAAATAAATAAATAAATAAATAAATAAATAAATAAATAAATAATCGAATTTGAAGCCATTTTTCAGTGTTGCCTTAGTAATATAAATTTAATGCTTTTCAGTCGGTCAACACGACTTTACACAATTGTAATGGGCGTTTCCCTAATCCTGAAAAGAATTACACGAGATTAATAAATACTCTTGGATGTCCAGCTTCGATCGTCAAGCGATCATCATCAGATCCTATACACGTAGGCTATTAAATCTATGTCTACAAGTATGGGTTACGATATTTAGAATACATATACTTATTTAGTTACAGTAGTGATTAAACCAGCACAAGTAGTCAAGATATTTGATTTGATGTTGTTGAGATACTGCTAGTGGTGATTGACCTTCAAGTTTGCTTGCTCATTGTGTTGTGATTGTTACTCGTAGTAAATGGTTACAATAGATTGTGAACTTAGCTGATAGTTTGAGCGATGTGTGGCCTTTTCCCGTGCAGCTGCCAACACCACTGCCTGCCTGAAGTTTAGTGCAGTTTAGCTAACGAGGGAACGGATTGCGGTGTAAAATTATAATCTGGTTGAAATTTAGTACACAACATCCCTACAAAGTTGTACAATGACGTAGTGAAAACCGCACGGGCCACTTTCAATTTTGAACGCCAATATTGAACGCCGAAACCTGCCGGGCGACGGCATGAGCGAGGAGGTGAGAAGAGTTAAAGCTGACCTTGAATCCTAGCAGCACGCGAAGGCTCGCGGCCACCAGTTTTCATAGCGATCACTTTCAGCAAAGCGGCTTTGTAGACAAACCATCACATTCCAAGGATCAGCATTTGGAAGGTGTTCCAATTGGACATCCTCGTTGTCACTTTCTGACATGTGTAAATATTCTTACAGTAAAGTGAGGTTTTTAACATTAATTGCTGTCTGTGCCAGTAAAATTAAAAACAGACGAAATAAAAATGGAATGATTTGGGACCTGTTCATCCAAATCATCACCATTGTTTTGCATAGCCCTACCGAACTGACAAGGGAGTGACGGAATGAGGGGAAGGTAGAAAGTGGGGAATGCAATGCAGCACGGTAGGTCGCTGCCTGGTGGCCGAGAGCAATCGCGTGCTGCTAGTATTCAAGGTCAGCTTCACCACTTCCCACCTCCTCGCTCTTGCCGTCGCCCGGCAGGTTTTTGACGTTCACTCTTGGCGTTCAAAATTGAAAGTGGCCCGTACGGTTTTCACTACGTCTTTGTACAGCATTGTAGGAATGTTGTGTACTAAATTTCAAGCAGATTAGAATTTTACACCGCAATCCGTTCCCTTGTTAGTTTAGTATTTTAGGCTTCCTGTTTGCTTTCTAGTCCTAGTATTATAGAAATAATTTGTAACCTATAGTCTACTCTCAGCAATCTGGGAATGCGTCTGGTAGCTAGGTACAAGGTCCATTTGCACACCTCCCGACCGAACAGACACACAAGCACAGGGTGAGGACCGGCCATGTTCCCCCCCCCCCACCCCCCCTCCGCCAGTGACCTACTGTAAATGGCCAATCAAATTCTAATGTTTTTAAAGTTGTTACTTTATCGTAAAGTGATTATTATATATTTCAATTCTATACATAATTATAATAAATTATAACTGTCTGTTTATTGTGGTCATTTATACTTTGTTTGGTATTATGTTTCTGGTAATGATGCATACAAACGTGGTCAAATTATTATTAGAATAACGTTTAATGTATACAATTATTTAAGAATTAGAGGTTATAATTAAGAATCGGATTTTTGTTTTGTGATGTTCTGATTACAATAATTCTTAGCTGCAAAAACTCCTGATCTCAGCGTTTTCATGTCTTTCGATGATACCTTTTAGTCAGCTATGTTCTTGTTATGCCGACAGTTCTTGTGCACTAATCATCCATCATTCTCAAAAATTTAGCGCAGTTTATTTTAGTTCAGTTTTTTATGCTTCCTGTTTAATTTCTTGTCCTAGTATTATGCAAATAATTTGCAATCTGTGCTCCTAGCAATTTAGGAATGCAGTTGGCCAACTAGAAGGTCCATTTTTCATTTTAACATTTTACATTTTATATTTTACATTTTAACATTTCAACAGTTTAACATTTTACATTTTGTATTTTACATTTCAACATTATAACATTTTACATGGTAAAATTTTAACATTTTAACATTTTAACATTTTACATTTTATATTTTAGATTTTAACATTTTAACATTTTACATTCTACATTTAACATTTAAACATTTCAACATTTTACTTTTTACATTTAACATTTCAGCATTTTAAAATTTTACATTTTAACATTTGAACATTTTAACATTTTACATTTTAATATTTTAAATTCTAACATTTTACATTTCAACATTTTAACATTTTACATTTTAACATTCTACATTTTACATTTTACGTTTTACATTTTAGATTTTTCATTTAGCATTTAGACATTCTACTATTTACATTTTACAGTTATTTATATTTTATTTATTTATTTATTTATTTATTTATCGTATGGCTCTTAGTGCCGGGAATGTCTAAGGACATGTTCGGCTCGCTTGAGTCTGTAGCTGTTTCCAGATGACACCCTTAGGGTGAGCTACAAGTTCCGTTCAATTTCAAGTAGTTCCAACTTTCGCTACCAGATATCAATGATACCTAGTGGCGAACGTTGGAACTTTGATAGAGCGTTCCGATGAAATATAACCGAACAATTTGGCTTCACACAAGTTTAGTCTGTGGAAGGATCTATTACATGGGACCGCCGGCTTTACTTCCCCCTCCGAAGCAAGGCATACTGAAGGATTTTTAACGCTCAGTTCAGCATGCTACCAACTACGCCACCGAAGCGGCCCAGTTATTTATTATTACAGCACTGATATGTTTGTTTCAAGGATGACAAAATATATGGTTATAATACTTAACTAATTATGTAATTATATGGATACCAATTGTTGATAAATATGTACATATCAGTACTATTCATATGGCATACACACCTCATTTCTAATTATTATTGTTATGACATTTTGCTATCTTTTCCGGTGTTCATTGACCCAAAGTGTACCAAATATTTTAGGGTTGTATACAGTGAACTGTATTTGCTTAAAGAACTAAGTAATTACTAGAATACTTGAGGGTTGATTTACTCATCTCTGGGATGACTTTCGGTTAATAGCACACGTTATTTGACCACGTCTGTACAGAAATATTCGAATCACTTTACGATAAAATAACAACTTTAAAAACATTAGGATTTGATTGGCCACGTACAATAGGTGACTCGTGGGTCGGAAACACGACTGTCTTATTAGTCCCCTGCGCGTGTGTGCGGTCGGTAGATGTGCCTGGTTACCAGCCGCGTTCCCAGATTTCTAGAAGAATAGTTTACTTTGACGGAGGGTACAGTCCGCTCTTGCACCTTGCGAGTTTCATAATATGTTGGGCAAACTGAGAGAACATATGGGTGGTAAATCACTTGGCAACGATAAACAACCTCAACCAGTGGTTCTCTGATGGCTTCAGAACCAAGGAGCAAATTTCTATCACCGGCAACGGCTGGGGTCCCGAAGGAGCCTCCTGAGGACATCTGAGATGCTTACCGTCTCACTGCAGAAGGTAAGTTTGGATTTATGGAAGAAGACGATCCCTCACCCCTGCGGTTGGATGCCAGTAGCTGAAGAACTGCCACCTGGACAAAACGAAAGCTGGTTGGTGTGGAAGTCCCTGAACAGGTTGCGGTCAGGAATTGGAAGATCCCTAGACAATCTGAGGAGCTGGGGCCTCACGTCAGGTGACACGTCTTGCGAATGTTGACAAGAACAAACCACAAAACACATGCTTCATTGTCTTCGGTGCCCTTCATCTTTTGCAGAGGAAGATCTCCTGCTAGCCACTCCGAGCGCCCAGTATTGGGCACGTGCAATATAGACAACTAGCGGACCCGTGCGAGAACTCTCGCATAATGGGTTGTGCGCCCCTTGTGTACAGACTACCCGCCTAGTGCTATGCGGGCTGTAGGCGACACAGTTCTGCCAGGGGCTATCGTCTTGTTTATTTGTTTAGAAGCACTTTATAAACAAATAAATATATTTCCGTTGACTTTTTAAGAAATGCAAGATTTTTCCTGTAGTACTGAGACGATTTGGAAAAAATTGGTAAAAACCACACCTTCTAACTCTCTCTGGTTTAGGAGCTTGAGTTCTGTGAAACATACACCTTAGCGTATTATATACAGTAAACTGCCGATTATCCGCGGAATTGACAGGCGTGGATACCGCGGATAATCGAATTTCGCGGATAAGCCGCAAAATTGCTGGTAACAGTTAAACAAAGGTCAAAGGCACTGAAAAACAACACACAAGTGCTTTAAATAAGTTTATTATACAATAAAATGACGTACATGATAACAAAACTCGGTCGATGTTATGTGTGCTATTAAAAAGTCTTGATTACTGTTTAACAAAAAAATCGGTCATTTGCTTTTGCTTTCTCGTAGTGAAACACTTTTTCTCTATTTGTGATTTGAGTTTTCTCAACACCATCTTGTCACAAAGTGATGCGTCGTCTTGCTCTTCAAGGTATTGAAGAATCCTGTCCATGTGTCCTAATGCTGTATCATGAGTAACGGTCATCTGCTTCTGCGTTTCCTCATTGTCTTCCGATTCAACCGATTCGCTCCCTCCTACTTGATTTATGATGTTTTCATCTGTGAGGTGCTCAAAGCCCGGTTCATTGGCTTCACATTCGATCCACTTAACGATATTTTCCTCATTTACATCTCCTACAGACACCGCAGATAATCTGCAAGGCGGATAAACCGCCCGCGGATAATCGAGAGTTTACTGTAATAAGATTTTACCCTTATGTGTAGCAACTGTACATTTGTATGTTTCCGACAGGAGAAATAAATAGAAACATTGGTAGAACATTCGGGATCGGAGAGTTGTTTACAGAGAATTTATGACTATGTATGAAATAGTGTACTGTATCTATATCACTTTGCAATGCACTGTGTCCCTTAGTGAAAGTTTTAATTGATTTGACATTATCATGTGCAACTTACCTTTTGAGTTCTCCACCCTTACTGGATGGCTACATACATGTAGAGTTTTGAAGCCATTCTTCAAGTGTTCCCTATAGAAACGGTTAGTTGTAACTCTTCAGTCGGTCAACACGAATTTGCTCAATACAGGGCAGGGTACAATGTATATATTGTATGAATAATAAGTAAGTAACACTCCTGGAAAAAATTACATGTATTAGTTAAGAGTAGACTGGCGAGAATGTAACAACAGTTGCGATCATCGGCTCCGCTGAGATAAGTAACCATATACTGTACATGTGCATGCTCTAATTTTATATTTTATAGGCTATTTTGTTGTTCTAATTTGTATACACGTCCATAATATTCATAAGTACTTAACGAATCCATATAGAAAACAAACTAACATTATATAACGAGATTCAAACTGCCAATCAAAATATAAACACCAATTAAACACTCTACACATTTTGTGTATAAATGTAAACCTCATCTCAGTATACATGATCTGATGATGACTGCTTAATGGTCGAAACGCGTAATTCTAAAATGTCCCAATTTTAATAGTGATTATTATGGCTCGGATTTTTAGGTGCTAAAAATCGGGAAAATATTTTTTATTTTTTATGTATTATATATTTTTGAAATATGTGACAAAAAAGTAAAAATATGTAATTATAATTCAGTTTATTAACAACAATATGCAGTATTCACGAATGCAATTTGTGCTATGCCTCAATGACTGCTGAAGAATTACAATACACAACGAGATACATCTTCAGGTTGTCCTTCACAACTGACCGACGATTATCACGAAACACTTTTTCTGAAGGCGCGAAACTGCGGCAATATGTTTCTTGCCCTTGAGGTGTGGTGTAACTTGAGATCACTGTTCAGACTTGATTGCTTTCCCACATGGTTGGCAGAACAGAACGCCCCCATCAGAAGTAAAATTATCCTTAAATTCTGCAACATACTGCTGCAGACGATAACTTGTAGTTGCTTTTACTTTAGGCATCCCCGGCTTCCACAGTGAGTGGGACGGGGCGACAAGGTAAAAAAAAAACACAGCTGAAAGCTGACATACGCTCTGCATGAAGATTAGATAGTTCACAGGTTCTTCCCCGTTGAAGTAACACAGAACAAAAATCCAATAAACTGAAAGATCTAGCATACTGATTTTTAAAAATGTAAATATTATGTCTTTTTATGTGATAATACGTGAAAAGCAGGAATTTATGTATTTATAGACAAAATGTTTAAAACGTG
Organism: Meconema thalassinum; assembly: GCA_946902985.2. Classification (NCBI taxonomy): domain Eukaryota; kingdom Metazoa; phylum Arthropoda; class Insecta; order Orthoptera; family Tettigoniidae; genus Meconema; species Meconema thalassinum. The sequence goes on along the minus strand of OX336391.1, from coordinate 291,451,155 downwards.
TATTTACGTAAAAAAATATTTATTTTTCCAAAAAATCCGAGCCCTAGTGATCATAACTAATACATGTAATTTTTTGTAGGAGTGTTAATAACTTATTATCCGTATATTTTAAGCTGCACTTTTACCCCGCTCAGTCACTTGGCAAATTCGTGATGATCGAATGAATAATTACACCTGACTGTTTATATACACTCTGAAACAGTGGAATGATTTATAATGGAGTGAATATTAAAATACTCATGTCGCTTTGAGGGAATGTTTATTGACTACAAACACCACATGTATGTTCGACTGCTATTGTTCTGTACTCACCACAATGGGGTCATGTTGTTATTGTGTGTTTCATGGCCTGCTATAATGGCACAAACTAAACCATTCCACAGCCCACTAGTAATATTTGTGGCGTGCGTAAGTTGCCATTGAAGTGTGGCTCATATTCCAGTTCAGTGTTGGCTCGAGAAAGATGCTTGGCGAACATCACCGTCTGAAAGCTCCAGGCTGGCCTTGAGGCGATGTCTAGACTTAAGTCTACATAACATTAAACGTAGAGAGAAGAAGGCAGTTTGAAGAGGATGACGTTATATCTTAAAATTTAAAGAGAATTCTTGTACTGCTGTTTCAAGATTATTATTCCTTCCTTCCATGATCTATTTATTCTCTGTTTACTTATTTATTTCTTCTTGGTTCGTTGAGGCCCCTTGGACTACGTGATTCCTAACTCTGGCGAGCTTTCTTCTTAGCCCAATTTTTCTTCATCTTTGCATTAAGGGTTTGCTTTCGTTTCTGAGTCCAGTTCACTCCGACTTCCGGACGCAATGTTTTAAATATTAATGACTGGAGAGAGTCGGATGTTTTGATCAGCATTCTAAATTTATTCCTGTTGAATATATCCTTGGGTTCAATTTTTAAAAGTTTTCAAACAAGTCTCGTCCATTTGGCATTTGTACCCTTTCCTCTAGAATTGATGTTGAAGATTCTTGAGGTCAGACTCTTGTTGTCCATTCTGACTATGCGACCATAGAAGATAAGTCTCTTTTTTCTCTCTCCCCCTCTCTCTCTCTCTCTCTAGAGGGGCAGATGACCTCGTAGTTCCACCCCTTAAAACCTCAATAACTAACTAACTCTCCTCTTTCTCATGACTCATGTTATGCTCTGAAAATGTTGGTAAAGCTCATTGTTATGTCTGATTCTGTATCCACCTCCCTCTTTAATGGGACCTATGATTTTGCTCAAGATCTTTCAGTTCCAAATTCCTGAGTTGTCCCTTTATCTATTTATTTATTTATTTATTTATTTAGAAATTTCATGTTCAGTTCAGTTCAGCGGAGGTGACAGCTGCGCGGAAACGGACCACACATTGCTCAAACAGCTAAGTACACAATCCATAATAACCTGGTCACTAATATTTCGAAAGAATGTTCTCGAAAGAGAAACATATTTTTATGGTCCTTTGAGCTAGAATATTCAACAAATTATGTAGAATGGTCCGGTTAGTCTCAAATGTTTGTCATTCGAGAACATTCTTTCGACATATCGATTACAAAGGTAAGGTTTGCATTTGTTTTTGAAGGAAGACTATACTTCCTAAGTGCTTTGGCATTGCTCGTGACGTCAATACTACATATTACAATGAGTATCAAGATGTCTTGCATTGGCCTGCTCAGTGAGCACTATCCAGCGTCTTGGTGAGGTGTACCGTACCAACTAACGAGCCCAATGGTACACTGGGGCGAAACGCTGAAAATATTTGAGCTTAACCGGACCATTCTACATAATTTGTTGGTCACTTAATAACAATCACACAATCACAGTAAGAAATCAAACTTGTTAGTTAGTTAGTTATTGTTGTTTTAAGGGCCGGAACTAAAAGGTCATCTGCCTCTAAAATTACGAACTTGAAGGTCAATCACCACTATCAGTATCTCAACAAAAGAAAATCACATATCTTGGCTATTTGTGCTAGTTCAATCACTACTGCAACTAAATAAGTGTATATATTGTAAATGTCATAACCCATACTTGTAGACATAGCTTTGATAGCCTAAGTGTAAATTATTTGATGATGATCGCTTGACGATGAAAACTGGTCATCCAAGTATATATATATATTTACCGTCGACTTGAGCCTCTATGTACTGCGTGTTAACAACCACTCTCATTTCAGTGTCTGAGTCCTGTTCGTCTGCCGGCTTTGACATCTTGCCAGTATCTGTTGAGCCCATCTATCAGCTTATTCTTCCGCTCCTCTGTTAAGGGGCCTCTCCGACTTCTGGGATCTGCCTCCACCATAAAACCCTGATAGCTTTTCACCATCCTTCTGAAACTATTCCTGTCTTCGATTTTATCTTCCGTAATGCCCACCTGTCTCATATCTTTCTCACACTCTTGGAACCATTTCAACTTGGAGATCTTCGGTTTAAGAAAATTCCAGATTTCTTTGTGAGCCAGGGGCGTATATAAAGGGGGTGCTGAGGGGGCTCCAGCCCCCCCCCCTCGAAAAAGCCAATAAAAATTAAGAAAGTGTTGCTTTGGTAAGAGCATAAAATAATTGTAAATTTGGTTGTACCCTAATCTTAACTTATTGGCTAAGTTATAAACAATATTAAGATTGAAATTAGACCACCTCGTGGTGTAGTGGCTGGCATTCTTGGCTGACGCCCCGGAGGTCTGAATTCGATTCCCGGCTCTATCAAGAAATTTTAATTCTAGTCTGAGGGCTGGAACGGGGTACACTCAGCCTTGTGAAGCAAAACTGTGAAAAGAAAACTGTTTACCTTTCAGCTTAGTAAATTGACAAATATTTCGCTATTTGCCATTCATACTCCATAGATCATAATAGAAAATTCATTAAGTATAAAATTGTATTTGTGTGTTGTGTTGCATTTTACAACTTTTTAATATAGCCAGTAAAAATTGTAGGCTATAGAAACTTTGAATCTCATCTAAAATAATTATACAAAGTTATATGCTCTAAGATATTGGTTGATATTTCTGGGTATTTTGCGGTGACAAGCCCTTGAGAATACTCACAATTTTCCAGGATAGTCACCCCCCCCCCCAAATAATTGTATATACGCCCCTGTTGTGAGCTGGTCATTATTCATACGGAAGATGTGGCCCATAAAACAGCAATCTTCGCTTTCTAATTGTTGTTATCGGTTCCATCTTGCTGTATACTTCTTTATTTGATTTCAGTCGAACTTGTCCGTCAACCCATCTGTTGCCCAAGATCTTCCGTATTAATCTGCGTTCTCTTTTAAGTAGCTGATTGACTTGTCCTGTTCGATTCATACACAGGGTTTCTGAAGCATGTAAACCTGCTGGTCTGACAACAGTGCTGCAATGCCTTAATTTGGCTGCTATACTCAGCATTTATTTTTAGCCTATTTTCAATTTTGAAAAAATAGGCTTATGAGATCACCTTTTGTCCGTGTGTGTGTGTGTGAGGTGTGTGTGTGTGTGTCCCCTCCTAATAAAATCTAAACGGCTGGAGCGATTTCAATGAAACTCGGTAAGTTCATAGCACTATTTCCGGCGACCTCGACCGTGCCCTTCATATTTTGTTACGTCTCACCAATCCAACATGGCGGCTGTGCGAAATATTTCACTAGCATTCAATATCTCCGAAACTATTACCGATATCGCCCTGAAATAGTGTACGGTGATAAAGGGCACTCCTAGAAGTTCACCTATGAGACTTTCAAAAACCTGGTGACTACAAAACCAACGTGGCGGTCAAGCGAAATTGAGACTTTTAAATAGACATTTCTCGCGATTTAACTATCCAAACGTAATGAAACTTGGTGCAGCAAATGTCTATACACATTGTAACGCACTGGAGTCTAATTTAGTTCAATTGTTTACATAACCTCAAAATGGCGGCTGTGCGAAATATTTCACTGACATTCTATATCTCCGAAACTATTACAGATATCATCATGCAATTTTGTACGATGATAAAGGGTACTGATACAAGTTTACCTATGTATATTTCATAAACCTGTAGAGTACAAAACGAACATGGCGACCAAGCGAATTTGAAATATTTTAATAGACTTTTCTCGTGATTTAACTCTCTGAGCGCAGTGAAATGTGGTACAGTAAATGATTTTGCAGATTGTAATGCACTACCATCTAATTTAATTCAATTGTTTACATAACCTCAAAATGGCGGCTGTGCGAAATTTTAAAATTAAGTTTTTATTCTTGTGTCGTAATCATGCGATCGAAGTGAAAGTTTGAAGAATGAAGCTAGGTAATAATTGTCCTTGAATGGTACATAAATCGATGGCCTATACATATAACAATCCTAAATGGCGAGCTTCCGATATATTTAGACGGTTCTCAATATCTATGAATCTTTTACAGCAACCAAACTGATTTTTTTAATGTTCATAGAGACTATGAACATATGTTCACCTATAGGACTTTCAGTAACCTGGTGAGCACAAATCCAACATGGCGGTGTCGCGAAGTATAAATATTTAAATGGACGTTTCTCGCGAATTAACTATCCGAGTGCCGTGAAACGTTCCTCGTTAAATGCTTATACAAATGTTGATCCACTGGCATGTAATCTATTTCAATTGTTTGCATAATCACAAGATGGCTGGTGTGCGTACTTTTAAAATCTCGTTTTTACTTCTTGTGTTCTAATCATGCGATTGAAGTTTGAATACCACACGTAAACAATAATCTTAATGTAATAGTACAAAAATAAAAATCCAACCTGGCGACCATATGAAAAATTTCGACGGTTCTCAATATCTACGAATCTGTTACAGCAATTAAACTGAAATTTTGTATGTTGATAGAGACAATTAACATGAGCAGGATATATGAAAATAGGCTGTATAGTTCTTCACGGAACTACTTGTTGTATATTTATTAATCACATGTAAATCTTTTTCAGGATTAGGGAACAACCCATCACAATCGGGTAGAATCGTGTTGACCGACTGAAAAACATCAAATTACGATTATAAGTAGTTCCGTGAAGAACTAAACAGCCTATTTTCATTTATACTACTTATGTTAATTGCCTCTATCAACATACACATTTCAGTTTAATTGCTGTAATATATTCGTAGATATTGAGAACCGTCTGAATATTTCGGATGGTCGCCATGTTGAACTTCTATAGATGTAGGCCATAGAGCCAAATTGGATGACGATTATTGCGTAGGTTTACTATTCAAACGTTGAATTCGATCGCTGGATTAGGACAAAGGAAATAAAAGAAAATAATTTTAAAATTTCATATAGCCGTCATCTTGAGGTTATGTAAATAATTCAACTAAATTAAATGTAAGTGCATTACAATATGTAAAACATTTGCTGTACCATGTTTCACTGGCTCGGATGGTTAAATAACGAGGAAAGTTTATTTAAATGTTTCAACTTGGCTTGGCCGTCATGTTCGTTTTGTATTTAACATGTTTTTGAGAGTCACATAGGTTAACTTTTAGTAGTGCCCTTTATCCCGTAGACTATACAATTTCAGGGTGATATCAGCAATAGTTTTTGAGATATAGAATGCCGGTGAAATATTCCGCACAGCCGCCGTATTGGTTTGGTGAAATGTAATACAATTTGGAGGGCACGGTCAGTGTCGGACAAAATAATAGTATGTTCTTACCGAGTTTCATTGAAATCGCTCCAGCCGTTTAGATTTCATTAGGGGACACACATACATACGCACACACACATACACACACACGTGCGGACAAAAGGTGATCTCACGAGCCTATTTTTTCATAAATCAAAATGGACTAAAAATGGCTTCTAACACTATAGTGCTTATTTATTTATATACTAGCAACCCGCTCCGGCTTCGCCCGGGAACAGTTATGAATGCATTGCGTGATTAGCGCTTTTTCTTCCTATGTCAATGAACTACGACCTATATCCGTTTTACGTCTTGGCATGATGGGATAAAATCACTGACTGGACTATTAATTATATTATCATGGAGATGCATGTGCAACGAATTCTCGTCAGACGTAATTTAAGAATGCGAGGTGCATGAAACACAAATCCCCCTTCCGTCCAATCTTAACTTGACTGTGTATTTTGCGGAACGGAAAGTTCACAGGCGAAATGAAGAAAAGCCGAGTTGCACTTCCAGGGAAACTCCAAACCTAACCACTCTTCTCTGAAGTCTTAACTCAACACGACTCGACAGTTTGCTGCTGGCTGTATCTGGGGTAAAAGGCTCGTCCGCTAGCTAGGCTGTAACTGGGGTGATAGGCTCGCCCGTAGCTAGCTCGTAAATTGTCGCCTCAGTAATTGAATGGAGATTGTTGGAAGAAATGAAAACGTAAAAACACTTATAGTGAGCGATGTATTGAAGATAGAGGTATCATGTTCTCGCGGACTTTTTTTGTAGATTTTTTCATGCTGAACAATTCTTGCACTCATAGTATATTGATATTTTTAACCTTTTGCCCAGCATAAGCTTAAAAAGAGCACGGACGCCAGGTTGTTTTTTCGACTTTTTCACTGAAATCGTTACTGCTTGGCTTCCTTTGATAATAAATAAATAATTTTCTAAGCGCAAAAATGATAGAAATGAAAGGGGAAAAGCAGAATACAGACGTCTGAGAAATGAGGTTAACAAGAAGTGCAAGGAAGCCAAGGAAGAATGGTTGATAGAGTAATGTGCAGGTTTAGAAATTGTCTGAAATTAGGAAAAGTAGACACAGCTTATCGAAGGATTAAGAGTACCTTAGAGGAAAGGAAGACTAGTGCTGTAATATTAAGGACTCTAGATGGAAAACCTCTAACATATAGGGAAGAAAAGGTTGAGAGATGGAAAGCTTACATAGGTTATTTGTATAAGGGAAATGAGATTGAGAATTATGTTATGGAATGGGAAGCATAAATTGATGAGGATGAGAAAGGAGATTGAATATTGAGATCAGAATTTGACACAGCATTGGAAGACTCAATCAGGAACAATTCACCAGGCATTTAATGATATACCGAATTCGTTGCTAAGCTGCATAGGTGATGAAGGTCTGATCAGGTTATTTCATTTGGTGTGTAGGATTTATGAGACAGGTGAGGTACCCTCTGATTTCAAGAAGAATGTTATTATCCCTATACCGAAGAAAACAGGAGCTGACAGATGTGAAGATTACCGTACAATCAGCTTGATCACTCATGCTTCAAAGATCCTGACTAGAATAATTTACAAGAGGATGGAATGACAGATAGAAAGAGAGTTGGGTGAAGACCATTTTGGCTTCAGGAGAAACGTATGGACAAGGGAACTGTACTAAGTCTTAGGTTGATTTTGGGAGCTAATATAAGGAAGGATAAGAGAACGTTCGTGGCATTTGTAGACTTAGAAAAGGCTTTCGATAACGTTGATTGGAGTAAGTTGTTTGACATTTTGAAAACGATTGGAATAAAGAACAGGGATAGGAGTGTGCTCTAAAATCTATACAGAAACCAGACAGCATTTATTCGAGCGGAAGAACATGCAAGAGAAGCTGGTATTCAGAAAGGTGTAAGGCAAGGCTGCAACGTATCACTCATACTTTTCAATGTAAGCATTGTACAAGCAATGAAGGAAATTGGAGAAAAATTCAAAGTAGGAGTAAAGATTCAAGGAGAAATAATTTCAACTCTGAGATTTACTGATGACATCGTCATCTTATTGTTAGCCGACACACCAGAGGATTTGAATGAGTTTTTAAATGGTATGGATTCTGTCTTGAGGACACTTTATGTTGGAAATTAATACATGTAAAACACAAATATTGGAATGCAGTCGAAATAAATCAGAAACCTCTATGGATGTCGAATTGGCAGGTGAAAAGCTAAAGGAAGTAGGCGACGTCTGTTACTTAGGAAGCAAAATAACCAGTGATGGCCGAAGCATATTATTAAAAATCGTATGGCAGTACATCACTTTACAATACAATGAACAAAGGTCTAATAGCTTCAAAGATATAAATGATACATAATGATACACAAATTAATATTTACAAGGTTATAGACATATTGTTGATGTAGTGTATCGCCTCTGGGGTAACATCCAGGAAGTCTGAGAAATCACCAGAATAGGAGCTCAGAGGACACTCTTTAACAATTTGAGAAACTGTTTTGGAAAGCCGCACGTGCATGCTGGTGACGTGATTTTTCCCCATTTCAAAAGTAGATCACCACACCTGCCATGGTTGGTCGGTATCCTGTTAAGTCTTGACCACGACTTGCGAGACTTGCTGTTGATATGAAGGATACCTTGGAGCTGCAGAGGTACATTGTTACAGCATTCTTGTGTCCCAGCCTGTTTGAGAAGAAAATTATGCTCTCCGAGACTGTTGGCTGTTCTCATTGGCGGTCGTCTGGATCGGAGCCTGTTGATTTCTAAGCTACTGATGTCCTTGTGGATTGGCAGCTGTTGATTTATTGAAATTTTCTTGCATTTTCTCGAAATAACATTTTTCCTTCTGAGTGAGGGGGAGGGCTGGCAACCAGTATGTGGGGGAACTTAATAGTCCCAGTTATAATTCGCATGGTCTGGGCGAAGCGAAGAGGACATAAAAAGTAGGTTAGCTCAGGCAAGGAAAGCATTTCTACAGAAAAGGAATCTGTTGAACCCTTGCAAAGAAGCATATGAGACTCAGTTTCGGGGGGTGTATCGGTTCATATCGTAAGTTGTTGTCAAAGCGCTTCATTAACTTGCAGGGTAACATATAACAAAATAACGTGCAGGAAAGAGTGAAGCCAGGGTTAAAACAAATGAATTTAATAAACAAATCACCATATTTACACACAACAATTAACAAAATAAACTCCCATAATGACTCCCACTTAATAAAAATATGCCAAAAAATTAGGCCAAAATCTCTGGAGAGATTAATTACACGGACCAAGTGTCCCAAAAGAAAAATAACAAAAGTGACTATGTATGCGCGTATGTCGTTCTACATGCTTCACGATGTGTACAAACGAATGAGTGATTCGTCATCATCCAGAATAATCATTCAAACAACGAATCCACATTTCTTAGAGCTAGACCGACACGGGGGAACACAACTACAATACTTAAAAACTAAACCGACACTTCCTAGACAACACAAAATTTCCGTGTGAAATTGGAATCAACTTGCCGTAGCAACATTACTGCCTAAAAACTTAGGACTTCTCACACAAATCAACACAAGTACATTAACACGTGACCAATAAAAATACACATATGACCGCCGTCAAATTTACAAGTACTCTACCACTACACCACGCAGGTATGACACTAAAATTACATGAATCGAGTCATAAACAAAACAATAGGCTCACAGCCAACATTTACATTATTAATACAATATTTTACCCATACAACATACAATAAGCCGTTACACACATGGCGAACTCCCCAATTAATTATGGATTAAAAATAACCATCACAATGAACAGGTTTGCTACATGAAAGCTTACGGGGGTCAGTCGGACAATCAGGACTGCCTATCAAAATAAGTCACCAGGCAAAACGGGCGATTTGTGGAACTCTGCATATCTGTCAACCCACGTGTCAATAACCTCGACCTCCCAGGACATGGGGTCGAATCTCGAAGAAGTGTGCCCCAAAGCACAATAATACGTGTGTGTGTGTCAAAATAATATGGACAAGAAACAGCGGTCTCCCTAGAGCACCCTGTCTTTCCATCAAAAATACAACAGCAGCAAAAATATGAGGGCGGTAGGACCCCTACCCCCTCCTCACGTAGAATCAACACACACTTGACACAGTAACACACACAATCACCCGTATGGGTTTTGACAGACCCTGAAATAAAAAGACATAAATATATTCCACATGTTGGCGCCACCGTTCTATGCCGTGACTAGTTAACCTGAAAAGGACTCAAAAAAATCTATCAAATTTAGAACGAAGGTGTTCTATAAATTACATCTTAAGTTGGTGCGCTTGGCAACCCTAATATGAATAATAACCTGTTCAGCAAATATCTTACAGTAATTACCTCCCATTTCTATCTCAAATATTAACGTTAATAAAGCACCACTTTTCGAATGTAACGGGTTTCGCATTTGCATGGATAAAAATCACGTACGCACGCGGCGCACATTAAATATGACTCCAAAGAAAAAAACAAATATACAACAAACACTTTGGCCACGCGCCAACGGACATTTAAAACATTTAGTGTCGGTGCAAGAAAAACTCTAAACAACAAGAAAAGAAACATGACTATTTACAAAAGGTCCCCGGCCTAATCTAACTACATAATTGAAATAATTCAATTGTTGTACACCACCGATCAGCTTGTAGAACTTATGACATCCTTCTCAGCACATTGCCCTTATGGACAATTAACACTCCATCGTGGTCGTCTGCGTTGAATCGTTGAAGATCATCCCAACTCCAAACCACGTGTTGAGCATCTTGGTATCGTCTCCTTGGCAGAAAAGTTCAATGTTAATTATTATGACCTAGCTATAATCGCTTGCAGGTTACTCAATTCGCCCACAAATTGTCCTAATGCGATTAATTGCGGAGACTTGCCCTAGATATCTCGCACACACGCACAATAAACACATGAAAAATACACTGAAATTTGTACATAAAATATACACCTCGAGACCACGTCACTGGCTCGATAATAAGTTTAAAATCTTGACTGCACCGGCAGTCGCTATCTTGCTCGGTATTTCCGTACTGTACTGTTGACCTTCGCTCTGGTGAGCACTAATTAGGATGTTACAAGACTTGCCCCTCAGAGCTGAAATGGTTGTCTTTAAGAAAATGTTACAAGTCACCACGCACACTGCGTGAAATATTTAGCTCACAAAATAAAGTTGACTTCAAATGAAATGTACTAGAGCTTTAAAATTCGTTATTACAACTGATGTGAATTTAGCTCCTCAGAGCTCACAAATGAAAATAACTTCAACTAATTCAGAGCGTTAAAAATCGCTATACAAACGGTCTTGAAGTTAGCCTCTCAAGGCTCCAAAACGAATGACTATGAGTAGCGTCATGCCAAACTATTTATTAGAAACTGACAGGGGACGGAGGAGTGGGGTGGAATTGGATAAAAATTTCCTGAGCTTTTATCTCACAAATATGGGACTAGTGTCAATCTTCTTCAAATAAATCAAACGTCTCAATGCGCTCGTGCGGAGATCGGTCCGAACGGCGGTTCTTTAGATAATCAATTCCGCGGGCTTTTTACTACTGACGCTGTCCATCGCGTGAAAATGGCTTGGTCTCTCGTGATTGGCTGATTCAATCGTAGGTTCGTTGTAAGTGACTCGTGATCCTTCCTTTATGCTTCCAATTCTGGTGCAAGTAGTTGCTCAATTTGGCCTTGAACCCGGCTAAATCTGGCCGTCCCCCAAGAATAGCTACCAGCTCTGCTCCTGTTGCAATCATTACGAAACGCTAGCCTGCCTTTTATCCATGTCCACTTCCTCAAGTACTGCCTGGGCTGCATTAATAATAATAATAAATATGAATACTTATTTATCGTAGATCAATAAGGGTTCACTGTAGACATCGAATATAGATTTAGGTGTTAGGAAGTCATTTTTAAAGGCCTTTGTATGGAGCGTGGTATCCTATGGAAGTGAAACTTGGACTGTTTTAGCAGCAGAAAAGAAGTGAATTGAAGCGTTTGAAATGTGGTGTTACAGGAGAATGATGAAGATCATTTGGGTAGATGGGGTTACGAATGAAGAGGTATTAAGACGAGTGGGAGAGGAGAGATGTTTCTGGTGACTGCTAATGAAGAGAAGAGAGGTTTGTAGGACACATACTAAGACACCCAGGAATAGCAAACTTCGTTATCGAAGCAGGGGTCGAGTACAAGAACTGTAGGGGTAGACCATAGTTTGAATATGTTCAACAGATTGCCTCGGATGTTGGGTGTGGTAGCTATGTTGAGATGAAACGATTAGCTCAGCACAGGGAAGCATGGAGCGCTGCATCAAACCAGTCGAAAGACTGAAGACTCAAACAGCATCAATTACTCTCGCGTTATAATCTTAAGCATATAAGTTATAGTGTGTATTTGCAATAGAAAATATTATATATACTGTACTTATAACACCACATATTTCAACACTGGACTACTGCGATTAAAATTCGTTGTCGTGTAGCCCTATTTACGTGGGTGTGTGAAGAAGTTGTCTGATAACCTGTGTCACTGTGATGTCTGTACTAGTGTGTGTTCTGTACAGTAAATGAGGAAGGATTTGTGTAGGAAAGAGTAGTTGATCCGCGGTGAAGTCTGCTGTTGTTGATTCTTTAGGGGCTTTGCGGCATCGTGATCATGTAGCCCCGTGTCTTTAGGTGTGTGTAGAAGGGCCGACAATCTGTGTCACTGTGATGTCTGTGTGTGTACTTTTAAACGAGAAAGGATTTGGGTAGGAAGCTGTTGTTGTTTTGTTTCATTTGAGAGGCTTGACATCATGGTCATTTAGCCCCGCGTACTTTGGTGAGTGTTGAATTTTGTCTACTAACCTGTGTCATTCTGATGGCTGTATTAGTGTGTGTATATATATAATTGAGGTGATTCAATCATTGTATAATATAGCACGTTGTTATTCAACAAGCTACTACAACCAACATTCAATTATACTCCTTGAAAAGGACAATAATGCATTTAGAAGAAAGTAGGCTATATGTTTTTTACAGAACATCTTGTTGTTGAACTAATCTTCAGCACTTGTGATATAATAGTGTAAACATTGCTACGATATGCTTATTCATAATTTGAAAACGTTTTTAAATGCATTAAGGTTAAACATTTGTTTTCCTTGTTCAGGTAGTCCATTATCTTCGTTGCGAATTACTTGGTCATGCTTAAGATAAAAACATCGTATCTTCCTTTTTGTATAGTAGACTATATGGTGTGAGGAACTTCAATTCAACAGTAGTACCAGTAGATGAAGGTTATTGCTTTGCTTCATAAACCAAACGTTTAATTCAATCGAATGATTAGAACACAAAATTAATAAATTAGTTATAAAATTTCGCACAGCCGACTTATTCATTTTATGAAAACAATTAAATGAAATTAGATGTTAGTAGCTTGAATCTAGTATAAACATTTACCGTGACAAGTTTTACTGCGCTCGGATAAATAAATCGTGAGAAAATTCAATTAAAATATTTTAACTTTGCTTTGCCACCCTGTTGGTTTTGTAATTACAGTAACAGGCTTTTGAAAGTAATCTCTACCATCATATAAAATTTCTGGATGACATCAGAAACAGTTTCGGAAACATAGAATGCCGGTGAAATATTTCGCTTGGACTCGTTGTTGTACTGTTGAAACGTATTTAAATTTGAAAGGTACGGTCGATGTCGACGATATAGTAGTAGCCTACGTCTTTACCGAGTTTCATTGAAATCGCTCCAGACGCACACATACCACAAATCGTATATTTCATATGATGGAAATACGCTAAATAGGAGATTCCGAGGCTTATAATAGCGAGATTAATGTCACGTAAAACTACAAGCTTCGTTTGCTTTTCTTTCTTTCTTTCTTTCTTTCTTTCTTTCTTTCTTTCTTTCTTTCTCTCAGACCTTCATGATCAAGTCTTTAATTCCTTACCATTGCTGTTGCTCGGATTTAACAAAATGTCGTGATTAATCTCAGCTTAGTCTGATGGCTGTTTAAGAGAGACAACTTCGTGATGGTAGATCAACCGGCACGTTAAAGAATCATAAAGGGAAAAATATGGCACCCAGGCGTCTCTAAAGTCATAGCAGTTTAAAGGGACACTACATTTTTAATATTAATCCTTCCTTTCTTGCTTCCTTCCTTTAACTACAATCTCAGCTAGACTATATTTTCTCTCCTCTGTACTTCTACGGTAAACCAGGAATGATGTGACGAGATAAAATTCTATCCTATTGTTTAATTTGAAACTTCTAAAATGGAATTCATAATTTGTGATGAATAATGTATGAACTGCGGTTTACTTTTATACACAGTTAATTCAATGAGTAGGAGTGATATCTTTGAAGATGAGATGCTGGGCGCATGCCAAGCTTTATGCTAAGAAGTATGAAGAAGCGTGCATATAACCGTATAAATAAGCACACCATGGCTTGTGTATTCTAAGACATATTCATGTTACTTACACATCTCCAGCGTAACTTAGTCTGAGAATATTTACTTTATGAGAGTAGGATAATGAAATAAGTTTTTGTCCTCATTTATGGATGTGTCTGTCTCCTGAACTAGTTCTGATTGATTGTAGTGGTTACAATGAAAGCTAATAAGGTGATAATGTTATTCCGTCCGACCCCGACTGTGCTTTCATTATTTTCAACACTATTGTTATTCAAACATGGTGTCGAACCAAATTTTTCACCATTGTTCAATATCTCAAAAACCGTTATAGCAATAAAGATAAATAAATAAATAAATAAATTACTAACTAACTAACTAACTAACTAACTGACTGACTGACTGACTGACTGACTGACTAACTAATTAATTAAATAACTAACTAACTAAGTAAGTAACTAACTAACTAAATAAATAAATATTATAAATAAACTAGCTGACCCGGCAGACGTTGTCTTGCCAATCAAAGAAAGGGTTGTAACTTTGTTTCTTGAAGTGCTTTTGGATACACAATATTTTTTCAATTTCTGTTATCTGCCTCTGAACTATCGTGAAATGAATTAAGTAATCTAGAAACATTCGTGAGAGCGTGCACAACAACTCTCCAAAGTTTCATCGCAATTGGATAAATGGCATATAACGCATACGGGATTTTGTTTAAATGATTCGTGCACAGTCACTCATTTGTTGAATCTACTCGTGCTCTACCAACTGTGAAATGGATTTACTAAGTTAGAAAGCTTCACGTAAGTGTACACAACAACTCATCAAAGTTTCATCGCAATCGATGAATAGTATATGAACGCATACGGGATTTTGTTGGAACGCTTCGTGCGTCGTCACTCATTTGTTACATCTACTCGTGCGCTACCAATATTTTAAAATGGATTTACCAAGTTGAACACCTTCCCTGGCGTGTGCACAACAACTCATCAATGTGTCATCGGAATCGGCTGAATGACATATGAACGCATACGGGATTTTCTTTAAACGATTGGCATGCTATCACTCATTTGTTCAATCTACTCATGCGCTACTTATTAAAAACTGGATTTACTAAGCCAGAAACCTTTCCTGGAGTGTACACAACAATTCACCAAAGTTTCATCGCAATCGGATAAATGGTATATGAACACCTACAGGACTTTGTTGAAACGATTCTCGTGCCATCGCACATTTCTTGAATCTACTCGTGCACTACTAATTGTAAAATGAATTTACTAAGCCAGAAACCTTTACTGAAGTGTACACAACAATTCACCAAAGTTTCATCGCAATCGGATAAATGGTATATGGACGCATACGGTACTTTGTTGAAATGATTCGCGTGCCGTCACTCATTTGTGAATCTACTCGTGGTGGCTCTACGTGCAACGTCCAAAAGCATCACTTTTCACTAAGGCTAGCGGTTTCCATGACGACTGTTTTTGACGGTACATTGTGGTTCTAAAATTGTGTATAAATTGTGGTTCTACAATTCTAAATTTCCACCTACCTGGTCAAATTGTGAATCTAAACCATACATGGACCCACCCTAACATACATACAAAATTTCATCGAAATAGGCCCAGTCATTTAGGAGGAGTTCAGTCACATACACACGTGTCGAAGAATTATATATATAAAGACTAGCTAACCCGGCAGACGTTGTCCTGCCAATCAAAGAAAGTGTTGTAACCTTGTTTCTTGAAGTGCTTTTTGATACATAATATTTTTTCAATTTCTGTTAACTGCCTCTAAACTATCGTCAAATGAATTAACTAATCTAGAAACATCCGTGAGATCGTGCACAACAACTCTCCAAAGTTTCATCGCAATCGGATAAATGGCACATAACGCATACGGGATTTTGTTTAAATGATTCGTGCACAGTCACTCATTTGTTGAATCTACTCGTGCTCTACCAACTGTGAAATGCATTTACTAAGTTAGAAAGTTTCACGTAAGTGTACACAACAACTCATCAATGTTTCATCGCAATCGATGAATAGTAGGCCTATATGAACGCATACGGGATTTTGTTCGAACGCTTCGCGCGTCGTCGCTCATGTGTTACATCTACTCGTGCACTACCAATATTGTAAAATGGATTTACCTAGTTGAACACCTTTCCTGGCGTGTACACAACAACTCATCAATGTTTCATCGGAATCGGATGAACGACATATGAACGCATACGGGATTTTCTTTAAACGATTCGCATGCCTTCACTCATTTGTTGAATCTACTCATGCGCTACTTATTAAAAACTGGATTTACTAAGCCAGAAACCTTTCATGGAGTGTACACAGCAATTCACCAAAGTTTCATCGCAATCGGATAAATGGTATATGAACACCTACAGGACTTTGTTGAAACGATTCTCGCGCCATCGCACATTTGTTGAATCTACTCGTGCGCTACCTATTGTACAACGAATTTTTAAGCCAGAAACCTTTACTGAAGTATAGACAACAATTCACCAAAGTTTCATCGCAATCGGATAAATGGTATATGGACGCATACGGTACTTTGTTGAAATGATTCGCGTGCCGTCACTCATTTGTTGAATCTACTCGTGCGCTACCTATTGTATAATGGATTTATTAAGCCAGAAACCTTCCGTAGGGCATACTCAACATCTCACCCAAGCTTCATCGTAATCGGACGAATGGTATTTGAACGCATACGGGACCTTATTGAAACGCTTCGCGCGTCGTCGCTCATTTGTTGAATGTACTCGTGCGCAACCTCCTGTGAAATTGATTTACTAAGTTAGAAACCCTCACGTAAGTGTACACAATATCTCACCATAGTTTCATTGCAATCGGATGAATGGTATATGAACGCATACGGGACTTAGTTTAAACGTTCGCGCGTCGTCGCCCATTTGTTGAATCTACTCGTGCGCTACCTATGGTAAAATGGATTTACTAATCCAGAAGCCTTCCCTGGAGTGCACACAACATCTCACCCAAGTTTCATCGCGATCGGACGAATGGTATTTGAACGCATATGGGACCTTGTTGAAACGCTTCGCACGTCGTCGCTCATTTGTTGAATCTACTCGTGCGCATACTCCTGTGAAATGGATTTACTAAGTTAGAAACCTTCAGGTAAGTGTACACAACAACTAATCAAAGTTTCATCTCAATCGATGAGTGGTATACAAACTTATACGGGATTTTGTGGAAACGTTTCGCGCGTCGTCGCTCATTTATTGAATCTACTCGTGCGCTACCTATTTTAAAATGAATTTACTAAGCCAGAAGCCTTTCCTGGAGTGTACACAACATCTCACCCAAGTTTCATCGCTATCGGACGAATGGTATTTGAACGCATACGGGACCTTCTTGAAACGCTTCGTGCGTCGTCGCTCATTTGTTGAATCTAGTCGTGCGCTATCTATTGTGAAATAATTTACTAAGCCAAACACCTTCCCTGGAGTACGCTCAACATCTCACCCAAGTTTCATCGCAATGGGATGAACGGTATATGAACGCATGCGTGACTTTGAAACGCTCCAACGTGCAGAGACAAACAGTAGAATTCGAAATCACTGCCACCTTTGGTATAAAACACAACTTTCCACCACGGGCGGAGTGTTTGTTATGGCGGTAGTTGCACAGGTTGCGACCAGGTGGCTCTAACGTGCAGAGACAAACCGTCCAAAGACATCAGCTTTCACCAAAGCCAAGGCTAATGGTTTGCATGACGACTGATTTTGACTGTATATTGTGGTTCTAAAATTGTGTGTAAATTGTGGTTCTAAAATTGTGTTCATTCCACCTACCGGGTCAGATTGTGAATCTAAACCATACATGGACCCACCCTAATATACATACCAAATCCCATCAAAATCAGTTCAGTCGTTTAGGAGGAGTTCAGTCACATACACACGTGTCGAAGAATTATATATATAAAGATAAATAAGTAACTAAATAACAAAAGAACTAAATAAATAAGTAACTAACTAACTAAATAAATAAATTAGTTAATATATGTATGATGAATGAATAAAGAAATATATAGATAACATCTCAGGGCCAGCAGATTTCAACAATGCTCACTAACGAGACCTACAAGTATCTGGGAATGAAGCAGACACATAGAACACTCAGTAGTGAAGCAAGATCTGACGAAGGAATTCGTCAAAAGAATTAAGCTTGTTTCTAACACCAGCCTCTACAGTAAATTCTTGGTTAAGGCAATCAATTTATGCTGCCCCTATCATTAGTTGCTCGTTTGGGGTCATCAAGTGGAGCAAAACTGCCATTGAAAGTCTAGAACATTAGAACATTACTGACCAAATCACGAAAACACCATCCCAGGACATCTGTGCAACGAGTCATGCTACCGAGACATATGGGTGGGAGAGGAATTGTTGATATGAACAACCAAGTAGCTCACCAGTTCTATGAACTAAGAGAATACTTCTGTTCTGTATCAAACCATTCAATGCTGCATAAGGCTGTCACAGTAGCAGATGATGCATCTCCACTGTTCTTAAGTCAGCAAGAGACTCAATATCAGGTGCTCAGTGATTGGTTAGATTCAATGCTTGGTTGCCCAAGCCACTGCATGGAAGACATCCCAATGAAGGCATCCAAACTCACGTCGAAAAGCTAGCGTTGATTTCTGGGCAGATGTTTCCTGAAACAGAAGGCTTTATGTTGGCTATTCAGGACCAGGTTGTCCCCACGAGGAACTACCTAAAGATCATTGTCAAGGATGCGTCTGTGGAAGATATATATTATATTATATTTCTGTGTCCGGGAGACACACTAAATTCTTCCTTTCCAGAACTCTGCAGCTCTTATCCCTCGGTCTGTGGCCAACGTAAGGTCTTCCTTGCTCCAGGTGTCATTCAGATCTTGGCACGTGAGCAGGTGTTTTTGGAGCCTGGTTTTCTCCTCAGTCACATCTTGGATCTTCTGCATAACCTCACTTCACAAGGTTGCTACGACACTTAGGCATTCCTGTTCCCATCCAGTTTAAGGACCTCCAGGTGGTATATGGCAAATGACTACCACTGCTTAGTTCTTCTTTTGGGGTAATCCCCTCTGGTACTATTTGTTCCAGAGTGACACAATCCGGACTTCTGGTTTGGTATGGAGAGGTAGTGTTCTCTTAATAAAACTCTTCCTGGATCTTAGGCGAGGAGTTGTCACGTTGTGAAAGATGACAATTGAAGATACGGTTGCTCAACAGCGTAGACTGTTCAGCATATCAGTTCAGATTGTCACCATTACGCAGGGACAGAATATAGGAAGAGCCATGATTTTGTTGCCAAGTTAGTACACCAAGAACTGGCCGTCACCTTCAAGTGCTGAGCCAAGAGAAAGTGCCGTACTATAAATATGTCCAAGAATGTGTGCTGGAAAATTACAACTTTATCCTGAACTAGGATCGTACTGTATAATTACGTTTTTAGGGTTCGTAAAACAATGAGTCAGGCTTATACTCTAATTCTTTATTTAGACTATAATAACTTACACTAATCAACATTAATACAAATGAGGCCTACTCACGCATACACATTGAGTCTCACCTCATACAAACATTAGTCACAATTATTTCCACTATACTTTGAGAGAAAATGTCTCTTCAGTACTCAGTATTTACATACACATTTATTTATACATTTATTTCCACACCGTCGCACCGTTTCGTGGCACTGCTCTGCTCTGACCGAACTGGAGCTCTCACTTAACTGCTACGAACTCGATTTTATCTTCACTCTGTCAGTGAGTCGTCACTGTGTCACAGCTTACACTTACTCGTACAGTGTACACAGATCCTCTTCAGCCTGGCACCTGCCGCTTCATTTACTAGCAGAGTCCTCTTGTTGCTTCTTGTGCGCTCCTGCTCCTCTCGCGTCGAACTCAGATCCTCGACCGCGTCTTTCACGAAGCACCGCGACACCCCCAAGCATTCACAGTCCCGACTCAATGTTGCGCACTGGCAGATAGGCTTCCACTCAGTTACAGTAGACGTCCGGAACTAATTAAGTCGCTGCGCTGCTCTGCACTCACAGACTTACTAGAGTCAGGGCGAATAAAGTAATAAGTGGTGGAACTTCCATATGACTCAATGGTTAAGATGAAGTAGTTCTTAATTTCAACACCACGCGCCGCGCCGAGCGTATGGTTTCAGCAGATGACGGCAGTCAAGCAGTGATGCATTACCGCGCTCAAATTGTACTTACAATACAACTACGTTTCAACTGCAAAATTAAATCAAGACCCTTCTGAGAGGTATTTTGGACTTAAACGAGGTTTAAGCAGTGACGATCATCCTACTTCCATCGACTTCTTTCGCCTCTATTTGCTTCAATCTATATACTGTACATAGGCCTACCAGTGAAAGAGGCCCTTTCTTCAAAAGCTAATCATGAAGACGTTACTGACAATAAGCTTTCTTCCTTTTTAATGAATACGGTCAATGGCGAGAAATGAAATACATACGAGCAGAGAGGTGAACGATAACAATTGTCAGCAAATTAAAGAAACTATTAGACTACACTGACGAAGCCTTGGTGGCTTAGGCGGTAGCACGCCGGCCTCTCACCGCTGGGTCCGTGGTTCAAATCCCGGTCACTCCATGTGAGATCTGTGCTGGACAAAACGGAGGCAGACAGGTTTTTCTCCGGGTACTCCGGTTTTCCCTGTGAACATTTCATTCCAGCAACACTCTCCACTAGCATTTCATTTCATCTGTCATTCATTTAATCATTGCCCCAATGGAGTGCGTCAGGCCTCGGCAGCCGGCACAGGTCATATCCTCGCCGCTAGATGGGGGCTTCATTCATTCCATTCCTGACCCGGTCGGAGACTGGAAGCAGGCTGTGGATTTTCATTTCATTAGACTACACTGACAGACTTTGAACCCGAACTGGATCCTATAATCCTGTCAGTTAATGATGACAGTTCTGAGAGAGCAGGCGATAACGTTATTTATAATATTATTTGTGTAGTTACCTGATTCACACTGCAGCAAAGGAGATTGTGAAATGTACTTCCTGCATTAGGTCATTGGAAAGTGATTCTGAAACATTTGATGCTGTTAATGATGTATGTATCCTCACCATGCTGAGAGACTTTGGCGGAAGTGAATCTAAATATGTCAAATACCCGTCTTTATCTTTATTTTACGTGATGAAACGTGTGGATGCAGTAGTGGAGGCAAAGTTGGAACTAGAAGGCGCGTTGTGAACTTCCTGTGTTCCGAAATGTGTGCTGCTCAGAGGAGCACCTGTTATTATATTTCCCTAGGATAGTGTGTCATTACATTAAATGCCGGTTCATTTTCCGGGCGAAAGAAATGTCCAGGGAACTGAGATCCAGATCGTCTTCAAAATCAGCGAGAAATATAATGAAGATCTCTTTTGTTTAGAGGTAAGCTCTACTCTTCTTAAAAATGTATTTTAGTGTGTTCTGGACAGCATTTTAATATGTTCGTATTTCCTTGAAGATTTGTTTCTGCTATTCACAACTTGCTTCGTATTTAGTGCAATACTTCTTTTAATAAACAATGAGCCGGACTGACCGTCCGCCTGCACATCCAGGCCAAGGAACGCTAGTACCATCTAGCGGCGGAAACGGTCAACTACCGGAGTTCCACCACTTATTACTTTATTCGCCCTGCTACAGTGTTCACCCACTGTCTTCACTCTTCACTGCCGTCAACTCAACTCAACTCTGCCTGCCACGTCGGTTCTCCGCTTATATACACACAGTCAGCACTTGGCCAAGAATACTCTCCATGTCACCACTTCCAGTATAGTAGCCTCACTTTCGTGGTTAACGACCGGCTCGTCTTTGAAACCTACCTGGACGGATATGTTTACAATCCATAGTTGCGGGGTGCCGAGGCATTCACGGCTTAAGGCTGGTGAGCAGGTACTAGACTGGCGTCAACACCTTGCCTGCACTCATCGTGGACAGATGGCGGAAGCATCTTATTGGTCAAGAACCGTCAGATATTTGTCAGTCATAAATAATGGCTGTTGTCGGCTCGTGCTAATGCTTAACGTTTGAGTCGCCGGTCGTTAACCAGGAAAGTGAGGCTACTTTACCGTCGAGTTCCTCCTTGTCGAATGCCCTCGATGTTTCACGTTGAACCTAGCGGCTTCGAGAGTCCGGTAGCATGTGTGTCAATGGCCTACCTGACTCACGGGGCTATTGTTCCGACAGCACCCCCATGAGGCAAATTAGGGTTGCGGCCTGGAAGCTCGGTCAGCTGATGAATCTGCCACAACACGTCACAGTATTGACAGACCAGTCAGCCGTGCACAACAGACTTCATCCGGTTCTTCATAGATGTGGCAGTCCCAAACAGAGGCAACATGCTAACAAAACATGTTGAAAAGCTGTCAAAATGTAAAGAGGTTTCAGAACTGATCAGGAAGCAATGGCACATGGCCCAAGTCAGAGCAGTTCCTATAGTCATCTCCAGTACTGGCGTGATTCCGAACAACTTAAAGGAATCTCACACAGAGTTCAAATTCGACCCAAACCTTTTTAAGATTATGCAGCAGACAGTCCTACTTTCGGCGTGTCGCATATTAAGGCTGTTCTTGAATGATCAAGCCTGAAGGAGTGAGGGAAACGTGTAAATCTACTACAGAAAGCAGTCACCGAGAGATTCAACAATTTGCTCCTTTTGATGTATATCTGGGATTGTAAATGTTCTTTTTCCAACAAAAAAGTTGAGAATGTGTAAGCGCGTGTGCAAAGTAAATAATAATAATAATAATAATAATAATAATAATAATAATAATAATTTTATTTTATTTTATTTTACGAGGGACTGTGGAAAATCTTCAAAAGACACTTGTGAAGGGTCCGCACTCCACAGTAGTGTGGGATTCTTACCCACTAGAAACCACATCCCTTTTCCCACGATGTGTTCTTCACCCCGGAACCGCTCTCGCATTACTTCAGGGTGATGTGCTTACTTAGCCTTTCAGACTTCTTCTTTCTTCATTTCTTCTTAAGGGCGTTCGTACGCTTCCAGATCCCGCTTTTTCTGGCGAAGGACATCCTCCACATACACTGCTACATGATCCCATGATTGCTGGTTCCATAACATCACAGAAATAATATTATCTGGTGTCAGTTCTCCCAATTTAGCTTCCACATATTCTCTCTTTATCATCCAATGGCCGCACACGAAGAAGGTGTGAAGTACATCATCGATGTCGTCACAATATATGCATGTTGCACCACTCGCTCCGCCTACTCTATGCAGGAATTTCCGAAAATATCCGTGTCCTGTTAGAAGTTGTGTGAGGTAATAATTGACTTCACCATGGACTCTTTCGACCCAGGTATCCGGGCGTGGTATCAGTCGCTTGGTCCATTTACCACGAGGGTCACTTTCCCGTCTGAGTTGCCATCGCCTCATCTGTTGGTTAAAGGCACGCTTCTTTGCACATTTCTTTCCCAGCTCTCCTTGGGTACGCCAGATTTCTTGTCGCTCCAATGCAAGCGGATCTATTGGGGCTATTGCTGCCACCGTGCGGTATGCACATGCAATACGTCAAGCTGCTCTCCGTTGTACGGCAGCTATCCTTCTCCGATACCATGCAAATCTCAAGGATTCGGCCCAATAATAATAATAATAATAATAATAATAATAATAATGTTATTGGTTTTACGTCCCTTTTAACTACTGGGGCTTTTAGGGACGCCGCCGGCGTGCCGGAAGTTTGCCCCGAGGGGGATCTTTAACGTACCAGTAAGTCTACTGACACGGCTCCCTCACAATTGCATACCCTCAAATGCCAACTGACTGCGCCAGAATGCGATCCTGACACCTTGGGAACAGCAGGCGAGAACTTTCCCACTGAGCCACGCAACCTGTCGAGTATCATAGGTGAAGTACGAGGTTAGCCTGCATGGAATGGGAAAGTTCTAGTACTGTGCACGACCAGAGGAGAAACAGCTGCTTGGTGTTGTGTCAGATAGCTCCAGGTGACTAGTTATTGCCGTGCCTCATTAACAACTATCGGGTAATGAAAAACACAGGACTCAGTACGAGCATTGTAGAGAAATGCTCGAGATATTACAATCTGGTTACATTAATGGGGAATATATCCCCTATGCACACTCCTGGGAACGGTAAATGTATAGAATCGCCACTACTCGAACTACTACTGTCTGTTGTCATCCATTACAGCGCACAGAAGTCAAACTTTTCCATGTCTTTGAACAAATGAATAGCGTAATTCGCATCACCATAGATATAAACAAGATGTTCAGCAAATAACATGTAGCCTACTTTCTTTTAAATGTATGGGTATAGTCAGTGCTGTTTATCATTTTAAATGATCTTGTCGACTTCGTCGTTACGCTGGGGTCCGGCGTTACATTACGGTGAGGCGGGACGAAATGTACCAAGAATGCACTGAGGTGTGTGACGTCATAGTACTGCTTGAGCTTCCTCCTTTCCCCGCGCGCTCCGGTGAGCGTGACGTCATCCAGCTAGCTACCTCCTTTGACCTTGGTTTGCACTTGCTAACGGACTTTGAGTTCTCGCAGCATTTGTAGCATTTGTAACATTTAAAATGATATAAAGTCTATTCTTTCAGACTGACTATCAGTCTTTTTTTTTTCTAAACAAAATTTAAGAGGTAACTTACTCTCAGTTGTAGTCGACAAAACATCATGATCTTGCAATTTCCAGCAATTTGCAGAGTCCGGTTATTACTTTATGGGCTGACATGTTAAATGAAAGGTTGCATTGAGTTAATTTATTAACTCATTAATTCATTAACTTTCAGCTTTTTCGTTGCCTGGAGGGATGTAAAATAGTTCGTTATTTTCTTCATCCTTCAAACCACGCACAAAATAACAACCTACCCCATCTCCAAACACTAGCCGGCGTGCTTATAAGAACAGAACTTCCTTTTCACGATTGTTAGAGTATATTACTTATTTTTGCCTAAACAATTAAATTTCTTCGAATAAGGCAGCAATTACACAAAGCTTTTGTCGTCAGAAATTAATATGGCCTATTGTTTCGATTATGCTGCTGAGTGCATAGTTGCCGACCAAAAGAAACTGATTCGATAGATAGATTTAAATCGAGGATTACTCAAAATCTCATCCAACTGTTGTGAACAGTGCGTTGGCGCCAGCTGATCGATGAACTTTCAAATCGGAAGTCATATTTGCCGGACTAGATACAAATGTACCAATATTTTTAGCCTGCTTTCGAATTTTGCAAAAATGAAAATAGAGTTATGAGATCAACACAGGGCGAAAAATTGTCTGTCTGTGTGTGTGTGTGTGTGTGAGTGTGTGTACTCTTGAATGTCTGCCCCCCCCCCCTATCAATTCGAACACGGTGAAACCAATTTGAACGAAAGTTGGCACAGAGGTAGCACTAGCAAAGGGCACCTCAGTGTCATGTTTTATATTGCCACCATCTTGACGGAAACGTAATGGCGGCCACCCAAATGTTCAAAGCTTAAATCAAATTCCAACTAACCTAATCATCCCATCTCTACCAAATTTTGCAGCAACATATATTTATGTGGCGAGCGTCATTTGGCAAAACTACAAGGTCATCAGCCCAATAGTTTGCAGATGGCGGCAATGTATGTGTGCAAATCGATTCCCCCTATCAATTCAAACATGGCGAAACCGAATTGAACGAAATTTGGTTCAGATGTAGCACTAGCAAAGAGCACCTCAGGGTCATGTTTTATATCGCCGGCATCTTGACGGAAACGGAATGGCGGCCACCCAAATGTTAAGAGCTTAAATCAAATTACGACCAACCTAATTATTTGATCTCTACCAAATTTTGCAACAACATACCTTTTTCTGGGGGGCATCTTTTGAATGAACTACAAGGTCATCAGGCCAATAGTTTGCAGATATCGGCCATGTATGTGTGCAAATCGATTCACCATATCAATTGAAACACGGTGAAACCGAATTGAATGAAATTTTGTACAGAGGTAGCACTAGCAAAGGACATCTCATATTCATGTTTAATATCCGTATAACACGTTGTATTTCAACAAGCTACTACAACCAACATTCAATTATACTCCTTGAAGAGGACAAAGAGTTATAACAATACCCATGCATTTAGGAGAAAGTAGGCTATATGTTCTTTACTGAACATCTTGTTTCTTAAACAGTTTTCAAATGTTTAAGGGGTACGCGTACCCCCGCGTTCCCCCTGAAAAAAAAAAATGCCCTGGAAATAGTAATCTTATAATTAAGGCCCGGAAGTCCATGCACTATTAAACGAATAAATATGCATGCAAAAATGCACTAATGATTGTTCAAATATGCATCACGTTTCAAAAAATATGCACTATGAAATAGTTACGGCAATTACGGTCTCTCGGTATTAGCCTATTTAGCGTTTGTATTTAGAATATAACGAAAATATGAACAGACGAACATATAAAAACACGTTTAAAAAATCTCAACTAAGGAATAGTTCTAAATAGTAGTAAATGTTATTTTACGGAACTTCAGGCGGTGTTGACAATCAATAATTATTTTATTATGTTAATTTTTAAGTATAACTGATATACAATTTTAATTTCCACTGATTGTTTTAAAATGAAAATAATTTTGCAATATTTACGTAGTAAATGGTGTGTAAAAATAATTGATATTAACTTGCAAAAAGGACTGAAACGTGTTAGGTATTGAACCCTTTTAACCTCTGATGGTTAAATGATTCGATGTTTTATTTCTTCAATTAATAAATACTTCTACAAGCATCATGAAAATAGCCAGACGGAGATGAGGAAATTTCAAGCAGTTGCTGGAGACAGTGAGGACATACCTGAAGCTGTTGACAAAAGGCTAAATACTTAGGATTGTGAAAAGAATGACCATAGCTATGATTCAGTAGGACAGGTGGAGGCCGCCTCAAAATAGAAGCGACGCGCAGTGAGACATGCTGCTGGTATGTTCATTGTTATATTCGCGCCTAGAAGAAAGATGATGCAGTAACGTGAGTGGCTGATGAGCATGCTAGACACTCCTACTAAGCCAAGGTCTGATAAAAACCGCCAAGTTACAGAAAATGTGGGAACCAATGAGAGAAGAATGCCTATTTAGCGTGGCAGGTCTAGCGTGGGCACGCTCGGCTAGCATTCACGCGGGAGATCGCCTAGACAACATCTCTACGATCGATTCTTGGATTAATGGGCATATTCTTGACCTGCGCTATTTTTCGAGTTCAGTGATATTTATTTCATTCCTGTATCACTATTATTTTGTGAAATTTTTATCTAATTTCCCCCTCTATCTACACCTAGGGCTGGTTCATTTATAAGCGGTGTGAAGAGCCAAGACATAGCTTATTATTATTGTGTGTGTCGAGGGCACAGATTATTACTCTGTGCGTCGACGGACGTAGGACTATTACTCTGTGCGTCTACGGACGTAGACTTTGATTTTGTGTGTCGTGGACACAGGTTTTTATACTTTGCGCGTCTAAGGACGTTGACAGTTATACTTTGCGTGTCATGAAGGACACAGAAATTATTATTAAAAGTGTTAAATTCAGTGTTAGATAGTCACAGTACTATATTTGTAGGGACAGTATCTTCGATAATTCGCCAACAGACTGCTTTGGGGAAAGTAGTACCCGAACGGCGAATTTAGTAGTCAGACATCAAGTGTATAATAATTTAATTTTTGAATCAGAGATGACATCATTGACCGTGGAGGAAGCCTGGAAATATCAAGACTCCATCAAGATGGTTGAGATGAGATAAGAAGGATCCAGTTGGGAGATGGCTGCGGATGTTCTTTGACGGGTGGCTGACTGAGGATGAGTACTGAATAATATTTATTATTATCTGATAAATTAACTTATGGTGTATGGGACATATTTTGTTTTGTAAATAATTTGCTTGTGTGATTAACGTAGTCTATTTAGTTTTGGTCTGACACACCTTTTGCATGGAAACAGCTCGCATATATTATTAGTAGAAGGTTCTTTTCTTGTTTGTTGTTTTAACTAACGTAGCTATGTGGACGACCGTGTTTGCATATGTTACGCGATGCAGTTAAAAACGTCTCTCGGAGATATGTTGTGTTTCAGAAGTAGGACTGAAGTAAAATAGTTATACAGTAGATTGGAGGGTAATTAATTTCTTTTGTTTTATTATTGATCAGATTCAATGAGATTATTGCCTTTGGAGCAATGTGATTTGTGACGAAGAGCAGTCAGCTCTATCGTAGATTTTAATATTTTTTTTAAATTGTGCGAGCATCCATTCAGCCGATCTGTGTGAAAATACGTATTGTCATTCCCAAATGTGTGTGTGTGAGTGTGTGTATTTGTGTCATTACAAGCGGGAATTTCAGCGTAGACTGATTTCTGGCAGCTTGATGACAAATCCATATTGTGACCTCGCGAGGGCAATTCTGGATATTTTGATTAATGTCTGACCATATGTTGAAGTGGTTGAGTTTGTTGCTGTTGATTCCTTGAGATAACGGCACAGCTGGTCAGGTATTTATACACACTGGAGTGGGACAATGACAGGTGATTGAGGAAGAGGGGTGATGTTTCGCAAGACGGACTGAAGGTTGCCAGCCAGGTCATTAGTGGAGAGTGCCTGTGTGGCTCAGTAATAACTTTAAATACAGAATTAAGAACTGATCAATGATAAAAAATTGTTTAAATAAATGGGAGTTGCCTACGAATCACGATAATCTCCGAAGCGTTAGCTTAACATGCAGTTTTGTTCATATAAAGTAATGTCAGCCAGTCAGGTTTTTGTTGTTGTTGGTTTATTCCATGTTTATATTTAATTTAGTGACCCGTGAGTCACATGCTATGCTGTATTTCCTTGTTTGTGTTGAGCAATTTGGCCAGTGTTGGCAGCTCATAGTCAAGTGCGTCTTCGCGCTAATGAGGGTCCCGAGAGCGATTCCTGTAAATAGTAGATTTAGTGCGTGTGTCAGCATTACGTTTAAGGGTTTTTATTAATGTCATGTTCCATATCCTTAAACGTTGATTTACGAGATGATTGTTCGTAAGCATCGTGGCTGTTAACCCGTTGTAAACGAACACTCATCCAAAGTACTCATTCCTCGTAGTTAGTCATTACGCGCACATAAAACCCAAATTGCAAGGTAGTGGAACCAGGATCCACATTTTAAATAAAAGGGGAGATCCGTCTGACTCCTCAAATTTTAGATATTCCGATCATGGGAAATTCAGGGAGGATTTGTTTTATATTTTTTATTGTAGTTTATTTCTTTTTATGCACTATTAGTCATTAAATCTTGTTATTATTTTACATCTTGTCTCCTTTCTTTCTTGTTTAATAGTTTATATCCTATGACCCTTACCTCAGTAGAGCATGTTGTTTGGCGAAAGTAAACATCACATAGGAACTGAGCGCGACCCCTTGATTAAGATTTCTTACATTAAACACTGCTTTTCTGAAGGGTTCATAGGAGTAAACTGGCGCGGCCAAGCGTGGGGCGGTTCACTGTGGTGTAACGGCAAAGATTTTGCACATGTCAATGTAAGCGTAGTTGGGTTTTCAAACTGACGCAACAATGAAGGTGTAATTTTATTGCTGGTTCGCTGCTGGAACACATTTAAGTGTTTGAATAAAACTGACATGCCGCAAGTGCAGGCAGATATGACAGTATTTTAATCACCGGGAAGTGATATTTTATTAAAAGTAAGTGAGGCGAAGTCGATACCACCAAAAGTGTGAAATATAAAGTAAAATCAGGAGTTTGCAATGTAAAATACGGTTCACGTTTTTGTCTATTGAATTAAAGTAAAAGGTAAAATATGTGATACCGGGCGCCCAATGATTAAAGTTAAAATTAGATTTGTTTAGAAAGTCAAACTCGTGAAAATGTTAGGAGGCTGTAGCCTTAAATGACAATTAATACTTTGTTAATTAGTCAGTGTTGATATCAGATCAGGATAACAATTTAATGACTGAATATGTGTTTGGGTTTAAATTAATTTGAGTAAAGTTAGAACTACTCAGAGATGCAATCGACTAGTGGGATTAAAAGTAAAAATAAATGAACTGAGTATGGTAAAGAAATTAAATGTGCATTGGATTTTATGTGTGTGTCAAAGGGCATTGCTTTATGCCATTTCCCTAATGTCTCATATAAAGTGTGTAATATGGCAACGGTTGAACAGATTCAAGAAATCATTGAGAGAGCAGCTAGGAGAACACAGGCATTGTTGGACACTAAATTGGCGGAACAGAGTCAATCATTAAACGATAGTTTGTTAGAACAAAGTGAATCACTAAACACAAAATTATCTGAACAAATAAACACTAAACTATCAGAACAGAGTCAATCATTAAACACTAGTATGTTAGAACAAAGTGAAGCATTAAACGCGAAATTGTCTGAGCAAATAAACAATACTATGTTAGAACAAAGTGAGTCGATAAACAAATTATCCGAACAAAGTGAATCATTGCGGACACAATTAAATAACAGTAGAATTGAACAGAATGAATATCAGGCGGAACAAGCTAGATTATTAAAAAGTGAAATTAATGACACTATCAATTCGCAATTAGAAACGCAGAACATTAAAAACACGAACCAATTAGCTTCGTTAACCGCAGAGATGAAAGATCACACTAATCAACAGATGGTATTACTGGCCCTAGATGTCAGTAAAAATAATGAAAAGCAATTAGACCAGATTAAGAAAATGGAAAGTATTTTTGATCAAAAACTTAGCATTCTGGATGAAACGGTGTTAGCTAAATTAGAGCAAATTGAAATAGCGTGCACTATGAATACAAGTGAGGTCAAGATAGCTCTGGAGAAGTTAGAAGGACGATTTATGGAGATGGAAAAGAGCGACAAAGTCATTCAACAACAATTATCAGCAGTAGATGAACATATCCGGCATAATTAAAGATATGGATCGTCTCGAAATAAAATCAGCAGAGCAGTGGAAAAGCCTAGAAGCGGATCAGGAGCAATTAAAGAGTACCTTAGACGACACTAAAAGCCAGATTGAAGAGAAAGTAAGCACGATTAAAGAGCAGATAAGAAAAGATTGGAAAAAAATGAATATCGATTCTAAAGAGGAAAGATCAACCATTCTTAAAACAGTAGGCGAAAATCACACTCGTATTCAAGCATTAGAGCAAGAAATGAAGAGTAAGCTCAAAGAACAGACGGACAGGATCATTAAAGCCGAACTCAGGTCATTAGAGCAATCGTCGATATTTAGAACAGGAACATTGAAAGACAAGCAGGATGACTCAAATAGCCCGGAGGCAAGCACAGCAGGAAGTCAGACTCAGGCGGAGAGCCCATTAACAACAAACACGGAAGGGTTTCGCAAGAATATCGATAGGAGCTCAACACCACAAGACGGTCATCAGCCTACACAACTTATCCAAGTAATTCGCTCAAGTGATTATAAACCGCAGAAATACACGGAGAATTCAGGGGTAACACCGAAAGCTTTTATTAAAGAAATTGAAGACCATTACAATGACACTGGAGTACCTGAAGCACGTAGATTGAGGATGATGGAGAGATTTTTATCAGGAAATGTCCTTACATGGTTTTTAAGCTTCAAATATACATTTGGAACCATGTCAGATTTTAAATTGGCGTTTCTGCGCAAATATTGGTCGCCCGCAACACAACAGAGTCTAAGGATGGAGCTTTACTCTAGAAAGTACCAAACCACCCAGCAAACAAAATACTCAGATTTCTTTAACATGTAAATGTTAAAATTTCGCGACCTTGATTGCCCTTTAAATGAAGCGGATCTGGTGATGACAATAGCGAGGCAATTACCAGTCAACGTGCAACAAGTACTAGTCGCAGCGAACGTTAGTACGGCCATACATGCAGAGCAGATATTACGCCAGATAGATGAGACTACGTCTCATCGTCATTTTAGAGGAGGAAGACAGCTGGAGTTAGTCAATACGACAGAGGTCATAAAACCTAAGCAGGCAAACACTAAAACGCAGGGCACTAATACAAGCACTTCCACACCTAGGCGAAACCAGGAAGAAGGAGAAAACAGACCATACCAGCGTAACGAAAATAACTACAATAATAGATCATATCAAGGCAACAATAGGTATCAACAGAGAGGATATCAACATTGGCGTGAAAATCGAAGAAATGACAGGCCTTATAGAAGATACGGTGAATACAATGCTAATCAAAGATGGAAAGGAAGAAGAGACCAAAATCAAGGAGAGCCACGAAATTATCGAAATGACTGGGATGATAGGCACGCTCAATCACAAAATTACCTAGAGGAATTACACGCTAGTCAAGGTGGAGAGCTAGGAAGATGGGAAAAAGCCATTGGGAACATGAAGAATCCTGATACACATACTGAGGAAGCTGGAAGTCTACTGAGACAAGAGGAATATCAAGGGCATCGGCGACAAACGGATGATGGGAGTCGCACAGGAGCTAAAAAAAATGCTAAATTTGGATAAAGAAGACAGCCTACAAACGCAACAGTCGGAAGTTGAAGATGGATGGATAGTAGCGAACATACAAGAATGGATTGCTTTGCCAGAAGACTGCCTGGAGGAGACGGTGAAACCACGGAACGATGAAATTAGGCAATTACCCATTATTTACGCGAGGATTGGTGGAATTAATATAAGATGTTTATTGGATACGGGGTCACAGATCAGTCAGGTATCGGAGGCCTTGGTTCGAGAATTGGGACGGAGTCAAAATATTCCTGTAATTCCCGTACCACAGCTCAAAGTGAGGGGTGTTATTCCTGAACGCACCGTCACTTGTAAACGTCAGGCATACTTAGAGCTGAACATATTGGAACACACTTTTGGGCAAACATTCATTATCATGGCAAAGATGAATTTCAATATAATTCTTGGTGCAAATTTTATTTGTGACTATCAAGCAGTGATAGATTTGCACAAGAATACTGTCAGTTTTAGAGAGTATGATCAGCTAAAAAACGTGGGATTGCATATGGATGAAATCACCACCGGAAGAGATGTAAATTCTTGGGCATTGGAAGCAATATCGGAAGAGACGGAAGAGGAGGTACGAAAGGCAGAAGATAACATCATAGAAGGAGCTGTTGTGGAACTAGATGAGGAGAGTGAATCCCAGGAGATATGGTCGTTATTAACAGAAGGAGATAACAGTGATGCACAATTTGAAGAGTTACTACAGGAGCGGCTCAATGACATTCAACTTGGGGGTGAACACAGAAAGCAATTGGAAGAGATTTTAAGGAAGCACGAAACAGTATTTGATACAGTACCTGGGAAAATATTAAATTTCAAATATTCAATGCAAGTCGAGGACTGGTCACCTTTCAAAATTAGGTTGTATCCAATTCCTGAAAAATATCGTTGTCAAGTCAAGGTCATTATAGATGAGATGTTACAAGCTGGAGTGATAAGGAAGACACCGACACCTTATCTAAATGCGATTTTGGCAGTCACAAAACCAAATGGATCTATTAGACTTTGTTTAGATGCCAGAAATCTCAACATGAGACTCATTTTTCCTGAGTATGACAGAGCGCCAATTATCAGAGACGTACTAAAAGGCTTTAAAAACAAAAGCATTTATTCATCAGTTGATCTGACGAGCTCGTTCCACCATATTGAATTGGATGAGAAGTCACAGCTTTTAACTGGCTTCTTATTCGATAACCAGACGTTTTGCTTCGTTCGAATTGCCCTTTGGAGTCAAAACAGCGGGCTGTGCTTTAATCCGAGCCCTGGACCGGAATCTAACCGAGGAAGTTAAGGAGATGACGGTACGCTACATTGATGACATTTTGCTGGCATCCGACAACATTGAAACTCACATGGAGAATTTAGATAAAGTATTAGGCAACCTGAATGCATCTAATTTCAGAGTAAACCTGAAGAAATCGCATTTCTTCAAGAGCGAGATCTTATATTTGGGTCACATCATTGACAAGGAGGGAGTGAAGCCAAATCCAGCTAAGATCGAAGCGATAAAGAATTTCCCTACACCAACGAGAGTCAAGCACATTCGGGCTTTCTTAGGCGTAACGGGATTCTTTAAAGAAAACTGTCCAGGTTATACGGAGACTGTAGCTCACATGCAGGAAATGCTAAAGAAGAATAATAAATGGTTATGGAATGCGGAGTGTGAGAAGGCATTCCAAGCAACAAAACAGCTATTGGAAAACTGCATTAAATTAGGATATCCAGATTTTAAGCACAAATTTATAATCCAAGCGGATGCTTCACTAATTGGTATAGGTGCTATGCTCTACCAAGAGGATCCAGCTAACCTGCAGCATAAAACATATTTGGCATTTGTCAGCCGAAAATTGCGTAAGCACGAGCGCAATTATACGGTAACGGAACTAGAGCTGTTGGCCATACTTCATGCGCTACAACAATGGAAACGAATAATTTAAGGCTACCCTATTGTTGTCAGGACCGATCACAAGGCACTAACATTCTTGTTTAAGACGTCGATGGCAAGCGAACGTGTGACACGTTGGTCTATATATATTCAGCAGTTTAGCATTGAGATTGAACATTGCCCAGGGAAGATGAACGTGATTCCGGATGCACTCAGCAGGAACCCAGAGCCTGATAATGAAGAAACAGCGATGGTACAACACTTGGAGTTAACACCGAAGGACCGGGAATTCTTGGAGGAGTTACGTGAGATACAGCGAGAACAAGAAGCGGAACCATGGATGATGCTATTAATTCAATACTTCAGAAAGCAACTACCTACAGGAACACCTGCATTTCGAGAAGCGAAAGCCAAAGAAGGAAGATATGTTTATGTCAACAATTTGCTGCACAAATGGGTAGATAATGACCGCACCAAGTTACGCATATTAGTACCTGCTTCGTTACAACGAGGACTGACATGGCATACTCACGAAAGTTACGGTCACGTGGGCGTAGATAAGTGCGAAGCGACAATGGGAGAGACATTTACATGGCCACGTATGAGAACAACAATATGTGACGTCATTACGACTTGTGATCCTTGTCAGAGGACAAAGCCAAATAATTATTTAATGAGGCAGTATCCTAGACCATTGCTACCTCAGAAACCATGCGAGCTACTGGCACTCGACTGTTTCGGTCCAATCCCGAAGGGAAGGCGAGGTTGCCGACACTTACTAGTATGCATTGATGTATTTTCTAAGTTTGTCGTATTATGCCCCATTCAGAAAACTACTTCAAAACTGGTACTCAGTCGTATTCGGAATAGAGTTATTCCAATCCTTGGAAAACCAGAATTTATATTATCAGATCATGGCAGCTATTTCACAAGCGCCGAATTCAAGAAAGGTATGGAGGACATGGGTATAAAACACATTTTAAGCAGTATCCGACATGCCCAAGCAAATCCAAGTGAGAGAGCAATTAAGTGTGTAACATCATATTTGAGAATCTTCATTCCAAATGAACATCACAGATGGGTGGATAAAATCAAGGATGTAGAGACATGCATGAATTCTACCAGGCACGAGTCAACAGGACAGATCCCTATGGTCCTACACAAAAACGAGTATCCAGTGAGATCGTGGAAAAGCATCATTAACTGCCCACAAGATCCAATGATAGCACCTGACTTGCGAATTGAGAGGACGAGAGCCTACATGAGAAAACAAGCAGACCGCAGATTACGGCGAGTAAGAAATAAGAGGTTTCACAGTGATCTTGAAATCAACCAGCTTGTTTTGGTGAAACGACCCGCTACATCGGACCCAGATAAGAAGATCTTCAGTAAATTCTGCGAAAAGTTCATAGGACCCTATTCTATCGTAAGAAACCTTGGAAATAATGCTTACAGGGTGAAAGAGTTAAGCACTGGAACAATGTCGGTTTACAACGCAGCCAACCTAAAAAAGTATCGTAGAAGTGAGCCATGGGAGCGCCGAAATAACGATGCAGTTTGAATATATGGACGTCCTACTATCAACAAAGTGAACGGGGAGCAGTTGAGTACGGCACGTGAAGGAGGAAGTAGAGCTGTTGTTGACAAATAGTAACGAGGCGAGCAGAGTGTTGCCCGAGGCACCTGTGCGTCACGCAAGCAGTTGAGAGAGTCATTATGAGCAGGATGTGAAACGAGTAAATGCCATTCAAGACAGGAGCGACTAGACCAAGTAATAGAAAAGGGATGATTCCGAAATAAAACAATTTGGCCTACTGAAGTTTTTTTTAAAATTATCGACTTTCTCCGAAGTTCGAAATTTTGTGAGTGGAGGAGTTGTGAACCCTTTTAACCTCTGATGGTTAAATGATTGGATGTTTTATTTCTTCAATTAATAAATACTTCTACAAGCATCATGAAAATAGCCAGACGGAGATGAGGAAATTTCAAGCAGTTGCTGGAGACAGTGAGGACATACCTGAAGCTGTTGACAAAAGGCTTAATACTTAGGATTGTGAAAAGAATGACCATAGCTATGATTCAGAAGGACAGGTGATGGCCGCCTCAAAATAGAAGCGACGTGCAGTGAGACATTCTGCTGGTATGTTCATTGTGATATTCGCGCCTAGAAGAAAGATGATGCAGTAACGTGAGTGGCTGATGAGCATGCTAGACACTCCTACTAAGCCAAGGTCTGATAAAAACCGCCAAGTTACAGAAAATGTGGGAACCAATGAGAGAAGAATGCCTATTTAGCGCGGCAGGTCTAGCGTGGCACGCTCGGCTAGCATTCACGCGGGAGATCGCCTAGACAACATCTCTACGATCGATTCTTGGATTAATGGGCATATTCTTGACCTGCGCTATTTTTCGAGTTCAGTGATATTTATTTCATTCCTGTATCACTATTATTTTGTGAAATTTTTATCTTATTTCCCCCTCTATCTACACCTAGGGCTGGTTCATTTATAAGCGGTGTGAAGAGCCAAGACATAGCTTATTATTATTGTGTGTGTCGAGGGCACAGATTATTACTCTGTGCGTCGACGGACGTAGGACTATTACTCTGTGCGTCTACGGACGTAGACTTTGATTTTGTGTGTCGTGGACACAGGTTTTTATACTTTGCGCGTCTAAGGACGTTGACAGTTATACTTTGCGTGTCATGAAGGACACAGAAATTATTATTAAAAGTGTTAAATTCAGTGTTAGATAGTCACAGTACTATATTTGTAGGGACAGTATCTTCGATAATTCGCCAACAGACTGCTTTGGGGAAAGTAGTACCCGAACGGCGAATTTAGTAGTCAGACATCAAGTGTATAATAATTTAATTTTTGAATCAGAGATGACATCATTGACCGTGGAGGAAGCCTGGAAATATCAAGACTCCATCAAGATGGTTGAGATGAGATAAGAAGGATCCAGTTGGGAGATGGCTGCGGATGTTCTTTGACGGGTGGCTGACTGAGGATGAGTACTGAATAATATTTATTATTATCTGATAAATTAACTTATGGTGTATGGGACATATTTTGTTTTGTTAATAATTTGCTTGTGTGATTAACGTAGTCTATTTAGTTTTGGTCTGACACACCTTTTGCATGGAAACAGCTCGCATATATTATTAGTAGAAGGTTCTTTTCTTGTTTGTTGTTTTAACTAACGTAGCTATGTGGACGACCGTGTTTGCATATGTTACGCGATGTGGTTAAAAACGTCTCTCGGAGATATGTTGTGTTTCAGAAGTAGGACTGAAGTAAAATAGTTATACAGTAGATTGGAGGGTAATTAATTTCTTTTGTTTTATTATTGATCAGATTCAATGAGATTATTGCCTTTGGAGCAATGTGATTTGTGACGAAGAGCAGTCAGCTCTATCGTAGGTTTTAATATTTTTTTTTTAAATTGTGCGAGCATCCATTCAGCCGATCTGTGTGAAAATACGTATTGTCATTCCCAAATGTGTGTGTGTGAGTGTGTGTATTTGTGTCATTACAAGCGGGAATTTCAGCGTAGACTGATTTCTGGCAGCTTGATGACAAATCCATATTGTGACCTCGCGAGGGCAATTCTGGATATTTTGATTAATGTCTGACCATATGTTGAAGTGGTTGAGTTTGTTGCTGTTGATTCCTTGAGATAACGGCACAGCTGGTCAGGTATTTATACACACTGGAGTGGGACAATGACAGGTGATTGAGGAAGAGGGGTGATGTTTCGCAAGACGGACTGAAGGTTGCCAGCCAGGTCATTAGTGGAGAGTGCCTGTGTGGCTCAGTAATAACTTTAAATACAGAATTAAGAACTGATCAATGATAAAAAATTGTTTAAATAAATGGGAGTTGCCTACGAATCACGATAATCTCCGAAGCGTTAGCTTAACATGCAGTTTTGTTCATATAAAGTAATGTCAGCCAGTCAGGTTTTTGTTGTTGTTGGTTTATTCCATGTTTATATTTAATTTAGTGACCCGTGAGTCACATGCTATGCTGTATTTCCTTGTTTGTGTTGAGCAATTTGGCCAGTGTTGGCAGCTCATAGTCAAGTGCGTCTTCGCGCTAATGAGGGTCCCGAGAGCGATTCCTGTAAATAGTAGATTTAGTGCGTGTGTCAGCATTACGTTTAAGGGTTTTTATTAATGTCATGTTCCATATCCATAAACGTTGATTTACGAGATGATTGTTCGTAAGCATCGTGGCTGTTAACCCGTTGTAAACGAACAGTCATCCAAAGTACTCATTCCTCGTAGTTAGTCATTACGCGCACATAAAACCCAAATTGCAAGGTAGTGGAACCAGGATCCACATTTTAAATAAAAGGGGAGATCCGTCTGACTCCTCAAATTTTAGATATTCCGATCATGGGAAATTCAGGGAGGATTTGTTTTATATTTTTTATTGTAGTTTATTTCTTTTTATGCACTATTAGTCATTAAATCTTGTTATTATTTTACATCTTGTCTCCTTTCTTTCTTGTTTAATAGTTTATATCCTATGACCCTTACCTCAGTAGAGCATGTTGTTTGGCGAACGTAAACATCACATAGGAACTGAGCGCGACCCCTTGATTAAGATTTCTTACATTAAACACTGCTTTTCTGAAGGGTTCAGTATTAACATAATTTCAGTATTATTCTGTGATAGACTCTCGGAGTCAGAATAGAAATATAAGACTCTAAGAACATGAAGTAACAAAAAAGCGCTTAAAACAACAGGAAATTACAATATACGCCCTTCTCAAGCAGTGATATGCACTTTAAACAGGCAAAGGAGAAAAATATGATGCACTGTGCCAAAATAACCAAAATATGCACAAATATGCAAAAATAAGATTTTGCATGAACTTCCGGGCCTTGGTTGGTTGGTTCCCCAGTTTAGGGGCTGCGACAACGCGGTCATATAGCCCCGTGTACTTTGGGACTGTGTAGAATATGCCTGATAACCGGTGTTAGTGATGTCTGTATTAGTGTGTGTTATCTGTTTTCAATTCAAGTAAGGACTGCAGACAACGATTTTTTCAAGTAGTTCCTACTTTTGCCACCGAAACACCACCGTCAACGACTACTAGTTCAGAACTTGTTTACCAGATGCCATCGCAGTCGGCTCCTGTCGACGAACGTCGGAACCTAAGAGCGTTTGTCAAATGCTTAACTTAATTTAGCTTCACACAGGTGTAATTAGTGGAAGGTTCTTTAACATCCCATAAATCTATGACATGGGACCGCCGCCACAGTGGGCCAGAATCTTGAAAACGTGGCCAAAAAGGGAAAAAGAAAAGTTTCTAGATGGGAATTTTGGACTATCTGGTTGGCTACAGTAATGTCGGGGCTACTGAATACCGGTTGTGCGGACGAGCAGTTGTTCATTTCGTTCGTTATATCTCAGGTCAATCGCGGTAGTTCATTCTTAGCGGTGCGTGCAGCCGGCCAGGCTACAAAATACTCTTGTCGTTAAAGATAAATATTTGTGTACTGTGTTACTGAAGCGACTATTTTCAATACGGAAGGTGTTCCAGTAGATATGTACTAATTAAAACACACTTATATCATTATTAAATAATTAGTTATACATGTTTTATTAAATTGACTTAATACCGGAAAAATCATGAGAAAAATGCAGGATGTGCTTAAAAATAGAGATAAGTTACGAATTCCACGACATTCCGCTTTCTTTTGCACTGTGTCCGCAAGTATATATTACTAGCAGGTACCCGCGGCTTCGCCCGCGATCAAGACAATGGGGACGATGCATTATTGCTGATAATTGGTCTATTCTATTACAGCAATCGCGGCTATAGGTGGATCCAATCTAATTCTGAATATTCTGATACATACAGTATATTGATATGAGCAGCAAAGTGGGAATTTTATAGAGTTGTGAAAGTCTGCAGGGTTCGATGTTACATTATGTTAACACATTTTAAAATTACGTTTTTGGCTTTGCAATCATCTGCTGAGACATAACGATTTTGTTGTCCGGATGCTCGCGAGCACGCCACATACAGTTGCCCATGGGAAAAAAATGGTTTTGTCTAAATGTGCACGTGCTACTGTTAAGTGTGTGTCATTGCACTTTGTTAAAGAAATTGCGAATATTGTTTGAAGAGGGAATTGCACTCTTGCACACTGGAGTGGCAAATCTATCGGAATATAGGGAATTAAAAGTATTCTTACTTAAGCTATTCTGGATGTAATTTGGCCATACTTATTGATGATTTGAACGTCAACATATCGCTATTAATAGACCTATAATTAAATATCTCTCACCTTGGCCGCTGATGTACATTATGCAGTCTCTTCCAGTGTTACATACCAGGGATTGAAATTCCCCAACCACCCTTTTGCCTCACATGCCTCTCCAAGTAATTAAAATTCCTGATTGTTGTGGTTTGAGACTTCAGTTTTTTAACTGGTTTGATGCAGCCCTCCATATCTCCCTCTCCTGAGATAATCGTTTCATCTCTACATAGCTACCACACCCTACATCCGAGGCAATCTGTTTAACCCTGGTTTACCCCTACAGTTCAAGTCCATGACCCTCCCATCCATAACTAAGCTTGCTATTCCTGGGTTTCTTTATCAGTGTCCTACCCTCCTATCTCTTCTCTTTATTAGCAGTCGCCAGAAACATCTCTCCTCTTCCTTTCGTCTTAATACCTCATAATTTGTAACTCTACCCATCTGATCATCATTCTCCTGTATCACCTCATTTCAAAAGCTTCAATTCTCCTCTTTTCTGCTGCACCATTAGTCCATTAGTCCAACTCAGCACTTTTCTAGGTTTAAGCCGTGCCTTGTGCGGGGATTCAATGGTCGAGAAAGACAAAATACCAACATTATTCCTCAGTAAGAGTAATTAAGAAAAAATAATAATTAACGTGACGGCCGGTAGAATATGACACATTCGACTGTGAATATGGGTTGCTGATCATGGAAAAAAACGAAAAAAAGGCAGACCAAAGTTGGCAAACAAAAATATTCAGTTAACAAAAAACAAATTAAAAAAGAAAATGAAAGCATACCGTGCAAAATAGAAAGAATATTAATATTGTAAATTAGAGTAAAGATCTGAAAGCTCGCTTACAATAACCAGCTCAAAGAGTATAAAATTAGACTCAAAATCACGATTGTATCCGACCCCAAAAGCCACCACTATAAATAAAATATATCTCATTTTACGCGTATCAATGCGAGTAGCAATGTTCGTGGTTAGAAGTGGGAACCGAACCCTGCGTTTTAAGGCCCTAAAACGAACGGTTTTCGAGATATTGCCAGAAAACTATCCCCGGTCTGGGAAATTTCAGCGGTTGCCATAGTACCGTTGATCTGTTTCTCAGAGGGAACACAGTTCATTGGGAATATCTCCGAAACCGTTCATTTTAGGAACTTAGAAAGTGTGTTTTGGGGTCCCTACAGGACCTCCGAGTATTGTTTCTTGTATCTGGCGGCTTAAAATGAGCTAAATCCGACCTATGTACCGACTGTTCTTGCTCAGAGCCAAAGGGCCGAAAAAAGTCACTTACAAATTGAATTTTCAAAAACCCGTTCTTAGTGGGACTCTACATACTCGGATCAACCAACATGCAAAATTTCAGCTTTCTAGGTCTAGTGGTTTGAGCCCTGCGTCGATGAGTCAATTTTGGATGGTCAATGCCAAAGGGCCGAAAACAGTCAGTTACAAATTGAATTTTCAAAATCCGTTTCTTAGTGAGCCTCTACATACCCGGATCAACCAACATGCAAAATTTCATCTTTCTAGGTCTAGTGGTATGAGCCCTGCGGTGATGAGTCAATTTTGGATTATATACAGTATAATAGATTACCTTTGTGAATTAATCTTAAAATCCACCTACTAGTACCAACTCCGGCTTTGAGTCACGTTTTAAGTGATACTTGCAAAATGTCATTTTCACATTATTTTGCAGACGATTTCGAGCGGACATCAAATCGACGTTGAAAAGTTTCGAGCTTACGCCATAGCAACTGCCAGTCACTGCGTCAAAGAATACCCCTCGTACAACATGCCAACAGCAGTTGTTGATCCACACACCATACATTATTTCTTCGGCTATTTTACCCATCGGTCAACTGTCGAAGGATGCCCAAGTATCAACCAATAAGTTGATAAAGCAAATGGCCTATCGCCTGAGTTTTTCTCGAAAGTTTTCCAGAGTTAAGACTATGGAAGACGTGTTCAGGAGATTGTTGGCAACCACAGACCCCTATATTTCTTCTCCTCGCAAATCATCACCAAAGAAACTGAAGAGTTTGTCGCCAGAAGCCGTAGCCCTCTTAGTTCCTGTGGTGGAAGATTACAAAGATTCCGATGCACATGATGAGGAAACAGTCTTAGATGATGATGATGATGATGATGATGATGATGATTCAGTTGAAGGAGCAGAGGAAGAAAACAAGACGTTGAAAGATGAAAAGGAAGAAGAAAACGACAACATCTAATTATTAGTTACAAACAATGTGCTAAATATTATGGTGTTTGAAGCCATTGTCAGTGTTGCCTTAGTAAATTAAAGTTTGATGTTTTTCAGTCGGTCAACACGATTGTACCCAAATGAGTTGTATTATTCTCATGTTAATTTTTTAAGGATTAGGGAATAACTCATCATATTTGGGTAAGATCGTGTTGACCGACTGAAAAGCATCAAACTTTAATTTACTAAATGAATAATTATTGTTCGTCGCCTCCGTAGCGTAGCGGTCAGCAAGGTTAGCTGCCGCCCCGGAGGTCCTGGGTTCGATTCCCGGCTCTGCCACGAAATTTGAAAAGTGGTATGAGGACTGGAACGGGGTCTACTCAGCCTCGGGTGGTCCAAATGAGTAGAGGGGGTTCGATTCCCACCTCAGCCATCCTCGAAGTGGTTTTCCGTGGTTTCCCACTTCGTCTTCGGGCAAATGCCGGGATGGTACCTTCTGTAAGGCCACGGCCGCCTCCTTCCCTCTTCCTAGAGTATCTATCCCTGTCTTCCATCCATTCCCCTCCCTCATGAGGCCCCTGTTCGCTTTGCAGGTGAGGCCGCCTGGGCGAAGTGCTGATCACACCTCCGCAGTTGTATCCATCCTGACCAGATGTTCCAAGCTCCAGGACACTGCCCATAGAGGCGGTAGTGGTGAGTTCCCTCGCTGAGTCCGTGGGAACCACCAACCTAGAGGGTAAATTGACTAAATAAAAATAAAAAAATAATTATTATAATTGATATAAAATTATTTTCTGAAACATCTTACAGCATCTGCTATCCTCTATTTGATCCTTTCTCGAGCTTTTCATTTTTTGAGCTTATGTTTTTAACCATTAACTACAACAGCCCCTACATATTGATTTTTATATAAGTAAAACTAACTTGATCAACTTTTGTCCGACATCTTGGATCCACCATTTTGTTTTTAAAAATATTTGAACTTATAATCTTCATCAGCAACCTCCATAATTGCCCCCAAATAATACGTTTATATGAAATTATCAATATTTGCCCGCCATCTTGGACCCGCCATTTTTTTTTCACTTTTTGAGATCATATTCTTAATCGGCAATTTCGATAACCTTTACATACTAACTTCGGTACAAATTGAACAACTATTTATATTTTGGCCACGTTTTCAAGATTCTGGCCCACTGTGCGCCGGCTTTACTTTGCCTCCGAAGGAAGGCATACGCTTTTAAAAAATCCGACGACTTCGGCCGGGTTTGAACCCGTGATCTTGAGCATAGAAGTTCAGCATGCTGCCAACTACGCCACCGAAGCCGCTTTCCGGGTCTTAGTTATAACTATTATAGTCCTTATCAAGGAGTAGCCTATAATAGAATGTTCGTTGTAGAGGCTTGTTGAAATGCAACCTGGTGTATTGCACGTTATACTATGCTAATGATGTTCCTTATTTCTACTCATTACGGTACTTTTTTTTTTAAAATCGTGTTTACCCTCCAGGGTGGTGGCTCCCAGGGACTCAGTGAGGGAACTCACCCCTACCGCCTATCCAGGCAGTGTCCTAGAGCTGGGAACATCTAATCGGAAGGGATACAATTGGTGAGGTGGGATTAGCACCTCGCCCAGGCGGCCTCACCTGCAAAGCGAACAGGGGCCTCATGAGGTAAGGGAGGGGA
The DNA here is from genome assembly GCA_946902985.2 of Meconema thalassinum. Taxonomy (NCBI): domain Eukaryota; kingdom Metazoa; phylum Arthropoda; class Insecta; order Orthoptera; family Tettigoniidae; genus Meconema; species Meconema thalassinum. The sequence goes on along the minus strand of OX336391.1, from coordinate 291,406,542 downwards.
AGATTGGGATGGATAGGCAAGGAAGAGGGAAGGAGGCGGCCGTGGCCTTACGGTAGGGACCATCCCGGCATTTGCCCGAAGACGAAGTGGGAAACCACGGAAAACCACTTCGAGGATGGCTGAGGGGGAATCGAACCCCCTCTACTCATTTGGGCCACCCGAGGCTGAGTAGACCCCGTTCCAGTCCTCGTACTACTTTTCAAATTTCGTGGCAGAGCCGGGAATCGAACCCAGGGCCTCCGGGGCGGCAGCTAACCATGCTGACCGCTACACTACGGAGGCGACACGGTACTTACTGGACCTAATATCGACTGCGTAACTCAATGTGGTACATTTGTCGAGTGGTCGTCCGGCACACTGGCTAATTGGTTGCCATGATAGGCTTTGGTTCGAAGACCTGAATCACACGACACTCGTTGGCGTGGAAGCACACTAGTAAAGACGCCATTTAGGCGGCTTCGGTGGCGTAGTTGGGAGCATGCTGAGCTTCTATGCCCAAGGTCGCGGGTTCAAACCCGGCCAAAGTCGTCGAAATTCTAAGAGCATTAAAAATCCCTCAGTATACCTTCCTTCGGAGGGGAAGTAAAGCCGGCGGGCCCATATCATAGATTTATGGCATGTAAAAGAACCTTTCACTAAATAAACTTGTGTGAAGCAAAATTTGTACGTTAGGTTTGATTAATGCTCTTAAGTTCCTACGTTCGTCACCAGGCGGTGGTTGCGATGGCAGCTGCCTAGTAGCCAAGTTCACAGCTAGATGTCATGGACGGTAGTATTTGGTAGCGAAAGTAGGAACTACTTGAAATTATCGTTTGCAGTCCTTAATTGAATTAAAAACAGATGACATACACTAAAATACAGTCATCACTATTAACACCGGTTATCAGACAGATTCTACACACACCCAAAGTACACGGGGCTACATGGCCGCGTTGTCGCAACCCCTAAACTATGGAACCAACCAACCAAAGACGCTATTATTCCGTGTGAACTGTACCTTCTAGGCAAGGTTCTGCCTTCCATGATAGCTTCTATGCAGCGCACGGAATTGAGCAGGTGACATTTTTTCCAGCAGTTTTCATGGAAGGATGAGTACAACAACCAATCGAGTAGCTTTTCTTGTTCTAGTCGAAATCCTAGCAGGAGCATAAACAAACAGTTCTTGTTTGTATTTGCTCAGTGGACCACTGGGTGCTATTCTTTAAACAACAAACGCTGGCGCAGGCAAGTTAAGCGGCACTCGTATCTTAAAAGGCTAATACCATTCAAAATCTATCAGAAAGTATAGATGATAGCGACACTGGACAGATGTCATATAGTCAGGAAATTATTGAATAGCGAGTGAATACGGGCATAGCTTGTTTTGCCAAAGACTAGAAGAACTGTGTTTAATGGACACTGTGTGATATAGACTAATAATAATAATAATAATAATAATAATAATAATAATAATAATAATAATAATAATAATATGATAACAAAACATGTTTGAAAGCTGTCAAGAGCTTTGAGGACTGATCAGGAAGCAATGGCACATGGCACAAGTCAGGACAGTTCCTATAATCATCTCCAGCACTGGCGTGATTCCGAACAAGGGAGGCTGGGACTGAGTTTTTGGTGAAAAAAGTAAAAATTATCGATTTTTCAATTTGTGCATATAATTGTACGCCGGACTCCTGCGGATCATTTGGCGGTGGTATTTATCGGGTTCGGCCATTTTTAAAGTACTAGCGTGACATTTAAATGTCCGGTTGAGTGCTGGGGAAACGCCCCCATCCCCTAGCTTCAACGCAACAATGCCCATCTTCAAATTGCCCCCAGAGCTACTATCTAGTGATTTGACGAGGTAACAATACCACGGTAACTATAGAAATTCCAATTACGTAACGTGTTTCTTCTGTGTTCAGTTTTATTTATATAACTGACGTATTATTAGTTTAGCCTTCAACCATGTTTTATTTACTAAAATGTTTTTTTTCATATATACATTTTCAGGTATTTAATATGTTCCAGCTGAACCAATTTGGTTTCAAATTCCATGAGAATTTCATGGGTTGTTAACACCTATAGTGTCTTGATATTAACAGAAGGATTTTTTTTATAATGTTGATACTTTAAAAGATAGTAGCCTTCAAAGTGGGTATTTTTAGCATAATTTGAGAAAAACATAAACACATAAAACATATTTTTCCCTCACATTCATGGAATACATATGCAGACTTTCTCTCTGTTAAAATTCTTTCCATACCTTGAAGTGCCTGTACACCAGTTTTCAATGAGATATTTGAAATAACTGTTCAGCTGGAGCATTTTTTATGCTTATCGATTAAAAAACAAATTGTAAGTGTTAATTTCTCAGAAAGTTATGTTGCTATTTTTCTGAAAATTGGTATATGGCCTTATTTCACCATCAGGAGACCACAAACCAAATTTCATTCAATTCTATCAATAATTACTATTTTTCATAAATTCAGTCCCAGCCTGCAGAAGACAGTCATACTTTTGACGTGTCGCATAGTAAGTCTGAAGGAGTGAGGGAAAAGTGTAAAACTACTACGGAATGCAGTCATCGAGAATTTGCTCCTTATGATTTATACCTGGGATTATACATGCTTTCTTTCCAGCAAATATGCTGAGAATGTGTAAGCGCATGCACAAAATAAATAATAATAATAATAATATGTCCAAGAGGACATAATCACATCGAAGAGGAAAGGGCAATTAACATTTTATGGTCATCTAACCCGCATGAACTCCTGTAGACTCACGAACAAGGTCTTCACCACGACAGGTAGAGAGAGGCAAAGCCTCCAAAAACAAATGGATCACCACAGTGAAATCAGACCTGGAGCAGCTTCAATTTCTGCCGACACCTCTCATGATCGGACCAAATTCCGTCTGGTCATTCTTCAAGGGGTATTCCCTGTATCCGTTACCAGCAGGAAGACCACAGGAACCACCAGAGCGAAGAGGACAGAGGATAGGAAGTCAGCTCATAGCCAGAAAAAGAAAGCCTTCTGAGCTAAGAAGAAACAGAAGAGCCATGTAAAGAGTTAAAGCGAGCCTTGTTGTCCTTCGATGGCCAAAACGAAGAGAAGAAGAAGAATCTGGGATTTACATTCCTATTCACTCCAGCGGCTTCTAGAGACATGAAGTGTCTGAATTGTGCTCTGAAGGGTCTCTCACATTTAAACACCCTCAAATGTCAATTGACTGCACTGCAGGCGAGAATCTTAACGCTGCCCCACACACTATGATGGAATGGCTGGAGCTAAGCGCCATGAGGTCATCGATCAAAGCTAATAAATTAGATCTTGAATCACCATTCATTGTATTGTTAAGTAGATAAGAATATCGGATGAACTTTGAACGCCTTCTCAAGTAATTACGTTGTGCTTGAAGTTATCTGTTATAGCTGAGTACCTTGGAGAAGTGTTCCGGCTTTAATTATCGGAAGGAGGAAATAAAGAAAACACCTGACTCCAGAAACATTTGCTATAGCAGGTGGTGACCGAATAGGAGGAAAAAATCTAGAATGGTGGGACGTACGAATTAAAACTACTTTTATGTTCGACCCTGACTATTATGTGTCAGAAAACTGTATCATAATGATGGTCATTATAACACTATTTTTCATTATGAAACAGTTTCTCCCACCAATCACAGCGCAAGAAACAGTTGTTTGACCAATTAGATAAGGATACCTTCGCGCATGCGCTCAAAATCCAACATGTCTGTATAAATTACCGAAAGTGCACCGTCCATATGTTCGCGTAAATAAACTGGTGAATATGAGACAAGAAATAGCACTGTACCTTAATATACCCAATCCAATTTCTACACAGCGCGTTGATTTCAAACGACTACGTGACAGTTTTACTGAATACTGTTTCACGATCTGCACATATGGCATTGAAGCACACAGAGCGCATGCGTCGGTCGGCCAGAGAGCTTGGAACACGGAGGTATGCTACCTAGCGCACCACCCGATCACAAAATTCTAGTTACTGAACAGATATTTATGAATATTTATGTTAAAACATATAATAAAGTTATAATTATCGTCGAACATAAACAGTCGTATGCAACTCGCCTATAATGGTAATTAAGACACTCGTATGGAAATTATAAAAATCGCTAAAGCTCGTTTTATAAACATACTCGTGTCTTAATTATAGCCATTATAGGCTCGTTGCATAATGTACTATTCATGCAATACATCGAGATCTTTCATTCCAGTTAGCCCAATACCAATTTTACATAGTGCATATTGGTAACCGGCTTCGGTGGTCGAGAGTGCTAACGCGATATCTCGTGCCTCGCTGGCATTGGGAGACATGGGTTCTAACCCCACCTCGGTCGTCCTTAAAATGGTTTTCGTGGTTTCCCATTTTCACCACCAGGCAAATGCCTAGACGGGGCAATTGGTTGCATTCATAAAATAATAACAATAATAATTAGGTAGTCTGCAAGCCTCTTATTATTTAGCGTATGGCTTTTAGTGCCGGGAGTGTCCGAAGACATGTTCGGCTCGCCAGAGGCTGTAGCTTCATGAAGTGGACACCCATATGGTGAGATACAAGTTCCGTTCAATTTCAAGTAGTTCCAACTTTCGCTACCAGATATCACTGACACCTAGTGGTGAACGTTGGAACTATGATAGAGCGTTTCAACGAAATCTAACCTAAAAATTTAGCTTCACACAGGTTTAGTTAGTTGAAGGATCTCTTACATGCCATAAATCTATGACATGGGACCGCCGGCTTTACTTCCCCTCCGAAGGAAAGCATACTGAAGGATTTTAACGCTCTTAAAAATCCGATGACTTCTGCCGGGTTTGAACCCGTGATCTTGGGCACAGCAGTTCAGCATGCTACCAACTACGCCACCGTAGCCTCTGTTTGCTGGCGAGTCACCTCTACGGTCCCCTATTAACAGTTAGTTCTGAGGCCTCATGTGCATCAATACCTCTCATCTTGATATAACCGACAGCGGTCGCTACGCTCGCTAAAGCGCAGCGTTAGGTCATGGGGCCAAGATTTCTGCTGACTCGATAGACGGGTGGGTTCGAACCCCACCGTTGGCCGTCCTTGAAATCGTTTTCCGTGGTTCCCTATTTTCAACACCTGGTGAATGCTGAGACGGTTCCTTCTGACAGGCCACGGCCGCTTCCTTCCACATCCTTGCCCAGTTTCATTCATATTCATCCATTGCATTTCTCATCCCGGCGCGCAGGTCCCCCATGGGCGTCGACTAGAAAGACCTGCACTTGGCCTTTCAGGAAGCCACAAGACAAAAGAAAAATCTTGAAATTATTGAACATTGAATCTAACCATCGCATCGCCTTCTCGGTCTACATCTGCTTCTCTTACCTTTTATAGCCGAATTCAAGGAAGGAAGGAAGGAAGATTGTAGTTTAACGTGACCGTTAATCTCAAGATCATAAGCCACGGGACCTCCTTTTTACGTGGAACCACAGGACATGCCATTTCACTTTGAAAATCTCACATGCATTGACCGGGAATCGAACCCGGTCCGCCGTGGTGAGAGGCCAACAGCTTGACCGCTGCGCCACCACGCCCCATAACCGAATTCACTAACCTCATAAGTATTCTCTCATTACATGAATCCCGTATCTGAGTCGGCTCGTACGAATAGCCTCATATAACTAGTTAATAATAATAATAATAATAATAATTTAGACAAATTAGAGAAGACTGAAAGACAAATTCTGAGAAAAATACTGGGAGCTAAACGAAATAATAACGCAGAATATAGGTTAGGACCAAATAGAGAGTTATATTTGAAATGTGAAAAATTAACTGATGTAATGAGAAAGAGAAGATTACAGTTTTTTGGGCACATCTATAGAATGGAAAATAAGTAACAGATCTTCAACTTACTGACTAGTTACAAATCCAAACCCACATGGTTCATTGAAATTGACAAAGATTTGACAAACGCCAAAATTCAGACAGACACAATAGCAAACAGATCACTCTTCAGAGAAGGTCTTCAAAAGGCAAAATTTCAAGAAAGGAAGAAACAAACAACTGGCAGAAAGTGGACTCAGGAGGAGAAAGATCGACACTCTAGAACGATGAAAGAAATTTGGAAACAACGGAAGTTGAATATAATGGACAATAGCCAATGTTGATTCATTGTACCCTCCAAATGGGTTGTTGTTGTTTGAGTCTTCAGTCTTTTGACTGGTTTGATGCAGCCCTCCTTGCCTCCCTGTCCTGAGCTATTCGTTTCATCTCTACATAGCTCCGACACCCTACATCGGAGGCAATCTGTTTAACATATTCTAACCTTGGTCTACCCCTACAGTTTTTGTCCTCGACCCTTCCTTCCATAACTAAGCTTGCTATTCCTAGGTGTCTTAGAGTGTGTCCTACCAACCTATCTCTTCTCTTCATTAGCAGTCGCCAGAAACATCTCTCCTCTCCCACTCGTCTTAATACCTCTTTGTTTGTAAACCTATCTACCCCAAATGGGTTATTCGAAAGAATAATAATAATAATAATAATAATAATAATAAAACACTAAAAATTAAAGACCTGGAAGTTCATGCAAAATCATATTTTTGCATATTTTGGTTATTTTGGCACACTGCACCATATTTCTCTGTTAAAGTGCATATCTCTGCTTGAGAAGGGCTTAGCCTATATTCTAATTTCCTATTGTTATGAAGCGCTTTCTGATACTTCGTGTTCTTAAAGTCGTATATTTCAATTCGGACTCCGAGAGTGTATCACAGAATAATACTGAAATTATTTTCATACCATGTACGTTTCAGCTCTTTTTGCAAATTAATATGAATTAATTTTATTCAGCATTCACTAAGTAAATATTGTAAAATTATTTTCATTTTCAAAACTTCAATGGCCATTATTATTGTATATCATAATTAACGTAATAAAATAATTATTGATGGTCAACACCACTTGAAGTTCTATAAAATAACATTTACTACTATTTAGAACCGTTTCTTTGTTGATATATTGAAAAAAAAAAAGGTGTATTTACATGTCCGTCTGTTCATATTTTCAAAATAGAAACGTTAACGAATACGGAGTGATCGTAATTGCCGTATTTATTTCATAGTGCATATTTTCAGCCTATTTTCAATTTTGAAAAATAGGCTTATGAGATCACCTTTTGTCCGTGTGTGTGTGCGTATGTGAGTGTGTGATTCGTGTGTCCCCCCCCCCCGTAAAATCTAAACGGCTAGGGCGATTTCAATGATACTCGGTAAGTTCATAGCACTATTCCGGGCGACCCCGACCGTGCCCTTCAAATTTTGTTACGACTCACCAATCCAACATGGCGGCTGTGCGAAATATTTCACCAGCATTCAATATCTCCGAAACTATTACCGATATTACCCTGACATTTTGTATGGTGATAAAGGGAACTACTATAAGTTCACTTATGTGACATTTAAAAACCAGGTAACTACAAAACCAACATGGCGGCCAAGCGAAGTTGCGACTTTTAAATAGACGTTTCTCGCGATTTAACCAGCCAAACGCAATGGAACTTGGTACACTATATGTTTATATACATTGTAATGCTCCGACATCTAACTTCGTTCAATTGTTTACATAACCACAAGATGGCGGATGTGCGAAATATTTCACCGGCATTCTATATCTCTGAAACTATTAACGGTATCTCCCTGAAATTTTGTACGGAGATAAAGGGCACTACTGGAAGTCCATCTCTAAGATTTTCAAAAGCCGGTTAACTACAAAACGAACATGGTGGCCTAGCGAATTTGAAAATTTTAAATAGACCTTTCTCGCGATTTAATGTTCCAAACGTAATAAAATCTGGTACAGGAAATATTTATACACATTGTAATGCACTGGTATCTAATTTAGTTCAATTGTTTACATAACCTCAAGATGGCGGCTGTGCGAATTTTAAAATTAAGTTTTTATTTCTTGTGATGTAGTCATGCGATCGAAGTGAAAGTTTGAATAATGAACCTACGCAATAATTTTACTTTAATGGTACACGACTCTATGGCCTATATATTTAACAATCCAACATGGCGACCATCAGAAATATTTAGACGGCCCTGAATATCTACGAATCTATTATAGTAATCAAACTGATTTTTTTAATGTTCATAGGGGCTATGAACTTAAGTTCAGCTATAAGGCTTTAAATAACCTGGTGATCACAAATCCAACATGGCGGCGACGCGAAGTATAAATATTCACATGGACGTTTCTCGCAATTTAACCATCCGAGTGCAGTGAAACTTGGAACAGTAAATCCTTATACGGATGGTAATCCACTGGCATCTAATTTATTTCAATTGTTTCCATAACCTTAATTAGATGCTGATGACCTGGTAGTAATAGCGGACTTCCTCGAAAGCTTCCAAGTCAGCCTGTTAGAACTTAGAAATGAAGGGGAGTATGGTATGAAGATTAGCATTTCAATGGCGAATGTTATGTCGGTAGGGAAGAAACAAGAACATAGTATGACAGGTAGGAGGAACTAAATTGGAGTAGGTGAAACATTTTACGTACTTGGGCTGTATATTCTCTCAGGCGTGTAGTATGGGGATGGAAAAAGAGTCGAGGTTTAAGAAAAGCCAATGGAGTTAGTTCTCAGTTGCGGTATACATTATTCTGCACGAAAGGAGTTAGTGTAGCGACAAAACTCTCCCTTCATCGCTCAGTATTCAAAACGACCTTGCTTTATGGAAGTGAGAGCTGGAGAGATAGAGGACATTTGATACATCAGCTAGATGTAAATGATATGAGGGTAGCACGAAAGATTGCTGGGACAAGTGGATGGGAGCAAAGGCAGAAGGGTATTCGCAATAAAGAGATAAAGACTAAGTTAGAAATTAACACGCTAGATGAAGCTGTTCGTATGAGCCGACTCAGATGGTGGGGTCATGTGAAGAGAATGAGGGAGGAGAGATTACCTAACAGTAAGAGGTTAATGAGTTCGGCTGTAGAGGGTAAGAGAAGCAGAGGTAGACCTGAAGTCTATTCGCCGAGTCAAGACAGTGCCCCTGGCTACCTGGACAGGGAAACACGCCCAGTTCACGTCATTTGCTCTGCCGGACAGGGGTAGCCAAGAAGCTCCGAGATTATTAGTCATGCCGTAGCCTAGAAAATACAAGACTTGCTGTGCTGCACTGTCTACTGTTGCCTGTCATAAGCAGTTAAGAACTTATTAATTAATTAAATACATAAGCGAACAATAAATAAACCGCGCTGTAGCAAGTAACCGATAAGTGTGGGCTATACACAACACTGAAGTTGGCGAACGTTCAACAGGCACAGCTCTATGCACCCCTTGCGGGTCGCCCTGCAATCACGTGTACACCTGTGGTTACTTCCACTATCTCGACTCGGCGAACAGACTTTAGAAGATAATGTTTAGATCAGTGATGAACGATTCCAAAGTGAGAGGTGTAGAATCTGAGGGGGTCGAAGAGCTATCTGCTATTAGGGGATCATGGAGGTGACTTGTTCGGAAACGAGGCTTTCAGACTAGAAAGGCAAAACAGTCTCGAATGAAAATGTATGTAGCCTATGTGTGATAAGTCATTCATTTTCATCTGTAAGACTGTCTTGCCTTTCAGCGTCTAATCTAATCTGAAAGCCTCTGTTTGCGAACTTGTCACCTCCATGATCCTCTAACTGGCTGCGTGGCTCAGCGGTAACGTTCCCGCCTGCTGGACTACAGGTTGCAGGATCGAATCCTGGCGCATTCAACTGGCGTTTGAGGGTGCGCTATTGTGAAAGAGTAGATTTACTGGCATGTTAAGATTCTTTTCGGGGCGAAATTCCGACACCCCGGCGTCTCTAAAAGATGCAGAAGTTAAAAGGGACGTAAAACCAATAACATTATTATTGTTACTATTATTATCCACGATTCCCTATTAGTAATTAGCTATGCGGCCAACTCTCACTATTAAATCGTTAAGCACTGAATTTAGCCATCAATTGTTAGGTCTATCTATGTTCTCTTACCCTCTACAACCGAACTCATTAACCTCCTTATAATCTTTCCTCACCCATTCTCATCACATGACCCCAGGTTCTGGGTCCGCTAATTCGAACAGGCTCATCTAATTTGTTCATAAATAATAATAATAATAATATTAATAATAATAATAATCTCTTCCACAGGGATCATACCGAAGTCGCTGAAGGCCAACCTCGATAAATTGGGGCTCCACCATAACCTGCATACTAATATGCAGAAATCAGTTATTTTAGAGATCTGCTCCCTAGTTCGTTCGTTCCTCGACCTACCAGTTTAGAGAACTCCACTCCATCTTGCAACAGACACCGATGAAATGGTGACTTATACCCAACGATATGGCAAACTTATGAGACATAATAATAATAATTGTAATACTAATACAGTAGAACCCCTCTTGTCCGCCCTCGGCTGGTCCGCCGCTCCGGTTGATCCGACCGTGCTCGAGCCGAACTTGCTCCGGCTCGTGGCGGCGACTCATTACCCACCGCGCCACTGTTGTTTACAGGTACTTGTTATTATCGCTTGTCCGTTTTAGTGCTCCGTCATCTCTTGTATCGTTTCTGTCGTCCGTGTTTCGTACAGTACTGTACAGTAATTTGTTTCTTGTACATTGTGTGTTTTTTTCCAACATGTGAGGAGTGAAACGTAAACACGTCACTCATTCATTAAATGAAAAATTAGCAGTGCTACGAGGACTGGACATAGGGGAATCACTCCAAACAATTGCCAAGGAACTCAATGTAGGCGTTACGACAGTAAAAAAAAAAATAAAAAAAAATAAAAAATGAAAAGAAATCGGAAAGACATTGAATCATGTACAGTGACGATAAATGGTGAAAACGCTTTTAAGAATCGCAAAACATGAAAAAGCCTAAATTTGTACTGCTTGACAACGCATTGTGGATGTAGCTCTACCAAGAAAGAAGGAAAGGAACCCCGATATCTTGAGTTCAGAGATTGTTTATTTTAATGTAAATCCGTAATTTTCTGTACTTTCTGATAATCCGACCTTTTTGCGTTCCGACCATACCCTCAGTCCCAAAGGTGACGGATTACAGGGGTTGAACTGTATTTGACTTCAGAATTATTTATTTGTAATGATTTTAAGCTGCTTGGTTTCTACCAAGATACCTCAATCCTTATTACAACATTTCAGTAAAATACAACTTGTAGTACTAATTTGGAATCAAGCGAGATTTTCACATCAGATATCCCAGGTGCGTTTTGGAATATACCTCTCCAATTTTTAACATTAAAAAGAATGTTGTTTACGATACGCTGTCCTTCTGGTGACCGTACAATGAACTGCAAAACTATTGAATTGGAGTGCGGAGTTATAACGGAACAGTGGTCAAGGGCGACAGGAACTACGCAAGAGATGAGGCGGATCATAATGGGGTGACATCATTCATACTATCGTATGACAAGTTACAAACAGTACAACAATAACCCGACCCGGCCGCTTATAGCTGTGAGTGGGCAATACTCATTCACTTTGTAAAGCACAGTAATTATAGGTGAGCAAATCCTACTTCAATAAATTAGAAATAGTCACACTAGTACAGCCATCCTAGTGACACAGGTTATCATACAAAATTACACACACACCCAAGTACGAGGGCAGATCAAAAAATAAGTTGCACTTCCCAGTTATGGCCATTTATTGCACCACATATACAACAGCAACACGCCTATAACGACTTACAATGTAAAGTCACTTTTCCACATAGTTTCCAACAGACTCCAAGCATTTCTGCGAACGCACAACCAACTTGTCGATGCCGGATGCATAGAATGTTCCTCCAGCTTCTGCAACCACACAGATACAGCGGCCTTCACCTCCTCATCGGTCTGGGAATGTCAACCATCGTTCTGTCTAATGATCGCATTCACACTGTTGACATTTGCACGGGTCCTGGACGTTGCGGGCCTGCCCTCGCGATATTCGTCCGTGATATCCGTGCGTCCGGCTTCGAATTGCTGACACCACTTGACGATCCCTTGCCGGAAATGGCCCGCTCCCCATACACAGCACTAATTTCACGATGAATGTCCGTGCAATTCTTCCTTTTGGCCCATAGAAATCGGACTGTCGCACGCACCTCATATTTGGAGTGAACGTCCAGTCGACACGCCATTGCTTTTGGCCGCTATTCACACCATACAAGACGAGACACCACAGCGATCTGCCTAACAGATTTGTGGGCAGTGTCTGTCCCTTTCTCCGCTGTACCCACGTTTGCGACGCGCTGCTGCAGTGCAACTAACTTTTTGATTCACCTTCGTACATGAGGCCACATGATTACAATGTCACAGAAACCACATCAACAACTTGATCTACGTGTACTTTGATTCTTTTATACTGTATTTTCTAACATTAGGCTGTTGCTTTTGATAATTCGTATTAAGGAGTAGGATCATCATTGGTCATCAGCCCCATGTACTTGGGGGTGTGTGTGTTGAATTCACCTGTTAACCTGTGTTTCTGTGGTGACTGTAATAGTGTTTGTAACTGTAATTATTAGGATCAGGGTTGGGTTAGGTGCCTCAGGACTTGAGACATAATGTATTCTCCTGATATTTACCTGGAGAGTGTGTGTGTGAAAAATAAAATAAAAAAAACAACAACAAAAAAAATATCACACTCAGGATAATGGCAGTCAACGTCGGGATTCGACCCTTGCTGCAGCTCCACGTCGCGGTCGTTGTGTATGATTTAACGTGCATGGCTAAGCCACAGGGTACTGGCATCAGGCTCTGTAGGTCTCTAATCTGATTGAATATAAATAAATAGATGAATAAATAAATAGATAAATAAATGGGTGATCTAGTTAGAAAAATGTAGGTTCGTATCCTGGGGCAGTCAGCTGACATTTGAGGGTGCGTAAATGCGAGGGAGCCGTGTCAGTAGATTTATTGGCACGTTGAAGATCCCCTTCGGGGTAAAATTCTGGCACCCCGGCGTCTCTAAAAGCCACAGTAGTTAAAAGGGACGTAAAACCAATAACATTTTTTTTATTTTTATTATTTTTTATTTAATCAATTTACCCTCTGGGTTGGTGGTTCCCACGGACTCAGCGAGGGAACTCACCACTACCGCCTCTACGGGCAGTGTCCTGGAGCTTGGAACATCTGGTCGGAAGGGATACAACTGGGGAGGTGTGATCAGTACTTCACCCAGGCGGCCTTACCTGCGAAGCGAACAGGGGCCTCATGAGGGATGAGAAGGGATGGAAGATCGGGAGGGATAGGCTAGGAAGAGGGAAGGAGGCGGCCGTGGCCTTACAGTAGGTACCATCCCGGCATTTGCCCGAAGACGAAGTGGGAAACCACGGAAAACCACTTCGAGGATGGCTGAGGTGGGAATCGAGCCCCCTCTACTCATTTGGACCACCCGAGGCTGAGTAGACCCCGTTCCAGTCCTCATACCACTTTTCAAATTTCGTGGCAGAGCCGGGAATCGAACCCAGGACCTCCGGGCGGCAGCTAACCATGCTGACCGCTACGCTACGGAGGCGACCAACATTATTATTAGTTGGAATAAATAATAATTAAATAAATAAATACATAAATAAATAGATAAGTAAGTGGATGATCTAGCTAGAATAAATAAATAAATAATTAAACGAATAAATAAATACTTGCGTGGATGTAGAATTTCTTTGTTAATCTGTGTTATTGCGGTGTCGGTAGAAGTGTGTGTATTTGTATCTAGCTAGAATAAATAAACAAATAAATATATAAATAAATATATATAATTAATACATAAATAAATACAAAAATAAAACGAATAAAATGTTATAAAATAAATAAATAATGAATAAATGAATAAGTAAAGGAATAAATAAATGAAAATATATACATAACTAAACGAATGAATGAATGATTTCTGAACTCTGAATGTCTGTGTCCGCAACTATAGGTCACGGTGTCCTCCAGACGGGGCCGGTGCGCAAGGTGTAAATATATCCCGTTGTCATAGCCAATGTCAAGGTGCTCATAACTAGTCAAGTACTGGATCGGTTGCCAACAACATACTCCTAGATCGTTTGCTTCGTTTGGCGCCCGGCATGGCTCAGATATTAATACATACCTCAACAGCACTTCACTGTCCAGTTGCAACGCTAGAAAAGTAGCCATTCATAGCGTGCCAAACGTTACTGTGCTTCAAAATATCCTCTGCTAAAATTGTTCCGAATTACTCTCAATTAGGCCTACTTGTCACTATATGAATTTCTACTCATTATTATTATTATTATTATTATTATTATTATTATTATTATTATTACTACCGGGATTGGGGGTGCATCAGATTAGCTTGTATGTGGCAATGGATTTTATGGATGGATGCCATTCCTGACCCCAACCTCAAGAGAGAACTTAATGAGAAATACAGTTGTTGTTGTTGTCGTCTTTTTTATTCAAGGTCTTGGACATCGTAGACATATCAGTCCCGTGTACTTGCGTGGATGTAGAATTTGTTTGATGATCTGTGTTATTGTGGTGTCTGCAGAAGTGTGTGTATTTGTAATTGGATCGTTTATTTCAGAAAGGGGTCAAGTGACTAAAATGCCACTTCGAGTCAAACAAAGAAAACTTAAAATCTGATACAAATACTTTTTTATGAATCTTAAAAACTTACCACAAATGTGTTTATGTATTTGAAACGTAATAACAAAAAATATATTGGTTTTACTTTTTGTATGGTGCAAAAAAAACTTAAAAACTTTGTACTTGACACCTTTCTGCAATAAAGAAGTAGAATACGGATATTTTGTTCGCAAAACGGAGAAATATTTTACAGTTTTGTAATAAAAACAAATTGTATGCAAAACAGTTTATTTACGATTCCCGTCTCTGCCAAGAAAGGGGTGGGTTTAATTCACACCTCAACCATCCGTGGTTTCCTCCACTTCTACTCCAGGCGAATGCCAGGATGGTTCCTAACTTAAAGACACTGTCGCCTCCTTCCCAAGCCTTGTCTCAATTTCATATACGCACACTTATACGGACTCCATAATAAGAGACAGATGACCTCGCAGTTCTACCCCTTAAAGCAACAACAACTACAATCAATCAAACTCCACAATACCATAGGTAAAGCCCTAAGCGGATGCGGGCATCCGCAATATTTTTCGCCATGCGGATATAGGGCTTGAACATCGTAGACATATCAGTCCCTTGTTCTTGCGTGGATGTAGAATTTGTTTGATAATCTGTGTTATTGTGGTGTCTGTAGAAGTGTGTGTATTTATAATTGAATCGTTTGTTTCAGAAAGGGGTCAAGTGACAAAATGCCATTTCGAGTCAATCAAAGAAAACTTAAAATATATAAATAATCTTTCTTGGAGCTTAAAAACTTACCACAAATGTGTTTATGTATTTGAAACGTTTAAGCTGCGGATAATGGTTCGAGTAAATTTGCGGATAGCTTTTAGAATACAATCCGAACTTGTTGAATTTCATTACTAGGACCCAGATGTTTATGTAATGACATGTCATATTTTTTCCGTTATGTTTTTTTCATGACAAATGTAAGATGATTATTTATGCTAATCTCATTAAAATTACGCCATTACGCATAATTAACAGTCCGAACTGAAAAGGGTTGCAATTCTGGGTGTACAACATTTATTTTTAAACATAGTACTTGACATATAAAGCCTAAAGGAACGACTTTCTCCTGAAATGTGTAAATGTGTTGCTTTAATGCGTTATGCTTTATCTAATTAAAAATATTATAGCAATGCCAGTAGATTCGGATAACAAACGTGCGGATACGGTGCGGATACGGATAAGTCGTGCGGATGCGGGGCGGATGCGCACAACGTTTTGTTTATCCCCGCAGGACTCTAACCATAGGTTATCAAATTCTATACACAGCTAGTTACACGTGGATGAAATGTCTACGATGAAATCGTCCCTCAAATGAACAACAACAACAACAATAACAATAGCAAATTGATATTACTGGAAATAGAAACGAGACTTTCGGGACATGAGTCTCAATAAGCAAAACGAAAGAAAATAAAAGGAGGTTTGAAATTCATCGTGAGTCAAGGTTATTATGATGGATTGGTTCCCTTCAGAAAGAAGCTTGGGGACGTGCATGTTGTCAATAAACTTGTGATCGAACTAGCGCACATGGTTGGAGGGCGCTTGAATCGCGCGGCGGTTATACAAGAGGACTCCCGTCCCGTCCCGTCGCTCGATAATGGTCTTGCATGAATGAATAAATTGCGCCGGGCTGTGCCGTGTGACAACTCAGATGTGAAGAATCTCTTCTAGTCCACTGGCAACACAAAACAATGGCCTGCTGTCGGCGTCAACGAAATACTTACTGTATCTTATTACAAGGGAGAACACTCCAAGCAATATGTTTCGAATGATATTCCACTAGTTGTTGTGGTTGTTGATTAGTTGTGACATGGTGTATTTGAGATCTGTATCATTGTGTTGGCTGTACTGGTGTGGAGTAATAATAATAATAATAATAATAATAATAATAATAATAATAATAATAATAACTAGTTAAAACCCGTCAAACTTGACGGTCACTGGGAAAATATTTACTGAAGGATTCTCTTATATGCATTTTATGAACGATTACTTTTTGACACTGTTGCAACTTTAAAGGCGTCGAATGATCGACTTCACAACATATAACTGCCATGGCTGAAACCTTGATGAGGCAATTAGAAACCTACACGTTCAAGAGTTTCCCCATGAGCTTTATTGATTGTGATAAAGTACGCCAAGCGAATTGGAAATTGGAAAATGGAAGTGTTTTATCGGATGATGTTAAATCAAGTCCAAGGATTATAGCTTTCTGCCCTATACTATCTGCAGTTATTATTTCCAAATCCAAGCAATTTTTATACATATTTCTTACAAATAATCGAGTTTCATTTAGGAGCCCTTGGGAAACGTTCAAATTTCTAAGGAGAATCAAACGTTTAGAGTAAGTATATGAGGAGGTAATCACTTATTTCCAAGCAATTCAAGAATTCTGTCGGAAACTGTCGTAACTGATTTAATCTTCAGTTAACGCTGGTGTATATTTTTGAACTACTGGATATCAGTCCAATGACTTTAAAATTAATTTCATTACAGTGTTCATTTTTTGCTGTAAGAATGTGAACTTCCTTCGCGGTAAATCTCAGCCACTATAACATCATGAGCTGGAAGTCTGGCTGGTAATTCAATAACATTTGATTCCTCACCATCCACAGAGGGTAGTCATCGTTAGGTTGTACCAAAAAAATCAGAATATTCCATTTTATCTGGTTTCGATCGCGTGTTTATATGTAAGGGGCATATTTTGGAGAAGAGTATTTACTACAATTGCGAATAACTGTTTGGCGAGAAGGCACAACAGGCAAAACCTACCTGAAGTCTCCTCCAAGGACAATAACTTTCCCACAAAAGGGAATAATGCCGTTATCTAGGCCTATAATAACCTTTAGAAGTCGATTCACACACATTATTGATTGAATATTTGCCATTGTGGCTTCACCCCTTATTATGAGCCATGATAATCGAATATCGTCCGCTGGATTGCAATTTAATTTTATCTAGACACTGAGATGTATTTAGAATGCTGAATGTAGGGCTTATGCCCTTGCAAAATATTGTCAAAATTGTGAAGTGATCCCTCCCTGATGCAAGAATTCACTTGATTTTCAGATCTGACTTGATTAGCTTCTGAGGTGTCTAATATATACAACTGGCCGTTAGAACCTTCACTTATATTTTTGGAATATAAGGAAGAAATGCAATTATGTAACATTCCAGAAAAATAAAACAATATGGACCGTATTCATGTGGCACGGTAACATTGGCACCAAAGGAAACAAAGGACATAGCATTGTTGTACTGCCGAGTATTATATCTGAAATTCCTTGAGATATCATCTCAAGTCAAAAATTATTTCAGCCTGTCAGGTATTTTATATTCCGGCAGATCTATTTTACCATTACAACAGAAAAGTCCAAAGTAACCAAGCGTTGACTTCTCGCAAGAAAAATACAATGCAGAACAATGTTTACATTTGTTCGTCGAGGACCCTACACTGTACACACGTGCGAGAACTCTCGCATGTGTATAAACCGCCCGCCCGGCTTCATTGTTATGCGGGCTCGACGCGACACAGTTCTGGCAGGGACTATATTCGCACTTTCTTTTGGGATTAGGGAACCACCCATTACAATAGGGTACAATCGTGTCGACCGACTGAAAAACATTACATTTCGATTACTAAGGCAACTCTGAAAATGGCTTCCAATAGGCTACCATAATATTGTATGCTTATTTACGAAGTAAACCGGGAAAGTCGTCCAGTATTTGTAGTGTCAGAATTTCATCGTATTGTACATTATTGTCGCATAACAGGCAAAGGTACGGTTCATTAGTGGAATTTCATGAAACAACATTTTGGACATGTCTTGTAGCTATGTTTCATACGGCAACGAATGAACTGAGGAAAACAAAGGAGTAGCCTACCGTAGCGCATGGCGCGATTTCAAAGACATCCAGAAGGAAGCCACCCAGGCGGGTGGATTCACTGCATATATTTTTAGCCTACTTTTCACATTTTGCAAAAATGAGAAAAAAGTAGACTTATGAGATCGGGCAAATGTGTGTCTGTCTGTCTGCCTGTCTGTCTGTCCGTCTGTCTGTCTGTCTGTCTGTCTGTCCTTCTGTCTGTCTGTCTGGCTGTGTGTGTGTCCCCCCCTATCAACTCCTAAACGGCTGCAGAAATCGAAACAAAATTTGGTAGGAGTAAAGATCTACACCTGAATATCTCACGGCCATATTTGAAAATGTTGTCAGTGCTACCAACTGCTAAAAAATCGCAATTGAAATTTGAGCTCCATGTTGGATATCTTGGAAAGTATGAATGGGAGTTATTTCAAAATTGGCACACGTACAGACCGTAATATTTCAGTTTAATTTCCAGGAGGCCAAACATGGCAGTGTTGCCAAAATGATTTTAAGCCTCCTGATAGGTCCAATTTTTAAATGCATATAACTTCTACACTATCAATTGGAATTCAACCAAATTTCGTATGTTGTATGTGTACATAACCAGATATGACTGAGCGTATTCTTAAGACCTACCAGGGCTGCCAACTGTTAATAAATGCTCCTAATTTATTTTATCCAAATACCAATATATCAGAAAGTATGCAAGCCGACAGCTTTAAACTATGCACACGTATAGTACCTGACATTCTATATTAATTTGGAGTAACTTATATACGTCAGTGCTACCAACATGATTCTAAGCCTGCTGACAGGTCCAACTTTAAATACATGCAACTTCCATACTATCATTTGGATTTCAACCAAATTTCGTATGTGTTATGTGTACCATAACAGATATGACTATGCGTATTCTAAGGAGCAACCAGGGCTGTCAACTGTTAATATGTGCTGTCCCTATTTTTGTTACCCTAATATCAATATATCAGAAAGTATGCAAGCCAATAGCTCTAAAATTTGCACACGTATAGTACCTGGCATTCTAGACGAATTTGGAGTAACTAATATACGTCAGTGCTGCCAACATGATTCTAAGCCTGCTGATAGGTCCAATTTTAAAATGCATGTAACTTCTATACTAACTAATGGATTTCATTCAAAATTGGCACAACAATAGATCATATTATTTCAGATTATTTCTGACCAATACATGCATGACATTGTTGCCAACATGATTTTACGCGCGCTGTTAGATCCAATGTTTAACTGCATGTAACGTCCATGCGATTCATTGGACTTCAACCAAATTTTGTATTTTGTACCTTAAGAGATGGAACTAAGAATATATTCAGTCATCAGGGCTGCCAACTGTAGTGCTCTATTAGACTACATTATGCCAGGTATACAGTATTTCGAACTAATTGGAAATTTCGAAATTAGCAACTTAATTTCGTCATTATTCTAGATAGGTTCATATTCTGTAGAATAATCATTGGCATGAAAAGTAGGCTGTATAGTTCTTAACGGAACTTCTTGTTCGTAATGTGTTGGGATTCGTACTACAGAAATTCCCGGCTCTTTCAAGAAATTGAATGCTGATTTGACGGTTGGAACGGGTTACACGCAGCCCCGTGGGGCAAAACTGAGAAGAGGTGGGTTCGATTCCAAACTCAGCCATCCTGTAAGTGGTTTTCCGTGTTTTACTACTTTTACTCCAGGAAGGAACCACGATGGTTCCTAACTGAAGGCCATGGCCGCTTCATTCCCAATCCTATCCCCAATGTACACATACACACCATCACAATAACACAGGTTATCACAATAATTCCTCACACACACCCATGTACACGGGGCTACATGACCACGATGCCCAAGGCCCTCAAATGAAATAAAGACTGTCTACACATGAAAACTGCAAAATGGTGAAAGGAAAATGTAGGAATATTTGGCACTATTTTTCTCTGTTCTCAGGATAGCATTTTTCTAACATGTTGATTGTCTGTCCATACGATAGCATAGAGAATACTACAGTCAATTTACTTATTCTATGGATACATGCGACATTAGCGCCCGGGTGGAGCAGATAGAAGTTAAAGACATCATGACGTAATTTGGGAACCGATCACCCTATATCAGTTTCACCCGCCTGGTGAAGTGTGTCTTTTTTGTTCTTTGCCACTCCAGGAATCCCGAGGGATGACGAAACATTCCGACTGTTTACGAAAACTGCGCAGGAATTGTGCTCGCGATATCTAAGTCTCCGCTAGGAATTTCAAGCAAAGACTGCTAAGGCTCAAAGTATCCTTGTTTAAGAGGCGTATCACACTCGCTTCATTACTGGTCTACAACATGCAAGGCATCTAAACTCTCTCCTTGGTCAATATAAGTGACATACATTCGGCCATTATATTTGATAGCTTTGCATTGAAAGAATGCGCCTGCATATCATGATGGATGTACTTCGTAAATTTCTTGCCTGCTTTATGCAAGACATACTGTAATTCCAGTCAACTCATACATAACTCACTTACAAAATGTAAAACGTCAATAATACTCCTTGATAAATCAATATTTAAGTGGTAAAAAAAGGTGCCGAGGGGTGGGATCTAACCTGGGCTCCTTCGATCCTCAGTGAGTCACCCTGACCACATAGCTATCCGTGCACTACAGTCTAGTTATTGACGCAACTGTTCACTGTCTTCATAATTCGCTGTCTGGAGAAAATAGTCCATTTCATTAAAAGAAATCAATGTTGCAAATTCGAATACGTTCATACTTTTATGATATTTTATTGTCAGGACTTGGTTAATGTCCGTTTTCAATTACACGGAAGCTTTATACATGGGCGCATAGAGTTATTAAATAAATTACATTTTAATGGACTTCTCACCGCCATTTCTGTCATGAGCCAAGGCGGATTGTGCGCATGCGTGAATGGCAAGAATTCTGCATTTTTCTATATTAATTTAAAAATAAACTGTAACATATTTGTTTATTTTAAAGATACTCTGCAAATCTACAGGCCAAGAGAGCTGTCGTCAGAGTGCTCTACGAAGTAAATCGGTTCTGTCGTTCTCTCAATCTCACGTTAACAAAAATCACCTTAGTGTTTTAAATATATAGATAATAATAATAATAATAATAATAATAATAATAATTAATGTAGTTATTTATTTAGCATGTGGCTTTTAGAGCCGGGAGTGTCGGAGGACATGTTCGGCTCGCCAGAGGCTGTAGCTGCTTCAAGCGGACACCCATGGGGTGAGCTACAAGTCCCGTTCAATTTCATGTAGTTCCAAATTTCGCTACCAGATGTCACTGACATCTAGTGGTGAATGTTGGAACTTTGATAGAGCGTTTCAACGAAATCTAACCTATAAATTTAGCTTCACACATGTTAAGTTAGTGGAAGGATCTTTTACATGCCATAAATATATGACATGGGACCGCAGGCTTTACTTTCCCTCGGAAGGAAGGCATACTGAGGGATTTTAACGCTCTTATAAAGTCCGACGACTTCGGTCGGGTTTGAACCCGCGATATTGGGCACAGCAGTTCAGCATGCTACCAACTACGCCACCGAAGTGTTGAGACCATTCAACACATTATATCAGGTTGTTCCCACCTTGCCAACACTGACTGCAAACATAGACACGACCAAGTTGCCACCATTATCCGCCAGAAACTGGCCTTGAAGTACAAACTTCTTCAAAGCTCCGTCCCTGCACCATCTGCAGTAAATGCCATACATAAGCTCTACTGGGACAGAGGAGTTGTGACTGATGTTGCCGTCAGTAACAACCAGCCAGATATCATTGTCATCAGTAAAGAGCACTGAGAGGCATTACTGATAGATATCGCATATCCCAACATACTGAACCCATGTACTCTTGGTTCAAGCACCGAATCCATCATTTTTGGTAAAAGAAGGGAGAAAAAATACAGTCCTTAGAATGACTTAGAAAGATTTTATGCAAGAGGACTGGTATAATGTTGTGCAAGAATAAGAGTCCAGGTGGCCCCAGGAAATGATATCCAGCATGACGCACCGATAGGGAGCCGATCATGGCTATAAATAGAATTAAAAACTTTCCGCTGGGAGTAAGCGAGAAGAGGTTTCGGAAATTGATCTTACACAGCAATAAAATGGCATCCTCGCAGTTGTGCAAGAAGGGGAATAATTAGATTTAAGCCATTTGCGAGAATATAATTAACAAAAGAAATACATCATTGTGAATCATTTTAGAATAGAGATTTTTGTGTGGGAAAAGATGTTATAATAATTGCACAGGAAAGAAGTGTAAACGCAGCATGACGTAGTTAAAAGTTCCCCGACACCCGAGGTGGTAGGGAGTAAAAATCAACTGCCACACCCACGTATCTGAAGAGCAAATTTTATTTAATATCTCGGAATTGTACGATCGATTTTAATGTGCAAAGAAGTCAGTTTACGTTTAGAAAACGAGCTTTCCAGAGATATAATTTTCAAAAGTGTGCGACTATTGCTTCAAAAGTTAGTTATGAAAAAGACTAGGATTTTATCTTTTTGTCGCCGATTTGTATAAAAGCCCAGGCAGAGCCAGACCAATCATGCAGATTTAGTTCGTCCAAGGGACGTGACGCTACATCACACCGTTAATGCAGTTTTCGACAGCCTAAGGGCACGGTGCTGCTTCGCAGATCATCAGATACAGTTATTCCGTGAGCGCCGAGACGCTGCACGATGAAGCTTTACAGTATAAGGAGTATCAATTAGTATCGCCGTGTGAAGACTTAGTAAAATCCTAAGTTCAGGATTTAGTTCAGCAAGCGTCGGTCTTTATAGTGAAAGTTCAGTATTACAGTCAAAGTTAGGCTGCGAACTTAAAGAACAGGCGATAGGTCTTCAAATAACAGTTCAGTTAAACGACAGAAAGTATCGTAACGTTTTGAAGTACCAACGATAGTGAAACAAACATTTCTAGCAAAGTTAAGGAACCCGATCAGGGTCGGACGAAATAAGTAACGCCTAGTGTACCGAAAAGATAGGAACTAGAGCGCAGAATAATAAGAAGTGAGAATTTAATCCAAAACGTTGTCTACAGGAGACAAGCGAACAGTAATAAGCAGTAAGCTACGAAACTAAGGAATAGCAGTAAATGCTAGGGAAATAGGAAGGTTACCGATAAAGTATTCGGGAGGCCATAAACAGGACAGACTTTCGCTAGACAAACTAAATAGTGTCTAGAAAGAAGTGACTTCGAGCTAGTAAAAATAGAAGCCGATAGTCAGAAAACCGGATCTGAAGAAATTACCGTTCCAGGGAGGGGAGATTGATCGAGACTTTCATCATCTGGTTAGATTAGGGAGCCGACGTCTAAGAGTGTCACCCTTGGAAACAGGAAAGAAATAAATCACGTGTGTAAGGCAAAAATCAAAGCCTCAGTGATTAAAAGCAGTGTAATGTAAATATAGTAAAATCTGTTTCAGTGTAATAATTTTTAGTGAATTTATTTGTGTATGATAAAAGAATACAAAATTGTATTCAATATGTTACCAGTGTTTAAGGTAAATAATGTGTTTGTGTATCAAGAAGTGTCATTGTGTGAAATGGGATTAATCAAGATGGCTTAAACACATTGAGTGGGCAAAAATGAAACATCGCTGGAGAATTCGGTCGGTGACCTTATATCATGTGAGTAACCATTTCATTATGTTATGTGTTGGGAAGATTTGCGTACAATCCACCTGAGAACGAAAGAATAGGGATATTTTTGAATAACAAATAACAGAATAATAGCGCGATCTGAACGGTTAAAATTGAAAAGTATAAAATAATTATGTGAAATAAATAAATCCCTTGGGGGAAATGTCTGAAATAAAATATCAGTGTATTTGATAAATGATTTAAATATGTGAAAGCAAGCGTAATAATAAAAATAATAATAACAATTATATAAATGAAGATTATGATGAATTATATGAAAGTAGTAGCTTTTGAGCTCCGTTAAAAGAATTAATACATGTTATGAACACATGTTCTTAAGATAAAGCGATTATTGTCACGGGAGAGGATTAATATAGAATTGAGATGTAGATCAAATGTTGATTTTGAATTATCAGTTCGTTGAAGGCAACTTGGCATTAAAGTAATAGCGCAATGGAGCGCATTGAAGTAATTTGTCACGCTAGGAAAGCGTTGAACCTAAATATACTCGGTAACACTAATTATGAGGGGCAGTTGGTCGTGGTAATTGAGCTATGGTAAGTCCTCTAAATAGTGATGTGATCATGAGGCCATGTGTGTATTGTATTATAAAAGGGTGCGAAATATTTATTGTATTAGGAGCGCAGGTTGAAGGTTAAAAAGGCCGCCCTAAGTCGCGAATGTTATAAGTCCTCCAGTATGGGATATGGTTCCCGAGGCAGTTGAAAGAATCGAACCCAGATTCGTCTATGTTTAAGCCCCTAAATATTTGTTGTTGTATTGAATTATTCTTAACCGCCAATGAGGACACTTCATAATTAAGAAATGCCGAGTTTAAGAGGATAGGTTTGTGGAACCTAAATATATTGTTAAAATAAGTAGAATGAAAGCCTTGCTTGTTCAAGGAACTGCATTTAAGAAACAGCTGTATAAAGCTGAGGGTAGCTCGTCTCTTGTGAGTATGACCGTGAAGTTCCTGCTCCCGGCCATAAATCACGCTAAGTGGCCCAGGCCAGACCCTTACTATTGATGTGTTGTGGTAGGTCTAGAGAGCCGTCTGTTTGAAGTTATAATACACAAGAGTGTTTAGAGTTTGTTTTAACGACCCGGTCTTCGAACCGAGGTTCTTTTAGAGGAAGAGTACCGCTTGCAAGTTCAGATCGTTGCTTTCTTATGAGATAATGGTCTTTTAAGACAAATAATGATAAATCACTAATGTAATGTTATATAAAGTAGTGATTCACGAGTTTAATGAGGACAATTAGATTCCGGGAGTGATCTTAATTTTTGACTTGTTCAAGTAGTCTTCTGTAGCTCGGGAGTACGCAAATGTTTCCCAATCACGGTAGTGAATTGTTGACTTGAGAGAGATGGTAACCTGAGAACATTGTGAAAGCCCAAAATTTAAGTAAAAGAGTAACAGTACTTTAATAAGAATTATATATTTTTTGATTATAAGATACTCATATAATATGAAGTGATGTGTTGTAAAAGAATAACACAGTGTATATAAAAAGTATCGGGCCATTTGGAGCTCTTGATTTTATGGAATTTTAAGAGGACACTATATGGAAGTGAAAATAAATATAAGTTTGTTTGTTTATGAAAAACCATTTATAATGATTTAACCTTTGTTTTATTATGTATTCCTTGTTCACTCTGAACAAGTTAGAATTATGGGTCAGTATTTTATTTGTTTAATTTGTTGTAGCGCCATATATTTGAGCAATTAAATGTTTTATAGTAGGAGTTGATTCTGTTTATTATTTTGGAAGCGTACCCTCTATACAATCCAAAATGTGTAAGTCACAGAGTGGGAGAACATACCATAACCCCGATAATCCCGATTTGAGCATTGCTGGCATACTGTGATTTGCATATTTCATGCTGAATGGGCACATGGGGGCATATAAGTAATGTGTCTGGATTAATAACTAGAGGAACACTTAAGACGGTCATATCATGTAAAAGTAAAATAATGATAGAAGTAGCTACAAAATATAAAATTAACTGACCGCATGGGACCCTGGAAACTCACACCGAGCAGCCCTCATTTAAATAACCCCCAAGCAACATAATATTTTGGCGCCCAGTACGTAGGGATGAGTTTTCCTAGAGAAATCCCGAGTTTTCATGAAAAATCAAAATTTTTATTTTTTGAAAAAAAAAATGGTTTTTCGAAACGTTTGGAATTTTTTAAATCACTTCCATAAAGGTTTTGACATTGAATGAGTATATCAAAAGGGTACGTTTTAGTAAATACCCGTGCTAAGGTAAATTTTGGAAACTGGGACACAAGAGTTCGGAGTACCATCTCTCATGCATGAACCGGCGATGTGGCATAGTAGCCCACTGTATTCTTATATTGTGGAAGATGTGTACGATGATGGAGATAAAGGAGTGCTTGGATGAGCATTTCCAAAAGACTAGGGAGGAGATGATAAAAATAAGTACGGAAAGTAACAAAGTTTCAAAAGCAGAGAATAGTGAAGAGAGGCCATGAACAATAGATTTGGAACAATAGACAATAAATTGGACCTCCAACAGATTACAAATAAAGATGAGTTAGAATCCATAAGTCAGAATTTAGAATCCCTTAAAAATAACAGTGATAACATGGGAATTAAATTAGAATCTATCCAAGCCGACTGTATAAACATGAACAGGGATCTAAAGGCTGAGATAGAAAGTAAATTGGATAGTATAAAAACAGAGAATTCAGATCATTTTTCAGCACAATCCAAGGTTTTGGAAGATAAACTAGAGGTCATGGAGACTAAAATACAAAGTAATATAAATGAGAAAATAGAAGAGACAACCAATAACAAATTTCAGGGTTTTGACACTGAGTTTGGGAATAAATTAAATGAGTTAAAAGGGGAAATCACGAGTAAAATTGAAAGGGAAAACGAGGCACTTAAGTCAGAATCGCAAGACAAAATAATGACCTTAGATGAAACTACGGTAAATTCCCAAACTAAATGTCAAGACAATTTTAAAAATTTAGAAGATAAATTTGGTTTTATGGAAATTAAATTAAATGAGATCCAGGGATCTTGTAAAAAGAATGTCGACAATTGTGAAGAGAGACTTGTAAACCGGATCCAAGAGGTGCAAGAAGATGTAATAAAGCAGATGGGGTCAAATATGAAAATTTGTCAAAAATCAGGGGAGGAGATTAAGGACGATCTTAGAATCTTAGGAAACAGATTTAAAGGGGTGGAGAACCAAGTAGAAAAACTCGAGGAAAAAGTTGGGGGAGTTCAGGACGAAGTAAATGATATGAAAAAGCAAAATCAAGAAGATGCGAAGAATAAGAAAGATCAATTTGATCATTTCACCGGGCAGGTAGATGAGAACTTGAAGAAGTATGAGAGCGAAATAAATAAAAGATTAGGTACATACGAAGAGCATCTCCAGGGAGAAAGAAAGCAACGAGATAAAGAAAATAAGGAAAATACCCAGAAGATAGATGAAATAAGTAAGGGTATCAATGAGGTTCAGGAAACCATAGAAACATTAAAGGGACAAGTAGGAAAAACCAATACCGAAGTAAACCAGGTCCAAGACGAATTGATGATATTGTATAAGAGCCAAGGGAAAACTGAGGAAAAGCTTGAGGGAATTAAAGTAGATATGATCAAAGGACAAAAAGAAGTGGAGAAGAAGATAAAGGAGATACGAGAAGACTTAGATACCAAAGGTGATGTTAAGCCAGAAATTATAGAAAAACAGGTCATGGTCATCAAGAAAGAGGTAGAAGATCAATTAGCTGAAATAAGGGATAGTTTCAGGGAAGAGAAATTCCAACTCGAACAAGAAGTGGAAGACAGTAAAAAGAATCAAGAAAGAATTCAGAATGAATTGGGATCACGGTTGGAAATGACTGAACACAAGAACATTCAAATGGAAATTCAACTTATGGCTCATGAAGAAAGTGCCCGAAGAGAAAGGAAATTAGAATTTGAAAGTCAGGATGAATTCCAAAAGACAGGATGGGTAGATCCCCATGAACGAGGCACTAATCAAGATAGGGACTTAGGAGGGGAGAGCCCTTATAAAAACCCAGGATATCCAATGGCGATGTCAACCCCTTATATGAACCAAACAAATGGACAAATAATTAATATCATCAAGTCAAATGAGGACAGACCGGTGAAGTTTACGGGTAATAATATGTCGATTACTCCTAAATACTGGTTGAAGGAGGTAGCAGAGTACTTGAATGAAATGAAAGTTCCTCAGGATCGGAGACTGAGAGCAATTGAGAAGCTATTGGCAGGTGATTGTCTCACCTGGTTTAGGAGTTTCAGGTATACATTTGACACGGTGGAAGGTTTTAGAGAAGCTTTTCTGAAACGATATTGGGCGGCAGATGTACAAGAAAATCTGAGGCTAGATCTGTACTCTAGGAAGTATAGTACGAATGCCCCCACTAAATACTGAGAATTTTTCACCGCTCAGCTGTGTAAATTCCGGGAACTTGATATTGCTCCAGCTGAGAACGACCTGTGTGTCGCCATTGCAAGACAACTTCCATATGAGATACAAAGGTTGTTAATCTCATCAAAAGCTCGAAGTGCTGTGGAAGTGGAGAGCGTCTTACGTCAATTGGATATGACGACTTCACACGTTACTCCCAGGCATCAAAGACAGACTGAACAAGTACATATGGCTAGCAGTTAAGAAGATAGAGAAAAACCATCGACCAGAAATCAGTCAACTAGTACCAATACTCAGGGACTGGGTCGAGAAAACGGACATCAAGAGCCTAGGGGAATACAGCCATACTACAGAGGAGGATATCGAGGAAGAAAACCTAGAAATACGGGTTATAGGCAACAAGAGAACCGACCCTATAACAATAATAATCAGAGGCAGGATAACAGAAAGAGATGGGAAAATTATCCCAGAAGGAATGTGAGACCGGAGGACAGAAACGAGGAATATCGGGCCGAAATCGAAGAGAGGTACTAGGAAAGTCTTCGTTATATGAATGAACGAACAGACGAACCTGAGATCCAAAGAGTCCGTTGGAGTGAGGCAATAAAGAACCGAAAATCACCCTACCGACTGGAAGGAGCTCAAAGCTTGGAGTTACAAGCTCAATTGAAGAATGAGGGGAAAGGAAGCCCTCAAGGTAAAAAAAAACTTCAAATTTAAATCATCAAAAGTGGAAACATACCAGGAGCTGGGAGGAGGTTGAGATTGTAAATTGGATAGCGAGACCAGATGAGCTAATTAAAGAGGATGTGGAAGGAATCCCACCTATTAGAAGGGAATTACCTATTATTATGCTAAGGATAGAAGGATTACTGGTCAGGGCATTAATTGATACTGGATCTACTATAAGTTTAATAACGCAAACCCTCCTAAATGAATTAGAAACAAGAGGTCGCATATTAAAAATTCCCACCTCAAGTGTGAAGATTAAGGGAATTATTCCTGAAAAGTCTTTGACATGTAGATTTCAGGTATACATTGATTTGATCATGGGTAACACTGATATTTCACAATGCTTTTTGCTGGTAAATCAATTGCCATATAATGTCATATTAGGTAGTAATTTTATCCGTGAGAACAAGGTCATCATAGACCTAGCGCAAAATTGCATTAGGATTTAAAGAGAGGATGTGGATGGACAAAACATAAATCTACAGGAACAGGATGGAAAAATTGAAGAACAGGTATGGCATGTGGAAGAAGTAACCGAGGAAGGTTGTAGGGGCATAGAGAAAGTATTTGAAGTCCTAAACATAGAACTTGAAGATAATTTGGAAACTGAGTTCGAAACCAACCTGTCAGGAAAAATAGAGGAAGCTAAAGTTAACCTTGAAAACAAGGAAAAATTAAAGGAATTGCTATTAAATTACAGGGACGTATTTGATTCCAAGCCAGGAAAGATCAAAAATTTTAATTACGTATTTCAAGTAAATAATTGGGCACCGTTCAGGCAAAAACCATACCCGGTTGCAGAAAACATTACACACAAACAAAGAAAACACTGCAGGAAATGAGTGATGCAGGTGTTATAGAAAAGATGGCGACACCATATGTTAGTCCATTAATAATTGTGAGTAAACCGGATGGCTCAGTAAGGGTGTGTTTGGATGCCAGGAATTTGAACGCGAAAATTATACCAGAAAATGATTCGGCACCACCCATAAAAGAGATACTGAGGAAATTTAAAGGCAAGAAGATATTTACAAATATTGATATGACTTCTTCATATCCTCATCTCGAACTTGAAGAGAAAAACAGTCTCTTAACTGGATTTCAGTTCGATCAACAAACGTATTGCTTCAAGAGATGTCCGTTTGGCTTGAAGACCGCGGGTTCCGCCTTTATAAGAGCGCTTGATCGCAACCTGTCAGAGGAAGTAAAGGATGGCAATATCCGTTATGTGGATGACATATTGCTTACCTCGGAAAACATCGATGAACACTTGGAAAAGCTAAAGAAATTATTGGAAGATTTAAGAAGGGCTAATTTTAAGATTAACTTGAAGAAATCAAATTTTTGTCAGAGACAAGTTACGTTTTTGGGGCATGTGATTGACAAGGATGGTGTCAAACCAAATCCATGCAAATTAGAATCAATAAGAGATTTTCCCAGGCCTTTGAAGGTGAAAACGTTCGCCAGTTTTTGGGATTGATTGGATTTTTCTCAGGACATTGTCCGTCATACACCAAAACTGTTGCACCACTACAGGACCTTCTGAAGAAGGGGGTCAAGTGGAAATGGACGGAGGAAACAGAAAAAGCATTTATAGAGGCCAAGGAAATGCTCTTAAATTATGTGAAGCTAGGATATCCTGATTTTAATCAGAGATTTGTAATACAAACGGATGCATCCCAGATTGGAATAGGGGCAATGCTATATCAGGAAAACCCGGATAATCCTGAGAAGAAAAATTATCTAGCTTTCACAAGTCGGAGACTGAAACCACACGAGAAAAATTATACAATCAGCGAGATTGAGCTGTTAGCGATATTGCATGCGTTGAAATATTGGCGAAATATTGTATATGGGTTTTCAATCACATTAAGAACTGATCATAAAGCCTTAACCTTTTTGATGAAGACGGATTTATCCAGTCAAAGGTTGATGCGTTGGACTTTATATATCCAACAGTTCGACGTAAATATAGAATATTGCCCGGGGAAAGAAAATGTAGTTCCAGATTATTTAAGTAGACAGCCAGAGTCCACAGAAGAAGAAGTAATGGCTATTGATTTGGAAGACAGGGATCAGCGCACTTTGGATGAATTAAGAAGCATTGGTCAACGACAACGTGAGGATCCATGGATGAACATGCTCATATCTTTCTTGGAAGGGAGTTTGATAAGGGGAACACCTGCGTATACTGAAGCTAATAAGATAGCTCAGGATTACACGTTCTTTAATGGATTATTGTATAAGTTTGCGGACTCTGACCATACACGATTGAGGATCGTTGTACCTGCTATTCTGCAGAGGAAAATGGTATGGTTGGCCCATAGATCGTTTGGACATATGGGAGTCGACAAAACAGTCTCGATGCTGAAAGAAGCATTTGTATGGCCGAGACTGAGAGAAACTGTAAGGGATACGTTCAAGACATGTGACATATGTAAAAGGATTAAGCCAAATGCGTTTTTGATGGGACAAAAGCCAATACCATTGTTGCCCGAGAGGCCAGGTCAAATTAATTCTATTGACAATTTCGGACCTTTGCCAAAGGCTAGGAGAGGAAATAGACATATAATGGTGGCTATGGATGTCTTCACAAAAATGGTTGTCCTTGCTCCCATACAGAAAACTAGTACCAAACAGGTGTTAAAACGACTCAAAGAAAAAGTGATACCTATTCTGGGTAAACCCGAGAACTAGTTGTCGGATCACGGTAGTTGTTTTACAAGTGTAGAATTTAGACAGGAATTAGAGAGACTTGGAATACGTACGATACTGTCTAGTATTCGCCATCCTGAGGCAAATCCTGTGGAAAGAGTTATGAGGGAAACGGCCAAGTACTGTAGGATATACTGTGCCGAGGAAAATTGGAAATGGATAGATATCCTTGATATTATCGAATTTTGTATAAATAATACAATCCATGAATCTACAGGAGAGATACCAATAACGTTACATCGGAATGAGCAACCAGAGAGACCTTGGAGTCTGGTCATTCCTAGGCCAACAGACGCTCAGCCTGGAAGAGATGTACGAATTAGAAGAGCCTTTGAGCATCTAAAAGCTCAAGCTGGTAGAAGGCAAAGGATAAACAGGCACAAGAGGTATCATCGACCATTAATAGCAGGAGAAATGGTGTTAGTGAAAAGACCAGCCATTTCGGGTCCAGGGAACAGCGTGTACAAGAAATTCCAGAAAATGTACCACGGACCGTATCAAATAATAAGAGATTTAAGAAATAATGCTTATAGAATTCGGCACTGTGAAATGAATCACGAAGCGACTATGAATTCAGCTAATCTGAAAGTATATTACCCTCCCGAAGACTTCGGTGAAGCAAATGAACAAGCCCTGATTATGGAACAAGTTAAAGATGATAAATCCACTTTTGATAGAAACAGGAGTAAGTTAGAACGAGAAAATAGAGCTCAACCATTCAATTGTGAATGTGAAATAGAGAAACTGTATTGGGAGATAAGAGAAATAATTGATTTTTTAAGAAGAAAATTTCAATTTAAGAAGAGAAAATGAGGAAATAAAGAAACGGGTAGGGATAGACCACACCCGTAACGAAGAATTATGTTCTGTTGACTCTTAGTCCAGAAAAGTAAGAAAGGAAGAACGGGTAGGGACAGAGCGTACTCAACCTACACTATTACCGGATATGACTTTAAAGGTGGAAAACCCGAATTATCGTGGGATTCCATGAGAATAAAAACTAAAGGTACTGAGAAGTGTTATGATGCCTTCGACACTGAAAAGAAAAAAATAAGATTTTTATGAAAATTATTGAAATAAATTTCCTCAAAATTTCGAAAATTTATTTATCTAAGGAGGGGAGATTTGAACTCATGTACTGTTGGTTCAAGCGCCGAATCCATCATTTCTTGGTAAAAGAAGGGAGGAAAAATACAGTCCTTAGAATGACTTAGAAAGATTTTATGCAAGAGGACTGGTATAATGTTGTGCAAGAATAAGAGTCCAGGTGGCCCCAGGAAATGATATCATGCATGACGCACCGATAGGGAGCCGATCATGGCTATAAATAGAATTAAAAAATATCCGCTGGGAGTAAGCGAGAAGAGGTTTCGGAAATTGATCTTACACAGCAATAAAATGGCATCCTCGAAGTTGTGCAAGAAAGGGAATAATTAGATTTAAGCCATTTGCGAGAATATAATTAACAAAAGAAATACATCATTGTGAATCATTTTGGAATAGAGATTTTTGTGTGGGAAAAGATGTTATAATAATTGCACAGGAAAGAAGTGCAAACGCAGCATGACGTAGTTAAAAGTTCCCCGAGACCCGAGGTGGTAGGGAGTAAAAATCAACTGCAACACCCACGTATGAGAAGAGCAAATTTTATTTAATATCTCGGAATTGTACGATCGATTTTAATGTGCAAAGAAGTCAGTTTACGTTTAGAAAACGAGCTTTCCAGAGATATAATTTTCAAAAGTGTGCGACTATTGCTTCAAAAGTTAGTTATGAAAAAGACTAGGATTTTATCTTTTTGTCGCCGATTTGTATAAAAGCCCAGGCAGAGCCAGACCAATCATGCAGATTTAGTTCGTCCAAGGGACGTGACGCTACATCACACCGTTAATGCAGTTTCCGACAGCCTAAGGGCACGGTGCTGCTTCGCAGATCATCAGATACAGTTATTCCGTGAGCGCCGAGACGCTGCACGATGAAGCTTTACAGTATAAGGAGTATCAATTAGTATCGCCGTGTGAAGACTTAGTAAAATCCTAAGTTCAGGATTTAGTTCAGCAAGCGTCGGTCTTTATAGTGAAAATTCCGTATTACAGTCAAAGTTAGGCTGCGAACTTAAAGAACAGGCGATAGGTCTTCAAATAACAGTTCAGTTAAACGACAGAAAGTATCGTAACGTTTTGAAGTACCAACGATAGTGAAACAAACATATCTAACAAAGTTAAGGAACCCGATCAGGGTCGGACGAAATAAGTAACGCCTAGTGTACCGAAAAGATAGGAACTAGAGCGCAGAATAATAAGAAGTGAGAATTTAATCCAAAAACGTTGTCTACAGGAGACAAGCGAACAGTAATAAGCAGTAAGCTACGAAACTAAGGAATAGCAGTAAATGCTAGGGAAATAGGAAGGTTACCGATAAAGTATTCGGTAGGCCATAAACAGGACAGACTTTCGCTAGACAAACTAAATAGTGTCTAGAAAGAAGTGACTTCGAGCTAGTAAAAATAGAAGCCGATAGTCAGAAAACCGGATCTGAAGAAATTACCGTTCCAGGGAGGGGAGATTGATCGAGACTTTCATCATCTGGTTAGATTAGGGAGCCGACGTCTAAGAGTGTCACCCTTGGAAACAGGAAAGAAATAAATCACGTGTGTAAGGCAAAAATCAAAGCCTCAGTGATTAAAAGCAGTGTAATGTAAATATAGTAAAATCTGTTTCAGTGTAATAATTTTTAGTGAATTTATTTGTGTATGATAAAAGAATACAAAATTGTATTCAATATGTTACCAGTGTTTAAGGTAAATAATGTGTTTGTGTATCAAGAAGTGTCATTGTGTGAAATGGGATTAATCAAGATGGCTTAAACACATTGAGTGGGCAAAAATGAAACATCGCTGGAGAATTCGGTCGGTGACCTTATATCATGTGAGTAACCATTTCATTATGTTATGTGTTGGGAAGATTTGCGTACAATCCACCTGAGAACGAAAGAATAGGGATGTTTTTGAATAACAAATAACAGAATAATAGCGCGATCTGAACGGTTAAAATTGAAAAGTATAAAATAATTATGTGAAATAAATAAATCCCTTGGGGGAAATGTCTGAAATAAAATATCAGTGTATTTGATAAATGATTTAAATATGTGAAAGCAAGCGTAATAATAAAAATAATAATAACAATTATATAAATGAAGATTATGATGAATTATATGAAAGTAGTAGCTTTTGAGCTCCGTTAAAAGAATTAATACATGTTATGAACACATGTTCTTAAGATAAAGCGATTATTGTCACGGGAGAGGATTAATATAGAATTGAGATGTAGATCAAATGTTGATTTTGAATTATCAGTTCGTTGAAGGCAACTTGGCATTAAAGTAATAGCGCAATGGAGCGCATTGAAGTAATTTGTCACGCTAGGAAAGCGTTGAACCTAAATATACTCGGTAACACTAATTATGAGGGGCAGTTGGTCGTGGTAATTGAGCTATGGTAAGTCCTCTAAATAGTGATGTGATCACGAGGCCATGTGTGTATTGTATTATAAAAGGGTGCGAAATATTTATTGTATTAGGAGCGCAGGTTGAAGGTTAAAAAGGCCGCCCTAAGTCGCGAATGTTATAAGTCCTCCAGTATGGGATATGGTTCCCGAGGCAGTTGAAAGAATCGAACCCAGATTCGTCTATGTTTAAGCCCCTAAATATTTGTTGTTGTATTGAATTATTCTTAACCGCCAATGAGGACACTTCATAATTAAGAAATGCCGAGTTTAAGAGGATAGGTTTGTGGAACCTAAATATATTGTTAAAATAAGTAGAATGAAAGCCTTGCTTGTTCAAGGAACTGCATTTAAGAAACAGCTGTATAAAGCTGAGGGTAGCTCGTCTCTTGTGAGTATGACCGTGAAGTTCCTGCTCCCGGCCATAAATCACGCTAAGTGGCCCAGGCCAGACCCTTACTATTGATGTGTTGTGGTAGGTCTAGAGAGCCGTCTGTTTGAAGTTATAATACACAAGAGTGTTTAGAGTTTGTTTTAACGACCCGGTCTTCGAACCGAGGTTCTTTTAGAGGAAGAGTACCGCTTGCAAGTTCAGATCGTTGCTTTCTTATGAGATAATGGTCTTTTAAGACAAATAATGATAAATCCCTAATGTAATGTTATATAATGTAGTGATTCACGAGTTTAATGAGGACAATTCGATTCCGGGAGTGATCTTAATTTTTGACTTGTTCAAGTAGTCTTCTGTAGCTCGGGAGTACGCAAATGTTTCCCAATCACGGTAGTGAATTGTTGACTTGAGAGAGATGGTAACCTGAGAACATTGTGAAAGCCCAAAATTTAAGTAAAAGAGTAACAGTACTTTAATAAGAATTAAGTTATATATTTTTTTGATTATTAGATACTCATATAATATGAATTGATGTGTTGTAAAAGAATAACACAGTGTATATAAAAAGTATCGAGCCATTTGGAGCTCTTGATTTTATGGAATTTTAAAAGGACACTATATGGAAGTGAAAATAAATATAAGTTTGTTGGTTTATGTAAAACCATTTATAATGATTTAACCTTTGTTTTATTATGTATTCCTTGTTCACTCTGAACAAGTTAGAATTATGGGTCAGTGTTTTATTTGTTTAATTTGTTGTAGCGCCATATATTTGAGTAATTAAATGTTTTACAGTAGGATTTGATTTTGTTTATTATTTTGGAAGTGTATCCTCTATTTAATCCAAAATGTGTAAGTCACAGAGTGGGAGAACATACCATAACCCCGATAATTCCGATTTGAGCATTGCTGGCATACTGTGATTTGCATATTTCATGCTGAATGGGCACAATACAAAACATCCAAACAACAGATGCTACTAAAATATCTAAGCTTACAGAGCTGGCAATTGATATATTAGCTGACTAGCGGACCCGTGCGAGAAATCTCGCATGTTCATAAGCCATACTTTCCCCAATAGGTTTATAATGATTTACTTAAGGAGAAAGGTTGTTATGTTATTATTTCAGCCAAATGATTATAGAACACCATTCTCGTTTCAGTTAGAATTCCAAGCTGTGCGTTCTCTAACTTAAAAAGGCAATCACTGAAAATTACTGTATATCATCATAACACTCACCAGTTATTCGATATTTATGAAAGCATCTTGGTCAAGATTTCCTGCTTTATCTTGTTGGCTGAGGAGCTTCCTTCCCCCTTATCAGGACAGCCCTCGTTGGAAAACTTCTTCACGCCCCGCTTACAGTGAGGCTTCCTTGTTCTTAAGTGCAACGATCAGCGCTAAACTCCTTTGCACGTTAGCTACAGGGGTGCTTTCCTAGTCCTGTGTGTAGCGCTCAACGCTAAATTCCTTTGCACGTTACCTACAGGGGTGCTTTCGCTTTCCCGAGTGGAGCGTCAGCGTAAGAGCGTGCTGTGGCTGGTTTCTTTCTTTGATATTTATGAAATTGAAATGCAATTCGTCACTGTTGATTCAATTTCTGTGCTGAATCCATTGATTGAGAGCTTAGCCGTGACACTCACCGGTTATTCGATACATTTCAGTCAGAATTGCAAGTTGTATGTTCCCTAACATAAGAAGGCAATCACTGAAAATTGGATCATCATAACACTCATTGGTTATTCGATATTTATGAAATTATACGATGAGTACCCAATCCATTGATTTAGTAATTCTGAAAACCGTAGGAAATGATAGAAGAAAAACCCGTAGAAGAATAATTAACGTTTAATAGTTCTAAGGTTTTAGACGCCGTAACACACGCCGGTTATACGAATTAGAGTACTCAATCCATTGATTTACTGTTTCTGAAAACATTTGAAATGATCGATATTTATGAAATTAGAATGCAGAAGAAAAACCTGTAAAATAATTAACGATTAATAGTTTTAAAGCTTTAGAGGACAACTCGTAATTGCGGCATGTTCGAGCATCCGTATTTGCAAATCGCACACTTCTTACAAAAATTGATATTTATGAAATTAGAATGCAATTCTTCACTGCTAATTTATGGGGCCTGTATGATGAAGATGATGATGGTGATAGTTTCAAGGTTGTAGACGACAACTCTAGCATGATACTGCAACAGTATTTGCAAAAAGCACACTTCTTACTAAACTCGATTTTTATGGAATTAGAATGCAGAAGAAAAACCTTTACCCAATCCATTGATTTACCGATTCTGAAAATCAGATAGAAGAAAAACTGTTAAGAGAATTAACGTTCAATGTTTTAAGGTTTTAGACGACAACTCAGACTTACAGCATGTTAGAGCAACAGTATTTGCAAAAAGCACAATTCTTACAAAAATCAATATTTATATATTTATGGAATTGGAATGCAGAAGAAAATCCTGTATCGCGGCATATTAACAAACCTGGAATACAATAAATCCATTGTTTAGACGGATGAGCTTAAATCATGTTTGTGCTGAGTCCATTGATTGAAAGCTTAGCAGTAACACTCGCCGGTTATACGATTTGAGTACCCAATCCGTTTATTTAGCCTACTGATTCTGAAAACCATGGGATATGATAGAAGAAGGAACTGTAAATGAATTAACGATAAATATAGAATTGCAGCATGTTAGTGCAACAGTATTTGCAAAAAGCACAATACTTACAACAATCGATATTTATGGAATTAAAATGCAGAAGAAAATCCTGTATCGCTGCATATTAACAAACCTGGAATATAATAAATCCATTGTTTAGACGGATGAGCTTAAATCATGTTTGTGCTGTGTCCATTGATTGAAAGCTTAGCAGTAACACTCGCCGGTTATACGATTTGAGTACCCAATCCGTTGATTTAGCCTACTGATTCTGAAAACCATGGGATATGATAGAAGAAAGAACTGTAAATGAATTAACGTTTAATAATTTTAAGGTTTTAGACGACGTAACAATAGTTTTAAGTAAGGTTTTAGACAACAACTCATAACTAAAGCAAGATACAGCAACAGTATTTGTAACACTCACCGGTTATACGATTAGAGTACTCAATCCATTGATTTACTGTTTCTGAAAACTATTCGAAATGATCGATATTAGAAGGCAGAAGAAAAACCTGTAAAATAATTAACGTTTAATAGTTTTAAGGGTTTAGACGACAACTCATAATTTCAGAATGTTAGAGCATCAGTATTTGCAAATCGCACACTTCTTACAAAAATTGATATTTATGAAATTAGAATGCAATTTGTCACTGCTGCAATTCGTCACTGCCAATTTATGAAATTATACGATTTGAGTATACATTCCTTTGATTTACTGTTTCTGAGATCGATGCAAAATGATAAAGGAAAATACCTCAGAATGTTAAAATGACAGAAAAAAAGGGCGTCACAGCGGCCAAAATGTGAAGTGAAGACCAATTGTGGAGCGTATCTTCCTGCAGCAACAGTAACTGCAAATCGCACACTTCGCACAGTTTTTTAAAAGTAATTTTTTAAAGAAATTATAGAGATTTATGAAATTAGAGTGCAATGCGCACTGGTAATGTATATTCTCTTTCACTTGAATGCTCATTTTTCACGATCGGTCTCTTGTGAGTGCCGCAGGAGGGATGCATACTACTGAAATAATATATATGGTGTAAACTCGAGTCGGTGACTACAATCCCAATAATAATTATTGTATCATGTATTGGTGTTATACTCAAAACCCTCTACAGTAGTCTATCAGTATTGAATCTGCATCCGTAGATATACATATTCCAGGATATATGTTAGTGACTACAATTGACAAGCTTATTTCCACAAGCTACCAAAATCAAAATCACAATTTAACAGGAGAGGGAAGAAAATGCTCAAAGCGTGAACTTGTAATTGCTCTTTTATTATGTACAGATAGGAAAATACATTATTATACGGAGTATTTCTGTTTAGGCTTTAGCAGCATAAGAAACGTTCAAGAAAATAGGAAGAAGGAAGCTTGTAGTTTAACGTGGCCGTTAATCTCGCGATCATAAGCCACGGGACCTCCGTTTTACGTGGAATCCGAACCACAGGACATGGCATTTCACATCGAAAATCTCACATGCACTGACCGGGAATCGAACCCGGTCCGCCTTGGTGAGAGGCATACAGCTTAACCGCTGTGCCACCACGCCCCTAAAATAGGAAGAATTGGTACTTTTGTGTATTGAAATTCCAAATAATGACTTATGCAAAGCATAAGATTCACTACAGTCATCGGAATCTTTGGGGGAAAACTAATTGCATTTATATACACATTGATCTACATTTAATTTATCATTCGCTATTGAAAATTAAATATTAAATAACACACGAATGAGGATATATAACGCCAATAAAATGCAATAAAATAATTCTATTATCTAAATTAATTTTAATTAACAAACAAATGGAATTAATGACATCAAACGCGATATTCAACACCATGTTTGGCATGAAATTGGGCCGTTTTGACGAACTCATTTTCTTTCAAACTATGGAGCTTCCTTATAACCTATGTTTTAGTTACTTATTGGAGTTTTAAGGGTCGGAACAGCGAGGTCATCTACCCTAAACGTATGTTTTGCATCATAATATCAATTTATCATTTTTTGGATTTGGCACCTTCTGGAAATAAGCTTCTCAGTCTTGTTTGGATGCAGATGCAAGATATTTGTGACAAAACGATTCTCACACATTTTCTACTCATTACAGAACCAATTGTACTGCACATAGGTGCTGTTTTTCTTTTTGGTATAAGTGGTTAAAGTTGGCAGAGATTTATATGAGTCATATAATCGTTGTTGGTGCGGTTAGTACATGCGACGTAGGAAAGCTCGAGAGGAATATCAATTAAATGGCTGCCACCTCATAGCAATCTTTGAAACTGTGAAAGTTCTTCAGGAAAATGAGTGAAAGGATATGCGAAAGTAAGGATTGTCTAGGTTCCGAAATTAGATGTATTCTCTTTGCATCTTCTTAGTGGTTCTTGAGTTTGATAAAAATTCTTAGTTACTTACCGTACTTACTTACCTTAAAAACTTAATTACTTACCTGCCTTAAAAAACTGTGGTTCCGGAGTGAACAATAAGTATCTTCTAAAGAAGGCGGATGTGTTGGCTGGCGGAATGCGTGTGCATGTGCCTGGCTGGTCGGCGGCCCCTCTCCAACAATTCTTGTTACCTTTTCAGCTGACCTAAGAATCACAGATGAATTTTCGTACCTCAGATATAATGTCCTTTAAATTGATATTCTTTCTTTCTTTCTTTCTTTCTTTCTTTCTTTCTTTCTTACCTTCATTCTCTCTTGGACTGTTAACCTAGATGTTAGGCCCCTTAAAACAACAATTATTATCATCATCATCCTCTTTCTTTCTTTCTTTCTTTCTTTCTTTCTTTCCGATTAGCGGTGGAATATACCTGATTTTTAGCCTCGTTTCATCATATGAGATAAAGGTTTTGAGATCAACGTTTATCCATGTGTGTGTGTTTCTGTGTCCGTTCCCCAAAATAACTTTTGTTGACTACTGTAGACCGATGACAACAAGTAGTTCCGTGAAGAACTATGTTAATATATTACACCGGTCTTTTCCATTTAAAATTCTCCCACCTATTAAATGTACTCCATCACAATGTAGATCGTGAACCAAAGACTATTTAGTGTATCATATGGAAAATTCAGAGAAACAACTTCAAACTCAAAACTCAATGTCAAACTTTGTGGTCATTTCAATCAAGAAACATAAACATGTTTATGTTCGACCCTGACTATTACTAGGTATATGTCAGAAAACTGTACTATAATGAGGCCCATTATAACACTATTTTTCATTATGAAACAGTTTCTCCCACCAATCAGAGCTCAAGAAACAGTTGTTTGACCAATTAGATAACGATAGCATCGCACCTGCGCTTAGTTCCACTGCCTTCTAATTTAAATTTCACTGCGTGGCCTAGTGTCATCGTAGGGAAATAGAGGAGGCCTTGGTCAAATACAAGGCATTCTCTGAGTCTCATGCGCTCTGTTCATTACATAAAGCTGGCGAAATCTAGACAGATATTTATGAATATTTATGTTCGAACATAAAATAGTTATAATAATTATCGTCGAACATTGAACAGTCGTATGCAACTCGCCTATAATGGTAATTAAGACACTCGTATGGAAATTATAAAACTCGCATACGCTCGTTTTATAAACATACTCGTGTCTTAATTATTGCCATTATAGGCTCATTGCATAATGTAGGCTACTATTTGAAAACAGCAAAACGGTCTTCCTACGATACTAGTACTTTCCCTGTCCTACATTAAACCTTTCATCGTTACACAGGATAAGTCACACCAAACACACCGTCATAATTGTAAAATATGTTTTCAAACACACACGACGAGGCTTATCTACATTACAAGAACACAACACTAAGGAATTGTGTACCAGTTCATTGTACTGATTTATCAACTTGTCAGTAGCATGTGTTTCTTTTCAGAAATGAATATGCGTATAACCTATAGTTTACGATTCCCACATTAAGAAATTGGGGTTGATGACTTCGGTTTTTCTCCCCTTACAACAATTATAACCACAACCACTACAATGAAAAATTTCATGCTAGAATATATAACTTTCAGAATCGGTTAATTATTATTCCATTCGCGAAATGGCAACTTTCTGCAACGAGACGCTGCCGTTAATTAACGAAAAAAAGCTAAATCGTGTGTCTTCGAAAAACATATTTTGCAATGATGACGGTGTGATGGTGTGACTCATCCTGTGTAACGATGAAAGGTTTAATGTAAGACAGGAAAAGTACTAGTATCGTAGGAAGGCCATTTTGCTGTTTTTAAACATTTAAGAAAGTTAAGTTACATAATGCAATGACATAATAATAATAATAATAATAATAGTAATAATAATAACTATTTATATAGTTTGTTTATTTATTTCATGTCTACTTCAGTGTTTTATGGTTTGGATGATGTTTTTGAGTGACTTATTGACAGTACACAGTGTTTAATAGTGATTGTACGAGGTTTTTATAGTGATATTTGGATATCATATGTCTGTGCATGAAACTTGTTTACGTGGTTGCCTAGGAATTGCTGGTACAGGTTAGGTTAGCATTACCACAAATATTCCGTTTTAAAATAGTTTAATCTATGCCCTGTATTGTGTGTTTATTACTCCGTTTACTCAATATTAGTCCAATTGGGCCCCTATAACAGATATTCATTGTGTAATGTCGTTTATTTCGTTGGAAACAGGGGTTAGGATTGAGTTAAATGACATCAGTTGGATCACATATTTACAAAGAATCTGCGTCGATCAGTCAAAATAACACACTAGCATTCACAGGAGTGTTGTAAACCTTGCCATAGGTATCAAAGGCAATACCCAGGCAATACCTGGCTGAAGGTATAAAAAGCACACAGGAAAGGCAATAATAGTAATTTGCTTTAAGAAATGTCACTGCCTGTGATACGGCAGGTTACCTCTAGAACCACCGCTAGAGGTGACAAAAAGCAAACCGGTGGCAGTGGGATGACAAGCTGCTGTCCACCCACCAGTAGACCCGAAGAATCTCCAGCAGCTCAAGACGATATTGGCAGTACACAAAATCTCGAGTCTCGCACCGCACCTGACGGCAGTGCCTTTGTAATAAATACAACCACTCTTGCAGGTAAGCCCAGAAAACGCATGAAATGGGAAACTCATATGAATGAATATATCATGCGGGAATATTATCGAATAACTCGTCTTGAAACAGATATAACAAACTGCCACCAAGCACAGCATGCGGCTTTCAAGCAGCAGTATCCTCTGTTTAGCATCACTGAGCAACGAGTCGCGGATCAAAGAAGAGCAATTGTAAAGAATCATTTAGTTCCCGACCCTGTTCTGGATCGAATCAGACAGGAGATATCTCATGAACTATATCCCTCAGCTGCAAGTGGTGAAACTAGCCAAATAAATACTGATAATGAGGTATCCATGAATGAATCGACTCACGTAAATGAACCTCATAATGGGGAAACAAGCCATCATTCCAAGATCCAAGACGAATTTAATTCAGCTCTGCTTGAATATGCAGGTACTCACCCTACCCAACGTCCAATACTTCCGAGGCAGCAGTCTTCCCGCAAGTTTGCCATGGTGTTGAAAGAACTGAACGAAACCATACTTCCCAACTATTTAGAAGAGCACCAATCTTTCATGGAGGTTCATACTGCTATCTATTGTGCAGCACTAGCTGCAGTACGAATTAATGGGGATAGGCCACGCCCTCCAAACCAACAGTCTGCTGCAAGGAAACCCAGCGATCCACCATGGGCAAAACGTTTAAAACAACGCATTGAACAACTACGCCAGAATGTGAACAGGCTGCAACAGTATAAGAATGGAGTGAGAAGTAGACGTCTGAACAACCGCATACGAAGGATCATGATGGACTCCTCACTAGGAGAATTTCAGGTCCCCGAGGACGCAGTGATAACAGAAGTACTTGATACTTATAAACAAAAACTTGCAGCCCTCTCTAAGCGTCTTAAGAGATACCAGAACACTACCGAACGGAAGAAACAGAACAAAGACTTCAAGAGAAATGAAAGAAAGTTCTATGAAGACCTGAAAAAGACACCTCAAGTTCAGAATGATTCTCCAGGAGGACCCAGTGCGGAGAGTGTTACCGACTACTCGTCATCAATATGGTCTAGGCCGGAAGAACACAACAATGAAGCTCCGTTGTTTAAGGAAA
This sequence comes from Meconema thalassinum, assembly GCA_946902985.2. NCBI lineage: Eukaryota > Metazoa > Arthropoda > Insecta > Orthoptera > Tettigoniidae > Meconema > Meconema thalassinum. The sequence continues at coordinate 291,361,730 of OX336391.1, read as the reverse complement.
TAGAGAATGCTACCAGACGAATAAATCAAATACTCCAGGCATTATATGCAAAAAACACGGCCAACCTAAAAAAAATAATGTAAAGCTGAAATTTGGCATAGATGTTCCCTAGTACCCTAGAAACAAATCCTGAATAGTCCCCATCTCTGCGGTGTCCGCGTCATAGTTTTTGGAGGTCTCAAAAGGGCTTAAATATGGCCTAAGTGCCAAAAACAGCATTTTTGCTTCCTGCGTTAAAAATATTGATCCAAATTTAGTTCTCGCGAGCCTTAGCAATTAATAAAAATGAACCAGTAGGATAACGGACTTATCAGGCCTAATTATTGCTATTGACGAAGGAAAAACAACAACTAATTAAACATTTTTAGCACTATTTTATACGAAAATTTGGTTAATTTGTGATTAACAGATCATTATTTTTTAAACAACTGCTGATATTGACTAAAGATCCAGAATGAAAGTTATAAAGCATACTTTTAGCTTTACATTGGCACATTACCCATGTCTATGCGAGAAACGGTTACCGAGTTACGGTCCCAAAGCATAACCGCTGTTGACAAGGCACCCGATCGCGTTTCTAGGTGACAGCACTCGGCCTGTCGGAGCAGGCCAACAATACTCCAAACAATTAGTTCAGCTTCTAAACAGTCTTGGATTTTCAGTAAATTTGGCGGAAGTCCACAGGTACGAAGTTTCAGCGCTTCGTGAAGAACGTCCAATCCCGAATACTGGAGCGTTCACGCAGTTTTGCTTTGACAACGCTAACTTTAACATAAGGACATTGGACGAGCGAAACACATTTCACTGCATGGGAGGCATCAAGTGCACAGTTCCAGCGCCTGACAGTGAAATATCTCCACTCCCACTTACACGAGAAGTTCCTAATGCTGGTGTGATTGCGGCGATGCGGAAGTTCAACATTACGTGGTATCGGAAGCCCTCTTCCCGTGGTTCAAAGGACGTCGAGATTAAGGAGTTTACTGTGGAAGCCCCAAACTCTGTGGCTATTGCGTCGATGATGGACTCCTTGTTGTTATCTGGACGGTGGTCAAGTATTAATTTACCCACCTCGTGGAACGGCTTTATGAAGACGTCACTGTCTGCTCATGCTCAATCAGCTCCCCAGACGACGTCAGTTGATACCCTGCCGTTCATTAACTTGGAACCGAGCAATCCATCAACTATACATTCCGCGTTGAAGTTTGCCGCAAGAGAGTGCGTGGAACTGAAACAAAGCACTTGTGACCAGCCCCTATACGCGAAAGCTGCAGAGATAGTCGCATCGGACACTTCAGAGGAACTCAAAACGTGGTTGTTCGTCTAGGCGGATTTCACATTCTAATCTCGTTTCTGGGGGCAATCGGCTACGTGATGAATGGAAGCGGTTTGGAGGAGCTCTGGGCGGAAATATACGCTAAATCATCAGTGACTCACATGATGTCTGGACACGCATATTCTAGTTAGGCTTGCAATTAGCTCGCTCTTAAAAATTATTACGTTATGCCTTCAATTTCAAATGTATCAATAACGCGAAACTGTGCATGTTCTAGGGCCCTCAGAGCGCATTTTCTGACAAAACAGGCTGTCGGGACAATGTTACTCAACATGAACGACGGGCTGAAGGATGACAAGGACGAAATACAGGCGCTTTTTACCGCATTCCAAGAAGGCACCGCCAACGACTTGCTATCATATCCTTGCCTTCAACGTCTCAAAGAGTCGCTTCATGACACATTTTCTTCAATGAGCCAGAAATCTCGCACAGGAAAGCTGTGGGTAGAGTACATCAAACAGCAAGCCTGGAAAATATTGAAAGATTCCGCATCTTTACGCGAGGAAATGAAGGTATTCGTCTCTACGGCTCCAGATGAAAAGGCCATACTATCAGCTGGAGAGAAGTTCGCCATTTGTCTCTATGATAGTGCCAAATCGGAGTGCAAAAGCCTCGACGAACTTCGGGTAGTGAAATAAAGCCAACAAATTGCCAAACCACCGGTCACAGCGTCATTTCAGCTGGCTTCACTTCCGCCGACTTCGACGGCATGCAAACAACAGTCACTGCGGGTATATTTGCAAGTTCAGGAATGGTTAGGATTTTCTTTGGCCCCGACCCAATGGGGATGGAAATTCCAACACTCAGCTTTAGTACCAGTGACAACTCATCTTCCAGCTGCTCCAGAACATCTCCTCAATTTGGTGTCCTGCAACTGCAAGAGCTCTTGTGACAGTCGGTGTAAGTGCTGCTGATAGCGACTAAAGACCCGAAGTAAAAGTTGTAAAGCACACTTGTAGCTTTAAAACGATACATTGCCCATGCTCCTTAATGTGTGGGCACTGCAGTGGAAAAACATGTGGCAACGTCACATTTGATGGCTCAGACGATGAGGAGGACGATTGAGTCCGATGTAAGCTTTATTTTGCAAGTGTTCTTTGTCTAAAGAAAGCTTTTTAAGCTTTGTTTTGTTATTATTTGCATTATGCATATTATGAATGTACGATTAACTGCTAACTGCATTAAACTCGTTTTGTTCTATGTAAACTGTTTCTGCTAGTTTACCTGGATTGAAAGGAATACCATCCTAAAAGCTCTTGAGCAAAGATACAAAATGGTGTCAGCAAAGGTGAATAGAGGAGCCCACCAGAGTAAATGGGCGTTCGTTCGGAAAAGCGACTGCCACACTTCCACTTTTATATTTGTAACTGTATCTCTGCTGCTGTTTGTCGGATGAACATGGGCAATGTATCGTTTTAAAGCTACAAGTGTGATTTACAACTTTTACTTCGGGTCTTTAGTCGCTATCAGCAGCTGTTTACACGATAAGTCCCGGCTAATGACAAATTAGCTAAATTTTCGTGAGAAAAGTTGAGCTAAAAATGTTTGATTACTCATCTGTTTAAATGTATGTCAATAATTACGACCAATAAGAGCGTTATATATAAAGCAGTCCTTCTCTTATTACTATCAAAGCTCATTAGAACTGATTTTGGATCAATATTTTGAACGCAGGAAGCAAAAATGCTGTTTTAGGCACTTAGGCCCCATTTAAGCCCTTTTGAACTCTCCAAAAACTATGACGTGGACGCCGCAGAGATGGGGACTTTTCAGGATTTGTTACTAGGGTACTAGGGAACATCTATACCAAATTTCAGCTTTACATTATTTTTTTAGGTTAAAACTTAATATGCCTGGGCTAAAATGGCACATACAGACGTTGATGTTGAGGAACTACGCCAGGTCATCAGCAGCCTACCGAATTGGAAAGCACCTGGAATTGACCGAATCCATAATTACTACTATAAAAGGCTCACATGTACCCACCGTTTACAGGCTATTCACATACAATGTTTTTTGGAAAATCCTGCTGCATTTCCAGTTTTCCTGGCCAGAGGGTTAACCTATCTCAAGCCAAAGGACTCTAAAATCACAAACCGATCTAAATATCTCCCCATCACCTGCTTGCCAAACTTTTATAAGATCATTACATCCATTATTGCAAATCGAATTCGTGCGCATTGTGAGGAAAACGCCATTCTCGCAGAGGAGAAAAAGGGTTGCAGAAGGAATTCTCAAGGATGTAAGGAACAGCTCACTTATTGATGCCGTGGTATTAGAGCAGGCCTGTCATAGATCACGAAATATATATGCCTGCTTCATTGATTACCAAAAAGCTTTCGATTACGTGCCTCATACATGGCTTATACAGAGCTTGGAGATTTACAAGGTCAACCCTATTATAGTGAACTTCCTGAAGTGCGCAATGGTTTCATGGAGCACTGCCCTCCAACTTACAGTGGGTGGCACTCGTTTAACATCTTCATTAATACCGATTCACCGAGGAATTTTCCAAGGAGACTCGCTAAGCCCACTCTGGTTTTGTCTGGCATTGAATCCTCTCTCGCAAATCCTGAACAGTAGCAACTACGGATTTAGTATTAAGGGTAATCATGGTGAAGCGTACAAGATGAACCATCTTTTTTACATGGATGACATTAAACTGTATGCATCAACTAAAGTGCACCTACAATATCTCATCTCTATCACTCAGAGCTTTTCTTCAGATATCCATATGCAGTTTGGTTTTGATAAGTGCAGAACACAGACTGTTATTAGAGGCTCGCACTCTGCACAAGGAACACCTGTTGGAGAGGGACAGAGAAGTATTCAGCCATTGGAGGAAGGCGCATTGTACAAATATCTTGGGTTCGCCCAGAGTACCCGTCTCAGACATGGTGATATCAAGAAGAACATAACTGAGCAGTATACTTCACGACTTCGCAGTGTTCTCTCTTCAAAACTTAGCGCTAAACATATCATTAAGGCAGTTAACACATTTGCAATGCCCGTAGTTTCATACTCCTTTGGTATAATCAGGTGGACTCAAACCGAACTGCACGATCTGCAACGAAAAACATCGGTGCTTTTATCACGCCATCGTATGCACCATCCAAAATCAGCAACAGAGCGCCTGACTCTACCTCGGTCTGAAGGTGGTAGAGGACTGATAGACATCATGAACCTTCATACAAAACAAGTGACAACTCTGCGTGCATTTTTCCACAACAAAGGAGAAACATCCCCTCTCCATCATACTGTATCTTCAGCTGATGATAATTACACACCGCTCCATCTGTCATCTTTAGATCCACCAGTAAAAGAAATGAAAACTACGGAATACAAGATTGAGAATTGGAAACAGAAGGCGCTTCATGGGAAGTTTCCACATGAGTTGGACCAGCCTCACATCGACAAGTTAGCGTCGCACGCATGGCTGACCCACTCGGTCCTCTTTCCGGAAACAGAGGGATTTGTTGTAGCTATCCAAGACCAAGTTGTTGCTACTCGAAGCTATCGGAAATTTATCATAAAAGATCCAACAACAGAGAGTGAGGAGTGTCGCCGCTGTGGCAAATTTAGTGAGACCATTCAACACGTTATATCAGGTTGTTCCCACCTTGCCAACACTGACTACAAACATCGACACGATCAAGTTGCCAACATTATCCACCAGAAACTGGCCTTGAAGTACAAACTTCTTCAAAGCTCCGTCCCCTATTGGAAATACACACCATCTGCAGTACTCGAAAATGCCACACACAAACTCTATTGGGACAGAGGAGTTGTGACAGATGTTGCAGTCAGTAACAACCGGCCAGATATCATTGTCATCAATAAAGTACACAAAGAGGCATTACTGATAGATATCGCATGTCCCAACACTCAAAAAATCCAAACAACAGCTGCTACTAAAATATCTAAGTACACAGAGCTGGCAATTGAGATAAAGCAGATGTGGAAACTTGATTCGGTGACTACGATCCCAATAATTGTATCGTGTACTGGTGTTATACCGAAAACTCTCCACAGTAGTCTATCAATATTGAATCTGCACCCGCAGATATATATTGAACTTCAGAAGGCAGTTCTGTTAAACACATGCCATATTGTTAGGAAGTTCCTTGGTGACAATGCCTTGGCCGAATACTCAGCAAAGCTCGATGATCCAGATGGGAATTTAGCTCATCCTACAAATGAAGGAGATTCGTGAAGTCTGCGGGCACGACATGGATGTGAAGTCTCTGAACAGTGTAATAGAAATTATCTCAGTACAGATGGTTCCTTGCTAAGGCCGAACCAGGCTGTAACAGAAAATGTAGCCGGTATTTGCCGTGATAATGTTGTCAAACAATAAACTATAATAATAATAATAATAATAATAATAATAATAATAATAATAATAATAATAATAATAATAATAATAATAATAATAATAATAATAATAATAATAATAATAATAATAATAATAATTGGGTACACAACCTACATTGTGATAAAGTATAGACTAACAAATTCAAACTCAATACTAAATGTTCAAACGTTGTAATCATTTCAGGCTACAAACATAACATTATTTTAAAAACCAGTTTCTTTACATCACTTGAATACGATACGACAAAGTAAATAAATAAATAAATACAGTATTTGAATATCACATGTCCACCATGTTATTTTTGTGTGTATCAGGTTTTTGAAATTTATATATGCTATGTACTTAATTAATAGACCTCTATCACCAAACAACATTTCAGTTTGCTTGTTGTAGTAGTTACGAGAATATTGAGAACTGGCGAAATTGTTCTCATCGCTTGCATGTTCGATTGTTTTATATTTTGGCCAATAATCTATACTCACAAGTATAAAATCGTAGATGGTGAACATGATTTCGTAGGATATGAATTCCCATAACTCGTGACAGAATGATCCGATCAAATAAATGAAAATATGCTAAAGATTGGTAACGTAGTAAGTTGGCTTCATCTCAGAATACCTCAACCGTACCGTATGGTAGTTCATTATTCAAACTTTCTCTTCGATTGCTTAGTTAAGACACAAAAAATAAAGCATACTTTTAATTTCGCACAGTCACCTTGTTGAATTTCTCAAAACAATTGAATTAAATTAGATGTACATATATTAATCCTTGCATAAAGATTTATGATACCAGGTTTTTATTATGCTCGGGTGATTAAATTGCGAGAAAAGTCCATTTTATTATTTGAACTTCGCATGGTCACCCTGTTGGTTTGTACTCATCAGGTTTTGGAAAGCAATATAGGTGAACTTACAAAGTTTATTATCCTCTATGACGATACAGAATTTGAGGTTGATAGTTGAAATAGTTTCAGAGATACTGATTGCGGGTAAAATATTTCGCGCGGCCGCCATGTTGGATTGGCGACACTTAAAATTTGAAAGGTAAGGACGAATTTGGACAAGGTAGTAGCATGTCCTTACCAAGTTTTATTGAAATCGTTCCAGCCATGTAGATTTTATTAGGACACACACAGACAAAAGTGATGGTAACCCACATCTTGTCGACAATCAAAGCATGGTAACACGCCATGGCCAACGTTTATGTGTAACGTGCTAAATCTGTTCTAGTGCAACATATGCCAGCAATATCCACGTTTTGCCAACCCACAACCACTTGATACTAAACATGGTAACCCTCTTTCCCGCGTGTTCATGATGGCTAGCACATCCAGTCGTGTTTGTTCATAAGGACAAAGAAACAACAAGTAGGCTACTGAAGAAGCATATGATACCGACATTCTATTTGAAGTGTCGGGAAGTGAATAACCCTAATAGTGATCTGGAATGAGATTCAAATGAATCGCATGGTATGAATGACCTGCTTTAAATTTGCAGGTTATGTGGTTTATCACTTCTGGATCTTCACGAAATAAGACACGTTCTTGCGTAGGTGCTATCAAGGTTAAATTCATCTAACTCATCTCTGAATGATCCAATATCTGGTGGAGTAAACCTAGAGTATAATGGGAGTTTACAGACACTATGGCAGGAAGATGCACTTTATGCTGCGGTTTCCGGAATGACGAGGAAATATCTTTGATCTCCCAGACTACGACGACGACGCAAACAAAGTCTCTCCATCTAACAAGGGATGCTTTCGGTCTTTCGGACCTCCCGACGAAAATCGCCACGAAAGTTTCTGGGCTGAACAACCATGAGGCCAAAGTAATTGGTGTGACGTGCGGCATTTCGCAATCATCTGCTATCCCTAAAACAAGACGTATATACATAGGGGTGCGCACTTGTAAGTTACGTAACACTCTGTACCCGAGAGACACGTCATTTTGTGCTAATGCGCATGCCTGGTAGGTCTCCTGCCTCAGTGCGTTGTGTATAACCGTCAGTGCCTTTATCATACTAATATATAACAAGAGTTCCGTGAAGAACTATACAGCCTATTTTCATATATCTTACACATGTTAATTGCCTCTATCAACATACAAAATTTCATTTTGAAGGTTGTAATAGATTCGTAGATATTGAGATCCGTCTAAATATTTCAGATGGTCGCCAGGTTGGATTTTTATTTATGTACTATTACATGTACGTGTGGTATTCAGACTTCAATCGCATGATTAGGACACAAGAAGTAAAAACGAGATTTTAAAATTTCGCACAGCTGCCATCTTATGGTTATGAAAACAATTGAAATAAATTAGATGCCAGTGGATTAACATTTGTATAAGCATTTAACGTGCAAAGTTTCACTGCACTCAGATGGTTAAATCGCGAGAAACGTCCATATAAATATTTATATTTCGCGTCATCGCCATGTTGGATTTGTGCTCACCAGGTTACTGAAAGTCATACAGGTGAACTTATGTTCATAGCCTCTATGAACATAAAATATTTAAGTTGGATTGCTGTAAAATATTCGTAGAAATTGAGAACCGTCCAAATATTTCGGATGCTCGCCATTTTGGATTGTTATATGTATGGGCGATAGAGTTATGTACCATTGAAGGAAAATGATTGCGTAGCTTCATTATTAAAACTTTCACTTCGATCGCATGATTACGACACAAGAAATAAAAACTTAATTTTAAAATTTCGCACAGCCGCCATCTTGAGGTTATGTAAACAATTGAACTAAATTAGATGCCACTGCATTACAATATGTATAATCATTTACTGTACCACATTTCACTGCGCCCAGATGGTTAAATCACGAGAAAAGTCTATTAAAATGTTTCAACTTCGCTTGGCCGCCATATTCGTTTTGTACGTGACAGGGTTTTAAAAATTACATAAATACACTTGTAGCAGTGCCCTTTATCACCGTAAAAATTTCACGGTGATATCTGTAATAGTTTCGGAGATATAGAATGCCTGTGAAATATTTCGCACAGCCGCCATTTTGAGAGTATGTAAACAATTGAACTAAATTTGTCACCAGTGTATTACAATGTGTATAAACATTTGCTGTACCATGTTTCATTAGGTTTGGATGGTTAAATCGCGAGAAAAGTCTATTTAAAAGTCTCAACTTCGCTTGGCCGCCATGTTGGTTTTGTAGATACCAAGTTTTCGAAAGTATCATGGTGATACTTCATCAACGTACCAAATTTCAGGGTGATGTCGGTAATAGTTTCGGAGATACTGAATGCTGGTGAAATATTTCACACAGCCGCCATGTTGGATTGGTGAGACGTAACAAAATTTGAAGGGCACGGTCGGGGTCGTCTGGAATAGTGCTATAATCTTATCGAGTTTCATTGAAATAGCTCCAGCCGTTTAGAAGTTATTAGGGAGGCACCCACACCTCTCTCTCACACACACACCTCACACACACACACACACACACACACACACACGGACAAAAGGTGAACTTAAGTTCATAGCCCCTATGAACATAAAAAAATCAGTTTGATTGCTATAATAGATACGTAGATATTCAGAGCCGTCTAAATATTTCGGATGGTCGCCATGTTGGATTGTTATATGTATAGGCCATAGAGTCATGTGCCATTAAAGGAAAATTATTGCGTAGGTTCATTATTCAACTTTCACTTCGATCGCATGATTTCGACACAGGAAATACAAGCTTAATTTTAAAATTCGCACAGCTGCCATCTTGAGGTTATGTAAACAATTGAACAAAATTAGATACCAGTGAATTACAATGTGTATAGACATTTCCTGTACCAGATTTTATTGCGTTTGGAACATTAAATCGCGAGAAAGGTCTCTTTAAAATTTTCAAATTCGCTTGGCCGCCATGTTTGATTTGTAGTTAACCGGTTTTTGAAAGTCTTATAGATGAAAATCCAGTAGTGCCCTTTATCTCCGTACATAATTTCAGGGTGATACCGCTAACAGTTTCAGAGATATAGAATGCCGGTGAAATATTCCGCACATCCGCCATCTTGTGGTTATGTAAACAATTGATCCAAGTTAGATGTCGGTGCATTACAATGTGTATAAACTTATACTGTACCAAGTTTTATTGCGTTTGTTTGGTTAAATCGCGAGAAACGTCTATTTAAAAGTCGCAAATTCGCGTGGCCGCCATGTTGGTTTTGTAGTTACCAGATTTTCAAAAGTGACATTGGTGAACTTCCAGTAGTTCTCTTTATCACCGTAAAAATTTCCAGGGAGATATCGCGAATAGTTTCGGAGATATTGAATGCTGGTGAAATAATTCGCACAGCCGCCATGTTGGATTGGTGAGAGATAACAACATTTGAAGGGCACGGTCACGGTCGACCGGAATAGTGCTATGAACTTACCGAGTTTCATTGACATCGCCCCAGCCGTTTAGATTTTATTAGACACACACACTCCCCACACTCTCTCACACACACACACACACACACACACACATACACGCACACGCACACGCACACACACGAACAAAAGGTGATCTCATAAGACTATTTTTTCAAAATTGAAAATAGGCTAAAAATGAGATGGTGTGTGTCTTTCTGTCTGTCTGTCTGTCTGTCTGTGTGTTACTCAATAACACAAGAACCACTGGTTCGATTAAATGAAATTTTGTATGGACGTAGCTGATTTACCAGGCTTACATACAGACTACTTTTGATTTCGATGATTTGCACTATTTAAAAATGGTGACTATTTTCATACTTCCACTTCAAATAACAAGAGAACGCTAAGAAATAGCAAACTTTTGATGGCACTACGAGCTTTAGAATTTAATTTTCTATCCGAAAGGTCCTTATCAATTTTCGTGTATCTCCAGCGGTTAGCGAGTAAAACCCACATTTGTGACGTCACTACACCCTTTGGTTTCAAACTTTCATATTTCCATCATACTAATATATAACAATGAGATGGTGTGTGTCTTTCTGTCTGTCGGTCGGTGTGTTACTCAATAACACAAGAACCACTGGTTCGATTTAAATGAAATTTTGCATGGACGTAGCTGATTTACCAGGCTTACATATAGGCTACTTTTGATTTCGATGTTTTGAACTATTTTAAAATGGTGACTATTTTCATACTTCCATTTCAAATAAAAAGAGAACGCTAAGAAATAGCAAACTTTTGATGGCACTACAAGCTTTAGAATTTAATTTTCTATCCGAGAGGTCCTTATCAATTTTCGTGTATCTCCAACGGTGAGCGAGTAAAACCTAAATATGTCTTATAAAACACGGTCAACGCCGAGCGATATTAGTTTATGTTAGTCTCTACATGAACTGTTTTATTTATAGGGGTAGTTTTTTGGGTCTAATATTGAGTCTAATTTTATACTCTTTGTGCCGGTTATTGTATGTGAGTATTTGGATCTTTACGCTGTTTCACAATGTTATATGGCTTTCTACTTTGCACGGTATGCTTTCATCCTTTTTATCGATTTGTTTTTCCTTAAATGAATATTTCAGTTGGCCAATATTTATCTGCTTTTTGTCGTTTTTACCATGATCAGAAACCCAAATTCGCAGACGAATGTGTCGATGACTATCTACTGTCACATTAGTCTTTTTAGTGTTCATATTAATCTTACTGAAGAACTGGGCAAATTTATTTCAATAAAGTAGGTATTTTGACTTTCGCGGCCAATAAAAAAACCCGCACGAAGGACGGCGTAAACCTAGAAAAGTTGCTGAGTTTTAATTGCTTGGCCCTGAAATTGAATATACAAACATTTTGGAAGCCTTTATAGGTAGGTGAAGGACGGTTTTAACCTTTAGCACTCGCAGTAAAGTAGCTGAGGTGTTCTAAATAAGAATTGAGGTATCGCACAGTTTGCTACTCCTTTGGTAGTCCGCAAATAGACCTCAAGGCCCACTGATGAACCATCTCGGAGTTACTAGGCGTAATCCCACACAAGACACGGCATAAACTTAGAAAATTTTTCTGTGATTAATTTGTTTTTGTTATTATTACTTTGGATGATTGAAGTTTCTTCCGTTACTGTTACTCTTTATCATGACATGGTACGTACTTTCCGCGATATTACTTATTGCGGATATGATAATTGCTATCAAGTTTGATGTATTTTTAGCATAATGTTTATATGTTTAAATATAGTATGAAGACGTTAAACGATAGGTGTTCAATATTTAAGACAGGTTATTTAACTTTTACTACATAGAAGCTGATATTTATTTCCAATATTTAAACGCACTTTCTCACCTACAAAGCCGAGGCAACAGGCTTTTCTCTGGGTACTCCGGTTTTCCCTGTCACAGTTTCATTCCAGCAAAAATCTCCACTATCATTTCATTTCAAGCGTCATTCATTTAATCATTGCCCCAGGGGAGTGCGACAGGCTTCGGCAGCCGGAACAGTTCATATCCTCGCTGTTAGATAGGGATTTCATTCATTCCATTCCCTGACCCGGTCGGTCGATTGAAAGCAGGCTAAGGATTTTCACTTTCCTACCTCTGATTAATAATTTGGTGAGTGAAAATGCATGTAGTCTACACGTGTAGTTGGTAACATGGAAATAACATAACTACATTAGGAATGATTTCGGCCAGCAAGTACTAAAAGCCGTTCGAAGAGCGGGTACTTCAGCTAGTAAGTCAATAAACAAACATGAAATTAGCATGCACTATAACATTCTATTTGCAAATGTTTACTTACTCAGACGTGTGACACCGCAGAGAGATCTTGTATGTATCGAAAGGATTTTCAACTTATAATCACGTTTCTAGACATATGTTTAAGGGTGGGTTAATGTCTTGTTTAAGTGGGAGCTTGGCTGAAATTTGAGGGTCGTTCTTGGGTTTGTTGTTTGTTACTTTCAGTCGAGGAACAACGCGTGTTCTCTCTTACGTTTATTAAATGAGGTATATCGATTATTCTTGTGGTTGGTGATACGTGTGTTTATGGCAAGTACCCGGGGACTGTGATTGGTGCTGATTTTACTTTCGGTAAGATAATCGAATCTCATACTTCGTCCGAGAAAAAGATTTATTCAGGGAGTTTATGAAGTCGGGTTCTGTTTGTTTGAGGGGTTGTGTTTTATTTACTTAAGGGTTGTGTATGTGTCTCTTTCATTTTATTTTATGTTCGTCGTGGTGTAATGTAGTAGTATGTGGATGATGTTTTGACCGATAGTTATCCGTTTACTGTAGTACTTGTTTGCGAGACATACTTTGGTTCTTTAAGGGGTTTTTGTTCTTGGTTGATACGGCTTCATATATTCTACTAATTAGAATATTTCTTCTGATTACTTCTGTAATCAGCCTGTGGTGGGACGAAGGTATTATTTATTATTTGTTTGATTTAACGTTCTCTTTGAGTTCACTCTAGTTTGATACGATCTCCAATCTAACTAGTGTTAGGCTTCTGTGTTCTTCTTTGATATTTATTTATTGTGTGTTTTATATGTTAATGTTTTACTTGGTTAATCTTGTATACCTTTATTACAGCCCCATTACCCCTCATTCTACCATTTCATGCGCTTCTCACGTCCCTTGTTTTACCTGTTTTGATATTAAAATTTTGTCTGCAACCATTGTTCGAGAGATGTAATCATTTAATAGTCGTATCTCCATCTAGTTCAAGGTGCGAAGGAATAGTACACAACTTGGTTTTACGATCCATGGCCGGTCCTCATTGAGGGGCGAAACGTGTAAGCCTAAATTGCTCCATTTAATTGTGATAATTAACCCATACATGTAATTTTTTCCAGGAGTGTATTTACATATTTATACTTGTATAAGCGAATAATTTCATTCATTGGGCACAATCGTGTTGGCCGACTGAAGAGCTAAAAATTTTTTTTTTATAGGCAACACTGAAAGAATGCCTTCAAATCTCTACAAACCTTTACCGAGAGAAATAAGCCTCTGATTGGGCATACACATTATATAGTGTGGAAGTGAGATATATCAGGAAAATAATAGAAAATGGAAAGGTTATAGGAGATTAAAATTAGCAACTATAAATATATCTAGTCAATACATATAATTTTTCTAAAAACAGTGTACAATTGTTTCGAGTAATATTTTTGAACTCATCTTAGCACTTATAACATAATACAGCAGTGTAAACATTGCTAAGATGAAAATGAAAATCCACAGCCTGCTTCCAGTCGACCGACCGGGTCAGGGAATGGAATGAATGAATCCCCCATCTAGGGGCGGGGATATGAACTGTGCCGGCTGCCGAAGCCTGTCGCACTCCTCTGAGACAATAATAACAGATGAAATGAAATGATAGTGGACAGTGTTGCTGGAATGACATTTTTGACAGGGAAAACCGGAGTACCCGGAGAAAAACCTGTCTGCCTCCGTTTTGTCCAGCACAGATCTCACATGGAGTGGCCGGGATTTGAACCACGTACCCAGCGGTGAGAGGCCGGCGTGCTGCCGCCCTAGCCACGGAGGCTTCTTAAACATTGCTAAGATATGCTTTATACAAAAAATTAATTTAACTTTTCCCCCAAATGCATTTTTGAAAGGTTTTATGATAAATAAGCATATCTTAGCAATGTTTACACTATTATGTTTTACGTGCTGAAGATGAGTTCAAAAATTGACTCGAGACAATTGTAGACTACACTGTTTTAAAAAATAATTTTATTTGTATTGGCTAGGTGGATTTATATATACTAATTTTAAACTAATTGTAAGTCAATACGGCCCGATAACAACAAAAGAAAACAATTATGGTCTTCTTTAAAGATTAAGAAACACGGTACATGTAGGATGACCATAACAAAGGTATAAGCGAGGTATTGTAAATGATACATTCAGTACTTTTATCCAATGACATGTTTAATAAGAAGTCTCGTTCATATTGATTACCCCTCATACATCTTCCGGCTACACCTGGTAAAAGCGTTTGGTAGGAAAACGGGAGAGGGGATGATTGAGTTGCGTCGAGTTTATCACAAGGTTCTAAGTATTTATTCTTATAATTATTATGCTTCTATAATACATCAATATTTATTTGCAGCAAAATAATTACACCTAGCTGTACAGAACATATTCTTTGTGATTGTCTTGTCAGAAAACTAAACGGGAATTCACGTCTTGTTGGGTTCCAGGAGCTCAGGCTGTACAGTCAGAAAGTAAATATTAAACTGTCTATGGAATGCAAATGAGATCATTGTTGATAAATAGTGCCTATTTATGCCATGTTGGGACTACGACGCCTTCTACCTGGTCCACCGGCATAGTTGGCTGCGGCGAGACCCATCAGGTGCTTGGCGGCCTGAGAGCCGGAGAAGCCGCGGCTCAAACCCAGGTCCAGTCCGCGCTTCGAGCTGAAACACACAGAAGCAAAACATAATCAGTGCTGTTCATGTTATTATTTTAAAAATTACTCTGCTTATTCATCGTTTGTGGGCTCATACAAGGCTGTACTATCATTCGAATATTCCATTAATTTGACTACCAGTACTCCGAAATTCGAATAAATTATTGAAATGTTCGAACAATGCGAATTTCAAAATACTTTTGTTGTTTGAATCATTCGAAGTAATCGAAGAATTTGAATAGTCGATTATTAAAATAAATCGAACAGTTCAAATACAGTATTTGAATTATTGTGGAGAAGACCAGACTGTTAGGCACATGCAACAGCGTCGACTGTGCCCAGCTTCCTGCACAGAGGAGGATTTACATTAAGCTTCAGACAAAGCACTGAAAGTAGCCAAATTTTGGTCTACATTTGTTTAATGTTTGTAAATGTTTGTGACTGTGTATATATATGTATGTGTATATATATACTGTATATTTTTGCTGTTTTATATATTCCTGACACGAGAATAATAATAATAATTTGAAAATGATTAGTACCCGAAAATTACAGTTATTTTCTTTTTACACAAACAAGTAGGTAAGTAACACTATTCATGTTATGATTCTCTGATTATAGGCCTAAGGGTTCAAAATTTTAATATCTTTTTTTATCAATAGAAAATAATTTCTTTAACCCTCTATTAAGTTCCAACGTCCGCCGCCAGGTGCCAGTTTCGGTGACATCTAGTAGCCAAGTTCGCGGCTAGGTGTCATTGACGGTAGCATTTGGTAGCAAACGTAGAAACTACTTGAAAATAATCGTCTGCAGACCTTACCTGAATTACGGATAACACACTAATACAGACATCACAATTAACACCGGTTATCAGACAGATTCTACACACGAAGTACACGGGGCTACATTATCGCGTTGTCACAGCTCCTAAACAGAGGAACCAACCAACATAAATAGAAAATCCCTCGACATCTCACTCACTCACTCATCACTAATACTACTGTACTTCTTCAGCTAGAGCCAAAGGTTGAA
Source organism: Meconema thalassinum (assembly GCA_946902985.2). Classification (NCBI taxonomy): domain Eukaryota; kingdom Metazoa; phylum Arthropoda; class Insecta; order Orthoptera; family Tettigoniidae; genus Meconema; species Meconema thalassinum. Next base: position 291,345,646 of record OX336391.1, on the reverse strand, counting down.
CTTTGGTATCGCTGAATATCACAGCGTACTTAGAAAAATGGGAAAACATGAAACCCATAAATGTTGGTTGGTTCTTAAGTTTAGGGGCTGCGACAACGCGGTCATGTAGCCCCGTGTACTTTGGGTGTGTGCAGAATCTGTCTGATAACCCGTGTTAATTGTGATGACTGTAATAGTGTGTGTTATCTGTTTTTAATTTAAGTAGTGCAACTTAGAATTTTTCAAATAGTTCCTACTTTTTCCGCCAAGCACCACCGTCAACGACTACTAGGCCAAGTTCAGAACTTAGCTTCTAGACGCCACCGCAGTCGGCTCTTGGCAACGAACGTAGAAACCAAAGAACGTTGTTTATATTCTTAACCTATCCAATTTAACTTCACACAGGTGCAATTAGTGTAAGGTTCTTTAACATGCCATAAATCTATGACATGGGACCGCCGGCTTTACTTCCCCTCCGAAGGAAGGCATACTGAGGGATTGTTAACGCTCTTAAAAAATCCGACGGCTTCAGCCGGGTTTGAACCCGCTCTCTTGGGCATAGAAGCTCAGCATGCTACCGACTACGCCACCGAAGCCGCTCCATAAATGTTGGGTGATCCGGGAAACAATTATTAATTTTCTAGCTACATATTGTAAATGTGTCGTAATTAAATTAATAGTCTAGCTATGATTTGTTATTTTTTTCAGACAGAGACTATCTTGTGGTGTAGGGGCTAGCATGCTTGGTTGTCACCCCGGAGGTCCGGTTTCGATTCCTGGCTCTGCCAAGAAATTTAATTTTGGCCTGAGGGCTGGAACGGGGTACACTCAGCCTTGTGAGGAAAACTGAGGAGAGGTGGGTTTGATTTCCATCTCGGCCATCTTGGAAGTCGTTTTCCGTGGTGACCAACTTCTACAGTACTCCAGGCAAATACCGGGATGGTTCATAACCTAAGGCAACGGCTGCATCCTTCCCAATACTAAACTTGTGTTACAAATACACACTACTACTACTACTACAGACTCCACAAAAGCACAGGTTATCAGACAAATCCTACACACACCCAAGTAAACGGGGATAAAATTACCTCTAAATGAATTAACACCAAATAACAACATCACTGATACTGTTTCTTCAGCAAGAGCCAAAATGCTGAACTTTGAAATCGTCGAATAACACAGCGTACTTAAATAAATGGGAAAACATGAAACCCTTAAATTGTGGATGGTCTGAGGAACAAAATAGCTACCTAAATGTGTTAATTCAGTTTATAGCTGTGGTCTGTCTTTTTGCAGACAGAATATTTAATTTTATAATTTAATTGCAATTTAAAGGAACATGAGGCCTTAATGTTCGAATCCGGAAATGTGGGAGAAAAAGAAATCGATCTTCGCCAATTAACCATCTTCTTAATAGCTATCAAATATATTATTTCAGTTGTATAAATCCCTCCTGTGGCGCTCACAAGCGACCGATCGTGACAAATGAGCATTCAAATGAAAGAGAATAGACATTAGCAGTGACGAATTGCACGCTAATTTCATAAATATCTACAATTTCATTTAGAATTTTTTTTAAAGTACGAAGTGTGCGATTTGCAGATACAGTTGCTGTAGGGAAATACGCTCCATAATTGCTGTCCAATTCACATTTTGGCCACTGTGGCGCCTGATTCATGTCATTTTAACATTCTGAGGTCTTTTCTTTATAATTTTTGCATGGATTTCAGAAACAGTAAATCAATGGAGTGCCTACTCAAATCGTATAATTTCATAAATATCGATTAACCGGTGAATTTTACAGCTAAGCTGTCAATCAATGGACTCAGCACACAAATGACATTAGCAGTGACGAATTGTATTCTAATTTCATAAATATCAATTTTTGTACGAAGTGTGCGATTTGCAAATACTGTTGCTCTAACATGCTGCAATAGAAACATAACAACCTTTCTATAATCCTATTGGCGAATGTGTGGTTTAAAAACATCTCGCACGGGTACGCTAGTAAGTCTATATTTTGGTGTAGATGAACATCAGGGGAAAGGCTAAATAAAAAGAAAAATATCTCGAATATTTTATTGGGGATATCGTGTCTGCATCTTTGTAACAAATCGCTACGAATCGCTTATACCCATTGAGGTATCTTGGTACAGTAATATTCTGTTTGGTAGTTTCCCATTAATTAATAAACAAGTAAAAGCGTAATGCATTAGGAATATGTGAATATGTGATCGTTTAAAGAGAAAGGTTAAAATTTCATTTTTATTTAATAATTTTTATTTTATTCATTTTCTATGTAAAAACGATCGCCTGGAAGAGATGAGTGAAAATTCATTCACAGGTTTTCTCCATAAAAGCGCCCTAGCTCTCCACTTGGGGACTAAGCAACAACAAAAACTGTCCGTTGAAGTGTTGCGAACATGACTACTGATAATGTTCGTTCAATATGCAGCAGACACGAGTGGCAACACGAGGAGGAAGAGGAAGTTTATGGCCGTAAAGTATATGGTTTAAAGCATTTTATAGTCGTTGTGTGCATAAATTTGTAAAATAAGCGGAAGATACGAAAAATGGGGTAGAGCATGCGTGAAGCAGAAGAAAATTGCCTTTTAGACAGGCAAAATAAGTTAGACGATAAATATGTATGGGCCGCCTAAGAAATAAAAGAGTGGAGATAGTCGTCGATCCGTCAGCTGCCTGACTTACGTATTGCAACCGGGAGATTGTGGTTTCCAAGCAGATAGACAATTTAAATGGAACTGGAATGTAGACATCCACATGGCCACCCAGCTGGATTTCAGAAGCGAGCCGGTCGTATACCTCTTAGAAAATCTATGTCTTTTGAGTGAATTTAATTTGAGGGAGCCGTGTCAAAAAGGGACGTAAAACCAATAACATTATTTATGGTCGACCCTGACTATTATATGTCAGAAAACTGTATCATAATGCTGGTCATTATAACACTATTTTCCAATATGAAACAGTTTCTCCCACCAATCACAGCTCAAGAAACATTTGTTTCACCAATTAGATAAGGATAACATTGCACCTGCTCTGAGTTCCAAGGCCTTCTAATTTAAATTTCACTGCGTTGCCTAATGTCATAGTGGGGTAATCGAGGAGGCTATGGACAAATACAAGGTATTCTCTGCGTCTCATGCGCTCTGTTCAGTACATAAAACTGGCGAAATCTCGACAGATATTTATGAATATTTATGTTCGAACATAAAAGAGTTATAATAATTATCGTCGAACATAAGCAGTCGTATGCAACTCGCCTATAATGGTAATTAAGACACTCGTATGGAAATTATAAAACTCGCATAGGCCTATGCTGGTTTTATAAACATACTCGTGTCTTAATTATTGCCATTATAGGTTCGTTGCATAATGCACTATAATCTAACCAATTTGCTACCCAACGCTATAACTCATTTAGCACTGGAAATGATAAAATCTGTATATGAATGCTCTGAACCTCGAGTAGCTGCCGGCCCTGGTCAGTCCCAGTAATGAGGATGTGTGGTGGCGGGGCGAGACTGTAATTACGTCATACTACACCGCCAGACAGCACTACACACTCACTTTCATTCATCTTTACATATATCACATCCCCCAGGGGCTTACGACTAGCGGAACGTGGGTTGGCGACCACGGGATCCCAGCTGAGTCCGGCATTGATCCCACTTACTTATACCGGGCTCTTTTCTGTCATTATTCCTATCGACCTCCCTTCGTCAACTCTTGTCAACCCCGATGGTATGAGGGTATCCGAGGTGTAGGGAGTCTTTCAATTTCCCACCTTAATTGGCCCTTATCTCATATTTCATGATCCCTCATTATTCAAGGCGTGATAATTTGATGACGTATCTTTATGTAAAATATTTACACTCTCGTTGCTATCAGATTGTCTACTAACAATTAGGCATCAACTTTAAGCTTTGCGGAATTTCTGTCAATATTTGGTACACTTCAAACAAACAACCTACTTTCAAACCTATTCTACCTATTAAGAACCCATAAAGAACTATTTTATGTTCGACGATGTGTAAATGTATATTCTCTTCACTCATACTTAACATGTACTCGGAATATTCTTTAAAGTAGTTCTAGAGGATGTTGAGGTGGGAGTGCTCTTAAATAATAACTGGATAAATAACATTCGATATACAAATGACACTGTGATTTTTGCAGATAGTCAAGAAAGCCTGCAACATATCATTGATAAAGTTATATATATAAATCAACATCATGAGTATGGTTTAGGTATAAACCCTCAGAAGACGAAAATGATGGTAACTAGAACAAGATATTCAGTAAAAAACATATAGCCTACTTCCTCCTAAATGCATGGGTATAGTTATAACTGTTGACGCAGCTGAAAAAGGAGAATTAAAGCGTTTGAAATGTGGTGTTACAGGGGAATGATGCAGATCAGATGGGTAGATAGGTTTACGAATGAAATGGTATTAAAACGAGTGGGAGAGAAGAGATGTTTCTGGCGACTGCCAATGAAGAGAAGAGATAGGTTGGTAGGACACACACTAAGACACCCAGGAATAGAAAGCTTAGTTACGGAAGGAAGGGTCGAAGACAACAACTGTAGGGGTAGACCAAGGTTAGAATATGTTAAACAGATTGCCTCATATGTAGTAGCTATATAAAGATGAAACGATTAGCCCAGGAGAGGGAGGAATGGAGAGCTGCATCAAACCAGTCAAAAGACTGAAGACTCAAACACACACAAATAATAATATTTCAAGCTCTTCAATATTACATTGAATCAATTTCAAGAACTTACTTCTCACAACACATTTTAACCGTACCGGATAGTACCTTATTTCAAGACCTAATAATTTGATATATTATCGTTAGGTTGGAACCTATGAGCGTTAGTCTTGAGTGCTAGGGCAGTCAGGGCTGTCCCTTCCAAGATGTACGGTACTCGCTACTTCCCATTGATTTATATGAAAGATTCGCTATATAATTTCTGAGCCTTGCAGTTCAATCTGACGGCTGATTTTCGACACGTTGTCCACTTATAGTAAAACGATTGCGTCTACAAAGTTTCAATATAGGTTTCGACCTCATGAATGCCAGCTCCTACGGACTTTCTGTACGTTGGGGTTAACTCATCTCTCCTCTCTAATGATTGTTAAGGGATATTTCTAGAATTACCATGTAATAAAGCGGCCGTTGCATGGCGACTATTGACCTGTGGCTTCGAAAAGCTGGTGGTCACTGTTGGTGATATAGGTGACCTCAAACCGCAGTACCCGAACACAGGACCGAACTATAACATATCGACGTGCGTTGTTTGTACCAACACCCATATAGTAATTTAACTTTTAATTATTTATCGAACGGTTTTTAGTGCCGGGAGTGTTCGAGGACATGTTCCGCTCGCCAGAGGCTGTAGCTGCTTCAAATGGACACCCATGGGGTGAGCTACAAGTTCCGTTCAGTTTCAAGTAGTTCCATCTTTCGCTATCAGATGTCACTGATACCTAGTGGTGAACGTAGGAACTTTGATAGAGCGTTCCAACGGAATCTAACCTAGAAATTTAGCTTCACACACGTTTAGTTTTTGGAAGGATCTTTTACATGCCATAAATCTATGACATGGGACCGCCGGCTTCACTTCCCCTCCGAAGGAAGGCATACTGAAGGATTTTAACGCTCTTAAAATATCCGACGACTTCGGCCGTGTTTGAACCCGCGATCTTGGGCACAGCAGTTCAGCATGCTACCAACTACGCCATCGAACTTTAATGATACGACTGCAATAATTACTCTCATCACTTGCTTAGTTGTCAGCAAATAGAACTGGGGATGGTGACGGGCGAGGCGCTAACTTGGGTCGTATAAGGAAGGGTCAGGGAAGGGATTTTGGAAGGAAGTCGACCGTGGACCTGTTGAAAGGAACCGTCCCAGAATTTGCCTGGTGGTGAAAATGAGAAACTACGGAAACCATTTTCAGGACGACCGAGGTGGGATTCAAACTCACGCTCTAGAGATGGCAGCGATGCATCATCTAGCACATTAGTGCTCTCGGCCACCGTGGCTGGTCTGTACATTATTTTGTAGACCACCTCATGTTGTAACGACTAGTATTCTCGGCTGTCAGCCCGGAAGTCTGGGTTCGATTTCCGTCTCTGGCAAGATATTTAAATCTGGTATGAAGGCTGAAACGGGGTAACTTCAGCCTCATGATGCGATAATGGAAGTGGTTCACCGTGCCCCCCCCCCCACTTCTAATCCATGTCCCGGCCGCCTCCTTCCCAATCCTACCTCTAAAGTAAGCAACAACAACAACAACAACAAACCAACTTGCTCTCTATACAGCGGTCCAGGAAGAGGAGCAACGACCTCTATCAGCAGATTTTATCACATTGTGACATAGTTTAGTCACAACTCGTTATGTGAACTTCCTGCAGACAGAGCTCTATTGGAACTGTTCCAACCAAAACAGCCACTTGGGTAATATCCCTTTTGATGATTCATGTTTCAGTAAAAGTGTCGTTTCGCCTATTTTATGTTGATGTTGGCAACTCGTATATTTTGTAGTTTATGATCGTATCGAAGAAGGCGTCAAACAGCTGCTGGATAAAAACAGCACTTCAAATTCTTGTTTGCAGTTTCAGCGTTAAATGATCTAGATCACGTTCTATATATAGTTACAATCAAGAGCGATCTGTTGGAATGTGGTTGAATTATTCTTTCCCAGACTCTCATATAAAATACGTGCTGCTTACACTCGTATCAACGGTTCATTTCTTCTTTTCCACTAATCGTTTATGTCTAGTTCTTATGATGAGAGCTACTTGATTACTTACCTCCGTAGCTGAGCGTGCTTACAAGGGAACACCGCTAACATCAATCTCCACTTCTTGGAGAAACTTTGCACACAAAGCAGGTTGCATGGAAATCATGTAAGATGTTATTTCATCCCCAAATTCAAGAGATTGTTTTCCAAAGTGTCCTAAATTCAAAATTGTTGATTTTTAGCCTACTTTCGATTTTTGCAAAAAATGAAAGTAGACTTATGAGATCTCACGGGCCAAAAGTTGTCCGTCTGTCTGTGTGTTTGTATATGTGCCCCCCGTTATCAAATCAAACACGACGAAACTGAATTAAACGAAATTTGCTACAGAGGTAGCATTATCAAAGGACACCTCAGTGTCATCGCCGCCATTTTGATGGAAACGTAATGGCGGCCACCCAAATGTTCATACCTGCGATTACCCTTAAACATCTGATCTCTACCAAATGTTGCAACAACATACCTTCATGTAGGAAGCGTCTTTTGACCAAATTACAAGGTCATCAGCCAACTTGTTTCAAGATGGCATACGTGTGAATCATGCAAGTATTATAGCCTAACCGTTACTTACGATTCAACAAGGCCTGGCCTCACCAAATCCGTTTATCGTACAGAGGGTGGTTTAAACACTCCTCAAAGAGGTGACCCGTAGGTTATTCACATCTTATAACAGAATTATTATACTGTCACGTGCCACCCCCCTAGTGGCACTTTTGTTAACTGGATTACGGTGGGTTGAAGCACAACACAGATTGTTCCTTTAAAGAAATAATTAACTTTATTGCGGCCAGAAAGATATACCACTCGACAGCAAATACAAGCAATTAGAACCTTACTCCAGTTTCCTCAAGTCTCTTCCTTACGGAGAGCTCTTGCCCCCTTTCACTTGTCAACAAACCACAGAAGTTAATCCGTGCTAATGAGTCCGGTGGCCTTGACATAAATTACCTGCACCTCTCCCTTATGTACACAAACTACAGTTACTTACGATAACCTGCTACACGCTGCTTCGCTGCCCACGAGCCGGGAAACAATGTCACTGGATTTCGTAACTCGTACGGCACTCACACTCGCTCAAAACACAGGCAGTCCCCTGTATGCTTCTCACTCCCTCGCTGTCAAGAGAATCGGCTTCACTAGGGGTTTCGCAAGTCACCACACTTCTGTCGCTCAGGATAAACGCTCGCACTAGCTCGTAAAACACACACTCACTGCTAGACAGGTCGCTCTTATATAGCAGGCCGGTGACTCAATAAATGCTTCTAGACCCATCCAGGGTTCACGGCTTCTCGAGGCTTCCATCGCTGGCTGGGTCACGAATATTCTGGACCATCCCTTTGTCCTAGTAGTCCTGTTGCATAAGGCGCACGCAATACACTGAGGCAGAGCACAGCCCAGCCCTGGGGCAGTTGTGACTCATGCGGCGAGCGATTAAAAAAAATAACTCACAGCCGTAACAATACCATAGCAGTGACTGTTTAGGCCGACTGTGCCGTATCGTGCTGGGTCGTGCCGTCCCGTTGGATCAAAATGGAGGCTGTTGTTTGCTCACTAGTCCATATTTTAGGTGAGGATTCAATCAATATATGCAGTAATATATGAAGCTACTACAACCATCATTCAATTATACTCCTTGAAATGGACAATGAGTTATGACTATACCCATGGATTTAGGAGAAGGTAGGCTATTATGAACATCTTGTTAATATTTTCATATGACAAAATATGTTATGCGTTCTTCTATACCTCACTCTTTATTGTGTTCCTAAACGGCTTATATCACCTGTTAAAATGTTGTGAAAGTAGGTGATTGAGTAAAAGAACAAAAGTTAAAAGATATTAAGACACTTTGAAGTAAAAGTATTATAGCCTAACCGTAACTTATGATTGAACAAGGCCTGTCCTCAACAATTCAGCAATTTTTCTAGGTTTATTGCCGTGTCTTGTGCGAGGTTTCGCCTAGCAACCCCAAGATAGGCTCATCAGCGGGCTCTTGGTGTCCATGCCCGGACCCCTACAGGAGTAGCAATCTGCGTGCTACCATCCTTCTTATGAAGCGCACCAGCAAAACCCCGCAGAATACACGGCATAACCCTAGGAAAATTGCTGAGTTTCATTCCTTGCCCGTGAAAGCCAATATACCTAATATTTTGGAGTTACTCTCGACCTAACGCTCTCGTACAGTAAACATCTCACCAACCTAGCAGCCACGGAACAATATCATCCAAAAAATTTGTGGCTCCACATGGGGAGCGTATCCAACTACATTGCGTACTTCGACGATGGCACTGCTACTCTCAACAGCTGAGTACTGTTCCTCAGTTTGAGTAAACAGCTCCCATGTTGAAAAGGTTTATGATGTTTTCACGATATATACTAGAATATAATTGCAAACGAAGGGAAATAGAATTTTAACTGGCAGTTGAGTGCGTATGTTGATTGCCTAACGTAATATTGTGTTTAATTTCCAGTGTCTCGGTGGCTCAGGGGTAACGTTACAGAATAAGATAGCCTATATATTATGCATCGTCGAAGGAGCTTGAATCGGATATATACTTTAGCCTACTTTCAATTTTTGCAAAAAATGAATGTAGAGTTATGAGACCAACACAGGGCCAAAAATTGTGTGTCTGTCTGTGTGTATGTGTGTGTATTCTGCATGTCTGCCCCCTCCCCCCTATCAATTCAAAAACGGTGAAAACGAATTGAATGAAATTTCGTACGGAGGTAGCACTAGCAAAGAGCACCTCAGTGCCATATTTTATATCCCCGCCATCTTGACGGAAACGTAATGGCGGCCACCCAAATGTTCAAATTTAAATGAAATTACGACCAACCTAATCATCGGATCTCTACCAAATTTTGCATCAACGTACCTTCATGTAAGAAGAGTCTTTTGACCAAACCAGAAGGTCATCAGCCCAATAGTTTGCAGATGGCGGTAATGTAGGCCTATGTGTGCAAATTGATTCCCCCTATCAATTCAAACACACCTAACCCAAATCGAACCACCTTTTGTACAGAGTTAACAATAGCAAGGGACAACTCAGTCTCATGTTGTATATCGCCGCCATCATAACAAGAAAGAAATGGCGCCCACTCAAATGTTCTGAGCTTAAATCAAATTACCACTAACTTAATCATCCGATCTCTACCAAATGTTTCAACAATATACCTTAATGTGGGAAGCGTCTTTTGCCCAAACTGCATGGTCATCAGCCAAATAGTTTCAAGATGGCGGATGTATGGATCATGCAAGTATTATAGCCTAACCGTAACTTATGATTGAACAAGGCCTGGCCTCAACAATTCAGCTTATCGTGCATAGAGAGCTTTAAACTGACCTCAAGGAGGTGACCGGTAGGATATTAGCATATTATAATAGAATATATAACCGTAGAAGTGACTAGCAGGTCAGGCCGACCATGCTATATCGTTGTGGGTACGTGCCATCCCGTTGTCAAAATGGCCGCTATTTTCTGCTGGTAAATCCATGTACGTATTTCCGTAAGTTCGTAAGTTTATATGCTTTTAGGAATGTAATGAACAAAATAATACATATTTAGTATCAAATGGTTTCTAAAAACGGCAGAAAACGCTAATGACATCGTTCAAAGCAAGACAAAATATTCTAGGCAGTTATACTAAACCTGTTATTAACGCAATGTTAGCATTGAGCGATTTTAGCCCAATGGTAGGGTCCCTGACTCGTAACCATGAGGTTCCTGGTTCAAATACCAACAGATTCACGTTTATTTCATTAATCGTTTCATGAAACGCGGTTAGTAGGAGAACGTTTATTAATTAAGCGTTTTACGAAACGTGGTTAGTAAGAACACGTTTATTTAATTAAGTGTTTTACGAAACGTGGTTAGTAAGGGAACTATATTTAATTGTCTTACGAAACGCGGTTGGTAAGAGAACTATATTTAATTGTCTTACGAAACCCGGTTAGTAAGAAAACTATATTTAATTAAGTGGTTAACAAAACGCGGTTACGGTAGTAAGAAAAATATATTTAATTAAGTGTTTTTTTTTTAAATATCGTATGGCCTCAGGTGCCTGGTGCAAGCTTTGTTAATTGACATCCAGAGGGTAGCTTGCATGTCGAATTTCGTCGTTCCTTTGAACACTATGAAAGTCAAGGAGGTTAGATATCTAAACTCCTTGACACTACAGCGCTTTCAAGTAGAGAATGGAGGAACTTTGTGTTGGCGGAAAATCCCGAGATTAATTTTGCCATTGGACACGGCCTGCTGAATTCAAATGGGTTCTTTAACATGTCAACAACGTATGACATGAGTATCGTGATTTTTGTCGCCTTCAAAAATCACTTACCATGGCCAGGGGCGAACCTGCAATCTTGGGGTCGGTAGTCCGACACTATAAACACTCACCCACCGTGGCAAGCTATTAAGTGGTAAACAAAACGCGGTTAGTAAGAAAAATATATTTAATTAAGTGTCTTACGAAATAAATATATATTTAATTAAGTGTTTCACGAAACGCGGTTAGTAAGAAAACGTTTATTTAATTGAGCGTTTTACGAAACGCGATTAATAAGAAAGCGTTTATATAATTAAGCGTTTCACGAAATATGGTTTGTAAGAAAAATATATTTATTTGTTTTACGAATCGCGGTTAGTAAGGAAACGTTTATTTAATTAAGCGTTTCACGAAACGCGGTTAGTAAGAAAACGTTCCAACGTTAAGTAGGGAAATCTAGTAGATAGGATAACGCCATGCCCTAGCGCTGCGTCTTGTAACTTCCGCTGTTGGTATCTAGAGTCTAATGATTACACTGAAACCAATGTAACCTGAATATAATAGTTAAAAGTTATCGCTATCGTTATCGCTTAGGTCTAAATAATGAAATATGAATGTTTGTTTACCCAGGATTAACCGTGCAAAATCCCTCATCGATCTTCATGAAGTGCGCACGAGAGCTTTAGAGTGACCTGAACTTAGTTTATGGGACACTGGGGTTAAAATAAACCCAGGCTCAGAACTTCATAAAATACTCAGGGTAGTTTTGCAGTGATAGTGGAACAAACGCTCGTCGTGTTTTATCGCGGAAATACGAGTACAGTAGCCTATATATGCAGGACAGTGACGAGGGCTCGCGGGCCAGAATCGGCCCAAGGACACTTGGACAGGCTCAATACGATCCCCGACGGGATACGATATAAAATCCAGCAATTCTTCCAGGTTTTGCCGTGTCTTTTGAGGGGTTTGCCTGGGTGCATCAGGTTTGGCTCTTTATGTGCCATGTTTTGGACCTCCATGAGGAGGAAATACTGGTGTGGGAGCTTTAAGTTCCTGTAGTACAGAAGTGCGATACGCTTTACATGTATAGCATGATCTATAGTGCATGATCCACTACCCCAGTGGCGGTCCGGTCAGAGTGTACCTAGAGCGCACTGAAGAGCCTGACTTGGTGCACCATGGCGAAACCCCTCTAAATACATATCCAATGAACCTAAATTAAGTCTAAGTGAATAGGATATGATGATGTTCGCATGATGACCGTAACTAGTCATCCAATTTAGTCTCCCATTAATGTGAGAAGCCCGAGGGCTCCCATCAAGTTCAATTTCAAGTAGTTCCAACTTTGGCTACCAGAAGCTCCCATCAAGTTCAATTTCAAGTAGTTCCAACTTTGGCTACCAGAAGCTACTGTCACTAACACCTAGCGGGGAACGTTGGAACTTGATAGAGCGTTTCTAACTAGCCAATTATAACTTACAAATTTTGCTACACACTACCAATTGCAGTGGTAGGTTCTTTTACATGCCATAAATCTATGACATGGGACCGCCGTTTTTACTTCCCCTCCGAAGGAAGGCATAATGAAGGATTTTAACCCTCTTAAAAATCCGACGACTTCGGCTGGGTTTGAATCAGTTCAGCATGCTACCGACTACGCCACCGAAGCCTATGCTTAATTCCCTTAAGAGAAAAAACAGGAAATATGTATTTCTTGTTGGATTGTTTTACTTTCTTTTGCACAGAATATTGTCAGAGATTAATTAATTCGTGAATTCATCCATTTATCAACTCGAAAACCATCCAGGAACGTTGAATTCTGCAAGCCCTTGCTGAAATCTTTACAAAATCTGATTTTTCATGACTAAGACGGTGGGCGTGCTCGTCTATATTTGGAGTAATATGAAACAACGCCGAATATAACCATATGGTGATAACAGATGAGTCGTTCAGATGTTAAACGAGTGGAGGTACACGCACACGAACACCCACATTCACAGAGAAAGGAAGAGGAGGAGGAGGAGAGAGAGAGAGAGAGAAGATCGTTCGTTTATACTCGATTATACTTATGGGGCTATGAGAGTATCAATGTCCGTGTATTATCCACTCTAATACAAAACATGCATTCCACAACAGTTACACCTCAGATAAGGTTCTTTAAACTTCCTTCGGCCTTTCCCAATTAATTGGGGTTGTCGGAGCCAACCAGGCTCATTTTGGATTTGGCCGGGGATTTCAGGCCGGATGCCCTTCCTGACGCCTCGTGATTTTTCAGGTGAAAATTCCACCCCGATGTCACCGGGATTCGAACCCTGTACGTCCAGGAAAAGACAAGCAGCTAAGCCACTGCGTCATTACGCTCCCCACCTCAGATAAGGTAATGATCGAAAATGAAAATACAAGCCAAGATTAGATGTAAATTTCCTCAAGCAGGTTACAATTGACTACTAATTTGTCAGGGAATTAATTTAGAAGCTGTAATGTTATGTTTCAAGGTATCCCAAAACAAGGTTATAGGGATGTACGCATCTCCAATGAGAGATTCAAATGTGTCTGTCCTATAGAAGCCAGTGAAAGGGAAACGTCAAAGATGATGCGTAGCCCTCCTAAATAACACCGCCTCAAAATATGTACCGTACTCAAGATATATGAGACATTATTACTATTATTACATAAATGCGTGGGTCTACGTTTCCTTAAGGTTTAAGGCCACAATACCCAGGTGCTAGTGAAGACAGATTTCAAATAGCAATTTAGATTGCCAGGAAACTGTCAAGACTTATGACCGTATGTAAAGAGTAAAATTTACATTATTGTGGTGGGAACTACAACCATATGTGCTTGGTATTATGTCTTTATACTACGGCAGCTCTTGAAGACTGTGAGTAATATTCCGGCCACAGTGGGTTTTTAATAACCTTAGCTAAACATTTACTCTCCACAATAGGAGAATGCCAATTGCAAAAGCTCGTATTTCTCCCGTTGATTAGCGTTCTGACTTTATTAGGTCACCGTATGTAATTTGAGAATCCAGACACGTCTCAATGGCACAGCATAAACCATCAATTACATTCTTACCTATGACTGACAGCGCGATTAACTCATATTGTTCCCATTGACTCATGCTTCTTCTTATATTACGATGGAATCTGCCTAGGGTTGGGAAAATTACTTTTCAAAAGTAACCACGTTACAATTACCGTTACTTGCAAAACATATTGAAGTATTATAAACCATCCTTCAGTGTTGCTTAGTTTTATAAGACGTGATCCAAAAGTTTCCGTTTGAGGGCCGTATAGAACCGAATCGCTATAGTTCCCTCACTTTCGTGGTTAACAAGCGGTGACTCAAACGTAAGGCAGTAGCACCCACCGACAATAACCAATGTTCCCTAGTGACCAATAGCTGACGGTTGTTGACCAATAGAATGCTTCCTCTATCACTCCGCGTGGAGTAGCTGGTAGCTAGCTTGTGTCTTCGACAAGTATCAGTGTCCAATGTTGTACATCTGCACATAGTTCTGTCCAGTCTCGCTGCTTGCCCTCAGTGGCTACGGAGGAAATTTGACAACGCTGTGCCTCACGCGGGGATAGCCTTGGCCCCAGGTGCCATGGAATGTAAACATATCGGCCCAGCTAGATTTCAAAGGCGAGCCGCACGTTAACCAGGAAAGTGAGGCAACTATATGCCAATGAGGAAAATTCGACGTGAGCATGCAGGCACTCATCCCAACGATGCACCAGGTGGAAGATCCCCGAGTGATGAAACACCATGTCCGGCTGTACAAAGAATCCCGTAATCACCTGCTGCACATCCTCGTCCGATAGGAATCGTTGACTTTAAGGACCTTTATTAAGGGACCGAAGGCGTGATAATCGTATGGGGAGCGATCAGGACTATAGGGCCGATATTCGAGTGTCTCCCACTTGAGTTGGCGTACCTCCTGCGTTACGACCTTTACGGTATGGGGACGTGCGTTATCATGAAGCAGCAGCACCCCCTGTCGCAATTATTTTTCGCCTTTAATTGCACGCCGTAATTTCTCCCGTGTTGCGCAGCATCATTTTCCGGTGATTGAGACACCAGGTTCCTTGAAATCAATAAGCAATTGGCCCTGGTAATCAAATATCAGGATGAGCATCACCTTTCCAGTGGATATTTGACTCTTATACATCTTAAGACGAAGGGATGATGAATGGCACACAGCATCTTCAACGCTTTCAATTCCTGTTCCTAGTGGTGGCACCAGCTTTCATCCCCTGCAACAATGCGCCCCAGAAACGTGTTTGGCATTCCACGCCCGGGGTGCCCATACACGTTGCATACACGCTGCAGCAACGGAAACGTTTTGATCACGCCTTATATTAAAGAAAGCTTTTCAGTTGGTCAACTCAAATTGTACCCAATTACATTAGGCGAGAAAACAAGTATGCATACACTCCAACCTGAAAGAAATACAGTATCACATAAGATATTTATCACAAATAAAACAAGAAGTTCCGTGACGAACTAAAGAGTCTACATTTCTTAAAATTTAAGATTCATGCCAATGATTAATCTATAGGGATCTATCTAGAATAATGACGAAATTAAGTTGGTTATATCGGATTTCTAATTAATTCGAAATACTGTATACCTGGCATAATGTAGCCTAATAGAGCACTACAGTTGGCAGCCCTGGGGACTGAATATATTCTTAGTTCCATCTCTTAAGGTACAGAATACAAAATTTGGTTGTAGTCCAATAGATAGCATGGACGTTACTTGCAGATAAACATTGGATCTATACTGAACCCTTATTGATCTACGATAAATAAGTATTCATATTTATTATTATTATTACTGTAGCCCAGGCAGTACTAGAGGAAGTGGACATGGATAAAGGCAGGCTAGCGTTTCGTAATGATTGCAACAGGAGCAGAGCTGGTAGCTATTCTTGGGGGACGGTCAGATTTAGCCGGGTTCAAGGCCAAATTGAGCAATTACTTGCACCAGAATTGGAAGCATAAAGGAATGATCACGAGTCACTTGCAACGAACCTACGATTGAATCAGCCAATCACGAGAGACCAAGCCATGATCACGCGATGGACAGCGTCAGTAGTAAAAAGCCCGCGGAATTGATTATCTAAAGAACCGCCGAACGGACTGATCTCCGCACGAGTGCATTGAGACGTTTGATTTATTTGAAGAAGATTGACACTAGTCCCATATTTGTGAGATAAAAACTCTGGAAATTTTTATCCGATTCCACCCCACTCCTCCGTCCCCTGTTAGTTTCTAATAAATAGTTTGGCATGACGCTACTCTAAGTCATTCGTTTTGGAGCCTTGAGAGGCTAACTTCACGCCCGTTTGTATAACGATATTTTAACGCTCTGAATTAGTTGAAGTTATTTTTATATGTGAGCTCTGAGGAGCTAAATTCACACCAGTCGTAATAACGAATTTTAAAGCTCTAGTATATTTTATCTGAAATCAATTTTATTTTGTGAGCTAATATTTCGCGCCAGTGAGCGTGGTGACTTGTAACATTTTCTTAAAGACGACTATTTCAGCTCTGAGGGCAAGTCTTGTAACAGCCTATTTAGCGCTCACCAGAGCGAAGGTCAACAGTACAGTACGGAAATACCGAGCAAGATAGCGACTGCCTGTGCAGTCAAGATTTTAAACTTATTATCGAGCCAGTGATGTGGTCTCGAAGTGTATATCTTATGTACAAATTTCAGTGTATTTTTCATGTGTTTATTGTGCGTGTGTGCGAGATATCTAGGGCAAGTCTTCGCAATTAATCGCATTAGGACAATTTGTGGGCGAATTGAGTAACCTGCAAGCGATTATAGCTAGGTCAAATAATTAACATTGAACTTTTTGCCAAGGAGTCGATACCAAGATGCTCAACACGTGGTTTGGAGTTGGGATGATCTTCAACGATTCAACGCAGACGACCACCATGGAGTGTTAATCTGTCCATAGGGAAATGGGCTGAGAAGGATGTCTTAAGTTCTACAAGCTGATCGGTGATGTACAACAATTGAATTATTTCAATTATGTAGTTAGATTTGGCCGGGGACCTTTTGTAAATAGTCATGTTTCTTTTCTTGTTGTTTAGAGTTTTTCTTGCACCGACACTAAATGTTTTAAATGTCCGTTGGCGCGTGGCCAAAGTGTTTGTTGTATATTTGTTTTTCTTTGGGAGTCATATTTAATGTGCGCGGCGTGCGTACGTGATTTTTATCCATGCAAATGCGAAACCCGTTACATTCGATAAGTGGTGCTTTATTAACGTTACTATTTGTGATAGGGAAGGGAGGTAACGACTGTAAGATATTTGCTGAACAGGTTATTATTCATATTAGGGTTGCCAAGCGCACCAACTTAAAATGTAATTATAGAACACCTTCGTTCTAATTTTGATAGATTTTTTGAGTCTTTTTCAGGTTAACTAGTCACGGCATAGAACGGTGGCGCCAGCGAGTGGAATATATTTATGTCTTTTATTTCAGGGTCTGTCAAAACCCATACGTGTGATTAGGTGTGTTACTGTGTCAGGTGTGTGTTGATTCTACGTGAGGAGGGGGTAGAGGTCCTACCGCCCTCATATTTATTTTGTTGTTGTATTTTTGATGGAAAGACAGGGTGCTCTAGGGAGACCGCTGTTTCTTGTCCATATTATTCTGACACACACACATGTATTATTGTGCTTTGGGGCACACTTCTTCGAGATTCGACCCCATGTCCTGGGAGGTCGAGGTTATTGACACGTGGGTTGACAGATATGCAGAGTTCCACAAATCGCCCGTTTTGCCTGTGACTTATTTTGATAGGCAGTCCTGATTGTCCGACTGACCCCCGTAAGCTTTCATGTAGCAAACCTGTTCATTGTGATGGTTATTTTTAAGCCATAATTAATTTGGGGAGTTCGCCATGTGTGTAACGGCTTCTTGTACGTTGTATGGGTAAAATATTGTATTAATAACGTAGATGTTGGCTTTGAGCCTATTGTTTTGTTTATGACTCGATTCATGTAATTTTAGTGTGACACCTGTTTGGTGTAGTGGTTGAGTACTTGTAAATTTGACGGCGGTCATATGTGTATTTTTTTATTGGTCACGTGTTAATGTACTTGTGTTGATTTGTGTGAGAAGTCCTAAGTTTTTCGGCAGTAAATGTTGCTTCGGCATTTTGATTCCAATTTCACACGGAAATTATTGTGTTGTTTATATTAGGTCTAGGAAGTGTCGGTTTAGTTTTTAAGTATTGTAGTTGTGTCCCCCCGTGTCGGTCTAGCTCTAAGAAATGTGGATTCGTTGTCTGAATGATTATTCTGGATGATGACGAATCACGCATTCGTTTGTACACATCGTGAAGCATGTAGAACGACATACGCGCATGCATAGTCACTTTTGTTATTTTATCTTAGGGACACTTGGTCCATGTAATTAATCTCTCCCGAGATTTTGGCCTAGTTTTGGCATATTTTTATTAAGTGGGAGTCAGATGGGAGTTTTATTTTGTTAATTGTTGAGTGTAAATATGGTGATTTGTTTATTAAATTCATTTGTTTTAACCCTGGCTTCACTCTTTCCTGCATGTTATTTTGTTATATGTTACCCTGCAAGTTAATGAAGCGCTTTGACAACAACTTACGATATGAACCGATACACCCCCCGAAACTGAGTCTCATATGCTTCTTTGCAAGGGTTCAATACTAAGAGCGCGCGTAAAATCATGTTGGCAACAATGTCATACATGTATTGGTCACAAATAATCTGAAATAATATGATCTCTTGTTGTTCCAATTTTGAATGAAACCCATTAGTTATTATAGAAGTTACATGCATTTTAAAATTGGACCTATCAGCAGGCTTAGAATCATGTTGTCAGCACAGACGTATATTAGTTAACTTACTCCAAATTAAGGGTATACGTGGGCAAAGTTTAGAGCTGTTGGCTTGCATACTTTCTGATATATTGATATTAGCGTAACAAAAATAGAGACAGCATTTATTAACAGTTGGCAGCCCTGGTTACTCTTGAGAATACGCATAGTCATATCGGTTATAGTACACATAGCACATACGAGTAGTGGAGTAGTAGGGGTTCTAAGCCACTCATTTTATTTGTACCCGACTGTACATGTAAAATAATGAATATCTCTTGAACGCATGGTCCGATTTTGACAAATGAGGTATTGTTGGACTCGGGCTGACGTCCTCTTTGCTATGGACCACTCGTTATATTTTTCAAAATTTTTTTGAAAATTTTTGTTTTCGAAACTATGTGATAGTTTGAAAACCAAACAGGATAGAACGTTGTACCATGGCTCAAACGAACAGTCTTTATGACCTTTATTTTTTGTAATAAAACTTTTTTATTTTTTATATTTTTTTGAAAACACTCGAATTTTGAAAATCCTATATTTTGGAAACTAGGAACTCTACCAAAAAAATTGTTTAACGTAAATCAATGGTCCCTACCCCCTCTACCCCCAAAATAAATTTCAAGTCTCTAGAATGAAAACCTGCAGTAGTGTGGTAAGGACAGAGCTGCCTCACTTAGCAAGTGGTGAGCCCCTGCGACCTTGGAATGGAAGGAGCCATGCTAGGAGGGCGTGCTTGGATTCGTTTTTTTCGTCTCGTCGTGCTCTTTACGGGAATGTCGGTGTCGAAAAGGTGAAAATCTGGAAACACAGTCTTTTTGGGGTAAAAACGTGATTTTAGACTTTTTGCTATATCTCACGAACCAATAACGCTAGAGGCGTGTTCGACAGGTCCAAGGACTCGGGGTAACGTCCTCTCTCCTATGGACCACTCGTTATAATTTTTAATAAAATTGGAAACTCGATTTTGGGGTAAACACATGTTTTTTGTGATTTTGCCGATATCTCACGAAGCAATAACGCTAGAGGCATGTACGATGGGTCCAAGGATTCGGGAAGACGTCCTCTTTGCTATGGACCACTCGTTGTAATTTTAAAAAAATTGGGAAACGCGATTTTGGGGTAAACACGTGTTTTTTATAATTTTTGCCGATATGTCACGAACCAATAACGCTAGAGACGTGTACGAGGTGTCCTAGGACTCGGGCTAACGCCCCCTTTCAAATGTGGTAGATATTTTTTTCGAAAAAATAATTCACAAAGGGCCTAACGCCGTACATGTTGAAAAAAAATCATTACCGTTACCTGTTTATAATGTTTATAAAGCGTGGTGGTTGAGAGAGACGATACGGCTGGGTGTGTGTGTGTGTGTGTGTGTCGCTGACCACGGTGGCTGTGTTCAATAGATCAATCGCTATTTCGACGGGTCGGTGTATGACAGAGCGAGGGTGCGTTTTCTGATATTTTACCTTTAACGTGTAAACGGTGATGAGAACTAGGTTCTATGTTGGTCGAAGCGAGTAGAGAAAATAAACTTGCCGACGAGCAGGAGGTGAATGTCATTTGAGATTATTGGAAGGCGTTGATCAGACTTGACAACAGGTGACGCTTGAAGGTGAAATAATCTGACCATCGTGGTGGCAGGGGAGTGTGAAAGGCATGCACACACATTTGTGAAACCACATGTAGGCTAAACCAGTGACATCCTGTTTTGCTTCGTACGTGACAAAATGCAAGTTCAGGTGAAATTTGATCTACCGCAGGTGTTCGCCTGGGACGTTATCTGTCCACATGCGCGATAACTGTTAACAAGTTACATCCTGTCTTGCTTCGTACGTGACAAAATGCAAGTTGACGTGAAATTTGATCCGGCACAGGTGTTCGCTTGGGTGTTATCTGTCCACGTGCACGATAAGAGAATGTTCAAAGCGTGGGAATCGCTGAATCAGTAAAAAGTATGATGCAACTTGTGGGAATGATGTCACAACCAATAGATAGGCAAGAGCTGCAAACAGCAGTGGTGGGAGGTGAAGGGAGGGAGAGGGGAGGGGGTGATGTATGAGAGAACACAGGAGGAAAGGGAAAGACAAACATGTATGAACATGCATGAAGCGCGGAGCGCTGTATACATAGAGCTATAGGTGGTGTACAACATGTGTGAATAAATAAAAAGTACACAGGTTCACACAACATGTAGTTTATTGATCCAAGAATTAAACGTAGAGTTAAACCTTAACCATTTGACGTAGAGTTTATTTCCTTTTTGTTTCAACACTTTTTCCACAAGATAGTGCTGAGGAAATGCTGTTTTCTGAAGTTCATGTAGATAAAATCTACCTTTTATGGGTTGATGGTTGAGGTCCTCGAGTAAATAGGTGACTGGACTGTCCAAGTAGACTCGACGAATTCGAAATAGTTCAGTCCCCCACTGAGGCGTGTAGCCCTTATTGAAGGCAGACTTAAATTTGCTCACACGAACAAAATCCCCAATGTTCAGTCGGTGACGGTTAAAATCGGCTGTTTTTATGGGGTTAAACAGTTTATCCAATCGCTGAATATTTTTAGTTACGAGACGTGGCTTGGTCCCAATCGTTCTATGTTTGGTGTCATTGTAACGTGATACTAGCTCAGGTAACATGTCCAACCAGCGATACGTGCCCTGAGCGGTAAACGCTTTCCACATATGGGTTTTCAATGTTCGGTTGAACCGCTCGACCACACTGGCTTTCAGATTGCTGTACGTGGTGTAATGGTGAATATCCTTAGATTTGAGAAAACTGGAGAAATCCTTGTTGAAAAATTCTTTCCCCTGGTCGGTTTGTAGCAGCTGAGGTTGACGTTTGGAGTGTTGAATAATATGTTGAAAGGCCTTGGTAACTAGTGGGCCAGACTTGCGACGCACAGGTTCAACAAAGGCCATTTTGGAATAGACATCAATGACGGTCAACATATAGCGTACACCGTCGTTAACGCCAGCATAGGGTATCATTTCAACCAAGTCAGCCTGCCAAAGTTCATCCACACCTCGTGAAATCACCTTGAGTCGCGGATAGTGACGCCTAGCTGGGCGATGCAACTCGTGAGCAATACCCATTTTAATGGGTGAGGGCTTAAACAATAATTTTGGCATTTCGAAGTTCTTGTTCAATTTCTTGAATTTCCCAATCGTGACCGGTATGGCCAGCTTGACGTGAGGCATGCAACAACTGTAGCCGCTGGACGAGCTTATTGGGATTGTGCCAGTAGGTAACATCCACAAGGGGTTTTAATGGTTTAAATGTCACTCTCCCGAAGCGGACGCTTTACGACGAGTACTTTGACTAGTGGGAAACATTTTTGCAATGATGGTTTTATATTTTTGAGATATATTGGCATTCACTTGTTGCGTGGGATCATACTGTCTTTT
Organism: Meconema thalassinum; assembly: GCA_946902985.2. Classification (NCBI taxonomy): domain Eukaryota; kingdom Metazoa; phylum Arthropoda; class Insecta; order Orthoptera; family Tettigoniidae; genus Meconema; species Meconema thalassinum. The sequence goes on along the minus strand of OX336391.1, from coordinate 291,323,289 downwards.
GTGAGCATGGGTATCCAATAAAATGGATTTATATTTGTCAAGGTCCTCTGACGTATAATCATGGGAAGAGGGGGTCCGAGAAAAGAGCAGCTTTAACAGTCCTGGCGTTAATTTATAGTTGATGTTTTTAATGACAGCTTTAGTACGAGCAAATTTAATGGATGAATCGCCAATTTTAAAACTATCATCCTCATAGCGAACACCATACGTGGTATCTGTGTTTCCAATAAATAGATCGGTGAAATAGGGTTCCAATGTTGATCCATAATATTTTATTAAAATGGTTTTCAGTTGAGCTTTATGTTGAGGGGTGGCCAAGAGTTGTGAAAACGGAGACGCTGTGGAAGGGCAAGGTGTTTCGACCATGGCCAAGGATTTCTTTTTTCTCAAAATCCCGCTCGTTTGGGGACTGGAATCACTCGCCCTTGGTTTGAAACCTGTCGCCGACGTTTTGGAATAACCTGTCTCTGTGCTGCTCGAAGGGCTTTCCTTATGGTCAATACATTATTTTTTCTTTTTTTCTTTCGCAAGGGCTTGTCCTCGAATGTTGAAAACCCTGGCTTTGCCAAGGACAAAGTCCTATTTTTAGTATTTCTCACTGCATACCTTTGTTTCACCATGATGATAATGACCATCAACCTTTCACACGAAAGTTTAAATCACAACTAACGTCAGATGGTTATTTCATGGCTGTATATTCCAATTCCACATAAAGTGGGAAATCGTTTATGGTTTTCCCCGCTTGCTTTTCATCCCATGTCAACATGAGATAAAAGGATAATTCGTCACCTGCATTGACCATTTCATGGTCATGGACCAACATCCTATGACCATTTATCTTTATTTGTAAATGGTTCTCATCAGGTATGGCATATTTGATGTGAATGGTTCCATCATAGTGTAATCGATAGTGGCTTAAACCCGAAGCAAGCACATAGGTCAAGTGCTGATCATGGACTAGCGGTAAATGGTTTCTGTCATTCACAGGTTTTTCATTTGTCAGATACACTAAAAACACAGATGGGATAAATTTATAAAGCCTTTTCATTTCATGGGTCACGTAACGCTTGGTACAAACATCGTCTTCGTCTTGTGGGTCTTCCACGTGAATAATCCGATGGTGATTAGCGCTATAGCCATTCACCATAAGCTGGGGCACTTTGTCATAAAACTCATACACTTTGTTATCCACATACTTTTTCGTAGTAACGTCTGTAGACACTTGAGGATGTTTTACATGGGTTAACCGCTTTCCCTTAAAGTCATAATCTCCCTGTTTTGTGCGTGGCACTACTGACCTATCCACATAGTGTTTATTAGCAGGATCTGTTTCCTGTTTAGGATCATATATGAGGACAGGCCTATCTTTGGCCATCAACGCACGTCCAAAAACATCCATCGTCAACCTGTAGTAGCAGTCTACTGTTTCTATGACAAGGTTCGGTGTCCTGTATATAGACAGCCGGCTAGCCTGTCTAAGCCTTAGTTGACATGAAGATTATTAAGCAGCAAGAGTCATTCCCCGTGGGGGACATGGTTTCCCATCTCTGTCCCACATCACGTGAACAACGCCATGGTTCACTGTTTCCATCTTCCATTCGCTGCATCATTGTGGGGCCTTCCGGCTGTGGAAAGACTAATCTTTTGCTAACGCTCATTACAGCGCCCAATGGTCTGCGTTTTCAAAATATTTATATTTTTGCAAAATCTCTCTACCAACCCCTCTACGTGTTTCTGGATCAAGTCATGTCTGGATTACAAAAAGAGAATATGGGTTATTTTACATTTTCCATGCAAGAAAATGTGATTTCACCGGATGAGGTAAAGCCTGATTCACTCATGATTTTCGATGATGTATCCACTGAACGTCAAGGCATCATTCAAAGCTATTTCAGCATGGGTCGACACAAACATATCGATTGCTTCTATCTTGGGCAAACGTATTCTAAAATGTCCAAACAGTTGATTCGTGACAATGCCAATGTCATTGTTTTATTTCGTCAGGACGAGAGGAACAGTCGTCACATTTATAATGAACATGACCTTTCAAATGTTTACAGAATTGTGTGCCAAGTGCTGGAACACCCAACGTCATGCCTGTTTAGTGATTGACAAACAAAGTGAACTCAACCAAGGACGGTATCGCTTAGGGTTTGATCATTTTATTGCTATTTAAGGCCTTGTCTCATTCCCCATTAAGTCATTTGCCAAGACACCATGGCGTTAGCAGAGAGTCAATTGAAAAAGCATATTATTAGAGCAAAAAATACTATTCGCCAAAAGTTTCGTCAATTGAAACAATCACGTGCCAATCATGCTTTGTTTATTCAACAACATTTAGCACCTCCGCTAAAAGCCATGTTGAAACCCTCTTTCAAGCCATCTGAAACTCTACCCACCGTTTCACAAGCCACGCAGACGCTGCACGAGGACCCTGAGGAAGAGGAAGAGGAACAGGAAGATTTGACTAGTGTTAGTGAAGTTGAGGATGAGGAGGAACAAGTGTTTACGCCTCAAAAAAAGGCCGCACCCCTTGCAGAGTTTTTGAGAAAAAAGAAATCCTTGGCCATGGTCGAAACACCTTGCCCTTCCACAGCGTCTCCGTTTTCACAACTCTTGGCCACCCCTCAACATAAAGCTCAACTGAAAACCATTTTAATAAAATATTATGGATCAACATTGGAACCCTATTTCACCGATCTATTTATTGGAAACACAGATACCACGTATGGTGTTCGCTATGAGGATGATAGTTTTAAAATTGGCGATTCATCCATTAAATTTGCTCGTACTAAAGCTGTCATTAAAAACATCAACTATAAATTAACGCCAGGACTGTTAAAGCTGCTCTTTTCTCGGACCCCCTCTTCCCATGATTATACGTCAGAGGACCTTGACAAATATAAATCCATTTTATTGGATACCCATGCTCACAAAAGACAGTATGATCCCACGCAACAAGTGAATGCCAATATATCTCAAAAATATAAAACCATCATTGCAAAAATGTTTCCCACTAGTCAAAGTACTCGTCGTAAAGCGTCCGCTTCGGGAGTGACATTTAAACCATTAAAACCCCTTGTGGATGTTACCTACTGGCACAATCCCAATAAGCTCGTCCAGCGGCTACAGTTGTTGCATGCCTCACGTCAAGCTGGCCATACCGGTCACGATTGGGAAATTCAAGAAATTGAACAAGAACTTCGAAATGCCAAAATTATTGTTTAAGCCCTCACCCATTAAAATGGGTATTGCTCACGAGTTGCATCGCCCAGCTAGGCGTCACTATCCACGCAACAAGTGAATGTCACTATCCGCGACTCAAGGTGATTTCACGAGGTGTGGATGAACTTTGGCAGGCTGACTTGGTTGAAATGATACCCTATGCTGGCGTTAACGACGGTGTACGCTATATGTTGACCGTCATTGATGTCTATTCCAAAATGGCCTTTGTTGAACCTGTGCGTCGCAAGTCTGGCCCACTAGTTACCAAGGCCTTTCAACATATTATTCAACACTCCAAACGTCAACCTCAGCTGCTACAAACCGACCAGGGGAAAGAATTTTTCAACAAGGATTTCTCCAGTTTTCTCAAATCTAAGGATATTCACCATTACACCACGTACAGCAATCTGAAAGCCAGTGTGGTCGAGCGGTTCAACCGAACATTGAAAACCCATATGTGGAAAGCGTTTACCGCTCAGGGCACGTATCGCTGGTTGGACATGTTACCTGAGCTAGTATCACGTTACAATGACACCAAACATAGAACGATTGGGACCAAGCCACGTCTCGTAACTAAAAATATTCAGCGATTGGATAAACTGTTTAACCCCATAAAAACAGCCGATTTTAACCGTCACCGACTGAACATTGGGGATTTTGTTCGTGTGAGCAAATTTAAGTCTGCCTTCAATAAGGGCTACACGCCTCAGTGGGGGACTGAACTATTTCGAATTCGTCGAGTCTACTTGGACAGTCCAGTCACCTATTTACTCGAGGACCTCAACCATCAACCCATAAAAGGTAGATTTTATCTACATGAACTTCAGAAAACAGCATTTCCTCAGCACTATCTTGTGGAAAAAGTGTTGAAACAAAAAGGAAATAAACTCTACGTCAAATGGTTAAGGTTTAACTCTACGTTTAATTCTTGGATCAATAAACTACATGTTGTGTGAACCTGTGTACTTTTTATTTATTCACACATGTTGTACACCACCTATAGCTCTATGTATACAGCGCTCCGCGCTTCATGCATGTTCATACATGTTTGTCTTTCCCTTTCCTCCTGTGTTCTCTCATACATCACCCCCTCCCCTCTCCCTCCCTTCACCTCCCACCACTGCTGTTTGCAGCTCTTGCCTATCTATTGGTTGTGACATCATTCCCACAAGTTGCATCATACTTTTTACTGATTCAGCGATTCCCACGCTTTGAACATTCTCTTATCGTGCACGTGGACAGATAACACCCAAGCGAACACCTGTGCCGGATCAAATTTCACGTCAACTTGCATTTTGTCACGTACGAAGCAAGACAGGATGTAACTTGTTAACAGTTATCGCGCATGTGGACAGATAACGTCCCAGGCGAACACCTGCGGTAGATCAAATTTCACCTGAACTTGCATTTTGTCACGTACGAAGCAAAACAGGATGTCACTGGTTTAGCCTACATGTGGTTTCACAAATGTGTGTGCATGCCTTTCACACTCCCCTGCCACCACGATGGTCAGATTATTTCACCTTCAAGCGTCACCTGTTGTCAAGTCTGATCAACGCCTTCCAATAATCTCAAATGACATTCACCTCCTGCTCGTCGGCAAGTTTATTTTCTCTACTCGCTTCGACCAACATAGAACCTAGTTCTCATCACCGTTTACACGTTAAAGGTAAAATATCAGAAAACGCACCCTCGCTCTGTCATACACCGACCCGTCGAAATAGCGATTGATCTATTGAACACAGCCACCGTGGTCAGCGACACACACACACACACACACCCAGCCGTATCGTCTCTCTCAACCACCACGCTTTATAAACATTATAAACAGGTAACGGTAATGATTTTTTTTCAACATGTACGGCGTTAGGCCCTTTGTGAATTATTTTTTCGAAAAAAATATCTACCACATTTGAAAGGGGGCGTTAGCCCGAGTCCTAGGACACCTCGTACACGTCTCTAGCGTTATTGGTTCGTGACATATCGGCAAAAATTATAAAAAACACGTGTTTACCCCAAAATCGCGTTTCCCAATTTTTTTAAAATTACAACGAGTGGTCCATAGCAAAGAGGACGTCTTCCCGAATCCTTGGACCCATCGTACATGCCTCTAGCGTTATTGCTTCGTGAGATATCGGCAAAATCACAAAAAACATGTGTTTACCCCAAAATCGAGTTTCCAATTTTATTAAAAATTATAACGAGTGGTCCATAGGAGAGAGGACGTTACCCCGAGTCCTTGGACCTGTCGAACACGCCTCTAGCGTTATTGGTTCGTGAGATATAGCAAAAAGTCTAAAATCACGTTTTTACCCCAAAAAGACTGTGTTTCCAGATTTTCACCTTTTCGACACCGACATTCCCGTAAAGAGCACGACGAGACGAAAAAAACGAATCCAAGCACGCCCTCCTAGCATGGCTCCTTCCATTCCAAGGTCGCAGGGGCTCACCACTTGCTAAGTGAGGCAGCTCTGTCCTTACCACACTACTGCAGGTTTTCATTCTAGAGACTTGAAATTTATTTTGGGGGTAGAGGGGGTAGGGACCATTGATTTACGTTAAACAATTTTTTTTGTAGAGTTCCTAGTTTCCAAAATATAGGATTTTCAAAATTCGAGTGTTTTCAAAAAAATATAAAAAATAAAAAAGTTTTATTACAAAAAATAAAGGTCATAAAGACTGTTCGTTTGAGCCATGGCACAACGTTCTATCCTGTTTGGTTTTCAAACTATCACATAGTTTCGAAAACAAAAATTTTCAAAAAAATTTTGAAAAATATAACGAGTGGTCCATAGCAAAGAGGACGTCAGCCCGAGTCCAACAATACCTCATTTGTCAAAATCGGACCATGCGTTCAAGAGATATTCATTATTTTACATGTACAGTCGGGTACAAATAAAATGAGTGGCTTAGAACCCCTACTACTCCACTACTCATACGAAATTTCTTTGAAATCCAAATGATAGTATAGAAGTTACATGTTAACTTATTTAAAGTTGGACTTCTCAGCAGGCTTAGAATCATGTTGGTAGTACTGACATATATAAGTCACTCCAAATTAATATAGAATGTCAGGTACTAAACGTGTGCTTAGTTTAAAGCCCTCGGCTTGCATACTTTCTGATATATTGGTATTTGGATAAAATAAATTGAGAGCATTTATTAACAGTTAGCAGTCCTGGTGACTTAAGAATACGCTGTCATATCCGTTTATGTACACATAGCACATACGAAATTTGGTTGAATTCCAATTGATAGTGTGGAAGTTATATGCATTTAAAAATTGGACCTATCAGCAGGCGTATAATCATTTTGGCAATACTGCCACGTATGGCCTCCTGGAAATTAAACTAAAATATTATTATCTATACGTGTGCCAATTTTGAAATAGCTCCCATTCATACCTTCCAAGATATCCAATATGGAGCTCAAATTTCAATTGCGATTTATCAGCAGTTGGTAGCACTGACATCATTTTCAAATATGACATTGAGATATTCAGGTATAGATCTTCACTCCTACCAAATTCTGTTTCGATTGCTGCAGCCGTTTAGGAGTTGATACGAAGGGGGGGGGGGGGGGGAGGAACACACCCACAGACAGACAGAAGGACAGACAGACAGACAGACACACATTTGCCCGGATCGATCTCATGAGTCTACTTTATCCTTGTGTAGGATAAGTAGGCTAATAAAAACACAAGTAGTTCCGTGAAGAACTAAATAGCCTATTTCCATATATCCTACCTATGTTAATTGACCTCGTAGTTTCGCCCCTTGAAACAACAATAACCAACATACAAATTTTCAGTTTGATTGCTGTAATAGATTCGTAGATATTGAGAACCATTTAAATATTTCGGATGGTCACCATGTTGGATTTTATATATAGGCCTAGGCCTTCGAGTTATGTACTATTACATGAAGATTATTGTGTAGGTGTTTTATTCAAACATCAATCGTATGATTAGGACACATTAAATAAAAACCACATTTTTAAATTTCGCTCAGCCGCCATCATGCGGTTATGAAAATAATTTAAATGAATTAGATGTCAGGGAATTAACATTTATATAAGCATATACCGTACCAAGTGACACTGCACTCGGATTGTTAAATCGCGAGAAACGTCCATTTGAATATTTAAATTTCGCGTCGCCGCCATGTTGGATTTGTGCTCACCAGGTTATTGATCATCCCATAGGTGAACTTATGTTTATAGCCTCTATACACATACAACATTTGAGTTTGATTGCTGTGATAGATTAATGGATATTGAGAACCGTCTAAATATTTCGGATGGCCGTCATATTGGATTTTAATATATATATAGGCCATAGAGTTATGTACTATTATTCGATGAGGATTATTGTGTACGTTCATTATTCAAACGTTGATTTTGACTGCATGATTAGGAAACAAGAAATAAAAACTTAATTTCGAAATTCGCACAGTTGACATCTTGAGGTTATATAAACAATTGAACTAAATTATATGTCAGTGCATTGCAATTTGTATAGTTTTTTGCTGTACCAAGTTTCACTGCGTTCGGATGGTTAAATCGCAGAAAAGTCTATTATAACTAACTAGCTACACTTCCTTGAAACTCCCTATTAACAATATATTAGCCTACACCAACAATGACCATTACCTCAAATTTTCATTAATGTCTTAAGCTGTTACTTTCGGTCGCAGATCAGCGAGAGACTCTCCCTTCAAATCAAAACAGCTGAAGGTCAGAGCAGAGTTGCCAACATCTTGGATGAATCCATAAATCGATTGAGAACTGTTATTGCGCATTATGTAGAGATTTGAAGCCATTCTTTCAGTGTTGCCTACACAAAATTGTCATTTGTAACTCTTCAGTCGGTCAACACGATTATGCTCAACGAATGGGCGGGGTACAAGATATAAATATAACAACTAGTGCCGTGAAAAATTAAATAGTCTAATTCCATATATCCTACTGGTCTTACTTAGGACAAGAGAAATGAAAACGAGATTTTAAATAAAAAATTGCACAGCGCCAATTTTTTGTTCTCATAAAATTTCATTAATTAATTAGACATCACTACTGTACTGTATATTAAGGCTTGTATGAAGATATAGCGTACCAAGTTTCACTGTGATCGGATGAAATGTCGCGAGTCAATCCCATTTAAAAGTTTAAAATTCGCTTGAACGCCATGTTGGTTTTGTGATCACCTGGTTATTAAAAGTCCCACAGGTGAATTTAAGTTAATAGCCTATATCAACATACAAAATTTCAGTTTGATTGCTGTAATAGATTCGTAGATATTGAGAACCGTCTATATATTTCGGATGGTCGCCATGTTGGATTGTTATATATGTAGGCCATAGAGTTATGTACCATTAGATGACGATTAGGTACTGCGTAGGTTTATTATTCAAACTTTCACTTCAATCGCATGATTAGGACACAAGAAATAAAAAAACACATAATTTTACAGTTTCGCACAGTCGCCATCTTTAGGTTATGTAAACAATTGAACTAAATTAGATGTCAGTGCATTTGCGTGAGTATAAACATTTGCTGTACCAAGTTTCACTGTGCTCGGATGGTTAAATCGCGAGAAAAATCTGTTCAAATGTTTCAACTTCGCTTGGCCGCCAAGTTCGTTTTGTACATAACAGGTTTATGAAAGTCAGATTGATGAATTTCTAGTAGTACTCTTTATTATCATACAAAATATCATGGTGTTATATGTCACTGTTACGGAGATATAGAATGCCAGTGAAAGTTCATATATCAATATTGTGAATAAGGCAACACGGAAAACTGGCTTCAAAGATGTCGTGGGTGGACTCAGATCCTTTATCCAAGAACATACGATTCCCCAGGTCAGGAAGCACCAAAAGAGGTGAAAAATGGATAGTAAAAGGGGCGTGGCCTAGGAGAAAACAGGAGCAAAAGTACGTCATTCTTAGCAACACTGCTTGCTACTGTGTACAGTACCGGATCGAGGAAGTGCCACTGGACTGACAGAACAGCCGGTATAGGTCTCGCAGACAACTGATAATTGAAGGTCAGTTTCACAGAGCGGAGGTAACTTGCCCAACCAGTTCCCACAGACTAGGAACAACAGAGTACCGAATATGCTTCCCTTCCTCTCACAGGCGTCATCTGATGTGATATGGCCGGCCTGGACATGGCAAATAGCCTTCCACAAATTCAATGTCTTAACATGGAATTTGTTGAGAACCACTCACCGTATGCAGATCCGACACACATTTCTTCGGATTTTATGCTGCACAGCATGGTGCAATCCCGAAGACATAGGACCAATGATTCGCCTACTAGACATGTTTAAAAAATGTCACTAAACCATTCCCCCCCCCCCGCCCCCCACTAAACCATGCACCTTTCACTATACATTTTTCTCGTCTATCGGCGCGTCCTGACCTAGGGAATAATATGTACTCTGTATATACATAGAGGAGGGTGGTGGTTGTAGAGGATTGTCACTCCATATACAGGTCTTTTTGCTTGGCAAGGCGATTCCGCTCGACCATCGCCGGCTGTTACAGGTTGGCGCGCGCGGTCTCCGGCCATATTCCCACGCTCTTGCTGCGGTAGACGTGTGAGCTCCGAGCTAATTGGGTGTTTTATAAAGCTACTGTGTACTGTATATCGTATTGTATAGTGTTTCATTGTGATTGTGTATAGTGATGTCATACCTTATGTGAAATATTCGTTACGTGAACGTGTATATCTGTACAATACGCACACAAAGTGCAGGAAATAGTGCACTAGAACAAGACAAAAGTTTCGAGTTAAATTTCCAGGGAGACCTGTTCCTATAAATTGTACAATAAAACAACTGGCTACGAGATTCAAACGTACAGGTTCAGTAAACAATAAAAGTAGACGTCGTTATTTCCTTACTGAAACTAAATTGACCGGAGTAACTGGGAATTTCATAAGGAGATGCCAATTATGTTTGGCAGCGGATGGAGAACATTTTCAGCATCTACTGTAAACATGGTTAGTAAAAATGCATGATACTGATTTTAAGCACCGTATTCTGGCGTACATATGCGCGTGCGGTCGCTGGCAATTGAGCCGTCACTGGCGGAGCGCGTGAGCGAGAATGTCCTTGCCAAGCAAATATAAAGACCTGTATAATGGTGGAAGTTCATTTGAGATGTGTATATAACGCATGTTTAATCCCAGGATATGGGTAACTACCATTGATACAGTAATTACTATATAACTACTTGCAAGGAAGACAGTACAAACAGGAGACTGAGGAACTCATCATCTGTACAAATAGTAGGTGATGTTTGAAGTCAGACAATGAAACACGCGGTCAATCAGGCGAGAGACTACACTAGGGATTGCGAAGTGACTGTGTACATTTCGCTTTCATGAGCAAGCAGTATGAACTGAGATCACCGGAACGAGAGCGGAAGTCCCTCATTCATAGCCAGCGGAAGTTACAAAGTTAATCGAGCGGTAGCCATGGTTACGACGATACGCTACGCTATTATAGCACAGTTTATGCTACGCGAAAATATATTCATTGGAAGTTCATGAACTGTATTAAGAAATGACAAAATGTGCAGGCATTCATTAATATTTAATTAAGGAATACTCTAAAGCAGCGGTCCCCTACCTTTTTTTCCTCCCGTACTCCATTATACATATTTATCCTAAAAGTTAACTTTTAAAACGTTTAATATTTCACGGGCAATATGTACATAACTTAATAAAAACATTAATAATAAAAAAAGACTTACAACTATTTATAACTTATTTTTAGCCTACTTTTCAAATTTTGTAAAAATGAGGAAAAAGTAGACATGGGATCAATCCGGGAAAATGTTGTCTATCTCTCCTCCTGTATGCCTGTCCATCTGTCTGCCCTTCTATCTGTGTGTCCCCCTCTATCAACTCCTAAACGGCTGCAGCTAACGTGACCCAATTTGGTATGAGTAATGATTTATACCTAAATATCACACGGCCAAATTTGAAAATAACGTCAGTGCTACCAACTGCTGAAAAATCGCAACTGAAATTTGAGCTCCATGTTGGATATTTCGGATATTCCAAAATTGGAACACATATCGATAATAATATTTCAGTTTAATTTCCAGGACGCCATACTTGACAGTGTTGCCAACATGATTCTACGGCTGCTAATAGGTCATATCGTTATATGCATGTAACTTCCATACCATCAATTCGATTTCAACCAAATTTCGTATGTACTATGTGTACCATAACAGATATGGCTAAGCGTATCTTAAGAGCAACCAGGGCTGCCAACTGTTAATAAATGTTCCCTTTATTTTGTTATCCCAATACCAATATATCAGAAAGTATGCAAGCCAACAGCTCGAAACTTTGCATACGTATAGTACATTAATTAGGAGTAACTAATATACAACAGTGCTGCCAATATGATTCTTAGCCTTCAGATAGGTTCAAATTTTAAGTGCATGTAACTACTGTACTAACAAATCGATTTCAACCAAATTTCCTATATGCTTTGTGTACCATAACTAGTGATGTAAAATACCCAGGTATTTATAAACCGGTGTAAATACCCAGGCTATATACTCGGGTAAATACCCAATTTGGGTAAATACCCGGGTATTATAAATTTTTCATTAAAAATCCTGTGTCGTGGTAAGTTGAACCTTAAAAAAGGGTACCGGTATGCAAACTATTCTACATTAACTTTTTAGAAATGTAACAACATTATATGGTTAATAAAATTAAATTTAATTAGAATTGGGTCTTAAAACAGAATTAGATTTGGGAATTAGATCGGGAGATAAAATTCAATAGTTATAACCTGAAAAACTCAGGGTTAGAATTGAACTAGGCTTTTTTTTTGCAAACATTGAGATAAAAGTTGGGGGAAATTTATTCAGAGCATTGGCCAAGTTCTACAAAAGGTGTTATGTACAGTTTTTCAGAACAGTTTGTAATATCATCTCTACTTAGTATAAAACAAAGACCCCGATTCTTGGATGTCACGGGTAATCTCGAGAGCCTCTGGATAGATTTTGATGCGGTTTTCACAATTCTGTAAAGGATATCTCGAGGATGATTTCTGTAGGAAATAATTTGTTTATGATCAAAGGAAGAGCAGAGCAGTAACGATTTCAGCGAAGAAATAAACAAAAAAAACTGGCGTCCGAGCGCTTTGTAAGTTTATTTTGGGCAAACCGTTAAACATATCTAAATACTATGAGTGTGAGAGTTGTTCAGCATGAAAAGTTCTACATAAAATCCAGGAGAGCATATCTCCATCTTCAATACATCGCCCAATAAAAGTATTTTTACGTTTTCATTTCTTCCAACCATGTCCATTCTAATATCGAGGCGACAGTTTACGAGCTAGCTAAGGGCGAGTCTTATCACCCCTGTTACAGCCTAACTAGCGGACGAACCTATTACCCCAGATACAGCCAGCAGCAAACCGTCGAGTCGTGTTGAGTTATGACTTCAGAGAAGGCTGGTTGTGTTTGGAGTTTCCCTGGAAGTTCAACTCGGTTTTTCTTCATTTCGCCTGTGAACTTTCCGTTCCGCAAAATACACAGTCAAGTTAAGATTGGACGGAAGAGGGATTTGTGTTTCATGCAACTGGCCATTCCCTGGAAGTGCAACTCGGCTTATCTTCATTTCGTCTGTGAACTTTTCGTTCCGCAAAATTCACAGTCAATTTAAGATTGGACGTAAGGGGGATTTGTGTTTCTTGCACCTCGCCATTCTTAAATTACGTCTGACAAGAATTCGTTATAATTAATAGGCCAGTCAGTGATGTTAAGCCATCATACCGAGATGTAAAACGGATATAGGTCATAGTTCATTGACATCGCAAAAAAGTGCTTATCACGTAACAATGAAACAGAGCAAGAAATAATTTCAAGATTGCCACAAGAGAAAGAAAGACTTCGTTCTCGGCACCTTCAAACCGTTGCTCAAGACGAACACCGTCTGAACCACGTTCAGAAACAAGCTTATAACACTAAGAAGGAAGGTAAGATATTTTTTCTCGATGCCCCTGTAGGCACAGGCAAAACGTTCTTGATTAATGTGTTCCTCGCCAAAGTGAGGTCTGGTGGTAATATTGCTCTTGCCGTCGCATCAACTGGAATTGCAGCCACTCTTTTGGACAGAGGAAGAACAGCACATGCAACATTTAAACTTCCTTTGAAAGTCAGCAGTAATGATGGAAATGTATGTAATATTTCAAAACAAAGTAACACTGCCAGTTTAATCCAAAATTGTTCTTTAGTTGTATGGGATGAGGCTACAATGTCGCACAAAACTTCCGTTGAAGCTGTAGACAGGACCTTGCGTGATCTAAGGAATCGGAACTCACCTATGGGTGGCTGCACACTTTTGTTCGCCGGAGATTTTCGTCAAATCTTACCAGTTGTTACCTGAGGAACGAAAGCCGACGAAGTGAACGCTTCATTAAAAATATCTTACATCTGGCCAGATGTAACAAATTGGCACTCAAAACTAACATGAGAGTAGGCTACTATTATCTTCAAAAGATAATAGTTTGTTTGCTAATTTGTTACTTAGAGTCGGAAATGGAGATTTACCGGTCATTGACGGGAAAATTATCCTCAGTGACGATTTCTGTGTTTTAGTAATGTGCCCATGGGAGTGGCACAGTATCGAACCCATATCCTTTTTTTAAGAAAGAATTAATGCAGGTTTTAGAACGGAGTTCTGAAGTTAGTTGAGGAGTAATACAGCATCATATTGCGTGACGCATGGATAAGTTGTGCAACTCAACGGAGCAGGACCACAGCTGCAAGATGATGTCACCGACGACTCGGCGGAAACCAAGTTACACAACGGATTGAAATAGCATCGGAAATTTTCCGTTCTTTAGAGAGAGAAGAAGTTCTCGGATAAAGCCCTTAGTCGACACTAGAATGGCAACGCCGCAGCAAGGGAGGAGTCATGAAATCAGAGAAATAATTAAAATTTAGCCATTTTCGGGCATTAAACTAAAGATAGGACTCCGTCAATGTTAATTATCCAGGGAAAGATATTTTTCAGAATGGATAAAGTTAATAGTAATTGTACAAGAAAGAAGTGTATTGTCAGCATTACGTAGTCAGTGAGTTCCCGAACCAGAAGCTTGTGGTAGGGGACAAAACGAAGACACCACCCACGTAATTGAGGAGCTCATTTTAATTAATATTAAAGATTTGTACGATCGATTTTTGGAAACGTAGATATTGTTGAGACATTTTAAAACTCAGATTTTCGGAGAAATTTTTTTAACATCGTACGACGATTATTTTGGAAGATGGTGGTGGAGAAGATGAGAAATTTATTTATTTTTACCAGAATCAAATATATAGGCCGTGAGCCCAAGGGATATCATGCAGTAATCATCAGACCACGTACGGTCGTGCCGCTTCATAGCACAGGCAGTCTTATTCAGTCCGGTGGGACTTGAATCTGTATCACGGCGCGGAAGTACTCTTGAGAGAGGTACTGTTCCAGCATTCATCAGTGTCGCCGCGCATTAATACATCAAAATCCTTGTCAAAAGGAAAAGTATCGTCAAACTTCGAACAGTTAATAGACTAAGGAATTAGAGCACGTTTGATACTTTGAGCAAAATACGTTATCCGGCGAGGGTAATCGAAGCCCAGACACCAGTATTTGAAGTTACATCGTAAGATCTCGAAAGTATACGAGACACCATTTGAGAAGTGAAACTCTAAATATTTTTACCCAGTGCGTTAAATAACCACGGTAGGTTCGAATAGAGCAAACACCTAATTTTTCTGAATTGAGGAGGTTAGCGTGATAAGTGGCGATAGAATTAGAAGTCTACAAAATAGGCATCAATAGCCACGTGGAATTACAGGGAAGTATTCCACCAAGTAAAGACAATAGTCGTCAGAATTCAGTTCAGACGCGAAGTACTAAAGACAATTGTAGAGCGCAGTAAAGTGAGTACAGCGACTCCAGGAATAAACGTTAAACCATAGACCGTTTACCAGATAAACAATTGCATACTGAAAGAGACAATATTATCCGGCAGTAACTATAAGTACCGATAAATTCAACGCCAGAAGTAGGAGAATCTTCGTAGCCAAGGAGGGTAAAATTCGTACGAGACTGTCAATTATCCAAATAGGAATTAGGAGGCAGCGGTCGAAACTTGCACCCCTAGGATCTGGATCGAAAGAATTTACGTGTGTAAGGCAGTGCTGTGCCCAACTCTAGGAATGGGTATTCCAAGATTCAGACACCTAGATATCAAGGGAAAGGCTGTAGCCGCTTTTGAAAGTTCAGATATTTGAATATCGCGCTACATTGCTTCGAGAAGCATTTCGAAGAATTTTACCGATAGTTGGATGTCAAGTGACGTAGCGAGAAATAGCAGAGGTGGAGGCTATTTATTGATTAAATAGTTAACTATGGAGTAGAGACTTGAGACTGGGATCAGATTACTGGCACGGCCAAATGAAAGTGAATGCAATTAGTATCAAGTAAATCGGACCAGGGATTCAAGAGATATGAGGATTTCCAGATATCAGGCGATGACGCGTCACCCTGACCGTTTTGAATAAAAGCCAGCTGGAGCAGGCATGGTTAGCTCATTCTAACACAAGCACTTGGCAAGCAAGTTGCGTCTACGCTGAGCCAAGGCACATGGTTGCCGTATCTACGCAGAAGTTCTTTTCAAGTCGTGATAGTCACGAGAAGTGCTGCGCAAACGAGTTGGAACTTAGTAAGTTTCTGGTGAGGAGAATCACTGAGGTGATTGATATTTCTACAGACATTGGTGGAAATATTTATATTTCTGCAAGGACATATGCTAGACTTTGTCTAGAAAATAGTATTTTATCACAGTCCAGTAGTAACTTAATACTTGGATGTTTAAATCCATTTCAAGTCAGTTTTCATTTTTGTAACTAGTTAACCACTTCGATCTGTCAGTACACTGAAGACTAGTCTATGACGGTGGCGTTCATTAGTCTACGCAAGGGAAACTGCAGGTTGTCTAGCGCATGGCAGATGGTGATATACAAACCATGCCCAGGGAACGATCTTCAGAACAGCCGTTAATTGCTTAGACTGTCAATGTTTTTCTTGTACTGATGAGATTACAGTGAGTTATGTTACAACTGACATATCTAAGAAGAGATCACTTAGATCTGACCCTATTTCAACAAACTGTTATGGCTTTGATAGAAGCTCATATTAAAATGGAACAACAGTTTATTCAAACGTCGAAAGATACTACCACTATGTCTGACTAGACGAATTGTGGGTCTACAATGGCGGCCGATACAAGGATTATACGTGCTTGTCCGATAGGGCATGTCTATGGATAAATCTGGTACAGACCAGGTTTACTACGCTTCAAGACCATCAAGAAATGTAAGCCACATTTGAATTATATTATGCCTAGCTAATTGGAACAAACTATTTTTCTGCAGATGACCAACACATTTTTTTTTTTCGTCGTATTTAAAGCTTGCAATGATTTACGCAAGACTTGTTAGAGTTATTCTGAGCATTTTCAGCACTCAGAACAGTTTAGGATCGATGACCGAGCATTTCGAGCATTTATTTAAATTTTTCATATTTTAAGGAAACCACGGAAAACCCCCGATGTAACTGTAAAAGTTAAATTTATTTTTGTTGAGGAATGGATATTTTTTCCATATTCGAAGGTTCGAACATGTGGATTCTCACATAATGAGATGATAATTAAACACATTTAAAATGATATAACAAATAATAATAATAATAATAATCCACTAATAATAATAATAATAATTTTCATAATTTTTCTAAATAATTCTTGGATATTATATTTTCTAATAATCATATGTATTGAGAAAGAGCCTGTGAAGTAGTTTAATCATTTCTAGTTTGGAACAGGAGATTTTCCGAAGGAGAGTGGTTAGCGCAAGCCCGCATTCAACCAACATTTCAGTTCTGGTTGAACAGTTGATATTTGCATTTGAGCAAAGTATATTTTTCAGATAACACGGAGAGGCATGAAACGGGAAGCAAATGATATTTGTATCAAATAGGATATTTTTGTATTTATATAAAATCATGACGTAAATACACTTCGAAAGTGAAATAAAGCTTTTCATATGTATGGTAAATTCACGGGTTGAACTGAATGGTAAAATAAAATAAACTTGTAAGTTTATTAACCTTCCAGTGTTGATAACAAGCAGAGGCTTGATTCATTGTATAAATTTTGGGAAGAAAATTTATATGTGTGGAGTAGTTGAAATGCCATTCCCAGGTGCGCATGTTAAGTCGCAGGAATGAAGAGGTTTTTTCGAGCATCAATCAAATAGCAGGTTCGATGGCTCAGGTTTATAGTAGGAGTATTGGAGCCACACATTTCGTCGTATGAATAACCCGAAGGTTATTTCTTTGAAACCATCAGTTCTTATTTCAACCTTGTTTACGAATTCCATTTAGACTTTGATTTTGCTAGAACCCGGATTTGTCATGATAGTAGTTTATTCTTCTTCAGAGGAAGACCTTTGCCGTTGTTGTTGTAATATTGTGTTCTTACACAAATAATAGAATGGGCCACTGCCAATTAAAAATAATTCTTTAACCACGAATAATTTGAAGGATATTTTCAATCCTAGTGCCATGAACTAAATGAATTCATTATGAAACTACAATTCTAATTTCCGCATTCTGTCGAAGAATTGCAAGTTGTAAAAGTTGCTAAAAATGGCCATAAATATAAATATTTTTATAATAATGATTCCAAGTGGATAATTGAATAGTTGAATGGTTCAACCATTTATTGATCAAGTTGATGATTCAGAAATCATGTATTTTGTTAGGAACTTGAAGTTCATAATCGAGTCACTTCTCGAATGTATAATGTCAGAAGAACAATTAATTGTTGTTGTGCTTCGCACAAGTTCTTCGATGCTATGCTCAAGGTCAAATATTTTTCAGATGTTATTAATATGTGTTAATAATTTGTGTTGCTTCTATGATAATATTTTCGACGATATATTTTTGAAACTGGAAAAACAAGTGAAAGTTTAAGAATTCTATAAACATTTATTCTACGAGTGTTAATATCATGTAAATAGTCAAACAGTGATCTACGTTATTTCCAGTATAGACAATTAATTTTGATCTGGAATTAAATATTAATAATTTTGGAACACAGTCCACAGGACTATTAATCGGACTTGTGTTTCCAAAAAGATTGTCAAATGTGTTTGGAAAATTTCTGTATATTGTGTGTAAATAAGAGTGTGGATCGCCACACGTGGATGATGCTGCTTTGAGCATCCTTGCAGTCAGGTTTTAACTTTAAATAAACTGAGATAATTTTACCAGATGTGTTTCTCCCAATTAAATCTCCTTCTATCCTTATTGTTGCATTGAGCCAAAAATCAGTAAAGCATTTTTTTAATTTGATGTCGTTTTTGCGATTTGCTTTAACCCATCTGGCGCTCCGGGATATTTTGACTCTCGTGCTGACTGATTATTGGTAAAATGCATATGTGGTCGTGCGGACTCCGGTCTCAACGGGCACAGTGCTAGATGCCACAAAGTGAAATTCATTGTGTAAATATAATTATTAGTGAAATTTATATTTTAGTGATTCTTTTTAGTATATGTGAAATAATGTGTGTAATCCCTCAAATCAATTTAAATGTGTTAAATATGTGTAAACTAGAGGGAAATTTAATTAGTGATAATATGAGTGTCAACATGGTGTGAGAAATTTGCGTGGGTAAAATGTCGCTCCACTGGGATCCGGACAGTTTGGCCGGATAAATCATGTAAGTAGAACCAAATGTTATTATGTGTTTTGGACTCGGGAAGCTCGTGTAACAATAGTAACCATGGAGAAAGTATTCTCCAACATTGCAAATCAGGGATGTAAAACTGTATAATAATGAGAAGTGCGGGATCTAGTAATGAAAGTAATAATGACTTAAATGTAAAATGTGTAATCAAAGAAATAGTATTCAGTGGAATACCAGTAAATGGAAAGGAATAATGTTATTTAAAGGCAAGCAGGATAATAATAATAATAATAATAATAATAATAATAATAATAATAATAATGTAATGAATGAACAAATTGTTGAATTAATATTCATGTATGAGCCGTTATGTGCTGAAATAATAATAATAATAAGGAAATGAATGAATAAGTTGTTGAATTAATATTCAGGTATGAGCCGTTATGGACAGAAATAATAATGATAATGATAATTATTGAACCAGTTGTGTTCTTGTAAATGAAAAGTCAAGATTGCGTTAAAGGCAAAACTATTACATTTGGACGGAGAAATTAATTATGTTGTAATAAATATTTGGCTTTGAAAGGCATCACGAATGTATTGATTGTCACCACTGGGCGCTTATATTATTAATTGTCACGCTAATAAATGCGGTGAAATAATGCCAGGAGATTATGATTGTGGGGATCAGCTGGACAGAGTAAATGATTATGTGTGTGTTTGCCATGACAAACTTTGAAGGGTGCTAAGTTTATTATTGTTAAGCGCGGGGATGAGTGCGAATACCTCCCCAAAGCCGCTATTATTATTCGGACGAGTGGTCAGATACCATCGCTCCATGTGTTAGCCCTAAGCCCTCGAAAATTGGGATGTCTTAGAGGCAGGCCAGAGAATCGAACTAGTGTTCTCTTACGTCGAAACCCCTTAATTATTATTGGTTTTATTGAGTTCTTACCTGCCAGTGATAAACCTCCGCAATTATAATTATACCTGAGCCACAGAAATAGGTCATTAGAACCTAATATGTTTTGTTAAATGAAAGTGATGAGTCGCCTTTCCAAGTCTTAAGAAGTCACGCTTGTTTGAAAGCAATTGTAGTGTCCCGTCTAGGAGGGTGGAATGCATTGACTCTCCCTCGCTCGTCATAAATCAAAGCCTCAAGGGTCTTGACTTTAATGAAGGCCACTGTTGAGATAGGCCAGTAACAGAGCCAGACACTGTCTGCGGTCTGTCGTTATATAATCTTTTTAAGGGACCGGTAATCTGTACCGAGTTTTGCTATGATTATTTATCCTTGCCGTTGCAGTTCAGATCCGCATTTCATGAATAATTAAATTGTCATTTGAGACAATAATGGAAATCCCTTTGGTATTGTTACATTTTATATGTTATTGTTCCCAAGTATTTGCGGAAATATTCGGACAGCTGGGAGTCTGTCTTGATTTGATTTTATCAGTAATTTCCATAGCTTGTGGTACACGAGTTTCCCTAGGACAAATACAGTTTAGTAGTTTGGAAAGAGAGATGATACAGTGTGAATATAATGTGGTACCCAATATATGGTAATTGTTGACACCATTTTAAACATTAACTCAAATTTATAATAATATTCAAGTTAAGAATATTTAGTGTGTTTTGAATAGATAATTTTATGTAATGATTTTTACCGAGACTTTTAGAGCTCGTTTTGAGTATTTTTTTATTGATACTAAATGGAAGTGAGAGCAGTTTTGATATTTTTGTTAGGTTCAGTGGAACCTCAAATAGTGATTTTTATAGATTAATGTTGTATTTGTTCCTTGTTCATTAGAACAAGTGTGAAGCTTATTCAGTTTATTATGTTTGTTTGTAGCGGCTAATTTTGATTAATTAGATAGTTTTATAGTAGGATTTTGAATTTTATTTTATTGAAGTGTTATCCTAAGCTTGATCCTATAATGTGTGAATCACTGAGTGGGAGGACGTTCTATGTCCCGAATATATAAGACTGAGCAGTTGGACAGTGATTTGCATATTTCTAGTACGCAAGGGCACAGTAAGCAGTATTCAAGAATTGATTGATAGCGTTTATCCTCAAATCCATGGCCTATCTGACAAGTCTCATTCATGGTTTAAAGAAAGAGCAATATTATCGCCGACAAACGAACAAGTTGTGAAAACTAATGACTTGGTGTTCTCCAAATTCACTGCCCAGGCTCTAGTATATTACTCAGTAGGCTAGACGCAGTAGTCGATAGTGAAGAAGCTGTTCATTACCCTACAGAATTCCTAAATTCTTTATTTCCTTCTGGCTTGCCACCACACAAGCTTATTTTAAAAGTAGGAGTGCCTATTATATTGCTACGTAATTTACAACCACCAAAGTTATGCAATGGGACACGATTGGTAGTGAAAACTTTGAAAAACTGTTTCATTGAATCAACTATCTTAACTAGCTGTGGTACAGGAGAAACGGTCTTAGTACCCAGAATCCCTATGATTCCTTCAGATTTGCCTTTTCGTTTCAAACGAGTACAATTTCCAGTAAGAGTCTGCTTTGGTATGACTATAAACAAAGCACAGGATCAGACACTTAGCGTGACTGGAGTTGATCTTAATGGAGATTTTTTTCCTCATGGACAGCTTTACGTGGATCTATCGCTTGTTACATCAAACCGAAATCTTTTCGTGTTCACTGCTGGAGGGAAAACGACTAATGTCGTATACAAGGAAATCTTATAAGACCTCCGTTAGAAGTAGCCTATCACCTTGCATTCACAACTGTTCCCGGGCGAAGCTGGGGTGGGTTGCTAGTTCGTATATAAAATAAAGAATCAAATAACCAAAAAGGCTAGTAAATAGTAAATAGAGAATCGAACAAAGAATAGAAAATGGAAGGGAAGTACAGTGTCAGTTTGAATTCTGGGTAGGATGAGCTAAGCTGTGTTTCCAACCCATATGCTTGCTGATATACAGTACATCTTCACCCATTATAGAGCCCACATACTACACAAACTTCCTGACATGCATTTGTATTATTTAGAGTATGATTAAAAAAAAAATATTTCTTTAATATTTAAAATTGAATGAAAAATAACTTAAAGGACTTTTACTAAGCATTTTTTTAAATGTCCTTTCTATTGAATATATTTTATTACCTTTTGAGTTTTGGCATACACTTTCAATTAATATGCAAATAGCCCACTCTTATTACTACAAAAGTAGCGTTTCCTCCCACATCTTTGTTGCTCATTTTCAGTATCGTAATAAAACTCGACCTTCTCAATATCTTGGTATTTATTAAAAATTTAAAACACAAAACAACCAAAAGGTTTTATTCAATATTTTACTTTAGTTTAAGAAAAAAAAAACAATTAAAGACAAGGTTACAGTGTCAAAACATAACATATAAATACCCAAAAATACCGGGTCATCCATTTTCCTTTTTTTTGTTTTAGTTTTTTGTTTTGTTTTGAAGGATCAATATTGTTCCTGATTTCAATTTAAGGCATCACATACCTGTGTTTCAGTCCTTGTTTGTCCAACACTTCATCAACACATCAAAAAGTGTTGTACAAAGCTCAAAAACTGAAAATACCCTCATTTTGGGTATTTAAAAGACCACTGGGTAAATACCCAATTTATATTTACCTTCCCACTGGGTATTTACCCGTCCCACATCACTAACCATAACTGATATGACTATGCGTATCCTTAAGAGACACCGGGGCTGCCAACTGTAAATAAATGCTCTCTCTATCCCCCCCCCTAATATATATAAATCAGAAAATATGCAAGCCAACAGCACTAAACTTTGCATACGAATAGTACCTAACATTCTAAATTAATTTGGAGTAACTAATATACGTCAGTGCTGCCAACATGATTTAAACCTACTGATAGGTCCAATTTTTAAATACATGTAACTTCTATACTAACAAATGGATTTCATCCAAAATTGGCATAATATTAGATCATAATATTTCAGATTAATTCTAAGCAAAACATACATGACATTGTTGCCAACATGATCCAATGTCTAACTGTGTAACGTCCATATTATCTATTGAACTTCAACCGAACTTGGGTGCATTCTGTACCTTAAGAGATGGAACTAAGAATATATTCAGAGTCACAAGGGCTGCCAACTGTAGTGCTATTAGGCAACATTATTTCAGGTATACTACGAACTAATTAGAAATGTCAGTATTACCAACTTAATTTCGTCATTATTCTAGACGAAATCATTGGCAGGAATCTTAAATTTTAAGAAAGGTAGGCTCTTTATTTCATTACGGAACTACTTGTTTTGAATACAGTTTAACTAATATTTTAATTGTTTCATTTGTTTCATTTCAATAATATGCCAAATGCAATCTTCAATTTCACTTGTATTTACTTGTGCAAATGAAGATGTATACACATTTAGCTGAGGAAAATGAACAATTACAGTAGACTAGCGGACCCGAGCGAGAAATCTCGCATGCTCATAAACCACACTTTTCCCAATTGTTTTATAATGAGTGACTTAAGGAGAAAGGTTGTTATGTTTTTATTTCAACCAAATGATTATTATAGAACACTATTTACATTTCAGTTAGAAATCCAAGTTCTACGTTCCCTAACTTAAGAAGGCAATCACTGAAAATTGGACAATCATAACACTCACCGGTTATTTAATATTTATGAAATTATACGATTTGAGTATTCATTCCTTTGATTTACTGTTTCTGAAATCCATGCAAAATGATAAAGGAAAGACCTCAGAATGTTAAAATGACATGAAACAGGCACCACAGCACCCAAAATGTGAAGTATACAGCAATTATGGAGCGTATTTTCTTACAGCAACAGTATCTGCAAATCGCACACTTCGTAATAAAAAGTCATTTTTTAAAGAAATTACAGATATTTATGAAATTAGAGTGCAATTCGTCAGTGCTAATGTCTATTGTCTTCCATTTGAGTGCTCATTTTTCACGAACGGTTGCTTGTGAGCGCCGCAGGAGGATCCATACTACTGAAATAATATATAGCCTATGATGATACGAATTTTTAATTTTGATTTTATTGAAAACCAATTAATTCTAGCGATTAGTCTGGCAAAAATAGACAAATCAAGACAATAGTAGTACCGCGGTGATCGTGACTAAGGTTGGGGTAGCGTGGGTTGTCGAGGGGGAGCATTGGACTTGACGTGCGGGATTAAGACGGCACTGCGAGCCGGTACATTACGACTGGCACGTACGATGGGAACATGGCGCCCGTCATTACATTTTATTTTTGGCGTACCCCTAACAGGTTCGTAGCGTACCATGAGAGGTACGCGTACCCCAGGTTGGGAACAGCTGCTCTAAAGATGCAAAATATAGGCATTCTTGTATGAATATGCTTTTTATTTGCTGTACAACTATGTTTGGTTATTCCACTCATACATCACTCAGACCAAGCCACCTCCATTCCAATTCCAGTCTAATTAACATTCACTCATACTACTACTACTACTACTACTACTACTACAGTACATACACCACAATAACACACGTTATCTGTCAAATCCCATCATTATTATTGTCGGCCAACTAAGGACCGCGTCATTTCAGCTGTTTCCTTTTGGCTCTAAAGTTAGTCCAGTATTCCTTAATTCGTAGACGGTGTTGCTCTTTCTCTCTTTGCTTCACGCCTTTCCAGTTTTCAGCATCGGCTTAGGTTGGAAACTCCGATGTTCGAAGAGTTTTCTTTTAAGCTAGTCACGTTCCTGGTTCCTGGATATCTTCACAAGAGATCCTAATATCGTGCAGATCTGTTTGTATCTCGCTGAATTAGGCTGCCTTTGTCTTTTTCTCTTGGAGAAAAGTGAAAATACGATAAGTTAATTGTCAGTGACGTCACTGGAGGAGTTTCCGACTGTTTTATTAGCCTACTTTCGATTTTTGCAAAAAATGAAAGTAGACTTATGAGATCAACACAGGGCGAAAAAAGTGTGTCTGTCTGTGTGTGTGTATGTGTGTGTGTGAGTCTGTGTGTGTGTATGTGTGTGTGTGAGTCTGTGGGTGTGTGTGTGTCTGTGTGTGTGTGAGTGTGTGTACTCTGAATGTCTGTCCCCCCCTATCAATTCGAACACGGTGAATGCGAATTGAACGAAATTTGGTACAAAGGTAGCACTAGCAAAGGACACCTCAGTGTCATGTTTTATATCGCCGCCATCTTTACTAAAACTGAATGGCGGCCACTCAAACGTTCAAAACGTAAAATCAAATAACGACTAACCAAATCATCCGATCTCTACCAAATTTGGTAACAACATACCTTCGTATAGGATGCGTCTTGTGACCAAACTACAAGGTCGTCCGCCATACCATTTCAGGATGGCGGCCGTGCGAATTATGCAAACTTTATAATCCATATCATGGGACCCACCAGTTCCGATTATCGAGACGAGAATCGTTTTAACTGTTCTAAAGGAAGAGGCACGTTCGAAATTAAAAGTTTATTTTGTAATACTATAGTGCAGACGTGATTTTAAAAAGCTGAGCTGATTCAGTAATAAGACAAGATGGCAGCGGATATCTTGTGCCTGACTTATATTTCACTAATTTGAGTATTGCATGCAATATAGCGTACTGATACAAAATAAATAAACTTTGTATGAAATGCTTTATATATAAATAATATACTCCAGTGATGAAATCGTTTAGTATAAATCATTATTTGCTAACAAGTTCTATGTAAGTCATTTTATATAGAACGATATTCGTTGACACAATTAGCTCAGTGGTAGAGCGTTAGCCTGTCGCTCAAATGCCTATGGTTCAAACCCGATCAGAGCTAGGTTTTTTGCTTGAAATGTTATATGTTTATTGTTTTGTAATGACTCAGATGTTTTAAAATTAAGCGTTATATTGTGCATATTATGGTGTAAAATATATATTTAATTAAAACATAATTCGCCAGCAGATTTACTCGAGACATCTAGCTGCCAAAAAGGTAACTAGATTAACTTCCAGATTTTATTGAAAAGTTTCTTCTTCTGGCCGCTAGAATGCACTCGCTCTGTTAGGATTATATTGTTCGATATTTCACCACTAGATGTCACGACTAGTCTACGTGGGGCTCCATTGATTACTACACCATTGGCATTCTATGCGCATCGAATTTGAAGAATGACAAGATGATACTACGATACATTTTTACTTTTTATTTTAAAGGGTTTGTAACAGCCTATTTTGCGTTACTTGAAAATTTTATTTGAATTCAATTAGGGTTGTGAAAGCCATGCACAACCAGACGTGTAAAGACATGCCTCAACTCAAAGTTGGATGTTGCCCACGGCAGGTCGTATATGTAATAATAATAATAATAATAATAATAATAATAATAATAATAATAATAATAATAATAATAATAATAATAATAATAATGTTATTGGTTTTACATCCCTTTTAACTACTGCTGCTTTTAGAGACACCGGGGTGCCGGAATTTTGGCCCGAAGGGGATCTTTAACGTGCCAGTAAATGTACTGACACGGCTCCCTCGCAATTGTGCACCCTCAAATGCCAGCTGACTGCGCCAGGATACGAACCTGCAACCTAGGGCCCAGCAAGCGAGAACGTTACCGCTGAGCCCCGCAGCCAGTCCGGTCGATTATGTCTCCAGATCCATAACATTCTTGATATACTTCTTATCTTTCTTTCTTTCTTCAATGATGGTAGCAGTTTTTATCTAGGTTGTGGCGTTTGGTAGAGGTAAATCGTTTCTAAGGTCTTCAACAAAGAATAGTTCTATTATGCTCTTTGATAATAACAACGAGTTATAACTATACTCATACATTTAGGAGAAAGTAGGCTATATGTTCTTTACTGAACATCTTGTTTTTCCTTCTACTTAATATGGCGCGTTGTTCTGATAAGGTCCATACAATAGCTTCTGACCGCTCTCTGGTGAAAAGCAGAGGAACTTCTCTAGTATTTTTGCAATCTCATTAGCACGCATTCTTTGGCCACATTGTTCTGATCTATTGTAAAGGAGGCAAGGTCCCTCACGAAACGTTTAGGTATTTCAATTGTTTATTGTTTCACACGGCATAATCCCAAAAATAGGGATAATATTAATAGTTAATTTCTGTTTAAGTTAAATAGGAGAATTAATGCATGGCTATCGTCGATGTATTTCACGAGGCCATTCGGGTTCGTAATTACTTAAATACGCTTTATATTTGACGATGTCGAAATGGGAATATTATATGTCAGAAGACTGTATCATAATGATGGTCATTATAGTAATGTTTTCCATTATGATACAGTTTCTCCAGTCAATCAGAGCCTTCGTTCATGCGCCCAAAATCCAACATGTCGGACATGAACACACCATCTTTCTATATAAATTACCGACATGGAAAGTGCACCGTCCATATGGCGAATATGATACAAGAAATAGCACTGTACCTTAATATTCCCAACTCCAATTTCTACACAGCACATTGCTTTCAAACGACTTTGGTGACAGTTTGACTGAATGCTGATGCTCATTGGTGTTCGGCAGCCTGTAATCATATGACATTGCCAAGCAGACAGAGCACATGCGTCGGTCGGTCAGAGAACTTGGAAAACAGAGATATCAAATCCAGCGCTTGCACTCCGATCACAAAATTTATATTTATGAATATTTATGTTAAAACATATAATAGAGTTATAATTATCGTCGAACATAAACAGTCGTATGCAACTTGCCATTATAGGCTCGTTGCATAATGTACTATTACGTCACTCGCGCATGCGTGGACTCGGTTTGACCCAGGAGTAACATGGCAGACAGAGCAAGAAGCGTGTAGCACTGATCGTTGTTTGTGATGCTTTCTTAAGATTTTCTGGAACATAATTATAAAGGAAAGGAAATACAGAAGACCTGATTCATGGCAATAGCTTAAAATGGTATGAAAAAAGTATTTAGGAAAACTGCCAGTTGTGTGTAGGCCTATACATTGTTTAAATAGCTCCCTCCTGTCTTCGTAGCGTCACCCCCCCCCCCCCAGGAGCTCACATCCAGTGGGACGTGAGTTGGCGACCACGGGGCCCCAGCTGAGTCCGTCATTGTTTCCACTTACTTGTGCCGGGCTCCTCTCCGTCTTCTTTCCTGTCGACCTCACTTGGTCAACTCTTGTTCTCTTCCGACCCCGACGGTATTAGGGTATACGAGGTCTAGAGAGTCTCTTCCTTTCCAGCCTTAATTGGCCCTTGTCTCATCTTTTCTGATACCCTCCTTCTGTGAGGGGTCAGCCTTCCTTTTCTTTTCATGCTATCTCCTGCCTTCTACTCAAGGCCCTCAAGGAGGAAGGGTGTATGTAGCCTCACCACTTCTGGTGCACCCCTGATATTGCTACACCTTCAGGGGCTCACGGCTGGTGAGTTCGGGCGTTGGCGACCCTGAGGGATTCCTGAGATGGGTCCGGTTTTCCTTCTTTTATCCATTACCTCTGGGGCGCACCCTCTCCTCTTTCACTTTCCTATCTGCCTTTCATGGCTATCCTTCCTTCCGAGTCCCTCAATCCGCATTCTTCGAGGGTTGAGGGCATTTCTTTTCTCCTGTCCTTTATTTGCCTTATTCTCGTTTTGTTTTTCCATTTCTTCTTCTAGTATATAAGTTAGTATTTGGTTTTAGTTATAGTTTACATATCATTATCATCTTCACGATCACCCAAACTATTAGGGGCCGATAACCTAGATGTTAGGCCCCTCAAAACGACAATTATCATCATCATAATCTTCGTAGCGTAAGTGGTAAAACTCGAAATCATTAAGCAGAGCTAGAAGGGCTTCGAATCCCACTTCAGATATGCTTTTCTTAAACAAGCTGTACTCGGTATGCGTTGCAATGCCAATCAAAGAAGGTGTTGGCGTTGCAATTTTGTTTGTTCAAGTGCTTTTGGATACATAATATTTTTTCGGTTAACTGCTTCTAAACTGTATGAAATACACTCATTTATTAAAACGACTCGCATGCCACCTTAAGTAAAATGAATGTAATAATTCAAAACCTTTCGAGGGTGTGCATACAACTATCCAAGGTTCATTTGTACAAACGATTCGTGCGACAAATCTCATTTGTTGAAACAACACGCGTGCCACCTATAATAAAATGGATTTACTGATTCAGAAAAATCGCGGGAGCGTGCACTACTACTCACCAAAGTTTCATCGCAATCGGATTAATGTTATATGAACGCATACGGGACAAACAAATAAGCTATCAAGAAACATTTATTTTTATATATGCGTTGCAATGACGATCAAAGAAAGAAAATGTTCGTGTTGTGATCTTGTTCATTGTAATGCTTTTGGATACAAAATATGTTTTGTTTTTCCGTCTGGTGCGAACTGTATTAAATCAGAAGACTTTCCGACATGTGAGCAGGCCATAAACAGCTGTCCATATGAGGAGCAGGGATTTTCCAAATTTAGTCTACACACTTGTACGGATTATTCCCGTGCTTTGTTGATGTTCATCGCAAATGCGAGTCACACCGGAAACTGTAAACGATTGGAAACACACAAACTGCCACTAAACTGTGTGAAATGCACTCATTGTTTTCACGACTTATGAGCCATCCATTGTAAAATGGATTTTCAATTCAGAAACCTTCGCGAGCTCGCACAACAGCTGACCAAAGTGCATTTGTTGATACAACTCGCGCACCAACTCTTTTAAAATGGGTTTACTAATTAAGAAACTTTTGCGGGTGTGCAAACGATAACTAACCAAATTTCATTTCTTGAAACAATTCACGCGCCATCACACATTGTTGAAACAACTCACACGCCATCTATTGTAAATTGGATTTACTGATTCAGAAACCTTCGCGGGAGTGTCACCAAACTTCATGTGTTAAAACGATTAGCATGCCAACACTAATTTGTTGAAACGACTCCCACGCCACCTATTGTCAAATGAATTGACTAATTGAGAAACTTTCGTGGGCATGCACATGATAACTAACCAATGCTCATTTGTTGAGACGATTCAAGCGCCATAACTCATTTTTGGAAACGACTCGCACGCCATCTATTGTAAAATTGATTTACTAATTCGGAAACCTTCGCTGGAGTGTGAATAATAACTCACCAAAGTTTCATCGCAATCGGATGAATGGTATATGAACGCATTTGGGACTTAATTGAAACGATTCACGCGCCATCACTTGTTGAAACTACTCTTGCGCTACCTATTGTAAAATGGATTTGCTAATTTAGAAACCTTCGCTGAAGTGTGAACAATAATAACTCACCGAAGTTTCATCGCAATTGGACGAATGATATAATACGCATTTGGAGCTTTGTTGAAACAATTCGCACGCCGTCACTCATTTGTTGAAACTACTCGTGCACTACCTATTCTAAAATACTGTTGATGTACCAATTCAGAACGCTTTGCTGGAATGTGAACAAAAACTTACCAAAGTTTCATCGCAATCGAATGAATGGTATATGAACGCACATGGGACTTGGTTGAAACGATACGTGCGTC
This sequence comes from Meconema thalassinum, assembly GCA_946902985.2. Classification (NCBI taxonomy): domain Eukaryota; kingdom Metazoa; phylum Arthropoda; class Insecta; order Orthoptera; family Tettigoniidae; genus Meconema; species Meconema thalassinum. The sequence goes on along the minus strand of OX336391.1, from coordinate 291,292,790 downwards.
GTCACACATTTGTTGAAACTCCTGTCAACTGGTGGGCCCTCGCTGTAGGGGATGGGGATTATTGGTTTGTTATAGGCCGCTGTGCGAACAAGATAGTCTTTCAATAGGCTGTTGAGCCAATCCATTACGATACATTAATGTTAATGTTCCGATTATATGGCGTACTCCTGATGCGCACATTAGCCTTGTACGTCACTCTTACAGCTATTCTGTTTGGGTAACTAAATCCTTGCGGCTACTTAATGTGACTGATGATTTCCCATGCTGTTTCTAGAGGTATAACTGTGACGTATACAGGCAGAGGTTTGGTGGTGGTAGTGGCGGGTAATGTTTCAATGGACTGAGTATCGAGTTCATCAGATCGTGCGGAGAATTTTACGCCGATGAATTTCAGTTTGAGGAAAGCAATGGCAAACTACCTCACTCCTCACCTTGCCTAGTACGCCTCAATATAGAGCTGCCTTGGGTTTTTGTGGGTATTTTACCCACATAACCTAACGGCGGTACTTTTTGAGGATCCAACCAGCCTTCGGGCTGACTACCTAATAGACAGAATTTCAGTTCTTCGTAGACGTAGTCACGGTGGGGTATTGGTGGACCCCTCTCTGAAATGTAATGCCTCTCCATAATAACTAATCGGGTACACCCAGTCATTTAAAATTCATTTTCTTGTCCTGGAACTCATGAGCCTAGTTTGTTATTCCTCGATTCTTTGTCCTAACTCACTCACGGCTTCGGTGGCGTAGTTGGTAGCATGCTGAACTGCTGTGCCCAAGATAGCGGGTTCAAACCCGGCCGAAGTCGTAGGATTTTTTAAGAGCGTTAAAAATCCTTCAGTATGCCTTCCTTCGGAGGGGATTAAAGCCGGCGGTCCCTTGTTATTTAAGTAGATTTATGGCATGTGAAATATCCTTTCACAGACTAAACTTATGTAAAGCTAAATTGTTAGTTTAGATTTCGTCGGAACGCTCTATCAAGTTCCAACGTTCACCACTGGGTATCATTGATATCTGGTAGTGAAAGTTGGAACTACTTGAGATTGAACGGAGCTTGTATCTCACCGTAATAAGGGTGTCCGCTGGAAGCAGCTACAGACTCAGGCGAGCCGAACATTTCCTCAGACACTTCCGGCACTAAAAGCCATACGATAAGAAAACCGTATATATACTCTCTCCATGTTGAGTCAAGGGGGCGTGATGGCGCAGTGGTCAAGATGCTTGCCTCTCACCCAAGTATGTGAGATTTTCCAACTGAAATAACACGTATTGAGGTTCGGATTCCACGTAATAATGGAAGTCCCATGAATACAAGCTTCCTCCTTTCTTTCAGGTTGAGTCAAAGTATAGATAGTTTTGAAGCCAGTTTTCGGTGTTAGTCAGTCAGTTAGTGATTGACGTTTAAAGGGAAGAGCGAGGTCATCAGCCCTAGTTTCCAGTGTTGCCTTATTGACCATTGATAATGTAACCTTTCAGTCAGCGGTTTCGGTGGCGTAGTTGGCCTTGAACTGAAGGAATAATTAAAGAGAGAATGATTTAGGTGCCGACATATTTAGGTTTGCCAATGAAGGAAAAGAAGAGTGATAGTATTGCTGTACAGGAGTACCTTCTTTTACCTCCCCCACCCTCCGCTTACCCCCTATCCGTTAGTACTTTTAGCATGTTCATTAGTAGACCCTCCCAAACAATATTGCAATGTTTCAAAACTTTGAGAATTATGTCCCAAAATGTCCTAAAATCTGCTTAATTTGACTGGACTATAACGTGACTACGCTGTTGACTACTCTGCAGGTGCAGATTTCAACACAGATGAACTCTTAAGCAAACAATCGCTTCAACAAGTAAACCTTCGTTATTTGTAATTGTTGCTGCTGCTTTATTTAGGGGCCGAGAAAGAACCAAACTGTGCTTTGTAATCGTTGGAGCTTTTCTTCGTTTGGTGAGTTGTGCCCTATCTCCTCTTAACCTTATCAATTTACCTCGAACTAAGTGCTTTGTTCTGCGACTTATCCTTTCCATCTCACGTTTCCGGTGTCTCTGCTCGCACTCCTATTGATCAAGTCACCGCTGTTCTCTCTGCCTCTCTCTCTACTTCTAAAGGGAAGTCACAAAGTGCTCAAATACGGAATGGCGTCACTTATTCCTTTCTCACACTTGTGTATCATATTCTTAAGACAACAAGCATTTTTTCCATTGAAGTTTTTAACTCAGTGAAAGGATTTTCATTAATACGTTCCCTTGCTTCTGAATTTGACCTGTTCTCATCTCTGTCAATAATGTGCAGTGGTCTGCCATATTATTTTACTCAGAAAGAAAATAAAGTATTTGGTAAATTTTTGGCCAAAAAAAATTCCGATAAATGTTAGTGACTTAGCTCAGGACAGGGAAGCATGGACAGCTACATCAAACCAGTTGAAAGACTGAAGACTCAAACAAGAACAACAACAACAACAACAACAACAACAACAACAACAACAACAACAACAACAACAACAACAACAACAACAACAACACATGTTAGTGCATTTTCTTACAAGCCTTAATATATTGACGACTAATTCAATAGAATTTTATGGGAACTTAAAATGGCGGCTGTGCAGAATGTTTAAAATTTGGTATTTCTACCAACCTATATTTACATTGTTTGATTAGGACACAAGAAATAAAAACAAGATTTTAATAATTTTGCACAGCCGCCATTTTAAGTTCCCATAAAATTCCATTGAATTATTCGTCAATATATTAAGTCTTGTATGAAGATATACCGTGCTAAGAAAATGCACTGACATTTACCGGAAATATTCTTTTTCTGGTCAAAAGGTTACCAAATACTTTATTTTCTTTCTGAGTATGGCAGGCCACTGTAAACTTACTGTAAGGTGTAAGGCAAGGCTGTAACCTATCACACACACGTTTCATTATGTACATTGAACAAGCAATGAAGGAAATTAGAGAAAATTTTAAAGTAGGAGTAAATATTCAAGGAAAAATAATCTCAACACTGAGATTTGCTGATGGTATTGCCATCTTAGCCGATTCACAAGAGGATTTGAATTCATTTTTAAATGGTATGGACTCCGTCTTGAGGAAGGAATTCACGATGAAAATCTTCTTCTTCTCCAGCATGATTAATCCCACTTATGTGGGGTCGCTGATGCGGATATTCCTCCTCCACATTGTTCTATCCCGGACCATTTCCTCCACAAGCCCCCGCTGTTTCATGCTTTCTTGAATGCTGTCCATCCATCGCCTTTTTGGTTGTCCTCGACTCCGTTTCCCTTGTGGAAGCATTTCCATCATCCTATTGCCCACATAATCTTGATCTCTTCTCTTAACATGGCCATACCATCTGAGGCCAGCTTCTCTGACTTTCTCAGAAACTTGCACCACACTAAGTCGTCTCCTAATCACTTCATTTCTCACTTTGTCCAACCTTGTATGTCCACTTGCCCATCTCAGCATACGCATTTCTGACACGTCCAGTTTTTCGGCCCACCTCCTTGTTATCTGCCAGGTTTCTGCTCCGTATATCATTGCTGGGCTCACCACGTCCTTATGTACCTTCCCTTTTAATTTTTCTGGTACCTTCTTGTCGCACAGTACACTTGATGTTTTCCTCCAGTTGAACCATCCAGACCGTATCCTGCTCTTTATTTCCTCCTCCAGTCCACCATCTTGTTGGATAACTGTACCAAGATATCTGAATTAACTTGCTGTTGGCATCTCTACTCCAGACAATTTTAAACCTTTTTCAGCACCCCTCAGGAACTCTGTCCTACATCTGCTAATCTTCATGAAAATAAATAAATAAATAAATGTAAAACAAAAATAATGGAATGCAAGAGAAAGAAATCAGAAACCCCTATTGACGTTAAATTGACAGGTGATAAGCTAAAGGAAGCAGGTGACTTCTGCTACTTAGGAAGCAAATAACCACTGATGGATGATGCAAAGAGTATATCAACAGTAGGTTGGATCAGACAGGGAAAGTATTTCTACAGCAAAAGTAATAATAATAATAATAATAATAATAATAATAATAATAATAATAATAATAATAATAATAATAATAATAATAATAATAATAATAATAATAATAATAATAATAAATAAATAAATTCGTCGGGCATAACGATGCAAGAAGAAGAATAAATAAATAAATAAATTCCAAACTTATTTATCACCGCAAATGATTTTCTGAAATACAAGTATACCCACACTAGACCACTGAAAAGTAATGTTGTTCATCATTATTGTTGTTTTAACCCTATTGTTTCCAAGCTTGTGATAATTGGTTACAGAAAATAGCCTATATTTGGTTACAGTATGTAAAAAAAAAGTAGTTCCGTGTAGAACTAAGTAGCCTATTTTTAGCCTATTTTCAATTTTGAAAAAATAGGCTTATGATATCACCTTTTGTCCGTGTGTGTGTGTGTGTGTGTGTGTGTGTGTGATTCGTGTGTGTGTCCCCCCCTAATAAAATCGAAACGGCTGGAGCGATTTCAATGAAACTCGGAATGTTCATAGCACTATTCCCGGCGACCTCGACCGTGCCCTTCAAATTTTGTTACGTCTCTCCAATCCAACATGGCGGCTGTGCGAAATATTTCACTAGCATTCAATATCTCCTAAACTATTACCGATATTGCCCTGAAATTGTGTACGGTGATAAAGGGCACTACTAGAAGTTCACCTATGAGACTTTCAAAAACCTGGTGACTACAAAACCAACATGGCGGCCAAGCGAAGTTGAGACATTTAAATAGACTTTTCTCGCGATTTAACTACCTAAATGTAAAGAAACTTGGTACAGCAAATGTTTATACACATTGTAATGCACTGGAGTCTAATTTAGTTCAATTGTTTACATAACCTCAAAATGGCGGCTGTGCGAAATATTTCACTGACATTCTATATCTCCGAAACTATTACAGATATCAGCCTGCAATTTTGTACGGTGATAAAGGGTACTGATACAGGTATACCTACGTATATTTCATAAACCTGTAAAGTACGAAACGAACATGGCGACCAAGCGAATTTAAAATATTTTAATAGACTTTTCTCGTGATTTAACTCTCTGAGCGCAGTGAAATGTGGTACAGTAATTGATTTTGCAGATTGTAATGCACTGCCATCTAATTTAATTCAATTGCTCACATAACCTCAAGATGGCGGCTGTGCGAAATTTTAAAATTAAGTTCTAATTTCTTGTGTCGTAATCATGCGATCGAAGTGAAAGTTTGAATAATGAACCTAGGCAATAATTGTCCTTGAATGGTACTTAACACTATGGCCTATACACATAACACTCCTAAATGGTGAGCTCCCGAAATATTTAGACGGTTCTCAATATCTATGAATCTTTTACAGCAACCAAACTGATTTTTTTTATGTTCATAGAGACTATGAACATATGTTCACCTATAGGACTTTCAGGAACCTGGTGAGCACAAATCCAACATGGCGGCGACGCGAAGTATAAATATTTAAATGGACGTTTCTCGCGAATTAACTATCCGAGTGCCGTGAAACGTTGCACGTTAAATGCTTATACAAATGTTGATCCACTGGCATCTAATTTATTTCAATGGTTTGCATTATCACAAGATGGCTGCTGTGCGTAATTTTAAAATCTCGTTTTTACTTCTTGTTATCTAATCATGGGATTGAAGTTTGAATACCACACGTACACAATAATCTTAATGTAATAGTACAAAAATAAAAATCCAACCTGGCGAACATCTGAAATATTTAGACGGTTCTCAATATCTACGAATCTGTTACAGCAATTAAACTGAAATTTTGTATGTTGATTGTGGCAGTTAACATAAGTAGGATATATGAAAATAGGCTGTATAGTTCTTCACGGAACTACTTGTTATATATCCTACTGATCTTACATATGACACGAGAAATGAAAACGAGATTTTAAATACAAAATTGCACAGGCGCCCATTTTAAGTTTTCATAAAATTCCATTAAATTAGACGCCAACGTTTTAAGGCTTGTATGAAGATAAACCATGCCAAGTTTCACAGTGCTTGGGTGAAAAGTCGCGAGAAAAATCAATTTTAATTTTAAAATTTCGCGTCGCCGCCATGTTGGTTTTGTGCTCAGTAGGTTATTGAATGATCCATACGTGAACCTATCAACATACAATATTTCAATTTGATTGCTGTAATAGAGCCTTAGATATTGAGAAACGTCTAAATAATTCGGATGGTCGCCATGTTGGATTGTTATATGTGTAGGCCATAGAGTTATGCACCATTAGATGAAGATTATTGCATAGGTTCATTATTCAAACTTTCACTTCGATCGCATGTTTAGGACACAAGAAATGAATACTTAATTTTAAAATTTCGCACAGCCGCCATCTTGAGGTAATGTAAACAATTACACTAAATTAAATGCCAATGAATTGCAATGTTTATAAACATATGCTGTACCAAGTTTCACTGTGCTCGGATGATTAAATCGCGAGAAAAGTCTATTTTAATGTTTCGACTTCGATTGGCCGCCATGTTCGTTTTGTACATAACAGGTCTATGAAAGTCACGTACATAAACTTCTAGTAGTACCCTCTATCACCGCAAAAAAAAATAAAAAATTACTGTTGTGCAGATATAGAATGCCAGTGAAATATTTCGCGTGGCCGCCATGTTGGATTGGTGAAAAGTATTAAAATTTGAAAGGCACGGTCGAGGTCGGACTAATAATTAATAATTAATTCCTCGGAAACGGCTGAGAAGCACAGCTTACTACTTGCACCTGGTATACGCCTGGTCATGCCCTACAGGTATACTGAAGATGGTTCGAATCGGTGACCCATGTATCGTATGCTCCCCCTGTAAGCATTAATTCTATAGTAGTAAGGGATGAGGGAGTTAACACTAAGTCCCGATAACAGCGGGGCACGAGCTAGCGCGTTAGCATTCTCGGCCACTGGAGCCGCTATTTCTTACTGTACAGCCAAGAATTAGATTTTATTTTCAACGAGATTACTGGCCTATCGCATCATTAGCACATCCGTTGTCTGTATTTTAACACACCCATAAACATAATTTCTTCTTTTCGTTTATATGGGAGATAAAAGTAAATTGAGAGATGAATTTTGATCGTGCTAAGAGTAAAGATGAGTTTCACAGCCACTTCAAGAAATTACTTACAACTTTATTATCTCTGTTATATCGAGATACACTATACGACCCGAGGGTGGGTGTAAAAATATACCGACACAGCAATCTTTTGCACACCATAAAATTAGTTGTTTGGTCCTGGAGTCTTCTCTTCAATCGCTTGAATAGGATACAAGAAATAAATATATTAAAAAGAAAAGGTTTTAAAATTTCGAATGGATACCATCTTAAATTTTTGAACAGAATTGAACATTATTAGAAGTCTCTATACTAAGCTCCTAATCAAGATTCGCTGTGCTAAGTTGCATTGCCCTCGGGTGATTAGACCGCTAGGAAAGTAATTTGAAATGTTTGGAATCACTTGATCGCCATTTTGTTTTTATTTTTCTCTGGATTTTGAAAGTTACATATATTTGCATATATACAACAAGTAGTTCCGTGAAGAACTATACAGCCTATTTTCATATATCCTACTTATGTTAATTGCCACTATCAACATACACAATTTCAGTTTGATTGCTGTAATAGATTCGTAGATATTGAGAATCGACTAAATATTACGGATGGTCGCCATGTTGGATTTTTATATATGTAGGTCTTACGAGTTATGTACTGTTACATGAAGATTATTGTGTGCGTGTAGTATGCAAACTTCAATCGCATGATTAGGACACAAGAAGTAAAAACGAGATTATTAAATTTCGCACAGCTGCCATCTCGTGGATATGGAAACAATTGAAAAAAAATATGCAAGTTGATTGACATTTGTATAATGATTTACTCTACCAAGTGTCACTGCACTCGGATGGTTAAATTGCGAGAAACGACCATGTGAATATTTATACTTCGCGTCGCCGCCATGTTGGATTTTTGATCACAGGGTTATTGAAAGTCCTATAGGAGAACTTATGTTCATAGCCCCTATGAACAGTAAAAAATTCAGTTTCATTGCTGTAAAAGATTCGTAGATATTGAGATCCATCTAAATATTTCGGATGGTCGCCTTATTGGATTGTTATAGGTATAAACCATAGAGTCATGTACCATTAAAGGAACATTATTCCGTAGGTTCATTATTCAAACTTTCACTTCAATCAAATGATTACGACACAAGAAATAAAAACTTAATTTTAAAATTCGCACAGCCGCCATCTTGAGGTTAAGTAAACAATTAAACTAAATTAGATACCAGTGCATTACAATGTGTATAAACATTTCCTGTACCAAGTTTCAATTCGTTTGGAACATTGAATCGCGAGAAAGGTCTATTTAAATTTTCAAATTCGCTTGGCCACCATGTTCGTTTTGTAGTTAACCGGTTTTTGAAAATTTTATAGGTGAACTTCCAGTAGTGCCCTTTATCTCCGTACAAAATTTCAGGGTGATACCGTTAATAGTATCAGAGATATAGAATGCCGGTGAAATATTTCGCACAGTCGCCATTCTTGTGGTTATGTAAACAATTGAACGAAGTTAGATGTCGGTGAATTACAAAGTGTATAAACCTATACTGTACCAAGTTTTATTGGGTTTCGTTGGTTAAATCGCGAGAAACGTCTATTTAAAAGTCGCAACTTCACTTGGCTGCCATGTTGGTTTTGTAGTTACCAGTTGTTCAAGAGTCACACAGGTGAACTTCTAGTAGTTCCCTTTATCACCGTAAAAATACCAGGGTGATATCGGGAATAGTTTCGGAGATATTGAATGCTGGTGAAATATTTCGCACAGCCGCCATGTTGGATTGGTGAGGCGTAAAAAAATTGAAGGGCACGGTCGGGGTCGCCCGAAATAGTGCTATGAACTTACCGAGTTTTATTGAAATCGCTCCAGCCGTTTAGAATTTTTTAGGGACACACACACACACACCTCACACACACACGCACACACACACGGACAAAAGGTGATATCATAAGCCTATTTTTTCAAAATTGAAAATAGGCTAAACATCCACTATCACAATACCAATTGAAGACTCCACGGAAAGAACAGGGTAAGTCCATTTTTATCGGAAATGAGTTTATGGCACATTCTGGTGGCCAGCCATCGTAACTACAGATCAGTTGAAACTGATTTCAAAGAAAGCGGTAAGTCACCGAGATACAGAGGTTTTTATTTTTAGTGGAAACAGAAAGAACGTCTCATATCCTCTCACTTTTTCATAATTTAACTATAGTTGTTATTTGTGGTTGGTTGGTTCCTCAGTTTAGGGGCTGCGATAACGCGGTCATGTAGCCCCGTGTACTTTGGGTGTGTGTAGAATCTGTCTGATAACCGGTGTTAACTGTGATGGCTGTATTAGTGTGTGTATCTGTTTTTTAATTCAAGCAAGGACTGCAACTTTGAATTTTTCAAATAGTTCCTACTTTTGCCGCTAAACGCCACCGTCAACGATTACTACGCCTAGTTCAGAACTTAGCTACTAGACGCCACCGCAGTCGGCTGTTGGCAACGAACGTAGGAAGCTAAGAGCGTTGTTTACATTCTTAACCTATATAATTTAGCTTCACACAGGTGTAATTAGTGGAAGGTTCTTTAACATGCCATGAATCTATGACATGGGACCGCCGGCTTTAGTTCCCCTCCGAAGGAAGGCATACTGAGGGAGGTATTGTGAACTGGTGAAATATATCGCATGGACACTATGATGGATTGTAGGCTATGGAATTATATACCAGCAGATGAATATTACAATGGTGGTTAATTATACCAACCTATATTTCTATCGCTTGTTTACTGCACGAGAAATGCAAACGTGATTTTAAAATTCTACACAGCCGTCATTTTTAAGTTCTCATCGAAATTATTAAATTACAGGTCAAGCCTAGACTGAAGATATACCATGACAAATTTCACAGCGTTCGGAAAAGCCATTTAAATATTTAAATTCCTCGTCGTGGGTGAAGCCGAGCTGGGAGGGTACGTGATTATTTCTTAATGCGATTTTGTATTATATTTCTCAAAACTTAAGTATTGGTTAACCTTAAAATCCCTCCAGCCAATTAAAGTGTATGGGACACACACACACTGACAGCTCAAAAGACTGACACACTCACACCGCATACGGACAAAAGTTGATCTTACATCTCACATGTCATAATTAGGCTAAAATGGTTCCTTTGGTGAGAGTAGAAGAGTTATTGATAATGTTATTAATTCATTTTTGGATCTTGGGATATCTTGGTCATCAGCCTCGAATACTTAAGTGTGTGTTTAATTTGTCTGATAACCTGTGTGTTCTGAGATGACTGTAGATGCGTGTGTGTAGCTGTAAAAATGATTACGATCGGGAATGAGCTAGGTGCCCTAGCTCTTGAAATATGGTATGTAAATTCGTATGAGCATTATACGTATATGTGAAGTAACATATTAAAATGTTGAGGTTTGGTAGCATGCTGTGCTTCTATGCCCAAGATCACGGGTTCAAACCCAGCCGAAGTAGTCGGATTCTTTTAAGAGTGTAAAAATCCCTCAATATGCCTTCCTTCGAAGGGAAAGTAAAGCCGGCGGGCCCATGTAATAGATTTATGGCATGTAAAAGAACCTTCCACTAACTACAATTGTGTGAAGCTACCTATGTAGGTTAGATTTGATTAACGCTCTATTAAGGTCCAACGTTCCCCACCAGGTGTCGGTTGCGGTGGCATCTAGTAGCCAAGTTCACAGCTAGGTGTCATTGTCGGTAGCATTTGGTAGCAAAAGTAGGAACTACTTGAAATTGATCGTCTGCAGTCCTTACCTCAATTACAGATAAAACACACCAATACAGCAATTAACAGCGGTTATCAGACAAATTCTACACACACCCAAAGTACACGGGGCTACATAACTGCGTTGTTGCAGCCCCTAAACTAGGGAACCAACCAACCAAAATGTTACGGTATTTATTTTATATCGTCACCATTTTGCTGCTACAGTAATTACGAATCTAATGACTAATATTCAGTCATTTTGTCCATAGATGAAAAGCAACGTCATGGAATACAGAGCTTCCTATTGGAGTCCCATGTGGCCAGTAACCTACTGTTCGGGTCCAAGCTCTGTGAACTTGCGGGGTGAGGGGAAAGAGCAGGGAAGGGTCAGGCGAGAAGAGAAGGGTCTGTCAACAGCCCACCGTGATAAGTGGTATTCCTTTCTATTCCAATACTGCTAACATAGGGCCGTTGCTCAAGCCACTGTGGTGTGACGAATGAGCGGGTGAGGCACCGACCAATGTATTTGGTTCTGTACTATGCACGAACCGAGAAACCTCATCACTCGTCAACTCCACTTCCCATAGTCCGCGATGCACATTCCTCTCAGGTTTAGGCAGCTTAGACCCGAGCAGTACACAATCGATGCAGGCCAGTCTGGAGCCCAAAAGTAACCTTATCTAAGAAACAAAAAAATAATATACGTACCCGCACGACTGTGTGGCAAGATAGAAAACATTGCCTGGGATTGAAGGAGTTATAGCTAAAGCCCTGTGCGGATGCTGATATCCGCGGATAAACCCGCGGATATCCGCAACATTTTTCGCCATGCGGATATAGTTTGCATGGATTTGCGGATAGCGGATAAGCTGCGGATAATATTTGGAGTAAATTTGCGGATAGTTTTTAGAATACAATCCGAACTTGTTGAATATCATGGCGAAAGTTAGGTAATTGTGCGCACCTATGTTTTTCGAGTTGGTAGTACAACTAGCAACTCAGTTCCCTGCTACCCTTAGAAAGCTGTCATCGTACATATCAGATAGGGACAGTCAGCATGATGCCAGTTGATATATGATAGCCGTGAAGCTTGGATGAAGAAACTTTACACGTTGCAAGTTATTTTCTGTATCCAGCAAATAAGAAGGTTAGCCTACAGTTGTGATTCATTTATTTAAAACTAAATGTTGTTTTAAATGCCAGTTTTTACAGAGTTTATGTATGTATTTATTTTTTAATATAATAGATTAGTTTACCGGGATTCATTGAGTTACGTTTTAAAAGCAGAGAGGGGGTAATGGTGCGCAGAACATGATGATACAAGTAAATACAACGCGAAATTAATAGAAAAATATTTCGTGTTTGTTCTCCAGATGCCAAGAAAGTTTACGCGGAAAACGGAGAAAAACTCAAACCAAGCAGAAAATATGCAGGAAGCTCTACGTACAATTGGGGACGATGGGAGGAAAATGAGGGAAGTAGGGAGACGTTTCAACATTTCCGAGTCAACCGTACGAAAGCAGTTGCTGCAAAATGGGCTTGTTCTACCTCGTCTAGGCCGTAAACCTGTTTTTACCAACGAAATGGAGTCACAACTATTCGAATACGTTTTGACATTGGCAACATTAATTTACGGCTTAACGCCCACCAAGCTTGTCAGATGGTTTGCGTTCAAGTTTGCAGAGGAGAATAAGATTCCCCATAATTTCAATAAAGTTAAAGATCTAGCAGGCATAGATTGGTTGTATGGGTTCTTGAAGAGAAATCCTACATTGACGTTGAGACAACCAGAAAAACAAGCCTAAATTGGATTGCCTCCTTTAATGCTGACGAAACGAAGATATTCTATTCTAATATCCAAAACTGCAGAATTTTAGTATCATTGCATTGTTATGCTATTGCAAAAAGCATTGGAATATTCTAATGTTATGCACAATGCAAGTTTCAGCCAATTCACATTGTATTATTAAGGCTTTCCAACATTCATCCCATGCTCACAATTCCCCAACCCATGCACATGATTATCCGGCAGGGTGGGTAATGGTGGGCAAGTGCATATTTGCGAGATTTTGAATTATCATCCACCAAATGTATTTTTGAATTAAATTTGTTTCTGCACATCGAATATAGGATTACTAAGGCTCCCTTATTCATAACTGCAGCTGTGTTATCTATTATGAGACAATCACAAGACCAATTCTTGCTTAAGTGCGCACAATTCCCCCACTATCCCTTACTAGGGCCCGGATGTTCATGACCTTATATGTTTTCGTTATATTTTTTCATGACAAATGTAAGATGATGATTTACGCTAATTCCATTCAAATTATGTCATTAAAGATAATCAACACTCCGAACTGAAAAGGGTTGCAATTCTGGCTGTGTAACATTCATTTTAAACATAGCACATTACATACAGAGCCTAGGGGGGCCACTTTCTGCTCAAATGTCTAAAAGATAAAGTATACTGTAAAGCAACACATTGAAAATATTATTGTAATGCCAGTAGATTCAGATAACAAACGTGTGGATAACAGTCATGCGAATGCGGGGCGGATGCGGATAACAGACGTGCGGGTGCGGGGCGGATGCGTATAACAGCCGTGCGGGTGCGGGGCGGATGCGGATAACAGTCGTGCGGGTGCGGGGCGGATGCGGATAACAGTCGTGTGGGTGCGAGGCGGATGGGGATAACAGTCGTGCGGGTGCGGGGCGGATGCGGATAACAGTCGTGCGGGTGCGGGGCGGATGCGGATAACAGTCGTGCGGGTGCGGGGCGGATGCGGATAACAGACGTGCGGGTGCGGGGCGGATGCGTATAACAGCCGTGCGGGTGCGGGGCGGATGCGGATAACAGACGTGCGGGTGCGGGGCGGATGCGGATAACAGTCGTGCGGGTGCGGGGCGGATGCGGATAACAGTCGTGTGGGTGCGAGGCGGATGGGGATAACAGTCGTGCGGGTGCGGGGCGGATGCGGATAACAGCCGTGCGGGTGCGGGGCGGATGCGGATAACAGCCGTGCGGGTGCGGGGCGGATGCGTATAACAGCCGTGCGGGTGCGGGGCGGATGCGTATAACAGTCATGCGAATGCGGGGCAGATGCGTATAACAGCCGTGCGGGTGCGGGGCGGATGCGGATAACAGACGTGCGGGTGCGGGGCGGATGCGTATAACAGCCGTGCGGGTGCGGGGCGGATGCGGATAACAGACGTGCGGGTGCGGGGCGGATGCGGATAACAGCCGTGCGGGTGCGGGGCGGATGCGGATAACAGTCGTGCGGGGCGGATGCGGATAACAGCCGTGCGGGTGCGGGACGGATGCGGATAACAGCCGTGCGGGTGCGGGACGGATGCGGATAACAGCCGTGCGGGTGCGGGGCGGATGCGTATAACAGCCGTGCGGGTGCGGGGCGGATGCGTATAACAGCCGTGCGGGTGCGGGGCGGATGCGTATAACAGCCGTGCGGGTGCGGGGCGGATGCGGATAACAGTCGTGCGGGTGCGGGGCGGATGCGGATAACAGTCGTGCGGGTGCGGGGCGGATGCGGATAACAGTCGTGCGGGTGCGGGGCGGATGCGTATAACAGCCGTGCGGGTGCGGGGCGGATGCGGATAACAGCCGTGCGGGTGCCGGGCGGATGCGGATAACAGCCGTGCGGGTGCGGGGCGGATGCGGATAACAGTCGTGCGGGTGCGGGACGGATGCGGATAACAGCCGTGCGGGTGCGGGGCGGATGCGTATAACAGTCGTGCGGGTGCGGGGCGGATGCGTATAACAGCCGTGCGGGTGCGGGGCGGATGCGTATAACAGCCGTGCGGGTGCGGGGCGGATGCGTATAACAGCCGTGCGGGTGCGGGGCGGATGCGTATAACAGTCGTGCGGGTGCGGGGCGGATGCGTATAACAGCCGTGCGGGTGCGGGGCGGATGCGGATAACAGTCGTGCGGGTGCGGGGCGGATGCGGATAACAGTCGTGCGGGGCGGATGCGTATAACAGTCGTGCGGGTGCGGGACGGATGCGTATAACAGCCGTGCGGGGCGGATGCGTATAACAGTCGTGCGGGTGCGGGGCGGATGCGGATAACAGCCGTGCGGGGCGGATGCGTATAACAGTCGTGCGGGTGCGGGGCGGATGCGTATAACAGTCGTGCGGGTGCGGGACGGATGCGGATAACAGTCGTGCGGGTGCGGGGCGGATGCGGATAACAGTCGTGCGGGTGCGGGGCGGATGCGTATAACAGTCGTGCGGGGCGGATGCGTATAACAGTCGTGCGGGTGCGGGACGGATGCGTATAACAGCCGTGCGGGGCGGATGCGTATAACAGTCGTGCGGGTGCGGGGCGGATGCGGATAACAGCCGTGCGGGGCGGATGCGTATAACAGTCGTGCGGGTGCGGGACGGATGCGTATAACAGCCGTGCGGGTGCGGGGCGGATGCGTATAACAGTCGTGCGGGTGCGGGGCGGATGCGTATAACAGTCGTGCGGGTGCGGGGCGGATGCGTATAACAGCCGTGCGGGTGCGGGGCGGATGCGTATAACAGTCGTGCGGGTGCGGGGCGGATGCGTATAACAGCCGTGCGGGTGCGGGGCGGATGCGGATAACAGCCGTGCGGATGCGGGGCGGATGCGGATAACAGCCGTGCGGGTGCGGGGCGGATGCGGATAACAGTCGTGCGGGTGCGGGGCGGATGCGTATAACAGTCGTGCGGGTGCGGGGCGGATGCGTATAACAGTCGTGCGGGTGCGGGGCGGATGCGTATAACAGCCGTGCGGGTGCGGGGCGGATGCGGATAACAGTCGTGCGGGTGCGGGGCGGATGCGTATAACAGCCGTGCGGGTGCGGGGCGGATGCGGATAACAGTCGTGCGGGTGCGGGGCGGATGCGTATAACAGCCGTGCGGGTGCGGGGCGGATGCGGATAACAGCCGTGCGGATGCGGGGCGGATGCGGATAACAGCCGTGCGGGTGCGGGACGGATGCGGATAACAGTCGTGCGGGTGCAGGGCGGATGCGTATAACAGCCGTGCGGGTGCAGGGCGGATGCGTATAACAGTCGTGCGGGTGCAGGGCGGATGCGTATAACAGCCGTGCGGGTGCGGGGCGGATGCGTATAACAGTCGTGCGGGTGCAGGGCGGATGCGTATAACAGTCGTGTGGGTGCGGGGCGGATGCGGATAACAGTCGTGCGGGTGCGGGGCGGATGCGGATAACAGCCGTGCGGGTGCGGGGCGGATGCGTATAACAGCCGTGCGGGTGCGGGGCGGATGCGGATAACAGCCGTGTGGGTGCGGGGCGGATGCGGATAACAGCCGTGCGGATGAGGGGCGGATGCGGATAACGTTTTGCTTATCCGCGCAGGGCACTAGTTATAGCGCTGCCATGGGTTTCTATGGATTCCACCCACATAGGTTAATCTATGGCGGTGCTTTCTGAGGATCCGACCAGCCTCCAAGCTGACTACCTAACAGACAGTCCATACTTACCAGGAGCTCAATTAGTTCCTGATCTTTCAGAAATCAACGCGACAGTAATTCGCAGAGAAAGGTTTTGATCGTGTGCCCAACGCAAACGTGTCCGTAGGTTGAAGTGTTTTAATCAGTGCGTCGTCTACTTTAACTAAAAGTGAAGAATTTAATTTTTTCGGCATAGGCCGATAACGAGTTCTTTACCATGCCAATGCCCTTCTTTGAGGGCAGATGAGCAAAGTGAGGAATAGGGCACCCTATGTCCTTGGGATGAGAATTCTTCCCTAAAGGCGGATGATCCAGCAGATGGACAACGGCATAGAACCAGGACCAATATGCATGGGTAAGGGTAGGTGAGACTCTATGAGCCGAGGTGAAGGCAACTCGCCTAGAAGAAGGTTACTTTGATAACAAACTGGGTAGCTCAGCACCTTAGATGGCAGCCCCATCACTGAGCCTGGGGATCGGTAGGTTTACCAGTCTTAAATTACGAGATCAAAGAAAAAGGTAAAGGAAAATATTGGACTGATCAAATGGTTGACGACAATGACAGTGTTATGCAATGTTCTATAATTGATGGTTGGTTCTTAAGTTTAGGGGCTGCGACAGCGCGGTCATGTAGCCCCGTGTACTTTGGGTGTGTGTAGAATCTGTCTGATACCCGGTGTTAATTGTGATGACTGTATTAGTGTGTGTTATCTGTTTTTTAATTTAAGTACAGACTGCAACTTAGAATTTTTCAAATAGTTCCTACTTTTGCCGCCAAGCGCCACCGTCAACGACTACTAGGCCAAGTTCAGAAATTAGCTACTAGACGCCACCTGAGTCGGCTCCTGGCAACGAACGTAGAACCCTAAGAGCGTTGTTTACATTCTTAACCTATCCAATTTAGCTTCACACAGGTGTAATTAGTGGAAGGTTCTTTAACATGCCATAAATCTATGACATGAGACCGCCGTCTTTACTTCCCCTCCAAAGGAAGGCATACTGAGGGATTTTTAACGCACTTAAAAACCCGACGGCTTCTATAATTGATGTGTATATTATGTTTCTTTGCTTTCTGTCATGGGCCTAAATGGCCTGCTAGGTACAATAAATGATGATGAAGATGATGATAGGCAGTACGTGCCCTCTTTTTGTGTATTTAGAGTCTGATATAATCAATTAAACAGTGGTCGATAGTCTGTTAAAGTAAACAACTATCATTAATCAGCATCACACAGTTACTTCCGTATTGCCGCGTAGCAAGAAGCCACCAGTTCTCAGTCACTCGGTTATCATCGCCTGATCGATACTATTAGACAGCGGTGTTCAAACCATTCGAGGAATAGAGCTGAGCCAATTTGCATGTGCTGACGTCAGCACACTTGAGACCGGTAAAGTTATCATATAAGGAGCGCTCAACACACCATTAACTTATACACTTCGTTTATCAGGCTATCTCGCCCACCTCATAATGTACAGTGCCTGCCTGCGCTCTCAAACTGGAGGCTTTGAAAACTCAACATGGAATGAAATGGATGAGATTGTTGTTGTTGTTGTTGTTGTTGTTGTTTTAGGACTAAACATGGGGATTCACGGTCTTCAGCTCCGTTTACTTGAGGAGATGGTTTGAAATCTATCTGCTAACGTAATAATAGTAATAATAATAATAATAATAATAATAATAATAATAATAATAGACTAATACTAATAATAATAATAACTGTCCTGAACCACCTGAGCGATTTATACACACAGTCCCAGAACACATACGACCCGAAGCCAAACCACCAACGTAAGAAGAAATCCATCACCACATCTAACAAGGAGTTCCATGACGAACTAAACAGCCTACTTTTCTTAACATTTAAGATTCATGCAATAATAAATCTATATGGATGGATCTATCTAGAATAATGACGAAATTAAGTTGGTAATATCGAAATTTCTAATTACTTCGAAATACTGTATACCTGGCATAATGTAGCCTAATGGAGAACTACAGTTGGCAGCCCTGGTGACTGAAAATATTCTTAGCTCCATCCCTTAAGGTACAGAATACAAAATTTGGTTGAAGTCCAATGGATAGCATGGATGTTACATGCAGTTAAATATTGGATCTAACAGCGCGCGTAAAATCATGTTGGCAACAATGACATACATGTACTGGTCAGAAATAGTCTGAAATAATATGATCTATTGTTGTGCCAATTTTGAATGAAATCCATTAGTTAGTATAGACGTTACATGCATTTTAAAATTGGACCTATCATCAGGCTTAGAATCACGTTGGTAGCACTGACGTATATAAGTTACTCCAAATTAATATAGAATGTCAGGTACTATACGTGTGCATAGTTTAAAGCTGTCGGCTTGCATAATTTCTGTTATATTGGCATTTGGATAAAATTAATTAGGAGCATTTATTAACAGTTGGCAGCTCTGATGGGTCTCAAGAATACGCTCAGTCATATCTGGTTATGTACACATACATCATACGAAATTTGGTTGAATTCCAATTGATAGTGTAGAAGTTATATGCATTTAAAAATTGGACCTATCAGCAGGCTTATAATCATTTTGGCAACACTACCATCTATGGCCTCCTGGAAATTAAACTGCAATATTATTATCTATACGTGTGCCAATTTTGAAATAGCTCCCATTCATACCTCCCAAGGTATCCGACATGGAGCTCAAATTTCAATTGCGATTTTTTAGCAGTTGGTAGCACTGACATCATTTTCAAATATGGCCGTGAGATATTCGGGTATAGATCTTTACTCTTACCAAATTTTGTTTCGATTGCTCCAGCCGTTTAGGAGTTGATAGGTGGGGACACACACACAGCCAGCCAGACAGACAGAAGGACAGACAGACAGACAGACACACATTTGCCCGATCTCATAAGTCTACTTTTTCCTCATTTTTAGCCTATTTTCAATTTTGAAAAAAAATAGGCTTATGAGATCACCTTTTGTCCGTGTGTGTGTGCGTGTGTGTGTGTGTGTGTGTGTGTGATTCGTGTGTGTGTCCCCCCCTAATAAAATCTAAACGGCAGGAGCGATTTCAATGAAACTCGGAAAGTTCACAGCACTATTCCCGGCGACCTCGACCGTGCTCTTCAAATTTTGTTACGACTCACCAATCCAACATGGCGGCTGTGCGAAATATTTCACCAGCATTCAATATCTCCGAAACTATTACCGATATTACCCTGACATTTTCTATGGTGATAGAGGGAACTACTATAAGTTCACTTATGTGACTTTTGAAAACCTGGTAACTACAAAACCAACATGGCGGCCAAGCGAATTTGCGACTTTTAAATAGACGTTTCTCGCGATTTGACCAACCAAACGCAATGAAACTTGGTACAGTATATGTTTATATACACTGTAATGCACCGACATCTAACTTCGTTCAATTGTTTACATAATCACAAGATGGCGAATGTGCGAAATATTTCACCGGCATTTTATATCTCTGAAACTATTAGCGGTATCTCCCTAAAATTTTGTACGGAGATAAAGGGCACTACTGGAAGTCCATCTATAAGATTTTCAAAAACCGGTTAACTATAAAACGAACATGGCGGCCAAGCGAATTTGAACAATTTAAATAGACCTTTCTCGCGATTTAATGTTCCAAGCGCACTGAAACTTGGTACAGGAAATATTTATACACATTGTAATGCACTGGTATCTAATTTAGTTCAATTGTTTACATAACCTCAAGATGGCGGCAGTGCGAATTTTAAAATTAAGTTTTTATTTCTTGTGATGTAGTCATGCGATCGAAGTGAAAGTTTGAATAATGAACCTACGCAATAATTTTCCTTTAATGGTACATGACTCTATGGCCTATACATTTAACAATCCAACATGGCGGCCATCCGAAATATTTAGACGATACTGAATATCTACGAATCTATTTTAGCAATCAAACTGCATTTTTAATGTTCATAGGGGCTATGAACTTAAGTTCACCTATAGGACTTTAAATAACCTGGTGATCACAAATCCAACATGGCGGTGACGCGAATTATAAATATTCACATGGACGTTTCTCGCAATTTAACCATCCGCGTGCAGTGAAACTTGTTACAGTAAATCTTTATCCGAATGTTAATCCACTGGCATCTAATTTATTTCAATTGTTTCCATAACCTCAAGATGGCAGCTGTGAAACATTTTTAAATCTCCTAGTTTTTTCTTGTGTCCTAATTATGCGATTGAAGTTTGAATACTACACGTTCACAATAATCTGCATGTAACAGTACATAACTCTAGGACCTACATATATAAAATCCAACATGGCGACCATCCGAAATATTTAGTCGGTTCTCAATATCTACGAATCTATTGCAGCAATCAAACTGAAATTGTGTATGTTGATAGTGGCAATTAACATAAGTAGGATATATGAAAATAGGCTGTATAGTTCTTCACGGAACTACTTGTTGTAAAATGTGAAAAGTAGGCTAAAAACTCAAGAACGGAAAGACAACAGGAGAAGACGGAATCATCGCAGAACTATTGAACAAGAAGTTCCGTGAAGAACTATACAGCCTACTTTTCATGCCAATGATTATTCTACAGTATATGAACCTATCTAGAATAATGACGAAATTAAGTTGGTAATATCGAAATATCTAATTAGTTCAAAATATTCCTGGTATAATGTAGCCTATTAGAGCATTACAGTTGGCAGCCCTGGTGACTGAATATATTCTTAGTTCCACCTCTTAAGGTACAGAATACAAAATTTGGTTGAAGTCCAATGGACGTTACATGCAGTTAGACACTGGATCTATCAGCACGCGTAAAAGCATGTTGCCAACAATACCATGCGTGTGCTGGTCAGAAATAATCTGAATTATTATGGTATCTTTTTGTGCCAATTTTGGATGAAATCCATTTGTTAGTATAGAAGTTACATGCATTTTAAAATTGGACTTATCAGCAGGCATAGAATCATGTTGGCAGCACTGCCTTGTATTAATTACTCCAAATTAATCTAGAATGTCAAGTGCTATACGTGTGCAAAGTATAGAGCTGTTGGCTTGCATACTTTCTGATATATTGATATTAGGGTAAAAAGAATATAGACAGCATTTATTAACAGTTGGCAGTCCTGATTGCTCTTAACAATACTTATAGTCATATCTATTATGGTACACATATCACATACGAAATTTGGTTGAAATCCAACTGATAGTATAGAAGTTACATGTATTTAAAAATTGGTACTATCAGCAGGCTTATAATCATGTTGGTATAACTGACGTATATAAGTTACTCCAAATTAATCTAAAATGTCAGAATATACGTGTGCATAGTTTAAAGCTGTTGGCTTGCATACTTTCTGATATATTGGTATTTGGATAAAAAAATAGAGAGAGCAATTATTAACAGTTGGCAGCCCTGGTTGCTCTTAAGAATACGCTCAGTCATATCTGTTTATGTACAGATATTACATACAAAATTTGGTTGAAATTCAATTGATAGTGTAGAAGTTATATGCATATAAACATTGGACCTATCAGAAGGCTTAAAATTATTTTGACAACACTGTCATGGTTGGCCTCCTGGAAATTAAACTGAAATAGTATTATCTACATGTGTGCCAATTTTGGAATAGCTCCCATACATACCTTGCAAGATATCCAACATGGAGCTCAAATTTCTAGTGCGTTTTTTCAGAAGTTGGTAGCACTGACATCATTTTCAAATATGGTCGTGAGCTCTTCCGGTGCACATCTTTACTCATACTAAATTTGGTTTTGATTGCTGCAGCCATTTAGGAGTTGATAGGGACACACACACATACACACACACACACACAACCAGACAGACAGAAGGACAGACAGACAGACAGACAGACACACACACATTTTCCCGGATCGATCTCATAAGTCTACTTTTTCCTCATTTTTGCAAAATGTGAAAAGTAGGCTAAAAATTTAGGATCACGATCACTACAGGAAATCACACTGATCATTCAGGACATTTGGCGAAGTGAAAAACTACCGGACGAATGGAAATGCGCACTCATCCACCCACTCCACAAGAATGGAGATAAATCTGATGTAAATAACTACAGAGGAATTTCCCTCTTGCCCATCGCTTATAAAATCCTCTCCGCCTGTCTTTTACAACGCACGCAAGAACAACTCGAGCCACTCATCGGTGAATATCAGGCTGGCTTCAGACCAAACAGATCAGCCGTCGAACAAATCTTCAATCTGAAATCCACCTTGAAACTTCGAGCCACACGAAATCTCCCAACCATCTGTACATTTGTCGACTTTCAGAAGGCTTATGACTCCATTGATCCAAAATTTCTTTTTAATGTACTCGAAGAAAACCATCTCGATCCGAAGACGAGACGACTCATCCAACAAACCTTAACCGACACAATTTCCAAGGTCAAATTCATCGAGAGATCTCCAAAACTTTTCCCATTAAAACTGGTGTTCGGCAGGGTGATGGACTTTCTCCATTGCTGTTCAACATCGTTCTCGATAAGGTCATCAAAGAATGGGAAAAAGAATAAAAAAGTCGCAACTTATGGAAACCTGTCGTGTTAGGAAGATAGAAGGATAATATCAATGTTACATGCTTAGCTTTTGCTGATGATTTGGCAATCCTCTCCGGAGATGAACGAACGGCAATTCACCAGATTGAAGTCCTCAAAGAATGTGCTGGGAAAGTAGGGTTGCAAATCTCCTTCACAAAAACTGAATTCATGGCTACAAAACACATTGAAACCCAAACTTTGGTAACAAAATACGGTTCAATCAACAAGGTTAATCATTTCAAATACTTAGGTGAAATTATTGAACCTACAGGCACAGAAAGAATAGCACAAAGAACACGTGAACTCAAAATGCGGAAAGCATATGGGAAAACCGCAAACATCTACAACAAAAAATGCATGAGCATTAACACTAAAATTCGACATTACGCGACGGTCATCAAACCCGAAACACTCTACGCCAGTGAGACCTTAAACCTCAATTATAAAGGGGAGCTTGAAAACATCAAGAAAGCTGAAAGGAAAATCATCCGAAAAATTCTTGGCCCAAGACTTACAGATGAAGGATATCGTTTACAATCGCACAAGATCACAGAAAAATATTCAAATATTGAAACCGATTTCCGTAAACGACGCTTGAAATTGTATGGACACATTATGAGGCTAGATGACAACCGATTAACAAAGAAAATATTGATGTACTCACAAAAATTAAAGACTACAACGGTTTAGATTAAACAAGTCCAAACTGATCTCAATAACACCAACATCAAACCCACAGATATCGAAGACCGCAAAACTTTCAGACATAAGATCTACACTTGGGAAGCTGCATCAGAAGATAAGCCCAGCAGACCTAGGGGAAAATGGACTGACGAACGTCGAGCTAAACATAGCGACATGATGAAAGAATTCTGGAAGAACAAGAAAAAAAACAGCAACTGATCATAACTTGCTTTATGTGATCCTGTATGGGTCGAAACATACTAAATAAATAAATAAATGAAAAATCCACAGCCTGCTTCCAGTCTCCGACCGGGTCAGGAATGGAATGAATGAAGCCCCCATCTAGCGGCGAGGATATGAACTGTGCCGGCTGCCAAGGCCTGACGCACTCCTCTGGGGCAATGATTGAATGAATGACAGATGAAATGAAATGATAGTGGAGAGTGTTGCTGGAATGAAATTTTGACAGGGAAAACCGGAGTACCCGGAGAAAAACCTGTCTACCTCCGTTTTGTCCAGCACAGATCTCACATGGAGTGACCGGGATTTGAACCACGGACCCAGCGGTGAGAGGCCGGCGTGCTACCGCCTAAGCCACGGAAATAAATACATAATAATAATAAATTAACGTGGTCCTAGATGGCCTCAACGAATTACATATATAACAAGTAGTTCCGTGCAGAACAAAATAACCTATTTTCATGTATCTTACTTATGCTAAATGCTTCTATCAACCTACAAAATATCAGTTTGATTGCTGTAATAGGTCCGTAGATATTGAGAGCCGACTAAATATTTCAGATGGTCGCCATGTTGGATTTGTATATATGTAGCTCATAGAGTTATGCACTATTGTATGAAGATTATTCCGTAGCTGTATTATTCCAACTTCAATCGCATGTTAGGACAGAAGAAATAAAAAACGATATTTTAAAATTTTGCACAGCCACCATCCTGTGGTTATGAAAACAATTGAAATAAATTAGATTAATAAATTAGAAATTTGAATAAGTTTCACTGCGCTCGGTTGATTAAATCGCGAGATACGTCCATTTAAGTATTTACAATTCGCGTCACCGCCATGTTGGATTTGTGCTCACCAGGTAATTGAAAGTCCTATACACGAACTTAAGTTCATAGCCTTATCAACATACAAAATTGTAGTTTGATTGCTGTCATAGATTAGTAGTTAGTTGGTGTTGTTTTAAGGGTGGAACAGCGAGGCCATCTGCCCCAATAGATTAGTAGATGTTGAGAAACGTCTAAATATTTCGGATGGTCGCCATGTTGGATTTTTATATATGTAGGCCATAGAGTTATGTAGACTACTAAGAGATGACGATTATTGCGTAGGTTCATTATTCAAACGTTGACTTCGATCGTATGATTAGGACACAAGAAGTAATAAAAAATAATTTTAAAATTACGCACATCCACCATATTGAGCTTATGTAAGCAATTGAACTAAATTAGATGTCAGTGCGTTACAATGTGTATAAACATTTGCTGTACCATGTTTCACCGCGCTCGTTTGGTTAAATCGCGAGAAAAGTCTGTTTAAATGTTTCAAATTCGCTAGCCGCCATGTTGGTTTTGTAATTAACAGGTTTTTCAAAGTAACATAGGTGAACGTCTAGCAGTGCCCGTTACCACCATACAAAATTTCAGGGCGATATCATTAACAGTTGCTGAGATATTGAATGCCAGTGAAATATTTCGCTCAGCCACCATGTTGGATTGGTGAGACGTAATAAAATTTGAAGGGCACGGTCGGGGTCGGACAAAACTGTACTATGATCTTACCGAGTTTCATTGAAATCGTTTCATCGGTTTAGATTTTATTAGGAAAACACACACATACACACGGACAATAGGTGATCTCATAAGCCTATTTTTTCGTAAATGAAAATAGGCTAGTATGGTGTTTGAAGCCAATTTCAGTGTTGGCTTAGTAAAAGAAAGTTTGATGCTTTTCAGTCGGTCAACACGACTTTTTCCCAAAAGAGATGGGTTATTCCCTAATCCTGAAAAAATCTCATGAGATTAACAAATACACTTGGATGCAATAACCCATCTCTTTTGGGAAAAAATCGTATTGACGGACTGAAAAGTATCAAACTTTCAAAAATAGGCTAATAAAAATATACTGGCAGCGATGGCCGAGAGTGCTAACGCACTACCTCTTATTCTTTGTTTCTTTCTTTTTTCGTTATGACTCTGTTGCTTCTTGCGTTCTTCTGTCCATATTGTACCAGTCCTGCTGCTACATTTCTCCCTAATTGTGTGCTTTTTTTTACAGAGGTTCTGAAGATTTCTCGGTTTTTCATTATGTTCTCTCCAATGCTCATCTCATTCCGGACCCTTCTTGTTTCCTCCAGCCAATTTATCCTCGAAATTTTTAAATTAATTATATTGAAAAATATTTTTTGTCAGTCTATTGTTGTCCAGCTTAAATATGTGCCCAAGAATGTCAACCGTCTCCTGTGTACTGTGTTTGTGAATCTGTCTGCAGTTCGTCTCTTGATCCAAATTCCATGTGTAGGGGCAAATATTTTTCTATTTAAGAATGTTGCATTCTTGCTTTTCAATGTCTGCAATTTTTGAATGACCTCCTAAAGTTATGGTTTCTGATGCATATAGAGCCTCTGTGTGTAAAACGTTTTTGTTCTTAATATTATTATTATTATTACCCAAATTCCCGTCTGCCATGAGTTGTGATCATTACCACTTAAGGGTAGGGACTATTCCCCCCCTACACACACACACACACACCTTACATCACCTATTACCTGCTACATTGGTGAAGTTCGAAGGAACTTGAATCTTGTCTTGTGGTTCTATCAAAGTTTGGCAGAGTAAACTGTTGATGCTGATAAATCATCTAATATTCCCCGTAGAGAGTAGAGAGAAAGTTTGTAGAGAAGAAAGGAACAGCTGTTGAGGTAACTGTCTCAATTTTGCTAAGAATTACTGAATCAATCAATAAATTAAGGTTAGCAAACTCACACTGAGTAATTAAACTAGTTTGGAAGAGATATGTGTTAGTACTATGCCCCTAGACACGTACATCGCTACACCCTCTTTCCGTTCTTAAAGCATGATTAAACCGCCACAAGCTGATAGATGATTGTGCACATGAGCAGTGATACAAATCCCACCATTAGCTGTCATGGATTCATCACTACACATTTGCCTTTCTATAAACATAGGTAGGGGTTCTTGACGCGGGTGGTACTGAGTTAGGCTCACAATCAGTGAAACCCGTAAAAAAAAAGCGGTTTAGTTGGTCCCATGGAACTGTCCTCAGCAATCACGGACACGTTTGAGCTGGGCTCACGGTTTGTTGGTTCCTCAGTTTAGGGGCTGCGACAACGCGGTCATGTAGCCCCGTGTACTTTGGGTGTGTGTAGAATCTGTCTGATAACCGGTGTTAATTGTGATGGCTGTATTAGTGTGTGTTATGTGTAATTCATGCAAGGACTGAGGACGATCAAGTTCAAGTAGTTCCTACTTTTGCTACCAAAAGCTACCGTCAACGACACCTAGGCGCGAACTTGGCTACTATATGCCACCACAACCGGCATCTGGCTGCGAACGTTGGAACTTAATAGAGCGTTAATGAAATATAACCTAATTTTTTTAGCTTCACACAATTATAGTTAGTGGAAGGTTCTTTTACATGCCATAAATCTATGACATGTGCCCGCCGGCTTTACTTCCCCTCCGAAGGAAGGCATACTGAGGGAATTTTATTGCTCTTAAAAAATTTGATGACTTCGGTCGGGTTTGAACCCGCGATCTTGGGCATAGATGCTCAGCATGCCACCAACTACGCCACCGAGGCCGCCTTGAGCCCACGGTCAATACATTCCTTTGCAGATTACCATCTACCCTATGTTATTTAAGCTTATTTACTTTTATGATAAATTCGGACGATATTATAGAAATCATTAAAATGAGGATGTGATAATTACTATATTCGTCTTTAATATTGAGATATAATTGAAAATTATTAATATAAAGAAGGACATTCAATTAAAAACGAGTGCCAGAACATAATAATAGAAATTCGATGCCAATAGGTGTTTCTTATTTCCTCCGGCTGCACTCCATTATCTACAATAATTCAGATTATCAGACACCCAAGTACACGATGTCCAAGCCCCTAAAATGAAACAACAACCATTATCTACGTAAATCTAAACATAATTTCCAAAGGCAGGCTTTGTAATTTCATGCATGGCGCAGCAGCTTCGTAGGAAATTTGATCTTATTTTACGAATAATCTTATGTTTAAAGGGAAACATACAGTTTAAGGAGTCAAAACAATAGCGATCTTAATGCTAAGTTTGTGCCTGTTACGAATATTGTAAAAATATAAAGGTGCTGTCATCTAGTAGCCAAGTTCGTACCTAGGTGTCGTTGACGGTAGAATTTGGTACCAAAATTAGGAACTACTTGAAATTGATCGTCCTTCAGTCCTTGCCTGAATCACAGATATCACACACTAATACAGCCATCACAATTAACACCGGTTATCAGACAGATTCTACACACACCCAAAGTACACGGGGCTACATGACTGCGTTGTCGCAGCCCCTAAACTGAGGAACCAACCAACAATACAATTTATACTCAACAATTTAAAACAACATATCCCATTACGAAAAACAATTTATTCTGACGGTGGGCCCCCAAGGCCCCTTGGTCCTTGTAGGGTACCTTCAGCTCCAAATATATCTCACTCATTTACACATTTGTTCATTAAGCGTTAATATTACATTCTTATTCTAAGCAAAATCAAAACATACGTCTAACGTTTTATAGAAAGGCTAATTAAAACTACACTAGTTCGTGTTGTCTGTTTCTCCTTCGGGCTGTCTGCGTGGCTCAGCGGTAACATTCTCGCTTGCTGTGCCTAAGGTTGCAGGATCGGAACCTGGTGCAGGCAGCTGGCATTTGAGGCTGAGCAAATGTGAGGGAGCTGTGCCAGTAGATTTACTGGCACGTTAAAGATCCCCTTCGGGGCAAAATCCGACACCCCGGTGTCTCTAAAAGCCACAGTAGTTAAAAGAGACGTAAAACAAATAACATTATTATTATTATATTTCTAAGCTTCCGTTGCTCAGGCGGTAGCACGCCGGCTTCTCACCCCTGGGTCCGTGGGTCAAATCCCGGTCACTCCATGTGAGATCTGTGCTGGACAAAACGGAGGCAGACAGGTTTTCTCCGGGTACTCCGGGTTTCCCTGTCGAAAATCTCATTCCAGCAACACTCTCCACTATCATTTCATTTCATTTCATCTGTCATTCATTTAATCATTGCCTCAGAGGAGTGCGACAGGCTTCAGCTGCCAGCACAGTTCATATACTCGCCGCTAGGTGGGGGCTTCATTCATTACATTCCTGACCCGGTCTCGACTGGACTGGAAGCAGGTTGTGGATTTTCATTATTATGTTTCTCGTTGGAAATGTGTTTAATTTTTGTTCAAGGTTTATGAGAGGTAAATACATAAAATTAAAATCGTTATTGTTCGGGCTCCTTAAGTTGAATTTCCCCTTTAATACAAATGGAAAAGGAGGTTTCATTTAACGAATCAACAATTTATATTTAACAGTTAAAGTGCGTAAATATAATATAAATTCGTGCATTTCGCAATTTCATGTTCTAAGAAGATGTGGAAGATAAGTAAATTAAGTTTGCTTTATTGTATCACCTCGAGTGGCCTTCAGGTCCTATAAAAGGAGAAAATTACGTCCTATAACTTGGGAATCAAGTTAGACGTCCTAAATTTAAATCAGACGATCATAACCGAGGCATTAACTAACGAGAGAATGGAGCCGGTGGCAAGGATTAATGACCGCACACGACATTCTTAAGGTCAGCGGTATAAAGTTAACGGTCCAGCCCACAGCTTCGTTAAACCTCCATTACAGTCCTATTAAATGAAGACCGGGGTTTCATTTCTTCCCTTTGCTAATAGAAGCGTTACATTTCACGCCATTAACTCTACAATCACCCTGCGATCTCCCCACTACATACAATCAGTCTAGTGCAGCACATAGAAATCACCTCATGTGCAGTGAATCTAGGCATCAGCCCAAAATACATGATCACTTTGATGGTCTAGAGTTGTGTATTGGAACTCCTGAATTCGATTCTCGTATCTGCCAAGATATTTTACTGTAGTGTGAGGGTTAGAGCGAATTTACCGGGATGGATACGGGCGTTAATGTTTAATACCATGCTATCAGTGTTTTCAGAAGATGAATGGGTTCGAGCCCCACTGTCAGCCATTCTTGAAAGGTTTCCCGTATCTGTTGTTGTTGATCCATTTATGGTTTTTGTTGTTGTTAATTCATTTGAGGAGCTTCGGACATCTTAATCATCAGTCCCGTGTAGTTGGGTGTGTGTCGAACTTGTCTGATAACCTGTATTCCTGTGTTGACTGTAGTAGTGTGTGTAACGGTATTAGCAAGATGGATCGGGTAGGTGCCCCGGGACTTGAAATAAGGCACTATCCCGGCATTTGCCTGTGGGAGTGTGGAAAAACTCGGAGGGGAAAACCACCCTCAGAATTCGAACCTACGATTTCCGGAGTTGTGCAGCTGCCTGCGCGACCGTGGTGCACGATTTAATGAGCACGGTTACGCCGCTAGAACGAATTTACTGGGATAGCTATGGTTGTTAACGTTGATGACCACGATATCACTGGATTCTGAAGATGAATGGGTTCGAGCCCAAATGTCAGCTATTCTTGAGTATGGTGTCCGTGATTCCCCGTTTCCGTTGCTGTTGATGCTGCTGGCCTTGCGATCATGCAGCTCCGTGTTTGGGGAATACATCTGATAACCTGTGTCATGGTGATGGCTGCAGTAGCATGTGTATTTTTAGCCTACTTTTCACATTTTGCAAAAAAAAAAAAAATGAGGAATAAGTAGACTTATGAGATCGGGCAAATGTGTGTCTGTCTGTCTGTCCTTCTGTCTGTCTGTCTGGCTGGCTGTGTGTGTGTCCCCCCTATCAACTCCTAAACGGCTGGAGCAATCGAAACAAAATTTGGTAGGAGTAAAGATCTATACCTGAATATCTCACGGGGATATTTGAAAATGATATCAGTGCTATCAACTGCTGAAAAATCGCAATTGAAATTTGAGCTCTTGGAAGGTACGAATGGGAGCTATTTCAAAATTGGCACACGTATAGATAATAATATTGCAGTTTAATTTCCAGGAGGCCATAAATGGCAGTGTTGCCAAAATGCTTATAAGCCTGCTGATAGGTCCAAATTTTAAATGCATATAACTTCTACACTATCAATTGGATTTCAACCAAATTTCGTATGTGCTATGCATACATAAACAGATATGACTGAGCATATTCTTAAGAGCCACCAGGGTTGTCAACTATTAAGAAATGCTCTCAATTTTTTAAAATCCAAATACCCATATATCAGAAAGTGTGCAAGCTGACAGCTTTAAACTATGCACACGTATAGTACCTGATATTCTATATTAATTTGGAGTAACTTATATACGTCAGTGCTACCAACATGATTCTAGGCCTGCTGAGAGGTCCAACTTTAAATACATGTAACTTCTATACTATCGTTTGGATTTCAACCAAATTTCGTGTGTGCTATGTGTACCATAACTGATATGACTATGCGTATTCTTAAGAGCAACCAGGGCTGCCAACTGTTAATAAATACTGTCTCTATTTTTGTTACCCTAATATCAATATATCAGAAAGTATGCAAGCCAATAGCTCTAAACTTTGCACACGTATAGTACCTGTCATTCTAGATTAATTTGGTGTAACTAATATAGGCCTACGCCAGTGCCGACAACATGATTGTAAGCCTGCTGATAAGTCCAATTTTAAAATGCATGAAACTTCTATACCAACCAATGGATTTCATTCAAAATTGACACAACAATAGATCATATTATTTCAGATGATTTCTGACCAATACATATATGTTATTGTTGCCAACATGATTTTACGCACGCTGTTAGATCCAATGTTTAACTGCATGTAACGTCCATGCTATCCATTGGACTTCAACCAAATTTTGTATTCTGTACCTTAAGAGATGGAACTAAGAATATATTCAGTCACCAGGGCTGCCAACTGTAGTTCTCTATTAGGCTACATCATGCCAGGTATACAGTATTTCGAACAAATTAGAAATTTCGATATTACCAACATAATTTCGTCATTATTCTAGATAGATCCATATAGATTAATCATTGACTTGAATCGTAAATTTTAAGAAAAGTAGGCTCTTTAGTTCGTCACGGAACTTCTTGTTATTTCGGGGGATGGGGGTAGGATTTGGAAGGAGGTGGCCGTGGCCGTTAGGTTAGGAACCATCCCGACATTTGAATAGAGTAGAAGTGTGAAAGTACGGAAAAACACTTCTAGATGAGATGGGAATTGAACCCAGTTTTGCCTCACCGTAGCTCTTGGCAGAGCCGGAAAACGAATCCAAGATATTTGGATCTGGAGTCCCAATACGAGCCTTGAAAAGGCAGAAGACGGGCATTTCCTGCTTTTAACCCTAGAACGGTAATATTGTTATCGGTAGGGCTTCGCATCGACGACGACTACGACTCTAGAAACTGATAACAAATACCACTTACGTCAACTTTTATTTCCCTCTTCAGGCTAGCGCAATGGAGACTGTTTTTGAAAAAAAAATATAATGTTTGATATTCTCTGATATTCTTTCTTTTGGATTTTGACTAGTTTATTTATATGGATTTTTTGAGCTGGTTTTCACTAATTTTAACTAATTGTGATTGTTTCCTTATGAATATTTTTTCTTTTTTTTACTTTTAGAGCTTTTTTTGGACTAATTTTGATAGTTTGTTTATTTGTATTATGACTACTTTTTATTTTTTGTGTTCTTTTAGGTTTTAAGTATTTTTTTCGTTTATTTACCTTTTAAGCTTTTTTTGACAAATTTTTACTAATTTTGAATGTTTTTTTAAACTAATTTTGAAATTTTGTTTTCTTTTTAGTTTATTTTGACTAATTTTCTTCGTATTTTAGGACTGTCGCCTCCGTAGCGTAGCGGTCAGCATGGTTAGCTGCCACCCCGGAGGTCCTAGGTTCGATTCCCGGCTCTGCCACGCAATTTGAAAAGTGGTATGTGGACTGGAACGGGGTCTACTCAGCCTCGGGTGTTCCAAATGAGTAGAGGGGGTTCGATTCCCACCTCAGCCATCCTCGAAGTGGTTTTCCGTGGTTTCCCACTTCGTCTTTGGGCAAATGCCGGGATGGTACCTTCTTCAAGGCCACGGCTGCCTCCTGCCCTCTTCTTTGCCTATCCATCCTGACCATCCATTACCTTCCCTCATGAGGCCCCTGTTCGCTTTGCAGGTGAGGCCGCCTGGGCGAGGTGCCAATCACACCTCACCAGTTGTATCCACTCCGATTAGATGTTCCCAGCTCTATTACACTGCCCGTAGAGGCGTTAGTGGTGAGTTCCCTCGCTGAGTCCGTGGGTTCCACCAACCTGGAGGGTAAACGACTAAGAAGAGGAAGATGATTTTAGGACTGCCGAACACTTTGAAGGTCAACACCATGAAACGATTAGAGGCCTTCGAAATGTGATTCATAGCCGAATGCTTAAAATACCTTGGACTGATAGAGTTATTAACAGAGATGTACTCAGAAGAGCAAAATGTGATCTTCAGCTTTTGTCTACCATTAAGTATCGAAACACTGCCTATTTGGGTCATATACCATGAGGCCAAAAATATCAGTTGCTTCGACTAATACTACAAGGCGAAATAGATGGCAGACGAGAGCGTGGCAGAAGGCAGATGTCCTGGTTTCAGAATATCAAGGAGTGGTCAGGGATTCGATCTGTTGAAGAATTGTTCCGGCTTGCGGTGGACAGAGGGGCCTTTTCCATGATGATCGCCAACGTTAGGCGGACCGAACACGGTACATGATGAAGAAGAAGAAGAAGAAGAAGAAGAAGAAGAAGAAGAAGAAACACTGGTGGGGATTGGACAAAAGGGAGAAGTGGGGGATGCAGAAGTGTAAGCCCATCCCGTTTCCGTCGCGGAGACGAGCGCTACCATTCTGAAAAATACATTGAAAACAGGAAATAAATCTCCATTTTCGTATTACCAGGTTTTTTCATATTTTAGGCAGAGATATAAAAAAACTATTAGTAACTTTTTTGTTTTTCACATTTTGGAAAATGCATTGCAGTCTAGTGTACATAGTGGTTTTCAGATCGCAAATACGAG
The DNA here is from genome assembly GCA_946902985.2 of Meconema thalassinum. NCBI lineage: Eukaryota > Metazoa > Arthropoda > Insecta > Orthoptera > Tettigoniidae > Meconema > Meconema thalassinum. Next base: position 291,258,980 of record OX336391.1, on the reverse strand, counting down.
CTTTCGTTCAAGAGAAAACTGAAAAAAGAAATTGTCCCACTTTGGTGCTGCTACGTGGTGTCAGAATTACAAACTCAAAAACGGGACATTTAGCCTTAAGTACTGGCAAGTGTGGAACGGTACTTACTAATAGGCCATGGCCTTCTCCTTCCAACTCCGTTCATTAATTTTCTAATGACCCCTCACGAGATTGGCGCAAGGAAGGGCATCCGGCCGTCTAGACTTGATTGTATATAGTGAAAATGCTAAATGATCTACTGTTGAATTTTACTGTTATTATTTCTTCAGTTGTAGACTTGGGGTAATGAGGCCTGTACACTTAATGCTTGTTGCACTTGTTTCATGGTGATTCTATTGTGTATATTTAGGACTAGGATTGGGAAGATAATTGTGATACCTTTACGAAAGGCCCCATCCCAGCATGTGTGTACAGTTACAATGGAGGAACGTAAGAAAATAATTTCGTTCTTTTTTTCGTTGTTAATTCGTATTAGGGACTTGGGTATATTTGACCAACAGCATCGTGTATTTCGGTTTGTATTGCATTTTTCTAATAACCTGTGTTCCTGTAATGCCTATAGTAGCATAAATGTTATACGTTTAGGATCGGTGATGGATAGGTGCCCCGGTACTTGAAATAAGGTAAGTTACTATCTCGGCATTTTTGTGGTAGAAGTGTTGAAATCCAGGAGGTGAACCAAACACAGGATAGCTGTTATCAGCGCTGAGTATCAAACCTCTGATCTCCGGACTTAATGTAGTTCCCCGTCGCGGTTTAACGCCCACTGCTACGCCGTGGGGTGAAAATCATTTCATGGACATTGTCGGTAGGATTCGAACCCACCCGTCTGTGATTCCAAATTAACAAGACTACCTCCTGGTGCAGAGGCTGGCACTCTTGGCTGTCGCCCCGGAGGCCCAGGTTCAATTCCAGGCTCCGCCAAGAAATTTATTTCTGGTCTGAGGGTTGGAATGGGGTACACTCAGCTTCGTGAGACAAAATGAGAAGAGGTGGGACTCGACTCCCATCTCACTTATCTTGGAAGTGGTTTTCCGTAGTTTCCCCACTTCTACTCCAGGCAAATGCCGGGGTGGGGGTCAGGGTCAACAAATTGTAATTGTTTAATGCATTATTTGAATGACTAATCTTTTATCTTTCAATAGGTGAAAATGAAATGAAAATATCTCCAATACTTCCAGAAAATGTTAGTTGCTGTCGCTTAAGTTGTCTTTTCAGACTACCACGCACTTAGGTAAGTTTGAAGCTCGTTTCCCGAAATAGTACATTATGCAACGAGCCTATAATGGCAATAGTTAAGACACGAGTATGTTCATAAAACGAGCGTATGCGAGTTTTATAATTTTTTTTTCATACGAGTGTCTTAATTACCATTATAGGCGAGTTGCATACGACTGTTTATGTTCGACGATAATTATTGTAACTATTTTCTGTTCGAACATAAATATTCATAAATATCAGTCGAGACTTCACCAATTTGATGTACTGAACAGAGCGCATGAGACGCAAAGAATGCCTTGTATTTGACCATGGCCTCCTCGATTATCCTTCTATGACACCAGGCCAGGCAGTGAAATTTAAATTAGAAGGCCGTGGAACTCAGCGCATCTAATTATCCAATTGGTCAAACAACTGTTCCTTGAGCTCTGATTGGTGGGACAAACTGTTTCATAATGAAAATAGTGTTATAATGAGCCTCATTATAGTACAGTTTTCTGACATATAATAGTCAGGGTCGAACATAAAATTTATTTTCACACAGCGTTTAAATGATAACTCAAATACTATTCAAGATATCTCAATGAAATTTTGCATGATTGTGTATTGTACTAATATGAACAACTTACAACAAGATATTTTTTGAATCAAGCATACTTTCCATTTAAGAGAATGTTTTTACCCCAAAAAAGAAAAGAACATAACAACACATTTAGAGTAAGAATATGAAAAAACATCCGGAATATGTGTATCAATTATTTTGGTGTATGTTGTAGCCATGAATGTTACCAACAGCTCAAAAGAATATTCATTTACATATCTTAAATTGTGGCGTACTTATCATGTAAACGCTGTCCAACTGTACAATAAACAGCTGAAATTTTGGTGGTTTGATAATGATGACTGCAAGCATAAAAATGTGTTTTGTGCATAATAATTAGTGTACTGTGTTTAATAATCCTGCAAAAGTTGTTATTTCTTTGCAACATATAGTTTATGTGATATTTCTTTTTTATCTCAGTAGAAATTGTCATGTATGAGGTGTACATTCCCTATTAAGGCCACAGCAGTATCCGAGGCGGTCCGGGTTCGATTCCCGGTCAATGCATGTGAGATTTTCGAAGTGAAATGCCATGTCCTGTGGTTCGGATTCCACGTAAAAAGGAGGTCCCGTGGCTCATGATCTCAAGATTAACGGTCACGTTAAACTACAAGCTTCCTTCCTTCCTTCCTTCCCAATCCTCGCCTAATTTACAAATACACACATTCAAATACAATAACACAGGTCAACAGACAAATTTCGCGTGCACACCCAATTACACAGGGCTACATGGCTACAATGTCGCAAAGCCTCCCCTCTTTTTCCGTGGGGCCTCCTGAGAGGCCAAGTGCAGGTCTTTCTAGTTGACGCCCGTGGGCGACCTGCGCGTCGTAATGAGGATGAAGTGATGCTGATGACGTCACATACACCCTGTCCCCGAGCCACGGGAATTAACCCCAGGAGATTAAAATCCCTTATGGCCTGGCCGGGAAACAAACCCGGGACCCTTCGGGCCAAAGCCTAGCGCGCTAACCAGTTAGCCATGGATCCGGACGAAAAGCCCCTAATAACCCAACAACAAAGCTTGTTAGAAACTTGCCTGGATCGAAATGTCATTTGCATATGCTGTCTGTTAAAATGTTTCCAATTGAACGTCAACCTTTTAAACAGACGAGTAAGTTACTGTATATTAATCTTATTATTTTTTATTTCAGTTTGGTTAAGTGGTGTGTAAAACGTGGATACAGACAAAGAAGTGTGAAAACACAGTAATTCATTGCCGACATTCCTAAAATAATATTCAAACTTCCTACACTGTTAATATCAAAGGTTGAAATTAGCGATCCTTGCAGAGAGAAAGGGGTTAACATTTTAGCTTTAATTACATTAGAGTCCCGCGAGCTATTATGTGTGCTGTGTGCGGTACTGTTCAGTCAAGTCTTTTATTTTTCGTGTGTATGAAGAATTGTAACTTTTTATGCCATGCTCAGTGCGAGCGTTGTTACAACACATTCTAAAAAGTGATTTCCAATTAGAATAAAGGCGCTCAAGTACAAGGCAGACTCATGAGAAGTAGAATGCCGGAAATGTCGAGGGTGAAACGCGTGAAATTACTTGCATTACAAATATAAGGTGCGTTCAAAAAGTAACGAGCCGGAGGCTGTAATGCGCAAACCGGTGACGACATCGGCTAATCGTGGCGTGTGTAACGAGGTGTGGTTCCGACCAAAGCGTGGAAGGTCACAGCCCGTCGCTAGAGGGCACGCGTGCGCGTCACGTGACGATACAAAGCGAGCAGCAGCATGTATCAATCGTCCAACCAAGACCAAGCCAGTAGGCCATTCGACAGACGTATTATACACAAACACACACCAAAGTACACGGGACCAATTGAATCGGCTGGAGCTGAAAAGTATTAAGTCAGTTTTCACTACTATTCAGGAGACAGATCAAACGTCATTGACAGCACAGAACTTAACAAACACACTATATTAGTCATCTATGTTGTGAAGCAACCATTAAGGTTATATTTATGTTAGCGGAATATCAAATTTAGTTTTATAAACATATTTTTCAAATCAATCTTTGAAACGTAACTTAATGCCTTTCAGCTCCGTGGTCAGTTAAATGCGGCATAAAGCCATCCAGAATGAATATTTCACATGATATTTTATTTGAAAATGGATTTGTAATATAAAAACCACCTAAACCCTGAACAAATGTAATTTACAATATCACTTTTTTTTTGTCGTGTGGCCTCCTGAGAAGCCGAGTGCAGGTCTTTCTAGTCGACGCCCGTGGGCGACCTGTGCGTCGGGATGAGAGATGGAATGGATGAAGATGAATGAAACTGGCCAAGGATGTCGAAGGAAGCGACCGCGGCCTGTCAGAAGGTACTGTCCCAGCATTTGCCTGGTGTTGAAAATGGGAAACCACGGAGAGCCATTTCTAGGACGGCCGACGGTGGGGTTCGAATCCACGCGTCTACCGAGTCAGCAGAGAGCTTGGCCCCATGACCTAACGCTGTGCTTTAGCTAGCGTAGCCACTGCTGTCGGTACAATATCACATGCGGGAATCTTGTAGTGCGGCCAACATTAAGTACGGAATGCGGCGCTGAAAGGCGCTCAATGCTTTTCTGCTCTGATCGCACTACATGTAGCAGTGGTTTCTGTCTTTACTATCCCGTTCCAAGACCTTTGGGTCAATACTTCAAAATACTAATTCTTTAAAAGATGACTATTTTTGACTTAATGCTTTTCAGCTGTGACCGATTCAATTAGAATAAAGGCGCTCGAGTGCAAGAAGTAGAATGCCGGAAATGTCGAGGGTGAAGCGCGTGAAATTACTCTTGCGTGTCAGTGAATATACAGTATGTTGTTATTGTTGATTGATTTAGGGGCTTTGTGACATGGTGGTCATGTAGCCCCGTGCAATTGGGTGTGTGTGTTTGATAACCTGTGTTATTGTGATAGCTGTATTAGTCTGTGTATTTGTAATTCAGATGAGGATGAGGTCTTCGCCTTAAGTTAGGAACCATCCCGGTATTTGCCTGGAGTAGAAGTTGGTTGGTTGGTTCCTCAGTTTAGGGGCTGCGACAACGCGGTCATATAGCCCCGTGTACATTGGGTGTGTGTATAGAATCTGCCTGATAACCGGTGTTAATTTTGTGATGGCTGTATTAGTGTGTGTATCTGTTTGTTAATTCAAGTAAGGACTGCAACTTTGAATTTTTCAAATAGTTCCTACTTTTGCCGCCAAACGCCACCGTCAACGACTACTAGGCCTAGTTCAGAACTTAGCTACTAGACGCCACCGCAGTCGGCTCTTGGCAACGAACGTAGAAACCTAAGAGCGTTGTTTACATTCCTAACCTATACAATTTAGCTTCACACAGATGTGATTAGTGGAAGGTTCTTTAACATGCCATAAATCTATGATATGGGACCGCCGGCTTTACTTCCCCTCCGAACGAAGGCATACTGAGGGATTTTTAACGCTCTTAATAAATACGACGGCTTCGGCCGGGTTTGAACCCGCTATCTTGGGCATAGAAGCTCAGCATGCTACCGATTACGCCACCGAAGCCGCGGAGTAGAAGTTGGAAACAACGGAAAACAGCTTCCAGGACGGCTGAGGTAGGAATCGAACCCGCCTCTTGTCTGTTTTGCCTCACGAGGCTAAGTAAACCCCATTCCAGCCCTCAGACCAGAATTATATTTCTTGGCAGAGCCGGGTCTCCGCGGTGACAGGCAAGTAACCTAGCCACTACGCGAGGAGGCGGACAGCAGTGAATATATAGGATATACTGTGCCTGAACAATTTGTGTATGAATGTGTGAGTGAATGACCTTAGTATAATTTTGTTAAAAATGTATGTCATTTAAATTGTATACCTTAGTTAATATCACGCAGTCACCAATTCAATTCAATTCAATTTAATTTAATTTAATTTAATTTAATTCTAGTATTTAAGTTAGGTAGGTTAAGTGTATCATATTCGAGTATTCATGTAAGTTGCACTGTGTGTGGTTAAGTGTAAGAGAGGGCCTTGAGCCCCAACTTCGCCACAATAAAGGCACCAATAAATAAATACTTCTGTTTAACGTGTCACTCACTATCGTTAGGCCTATTGTTGGATCATCTCGAGGTGTAGTGGGTAGCATTCTTGGCTGTCACCCCGGAGACCCGGGTACGATTCCCGGCTCTGACAAGGAATAGAATTCAGGTGTGAGGGCCGGAACGGGGAATACTCACACTTTTGAGGCAGAGCTGAGAAGAGGTAGGTTCGACTCCCACCCCCGCCTTCTTGGAATGCCGGGATGGTTAGACCTACTTACTTAATGCCACGGACGTCTCCTTCTCAATCCTCATTTGAATGACAAATACATACAATACTACAGACACCACAATAATACAAGATATCAGACATATATATATATATATATATATATATATATATATATATATATATTGCGTGTGGCTTTTAGTGCTGTGAGTGTCCGAGGACATGTTCGGCTCGCTAGTTTGTAGCTGCTTCTAGGCGGACACCCATGGGGTGAGCTACAAGTACCGCCACGTGTGGAGTGTTGTCTGAGGAGGAAAGTTTGGATGTAAGGAGGAGTTGGAAGGTAGAGGCTGTGGCCTATAGTTAGGGACCAACCCCGGCATTTGCCTGGAAGGAAGATGGGAAACCACAGAAGACCATATTCAAGGTTGCCGGCGGGGGGATTCGAACCACGTCGCCTCCAGGATGTGAGCGACTGCCAGCAGCCATGCCGTAACGACCACGGCTAACTCACCCGGTATCAGACATATTACACATACACATGCAAGTACGGTACATGGGACTAAATGACCAGGATGTCCAAGATCCTCAATTGAAACAACAAACACAACAACAACTTATTGTTGTTTCATTTAGGGGCTTTGCGGCGATCATGAGCCTCTGGACCTACATTTTACGTGGAATCCGAACCACAGGACGTGATAGTTTACTTCAATGCCCTCCAGCCTAGTGGCTTTCCAGTGTTTCCCACTTCTACTCCAGGTAATGCCAGGATGCCACCTAACTCAAGACCAGGGTCGTCATCTCCCAAACGCTTCCAGTAATTCTAAATACACATACGTGTACAGATAACGCAGTAACACAGGTTATGAAAGAGATTCTGTACACACCCAAGCACACGGAGTTTATGATAACAATGTTGCAATCTCCTAAGAAAATAATACAATCTTTTTTAAATTGCTCATCCTCCCAGCTCGGCCACACCCAGGGACTCTGCGAGGGATCAATCCTCCTCTAACGTCGCAAGGACGGTGTCTGGGGGATGAAAACACTTTGTCAGCAGATACAACTGGGGATGGTGACAGACTGACCGCTAATTTGTATCTAATTAAGGAAGGGTCAGGGAAGGGGTTTTTGAACGAAGTCTGCCGTGGATCTACTGTATTGACAGGAACCGTCCCGGCATTCGCCTGGTGGTGAAAATGGGTAACCACGAAAACCATTTTCGGGGCGGCCGAGGTGGGATTCGAACCTATGATCTCCCGATGTCAGCGGGTCAGGAGCGAGTGCGTTAGTGCTCTCGGCCACCGTGGCAGTGTAAATTAATAAAAATAAATTAATAACGAAAGATCGAGGACATTCGAGAACGTCCTTCCTCTCCAGAAAATACTTAGAGCACACCAGCGATTCCAGTAAAAGCCAAAACTGAGAACAGGCAAGGAGTGGACGGGTGACGGAAAGGAGGCGCACAGGAAACGGATGAAGGACTACTGGGGAAAGATGAGACGGAAACAGTTGAAGTCCATAGCTGGCCGAAACGAAGAGGAAGAAGAAGAAAGAAAGATCAGTTTTCGCTCTTATATTTGCCACTCAATTATCCTCCCACCGCTCTGCTACGTTTGTGTGAGTTGGAATATACAGCAGGAGAAGGTTCCACCGCATAATGAGGCATGTAAAAGGTCAGTGAATTCGAACATAAACACGCTAATTGTTATTGCTGGCGTGAAGGACACTTGTCCCGTGTTTGGTAAGCAACAGCCAGCAAGTGTTTATCTGGGAAGTTACAAGTGTGATTCTATTGGACCCTAGCACGGCCTAGCTGTGCAATAAACAACAATAGCAACCCCGCTCACAGCCCACTAGCATAATAATTCACACCTCAGAGCTGGTGGGGGTAAATGTCGTCCATCAACATCTGATGAATATGAAATGCCGAATATACGAGCGAAGATTTAATTTCTCTTGCTGTTATTATTGTTGTTTTAGAGTATAAAACATTTTTAGCAGACAAAGTAGCAAAAACGTGAAACTAAGCAAATTCCTCAATTGTGCCAAAAGGTCCCGGAGAGGTTTCTAATTGTGAGACTTGAAGAGCTCTATCAAACTAACAAAGAAGTTCGAAAATCACTTCCGGCATAAATGCGGTTCAGGGAAAAGAGTCTAAAATCGCTTGTTTCTTTTTGATTCAAATTAACTTATTTACATAATTCTTTCTTTGATATGTTCTTTGGTTCAATAGTCTGCCCTCAGGTGTTTTCTTAAACATAGGCAGGCCTATTCACACTGGAAGTAGTTATAAGGGCGTAAGTGAAACTCTGTATTGACTCACACAAGCGCTAGTAGAGGTAGATATGGCAAAATGCTAATCTAACTGACCGGATATGGTTGAGTTTCCGGTGAACCATCAACAACTACCGCGTGTCATCATGCCGGCACCTCGTAAGAAACGATTAGTGTCCTATACGTTAGGAAAAGTGGAGAAAACAGGGCTCCTTCATACGTTGCCGGTGTTGCTCTTTTCTTTCTTCCTTCCACATCTTTACCGTCATCAACTTTGATTTTTCTTGAAAACCCTGGTGGTCGTTTAGTTTCTTCCTGAGGGGATTTCATTCTTGAATATCTTCACAGATAATCTCCATCTCTTGCAGGTCACTTTCTACCTCTTCGAACCAGGCAGGCTTAGTCTTCTTATTTTTAAATAAAATAGGTAACGATCCGGTTCGTCAGCCGTGAGGGTTTCATTCTAAGCAAGTGGACATAAAATGCAATAATTCTCCTTTTCCTCATAACTTCAGAGATCTTTTGGACATGAATATACAGCTCATGGTTATCTATATTCACCTTTGTCTATAATCGGGCCAAGAATGTTCCTCAAGATCTTTCTTTCTTTCTTTCTTTCTTTCTTTCTTTCTTTCTTTCTTTCTTTCTTTCTTTCTTTCTTTCTTTGATCTCCAATTTTACTACCAGGCCTTTCTTGTTCATAGTGAGGCATTCCGCTGCATACAGAGTTTCTGGTCGCATGACTGTGCAATAATGCAATAGTGCATTATTATTATTATTATTATTATTATTATAGCTCGCCACGGTGGATGAATGGATAGCGTGTCGGTCTACTAACCCCAAGATTGCAGGTTTGCTCCTGGCCGTGGTAAGTGATTTTTGAAAGGCGGCAAAAATACGACACGCATGTCATACAATGTTGGCATGTCAAAGAACCCATTTGAATTCAGTAGGCAGTGTTCATAATGGCAAAATTAATCTCGGGAGTTTCCGCCAACACAATGTTCCTCATTTCTCTACTAGAAAGCGCTATAATGTTCAAGGAGCTTAGATATCTAACCTCCTTGTCTTTCATAGTGATTCAAGGAACAACGAAATTCGACATGCAAGCTACCCTCTGGGTGTCAAATTACAAAGCTTGCACTCGGCGCTCGAGGCCATACGATATTATTATTATTATTATTATTATTATTATTATTATTATTATTATTATTATTATTATTATTATCATTATTATTATCATCATTCTTCTTCTTTCTTCGAATTTGGCCTACTGTGGACCACGGGAAACAATTGATTTGCTGATTAGTTCCTCTTCACCCAGAAATGCTTCATCCTATTATTGTTGTTATTATTATCGAATTCGTTTGATAAATCTGCGGTGATAGTAGAAGTGTAGATGTAATTATCAAGTTTAAAGATTAGGATAGGTGCCTCGGTAGGCTACCATCAACATATTTGCCTGGAAGGAGTGTGAAATTAAAAACCAGTAGATATTGATAGCCGTCATCACTGTTCAAGCTGGAAGGAATTAGAAGAACAATTCTGAGACCGGGTAGTGGGTGTAACTCATATTTGGACATCCACGTTAGTCTAATGAACTGGCGTTCCTTGCCACAAAGAACGAGACACGACTGCCAGGCAGCGCTGCTGAGAACTATCATGACGTCAGTAAAGCGAGACGTAACCAGTACATCGCAAAGCTAAGCCGTCCTTGGCCACCCGATGACAATACTCGAGAGCGCTAAAGAAGTCACAGAAAATAAGCCACAACGGTGGCGCTGGGAGTGGTTTCGCGAAATGGCCCCCAGGAATGCTTCCAAACACTTGACGCGCGTTGGCAGAACGGCGCAGCGTGACTGCACCTGGGAACTGTTTCTAAGGCAGCGTTTTCCTGTTGTGCTATTTTTAGCCTATATTCAATTTTGAAAAAATAGGCTTATGAGATCACCACTTGTCCGTGTGTGTGTCTAATAACTTCTAAACGATTGGAGCAATTTCAATGAAACTCGGTAAGTTCATAGCACTATTCCGGGCGACCACGACCGTGCCCTTCAAATTTTGTTACGTCTCACCAATCCAACATGGCGGCTGTGCGAAATATTTCACCAGCATTCAATATCTCCGAAACTATTCCCGATATCACCCTGGAATTTATTACGGTGATAAAGGAAACTACTAGAAGTTCACCTATGTGACATTTGAAAAACTGGTAACTACAAAACCAACATGGTGGCCACGCGAATTTGCGACTTTTAAATAGTCGTTTCTCGCGATTTAACCAACCAAACGCAATGCAACTTGGTACAGTGTATGTTTATACATATTGTAATGCACCGACATCTAACTTCGTTCAATTGATTACATAACCACAAGATGGCGGATGTGCGAAATATTTCACCGGTATTCTATATCTCTGAAACTGTTAGCAGTATCATCCTGAAATTTTGTACGGAGATAAAGGGCACTACTGGAAGTTCATCTATAAGGCTTTCAAAACCAGTTAACTACAAAACGAACATGGCGGCCAAGCGAATTTGAAAATTTTAAATAAACCTTTCTCGCGATTTAATGTTCCAAACGCAATGAAATCTGGCACAGGAAATATTTATACACATTGTAATGCACTGGTATCTAATTTAGTTCAATTGTTTACATAACCCCAAGATGGCGGCTGTGCGAATTTTAAAATTAAGTTTTAATTTCTTGTGTCGTAATCATGCGATCGAAGTGAAAGCTTGAATAATGAACCTACGCAATAATTTTCCTTTAATGGTACATGACTCTATGGCCTATACATTTAACAATCCAACATGGCGACCATCCGAAATATTTAGACGGCTCTGAATATCTACGAATCTATTTTAGCAATCAAACTGAATTTTTTAATGTTCATAGGGGCTATGAACTTAAGTTCACCTATAGGACTTTAAATAACCTGGTGATCACAAATCCAACATGGCGGCGACGCGATGTATAAATATTCCATGGACGTTTCTCGCAATTTAACCATCCGAGTGCAGTGAAACTTGGTACAGTAAATAATTATACGAATCTTAATCCACTGGCATCTAATTTATTTCAATTGTTTCCATAACCACAAGATGGGAGCTGTGCGAAATTTTAAAATCTCCTTGTTACTTCTTGTGTACTAATCATGCGATTGAAGTTTGAATGCTACACGCACACAATAATCTCCATGTAACAGTACATAACTCTAGGGCCTACATATATAAAATCCAACATGGCGACCATCCGAAATATTTAATCGGTTCTCAATATCTACGAATCTATTAGAGCAATCAAATTGAAATATAGTATGTTGATAGTGGCAATTAACATAAGTAAGATATATGCAAATAGGCTGTATAGTTCTTCACGGAACTAATTGTTTATTGTGTTATGAAATTCCTGGAACTCTATGAATGTAGGCTGTTTCATGAACCTAGATCACGTAATTCCAGTTTCTATGCCAAGGTTGAAAATGGTTATGCAGACAATTACCCGGTGGTGGGTGTAAGAGTTATGTCCGCTTCTGAATATATATTCCTCAACCTTTTATATGTAACGATTTAAAAAGACGGTGCAGTTACTGGCACCTGGCGCTGTGACATTAGCACAAAGGATGAGCAGGTGGAGGTAATGAAGGTGGTGTTTGTGGCCACGCTACGGCTCGCACATACTAAGTGGGATCTTTATTCTTGTCAGTCACCTCGTCACATGGCTCACGACACTTCCTCAGGTCATGAGGAACTGGATTACATTTCATATACTGGTGTAGGCTTTCACCTTCAGAACGGGGTTTCAGGTTGTTAGGCTGTGTAAACTCGATCTGACGTTTCACCAAGTGAGGTTGGCATTTTCAAAGAATTGTTTTGAGTAACTTGAAGTGCCGCTTGTCTGAGGTTTATATGGACTACTGGAATTTTCTCAAAACCCCATAAAACGTGATGCCGAAGAAAAATGCCAAAAATATTTTATGGAGTAGTTGGTATCATGCTGAGTTTCTATGCCCAAGATAGCGGGTTTAAATCCGGCCAAAGCCCTCGGATTTTTTAAGAGCGTTAAAATCCCTCAATATGCCTTCCTTCGGAGGGGAAGTTAAGCCGGCGGTCCCATGTCATAGATCTATGGCATGTTAAAGAACCTTGCACTAAATACACCTGTGTGAAGCTAAATTGCATAGGTTAGGAATGTAAACAACGCTCTTAGGTTCCTACGTACGTTGCCAAGAGCCGACTGCGGTGCCGTCCAGTAGCTAAGTTCTGAACTAGGCCTAGTAGTCGTTGACGGTGGCGTTTGGCGACAAAAGTAGGAACTATTTGAAAAATTCAAAGTTGCAGTCCTTACTTGAAATAAAAAACAGATACACACACTAATACAGCCATTACAATTAACACCGGTTATCAGACAGATTCTACACACACCCAAAGTACACGGGGCTACATGACTGCGTTGCCGCAGCCCCTAAACTGAGGAACCAACCAACCTATTTCAATGGAAATTTAAAAAACACAAAGATCATAAGCGAGTTCAAAAACGAAATAAGAACAGGCTTCATCGTTGATGAAGTGTACTTAAAAGTAACAAACTGCTAGATAAGTCAGATCTAGAGAAACATAAATATGTAGTAGGCTATATACCAGAGGTGTCCATGCAGCACGCCGGGCGCGCTGGCACGCCCTAGCACGCCAGCATTCTTCTGAACAATCAATTTTTGTTTATTCCTTGACTTCAGATCAAAACTCAAAGGTTGGTTGGTTGATTCCTCAGTTTAGGGGCTGCGACAACGCGGTCATGTAGCCCCGTGTACTTTGTGTGTGTGTAGAATCTGTCTGATAGCTGGTGTTAATTGTGATGACTGTATTGGTGTGTTATCTGCTTCCAATTCAAGTAAAAACTGCAGACATTGAATTCTTTCAAGTAGTTTCTACTTTTGCCACCAAACGCCACCGTCAACGAATACTAGTTCAGAACTTGGTTACCAGATGCCACCGCAGTTGGCTCCTGGAGACGAACGTTGGAACGTAAGAGCGTTTGTCAACTGTTTAACTATACTTTAGCTTAACACAGGTGTAATTAGTGGAAGGTTCTTTAATATGCCATACATCTATGACATGGGACCGCTGGCTTTATTTCCCCTCCGAAGGAAGGCTTACTGAGGGATTTTAACGCTCTTAAAAATCCGACGACTTCGGCCGGGTTTGAACCCGCGATCATGGGCATAGAAGCTCAGTATTCTACCAACTATGCCACCGAAGCCGCTCAAAACTCAAAGGATGGAGTAGACAAATGCAGTAATGTATAATTCCTGGCACCACTGTAAATGTATTCGAGTAAAGGGGTCATTGGGACTTGGCACCTGTAGTGCACTCAATATTTTACTGAGAGACTATGGTGGTGGTGATTGATGTCTCGCTATAGTGTCGCTAAAGAGTTTCTTCAATATATTTTTGATCCCACTGCTACATTAGATTTCACTTTCATGTCCGCTCGAGGCAGGAAGTTTCTCGTCACTAAGCTAATGTAGGTACAGTATTACCCAACTGACAAATTCTTGCCAGCGGGGGATATATTAATCAGCGGTGTGATGCAATATGTTTTCCCCAAGATATCTGTATAGTCTACACTGTATGTCCATGAATCATTGTGGCACGAGCTTAGGGATTGGTCAGTTTGGTATTTCAGATTTGTGTTAAGGGAATAGTTTTAAGGCATCCATCCATACGCTTAAAGGAGGAAATTTAGCACCAACAGTGTCAAGAACGCCTGCTGCGGAGTGCACATGCCTTCCCTCTTGCCCCACACTAGTCCTGGCTAGTTGTAAATTGCTGACAGCGCACCTTCCTCAGAACGGTATGGACTCGTCAGACGAGTAATAACCTGTTACATCTCTCATTCACTGTGGTCCAGGTAAGTCCTTGTTTGTCTACCGGTACCATCCCGTTACAAGTGAATACACTGGCACAACTACACACACTAACAGATTACACACCAAAGTACACGGGGTTATTAACCAAGATGTCTCATATCCCATGAAGAAAGAACAAGAAACGAAAATAACAACAACAGTTCCAGAAGAGAACTGAAAGAGGAAGGAAGGCAGAGAGGAAGAGAAGAAGGCAGGAAGGAAAGAAGGAAGGCATAGAGGAAGGAAGGCAGGGAGGAAGGAAGGAAGGAAAGAAGGAAGGACGGCAGAGAAGAAGGGAGGAAGGACGGAAAGAAGGAACGGCAGAGAGGAAGGAAGGAAGGAAGGAAGGGCGGAAAGACGAAAGGAAGGAAGGAAAGATGGAAGGAAAGAAGGAAGGAAGGCAGAGAGGAAAGAAAGAAGGAAGGAAGGAAGGAAGGAAAGAAGGAAGGACGGAAGGAAGGAAGGCAGAGAGGAAGGAAAGAAGGAAGGAAGGAAAGAAGGAAGGAAGGCAGAGAGGAAGAAAATAAGGAAGGAAGAAAGGAAGGAAAGAAGGAAGGACGGGAGGAAGGAAGGCAGAGAGGAAGGAAAGAAAGAAGGAAGGAAGGAAGGCAAAGAGGAAGGCAAGAAGGAAGGAAGGAAGGAAGAAAGGAAGGAAGGAAAGAAGGTAGAACGGAAGGAAGGAAGAAAATAAGGAAGAAAGTAAGGAAGGAAGGAAGGCAGAGAGGAAGGAAAGAAGAAAGGAAGGAAAGAAGGAAGGACGGAAGGAAGGAAGGCAGAGAGGAAGGAAAGAAGGAAGGAAGGGAGAGAGGAAGGAAAGAAGGAAGGCAGAGAGGAAGGAAATAAGGAAGGAAGAAATGAAGGCAGGAAGGAAAGAAGGAAGGACGGAAGGAAAGAAGGCAGAGAGGAAGGAAAGAAGGAAGGAAGGAAGGAAGGAAAGAAGGAAGGAAGGCAGAGAGGAAGAAAATAAGGAAGGAAGGAAGAAAGGAAGGAAGGAAAGAAGGAAGAACGGAAGGAAGGAAGGAAGAAAGGAAGGAAGAAAGGCAGAGAGGAAGGAAAGAAGGAAGGAAGGAAGGAAGAAAGGAAGGAAGGAAAGAAGGAAGAACGGAAGGAAGGAAGAAATGAAGGAAGAAAGGAAGGAAGAAAGGAAGGAAGGAAGGAAAGGAGGAAGAAAGGAAGGAAGGAAAGAAGGAAAGAAGGAAGGACGGAAGGAAGGAAGGCAGAGAGGAAGGAAAGAAGGAAGGAAGGAAGGAAGGAAAGAAGGATGAACGGAAGGAAGGAAGAAAGGAAGGAAGGCAAAGAGGAAGGAAAGAAGGAAGGAAGAAAGGAAGGAAAGAAGGAAGAACGGAAGGAAGGAAGAAAGGAAGGAAGGAAGGAAGAAAGGAAGGAAGGAAGGAAATAAGGAAGGAAGGAAGGAAATACGGAAGGAAGGACGGAATAAAGGAAGGAAGGCAGAGAGGAAGGAAAGAAGGAAGGAAGGAAAGACGGATGGAAGGACGGAAGGAAGGAAGGCAGAGAGGAAGGAAAGAAGGAAGGAAGGAAGGAAGAAAGGAAGGAAGGAAGGAAAGAAGGAAGGAAAGAAGGAAGGAAGGAAAGAAGGCAGAGAGGAAGGAAGAAAGGAAGGAAGGAAAGAAGGAAGGAAGGCAGAGAGGAAGGAAAGAAGGAAGGAAGGAAGAAAGGAAGGAAGGAAAGAAGGAAAGAAGGAAGGAAGAAAGGAAAGAAGGAATGAAAGAAGGAAGGACGGGAGGAAGGAAGGCAGAGAGGAAGGTAAGAAGGAAGGAAGGAAAGAAGGCAGAGAGGAAGGAAGAAAGGAAGGAAGGAAAGAAGGAAGGAAGGCAGAGAGGAAGGAAAGAAGGAAGGAAGGAAGAAAGGAAGGAAGGAAAGAAGGAAGGAAGGAAAGAAGGAAAGAAGGAGGGAAGAAAGGAAAGAAGGAATGAGAGAAGGAAGGACGGGAGGAAGGAAGGCAGAGAGGAAGGAAAGAAGGAAGGAAGAAAGGAAGGAAGGAAAGAAGGAAGCTTGTAGTATTACGTGACCGTTGATCTCATGAGCCACGACCATGGAATCCTAAGCACAGAACGTGATATTTCACTTCGAAAATCGAACATTTATTGAGCGGGAATCAAACCCCATCCGCAATCAGGTTGACCACTGCAACATCGTGCCTCCGAACTGAAAGGTGTAGAGTTCAAGTCATAAAATTTCCTCATTGCCTACATTTCTCACCGCGTTATCAATACAGTGTTATAACTGGTGGTTCATTTTATGGACACATAACGTTATCAAGCGTTCCATCCCCAATAAGTGGTGATTAAAAGGATCATTCAGCTCTCAGGGGCAGATGTTCCACCCTTTTAAACAACAATTACCGCCATCATTAAGCAGTGTAGTGTAGTGTGCAGAAACATGATTTGTTAAAAGTATTTTCATGTATAAGGTGCGTTCAAAAAGTAACGAGCCGGAGGCTGGAATGCGCAAACCGGTGATGATATCGGCTAATCGTGGCGTGTGCAACGAGGTGTGGTTCCGAGCAGAGCGTGGAAGGTCACACCCCGTCGCTAGAGGGCACGCGTGCACGTCACGTGATGATACAAAGCGAGCATTTAAATATTTAAATATTTTAACTTCGCTTGGCCTCCATGATGGTTCTGTACTTACCATGTTTTTAAGCATCACATAGCTGAACTTAAATGAGTATTTTCTATCACCGTACGAAATTTCAGGGTGATATCAGTAATAGTTTCGGAGATATAAATGCCAGTCAAATATTTCGCACAGCCACCATATTGGATTGGTGAGACGTATTAAAATTTTAAGGGTACGGTCGGGGTTGGACAAAATAGTACTCTGTCCTTACTGAGTTTCATTGAAATCGCTCCTGCCGGTTAGATTTCATTAGGGGGACACCCACACATAAGCTTATATACACAGACACACACAAGGACAAAAGATAATGTCATAAGCCTATTTTCTCATAAATGAAAATAGGCTAAACATGGCAACCTAGCTCGTGTCACCATAGCATCAAGCTATTCCCGATTAGGAACACTGGACTGTTTGGCGACAGATCCCTTCAGTTGTTGGAAATAGAAAAGACAGCAACTTCCTGCTTTCTAATTAGTGGAGCAGGACTCGTCAACTCATGATGGCTGTACTTATCTAAGCGCGACCGTGCAGTAATGGGCGGGGCCGAGAATTAGACAAGGTAATCCTCGCCAAAACAAGGTTCCTCCTTTCTCTACTAGAAAGTTCTATAGTGTCAAGGAGCTTAGATATTTAACCTCCTTGACTTTCATAGCGCTCCAAGGAACGACAAAAATTCGACATGCAAGCTGCCCTTTGGGCATCAAATAACAAAGCTTGCACCCGGCACCCGAAGTCATACGATATTATGATTATTACTGGGGGATAGCACCCCCCACCCCCCCACCCCTTTTGGATTTTTTACAAAACATAATACAGGAAATTTTTGTGAGGTTTGAAGCCATTTTTCAGTGTTGCCTAAGTAAACAAAAGTTTGGTGCTTTTCAGTCGGTCAACACGAATGTACCCAAATAGAGCTGGGTTATGCCCTAATCCTGAAATAAATTACATGACATTAATAAATACACTAGGATGAACAGTTTCGATCGTCAAGCTGTAACATTTTTAATGAGTCGTTGAACGTGGTGATGACTATTGTGGTTCAATAAAACAAACATGATATGAATAAATAATATACACTGTGGTGTGACCTTACCTGTGATAGTGTAATATAATAAGTTGTTGAGCGCCAGATTCCTATTTAAGATAGTGAATCGAAATTTATTGATTTAACCTCGGCTATCAGCAGTAGAGTCGAGAACCACTTACCCGGGCCGTAGTGAGACAAAGTCATCTAACCAATCCAGTATTTAATCAAGGAGTATGATTGCCTTAAAGTACTAACTACAAGAAAAGTTACAGTCATGAAGTTAAAGAAAATGAATTTATTATATGCAAAACAAAATACTAATAGTTACAAAAAAAGAATTTAATTTACCAACTGCGGTTTAATTATTTAAAAGAAAATGAATATTAAAATGAATTGAAAGTTAATTGAAGTTAAATTATAATAGAGACGATAGTTTTATTGAATTGTTGGCTCACCCAGTCGAAGATTCGTCATATTTAAGAAATGATCGATGATCTCGATGTTACGTCGCTTATGTTTAAAAAAATGATGTGATATCTCATTTACTATGAAATATCCTCATTAAGTACGTTGCCATCTGTAGAAAGACTCTTGATCAGGGATATAACCCATTATGTATTGATATAGATGTCGGCAAGACATCGTTCAGTGTCGACTCTCGGTGCTCAGTCCATTAGGACCCAGAAAGCAAGGTTACAACTTCCTTACTTCATTGATAGCTATAGATCAATGCGTCTTTTGTCGGAGTCGCAGGTACTAATACTAATGACTTCCTTGTCACGTGGTGTCACAGCTTCCCTCTCTTATTAGCCTTCTCCATTCTTGACTCATAACTTGCAATATATATTGACGCGTATATACCGTAGAAAATGGCGTGTTGGTTACACCATAGTGGGTTTCTAAGCATCTCAGGAAAATGACGCAGTTTGCCGTGGTGAAATTCTTACTACGTCGTTCAGTTTGTGACGCACAGGGTTAGTCCATATCGCCAGTCTTGTTGCAATATATAATACTTCGTCTCTTTACAAGTAATTGTTAATAAAAATCTAATTGAATATAATAATCAAAACCGCTTACAATTATCTGATATAAAAATCATCTCATGGATGTACTAGTTAATAATAATAATAATAACATGATAATAAATGAATAACCCTTTAAATATAACAGCTATGGGATCGAATCGTTACAATCGCCCCTGATATAAATAATTTAAAATAAAATGTAACATTATTTATATCACTACACATCCTACACAAATGAATACAAATTTCAATATTAATACCCCCATAACGACAACATACAAATAATACCCTTCAACAATACATAAAAATATACAAGAACATACTCTTTTCACTTTACATATTTGTACTATCATTTCTCATTCTTCCAAATGTTCATAATGTTCATTCTTCTTTATGTATTAAACGAGCTGTAAAAAATATACATATAAAATGCCCTTCACTTTTATTTTTGACATATATGTCAACGCTGCACTCGTTTATATTTCGGTGATCGTATGCATGACATACAATTTTGGCTTCATCTCTTTTGAACGTAGTTTTTGTATATCAGTCTGGCGTAGAAGTACATTGTTGTAATACCAGCTGATTAACCCATAATAACTATTACAGCACACGATAATAGGATGCAAACAATACAATATTCCTTTCGTCTTTATAAAGGGATTACTCAAATGCAGTAAAATTTCAATAATTGAAGAAAAAAAAATAACTTAGCAAGATACCTAAGGCAATTCCAATTTCAGTGCATATGTCATACATGTAAATATTTCCCCAAATACATAATGACATCGAAATACCTCAAAGCAGTTATTAAACAGTTCATTTAAATATCCAAGTTACTACTCACCTGCCTTCGTGGCTTAATTCTTTCTTAGGCCACGGCCGCCTCCTTCCAAATTAATACTTCCTAAGTCTCCACGACTTCTTAACTTCTCATAAAACCATAATTCCTCTTTACTACTTCTCGAAAACAATAACTTGGATTTTCAAAATCACCAATAAATATAAAATCTGACTTCTCGTTCACTTTATAAAATTTAACTTAGCGTCAAGATATAACTTTACCGTAACGTCATTCCTTACTTACCATAACAAAATGATTAAGACTTGGACAAAATACTACTCAATACCTGAATTACGTATATCACTAAACTATTTCACAAAAACACATGACAAACTCCTCGGAATAAATATTTCGTTCCACAAAATATTAATGCTCTTATACTTTGAACTTAGTCTATTCATGATTTGACTTTTTGCTGAATGCCTATAAACCCCCCTTAGTTTTCTCTCAAAACTCTTAATTAAGTACCGTGTCCTCCAAACACCACTTCCTACTTGTTCTGACCGCCTGGACTATAGCTCACACTTGCTATACCAGAATCTCTCAAAACTCATCGTGACATCACACGTCACATACAAAAAACCTCCCCTATTCGTGGTATAATCCCACATCTTCTTACTGTTACAGGTCACCTCTTACTGACCAATAACACATTAAATTTCAGCTAAAAAAAAAATCTTACATGCTTCGACTAACTCCTTGGAATAATAACATCACACTTAGCTTTCCTAACTATTGTCTTCCTAAAATAATGACAGTGTTCCAGTTGATAGTTAATAACACCGACACTCATAATTAGCAAATATTCTCCCATAATCACTTCATAAAGCAAGTTCTGAGTTCTAACACAGTTCAGATACTTTCTTCTCTATCAAATTAAATGCGTAACTTACACCTGCCTTTAATTGTAACTTCATTATTACCCCTTAGGTATACACTTATCTTACCAACTTATTCTTCCTTCAAAATATTAACTTATCTTTACTAACTCCGTATGACATAAATAAAACTTTAATTTCCTGTCTACTAAAAAAAATGATTTACTTTTAAAATCCTCAAAACGTCGAATTATAACAAATTCCTTTCAATATTAGTAAATATTATGTCAACCTTTTAATTATAATTATTATCTTTACTTTTACCTGTGTAGGACAACAATCTACCACATAATTAATTCGTTATTATTCATCAGTAACTTTTTACTAAAAGTGGTTTAGCTCGATAACAAGCCTTGTAATATCTTTAAAACGTGCGTAACTGTAACTCAAACTTGGACCATATTACCTTTGTAATCTCTTATTACCTTGTGTGCATACATCCATATATACTTAAAAAAAACTCCCTTATTAACTTCACGTAGTCCCGTAGATACCATAAAAAAATAATTATTGCTCAACGGAATATACCTCGCTGACCTACTTCATCTTACCAAAAACTTCCTCCAACCTACTTCATTTGGCATCTTACCAAAAACTTCCTCAAAAAACAACTTCATTTGGCATCTTACCAAAACTTCCTCCTTAAAAAACTTCATTTGGCATCTTACCAAAACTTTAAAACCACTTTGCTCAACGGCATTACCTTCGTTGGCCTACTTCTTCAAACTCACGTCCATTTACGTGAAAATACACACATACACACACACATATCTGTCACCAAGTAAGTTACCAGATGTCCTAATTAGTTACTACTTCCTCATTTCAACCCGATGTTGGTTAATTCATACAACGCATTACCATTAACAATTCTAAACCACTTATAAATTTCTCAACATATATCCGCTGATAACCTCGCTGTCCTCAACTGAAACTTCTTTATTAAATCAATACTTAATTCTTCAACTCACTAGTTTTA
This sequence comes from Meconema thalassinum, assembly GCA_946902985.2. Classification (NCBI taxonomy): domain Eukaryota; kingdom Metazoa; phylum Arthropoda; class Insecta; order Orthoptera; family Tettigoniidae; genus Meconema; species Meconema thalassinum. The sequence goes on along the minus strand of OX336391.1, from coordinate 291,237,336 downwards.
TTACCACTGTATCATCTGATCTTCACTCACTTTTGAATTAAATCTTTATTACCATTATATTCTTAATTATGGTTGCCATAATAATTATTACTTTCTTTCGATTACTTACCTATGTAATAACCTTCCTATTTTTAAAATTTAATTCTCACTTCATCCAACTTACCTGCAGTTTAAGGACCTACATTCAACTTACCTGCATTGCTCAATAGCACGACAACCTTTGTCTTCCAAATTAAATGACTTTAGTCAATCTAAATCAATAAGCGTAGGCACTACGCGCCCCTTACCATCCTAACTTCACGACTGAATTAAAATTACACACAGCAGGTTCCTTATCTACCTCTGTTAAATCCTATTAAACTTCATTACTTAATATTTAAGTCATACGGAACAGTAACTATCGGTAATATAAATTTACATAAATACGTTCACTGGCATTTCACCGTTCTTACCACATTCATCTTCAATTCTATCTTTAACTAGAATTCCACATAATTCCTTCCGTGTTCCATTAGTTTCTACTTCCTCTGTACTACATTCATCCATAGTAACACAGTACTTCGGCTTTCCCCCTCTCACATCCCCAAGTCTGGCTAATTCAGTACGCCACTGCACGTCATATGCTTTCTTTCTCTCTCTCATCCTGATTTCTTTCTCCTCTAGCAACTTAATTCTCTTTTCTTTCATTTTACTTCTAAAATATCTACCTTTAGGTTTCATTTTCATTTCTCCGTTACTATCACTTAATGCTCTCTTTAGCCGTGGACTACTGCTTCTGCTCTTATCTATCTCTCTCCTCCTCTTAACCTGTTTACTAATTATGTTCTTCTGACTATGACTTAACGCACGCTTCTCTGCCACTAATAATTTCATATTAACTTCCTCTATCACAGGACTAAATTCTTCCCTAGTTTGCCTATCTAATTTATCTATGATTGTCTGCATCTTAATCTCTTGGGTGCTTAGTACTTTCTTTATCTTACCTACTTCTATCCCTATCTTTTCTCTCATCTTCTTCACTTCTTTTTCGCTACATTCTATAGTCTCTTCTACAGCTATCCTGCGTTCATCTAAAATCTCCTTCAACTCTACTATGCTTTCTCCTACTATCTCCTCTGACGCTAATCTATTTTCACCTAAAATCTCGTCTGACTCTAATCTGATTTCACCTAAAATCTCCGCTATTTGCCGTTCCTCACCTAAGATCTCCTCCGATTCCAATCTGCTTTCACCTACAATCTCCAATGACTCTAATCTACTTTCAATTACAGTCTCCACTAATTCCAATTTGCTTTCACCTAAAATCTCGTCTGACTCTAATCTGATTTCACCTAAAATCTCCGCTAATTCCAATTTGCTTTCACCTAAAATCTCGTCTGACTCCATTCTACTTTCAATTATAGTCTCCTTACAGGCTGTCTTTACTGATTCTACTGCAGTTTCCCCTAAAGTCTCTACTACCTGCCTAGTTTCCACTTCTACCAATTTGCTAAAACTTTCACCTTGAGTTGCTATTTTCTCTTCAATCACAGTTACTATTCTTTCCTGAATCCTACTTTCTGCTGCTTCTAATTTCTTATCTACTGTCTTAATAATATCTTTAGCCTTCATCTCTACCTCCTCCTTAATTTCACCTCTGATTTCCTGTTTCACAACCTGAATACTTTGCTGTAGTACCTCATACTTCTTACCCAACCCTTCATTGACTTTAACCACACTGTCTAGTTTTACATTATTCTCTTCCAGCTTCTGATTTATTTTACTCATATCTTGATTTAGCCTACCCATCTCTTCTCTCATCTCCTTACTATTTTTATTCATATCTTTATCTAATTTCTCAAATTTACCATTGAATTCCAAATAATTTCTTTTATTCTCTTCACTATTTTTATTCATATCTTTATCTAATTTCTCAAATTTACCATTGAATTCCAAATAATTTCTTTTATTCTCTTCACTATTTTTATTCATATCTTTATCTAATTTCTCAAATTTATCATTGAATTCCTTCCTACTTTCTAAATTATCTTTCTTACTCTCTTCCATATTTTTATTCATATCTTTATCTAATTTCTCAAATTTATCATTGAATTCCTTCCTACTTTCTAAATTATCTTTCTTATTCTCTTCCATATTTTGATTTAGCCTACCAATATCTTCTTTCATCTCCCTACTATTAATTCTCATCTCCCTCATAAACACAGTTAATGGATCTTCAGGAATCTCTATAGACTTTTCTTTCTCTAGACTACCACTAGTCTCAGGATGTACCTCTGTATTCGTCTCGAGATTTTCCTCTGAATTCGTGTCAGGGTTAACCTCAGGATTATTTTCAGGATTACTCTCAAGATTTACCTCCGACATCTTGGTATTATTCTCTACGCTCTCAACATCGCTACCGCTATCAACCTCCTTATAATTAACTTTCTTGACTGCATCCCTACTTCTCAACTGCCTCTGTTCCTCCTCCGACATCTCGAAGTACACCGTATAACAATTGCCCTTCCAAAATTTCACTTCACTTCACTGTCCCCCAAAAGCACTGACAATTTGCACTGAAATTATACACTCCTCTGACTAAATACCGAATGGTTTTCGTGCCCTACTTTGTGGCGCCAAATGTAACATTTTTATAAAGTCCTTCATCGTGGTTGATGACTATTGTGGTTCAATAAAACAAACATGATATGAATAAATAATATACACTGTGGTGTGACCTTACCTGTGATAGTGTAATATAATAAGTTGTTGAGCGCCAGATTCCTATTTAAGATAGTGAATCGAAATTTATTGATTTAACCTCGGCTATCAGCAGTAGAGTCGAGAACCACTTACCCGGGCCGTAGTGAGACAAAGTCATCTAACCAATCCAGTATTTAATCAAGGAGTATGATTGCCTTAAAGTACTAACTACAAGAAAAGTTACAGTCATGAAGTTAAAGAAAATGAATTTATTATATGCAAAACAAAATACTAATAGTTACAAAAAAAGAATTTAATTTACCAACTGCGGTTTAATTATTTAAAAGAAAATGAATATTAAAATGAATTGAAAGTTAATTGAAGTTAAATTATAATAGAGACGATAGTTTTATTGAATTGTTGGCTCACCCAGTCGAAGATTCGTCATATTTAAGAAATGATCGATGATCTCGATGTTACGTCGCTTATGTTTAAAAAAATGATGTGATATCTCATTTACTATGAAATATCCTCATTAAGTACGTTGCCATCTGTAGAAAGACTCTTGATCAGGGATATAACCCATTATGTATTGATATAGATGTCGGCAAGACATCGTTCAGTGTCGACTCTCGGTGCTCAGTCCATTAGGACCCAGAAAGCAAGGTTACAACTTCCTTACTTCATTGATAGCTATAGATCAATGCGTCTTTTGTCGGAGTCGCAGGTACTAATACTAATGACTTCCTTGTCACGTAGTGTCACAGCTTCCCTCTCTTATTAGCCTTCTCCATTCTTGACTCATAACTTGCAATATATATTGACGCGTATATACCGTAGAAAATGGCGTGTTGGTTACACCATAGTGGGTTTCTAAGCATCTCAGGAAAATGACGCAGTTTGCCGTGGTGAAATTCTTACTACGTCGTTCAGTTTGTGACGCACAGGGTTAGTCCATATCGCCAGTCTTGTTGCAATATATAATACTTCGTCTCTTTACAAGTAATTGTTAATAAAAATCTAATTGAATATAATAATCAAAACCGCTTACAATTATCTGATATAAAAATCATCTCATGGATGTACTAGTTAATAATAATAATAATAACATGATAATAAATGAATAACCCTTTAAATATAACAGCTATGGGATCGAATCGTTACAAAGCGAAGGGGGAGAAAGGGAAAACCAGTTCCGCCCATTTAACATCCGGGTTAGTCGACCTTAACTGGTGCCAGAGTGAACACGAAACTGCTTGAAGTTCCAGTTAGGGAGACAACCGGATAAGTATCGGCCTGTATTATTACAGTATAACCATAGTTGATTTTGTATAACCATGTAATCACCCCAAACAGACAAATTCAGGATTTTTATCACCATTTTAGAAGTTCACCTAGCATTAGATATACTACATTTAGCTTACACCGACAGTTGCATTACCAACACTGCAACTAAATAATTGTACATATCTAATATATAAAAGTGAAAGTCTGTATGTATGTATATATGTTGGTTCCGTATACAAATCTGCACCGTTCCACCAATCTCAACCATATTTTGCATACACATAGTTTAGGACCCAGAAGGAACCGCTGGCTACATGAATTTTCGATAGTCTTTCTCATTCTTCTGATTTCGGCCCTTTTTCAATCAAAAACAGGCTAATCAAATCATAAAATATACTCATGAAGGAATGGCAAGGCAGATAGTTTCCATGGCAACATAGCTCAAGTCCAGACACGGCCGACTTGATGCCAATTGCGCTCAGCACTACCGGTATAGAAAATGAGGATCTTTACTTGAAATCCCGTTAGTTACTCAACTACTCACACAGCACTGTCAACCGTGTTTAGCATAACAAAGACTTGACACTATCTTCTTTCTACTATATATTTTTCAAATACCACTCACTCATTCACTCACTCACTCATTCATTTATTCATCACGAAATCTCAGAAACCACCGAACGGATTGGAATGAAATCTGGTATGCAGCTTCCTCAAGGGCCGCAAATGCCCACTAAGAGAGACATTTTGGCTATTCAGGTTCTAAAGGGGTGTTAAGGGGGTAGACCTGCATTTAATTGAATAGCAATATCTCCCGATTGGTTTCATGGGTGAATGTGATACTCGGCATATAAACTCATCATTAAAAATAAGAAGACATGTGTCTGAGGGTTTTTCGATGTGGTGTATATAATGAGGTGAAAGGGGTGAAAAGTGGGGATTAAAAGATTCTTAACGGAGCGTGTGTCTCTTAAACGACATAGGCGAGGAGTTTGAAACACAGCGAAAAAAAATCAACATAAAAAAGAAGTAAATATGTGTTTGACAGTTTTTTCATAAATCCAATTTAAGGGGCCCATGGGGAGAGATGAAATTCTGGGGGGGGGGGGGAACAGGAAAGAAAGTGTCCTAACTGATTGACTGACTGGCTCACTCATCAAACTCAGGGGAAAAAAACTGCTTTAAAGTAAGTAAATAGCTGTTCGACAGTTTTTTTTTCATAAATCAAATTTAAGGGGTTCATGGGGAGGGGTGAAATTCTGAAAAAAGAAAATTGAAAGAAAATGTCCAGACTCACTCACTCACTCACTAATCATCGCCTAGCCAAAATTATTGAAGTTAGAAACATGACAGTTTGGGGATATGTTCATTGTATGTCAAAACCGTCTACTAAGGGAGGATTTTCGGATATTCAGGTTCTTAAGGGGTCTTAAGGGGATTAAACCTGCATTTCATTGAATAACAATATCTCCCGATTGGTTTCATTGGGGGATGTGATACACGGCATATAAACTTATCATTAAAAAGTAACAAGACACGTGTCTGAGGGTTTTTCGATGTGTTTATGAGGTTAAAGAGGTGAAAAGTGGGGATTGAAAGATTCCTAACGGAGCGTGTATCTCTTAAACGACATAGGCGAGGAGTTTGAAACTCAGCGGGAAAAAAATCAGCATAAAAATAAGTAAATATGTGTTTGACCGCTTTTCCACAAATCCAATTTAAGGGGCCCATGGGGAGGGGTGAAATTCGGGGGGGGGGGATAGGAAAGAAAGTGTCCTAACTGATTGACTGACTGACTCACTCATCAAACTCAGGGGGAAAAAACTGCTTTAAAGTAAGTAAATAGCTGTTCGACAGTTTTTTTTCATAAATCAAATTTAAGGGGTTCATGGGGAGGGGTGAAATTCTGAAAAAAGAAAATTGAAAGAAAATGTCCAGACTCACTCACTCACTCACTAATCATCGCCTAGCCAAAACTATTAAAGTTAGAAGAATGATATTTTGGGGATATGTTTGTTTGTTGTGTGTCGAAAACGTCTACTAAGGAGGGATTTTTGGGTATTCAGGTTCTAAAGGGGTGTTAACGGGGTTAAACCTGCATTTCATTGAAAAACAATATGATACGACTATGACGCGAGCGAAGCGAGGCTAAAATTGAGATGGTGTGTGTCTGTGTATTACTCAATCTCGCAAGTACCACTGGTCCGATTTACGTGAATTTTACATGGAAGTAGCTGATTTACCTGGTTAACATATAGGTTACCTTTGATTTCAATACTTTGCACTATTTAAAATGGCGACCATTTTAGTGACGTCACTACACCCTTCGGTTTCAAACTTTCATATTTCCATTTCAAATAAAATGAGAACGCTAAGAAATAGCAAACTTTTGATGGCATATGCGAGGTTTAAAATTACATTTCCTATCCGAAAGGTATCTGCAACTGTTAGCGAGTAAAACCTAAATTTGTGGTATAAAACACGGTCAACGCCGAGCGGTGTAGTTGGACAAAATGTTCCATCCTTAATCTCCCTCTGCGCAGCACCTCGCCTATCCCCTGTTTTAACTGTCACCTTCACATTTTAATTTATTTATGACGCGTAGCGAAGCACGGGTACTTCAGCTAGTTGTATATATTTTTCACATGTTTTCTCAAACATAGATGTTATAGCCTAAGTGTAATGGATCTGATGATGATCGCTTGACGATCGAAACTGGTCATCCTAGTGTATTTATTAATCTCATGTAATTTATTTCAGGATTAGGGCATAACCCAGCTCTTTTGGGTACATTCGTGTTGACCGACTGAAAAGCACCAAACTTTTGTAATACAGGAAATGATAATACAAAATTATCTGAAATATTTCTTCAATTAAATAATTATCTGATACTTGCTGATGAATCTATACCTCTTACTATGTACAGTACTGTTGTCACCTTTCAGTCCGGCTCCCCATTGAGGCTAAACACGTCTTTATGACAACGTATAACCCAGCCTTCTCAGGGTTGCCAATCTCGCTCTTTCATCACTAAATATAGCTTAAATCAAAAACCTCTATGGACATGAAATTGGAAGGTGGAAAGCTAAAGGAAGTAGGAGACTTATGTTACTTAGGAAGAAAAATAACCAGTGATGGACGAAGCAAAGAGGATATAAAAAGTAGGTTGGCTCAGGCACGGAAAGCATTTCTACAAAAAAGGAATCTGTTGACATCGAATATAGATTTAGGTATTACGGAAGTTATTTTTGAAAGTCTTTGTCTGGAGCGTGGCGCTCTATGGAAGTGAAACTTGGACTATTGGAGCAGCAGGAAAGAGGAGAATTGAAGCATTTGAAATGTGGTGTTACAGGAAATTGATTAAGATCAGATGGGTAGATAGGGTTACAAATGAAGAGGTATTAAGACGAGTGGGAGAGGTGAGATGTTTCTGGCGACTGTTAATGAAGAGAAAATATAGGTTAGTAGGACACATACTAAGACACCCAGGAATAGCAAGCTTAGTTATAGAAGGAAGGGTCGAGGACACGAACTGTAGGGGTAGGCCAAGGTTAGAATATGTTAAACAGATTGCCTCGGATGTAGGGTGTGGTAGCTATGTAGAGATGAAACGATTAGCTCAGGACAGGGAGCCATGGAGGGCTGCATCAAACCAGTCAAGAGACTGAAGATTCAAACAACAAATATAGCTTATCTGATAATGAGCCTAGCGCCAAATAATTTTAATCTCGCCTAGCGGGACAATTACCTTTCCTTCTTTCCTTAGCGGGAGGGAAATTATTAAAATTGATCTAGTTTTAATTAAAAAGAATATCTTGCAATGAATGTACCAAGAGTGTTCTATGGGCTCATTAAAACTAATTTGGATGATTGAATAGTATGGTTTTACAGAAATGATGGTGTTCCGGAATGGAGGAAAAGTTCCTGCAACAGCAAAAATCTACATACAAGGACAGCAAATAAAGACCACTCCAGATTTCAAGTATCTAGGAGTCACATTTCAAACAACCGCTAAGTGTTTCACAAAACATGTATTAGAAAAAGCTACACATGCAATAATGGCTATGCATGGAATAAGTTATATAAGATTACTCAGATTAGAGACAGCAATTTCTCTATTTAAAGCAAAAATACTGCGAATATTGACGTATGGCTTAGAAATTATCTGGCCGTATCTCTCAATGAAAAACCTCTCCACATTAGAAAGAGTAAAACCAGTATACATTAAGAAAGCAATTGGAGTTTCAAAGACAGCAAGATCCAGATTAGTGTATCTCCTGGCAAGAGAATCCTTCCTCATAGAAGATCTTAGGACACAAATACATCTACCCAACACAAATGCATCAGAGAACCTATTGGCAACACTCATCCAAAAGCGAGAAGACGTATATCCGGAGTTTTTTGCATCTGGCGCCATGATTGATCGATCATGGACGAAAACAAACTTTGAAATGCGTCACGTCTATACAAGAATGGCAGTACACGGCTTCCATCACATCATTTGTCACAACAAGACGTATCATGAGCCTTCAATTACATGCAAGTGTCAACTGTGTGGACATGCATGCGATCATTATGACCACTTAGAAATCCGTACAAAAAGAACAAGTATACAATCAGTGATCGTCTACTGCTCAGGATTGAGGGAGAGAGATTAGATGATCCCACACGCTGTATTGACACCATCAGCCGAGTAACTAGGACATACCTCTTACGAACAATTCGACTAACACAGTATTAGAAGATTGCATCGTCGCGTCGTCTCCTCGGAGATTTCGTTCCTCAGTGATGACGGAGCGATGAGGGAGAGAGATTGATTGTTTTCCACGGCTTAAGGCTGAGCTACTGGTACTGCTGACAAGCACTGGACAAGAGATGGCAGCACTGCCGATCCTTGCTAGTCACCGCATGTGAATTCCCACTTCCCCTCCACCCTTCCATACTCCTCATTCGCACACAATCTTTCCCCTCTCTGTTGTAAGCCTCGCTTATAAGTCGCACAGCGATCTGTTTCCGAGTCGTAAGCGTATTGCAATCTTGAGCACTGTCGTCCAGCCGTATAAAATGGTTCGGGGCGTTTGATTGATAGGCCTATGCATAGGCTTGCCATACGTCCCGGTTTGACCGGGACAGTCCCGGTATTTTGCTCTTGTCCCGGTGTCCCGCCCGGTTTTATCAATGTCCCGGAAAACGATTGTAAGACGTAAGAAGTAATGAATTTATGTGTTTAAGAATCTTTTATGAATGGGTTACTTTTCAACAATCAACATCTTTGAATATCGCGCACAGCGTCAAAGAGGTCAGAAGTAGACTATAGTCAACTCAATAATTAATTTTTTTTTAGTTTGACAAAAAAGTTTTTTGTAATTGTTTTTGTAGTTCGACAAATATTTGTAGTTTTATTTTAATAAGAATTAGTAATTGTTTAATTAAACACTTTTATGAAGTATTTTAAATTACATTTTATTAACACTTATTTCTAGATGGTAGACCTGAAAAAAAATCATTAAAAAGGAAAAAATATATATTTTTATGTAGCAAAAATTCTTTATTTTTATTTTTAAAAGGTGTGTAGAACTAACAATTTAGGGTGCCAGATTCTTCCCTCCCGTCACTTGTGAGGCTTAAAAAAGGCTTAAAACTCACCATTTTGCTTCTAATTTTAAAAAATTCCCGGCGGAGGATCCCCGAACCCCCGCTCTGCTAGGGAGTATTCCATACCTTTCAGACCCCCCGGTAAGACCATCCCATATTAATGTCAAGCTTCGTTACAGTAGCGCTCTACATACAGCGAGGTCCTCCTCAAAATGACTAAGCATCGCTGGGACTGTGTGGCGGATGGAGAGCGTTTAGTCAGCGTCAGTTGACTAGTGCCTATCGTTACACAACACCAGATCGAGAAGCCCCGGATGCGGTCATAGCTTGATTACATTCCCAGCTGGCAAGATACTTTAGTTGAGAGAGTTAAAAAACTTGTGATGGAGTACTGTAGTCTATCTAGTATCCCGTGAACATGGTTAGGTATAGAACAAAACATCGAGTTTTCCTAGTGGAAACTTATTTTCTCAAGAAGAAGTCTTCCAGTAAATGTTTTCGTACATTCAGCGCCGTGCGAATCTTACTTGTGGGGGAACCTCAAACAAAAAGTATACAGAAACAATCCGCGTTCTCTGGAAGTTCTTGAGAACGAAATAACTGCACTGGTACCAAAATAATATCAGTGAGGATGAATTACAGCGAGTGTACTAAAACTTCTTCCCTTGGTGCAATGTGTGTTTAGGAAATGAAGAACAACATTTCCAGCAAACTAATCTGAAATTAAGTAATAATAATTATTAAATAAGCAAAGAAAAGGAAATGTGTTAAACTAGTTGGGCGCTACGCTGCTGCTAGTGCCAGTGCCTTGCTCGACAGGTGGCTATCCATAGTGCCACAGCGCCTGCGTGGTTGGGTTTTGTAGAGAATGCTCTCACTGTATAATAGTGTAGGAGCCAATATTAAGAAATGTTGGAGCAAGAAATTAAAATTTTACCATACAATTAGTCATATAATATATCAGGGGTGTCCACAACGAGGCTCGCGAGCCAAATGCGACTCTTGAGTCAATCTCGTGCGGCTCCTTTAAAAAATAACTCAGATTTTAAAAAGTTTAAAAAGCATATAATAGTACACTACATTATGGAAAAAGGAAGAAAGCTTGTAGTTTAACGTGACCGTTAATCTGTAGATTATCAGCCTCGGGACCTCCTTTGTACGTGGAATCCGAACCACAAGACATGGCATTTCACTTCGAAAACTACATTATGCAACGAGCCTATAAAGGCAATAATTAAGGCGAGTTGCATACGACTGTTGATGTTCGACGATAATTATAACTTTATTATACATTTTATGTTTTAACATAAATATTCATAAATATCTGTGGGATTCAGTAACTTCAGTTAGTGAACAGACCGCGCTGGGTGGATTGCTGACTGAACAGAGCGCATGCGTGGGTCAAAGAATTTCGAAAGCAGAGGCTATTTACCATTTACTTTGCTTGGCTATGCTATTGTTTACAGCCTGCATGATGTCTAGTGCAGATCAGAACTAGCATTCACTAATATTGTCACCGAAGTCATTTGAAAGCAATGCGCTGTGTAGAAAATGGAGTTGGGGATATTAAGGTACAGTGCTATTTCTTGTCTCATATTCGCCAGTTTATTTACGCGAACATATGAGGCGGGGCACTTTCCATGTCGGTAATTTATATATAAGGATGCTGTGTTGCTAATTTCTGGACGTAGATTCATAAATTTCTTGCGTATGTCATAGTATTTTCTTGTTACCGTAAAGGTTCGTGCTGATTTTGTCTTTGTGTTTGGGATTGTAACTACAATGGTTGATCCGATATTCAATTTGAACTTACAAATCATGTAATTCATGTCCGACATGTTGGATATTGAGCGCATGCGCGAAGCTATCCTTACCCAATTGGTCAATGAATGAGCTCTGATTGGCTGAAGAAACTGTTTCATTATGAAGAATAGTACTAAAGTAACCCTCATTATGATACTGTTTTCGTACATTTCGACATCGTCGAACATAAACTATATAAATGTTTCTTAAATTCTTTATGAAATAAAAAAAAGTCTTCTCGGCACGCCGGAAGGCGGAGGTAGATTTCACCGGACAAACTTGGGGATAGGCGAGAATAGGCAGAATATGCAGGTTTTCGTAGAAGGATCAGACCTCATTTATTGCGAGAAAGTATTTTATAACTGGAGATTAAGTAACTTTGTTTTTCGCCATTTTATGCATATTTTAAACATTTTATTGTCTTATGATGACGGTAACCTTCTTGTCATTTGGAGTCCATTTTGATACTTGTAGTCACACTGTCCTTATGCAAGATTTCGACACTGATGTGTAACTATGTAACGGTCTGTTACTTCTTCACGCCAAATTATATCTCCCGCAGAGATTTTGGTTGGTTCCTCAGTTTAGGGGCTGCGACAACGCGGTCATGTAACCCCGTGTACTTTGGGTGAGTGTAGAATCTGTCTGATAAACGGTGTGAATTGTGATGGCTGTATTAGTCTGTAATTCAGGTAAGGACTGCAGATGGTCAATTTCAAGCAGTTCCTAATGTTGCTACCAGATACTACCGTCAACGACACCTAGCTGTGAACTTGGCTAAAACGTGTCTTCTATATATATAAAAATCAATTTTACGTGATAGTTTGTCTGTCTGTGGGTGTGTATGTCTCCTATGCGTTCATATACCATTCATCCGATTGCAATGAAACTAGGGTGAGATGTTGAGTACACTCAAAGGAAGGTTTCTGACTTAGTAAATCCATTTTACAATAGGTAGCGCACGCGTAGATTCAACAAATGAGCGACGATGCGCGAAGCGTTTCAAAAAAGTCCCGTATGTGTTCATATAGCCTACCATTCGTCCGATAGCGATGACACTTGGGTGAGATGTTGTATATACTTACGTGAAGGTTTCAAAATTAGTGAATACATTTCACAGTAGATAGCGCACGAGTAGATTCAACAATTGCGTGACGACACGCAAAGCGTTTCAACAAAGTCCCGTATGCATTCATATACCATTCGTCCGATAGCTATGAAACTTGCGTAAAATGTTGTGTACACTTCAGGGAAATTTTCTGGCTTAGTAAATTCACTTTACAATAGGCAGCGCACGAGTAGATTCAACAAATGAGCTACGAGGTGCGAAGCTTTTCAACAAAGTCACGTATGCGTTCATATACCATTCGTCCGATAGCGATGAAACTAGGCTGAGATGTTGTGTGCACTCCAGGGAAGGTTTCTGGCTTAGTAAATCCCTTTAAAAAATAGGTAGAGCACGAGTAGAATCAACAAATGAGCGACGACGCGCGAAGCGTTTCAACAAAGTCCCATATAAGGTCATATACCATTCATCCGTTAGCGATGCAACTTGGGTGAGATGTTGTGTACACTCCAGGGAAGGTTTCTGGCTTAGTACATCCATTTTACAATAGGTAGTGCACCAGTAGATTCAACAAATGAGCGATGACACGCGAAGCGTTTCAACAAAGTCCCGTATAAGGTCATATACCATTCGCCTGATAGTGATAAATGTTTGGTGAATTGTTGTGTACACTCCAGGAAAGATTTCTGGTTTAGTAAATCCATTTTACAATACGAAGCGCACGTTTAGATTCAACAAATGAGTGACTACGCGAAGCGTTTCGACAACGTCTGGTATATGTTCACATACCATTCATCCGATTGCGATGAAACTTGGGTGAGATGTTATGTACACTCCAGGGAAGGTTTCTGGCTGAGTACATCCATATTACAATACGTAGCGCAAGAGTAGAATCAACAAATGAGCGACGACACGCGAAGCGTTTCAACCAAGTCCCGTATGCATTTATATACCATTCGTCCGATAGCTATGAAACTTGGGTGAGATGTTGTGGTCACTTATGTGACGGTTTCTAACTTATTAAATACATTTTACAGTAGGTAGCGCACGAGTAGATTCAACAATTGAGTGACGGGACGCGAATCGTTTAAACAAAATCCGGTATGCGTTCATATACTATTCATCCGATTACGATGAAACATTGATCAGTTATTGTGTACACGCCAGGGAAGGGTTTCGACTTAGTAAATCCGTTTCACAATAAGTAGCGCAAGAGTAGATGCAACAAATGGGTGACGACACGCGAAGCGTTTCAACAAAATCCCCTATTGTGTTCATATAACCTTCTTCGATTGCGATGAAACCTTGATGAGTTATTGTGTACACGCCTCGGAAGGGCTTCGACTTAGTAACACATTTCTCAATAGGTAGCGCACGAGTAGATTCAACATATGACAGCGCACGAATCGTTTAAACAAAACCCCGTATACGTGCATATACCATTCATCCGATTGCGATGAAACATTGATGAGTTATTGTGTACACGCCAGGGAAGGGTTTTGACTTAGTAATTCCATTTCACAATAGGTAGCGCACGAGTATATGCAACAAATGGGTGACGACGCGCGAAGCGTTTCAACAAAATCCCCTATGCGTTCATATAACCTCCTTCGATTGTGATAAAACCTTGATGAGTTATTGTGTACACGCCAGGGTAGGGTTTCGACTTAGTAAATCCATTTCTCAATAGGTAGCGTACGAGTAGAATCAACAAATGAGTGACAGCGCACGAATCGTTCAAACAAAATCCCGTATACGTTCATATGCCATTCATCCGATTGCGATGAAAGTTTTGAAAGTTGTTGTGCACGCTCCCACGAATATTGCTAAATTAGAAAATCCATTTTACGATAGCTTAGAAGCAGTTAACGGAAATTGAAAAACATGTTCTGTATCCAAAAGCACATCAAGAAACAGAATTTCAACGCCAACACTTTCTTTGATTGGCATTGCAACGCATGCCGGGTACAGCTTGTTATTTTATAAATCATTACAATTTTAACCTTCTGTCTCGCTTCGAAGCAGCTTGTTAAATTTGTGGTTTCCAAAGTTAATGTTATTTGCCACCCCTGTAATATACCATGCCATATCATATCTATAGAGCATCCAGCGTTTAGAAAAGACTGTGGAGCCTTATGGCGACAGTGTTGCTAGCTCTAGGCAGAGGTAGCGCTGACGTCATATGTTATGTTCACCCACTTCGAGTACTGTTCTTTCATAAGTTAGCGAGACAACACAACCCCAGCAGCTACCTGAAGTAGCCTACAACACGCACAGGAAGGAACAGTTTTGCAGGTGTTAACGGATGGGACCCGTATTAAGGATACCGTACGCGAAGAGAACCAATAACGACATTCATTTCGTTGTGATATGACGCATTACTGATTGACAGATGTCGAGAGCACAACCCTTCCTTCCTTCTCGGATGTACTGTATGCTGACGCTGTTAACAATTTTTACGTCAGCAATACTGTTGATCATCTTTTTTGTTATTATTTAGGCTATAATTTAGTTTCTTTCAATTCTATTCTTGTTGTTTTGTTTAGATAAGTATTTGTAATATTGTAGTGAGTTAGCCATGCGGTTAGGGGCGCGCAGCTGTGAGCTTGCATTCGGGAGATAGTGGGTTCGAACCCAACTGTCGGCAGCCCTGATTCGATCGAACAGAAAATAAAACAGGCACACAACAATAAACCAATGACGGATAGTGCTTCAGAACCTTTGTTGCCAGCGGAACTGAGCACGTGCTCCACTCCGGGCAAGCATGCAGCATTGGACGAGGCTCTTCTTTCCAGCGTGCTAATCTCGAAAATGTTTAAATTACTAAGACGTAGTATAAACGATACTTGTATGCAATAACAAAGGTAATCAATTGGCAGATAATTGTAGGAAGCTATTATGACGAAAAATATACATGTTCAGAGTTCCTTCATGATAAAAGGTGAGGCAACAAAACCAGTGCAGCGGGGGGGGGGGGGGGGGGGGGAGGGGCATTAAAAGTAAAAGCCCATAAGACCCACAGTCTTTTCAAAACGCTGGATGTTCTAGGGTGCGTGGACGCGGTGGTAGAAATATAAGGGGATCTCTATGTGCAATATTTCATGTGGGAGATACAAATACCATCAAATTAGCAAAGCTCTTCTAAAAGTGATAGTTCAGGGAAGACAAGCAATCGTAAAACTATTTTCAAAAAGTGACTATGTAGGTTTCTTATGATGGATAGAGAGTACTCACTTCTCGACGTCGTTGTGTGTGATGAGGGACTGGCCTAGACGAGCCATCCGTGCCAGCATCTCCAGCAGATACTCAGGGTCCGGCTCCGAGTCCATGGCTGACAAGTAGTTGTTCTCCCTGCAACACAGTACAGAGTTACTGTATCTCTACTTAGTATAAAACAAAGTCCCTGATTTTTGGATGTCACGGGTAATCTCGAGAACCATCGGATGGATTTTGATGCGTTTTTCACCATTCTGTAAAGGATATCTCGAGGAAGGTTTCTGTAGCAAATAATTTATTTATGATCAAAGGAAGCAAATCAGTAACGATTTCAATGAAAAAGTCGAAATGTAACCTGGCGTCCGTGCGCTTTTTAAGCTGGGGAAACCGTTAAAAATATCAATATACTATGAGTGTAAGAATTGTTCAGCATGAAAAGTTCTACAAAAAAGTCCGGGAGAGCACATTTCTATCTTCAACACATCGCCCACTATAAGTGATTTTACGTTTTCATTTCTTTCAACAATCTCCATTCAATTACTGAGGCAACAGTTTACGAGCTAGCTAGGAAAAAAAGAGAGACAATCACGTAGGCTAATGCATTCATAACTGTTCCCGGGCGAAGCCGGGGCAGGTTGCTAGTTTCCTAATATATTACTGTCTCAAAGACAAGGGCGTATCCAGTAGGGGCTAATGGGGCTGCAGTCCCTCCAAAAAGCACCTGCAATTCCTAGAAAAAGATACTTAAACAGAGGTAATTTTGGGTGTTATTAAATCCTACGGTAATTTTGGCTGTCACCCCTGAGGTTCGGGTTCGATTTCGATTTCCCGCAGGTACCTTATCTCCATCGCTTGCAGTTGGCTCTGGTGTCTGGAGTAGAGTTCCCATGACTCACGCCCCATTCAAAATACATTCTTTATTTATTTATTCATTGCCACAACAGGGCAGTGCCCCAATTACAAGTAGCCAACAATTGTTTACACACAGATAATACATGAAAATACATTAAAATACAAATAAAATACATTAAAAAACAAAATAAAAATACATTAAAATACAAATAAAACACATTAAAATACAAAATAAAAATACATTAAAATACAAATGTAAATACATGAAAATACAAAATAAAAATACATTAAAATACAAATATAAATACATGAAAGTACAAAATAAAAATACTTTAACATGCAAATAAAATACATTAAAATACAAATAAAAATACATTAAAATACAAAATAAAAATACATTAACATGCAAATAAAATACATTAAATACAAATAAAAATACATTAAAATACAAAATAAAAATACATTAAAATACAAATAAGAATACATTAAAATACAAAATAAAATACATTAAAATACAAATAAGAATACATTAAAATACAAATAAGAATACATTAAAATACAATATAAAATACATTAAAATACAAAATAAAAATACATTAAAATACAAATAAGAATACATTAAAGTACAAAATAAAATACATTAACATACAAATATAAATACATTAAAATACAAATATAAATACATTAAAATACAAATAAAATACATTAAAATACAAATAAAATACATTAAAATACAAAATAAAAATACAGTAGAATATAAAATAAAAATTGAAAATAAATAATTGAAAGTTAATAATTAAAAATGAAAATTAAAAATTAAAATTAACAAGTCGTTCCGTGAAGAACTATACAGCCTATTTTCATATATCCTGCTCATGTTAATTGCCTCCATCAACATACAAAATGTCAGTTTAATTGCTGTAACAGATTCGTAGATACTGAGAACCGTCTAAATATTTCAGATGGTCGCCAGGTTGGATTTTTATTTTTGTACTATTACATTAATATTATTGTGTACGTGTCGTATTCAAACTTCAATCGCATGATTAGAACACAAGAAGTAAAAACGAGATTTTAAAATTATGCACATCAGCCATCTTGTGATTATGCAAACAATTGAAATAAATTAGATGCCAGTGGATCAACATTTGTATGAGCATTCAACTTGCAACATTTCACGGCACTCGGATAGTTAATTCGCGAGAAACGTCCATTAAAATATTTATACTTCGCGTCGCCGCCATGTTGGATCTGTGCTCACCAGGTTATTGAAGTCCTATAGGTGAACATACGTTCATAGTCTCTATGAACTTAAAAAAATTCAGTTTGGTTCCTGTAAAAGATTCATAGATATTGAGAACCGTCTAAATATTTCGGAAGCTCGCCATTTAGGATTGTTATATGTATAGGCCATAGAGTTATGTACCATTCAAGGACAATTATTGCCTAGGTTCATTATTCAAACTTTCACTTCGATCGCATAATTACGACACAAGAAATATAAACTTAATTTTAAAATTTCGCACAGCCGCCATCTTGAGGTTATGTTAACAATTGAATAAAATTAGAAGGCAGTGCATTACAATCTGCAAAATCATTTACTGTACCACATTTCACTGCGCTCAGAGAGTTAAATCACGAGAAAAGTCTATTAAAATATTTCAAATTCGCTTGGTCGCCATGTTCGTTTTGTACTTTACAGGTTTTTGAAATATACATAGGTTAACTTGTATCAGTACCCTTTATCACCGTACGAAATTGCAGGGTGATATCTGTAATAGTTTCGGAGATATAGAATAACAGTGAAATATTTCGCACAGCCGCCATTTTGAGGTTATGTAAACAATTGAACTAAATTAGACTCCAATGAATTACAATGTGTATAAACATTTGCTGTACCAAGTTTCATTACGTTTGGATAGTTAAATCGCGAGAAAAGTCTATTTGAAAGTCTCAACTTCCCTTGACCGCCATGTTGGTTTTGTAGCACCAGGTTTTTGAAAGTCTCATAGGTGAACTTCTAGTAGTGCCCTTTATCACCGTACATAATTTCAGGGCGATATCGGTAATAGTTTCGGAGATATTGAATGCTAGTCAAATATTTCGCACAGCCGCCATGTTGGATTGGTGAGACGTAACAAAATTTGAAGGGCACGGTCGAGGTCGCCGGGAATAGTGCTATGAACTTACCGAGTTTCATTGAAATCGCTCCAACCGTTTAGATTTTATTAAGGGGACACACACACACACCTCACACACACACACACACACACACACGCACGCACACGGACAAAAGGTGATCTCATAAGCCTATTTTTTCAAAATTGAAAATAGGCTAAAAATAAAGAAATTGTTTACAAGAATATTCACAAGTTCAAGTCGCAATAAAAGTAAATGAAGCATGATTTGTAATATTTGGTCACATAATGTAAAACTAGATTCATGTATTTAGGTAGTAATACAATAGCAATGAAAGATGTAAGGTTGGCATTAATGATTAGTTAGCAATAAAGTGAGACCTAAAACTAATAGCAGCTAATTTTAATATCTTTGTTATAGTGAATCCTTCTTGTTGTTGGCAATTCATTTCAAGGATTTCGGGCGTTTTAATCACTAGTCCCATGTACTTGTGTGGAATCTGTATTAGAGTGGGTGTTTGTATTGGGACTGCTTTTTGAGTAGGAGGCGACCGTGGCCTAAATTTAGTTCTTGGCTTACTTTCCTTTCGCTCCATGCGGGGTATAGGGCATCCAAGAATGATTTACATATGACACTGTTTGCTGCCAAATTCTTCACTTCACTCCACTCCACTCTACTCCAAGTCTTTTCAGCTTTCCAGGCCTTCCAGTTTCTTGAAGTGAATTATCACACCCTGTGGTTCGAAATCTCCGTAAAATGGAGGTCCCGTAGCTCATGATCGTAGGATTGACGGTCTTGTCATTCTACAAACTTCCTTCCTTTCTTCAATGGTATCATTCCAGGCATTCTGTGGTCTTCCTGGTCTCCAAGCCCCTTGAGAATACCAGTTAGTCACGCGGCGTAGCCGTGCTCGTTAAATCGTGCACTACGACTGCACAGGCAGTTGCAGCAAGTCCGGAGATCCTTGGTTCGAATCTCGGCACTGATAGCGCCTATCCTGAGTGTGGCAGGTTTTTTCCACACTCCCTCCAGGCAAATGCTGTGATAGTACCTTATTTCAAGTCCCGGGGCACCCCCTCATCCTTGACCCTAATACAGTTACCACATATATTCAGGTTACCACATTCAACTCACACCCAACTACATGGGGCTAATGACCAATATGTCCCAAGCCTCCTAAATTGAATTAACAACAAACAACAGATTTCGAGTCTACAGCTCTCCTTTCTACCGCATCATTTTGTTTCCGCATAGTATGCCCAATCCAGCCCCATTTACTCTGTTTGACTTGGACTTCTGCAGGTTCTTAGTTAGTTCTTTGCTACAGCTGATCGTTTGGAATGATATCTGACCATCTTCTACCAAGAATACGGTGCAGACATCGATTAATGAATAGGCTATATTATTTGTTTAAATTAAGATACGATCCGGCAAACTACTTCTAGGTTAGCCGAGATAAGAACTGAATCCACCTCTGGTCAGTTTTGTCTCTTGAGGCTGTGTGAACCCCGTCCCAAGCCTCAGACCACATTTACATTTCTTGGCAGAACCGGGAATGGAACCCGGTTTCAGCATGAATGCTAGTCACTACACCGCGAGATGGACAAAAAAGAAAATGAAGAGTTTTCAGCAAAGATTTTGAATTCTTGTTCTATGTTTAAAATTTAGGACAGGAACATTTTGGTTTTACTTTGTTTTAGCCTAGTTTTCACATAGAAAGCACATTATTTAAAAATATACGTTACACAATATTTTATGTTCGACCCTGACTATTATACACACATCAAAAAAAGTTTTGCATCACCTCGGTTCCCAGATCTCCGGCATATAGACGTTGACTGTGTATATTGTATCCAAGATACAGTCCCTTTGACTGTTCATAGATGTCACTAAAACTGCTCAAAGATGTAAACAACCATGCATGAGCAGGGCCTATTAGACGGAGGGGGTACGGCAGCCGATCAGTTCCAGTCATTCCACCAGGACGAAGGTACGCTGCTCATGTTGTCTGTAGTTCTACCATGCCTAGAAGGTCAATACCGCAGTTCGATCGCGTCCGCATTGTTACTTTGTGTCAAGAAGGGCTCTCAACAAGGGAAGTTTCCAGGCGTCTCAGAGTGAACCAAAGCGATGTTGTTCGGACATGGAGGAGGTACAGAGATACAGGAACTGTCGATGACAGGCCTCGCTCAGGCCGCCCAAGGGCTACTACTGTAGTGGATGACCGCTACTTACGGATTGCCGCTCGGAGGAACCCTGACAGCAATGCCACCATGTTGAATAATGCGTTTCGTTCAGCCACAGGACGTCGTGTTTCAACTCAAACTGTGCGCAATAGGCTGCATGATGCGCAACTTCACTCCCGACGTCCATGGCGAGGTCCAGCTTTGCAACCCCGACACCATGCAGCGCGGTACAGATGGGCCCAACAACATGCTGAATGGACCCCACGGAATTGGCATCACGTTCTCTTCACCGATGAGTGTCGCATATGCCTTCAACCAGACCATCGTCGGAGACGTGTTTGGAGGCACCCTGGTCAGGCTGAACGTCTTAGACACACTGTCCAGCGAGTGCAGCAAGGTGGTGGTTCCCTGATGTTTTGGGGTGGCATTATGTGGGGCCGACGTACGCCACTGGTGGTCATGGAAGGCTCCGAAACGGCTTTACGATACCTGAATGACATCCTCCGACCCATAGTGCAACCATATCGGCAGAATATTGGAGAGGCATTTGTCTTCATGGACGACAATTCTCGACCTCATCGTGCACATCTTGTGAATGCGTTCCTTCAAGATAACGACATCGCTCGACTACAGTGGCCAGCATGTTCGCCAGACATGAACCCTATCGAACATGCCTGGGATATGTTGAAAAGGGCTGTTTATGGACGTCTTGACCCACCAACCACTCTGAGAGATTTACGCCGAATTGTCGTTGAGGAGTGGGACAATTTGGACCAACAGTGTCTTGATGAACTTGTGGATAGTATGCCACGACGAATACAGGCATGCATCAATGCAAGAGGACGTGCTACTGGGTATTAGAGGTAGTGGTGTGTACTGCAATCTGGACCACAAATGCTGAAAGTCTAGCTGTATGATGGTACAACATGCAATGTGTGGGTCTCATGAGCAATAAGGAAGGAAGGAAGCTTGTTGTTTAACGTGACCGTTAATCTAGAGATCATGAGCCACGGGACCTCCTTTTTACGTGGAATCCGAACCACAGGACGTGGCATTTCACTTCGAAAATCTCACATGCATTGACCGGGAATCGAACCCGGACCGCCTTGGTGAGAGGCATACAGCTAGACCGCTGAGCCACCACGTCCCCTCATGAGCAATAAAACGAGCTGAAATGTTGTTTGTGTTGATCTCTATTCCCTTTGTATTTAAAGGTTCCGGAACTCTTGGAACCGAGGTGATGCAAAACCTTTTTTTGATGTGTGTATGTCAGAAAACTGTACTATGATGAAGCTCATTATAACACTATTTTTCATTATGAAACAGTTTCTCCCACCAATCAGAGCTCAAGAAACAGTTGTTTGACCAATTAGATAATTAGATGCGCTTAGTTCCACGGCCTTCTAATTTAAATTTCACTGTGTGGCCTAGTGTCATAGTAGGGTAATCGAGGTGGCCATGGTCAAATACAAGGCATTGTCTGCGTCCCATGCGCTCTGTTCAGTACATAAAACTGGCGAAATCTCGACGGATATTTATTAATATTTATGTTTGAACATAAAATAGTTATAATAATTATCGTCGAACATAAACAGTCGTAAGCAACTCGCCTGTAATGGTAATTAAGACACTCGTATGGAAATTATAAAACTCGCATACGTTCGTTTTATAAACATACTCGTGTCTTAATTATTGCCATTATAGGCTCGTTGCACAATGTACATTTAATTCATTTAATGTCTGTTTTTTTTCTGTGACAGCGCAGTGGAAGGAGCGAGGTACAGCGATTTATAGACAAATCAATCAAATATTTGACCAACCGTTTAATCGATTAATTGATTAAACGCACAGTCGATTAATCGTTAATTGTAGCAATCGATTGAGTTATCTTCTCTCATTAATCGATTTTTCGATAACTTAAAGGCCCAGTCCCATTGCGTGTGCTTGAGTAAGCCTAATCTCCCTCAATGGACGATTCTGAGATGGAAACTTCTTCTTGAATTGACGTCGAATCATATACAAACTTGTTGAACTTCAACCCCCGACTGACTAAGTGGCGCAGCGGTCAACGATCTCGCCTGCTGTGCCCAATTATGCAGCACCGAATCCTGGCACAGACAGTTACCATTTGAGGGTATGCAAATGCGAGGGAACCATGTCATATTTATTGGCACGTTAAAGATACCCTTCGGGGCAAAATTTCGGAATCCCGGCGTCTCTAAAACTCGCAGTAGTTAAAAAGGACGCAAAATCAATAACACAGTCACTTTAACCAGAACACAGGGGATGGGTTTCGGAACATTTTGCGTCTCGTTTATTATTTGCCTGTTGGCGGGATCAGTCACTGAAATAATCCCGCCAAAAACTGGACGTCTGGTGACCTTAGTGTAAGGACAACGTTGAGATACGGGCCCAAATCTCCGAGCAATACAGTTTCTCATCGTCAGGTGAATTGTGGTTTCGTTCTGTCGACCAAGGAGGTGGATTTTATGTTGGGGTATTGACTCGCTCGGCCAGCACAATGAAGACACAGTAGACTTGCTCTGGTGGGAATGGAACTCACGTGGCGATGCAGTGTGGAGATAGCAGATACAATAGCCACGTGAGTGCGTGTAGGGTGACGGTGACCGCGAACTTCGCCTTACCTTACTTCACGTGCTGAATGAACCCACTCCTGTACACTTCCAGCATTGTATTCTAATATATACCGTTAACTCGCTCTCACTAGAATGGAATCCCTGTTGCATCCGTCATCATGGTCTCATATTGGGTATGACTTGCTCTGTACATCTTAAGATCCAGTGCTAACATCAAGGTCTTTGGCTCACAAGGAGTCCGACGGTGATGGTTTTGTATTTTTATGAATATTTCTTATATATATATAATAACTAGCAACCCACCCTGGCTTCGCCCGGTATCTTTAATGGTTTATCCTGCGTAAGCTTAAAAGGCGCACGGACGGCAGGCCCCAGACGCAATTCAGAAAAGCTGAGGTGAACAGCGAAACTTCAAACTAAAAATACTCTTCTCTGAAGTCTTAACTCGACGGTACTCGACAGTTTGATGCTGACTGAAGCTGGGGTTATAGGCTCGCTAGCTAGCCCATAAACTCGCTCCGAAGCTAGTAATTTAAATTTCCACTGAATGGAGATTGTTGGATGAAATTAAAACGTAAAAACACTTATAGTGGGCGATGTATTAAAGATGGAGATATGCTGTCGCGGACTTTTTTGTACAACTCTTCATGCTGTACAATTCTTACATTCATAGTATGTAGATATTTTAACGGTTTACCCAGTGTAAGCTTAAAAGGCGCACGGATGACAGGTTTTTCTTTGACCCAATTCACTGAAATCGTTACTGCTCGGCTTCCTTTGGTCATAAATGAATGTTTTTCTACAGAAACCTCCCTCGAGAAATCCTTTATAGAATGGTGAAAACCGCATCAAAATCCATCCAGTGGTTCTCAAGAATACCCGTTACATCCAAGAATCGGGGACTTTATTATTGTTATTGTTGTTTTAAGAGGCGGAACTACGAGGCCTTCTGCCCCGATCGGGGACGTTGTTTTATACTATGTAGAGATAATAATACATTATAATTCCTCTGTGATCATCTCCTAGACAATAGCTGCGAATCAAGCGGGTCTCGTTGCTACAAAGTGCACAATAAAACATGACTCATAGATATTGAAGTACTGCTCGTATCCAAGCTCTGTAAACCTGAGAAGTATGTGGATTGCGGACGAAGTTGACAGATGTGGGGGGGGTTCCTGGTCCGTGCGTAGTAACAGAATCAAATACACTAGTTGGACACTCACTCACTCATTCGCAACACCACACTGGCATAGGAAACGGCCTTATGTTAGCAGTATTGGAATATACAGGAATTCCAGATAACACAGCTTCCACAATTGTAGTTAGTGGAAGGTTCTTTTACATGCCATGAATCTTCCTGCTTCCCTCGTTACCTCACCCCTCAAGTTCATAGAGCTTGTACTCGGGCAGTACGAAATCCCCACAGGAATACTCAAAATCCTAGTCCCTACGACATTAATTGTTTATGTTTTACTCTGACGGTTCATGACAGGGCTTGTTGATGATCCACGGATAACAGAATTCATGACCATATCAATAAACTAAAAGAGGAATAACGTCCTACACATTTAACAGCCACCCCTCAAAAAAGAAAAGCAATACAAATAAATAAAAATCCAAGAATCATTTCATTTTCTACCTTTTGATTTCAGCTGTCATAAAAGTCGAAATCAAAATGTCGGACCTGCATGCCGCATGTTCACATATTTATGCAACATTTACGATTAACACATGGTCGGTTGGTTCTTAAGTTTAGGGGCTGCGGCGACGCGGTCATGTAGCCCAGTGTACTTTGGGTGTGTGTAGAATTTGTCTGAAGACCGTGTTAATTGTGATGTCTGTATTTGTGTGTGTTATCTGTCATTCGGGTAGAAGGACTGCAGACGATCAATTTTTCAAGTTCTTCCTACTTTTGCTACCAAATGCTACCGTCCACGACACCTAGCTCCGGACTTGGCTACTAGATGTCATCGCAGCCAGCACCTGGTGGCGAACGTTGGAACTTATATAGCGTTATCAAACTAACCTAAAAGTTTAGCTTCCACAATTGTAGTTAGTGGAAGGTTCTTTTACATGCCATGAATCTATGACATGGGCCCGCCGGCTTTACTTCCCCTCCGAAAGAAGGCATACTGAGGGATTTTTAACGCTCTTAAAAAACAGGTCGACTTGAAAAGTAAACATACATTGATTTTGGAATATTAATAAATGTTTTCAGACTACTTTGCGTAAATATAATTATCATTTGTTTTATTTATAAACGCGCTACTTTCACTGTTGGACTAACATAGTAAATTATATATGAAATGCAACCAATGGCCATAGCTGGGTGTTTTTTGAATGAACGCCTGAGGGCTCCCAACAAGTTCAATTTCAAGTAGTTCCAAGTATGGCTACCAGATGCTACTGTCACTAACACCTAGCGGCGAACGTTGGAACTTGATAGAGCTTTTCGAACTAGCCAAATATAACCTACAAATTTTGCTACACACTACCAATTTCTGTGGTAGGTTCATTTTCATGCCATAAATCTATGACATGCGCCCGCCGGCTTTACTTCCCCTCCGAAGGAAGAGATACTGAGGGATATTAACGCTCAACAGTAATGCGACCACTAGCAACTGCACACTCATACCAACACCACGTGGTTCTTCAATGTGTAAATGGAGTCTAAAACACTGGTCTTTAGGTAAGTTGGCAACCGCAGCTGTCAAATAAGTGCCAAGTTACAGTAAATGAACTCTATCCAGGTCCACCATACAGTAGATTTATTTATCGTATGGCTTTTAGTGCCGGGAGTGTCCGAGGACATGTTCGGCTCGGCAGAGGCTGTAGCTGCTTCAAGCGGACACCCATAGGGTGAGCGACAAGTTTCGTTCAATTTCAAGTAGTTCGAACTTTCACCACCAGATGTCACTGATACCTAGTGGTGAACGTTGGAACTTTGATAGAGCGTTCCAACGAAATCTGACCTAGAAATTTAACTTCACACACGTTTAGTCTGTGGAAGGATCTTTCACATGCCATAAATCTATGACATGGGACCGTCGGCTTTAGTTCCCCTCCGAAGGAAGGCATTCTGAAGGATTTTTAACGCTCTTATAAAATCCGATTACTTCGGCCGGGTTTGAATCCACTATCTTGGGAACAGCAGTTCAGCATGCTACCAGCTACGCCACCGAAGCCGACATACAGTAGATGGTGGGACTGCAAACACTTGGGAAGTCCTTTGGGGCCTCTTACAGTACCATGCATAAGAAAAGAGCAAGTCTCGAAAAATGAAGGTATCAGGAAATATGGGAAATGGGCCATTTAAGGAGGGGAATTGAATGACACCCTAGGCCTCATATACATCGGAAGACAACAAGAGTTAACCAAGGGAGGTCGACAGGAAAGAGGAGACCGGCACATTTAAGTGGAAGCAATGCTGTAACTCAGCTGGGGTCTCCCTTTAGTCCCTTTAGTGGTGAGCTCCTTGGGGAAGAGATGCAGATAGAAAGATGATTCTACGGTACATAGAAATAACTAACGATTAGCAAGAGTTATGTTCGTTCACTCTGGTAGCTATAATCAGCTTACGTTTTGGGGGAGACACAGTTAGTTGAACAATTTGGTGACATTTCACAGGTGACTGCCCAGCCTTGTGGCACAGCATCCCTGCCACTGTCTGAAATTATCCCCAGCGCTTGAGATCTAAACACCACAGACACTCAGGAGCCCTGTTAGATAGGCTTTGGATTACATCTCACCTGATGTCACTCAAGTTTTATCAACAGAATTGATTTTAATTTTCATTCCGTTAACATAAGTAGCTTTCTTTTCTCCCGGTTGCTTAATGCTTATTCACAGCGGTCCTACCCGCACTTTTAAAGATTTTGTCCCGCCTTTAGTGGAGGGTTGCGACAGTTCATGTGTGGCATTGTGAAGAGTAATTTTGTCTTGCATATTTGGATCAGACCGGCTGAGGTGACCGATGGAAAAGTCCGGCTCCATGGCTAATAGGTTAGGAAGCTAGGCTTTGGCCAAAAGGGTCCCGGGTTCGATTCCTGGTCAAGCTGAGGGGATTACATTATCCTATTTAATTACCCTGGCTTGGGGACTGTGTGTTTGTGATGTCTTCACACATGAAATTAAGAAAATCAAAGTAAACAGGAAATGTAAAAAGAAGAAAGTAAAGTAAAAGAAGAAGAGTGGTAACGCGCTACCTTGTGCTTTGCGGCAATCGGGAGACCGTGGTTTCGAATCGCACCTCGGCTGTTCCGAAAATGTTTTTATTGCTTATCTTTCATACACAATATCTCATTATGAAGCATGGGCACCCGTGGGGTGGGGGGGAGGGGGCAAGGAGGGGCCGCCCCCCTCCCCCCCGTCTCTGGAATCCCGAGAATATTTCGATTGTTCATTGTCTCACCAGTTTATTTCATAAATTGAAGGTACTGATGGTTAACTGATTTAGATGTAGGGATAATTCCACAGTTTTATTTAACTTAGTAATTTGGGATTATTTGAAAATATCTCCAGTTATTTAAAGAATCGGCGAACTGGATTAACATTACCATTTTAATGAACAGCTTGATTTTTATTTTTGTCGATACATGGTGATACAGCTACATTTTACTTGTTTTTATGAAATAAACTTTATGACGATGATTCAGAAAGAAAAGCGAACTTCTATGGACAAACACTCTGAACTAAAATAAACTATTTCTCCCATTCATGCCATAAATATAATGTACCGTACCTAACGGTTTCAGAGCAACCAAATAATGAATAGCCTGTCATGAAGCAAGTAAGAAATAAAAAAAAAATTGCGTGGGGAGGGGGAAGGTTCGTCTCATCATCACCTTGTGACAGGTAGGTAATGAAACCAAAAATATTACTGGGCCTCCACTCAGCCCCCAACCCCCTCCCTGGGAAATATTCTGTGGGCGCCCATGTTATGATGCACATCGCACTTCTTTGCTGCGGGAAGCTAAGAGTTTCCTCAACATTATCTCCTCCCTATCGTCATTGTCGTCGGCAGCAGTCGCTTGGTAGACCTAGGCCCTTTATGGCTGTAGTGCCAGGGGTTATTTATTAAAAGGGAGATCGGGTTCAATTCCCGGTCAATGCATGTGAGACTTTCGAAGTGAAATGCCATGTCCTGCGGTTCGGATTCCACGTACAAAGGAGGTCCCATGTTCGCGAGATTAATGGTCACATAAAGCTACAAGTTCCCTTCTATTTTTCTAAACGTTTGTGTGTCTACTCGATGGAGATGTCGTTGGTGACTGAACTGACCAATCCATGCATAGAACATGTGTCCACACACGTTGCATCTAATGCAAGGTGGTGAATGTCAGTGGCGTAACTACGGGGGGTTATTAGGGGGATCAATTCTCTCCCCCCCCCGCCCTCTCCCCGCCGCCCCCCCGGCCTCCCCCGCCGCCCCCCCCCCCGAGCCAATTAACAAAAATACGCACTTCGAGGAAATATTTATTTTGAATAAAACTAATCTTCGGACTGATGACAAACGACTGGTTGGTTCCTCAGTTTATGGACTGCGACAACGCGGTCATGTAGCCCCGTGTACTTTGGGTGTGTGTAGAATCTGTCTGATAACCGGTGTTAATTGTGATGGCTGTATTAGTGTGTGTTATCTGTTTTTAATTCAAGTAAGGACGGCAGACATTGCATTTTCAAGTAGTTCCTATTTCTGCCGCCAAACGCCACCATCAACGACTACTAATTCTGAACTTTGGTTACTAGATGTCATCGCAGTCGGCTCCTGGTGACGAACGTTGGAACCTAAGAGGGTTAGTCTAATTTATCCTACAATTTTGCTTCACACAAGTGTAATTAATGGAAGGTTCTTTAACATGCATAAATCGATGACATGGGCCCGCCGGCTTTACTTCCCCTCCGAAGGAAGGTATACTCAGGGATTTTTAACGCTCTTAAAAAATCCGACGACTTCGGCCAGGTTTGAACCCGTGACCTTGAGCATAGACGCTCAGCATGCTACCCACTACGCTACCAAAGCCACCAGACCAAGGCCTGTGGTGGGAACAATGATTGTAATTATAAATCCACACAGTGAGTGGTATTTCAACTGAGTTATGAGCCCTCGGCTCCATCAGCTTCACACCGTCCACATCGAAATTTAGAATTTAATTCTCACGTAAATGTTGACCAACTGCTGGCCGTCTCCACACAGCCTCTTGTTCCTGCTAATTGATTTAGGAACGACGTGAGGGGATGTGCCGGATATAGAACATGACTGCCAGCTGTCGGCTGACCTATATGAAACAGTCTCTCTTGTATCATAACACCATTCCAATGATAGATGCATGCTTTGTGGGAACATTGTAAATGGAGCTTCGCTGTTAATGATAAACACATCCCTGAAACTATGTATTATGTGGAATTAATGCTTCTGCCAAATAATAAAAAAAATACTGTGGGTTCCTCTATGTGGGTATAAACTATAGCTACAGTATTTAATAGGTATATGTAGTTTGAAGTGGTGGTGATTTTTCACTAATACTACAAAGTACGAAATGCTCATAAGGACTCGGACTCTTTCATGTAACTTTTCACGACCTGAAGTCTAAACTACTTTACGTTCGACCCTGGCGAAATGTAAATATTATATGTCAGAAAACTGTACTACAATATGGATCATTATAGTACAAGTTTTCATTATGATACAGTTTCTCCCACAAATCAGAGCTAAAAAAAACAGTTGTGTGACCAATTAGGTAAGGATAGCATCACACCTGAGCTGACTTCCACGGCTTTCCTATTTTAAATTTCACTGCGTGCCTAGTGTCAAAGTGGGGTATTCCAGGAGGCCATGGTCAAATAGAAGGTATTCACTGCGTCCCATGCGCTCTGTTCAGTACATAAAACTGGCGAAATCTCGACAGATATTGATAAATATTTATGTTCGAACATAAAATAGTTATAATTAGGGCTCGGATCGATATGCTCGATAAAATCTCCAGATATGCTCGAAAACCATGTGTTTTATGCTCGATAGATATGCTCGAAAAACCCATTATATGCTCGAAAAAACATTATAAACCCATTATATCCTCGATAGATATGCTCGAAACCCCCATTATATGCGGTTAAATATGCTCGAAAAACACCGTTAAAAAGTATAGAAAGGAAAGTGAAACGAAAGAACAAATAACATACCTTTAAATACGAGCTTTATTTTCTAATTGTATGTATGATACACTGCAATATACTCGCATTCAAGTTTTACAAGTAAAGAGAAGTGCTCTTATAAAAGATACAGTTTAAAAGTTCATTTACAAAATGTTCAGAATTAGGCGAGTCAATGAAGTAGATCTGCATTGGTCTGTACAACAAGAAATTTTCTATTTTCAGTTTTGAATGATTTTCTTAAATCAGTCAATAAAAGTTTCAATGACGAGAGCGACCTCACAAAAGGTTAAAAGCCTGTGGTTCTATTATTCGCACCAGATAGGCTTTTCAATAATTATTTCTGTTTTCGAACCTTAAGGATTGTCAGGGCCCGAATTCGGGGGAGAATTCAAAGAAAAACAAACTATTTAGACGAAAACCACAAGAATATATGCTTCTATTCTGAAAACCGCGGTTTTATGCATTTATATACTCGATAAATTTCAATTCTGTTGGTCCCAGAGAGGTGAAAATACCACCGAAAGGATTCTTTCAATGTGTACTATTCAGGAAAAAAATATGCAAATATGCTCGAATCCGAGCCCCAGTTATAGCCTAATTATCGTCGAACATAAACAGTCGTATACAACTTGCCTATAATGGTAATTAAGACACTCGTATGGAAATTATAAAACGCGCTACGCTTGTTTTATAAACATAACCTACTCGTGTCTAAATTATTGCCATTATAGGCTCGTTGCATAATGTACTATTATACATGTGTTTCAAACAAGAAGTTCCGTGACTAACTAAAGAGCCTAGTACTTAAAATTTAAGATTTATGCCAATGATTAATCTTTATAGACCTATCTAGAATAATGACGAAATTAAGTTGGTAAGATTGAAATTTTCAATTAGTTACCTGAAATAATGTAGCCTAGTAGAGCACTACAGTGTTGGCAGCCCTGTTGACTGAATATATCCTTAGTACCATCTCTTAAGGTAAAGAATGCACATACAAAGTTTGGTTGAAGTCCAAGGGATAACATGGACGTTACATGCTGTTAGACATTGGATCTATCTGCGCGCGTAATATCATGTTGGCAACAATGTCATGCATGTGTTGGGCAGAAATAATCTTAAATATTATGATCTGTTGTTGTGCCAATTTTGGATGAAATCTATTTGTTAGTATAGAAGTTACGTGTATTTTAAAATTGGACCTATCAGCAGGCTTAGAATTATGTTGGCAGCACTGACGTATATTAGTTACTCCAAATTCATCTAGAATGCCGGGTACTATACGTGTGCAAAGTTTAGAGCTATTGGCTTGCATACTTTCTGATATATTGATATTAGGGTAAC
The DNA here is from genome assembly GCA_946902985.2 of Meconema thalassinum. Classification (NCBI taxonomy): domain Eukaryota; kingdom Metazoa; phylum Arthropoda; class Insecta; order Orthoptera; family Tettigoniidae; genus Meconema; species Meconema thalassinum. Next base: position 291,205,414 of record OX336391.1, on the reverse strand, counting down.
AAAAATAGGGACAGTACATATTAGCAGTTGGCAGCCCTGGTTGCTCTTAAGAATACGCATAGTCATATCTGTTGTGGTACACATAGCACATACGAAATTTGGTTCAAATCCAAATGATAGTATGGAAGTTGCATGTATTTAAAGTTGGACCTGTCAGCAGGCTTAGAATCATGTTGGTAGCACTGACGTATATAAGTTACTCCAACTTAATATAGAATGTCAGGTACTATACGTGTGCATAGTTTAGAGTTCTTGACTTGCATACTTTCTGATATATTGATATTTGGGTAAAAAAAAAACGGAGACAGCATTTATTAACACTTGACAGACCTGGTTGCTCTTAAGAATACGCATAGTCATATCTGTTATGGTACACGTAGCACATACGAAATTTGGTTGAAATCCAATTGACTGTGCAGAAGTTACATGTATTTAAAAATTGGTCCTTTTAGCAGGCTTAGAATCATTTTGGCAACACTATCATTTATGGCCACCTGGAAATTAAACTGAAATATTGTTATCTATACGTGTGCCAATTTTGGAATAGCTTCCATGCATACGTTACAAGATATCCAACATTGAGAACAAATTTCAATTGCGGTTTCTCAGCAGTTGGTAGCACTGACATCCTTTTCAAATATGGCCCTGAGATATTCAGGTATAGATCTTTACTCATACCAAATTTGGTTTCGATTGCTGGAGCCGTTTAAGAGTTGATGGGGGGAGGGTGGGTGGGGGAGGTTCACACATACAGACAGATAGACATTCAGACAGACCGAAGGACAGACATACACACATTTGACCGAATCAATCTCATAAGTCTACTTTTTCCTCAATTTTACATAATGTGAAAAGTAGGTTAAAAATACCATCACTAGTCATTTGTAATAATTACGAATAGAAAGCGAGAGGTTTCTATACTAATACCTCCCACACACGACGCGACGGGACATTTCAAATGCAAGTGGTATGTGTGCAGTAGAATCTACTCTATATCCACGTATCAAGCACAGCTTTCTATGTAAAACTGTTCTATATTCGTATAGGAATAGTACATTATGCAACGAGCCTATAATGGCAATAATTAAGACACGAGTATGTTTATAAAATGAGCGTAGCGAGTTTTATAATTTCCATACGAGTGTTTTAATTACCATTGTAGGCGAGTTGCATACGACTGTTTATGTTCGACGATAATTATAACTATTTTTATGTTCGAACATAAATATTCATAAATATTTGTTGAGATTCAGTCACTAGAATTTTGTGATCGGAGTGCCAGTGCTGGGTAGGATATCTCTGTTTTCCAAGCTCGCTGACCGCCCGACGCATGCGCTCTGTGTGCTTAACAGTTTTTTTTAACGCGAACATAATTATGGACTGTGCGCTTTCGGTAATTTATATAGACATGTTGAATTTTGAGCGCATGCGCGAAGGTATCCTTACCTAATTGGTCACACAACTGTTTCTTGAGCTCTGATTGGTGGGAGAAACTGTTTCATAATGAAAAATAGTGTTATAATGAGCCTCATTATGATACAGTTTTCCGACACATAATGTTTACATCTCGACATCGTCGAACGTAAAGTCTATTTTATTATTGTCTCGGCGTAGAAGTGCTCGTTGAATCGTGCGTCGCGGCCAATAGGGCAGCTGCAGTAAGTCTGGAGTTTGCAGGTTCTAAACACGGCACTGACAGCGGCAATGCTGAGTTTGGTATTTCTCCGGATATTTCCATACTCCCTCCAGGCAAATGCCCGGATAGTACCTTACTTCAAGTCCCGCACCCGGTCCGCATTATTTCCGAGGGAAAGCACCATCCCATTCACAGTGGTTAAAAGCGAACATTATCATCAGCGGCTTCGGTGGCGTAGTGGTAGCATGCTGAACTGCTGTGCCCAAGATCGCTGGTTCAAACACGGCCGAAACCGTCGGATTTTTTAAGAGCGTTAAAATCCTTCATTATGCCTTCCTTCGGAGGGGAAGTAAAGCCGGCGATCCCATGTCATAGATTTATGGCAGGTAAAAGATCCTTCCACTAACTAAATTTGTTTGAAGCTACATTTCTAGATTAGATTTCGTTGAAACGCTCTAACTAAGTTCCAACGTTCACCCCTAGGTGTCAGTAACATCTGGTAGCGAAAGTTGGAACTACTTGAAATTGAACGGAACTTGTAGCTCACCCCATGGGTGTCCGCTTGAAGCAGCTACAGCCTCTGGCCAGCGGAACATTTCCTCGGATACTCCCGCCACTAAAAGCCATACGCTAAATAATAATAATCATATTCATTACAATGATCTTTAAAGTATTTGTATTCATCAAGTTCTTTAGAGTATTACCCATTTAAAATTCGATTGTCGGTGAGCATGGATGCGCCACCGTTTGTTGATTAGTGTAGCAGGAGCCCCGCGGGGTAAAGAGGAGGACACAGTGATGACACAGTGCAGTCCGCACATAAGTCAAGCAGCATTGCGCGCGCTACCTGTCTTAGAAGCGCAGATAAGCGTCACAGGAGCTCATGACACCATGGACAGCTACTGGAGCTGAGTCATATCCTACACGTGCAACTGTACCTGTCAACGAAGCAGAGTGACGATTGACACAAGAAAACAGAATAGTTCCCATCTCGACCGCCGGCAATCAATTCGTGAAAGGGTAATACAGGGTCCTTCAGTATTACTTCCTTTTTTTAAATGCGCGCCATTCAGTCGTTTGATGTCGTAGCGGAGCGCTAGTGGTCTCGTTCGTGAGGTGGTACTATAAAGTTTTGTCCCGACACAGTTAAGTCGCCATCATGCGTTGGAACAGGGAGGAGCGTGCTTTTGCCGTTGAGGCCTACTTTTCGAGCGGATGTTCTGTTATCGCAACCCAGCACGCCTTTCGGAGGCGTTTTAATTTGGCCCCTGTCCTGGCCTGAAATCAATTGCTACGTGGGTCACTACGTTCAGACGAACTGGAAGTGTGACAGGGCGAAGAACTGGAGTCCCTCGGCCTATTCGATCACCTGACAACATTAAGGCAGTGAGAGCTTCAGTGTTGCGATCACCACGGCGTTCTGTACGCAAACATGCATCTGCCCTTGGACTTTCCGATCGGTCTGGGAGGAGAATTTTTTATGCTGATGTTCGTTTCCATCCGTACAAGATGGCGAGTGCGCAGGAACTTTCTGAACGTGACTTCAATTGTCGGCGGAACGCGAGCAAGGTTCATCTCGAAGTCGTTCCTGAGGACGCTGTTTTCTTTTTAGTGATGAAGCCCATTTTAATTTGTGTGGATCTGTTACCAAACAAAACATGCACTACTGGGCTGCCACCAATCCTCGAGAACTGCACCAAAGGTCTTTGCATTCACCTAAAGTCACAGTGTGGTGTGCACTGTCCTCAGCTGGAATTATTGGCCCCTGGTTCTTTGAGGAAAACTCTATCACAGATACAGTGAATTCGGACCGGTATGTGGCTATATTGAGGGAACACTTCTCGGAGCACCTCATCTCACTTAGGGGCGATTTGGAGTGGCCGGCCCGCTCTCCCGATTTGTCCCCTTGTGATGTTCTCGTTTTTTTTTTTTTTTGGAAATCCCGTGCTTATGTAGACCGTCCAAGCACCCTTGAAGACCAACATCCGGGAAGAATTTACCAATATATCGCCTTATTTGCTGGCAAGAGTCATGACAAACGACAGAAAGTGGTTCTCTCAGTGTATGAAGAATGGGGGACGTCACCTACCTGATTTGATCTTCAAAACTATGTTAAACAAAACTTAATGTATGCGCCTACATTGTATAAAAAATAAAAGTTTTCTGATACATACAATGGGATTTATTACGTTTAAAAAAAAAGGAAGTTATGTTGCCGGACCCTGTATTTTGAAGATTAGATTGCTCCTCTCCTATACGATGTGACCCTATAAGTGTATTGCTGCCGCTATTAGCAAGCACTCGGCAGGAAGTGAGGGGAAAGGAGGAATTGCAGTTCATGTTAATGGCCATCATACATCACGATTATCTCACAAACGTCAGCCCCTGCGAGACAGGAAATAGCAAGAGAGCACACTGCGGATTCATTTTGTACTGAATTCCGTTTCATTGCACAGCGTTTCCAAAATGCAGGTCAAAGGTGAAAGATAGTAAAGCATATTTAAGTACCGTCGTACATTAGACATGAATCCCATGGAGCTAGCTACGCGCGTAGAGTCGCAATACTACTACACCTATGATACTACACCAGAGGTATCCACTTTCCGTACAGCACTCTTCTGGTGCGGACGGCCTTGCAGCGATGTTGGGGAAAGCAGTGGCGTAACTAGGATTTGCTTCTGGAGGGGGATGAGCGGAGTCTAATCTAAACTAATTCGTTTTTGGTTTAGGAGTATAAAGAAAATGGTTGTTACTGTATGTACATAATTAAGGTATTTTGTTCAGATAGCTGGTTTCATTGTGTAGCCTACATTGCAATACCGGTATTAGTCATTATTGCTACAGACGTTTTGGAAATCTGATGAGCCGATTGTGAATCAAGGGCTTTAATTGGTTGTTTGGTTCTTAAGTTTAGGGGCTGCGACAACGCGGTCATGTAGCCCCGTGTATTTTGGGTGTGTGTAGAATCTGTCTGATAACCGGTGTTAATTGTGATGACTGTATTAGTGTGTGTTATCTGTTTTTTAATTTAAATACTGCAACTTAGAATTTCTCAAATAATTCCTACTTTTGCCGCCAAGCGCCACCGTCAACGACTACGAGGCCAAGTTCAGAACTTAGCTACTAGAAGCCACCGCAGTCGGCTCTTGGCAACGAACGTAGAAACCTAAGAGCGTTGTTTACATTCTTAACCTATCCAATTTACCTTCACGCAGGGCTTTAATTGACTGTAGTATGCTCTATGCTATGGTATGGACAGTTTTCTAGTTTTTACTCTGTTTTTGTTTGTTTTAGTTTTTGTGTTTGTTTTCTGCTCTACATTGTGTTTTTTTCTTTTTTTTCTTTTTGCTTTCTATTTTATGTTTTAGTTTTTGTGTTTATTTTCTGCTATTTGTTTTTCTATTTTGCTTTTTTGCTTTGTATGTTTTGTTTTTGGTTATGTGTTTGTTTTCTGCTTTTGTTTTTGAATTTGCTTGTTGCTTTTTTAATTTTGCTTTCTTTTGCTATGTATGTTTATTTTCTGTGTTTGTTTTCTGCTTATGTTTTTGAAAATTGCTTTTCGCTTTTGTTTTTGAATTTTGCTTTTTTGCTTTGTATGTTTTGTTTTTGGTTTTGTGTTTATTTTCTGCTTTTGTTTTTGAATTTTGCTATTTGCTTAAGTTTTTCATTTTTTTGCGGGATAGATGTCCTCGTAGTTCCGCCCTTTAAGGCAACAATAATTAACTAACTTGCTTTTTTGCTTTGGTTGTTTTGTTTTTGGATTGGTTTTTAATTTTAATTTTTCTCTCTGCTTTTGTTTTTCTATTTTGCTTTTTTGCTTTGTAAATTTTGTTTTTGAGTTTGTGTTTGTTTTCTGCTTTTGTTTTTGAATTTTGCTTTGTGCTTTAGTTTTTCAATTTTGCTTTGTGTGTTTTGGTTTTGTGTTTGTTGACTGCTTATGCTTTTGTTTTGCAATTTTCCTTTCTCTTTTGGTCTTGTGCTGGGGGCAAAATAAGACAAGCAATGAAAACAAACCTACACGTTTTCTTGTTTGATCTCGATAACATTTGCACCTCTCAATGTACAAAAGCTCGGAAATGAACAGTTTTGGTAGGCCTAACACTAAATATTGTACACAAGTAAATATAAATGATAGCCTCGCTGTTCCGCCCCATAAATCCACAACAATTAATCAATCAAAGAGAAATATTCTCAAATTATTAGTAAGTATAAACGCACATAATCCAGCCGCTTGTCATCAATCCAAAAATTCGTTTCATTTTTTCAAATTAGAAATTAATTTTATCAAATTGCCTTTCTGTGTTATTTGCCTCTGGTGGGGATTGATCGCCCTAATCACCCCCCCCCCCCCTCGTAGTTACGCTACTGGGGGAGACAATATGTCCGTCTCTCCCACTCGCCTGCTTTACCGTTTTACTCCCTCCCGTACTGCCTTCGCTGTATTGTGGTTGATCCGTTGAATGTCAAACAGTATTCAGTATATTGTTAATATAAATACAAATCGAAACAAAACAAAAACCAGGAAAAACAAAATTAACAAAAACAAGTTGTCCGAAATTGCAATGACTTAAATGAGTTACATGTTACTTTATCAATATTTCCGACTGTTTTAACTCTTCCCGTGTCATTTCCGGAATATTCCGCGCCAGCACTTTTTCGTTGCGTGTCGTCTACGATATATTCTGCAATATGTTACCCGCTCCAGCGGGTCGTTTACGGAATATTCCGCGAGCTGTCATAAGTTTACAGATAATTACGGCAGGTGGCAGTATGGTATTAAATAACGTATATGAACTCGCCCGGATTCGGAAATGACTACTAGAATAGTTTCTTTTACTTTTTTTAGTATTCGTTCGATAGATACTTGAGTTTGACGGTATCGGCTGATGCATCTTTAAGCCGATGTAAACAGTGAAATGGCGGGCTCGTACGACAAAAATGTGGCTACGATATCAAGTTATTTGGAGGAATCAGGTAGTGACTACAGTGACTTTGAAGAGAGTGTTGAAGAGATCGATGGTTCAGAATCAAGTGAAAGTGCAATTGATGAAGATGAGAGTGATAATGATGCAGATACAAGTGCAGTTCTATAAGGTAGGCCTGCCGTATCATCATCCTGCGGGGTGTTTTGAAGCACAAAAAGAAACACCTCTGATATTGAAAACAGTGAGCCTCACTCTTCATAGTATAATGTTGTGTGTGCTTTTGTTGCTTTTTGTGAATTTAAAAGTGATACAAGCAGTGTAATTTTGTTCAACAAGAAAAAAAACTGTTTTGCAGACTGAATTTAGCAAGTGTAAAAACCATGGTTTTCCTGACCTGTTTCGTATTTTGTAACTTTTTTCTCTTTTCAAATGTATTTTCAGACAAAAATAATGTAAAAAAAAATGACATTTTTGCGTAATTTTCCTTAAAATAAATGATCACTCAGGCAAAGTACAAAATATATTCAGCGACACTGGAAAGGTTTGCTAAGAACGTAATCTTCAAGTATCGGTACGTGGAGAAAGGCGCGAAACACAATGTACATGTGTCAGATAAGCAACGCATTTGACGAACTTTTTGTTTGTTTGTTTGTTTGTTTGCTTGCTTGTTTACATTACATTCGGTGCGCTAGCGATCCCAACTCGACTCAGTCAGATGCCAGCAGTCAGGGCACGCAGCCCAGCCAAGAGAGTGAGGAGTCAGCCGGGTAGCGTACGGCGCAGCCTAGCCAGCACACCGAGCGTGCAAAGCCTGCACGCCCCTGTACTAGACTATCACTGGAATCGGAAAACAAGTGGGCACGAATCCCACGTACGATTGTCATTGAAATGGTTTTCCGTGATTCTCATTTTTAACTCTTGGCAAATGCCAGTACGGAACCTTTGCTTCCCTTAATTTGCCCGCCCAATTTTATTCATTTCATGTCTCAATAACTCCACTGATGAGGTTGTCAACAGGGCAGGAAAATCATTATTCTTACAAAGAAACTCAATTTTTTTCACCCTTACCTTGTTAATATAAGAATAATAACGGTTGAAATACAAACTTGCACTTTCAAATTGAAATCATTATTTCAGGTCACTTTCCGTGATTTAGGGGTACATTTTGAAAATCTTGATTCATTGTCCTGAGTACGATTCCCGGCTTTGCCACACATTTATTTCTGGGATGGCAATTGAAAAGGGGTGGATTTACTCTCGCGAGATGAATTCGAATTGCATCTTATCCTACCCCGCGGCGTAGCCGTGTTCATTAATTCATGCACCACGGCCACGCGAGTATCTGCAGCAAGTTCGGAGATCGTAGGTTTGAAGCCCAGCCCTGACAGTGGCTATCCTGAGTGTGGTTTTATCACGGGTTTTCCCACACTACCTCCAGGCAAATGCCAGGATAGTATCTTACTTCAAGTCCTGGGGCACCTTCCTCATTCCTATCCCTATACAGTTATACACACTACTACAGTCATCATAGGGATACAGGTTATCAGACAAGTTCAACACACACCCAACTACACGGGGCTGCTGACCACGATGTCCCAATTCCCTCAAATTAATTAACATCCATCATAGTCATCCCTGAAATGATTTTCTCTCGTCCCACTTCTTTATGCAGATGTCGGTGTGGAGAGAAAAGGACTCATTTACATAAAAGCATCTACTTTTTAGCCTACTTTCCATTTTTGCAAAAAATGAAAGTAGACTTATGAGATCTACACAGGGCCAAAAATTGTGTGTCTGTCTGTGTGTATCTGTGTGTGAGTGTGTATACTCTGCATGTCTGTTCATACATGGTGAAACCGAATTGAACGAAATTTGGTACAGACGTAGCACTAGCAAGGGGCACCCCAATGTCATATTACCCATATATATCGCCGCCATCATTACCAAAACTGAATGGCAGCCACTCAAACGTTCAAAACTTAAAATCAAATTACGACTAAACTAATCATCCGATCTCTACCAAATTTGGTAACAACATACCTTTATATAGGACGCGTCTTTCAACCTAACTACAAGGTCATCAGCCGTGTCATTTCAGGTTGGCGGCCGTGTGAATTATGCAACCATTATTACCAATGGCTTAAGACCCACCAATTCCGATTATCGAGCCAAGGGTGGTTTAAGGCTTAAGCTATCCTAAAGGACGTGATCCGTTATTTATTATAATTTAATATTATAATATTATACTGTATGAGTGGCTTAAAAGAGCTGAGCCGTCTCTGTCACGTGACAAGATGACAGCTGACCTCTTGTGCTTGTCCTATATTTCAGTAGTTTTAGTATGTTGTATGTGGTATAGCCTACTGATACAAATAATATAAACTTTGTCTGTAATGATGTCTGTACAGATGTACTGTAGTGAAGAAATCGTTTATTTCAAGACATTGTTTGCTAACACGTTGTATATAAATCAGTTAATAACACTCAGGTGTTAAGGACATGTTTAGCTTTGGGCTAGTGCGTTAGTTTCTCACGCGGTTGATTGAGGATCGAATACTACTCGAGTTATTTTTTTTCTTGAATTCTTTTCCAAATGATGTGCACGGGCTATTTACACAGATACTAAAGAAAATGCCATTTAGCTCAAAGGAGAGGCTAATGTATACACTCGTTTGTTAATAATCACAGCCTCAGCATCGCATATAAACAGATTCCATTAGAAAAAGGAGAATAGAAGAACAAGATACACGTCATCAACCACAGGCTTCTCAATGCCTCTGTACGGTGCTGTCCTACTGCGGATTACGTGGGTAATTGTTCCAAACATTCTTCTTTGTGAATCCCTGACCTCCTGAAGTATTGCAATTTTGTATTACTTCAACTTGTAGCCACGACCACGCTCCGATTACCTTTAAGCACTGCCAACTGGATTGCATCCCTCCAGGGTGCCTTAAACTGCCTGCTCATTCGACACTCAGAGGCGTACAATATATATATATTAATTCACTGCTAGTTGCAGCACCAACCTACTGTGATCGCCGTGGATTTCTAAAGGGGAAGATACCCAAATCGAAGGATTCTTAAGTTTGGAGGCTTAATATCGTGATTAACGGACGTGAATGCGTTACAATAAGTTAGTAGTTTTGTTATTCAATCTTCATATGGGTATATAGGCCTAATATTGATTTTGACACTTACTGCCTAAGTATCAATATAAAAGAAAACAAACAATACATGGTGGTGTAGGTGATTGTTTTAGGGATGAGGACAAAGAGTTATAAGTATAACCATACATTTAGGAGAAAGTAGGCTATATGTTCTTTGATGAACATCTTGTTGTAAATACGGCCTACCAACGACGAACAAATTACACTAGGCACAATTAAAAACGTCCATAGTTACAAAGCTGAAATAAAAGCTAACGTCGTTATCATTTTGATGATAGAATGTGGTTTAGACAATATGTTCACAGCTGGAGAATGTGGGATCTCACTTTCCCCAGTGAACCACGTATTAAAGATATGACGAGGTCTCACATCCCGTCCTCTAATACGCTAAACCGTTTCCAGAACTCGATGAAGAAGGCTGGCACAGTAACCCCAGTTACATGTACGCACACTAGCACTGACACCACAAGAACGCAGGTCATCAGGCATAACTCTTGGCTTACAACACATGTCCTTAAGGACTGTTATCAATTTTGGCACATGCAGTAAGAGTTCCCGCGTTTGTACAAAATAAGATACGCTCATACATAAGCAAGTGACTTGGGGGAATGCTCCGTTCTTACGTGAATATTTTTCACACTCGGTGAAACAATACTACGAGTTAGCCTACTTTCGATTTTTGCAAAAAATGTGTATGTAGGCCTACGTCTGTCCCCCCTATCATTTCAAATACGATGAAACCGAATTGAAAGAAATTTGGTACAGAGATAGCTCTATCAAAAGGCACCTCAGTGCCATGTTTTATAGGTATATCACCGCCATCTTAATCAAAACTAAATGGCGGCCACCCAAATGATCACAACTTGAATCAAGTTACGACTACCAAATTTGGTACAAACATACCTTCATACGCGTCTTGCGCCCAAACTACAAGGTCATCAGCTGTACCACTCCACGATGGGCGCCGTGTGAACCATGTGTGGAGATAAATTACAACGTGAGTTTGCTTGCTTTATTAGTCCTGGTTATCTAAGATTTTATAGTACAATACCATTCCAAAGACAAAACGAGAGTACATTGTTTTTATTGTCTCTGGTTACCCAGAGAAAACAACTGCTTCTCATGGCCTCCTTGATCCTGCCTCCCGAGTCCAGATCGGCAGTCACATAGGATGTGCTGCGTTCTGGATTCCAGCAGAGGAGAAGTGTTGTGGTTTCGCCACACATGCAATCACTATAATCTATAACTTAACACCCACCAGTTCCGCTTAATGTCAGAGGGTGGTTTAAACTCTCTTCAAGGATCCGTTAGATATTATAATTTTATATCATAATATTATACTGTAGCAGTGACGTAGGGAGCTGCGCCGTTCTCGGTCACAAAACAAGATGGCCGACGTCTCGTGCCTGAGCCATATTTCAGTACCGTAACGTGAGTATGATTTGCATGGAGCATAGCCTACTGATAGAAATAATGTACATTTAGTATGCAATAGTTTATAATGAATGTATACCAACTAAATACATAGTTAATTCCAAGTCATTATTTGCTAAGGAGTTGTATTTAAGTCCATTGATAAGATTGAAATAAAATGGGCATGTTTGGCTCAGTGGTAACAAGTGTGCCTCTCAACCGGTCGACCGGGATTCGATGGCCGTATCTTTCCATCTCCGCGTGCAGTTTTATTTGATAGAACCCGGTTTGTTGTTGTTGTTGTTTCATTCGAGGGGCTTGAACATCGTGGTCATTCAGCCCCGTAACCTGATAACCTGTATTATTGCGCCAGTAAAAGCTATGTATGCTCTCTAACACTCAGCCCTAAGGCATGGGGCCAGGCTACATGTGGACTCGGTAGACGTGGGTTTGAACCCCACCGCCAGGTGTCCTTGAATGGTTTTCCATGGTTTCCCATTTTCAACTCGAGGCAAATGCCGGGACGGTACCTTTAAACAGGCCACGGCTGCATCCTTCCATCTCTTTGCCTAGTTTCATTTATATTTTCATCTCCCATTAATTCCTCTCAGGAGGTTGGAGTCAGGAAGGGCATTCGGGTGTAAAAACAACCCGTTACATAGATTTTCATCGCATATTATGCTAGACCTCACTTAAAACGAGATTAATAAGGGCTAGACATATATACAACGTGTGTTATTGTGATGGCTGTAGTAGTGTGTGTATTTGTAATTCAAGTGAGGATTAGGAATGAGGCGGCCATGGCCTTAGGTCAGGAACCATCCCGGCATTTGCCTGGAGTGAAAGTGGGAAACCACACGAAAAACCACATCAAGTTAGCTGAGGTGGGAGTCGAACCCACCTCTTCTCAATTCTGACTCACGAGGCTGAGTGCTCCCCGTTCCAGTCCTCAGACCAGAATTACATTTCTTGGTGGAGCCAGGAATGGAACTCGGGCCTCAGGGGTCACAGCCAAAAATGCTAGCCGCTGCACCTCGAGTGGGTTAAATTTCGGTCCCTCTGCTTGTACGTATGATATACAGATTTCCCTCCCATTATGTCTAACAGAGAACGAACTTGTTCGGCGTAGCTGAACTTTGAGCAGTTGGGAAATACTGCCTAGGTTTACCTGTAAACCAAAGACCGCCAAGGTCAATTAGCTGGTCACTGATTCCCTGACACCAGATTGACAATCTTTACAAATGTGGCAGTGTAGCCGGAAATGCTTGTGACTCGTTACAGCAAGTTCTCTTCTACAAAAATACATCCGTTGCACTTGACCCTGAGATATACACAATCAGAATGTCTACCAGACGCTTTAAATGTGAACTGTTGCTCAATACATTAGTAGAAACTAGCTCACCTGTACGTGCGTTTCGCCGCCGATGACAGTGCTGTGCGTGGTGAATGAAGGAAGCTGTTAGTTCAAAAAATTAACGGTCTGCTTCAGATGTAATTGGTGTAGAGGCGATAATATTCGCCGGTGAGAACGCTACAATTTTATTTAAATACGGCACACCTTTCCTTCCATAAAAATGCAGTCTGCGCATCTGCTTTACTTTGAAGCTGTCGGAACCAGTTAGTTTTAGTCGTTCCTTCATATTAAACTGTTACAAACGACGCTGATCCAAATTGATATACTGTCAGAAGTGTAGCTCAGTGCGCGGTAATATTCAAATCAGCTAATGGAAAATCTCGGCAAACGCTCGGCTGTTCCAAGCTCGCAACATATCCTTCACGTTCTTTCTTTCGAAATACTGAGTAGAAGTTTGATTATAAATATTTTGGCACTGGAAGGGAGATGAATTTGACATTATACCTTACTCGACCCTAATCACCACAATGACGCAATCTATATGACAAGTACACGGGGTTAGTAACCAAGATGTCCCTAGCTCCTGAAGGAAGTAAAACAAACTGTTGGAACAGTTTATTAAATATTTATTGCGCATTTTACCTATGCGATTATTATTAGTCGGTTCCTCAGTTTAGGGGCTGCGACAACGCGGTCATGTAGCCCCGTGTACTTTGTGTGTGTGTGTAGAATCTGTCTGATAACCGGTGTTAATTTTGATGGCTGTATTAATGTGTGTTATCTGTAATTCAGGTAAGGACTGCAAACGATCAATTTCAAGTAGTTCCTACTGTTGCTACCAAATACTACCGTCAACGACACCTAGCCGTAAACTTGACTACTACATGCCACCGAAACCAGCACCTGGCGGTGAACGTTGGAACTTAATAGAGCATTAATGGAATCCAACCTACAAATTTAGCTTCACACAATTGTTGTTAGTAGAAGGTTCATTTACAAGTCATAAATCTATGACACGGGCCCACCGGCCTTATTTCCCCTCCGAAGGAAGGCATACTGAGGGATTTTTAACGCTCCTAAGAAGTCCGACGATTTCGGCCGGGTTTGAACCCGCGATCTTGGGCATAGAAGCTCAGCCATCGAAACCGCTATTATTATTATTGATGAGAATGGGTGGGGAGATCACATGGTTTCAATCTACTCCGTGCGAAGTGTTCGTCTGCATTAATTGCACTTACACAAACCCGATCACACCTCGTTTACGTCATTTAACATACGTGGATGGAATATTCATGAGAGCAATATCAATCCGGCGAGTTATTATAAAATGTACTAAATTAGATTCTACTCGGTCAGCGCTCCACAGCGCCGAGTCTCGAGCGATGCCAAGAGAATATAATGTGTATAAACCACCAATCACACACTCTAGCGCATGAATAAGATAATAGTCCCAGTTAATGACCTTTTCTGTAAATAACCTCGGTGATTTACTGACAGGATCTGGGTACACATACGGATTAAAGTCTCTCTCTCTCTCTCTTGTTTTATCTCAAAGTATCTCTATGCGTGAGCATTTGTTTTCATATTCATATTCAGCAATACATTTATGTTTCTCCCTCTTCTTTGGAATGAGAAATGAAAGAAAACTCTTTGGCTTATTCCAATTACACTGGTCAACAGCTTTTTTTTTTTTGTTACAAAGAAGGTGAGTGGTGTTCTTAGCTAATAAGTCATGGGTGTTGAATTCGAAAATGAAATCCGTTCTATCGGGTTCGTCAATCGGGCTCAGTTTCGTCATATGGTACCCTCTATCATTAAACACCTTGAAAATGCTGCATTCTTGGTTACGTTGGTATTGCTTAATTAATTTGCTTTCAGTTTTCTTTTAAGGATGTAATTGTTGGAAAACATTCGAAATATATATACAAGGACGTCCATTCATTGTCCTCAGTTCCGAAATCCACCGCCAGGGTACGGATGAGGGGGATGAGTCATGAGGCAACACATTGCAGCACGTTGGTGATTGTTGCATTGCTTATTCACTTTTACTCTAATGTAGCTGATTTCTTTGATTAATTTGTGTAGTAACACAGATTCTTTTGTTCTCCTTTTGCCAGATACATGTATAATAAAGGCTTTACAAAATCCATTATAACATGGAAACTAAGGCCGATACATAAATTCTATGTTTGGATCTGGATTCAGGGACAAATTATCTTCCAGAAACAGATTGTTTTGTTTTTGTTACTAAAAACAAGTTATTATTTGTAGACCATTGTTATTTGAGTCAACCTGGCTCACAAAGGTTTCATGTTGTTGTTGTTGTTGTTGTTTCTTTAGAGTATTTACGACATCATGGTCATATAGCTCCGTGTACTTGGGTATGTGTAGAATTTGTCTGATAATCTGTGTCAATATGATGTCTGTAAAAGTCTGTGTGTTTGTAATTGGGTAGAAAGCGGCTGTGGCCTTAAGTTAGGTACTGCCCCCGTAAATTGAATTATACTGAGACCACGGTGGCTGTATTGGCATATATGAATAAAGTTATGGCTGTCATAGTTGTGACGTGTATATTCATGACGTAGGCACGGATGACGCAGACTTCATGCAAGTAGGCTGGTTGAGCTGAGATTCTTGGTGACGTCATGATTTTGTTCGAGAAAGATCTGAGATTTACGACGCAGTCGCAGGGAAACAAGGAATTGTGCTAAGGAAGAAGTTACGCTATTGGAGGAGAGGCTCGAACCAATGAATGATAGTTTGGAGGGAGACGGAGATTACTGAAACTACCATATTTATTACTTTTGGAATGCAGAATTGTGGAAATCTATTTTCAGTTATGGCATTGATTTGGAATTTTGAAGAAATTAATTTTCAGTTTTTGAAATTTGAAAATCCGTCAAGTATAGCCAAAGTTAGAACTTCTAGCAATGACGGAGGAACAAGCTATGGAAGGGATGGATACGCCCCTTAAGAAGTTGATAAAAGGTCTTGCACAGCAGAGAGAAGCTCTCATTTCTCATTTTCTGATGTCTTATAGTCGTTTTTCTGATTCTCACATTGTCAGACTTCGAGTGATTCAGTGAAGCAAGTCGTCATTAGCACGTGTGGTAGAGCCCACCGCATCGAACGAGCACGGAGCGTGCAGCAGGACAATTTTACGGTTAGTGAAATTAGGCGAAGTTGGAGTGCACACATAAACGAGTCTACAAGATTATCTATCAAGAGTTAGCTAATGCCTTTATGCTAATTCAATTGTGCATTACAGTATTGAGGTGTGTAGGAAAGTTGAACATTTTCACGATTATAATTTGGAAGATATTCGCATTTTAAGACTGCAGACAAAAGTGATTTTCTCGCCACCTGAGAAGCACTTTTATAATACCACATTCTACACTACGGCTGACACGTGTATTGCAACCGTGATACTGATGATTACGTTTGGTGATACAACGCTACGTTCTACAATGCAACAATATAATCTGGCAGTACTTTCGACTATTATTATAACGGAAGTGGAGATGGAAGGCTAAAACTTTAATGCAATTGGGACATATATCAATGGAGTGAAATAGCAGCATGGAACTTCGTTAATCGTCTTTCTACAAAAGCGAGCATGTAGTGAACATCCAACTACACTCATGCATCGTAGTCCATCGCTGAATTATATCAAATGGCAGTGGAAATATCTTCATACTCTACAATTATGAACATTTCTGCGGAAATAATTGCAATAAACTTCATGGCGAATTTCTACCAGAACTTCAGGGAATTTTCAAGAGAGGCCAGGGTAGACCCGGCTCACAAAGAAGAGTTTTGCCAGAAGGATGTCTATCGTCTACACGGAGCAGTGCAATTTCCGGAGGAGGAAGCAGTTCTATTCTCCGAGGGCGCTGGTTCCAGGTTCGAGGTCGGAGCACATCTTTACGTTGGTGAAATGGAACTATCAGCAGTCTTCTTTGGAAATTTTCCTCTAGAACTTCAATCAACAGATAAGGTAGTCGTGAACGTTTCTTGTTTTATTTGAGCCATTTAGCGATATTTGAGCAACCATTTTTCCCATATTTTCTGTCCCATATATTTTGCCCCATATTCTTGCTTGATATTTCTGTACTCAGTACACTTTGAAGATTTATGCCTTTTTCTACGATTTATTGAGACATTGTTATGTCATTGGCATACTTAAATAATTTTGGATCAGTTGAGACTGATATATATATTCTTTCAGTAATTTGCATATTTTAGTAGTCACGATTTGACTGTA
The DNA here is from genome assembly GCA_946902985.2 of Meconema thalassinum. Lineage (NCBI taxonomy): Eukaryota > Metazoa > Arthropoda > Insecta > Orthoptera > Tettigoniidae > Meconema > Meconema thalassinum. The sequence goes on along the minus strand of OX336391.1, from coordinate 291,188,655 downwards.
AAGTTAACGATTTTCTATGGCAAATTTGAATTCAGACAGCGTGTCACTTTATTAAAGTAATTCTATTCAGTAAATTACTTTGACCAATTTTCTGTCATCCTCAAGAAAGAAGAATAATTAAAAGATTTTAGATCGTTAAAATCTATTACTGTATCGACGATCTTGGAAATACTAGTCGTTTTATGAACATGATTGCAACATAGACATTTATCGTCAGTTCTGAAATACCATTGCATTATAGACAATTTTATGAAATATGAACTTTGATTACGATTTATTGAGTACACTATAGTAATGCACATTTGATAGGAGTTTTTCTCAATTCTAGATTGGAACAATAATGTTTGCATTCCAAAGTCTAATTGTATTCTATTCGACTATTTATGCAGTTTAGATAAACTTTGATTGAAGATAGTATTTTTATACTGCGATACTTTGAAGATATTAATCTCAATTTTGATAGACCAGGGAGGCGTGTCTAATCGTATTTGCTATTAAATTTATTTGTGATTGGCAAATTTTGACTTCATATCGATTCATGAATGAAACCCACGAAAGTTAAATATAATAACAGTTTTCGATACAATTAATGAATATAAGAATTTTTAAAGAGGAACTATGGATGTATAATCGTTAGTTCAGTGGACGTGTAAAAGTCGCTGATGAATAATGCCCTTGAATAAGTGAAGGAGGTTCCCACAGTAATATTAATGAAGTTGATGAATTTGTAAGTGGAGGTTTTTTGTATGTATTGTGGAAGATTTTGATGCCATATATATTGAGATATATGATGAATTCTGGGCCAATTTTGTGCAATTTTGTGCGTTTTGAGCGAGGTATTTTTCCGCTGAGTGTATTGTCCAGGTCCTTTGAAAATTAATCATGTGAAGTTACTGTTAAAATTAACAAGAGTGTTTAAATAATTTGAGATAACGATTTTGAATGGAGGTTACCGTCACAAATAATAATAATAATTATTAAACCTTATTAAACCTGAATCTAAAATTTAAATATAACTAACCTTCATTGGTCGATTATATTACCACGATTTAAGTAATTATCAACCGGATAAACGTGTGGTTTAATGTATTTCTAATATAAATAATATAAATATTGTAAATAATTATGTAAATATCTTTAATAATAATTTGAAACGAACGGGATTAATAGAGGCGTGTATAAATTTTTCAATTGTCGTTTGACAATGTTATAAACAATTTAAAATGTTATAAATAATTAATGAACATTTTGTTATAAACATTAAGCGGTTTGTTATTATACTCTAAACAACGCTAGTTAAACAATTGGAATATACAATTAAACAAGATTTGGGATTATTAGAGTAATCCATTGATATTTGACTGGAGCATTTAAAAGATTTGCGTGATAATATTTGAGTTGAGATGTGGACATTTAAAGTGTTTTGAAAAGGAGCTAGGCTCTGAGGTAACTAGCATATGCTAACGTTGGCTGGACAGGTGGGTCCATTTGACGATGCAAGCATGCGACATGGTGTAGGGTGTATCGCAGCTGGCCAGACAACTGAATGATAGAGGCCAAGGTCACTTACATAGCAGCCTTGCGGTTATAAATAAAATGTGATGTTTATGAAAAAGGAAAACAATTGCTATATGTCTCGTCCCAACTCCCTTATCCATTCCAAGTGCATTATTATTATTACGTTCTTTTGAGCTAGAAAGCTGAAATTTTGTATGTAAAGTCTACAAGTCCTACAGGAGGACATGGTTACATTGACAATGGCTTCTGATCGCCACGTTTATTTTGTTGTTAAATTTTTGTTAAATTAATTCCTTTATGTGAAATAAATTATTGTACAGTTTAAAGTTTCTTGTTTCCGTTTTGGTTCATTTTAAATATCATGGTGGAGGTTATTGTGAGGGCATACTTTTAAGTGATCCAGTTGGCAACCCAGACCCGAGATTAATTTGAAGAGGTAAGTAAAAGGTAAGTATGAACCCCCGTCTATTTTGGTGTGTTCCACAATAATTTCTTGTTAACTACTGTGCTCTAATCTCGGTAGTATCTGTCAGTGCCATTTTCATTGATGTAGCTGTGCCGGTGCGATTGATTATTGGCAATCCGATTGAGGGGGCGGATATCTGACAGCCTACTATCCGGATTATCGGGGACAGTAGGATTGGCGCCGCAATTCCGTGGGGCACGATCAACAACACTGGATTACCAGGATGAACGCCAGTAGAATTGGCACAATCGAAGTTCGGAGTGCTTGAATAACATTGGATTACCAAGTTATTGCAGTAGAATTGGCACCGCAAGTTCATGTGGAACGTTCGAATAACATTGGATTACCAAGTTATCGATGTCAATGGGATTGTGAAGACTCAAATAAAGAGGTTGATTCTTTGTTAGATGTCTTGGCCAATTGTAGAATTTGAGAGTGTGATTATATAGGGATTAAATGTTGTGTTGTATTAGGAAAATTACACTCAGAAAAGATCAGATCTTATACAACTTGAGAGAGGTTAAATAGGCTGGAAACTTAGAAAAATCGCCTATGATCTGGAGTCTTATTTTATTTGACCGGCTTATGACATGTTTAGTCATATTAAAGATAAAATTAAATTATTTGGATTGTAAATGTAAATTATTTGTGTTAGGATATTTTATAATGAACCAAAGAAATTTGAACATGTGCTTGAGTTTATTTCAACATGAAGTGTCTACGAAAGTTAATTATAAGGTAATTATAAGTTAGATTTAAGACAGAAAATTGCTCAAACTTATATATGGTGAAAGATGTTGCTCAGATGTTGTTATCTTGCTCTGTTTGATGTATATCCCTAAAGCAGTCTATTATTGAAATATTATTGAGATGGCAGATGAGAGTATTAGGAAGATGTTGGAGGAGATGTCCAACAGTTTGTCTGTTAGGATGGATAACAGTATGAAGCAGATGATGGAGGAGAATTCTAGTAATTTGTCTATTAGGCTGGATGAAAGTTTGAAAGCTAGCATGAATGAAAGTGTGAAGGAGATGGAAGCTAGGAATGATAGTCGAACGAAGCAGATGCTGGATGAAAGTTCGAAAGTTCTTCAGACCAGTTCTGCAAACTTAGAAAATAATGTGTCGCGTTTACAGACCAGTACCCAGGGAATCGAGAATGCTGTAAGTAACATGCGCACAGACGTGTCCAATGTGCATAAAGATGTCTCAGATGTTAAAGTAGATGTTTCTAAGGTACAGAAAGACCTTACTATGTTGAATCTTGATGTTGCTAATGTCCGGGGTGATATTTCATGTGCTAGAGCAGAAGTAATCGTTGTTAGGAATGATGTTGCTACTGTACAAGATAAGGTAGAAGAAGTTCAAAGAGAGATTAAAAATGTTCGAACCGATGTGTCAAACGTTCAAGTAGACATAAATAATATTCATTCTGATGTAAATGAGATGCAAAGCGATATCAATAAGATACAAGTAGAAGTTAATACAGTTTTTGTAGACATTGCCAAAGTTCAAACTGATGTTAATAAAGTTAGAGAAGAAATTGAATCTTCAAAAACGCTTTGTACTCGTAACATTAGTGCTTTAACAACTAGCTTGGTTGACGAGTCTGTTAGGACAACAGCTTCTTTAGCTGGATTAAAATATGATGTAGAGGTCATGAGAACCCAAGTCTTAGATCATAATCGTTTACTTAAGGAAGACATTGAAGTAGATATTGCGGAAATGTTAACTGCAAATGTAACGGTTTGGAAAGATGAATGGAACAGGTCAAGTGGGGAACATGTCAAGCAGATTCAGGAACGAATTGAACGAAAACTTGCCAGTACACAAGTAGATATAAATAATGAGGTAGTTCAAATTAGAAAGGATTTGAGTATAAGGATGGATTCGCTATCCGAAAAGCAGGTAGAGGATAGAACTCAAATAGGTCAGGACGTGCAAGCATTAAAAACCGCGTTAGAGGAACAAATTCATAAGGTTGTCTCTGATGTCAATGAAACTACGAGCAAACTTCAGAATTTGAAACTAGGAGAAGCTAGCATGATGGAAACGTATAAAGAAGAGTTGATTAGGAAAGTCATCACGGAAATCACAGATAAGGATCCGGAAGGGTTGACTTGTGAAGATGATAGGAATTACGTCAGAAGATGTAACCTCGCTACAGAAGAGAGAGATATTAGTCCTGAGGAACGTATATTCAGATTTCGGGAAGAAGAAGAGGATAGGAATATTGAACCTGAATGGAAATATCGTGATAGTGGGAAGAATTATATGGATTCATATCCAAGAAATGTGACAGTCATCCGAAACTTTGAGGACAAACCTCAAAAATTTAGTAATACTGATAGTCTAACACCGATAGAGTATATCAGGAACCTGAAAGACTATTTTATTGAAGCTCATATTCCTAGAGAAAGAGAGATGAGAATCGTAGAAAGATTTCTAGCTGGAGGACCCCTTGAATGGTTCAGAGCATTTCGGTACATTTTTAGTAATTTCGATGAATTTGCAGAGGCACTGATAAAACGATTCTGGTCAATAGAAGCACAAAATTCATTAAGAGCTGAGGTATACTCGAGGAAGTATTCAGGTACTCTTCCAACACGGTACGCTGATTTCTTCACGAGCCAGTTATCGCGCTTGAGATTCTTGCAACCCCCATTGTCGACAGAGCAGTTGATAGATGCTATTTCTCGTATGCTGCCTGTGGAGGTAAGAAGACTTATCATATCGTCAAATATCAGGGATTTGACCAGTATGGACGAACTATTGAGAAGGCTTGACTACACGAGTCCGATGCCAAATTTGGTTCAAAAAGGTCAGAGGCACGAATTCAAAGACATTAATACAGTCTACATGGATCAGGTTCAGCAAACTGATAATCCTGATGAAGAAAAAACTGAAAATGTAGGTCCTCACAGGAACAATTATTTTCGCAACAACAGATCACAAGGTTACCGTCCATATCAGCAAAGACGAGGCTGGAATAACAATAGAGGGAATTATAATAACGGAAGAGGTAGATACTATAATAACAATGGGTACAATAGGAACTACAACAGAAATAACCAGTACCAGAATCGGAATCAGAATTCTCAAGGTCAGGTTATGGCACCGGACAAGTATCAAGAGAGAGAGAAAGAAAGTCAGCAGTATTCGCAGGAATTACGAGAGAAGGAAGCTGAAAACCAGAAGAAAAGACAGGATGTAGTGATCGATCCTGGTCCTTCTACAAGCCAGCAGGGGAACTTTGAGATTGGTAACACAAAAAAAACGCCGATTTCTCAACGACAGTGAGAAACTATGAATACATTGCCACACCACACCTAATTACCATTAATGAAATTTACGAAATAACTGATGAGGATTTATTAGAAGAGAGGGGAATCGTCAAAGAGGAAAGACCATGTGCCTTACCTATTATTTCTGTACTGATAGATGGCCAACAGTACAAAGCTCTTATGGATACCGGCGCAATTATTTCTATCATTTCTGATGAATGCTATCAAAGTCTATTAAAAGGAGAAAACATGACAGTTTTACCTGTTTCTACCGTCAAAGTGAGAGGAATTTTCCAAGACAAAGGCAGTGAAATGCAAGATCCAAGTGTTGTTGAACTTTGAAATTAATGGAAGGAATTATGAACAGATCTTTATTGTGGTGAACAAGATCCATTTCGATATTGTGCTAGGAATCGATTTTATATCGAAAGTTGGAGCCATTATTGATATGAAGAATAGGAGTATTAGCTTTAATGATGGGTACATGATCACAGAAGAGATCGAAGAACAGGACGGGAAAAACAGTCTGGAGATAGACCTTAGGGAAGAGATTTTAAATACCATTATCAATGAAGCGGAGAATCTAACAGAAATACCCAGTAGAAAAACTGTAGGATTTGAAGAAATTCAGGGGGAATTTGAGGATTTGATAAAGGAATTCCAAGATATTTTTGATGAAAAGCCTGGATTGATTAAATACTATAAGTATAAGATAAGGCTGACCGATGAAACCCCTTACCAAAAGAAAATATACCCCATACCTGAGAAATACTACCAAGAAGTACGAGGGTTGATCAGAAAAATGGAGGTAGACGGGATTATAAAAAAACAGGCGTTGTCTTATATAAACCCCATCACTGTAGTCAAGAAAAGTAATGGTCAGATACGTCTCTGTCTCGATGCTCGGACCATCAACTTAAAGATTCTTCCAGAAAATGACCGACCACCTAAGATTAGAGATCTGCTTAGAACGTTCAAAGGGAGAGCATGTTTCAGTGTTCTTGACTTGACATCTTCGTTTTACCAAGTTCAACTGGAAGAAGAAAGTATGCAGTACACTGGATTCTTATTTGACCAGACGTCATGGGTCTTCGTGAGAATGCCTTTTGGAATGGTCAACAGTGGACCAGCACTTATTCGAGCACTTGATAGCAAGCTCACTGACGAAGTAAAGGAAAATGTAATCTGCTACATTGACGATTTAATTGTATCTTCACCCAACGCCGCAGAACATTTAGTGCATTTGAGAAAGTTGTTTGAAAATTTAAGGAAGGCCAATATTAAGGTCAATTTTGGAAAATGTCAATTCTTGAAGAAGGAGATTAACTACTTGGAGCATACTATTGATAAGGATGGATATCATCCAAACATGCAGAAAGTAGATGCGATCACAAGGTTCCCAAAGCCAACTAAGGTGAAACAAGTCAGAGAATTTGTAGGCGCATGCCAATTCATCAGCAGCCACTGTCCGAGATACTCTGAAATTATGGCTCCTCTGTATGACTTACTCAAGAAGAATAATAGATGGAAATGGAGTACCGCAGCAGACGAGGCTTTTGAGAAAGCAAAGGAGATGCTCAGAAACAACGTTAAACTGGAGTACCCAGACTTTGAGAAGGTGTTCTATATTGAGTCTGATGCATCAAGAATAGGCATTAGTGCAGTCTTATACCAAAAAGACGAGGCAGGCAACAAGCACTACATTGCGTTCACTAGTCGGAAATTAAAGAAACACGAGGAAAACTACTTTACGACAGAACTAGAAGCGTTAGCTTTTGTAACAGCTTTGCAAGCGTGTAAGAAAATGCTGCTGGGACACAAGGTTATCATTATTACAGATCACAAAGCACTTCAGTTTATGCTGCAAACTGACATGTCTAGTGATAGATTGACACGTTGGGCTTTGTTCACCCAACAGTTTAACGCCACTATCGTCCATCAGCCTGGGAAAGACAACTTACTGGCTGATGCTTTATCACGTAACCCTATCAAAAATGTGCAGATACACCATGTACAATTGGAGCAGCAAGATCAAGAGACCGTTAGGAGGTTAGCCCGAATCGGTGTGTCACAGAAGAGACACGCTCCAATCAGGAAAATGTACAGGTTCCTTAAGGGTTACATGGACAATACTGATGTTGACTATGCAGCTACACAGAGAGATTCAAGACACTTTGTCTTGAGTGGAGACGTCGTATGTAAGTATGCTGACTCTGCGCATACAAAGCTCCGAATAGTCGTGCCACCTAAACTTGTTGTCAATTTAGTGTGGGTAGCTCATCACGCAACTGGACATGCCGGTCTGGATAAAACTCTTGATACTCTTAAAGAGAGGTTTATTTGGACTAACATGCGTTCCAGCATTGCTAATGTCATTTGTTCATGTGATAAATGTCAAAGAGCAAAGTATGCTTCCGCTCTATTAAAAGGAAAACCTAAGGCTATGATTCCCACTAAACCAAATGAACTCATGGCGACGGACATATTTGGTCCCTGTCCGAAGGGATACCAGGGTAATCAGTTCCTGTTGGTTACCGTGGATGTCTTCTCGAAATTTGTAACAATGAGTCCCATGCAAAAAGCTAACACGAGGAACGTTGTAAGCAGACTGGAACATGCTGTATTTCCAAAAGCTGGTAAACCAGAGTATCTACTATCGGATCATGGAGCTCAGTTTACATCCTTAGAATTTACTGCAGATATGGAAAGGCTTGGTATTAAGCACATATTTTCAAGCGTGCGCTATCCGGAATCGAATTCTTCAGAAAGATATATGGCTGAATTTTCGAAATTTTGTCGAATTTTATGTCCGAATGATCATTCTGGTTGGGTGAGATTTGTACCCCTTATTGAGGAATGTCTAAATTCTACAGTGCAGGAGAGCACAGGAGAGGTGCCAATGAGACTTCATCTAGGAAGAAACCCAGAAAGGCCGTGGGACAATCTTTTCAACCACGTTCCTAGAGATCCCGACCTAGGAAGGCAGCAGAGAATTGACAGAGCGAAGGAACAACTCCAGAAAGCAGCACAAAAACGATTGAAAAGAGTAGCTGGAAAACGTTTTGGTGCTCCCTTAGAAATTGGAAATCTGGTATTACTACGCAGACCTGTCAAGGCTGATGTGAGTAAGAAAATCTACCCCAAGTTTGGAATAGCGTTTATGGGTCCGTTCAGAATTACGAATGCTTATGGAAACAACTGTTATAAACTCTACGATGATGAGAATAATGTCGTATATGGCAAGTTCAATGCTGGAAACTTGAAGAAATATTATCCAAGAGTAAGCCAATAATAATTCAATTTCGTGTTCAAGTGAATTCAGATATTTATAACACAGATTTTAAAAACAATTTGCAACTGTTTTTAAAACGTGGTGAAGAGAGAATGCCCCCGTAAATTGAATTATACTGAGACCACGGTGGCTGTATTGGCATATATGAATAAAGTTATGGCTGTCATAGTTGTGACGTGTATATTCATGACGTAGGCACGGATGACGCAGACTTCATGCAAGTAGGCTGGTTGAGCTGAGATTCTTGGTGACGTCATGATTTTGTTCGAGAAAGATCTGAGATTTACGACGCAGTCGCAGGGAAACAAGGAATTGTGCTAAGGAAGAAGTTACGCTATTGGAGGAGAGGCTCGAACCAATGAATGATAGTTTGGAGGGAGACGGAGATTACTGAAACTACCATATTTATTACTTTTGGAATGCAGAATTGTGGAAATCTATTTTCAGTTATGGCATTGATTTGGAATTTTGAAGAAATTAATTTTCAGTTTTTGAAATTTGAAAATCCGTCAAGTATAGCCAAAGTTAGAACTTCTAGCAATGACGGAGGAACAAGCTATGGAAGGGATGGATACGCCCCTTAAGAAGTTGATAAAAGGTCTTGCACAGCAGAGAGAAGCTCTCATTTCTCATTTTCTGATGTCTTATAGTCGTTTTTCTGATTCTCACATTGTCAGACTTCGAGTGATTCAGTGAAGCAAGTCGTCATTAGCACGTGTGGTAGAGCCCACCGCATCGAACGAGCACGGAGCGTGCAGCAGGACAATTTTACGGTTAGTGAAATTAGGCGAAGTTGGAGTGCACACATAAACGAGTCTACAAGATTATCTATCAAGAGTTAGCTAATGCCTTTATGCTAATTCAATTGTGCATTACAGTATTGAGGTGTGTAGGAAAGTTGAACATTTTCACGATTATAATTTGGAAGATATTCGCATTTTAAGACTGCAGACAAAAGTGATTTTCTCGCCACCTGAGAAGCACTTTTATAATACCACATTCTACACTACGGCTGACACGTGTATTGCAACCGTGATACTGATGATTACGTTTGGTGATACAACGCTACGTTCTACAATGCAACAATATAATCTGGCAGTACTTTCGACTATTATTATAACGGAAGTGGAGATGGAAGGCTAAAACTTTAATGCAATTGGGACATATATCAATGGAGTGAAATAGCAGCATGGAACTTCGTTAATCGTCTTTCTACAAAAGCGAGCATGTAGTGAACATCCAACTACACTCATGCATCGTAGTCCATCGCTGAATTATATCAAATGGCAGTGGAAATATCTTCATACTCTACAATTATGAACATTTCTGCGGAAATAATTGCAATAAACTTCATGGCGAATTTCTACCAGAACTTCAGGGAATTTTCAAGAGAGGCCAGGGTAGACCCGGCTCACAAAGAAGAGTTTTGCCAGAAGGATGTCTATCGTCTACACGGAGCAGTGCAATTTCCGGAGGAGGAAGCAGTTCTATTCTCCGAGGGCGCTGGTTCCAGGTTCGAGGTCGGAGCACATCTTTACGTTGGTGAAATGGAACTATCAGCAGTCTTCTTTGGAAATTTTCCTCTAGAACTTCAATCAACAGATAAGGTAGTCGTGAACGTTTCTTGTTTTATTTGAGCCATTTAGCGATATTTGAGCAACCATTTTTCCCATATTTTCTGTCCCATATATTTTGCCCCATATTCTTGCTTGATATTTCTGTACTCAGTACACTTTGAAGATTTATGCCTTTTTCTACGATTTATTGAGACATTGTTATGTCATTGGCATACTTAAATAATTTTGGATCAGTTGAGACTGATATATATATTCTTTCAGTAATTTGCATATTTTAGTAGTCACGATTTGACTGTAAAGTTAACGATTTTCTATGGCAAATTTGAATTCAGACAGCGTGTCACTTTATTAAAGTAATTCTATTCAGTAAATTACTTTGACCAATTTTCTGTCATCCTCAAGAAAGAAGAATAATTAAAAGATTTTAGATCGTTAAAATCTATTACTGTATCGACGATCTTGGAAATACTAGTCGTTTTATGAACATGATTGCAACATAGACATTTATCGTCAGTTCTGAAATACCATTGCATTATAGACAATTTTATGAAATATGAACTTTGATTACGATTTATTGAGTACACTATAGTAATGAACATTTGATAGGAGTTTTTCTCAATTCTAGATTGGAACAATAATGTTTGCATTCCAAAGTCTAATTGTATTCTATTCGACTATTTATGCAGTTTAGATAAACTTTGATTGAAGATAGTATTTTTATACTGCGATACTTTGAAGATATTAATCTCAATTTTGATAGACCAGGGAGGCGTGTCTAATCGTATTTGCTATTAAATTTATTTGTGATTGGCAAATTTTGACTTCATATCGATTCATGAATGAAACCCACGAAAGTTAAATATAATAACAGTTTTCGATACAATTAATGAATATAAGAATTTTTAAAGAGGAACTATGGATGTATAATCGTTAGTTCAGTGGACGTGTAAAAGTCGCTGATGAATAATGCCCTTGAATAAGTGAAGGAGGTTCCCACAGTAATATTAATGAAGTTGATGAATTTGTAAGTGGAGGTTTTTTGTATGTATTGTGGAAGATTTTGATGCCATATATATTGAGATATATGATGAATTCTGGGCCAATTTTGTGCAATTTTGTGCGTTTTGAGCGAGGTATTTTTCCGCTGAGTGTATTGTCCAGGTCCTTTGAAAATTAATCATGTGAAGTTACTGTTAAAATTAACAAGAGTGTTTAAATAATTTGAGATAACGATTTTGAATGGAGGTTACCGTCACAAATAATAATAATAATTATTAAACCTTATTAAACCTGAATCTAAAATTTAAATATAACTAACCTTCATTGGTCGATTATATTACCACGATTTAAGTAATTATCAACCGGATAAACGTGTGGTTTAATGTATTTCTAATATAAATAATATAAATATTGTAAATAATTATGTAAATATCTTTAATAATAATTTGAAACGAACGGGATTAATAGAGGCGTGTATAAATTTTTCAATTGTCGTTTGACAATGTTATAAACAATTTAAAATGTTATAAATAATTAATGAACATTTTGTTATAAACATTAAGCGGTTTGTTATTATACTCTAAACAACGCTAGTTAAACAATTGGAATATACAATTAAACAAGATTTGGGATTATTAGAGTAATCCATTGATATTTGACTGGAGCATTTAAAAGATTTGCGTGATAATATTTGAGTTGAGATGTGGACATTTAAAGTGTTTTGAAAAGGAGCTAGGCTCTGAGGTAACTAGCATATGCTAACGTTGGCTGGACAGGTGGGTCCATTTGACGATGCAAGCATGCGACATGGTGTAGGGTGTATCGCAGCTGGCCAGACAACTGAATGATAGAGGCCAAGGTCACTTACATAGCAGCCTTGCGGTTATAAATAAAATGTGATGTTTATGAAAAAGGAAAACAATTGCTATATGTCTCGTCCCAACTCCCTTATCCATTCCAAGTGCATTATTATTATTACGTTCTTTTGAGCTAGAAAGCTGAAATTTTGTATGTAAAGTCTACAAGTCCTACAGGAGGACATGGTTACATTGACAATGGCTTCTGATCGCCACGTTTATTTTGTTGTTAAATTTTTGTTAAATTAATTCCTTTATGTGAAATAAATTATTGTACAGTTTAAAGTTTCTTGTTTCCGTTTTGGTTCATTTTAAATATCATGGTGGAGGTTATTGTGAGGGCATACTTTTAAGTGATCCAGTTGGCAACCCAGACCCGAGATTAATTTGAAGAGGTAAGTAAAAGGTAAGTATGAACCCCCGTCTATTTTGGTGTGTTCCACAATAATTTCTTGTTAACTACTGTGCTCTAATCTCGGTAGTATCTGTCAGTGCCATTTTCATTGATGTAGCTGTGCCGGTGCGATTGATTATTGGCAATCCGATTGAGGGGGCGGATATCTGACAGCCTACTATCCGGATTATCGGGGACAGTAGGATTGGCGCCGCAATTCCGTGGGGCACGATCAACAACACTGGATTACCAGGATGAACGCCAGTAGAATTGGCACAATCGAAGTTCGGAGTGCTTGAATAACATTGGATTACCAAGTTATTGCAGTAGAATTGGCACCGCAAGTTCATGTGGAACGTTCGAATAACATTGGATTACCAAGTTATCGATGTCAATGGGATTGTGAAGACTCAAATAAAGAGGTTGATTCTTTGTTAGATGTCTTGGCCAATTGTAGAATTTGAGAGTGTGATTATATAGGGATTAAATGTTGTGTTGTATTAGGAAAATTACACTCAGAAAAGATCAGATCTTATACAACTTGAGAGAGGTTAAATAGGCTGGAAACTTAGAAAAATCGCCTATGATCTGGAGTCTTATTTTATTTGACCGGCTTATGACATGTTTAGTCATATTAAAGATAAAATTAAATTATTTGGATTGTAAATGTAAATTATTTGTGTTAGGATATTTTATAATGAACCAAAGAAATTTGAACATGTGCTTGAGTTTATTTCAACATGAAGTGTCTACGAAAGTTAATTATAAGGTAATTATAAGTTAGATTTAAGACAGAAAATTGCTCAAACTTATATATGGTGAAAGATGTTGCTCAGATGTTGTTATCTTGCTCTGTTTGATGTATATCCCTAAAGCAGTCTATTATTGAAATATTATTGAGATGGCAGATGAGAGTATTAGGAAGATGTTGGAGGAGATGTCCAACAGTTTGTCTGTTAGGATGGATAACAGTATGAAGCAGATGATGGAGGAGAATTCTAGTAATTTGTCTATTAGGCTGGATGAAAGTTTGAAAGCTAGCATGAATGAAAGTGTGAAGGAGATGGAAGCTAGGAATGATAGTCGAACGAAGCAGATGCTGGATGAAAGTTCGAAAGTTCTTCAGACCAGTTCTGCAAACTTAGAAAATAATGTGTCGCGTTTACAGACCAGTACCCAGGGAATCGAGAATGCTGTAAGTAACATGCGCACAGACGTGTCCAATGTGCATAAAGATGTCTCAGATGTTAAAGTAGATGTTTCTAAGGTACAGAAAGACCTTACTATGTTGAATCTTGATGTTGCTAATGTCCGGGGTGATATTTCATGTGCTAGAGCAGAAGTAATCGTTGTTAGGAATGATGTTGCTACTGTACAAGATAAGGTAGAAGAAGTTCAAAGAGAGATTAAAAATGTTCGAACCGATGTGTCAAACGTTCAAGTAGACATAAATAATATTCATTCTGATGTAAATGAGATGCAAAGCGATATCAATAAGATACAAGTAGAAGTTAATACAGTTTTTGTAGACATTGCCAAAGTTCAAACTGATGTTAATAAAGTTAGAGAAGAAATTGAATCTTCAAAAACGCTTTGTACTCGTAACATTAGTGCTTTAACAACTAGCTTGGTTGACGAGTCTGTTAGGACAACAGCTTCTTTAGCTGGATTAAAATATGATGTAGAGGTCATGAGAACCCAAGTCTTAGATCATAATCGTTTACTTAAGGAAGACATTGAAGTAGATATTGCGGAAATGTTAACTGCAAATGTAACGGTTTGGAAAGATGAATGGAACAGGTCAAGTGGGGAACATGTCAAGCAGATTCAGGAACGAATTGAACGAAAACTTGCCAGTACACAAGTAGATATAAATAATGAGGTAGTTCAAATTAGAAAGGATTTGAGTATAAGGATGGATTCGCTATCCGAAAAGCAGGTAGAGGATAGAACTCAAATAGGTCAGGACGTGCAAGCATTAAAAACCGCGTTAGAGGAACAAATTCATAAGGTTGTCTCTGATGTCAATGAAACTACGAGCAAACTTCAGAATTTGAAACTAGGAGAAGCTAGCATGATGGAAACGTATAAAGAAGAGTTGATTAGGAAAGTCATCACGGAAATCACAGATAAGGATCCGGAAGGGTTGACTTGTGAAGATGATAGGAATTACGTCAGAAGATGTAACCTCGCTACAGAAGAGAGAGATATTAGTCCTGAGGAACGTATATTCAGATTTCGGGAAGAAGAAGAGGATAGGAATATTGAACCTGAATGGAAATATCGTGATAGTGGGAAGAATTATATGGATTCATATCCAAGAAATGTGACAGTCATCCGAAACTTTGAGGACAAACCTCAAAAATTTAGTAATACTGATAGTCTAACACCGATAGAGTATATCAGGAACCTGAAAGACTATTTTATTGAAGCTCATATTCCTAGAGAAAGAGAGATGAGAATCGTAGAAAGATTTCTAGCTGGAGGACCCCTTGAATGGTTCAGAGCATTTCGGTACATTTTTAGTAATTTCGATGAATTTGCAGAGGCACTGATAAAACGATTCTGGTCAATAGAAGCACAAAATTCATTAAGAGCTGAGGTATACTCGAGGAAGTATTCAGGTACTCTTCCAACACGGTACGCTGATTTCTTCACGAGCCAGTTATCGCGCTTGAGATTCTTGCAACCCCCATTGTCGACAGAGCAGTTGATAGATGCTATTTCTCGTATGCTGCCTGTGGAGGTAAGAAGACTTATCATATCGTCAAATATCAGGGATTTGACCAGTATGGACGAACTATTGAGAAGGCTTGACTACACGAGTCCGATGCCAAATTTGGTTCAAAAAGGTCAGAGGCACGAATTCAAAGACATTAATACAGTCTACATGGATCAGGTTCAGCAAACTGATAATCCTGATGAAGAAAAAACTGAAAATGTAGGTCCTCACAGGAACAATTATTTTCGCAACAACAGATCACAAGGTTACCGTCCATATCAGCAAAGACGAGGCTGGAATAACAATAGAGGGAATTATAATAACGGAAGAGGTAGATACTATAATAACAATGGGTACAATAGGAACTACAACAGAAATAACCAGTACCAGAATCGGAATCAGAATTCTCAAGGTCAGGTTATGGCACCGGACAAGTATCAAGAGAGAGAGAAAGAAAGTCAGCAGTATTCGCAGGAATTACGAGAGAAGGAAGCTGAAAACCAGAAGAAAAGACAGGATGTAGTGATCGATCCTGGTCCTTCTACAAGCCAGCAGGGGAACTTTGAGATTGGTAACACAAAAAAAACGCCGATTTCTCAACGACAGTGAGAAACTATGAATACATTGCCACACCACACCTAATTACCATTAATGAAATTTACGAAATAACTGATGAGGATTTATTAGAAGAGAGGGGAATCGTCAAAGAGGAAAGACCATGTGCCTTACCTATTATTTCTGTACTGATAGATGGCCAACAGTACAAAGCTCTTATGGATACCGGCGCAATTATTTCTATCATTTCTGATGAATGCTATCAAAGTCTATTAAAAGGAGAAAACATGACAGTTTTACCTGTTTCTACCGTCAAAGTGAGAGGAATTTTCCAAGACAAAGGCAGTGAAATGCAAGATCCAAGTGTTGTTGAACTTTGAAATTAATGGAAGGAATTATGAACAGATCTTTATTGTGGTGAACAAGATCCATTTCGATATTGTGCTAGGAATCGATTTTATATCGAAAGTTGGAGCCATTATTGATATGAAGAATAGGAGTATTAGCTTTAATGATGGGTACATGATCACAGAAGAGATCGAAGAACAGGACGGGAAAAACAGTCTGGAGATAGACCTTAGGGAAGAGATTTTAAATACCATTATCAATGAAGCGGAGAATCTAACAGAAATACCCAGTAGAAAAACTGTAGGATTTGAAGAAATTCAGGGGGAATTTGAGGATTTGATAAAGGAATTCCAAGATATTTTTGATGAAAAGCCTGGATTGATTAAATACTATAAGTATAAGATAAGGCTGACCGATGAAACCCCTTACCAAAAGAAAATATACCCCATACCTGAGAAATACTACCAAGAAGTACGAGGGTTGATCAGAAAAATGGAGGTAGACGGGATTATAAAAAAACAGGCGTTGTCTTATATAAACCCCATCACTGTAGTCAAGAAAAGTAATGGTCAGATACGTCTCTGTCTCGATGCTCGGACCATCAACTTAAAGATTCTTCCAGAAAATGACCGACCACCTAAGATTAGAGATCTGCTTAGAACGTTCAAAGGGAGAGCATGTTTCAGTGTTCTTGACTTGACATCTTCGTTTTACCAAGTTCAACTGGAAGAAGAAAGTATGCAGTACACTGGATTCTTATTTGACCAGACGTCATGGGTCTTCGTGAGAATGCCTTTTGGAATGGTCAACAGTGGACCAGCACTTATTCGAGCACTTGATAGCAAGCTCACTGACGAAGTAAAGGAAAATGTAATCTGCTACATTGACGATTTAATTGTATCTTCACCCAACGCCGCAGAACATTTAGTGCATTTGAGAAAGTTGTTTGAAAATTTAAGGAAGGCCAATATTAAGGTCAATTTTGGAAAATGTCAATTCTTGAAGAAGGAGATTAACTACTTGGAGCATACTATTGATAAGGATGGATATCATCCAAACATGCAGAAAGTAGATGCGATCACAAGGTTCCCAAAGCCAACTAAGGTGAAACAAGTCAGAGAATTTGTAGGCGCATGCCAATTCATCAGCAGCCACTGTCCGAGATACTCTGAAATTATGGCTCCTCTGTATGACTTACTCAAGAAGAATAATAGATGGAAATGGAGTACCGCAGCAGACGAGGCTTTTGAGAAAGCAAAGGAGATGCTCAGAAACAACGTTAAACTGGAGTACCCAGACTTTGAGAAGGTGTTCTATATTGAGTCTGATGCATCAAGAATAGGCATTAGTGCAGTCTTATACCAAAAAGACGAGGCAGGCAACAAGCACTACATTGCGTTCACTAGTCGGAAATTAAAGAAACACGAGGAAAACTACTTTACGACAGAACTAGAAGCGTTAGCTTTTGTAACAGCTTTGCAAGCGTGTAAGAAAATGCTGCTGGGACACAAGGTTATCATTATTACAGATCACAAAGCACTTCAGTTTATGCTGCAAACTGACATGTCTAGTGATAGATTGACACGTTGGGCTTTGTTCACCCAACAGTTTAACGCCACTATCGTCCATCAGCCTGGGAAAGACAACTTACTGGCTGATGCTTTATCACGTAACCCTATCAAAAATGTGCAGATACACCATGTACAATTGGAGCAGCAAGATCAAGAGACCGTTAGGAGGTTAGCCCGAATCGGTGTGTCACAGAAGAGACACGCTCCAATCAGGAAAATGTACAGGTTCCTTAAGGGTTACATGGACAATACTGATGTTGACTATGCAGCTACACAGAGAGATTCAAGACACTTTGTCTTGAGTGGAGACGTCGTATGTAAGTATGCTGACTCTGCGCATACAAAGCTCCGAATAGTCGTGCCACCTAAACTTGTTGTCAATTTAGTGTGGGTAGCTCATCACGCAACTGGACATGCCGGTCTGGATAAAACTCTTGATACTCTTAAAGAGAGGTTTATTTGGACTAACATGCGTTCCAGCATTGCTAATGTCATTTGTTCATGTGATAAATGTCAAAGAGCAAAGTATGCTTCCGCTCTATTAAAAGGAAAACCTAAGGCTATGATTCCCACTAAACCAAATGAACTCATGGCGACGGACATATTTGGTCCCTGTCCGAAGGGATACCAGGGTAATCAGTTCCTGTTGGTTACCGTGGATGTCTTCTCGAAATTTGTAACAATGAGTCCCATGCAAAAAGCTAACACGAGGAACGTTGTAAGCAGACTGGAACATGCTGTATTTCCAAAAGCTGGTAAACCAGAGTATCTACTATCGGATCATGGAGCTCAGTTTACATCCTTAGAATTTACTGCAGATATGGAAAGGCTTGGTATTAAGCACATATTTTCAAGCGTGCGCTATCCGGAATCGAATTCTTCAGAAAGATATATGGCTGAATTTTCGAAATTTTGTCGAATTTTATGTCCGAATGATCATTCTGGTTGGGTGAGATTTGTACCCCTTATTGAGGAATGTCTAAATTCTACAGTGCAGGAGAGCACAGGAGAGGTGCCAATGAGACTTCATCTAGGAAGAAACCCAGAAAGGCCGTGGGACAATCTTTTCAACCACGTTCCTAGAGATCCCGACCTAGGAAGGCAGCAGAGAATTGACAGAGCGAAGGAACAACTCCAGAAAGCAGCACAAAAACGATTGAAAAGAGTAGCTGGAAAACGTTTTGGTGCTCCCTTAGAAATTGGAAATCTGGTATTACTACGCAGACCTGTCAAGGCTGATGTGAGTAAGAAAATCTACCCCAAGTTTGGAATAGCGTTTATGGGTCCGTTCAGAATTACGAATGCTTATGGAAACAACTGTTATAAACTCTACGATGATGAGAATAATGTCGTATATGGCAAGTTCAATGCTGGAAACTTGAAGAAATATTATCCAAGAGTAAGCCAATAATAATTCAATTTCGTGTTCAAGTGAATTCAGATATTTATAACACAGATTTTAAAAACAATTTGCAACTGTTTTTAAAACGTGGTGAAGAGAGAATGCCCCCGTAAATTGAATTATACTGAGACCACGGTGGCTGTATTGGCATATATGAATAAAGTTATGGCTGTCATAGTTGTGACGTGTATATTCATGACGTAGGCACGGATGACGCAGACTTCATGCAAGTAGGCTGGTTGAGCTGAGATTCTTGGTGACGTCATGATTTTGTTCGAGAAAGATCTGAGATTTACGACGCAGTCGCAGGGAAACAAGGAATTGTGCTAAGGAAGAAGTTACGCTATTGGAGGAGAGGCTCGAACCAATGAATGATAGTTTGGAGGGAGACGGAGATTACTGAAACTACCATATTTATACTTTTGGAATGCAGAATTGTGGAAATCTATTTTCAGTTATGGCATTGATTTGGAATTTTGAAGAAATTAATTTTCAGTTTTTGAAATTTGAAAATCCGTCAAGTATAGCCAAAGTTAGAACTTCTAGCAATGACGGAGGAACAAGCTATGGAAGGGATGGATACGCCCCTTAAGAAGTTGATAAAAGGTCTTGCACAGCAGAGAGAAGCTCTCATTTCTCATTTTCTGATGTCTTATAGTCGTTTTTCTGATTCTCACATTGTCAGACTTCGAGTGATTCAGTGAAGCAAGTCGTCATTAGCACGTGTGGTAGAGCCCACCGCATCGAACGAGCACGGAGCGTGCAGCAGGACAATTTTACGGTTAGTGAAATTAGGCGAAGTTGGAGTGCACACATAAACGAGTCTACAAGATTATCTATCAAGAGTTAGCTAATGCCTTTATGCTAATTCAATTGTGCATTACAGTATTGAGGTGTGTAGGAAAGTTGAACATTTTCACGATTATAATTTGGAAGATATTCGCATTTTAAGACTGCAGACAAAAGTGATTTTCTCGCCACCTGAGAAGCACTTTTATAATACCACATTCTACACTACGGCTGACACGTGTATTGCAACCGTGATACTGAAGATTACGTTTGGTGATACAACGCTACGTTCTACAATGCAACAATATAATCTGGCAGTACTTTCGACTATTATTATAACGGAAGTGGAGATGGAAGGCTAAAACTTTAATGCAATTGGGACATATATCAATGGAGTGAAATAGCAGCATGGAACTTCGTTAATCGTCTTTCTACAAAAGCGAGCATGTAGTGAACATCCAACTACACTCATGCATCGTAGTCCATCGCTGAATTATATCAAATGGCAGTGGAAATATCTTCATACTCTACAATTATGAACATTTCTGCGGAAATAATTGCAATAAACTTCATGGCGAATTTCTACCAGAACTTCAGGGAATTTTCAAGAGAGGCCAGGGTAGACCCGGCTCACAAAGAAGAGTTTTGCCAGAAGGATGTCTATCGTCTACACGGAGCAGTGCAATTTCCGGAGGAGGAAGCAGTTCTATTCTCCGAGGGCGCTGGTTCCAGGTTCGAGGTCGGAGCACATCTTTACGGTGGTGAAATGGAACTATCAGCAGTCTTCTTTGGAAATTTTCCTCTAGAACTTCAATCAACAGATAAGGTAGTCGTGAACGTTTCTTGTTTTATTTGAGCCATTTAGCGATATTTGAGCAACCATTTTCCCCATATTTTCTGTCCCATATATTTTGCCCCATATTCTTGCTTGATATTTCTGTACTCAGTACACTTTGAAGATTTATGCCTTTTTCTACGATTTATTGAGACATTGTTATGTCATTGGCATACTTAAATAATTTTGGATCAGTTGAGACTGATATATATATTCTTTCAGTAATTTGCATATTTTAGTAGTCACGATTTGACTGTAAAGTTAACGATTTTCTATGGCAAATTTGAATTCAGACAGCGTGTCACTTTATTAAAGTAATTCTATTCAGTAAATTACTTTGACCAATTTTCTGTCATCCTCAAGAAAGGAGAATAATTAAAAGATTTTAGAGCGTTAAAATCTATTACTGTATCGACGATCTTGGAAATACTAGTCGTTTTATGAACATGATTGCAACATAGACATTTATCGTCAGTTCTGAAATACCATTGCATTATAGACAATTTTATGAAATATGAACTTTGATTACGATTTATTGAGTACACTATAGTAATGAACATTTGATAGGAGTTTTTCTCAATTCTAGATTGGAACAATAATGTTTGCATTCCAAAGTCTAATAGTATTCTATTCGACTATTTATGCAGTTTAGATAAACTTTGATTGAAGATAGTATTTTTATACTGCGATACTTTGAAGATATTAATCTCAATTTTGATAGACCAGGGAGGCGTGTCTAATCGTATTTGCTATTAAATTTATTTGTGATCGGCAAATTTTGACTTCATATCGATTCATGAATGAAACCCACGAAAGTTAAATACAATAACAGTTTTCGATACAATTAATGAATATAAGAATTTTTAAAGAGGAACTATGGATGTATAATCGTTAGTTCAGTGGACGTGTTAAAGTCGCTGATGAATAATGCCCTTGAATAAGTGAAGGAGGTTCCCACAGTAATATTAATGAAGTTGATGAATTTGTAAGTGGAGGTTTTTTGTATGTATTGTGGAAGATTTTGATGCCATATATATTGAGATATATGATGAATTCTGGGCCAATTTTGTGCAATTTTGTGCGTTTTGAGCGAGGTATTTTTCCGCTGAGTGTATTGTCCAGGTCCTTTGAAAATTAATCATGTGAAGTTACTGTTAAAATTAACAAGAGTGTTTAAATAATTTGAGATAACGATTTTGAATGGAGGTTACCGTCACAAATAATAATAATAATTATTAAACCTTATTAAACCTGAATCTAAAATTTAAATATAACTAACCTTCATTGGTCGATTATATTACCACGATTTAAGTAATTATCAACCGGATAAACGTGTGGTTTAATGTATTTCTAACATAAATAATATAAATATTGTAAAAAATTATGTAAATATCTTTAATAATAATTTGAAACGAACGGGATTAATAGAGGCGTGTATAAATTTTTCAATTGTCGTTTGACAATGTTATAAACAATTTAAAATGTTATAAATAATTAATGAACATTTTGTTATAAACATTAAGCGGTTTGTTATTATACTCTAAACAACGCTAGTTAAACAATTGGAATATACAATTAAACAAGATTTGGGATTATTAGAGTAATCCATTGATATTTGACTGGAGCATTTAAAAGATTTGCGTGATAATATTTGAGTTGAGATGTGGACATTTAAAGTGTTTTGAAAAGGAGCTAGGCTCTGAGGTAACTAGCATATGCTAACGTTGGCTGGACAGGTGGGTCCATTTGACGATGCAAGCATGCGACATGGTGTAGGGTGTATCGCAGCTGGCCAGACAACTGAATGATAGAGGCCAAGGTCACTTACATAGCAGCCTTGCGGTTATAAATAAAATGTGATGTTTATGAAAAAGGAAAACAATTGCTATATGTCTCGTCCCAACTCCCTTATCCATTCCAAGTGCATTATTATTATTACGTTCTTTTGAGCTAGAAAGCTGAAATTTTGTATGTAAAGTCTACAAGTCCTACAGGAGGACATGGTTACATTGACAATGGCTTCTGATCGCCACGTTTATTTTGTTGTTAAATTTTTGTTAAATTAATTCCTTTATGTGAAATAAATTATTGTACAGTTTAAAGTTTCTTGTTTCCGTTTTGGTTCATTTTAAATATCATGGTGGAGGTTATTGTGAGGGCATACTTTTAAGTGATCCAGTTGGCAACCCAGACCCGAGATTAATTTGAAGAGGTAAGTAAAAGGTAAGTATGAACCCCCGTCTATTTTGGTGTGTTCCACAATAATTTCTTGTTAACTACTGTGCTCTAATCTCGGTAGTATCTGTCAGTGCCATTTTCATTGATGTAGCTGTGCCGGTGCGATTGATTATTGGCAATCCGATTGAGGGGGCGGATATCTGACAGCCTACTATCCGGATTATCGGGGACAGTACCATCCCGGCATTTGCCAGGAGTAGAAATGGGGACCCACGAAAAACCACTTCCAGGATGGCTGAGGTGGGAATCAAACCCGCCTCTTCTCGGTTTTGCTTCCTGCCCTCACACTGGAATTAAAATGTCTTGCCAGAGCAGGGAATCGAACCCGGACCTCCGGAGCGACAGCCAAGAACGCTAGCCGCTACACCACCATGGTCTGTAAGGTTATACGTTATACGTGAGTCCCAGTTAGTACATCAGTGCGTATTTTAACCATAGTCCCTAAGCACAACGCATGGTCCAATTAATGAACCCGTTTCATGGTTTGTACACTTTATTTGGTAACGCTGAATGAAATGTCACTAGTAGTCTACGATAACATATTCTAAAGTAAGTTACTGAAATTAGCCAAAAAACCTTTTGTAGTGGGTTTTTTTTTCGTTTTCGTTTTACTCTCCATGGTTGGCTTGTCCCAAGGTCTAAGTGAGGGATCCCACCTATACCGCCACTGAGGGCAGTGTCCTAGAGCTTGAGACTCTAGGTCGGATATACAACTGGGGTGTGTGACCAGCACTACGCCCAGACGGCCTCACCAACGACGGAAAATCTTTTCGAGCATGGCTGAGGTGGGAATCGAATCCCCTCTACTCTTTTGGACCACCCGATGCTGAGTAGACCCCGTTCCAGTCCTCATACCACTTTTCAAATTTCGAGGCAGAGCCGAGAATCGAACCTTGGACCTCCTGGGTGGCAGTTTTGTTATGAATAATACGAGTAGGCCTATATCAGGAAATGGTGTAATAGTATACTCCTCCGCTGTCCATAACCCGGCCACCATCCGTCATTCAGATAACGACTTATATAGTAACATTCCAGCTGTGTCCACCATTATGCACGTGAATTATCGTCAAATACAGTGTTGTCAACCCCTCGCCTACGGTACTACTGTGTATATAATAGACCAATGATTTTTGTCTAGATCAATAATTGTTGGGTAGCGTGGCCCGCATACACCCTTGTTTTTTTTTGTGGTCACGAACAGTAATCAATAATCTTTAATTAGTGTGGTGTATTTTGTATCCCATATGTTGGCAACTGCAGTGACGTCAACGTGTGCGCCTCGGTGTGTGTGCCTTGGTAATAGTTGAAAAGACATCATGCGCTGTCGAACATGGCTGCCGTTGTTAAATGAGCATTAAATAAGAACACATATTTAGGTAATTTAGCACATATATCCGGTGGCAAGGGTCAGTAATTTCAATTGGAAATGTCCCTCAGAAGATGAAACAAGGTATGAAAATCATAGTAATATTACTGAAATAAAAGTGAAGTAGGTACGAGTGACGTTTCATACAGAATTCAGATTTTCTTTTACATAGTTCATGAAAGGGATTAAAGAAGAAATCTTTTTCACAAAATGGCCAACTTTTGACTTATTTCAAGATACGGGCTGTAATGGGGGGACGAGGGGTTATATGCGCACCTCCTGAACCCCGTCCCCTCTAATATTGTAGAAAAGATCCAGGGGTACTTAAAAATAATTGAAATACATGTTTCTATGGTGATGCACGTCTTTACTTTTAAGCCCGGAACGTTCTGTACATTGTTGGTTGGTTCCTTAGTGTAGGAGCTGCGACAACGTGGTCATGTAGCCCCGTGTTCTTTGGGTGTGTGTAGAATGTGTCTGATAACCGGTGTTAATTGTGATGACTGTATTAGTGTGTGTTATCTGTAATTCAGGTAAGGACTGCAGACGAACAATTTTTAAAGTAGTTCCTACTTTTGCTACCAAATGCTACCGTCCACGACACCTGGCTACGGACTTGGCTACTAGAAGCCATCGCAACCAGCACCTGGTGGCGAACGTTGGAACTAATATAGCGTTATCAAACTAACCTACAAATTTTAGCCTCCACAAGTGTAGTTAGTGGAAGGTTCCTTTTCATGTCATAAATCTATGAAATGAGACCGCCGCACCGGCTTTACTTCCCCTCCGAAGGAAGGCATACTGAGAGATTTTTAACGCTCTTAATAAATCCGACGACTTCGGCTGGGTTTGAACCCGCGATCTAGGGCACAGAAGCTCCGCATGCTACCAACTACGCCACCGAAGCCGCCCTGGTTGTTGTTTCATATAGGGGTTTGGTCATCGTGATGATTTAATCCCGTGTACTTGGGTTGGTGTGCATATATATAAATAATAGTAATTCTCTGATCATCTGCGTTACTGTAGGTCTGTATTATTGCATGTATTTGTAATTGAGGCGAGGATCATGAAAGAGGCAGCCGTGGCCTTAGGTTAGGAAGCATCCCAGCATTTGCCTGGAGTAGAAATGGGGAAATCCACATAAAATCACTTCTAGGATGGTTGATGTAGGAATAGAACTCACTTCTACTAAGTTTTGCCTTACGAGGCTAAGTGTACCCTGTTCCTACCCTCAGACCAGATTTTTTTTTTTAGCAGAGCCTGGAATCAAATCCGGGCTTCTAGGGTGACAGTTATGAATGCTAGCCACTGCGCCATGAGATAGTCACTTCGATGTCGCAAAGACCGTAAATAAATCAACCACAACAATCAATAATATTAAACATTCAGTTCCTTGTCCTTTCCTATGTGTTTAGCACACGTGGCTGTGGTGGTATGCATCACTTCTCCCGCCAGTTTTTTAAATGAACGTTATGATCGTTAATATTGATTTGACGCCGCACACAGCGCGAGGCTCCTACCCTCCATCGAATCGTGCCGGCATTGAAACAGGCACTATTTTTGGAAGATCGATAGGGAAGGACATTGCACTGATAATATCGTGGTGTATGGTAACCAGTGCGGTGTAGCACATGCTCCACCGTCTGTATTCCACGAGCTCTTCAACGCTAACGAAAACTGGCTAATTATTCCTTGTATACAGTTTATTTTAATTATTAATACAGTTTAGTTACGAAGAGGAATGAACATGACCATGTCTACCCAAAAAATCCTTTTTGACAATTTTTAATAAATTAGGAAAATTATACCTTATAATAATAATAATATCGTATGGCCTCGGGTGCCTGGTGCAAGCTTTGCTATTTGACTCCCAGAAGGTAGTTAGCATGTCGAATTTCGTTGTTCTTTGACTATGAAAGACAAGGAGGTTAGATGTTAGATATCTAAGCTCCTGAACACTATAGCGCTTTCTAGTAGAGAAACGAGGAACTTTGTGTTGGCGGAAACTCCCGAGATTAATTTTGCCATTACGAACTCGGCCTACTGAATTCAAATGGGTTCTTTGACATGCCAACATCGTATGGCATGCGTATCGTATTTTTGCCGCCTTTCAAAAATCACTTACCATGGCCAGGAGCGAACCTGCAATCTTGGGGTTAGTAGACCGACACGATATCCACTCACCAACCTTATGTCAATACAATATTATTATTCTTAAAATACAATGTGCCACCTTATAAATTTATAAATTTTAGTATCAGACTTGCAACTTCATTTCGTATTAATTACTTTTTGCTGACGAAGGTGACCGAAACCAGTACATTGTATTTTAAGAGTAATAATTGTATTATTTTCCTAATACAGTTTAGTTAGTTATTAAAACTCAGCAATTTTTCTTGGGTTATGCCGTGTCTTTTGCGGGGTTTCGCCTAGGCTCATCAGCGGGCTCTCGGTGTCCATGTCCTGATCCCCGCTGATGAGCCTATCTTGGTGTTCCTAGGCGAAACCCCACACAAGACACGGCATTTGTATGTTAGGTAGTCAGCCCGAAGGCTGGATGGATCCTCTAAAAGCACCGCTGTTAGGTAATGTTGGTAGATACCCACAAACGCAAGGCAGCGCTATATTGAGGCGTACTAGGCAAGATGAGAAGTGAGGTAGTTTGTCATTGCTTTCCTTACTGAGTCAGGACAGTAGTACTGGCCCTATGAGTGAAACCTTTAACAACATCCACAAACCTATTATTATTATGCAGTTGTTTCATTCCACCGCATGGCTATTGTCTCTGCGGCGGCGGGCCCCCTTAGACGGTTTCGCCGTCTCTTCGGGCCAGGGGATTAAGGTTTATGGGAGGGGTGAAATTTTGGAGATGGGTGAGTTTGGTTTTAGGATTTGGGTGAAGTGTGTTGGAATTTTGATTTGGGGCAATGCCGTGGAATTTGGAGGTGGGCTTGGGCGAAGTGTCGCTGTTGTGAAGCCAGAGTTAGATGCTGGGTTGGGGAAGAGTGTGGAGAAGGGGGATTGGTTGGTTCGACGTGGGTAGAATTTTTAAAAGTTGTTTACGACTAACAAAGAAAACATGGAAACATTGCTGCAACCGCCAAAAGTAGACGATGTAACTTATATTGCTCGGAGGTTTACGTGTGTTTGGTTCTGAAGAGACTAAGTGTGGTGAATAAGGGGCTGTAGTGACGTCCAGATCATAAGGTCGTGGTGGAGATAAAGTGATGGTGATGGTGCAGAGTGGGGTTGGTGATGAATATATGCATACATATAAATATATATATATATACACATACATATATAGAGTTTTTTAAATATAATTCAGTGGAGGGATGGACGATATCGATGAGGATGGAGTAGATAATTATGTTCGCTAAGATGAGGCGGAGAATGGTATTGTATAAAGAGAGAGAAAGAAAAATGAAAAGAAGAAAGAGAAAAAGAAAAGGGGTGGTATTGCTGATGATATGTGGACTGCGGCGAATTAATGAGATGAGATGTGGAGTAGTAAGCGTATGAAGTGAACCAGGAGTTGAAAGGTGGAAGGTTGAACCATTGGTTGGTTGGTTTTTTTTAATGATGAATGTAAGTGATGAAATGGAAGTAGTGGGTGATGCTTGCGGGGTTCAGGAGAGTGGCGCCGTAGAAGAAAGAAAGAAAGAAAGAAAGAGAGAGAAAATGAAAGAAGGAAAGAAAGAAAGAAAGAAAGAAAGAACGAAGAAAGATTGAAAGAAAAAGAAAGAAACAAACGGACCCATAGCATATCTGCTGGGACGGTTGTAATAACGAATTAAGGGGGTAGTAGGCAGATGAGGCGAATGAGTTATTATAAGATGATGGTGGCTATGGTGACAGTTTGGCGTGAGAGATGTGAATGTGGAAGACCATTGTGGGAGATGTAAATGGTGGATGGAATGTCTTATTATGGCGTATGGTGGTTGATGAGGTGGTTGGGATGGATGTGAAATGCTGTGAAAACTGTAATTCGGATAATGTGGTTGGTCGAAGCCATTTGTGGGTGTTGAAACCGTGGGTAAGAGCTAGAGCCATTGGTTACTACTTGAACCATTGGTTACTACTTGAACCATTGGTTGCTACTTAATACGAAATTTGTTGAGTATAGAAAAGTAGGGGATTCGTAAGGCTGTATGTTACCTCATCGGTTGGTGGGATTTAGTCAGGTGCCGGGAGGAGTCCCTTGAGGGTGTATATGCCCAACTTGGTGCGCAGGGGTGTGCGGAGGGACCGTGACAACAAGGGGCTGACGACAGGGTTTTGTCGGGTGCGAGCCCTCAGGACGTAGCGTCGTTGTAGAATCTCGACGTATGTGGTAAGTGGTGGCAGGGGCATGCGGTCTATGAGATCCGCGGTCCGGTAAGTGAAGGGAAGGCGCATGGCCACTCGGACCAGGCGACGCTCGAGTTGAAGATATGGTGTTAGGGGCCGCTCAGGGAAGCCAGCCCAGGCTGGATGACCATATATAATGAATGTGCGGATAATTGCCTTGTATGTGTGAATAAGGGCCTTGGTGTTGAGTCCCCATGACGTGCCTGCCAGGCGGCGAAGGAGGTGTGGGCGCTTGCGAGCTGCTGGCAGCCTCGCTTTAAAGTGTGGACGAAAAGTATAGTGCTGATCAAATAGCAAGCCTAGGTAGCGTACGGTGGGTGTGGGGATGAGGCGGCGATCGCGGAGATAGAGCCGGAGGTTATCCGGATTGCGGGTAACGCTTGTTGCCCGTCTGCGAGGGCGAAACAGGATGGTTTGCGTTTTGTCGCCATTAAAGCTGAGGTGCCACCTGTCACACCATGCTGTGAAACGCTCAAGGTACGGTTGAGTGTGTCCAGTGAGGTGTTGGACGCTGGCGAAGGGAGCCACTATGGCGGTGTCGTCCGCAAACTGTAGAAGCTGGAGGGGAGGGGTTGGTTGAGGGATATCTGCCACGAAGAGGACGTATAGAAGTGGGGAAAGGACGGAGCCCTGGGGGACGCCTTGTTCGAAGGGTATGGGTCGGGAAAAGAGGTTATTGATAGTGATTTTGGCTGTGCGGTGTCTAAGGAAGGAGTTGACAAATCTGGTGTAGCTGTGGGGAAGATTGAAGTAGTGGAGCTTCAGGATGAGGGCGTCGTGCCATACCGTGTCGAAGGCATTTTGGAAGTCGAAGGCTATGAGAAGGGTGGGAGCGGGTCGATTGTAGTTGTCAGCGATGAGAGTGGAGAGGCGAATGAGTTGGTCTTGTGCAGATAGGTGAGGGCGGAAGCCGCATTGAGAAAGGGGGAGGAGGTGATGGCGAAGAAGGTGGCGGTGGAGGCGCTTGGTAAGAATTTTTTCGAAGGTCTTGGAAAGGACGGCGGTCAGGCAAATGGGGCGATAAGAACTAGGGGATGAAAGTGGTTTGCCGGGTTTAGGGAAGAGAAGCATCGTGGCACGACGCCACTGGGTGGGATAGAAGCCGGAGCGAAGAAGAAAGTTATAGAGGCGGGTGAGTGCGGTGAGAAAAATGGGAGGGGCCTCCTTGAGATGACGGTAGCGAATGGAGTCGGGACCTGGTGCGGTGTTGGCGGTGCGGGACAGGGCGCAGGAAATATCAAGATCCGTGATGGGGTCGTCGAGGGGGTGAGGTGAGAGGGTGTGGTGGGAGGAGGGTTGTAAGTGAGGGCGGGAAGGTACGGTGGCGATGAAATCGTCGTGATCGTGGGTGTGAGAGGGGTCGTCAGAATAGCGAAAAGTGCGGGAGAAGCGTTTGGCGAAGACGTCCAGCTTGGCTGCATCGTCTGGCGGCGCCGTCCCATTATAGATGATGGGGTAGGTTGGTACTGTGGACTGGCCAGTTAATTTGTTGAGTTGGCGCCAGTAGGCGGGCAGAGATGAAGAGACTCGGTTGAGCCGTGTGCAGGCAGTGTGCCATGAGAGGCGTTTGTGGGCCTCTATGTATGATTTAACCTGCCGGAGGGATTGTCGATGGCGCTGAAGGAAATATCGATCGTGCGTACGGAGATAGGTGTTGTGGTAGGAGTGTGCCAGGGCGAGAAGGCGACGGTGCCTTTGGGGGGATTGGGGGGCGGGAGGGTGTCGTCGGGATGAGGGGGATGGCTAGGGAAGATGCTTGTTGTAGTGTGGCTTCAATATGTGTGGTATATGCATCGACTGTCGCTTGGTCTTCCAACGGAAGTTGATTGGTATGAAGGTTGGTATTTATGTGCTCCCGGTACTCTGGCCAGTTTGCCGTGCAGAAGCTCTGGATCATCCTGGGTGGTGGGAGTGGCGCGTTGCGAGGTGGGAGGGGGAAAGTGAGCAGTACCGGGGCTGGTCGCCTCCGATGAGGGGCAAGACTGTGACATCAAACAAATGTAGGAGGGAGTTGTGGGCTATAACTGCATCGGGGGTGGTGTTGGAGGAGGGACGGGTAGGTTTGGGTAAGGGAACGAGGGTGGCATCGATGTGGCGGAGATAAATGTCCAGGCTGCGACGTTCCAGGGCTGAACGAGAGTGTAGGTTGAGGTCGGCCATTACCAAAAAATGGGGGAAAACCTCGGCCACGTGGGCAATAAAGTCTTTGGGGATGGGATGGTTGGGACGAATGTAGATTGTGGCGAGGTGTAGGACGCGGGACGGGAAATAGATCCACAAACCTAGAGAAATTGCTGAGTTTTAATTCCTTGACTGTGAAAGCCAATATGCCACCCTTTCTTAGTTAGTTTTTTTAAGTGGTGGAACAACGAGGTCATCTGCCCCTTAATACAGTTTATCTAATACGAAAATGCTACCGTACGCGTTATTAAACCGGTGAGTGCTACGCTCGTCTATAGACGCTGCGCGTGAACCTTTATTATTTTTTCATATTTCCCGTGCCGAGTTGATCTTTGGCATATTCTGCCATCTATTGGGTGTTATATAGTACTACTTGAGTTCGTATGTTTGCTCTTGGAAGTAACTGACAGACCATTTTGTAGAGGTCTGTCCTGTTCAGTTAGAGTTCATCTTAAATGTAAACAAGAATATTGTGGAACAACACTCAATTTCTTCTCGCTGCGGTGTGATTTCATTTCAAAGAATATCAATTCTTGTACAATTAAGGAGCAACATGCATTAGTTGCCCACTGATTTCAGGAAATACTTTTATTTTAGAACCCTTAATCTCGTCTGGAGATAATGTAATCGTGATCATAAAAAATTAGTTTTGAGGTTGTCAATATAAAAATTAATATGGAAGATAAATTACCATTCAGAATGATAAAGACTCAAAACATTCATATACATTTTAAGTCAATCACTTATTTATTGGCTTAAGGTAATATTTTCGTAATGTATAACAGTTTAGTTAGTTATCTATCTATATAAAGCTCAAAGTTTGTCTGTCTGTTTGTCTGTCTGTTTGTTATGTACACAAATCTAAACCGTTTCACCGATTGAACCAACATTTGTATACTTACCCTATTCAACCCTGCGGGTAACACTGTCCACTTTAACTTTAGGCCTTTTGGCACAAATCTACACCGTTTCACCGATCTGAACCCTTTGGAACCCTGCAAGTAACACTGTCTACATGAAATTAGGGACAGACCTCACCATTCCCTGCCTTTAGGCTCTTTGGCACAAATATACACCGTTTCACCCTTCTCAACCAAATTTTACATACTTACCATTTGGAACCCCACGAGTAACACAGTCCACTTTAAATTTAAGACAGACCACTCAATTCCCCGTATTTAGGTCCTTTAGCACAAACCTACACCGTTTCAGCGATCTGAACCAAACTTAATATACATACCCGTAGGAACCCCACGAGTAACACAGTCCACTTTAAATTTCGGACAGACCACTCAATTCCCCGTATTTAGGTCCTTTAGCACAAACCTACACCGTTTCACCGAATTGCGCCAACTTTTACATACTTACCCTTTGAAACCCTGCTGGCAACACTATCGACTTGATATTTTGGACAACACTCTCCATTCCCAACATTTAGAATAACAGACAAAAGGAACTTGAAAACCACGTTTTAAGACCCTAGAACAATTCATGTCCGTAGTAGTGTAACTGTAAGAATATTTTAATAAGTCTATTGTTGGCTGGCAATGCGGGCTGCATCACCTCGGCCCTACCAGTGTTCTGGTGCAGAATTGCGAAAATAGTTAGATCTCGCGCTGCTTATAAATTACAGTCATGGGGAGTAATTAGCGCAAAAAGATTTTTAGGCCCCATAAAAGAGTTATCATCTTGAAAATATTATCCCTCTGTAAAAGTGCGATGGTGTTGGTGTTGAGGTTATCAGCTGCAATAAGCGTTGGTGCTTTCACATGTACTTTCATTTATTCTGATCCTTATCCTTCTGCGTTATGTGGCGATAAATGACACTATAGCTACCTCAGGAGCTCGGGACAGCCGAAGTTTTCGAAAGTGCTCTGATTATTTTCCTACGGCGCAATGCGACAAAAGACGACTCTATTGGTCTCTACTTTTCTAACAGCCAATGAGATATAGGCCCTAGGCAGTGTCTTGTATTTCACTTACTCCTCTTTCTAATCACATTTTTCAATTCGTTTGTATATTACACGTGACAATACTTTAGTTAGTAAATAGCCATTTCCCTATTCATAATTGTCATTATCATTACGTTAAATGACCTGAATGTTACGCCCATTATACGGCACTGTACTACTTATCACCCCCACTTCATCACCACCACAAAAGTTACATTTTTAAAGTATATATTTTTAGTTAGTTTTTCTGTTAGTTTAAGTAACTTGTGCCAGTTCTGTAGTAGTATTCATTATCATCCATAAAACAAATACATTCACCGGGTGAAGCCGGGCATTACTGCTAGTAGTTATTAAAACTCAGCAATTTTTCTAGGTTTATGCCGTGTCTTGTGCGGGGTTTCGTCTAAGAACACCAAGATAGGCTCATCAGCGGGCTCAGCACTGAGGAATCAAACAGATAATGTGTAATTCAGCACTAAGAAAGTTAAATCGCTCACCACGCCCTCGATGGGGAGCTGCAGCAAGTCAGAAGATCGGAGATTTGAATCCCGGCGCTGCGCTGGCAGCGGCTATCTTCAGTGTAGTTTTAACATGTTTATGTTATTGGCCAGGGAGTCTATTTGGAATTAGCCCGGATAAATTAACGACACCTAGTTACTATGGCAACAATTGCAAGTGCACTTAGGACTCACTTGTTGAAGGCTGTTCAGCGAAAACATTCCCATACCCAGTTGTTAGTTGCTAGTTACCATAGCAACAAGTGTAACCGCACTCGTTGAACGTTCAACGACAACTTTCCGACATCTAGTTACCATAGCAACAAGTGGAAGCGCACTTAGATCCCACTTGTTGAAGCGTTATCATGGCAAAGCAATAATAATAATAATAATAATAATAATAATAATAATAATAATAATAATAATAATAATAATAATAATAATAATAGCGAGTACAGAAGGCGTCACAACCACGAATTATACA
This sequence comes from Meconema thalassinum, assembly GCA_946902985.2. Classification (NCBI taxonomy): domain Eukaryota; kingdom Metazoa; phylum Arthropoda; class Insecta; order Orthoptera; family Tettigoniidae; genus Meconema; species Meconema thalassinum. Next base: position 291,154,978 of record OX336391.1, on the reverse strand, counting down.
AGCACGTGGAGAAGATCAGTGACACGATTCGAAAAAGAAGGATTGCCTTTTATAGCCACTTGACACGAATGAGCCCAGGCAGGATATCAAAACGGATATTGACGTACTTTCAGGATAAGAAAACCAAAGGGGCATGGTTCATAAAAGTTGAGAAAGATCTACGTGAAATGGAAATTTCCCCTAAAGATATCCAGGAGCGTGTTCCACTTCAGGAAAAACTACGTACGCACAAAGGTTTCCAGGAAAAGCCGAAGCTGAAGACAGGGAAGGTGTGGTCCCAAGAGAGAAAAGAACAACACCGGAGACGAATGCGGGAACACTGGGTGGTAGTTAAAGCTCGGAAAAAGAGACAGTTGAACTGACGTGGTCCCTAGTTGACCGAATCGAAGAAAGAATAATAATAATAATAATAATAATAATAATAATAATAATAATAATAATAATTTATATACTTATTTTTTATTTATTTACTTATTTATCGTATGGCTTTTAATGCCAGGAGTGTCCGTGGACATGTTCGGCTCGCCAGAGTCAGTAGCTGCTTCCAGCGGACATCCAGAGGGTGAGCTACACGTTCCGTTCAATTTCAGGTAGTTCCAACTTTCGCTACCAGATGTCAATGATACCTAGTGGCGAACGTTGGAACTATGATAGAGCGTTCCAACGAAATCTAACCTAGAAATTTAGCTCCACACGAGTTTAGTCTGTGGAAGGATCTTTTACATGCCATAAAACTATGACATGGGACCGCCGGCTTTATTTGCCCTCCGAAGGAAGTCATACTGAAGGATTTTTAACGCTCATAAAAATCCGATGACTTCGGCCGGGTTTGAACCCGCTATCTTGGGAACAGCAGTTCAGCATGCTACAAACTACGCCACTGAAGCCACTATAATAATAATAAGAGCTAATATTTCAACCTAGCCTTGACAATAAAAAATCAAAACAATTGGCTAAACGAAATCAGTGAAGAGATAAATGAAATTGGCTGTCATGAAGAAACCATTCAAACCAACCAAAATTCAGAACTTTAATTCACAAACACAAATTTTCTGTGAAGTTCACCCGACAAAATACAGGATGGACAGAACAGCGTAAAAGGGAACGCAGCGAGAGGATGAAGAGATATTGGGAACGGAAGGAGAAAAAGTACTCTAGCGGCTTCGGTGACGTAGTGATAGCATGCTGAGCTTCTATGCCCAAGATCGCTGGTTCAAACTCGGCCAAAGTCGTCGGATTTTTTAAGAGAGTTAAAAATCCCTCAGTGTGTCTTCCTTCGGAGGGGAAGTAAAGCCGGCGGTCCCATGTCATAGATTTATGGCATGTTAAAGAACGTTCCACTAATTACACCTGTGTGAAGCTAAATTAATATAGGTTAAACATTTGACTAACGTTCTTAGGTTCCTACGTTCGTCGTCAAGAGCCGACTGCAGTGGTATCTGGTAACTAATTTCTGAACTAGTTGGTCGTTGACGGTGGCGTTTGGCGGCAAAAGTAGGAACTACTTGAAAATTGATCGTCTGCAGTAATTACTTGAATTAGAACAGATACACACACTAATAGAGTCATCACAATTAACACCAATTATCAGACAGATTCTACACACACCCAAAGTACACGGGGCTACATAACCGCGTTGTCGCAGCCCCTAAACTGAGGAACCAACCAACCAACCAACCAACCAACCAACCAACCAAGAAAAAGTGTCTGATAACCGGTGTTAATTGCGATGGCTGTATTAGTGTGTGTTATCTGTAATTCAGGTAAGGACTGCAGACGATCAATTTCAAGTAGTCCCTATTTTTGCTACCAAATGCTACCGTCAACGACACCTAGCCGTGAACTTGGCTACTAGATGCCACCGCAACCAGGATCTGGTGGCAAACGTTGGAACTTTAATAGAGCGTTAATCCAATCTAACCTAAAAAAAAAGTCGCTTCACACAATTATAGTTAGTGGAAGGTTCTTTTACATGCCATAAACTATAGCATGGGTCCACCGGCTTTACTTCCCCTCTGAAGGAAGGCATACTGAGGGATTATTAACGCTCTAAAAACACCCAACGATTTCAGCAGGATTTGAACCCGCAATCTTCGGCATAGAAGCTCAGCATGCTACCAATTACGCCACTGAAGCTGCTACATTAATTACTAATTGTGTTTCTAAATTCTTATTGTAGGTACTATTATTATTATTATAATTATTATTATAATTATTACTATAAATACAGTATTAATCTTTACCCATGGATACATATTTTTTAGAAACATACGAAGAAAATATCTGATTTTAGTTGCATAATAGAGGAAACACGAATAATAAAGAACCCAAGTAACGCATGGATTTAACAGGTTTTGGTACAATCTGATACTGTGAGATAATCCAAACGTATCCCTGCCTTTCACTTTGCCAGGTTAAATAATAAATCTGTGTGTTTATCTATCGTTGCCTCTTTCCATGGAATTTCCAACACCCGTGAGGCAATAATTACTATTTGTGAGTCTATATTATTTTATACTATATGTGCGGTCTGTCCTTTCAGTGAACTGCGTGTTCAACGTAATGAAGTTAATGTATCGTTTGACACAATCCATAATATGAGTTCATATCGTCTGAGTTAATGAATGCCATTTCAAACGAAACACATTAGCCACTGACATTATTACTCCATGTTTTCAATCGACAAATGAAATCTTCTAGGTTGTTATTTGTGTTTGTTGTTATTGTTGATGTTGTTTCATTTAGAGAGAAGGAGCATCATGGTCATCGGTGTTTTATAAGCTTAGGCTATGCATTTGGAACCCATCCAATAAACGGAATTTCAGCATTTACAAGAACCATTAGAAAAGTCCGCGCCAAGAGCATGAGGGTGCAGTGGTCAAGCTTCCCGATTAATGCTTGTGAGGTTTTCGAAGTGAAATGTCACGTCTTGTGGTTCCAATTCCACTTAATTGGAAGCCCTGGGGACCCTGATAGCGAGATTTACGAACACATAAATCTACAAGTTTCCAGCCATTGACACACGAAGTAGCGAGTTAGCCACCGTTATGATAATTATGTAATTTAATTATTACACAAATAGCGTGTATTTGAATTTTCCTGAAGCGAGTGAGACTCGTCACAGAAGGATACGCTCTCCACGGAAGTGGTTTTAATCAACGATACTACGACTTAAATACTCTTGTAAGTAAATTTTCTACTGTGCGATCGTTGTATTAACCCTTTATTGGATAGTGGTGTGTACAGTATTTCTACAAGTTTCCTTGTGAAAATGTTAATGTAATCTATATTTCCTTAACCTGTAGCACTGTATAAAGTTATGAAAAAAATTACAACAAATCAAAATAATTAAATTAATAAGAATAAAATATAATTACCGAGGTTGAAATAAAATATATATTTAGTATTAAAATGCATACAAAAAATAGAATCACAAATACAATGCTTACAAAATTGAAATTACGAAGAGAAATGCTCTACAAACATAAACGTAAACAAGTAAAAAATGTATACATAGAAAATTATAAAAATGAAAGTGATTAACTCAATGAATGGCAAACATATAAATTGAAACTCAGCAATTTTTCTAGTTGTGTGCCGTGTCTTGTGTGGGGTTTCGCCTAGGACACCAAGCTGGCTCATCAGCGGGCTCTTGGTGTCTCCGCCCGGTCCCCCACAGGAGTAACGAACTGCGCGCTACCTCTCTTTTTATGGAGCGCACCTGCGCCTCTTCACTGCGAGAGCTAAAAGCTCAAGCAGCCATAACCTCCCTATGAAGGCTTCCAAAAAAGAGGGTATATTGGCTTTTACGGCAAGTGAATTAAAACTCAGCTATTTTTCTAGGTTTATGCCATGTCGTGGGTGGGGTTACGCCTAGGACACCAAGTTGGCTCATCCTCGGGCTCTTGGTGTCCCCGCCGGAGCCCCACAGAAGTGGCGAACTGCGCGATACCTCTCTTTTTATGAAGCGCACCTGCACCTCTTCACTGCGAGAGCTAAAGGCTCAAGCAGCCATAACCTCCCTATGAAGACTTAAAAGAAGAAGAAAAATATATACATCGTATGGCCTCGGGTGCCGGGTTCAAGCTTTGTTATTTGATACCCAGAGGGTAGCTTGCATGTCGAATTTCGTTGTTCCTTGAAGCACTATGAAAGTCAAGGAACATCGTATGACATGGTGTCGTAGTTCTTGCTGCCTTTCAAAAATCACTTACCACGGCCAGGAGCGAACCTGCAAGATTGGGGTTAGAAGACCGACACGTTGAGCACTCACCACCGTGGCAATTAGTTCTATCCTATAAAAGGTTACGGGACAAAATATTGAGGTCATCTTTAGCAATTGTGATGCTTAAGTAAATTCTAAGAAGTTGTTGTGAATTCATTTAGGGGCGGTTTTGCGATCGTGGTTTTGAAGTCCCGTGCACTTGAGTGTGTGTGTGAAATCTGTCTGATAACCTATGTCGTTATCATGGATATAGCAGTGTGCGTATTTGACACTAAGATTTGGAAGGATGCAGCCATGGTCTTAAGTTAGGAACCATCGTAGCATTTGCATGGAGTAGAAGTGAATAAACAGGGAAGACCAGTTCTAGGATATCTGAACTGGGACCTTAACCTTCACTTCACAGTTTTGCCTCACGAGGCTGAGTGTACCCCGTTCTAGTCCTCAGACTAAAATTAAATTTCTTGATAGAGTCGAGAATTGAACCCATTACATTTTGAGGTGGTCTGCATGGCCATATAGGACCGCAAGTCCAAAATTATTAAAAAATCTGTGTTGTGACATCAGAAAGGTTACCTTCTTCTCTCGTGATAAATCAGATTAGTGGTAGCAAGTGAGTAACCAAGTCCTTCTCACTCCTGGTCTTGCCATGTCAAGTAGTATTGACGTCAATCCATAACGAACAGGCAGACTAATATTTAACTGAGAGCATATCTGGCCATTAAACATCTCATCTGGGATAAGAAAGCAGACAGCAGGCATTCGAGCCAAAGGACACGAGAGAGAAGCTGGTATTCAACTGGCAAGGCAAGGCTGCAACTTATCACCTGTACTTTTCAATCAATAAATTGAACAAGCAATGAAGAAAATTAGAGAAAAAATTAAAGTAGGAGTAAGGGCCTTTTTCACCAACGTCAATTATCCCTTAATTCTTCATTAAAGGCTATTTAACTTTGCAAGAGCGTTTCATCAAACAGAAACGGTCGTTAATTTACCAATAATAAGGAATTACGTTCAATGGCCAAAAACTGACCACTCAACTCTCTGAAGCATCGTTAAAGTGGAGGGAAACAGCTGAATTCTATCTCGTGCATCCTTCAATGACGGTTTGTTTTCGAGTTTCACACGAACATTCATCGAAATGAATATAAAATATGTTTATGTTCGACGATGTCGAAATGTAAATATTATATGTCAGAAAACTGTGCTATAATGAGGCTCATTATATTACAAGTTTTCGTTATGAACAGTTTCGCCCACCAATCAGAGCTCAAGAAACAGTTGTTTGACCAATTGGGTAAGGATGGCATCGCACGTGCGCAGAGATCCAAGGCCTTCTAATTTAAATTTCACTCCGAGGCCTAGTGTCATAGTGGGGTTATCGAGGAGGTCATGGTCAAATACAAGGTATTCTCAGCGTCCCAAGCGCTCTGTTTAGTACTTACAACAGGCGAAATCTCGACAGATATTTATGAATATTTATGTTCGAACACAAATTAGTTATAATAATTATTTATTACTTATTTATTTATCGTATGGCTTTTAGTGCCGGGAGTGTCCGAGGACATGTTTGGCTCCCCAGAGTCTGTAGCTGCTTCCAGCGGACACCCAGTGGGTGAGCTACACGTTCCGTTCAATTTCAAGTAGTTCCAACTTTCGCTCCCAGATGTTAATGATACCTAGTGGTGAACGTTGTAACATTGATAGAGCGTTCCAACGAAATCTAACCTAGAAATTTAGCTCCACACAAGTTTAGTAGGTGGAAGGATCTTTTACAAGCCCTATATCTACGACATGGGACCACCGGCTTTACTTCCCCTCCGAAGGAAGGCGTACTGAAGGATTTTTAACGCTCTTAAAAATCCGTTGACTTTGGCCGGGTTTGAACCCGCTATCTTGGGCACAGCAGTTCAGCATGCTAGCAACTAGGCCACCTAAGCCGCTGTTATAGTAATTATCGTCGAACATAAACAGTCGTATGCAACTCGCCTATAATGGTACAGTAATTAAGACACTCGTGTATTAATTATTGCCATTATAGGCTCGTTGAATAATGTACTATTATGACAATGAAATTATGAAAGATCGTAGGCTACATGTTTAATACCAAGAAAGAAAAATACAGACATTAAAAAAAGGCATATTCGAAGTGGAATTCGAACTCCTTCCAGCTCTGCATAATAAACTCCGAGTCTGCAACGCAACCACTTACACTACAAAGACAACGGGGCGAGAGTGTCTTATTTTTTTTTATAGCTAAATAAACAATGTATGCACACAACTGGCAGTTCTCCTAAATACTTTGTTCATACCATTTTAAGCTTTCGCCACGAATAACGTCTTCTGTGTTTCCTTTCCTTTATAATTATGTTCCAGAAAGTCTTAAGGAAGCATTACAAACAACGATCAGTGCTACACGCTTCTTGCTCTGTCTGCCATGTTACTCCAGGGTGAAACCAAGTCCACGCATGCGCGAGAACTGTAACTATTTAAGTAATTAGGAACCCGAATGGCCTCGTGAAAAGTATGAACGATAATCAAGCATTTACTCATATTTAAGTTAAATAGGAATTAACTAACTAATCCTTAGTAAAGAGTTGGTGAAAACGGGCCTAAAAATTCAAGGAGAAATAATTTCAGCTCTGAGATTTGTTAATACATTGTCGTCTTAGCCGATTAACAAGAGGATTTGAATGAGTTTAAAAATTGTATGGACTCCGTTTTGAGGAACTAATTCATGATGCAAATCAACAAATAATGTAAAACAAGGATAATAGAAAGCAGCCAAATTAAATCAGAAACTCATATTGACGTCAAATTGGCAGGTGAAAAGCTAAAGGAAGTAGAAGACTTCTGCTACTTAGAAAGAAAAATAATCAAATAACTAGTGATGGACGAAGCAAAGAGGTTATAAAAAGTAGGCTGGCTGAGGCAAGGAATGCATTACTACAGCAAACAAAATCTGTTGACATCAAATATAGATTTAGGTATTAGAAAGTCGTTTTGGAAAGCCTCTGTCTGGAGTGTGGCACTCTATAGAGTTTTTTTTGATTGGCCTCCAGGCAGGTCATATGCAGGTCTTTCCAGCGGGCACCCATAGGCGACCTGCGCGCCATAATGAGGATGAAATAACGATGAAGACGGCACATACACCCAGTTCCCGAGCCAGGGGAATTAAACCTAGGAGATTCAAATCTCCGATGGCCCGGCCAGGAATCAAACCAGGGACCCTTCAGGCCAAAGGCTAGCGCGGTAGCCAATTAACCACGGAGTCGGACAGGAGAATAACTGATACAAAGAGGATGGCCAAGCGTCAGCGGAAGTCGTCGCAGGCAATTTTTGGAATTAATAAGCATAGAAGAGATTCAAACAGAACACCATACCCTTGAACGAACAAACCCTTTTTAGTAAATGCAGAAATATTTTAAAAGGTGAACCCATGTACCATTGGCTCAAAGGGGGTCGAATCCATGTATTTGTGAAAGGAATGAAAGAAACACACAGTCTCTAAGGGAACGGAGAGAGATTTCAAGCCAGGATTCTAGCCTAACGTTGTGCAAGCAGCGGGGACCAGGTGTTCAGGAGATGAGATCATGCCTCTTGACTCCTTGAGAGGAGCGGGTCATGGATATTAATAGAACGAGTGGAAAATTTTCACTGTAAGACAGAGAAGCGTGACTCGGAAATCCAGCTTAGCTTGCAGGAAAATGGCAACAGCGTCGTTGTGCCAGAAGAAGAATAATTAAATTTAACCCATTTGCAGGAATGAAAATAAGTAAATAAATACAGTACTGTGAATCATTTCGGATTAGAGATTTTTGTGTAAAGAAAAACCTTGTAATAATTGCACAGGAAAGAACTGCAAACGCAGTATACGTCATCGGGGATTCACTGATACCAGAGGAGTGGGGCATTTAAAAATGAACAGCAACACCCACGCAGCTGAAGACTACAAATTAATTAATATCTCAGAATTGCACGATCGATTCTTATGCGCAGTGAGATCATTTGACGTTGAGAAGACGAGCTTTCTGGAGATATAAATTTTATAATTGTACGACAATTAGTTCAAAAGTTGGTCACGAAAAGGACTAGGATTTTATCTTTTTGTGACTAAAGAGTATAAAACTCCTGGCCTCACCAAGCCAATCATGCAGTTTCCGATAGCCCAGGAGGGCGTCACGCTGGATCAGTACATGCAGTTATCAAACGGCCTGAGGGCGCGTCACTGTGCTTCATCAGACACCGAATTCCGATAGTCCGTGAGGGGGCGTCACGCTGAAACACACCGAAGACAGTATACCAGCTTTCCTTGAGGGGAAAAACGCTGTATCACATCGCATAGAAAATATCCGACAGCCACGGGCGTCGCGGTATCAATAACTCGGGTGCCTCCGTGAAGGAGTTGCAAAGAAGTAATATTACAGTATCGCCGTGTTGAAAATTTAGGAAAATCCTAGTTACAGGATTTAGGTCCGACAGTATACAATTTACAGTGAAAAGTTCATAAAATACAGTCAAAGTAGGCTGCGAACTTAGGACTCAGGGCGATAGGTCTTTAAGTAAACGACCAAAAGTATCATAACGTACGGAAGTACCGTAACAGAGAGATAAACAGTTTCTCTAATTTAAAGAACCCGAGCAGGGACAGAGAAAATAAGGTTCGAATGTATTCTAGAAGATTAGAAGTGCGAGAACCGAATAAGCGAAGAAGAAAGGAAACTATAGACATTGTTTCAAGAAAGCAGACGAACTATTCAAAATCACTAAGACCTGAGAAGAATTAGTTGCTAAAAATCCATAGGTCACCGATAAATTATCGAGGGGACCGTGAACAGAACAGACTTTCGCTAAGATCAATAAATAGGGTCTAAAAGGGGAGCCGTTCGTGTCAGAGAAATAGCAGATCGTCAAGAACGGGATTCGAAGGAGTGCTATTGCAGGGAGGAAGCAGATGATTCAAGACTTTCATATTCAGAGAGGATAGGAAGCCGACATTACTAAATTTCAACCTTGGAGACGGGAGGTCAAGAGGTCACGTGTGATAGGCCTAATAGCGGTCTAGTATTCAAAATTCGTGAAGTGTAAATATATCAAGATTTTGTGTTAAAAGTAATATATTTTAAGTGTTTTTATTGTGTGTTCTAAACGGATACACCAGTGTATTTAAAATGTTATTAGTGTTAAATGTATACGTGTTAAATATGTGTCAAGATATGTCTGTACATGCAATGAATCTGTACACGATAGAGTAATTTAAAAAAAAGTGGGCCAAAAATGACACATCGCACGAGGAGAAGGGTCAAGAAACGACCTTAAACATGTGAGTAAAGATTTTCATTATGTTTTGTTGTCGGGGAAATGATTGTGTACAAATCCACCGGAGTTTTTGAGTAAAAGGGATGTTTCTAAATAACTAAATACAGAATAAGAACGCGGTCTGAACAAAAAAAGAATTTTGAGAAATTATAAATAATTATGTGAAAGAATAAATCCTGTAGAGGAAATGCATGAATAAAATGTCAGTGTATTTGACGAATGTTATAAAAACAAGCGGATTAATAATAATAATAATAATATAAAGGAAATATAAATAAAGATTAAACTGAATGATATGAAAATAAGAGCGTTGGAGCCTTAATAAAAGTATAAGACATGATATTAATGCATGTTATTAAAAATAGAGCGATTATTGTCAAGGGAAAAGATTAATATAAAAATTGAGATATGTATCAATTGTTAATATGGAATTTATCAGTTCTTTGGAAGACGCTAGGCTTAAAAATAATGTATAGTGCAATGGAGCGCAATTAAAATAAAATGTCACGCTAGGAATGCGTAAAAGTTAAAAGTACTTGGTAAATTACTTATGAGGGGTAGTTGATTGCGGAGAATTGAGATATGTTGTAAGTCCTCCAATAGTGACATAGATCACGAGGCCATGTGTGTGTTATTATATTGAAAAGGGAGCAAATGTATGGTATTATTGAGCGTAGGTCATGTAGGCTACGGCTGACCCTAAATCGCATTTTGTATAAGTCCTCCAATGTGGGAATGGTTCCCGAGGCATGTTAAGAGATTCGCACCTAGAATCCTCTTGTTGTTGAAGCCCCTAATTATTCGTCGTAAAATGTGTATTACTCTTCCCAATCAATGAGGACCCTTTATAATTAATAAATGCCAAGGTTACGAAAGTGGTTTATGAGCCAAATAATATTGTTGAAAGGAAATAAGTGAAGTTAAATGCCAGGTCTCTCCATAGGACTGAAAAGAAAGGAAGATTTGTTTTAAAAGCATTGAAGAGAGCTCCAACCGTAGACTAGACAGGGAGTCACCCTACCAGTCATAAATCTCGCTCAAGTATAACGGTCTGACCCTCATAGCAGGAGGGTTGGGTGAAGGCCGTCTGTAAGAAGGAATGAATACACCGGGAGTGTTTAAAGTTGTTAATGACCCGGGAATTGAACCGAGGTCCTTGTAGATGAAATTATCGCTTGCAAGTTCAGATCGTAGTTTTCTTATGTGATAATGGTCTTATAAGACAAATAAATAAATAACAATCCCTATTGTAATGTTGTATGAAAGTAGGATTCCACGAGTTAAATGAAGGTAACTAGATTCCGGGAGTAATCATAGTTTTTGACTTTGTCAAGTAATCTTTATAACTCTGGAGTACACAAGTATTTTCCCGATCACTATGGTGAATTTGTAAAAACTTGAGAGGGATGATAAATGCTGAAAACATGTGAAGTGCCCAAATATTTAAGTAAAGAATTAACATGTACTTTAAATGTAATTATATATTTGTTTTGATGGTAAGAGAATATAAAAATAGTATTTGAGGTGTACAAGAAGAATGACACCATTATTATTGGAAAATATCGAGCCAAAGGAGCTCGTAGTTATATGGTACTTTAAGATAGATACTTTATGGAAGTAAAAATAATTATGAATTGTTGGTTTTAAAGGAAACCATGTGTTTTAATATAATATTTGTTTAATTCTTATATTATTCCTTGTTCACTTGGAACAAGTAGAAGATTTTGGTCAGTAGTTTAATTGTTTTATTGTTTGTAGCGCCATAATTTTGGGTAATTAAATGTTTTGAAATAGGATTTGATTTTGTTGTTATTTTTGCAAGTGTATCCTCTATTTAATCCAAAATGTGTAAGTCACAGAGTGGGAGAACATACTACAACCCCGAAATCCCGAATTGAGCAATGCTGGCATACTGTGATTTGCATATTTCTTGCTGAAAGGGCACTTGGGGGTTTAGAAATAATGTGCTTGGATTAATAACTAGAGGAACACTAAAGACGGTCATTTCATGTAAAGTAAAATAATGATAGGAATAGCTACAACATATAATATTAACTGACCGCATGGGTCCCTAGAAACTCACACCGAGCAGCCCTGAATTAAACAAACCCCCAGCATATCTTCGATCATTGCGCCCAGTACGCAGGGCTGAGTTTTCCTAGGGAAAACCCGAGTTTTCTCGAAAAATCAAAATTTTCATTTTTTGAAAAAAAAATGGTTTTTCGAAATTTTGAATTTTAAACACTTCCATAAAGTTTCTGAGTTTGAATAATGATATCAAAAGGGTACGTTGTAGTAAATACCCGTACCAAAGTAAATGTTTGAAGAAATTGGGACACAAAGGTTCAGATTACCATCTCTCAAGCATGTACCAGCGATGTGACATGAGTAGCCCACTATATTCTAATAAGATGGTTTTGAGTGAGGAATTGCAAGGGCTTTTGGAGGCTATAAAAGCCGATAGTAAGGAAAAGTGGGAGGCCATGAACAATAAATTGGGAACGATAGACAATACATTGGGTCTCCAAAAGGATGAAAATAAAAAAAGAGTTCAAATCCATAAATGAAAGTTTGAATAAGTTGGATAGCCAACAGAATACAAATAAAGAAGAGTTGAAATCCATAAATGAAAGTTTGAATAAGTTGGACAGCCAACAGAGTGAAAATAAAAGGGATTTAGGATCCATGAATCAAAGTTTAGAGTCACTAAAAACTAATAGTGATAACATGGGAACGAAATTAGAAGCTATCGAAACTAACTGTGTAACAATGAACGGTGAATTGAAGGTTGAGATAGATAAAATAAATAACAAATTTCAAGGTTTTGACACTGAGTTTGGGAAGAAGTTAAATGATTTTAAAGGGGAAATCACAAGTAAAATTGAAAATGAAAATGGGGCACTTACGTCAGAATGGCAAGGCCAAATAAAGATCTTGAAGGACAGTATGGTAAAATCCCAAACTGAATGTCAAGAAAATTTTGAAAATTTAGAAACTAAATTAAATAGCATGGAAAAGGCATGTAAAGAAAATGTAGAAGCATGTGAAGAGAAACTTGTAAACCAGATCCAAGGTGTGCAGAAAGAATTGAAAGCTCAGATAGAGTCTAACAAGAGTATTTGTGAAAGTTCCCGGGGTGAGATAAAAGAAAGTTTTAAGATATTAGGAGACAAATTTGAAGGGGTAAAGAACCAAGTAGAAATACTCGAGGGAAAGGTCGATGGAGTTCAGACTGAAGTAACTGAGATGAAAAATCAAAATCAAAAAGATGCGCAGGACATGAAAGATCAATTTGAGCGGTTTACCGGGCAGGTAGATGATAACTTAAAGAAGTACGAGGATGGAATAAATCGAAGATTAGATATATATGAGGAGAATCTCCAGAGTGAAAGAAAACAACGGGAAGACGAAAATAAGGAAAGTACCCATAAGATAGATGAAATAAGTCAGGGTATTAATGAGGTTCAGGAAACCATCGGAACATTAAAGGTCCAAGTAGGAAAAACTCATACTGAAGTAAATCAGATCCAAGATTATTTGATGAGATTAGATAAGAGTCAAGGGAAAACTGAGGAAAAGCTTGAAGGAATTAAAGTAAATATGGTCAAAGGACATAGAGAAATGGAGAAGAAAATAAAGGAAATACGAGAAGACCTAGATACCAGAGGTGATGTTAAACCAGAAATTATAACAGAACAGGTCATGGTCATCAAGAAAGAGGTAGAAGATCAATTAGCTGAAATCAGGGATAGTTTCAGGGAAGAGAAATTACAACTCAAAAAGGTAGAGGAAGATAGTAAATGGAATCAAGAAAAAATTCAAAATGAATTAAGATCACGGTTGGAGAGGACTGAACATAAGAACAGTCAAATGGAAATTCAACTTATGGCTAATGAAGAAAGTGCACGAAGAGAAAGGAAGTTAGAATTTGAGAGTCAGGAGGAGTTCCCAAAGACAGGATGGGTAGATACCCATGAACGAGGCACAGATACCGACAGGGACTTAGGAGGGGAGAGCCCTTATAAGAACCCAGGATATCCGATGGCGATATCAACCCCGTACATGAACCAGACAAATGGTCAGATAATAAACATCATTAAGTCGAATGAGGACAGACCGGTAACGTTTACGGGTAATAACATGTCAATTACTCCAAAATACTGGTAAAGGAAGTCGCAGAGTACTTAAACGAAATGAAAGTTCCTCAGGTCGGAGACTGAGAGCTATTGAGAAGCTATTGGCAGGTGATTGTCTCACTTGGTTCAGAAGCTTCAGGTACACCTTTGATACGGTGGAAGGCTTTAGAGAAGCCTTTTTAAAACGATATTGGGCAGCAGACGTCCAAGAAAATTTGAGGCTAGATCTGTACTCTAGGAAGTACAGCACAAATGCACCAACTAAATACTCAGAATTTTTCACCGCTCAGCTGTGTAAATTCCAGGAACTTGACATTGCTCCAGCTGAGAACGACCTGTGTGCCGCCATTGCAAGACAACTTCCATATGAGATTCAGAGGCTGTTAATCTCGTCCAAAACCAGAAGTGCTGTGGAGGTAGAGAGCGTACTACGTCAATTAGATATGACGACTTCACACGTTACTCCCCGGCATCAAAGACAGACTGAACAGGTACTTATGGCCAGCAGTCAGGAAAACAGGGAGAAACCATCGACCAGAAATCAGTCCACTAGTACTGATACTCAGGGACTGGGTCGAGAGTATGGGCACCAAGAGCCTCGGGGAATACAGCCATACTACAGAGGAGGATATCGAGGAAGAAATCCTAGGAATACGGGTTATAGGCAACAAGAGAGCCGACCCTTTAACAATAACCATCAGAGGCAAGAAAACCGAAAGAAATGGGAGAATTATCCCAGAAGGAACGTAAGGCCAGAGGATAGGGATGATGAATATCGGGCCGAAATAGAAGAGAGGTATCAGGAAAGTCTTCGTTATATGAACGAACGACCAGACGAACCTGAAAGGCAAAAAGTCCGTTGGAGTGAGGCAATAAAGAACCGGAAATCACCTGACCGACTAGACGGAGCTCAAAGCTTGGAACTACAAGCTCAATTAAAGAATGAGGGGAAAGGAAGCCCTCAGGATAAAAAAAAACTTCAAATTTAAATCGTCAAAAGTGGAAACATACCAGGAGCTGGGAGGAGGTAGAAATTGTGAATTGGATAGCGAGACCAGATGAGCTAATTAACGAGGAGGTGGAAGGAATCCCACCTATCAAAAGAGAATTACCCATAATTATGCTAAGGATAGGATTACTGGTCAGGGCATTAATTGATACCGGATCCACAATAAGTTTAATTACACAAACCCTTCTAAATGAATTGGAAACAAGGGGCCGCGTATTAAAGATTCCCACATCAAGTGTAAAGATTAAGGGGATAATTCCTGAAAAATCTTTAACATGTAAATTTCAGGTATACATCGATCTGATCATGGGTAACGCTGAAATTTCGCAATGCTTTTTGCTGGTAAATCAATTACCGTATAATGTCATATTAGGTATTGATTTTATCCGTGAGAACCAGGTCATCATAGACCTAGCGCAAAATTGCATTAGAATTCAAAGAGAGGATGTGGATGAACAAAACATTAACCTACAGGAACAGGATGCGAAAGTAGGAGAACAGGTATGGCATGTGGAAGAAGTAACTGAGGAAAGTTATAAGGACATAGAAAAGATATTTGAAGTCCTCAACATAGAACTCGAAGATAATTTGGAAACTGAGTTCGAGACCAACCTGTCAGGAAAAGTAGAGGAAGCTAAAGTTAACCTCAAAAATAAGGAACAATTAAAGGAATTATTATTGAATTTTAGGGACGTATTTGATTCCAAGCCAGGGAAGATTGAAAATTTTAAATACGCGCTCCAAGTCAATGATTGGGCACCGTTCAGACAAAAACCATACCCGGTTGCGGAAAAACATTACCCACAAACGAAGAAAACACTGCAGGAGATGATGAATGCAGGTGTTATAGAAAAGATGGCGACACCATATGTTAGTCCATTAGTGATTGTGAGTAAACCGGATGGCTCAGTAAGGGTGTGTTTAGATGCCAGAAATTTGAATGCAAAAATCATACCAGAAAATGATTCGGCACCACCCATAAAAGAAATACTGAGGAAGTTCAAAGGCAAGAAGATTTTTACAAATATTGACATGACTTCGTCGTATCATCATCTCGAACTGGAAGAGAAAACCAGCCTGTTGACTGGATTTCAGTTCGATCAACAAACATATTGTTTTAGGAGATGTCCGTTTGGATTGAAGACCGCAGGATCTGCCTTAATAAGAGCGCTTGATCGAAACCTGTCAGAGGAAGTGAAAGATTGCACTATCCGTTATGTGGATGATATTTTACTTACCTCGGAGAACATTGAGGAACATTTAGAAAAATTAAAGAAATTATTGGAAGACTTAAGAAGGGCTAATTTTAAAATCAATTTAAAGAAGTCAAATTTTTGTCAAAGACAAGTAACATTTTTAGGGCATGTGATTGACAAGGATGGTGTTAAACCAAATCCATGCAAATTAGAATCGATAAGAGATTTTCCAAGGCCTTTGAAGGTGAAGAACGTTCGCCAGTTTTTGGGATTGATTGGATTTTTCTCAGGACATTGTCCGTCATACACAAAAACTGTTGCACCACTACAGGACCTTCTGAAGAAGGGGGGCAAGTGGAAATGGACGGAGGAAACAGAAAAAGCATTTGTGGAGGCCAAGGAAATGCTCTTAAACTATGTGAAGCTAGGATATCCTGATTTTAATCAGAGATTTATCATTCAAACAGACGCATCCCAGATTGGAATAGGGGCAATGCTATATCAGGAAAACCCGGATAACCCTGATAAGAAAAACTATCTAGCTTTCACAAGTCGGAGGCTGAAACCACACGAGAAAAATTATACGATCAGCGAAATCGAGCTGTTGGCGATATTGCACGCGCTGCAATATTGGCGAAAGATCGTATATGGGTTTCAAGTCACTCTAAGGACGGATCATAAAGCCTTAACCTTTTTGATGAAGACTGATCTATCCAGTCAAAGGTTGATGCGTTGGGCTTTACATATTCAACAGTTTGATGTAAAGGTAGAATACTGCCCAGGAAAAGAAAATTTAGTTCCAGACTATTTAAGTAGACAGCCAGAGTCCACAGAAGAGGAAGTAATGGCTATTGATTTGGAAGACAGGGATCAGCGTACTCTAAATGAATTAAGAAGCATTAGTCAACGGCAACGTGAGGATCCATGGATGAACATGCTCATATCTTTCCTTGAAGGAAGTTTGATAAGGGGAACACCAGCGTACACGGAAGCTAATAAGATAGCTCAAGATTACACATTTTATAATGGATTATTATATAAGTTTGTGGACTCTGACCATACACGATTAAGGATTGTTGTACCTGCAATTTTGCAGAGGAAAATAGTATGGTTAGCCCATAGATCGTTCGGACATATGGGAGTCGACAAAACAGTCTCGATGCTGAAAGAAGCATTTGTATGGCCGAGACTGAGAGAAACTGTAAGGGACACGCTAAAGACATGTGATTTATGTCAAAGGATTAAACCAAATGCATTTCTGATGAGACAAAAGCCTATACCATTGCTACCCGAGAGGCCAGGTCAAATCATTTCTATCGATAATTTCGGACCTTTGCCCAAGGCAAGAAGAGGAAATCGACACATAATGGTGGCTATGGATGTCTTCAAAAAAATGGTTGTCCTTGCTCCCATACAGAAGACTAGTACCAAACAGGTGTTGAAACGACTCAAAGAAAAAGTGATACCGATTCTGGGAAAACCAGAGAATTTGTTGTCGGATCACGGTAGTTGTTTCACCAGTGTAGAGTTCAGACAAGAATTAGAAAGACTTGGAATACGTCAGATTTTGTCAAGTATTCGCCATCCTGAGGCAAATCCTGTAGAAAGAGTGATGAGGGAGACGGCCAAGTATTGTAGAATATACTGTGCCGAAGAAAATTGGAAGTGGATAGATATCTTGGATATTATCGAATTCTGTATAAACAACACAATCCATGAATCTACGGGAGAGATACCAATAACGTTACATCGGAATGAGCAACCAGAAAGACCTTGGAGTCTGGTAATTCCTAGGCCAGCCGACTCTCAGCCGGGAAGAGATGTACGTATTAGAAGAGCCTTTGAGCATCTAAAAGCTCAAGCCGACAGGCGGCAAATAAGAAATAGGCACAAGAGGTATCATTGGCCACTATTAGCAGGGGAAATGGTGTTAGTAAAAAGACCAGCCATTTCGGATCCAGGGAACCGCGTGTACAAAAAGTTCCAGAAAATGTACCACGGACCGTATCAAATAATAAGAGATTTGAGAAATAATGCCTATAGAATTCGGCACTGTGAAACGAATCACGAAGTGACCATGAATTCAGCGAATTTGAAAGTATATTACCCTCCCGAAGACTTCGATGAAGCCAATGAACAAGCCCTGGCTATGGAACAATTTAAAGATGAGGAATCCACTTTTGATAGAAACGAGAATAAGGAAGAAAAAGGAAACAGAGCTCAAGCATTCGAGTGCGAATGCGAATTGGAGAAACTATATTGGGAAATAAAAGAAATAATTACTTTTGTTGAAGAAGAAAATTTCAATTTAAGAAAGAAGAATAATGAAATAAGGAAACGGGTAGGGATAGACCACACCAGTAAAGAAGAATGAGGTTCTGGAGACATGAAGTCCAGACAAAAAAAAAGAAAAGGAAAGAAAGGGTAGGGACAGAGCGTACCCAACGTACACAATTACCGGATACGACTTTAAAGAAATAAAAGAAACAGAAGGTATGGATAACGTTATGATGGCTTCGACGAATAAAGAAAAATAAGATTTTAATGAATAATTGAAATAAATTTCCTCAAAATTTTTCGAAAATTTATTTACCTAAGGAGGGGAGAGATGAACCCATGTACCATTGGCTCAAAAGGGGTCGAATCCATGTATTTGTGAAAGGAATGAAAGAAACACACAGTCTCTAAGGGAACGGAGAGAGATTTCAAGCCAGGTTTCTAGCCTAACGTTGTGCAAGCAGCGGGGACCAGGTGTTCAGGAGATGAGATCATGCCTCTTGACTCCTTGAGAGGAGCGGGTCATGGATATTAATAGAACGAGTGGAAAATTTTCACTGTAAGACAGAGAAGCGTGACTCGGAAATCCAGCTTAGCTTGCAGGAAAATGGCAACAGCGCCGTTGTGCCAGAAGAAGAATAATTAAATTTAACCCATTTGCAGGAATGAAAATAAGTAAATAAATACAGTACTGTGAATCATTTCGGATTAGAGATTTTTGTGTAAAGAAAAACCTTGTAATAATTGCACAGGAAAGAACTGCAAACGCAGTATACGTCATCGGGGATTCACGGATACCAGAGGAGTGGGGCATTTAAAAATGAACAGCAACACCCACGCAGCTGAAGACTACAAATTAATTAATATCTCAGAATTGCACGATCGATTCTTATGCGCAGTGAAATCATTTGACGTTGAGAAGACGAGCTTTCTGGAGATATAAATTTTATAATTGTACGACAATTAGTTCAAAAGTTGGTCACGAAAAGGACTAGGATTTTATCTTTTTGTGACTAAAGAGTATAAAACTCCTGGCCTCACCAAGCCAATCATGCAGTTTCCGATAGCCCAGGAGGGCGTCACGCTGGATCAGTACATGCAGTTATCAAACGGCCTGAGGGCGCGTCACTGTGCTTCATCAGACACCGAATTCCGATAGTCCGTGAGGGGGCGTCACGCTGAAACACACCGAAGACAGTATACCAGCTTTCCTTGAGGGGAAAAACGCTGTATCACATCGCATAGAAAATATCCGACAGCCACGGGCGTCGCGGTATCAATAACTCGCGTGCCTCCGTAAAGGAGTTGCAAAGAAGTAATATTACAGTATCGCCGTGTTGAAAATTTAGGAAAATCCTAGTTACAGGATTTAGGTCCGACAGTATACAATTTACAGTGAAAAGTTCATAAAATACAGTCAAAGTAGGCTGCGAACTTAGGACTCAGGGCGATAGGTCTTTAAGTAAACGACCAAAAGTATCATAACGTACGGAAGTACCGTAACAGAGAGATAAACAGTTTCTCTAATTTAAAGAACCCGAGCAGGGACAGAGAAAATAAGGTTCGTAAGTATTCTAGAAGATTAGAAGTGCGAGAACCGAATAAGCGAAGAAGAAAGGAAACTATAGACATTGTTTCAAGAAAGCAGACGAACTATTCAAAATCACTAAGACCTGAGAAGTATTAGTTGCTAAAAAATCCATAGGTCACCGATAAATTATCGAGGGGACCGTGAACAGAACAGACTTTCGCTAAGATCAATAAATAGGGTCTAAAAGGGGAGCCGTTCGTGTCAGAGAAATAGCAGAACGTCAAGAACGGGATTCGAAGGAGTGCTATTGCAGGGAGGAAGCAGATGATTCAAGACTTTCATATTCAGAGAGGATAGGAAGCCGACATTACTAAATTTCACCCTTGGAGACGGGAGGTCAAGAGGTCACGTGTGATAGGCCTAATAGCGGTCTAGTGATCAAAATTCGTGAAGTGTAAATATATCAAGATTTTGTGTTAAAAGTAATATATTTTCAGTGTTTTTATTGTGTGTTCTAAACGGATACACCAGTGTATTTAAAATGTTATTAGTGTTAAATGTATACGTGTTAAATATGTGTCAAGATATGTCTGTACATGCAATGAATCTGTACACGATAGAGTAATTTAAAAAAAAGTGGGCCAAAAATGACACATCGCACGAGGAGAAGGGTCAAGAAACGACCTTAAACATGTGAGTAAAGATTTTCATTATGTTTTGTTGTCGGGGAAATGATTGTGTACAAATCCACCGGAGTTTTTGAGTAAAAGGGATGTTTCTAAATAACTAAATACAGAATAAGAACGTGGTCTGAACAAAAAAAGAATTTTGAGAAATTATAAATAATTATGTGAAAGAATAAATCCTGTAGAGGAAATGCATGAATAAAATGTCAGTGTATTTGACGAATGTTATAAAAGCAAGCGGATTAATAATAATAATAATAACATAAAGGAAATATAAATAAAGATTAAACTGAATGATATGAAAATAAGAGCGTTGGAGCCTTAATAAAAGTATAAGACATGATATTAATGCATGTTATTAAAAATAGAGCGATTATTGTCAAGGGAAAAGATTAATATAAAAATTGAGATATGTATCAATTGTTAATATGGAATTTATCAGTTCTTTGGAAGACGCTAGGCTTAAAAATAATGTATAGTGCAATGGAGCGCAATTAAAATAAAATGTCACGCTAGGAATGCGTAAAAGTTAAAAGTACTTGGTAAATTACTTATGAGGGGTAGTTGATTGCGGAGAATTGAAAAATATTATAAGAATTGAACATATTAAATTCATTTCGGCGTCAGTGGGAAGAGAATAATAGAAATTATTCTAGAATTTTGTGTAAATTATATTCTGTAAATATGCCATATGAATTTCATCGTTTAATAACAAGAACATATAATGATACTGAAAATGTCGTGTAGGATTATTGGTTATAATCAGGATATTTTTGTATAATATGTTCTTTCAGTTAAGGAACCGAAATGGAAAACAAAATTACTGAAGAAGCTTCTTATATAAGTTACATTCTTTGTACGATTACTTTTTAGCACTATTGAAACTTTAAGGGCGTCAAAAGATAGCACTCTCAGCATTGCAACATATTGCTGGTCATGACTGAAAACGTGATGAGGTGATCATCATATTGCACAGTTTCCAGCCACTGGCCGGGTCTGTTTGGAACACAAGCCTCTCCAACGTCTTCTGTCTTCCCACCATCTCTCAGCCTCCACCCTTGTCCAGTCTTCTCCTCTCTTCTTCACGCTTTCTTCCACCCCCTTCAGCCACCTGTCTCTCGGTCTCCCTCTTGGACTCTTTCCTTCCCACTTCGTCTCGTGTATCCTCCTGGGTATCCTCTTCTCCTCCATTCGTTTTACATGTCCATACCATCTAAGTCTAGATTTCTCTATACCATCCTGTAATGGTTCCTCCTTCATTAATTCTCCGGTCCTCTCATTTCTTATTCTGTCCCTCTTTGTAGCTCCAATACTGCTTCTCAAGAACCTCATCTCACTGGCCTGTATTTTGCTCTTCACCCTTCCTTTCATAACCCAGGCCTCCAAGGCATACGTCAGGATAGGGACATAGTACGTCCGATATATGATCTTTTTGCTGTTCTGAGGGACATCCTTGCTCCATAACATGCTTCTCACACTCCTCCGGAATGCTTCTGCCTGTCTCCCCCGCTCATTTATTTCTCTATCGTTTCTTCCATTCTCTTGCATCAGGCTACCCAGATACTTGAAACTCTCCACTTCCTTCAGCTGTTCCCCACCAATTGTTATTCCTGTTGTGGTTCTTTCCTTCTTCCTTGTTGTGATCACCATCTCACTCTTATTTATGCTAAATTTCATCCCATAACCTTGTATTATTCCTTCCCACACGTCCAACTGTTCCTGTACCTCCTCCTCCTTGTTTCTCCAAATCATCAAATCATCTGCAAGCACCATTGCTTTCATCTTTCCTTCCCCAATTACTTGTGCCACTCGGCTCATTATGTCATCCATCACCACAATGAAAAGTAACGGTGACAGTGCACTTCCTTGTTTCAGGCCGTTTCTCTGTTCCAACCAGTCCGATCTCTCTCCTCCCACTTTCACACAGCTCACGCTTCCCTTGTACATCTCCTTTATCCTCCTTATAGTCCATTTTTCTATTCCTCTATCCTCCAGGGACTTCCATACTTTGTTTCTGCATACACTGTCATATGCTTTCTCAATGTTCAGGAAGGCCATCAGTAGATCTGTTCCATACTCATAGTGCTGTTCTTGTAACTGCCTTATAGCAAAAATCAAATCCACTGTGGACCTTCCTGCTCTGAAGCCAGATTGTTCTTCCCTCATCCCTCCTTCTATCCTTGTCCTAATTCTGCTTTCCAAAACTTCCTCAAACAACTTTGCACAATGACTCATCAGTGTTATTCCCCGATAGTTTCTGCATTCTGTTCTACTACCTTTCTTGAAGATCGGGACAATTATTCCCTTTTTCCAGCCCTCTGGGGTCTTCCTTTCCTTCCATGCTGTCTTCATCAGTCGGTACAACCATTGTATCCCCACCTCTCCTGCTGCTCTCACCAACTCCACACTCAACTCATCCACACCCGGTGCCTTCCCTCCTTTCATCTTCCTCACTGCATCTTCCACGTCTTTCCATGTTAAGTCCTTTTCTGTTTGCAGTTCATCTACTATACCTCTTCCCCGATTTCTTCCTCCTCGCCGTGGTTTCCATTTTGGTTCAGGAGTTCTTCAAAATATTCTTTCCACATTTTCTTCAGTTCTTCCCTATTTTCTATCTCTTTTCCCCTTTTGATCACCATTCTAACATAATCCGTAGGATCCTTCCGCCTCTTATTCTTTACCATCCCACACAGGACCTTTTTTGTACCTTCACTATCCTGCTGGTCATGACTGAAAACGTGATGAGGTAAATAGCCCAATACGTTCAAGAGTTTCTCTTTGAGCTTGATTGATTGTGATAAAGTAGGCCGAGCGAATAGGACATTGTTGCCTATTAAAAGAAAATGTACTGTACCTGCAAATGTTTTATCGGAAGGTGTTAAATCAAGTCGTAGGATTTGAGCTCTCTGCCTAATATTACTGCACCTATTATATCCGAATCCAAGCAATTTCTTACATATTTCTTACAATTAATATATTAATATGAGTCCTTGGGAAACGTTCAGATTTCTAAGGAGCATAACTACGGCTCAAACGTTCGGAGTATGTGGAGGCGAATCACTTAATTCCAAGGAATTGAAAAATTCAATAATAGGGAAATGAAGTAGCTGGCTTTCATCTTCAGTATCCAATCTGTTAACGCTGATGTATGTGTTGAACTACTGGATATAAGTTCAATGACTTTTAAATTAATATCATTACATTGTTGCAGCTTGGCAAATATTTTATATTCCAGCAGATCAATTTTACCCTCACAACAGTAAAGACCAAAGTAACCACGCATAGATTTTACGCAAGAGAAATACAATGTAGAACAAAGTTTACATTTGATCGTCAAAGACCTTACAGTACACTGTACTGCATAATATCTGGAATTGTTTCTGAAATGGCCTATTTATATTGGATTTTAAATGTGGCTTCGTATTATTCGATAACACTATAGTTCCTGCAATAACGGAGCCGCTAAATATTAAATGGCAAATAATACTTCCATTGCCGAAATCAACTGCGTAGTTAGACTCAGTACTCTAAACAAATAATCATTAAACAATTGTCTTATACAATGAAGTTCAACATGACCGTCCAGAGACTGTCATACTCAAGTTGGTTGGTGAGGAGAATGCGATGAGACTGATCGCTTAAAATAAATTCCTTATAATTGTTCCTGCCAGCGAAATGTTTTGCAATAGCTTGAAAACGCAGCTCAGAATGACGTTCTTCATTTTGTTATAAACAGTACGAAACTGCTCTAAATAAGCAATTTCCATCACCTGTTATAAGTTATGGCAGTACATTTTGAAGGGGAACATAGAATCACTTCACCAACTACTGGAATGACCATAGGCCTATACTCAATACTCACTTCGACAGTCACCCTAAAGGAGGCAGTTTTTGAATTCTATGTCCCGTGCATGTCAAAAATCGTATTAACACATGGAGGCCCACCAATTCTTGTCTATCGCCCCGGAGACCCGGGTTACATTTCCTGCTCTGCCAAGAAATTTAATTCTGGTCTGAGGGCAAAAACGGGGCACATTCAGTCTCTTGAGGTATAACTAAGAAGAAGAAGGTTTAATTCCCACCTCGACAATCTTGGATGTGGTTTTCCGTGGTTTCCCCCTTCCACTTAAGGCAAATACCGGGATGGTTCCTAACTTAAGGCCTTGGCCTTCTCCTTGCCATTTACCACCTTAATTACAAATACACACAGTAATGCAGCCATCACAATAACACAGGTTATCAGAGAAAATTTCACACGTACACACCCAAGTACACGGGGCTGAGTGACCACGATGTCGGAGCCCTTCAAACGAATTATATTTGCCAAGTGTCTCTCATGGCGAAAGCAATTGTGGACACTCGCGAGTGCCTGGAAAACTACTTTTTTCTTTAATAATTTAAGAGTATATCGACGGTGCATAATTATAACTTTTAGTCTAGGACTCTAATAACTTGACCAGCGAAGCATTGGGAAGAAATTGCAATATTAAGGTACATAAACAACCTAGCCTACTACACACCCAAGTACACGGGGCTGAGTGACCACGATGTCGGAGCCCTTCAAACGAATTATATTTGCCAAGTGTCTCTCATGGCGAAAGCAATTGTGGACACGCGCGAGTGCCTGGAAAACTACTTTTTTCTTTAATAATTTAAGAGTATATCGACGGTGCATAATTATAACTTTTAGTCTAGGACTCTAATAGCTTGACCAGCGAAGCATTGGGAAGAAATTGCAATATTAAGGTACATAAACAACCTAGCCTACACATTCAATTGTCGGTTAATGTTCCTCAACATTTCCCTTCTTAAATATTCCCCTCCATAATTTTCCATCACGTGAAAACGTGCTATGTCTTGTGTTTTTAATATATCGATGCAATGGTGCTGCCATCTGCTGTCAGTTACTGGAACTATATGGGCGATGTACTGCCATCTGTTGTCAGTTGTAGGAACTGATTGCAGATATTTAAACGGCGTACTGCGGGCAACAGTTTGCTCTTTTGATCACATGCTGCAATGCAATGGTAAAACGGAAATAAAACGTATTTAGAGGGAATGTAGAAATATGTATCTTTAACAGACATAAAACCTTACTAATACTCCTTGATTAAACAATATTTCAGTGGTAAAAAAAATAAAAAATACTGGCGAGGCCTGGGATCGAACCGGTGCTTCTTGGAACAACAGTCAGTCGTCTTAACCACATAGCTACTCGCGCACTCATGTTCAGCAGCAGACGCAGCTATTCATTATATTCAAAAGCCGCTGTCTGAAGGAACTAATCCATTTCATTATCCAAATAAATCAATGTTGCACATTCGTATACGTTCATACTGTTATTATATTTTATTGTCAGAACTTGGTTAATGTATGTTTTCAATTACATGGAAGCTTATTAAATAACTTACATTTTAATGGACTTCTCACCGCCATTTTGTCATGACCCCAGGCGGATTGTGCGCATGCGTGAGGGGAAAGTTTTCTGCTATTTTCTATATTAATTTAAAAATATACCGTAATATATTTGTTTATTTTAGAGACACTCTGCAAATCTCGAGGCCAAGAGCTTTCGTTAGAGTGCTCTACGAAGCCAATCGGTTAAGTCGTTTTCACAATCTCGTGTGTACAAAAAACAGCTTAGTGTTTTAAATATATAGATGGCAACAGAGAATTCGTTACTTTACAGGAATGATAAAAGTGAAATATGATTCTACACTGTAATACCAATCGTAGGAAGGAAGAAAACAAAAAAAAACATATCCGAGGTGGGAATCGAACCCTCTCGACCATGCAAAGGATGGCAACAGAGAATTCGTTACTTTACGGGAATGAAAAAGTGAAATATGTCTCTACAATGTAATACCAATCGTAGGAAGGAAGAAAACGAAAATAAAAAAAACATAACCGAGGTGGGAATCGAACCCTCTCGATGGGAACAGAGAATTCGTTACTTGACGGGAATGATAAAAGTGAAATATGTTTCTACAATGCAATACCAATCGTAGGAAGGAAGAAAACGAAAATAAAAAAACATATCCGAAGTGGGAATCGAACCCTCTCGATCATGCATAATACAAATTTTTGGGCAGTAACCTTATCCCCTTGGCCATCCAGACAACTGTGTGACACTGCAGTATTAAGCTATCTAACCAGTATACACACTCAACCTGCAGTTTATGTCCTTCAATTCGTGGTTTATTTAATATAATTCTATTTCAATGCATATTGTAAAAACATAACTAACATTATTGGAGTCCCTTTTTAATTCTCATAAACAAAGATCTCAGTTAGACGCGACCGGAATCGCCATTTTCCTTGTTGAGAAAGGCCATTGTGCGCATACGCGGGAGTGTCAAATATTTCATATTTCTTTAATCATTTAAAAATATACCGTAACATATATTTTCCTTTTAAAGAAACCCTGCAAATCTGCATGCCAAGAGCTTTCGTTAGAATGTCTTACGAAGCCAATCGGTTAAGTCGTTTTCACAATCTCGTGGGAACAAAAAACAGCTTAGTGTTTTAAATATATAGATACGAACATCCGTATTAAGGATCAGCATAAAAAGGCTTTGTTTGTTCACGCAATTACTTGTTCATAAACCAGGTCGTATTTCCCCAGTATTTTTCTATGTTTTCATCTGCCAGTGATGGTACCAGCACCGTAGTAACCTTGAGTTTAGATTACTGTCTGTCTGTCTGTCTGTTAGGTAGCCAGCCCAAAGGCTGGTTGGATCCTCAAAAAGTACCACCGTTAGGTTATGTGGGTAAATGCCCACAAAAAACCAAGGCAGCGCAATATTGAGGGTACTACGCAAGAAGAGGAGTGAGGTAGTTTGCCATTGCTTTCCTCACTGAGTCAAAACAACAGTACTAACCCTATGAGTAGAACCTTTCACAGCATCTACAGGCACTGACTGTGCCCTGCACTCAGCACCACTCATACGTACCTCAGTAGTTTCCATATAATCACAGCCATGAGTGGGACTGAGACATCGTTGAAAAGCCATAGTTTACTCTAGCCTGCGCCTTAAACTCTAATTATTGCCTGTCTATTTGTTATGAATGAGCGTCAATACTACTTCAGCGAATGGCATTTATGTAGAATGCACCCCTAAAATAAAACTATACAACAAATTATATATGTAATACAAAGCGGTGATGGGTTACATGGAAACATTAAATCCTGCCAGTAACGCAATTGCGCAATTGACATGACACGCCCAGGAGTGAAAAGGGTTGGTGATTCACTTGCTACCACGAATCTGAGATTTTCACGAGGGAAGAAGGATATCTTGCTGACAAAACGGGTAATAACGAAAGAAACTTGACGAACGTACATATTTTAACGTATTTTATGGATGACCCCAAAATAAGTATCGATGGTGGCAACATTGTCGACCAATAAGAATAAATAACTTGCCCTTCAGTGTTAAAGGAAGACCACTCTGGCACCAATAGAAATGGTTTGCATGGTTTTCTATTTGAATTTTAGACAAATGCTAAAACGGTAACTATTTTAAAGCCTAAATTACAAGTACACTCACTAGCTCAAACACTACATCAACACAGGTTGTAAGGCAGATTCCACGTATAGAAAAGCACAAGAGCTGATGGCCATGATATTCCAAATCCATAGTGAAACAACAACAGCACTGTTAGATAATTCTAAGGTTGTCTGGTATGGTCTGTGGTGTAGCTCAAGTCAAAGCAATGTGTTTGTTTTCTTGTGTTTGAACCAGAGACCCGAGGGAAATTGTGTGGATGTTGAGCCCTTCTATTTGATCCCGAATCAAAGCCACAGTATGAATGCTCTTGCGGTTGATTCAGTTCTCAGCGCAGTAATGGGTAATCGACTGTAGTTAACTTGTAAGAGCAACCGACTGGTGCAGATTCATTACAATTGGTATGTGGTTTCTAAACCGGCCAAGTTGGCTGAGAGTGCCAACGCGCTAGCTATTGCCTCGCGGGCATCTGGAGAGCGTGAGTTCGAATCCCACCTCCCATGGTTTTCCATTTTTACCCCCAGGAAAATGTCAGGATGGTTCCTTTCAACAGGTCCACGGCCGACGTCGTTCCCAAATCCATTTTATGACCCCTTCTTTATTTAGAGCCAAGTTAGCGATCGGCCTGTTACCATCCCCAGTTGTATCTGCTGCCACTGTCTTTGCGATGGTAGAGAGTCCGTGGGTGAGGCCATTCTGGAAGGATAAGAGACTAAACAACAAAGAACAATCAAATAGGTCTATTTTCTTTTCTTCTTTTTGCCGTGTGACCTCCTGAGAGGCCAAGTGCTACTTCAGGATATTTGCTGCGGAGGTAAGACTCTAAGATTACTGCAGGTTAATTGTCAGAGTTTAGGAAATAAATTAATTGAATTTTGGAATCTTGTAGAGACGTATTCTCCGGACATTGTCATTGCTACTGAATCTTGGTTATATGAGGATATAAATAGTAGCGAAATAATTCAAGGGACCTACGAGATGTACAGAAGGGATCGGGGGAAGCGAGGTGGTGGGCTATTTATTTGTGTGCGCAAAAATATAGCTAGTTTCTTAAAGTGGGCTGATACGGATCATGAAATGTTATGTGTACAAATTTCGGATAAAGGGAATAAATTCACTCTTCAGGTGATAGGGGCGTATAGAGCACCGAAAGATAACTTTTCGCTTCTCGACACACTGTATGATAAAACTTGTACGGCTAATGCTATGAAAAAGAGCATAATAATTGCCGGAGATTTAAACCTCCCCAAAGTAGACTGGTCTGGTGAGTCAACTAGCTGTGGTCTAGCTCAGAGCTCTGCAAAGAAATTCTTAAGGGAGGGGGGATTTTCCCAAGTAGTTGACTTCCCAACTAGAGGCAATAATACCTTAGATGTTTATCTCGTAAGGCCTGTAGAGCTGTATATTAACTGTCTGAAAGAACCAGGAATTAGTGACCATTCTGGGGTTGAATTAAATATTAGATACGGTAACATTACAAAATTAGACTCTGATGTAGCAAAAAAGATCATATTCCAGTATCGCAGGGCAGATCAAGGCAAATTTCAGGGGTATTTGAATGAGCTACTTGTAGGATGGGCATCGGAAGGAAATCACATTAATATCCTATGGACTAACTTTTTGAAAATTTTAAATAGCGCTATTGATAAATTTGTTCCATTTAAATTACTGAAACAAAACCCAGATTCTGAGTATTACACACGGGAAATCAGGAGTTTTAAACGGAAAATTAGGAAATTATACAATATAAGACCTGATACTGACAAGTATATGTTGAAATTTGAGTCCTTATCAAGAGAGCTCGTCTTAAAAAAGAGGGCTGCTCATGACAATTATATGCAAGGTTTACTTGGTTCGGGAGACGATGGGTGGAAAAAAAAATTACAGTTATGTTAGGAGAAGAAAGGGAAATTCAAATAATATGTCGATGATAATGTCCGGTGACGGTAAATTAATTACTGAGAAGCAAGCCATTGCTAATGAATTAAATGTCTTTTATGGTAGTGTGTTCAATAAATCCAATAGCCGTGTGTTGGACCTTAACGGTGAATCAGGGGCTCCACTTCTCCAAATAAACCAGTCAGCAATTGTAAAGCTAATACAAAAATTACGTTACAATATATCGAAGGGTCCTGATAATATTGTTAGTGAAGTACTTAAACTAGGAGATAGGGCCGTGGCACGATACTTAGAGGTGATTTTTAATGTGTCCATAAACAATTGCGCAAATCCCGGATGACTGGATAAGAGCTACGGTAGTCCCAATATTTAAGGGAGGGAGCAGACTTGAATTGGGCAACTACAGGCCGGTTAGTCTTACGTCCATCGTTTGTAAACAGATGGAGCATCTCATTTGCGACTACTTAAGGGAACAGTGGGAAACATTATCATGTTTTAATGATAGGCAACATGGATTTCGGAAAGGTTACTCATGCGAGTCAGATGCTATCACTATTTCAAGATATTAGCGAATCGTTAGACGATGGAGTTTCAGTCGACGCCGTAGTTATAGATTTTGCGAAGGCATTTGATGTTGTGCCGCATGACATGCTACTCCATAAATTAGCTTCGACGAAGATTGATAGATGAGTAATTTTATGGATCCAAGAATTTTTGACGGGTCGTTCCCAGAAAGTGAAAGTTGAAGGCCGATTCTCGGTTGAAATTACCGTAACGTCGGGTATCCCTCAGGGCAGCGTAATCGGAACTTTGTTATTTTTGGCGTTTATAAATGATTTACCAAATGGGATTCGCAGTGACTGTCGATTGTTTGCGGATGATTGTGTAATATATCGAAAGATACATGACTCACAAGACAATCCAGTACTTCAAGATGACCTGAACCTGGTCTATAAGTGGGCGATTGGAAATAAAATGAAAATAAACACAAGAAAATGTAGTCTAATAAAAATAGGGAAAGTGCGAAGGCAAGATTTTCAATATAACATTGGCTCGGAAATACTTGAAGAAGAAGATTCTTGCAAATATTTGGGCGTTCACGTAAGAAATGATATGAAATGGGGTAGTCATATTGGATGTGTAGTTTCTAAAGCTTACAAATCCCTGCACTTTGTAATGAGGGTATTAAAAGGAAGTAGTACCTCTGCTAAATAATTAGGATATTTGTCACTTGTAAGACCTATCCTGGAATACGCCTCGGCGGTTTGGGGTCCATATCAAGTAGGGCTCATAAATGAGTTGGAAATGGTACAAAGAAAGGCCGCTAGATATGTGCTCAGTGACTTTAATCCCAGGAGCAGTGTGAGCCGTATGTTAAAGAAACTTGGGTGGGAATCACTTGAGGCTAGGAGGATGAAATCTAGACTCTGCGCTATGTACATCGCGTATACAAATCAACCAGCATGGGGCGAGCTTAACAAACGTATGGAAAAGCCCACTTACATGGGTAGGAGCGATCACCCTTTCAAAGTTAAGGGCCGACCACAGCGAACAAATTATGGTAAGTATTCTTTCGTAAACCGTGCCATTGATAATTGGAACTCTCTACCTGCCGCAGTCTTAGAGCCTTTTCCCAAACATATAGGTGTGTTTAAGAAAAGACTGACAATTTGTGTAAATACTCCAGTTTAATTGTTAGTGAGTTGTTATGTACAATTATTTATTTGTTATGTATATCTAATTTGCCACCGGGGAACACATCCCCAATTGCATATAAACGAATGAATGAATGAATGAAAGTGCAGGTCTTTCTAATCGACGCGCGTGGGCGACTTGCATGTCGGGATGAGAGATGGAATGGATGAAGATGGATGAAATTGGGCAAGGATGTGGAAGGAAGCGGCCGTGGCCTGTCAGAAGGTATCGTCCCAGCATTTGCCTGGTGTTGAAAATGGGAAACCACGGAAAACCATTTCAAGGACGGCCGGCGGTGGGGATCGAACGCACGCGTCTACCGAGTCAGCAGAGAGTTTGGCCCCATGAACTAATGCTGCGCTTTAGCGAGCGTAGCCACTGCTGTCGGTAATCAAATAATGAACTAAATTATGGTTTAGTAGCTCAAAACAATTTCCGCTAATTTAAAAGTACAATTTTTATCGGCCCCCGCTCCTGCATACGTCCCTGGTGGAAATGTGACAAAAATTCGTGACCAAGCTATGTTTATTCCTTCATTGCCATTAGTTGGCTACTTCAAACCTCACTCATTTCACTAATTGGGCCGCGTTTAGGGTAAACACATACTGTTCAGGAAATGTCCAATGTCCAATTGCGCCATGCATTGACTCTGTGCTTCCTGTTACTCTAATGTAATTATTACACTTCCCCTGAATTAATTTCATAATCTGTGTATTAATTGTCCATTCCTCAATTGATAGTATTTTATTTTTGATCAATGAATGTATCATTATGAGCTTATACCACCCCATTAGCTCAGTTACTGGCTCAATGGATTATATCGGTGCGAGGTAAATAATTGATTACATTGGAGCAGTCGTGTTACCAAAGAGTGTTGCTCAGCGCGTTTAACTCGTGAGGTCAGGCTATGCAAGGAATCAGGAAACGAGTGGGCTCGAACCTCACTATCGGCTGCCGTTGGCATGGCTCTCCATTCTTCTAATAGGCCACAGCCTCCACCATGATCTTCCGAACCCACAAACTGTACCCAGTTTTATTCATCTCTCATGGGTTTTGTTGCATGGAAACAGTCCATGGCCGAAGCAACAGATTTACTGAGTTCACATTGCATCATACTTCTAAATATAATGAATTGTTTATATGTAGTTCATCACGCATTTATTCTCTCTCTTTTCTTTTCTTAGTCGTTTACCCTCCAGGTTGGTGGAACCCACGGACTCAGCGAGGGAACTCACCACTACCGCCTCTACGGGCAGTGTCCTAGAGCTGGGAACATCTAATCGGAGGAGATACAACTGGTGAGGTGGGATTGGCACCTCGCCCAGGCGGCCTCACCTGCAAAGCGAACAGGGGCCTCATGAGGGAAGGTAATGGAAGGTCAGGATGGATAGGCAAGGAAGAGGGAAGGAGGTAGCCGTGGCCTTGAAGAAGGTACTGCACCATTTATTCCTAAAGGTCTTAAGTACCGACATGGTTACAGTATTTTGGGAACGCCCTGTAACTTTCTAACTAGCCTCTGAAGTCTATCATAACAGCTGGTCTACAGCGAGCAAAAGTTAAGCTATCAAGAAAGAGATCGGCAGAGCTTGTGTTTCCGACGAGAAACCCGAAGGTCATCGATAATAACCATGTTGACTGTGTCTAACATTATATCGATCGATTCACCTGAGAATGATTAATACAAGTTAAAGTATATTTAGCGCTATATGTAAGCAGTTACATATGTCTGTATGTATATGTCCATGGCAGAAAGTTATTATTAAGCAAGTATGAAAAACAGAAGATGATCTGTTAAGTCACTGCTGATTACATTTCGACTGCGATATATTTTATATCGAGTCGTGACGTATTGAGGAGTGGGGGAGCGGATGTGGTGCTCAAGCGACCTCGTGCGGAGAGCAAGTACTAGAGAAACCGACAGCGTGCAGGTTTGAGCCTGACAATAGTGACAGTGAAGTCGCCAGCTAACGGGATTTTAAAAACGTGTGACCGTGCTGAAGTGTATACGCTAGTTCGTTCAGCATTCTACGTGGAGTAGACACGTGCTTAATGGGGTTCAGACATGGCCTTAAACATGTAATAGTTTATCTTTGCGACCGTGTATCTACAGCTACTAACGGGCCATGCGGGAGAATACTTTCATAATCCCGACCGCCAGCTCGGCTGTATTGTGTCGTAACACTCTGCATATAAACCTTCGTGGAAATGCAGCCTAGACTTGATTCAAACTCTTCACAGTGGCTATACTTCTTTAAAAAAAAAGCACATTCTTAAGCAAGATGTCAGAGGGAAGGAATACTATGAAGCTTATATCCATTACGATGGTAGGCTAGATTAAAATAAGAATACTGCATTAGCAGGGCGTAGCGGGGTCATGTTGGCAGCAACTTTCATTTACCATGAAGTGTGCAAGCGACTCTCGTAATGCAAGGGGCCGCGTGGACTCTTGTGAACTTGCTCACATTCGCGTTCATATATTGGAACTATTTAGCGGCTGTTCGAGTTCACCCTCGCTTCGTGACGAGTTGATAAACTGTGTGCGGTCTGGCCATCGGTATTCTAATATGTGTGGGAAGATATCGCCAGGATATGTTGGGATCATTTCGACCGACCGGGTGTTGTTCGAGCCTAGGAGGACTATGGGTCGTTCTCTGTAGACCCAGTTGGAGTCCGGCATGTTTTCTGTTGGTCTGGAGCCTAGTATGGCCAACGATATCCTTTTTTCCTCATCCAGATTCGCCAAAGGTACAGATCACTTCAACTTGTTACAGTAGCGTAGCGTGGACATTATGAACTACCACACATTGCCATATTTGATTTTGTAGATTAAATGGTTGAGTAGAAAGTGCAGGTTCGATGTTTATTTCGAAGCTGACCTTCTATGATGCCAGGATTTTGACTCATAAAAATGAGTGCATCCTTTGTGTATTTTGTTGGATAAATTTAAAATTTCAGTAGTATTTTACAGTATGTAAACTGATATGCTCATTCTTATTTGTCGAGAAATCAATGTAGGGGGAAGATCTACAATAATTTTTTTTTGTGTAAGAAAATTTTAGTAACACAATTTCTTTTGAGAACTCTGTCAGAGTTTTTCATATTCTAGTGTATTGTTCTTTAAGCACTTTCGCGTGGATCATCGTATTCTTTGAGGAGGATTTTCCTTTCCGTATTATTATTACGATATTAGGAAGTTTTCGGACCCTGTTATTCTAAATGTTACTTCGAGTCCTTTGACTATTTTTTTCTTCAGTTAATTAACAGATTTAACTTGTATTTTCTGAGCGTGATTTTCTAAATGGATTGCCTAATGGATCATTAATCGCTTAGCCTTTGTTGCTAACCTAGATCCATGCTGTAGGACTAATCCATCGACATTTTCGCGTTCAGGAAAATCAGGGAAGATCTTATTTTGAGATTGGATTTATTTTTATAAATTGCTTTTTCAACCTCAGTTTGAGTGGTTGGGAGTGTTATACTTTTCTTATTTTATGAAGTTAACACTGGATTAAATTGATATCATTGCCTTTGGTGCAATAGTTTTTCTCTATTAAGAGGGTATTTGAACGACATCCAAATTTGCGAGGATAATCCCAGGGACGACTTACTATAAGTCATACGTTTAAGAATTATGAATAATGTAATACATCAATGTAAGGCAAGTTGTCTAAAAATAGGTGGAGTATTTCTGGAATCCACTGGGCTTTGTTAGTAATCTGTTACAGAGTCATATTATTTTTTGAACACGAGTTCAGGCTTTTACTATAAACAGCTGATTTTCAGAATTGTGGATTTATAACAGCAAGGCTCCAATTATAGGTGCATGTTCGATTTTAAAGAGGCATGTATTATGAATAATGCCCTTGTGTTTAAGTATATTGATACAGTGCTTTGCGAAGCAAATTTTTCTTGTTGAGGATTGAGCCAGGTGTGCCAATCAGGATTAGATTGAATGGGGTTTTAACCCAGAGAGGCGTTGTTTTTAACCTAGTATGGTTAAAATATGGTCATAGGTGACTTTATCGCTGTTATCGTGAAAATGCCTGTGTGAAGATTAATATTTTTCTGAGCAGTATTGTTGAGAATCTTGAGTGGATATCCAGTTCAATATTTCCAGTAAAATTAATATAACGACTTTGCCATAGGATGTATGTTTAACAAGGATCACCGATTACTATTTAATGCTGAATCTATGATAAATTTTTGCTTAAGTTAACTGTTCGGCAGAAATACCCAGAAATTAGAAATGAAGCAATTTTAAGCAGAAATGAATGTCGTGACATTAAGTCAGTGGGAAGAGAATAATAGAAATTATTCTAGAATTTTGTGTAAATTATATTCTGTAAATATGCCATATGAATTTCATCGTTTAATAACAAGAACATTTAATGCTACTGAAGATGTCGTGTAGGATTATTGGTTATAATCAGGATATTTTTGTATAATATGTTCTTTCAGTTAAGGAACCGAAATGAATTTAATATGTTCAATTCTTATAATATTTTTCTTTTGTGTGTGCTTATCCTATGGGATTGATCATTATTATTATTAATATGCCTTATATTTTAATCAACTAAAAGTTAGTTGAGATAATGGGCAATTCTTTTTTGAAAGTCTTTCCCATTTTCCACAGTTGAAAGACAATCCAGTATAATCAATGATATTTTTGATTGGTCGTGGTATCGACAATATTGATATTTCTTGTCATGTTTATTCTTGCAATAAACTAATTTATTACTTGGTTTTAATTATTGCGTGATGCTTTATAGAGGTGATGGAAGGGTGTATTAAGGGGGCCATCGCTAGGTATTTTAGGATTTACCACACCTTTGAGATTCTTTCTTCCTTTTGAAGAATTCTTGTGTTTTGAGCTAGTCTTTTCTTTCTCTGAGCCTTGGTCAGTCTTAATACATCCTGTTAGGTATTCGAGTGGCCCTATTATCCCTGAGTCTGTTGGTAGAACTTGGGGGTCTTTAGAGCCGGGGAATTTTCAGGTTCTACGATCCAGCTGCTATCCAGGGATTCAACAGGTATTGGTAGGTAAAAACATTAGGTGGCGCCCAGCTCAGGGGCTTCGAAAAACTGGAATACCAGAGCGAATACCAGGGAGTTGAATGCCATAATTCTGCCAAATTTGAAACTGAAAGTACAAAGTGGAAATTAGTTTTATGATCATGTAACACAGATCGCGAATTGGAACACCGTGTTTCTTGTGTGACCATGAATCAAGGCAATAAAATAATGGTGAACCAATATTTTGGCACGAACTATTGGAATTCCTATGGAACAAAGCAATTACGAGGATACTCGAGCTACTTGACTTACAAGTGGTATTGCAACCATTATTAATTTTTATTTTATTTTATATATTGGAGTGGTGCCACACGCACTGTTAATAATTTTTTCTACTTGTTTCCGGCTGATGATCATTGCTGACATCATTAAAATAGAAGTGTTTGTAGCAAATTTAAAATGTATGTAATGGTAGAATCATAGACCTTCACCGATATAAACCAACACGCACTTGTAAATAGTCGATCCCAAATCAAATTGGGCACTTTGTGTTTAGACATAAGCTTATTTTAAGGTAATGCCAGACAATAAGAATGAGCATGTATGGTAAATGGTGGTTGTTTGTAGATGTTCTCGCTGTGCTTTGTTGGTGTGGTATTCTTATTTCTTGTGAAGTGTAGTGAAGCATGTCTGAAGGTAATATGGTGACTGTTGGTGACGTTAAGAAGATGTTAGAAATTATTCAACATAAAATGGACAATTTGAATCAGGACATAGAA
The DNA here is from genome assembly GCA_946902985.2 of Meconema thalassinum. Classification (NCBI taxonomy): domain Eukaryota; kingdom Metazoa; phylum Arthropoda; class Insecta; order Orthoptera; family Tettigoniidae; genus Meconema; species Meconema thalassinum. Next base: position 291,117,708 of record OX336391.1, on the reverse strand, counting down.
AATATTAAGGTCCAAACTAAATCTGCATTAGACCATATGTCTGAAACTGTTATTCAAAGTCAGGGAGTGATAAAAGATGCAGTTGCTGAAGGTATCAGGGGGGAAATTGATACTATGCAATCCTCCTTGAAGGCTATCAATGACAGTTCTAAAAGGGTAGAAAAGAAGGTTACCAGTGTGGAATCTAATATCGAAGATATCCAGGACGATAATAGAAAAACACAAATACATATCAGTACACTACGGGCTAATGTTGGCTTGGTACAGGTTAGCCAAGAAAAAATCCAAACTAGTCAAACATCAATGCAAAATAGTCAAACATTAATGCAAAATAGTCAAACATCAATGCAAAATAGTCAAACATCAATGCAAAATAGTCAAACTTCAATGCAAACAGACATTAACAATATCCAAACTAGTCAAACTTCAATGCAAACAGATCTTAACAATGTTCAGACTAGTCAAAGGGGAATTGAGGAAACAGTAAAGGATGTAAACTCTAATGTAAGGATTATGCAATCCCAAATCAATGATTTAAGAACAGATGTGGGATTAATAGAATCCAGTCAAAAAGAGATTCAGTCCCAAGTCGAAAATATTCAGAATGATGTAAATCAAATTGAATCCAGCCAATATAAAATGGAGCTAGAGGTCCGAAAAATTGAATCTAGTCAAAATCAGACGGAGGTTAAGTTAATGGAGCTAGAAAAATCTAGTAAAGAGTTTCAAGTTGAGATTAGACTAGACTTTGAAAAAAGTGTGAAGCTCAGTAAAAAAAAATTAGAAGCACTTCAGCTACAGTTTTCCCATGACACTAATCAGACCCAGAATAGCCTGGAGCAGTTGAAATGTGAAATGGGGACACTCCGAGCTCAAGTCACAGATCATACGAAACTTCTCAGGGATGATTTTGACATAGATTTGAAGGGGATCATAAGAGATAATATTGTAACATTTCGTAAAGATATCATGAAAATTAATGAGGAATGTTTTAAAGTTGAGAAATCTAAGTTAGAATCCAAACTTGCCACTGGTCTTGCAACTAATAGCAAAGACATAATAAATGTTAGGGAAGATCTAAGCAAAAGAATGGATGGAATTCAAAATACACAGGTTAATAACATATCCGATTTAGAGAAACGTATTAACAGTGTTGAAACTAAAGTCGACCAAAGTAAGATAGAGTTAAATGAAGTCAGGGAGAAGAAAACTTCCGAGATTAATGAAATTAGAAAGGGTCTCGAGCAAATTAATCTAGAGGGGCATATCAATTTAGATACGCTAAAAGATCAATTGCGATCACTTTTACAGTCCGATTTTAGAGTTGTAGTTGAACAACCTGAAGTGATAGTACCTGATGGTAGGGAAAGGATGATGCAGGAATCTCCCAATAACGAACCCAACGTTCGGCTCAGTCAAATGGAACATCCGAGTCCCATTCGAACAAGCAGGGAAACTTTTAGTTCTCCGAACCCCAACGTAGGCGTGGATGATTATACTTCGAAATCATTGGAATGGACACCGAATGTAACCATAATAAGAAACTTTGATGACAAACCTAGGAAGTTTAGCAACTTGGATGGAATGACACCAATCGAATTTGTAAGGGCATTAAGAGATTACTTTTTGGAGTCACATGTGCCACGTGAGCGTGAGCTACGTATGGTGGAAAGGTTTCTTACCGATGCTCCGTTACAATGGTTCAGGGCCTTTCGTTACACATTTGACAATTTTGAACAGTTTTCGGAGGCCTTCATACAAAGATTTTGGTCGATCGAGGTCCAACAAAATGTGAGATCGGAAGTCTATTCACGCAAGTAATCCAGTACAGGACCAACCAGCTATGCTAAGTACTTTGCGTGTCAGTTAGCAAAACTCCGTTTTCTCCAGCCGCCGTTAACCCAGGAAGAACTCCTTGAAGCTATCTCACGTCAATTGCCTGCGTAAGTAAGGAGATCAATTATTTCTTCCGGAGTATCGTCTTTAACGTCGTTAGATGACTTATTACGTCGATTAGATCACATGAGTATGATGACGCAACCTACCATAGTCAAAAATGCCAGGCAGGAATCGAAAGTTGTAAACGCGGTAATGATGAACCGTACACAGCAGACGGATCGTTTTGAGCACAGAAGATATGATAGAATGGGTCCTATTAGAAATACCCATCAGGAAGAGAGGAGATGGGAAAACCAACGTAGGGACGCCCAGAAGAGGCCATGGCTACGTCGCTACGAGGAGTGAAATTTCTATCGAAGAGATAATGATCGAAACCGGAATGATCATCGAGATACGCCTTATAACAGGAATTACAGATATGATCAAAATAATCGAGATAACAGATATAATAGGAATGATAGGAATACCCGTGACAACAGAGATAAGAGACAAAATCAAGGGTACTCAAGATACAACAATTATCGGACGGAGGCATCCGATAAGAAAGTGCGACAGGAGATGCTCAAGAGAGGGCGAGATAAGTCCACGGAGGTTGGACGAAGAAAATCGAAGGAAAGAAAGGATGAAAATCCAGATATGTCACGACCCAGCACTAGCAGAGAAGGTCGGAGTTCAGAAAGAGCTCCGGATCTAGAAAAAAAAACGCCAATTTCCGGGCGAAATTAATGACTGACGTTGCCACGCATTCCTCTGTTATCACGATTTTTGAAATATTTGAAGCTACTGACGAAGATCTTCTATTTGAACCAGAAACGAAACCGAGAGGAAGGGTAGTTGAACTTCCCGTTATTAATATACTAATTGGTCTACAACACTGTAAAGCTTTGATGGACACAGGTGCTATGATCTCAATAGTTGATGAGGACTGTTTTGAGAGATTGAAACCAGAAAACCAATTTACCATTCTTCCAGCATCTCCAACAAAAATCCGTGGGATATTTAAGGATAAAACTATGAAATGCAAAGTGCAGATTCTAATGAAATTCTGGATCAATCAGAGAAGTTACGAACATATTTTCATAGTCGTTAAGAATATTAATTTTGACGTCATACTAGGGATCGATTTTATTACACAAGCTAGGGCAATCATCGACATGGACAAAGGAATAATAAGATTCAAGGAAGAAAGTACAGAGGATGTAGTGATGGAAGAAATGGATGGAAACGAAATTAATAGAGATATCCCTAGAATGGAAATCCTGGATCACGTAGTTGAAGAAACCGAGCAAGTGAGGGAACAATATACCTTGAAAGCCGAGGGATTTAAAAACGTGAAAGAAGAATTTGACGACTTGATTTGTCAATTTGCGGACATCTTCGATGATAAACCTGGTTTGATTAGAGACTTCAAGTACCAGATTAGGCTAATAGATGAATCCCCTTACCAGGCCAAGCTTTATCCTATCCCAGAAAAATACCATGATGAGGTCAAGGAGGTCATAGATAAAATGGAGAGAAATGGTATAATAAAAAAAACAGGCTTCTTCGTATTTGAATCCGATAACTGTGGTAAAGAAAGCGAACGGACAACTGAGGCTTTGTTTAGACGCCAGGAAGATCAACACGAGAATCATGTTAGAAACTGACCGTCCACCAAAAATTAGAGAACTTTTGAAAAAGTTCAAAGGTAAAGCGTGTTTCAGCGTCCTAGACCTAACCGCTTCCTTCTATTAAGTAGAGCTGGAGGAAGATAGCCGGCAATACACCGGGTTCTTATTTGATCAGACCACGTATGTTTTCTGTCGCGTTCCTTTTGGAATGGTGAATAGCGGTCCGGCCTTGATCAGAGCTCTTGATAGCAAATTAACGGAAAGCGTGAAACGTAACGTTATTTGCTATATCGATGACTTGATAATTTCTTCAGCTAATGTTCAAGAACATCTTGTGCACTTGAAACAGCTATTCGAGAATTTAAGAGAGGCCAATATTAAGGTCAACATGCATAAGTGTCAATTCATGCATGAATCTATCAAGTTCCTAGGCCATACTATTGATCAGTTTGGGTATCACCCAAACTTGAAGAAGATTGACGCCATTTCAAGATTCCCTCGTCCCGCAAAAGTAAAGCAGCTCCGTGAGTTTCTGGGTATGTGCCAGTTCTTGAGTAGCCACTGTCCGGGATACTCAACTACTATGGCCCCTTTGTATGAGGCATTAAAGAAAAATAATAAATGGAGATGGACAGAGGTTACGAATAGGGCATTTGAAGAGGCCAAGCTCATGCTCCAAAATTGTATTAAGCTGGAATATCCCGAGTTTGATCGGTTATTTTACATCGAGTCTGATGCTTCAAAAATTGGTATTAGTGCTGTCCTCTATCAAAAGGACGAGGAGGGGAGGAAGCACTACTTGGACTTCCACAGCAGAAAGTTGCAGGAACACGAAAAGAATTATTTCACCTCTGAGCTTGAAGCTTTGGCATTCATATCTGCTCTTCAAAAGTGGAAGAAGCTTCTGATAGGACATCGAGTGGTCATTATCACGGATCACAGAGCGCTTCAGTTTATGATGCAAACCGACCTTTCCAGTGACAGATTGACGAGGTGGACATTGTTTCTCCAGCAGTTCAATGCCACCATCGTGCATCAGCCTGGAAAGGATAATCTGCTCGCGGATGCACTCTCAAGAAATCCAGTTAGTAAGATCGAGATTAACACTGTACAGTTGGAGAGGGAACACGAACTCACCCTGGAGAAGCTAAAGAAGATAGCGGTGTCACAGAAGAGACACACCCCAACTAGACATATGTACAGGTTTTTGAGACGTGCAATGGACCATACCGATCCTGACTACGAGCAGACTAGGAAGCGATCTGAGAAATTCCTGGTGTGTGATGACGTCGTTTGTAAATACATTGACCGAGAGAGGACGAAAATTAGAATTGTAGTCCCTCCTAAACTGATAAATGGGTTGGTGTGGCTAGCTCACTGCACCATTGGCCATGGGGGTGTCGACAAAACGTTCAGAACGTTATTGGAGACATTCACCTGGACCAAGATGCGGGGCACTATAGCAGCCATTATCAGATCATGCCAGGAGTGCCAACGAGGGAAACACCCGTCCGCGTTATCAAAGGAGAGACCTCGAGCCATTATTCCAGAAAGGCCGAGAGAGCTAATGGCTTGCGATATCTTCGGTCCTTGCCCGAAGGGGGCTAGGGGAAACCAGTTTCTCCTAGTCACGATCGATGCATTCTCAAAATACGTGACCCTCGACCCTATGCAGAGGGCCACTACAGCCCAAGTCCTTAGCCGTCTTGAAAACAGTGTGTTTTTAAAGGCGGGAAAACCTGTAACTCTCCTATCGGATCACGGAGCTCAATTCACTTCGATGGAATTTGAGAATGCCATGATTAGGCTTGGTGTCAAGCACGTGTTTTCTAGCGTTAGATATCCGGAATCAAACGTCTCGGAACGTGTTATGGCAGAAATTAGCAAGTTCGCGAGAATTTACTGTCCTGAGGATCATGCGAGTTGGGTCAAGTTCATCCCACTCATGGAAAGATGCATGAATTCCACATTCCATGAGAGCTTATCAGACATACCATGGTTGTACACCATAATAAGAGGCCAGAAAGAGCTTGGACAGAGATCGTGAGATTTCTGCCTAAGGACGGGGAGCCTACAGTCCAAGAAAGAATTAATTCAGCTAGAGAAAGCTTGATGGATGCAGCCGAGAAGCGGCATAAACGGATCAGAAATAAAAGATATCGGCCACCGATGAGAGTAGACGAGATGATTCTCGTCAAGAAACCGACGAAAGCAGATGTGGCTAAGAAGCAATTCACCAAGTTCTCCTATGTCTTCCACGGACCCTATAAAATCGCTAGGTCGTTCGGAAATAATTGTTATGAGGTAGTAAGCCTAAATGGAAGAGAAATGATAGGTCGTTTCAATGCAAAAAATCTGAAAAGATATGTGAAGAAGATAGTCTGAGTGTTGACTGAATAATGCTACATATGCCGAGATTACCTGGAATGGTGTAAATAAAAGTTGAGGAGACTTTTATTTAAGGTATCAAAGGGAAAATGCACCATTATTCCTAAAGGTCTTAAGTACCGACATGGTTACAGTATTTTGGGAACGCCCTGTAACTTTCTAACTAGCCTCTGAAGTCTATCATAACAGCTGGTCTACAGCGAGCAAAAGTTAAGCTATCAAGAAAGAGATCGGCAGAGCTTGTGTTTCCGACGAGAAACCCGAAGGTCATCGATAATAACCATGTTGACTGTGTCTAACATTATATCGATCGATTCACCTGAGAATGATTAATACAAGTTAAAGTATATTTAGCTCTATATGTAAGCAGTTACATATGTCAGTATGTATATGACCATGGCAGAAAGTTATTATTAAGCAAGTAAGAAAAACAGAAGATGATCTGTTAAGTCACTGCTGATTACATTTCGACTGCGATATATTTTATATCGAGTCGTGACGTATTGAGGAGTGGGGGAGCGGATGTGGTGCTCAAGCGACCTCGTGCGGAGAGCAAGTACTAGAGAAACCGACAGCGTGCAGGTTTGAGCCTGGCAATAGTGAAAGTGAAGTCGCCAGCTAACGGGATTTTAAAAACGTGTGACCGTGCTGAAGTGTATACGCTAGTTCGTTCAGCATTCTACGTGGAGTAGACACGTGCTTAATGGGGTTCAGACATGGTCTTAAACATGTAATAGTTTATCTTTGCGACCGTGTATCTACAGCTACTAACGGGCCATGCGGGAGAATACTTTCATAATCCCGACCGCCAGCTCGGCTGTATTGTGTCGTAACACTCTGCATATAAACCTTCGTGGAAATGCAGCCTAGACTTGATTCAAACTCTTCACAGTGGCTATACTTCTTTAAAAAAAGCACATTCTTAAGCAAGGTGTCAGAGGGAAGGAATACTATGAAGCTTATATCCATTACGATGGTAGGCTAGATTAAAATAAGAATACTGCATTAGCAGGGTGTAGCGGGGTCATGTTGGCAGCAACTTTCATTTACCATGAAGTGTGCAAGCGACTCTCGTAATGCAAGGGGCCGCGTGGACTCTTGTGAACTTGCTCACATTCGCGTTCATATATTGGAACTATTTAGCGGCTGTTCGAGTTCACCCTCGCTTCGTGACGAGTTGATAAACCGTGTGCGGTCCGGCCATCGGTATTCTAATATGTGTGGGAAGATATCGCCAGGATATGTTGGGATCATTTCGACCGACCGGGTGTTGTTCGAGCCTAGGAGGACTATGGGTCGTTCTCTGTAGACCCAGTTGGAGTCCGGCATGTTTTCTGTTGGTCTGGAGCCTAGTATGGCCAACAATATACTTTTTTCCTCATCCAGATTCGCCAAAGGTACAGATCACTTCAACTTGTTACAGTAGCGTAGCGTGGACATTATGAACTACCACACATTGCCATATTTGATTTTGTAGATTAAATGGTTGAGTAGAAAGTGCAGGTTCGATGTTTATTTCGAAGCTGACCTTCTATGATGCCAGGATTTTGACTCATAAAAATGAGTGCATCCTTTGTGTATTTTGTTGGATAAATTTAAAATTTCAGTAGTATTTTACAGTATGTAAACTGATATGCTCATTCTTATTTGTCGAGAAATCAATGTAGGAGGAAGATCTACAATAATTTTTTTTTGTGTAAGAAAATTTTAGTAACACAATTTCTTTTGAGAACTCTGTCTGAGTTTTTCATATTCTAGTGTCTTGTTCTTTAAGCACTTTCGCGTGGATCATCGTATTCTTTGAGGAGGATTTTCCTTTCCGTATTATTATTACGATATTAGGAAGTTTTCGGACCCTGTTATTCTAAATGTTACTTCGAGTCCTTTGACTATTTTTTTCTTCAGTTAATTAACAGATTTAACTTGTATTTTCTGAGCGTGATTTTCTAAATGGATTGCCTAATGGATCATTAGTCGCTTAGCCTTTGTTGCTAACCTAGATCCATGCTGTAGGACTAATCCATCGACATTTTCGCGTTCAGGAAAATCAGGGAAGATCTTATTTTGAGATTGGATTTATTTTTATAAATTGCTTTTTCAACCTCAGTTTGAGTGGTTGGGAGTGTTATACTTTTCTTATTTTATGAAGTTAACACTGGATTAAATTGATATCATTGCCTTTGGTGCAATAGTTTTTCTCTATTAAGAGGGTATTTGAACGACATCCAAATTTGCGAGGATAATCCCAGGGACGACTTACTATAAGTCATACGTTTAAGAATTATGAATAATGTAATACATCAATGTAAGGCAAGTTGTCTAAAAATAGGTGGAGTATTTCTGGAATCCACTGGGCTTTGTTAGTAATCTGTTACAGAGTCATATTATTTTTTGAACACGAGTTCAGGCTTTTACTATAAACAGCTGATTTTCAGAATTGTGGATTTATAACAGTAAGGCTCCAATTATAGGTGCATGTTCGATTTTAAAGAGGCATGTATTATGAATAATGCCCTTGTGTTTAAGTATATTGATACAGTGCTTTGCGAAGCAAATTTTTCTTGTTGAGGATTGAGCCAGGCGTGCCAATCAGGATTAGATTGAATGGGGTTTTAACCCAGAGAGGCGTTGTTTTTAATCTAGTATGGTTAAAATATGGTCATAGGTGACTTTATCGCTGTTATCGTGAAAATGCCTGTGTGAAGATTAATATTTTTCTGAGCAGTATTGTTGAGAATCTTGAGTGGATATCCAGTTCAATATTTCCAGTAAAATTAATATAACGACTTTGCCATAGGATGTATGTTTAACAAGGATCACCGATTACTATTTAATGCTGAATCTATGATAAATTTTTGCTTAACTTAACTGTTCGGCAGAAATACCCAGAAATTAGAAATGAAGCAATTTTAAGCAGAAATGAATGTCGTGACATTAAGTCAGAGGGAAGAGAATAATAGAAATTATTCTAGAATTTTGTGTAAATTATATTCTGTAAATATGCCATATGAATTTCATCGTTTAATAACAAGAACATTTAATGCTACTGAAGATGTCGTGTAGGATTATTGGTTATAATCAGGATATTTTTGTATAATATGTTCTTTCAGTTAAGGAACCGAAATGAATTTAATATGTTCAATTCTTATAATATTTTTCTTTTGTGTGTGCTTATCCTATGGAATTGATCATTATTATTATTAATATGCCTTATATTTTAATCAACTAAAAGTTAGTTGAGATAATGGGCAATTCTTTTTTGAAAGTCTTTCCCATTTTCCACAGTTGAAAGACAATCCAGTATAATCAATGATATTTTTGATTGGTCGTGGTATCGACAATATTGATATTTCTTGTCATGTTTATTCTTGCAATAAACTAATTTATTACTTGGTTTTAATTATTGCGTGATGCTTTATAGAGGTGATGGAAGGGTGTATTAAGGGGGCCATCGCTAGGTAATTTAGGATTTACCACACCTTTGAGATTCTTTCTTCCTTTTGAAGAATTCTTGTGTTTTGAGCTAGTCTTTTCTTTCTCTGAGCCTTGGTCAGTCTTAATACATCCTGTTAGGTATTCGAGTGGCCCTATTATCCCTGTGTCTGTTGGTAGAACTTGGGGGTCTTTAGAGCCGGGGAATTTTCAGGTTCTACGATCCAGCTGCTATCCAGGGATTCAACAGGTATTGGTAGGTAAAAGGGTACAGTACCAACCCGGCATTTGCCCGAAGACGAAGTGGGAAACCACGGAAAACCACTTCGAGGATGGCTGAGGTGGGAATCGAACCCCCTCTACTCATTTGGAACACCCGAGGCTGAGTAGACCCCGTTCCAGTCCTCATACCACTTTTTGAAATTTCGTGGCAGAGCCGGGAATCGAACCCAGGACCTCCGGGGCGGCAGCTAACCGTGCTGACCGCTACACTACTGAGGCGACATCACGCATTTATAATTTGTATAATCTACATGAGTATGAGAATTCACATCACCCAGTACTCAGGAGACAACTTACCGAAGCATTTTATCATATTGGCTTACAGGATTGAGCCGCGTCGCATATCGGTTATTATTTCCCGACGTTTCGGCTGACATTGCAGCAGCCTTAATCATGGGTAGGTTCAGAGCACATTAGAGACACGAAACAGATAAACTACAGATCTGCAATAGTTGAACATTCTGACGTCACGAGACACGCCATCGAATTTAATAAGGCCGAAACTGTTGCTAAAATTCCCGGATATCAAAACAGGTTAATTAGAGAGGCAATAGAGTTCGTGAAGCATCCCAATAATTTCAATCGCGAAGATGGTTTCAAACTTAGCAACATTTGGAAAGTTCTCCTAGCGCGCGACTGCCAGGGGCGGGGACCAATCAGCGAGCAGCGTGACGACAATGCAGGGCAAGCAAGCACATCTGACTGGCAATAACCGTTAGTTTGAGTACGGACACCAACTTGTACCTACCCATGATTAAGGCTGCTGCAATGTCAGCCGAAACGTCGGGAAATAATAACTGATATCCGACGCGGCTCAATTCTGTAAGCCAAGATGATAAACTAAACACTGGTCGCGAAAGTCTACGATCTAAATTACCGATGCATTATTGGATGGTTATTAATGATATTTCAGATGGTTACGGGGTCTTTGCAAGTGCATCATGAGCTTTAATAATTAGTTTATTAACTCTTAACCCTTGAGAACTGGAGTGAAAAGTTATAACACGGTGACTGGCGTCTGGTCATTTTGACCCATAGTGTGTCACTCACTTTTTGTCGTAGTTGTACGTATTTCAATGAAGTAATTCTACACGTGGCGTCTTCCTATGAGTTATTCTTAATATAAAATTAGGTTTATTTACATTTTTCAAATTTAACATGCAGAAAAAAGGCAATAATTTTTGTAACAGTATCATTGGCCTTGATAAGCCTCCGTAGCTTAGGCGGCAGCACGCCGGCCTCTCACCGCTGGGTCCGTGGTTCAAATCCCGGTCACTCCATGTGAGATCTGTGCTGGACAAAACGGAGGCAGACAGGTTTTTCTCCGGGTACTCCGGGTTTCCCTGTCAACATTTCATTCCAGCAACACTCTCCAATATCATTTCATTTCATCTGTCATTCTTTTACTCATTGCCCCAGTGGAGTGCGTCAGGCCTCGGCAGCCGGCACAGTTCATATCCTCGCCGCTAGATGGGGGCTCCATTCATTCCATTCCTGACCCGGTCGGAGACTGGACGCAGGCTGTGGATTTTCATTTCATCATTGGCCTTGATAGTGCCGGAAAAGCAGTCATCTTAATTTTTTTGAACAAAGGAGCAGATCACCAAGGTATCCCTAGACGCTAAACATGGAGGAACAAGAACGTGAGCTATGTGATTGTGCTGCACCAAAATAGGTGGATTTTCCCCCTTATGTTTTACAGATTATCCAGACTAACGTAAGCTAAAAATTGTCACGAGGCGACTTCAGTGGCGTAGTTGGTAGCATGATGAGCTTCTATGCCCAAGATCACGGGTTCAAATCCGGCCGAAGTCGTCGGATTTTTTAAGAGCGTTAAAAATCCCTCAGTATGCCTTCCTTCGGAGGGTAAGTAAAGCCGGCGGTCCCATGTCATAGATTTATGGCATGTTAAAGATTCTTCCACTAATTACACCTGTGTGAAGCTAAATTGTATAGGTTAAGAATGTAAACAATGCTCTTAGGTTCCTACCCTCGTTGCCAAGAGCCGACTGCGGTGGCGTCTGATAGATAAGTTCTGAACTAGTAGTCGTTGACGGTGGCGTTTGGCGGCAATAGTAGGAACTATTTGAAAAATACAAAAGTCTGCAGTCCTTACTTGAATTAACAAACGGATAACACACACTAATACAGTCATCACAATTAACACCGGTTATCAGACAGATTCTACACACACCCAAAGTACACGGGGCTACATGACCGCGTTGTCGCAGCCCCTAAACTTAAGAACCAACCAACCAACCAACCAAAATTGTCATGCGAGGACTGGCGCCATGGGTAAATCTGACCCGACCGTGAATAATATACAAATAACTTGAGTGTTCAAAAAGCTAGGGACATAGTTCTTTTGCAGGGTGAAGTTAAAGGCTAGAACGGAAGGTACAGTAAGCGACAGCAAAAAAGGGGTGACCAAAACGAAAATATAGAGCATTGTTTAAGCCTCGGGTTAAAAATAGCCATGCACCACTTCTCGCGGATTAAAAATACTACACCTGTCAATGTAAATTATGAAACATGTGTTCAATATCCTATATCTCAAGTCTTACATGTTCCTAGCATGGTAAATGTTATTCATTTATACTTAGTCATTATCAAGGAACGGACTTCTATGTAAATATAACGTGCGTTCAAAAAGTAACGAGCCGGAGGCTGGAATGCGCAAACCGGTGACTACATCGGCTCATCGTGGCGTGTGTAACGAGGTGTGGTTCCGACCAGAGCGTGGAAGGTCACAGCCCGTCGCTAGAGGGCACGCGTGCACGTCACGTGACGATACAGAGCGAGCAGCAGCATGCATCAATCGTCCAACGCTGGCAGTCGCATTGTAAACAGTGACATGGAGGCGTCAACCGAAGAGCAAAGAGGTGTTGTTCGGTTTCTGACAGCGGAAGGAGTAGGGGGAAAGGACATTCATCGCCGAATGTCACAAGTTTACGGCGAACACTGCATGTCCCTTGCAAGGGTCAAAGCGTGACACAAGCGCTTCAGGGAAGGACGGGTGTCGTTAGCCGATGATGCCCGGTCTGGGGAACCCCCTGCATTACCAATGACAACGCCCAGCTGGTTGATGCACTCATTACCTAGGATCGCCGAGTGACAGTGAACGCCATAGCCGCCGTGGTCGCTCCACGACAATGCACGACCTCATACGGCCAACACAGTCGCGGCACTTCTGCAGAAATTCAAATGGGAGGTTCTCGGCCACCCTCCATACAGTCCAGACCTCTCTACCTGTGATTACGCCAGGTTTGGTCCCCTGAAAAGGGCTCTGCGTGGCCAACGATTCACCTCGGACGCCGACGTCCAGCTGTACGCGTGGAACTGGTTCACATCGCAGCCCACGGAATTTTATGAGACAGCCATTCACCGCCTCGTGTCACAGTGGGACAAGTGCCTCAACAGCCAGGGCCAATACTTCTAACATACAGGTACTGGTTTCTGTAATTATACCTCCGGCTCGTTACTTTTTGAACGCACCTTATATATATATCTATTTAGGAAGCTATACTTAATTATATTTGTATTATCTTTATGAATCATGACATGTGGAGTTGAAGAGTGGTATATTTATTTTCCATATTTGGAAGTTTAGCACATATGCTCCATATTCTTATTTAAAATAAATACAGTCCATATTTCGGGTAGAAAGTATTAAATTCTAGTAAATTAGCAGTCCTGTCAATAATGGAGAAACAAGTTAAAGATCTATATTCAAAACATTAAATCGTGGTACACAAAAATTTGCATATGTGGCAAAAATTAAAATGGATACTGCTCTTTCAATGAAGCGATGGGAAAGGTTGATGCAACTTTGTGTGGAGATTTACTGTAAGTGTAAAGTTAACGTTAGATTTAACCCCAGCAGGCATTGTGAAGTTCAAATATGCCCCCACTACCTTTTCTGATGTTTAACGTAGTTCCAGTTAATATAAATCTGTCCTTTGAGACAATAGGAGAAGATTCACTTTACAGAAAATATTTTGATCCATTGTTTTGGTAACAGAGAATAAAAGATTGAGTATTTTCAGAGATCATATTGATATTAAAATGAGAAGAGCAACGTTATGTTTCAAGTAGATCTACTTTGTTAGTTTCTTTGAAGTTGAATATTAAAATAGAAATTATACTTTTTTGTATTTTTAAATCCATATAATTACATATTTCTACAAAAAACACTAAACATGTTGCTGTTTGAGTCATCAGTCTTTTGACTGGTTCGATGCAGATCTCCATGCCTCCCTGTCCTGAGCTAATCGTTTCATCTCTACATAGCTACCACACCCTACGTCCGAGGCAATCTGTTAAACATATTCTAACCTTGGTCTGCCCCTACAGTTCTTGTCCTCAACCCTTCCTTCCATAACTAAAGTTGCTATTCCTGGGTGTCTTAGTATGTGTCCTACCAACCTATCTCTTCTCTTCATTACCAGTCGCCAGAAACATCTCTCCTCTCCCACTAGTCTTAATACCTCTTCGTTTGTAACCCTATCGGCCCATCTGATCTTCATCATTCTCCTGTAACACCACATTTCAAGCGCTTCAATTCTCCTCTTTTCTGCTGCACCAATAGTCCAAGTTTCACTTCCATAAAGTGCCACGCTCCAGACAAAGGCCTTCAAAAATTACTTCCTAACACCTAAATCTATATTAGATGTCAACAGATTCCTTTTCTGTAGAAATACTTTCCTTGCCTGAGCTAACCTACTTTTTATATCCTCTTTGCTTCGTCCATCACTGGTTTTTTTGCTTCCTATGTAACAAAAGTCTCCTACTTCCTTTAGTTTTTCACCTGCCAATTTGATGTCCATAGAGGATTCTGATTTATTTCGGCTGTATTCCAATATTCTTAGCCTACTTTTCACATTTTGCAAAAATGAGGAAAGTAGACCTATGAGATCGGGCAAATGTGTGTCTGTCTGTCTGTCTGTCTGTCTGTCTGTCTGTCTGTCTGTCTGTCTGTCTGTCTGGCTGGCTGTGTGTGTGCCCACCTATCAACTCTTAACGGCTGGAGCAATCGAAACAAAATTTGGTAGGAGTAAAGATCTACAGTATACCTGAATATCTCACGGCCATATTTGAAAATGATGTCAGTGCTACCAACTGCTGAAAAATCGCAATTGAAATTTGAGCTCCCTGTTGGATATCTTGGAAGGTATGAATGGGAGCTATTTCAAAATTGGCACACGTTTAGATAATAATATTGCAGTTTAATTTCCAGGAGGCCATACATGGCAGTGTTGCCAAAATGATTATAAGCCTGCTGATGGGTCCAATTTTTAAATGCATATAACTTCTACACTATCATTTGGATTTCAACCAAATTTCGTGTGTACTATGTGTACCATAACATATATGACTATGCCGATTCTTAAGAGTAACCAGGGCTGCCAACTGTTAATAAATTCTGTCTCTATTTTTGTTACCCTAATATCAATATATCAGAAAGTATGCAAGCCAATAGCTCTAAACTTTGCACACGTATAGTACCTGGCATTCTAGATTAATTTGGAATAACTAATACAGTATAGGCCAACGCCAGTGCTGCCAACATGATTCTAAGCCTGCTGATAGGTCCAATTTTAAAATGCATGTAACTTCTATTCTAACTAATGGATTTCATTCAAAATTGACCCAAAAAATCATATTATTTCCGACCAATAAATGTATGTCATTGTTGCCAACATGATTTTACGCTTGCTGTTAGATCCAATGTTTAACTGTATGTAACGTCCATGCTATCCATTGGACTTCAACCAAATTTTGTATTCTGTACCTTAAGAGATGGAACTAAGAATATATTCAGTCAACAGGTCTGCCAACTGTTGTTCTCTATTAGGCTACATTGTGCCAGGTATACAGTATAACGAACTAATTAGAAATGTCGATATTGCGAACTTACTTTCGTCATTATTCTAGATAGATCCGTATAGATTAATCATTGGCATGAATCTTAAATTTGAAGAAAAGTAGGCTCTTTAGTTCGTCACGGAACTTCTTGTTATTTTATTTTTATTAATTTCATCATGAATTCTTTCCTCAAAACGGAGTCCATACCATTCAAAAACTTATTCAAATCCTCAGGCGTGTCGGCCAAGATTACTATGTCATCGGAAAACCTCAGAGTTGAAATTATTTCTCCTTGAATCTTCACTCCCACTTTAAATGTTTCTACAATTTCCTTCATTGCTTGTTCAATGTAAAGATTGAAAAGTATGGGTGATAAGTTGCAGCCTTGCCTTACACCTTTCTGAATACCAGCTTCTCTCTCATGTCCTTCAGCTCGAATGACTGCTGTCTGGTTTCTGTATAGATTGTAGATCACCCTCCTATCCCTGTACTTTATTCCAATCGTTTTCAAAATGTCAAACAATTTAGTCCAATCAACTTTATCAAAAGCCTTTTCTAAGTCTACAAATGCCATGAACGTTCTCTTATCTTTCCTTATTCTACCTTCCAAAATCAGCCTAAGACTTAGTACAGCTTCCCTTGTTCCTACATTTCTCCTGAAACCAAACTGGTCTTCACCCAACTCCGTTTCTATCTGGCTTTCCATCCTCTTGTAAATGATTCTTGACAGGATCTTTGAAGCATGAGTAATCAAGCTGATTGTACGCTAATCTTCACATCTGTCAGCTCCCACTAAACATATATGTACATATTTCATTAATTATTAGCACACATAAATCCGTTCCCTGGTCATCATTATCATCACCATCATCATCATTAACTGTCACGTATTAGGCCTTGTGATCTGTTACGGTTTCTTGCCAGCGTTTCTTTGGTGTTCCTGGGTTTCCTCGACCACTTGAAGCATATTGAAGAATCTGTTTAGGGACTCGGCTAGAACTCATCCTGAACATATTCATTCCATTTTTCCCTATGCTGTTGTATATGCTGTACAAATGGGGTGATTTTTAGTTCTTGCAGGATGTTTTCATTCCTCCGATGATCGAGTAAGGAGTAACCAGAAGTTCGTCTCATGAATCTCGTTTCTGCCGATGTTAGTTTTTTTTAAATCTGCCTTCCTGATGGTTCAAACCTCACTTCTAAATGCAAGAACTGGTCTAGCAAGAGTTTGATATACTTTCAGTCCAGTGTGTCGTTTTATCTGAGATGGCTTGAAAACTCGATTGATTACTCCTGTAATTTTAATAAATTTTAAGACTTTGACTTCCGTATATTTTCATCCAGGAATGGTAAATTGTAACCAAGATAGTTTAAAGAGTTGACCCGTTCAATGGTGATGTTTTCTACACAGATTTTACTCTGCCATTACTTTGGGTTTATGTGCTAAGATTTGCATTCCAAATTTTAAATCAATATTTTGTAGATTAAATATAGCATGTTGGAGATAATTTTCGGTTTTAGAAACAATGACTTGGTCATCTGCAAAGTAATTATTCTAAGTATTGTTATTTAATATAATGTATTCTAATGTTATTTAAGATATGTATATATGTTTAGAGGAACTCGACATTGGTGTGAAGATTGGAGGATGAAACAATAATAATTTGAGATATGCTGACGATATATCCCTGCTGGCTGAAACAGAAGGAGATCTAAAACTTTTAATTTCGCGCCTCAAAGATAAAAGTAAAAAAAATGGGCCTCTATCGAGATATTAAAAAGACCGAGTCTAAAGTTAAATGGGGAGGAGAGTGGAGGATTTCATCTTCTTGGGAGCCAAAATTAGTCATACTGGAGATTGCAGCCCTGAAATAAGGAGATCAATTTCACTTGGACGAAACGCTATGATGACTATGTCCCCAATCTGGAAGAGCAGACATAACTTATCAGTTTTGCTACCTAATGCAGATTAGTCAATATGATTATATTCACACTGTTCATGTATTGATGTGAGAGCTGGACACTAAACCAGGCAGACAAGAGGAAGATCGATGCTTTTGATCTCTGCGTTTGGCCTGGACTCTTGCGAATACCATGGACTGCAAACGTAATAAAGCAGTATTAGAGTGCATCAAGCCATTGCCAATGTCATTGGTCGGCAAGATTATGAAGTTGTGGTTAGCACACTTTGGCCACGTTATGCGATCAGATGCATTGGGAAAAGCAATCATTCTAGGAATGATCAGCGGTAGAAGAATACCAGATCGCCAGAGGACACGTTGGTTAGACACCATTAAAACAGACTCCAACCTCACCCTGTAACAACTTTCTTCTTTCTTTATCTGGCACTACAGCCCGGTGCGAGCTTTGGCCTCGCCAACCACAGATTTCCATCGATCTCGATCTTGGACAGCTGTTATCCAGGGCCGTACGTTCATTGTTTGCAAGTCCACCTCCACTTCATCTTTCCATCGATTCCTTGGTCTCCCAGGGCCTTCTTTCCATTCTGGCTTTATATATAATCTTTGATGTTCTTTTGTCTTCCATCCTTTAAATGTGGCCCTGCCATCGTAGTCATTGTGATTTTATACACCGAACAATGTCTTTGCTTTTGAAGATTTCATCTATTTCTCTATTAGTTCGTATCCTCCATTCTCCTCTATCCAATACAGCACCATACATTCTCCGTATTATTTTTCTCTCAAACACCTTAAGTTTATTGCAATCCTGAGCCGACATATTCCATGTTTTTGAGCCATGAGTTAACACTGGTCTAATCAAGGTCTTGTAAACTTTGAGTATTGTTTTATGCGACAACATTGCAACTTAATGAATTCAGATTGGCAAAATCGGCTCTGTTTCCATTAATAATCCTCCTATTTATTTCGTCACTCACTTTGTTTTTATTTATTAACTAGAACACCCGGATACTCAAAATTTACAACATTTTCAAATGTGCAACAACTAAAGGATGAAATGTGGCCTAGGACAACTTCGAGAGAGATGATTCTTCGAATCGTCGATGGTTGGATTCGACTGAACGGATTACATCATCATCATCATCATCATCATAGGTTTAGGAAGAAAATCCACATAATTAAATCGAGTTCTCTAAAAAAAATCCATATCAAACTTGTAATTTATGGTGACGTGGACTCCATAACCTCTTGGTATGCATTATGCAGCAACATCAGTAAGAATTCTTCATGAAAAATCATAGTGATGTTATATTACATGCATCAGACATAAAACCCTAATACAATTTTATCGCACAGCATTTGTGAGTGAAGGACAGGAGTCTATTTTATGCACATGAAAAAAGAACGTTATTTTGATGTTTTGGTGTGTGTTTAGTGTGATAATTTTTGAAAATGATTAACAATATTCTGTGTCATAAAAATCTCTTAGTCCAACAGGGGTTGGCAACACTGGTGGTAGCTACACAATGGAGATGACGAGGTGTTACCTGGAGAGGGGGATGCTGTCTGCAGAGTGGATCACAGCCAGGAGCATCACGGACCCCAACACGACCGTGGTGGTCAGGATCACGCTGCATGACATCATGGTAGACTCCTGAAACACAAACAGTCATTCATTCATTTATTTGCAATTGGGGGTGTGTCCTCCGGTGGCAAATTGGGTATACATAACAAATTAACAATCATACATAACAATTTAATAACAATTAAACTGGAGTGTTTACACAAATCGTGATTGTGGAGAAGTCTATCTTGTGCCCATCTACATGCACAATGGATTAATTGATACTTCCTTCCCCTAATGCAGTTGACATCGCCCACTACTGGGCACGGAACATTTAATTATCATTAGGCTTAGATTTATATTTTCACTTATATTCAGCGGTCTAGCTGTATGCCTCTCACCAAGGCGGTCCGGGTTCGATTCCCGGTCAATGCATGTGAGATTTTCGAAGTGAAATGCCATGTCCTGTGGTTCGGATTCCACATAAAAAGGAGGTCCCGTGGCTCATGATCTCAAGATTAACGGTCACGTTAAACTACAAGCATCCAAGCATCACTTATATTCTTAACTCTGTATGTTAAAATACAGGTACTTGTGACTCAACTAAATAAATAAATAAATAAATAAATAAATACGTAAATAAATAATAAATAAATAATAAATAAATAATAAATAAATAATAAATAATAAATAATAAATAATAAATAAATAAATAATAAATAAATGAATAAATAAATAAATAAATAAATGACTGAACGAATGAATGAATGAATGAATGAATGAACGAATAAATAAGTGAATGTATGATTGAATGAAAAAATAAATAATTAAATAAATAAATATGTAAATGAATGAATACATAAATACATAAATAATGTAAATACTTAAATACATAAATAAATAAACGCATAAATATAGTAAATCCATAAATACTGTATATACATTATACATATATGAATAAATGAATACATACATACACTACTCTAAACGCAGAAATACATAAATGGATACATAAATACATACATAAAAGAGAAAGAAAGAAAGAAAGAAAGAAAAATAAATAATAATGTCATTGGTTTTACGTCCCTTTTAACTCCTACGGCATTTAGAGATGCCGGGGTGCCAGAATTTTGCCCCGAAGGGGATCTTTAACTTGCCAATAAATCTACTGACACGGCTCCCTCGCATTTGCGCTTCCTCAAATGCCAGCTGACTGCGCCAAGATTCGGACCTGCAGAAAGAAAGAAAGAAAGAAAGAAAGAAAGAAAGAAAGAAAGAAAGAACCCCTCGCATTAATGCCAAGATGTCTTGTATGCCGCCTTCGCAATGAGAAACCACATCTGTCATCTCGCATTATAATTGTTGTCGTTCTTGATTTACCGATCATGAATGTGAACAAGAAATGTCGCAAAACCATTTACGGAGTTATGAGATATATATTTTGTAGGTGATGTATAACTTTTTTAAATTTTCTTCTGTCACTGGAAGAAAAGTTCTAATCATTACGAATCCAAACATGTATTTAAACGTTGTAATATTCCAAGTAGCGATAGTAGTATCTCCTGAGACATGGTAACGTGTTGACATGCAACCTTCAGTGTGTGCTTGTTTTTGTGGTTGTCATTCAACCTGTTACGAACATACGCTAAACGCACGGTAAATATGACAGTACAGTAGCACCATCACTAGAAACTGTTCTTGGGCGTGATGTCATTGATGATGTACAGCATTCGACAGTGGCATTAGGTGGTTGTTGTTTTTGATGATTGCTTTATGGGTTAGCATGTGTATTTATAATCCAGGTGAGGATTGGGGAGGAGACGGCCGTGGCCTTAAGTTAGGAACCACCGAGGCAGTTGCCTGGAGTAGATGTGAGAAACAACAGAAAACTACTTGCAGGGTGTCTGAGGTAGGAATCGAACCCATCTCTTCTCAATTTTGCCTCTCGAGGCTAAGTGTACCCCGTACCAGCCCTCAGACCTGGATACATTTCTTGACAGAGCTGGGAATGGAACCCAGACCTCCAGGGTGACAGCCAAGCATGCTAGCCACTACATCACGAGGTGGTCTTTAATCTTTCTACGACAACATTGAGGTGTCGCCTATTTTAGCATGTATATTGAGGGGATTTCCCCCAGGGTCCTCTCCCCTCTTTATGAGAGTTACAGTGAAGAGTTATTCAGTCGAGTCTCGCAAACTCGGCCTAATGTGGACCGAAGGGTGGCCGAGTTCGCGGAAACGCCGGGTTATCGGGAAATGTGTTAAAAAGAAGAAATAAGCCGTTTGTTTTAGTTTAAAAGTAATGCAACGCAGTACATTTATTTGTTTTTAACAAAAACACAAGTTTTAAAACGATTAATTCACTACAATTACAGTACTTGAATATATAGTTCAGTACTGTACTGCATGAAAATCAAGGAAAACTATTAGTGTAAATTATAAATGAAAACTTAGAAAAAGTAGGCCTACAAATTATTTTTACAATATGTACACTGTACAGTGCCTAACAAAACAGTTCCCGTAGGCAAATCTTTTTTTTTTTTCAGTTAATGAAAATTACCATTTACTTTTTTTTGCAAAAAAGGAAGTAAGTTAATGTTCTTTTGCTTTTCGCTTAGAAACCTGTTTCTTGAAGCCTCGTCACGAAGACGGCGAAGAAATAGAATTGCGGAGAATACGCAATCAAATAATGTTACGGCTGTGAGATTGTTTCATCGCTCGCCGCATGAGTCACAACTGCCCCAGGGCTGGGCTGCTCTGCCTCAGTGTATTGCGTGCGCCTTATGCAAGAGGACTACTAGGACAAAGGGATGGTCCAGAATATTCGTGACTGAGCCAAGAAGGGAACCTCGAGAAGCCGTGAACCCTGGATGGGTCTAGAAGCATTTATTGAGTCACCGGCCTGCTATATAAGAGCGACCTGTCAAGCAGTTGTTGTTGTGTTTTACGAGCTAGTGCGAGCGTTTATCCTGAGCGACAGAAGTGTGGTGACTTGCGAAACCCCCAGTGAAGCCGTTTCTCTTGACAGCGAGGAAGTGAGAAGCATACAGGGGACTGCCTGTGTTTTGAGTGAGTGTGATTTCACTGAGCGTTAGAGATATTGTGAAGTGCCGTGCGAGTTACGAAATCCATTGACATTGTTTCCCAGCTCGTGAACAGCGAAGCAGCGTGTAGAAGGCTATCGTAAGTAACTGTAATTTGTGTACAAAAGGAAGAGTTGCATGTAGTTATGTCAAGGCCACCAGACTCATTAGCGAGAGGATTAACTGTTGACAAGTGTAAAGGGAGCAAGAGCCCTCCATAAGCAAGAGACTTGAGGAAACTGGAGTAAGGTTCCAATTGCTTGTATTTGCTGATGAGTAGTGTATATTTCAGGCCGCAATAAAATTAAATATTTCTTCAAAGGAACATCCTGTGTTGTACTTTCTACCCACCGTAATCCAGTTAACAAAAGTGCCACTAGGGGGTGGCACGTAACAATAAATACAACGTTCTGCGCGAGAACCGTTTGTATACTTCTTACTGCCAACAGTTTGTGCATTTACAGTACTGTACTGTACAACTACCTGCATTTATCAGGTCGTCGTTACTCTTCTAACTATGTACAGTAGGCCAACTTGTTTCACGTCGTATTTAACTGTCGATAATTCCATCGATGGGGAAGACGAAAGAAAACATGATAACTCTCTGTGCGGAAACACAAAAACAAACAAAAATCATGATTTACTTCTCCTGTCAGGGTGGCCGAGAAACCCGGAGTGCCAGGTTTGCGAGACTCTACTGTATAAATGATCGCTGCCTTGGCTGTCATGGATAGGCTACCCGTCCCAAATTTTACGTTGATCCGCCCAGCCGTTCTCGAGTTATAAGCGTGCGAACAGACAGACAGACAGACAGACAGACAGACAAAAACATTACTTTTGCGCGCATTCGTCATAAGACAGTTTGAAACGCGCAAGTTATGAAAAATTCCGTGGAAATTCAGAAAAACAGACAAACTTTCATTCTGGCCTAACGCTACTAACATTAGTATCTCTAGCAAGAATTCAGTGTCGAGAACAAACCAGAGCAGTTTGGGTGAATAAAAATAAATTAGTTCTAAAGTGAATCGAACAACCGTACTCCTGTCCTGAGACAGAATTTAGGTAGCGTGCATATGGACGCACTCCTCTGTCCGAGCAAAATAAATGACACGTATCTTGCTCACTGGAGGCTGGCAGTTAACTGTTCTAAGTATTGCTCTGTTTTCACGAAGGAGAGGGGGATTAAGGTACTCACATTAGACAATCTTATGCACGAGGCGTTATTTAATTGAAGGTTTTGCAACGTGGTTTCATCAACCCTGTATACTTGGGTGTTATGAATAGGGACCGGATTTTTAGGTTTTCAAAATTGTCATTTTAGGCTTGCAAAAATATAAAATAGTATTTTTAGTTTTTTTTAATAGGTAGAATAGGTTTTTAAATACGTTTATGTTCGACGATTTCGAAATGTAAATATTATATGTCAGAAAACTGTATCATAATGAGGGTCATTATAACACTATTTTTCATTATTAAACAGTTTCTCCCACCAATCAGCAACAGTTGTGTGACCAATTAGGTAAGGATAGCATCGCACCTGCGCTGACTTCCACGGCCTTCTATTTTAAATTTCACTGCGTGGCTAGTGTCATAGTGGGGTATTCGAGGAGGACATGGTCAAATACAAGGTATTCTCTGCTTCCCATGCTCTGTTCAGTACATAAAACTGGCGAAATATTGACAGATATTTATGAATATTTATGTTCGAACATAAAATAGTTATAATTATCGTCGTATGCAACTCGCCTATAATGGTAATTAAGACACTCGTATGGAAATTATAAAACTCGCTTCGCTCGTTTTAAAAACATAGTCGTGTCTTAATTATTGCCATTATAGGCTCCTTGCATAATGTATTATTTTATGTTTATAGTGTAACAAAAGTTGACATAAACGGGGCAAAGCTTAAAGTTAATGCCTAATTGTTAGTAGTAAATCTGATTGCAACGCAAATATTTTACATAATGATACGTCATCAAATTATCACTGAGAACTTCACACTTTATGGCAATATTTGCTCTCCTTAAATATGTTAATTATCCAAATCCAATAAAACCAAGGATGTCAGAGGGGATTTTCACATTCTAACACGGTTAATTAACTTTGTTTATTTAGAATATAGGATTCTTGGAAATAATGTGAGATTTATTCCCAATAAGACATAAGCTGAAAAGTGCTGAAAATGTGTAAATTTTCTGTTAGGAAGGATTTCTCTCAATCAACTAGACCTAGGAATAAACACTGTCTTGTGGTTTACTTTTAAAAATTATGGACTAAAAATTCACATATATTACAATACTGGAATTAGGTATTTTTAGGTATTCGCATATCATTTAGGTACTTTTAGGTACTACAGAATTGATAAATATGGCACCTTTGAGTGTGATTCGGAAAAGTGTTTAAGTGTTTTGTATTTAGAAGCAAGGAAAAACCGAGGTAAGACCCTAAGAGTCTGGTCTCAAGTAATGAAATATGTCTAATAACATGTGACCTGTATTAATGCGATGTCTGCACCTGTGTAGATATTTGTTGTTAATTCATTTTAGGGGATTGGGACATCTTGGTTATCTACCCCGTGTAGCTGGGTGTCTTTTGAACATGTATGATATTACCCTTTCATGAATTGATTGCCGGTGGTCGAGATGGGAACTATTCTCTGTTTACTTGTGTCACACGTCAGCTTCCTTCGTTTGGCAGGTACAGTTGCACGAGTAGGATATGACTCAGCTCCAGTAGCCTCAGTCATCGTTTAACGGTCCGTGGTAATATGAGCACCTGTGACGCTTATCTGACGCAATGCTGCTTGACTTATGTGCAGATTGCACTCTGCCATCGCTGCGTCCTCCGCTTCGCCCCGCGGGGCTCATGCTACAATAAGCAACAAACGCTTGCGCAGCCACGCTCAGCGACAATCAAATGTTGAATGGGTATTTATGTGATGTCTGCTTTTGTGTATAACTGTCAGAGACAGTGTTGGGATAGATGCCCCAGGACTTGAAGTAAGGTAATACCCCGGCATTTGACGGGAGGAAGTGTGGAAAACACGGGGAAGAAAACATTTAGAAACGTCACTGTCAGCATCGGGATTCGAACCTCTAATCTCCTGAGTTTCTGCAGCAGCCCTCGTGGTCGTTGTCAACCTTTTAACGAGTACGGCTACGCTGCGAGCTCTTTAGATATTATTGTATTTGGAAGCTAGAATTGGAAAGGAAGCACTCGTAGGTTTAAGTTAGTTGCCAGGAATAAAATTGTGAGACTACGGAAAAACACTTCTATGATGGCTGAGGTGAGAATCAAACCCATCTCTCGTCACTTATCCTCTTTAGGATGATTGATCCCCGTTCCAACCCTAAAACTAGAACTACATTTCTTAATAGTAGTCTACCAGGGATCGAACATAAGAGAGGATATTCAATACCACTAACCACTACACTTCAAATGAGACGGGGGCGTGATGCTTGCCACGGTGGGTGGGTGGTTATCGTGTCGGACTACCAACCCCAGCTTACATGTTCGCTCCTGGCCATGTTAAATGATTTTTGAAAGGCGACAAAAATCATGACACGCATGCGATACGTTGTTGACAAGTTAAAGAACCATTTAAATTCAGTAGGCCGTGTTCATAATGGCAAACTTAATCTCGGGATTTTCCACCAACACAAAAGTTCCTCCTATCTCTACTAGAAAGCGCTATAGTGTCAAGGAGTTTAGATATGTCTCCTTGACTTTCAAGGCGCTGCATGGAACAACAAATTCGACGTGCAATCCGCCCTCTAGGTGTCAAATAAGAAAGCTTGCACCCGGCACCCGGGGCCATACAATATTATTATTATTATTATGATTATTATAGCATGGTAATTTCTTCCAACATTTGCATTTCTTGTTGTGTGGCCTCCTAAGAGGACGAGTGCAGGTCATTCTAGTCGACGCCTGTGGGCGACCTGCGCACCGTAATGAGATATGAAATGAATGAATGAAACTGGGCAACGATGTGGAAGGAAACGGCCGTGGCCTGTCAGAAGGTACCGTCTCAGCATTTGCCTGGAGTTGAAAATGGAGAAACCACAGAAAACCATTTCAAGGATGGCTGACGGAGGGGCTCGAACCCACGTCTACCGAGTCATTAGAGAGCTTGGCCCCATAGCATAACGCTGCGCTTTAGCGAGTGTTGGTAACATTTGGATAATTATTCATTAAAATTCTGCGTTAACTTTTAATAGCGCAGAAACTTGGAGATATGATTTAGTTGTTAAAATGCTTGAAGCTCAGATACGGTACTGTAATAGAGATGGATGAGCTAGTATCTCCAATTAGCGGTGTGTGTGTGAGGCAGTGGTCCTGGCTGCTCGCCAGTTCGTCTGTCGCATGTCACGGTTCGGGCTATGCCTTGTTATTTGCTGCTTCAGCGATCCGCGCCTCTATACTTGCTCTCAATCAGGGGGACAGCTTCTGTCCACAAGACACTCCTCCTGCCGTAAAAAGTCAACGTAAAACACTGTTAAGGGTCGGGATGACAACCATTTCGGTTAGTTGGTTCCTCAGTTTATGGGCTGCGACAACGCGGTCATGTAGCCCCGTGTACTTTAGGTGTGTGTAGAATCTGTGTTGATTGTGATGGCTGTATTAGTGTGTGTTATCTGTAATTTAGGTAAGGACTGCAGACGGTCAATTTCAAGTAGTTCCTACTTTTGCTACCAAATGCTACCGTCAATAACACCTAGCTGTGAACTTGGGTACTAGACGCCACCGCAACCGGCACCTGGCGACGAACGTTGGAATTTAATTGAGTGTCAATCAACTAACCTACAATATTTAGCTTCACACAATTGTAGTTAGTGGAAGGTTTTTTTACATGCCATAAATCTATGACATGGGACCGCCGGCTTACTTCCCCTCCAAAGGAAGGCATACTGAGGGATTTTTAACGCTCATAAAAATCTGACGACATTGCCCGGGTTTGAACCCACGATCTTGGACATAGAAGCTCAGCATGCTACCAACTACGCCACCGAAGCCACCGAAAAAACATTTTAAGACAGAAACATTCCTAATGAATTCAATCTGCTGATTCAGTTCTCAGCTGTAGCGAATTTTCACGACCGTATTGATAACCAAGGAGACTTCTCAACTGCTACGGCTCGCACTGTACAAAGAGCACAAGACACATTCATTCATTCATTCATTTAGTTATATTTGAGACTCTCTTCTCTTTCAGCATTCAGTCTAGTCTACAAACATGCATGTTTTGCTATTATAACGGTAATTTGGTTAATGCAGCCAGTGGCCATTTATTTCTTTTTCAGGGTACACGGCCTAGTATAGAAACAATGAATTGGGTCACATTTTGGGAGCACTTATTGATTCAACTGTCACAAGTCAACCTCAGTACAGACCGCGAAGTTGAAGACCTCTACAACTCAAAGGAACAATGCTACTCGAAGCAGGCAACTAGAGTACTGGAAGAAAGGAGACCATGAACACCAAATGCAACTTATCACCTTCGACTATTAAACTAATAGAACAAACAGCTAGACTTCAACACTCCAGATTTAACTCAGTCAGAGCCCAGGTCGACTACTCCGAGCAAGATAAACTGACAAAAAGAGAAATCCGAAAGCTGAACCAATCGACGTTGGTATCACACAGGAGAGCTGAACCAATCAAAATTGACCTAATAAGCTAGCAGGTGGATTGTATGGACTCTCTGTGGCATAGGGTCAAAATGAGGGAAGCTTTCTAATTTTGCGTACCAGCCATACGGAATTTTGCAACACTCGTACCGAGCATAACTAGACATGATTTGTCTAGCCCTATAGTTGAAATGTATTAGGATTGCCATCCCTATCTCCATTATGAACTGCTGGGAACTCCAGACACGTTGATTGTCCCCTAAGAGTAGAGCGCTGTCACAGAACTCCTTGGCTAATTATTGCTATTGACTGGGGAGACAGCGTCTGTGCCAGACTGGACAAAAGGTAGCCTATCGTGCATTAAACCTCGACTCGACATTGACGCTACTTCCGTGAGAGCAGTCTCATAATTATGTCTGGATGTCTCTACCTCTCCACAGCAAATTATACACTTGAAGAATTCTATGCATACATTTTACTGTAATAAAATTTGCAAGGAATGAGAAAGGCTACCCTTAAAAACGAAGTTTGTGCCCCGTAGGGACTCGCAAATAGTTAGGACGTTTGTTGGCGACCATGGAAGCCCAGTTGAGAGCAGCATTGCTTCCAATTACTTGTGCTAACTGTCGACATCCCTAGGTCAACACTTGTTCTCTTCCGACCCCGACTGTGTTAATGTATCCAAGGCCTAGGGTGCCTTTCATTTTACCGCCTTAATTGGCCTTTGCCTTTATCTTTCCTGTTCCCTTTATCCTTCGAGAGGTCAGACCTCGTCCTTTGCGTTTCATGATATCGCATACTGATAGCAGTGGCTACGCTCGCTAAAGCGCAGCGTTTGGTTATGGGGCCAAGCTCTCTGCTAACTCGGTAGACGCGTGGGTTAGAGCCCCACCGTCGGCCGTCCTTGAAATGGTTTTCCGTGGTTTCCCCATTTTCAACATCAGGCAATGCTGGGACGGTATCTTCTGACAGGCCACGGCCGCTTCCTTCAACATCCTGCCTAGTTTCATTCATCTCCATCCATTCCATGTCTCATCCCGACGCACAGGTCACCGACGGGCGTCAACTAGAAAGACCTGCACTCGGCCTCTCAAGAGGCCACACGACAATAAAGAAAATGGTATCGCATGCCTTCTGCACAAAGCCCGAAGGAAGGCAGGGAATATCAGTATGTATCTCAACTTGTATCGTGGTGTTGGGGTAGCGCACCTGCCTCTCACCCGGAGACCCCGGGTTCGATTCCCAGCTCCGTCAGGGAATTTAGAAACTGACGTGAGGGCTGGAACGGGCTGCTCTCAGTCTCGTGAGGACAGTGAGGCAGCGCCGCGATCACGAAAACCAAGATTAACGACCGAGGTTACCCAATGCTCTGATCACGCGTCACGCCATACGATAAATAAATAAATAACCCCAATATCTGCAGGCCAAATGGCTGGGCAGCGGTCGCTTAGTAGGCCTAGGCCCTTAACGGGCCGTAGTGCCGGGGGTTATTTTATTTATTATTTAGCTCAACATGTAAGGTGCAGCCTGGATAGTGCTAAACCCTCAAGGGTTCACGGCTGGTAAGTTCGGGAGTTGGTGACCACGAGGGGTTTCTGGGCTTTGTTCCTATTTCCAGTGACATAAGGGCGGACCCTCTCCTCTTTACCTTTCATATCTCAAATGATATTGTATTTACTGGCACGTTAAATCCCTTTAGGGGCGACATTCCGGCACCCCAGTGTCTCTAAAAGCCACAGTAGTTAAAAGGGACGTAAAACCAATAACATTATTATTTTCAAATGATATTGTAACTTTCAGTCGGTCAACACAAATAATTCCAATACTGCAATATGTGAAAAACACATCCTCCCTATATTATTCTGCTAAGGTCCCATTCCGGTTTTGTAACGAATATAAGGTCCTGTTAACACCAACCTACACATATGGGGTACCTACAGGTTCCGCATGACCCTATGTGTGCACTCACTTCCTCTTTAAATGCCTCACAATTAAATAAATACCTAAAAAAATTGTACATTTGCAATGGGAGTACCGTAACCTGGCGAGCCTGCCGCTAGAGCGCAGGGCAGCGCGGTTTCTTACTACCCCATAAAACTACATTCACGTTGCGGAAGCTCGCACGGGCCCACTACTATAATTTATTTCAGGTTATTTATTCACATATTCCAGTAATTGGAAGATTTTGTGTTGACCGACTTTTTCTTCTTCTTCTTATTCAATTCCCTTATGCCTTCAGGCGTCGGGGTAGCCTCGTTTGAGCCATTTCTGTCATTCCCCTCTATTTCTGCACATTCTCTTCATTTCCACAACTGTTTTGCCCCTTTCCTGTCCCAATCATTCCGCTACATTTTCTCTTAACCTCACTTAATCTCAGTACTTCTCGAGTATTTTGTGGTCCTTCATTTCCTGTATCAGTTCCACGTCTTTACCAACGATTGTCTTAATATTCCATATTCCAAATCTCGTGTTCCGTTTCCACTCCGGTCGTCGTCGTTTATATCCGTCCGATCCGAGGCTACAGTACTTTTAGTTCTCTGAATCACTTTACCTCCACATGGGTGATTAGCCCAACGTAGAGTGGTTTGTTGGGTTACCTTCCCATCCCCTGGAGACAGGGTGCCCTAGATGGTCAGGGTTTGGGCAGGCATTTCCTCCTAACCCACTAAGTTATGGTTTTCCCGCCAATACTCGGGTGGATGATTGCAGTGGTTTTCCACTGGACGACGGGGCCGCCACATCCCTACGCCGTAAAGTTACAATATCAATTAATCTTAATAAGGCAACACTGAAAAATGGCTTCAAAGCTATTTTTTCTTTCTTATCTCAGTCTACTTCCTTATATAGTGGCTAGCATTCTTGACTGTCGCCCCGGAGTTCCGGGTTTAATTCCCGGCTACGTCAAGAAATTTCGTTCTGGTCTGAGGGCTCGATCGGGGTATACTCGACTTCGTGAGGCAAAACGAAGAAGATATGGGTTCGAATACGTCCTCAGCCATCCAGGAAGTGGTTTTCCGTTTTGACCCCACAAGCGAATACCGGAATGGTTCCTAACTTAAGGCCACGACCGCCTCCTTCCCAATCAGCATGTGAATTACCAAAACACACACTAATACAGCCAACACAATAACACAGGTTATCAGACAAAATCTCACACTCACACAAAAACCACGATGTACAAGCCCCTCAAATGAAACAACAACTTTAGTCATTTTCATTATCACCCAAACCATTAGGGCCCAATAACCCAGTTGCTAGGCCCCTTAAAACAACAATCATCTTCTTCATCATCATCATCATCATCATCATCATCTTCATCATCATCATCATCATAATCTTTGTATGTTTGTCATTTGTTGTAGGTTGTCGTCAAGGTTGTACGAAAATCGCGCGCACAGAGAAATGTGCGTAAATCGCGTCGAGTCTAGAAATTGTCCTCGTGACAATACTGGTCTATATATAAGACAAACCTAACCTGGGGCTTACGCCCCAGATCCCCTTGCTTAAAGTGCAATCAGTAATTTTCGTCCAGACAGTCGTCTAACCAAATAGCGACCAATATTTTCGTCCAGACAGTCGTCTAACCAAGTACCGACCTATGGTTTCGTCCAGACAGTCATCTAACCAAGTACCGACCTATGGTTTCGTCCAGACAGTCATCTAACCAATGGTTTCGTCCTTATCAGCCACAAATACTCCAGGTAGACACCGTGCTGAGTGTGATTTACACTGGGCACTATATACAGGTCACCATCGTCTAAACCACAAGAGCGAATGGCATGAAAAAAAATTATGTTGAACAAAGGTGTGAGGGTAGGAAGCCTTAAGTAAGGCAATGTCTGTTAGGTAGTCAGCCCGAAGGCTGGTTGGATCCTCAAAAAGTACCGCCGTTACGTTATGTGAGTAGATACCCACAAAAACCCAAGACAGCGCTATTTTGAGGCGTTCTAGGCAAGAAGAGGAGTGAGGTAGTTTGCCATTGCTTTCCTCACTGAGTCAGAACAGTAGTCCTAACCCTATGAGTAGAACCTTTCTCAGCATTCACAGGCGCAATTAATTTCTTGACAAGGAGCTGTAGGCTCACTCATGATTCCCTGAAACGCACTTCACAAGGCTACAAATCACTCAGCACTCCCGTGATCAGGCGAGAAGCACATCCTTCTGATATGACTGCATCTCAATCAAACATATAAGAAGTCGCAGGACACCTAGCATTCACTTCGTGAGGAAATGGAACATCTCTTGCTGATGTTCTATTGAACAGATCTTTTGAAAAGTTGATAAATATGAGCTAAATATTCTGGTACACAATTCTTTACATGACAACAACCATAAAATACGTTCAGAAAAATGCCATACAATGTAACCTCCCATTGTAACATTATGTAACAGCTCTTCCGTGATTCTGGAAACGTTCTAAAAAAAATTAATTGATTTTGTGGTAGCAAAGTTGTCTGTAAATATTGTGTGGCATATTTCCTATTTGTTGTTTTTATTCTCTTAAAATTACAAAACATATGACGAGGAAACTGAGAGCAAATCTCTATAAATAGAATAAGGATCTCGTCCGAACATCCGAGTGAACGTCCAAAATAAATGACTCCTTTTACTTTTGGGAAAACATAAAAAAATATATATATATTTTAACATATTGAAACTGAACTATTAATACTGCTTACAATCTCCATCCGTTGTTACATTTGTGAGGTTAAGTAGAAGAAACTATAACAGCCCACAAACTGCACAATTTCTTCTTTCAACAGAAACACACACAGAGCAGATAGATCACGTATGGTGGTGATTCACTTGGGCTAGTGACCTGTTATCTGTCAAAAGTGCAAGAAGTCTTTCCCCAGTAAATAACGTACAACAGATGTTACACATATAGTAGACTAGTCGCACGTGACAAAAACTGTCGAACGTTCATATTTTCGTACATATCTCCTCCCCCCTTCCCCTCCCCTAAATTATCGTACACTTTAGTCACATTCTTGTAAGGACTCCTCCTTTTCAAGTGAACGTATTTTATGAATGGCCCTAGTGTTGTAGTCATGTATTATAGGTGGCGCCTCATTGTGTGATTTTGGACACACATTTTCCAGTGCTGGAGGTGTGTTGACATGAGTTACTTTGGGCAAGGATGAAAGCCTTGGTTTTCGACACAATAATCCCATTTTTACTGAGTTATAATATTATTTTATATTTATTGTCTAAAATGACTACAATATTTGGGTATTGGATTTTGAGTTTAAAATGTTGGTCTATACTTCATCACAATGCAGGACATGTGCCAGGAGCTATTTAGGACATTAGATGCAACATCTTCTTATTTGTGGGAGAGTATTTGAAAATTGGCTTTTTAGTTCGTCACAGAACTACTTGATCAGGCATAAGATTTTCTTTTTCGACTTCGGTGACGGGGACATGACCCGGAGGTTGTTGTCAAAAATTGCCTTCATTTACTACTGCGTGTGTCATAATTTATAGCGCGAATTTAATATGCTTTAAGTACCGGTACCCGTTACGAGAAGCAAAAAAGTCTTAGTAAACATGAGTCCGCAAACGAGTCATTGGTGAAATAAGTGAAAATTTGTGGTTACCAGCCACAACTGAATTATGTACGGCCCAATAAGACGATCACCTATACCAAACGTCAGGTCAAGTCCTTTGAACCATTTACACAACGTCTCTCACCTTTGAAGTACCGTATTTTATTGGTGAATCAAGCTTCACAGCTGCAGTTTCAGTGCGTTATCTACTTGAGGAAACCATTTTGAACTTAGCGCAATCTTAACAGTGTTGTCAACGTTTGAACCTGATTCGATATAAAATTGAATTACTCGGGTGCTATTTTTCCGCTCAACTAAGGTTTATACACAACAAAATGTAATATCAAATTCGTACTGATTTACTCTGCCTATCGTTACAAATACAACTAAAAACTATGTTCACACACAATGCATCACATGGAAAGCAAAGTTGGTAAAGCTCCCAATTAACGTGATAATGAAAAGGTTATTCATAGATTTTTACCAAGGAAATCCTCAAAAGTAATCGACCCAACTTATGGAAACATGGCAATATGTGCTGGAAAATCTTGTTTCGCCAAAAACAAGCAGAAAAATTGAGAATAATTTCCTGGCGTGTTAGCCTCTTCACGGACCACATCAAAGGGACCGCTCAGGTTTTGAGGTGACTAGAGGTATAGTAGTGACCAGTGGTGTCTGGTCACCGCAAATTCTAAATTATCTCGCAAACAGCACGTTTGCGGGCCCATGATTACTAAGGCATTTTAGACTATTTTCATTTATGAAAAAAATAAATAAAAAAGGCTTATGAGATCACCTTTTGTCCTTGTGTGTGTGTGTCCCTAATAAAATCTAAACGGCTGGAGCGATATCAATGAAACTCAGTGAGGCCATAGCACTATTTTGGCCGACCCCGACCGTGGCCTTAAAATGTTATTACGTTTCACCAATCCAACATGGTGGCTGTGCGAAATATTTCACCGGATTCTATATCTCCGAAACTATTACTGAGACCACCCTGTTTATGTTTATACGCATTGTAATGCACTGGCATCTAATATTGTTCAATTGTTTTCATAACCACAAGATGGCAGCTGTGCGAAATTTTAAAATCACGTTTTTATTTCTTGTGTCCTAATCATGCGATTGAAGTTTGAATACTACACCTACACAATAATATTCATGTAATAGTACATAAGTCTAAGAACTACATATATAAAAATCCAACATGGCGAATATCCGAAATATTTAGACGGTTCTCAATATATAAGAATCTTTGCAACTATCAAACTGAAATTTTGTTTGCTGATAGAGGCAATTAACATTAGTAGGATATATGAAAATAGGCTGTATAATTCTTCACAGAACTACTTGTTTCCTCTAATATCGTATGCCTGCAGCTGTTGCACTTTGTGCTATTAATTATAAGTTACGTTCCCGTCAATGTCGGGTATTGATAGCTAGCGTATCCTAAAGCAGTCCAGTAAGTACTGTAGTGAGAGTGGAGCAAGACAGCGGTCTATCAAAGTCACGATGCACGTCCCACCAAATAAACACAGAGAATTAAGCTGATAAACATATGTCATTGTTCGCTGATCATAACCAATTGTCCCTTGCTCTAGCATGACCTCCATTGGAACAGCAATTACCATGCGTGCGTGAGGGGCTGAGCTGCGTCGCCGTTCTTATTGCTTCAGAAAGACAAACTGTCTTATTTAATATGCTTCAACCTTCAACTGACCCCTACAATTGTATCTGTTGAGGTAGATTGAGCAAAACCTGCCTTCAGCGGAAACGATCGGGACTCGCAAATTTTTCCGGTAAAGGTAGGTTTTCAGTTAACTGAAGTAGACCTATGCTAATATAATTATACTCTGAACATACACATTATTAGACCCGATGGCAGTTTTCCAACATTTACTTTGTACATTCTGTGACTTAATACAGTAGAAATATTTTTCAAGACGCTGAAATTATTTCAAATGTTTATTCAATATTCTTAATATTTTTTAAAAAGTATCTGACAATAAAGTATTTTGTTACAGTTTCCACTAAAAGAGGAGCCTTGTTAAAGCAGAATACCACACGTTTTGTTTTGATTACTTTATTCTACGTAGTTTTCCTGTGAATTTAGAGCAGACAGATTGGAATTCTTTTATTACTTTTATGTTCGACGATGTCGATATGTAAATATTATATGTCAGAAAACTGTTTCATAATGAGGGTCATTTGTTGTCGTTGTTTGAGTCTTCAGTCTTTTGACTGGTTTGATGCAGCTCTCCACACTTGCCTGTCCTGAGCTAATCGTTTCATCTCTACATAGCTACCACACCCTACGTCCAAGGCAATCTGTTTAACATATTCTAACCTTGGTCTACCCCTACAGTTCTTGTCCTCGACCCTTCCTTCCATAACTAAGCTTGCTATTCCTGGGTGTCTATGTATGTGTCCTACCAACCTATCTCTTCTCTTCATTACCAGTCACCAGAAACATCTCTCCTCTCCCACTAGTCTTAATACCTGTTCGTTTGTAACCCTATCTATCCATCTGATCTTCATCATTCTCCTGTAACACCACATTTCAAACGCTTCAATTCTCCTCTTTTCTGCTGCACCAATAGTCCAAGTTTCACGCTCTTGACAAAGGCTTTCAAAAATGACTTCCTAACACCTAAATCTATATTCGATGTCAACAGATTCCTTTTCTGTAGAAATGCTTTCCTTGCCTGAGCCAACCTACTTTTTATATCCTCTTTGCTTCGTCCATCACTGGTTATTTTGCTTCCTAAGTAACAGAAGTCTCCTACGTCCTTTAGTTTTTCACCTGCCAATTTGATGTCCATAGAGGATTCTGTTTTATTTCGGCTGCATTCTAATATTTTTGTTTTACATTTATTAATTTTCATCATGAATTCTTTCCCCAGGACGGAGTCCATACCATTCGAAAACTCATTCAAATCCGCAGGCGTGTTGGCCAAGGTGACTATGTCATCGGCAAATCTCAGAGTAATTAAAGTACTACTTTTCATTATAACACAGTTTTTCCAACCAATCAGAGCTCAATATTTTCATTCGTTGACCAATTAGGTAAGGATAGCTCTAGCATGTACTAAAAATACAACATGTTGGACATGAATTACATGATTTGAAAGTAGACAATGAAGCCTATATTGGATCAACCATTGTAGTTACAATGCATAAACAAACTGGGCAATATTGCAAAAGAAATAGCACTGTACCTTAATATCCGCAACTCCAATTTCTACACATTCGTAAGATTTCGCTGACATAGTGAATCCTGTTGTTGACATAAACACACCAGAACGTTACGGAGGAAGCAGGCATATGACATTACTTCCACGGAAATTATAATACAGCTCTATTTTCGTTAAATGGATTTCTTAAGCGAAACTTTTCCGCCAGATGTCATGACTGTTCTATGTGGGACTCCATTGATTTGCCTTCCGTTGACATTCTATACGCATCGAATTTGAAGAATAACAAGTTGATAATACGATACATTTTAATTTTAAAGCGTCTGTAACAGCATATTTTGTGTTATTTGAAGTAAATAACAAAATCATCCCACATAGTACCTTTGCGCTATCTTTTGGCGCTAGTTCAGGAGATCCCTTATGTACAATAAACAATGTTTCAAAGCCTTGGAAACATGACATTGAGAAGGTCTTTGATCCTTACTGGGAACACAGCGAATGCGTTCTGTTCACTAAACTAAACTCAGGTGATTGAATCTCGACAGATATTTATGAATATTTTTGTTCGAATATAAAATAAAGTTATAATTATCGTCGAACATAAACAGTCGTATGCAACTCGCCTATAATGGTAATTATGACACTCGTATGGAAATTATAAATCTCGCTTCGCTCGTTTTATAAACATACTCGTGTCTTAATTATTGCCATTATAGACTCGTTGCATCATCAGATCCGTTAGGCTATTAAATCTATGCTTGGAACGGATCTGATGATGATCGCATGACGATCGAAACTGGTCATCCAAGTGTATTTATTAATCTCATGTAATTTGTTTCAGTATTAGGGAATAACTCATCTCATTTGGGTACACTCGTATTGACCGACTGAAAAGCACCAAACTTTTGTTTTTGTCAAATATAACCTATTAATTAATTAATTAATTAATTGTTTAATTAATTAATTAATTAATTCATTAATTAATTTCACACAAGTGTAATTAGTCGAATGTTCTTTTACATGCCATAATTAATATTTTTAATATTTAATATTTTTTATAATTACAAATTTATAAATATTAAAAAAAGGATTTTATTTTACCGCCCACTTGGCTCTACTTCCCCTCCGAAGGGAGGCATACTGAGGGGATTTTAACGCTCTTAAAATATCCGACGACTTCGACCGGGTTTGAACCCATAAACTTGGGCATAGAAGCTCAGCATGCTACCAACTAATCCACCGAAGCCGCCTGACACCAGTTTTCAGACAGATCCCACGCTCACCAAAGTAGGCTAAATGGTGTCACTTGATTACGAGATCGTAAAGACTCTAAACCAGGGGTCTCCAAACATTATAGCCCTTCTCACTGACTCCTTCACTAAGCCCCAAGGGCCAAGCCCCAGCTAGTTCATCATACCAACATATTGTAATTTTGAATTACGCGCAAAGCTTCATTTTGGAACTCTCCGGCGAGTGAGATATTAATGGTGCTGGGCACTGGGGGTGGACTCCCATTCATTTGATCGTGACTTTTCGTTTTCAGCTCTCGACACTAATATTATCGGTGTGAAAAACATTCTCCAAATTGAAATATACAAAACGTATTTATAGATCAAAACTAATTGATATAGGCTACATTTGCAGTCGCTGCTGGTAATTTCCACTAGTAAACTTGATACACAACTGCAATTGTCAGATAATAATATCTAATATCATATGGCCTCGGATGCCGGGTGCAAGCTTTGTTATTTGACACCCAGAGGGCAGCTTACACGTCGAATTTTGTTGTTTTTTGAAGCACTATGAAAGTCAAGGAGGTTAGATATCTAAGGTCCTTGACACTATAGCGGTTTTTAGTAGAGAAATTAGGAACTTTTGCGTTGGCGGAAAATCCCGAGATTAATTTTGCCAATATGAACACGGCCTACTGAATTCAAATGGGTTCTTTAACATGCCAACATCGTATGACATGCGTGTCGTGATTTTTGCCGCCTTTCAAAAAAAATCACTTACCACGGCCAGGAGCGAACCTGCAAGCTTGGGGTTAGTAGTCCGACACGATAACCACTCACCCACCGTTGCAAGCAATTGTCAGATGAAAGTAGTTACGTGAAAAATCCACAGCATGCTTCCAGTCGACCGACCGGGTCAGGGAATGGAATGAATGAAGCCCCCATCTAGCGGTGAGGAGCCTGTCGCACTCCCCTGGGGCAATGACTTCATGAATGACAGATGAAATGAAATGAGAGTGGAGAGTGTTGCTGGAATGAAATTGTGACAGGGAAAACTGGAGTACGCTGAGATAAACCTGTCTGCCTCCACTTTGTCTAGCACAAATCTTACATGGAGTGACCGGGATTTGAACCACAGACCCAGCGATGAGAGGCCGGCGTGCTGACACCTAAGCCATGGAGGCTGGTACATAAATGTCAATAATCATAATTGTATGTCTACCCCTTATCATTCCAGTTTTTCAATGGGATCGGGGATGAGATGCGATGGACGTCTTTGTGGCGGATGGTTTTTAAGACCGGATGCCCTTCCTGACGCCAATCTCATGAAGAGGAGTTAACAAGAGATCAAATGAAGGATGGTGAATTAAATTGGGCAAGGATGTGGAAGGAAGCGGCTGTGGCCTGTCAGAAGGTACCGTCCCAGCATTTGCCTGGAGATGAAAATGGGGAAACCACGAAAAACCATTTCAAGGACGGCCAACGGTGGGGCTCGTACCCTCGCGTCTACCGAGTCAGCAGAGAGCTTGGCCTCATGAACTAACGCTACCACTGTTGATAATAATCATAATTATATTGTTAAATTTTATTATGTCAATTACCTATGTCACTTTTTAGTATGAATCGCATATCATTAATTACAGTTAAAAATGATCAATTTAGTCTATGCATATCAGTTATTGTGTTTTTTTAATTGGTCGCTAAATAAAAACAAGTGATTATTTTTGATGATTTACTTACATCGTAAATTGCACAATTTAATAAAAATAAATTATGGAGGGCCGGATACCAGGCATATCCAGCACGCTCCGGCGGACCGGACTGGTGTTGCTGGTGGGCCAAAGTTGGACCGCGGCCCGTAGTTTGGAGACCCCTGCTTTAAAAGATTAAAAACCAACAACAAATCACTGTTTCTTTGGGATTTCTGCGATAATATTTAATACATGAATAACTCTTTAATACTTTTCGAGGAAAGCAATAAGTAAAACCTTTTTGAACCTTCCGTTGGCAATATTGAGCCCAGCGGCAGAATCAGAATGTCTGCTCCCTCACGCTCAGCAATACCTTCCCCTCCACCTACCTGCCCTTTGGTAATATGATCACCTGAGGCTATTCCAATAGTACTTTTGTTTTTACAACAGCAGTTCGTATATCACATTTTCTTCGTTTATATATCCCTCTCATGTAAGCATGGACTGGACCATTTACTTCGTATTGGGCTACCCGAGTTTGCATTCCTATTCTATTAGAAGCAAGAGAGAGGGATCCGAGACGAAGCACCACTGTCGTTAAACAGTAGATTATTCCTATTGAGAGCAGTAGTGATCTCAGGGTAGGCTAATTACAGACTTACACAAGTTCAAAATTAACGGAGCACGATTATTCAATTAATACGTATCTTATAAGGGAACTCGTGCAGTTCAAAATCAAATCCAGCAAATTTTCTATTAGAATAGAAATGCGACTAAGATACAGGAATTGTAAATTTTATCGCTAGAGGGTATGATTGCATTTTATTTTTTAGCAGTGCTAATATTATTGTTTGACGCAGGTTTTGTCACTTAGTTCGAAACATGGAATTGCAATGGAGAACGCGGAATAAAGCTTTACATACATACACAAACCTAACCAGGGTCTCACGCTCTAGACCCCGTTGCTTGTAGTGCTGTCAGTAATTTTCGTCCAGAGAGTTATCTAACCTGGTACCAGCTAATGTATACGTCCAGACCGTCGTCTAACCACGTAGCGACCAATGGATTCGTCCCGACTGTCTTCTGACCAAGTAGCGACCAGTGATTTCGTCCAGACCATCGTCGGACCAAGTAGCGACCAATGGTTCAGTCCAGACTGTCTTCTGACCAAGTAGCGACCAATGATTTCGTCCAGACCGTCGCGTCGTCGGGCCAAGTAGCGACCAATGGTTTCGTCCACACAGTCGTCTAACCAAGTAGCGACCAATGATTTCGTCCACACAGTCGTCTAACCAAGTAGCGATCAATGGTTTCGTCCACACAGTCGTCTAACCAAGTAGCGACCAATAGTTTCGTCCGGACTGTCGTCTAACCAAGTAGCGACCAATGGTTTAGTCCAGACTGTCTTCTCACCAAGTAGCGACCAATGGTCTCGTCCAGACCGTTGTCTAACCAAGTAGCAATCAATGGTTTCGTCCACACAGTTATCTAACCAAGTAGCGATCAATGGTTTCGTCCACACAGTCGTCTAACCAAGTAGCGACCAATAGTTTCGTCCGGACTGTCGTCTAACCTAGTAGCGACCAATGGTTTAGTCCAGACTGTCTTCTCACCAAGTAGCGACCAATGGTCTCGTCCAGACCGTTGTCTAACCAAGTAGCGATCAATGGTTTCGTCCACACAGTCGTCTAACCAAGTAGCGACCAATGGTTTCATCCACACAGCCGTCTAACCAAGTAGCGATCAATGGTTTCGTCCACACAGTCGTCTAACCAAGTAGCGACCAATGATTTCGTCCAGACTATGGTCTGACCAAGTAGCGACCAATGGTTTCGTCGACACAGTCATCTAACCAAGTAGCGATCAATGGTTTCGTCGACACAGTCATCTAACCAAGTAGCGATCAATGGTTTCGTCCACACAGTCGTCGAACCAAGTAGCGACCAATGATTTCGTCCACACAGTCGTCTAACCAAGTAGCGATCAATGGTTTCGTCCACACAGTCATCTATCCAAGTAGTGATCAATGGTTTCGTCCACACAGTCGTATAACCAAGTAGCGATCAATGGTTTCGTCCACACAGTCGTATAACCAAGTAGCGATCAATGGTTTCGTCCACACAGTCGTATAACCAAGTAGTGATCAATGGTTTCGTCCACACAGTCGTATAACCAAGTAGCGATCAATGGTTTCGTCCACACAGTCGTATAACCAAGTAGCGATCAATGGTTTCGTCCACACAGTCGTCTAACTAAGTAGCGATCAATGGTTTCGTCCACACAGTCATCTATCCAAGTAGTGATCAATGGTTTCGTCCACACAGTCGTATAACCAAGTAGCGATCAATGGTTTCGTCCACACAGTCGTCTAACCAAGTAGCGATCAATGGTTTCGTCCACACAGTCGTCTAACCAAGTAGCGATCAATGGTTTCGTCCACACAGTCGTATAACCAAGTAGCGATCAATGGTTTCGTCCACACAGTCGTCTAACCAAGTAGCGACCAATGGTTTCGTCCACACAGTCGTCTAACCAAGTAGCGATCAATGGTTTCGTCCACACAGTCGTCTAACCAAGTAGCGATCAATGGTTTCGTCCACACAGTCGTCTAACCAAGTAGCGAACAATGGTTTCGTCCACACAGTCGTCTAACCAAGTAGCGATCAATGGTTTCGACCACACAGTCGTCTAACCAAGTAGCGATCAATGGTTTCGTCCACACAGTCGTCTAACCAAGTAGCGACCAATGGTTTCGTCCACACAGTCGTCTAACCAAGTAGCGATCAATGGTTTCGTCCACACAGTCGTCTAACCAAGTAGCGACCAATGGTTTCGTCCAAACAGTCGTCTAACCAAGTAGCGACCAATGGTTTCATCCACACAGCCGTCTAACCAAGTAGCGATCAATGGTTTCGTCCACACAGTCGTCTAACCAAGTAGCGACAAATGATTTCGTCCAGACTATGGTCTGACCAAGTAGCGACCAATGGTTTCGTCGACACAGTCATCTAACCAAGTAGCGATCAATGGTTTCGTCCACACAGTCGTCGAACCAAGTAGCGACCAATGATTTCGTCCACACAGTCATCTATCTAAGTAGTGATCAATGGTTTCGTCCACACAGTCGTATAACCAAGTAGCGATCAATGGTTTCGTCCACACAGTCGTATAACCAAGTAGCGACCAATGGTTTCGTCCACACAGTCGTCTAACCAAGTAGCGATCAATGGTTTCGTCCACACAGTCGTCTAACCAAGTAGCGATCAATGGTTTCGTCCACACAGTCGTCTAACCAAGTAGCGATCAATGGTTTCGACCACACAGTCGTCTAACCAAGTAGCGATCAATGGTTTCGTCCACACAGTCATCTATCCAAGTAGTGATCAATGGTTTCGTCCACACAGTCGTATAACCAAGTAGCGATCAATGGTTTCGTCCACACAGTCATCTATCCAAGTAGTGATCAATGGTTTCGTCCACACAGTCGTATAACCAAGTAGTGATCAATGGTTTCGTCCACACAGTCGTCTAACCAAGTAGCGATCAATGGTTTCGTCCACACAGTCATCTATCCAAGTAGTGATCAATGGTTTCGTCCACACAGTCGTATAACCAAGTAGCGATCAATGGTTTCGTCCACACAGTCGTATAACCAAGTAGCGACCAATGGTTTCGTCCACACAGTCGTCTAACCAAGTAGCGATCAATGGTTTCGTCCACATAGTCGTCTAACCAAGTAGCGATCAATGGTTTCGTCCACACAGTCGTCTAACCAAGTAGCGATCAATGGTTTCGACCACACAGTCGTCTAACCAAGTAGCGATCAATGGTTTCGTCCACACAGTCGTCTAACCAAGTAGCGACCAATGGTTTCGTCCACACAGTCGTCTAACCAAGTAGCGATCAATGGTTTCGTCCACACAGTCGT
The DNA here is from genome assembly GCA_946902985.2 of Meconema thalassinum. NCBI lineage: Eukaryota > Metazoa > Arthropoda > Insecta > Orthoptera > Tettigoniidae > Meconema > Meconema thalassinum. The sequence continues at coordinate 291,074,442 of OX336391.1, read as the reverse complement.
CTAACCAAGTAGCGACCAATAGTTTCGTCCGGACTGTCGTCTAACCAAGTAGCGACCAATGGTTTAGTCCAGACTGTCTTCTCACCAAGTAGCGACCAATGGTCTCGTCCAGACCGTTGTCTAACCAAGTAGCAATCAATGGTTTCGTCCACACAGTTATCTAACCAAGTAGCGATCAATGGTTTCGTCCACACAGTCGTCTAACCAAGTAGCGACCAATGGTTCAATCCACACAGTCGTCTAACCAAGTAGCGATCAATGGTTTCGTCCACACAGTCGTCTAACCAAGTAGCGACCAATGATTTCGTCCAGACTATGGTCTGACCAAGTAGCGACCAATGGTTTCGTCGACACAGTCATCTAACCAAGTAGCGATCAATGTTTTCGTCCACACAGTCGTCTAACCAAGTAGCGATCAATGGTTTCGTCCACACAGTCGTCTAACCAAGTAGCGATCAATGGTTTCGTCCACACAGTCGTCGAACCAAGTAGCGACCAATGATTTCGTCCACACAGTCGTCTAACCAAGTAGCGATCAATGGTTTCGTCCACACAGTCGTATAACAAAGTAGCGATCAATGGTTTCGTCCACACAGTCGTATAACCAAGTAGCGATCAATGGTTTCGTCCACACAGTCGTATAACCAAGTAGTGATCAATGGTTTCGTCCACACAGTCGTATAACCAAGTAGCGATCAATGGTTTCGTCCACACAGTCGTATAACCAAGTAGCGACCAATGATTTCGTCCACACAGTCGTATAACCAAGTAGCGATCAATGGTTTCGTCCACACAGTCGTCTAACCAAGTAGCGATCAATGGTTTCGTCCACACAGTCGTATAACCAAGTAGCGATCAATGGTTTCGTCCACACAGTCATCTAACCAAGTAGCGACCAATGGTTTCGTCCACACAGTCGTCTAACCAAGTAGCGATCAATGGTTTCGACCACACAGTCGTCTAACCAAGTAGCGATCAATGGTTTCGTCCACACAGTCGTCTAACCAAGTAGCGACCAATGGTTTCGGTCACACAGTCGTCTAACCAAGTAGCGACCAATGGTTTCATCCACACAGCCGTCTAACCAAGTATCGATCAATGGTTTCGTCCACACAGTCGTCTAACCAAGTAGCGATCAATGGTTTCGTCCACACAGTCGTCGAACCAAGTAGCGACCAATGATTTCGTCCACACAGTCGTCTAACCAAGTAGCGATCAATGGTTTCGTCCACACAGTCATCTATCCAAGTAGTGATCAATGGTTTCGTCCACACAGTCGTATAACCAAGTAGCGATCAATGGTTTCGTCCACACAGTCGTATAACCAAGTAGCGATCAATGGTTTCGTCCACACAGTCGTCTAACCAAGTAGCGATCAATGGTTTCGTCCACACAGTCATCTATCCAAGTAGTGATCAATGGTTTCGTCCACACAGTCGTATAACCAAGTAGCGATCAATGGTTTCGTCCACACAGTCGTCTAACCAAGTAGCGATCAATGGTTTCGTCCACACAGTCGTCTAACCAAGTAGCGATCAATGGTTTCGTCCACACAGTCGTATAACCAAGTAGCGATCAATGGTTTCGTCCACACAGTCGTCTAACCAAGTAGCGACCAATGGTTTCGTCCACACAGTCGTCTAACCAAGTAGCGACCAATAGTTTCGTCCGGACTGTCGTCTAACCAAGTAGCGATCAATGGTTTCGTCCACACAGTCGTCTAACCAAATAGCGACCAATGGTTTCGTCCACACAGTCGTCTAACCAAGTAGCGATCAATGGTTTCGTCCACACAGTCGTCTAACCAAGTAGCGACCAATGGTTTCCACCACACAGTCGTCTAACCAAGTTGCGATCAATGGTTTCGTCCACACAGTCGTCTAACCAAGTAGCGACCAATGGTTTCGTCCAGACCGTCGTCTAACCAAGTAGCGATCAATGGTTTCGTCCACACAGTCGTCTAACCAAGTAGCGACCAATGATTTCGTCCAGACCTGGTCTGACCTAGTAGCGACCAATGGTTTCGTCGACACAGTCATCTAACCAAGTAGCGATCAATGGATTCGTCCGGACCGTCGTCTCACCAAGTAGCGATCAATGGATTCGTCTGGACCGTCGTCTCACCAAGTAGCCAACAATGGATTCGTCCAGACCGTCGTCTCACCAAGTAGCGACCAATAGTTTCGTCGACACAGTCATCTAACCACGTAGCGATCAATGGATTCGTCCGGACCGTCGTCTCACCAAGTAGCGACCAATGGTTTCGTCGACACAGTCATCTAACCAAGTAGCGATCAATGGATTCGTCCGGACCGTCGTCTCACCAAGTAGCGATCAATGGATTCGTCCGGACCGTCGTCCCACCAAGTAGCGATAATGGTCTCGTCCAGACCATTGTCTAACCAAGTAGCAATCAATGGTCTCGTCCACACAGTCGTCTAACCAAGTAGCGATCAATGGTTTCTTCCACACAGTCGTCTAACCAAGTAGCGACCAATGATTTCGTCCAGAGTCGTCTGACCAAGTAGCGACCAATAGTTTCATCCGGATTGTCAACTAACCAAGTTGCTTTTGTCTTACCCATTTTAGTACATCAGTGATTTTCTTCCAGACTGTCATCTAACCTTGCTACAGGGGAGTGCGATGAACTGAAGATGACAGCTTTGCCTGATACAAGCCTTCTCCAACACAGCGCCTTATTAAAGTGTGAATGTGAAGTTTCTTAAAAGTAGTTAGCCCTGATAACATGGCACAATAAGTACAAACAACTTTCAGAGTCGCACTAACATAAATAACACCATTGAAAAGGGACACCGATCACTGCACGACAGCCCTTATAACTAGAGCCCTGCGCGGATACACAAAACGTTATCCGCATCCGCACGACTGTTTTCCGCATTCGCACGTTTGCTACCCGTATCTACTGGCTTTACAATAATATCTTTAATTAGATTAAGCATAAATTATTAAAGCAACACCTTTAGACATTTGAGGAAAAAGTCGTTCCCGTAGGCTTTGTATGTCATACACTGTTTAAAATGGATGATGTACTTCCAGAATTGCAACCCTTTCCTGTTCGGAGTGTTAATTATGCTTAATGAAATAATTTGAATGAGATTTGCTTAAATCATTATCTTACATTTGTCATGAAAGAAGCATATCGGAAAATATGACACGTCATAAACATCCGGATCCTAGTAGTGATATTAAACAAGTTCGGATTGTATTCTAAAAACTAACCGCAAATTTTCTCTAAACATTATCCGCAGCTTACCCATTATCCACACAGTCATGTAAACTATATCCGCATGACGAAACATTTTGCGGATATCCACATCCACGCAGGGCTTTACTTATAACTACGGTCTGGAAATTCAAAACCTAACAAGTAGTTCCGTGACGAACTAAAGAGCCTACTTTTCTTAATATTTAAGGTTCATGCCAATCTATATAGACCTATCTAGAATAACGACGAAATCAAGTTGGTAATAATAACATTTCTAAGTACTGTGGCTTGAAATATACCTGAAATAGTGTAGCCTAATAGAGTAACTCAGTACAGTTGGCAGCCCTGGTGACTCTTATTTATATATTTAGTTCCATCTCTTAAGGTATAGAATGCACAAACAAAATTTGGTTGAAGTCTAATGGATAGTATGGACGTTAAATGCTGTTTAATATTGGATTTAACAGTGCGCGTAAAATCATGTTAGGAACAATGTCATGTATGTGATGCTCAGAATTAATCTGAAATATTACATCTATTATAGTGCCAAATTTGGATAAAATCCATTTTTTAGTATAGAAGTTATATGCATTTAAAAACTGGACCTATCAGCAGGCTTAGAATAGTGTTGGCAGCACTGATGTATATATGTTACACCAAACTAATGTAGAATGCCAGGTACTACACGTGTGCAAAGTGAGCTGTTGGCTTGCATACTTTCTGATACATTGATATTAGAGTTAAAAAGATGGCGAGTGCATTTATTAACAGTTGGCAGCCCTGGTGGTTCTTTAGAATACGCACAGTCATATCTGTTGTAGTACACACAGTACATACGAAATTTGGTTGAAATCCAATCAATAGTATAGAAGTTACATGCATTTAGAAATTGGACCTATCGGCAGGCTTAGAATCGTGTTGGCAACACTGGCATGAATGGACTTCTGAAAATTAATCTGGAATGGTATTATTTATATGTTTGCCAATTTTGGAATAGGTCGCGTAACTTCTGAGATATCCAGCATAGATCTCAAATTTCAATTGCGATTTTTCAGCAGTTGGTAGCACTGACGTCAATTTCAAATATGGCCATGAGATATTCAGGTATAGATCTCTGCTCTTACCAAATTTGGTTTCGATAGCTGCAGCCGTTTAGGAGTCGACAGGGGGACACACACAGACAGATAGACAGACAGACAGACGAACGGACAAAAGGACTGACAGACACACATTTTCCCAGATCGATCTCATAAGTCTACTTTTTCCTCACTTTTGCAAAATGGGAAAAGTAGGCTAAAAATGTACAAAATATGCAAACAAATATGCTCTGTAACTTGGTGATATGCCCTAAAAGTGGTACGATATGATGTACCTAGCATTTTTGAGATGTGTTTCAAGTATTGAAGTAGTACTAATATAATACGCGTTAATACAGCAGACACATTTAATCATACCAACTGATAGAACTACAATAATTAATTGTTGTTGCTTATTTTAGGGACTGCGTCATCGTCGTCATATATCCTTATGTAGTTTGGTGTGTGTAGAATAAGTGTGATAACCAGTGTTATTGTGATGGCTGTATTCGTGTATTTGTACATTTGGGATAGGATTGGGAAGGAAGTGGCCCTAGCCTAAGTTAGGAACCATCCCAGCATTTTCCTGTAGTAAAAGTGGGGGGAAACCACGGAAAACCACTTCCTGACTGAGGTGAGAATCGAAACCTCCTCTTCTCTGTTTTGCCTCACAAGGTTGAGTGTAGCCCGTTCCAGCCCTCAGACCAGAATTATAATTTCTTGTCAGAAGCGGGAATCGAGATAAGTGGATATGGATACAACGTGATGACAGTAACACATAATCATATCTTGACAGTCTGTAATAATAATAATAATAATAATAATCCAGATATCCATATGCAGTTTGGTTTTGATAAGTGCAGAACACAGACTGTTATTAGAGGCTCGCACTCTTGAGCCATGTTTAACATCTCTCATTTCTTTATTTTCTTTGGCGGCCGTCCCGGTAGAATCAGACGCCATGTGAGATACTTTCTGTCCGGACGTGCCTTGAGGCTCTCCGCCTTATTATTTAAAATGTAATGTTTTTCCTTTTTATTTAACATTGTTATTATGCCGAAGCCTTCCATTTACTCATGTAAGTAACACATCTAACCTTGTTTCCACTATGCTCATTTCCTAAATTTAACTTTTCTTTTTGGTCTTCGTCGTGTGCTTGGATTTGCTGTGGAACCAATCGAAATGGCGGTCTCCTGTTTTATTTTGTTTGAGTCTTCGTTTAACCTTTTATTTGTGCCGTGAAATATATCTGCGAGTGATTTTGTGAGTGTATGTTTTTCTTGCTGCCAGGTGCATTGATGCTGTTTTGATTGGGCATATCTTCGAATGGGTCTCCCGTGGTTTGTGGACGTTGGCGTTTCGACCATTCTCCCAACACGAGGCATGACACCATATATTTTAGCCCTTATGTTTTCCCTTCATTCCATGCTTCGGGCAACTGAATCACGGCGGTAACTTTAAGTAGGCCTTACCGTATTCAGCTCGAACTCGGAACGTAAGTTGGGGACCATATAGGTTTAGCATATTTTGCTAGACTACCTACAAGCACGAGTTGCTTTGAGTTTTATTTCTGCATCGTCGGCTGGCATTTTGTGTGTTTGACTGCGTGTATGTATCTTGATATATTTCACGGACACTTGACGGCATTTGTTTCTCCTTGTAGTATCTTTGGTTTCTGGCATTTCTTTTCTCTGGAGACTGCCAGCTCGATCGCATCCCCATTGCTCGCCACAGCCTTTGCGACACGCACACAGCCTCTTGTTTTATCTTTGCTATGCTTGTTATTTGTGGTCGTCATGACAACCATCCATCTCTAGGCAGAGAAGTGATTGTTGTTGACCAGCGACCGGGTCGATTGCCTTTTGGTCAATTACCTCCTCCCTTTTTACATCATTTTTATTGGAAGTGAGCACAGGTATGAATTTAATTTGTTAACGTTATTTACTATCGTAAGTTATTTATTGTTATTTATATTTATCTTCCCCGTTTGAAAGTGACTTTATTTGACCCCTAGGTGAAGGGTATTCTTTTTGTGTGTGTTATTCTGGCCGGGTTTCTTTGTGTGTTCGGTTTCAATTCATTAAATTTCCATTTCTTTACCCATGTGTCTTATTTAGTAGTGTTTGGCGATCGGGCTGCTCGCTCTCTCTCTCTCTTCAAACCTAGGCCTAACTTATTCTAGCTTTCTAGCACCAGGAGGGTATTCCTACCACTCGTCGTGGGACCACCTTCACGGAGTCTGGAGTCACTCGGCACATCTGGCCTGCAAGTACGGGCCCAGCACAGGTCAGAAATTAACATCTATTTCCACTGCGTACTCCTTTCTTTTCTAGTTGGTTCCAGTGATGCAGCTAGGAGGCACGCCAAGAATATGTTTATTTTAATAGGGTGGTGCAGATGGTAGCAGAGCGTGGTTAAGTCTCCTGGTCGCTTAGCCATATCCATTGGATTTTAATATTTCGCTGCATATTTTTCAATGTTGTTTTTATTCTGTTTCATGTTCCGTATTGCATACTATGCAAACAAATATTGAGAGTCAATGTGAACTTCCAAGGAGTATGGACCATAAAAATAACAAACTGTAAGGAGAGTGCAATGAGTTGGACCCTATCAACGAACCCCAGCATTGGTAATGTACTAACCAACCCTACTTCTTGTTTCGTACTCATTTCAGGCGCAGGACGGAGGCCAGACATTTGTAGTTATTGTTTTGAATTGTAGCTAGCAGTACTTCTGTAGTTTAGCCATGTATTCTCTCCCAGGTTGTAACGTGAAGAAGGAGCTCATCCAGTCTGACGATGATCTGCTATCGTTTGAAAGTGTCTGTGGGAAAGACACTAATCCATTGACTGAGGTGAAAGGCCATCGCAAGGGAGGCGTAGCCAATATAGTGTCCAAGTGGGGAATTTCATTTTCTGGTGAACTGGAAGTTTCGTCTGTATTTGAGTTCTTAGACAGGGTCAGTGAACTCTGCCATTGTTATGACCTCAAACCAGACGACATTGTTGTCTGCCTACCGTTATTGTTGAGTGGCTTAGCTTTAAAATGGTATCGACTTACCAACAGATCTCTCATCTCGTGGGTTGATTTCTGTAAGTCAATAAAGGAGCGGTTTACGACTTATGTTTTTGAACATGACTTGAAGGCTGAAATTCATCGCCGTACCCAGGGTTTGGAAGAGCCTGTAGACGATTTTGTTACTGGGCTAATGACTTTAATAAGTAGGTTGTCGCAGCCCCTTCCCCTTATTGAAACTGTTGATATTGTGTATAGAAATCTAGCACCTGAGTACAAGTCTTTCATACGCCGGTCCAGTGTGTATAGTGTGGCTGACATTGTTGATCAAGGACGTGAATGCGAGTTCAATCGGCGCCTGCGCAAGTCATATGTACCCCCACCCCTCCCCTCTGACAGTTTGTTTCCAGAGACTGCATGCGCGCAATCCCAGATTCAGAGGACTGCGCACCCATCTTCAATATCTCGTCAGGAGGACCGGGCAGTTAACCGTCCCCACTCGCATATTGTCGGGAGTATTCCCAATGCTACTTCTTCTGCGAATCCCGCTCCTCAGGATCAACAGTTACCTCGAAACCCGAACATGTATAACCGTATAAAATGTTGGAATTGTGATCGTTTGGGGCATCATTTTAATTCCTGCCGTGCGCCCTCGCGTGTGTTTTGTCACACATGTGGTCTTCGTGACGTGACGCACATAGCCTGTCCTAGATGTGCTTCGCGTCAGGGAAACGAGCATGGGTCCCCGGTTTAGACCCGCCGGAGTGGCCATGCAATGAAGTTCGCCGGGAAATGAACATTTCCACGACTGGAAACTTCTGTCCTTGGGTCCCTGTAAGTGTTAAGAAATTGTCGATACCCGCTTTACTGGATTCTGGTGCTTCACGTTCATTTATTCAGCGCTCCATCGCGGAACAGCTTCCTGTTACTCAGATTTGTCCACAAGATGGGGGTTAAAATTTTATTCTGCGGTGAAGTCATCTATTTCTGTTTCTAGCGTTGTAACATGTCATATTAAGATATGTGGTTATTCTTGGGATTGGAACTTCCATGTGGTGGATGACTTATCTACGCCTATGATCTTAGGTTCTGATTTTATGCACAAAGCAGGGTTGAGGCTTGATTTTTCGGATCATTCCTTCAGTTTTTTGTTTAAATCCAAGGAGCGGTTTCATTTTAATACTTGTGAAGCGAGTGTTCCTTGTAGTTTTTCTGGTATCTCTGCTGTTCTAATCCCTCCTACTTTATTCACGAGTCAACGTGACGCTTTATCTGATTTGGTGAATGAATTTCCAGATGTTCTCACGTCGGAACTGGGTTCCGCTATCGGCTACGAGTGTCATATTGATTTGACTGATGAGGTTCCAGTTAGGTCGGCGCCATTTTCTTGCTCTCCACCCAAACTCATTGCCATGAGAGAATATATTCATGATCTTAAGGCACGCGGTGTTGTGAGTCCTTCTAAGTCTTCTTATGGTAGTCCAGCATTCCTGGTGCCTAAGAAAGATGGTACTTTTCGTTTAGTAGTTGATTATCGTCGACTCAATTCTAAGGTGGTGTTCGACAACTTTCCCCTTCCAACTCTGGAGAGCGCTTTTCAGCATTTTCACGGGGCGAAGTACTATTCCGTCCTAGATTTGAACTGTGCATATTATCAAATTCCTCTCGATCCCGAGAGCCGTAAGGTAACTGCGTTCTCCACTCCGTTCGGCCTTTTTGAGTTCAATAAGTTACCCATGGGCATTTCTATCGGCGGACAAGTATTGAGTAGGGTTTTGGATGAGTTATTTGGAGATTTAAAGTATTCATCTGTGTTTAACTATCTTGATGACCTCGTGATTTACAGTCAGTCTTTTGAGGATCACCTGATCCATTTACGTGAAGTCCTATGTCGTCTTCGCAGAGCCGGACTCACTGTTAACCCGGACAAAATCTCTTTGGCTTCGAAGCAAATCAAATTTTTAGGTCACATTCTTTCGGATGTGGGCATAGAAGTGAACCCTGAGCGTGTCCAATGTATCCAAGAGTTCCCTACTCCCACGAATGTGAAAGCAGTCCGACGGTTTTTGGGAATGGCGGGCTTTTACAGTAGGTTCATTAAGGGCTTTCGGACATTTCAGCGCCCCTGAATTATTTGAAGAAGAAGAATGTACGATTCGTGTGGGGCCCCGACCAGTGTCTCGCCTTTGAGAAATTGAAAGAATGTCTTTCTTCTGCTCCCGTCCTTCGAACTCCGGATTTTGGGAAAGATTTTATGTTACATTGTGATGCGAGTGATGTCGCAGTTTCTTGTGTGCTTAGTCAGCAGGTGAATGGTAATTTGGCACCCATCGCTTTTGCCAGTCGGATGCTTAATGATTGCGAACGCCGGTATTCCACTTTCGAGAAAGAAAGTCTGGCTGTCGTATTCGGCTGTGAACGTTTCAGATCTTTTCTAGAACATCGGCATTTCATAGTGTATACCGACAATGAAGCTCTGTCCTGGATGCGCTCGCATGTCAAAAAATTGGGACGTATAAATCGTTGGATTCTTCGTCTATCCTCTTTCAGCTTTGACATCATTCACGTCAGAGGCAGTGAAAATGTTGTAGCGGATTGTTTGTCACGCATGTTTGAGGAACCTCCTCCCATTGTTGAGATCCCCGAGCCAGTGAATCTTCTCCAACACATTCCATGGTCTTTTACTGACATCCGTACGTACCAAGCAGATGACCCATTTTGTGTCACACTGCGTGAAAAAATTCTCGGGAAAGATCCTGGTGTATCTGAGTTTTCATTGCGCAATGATGTTATAGTGCATACCGCTCCTCGATCTTCGAAATGTAGGATTTTCGTGCCAGAGAATATACGAAGTATGCTCTTGGCGTATTTCCATGAATCCTGTTTTGGATTACATTTAGGTATGACGAAGACTTTCCATAAAATCTCTCAGGAATTCTTCTGGCCTCATTTGAAAGCGGATGCTTTTGCTTTCGTCCGAAAATGTGTTACGTGTCAACGTTCTAAGCCAGCAAAGAATTCTCGCATTGGACTTCACCACGCTGACACGATGTCATATCCTAATGAGCGCCTGTTTATAGATTATTTTGGTCCCCTAGTTAGGTCATCTTCTGGTCATAAAGCTATACTTACTGTCGTTGATGGATTTTCAAAATTTGTATGGTTATTTCCTGTCAGGGAAATCACGACACGTACCACTGTTAGGCTTTTGACCAATCATATTTTTGGTGTTTTTGGTCCTCCAAAGTTTTTAGTGTCCGATAACGCGAGCGTTTTCCGGTCCAAGTGTTTTAGATCAATGTGTTTTTCTTGGGGAATTGATCATGTCTTTTTGGCACCCTACCACCCTCAGCCAAATCACGTTGAAAGGTTTCATCGTAACTTGAAGGCTTGCTTGAGTGCGTTCCACAACGCAGATCAGTCACGTTGGGACGCAAATCTTCAGTTTTTCTCCTTAGGATTTAACACTGCTCTTCATGAATCGACGAATTCTACCCCTTCGGAATTGTTTTTAGGAAGGCGTATTGTTGATCCACTTCAGCTTCAGTGGAAAATAGATTATCTGGCTGCGCCATCCCGCCGTACCTCAGTCAAAGAAAAATGGGAAGTTGCTGTACGGCATCTGAAAAGGGCACGAGATCGCGTGGCGTCTCGCTATAACAAGGGTAGGCAACCTGTTTGTTTTCAGGTGAATGACGACGTGCTAGTGCGCCTGCACCCACAGAGTTCGGCCAAGAATAAGGAGTCAGCTAAACTAATGCTTCGCTGGAGCACGCCCAAAACTATCACTAGATTTTTAACACCTGTCACTGTTGAATTGATCTCCAAGGAGAATCCCACCGACGTATCCAGAGCTCACATATCTCAATTGAAACCATTTATTGTGTAACCTTCTTATTTGCTGTGATTAATGTTGTCCTTTTTCTGCGTAGGTTAGCCAATCATAATTTGCTTATGTTATCCAAGGAAGCTAGTATTCATATGGCGTCTCCTTGACCTGCCTATTATTGAACCAATTTTGACCGAGCAGAGTCAAGTACAAATTTACGAGCTCAAGAAAGAAAATAATACAAGAAGAAATAGGCCTACATACTCTGTGTAACTTAATATTTATTGTAAAAATATGTATTTTTGCGAATTCGGCCAGTAGAGAATTTATATTCTATAAATAATGGACACATTATATCGCTTCTTTGTTATTTTAATACGTCACTTTCATGATGGGTATAAGGAGAATGGCAGACTTCGGCGTCAAAGGGCGAAAGTCTTTTGTTTATGATTTTCGTCCGTGTCTCTATCTACTTTTCTTGTCATTGTAACGCGCAGGCGAACCGTAATACCATTATGACAAGCCCAGGGATCGTCAAAGGAACGCGCGCCTTTGGGGACCCCGAAGGAGTTCTGTCCTGATATTGCGATCGCCGAAGCGATGTGATTGTTTTTATATATTACTTCATTTTATAACTGTATTCTTTCTGATATGGCTCAATTGCTTAAGTGATTGTTATATCGATCACCCTCCCCCCTCATATTTTGTGTACTGTTATAGTTGTTGACAAACCACCTGTGTGATAAGGATGTTGTGTATTTTGGAACACTTGGGACATGATTGATTTCAAAGCGGTGGTGCTTAGTGATGTAAAAAGAAAAATCTTTTATTATTATAAATAATTTTTCTTTTGGGGGGTGGTGTGGATCCTGAGCCATGTTTAACATCTCTCATTTCTTTATTTTCTTTGGCGGCCGTCCCGGTAGAATCAGACGCCATGTGAGATACTTTCTGTCCGGACGTGCCTTGAGGCTCTCCGCCTTATTATTTAAAATGTAATGTTTTTCCTTTTTATTTAACATTGTTATTATGCCGAAGCCTTCCATTTACTCATGTAAGTAACACATCTAACCTTGTTTCCACTATGCTCATTTCCTAAATTTAACTTTTCTTTTTGGTCTTCGTCGTGTGCTTGGATTTGCTGTGGAACCAATCGAAATGGCGGTCTCCTGTTTTATTTTGTTTGAGTCTTCGTTTAACCTTTTATTTGTGCCGTGAAATATATCTGCGAGTGATTTTGTGAGTGTATGTTTTTCTTGCTGCCAGGTGCATTGATGCTGTTTTGATTGGGCATATCTTCGAATGGGTCTCCCGTGGTTTGTGGACGTTGGCGTTTCGACCATTCTCCCAACACGAGGCATGACACCATATATTTTAGCCCTTATGTTTTCCCTTCATTCCATGCTTCGGGCAACTGAATCACGGCGGTAACTTTAAGTAGGCCTTACCGTATTCAGCTCGAACTCGGAACGTAAGTTGGGGACCATATAGGTTTAGCATATTTTGCTAGACTACCTACAAGCACGAGTTGCTTTGAGTTTTATTTCTGCATCGTCGGCTGGCATTTTGTGTGTTTGACTGCGTGTATGTATCTTGATATATTTCACGGACACTTGACGGCATTTGTTTCTCCTTGTAGTATCTTTGGTTTCTGGCATTTCTTTTCTCTGGAGACTGCCAGCTCGATCGCATCCCCATTGCTCGCCACAGCCTTTGCGACACGCACACAGCCTCTTGTTTTATCTTTGCTATGCTTGTTATTTGTGGTCGTCATGACAACCATCCATCTCTAGGCAGAGAAGTGATTGTTGTTGACCAGCGACCGGGTCGATTGCCTTTTGGTCAATTACCTCCTCCCTTTTTACATCATTTTTATTGGAAGTGAGCACAGGTATGAATTTAATTTGTTAACGTTATTTACTATCGTAAGTTATTTATTGTTATTTATATTTATCTTCCCCGTTTGAAAGTGACTTTATTTGACCCCTAGGTGAAGGGTATTCTTTTTGTGTGTGTTATTCTGGCCGGGTTTCTTTGTGTGTTCGGTTTCAATTCATTAAATTTCCATTTCTTTACCCATGTGTCTTATTTAGTAGTGTTTGGCGATCGGGCTGCTCGCTCTCTCTCTCTCTTCAAACCTAGGCCTAACTTATTCTAGCTTTCTAGCACCAGGAGGGTATTCCTACCACTCGTCGTGGGACCACCTTCACGGAGTCTGGAGTCACTCGGCACATCTGGCCTGCAAGTACGGGCCCAGCACAGGTCAGAAATTAACATCTATTTCCACTGCGTACTCCTTTCTTTTCTAGTTGGTTCCAGTGATGCAGCTAGGAGGCACGCCAAGAATATGTTTATTTTAATAGGGTGGTGCAGATGGTAGCAGAGCGTGGTTAAGTCTCCTGGTCGCTTAGCCATATCCATTGGATTTTAATATTTCGCTGCATATTTTTCAATGTTGTTTTTATTCTGTTTCATGTTCCGTATTGCATACTATGCAAACAAATATTGAGAGTCAATGTGAACTTCCAAGGAGTATGGACCATAAAAATAACAAACTGTAAGGAGAGTGCAATGAGTTGGACCCTATCAACGAACCCCAGCATTGGTAATGTACTAACCAACCCTACTTCTTGTTTCGTACTCATTTCAGGCGAAGGACGGAGGCCAGACATTTGTAGTTATTGTTTTGAATTGTAGCTAGCAGTACTTCTGTAGTTTAGCCATGTATTCTCTCCCAGGTTGTAACGTGAAGAAGGAGCTCATCCAGTCTGACGATGATCTGCTATCGTTTGAAAGTGTCTGTGGGAAAGACACTAATCCATTGACTGAGGTGAAAGGCCATCGCAAGGGAGGCGTAGCCAATATAGTGTCCAAGTGGGGAATTTCATTTTCTGGTGAACTGGAAGTTTCGTCTGTATTTGAGTTCTTAGACAGGGTCAGTGAACTCTGCCATTGTTATGACCTCGAACCAGACGACATTGTTGTCTGCCTACCGTTATTGTTGAGTGGCTTAGCTTTAAAATGGTATCGACTTACCAACAGATCTCTCATCTCGTGGGTTGATTTCTGTAAGTCAATAAAGGAGCGGTTTACGACTTATGTTTTTGAACATGACTTGAAGGCTGAAATTCATCGCCGTACCCAGGGTTTGGAAGAGCCTGTAGACGATTTTGTTACTGGGCTAATGACTTTAATAAGTAGGTTGTCGCAGCCCCTTCCCCTTATTGAAACTGTTGATATTGTGTATAGAAATCTAGCACCTGAGTACAAGTCTTTCATACGCCGGTCCAGTGTGTATAGTGTGGCTGACATTGTTGATCAAGGACGTGAATGCGAGTTCAATCGGCGCCTGCGCAAGTCATATGTACCCCCACCCCTCCCCTCTGACAGTTTGTTTCCAGAGACTGCATGCGCGCAATCCCAGATTCAGAGGACTGCGCACCCATCTTCAATATCTCGTCAGGAGGACCGGGCAGTTAACCGTCCCCACTCGCATATTGTCGGGAGTATTCCCAATGCTACTTCTTCTGCGAATCCCGCTCCTCAGGATCAACAGTTACCTCGAAACCCGAACATGTATAACCGTATAAAATGTTGGAATTGTGATCGTTTGGGGCATCATTTTAATTCCTGCCGTGCGCCCTCGCGTGTGTTTTGTCACACATGTGGTCTTCGTGACGTGACGCACATAGCCTGTCCTAGATGTGCTTCGCGTCAGGGAAACGAGCATGGGTCCCCGGTTTAGACCCGCCGGAGTGGCCATGCAATGAAGTTCGCCGGGAAATGAACATTTCCACGACTGGAAACTTCTGTCCTTGGGTCCCTGTAAGTGTTAAGAAATTGTCGATACCCGCTTTACTGGATTCTGGTGCTTCACGTTCATTTATTCAGCGCTCCATCGCGGAACAGCTTCCTGTTACTCAGATTTGTCCACAAGATGGGGGTTAAAATTTTATTCTGCGGTGAAGTCATCTATTTCTGTTTCTAGCGTTGTAACATGTCATATTAAGATATGTGGTTATTCTTGGGATTGGAACTTCCATGTGGTGGATGACTTATCTACGCCTATGATCTTAGGTTCTGATTTTATGCACAAAGCAGGGTTGAGGCTTGATTTTTCGGATCATTCCTTCAGTTTTTTGTTTAAATCCAAGGAGCGGTTTCATTTTAATACTTGTGAAGCGAGTGTTCCTTGTAGTTTTTCTGGTATCTCTGCTGTTCTAATCCCTCCTACTTTATTCACGAGTCAACGTGACGCTTTATCTGATTTGGTGAATGAATTTCCAGATGTTCTCACGTCGGAACTGGGTTCCGCTATCGGCTACGAGTGTCATATTGATTTGACTGATGAGGTTCCAGTTAGGTCGGCGCCATTTTCTTGATCTCCACCCAAACTCATTGCCATGAGAGAATATATTCATGATCTTAAGGCACGCGGTGTTGTGAGTCCTTCTAAGTCTTCTTATGGTAGTCCAGCATTCCTGGTGCCTAAGAAAGATGGTACTTTTCGTTTAGTAGTTGATTATCGTCGACTCAATTCTAAGGTGGTGTTCGACAACTTTCCCCTTCCAACTCTGGAGAGCGCTTTTCAGCATTTTCACGGGGCGAAGTACTATTCCGTCCTAGATTTGAACTGTGCATATTATCAAATTCCTCTCGATCCCGAGAGCCGTAAGGTAACTGCGTTCTCCACTCCGTTCGGCCTTTTTGAGTTCAATAAGTTACCCATGGGCATTTCTATCGGCGGACAAGTATTGAGTAGGGTTTTGGATGAGTTATTTGGAGATTTAAAGTATTCATCTGTGTTTAACTATCTTGATGACCTCGTGATTTACAGTCAGTCTTTTGAGGATCACCTGATCCATTTACGTGAAGTCCTATGTCGTCTTCGCAGAGCCGGACTCACTGTTAACCCGGACAAAATCTCTTTGGCTTCGAAGCAAATCAAATTTTTAGGTCACATTCTTTCGGATGTGGGCATAGAAGTGAACCCTGAGCGTGTCCAATGTATCCAAGAGTTCCCTACTCCCACGAATGTGAAAGCAGTCCGACGGTTTTTGGGAATGGCGGGCGTTTACAGTAGGTTCATTAAGGGCTTTCGGACATTTCAGCGCCCCTGAATTATTTGAAGAAGAAGAATGTACGATTCGTGTGGGGCCCCGACCAGTGTCTCGCCTTTGAGAAATTGAAAGAATGTCTTTCTTCTGCTCCCGTCCTTCGAACTCCGGATTTTGGGAAAGATTTTATGTTACATTGTGATGCGAGTGATGTCGCAGTTTCTTGTGTGCTTAGTCAGCAGGTGAATGGTAATTTGGCACCCATCGCTTTTGCCAGTCGGATGCTTAATGATTGCGAACGCCGGTATTCCACTTTCGAGAAAGAAAGTCTGGCTGTCGTATTCGGCTGTGAACGTTTCAGATCTTTTCTAGAACATCGGCATTTCATAGTGTATACCGACAATGAAGCTCTGTCCTGGATGCGCTCGCATGTCAAAAAATTGGGACGTATAAATCGTTGGATTCTTCGTCTATCCTCTTTCAGCTTTGACATCATTCACGTCAGAGGCAGTGAAAATGTTGTAGCGGATTGTTTGTCACGCATGTTTGAGGAACCTCCTCCCATTGTTGAGATTCCCGAGCCAGTGAATCTTCTCCAACACATTCCATGGTCTTTTACTGACATCCGTACGTACCAAGCAGATGACCCATTTTGTGTCACACTGCGTGAAAAAATTCTCGGGAAAGATCCTGGTGTATCTGAGTTTTCATTGCGCAATGATGTTATAGTGCATACCGCTCCTCGATCTTCGAAATGTAGGATTTTCGTGCCAGAGAATATACGAAGTATGCTCTTGGCGTATTTCCATGAATCCTGTTTTGGATTACATTTAGGTATGACGAAGACTTTCCATAAAATCTCTCAGGAATTCTTCTGGCCTCATTTGAAAGCGGATGCTTTTGCTTTCGTCCGAAAATGTGTTACGTGTCAACGTTCTAAGCCAGCAAAGAATTCTCGCATTGGACTTCACCACGCTGACACGATGTCATATCCTAATGAGCGCCTGTTTATAGATTATTTTGGTCCCCTAGTTAGGTCATCTTCTGGTCATAAAGCTATACTTACTGTCGTTGATGGATTTTCAAAATTTGTATGGTTATTTCCTGTCAGGGAAATCACGACACGTACCACTGTTAGGCTTTTGACCAATCATATTTTTGGTGTTTTTGGTCCTCCAAAGTTTTTAGTGTCCGATAACGCGAGCGTTTTCCGGTCCAAGTGTTTTAGATCAATGTGTTTTTCTTGGGGAATTGATCATGTCTTTTTGGCACCCTACCACCCTCAGCCAAATCACGTTGAAAGGTTTCATCGTAACTTGAAGGCTTGCTTGAGTGCGTTCCACAACGCAGATCAGTCACGTTGGGACGCAAATCTTCAGTTTTTCTCCTTAGGATTTAACACTGCTCTTCATGAATCGACGAATTCTACCCCTTCGGAATTGTTTTTAGGAAGGCGTATTGTTGATCCACTTCAGCTTCAGTGGAAAATAGATTATCTGGCTGCGCCATCCCGCCGTACCTCAGTCAAAGAAAAATGGGAAGTTGCTGTACGGCATCTGAAAAGGGCACGAGATCGCGTGGCGTCTCGCTATAACAAGGGTAGGCAACCTGTTTGTTTTCAGGTGAATGACGACGTGCTAGTGCGCCTGCACCCACAGAGTTCGGCCAAGAATAAGGAGTCAGCTAAACTAATGCTTCGCTGGAGCACGCCCAAAACTATCACTAGATTTTTAACACCTGTCACTGTTGAATTGATCTCCAAGGAGAATCCCACCGACGTATCCAGAGCTCACATATCTCAATTGAAACCATTTATTGTGTAACCTTCTTATTTGCTGTGATTAATGTTGTCCTTTTTCTGCGTAGGTTAGCCAATCATAATTTGCTTATGTTATCCAAGGAAGCTAGTATTCATATGGCGTCTCCTTGACCTGCCTATTATTGAACCAATTTTGACCGAGCAGAGTCAAGTACAAATTTACGAGCTCAAGAAAGAAAATAATACAAGAAGAAATAGGCCTACATACTCTGTGTAACTTAATATTTATTGTAAAAATATGTATTTTTGCGAATTCGGCCAGTAGAGAATTTATATTCTATAAATAATGGACACATTATATCGCTTCTTTGTTATTTTAATACGTCACTTTCATGATGGGTATAAGGAGAATGGCAGACTTCGGCGTCAAAGGGCGAAAGTCTTTTGTTTATGATTTTCGTCCGTGTCTCTATCTACTTTTCTTGTCATTGTAACGCGCAGGCGAACCGTAATACCATTATGACAAGCCCAGGGATCGTCAAAGGAACGCGCGCCTTTGGGGACCCCGAAGGAGTTCTGTCCTGATATTGCGATCGCCGAAGCGATGTGATTATTTTTATATATTACTTCATTTTATAACTGCATTCTTTCTGATATGGCTCAATTGCTTAAGTGATTGTTATATCGATCACCCTCCCCCCTCATATTTTGTGTACTGTTATAGTTGTTGACAAACCACCTGTGTGATAAGGATGTTGTGTATTTTGGAACACTTGGGACATGATTGATTTCAAAGCGGTGGTGCTTAGTGATGTAAAAAGAAAAATCTTTTATTATTATAAATAATTTTTCTTTTGGGGGGTGGTGTGGATCCTGAGCCATGTTTAACATCTCTCATTTCTTTATTTTCTTTGGCGGCCGTCCCGGTAGAATCAGACGCCATGTGAGATACTTTCTGTCCGGACGTGCCTTGAGGCTCTCCGCCTTATTATTTAAAATGTAATGTTTTTCCTTTTTATTTAACATTGTTATTATGCCGAAGCCTTCCATTTACTCATGTAAGTAACACATCTAACCTTGTTTCCACTATGCTCATTTCCTAAATTTAACTTTTCTTTTTGGTCTTCGTCGTGTGCTTGGATTTGCTGTGGAACCAATCGAAATGGCGGTCTCCTGTTTTATTTTGTTTGAGTCTTCGTTTAACCTTTTATTTGTGCCGTGAAATATATCTGCGAGTGATTTTGTGAGTGTATGTTTTTCTTGCTGCCAGGTGCATTGATGCTGTTTTGATTGGGCATATCTTCGAATGGGTCTCCCGTGGTTTGTGGACGTTGGCGTTTCGACCATTCTCCCAACACGAGGCATGACACCATATATTTTAGCCCTTATGTTTTCCCTTCATTCCATGCTTCGGGCAACTGAATCACGGCGGTAACTTTAAGTAGGCCTTACCGTATTCAGCTCGAACTCGGAACGTAAGTTGGGGACCATATAGGTTTAGCATATTTTGCTAGACTACCTACAAGCACGAGTTGCTTTGAGTTTTATTTCTGCATCGTCGGCTGGCATTTTGTGTGTTTGACTGCGTGTATGTATCTTGATATATTTCACGGACACTTGACGGCATTTGTTTCTCCTTGTAGTATCTTTGGTTTCTGGCATTTCTTTTCTCTGGAGACTGCCAGCTCGATCGCATCCCCATTGCTCGCCACAGCCTTTGCGACACGCACACAGCCTCTTGTTTTATCTTTGCTATGCTTGTTATTTGTGGTCGTCATGACAACCATCCATCTCTAGGCAGAGAAGTGATTGTTGTTGACCAGCGACCGGGTCGATTGCCTTTTGGTCAATTACCTCCTCCCTTTTTACATCATTTTTATTGGAAGTGAGCACAGGTATGAATTTAATTTGTTAACGTTATTTACTATCGTAAGTTATTTATTGTTATTTATATTTATCTTCCCCGTTTGAAAGTGACTTTATTTGACCCCTAGGTGAAGGGTATTCTTTTTGTGTGTGTTATTCTGGCCGGGTTTCTTTGTGTGTTCGGTTTCAATTCATTAAATTTCCATTTCTTTACCCATGTGTCTTATTTAGTAGTGTTTGGCGATCGGGCTGCTCGCTCTCTCTCTCTCTTCAAACCTAGGCCTAACTTATTCTAGCTTTCTAGCACCAGGAGGGTATTCCTACCACTCGTCGTGGGACCACCTTCACGGAGTCTGGAGTCACTCGGCACATCTGGCCTGCAAGTACGGGCCCAGCACAGGTCAGAAATTAACATCTATTTCCACTGCGTACTCCTTTCTTTTCTAGTTGGTTCCAGTGATGCAGCTAGGAGGCACGCCAAGAATATGTTTATTTTAATAGGGTGGTGCAGATGGTAGCAGAGCGTGGTTAAGTCTCCTGGTCGCTTAGCCATATCCATTGGATTTTAATATTTCGCTGCATATTTTTCAATGTTGTTTTTATTCTGTTTCATGTTCCGTATTGCATACTATGCAAACAAATATTGAGAGTCAATGTGAACTTCCAAGGAGTATGGACCATAAAAATAACAAACTGTAAGGAGAGTGCAATGAGTTGGACCCTATCAACGAACCCCAGCATTGGTAATGTACTAACCAACCCTACTTCTTGTTTCGTACTCATTTCAGGCGCAGGACGGAGGCCAGACATTTGTAGTTATTGTTTTGAATTGTAGCTAGCAGTACTTCTGTAGTTTAGCCATGTATTCTCTCCCAGGTTGTAACGTGAAGAAGGAGCTCATCCAGTCTGACGATGATCTGCTATCGTTTGAAAGTGTCTGTGGGAAAGACACTAATCCATTGACTGAGGTGAAAGGCCATCGCAAGGGAGGCGTAGCCAATATAGTGTCCAAGTGGGGAATTTCATTTTCTGGTGAACTGGAAGTTTCGTCTGTATTTGAGTTCTTAGACAGGGTCAGTGAACTCTGCCATTGTTATGACCTCAAACCAGACGACATTGTTGTCTGCCTACCGTTATTGTTGAGTGGCTTAGCTTTAAAATGGTATCGACTTACCAACAGATCTCTCATCTCGTGGGTTGATTTCTGTAAGTCAATAAAGGAGCGGTTTACGACTTATGTTTTTGAACATGACTTGAAGGCTGAAATTCATCGCCGTACCCAGGGTTTGGAAGAGCCTGTAGACGATTTTGTTACTGGGCTAATGACTTTAATAAGTAGGTTGTCGCAGCCCCTTCCCCTTATTGAAACTGTTGATATTGTGTATAGAAATCTAGCACCTGAGTACAAGTCTTTCATACGCCGGTCCAGTGTGTATAGTGTGGCTGACATTGTTGATCAAGGACGTGAATGCGAGTTCAATCGGCGCCTGCGCAAGTCATATGTACCCCCACCCCTCCCCTCTGACAGTTTGTTTCCAGAGACTGCATGCGCGCAATCCCAGATTCAGAGGACTGCGCACCCATCTTCAATATCTCGTCAGGAGGACCGGGCAGTTAACCGTCCCCACTCGCATATTGTCGGGAGTATTCCCAATGCTACTTCTTCTGCGAATCCCGCTCCTCAGGATCAACAGTTACCTCGAAACCCGAACATGTATAACCGTATAAAATGTTGGAATTGTGATCGTTTGGGGCATCATTTTAATTCCTGCCGTGCGCCCTCGCGTGTGTTTTGTCACACATGTGGTCTTCGTGACGTGACGCACATAGCCTGTCCTAGATGTGCTTCGCGTCAGGGAAACGAGCATGGGTCCCCGGTTTAGACCCGCCGGAGTGGCCATGCAATGAAGTTCGCCGGGAAATGAACATTTCCACGACTGGAAACTTCTGTCCTTGGGTCCCTGTAAGTGTTAAGAAATTGTCGATACCCGCTTTACTGGATTCTGGTGCTTCACGTTCATTTATTCAGCGCTCCATCGCGGAACAGCTTCCTGTTACTCAGATTTGTCCACAAGATGGGGGTTAAAATTTTATTCTGCGGTGAAGTCATCTATTTCTGTTTCTAGCGTTGTAACATGTCATATTAAGATATGTGGTTATTCTTGGGATTGGAACTTCCATGTGGTGGATGACTTATCTACGCCTATGATCTTAGGTTCTGATTTTATGCACAAAGCAGGGTTGAGGCTTGATTTTTCGGATCATTCCTTCAGTTTTTTGTTTAAATCCAAGGAGCGGTTTCATTTTAATACTTGTGAAGCGAGTGTTCCTTGTAGTTTTTCTGGTATCTCTGCTGTTCTAATCCCTCCTACTTTATTCACGAGTCAACGTGACGCTTTATCTGATTTGGTGAATGAATTTCCAGATGTTCTCACGTCGGAACTGGGTTCCGCTATCGGCTACGAGTGTCATATTGATTTGACTGATGAGGTTCCAGTTAGGTCGGCGCCATTTTCTTGCTCTCCACCCAAACTCATTGCCATGAGAGAATATATTCATGATCTTAAGGCACGCGGTGTTGTGAGTCCTTCTAAGTCATCTTATGGTAGTCCAGCATTCCTGGTGCCTAAGAAAGATGGTACTTTTCGTTTAGTAGTTGATTATCGTCGACTCAATTCTAAGGTGGTGTTCGACAACTTTCCCCTTCCAACTCTGGAGAGCGCTTTTCAGCATTTTCACGGGGCGAAGTACTATTCCGTCCTAGATTTGAACTGTGCATATTATCAAATTCCTCTCGATCCCGAGAGCCGTAAGGTAACTGCGTTCTCCACTCCGTTCGGCCTTTTTGAGTTCAATAAGTTACCCATGGGCATTTCTATCGGCGGACAAGTATTGAGTAGGGTTTTGGATGAGTTATTTGGAGATTTAAAGTATTCATCTGTGTTTAACTATCTTGATGACCTCGTGATTTACAGTCAGTCTTTTGAGGATCACCTGATCCATTTACGTGAAGTCCTATGTCGTCTTCGCAGAGCCGGACTCACTGTTAACCCGGACAAAATCTCTTTGGCTTCGAAGCAAATCAAATTTTTAGGTCACATTCTTTCGGATGTGGGCATAGAAGTGAACCCTGAGCGTGTCCAATGTATCCAAGAGTTCCCTACTCCCACGAATGTGAAAGCAGTCCGACGGTTTTTGGGAATGGCGGGCTTTTACAGTAGGTTCATTAAGGGCTTTCGGACATTTCAGCGCCCCTGAATTATTTGAAGAAGAAGAATGTACGATTCGTGTGGGGCCCCGACCAGTGTCTCGCCTTTGAGAAATTGAAAGAATGTCTTTCTTCTGCTCCCGTCCTTCGAACTCCGGATTTTGGGAAAGATTTTATGTTACATTGTGATGCGAGTGATGTCGCAGTTTCTTGTGTGCTTAGTCAGCAGGTGAATGGTAATTTGGCACCCATCGCTTTTGCCAGTCGGATGCTTAATGATTGCGAACGCCAGTATTCCACTTTCGAGAAAGAAAGTCTGGCTGTCGTATTCGGCTGTGAACGTTTCAGATCTTTTCTAGAACATCGGCATTTCATAGTGTATACCGACAATGAAGCTCTGTCCTGGATGCGCTCGCATGTCAAAAAATTGGGACGTATAAATCGTTGGATTCTTCGTCTATCCTCTTTCAGCTTTGACATCATTCACGTCAGAGGCAGTGAAAATGTTGTAGCGGATTGTTTGTCACGCATGTTTGAGGAACCTCCTCCCATTGTTGAGATCCCCGAGCCAGTGAATCTTCTCCAACACATTCCATGGTCTTTTACTGACATCCGTACGTACCAAGCAGATGACCCATTTTGTGTCACACTGCGTGAAAAAATTCTCGGGAAAGATCCTGGTGTATCTGAGTTTTCATTGCGCAATGATGTTATAGTGCATACCGCTCCTCGATCTTCGAAATGTAGGATTTTCGTGCCAGAGAATATACGAAGTATGCTCTTGGCGTATTTCCATGAATCCTGTTTTGGATTACATTTAGGTATGACGAAGACTTTCCATAAAATCTCTCAGGAATTCTTCTGGCCTCATTTGAAAGCGGATGCTTTTGCTTTCGTCCGAAAATGTGTTACGTGTCAACGTTCTAAGCCAGCAAAGAATTCTCGCATTGGACTTCACCACGCTGACACGATGTCATATCCTAATGAGCGCCTGTTTATAGATTATTTTGGTCCCCTAGTTAGGTCATCTTCTGGTCATAAAGCTATACTTACTGTCGTTGATGGATTTTCAAAATTTGTATGGTTATTTCCTGTCAGGGAAATCACGACACGTACCACTGTTAGGCTTTTGACCAATCATATTTTTGGTGTTTTTGGTCCTCCAAAGTTTTTAGTGTCCGATAACGCGAGCGTTTTCCGGTCCAAGTGTTTTAGATCAATGTGTTTTTCTTGGGGAATTGATCATGTCTTTTTGGCACCCTACCACCCTCAGCCAAATCACGTTGAAAGGTTTCATCGTAACTTGAAGGCTTGCTTGAGTGCGTTCCACAACGCAGATCAGTCACGTTGGGACGCAAATCTTCAGTTTTTCTCCTTAGGATTTAACACTGCTCTTCATGAATCGACGAATTCTACCCCTTCGGAATTGTTTTTAGGAAGGCGTATTGTTGATCCACTTCAGCTTCAGTGGAAAATAGATTATCTGGCTGCGCCATCCCGCCGTACCTCAGTCAAAGAAAAATGGGAAGTTGCTGTACGGCATCTGAAAAGGGCACGAGATCGCGTGGCGTCTCGCTATAACAAGGGTAGGCAACCTGTTTGTTTTCAGGTGAATGACGACGTGCTAGTGCGCCTGCACCCACAGAGTTCGGCCAAGAATAAGGAGTCAGCTAAACTAATGCTTCGCTGGAGCACGCCCAAAACTATCACTAGATTTTTAACACCTGTCACTGTTGAATTGATCTCCAAGGAGAATCCCACCGACGTATCCAGAGCTCACATATCTCAATTGAAACCATTTATTGTGTAACCTTCTTATTTGCTGTGATTAATGTTGTCCTTTTTCTGCGTAGGTTAGCCAATCATAATTTGCTTATGTTATCCAAGGAAGCTAGTATTCATATGGCGTCTCCTTGACCTGCCTATTATTGAACCAATTTTGACCGAGCAGAGTCAAGTACAAATTTACGAGCTCAAGAAAGAAAATAATACAAGAAGAAATAGGCCTACATACTCTGTGTAACTTAATATTTATTGTAAAAATATGTATTTTTGCGAATTCGGCCAGTAGAGAATTTATATTCTATAAATAATGGACACATTATATCGCTTCTTTGTTATTTTAATACGTCACTTTCATGATGGGTATAAGGAGAATGGCAGACTTCGGCGTCAAAGGGCGAAAGTCTTTTGTTTATGATTTTCGTCCGTGTCTCTATCTACTTTTCTTGTCATTGTAACGCGCAGGCGAACCGTAATACCATTATGACAAGCCCAGGGATCGTCAAAGGAACGCGCGCCTTTGGGGACCCCGAAGGAGTTCTGTCCTGATATTGCGATCGCCGAAGCGATGTGATTGTTTTTATATATTACTTCATTTTATAACTGTATTCTTTCTGATATGGCTCAATTGCTTAAGTGATTGTTATATCGATCACCCTCCCCCCTCATATTTTGTGTACTGTTATAGTTGTTGACAAACCACCTGTGTGATAAGGATGTTGTGTATTTTGGAACACTTGGGACATGATTGATTTCAAAGCGGTGGTGCTTAGTGATGTAAAAAGAAAAATCTTTTATTATTATAAATAATTTTTCTTTTGGGGGGTGGTGTGGATCCTGAGCCATGTTTAACATCTCTCATTTCTTTATTTTCTTTGGCGGCCGTCCCGGTAGAATCAGACGCCATGTGAGATACTTTCTGTCCGGACGTGCCTTGAGGCTCTCCGCCTTATTATTTAAAATGTAATGTTTTTTCCTTTTTATTTAACATTGTTATTATGCCGAAGCCTTCCATTTACTCATGTAAGTAACACATCTAACCTTGTTTCCACTATGCTCATTTCCTAAATTTAACTTTTCTTTTTGGTCTTCGTCGTGTGCTTGGATTTGCTGTGGAACCAATCGAAATGGCGGTCTCCTGTTTTATTTTGTTTGAGTCTTCGTTTAACCTTTTATTTGTGCCGTGAAATATATCTGCGAGTGATTTTGTGAGTGTATGTTTTTCTTGCTGCCAGGTGCATTGATGCTGTTTTGATTGGGCATATCTTCGAATGGGTCTCCCGTGGTTTGTGGACGTTGGCGTTTCGACCATTCTCCCAACACGAGGCATGACACCATATATTTTAGCCCTTATGTTTTCCCTTCATTCCATGCTTCGGGCAACTGAATCACGGCGGTAACTTTAAGTAGGCCTTACCGTATTCAGCTCGAACTCGGAACGTAAGTTGGGGACCATATAGGTTTAGCATATTTTGCTAGACTACCTACAAGCACGAGTTGCTTTGAGTTTTATTTCTGCATCGTCGGCTGGCATTTTGTGTGTTTGACTGCGTGTATGTATCTTGATATATTTCACGGACACTTGACGGCATTTGTTTCTCCTTGTAGTATCTTTGGTTTCTGGCATTTCTTTTCTCTGGAGACTGCCAGCTCGATCGCATCCCCATTGCTCGCCACAGCCTTTGCGACACGCACACAGCCTCTTGTTTTATCTTTGCTATGCTTGTTATTTGTGGTCGTCATGACAACCATCCATCTCTAGGCAGAGAAGTGATTGTTGTTGACCAGCGACCGGGTCGATTGCCTTTTGGTCAATTACCTCCTCCCTTTTTACATCATTTTTATTGGAAGTGAGCACAGGTATGAATTTAATTTGTTAACGTTATTTACTATCGTAAGTTATTTATTGTTATTTATATTTATCTTCCCCGTTTGAAAGTGACTTTATTTGACCCCTAGGTGAAGGGTATTCTTTTTGTGTGTGTTATTCTGGCCGGGTTTCTTTGTGTGTTCGGTTTCAATTCATTAAATTTCCATTTCTTTACCCATGTGTCTTATTTAGTAGTGTTTGGCGATCGGGCTGCTCGCTCTCTCTCTCTCTTCAAACCTAGGCCTAACTTATTCTAGCTTTCTAGCACCAGGAGGGTATTCCTACCACTCGTCGTGGGACCACCTTCACGGAGTCTGGAGTCACTCGGCACATCTGGCCTGCAAGTACGGGCCCAGCACAGGTCAGAAATTAACATCTATTTCCACTGCGTACTCCTTTCTTTTCTAGTTGGTTCCAGTGATGCAGCTAGGAGGCACGCCAAGAATATGTTTATTTTAATAGGGTGGTGCAGATGGTAGCAGAGCGTGGTTAAGTCTCCTGGTCGCTTAGCCATATCCATTGGATTTTAATATTTCGCTGCATATTTTTCAATGTTGTTTTTATTCTGTTTCATGTTCCGTATTGCATACTATGCAAACAAATATTGAGAGTCAATGTGAACTTCCAAGGAGTATGGACCATAAAAATAACAAACTGTAAGGAGAGTGCAATGAGTTGGACCCTATCAACGAACCCCAGCATTGGTAATGTACTAACCAACCCTACTTCTTGTTTCGTACTCATTTCAGGCGAAGGACGGAGGCCAGACATTTGTAGTTATTGTTTTGAATTGTAGCTAGCAGTACTTCTGTAGTTTAGCCATGTATTCTCTCCCAGGTTGTAACGTGAAGAAGGAGCTTATCCAGTCTGACGATGATCTGCTATCGTTTGAAAGTGTCTGTGGGAAAGACACTAATCCATTGACTGAGGTGAAAGGCCATCGCAAGGGAGGCGTAGCCAATATAGTGTCCAAGTGGGGAATTTCATTTTCTGGTGAACTGGAAGTTTCGTCTGTATTTGAGTTCTTAGACAGGGTCAGTGAACTCTGCCATTGTTATGACCTCGAACCAGACGACATTGTTGTCTGCCTACCGTTATTGTTGAGTGGCTTAGCTTTAAAATGGTATCGACTTACCAACAGATCTCTCATCTCGTGGGTTGATTTCTGTAAGTCAATAAAGGAGCGGTTTACGACTTATGTTTTTGAACATGACTTGAAGGCTGAAATTCATCGCCGTACCCAGGGTTTGGAAGAGCCTGTAGACGATTTTGTTACTGGGCTAATGACTTTAATAAGTAGGTTGTCGCAGCCCCTTCCCCTTATTGAAACTGTTGATATTGTGTATAGAAATCTAGCACCTGAGTACAAGTCTTTCATACGCCGGTCCAGTGTGTATAGTGTGGCTGACATTGTTGATCAAGGACGTGAATGCGAGTTCAATCGGCGCCTGCGCAAGTCATATGTACCCCCACCCCTCCCCTCTGACAGTTTGTTTCCAGAGACTGCATGCGCGCAATCCCAGATTCAGAGGACTGCGCACCCATCTTCAATATCTCGTCAGGAGGACCGGGCAGTTAACCGTCCCCACTCGCATATTGTCGGGAGTATTCCCAATGCTACTTCTTCTGCGAATCCCGCTCCTCAGGATCAACAGTTACCTCGAAACCCGAACATGTATAACCGTATAAAATGTTGGAATTGTGATCGTTTGGGGCATCATTTTAATTCCTGCCGTGCGCCCTCGCGTGTGTTTTGTCACACATGTGGTCTTCGTGACGTGACGCACATAGCCTGTCCTAGATGTGCTTCGCGTCAGGGAAACGAGCATGGGTCCCCGGTTTAGACCCGCCGGAGTGGCCATGCAATGAAGTTCGCCGGGAAATGAACATTTCCACGACTGGAAACTTCTGTCCTTGGGTCCCTGTAAGTGTTAAGAAATTGTCGATACCCGCTTTACTGGATTCTGGTGCTTCACGTTCATTTATTCAGCGCTCCATCGCGGAACAGCTTCCTGTTACTCAGATTTGTCCACAAGATGGGGGTTAAAATTTTATTCTGCGGTGAAGTCATCTATTTCTGTTTCTAGCGTTGTAACATGTCATATTAAGATATGTGGTTATTCTTGGGATTGGAACTTCCATGTGGTGGATGACTTATCTACGCCTATGATCTTAGGTTCTGATTTTATGCACAAAGCAGGGTTGAGGCTTGATTTTTTCGGATCATTCCTTCAGTTTTTTGTTTAAATCCAAGGAGCGGTTTCATTTTAATACTTGTGAAGCGAGTGTTCCTTGTAGTTTTTCTGGTATCTCTGCTGTTCTAATCCCTCCTACTTTATTCACGAGTCAACGGACGCTTTATCTGATTTGGTGAATGAATTTCCAGATGTTCTCACGTCGGAACTGGGTTCCGCTATCGGCTACGAGTGTCATATTGATTTGACTGATGAGGTTCCAGTTAGGTCGGCGCCATTTTCTTGATCTCCACCCAAACTCATTGCCATGAGAGAATATATTCATGATCTTAAGGCACGCGGTGTTGTGAGTCCTTCTAAGTCTTCTTATGGTAGTCCAGCATTCCTGGTGCCTAAGAAAGATGGTACTTTTCGTTTAGTAGTTGATTATCGTCGACTCAATTCTAAGGTGGTGTTCGACAACTTTCCCCTTCCAACTCTGGAGAGCGCTTTTCAGCATTTTCACGGGGCGAAGTACTATTCCGTCCTAGATTTGAACTGTGCATATTATCAAATTCCTCTCGATCCCGAGAGCCGTAAGGTAACTGCGTTCTCCACTCCGTTCGGCCTTTTTGAGTTCAATAAGTTACCCATGGGCATTTCTATCGGCGGACAAGTATTGAGTAGGGTTTTGGATGAGTTATTTGGAGATTTAAAGTATTCATCTGTGTTTAACTATCTTGATGACCTCGTGATTTACAGTCAGTCTTTTGAGGATCACCTGATCCATTTACGTGAAGTCCTATGTCGTCTTCGCAGAGCCGGACTCACTGTTAACCCGGACAAAATCTCTTTGGCTTCGAAGCAAATCAAATTTTTAGGTCACATTCTTTCGGATGTGGGCATAGAAGTGAACCCTGAGCGTGTCCAATGTATCCAAGAGTTCCCTACTCCCACGAATGTGAAAGCAGTCCGACGGTTTTTGGGAATGGCGGGCGTTTACAGTAGGTTCATTAAGGGCTTTCGGACATTTCAGCGCCCCTGAATTATTTGAAGAAGAAGAATGTACGATTCGTGTGGGGCCCCGACCAGTGTCTCGCCTTTGAGAAATTGAAAGAATGTCTTTCTTCTGCTCCCGTCCTTCGAACTCCGGATTTTGGGAAAGATTTTATGTTACATTGTGATGCGAGTGATGTCGCAGTTTCTTGTGTGATTAGTCAGCAGGTGAATGGTAATTTGGCACCCATCGCTTTTGCCAGTCGGATGCTTAATGATTGCGAACGCCGGTATTCCACTTTCGAGAAAGAAAGTCTGGCTGTCGTATTCGGCTGTGAACGTTTCAGATCTTTTCTAGAACATCGGCATTTCATAGTGTATACCGACAATGAAGCTCTGTCCTGGATGCGCTCGCATGTCAAAAAATTGGGACGTATAAATCGTTGGATTCTTCGTCTATCCTCTTTCAGCTTTGACATCATTCACGTCAGAGGCAGTGAAAATGTTGTAGCGGATTGTTTGTCACGCATGTTTGAGGAACCTCCTCCCATTGTTGAGATCCCCGAGCCAGTGAATCTTCTCCAACACATTCCATGGTCTTTTACTGACATCCGTACGTACCAAGCAGATGACCCATTTTGTGTCACACTGCGTGAAAAAATTCTCGGGAAAGATCCTGGTGTATCTGAGTTTTCATTGCGCAATGATGTTATAGTGCATACCGCTCCTCGATCTTCGAAATGTAGGATTTTCGTGCCAGAGAATATACGAAGTATGCTCTTGGCGTATTTCCATGAATCCTGTTTTGGATTACATTTAGGTATGACGAAGACTTTCCATAAAATCTCTCAGGAATTCTTCTGGCCTCATTTGAAAGCGGATGCTTTTGCTTTCGTCCGAAAATGTGTTACGTGTCAACGTTCTAAGCCAGCAAAGAATTCTCGCATTGGACTTCACCACGCTGACACGATGTCATATCCTAATGAGCGCCTGTTTATAGATTATTTTGGTCCCCTAGTTAGGTCATCTTCTGGTCATAAAGCTATACTTACTGTCGTTGATGGATTTTCAAAATTTGTATGGTTATTTCCTGTCAGGGAAATCACGACACGTACCACTGTTAGGCTTTTGACCAATCATATTTTTGGTGTTTTTGGTCCTCCAAAGTTTTTAGTGTCCGATAACGCGAGCGTTTTCCGGTCCAAGTGTTTTAGATCAATGTGTTTTTCTTGGGGAATTGATCATGTCTTTTTGGCACCCTACCACCCTCAGCCAAATCACGTTGAAAGGTTTCATCGTAACTTGAAGGCTTGCTTGAGTGCGTTCCACAACGCAGATCAGTCACGTTGGGACGCAAATCTTCAGTTTTTCTCCTTAGGATTTAACACTGCTCTTCATGAATCGACGAATTCTACCCCTTCGGAATTGTTTTTAGGAAGGCGTATTGTTGATCCACTTCAGCTTCAGTGGAAAATAGATTATCTGGCTGCGCCATCCCGCCGTACCTCAGTCAAAGAAAAATGGGAAGTTGCTGTACGGCATCTGAAAAGGGCACGAGATCGCGTGGCGTCTCGCTATAACAAGGGTAGGCAACCTGTTTGTTTTCAGGTGAATGACGACGTGCTAGTGCGCCTGCACCCACAGAGTTCGGCCAAGAATAAGGAGTCAGCTAAACTAATGCTTCGCTGGAGCACGCCCAAAACTATCACTAGATTTTTAACACCTGTCACTGTTGAATTGATCTCCAAGGAGAATCCCACCGACGTATCCAGAGCTCACATATCTCAATTGAAACCATTTATTGTGTAACCTTCTTATTTGCTGTGATTAATGTTGTCCTTTTTCTGCGTAGGTTAGCCAATCATAATTTGCTTATGTTATCCAAGGAAGCTAGTATTCATATGGCGTCTCCTTGACCTGCCTATTATTGAACCAATTTTGACCGAGCAGAGTCAAGTACAAATTTACGAGCTCAAGAAAGAAAATAATACAAGAAGAAATAGGCCTACATACTCTGTGTAACTTAATATTTATTGTAAAAATATGTATTTTTGCGAATTCGGCCAGTAGAGAATTTATATTCTATAAATAATGGACACATTATATCGCTTCTTTGTTATTTTAATACGTCACTTTCATGATGGGTATAAGGAGAATGGCAGACTTCGGCGTCAAAGGGCGAAAGTCTTTTGTTTATGATTTTCGTCCGTGTCTCTATCTACTTTTCTTGTCATTGTAACGCGCAGGCGAACCGTAATACCATTATGACAAGCCCAGGGATCGTCAAAGGAACGCGCGCCTTTGGGGACCCCGAAGGAGTTCTGTCCTGATATTGCGATCGCCGAAGCGATGTGATTATTTTTATATATTACTTCATTTTATAACTGCATTCTTTCTGATATGGCTCAATTGCTTAAGTGATTGTTATATCGATCACCCTCCCCCCTCATATTTTGTGTACTGTTATAGTTGTTGACAAACCACCTGTGTGATAAGGATGTTGTGTATTTTGGAACACTTGGGACATGATTGATTTCAAAGCGGTGGTGCTTAGTGATGTAAAAAGAAAAATCTTTTATTATTATAAATAATTTTTCTTTTGGGGGGTGGTGTGGATCCTGAGCCATGTTTAACATCTCTCATTTCTTTATTTTCTTTGGCGGCCGTCCCGGTAGAATCAGACGCCATGTGAGATACTTTCTGTCCGGACGTGCCTTGAGGCTCTCCGCCTTATTATTTAAAATGTAATGTTTTTCCTTTTTATTTAACATTGTTATTATGCCGAAGCCTTCCATTTACTCATGTAAGTAACACATCTAACCTTGTTTCCACTATGCTCATTTCCTAAATTTAACTTTTCTTTTTGGTCTTCGTCGTGTGCTTGGATTTGCTGTGGAACCAATCGAAATGGCGGTCTCCTGTTTTATTTTGTTTGAGTCTTCGTTTAACCTTTTATTTGTGCCGTGAAATATATCTGCGAGTGATTTTGTGAGTGTATGTTTTTCTTGCTGCCAGGTGCATTGATGCTGTTTTGATTGGGCATATCTTCGAATGGGTCTCCCGTGGTTTGTGGACGTTGGCGTTTCGACCATTCTCCCAACACGAGGCATGACACCATATATTTTAGCCCTTATGTTTTCCCTTCATTCCATGCTTCGGGCAACTGAATCACGGCGGTAACTTTAAGTAGGCCTTACCGTATTCAGCTCGAACTCGGAACGTAAGTTGGGGACCATATAGGTTTAGCATATTTTGCTAGACTACCTACAAGCACGAGTTGCTTTGAGTTTTATTTCTGCATCGTCGGCTGGCATTTTGTGTGTTTGACTGCGTGTATGTATCTTGATATATTTCACGGACACTTGACGGCATTTGTTTCTCCTTGTAGTATCTTTGGTTTCTGGCATTTCTTTTCTCTGGAGACTGCCAGCTCGATCGCATCCCCATTGCTCGCCACAGCCTTTGCGACACGCACACAGCCTCTTGTTTTATCTTTGCTATGCTTGTTATTTGTGGTCGTCATGACAACCATCCATCTCTAGGCAGAGAAGTGATTGTTGTTGACCAGCGACCGGGTCGATTGCCTTTTGGTCAATTACCTCCTCCCTTTTTACATCATTTTTATTGGAAGTGAGCACAGGTATGAATTTAATTTGTTAACGTTATTTACTATCGTAAGTTATTTATTGTTATTTATATTTATCTTCCCCGTTTGAAAGTGACTTTATTTGACCCCTAGGTGAAGGGTATTCTTTTTGTGTGTGTTATTCTGGCCGGGTTTCTTTGTGTGTTCGGTTTCAATTCATTAAATTTCCATTTCTTTACCCATGTGTCTTATTTAGTAGTGTTTGGCGATCGGGCTGCTCGCTCTCTCTCTCTCTTCAAACCTAGGCCTAACTTATTCTAGCTTTCTAGCACCAGGAGGGTATTCCTACCACTCGTCGTGGGACCACCTTCACGGAGTCTGGAGTCACTCGGCACATCTGGCCTGCAAGTACGGGCCCAGCACAGGTCAGAAATTAACATCTATTTCCACTGCGTACTCCTTTCTTTTCTAGTTGGTTCCAGTGATGCAGCTAGGAGGCACGCCAAGAATATGTTTATTTTAATAGGGTGGTGCACTCTGCACAAGGAATACCTGTTGGAGAGGGACAAAGTAGTATTCAGCCGTTGGAGGAAGGCGCATTGTACAAATATCTTGGGTTCGCCCAGAGTACCCGTCTCAGACACAGTGATATCAAGAAGAACATAACTGAGCAATATACTTCACGGCTTCGCAGTATTCTCTCTTCAAAACTTAGCGCTAAACATAGAATATCATTAAGGCAGTTAACACATTTGCAATGCCCGTAGTTACATACTCCTTTGGTATAATCAGGTGGACTCAAACTGAACTGCACGATCTGCAACGAAAAACATCGGTGCTTTTATCACGCCATCGTATGCACCATCCGAAATCAGCAACAGAGCGCCTGACTCTACCTCGGTCTGAAGGTGGTAGAGGACTGATAGACATCATGAACCTTCATACAAAACAAGTGACAACTCTGCGTGCATTTTTCCACAACAAAGGAGAAACATCCCCTCTCCATCACACTGTATCTTCAGCTGATGATAATTACACACCGCTCCATCTGTCATCTTTAGATCCACCAGTAAAAGAAATGAAAACTACTGAACACAAGATCGGGAATTGGAAACAGAAGGCGCTTCATGGGAAGTTTCCACATGAGTTGGACCAGCCTCACATCGACAAGTTTGCGTCGCACGCATGGCTGACCCACTCGGTCTTCTTTCCGGAAACAGAGGGATTTGTTGTAGCTATCCAAGACCAAGTTGTTGCTACTCGAAGCTATCGGAAATTTATCATAAAAGATCCAGCAACAGAGAGTGAGAAATGTCGCCGCTGTGGCAAATGTAGTGAAACCATTCAACACGTCATATCAGGTTGTTCCCACCTTGCCAACACTGACTACAAACATCGACACGATCAAGTTGCCAACATTATCCACCAGAAACTGGCATTGAAGTACAAACTTCTTCAAAGCTCCGTCCCCTATTGGAAATACATACCATCTGCAGTACTCGAAAATGCCACACACAAGCTCTATTGGGACAGAGGAGTTGTGACAGATGTCGCAGTCAGTAACAACCGGCCAGATATCATAGTCATCAATAAAGTACACAAAGAGGCATTACTGATAGATATCGCATGTCCCAACACTCAAAACATGCAAACAACAGCTGCTACTAAAATATCTAAGTACACAGAGCTGGCAATTGAGGTAAAGCAGATGTGGAAACTTGATTCGGTGACTACCATCCCAATAATTGTATCGTGTACTGGTGTTATACCGAAAACTCTCCATAGTGGTCTATCAATATTGAATCTGCACCCGCAGATATATATTGAACTTCAGAAGGCAGTTCTGTTAAACACATGCCATATTGTTAGGAAGTTCCTTGGTGACAATACACTGGCCGAATACTCAGCAAGGCTTGATGATCCAGATGGGAATTTAGCTCATCCTACAAATGAAGGAGACTCGTGAAGACTGCGGGCAAGACCTGGATGTGAAGTCTCTGAACAGTATAATAGAAATTATCTCAGTACAGATGGTTCCTTGCTAAGGCCGAACCAGGCTGTAACATAAAATGTAGCCGGTATTTGCCGTGATAATGTTGTTATACAATAAACTATAATAATAATAATAATAATAATAATAATGATTAGCGTCAAGTGGGGAGGCCTTAATCATTTCTTTTATTTTAAGTAATGGAACATCGAGGTCACCTGTTCCAATTTTCTAGTGTAGGCATCGTAAATTATACAGTGAGGGCCCTCCCTATAGAACAGAGCCTCGCAGAGTCCGTGCCGCGGACAGGTCGCAATGACTCACCACCAGATTTATAGTATGCACCGATTACAACAGCGGATTGGCAAGCCCTGGATGTTTTCATAGCATGTATTACATACACAGTTCGCAAGATACCTTTGTTGAGGTAATTAAGACTTGTGGTGAAGTATTGTAGCCCATCTCGTATCCCGTGAACATGGTTAGGTACAGAACAATACATCGAATTTTCCTTGTAGAAACTTATCTTCTCAGGAACAAGTTTGCAGTAAATGTGTTCGTACATTTCAGCGCCGTGCGATTTTGACTTGTTGGAGAACCTCAAATCCAAGGTATACAGAAACAATCCGCGTACTCTGGAGACTCTCGAGAACGAAATAACTGCACCGAAACAAAATGTCAGTGAGGATGAATTACAGCGAGTGTACCAAATCTTCATACGTATGTGCAATGCATCCTTAGAAAATGAAAGACAGCGTTTCCAGAAAGTATTCTGAATGTCATGTCAGTAATGGTGATTATAAAATACGTTAAAAAGTGTGAATGTGTTAAACCAATTTGGCGCTACGCTGCTGCTAGCACCCGTGCCTTGCTCGACACGCTGCAATACACAGTGCCCTGGCCTCGGCTAGGCCCCGTTCTTTAGGTAGGGCCCTCACTGCAGATGATAAGAGTGTTTTCTTTTCTGCGTATGGCTGTTAGTGCCGGGAGTGTCCGAGGACATGTTCGGCTCGCCAGTTTTGTAGCTGTTTCGAGGCGGACACCCAATGGGTGAGCTACACGTACCGTCGCGTGTGGAGTGTTGTCTGGGGAGGAAAGTTTGAGTGTACTGTAAGGACGAGGAGTTGGAAGGTAGCGGCTGTGGCCTATAGTTAGGGACCAACCCCGGCATTTGCCTGGAAGGAAGATGGGAAACCACAGAAGACCAGCTTCAAGGTTGCCGGCGGGGGGATTCGAACCTCCTTGCCTCCCGGATGTGAGCGACTGCCAGCAGTCATGCCGTAACGACCACGGCTAACTCACCCGGTGATAAGAGTGTTTATTTCTAAAGATGAACAGCTCTTACTCATATTATGTTATAATAAAAATATCGTGTGGCCTCGGTTGCCGGGTGAAAGCTTTGTTATTTGACGCCCAGAGGACAGATTACATGTCGAATTTTGTTGTTCCTTGGAGCGCAAAGAAAGTCAAGGAGGTTAGAGATCTAAGCTCCTTGACAATATAGCGCTTTCTAGTAGAGAATGGACGAACTTTGTGTTGGCGGAAAATCCCGAGTTTAATTTTGCCATTATCAACACTGCACACTGAATTCAAATAGGTTCTTTAACATTTTTGTCGCCTTTCAAAAAATGACTTACCACGGACAGGAGCGAACCTGCAAGTTTGGGGTTGGTAATTCGACACGATAACCACTTACCCACCGTGGCAAGCACTCATATTATGTTGTTGTTGGCTCATTAAATATTAAACCTAATTTTAATTTCTTAAAATACGTAGTGTCAGCAGAGAGATTTCCCATGAGGGCCGGTATGATGTAGACCTACAGTGCTGCTACAGTAGTTGATGAGATCTCATTGGAACTGTGGCATTACTATCATTCAATCAGTGTTATCTGCACTGCAATCATATCAGGGCATGTTGTGTAACTCTCCAATCTGTGATAACTTCCTTGTTTAATGCAGGGCACCTCGAGATAACTGGAGATGGA
The DNA here is from genome assembly GCA_946902985.2 of Meconema thalassinum. Classification (NCBI taxonomy): domain Eukaryota; kingdom Metazoa; phylum Arthropoda; class Insecta; order Orthoptera; family Tettigoniidae; genus Meconema; species Meconema thalassinum. The sequence continues at coordinate 291,037,021 of OX336391.1, read as the reverse complement.
TGACAGTAGCACATTAAAATCATATCTGGACAGTCTATAATTAATGAGTACAGTCAAGTGAGGATGCTTTAATCAAAATTATTCTTCAAATGATGTTCACGTAATGTGTAACTCTGTCAAACCCTTGTTATTCCATTTCAGTGGGATCGGGGATGCCTATTGCGAGGAATTTCTACTTGGCCGGTGAATATAGACTAAAACTAGTTCCTTCCTAGTAGAGGAACTTAGACTAAAACTAGTTCCTTCTTGGTAGAGGAATCGAGACTAAAACTAGTTCCTTCTTGGTAGAGGAATTTAGGCTAAAACTAGTTCCTTCTTGGTAGGGGAACATAGACTAAAACTAGTTCCTCCTTGGTAGGGGAATTTAGACTAAAACTAGTTCCTTCTTTGTAGGGGAACTTAGGCTAAAACTAGTTCCTTCTTGGTAGGGGAATTTAGACTAAAACTAGTTCCTTCTTGGAAGGGGAAATTAGACTAAAATTAGTTACTTCTTGGTAGGGGAACTTAGACTAAAACTAGTTCCTTCTTGGTAGGAGAATTTAGACTAAAACTAGTTCTTCCTTTGTAGGGGAACTTATAGCCGTGGTGGTTACGGCATGACTGATGGCAGTTGCTCACATCCGGGAGGCGAGGAGGTTCGAATCCCCCCGCCGGCAACCTTGAAGATGGTCTTCTGTGGTTTCCCATCATCCTTCCAGGCAAATGCCGGGGTTGGTCCCTAACTGTAGGCCACAGCCGCTACCTTCCAACTCCTCGTCCTTACATTCCAACTTCCCTCCTTCCCTCCCCAACGGTACTTGTAGCTCACCCATTGGGTGTCCGTCTCGAAGCAGCTACAAAACTAGCGAGCCGAACATGTCCTCGGACACTCCCGGCACTAAAAGCCATACGCTAAAAAAAAGGGGAACTTAGGCTAAAACTAGTTCCTTCTTGGTAGGGGAATTTAGACTAAAACTAGTTCCTTCTTGGTAGGGGAACTTAGACTAAAATTAGTTACTTCTTGGTAGGGAAACTTAGACTAAAACTAGTTCCTTCATGGTAGGGGAACTTAGACTAAAACTAGTTCCTCCTTGGTAGGGGAATTTAGACTAAAACAAGTTCCTTCTTGGTAGGGGAACTTAGACTAAAATTAGTTACTTCTTGGTAGGGAAACTTAGGCTAAAACTAGTTCCTTCTTGGTAGGGGAACTTAGACTTAAACTAGTTACTTCTTGGTAGGGGAATTTAGACTAAAACTAGTTCCTTCTTGGTAGGGGAAATTAGACTAAAACTAGTTCCTTCTTGGTAGGGGAATTTAGACTAAAACTAGTTACTTCTTGGTAGGAGAATTTAGACTAAAAATAGTTCCTTCTTTGTAGGGGAACTTAGGCTAAAACTAGTTCCTTCTTTGTAGGGGAACTTATGCTAAAACTAGTTCCTTCTTGGTAGGAGAAATTTGGGCAAAACTAGTTCCTTCTTGGTAGAGGAATTTAGATTAAACTAGTTGCTTCTTGGTAGGGAATTTAGACTAAAACTAGTTCCTTCTTGGTAGGGGGATTTAGACTAAAACTAGTTCCTTCTTGGTAGAGGAATTTAGGCTAAAACTAGTTCCTTCTTGGTAGGGGAACTTATACTAAAACTAGTTCCTTCTTGGTAGAAGAATTTAGACTAAAACTAGTTCCTTCTTGGTAGGAGAATTTAGACTAAAACTAGTTCCTTCTTTGTAGGGGAGCTTAGGCTAATACTAGTTCCTTCTTGGTAGGGGAACTTAGACTAAAACTAGTTCCTTCTTGGTAGGGGAATTTAGACTAAAACTAGTTCCTTCTTGGTAGGAGAATTTAGACTAAAACTAGTTCCTTCTCTGTAGGGGAACTTAGGCAAAAACTAGTTCCGTCTTGGTAGGGGAACTTAGACTAATACTAGTTCCGTCTCGGCAGGGGAACTTAGACTAAAACTAGTTCCTTATTGGAAGGGGGATATAGACCGAAACTAGTTCCTTCTTGGTAGGGGAAATTAGACTAAAACTAGTTCCTTCTTGGTAGGGGAATTTAGACTAAAACTAGTTACTTCTGGGTAGGAGAATTTAGACTAAAAATAGTTCCTTCTTTGTAGGGGAACTTAGGCTAAAACTAGTTCCTTCTTTGTAGGGGAACATAGGCTAAAACTAGTTCCTTCTTGGTAGGAGAAATTTGGGCAAAACTAGTTCCTTCTTGGTAGACGAATTTAGATTAAACTAGTTGCTTCTTGGAAGGGGAATTTAGACTAAAACTAGTTCCTTCTTGGTAAGGGAATTTAGACTAAAACTAGTTCCTTCTTGGTAGAGGAATTTAGGCTAAAACTAGTTCCTTCTTGGTAGGGGAACTTAGACTAAAACTAGTTCCTTCTTGGTAGAAGAATTTAGACTAAAACTAGTTCCTTCTTGGTAGGAGAATTTAGACTAAAACTAGTTCCTTCTTTGTAGGGGAGCTTAGGCTAAAACTAGTTCCTTCTTGGTAGGGGAACTTAGACTAAAACTAGTTCCTTCTTGGTAGGGGAATTTAGACTAAAACTAGTTCCTTCATGGTAGGAGAATTTAGACTAAAACTAGTTCCTTCTTTGTAGGGGAACTTAGGCTAAAACTAGTTCCGTCTTGGTAGGGGAACTTAGACTAATACTAGTTCCGTCTCGGCAGGGGAACTTAGACTAAAACTAGTTCCTTATTGGAAGGGGGATATAGACCGAAACTAGTTCCTTCTTGGTAGGGGAACTTAGACTAAAGCTAGTTCCTTCTTTGTAGGGGAACAGACTAAAACTAGTTCCGACTTGGTAGAGGAATTTAGACTGAAACTAGTTCCTTCTTGGTAGGGGAATTTAGACTAAAACTAGTTCCTTCTTGGTAGGGGAATTTAGACTAAAACTAGTTCCTTCTTTGTAGGGGAGCTTAGGTTAAAATTAGTTCCTTCTTGGTAGGGGAACTTAGACTAAAACTAGTTCCTTTTTGGTAGGGGAATTTAGACTAAAACTAGTTCCTTCTTGGTAGGAGAATTTAGACTAAAACTAGTTCCTTCTTTGTAGGGGAACTTAGACTAAAACTAGGTCCTTCTTGGTAGGGGAAATTAGGGAAAAACTAGTTCCTTCTTGGTAGAGGAATTTAGATTAAACTAGTTGCTTCTTGGTAGGGGCATTTAGACTAAAACTAGTTCCTTCTTGGTAGGGGGATTTAGACTAAAACTAGTTCCTTCTTTTTAGGGGAGCTTAGACTAGAACTAGTTCCGTCTTGGTAGAGGAATTTAGACTAGAACTAGTTCCGTCTGGGTAGAGGAATTTAGACTAAAACTAGTTCCTTCTTGGTAGGGGGATTTAGACAAAAACTAGTTCCTTCTTGGTAGGGGAACTTAGACTAGAACTATTTCCGTCTTGGCAGGGGAACTTAGACTAAAACTAGTTCCTTCTTGGTAGGGGAACTTAGACTAAAACTAGTTCCTTCTTGGTAGGGGAATTTAGACTAAAACTAGTTGTTTCTTGGTAGGGGAACTTAGACTAAAACTGGTTCCTTCTTGGTAGGGGAACTTAGACTAAAACTAATTCCTTCTTGGTAGGGGAATTTAGACTAAAACTAGTTGTTTCTTGGTAGGGGAACTTAGACTTAAACTAATTTCGTCTTGGTAGGGGAATTTAGACTAAAACTAGTTGCTTCTTGGTAGGGGAACTAAGACTAAAACTAATTCCGTCTTGGTAGAGGAATTTAGACTAAAACTAGTTCCGTCTTGGTAGAGGAATTTAGACTAAAGCTAGTTGCTTCTTGGTAGGGGAACTAAAACTAGTTCCTTCTTGGTAGGGGAACTTAGACTAAAACTAGTTCCTTCTTGGTAGGGGAATTTAGACTAAAACTAGTTGTTTCTTGGTAGGGGAACTTAGACTTAAACTAGTTTCGTCTTGGTAGGGGAATTTAGATTAAAACTAGTTCCGTCTTGGTAGAGGAATTTAGACTAAAACTTGTTCCTTGTTGGTAGAAGAACTTGGAGTAAAACTAGTTCCTTTTTGGAAGAGGAACTTGGACTGAAACAGGTTCATTGTTTCGTTTCGCAAGAAATAACGCCCCTTACTAAAAATGAGTATTCTCTGTTTTTATTGATTTTAAGTACGGTAAGTAATTGCTAAGTTATTGATTCACGAGCTCTATGAATGATGCAATTGATGTCAGAGGTTGTTGGCCATGAAGGGAAAATAAACACGAGCTGCACGTCATCATGGTAGTCAAGTATAACGACCAAATATACCGTCTATTATCTGTTTGTTATGGGAGCTCAGTTTTTATCTGCTGTTGTTTTTTTGTTGTTGTTATTTCGTTTAAGGGGCTTGTGACATTTTGGTAATCATTCCCATGTATTTGGGTGTGTTTTAAAGCTGCTGATAACCTGTAGTTACGTGATGACTGTAATACTATTAGTAGCTTTATTAGGGGCAGGGATGAGGTAGGCGGTACGGGACTATCCCGAAATTTGCCTGGAGAGAGTGTGGGAAAACTCGGGAAATAGCCGTTTCAGCGCGGGAATTCAAAACTTTGATCTCCGGACTTGCTTCAGTTGACTTCGTGGTCGTGGTGCACAATTTGGAGAGCATGGCTGCACCACGGGGTAGTTTTGTTCTTAAATGGTTCCGAGATATCACCCAATAATATCTCCTCCAATACCATCGGTGAATGTCCGTATGGTCTAGTTTATGGACGTGTCAATCACTCCAAACTTTTATAGAGCATTCTTATGTAAATAAATAAATAAATAAATATATAAATAAGTAAATAAATAAATAAACAAATAAATAACAATGGTAGCTACGCTCGCTAAAGCACAGCGCTAGGCCATGGGGCCAAGCTCTATGCGGACTGGCTTCGAGCCCCACCGTCAACCATCCTTGAAATGGTTTTCCGTGGTTTCACAATTTTCAACTCCAGGTAAATGCTGGGACAGTACCTTCTGACAGGCCACGGCCACTTCCTTCCACACCGTTGCTCAGTTTCATTAATATTAATTCACTAGCTGAAATACCCGTGCTTCGCTACGCGTCATAAATAAATAAAAATCTGAAGGTGACAGTTAAAACAGGGGATAGGCGAGGTGCTGCGCAGAGGGAGATTAAGGATGGAACAATTTGTCCAACTACACCGCTCGGCGTTGATCGTGTTTTATAGCACAAATTTAGGGTTTACTCGCTAACCGTTGGAAATATCTTTCGGATAGAAAATGTCATTTTAAACCTCGTATATGCCATCAAAAGTTTGCTATTTCTTAGCGTTCTCTTTTTATTTGAAATAGACATATGAAAGTTTGAAACCAAAGGGTGAAGTGACGTCACTAAAATGGTCGGCATCTTTAATTAGTGCAAAGTATTGAAATCAAAAGTAACCTATATGTTAACCAGGTAAATCAGCTACTTCCTTGTAAAATTAATGTAAATCGGACCAGTGGTACTTACGTGATTGAGTAATCCACGGACACACACCATCTCATTTTTAGCCTCGCTTCGCTCGCGTCATAGCCGTGTCATATTGTTATTCAATGAAATGCTGTTTTAACCCCGTTAACACCCCTTTAGAACCTGAATGTCCAAAAATCCCTCCTTAGTAGACGTTTTCGACACACAACAAACATATCCCCAAAATATCATTCTGCTAACATTAATAGTTTGGGTTGGTCGATGAGAGTGAACATCCAAAAATCCTTCCTTAGTGGACGTTTTTCTTCCAGAATTTCACCCCTCCCCATAGGCCCCTTAAATTGGATTTATGAAAAAACGGTCGAACACCTATTTATTTTATTTATTTATTTATTTATTTATTTATTTTTAAGCTGATTGATTTCCTCCGAGTTTCAAACTCCTCGCCTATGTCGTTTAAGAGATACACGCTCCGTTAAGAATCTTTCAACCCCCACTTTTCATCCCTTTCACCTCATAATATACACTACATCGAAAAACCATTAGACATGTGTCAGCTTATTTTTAATGATTAGTATATATGCCAAGCCTCCGTGGCTTAGGCGGCAGCACGCCGGCCTCTCACCGCTGGGTCCGCGGTTCAAATCCCGGTCACTCCATGTGAGATCTGTGCTGGACAAAACGGAGGCAGACAGGTTTTTCTCCGGGTACTCCGGTTTTCCCTGTTACAATTTCATTCCAGCAACACTCTCCACTATCATTTCATTTCATCTGTCATTCATTTAATCATTGCCCCAGAGGAGTGCGTCAGGCCTCGGCAGCCGGCACAGTTCATATCCTCGCCGCTAGATGGGGGTTTCATTCATTCCATTCCTGACCCGGTCGGAGACTGGAAGCAGGCTGTGGATTTTCATTTCAGTATATATGCCAAGTATCACATCCCCAAATGAAACCACTCGTGAGATATTGTTATTCAATGAAATGCACGTTTACCCCCTTAAGACCTATTTAGAACCTGAATATTCAAAACTCTTTCCTTAGTGGACGTTTTCGACATACAACGAACATATCCCCAAAATTTCATGTATCTAACTTCAATAATTTTGGCTTGGCGATGATGAGTGAGTGAGTAGTCAGGACATTTTCTTTCATTTATTTTTGATAATTTCACCCCTCCCCATGAACCCCTTAAATTGGATTTATGAATCAAACGGTCGAAAACCTATTTACTTATTTAAAGCTGTTTTCGCCCTGAGTTTGATGAGTGAGTAAGTGAGTCAATCAGTTAGGACACTTTCTTTCCTGTTTTTTTCCCCCCAGAATTTCACCCCTCTCCAAGGGCCCCTTAAATTGGATTTATGAAAAAACGGTCGAACACCTATTTACTTGTATTTTAAGCTGTTTTTCCCCGCCGAATTTCAAACATCTCGCCTATGTCGTTTAAGAGATACACGCTACGTTAAGAATCCCTCAACCCCCAATTTTCACCCCTTTCACCTCATAATATGCACCACATCGATAAACCCTTTGATATGTGTCTGTCTGTGTGTGTGTATGTGTGTGAGTCTGTGTGTGTGTGTGTGTGTGAGTGTGTGGACTCTGAATGTCTGTCCCCCCTATCAATTCGAACACGGTGAGCGCAAATTGAACGAAATTTGGTACAAAGGTAGCACTAGCAAAGGACACCTCAGTGTCATGTTTTATATCGCCGCCATCTTGACGGAAACGTAATGGCGGCCACACAAATGTTCAAAGCTTAAATCAAATTACGACTAACCTAATCATCCGATCTCTACCAAATTTTGCAACAACATACCTTTGTCGAGGGAGCATCTTTTGGCAAATCTAATAGGTCATTAGCCTAATAGTTTGCGGATGGTGGCCATCTTTGTGTCAAAATCGATTACCCCTATTAATTCAAACACGGTGAAACCGAATGGAATGAAATTTGGTGCAGAGGTAGCACTAGCAAAGGGCACCCCAGTGTCATGTTTTATATCACCGCCATCTTGACGGAAACGTAATGGCGGCCACCCAAATGTTCAAATCTTAAATCAAATTACGACTAACCTAATCATCCGATCTCTACCAAATTTTGCAACAACATACCTTTATGAAGGGGGGCATCCTTTGACAAATCTAATAGGTCATTAGCCTAATAGTTTGCGGATGGCGGCCATCTTTGTGTCAAAATCGATCACCCCTATTAATTCGAACACGGTGAAACCGAATGGAATGAAATTTGGGGAGGTAGCACTAGCAAAGGCCACCTCAGTGTCATGTTTTATATCACCGCCATCTTGACGGAAACGTAATGGCGGCCACACAAATGTTCAAAGCTTAAATCAAATTACGACTAACCTAATCATCCGATCTCTACCAAATTTTGCAACAACATACCTTTATGGAGGAAGCATCCTTTGACAAATCTGATGGGTCATTAGCCTAATAGTTTGCGGATGGCGGCCACCTGAATATCCGAAAATCCTCCCTTAGTAGTGTGCCCTTGCAGCAAGAAATATGCAAATCACAGTATGCCAGCATTGCTCAATTCGGGATTTTTCGGGGCTGCGGTAAGTTCTCCCACTCTGTGACTTACATATTTTGGATGGAATAGAGGATACACTTGCAAAAATAACAACAAAATCAACTCCTATTTTAACACATTTAATTAATCAAAAATTATGGCGCTACAAACAATAAAACAATTAAACTACTGACCAATATCATTCTACTTGTCCAAAGTGAACAAGGAATAGCATAAAAATAAAACAAATATTAGATTAAAACACATGGTTTTCTTTAAAACCAACAATTCACGATTATTTTCACTTCCATAAAGTACTTATCTTAAAGTTCCAAATAACTACGAGCTTCTTTGGCTCGATACTTTCCCATAATAATGGTGTCATATTTTTGTACACCTCAAGAATTATTTTTATCTTTTCTTATCATCAAAACAAATATATAATTACATTTAAAATTACATGTTAATTATTCACTTCAATATTTGGGCATATCACATGTTCTCCGTATTTACTATCTCTCTCAAGTTTTGCAAATTCACTTCAATATTTGGGCATATCACATGTTCTCCATATTTACTATCTCTCTCAAGTTTTGCAAATTCACTACGGTGATCGGGAAAACTATTTGTGTACTCCAGAGTTATAAAGATTACTTGACAAAGTCAAAAACTATGATCACTCCCGAAACCTAGTTATCTTCACAAAACTCGTGGATTCCTTCTTTTCCATACAATATTACAATAGGGATTTTATTTAATTCATTTGTCTTATAAGACCATTATCACATAAGAAAACTACGATCTGAATTGGCAAGCGATAATATCAATCTACAAGGACCTCGGTTCAACGCCCGGGTCATTAACAACTTTAAACACTCACGGTGTATTTAACACATCTTACAAGACGGTTTTTACCCACCCTCGCTCTATGAGGGTCAGGCCATTATACTCGGTCGTGATTTATGACAAGGAAAGCGACTCTCTGCCTAACCTACGGTGGCAGCTCTCTTCAATGCTTTAAAACAAACCTTCACATTATTCTCAGTTCTGTGGAGAGACCTGGCTTTTACTTCACTTATTTCCATTCAACAATATTCTTTGGCTCATAAACCACTTTCGTAACCTTGGCATTTATTAATTATGAGAGGGTCCTCATTGATTGGGAAGATTAATACACATTCTACGACGAATAATTAGGGGCTTTAACAACAAGAGGATTCTAGGTTCGAATCTCTTAACATGCCTCGGGAACATTTCCACATCAGAGGACTTATACAAAACGCGATTTAGGGTCAAGCCGTAGCTTACAGGACCTACGCTCAATAATACCGTACATTAGCTCCCTTTTAAATAATACACACATGGCCTCGTGATCCACGTCACAATTTAGAGGACTTACAACATATCTCAATTCACTGCAATCAACTACCCTCCATAAGTAACTTACCAAGTACTTTAACTTTTACGCGTTCCTAGCGTGACTTTTTATTTAATTGAGTTCCATTACGCTACACATTTACTTTACGGCCGAATGTCTTCCAAAGAACTGATAAATTTCATAGTAACAATTGATACATATCTTAATTCTTATATTAATCTTTTCCGTTGACAATAAATCGCTCCCTTTTTAAGAACACGCATTCACATCATGTCTTATACATTTGTTAAGGCTTCAACGCTCTATATTTTCATATCATTCAATTTAATCTTTATTTAGATTTCTTTACCTTGTTATTCACATCATGTTTTCATTCCTTACAAAAGCTCAAAAGCTATTTCTTTCATATAATTCAAATTTACCTTTATGTAAATATCTTTGTTATAATTATTATTATCACGCTTGCTTTTATAACATTCATTAAATACTGACATTTTATTCCATGCATTTCCTCTACAGGATTTATTATTTCACATAATTATTTATTATTTCTTAAAACTTTATTTTCGTTCAGATCGCGTTCTTATTTAGTTATTATTCATTTAAAAACATCCCTTCTACTCAAAACTCCGGTGGAATTGTACACAAAATTTTTCCCGACACCAAAACATAATGAAAATCTTTACTTACATGTTTAAGGTCGCTTTCTGACCTTTATTCTCGTTTGATGTGACATTTTGGCCCACCTTCTTGACCTACTCCATATTGTACAATCTCATCTTATGTACAGAAATTTCTTGACACATATTCACTATATTTAACACTGACAACATTTTTTTTTAATACACTGGTGTATCCGTTTTGAACACACATTAAAACACTAAAAAATATTACTCTGGTACATATTATAACACATATCACTGTGCATAAAACGCTTTCACTTTACCTAAAACACTTAAAATGATACTCTTATTTCTTTTCTTACAATATTTACACTTCACTCCTATCACACGGGTGTATCTCAACGATTTTTACAATTTCTGTCGGCTGTTGATGATCCCTGATGTGAATCCTATCGACCTGCATTGGACGTGTGATTTTACTCGTTCAAAGTTTCTCTCTCCTACAATGGAAACTACTGGTTTCAGTCTCTTAAAACCGCTTCTATTGTCTATTACTCGGCTTTACTTTATCTGCTTTAACTAGGCGATAAATGTATTTTCTTTGCCGTCACCTCTATTTATATATGGTGGTCTATCGTACCCTATAGTTTCTATATCTTGGCCTCCCTTCGAGGACCGTATACTGTCTATCGTACCCTATAGTTTCTATATCTTGGCCTCCCTTCGAGGACCGTATACTGTCTATCGTATATTTTTGACGTTTTCTCACTAGAGTACGTTTTCCCTCTGGTTTCGAAACTAAGTTCCTAAGTTCCTTTCGCTTGAACTTCTATCTTTCGCGATCGTAATTACTGTAAAGTTCCTTTACAGGACTTAATGTCTTTAACAATGTCTTTGCTAAACGTAACGCCGTTTATTTGTTGGAGTTCTTATAACTTCGTAACTGTATCGAACTAGTGTTCTTCTGGAACTCGAAGTTCCCTACTGATCGCTGTGTCTTACTTTGGCGATATTGCTTTAAAGTCCGTATATTTAATGTTCTTTATAATTTAGGACTCTTCAAAGTATCGAACTGCTAACTCTCAGCGTAGCGTACTTATATCGTAACTGGTCTACACTCGGTGAACTTGTAACATAGCCTCCCACAGGCTCTGGATCAATGTCTGATACAGCTTAACGTCCCCCTCACGGGCTCTTGAATACTGCGTATACGATGTGGTGCAGCACTTCCGCTCACGGAATGCTCGTAGACTGATGATTATGATGCTCCAGCGTAACGCCCCCCTGGACGGACTAATACTGCATGTACTGATACAGCGTGACGTTCCCCTCACGGGCTCTCGTAGACTGCATGCACTGATGCAGAGTAACACCCCCTCACGGGCTGTCAGAATAACTGCATGATTGGCTTGGTGAGGCCAGGAGTTTTATACCTTTCAGCCAAAAAAAGATAAAACTCTAGTCCTTTTCGTGACCAACTTTTGAACTAATTGTCGCACAATTATAAAAATTATATATCCAGAAAGCTCGTCTTCCAAACGTAAAATAATCTTCCTGTGCATGGAAATCGATCGTGCATTTCCGAGATATTAATTAATTTCTCGTCCTCAACTGTGTGGGTGGTGCTGTTCTTTTTTTATTCTCCCACTCCTTGGGTCTCGGTGAACCCCCAATGACGTCTACTTGCGTTTGCAGTTTTTTCCTGTGCAATTTTTACAAGGTTTATCTTTACACAAAAATCTCTAATCCAAAATGATTCACCGTACTGTATCTGTTTACTTATTTTAATACTCGTAAACGGGTTAAATTTAATTATTCCTGTTCTGACTCAGCAGCGAGGTTGCCATATTCCTGCAACGTAAGAGCAATTTCCGAGTCCAGCTTCTTCGTCTTACAGTCAAAACTTTCCACTCGTTCTAATAATATCCATGACTGGCTCCTTATAAATGTCAAGAGGCATGAGCTCATCTAAGGAACACCTGGCCCTAGCACTTGCACAATGTTAGGCTGTAATCCTGGCTTGAAATCTCTCTCCGTTCCCTTAGAAACTGTATGATTCTTTCATTCCTTTCTCAAAGTACATGGATTCGACTCCCTTTTGAGGCCATGGTACATGGGTTCAGTAGACGGTTTTGACATACAATGAACATATCTCCAAACTGTCATGTTTCTAACTTCAATAATTTTGGCTGGGCGATGATGAGTGAGTGAGTGAGTGAGTGAGTTAGTCAGGACATTTTCATTCAATTTTCTTTTTTCGGAATTTCACCCCTCCCCATGAACCCCCTAAATTTCATTTATGAAAAAAACCGTCGAACAGCTACAGTATTTACTTACTTTAAAGCAGTTTTTCCCCCTGAGTTTGATGAGTGAATCAGTCAGTCAATCAGTTAGGACACTTTCTTCCTGTCCCCTTCCCCCAGAATTTCACCCCTCCCCATGGGCCCCTCAAATTGGGTTTATGAAAAAATTGGTCAAACACATATTTACTTATTTTTATGCTGATTTTTTTCCGCTGAGTTTCAAACTCCTCGCCTATGTCGTTTAAGAGATACACGCTCCATTAGGAATCTTTCAATCCCCACTTTTCACCCCTTTCACCTCATAATATACGCCACATCGAAAAACCCTCAGACTCGTGTCTTCTTATTTTTAATGATGAGTTTATGTGCCGAGTATCACATCCCCCAATGAAACCAATCGGGAGATATTGCTATTCAATGAAATGCAGGTCTACCCCCTTAACACCCCCTTTAGAACCTGAATATACAAAAATCCTCTCTTAGTGGGCATTTGCGGCCCTTGGAGAAGCAGCATCCCAAATTGCATTCCAATCCGTTGGGTGGTTTCTGAGATTTCGTGATGAATGAATGAGTGAGTTAGTGAGTGGTATTTGACAAATATATAGTGGAAGATAGTGTCAAGTCTTTGTTATGCTAAACTCGGTTGACAGTGCTGTGTGAGCAGTTGAGTAACTAACGGGATTTCAAGTAAAGATACTCATTTTCTATACCGGTAGTGCAGAGCGCAACTGGCATCCAGACGGCCGTGTCTCGATTTGAGCTATGTTGCCATGGAAACTATCTGCCTTGCCATTCCTTCATGAGTATATTTTATGATTTGATTAGCATGTGCTGAAGTGCAAAAGGGCCGAAATCAGAAGAATGAGAAAGACTATCGAAAATTCATGTAGCCAGTGGTTCCTTCTGGGTCCTAAACTATGTGTATGCAAAATTTGGTTGAGATTGGTGGAACGGTGTAGATTTGTATACGGAACCAACCCACATACATACATACATACATACATACATACATACATACATACATACATACATACAGACTTTCACTTTTATATATAAGATTTCATCTCTCATTTACTCCTCTAATGGGGTTGGCGTCAGGAAAGGCATCCGACCGTAAAAACCATTCTCCACATAGACTTTCATCGCATCTTAACCCCGACTCCACTGAAACGGGAATAAGAAGGGGTAGTCATACAATAAATAAATGAATAAATACATATATAAATGAAAGAAATGTATTTCGATTTCACTAAATTTGCCAATTGTTATATACCTATAAATGTTCCACATGTTTAGCATACGATTAGCTCCGTCTTATAATTTCGATAACATTTTGCTCATCCCTTGGCGTAAAGGTGGGTCCTCAAAACATATTTCATACAAAAGCGTTAGTTCATGCTTAGAGGACTATTGACCATATTAAACGGTTTTGATATCGTGCCTATTACGAGAGGCATGATCCTTTTCTATCAAAACTCTATTTTCCCCACCCGTTTGGTCAATGGTTGATGCTATTAGAAAACTTTCCTGAGATGAGTGTTTGATCCTTAACCGAAGAATAGTGCGAACTTTCAATGGATTCCATTTTTACAAACTTACATTTATAGCGATAATTTAAGTTTTCGTAAAAGGCACCCCATTTTCACCCCATTACTCCGATTTTGCCCATTAACGAACTCGAACGAATTTTAAATGTTTATATGATATGTATGGGGGCTGCGTGGTGCAGTCGGTAGAGGCACTGAGCTTCTAACTGAAAGGGAGTGGGTTCGATCCCCACCCAGGTAGTCGATTCTTGAAAAAAACTACCACTTTCGGAAACGCAAATAGCCCTGGGGTTCACTCAGCCTACACCAGAAATATGTACCAGGACAATTCCTGGGAGCAAAGACAGCCGGGCGTGGAGCTGACAACTCCATCCCATCTAGTGCCGATGTCACAAAAAGTCCACTACTCCCAGGGACTCCATGGCCTGTACGGAGTTGGCTTCGTTTTGCTTTATGTTATGTATACATTTGAAAGTTATTGGCGCAAAATGGCGGTTGTTATCATGCCTACAAGAGAGTGATATATTTATATTTATATAATAGTACATTATGCAACGAGCCTACAGTGGCAATAATTAAGACACGAGTATGTTTATAAAACGAGCGAAGCGAGTTTTATAATTTCCATGCGAGTTTCTTAATTACCATTATAGGTGAGTTTGAATATGACTGTTATGTTCGACGATATTCATAACTTAAGTTTATATTCGAACAGAAATATTCATAAATATCTGACGAGATTCCATCACCTGAGTTTAGTGGCTACCAGTATTATCCAACATTCACCCTCCTCCCCTGTGAAGGCTAACAGCTCTAAAAAGGGAATGGTCAAAATGCGCTGCAAATGATCTCTTACCCATACATCAGGTCTGTAATCCAGAGAAACAAGGGAGATTAAAATCTCGACATCCGTCATGGCAACTAGGGAAGATGCTTGTTGAATCAAAGTTCAATATGGACGAAACTTGGCGAGAAGAATGGACTACATCAAACCCTGATGAGCTAGGATTGATCACCGACGCCTGCAGGAAACCTCCTGGTTTCCATCTTCCAAGAAGGATATGGACGTCACTGAGCAGAGTGAGGACCGGTCATGGAAGATTTAACTTTTGGCTCCACAAATGGGGGAAAATTTCTAGTCCTCAGTGCGATTGTGGCGATTCAGTGCAGACAGTCCATCATATTGAGTCGGAATGCCCTTCGCGGTCCTTCAAGGGAGGATATAACGACCTGCAGAACGCTGGGCTCCCAGTAAGGATCAATGTTTCATGTCATGTTTCCAAGGCTTTGAAACATTGTTTATTGTACAATAGGGATATCCTGAACTAGCACCAACAGATAGCGCACAGGTACTATGTGGAATCATTTTGTTATTTAGTTCAAATAACACACACTACTGTCGACCAAAGTATTATCTGTACTCGAGTTTGAAAGTTGTTTGTTAAGTAACCAATAGACCTACATAAAATCCAATACCATCAACATTTTCTTCGTTCTATTCTACGTTAGTTCATGTAAGTTTGGATTTTTAAATTTATATTTTAATATTTTTTATTGCAGTTGGAACACAAAAAGTGCACGTTTTTAAGCGTGTTTCAACCATGCGTCACATTTAAGAATTATTATCTCAAAAGCCCGTCATCAGATCGAATCCAAATTTTAACACAATATACATTGGAATGTGGTATAACTGGTCTATTAATTTCACAATTTTGTGTGTCCAAGAAACAATGTTGTTATCATTGTTGTAAGGTAACTTTTTCTCGGCTCGGGGTGGTTGGAAAATGTAGTTCTTGGTTGCGTTGTAATCGTTATCCATCAAGAAGTTATGCTGTATGACTGTGAAATACGTAAATTAATTCACTTATTTTATATCGGTTTGTATTTGTACGAGGAAATAACACATGGTTCTCCATCTAGCCGCTCCGGCAAAAGCTGTACAGCGTTGCTGAGATGGAGCCCATCACTTCCGAGCGAGACGCGACATGATGCGTGTGGGCACCATTTCGGCAACGCTGTACAACGTTTGCCGGAGCGGCTAGCAGGTGAAACATGTGTTATTTCCCCGTAGAAATACAAACCGATATAAAATAAGTGAATTAATTTACGTATTTCACAGTCATACAGCATAACCTTTCGATGTATGAGGATTACAATGCAACCAAGAACTACATTTTCCAACCACCCCAAGCCGAGAAAAAGTTACCTCACAAAAATGATAACAACTTTATTTTTTGGACACACACAATATTGAAATTAATAAACCAGTTATACAACATTCCAATGTATATTGTGTTAAAATTTGGATTCGATCTGATGACGGGTCTTTGAGATAATAATTCTTAAATGTGACGCATGGTTGAAACATGCTTAAAAACGTGCACTTTTTGTGTTCCAACTGCGATAAAAAATATTAAAATATAAATTAAAAATTCCAAACTTACATGACCTAACGTAAAATAGAACGACAAAAATGATGATGTTATTGGATTTTATATAGGTCTATTGGTTACTTCGCAAACAACCTTCAAACTCGAGTGCACATAATACTTTGGTCGACAGTAGGCTGTTACAAACGTTTTGAAATTAAAATGTATCGTATTATCTACTTGTTATTCTTCAAATTCAATGCGTATAGAATGTCAACGGAAGGCAAATCAATGGAGTCCCACATAGAACAGTGATGACATCTGGCGGAAAAGTTTTCTATAAGAAATCCCTGTACTGAACAGAGAGCTGGGTTATTGATTTCCGTCAATTAAATGTCGTATGTTTGCTGAATCCATGACGTTTTAGTGTGGTTATATCAACACCAGCAATCACTATAACTGTCGCCGATCTCGTTCAGTTTATTTATGTGAACATTGGCGATGGTGCACTTTTCATGTCGGTAATTTATATAGGCTAGAAGGATGGTGTGTTGCAAACTTCTAGACGTAGATTCATAAATTTCTTGCATATTTCATAGTATTTTCTTGTTACCGTAAAGGTTCGAGCTGATTTTGCCCTTGTGTTTGAGATTGTAACTGCAATGGTTGATCGGATATCCTTCACATTGTCGACTTTCAAATCATGTAATTCATGTCCGACATGTTGGATTTTGTGTGTGTTGAGCGCAGGTGAGAAGCTTTCTTACCTAATTGGTCAACAATTGTATCGAAATGAAAATCTTGAGCTCTCATTGGTGGAGAAACTGTATCATAATGAAAACTTGTACTATAATGAGCCTCATTATGATGCATGGTCGAACATAAAGTATATAAACTAGCAACCCGCCCCGGCTTCGCCCGGGAACAGTTATGAATGCATTACGTGATAAGCGCTTTTTTTTTCGATGTCAATGAACTACGACCTATATCCGCTTTACGTCTCGGCATGATGGGCTAAAATCACTGACTGGACTATTAATTATATTATCACGGACATAGCATATGCAACGAATACTTGTCAGACGTAATTTAAGAATGGCGAGGTGCATGAAACACAAGTCCCCCTTCCGTCCAATCTTAACTTGACAGTGTATTTTGCGGAACGAAAAGTTCACAGGCGAAATGAAGAAAAGCCGAGTTGCACTTCCAGGGAAACTCCAAACATAACCACTCTTCTCTGAAGTCTTAACTCAACACGACTCGGCAGTTTGCTGCTGGTTGTATCTGGGGTAATAGGCTCGCCCGCTAGCTAGGCTGTAACTGGGGCTGTAACTAGGCTGTAGCTCGCCACTAGCTAGATCGTAAACTGTCGCTTTAGTAATTGAATGGGGATTGTTGGAAGGAATGAAAACGTAAAAACACTTATAGTGGGTGATGTATTGAAGATAGAGATGTGCTCTCGCTGACTTATTTTTGTAGAACTTTTCATGCTGAGTAATTCTTACGCTCACAGTATATTGATATTTTTAACGGTTTGCCCAGTGTAAGCTTAAAACGCGCACGGACGCCAGTCTTTTTCGACTTTTTCAGTGAAATCGTTACTGCTCGGCTTCCTTTGATCACAAATAAATTATTTTGTACAGAAACCTTTCTCGAGATATCTTTTACAGAATGGTGAAAACAGCATCAAAATCCATCCAGTGGTTCTCGACAATTACCCGTGACATCAAAGAATCGGGGATTTTGTTTTGTACTAAGTAGAGACTTTAAAACTGACGGTGGGTTTGGGGTCTAGGGAATGTTAAACACGGAGATATGTCGAAGTTTTCCGGAAGTCGAGACATAGTACCCATTGCAATAGGTAGCTATCGAATGAAATCTTCCTAAAAGATTCAACTTGTCTAATTCGAATTTTTGTTGATACGTTTAGCATTGAATTATTTGTGTCCCTCTGTATTATCAACTTTCCTTTAAACATTTCCACCATTTTACAAAACGATGAAACAGAAGCAATGAAGAGGCAGCATAGACGTGCTATGGTCGCTGTGAATACCTCTCATGGAGAGAATTTAATCCAGAAGACGAGCGGGATATAACAGTGAATGACACTCGTATAGCCGTTATTGCTGGCGTAAAGCATTGCAGCGAACATGCTGGGCTATCGAGAAACTAATAAATGCTTCCCGCGTCCAGCCTGCGGCTCCAGCCCACAAATTAATTGGCTATATATAATAATGAAGTGCTGTTCTATAAAACCCGGCTCAATAGCATTAGTTACACACGGATTCGTTTTCATATTTCCATTCACTCAATACAACAGCAGTCGTTTTTGTAGCTTCGTTGAGGATTGACTCCACGTATCTTACAAGGGAAGTATCAAGTAAGACAGGCGGAAACCCATCTTGAAATTGTGTGAACGCAATCGCTGTACTATATGAGGACAGTGTGTGGAAAATCAGCCGCCTGATTGAACTGCAAGGCTCCGAAATCGTACCTCCATCGTGGTATGCAGGCATGACGGCTGGCGAAGCTGGACATCCCTGCGGCGCTCGGAGTTTATTGCAGCGAACATGCTGGGCTATCGAGAAACTAATAAATAATTCCCACGTCCAGACTGTGGCTCCAGGCCACGAATTAAATGGCTATATTTAAGTGGAGGTGGTATTAATTACTTTCCACTAAACATTTCCACCATTTTACAAAAGCACTGACCACTGGAGTATATGCTGACTGGAGCGTGTGGCTGCTTCCCACCAGCCTTCAGTGCCTGGGCCGTCAGAGCTGTCCCTTCTAACATGAACGGTACTAGCTACTTCCCATTGATTTATATGAGAGATTCGCCACGTGATTTCGGAACCTAGCAGTTTAATCTCTCAATTCCCGGTTAGTGCATGTGAGATTTCTGAAGTTAAATGCCACGTCCTGTTGTTCGGATACCACGCAAATGGAGAAACCGTGGCTCATGATCGGGAGAATAATGGTCACGTGAAGTTGTAAGCTTCCTTTATGTGTACTCTGCTGGTTATACGCTGCCGAAGTCAACGTCACTTCCGCTCCGTTGCTAAGCAACTGGAGCAATACAACATGGCTCCCTTGTAGCTTGCTTCAGTCTTTGAGCAGTCATTATTTCCTATTTGTATCGTATAAAACTGTACATGCATGGATGTTCAGAGGCAAGAAAGCATAGAAAAGTATATTTTCCACAGTAAAGTTGTAAAATATTGCGTACGAAATGCACATTAAGTCTAAGAACATAAGTCGTAGAGATGAGGCCTACGATATTTACCTTAAATTAAGTGAAAACATGAAAATATAACATTTCTGGATATTGTGAATCACGTCCCGTATGAATGACCAACACTACGGAAAATAAAGTACCATAGGCCCTACCAGTAAGTGACGAATAAAATGAACTTAAGGTCTATCAATGCATAAGGGAACAGTTTAAAATATTTGGATGAGAGTTTAGGCCAAATCTCTTCAACAGCTATAGAAGAAACAAAGACTGCATTTCAATACAATTTGTGTGTTTACCACAACGCCGCGTTTGTCTGAAAACGAATCAAATGAACAAAGCCTAACCTGTGTGCTCACTAACAGGTTAGAGAAGTCTAAAATTATGGCCTATCGTCCTACGTCATTCTAAATAATGGGACACTTTTCGTACCCTAGCTCTAAATATAATCACAACAATCACAACAAGACTTGCCACTCCATCACTTCAGAAATAAGCAGTATTCATTGGCTTGAATAATGTCACTATACGGTACTGTAACTTTGTTGCAGGGTGTAGGCCTACATGATAATTGTTTTCCGAAAGTGCAAAAAATAAAATATTTAGGCAGAAATTTTCAGTCTGGGATAGGCCTAATTGTTATTTGGAAACACAATTCACTGCTTAAATAAATTAAGTGAAAAATCACCACTCAGAAAAGTTGTAGGATAAAATTTATTGGTGTTAGTAAATCAGCTCTAAGGTTATGTAGGTTGTCGTTTATAATACTTTTAGTACAAACCATATTTAATTACAACTACACTCCCCACATGAACCAAAAACCCCTTTATGTGACATATATGTCCTAAATATCTCTCTATATTAGATATACTCTATCCACTAAATGATAAATATTTATAATTTGTAGTACGCGCCATGCAATTCTTGCCTCAGGAGTGAGGTCACTTTATTCATACTATCTCGCAAAATTCTCGTACTTTATCCATAAATTTCACTTCCATTTTGTAGCTCCAACACTGTAGATGATCTTCACGGGAGGCGTTTGCCTTATATCACGCGTATTACACATTTTTATCCACAAAATTCAAGACGCTGCGCAGCGTTAATGCAGGTTCCTATGTATAAAAAACCTAGCAACCAGTTGTTTGGGTCCAATGTGGCTGCGCCCATGCGGTTGCTAGGCGCGTCACTTCGGCAGCGTATTCCTTCCAACTTGACAGTTCTCCGTTCAGCTGGGCAGTGTTGCCAGCGCGCTGGCGGAGCGCGGTAAGCTGATTCGAACGCCGTTCACTTTCTTATACCTAAGCCCCAGATCTTTCACAACTACGGTTACCAAAGACTTACTACCATAGAAAAGACCACACTTACGCAAAGAAACGAGCGCTTCGCAAGATTCGGATGTTCCTTTCTGCATAATAATAATAATAATAATAATAATAATAATAATATCGTATGGCCTCGGGTGCCGGGTGCAAGCTTTGTTACTTGGCACCTAAAGGGTAGCTTGCATGTCGAATTTCGTTGTTCCTTGAAGCACTATGAAAGCCAAGGAGGTTAGATATCTAAACTCCTTGAACACTACAGCGATTTCTAATAGGGAAATGAGGAACTTTGTGTTGGCGGAATCTCCCGAAATTAATTTTGCCATTATGAACACGGCCTACTGAATTCAAATGGGTTCTTTGACATGCCAACATCGTATGACATGGTGTCGTAATTTTTGCCACCTTTCAAAAAAAAAAACACCACTTACCACGGCCAGGAGCGAACCTGCAAACTTGGAGTTAGTAGACCGACACGTTAACCACTCACCCACCGTGGCAAGCGTTCTGCTATAATACGCATAGATACTGTATGCCGACGTATAGCATCTTGCTGAAAACTGTCTATAATTGTAACTCGTTTGGATAGATTCCTGTTCCTACCCTGGGTTGCAATCTTCCCAGCTCCTTGCTCCTCGGCGCGGTACTTCTTCCCGATTGCTATAACTGAGGAACGACTGGTTTTTGTAGCATCAGGCGGTGGCAACAATGCTCGCCAGATCACCTTATCGATAGGATTGGCTGGTTTAAAGTAATTCTTCTCCTAGCCACTTGACGACGCCAAAACGTCAAGTTGGAAGTAAGGACCGACGGACTATAGGCTTGTGGGTGTTTCTCCACCCCGCAGCCTGATAGTTTGTTCCGCCCTGTAGATTCCAGTCCACTCCAGACAATCCACTTGAGAGGAAAATCAATAAACTTTGCTTTTAATTAATGAAATACCTCAGGCCACACTGGTTTACTAGGTCGATCATGGATGTGCTCATTTTGGGTCATCTGACTCCTGTGACGTAAAGGAAGAGTAGAACAATTGATCATTTGGGGAAAAACTTGCATTGAAGTTAAACTTTCATAATAGTACATTATGCAACGAGCCTATAATGGAAAAAATTAAGACACGAGTTTTATAATTTCTATAGGCCTACGAGTGTGTTAATTACCATAATAGGCGAGTTGCATTCGACTGTTTATGTTCGACGATAATTATAACAATTTTAAGTTCGAACATAAATATTCATAAATATCTGTCGAGATTTCGCCAGTTTTTTGTACTGAACAGACCGCATAGGACGCGGAGAATACTTGTATTCGACCATGGCCTCCTCGAATACCCCACTCTGAAACTAGCCACTCAGTGAAATGTAAAATAGGAGGCCGTGGAAGTCAGTGCAGGTGTGCTATCCTTACCTAATTGGTCACAGAACTGTTCCTTGAGCTCTGATTGGTGGGAGAAACTGTATCATAATGAAAACTTGTACTATAATGAGCCTCATTATAGTATCGTTTTCTGACAAACAATATTTACTTTTCGCCATGGTCCAACATAAACATATTTACATGACCATTTGTGGTTTAGCGGCTAGCGTTTGATTCCTGGCTCTGCTAAGAAATTTAATTCTGGTCTGATGGTTGGACTTTCAACGTTAGTCAAAACTGAGAAGAGGCGGGTTCGATTGCTATATCAGCCATCCTAGAAGTGGTTTTCCGTGGTTTCCCACTTCTACTCCAGGCAAAATGTCGGGATCACTTAAAGCCACGGCCGCTTCCTACCCAAATCCTTCCTCGTTTATAAGTACACACATTAGTACAGTGACACAAGTTATCAGACAATTTCTACACACACCCAAGAACACCGGGCTACATTACCACGATGCCGCAAAGCCCCTAAAGAATCAACAAGGCCAGGCTCTACTGCAGATCAAGGACAATGAATGGTAATCGCTGTGGTAGCGTGTTGAAATATGGTTTCCGTGGCTTCCCATTTTCACCCCCCCCCCCCCCCCCCAGGTAAATGCTGGAACGGTTCTTTACAACAGGTCTACGGCCAACTTCCTTCCAAAATCCCTTCCCTGACCCAAGTTAGCGCTCGCCTGTCACCATCCCCAGTTGTATCTGCTGACAAAGTGTGTTCAGCTCCCAGGCATCGTCCTTGCGACGGTAGAAGAATGATCCCTCACAGAGTCCGTGGGTGAAGCTGAACTGGGCGGATGAACGAATAAAATAAATAAATAAATAAATAAATAACGCAGCCCATTAAGGGGCTAGGCCTACCAAGCAACTACTGCCCAGCCATTTGGCCTGCAGATATTGGGGTGACACGTGGTCAGCGCATCGAGTCCCCTCGGCCGTTAATCTTGGTATTCGTGACCGGGGCGCTGCCTCACTGTTAGGCAGCTACTCAACTGTCCTCACGAGGCTGAGTGCACTCCGTTCCAACCCTCACGCCAGTTCCTAAAATCCCTGACGGAGCAGGGAATCGAACCTGAGGCCTCCGGGTGAGAGGCAGGCGCTCTACCACAACACCAAGGGGCCGACAAAAATGAATAGATTAAAAAAAGACTGATAGTCAGTCTGAAAGACTAGACTTTATATCATTAACAATTACAACAATTACCCTACGCAATTCACCAGTACCTACAACATATTCCTTGATAGAAAGGCCCATTACCGCAGTTGCGCATCAGCGATATCTCGGGGGTCATATTCGATAGCCAGCTAAGATTTAAAGAACACATACAACATTCTTTATCCAAAGCCATGAAATTCCTTGGCATACTCTACCGCTTCACAGAAATATCCAATCCCGCAGCTCTTCGCCTCTAATACCTCTCAATAATCCAGCCCATTGCAAACTACTGCTCTCCCATTTGGACCACTTCTTGCCCGTCAAACATAGCAAAATTTAACAGAATTCAATCCTTCTTTGCTGCCATTGTAAGGAACAGAATGCCAAGGTTTAGACAATTCACCACTCAGCAGGTACTTTCGGCCATAAACATCCCTCCCCTCAGCACGACACGCCAGGTGAGTGACCTGTCGTTCCTACATTCAATTTTAAATGGCCATTACCGTTCGGACCACCTGCTGTCACTCTTCAAGCTAAGAGCCCCCTCCCGTTCTACCAGGCTCAAAGATATCATGCATATTCCACACACTAAACATTCCTTAATCCAAAGATCCTTCCAAAACCGCATATCATCCCTGTACAACAGAATAGCAAGTAAACGCGAGTAGGACATATCAACAAACAAGAGGACGTTCCTGAAGCAGGTGAAGGAGAACATAAACTGTATTTAGAACTGTCATCTTGGCCATTGACGACACAGCTACGAGCAAGGACATTCTACCGGCTCTTGATATGGACTTGTTTTGTTTGGTGATTTGTTAAATTTATATTATATTTTATCTTAAACTGTTATTTTGTTGTTATTTGTACAAGCGTGAAGGGCTAGCATAGCTGTAGTTTGTGCATTGATTAAAAAATAAAAAATAAAAAAAAAATGCTACAAATGCTACAAATGCTGCGTGAACTCAAAGTCCGTTAGCAAGTGCAAACCAAGGTCAAAGGAGGTTGCTGGCTGGATGACGTCACGCTCACCGGAGCGCGCAGGGAAAGGAGGAAGCTCAAGCAGTACTATGACGTCACACACCTCAGTGCATTCTCGGTATATTTCGTCCCGTCACCGTAACGTAACCCCAGACCCCAGCGTAATGACGAAGTCGACAAGATCATTTAAAATGATAATAAATAAATAAATAAATAAATATACAGAATGTCTTAAAGTAAATTAACAAAGGGAGACAGCTTGTAGTTTTACGTGATCGTTAATCTCTTGGTGGAAACTGAACCACAGAAGGTGACAATTCACTTCGAAAATATATCATCCATTAACCGGGAATCGAATCCGGTTCAGAAGCAGCTTGACCACTGCATCATCACGACCCCTTGAAAATAAATTCCGGTAATTGTATGAGGACATACTGCTTTGAACAAAAATTCAACCTCCAGCTTTTTTGTTTCTTAAATTTCGAGTGCATAATCATACATTAATAAGTGTTTATTTTACAGGGTATCTGAAATAAGTAGCGAAAACTTTATTAGCTAATATTCCCTATACTGAAAAAGAGGATCCATCTTTAGTTTTTATCCTACACCATTTGGGTAGTCACTAATGGTAAATGATTCATATCTCTTATGTTCTGCCACGTGATGCTATGAAATCGCTGGAAAACGTTAGCGATGAAGCTCTCAAAAATTTCCTAGGAAAATGCATAGGGTAGACAGAAATGATCACAACATTTACTACTGAAAGCAGTGGCGTAACTACGGGGAGTGATTAGGGGGATCAACCCCCCCTCAACGCGAAATATATTAAAAAAAGTAATTTGAAGAAATTTTTATGTAAAACAAATAAGAACCAATTGATGACAAAAGACTGGATTATGCATGTAGGCCTATGTACTTTCTAATTTGAGAACATTTATCCTTACTTAGTGTTAGGCCTACCAAAACTCTTCATTGCCAGGCTTTTGTACATTAATATTTCTTGATCGCAGCCAATGGCCATACAAGAAAAGAATGTCTTAAAAATGAAAAGCTTCTTTTCGGTTACATAGTTGTCATTCTTTTTGCACACAATGTGCATTATTGTTTAGCGTAATCAAACATTTTTTTTTTTTGAAAATTGCAAATGGTATCTGCCACACCGAACATCACACTGTTTACAAACACACGAATCACAAGGTTCATGAAATCGCTTTTTGGTGCAGACCGCATGATGGGAACCATGGCATGCAAACCTGGTGACAACATGTCTCAATTCGTAGTTAGTCTTAGTTCAGTGCCTATTCATCATCGCGTCAGAGCTGTAATTTTTTTTGTTCTCGTCTGCTTATAGTGTCTTGGAAAGCGGTCATTGATGTCAGAAACATTCTATTTCTGATCTCTTGTATCAGATAGTCTTCCTTAGATAGTATACAGTATATACGAGTCTTGAACGAGTGAATTTCGAGACACCAAGCGTTCTCTTGAGGAAAGAGGCCTTCACTTTCTCTAGAGTTTCTAGATCACTCACTTTCAATTGATCCCATAAAAGCTCAATTAAGAGGTGCATATAAAACGTATCAAATTCTATCGAGATCAAACAGTAAAACGTGTAAGTTTGCTTTCGTCGATTGTCTTATTCCCCCGCACAAAGCAAAAAGCAAAGACAAACACATGACCAAAAAAGAAAGAAAAAAGCAAACACAAAACCAAAGACCAATAACACAAAGCAAAAATCAAAATTCAAAAACAAAATCCAAAGCCGAAAACAATACCAAATACAAAAAAAAGAAGGCAAAATTCGAAAAAAACAAAAAAAAAACAAACAAAAAAAAAAAAAAAAAAAAAACACAAAACCAGAAACGAAATTAGTTCAGATTTGCCTCCGCTCATGCCCCTCCAGAGGCAAATTCCAATTACGCCACTGACTGAAAGTGTGCAAGTTTGAGACTGCTCGAAGCTCGTGAGTTATTTTTGTTCCACAGTATATTTTTATCACATCATTTCAAACGGCTGCTTGATTTGCTCTTTGTATTTATGAGCTCCAATAAAAATAGAGATGCTCTCTTTGCCCTCCATTCAATGCAACAGGTCATTCATTGATTGTAGAACGCCCACACGTATTGGCAAGTGGAACTATAACATTAACCTGCTCGAGCTAAAATGTAACTCGAGGTGGCATGAGGTGATGACCTCTCAGATAAAGTGATCATGCGGGGGTTTTCACAGTGATAATGCTTGCTAATCGGGCCACGATGCCCAAGAGTTCTAACGTGCTAGCTTTGTGCCTCGCTGGCATTGAGAGAACGTGGGCATGAATCTCATCTCAGCTGTCCTGAAAATTGTTTTCGTGGTTTCCCATTTTCACCACCAGGCAAATGCCGAAACGGTTCCTTCCAAAAGGTCCACGGCCAACTTTCTTCCAAAATCCCTTCCCTGACTCTTCCTTAATTAGACCGAAGTAGGCGATCGCCTGTCACCATCCACAGTTGTACATTAGGCGACCTCAGTGGCGCATTTGGTAGCATTCTGAGCTTCAATGCCCAAGAACGCGGGTTCAAACCCTGCCAAAATCATCGGATTTTTTCAGAGCGTTAAAAATCCCTCAGTATGTCTTCATTCGGAGGGGAAGTAAAGCTGGTGGTCCCATGTCATTTAAAATGCTTGCCACGGTGGGTGAGTGGGTAGCGTGTCGGACTACTAACCCCAAGATTGCAGGTTCGCTCCTGGCCATGGTAAGTGATTTTTGAAAGGCGGCAAAAATACGACACGCATGTCATACGATGTTGGCATGTCAAAGAACCCATTTGAATTCAGTAGGCCGTGTTCATAATGGCAAAATTAATCTCGGGAGTTTCCGCCAACACAAAGTTCCTCATTATCTACTAGAAAGCGCTATAGTGTTCAAGGAGCTTAGATATCTAACCTTCTTGACATTCATAGTGATTCAAGGAACAACAAAATTCGACATGCAATCTACCCTCTGGGTGTCAAATTACAAAGCTTGCACCCGGCACTCGATTGCATACGATATTATTATTATTATTATTATTATTATTAGGCCTAGTATTATATTATTAGCATGTAAAAGAACCTACGACTAACTACAATTGTGTGGAGTTAAATTTGTAGGTTAGATTTGATTAACGCACTATTAAGTTCCAACGTTTGCCGCAAAGTGCCGGTTGCTGTGGCATCTAGTAGTATTTTTGCAGCTAGGTGCCGTTGACGGTAGCATTTGGTAGCAAAAGTAGGAACTACTTGAAATTGATCGTCTGCAGTCCTTTCCTGAATTACAGATAACACTAATACAGCCTACAGTCATCACAATTAACACCGGTTATCAGACAGATTCTACACACACCCAAAGTACACGGGGCTACATTACCGCCTTGTCGCAGCCCCTAAACTTAGGAACCAACCATCCACTAATACAGCCATCACAATTAACACAGACTCTACCTAGGTACACACACCCATGTACACGGAGCTACATGACCGCGTAGTCGCAGTCCCTAAGCTGCGGAACCAACCAGTTGTAGCTGCTAACAATGTGTGTTCGACTCTCAGACACCAGCCTGAGACGGTAGAGGAATGATCCCTCGCAGAGTCCGTGGGTGAAGCTGAGCTGGGAGGATGAACGATTAAAATAAATAAATAAATAATCGAACTAACTGACTTTCCTAACGCTGCCTTCTGTGGTCTCGGGTTATGAATTGAGATATCGGCCCCAAAAACCTGAGTTATATTCCCAACTCTGTCAGGAAATGTAATAGAACTCTAGTCTGAGGTAAAACTCAGCCTCGTGAGTTTAAGCTGTGAAATTGTGTGTTATATTCCCATCTCAGCCATCCTAAAGTGGTTAGGCCTAGTTTGCCACTGCTACTGCAGGAAAATGCAGGGATGTTCCCAAACTTAAGACCAGGGTCGTTTCCTTCCCAATCCTAACATTCTTGACTGTCACTGCGGAGTTCCGAGTTCAATTCCCTGCCCTGCAAAAATTGAATTCAGGTCTGAGCACTGGAACGGGGGCCTACGCAGCTTTGTGAGGCAGAAGTTAACAAAACGTGAATGTCTTTTCTATCTCAGTCATTCTAAACATGTTTTACGTGATTTTCCACTGCTACTCCAGCGAATGCCGGATGTTGTCTAATTTAACCCTTTTTATGCCACGCTATTAACGAGTGGTTATGTTAAAATTAGTCAAAAATTTACTCTGACACACTTCCCTCGGGGTTAGAACCTAACTTATTTTCCCTTCCTTCAAAGAACTAGCCATATTTATCACCACATATCTTAATTAAGTTCAAGCAAGAACATAAACATACAAGACTTCAAAAGATAACGCATACAGGAAGCTAGCTGATTGCAGCATATTCAAAGAATATTTGTGTGTTGTGTTTGAGTCGTCAGGATTTTGACTGCTTTGATGCAGCTCTCCATTCCTCCCTGTCCTGAGCTAATCATTTCATCTCTACATAGCTACCACACCCTAAATCCGAGGCAATCTTATTTATTATTATTATTTATTAATTCGTTACAAATACACACATTTTACAAAATTCATAATATCTGTACACATTTTATGAATTTCCTTACACTTCCTACTCATTGTTTAACCTGTAAATTTACAATTATTAAATTATATTGTTACAATATGATAAAGACAGGTCGAAATAGGATATCAAATTCATACAGAGCAGGAAGAGATATCACATATGCCACTAAAAGGTGAAACCTGTGTGGCATGCATATCGTTGATTACTATTTCAAAACATATTCTAACTTTGGTATACTCCTACAGTTCTTGTCCTCGACACTTCCTTCCATAACTAAGCTTGCTATTCCTGGGTGTCTTAGTATCTGTCCTACCAACTTATCTCTTCTCTTCATTAGCAGTCGCCAGAAACCTCTCTCCCCTCCCACTAGTCTTAATACCTCTTCGTTTGTAACCCTGTCTACCCATCTGATCTTCATCATTCTCCTGTAACACCACATTTCAAATGCTTCAATTCCCTTCTTTTCTGCTGCACCTATAGTCCAAGTTTCACTTCCAAACGGTGCCACGCTCCAGACAAAGGCCTTCAAAAATGCCTTCCTAATACCTAAATCTATATATGCTGCTCAAAAAAATTAAAGCACCACTTTTTTCAAAGGCCGTCAAATTTG
The DNA here is from genome assembly GCA_946902985.2 of Meconema thalassinum. Lineage (NCBI taxonomy): Eukaryota > Metazoa > Arthropoda > Insecta > Orthoptera > Tettigoniidae > Meconema > Meconema thalassinum. Next base: position 291,007,611 of record OX336391.1, on the reverse strand, counting down.
ATACGTTGACCGCACAAGCTCGAAATCTCAGTATGACGTTTTTCCTGACGCCTACCAAGCATATGCTTCAGCACAACACCCCAACTTGAGTAGTTTCGGGGTAGTACCCCCAAAACCCGCCCATTTTTGAAAACCGCAAATTGATGTTTGCGAAAAACCCTGTAGGACTTGTCGCAGGTTACCAAAGCAGTCGAAAATGAATGGGTCTTGCTCTTAAAGGTTCCACAAACTCGTTGAAATCGTTACATTTGACGTTTGGGCATTTTCAACCCCCTTCATCATCCCCTAAACATGGACTACCATTGGGGGAGTCTGAGACGGTACCGGGTGTGTTTAACCCCCTGCAAACCTGCACACCATCCTCAGTTGCTGATTGCAGTAAGTTCTTAAGGCCTCCGGTAATGTTCACCCCTCCCTAACACCCTCAACTGGCATGGGACCAAACCACCCCGTCTCGATTCACCCCTAAGGAAGGTTTTAATCGAGATATTGATCAGTGCTGCTAATGGTGAGGTCTTCTCCTAACGTTTCAAAAAAGGAGCTGTGCCTGTGTCACCACCCCTTCCCCTGCTACCCCCTTTTGTATGATTTTTCGAATCAGGCCCTTTTTAAGGGCTGAAACGAGGTCTTAATCGCTGAAAGGGCTGTAAAGTTCCTTAGAAATAGCGGTGACACGAAAACAACCCCTTCCGATCGTTGATTGACATTCCGTCCCCCAAACTTGACATTTTTGCACCCTCAACCCTCCCTTTCTGGACGCGTAACGCGTAATGGCAGAGTTTTCAGAGTTGGATGAAAATGAAGCTTATGGCCTGCAATCGAGCCCAAAACAGCAAGTTGGATGGGAATTTATCGGTAAGGTGGCAAACGAAACCAAAAGGTTTTCAAACAAGTTAACAGCCTCTAGTAAGTACGCCCATGCATAGGCAATGAATGTCATTTTGTTGCTTCGCCAGCTATCGATTGAAGTAACCCATTGCCGATCATAGGCAACACGCACGCACGGACGTGATGTGGGTTGCCTATACATGGGCGTACTTACTAGGGGTTGTTAACGTGTTTGAAAACTTTTGGTCTCGTTTGCCACCTTACCGATAAATTCCCATCCAACTTGCTGTTTTGGGCTCGATTTCAGGCCATAACCTTCATTTTCATCCAACTCCGAAAACTCTGCCATGACGCGTTACGCGTCCAGTCAGGGAGGGTTGAGGGTGCAAAAATGTCAAGTTTGGGGGATGGAATGTCAATCAACGATCGGAAGGGGTTGATTTCGTGTCACCACTACTTCTAAGGACCTTTATAGCCCTTTCAGCATTTAAAACCTCGTTTCAGCCCTTAAAAACGGCCTGATTCGAAAAATCATACAAAACGGGGTAGCAGGGGAAGGGGTAGTGACACAGGCACAGATCCTTTTTTGAAACGTTAGGAGAAGACCTCACCATTAGCAGCACTGATCAACATCTCGATTAAAACCTTCCTTAGGGGTGAATCGAGACGGGGTTGTTTGGTCCCATGCCAGTTGAGGGTGTTAGGGAGGGGTGAACATTACCGGAGGCCTTAAGAACTTACTGCAATCAGCAACTGAGGATGGTGTGCAGGTTTGCTGGGGGTTAAACACACCCGGTACCGTGTCAGACGCCCCCAATGGTAGTCCATGTTTAGGGGATGATGAAGGGGGTTGAAAATGCCCAAACGTCAAATGTAACGATTTCAACGTGTTTGTGGAACCTTTAAGAGCAAGACCCATTCATTTTCGACTGCTTTGGTAACCTGCGACAAGTCCTACAGGGTTTTTCGCAAACATCAATTTGCGGTTTTCAAAAATGGGCGGGTTTTGGGGGTACTACCCCGAAACTACTCAAGTTGGGGTGTTGTGCTGAAGCATATGCTTGTTAGGCGTCAGGACAAACGTCATACTGAGATTTTGAGCTTGTGCGGTCAACGTATAAAATTTGATGGCCTTTGAAAAATGTTGTGCTTTAATTTTTTTGATCAGTTTATATTCGATGCCAACAGATTCCTTTTCTGTAGAAATGCTTTCCTTGCCTGAGCTAACCTACTTTTTATATCCTCTTTGCTTCGTCCATCACTGGTTATTTTGCTTCCTAAGTAACAGAAGTCTCCTACTTCTTTTTGTATTTCACCTGCCAATTTGATGTCCATAGAGGTTTCTGATTTATTTCGTCTGCATTCCAATATTTTTGTTTTACATTTATTAATTTTCATCATGAATTCTTTCCTCAAGACGGAGTCCATATCATTCAAAAACTCATTCAAATCCCCGGGAGTGTCGGCCAAGATGACTATGTCATCGGCAAATCTCAGAGTTGAAATTATTTCTCCTTGAATCTTCACTCCCACTTAAAATTTCTCTCCAATTTCCTTCATTGCTTGTTCAATGTAAAGATTGAAAAGTATGGGTGATAAGTTGCAGCCTTGCCTTACACCTTTCTGAATACCAGCTTCTTTCTCATGTCCTTCAGCTCGAATGACTGCTGTCTGGTTTCTGTATAGATTGTAGATCACCCTCCTATCCCTGTACTTTATTCCAATCGTTTTCAAAATGCCAAACAATTTAGTCCAATCAACGTTATGAAAAGCCTTTTCCAAGTCTACAAATGCCATGAACGTTCTCTTATCTTTCCTTATTCTACTTTACAAAATCAGCCTAAGACCTAGTACAGCTTCCCTTGTTCCTACATTTCTCCTGAAACCAAACTGGTCTTCACCCAACTCCGTTTCTATCTAGCTTTCCATCCTCTTGTAAACTATCCTAGACAGGATCTTTGAAGCATGAGTAATCAAGCTGATTGTACGGTAATCTTCACATCTGTCAGCTCCCACTTTCTTCGGTATAGGGATGATAACATTCTTCTTGAAATCAGAGGGTACCACACCTGTCTCATAAATCCTACACACCAAGTGATATAACCTGATCAGACTTTCATCTCCTATGCAGCGTAGCAACTCAATCGGCATATCATCTATGCCTAGTGCTTTGTTCCTACTTAAGTGTTCCAATGCTCTGTCAAATTCTATTCTCAGTATTACATCTCCTTTTGCATCCTCATTAATTTCCTCTTCTCTTTCCCTAACATGATTCTCAATCTCCTTTCCCTTATACAAACACTCTATGTAAGCTTTCCATCTCAACCTTTGCTCCCATATCTGTTAGAGGCTTTCCATTTGTGTCCTTAATATTACAGCACTTAGTCTTCTTTTCCCCAAAAGTATTCTTAATCCATCGATAAGCTGTGTCTACTTTTCCAAATTTCAGACAATTTTCTATACCTACACATTTCTCTTTCAACCATTCTTCTTTCGCTTCCTTGCACTTCTTGTTAACTTCATTTCTAAGACGTCTGTATTCTGCTTTCCCATTTTCATCTCTTACATTCTTGTGTTCCCACCTTTCATCCACCAATTCTAGTATATCCTGAGTGATCCACGGTTTTCTACCTATTCTTTCTTTCCTCCCAATGTTTCCTTCTGCGGATTTTGTTATTTCATTTTTCAAAAGAGCCCATTCGTCTGCAATTGAAGTTTGTTTAGGGTTTTTCATTAGTCCTTCCTTTATACTCTTCTTGAATCTTTCGTTTACATCCTTCTCTTTCAGCCTGTCTATTGCCCACCTTTTTGGCTTTTGACATTTCTTCAGTTTCTTCAACTTTAATCTCCATTTCATAACAACCAGATTGTGGTCAGAGTTTTTGTCAGCACCGGGATATGTTTTACAATCCAAAACCTGGTTTCGAAACCTCTGCTTCACCATAATGAAGTCAATTTGGTAACGCCATGCATCTCCTGGTCTCATCCATGTGTATATTCTTCTATTGTGGTTATTTAACAAGGTATTAGGTAACGCCCTGAATCTCCTGGTCTCATCCATGTGTATATTCTTCTATAGTGCTTAATGCATAAGGTGTTAGCTATGACCAACGCATGCTCGGTGCAGAATTCCATCAGCCTGCTTCCTCGATCATTCCTTTCACCTAATCCAAAATCTCCTATCTTCCCTTCTCTGCCTTTTCCTACCACAACATTCCAATCTCCCATTACTATAACATTTTCATCACCCTTGATATACCTCAGAATTTCATCTATTTCTTCGTAGACCTTTTCAACATCTTCATCAGCTTGACTGGTAGGCATAGAGACTTGTACCACTGTGGTGCACGTAGGTTTTGTATTGATTTTTGCTACAATAATCCTTTCATTATATTGCTCATAATATTCCACCCGCTGTCCAAGTTTCCTTCTCAATATGAGACCAACCCCTGTTTGGCCATTGTTTGATTTAGTGCTAATGCCCCTATAGTCTCCTGACCAAAAGTCCTGTTCTTCCTGCCAGCGCATTTCACTAATCCCAACCAAATCCAACCTCAACCTATCCATTTCCCTTTCTAAGTTTTCTAACCTTCCACTTCCCAGCAGACTTCTTACATTCCACGCTCCAATCCGTAGATGTCAGATTTCCTCTTTGTCACTTCTGTGATGTTAACCCCGTCTCGAGAAGTCCCCACCCGGAGATCCGAACGGGGGACTAGTTTACCTCCGGATTGGAATTTTACAAGGGAGGAGGCCATCATCACTTGTAATTATGCATAGAGACGTGCATATCCTCGGGAAGAGCATTACGACTGTAGTTTCCCGTTGCTTTCAGCCGTGCAGCAGAACACAGTGTAGCCATTAGTTGGCTTATATTATCAATATCTTAACCGTCTATAAGACAAGTAAAGAATTGATTTATTCTGAAAGGCTGCTACTCCCTTTCAGAATAAGTAATAGAGCAATTCTACTAACATAAATACTAACCTTCTACTAACAATTAAATACCAAAATTCTACTAACGAAAAATACTTAAGTTCCACCAACAACAAAATACTGCCACTAAAACAGTATGTCACCAGTTAACTCACATGCACCCTCACACATCACAATCTAATGAAACAATGAACTATTTGCCTTCCTTCGGAGGGGAAGTAAAGCCGGCTGTCCAATGTCATAGATTTATGGCATGTAAAAGATCCTCCCACAGACTAAACTTGTGTGGAGCTAAATTTCTAGGTTAGATTTCGTTGTAACGCTCTATCAAAGTTCCAACGTTCACCGCTAGGTATCATTAACTTCTGGTAGCAAAAGTTGGAACTACATGAAATTGAACGGAACTTGTAGCTCACCCTAGGGGTGTCCGCTTGAAGCAGCTACAGCCTCTGGCGAGCCGAACATATCCTGGGACACTCCCGGCACTAATAGCCATACGATAAATAATAAATAAATCTAATAAACAATGCAACTGACTCATAATGTCGATTATTCAGGTCCGTATTGACGTAACTATAACTTTGAAAGAATAATAGATTTTCCGCCTTGAATACTGTTTGTTTCTAATTACTCACAGGGACATGTTTCGGGGGCTAATACTCCCCCTTCCTCAGCCTGTCCAAAAAAACTTCACAAAGGAAAAACTTTCCTTGTATAAGCTCATACAAAACACATGAAGAATAAAGACGAAACATGTCCCTGTGAGTAATTAGAAATAAACAGTATTGAAGGCGGAAAATCTATTATTCTTTCAAAGTTAATGCAACTGACACCAGACACACTCACACACCACAGTCTAATGGAACAACGAACTACATCTAATAAGAATACTTATGGTGTTATAAATCCAGTTGTTCACGGAACTTAAACGCATCGATATATTCCGAGAGGGAACGATTCCCACGTTGTCCTGGTTACAACCGTGAGAGCACAGCGTGGCTGGAAATACAACTAACATGTAGCTGAATGGGGCCGATAGTTTGGCCAGTGGCACTCTTAGGGTTAAGGCCATGGTCGTCTCATACCAAAATCATAGTCTCAGTTATAAATACACCTAATACAGATCCCACAATAACACAGGTTATCAGATGAATCATAAATATATATATTAAAAAGCATAAGTAACACACTCAAGTACATGGGGCTGAATGATCACGATGTCGGAAGCTACTAAATGATTCAATAACATCATAAATATAAAAGTGACTGTAGTCCCTATATTTTTTTAAATTCCATAATAATACAGTAATAATAATAATAATAATAATAATAATAATAGTTTAAAGTCTGTCAGATTTTAAAAACGCCAGCTTGCAAAAAATCACCCTCATTGAATTGCCGGTAAATAAGCTGATACGAGGCTATCATATTTAAACTGTCATCATCATTAACTTTCAGGTATTAGGCCTAGTGGCCTGTTACGGTCTCTTGCCAGCGTTTCTTTGTTCTTGCCAGGTTTCTTCGACCACTTGGAGCATACGGAAGAATCTGTTAATAATTTTATTAATGCAGCCAATGGCCATGTACTTTTCTTTTCAGGACGGGTCAGGGAAGTGATATTGGAAGGAAATCGGCCGTGGACCTGTTGGAAGGAACCGTCCCGGCATTTGCCTGGTGGTGAAAATGGGAAACCACGAAAACCATTTTCAGGACGGCCGAGGTGGGGTTCGAACCCACGCTCTCCTGATGCCAGCGAGGAACGAGGTAGCGCCTTAGTGCTCTCGGCCACCGCGGTGGGTACGAATCTGTTTAGGGACTCGGCTAGGACTCATCCTGTCCACATGTTCTTCCCACTTTTCCCTATGCTGTTGTATATGATGTACAACTGGGGTGATATCTAGTTCTTGCAGGATGTCTCCATTCCTCCGATGATCGAGTAAGGATAAACTAGAAGTTCGTCTCATTTATCCAAACTATCTTAAGTGAAATTGGACTGAGCCAGGATCAAACCCTCAGCTTTAGGTTCTGAACGTGAACACACAATTTATTTATTTTACTTATTTATCGTATGGCTTTTAGTGCCGGGAGTGTCCGAGGACATGTTCGGCTCGCCTGAGTCTGTAGCTGCTTCCAGCGGACACCCTTAGTATGAGCTACAAGTTCCGTTCAATTTCAAGTAATTCCAACTTTCGCTACTAGATATCAATGATACCTGATGGTGAACGTTGGAACTTTGATAGAGCGTTCCGACGAAATCTAACCAAACAATTTAGCTTCACACAAGTTTAGTCTGTAAGGATCTTTTACATGCCATAAATCTATGACATGGGACCGCCGGCTTTACTTCCCCTCCGAAGGAAGGCATAGTGAAGGATTTTTAACGCTCTTAAAAACTCCGACGACTTCGGCCGGGTTTGAATCCGCCATCTTGGGCACCGCAGTTCAGCATGCTACCAACTACGCCACCGAAGCCGCTGTCAACACACAAACAACAGTACCACACAGCTCGACCCTTTCCCAAATATTGCCCCCCCCCCCCCCCTTCCTGAGCTTTCAATAATGAGAAAATCCCCAGTAAACACGGAGATTTTAATTAGATTTCTTCCTCTGCAAGCCTTTGGAGCTTTGTCTGTTATACAATACCTCTGTTGACTGACACACACTTGAATCGTGTTCGTACTGAACACTGTGACGCGGTGGCTCCTCTTACCCGAGTTGCAGTTGGTAATGCGAGATAGCTGATGGTGTTTGTTTTTCAAGGAGATGGGCTGATCAAGAACAAAGCCCACAAGTGACTTGAATCACTTAGCCAAAGAGTCGATAAGGCAGCAGAACCAATTGTTAAATAAAGGAAACATAGGTTTACGTGGCAGTTAATCTTGGCTTAATTTGTCACGGGATGTTTTATTGCACCTCGAAAATCCCATATCCATCAACTTGAAATCGAACTCAGTCCACCTTCGTGGGTGGAAAGGAGCATTAAAACCAACGGATATTGAATCCTGGCGATTAGTAGAGAACTCCTTGAAGGACAATTGATATTCTATCTTTCAGTTGATCAACAATAGATAATTCCAATTACTGGAATATGTGAAAATATAACCTGAAAGAAATTGCATGTGAATAAGATACACATAATATATTGTCATGGTCTATTGAAGATTGTTTTGTAGTGTTTTGTAGAGCTACTTGTCTTGTAGATATGGATCTGATGATGCTCGCTTGAAGAGCGAAACATGACACCCCTTAATTTTCTCCTTCATCAATAGCCATAACAATATCTACCAGGTGGCTCAATTGCCCCGTACAATCTACCCACGAGTGTCCCGTATAGCCTACACTACTGCTGTATGGGATATCTAATAACAGATTCCCACAGGGGCCACACTACATGCTGGCAGATTACGTCAGAATAAGAAGATATAACAACCGGACGGCCCCTCGCTACATGTTCCTCGGCGCTACCCATCTAATGTGCCCCATTGCGTTGTGAAACCTCACATTTCAGAGCGCAATAGGCTCATTTGTGGTACAACTGCACGACAGTTGCTGGCAGCTTATTGACAATCACTGGTGTATTCAGCAACGACGGACATCAAACTATTATATAGAGAAGCTGTTCGTAATGCCATCGAAGCTCGAGGTTTCATAACGCAATGGGGCGCTTTAGATGAGAGCACTGAAGAACATGCAGTGAGCGGCCGATAGGTTGTTATCTCTTGGCATTCAGACGTGTCCTGCTTGCATTAAAGGATACCCCTTAGGAATTAAGTTATTAGGCCTCCCGTTCATCATTACTACATGCGGGACACCTAAAAGGATACTGTACGGGGAAAATGAGCCACCTGGCATATCTTAATCACATGTAATTTAATTCAGGTTATTTCTTTTATATATACTAGTAATTGGACTTATATTGTGTTGACCGACTGACAGTTAGAACAACAACTGTCAATAAGGCAACACTGAAAAATGACCTCAAAGCTGTCTTTACTCCCTGAATGAATCACAGATGCTTGAGTATCGGTTTATAGTACATTATGCAACGAGCCTATAGTGGCAATAATTAAGACACGAGTGTCTTAATTACCATTATAGGCGAGTTCCATACGACTGTTTATGTTCGACGATAAGTATAACTTTATTATAGTCTATGTTCTATCACAAATACTGTCAAGGGGGGCGTGGTGGCTCAGCGGTCTAGCTGTATGCCTCTCACCAAGGCGGCCCGGGTTCGATTCCCGGTCAATGCATGTGAGATTTTCGAAGTGAAATGCCATGTCCTGTGGTTCGGATTCCACGTAAAAAGGAGGTCCCGTGGCTCATGATCTCAAGATTAACGGTCACGTTAAACTACAAGCTTCCTTTTTAAATACTGTCAACTCTCGATTATCCGCGGGCGGTTCATCCGCTTTGTGGATTATCCGTGGTGCCTGTAGGAGAACATTTTTATAAAAAAGAAGGTTTAGAAACCGAAAATTATTTCTCAAAAATTGAAATAAAGTTACTAAATACTTAAACGTAATAAAAATCATAAATCGCAAATACAGTACAGTACTCTTAATAATGTACAGTACAAAACGTGTACAGTAGTTCAGTATTACTGTAGAGTACTGTACTGTACATCGGTTACTCATGAAGCAGCATTAGGACACATTGACAGGATTCTTCAATACCGTGAAGAGCAAGACAACGCATCACTTTGTGACAAGAAAACTCACATCACGAATAAAGAAAAAGGGTTTCACTACGAAAAAGCAAATGACCGATTTTTTTGTTTAACAGTAAAGAAGACTTTTTAATAACACACATAACATCGACTGAGTTTTGTTATCATGTACGTCCATTTATTGTATAATAAACTTATTTAAAGCCCTTGTGTGTTGTTTTTAGTGCCTTCGACCTTTGTTTAACAATTACCAGCAATTTTGCGGCTTATCCGCGAAATTCGATTTCCGCGGTATCCGCGCCAGTCAATTCCACGGATAATCGGGAGTTTACTGTATTCATAAATATCTGTCGAGATTCTGTCGGTTGAATTCTTCTTCTTGGGAATTGTTGATCTCTACCAAATTACGAATCCCAAAGCTTTGAAGCATTGTTTATCCTGAAGTAGCTCCAACAGATAGAGCACAGGTACTAAGTAGGATCATTTTGTTATTTTGGGCAAATCACACAAAATAGGCTGTTACAAACGTTTTAAAATTAAAATGTGTCGTATTATCAACTAGTTATTCATCGAATTCGTTGCGTATAGAATGTCAACAGAAGGCAAATCAATTGAGTACCAAATAGAACAGTTATGACATCTGAACAGAGAACTGAACAGAGGCATCTGAACAGAGAGCAGGGTTATAATTTCCTTGGAACTAATGTCATACGCTTTCTTCCTCCATGATGTTCTGGTGTGTTTATGGCAACAACAGCATTCACTAAAATTGTCGGCGAAATCTTACGAATGTGTAGAAATTCGAGTTGCGGATATTAAGGTACAGTGTTATTTCTTTTGCAATATTGCCCAGTTTGTTTATGCATTGTAACTACAATGGTTGATCCAATATAGGCTACATTGTCTACTTTCAAGTCATGAAATTTATGTCCGACATGTTGGATTTTGAGTGCATGTGAGAAGCTATCCTTACCTAATTGGTCAATGAATGAAAACATTGAGCTCTGATTGGTTGGATAAACTCTGTTATAATGAAAAGTAGTACTTTAATGACCCCCATTATGATACAGTTTTCTGACATATAATATTTACATATCCACATCGTGGAACATAAATACACTTACAGTAGAAGCCATTTGTTCCACTTTTGCCTCTTGGATTCTGTCAGTAAAAACTCACACGGGACACAATGGGTGTAGGTGACCTGATTAGAGTCCTTCCCAGTGTCAATGGATCACTAACCATCATCCAGAGCCGGAGTTTAAATGCCGTAGGGTGGCAATTTCCTTTCCATCCCTCCTCCTGTTACAGCATCCTTAAGGTTCTCATTTAGCGTCACGAAGCTGGGAGACCCCGTATCAGGGATTGGAAGACCATACCGATTCTCTGGAACCCCTGGGGTGGCAGTCAAATATACCATCCACTGCAACACGAGGCAATCCGTAGTTTGTGTCCAACTCCTCATACTATTGGTGAACCATAGCCCTAATCATTACTAGCTAATGCGTCACTGGACTTAGCCGAGTCTTGGAGAGTATTACGTTGATGAACAAGCGGTTTATTGAACCGTGCGTTGCGGGCAAGCGTGACCTTTCCTCTCAGGCGCGGTGTGGAGCCTAATTAGTCTCAACAATGCGGACATCTCATCATTAAAACTTGTAGCCCTGTCTTAACAAACTTTACCTTGAAACATGCTCTGTTCACTGAAAATATTCTGCGAGAGAGAAATTAATTTGTTATAAAGCCCTCTTTACATTAACGGGTGGAATACCTTAGAAGATTGAAATATGACTTCACAAAAGTTCTCGCCTTCATCCAGAGGAAGTGCTATCATTGGCAGTCAAGTACTTAGGGAGGGAGCCCCTTTATACAACACCGCCCTTGCAGCATTCAAGTAAAATATACAGTAAATGCCTTCCATATAGAACGGAGCCTCGCCAGGATGTGTAACGGACGGAGAGTGATTAGTCACCACCAGTTGATTTGCATTTACCCATTTATATTTATTTTTCATTACTTAATTTACATGTACGATTATATGCCATTGTGGTGATTTAAGTTAAATTACGGTTTAATATAAAAAACAAGTTGTTCATTAAAGAACATATAGCCTACTTTCTCCTAAATGTTTGGGTATAGTTATAACTCATTCTCCTTTTCAAGGAGTAGGTATATTGAATGTTGGTTGTAGTAGCTTGTTGAAATACAACGTGCTATATTATACGTTGATTGATTGAATCGCTACCTGAATAATAAATACAAACACTAATACAGCCATCACAATAACTCAGGTTATCAGACAAAATTCAACACTTACCCAAGTACACGGGACTAAATGACCTACCCCTAACCAGCCTGGAAAGCCCAAAGCCTGGGGAGGGAGGGTTAATTTATTAACAACAGAGTACATAAATAATAATAAAACCCCTGGCACTCCAGCCCATGAAGGGCCAAGGGCTACCAAGCGACCGCAGCCCAGCAGATATTGGGGTGACGCGTGGTCAGCACCGTTCGTTTTCGTGACCAGATCACTGCCTAAAAGTCAGACAGTTACTCAGTTGTCCTCACGAGCCTGAGTGCAACCCGTTCCAGCCCTCACGTCAGCTTCTAAAATCTCTGACGGAGCCGGGAATAAAAGCCGGGGCCTTCTGTGAGAGGCAGGTGCGTTACCCCAACCCCTGGGGGCCGGCTAATAACAGTACACATACATATATGAAAAGAAATGTACATAATATTTACAATAATTACTACAATTGTTCCACTTTTCAATACAAATTCTTTTACTTAAGAACTTATGTTCTTATTGATAGATACATGTTTCAGTTTTCAAAAAACCTTCTTCAGCTATTGCATCTATAATTTATACACTAATGTTCAGGACATATCAATATGAATTTAAACATCATACAGTATAATGAGACATGTTATTTTAAACATCATAAAACATAAATAACACTTATTATGTTAAAATCTAAAATGTTTTAAAATTCTTAAAAATCTTTTTTGAATTTTAAACTAATCATAAGTTCTTAAGTAAAAGAATTTGTGTTAAAAAGCGGAACATTTGTAGTAATTATTGATAAATCAATACGGAAAATTAACAAGATGTTCAGTAAAGAACATACAGCCTACTTTCTTCTAAATGCATGGGTATTGTTATAACTCTTTGTCCTTTTCAAGGAGTATAATTGAATGTTGGTGGTAGAAGCTTGCTGAAATACAACGTGCTATACGGATATTAAACATGAATATGAGGTGCCCTTTGCTAGTGCTACATCTGTACAATATTTCATTCAATTCGGTTTGACCGTGTTTGAATTGATATGACGAATCGATTTGCACACATACATGGCCGCTATCTGCAAACTATTTGGCTGATGACCTCGTAGTTTTGTCAAACGATTCTTCATACATAAAGGTATACTGTTACAAAATTTGGTAGAGATCAGATGAATAGGTTGGTCGTAATTTGATTTAAGCTTTGAACATTTGGGTGGCCGCCATTACGTTTTCGTCAAGATAGCGGCGATATAAAACATGAAACTGAGGTCCCCTTTGCTAGTGGTACCTCTGTACTAAATTTCGTTCAATTTGGTTTCACCGTGTTTGAAAAGATAGGGGGAATCGATTTGCACACAACCATGGCCGCCATCCGCAAATTATTTGGTAGATGACCTCGTAGTTTGGTCAAAAGATTTTTCATACATAAAGGTATAACGTTACAAAATTTGATAGAGATCAGATGAACAGATTGGTCGTAATTTGATTTAAGCTTTGATCATTTGGGTTGCCGCCATTACGTTTTCGTCAAAATGGTGGCAATATAAAACATGACACTGAGGTGCTCTTTACTAGTGCTACCTCTGTACTAAATTTCGCTCAATTCGGATTCACCGTGTTTGAAAAGATAGGGGAAATCGATTTTCAGACAAACATGGCCGCCATCCACAAATTATTGGGCAGATTTCCTCGTAGTTTGGTCAAAAGATTCTTCATATATAAAGGTATAAAGTTACAAAATTTGGTTGAGATCAGATGAATAGGTTGGTTGTAATTTGAATTAAGCTTTGCACATTTGGGTGGTCGCCATTACCTTTACGTCAAGATGGCGGCGATTCAAAACATGACACTGAGGTGCCCTTTCCTAGTGCTACCTCTGTGCCAAATTTCGTTCAATTCGGATTCACCGTGTTCGATTTGATAGGAGGGGGGGGGGGACAGACTTTCAGAGTCCACACACACACTCACACACACACACACTCACACACACACACACACACACACACACACACAGACAGACACACAATTTTTGGCCCTGTGTTGATATCATAAGTCTACTTTCATTTTTTGCAAAAATCAAAAGTAGGCTAAAAATGACAATGGTCATACATATACTGAACCCATGGGCCATAGGGTCCATGACGGTCGAATCCATGTCCTTAAGGAAGAAATGAAAGAAACGTATAGTTTCTTAAAGGAACGGAGAGAGATTTTAAGCCAGGAATATAGCTTAACATTGTGCAAGCGACTAGGGACAGATGTTCCTTAGATGAGATCACCCCACTCGACATTTCAGAGAGGGCTGGTCACGAATATTAATAACTGAGTGGAATTTTCCACCGTGATAGAAAGAGAAGCCTGAATCGGAATTCGAGCTGACGTTGCTGGAATTTGACAACGTCGCATATGCACCAGAAGAGGAATAATTAAAATTAACACGTTTACGAGCATAATAATGAGTAAACAAGCATAGCACAGTGAATCATTTTGAATGAGAGATTTTTCAGTATAGAGAAACCATGTAATAATTGTGCAGAAATAAACTGCCGACGTAAGACGACGTCATTTGGGAATTACCTAAGCCTCTGTGGAGGGGAGAGAGCAAAAAGAATGCAACACCCACACAATTGAGGACGAGAAATTAATTAATATCTCCGAATTGCACGATCGATTCTTAGGTGCAATAAGATCATTTGACATTGGGAAGACGAGCTTTCGGAAGGTATAATTTTTATATTTGTGGCACCATTATTTTAGAAGTTGACCACAGGAAAGGCTAGAGTCTTATTTTTTTGTAGTAAAACAGTATAAAGCTTCGGGCGTTTCCAAGCCAATCATGCAGTATTTAGACAGCCAGAGGGCACGTCACTGTGTCGCACCACACAAGCAGTTACAACGAGCACTCCGTGACCGGAGGTGCTGCATCAAAGTCTTCAAACGTATGAACCTCAGGGGAGTTCATACTGCGCAACAAGTATACGCACCGAATGCAGTATTCAGACAGCCAGAGGGCACGTCACTGTGTCGTATCGCATGCAGTCCTACGAGCATTCCGTGAGGGGAAGTGCTGCTCCACGACGTAGAAGAAGTCATTCCGACAGTCCGTGAAGGGACGTAACTCTGCGTTACATCGATAACAGCTACCAGTACTCCTTGAGGGGAGAAACGCTGTTTTACACCGCCGAAGCAAGATCCGATAGCCACAGGCGTCACAGTAGTAACGACTTGCTTGCCTCCATAAGGAGCATTCAAGGCGAAATTTTAAAGTATCGCCGCAGTGAAGTATTAGGAAAATCCTAATTATAGGATTTAGGCCCGACTGTATACAAGTTAAAGTGAAAATTCATAAGATATAGTCAGAGCAGGCTGCGAACGTCGGACTTAAAGGCGATAGGTCGTTAAATGTACGAACGAATAGTTCATAACGTACGGAAGTATCGTACCAGACAGATAAACTGCTATTTAAATTGAAGCAATCTAAAAGGGAAGAACAGAATAAGGTTCGAACGTAGGAGTGTTGAAACAGTTCAAACAAAGAGGATAGGAGACTATAAACATTAGCTCCAGAAAGCAGGCGAACAATTCTAATAGTACTAGAATCAAGAAGTGCTAGCTGCTAGAAACTAATTCTATAGGTCTTAGAGGAGACCTCGATTCATATAGACTTTCGTTAGGATCGATAGACAGATCTACAGACAAGCCGTTCAAGCTAGATCAATAGCCGGTTATCCAGGATAGGAATAGCAGAATTGAACTCCAGGGAACAGTAGATGTTTCGGGACTTTCGCATTCTTCAGAATAGGAAGCCGACATCGGATAAATTTCACCCTTGGAAACGGGAATTTAAGAAGATCACGTGTGAAAGGCTCAGAAATACGGCCTAGTGATCGTTGTGAAGTGTAAAATAATCAAGATTGTGTGTTAAATAATATTTTTAGTGTTTATTATGTGTTCAAAAGGGACACATCAGTATATAAAAATGTCGTCAATATTAAGTGTGTTAGATATATGTTTATTTGTGTTTTTACGTAAGATGAATACCTTTAATATGGTGTAAAAAGTTCAAAGTGGGCCCAAAAATGAAACACCGCACCAGATTTAAGATCAGGGATGATCTGGAAAATATGTGAGTACTAAATTCATTTTTATTTTGGTGTCAGAAATTGATTGTGTACAGACTCACCGGAGTTTTTGAGTGAAAGGGATGTGTTTTAACGAATAAATACTGAATAATCAAGAACACGGTCTGAACAATAATAAAATAAATTGAGAAATTATAAATCATTATGTAAAGAATAAATCCCGTAGAGGTAATATGTGAATAAAGGGTTAATGTATTTAACAAATGTCATAAGAGCAAGCGAAATATCATTTAATTATCATGAAAGACATTGAAATAAAGTTAAGTTGAGATATGAAAGAAATAGCTTTTGAGCTTGTATAAAGAATAAAAATAATAATAATAATTAAATATGGAAATGTTAAATAAAAATCAAACAAATTGATATGAACATAAGAACGTTAAGCCTTAACGTATGTGTAAGAGATGAGGTTCAATGGAATATTTTAAAACAGGGAGCGATTTATCGACCACGGAAAGATTAATATGTGAATAAAAATAATATGAATGGTTACTAAAGAGATTTTATCAGTTCTTGGGAAGACATTTTCGGCTTAAAATAATGCATAGCGCATAATGAGCGCAAATATAATATTAAAGTGTCACGCTAGGAAAGCGTAGTGGTTAAATACTTGGTACATTACTTATGGAGGGTAGTTGATTGCAGTGAATTGATAATTGTGTAAGTCCTCTATTTGTGACATTAGTTTCACGAGGCATTGTGTATGTATTTAAAAAGGGAGCTAATATATGGTATTATTGAGCGTATGTCATATGGGCCACGGCCGACTCTAAATCGCATTTTGTATAAGCCCTCTGTATGGGATTGGTTCCCGAGGCACCTGAAGAGATTCGAATGCAGGATCTTCTTATGATAAAAGCCCCTGAAATTCTCCGTCGTCGTATGTGTATTTAATCTTCCCAATCAATGAGGACCCTCTCATAATTAATAAATGCCAAGGATATAAAAAGGGTCTTTGAACCAAAGAATAGTTGTTTGAATGTTATGATACAGTAAAGCCCGGTCTCCCCAGAACTGGATAGAATGAGAAGGTTTGTTTTGAAAGCCTTGAAAATAAGCTACTAATGTTGGGTCAGACGGGATGTCTCCGCCACCCTAACAGGTCATAAATCGCACCCCATGTAGTAGAGACTAGCTCTTTTAAAGCGAGGGGGAACAGAGACCGTCTCGTAAGCTGTTGTAAAGAGAAATAAATACACCAGGAGTGTTTAAAGTTGTTAACGACCCGGGCGTTGAACCGAGGTCCTTAAAGATGGATATTTTCGTTTGCCGGTTCAGATCGTAGTTTCTTATATGAGAATGGTCTATTAAGACATAAGAGATAAATAACAATCCCTATTGTAATACTGTATGGACGTGGGATTCCACGAGTTGATTGAAGGCAACTGAGTTCGGGAGTAACTATAGTTTTTTGACTGTGTCAAGTACCTTCACGCTCTGGAGTACACAATTGATTTTCTGATTACCTTGATATATTTGTGAAATAAAGAGAGATGATAACAACTGAATGTGTGGACATGCCCAAAATATTGAATTAGATAATTAACATAGATTTTTAAATATGAATATATTTGTTTTTGAGAAATAAGAAAATATAAAAGCTAGTGTTTGAGGTGTACAAGAATGACACCATAATAATGTAAATGCATGGAGCCAAAGAGCTCGGAGTTATGTAAACTAAATGTTAGTGCTTTATGGAAGTGAGATTAAATAAGAATTGTGGGTTTATGTGGAAACCACAGGTTTTGAATACAATATTTGTTTATTTTATTTGTGATCCCTTGTTCATTTGGAACAAGCAGTTGATATTTGGGTCAGTAATTAAATTGTTAAATGTTTGTAGCGCCATTAATTTTATTAATTAAATGTGTTTAAAATAGGAGTTGATTTTGTTGTTATTTTTGCAAGTGTATCCTCTAATTAATCCAAAATATGTGAGTCACAGAGTGGGGGAACTTACCGCTGCCCCGAAATCCCGAATTGAGCTACGCTGGTATACTGTGATTGGCATATTTCTTGCTAAATGGGCACAGGGGGATATATAAATACTGTGCTGGATTAATAACCAGAGGAACACTTAAGTCGGTCATATCATGTAAAATTAAAGTAATGATAGGAAAAGCTACAACGTAAAATATTAACTGACCGCATGGGTCCCTGGAAACTCATACCGAGCAGCCCTGAATATATTATATTATAAACCCCCTAGCAAATCTTAGGATTTTGGCGCCCAGTACGCAGGGATGAGTTTTCCTAGGGAAAACCCGAGTTTTCTCGAGAAATCAAAATTTTCATTTTTTGAAAAAAATGGTTTTTCGAAATTTTGAATTTTAAATACTTCCATAAAGGTTTTATGAAATTGAATAAAAGTAGTAAAAGGGTACGTTGTAAGTGAATACCCATACCAAAGGAAAGTTTTAAAGAAATTGGGACACACCGATTCAGAGTATCATCTCTCAAGCATGTACTAGTGTGGTGGCATTTGTGGCCCACTGTATTCTTATATGAGAAAAGATGGTGACGATGATGGAGTTAAAGGAGTGTTTGGATGAACATTTCCAAAAGAATAGGGAGGAGATAATAAAAATAAGTACGCAAAGTACGGAAGATGCAAAAAAAGATAATAGGGAAGAGAGGCAGGAACTTTTGAACGCTATAAAAGCCGATAGCAAAGAAAAGTGGGAGACCATGAACAATAAATTGGGAACAATAGACAATACATTGAATCTCCAAAAGGATGAGAATAAAAAAGAGTTCGAATCCATAAATCAAAAGTTGGGATCTATCCAAGCCGATTGTATTAACATGAATAGTACATTGAAGGCTGAGATAGAAAGTAAGTTGGAGAATATAAGGATAGAGAATACCGATCATTTTTCAGCACAATCCAGGGCTTTGGAAGATAAACTAGGGATAATAGAAGGGAAACTTGAAAATAAATTACATTCCTTTCAGGAGAAGATGATAGGTGATAATTTTTTGAAAAATCAAGCCATGAACACTAAACTAGAGGCCATGGAGACTAAAATACAAAGTAACATAAATGATAAATTAGAAGGGACAATGGATAACAAATTTCAAGGTTTTGACACTAGGTTGGAAAACAAGTTAACTAAGTTTGGGAAGAAGTTAAGTGAGTTAAAAGATGAAAATAAAGGATTTTACTCAGGAATGCAAGTCCAAATAGAGACTATGAACAAAAATATGGTAGATTCCCAAAATACATGTCAAGAAAATTTTAAAATTTTAGAAACTAAATTGAGTAATATGGAGGGAAATGTAAAAGCATGTGAGGAGAAACTTGTAACCCAGATCCAAGGTGTGCAGAAAGAATTGAAAGCTCAGATAGAATCTAACAAGGATATTTGTGAGGCCTCCCGGGAGGAAATAAAACAAAGCGTGAATAAGCTAGGAACCCGATTTGGAAAGGTTGAGGAGAAAGTAGGGACCCTCGAGGACAAAATCGGTGTAGTTCAGATTGAAGTAACTGAGATGAAAAATCAAAATCTAAAGGATGTTCAGGAGATGAAAGGTCAGATTGATCATTTTACCGGGCAGGTAGATGAGAATCTGAAGACATACGAAACGAAAATAGATCAAAGGTTAGGTGTATACGAGGGGCATCTCCAGAGTGAAAGAAAACAACGAGAGAACGAAAGTAAGGAAAGTACCAATAAAATAAATGAAATAAGTCAGGGTATTATTGAGGTTCAGGAAACCATCGGAGCATTAAAGGTTCATGTAGGAAAAACCAATAAGGAAATTAATCAGGTCCAAGATGAAATGATGAAGTTGTATAAGAGTCAAGAGAAGACTGAGGGAAGGCTTGAAGGAATGAAAATAGATATAGTCAAAGGACGAAAAGAAGTGGAGAAGCAAATAAAGGAGATACGAGAGGGCCTGGAGACCATAGGTAACGTTAAGCCAGAAATTATAGACCAACATGCTAAGATCATTAAGAAAGAGGTAGAAGACCAAATAAATGAATTCAGGGATAGCTTCAAGGATGAGAAATTCCACTTCCAAAAGGTAGAGGAAGATATTAAAAGGAATCAAGAAAGAATTCAAAATGAATTAAGATCCCGATTGGAGAGGACGGAACTTAAGAACAGTCAAATGGAAATCCAACTCATGGCAAATGAAGAAAGTGCCCGAAGAGAAAGGAAGTTAGAATTCGAAAATCAGGAGGAGTTTCCAAAGACAGGATGGGTAGATTCCCGTGAACAAGGCACAGATACGGAGAGGGACTTAGGAGGGGAGAGCCCTTATAAGATCCCAGGATATCCGATGGCGATGTCAACCCCGTACACGAATCAGACAAATGGCCAAATAATAAACATTATTAAATCCAATGAGGATAGACCAGTAAAGTTTACGGGTAATAACATGTCTATTACTCCAAAATACTGGCTAAAAGAAGTGGCAGAGTATCTAAATGAAATGAAGGTTCCTCAGGATCGGAGACTGAGAGCTATTGAAAAGCTGTTGGCAGGTGATTGTCTCACCTGGTTCAGAAGCTTCAGATACACTTTTGATACGGTGGAAGGCTTTAGGGAAGCATTTTTAAAGCGATATTGGGCAGCAGATGTCCAAGAAAACTTAAGGCTAGATCTGTACTCTAGGAAGTACAGCACCAATGCACCTACTAAATACTCGGAATTTTTCACCGCTCAGCTGTGTAAATTCCGCGAACTGGATATTGCTCCGGCAGAAAACGACCTGTGTGCTGCCATTGCAAGACAGCTTCCATATGAGATTCAGAGGCTGCTAATCTCATCCAAAGCCAGAAGTGCTGTGGAAGTGGAAAGCGTATTACGTCAGTTAGATATGACGACTTCGCACGTAACACCTCGGCATCAGAGACAAACTGAGCAAGTACACATGGCCAGCAGTCAGGAAACTGGAGAAAAACCAGCGACCAGGAATCAGTCCACCAGTACGGATACTCAAGGACGAGATCGAGAGTATGGGCACCAGGAGCCTAGAAGGATACAGCCATATTACCGGGGAGGATATCGAGGAAGAAATCCTAGAACGACGGGTTATAGGCAACAGGAAAGCCGACCCTATAACAATAACCAGCAAAGGCCGGACAATAGAAAGAAATGGGAGAATTATCCCAGGAGAAATGTAAGGCCAGACGATAGGGATGATGAATATCGGGCCGAAATAGAAGAAAGATATCAGGAGAGTCTTCGTTATATGAACGAAAGACCAGATGAACCTGATAGGCAAAAAGTCCGTTGGAGTGAGGCAATCAAGAACCGGAAATCACCCGACCGACTAGACGGAGCTCAAAGCTTGGAACTACAAGCTCAGTTGAAGAATGAGGGAAAAGGGAGCCCTCAGGATAAAAAAAAACTCCAAATTTAAATTGTCAAAAGTGGAAACATACCAGGAGCTGGGAGGAGGTAGAAATTGTAAATTGGATAGCCAGACCAGATGAATTAATTAACGAGGATGTGGAAGGAATCCCACCTGTTAAAAGAGAACTACCTATAATATTGCTTAGGATAGAAGGATTACTGGTCAGAGCATTGATTGATACTGGATCCACAATAAGCCTAATTACACAAACCCTTTTAAATGAATTGGAAACAAGGGGCCGAGTACTAAAGATTCCCACATCAAGTGTAAAGATTAAGGGAATTATCCCTGAAAAATCTTTGACATGTAAATTTCAGGTATACATTGATTTAATCATGGGTAACGCTGAAATTTCGCAGTGCTTTTTGCTGGTAAATCAATTACCGTATAATGTCATATTAGGTATTGATTTTATCCGTGAGAACAAGGTCATTATAGACCTAGCGCAAAACTGCATTAGAATTCAAAGAGAGGATGTGGATGAGCAAAGCGTTAACCTACAGGATCAGGAGGCGAAAATAACAGAACAGGTATGGCATATGGAAGAAGTGATTGAGGAAGATTATAAGGACATAGAAAGGATATTTGAAGTCCTCAACATAGAACTCGAAGATAATGTGGAAAATGAGTTCGAGACCAACCTGTCAGGAAAAGTGGAGGAAGCTAAAGTCAGCTTCGAAATTAAGGAACAGTTAAAGAAATTATTATTGGATTATAGGGACGTATTTGATTCCAAGCCAGGGAAGATTGAAAATTTTAAATACGCGTTCCAAGTCAACGATTGGGCACCGTTCAAACAAAAACCATACCCGGTTGCGGAAAAACATTACCCACAAACCAAGAAAACACTGCAGGAGATGATGAATGCAGGTGTTATAGAAAAGATGGCGACACCATATGTTAGTCCATTAGTGATTGTGAGTAAACCGGATGGCTCAGTAAGGGTGTGTTTAGATGCCAGAAATCTAAATGCAAAAATCATACCAGAAAATGATTCGGCACCACCCATAAAGGAAATACTGAGGAAGTTTAAAGGCAAGAAGATTTTTACAAATATTGACATGACTTCTTCGTATCATCATCTCGAACTGGAAGAGAAAACCAGCTTGTTGACTGGATTTCAGTTCGATCAACAAACATACTGCTTTAGAAGATGTCCGTTTGGATTAAAGACTGCAGGATCCGCATTAATAAGAGCGCTGGATCGAAACCTGTCAGAGGAAGTGAAAGAGTGCACTATCCGATACGTAGATGACATTTTGCTTACCTCGGAGAACATTGAGGAACATTTAGTTAATTTGAAGAAATTATTAGAAGACCTAAGAAGGGCAAATTTTAAGATAAATTTAAAGAAGTCGAACTTCTGTCAAAGGCAAGTGACATTTTTAGGGCATGTGATTGACAAGGATGGTGTTAAACCAAATCCATGCAAATTGGAATCGATAAGGGATTTTCCAAGGCCTTTGAAAGTGAAGAACGTTCGCCAGTTTTTGGGATTGATTGGGTTCTTCTCAGGACATTGTCCATCATACACCAAAACTGTTGCACCACTACAGGACCTTCTGAAGAAGGGGGGCAAGTGGAAATGGACGGAGGAAGCAGAAAAAGCATTCGTGGAGGCCAAGGAAATGCTCTTAAATTACGTGAAGCTAGGATATCCTGATTTTAATCAGAGATTTATCATTCAGACAGACGCATCCCAGATTGGAATAGGGGCAATGCTATATCAGGAGAACCCGGAAAACCCTGATAAGAAGAACTATCTAGCTTTCACAAGTAGGAGACTGAAACCACACGAGAAAAATTATACGATCAGCGAGATCGAGCTGTTAGCGATATTGCACGCGTTGCAATATTGGCGGAAGATCGTATATGGGTTTCAGGTCATTCTAAGGACGGATCATAAAGCCTTAACCTTTCTGATGAAGACTGATTTATCCAGTCAAAGGTTGATGCGTTGGGCTTTATATATTCAACAATTTGATGTCAAGATAGAGTACTGCCCAGGAAAGGAAAACATCGTTCCAGACTACTTAAGTAGACAGCCAGAGTCCATAGAAGAGGAAGTAATGGCTATAGATTTGGAAGACAGGGATCAGCGTACTCTTAATGAGTTAAGAAGCATTAGTCAAAGACAACGGGAGGATCCATGGATGAACATGCTCATATCATTCCTTGAGGGAAGCTTGATAAGAGGAACACCAGCGTACACAGAAGCTGAGAAGATAGCACAAGACTACACGTTTTATAATGGGTTATTATATAAGTTTGTGGACTCTGACCATACGAAATTAAGGATTGTTGTACCTGCAATTTTGCAGAGGAAAATAGTATGGTTAGCCCATAGATCGTTCGGACATATGGGAGTCGACAAAACAGTCTCGATGCTGAAAGAAGCATTTATATGGCCGAGACTGAGAGAAACTGTAAGGGACACGCTAAAGACATGTGATTTATGTCAAAGGATCAAACCTAATGCATTTCTGATGAGACAGAAGCCTATACCATTGTTGCCCGAAAGGCCCGGCCAAATCATATCCATTGATAATTTTGGACCTTTGCCAAAGGCAAGAAGAGGAAATCGACACATAATGGTGGCTATGGATGTCTTCACTAAAATGGTTGTCCTTGCTCCCATACAGAAGACTAGTACCAAACAGGTGATAAAACGACTTAAAGAAAAAGTGATACCGATTCTGGGGAAACCTGAGAATTTGTTGTCGGATCACGGCAGTTGTTTCACCAGTGTAGAGTTCAGACGAGAATTAGAAAGACTTGGAATACGTCAAATTTTGTCAAGTATTCGCCATCCTGAGGCAAACCCTGTAGAGAGAGTTATGAGAGAAACGGCCAAGTACTGTAGAATATACTGTGCCGAAGAAAATTGGAAGTGGATAGATATTTTGGATATTATTGAATTTTGTATAAATAATACAATCCATGAATCCACAGGAGAGATACCCATAACGTTACATCGGAATGAGCAACCAGAAAGACCTTGGAATCTGGTAATTCCTAGGCCAGCAGACGCTCAGCCGGGAAGAGATGTACGAATTAGGAGAGCCTTTGAGCATCTAAAAGCTCAAGCCGATAGGAGGCAGAGAAGAAATAGGCATAAGAGGTATCATCGACCATTATTAGCAGGAGAAATGGTGTTAGTGAAAAGACCAGCCATTTCGGATCCAGGGAACCGTGTGTACAAGAAGTTCCAGAAAATGTACCACGGACCATATCAGATAATCAGAGATTTGAGGAATAACGCATATAGAATTCGGCACTGTGAAACGGATCACGAAGTGACCATGAATTCAGCAAATTTGAAATTATATTACCCTCCCGAAGATTTTGATGAAGAAAATGAACAAGCCCTGGTCATGGAAACATTTAGAGATGAATCCGCTTTTGATATAAACAAGAATAAGGAAGAAATAGAAAATAGAGCTCAAGCATTCGAGTGCGAATGCAAATTGGAGAAAGTATATTGGGAAATTAAAGAAATAATTGAATTTATTGAAGAAGAAAATTCCAATTTAAGAAAAGAAAATGATGAAATAAGGAAACGGGTAGGGATAGACCAAACCCGTAAGGGAGAATGAGGTTCTGGGAACTTAAAGTCCAGACATATAAAGAAAGAAAGAAAGGGTAGGGACAGAGCATACCCGACCTACACAATTACCGGATACGACTTAAAAGAAGTAAAAACAACAGTAAATACGGATGACGTTATGATGGCTTCGACGAATAAAGAAATACAAAATTAAATTGAAATAAATTTCCTCAAAATTTTCGAAAATTTATTTACCTAAGGAGGGGAGAGATGAACCCATGGGCCATAGGGTCCATGACGGTCGAATCCATGTCCTTAAGGAAGAAATGAAAGAAACGTATAGTTTCTTAAAGGAACGGAGAGAGATTTTAAGCCAGGAATATAGCTTAACATTGTGCAAGCGACTAGGGACAGATGTTCCTTAGATGAGATCACCCCACTCGACATTTCAGAGAGGGCTGGTCACGAGTATTAATAACTGAGTGGAATTTTCCACCGTGATAGAAAGAGAAGCCTGAATCGGAATTCGAGCTGACGTTGCTGGAATTTGACAACGTCGCATATGCACCAGAAGAGGAATAATTAAAATTAACACGTTTACGAGCATAATAATGAGTAAACAAGCATAGCACAGTGAATCATTTTGAATGAGAGATTTTTCAGTATAGAGAAACCATGTAATAATTGTGCAGAAATAAACTGCCGACGTAAGACGACGTCATTTGGGAATTACCTAAGCCTCTGTGGAGGGGAGAGAGCAAAAAGAATGCAACACCCACACAATTGAGGACGAGAAATTAATTAATATCTCCGAATTGCACGATCGATTCTTAGGTGCAATAAGATCATTTGACATTGGGAAGACGAGCTTTCGGAAGGTATAATTTTTATATTTGTGGCACCATTATTTTAGAAGTTGACCACAGGAAAGGCTAGAGTCTTATTTTTTTGTAGTAAAACAGTATAAAGCTTCGGGCGTTTCCAAGCCAATCATGCAGTATTTAGACAGCCAGAGGGCACGTCACTGTGTCGCACCACACAAGCAGTTACAACGAGCACTCCGTGACCGGAGGTGCTGCATCAAAGTCTTCAAACGTATGAACCTCAGGGGAGGTCATACTGCGCAACAAGTATACGCACCGAATGCAGTATTCAGACAGCCAGAGGGCACGTCACTGTGTCGTATCGCATGCAGTCCTACGAGCATTCCGTGAGGGGAAGTGCTGCTCCACGACGTAGAAGAAGTCATTCCGACAGTCCGTGAAGGGACGTAACTCTGCGTTACATCGATAACAGCTACCAGTACTCCTTGAGGGGAGAAACGCTGTTTTACACCGCCGAAGCAAGATCCGATAGCCACAGGCGTCACAGTAGTAACGACTTGCTTGCCTCCATAAGGAGCATTCAAGGCGAAATTTTAAAGTATCGCCGCAGTGAAGTATTAGGAAAATCCTAATTATAGGATTTAGGCCCGACTGTATACAAGTTAAAGTGAAAATTCATAAGATATAGTCAGAGCAGGCTGCGAACGTCGGACTTAAAGGCGATAGGTCGTTAAATGTACGAACGAATAGTTCATAACGTACGGAAGTATCGTACCAGACAGATAAACTGCTATTTAAATTGAAGCAATCTAAAAGGGAAGAACAGAATAAGGTTCGAACGTAGGAGTGTTGAAACAGTTCAAACAAAGAGGATAGGAGACTATAAACATTAGCTCCAGAAAGCAGGCGAACAATTCTAATAGTACTAGAATCAAGAAGTGCTAGCTGCTAGAAACTAATTCTATAGGTCTTAGAGGAGACCTCGATTCATATAGACTTTCGTTAGGATCGATAGACAGATCTACAGACAAGCCGTTCAAGCTAGATCAATAGCCGGTTATCCAGGATAGGAATAGCAGAATTGAACTCCAGGGAACAGTAGATGTTTCGGGACTTTCGCATTCTTCAGAATAGGAAGCCGACATCGGATAAATTTCACCCTTGGAAACGGGAATTTAAGAAGATCACGTGTGAAAGGCTCAGAAATACGGCCTAGTGATCGTTGTGAAGTGTAAAATAATCAAGATTGTGTGTTAAATAATATTTTTAGTGTTTATTATGTGTTCAAAAGGGACACATCAGTATATAAAAATGTCGTCAATATTAAGTGTGTTAGATATATGTTTATTTGTGTTTTTACGTAAGATGAATACCTTTAATATGGTGTAAAAAGTTCAAAGTGGGCCCAAAAATGAAACACCGCACCAGATTTAAGATCAGGGATGATCTGGAAAATATGTGAGTACTAAATTCATTTTTATTTTGGTGTCAGAAATTGATTGTGTACAGACTCACCGGAGTTTTTGAGTGAAAGGGATGTGTTTTAACGAATAAATACTGAATAATCAAGAACACGGTCTGAACAATAATAAAATAAATTGAGAAATTATAAATCATTATGTAAAGAATAAATCCCGTAGAGGTAATATGTGAATAAAGGGTTAATGTATTTAACAAATGTCATAAGAGCAAGCGAAATATCATTTAATTATCATGAAAGACATTGAAATAAAGTTAAGTTGAGATATGAAAGAAATAGCTTTTGAGCTTGTATAAAGAATAAAAATAATAATAATAATTAAATATGGAAATGTTAAATAAAAATCAAACAAATTGATATGAACATAAGAACGTTAAGCCTTAACGTATGTGTAAGAGATGAGGTTCAATGGAATATTTTAAAACAGGGAGCGATTTATCGACCACGGAAAGATTAATATGTGAATAAAAATAATATGAATGGTTACTAAAGAGATTTTATCAGTTCTTGGGAAGACATTTTCGGCTTAAAATAATGCATAGCGCATAATGAGCGCAAATATAATATTAAAGTGTCACGCTAGGAAAGCGTAGTGGTTAAATACTTGGTACATTACTTATGGAGGGTAGTTGATTGCAGTGAATTGACAATTGTGTAAGTCCTCTATTTGTGACATTAGTATCACGAGGCATTGTGTATGTATTTAAAAAGGGAGCTAATATATGGTATTATTGAGCGTATGTCATATGGGCCACGGCCGACTCTAAATCGCATTTTGTATAAGCCCTCTGTATGGGATTGGTTCCCGAGGCACCTGAAGAGATTCGAATGCAGGATCTTCTTATGATAAAAGCCCCTGAAATTCTCCGTCGTCGTATGTGTATTTAATCTTCCCAATCAATGAGGACCCTCTCATAATTAATAAATGCCAAGGATATAAAAAGGGTCTTTGAACCAAAGAATAGTTGTTTGAATGTTATGATACAGTAAAGCCCGGTCTCCCCAGAACTGGATAGAATGAGAAGGTTTGTTTTGAAAGCCTTGAAAATAAGCTACTAATGTTGGGTCAGACGGGATGTCTCCGCCACCCTAACAGGTCATAAATCGCACCCCATGTAGTAGAGACTAGCTCTTTTAAAGCGAGGGGGAACAGAGACCGTCTCGTAAGCTGTTGTAAAGAGAAATAAATACACCAGGAGTGTTTAAAGTTGTTAACGACCCGGGCGTTGAACCGAGGTCCTTAAAGATGGATATTTTCGTTTGCCGGTTCAGATCGTAGTTTCTTATATGAGAATGGTCTATTAAGACATAAGAGATAAATAACAATCCCTATTGTAATAATGTATGGACGTGGGATTCCACGAGTTGATTGAAGGCAACTGAGTTCGGGAGTAACTATAGTTTTTTGACTGTGTCAAGTACCTTCACGCTCTGGAGTACACAATTGATTTTCTGATTACCTTGATATATTTGTGAAATAAAGAGAGATGATAACAACTGAATGTGTGGACATGCCCAAAATATTGAATTAGATAATTAACATAGATTTTTAAATATGAATATATTTGTTTTTGAGAAATAAGAAAATATAAAAGCTAGTGTTTGAGGTGTACAAGAATGACACCATAATAATGTAAATGCATGGAGCCAAAGAGCTCGGAGTTATGTAAACTAAATGTTAGTGCTTTATGGAAGTGAGATTAAATAAGAATTGTGGGTTTATGTGGAAACCACAGGTTTTGAATACAATATTTGTTTATTTTATTTGTGATCCCTTGTTCATTTGGAACAAGCAGTTGATATTTGGGTCAGTAATTAAATTGTTAAATGTTTGTAGCGCCATTAATTTTATTAATTAAATGTGTTTAAAATAGGAGTTGATTTTGTTGTTATTTTTGCAAGTGTATCCTCTAATTAATCCAAAATATGTGAGTCACAGAGTGGGGGAACTTACCGCTGCCCCGAAATCCCGAATTGAGCTACGCTGGTATACTGTGATTGGCATATTTCTTGCTAAATGGGCACAATACATAACATTTACAATGTTATGGTTACTTATGCTGTAATGACAATAGTAACACAACAATAACAAAATAATTTAACAGTATTTTTTGTTGCTGTTGTTGTTATAGTATCTGTATTCATAATATGATTCTTTCCATTATTATATTTTACTTTAAACAAGAGTAACATTGATCCGATGGCTACAACAAGGACTACATATAGACAAAAGATCAACACCCACAAATTTGCACTTAAGAATCCATCCGAGAAAAGTTCAAAAAGATGAAGAATTCCGGTTCCACGCGCTCCTTAGGGGGCTGAACGAATATAATAATAATAACAACAGTAATAATGGTAATAATTCCTTGAAATGCATCGTAATGTTTACAATTAATCCTATATTCCGTCCCCCACTCCCCCCTACAACAACCAGGACAAGAACCTGTCAGCCACCGCTGATAACAAACAGTCTTCGTTACCACACAACAAACCTGGCGCCCATTGTAACAACTAACTTCATCTATAAGCAGGTTGGAAGTAATACGTACAAAAACACCCCAGTTAACTTTGTTGGCAATGAAACCCTTACCTTTGTGTTTTGTTGGGTCATGAGCTGTGCTGGGCGGTCTCTTTCTAGAACATGACAGGAGATTAAAGTTGACATCAGAGTAATACAGTCTCGCAATAACTTCCTCGGTATTATAGAAGCTGTGAAGAAACGCTGTCTTATGAAGCAAATTCCAAACGGTGGAAGGCGGTATTTTATCAAGTGGTGCGTTTTATCAATACGAGGTGTGATAACATTATAGTACACCTCTTTAAGGTGATACCATAACTGTCTGAAATTGGAATCGCAATCTCTACATGCAATTTGTGACGAAGTTGCAAAACTCCAAACATAATTTAACGTTGGAATTGAATTCTGATTTTCTCGGTATGAAAGTCAATAGTGATAGGATGTAAGCCGTTGGTTGGTTGGTTCCGTAGTTTAGGGGCTGCGACAACGCGGTCATGTAGCCTCGTGTACTTTGGGTGTGTGTAGAATCTGTCTGATAACCGGTGTTAATTTTGATGGCTGTATTATTGTGTGTTACCTGTTTTAATTCAAGTAGGAACTGTAGACGATAACTTCAAGTAGTTCCTACTTTTTCTACCAAATGCTAACGTCCACGACACCTAGCTTGCGGACTTGGCTACTACATGCCATCGCAGTCAGCACCTGGCGGCAAATGTTGGAACTAATATAGCGTTATCAATTCGAAGCTACGAATTTTGGCTTCACAGAAGTGTAGTTAGTGGAAGGTTCTTTTTCATGCCATAAATCTATGACATGGGCCCGCCAGCTTTACTTCCACTCCGAAGGAAGGCATACTGAGGGATTTTAACGCTCTTAAAAATCCGACGACTTCGGCTGGGTTTGAACCGGTGACCTTGGGCATAGAAGCTCAGCATGATACCAACTACACCACCGAAGGCGCCAATGTAAGTTGTTCTTTGAGCCATGAAATCCACGTTGGTCAAATATCCCAGAGGTCTTCTCGAACTGAATCAGCCAAACAAACTGCCAGTGCTGTATATTAGTATCCGACAGTTAACCTCAATGGCCAAGTGTTCATTGTGTGTCTGTGGCCTGTCGGAACTCTTTATTACTTACCAAGAAGTGCTTGCTTAAATCTTTTATTTCACTTGTTAGTTGCTGCCGGGTTCGATTCCCGGTCAATGCATGTGAGATTTTCGATGTGAAATGCCATATCCTGTGGTTCGAATTCCACGTAAAATGGAGGTCCCGTGGCTCATGATTAACGGCCACGTAAAACTACAAGCTTCCTTCCTTCCTTTTTGTTAGTTGCTGCCTTTTACGATCCAAACATGGGGACGATATATACGAGTTGCAGACAGATTCTTCGTGAGATATCACTATTCATTCACACTTGGCAGACCACACGATCCAACTGGACCTAGGCTAGATAGATCCTTAAGAACATCCAAATATTGCAAATGTAGTCAATTTATGATAAACCACCTCGTTTGTAGCAGCTAGCATTCTTGTAATCCTGAAGATCCATGTTGGATTACCGCTCTATCAAGAGATTTTAATTCTGGTCTGAGGGTTGGACCGGTGTACACTCAGCTTCATTAAGCAAAACTTCAAATCCCATCTCAGCCATCTTGGAAGTGGTTTTCCGCTGTTTCCCCACTTTGAATGCAGGCAAATGCCGAGATTGTTCCTAACTTAAGGTAACGACCACCTCCGTCCTAATCCTCATCTGAATTACAAATACACACACTACAGTAATACAGCCATCACAATAACACAGATTATCAGACAAATTACACACGTACATCCAGAGATACGGAGCTATATGACCACGATGATGCAAAGGCCCTAAATCAATCAATCAACAACATCATCATCAACCTTTAACCGTCTCCAGTCGTCCGGGTGCGGTTTAAGAGCACTCTCCATCTTTTTCGGTCCAGATTTCTTCCCCCTCAATTTGATGCCATTCCACTCCTCTTCCCTGTAGGCCCTCATTTCCTTGACTGATCCAACGTTTCCTTGGTCTGCTTCTAGGGCGCTTGCCTGTCAGTTCCACCTCGAGTAATATTCTGGAAGTTTTTGATAGATCCATCCTCTATACATGACAATACCATTTAAATCTTGATATTCTCACTTGTTCGCAACAACAAGATCGAGTTATGTACTAACAGATGAGGATTATTTCGTAGGTTCATTATTAAAACGTTGACTTCCATCTCATGATTAGGACACAGGATTTTAAAACTTGATTTTAAAATTCCACACAGCCGCCATCTTAAGGTTATGTAAGCAATTGAATTAAATTAGATATCAGTGCATTACACTGTGTATAAACATTTGCTGTACCAAGTTTCACTGCAATCGGATCGTTAAATCGCAAGACATGTCCATTTAAATCTTTCAAATTTGCTTCGCCGCCGTGATCGTTTCGTAGGTAACAGGTTTTTAGAAGGCACATAGATGAACTTTTAGTAGTGCCCTTTAACACCGTACAAAATTTCAGGGTGATATCACTAATAGTTTCGGAGATATAGAATGCCGGTGAAATAATTCACACAGCCACCATGTTGGTTTGGTGAGACGTAATAAAATTTGAAGGGCACGGTCGGGGTCGAACAAAATTGTACCGAGTTTAATTGAAATCGCTCCAGCCGTTTAAATTTTATTAGACTCTGACACACATCGACAAAAGGTGATCTCATAAGCCTATATTTTCATAAATGAAAATAGGCTAAAATGGCTTCCAATACGATAATAAATAAGTAATTACATAAATAAAATGTAAAGCTTTTCAGTCGACGAACACGATTGCACACAAATGTAATGGCTGCATCACAAAACATAAAAAAATACATAAGATTCTCTTGGATGACCAAATAAATGATTGTTTTCAGGTTTAAGGAAACACCCATTAAAATTGGGAGCACAGGCGCGATTCAAGGGTGGGGGGGGGGGGGGGGTGTCACGGGGGTCATGAACCCCCCCCCCCCCCAAACGGAGATAAATTTTTTTTGCAAACTCAAAAAACGAAAACACAATAACCAGACAAATAAAACTTAACGAATTTTAACTAAAAAAGCAGTTTTTTTTTTTCATTTTATTCAATACTGAAAATATCTTTCTGTTACAACTGTACATATTTACAACTTCATACCTGTTATATAAAAACGATTATTTATATAACAAAATCAACTCGTCTATTTTGTTTAGCAAACCTTGTGATCACCGAATCGATGTTCATAGTGATGTCACGATGAATGTGCAGCAATGCACGGATAGGAATTTGGGGCTTTTTTTTCGCACCAAAAATTTTACCGACGTCCAAACTGCAAGCTTGGTTGGCAATTTAAGCTGTGACTTTCTCCCTTTGTCGGTACCAACTCGACTTGCCGAAACTGTAATGTACCTTGATACTTTTCTCGAAGCTCGATGTAAAAGTCGCAAAACACGCCGTTGCAATTTGTACGAATATTTTTGGTACGCTAAACGCATCAAATTTCTACCCATGTAGCTTGCAAAAAAATTGTCTGGTTTTGTACGTTTGTTAATTTCGTGATTGCGTTTTTAGTGACACAATTTTTCGTAACAATTTCGATTCTCTGAACCTTCCCCCCCCCCCCCCCCTCGCAAAGCCAAACTCTAGATCCGAGCCTGTAAGGGAGCAATCATATTGACCGACTGAAAAGCATTACATTTCGATTACTAAGGCAATACTGAACAAGAAGTTCCGTGAAGAACTATACAGCCTACTTTTCATGCCAATGATTATTCTACAGAATATGAACCTATCTAGAATAATGACGAAATTAAGTTGCTAATATCGAAATTTCCAATTAGTTCGAAATACTGTATACCTGGCATAATGTATTCTAATAGAGCACTACATTTGGCAGCCCTGATGACTGAATATATTCTTAGTTCCGTCTCTTACGGTACTAAATACAAAATTTGGTTGAAGTCCACTGGATAGCATGGACGTTACATGCAGTTAAACATTGGATCTAACAGCGCACGTAAAATCATGTTGGCAACAATGTCATGCATGTATTGGTCAGAAATAATCTGAAATAATATGATCTATTGTTGTGCCAATTTTGAATGAAATCCATTAGTTAGTATAGAAGATACATGCATTTTAAAATTGGACCTATCAGCAGGCTTAGAATCATATTGGCAGCACTGACGTATATTAGTTACTCCAAATTCATCTAGAATGCCAGGTACTATACGTGTGCAAAGTTTAGAGCTATTGGTTTGCATACTTTCTGATATATTGATATTAGGGTAACAAAAATAGGGACAGCACATATTAACAGTTGGCAGCCCTGGTTGCTCCTTAGAATACGCATAGTCATATCTGTTATGGTACACATAGCACATACGAAATTTGGTTGAAATCCAAATGATAGTATGGAAGTTACATGTATTTAAAGTTGGACCTGTCAGCAGGCTTAGAATCATGTTGGTAGCACTGACGTATATAAGTTACTCCAAATTAATATAGAATGTCAGGTACTATACGTGTGCATAGTTTAAAGCTGTCGGCTTGCATACTTTCTGATACATTGGTATGTGGATAAAATAAATTAGGAGCATTTATTAACAGTTGGCAGCCCTGGTAGGTCTTGAGAATACGCTCAGTCATATCTGGTTATGTACACATACAACATACGAAATTTGGTTGAATTCCACTTGATAGTGTAGACGTTATATGCATTTAAAAATTGGACCTATCAGGAGGCATATAATCATTTTGGCAACACTGCCATGTTTGGCCTCCTGGAAATTAAACTGAAAAATTATGATCTGTACGTGTGCCAATTTTGAAATAGCTCCCATTCATACTTTCCAAGATATCCAACATGGAGCTCAAATTTCAATTGCGATTTTTTAGCAGTTGGTAGCACTGACATCATTTTCAAATATGGCCGTGATATATTCAGGTATAGATCTTTACTCCTACCAAAGTTTGTTTCGATTGCTGCAGCCGTTTAGGAGTTGATAGGGGGGGGGGACACACACACACAGCCAGACAGACAGACAGAAGGACAGACAGACAGACACACATTTGCCCGATCTCATAAGTCTACTTTTTCCTCATTTTTGCAAAATGTGAAAAGTAGGCTAATAAAAATGGCTTCCAACAAGATTATAAAGAAGTAAATAAAGAGATAAATTCTAAATGAAGGTCCAACTGTAAAGTGATTATGAAGCGGGACTGTGCTGCATGCTGTCTTGAGCTGTACACGCTCCATGCATGCTAAGTTGTTTGAACAACAGATGAGCCGAGCACAGTGGCGAAGGCCAAGCTCTTATGCAAATGGCACAGCTCATCAAGTTCGCGGCCTACTTATTAGATTCTCCGATAATGGTTCGGGATTACCCTCACTAATATACAAGTTATCCTACCGACAGAGTTACAAAGTGATCAACAAATGGAGGGGTGGAGTTGCATTCGACACTTGTCTAGAGAAGTTTACACGCGAACGAAGATTATAATAGGGCACTTATAACATTTTGGTAGTTTTAAAGGTAAGAACGAACGCCAAAATCTGGAAAAAAATGGCTTTTTTCGTTTATTGACTTATGTTACAATTTGGACTTTAACGAACATTTTGGTGTATAATTTATATAGAAATTCGTCCTGGAAGTATTTTTAATTTTTTTTTTAAATTTACATCTACACTGCATGGATTTTCGTTTCTGTTGCACCGATTGGTATAGTCACTGATATATCAGGAACTTGACCTAGAAGGCTGTGGTTTGGCTCATTTTAAAGATCCGGAAGTGGGCTAACTTATACTGTTGCGCGACATGACTTGACAGTTTGATGCTGACTGAAACTGGGGTGTTAGGCTCGCTCCGAAGCTAGTATTTAAATTTCCAATGATTGGAGATTGTTGGAAGAAATGAAAACGTAAAAGCACTTAATGCTCTTAATGCCTTCAATCATGGTAATTCAGGCAGACAGGTTCTTGAAGAACTGGGGGTAGAAATAGGACAGCATACAGCATCTGGATTGAAAGTGCCTGACAGGTTAAGGGTGCAAAAAGCAGAATTTGCGGCAAATCTGGCTACAAAAGAAGTAAGAAAGTAGAAAAAAGGAACAGATTAGCCAGTGAGGAGTCAGATTATGGTGCTCGATGCTTCTAATTGGTCTAGGAAAACGTATAGGGTAAGTTTAAGATACTTTTTTCACTCTTCAACTTAGGAGCTGATTTTCTTGAAACTTAAAAAATCTCAATAAATGTTCCTTTTTCTTCAAAACTATACAATGTATAACCACGAAATTTTGACAGGTACTGAACCCTTTATCCTCTGTTGGATAAATGATTCTATGTTTTATTTCTCCAATTAAATAATATTTCAACCAGCATCATGAAAGTAGCCAGACGGAGATGAGGAAATTTCAAGCATTGGTTGGAGACAGCGGGGACATACCTGAAGCAGATTGACAATAGGCTAAATACTTTAGCTGTGAAAGGAAATAGCCTAGCGATGTGTAAGAAGGACAGGTGTGGGCCGCCTCAAATAGACGCGACGCGCAGTGAGACATGCTGCTGGTATGTTCATTGTGATATTCGCGCCTAGAAGAAATATGATGCAGTAATGTGAGTGGCTGATGAGCATGTTAGACACCCCCACGACGCCAAGATCTGCTACAAACCGCCAAATTACAGAAAATGTGAGAACCAATGAGAGAAGAATGCCTAGTTAACGCGGCAGATCTAGCGTGGGTACGCTTGGCTAGCATTCACGCGGGAAATCGCCTAGACAAAATCTCTACGATCGATTCTAGGATTAATGGGCATATTCTTGACCTGTGCAATATTACGAGTTCAGTGATATCTATTTCATTCCTGTACCACAATTACTTCGAGAAATTTTTACATAAATTCCCCCCCCATCGAGACCTAGGGCCAGTTCTTTTATAAGTGGCATGAAGAGCCAAGACATTGACTATTATTCTGTGCGTCTACGGGCGTAGTCGACTATTATTTGGTGTGTCGAAGGCACAAGACTATTATACTGTGTTCGTCTGCGGACAGAACGTCTATTACTTGTGTGCGTCGAAGGGCGTAAGACTATTATTTTGTGTGTCGTGGACACAGGTTGATTATTACTTCTGTGCGTCTTAAGGACACAGAAATTATTGTAAAGTGTTAAATTCAGTGATAGATAGTCACCGCACTATATTTGTAGGGGCAGTATCGTCGATGATTCGCCAACGAACTGTGACAGGGAATGTAGTACCTGAACAGCGAATTTAGTAGTCAGATATCATGTGTATAATAATCTAATTTTTGAAGCAGCGCCAGAAATGTCATCGACGACTACAGAGGAAGTTTGGAATTCTCAACACTCCGTCCAGATGGCTGAGATGAGATAGAACCATTCAGTTGGGAAATGGCAGCCGACGTTCTTTGACGGGTGACTACAAGAGAGATGAGTACAATAATAATATTCTTTATTATTTGATAAATTAACTTATGGTTTATGGGACATATTTTTGTAAATACATTGCTTGTGTGATTAACGTAGTATATTTAGTTTTGGTCTGACACACTTTTGTATGGAAGCAGCTCGCACGAATGTAGTTAGTGGAAGGTTCTTGTTTTTGTGATGTGTTAACTAACGTAGCTATGTGAACGGCCGTGTTTGCATATGTTACGAAATGCGGTTAAAACGTCTCTCGGAGATCTGTTGTGTTTCAGAAGTAGGACTGAATTAATGTAATTATACAGTAGATTGGAGGGTAATTAAAAATTGTTTAAGATTTATTATTGATCAGATTCAGTGTGACTATTGCCGATTGGAGCAATGTTATTTGTGACGAAGAGTAATCAGCTCTATCGTAGGGTTTAAATATTGTGTTAAATGTTTGTGAGCACCTATTCAGCAGACCTGTGTGAAAAGCGTCATGTCGGTCCCAGATGTGTGTATGTGTGTATTTGTGTGGTATTACAAGCGGGAATTTCAGCTGATACTGATTTCTGTCAGCTTGGTACCCGGTCCATATTGTATCCTTGCGAGGGCAATTGTGGATATGTGATTATGTCTGACCATATGTTGAGTTGGATGAGATTTTTGTTGCTGTTGATTCCGTGAGGTAACGGAACAGCTGGTCAGCTATTTATATACACTGGAGTGGGACTCGACAAGTATTTGAGGAAGGGGGGAGATGTTTCACAAGGCTGTCTGAACGTGCAAAGCATGGTCATTAGTGAGGAGTGCTCGTTGGCTCTCTAATTACTTGAATTACAGATAAGAACTGATCAATGGTAAAATTTGTTGAAATAAATGGGAGTTGCCTACGAATCACGATAATCTCCGACGCGTTACCTTAACATGCAGTTTTGTTCATATAAAGTAATCTTAGCCGGTCAGGCTTTTGCTGTTGTTGGTTTATTCCAAGTTTATTTTCATTTCAGTGACCCGTGAGTCACGTGTAATGCTGTCTTTCCTTGTGTGTATTGAGCAAGTGGCCTGTTGGTAGCTCATGTTGTTAAGTGCGTCATCGCGCTAATGAGGATCTCAGAGAGATTCCTGTAAATAATAGATTTGTAGTGGGTGTGTCAGCATTAGAGTTTTAAGGGTTTTTATTAATGTCATGCCCATATCCATAAACGTTGATTTACGTGATGATTGTTCGTGAGCACCGTGGCTGTTAACCCGTTGTAAACGAACGGTCATCCAAGTACTCATTTTCTCGTAGTTAGTCATCACGCGCACATAAAACTCAAATGCAAGGTAGTGGAACTAGGATCCACAATTTTATTATAAAGGGGGAGATCCGTCTGACTCCTCAAAATGTTAGATATTCCTGTCAGGGAAAAATTCAGGGAGGATATTTTTATTATTGTTTGTTTATTTTCTTTTATGCACAATTAGTTATTAAATCATGTTATTATCTTACGTCTTGTCTCCTTAATTTCTTAATTATAGTTTTAATCCTATGACCCTTGCCTCAGTAAAGCATGTTGTTTGGCGGACGTAAACATCACACTATGAACTGAGCGCGACCCCTTGATCAAGATTCTTGCATAAAACACTGCTATTCTGAAGGGTTCAGTACTTAATGTGTATACAATACAGCTGGGAATCTACAATAAGGACATTGTGACTAATACGTTGAGAGTTATGTCTTATTGTTCATGATTTTAGCCTACTATTCACATTTTGCAAAAATGAGGAAAAAGTAGACTTATGAGATCGCGCAAATGTGTGTCTGTCTGTCTGTCCTTCTGTCTGTCTGGCTGTGTGTGTGTGTGTCCCTATCAACTCCTAAACGGCTGCAGCAATCGAAACAAAATTTGGTAGCAGTAAAGATCTATATCTGAATATCTCACGTCCATATTTGAAAATGATGTCAGTGCTACCAACTGCTGAAAAATCGCAATTGAAATTTGAGCTCCATGTTCGATATCTTGGAAGGTATGAATGGGGGCTATTTCAAAATCGGCACACGTATAGATAATAATATTTCAGTTTAATTTCCAGGAAGCCATACATGGCAGTGTTGCCAAAATGATTATAAGCCTGCTGATAGGTCCACATTTTAAATGCATATAACTTCTACACTATCAATTGGATTTCAACCAAATTTCGTATGTGCTATGTGTACATAAACAGATATAACTGAGCGTATTCTTAAGAGCCACCAGGGCTGCCAACTGTTAATAAATGCTTTCATTTGTTTAAATCCAAATACCCATATATCAGAAAGTATGCAAGCCGACAGCTTTAAACTATGCACACGTATAGTACCTGACATTCTATATTAATTTGGAGTAAGTTATATGCGTCAGTGCTACCAACATGATTCTAAGCGCACTGAGAGGTCAAACTGTAAATACATGTAACTTCTATACTATCATTTGGATTTCAACCAAATTTTGTGTGTGATATGTGTACCATAACCGATACGACTATGCCGATTCTTAAGAGTAACCAGGGCTGCCAACTGTTAATAAATACTGTCTCTATTTTTGTTACCCTAATGTCAATATATCAGAAAGTATGCAAGCCAACAGCTCTAAACTTTGCACACGTATAGTACCTGGCATTCTAGATTAATTTGGAGTAACCAATATAGGCCTACGCCAGTGCTGCCAACATAATTCTAAGCCTGCTGATGGGTCCAATTTAAAATGCATGTAACTTCTATACTAACTAATGGATTTCATTCAAAATTGACATAACAATAAATCATATTATTTCAGATTATTTCTGACCAATACATGTATGTCATTGTTGCCAATATGAGTTTATGCGCGCTGATAGATCCAATGTTTAACTGCATGTAACCTCCATGCTATCCATGGGACTTCAACCACATTTTGTATTCTGCAACTTAAGAAATGGAACTAAGAATATATTCAGTCTCCAGGGCTGTCAACTGTAGTTCTCTATTAGGCTACGTTATGCCAGGTATACAGTATTTCGAACTACAATTAGACATTTCGATATTACCAACTTAATTTCGTCATTATTATAGATAGATCCATAATATAGATTAATCATTGGCATGATTCTTAAATTTTAAGAAAAGTAGGCTCTTTAGTTCGTCACGGAACTTCTTGTTTTTATTGGAATATATCTTTTCAAAAAAAAAATCATTACTCCCACATTTATTGAACCACAGTTCCAATTGTAGATTTCAGCACTTAGCATGAGTTCAGAAATATATTTAAAAAAATTCATGCATTTATCTTTAGCAGTTTCTGAGAAAAAGGAACATAAAGTATACAAAATTAACATTGGCGAGATAGGGCATTCGGTCTCACCTAGCACTGTAATTTAAATTCTATATTATCAAATATTGAAATGTGGTTGTGTAGGAGGATTGAAAGGATATCTTGGGTGGAAAGGGTCCGGAATGGGGCGGTATTGGAGCGAGTTGGGAAAAATAGGAGGCTGGTACATACCATCCGTACAAGGAAGAGGAACTGGCTGCGAAGAGAGTGTTTGCTGAGGGATGCTCTCGGAGGATCAGTAAACGGAAAGGAAAAGGAAGATTGTAGTTTTACGTGACCGTGAATCTTGTGA
Organism: Meconema thalassinum; assembly: GCA_946902985.2. NCBI lineage: Eukaryota > Metazoa > Arthropoda > Insecta > Orthoptera > Tettigoniidae > Meconema > Meconema thalassinum. The sequence continues at coordinate 290,966,944 of OX336391.1, read as the reverse complement.
TTATGAGCCACGGGACCTCCTTTTTACGTGGAATCCGAACCACAGGACATGGCATTTCACATCGAAAATCTCACATGCATTGACCGGGAATCGAACCCGGACCGCCTTGGTGAAAGGCATACAGCTAGACCGCTGAGCCACCACGCCCCCTGTAAACGGAAAGAGAGGAAGAGGACGGAGTAGATACCAGCTGGTGGAAAGGGTCAAGATAGCAAGAAATTACCACCAAACAAAGAGAACGGCTGAGAACAGGACTGCTGTGTGAAGACCTGCCTAAGGGCAGAACACGTTATATGTATATACTAGCAGAAGTACCCATTCTTCGAACGGTCGTCGGTATTAATAACCAGACGTAATCAATTGAGCTACTGTTGCAATGGTTAGGGGCTTGGAACCTGTTTGTCGACAAAGATAAATGATTAGTTGAAATATGCTCTGAAACTAATTTACCTAACGTGTACTTCCTGACGTGAAAATAAAATTGAAAACCTCGTAGACGAAATGCAATTCACGTCACATAAAAACTGACCCACACTGTTGTGTCAAGTGCGCATCCAGAGGAAGACCCCTTTAATAAATTATATAGGCTTGTGCTGCATGAAAATTCAGGTTTTTTAGCCTCCAATGGCCCAAATTCCTAAAAGCAAAAAAAAAAAAAAAAAATTAACTACAGTATTTCAAATCATGAATTTTTGAAAATAATGTTGCTGTTTGAAGATATAATAGACCTTCTGTACGACACATCGCACGTTTAAGTCTTGTGAAAAAATCCAAGGTACCTCTTGACCCCCTTAAGCGCATTGATGAATTTTACAGTTTTTGTTGGTTCCGTGATAACCTTATAGCCATTTGCAAACTTTCACAGAAATTTAATAAATGGAGTGGCATTACTTCTTGCAGAAATAGATGGAAAGTTGGATGTACCTTTTTGAGACATTGTTGTCATGGTTATTGGCTTGCATTCCTACATTAGTTTATTAAATGAAATTAGTTTTCTGGGAATATCTCAGAAACTCCTGGTTTTAGAGCATTAAAATGTAGTTTCCGGGGACCCTTTACGACTGTTTAGGGGCCCAGAGGTTTTTTTCTGACACCAGGGGGCTGAAAATGAGATTTGTCTCGTCGTTGTAGGCCGTAGTATCATCATCATCATCCTCTTGCACAGTTTCCAGCCGTTGGCCGGGTCTGTTTGGAACACAGGCCACTCCAACGTCTTCTATCTTCCCACCATCTCTCAGCTCCCACCCCTGTCCAGTCTTCTCTTCTCTTCTTCACGCTTTCTTCCATCCCTTTCAGCTAACTGTCTCTCGGTCTTCCTCTCGGTCTTCCTCTCGGTCTCTTTCCTTCCCACTTCGTCTCGTGTATCCTCCTGGGTATCCTCTTATCCTCCATTCGTTTTACATGCCCATGCCATCTAAGTCTAGATTTCTCTATACCATCCCGTAATGGTTCCTCCTTTATTAATTCTCTGGTCCTCTCATTTCTTATTCTGTCCATCTTTGTAGCTCCAATACTGCTTCTCAAGAACCTCATCTCACTGGCCTGTATTTTGCTCTTCTCCCTTCCTTTCATAGCCCAGGTCTCCAAGGCATACGTCAGGATAGGGGCATAGAACGTCCGATACATGATCTTTTTGCTGTTCGGAGGAACATCCTTGCTCCATAACATGCTTCTGCCTGTCTCCCACGCTCATTTATTTCTCTATCCTTTCTTCCATTATCTTGTGTCAGGCTTCCCAGATACTTGAAACTCTCCACTTTCTTCAGCTGTTCCTCACCAATTGTTATTTCCGTTGTGGTTCTTTCCTTCTTCTTTGTTGTGATCACCATCTCACTCTTATTTATGCTAAATTTCATCCCATATCCTTGTATTATTCCTTCCCACACGTCTAACTGTTCCTGTACCTCCTCCTCCTTGTTTCCCCAAATCATCAAATCATCCGCTAACACCATTGCTTTCATCTATCCTTCCCCAAATACTTGTGCCACTCGGGTCATTATGTCATCCATCACCACAATGAAAAGTAACGGTGCCAGTGCACTTCCTTGTTTCAGGCCGTTTCTCTGTTCCACCCAGTCCGATCTCTCCCTCCCACTTTCACACAGCTCACGCTTCCCTTGTACATCTCCATTATCCTCCTTATAGTCCATTTTTCTACTCCTCTATCCTCCAGGGACTTCCATACTTTGTTTCTGCATACACTGTCATATGCTTTCTCAATGTCCAGGAAGGCCATCAGTAGATCTGTTCCATACTCACTGTGCTGTTCTTGAAACTGCCTTACAGCAAAAATCAAATCCACTGTGGACCTTCCTGCTCTGAAGCCATGTTGTTCTTCCCTCATCCCTCCTTTTATCCTTGTCCTAATTCTCCTTTCCAAAACTTTCTCAAATATCTTTGCACAATGACTCATCAGTTTTATTCCCCGTTAGTTTCTGCATTCTGTTCTACTACCTTTCTTGAAGATCGGGACAATTATTCCCTTTTTCCAGTCCTCTGGGGTCTTCCTTTCCGTAGTGTAATAATAATATTAATTATAATAATAATATAACAATATAGGGATAGGGATATAATAGACCTTCCGTAGCACACCAGCACGTGTAAATCGCGTGAAAAAAATCTAGAGTACCCCTTGACCCCCTTAAGCGCATTATATGTATTGATGAATTTTATAGCTTAGTTTGGTTCCGTTATAACATTCTAGCCGTTTGCAAACTATCTCAGTAAAGTAATAAATGGAATTGTATTGCGTCTTATATTACAGCAATAGATGGACCTATGAATTTCTGTTGCCATGGTTACCGGCTAACTTCCTTTCATTATTGTATTAAATGAAATTAATTTTCTTGGGATATCTCAAAAACTATTGGTTTTAGGGCCTTAAAATGTGGTTTGGGCCCCCGAGTTTCGTTTCTCACATTGAGGGGCTGAAAATGAGCTTTGTCTCGCCCTTCTACGCCTATTTCAGCATGTATTTTAAGGGGGTAGGCCCCCTTTTATGAGAGGTACAGAGAAGGGTTACATCAATGATTGGTGTCTTGCCTCTGAAGGATATCTGTACCAAATTTTACGTTGATCCACTCAGCCGTTCTCGAGTTATAAGGACACAAAAAATTGTCCACAGACAAACAAACAGACAGACAGACAGACAGACAAAAATTTTATTTTCGCGCGCATCCTTCATAAAACAGTCTAAAACGCGTAAATAACGCAAATTTCCGTAGAAATTCAGAAAAAACAGACAAACTTTCATTCTTATATACACACATCAAAAAAAGTTTTGCATCACCTCGGTTCCCAGATCTCCGGCATATAGACGTTGACTGTGTATATTGTATCCAAGATACAGTCCCTTTGACTGTTCATAGATGTCACTAAAACTGCTCAAAGATGTAAACAACCATGCATGAGCAGGGCCTATTAGACGGAGGGGGTACGACAGCCGATCAGTTCCAGTCATTCCACCAGGACGAAGGTACGCTGCTCATGTTGTCTGTAGTTCTACCATGCCTAGAAGGTCAATACCGCAGTTCGATCGCGTCCGCATTGTTACTTTGTGTCAAGAAGGGCTCTCAACAAGGGAAGTTTCCAGGCGTCTCAGAGTGAACCAAAGCGATGTTGTTCGGACATGGAGGAGGTACAGAGATACAGGAACTGTCGATGACAGGCCTCGCTCAGGCCGCCCAAGGGCTACTACTGTAGTGGATGACCGCTACTTACGGATTGCCGCTCGGAGGAACCCTGACAGCAATGCCACCATGTTGAATAATGCGTTTCGTTCAGCCACAGGACGTCGTGTTTCAACTCAAACTGTGCGCAATAGGCTGCATGATGCGCAACTTCACTCCCGACGTCCATGGCGAGGTCCAGCTTTGCAACCCCGACACCATGCAGCGCGGTACAGATGGGCCCAACAACATGCTGAATGGACCCCACGGAATTGGCATCACGTTCTCTTCACCGATGAGTGTCGCATATGCCTTCAACCAGACAATCGTCGGAGACGTGTTTGGAGGCACCCTGGTCAGGCTGAACGTCTTAGACACACTGTCCAGCGAGTGCAGCAAGGTGGTGGTTCCCTGATGTTTTGGGGTGGCATTATGTGGGGCCGACGTACGCCACTGGTGGTCATGGAAGGCTCCGAAATGGCTTTACGATACCTGAATGACATCCTCCGACCCATAGTGCAACCATATCGGCAGAATATTGGAGAGGCATTTGTCTTCATGGACGACAATTCTCGACCTCATCGTGCACATCTTGTGAATGCGTTCCTTCAAGATAACGACATCGCTCGACTACAGTGGCCAGCATGTTCGCCAGACATGAGCCCTATCGAACATGCCTGGGATATGTTGAAAAGGGCTGTTTATGGACGTCTTGACCCACCAACCACTCTGAGAGATTTACGCCGAATTGTCGTTGAGGAGTGGGACAATTTGGACCAACAGTGTCTTGATGAACTTGTGGATAGTATGCCACGACGAATACAGGCATGCATCAATGCAAGAGGACGTGCTACTGGGTATTAGAGGTAGTGGTGTGTACTGCAATCTGGACCACAAATGCTGAAAGTCTAGCTGTATGATGGTACAACATGCAATGTGTGGGTCTCATGAGCAATAAAACGAGCTGAAATGTTGTTTGTGTTGATCTCTATTCCCTTTGTATTTAAAGGTTCCGGAACTCTTGGAACCGAGGTGATGCAAAACTTTTTTTGATGTGTGTATATAGATATACTAGCAGAAGTACCCATTCTTCGAACGGTCGTCGGTATTAATAACCAGACGTAATCAATTAAGCTACTGTTGCAATGGTTAGGGGCTTGGAACCTGTTTGTTGACAAAGATAAATGATTAGTTGAAATATGCTCTGAAACTAATTTACCTAACGTGTACTTCCTGACGTGAAAATAAAATTGAAAACCTCGTAGACGAAATGCAATTCACGTCACATAAAAACTGACACTGTTGTGTCAAGTGCGCATCCAGAGGAAGACCCTTTTAATAAATGATAAAGGCTTTTGGTGCATGAAAATTCAGTTTTTAGCCTCCAATGGCCCAAATTCCTAAAAGAAAAAAAGAAAAGAAAAAATAAACTATTTCAATTCAGGAATTTTTGAAAATAATTTTGTTGTTTGAAGATATAATAGACCTTCTGTACGACACATCGCACGTTTAAGTCTTGTGAAAAAATCGAGGGTACCTCTTGACCCCCTTAAGTGCATTGATGAATTTTACAGTTTTTGTTGGTTCCGTGATAACCTTATTGCCATTTGCAAACTTTCACAGAAATTTAATAAATGGAGTGGCATTACTTCTTGCAGAAATAGATGGAATGTTGGATGTACCTTTCTGAGACACTGTTGTCATGGTTACTGGCTTGCATTCCTACATTAGTTTATTAAATGAAATTAGTTTTCTGGGAATATCTCAGAAACTCTTGGTTTTAGAGCATTAAAATGTAGTTTTCGGGGACCCTTTACGACTGTTTAGGGGCCCCGAGGTTTTTTTTCTGACACCAAGGGGTTGAAAATGAGCTTTGTCTCGTCGTTGTAGGCCGTAGTATCATCATCATCATCATCATCCTCTTGCATAGTTTCCAGCCGTTGGCCGGGTCTGTTTGGAACACAGGCCACTCCAACGTCTTCTGTCTTCCCACCATCTCTCAGCTTCCACCCCTGTCCAGTCTTCTCCTCTCTTCTTCACGCTTTCTTCCATCCCTTTCAGCCACCTGTCTCTCGGTCTTCCTCTCGGTCTTCCTCTCGGTCTTCCTCTCGGTCTCTTTCCTTCCCACTTCGTCTCGTGTATCCTCCTGGGTATCCTCTTATCCTCCATTCGTTTTACATGTCCATGCCATCTAGGTCTAGATTTATCTATACCATCCCGTACTGGTTCCACCTTTATTAATTCTCTAGTCCTCTCATTTCTTATTCTGTCCATCTTTGTAGCTCCAATACTGATTCTCAAGAACCTCATCTCACTGGCCTGTATTTTGCTCTTCTCCCTTCCTTTCATAGCCCAGGTCTCCGAGGCATACGTCAGGATAGGGGCATAGTACGTCCGATATATGATCTTTTTTCTGTTCTGAGGGGCATCCTTGCTCCATAACATGCTTCTCACACTCCTCCGGAATGCTTCTGCCTGTCTCCCCCGCTCATTTTTTCTCTATAGTTTCTTCCATTATCTTGTATCAGGCTTCCCAGATACCTGAAACTCTCCACTTTCTTCAGCTGTTCCCCACCAATTGTTATTCCCGTTGTGGTTCTTTCCTTCTTCCTTGTTGTGATCACCATCTCACTCTTATTTATGCTAAATGTCACCCCATATCCTTGTATTATTCCTTCCCACACGTCCAGCTGTTCCTGTACCTCCTCCTCCTTGTTTCCCCAAATCATCAAATCATCCGCTAACACCATTGCTTTCATCTTTCCTTCCCCAATTACTTGTGCCACTCGGGTCATTATGTCATCCATCACCACAATGAAAAGTAACGGTGCCAGTGCACTTCCTTGATTCAGGCCGTTTCTCTGTTCCACCCAGTCCGATCTCTCTCCTCCCACTTTCACACAGCTCACGCTTCCCTTGTACATCTCCTTTATCCTCCTTATAGTCCATTTTTCTACTCCTCTATCCTCCAGGGACTTCCATACTTTGTTTCTGCATACACTGTCATATGCTTTCTCAATGTCCAGGAAGGCCATCAGTAGATCTGTTCCATACTCACAGTGCTGTTCTTGTAACTGCCTTACAGCAAAAATCAAATCCACTGTGGACCTTCCTGCTCTGAAGCCATGTTGTTCTTCCCTCATCCCTCATTCTATCCTTGTCCTAATTCTCCTTTCCAAAACTTTCTCAAACATCTTTGCACAATGACTGATCAGTTTTATTCCCCGATAGTTTCTTTATTCTGTTCTACTACCTTTCTTGAAGATCGGGACAATTATTCCCTTTTTCCGGTCCTCTGGGGTCTTCCTTTCCGTAGTGTAATAATAATAATTATTATTATAATAATAATATAACAATATAGGGATAGGGATATAATTGACCTTCCGTAGCACACCAGCACGTGTAAATCGCGTGAAAAAATTCTAGAGTACCCCTTGACCCCCTTAAGCGCATTATATGTATTGATGAATTTTACAGCTTAGTTTGGTTCCGTTATAACCTTCTAGCCGTTTGCAAACTATCTCAGTAATGCAATAAATGGAATTGTATTGCGTCTTATATTACAGCAATAGATGGACCTGTGAATTTCTGTTGCCATGGTTACCAGCTAGCTTCCTTTAATTATTGTATTAAATGGAATTAATTTTCTGGGAATATCTCAAAAACTGTTGGTTTTAGGGCCTTAAAATGTGGTTTTCGGGGGCCCTTTAGGGCCCCCGAGTTTCGTTTCTCACACTGAGGGGCTGAAAATGAGCTTTGTCTCGCCCTTCTACGCCTATTTCAGCAAGTATTTTAAGGGGGTAGGCCCCCTTTTATGAGAGGTACAGAGAAGAGTCACATCAATGATTGGTGTCGTGCCTCTGAAGGATATCTGTACCAAATTTTACGTTGATCCACTCAGCCGTTCTCGAGTTATAAGGACACAAAAATGTCCACAGACAAACAAACAGACAGACAGACAGACAAAAATTTTATTTTCGCGCGCATCCTTCATAAAACAGTCTAAAACGCGTAAATAACGCAAATTTCCGTAGAAATTCAGAAAAAACAGACAAACTTTCATTCTTATATATATATATATATATATATATATATATATATATATATATATATATACAGGGTGCCTTTTATGTACCTTTTGAGAATGATAGGTCGTGTAGGGGACGGGTATAGAAGTAATTTGAGATAGTGAACTTGGGGTCGTAACGGCCTCCTTAACCCCTAAAATAAGGGTTGATTCAGGCTCTCTACCCTGCAAGTTAGGCAACCGACCCAAAACTCTATTACCTTTTTCAATCCTTTAACCATTGACAAGATTCATTTCACCATGTGGCGCTGGCGTAATGGATACCGTTGCGGTGCGAAAATATGTTATTCCCGGGTTCGATTCCTGGCATGGGCAAAACCTTCTTTTTTAATGTTATTTGTCGTATTGTAGTCACATGATACAGTCTGGTGCTACGTCGGAGAAGAGAGTGCAAATACGACAAATAACATTTTAAAAAAATTAAAAAAAGATTTTGCCCGAAATCGAACCCGGGACTACCGGCCTTTCGCACCGCAACGCTATCCATAACGCCAGCGCCACATGGTGAAATGAATCTTGTCAAGGATTAAAGGATTGAGAAACGTATTAGAGGCTTGGGTCGGTTGCCCAACTGACAGGGTAGAGGGCCTGAATCAACCCTTATTTTAGGGCTAAGGAGGCCGCTCCGACCCCAAGTTTCTTATCTCAAATTACTTCTATACCCGTCCCCTACACGACCTATCATTCTCCAAAGGTACATAAAAGACACCCTGTATATTAAATGAGGAGGAACGTCCGCCTCGTTGCGTATTGGCTAGCATTCTTGGCTGTCACCACGGAGGCCCGGGTTCGATTCCCAGCTTTGCCAAGAAATTTAATTCTGAGCTCAAGGGTTCACACAGCCTTGTGAGGCAAAACTGAGAAGAGGCAGGTCGATTCTTACCTCAGCCATCCTGGAAATGGTTATCCGTGGTTTACCACTTCTACCCCAGGAAAATGCAGGGATAATTCTTCATTTAAGACAAACGCCGCATACTTTCCAATTCTAGACTCAATATAAAAATTTAAAAAAATTATAAACTTCTATGGGCACTACAATAACGCAGTTTATCTGACAATCGTTCATTCATCCAAGTGCACGGAGATAAAAACAACAACTTAATATTAGGGGTGCGGAGAGGGGATCGCAAGCTTTCCTTTTCTACGTTTTCGGGTAGAATCCTCTGAGAAATACATTGTTATTGGTGTTCTTAATTCATTTAGGGTCTTTTGAAGGGGCAGATGACCTGGCTGTTCCCTCCTTTAAACCCTCAATAACTAACTAACTAACTATCTAACTAACTAGGGTCTTTTTGACATCATTGTCATTTAGTCCTGCCGACTTGGGTGTGTAGAATTTGACTGATGATCTGTATTATCGTTAGTCTATATTAGTGTGTGTAATTGTAATGCAGGTGAGGATTGGGAAGGAGGCGGACGTGACCTGAAATTAGGAATCATCTCGGAAATTGCTTGAGGTAGAAGTGAGAAACCACAAAAAACCAGTTCCAGGATGGCTGAGGTGGGAATCGAACCCACCTCTTCACAGTTTTGCCTCAAGAATCTGAGTGGATCCCGTTCCAGCCCTCAGACCGGATTACATTTCTTCATAGACGCGGAAGTCAAACCCGGACTTCCGGGTCGAAATGCAAGAATGCTAGACGCTACACCAGGAAGTGATCTGAGAAATAATCTGCATTGTAGCGGTTAGCGTTCTTGGTGGTCGACCCGGAGGTCCAGGTTTAATTCTCGGCTCTGCCAAGAAACTTTAATTCTGGTGTGATGGCTGGAACGGGGCACACTCAGCCTCGTAAGGCAAACCTGAGAAGAAGACGGTTTGATTCACACCTCAGCCATCCTGGAAGTGGTTTTCCGTGGTTTCCCCACCTTTACAAATGCTGGGATGGTTCCTAACTTAAGGCCCGACTGCATTCTTCCCAATGATATGAAAATCAACAGCCTGCTTCCAGTCGACCGACCGGGTCAGGGAACGGAATGAATGAAGCCCCCATCTAGTGGCGAGGATGAACAGTGCCGGCTGCCGAAACCTGTCGCACTCCCTTGGGGCAATGATTAAACGAATGACAGATAAAATGAAATTATAGTGGAGAGTATTGCTGGAATGAAATTTGTGACAGGAAAAACCGGAGTTCCCGGAGAAAAACCTTCTGCCTCTGCTTTGTCCAGCACAAATCTCACATGGAGTGACCGGGATTTGAACCACGGACCCAGCGGTGAGAGGCCGGCGTACTACCGCCTAAGCCACGGAGGCTTTGCATTCTTCCCAATCCTAACACCAATTTACACACACTAATACAACCATCACGATAACACAGGCTATCACACATATTCCACACATTCCCAAAATACACGTGGCTATGTGACCGCCATGTGGAGCCCCTAAAATAAGCGACAACAACAAGAAACAAGAATTAAGTTGCGCCTCTGTCTCGTGCATTTGTAGAGATAGATGTAACTCTTAGGATTACGGTAATAACAAGCTCATTGCGTGGGACCCTATACAGAACACGACATGCTGTCCGAGCTAGGTGAGTGTGTCCTCACGAGCCTTCGCTGTCCTACAAGAAATCGCCGGCAGGGGGACTATGCCCAGCAGCTCACCCGCATCATGTGAGTTATAAGTGGTTATGTTAGTGCAAAGTGCCCTTCTTGTCAATGACACTGATGATTAACATTCCACATTAAGTAGTATAACTGTTATAAATGATTGTCGCCATATATCACACCTGTAACGAGGTGGAGGAAGATCTTCCCTTCGTAAACACTATCATCGCCATCCTCATTTATATCAATGATTTGTATTCATCTAAGAGCCTCCGTGGCTTAGGCGGCAGCACGCCGGCCTCTCGCCGCTGGGTCCGTGGTTCAAATCCCGGTCACTCCATGTGAGATCTGTGCTGGACAGAACGGAGGCAGACAGGTTTTTCTCCGGGTACTCCGGTTTCCCCTGCCACAATTTCATTCCAGCAACACTCTCCACTATCATTTCATTTCATCTGTCATTCATTTAATCATTGCCCCAGGGGAGTGCGACAGGCTTCGGCAGCCGGCACAGTGCATATCCTCGCCGCTAGATGGGGGGCTTCATTCATTCCATTCCTGACCCAGTCGGAGACTGGAAGCAGGCTGTGGATTTTCATTTTCATTTTTATTCATCTACCACCTCACAATCACCTGTCTACCTTAAATACCTCAAGACAATAAAGAAGTCCCAGAAAAAAATGCGCACATATCTCACTATCGGCTAACGTTTGGAGTGACGTCTCATTCCACTGTGCTGCACCACTCATATAACAGCAAAAACCGATCTGATAGAAGAAATTCATAATGGGATGCTTTCTTGGGTGGAATTTCGAGTAACATTATGAACTAAATTAATAAATAACGTGGATTAACGGATCGATAAACAAAGAAAGGAATGCTGCGGAAATAGCAGATAGTGCAGTATTAGTGAAGGGAATGGCTGGTGCATTCTGTTGGAACGGAGAACGGTGCATATGTTATGCCTCTAAAAATATAGTGGAATGGTATCCAGATGCGGTTTATCAAATAGGCCAACACATGCGAGCACCACGTTGAAGAACTTAAAGAGGGTCCTAAATTAATCCTTGATGCTCACAGCAAGTGGAATCAAAGAGACGATTTCTCTCATACGCAGTGGCAGCACTTGAAATTAGAACACCTTGGACATTCTTGACTGTCACCCCTGAGATTCGAGTTAGATTCCCGGCTATGTCTAAAACTTTCATTCTGGTCTGAGAAGTAAGAACGAGATTCACTCAACCTCGTACGGCGAAATTGAAAGATGTGGTTTCGGTTCACACTTCAAACTTCCTGGAAGTGGTTTTCACTGGCTTTCCACTTGTTCTTCAGGCAAATGCCGGGATAGTTCCTACTTTAACCACTGCCACCTGACCTCATTTACAAATCCACATACTACTACAGACACCACAATACAACAGCTTAATACCCAAATTACACACATACTTTTAATAGCATAATGATTTTATGATAGCTTGTCACGGTGGGTGAGTGGATTTTTGAAAGGCGGCAAAAATACGACACGCATGTCATACGATGTTGGCATGTCAACTAACCCATTTGAATTCAGTAGGCCGTACTCATTATGGCAAAATTAATCTCCGGAGTTTCCGCCAACACAAAGTTCCTCATTTCTCTACTAGAAAGCGCTATAGTGTTCAAGGAGCTTAGATACTTTATCTAACCTCCTTGACTCTTATAGTGATTCAAGGAACAACGAAATTCGACATGCAAGCTACCCTCTGGGTGTCAAATTACAAAGCTTGCACCTGGCACCCGAGGCCATACGATTTTATTATTATTATTTATTTTATCATAGTGTGGCCTCCAGAGAGGCCGAGTGCAGGTCTTTCTAGTTGACGCCCGTGGGCAACTTGCGTGTCGTAATGAGGATGAAGGTATGATGAAGACCTCACATACACTCAGTCCCCGAGCCGCGGGAATTAACCCCAGGAGATTAAAATCCCTGATGGCTTGGTGGGGAATCGAACCCGGGGAACTTCAGGCCAAAGCCGAGCGCACTAACCATTTAGCCATGGAGCTGGACAGCATAATAATAATAATAATAATAATAATAATAAGAACAATAATGAAATGAAAATCCACAGCCTGCTTCCAGTCTCCGACCGGGTCAGGAATGGAATGAATGCAGCCCCCATCTAGCGGCGAGGATATGAACTGTGCCGGCTGCCGAGGCCTGACGCACTCCTCTGGGGCATTGATTAAATGAATGTCAGATGAAATGAAATGATAGTGGAGATTGTTGCTGGAATGAAATTTTGACAGGGAAAACCGGATTACCCGGAGAAATACCTGTCTGCCTCCGTTCTGTCCAGCACAGATCTCACATGGAGTGACCGGGATTTGAACCACGGACCCAGCGGTGAGAGGCCGGCGTGCTGCCGCCTAAGCCACGGAGGCTTCCAATAATAATAATAATAATAATAATAATAATAATAATAATAATTTAATCGTTTATCCTCCCAGCTCGGCTTCACCCACTAACTCTGAAAGGAATCAATCCTCTACCGTCGCTAATTTGGGTATAATTAGGGAAAGGTCAGGGAAGAGATTTTGAAAGGAAGTCAGCCGTGGACCTGTTGAAAGGAACCGTCCTGGCTTTTGCCTGGTGGTGAAAGTGGGAAACCACGAAGACCATTTCCAGGACGGCTGAGGTGGGATTCAAACTCCCGCTCTTCCGATGCCATCAAGGCACGAGCTGAAGTGTAAGCGTTCTCAGCTACCGAGACTGGTATAATAATATTGACAATAATAGAATTCTCACCTTATTTTCTCAGCAATATTATTTCTAGTTCCAGATGAATATACATAGGTGCCCTATTTCGATTATATTTGTGAAGATATGAAATGTGCTACATCTAGTCACTCACGCATCTTTGGAAATATTTGTGCCATAGCAATAGGCTTAACTAGAGAAGGATGTGTTACTGATGTTCGTCACGTACACAGCTGATGTCTTGTATGACGATGAACAAATTTGGAGTGGACTGCACATGCGAGATTTCCCATACTGTACATTTCCCTTTGCCGTGGATCACCAGGACAATAGTCACAATAGTATAAGCCAGTAGTTTTACTAGTAATTATTGCCAACTTATGCAGGTTGTTAATATTAATAATAATGATAATAATAATAATAATGTTATTAGGTTTACGTCCCTTTTAACAGTTTTAACTACTCACGTAAAACTACAAGCTTCCTTTTAACTACTACAGCTTTAATAGTCGCCGCCGGGGTGCCGGAACTTTGCCCCAAAGGGATCTTTAACGTGCCAGTAAATCTACTGACACGGCTCCCTTGCATTTGCGCTCCCTCAAATACCAGCTGACTGCGCCAGAATTATATCCTGCGAACTTGGACACAGCAGGCGAGAACGTTACCGATGAGCCACGCAGCCAGACTACGGGATGTTAAGCCCAGCATCTCGATGATAAGTACTATTATTGGTTGATTTAGGGCCTTAGGTCATGGTGGTTTTCACCCCTGTGTAGTTGAGTGTATTATGATGACCGTAGCAGTGTCTAGAATTTGGATAGGTGCCCTGGGGCTTGAAATAGGGTACAGCCCTGCATTTACTAGGAGTCAGCTGGAAAACCCGGAGTAAAGTCACACTCTGAATTGATGATTTCAGCGCCGAGATCTAAACTACGGATCTTCAAATAACGTTTACCATGTACATTTGAGGAGCATACCTTGAGTCTATGCAGGGGAAAGAAAATATATATTTTTAGAATGTACTGCGCGAAATATTATTAACGATTACCAATAACTAGAGCCCTGCGCGGATAAAAAAAAAACGTTATTCGCATCCGCACGACTGTTATCCGCATCCGCCCCGCAACCGCACGAATGTTATCTGAAACTACTGGCATTACAGTAATATTGGTAGATAAAGGTCTCAGTAATAAACCAACACATGTATACATTTGAGGAGAAAGTCGCTCCCTTAGGCTATGTATGCCATGTGCTATGTTTTAGATGGATGTTATACAGCCCGAATCGCAACCCTTTTCAGTTCGGAGTGTTAATTATGCTTAATGGCATAATTTGAATGAGATTAGCTTAAATCATCATCTTTCATTTGTCATGAAATAAAGATTACGAGCCTTACAGTAGTCGCATATGATGTGTAACATGTGACATGTTATCCCTTGTTAACAGTGAACTCTGTTGGTCATTCAAATAACTACTTGTAAAACTGCAGTGCCAAATCCTGACCGGTTTTCAGCAAATATGATATAAAGAATAGTTTCACACCAAAGAACAACAATTTGAGGATGATTTATTGTAGGAATATCTTTAATGGGGCCTCCAAACCTTGAAGTAAACCGAGTGCTATACACATTCCACACAGCCACATGTGCCGACAGAACGTCGTGGTATCAATCTCCGCCACCGCGCGAGCTCATTGTTTCCGTCCCATCCATTTCCGTTTCATTTTTCACACCCCCACAAAAAGTATACAGATACCGAGTGGAAAGATGTTACACATCATAAAATATAACGGAAAAATATGATAGGCTATGTCATAAACATCTGGGTCCTAGTAATGATATTCAACAAGTTCGGATTGGATTCTAAAAACTATCCACAAATTTACACCAATCATTATCCGCAGCTTATCCGCTATCCGTACAGCCATGCAAACTATATCCGCATGGCGAAAAATGTTGCGATTATCCGCGAGTTTGGTTGTTTGGTTGGTTCCTTCGTTTAAGGGCTGCGACAAGCCCCGTGTACTTTTGGTGTGTGTAGAATCTGTCTGATAACCGGTGTTAATTGTGATGACTGTATTAGTGTGTGTACCTGTTTAAATTCAAGTAAGGACTGCAGACATTCAATTTTTCCAAGTAATTCCTACTTTTGCCGCCAACCGCCACCGTCAACGACCAACTAGTTCGAAACTTAGTTGCCAGATGCCACCGCAGTCGGCTCTTGACGACGAACGTAGGAACCTAAGAACGTTAGTCAAATGTTTAACCTATATATCATTTAGCTTGGCACAAGTGTAATTAGTGGAAGGTTCTTTAAATGCCATAAATCTATGACATGGGACCGCCGGCTTTACTTCCCCTCCGAAGGAAGACATACTGAGGGATTTTTTAACGATCCGCGTGTTTATCCGTGGATCCGTGGATATCCGCATCCACGCAGGGCTTTACCAATAACCCTCTGTGTTCTTCCTTCTTATTTAAATTAAAGTTTAAATGTCTCTTAACTTTCCCACAGCTCTGTCAATATCCGATCCGCCATGTTTGTTATCAATAAAATTAGAAACTGTATTTTAATTGAACCAATGATAGACAATAAATAAATTATTTGCCACATTTTTAGTGTCAGAGAGCGAGACGGGTGGACAACCGATTGACACACTAACGGTCCATTTAACCCTTAGTTAGATAATTCCTATTTACCTTATATAGAAGTGTTAATGCATGCCCATTCGGGTTCGTTATTACTTAGATACGCTTTACGGTTCTCATGCATGCGTGAACACGGTTTCACCCTGGAGTAACATGGCGGACAAAACAAGAAGCGTGTAGCACTGATCGTTGTTTGCGATGCTTCCTTGAGATTTTCTGGAACATAATTATAAAGGAAGGGAAATACAGAAGAACTAATATTCATGGCAAACGCTTAAAATGATATGAACAAAGTACTTAGAAGGATTGGCAGTTGTGTGTATACATTGTTTACCTAGATAAATAGGTCACGTCCTACAGGTTGTCTTCGTAGCGTAAGTGGTTGCTTTGCAGAATAGGTGCTCATTATGCAGAGCTGGAAGGAGTTCGAATCCCACTAAGGATCAATTTTTCTTTTTAATTTTCCGTATTCTTATTTTTTTAGTGTTAGTAACATGAGATGGTCTTTTATAATTTAATTGTCATAAACATATTTTGTATTCATATGGAAGACCGTTGGTGTGAAAGTCGGGAATAAACCAATTCTCCCGGCATTGCAAGATCCGAGAGGTAGAATTCAGCTGTTTCCCTCCACTTTAACCATGCTTCAGAGAGTTGAGTGGTGAGATTTGGCCATTTAACTCTTCCCCCTCGACTTAAATTTCTCTTAACTCTCCCTACAGCTCTGTCAATATGCGATCCGCCATGTTTGTTTGCTACCATTCTGGTGATCGCCGAGGAACAGCTGACTTGCTGCACACGGCCTTCTAATTAATAGTTGAACGGTTCCTTGCTTCGCAATATCAAAATTACACGACGTTCGACACGCAACTAACAGATAGCAGCACCAAATATGAATGGATAATTCGTCTGGCCAGAGACGACAGACGATGGGTAAGGGCTAACATGATTAGTGATAAGTTAACGGGCGTTTCTGTTCGATGAAATGCTGGCGCAAAGTTAAATAACCTTTAATGGTGAATTATGAGATAACTGACGTTGGTGAAAACGACCCTAAGCAACCTAAAATGCCATGAATCCACTTCCAATGCTTGTAAACATGCACCCCCAGGTTCTGCTCGCCCGAGGCTCGGGGACATACTGTACAGTAATATGGCGCAGCGTGTTATTGCCGACTGCAATGACGGCTCGTTTTTATTATTAGTGCACAGCCAATTTTCTCGTTGACAGTCGGTAATAGTATTACCAATATAACAGAAACAAACGTGTGTGACGTCATCAAATCATTCTATTATATTAACTATGGACTATTCAAATTTACCGATATCACAAAATATACCCAGAAGGCATTGCGATGATATAATACTTTATATTAATCTACCGAACATAAAAATATGTCTCCCCTGGGATATTAAAATTATTGGAAACAGTTCTACTGTCAGTGCTCTGTAAGGTACGGATGTGGAGCGAGAGCGACCAGCCAGCGAATAGGGGAAGTTTAATCATCGTTATTAACCTCAGTTCTTTGTGGTGTGATGCACAGTAATGATTGGATATAATCAAAATCTGTAGCATAGTATAACGGATAGTACAGGGGCGGATGACCTCACTGTTCCTCCCCTTAATATAACAATCAATCAACTTATAATACCCCATGTTGTATTTCAACGTGCTACTACAACCAAGGTACAATTATACTCCTTGATAAGGACAAATACTACTTTGGGGATTGGTTCCTTACTCCAAAACAAGAAAAAAAGTTCATATACACATATGTCCCAAAATCCTTCGTTTTTTATTTATTAATGGAAGAACATTGCACAGTGACACATTAATTAACAGCCTGATTGGAAGTGTAAAGGTTCCTGACACCGACAGATAGAAAAACTGTCAAATGCACAGGTGCTCCAGACAGGCTCGCCATCAGCACCAGCTTAGGATTAATGTGTGGGCTGGCATTGTGTGTCTATACGTTCTACCAGCACGTCTTACAGGTGCTGTCTCCAGAGACTTTACCCAGAACACCCTTTCAGACTTACTGCATGAAAATGTGCCCCTGAAAATACGACAACGTATGTGGTGGATGCATGATGGGGCTCCTGCACACTTTAGTCACCTTGTTCGCTCTGCACTGACGGAGATCTTCCAGGACAGATGGTTGGGCAGAGGAGGATCCGTTCCATGACTTGCACGGTCCGTTAGACTTTAATCAGTGGTGTCAGGAACCTTTTTTGATATGAGTTCCTGTGTTAAACACTTCCAAACAGGCTGTCCATTAATGTGTCACTGTACAATGTTCTTTCATTAATAAAGCGAAAACGAATGATTTTGGGACATATGTGTATATGAACTTTTTTCTTGTTTTGGTATAAGGAACCAATCCCCAAAGTTTGTAAAAGTATTTCTTAAACGCCCTGTATAAAGGCGTCTCACTTCTCTATATTGGCCTTTTTCTGCTTCCACCGGGTCGACTGTACGTCACTCCGGCCAGCAAGGGCTTTCGCCGTTCAACAACGACTCTACTCACCAGCCATATGATTGACAACTGCAAAGTTTTAATTAGCTTATAAGACAATTTTAACGTGTTCTTTTAAACTCAGCACTTTCAACAGTCAGCCAGAAATGTACATCAACTTCAACAGGAATGAACTTTTGAACCAATTGTTAAAAATTGTCTTATATGCTAATTAAAACTTTGCAGTTGTCAATCATATGGCTGGTGAGTAGAGTCGTTGTTGAACGGCGAAAGCCCTTGCTGGCCGGAGTGACGTACAGTCGACTCGGTGGAAGCAGAAAAAGGCCAATATGTACCCTTCCAAAGGTCCTCTAGGCTGGATCTTATCTCGGGGGTGGCTCGTTCGGTGGCTAATTAACACTTTACATTCCAGGAATTTTCGAAATTTGGATCATGGGAACTTAAACTATAAATCATATGCCAGGGGAACAAGGAAAACAAAATTTATTCTCAGAAGTACTACAAGATAAAATTAAAAATACCACTCCCTTAATAAACAATCCACAAACAAACGTAAAACCACAACAAAATAAACTGCGTCATCACTATCCTTCTCTGCCATTAAGTCTACAGAGATGGTACGACCAGGGTACCTTTATCTAATTAATTCGGGCAAAACCTCAGCTTTCCCTTGACCAAACACTGCAGGATCATGGACCTCCAAAATACACAAACAAATCCAAATAAAAAACTGAAAACAATGATCAAAGTGGCGCGCTCCCACCCCAGGTGAGATCAAAATGCAACATCAAAAGATTAAATTAATGCCACAAGAATTGAATCATTACGTTAATCAGATCAGAACACTATACACTCCAACGGAGCATAAAATCAATTAAATTTCACAAGCTGGAATCTCATTTTAACGCTCTTATATTGGGAAAAGTGAATCGTACAGACGAGATCGTTCCGTTTGGCAAACAGACCTCCCTTCACGACCTCCGTTAGGGTCGTGTACGGTCAGCATGCAATGCGGCCACACAAAACACTACATTAAAATACAACGTGCCTACCTCATTCACATACAATTGTACCCGTGTGAAACATTTATCAAGACATCAATTATAACCGTCTAGCGGCCACCGAGAGGGTACAAAATCGAATACACTAGTAACGTGGGTCCACAATAAAACCTAAAGCACAACAAACCGAAATTCCAGAATCAATAACAACAAAAATATATAAACAAACCAGCCATTTAACTTTTACCAAATAACCTCGGACAGACTCAAGGCCAAGCAAAGACACCCACTACAACCATAGCTGACGTGTACTGACTAAAGCACGTGCTCATCATGACTCCATTCAACAAGTCTCGCAGAATCATCATCTAGCACGCTGCCTACGGGTGTCAGACCGACCCCAGCATTACGGCCGTGATTTTACCTCGTGGGAATTACCTCATCCACGGAATTATCGAAATACTTACGTGGGTTTGAACATCCACAACTTACCAATATGGGTGGGCACCATCATCCACCAACTCAACCCAATACACGACTTACCGATATGCATTAGTACACCCAGTCAGACTCCATTTCATATACCTCAAATCGCCGGGTTTGCTTGCCTTGTCCGTCACCGATCGAAGATTGCACAACCAATACCTGGTAGGACTTACAACAGGCGGTCCACGAACCTTATTGACCACAAAAATATTCAATATGCTCTCGTTTGCTTACGACAAATGCACAAACTTTCCCCCACCTTCTCAACTGAAAATTTATTTACAGTGACAGGAGCTGATGGCCAATCTCCCCTGAAAGTTACTCTCCCAAACTACACTGAAACCCTTGACCACACGATACATATTTACGTGCGTGTAAATATGTATCAACAAATCAAACAACAACAAAAAGACACAACTAACATTTGGAAATAAATATGTACAAAGCCATTGCACTCATGTTGACCCGCACACCTCTAACTAAATTATGCAAGATAATTTGCTGTACTTATCACTATTCCTGGGTCTCAGATCCTCTCCAGCATCGCAGCGTGCCCCAAGGTTTTGGTCTACGCCATCATTTCACACATGACGAATTCCAGATGGAGCTATTTAAGTGTTTGAAGCATAACTGGTCATAGGAAGGGGAAATATGAGATTTATTTCAAAAATAATAGCTCTGTCCCGAATTGACTTATATCACTGAACTCATCGTAATCCCAATATCTCATTAGTGATGTCCTTTCTAAGAATCGATCGTGGGCTACTTGTCAAATGAACTCAGTAGTCATCCCTCATTGCCTGCCAATTTAAGCGCAAAACACGGCTTGGTGACGCTTATCCTCTCATTGGCTGACGCTGAAACGCCCCCACATCAGGCATTTTATACTGAATTAAATCAGCCTTACATCCGAATTGCACCAAATTACATTTCTGGGAAGTTGAGAGTCTCCCGCTTCCATTTATGCAACTCTTATTGCTCTCCGGTCATTAATTCTTAAGTAGGTCGAACCTGGGCGGTACCAAAATTGAAGCTGTGTCCTTGCCAAACTGCAATTATCTCACACAAATTCTTGCGTTCAACGACCCGCCGGCCTAGCCCTCGCTCGTCTTCTCACGATGCATGTCCACCCTTGGCACTCTCTGGAATCCTGCCAAGTGCTTTTATGACCACTCATCCCTCCTGCTATTCTTCTCTCACGTTTCTGCACATCTCCAATAAAGGTATTTGCCGCCTCCGTACTCTGCATCTGCTGTGCCGGCCTGCGTATAGAATTAACGTTGGAAATATAAAACTCGAGACTAGATGGATATGCAATATGCATTAAGGTCTCAATATTGGCCTTTTTCTGCTTCCACCGAGTCGACTGTACGTCAGTCCGACCAGCAAGGGCTTTCGCCGTTTAAAAACGACTCTGCTCACCAGCCCTGTGATTGACAACTTCAAAGTTTTGATTAGCCTATAAGACAATTTTTAACGTGTTCTTTTATACTCAGCACTTTCAACAGTCAGCCATAAATGTACATCCACTCAACAGGAATGAACTTTTGAACCAATTTTGAATATTTTCACAAACTTGTGAAGTCAACAGTGAAATAGGACATAAAATTAAAGCTTGCTTATTACTCACATTCTTCTGAGCTCTGTATATCAGGGCGTACAAATTCAAATTGGGCAATCCCACGCTGCATAAACTAAAATACACTAAGTATTTTACTCTCTTATAAGGGGCATCAGCCTTCTTATGTTATACAGTTGTTTCATTAAAACGCAGCTATACGCATTTTAAGGCATCATCACTTTTTTCTATTCTCAAACTATAAATAGATCAGCGCCTACAATCATTGATCTTTGTTGTATTTACTTTATGCTGTTTGAAGCCATTTTCAGTGTAGCTTTAGTAAACTAAAGTTTGATGCCTTTCAGTCGGTCAACACGATTGTACCCAAATGAGATGGGCTATTCCCTTTAGTATATTTCCTTTTATAATAATTGGTGCAACTATTTAATTAATAATATCGTATGGCCTCGGGTGCCTGGTGCAAGCTTTGCTATTTGACACCCAGAGTAGAGATGGGCAGCAGTCGACTGAAAACAGTCGAATTAGTCGATAGTTAAAACCATCGACTTATTCGACTGCTTTTCAAAAACAGTCGAATGAATTCAACGACTACTCACCGTATCATAAACAACAATCGTTGGAAATCATTCGAATGAAACAAGTAATTGGCAAACGACTAGTTCCAAGCGAATGGAATCATTCGAATTGAAGTAGTCGTTGTAAACGACTGATCCCAAAGCAATCGTTGGAAATCATTCGAATGAAACAAGTCGTTGGCAAACGACTAATTCCAAGCGAATGGAATCATTCGAATTTAAGTAGTCGTTCTAATCAAACGACTTCTTCAGGATAACTTCATGCTACAATTCATTGTGCTGTATGTTTATTGTAGAGCTTTAATTAATAAGTTAAGTATACTTGTAGGTGCCTATAGTTTTATACAGTTCGTTGATTCTTTCAATGAAATAGCCTAAATCCAGTTGTCCAAGTTATTGGACAATTCAATATTGTCATTCAATATTTAGGTTATGTTTGAACTCCAGATACCGGTTTTGTGGCCCATCATCCCAGGCAAGCCGGTTAATACCTTTGCCTCCCAGTCAGATGGATAATTTGGCCGTAATTTTGAATTAGAGTAAGGTTGTAGTATGCGTGGTCAGATTTAGACAATAGCCTACTCCATGAAGGGGTCATGGCTACGCCTTCTATGTTTGTTTAATGAATAGAGTAACTGAAATGAGGGATGTATACTGATTTTAAGATTTGTGGAATGAGTTTATGAATTTTTAATAGAATTTAATGAAGTCTTCGGTAAATTTGAAGGAGACATGATCGTGTTTAGACAATAGCCTACTCCATGAAGGGGTCATGACTATGCTTTCTATGTCTGTTTAAGGTGTAGTGTGGCTGAAATGAGGGAGGTTTACTGATTTTGGTGTTTGTGGAGTAGTCTTTTCGTTTATAATTTAGGTTTTGTGAAGCTTGTTGCGGAGTTGTTTTATGGATTTTAATGCTCTGCAAATGAAGTGTATTAGGGTGTTCTGGGTTTGGTTTAGCTGTAGTTTACAGGGTTATGGCTGAGAGTTGTTGTAGCAGGCCTAACAACTGTGTCAGAGCAGTGGCGTGCTGTATGGGAGGGGGTTAGTGGCAAAGACATGAGGGCAGGCATGGAAGAGTTTATGTGTTCCCTCACAGTTGGCGCACTTAGGCTAATCTCGAGGTACCGTTCAGATAGAGTGGTGATGTTAATCTCCAGCGGGTACTGTGAGGACAGCTTGACGGCTGTAGGTGCCTATAGTTTTATACAGTTTCTTGTTCGTAGATTCTTTCAATGAAATAGCCTACGTCCAGTTGTCCAAATATATATGTATGTCATTTCATTGGAAATGTTAAGCATTCAATATTTAGGTTATGTTTGAACTCCTTAACACAGTCTATACACTTTTAATGAGAATTGGGTGCATTCTTGAATTATTACACAACTTGAACATGGGCGTACCAATTATGGCTTAGAGTTCTATTTATTTTATGATTGAATTTCATTCATTTATTCTACCGCGTGATAAATGAATTACAAGAAAATTATTATGAAATTCTCCCCATAGCGTGATGGTAATGATCGATGCAAACATAGAATAGATTTTCCAGGAAAATTAAATCAGAAAATATTTTATATTGGGATCCAATATTAATAGCATTTTAGCAAGTCGGAGGGCGTGCACGCTCAAATTGATTCTGGTCGTCAATAGGGTTGTATAGAACTAGCACCGACAGAGCGCACTACTGTTGTACTGGGTAAGCGCAAGGCGCTCTTCAGTTGTCTCCTGTGTTCTCATGCCACTATATCCACGAATTTAAGTTGTTTAATTGGTTAATTTCGTGACTATGCCGAGCTATTGCAGTGTTCCTCTTTGCAAAAATCAGGGAAGCTCGTTTTCGTTTCACCAATTTCCACAATATAAAGAAATGGTTATATGCTATTAGAAGGAAATATTTCGGTGAGAAAAATCTGACCGAAAATATTGAAGTGCGTTCCCGTCATTTTCAACCCGATGACTTCAC
Organism: Meconema thalassinum; assembly: GCA_946902985.2. Classification (NCBI taxonomy): domain Eukaryota; kingdom Metazoa; phylum Arthropoda; class Insecta; order Orthoptera; family Tettigoniidae; genus Meconema; species Meconema thalassinum. The sequence continues at coordinate 290,943,177 of OX336391.1, read as the reverse complement.
GAAAACTGTGTTGGGTAAGTGTGATGTACAAAGGGAAATAATTTCTATTTTGTACCTATAAACTGATTAGACATTTCGAGAACAACCACTGAATTTATGCGTTTGTATTTGAAGGTGAGAGAGCAAGGTTAAAACCGGGCGCTGTTCCGTCGCTTTTTCTGTGGACCACGAACCCAACAAAACAAAAAAAAAAGGAAGAGGCCATACACAAGAAAATTGCCGGATTACCACTATAAGCCTACAATATCGGAATCTGCAGAAATCATCTCCATTGAAATACGGGAAGAAATCGTCAATATACACGAAGAAGTGAATGTACTGTAATTTTGTGACTCCCATTTTCAAAGACATCAATACTCGGACAAATACTTCAATAATAAATGTCGCAACATTAAGTCACAAAGGTACTATGGTTGGTTTCTTGAAATCAGAATTAATCGTCAACTTCCATCTGCCCGACGGAGATTGTGGCAGCGACTGACTTCTACATTCTTGAGACATAGTCAGATGAATGGAAGCAGTTCGTGGCCCTAAAGCAGGGATTCTCAAACTTTTAAAAAATTGTACCCCTGAGTCGTTTCCAAGGGTTCGGGATCGATTCTTATTGAGAAATTGACAAAATGACATAAAAACCAAACGTTGCAATGAACTTTCGAGATATAGGCCTACAATACCGGTATCAACTTCCTTTGATTATGTTTACCTTAAAACATGACAGTTTCATGTAAGCTATCAACCTCAAAAAAAGACATGAATAGAAGTCTATAAGCAAGGGCAGCAAGTGAATATTTAAATCTCTATTTATGATTTAAGTCATATGGAGATATATTTATCAATATAGGTCTACAATACTCAAGTAATAGTAATCTTTAGGAGAAAGCATGCTGAATAATAAAGCGTGTTAGAATTCTGTTATTACCGGTGTATTAATTCTTCCTTCCTCCCGCTAGTTTTAATGCCTCTGGTCCGTAGCTCATTTTGCAGATGTTTAACGCTTAAACGCTGAAAATCGTCCATAATATATTAGGTTATATACTTATAGAATTAATTAATATAGTCTTGGAGTAAAATTAGAGAAGATATAATTTATTTTAGCTTAGAAATCTCGGTCACAATCTATACATTCCTCGCAGCTGACTGGGAAGAACATATGACGATCGCCTTGCGCTTACCCAGTACTACACAAGCACTATCTGGCGCGAACTTTCTCCGGCTACATCCCTATTGGTTTGTAGAGATGGGCACCAGCAGTCGACTGACAAAAGTTAAAACCATCGACTTGTTCCACTGCTTTTAGAAAACAGTCGAATGAATTCAACGACTACTCACCGTAACATAAACAAGTCGTTTGCAAACGACTAAACTGATCCCAATTGTTTTAACATGTTCTGAGCGTTGGCATAGTTTTACGTTCTGGTCATAAATTGTTTGTATTCACATGATTGCCAACATCTCCACTGAAAGTTCGCTCTCGTTACTGTTCTAAAGTGCTCTATTGTCGTGTCTCGTGTGTATTTATTCTAGGCTGTCGTGTTCTTGTTCAAGTTGTATTTCAACTCTACATTCTTAGTATTTTCTGCAAAACAACTAAGAAATAAAAGGTACGTCACAATTTTGGCTATGGAATTGTTACCGGTACTTACGAACTCCCTTTCAGTTCTAGTAATTTAATTAAGTATTGTTCTATTGCTTCACTTATTCAGAGTAAATACAGGTAATGTGTCCTATACCAATATCGGGGAACATTTACTCATTGCAACATTGGATATAATGGCTGCACTATACACAACGCCGCAACCTCCATTCGAAGCACAGTAAAAATAAATAACTTGGATCAATTGCATGTTGCCGAGTGTCGCGTAGTCCAAACTAACGTCTGCAAAAATAGGTAGGTTAGGGAGAAGTTTGTTTTTCATCTGTTGGTACAACAGAACTCCGCGGGTAACGGCTTACAGTGCCTTGTACGCCGCCTAGAAGCGACTACTTTCAGTCGAATACATGAAACGACACGCTTTTAAGAGCTATGCGTATTCAGGTAACCATTCGACTGAAAGTAGTCGAATATCTAGTCGATAGTTTCTTCCAACGAATGACTAGTCAGTCGATAGTTAAAAGTAGTCGATAGTCCCATCTCTAACCCAGAGGGTAGCTTACATGTCGAATTTCGTAGTTCCTTGACTATGAAAGTCAAGGAGGTTAGATGTTAGATATCTAATCTCCTTGAACACAATAGCGCTTTCTAGTAGAGAAATGAGGAACTTTGTGCTGGCGGAAACTCCCGAGATTAATTTTGCCATTATGAACTCGGCATTTAATTGAATATTGTACTGTGACTTATCGTATCCTTATGGTTTTCTGTTGTTTAATTCCATTCTTTCTTTGCTTACATTACCACCAACTATTATCGAGCTTGGACTTGCCCTTGCTCCGTCTGCCCTATTGTATTGCTCCAATATAAAACATATACATTCAAAATGAATATTACATATCTATCAATACTATAATAACAGTCGAATAATCTAATCCTGGCACAGTTAGTAGTCATTTGAAGGTGCTTAAATACGAGTGAGCCGTGTCAGTAGATTTACTTGTACGTTAAAGAAATTCTGGCATCCTGGGGTCTCTGGAAACCGTAGTAGTTAAAAGGAATATAAAACCAATATCCTTTAATTTCTCTCTCTTGTTCCGTATAGAGCATAGGCCAAGTACGGACCACGACATTCAGCTATTGTGTTTGGAGTGGGTGTTGATGTTTGCCTAGTGGTCACGCATCCTCTGGTTGTGATGTTCCTTCCTCCCCCTTGTCCAAAGGGAACCTGTCTTCTTCCCTGGGGTTTGTCCTGGAACTTCATTTACTTTAGTTTACTCCTGAGAGACGTTTGGTCTTTTATGACTTCTTCTGTAACTCCCATCTCCAGAAGATCGTTGTCAGCCACGGTGACTTGGTCTTCCTTCTTTGCCAATATGTGAAAAGCCGGTTGGTCAGCCTGGTTGTATGCATCCTGGAGACGTGTCCATAAAATGCTAGATGTATCTTCCTGGCCACGTCTGTAATTTTTTTCAGAGAATCTATAGAGCTCCTGGTTGGGTCGTCTTTTGTATTCACCCCTTTTCTTGACTGGTCTCAATATCTTCCTCATTATCTTCCTCTCTTGAATTTCAAGTTTGTCCGTGAGTCCTTTCCTGTTTAATATGAATCATTCATACTAACTAAGAGTTATTCAAAGTAATCAACTCAAAGAAGGTCAATATAAAATGGCTAGAAGAAACTGAGGCACACCTCCAAGAAATGAATATCACAGACGACATAATAGACAATCGTGGAGCTTTTAGGACAAAATTAGCCAACCATAAATTTAGAGAGAAACCCATAAAGAAAACTGGTAGGAAGTGGTCGACAGAACGCAAGATGAAACACAGTACATTCATGAAGAGATTTTGGGAGGATAAGAAGGCGAAAACCATCAGGCCAACTAACAAGTTCAAACGCGCTCTTTGAATGGGCATAACGACGAAAGAAGAGAATTATTATTATTATTATTATTATTATTATTTCAAAATTGCAAATATTTACACCGCTATTAGAACTCTTCCCATAGGCTATAGGAACCTTCAAATGCACAAAATCGCTCTAGAATGTTTTTAAAAAGAAGAAAAGTGTCTTTATGAAAGGAGAAAACATACATGATGCAGGAACACACAAAGGGGCACAATAGAATTAGTCCCACGGGCCGTGGTAGCTGCCTGGGGCCTATGCTTAACATCTGTTTGTATTGTGTAATTGCCACCATTACGTATGCCATTGAATTTTACGCAAAGAGACACTGACAGAGATTGCTAAATACTGCAGCAGAGAATCCTAGAGGTAGCAGATTAATATTTCATCCCAGCAAATACAAACTCCTGCGTTGCTTTGCGCCCTCTTCATTATTCATGGGCCACTAGCGTTCTGAAGAAGGCAGTTCCTGGGGGCGGTCAAGACACACAGAGACTGTAGTCGCACTCTTAAGAAAGTCGGGAATTCCATTTAAAAATACCCATGAGAGAAATTATCCAATATTCTAATTCAAGACAGCCGTGTTTTTGAAATCTTTACCTTATATTAATGATGATATAAGAAGACTGTAGATCAAATTGTAGTGATGTGGATTTAATTATATCAATGTTTCTGCTAAATTAATACTTAATTTCCTCTGTCTGTGAGGTAGTCAGCCCAGAGGCTGGATGGATCCTAAAACGTACCGCCACAGGTTAGGACAATAGATACTCGCAAAACCTCAAAGCAGCACTATAATGAGGCGTGTAGCTTGCCATTGCTTTCCTCACTGAGTCAGATGAATACGACCGACCCTATGAGTAGAACCCTCCAGAGTACACACTGGCACTAGCTGTGCCCTGAGGCCATTACTCAACACCACCCATAGACCTACCTCAATAGCTTCCATATAATCACAGCCATGAATGAGACAGTGACATCGGTGGAAAACCACATTTTACTCTAACCTGTGCCAATAGACAAATTCAAATGTACTGCATTATTCAAGAGATGGTATCGACAGCAGTGGCTACGCTGGTTAAAGCGCAGCGTTAGGTCATGGGGCCAAGCTCTCTGCTGACTCGGTAGACGCGTGGGTTCGAGCCCCACCGTCGGCCGTCCTTGAAATGGTTTTCCTTGGTTTCCCATTTTCAACACCAGGCAAGTGCTGGGACGGTACCTACTAACAGGCCACGGCCGCCTCCTTCCACATCCTTGCCCAGTTTCATTCATCTTCATCCATTCCATCTCTCATCCCGACGCGCAGGTCGCCCAAGGGCATCGACTAGAATGACCTGCACTCTGCCTCTCCGAAGGTCACACGAAAAAAAAAAACGTCTCGGCACGCCGGAAGGCGGAGGTAGATTTCACTGGACAAAGAAAGATATTTCGAATTCACTGAATTTGCCAATCGTTGTATACCTACAAAAGTTCCACATGTTTAGCATACGAGAAGCATAATTCCGAAAACATTTTGCTCGTTCCTTGGCGTAATGGTGGGTGATATATTAAAAAAAACAGACAAAAGTTTTGGAATTTTTTTATGGGACTATTGACCATTTAAAACGGTTTTGATATTGTGCCTATTAAGGGAGGTATGATATTTTTCTCTCAAAACTCAATTTTTCCCACTCCTTTGGTCAATGGTTGGTGCTATCAAAACACTTTACTAAAATAGTTTTTTGGCCCTTATCCGAGGAATAGCGAGAACTTTCAATGGATTCTATTTTAACACACTAAGAAAGGTAATAATAATAATACTAATAATAATAACAATAATATCGTATGGCCTTGGTGCCGGGTGCAAGCTTTGTTAGCTTGCATGTTGAATTTCGTTGTTCCTTGACTATGAAAGTCAAGGAGGTTAGATATCTAAGCTCCTTGAACACTATAGCGCTTTCTAGTAGAGAAATGAGGAACTTTGTGTTGGCGGAAACTCCCGAGATTAATTTTGCCATTATGAACTCGGCCTACTGAATTCAAATGGGTTCTTTAACATGCTAACATCGTATAGTGATATTGCACTTTTATAAAAAAAGCCCCCCCCCCCCCCAAGCCCAATCTATGAGCGCGATTTTGCCCATTAACGAACTCTACCAAAATTATGAAAGGTTATTTTTTTATGTAAAAATTAGAAAATGACAGGTGAAAAATGATAGTAGTTATCGTGTCCACAAGAAAGTGATATAACTAATAATAATATCGTGCAAGCATTGTTAATTGACACCCAGAGGGCAGCTTTCTTGCCGAATTTTATCACTCCTTGGAACATTATGAAAGTCAAGGATGTTTTAGATACCTAAGCTCCTAGACACTATAGCGCTTTCTAGTAGAGAAAGGAGGAACTGTTTGTGTTGGCGGAAAATCCTGAGATTATTAGCCTTCTTTCGATTTTTGCAAAAAATGAAAGTAGACTTATGAGATCAACACAGGGCGAAACATTGTGTGTGTGAGTATGTGTACTCTGAATGCCTGTCCCTCCCTCCCTATCAATTCGAACATGGTGAAACCGAATTGAACGAAATTTGGTACAGGGGTAGCACTAGCAAAGAGCACCTCAGTGTCATGTTTTATATCACCGCCATCTTGACGAAAACGTAATGGCGGCCACCCAAATGTTAAAAGCTTAAATCTAATTACGACCAACCTAATCATCTGATCTCTACCAAATTTTGCAACAACATACCTTTATGTAAGAAGCGTTCTTTGACCAAGGTACAAGGTCATCAGTCCAATAATTTGCATATGGCGACCATGTATATGTGCAAATCGATTCTCCCTATCAATTCAAACACGGTGAAACCTAATCGAACGAAATTTGGTACAGAGTTAGCACTAGCAAAGGGCACCTCAGGGTCATGTTTTTAGCCTATTTTCATTTCTGAAAAAAAAAAAAAAAAATAGGCATATGAGGTCACCTTTTTCCGTGTGTCTGTGTGTGTGTGTGTGATGGTGTGTTTGATGGTGTGTGTGTGTGTCCACCCCCCTAATAACTTCTAAACGGCTGGAGCGAATTCAATCAAACTCGGTAAGTTCATAGCACTATTCCGGATGACCCCGACCGTGCCCTTCAAATTTTGTTACGTCTCACCATCCAACATGGCGGCTGTGCGAAATATTTCACCAGCATTCAATATCTCCGAAACTATTTCCGATATCACCCTGGAATTTTGTATGGTGACAGAAGGAACTATTAGAAGTTCACTTATGTGACCTTTGAAAACCTGGTAACTACAAAACCAACATGGCGGCCAAGCGAATTTGCGACATTTAAATAGACGTTTCTCGCGATTTAACCAGCCAAACGCAATAAAACTTGGTACAGTATTTGCTCATACACATTGTAATGCACCGACATCTAACTTCGTTCAATTGTATACATAACCTCAGGATGGCGGCTGTGCGAAATATTTCACCGACATTCTATATATCTGAAACTTTTAGCGGCATCACCCTGAAATTTTGTACGGAGATAAAGGGAACTACTGGAAGTTCATCTATAAGACTTTCAAAAACCGGTTAACTACAAAACGAATATGGCAGCCAAGCGAAGTTGAAGAATTTTAAATACACCTTTCTCGTGATTTAATGATCCAAACGCAATGAAACTTGGTACAGGAAATATTTATACTCATTGTAATGCACTGGTATCTAATTTAGTTCAATTGTTTACATAACCTCAAGATGGCGGTTGTGGGAATTTTAAAATTAAGTTTTTATTTCTTGTGTCGTAATCATGCGATCAAAGTGAAAGTTGGAATAATGAACCTACGCAATGATTTTCCTTTAATGGTACATGACTCTATGGCCTATACATATAACAATCCAACATGGCGGCCATCCGAAATATTTAGATGGATCTCAATATCTAAGAATCTATTACAGCAATAAAACTGAATTTTTAAATGTTGATAGGGGCTATAAACATAAGTTCACCAATAGGACTTTCAATAACCTGGTGATCACTATTCCAACATGGCGGCGACGCGAAATATAAATATTCACATGGTGGTTTCACGCAAATTAACCATCCGAGTGCAGTGACACTTGGTACAGTAAATCCTTATACAAATGTTAATCCACTGGCATCTATTTTTTTCAATTGTTTCCATAACCACCAGATGGCAGCTGTGCGAAATATTAAAATGTCGTTTTTACTTCTTGTGTCCTAATCATGCAATTGAAGTTTGAATACTACACGTACACAATAATCTTCATGTAACAGTACATAACTCTAAGACCTACATACATAAAAATCCAACATGGCGACCATCTGCAATATTTAGTCGGTTCTCATCAACGACGAATCTATTACAGCAATCAAACTTAATTTTTGTATGTTGAAAGAGGCAATTAACATAAGTAGGATATATGAAAATAGGCTGTATAGTTCTTCATGGAACTACTTGTTTTTATCGCCGTCATCTTGACGAAAACCGAATGGCAGCCACCCAAATGTTAAAAGCTTAAATCAAATTACGACCAACCTAATTATTTGATCTCTACCAAATTTTGCAACAACATACCTTTTTTGTGAGAAGCATCTTTTGACTGAACTACAAGGTCATCAGCCCATTAGTTTGCAGATAGCGGCCATGTATGTGTGCAAATCGATTTCCCCATATCAATTCAAACACGGTGAAACCGAATTGAATGAATTTTTTTACAGAGGTAGCACTAGCAAAGGGCACCTCATATTCATGTTTAATATCCGTATAACACGTTGTATTTCAACAAGCTACTACAACCAACATTTAATTATATTCCTTGAAAAGGACAAAGAAATATAATAATACCCATGCAATTAGGAGAAAGTAGGCTATACGTTCCTTACTGCACATCTTGTTTTTGCCATTATGAACACGGAATTAAAATGGGTTCTTTAACATGCCATCAACGTATGAAATGCGTGTCGTGAGATAACTTAGCTTATAATTATACAGTATAACTTAGTCTGTATAAATTATAAATACACTTTTGAACTGACGGTGGTTTTTTGGACTGGGGGTTTTGAAACGCGGAGATATGTTGAATTTTTCCGGAAGTTGTAACAGGGTGCCCATTGCAATAAGTTGCTTTCTCACGAAATCTTCCTGGCGTTGTAAATTTGGATTTGGTCTCATACCTAATCAGCATGTTCTTCACATACAAACTGGCTCATGGTGTAGTGGCTATTGTTCTAGGCTGTCACCCAAGATGTCCCGGTTTGATTTCCAGTTCGGCCAAGAAATTTAATTATGATCGGAGGGCTGGAACGTAGTACAATCAGCCACGTGACACAAACCTGAGAATAGGTGGGTTCGATTCCGACCTCCACCATCCTAGAAGTGGTTTTTCAAGGTTTCGAACTTCTACTCCAGGCAAATGCCGGGATGGTCCCTAGCTTGGGGACTCGGCCACTTCTTTCCAAATCCTCACCTGAATTCTAGTAATAGTACAGAAATACAGTAGATTACTTAGGCAACACTGAAACATTGCTTCAAACTTTGTATGTGCAGTACGTTCGGCAACAGCATGCTTCATTTACCGTCAACTGTGTTTTTATTATGACTTGCAACCAATGTCCATAGCTGGGTATTTTTGATTGAACGCCCGAAAGCTCCAAACAAGTTCAATTTCAAGTAGTGCTTGCCTCGGAGGGTGAGTGGTTATCGTGTTGGCCTACTAACCCCAAGCTTGCAGGTTCGCTCCTTGCCATGGTACGTGATTTTTGAAAGGTGGCAAAAATCACGACACGCATGTAATACGATGTTGGCATGCTAAAGAACCCATTTGAATTCAGTAGACCGTGTTCACAATGGCAAAATTAATCTCGGGTTTTTCCGCCAACACAAAGTTCCTCATTTCTCTACTAGAAAGCGCTATAGGGTCAAGGAGCTTAGATATCTAACCTCCTTGACATTCAAGGAACAACTAAATTCGACATGCAAGCTGCCCTCTGGGTGTCAAATAACAAAGCTTTCACCCGGCACCGAGGCCATACGATATTATTATAATTATTATTTCAAGTAATTCCAACTTGGGCTACCAGGTACTACTGTCACTAACGCCTATCGGCGAACGTTAGAACTTGATAGAGTGTTTCTAACTAGCCAAATATAACCTACAAATTTTGCTACACACCACCAATTGCAGTGTTAGGTTCTTTTACGTGCCATAAATCTATGACATAGGCCCGCCGTCTTTATTTCGCCTCCGAAGGAAGGATTATAACGCTCTTAAAAATCCAACGACTTCAGCCGGGTTTGAACCCGCGATCTTGGGCATGGCAGTTCAGCATGCTACCGACTACGCCACCGAAGCCAAGTCTTTTAAGGTAGAGATATAACCAAGCGTCCAGCAGTAGTAGAAACCGAATTCCCACCAGTGCGTTGTCTAACAGACAATTAACCTACCTGTCTTCCACAGGCACTGACCTCAGATGTGACTATAATATTGTTATTCCACCTCAGCAGCGCACATCCTTGTCCCAACTTAAAATTGGATGGTTACTGTGGCGCTCGGAAATAAACGATAGCGGCCACAAATCGGAAATGACGAGCGTTGCCAGAGGCTGGACTACGAGTTGTTGGAACGGAAATTAATTTGGAAAAGTTACATGATGTGGCGAAAACTGCAAGTAATTCAGGTATAGTTGGCTTAGTTTGGACTCGGAGAAAACTCTGTAGTTCGACTGTTCTAAAATTTGAGTTGTTATTGCTTATTTTAGGAGCTGTGACATCACAGTCATATAGCCCTGTGTATTTGTGTGTGTGTGTGTTTGTGTGATAACCTGTGTTATTGTGACGGCTGTACTAGTGTGTATTTGAAAAATTGGGGTAGAATTGGGAAGGAGTAACCCGTGGCCTTAAATTAGGAACCATCCCAGCATTTTCCTCGACTATAAATGGGGGAAACCACGTAAAATCACTTCCTGGCTGAGTGTACCCAGGGTACAAGAATTAAAATTTCTTGGCAGAGCCGGGATGCCAACCCGGACCTCTGATGACGACCATATTGTTAATTTATTTTGGGCTTAAGCCATCCTGGCTGTTGGTCTCGTGTACTTGTGTGTGTGTTTTGAATTCGTCTGATAACCTGTGTTCTTGTGGTGACTGTAATTGAATATGTGGTTATAATTGCTTGGGTCTAGAATCGGAATAGGTGCCCTGGGATTTGAAATAAGGCACGGAATTAGCATGGAGGGAGTGTGGAAAAAACTGGAGGAAAACCACACTGATGATGGCTGCTGCCAGCGCCGACACTCAAACTCTCAATCTCCGGAATTCGAGCTTACCCTTGCAAGCAACAATTATGTTGTGGAATATATCGCGATCATAAAATGAATCGATGATGATGACGGTGAGCACAATAATATGCAGTACATTTGATGGCAAAAGGTACGTTCATAATATAATATTCAAATTACAGGTCACAACTACCGATTACGCTAATGTGCTTAGTGCTAAATGAATAGAGCCAGAGTTGGATCGAACCTCACCATCGGATGTCCTTAAAATGGTTCTCCATGATTCATCATACGAACTCCAGCGAAACCGCAAATATATTTTCTTATAGGTCGCGATTACTTCCGTCTAGCCGAATTTAATTAGGCACATCTAATTGGTATCTCTGATTATCTCGGTGTCGGGAAGGACATAGAGTCGTAAATCCAACACGCCACATAGAAATCACATGTCATCCCCGACTCCATAGAAATAGAAATGGTAATGTTTAAGACAGGTCATATTTCACATAATGCAAAGAGCAGCTGATAAAAACATTAAACAGTTATGGTACACAGAAGTGCACCCTAGGTCTGAAGAGGTTACAGTTTGTACCGACAGGGGTAGAGGAGAAGGCTAGGCTGTATCCGGTCGTGGAAGATGAGTGGGTTTGAACAGACGGTCATACTTCATATGGTTTTCCATGTTTCCCCTTTTCCACTCTGGGCAAATACCGGGAAAGTACCTTTGTTCCAACCCCTAGGCCGGTTTCAATTACCTTCATTCACTTAACTCTTCTGATGTTGTTTCATTTGAGGAGCTTGGACATTGTAGTAATTTAGCTCTGTGTATTTGGGTGTATGTATATATATATATATATATATATATATATATATATAAAATTCATCAGATAACCTGTGTAATTATGCTGTCTGTAGTAGTGTGTGTATTTGTAATTCTGATGAAACTTCGGAAGAAGGCGGCTGTGGCCTTAAGTTAGGAATCATCCCGGCATTTTCCTGGAGTAGAAGTGGGGAACCACGAAAAATCACTTCCAGGTTGACTGAGATGGAAATCGAATCCACCTCTACTCAATTTTGCCTTACAAGGCTGAGTGTACCCCGCTACAGCCCTCAGACCAGAGCCGGGAATCGAGCTCGGAACTTCAGGGCGAGAGCCAAGAATGCTAGCCTCTTCTCCACGAGGTGGTCAACTAATAGGTGTGTTGAAGTTGGCGTCAGGTAAGGTATTTGGCCACCACATAGATAACTTATCATATTTTGTTAATGATAACGGAGAAAATGGATATAATGTGCAGTACTGAGACCGTTTGACGAACGTCCTACGACCACACAAGTGCGCATCCGAACAACAGTCGAGCACAAAGACTCAAAAACATCTCGGGGTTAACAGTGAGCATTCTACAAAGGTGTAGAATAAAGAAAATAAAAGCTCTGCTGTTCCCCAGATGCACACTACAGCAAGGACAGAATGCATATTTCAAGAATCATGAATGACCACAGTATCAGTTAAGATAAAATTTGCATCAATTTAATTGATCCATTCAACCATCCTAATCTTTACAAGGGCATCCTCAGGGAGAAAACTAAAACACCACCTGGAAAAAATAACATCCTGCGCTCCCCCTGGGATCCTATACTATTTAATCGCAGGTGTTGAATCACGTTCCAAAAAAAATTATTCAACGAAAACGTCAACTTTTGAACATTTCATTGTGTTAGAATACCCATGAAATTAATAGTCCATCATGGTATTCTATTATATTATCAACGATATTTACAGTATTCAAGTTGTGTAGATCACTGATCGTCCTATCACACTTGAATAAAATTTTATTTCTGAAGTTCTACACTTTCCCGTATTTCCAAAAATCATGGATAATCCTATGGGATATTCTCTTCCATGAAACGAGAAGAAATTCCAAAACATACCAGAATGTTTAATTATAAAACTCAATGCAAGTCAGACCAAGTCGAACAAAGATGGATCCATTAGAAACATAATACCATTTATATTTCATTATTCCCACACAAGGAATATTCATATTAGAAATAATAAATTATGGATCTGTGATCTAACCTCGATAATAAAATAAATTATGGGATTAATTATTCAGTGATATTAATTGCAACTCAACCTTATTATTCCAACCAATTTCAAACAATTATGGATGATTCGTAGCTATTTCAAAATTTTCATCGGAACATGAGGCCGCATTTTAAATGCCCCATTTCTTTATGCACTTTATCAATTTAGGTTATTCCTTGATATCGCAAGATGGCAAAATTATTAGGCATGTTAATCTATCTGCAAGTTTATATCATTCAACCAGAAAATGTGTAATTATGGTTAGAGCAAATTAAGGTAGAATCTAGAATTCCATTGATGACAAGATCTAGATAGCGGCGTGGGGCTGCAACAGCGGCACCGCCCTTCTTTTGAGTAATATGAGGCAACATCCTCCAAATTCCAACATTTCATTATATTCAACAACTATAATTCTTTTACATATTATTTTCACATATTTAACTTCCATCCAGTCATATTTACTGTATTTAATGGATTATCATAATTATTAATGGGACAAATGCCTACGCGCATTCCCAATTCAACTCATCACCCTATCAGATTTATCATATGAATGTTATAAGTAACTGTCCCCAATTAACCTGTTCAATTATCTGCTTGTCACCATAACAAAAATCCTCCTAATTGATACACATTGCTCTAATTACAAAACTACGTTACGATTGCTTTATCAATCCAATGTGCATTAATTCATGTTAATTTCTCATATTTGTTTTAAAGAAACATCACCTAAATTATCCAAACTCATCCATTTATTATTATTATTAATATGAAATTCTCATGGATAATTACCATGTTCTATTTTTCATAAGATCCATTAAATTGGTATGAATATTCCTCCTTAATTCCCCATGTAAATTCTCATACATGATCATTCCGCATTATCATTTTAAAGAAAATCCTTAACCGCCAGAAAAATCGAATCACTTTACGATAAATGACAATCAGAACTCATCTAAGACGAATTGCATCAAAATGATCAAGAACTACATTTAAATAAACAAATTACCAATAAACTATCTCAAAACGATCGCTAAAAATAACAATGTGCCATAAAAATATGCACGGAACTGTACAACAAAAATCAGGGTGAAACTCCTGTCTAAATAGAACAGCCGGATGCCTTCCGAAAATATACTCATTCTACTATTTGCCCACCGTGGATATGCTATCTCAAAAGAAATAAAATAAAATTCGAAGAGTGGACAACATCAAAAAGATCCATGCTTATGTCCCAATATAATGCAGAAAATAAAGATCTATGGCGTGTAAAACGATTCCTACATGGTTGAATGTTATAGTCTAAGGTCTGATATTCACCGGTACTAGATATTAAGAATAGAATAAGGGACTCACGTCCATTTCAGATGTTCTTGAAGAAGGTCCAAGTTCCTGCGGAATGCCCTTAGTCTGAGCATAAAATCCCACGCGATCCTCCGCACACGGAAATGTGCACAGATCGACTTCATGGCTCCACTGGTTCAAGTCCCAAGTATCCAGACGTCAGCATCCATCGTACACCCAATTCATATTTAACGCACCATAATACTGGCTCGACTCATGGTAGATTTCAAAAGTTCATACCGGCGTATCGCTACCATGACGTCCTGATCGGATTGTCTTAACACCATAGCTTCTGCTATGAAAAAGCACGTGTCTAATACTGTCACTGATTTTACGACAATCACCCGGTGTTTTACCGTCCCGAAATACTTCCGAATAGTCACAGTAATGTTCCCGGTTACTTGATTGTAATCCTTCTGTAGTTATCGCAGTACGCTTACATACCTGTTTAGCCTTAATTCCATGCCAATTGCTAGCCAGAAATCTACCCTGGTATGAGGTATTATATTCACATAACTCAAGTAAGGAGTTATTTCCAGCTCATATGCCTTAATATGCTGTGAGCTCGGGCCATACCCAACACAACCTTGCATTTACAAAAGCTAGTCCCATCTAGTAAAACTATCCTGAGCACATTTGAACAATGCCTCGTTTGTAGGCTAATTTTGGCTTCCAGGTCAGGTACTCGTAACTTAAGATTGATTAAGCCGCCCGCTTATGCACGGATTAACTGCACAAACACGACTGTCTCCCATTACAGCTGCCTGCTTGACCCTGCAAATCGTCAGGTGTTAGCATACATACGCGCATCGCCGTCCGCGCATCTCTTCCAGCCTGCACCCAACGGCAGTGAAACTCAACTCAGTCAGGCGCTCGCTTCAAATTCAAAATGTAGCCGCGACAAAAAACAACATCTCCATAACCAGCAACTGACGCTCTTTCACACGGTTACAGTACATAATTTAATATTACAATCCACAAGATTGAAATTCTGTTTGCTGGATTTCTGAGCATCGTTATTTTACTTATAGTTTAAAAATCAACAGGCATATATTGTAGACACACAAGCACACGTACGGGGCAGTCACTTGCCGTGTTAAGAAGCAGCCAGAAACAAACAGTGCACCTGGGATCACATAACCGGGCCTTGCCGAGTTGGGCGGCTTCGGTGACGTAGTTGGTAGCGTGCTGAGCTTCTATGACCAAGATCGCGGGTTCAAACCCGGCCGAAGTTATCGGATTTTTAAGAGCGTTAAAAATCCCTTTGGAGGGTAAGTAAAGCCGGCGGGCCCATGCCATAGATTTATGGCAAGTAAAAGAACCTTCCACAAAATTTATAGGTTAGAATTGATAACGCTATATTAGTTCCAACGCTCGCCGCCAGGTTCTGACTGCGATGGCATCTAGTAGCCAAGTCCTCAAGCTAGGTTTCGTGGACGGTAACATTTGGTAGCGAAAGTAGGAACTACTTGAAATTATTGTCTGCAGTCCTTACTTGAATTAAAAGCAGATAACACGCACTAATACAGTCATCACAATTAACACCGGTTATCAGACAGATTCTACACACACCCAAAGGACACGGAGCTACAGACCACGTTATCGCAGCCGGACAATATCGACCAAGTTGCTTGTACATAACACGCGAGGAGCCCCAGTACGTCCAAGTATTCTTTGACATAGCGTAACCATTATTGCTGTAGGTGATTTTCATCACCAAAATATATATTTAGTCAATGGTTGAGCCACAGGGGGACGACTTGACTTGTATTAATATGCGTCAAAACCCTGGCGCAGGCTTTCATTAAAATCTCGCTTGGGCCGTGTGTACCTACCCACTTAAAATGTATGAGGCTGCTTTCCCAGCTCGGGAGTGGACCACTATCATTTAGTAATTCCCTTCTGGTCGCTATGTACTGTATAAACAGTAAACTGATTAACGGAGATCATGCTTGGGTCTTATAATGTGTGATATTAAATATCAACGATACGTGGAGGATGGGTGTTGGCTTTGGCTTTTACGTCAGCGGAGTCCAGAACTCAATGGTGGTGGTAATTGTTTTAAGGGGACACCGTAGTGAATTTTCTAACTTCTATATTAGCCTACTTTCGAATTTGCAAAACTTGAAAGTAGGCTATAAGATCTACATGGCGTTGTCAGTCTGTTTGTGTGTGAGTGTGTGTGTGTGTGTGTGTGTGAGTGTGTACTGTATATCTGTCCCCCTATCAATTCAAACACGACGAAACCGAATAGAATGACATTTGGTACACATGGCAAATAGCACCTCAGTGTCATGTTTTATATTGCTGCCATCTTACCAAAATTTAATGGCGGCCACTCAAATAGTCAAAACTTAAAATTAAATTACGACCAAACTTATCATCGGATCTTTACCAAATTTGGTAAAAACATACCTTCGTATGGAAAGCGCCTTGCCATTTCAGGATGGCGGCCGTGTGAATTATGCAAGTTTTATAATCCATGACTTGGGAACCACCAGTTCCGATTATCGAACCGAGAATAATTTAAACTGTTCTAAAGGACGTGGCCCGTTCATAATTAAAAGTTTATACATACTCCAGAAGTGACTTTAAAAGGCTTAGCCGTCTCGGTTACAGGACATGATGGCAGCTGGTCTCCCGTTCTTACCTATATTTCACTAATTTGAGTATGTTGCATGCAATATAGCCTACTGATAGAAATAATATAAACTTTGTTTGAAATGGATTATAATGAATATATACAGTACTCCAGTGAAGAAATCGTTAACTCCAAGTCATTATTTAATTAGTCGTTATATGTAAATCGATTGATAACGTTTGACCTGGGTGGGCACGTTTGGCTCTGTGGTTAGAGCATTGGTCTTTCACACGGCCGGCCGGGGTTCAAAACCTATCGGAGTTGTATTTTTTTGCTTGATTTTTTATATTTATTGTTTTTTAAGTACTGATACGTTATAAAATTGAGCGTTATGTTGTGCTTTTAGCAATGGAAAATATGTATTTAATTAAAACACAGTTCTCCACCAGATCTCCACGAGTGACATCTACTTACAACCAGTTGAACTATATGTTTACTAACCACGGCCTACTAGATGCGAGCTGCGATAGAGCGTACTCGCCCCCAAGGATAGGCGCGATTGCGATTAAAAATTAGCTGTGCAGTAGGTTTATTAAATGTGTTTCACCCAGCGATACATTTAGACCAACGAAGTTTTGCTTCAGTTTCAATTATTGTAAGTAGTCGGTGTTAATATACTGAATTCCTACGTTGTTTGGAGTGTTTGCTGATGAAATTGTAAAATGCTGGGGTATATTATAAACGATGGTTTGAACGCCGCTGCTCAAATCCAGTAGGTCATACTGTTGAGTGTCATTTAGTACTTCGAATAGGCAGAAGAAAGGAGGTGATAAGAACAAAGAGTTACCCATATTCATACATTTAGGAGAAAGTAGGCTATATGTTCTTTCCTGAACATCTTGTTTTTCTATGATATTTTACCAAATGATATTCTGAAATGTATCTCCTCATGTAGGAGAGACTCATACAAATCCGCAATATTAAGGGGTTGGTGGTAAACATGATAAATTAACCCTTTCACTTTCATGCTCTCGTCTGATGGATGTGTGACGACTGTGAGCCATATTCACCAAGCTGTGCAGACAGACGCTTCTTTATAAATGAGATGGAAGAGAGACCAATAAAGATATTAAAATAAAATATTATAAACATAGAGTGTATAAACGGTTGTTTTGTTGTTTGATTCTTCAGTCTTTTGACTGGTTTGATGCAGCTCTCCATGCCTCCCTGTCCTGAGCTAATCGTTTCATCTCTACATAGCTACCACACCCTACATTCGAGGCAATCTGTTTAACATACTCCAACCTTGGTCTACCCCTACAGTTCTTGTCCTCGACTCTTCCTTCCATAAGTAAGCTTGCTATTCCTGGGTGTCTTAGTATGTGTCCTACCAACCTATCTCTTCTCTTCATTAGCAGTCGCCAGAAACATCTCACCTCTCCCACTCGTCTTAATACCTCTTCGTTTGTAACCCTATCTACCCATCTGATCTTCATCATTCTCCTGTAACACCACATTTCAAACGCTTCAATTCTCCTCTTTTCTGCTGCACCAATAGTCCAAGTTTCGCTTCCATAGAATGCCACGCTCCAGATAAAGGTTTTCAAAAATTTCTTCCTAATACCTAAATCTATATTCGATGTCAACAGATTCCTTTTCTGTAGAAATGCTGTCCTTGCCTGAGTCAACCTACTTTTTATATCATCTTTGCTTCGTCCATCACTGGTTATTTTGCTTCCTAAGTAACAGAAGTTACCTAGTTCCTTTAGTTTTTCCCCTGCCAATTTGATGTCCATAGAGGTTTCTGATTTATTGCGGCTGCATTCCAATATTTTTGTTTTGCATTTATTAATGAAAATAAGTGATGTATCTGAGCCACATGATTTCAATGTAAAAAAAACAATTGAAAGAAAACACATATTTCAGATTTGATATGTTTGAAGTAATTTTGGAAAAGTCTACTATTCATGTTAAAAGAAAGTATATTATTTGATAGCGAGGTAAATGTCAAGATTCCAAAATTGCCATCGAAAACTGAGAAAAATACACGCACGTTTGCCACCAACCACGACTTAAACGAGACACGAATCTCTGTGAGCACATGTTTCAGACTCGAAGAATTAATATAATTACAGATTGTCTGAGGTTCCCGCGGAATATAAACGTAGTTAAAAATGCCTTCTTCATATTCCCTGAAAATTGCTGTTATCAAGCGTAGAAATAACGAAATAACCAATAATAAAGGCCGGTAACGATGAATCGTTACCCTGACAGTTTTAGCACGAAGAGGGACGCAATGACAGATCGTTACCTTGAAAGTCAAAGGGTTAAGGGAAAGAGTTTCAAAAAATCAGCATAGAAATTAAATTACTACATATTTATGACAGACTCAGTTATTAAAATTTCATCTGGCAAGGCTCGAGTAAATCAATTAATAACACTTTCGAAGAAATTTGATTTTAGTAACTTTTTAGTTTTAGGTAGATTTCTTTAGAAAGCTAACTATTGCAATGGGTACCGTGTTTCGACTTCCGGAAAATTTCGACATATCTTCGCGTTTCACATCCCCCAGACCCCAAAACCACCGTCAGTTCAAAAGTTTATATATAATTTATGTATATATTGAACCCTTTACCCTATGTTGGTTAAATGATTCTACTTTTTATTTCTTCAATTAATAAATATTTCAACCAGCATCATGAAAGTAGCCAGACAGTGATGAGGAAATCTCAAGCATCTGATGGAGACAGTAGGGAAATACCTGCGACAGTTTAACAAAAGGCTAAGTACTTGAGCTATGAAAAGAAATAGCTTAGCGATGTATCACAGGGACAGGTGTGGCTACCTCAATTTTAGAAGCGACGCGCGGTGAGACATGGTTCTGGTATGTTCATTGTGTTATTCGCGCCTAGAAGAAATATGATGCAGTAACGTGAATGGCTGATGAAGAAAATAGACACTCCCAAGACGCCAAGATCTACTAGAAACCGCCAAATTACAGAAAATGGAGAACCAATGAGAAGAGAATGCCTACTTGCGCGCCAACTCCGGCTGGGGTACGCGGCGGCTAGCATTCACGCGGGAAGTCGCCTAGACAAAATCTCTACGATCGATTCTAGGATTAATGGGCATATTCTTGACCTGTGCAATATTACGAGTTCAGTGATATTTATTTCATTCCTGTATCACAATTATTTCGAGAAATTTTTACATAAAATCCCCCTCCATCTAGACCCAAGGGCCAGTTCATTTATAAGTGTGTCGAAGAGCCAAGACATTGACTTTTATTCCGTGTGTTGAGGACACACTATTATTATTCTGTTCGTCTGAGGAGATAGACTTTATTTGTGTGTCACATGGACACAAGATATTCATTGTAAAGTGTTAAATTCAGTGATAGATAGTCATTGTACTATAGTTATAGGGACAGTATCGTCGAGAATTCGCCAACGAACAGTGACAGGGAATTTAGTACCTGAACAAGCGAATTTAGCAGTCAGACATAAAGTGTATAATAACCTAATTTTTGTATCAGCGCAAGGATGACATCGATGAATGCAGAGGAAGTTTGGAATTCTCAACAGTCCGTCCAGATGGCTGCTATGAGATAAAGAACCATCCAGTTGGGGAATGGCGTCTGATGTTCTTTGACGGGTGACTACAAAAAGAGATGAGTACGAAATAATATTTTATTATTTATTAAATTAACTTATGGTTTATGGGACATATTTTTTTTGTAAATACTTTGCTTGTGTGATTAATGTAATATATTTTGTTTTGATCTGACACATTTTTGTTGGGAAGCAGCTCGCACAATTGTAGTTAATGGAAAGTTCTTTTCTTTGTGTTGTGTTAACCAACGTAACTATGTGAACGGCAGTGTTCGCCTATGTTACGAAGTGCGGTTAAAATCGTCTCTCGGAGATATGTCGTGTTTCAGAAGTAGGACTGAATTAATATAATTAGATAGTAGATTGGAGGGTAATTAAATTTTGTTGAGATTTATTATTGATCAGATTCAGTGTGATTATTGCCTTTTGGAGCAATGTAATTTGTGACGAAGAGTACTCAGCTCTATCGTAGGTTTTAAATATTGTGTTAAATGTTTGCGAGCTCTAATTCAGCAGACCCATGTGAAAGGCGTTATGTCAGTCCCAGATGTGTGTATTGTGAGTATATATTGTGGTATTACAAGCGGGAACTTCAGCAGAGACTGATTTCTGTCAGCTTGGTATCAGATTCATATTGTATCCTTGCGAGGACAATTATGGATATGTGATTATTGTCTGACCATATGTTGAGTTAGAGAAGATGTTAGTTGCTGTTGATTCCTTGAGATAACAGTTCAGCTGGTCGGCTATTTATATACACTAGAAGGGGGACATGACTGGTATTGAGGAAAGGGTGAGTTGTGGTCACAAGGGCTGGCTGAGTTTCGCAAGCTCATTAGTGGAGTGCACGTCTGGCTCCCAATTACTTGAAAATAAATATAAATGTGAGAAACTGATCAATGGTAAAATTGTTTAAATAAATGGGAGTTGCCTACGAAACACGATAATCTTCGAAGCGTTTCTTTAACATGCAATTTTGGTAATATAAAGTAATCTTAACCAATCAGGTTGTTTGTTGTTGTTGGTTTATTCTATGTTTATTTTCCATGTCAGTGACCCGTGAGTCATGTGCGGCGCTGTTTTTTCCTTGTTGTTGAGTATCTGGCCATTGTGGCAGCTCATTTGGTTAAGTGTGTCACCACACTAATAAGGGTCTCAGTGAGATGCCTGTAAATAGTAGAGTTGTAATATGTGTGTCAGAGTTAGATTTAAGGATTTTTATTAATGTTATGCCCATAGCCATAAAAGTTGATTTACGAGATGATTGTTCGTAAGCACCGTGGCTGTTAACCCGTTGTGAACGAATGATCATCCAAGTACTCATTTCTCGTAGATAGTCATCACGCGAACATAAATTCACATGCAAGGTAGTGGAACTTGGATCCACATTTTATTAGAAAAGGGGAGATCCATCTGACTCCTCAAAGTGATAAATATTCATGTCAGGGGGAAAATTCAGGGAGGATTTTGTTTATTTTTGTTTGTTTTATTCTTTTATGCACAAAATTAGTTATTAAATCTTGTTATTATCTTACGTTTTGTCTCCTTTCTTTCTTAATGATAGTTTTCATCCTATAACCCTTGCCTCAGAAAAGCACGTTGTTTGGCGGACGTAAACACCACACTATGAACTGAACGCGACCCCTTGATCTAAGATTCTTGCATAAAACACTGCTATTCTGAAGGGTTCATAGGTGAAAACTGGCGGCCAACGGTGGGGCTATTCACTGTGGTGTAACGGGGAGATTACACATGTCAATAGTGGCGCATTTGAGTAAAACTGGCATGCCGCAAGTGCAGGCAGATATGACAGTATTTAATCACCGGGAAGTGATATTTTATTAAAAGTAGTTGAGGCGAAGTGGATACCGCCAAAAGTGTGAAAGATAAATTAAAATCAGGAGTTTGCAAAGTAAAATACGGTTCACGTTTTTGTCTTTTAAAGTAAAGTAAAATTAAGATGTGATACCGGGCGCCCAATGATAAAGTTAAAACTAGATTTGTGTAGAAAGTCAAACTCATGGAAATATTAGGAGGCTGTAGCCTAAAATGACAATTATTACTTTGTTAATTAGTCTGTGTTAATATCAGATCAGGATAACTGTTTAATGACTAAATATGTGCTTGGGTTAAAAAGTAAATTGAGTAAAACTAGAACTACTCAGAGATGCAATCAACTAATGGGATTAAAGGTAAAAATAAATGAACTGAGTAGGATAAAGAAATTAAATGTGCATTGGATTTATGTGCGTGTCAAGGGGCATTGGCGTATGCCATTTCCCATATGTCTCATATATATTGTAAAACATGGCAACGGTGGCGCAGATCCAGGAGATCATTGAAAGTGCAGCGAGGAGAACGCAGGAATTGTTGGATACTAAATTAGCAGAACAAAGTGAAGCGTTGAATACTAAACTATCAGAACAGAGTCAATCTATAAACACGAGTATGTTAGAGCAAAGTGAAGCGTTGAATACAAAATTATCTGAACAAATAAACACTAGTATTTCAGAACAAAGTGAGTCCATAAAGAAATTGTCAGAGCAAAGCGAATCGCTAAATACTAAACTGTCAGAGCAAAGTGAATCGTTAAATACTAAACTGTTAGAGCAAAGTGAATCGCTAAATACGAAAATGTCAGAACAAAGTGAATCGCTAAATATTAAACTGTTAGAACAAAGTGAATCATTGCGGACACAGTTAAATAACAGTAGAATTGAGAAAAATGAATATCAGGCGGAACAAGCTAGGTTATTAAAGATTGAAATTAATGACACTATAAATTCACAGTTAGAGGCGCAAAATAATAAAAACACGAACCAATTAGCTTCGTTAAGCGCAGAGATGAAAGAGCACACAAACCAACAGATGGTATTACTGGCCCTTGATGTAAGCAAAAATAATGAGAAACAATTAGAGCAGATTGCAAAAATAGAGAGAATTTTTGATAAAAAACTTAGCATTCTCGATGAAACGGTGTTAGCTAAATTAGAGCAGATTGAAATAGCATGCACAATGAATACAAGCGAGGTCAAAATAGCTCAAGATAAGTTGGAAGGTCGATTTAAGGAGATGGAGAAAAGTGGCAGGGTCATTCAACAACAAATATCAGCAGTAGATGAGAACATATCAGGCATAATTAAAGATATGGACCGGCTCGAGATAAAATCAGCGGAACAGTGGAAAAGCCTAGAAACGGAACAAGAACAATTTAAGAGTACATTAGACGAAAGGCTAAGCCAGATAGAAAATAATCAGGATGAAAATAAGAGCCAGATAGAAGAAAAAATAAGCACGATTAAAGAACAGATCAGGAAAGATTGGAAGAAAATGAATATTGATTCTAGAGAGGAAAGATCCACCATTCTTAAAACAGTAGGCGAAAACCACACGCGTATTCAAGCTTTGGAGCAGGAAGTAAAAAATAGACTTAAGGAGCAGACAGACAGGATCATAAAAGCCGAACTTCGCTCATTAGAACAATCATCTATATTTAAAACGGGAGCATTGAAAGACAAGCAGGATGACTCACATAGTCCCCAACCCAGCATAGCAGGAAGTCAGACTCAAGCAGAGAGCCCATTAACAACAAACACAGAAGGATTTCGCAAGAACGTAGATAGGAGCTCAACACCACAGGACGGTCATCAGCCCACACAACTTATACAAGTAATTCGATCAAATGACTACAAACCGCAGAAATACACCGAAAATTCAGCGGTAACACCTAAGGCCTTTATCAAAGAGATTGAAGACCACTTTAATGACACTGGGGTACCTGAAGCACGTAGATTGAGAATGATGGAGAGATTTTTATCAGGAAATGTTCTTACCTGGTTTTTAAGTTTCAAATACACATTTGGAACCATGTCAGACTTTAATTTACCGTTTCTGCGCAAATACTGGTCTCCCGCCATACAACAGAGTTTAAGAATGGAGCTTTACTCTAGAAAATACCAAACTACCCAGCAGACAAAATACTCAGATTTCTTTAACATGCAAATGCTAAAATTTCGCGACCTAGATTACCCATTAAACGAAGCAGATCTGGTGATGACAATAGCAAGGCAAATGCCAGTTAATGTACAGCAAGTACTAGTCGCAGCAAACGTTAGTACGGCCCTACACGCAGAGCAGATATTACGGCAAATAGATGAGACCACATCTCATAGTCATTTTAGAGGAGGAAGACAGCTGGAATTAGTCAACACTACAGAGGTCGTAAAAACAAAACAGGGAAATACTAAAACGCAGGGTACTAATACAAGCACCTCCACACCTAGGCGAAACCAGGAAGAAGGGGAAAACAGACCATATCAGCGTAACGAAAATCACTACAACAATAGATACCAGGGCAACAATAGATACCAACAGAGAGGATATCAACAATGGCGTGATAATCGAAGGAATGACAGGCCTTATGGAAGATACGGTGATTACAATGCCAATCAACGATGGAAAGGAAGGAGAGATCAGAATCAAGGAGATCAACGTAACTATCGAGATGACTGGGATGATAGGCACGCTCAATCACAAAATTACTTAGAGGAGTTACACGCTAATCAAGGTGGAGAACTAGGAAGATGGGAAAAGGCCATTGGGAACAGAAAGAACCCAGATACACATACGGAGGAAGCTGGAAGTCTACTGAGACAAGAGGAATATCAAGGACATGAGCGACAGAAGGATGATGGGAGTCGAAATGGAGCTAAAGAAAAATGTTAATTTTGGATCAAGGAGACAGCCTCAAAACACAACAGTCGGAAGTTGACGATGGATGGATAGTAGCGAACATACAAGAATGGATTGCTTTACCAGAAGACTGCCTGGAGGAGACGGTGAAACCACGGAACGATGAAATTAGGCAATTACCCATTATTTACGCAAGGATTGGTGGAATTAATATAAGATGTTTATTGGATACAGGGTCACAGATCAGTCTAGTATCGGAGGCCTTGGTTCGAGAGTTGGGACGGACTCAGAATATTCCTGTAATTCCGGTACCACAGCTCAAAGTGAGGGGTGTTATTCCTGAACGCACCGTCACTTGTAAACGTCAGGCATACTTAGAGCTGAACATATTGGAGCATACTTTTGGGCAAACATTCATTATCATGGCAAAGATGAATTTCAATATAATTCTTGGTGCAAATTTCATTTGTGACTATCAAGCAGTGATAGATTTACACAAGAATACAGTCAGTTTTAGAGAATATGACCAGCTGAAAAACGTGGGATTGCATATGGATGAAATCACTACCGGAAGAAACGTAAATTCTTGGGCATTGGAAGCAATATCAGAAGAGACGGAAGAGGAGGTACGAAAGGCGGAAGATAACATCGTAGAAGGGGCTGTTGTGGAACTAGATGAGGAGATAGAATCCCAGGAGATATGGTCTTTATTAACAGAAGGAGATAACAGCGATGCACAATTTGAAGAGTTACTACAGGAGCGGCTCAATGACATTCAACTTGGGGGTGAACACAGAAAACAGTTGGGAGAGATTTTAAGGAAGCACAAAACAGTATTTGATACAGTACCTGGGAAAATATTAAATTTCAAGTACTCTATGCAAGTCGAGGACTGGTCTCCTTTCAAAAGCAGATTGTACCCAATTCCTGAAAAATATCGTGGTCAAGTTAAAATCATTATAGATGAGATGTTAGAAGCTGGAGTGATAAGGAAGACACCTACACCTTATCTAAATGCGATTTTGGCAGTCACAAAACCAAATGGATCTATTAGACTTTGTTTAGATGCCAGAAACCTCAACATGAGACTCATTTTTCCTGAGTATGACAGAGCGCCAATTATCAGAGACGTATTAAAAGGCTTTAAAAACAAGAGCATTTATTCATCAGTCGATCTGACGAGCTCGTTCCACCATCTTGAGTTGGATGAGAAGTCTCAGCTTCTAACTGGCTTCTTATTCGATAACCAGACATATTGTTTCGTCAGAATGCCTTTTGGAGTCAAAACAGCGGGCTGTGCTTTAATCCGAGCACTGGACCGGAACCTAACCGAGGAAGTAAAGGAGATGACGGTGCGATACATTGACGACATTCTGTTGGCATCCGACAACATTGAAACTCACATGGAAAATTTAGATAAAGTATTGGGCAATTTAAATGCATCGAATTTCAAAGTAAACCTGAAGAAATCGCATTTCTTCAAGAGCGAGGTCTTATATTTGGGTCACGTCATTGGCAAGGAGGGAGTGAAACCAAATCCAGCTAAGATTGAAGCGATAAAGAATTTCCCTACACCAACGAGAGTCAAGCACATTTGGGCTTTCTTAGGCGTAACGGGATTCTTTAAAGAAAACTGTCCAGGTTATACAGAGACTGTAGCTCCAATGCAAGAAATGTTAAAGAAAAATAACAAATGGTCATGGAACGCGGAATGTGAGAAGGCATTCCAAGCAACAAAACAGCTATTAGAAAACTGCATTAAATTAGGATATCCAGATTTCAAGCTCAAATTTATAATCCAAGCGGATGCTTCACTAATTGGGATAGGTGCTATGCTCTACCAAGAGGATCCAGCTAACCTGCAACACAAAACATATTTGGCATTTGTCAGCCGAAAATTGCGTAAGCACGAGCGAAATTATACTGTAACCGAGCTAGAATTGTTGGCCATCCTTCATGCGCTCCAACAATGGAAACGAATAATCTATGGTTACCCGATTGTTGTCAGGACTGACCACAAGGCACTAACATTCTTGTTTAAGACGTCAATGGCAAGCGAACGTGTGACACGTTGGTCTATATACATTCAGCAGTTCAGCATTGAAATTGAACATTGTCCAGGGAAGATGAACGTGATACCGGATGCACTCAGCAGGAACCCAGAGCCTGATAACGGAGAAACAGCGATGGTACAACACTTGGAGTTAACACCGAAGGACCGGGAATTCTTGGAGGAGTTACGTGAGATACAGCGAGAACAGGAAGCGGAACCATGGATGATGCTATTAATTAAATACTTCAAAAAGCAACTACCTACAGGAACACCTGCATTTCGAGAAGCGAAAGCCAAAGAAGGAAGATATGTTTATGTCAACAATTTGCTGCACAAATGGGTAGATAATGACCACACCAAGTTACGCATATTAGTACCTGCATCGTTACAACGAGGATTGACATGGCATACGCACGAAAGTTACGGTCACGTGGGCTTAGACAAGTGCGAAGCAACAATAGGAGAGACATTTACATGGCCACGTATGAGAACAACTATATGTGACGTCATTACAACTTGTGACCCATGTCAGAGGACAAAGCCAAATAATTATTTACTGAGGCAATATCCTAGACCATTGCTACCTCAGAAACCATGTGAGCTGCTGGCGATCGACTGTCCTGGTCCAATTCCGAAGGGAAGGAGAGGTTGCCGTCATTTGCTAGTGTGCATTGATGTATTTTCTAAGTTCGTAGTACTATGCCCTATTCAGAAAACAACATCGAAGCAGGTACTCAGTCGCATTCGTAATAGAGTTATTCCAACCCTTGGAAAACCAGAGTTTATATTATCAGATCACGGCAGTTATTTCACAAGCGCCGAATTCAAGAAAGGAATGGAAGACATGGGTATAAAACATGTTTTAAGCAGTATCCGACATGCCCAAGCAAATCCAAGCGAGAGAGTAATTAAATGTGTAACTGCATACTTGAGGATCTTCATTCCGAACGAACACCACAAATGGGTCGATAAAATTAAGGACGTAGAGACATGCATGAATTCTACCAGGCACGAGTCAACAGGACAAATCCCTATGGTCCTACACAAGAACGAGTATCCAGTAAGAACGTGGAAAAGCATCATTAACTGTCCACAAGATCCCATGATAGCACCAGACCTGCGAATTGAAAGAACGAGAGAATACATGAGGAAACAAGCAGACCGCAGATTACGGCGAGTAAGAAATAAGAGGTTCCACGGTGATCTTGAAGTCAACCAGCTCGTTTTGGTAAAACGACCTGCTATATCGGACCCAGAAAAGAAAATCTTTAGTAAGTTCTGCGAGAAATTCATAGGACCCTATTCTATCGTAAGAAACCTTGGAAATAATGCTTACAGAGTGAAAGAATTGAGCACAGGAACAATGTCAGTTTACAACGCTGCCAACCTAAAGAAATATCGTCGAAGTGAACCATGGTAGCGCAGAAATAATGACGCTGTTTGAATATACGGACGTCTTTCTATCAACAAAGTCAACGGGGAGCAGTTGAGTACGGCACGTGATGAAGGAGGAAGTAGACTTGTTGTTGACAAACATTAACGAGGCGAGTAAGGTATTACCGCAGGCATCAGAGCGTCACGCAAGATTGGAAGGGGGAGAGACAAGCAGGAAATGAAAACGAGTAAATGCCATTGAAGACAGGAGCGCCTAGACCAAGTAAGAAAAGGGGGTGATTCTGGAATTAAAACAAATTGGCCTACGGAAGTATTGTAAAATTGTCGACTTTATTCCTAAGTTCGAAATTTTGTGAGTGGGAGAGTTGTGAACCCTTTACCCTATGTTGGTTAAATGATTCTACTTTTTATTTCTTCAATTAATAAATATTTCAACCAGCATCATGAAAGTAGCCAGACAGTGATGAGGAAATCTCAAGCATCTGATGGAGACAGTAGGGAAATACCTGCGACAGTTTAACAAAAGGCTAAGTACTTGAGCTATGAAAAGAAATAGCTTAGCGATGTATCACAGGGACAGGTGTGGCTACCTCAATTTTAGAAGCGACGCGCGGTGAGACATGGTTCTGGTATGTTCATTGTGTTATTCGCGCCTAGAAGAAATATGATGCAGTAACGTGAATGGCTGATGAAGAAAATAGACACTCCCAAGACGCCAAGATCTACTAGAAACCGCCAAATTACAGAAAATGGAGAACCAATGAGAAGAGAATGCCTACTTGCGCGCCAACTCCGGCTGGGGTACGCGGCGGCTAGCATTCACGCGGGAAGTCGCCTAGACAAAATCTCTACGATCGATTCTAGGATTAATGGGCATATTCTTGACCTGTGCAATATTACGAGTTCAGTGATATTTATTTCATTCCTGTATCACAATTATTTCGAGAAATTTTTACATAAAATCCCCCTCCATCTAGACCCAAGGGCCAGTTCATTTATAAGTGTGTCGAAGAGCCAAGACATTGACTTTTATTCCGTGTGTTGAGGACACACTATTATTATTCTGTTCGTCTGAGGAGATAGACTTTATTTGTGTGTCACATGGACACAAGATATTCATTGTAAAGTGTTAAATTCAGTAATAGATAGTCATTGTACTATAGTTATAGGGACATTATCGTCGAGAATTCGCCAACGAACAGTGACAGGGAATTTAGTACCTGAACAAGCGAATTTAGCAGTCAGACATAAAGTGTATAATAACCTAATTTTTGTATCAGCGCAAGGATGACATCGATGAATGCAGAGGAAGTTTGGAATTCTCAACAGTCCGTCCAGATGGCTGCTATGAGATAAAGAACCATCCAGTTGGGGAATGGCGTCTGATGTTCTTTGACGGGTGACTACAAAAAGAGATGAGTACGAAATAATATTTTATTATTTATTAAATTAACTTATGGTTTATGGGACATATTTTTTTTTTGTACTTTGCTTGTGTGATTAATGTAATATATTTTGTTTTGATCTGACACATTTTTGTTGGGAAGCAGCTCGCACAATTGTAGTTAATGGAAAGTTCTTTTCTTTGTGTTGTGTTAACCAACGTAGCTATGTGAACGGTCGTGTTCGCCTATGTTACGAAGTGCGGTTAAAATCGTCTCTCGGAGATATGTCGTGTTTCAGAAGTAGGACTGAATTAATATAATTAGATAGTAGATTGGAGGGTAATTAAATTTTGTTGAGATTTATTATTGATCAGATTCAGTGTGATTATTGCCTTTTGGAGCAATGTAATTTGTGACGAAGAGTACTCAGCTCTATCGTAGGTTTTAAATATTGTGTTAAATGTTTGCGAGCTCTAATTCAGCAGACCCATGTGAAAGGCGTTATGTCAGTCCCAGATGTGTGTATTGTGAGTATATATTGTGGTATTACAAGCGGGAACTTCAGCAGAGACTGATTTCTGTCAGCTTGGTATCAGATTCATATTGTATCCTTGCGAGGACAATTATGGATATGTGATTATTGTCTGACCATATGTTGAGTTAGAGAAGATGTTAGTTGCTGTTGATTCCTTGAGATAACAGTTCAGCTGGTCGGCTATTTATATACACTAGAAGGGGGACATGACTGGTATTGAGGAAAGGGTGAGTTGTGGTCACAAGGGCTGGCTGAGTTTCGCAAGCTCATTAGTGGAGTGCACGTCTGGCTCCCAATTACTTGAAAATAAATATAAATGTGAGAAACTGATCAATGGTAAAATTGTTTAAATACATGGGAGTTGCCTACGAAACACGATAATCTTCGAAGCGTTTCTTTAACATGCAATTTTGGTAATATAAAGTAATCTTAACCAATCAGGTTGTTTGTTGTTGTTGGTTTATTCTATGTTTATTTTCCATGTCAGTGACCCGTGAGTCATGTGCGGCGCTGTTTTTTCCTTGTTGTTGAGTATCTGGCCATTGTGGCAGCTCATTTGGTTAAGTGTGTCACCACACTAATAAGGGTCTCAGTGAGATGCCTGTAAATAGTAGAGTTGTAATATGTGTGTCAGAGTTAGATTTAAGGATTTTTATTAATGTTATGCCCATAGCCATAAAAGTTGATTTACGAGATGATTGTTCGT
The DNA here is from genome assembly GCA_946902985.2 of Meconema thalassinum. Lineage (NCBI taxonomy): Eukaryota > Metazoa > Arthropoda > Insecta > Orthoptera > Tettigoniidae > Meconema > Meconema thalassinum. The sequence goes on along the minus strand of OX336391.1, from coordinate 290,912,026 downwards.
AAGCACCGTGGCTGTTAACCCGTTGTGAACGAATGATCATCCAAGTACTCATTTCTCGTAGATAGTCATCACGCGAACATAAATTCACATGCAAGGTAGTGGAACTTGGATCCACATTTTATTAGAAAAGGGGAGATCCATCTGACTCCTCAAAGTGATAAATATTCATGTCAGGGGGAAAATTCAGGGAGGATTTTGTTTATTTTTGTTTGTTTTATTCTTTTATGCACAAAATTAGTTATTAAATCTTGTTATTATCTTACGTTTTGTCTCCTTTCTTTCTTAATGATAGTTTTCATCCTATAACCCTTGCCTCAGAAAAGCACGTTGTTTGGCGGACGTAAACACCACACTATGAACTGAACGCGACCCCTTGATCTAAGATTCTTGCATAAAACACTGCTATTCTGAAGGGTTCAATATGTATCTATCTATCTATCTATATATATATATCAGTTTCTTGTGGACAGGATAACTGCCGTAATTTTGCACCAATCACTTTGAATTTTTTACATAATATGTATCCCTATAAAATCTCGATCGAGTTCGTTAATGGGAAAGATCAGTAGAAGGGGGTGAAAATGGGGGGCTTTTTTCGAAAAAGTGAAATTTCACTATAACTCTCTTAATACGTGAAATATCGAATCCCTTAAAAGTTCATAATATGTGTCGGATAAGTGCCAAAAATTTATTTCAAATAAGTTTTTTGATAGCACCAATCATTGACCAAAGGGGTGGAAAAAAGTGGGTTTTTCGGGAAACATTAATCATATCTCTCTTAATAGGCACAATATCAAAACCGTACAAAATGGAAAATATTCCCCTAATAATTACCTAAAACTTTTGTCTGAAAGAATTTTTGATATGACCCACCATTACGCCAAGGGATGAGAAAAATGATTTTCGGAATTTTAAAAAATGCCAAGTGCCATCAGAGGTTCCCATAACAACGCTTTTAAATTGATAAGGGATGATCTATCAGAGGTTGCCAAGACAACGCCATGGACGAGATCACATTCATTTTTAGCCTACTTTTCACATTTTGCAAAAATGAGGAAAAAGTAGACTTAAGAGATCGATCCGGGAAAATGTGTGTCTGTCTGTCCTTCTGTCTGTCTGGCTGTGTGTGTGTGTGTCCCCCTATCAACTCCTAAACGGCTGCAGCAATCAAAACCAAATTTAGTATGAGTAAAGATGTGCACCGGAATTGCTCACGTCCATATTTGAAAATTATGTCAGTGCTACCAACTGCTGAAAAAACGCACTAGAAATTTGAGCTCCATGTTGGATATCTTGCAAGGTATGCATGGGAGCTATTCCAAAATTGACACACATGTAGATAATACTATTTCAGTTTAATTTCCAGGAGGCCAACCATGACAGTGTTGCCAAAATAATTTTAAGCCTTCTGATAGGTCCAATGTTTAAATGCATATAACTTCTACACTATCAACCGGATTTCAATCAAATTTTGTATGTAAAATGTGTACATATACAGATGTGACTGAGCATATTCTTAAGAGCCACCAGGGCTGCCAGCTGTTAATAATTGCTCTCTCTATTTTTTAAAATCCAAATACCAATATAACAGAAAGTATGCAAGCCAACAGCTTTAAACTATGCACACGTATACTCTGACATTTTAGATTAATTTGGAGTAACTTATATACGTCAGTTCTACCAACATGATTATAAGCCTGCTGATAGGACCAATTTTTAAATACATGTAACTTCTATACTATCAGTTGGATTTCAACCGAATTTCGTATGTGATATGTGTACCATAACAGATATGACTATAAGTATTGTTAAGAGCAATCAGGGCTACCAACTGTTAATAAATGCTGTCTATATTCTTTTTACCCTAATAACAATATATCAGAAAGTATGCAAGCCAACAGCTCTATACTTTGCACACGTATAGCACCTGACATTCTAGATTAATTTGGAGTAATTAATACAAGGCAGTACAGCCTCCGTGGCTTAGGCGGCAGCACGCCGGCCTCTCACCGCTGGGTCCGTGGTTCAAATCCCGGTCACTCCATGTGAGATCTGTGCTGGACGAAACGGAGGTAGACAGGTTTTTCTCCGGGTACTCCGGTTTTCCCTATCAAAATTTCATTCCAGCAACACTCTCCACTATCATTTCATTCATCTGTCAATCATTTAATCATTGCCCCAGAGGAGTGCGTCAGGCCTCGGCAGCCGGCACAGTCCATATCCTCGCCGCTAGTTGGGGGCTTCATTCATTCCATTCCTGACCCGGTCGGAGACTGGAAGCAGGCTGTGGATTTTCATTTCAATACAAGGCAGTGCTGCCAACATGATTCTATGCCTGCTGATATGTCCAATTTTAAAATACATGTAACTTCTATACTAACAAATGGATTTCATCCAAAATTGGCACAACAAGATATCATAATAATTCAGATTATTTCTGACCAGCACACGCATGGTATTGTTGGCAACATGCTTTTACGCGTGCTGATAGATCCAGTGTCTAACTGCATGTAACGTCCATTGGACTTCAACCAAATTTTGTATTCTGTACCTTAAGAGGTGGAACTAAGAATATATTCAGTCACCAGGGCTGCCAACTGTAGTGCTCTATTAGGCTACATTATACCAGGTATATTTTGAACTAATTAAGACATTTCGATATTACCCCCTTAATTTCGTCATTATTCTAGATAGGTTCATATACTGTAGATTAATCTATGGCATGAATCTTAATTTTAAGAAAAGTAAGCTCTTTAGTTCGTCACGGAACTTCTTGTTCCATCTGACTATGAGGAAAGCGGCTAACTGGTAGCATGCTGAACTTCTATGCCTCAGGTGCTGGTTCAAAGCCGGCCGAAGTCGCCGGATTTTCTAAGAGCGCTAAAAATCCGTCAGCATGCTTTCCTTCGGAGGGGAAGTTACAACGTTCGTTGCAAGTTGCTGGTTGCGGTGGCTTCTAGCAGCCAAGTTCACAGCTAGGTGTCGTTGACGTTAGTATTTGGTACAAAATTAGGTACTACTACTTAAAATTGACCGTCTGCAGACCTTACCTGAATTACAGACTAATACAGTCATCATAAATAACACCGTTTATCAGACAGATTCTACACACACCCAATGTACACGGGGTTACATGACCACCTTGTCGCAGCCCCTAAACTGAGGAACCAACCAACATCTCTGCGGGAGATAAAATTTTGCGTGAAGAAGTAACAGACTGTTAGATAGTTACAAATTAGTTCCAAACCTTGCATAAGGACAGTGTGATCACAAGTATAAAAATTAACCCCAAATGACAAGAAGGTTACCATCCCCATAAGACAGTAAAATGTTAAAAGTATGCATAGAAAGACGAAAAAATGTTAACTAACCTCCAATTGTAAAATACTTTCTCGCAATAAATGAGGTCTGATCCTCCTACGGAAACCTGCATATTTTGCCTATTATAGCCTATCCCCTAGTTTGCCCGGTGAAATCTACCTCCGCCTTCCGGCGTGCCGAGAGGAATTTTTTATATACTAGTGGTAGGCCTACTAGGCCTAAATCCGTGATACCTTGCTTAAATCTACAATATGGTAAGTCTAATAATATGCTTCATTACTAGACTGCCACTGCCGCATAATTGCATCACCGAAATACATATGATTTTATAAAAAATTTATAAACAAAATACAACACAGGTTTTTACGATTTTACCACCAGGTGGAAGCACTTGTTTCGAAATACAAAGTAAAGAGAAATTAATTGGCTGACTCACCAACTCTGGTGAGATGAACACTCGTCTCGTGCACTGGCGTATATCTGCAGAACAGTATATTTCATGTACTGCAGAGTTGTTTAAGTCTCCCCCATAGTAATGTTACCAAATGTGCAAAAGAGACTGAAACACCAAGTCATGTACTTGGAAATTGCCCTTTTAATTCTTTTCTTATTAACAGAAGACATAACAAAGTTAAACACTCAATTATAAACATGCTGAGCAATAACGGATTTCAATGCTGCGAGGAAGTGCATACACTAGATTCTCAAGGGAGAAACGGTTTTGCTGACATAGTTGTATTTAAGAAAATATCTACCGTAATGAAGCCTATATTCTTGATCCAACCATTCGGTTTGAGAAGAATGCACCAGATCAGGCTAAAGAGATTGACCAGGAGAGAGAATCCATCTATGAAGATTGCGTTCCGTACTTTCGGGAAAAGGGGGGGGGGGGAGGGCGTGGTGGCGCAGCGGTCAAGCTGTTGGCCTCTCACCACGGCGGACCGGGTTCGATTCCCGGTCAATGCATGTGAGATTTTCAAAGTGAAATGCCATGTTCTGTGGTTCGGATTCCACGTAAAAAAAGGAGGTCCCGTGGCTTATGATCTCGAGATTAACGGTCACGTAAAACTTCTTCCTTCCTTCACTTTCGGGAAACATACGGAGAGAGGTACAGGAATCACACCTTCAATGTGCGAGGAATGCTGTTTGGTGCCAGGGGCACTATCTATCGAGAAGTTGTGGAAATGTTCCAGAAGATCGGCATAGAAAGGAATAACCTGATCACTCTTTCTGAGGATATCATTGCTGACTCTGTGGCAGTATTGCAGCACCATATTTTCAAGAGTGCCGACCTGAAATTTCTGATAAGAAAATACCACCGGATTTTAAATTGTAAAAAGAATGTTTAATGAATTGTCCTAACAAGGATTGAGGGGTAAGCTGTGCCTTAAGGCATCTTGAGGAACCCAAGTTTTGAAGCCTACCTATAAAACATGATGAGTAGGATCTTTTTAAAATTTAAATTTCACCCCCATCGTTAAGAAAATGTCCTTTGCATCACAATATTTTTCCATTTGGTACCAAATTTCTTAATTGCAAAGTAAACAAAGAGATAGCATGACAGTTTGTTGTTTGTGGTGTTTGAAGTCGTATTTCAGTGTTGCCTTAGTAATCGAAATTAATGTGTTTCAATCTCATAATCACACTAAGCAAGGAAATTTGAATGTCAATCACCACTTATTTATTTAGCGTATGGCTTTTAGTGCCGGGAGTGCCGAGCACATATTCGGCTCGCCAGAGGCCGTAGTTGCTTCAAGCGCACACCCATGGGGTGAGCTATAAGTTCCATTCAATTGCAAGTACTTCCAACTACCGCTACCAGATGTCACTGATACCTAGTGGTGAACATTGGAACTTTGATAGAGCGTTTCAACGAAATCTAACCTAGAAAGATAGCTTCGCACAAGTTTAGTCAGTGGAAGGATCTTTTACATGCCATAAATCTGTGACATGGGACCGTCAGCCTTACTTCTCTTCCGAAGGAAGCCACACTGAAAGATTATAGCGCTCTTAAAAATCCGACGACTTTGGCCGGGTTTGAACCCACGATCTGGGGCACAGCAGTTCAGCATGCTACCAACTACGCCACAGAAGCCGCTTTCAGTATCTTAACAAAATAAATCACCTATAACTAACAAATATTGACTAGTTATATTAGTTTATTTACTACTGCAACTAAATAAGTGCACTTATTGTAAATACTATCACCATACTTGTAGACATAAATTTAATAGCCTAAGTTTAATGGATCTGATGATTATCGCTTGACGATCGAAACTGGTCTTCCAAGTATTTTTTTATTAATCTCATGTAATTTTTTTCAGGAGTAGGAAACACCCAACACAATTGGGTAAATCGTGTTGACCGATTGAGAAACATTAATTTCAACATCTTGTTGTTTTTTGTTGTTTTAAACCAAATTTTTATATTTTTCTCGAAATTCATGGGATTTCACTATAGTGTCCCCTTAAGACGATGCAACTTGCTCCCCTTCTCGGGATGTTTTTCTTGATCAAGTTAGTAAACACAGAGCGCCATAACGGTTTAATAATAGTCCACGATCTATTGGATAAGAATATTGATAACAAATGTGCTGTGCAGTATTCTACCGTAAAGCAACTCTGACTATACACAGTATGCGAGGAATGTCATTACAGGAACACTTCCTCCACAACACGAACTAGAACCTGCTCTTCAGGCAGGTAACATGAGCCGTGGTCTCCTTCTAGCTACCAGTTCTGCTGAAGGGGAAATACGAGCTTTCACCAAAAGCTGTTGCATAATTAATCAGCCTCCGCGGAAAGTTTCTGCATCAAGCTCTCTTTATCAAAGTCTCAGGGATATGATTATCTCTATATATATAAGAATGGAAGTTTGTCTGTTTTTTTCTGAATTTCTATGGAAATTTGCGTTATTTACGCGTTTTAGACTGTTTTATGACGGATGCGCGCGAAAATGAAATTTTTGTCTGTCTGTCTGTCTGTTTGTTTGTCTGTGGACAATTTTTTGTGTCCTTATAACTCGAGAACGGCTGAGTGGATCAACGTAAAATTTGGTACAGATATCCTTCAGAGGCAAGACACCAATCATTGATGTAACTCTTCTCTGTACCGCTCATAAAAGGGGGCCTACCCCCTTAAAATACATGCTGAAATAGGCGTAGAAGGGCGAGACAAAGCTCATTTTCAGTCCCTCAATGTGAGAAACGAAACTCCCGAAAACCACATTTTAAGGCCCTAAAACCAATAGTTTTTGACATATTCCCAGAAAATTAATTTCATTTAATACAATAATGAAAGGAAGCTAGCCGGTAACCATGGCAACAGAAATTCACAGGTCCATCTATTGCTGTAATATAAGACGCAATACAATTCCATTTATTACATTACTGAGATAGTTTGCAAACGGCTAGAAGGTTATAACGGAACCAAACTAAGCTGTAAAATTCATCAATACATATAATGCGCTTAAGGGGGTCAAGGGGTACTCTAGAATTTTTTCACGCGATTTACACGTGCTTGTGTGCTACGGAAGGTCTATTATATCCCTATCCCTATATTGTTATATTATTATTATAATTAATATTACTATTACACTACGGAAAGGAAGACCCCAGAGGACTGGAAAAAGGGAATAATTGTCCCGATCTTCAACAAAGGTAGTAGAACAGAATGCAGAAACTATCGGGGAATAAAACTGATGAGTCATTGTGCAAAGATGTTTGAGAAAGTTTTGGAAAGGAGAATTAGGACAAGGATAGAAGGAGGGATGAGGGAAGAACAACATGGCTTCAGAGCAGGAAGGTCCACAGTGGATTTGATTTTTGCTGTAAGGCAGTTACAAGAACAGCACTGTGAGTATGGAACAGATCTACTGATGGCCTTTCTGGACATTGAGAAAGCATATGACAGTGTATGCAGAAACAAAGTATGGAAGTCCCTGGAGGATAGAGGAGGAGAAAAATGGACTATAAGGAGGATAAAGGAGATGTACAAGGGAAGCGTGAGCAGAGTGAAAGTGGGAGGAGAGAGATCGGACTGGGTGGAACAGAGAAACGGCCTGAAACAAGGAAGTGCACTGGCACCGTTACTTTTCATTGTGGTGATGGATGACATAATGACCCGAGTGGCACAAGTAATTGGGGAAGGAAAGATGAAAGCAATGGTGTTAGCGGATGATTTGATGATTTGGGGGAACAAGGAGGAGGAGGTACAGGAACAGTTGGACGTGTAGGAAGGAATAATACAAGGATATGGGGTGACATTTAGCATAAATAAGAGTGAGATGGTGATCACAACAAGGAAGAAGGAAAGAACCACAACGGGAATAACAATTGGTGGGGAACAGCTGAAGAAAGTGGAGAGTTTCAAGTATCTGGGAAGCCTGATACAAGATAATGGAAGAAACTATAGAGAAAAAATGAGCGGGGGAGACAGGCAGAAGCATTCCGGAGGAGTGTGAGAAGCATGTTATGGAGCAAGGATGTCCCTCAGAACAGAAAAAAGATCATATGTCGGACGTACTATCCCCCTATCCTGACGTATGCCTCGGAGACCTGGGCTATGAAAGGAAGGGAGAAGAGCAAAATACAGGCCAGTGAGATGAGCTTCTTGAGAAGCAGTATTGGAGTTACAATGATGGACAGAATAAGAAATGAGAGGACCAGAGAATTAATAAAGGAGGAACCATTACGGGATAGTATAGAGAAATCTAGACTTAGATGGCATGGGCATGTAAAACGAATGGAGGATAAGAGGATACCCAGGAGGATACACGAGACGAAGTGGGAAGGAAAGAGACCGAGAGGAAGACCGAGAGGAAGACCGAGAGACAGGTGGCTGAAAGGGATGGAAGAAAGCGGGAAGAAGAGAGGAGAAGACTGGACAGTGGTGGAAGCTAAGAGATGGTGGGAAGACAGAAGACGTTGGAGTGGCCTGTGTTCCAAACAGACCCGGCCAACGGCTGGAAACTGTGCAAGAGGATGATGATGATGATACTACGGCCTACAACGACGAGACAAAGCTCATATTCAGCCCCTTGGTGTCAGAAAAAAACCTCGGGGCCCCTAAACAGTCGTAAAGGGTCCCCGGAAACTACATTTTAATGCTCTAAAACCAAGAGTTTCTGAGATATTCCCAGAAAACTAATTTCATTTAATAAATTAATGTAGGAATGCAAGCCAGTAACCTTGACAACAGTGTCTCAAAAAGGTACATCCAACTTTCCATCTATTTCTGCAAGAAGTAATGCCACTCCATTTATTAAATTTCTGTGAAAGTTTGCAAATGGCTATAAGATTATCACGGAACCAACAAAAACTGTAAAATTCATCAATGCGCTTAAGGGGGTCAAGAGGTACCCTGGATTTTTTCACAAGACTTAAACGTGCGATGTGTCGTACAGAAGGTCTATTATATCTTCAAACAGCAACATTATTTTCAAAAATTCCTGAATTGAAATAGTTTATTTTTTATTTTATTTTTTTGCTTTTAGGAATTTGGGCCATTGGAGGCTAAAAAACCTGAATTTTCATGCACCAAAAGCCTTTATAATTTATTAAAGAGGTCTTCCTCTGGATGTGCACTTGACACAACAGTGTGGGTCAGTTTTTATGTGACGTGAATTGCATTTCGTCTACGAGGTTTTCAATTTTATTTTCACGTCAGGAAGTTCACGTTAGGTAAATTAGTTTCAGAGGATATTTCAACTAATCATTTATCTTTCTCGACAAACAGGTTCCAAGCCCCTAACCATTGCAACAGTAGCTCAATTGATTACGTTTGGTTATTAATACCGACTACCGTTCGAAGAATGGGTACTTCTGCTAGTCATGCTATAAATTTTACACATTGGGGATTCAATTCTGGCCAAACAACGCCTATTGAAGTTACATTTTAGTACCAAGTGTCTATAATAATAATAATAATAATAATAATAATAATAATAATAATAATACGAGTAACAACATCAAGGAACTGGGACTAACAGACCTACAAGACAGACAAACTGTGTGACATATTCTTAAGGAAGTCCGTGGTTTTCAGGACAAATCTCTAAACCAGGGCTTGGACATCGTGGTTATTTCACCCCGTGTAGTTAGGTAGAGTAAGATTTGTCTCTTAACCTGTATTATTGTGGTTTCTGTAGTCGTGTGTAATTAGGTGCCACCGCGGCATATGGCTGGAGTGAATGTGGGGAACCACAGAATACCACTTCTAGGTTGGCTGAGGTGGGAAACGAAACCACCTCTTCTCAGTTTTGCCTCAAGAGGCTGAGTGTACCCCGTTCCAACCCTCAGACCAGAATTAAATTTCTTGGCAGAGCCAACAATCCAACCCAGGACCTTTGGATTTAAAGTTGTAATACGTAGGTCTACCCATAGACCACATTACACGGAACTAGGAATTGAAAACAGACAAAAGTGAAATAAAGAAAGAAAGGAAGGAAGAGAGAAAGAAAGAAAGGAAGGAAGAAAGGAGGGGATGAAGAAAGTAAGAAAGGAATGAAGGAAAGAAGGAGGGAAGAAAGAAAGGAAGGAAGGAAGAAAGCAAGAAAGGAAGAAAGAATGAAAGGAAGAAAGTAAGGAAAAAAGGAATGTATGAAGAAAGTAAGAAAGGAGGGAAGAAGGAAAGAAGGAGGGAAAAGAAAGGAAGGAGGAAAGAAAGAAAGAAAGAAAGAAAGAAAGAAGAAAATAAAGAATGGAAGGAAGATAGAAAAAGTAAGGAAAAGGTAAGAAAGAAAGAAAGAAAGAAAGAAAGAGAAAAGAAAGGAGGTAGGAAGGAAAGAAAGGAAGGAAGGAGGAAACAAAGGAAGGATGAAAGGAAGAAAGAAAGAAGGAAAGAAAAAAGAAAGAAAGAAAGAAAGAAAGAAAGAAAGAAAGAAGGAAAGAAAGAAAGAAAGAAAGAAGGAAAGGAAGGAAGAAAGAGAGAAAGGTAGAAAGAAAGGAAGGAAGAAAGAGAGAAAGGAAGAATGTAAGAAAAAAGAAAGGAAGAAAGGAAGGAAGAAGGAAAGAAAGAAAGAAAGAAAGAAAGGAAGGAAGGAAGAAAGAAAGAAAGAAAGAAAGAGAGAAAGGAAGAAAGTAAGAAAGAAAGAAAGAAAGAAAGAAAGAGAAAAAGGAAGAAAGGAAGAAAAAAGAAAGGAAAAAGGAAGAAATAAGGAAAGAAAGAAAGAAAGAAAGAAGGAAAGGAAGAAAGAAAGAGAGAAAGAAAGGAAGAAAGGATGAAGGAAAGAAAGAAAGAAAGAAAGAAAGAAAGGAAGAAAGGATGAAGGAAGGAAAGAAAGAAAGAAAGAAAGAAAGGAAGAAAGAAAGGAAGAAAGAAAGGAAGGAAGAAAGAAAGAAAGAGAGAAAGGAAGAAAGAAAGAAAGAAAGAAAGGAAGGTAGAAAGAAAGAAAGAAAGAAAGAGAGAAAGGAAGAAAGTAAGAAAAACGAAAGGAAGAAAGGAAGAAAGAAAGAAAGAAAGAAGGAAAGGAAGAAAGAAAGAAAGAAAGAAAGAGAGAAAGTAAGAAAAAGGAAGGAAGAAAGGATGAAAGAAAGAGAGAAAGGAAGAAAGGAATGAAAAAGAAAGAAGGAAAGAAGGAACGAAAGAAAGAAAGAAAGAAAGAAAGGAAGAAAGGATGAAGGAAAGATAGAAAGAAAGAAAGAAAGAAAGAAAGAAAGAAAGAAAGAAGGAAAGAAAGAAAGTTGTTGTTGATTCATTGAGGGACTTTGTCACACCGTGGTCATGTATCACCGTGTAATTTAGTGAGTATATGTGTGTGTTTTTAGCCTACTTTCGATTTTTGCAAACAATGAAAGTAGACTTAGGAGACCAACACAGGGCGAAAAAAAGTGTGTCTGACTGTGTGTGTATGTGTGTGTGTGAGTCTGTGTGTGTGCGTGTGTGAGTGGGTGTACTCTGAATGTCTGTCCCCGCTATCAATTTGAACACGGTGAACGCGAATTGAACGAAATTTCGTACAAAGGTAGCACTAGCAAAGGACACCTCAGTGTCATGTTTTATATCGCCGCCATCTTCACGGAAACGTAATGGCGGCCACACAAATGTTCAAAGCTTAAATCAAATTACGACTAACTTAATCATCCGATCTCTACCAAATTTTGCAAAAACATACCTTTATGGGGAGAGCATCCTTTGACCATACTAATAGGTCATCAGCCTAATAGTTTGCGGATGGCGGCCATCTTTGTGTGATAATCGATTCCCCCTATTAATTCGAACACGGTGAAACCGACTGGAACGAAATATGGTACAAAGGTAGTACTAGCAAAGGGCACCTCAGTGTCATGTTTTATATCGCCGCCATCTTGACGGAAACGTAATGGCGGCCTCACAAATGTTCAAAGCTTAAATCATATTACGACTAACATAATCATCCGATCTCTACTAAAATTTGCAACAACATACCTTTATGGAGGGAGCATCCTTTGACCAATCTAATAGGTCATTAGCCTAATAGTTCGCGGATGGTGGCCATCTTTGTGTCAAAATCGATTACCCCTATTAATTCGAACACGGTGAAACCGAATGGAACGAAATTTGGTACAGAGGTAGCACTAGCAAAGGGCAACTCAGTGTCATGTTTTATATCACCGCCTTCTTGACGGAAACGTAATCGCGGCCACCCAAATGTTAAAAGCTGAAATGTAATTACGACCAACCTAATAATCTAGTCTCTACCAAATTTTGCAACAACATATCTTTATGTGAGAAGCATATTCTGACCAAACTGCAAGATCATCAGCCCAATAGTTTGCAGATGGTGGCCAAGTATGTGTGCAAATCGATTCCCCCTATCAATTCAAACACGGTGAAACCGAAGTGAACGAAATTTGGTACAGAGGTAGCACAAGCAAAGGGCACCACTGTGTCATGTTTTATATCGCAGCCATCTTGACGGAAACGGAATAACGGCCACCCAAATGTTAAAAGCTTAAATCAAAATACGACCATCCTAATAATTTGATCTCTACCAGATTTTGCAACAAGATGCCTTTTTGTGGAAAGCATCTTCTGACTGACTACAAGGTCATCAGCCCAATAGTTTGCAAATAGCGGCCATGTATGTGTTCAAATCCATTCCCCATATCAATTCAAACACGGTGAAACCGAATTGAATGAAATTTTTACAGAGGTAGCACTAGCAAAGGGCATCTCATATTCATGCTTAATATCCCTATAGCACGTTGTATTTCAACAAGCTACTACAACCAACATTCAATTATACTCCTTGAAAAGGACAAAGAGTTATAACAATACCCACGCTTTTAGGAGAAATTAGGCTCTCTGTTCTTTACTGAACATCTTGTTTTTGATAACCTGTTTTAATGTGGTGTGTGCAGTAGTGCATTTGTAATGCATATGAGAACTGGGAAGGAGGCGGCCATGGCCTTAATTTGGGAACCATCCCTGTATTCGTCTGGAGTAAAAGTGGGAAACCACGGTAAATCACTTCCAGAATGGCTGAGGTGGGAATGAAACCCACCTCTTCTCAGATTTGCCTCACGAGGCTGATTGAACCACGTTCCGGCCCGTAGATCGAACCCGAGCCTCCACGATGACAGCCAAGATTGCTAGCCACAACGTAACGAAGCGGACAAAATAAGTAAGTGAAGTGAATAAGTAAGTAAGAAAATAAAAAATTACGAGCCTTACAGTAGTCGCAGATGATTTGTAGCTTCCACCAGCACTAGCCTAAATAAGGAATACGATATGGATCAACTAGATTAATAGACGCGACACTGCCCATAACCTTAAATTCCTTATAAACAGGTCCTCTTCATTCACAGACCAACACGTAATTTCATATGAATTCTGTTAAAATGAGTCATATTGATATGATAAATATCGTTTGAAATGATAATCTGGTAGCAAAAATATCTACCCCGTCCGGGATTCGAACCCAAGATCTATAGATTCACAGCCATAAGCACTAACCCCACGGCTATTTCGAGTAAGCAAATTTTGTGCACAAGGTGGTGACTTATTTCCACGTTCCAATAATACTGCATTACGGAATTGAGTTTCATTTATATTTTGCTTGTTTCGATACTGTTCCTGCGTGCAATTGAGTTTAAGATGCCTTATGAATAGGCCCTCTTGTGAGTAAAGAGAATTTATTCAGTAATAGTTCACGAAGGCTTGCTCAATTCTCCTATAACCACAACGATTATATTATATTGATATGTATAGCAAACAGAACCTGACAGACACTTTGTATATAGACACTTGGATGAGTAAGATTTAAGTTATCAGTATTAGTTTTGTATCTCGGCATGGCTATTTGCTGCAATAAATGATTATTTGTTATTATATTGATGACTGCATTACCGTTATGTGGGTTAATATTTGAATAGCCATTGTGCAGAATCATAATACCGGCAATGCCGACTACTTACAATGTTTGATATTAAGGCATTTTACCATTTAAATACTGATACGAAGACTTCGAACATGTACCATGTCATTTGTTTCAATCACTTGACACCAGAGTTTGCATGAGCTTTTTCCGTTCAGTATGTCATATACATTACACATGGCCGAGAGTACGTCGTGGTATCAATTTCCGACACCGCGCGCTCATTGTTTCTCGTACCACTGTCAGCTGGGTCTTACCACTGCCCGCTGGATCGATCGATCGAGCGGGCAGTGCACACTTCCGTTTTCCCCCACTGCCAGCTAGTACACTTCCGTTCGATCGATCGAGCGGGTAGTGCATACTTCCGTTTTCCCCCACTGCCAGCTAGTACACTTCCGTTCGATCGATCGAGCGGGCAGTGCATACTTCCGTTTTCCACCACTGCCAGTTAGTACACTTCCGTTCGATCGATCGAGCGGGCAGTGCATACTTCCGTTTTCCCCCACTGCCAGCTAGTACACTTCCGTTCGATCGATCGAGCGGGTAGCGCATACTTCCGTTTTCCCCCACTGCCAGTTAGTACACTTCCGTTCGATCGATCGAGCGGGCAGTGCATACTTCCGTTTTCCCCCACTGCCAGCTAGTACACTTCCGTTCGATCGATCGAGCAGGTAGTGCATACTTCCGTTTTCCACCACAGCCAGTTAGTACACTTCCGTTCGATCGATCGAGCGGGCAGTGCATACTTCCGTTTCCCCCACTGCCAGCTAGTACACTTCCGTTCGATCGATCGAGCGGGTAGTGCATACTTCCGTTTTCCCCCACTGCCAGCTAGTACACTTCCGTTCGATCGATCGAGCGGGTAGTGCATACTTCCGTTTTCCCCCACTGCCAGCTAGTACACTTCCGTTCGATCGATCGAGCGGGTAGTGCATACTTCCGTTTTCCCCCACTGCCAGCTAGTACACTTCCGTTCGATCGATCGAGCGGGTAGTGCATACTTCCGTTTTCCCCCACTGCCAGCTAGTACACTTCCGTTCGATCGATCGAGCGGGTAGTGCATACTTCCGTTTTCCCCCACTGCCAGCTAGTACACTTCCGTTCGATCGATCGAGCGGGTAGTGCATACTTCCGTTTTCCCCCACTGCCAGCTAGTACACTTCCGTTCGATTGATCGAGCGGGCAGTGCATACTTCCGTTTTCCACCACTGCCAGCTAGTACACTTCCGTTCGATTGATCGAGCGGGCAGTGCATACTTCCGTTTTCCAACACTGCCAGCTAGTACACTCCCGTTCGATCGATGGAGCGGGCAGTGCATACTTCCGTTGTCCACCACTGCCAGCTCGATCGTTCCGATCCACTTCCGTCCCCAATTTTCAAAATCACTCCCACAAAACTATCCAGCAACCGAGCGGAAAGATGTTACACATCAATAAATGATGAAGGACAGAAGGACATGAGGGATTGATGGAAATAAGAGAGAAAAGAGGGTTGAGAGAAAAATGAGGAGTGGAGAAGCACTTATTTAAATTTGACGGAATCTGCTGATCCATGAGTGGGATAGAAACTCTGAAATTCTCTACTGGAATGAATAATTTAAAAACTAATTACTCCCCACAGTCTTGTATCGCCGCAGACACTTTTAGCGTCTATGCGGTGTTAATTGGGGGCCTTTTCACCGGCAGATTAGAGTACACTACTTTGCATATCTGGAGCGGTATCAGTGGCCTAAACACCTTTAACCCCGCAACCCACTAGCATTCTCGTTCTCTCTCGATTGTTCAACAGTTAGAAACACCCATGAGGTGGTCCATTCTGAGTTTGACCGGCCACAGTATTTATGAGACAAGGCCAAAGGCGTAAGGTACTGAGTTAGTACTTGTATCTTACAATAGTACTTAACATATGATTTTGGGACCACCTAGTGGTGTAGTGACCAGCATACTTGACTGTCACCTCAGAGGTGTCCAGCTCCATGGCTAATTGGTAAGCGTGCTAGGCTTTGGCCCGAAGGGTCCCGAGTTCGATTAATTCACGTGGCTCAGTTTTTTTTCGTGTGGTCTCCTGAGAGGCCGAGTGCAGGTCTTCCTAGTCGACGCCCGAGGGCGACCAGCGCGTCGGGATGAGAGATGGAATGGATGAAGATGAATGAAATTGGGTAAGGATGTGGATGGAAGCGGCCTTGGCCTATCAGCAGGTACCATCCCAGCATTTGCCTGGTGTTGAAACCACGGAAAACCATTTCAAGGACGGCCGACGGTGGGGCTCGAACACGTGGCTCAGTGACTGGGTGGATGTGACATCTTCATCATCACTTCATTCCCATTACGGTGCGCAGGTCGCCCACGGGCGTCAACTAGAAAGACCTGCACTCGGCCTCTCAGAAGGCCACACGAAAAAAAAATAACCTCAGAGGTTCGGGTTCAATTCCCGGCTTGGACAACAAATGTAATTCTGATCTGAGGGTTGGGGTTAATGTGGGAGGAGGAGTGTGGTGGCGCAGCGGTCAAGCTGCAGGCCTCTCACTACGGCGGACCTGGTTCGATTCCCGGTCAATGCATGTAAGATTTTCATAGTGAAATGCCATGTCCTTTGGTTCAGATTCCACGTAAAAAGGAGGTTTCGTGGTTTATGATCGCAAGATATACGGTCATCTAAAACCACAAATTTCACGTCTTTAACGTGGGAGATAAAAGAATCCAGATGGTCAAATTTGCAAAACCAAACTATTGATGTTGATGAACAAAACCTCAAATAGGCAGCTTCGGTGTCGTAGTTGGTAGCTTGCTGAACTTCTATGACCAAGATCGCGGGCTCAAACCCACCCGAAGCCCTCAGTATGACTTCATTCGGAGGGAAAGTAAAGTCGGCGGTCCCATGTCATAGATTTATGGCATGTAAAATAACCTTCCACTAATTACACTTGTGTGAAGCTAAATTATAGGTTAGATTTGACTAACGCTCTTAGGTACCAACGTTCATTGCCAGGAGCCAACTGCGGTGGCATCTAGCTTAGTAACCAAGTTCAGAACTAGTTGTCGTTGACGGTGGCGTTTGGTAGCAAAAGTAGGAACTACTTGAAAATTGAATGGCTGCAGTCCTTACTTGAATTAAAAACAGATAACACTAATAGAGCCATCACAATTAACACCGGTTATCAGACTGATTCTACACACACCCAAAGTACACGGGCTACATGACCGCGTTGTCGCAGCCCCTAAACTGAGGAACCAACCAACCAAAATTTCACATCCACTGAATACAATATGAGGATAGATGGTGCGCTCATTCAACAAATGGCACAATTTTAATATCTTGGTCTGATCATATGAGAAAATCTACAATGTATATATGTATGTATGCCTACCCCTTATTATTCCCTTTTTTCCAACGGGGTCGGGGATGAGATGCGATGGAAGTCTTTGTGGCGATGGTTTTACGGCCGGATGCCCTTCCTGATGCCAACCTCATGAGAGGAGTTAATGAGAGATGAAATGAATGATGGTGAATGAAACTGGGCAAGGATGTGGAAGGAAGCGGCCGTGGCCTGTCAGAAGGTACCGTCCCAGCATTTGCCTGGTGTTGAAAATGGGAAACCACGGAAAACCATTTCAAGGACGGCCGACGGTGGGGCTCGAACCCACGCATCTACCGAGTCAGCAGAGAGCTTGGCCCCATGACCTAATGCTGCACTTTAGCCAGCGTAGCCACTACTGTCGGTTATGAGAAAATCTACAATGTAATAATTAAATTAGATCCCGGATAGCTACAGCTAATTTATTGTTGTTGTTTCATTTGAGGGGCTTGGACATCGTGCTCATCTAGCCCCGTGTACGTGGTTGTGAGTAGAATTGAATCGGTCATTTGGAAACGGGCTCATCTCCATCTTTTCACAAATTGACTTCTTGACTGTTTAGGATTCCTTTAGCAACAACTCACATATTCCATAAGAAACCAAGCCATGTTTCATCCGTTTAAGCACTCTAAACAGGGTCTTATTTCAGCGTTCATTTGGAAAACGGGCCATTTAGAGATAGCCCGTTTCCAGAGTGACTGTATTGCTTCCACTCACTTTCTCTCGTGACCCAATGGCTAGTTCGATTCCCTGCGCTGCCGGAGCTGAGAGCTGGAACGGGGTACACTCAGCCTCGTGAAGCATATCTGAGATGAGATGGGTTCAATTCCCATCTCAGCCATCCTGGAAGTGGGAAACACGGTTTTCTTCTTGGCCAATGCCAGGATGTATCTTAACTTAAGGCTCCTTCCCAATCCTCACCTGAATTACAAATACTCACATTAATACAGCCACCACAATGGCACAGATTATCAGACAAAATTCCACACACACCCAAATATACGGGACTAAATGATCGCGATGCCCAAGGACCTCAAATGAAACAACAACAATGGATTTGTCAATGTCTTCCAGAGTGCTGTCCTATGAATAGAAGCCTGCGCGGATAAACAAAACGTTATCAGCATCCGCCCCGCATCCGCCCCGCATCCGCCCCGCATCCGCCCCGCATCCGCCCCGCTTCCGCACATTTTCAGCCTACTTTTCACATTTTGCAAAAATGAGAAAAAAGTAGGTTTATGAGATCTATCCGGGCAAATGTCTGTCTGTCTGTCCTTCTGTCTGTCTGGCTGACTGTGTGAGTGTGTCCCCCTATCAACTCCTAAACGGCTGCAGCTATCGAAACAAAATTTGGTATGAATAAAGATCTATACCTGAATATCTCAATGCCGCATTTGAAAATGATGTCAGTGCTACCAACTGCTGAAAAATCGTAATGGAAATTTGAGCACCATGCTGGATAACAGGGAAGGTATGCATGGGAGCTATTTCAAAATTGGCACACGTATATATATAACAATATTTCAGTTTAATTTCCAGGAGGCCATATATGACAGTGATGCCAACATGATTCTAAGTCTGTTGATAGATCCACTATTTAAATGCATATAACTTCTACACTATCAATTGGAATTCAACCAAACTTCGTATGTACTACGTGTATATAAACAGATATGACTGAGCATATTCTTAAGAGCCACCAGGGCCGCCAACTGTTAATGAATGCTCTCAATTTCTTTCATCAAAATACCAATATATCAGAAAGTATGCAGGCCGACAGCTTTAAACTATACACACGTATAGTGCCTAACATTCTATATTAATTTGGAGTAACTAATATACGTCAGTGCTACCAACATGATTCTAAGCCTGCTGATAGGTCCAATTTTAAATACATGTAACTTCTATACTATCATTTGGATTTCAACCAAAATTTCGTATGTGCTATGAGTACCATAACAGATATGACTATGCGTCTTCTTAAGAACAACCAGGGCTGCCAACTGTTAATGAATGCTGTCTCATTTTTTTTACCCAATATCAATATATTGGAAAGTATGCAAGCCAATAGCTCTAAACTTTGCACACGTATGGTACCTGGCATTCTAGATTAATTTGGAGTTCATAATACACGTTAGAGCTGCCAACATGATTCTAAGCCTGCTGATTGGTCCAATTTTAAAATGCATGTAACTTCTATACTAACTAATGGATTTCATTCAAAATTGGCACAACAATAGATTATATTATTTCAGATCATTTCCGACCAACACATTGTTGCCAACATGATTTTACACGTGCTGTTGGATCCAATGACTAATTGCATGTTACGTCCATGCTATCCATTGGACTTCAACCAAATTTTGTATTCTGTACCTTAAGATATAAAACTAAGAATATATTCAGTCACCGGGGCTGCCAACTGTAGTGATCTATTAGGCTACATTATGACAGGTAGCCTATACTGTATTTAGAACTAATTAGAAATTTCGATATTACCAACTTAATTTCGTCATTATTCTAGATAGATACATTTAGATTAATCATTGGCATGAATCTTAAATTTTAAGAAAAGTAGGCTCTTTAGTTCGTCACGGAACTTCCTGTTTATCCGAAAATACTGGCACTACAATAATATTACAGTAGATAACGCATGAATTATTAAAGCAATACATTTAGACATTTGAGGAGAAAGTTGTTCCCTGTGCTATGTTTAAATTGAGTGGTATATGCCAGAATTGAAACCCTTCTCATTACGGAGTGTTAATTATGCTCAATGACATAATTTGAATGAGATCATCATCTTACATTTGTCATGAAGAAAACATAACAGAAAATATGACACGACATCCGGGTCCTAGTAATGATATTCAACAAGTCCGGATGGTATTCTAAAAAAAAAACTATCCGCAAATTTGCTCCAACATTATCCGCAGCTTATTCGCTATCCGCACAGCCATGCAAACTATATCCGCATGGTGAAAATGTTGGCGGATATCCGCATCCGCGCATCCTATGAACAGCATTACCAAAGGTGCGAATTTAGGGACGCTAAGTAAAAAAGAAACATGATAAATTATTATCAGATGTACACATTAGCGAGTAGCAATGTCATTTCCTCTTTTCCCAGAAGGGAGATAACCTGCGCAAACCGCATTGCGGTGCCCTCCAACCGCAGACTCCACTCTTGATTGTCCATTTCCCGTGCTGCCCGCCACCAGCAGACACTCACTGTTCACTCTCTTAGGGGCTTTCCCACCAGGGTTGGTGACAGCTCATTACCAAAACCAAAACATATTAAAATTAACTCTATACCTATCAGTACAAATTCTAGAGAAACTTCTATTACAAGGAATCATTCATATAACAACACGGAATAATTAAGTCTTTATGGAGTATATAAATATTGTGTGAAGCTACAACGCGATCTATAAGATTATGTCCACTTTACATTACAAATTCCTTTTATCAACCACTCAGAAATGATACATGTTTCGGCTGTTATCAGCCTTCATCAGTCATTAGCAGCATACACACTCTCCAACATATTCGATCTTAAAAATACACAATCACTTGTATGTTTACAAATTGTACAAGTCAAATGGTGTCAACGCGGTAAAATCAGAGATAAAATTCTTAAAGATAGGCTTTGAATGCGAGAGACACCCTTTGATATACTTTATTTGCGCTCATGCTGATGAAAAATTCTTATTTTTTTAGCCTACTTTTCACATTTTGCAAAAATGAGGAAAAAGTAGACTTATGAGATCGATCCGGGAAAATGTGTGTCTGTCTGTCTGTCTGTCTGTCTGTCCGTCCGTCTGTCTGTCTGTCTGTCTGTCCTTCTGTCTGTCTGTCTGGCTGGCTGTGTGTGTGTCCCCCCCTATCAACTCCTAAACGGCTGCAGCAATCAAAACCAAATTTAGTATGAGTAAAGATATGCACCGGAATATCTCACGTCGATATTTGAAAATGATGTCAGTGCTACCAACTGCTGAAAATACGCACTAGAAATTTGAGCTCCATGTTGGATATCTTTCAAGGTATGCATGGGAGCTATTCCAAAATTGGCACACATGTAGATAAGACTATTTCAGTTTAATTTCCAGGAGGCCAACCATGACAGTGTTGCCAAAATAATTTTAAGCCTTCTGATAGGTTCAATGTTTAAATGCATACAACTTCTACACTATCAATTGGATTTCAACCAAATTTTGTATGTAATATCTGTACATAAACAGATATGACTGAGCGTATTCTTAAGGCCACCAGGGCTGCCAACTGTTAATAATTGCTCTCTCTATTTTTTCATCCAAATACCTATATATCAGAAAGTATGCAAGCCAACAGCTTTAAACTATGCACACGTTTATTCTGACATTTTAGATTAATTTGGAGTAACTTATATATGTCAGTTCTACCAACATGATTATAAACCTGCTGATAGTACCAATTTTTAAATACATGTAACTTCTATACTATCTGTTCGATTTCAACCAAATTTCGTATGTGCTATGTGTACAATAACAGATATTACTATTAGTATTGTTAAGAACAATCAGGGCTGCCAACTGTTAATAAATGCTGTCTATATTTTTTTTTACCCTAATATCAATATATCAGAAAGTATGCAAGCCAACTGCTCTATACTTTGCACACGTATAGCACCTGACATTCTAGATTAATTTGGAGTAATTAATACAAGACAGTGCTGCCAACATGATACTATGCCTGCTGATATGTCAAATTTTAAAATGCATGTAACTTCTATACTAACAAATGTATTTCATCCAAAATTGGCACAAAAAGATATCATAATATTTCAGATTATTTCTGACCAGCACACGCATGGTTTTGTTGGCAACATGCTTTTACGCGTGCTGATAGATCCAGTGTCTAACTGCATGTAACGTCCATTGGACTTCAACCAAATTTTGTATTCTGTACCTTAAGAGATGGAACTAAGAATATATTCAGTCACCAGGGCTGCCAACTGTAGTGCTCTATTAGGCTACATTATACCAGGTATATTTTGAACTAATTAGATATTTCGATATTACCAACTTAATTTCGTCATTATTCTAGATAGGTTCATATACTGTAGAATAATCATTGGCATGAAAAGTAGGCTGTATAGTTCTTCACGGAACTTCTTGTTCTTTTTCTAATATTCCATGATGCATCTGTAAAATCGAAATTAAACCCTATTAAATTGAAACCGTACTAATTGACTCAAAATTTGATGAAACAATTACCCCATTAGAAATTGTCGCCTGATTATCCAATCGAGTCGCTTGCCTAGAATATGTGAATGTATTTTTATGACTTGTTCGTCTACATTTCTTTTATGTCATCCTGTTAAAATAATGGAGACAAAAATAACAACTGTGAATCGAAGCAATGATAAATTCTAACTTCCATGGCCAACCAAGGTCATGGATATACAACTACAACGAAAATAAGCCAGCAAATAAGGGTTCGAGTTTGGGTGATGACGAAGGTAGAAATCTGAATTCCCTCTATCAATGTTTACAATTTCACCGCCACCCATCGCAACTCCAATGACACAGTTTAGAAACATCTTATTTAAATATTTGGAATTTTTATTTAATCAAATTATTACAAGGATATCAATTTTACTAATCGACAGCGGTGGCTACGCTCGTTAATGCGCAGCTCTATGCCATGAGGCTAAGCTCTCCGCGGACTCAGTAGACGTGGGTGTGAGCCCCACCGTTGGCCGTCCTTAGGTTTCCAATTGTAAACCCCAGGCGAATGCAGGACCTTCTGACAGGCCACGGCCGCTTCTTTCCACATCCTTGCCCAGTTTTATTCATCTTCATCATTTCTCTCATTAACTCCTCTCCTAAGGTTGGCATCAGGAAGAGTATCCGGGCGTAAACAATATCGCATCTAATCCTCGACCCCGTTGAAAATAATACAAATGTTATTGTTCTATGTGGAGATATTTATTTTATACTAGTTGGTACCCGCGGCTTCGCTCGCGATCAAGACAATGGGGACGATGCATTATTGCTGATATTTGGTATATTCTAATACAACAATCGCGGCTACAGGTGGGTCCATTCTAATTCTGAAAATTCTGATACTTACAGTATTTTGATATCAGCAGCAAAGTGGGAATTTTATATAGTTGTGGAAGTCTGCAGGGTACGATGTTACCGAGTATTGTTTCTTGCATCGAGGGGCGTAAATTGAACTCCGTCCGGTCTTTAAGCGACAACTTCGATATTTTGTCCCGGTTGAGTATTATTAGTGACTTTTCAGTTATGTTGCCCGTTCCACGGAAACAATGGTTTATTTCCGGATGAAAGGCAGCCTATATGTTATCGCAGGGTAGAAGCTGTCTCCATTTCAAATTTCATCCAAATCCGTCCAGCCGTTTACGGACACACAGACTTTCACAACTATAATATATTTCACAATTATAATATATTTCACAATTATAATATATATTGGGATATAGGGATATAGGGATATTGGGATTTAAGATCGTTTTGAAATGTTACACCTCTGGCATCTTGTCAGTTTGATGTGAAAACATCCTGGAGGAGGGTATAGATGAATAACGTAATCGATTTCGTCATCAAAACCGCCTCCTCTCTCACATTATTGATTACTGTACATCGTAATTAGTATGAGGCTCATATGTTATCGACATTGTGGTACTATTCTCAGAGTGTGTGATGTAACTGCAGTGCCATATGGTTGTGTTGGCGACAGCACTCTTCCAATGAATGTGACGTCATGTTCTGAAGAACAGGAGGACTGCTTGTTGTAGCTACATGTTTGTGATCTGCTAGAGTTGCGATGTGGTTACACCTCGGAGACTAAATTATTATCAATACAGTACATTGCAGGATTAGGCTAACAATGTAATGTTAAGAGTTAAACGCCCCTTTTAACTGCTGTGATGTGGAACGTCAGGGAACAATTCAACATCACTGTAACTATTTTGTTGAATTTTGGTCCTTATGTTCATTTTTATTAAACGTTTCTTTTTTGGTAACTTACGAAAAAATATTTTGTTTGATACGATTATTTCTTATTGGGTTTTCAAAATGTTGTTGTCTAATTTTACAAAGAACTTAAAATCCCCATAAATATATCAGAAATGTTTTTTTACTCCTCATTATATATAAATTGCAGCCAATGGCCATAGCAGGGTATTTTAATTGAACGCCCGTAGGCACCCAGAAAGTTCAATTTCAAGTAGTTCCAACTTTGGTTATCAGATGCCACTGCCACTGACACCTAGCGGTGAACGTTGGAATTTGATAGAGCGATTCTAACCAAATAATCTACAAATTTGGCTACACATTACCAATTGTGTGGTAGATTCTTTTCATGCCATAAATATATAACATGGGACCGCCGGCTTTACTTCCCGTCCGAAGGAAGGCATACTGAAGGATTTTAACGCTCTTAAAGGTCCGATGACTTCGGCCGGGTTTGAACCTGCGATCTTGGACATAGCAGTTCAGCATGCTACCAACTACTCCTCATTAAAGCAGAGGTTGATGTAGAGGATGAACCACCAAGAGATTGATAAATTTACAGTGTATAGATGTTAAACAGACAGACAGATGTTACAAAAACTCAG
Source organism: Meconema thalassinum (assembly GCA_946902985.2). Classification (NCBI taxonomy): domain Eukaryota; kingdom Metazoa; phylum Arthropoda; class Insecta; order Orthoptera; family Tettigoniidae; genus Meconema; species Meconema thalassinum. The sequence continues at coordinate 290,887,369 of OX336391.1, read as the reverse complement.
AAATTTGTGTATACATTTATTTGGTGGGTTTCTTTGCTTTGCTTTGCTAGTGACCTAGCCTGAGAAACAAAACGGCTATGATCTGTAAGAAAGTTGTCCATCCAGCACTTACTGTTGCTACAGCATATTACATTTGAATATGGACACTTTCAAAGAGCAAATTGTGTGTTTCTATAAGGGTTTATTATAACTGATATACTGTATTTCATATTGTTTTAGTGATTTATTGTCAAAATTCAATCCCGAGACCAAGGCTCGTATAGGGGGTGATATGGAGAAGATGAGTTTATAATCAAATACAATTAATACAGGTTGCAAGTATTTTCCAGTATTCAAATTATCACTAATATATAGCCTATAAAACAATAGGAAAATAATACTTTATGTCAATAAAGCGCAGCGTTGGGTCATGGGCTAAGCTCTCTGCTGACTCGGTAGACGCGTGGGTTTGAACCCCACCGTCAGCTGTCCTTGAAATGGTTTTCCGTGGTTTCCCCATTTTCAACTCCAGGCAAATGCTGGGACGGTACCTTCTGATAGGCCACGGCCGCTTCCTTCCTCATGCTTGCCCAGTTTCATTCACCATTATTCATCTCTCACTGACTCCTCTCATGAGGTTGGCGTCAGGAAGGACATCCGGCCGTAAAAAACATCCACCACAAAGTCCTTCATCGCATCTAATCCCCGAGCCCATTGGATAACGGGAATAATAAGGGGCCAATTAATTGTAATTCGGTTATATTATAACCTTCTTCAGCAATCAGTAGTAGTCGATAGTCTACAAATGAAGTTGCATGATTGACACAAAATTTGTAAAAGGGATGATTTCAAAATTATTTCCAAAATACTATCTAAAATTATTAAAAAAATACTCTGGTTGGTTGGTTCCTTAGTTTAGGGGCTGCGAAAACGCGGTCATGTAGCCCGTGTACTTTGGGTGTGTGTAGAATCTGTCAGATAACCGTTGTTAATTGTGATGCCTGTATAAGTGTGTGTTATCTGTTTTTAATTCAAGTAAGGACTGCAGACATTGCATTTCAAGTAGTTCCTACTTTTGCCGCCAAACGCCACCGTCAACGACCAACTAGTTCAGAACTTGCGTACCAGACGCCACCGCAGTCGGCTCCTGGCGACGAACGTCGGAATCTAAGAGCGTTTGTCAAATGTTTAACCTAACCTAATTTAGCTTCACACAGGTGTAATTAGTGCAAGGTTCATTAACATGCCATAAATTTATGACATGAGACCGTCGGCTTTACTTCCCCTCCGAAGGAAGGCATACTGAGGGATTTTAACGCTCTTAAAAGTTCGACGACTTCGGCCAGGTTTGAACCCGCGATCTTGGGCATAGAAGCTCAGCATGATACCAACTACGCCACCGAAGCCGCTAAAAATACTCTAATAGGCTAAAAATAAGATCTGTTAGAATTTTTAGATTAACGATGAAAGATAAGTCTCTTGAAAAGGCAGCTTGAACTGGAAATGTCAGTGATATGTGTGCGTCCGGCTGCTTGACCGGATGTCCTTCGCTCCCTCAAGAAACTTTGTATTGGTGATGATCGACGGAAGTGTGTGAAAAACTTTTGTGTTTATGCGTTGACTTTTGTATTTCTTCTGAAATTGTGAGGGATTTGGAATTGAACTTAAACAAAGGACTCGTTGCTGAAAAAAAAAGGAAGAACTGTGACTTGGTTAAGGAATGGAATCTTGATTGGTATTAGAAAGAAGTTTGTCGTTGATGGAAGTAGGGCGAGACGACTCGGACGTCGGTTTGACGGTCTCGTCCAGTTATTTGGTTATTCACGAACGGATTTCCCCCGCAAATGCGGAAACTGAAAGAAATAACTGGAGACTGCATGACTTATTGGTTGGTTGGTTCCTCAGTTTAGGGGCTGCGACAACGCGGTCATGTAACCCCGTGTACTTTGGGTGTGTGTAGAATCTGCCTGATAACCGGTGTAAATTGTGATGGCTGTATTAGTGTGTGTATCTGTTTTTTAATTCAAGTAAGGACTGCAAGTTTGAATTTATCAAATCGTTCCTACTTTTGCCGCCAAACGCAGGCGTAAACGACTACTAGGCCTAGTTCAGAACTTAGCTACTAGACGCCATCGCAGTCGGTTCCTGGCAACGAACGTAGAAACCTAAGAGCGTTGTTTACGTTCTTAACCTATACAATTTTTCTTCACACAGGTGTAATTAGTGGAAGGTTCTTTAACATGCCATGAATCTATGACATGGGACCGCTGGCTCGCTCTTAAAAAATCCGACGGCTTCGGTCGGGTTTGAACCCGCTTTCTTGGGCATAGCATGACTTATTGGTCCGACCCATTGCTAGCATCGATACGATGTGGATCTGGAAGCATAGATCTCTTCTATCTCTAAAATCCGGAAGCATATTTTCCTATTTTCAATGTGTGTATTGTGTTCCGGGTTTTGGTAGGGATTTGTTTTCCTCTGACTTGGTTCTTAGTTTAGAACTGTTTATTCTTGTCCTTAAGGACCGCTAGGACCAAGCAAGGTTATCTTTGTCCCTGCCCTGGTTTCTCTTTCTTAAGTTTATTTGTCTTTTCTTAAATGTATTTTTCCCTTTTCAGGGATGTGCTTCTCAGTTTGTTACTATAGTGCTGTTTTTATTCCTTTATCTTTCTCCCTCCTCCCCAGCACTGCGAGATTAGTTTAGTCCCTTATGGACTGTGTTTAATTAATGTATTTATTGATTTGATTTTCATTGGGTTTTTAACGTTTTGTTTTGCCCTTCTACCTTCATATGCTGCGATTGTCATCTGTGACAATAAGAACTAAGATGGCGGAAATTTTTAAGTCTGGGAATTTGTCTCCTGAGATCATATTTATGATCCAATAATTACTTTTCTCCCTTTTCCTCCCAATTTTTCTAATTTACTGATTACGGTAGTATTTATTAAATAAGTAGTTATTCTCAAACCCCTTGATGTCGGTGTTGAAAGAATTTGAGATTATGTGTGGAACCAACTATGGTCTGGTTGGCGACCACGGGTCCCCAGCTGAGTCCGGCATTGCTTCCACTTACTTGTGCCGGGCTCCTCTCTGTCTTCTTTCCTTTCGACCTCACTTGGTCAACTCTTGTTCTCTTCGACCCCGACGGTATTAGGGTATCCGAGGCCTAGGGAGTCTCTTCATTTCCCGCCTTAATTGGCCCTTGTCTCATCTATTCTGATTCCCTCCTTCTGCGAGGGGTCAGCCTTCTTTTTCTTTTCATGTTATCTCCTGCCTTCTGCTCAAGGCCCTCAAAGAGGCCGGGTGTATGTAGCCCCACTACTTTTGGTGCACCCTAGATAATGCTACACCCTCAGGGGCTCATGGCTGGTGAGTTCGGGAGTTGGCGACCCCGGGGGATTCCTGAGCTGGGTCCGGTTTTCCCCATTTGTCCCTTACCTGTGGGGAGGACCCTCTCGCTTTCACTTTCCTATCTGCCTTTCATGGCTCTCCTTCCTTCCAAGTCCCTCAATCCGCATTCTTCGAGGGTTGAGGGCATTTATTTTCCTCCTGTCCTTTATTTGCCTTCCTCTCCTTTAGTTTTCCATTTCTTCTTCTAGTATGTAGGTTAGTAGTTAGTTTTAGTTTTCAGTTTGCAGTTCATTTTCATCTTCACGATAACCTAGATGTTAGGCCCCTTAAAACAACAATTATCATCATCATCATCATCAACTAGGGTCTCTACACAAGGTTTGAATTTGTTGCATCGTGTTACATTTTTATTGTTATGTTAAAGTTTTAATTTTAATGAAAAGGACTATTACAGTATGTTTTGAATCTATTCTATTGGTAGTTTTGATTACTTTAAGTATCGGTAGTAACGTAGTAATTGGAACCATTCGGATTTAGACTTTAGGTACATCTCTCTGGTCTTCTGATATCATGCGGGAATGGTAACCACAACATGTCTCGGCATTCTTCCATTTACACTATAGGGGGCCAGTGTGGAACTGATGTAATGGTTCGTTGAAAATTTTTGAGGTTGGGATGATTTGCAATCGTGATCATATGTTAATGTTGAAATAATAGCTTCATGATGTGTTTCTGTGAAAATAGAGTAGTTATAAATGAAAATCATTAAGGTATGTATCATTCATTAACAAATTATTAGTGTCTATTTTACATATTATAGAACCTAAAAAGAGCCGTAGAAGCTTTTAGGCACCTTAAATAGCGCTCATTAGAGCCTTAAGTCCGACCGTCCATATATAGCATAGTTTAATATCTCTCTCTCCAATCTATTCAGAGTATTAATTCCCGCTAAAAGCTGCTAACTTTTGTGTATTGCCATCGAGTTAGGACAAAGGTAAAATCGTTTCATTATAAATCATAAGGGTTGATGGATTTTAACACTTTATACAGCGTAGTTTTAATTAATAATAATTAATATGACACAAAAACATTGCCTTGAAAGCTCCAATCTCTAGCGTCAATGGAGACAAACATTTCTTCAATACATACCATTGCACGAAAAGTTAATGCTGCCATTGTTCTTACATGCAGAAGTAATCAACACAAATCAATTGCTGCTGTACCAAATCACAACATTCCGCAGATATAAAGGGTGACTAGAAATTACTTTTGAGACACACAAACCAAATTAAAATAAATACAGTCATGGGTTAAAAATAACAAGGAAATATTGCCCAGTAATCTTCATACTCACCGACCACTGGGGCCGAGAGTGTTAACCCGCTAGCTCGTGCTATGCTCGCTGATGTGGGTTCGAATCCCAACTCATCCATCCTGAAAATGGATTTCGTGGTATCCGTTTTCACCATTACGCAAATGCTGATACAGGTCACGGCTGACTTCTTTCCAAAACCCCTTCCTTAATTAGACACAAGTCAGTGGTCCCTAGGCGATCGGGCTGTCACCATCCCCAGTTGTATGTGCTATCAAAGTTTGTTCATATCCCGGAAACCGTTCTTGCGACGGTAGAGGAATGGTCCCACGCAGAGTCCGTGGATTAAGCCAAACTCGGAGGATAAGCGATAAAAAACACCTTCATATTCAAGGAAGTCGTGGGATTTTAAGAGCGTTAAAATCACTCAGTATGCCTTCCTTCGGAGGGGAAGTATAGCCGGCGGGCCCATGTCATAGATTTGTGGCATGAAAAAGAACCTTCCCCTACAATTGATAGTGTGTAGCTAAATTTGTAAGTTATTCGGTTTAGAAACGCTCTATCAAGTTCCAACGTTCGCCGCTGGCCGCAGTGTCAGTGACAGTGGCGTCTGGTAGTCAAAGTTGGAACTACATGAAAATAAACTTTCATTCATCTTCATTCGTTTCATCTCTCATTTGCTCCTCTCAGGAGGTTGGCGTCAGGAAGGGCATCCGGCTGTAGAAACCATCAGCCAAGTGGAATTTCATCCCATCTCATCCCCGATCCCGTTGGAAACGGGAGTAATAAGATATAAGAACTGTTATAGGAACAGGGAATGATTCCTTGTCAATATGTGGTAAAGTTTGCCACGGTGGGTGAGTGGTTATCGTGTCGGTCTTCCAACCCCCCAAGCTTGCAGGTTCGCTCCTGGCCATGGCAAGTGATTTTTGAAAGGCGCCAAAAATCACAGCATGCATGGCATACGTTGTTGGCATGTTAAAGAGCCCATTTGAATTCAGTAGGCCGTGTTCATAATGGCAAAATTAATCTCAGGATTTTTCCGCAAACACAAAAGAGTTCTTCATTACTCCACTAGGAAGCGCTATGGTGCCAAGGAGCTTAGATATCTAACCTCCTTGACTTTCATAGCGTTCCAAGGTACAACAAAATTTGACATGCAAACTGCCCTCTGGGCGTCAAATAACAAAGCTTGCACCCGGAACCCGAGGCCCTACGATATTAATATTATTATTAATAATAATATGTAGTAAGCATCTTCGTTTTGCGCTCTGGATCAGTTTCTTTATGAACATACTTTGCAGAAGATATAGGCTATAATGATGTTATTGACTTTACTCCCCTTTAACTACTAAGACTTCTAAGGACGTCGGGGTGCCAGAACATGTACTGACACTCAAATACCCAACTGACTGCGCCGTGCAACCTTGGACACTGCCGGCCAGAACGTTTCCGCTGCGCCACACAGTCAGTCATTTTGCAGAAGAGAATGAAATCACTTGTATACATCCCAGTTATTGCATACAGCAAAGAAATATCAACCATCTGAGTGCCGGTCATATTCTTTTCCAATCAAGCGCAGAAGAAGTAGTTAGATGCGTATTATTTACTTCTAATGGACAGTGGCGTGAGTCTGTAAGTACGCTACTTGAACCCTGTCTCAGGCCAGGAGTACGGATGATTGATTCTCTTTAGAACAATTTTGATTTTATTGCTGTTCCATCCATTCTACTGGTTTGTTCTCGCCAAACAATGATTTATTGCTATAGACCAGGCGTTCTCAACCTGGTGCTTGCGAGGACAAGCTTCCCTGTGATCAATTCTTCAATTCGAATTCTGTTAAACGAACCGGAATAATGCTTTCATTACAAATTTTATGTTCGTCGATGTCGAAATGTAAACATTACGTATCATAATGAGGCTCATCGTTATGAAACAGTTTCTCCCGCCAATCAGAGCTCAAGAAACAGTTGTGTGACCAATTAGGTAAGGATACCTTCGCGCATGCGCTCAAAATTCAACATGTGTATATATATTACGGAAAAAGCACCGCCCATATGTTCGCGTAAATAAACTGGCGAATATGAGACAAGAAATAGCACTGTACCTTAATATCCCCAAGTCCAATTTCTACACAACGCATTGCTTTCAAACGACTTCGGTGACAATATTAGTGAATGCTATAGAGCTGGACGGCAGCCTATAAACAATAGGTGTTCTGTGTTGGCAAGCAAAGTGAATGGTCTCTGCTTTCGGAGTGCCTTGGCCCACGCATGCGCTTTTTTCAGTCAGCAAAGCCAACGCGCCTTGCTTACTAACTGAATTAACTGAATCCCACAGTTATTTATGAATATTTATGTTAAAACATATAATAAAGTTATAATTATCGTCGAACATGAACAGTCGTATGCAACTCGCCTATAATGGTAATTAAGACACTCGTATGGAAATTACAAAAAATTCGCTTACGCTCGTTTTATAAACATACTCGTGTCTTAATTATTGTCATTATAGGCTCGTTGCATAATGTACTATTGACAGTCAGAAATTTTATCATGTTGTGAAATAGTATTATTAATCCACAGTAAAAATAATTGGACATCCCTGTTTTATGGATAACACGAAAGATGCTGATTCTACTCAACTTTGCACACGTAAATGTATCTTATCTGCATGAGACATGCAAGCAGTTGCAGCATGCCTGGTGAGCGGTGAATTTCCTGCTATTTCAGCACTTCTAAGGGTGAGAGACACAAAGAGAAAGATTGGCAAAGGAAAGCTAGTTGCATGTTTGTTGCATTATTATTATTATTATTATTATTATTATTATTATTATTATTATTAATATCCATTCATTCATTCATTCATTCATTCATTCATTTTGTATCGGCCATCTATGGACTGCGTAATTCCGTTACATTCTTCGGGCTTTGTTGTTTGCCCAGTACGCCCGCATTCGTTCTCGGTGGATTTCCTTCTTTTCCTAGGTCCAAATCTTTCCCGTTTTCAGTCTTAGAAATCTTGGAATGTTCGATGTTTTCTCTTCAGTGGGATGCGTACCTGATTGTCAGTTGATGTAATACCAACGTCTTTCAGATATCTGCACAGTTCAATGAACCTGGCCCGTTTGGTTTTCCTCTCTTGAGAGTAAGTAATGATGCGGTTGGTCTGCCTTTCTGGGTCCATAAAAGTTAATAATAATAATAATAATAGTGATTATTATTTCTTCTTCTTTCGTTTCACCCTCTTTGGGGTACGTTGATTCAATCATTTCTCTGCGAATTGTTCTTTCCATAGTGCTCAGTATGTCTTCATTTTTGTGATATTTTCCCCTCTTCTTCCGAGATGATGGGTTCGGTTTTTAGTGTAGATTTGTCTTGGAACCTTATATTTTTTATCGTTAGTAATTATTATTTGTATTTTCGATTTAGCAGTGAATTTTTTGAAATTGTAATTCTACTAGGTGTTTTTCAGTTTCTTTGAACCATGTGGATTTTGTATTGTGGTTACGAAACGAATCAAAGATTTAGAGTTCTTTCTGAGTAAATGACCGTAAAATGTATCCTCCTTTATCGCATAGTATCTGAAAGTTTTTAAATTTTCTTGTAGAGAGAGCTATTCTGGATGTGCATTATATATTATCCTGAAATTTTGGTACTATGATAATTCTTAAAATTGTCCTTTCCTTTAATTCACGTTTCTCCATCTAGCCTTTGAAATTCATGTTTAGGGTTTCTGCTGCATACAACAGGGTTTCTGGTTTATTCACTGTCTTATAATGTTTTATAGAGATTTTTATTATTATTATTACATTCCATTTAATGGTGCTCGAGTACTTGGTGCGGGTGGTGCTTACAGATTCAGAAAGTTTGGGAACGCCTTCTATAGATACGAATGTTAGAATACTTGATTCATCACGGCCGTGGCCTGAAGTTAGGAACCATCCCGGCATTTGCCTGGAGTAGAAGTTGGCTGAGGTAGGGTTTACTCAGCCTCGAGAGGCAAATCTGAGAGGAGGTGGGTTCGGTTCCTACCTTAGCCAACCTGGAACTGGTTTTCCGTGGTTTCCAACTTCTATTCCAGGCAAATGCCGGGATGGTTCCTAATTTCAGGCCACGGCCGTCTTATTGCCGATCCTCACCTGAATTACAAATGAAGGGTCCACGGAAAAAATGGGGAATGCCACTCAAAATGTAAAATCGAGATATCAGCGCGATCTGGTAGGCCTCTTTGCGACGTAATGAAGGCACAATTGTATCTGGCTAAGAACAATGAGGGTCATGAGAAAGTTGATGCGTACATATAAGTACATAGGCTATAAGTAATGACACTTTAACACTCGTTTCCTGAACATTATACACTATTTGACATTCCCCCTTCTTCCCGTGGACCCTTCAAATCAGAGGCGTATAGACAATTTTTTTCGGGGGGGGGGGGGGGGGGGCTGACTATCCGGGAAAATTGTGAGTATTCTCAGGGGATTGTCACCGCAAAATATCCATAAATATCAACCAATATCTTAGAGCATAGGCCTATACGAGTAACTTTGTGTGATTATTTTAGATATGATTCAAAGTTTATATAGCCTACAATTAGGCCTACTGGCAATGCAAAATGTTGTAAAATACAACACAGAAATAAAATGTTATACTTAATGAATTTTCTATTATGGACTATGGAGTATGTATGGCAAATATCTAAATATTTGTCAATTTACTAAGCAGAAAGGTAAACAGTTTTTTTCTTTTCTTTTACAAGTCGATAATTTATTTCTTAAAAGTACCGTACTGTGGAATTCTCAGTTTTGGCTCACAAGGCTGAGAGTACCCCGTTCCAGCCCTCAGACCAGAATTGAAATTTCTTGGCAGAGCCAGTAATGCAATTCGGACCTCCGGGGCGGCAGCCAAGAATGCTAGCCGCTACACCTCGAGGTAGTCTAATTTCAATCTTATTATTGTTTATAACTTAGCCAAGTTAAGATTAGGGTCCACCAAATTTACAATTATTTTATGCTTTTACCAAAGAAACACTTTCTTAATTTTTATTGGCTTTTTTCGGGGGGGGGGGGGAGAGATGGATCCCCCTCAGCACCCCCCTTATATACGCCCCTGCTACAAATACACACACTAATACAGACATCACAATAACAGTGGTTACGAGACAAAATCCACACTCAGCCAAGTACACGGGGCTAAATGACCACGATATTCAAACCCCTCAAATGAAACCAATACTTTATGAAACCGTGAACGACCAGTAGTCCTAGGCTGTATGAAATGCATTTAATCACATTTAACGCGGACAAATGCTGTATATAAACGTGTTCAAATATTGGCACCTTGTGAACTGATGCAGGTTCTTTTTTTAAATACTAGCTGTACCCGGCATGCGTTGCAATGCCAATCAAAGAAAGTGTTGGCGTTGTAACTTTGTTTGTTGAAGTGCTTTTGGTTTCCCAATATTTTTTTTCTTTTTCCGTTAACCACCTCTAAACTATTGTAAAATTGATTTACTATCTCAAAAAAATCATGGGAGCGCGCTCAGCAACTCACCAAAGTTTCATCGCAATGAAATGAATGGCATATGAACGCACACGGGACTTTGTTGAAACGATTCGAGTGCCGTCACCCATTTGTTGAATATACTCGTACGCTACCTATTGTAAAATGGATTTACTAATTCGAAAACTTTCCCTGGCGTGTACACAACAACTCATCAAAGTTTCATCACAATCGAATGAATGGCATATGAACGCATACGGGATTTTGTATAAACGATTCGCGCGCCATTACTCATTTGTTGAATCTACTTGTGCGCCACCCATTGAAAAACGGATTTACTAATTTATACACCTTCGCCGGACTGTACTCAACTCACTAAAGTTTTATCACAATCGGATGAATGGTATATGAACGCATACGGGACTTGGTTGAAACGATTCACGCGCTGTCGCTCATTAGTTGAATCTACTCGTGCGCTACCATATTGTAAAATGGATTTTTCAAAATCAGAAATCTTCGCGGGAGTGGAAACAACATTTCACCAAATTTCATTGCAGTTGCATGAATGGTATATGAACGCATACGGAACTTTTTTTTTAAACGATACGCGCGCCGTTACTCATTTGTTGAATCTACTCGTGCGCTACCTATTGTAAAAAGGATTTACTAAGTCAGAAACCTTTCCTGGAGGGTGCACAACAATTCACCAAAGTTTCATAGCAATCGGATGAATGGTATATGAACGCATACGGGACTTTGTATAAACGATTCTTTACTGGCACGTTAAAGATCCCCTTCGGGGCAAAATTCCGGCACCCCGGCGTCTCTAAAAGCCAGTGTAGTTAAAAGGGACGTAAAACCAATAACATTATTTATTATTATTATAAACGATTCGCGTGCCGTCGCTCATTTGTTGAATCTACTTGTGCGACACCTATTGTAAAGTGGATTTTCTAAGCCAGAAATCTTCTCTGAAGTGTACACTACAATTCACCTAAGTTTAGTCGCTATCGGACGAATGGTATATGAACGCATACGGGACTATGTTGAAACACTTCGCGCGTCGTCGCTCATTTGTTTAATCTACTTGTGCGATACCTATTGTAAAGTGGATTTAGTAAGCTATAGTAAATTGGATTTACTACCCCTATACAAATTACGTTGAATAACTAACGGAATTTCATGTTAAGAGCCTCATTTTCTATACCGGTAGTGGAGAGTGCTACTCGCATCCAGTCGGCCGTGTCTCGTCAAGAGCTACTGTTGCCTGGAAACGACTTGCCTTAGCTGTCATTTGCGTTACGTTTTATCGTGACTTGTATTCTCTTTGACGTTTTATGTCACGTCACGGGATTTAAAAAAAAAGTATCCTATGTTCGTCCCCTGGTTCTAAGCTACCTCCACTCCAATTTTCAGCCAAATAGGTTCAGCCGTTCTAGAGTTATAAATAGTGTAACTAACGCGACTTTCTTTTATAGATATAGATTTCGTGAGAGATGGCAGTACTACTGTATGTGAGTTGGAACTGCTACCAGGATGTGTGTGACGTGCGTGACATGTTGACACAATCGCACTGCACAACACACCAGCTCGATATTCTTATCTGACGAGCACGAGCACTGTGCCTCCAGTCCCTTCTAGATATAGGCTGCTCGACACGACGCCATGCGGATATTTCCAGTACTTAGGCAATACCAACATTCCTACAAACCTTGACCTATAGGCGCTCATCCCCAACCATCTTATACTAATTCTATCTTATACTATTAGAATATATATATTTTTTCAATCATTATTATTTCATCAATTTCAATTGGTTTTTAGGGGGGTTGAATCTAACCTACTTACGTTAATTAATAGCATATTTATCCATTAATCATTTAGGTTGAATAATTGCCGCTATAGTTTCAGGTGAAAATTTATGAGAATAATATTTCCTCATTTATTCTTTTCTTAGATCTTCTATCATTTTCTTATTCAATACCTTTCAAATACTTCATATTAATCAAAATTTTCTTATAATAAATAATGACCCAAAAATTAAATTTTGTTTATTTTCTTTACTCCTATCCTTAGGGGGATTACCCCAATTCCTAGGTTTTATGCCAAAATGATTAATTATTCAAGCAATAGCTGAATTAAATAGATACTAATTATTACTTTAATAGTAATCACAACATCAATTACTTTATTTTATTATCTTCGTATTACTTTTACTGCATTTCTTTTCTCTTATAGAGAAATTAAATGAAATTATACACAATTTTATAGTAATCAATTTTATAATCCAATAACAATCTTTACTGTAATTTCAACTATAGGATTAGTACTTAACTTTTATGCGACTATGCACAATTTTAGATGTATTCCCAGCAACATTAATTCCTTTAATTCTTAGAAAACATTTCTATCAATTTTTTTAGTTTACCCCCGATGGCATAATTATTACTATGAAATACTTAAATGTTGTTGTTATTTGAGTAGAAAGAAAGTTTAGTGCTTTTCAGTCGGTGAACACGAATGTACCCAAAAGAGTTGGGTTATTCTCTAATCCTAAAAAAAATACATGAGATTAATAAATACACTAGGATGACCAGTTTCGACCGTCAAGCGATCATCATCAGATCCATTACACTTAGGCTACAAATCTAAGTCTGAAAATACAGGTGAAAATATTTACAATATGTATACTTATTTAGTGAGTCGCGAGTTACTAGTCACCGAGTGAACAGCGCGCTGCCAAACTGTACAAGTCTGCTAACCAGATAAGTAGCCTGTATAATACTCTACAATCAGAATTGACCATTCACAACAATCACATAGTCATTCCAAAAATAGGCAAATTCCGGAGTTCTATCACAACTTTCAGCATCTCACTAAAACATCATATAGACTACAACTAACAAATACCGACAAGTAGCATTACCAATCTTCTTCTTCTTATTCTTCTACCTTACCCGATACGGACGTTGGCTACCACCATGGCTAACACCTTCTTATCCTGTGCAATCCTGAAGAGTTCCGTGGAAGACAGCCCAAACCACGTTCTTAAATTATCCATCCAAGTTATTCGTCTCCTTCCCGGTCCACGCTGACCTTCAATTTTACCCTGAAGTATAACATGGAGCAGACGGTATTTTGGATTCCTCATCATGTGTCCCAAGTATTCCAATTTCCTCTTCTTAATTGTGTTTAACAGCTCAAGTTGGCTGCTCACACGCTGAAGAACCTCGGCTTTACTCACATGTTCTGTCCACGAGATTTTAAGAATCCGCCGGTATATCCACATTTCAAAAGCTCGAATCTTCTTTTCTGTAGCTACGGACAAGGTCCAAGCTTCAACACCATAAAGAAGGGTGGAGACAACATAACAATTCACATTTTTTTCTTAGCATAGCATAGTAGTTGTTTCATTGTCATAAAGATGGATCTAGCCTTCTCTATACGGCATCTTAATTCAACCGAAGGATCACAATTCTCATTAATATTCTGTCCTAAATAAACCAAACCCTTGACTCGCTCAATCTTATGTCCATCGACTAAAAGGACTTGTGACAATGCTGGTTTCGCATTACCAATACACCAACAAAATAAGTGTACATATTGTAAATATTTTCACCTGTATTTTCAGACATAGATTTGTAGCCTAAGTGTAATGGATCTGGATCTGATAATAGTTCGACGTTCGAAACTGATCAGCCTAGTGTATTTATTAATCTCATGTAATTTTTTTCAGGATTAGGGTATAAGCCAACTCTCTTGGGTACATTCATGTTGACCGACTGAAAAGCACTAAACTTTTGTTTACTAAGGCAACACTGAAAAATGGCTTCAAACCCCACAATTTTATTTGTGTCTTCGGTCTTTTGACTGGTTTGATACAGCACCCAATGCCTCCCTGTCCTGAGCACATTCAACTTTCGAGTTCTTATCCTCGATCCTACCTTCCATAACTAAGTTTGCTATTTCTGGGTGTCTTAGTAGGTTTAGTGTCCTACCAACCTATTTCATCTCTTCATTAGCAGTCACCAGAAACATCTCTCCTCGCCCACTCGTTCTAAATACCTCTTCATTTGTTACAACTTCATCATTCCCCTACAACACCACAATAATTCAAATGCTTCTATTCTCCTCTTTCCTGCTGCACCAACAGTCTAAGTTTCACTTCCATAGCGTGCCACGCTTCAGACAAAAGCTTAAAATGACTTTATGTTCGACCCTGACTATTATATGTCAGAAAACTGTACTATGATGAGGCTCGTTATAACACTATTTTTCATTATGAAACAGTTTCTCCCACCAATCAGAGCTCAAGAAACAGTTGTTTGACCAATTAGATAATTAGATGCGCTGATATCCACGGCCTTCTAATTTAAATTTCACTACCTGGCCTAGTGTCATTGTAGGGTAATCGAGGAGGCCATGGTCAAATACAAGGCATTCTCTGCATCTCATGCGCTCTGTTCAGTACATAAAAATGGCGAAATCTCGACAGATATTTATGAATATTTATGTTTGAACATAAAATAATTATAAAAATTATCGTCGAACATAAACAGTCGTATGCAACTCGCCTATAATGGTAATTAAGACACTCGTATGAAAATTATAAAACGAGCTTATGCGAGACACATAATCGAGTCTTAATTATTGCCATTATAGGCTCGTTGCATAATGTACTATTCAAATACCTAAATATATATTTGATGTCGGCAGATTTCTTTTATGTAGAAATGCTTTCCTTGCCTGAGCCCCAAAAACAATTTACAAATGAGAACAACAAATACGCAATAAAACATACAAATGATGAAAACCAATCTGTCAGTGCCTGTCAACAGTGTAGGGGGTCAGGCGCCGACTATTTAACTTGAAATACCAAAACACTTCCAGATAGAAGTAACACATGTAACACTTGTAGAAATTTACTTATTCAGTGTTTATAATTCAATTCTGGGGGCTTGTTGCGTTGGGTATTTCTTACCAGGAGTAGCAGAGCCTTCGTCGATTAGTTTGGTGGAGGGATGGTGATCGTTTACGAATGGATTTGTGATATTTTAGCCTTGTTGATATTATTAAAAATGTTATTAAAGGGTCTTATCGCATGGCTTTTTAACAACCATACAGTTTTTTGAGATTCTGTCATATATTTTAAATGTCATCATCCACATAATCGTTGACATAGATTTGAAACTTGAGGTAAGGGAGCTGATGAAGATCGCTTGACGATCAAAATTAGTAATCAAAGTGAATTTGTTAATCACATGTATTTTCCTCAGGTTTAGGGAATAACACCCATAACGATTGGATACAATCGTGTTGACCGACTGAAAAGCTTTAAGATTTAGTTTACAGTACATGTTGTGCTCCTTAATCCACTTACCAACTTAAAATAAGTACAGCTCTTTGCAAATCCACTTGTGTTGAACTATATTTTGACGAGTTTCATGGTTAGGGAGCTCTTTTCAAGTACTGTATTTACTTTCATCTTGATTGTTGCTTCACACTTACCTCAGGGTCTCACGCCTAGTGAGATGTAGATTAGCGCCTACGGGACCCCAGTTAATTCCGACATTGCTTCCACTTACTTGTGATATCCTTATCATCCTTCCTGTCGACGTTCCTGGGTCAACTCTTGTTCTCTTCTAACTCCGAAGGTATAATGGTATCGAGGCCTAGGGTGTCTTTCACTTTCCCACCTTAAATTGGCTCTTATCTCATCTTCCCCAATACCCTCATTCATCGAGGCCTGCTCCATTTTGTTTTCATGGTATTTCCTGGCTTCTGCTCAAGGTCTTAAAGGAAGCAGGGTGTACTTCACTCCACCACTTACGGTGCACCCTGGGCAGTGATACACCATTAATTTATTTATTTATCATACATTATATAACATAACATATAACATAATGTATTTATTTATTTAATTATTTATTTTTACTTATTTATATATTTCTCTGTTTCTATGTTTTTTTATTTCTTTACTTATTTGTTTGTTTGTTTTTCTTTCTTTCTTTCTTTCTTTCTTTCTTTCTTTCTTCCTTCATTTATATAATTTTTATTTGTTAGTTACTTCGTTTGATTATATATTTGTTTGTTTGTTTGTTTGTTTGTTTGTTTCTTTCTTTCTTTCTTTCTTTCATTATTCATTTATTTATTTATTCATTTGTTTGTTACTTTGTTTGTTTATGTGTTTGTTGTCTTTATTTGTTCGTTTATCTATTACAAGTTTGTTTTCTTATTTGTATATTTGTTTGTTTATTTGTTTGTTTATTTATTTATGTATTTATTTATTTATTACTTTGTTTATTGATATGCTTTTTATTGTTTATTTGTTTGTTTTTTATTTGTTTCTTTCTTCTTTCTTTCTCCGTTACGGTCTTCTAAGGACCAATTTCAATGTTTAGTCCTTTGGTGTTTTTTCTTCTTCCTCCAGGTCTCCTTCTTCTTCCTCCAGGACTCCTTCATCTTCACACTATGCATCTTCTTTCTCTCTTCGGACCATTTTGAGCCTCTTTTCTTTTCCTTCCTTCCTTGGAACCCTTCCATTCCCAACACTTTTTTCCAAAAAATTTCTCTCTCTATTGCATCTTCTTCTCTTATATTGTTTCTTTCCCAATCCTTTTTAACTTCTTGAATCCAAGTTGTTGTTAATTTCTTGTTCCAAAGATATTTGAATATCTGTTTGGTTAACCTATTGTCATTCATTCTATATAAATGTCCAAAAAATAGCAATCGCCTCTTTTTTATTGTGTCTGTTATGTTTTCAATGTTGCGGTATATTTCATCATTACTTCTTAATTTCCAGAATTCTGTAATTCTTAATAGACCTAATATTTTCCGTACAATTCGTCTTTCTAATACTTCCAATTTATCTAACTTATAATTCAGTGCTAGACATTCGCTTGCGTATAGGCAGTCTGGTTTGATTACTGCTCTGTAGTGCTGTATTTTCAAGTTTCTAGATAAACAATTTTTGTTGTAGCTGTTCTTTGTTTATTTATTTGTTTGTTTATTTATTACTTTACTAGCTGTACCCGGCATGCGTTGCAATGCCAATCAAAGAAAGTGTTGGGGTTTTGACTTTTTTAGTTGCATTGCTTTTGGATTCCCAATATTTTCTTCTTTTTCCGTAAACCACCTCTAAACTATTATAAAAAAAATAATACTATCTCAGAAACATTCGTGGGAGCGTGATCAACAACTCACGAAGTTACAGTACATCGCAATGAAATGAATGGCATATGAACGCATACGGGACTGCTGAAACGATTAGAGCGCCGTTACCCATTTGTTGAATATACTCGTACGCTACCTATTGTAAAATGGATTTACTAACTCGAAAACCTTTCATGGCGTGTACACAACAACTCATCAAAGTTTCATCGCAATCGGATGACTGGCATATGAACGCATACGGGATTTTGTTTAAACGATTCGCGCCGTCGCTCATTTGTTGAATCTTCTTGTGCGCCAACCATTGAAAAACGGACTTACTAATTCATGAACCTTCGCAGGACTGTACTCAGCTCTCCAAAGTTTTATCAGACTCGGATGAATGGTATATGATCGCATACGGGACTTTATTGAAACGATTCACGCGCTGTCGCTTATTAGTTAAATCTACCCGTTTGTCACCAATTGTAAAATGGTTTTACTAAATCAGAAACTTTCCCTGGAGAGTACACAACAACTCACCAAAGTTTCATCTATATCGGACGATTGTATATGAACGAATACGGGACTTTGTTGAAACAATTCGCGCGTCGTCTCTCATATGTTGAATCTACTCGTGCGCTACCTATTGTTAAGTGGATTTACTAAGCCAAAAACCTTCCCTGAGTGTGTACAACATCTCACCCAAGTTTCATTGCATTGGGGTAAATGGTATATGAACGCATGTGGGACTTTGTTGAAACAAACGCACGCAATTTTGTTGAAGTTACTCGCGCTCCATCTATTGTTAATTGGATCTGCTATGCCTATAACTTTTCCTGGCGTATGCACAACAACTCACTGAAATTTGATTGCAATCGGATGAATTGTATATGAACGCATCACCAACACTCATTTGTTTAAACTACTGGTGCGCTATCTATTGTTAATTGGATTAACTATGCCTATAAGCATCCCGGAAGTGTGCCAAACAACCCACCAAAATTTGGTCGATATCGGATGAATTGTAGGCTATATGAACGCATCGCCAACACTCATTTGTTTAAAATACTCGCGCGCTGTCCATTGTAAATTGGATTGACTATGCCTATAATGATTTCGGAAGTGTTCACAACAACTCACCAAAGTTTCATAGCAATCGGATGAATGGTATATGAACGCATGCGGGACTTGGTTGAAACTATTCGTGTGCCGTCGCTCATTTGTTGAATCTACTCGTGCGCAACCTATTGTTAAGTGGATTCACTAAGCCATAAACCTTACCTGAAGTGTACACAACATCTCACCCAAGTTTCAACGCAATGGGATGAATGGTATATGAACACATGTGGGACTTTCTTGAAACAAACGCACGCCATTTTGTTGAAGCTACTCCCGCGCCATCTATTGTAAATTGTATTTACTTCGCCTATTACTTTTCCGGGACTGTGCACAACAACTCACCAAAATTTGATCGCAATCGGACGAATTGTATATGAACGCATCGCCATTACGCATTTGTTTGAACTATTCGCGCGCTATCTATTGTGAAATGGATTAACTATGCCTATGATCATCCCGGAAGTGTTTACAACAACTCACAAAAATTTGATTGTAATCGGATGAATGGTTTATGAACGCATAAAAGACGAACACACAGACATTCCTTTATAAGATAAGATTTGTTTATTTATAAGTTTATTTATTTGTATATTTGTTGTTTATTTATTTGTTTGTTTATTTGTTATTACTTTGTTTATTATTTTTATATTTGTTTATATAATAGACCTAATATTTATTTATATAATTATTGTTAATTTGTTTGTTTATTTATTTATTTATTTTGTTTATTTATTACTTTATTTGTTTATTAATTTGTATGTTTGTGGTTTATTTATAAGTTTACAAGCTGTACCCGGCATGCGTTGCAGTGCCAATCAAAGAAAGTGTTGGCGTTGAAATTCTGTTTCTTGAAGTGCTTTTGGATACACAACATGTTAACTGCCTCTAAGCTATCGTAAAATGGATTTTCTTATTTAGAACCATTCGTGGGAGCGTGCACAAAAACTTTCAAAAGTTTCATCGCTGTCACTCATTTGTTGAATCTACTCGTACGCTACCTATTGTGAAATGGATTTACTAAGTCGAAACCCTTCCCTGGCGTGTACACAATAACTCATCAATGATTCATCGCAATCGGATGAATGGTATATGCACGTATAGGGGTTTTTGTTTAAACGATTCGTGCGCTGTCACTCATTTGTTGAATCTACTCGTGCGCTACCTATTGAGAAAAGTATTACTAAGTCTAAGCCCTTCCCTGGCGTGTACACAATAACTCATCAAGGTTTCATCGCAATCGAAGAATGTTATATGAACGCAATAGGGGATTTTGTTGAAACGCTTCGCGCGTCGTCACCCATTTGTTGCATCTACTCTTGCGCTACTTATTGTGAAATGGATTTACTAAGTCCCCTTCCCTGGCGGGTACGCAATAACTGATCAATGTTTCATCGCAATCGGATGAATAGTATATGAGCGCATACCTGATTTTGTTTAAACGATTCGCGCTCCGTCACTCATTTGTTGAATCTACTCGTGCGCTACCTACTGTAAAATGTATTTACTAAGTTAGAAACCGTCACGTAAGTGTCCACAACATCTCACCCAAGTTTCATCGCTATCGGACTAATGGGATATGAAGACATAGGGGACTGTATTGAAACGCTCCGCTTGTCGTCGTTCATTTGTCGAATCTACTCGTGTGCTACCTACTGTGAAATGTATTTACTAAGCCAGAAACCTTCCTTGGAGTGTCCACCATATTTCACCCAAGTTTCACCGCTAACGGCAGAATGGTATATGACCTTATACGGGACTTTGTTGAAACGCTTCGCGCGTCGTCCCTCATTTGTTGAATCAACTTGTGCGCTGCATATTGTATAGGGGATTTACTAAGCCAGAAATTTTCCATGACGTGTACACAACATATCACCCAAGTTTCATAGCTACGGACGAATGGTACATGTATGCATACGGGACTTGGTTGAAACGCTTCGCGTGTCGTCGCTCATTTGTAGATTCTACTCTTGCGCTACATATTGTAATATGGATGTACTCAGCCAGAAACCTTCCCTGGAGTGTACACAACATCACACCCAAGTTTCATCGCAATCGGATGAATGGTATGTGAACGTATACGGGACGTTGTCGAAACGCTTCGCGCGTAGTCACTCATTTGTTGAACATAAACGTGCGCTTCGTATTGTAAATTGGATTTACTTAGCCATAAACCTTTCCTGGAGTGTACACAACAATTCACCAAACATTTATGACTATCAGACGAATGGTATATGACTTTATACGGGACTTTGTTGAAACGCTTCGCGTGTCATCGCTCATTTGTTGAATCTACTGGTGCGCGACCTATTGGAAAATGTATGTACTAAGCCAGAAACCTTCCCTGGAGTGTACAAAACATCTCACCCAAGTTTCATCGCTATCGGATGAATGGTATATGAAATTATATGGGACTTTGTTGAAACGCTTCGCGCGTCGTCGCTCATTTGTTGAATCTACTCGTGCTCTACCTATTTTTAAAGGGATTTACTAAGCTAGAAACCTTCCCTGGAGTGCACACAAAATCTCAGCCTAGTTTCATCGCTATCGGACGAATGGTATATGAACGCAAACGTGACTTTGTTGAAATGCTTCGCGCGTCGTAGCTCATTTGTTGAATCTCCTCGTGCGCTGCCTATTGTAAAGTGGATGTACTAAGCCAGAAAATTTCCCTGCAGTGTACGCAACATTTTACGCAAGTTTCATAGCTATCGGACGAATGGTATATGAATGCATACGGGACTTTGTTGAAACGCTTTGCGTGTCGTCGCTCATTTGTTGAATCTACTCGTGCGATATCTACTGTGAAATGTATTCACTAATTTTGAAACCTTCACGTAAGTGTACACAACATCTCACCCAAGTTTCATCGCAATCGGACGAATGGTATATGAACGCATAGGAGACATACCCACAGACAAACTATCACGTTACATTGATTTTTATATATATATATAGATTTATTTTTTTGTTTTTTACTTTGTTTATTTATTATTTGGTTTATTTATTTATTTATTTATTTATTACTTTGTTTATTTATTTCTTTGTTTGTTTATCTATTTATTTATTTATTTATTTATTTATTTGTTTGTTTGTTTCTATTTATTCATTTGTTTCTTTGATAGTTTCTTTGTATGTTTATTTATCTATTTATTTGTTGATTGTTTTATTTACTTATTCACTCACTGTGAAAGTCTGTATTATGTACTTCTTATTTGATGTAACCTCCAGCTAAAAATGGAAACATCTGTTAGAGAGAGAAATCTAGTCAAGTCACATTTGACGTTGAGATTGGCTGTCATCCCTTTGTGCGCCACAATCGCGTTAGCCAAATAGAATATCATGTCTCAATTTGCTGCTGTATTTCAGATCGTATTCCACAAGTTTCAGCATCTGGATGGGAAGAAAGTCTCCCCTGGGAGAACGGTATATTATTGCAGAGTAATTTGCCTCGTCCCGATGACCAGCAGCAGCTTTGCATAGCCAGTCTCCATTAGCATTCAAAAGCTGTGCCCGGCGCAAGAGATTAATGCTCGAGCCATACAAGATATAAAACACATGTATCTAATAAATTAACTACCGTACGTGACATGGTTCGGACGGCCATCCTGTTCTAAATAAGGCTTCACTTTTTGTTTGTATCCATCATACAACGAGAGAAATATGAGGTGTATTTATATAATTCTGTTTTATTGCCATTTCCAGATGGACTTAAATCATGGGATCGTTCTGAGTTCGCAGTTAATCTTGACCAAGGATAATGGTGATGGATGTTTGTGATCTAATTCCCATTTCAACTTAGACAGCAGATGATATGTAGCAGATAATAAAAGGTATGGGCACAGATTTGAAAAAAAATGTTCAGAGGATGAATATCGAGTGAACAGGACTTCTTACAACGCTGAAGATCAGACAATACAAATAACTGCCATCATATTGACAGCCGAAAATTTAAATGAAGTTGTAGAATTGAAGGGTTCATTCCAAAAACCCGGCAAAGTTAAAATATTGACTTTTTGAGATAAAAAAAAAACATCTTATTCCTCTTCAAGGCCAGCTCTACGTATAGATATTATTGCTGTCTCCAAAAAGCAGACAGGTCGGGTTACACACGAGGGTGAAATATTGGAGATTCTACAAAAATAAGAAAAGTCAAATGCTTTTTCAAGATAATAAATCACCCGGAATGTTGGGCATTCAATAATGATTTGTACTTTGTTAGGATTTACATAATAAATGATCGTATTTGAGGTTCAAAGTATTTTTCTATTTTGTGTTCAACTAAGATTTCAGCAAAAACCAGACTAGTCCAAAGGTTCTTTTAAATGTTTTCTCAACTCATAAAGAATATATTTCCTTTACATGCAATTATTTATTTATTTAGCGTATGATGAATACAATATTATATACAATATTATGTACACTATATACAGTACAAATACCATCTCAAGTTCATAACTAGAGTTCCATGTTTAATGTTGAGAGCCAGAGAAGGGATTCACTTGAGACACAGTGTAAGTCTTCTATAGAGCCTCTGTATGCACGTAAAGGACACTCGAATGTAAAAATATGTGGGCTGGTGAAGAACGAATTCATCAGGAATAGTTAATCTGTCGATTGTGGTTCCTTGAAAAGTGCTTTTTCGGTTGAGCAAAATATTTGTGGTCCACTGTCTGTTCCTCTTCTCCGCAGTCACATTGAGGTGGTGCCTTCCATCCCCATTTGAAGAGAATGGCTCCACATCTACCTTGGCCGGTCCTAATACGGTTTAGCGTCCTCCACTGTCGTCTGGGAAGGGAAAATCCATCAGGGCACTTACAGGGGTTCTTGATGATGTGATGATTTGGTAACGAGGATTGCAGATGCCATTGCTCTTTCCATGCGTCCGATACATTAAAGGAGGTGTCCTGTAGATTCATTGCAGTACGCCAAGAAGGGTGTCTGGATTTCAGTCGTTTGGTTGGAGAAGCTGCTATATCAGAATGAATAGGGAGGTGAGGATTGTTTTCTATTTTCTTCCATAAGTTAAGCAGTGACTGTGATCTTCTTAGGGATGGAGGTGGTATGTGGCTTAGGATGGGAAGCCAGTGTGTGTTAGTAGGTCGGATGCACCCTGTAATGATACGCATTGACTGGTTCAGCTGGGTGTCTACTAGTCCAATGTGAGCACTGTTAAGTCAAGTTGAGCAACAATATTCAGCGACGGAATAAGAAAGTGCAAGAGCAGTGGATCTCAGGACTTGAGCATTAGCACCCCAGGATGTACCCGCCAGCTTTTGAAGGATGTTATTCCTCGTCTTGATCTTGGCTGACACATTGCAGAGGTGATTCTTGTAAGTCAACGACCTGTCCAGGGTGACTCCCAGGTATTTTGGGTTACTACAGTATTGTAGATTCTCTCCTCTGAATGGTATGGTTGGTTTGTACCCAGAACTTCTATTCCGCAAGTGGAAGGTAGACACAACAGTTTTCTGAGGATTTGGTCTAAGGTTGTACTGACGAAAGTAGCTGTCTAGGGCCTTTAAGTCTGATGTAAGCATCGACTCAGGCTCATCGAAGCATTGGTGTTGGGCGACCAATGCGATGTCATCTGCATAGATGAATTTTTTTGATTTCGTTGCTGGGAGATCATATGAGTACAGGTTGAATAGTAGAGAGGCCAATACAGAGCTCTTAGCGAGTTCACCATTTATCCCATGTACTTTACTCCTGGAGTCTTCTGAAAATATCTGAAAGTACCTATTACTCAGCATGTTACTGAGTAATGTGGTGAGTTTCAGGCAAGGGATGATACTGATAAATTTAAGAAGGAGCTTATCATGCCACACGGTGTCATATGCAGCTGTCTGATCTAAGAAGACACCCGTGCTTACCATTTTGTTCTCAAAGCCATTTTCAATAAGGCTAACTAGTGCTAACACCTGTTCATCACATCCACGTCCAGGTCTGAATCCAGCCTGCTCGACTGGAATATGCTGATTGATTGTCGCAGAGATCCTGTTATGTATCAGCCTTTCCAGAAGCTTCATTGTGACACTGAGGAGTGCTATTGGCCGGTAACTCTCAACTTTTGTTGGGTCTTTAGATGTTTTTAATACAGCTACTATTTTTGTCTTCTTGAAGAGTGAAGGTAGGTGACCTGTCTCTAGAATGTTTGTGAAGAAGTTAGTAAGCCATTTGACAGCAGCTGGTCCAAGATGTAGAATGAACTCTGGATATATACCATCAGCACCTGCCGCTTTCCCAGGTTTTAAACTTCCTATGGCCTGCTTAATTTCTGGTGGTTGAAATGGGACAGAGAATTCAGAGGATCGCAGAGACAAACGTTTCTTTTCCTTGAAGTGTTGCTTTACGTGTCTTCTATGATGCTTTTCAACTGAAACCTTTGAGGTAGAGATCATATGCTTGGCCATGTCATTTAGATTGTTGCTTGTTCTTGGTCTAATTTTGCTGTTTGATGTGTCCAATTTCCTGATCAGGCTCCAAGCTTCCCTGCTGGAGTGAGTGAAGTCTAGGGACTCAACAGTTTCTTGCCAAATTCTCTTCCTGTTTTTATCTAGGGTTGGTAAAAGTTCAAAAGCCGTATCTGGATCACCATTGGCCTCAAATTCTTTGAAGAGCCTTTCACTCTCCTCGTTCCAGCCGGGGATGTATTGTTTACGATATCCTCTTGGGATATATTTACATGCAATGTAAAGGTGTTAGAGAGACATAGGTAGTAGGACTAACAGTAATTTTTATGTTATTCAGCAAAAAAGAAGCTATAATGTGTTTTTAATTTCTGACCAATTTAATTTTTGGACTTGTCTGGTTCTCGGGATGAACCCTTAAATTAATTTATTAGGGAAACAAAAAGTTAGAAACTATAATGAAGCAAACAACAAATTAGTTAAAATAGGAATGATCCATTTACTTTAAAAATTAGCTCAGTATGCAACGTGGATTTATTTATAGCCTTATCAATTTAATTTTCCCAAGGGCCACATACATTAATTTTACGATTATTTAAGGTACTCGTGGGCGGAAATGAAAAAAAAATTAATGCAGAATTTAGGTCAAACATCTAACCTAAATCGAAATTACAATGGCAAAGTACAACTTTGTCATGTTCCAAGATTCTGGAAACACATTTTACAAAATAAACGTAGTTTTTGTCAAGCAGCCTGACAAGAACTTCAGTGTGAAAAGTAGCAGGCCCTGTTATTAATAAGTTCCACATATTTTGGTTCATAACTGGTGCGAGAAATGAGCAGCAGGTTTTCAAGGGTTTCATCCCTCAAACTACTTCTGTTCTTGGTAGTCATTGCACTGAATGTGCTCTCACAAATCCATTTTGTTCCAAACATTGTTAGTATTTTTATTGATAGTTTTGTGATAATTAGAATTTGTTTTCATTGTACTTAGTTCAATCCAAATGTTTTTGCAGTCTGTAGAGGTTTTAAAGAGTTTGTATATGGCAGCGAAGCTTGGACCCTTCGCAAAGGGGATGAACGGAGACTAACGAGTGCCGAGATGTGGTTCATGAGGAGAACAGCTGGATACACACTATGGGTTAGGAAAATACCTGAGATATCCACAAAGAACTAAAAGTAAAACCAATTATCAACAGAGTGCAGAGTTACAGATCAGCTTGGAAGGACCATGTACTACGTATGGAGACCGGCCGGATCACCAGACGAGTCCTCAAATACCAACCTAGAGGCAGAGGAGACGTAGGTCGACCTACAAAGAGATGGAACGAGACCGTAACAAGCCACCTGGCCTAACACTTGATAGGAAGAAGAAGAAGAAGAAGAAAATGAAGAAGACGTAGAAGAATATGAATAAGAAAATGAAGAAGACTAAGAAGAAGAAGAAGAGTACACATAACTGAACGGAAATCACACATTTCCAACTTTAATCTCACTTCATCAATGGGAAACCAATCTTTAAGTTGAGATATCAGATGAGGTGTGATGTCTATAGTCAAAGTCATATGAAGGAATTGAAACACACTATTTTCTCTTCATGAATCATGAATCTTGAATGAAACTCACTTTTGAGATTATTCAAACAGTCAGCCACTTTACACTTTATTCTCTCTTTATCAATTGTGACCTCTTCTTTTTCCACAAATTATTTAAGTGTAGGGAAGAAATTGATATTACCACACAGAGAATCCTCAATGAAGAACTCAATCATTTTCTTGAAATTCAAGATGGATTCCGACAATTCGCACATAGTTTTATGAATACCTTGCAAACTCAGGTGCAGGTTATTGAGGTATGACAAAATGTCAACAAGAAAGGGAAGCCTTGCAAGTTGATCTGTATTTTGTAAAGTATTTAAAAAAAAACCAACTTTTCAGATCCATCAATTCAACTATTTCTCCTCTTAAATCGCACATTCTTTTAAGCATTTGATCTTTGCTCATCCAGCTAACATTGTTATATAAAAGCACATCTGTAAATTCAGAATTAAGATCCTGTAAAAATTGTTTGAGCTTCCTATGTGTAAGAAGTATGTAGTTCCAGATAGCAAACTTTGGCCACTTTATTTGATCAGACGCATTAGAAAAATCAATCATGCTAGGAATGATCAGCGGTCCCAGAAGATTGTAAAATAAAATTGTTCAATCCACTCTTTCTTGTACCAGCGGTTTTCTGTGTCCACTTTCCTTTGTGTACTGTGCGACTTGATAGTACGAGTAGCCTTTTCTCCTCTACAATATACAATACTATACGCCACTATATTACTAGCACAATAAAATAGCAGAGCAACTTCAACACTCTTCTAGAGAAAACATAGAAACTGTGGGCTTACCGATCCAAGACCGACTACAAGACTCCGGTCCTTAATAGTGAAACAGATAGTATCAATGAATTATCGATCTATTCAGGAGCACAGCGAGGATCGAATTGTTCACAATCCATCATTCAGAATGCAGCACTTTAAAAAAATGTATTTATTTTCGATTACAGGTTCAAATTTGTGTGTATGTACACTGCCGTTGAGGCAAAAGGTTTGCGGTTATCTCCGGAATTATCTAAAGTACTCCGTCTTTAGAAAAGCGGAAAATTTGGAAGCAAGAAGGGATCTAACTTGTAAGAATAACATTTAGAATATTATTCAAACTTAAATGTTCTCACTGTTCATGGCGGCCAGCAGAAATCTCTCGGTGGGCTGTCTTTGAAAAGGTTTGCCCTATAACGCGCTGGCCGGGAGTTAATGACTCATCACCCGAGCTACGTATCTTCAATTTAAATAACGCTTCAGGATATTGAGAGCGTGATTAAAACTATCGCGTCTTTATTGTCCATACCAAGCAGAGTGAACCCTCTTCCTCATGCCGGAATTGAGAATCACCCGGACAGTATCGAGATTCGAAACCAAGCTGTGTGCAACGCTACTATGGTGGTCTTTAGAATGTGGAACATATTGTTATTGTCTGAATTATGGGCTTTGACATCATGGTCATTTATCCCCATGTACTTTCGCGTGTGTAGAATTTGTCTGATGACCTGTGTTACTGTAGTGTCCGTACAAGTGAGCATATTTGTAATTGAGTCGATCGTTGGGAATGAGGTGGTCGTGGCCTCAAGTTAGGAACCATGGTAGAGGGGATTGTAGAGTTAAAGTGGGAAACCACGAAGAAAAAAAAACGTTGCCTAACTTGGATTCGAACCCACCTCTTCTCAGTTTTGGCTCACGAGCCTTAGAATAGCCCATTCTAATTCTCGTTCTAGAATTACATTATTTGGTAGAGCCGGGTATCGAATCCGCAACTCTCAGGGGTGACAGCGAAGAATGCCACCATATTACGATTATAAAGAAAGCGTTCCAGTCGGTCGGCACACATTGTGCACAATTACATTAGGGGAGAAAACAAGTATTTATACAACCTAACTTGAAAGAAATATCACATAAGATATTTATAAAAAAATAACACGCCTTTATGTACAAAAATTGGCAGGTCCTGATAATGATCGAAACATGTCATCCAATTAAGTAACTCCCCCTCATCCCCACCCCCATTGTTCGCAAGAAACAAAAAAGTAAATAAATCTCTACATAGTATAAAACATAGTCCCCGATTCTTGGATGTAACGGGTAATCTCGAGAACCACTGGATGGTTTTTGATGCGGTTTTCACCATTCTGTAAAGGATTCCTCGAGGAAGGTTTCTGTAGAAAAACATTCATTTATGACCAAAGGAAGCCGACTAGTAACGATTTCAGTGAATCAAGTCGAAGAAAAACCTGCCGTCCATGCGCCTCTTAAGCTTACGCTGGGTAACCGTTAAAAATGGTGGCTTCGGTGGCATAGTCGGTAGCATGCTGAGCTTCTATGCCCAAGATAGCGGGTTCAAACCCGGACGAAGCCGTCGGATTTTTAAGAGCGTTAAAATCCCTCAGTATGCTTTCCTTCGGAGTGGAAGTAAAGCCGGCGGTTCCATGTCATAGATTTATGGTATGTTAAAGAACCTTCCACTAATTACACCTGTGTGAAGCTAAATTGGATAGGTTAAGAATGTAAACAACGCTCTTAGGTTTCTACGTTCGTTACCAAGAGCCGATTGCGGTGGCGTCTAGTAGCTAAGTTCTGAACTTGGCCTAGTAGTCGTTGATGGTGGCGTTTGGCGGCAAAAGTAGGATCTATTTGAAAAATTCTAAGTTGCAGTCTGTACCTAAATTTAAAAAAACCAGATACACACACTAATACAGCCATCACAATTAACACCGGTTATCAGACAGATTCTATACACACCCAAAGTACACGGGGCTACATAACCGCGTTGTCGCAGCCCCTAAACTGAGGAACCAACCAACCAACCGTTAAAAATATCTATATACTATAAGTATAAGAATTGTTCAGCATTAACAGTTCCAGAAAGAAGTCCGTGACAGCATATCTCTATCTTTAATACATCGCCCACTATAAGTGTTTAATGTTTTCATTTCTCCATTCAGTGGAAATTTAAATTACTAGCTTTGGTGCGAGTTTATGAGTTAGCGAGCGAGTCTATCATCCCAGCTTCGGACAGCATCAAACTGTCGAGTAGTGTCGAGTTAGGACTTGAGAGAAGAGTATATGTGTTTGGAGTTTCGCTGTTCACCTCGGCTTTACAGAATTGCGATTGGGGCCTGCCGTCCGTGCGCCTTTTATGCATACGTTGGGTAATCGCTAAAGATACCGTGCGAAGTCGGGACGGGTAGCTATTCTTGTAAATAAATAAATAAATAAATAAATAAATAAATAAATAATCTAGGCAACGCTGATAAATGGCTTCTATCACTTCAACTATATTACGAGGTGGTATGAAGCTGATACCATAAATGTATATGTGCTTGGTGGTTTGTTTTGTTTTGATATATTTTTGTTAAAGGGCTTGTATTATATATTTTATATTCTTAATTAATGTACATATTAATTGCATGTTTATCCGTAAATGTATAAAATAAAAATAACAGGAACGTTAAATGAATGCGCCATGTGTACAACAATTGGATTTAGTTTTGAATGTATTGTCACCAAGTTACTCTAAACTTTTAGAATGACGCTTCACCACCACCGAGCGTTTTTGTTATTGGTTGATACAGGGGCTTTGGGACAACATGGTCATAGCCCCGTGTATTTCAATATGTATGGAATCTGTCTGATAACATGTGTCATCGTAATTGCTGTAGTAGTGCGTGTATTTGTAACTGAGTCTAGGATGTGTGTGAAGCGGCCGTGGACATAACTTATGAACCATTCCGGTATTAACCTGGAGTAGAAGTGGTAAATCAAGGAAAGCAACTTCTAGGATTAAAACTCAGCGTTTTTATAGATTTGTGCCGTGTCTTGTGTGAAGTTTTACCTAGGACACCAAGCTGGCTCATCAGCGGGCTCTTGGTGTCCCCACCCGGACAAGACATACAAGACACGGCACAAACCAAGAAAAGTTGCTGAGTTTTAATTCACTGGCCATGAAAGTCAATATGCCATCCTTTTGGAAGCTATTAGTTCTCGCACAGCAGAGGCGCAGGTGCTGCATAAAAAGGGAGGTAGCGCGCAGTTCGCTACTCCTATGGGGGTCCGGGCGGGGACACCAAGAGCCTGCTGATGAGCCAGTTTGGTGTCCTAGGCGAAACCCCACACAAGATACGACACAAACCTAGAAAACTGCTGAGTTTGATTCACTGGCCGTGAAAGCCAATATACCAACTTCTAGGATGTCTGAGGTAGGAATGGAATTCTCCTCTATTCAGTTCTGCCTCGCGAGGCTGAGTGAACTCCGTTCCAGCTCCCAGACCAGAATTAAATTTCTTGGCAGGTTTCTTAAACCCGGACCTCCGAGGTGACAGCCAAGAATGATATTTACTACACCACGTTGTGAACAGGAAGAGAAGAAGCCATATTGTGTGTAGTAAATTAATGCGTTTCAGAAATGCCGTATTGATGGATTATCCAAGATCCATCTCGTGTTCTGAAGAATGCAGATGTCGTCCTGGCAGAGACAGATATCGTAATAAAAGGGCCTTGAGCATCGAATATCACGCATGTTGGCATTTACAATGAGCGTTATGCTACATCTGTTAATTCTCACCTCATTACGCCTTGATAGAATTTTCAGTTTCTCTGCTAGATGGCACATACATGAACGTTGAATTAGATGCGCAGGTCGTCTGACTTAATCTAAAATGACCTACTCACAGGACGTCTTAGGGCAACACTTCACAGTGCGTGGAGTTTGCCTGATAAAAATCTGTATTATATTGATATACAGTATGTAATGATTGTGTAAAGGTTTTTATTTGAGTCTGGAATAGATAAAGATACTCAGAGACTGGAAATGTTGTGCACATCTCAGCATTCTTCTGGGGTGAGTGCGCAGAAAAAATATCCTCATTCTGGATGGCAGTTGTCAGCACTGAAATTTAAACTTAAGTGCAGTCATCCAGTCCTCAACGCGTAGAGCGACTCTGATATGCCGATAAGTTCAAAGTGTGTGTGATATCCCAAGCCCTGTGTTCAGCACAAAGAGTCCGTGGCTATTCACGCGGTGTAACATAAACTTAAGGGATATCCTGTTCTTTATTACGGAATTTCATTAAAACTTGAGAATCAAGAGGTTTGCTCACCACAACTCTGTGGAAACGTGAAATTCCTTCCTTCCTTTTGTAAAATTACTTTGATAGTATAGTAAATCCATAGGACAAGTTACTTGAGGGAATATGAATCCATATCAGATCTTTCATCACATTATTAGTTGTCGAACACTGTTCGCGTATGTTGCAGTTCTAGCTTTCTACCATCACCTCAGCAGAGTGCTCGTAGTTCATAATATTATATATTAGTTTATAATTCCCTAGTAGTGGCTTCGGTGGCGTAGTCGGTAGCATCCTGAACTGCTATTCCCAAGGTCGAGGGATCAAAGCCGGCCGAAGTCATCGGATTTTTAAGAGCGTTACAACCCTTCAGTATAAGCAAACATATTTGCAATAATAGCAAATTGTGTAAATCCGTATTGATTGAATAATTAAAAAACACCTATGTTATATATTCGCCAAATCAATACTAAAAACACTTAAATGTCTATATTTTATAGACTATGTGTACATGTTTCGGAACACGTTGGTTTCTTCATCAGCACATTAATCTAACTTATGCTAAGTATACTTAAACTAAGTAAAAGTTTATCCTTACATTGAGTTTTAATAAATAATTAAGAAAAACATTATTAATCATTTAAAAAATCTACTATATGAAAATTTGTATTATTTCATAATAATCCTTTGTAAATATCTATGAAAATTTGTATTGTTTCTCATCTGGTGACTTCCTCTTCAAAGTAACTAGTAAATTTTGTAGATTTGCTTTGATGTGATCTTCGACTTTTCCCCTGTTGGGTGATGTTTACTAAATATATAATAGAATGAGCTGTCACCTTTTGGAACTTCGATTGCAATTTATGGAGCGAATCCTTGGAAGCCAGGACTTGAGTAAAAAGTGACGTTAGTCGTGATTTTAATCACGCTGTTGCCAAACTAACAACATACACATAGATGACTATTCGTGCAGGAAGGGCGTAATTGTCTTTAATCTCTCTTGTTAAGAAATTCCTTCATGAACTGACAACCTATAATTATTATATGATGTTTTTATGTATCAATGTGCAGCGTCATCTCGAATCTAGGAAATCAATTAGAGTTAAGGTCCCTGGCTTCCAAGGATTCGCTCCATAAATTACAATAGAAGTTCCAAAAGGCGTCAGCTCATTCTATCCTGTATTTAGGAAACTTCACCCAACAGGTGAAAAGTCGAAGATCACATCAAAGCATAGCTACAAAATTTACTAGTTACTTTGAAGAGGAAGTTACCAGATGAGAAACATTACAAATTTTCATAGATATTTATGAAGGATTATTATGCAATAATACAAATTTTCATACAGTAGATTTTTTCAAAGGATTAATAATATTTATTCTTAATTATTTATTAAAACTTAATGTGAGGGTATCCATTTACTTAGTTTAGGTATACATAGTATAAGTTCAATTAATGTGCTGATGAAGAAACCAACGTGTTTCGAAACATGTTTAGCCTATAAAATATAGACATTTAAATGTTTTTAGTATTGATTTGGCGAATATATAACATAGGTGCTTTTTAATTCTTCAGTATACCTACCTTCGGAGGGGAAGTAAAGCCGGCGGGCCCATGTCATAGATTTATGGCGTGTAAACTAACCTACCGCTAAATTTGTAGGTTATTTGGTGAGAAAGGCTCTATCAAGTTTCAACGTTCACCGCTGGGTGACAGTGGCGTCTTGTAGCCAACGTTGGAACTACTTGAAATTGAACTTTCATTGATCTTCATTCATTTCATCCCTCATTAACTCCTCTCGTGAGGTTGGTGTCAGGAAGGGCATCTGGCTGTAGAAATTTCATTGCATCTCATCCCCGACCCCGTTGTAAACGGGAATAAAAGGGGTCGACATAGACGTTTTTAATTATATTAAGTTTTTTTAGGATAAATCTCTTGTCATTAATTACAGTTAAAACGTTCAAAATCATTATGTAAGTCACTACTTGTGTATCTTAATTGGTCGTCATATAAAAACATCTGATTATAATTTGTATGACACACCTTGTAAATTTTACAATGTAATCAGAATAAGCTATGGCGGGCGGATACCGGGTATGTCCCGCCGGCAACCACGGGCCGGTGCACAGTGGGTCAAAATCGAAATCTAGGGGGACAAAATTATGTTTACGTTTTAATCATGAATTTAGAGTGAAAGCAACGTATATAATTTGTTTACTTCATAATAAACATCAGTTAAGATCTTTTTAAGCTACGCCTACACATGCAAGAAATTGTGTATGACTAGGAGTTGGATAGAGCATTCAGTTATCTCTTCAGAACAATTTTCTACCCTTAATTTACTTTCAACAAAGTCACAAAGTTCCACTTTAGACATAATCGTCGAACCCAGTGCTTCAAACAGTTGTAAACGTTTGAGAACTGGTTGAGCGGCATCTTCTAAAACGTAAAATAACTAAGTAGGCCTAAGTTGTAAAAATATGATAAAAATCTTATAACAGGCTTAAACTACAAGACTTTATCTACATTTTAACATTAAGCAGAAAGTGACGCAGATTGACGCGTCATACTAAAAATCTAAGTGAAAATATAATTTTAAAAATAATAGTTAAATATTATATAATGCAAATACAGTATATCTAAAATTACGTAACAATTACGCCCATTAATAACTGAAACACGTTACAAAGACCATACCTTCAGCTGCATGTTCCATCTTAAAGCATCACACTAACCAGAAAGACAATCAAACCACAGCCACTCACATTCACCCTCCAATTCAGACTGCTCGAACAGTGGTGACAGATTTACACTAAGATGCGTTTATATCCCAGAATAGTGAGCGGCAATTATATTAGAATGCTGTAGAAGTAATACATTTTGCTTTTTAATTATGAAAATAAATAATTTTGTGCTCCTAGATTTCGATTTTGACCCACTGTGCGGTGTTGGCCCACGGACCATAGCTTGGAGATCTCTAGTCTAGAGCATAATGCCTATCCACAATGACGTACAAAATACTTGGTTGGAATGAAATAAAATGAAGGAAAGAATTGAGTACCGTACATGATCAGTTTATCATTTCATATGAAGATCCCTTTTGCGTTTATTCAATTCGGTGAGTAAAGTATTGGTAGCTTTAAAAGCTATAAATCGTTCTCCTGCTGAACACGCTGTGTATTGAAGCTGATAGAATGAGAGACGATTCCCTGTTAGATGGGTTTATATTGGCGGCAATTTATCAGTGAAATACACAGGGGAGTTACGAAATCCTCTACTTTATGAGGATAGACACTAGTGGTGGGGAATATATACTGTTACGATGCTTTGATGGTTTCAAGCCACGAATGGGGCACAGTTTATAAACATATGCATGCGCAGCTTAACATAATCGACCGCCTTCCTCACATGCCATTGGGCCCTCCTGAGTGCTAAGACCTGTTCTACGAAAATATGGCTGTCACCGACGAGGTCCGGGTTTGAATCCCGGCTCTGCCAAGAAATTTAATTATGGTCTAAGGACTGGAACGGGGTACACTCAGTCTTGTGTGGTGAAACTGAGCAGAGGCGGGTTTGTTTCCAATCTCAGCCATCCTGGAAGTGGTTTTCCGTGGTTTCCCCACTTCTACTCCAGGTGAATGCCGGGATGGATATAAACTTGAACAGTTATATTTTATACAAGCTGTACCCGGCATGCGTTGCAATGCCAATTAAAGAAAGTGTTGACGTTGTAATTTTGTTTCTTGACGTGCTGTTGGATACACAATATTTTGTTCAAATTCCGTTAACTGCCTCTAAGCTAACATAAAATTGATTTACAAATTTAGAAACAATCGTGGGAGCGTGCACAACAACTCAACAAAGTTTCATCGCAATCGGATGAGAGGCATATGAATACATACGGGATTTTGTTTAAACGATTCGCGCGCCGTCACACATTTGTTGAACCAACTCATGGGCTACCTATTGTACAATGGATTTACTTAATCATAAACGTCCCCTGCAGTGTACACAATAACTCACTCAAGTTTCATCGCAATCGGATGAATGGTATATGAACGCATACGGTATTTTATTTATACGATTCGCTTGCCGTTACTCATTTGTTTAGTCTACCCGTGCGCTACCTATTGTACAATGGATTTACTAAGTCAGATACCTTTCCTACAGTGTGCACAACAACTCACCCAAGTTTCCTCGTAATCGGATGAACGGTATATGAACGCATACAGGATTTTATTTATACGATTCGCGTGCCTTCGCTCATTTGTTGAATCTAATCGTGCGCTACCTATTGTAAAATGGATTTACTAAGCCAAAACCTTTCCTGGAGTGTACACAACAATTCACCAAAGTTTCATCGCAATCGGATGAATGGTATATGAACGCATACGGGACTTTGTTGAAACGCTTCGCGTGCCTTCGCTCATTTGTTGAATCTACCCGTGCGCTACCTATTGTAGAATGGATTTACTACGCCAAAAACCTTCCCTGGACGGTACACAACATCTCAGATAAGCTAAATCGCTATCTGACGAATGATATATGAACGCGTACGGGACGTTGTTGAAACGATGCGCGTGCTATCGCTCATTCGTTGAATCTTCTCGTGCACTGCCTATTATCAAATGAATTTACTAAGCCAGAAACCTTCCTTAAAGTGTACTCAACATCTCACCCAATTTTCATCGCTATCTGACGAATGGCATATGAACGCATGCGAGACTTGGTTGAAACGCTTCGCGCGTCGTCGCTCATTTGTGGAATCTACTCGTGCGCTACCTATTGTAAAGTGGATTTACTAAGCCAGAATCCTTCCTTTGGAGTGTACTCAATATCTCATCCAAGTTTCATCCCTATCGGACGAATGGTATATTAACGCATACGGGATTTTTTGAAACGCTTCGCGCGTCGTCGCCCATTTGTTGAATCTACGTGTGCGCTACCTATTGTAAAGTGGATTTACTATGCCAGAAACCTTCATTGGAGTGTACTCAAATTTTCACCCAAGTTTCATCGTAATCGAATGAACGGTATGTGAACGCATATGAGACATACACACCCACAGACGAACTATCTCGTAACATTGATTTTATATATCTCTATATATAAAAAAATGAAAGTTTGTCTGTTTTTTCTGAATTTCAACGGAAATTTGCGTTATTTGCGCGTTTCAGACTGTTTTATGACGGATGCGGGCAAAAATATTTTTGTTGTCTGTCTGTCTGTTTGTGTGCTTGTTTGTTTGGCTGTCTGTCTGTCTGTGGACAACTTTGAGTCCTTATAACTTGAGAACGGCTGGGTGGATCAACGTAAAATTTGATACAGATATCCATCAGAGGCACCACACTAATCATTGATGTAACTCTTCTCCGTACCTCTCATAAAAGGGGGCATATCCCCTTAAAATACATGCTGACATAGGCGTAGAAGGGTGAGACAAAGCTCATTTTCAGCCCCTCAATGTGAGAAACGAAACCGAAACTTACATTTTAAGGCCCTAAAACCAACAGTTTTTGAGATATTCCCAGAAAACTAATTTAATTTAATAATCTAATGAAAGAATGCAAGCTGGTAACCATGGCAACAAAATCTCAGAGGACCATCTATTTCTGTAAGACGCAATGCAATTCCATTTATTACATTACTGTGAAGTTTGCAAAGGGCTATAAGGTTATCACGGAACCAAACTAAGCTGTAAAATTCATCAATACGTATAATGCGCTTAAGGGGGTCAAGGGGTACACTAGAATTTATTCACGCGATTTTCACGTGCGAGTGTGGTACAGAAGGTCTTTTATATTCCTATCCGTATATTGTATTTATTATATTATTATCATTATTAATATTATTATTATATTATGGCATACAACGACGAGACAAAGCTCATTTTTTAGCCCCTCGGTGGCAGAAACAAAACTCGAGGGTTCCCGAAAACTACATTTTAAGGCTCTAAAACCAACAGTTTCTGAGACATTCCCAGAATATAACAAAGGAGAAACTGTTCCGCCTAGTCTAAGTAAAGTATGTTTTTTTCATGCTTGAACGTCTCCTCATCATGATGATGTATTTCATTACATGACAATCGGTGTTTTTTCCTCTAATACAAGACTATAAGCTCAGAAGCCCCAGCTTGAACAGCAAGTTTCAGTCAACAGCATTGTAAACAACAGGCCATACATCCCAAGTGAAGTGATTTCCATATGCACAAACATTAGAGCAGTGTTATATAAGTGTATTCTCAAGAACCTAGCACTACCATTGGTATTACTTTTTACTGATGCGCACTCATGCTACTTCTCATGATTAATATGTTCTTTTTCGACTCATTTCATCCATTCACTCATCATTTTATGTATTTTTTATGATATCTTTAATTATGCTGGATTTTGCAACTTAATTTATGGCTGAAGAAGGGACCAGTACTAGAGGCCCCGAAACATGTACCATATAATAACAAGTTTATAACTTGTTGTAAATAAATGTATTGACTAGGCGGAACAGTTTCTCCTTTGTTATATAGTGAATCTGTCAATACGGAAAATGAACTTCTTTCAGAGCACAATTTACATTCCCAGAAAACAAATTGAATTTAATAAACTAATGAAGGAATGCAAGCCGGCAAAAATGACAACAGGTTCTCAAGAGAAGACATCCAACTTTCCATCTAATTCTGTAAAAAACAATGCCACTCCACTTATTACATTT
This sequence comes from Meconema thalassinum, assembly GCA_946902985.2. Lineage (NCBI taxonomy): Eukaryota > Metazoa > Arthropoda > Insecta > Orthoptera > Tettigoniidae > Meconema > Meconema thalassinum. The sequence continues at coordinate 290,849,182 of OX336391.1, read as the reverse complement.
CTGTGAAAGTTTTCAAATGGCTATAAGGTTATCACGGAACCAACGTAGACTGTAAAATTCAACAATGCGCTTAAGAGGATCAAGGGGTACCCTATAATTTTTTCAAGGGATTTACACGTGTGATATGTCGTACAGAATTATATCCCCCAACAGCAACATTATTTTCAAAAATTCCTGAATTGAAATAGTATTTTTTGCGGCTATTAGGAATTTGGGCCTTTGGAGGATAAAAAACCTGAATATTCATGCACCACAAGCCTTTATAATTTGTTAAAGGTGTCATCCTGTGGATAGGGACTTAACACAATGGTGAGGGTCAGTCTTTCTGTGAGGTGTATTGCGTTTCGTCTGCGAGGTTTTCAATTTTATTTTCACGTCAGGAAGTACACGTTAGGTGAATTTAGATTGAGCACATTCACTTTTTTTTTTCTACAAACGGGTTCATCGTAAGGATGATTTTGTTTGATCTGTGTGGTTGATATATCCATATTCGGATATCTGGGTGATATGTTGCACGTTGGTTGATTGGTTCCTCAGTTTAGAAGCTGCGACAACGCGTTCACGTAGCTTGGTGTACTTTGTGTGTGTGTAGAATCTGTCTGATAACCGGTGTTAATTTTGATGGCTGTATTAGTGTGCGTTATCTGTATTTCAGGTAAGGAATGCAGACGATCAATTTCCAGTAGTTCCTACTTTTGCTACCAAATGTTACCGTCAACGACACCTAGCTGTGACTTGGCTACTAGTTGCCACCTCAACTGACACCTGGTGGCAAAGTTTGGAACTAATAGAGCGTTAATCAAATCTAACCAACAAATTTAGCTCCACACAATTGTAGTTAGTGGAAGGTTCTATTACATGAAATAAATCTATGACATGGGACCGCCGGCTTTACTTCCTCTCCGAAGTAAGGCATACTTTCTGTGTATCTTTATGTACGCTTATAGCTCATGTTCGAATGTTTGGTGCATCGTAAAATTAGGTATCCATGAGGGTCAATACACCAATCATTAATAAAACTCTTCACCGTACTTCTCATAGAAGGGTTGGTATAGGAAAAAACTTTTCAAAATGCATGCTAAAATAGGCAAAATATAAAAATTATCCTAGAAGGACGACCAAAGCATATGTTGCGCTTCTCATTGTGAGACACAAAATTCGGGAGTCTATAAAGAGCCTCCAAAAACCACATTTTAAGGCCTTTAAATTAACAGTGTCTGTGACATTCCCAGAGAACTAACTTCGTTCTGATAAACGAATGAAGGAATAACAAGCCCCTAACCATTTCAACAGTAGCTCAATTGATAGCGTCTGGTTATTAATACCGAAGACCGTTCGAAGAGCGGGTACGTCTGCTAGTATAGATATAAATTTGAAAGTGATTGGTGCAAAATGTCGTTAGTTATCGTGTCCACAAAAGAGTGATATATATATACTGTACTGTACGGTCTGGGGGATGTGAAACGGGATGATATGTCGAAATATTCCGGAACTCCTGACATAGTACCCATTGAAATAGGTAGCTTTCTAATTAAATCTACCTAGAATCTGAAAAACTAAGTGTCCCGTGTCAAGGGACGAAAATGTGGTTGGACGGGTTCCCTCCCGCTTCTCTCAAAATCAACCCTCTCGTGGTCTGCCTGCGTGACCTTCCCCTGGATACTAGGAGGGAACACCTCTTGTTTATGTTCACATACAGTATTTACACACAAAACCAGTTTGGCACGTCTCTTCTTCTATTTCTGGGGTAACAAGCGATCTTACCATATACGATGCACTGTTCCCCCTCTTTTCTCGTAAAGCATGCATATTTAACTATAAGTTTTTCACGTTGGTACACCCTTCCTGACCTGAGAAATCGTATGTTGCTGGTTGTCTAGTAAAACCCAACCCATCCGGTTTTAAAAAGTATTGAGCTTAACAAATGGCCATCAAAACCGAAAAATTGTTAATATTTTGCCCGTTACAAAAATGTTTGTCAACCCCTGATCTAGGTTAGCGAAATGTGTGTTTGGCTCAGAGAAAATATTTTGCATACTCCTCTCCCTCATATGCGAGATGGAACGAATATTCCATCAGACAATATAGCACGATTGCTTCAACGTACTTTCTCACTCCCAAGAAAAGGTGTAAATCTTTTACTGCGGATTTGCATGAATGCACTTCGGATTGTTATGTGAAATAACATTTTCAATCCGAATATTTCCATAGCAGTATAACAATATTCGTGCATGGTAGATTGCATGTATGACATTGTTGGTACATTCACAGGTAAGCAATCAAATACATTTGTTATGCAATTCACAATTGATCATTTTTAGCCTATTTTCAATTTTGAAAAAATAGGCTTATGAGATCACCTTTGTCCGTGTGTGTGTGCGCGTGTGTGTGTGTGTGTGATTCGTGTGTGTGTCCCCCCCCTAATAAAATCTAAACGGCAGGAGCGATTTCAATAAAACTAGGTAAGTTCATAGCACTATTCCCGGCGACCTCGACCGTGCCCTTCAAATTTTGTTACGACTCACCAATCCAACATGGCGGCTGTGCGAAATATTTCACCAGCATTCAATATCCCCGAAACTATTACCGATATTACCCTGACATTTTCTATGGTGATAGAGGGAACTACTATAAGTTCACTTATGTGACTTTTGAAAACCTGGTAACTACAAAACCAACATGGCAGCCAAGCGAATTTGCGACTTTTAAATAGACGTTTCTCGCGATTTGACCAACCAAACGCAATGAAACTTGGTACAGTATATGTTTATATACATTGTAATGCACCGACATCTAACTTCGATCAATTGTTTACATAATCACAAGATGGCGGATGTGCGAAATATTTCACCGGCATTCTATATCTCTGAAACTATTAGCGGTATCTCCCTAAAATTTTGTACGGAGATAAAGGGCACTACTGGAAGTCCATCTATGAGATTTTCAAAAACCGGTTAACTACAAAACGAACATGGCGGCCAAGCGAATTTGAACATTTTAAATAGACCTTTCTCGCGATTTAATGTTCCAAGCGCACTGAAACCTGGTACAGGAAATATTTATACACATTGTAATCCACTGGTATCTAATTTAGTTCAATTGTTTACATAACATCAAGATGGCGGCAGTGCGAATTTTAAAATTAAGTTTTTACTTCTTGTGATGTAGTCATACGATCGAAGTGAAAGTTTGAATAATGAACCTACGCAATAATTTTCCTTTAATGGTACATGACTCTATGGCCTATACATTTAACAATCCAACATGGCGACCATCCGAAATATTTAGACGATACTGAATATCTACGAATCTATTTTAGCAATCAAAATGCATTTTTTAATGTTCATAGGGGCTATGAACTTAAGTTCACCTATAGGACTTTAAATAACCTGGTGATCACAAATCCAACATGGCGGTGACGCGAATTATAAATATTCACATGGAAGTTTCTCGCAATTTAAACATCCGCGTGCAGTGAAACTTGGTACTGTAAATCTTTATCCGAATGTTAATCCACTGGCATCTAATTTATTTCAATTGTTTCCATAACCTCAAGATGGTAGCTGTGAAAATTTTTTAAATCTCCTTGTTTTTTCTTGTGTCCTAATTATGCGATTGAAGTTTGAATACTACACGTTCACAATAATCTGCATGTAACAGTAAACTCTAGGACCTACATATATAAAATCCAACATGGCGACCATCCGAAATATTTAGTCGGTTCTCATTATCTACGAATCTATTACAGCAATCAAACTGAAATTGTGTATGTTGATAGTGGCAATTAACATAAGTAGGATATATGAAAATAGGCTGTATAGTTCTTCACGGAACTACTTGTTTAGCCTACTTTCGATTTTTGCAAAAAATGAAAGTAGACTTATGAGATCAACACAGGGCGAAAAAAGTGTGTCTGTCTGTGTGTGTGTATGTGTGTGTGTGAGTCTGTGTGTCTGTGTGTCTGTGTGTCTGTGTGTGTGTGTGTGAGTGTGTGTACTCTGAATGTCTGTCCCCCCCTATCAATTCGAACACGGTGAATGCGAATTGAACGAAATTTGGTACAAAGGTAGCACTAGCAAAGGACACCTCAGTGTCATGTTTTATATCGCCGCCATCTTGACGGAAACGTAATGGCGGCCACACAAATGTTCAAAGCTTAAATCAAATTACGACTAACCTAATCATCCGATCTCTACCAAATTTTGCAACAACATACCTTTATGGGGGGAGCATCCTTTGACCAAACTATTAAGTCATCAGCGTAATAGTTTGCGGATGGCGGCCATCTTTGTGTGAAAATCGATTCCCCCTATTAATACGAACACGGTGCAACCGAATGGAACGAAATTTGGTACAGAGGTAGTACTAACGAAAGGCACCTCAGTGTCATGTTTTATATCGCCGCCATCTTGACGGAAACGTAATGGCGGCCACACAAATGTTCAAAGCTTAAATCAAATTACGATTAACCTAATCATCCGATCTCTACCAAATTTTGCAACAACATACTTTTATAGAGGAAGCATCCTTTGACCAAATAACTAGGTCATTAGCCTAATAGTTTGCGGATGGCGGCCATCTTTGTGTGAAAATCAATTCCCCCTATTAATTCAAACACGATGAAATCAAATGGAACGAAATTTGGTACAGAGGTAGCACTAGCAATGGGCACCTCAGTGTCATGTTTTATATCGCCGCCATCTTGACAGAAACGTAATGGCGGCCACACGAATGTTCAAAGCTTAAATCAAATTACGATTAACCTAATCATCCGATCTCTACCAAATTTTGCAACTACATACCTTTATGGAGGGAGCATCCTTTGACCAATCTAATAGGTTATTAGCCTAATTGTTTGCGGGTGGCGGCCATCTTTATGTCAAAATTGATTCCCCCTATTAATTCGAACACGGTGGAACCGAATGGAACGAAATTTGGTGCAGAGGTAGCACTAGCAAAGGGCACCTCAGTGTCATGTTTTATATCGCCACCATCTTGACTGAAACGTAATGGCGGCCACACGAATGTTCAAAGCTTAAATCAAATTACGATTAACCTAATCATCCGATCTCTACCAAATTTTGCAACAACATACCTTTATAGAGGAAGCATCCTTTGACCAAATAACTAGGTCATTAGCCTAATAGTTTGCGGATGGCGGCCATCTTTGTGTGAAAATCAATTCCCCCTATTAATTCAAACACGGTGAAATCGAATGGAACGAAATTTGGTACAGAGGTAGCACTAGCAAAGGGCACCTCAGTGTCATGTTTTATATCGCCGCCATCTTGACAGAAACGTAATGGCGGCCACACGAATGTTCAAAGCTTAAATCAAATTACGATTAACCTAATCATCCGATCTCTACCAAATTTTGCAACTACATACCTTTATGGAGGGAGCATCCTTTGACCAATCTAATAGGTTATTAGCCTAATAGTTTGCGGGTGGCGGCCATCTTTATGTCAAAATTGATTCCCCCTATTAATTCGAACACGGTGGAACCGAATGGAACGAAATTTGGTACAGAGGTAGCACTAGCAAAGGGCACCTCAGTGTCATGTTTTATATCGCCACCATCTTGACTGAAACATAATGGCGGCCACACGAATGTTCAAAGCTTAAATCAAATTACGATTAACCTAATCATCCGATCTCTACCAAATTTTGCAACTACATACCTTTATGGAGGGAGCATCCTTTGACCAATCTAATAGGTCATTCGCCTAATAGTTTGCGGATGGTGGCCATCTTTGTGTCAAAATCGATTCTCCCTATCAATTCAAACACGGTGAAACCGAATTGAACGAAATTTGGTACAGAGGTAGCACTAGCAAAGGGCACCTCATATTCATGTTTAATATCCCTATAGCACGTTGTATTTCAACAAGCTACTACAACCAACATTCAATCATACTCCTTGAAAAGGACAAAGAGTTATAACAATACCCATGCATTTAGGAGAAAGTAGGCTATATGTTCTTTACTGAACATCTTGTTTTAAATTGTTTTGTGTTTCATTGAATTTATCTCTTGTAAACCGTTCAAAAGATTCACCTCAGATTTGTAGCTTTCCACGGTGGGTGAGTGGATAGCGTATAGGTCTACTAACCCCAAGATTGCAGGTTCGCCCCTGGCCGTGGTAAGTGATTTTTGAAAGGTGGCAAAAATACTATACGCATGTCATACGATGTTGGCAAGTCAAAGAACCCATTTGAATTCAGTAGGCCGAGTTCATAATGGCAAAATTAATCTCGGGCGTTTCCGCCAACACAATGTTCCTAATTTCTCTACTAGAAAGCGCTATGTTCAAGGAGCTTAGATATCTAACGTCTAACCTCCTTGACTTTCATAGTCAAGGAACAACGAAATTCGACATGCAAGCTACACTCTGGGTGTCAAATAGCAAAGCTTGCACTCGGCACCCGAGGCCATACGATTTTATTATTATTACCTCAGATTTGTGATCTCTACATTTTGTCTACATTTGTCATTAATAACCATTCCTGTAAAGAACACAGTCCTATTTCTTTGAAACGCATGAGTTTATTTTTATCGTCTGTTCTTACTGTGCAGTAAGATTCAGTAGTCTCCAATTAGGGTTGTCAAAATTCAGTGTCACTTAACAATAATTCGCTGCGAAATGTAAGGTAAATGTATAGTTCATATTGGTACACAGTACTTTTCTTGCACCAAATTTCTGTATTCTGGCGTCATTAAAGACACAGGAGTTAAGGGAGTCGTTGTTGTTGATTCATTTAATTAATTCTTGAGGCTTGGAACACCTTGGTCATCAGCCCTGTGTACTTGGGTGAGTGTTATTTTTTTTGTAACCTGTGATTCTGTGATACCGTATCGGTAGTAGTGTGGATAACTGTGGTTAGTAGGGTCGGGGATGGGGACTTGAAAAAAGGTGTTATTCCGGCATTTGCCTGGAGGAAGTGTGGTAAGCCTCGAGGATAATCCACATTCAGGATAGCTGCTCTCACAAGGGGACCACGCCTACTTGTCATCACCAATTTTGTCAGAACTTAAGGTATGTTCAGTCCTTGGCCAGAAATAAAAGTGGCAGTAGTGGGAGAACAAAATATAATTTTTGCCGCGGGTTGGGTGAGGCATGAGCCTCGTGGACGGTGTAAGAACAATCCTTTCTTGTATATTTATTTGCAATCCCAAATGTTCCCCTGCCTTTTCTGTTCATGCCTTTTCAGGCAATCTAATTTTGTAATAAGCTAAGGTGTACAGTATGTTTCACAAGTTTCAAGCTCCTGAACCAGAGGGAGTTGGAAGGTGTGGTTTGTACCAAAATCTTCTAAATCGTCTCAATAGTACGGGAAAAATCTTGCATTTCTTGAAAAGTCAACGGGAATATATTTATTTGTATATTAAGTGCTTTAAAAGAAATAAACAAGACGATAGCCCCTGGCAGAATTGTTTTTCGTACAGCCCGCATAGCACTAGAGCCGGGCGGGTAGTCTGTACACATGGGGCGCACACAATCCATTATGTGAGAGTTCTCGCAAGGGTCCGCTATAATAATAAATACAATTATATTGCACGCTATTTTGGTTTATATGCAGTGTGAGTAACGTAAATATTAAAAATAAAACAACGAAGAAAGGTTCCACATAGCGATTCGACCCCACGTCATCGGATTACCGTTTTATACTCTTTTCGCTACGACAACCATTGATTGGAAACTACGCTAAGATACGAGACTTGTGCCTCACCCGATCCGCGCCAAAATGCTATATTTTCTAAACACTTAGCCATCTAGAGCTCCCATTTCTGTGAGGAAGTCATTGATGACGAGTAGACGCGGTCCCCATTTAGCGCCGTGATTCGTACCTCCGATGTCCAGACTTTCTGCTGCTCTCCATCGCAGTCGTGGCGAGCGATTTAACGCGCATGGCTACGCCGCGGGGTAAGAGATATGTTAAAGTCATAAAATGATTGAATTAATTGTACTATGGCGGCTTCGGTGACGTAGTTGGCAACATGCTGAGCTTCAATGCCCAAGGTCGCGGGTTCAAACCCGGCTAAAGTTGTCGGATTTTTAAGAACGTTAAAAATTCCTCAGTATGCCTTCCTTCGGAGGGGAAGTAAAGCCGGCGGTTCCTTGTCGTAGATTTATGGAATGATAAAGAACTTTCCACTAATTACACTTCTGTGAAGCTAAATTATAGGTTGGATTTGACTGACGCTCTTAGTTTCCAACGTTCGTCGCCAAGAACCGAATGCGGTGGCATCTAGTAACCAAGTTCAGAACTAGTTGGTCGTTGACGGTTGCGTGTGGTATCAAAAGTTGGAACTACTTGAAAATCCAATGTCTGCAGTCCTTACTTGAATTAAAAACAGATAACACACACTAATACAGCCATCACAATAACATCGTTTATCAGACAGATTCTATACACTCCCAAAGTACACGGAGCTACATGACCGCATTGTCGCAGCACCTAAACTGAGGAACTAAGCTAATTTTACTGTGGCTGCAGCCCGCCCAGCCTCTATTGGTGTGGGCAATCATCCCTTAACTAACAATAAGCTCCTACAACTCGTCATGGTAATTTTAGTTTCTGCAATAAAGCACTGGAGGTACAAGAGTGTGGCTTGAAGTGAGACCAAGTAGAGTAATTGTAGAAGAGGGCACCATGTGTGAAGATGCCCCGTTAGGAAGTGAAGGACGGAACCCAGGTCAATGGCAAGCCTAGTAGTCTGGTGTGTTGCATACCAATGGGGGACAGCATTCCACCGAGACACTGCCCGGCCGGCCTCCTCAAACACAACCAACAGTGGCCTTGTAGGGAAAACATTTCAACCTGCCCAATTGTTGTAGGGGAACTTGACCTTAAAAGGAAAACCCTAATGAAACGAAAATAACTGGGGCAAATACTGTGTACCAAGTCCTTATTAGCACGGCTGTCTTTAACCCTAGTGCGGGCTTTGCTCTTGGGCAGAGTATTTAGCAAGCTTTTTTCAAACATATTTCTGCATTCTATAACATCAGGATGTGTATGTGTTTGAGTCTTCAGTCTTTTGACTGGTTTGATGCAGCCCTCCATGCCTCCCTGTCCTGAGCTAATCGTTTCATCTCTACATAGCTACCACACCCTACATCCGAGGCAATCTGTTTAACATATTCTAACCTTGGTCTAGCCCTACAGTTCTCGTCCTCGACCCTTCATTCCATAACTAAGCTTGCTATTCCTGGGTGTCTTAGTATGTGTCCTACCAACCTACTTCTTCTCTTCATTAGCAGTCACCAGAAACATCTCTCCTCTCCCACTCGTCTTAATATCTCTTCATTTGTAACCCTATCTACCCATCTGTTCTTCATCATTCTCCTATAACACCACATTTCAAACGCTTCAATTCTCCTTTTTTCTGCAGAACCAATAGTCCAAATTTCACTTCCATAGAGTGCCACGCTCCAGAGAAAGGCTTTCAAAAATGACTTCCTAATACCTAAATCTATATTCGATGACAACAGATTCCTTTTCTATAAAAATGCTTTCCTTGCCTGAGCCAACCTACTTTTTATATCCTCTCTGCCTCATCCATCACTGGTTATTTTGCTTCCTAAGTAACAGAAGTGTCCTACTTCTTTTAGCTCCTCACCTGCCAATTTGACGTCCATAGGGATTTCTGGTCCATAATATCTACTCTTTGGTGGTGTAGTCGGTAGCATGCTGAACTGCTATGCCCAAGATCGCGGGTTCAAATCCAGCCGAAGTCGTCAAATTTTTAAGAGCGTTAAAATCCTTCAGTATGCCTTCCTTCAGAGGGGAATTAAAGGGGGCGAGCCAATGTCATAGATTTGTAGCACGTAAAAGAGCCTACCACTGCAATTGTTAGTGTGTACCAAAATGTGTAGGTTATATTTGAATAGTTATAAACACTCTAAGTTCCAACGTTCGCCGCTAGATGTTAGTGACAGTAGCATCTGGTAGCCAAAGTTGGAACTACTTGAAATTTAACTTCAATTCAAAGAAATGCCCAGCCCATGGCCATTGGCTGCAATTCATGTATAATATCTACTCTCTGCAAATACAGGAAAGGGAAAGACATATAGGTGTCGTGTAGGGGACGTAGTGGCAAATGATCTGAGGTGGAGGGAGGCGGGAGGTCGTCGACTATTTCATGATGTACTGTAGCACTGATCAGTCATAATTCACGTCAAATAAGTCGTCATCCGGCCCACAGTTTGAACAACACGTATGGCCAGTCACATAGTGTGAGCTCAATGAACTAAGAAATATGTTCACCAATCAATATTGATTATAAACATCGCATAAGTACGTAGTTGAAAGGGGACGGAAAGATCTCGCTAGTGGCGCACTATTGACGCAATCGTACGTGTACGTGTGTAGCTTACTTGAACGCACAAATAATACAATTACCAAATACGTTCCTAGGCCATCCAATCCGTGGAGTAGTGAACCTACGGATCCGAGCTTAGTAATTTAAGGGAATTTGCACGCCACATAGTGCGTCAGTCTCAAGATTTATAACGTTAACAGTAGGCCTATACACTATACAGTATTTAATATTCTAAATTCCACGTATTATTTTTCTACTGACGATTTTTGATGGGTTTCACTGTGAAACACAATATATATACACCGCGGACAGGCCAACAAGGACCACGCAAATATCACTTCTTTATAGGTCTAGTTTCCTTCTTTCTCTTCCAGAAGTCTTTCATCCTGGTCGACTGTGCAGCTCTTCTTTCAGCAGTCCATTCTCCTCTGTTGAGATTTTTCTTCTCCCCGACAAGAATTTTGAGACCAAAAATTTTTTTTCTGTACTCTATTCGATTTAGACAATCTTCTTCAGTAATTTTGAATTTTTGAAGTTCTTCTTTCATTTGTTTTACATAGCCTCCTTGTCCTTTATAGTTCCAGATTTTATCAAAAATTTGTTTGTTTAACCTTGAGCAATCCATGCGGACCATATGTCCGTAGAACTGAAGTCGCCGTTTTCTGATCATCACTTCAAGGTTGTCGATTTTACTATAAATTTCTGCATTCGATCTCAGTCTATAACCTTCCTGTGTTTTCCTAGGACCATAAATCCTTCTTAAAATTCTTCTTTCTATCTTGAGCAAATTCTCCATTCCGGTTATATTTGTAGTTTCCATGCCGTACAAGATGACTGGTCTAACAACAGTATTAAAATGTCGTAATTTTGCATTGATAGACAGGTTCTTTTTATTGTATATATTTTTTGTACAAAAATTTAATCTTTCCAATTTCCCTTTTTTGTTCTCGATTGCCAATTTATCCGTCCCATTGCTACTAATTATTTATCCAAGATATTTAAATCGGTCAGTGACCCTGGTGCTCCCATAATTTGTTTTTATCATTTTCTTAGTGTATTTCTGATCACTTGTCATCATCTCTGTTTTTACCAACGAAATCTGTAAGCCCGCTTTTTCCGCCGTTTCTTTTAACTGATCAATTTGGTTAATAGCTTCTTGTTCTGATTCAGCAAACAACGCTACGTCGTCAGCAAATGCTAAACCTTTGACTCTGAGGTTCTTATTCTTTGTACCAATTTTAGCACTTGAATCGTTCTTCTCCCAAAACGTCCTCATGACTTTATCCAAGACCAAATTGAAAAGCAGTGGTGATAGACTGTCCCCTTGTCTTAGCCCAGTTTTTACCTCGAAGGGCTCGCTAACTTCATTTAAAAATTTGACTCTGGAAATCGTATTAGTTAATGTAAGTTTTATTAAATTTATGGTTTTTTGATCAACTTGGTATTCCTTCAATGTGTCAAAAACAGTATCCCTATCCACTGAATCATACGCTTTCTGAAAATCAACGAATGAGATAAAGATATTCTTTGGCCTGTTGTTGTAATATTTTAATATCAATTTTAAACTAAGAATTTGTTCTGCACACGATCTATTCCTTCTGAAACCTCCTTGGAACTCGCCAAGCTGTGGTTCGATCTGTGGTTCAAGTCTGTTTAAAAGTAGTTTGGCAAATATTTTATATGTGACAGACAACAATGAGATCCCCCTATAACTATTGACATCAATTTTTGAGCCTTTTTTATGTAGTGGATGAATTAAGGCGATTAACCAGTCTTCTGGAATTGCTTCCTCAATCCAAATTTTCTGGAATAGATTTGTCGTCGCTATTAAAAATTCATCATCTACAAGCTTCCACATTTCTGCAATTATTCCATCTTTGCCTGAGGCTTTATTGTTTTTAAGTGAGTTGATAATACATTTAACTTCATTTACATCTGGGGGCGTCGAGTCAAAATTTTGTGTTGTAAATTTGAAACTCAACTTGTCTGTCGGTTTTGGACAATTTAACAACTTCTCAAAATACGCAGCCAAGATATCACAATTTTCCTTGTTGTTTAATGCTAGCGTACCATCTTCCCTTTTGAAATTTAAACTCGGCGCTGAATATCCAGTGATTTCATTCTTAAATGCTCTATAAAACAATCGGGTGTCATTTTTCTTAAAATTGTCGTCCATTTCCATTATTTGGTCCTTCATATATTTTCTTCGAATCGTTCTTAAAGTCTGGTGGGCCATTTTCCTTAATCTTTGTACTTCCTCTAAATTTTCTGGAGTCTTGTTCCCGTTCCACTTGTGCCAAGCACAATGTCTTTCTTTGATCACTCTTTCACATTGTTCATTCCACCAAGCATGTTTCCTATAAAAGTTCAACGGTGCAATTTCCTGAGCTGGTTCAAGAAGGTTATTAGTAACATCATTCCAATTGGTTGGTATTTTAAGTTTTCCTTGAAATTCTATCCTTTTTTCATTTGTAAGAACCTCTCTATTAATTTTCGGAATTTTAATTCTAGTTGTATTTTGTTTGCGTGTAAAAGGTATGAAATTCATCTTGATTTGAGAAAGGTAATGATCTGAAGTTACATTAATGGATTTTCTGACCTTGACATTTTGAATTTCTTTGAAACAATTTCGAGAGATAGCTACATGATCTAGTTGAAACTCACCCAGCAACGCATTTGGGGAGACCCATGTTTTCTTTTTACTTGGTTTTGCTTTAAAATGTGTGGACATAATCTTTAAGTTTAGATGTTCACAGAGTTTAACCAATCTCTCACCATTCCTGTTGGTTCTATTGTGAGCGGGATATTTACCTATTATATCAGAAAATTTTCTCTCAGATCCAAGCTGAGCATTGAAATCTCCAAGTAAAATTTTTACATGATTAGAAGGAATTTTGAGAATTTCGGCTTCTAACTCGTCCCAAAATTCATCAACTTTCTCTGGATTCGTTTTATTATCCTTATTTATAGGAGCATGGGCGTTGATTAGCGTGTATCTCTTATTGAGAGATTTTATAGTTAGAAAAGATAGTCTGGCATTCACACTTCTAAAAGCGATAACTGCGTCCAAAAATTTCTTGTTGACCATAAAAGCTGTTCCAAGATGTGGCATGTTCTTCATCACTCTCTTCCCAACTTTTCCTTTGAAAATTCGGAAGTTGTCAGATTCAAAGGTGTCCTCATCCAAGAACCTGGTCTCTTGAAGGGCTAATATTGTAATGTGATGTCTATGAAGTTCTGTTGTTAGTTGTTTTAATTTTCCAACCTGAATTAAGGAATTCACATTGTATGTTCCAAAAAAATATTTTCTCATTTTCTTGAATCTTGAACTGTTCTTGTGGTGCTCCGATTCACCATAATGTAACCCTAAACTGCTAGGCACCCTGGAATCCGATTTACGCCTAGCATTGTCTTCAGGGTAATCATGACCAATAGAAGCTAAATCCATGATATTAAAGTAAATGTGGGTTGGACAAAGTCCAACGTTATACAACTAAGATTGTGAAACACAATATTATAATTGTATAGAAATATTTTTTATTTCTGTTTGTAAGGATTGATTAACTTATTTATTTCAATTACAAATTTGTTATATAGTTTCTCTTACCCAAACTTCATATTAGAACATAGTGTTTCAACAACCTTCTATTCTTATTACTGACTGAAGAAGACCTCAACGTAGGTTGAAGGATGTATCATCATTAATTCATAAAATAAATATGTTTTAATACGTATTGATTAGAGTATTCTTCAACATCTTATAAATAATAAGTGTCTATAGTCGATCTTTCAAAAGATGATCTCTGACAACTGAATGACAAATCGCCGGGCACTACACGGTCTTCACTTAAACTCTCCACACATGTGTTAGCAGAATGTCTGCTCGTAATACCGATTATTCACATTTTATTTTATTGAACTGATTTATTTCAAGAACCGTTAATCTCACGATCATAAACCATGGGACCTCTTGTTTACGTGGAATCCGAAAAAACGGACTTGACATTTCGCCTCGAAAAGCTCGCATGCATTAACCGGGAACCAAACCGGTCCACCTTGATCAGAGACTGCGCCATCACGTCCCTGAATGCGTGCATACTTTGGCATTCATTAGTGCATGCATTTCCAAAGTCTATTGTTTGATTCTAAAGGAAATAATGTTTTGCGATTCTACTGTATTATGTCCTAGTTTCATAATCAATAGAAATATTGCAGCAACTTCAGAACCAAGCAAGGGACTTCAGGCAACATTCCTGAGAGAACCACTGAGTGAGTGAAAGAAATGTTACCAATTAAAGCGCTGCTGTGTTGTTTCAAAACGTTTAAGGCTGTTGGAATGACAACCATCATAATCCGTTGTAGCCAGTCTGAGTTGAATGACTTCCGCGAATCGGTGCCATTGCTGTAAACCTGTTCCTCTATTGTGACGACGTTATGGTAGAGCAGTCACATTTTACGCACATATGTGATAATTACGCATTGGATTATAGACAAAACACTGTACTCTGTATTATGAAAGCTGAACGGTGACGGCTGGCATCCGCTTGAAGGGTGAGCTTTGGAGAGGAGATGTGCAGAGTAACGGTCTCCATGGCAACAGCCAGTGGTGTTGGGATGTGTGCAGAGACAGCGGTGAGCACATGGCTTGAGGAAGTGTTCCACTGTGCCTTGACTTGTCACTGTCATCCCGTGAAGGACCTAGGCCTACCAAGCGACCTCTGCCCAGCCATTCGCCTTGCAGATTATGGGGTAACGTTTGGTCAGTGTTTCGAGTTCCCTCGGTCGTTAATCTTGGTCTCCGTGACCGGGACGCTCCCTCACTGTCAGACAGCTATTCAATAGTCCTCACGAAGCTGAGTGCACCCCGTGCACAAAGCCGGGAATCTTACCCGGGGCCTCCGGGTGCGAGGCAGGCGTGCTATCCCAACACCATGGGGACATCCATAAGGAAAAATACAGTATTTAATTGCTGCGAACATTTTCCAAAACGTTACTTATAGTTATTTAATTAATGATGTGCGAAGACAGTAAAATAGTATATAAGAATGACTGTACCGGGTGAATTAGCTGCCCCTAATAATATTGTTTTATGCAGCCCAACTAATGTGTGTTGTCAGAAAGGTCGATATTTCCCTGCTGGCATCCCGTACGGTAGTAATACACTGCAAGCAAGCAGAGAAATATCGAACTTCCTGCCAACACGAGTTAGTTGGGTTGCAGCAAACGATATTGGAAGGGACTGCTGAATCACCCTATGTCTACCCCCTATTAGCCTATCCCCGTTTTAGCGGCATGAGATACGATGCATTTCATTGTGGAGGGTGGTTTTCAAGACTGGATGACCTTCCTGACGCTCACCTCATGACAAGAGTTAATAAGAGATGAAGTGAATAAAGGTGAGCGTGGCCTATTTGAAGGTACCGTCCTGACATTTGCCTTTAGGTGAAAATAAATTGGCAAAACCACGGAAAAACATTTCGAGTATTGCTTACGGTGGGGTTCGAAACCAAGTATCGGTATAGCAATATATATTTTTTTTTTTCAAATATCAGTTGTCTTTGATTCGTTTTAGGAGTGTAAGAAATCATGATCATCGGTCCGTGAGCTTGAGTGCGTGAAAGCGTTGCCTAGACAACCTCTGTCTGTAGTGACTATTGTAATAATTGCGTATTAGAGATAACAGTTACACACATTCTAACAGTCAACAAAGAAACACAGGTTATTAGACACCAAAGTACACGGAGCTGATGTCCAAGATATCCCAAGTCACGAAAATGATCTTCAGAGAGACTACTATATGGAACACTGATTGTTCTGTCACGTGAGATTTAACATGAGACTGGATGATCACGGAGAAAATGTCAGTCCTAGGGACTAGTGACTGCAAGATATGCACTGTAAACACAGCTCTGAAAATCGGTTTGCCTACCACCAGGCGAAAGGAGGACTTGACCTCTTTATTACGTGTATACCACGCAAGCCTTTTCTAATTTTGTAAAATGACCTGCATTTATATCATGGATTGTTGCTTTGTTGGCATTGTGGGCTAGGAACGCGATTATTATCTAGCAGTGTGTGCGTTTCTCTGCCCTGACGACAGGGTTCTGATTCTCAACGTTGCTATGAGGGAATTATTTCCTGGTGTGAAAGCTACCTCCTGCCCAAATCATAACCCTAATTAGAAATACGCACACTACTACAGACTCCACAATAACACATGATTATAAGACAAATTCTACGCACATCCAAGCACACGGGCATTAATTGACTGCGTCTAAATGAAAGAACAACATCAATGCATATTCGTTGTAGATTGATTGCTGTTATTTTAAGGAGCGGATCAGCGACGTCATCTGCCCTTTATATTCATTGTACAGAAGTACCGGGTGAGTTATCTGTGGTCGTTACGGCGTGGCTGCAGGCAGCCGCTCACATCCGGGAGGCTGGGAGGTTTGAATCACCCCACCGACAAACTTGAAGATGGTCTTCTGTGGTTTCCATTTTCCTTCCACGCAAATGCCGGGGTTAATCCCTAACTATAGGCCACAGGCACTATCATCCAAATCCTCGCCCTTACATTCACAGTTTCCTCTCCAGACAACACGGACATTCCCGGCATTAAAAGCCATATGGTAAAAAAAAAAAAATCGTTGTAGTAAATTAGGTGTAAGAAATGCCTTTAAGCTTTAAGCTTCAATAGCGCCAAGATTTGATGAAAATCCACAGCCTGCTTCCAGTCTCCGACCGAGTCAGGAATGGAATGAATGAAGCCCCTATCTAGCGGCGAGGATATGAACTGTGCCGGCTGCCGAGGCCTGACGCACTCCTCTGGGGCAATGACAGATGAAATGAAATAATAGTGGAGAGTGTTGCTGGAATGAAATTTTGACAGGGAAAACCGGAGTATCCGGAGAAAAACCTGTCTGCCTCCGTTTTGTCCAGCACAGATCCCACATGGAGTGACCGGTATTTGAACCACGGACCCAGTGGTGAGAGGCCGGCGTGCTGTCGCCTAAGCCACGGAGGCTTACGCCAAGATTTGATGAAATGGCATTTATCTGGTAGCTAGAAACATTGTTCCTGTGGTATTAACATGCTGTATAGACCACCTAGCATTTTTGGCTGAGACCCCGGAGGTTCGGTTTCGATTCCCGGCTCTGCCAAGAAACTTAATTCTGGTGTGAGGGCTGGAACGAGGTACACTCGGCCTCGTGAGGCAAAACTGAAAAGAGAAGGGTTTTATTCTTATCTCAGCCATTTCGGAAGCGGTTTTCAGAGTTTTTCCATTTCTACTCTAGGCAAATGCCGTGATGGTCTCTAGACTAATACCACTGCCACCCCCTTCCCAATCCTCACTTGAATCACAGATAATCACACTAATACAGCCGTGACTATATCACAGGTCACCAGACAAATTACACACACATCCAGGTTCAAGGGCCTACATGACCACAGTGTCGCAAAGCCCCTAAATCAACAACAGAAAGTATGCTTTAGGGCAAATTGAATTCGCAAGATGAATTTTTGGGGAAATTCAGGGTATATTATCTATTGTTGGGTGGCTTCGGTAGCGTAGTTGGTAGCATGCTGAGTTTCTATGCCCAAGATCACGGGTTCAAACCCGGCCAAAGTCGTTGGATCATTTAAGAGCGTTAATGATCCCTCAGTAATTCTTCCTTCGGAGGGGAAGTAAATCCGGTGGGGCCTTGTCATAGATTTATGTCATGTAAAAGAACCTTCCACTAACTACGATTGCGTGAAGCTAAATTTGTAGGTTAGATTTGATTAACGCTCTAGTTCCAACCTTCGTGGCAGAGGCCAGTTGCGGTGGCATCTAGTAGCCAAGTTCACAGCTAGGTGTCGTTGACGGTAGCATTTGGTAGCAAAAGTAGGAACTATCAGTACTTGAAAGTGATTGTCTGCAGTCCTTACCTGAATTACAGATAACACACACTAATACAGCCATCACAAATAACACCGGTTATCAGACGGATCCTACACACACCCAAAGTACATGGGGCTGCATGACTGCATTGTCGCAGCCCCTAAACTGAGGAACCAACTAACCAATGTATTTTTCTTGCCACTGAAGCTGAAGTAGTTCTATATTCAACGGTCCATTTAAGAGGAAACCTGTATTACACCAACTGGTCGGACGTTCCTGGCTACGAACGTTCGCTATGCATTGCTCCTCACTAATTGGTTGTTTATTATTGCACAGCAGACTTTCCTCACGGTGCATTAACAATCCTCATTAGTGGCTACGTTTCCCTCTAACCTTCAGCAATCACGGTGTCTGATTGGGGAAATTCCTTTTACGTCAGAGGCCACACATAGCTCAGAGCAATATTATAGGTCATACTTGCATACCGTATTCTACCATTAGGGCAAGGTTATGTAATTTATATAACAAACAAATCGTAACAGAAATGTTAGGATGACATGTTCCGCTCGACAAGTGAGCATCATCAGAGCCAAATGTATAAGACTAGCAACCCGCCCCGGTTTCGCCCGGTATCTTTAGCGGTTTGCCCAGCGTAAGCTTAAAAGGCGCACGAACGGCAGGTCCCAGACGCAATTCAGAAAAGTCGAGGTGAACAGCGAAACTCCAAACACTTATACTCTTCTCTGAAGTCTTAACTCGACACGATTCGACAGTTTGATGCTGGCCGAAGATGCGGTGATAGGCTCGCTCGCTAGCTCGTAAATTTGCTCCGAAGCCAGTAATTTATATTTCCACTGATTGTAGATTGTTGGAAGAAATGAAGACGTAAAATCGCTTATAGCGGGCGATGAAAACTATTCAAGATATAGATATGCTGTCGCGTTTTTTTTGTCGAACTTTTCATGCTGAACAATTTTTACACTCATAGTATAACGATATCCTTAATGGTTTACCAAGTGTAAACTTAAAATTCGCACGGACGGTAGCTTTTCTTCGACTCGATTCACTGAATTCGTTACTGCTCGGCTTTGTTTGGTCATAAATGAACTTTTTCTACAGAAACCGTCCTCGACAAATCCTTTACAGAATGGTGAAAACCGCACCAAAATCCATCCAGTGGTTCTCGAGATTACCCTTTAAATCCAAGAATTGGGGGACTTCGTTTTATACTAAGTAGAGATTAAGTAGCTCGACGAAACACTACCAAACCACAATGACACCCCCTAACAGTCTCTGTCCTCCAAAAACACAAAAAAAAAAAACCCCGGCAAAAACGTATAAAGTGTGGCAACTTTAAATGTTAAATACTAAATGAGTAAGCACCCGAAAAAGATACAGTCAGTCTGAGAGACTAGACTTTATATAATTTCAAATGACGCATGCTACAAATGCTACACATGTTAGAAAGGCTCAGGAGGGCGCTTTTAGGCTTCTCGCGCGGGGAACGGAGAGCGGGAGGTGCATCTGCTGCATTACGTCACGCACTCGCCGTCTCCGTATCGCATAACGCCAGACCCCAGGAGTAAACTCAGACCCAACAGACTCAATTACCCTTTAAGTTAGGCTTCCCGCGCGGGGAATGGAGAGCGGGAAGTGCACTCTGCTGCATGGCGTCACGCACTCGCCGTCTCCGTATCGCATAACGCCAGACCCCAGGAGTAAACTCAGACTCGGTGCATATGCATTGAACAACATGATGACGTCTTACACGCCGTAACCGTAACGCATATCGGTAGACCAAAGCATAACGATGAAGTCGACAAGATCATTTGAAATTAGATAAAAGAACTTCAGTATTTATTTTAATATCTACAATGTTGCAAACCAGAGAAATGACGATCCCAACAACAAGGAGTCGTCCTCCCCCAACCAATCTATCAAGGTGTAGCTACTGTTGCTGTGATACAATAAGCCCTAAACTAGAATTGTAAATTAATATGCAGAAATGACCTACGAGTATTCTACTGCCAGTACTTAATCAACATATGAAAACAGTGTTTGTCTACTAATAATGGCTAAATTAATGCTTTTTAGTCGGTCAACAGAATTTTAATGCGTGTTTCCCTAAACCAGAAAACAAATCACATGAGATTAATAAATAAATTCATGTGAAAATATTTCTTCAGGTTTAGGATATACCCATTACAATTGGGGTCCGACTGAAGAACATTGATTTCGATTACAGAAACGCACTAACAGGTTGGCACCTGAAAGCAAAATTTACACACCATATTTCGAAAGATTTACTCATTTTCAGAAAACTCAGATAACGCATTTATTGATATTCTCCACTTGTTATTTCTATATTTGATTTTCTGCATGGATTTTTGGAATTTTAATGTGAATCGCAATATTTTATTTAATAACAATGTAAGTACTACACTCGTCACTTCAAAATTACTTGATTTTCAATCTGTATTTTTGAAATTTGTTATGTGAATCCAAATATTTTATTTGCTTTTATTCAATTATATTGTGAGGACTACACTTGTTATTTCAAAATTATTTGATCCCCTACCTGTATTTTTGGAATGTCTAATGTGAAGCCCAATATTATAATTTATTTACATTTAATTACATTGTAAGTATTTCATCACAATTAACACCGGTTATCAGACAGATTCTACACACAGCCAAAGTACACGGGGCTACATGACCGCGTTGTCGCAGCCCCTAAACTTAAGAACCAACCAACCATTGTAAGGATATCCATTTTATAAATTTATTTACTTCTTTTAATCATATGTTATATGTTTTTATATCAAACATTCATCATTATATTTAAGTACATCGTTAGTATTTCAATTGTTAATTGTTCTGTGTAAGACCTCAATTTCAGGTCGAAATATGTAACCATCCTATAATATATTATATATATATATATATATATATTTTACTCCTACTTTAGGAGTAAAGTTTCAAGGAGAAATAATTTCAACTCTGAGATTTGCTGATGACATCGTCATTTTAGCCGAGAAACCAGAGGATTCGAATGAGTTTTTAATTGGTATGGACTCTGTCTTGAGGAAGGAATTCATGATGAAAATTAATAAATGTAAAACAAAAATATTGGAATGCAGTCGAACGAAATCAGAAACCCCTATGGACGTCGAAATGGCAGGTGGAAAGCTAAAGGAAGTAGGACATTTCTGTTACTTAAGAAGCAAAATAACCAGTGATGGACGAAGCAAAGAGGATATAAAAAGAGGTTAGCAGAGGCAAGGAAAGCATTTCTAAAGAAAAGGAATATATTGTCATGGAATATTAATTTAGGTATTAGGAAGTCATTTTAATGGCCTTTGTCTGGAACGTGGCACTCTATGGAAGTGAAACTTGGACGGTTGGAGCAGCAGAAAAGAGGAGAATTGAAGCGTTCCAAATGTGGTGTTACAGGAGAATGATGACGATCTGAGGTATTAAGACGAGTGGGAGAGGAGAGATGTTTCTGGTGACTGCTAATGAAGAGAATAGATTAGGTTGGTAGGACAAATACTAAGTCACCCAGGAATAGCAAACTTAGTTATGGAAGGAAAGGTCGAGGATAAGAACTGTAGGGGTAGACCAAGGTTAGAATATGTTAAACAGATTTCTTCGGATCTAGCGAGTGGTAGCTATGTAGAGAAGAAACAATTAGCTCAGGACAGGGAAGCATGGAGGGCTGCATTAAACCAGTCAAAAGACTGAAGACTCAAACAACAAGATATATATTCAGTATTAATTCAAGTATGGATTGGCGTATGTATTAAACTTTAGAATTTTGCTATCAATGGGAAATGTATTTGCATTCGATTACTGAGGCAACACTGAGAAATGGCTTCCAATACGATAATTATACTAATAGCAGCTTCGGTGGCGTAGTCGCTTGCCTGCTGAACTGTTATGCCCAAGATCGCGGGTTCATACCCGGCTGAAGTAGTTGGATTTTTAAGAGCGTTAAAATCCTTCAGTATGCCTTCCTTGGGAGGGGAGGTAAAGCACGCGAGCTCATGTCATAGATTTATGGCATGTAAAAGAAATTGGTAATGTGTTGCCAAATTTGTAGGTATTTGGTAAGAAACGCTCTATCAAGTTCCAACGTTCACCGCTAGGTGTTGGTGACAGTGGCATCTGGCTGCCAAAGTTGGAATTACTTGAAATTTGAACTTGGCCCTGCTATGTCCATTGGCTGCAATTCATATATAATAATAATAGTAATAATAATAATAATAATAATACAAGGTCCAATTGGTATAAACAGGCGGAAAAGGACTTGGCTGAATTAGGTTTTCCCAATGTCAAGGATCGAGAGGAAATTAGGAAAATTACTCATACACGGAGTTTTGAGAGAGAAGACCTAGCAGACACGTCTGGTCGCAGCAATGAAGACTAGCTCAATCGTTGCGCATGAAGAGTTATTGGGCAAACATCAAGGCCAAGAAGTGTTGATTCCGCGTGGTCCTAGGAAACCCATTCGCGCAGCAGAATAATAATAATAATAATAATAATAATAATAATAATAATAATAATAATAATAATAATAATAATAACTGAATACAAGATCGGGAATTGGAAACAGAAGGCGCTTCATGGGAAGTTTCCACATGAGTTGGACCAGCCTCACTTCGACAAGTTAGCGTCGCACGCATGGCTGACCCACTCGGTCCTCTTTCCGGAAACAGAGGGATTTGTTGTAGCTATCCAAGACCAAGTTGTTGCTACTCGAAGCTATCGGAAATTTATCATAAAAGATCCAACAACAGAGAGTGAGAAGTGTCTCCGCTGTGGCAAATGTAGTGAGACCATTCAACACATTATATCAGGTTGTTCCCACCTTGCCAACACTGACTACAAACATCGACACGATCAAGTTGCCAACATTATCCACCAGAAACTGGCCTTGAAGTACAAACTTCTTCAAAGCTCTGTCGCCTATTGGAAATACACACCATCTGCAGTACTCGAAAATGCCACACACAAGCTCTACTGGGACAGAGGAGTTGTGACAGTTGTCGCAGTCAGTAACAACCGGCCAGATATCATTGTCATCAATAACGAACACAAAAAGGCATTACTGATAGATATCGCATGTCCCAACACTCAAAACATCCAAACGACAGCTGCTACTAAAATATCTGAGTACACAGAGCTAACAATTGAGATAAAGCAGATGTGGAAACTTGATTCGGTGACTACCATTCCAATAATTGTATCGTGTACTGGTGTTATACCTAAAACTCTCCACAGTAGTCTATCAATATTGAATCTGCACCCGCAGATATATATTGAACTTCAGAAGACAGTTCTATTAAACACATGCCATATTGTTAGGAAGTTCCTTGGTGACAATACCCGGCCGAATACTCAGCAAGGCTCGATGATCCAGATGGGAATTTAGCTCATCCTACAAATGGAGACTCGTGAAGACTGCGGGCACGACATGGATGTGAAGTCTCTGAACAGTGTAATAGAAATTATCTCAGTACAGGTGGTTCCTTGCTAAGGACGAACCAGGCTGTAACAGAAAATGTAGCCGGTATTTGCCGTGATAATGTTGTCAAACAATAAACTATAATAATAATAATAATAATAATAATAATAATAATAATAATAATAATAATAATAATAATAATAATATCGTATTGCCTTGGGTGCCGGTTGCAAGCTTTGTTATTTGACACCCAGAGGGTAGCTTGCATGTCGAATTTCGTTGTTCCTTGAAGCCCCATGAAAGTCAAGAAGGTTAGGTATCTAGGCTCCTTGATCACCACAGCGCTTTCTAGTAGAGAAATTAGGATTTTTGTGTTGGCGGAAACTCACGAGATTAATTTTGCCATTTTGAACACGGCCTACTGAATTCAAATGGCTTCTTTGACATGCCAACATCGTATGACATGCGTGTCGTAAATTTTTGCCGCCTGATAATGTGTTGAAAGATATGATATGGAGACTTATCTCATTTGTGGATTGTGTACAAACCTCTCTGACAACCGATGTCCTGAAGTAAAATAGCGATCTGTATGTAGAATCAGTGAGAATGAGTGAGATATAAGAGATACACGCGCTCAGGAAACTCCTCCCTGTTCAGTGCAGACAGTGACGAGGTCAATTGCTCTCATCCGGACCGCGTGCGACTCAACTAGCTAAGTAGACAATCCAATCTGAACTGATCGTGTAATAACAATCATATATTCACTCTAAGCAAGCAAATTTGGAGGTCAACCACCACTTTCAGTATCTTAACAAAATGTCACATAGACTGTAACTAAATTTTTTTAACTAGCTGTGCTAGTTTAACTACTGAATGAAAATCCACAGCCTGCCTCCAATCGTCCGACCGGGTCAGGAAATGGAATGAATGAAACCTTCCCCCCCCCCCCCCCCCATCTAGCGGCGAGGATATGAACTGTGCCCGGCTGCCGAAGCCTGTCGCACTCCTCAGGGGCAATAATTAAATGAATCACAGATGAAATGAAATGATAGTGGAGAGTGTTGCTGGAATGAAAGTTTGGACAGGGAAAACTGGAGTACCCGGTGAAAAACCTGCCGGCCTCCGCCTTGTCCAGCACAAATCTCACATGGAGTGACCGGGATTTGAACCACAGACCCAGCGGTGAGAGGCCGGCTTGCTGCCGCCTAAGCCACGGAGGCTTATCTAGTTTAACTATTACTGCAACTAAATAAGTGTATACATGTTAAATACTATCACCCGTACTTTTAGACATACACTTAATAGCCTAAGTGTTATGGATCTGATGATGTTCGCTTGGCGATCGAAACTGTCATCCAAGTGATTTTATTAATCTCATGTAATTTTGTTTCAGGATTAGGGAATAAACCATCACAATTGGGTACAATCATGTTGACCGACTGGAAAACATAAAATTTCACTATGTATATATATATATATATATATATATATATATAATACGCTAAGGTGTATGTTTCACAAAATTCAAGCTCCTTAACCAGAGGGAGTTAGAAGGTGCAGTTTGTACCAAAATCTTCCAAATCGTCTCACTAGTACAGAGAAAATCTAGCATTGCTTGATAAGTCAACGGAAATAGTGTATATTTATTTGTTTACAAAGTGCTTTTAAACAAATAAACTAGACGATAGCCCCTGACAGAACTGTGTCGCGTATAGCCCGCATAGCACTAGTGCCGGGCGGGTAGTCTGTACACATGGCGCGTACACAACCCATTATGCGAGAGTTCTCGCACGGATCCGCTAGTATAATCACAGTATAATACCAATAGACCTGCCGTGGCTTGGCCCGAACTCGAAGTGCTGACATTCACGATTCGTGCTCTTTAATTCTCAAGAGACCGTTGTTTGCTTTAATCATGGATTCTTCCAGAACGATAACACACTCAGTTTTCCGCCTGTGGTAGGTGGACAGATTGCTTCACGTTGTCTGTGGCTTATCTTGTTTTGATAGCAAACTGTGTCCAGTGGAGAGCGCTTGAAGCATCATGCGGCGTCTTAGCTAACCGAGAGTGGTAGGCTGAATCATGAATGAGTAATGATGCTATGAAATGGAAAGGCTTTCTATTTCTCTAAAGACGTCGGAACTACGTATTTGATGGAAGTGTCCTTTTAAAAATACAAACTTATGAGGAAGCCATGATTTGGCTGAAATAATCTATCCACTTTTCTCACAATGTTAGTCAAAACTACCAAAGCCCACGGTGGCCGAAGGTTTCGCTGTCATCGGGAGATCGTGGATTCGAATTCAACCTCGGCCATCCTGATTTTTTTTGTGGTTTTCCATTTTCAC
The DNA here is from genome assembly GCA_946902985.2 of Meconema thalassinum. NCBI lineage: Eukaryota > Metazoa > Arthropoda > Insecta > Orthoptera > Tettigoniidae > Meconema > Meconema thalassinum. The sequence continues at coordinate 290,823,158 of OX336391.1, read as the reverse complement.
CTCCAGGCAAGTGCCGGGACGGTTTTTTCAACAAGTCCAAAATCCTTCCAAAATCCCAAGTTAGTGGTCTGTCACAATCCCCAGTTGTATTTGATCACAAAGTGTGTTCAGCTTTCAGACACTGTCCTTATGACGGTAGAGGAATGATCCCTCGCAGAGACTATGAGTGAAGGTGAACTGGGAGGATAAGCGCTTAAAAATACGTAATTGTTGTTATTGAAACGTACATTAAAATAATACAATATCTTTGATAAAAGAAGTTATTACAGTACTTCAAAAAGTAAACCAATTCTTAAGCTGTCCTACAAAATCATGTCAGCTCCTTGAAAAAGATGATCCATAGCATCAATAGTAAACATTATTTTAATTTTCTTGAATACACTTAAATATACAGAAGACAAAATAGCTCTACATAACACTACCAAAGTTAAAACCACACTCACTAAAAGTCACAGCCTTCCAAAAATTACAAATTCGTAAAAATATTTAAAAACGTGGCAATATAAAGAAGCACTAAGTTAAATACTAAAGCACTAAGCATCCGAAAGAATAATTATTTATATACCTACAGTACTATGTTGCAAGATTGAGAAATGAGAATCCCATCAACAAGCAGCCACACTCCACCAACTAATCTGTGAAGGTGTAGTTAGTATTGCTGTGATATACTTAAGGAATAACCCCTCGAGTACTGTAGAATCGGAAATTAGTGCAGAAATGATCTACGAGTACCCTGCCCAGAACATTCAAAAACTAATAATGCGTTGATTTGGAGACTTATCTGAAATTGTGGAACGTCTACAGGCTACTCAGACAACACGTTTCTTTTCTGTATGTTAAAACCTTTCCAAATTATTGGTCTGAAGATTAATTATTTGAATTTGAGAAGCTCTTTAAAATAGCAGTTACCGGTTAGCTGCTGAAAAATTTTGTTTATTAAGTACATCTTAATCACGTGTTACTTTTCTCAGGCTGTTTATTCCCTTATACCAATAAATGGAATTATCTTCTGTTGACCGACTAAAAAATGTACAACATCAAATGGTTATTCAACCCTCTTGTGCCAAGTAAATAATATGTGTTCCACAGAAGAATAGCTTCTTCCTCTGACCGTTTCAGGCATCCAGAATAATCTTCAAATTAAAAATAAAAACAGCTGTCACAATGATTGCTCAATGTTGAACAAGTAGTTCCCTGAAGAACTAAATAGCCTACTTTCCTGTATCGTGTTTATGTTAATTGCCTCGACTAGCATACAATATTTCACTTTGATTGCCGTAATACATTCATAGATATTTAGAACTGTCTAAATATTTCAGATGGTCGCCATGCTAGAGTTTTATACAATATGTAGGCCATAGAGTTATGTACTATCAGATGTAGATTATTGCGTCGGTTTATTACTCAAACTTCAATCGCATGATTAGGACACAAGAATTTAAAACTTAATTTCAAAATTTTGCACTGCCACCATCTTGAGGTTATGTAAACAATTGAACTAAATTAGATGCCAGTGTATTACAATGTGTATTAACATTTGCTGTACCAAGTTTCACTGTTATCGGATGGTTAAATCGCGAGAAACGCCTATTTAAAAGTTTCAACTTCGCTTGGCCGCCATGTTCGTTATGTACCTAACAGGTTTTCAAAGTCCCATAGGTGAACTTCTAGTAGTACCCTTTATTACAAAAATTCAGGGTGATGTCAGTAATAGTTTCGGACAGTTTCGCACAGCCGCCATGTTGTATTGGTGAGACATAATAAAATTTCAAGGGCACGGTCGGGGTCGAACAAACTATTACTATGACCTTACTGAGTTTCATTGAAATGGCTACACACACAGAGAGACGGACAAAAGGTGACCTCATAAGCCTATTTTTTCTTAAATGAAAATAGGCTAAACATGAAGGACCATCTTCGTTACTTCATTATTGTTACAAGTAGCAGCGTTTCACTTACAGTTAGCGCTCGTTACTACAGAAGGTAACTGTTACTAGTAACGGAGTTACAAACAAGAACATCGCCACCCTCCTCACCACCTGTGGCCCTCAAGCCCTAGTGTGCCATTTGCGTGCGTGGAATGCCCACATTATTGCCACACCACCATATAATTTATTCTTCTCCTCTGGGAGCTTGTATTGTACATACAATACTTGCGACTGCATCAAAATAACAAACTTAACACACTTTCATTGGTAAGTTGTAATCAGTTACTTGTCTTACCAGTCTATCTGCTATTTAGATGTAATTTGAAGCAGCATTTGTTTGTATCAACTGTAGACTGATGTGTTTACACAACTTATTTTATACGAGGGAATTTCCGAAATTAAGTTTCGTCATTTTGTTGCTCGAGCAGATGGTACACCAGATGACACAAACAACAACAACAACAACAAAAACATAATTGTGTTTTTCTAGAATTGACTGATGTAGCACATACTTACTTATAAGTATACTTTTCCGTTCTTATTTCTTATTTGAACCTACATGAATGTTCTTTTGTGTTATCATTAAAAAGTAATGATTTGTATTTTTATTCATCATCTCGGTATGAAAAAACAAATTGAAGTCCATAGGTTAACTCTATCAGTTTTAATGTTTATATGCATTGACTGCGGAATTGGGGGTGTTATTTATTCGTTGTGCAAGAAGACGATAAATGGGGAAACGAGGAATTACCTTCCACCGACTTCTCGATACAAAATCCTGGCTACATCGCCAGGTCGAGTAGATGAAGTTTTCTTGTGAGCTCACATTACGGTGGGATGTGACCTACTACACTAATAGTGATAGTAAACATGTGATTGAAACCTTCCACTTGGCACTGTATCCCACAAAGACATGCTATTTGCTCTAATCTGGCCCACTTCGTGTCTCAATGACGTGTCTGTTACACTTCGCATTACCAGACATCGCTTTATGTGTTTATTTATAGCAGTAACATCAGTAGCGTGTGAGTTTCACACATGCTTTTAATATACAGGGCTGTATTGCATCACCAGGCCAACAGTTGGATAACACTATTTCCTTCCTTCACTGAATAACATAATCTATCGTAATGGTGATAAACTGCTCTCTGGTTATTGTTTCATAATAACAGAATATAGACAGCTTTGGCGCAATTTTCAGCGTTGTCTTATTGACAATTGATGTTGCAACTTATTCAATCACAATTACTGGGACATGCGAAAAAAAACAACAACCTAAAAACAACAATTACATGTTATTAAACATATGCATTTGTTATGGGCGAAAGAAGAAAATGACTAGCAAGAGACGATCAAAACCCCCAAGGAAATGAAAAATAGAAAGAAAAGCATTCCCCTATAATAATAATAATAATAATACTAATAATAACATGATGGATCGTATTGGATCACAGCAACTAACCCATGCCCCGGACTTATACAGTTCGGGTTCTCCCGATCATCGGATTCTGGGGGATCGGGAGCATCATGCTGAGAAGAGTCGGAGCTTCTCAAAATCTCTTCGCCCGAAGAAAAAGAACTTCATCGGAACAGTCAATGTGAACACTTTGCTCAAAACTGGGAAACTTAAACATTTAATTGACACCTTGAATAAATTTGATATTCAAATTGCAGCCATTCAGGAAACACGTTTCCAAGACGAAAATCATTTTGATTCAGAAAACTTTAGGATATATAAGGGGAAACCAGCCATAAAAATTGGAGATAATTTATCACAATTTGGAACGGCGTTTTTTGTAAGAAAAACAATAGCCAGTTCAGTACTCAACTTTACTTCTCCCTCCGAAAGGATCTCCGTTCTCTCAATAAAATCAAGCAACAAGGCATACACATTGATTAATGCCCACGCTCCCATAAACAATGACAATAAGAAAAACCCTCAGAAAGTAGAAGACTTTTGGGAACTCCTTGAGGAAACCATCAGCAAAATTCCTAAACATCATGTGAAAATTTTACTCGGTGACTTTAACGCACAGGTTGGTAGAGAAAAGAAGTATAGGTCCATAGTTGGTCATCATCCAGCACATTGGAGAACAAATCAGAATGGTGAGCATCTGATAAATTGCTGTAAATCCTTTAATTTGAGGCTCATGTCTACATATTTCACCAGGTCTCCACACAAGAAGAAAACATGGAAATCACCAAATCCAGCACTAGGAGAATTCCAAATTGATCATGTAGCAGTGTCCAAACAGAACATATGTGAAATCCTAAATGTTAGAGTGCGCAGGGGAGTGATTGACTCTGATCACTACTTAAGCCAAATCAAAGTGAAATTCCAGCCTAATAGATCCAAACCAAAAACTAAGAGATTACTAAGAGTGGATCCGGAGCACCTCAAGCAGAACGCCAAAGAATTTCTTCAGGCCATAAAAGAGCAAAATCCCAAAGACTGGAGGGACTTAGGAAACTCAATTCTGACATCAGCACAGAAGTTAGGGCAGCCCCCAAGGAAAAGGAAACACAGATGGTGGAACACAACCTGTGATAAAGCAATTGAAGACAGAATTAAAGCCTGGAATAAATGGAACGGACATCAGACAACTGAACGATGGGAATTATTCCTTAAGATCCAGAAATCAACAGCTAAGATCATCCGCAGGGAGAAGCGGACATACGACAGGAATAAACTCATAGAGATAGAACAGGATTTCCTAAAAAACAACACCAGAAGTTTCTATAAGACCTTCCGTGAGAGTCTGTCTAGTTATCAACCACCTAGCATATGTTTCAGTAGACCAGATGGCTCACTAGAAACAAACACCAAGGAAAACTGCAAGATCTTAGCAGATTACTTCCAGGACCTACTCAACTGTGACCCACCGAAAGAAAAAATGCACTTTGAAAAGCCTGCACCGAATCCAGATTCACATCCACCGACAATGGAAGAAACAGCTGAAATCATTCAATCTCTTAAAAACAACAAAGCACCAGGAGAAGACGGTATTACCGCTGAAATGTTGAAACTCGGTGGGGAAGAGGTCACCAGAAGAATCCACGCAATTTTAAAAGCAATTTGGGAAACAGAAGTGATCCCACAGGACTGGAAGTGCGCGTTAATACATCCATTGCACAAGAGAGGTAACAAAACTGATCCAGACAACTATAGAGGTCTATCCCTATTATCTGTGGCCTATAAAATCCTATCTAAAGCTCTTCTGAACAGACTAGAGAAACAAACAGACCATTTGATTGGTGAATATCAAGCGGGTTTTAGAAAAGGGCGTTCATGTGCTGAACAGATATGGAATCTGAAGATGATTTTGAAGATCCGCAGATCCAACCCCACAATTGTCACCTTTGTGGACCTAAAGAAAGCATATGATTCTGTGGACAGGCAGACCCTGTTTGAGACGCTAGAAGAACTTCAAGTGGACAGGAAGACCAGAGAACTGATTCGTCAGACTCTCACCAATACAACATCGAAGGTGAAGTTTCTTGGGGAAATTTCTGACTCTTTTGAAGTACGAACAGGTGTTCGCCAAGGAGACGGACTTTCACCCCTTCTATTTAACTTGGTTCTAGATAAAGTCATCAGAGAGTGGGAAAAGAACATCAAAGGCGTTAGCATAGGAACTGCTGGAAACAAAATCAATGTGAAATGCTTGGCTTTCGCAGATGACCTAGCGATTATCACTAGGAACAAAGAAGAAACTAAGCATGCTATTGAGACATTATACAGAATAGCATCACAAGCAGGCCTTCAAATATCATTTGAAAAAACCAAGTACATGAAGAATTTTCAGCAAAAGAAGAAGAAAGAAACAAGTTGTTCAGCAAAGAACATATAGCCTACTTTCTCCTAAATGTATGGGTATATTTATAACTCTTTGTCCTCATCCCTAAAACCACCTCTACCACCATGTAGTGTTTGTTTTCTTTTATATTGATAATTAGCCAGTAAGTGTCAAAATCAATATTATATACTTTATGATGATTGAATAACAAAACTACTAACTTATTGTAATGCATTCACGTCCGTTAATCTCTATATTAAGCCAGCCTGCAAACTTATGGATCTATCGTTTTGGGTACCTTCCCCTAAAAAAATCCGCGCCAATCACAGTAGGTTGGTGCTGCGACCTAGCAGTGAATTCATATTTATCTAGTACGCCTCTGGGTGTTCAACGAGTAGGCAGTTTAAAGTAGCCAGGAGGGAGGCGATCCAACTGGCAGTGTTTAATGATAGAGCGTACAGTCACTCGTCCTGCTAGAAGGACCTTCCGGAAGTACTTTTGTACACAGCGGTGCGTCCTTCCAGCAGGACTTTGGACCCTTATGGCAAATGTTTGAACTGGCCTTCCAGCAGGACGCGTCCTTCCGGCAGTACTTTGGGTTATCAGAGCGTAATAATATTGCAGTTCTGGTACTGGGCAAACAATAAAAGTCTGTAAATATTCTAAAATATTCAATATGACTCATATTGACTAATACAATAACTGTCTCTTAACAACATATTGACTCTAAAATATATAAACGTATAAAGTATAAACGTGTTTTCTTATAGTACAGAGACTAAATAAATGTATGAGCGACGGCGCGTCCATCACTCGAGAATAAATAAATTAAAAAAAGCCTAGTTGTGTTTTTGTCAATATCCCACTGCACAGTTGCACAACTACACGTAATTTAAACTACAGTACCATGACATTTACTGATATCATAATTACTAGCAAATAACGAGCGACTCCATGCATCTCCGCTGTTTGGAGCATCGAAATAGGTAGCAAAAACATAAACACAGTCACCATTACGTATAATCGCCGCCATTACTGAACGGTCAGAGCTACCAACTTCAGACTTGCATGCGCTGATTCGTTACATTTCCCTCTATATAATGGAAAAAAGAACGGTCCTGCCAGCAGGACGCTTCGTCCTCATATAAGCAATTGAATTACGTACTCAAATGAGGACCTAACTTCCTGCCGGCAGTGCCTTGTACGTTCTATCATTAAAGGTAATGGGAGCGCGATCGTGGCTAATAGTCGAACTACCAGTATTACAAAATTGCCATACTTTAGGAGGCCAGGTATTGACACAGCGGTATATTTGGAACAATACTACCCACATAACCCACAAGAGGACAGCACCGTACAGAGACATTAAGAAGGCTGTGGTTGATAACAACGTGTATCTAATTCTTCTATTCTCCTTTTCGTAATGTCTTCTGTTTATGTGCAATGCTGGGACTGTGATTTTATTAATAAACGAGTGTATACATTAGCCTCCCCTTGGAGCTAAATGACATTTTATTCAGTATCTGTGAAAAGAGCTTGTGCACATCATTTGTAAAAGAATTCAAGAAAAAAAGAAGTCAACTGTAGCAGTATTCGATCCCCAGTCAACTGCGTGACAGGCTAACACGCTAGCCCAGAGCTAAACATATCCGTAACATCATGGCGATCTTAACTGATATATTAGATTCAACCTGTTGGCAAATAATGACTTGAAATAAACTATTTTTTCACTGCAGTACATCTTCATTATAGATCATTTCATACAAAGTTTATATTATTGTATCAGTAGGGTATATCGCATACAACATACTAAAACTACTGAAATATAAGACAGGCTCATGAGGACAGCTGCCATCTTGTCGTGTGGCAGATACAGCTCAGCTCTTTTAAGCCAGTCATACAGAATAATATTATAATATTAAATTATAATAAATAACGGATCACGACCTTCAGGATAGCTTAAACCACCCTAGGCTTGATAATCTGAATTGGTGGGTCTTAAGCTATTGATTATAATGGTTGCATAATTCACACGGCCACCATCCTGAAATGGCAAGGCCGGTGACCTTGAAGTTTGGGTGAAAGACGCGTCCTATATAAAGGTATGTTGTCACCAAATTTGGTAGAGATCGGATGATTAGTTTAGCCGTAATTTGAGTTTACGTTTTGAACGTTTGAGTGGCCGCCATTCAGTTTTGGTAAAGATGGCGGCGATATAAAGTATGGCACTGAGGTGCCTTATGCTAGAGCTACCTCTGTACCAAATTTCGTTCAATTCGGTTTCACCGTGTTCGAATTGATAGGGGGGGACAGACATTCAGAGTACACTCACTCACACACACACACACACACACACAGACTCACACACACACATACACACAGACAGACACACAATTTTTCGCCCTGTGTTGATCTCATAAGTCTACTTTCATTTTTTGCAAAAATCGTAAGTAGGCTAAAAATAGAAACAGCGTATGGAGCAATATCACAAGTAGAATTTTTTAAATACCTTGGAGAAATAATTCTTCCTTCAGGATTGGACAGTTTGGCTAACACAGAAAGAGCCTCAAAACTTCATAGAGCATTCAGACTAACATGGGATCACTATAATAAAAGAGTAATGTCACATAATGCAAAACTGAAACACTACAAAACAGTTGTACTACCGGAAGCTCTATATGCTTCAGAAACCATAGCTTTAGGAGGTCATTCTAAAATTGCAAATATAGAAAAGCAAGAACGTAAAATTCTTAGAAAAATATTCGGCCCCACATAAGAAAACGGAATTTGGATTAAAAGACGAAATTCAGACCTATACCGTCACACAGATAGTTTCAGCAACACGGTACGAAAAAGACGTTTAACATTTTATGGACACCTCTTCAGGATGGACTATTATAGACTTACAAATATAGACTTACTGTAAATTCTCAGAAATCAAGGATAGCCTGGCTGGATGAATCAAGAGAGGACCTGCAAGAGTTGAACATCGGAGAAAATATTCTGAGAAACCGCCAAGTCTTCAGGACCGCAGTAACAAAGCACAAGTTTAGGGTGAAAACTAGTGGCAGGACTGGAACCAAGTGGACAGAAGAACGGAAGAAGCAGCACAGTGACTTCATGAAGAGATTTTGGGAAGATAGGAAGGCGAATATCATCAAGCCGAAAAACAAGTTCAAGCGCGCTCTATAATGGGCAAAACGCAAAAAGAAGAAGAACAATAATAATAATAATATCAGATACAAAACGAAAGCGTGAAGGTGGATTTACATCTTATCAAGACAAAACCAAGATTAACGGCCGAAGGGACCCGATGCGCTGATCACACGTTACCCCAATATCTGCAGGCCAAATGGCTGAGCAGCGGTTGCTTGGTCGGTCTAGGCCCTTCACAGGCTGTAGTGCCAGGTGTTATTATTATTATTATAAGACAAAACCACCCTTCACATGCAATCCTAAGGCTACAATATCAGTATTGTTTTGAGGTCCATATTGACAACGTTAATTATAGGAGAAGGTGACCTCACTGTTCCGCCTATTTAAACCTCAATAACTAACTACTAACGTTAATTATAACATTATATATAACAATCTACCATGTCAATATCCAGTTTATACCTTTTGGGTTTTATGTCTTGGGGGTTATTGGATACCCCTTCATCAGACTGTCAAAACAAAGAACATATATACAATAATAGCACTTGAATAAGAACAACTTGCAGATAACTAACACCGATAAGTTAATTTGATAAACATAATATTCAGAGGAAATTAGAGCACTTATTCAGTTAAAAATGTTTCAGATTACTGATGAATTCGTTGAAATTACTTTCAAATCAATTGTCGAAGTTACAATCTGAAGTATTTCCTTGAGTATTGATTGTTTGTCAAAACTGTACTTCTTCTGATAATGCCCTAACCCATATATTCCAATGTTTCAAGTGACGGCAAACTTTTATCATAGAAACTCACGGGACCTAATTTTCTACATTTATTATCTTAGCTGGATATTGTGAGAATCCACCTTCCTCGTAGAAAGGAAGTTCGAGTAACTTACAGCATAGGGAAAGTGAACATGAATCAGAGTGGAGGAATAAACTAATAGTGTAAAAAAACATTCATTGCGAATTATGGTTGACAATTGCAGTCGAATATCTCCTACTGCACTCTGAAGAAAAGTAATACCACTAAAATGATTACAAAGAGCTGAATGAACTTACATATATATCGAACTTCTATGACACCACAACTCCATATAAAATACAGGCAGCAGTACCAACTTACCTGCAAAGAACAAAGAAGCAGAATTAGTGAACAGTAGTGTCGGTTAATCTCTTACAATTCAGTAGAAACTTTTTTTTTACCAATACCATATTCAAAAGCGATTATTTATTCTGCAAGCATGAAGGAACATTTTAAATAATACTGTATTTTCAATTTTAAAATTGAAATGTAGAAAAATCAATAATTCAGACAGTTCTTCCTTTGTATGCAATTAACAAATAGACTACTCCGTCTAATACAGGATTTTATGCATTCGTAGGCCGGAAATCAAACCCAGACTCCGGGGCGACAGGCAAGAAGCTATCCGATACATCACGAGGTGGTCTCAACATAATGAGCGCAAAAGAGAAGATGATGACATCTGAGGGCATCACGTATGAACGATGGGGATTTTAATGTGAATTTATGGATACAATTTATCATTGCAGATTTCTCACTCTTTATCTCTTATCATTTTAAATGATCTTGTCGACTTCGCCGTTACGATGGAGTCTGGCGTTACGTTACGGTGACGGGACGAAATGTACCCAGATGCACTGAGGTGTGTGACGTCATAGTACTGCTTGGTGCATGTGTACCCCGACAATCTCCACTTCGTTAGTATAAGACAAAAATCCCCGATTCTTGGATGTCACGGGTAATCTCGAGAACCACTGGATGGATTTTGATGCGGGTTTCACCATTCTGTAAAGGATATCTCGAGGAAAGATTCTGTAGAAAATAATGTATGTATGATCAAAGGAAGCCAAGCAGTAACGATTTCAGTGAAAAAGTCGGAAACAAACTTGGCGTCTGTGCGCTTCTTAAGCTTACGCTGGGCAAACCGTTGAAAATATCAATATACTATGAGCGTAGGAATTGGTCAGCATGAAAAGTTCTACAAAAAAGTCCGCGAGAGCATATCTCTATATTCAATACATCGCCCACTATAAGTGTTTTTAGACTGGATGGAAGGGGCACGTCCCCGCGCGGTCTGGTGAGCGTGACGGCATACCGCGCGCTTGTCCTTGGTTTGTCCTTGGTTCGCACTTGCCGTTCGCGAGTAATTTGAAACCAGATAAGCAAGATAAGTATTATGCAGATAATTTTTTAACATGTCAAGAGTCTTTGGCTTCGAGCGAAGCATTTCTAGCATTTTTCAGCATCTGTAGCATTTAAAATTATACAAAGTCTAGTCTTTCACTTTTTGTTTGTATATCTCTGTGAAATGCTCCTTGTGGAGCAGTTATTATAAAATGTCATACCCAAGTTCATAGAAGTTAAATAATTAAAACCTGTCCTGAATTTTATTGTGGAATTTTAGTAGTTTCAAAAACTAAATATGCAGTATTTAAATGCAGGAAATTTAACACCTACTTTAAAAATCTAGAGCGTTAAGTATCATGGTCACTTTAAAGCCCAGCACAATTAGTGTATGCGAAGGACTTGTTGACAAAGTATGACCAGGAAATGTAAATACTGTTCTGTCGGACAGCACGATTGTACCCAAATTGTAATGTGTGTTATTTCGTAATCCTAAAAATAACAAGTTGTTCAATAAAGAACATATAGCCTACTTTCTCCTAAATGTATGATTATAATTATAACTAGGGCTCGGATTCGAGCATATTTGCATTTCTTTCCCCTGAATAGTACACATTGAAAGAAGCCTTTCGGTGGTATTTTCACCTCTCTGGGACCAACAGAATTGAAATTTATCGAGCATATAAATTCATAAAACGGCGGTTTTCAGAATAGAAGATATAAATGCATATTCTTGTGGTTTTCGTCTAAATAGTTTGTTTTTCTTCGAACCCCCCCCCCCCTAATTCGGGCCCTGACCATCCTTAAGGTTCGAAAACAACAATAATTATTGAAAAGCCTATCTGGTACGAATAATAGAACCGCAGGTTTTTAACCTTTAGTGAGGTCGTTCTCGTCATTGAAACTTTTATTGACTGATTTAAGAAAATCATTCAAAACTGAAAACATACAAAGAAATCTTATTATACAGACCAATTCAGATCTACTTCATTGACTCGCCTAATTCTGATCATTTTGCAAATGAACTTTTAAACTGTAACTTTTATAAGAAAACTTCTCTTATATATACTTGAAAAATTTGAATGCGAGTATATCGCAGTGTATCATACATACAATTAGAAAATAAAACTCGTATATAAAGGTATGCTATTGTTGTTTTCGTTTCACTTTCCTTTCTATAGTTTTAACGGTGTTTTACGAGCATATTCTGCAAATATAACCGCATATAATGGGGTTTCGAGCATATCTAACGAGCATATAATGGTTTTTTCGAGCATAAATCACATGGTTATCGAGCGTATCTGGAGATTTTATCGAGCATATCGATCCGAACCCTAGTTATAACTCTTTGTCTTTATCAAAGAGTATAATGGAATCATTTCTTGGTTGAATAGCTTGGAAACTATTTACCTCTACCAAACACCAGAACCTCGGAAAAACTACTACCATCATTGAAGAAGAAAAGAGAAGACATGTCTCAAGAATTTTATGAAACTGGAGACATAATCGACCGGACGTGGGCAGCATCCAACTTTGAGTTGAGGCATGTGTTTACATGTCTGGCTGTCCATGGTTTTCACCACCTTAATTGCATTAACAAATCTTTCCATGACCCTACAGTGACGTGTGTATACCAACTATGTGGACAAGCATGTGAACGCTACCACTTAGAGTTCTGTATTAAAAGAGAACAATCAATCAAAGACTATGCAATTCAAATCCCCAGAGCGCAATTTTAGAGTACATGTTAATTCTTTATTTTCGATTGCTATTTGGCTGCAATAAAAGTATTAATTAATATCCTGAACTAGCATCAAGTGCTAGAGTACATGTACTAAGTGAGATCGTTTTGTTCTTTAGATCAAATAACATTTTCAAATAACACACAATAGCCTAGGCTGTTACAAACGCTTTAAAATAAAAATGTAACGTATTATCATCCTTACATTCTTCAAATTAGATGCGTATAGAATGCCAACCAGTGGAGTCCCACGTAGAATACTCATGACATCTGCCGGATATAATCCTAATAGGGAGAGTGCATTCTAGCGGCCATAAAAATAAACTTTTCAATTAAAGCTGAAAGGTAATCTGTTGGCCGTTGCGCAATAAGTTGGCCATGATAGTTCTCCTGGTTGCTGTTCGATGTCTGTTGCAGATCCGCTGGCGAATTTTGTTTTAATTAAATATATATTTTCCATTGTAAATTGAATACCTTAGAAACTATTTACCTCTACCAAACACCAGAACCTCGGAATATAACGCTTAATTTTAAAACGTCTGAGTAATTACAAAACAATGAATATAAAGAACAAGCCAAAAACAAACTATGGTACGGCCTCCTGGAAATTAAACTGAAATATCATTATCTATATGTGTGGCAATTTTGGAATAGCTGGCATGCATACCTTGCGAGATATCCAATATGGAGCTCAAATTTCATTAGTGATATCGACAATGCGAGACTCTGAACAATGTGTATTCTAATTCTATAAAATATTATAGGCTGTGGTAAATTAACACAAGGCGATATATTTGTTCAAATTTCGAGAATTATATTTCTAGTTCATAAAACATTCATGGCCGTGAAGGACCTCTCGGACAAGTCGGTCTGAGAAACAGTTCTACCGGCAATGATTATGAGGCACTATTGAACCAGTTGGTTGTCATTGTCGATGGCGTATATTGTCCAACAAGCGAGTCGTATCTATCCACATTCATCAGCTTTGCTCTGTGTTCAGGACAGAAAGGAGAATGTATCCTTATTGTAAAAACACGTGAGGTGAAACTGTCCTCGATTCAGTACGTAAGATTGACATGGCCATTGCAGAGAAACCTGTTAAAGTTTCAATTATGTATGAAGACTGTCTCCCAGTCTGGATCTCAGGTCTTAGTGCCATGTAGCACACACCTGACAGCATGGTCACAAACAACCCCTTATAGAGAGTGCCTTAACAAACTTAGGGCCGCCAATTACTCCTTGTGTCCTGGAATCAGAGTTTTTATATAATATTCAAGTTTTCTACACTTTTCAACAAATCATCAATATCAAAACAACCATTTTATGGAAGGGAAAACTTCAATAAGATTCTGCATCCACAGCCACGTCAATTTTACCTTTTTGCACAGAAAGTACAAATCATCGAAATTAACGACCAATTATTATTTGACTATATTAATATTTTGAAAATATATGAAAATCTTTTAATACCATTTCCTACTCCTTAGAGGCAGATTTATATATTTCAGAACCTCATATAAACATTATATAGACTATATATTTATATGTTTTCCATTTAAATTGCAATTGTAACAGATCTGATTGTTTATACTTACATTATATATTTTCACAAATTTTAACGATTTATTCTAATTAGACAGTATTTTCGATTAAATTAACAATATTTTTAACAGAATTTTTAATGTTTGAAGATTAGTCTACGATTACTGAGATTTTTCTATAGTGAATATTTTATTTCTAGTCTTCATCTGTTTTTGCATAGATGTTATTTTGATGCTCTTAGTATAATATGTTCAGCCTACTTTTCACATTTTGCAAAATTGAGGAAAAAGTAGACTTATGAGATCGATCCGGGAAAATGTGTGTCTGTCTGTCTGTCCTTCTCTCTGTCTGGCTGTGTGTGTCCCCCCTCCCCCCCCCCCCATATCAAATCCTAAACGGCTGCAGCAATCGAAACAAATTTAGTATGAGTAAAGATGTATACCGGAATATCTCAAGCCCATATTTGAAAATGATGACAGTGCTACCAACTGCTGAAAAAAAGGAATAGAAATTTGAGCTCCATGTTGGATATCATCAGGAGGTATGCATGGGAGCTATTCCAAAATTGTCACACATGTAGATAATACTATTTCAGTTTAATTTCCAGGAGCACATACATGAGAGTATTGCCAAAATAGTTTTAAGCCTTCTGATAGGTCAGATTTTTAAATGCATATAACTTGTACACTATAAATTGGATTTCAACCAAATTTTGTATGTAATATGTGTACATAAACAGATATGACTGAGTGTATTCTTAAGAGCCACCAGGGCTGTCAACAGTTAATAATTGCTCTCTCTATTTTCTTCATCCAAATACCAATATATCTGAAAGTATGCAAGCCGACAGCTTTAAACTATGCACACGTATAGTACCTGACATTTTAGATTAATTTGGAGTAACTTATATACTTCAGTTCTACCAACATGATTCTAAGCCTGCTGATATGACCAATTTTTAAATATACGTAACTCCTATACTATCAGTTGGATTTCAACCAAATTTCGTATGTGCTATATGTAACATAACAGACATGACTATAAGTATTCTTAAGAGCAATCAGGGCTGCCAACTGTTAATAAATGCTGTCTTTATTTTATTACCCTAATATCAGTATATCAGAAAGTATGCAAGCCAACAGCCCTATACTTTGCATGCGTATATCACCTGATACTCTAGATTAATTTGGAGTATTTAATATAAATCAGTGCTGCAAACATGATTCTATGCTTGCTGATAGGTCCAATTTTAAAATACATGTATCTTCTATACTAACACATGGATATCATCCAAAACTGGCACAACAAGATATCATAATATTTCCGATTATTTCTAACCAGCACACGCATGACATTGTTGCCAACATGCTTTTACGCGTGCTGATAGATCCAATGTCTAACTGCATGTAACGTCCATTGTACTTCAACCAAATTTTGTATTCTGTACCTTAAGAGATGGAACTAAGAATATATCCAGTCACCAGGGCTGCCAACTTTAGTGCTCTATTAGGCTACATTATACCAGGAATATTTCGAACTAATTGGACTTTTCGATATTACCAACCTAATTTCGTCATTATTCTAGATAGGTTTATATACTGCAGAATAATCATTGGCATGAAAAGTAGGCCCTTTAGTTCGTCACGGAACTTCTTGTTATTTTTAGTATAACAGAAGAAGGTTACAAGTTAACCGAAACTGGTATTACATTATAATTCGTTTCAATACATTATTGACTTAATGGTGGATTATCATTTATTTATTTATTCATTAGGTAAAATTTTAATTTATATGTAAATTCGGACAAATTATAGGCTATGTAACATGATGATTTTCATATCAATCCACGTTACAACACAATATATTTTTATATTAGTGGTAGTAGGCCTACATGTTTCGGTCTAAACGACCTTCCTAAGCTAAGCTGTAGCTCTTATTTATAAAACTATATATTGATACGAAATTAATCACACATAATTTGGTATCCTTATTGACAACTAATTCAATTAAGTACCAACGGCATTAAAAGTAATTCACCAAACGTCAATAAAATAAATTACTAGAAGATGTTTACTGAACTAGTTTCGACCAAATTGTGATCTTCATCAGCATTAACTACAACTAACCTTATGAATCATAAGTCAATTGGAAATAAAATTGCGAATATATTAGTCTAGTAAGTGGTGTCGTCTCTCAGCGAGAATCAAATAATTTGGTTTTTAAACAAAAGTTATTGCTATATAACTAAATAACCTTATACCAGGTGAGTCAGCTGCCCCTAATAATAGTGTATTATGCAGCCCAACTAGCGTTGTTATCTGGAAGTTCGATATTTCTCTGCTTGCATCCCGTGTGGTACTAATGCTCTGCAAAAACGATACTGAACACCATTACTTTCCCCTCGATATGACTCGAGACTAATATGAGGGGAAATATAATTCCACAAGGACATCCACCCGGCCTTCCGGGAGACCATACAATATAGAATAATATATAGGTACATTCTCGGCCAAGCAATTAAAACTCAGCAATTTTTCTAGGTTTATGCCGTGTCTTGTGCGGGGTTTCACTTAGGAACACCAAGATAGGCTCATCGACTTGGTGTCCATGCCTGGACCCCGGACCCTTTCTTGCAGTAAAGAAGCGCAGGTGCGCTTCATAAAAAGGGAGGTAGCACGAAGTTCACTACTCCTTTACTCCTTTTCATTTATATTCTACCGACAGTAGTGGCTACGCTGGCTAAAGCGCGCTGGCAGGTCATGGGGCCAAGCTCTCTGCTGACTCGGTAGACGCGTGGGTTCGAGCCCCACCGTCGGCCGTCCTTGAAATGGTTTTCCGTCGTTTCCCATTTTCAACACCAGGCAAATGCTGGGACGGTACTTTCTGACAGACCACGGCCACTTCCTTCCACATCCTTGCCAAGTTTCATTCATCTTCATCCATTTCATTTCTCATCCCGACGCGCAGGCCGACCACGGGCGTCGACTAGAAAGACCTGCACTCGCCCTCTCAGTAGGCCACACGAAAAAAAATATTCTTAACTCTGAAAGACTACGATTATTATTATTATTTATGTTAATCAGTTGTATAATTGTCTTTGCGATAGCCTTCACCATCATATTCACATCGGTTTTCTTTTCCTGGGTCAGTGTAGACACCCGTCCAGGTTGTGGAAGGACCGCCGTGTATTCCCTCCCGCCTCAAAACTCGACACACTACTAGAAAATGTGTTTCGTTTGAGAAATGCGTGCCCGTGCAGGACTTGCATTCGATTCAAGATTTCACTTGTCAAAACTTCTCAGACCAGGAGTTGAATAACGCCCTGTTGTGCTCTTTTCGACGCATCCACTACACACCATCGTTGCTTCTACTTAGGGGGATACCTGACGCAGACTGACCACATTCTGTGCTGTTACAACACATATAAATTGTGTTCGCCGAGTCGAGATAGTGGAAGTAAACACAGTTGTACACGTGATTGCGGGGCTGCCCGCAAGGGGTGCATAGAGCTGTGCCTGTTGAACGTTCGCCAACTTCAGTGCTGTGTATAGCCCACATGTGAAGCGGGCTAACTTAACGGTTATATACTACAGCGCGATTTATTTATTGTTCGTTTATGTATTTAATTAATTAATTAATTAATTAATTAATAAGTACTTAACTGCTTATAACAGGCAACAGTATACAGTGCAGCACAGCACTATGTGCAGCAAGTCTAGGGCTACGGCATGACAAATGATCTCGGAGCTTCTTGCCTACCCCTGTCCGGCAGAGCCGATGACGTGAACTGGGCGTGTTTCCCTGTGCAGGCAGTCAAGTGACCACATGCAACTATTTACGCGCACTATCTTGACTCGGCGAACAGACTTTAGTTCCCTCACTTAGTTACTTTCCTAGTTAACGAGCGGCGACTCGAACGTAAGGCAGTAGCACGCACCAACAATAACCATTGTTCACTACTGACCAATAGCTGACGGTTGTTGACCAATAGCATGCTTCCTCTATCACTCCACGTGGACTCTTAAGTCCCGCCCTGCTGGCTAGCTCGTGTCTCCGACAGGTATCAGATGTCCAGTCTTGCACATCTGCACGTAGTTCTGTCCAGTCTTGCTGTTTGCTCTCAGTGGCTACTGTGGAAAGTTGACAACACTGTGGCTCGTGCTGAGAAAGCCTTGGCTGCAGGCAGCCATGGAATGTTATATCCGCCCAGCTATATTTCAAAGGCGAGCCGCTCGGTAACGAGGGGAGTGAGGGAACTACTACTACAATAAGTTCCTTTAAGACATATTAAAGTTTCGTTACGATCAGATCAATATTTTTAACGTAATGATCTTTCTAAGTGAGAGCTTCGTGAACTTGGTAAGAAAAACTGGCACTTTTTTGTTCAATCTGCTATAAAAGTTTAACGAGATACAATGCAAATATTTATTCTGTATCGTTAAACGACAAATAAAACAAGGAACATGTTGGTGTAGGTTGTCTTTATGTAAGATTACGGGTAAAGGCTTTATTGACCTCTAAACTCAAGTATCTACTTTTTTCCCCAACAGTAGTCATGCTGTGTCACTTGTGGTCACCCCATCAACTACTTACAGTGTTGCCAGATTAGTATATATTTCATTTGAGCAACTCTTCTGATGGCTATCATAATATGGACTTGCACTATTCCATGTATCAAAACAAAATGATGGGTTTCAAAGCAGGCAGGCAGGTAGACACTTGTCGGCCGGAATGTGTTGATGGAGATGAATAGTGGAGTTCGTCATGTCGCTGATATATCCGCAGGGGTTGAGGTTTTGAGTGTTGCAATCAATCAGTCACATTCATGATCTGTTTGAAGTGTTGCGTAGAAACGTTGTCAGTGTAAAGTGCAACTAAAATTAAATGCACCAGTTTGACACAGCTGGCTTGTTATTCAGTACGAGTGTGGATCGAAAAGGTTTTCCCCTATTTTGTTTTAGCCAAAAAGAGTTCATACAGGTAAATACAAATCTACGTACTGCTCTACGTATGTCTGTGAGGTAGCTCAGAGACTGTTAGGATCCTCAAAACGTACCGCCCTAGGCAGCACTATAAAGTTTGCAAGGTGAAGAGTGAGGTACTGCTCGGGTCCAAGCTCTGTGAACTTGCGGGGTGAGAGAAAAGAGCAGAGAAGGGTCAGGCGAGAAGAGAAGGGCCTGTCAACACCCCGCCGTGATATCTGGTATTCCTTTATATTCCAATACTGCTAACATAGGGCCGTTGCTCAAACCACTGTGGTGTTACGAATGAGTAAGTGAGTCACCAACCAATGTATTTGGTTCTGTACTACGCACGGGGCCAACGGTCTAGCCGTGTTGAAACACCGGGTCCCATGAGAACTCCGCAGTTAAGCAACATTGGGCGCAGTCAGAACTTGGATAGTATGCCGGTTCTAGGCACAGCGCGCTGTTGGCCAACATAAGGAGGAGCGGAAAGGCCCTGGCCACCCTACCGCAAGTAAACTCCGGCTGGGGGTAGCCTCTTCGGAGGCTCGGACCTGCCTTCGGGCAGAATACCAATTAATTTTAATTTACTAAGCACGGACCGAGAAACCTAATCACTCGTCACCATCACTTCTCATAGTCCGCGATCCACATTCCTCTCAGGTTCACGCAGCTTAAACCCGAGCAGTAGTTTGCCAATACTTTCCTCACCGAGTCAGAACAATAGCACTGACCTTACACTATTTTCCCACATAGTCTCCACATTTGTTCAGACATTTGACCCATCGCAACATTAAATTTGAGATGCCCCTGTGGTAGAATTCAGCCGGCCGACTGTAGAACCATCGTCGGACTGGTGTCTTGGCGTCATCGTTGCACGTGAATCGCTGTCCTGCCAGGAACTTCTTTAGTGGACCGTGACAATGCAAGACCGCATGTGACAACCAAAACCGCCCACAAGCACCGGTCATTTCACTGGGAGAGTCTGGACCCCCCCCCCCCCCCAACAGTCCGAACCTCGCCACTAGTGTTTCAAACATTTACTGCACATTAAAGTGGTCAGTAAACTAAATTTCAGTGCTGTAGCATTAATTGTTTGAATTGAAGAATGGATCTCAAGGGAGCTTGTGCTCGCAAGCACCAGGTTGAGAACGTCTGGCTTATTAGTTAATTTTGATCTGTAAACATTTGTTGTATATTTCATTTTATCGATATTTTTTTCTCACAGATAAGTAGTGTCGAAGGCGTGAAAAGAAACACGAGCAAACGGAACTGAGTCTACTCCCCGCACCCTGCTAGTCTCGAACCCGAACTTTGCGCGTAATTCGAAATACAGTGTGTTGATATGATGAGCTACTGCTCGGGTCTAAGCTCTGTGAACTTGCGGGATGAAGGGCAGAGGCAGGGAAGCAGCAGGCGAGAATTGAGAAGCATGTCAACAGCCCGCCGTGTTACCTGACATTCTTGTCTATTCCAATACTGCTAACGTAGGGTCTTTTCTGAAACCAGTGTGGCGCTGCGAATGAGTGAGTGAGTCACCAACTAATGTATTTGCTTCTGTTACTACGCCAGGACCGAGAAACCTCATCACTCGTCACCACCACTTCTCATAGTCGCGATGCACATTCCTCTCAGGTTCACGCAGCTTAGACCCGAGCAGTAGCTAGGTCTTGGCCCTTGGAACTTATTGGAGGAGTCAGTGTGGCCCACATGTTAAAAGGTTTGGAGACCCCTGCTCTGTGCTAAAGCCAGGGCAGTACCTCCCGAGGCACCCAGTTCATTCTCTACCGTAATATCTACAGCTACTCACATGACTATAGTTACCTCCGTAACACACATATATCATACAAATTCAACGTACACCCAAGTACAATATACTCTCGATTATCCGTGGTGACTAGCACGGTTAATCTGAAAACACGGATAATCCAAAACCATGAGTTTATTGCAATACGAATGCCATAAATTAGGCTATACTATATTTATAAAGATAACTCAGCCACATTATTGTGCTCGGAAAAAGTCTTTATGTTCGACGATGTCGAAATGTAAATATTATATATCAGAAAACTGTATCATAATGAGGGTCATTATAACACTATTTTTCATTATGAAACAGTTTCTCCCACCAATCAGAGCTCAGGAAACAGTTGGGTGACCAATTAGGTAAGGATAGCATCGCACCTGTGCTGACTTCCACGGCCTCCTATTTTAAATTTTTGTGTAGCTAGTTTCAGAGTGGGGTATTCGAGGAGGCCATGGTCAAATATAAGGTATTCTCTGCGTCCCATGCGCTCTGTTCAGCACATAAAACTGGCAAAATCTCGACAGATATTTATGAATATTTATGTTCGAACATAAAATACCGGTAGTTATAATTATCGTCAAACATAAACAGTCGTATGCAACTCGCCTATAATGGTAATTAAGACACTCGTATGGAAAATATAAAACTCATGTCTTAATTGTTGCAATTATAGGCTCGTTGCATAATATACTCTCAATGGTTCTCTCCTTTTGGTTGTTCATCTGCTTAACGGCTGTTGACCATTTAAGTGGATCCCTCAATGGAAATGCAGACAGCACTTGCCTTCCAGCAACCTTGAAATAAGCCTCTTACGGAACTTACACTTCGCTATTACAAAGCAAGAAGTCGTCGACCTGTCACAAAGTTCCGTACTAAAAATAACTCACACCCACTGGGACTAAACCGCAAAAATATGTACGTAAAATACCGGGACTACAATGCAAAAATTAGTAAGAAAAATAAATTGAAAGGTAGTTATTTCACAGTACAGTATCAATTAAAGATATTTTTTTACTGCATACTGTATTCACAATAAATATTTTTAATTAGGTGAAAACGTGCACGGTTAATCCACACACGGATAATCGAGAGTAAACTGTACACAGGAATGACGCAAGCCCCTCATTGAAATAACAACGGCAAGAAGGTATTAAGTTGCCTCCGTGGCTTAGGCGGCAGCACGCCGGCTTCTCACCGCTGGGCCCGTGGTTCAAATCCCGGTCACTCCATGTGAGATCTGTGCTGGACAGAACGGAGGCAGACAAGTTTTTCTCCGGGTACTCCGGTTTTCCCTGTCAAAATTTCATTCCAGCAACACTCTCCACTATCATTTCATTTCATCTGTCATCATTTAATCATTGCCCCAGAGGAGTGCGTCAGGCCTCGGCAGCCGGCACAGTTCTTATCCTCGCCGCTAGATGGGGGCTTCATTCATTCCATTCCTGACCCGGTCGGAGACTGGAAGCAGGCTGTGGATTTTCATTTTTCAAGAAGGTATTAAGTAAACTGAAATTAAACTCGATTTTAATGAGCTTGAGATCATAGATTAAAAGGAGAGTTAATGGATGACATATAAGGAGCCAGTCGCATTGAAATGGTGTCGATGATAATCTTGACGAGATCTTGTGAATGTCCTCGAAGCGATACAATGGTTTCTACTTGAAATTCATGAGCGAGAGGCGTAAGGTTAGCAAAAAGAGAACCAGAGGCAGCTTTATAAACCTGTTTAGCGGCAAATTGGTAAGTAGGTGACGTGAAAAATATTGACACTTAATCAGATTAGAACGGTCAGTGCCTTCGCCGACACATAGCGTCCCAGCCCACCATCCAAGTAGCTGCGTAGTCTACAGCAAAGATCTACACGACGAAGCTGTTGTTAAAATAGCGTTCTTGGCTATCGCATGGAGTCTCCGGTTCGATCTCTATCTCTGCCAAGAAATTTTAATTCTAGTGTGGGGACTAAAACGGGGTACGGTCCGCTCAACGTCGTAAGGCAAAACTGAGAGAACGTGTGTTTGATTCCCACCTCAGCCACTCTGGAAGTGGATTTCCGTGGATTCCCCACATCTACACCAGGCAAATGGCGGGATGGTACCTAACTTAAAGCCACGACCGCCTCCTTCAGAAACCTATCCCCAATTTACAAATACACACACTAGTCCAGCCATACAATCGCACAGGATATCACACACCCAAATACACTGGGCTATTTGGCCACCGATATCGCTGCTCCTAAAATAAACGAAGGCGGACCGGGTTCGATTCCCGGTCACTGCATGTGAGATTTTCGATGTGAAATGCCATGTCCTGTGGTTCGGATTCCACGTAAAACGGAGGTCCCGTGGCTCATGATCGAGAGATTAACGGTCACGTTAAACTACAAGCTTCCTTCCTTGCTTCCTTCCTTCCTAAAATAAACAACAACAACCAACAACAATTTATTTAGGGGCTTTGGGACATCGTGGTCATATATGCCCGTGTATTCGGGTGTATGTGTGTGTAATTTGTGTGATAACCTGGGTTATCTTGTGAATGTCGTCGAAGCGATACAATGGTTTCTACTTGAAATTCATGAGCTGCCATGATGTGTTTATTTTTCGTTGAGACGAGGATTGGGGACGGAGGCAGTCGTGGCCTTGATTTAGGTACCGTCCCGGCATTTGCCTTGCGTAAAAGTGGGAAAGCACGAAAACTACTTCTAGGATGTCTGAGGTGGGAATCGAACCCACCTATTCTCAGTTGTGCTTCACGAGGCTGAGAATACCTCACTCCAGCCCTCAGGCCATAATTGTTGTTGTTGTTGTTTTTTCATTTGAAGGGCTTGAACAACGTGGTCATTCAGCCCCATGAACTAGAGTATGTGGTTATATTGTCTGCTAACCTGTGTCATTGTGTTGGCAGTATTATTGCGCGTATTTGTAATTAAGGTGAGGATTGGAAGGTAAGTGGCCGTGGCATTACGTCAAGCACCATTTGCCTGGAGTAGAAGTCGGAAGCCACGGAAAACCACTTCCAAGATGCCTCACCTTTTCTCAGTTTTGTCTCATAAGTCTGAGTGTACCCCGTTGCAGCCCTCACACTAGAATTTAATTTCTTGGAAGGGCCGGGAATCGTACCCGGAACTCCGTGGTGACAGACAAGAGATGGACTCGAAGAGAAGTGAGATGATTATACAGATACGAGAAGAAAGCCACCATGGCCTGTGACGTCACACACGTGACGTGCCCTGAATCTCTCTGTGCTACAAGTTATAGTAGGCTGTTGTCTAGCTTTCTACTTGCGTCATTCCACCGTCACCAGACTTCTGCTAGATTGTCAGCTGTTTTCTAACACTTGTCCGTGAAACAGGTTTGACGTAGGCTACAAACCAGCCACCTTCATCATAAAAATATTGAGCGTCACACATCAATTGGTAGACCATCTCGTCTTGGCTGACATCTTGGAAGTTCGGGTTCGATTCCCGACTCTGTCACGAAATTTAATTCTAGCCAGAGGGCTACACTTAGCTTCGTGATGCAGAACTGAAAATAGTCGTGTTTAATTCCCACCTCAGCCATTCTCAGAGAGGTTGCCCGTGGTTTCCTACTTCTACTCTAGGCAAATTCCTGGCTGGCTCGTATCCCGGCGCCAGAGTCGCCACCATCCCTATCCTCCTCTCAATTAATAATACTGTGCAAACTGGTACAGATACAACAATGATACAGGCTATCAGACAAATTCTACACACATCCAAGTACACGGGACTGAAATGAACACGATGACCAAGTCCCTAAGATAAACAGCAACAACAACAACTGTACTGCCAAGGAACGTAATTCTGGTCTTAGGGCTGGAATGGGCAAAACTGAGAAGAGATCCTGGAAGTGGTTTTCCGTGGTTGTCCACTTCAACTCCAGGCAAATGCCGGGATAACTCCGAAGTTAAAACCATTGCCACCGTCTTCTCAATCCTCACCTGAATCACAAATACACACACTACTGCGGACACCACATTAACACAGGTTATAAGACAAAAACTACACATACCCAGGTACATGGGGCTAAATGACCACAATGTACAAGCCTCTTAAAGGAAACAACAACTACAACCATTAATAATAATATGCTTGGATTTTAGTTGCAGATGAAATTTAATTTAATTCATTGTGGATTAAGTTTAATTGTTATATGAGTTCCGTGCGTAGAAGGAAAAAATGCTACGAGCGGTCAAACTTACAAGCTCTTGAATATTAGCATGGTCGAGGAGGTGCGATGTGAGTTTGTAGGCCTATGTCTACTCCTGATTATTCCTGTTTCCAAGGGGGTCGGGGATGACATGGCATGAAATTCTATGTGGCGGATGGTTTTCACGGTCGTATGCCCTTCCTGACACCAACCTCATGAGAGGTGTTAATGAGAGATGAAATGAATGAAGATGAATGAATCTAATCAAGGATGTGAAAGGAAGCGGCCGTGGCCTGTTAGAAGGTACCATCCCAGCATTTGCCTGGAATTGAAAACGGGGAAATGGTGAGGCTCGAACCCACGTCAACCGAGTCCGCAGAGAGCAGTGGCGGCTCGTTGATGAAATATCAGGTGAAGAGCCAAACTCCTAATTTCATCAGTGCATGTTTGCGTTTGTGGATATTGACATTCTTTTTCGTATTTAAATGCTAAAATATATACTAAATTCCTAACACTTAAAACCAAACCAAACATAAGTTATCGTACTAAAAAGTCAAACTCGCTTATTTTTTATAGCTTAAATGAATCCTCCGTTCCCTAAGGTAATCTTGTCCATGATGTCCTCATAGAAGGTCTTCAATCAATTTTAATTACAATTCACGGTTTATGGAGATAGCCTATGATGTAAGTCTGGAGTGAGATATTGTGTTACTTGCAAAAGTATTGAATCTTTTCAAACAAGAGAAACTGCGTTCTACTGATGCACTTGTATAAGATATTGCCAGTACCCAATTAAGCAAAAGTTTGTAAGTCTCTTCTATTCACGGAGTTCTTGATGTATTTCTCCCGACTATTTTTACTTTGTAGGATTCATGAGCATAAAAGAATGACAGTTCATTTCTTAAATGTGGGGTATTGCTGAATATGTTTGTTATACAGCTCAAATTTGTCGGAATCTATAAGACTTATTTAAGAATTGTAATCTATCACAGCCATGCGTTAGCATAGAAAAAAAGCGGGACATTATTAAGTCGGTCCTTGATATGATCTCTGATATACTCTGATATTGCATCAGTTATTTCCAGAGAACACACTTTGAATTTTATTTTAATAATTTTGAGGTTCTAGGGGCTTTTTAGATATCAGTATCTTCAATAATTCCTTAAAGCGCACACGGTTTAAAGAGGTCTCGTCATGTCCTCTAGAAAAGAGTTCCTGTAAACTTAAGTATAGAACAACTCTAATCACAAGACCCAGGATCTGCCTATTTAAAGTCACATTCACATTACATTTAAGTGCACTTAGTCTTGCATTTTCCCTTAAAGTGTCAGATATCGTGCTTGTGTGCGTGTTCTAAGTGGTAACTGGTTCTTTAAATGTTGCTCACTGTCTTCGTGTTTGTTCAACCCGCGCGTAATGTTTTGGAAATTTGTTACTGTTACTGTAAAGTAAGCAAGGCCAACAGAACAGTTCTATAACTACTGCACAACTAGGTGAACTGTTCGAACCAAGATCCCTTGCGATGAAGGCCATAGTACTTTCCGGTTTTATTTCTTTAGTGCACAGTTCTATTAATTTCTTTGGCCGCCCACAAATTAATAAATCAATTAATAAATCCCTTTTGTCTTCATCTTTCCACCTACTAAAGGGTATTTCTAATAAAATTAATAGCGTGTCTTTCACTGCAAACATTATACACTAAAAGCCATCAACTTTCATCAACAACAGGGTATATAACGTTATAAATATATACTATTTATTGGGAAAGTAAATAAAAGCCTCAAGATAAAAGAAAAAGAAGCCTGTTGCAATGTAAACTTTCATCAACTGAACTAGACGTATTGCCTTGCCGACACAGGAACATCTTCACTCGTCTGTCTAACGGCAGGTAATGACGTCACAACTGACGTCAGGTTACCATGGCAACGAGACGATGTTGCTGACATAAACAAGATACTTCGGCTGTGTTTCTATCTCCCAAAATTTTAATAATGGCACCCCGTCGTGTTCGTTAAGCCGCCATTTTGGACACGATGACGGCCTAGGGTTGGGGCTTAACGAAGCCCTGAGAATCAAAACGATCTAAAATTTTTCCGAGCATGGTCTCCAATCAAAACGTCCCTGATTGGCTCAGCACTTATTGGGTCCTTCCCGCCACACAGCCGCAATCAAATCCGCCATTAACCTCAATTTAACATAACCTAAGTTACTTAAATTACAAATATTAATAATGTTGGTGAAGGATGGGTGACTTGTGGATTAGATAAGCCATTTTTAGTGTTGCCTTCTATAGATTTGTGGTTTTTTGGCAATCTCGTTATCTTGTAGACATTAAGATAAATAGTTATATTTCGGGGGCCTATCACTCAGTACCGGTTTATCACAACAGTAGCAACTATTACGAATAGCTGTACTATAGTAAGATTTTTCTTCACCTTCGCGAAATAGTGGCGGTGGTTTGAGATTATTTTTGACTACCATTATGGGGTTTTAATATTTTTTCATAGAGCATTTTTGTTGTCTTGTAGGCATGATTGATTTGACAAGTTAGGTCTGCATGTAGCCTACAGTTTTTTTTCTGGTTTTTGGAATAATGCTCAGTCTCATTAACATTAAGTGCAACCGTGTTGACCGACTGAAAGACATTGAATATTTCGTTTACTAAGGCAGCACTGAAATATGGGTTCCAACACGATATGGACTTGGAACTTATGTTCGCTTAACAAAATAACGATACATCAACAAGTCATCCTTGTAATCTCTGCAAATAATAAAAATATTTCCCATCCAATATAGGCCTATTCATGTTGAACGGTAGAAAGTTATCAACCTTTATTAAGGCAACACTGAAAAATGTTCATTTTGATCTAGCCTACTTACTCGGAGTCATCTGCATCAATGTCCCTAGAGGTTCAGTTTTTTAAATTCTCCCTTTCTATGGTCAAATAACACATGGATGTTCCCTATTTTTCTTAAGGGGATTCAATGATCTTATGCTGAACTAATTAAGAATAGGGCATGTATCAGGATAAAAATAATGTCCATAACCATCAGAAACTTGAGAACACAGATCAGGAGAATGTTGATCGACCATGGATGCAAGACCAGAAAGTCTTAAAGAGGAGTGTTTCATTTAGAGGCTTGGAACATCATGGTCAAGACCCCTGTACTTGGGTGTGTGCTCAATTTGTTTGAAAACCCGTTGACAGATCATAAGTTAATCTGTGGCTGGAATCCACTCCGTCCTATGCTAAGCTGTGCGTACTGGGCACCATTAGTGTTCTGTGACTACTGTATCAATTTCTGAAAATTGTGTCATAGGCCTATGCATAGACAAGTCGCTGAGAATGTTCTCTGAATGGTGAATACCAGTAGGCTAGCCTACTTAGCTGCCTCCTTCACTAGCATTTCCAGGCACCTGGTTAGTTGGTAAAATGAAATAGAAAAATCACTGGAATGATTCAAGTTGTCCTTGATTGCCCTCGAGGGACAGTGTTCCCCATTCCAGATCTTAGTTCAGAATTAGTTTCCTTGACAGAGTTGGAGAAACAGTCACAATGCGTATGGTACTACTAGACCTAGTACGGTACATGTAGATGGAAGCATTGTGAGACCAACCACTTGGTAGCTTATGTCCCATTAGTTGGGAGTGTTGGGGAATGGGAGATTGGTTCAACATTTCAGCCTATGTTGTTGTATATTTCATTAATATATGAGATCTAAAAGTGTATCATAGGAATATTAAAGCAAACCATAATATATTACCAGTTGTTCAATTGGATACAACAATTCAATGAAACATTCTGTTAATAATTAGGAAGTGTCGTAGGCAACCAGAGAAGCGACACAAGAAAAAACACCTGAGTCTTCCAGGCAGTTGTCATCAACTGTATTTCACATAGAGAAGAATGACTAAAATGGTTCCTCATGAAAAAAACAACTGGTCAATGGCTTGAAAGACAGTAGTAAGGACTTACATGCTGTCAGTAAAAGTGGAGTTAAGAAAGATGTCTGGAATATTTAAATCAGTAGTTGATAGCCATGATTTTTAAAATTACCCTAGTTAATTGCACCTTAATATGATTAGTAGCCTACCGGTATGTGCAAGATTTTAAATGGTAGGTTTTCCTGTGAACCAAAAAACAGCTCTTAACATGGATTATGTTCAGGTTAGGCCTACAAGTTATTGGGAGGGAGGTTTATTTTACATACCTGTTGCACATAAAATGAGCTTCTGATTAGAGCTCTGTGGGAATGTTTAAATGGTTTGATGATACAGGATTTATCAAGCCTCTTTCTATGCATCTTTTAAAAACATTTTAGCAATTCATAAATTACTGTCATCATTGCTAATGCTGTAATCTGTCATGTTTATTTATGCAGCATGAGGAATTAGGAGATATAGTAGGATTGGTATATTGAGTGGATATATAGTAGGATAAAATGCAACTGTGTCATGGAAACCTAAGATGTATTTTTATTTCTCAACTTTATTTTCTGTAGACTCCAACACAGCCCACCACCAGGGGAAAAAAAAGTGTTGGTGATGTTTAATGAGAGCAAATCTTGAAATACTGTGATTTAAGTGGTTGGTATCAAAAGCTGTATAGGAAAAATGAAAATGTGAAGTCACGCCCAAGTTTATGAAGCCTTGCCAGACTCGGCTGAAATTATCTTCGATGCAAATCAAGTCTCAATAGTTAAAACTTTAGGACGACCTTTGACATGAGCACTATAATAGGCCTACATTTAGGATCGACATAGCCTGCAGTAGGTCTTGTGCTACTGCATGCACCTGGGCATGTTTAAAAAAAACTCAGCCTGCAGGTTAATAAGGTAGTATATTACTATAAATCTATCTCAAGCAAATCCAAGAAGTTACCAGACTGAGAAACTACATATCAATATTTAAACAAAAAAAGGGTGGCGGTGCAAACTGCACTTTTAATCCTTGCTTCATTAGTTAAACCATAATATTTGTACATAAATACAGTAAGGACTTCACATTACAAACGGCCACTTAAATTATAAGCCTTATTAGGCATAACCTACAAATTACATTTCATGAAATTGGTAAATATAAGCAGACAGCAACATCAATAAGCAATGGTCTATAATGTAGTTTTATAGTGCACAAAAGGTTATTGTACTGAATGTATTTCGAACTGATGAATAAAACTGGTAGAAACGACAGCCAATTGATTTACATCCATTACATCCAAAGTAGTAGAAACTTTCAGTTGATTGGCAAGAGTGTTGATTTGTACTTTTATTTTCACAAATTTTGATGAACAGTGTCACGCGTCAATTTAAATATAAACGCACATACAATTCCTCATCAATAAGTGATTTGCACTTCATACTGTCATGAACTGGAATAGATTTCTAGCAATTTAATTGATGTAGAAATCTATTCCTCTCGCCACCATGTTGGTGGTAATTGTAAACAAACCCGCGGGCAGCCAATGGCTGGTAATAATTGCCAGCCAATAACAAGCCAGGATGACGCGGATCATAATTCGCGTTTCACTCTCATTGCGTTTTAACTTGAGATTTCGGATCAGCTGTTCGTTAACGCCACGGGGTGCCATTATTAGAATTTTGGGAGATAGAAACACGCCCTTCGTCTCCTGCTGGTTTCCTTCCAAGTTACGGCAGTACAATCTAGCGACAGGGAGTACAACTGCCACAAGGACGTCATGCTGCCTTAATTGCGCACCATCTAGCGACGGAGTGTAGAAATAACAGTACACAAAATGAAAAAGTAGCCCAAGACAATGACAACATTTTTAATT
Organism: Meconema thalassinum; assembly: GCA_946902985.2. Lineage (NCBI taxonomy): Eukaryota > Metazoa > Arthropoda > Insecta > Orthoptera > Tettigoniidae > Meconema > Meconema thalassinum. The sequence continues at coordinate 290,792,114 of OX336391.1, read as the reverse complement.
AAATAAGAAAAAATAATGTTTATTTTATTTAAGATATGGCTAGTGAAGAGGCTCTTCACTCTCTTCACCTGCAAAGCCGCTACTGGCAGAGAGCTTGGCTACATGGCTTAGCACTGTGGATAGCTACCGCTGTTGGTATCTCTCTATATATAAAACTGAAAGTTTGTCTGTTTTTTCTGAATTTCCACGGAAATTTGTGTTATTTGCGCGTTTCAGACTGTTTTATGACGGATGCGCGCAAAAATTAATTTTTTGTCTGTCTGTCTGTTTGTTTGTCTGTTTGTGGACAACTTAGAGTCCTTATAACTTGAGAACGGCAGGGTGGATCAACGTAAAATTTGATACAGATATCCATCAGAAGGACCACACTAATCATTGATGTAACTCATCTCCGTATCTCTCATAAAAGGGGGCCTACCCCCTTAAAATACATGCTGAAATAGGCGTAGAAGGACGAGACAAAGCTTATTTTCAACCCCTCGAAGTGAGAAACAAAACTCAGTTAGGGCCCCCGAAAACCACATTTTAAGGCCCTAAAACTAACAGTATTTGAGATATTCCCAGAAAACTAATTTCAATTAATAATCTAATGAAAGAATGCAAGCTGGTAATCATGGCAACAAAATCTCAGAGGACCATCTATTTCTGTAAGACGCAATGAAATTCCATTTATTACATTGCTGTGAAGTTTGTAAACGGCTATAAGGTTATCACGGAACCAAATTAAGCTGAAAAATTCATCAATGCGTATAATGAACTTAAGGGTGTCAAGGGGTACACTAGAATTTTGTCACGTGATTTTCAGGTGCGGGTGTGGTACGGAAGGTCTTTCATATCCCTATCCCTATATTGTATTTATAATATTATTATCATTATTATATATATATATATATATATATATATATATATATATATAATGCGTTTGGCCCTCTAAGGAGCACGTACAACCATTAGTTAACATTGGTCTTCTTGTTCTTCTTATCTTCCCAAAACTTCCTCATCCTTTCGCTATGTGCCTGTCTTCTTTCTTGTGTCCAAGCAGCTTTAAGTTTCAAATTCTGTCCCGTAGGGATCTTGGGTGGAAACTTATACGAATTTACTTTTTGTCTATATGCAGTCCGCGTCGTTGTCAGTGGGTCAATATTGATTTCACTGAGGTCCTTTTGGGTGTCTGCTAGCCAGCGTACTTTGGTTTGTCGGTTTCCATTGACTATGAGGAAGATTTTCTTGGTCAGTCGGGAGTTGTCCATTCGAGCTATATGTCCGTAGAATTTAATGCGTCTTTTACGTGCGAGTGAGGCGAATCGTTCAGTCCGTGAATACAGTTCGTCTGAGCTTTTCCTCATCCAGATACCGTCCTGAAGCTTTGGTCCAAAGATTTTTCTGAGTATTTGTCGTTCTATCTTCTCAATGTATTTGATGTTGATGGTTAACGATGACGTCTCAATCGCATAGAGTGCCTCTGGGAGGATGACTGTGTAGTAGTGATGGAGTTTGGCTTTAGTGGAAAGTGATTTCTTGTTGTAAATATTCCAAGTGATTGTGTAAGCTTTGCGTAATTTTTCTGCACGAGTTTTGTTAGCCATTCTTTCGTTACCAGTGTTCCCGATAATTTCACCTAGGTACTTGAAGTGCTTAACTTGTGTGATGTCGCCATATTTGGTTGTAATTGATGCCAGGTTTGTGCTCTTGGAATCCATGTACTGTGTTTTCTCGTAAGAGATATGGAGGCCGGTTCTGATTGATATCTCATGAAGCTTCTCGATGGCATGTCTGGCTTCTTCTGGAGTCCGGGTAATTATTGCTAGGTCGTCAGCAAAGGCGAAGCATTTTATGTTGATTCGTTGTTCTTTTGTTCCCATACTTATTCCAGGTATTTCTTTCTCCCATGTTCTGATGATCTTATCTAGTACCAGGTTGAATAGGAGTGGGGACAACCCATCACCCTGTCTTACGCCTGTTCTAATGTGAAAAGGTTCGGATACTTCACCCATAAATTTAACTTTAGAAGTTGTATCTGTCAAGGTCTGTTGGATTAATGTAGTTGTTTTGTTGTCCACACCATGTTCACGAAGTATATTAAACAGAGTTGCGCGGTCGATTGAATCATATGCTTTCTTAAAATCTAAGAAGGTGACAACTGTGCGATTCGACTGGCGATGTTGGAGTACCATCTTGAGGTTCCAGATCTGTTCTGCACACGATCGACGCGGTCGAAATCCCGCCTGATATTCACCGATCATGTGCTCTGTCTGTTGCTCCAATCTGGTGAGGAGGGCACGTGAGAGTACCTTGTAGGCGATTGGCAGGAGTGAAATGCCTCGGTAATTATTCGGATCTGTCTTGTCGCCCTTTTTGTGTAGTGGGTGAATCAAAGCAGTTTTCCAATCAACCGGTATGGTGTCACTCTCCCATATATTAGCAATGATGTTTTGTAGTCTTTCAGTCAAGAGTTCACCTCCAATCTTGAGCACTTCGGCGATTACACCGTCTTCTCCTGGTGCCTTGTTGTTTTTGAGATGTAATATGATGTTTTGTATCTCATCATATGTTGGTGGTACTGAGTCCTGATTTGGGGCAGTAAAGTGGAGTTGGAGATTCTCTGCAGGTGGTTCACAATTGTGAAGCTCCTCGAAGAACTGTTTCAGGATATCACAATTGGCCTTTGTATTTGTCTCAAGTGTGCCATCAGGGCGGCGAAAACAAAGACTGGGCGGCTTGTAGTTCGTCAGTTCTTCCCTAAATGTCCTGTGGAAATTTTGTGTGTTGTTCCTCTTAAAGTCATTATCGATTTCTTCCAATCGTTTGAGGTGGTACATGCGTTTAACTCGTCTGATTGTTTTGGATGTTTGCTTCTGCGTTTCTAAAAAGTTCTACCAATGTTCTGGTGTTCGGTTGCTATTCCATGTCTTCCAGGCTCGGATTCGGGACTCTAGGGCTTTATCACAGTCTATGCTCCACCATCTGTGTTTTCGTTTCCTTGGTGGTTTGCCGAGTTTTCTTGTTGATTCTTGGATGGCCTTGAGAAGTTCATCCCATGTTTCCGTGTTAGTCTGTAATGATTGTGTAAACTGCTGTGCGTGTTCTTTTAGGTATTTCGGATCTATGCGTGGGAGTTTGGAATTTGGACGCTTTTTACGATTGGGTATGAAGCGGACTTTGATCTGCGAGAGATGATGGTCGGACTCTACGTAACCTTTGCGTACCCTCACGTTCATGATTTCTGGAGAGAATTGTCTGGTTATTGCTACATGATCTATTTGATACTCCCCGATGTGGTTTATGGGAGATTTCCATGTAGTCATTTTTCGTGGTGGTTTCTTGAAATGTGTGGACATTAGTTGTAGGTTGGCCATTCCACATATGTTGATTAAGCGAAGCCCATTCGCATTCGTCTTTTTGTGTGCCGAGAAATTCCCAATGATATGTCTGTGTTCCCGTTCTCTGCCAATTTGTGCATTGAAATCTCCGAGGAGGATCTTAATGTGGTGTTGAGGAATCTTAGTAAGTGTCCGTTCAAATTGAGACCAGAACTTCTCAACTTTGTTTTTGTCAGGATCATTGTTAACTGGAGCATGTGAGTTTATCAATGTATAGGCCTTATTGGCGCATTTAACTGTGAGTAGAGAGAGACGATTCGAAGGTGATGTGAAGTCTATCACTGAGTTCTGGATACTGTTGTGCACAAGGAATGCTGTTCCGAACACATGTAAATTACTATTTCTTAGCTTAGTTGCTGGTTTTCCCTTATAGATACGGTATCCACCGGAGTCGAAGTGATCACAATCACGGAATCGTGTTTCTTGTACTGCAAGTATGAGAATTCCGAATCTGTCGCTGGTGTCCGTCAGTGTCTTGAGTTTCCCAGTTTTGGTCAGCGTCTGTACGTTTAGTGTACCAATGAATTGCGTTCGCTTAGGTTTGAGGAGTTTTGGGAAGCTCCGATCCTTCCCGGCATGACGTCCTGGTCCCCCAGAAGCCGAATGACCAGGTTCGCCTTCGCTCTTCTTAGCTCTGGCCTGAGGTAGTTGCTTTTTTGCTTGTGCTTCCATCATGCTAAGTTCGTGGTTGATTTTAGCTGGTGGGCGTGAGCCCAGGGCGAGTGAATCGCTGATAATCCATAAAATTCACTCTCATCGTAAGGATTGTTAGTTCATACGGCAGCTGATGTTATGCTGTGGTTTACTGGTGCCTCTTGGTGTACTGGGCTGAATATTATTTTACGGCTTCGAGCCAACCCTCCTCCTTTACCCGGACTTAGGACCGGCAACAGCAACGACTGAGCTACTCAATCCACCCAGTAGTTGCTGCAGGTGGAGTTATTATCATTATTATTATTATTAATATTATTATTATTATATTTTGGCATACAACGACGAGAAAAAAGCTCATTATTAGCCCCTCGGTGGCAGAAACAAAACTCGAGGGTTCCTGAAAACTACATTTTAAGGCTCTAAAACCAGCAGTTTCTTAGATATTCCCAGAAAACTAATTTAATTTTATAAACTAATGAAGGAATGCAAGCCGGCAACCATGACAACAGGTTCTCAAGAGAAAACATCCAACGTTCCATCTATTTCTGTAAAAATCAATGCCACTCCACTTATTACATTTCTGTGAAAGTTTGCAAATGGCTATAAGGTTATCACGGAACCAACTTAGACTGTGAAATTCATCAATGCGCATAAGGGGGTCATGGGGTACCCTAGAATTTTTTCACGTTATTTATACGTGTGATATGTCGTGCAGAATTATATCTCCAAACAGCAACATTATTTTAAAGAAATACCCAATTGAAATAGTATTTTTTGCGGCTATTAGGAATTTGGGCCATTGGAGGCTAAAAAACCTGAATATCCATGCATCACAGGCCTTTACAATTTGTTAAATGTGTCTTCCTGTGGATGGGGACTTTACACAATGGTGAGGGTCAGCGGGTTCAAACCCGGCCGAAGCCGTCGGATTTTTTAAGAGCGTTAAAAATCCCTGAGTATGCCTTACTTCGGAGGGGAAGTAAAGCCGGCGGTCCCATGTCATAGATTTATGGCATGTTAAAGAACCTTCCACTAATTGCACCTGTGTGAAGCTAAATTGGATAGGTTAATGTAAACAACGCTCTTAGGTTTCTATGTTCGTTGCCAAGAGCCGACTGCGGTGGCGTCTAGTAGCTGAGTTTCGAACTTGGCCTAGTAGTCGTTGACGGTGGCGCTTGGCGGCAAAAGTAGGAACTATTTGAAAAATTCTAAGTTGCAGTACTTAAATTAAAAAAGACAGATAACACACACTATTACAGTCATCACAATTAACACCGGTTATCAGACATATTCTACACACACCCAAAGTACACGGGGCTACATGACCGCGTTGTCGCAGCCCCTAAACTTAAGAACCAACCAACCAACCAGTCTTTATGTGAAGTGTATTGCGTTTCGTCTACGAGGTTTTCAATTTTATTTTCACGTCAGGAAGTACACGTTAGGTGAAATTAGATTGAGCACATTCTAACTTTTCTTTTTCGACAAACGGGTTCATCGTAAGGATGATTTTGTTTGAAACTGTGTGGTTGATATATCCATATTCGGACTTCTGGGTGATATGTTGTAGGTTGGTTGGTTGGTTCCTCAGTTTAGAAGCTGCAACAAGACGTTCACGTAGCCTCGTGTGTGTAGAATCTGTCTGCTAACCGGTGTTAATTGTGATGGCTGTATTAGTGTGTGTTATCTGTATTTCAGGTAAGGACTGCAGACGATCAATTTCCAGTAGTTCCTACTTTTGCTACCATATGCTACCGTCAAAGACACCTAGCTGTGACTTGGCTACTAGATGCCATCGCAACCGGCAAACTTTGAAACTAATAGAGCGTTAATCAAATCTAACCTACAAATTTAGCTTCACACAATTGTATTTACTGGAAGGTTCTATTACATGCCATAAATCTATGACATGGGACCACCGGCTTTACTTCCCCTCCGAAGTAAGGCATACTTAGGGATTTTCGGCCTTTCTGTGTATCTTTATGTACGCCTATAACTCATGTTCGAATGTTTGGTGCATCGTAAAATTAGGTATCCATGAGGGTCAATACACCAATCATTTATACAACACTTCACCGTACTTCTCATAGAAGGATTGGTATAGGAAGAAACTTTTCAAAATACATGCTAAAATAGGCAAAATATAAAAATTATCCTAGAACAGGCTGTTCCAAATCCACGAGTTTGAGTATGCGTACACGCGAATACTTAGCAGTGATGCTCAGAGCACGATTGGGGAGGGACTGGGGGTGATAGCCAATACGTCACTGGGCGAAGGTCATAACACAAGTGCATGCGCTTCCTGCCAGTCTTGATGTATTCACCGCGCTGTGACGGCAGCCCCCACGGCAGACCTGTATTGCATGTTGCAGGTTTACTCACGCAAGGCGGCGAGTAATCGACTGCTCACTGGTGATCTGCTCGCCTGGAACAGGCTGTCCTAAACGGACGACCAAAGCATATGTTGCGTTTCTCAATGTGAGACACAAAATTCGGGAGTCCATAAAGAGTCTCCGAAAACCACATTTTAAGGCCCTTAAATTAACAGTGTGTGTGATATTCCCACAGTACTAACTACGCTCTGATAAACATATGAAGGAATAACAAGCCCTTAACCATTGCAACAGTAGCTCAATTGATAACGTCTGGTTATTAATACCAGAGACCGTTCGAAGAGCGGGTACTTCTGCTAGTGGGAGTATATTTGTAAGTATTGTATATCTCTGAACATAAATACATGTATATTTAGCCTATTTTCATTTATGAAAAAAATAGACTTATGAGATCACCTTTTGTCCGTGTGTCTGTCTGTGTGTATGTGTGTGTGTGATGGTGTGTGTCTCCCCTAATAACTTCTAAACGGCTGGAGCTATTTCAATGAAACTCGGTAAGTTCATAGCAGTATTACGGACCACCCCGACCGTGCCCTTCAAATCTTGTTACGTCTCACCAATCCAACATGGCGGCTGTGCGAAATATTTCACCAGCATTCAATATCTCCGAAACTATTCTCGATATCACCCTGGAATTTTTTACGGTGATAACGGGAACTGCTAGAAGTTCACCTATGTAACTTTTGAAAATCTGGTAACTGCAAAACCAACATGGCTGCCAAGTGAATTTGCGACTTTTAAATAGACGTTTCTCGCGATTTAACCAACCAAACGAAATAAAACCTGGGACAGTATATGTTAATACGCATTGTAATGCACCGACATCTAACTTCGTTCAATTGTTTACATAACCTCAAGATGGCGGCTGTGCGAATATTTCATCGGCATTCTATATCTCTGAAACTATTAGCGGTATCACCCTGAAATTTTGTACGGAGATAAAGGGCACTACTGGAAGTTCATCTTTAAGACTTTCAAAAACCGGTTAACTACAAAACGGATATGGCGGCCAAGCGAAGTTGAAAATTTTAAATAGACGTTTCTCGCGAATTAATGATCCAAACGCTATGAAACTTGGTACGGGAAATGTTTATACACATTGTAATGCACTGGTATCTAATTTAGTTCAATCGTTTACATAACCTCAAGATGGCGGCAGTGCGAATTTTAAAATTAAGTTTTTATTTCTTGTGTTGTAATCATGCGATCGAAGTGAAAGTTTGAATAATGAAGCTACGCAATAATTTTCCTATAATGGTACATGACTCTATGGCTTATACATATAACAATCCAACATGGCGACCATCCGAAATATTTAGATGGATGCTCAATATTTACGAATCTATTACAGCAATCAAACTGATTTTTTTTAAATGTTCATAGGGGCTATGAACATAAGTTCACCTATAGGACTTTCAATATCCTGGTGATCATAAATTCAACATGGCGGCGACGCGAAGCATAAATATTCACATGGTCGTTCCTCGCAATTTAACCATCCGAGTGCAGTGACACTTGGTGCAGTAAATCCATAATGTTAATCCACTGGCATCTAATTCTTTTCATTTGTTTCCATAAACACAAGATGGCAGCTGTACGAAATTTCAAAATCTCGTTTTAATTTCTTGTGTCCTAATCATGCGATTGAAGTTTGAATACTACACGTACACAATACTCTTCATGTTAACAGTACATAACTCTAAGACCTACAGATATAAAAATCCAACATGGCGACCGTAAGCAATATTTAGTCGTTTCTCAATATCTACGAATCTATTACAGCAATCAAACTGATATTTTGTATGTTGATAGAGGCAATTAACATAAGTATAATTCTTCACGGAACTACTTGTTTTTCGGTGTTTCATTTCATTAGCATTTGATACGTTGTATTTGCACTTATCAACGTGCAAATACTGGAAAAGTAATAATTTTGTTGATATTAAATGAAGTCCAGTTTTTGAGCGACGTAAGTTACTGCAGTATATTTTCTATACGGAGTAATAACGGCGTTATTAAACAAGTAGTTCCGTTAAGAACTATACAGCCTATTTTCATATATCCTGCTAATGTTAATTGCCTCTATCAACATACAAAATTTCAGTTTAATTGCTGTAACAGATTCGTAGATATTGAGAACCGTCTAATTATTTCAGATGGTCGCCGGGTTGGATTTTTATTTTTGTACTATTACATTAATATTATTGTGTACGTGTGGTATTCAAACTTCAATCGCATGATTAGAACACAAGAAGTAAAAACGAGATTTTTATAATTACGCACAGCAGCCATCTTGTGATTATGCAAACAATTGAAATAAATTAGATGCCAGTGAATCAACATTTGTATAAGCATTTAACGTGCAACGTTTCACGGCACTCGGATAGTTAATTCGCGAGAAACGTCCATTTAAATATTTATACTTCGCGTCGCCGCCATGTTGGATTTGTGCTCACCAGGCTACTGAGAGTCTTTTAGGTGAACATATGTTCATAGTCTCTATGAACATAAAAAAATCAGTTTGGTTGCTGTAAAAGATTCATAGATATTGAGAACCGTCTAAATATTTCGGAAGCTCGCCATTTAGGATTGTTATATGTATAGGCCATAGAATTATGTACAATTCAAGGGTAATTATTGCCTAGGTTCATTATTCAAACTTTCACCTCGATCGCATGATTACGACACAAGAAAAAAAAACTTAATTTTAAAATTTCGCACAGCCGCCATCTTGAGGTTATGTAAACAATTGAATTAAATTAGATGGCAGTGCATTACAATCTGCAAAAACATTTACTGTACCTCATTTCACTGCGCTCTGAGAGTTATATCACGAGAAAAGTCTATTAAAACATTTCAAATTCGCTTGGTCGCCATGTTCGTTTTGTACTTTACAGGTTTATGAAATATACATAGGTAAACTTGTATCAGTACCCTTTATCACCGTACAAAATTGCAGGGTGATATCTGTAATAGTTTCGGAGATATAGAATGTCAGTGAAATATTTCGCACAGCCGCCATTTTGAGGTTATGTAAACAATTGAACTAATTTAGACTCTAGTGCATTACAACGTGTATAAACATTTGCTGTACCAAGTTTCGTTACGTTTGGATAGTTAAATCGTGAGAAAAGTCTATTATAAGTCTCAAATTCGCTTGACCGCCATGTTGGTTTTGTAGTCACCAGGTTTTTGAAAGTCTCATAGGCGAACTTCTAGTAGTGCCCTTTATCACCGTACACACCTTCAGGGCGATATCGGTAATAGCTTCGGAGATATTGAATGCTAGTGAAATATTTCACACAGCCGCCATGTTGGATTGGTGAGACGTAACACAATTTGAAGGGCACCGTCGAGGTCGCCGGGAATAGTGCTATGAACTTACCGAGTTTCATTGAAATCGCTCCAGCCGTTTAGATTTTATTAGGGGGACACACACACACACACCTCACACACACACACACACACACACGCACGCACACACACACGGACAAAAGGTGATCTCATAAGCCTATTTTTCAAAATTGAAAATAGGCTAAAAAGATAATGAAAATACATAAGTACATAGCCTACGTTATCATTTGATACTCTTTTGCCTTTTAGCATCCACTCTAGTCAGCAAAACCCAATTTCTGCTGATTCAGCTTAGTTCATTGTTGGTTGGTTGGTTCCTCATTTTAGGAGCTGCGACAACGCGGTCATGTAGCCACGTGTACTTTGTGTGTGTGTAGAATCTGTCTGATAACCGGTGTTAATCATTGTGATGGCTGTATTAGTGTGTGTTATCTGTAATTCAGGTAAGGACTGCAGACGATCAATTTCAAGTAGTTCCTACTTTTGCTTTAAAATGCTACCCTCAAAGACTAGCTGCGAACTTGGTTACTAGAAGCCACCACAACCGGCACCTGGCGACGAACGTTGGAAATTAATAGAGCATTAATCAAATCTAAGCTACAAATTTAGCTTCACACAATAGTAGTTAGTGGAAGGTTCTTTTACATGCCATAAATCTATGACATGGACCCTCCGAAGGAAGGCATACTGAGGGAATTTTAACGCTCTTTAAAAATCCGACTACTTAGGCCGGGTTTGAACCCGCGATCTTGGGCATAGAAGCTCAGCATGCTAACAACTAGACCACCGAAGCCGCTTAATTGATTGAGTGAACTAAGCGGATCATTCGATAATCTTTGAAATTAATTTTCTCCATTTCACTAAATTGTAACATAACAGCGTCAGCTCTTCAAATATTGGTAAGCCTGGTGCTAATTGAGCCAATAACACTGCTATATTGCTATAATTAGCAGTATTAAGCGGCTTGTTTAGGATGCTAGCCAGCTCTTTGTCTCGGCTGGCCTTCTGCCATCATACGGATACTCCTCCACTCCGTAAAGTGGGCTCTAAGCGAGCTCACACGACTTGTAGAACAAGAGTTAATCCAGAACGCCATCGTTTGAGGGAGGATAGCGCGAATTGTTTCCCAAGAATACGATGGCTCATTGCCATTTTATTATCGGAAGCAGGGATGTAATATGCGCCTGGGCAGAGCTGCGTGCGTGGTGGTATGGAGCCAGGTCTGACGAGAGGGAGGGACAAACAGAGCTGTGTAAGTTATCTAACCCTATTGATGCCGAGCCAAGTTTCATGAAATTACAAGTACTTGATAAAAAAATAACCCCTATGTATATTTTTAGCTTACTTTTATCATTTTGCAAAAATGTGGAACAAGTAGACTTATTATGAGATCGATCCGGGATAATGTGTGTCTGTCTGTCCGTCAGTCTGTCTCCTAAACGGCTGCAGCTATCGAAACCAAATTGGGTAAGAGTAAAGATCTATACCTGAATATCTCACGACCATATTTTAAATTGACGTCAGTGCTACCAACTGCTGATAATTTGCAATTGTAATTTGAGCTCTATGTTGGATATCTCAGAAGTTATGCATGCGAACTATTCCAAAATTGGCACACTATAGACAATAGCATTCGAGATTAATTTTCAGAAGACAAAACATGCCAGTATTGCCAACATGATTCTAAGCTGTCGATAGGTCCAATTTCCAAATGCATGTAACTTCTATACTATCGATTGGATTTCAACCAGATTTCGTATGTACTATGTGTACTACGGCAGATATAACTGTGCGTATTCTAATGAGCCACCAGGGCTGCCAATTGTTAATAAATGATCTCTCTATATTTTAAACCTAACATCAATATATCAAAAAATATACAAGCCAACAGCTCTAAACTTTGCACACGTATAGTACATGCCATTCCACCTTAGTTTGGAGTAACTCACAGTATATACATCAGTGCTGCCAACACGATTCTAAGCCTGCTGATAGGTCCAGTTTTTAAATGCATATAACTTCTATACTAACAAATGGATTTCAACCAAATTTTGTATGCGCTTTGTGTACCATAACAGTTATGACTATGAGTATTCGAAAGAACAAGCAGGGCTGCCAACTGTTAATAAATGCTCTCTCTCTATTTGTTTAATCCTAATATCAATATATCCGAATGTATGCAAGTCATCATCTTTAAACTTTGCACACGTATAGTACCTGACATTCTAGATAAATTTGGAGTAACTAATATACCTCAGTGCTGCCAACATGATTCTAAGCTTTCTGATAGTTTCGATTTTTAATTACATGTAACTTCTATACTAACAAATACATTTTATCCAAAATTGGCACTAAAATAGAGCGTAATATTTCAGATTAATTCTGAGCATCACATACATGGCATTATTACCAACATGATTTTACGCGCACTGATAAATCCAATATGAAACAGCATGTAACGTCCATACTATCCATTAGACTTCAGCCAAATCTTTTATGTGCATTCTACTGTATACCTTAAAATATGGAACTAAGTATGTATTCAGAGTCACCAGGGCTGCCTACTGTAGTAAGTTACTCTATTACTTGATTTCGTCATTATTCTAGATAGGTCTATATAGATTGGCATCAATCTGAAATTTTAAGAAAAGTGGGCTCTTTAGTTCGTCACGGAACTACTTGTTAAGCATGTTTCCGTAGCAGGCAAATACTTTGTAAACGTATTAGATCCTAAATAAAACAATGTTTAGTTTGTTTCATCAAAAACATTTTTTAAATATAATTTGTATAGCATATTTTTTCAAAGTTGTTGTCTTCCGTCGAAAATTAACCCAGCGTTAAAACCTTACTTATTTCCTCTTCATTATCGCCAAGTATCTTAATTGGCTGCCGGCCCCGTGGTGTTGGGGTAGTGCCCCAGGTTCGATCCCCGGCTCCGTCCGAGATTTTAGAAAATGACGTGAGGGTTGGAACAGGGTGCACTCAGCCTCGTGAGGACAATTGAGTAGCTGACTGACACTGAGGCAGTGCCCCGGTCATGGAGACCAAGTTTAACGGCCGAGGGGACCAGACGCGCTGACCACGCGTCACCCCATAATCTGCAGGTCAGATGACTGGGCAGCGGTCGCTTGTTAGGCCTAGGTCCTTCATGGGCTGTAGTGCCACGGGTTTAATTTATCTTAATTGGCTCCGACTAAGAACGTAAATGAAGCACAACTTCAAACGACTGCACGCATGAGAAGTCAACTGACTGCAGCATGTTCAAAGAATACTTATTACTAATCCAGTTATTCACGGAACTTTAAAACATCGATATTTCCAGAGAGAGTATGATTCCTGCGATGTCCTGGTTACAAAAGTGGCACTTCCTAGCTGGAAATGATTCAAAAAGAAAACTTTTATAAAAATGGAACCGATAGATCGACCCGTGGCAATTTTATCAAGGAAGATTGTAGTTTTACGTGACCGTTAATCTCAAGATCATGAGCCACGGGACCTCCTTTTTACGTGGAATCCGAACCACAGGACACGGCATTTCACTTTGAAAATCTCACATGCATTAAACGGGAAACGAACCCGCTCCACCGTGGTGAGAGGCCAACAGCTTGACCGCTGCACCACCACGCCCCCAGGCAATTTTATCAGAACCTCCTTCAGCCGATATATCGCCCATTGGCACTAGAAGGGTTAAGTGGCTCCAGAATGCTGAAAATCTTCAACAGTTTAAAGATTTAATTTTTTAAAGTCATATTAAGCTACGAACCCTTAGCTTTCTAACGGCACATTTGCGGTCTTGTTTGGCACATTCTTAAGACTAATGCCCTTAACCTATACTTTCCCACAACCATGCGTTCCATTACAAAACCCACAAAGTAGATTTTTAGTTTTTTCTGTAGTTCACAGTAGATTTTTAGTTTTCTCTCTAATAGACATTAGACGGAAAATATACATTTTAAGACTGCAAAACGGGTGTTGCGGGGCAAATCTCGTCCTAGAACCAAAACTGACGCCGTTTCCTCAGTTAGCGGAAAAATTTTTTTTTTTTTTTTTTGCTAAAATCTATTTCTTAATATAAAAAGTCCCTTTTTCCACAACTTTTCAACTTGCAAAGCTGAAAGTCTTACAAATAAATCCTCCTTATGTGTGTTATATTTTGACACAGTCGTTAAGCTTTTGTTCAAATTTGCCTGTTGGAAATGCCCATGAAAATGCTGTTAAAATTACGCTTGGTTTATAAAAATCTACTAAAAATCAAAAATTCCTTAAAAAATCTGGAGTGAAAGTAAGGGGTGAGCATCAAAGAACATCCCTGAAAGAAATGCAATTTGTTCCTGTGAATAATTTCTGAGAAAATGGAAAATAAAGATTTTTAAATTAACATGAACAGCGTAGGCTCGCCTTAAAAGTAATTACGATATGCTATAGTTTCCGTTACAGATACTCCGTATGTAAACTAACTTCGTCACAGTTGTAATTGAAGAAGACATACGCAAAACAGCTCACGTCCACCGAGCACAGTTTTGAGAAAATATATTTTCTTAAGTTATTTCATAGACTTGTGATTTTTTCCCAGTGCTAGAAATAACTCCCAGAAAGGTTGTGTGAGGGTATTGGTTTTGTATGTCCAATGACTTTTTCTAAAAAAAGACATAAAGTACTTGGACATATGTCATTTTGCAACTCTCTGTATGTACGAGGGGAGTACTATATTGTTTTACACGTTATTTTGCTACTACCCAATTGAAGTACATTACACATCAGTTGTTACGTCCACCTTCTCAACATAATCTCCTTGTAGTTTTATGCACTTTTGCCATCGATTTGTCAGTCTCTCCAGATCTTCCTGAAATCATTCTTTCGGAGTACTGCGCACCCATGCCTTGACAGCTGTGTCCAGAGGTTTCTTCATGTTCCCGAACAAGTGATAATCACTTGGTTTCAAGTCGGGAGAGTATGGTAGGTGTGGCAGCACCGTGAATCCTATTTGATCAATGCCAGCGTTGGTCTCTCGGCTAGTGTGGGGGCGGGCATTGTCATGTTGCAGAAGCACAACTTTAGCCCATTTTCCTGGCCGCTTAGTTTGAATGGCACGACGTAAGCGCTTAAGGTTTGTCACATTTGCTGCACTGTTAATTGTGGCTCCCAATTCCAGCTAGCCAATGAGGATGATGCCCTTTGTGTCCCAGAATATTGTCGCCATTCGCTTGCCAACTGTTCGACATTTCCTTGGCGGTGGACTGCCCCTATGCTGCCATTGCATGGTCGCCGTTTTGCGGATTTTGCAGAACTGGACACAGCTGTTGTGCCCAACCGGTCACGGCAGTCTGGCATCGAACTCAGGTCTCATCAGAGAAGACCAGGCACATGGTTATGCCTAGAGTCGAACCATTGATCTCTGCGGGGGAGCGATTCAGGGAACCCAAAGAGCAATGAGAGGTATACTGGCATATAAGAAGGTAGCGTGATTTCACGATCTATAGGTGAATATCATAGCAATTTAAGGGAAAAACTGTAGCCAAATGCAAGGAAATATACATTTTCAGAGCATACGAAAATGAGAGAAGGCCAGTTTGAAGTTTTACAAATGACCCTTAGCAAGTGGGCGGAGAATCTAGGCGCCGACCGAACTACTTACGTCTGGAGCGGAGAGACAGCTCAGAATTAATGACTCGGGTATCCACCGCTTGACAACGGTGCAAGCTATGGTGGGATCGACTGCACATGGAAATTAATTAATTACAGCCAAGTGGAGCATTGAAATGCATTGAAATATACACCCAGGTCAATATATTCACGGATAGGTAATTTAGGAGTGGTTTTTCACCTAAATTAAGGCCTTTATCTCCAAATGAATGCATTACAACCTAGCCTACGCTCGAGAGCAGTGACTTTGTGACCAGTCAACGGGGAAGTACCACGATGGCGTGCCCACGCGCTGAAATAAGGCAATTAATTGTAATTAATTGGCCGAAGCGATCGCCGGCACGCGAATGTTTTTGTAACCTCCACACCTAAATAAACAAGATGTAGATGTCATTTCGGCTGAAGAGGTATTATTTCAAGAAAGGAGTCGCTCTCATGTGTCCAGTGGACTATTTTGTACGAGAAGCCTTTATATATGGGGGGCAAGGCAAGCCAAGCCAGTCTTCTACACTCTTCACCAGTCCGCCTAGAGTTATTCTACAGTATACACGTAACTAAGACGCTGTTAGTAGCGCGCCAAATATTAAAGTATCAACGCGCCGTCGTTGGAGAACAATAGAAGCAAGTTATAAAGCTTCATAAGTCATCATGAAGTGCGTCGAAAGTAAATTAATACAGGTATTTACCTATTATCTGACGCAAATATAAATTCGCCACAGCGAAAAGGAACTTATAATGTTTTTGAACAGTTCTGATACCGGGAGGTATTGTCAGAATTATATATGACAGCATCGTCAGAAACACTACAATGATGGGAGCTTGGAAACCATTGCCACCTAATCTGGATAGTGAGCTGGACAAGATTGCAGGGAACGAGGATTGAACGTCCGTAAAACGCTGTTAGATTGTCACGGAGACCAGCGGTTGTCATAATTGCATCGCATCTCTGAGATCAGGCGTAGGAGAAGTCCAATTTAAGGATCAACATGTGAAGTAGTGGATAAATGTATATAAATTGTGAAATAGTGATTTAAAGTGTTCATGTGTATAGTGATTAATATGCAGTGTATTGCAATGATAAAAGCCACTGATAAAAATATGTGTATCATGTGGAAAGTGTATGAATCTAAGTGTTGTGTCAAGGATAACATGATGGCTTAATTCAAGCGTCATGGTAGCGCCAAAGCTGAGGCGCTGGCACTATCCAGCAAAGAGGAAAAAGTGAGTACCCATTTTTTTATAATGTCATTATAACTAAGTAGTTCACCATGTAACGATTTATCACTTTGAGTAAGATGTAATAGTCACTTATTGAACGAGTTTTCACCACTCGTCTTGAATAAAATATGGCTTGGAAAGTGATTTGTTTGAGGCCATTCAGGCAAAAATAGTGATGGATGTAACGGTAACGTTAAATGATAATAATAATATATTATGGGGTCGGCAACAGTAAAGTAATAGTCATTTTTGGCCTAAATAGTGTTCAAATAATGTCATGTCTAATGTAAAGATACTGTATTTGGTAAACAGTAAGAGTATAACGTGAAATATAGAGAAATACGAGAGCTTTTTCAGTGTCAGTGAAATATGAATGAATATTTGATAGGGTCGATCCTTAGGATTATGTTTGAGGACCATTAAAGTAAAGTAAGCCAGTAATTTTATTAAATTTTGTTAGGAGCTATGTAAAGCTTTGGCTTAAGTGGTATGACAGAGAGAACGCGGGTGCCTTAATAATGGAGTCATATATGTGAAGTATTGTTTGAGCCGCATGTAAGCGTGCAGAATTAACGTAGAATCCAGTGATTTACGTAATAAATATTGCGGGGACAAACTAGTATAGCTTGCGCGTGAGGTGAGAAGTTGGCTAAATCTACGAGTAGTATCGCCCTTGAGCATACTGTATTATTTCGCAGCGAATTGGACAGAGCCTGTCTGTATCCAACGCTTGCTTGAATTATGCCACTATTGACGTCCGTCGAGACGCTGTGAGCATGTGTGTATTAATGACCTACCCTGAGGTAAGGATCATATTCGTCGTTTAGGAACGCAGATTTCCTTATATTTTATTGACAGCTGCTGGTGAAAGTCGTGGATTTTCACTATGATGCGCGTCTTAAAGCCACTAGTAGTCACCATAGAACGGCAAGGCTATCACTAGAATTCCACCCCAGCCATGAATGTTATTTAAGGAGCCAGTTGAGCCCAAGACACTATAAGGATAGGTGTTAAATATTTAAATGACTCAATTATTTAGGAGCCACACTTAGCGTTACTCCAGTACTGCATTTGTAAACAAACCTGACCTTGATCTTGACAGCAGAGAGAGAGAGGGGGAATTGTAGACCACTTCTGCGGCGGCCATCTTGGCTAACCAGCTGGAACGAATTTTATTGCCTGCTGAGGGAGAGGAAGGTCGTTCGACCGGTCCCTTGTAAGTTAGAGTCACAATAGGACACTGAGGAATCTCGATATTTCAATATGCAATTAAGATATGATTATTATGATGATGCCAATTGAATTGAACGGTGGGTTGCAACTCACATACGTTGTTGAATCATAGAAATCAGATAATATTTGGCTCAGTTATCCTCTGAGGAGAAAAGCTGAACCAAAATAATGTAGCATCTTCTTTTAGAGTGCATTTTGCCATTCCTGCTAATTTATGCAGACGGGTATGTGTTTTCCCAGAACATGACACATTTGTAACGATGATAAGCCCGACAAGACCCAGAAAATCGTTATATGGTGAAACTATAAATTAAGTACCACTTTTCTTAAGGCGTTCATATGGATGGAAGGAGGGAAGATGATTCACACAACACAACAAATATCTGTTAATGATTGCAGAAAGTAATGAATTCATGTTAATCAAGGTAAATGCCATAAGAAATGGAATAATGTTTTATTAGTATCATTTTTATGTGATATGTGATTTTTGTGTTATGATACTCCCATTAACTAAAATTGTGTCACTTGATGAACACTATGGAAACCCATGGAAGTCTGAAAATATCATTGACAGGATGCTAGAATTAGATTTGAGTGCAGTGTAGCACTATTTTAAGAAGAAAGCTCAAAGAACAACCCTATTTTATTTGTGGGAATTAAATGTAATTTGTCCTTTATTTGTATTTGTTGTATAGCCATGATTTTAGACCAGTAAATGTGTTATCTTTAGGAAAATGTTGTGTATTTCCTGTAGAGTAGTTACCTGGTAGACTCAAATCCTGAGCATGTGGTCGTATAGTGGGCAGGAACGTCCCATACCTCGAAAGACCGTGAGTTAGTTGGGATACGAACACATGGTCCACATGATGACAATCGGGTACATGGAGGAGATGTCTCTGTACGGGGATTGAGTCACAGGTACTGCTAAAGTCGGCCAAGATATTAATGGTAGAAGCAAATACAGCATAGAAATTAGGACAGAATAGGAAAGGCCGCGTCCCATTTGTTAATAAGCCATCGCGTAAAATAAATTATTGATAATCCTCCATCAAACATGCTTAAATGTAAATGTAACTTACACACAAACCCCTTTAATTATCATGGCCCAAGCAATTTGGGACGGTATTAATTCATTATGGAACCGCCTGCATCTGTGCAATATGAGCGATCTTGGCATTGCGCAAACTGGCCAGGGCAACTACCACAAAGCATGTCAATACCCTCTTCATTATCATGACGGCCCATATGTGGGGCATTCGGCAATAAACCACTCCTTGGACAGTTTTATTAATAATTCAGAATATGGCCGATGTCTTACAATAGGACCAGAATGAGAATGATGATAATAATTATCATGTCGCCCGTGAGTGGGGCCTGTTGAAATTACGGGTCACCATAGGCACATGAGCATAACCCATCATAATTATCATGGCGCCCAGTACGTGGATGGCTTATGGGATTCAGAAAACCCCATAATAATAGCATGGTTTTCATGGGGAAAACCATAAAAATAATATTTTTCCTCAAACTTTGTTTGAGCGATTGTGAGTCTTTCTAGATGATATTCAGACGTCAGACACTGTTGTCAGACGGGTACGAGGGTCTATACCCATTCCATAGTTAGTTTTGACATTTTATAATATGTTGTTGTTGTTGTCGTGGGATCGGAATCCTTTTCTTTCTAATAGAACGCGCCAGCATATTCAGCTGCGGCCTACCTATATCTCAAATTAAGAAGTACAGGATGGCTGGAACTGAAGACGTACTCAGGTGTATTGCTGAGTTAAGGGAACATTTTGATGAGACTAATGCTAAGAGAAAGGAAGAAATTAGAGAATTTAAAGATGAAATAGCGGGTAGATTGGATGCCAATCAAACCGAAATAAATACTAGATTGGAGGCTAATCAAGCCGAAATAAACAATAGATTAGAGGCTAATCAAGCCGAAGTAAATACTAGATTAGAGGCTAATCAAGTTACAATAAACACGCAGTTAGAATTAAACCTAATAGAGGTTAGTAAGAAAATGGATGACGTTAATGAGTTTGTCCAGCGTGAGGTAACTAAGAATATTGTTAGCGTGGTCTCAGAAATGCAAGATGATAACGATAAACGCTTTGAGTCTATAGAATTAAAACTAGAGAATAATCTGCAAGCGTGCAGAGAGTCACAGCGTGAAATTAACGATAATTTAAGCAGTATGTCCATGGAGCTTAAAGACATTCAGAGTCAGAATGAAGCTAATACTAAACGTCAATTAGAGCAGTTTAATACGTTCACTCAGACCGTGGATCAAAGGTTCGAGGATAGCGATATAAAATGGAATACGCGAATGGCAGGTTACGCCAAGGCGGTAGACGAAGCCTTAAGAAAACAGGATCAGAATATCCTTGACCAATGCAAGGAAATACAGGAAATGAAAACTTCTGATCAAGAGAATAAGGAGATAATGTCAAATATGAAGAGGCAAGTCGGGAAAGTTCAGAAAGAGTTGGAACAAACTCAGAACGACTTAGCAGTTATCCATAAAAGACAGGGCGAGGACCAGGGAGAAATCACGAAAATAAGGACTGAAATCTCTCATATACAAGGTCACGTTCAAAAGGAAGTCACAGGCTTACGAGAAGAACTAGAACTTCGAGAAGGCTTAAAGACTGAAGCCAGTGATAAGACTCTTGCCGAAGTAAGAGAGAGTCTAGCAGGGGAAATTATCCACCTGAAGGAAAACCTTAAGGATGATAAGGAAAAGGTATTTACTATGGCAGAAAGAAACCGAGATCGCCTAGAGAAAATAGAACGAGAGGTATTAGCTCGTTTGGAAAGGGCAGAAAATAGACACAGTCAAATCGAGACTAGAATGATCGCGCAGGAGGAATCTATGTTGCGGAATCCTAGGTCTAGCGAAGGAAGTATAGACGAGAACAGAAGAAATAAATGGGCAGAGATAGAAATACAGCCCACTCCAAAGAATGCAGCCATGCCAAGTGACAGTCCGTATACCACACCTGGTATGCCAATTGCCATGTCAACACCGCATGAAAATGCTGTTCAAAGTCAAATAGTCACAGTTATAAGGGCTAGTGATGAGAAACCAAAGAAATACTCTGGGAGTAATTCTAACATGACACCCAAGTACTGGCTTAAAGAAGTTTCCGAGTACTTGAATGACGCGAAAGTACCGCCAGAGCGCAGGTTGAGAGCGATTGAAAAACTAACCGAGGGGGAGTGTGCCCTATGGTTTAGGAGTTTTCGGTACACGTTCGACACCGTTGAAGAATTTCGCCAAGCATTTTTAAGCAGATACTGGAACGCGAGCGTACAACAGAACCTCAGATTGGACTTGTATTCCAGGCGTTACAGTACTAGTAATCCGACTAAGTACGGGGAATTCTTTGTGAATCAATTGTGCCGTTTTCGAGAGCTTGATGAAGGGCTTCGAGAGTCAGACTTGTGCATAGCAATAGCCAAGCAGCTACCGTATGAAGTACAACGTCTGCTAATCTCGGCAAACGCCAAAACTGCAATCGATATGGAGGAGGTGCTGAGACAACTTGATCTAACCACAGTGCAGCACACAAGACAAAGTCGAAATGCGGAACAAGTTAACATGACGACTACACCGATTGAGCCAACCAAGGTGCAGACAAAAAGCAAATCTACAAGCACCGAAACAGAAAAATCCGACTGGCAACGCGAAGGTCGCGAAAACCAAAATTGGAGGCCAGCATATCGAGGAGGATCGAACCGTGGTAACCGAGGAAGGAGAAACTGGAATCAGCGTGGTACCAGAGACCAGCAGCTTGATCACAGAAGGAGTTACGGCCGAAATGGGAACAACCAAGGATGGAGATCCCAAGAGCAGAGTCGCGGGTTCGATGAAGAGGCGGAAGAACGTTATCACGCATCTTTAAGATACATGGAAGAGCGCGGAGATGATCCAAGACAATCGCGAGTTCATTGGGATGAAGCGATTAGGAATAGAAGGTCACCCGACATATATAAAAATGATGACGGTGCCAAAAGTCTGGAACTTCAGCAGCATGAAGACAGGCAGAAGAACTCCACAAAGAATGGAGCAATTGAAAAAAAAACACCAAATTTAAATGGCCAAAGAGAGATAAGTTCAGGATGGAATACAGTGAATGTTGTTAACTGGATTGCCAAACCTGAGGAGCTTATCGAAGACCTCGATGAAAGGACGGTCAATGTAAGAAGGGAACTACCCATTATTATTGTAAACATTGCGGGTATGAAGATAAGAAGTCTCATTGATACAGGGTCAACAGTGTGTTTGATAACCCAGGCATTATACAGTGAAATCCAGAGTAAAATTCACGTATTGAAAATACCTATTTCAAGCGTGAAAATAAAAGGTGTCATACCAGATAAAGTTATGATATGCAAATACCAAGTATTTTTAGATTTGCATATAGGGAACTCTACATTCTCACAGAGCTTCCTACTTGTAAATAAGCTGCCTTTTAATATCATTGTTGGGATGGATTTCATAAGAGAGTATAAAGTTATTATAGATCTCTCGCAAGACATTGTGATGTTTCGCGCAAGTGAGGGAAAGGAAGAGTTAGAACTCTCATTAAAGCATAATGAAACGAGACCAGAAGAATACGTACGGCATACATACGGAGATATGACTGGGGATGCAGTGTCGACAACAGAAGACATCGAGGAAGAGTTGGCAACACTGGCCGCAGACATTGAAAAGGATCTCGAACCAAAATTTGAAGAATGCCTGGAAGAGAAGATTGAGGAAGCTAAATTTGGTCCAGAATTTAAGCAAATGCTAAGGGAACTGCTATTTGAGTATAAAGGAGTCTTCGATTCGAGACCTGGCCGGATCAAGAATTTCCAGTATGCGTTCCAAGTCAGCGATTGGACACCATTTAAACAGAAGCCGTATCCTGTAGCTGAGAAACATTATTTAAAGATTAAAGAAACGATACAGGAAATGCTAGAAGCAGGCGTCATTGTAAAGACAGCCACACCCTATGTCAGCCCACTGGTAGTTGTACCTAAACAGGACGGAAGTGTGAGGATATGCCTGGACCTACGAAATTTGAATTCCAAGGTTATACCGGAATTTGATAAAGTGCCGCCCATTAAGGAGGTACTCAGAAGGTTCAAAGGAAAGACTGTGTTCTCAAATCTTGACCTGACGGCAAGTTTTCACCATCTTGCTCTGGAAGAGAAAACAAGTATGCTAACTGGATTTTTATTTGACCAGCACACATATTCATACGTGCGTCTTCCATTTGGATTAAAAACAGCAGGTTCAGCATTGATACGAGCGCTAGATCGGAACCTATCCGAAGAAGTAAAAGCTACAACCATATGTTACGTAGATGATATACTACTGACCTCTGAAACTGTCGAAGAGCATGTCAGAGATCTACGCAAGTTGTTATATGACCTAAGTCAGGCTAACTTTAAGGTCAATATAAAGAAGTCTAACTTTGCTCAGAAAGAAGTTAAATATCTTGGCCACGTAATAGATGCACAAGGAGTCAGACCTAATCCGGGAAAATTGGAAGTCATTAAACATTTCCCGAGACCAACGAAGGTAAAGAACGTCAGGCAATATCTAGGCGTTATTGGATTCTTTTCAAACCATTGTCCAAAGTATACCGAGACCGTAGCACCACTCCAAGACTTACTTAAGAAGGGAGGAAGATGGCGCTGGACGGAACAATGCGAGGAAGCCTTCGTGAAATCTAAACAGATGTTGTTAGATTATGTGAAATTGGGATATCCTGACTACACTCAGAAATTTATTATCCAGACTGACGCATCATTTATAGGGATCGGAGCTATGTTATTTCAGGAGAACATGGACAGGCCATAGGAGAAAACTTACATTGCATTTATCAGCAGAAGGTTGAAGCCTAATGAAAAGAATTATACGGTCATGGAGATCGAATTACTCGCGATACTGTATGCCTTACAGTCTTGGCGAAAGCTAGTTTATGGTTTTAGAATTATATTGAGAACAGACCATAAAGCCCTAACGTTCCTGCTGAAAACTGACTTATCGAGTCAAAGACTGACAAGGTGGTCCTTGTACATACAGCAATTTCAAGTGGAAATAGAGTATTGCCCGGGGAAGGACAATATCATACCTGACTTGCTGAGCAGATACCCTACAGCTGATGAAGAAGAAGTTCTAGCTATCGAGATAGAAGATAGAGATCAGAAGACCTTAGATGATCTGAGGAACATCACCGTTTTTCAACGTGAAGATCCCTGGATACGGTTGATGATTAATTACTTCGAGGGAAAGCTGGATAGAGGAACTCCGATGTATGTGGAAGCTGAAGCATTATCAACGGAATATCTATGGTTTAACCAGATGTTACATAAATGGAGCGACTCAGACCACACCAAACCTAGGATAGTCGTACCACCAGCATTGCAGAGAAAGCTAGTATGGTTAGCATACCGAGTTTTTGGTCACTCCGGTGTAGATAAGATTGTTGCCCTGCTTAAAGAAGCATTTATTTGGCCAAAACTTAGAGAGACAGTCAGGAATACTATCAGGACATGTGATATGTGCCAACGAGTAAAGCCTAACTCGTATTTAATGAGGCAGAGACCTATACCGCTCTTACCAGAGAAGCCATGTCAGCTTCTGGCACTGGACAACTTTGGACCCCTTCCTAGAGCTAGAAGAGGAAATAGACACATCCTAGTTGCACTAGACGTGTTTTCCAAAATGGTAGTCCTGTGTCCAATTCAGAAAACCAGTACAAAACAGGTACTTAAGAGGCTGAAGGAAAGAATCATTCCTATGTTAGGACAGCCAGAGAACATCTTATCGGATCATGGGAGCTGTTTTACCAGCATAGAATTTCGCAGGGAGTTGGAAAATCTGGGCATAAGACAGATTTTGTCCACAGTTCGACACCCGGAGTCGAATTCCGCAGAAAGAGTTATGAGGGAACTGCAAAAGTACATGAAGATATATTGCTCTACTGAGAACTGGAAATGGATTGACGTACTTGAGATTATTGAGTATTGTATCAACAATACCGTACACGAAGCGACAGGAGAGGTGCCAGTGAGCCTACATCTCGATAGAAGACCAGAGAGGCCATGGAATAATGTCATTCGGACACCCATCGATGCACAACCTGGACGTGAGTTGAGGATCCAGAGAACGTTCGAGTATCTCAAGAAACAAGCAGATAGACGGCAGCAGAGAAACAGGAGGAAACGCTATCACAGACCGTTACTCGTAGGGGAATACGTCTTATTGAAGAAACCCGCCAGTTCAGATCCAGAGAGCAGGAAATATAAGAAATTTCAGCATGCTTATCACGGACCCTACCTGATTATAAGGGATCTGCAAAATAATGCATATCGGATCAAAGACGAAGCAACAGGTAGAGAAGTTGTTGTAAATGCAGCAAATTTGAAGTTATATAGTCCACCAGAAGACTATGATACAAGAGAGGAGCAAGCATTGCACACCCAAGTGGACGGGGAATCATAACGTATGCACGGAAAGAATCTTGAGAAAAGCTTGCAGTCTCAGGAAGGGACGGAGCGAAGCGACCAGCTCGCAGACCTAACGGATACGAAGGGAGAATGCAGCTGTCAACTGCAGGAACTTTATGACCAGTTGAGGGAAGCCGCTGCGGAGCTAGAGGGGATGAATGAACAATTGCGAAGGCAGAACGAGAGTCTACGAGAAAGCAGACAGAGTGGAGTGGGGAACGAGAAATCCCATTGCCGAGAGCACTGACCGCTTAAAGTAAATATTGCATGGAGTCGATGCCATCTGAAAGGCCCGAAAAATTCACTTATGAAATGAATTTTCCGAGCTTAGCAGGGGAAAGATGTGCCCAACCGGTCACGGCAGTCTGGCATCGAACTCAGGTCTCATCAGAGAAGACCAGGCACATGGTTATGCCTAGAGTCGAACCATTGATCTCTGCGGGGGAGCGATTCAGGGAACCCAAAGAGCAATGAGAGGTATACTGGCATATAAGAAGGTAGCGTGATTTCACGATCTATAGGTGAATATCATAGCAATTTAAGGGAAGAACTATAGCCAAATGCAAGGAAATATACATTTTCAGAGCATACGAAAATGAGAGAAGGCCAGTTTGAAGTTTTACAAATGACCCTTAGCAAGTGGGCGGAGAATCTAGGCGCCGACCGAACTACTTACGTCTGGAGCGGAGAGACAGCTCAGAATTAATGACTCGGGTATCCACCGCTTGACAACGGTGCAAGCTATGGTGGGATCGACTGCACATGGAAATTAATTAATTACAGCCAAGTGGAGCATTGAAATGCATTGAAATATACACCCAGGTCAATATATTCACGGAGAGGTAATTTAGGAGTGGTTTTTCACCTAAATTAAGGCCTTTATCTCCAAATGAATGCATTACAACCTAGCCTACGCTCGAGAGCAGTGACTTTGTGACCAGTCAACGGGGAAGTACCACGATGGCGTGCCCACGCGCTGAAATAAGGCAATTAATTGTAATTAATTGGCCGAAGCGATCGCCGGCACGCGAATGTTTTTGTAACCTCCACGCCTAAATAAACAAGATGTAGATGTCATTTCGGCTGAAGAGGTATTATTTCAAGAAAGGAGTCGCTCTCATGTGTCCAGTGGACTATGTTGTACGAGAAGCCTTTATATATGGGGGGCAAGGCAAGCCAAGCCAGTCTTCTACACTCTTCACCAGTCCGCCTAGAGTTATTCTACAGTATACACGTAACTAAGACGCTGTTAGTAGCGCGCCAAATGTTAAAGTATCAACGCGCCGTCGTTGGAGAACAATAGAAGCAAGTTATAAAGCTTCATAAGTCATCATGAAGTGCGTCGAAAGTAAATTAATACAGGTATTTACCTATTATCTGACGCAAATATAAATTCGCCACAGCGAAAAGGAACTTATAATGTTTTTGAACAGTTCTGATACCGGGAGGTATTGTCAGAATTATATATGACAGCATCGTCAGAAACACTACAATGATGGGAGCTTGGAAACCATTGCCACCTAATCTGGATAGTGAGCTGGACAAGATTGCAGGGAACGAGGATTGAACGTCCGTAAAACGCTGTTAGATTGTCACGGAGACCAGCGGTTGTCATAATTGCATCGCATCTCTGAGATCAGGCGTAGGAGAAGTCCAATTTAAGGATCAACATGTGAAGTAGTGGATAAATGTATATAAATTGTGAAATAGTGATTTAAAGTGTTCATGTGTATAGTGATTAATATGCAGTGTATTGCAATGATAAAAGCCACTGATAAAAATATGTGTATCATGTGGAAAGTGTATGAATCTAAGTGTTGTGTCAAGGATAACATGATGGCTTAATTCAAGCGTCATGGTAGCGCCAAAGCTGAGGCGCTGGCACTATCCAGCAAAGAGGAAAAAGTGAGTACCCATTTTTTTATAATGTCATTATAACTAAGTAGTTCACCATGTAACGATTTATCACTTTGAGTAAGATGTAATAGTCACTTATTGAACGAGTTTTCACCACTCGTCTTGAATAAAATATGGCTTGGAAGGTGATTTGTTTGAGGCCATTCAGGCAAAAATAGCGATGGATGTAACGGTAACGTTAAATGATAATAATAATATATTATGGGGTCGGCAACAGTAAAGTAATAGGCATTTTTGGCCTAAATAACGTTCAAATAGTGTCATGTCTAATGTAAAGATACTGTATTTAGTAAACAGTAAGAGTATAACGTGAAATATAGAGAAATACGAGAGCTTTTTCAGTGTCAGTGAAATATGAATGAATATTTGATAGGGTCGATCCTGTTTGAGGACCAATAAAGTAAAGTAAGCCAGTAATTTTATTAAATTTTGTTAGGAGCTATGTAAAGCTTTGGCTTAAGTGGTATGACAGAGAGAACGCGGGTGCCTTAATAATGGAGTCATATATGTGAAGTATTGTTTGAGCCGCATGTAAGCGTGCAGAATTAACGTAGAATCCAGTGATTTACGTAATAAATATTGCGGGGACAAACTAGTATAGCTTGCGAGTGAGGTGAGAAGTTGGCTAAATCTACGAGTAGTATCGCCCTTGAGCATACTGTATTATTTCGCAGCGAATTGGGCAGAGCCTGTCTGTATCCAACGCTTGCTTGAATTATGCCACTATTGACGTCCGTCGAGACGCTGTGAGCATGTGTGTATTAATGACCTACCCTGAGGTAAGGATCATATTCGTCGTTTAGGAACGCAGATTTCCTTATATTTTATTGACAGCTGCTGGTGAAAGTCGTGGATTTTCACTATGATGCGCGTCTTAAAGCCACTAGTAGTCACCATAGAACGGCAAGGCTATCACTAGAATTCCACCCCAGCCATGAATGTTATTTAAGGAGCCAGTTGAGCCCAAGACACTATAAGGATAGGTGTTAAATATTTAAATGACTCAATTATTTAGGAGCCACACTTAGCGTTACTCCAGTACTGCATTTGTAAACAAACCTGACCTTGATCTTGACAGCAGAGAGAGAGAGGGGGAATTGTAGACCACTTCTGCGGCGGCCATCTTGGCTAGCCAGCTGGAACGAATTTTATTGCCTGCTGAGGGAGAGGAAGGTCGTTCGACCGGTCCCTTGTAAGTTAGATTCACAATAGGACACTGAGGAATCTCGATATTTCAATATGCAATTAGGATATGATTATTATGATGATGCCAATTGAATTGAACGGTGGGTTGCAACTCACATACGTTGTTGAATCATAGAAATCAGATAATATTTGGCTCAGTTATCCTCTGAGGAGAAAAGCTGAACCAAAATAATGTAGGCATCTTCTTTTAGAGTGCATTTTGCCATTCCTGCTAATTTATGCAGACGGGTATGTGTTTTCCCAGAACATGACACATTTGTAACGATGATAAGCCCGACAAGACCCAGAAAATCGTTATATGGTGAAACTATAAATTAAGTACCACTTTTCTTAAGGCGTTCATATGGATGGAAGGAGGGAAGATGATTCACACAACACAACAAATATCTGTTAATGATTGCAGAAAGTAATGAATTCATGTTAATCAAGGTAAATGCCATAAGAAATGGAATAATGTTTTATTAGTATCATTTTTATGTGATATGTGATTTTTGTGTTATGATACTCCCATTAACTAAAATTGTGTCACTTGATGAACACTATGGAAACCCATGGAAGTCTGAAAATATCATTGACAGGATGCTAGAATTAGATTTGAGTGCAGTGTAGCACTATTTTAAGAAGAAAGCTCACAGAACAACCCTATTTTATTTGTGGGAATTAAATGTAATTTGTCCTTTATTTGTATTTGTTGTATAGCCATGATTTTAGACCAGTAAATGTGTTATCTTTAGGAAAATGTTGTGTATTTCCTGTAGAGTAGTTACCTGGTAGACTCAAATCCTGAGCATGTGGTCGTATAGTGGGCAGGAACGTCCCATACCTCGAAAGACCGTGAGTTAGTTGGGATACGAACACATGGTCCACATGATGACAATCGGGTACACTGTCAAGGCATAGGTACGCAGCACTCCGAAAGAATGGTTTCAGGAATGTCTGGAGAGACTGACACATCGATGGCAAAAGTGCATAAAACTACAAGGAGATTATGTTGAGAAGGTGGACGTAACAACTGATGTGTAATGTACTTATTTGGGTAGTAGTAAAATGACGTGTAAAACAATATAGTACGCCCTTCGTATTAAGAAATAAAAAAAACAAAGATTCTGAGCAAAGTGCATTAAGAATATTGTTATTTATGAACTTGTAATCACCGTCAGTGTCCCAATGTTCACTGCCCCTCTCTGTATTGTCACTAGTAAGGTTTCCGTGCTTCTTTATCAGCTCTTGGTACGATAACTTAAACTCACTAGTGATACTGTTTATATACTGTACTTCATTATGTCTCTTGCTCTTGGCACTTTCAGAGGTGCTGTTTTGCAACTGCCTTAATTCCCTTCCTACATAATAAGGACTTCCTCATGGAAACGTATGTTGTTTTACACTGTACGTACAGTAATGCGTAGCTCAATTATGGTCCAAAGTGGATTTGTGAGGTTTTACATCCACCTTCTTCAATTGTCATGGTAACGTATCGATACTGTTGCATAAATATTTGTTTAATGTATTCATACACGTTTTACGAAAATTCCCCTGATTTTAAACCATACATTTAGAATAATTGTTTAACATTGAAAATATTTCTTAGCAGACAAAGTAGGGGTCCCCATTTTAGCAAAGACGTAAAATTAAGCAATTTCCTCAATGTACCAAATATTGAAGGGCTAAAGGGCCCGGAAAGGTTTTGATTTTTGTGTCTTGGAGAACTTTATCAAACTATAAAAGCAAATTTCAACAAGTAGTTGCGATCCTACTCATGTTAATTGCCTCTATCAACATACAAAATTTCAGTTTGATTGTTGTGATAGATTCGTAGATATTGAGAACCGTCTAAATATTTCGGATGCTCACCATTTTGGATTGTTATTTGAATAGGCCATAGAGATTTCTACCATTAAAGGAAAATTATTGCGTAGCTTCGTTATTCAATGTTTCACTTCGAACGCATGATTACGACACAAGAAATAAAAACTTAATTTTAAAATTTCGCACAGCCTCCATCTTGAGGTTATGTAAGCAATTGAACTAAATTAGATGCCAGTGCCTTACAATATGTATTATCATTTACGGTACCAGATTTCACTGCGCTCAGATGGTTAAATCACGAGAAAAGTCTATTAAAATGTTTCAACTTCGCTTGGCCGCCATGTTAGTTTTGTACTTTACAGGTTTTTGAAACTTATATATATATATAAACTTGTAGTAGTGCCCTTATCACCATACGGAATTTCAAGGTGATATCAGTAACAATTTCGGAGATATAGAATACCAATGGAATATTTCGCACAGCCGCCATTTTGAGGTTATTTAAACAATTGAACTAAGTTAGATGCCTGAGCATTGCAATGTGTATAAACATTTGCTTTACCAAGTTTCGTTACGTTTGGATGGTTAAATCGCGAGAAAAGTCTATTAAAAGTCTCAGCTTCGCTTGGTTTTCTATTTACCAGGTTTCTGATAGTCTCATAGGTGAACTTCTAGTAGTAACCTTTATCACCATACAAAATTTCAGGGTGATATCAGTAATAGTTTCGGAGATACTGAATGCTGGTGAAATATTTCGCACAGCCGCCATGTTGGATTGGTGAGAAACAATAAAATTTGAAGGGCACGGTCGGGGTCGGCTATGATCTTACCGAGTTTCATTGAAATCGCTCCAGCCGTTTAGAATTTATTAGGGGGACACACACACAAACCATCACACACACACACGCACACACACACGGACAAAAGATGATCTCATTAGCCTATTTTTTTTCCAAAAAATGAAAATAGGCTAAAAATCACGTCCGGCCTAAATGCATTTCCGGAAAACACCCTAAAATCGCTTGTTTCTTTACTCCTTTTCTTTTGGATTCAAATCCTAGACAAATTAACTTATATACATTTTTTTTTCTTTAATGTGTTCCTTTGTTCAATAAACTTAGGCGGCTTTTGATTTTTTGAAAAATCTTCACACACCGGAAGTAGGCCTAGTTATAAGTGCTTGAGTGAAACTCTGCCTTGGCTCACACTTGCACTCGTATTGGTAGAAAAGGAAAACGGCTAATCTAATCGATCGGATATGGTTAAATTGACTCACAGTAGCGCTCATAGTGGTAGAAAAGGCATACTGCTAATCTAATCGACCGGATATTGATGAGTTTCCGGTGAACAATCAAACATTTATCAGTCTACCACATGTCATCATGTCTATATTTGAGTTACCTACTACTCCTGGCTTATATTCCTACAGGTTGATGGTACGTAAATTCCCAAGTCTATATCCCCTCAAGGAATAGTGTTCACGGAAGGTCTAGTCTATGGCATTAAAGGATGTGTCCAACATTGAGTTCCTTGCCTGTGGATTGTTTACTGGATAACTAAAATGTTAATAAAGGCAGTAATTCCATCAGAATGGTTAATTTACAATTTAAGGGGAAACAAATTGTTTTTGTATGAAATATCGGCATTCAGTTTTTAGATAACCTGCTGTTCCTGTCGGCGGAGCGAATTCGAGCCAGCCATCTTCCTACTGTGAAACTGACTCCGTCCCCACTGGACTACGGCGCTTCACAAACAGGCATGCATAGCACACCTATTAATCTGCTTGCAACCTTTCTCCTCGCTTGCATTGGCAGCTGCTTAGAGGAAAAGGTGTTACACAGGGTGTTTCATTAGTTCACGGCAATATTTCCAGTTAAGATTTCATATGTGTTGATCAATTAGTTGTTGTAGACTATAAGTTATACCTAAGAACAATCCAACTATAAAATGCACCTACTGGTTGGCACCTGAAAATGTATACACGTCACACATTGCTACAGCCTTAAGGAGTTACATTAAGATTCTAAATGATTCGGTTTCTTTTTGGATGATAAACTATATTTGATATTTTTCATTAGGCCTACTTGATTTAGATTTTTTCATGATATACCCTATATTATATTTAAAAATATCCATTTCATTACATTATTTTACATTTAATTATAATATTTAATAATGATTGTTTACTTATCCAACATTAGTTAGTAGACTTAGATATAACAATAATATTTTAATGATATATTCCTGATGTTGGCAGAATATGACCTCATTGCTAGTTTGCAACATTGATATATGAATGGATATGTTTTAGTTATGACAAGACAAGAAAGTAAGAACCTAATCAACGTATGGCTGTCCATTGAACGAAGCTAGCGAACATTCATGAGAAGGCAAGAAAATATCCACCACTCCACTTTGGCTTTCTGATTAAACTCTTGAAAGTTGAAGAGATCGCTTGGTCCAAACGAGGCTCCAGGCTCTTTTTATATTGGAAGTGAAGGAAACTTGCCTGGGATCTTCTGTACTATTTTCGGGTAATTACTTAATTAACTTGATTAATTAAACATATCAATAAAAGAAGTTGTGTCGTATTGCAAGTCTACCACTGTTAGTCCCATTTGCTGGTTCTTTTACTTTGTAACGTTCCAATCCCTGTTTCCAGTTCTTTCATTTTAGCCACCGTCGTGATCTGTTGTAAGTAGACCCAAGTTCGGTAATGCACTATCACAGATTACTTTCAGTAATGTTTGTATAATCCCACTCCTTCATCACTGTTGCGCTGAATGCGTCTGTAACGTCAACTGGAACACACGCATCAGATGAAATGTTCATAGTAACTTCCTCTAGCAATGAGGTCATATTCTGCCAACATCAGGAATATATCATTAAAATATTATTGTTATATCTAAGTCTACTAACTAATGTTGGATAAGTAAACAATCATTATTAAATAGTATAATTAAATGTAAAATAATGTTATGAAATGGATATTCTTAAATATAATATAGGGTTTCTCATGAAGAAATCCAAATCCAAATCAGGTAGGCCTAATGTAGAATATGAAATATGTTTATCATCCAGGAAGAAACTGAATCAATTAGAATCTTAATGTAACTCCTTAAGGCTGTCACAATGTGTGACGTGTATAAATTTTCAGATGCCAACAAGTAGGTGCATTTTATAGTCGGATTTGTCTTAGGTTAACAAATTGTCTACAAACAACTAGTTGAGTGGCAAAACTTTCTAGTTTGGACTGATATCTGACGTTCCAATACACAATTACTGTAGATTAGGGACAGATGACCTAATGTTCCGCCTCTTAAAACTCCAATATCCAACTAACTTACTGTAGATTATTTAATGTAGATCTTTGAGGTCATCACGAGGTATGGCTGGAAATGTACTGTATTATAACAGGGATAAATACATTTATTTATTTATTTATTTATTTATTTATTTATTTTGCAGAAAATTATTGTTTAAGAAAACTATGAAAGTTATCACATAATTCTTCCCTCTTCCGTTCATTATTATTAGCCTGCTTTCGAATTTTGAAAAAAAAAACCTATTCTTATGTGATGTGTATGTGCTATAAATATGTCTGTTTATGTGTGTGTGTAAGCATGCCTGTCATCCTATGAATTCACATACGACGAAACCGAATTAAATCAAATTTGTTACAAAGCTACCACTAGTGCAACGCAGTCCCTTATTGTATACTGCCATCATCACAATGAAAACAAAATGGCACCATCCAAGCGTTCAATGCCTAAACCTAGTAACTTACTGGCTAATCTAATCATCGGATCACTACCAAATTGTGGAACAGCAAACCCTTCTATGGGAACCGTAAGAGGCCCAAACTATAAAGCCACTGGCTGAAAGATTTCAAGATGGTGACAGTGCAAAGTGGGACATTGTGCAACAATTCGTAACTTTATTGGAGGAGGATGAGCGCTGTTCCAGGTTCCAGCAAGATGGTGCCACTTGTCATTACGGTATAATCCATTACTCATGCTCCAATGAAGGAATGATCACACTAATTGGCATACAGGGAGAAAAATATAAGAAATCTATGTTGCCAATGTAATGACTTGATGAGATTGATTTACGCGGAATTACGTAATATATAATTAAATAACTCTCAATTATCTAGAGCTACAATAACGAAAGTTAGTAATAATTTAGAATCGTTTAAGTTGCCTTGTATGCCCAAGGCAAAACAACAGCGACTCCATACATCCAAGATGGTGACTGGGCGTACTATTAAAATATTAACGTCAGTAACTCACGGTGAAATTGAGTAATTTGACATAATTGTGTGAGGCAGGAGC
Organism: Meconema thalassinum; assembly: GCA_946902985.2. Lineage (NCBI taxonomy): Eukaryota > Metazoa > Arthropoda > Insecta > Orthoptera > Tettigoniidae > Meconema > Meconema thalassinum. The sequence continues at coordinate 290,757,464 of OX336391.1, read as the reverse complement.
ACCATGCAAGAGACCACGATGACATTAATAATAACATTATCCCACTGAATATGGTATGCAACAACTATCCTAGAATTTCAGGATTTAACAATATATATCAATATTTTGTAACTATAATAATAACAAATACTGTAGTTCCATGAAGAACTAAATAGCCTGTATTTATACATCCTACTTATTGCCTCTATCAACATACACATTTTCAGTTTGATTGCTGTAATAGATTCGTAGATATTGAGAACTGTCTAAATATATCGGCTGATCGCCATGTTGGAATTGTACATATGTAGGTCTTAGAGTTATGTACTGCTCGAGTTCAAGCTCTGTGAACTTGCGGGGTGAGGGTAAAGAGCAGGGAAGGGTCAGACGAGAAGAGAAGGGTCTGTCAACAGCCCGCCGTGATATATGGTATTCCTTTATATTCCAATACTGCTAACATAGGGTCGTTGCTCAAACCACTGTGGTGTTACGAATGAGTGAGTGAGTCACCGACCAATGTATTTGGTTCTGTTACTACGCACGGACCAAGAAACCTCATCACTCGTCAACACCACTTCTCATAGTCCGCGATGCACATTCCTCTCATGTTCACGCAGCTTAGACCCGAGCAGTACTATTACATGAAGATTATTGTGTAGGTATAATATTCAAACTCAAATGCATGATTAGGACACAAGAAATAAAATCGAGATTTTAAAATTTCGCACAGCTGCCATCTTGTGGTTTTGAAAACATTTGAAATGAATTAGATGCCAGAGGATTACTATATATATAAGTATATACCGTACCAAGTTTCACTGCGCTCAGATGGTTAAATCGCCAGAAACGTCCTTTTGAATATTTAAATTTCGCGGCGCCGCCATGTTGGATTTGTGCTCACCAGGTCCCATATTTGAACTTATGTTTATTTCAAACTCTCGTTTTTATTTCTTGCGTCCTAATCATGCGATTTAAGTTGGAATAAAACACCTACACAATAATCTTCATGTAATAGTACATAACTCCGACCTACATATATAAATCCAACATGGCGACCATCCGAAATATTTAGACGGTTCTCAATATCTACGAATCTATTACAGCAATCATACTGAAATGTTGTATGTTGATAGAGGCAATTAACAGAAGTAGGGTATATGGAAATAGGCTGTATAGTTCTTCACGGAATTACGTGTTTTAATTTAATGTTCCGATTTTTTAAATCCTTGTTTTGTTCTTTATTGGCCAATTTGGAATCGTCAAGAAAATGAAGTAACTCCGTTATTTAACAATGAGCATTGGTGTAATGGACCTATATAATGACTAATGATCCAAAAATCTGTCGAGGACTTACAGATACAATTAACGAGATAATCTTGCATACAGCCTGGTTAATTCAGACGAGGCGTCCACTCTTCTATCTGCCTTGTTTCCCCTCTTCCTCGGCTGGAGAGCGCATAGCTTATTGGGATTTATGCTAGCTTAGTTGAAGCTGCGTCGATCGTTGACCCGTCTAGGTGTGGAAGTTGTCAGCAAGTCGAGTTGTTAACTTCCCTAACTAGCACAATTCCCCATGTTGAGTGGTGCATATGGTAATCTAACAAATGGTTTGAGCACTGAAATTACTCAGAACAAATAGCGACCCCTTTGGAGTTGATTGTGTGTATCTATTCTACAGGGTGTTCGTAAAGTCACAGGACTCGAACTTTGAAAAATCGTAGCTCACGTATCTGACGAAATAAGTTGGCAAGCTTCGGTATAAGATGTTATCAGACATTGTAGAACTAGTTGTAGTAGTTTCAGAACAGTGCGGCTGTTGCCTTGCGTAGAGTGAGTCTTACTATGTCAAGCGGGCGACAATGCATTTTACGTCCGCACAACGGGTCGCTTTATTGGAGGGTTATTTTGAGTGTAAAATTTAAGAGAAATGTGTGAAAAAATGGAATCATCGATTTCCTGATGAACCCTTACCAGGTAAATCTTCTTTGTAAGATCTTGTACCCAGGTTTCGTGACACACTTCGTGAAGATAGAGAACAATGTGGGAGCCCTAAATTAATTACTGGTGCTTTCCTTTGCGAAGTTGGGCAACTCATTGAATGATCTCTGCGGAAATCTGTAAGACGATTGTCAGAAGAACTTAGAGGATCAATTGGGTCACACATAAAACGTTGAAAGTGGGACATAGTGCAAGAATTCGTATCTTGATTGGACGAGGATGTGCGCTATTGCTGGTTCCAGCAAGATGGTGCCACGTGTCATACTGCTAACGCGACCACAGCTATATTGTGATTTTCTTTAAGAAATCGAGTAATCTCAAGACATTTGTGGCCTCATCTTATAATTCATCAGATTTAACCTCTCCAGACTTTTTTCAGTGGGGATATTTTAAATAAAAAGTATATAATACGCATTCCTCACAAGAACTCAAAGAAGCAATTTCTAAATGTATTGGAGAAATAACACCAGCACCTTGGAACGAGTGTCGCTAAACATATGTAAGCGTGTACATGTGTGCCTGCAAGAAAATGGTGGTCACTTTCAACATCTCATGTGAGCTGGGACAGTGGGAATGCAATGTGCAAAACTAAGTTAGTGTTATGACTGAACATTTATTACTGTCAGCACTTCCACAATATTTCCACTGGAGTTGTTCACTTGAATGTATGTGGAACTATTGTGTGCAATCACTAGATTTGTTTGTGTAATACAACGCTAGAAAGAAATTGGAAATATTGAGTCTGGTGACTTATCGAACATCCTGTATAAGCAGGTTCGAACAGCTGTCATGTGCTATTATAATATATCGATATTAATGTATTTTAAGTATGTTAACCTGTGTTCCATTGTTGCTCACGTCCGTAGGATTCGCCTGAAAGTACCCTACACGTGACCCCTAAGCGAGCAACAGCGAACAGGCGACCGGACATATCTCACTCCCGGTCAAGATACAACAATGTACATGGAATATTACCAAAGAATCGCCAGTAAGAACGCCGTCACAACTTTATCAATTTAAATAGCTGCTTCTGTTTGGTTTTTTAAAGCAGCAAGACACCAAAACTTCAAGTTGGAGGTTATACTAATTGGAGTGCCCTTGTGTGAATTGAAAATCGACAGCCTGCTTCCAGTCGACTGACCGGTCAGGAATGGAATGAATGAAGCCCCCATCTAGCGGCGAGGATATGAACTGTGCCGGCTGCCGAAGCCTGTCATACTCCCCTGGGGCAATGATTAAATGAATGACAGATGAAAGGAAATTATAGTGGAGAGTGTTGCTGGAATGAAATCTTGACAGGGAAAACCGGAGTAACGGGAGAAAAACCTGTCTGCCTCCGTTTTGTCCAGCACAAATCTCACATGGAGTGACCAGGATTTGAACCACAGACCCAGCGGTGAGAAGCCAGCGTGCTGTCGCCTAAGCCACGGAGGCTTCACTCCCTTGTGTGAATTAATCATCTTAAATATAAATGTAAGGAATATATATTTGTTTTGTTGCTTTAAAATGTGCAAAACCAAATCAATATCATAACTTGGAATACTTTGTTAGTTGTTGAAAAGGGGGAAATTCAAAGGAGACGTTTGCTATTGTGTATACTATTTGGTCTGTGGAAAATTACATATTGTATCTGTAAAGCCACACGGTAAATAAATAAATATTGTGATTATAATTAGTATTATTATTACTACTTAGTCACAACAGTAATTCAATAGAACACAGGTTAACATACCTTAACTGCATTCATAATTACGCAGCAACCATAGAAGTGAACAATGAAAAATGAAAATCCACAGCCTGCTTCCAGTCTCCGACCGGGTCAGGAATGGAATGAATGAAGCCCCCATCTAGCGGCGAGGATATGAACTGTGCCGGCTGCCGAGGCCTGACGCACTCCTCTGGGGCAATGATTAAATGAATGACAGATGAAATGAAATGATAGTGGAGAGTGTTGCTGGAATGACATTTTGACAGGGAAAACCGGAGTACCCGGAGAAAAACCTGTCTGCCTCCGTTTTGTCCAGCACAGATATCACATGGAGTGACCGGGATTTGAACCACGGACCCAGCGGTGAGAGGCCGGCGTGCTGCCGCCTAAGCCACGGAGGCTCAGAAGTGAACAATAACATCTGTAAATAAAATTGACGTGTTACACAAATTTACGAACTCATGTAATCTAAACATTGTATATTTGTGTATAAGAGTAATTCATAAACATCGTAATTAATTAAGCCTAAGTGAGCAGGATCGAAGTCGTTCGAATGATGATCGATACATGTCATCCAATTAAGTGCCCCCTCCCCCGTTTTTGTACATTAAAGCGTGTAATTTTGAGATAAATATCTTAAGTAATATTTCTCATATTAGGGTATATAAACACTAATGTAATTGGGCACAGTTTGTGTTGACCGACTGGACAGCTTTCTTTAACTAGGCCCCTAGGGCACTGTTATTTGTACTGTCAGTGAGTGGCGGCTCAGTTGGATGTGACTGCTGTGTGTAACGATGAGTAACATTTAACTTGAATTCATCGACTGAGGTTTCCGGGCGACATGCTTAGGAAATTCAAGGCAAATACAGTATAAGTTGACTGTGGAGCAGCATTGTAAACAACTGTCTCTCTGAACCATCCACCCCATTTGGACGAGCCGCCGTTAATGTAAGTATACTTCCGTATACCATTCACCAATCAAATTCACACAAATATACCATCAAGTATACAAATTGGAGCTGGATGTATAGGGTCGAATACAATATGCAGTATTACTTTAAATATCTGAGCCTCCGTGGCTTAGGCAGCAGCACGCCGGCCTCTCACCGCTGGGTCCGTGGTTCAAATCCCGGTCACTCCATGTGAGATCTGCGCTGGACAAAACGGAGGCAGACAGGTTTTTCTCCGGGTACTCCGGTTTTCCCTGTCACAATTTCATTCCAGCAACACTCTCCACTATCATTTCATTTCATCTGTCATTCAGTTAATCATTGCCCCAGAGGAGTGCGACAGGCTTCGGCAGCCGGCACACTTCATATCCTCGCCGCTAGATAGGGGCTTCATTCATTCCATTCCTGACCCGGTCGGAGACTGGAAGCAGGCTGTGGATTTTCATTTTTCACTTTAAATATCAACATACATGATATATCTACATACATACATACATACATACATGTGTTCTCACACAAATTTGAAACTCTTCTGGCTGACTAGCACTCTAGTAACTAGTTAGAAGATGCTTTGACCTCATTTTACATTAAAGAGAAGGAACATAAAGGCATACGCCGAAGTTTATTGAAAAGCCGTTGCAAGTGAATGTGTTGCTTACTTCTGCCTCAACAGGTTGTCGGTCGATGTCTCTGAGTTTCGCTTTACACGATCTGAGAGCAAGTGTAGGTCAATGAATTCCACTCTAACCGTAATTAACATAAGCTGAATAGCTCAAGGGTACGGTATCCAAAGTAATCAACTCTGGTCAGAATGTGCCTAAAGTAGCAATACATTTAGTTATTCTTAAACTGTGTAACCATTTGTAATTGCTCATCAGAAAGTAGGTCGGAGTTAGAGTGTGTATAGCCACGTGAAATGAGATATCAAACGCCCTGTCTCTTTAATGTAAAATTGATCATAGGGTATTATACAGTACGTGCAGTTTTGAAGCCATTGTTTTCAGTGTTGCCTGTACGAACTGTCAGTTGATACTTTTCAGTTGATCAACGCGCTTCATGCCCAATATGATTGCGTGGGGTCACACTATATAACATACCATCAGTAGTGCCCGGCTTCGCCCGGTGGATTTATTTGTTTTATGGATGAATAATAAATAATAATAAATACAGCCCTTTAATCCCCTAAGGGCAATGGCCTCCTGTCTAGGCAGGGATTTTGCTCCATTACACTCATTAGGTGAGCAGTCCTAAAGAGTAGTGAGGCACCTAGTGGTGCACTTTTCTGGCATGTTAGCCTCTGTTCTTGAATTGTTCTTATAGCTATTGATATACCTATTCCTAACCTAGTTACAGTATTGTCTATGTTCTGTGTTCTTGTTCTTATATCTAATATTTGCAAAATTGTTAATGTTTCTAGGACGTTCACTTTATTTTAGTACAGTTTTAAATGTCCTCAATACATTGTCGCTATTGTATTTAAGGGTTCACTATGTTGCACTGAGTTGCTCCTTTCCTTTCCTCGCATATACTACGTTTTGAAAAGGAGATTTTCTAGAGTCTTCCACTCTTGTCTGTCTCTTGCTCTTCTTGTCCATTGTGGTCCGGCAAATTTCTTGAATGTGTCAGCCCAGCGTGTCCTCTGTCTTCCTACGTTTCTCCTGCCGGTTCTGGGGTCCCACATCGTTAGTCTGTGCGTCCACCTTCTATGCTCCATCCTCGCTACGTGGCCTCCCCATTTCCATTTTAGTCTTGAATACTACTACACAACTGGCACATGTTACTTAAACTACCAGAAAAAAAAACTTTTTGTGGTGGTGGTGGTGGTGGTGGTGGTGGTGGTGGTGGTGGTGGTGGTTGTAGTAAGGGTGATAAGCAGTACAGTATAATGGACGTAACATTTTCATCATTTACCCCTAATGATAATAATGATAATAATAAATAGGGAAACGGCTATTTACTAACTACAGCACTGACACATAATTTACAAACAAATTTCTAAAAATGATTAGAAAGAGGAGTAAGTGAAACAAAAGACACTGCCTAGGGCCTAAATCTCATTGTCTGTTAGAAATGTAGAGACTAATAGTGTCGTCTCTTATCGCATAGCGCCGTAGGAAAATAATCAGAACACTTTGGAAAACTTCGGCTGTCCCGAGCTCCTGAGGTAGCAATAGTATCATTTATGGCCACATAGCGCTCAACGATAAGTTTCGGAATGAATTACGGTAAATTTGAAAGAACCAATGTTTATTGCAGTTGATAACCTCAATGAATTGCACCAACACCATTGCACTTATACAGATGCATAATATGTTCATGATGATAACTGTTTTAAGTGGCAAAATAAATCTTTTTGCACTAATTACTCCCCGTGACTGCAATTTATAAGCAGCGCAGGATTTAACTATTTTTGCAATTCTGCACCAGAACACTGGTAGGGGCGACGTGATGTAGCCCAAATTGCCAGTCAACAATAGACTTATTAAAATACTCTTACAGTTACACTACAACGGACATGAATGATTCTAGGTAGTGTTGTCCAAAATTTCAAGTGGACAGTATTACCAACAGGGTTTCAAAGTGTATGTATAATTTGGTGCAATTTGGAGGAACGGTGTAGATTTGTGATAAAGGGCCCAAATGCAGGGAATGGAGTGGTCTGTCCGAAATTTCATGCTGACAGTGTTACTCGCAGGGTTACAAAGGGTAAGTATACAAATTTTGGTCCAGATCGGTGAAACGGTGTAGATTTGTGCCAAAGGGCCTAAGTGCAGGGAATGGAGTGGTCTGTCCGAAATTTCATGTAAACAGTGTTACTCGCAGGGTTCCAAATGGTAAGTATACAAGTTTTGGTCCAGATCGGTGAAACTGTGTAGATGTGTGCCAAAGGGCCTAAATGCAAGGAATGGAGTGGTCTGTCCGGAATTTCATGCTGACAGTGTTACTCGCAGGGTTACAAAGGGTAAGTATACACATTTTGGTTCTGATTGGTGAAACGGTGTAGACTTGTGCTGAAGGGCATAAATGCAGGGAATGGAGTGGTCTGTCATGAATTTCATGCTGACAGTGTTACTCGCAGGGTTACAAAGGGTAAGTATACAAATTGGTCCAGATCGGTGAAATGGTGTAGATTTGTGCCAAAGGGCCTAAGTGCAGGGAATGGAGTGGTCTGCCTGAAATTTCATTCAGACAGTGCTCCTCGTAGGGTTCCAAAGGGTAAGTATACAAATTTTGGTTCAGATTGGTGAAACGGTGTGGATTTGTGCCGAAGGGCATAAATGCAGGGAATGGAGTGGTCTGCCCGAAATTTCATGTAAACAGTGTTACTCGCAGGGTTCCAAAGGGTAAGTATACAAATTTTGGTCCAGATCGGTGAAACGGTGTAGATGCGTGCCAAAGGGCCTAAATGCAGGGAATGGAGTGGTCTGTCCGAATTTTATGCAGACAGTGTTCCTCGTAGGGTTCCTAACGGTAAGTATACACATTTTGGTTCAGATTGGTGAAACGGGGTGGATTTGTGCCGAAGGGCATAAATGCAGGGAATGGAGTGGTCTGTCCTGTATTTCATGTAAACAGTGTTACTCGCAGGGTTCCAAATGGTAAGTATACAAGTTTTGGTCCAGATCGGTGAAACGGTGTAGATTTGTGTCAAAGTGTCTAAATGCAGGGAATTGAGTGGTCTGTTCGAAATTTAAAATGGGCAGTGTTACTCGCAGAATTCCGAAGGCTAAGTATACATATTTAGGTTCAGATCGGTGAAAAGGGGTGGATTTGTGCCAAAGGGCCTAAATGCAGGGAATGGACCGGTCTGTGTTACATTTCATGCAGACAGTGTTTACTCGCAGGGTTCCAAAGTGTAAGTATACAAATTTTGGTTCAGATCGGTGAAACGGTGTAGATTTGTGCCAAAGGGCATAAAAGCAAGGAATGGAGTGGTCTGTCCGAAATTTCATGTACACAGTGTTACTCGTAGGGTTCCAAAGGCTTTGTATACACATTTTGATTCAGATCGGTGAAAAGGTGTAGATTTGTGCCAAAGGGCCTAAATGCAGGGAATCGGCCGGTCTGTCATAAATTTCATTCAGACAGTGTTACTCGCAGGGTTCCAAAGGGTAAGTATACAAATTTTGGTTCAGATCGGTGGAATGGTGTAGATTTGTGCCAAAGGGCCTAAATGCAGGAAATGGACCGGTCTGTCTTACATTTCAAGCAGACAGTGTTACTTGCATGGTTCCAAAGGGTAAGTATACAAATTTTGGTTCAGATCGGTGAAACGGTGTAGATTTGTGCCAAAGGGCATAAATGCAGGGAATGGAGTGGTCTGCCCGAAATTTCATTCAGACAGTGTTACTCGTAGGGTTCCAAAGGCTTTGTATACACATTTTGGTTCAGATCGGTGAAAAGGTGTAGATTTGTACTGAACCCGCTGAGCTATGGTTCATGTGATATTTTTTTATGACAGAACATTTATGATAGGATGTTGTACCTTTGAACACACCCAGGAAGCCACGTGGAGCTGAGAGCTCACGCGATACTCTTTGAAGTAGCGTTGAATCGCACTTTTGACTTCGGTGAAAACTGCTAATTATTTATCTGAGGTGTTATTAATTAATTTTATTCTTTCTCAAGACTCAGAATATTCCATTTCGTCATGCTGCATTATTAAAACATTTTTGAGAATGTTATTTTAGCTTAAGGTAAGGTAATACCCTTGCAGATACCCAAATAGGAACGTAAGTAGTCGCTCAACGACTTCGGTGTGACGACCTACTTCCTTGAGACACCCAGTGCCTTGCACTACGTCTGGAGAATCCGCCCAGTACAGGCGTGTAATCGTATTTGTCCTGTAAGACATAGAAGAATATCCGCTTGTTAGCGTTGAATTGGTTATCAGGTGCCATCGTGCACTGGCATATTGTAAAATACTGGTATTTATGCACAGTGAGCCACAGAAACATATTGAAGATAATTATTGGCAAGTATTAGTGAATTATATAACATTACCAGAACACCACATTTTAGTACCCACGTGTTTGTGGAGGGCCAAATGCCTTGTGGATAATATACAGGTAAATATGTTGCAACTACTTCAAATAAGTGTGATTATGATAGTGTAACATATTTGGATTGCCAGAGTGAAGTTTTTATTTCCAAAACGACGTACATTTTACCGATGCTGCATGATAGAAACGTAGCGTCATTAGCACGTGCAGAATCATAGAGCAGTGCTAGCTCACGTATCTATTCACATCCACGAAATTAAGGCTGTGTTATCAATTACTATCAAAGCCTACAACATTTACGACGAACATTATATTTTTGGAAAGTGAAAGAATGAACTTCATAATTTATTTCACCGTCAACATGACCAGACTATTCCACACCATGTTTGAACCAGTCATCATGGGATAATACCATCCTGGTATGAGGGTGATGTTTCTACGAGAACTAGCATGATGGTGGAGCTTGCAGAACCGAGGACGAGAAGGAAGGAATCCAAGATGCCATTTCCAGGCATATCCAGCATATCCACGGAGTTGTCGACAGGGACGAATCGAAGCCTGGTCTTTGGAGGAGTCCAGATGGGAATCCTGATGAGGATAATACCGTTCCAGATATCCAGAGAGGAATTTGTACAACCCTGGTTATTGAATAGAGGGCTCAGTGATAGCTTCTCCATGTCGTGAGTTTTTGGACATCCCTTCTCTTGTTCTAGTTCTGGTGGTATATTAGATTTAATGTAGTTTGTGAATCAACCGCACTCTGTGTCAGCCATTTTTCTAGGTAGGGATTGTATCTAGTTTAATTTAATGTCATTTATTTCAGTATAGTTAGACACCCTTGGGTCTGACATTTTGGTTAACCCTGGTGCAGCTTGATGAACGTCGTAAATCGTCAAAGCCTATCTTTTGCTAGATGTGACCGTAGTCATTCGAGGCTATTTTGTCCAACCCTATTTGGGGTGATTTTTCAAGTCTTTGCTGACTTTAGTTATGACAATCAGATGTCATGGTTATTTCTTTAACTGCATTCTTTGCAGCCAGTTTTGATACATCCCTGACTTTCGTTGGAACGGTCGTATCAGTTAGGCAATCGACTGTAATTGCCAGTTTTGTAAATGCATTATATTTTCATTTTGAATAAGCTCAGAAGCTATTCTTGGTCAAGTTTGAACCTAACAATTAGAAGGAATGTTTCGTTGCCTAGCATCGAACTCAGTTCCCAACGTATCATTAAGCAGATCCTTGTATGGAATCTATGCCACAATTATCATTTTGCTTGTGTCATGTAAGACACGTTTTTATTTGATGTTGTACTAGCAACTATTGAATTGTATTTTGAGAGCAAAGATCTCCAGTCATTGTAAGATTACTATCATTTAGACGTCTTTGGTTGAAAGACGGAATTATATTATTCTATTCAGATTTATTGCTTGTTTTTATACACGGATTCTTTAGAGGTTCATAACCCATGGTAAAGTTTTTTATGAACATGCCAGATGTATAGTTTTATTTTGATTAAATCGCCGGCCTTGAATAATGTGTGTTTTGTGTCGACCGAACGCAGGAATGTGGTAGCCTGCTGGTGACATAAACTGGTTTTGTAATCCAGTGCCCTTGAGAGCACGCTTCATTTGTTTGTGAGACAGGACTACTTTGACAAGAGACAGAATGCAATTGTATTCGCTCTTTCTTTCATTGCAACTTAGCTTATGTAACCCAGTTTTCAACCCTGTCTCAGATCACATGTTTTATAGATTGCTTTTTGTTAGTTGAGCGCACTTCTTGCGTGTACCGTTTTGACGTGTACAATTAGGTCAGGTTTTCTATAGTGAGTTGCAGGCGACCCTGTTAAATGCAGGAATTTATTGTATGAAGGTACTTGTGATTACCTTGTCCGGGAGGGTTCCCGTTGACCAGATGTTATTGGAAGGTAACTGTTGTGGACAGGCCTATCCCAGAGTTATTGAATGAGAGCTTTGCGCCGCTGGTAACCCGTGTTATTGTGCGTCCGAGTTGTTATTGCTCGTTGATCTTATTCCGACTGTTGAGTCGAGGCTTTTTGGTGGAGAATGATCTCAGTGTAGACACTCCGTGCCCGAGTTATTGTCAGTATTATTCGCCATAAACCAACGATAAACCTAAACCGACATCTTAATAATAAAACGCATAATTTTGGTAAAACAAAAGCTAACTAATGAATTCTTTCTATCTAACTTTGTTGTGTTGCATTTTGGAACTGTTGACATAGCCGTGCAGTTGAAGGTAATTTCCTCGTGTGGAATTGACTAGGACAGTTGACACTTTTGTAGCGACCTGAAGCATGCGTGAACCTAGAGTTCGTAGCTTGTGAAGCTCAGGCCATGCGATGTCAGACGTGGTCTCAACTACGTATTCGTCACCGTAATTACACACATTAGATGACTATGGCTTACAAAGAGTAAACCAAGGTGTAGGCAGGAATGTAATAAAGATTTGTGTCTATTTCATTACTTATTTATGATGTACAAGTGTGTAAGTCCTACATGTTACCTTATTGTGTGCTGATAGCACGTAGTTACTAAGAATAATTAAATGTTTTTCATGGCTGTACACTTAGATTTGTTGTAATTGTTTTCTATTACGGACGTCATCGCCGTAAATTTTGTTATTAACTGTTAGGACTTAGCTAGATGATTAACGTTAAATGTAAATGTGGAAATGGTATCATCCTAACTTAGATTTGTTTTGCTACCCTGTTAAATGTAAATTCTGATATTAGCTTAATCTTGTAACTTTAACTAGGGACTTGCGTCGTACCATTTTCCTAGTGTTGCTGTTGTTGCTTTATTATTGTGAGATAGATCTTTCGCGAGGGTTTTCCGTAACTTCTCAGGTAGGGACCTGCTCTTTATTTTCTTTTGTTTATTAGTTTGCGGACTAGCCGATCATAACCCTCCGAACTAGGCTAGGGGCTTGTGAATTTTAATACATTTTCACGGTGTTTTACTTAAGTCTGGATGTTTAATTTCTCAGTCTAGTTTTGAGGTGAACCCTTCCTTAGGCAGTCTATGACCATCGTCACCATGTACCACGATCCCCGTGGACTACAGTGTCTCGTGCCGCTTAGCCTATTAGGAAGTTCACCTGATCCTCACGGTAATTTTATTCGACTTATGGGATGTTAGGAAAGTCATCGTGGTTGTTGACTCGACTAACGGTCTCATAAAATGGCGCCCAACTCTTGTGCCGACGTTAACGTGGTGACCGTCAGTACCATGTTACTTTGGAGGATCTTAATGTTGATTAATGGTAAATTGACAGGACTGGGACGAACTTAGAAAGTCGTACTGCAGATCAATTGACCGCATGGCATTCATGTTTGATAGAAGTCCATGGGATGAGGCTTTAGTGTTGGATAAATGATGGATAGGGTTTTATTTGATGATGCCTCATCCTGAGTAAATGTAATACTTTGCTTTGCTCGCCGTTGTCTTTGTAAATGTAGAAGCACTTAGTTTGCATACTCCAGCTGTACTCGTGATATTTATATAAATGAAACAAGCTTTATACCACCAAGTAACTAATCATAGCTGTAAGTTCTAGTGGAGATTGATCCCTCACTTTCTCATATATATTTCTTGTCAAATGGACGAGGAAACGATTCGTCGCGTGTTTGGAGAGATGATGGCAGGTGTGAATGCTAATCTCCAACAGATTACTGCTGACTTAGGTCAGAATACTCAATCTATAAACAATGTTAGTGGTCATGTAGACCAAGTAAGACAGGAAGTTCACAATGTTAGTGCTCATGTAGACCAAGTAAGACAGGAAGTTCACAATGTTAGTGCTCATGTAGACCAAGTAAGACAGGACTTGGATGTAAACACTCAATCTATAAACAATGTTAGACTAGATTTAGAGGTAAATACTCAATCTGTTAATAATGTCAGGACTGATTTAACCCAAGTCAGGGCTGATATGGACGCATTTAGGGTCGAAGCCAGAAATGATCTCGCGGCAGGTTTAGCGGCAGTTAGGGTTGATGTCATACGACACCATCAGGAGGCTAAGCAGCGTGTAGATTGCCTAACAGACCAAGTGAATAGAGCTACGGAGGATGTGCAAAACCGACTGGAGGAGCACACGGCTCAAATTCAAACCACCATAAATAGAGTCCAGATAGACATGAAAGCTGACCTGGAACACACTCGGGAAGAATTCGGGACTCGATTGACGCACGTCGAGGGATTCATGGACACTGTAAAAAAGGACATGACAACCATGAATATCGGATTAGTTCTCATGAGAGGAGCTGCAAATGCTGTGAACAACAATGTTAGGACGATCGTTGACGGCATGTTAGAGGTCAGAGACGAACTGAACGTTAACAGGAGAAACATTTCTGAACTAATGGAAACCGTAGCAAGCCTACGCGAAACAGTGAATGTTCATCATGAGGAACATAACATTGACCTCATGTTATTAAGAGGGGACCTCAACGAACATAAGACCATAGTAGAGGCCAAGGTAGCCGAGGTCAAAGACAACATGTCAAGAGTCGAGGGAGAGATCGATTCTTTACAAAAGCGATTTGAGAAGGTCACAGTAAACGAAAGGTTAGACCTTAGCCATAACCTCAGAACGGCCATACATGAAGTAGACGCGAACCTCAAGGGAAAGGTCGATAGAATCGAATTACAATTGAATGACTTAGGCAACAAAGTCGCGGCCAGAACTATTCAAGGACTTGAGGTCATAGAAAGACGTGTTGACAGACTCGAAACGACTCCTAGGGAGAGACACTTACACTCACAAATGGGAGAATCTCAGGAAACACCCGTTTCTCAATCTGAAGGAATGATGCCAACTCATTTTCAGCCCAGCGCACCTACAGAACCACAACCATCACAATTCACTGGTTCAGCGCCGAGCCAGGTTTTGAACTTTAACGCCCATCCCTTTCGACCAGCACCAAGTCAACCTAATAATGAGATAAATACACCTACGCATGACTACACGCAGAACACATTTAGACCCGCGCATACGCAGGGAAATGTGACGATAATACGTTCGAGAGAGGAGCAACCAGCTCGCTTCTCCGGAACTGGAAGCGGTGTTACTCCAGTGGAATTTCTAGCCAATGTCGAAAGCTATCTGAGAGATACGATGGTAACTCCAGAGAGGGAACTCAGAGTCATAGAACGTTTGCTTGAGGGGCAAGCCAGTACCTGGTTTAGAGCATTTAGATACTCGTTTACAGGCTACCAGGACTTTAAGGAAGCATTACTAAGAACGTATTGGTCGAGTGACATTCAGCAGAGCATCCGAGCTGAAATGTATACTCGTCGATACAGCTCGAATACACCTACTCGTTATGCGAGCTACTTCGCTATACAGCTTGCGAAGCTTCGTTGTCTTCAGCCTCCGTTGTCTGAACAAGGTTTAGTTAACACCATTGTTTGGCAGTACCCTGCGGACGTACAACGTGTGTTGATCGCTGCAGGGGCATCCACGTTTCAGCAATGTGACCAGATTCTGCGACGCTTGGGTGCGAACACGGAACAGTTCCCGTCACACCGTCAGCAGAAGGCTGACAGGCGCGAGGAAAGACACATAAACTTGACCACTGTCGATAAAGTAAGCCAGACTCCGCAACAAACGCAAACACAAGAGAGTTCTGGGCATCGTGATAATAACTACAACTATCGTAGGAGGGAATGGAACAACGCTCCATATGCTCGAGATCAACAAGATGACCGTCGTAGTCATTGGAATCGGAGATTCGACTGAGGGACGAATGATAACCAAAGTCACGAAAATTACCACCGCGGGAATAACGGAAGAAACCAACAGCACGGAAGTATCCGAAGGGATTATCGATACGCTAGAGGATATACCCGAGATCGAGACCCTAGATACCAGGCAGACAGAGATTGGAAAGGAAGAGCACGGGAGAGCCGTGAGTACCTCCAACAACTAAGAGAGCTGCAAATCCAAGAAGAGGGAGAACGGAGCCCAACTTCGAGGGAAAATAGAGATTCGGCGCAGGAGACGGAGCACAACCAGCCCAGTACTTCTCGCCAGAATAATAAAAAAAAACGCCGAAAAATTAACAGATTCTTGTCAGGTTGAGCACCGAGTAACTGCTACCATATTACTCTGGGAGCCAATCCAAGAAGACTTGTTGGTCGAACGACGAACGACGAACCACAATTATGAGTTGACCCGTCTGCCCAAGATAGTAGTCACTTTGAACGAAGTCAACGTAGTCATTCTCATTGATACTGGGGCAATGATTAGTGTTATTTCCGACGACTGCCATGCCAGATTAAAGGCCAACTCTGAGGTGACAGAGCTGCCTGTTTCAGCTGTAAGAGTCAGAGGTGTCATACCTGACCGGGTTGTGACGTGCAAAATCCAGATTCTTTGTACTCTGAAGATTTCAAATTACGTGTATTTGCACGAATTTCTTGTAATGAAGGGCTTGCATCATGACGCCATACTAGGCGCAGACTTCATTAGAAAATATGATGGTATCATTGACATGGGCCGTAACACGGTAGAGTTCAAGCCGAACGAACCCATTCAGATGAACCTAGTTGAAGAAGAACCGGAATTCCTATCCGAAGTCGACGTAGTCGAAAACTTGAATGGCAAGGAAATTGACGAGACACTCGATGCCGACGAAGAGGCAGAATCATTATCAGCACCCACACGAGAGAATTTTGACATAATATTGAACGAATACAGGGACATATTCGACACCACACCTGGTGAGATATTAGACTACGAATACGACATTGTGCTACTGGATGATTCCCCATTCCAGAGGAAAATTTACCCGATTGCTGAGAAAAATCGTGAAGAAGCTGCTAAGAAGATCCATGAGATGGAAGCAGCAGGCACAATCAAGAAATCACCGACTCCTTTCTTGAATCCCATAACGCCTGTGGTTAAGGTAGATGGAAGCTTGAGACTTTGTCTCGATGCCAGAGCCTTGAATGAACGCCTAGCTCCTGAGCACGACAGACCGCCCAAGATTAGGGACATTCTCAGGAAGTTCAAAGGAAAAAGGATATTTTCATCATTGGACTTGGTTCAGTCTTATTACCATATCAGATTATCTGAGCATACTCAGAAATATACTGGATTCCTGTTTGATCAGACTACTTATGTCTTTCGAAAACTACCATTTGGATTGAAAAATGCCGGAGCCGCATTAATCAGAGCACCTGATGCCAAGCTGACTCCTGAAGTGAAGCAGAGAGTAATATGTTATGTGGATGACATAATCATAGCTTCAGAAACAGAAGAAGAGCATTTAAAGACATTGCGCCTTGTTTTTGAGAATCTACGACAGGCGAATGTTAAGGTCAAATTTGACAAGTGTCGATTCTTTCAGTAAGAAGTGAAATTCGTAGGACACATAATCAATGGAGAAGGATACAGACCAAATCCGGCAAAGATTAGAACTGTTGCTGCATTTCCAACGCCAACCCGTGTGAAACACGTGAGACAATTCTTAGGAATTCTCCAATTCTTTGCTGCTCATTGTGAGAAGTATTCCGAGACTGTCGCACCTCTGCAAGGATTACTGTAAAAGAACTGCAGGTGGAACTGGAATGATGAATGCGAGATAGCTTTCAGGAGAGCTAAACAGATGCTAGTGGACTCAATTCAGTTAGAATATCCTGATTATTCCCGGAACTTTATTCTAGAAACTGATGCATCTGCCATTGGTATAGGAGCCATTTTACTGCAGGAGGATGATGAGAAGAAACGTCATTACATCGCTTTCTTAAGCCGACGTTTAAGAGCACATGAATCTCACTACTTCACGACCGAGATAGAAGCACTTGCAATAGTTGACGCACTTGAATACTGGCAGAAACTTCTGTTAGGCCAGAGGATTATTGTGAGGGCCGATCATCATGCACTGACCTCCATCTTAAGTACAAGACTGGCAAGCGACAGGATCACACGTTGGACGCTGTTTCTCCAACAGTTCGATTTGGAAATAGTTTATCGACCAGGCAGAGAGAATGTGTTGGCCGACATCCTCAGCCGGAATCCTGAAGCTACTGTTAATGCCATAGACATCGAGGGAGAAAGCGAGGAACACCTTCGCGGACTTCGTCATCTACCTGAAGGACAGCTACGTGAGGAGGAACTCAGGCACATTATCCGTTTCCTGGAACGAAGAATGGATCCACAGGATGCTCATTATGCGAGAATTGCTGCTGTTGCAGATAATTACTTGATTTATCATCGTGTCTTATACAAGTTTGTGGACGAGGACCACACTCAACTGCGTGCAGTTATTCCTAGGAGATACCAAGAATCTGTTATTCTTATGGTTCATCTATCCATTGGTCATGGTGGAACAGACAAAACCATTGCAACCATCAAAGAGTCTTTTACATGGAAAGGGTTAGGAGCCACCGTTAGACAGTGTTTACGTGCTTGCGACGCATGCCAGCGGAACAAGTACACGTCACACTTGTTGAAGGAACAACCTAGACCAATACTCCCAACTCAACCTAGAGAGTTATACGCACAGGACCTGTATGGCCCAATACCTAAGGCTCGTCGCGGGAATCGATACATCGTTGTAACAATTGATGTGTTCACGAAATACACGATGCTTCATCCGATTCAAAAACCCACTGCACATCAGATTATTCAGAGGATTAGACGTCAAGTGATACCGGAGGCAGGAAAGCCACAATTCCTGTTGACTGATCACGGATCACAGTACACCTCAGCAGAATTTGCCAATGCTATGAATGAGCTTGAAATAGGTCATGTCTTATCATCTATTCGTCATCCAAAGAGCAACCCAGCAGAATACGTGATGTCTATTATCGCAAAATTCTGTCGATTATATTGTCAAGAAGAACACTGGCGATGGACTGAAATCCTAGTCACTATGGCAAAGTGTATTAATTCAACAGTCCATGAGAGCACGCTTCATTTGTTTGTGAGACAGGACTACTTTGACAAGAGACAGAATGCAATTATTGTATTCGCTCTTTCTATCATTGCAACTTAGCTTATGTAACCCAGTTTTCAGCCCTGTCTCAGATCACATGTTTTATAGATTGCTTTTTGTTAGTTGAGCGCACTTCTTGCGTGTACCGTCTTGACGTGTACAATTAGGTCAGGTTTTCTATAGTGAGTTGCAGGCGACCCTGTTAAATGCAGGAATTTATTGTATGAAGGTACTTGTGATTACCTTGTCCGGGAGGGTTCCCGTTGACCAGATGTTATTGGAAGGTAACTGTTGTGGACAGGCCTATCCCAGAGTTATTGAATGCGAGCTTTCCGCCGCTGGTAACCCGTGTTATTGTGCGTCCGAGTTGTTATTGCTCGTTGATCTTATTCCGACTGTTGAGTCGAGGCTTTTTGGTGGAGAATGATCTCAGTGTAGACACTCCGTGCCCGAGCTATTGTCAGTATTATTCGCCATAAACCAAAGATAAATCTAAACCGACATCTTAATAATAAAACGCATAATTTTGGTAAAACAAAAGCTAACTAATGAATTCTTTCTATCTAACTTTGTTCTGTTGCATTTTGGAACTGTTGACATAGCCGTGCAGTTGAAGGTAATTTCCTTGTGTGGAAATGACTAGGACAGTTGACACTTTTGTAGCGACCTGAAGCATGCGCGAACCTAGAGTTCGTAGCTTGTGGAGCTCAGGCCATGCGATGTCAGACGTGGTCTCAACTACGCATTCGTCACCGTAATTACACACATTAGATGACTATGGCTTACAAAGAGTAAATTAAGGTGTAGGCAGGAATGTAATAAAGATTTGTGTCTATTTCATTACTTATTTATGATGTACAAGTGTGTAAGTTCTACATGTTACCTTATTGTGTGCTGATAGCACGTAGTTATTAAGAATAATTAAATGTTTTTCATGGCTGTACACTTAGATTTGTTGTAATTGTTTTCTATTACGGACGTCATCGCCGTAAATTTTGTTATTAACTGTTAGGACTTAGCTAGATGATTAACGTTAAATGTAAATGTGGAAATGGTATCATCCTAACTTAGATTTGTTTTGCTACCTTGTTAAATGTAAATTCTGATATTAGCTTAATCTTTTAACTTGAACTAGGGACTTGCGTCGTACCATTTTCCTAGTGTTGCTGTTGTTGCTTTATTATTGTGAGATAAATCTTTCGCGAGGGTTTTCCGTAACTTCTCAGGTAGGGACCTGCTCTTTATTTTCTTTTGTTTATTAGTTTGCGGACTAGCCGATCATAACCCTCCGAACTAGGCTAGGGGCTTGTGAATTTTAATAAATTTTCACGGTGTTTTACTTAAGTCTGGATGTTTAATTTCTCAGTCTAGTTTTGAGGTGAACCCTTCCTTAGGCAGTCTATGACCATCGTCACCATGTACCACGATCCCCGTGGACTACAGTGTCTCATGCCGCTTAGCCTATTAGGAAGTTCACCTGATCCTCACGGTAATTTTATTCGACTTATGGGATGTTAGGAAAGTCATCGTGGTTGTTGACTCGACTAACGGTCTGAGTACCAATGGGCCTAAATGCTGGGAATGGACCGGTTTGTCATAAATTTCATGCAGACAGTGTTAGTCGCAGGGTTCCAAAGGGTAAGTATACAAATTTTGGTTCTGATCGATGAAACGGTGTAGATTTGTGCCAAAGGGCCTAAATGCAGGGAATGGAGTGGTCTGTCCGAAATTTAACATAGCCTAAACTATTCCTCTTGAATCTTTCTCTCATATAAAAAAGAATTTTTCGAATCCGACTGGTAGTTCCAGAGATTAGCGCGTTTAAACACACAAACTCTTCAGCTTTATTATATTAGTATAGATGAGTAATACTTATCCTCAAAGCAATTACATAATAATTCAATAATATGATTCTAGTTCAGTGTAGACAGTGGAAGTGGTAGCAGTTGCACGAGAACGGATCTCACACCGCTCAAAACAATAAACTAAGTTTATACTCAATTCCAACCTGACCATTCACTAATCACAGACATCACACTAAACCAGTCAGTAGCCACTAACCATATCTTAACTAATAATCACATATAACTAAGAAATCTTCATTAGTTACGCAAGTTTATAATAACTGCTGTAACTAAAGTAGTGTAGATATTATAAATACTAGTAGTAGTGCCCGGTTTCACCCGGTGGATTTATTAGTTTTATGGATGATAATGAATAGCCTATTACTATAGAACTGGCA
The DNA here is from genome assembly GCA_946902985.2 of Meconema thalassinum. Classification (NCBI taxonomy): domain Eukaryota; kingdom Metazoa; phylum Arthropoda; class Insecta; order Orthoptera; family Tettigoniidae; genus Meconema; species Meconema thalassinum. Next base: position 290,736,610 of record OX336391.1, on the reverse strand, counting down.
CATGATACTAGAACTAACAGAAAAAAAAATATTTTAAAAATATAACCTTTTGTGGTGGTGGTGGTGGTGGTGGTGGTGGTGGTGGTGGTGGTGGTGATTGTAGTGGGGGTGATAAGTAGTACAGTACTACTATTACAGTTGCGCTACTACGGACATGAGTGGTTATAGGGCCTTAATACGTGGTTTTCAAGTTTATTTTGTTTGTTATTCTAAATGTAGAGATTCTATGCCCAAGATAGCGGGTTCAAACCCGGCCGAAGCCGTCGGATTTTTTAAGAGCGTTGAAAATCCCTCAGTATGCTTTCCTTCGGAGGGGAAGTAAAGCCGGCGGTCCCATGTCATAGATTTATGGCATGTTAAAGAACCTTCCACTAATTGCACCTGTGTGAAGCTAAATTGGATAAGTTAAGAATGTAAACAACGCTCTTAGGTTTCTACGTTCGTTGCCAAGATCCGACTGCGGTTGCGTCTAGTAGCTAAGTTCTGAACTTGGCCTAGTAGTCGTTGACGGTGGCGCTTGGCGGCAAAAGTAGGAACTATTTGAAAAATTATAAGTTTCAGTACTTAAATTAAAAAACAGATACACACATTAATACAGTCATCACAATTAACACCAGTTATCAGACAGAGTCTACAAACACCCAAAGTACACGGGGCTACATGACCGCGTTGTCGCAGCCCCTAAACTTAAGAACCAACCACTAAATGTAAAGAATGGAGAGCGTTGTCCAAAATATCAAGTGGACAGTGTTACCAGCAGGGTTTCAAAGTGTATGTAAAATTTGGTGCAATTAGGAGAAACGGTGTAGATTTGTGATAAAGGGCCTAAATGAAGGGAATGGATTGGTCTGTCCAAAATTTAAAGTGGACTGTGTCACCCGCAGGGTTCCAAAGGGTAAGTATACAGAATGTGGTTCATATCGGTGAAACGGTGTAGATTTGTGCCAAAGGACTTAAATGAAAGGAATGGAGTGGTCAGTCCAAAATTTCAAGCAGACAGTGTTGCACCAATCTGAACCAAAATTTGCATACTTACCCTTTGGAACCCTACGAGTAACACTGTTTACATGAAATTTCGGACAGACCACTCCATTCCCTGCATTTAGGCCCTTTGGCACAAATCTACACCGTTTCACGGATCTGAACCAAAATTTGTATACTTACCCTTTGGAACCCTGCGAGTAACACTGTCTACGTGAAATTTATGACAGACCAGTCCTTTCCCTGCATTTAGGCCCTTTGGCAGAAATCTACACCTGTTTTATTGTGGTGATTGTATTCGTGTGTGTGTTAGTAATTGAGTTCGGTATTGATATGGAGGCGACAGCCACTAATGAAGTGTTACAGTACTGTAACATACAGTAATTAGTGAATGTATGTGGGTGTTCTATGATGTTAGTGGTAGCGTGGTTGCCTCTCACCGGAGGCCCGGGCTCGATTCCCGGCTACGAAGGGGATTTTAGTAACTGATGTGAAGGCTGGAACGGTGTGCACTCATTCGCGTGAGGATAATTGAGTACCGTTGTGAGTCGTTTCAATCTGATTTCAATTTTGTAAGTACACAGTCTCACTTAATTTTCTTTATGATTTCCATTTCATTGTCATTTTTGTTATCACCCAGACCATTAGCGGCCGATAACCTAGATGTTAGGCCCCTCAAAATAACAACTATCATCATCTGTCTCACAGTGAGACAGCGCCCCGGTCACGAAAACCAAGATTAACGGCCGAGAGGACCCGACGCGCTGACCACGCGTCACCCAATAATCCGAAGGACAAATGGCTAGGTAGCGACCGCTTGGTAAGCCTAGGCCCCTCAGGGCTACTGTGCCACGGGGTTTGTTTGATTTATGTTGGCTGAATATTGCTCGTATCCGTAGCAAGCAGCAACACATTTATGGCAGTCCTCTTACCTGATATAGTGTTTTTATTCATTATAGGGCTTTGCGACATGGTGATCATGTCTCCCCGTGTAATTTGGTATGTCTGGAAATTGTCTGATAACCTATGTTATTGTGATGGCTGTATTAGTGTGAGTTTTAGTAAATCAGATGAGGATTGAGAAGGAGACGGCCGTGGCCTTAATTTAGGAACCATTCCGGCATTCGCCTGGAGTAGAAGTGAAGAGCCGCAGAAAACCACTTCTAGTATAGCCGAGGTGGGATTCAAACCCACTCAGCTTTACGTCACGAGGCAGAGTGTCCTTTTCCATACCTAAGACCGGAAATAAATTTCGTAGCATAGCCGGGATTCAAACCCAGGCCTCCGTGGTGACAGCTAAGACTTCTAGCCACTACTCAACGAAGCGGACACTTAGCTGATACTTATAGATTGAAATACTGGACATCCTATAAACTCATCTTCTCAGAACTGTTTTCCCCTAAACCAGCATTAAGTTGGCACAAAAGCTCTTGGCTAGCAATTACTTGCTCTTCGTCGTGCACCACGGCGACGATCAAATTTAAAGAGTCCGCTCGTTGCTTAGTGGCTAGCATTCTTGGCTGCTACCGTGGAAGTCCTGAGTTCGATTCCCGGCTCTGCCAAGAAATTTAAGTCTGGTCCGAAGGCTGGAACGGGGTACACTCAGCCTCGAGAGGCAAAACTGAGAAAATTTGGCTTCGATTCCTACCTCAGCCATCCTTGAAGTGATTTTCCATTTCGATTCCAGGTAAATGCCGGGATGGTACCTAACTTAATGCCACGGCCAACTCCTACCCAAATCCTACCTCAATTAGAAATTCACACACTAGTACATAGAGTATAACACAGTGACACAGGTTATGAGACAAATTCCATACACACCCAAGTGCACGGGGCTACATGATGATCATGCTGCAAAGCCCCTAGAGAATCAACAAGTACAAAATCGGGCTCTTAGAATCAGGTTTTAGAGTAATAATTGGCCATTGTCAATAACTTTGTGGGTTGTAAATTAACAAGAAAAGTACATCCGCGGGAATCAATACTATAAAGAAAAAAATAATTATTTAACTTGTTTTCAGTACATGTTTCGAGGATTAACTACATTTTATCCCCTTCATCAGCTATTGAAAAAACAAAACAAAGCGTAGCACAGTAATAAGATACGTATTTAAACCTAATATGGCGCACCATACAATTTAGGTTTTAAGAACAGAATAAAATGAAATGAAATAGAAGGTGACGGTGATCAGCTTGCAGGTGCTTATGCCAAATAATAGTTCCGTATTGAAGCTTGAAACGGTAGATATTGAACACCAATACTTCACCAATCCGTGTAGATCTATAATAAATGAAGAGCCTGTATGCTTAGAGATCCAATTTTAGCCTTTTCAAAACAAAGCGGCTTCAAGAAACCCGACGTGATGGAATGTGATCTCTTGGTAAGAGAGAGGTTAGTTCAAAGCATATGGTGTATGAGGTTAGGACAATGTTACATTTACAAATCCTCGAAACATGTACTGAAAACAAGTTAAATATTTTTTTTTTTCTTTATAGTATTGATTCAGGCAGATGTACTTTTCTTGTTAATAACTATTCTAGCATATCAATACGGAACCACCATGGGTTATTTGAAAATGAAAATCCACAGCCTGCTTCCAGTCTCCGACCGGGTCAGGAATGGAATTAATGAAGCCCCCATCTAGCGGCGAGGATATGAACTGTGCCGGCTGCCGAGGCCTGACGCACTCCTCTGGGGCAATGATTAAATGAATGACAGATGAAATGAAATGATAGTGGAGAGTGTTGCTGGAGTGAAATTTCGACAGGGAAAACCGGAGTACCCGGAGAAAAACCTGTCTGCCTCCGTTTTGACCAGCACAGATCTCACATGGAGTGACCGGGATTTGAAGCACGGACCCAGCGGTGAGAGGCCGGCGTGCTGCCGCCTAAGCCACGGAGGCGGCTACCATGGGTTATTTAAATAATGTAATTGTAAATGTATCTCAAAAGGCTTTGAAATTGACCATTTTAATGCCAAGATTAAAGAAAGAAATGTTCCCAAACACCCCCATACCTCCCCTCAAACAATCCCCCCCCCCCCCAATAAAATGCTGAATTTACGCCCAGGAGCTTATTTGCTATTGCTGAAGTGACAAGCATAGTCGACTCCAGGAACATAAATAGCTAACGAAATGTGATCTACTCCACCATCTAGAAGCAATATGTGCACCAGTTTACGAGGGGCTGCATTACACATGGCAGTGAGCCATACCTCCTGACAGGTGAATTTAATTTGCCGCAGTAATGAAGGGTTCATAAAAAGCATTGATGAGTGTCATGTTTTGCTGCCGAGTTAATTCCGTTCGTTTTCATCGCTGTTAATCTGACTCACCTGCGCTGGCGAACTGCGCACTGATAGATCGGATGTTCGAAATTAGGGGTCAACAACGGGCCAAGCATCAGCCCGTGCTAAGAGTGATTGCCACATTACAGGCGGACGGTAGAGGGGAAACACAACAACAACTCTTTAAGTTCATTCAACTCCAATACAATGAAAAATGGTTCAAGCGCCATCAACAGGAAATATTTTAATAGTACATAGATGCTTTGTAGTCGGTCGGGCCCCGTGGTGTTGGGGTAGCGCGCCTACTAATCACCCGGAGACCACGGGTTCGATTCCCGGCTCCGTCAGGGATTTTAGAAACTGAATTGAGGGCTGGAACTGGGTGCACTCGGCATCGTGAGGGCAATTGAATAGCTGTCTGACAGTGAGACAGCGCCCCGGTCATGACATCCAAGATTAAGGGCCGAGGGAACCCGATGCGCTGACCACGCTTCACCCCAATATCTGCAGACCTAATGGCTGGGCAGCGGTCGCTTGGTAGGCCTAGGTCTTTCATGGGTTATTATTGACTTTTTATTGTAGTCGGTTGACTCGAGTGTACCCAATTAGATTAGACGGGGAATAACAATAATCAATTTCTTATTGCCTGAAATAAAATACATGAAATATTTGTACAGTTTATAAAACCATTCTTACATAAAGGGAGGGGTGGGGGTCAATTATTTTGATGACTAGTGTCGTTCATCTAGGAGACATCATCAGAACCTTATCAATTAGGCTTAATTTAGGGTCAACGAGTTTCGAAGAAAACTCTGATGTACAACAGTATTTCCAATGATTAAAGCTACAGAAGTCTTTAACGTGTCGTATTTTTTTTCACGAATTATGTCGGTTAGTCTATTACACTTGTATAAGTATTGCGCTTTTTGTTAGCGCATTTTATCTGTATAAATATAAAAAATCTTTCGAATCGTTAACGACCTGCCTCTTCACAGTTTTGCCTCACGTTCCAGCCCTCAGACAAGAATTAAATGTCTTGGTAGAGTCAGGAATCGAATCCGGGCCTCCAGGTTGACAGCCAAAAATGCTAGCCGCTTCGCAACTAAATGGAGCAATTATTTATTTATTTATTTATTATTTATTTACAACTGAAGAATCATTAAAATTGGGACCCCGTGGCATGTCCGTTAAATCGTGATGGGGAGCTGACACAAATCCGGAGATTGGAGGTTCCAATCCTAGCGCTTACATTGGCTATCCTGACTGAGGTTTTCCCCGGGATTATCCACATTTTCCGCTAGGAAAATACCGGGATAGTACCTTATTGTACTTCAAGTCTCTGGGCATCTATCTCATCCCTCCCTGATAATCTTCACACACAGCTGCAATCATCAGATACATACAATACAGGTTATAATACCCAAGTATATGGGGCTGATGATCAAGATGTCTCAAGCCCTTAGTATAAATTAAGAACAATTATCAATAATAGAATTCCTACGTAACTTCAAATACCTAGGTGTCGTGCTACAAACTACTGGAACTGCTTTCTCCCTGCATGTACAGGAGCGAGCTATGGCAGCAACGAAAGTCTCATACGACATTCCCAAACTCCAAAGACTATCACTGTCAACAGCGATAAAGCTATTCAAAATTAAAGTTATGCCGACCGCCACATATGACATACAATTAATTTGGCCCTACTTGTCGGCGAATAACCTCAGGAAGCTAGAGAGCGTCAAAGCGAGATTTATTAAGAGAGCTCTCTCTATATCAAAATTCTCAAGGAACAGCTACGCCTATAAAATAGCACAGGAATCTTTCTTTATAGAAGACATAAAGCACTCCTTCGGTCTACCGGAAACTCAAACTTACAAAACCATCATCGAGGAGAGACGGAAAAAAGCCGACGAGATACCCCAAGAAATGATGGAGACTGAAGCAATGAAGACAGATATCTGGAAGGGACCAAATTTCAATTTTCGACATCTGTATACGCGATTCACTGTCCATGAGTTCCAGGGAAGGATCTGTCAGAATGAGACATTCCATGAGCCCAAGGAAGACTGCGTCTGCATGAATTGCAATAATCCATGCCCCAAATACCACTTAGTGGAATGTGTAAGCAGGTCTCAATCTATAATCGCGGAAATGACAGAGTGGTGAAAAAAAGAGTGTTCACATTGTGTTTAATAAAATCATATTATATATAAATTAAGAACATCATTAAAATCTGTCGACTAGAACTTCCGAGATAGTCGTTCAAGAATGTGTTTTAAATGATGTTGTTGTTGTTGTTGGTTTTGTTGATGTTACATCTGTCACCGGAAATGAATATCTTAGTCACCATCTCCGAGTACTTATGCGTGAATGGAATGTATTTGGTAACAAGCGCTAGATGAAGCTGTTCGTATGAGCCGACTCAGATGGTGGAGTCATGTGAAAATAATGGAGAGATTACCTAAGAGGTTAATGAAATAATATATAATGTTATTGGTTTCACGTCCCTTTTAACTACTCTGGTTTTAGAGACGCCGGAGTGCCGGAATTTTGCTCCCAAAGGGATCTTTAACGTGCCAGTAAACCGACTGACATGGTTTCCTCGCATTTGCGCTCCCTCAAATGCCAAATGACTGCGCCAGGATTCAATCCTGCAACCTTGGGAACAGCAGGCGAGAACATTACCGCTGAGCCACGCAGCCAGTCAAGAGTTTAATGAGTTCGGCTGCAGAGGTAGATCTAGGGGGAGATGGTTATATTCAATGTTGAATGATTTTGAAGTGAGAGGTGAAGAAGCAGAGGAGGCTAATAGGGCACCATGGAGGTGACTTGTTCACAAACAGAGGCTAGCAGACTCGACTGGGTGCTGAAAGGCCAAACAGTCCCGAGTGAAACAAGCGCGTTGGTGCAAGAGGGGGAGGGGGTAACTTCAACCTAACTGTGTGGTAAACATTAATCACATATTTGGTGCAAGAATGAGGTAGATCCATTGGAATCTGTCGGTTACACTTTACGTCCTCTTGCACCAGACCCTACAATTGAGTCGTCCAGTCGCAAAACTCGTTTAATCCACTTGTGAATAAGAATCATTTTCATGAAAAACGTTTCTCTGGACTTTGCCTCGCGTATCTTCTGTGTTTCTTGTTTTCTACTTTTTACTTTTTGCTTTGTGATTTTGGTTTTTGGTTTTGTGTTTGCTTTGTGCTTTGAATTTTACTTTTTGTTTTTCTTTCTTGGTTTTGGTTTTGTGTTTGTTTTCTGCTTTTGCTTTTTTTTGAATTTTGTTTTTTGCTTTGTGTTTCTTGTTTTAGTTTTCTGTTTTTGCTTTTGTTTTAGAATTTTTCTTTTTGCTTCGTGTTCCTTGTTTTTGGTTTTATGTTAGTTTTCTGGAAAATCAAAATAAAACAAAACTAAATAAACAAAACAAAATCAAAATCAAACAAAACAAAACAAAATAAAACAAAAAATAAAGAAAAATAAAATAATGAAATAAATAATTTTACGACATGATTCTTATTCACAAGTGGATTAAACGTGTTTTGCAACTGGACGACTCAATTATTAGGGTCTAGTATTGGGGTAGGAATCCTGGGACTTGAAACAAGGCACAATAGATAGGGTGAGATATGAATAAGAATCTCGCCTGATGTTTTTGCTTCTGGTTATTTTCGCTTTCCCCCAGTGTTGAGGCACCAACAGGGATAAAACCTGTCTCTGTCAGTTTACTCCACCATTTATCTCAATGCCCACGTCTTTTGTCGTTCCTGCCAATATTGATTTAATCTTCCAACACTCGACCGAAATCTCGGCACGTCGTTAGTTTTCAAATCCATAGATTCTCAATTATCAAGACAGGAAGCATTTTCTCTTCTCCAGTGAGGATGCGCTATGACCACAGATTACCCCGCGCGTATCCCACGACCCTTGTTCTTGAAGAAAATACAAAATAACGTTCACTTATCCAATAGCGACTGTAGTACCTTGAGCCACCTGGTCCTGCGGTCCAGATTTTGATTCCAAGCTCTACCAATAAATTTAATTCAGGTCTGAGGGCTACGGTATCAAAGCAGTTTGGACTTTCTTATCCAACCCTTCTGTATTAGACAACCAAAATGGTACGTTTCCGGACATAAACTACTCATGCAAATGTTACCTACCAAGTCCTGTTAACAACCTCTAGGCATATGTCATAGGAATTCTGAAATACTCTGTATACGCTGATACAGTTTTGCAAACCCTTGTTGGACGAAAAATAAAGGAGATGGCCTCTCAAAAAGAGATCAAAGTAGATTTTCAAAATTCAAGGGGTATGACATACCACCCCTCACCTTAATTCGACCCCCACTTTAACTTCTGTGGACAGTGCTACTATCTTCCGAGAGGAATAGGATACTATTCAGAACCATTCAATTGACTACTGACAGTGACACCCCTGCTTTGTGCAGTTCATTTTCGCTGTTATGTTTCAAATATAGTTATTGCGAGCAGTTGCAAGAGTATCAAATCAACTTCAAATCATTATATTGACGCCTCACGGTAAGTTCTTCATCATCTAGTGATTGATACCTGACATAATAATAATAATAATAATAATAATAATAATAATAATAATAATAATAATAATAATAATAATAATAATAATAATAATAATAAGGTTATTGGCGCGCCGGGGTGCCGGAATTTTGCCCCGAAGGGGATCTTTAACATGCCAGTAAATCTACTGACACGGCTCCCTCACATTTGCGCACCCTCAAATGCCGACTGGCTGTGCCAGTATTCGATCCTTCAACCTTGGGCCACGTAGCTAGTCATTTCTATTTGAACACAGCCGTGTGGCTGTACTCGTTTAGCCAGAAGCCGCCACTAATTTTGTTATAACTGGATACCTAAATCCGTCCCCTTTTGGTTTCTCAAATTTAATTTTGGTCTGAGGGCTGGAACAGGGACCACTCAGCTTCGTGAGGCAAAATTGAGAAGAGGTGTGTTTTATTTCCACCGCCGTCATCCTGGAAGTGGTTTTCCTTAAACTTTGCGGATTTTGTCTGGATAACTTGTATGTCAAAACATATGAACACTTACATCTCAATACATTTTGTAAAATATCATATGGGAGTTGCAATAAATTTTCCATTAAAATAAATGAATCGATAATAACTGGATAGGGGGTGGGGGATGGATAAAGAATTAGGATACCTTATTTGGAAAATCAAAATTTGTGTTCGTTTGATTATTTATTGTTTTTGGTTAGGAAATATTCATTCAGCAGAATCACACCAGCAACAAGTTTAGGTATGGAGTTGAGTTGCTTCAGTTTTACTAACCATTTCTAACTCCAAAAACATCTCCAGAATTGAAAAATGTGTTCATTATATGAATTACAGCCAATGGTGGTATATTCTATAGAATATACGTTTCTTTAGAGTTAGCAGTCATTGCTCTTTCCATTCTTTCTTTCAATTAGTTTTTTATTTCCCTTCGCAGATACCAACAGTGACCTTTCATGTATTTCCGTTTCTTTGTACACTTGCTTATTCTTTTTTAATTATGTTTCAGATGTGCATTCTCCTTGTAGAGCTCTACATGCGGCAATTCGTTAACCCCTTAAAATTCCAGTCATCTCAAGAACTATGACTGCAAGTTCTACAACTTTGAAGCAGATGTCGCCCTTGTCGTTATCTGCAATCTCCTTGAAGACTTTTATTCTATGCATTGAAACTGTATTGAGTATACTTTTTTGTGTTTCATATGGTTTCTACAATGTAAATCTTCTTTTGTTTCCCCTTCCTCTGGCTACACGACTGTCTGGATATCTCGTTCATTCCTACTACGGTGCTATAGTGTGACAGTCTAGCTCTCATCTCAGGAGAAGCTTTCTTCTCAACCATGTGTTGAATTTTTTAAATAGACGCCATGTCCTAAAATCTGTGTAACGGTCAGCTGCAAACATCATCTGCTCTACAATGAAAGATAAGTAACATTATAAAGTGTTTGTAACCCCAGGTTTTAAAACAGTTCTAGAAGCTCTTAATGATGCTGAAAGCAGTATTTGAATTTTCGCAATATTGTGCAACATTGAGAAATCTTCCAACTGCCCTCCGTGGGAATTTTCTCTGTCATGCTTAAGCTAACTAAGCTTGCTACTAAAAGTCATGAAACCTAGTACTTCTTGTACGAAATAAGGGTATACCTTCCCTATATCGAGGGATTTTTGCTAAACTAATAGCTGTCTGAAAACAAAACTTTGCTATCTTCGTGGGATTTTAGGTAGATTTCATTAGAAAGCTAACTATTGCAATGGGTACCATGTTTCGACTTCCGGAAAATTTCGACATATCTTCGCGTCTCACATCCCCCAGACCCCAAAACCACCGTCAGTTCAAAAGTTTATATATAATTTATGAATGTATATATGTATATCAGTTTTTTGTGGACAAGATAACTGACGTAATTTTGCACCAATCACTTTGAATTTTTTACCGAATATGTATACCTATAAAATCTCGGTCCAGTTCGTTACTGGGCTAAATCGGTCGAAGGGGATGAAAATGGGAGGCTTTTATCGAAAAAGTGAAATATTGCTATAACTCTCTTAATATGTGAAATATCGAATCCGTTCAAATTTCAAACTATGTGTCGGATAAAGCCCCAACATTTATGTTTGAAGAGCTTTTTTATAGCACCAACCATTGACCAAAGGGGTGGGAAAAAGTGGGTTTTTCGGGAAACATTAATCATATCTCTCTTAATAGGCACAATGTCAAAACCGTACAAAATGGACAATATTCCCAATTACCTAAAACTTTTGTCTGAAAGAATTTTTGATATGACCCACCATAACGCCAAGGTATGAGAAAAATGATTTCGGAATTATAAGAAAATGCCAAGAGCTATCAGAGGTTGCCATGGCAACACTACTAAGTTGATGAGGGATGAGCCATCAGACGTTGCCATGACAACGCACTTGCACGAGATCACATTCAGATTTCCATCTAAGTGTGAAGCGGCTTCGGTGACGTAACTGGTAGCATGCTGAACTTCTATGCCCAAGGTCGCGGGTTCAAAGCCGGCCAAAGTCCTCGGATTTTCTAAGAGCGCTAAAAATCCCTCAGTATGCTTTCCTTTGGAGGGAAAGTTCCAACGTTCGTTGCGAGTTGCTGGTTTTGGTGGCATCTAGTAGCCAAAATCACATCTAGGTGTCGTTGACGGTAGTATCTGGTAGCAACATCAGGAACTACTGCTTGAAATTGACCGTCTGCAGTCCTTACCTGAATTACAGACTAATACAGCCATCACAATTCACACCGTTTATCAGACAGATTCTACACTCACCCAAAGTACACGGGGTTACATGACCGCGTTGTCGCAGCCCCTAAACTGAGGAACCAACCAAAATCTCTGCGGGAGATATAATTTTGCGTGAAGAAGTAACAGACCGTTACATAGTTACTCATCAGTGTCGAAACCTTGCATAAGGACAGTGTGACCACAAGTATAAAAATGGACCCCAAATGACAAGAAGGTTACCGTCCCCATAAGAAAATAAAATGATTAAAATATGCATAAAATGACGAAAAACAAAGTTACTTAAGCTCCAATTAAAAAAATACTTTCTCGCAATAAATGAGGTCTGATCCTTCTTCGAAAACCTGCATATTCTGCCTATTTTCGCCTATCCCCAAGTTTGTCCGGTGAAATCTACCTCCGCCTTCCGGCGTGCCGAGAGGACATTTTTTTTTACTTGCCCTAGTCAACTGTAATTATATCTCTGGAAATTTCCATTCGCAATAGACTCCAAACTGTAAAAGACTATACGCAGCCTCGTTAAATTACTGGTAACTTCTAATTCAAATTGAACTATAAACTGCAATAGTGACATTTCTCTCATGTTCTACGAACTGTTTGTGCTACGAAAAGTGTACGTGGTGCTAACATCTACGCCGCGTTCTAAAGTTCTAGTCGGCACTCTGCTGGATAAAAGTTTAGCCTACTCTAAACGCAACAATCGTTTACGTCTAGTAATATTTACAAATAATAATAATCTTACTAAAAGCTCGGAAAGCGCTTTATCTCTGTCCACTCTGGGGGCATTTGGTCTCTCTCTTAGGGATCCGACCGTGGTGGGGAATAAACTTATTCCTGTCAATTTCAATATCTTCAATATATCAGAATCCTCCCTAAAACAATTCCTTTCAGAAAGGAAAAGACATAATTCCAACTTTCTCGCCAACGACCTGTGTACCTACACAGTACCCGATTTTCTGTTCCGGAGGGACGGGACACTTAGCGTCTGCCTGCCGGCAACATCAGCTAGCGTTGCTCGCACAATTACACCCGCTTATAGGAACTTGCTTACTCGCCTTGCATCAACAAGCATTGATCAACATACTACTATTTTTAGCCTATTTTCAATTTTGAAAAAATAGGCTTATGAGATCACCTTTTGTCCGTGTGTGTGTGCGTGAGTGTGCGCGTGTGTGTGTGTCCCACTAATAAAATCTAAACGGCTCGAGCGATTTCAATGAAACTCGGTAAGTTCATAGCACTCTTCAGGCCGACCCCGACCGTGCCCTTCAAATTTTGTTACGTCTCACTAATCCAACATGGCGGCTGTGCGAAATATTTCACCAGCATTCAATATCTCCGAAACTATTCGCGATATCTCCCTGGATTTTTTTACGGTGATAAAGAGATCTACTAGAAGTTCACCTATGTTACTTTTGAAAAACTGGTTACTACAAAACCAACATGGCGGCCACGCGAATTTGCGACTTTTAAATAGAAGTTTCTCGCGATTTAACCAACCAAACGCAATAAAACTTGGTACAGTATATGTTTATACACATTGTAATGCACCGACTTCTAACTTGGTTCAATTGTTTACATAACCACAAGATGGCGGATGTGCGAAATATTTCCCCGGCATTCTATATCTCTGAAACTGTTAGCGGTATCACCCTGAAATTATGTACGGAGATAAAGGGCACTACTGGTTGGTCATCTATAAGACTTTCAAAAACCGGTTATCTACAAAACGAACATGGCGGCCAAGCGAATTTGAAAATTTTAAATAGACCTTTCTCGCGATTTAATGTTCCAAACGCAATGAAATCTGGTACAGGAAATGTTTATACACATTGTAATGTACTGGTATCTAATTTAGTTCAATTTTTTACATAACCTCAAGATGGCGGCTTGCGAATTTTAAAATGAAGTTTTTATTTCTTGTGTCGTAATCATGCGATCGAAGTGAAAGTTTGAATAATGAACCTACGCAATAATTTTCCTTCAATGGTACATGACTCTATGGCCTACACAATTAACAATCCAACATGGCGACCATCCGAAATATTTTGACGGCGCTGAATATCTACGAATCTATTATAGCAATCAAACTGATTTTTTTTATGTTCATAGGGGCTATGAACTTAAGTTCACCTATAGGACTGTAAATAACCTGGTGATCACAAATCCAACATGGCGGCGACGCGAAATATAATTAATCACATGGACGTTTCTCGCAATTTAACCATCCGAGTGCAGTGAAACTTGGTACACTAAATCCTTATACGAATGATAATCCACTGGCATCTAATTTGTTTCAATTGTTTCCATAACCACAAGATGGCAGCTGTGCAAAATTTTAAAATCTCCTTGTTACTTCTTGTGTCTTAATCATGCGATTGAAGTTTGAATGCTACACGTACACAATAATCTTCATGTAACAATACATAACTCTAGGACCTACATATATAAAATCCAACATGGCGACCATCCGAATTATTTAGTCGGTTCTCAATATCTACGAATCTATTACAGCAATCAAACTGAAATTTTGTATCTAGATAGAGGCAATTAACATAAGTAGGCTACATGAAAATAGGCTGTATAGCTCTTCACGGAACTACTTGTTTAATTATCTAGCTATATTATTTCTTTTGTGTTGGATTCTTTCCTTTCTGCCTAAAGTTCGTTTCCCTTCCCCTCCCAAACCATTTCCTTTTTTTTTTTTTTTTTTTTTTTTTTTTGCAAATCATCTTCCCTCCGATAGTGTCTAAGCCCAGGCTTAAACTACCAAATGGCCATTGCTGGGTAGTTTTTATTGAACGCCCGAGGGCTCCCACAAGTTCAATTTCAAGTAGTTCCAACTTTGGCTACCAGATTATACTGTCACTAACATCTAGCGGCGAACGTTGGAACTTGATAGAGCGTTTCTAACCAAATAACCTACAAATTTAGCTACTGTATTCACTACCAATTGCAGTGGTAAGCTCTTTTACGTGCCATAAATCTATGACATGGGCCCACCAGCTTTACTTTCCCTCCGAAGGAAGGCATACTGAAGGATTTTAACGCTCTTAAAAATACCACGACTACGGCCGGGTTTGAACCCGCGTTCTTGGCTATAGCAGTTCAGCATTCTACCGAATAGGCCACCGAAGTGGGGTGTTATTTGGGCACTTTAGCTTACATGAAAACCCGTTGTCATTTTCAAAAACATAACCTAAACTCCATGCCAAAATATCTGTAAATAATGTAATTTGTCACTCACACATCTGCATCGTCAAATTGTTCGAGGATTTTACGTGTGATGTATTCACTGTGTTCTATCGCAAGAACTGTTAGAGATGTAACTGCATAGCACAGATGTTGTGTTGGACGAACATTTGGTTGACCCGGGGAAGTTTCTCTGATCGCAATTATTAACCAAGTTGCACCAAGTAACATTAATGTTAACTCAGTGTTTCTTAGCCATGGTGATTGCTCCCTGTTTTTCACCGAACTAAACGTTGACATCCATCTGAATTTATAAGGCGTGATCAAAGTGTTTCCGTTTCTGGGCGACTGGAAGGTCTGCATCCAGTGAATATCCCGGACGTTGAATACCGAACACACCAGATAGCTGTTTGCTTGCAGCACCTGATGCGTTTCAATGTTTAAAGCAGCACATTCCTGGAGCGTTGTTGTTGGCAACGAAAACTGGTGCAACCAATGGGAACCGGAATCGATAGCGTCGAAGATGCAGTGGTGTCATCCATCATCCTCTCGTCCCAAGAAGTTCAAGTACCAACCAACATCATCATCATCATCATCTTGCACAGTTTCCAGCCACTTGCCGGGACTGTTTGGAATATAAGCCTCTCCATCGTCTTCTGTCCTTCCACCATCCCTCCGTCACCACCTTGGTCCAGTCTTCTCATAATTTTTTTTCACACGCAGTCCTCCACACCTTTCAGCCACTTATCTCTTGGTCTTCCTCTTGGTCTTTTTCCCTCAATTTTCATATCGTGTATCTTCCTGGGTATCCTCCTCCCATCCATTCGCTTAGCAAGCCCATACCATTTAAGCCTTGATTCCTCTATCCTATCCTGTAATGCTCTCTCCTTGACTAATTCTCTGATCTCCTTATTTCTTAACCTGTCCACCTTTGTCACTCCAATACTGTTTCTCAAGAATTTCATCTCACTAGCCTGTACTCTGCTTCACTCCCTTCCTTTCATAACCCAGATCTCTGAGGCATACGTCAGGATTGGAACGTAGTACTTTTTATATATAGAGCCCTGCGCGGATAAACAAAATGTTATCCGCATCAGCACGACTGTTATCCGCATCTGCCCCGCATCCGCATCCGCCTCGTATTCGCACGACTTTTTACCGCATTCGCACGTTTGTTAACCGAATCTACTGGCATTACAATAAGATTACTAAAGCAACATGTTTAGACATTTGAGGAAAAAGTCGTTCCCTTAGGTTATGTGTATCATGTGCAATGTTTAAAATGAATGTTAAACAGCCAGAATTGCAACCCATTCCTGTTCGGAGTGTTAATTATTCTTAATGACATAATTTGAATGATATTAACTTAAATCATCATCTTACATTTGTCATGAAAAATAAAAACATAACGGAAAAGTTTAATATGTCATGATCCGGATTGTATTCTAAAAACTATCCGCAAATTTTCTCCAATCATTATCCGCAGCTTATACGCTATCCGCACAGCCATACAAACTATATCCGCATGACAAAAATGTTGCGGATTTCCGTGGGTTTATCCGCGGGTATCCGCATCCACGCAGGGCTTTACCTAAATATGCTCACCCTGATCTTTGATTACCTGGGACCATTGCTTATTGATTTCAAGGAACCTGGTGAATCCATCACCGGGGAACGGTACTGCGTAACACTGGAGAAATTACGGTGTGCAATTAAGGTGAAACGTCCGAGATGACTACGACAAAGGGTGCTGCTTCTTCATGATCTTGAACCTGTTTTTTGTTGTTGTTGGCCGTGCGGCCTCTTGAGAGGCCGAGTGCAGGTCTTTCTAGTCAACGCCCGTGGGCGACCTGCGCGACGGGATGAGAGATGAATGGAACTGGGCAAGGATGTGGAAGGAAGCGGCCATGGCCTGTCAGAAGGTACCGTCCCAGCATTTTCCTGGTGTTGAAAATGGGAAACAACGGAAAACCATTTCAAGGACGGCCGACGGTGGGGCTTGAACCCACACGTCTACTGAGTCGGCAGAGAGCTTGGCCCCATGACCTAACGCTGTGCTTTAGCCAGCGTAGCCACTGCTGTCGGTTTGAACCTGGTGCGTCGATGGGATGAATGCCTTACTACTCACGGTGATCTTGCCTGATTGACATTCCTATTCTGGACTCTACGGCCGTCAAACGGAAACTTTTTGATCACTCCTTATACTGCTTTCCTTGCATGCGGCGTTTCAACAGGACAAGATGTAAAATTCACGAAAATAAAATAAAAAAACTTCTTGAAAGAAACATTTCATGGAGTTAGGACATTTGTTATATTTCTTATACTTTACTAGTAGGAAAGTAGACATAGTTAGAAAGAAGGCAATCTCCCTCAAAATAAGTAGACATCGCAACACTGCTTGGCACCACTGCGCTTGGCTGAATTAGGAGTCGAGCCAGCACGCTGTGTGTGAGAGTGGGGTAATGAACCGGCAGCCTAGCAAACAGCCCACTGATCAAACGCTACTGTCATTGTATTTGATTACTGGTTACACTGTATTAGCACGCTCTTCCGTATCACTACCGGTTCAACATGTCTTTGGAGAAACAGAAGGAACTAGCCAAGTTACGTTGCTCTAGAGAATAACAGAATAATAATAATAATTATTATTATTAGCCTACTTTTGGAAGCCTCCGTGGCTTAGGCGGCAGCACGCCCTCCTCTCACCTCTGGGCCCGTGGTTCAAATCCCGGTCACTCCATGTGAGATCAGTGCTGGACAAAACAGAGGCAGACAGGTTTTTCTCCGGGTACTCCGGTTTTCCCTATCAATATTTCATTCCAGCAACACTCTCCACTATCATTTCATTTCATCTGTCATTCATTTAATCATTGCCCCAGAGGAGAGCGTCAGGCCTCGGCAGCCGGCACAGTTCATATCCTCGCCGCTAGATGGGGGCTTCATTCATTCCATTCCTGACCCGATCGGAGACTGGAAGCAGGCTGTGGATTTTTCATTATTAGCCTACTTTTCACATTTTGCAAAAATGAGGAAAAAGTAGACGTATGAGATCGATCCGGGAAAATGTGTGTCTGTCTGTCTGTCCTTCTGTGTGTCTGGCTGTGTGTGTGCCCCCTCCCCCTATCAACTCCTAAACGGCTGCAGCAATCGAAACCAAATTTGGTATGAGTAAAAATCTATACCGAAATATTTCAAGCCCATATTTGAAAATGATGTCAGTGCTACCAACTGCTGAAAAAACGCACTAGAAATTTAAGCCCCATGTTGGATATCTTGCAAGGTATGCATGGGAGCTATTCCAAAATTGCCAAACATGTAGATAATACTATTTCAGTTTAATTTCCAGGAGGCCATACATGACAATGTTGCCAAAATAATTTTAAGGCTTCTGATACTTCCAATTTTTAAATGCATATAACTTCTACACCATCAAGTGGATTTCAACCAAATTTGTATGTAATATGTGTACCCAAACACATATGACTGAGTGTATTCTTAAGAGCCACCAGGGCTGCAAACTGTTAATAATTGCTCTCTCTATTTTTTTTATCCATATACCAATATATCAGAAAGTATGCAAGCCGACAGCTTTAAACTATGCACACGTATAGTACCTGACATTTTAGATTAATTTGGAGTAACTTATATACGTCAGTTCTACCAACATGATTCTAAGCCTGCTGATAGGACCAACTTTTAAATACATGTAAGTTCTATACTATCAGTTGGACTTCAACCAAATTTCGTATGTGCTATGTGTAAAATAACAGATATGATTATAAGTTTTCTTAAGAGCAATCAGGGCTGCCAACTGTTAATAAATGCTGTCTATATTTTTACCCTAATATCAATATATAAGAAAATGTGCAAGCCAACAGCTCTATACTTTGCACACGTATAGCACCTGACATTCTAGATTAATTTGGAGTAATTAATATAAGTCAGTGCTGCCAACATGATTCTATGCCTGCTGATAGGTCATATTTAAAAATACATGTAACTTCTATACTAACAAATGGATTTCATCCAAAATTGGCACAACAAGAAATCATAATATTTTAGAATATTTCTGACCAGCACACGTATGGCATTGTTGCCAACATGTTTTTACTCGTGCTGATAGATGCAATGTCTAACTGCATGTAACGTCCATTGGACTTCAACCAAATTTTGTATTCTGTACCTTAAGAGATGGAACTAAGAATATATTCAGTTACCAGGGCTGCCAACTGTAGTGCTCTATTAGGCTACATTATACCAGGTATATTTCGAACTAATTGGACATTTCGATATTACCAACTTAATTTCATCATTATTCTAGATAGGTTCATATACTGTAGATTAGTCATTGGCATGTATCTTAATTTTAAGAAAAGTAGGCTCTTTAGTTCGTCTCGGAACTTCTTGTTTTTAATATGTTATACCCAACTAACGAGCGCGATTTCACAGATGAATTTGAATTATCTGTCTTCTCCTCCCAAAATCTCCTCGTTCTCTCACTATGATTTTTCTCCCATTTCTTCTCCCCATGCAGTGGTGGCTCTCATCCGGGGGTTTTCAGCAATATGATGTCCGTTTTTTTTCACCAACGATCTGAAGCTAAGTCTGTACCATGCCTGTTCATTTCTTGGAGGTCATTTTCAATTTCTATTTTCCAGTGATTATTATTATTATTATTATTGTTATTATTTTGTCTGTTGGCACAGGCTAGAGTAAAATGTGGCTTTCCACCGATATCTCAGTCTCACTCATGCCACGGTGGGGGAGTGGATATCGTGTCGGTCTACTAACCCCAAGATTGCAGGTTCGTTCCTGGCCGTGGTAAGTGATTTTTGAAAGGCGGCAAAAATACGACATGCATGTCATACGATGTTGGCATGTCAATGAACCCATTTGAATTCAGTAGGCCGTGTTCATCATGGCAAAATTAATCTCGGAAGTTTCCGCTAACACAAAGTTCATCATTTCTCTACTAGAAAGTGCTAGAGTGTTCAAGGAGCTTAGATATCTAACCTCCTTGACTTTCATAGTGATTCAAGTAACAACGAAATTCGACATGCAAGCTAACCTCTGGGTGTCAAATTACAAAGCTTGCACCCGGCACCCGAGACAATACGATATTATTTATACTCATGGCTGTGCTTATATGGAAGCTACTGAGGTATGGGTGGTGCTGAGTAATTGCCTCAGGCCACAACTAGTGCCTGTATGTACCATGAAAGGTTCTGCTCATAGGGTTAGTACAGCTGTTCTGACTCAGTGAGGAAAGCAATGGCAAACTACCTCATTCCTCACCTTGCCTAGTACACCTCAATATAGTGCTGCCTCGGTTTTGTGGGTTTCTACCACATAACCTATGGTGGTGCTTTTTGGGGACCAACCAGCCTCCAGGCTGACTACCTAACAGACAGACATTGTTATTATTATTATTATTATTATTATTATTATTATTACATTCAAATTGAGCGACTATTGACTACGAGTTAACAAACAGTATTATTTTCAGCGTTTAGCTCTTGTTCGTCTGCCAGCTTTGATGTCCTGCCAGTACCTCTTGAGCCTATCACTCTCAGTGCCTTCTTCCGTTCTTCTGAAAGAGGTCCCCTCCGTCTTTTGGGTTCTTCTCATAATTTTAAACCCCAGTAGTTTTTGAATTATTTGTCTAAATTCATCCCTGTCCATAATTTTGACCTCCAGAATGCCGATTTCTGAAAGATTTTCATCACATTTTTGTAACCATACAAAATGTTTTTCTTTGGTTCCATGAAATTCTTTGTTATCGATCATCGAACATTCTGAAAATGTGCCCACAGAACAAACACTTGTTCTCTGTCATTGCTGGTTCTATCTTTCTGTACAATTTTTCATTTTATTTCAAACGTGTCCGTCAGCCCATCTTTTACCTAAACTGTTTTCGATATCCCGCGTTTTGTTTTGACTGACTGGTCGACTAGTCCCTGTCTGTTCATAGTCAAAGTCTACAATAAACCTTTAGGTTTTACAACCAAGCGGTAATGTATTTACTTTTCTCCAATACTTTGTATTATAACTCAGTGATTTTTCGTCACGTGATAGGCCTATGCTAGGTCTAATTTCCAGATCCTTGGATTAATTGCTTTCCATGTTTAGCCTATTTTCAATTTTGAAAAAATAGGCTTCTGAGATCACCTTTTGTCCGTGTGTGTGTGTGTGTGTGTGTGTGTGTGTGTGTGTGTGTGTGAGAGAGAGGTGAGTGTGTGTCCCTCCCTAATAAAATCTAAACGGCTGGCGCGATTTCAATGAAACTCGGTAAGTTCATAGCACTATTCCGGGCGACCCCAACCGTGCCCTTCAAATTTTGTTACGTCTCACCAATCCAACATGGCGGCTGTGCGAAATATTTCACCACCATTCAATATCTCTGAAACTATTCCCGATATCACCCTGGAATTTATTAAGGTGATAAACGGAACTACTAGAAGTTCACGTATGTAACTTTTGAAAAACTGGTAACTACAAAACCAACATGGCGGCCACGCGAATTAGCGACATTTAAATAGACGTTTCTCGCGATTTAACCAACCAAACGCAATAAAACTTGGTACAGTATATGTTTATACATATTGTAATGTAGCCACATCTAACGTCGTTCAATTGTTTATATAACCACAAGATGGTGGATGTGCGAAATATTTCACCGGCATTCTATATCTCTGAAACTATTAGTGGTATCACCCTGAAATGTTGTACGGAGATAAAGGGCACGACTAGAAGTTCATCTATAAGACTTTCAAAAACCGATTAACTACAAAACGAACATGGCGGCCAAGCGGATTTGAAAATTTTAAATAGACCTTTCTCGCGATCTAATCTTCCAAACGCAATGAAATCTGGTACATGAAATGTTTATACACATTGTAATGTACTGGTATCTAATTTAGTTCAATTGTGTACATAACCTCTAGATGGCGGCTGTGCGAATTTCGAAAATTAATTTTTATTTCTTGTGTCGTAATCATGCGATTGAAGTAAAAGTTTGAATAATAAACCTACGCAATATTTTTCTTTTAATGGTACATGACTCTATGGCCTATACATTTAACAATCCAACATGGCGACCATCCGAAATATTTAGACGGCTATTCAGAGCCGAATCTATTATAGCAATCAAACTGATTTTTTTTAATGTTCATAGGGGCTGTGAACTTAAGTTCGCCTATTGGACTTTATGTAATCTGGTGATCACAAATCCAACATGGCGGCAACGCGAAGTATAAATATTCACATGAACATTTCTCGCAATTTTACCATCCGAGTGCAGTGAAACTTGGTACAGTAAATCATTATATGAATGTTAATCCACTGGCATCTAATTTATTTCAATTGTTTCCATAACCACAAGATGGCAGCTGTGCGAAATTTTAAAATCTCTTTTTTTACTTCTTGTGTCCTAATCATGCGATTGAAGTTTGAATGCTACACGTACACAATAATCTTTATGTAACAGTACATAACTTTAGGACCTACATATATAAAATCCAACATGGCGACCATCCGAAATATTTAGTCGGTTCTCAATACCTACGAATCTATTACAGCAATCAAACTGAAATTTTGTAAGTTGATAGTGGCAGTTAACATAAGTAGGAAATATGAAAATAGGCTGTATAGTTCTTCACGGAACTACTTGTTTTTAGTTTTTATTATCTCACCTTTTGTTGTTGTTGTTGTTGTTGTTGTTATTGTTGTTTGAGTCTCCAAGCTTTTGGATGGTTTCATGCAGCCCTACATTCCTCCCTGTCCTGAGCTAATCATTTCACCCCCACCCCCCACCTTACATCCAAGGCAATCTGTTTTACATATTGTAACCTTGGTCTACCGTGAACCTCCGTGGCTTAGGCGGCAGCACGCCGGCCTCTCACCGCTGGGTCCGTGGTTCAAACCCGGTCACTCCATGTGAGACATGTGCTGGACAAAACGGAGGCAGACAGGTTTTTCTCAGGGTACTCCGGTTTTCTCTGTCAAAATTTCAATCCAGCAGCACTCTCCACACTCAATTGATTTCATCTGTCATTCATTTAATCATTGCCCCAGTGGAGTGCGACAAGCTTCGGCAGCCGGCACAGTTCTTATCCATACATTCATTCCATTCCCTGACCCGGTCGGTCGACTGGAAGCAGGCTGTGGATTTTCATTTTCAACCTTGGTCTACCCCTACGGTTCCTGTCCTCGACCCTTCCTTACATAACTAAGTTTGCTCTTCCTGGATGTCTTGTCAACCTATCTTCGTTAGCAGTTGGCAGAAAAATCACTCCTCTCCCACTCGTCTTAATACTATTTCATTTGTTACTCTACCTACCCATTTGATCTTCATCATTCTCCTATAACACCACATTTCAAATGATTTTATTCTCCTCTTTTCTGCTGCACCAACAGTCCAAGTTTCACCTCCATAGTGCACCACGCTCCAGACAAAGGCTTTCGAAAATGGCATTCTCACCCAGGTATTATTAGTATTATTATTTAGAGTAATAGAAATGACGTAGAACGTAACTTCTTTTGGAGCTGTCATAACTGTTAAGCAAAACTCGAATATGGGATTGCGGTTGGGAAGCCACAATCCGCTTTATTGCTGCAGACTAATTTCCAAGTCTAACCCAAGAGTTACAACAAAAATCAAACAAAAATAATCTAAAGTCAGGTTCCGTCTGACGCACACAGGTGGTTTCGATGTCGTCTACAAAATCGTGGCCATCTGTACGATATCCAAGATATCTAAGACTCTGAAATGAGACGCGACTGCCTAGACAGCAGGAGAATCGGGTTCGAATCCCATTTGCAAGCCTTACTCAACAGTCTTGACTATTCCAAGGCGAAATATACACAAAGTAATTTCTATTAGTTTAAGTAATATTAATATTACTAGCAGTAGTGCCCGGTTTCGCCCGGTGGATTTACTTGTTTTATGGATGATAATGAATACTACTACAGAACTGGCACATGATACTTAACTAACAGAAACCAATATTTTAAAAATATATATTTTTGTGGTGGGGGTGGTGGTTGTTGTGGGGGTGATAACTAGTACAGTATAATGGACGTAACATTCAGGTCAATTTCCCGTAATGATAATTATGAATAGGGAAACAGCTATTTACTAACTACAGCACTGACATGTGTAATTTACACAAAAAAATACAAAAAAATAAATAAATAGAAAGAACAGTAAGTGAAACAAAAGACACTGCCTAGGGCCTATATCTCATTGGCTGTTAGAAATGTAGAGACCAATAGTGTCGTCTTTTGTCGCATAGCGCCGTAGGAAAATAATCAGAACTCTTTGCCAAACTTCGGCTGTCCCGAGCTCCTGAGGTAGCAATACTATCATTTATCGCCACAAAGCACTTAACGATAAGTTTTAGAATAAATGAAGATAAATTTGAAAGCACCAACGCTTATTGCAGCTGATATCCTCAATGTACTGCACCAACACCATTGCACTTATACAGAGGCATAATATTTTCAAGATGATAACTGTTTAAAGGGACCTAAGATTTTTTTTGCACTAATTACCTCCGGCGACTGCAATTTATAAACAGCGCAAGATGCAACTATTTTCGCAATTCTGCACCAGAACAGTGGTAGGGGTGACGTGATGCAGCCTGAACTGCCCGTCAACAACAGACTTATTAAAATACTCTTGCAGTTACACTACTACGGACATGAATGGTTCTAGGGCCTTAATACTTGGTTTTCAAGTTCATAGGGAATGGGGAGCGTTGTCCAAAATATCAAGTGAACAGTGTTACCAACAGGGTTTCAAAGTGTATGTAAAATTTGGTGCAATTAAGAGAAACGGTGTAGATTTGTGATGAAGGGCCTAAATGCAGGGAATGGAGGGGTCTGTCCAACATTTCATGCAGTCAGTGTTACTCGCAGGGTTCCAAAGGGTAAGCATACAAATTGCCGTTCAGATCGGTGAAACGGTATAGATGTGTGCCAAAGGGCCTAAATGCAGGGAATGGAGTGGTCTGTCCCAAATTTCATGTAAACAGTGTTACTCGTAGGGTTCCAAAGGGTACGTATACAACTTTTGGTTCAGATTGATGAAAGGGTGTAGATTTGTGCCAAAGGGCCTAAATGCAGGGTATGTCATAAATTTCATGTAGGCAGTGTTACTCGCAGGGTTCCAAAGGGTAAGTATACAAATTTTGGTTCAGATCGGTGAAACGGTGTAGATTTGTGCCCAAGGGCCTAAATGCAGGGAATGGAGTGTTCTGTTCGAAATTTCATGCAGACTGTGTTACTCGCAGGGTTCCAAAGGGTAAGTATACAAATGTTGGTTCAGATCGGTGAAACGGTGTACGTATCACTAACCATAACGCCAGCGCATTCGGATAGAGCAGTTCGGGAGCGCTTGTTCTACCGACTTACTGAACAAAAATCAATCTTGAAGGTTACCTGAGAGGTGTAGCCTAATGCTACATAGCCTAAACTATTCCTCTTGAATCAGGCTATCATATTAAAAAAAGAATGTTTCGAATCAGACTGGTAGTTCCAGAGATTAGCGCGTTTAAACACATAAACACACAAACACACAAACCCACAAACACACAAACTCTTCAGCTTTATTATATTAGTATAGATTATTATTATTAATAATAACAATAATAATCATAATATGTAAACGGGGTTTGGATGAAATAGAAGTCACATGGATTCTAAGATCACAGATTCCATCGCAAAAAGGAAACTGATGTTTTATGAAGGAAGGAAGGAAGCTTGTAGTCCTTCGGTACCGTAACAAGAGCAAAATTGATAGCGTGGATTATCATCTTGTGACAGGTGCAGATCGGTGTCTTATGTGCTAGCCTCCCCGGTCGCCTAATACGATCATGTGTGATTTATTTTTATAGGGGTTTATTAAAGATGAAGTTTATGTACCACCCATGCCAGTTAATCTTGTTGAACTGAGGAAACGGATCCATGCGACTGTAGTTAAAATTGACCAGGATGTACTGCAGCGTGTGTGGTCGGAGTTGGACTACCGTATCGATATTTGCCGTGTGGCGCGAGGAGGGCACATTGAGCATTTGAAGCAAGCAGACTCAAAATCTTGATGAGTTACTCCTTTAATTGGTATAATTTTCAATGCTGTAAGCTATATAGGCTACTTTCAATAATGCGTGTGCATGAAATCGCTTATTATTATTATTTTTTGTGTGAAGGAAGGAAGGAAGGAAGGAAGGAAGGAAGGAAGGAAGGAAGCTTGTAGTTTAATGTGACCGTTAATCTCTAGATCATGAGCCACGGGACCTCCTTTTTACGTGGAAACCGAACCACAGGACATGGCATTTCACTTCGAAAATCTCACATGCATTGACCGGGAATCGAACCCGGTCCGCCTTGGTGAGAGGCATACAGCTTGACTGCTGAGCCACCACGCCCCCTGTGCTGACCCTGAATATATAATAATGATAATAATAATAATAACGTTTAACTTCGTGATGCTGTGGAAGAATGCTTTCTTACATTTATCAGCGTTGAGACAGGCACCTAAACAGTGGAGGTAGACTACCTCCTGTATGCTGTCGTTGTGATGTAGTGTATACTGTCTAGTACATGTTGTATTCGTTCCTGGACATCAGTCTATGTTACATTTCAACAAACCTTATAGAAAATACAAAAAGGATTTGTATTTTTTAAAGTAACTATTGTGTTATGGAGTGTATTGTCCTTCAAAATGTCATGTAATTTTCACATCGTGATTTCTCATTTTTGAATACCGTTTGCTCAACTCCCACGCGGGGAGCGGCTATTGTTAAAACAGGTTGATTAGTGCTTCCTTTCTCGGTGCACACAGTTGTGGCCAGACCATTATTGCTGTAGTCGACGCCAAATTGATGCTCAATTATAGGCTACCTAAAATTTCATTCTCGTACAATGCAGTCACTGATTTAATCTTAAAAAATTCATTTTTATCGCAAATGTTACCACGCAGCTGTTAAATGTGCCATTTTAATTGAAGACAGTCAGGGAAATAGCGTGGAACGCCACACTGAAAACATTTTGAAATGCCACATAGGAAAATCCGTAATTGATCTCCATTTTGAGGAATCATAACACAACAGATAATTAAACAAGTAGTTCCGTGAAGAACTATACAGCCTATTTTCATATATCCTACTTATGTTAATTGCCTCTATCAACATACAACATTTCAGTTTGATTGCTGTAATAGATTCGTAGATATTGAGAACCGTCTAAATATTTCGGATGGTTGCCATGTTGGATTGTTATATGTATAGGCCATAGAGTCACGTACCATTAAAGGAAAATTATTGCGTAGGTTCATTATTCACACTTTCAATTCGATCGCATGATTACGACACAAGAAATAAAAACTTAATTTTAAAATTCGCACAGCCTCCATCTTGAGATTTTGTAAACAATTGAATTAAATTAGATACCAGTGCATTACAATGTGTATAAACATTTGCTGTACCAATTTTCATTGCGTTTGGATCATTAAATCGCGAGAAAAGTAGCCTATATTTAAAACTTTCAACTTCGCTTGGCCGCCATGTTCTTTTTGTAGATAACCGGTTTTATGAAAGTCTCATAGATGAACTTCCTGTAGTGCCCTTTATCTCAGTACAAAATTTCAGGGTGATACCGGTAATAGTTTCAGAGATATAGAATGCCGGGGAAATATTTCGCACAGCCGTCATCTTGAGGTTATGTAAACAATTGAACGAATTTAGATGTCGGTGCATTACAATGTGTATAAATATATACTGTACCAAGTTTCATTGCGTTTGGTTGGTTAAATCGCGAGAAACATCTATTTAAATGTCTCAAATTCGCTTGGCCGCCATGTTGGTTTTGTAGTTACCAGGCTTTCAAAAGTCGCATAGGTGAACTTCTAGTAGTTTCCTTCATGACCGTACAAAATTCCAGGGTGATATCGGTAATAGTTTCGGAGATATTGAATGTTGGTGAAATATTTCGCACAGCCGCCATATTGGAGTGGTGAGACGTAACAAAATTTGAAGGACACGGTCGGGGTCTTCTGGAATCGTGCTATGAACTTACCGAGTTTCATTGAAATCGCTCCAGCCGTTTAGATTTTATTAGGGGGGGGGGGGGGGACACCCACACACGTGAATCATACACGCACACACAGACACATGGACAAAACGTGGTCGCATAAGCCTTTTTTTTTTCATAAATGAAAATAGCTAAAAAATATTCATCCTATATTGGTTTGCGATTTAATTACAAGATAAGTACGTTGATTCAGAAGCAGTGCGTACAATTAAAGCATTAAAGTCTCTTGGTTATTCTGAATTAAATTAGTTTACTTAACTAGAGCACTCGAGAAAGTATGTAAGTAAGTAAGTAAGTAAGTAAGTAAGTAAGTAAGTAGGAAGGTATGTAAGAAGGTAAGTAAGTAAGTAGGAAGGTATGTAAGAAGGTAAGTAAGTAAGTAAGTAGGAAGGTATGTAAGAAGGTAAGTAAGTAAGTAAGTAGGAAGGTATGTAAGAAGGTAAGTAAGTAAGTAAGTAGGAAGGTATGTAAGAAGGTAAGTAAGTAAGTAAGTAGGAAGGTATGTAAGAAGGTAAGTAAGTAAGTAAGTACGTAAGCAAATATCTGTATTATACAGGTAGTTTGAAGTGTAAATAAATAATTAAATAAATAAATAAATTATGAATTCATTTTTCTATTAATTCTTTATTAATAAAATAAATAAATTAATTAATACAACTTTCTCGGATTGTTTTGTGATAAAGACACTAGTTAGATGGGCTTTCCCCTTTCCTTTTCAGCTGTATATTGGACAAGGTCATCAGATAGTAGTGAAGAGAGCTGGACGTACAGAAAGTCCCAAATGGGATTTACCTGGGACACAAGCATTAGGGGCTTTCAGTGGATAATTTGGCGTTCGCCAACAACTTGGCACTGTTTGTAAGCTCAGCAATAATTGCAATGGAGCAGCCCAACACATTTGACATCAGACATCAAGTTTAACTACAAGAGTTTATACAGAAGAAGAAATTTCTCACCAACATCACCAACAAGAGCTTGGGTGAACAGATTCAAATAGAGGTACTTGGGAGAATGGCTGAAACCAAATCTCTCAGAAGGAGTACCATAGCGCTAACAACCTGAATTTACAAACTAGAATTGTATACTAAGCAAGAGCACTTAAACAAGATATGTGTCTCTCAGAAACTACCTTACAGTCGTCCGCCCAAAAGCCCTACACACCATACTGTTTGGCACCAAATAGAAACGGACTGACGGACGAACTTGAAGTCCAAGAAAGAAATATGTTAAGAAAGATATTGAGACAGATGAAAGAAAAGGGTGAATACAGATGAGAACTCAACAAGGAACTTTACAAGTACACTGAAAAATCACTGACATGGCATGGGAATATGTTTAATCTTTTATGGGTATATCTCTAGGATTTATCCATCTAGACTGACGAATCCACTTCTCTCCTACGGGAACAATACCATGCTTAACAGAAGTGACTAAAGACATGCAACAACTGGGAGCGACAATGCAGATAGACATTGCTTTCACCATCGCCTATAGCAAGGTTGGGATACTGTACAAGCTACAAGTAGATTTAGCGGGCGGTTAAAGCTGAAAGTCTCCCTTAGTGACAAGCCGTCACGGGAAGCACATGCGGGCGTTGCTCCGGCCCAAGGCCTAGCTACTGTACACCACACTGTACTTCACACTACGGACAAACGGTCAGCGCTACGTATAGGGATGTGCTTCACTTCCAGGTAAGGACAGCAGATAATCAATTTCAAGTAGATCCTACTTTTTCTACAAAATGATACCGTCATCGACACCTAGCCACAAACTTGGCTACTAGATGCCATCGCAACCGTCACCTGGTGGCTAACGTTGGAACTTAATAGAGCATTAATCAAATCTAACCTACAAATTTAGCTTCACACAAGTGTAGTTAGTGGAAGTTCATATTACATGCCATAAATCTATGAAATGGGACTGCCGGCTTTACTTCCCCTCCGAAGGAAGGCATACTGAGGGATTTTTAACGTTCTTAAAAATCCGACGAACTCGGCCGGGTTTGAATCCGCGATCTTGGGCATAGAAGCTCAGCATGCTACCGACTACGCCACCGAAGCCGCCTAATTAGAGAAGACATGAGTTTAGATGAACAACTGTATATGGAGTAAGAAGGAAGGAACTGGCTTATTGTAAGGTGGCCTTACGCTTTAGTGTACTTCAAGGTGACGCTTTCCAGTCTATTTTTAATTTTCCCTGTAATAAAGGGTCGAGTTTACGTAGAGGATCATTCAGCGCTCACTTATGCCATGATATTGCTTTCGCTCTTCTCAGCCCAGATTTGCTCGTAGTTTTAGCGAACATTGACACGCTTGTTAATGAAACTCCACAACGCTGGTCATACCTTTTGTGCGGGATAGAATATTTTTTGACACGTATCGATGTTAGGTTTTAATTTTAAGTGTGAGTGAATGTGCAGTGTATAACCATCCGATATTAATGTTGGGATTCAAAGAGCGGTCGACTAGTTGCGTGGCCTAGTGGTAACGTTCTCGCCTGTTGTGCCTGGTGCAGTCAGTTGGTATTGAGGGTGCGCAAATGCGAGGGAGAAAATTCTGGTACCTCGGCGCCTCTAGAAGTCACAGTAATAGAGAAAAAGGGGCGTAAAACCAATACCATTATTATTGTTATTATTATTATTACTATTATTATTTTAATATAGTACTTCATTTCATTACTTCTCTAATGAAGTCCTTTCATGAAATTGCAGCTATTAAAGGGTATCTGGCTGTAAAAACCATCACATACATTTAATCTTAATGTAAAAGGAAATAATATGGAGTAGGCATACTGTAAAGTATCACCTTTGTACAAATATAAGGTGCGTTCAAAAAGTAACGAGTCGGAGACTGTAATGCGCAAACCGGTGACCACATCGGCTAATCGAGGCGTGTGTAACGAGGTGTGGTTCCGACCAGAGCGTGGAAGGTCACAGCCCGTCG
This sequence comes from Meconema thalassinum, assembly GCA_946902985.2. Classification (NCBI taxonomy): domain Eukaryota; kingdom Metazoa; phylum Arthropoda; class Insecta; order Orthoptera; family Tettigoniidae; genus Meconema; species Meconema thalassinum. Next base: position 290,705,818 of record OX336391.1, on the reverse strand, counting down.
CTAGAGGGCATGCGTGCACCTCACGTGACGATACAAAGCGAGCAGCAGCATGCATCAATCGTCCAACGCTGACAGTCGCATTGCAAACAGTGACATGGAGGCGTCAAACGAAGAGCAAAGATATGTTGTTCGGTTTCTGACAGCGAAAGGAGTAGGGGGAACGGATATTCATCGCCGAATGTCACAAGTGTACGGCGAACACTGCATGTCCCTTGCAAGGGTCAAGGCGTGGCACAAGCGCTTCAGGGAAGGACGGGTGTCGTTAGCCGATGACGCCCGGTCTGGGGCACCCCCCTGCATTACCGATGACAACGTCCACTGGTTGATGCACTCATTACCCAGGACCGCCGAGTGACAGTGAAGGCCATAGCCGCCCGTGGTCGGATTGAGCGTCGGAAATGTGCACACCACCATGAAGGAACGACTGCACGTGCGGAAAGTGTGTGCACAATGAGTGCCCCACAGTCTTCAACCATACCAGGAAGCATGTCGAATGGCCTACTGTCTTGGTCTTGGGTGGACGATTGATGCATGCTGCTGCTCGCTTTGTATCGTCACGTTACCTCTAGCGACGGGCTGTGACCTTCCACGCTCTGGTCGGAGCCACACCTCGTTTCACACGCCACGATTAGTCGATGTTGTCACCGGTTTGCGCATTATAGCCTCCGGCTCGTTACTTTTTGAACACACCTTATACATTAAATACAACCATTGATGTTGTTGTTGTTGTATCAATTAGTTAGGCTAGTCTACTGCAGGGGTCCTAACCCGCAGTCGTGGTTGAATTTCCTATAGTTGTTGTCAATTCGTCTTTAGTCACTTGGGACATCTTGATAATCAGCCTCGTACACATGGATGTGGGTTCAATTAGTCTGATAATTCGTGTTTGTGTGATGACTGTAATAGTGTGTGTAACTGTAATTATTAGGGCAGGAACCCCGGGACTTGAAGGAAGATACTATCGCGACATTTTTCCGGAGGGAGTGTGGAAACACCTCGGGAATAAGCACACTCAGGATACCCGGTATCAGCATCGGGATTCAAACCTCCAATCTCCGGATTTGCTGCAGCTTGCAGTCATGATCGTGCTGAGCGATTTAACTCGCACGGCTACGCTGAAGTTCCTATCGAGATGCACAACTGACATCCATAGCTGTAACACTAACTTACAGGGCCGTAGTGAGCGATCACGGGCCCTAGGACAAAGTCTTCCGGGACCCTCCATTTGTATTCATTGTGGGACATAAGTTTGAAATTACGGTATTAATCTTGCAAACTTCTCTGTTCTGCCCCTTAAAACTTCAATCATCATCATGATCATCCCTATAATTCAACTTGCCCAACTGATTATTGAATTACTTTGATTTTAATTATTCAGCCTTTCTGCTTTCTTTTCTCTCACTGGTCGTTCTTTTACTTCGAGATTTTGATCACTGTGAATTAAAAGTTCCATTTGCATTGTATCTGTTCAGGTACCAGGAGAATAAGCAATAGTCTACTCCTTTCAAAAATGTACTGTATGAAGTAAAGAGTCATTTTATTTTTCTGATATTGAATTAGAAACGTAAAGTACTGTCGAACATTAGCACGCATAAAATTAAATGGCTAACTCTGACAGCTTTGCTATTTCCCCGGAAGAAAAACGAAAAACACAATGGTTATTTATAAAATAGCTTTTAATAATGTTCTCTTTGTAATGTTTTGGATACTATTCACTGGCAGAGTCATATCTCAAAATGTCGTAATAGTTTGTACATGAAATGAAATAATATTGTCCACTTTAAGTTCTTTTACCGCCTCGGGCCCCTCAGCAAATCCGGGTTCCAGGGCTGCAGCCCCGCTTACCCCTGCCTCCCGTCAGACCTGCTAAATTAGTGAACACGGGTATTTTTTGAACGAAAAACTAACCGTAATACCCACGAAAAGAATCATCACAAAAATCACGTGTATTTAAAATTTTGAGCATACATTGTACAACTGTACACAAGTTGTTTTGAGTCAGCATACAATTCACATTTCTCTATGTAAATCCACATTGCAGTGAATTATTTTTTCTGAAAATGCACCATTCCAATCCAAAAAAAATGTGTAATTTTCATTCAGGAACGGTCCTTTTGGAAAACACTGAATAACTTATTATAAATTTTAATTTTTACTCGAATATCGTTTCTTATTGAACTGGTTTAGTCAGATAAGACTATTGTAAGGAATGGAAAGCGTTGAACCCATTTAAGTGTCGGCTAATTAACGATTGATTGATTGATTGATTGATTGATTGATTGACTGATTGATAACTGTCAGTCAGTCAACACGTATTAATAAATAAATAACTGTCAGGTTCACTGATGCCGTACGCAGGAGACGCCTGAAGTTATCTATAGAATGGACACTATGGAACTTTTCCCTCTCCTCAGACCATTTTGAACCACTTTTCTTTTACTTTCTGCCTGGGAATCCTTTTTCGACACTTTCTTTCAGAAAAATTCTCTCTATTGCTTCTTATTCTTTTTTAGCCTATTTTCAATTTTGAAAAAATAGGCTTATGAGATCACCTTTTGTCCGTGTGTGTGTGCGTGTGTGTGTGTGTGTGATTCGTGTGTGTGTCCCCCCCTAATAAAATCTAAACGGCAGGAGCGATTTCAATGAAACTCGGAAAGTTCATATCACTATTCCGGGCGACCTCGACCGTGCCCTTCAAATTTTGTTACGACTCACCAATCCAACATGGCGGCTGTGCGAAATATTTCACCAGCATTCAATATCTCCGAAACTATTACCGATATTACCCTGACATTTTCTATGGTGATAGACGGAACTATTATAAGTTCACTTATGTGACTTTTGAAAACCTGGTAACTACAAAACCAACATGGCGGCCAAGCGAATTTGCGACTTTTAAATAGACGTTTCTCGCGATTAGACCAACCAAACGCAATGAAACTTGGTACAGTAAATGTTTATACACATTGTAATGCACCGGCATCTAACTTCGTTCAATTATTTACATAATCACAAGATGGCGGATGTGCGAAATATTTCACCGGCATTCTATATCTCTGAAACTATTAGCGGTATCTCCCTAACATTTTGTACGGAGATAAAGGGCACTACCGGAAGTCCATCTATAAGACTTTCAAAAACCGGTTAACTACAAAACGAACATGGCGGCCAAGCGATTTTGAAAATATTAAATGGACCTTTCTCGCGATTTAATGTTCCAAGCGCACTGAAACCTGGTACAGGAAATATTTATACACATTGTAATCCACTGGTATCTAATTTAGTTCAATTGTTTACATAACCTCAAGATGGCGGCAGTGCGAATTTTAAAATTAAGTTTTTATTTCTTGTGATGTAGTCATGCGATCGAAGTGAAAGTTTGAATAATGAACCTACGCAATAATTTTCCTTTAATGGTACATGGCTCTATGGCCTATACATTTAACAATCCAACATGGCGACCATCCGAAATATTTAGACGATACTGAATATCTACGAATCTATTTTAGCAATCAAACTGCATTCTTTAATGTTCATAGGGGCTATGAACTTAAGTTCACCTATAGGACTTTAAATAACCTGGTGATCACAAATCCAACATGGCGGCGATGCGAATTATAAATATTCACATGGACGTTTCTCGCAATTTAACCATCCGCGTGCAGTAAAACTTGGTACATTAAATCCTTATACGAATGTTAATCCACTAGCATCTAATTTATTTCAATTGTTTCCATAACCTCAAGATGGCAGCTGTGAAAAATTTTAAAATCTCCTTGTTACTTCTTGTGTCCTAATTATGCGATTGAAGTTTGAATACTACACGTTCACAATAATCTGCATGTAACAGTACATAACTCTAGGACCTACATATATAAAATCCAAATTGGCGACCATCCGAAATATTTAGTCGGTTCTCAATATCTACGAATCTATTACAGCAATCAAACTGAAATTGTGTATGTTGATAGTGGCAATTAACATAAGTAGGTTATATGAAAATAGGCTGTATAGTTCTTCACGGAACTACTTGTTTCCTACGTTGTTACATTATAAATCGTTTTTGACTTCTTGAACCTAAGTTGTTATTGACCTAAGTTGAGAATCTCCTTGGTTAACTTGTTCTCAAATTCTCTATAAAAGGCCAAGAATATCAGCCGTATCTTCCATATAGTTTCCGTTATATTTTCTGTTCAATTATTATTATTATTATTCATAGCATTACGATTTGTTAGTACATTATTTCAAGTCCCAAGATACCTACTTCAATCATAGGTCGTGATAATTACAGTTGCATGAATTATTCAATGATTGGTTGATAAGTTCCTTAGTTCAGGGGCTGCGACATGTAGCCCCGTGTACTTTGGGTGTGTGTAGAATCTGTCTGATAACCGGTGTTAATTGTGAAGGCTGTATTAGTGTGTTTTATCTGTAAATCAGTTAAGGACTGCAGACGATCAATTTCAAGTAGTTCCTACTTTTGCTACCAAATGCTACCGTGAACGACATCTAGCTGTGAACGTGACTACTAGATGACATCGCAACTGGCACCTGGCGGCAAACTTTGGAACTTAAAGAGCATTAATCATAATCTAACCTACAAATTTTGCTTCACAAAATTGTAGTTAGTGGAAGGTTCTTTTACATACCATAAATCTATGACATGGGCCCGCCGGTTTTATTTCCTCTCCGAAGAAAAGCACACTGAGGGATGTTTAACATTATTCAAAGAAACACAGATTATCAGACGTAATAATTCAACAATACGGGGCTGATGGCCAAGATTGCACAAGCCCCCAAAATTATTTAAAAACAACACTAATGATTCAATATATGCTTTCAGGGTGATCAATCAGTGTTCTTATTACATAACATGTAAGAAACAGACGGCCAAGGTGTTCACTTAAAACTACAAAATTATTTTGTGTACACCCTGTATATTATAACTTCAGAATTGTTAATCGTTATCCGAGGCCAGTGTGACATGCTGGATAAAATAACTCTGCTGGAAATGTTACCTTCCTGAGAAGCTAAATCATTTCTCGCTTGGATTGCTAATTTTTGCATCAGCTTCCATTTCGTTAAAATGCTCCCTCTCTCAATAAATGGAAGCGTTACTGGAGAATCATTTCATCGGACTACAGGGAAAATTGTTCGACATTCTCTCTGCAGTCCTTATTAATACCGTCATGAATATAGCAGGCGATCTTTCCCCGGAGGGTGTTCATTCTAAAACACTGAAGAATCAATACTTGAAACCAATCCCGATCGCGGAGTGCATTATTGTTTGCGATTAACTACGCTCTGGATATCAACGAGATATCAGAGGTTTCGTAACATTGAAGCATCGACTGTACTGGTTTAAAACGGATCGCTTAAAGTAACTTATACAGGGTGTGACTAAAATGGTTACTCCCGGTGAGCTGTCGATAAAATACATTAGCCTATGCTGTAGAAAGTACTGTAGACTTTATGACCAATGTTGCTAGAGGATTTGAGTTGTCGGATATACCATTCCCATGAGAGATGTCCAGAGGTCATTTATCTGATGAATGGTGGTATTGGAGTGGGTAGTAGAAATTGTTGCTTTACGGGGTGAAATATCGAGGTCATAATGATGATTATTGTTTTAAAGAGTCTGACAGCGAAGTCATCTGCCCCTTTAATGAAGATGATAATGATGAAGAAGGATTGTTTTAGGGGGTGGAAAATCGAAGCCATCTGACGCCTAATAAAGATGATGATGGACATCATTGTTCTAAGCAACAGCGTGGTCATCTGCCCATCTAACGAAGATGATTATAATTGAAGATAATTGTTCTAACGGTGGAACAACGAGGTCATCTGCCCTTCTAATAAAGATGATGATGATGATGATGATGATGAACATGATAATTGTTTTAAGGGGCGGAACATTGAAGTCATTGGCCCCTCCAATGAAGATGATGAGGATGATTATTGTTTTATGGGGTGGAACAACAAGGTCATCTGCTCCTCTAACTGATAATGATGATGATGATGATGATATAATAGTACATTATGCAACGAGCCTATAATGGCAATAATTAAGACACGAGTATGTTTATAAAACGAGCGTACGCGAGTTTTATAATTTCCATACGAGTGTCTTAATTACCATTATAGGTGAGTTGCATACGACTGTTTATGTTCGACGATAATTATTATAACTATTTTATGTTCGAACATAAATATTCATAAATATCTGTCGAGATTTCGCCAGTTTTATGTACTGAACAGAGCGCATGAGAAGCAGAGAATGCCTTGTATTTGACCATGGCCTCCTCGATTACCCTACTATGACACTAGGCAACGCAGTGAAATTTAAATTAGAAGGCCTTGGAGCTCAGTGCAGGTGTGATGCTATATCTAATTGATCAAACAACTGTTTCTTGGGCTCTAATAGGTGGGAGAAAGTGTTTCATAATGAAAAATAGTGTTATAATGACCATCATTATGATACAGTTTTCTGACATATAATAGTCAGGGTTGAACATAAAAATATTTGTTGTCTTAAGGGTGGAACAGGGAGGTCATCTACCCCTCAGATGAAGACGAATGAATGAATGAATGAATGAATGAATGAATAAATGGAATCAAACTGGTCGAAGTTTTGGGTGAAAGGAGGGGATTCGAACCCACTCATCTCCTGAGTGCGGAGGTAGCCTAGTTCCATGATTTTCAGCGTAAAGACACGAGGGTAGTTGAAGTTGTTGTTGTTGTTTCATTTGAGAGATTCGGACATCATTGTCATTTAGCTCCGTGTTCTTAGATGTGTGTATGTGGATTTTCTGATAACCTGTGTTATTGTGGTGACTGTATTAGTGTGTGTATTTTTAATTCAGGTGAGAATTGGGAAGGAGGCTGCCATGGCCTTGAGTTAGGAACCGCCCCGTTATGTGTCAAGATTAGACATGGGAACCCACAGAAAACTCTTTCAAGATGGCTGAGATAGGAATCATTTCCTCCTCTTCTCAGTTTTGCCTCACGAGACTGAGTGTACCACGTGCCAGTCCTTAGACCAGAATTAAATAACTTGGCAGAGCTGGGAATCAAACCCGGACTTCCAGGGCATCATCCAGAAGTGCTGGCCGCTACACCACGAGGTGGTCAGAATCAACAAAAGGAAAATAGGCTCCATACGTAAAGTACGATGGGCGTTCCGAAAATAAGTTTCATCAGTTTATTCCTCAGGGAATCTGTATTACAAAGTGAAAAACACATCGTCAAAACCTTTGGCTATTTTTACACGTAGTTGTGACTGGCATTGATACATTTGTCGTGCCGGGAAATGATTTCCTTTAAAAATCCTCCGTGCCCAGCGATTCAGAAAAATCTTCTCTAAGGTTTTTCACATTCTGAGAATAACTAACTTCAGAATGTTAACCTATGTAGTTTATTAATATTGGAATACTATCCAAGAAAAAATATTGCAACCAACTTGCTCATTTTAGCCTACTTTCTATTTTTGCAAAAAATGAAAGTAGACTTAGGCCTATGAGATCTACACAGGGCCAAACATTGTGTGTCTGTGAGTGAGTGTGTGTGTGAGTGTGTGTACTCTGAATGTCTCGGCCCCCCTATCAATTCAAACACGATGAAACCGAATTGAACGAAATTTGGTACAGAGGTAGCACTAGCAAAGGTCACCTCAGTGTCATGGTATATATCGCCGCCATCTTGACGGAAACGGAATGGCGGCCACCCAAATGTTAAAAGCTTAAATCAAATTACGACCAACCTAATCATTTGATCTCTACCAAATTTTGCAACAACATACCTTTTTGTGGGAAGCATCGTTAGACTGAACTACAAGGACATCAGCCCAATAGTTTGCAGATAGCGGCCATGTATGTGTGCAAATCGAATCCCCATATCAATTCAAACATGGTGAAATCGAATTGTATGAATTTTTTTACCGAGGTAGCACTAGCAAAGGGCACTTCATATTCATGTTTAATATCCGTATAGCACGTTGTATTTCAACAAGCGACTACAACCAACATTCAATTATACTCCTTGAGAAGGACAAAGAGTTATAACAATACCCATGCATTTAGGATAAATTAGGCTATATGTTCTTTACTGAACATCTTGTTTAATATTTTAAAGGAATATATTGTTTTTTCTCGGCCGATGAATAATAATCTCTGATGAATATTATTACAGGTTAACATTCTGTAGTTGTCTATTCCCATTATGTGAAAAAACATAGGGAGCATTTGGTTGAAAAACATATTATTCGACTCCATTAATGAATACAAATGAGCCACAATGGCTTATTCAAAATAATTTGATTTCATTTTTATTACCCTGATTAGTAATGTTTTCTCCCCTGTGAACTTAAAACTTTCCCATAAGGTATTACATGTGGAAATTTTCGAAATTGGAGATTCTGAGGGACACCTGAGCTTGGTCCGGTTTTTCTCTTTTTAATTCACTTTGGAGTGTATCCTCCAAATCAGATGATTTCAATCCATTGTCCACGAATCTTTGAATAGTTGAAGAGAGGACAATCAGTAATAAAAGACTTCATCTCACTGGTTTGAATTCACACGGGAACTAGAGTAAAGAAATCAAAACAAACCGTGTGGCATTCTGCATTAACAAGGCTCCTCTTTCAGTGGCAACTGTAAACAATTAGTTTACTGTCTGATTCTTGAAAGTAAAGTTGTTAAGATTATAGACTAAACATTATGGTGTTTGAAGCCATTTTCAATGTTGCCTTAGTAAACGAAAGTTTGATGCTTTTCAGTCGGGCGACACGATTGTACCCGAATTAGATGGGTTATTCTCTAATCGAGGCGGCTTCGGTGGCGTAGTTGGTAGCATGCTGAGCTTCTATGCCCAAGACAGCGGGTTCAAACCCGGCCGAAGTCGTCGGATTTTTTAAGAGCGTTAAAAATTCCTCAGTATGCCTTCCTTCGGAGGGGAAGTAAAGCCGGCGGTCCCATGTCATAGATTTAAGGCATGTTAAAGAACCTTCCACTAATTACACCTGTGTGAAGCTACATTGTATAGGTTAGGAATGTAAACAACGCTCTTAGGTTTCTTCGTTCGTTCCCAAGAGCCGACTGGGGTGGCATCTAGTAGCTAAGTTCTGAACTAGGCCTAGTAGTCGTTGACGGTGGCGTTTGGCGGCAAAAGAAGGAAATATTTGAAAAATTCAAAGTTGCAGTTCTTACTTGAATTAAAAAACAAGATGTTCAGTAAAGAACATATAGCCTACTTTCTCCTAAATGCATGGGTATTGTTATAACTCTTTGTCCTTTTCAAGGAGTATAATTGAATGTTGGTTGTAGTAGCTTTTTTGAAATACAACGTGCTATAGGGATATTAAACATGAATATGAGGTGCCCTTTGCTAGTGCTACCTCTGTAGAAAAATTCATACAATTCAGTTTCACCATGTTTGAATTGATATGGGGATTCGATTTGCACACATACATGGCCGCTATCTGCAAACTATTGGGCTGATGACCTTGTAGTTCAGTCAAACGATGCTTCCCACAAAAAGGTATGTTGTTGCAAAATTTGGTAGAGATCAAATGATTAGGTTGGTCGTAATTTGATTTAAGCTTTTAACATTTGGGTGGCCGCCATTCCATTTCCGTTAAGATGGCGGCGATATATACCATGACACTGAGGTGACCTTTGCTAGTGCTACCTCTGTACCAAATTTCGTTCAATTCAGTTTCACCGTGTTTGAATTGATAGGGGGAATCTATTTGCACACATACTTGGCCACCATCTGCAAACTACTGGGCTGATGATCTAGCAGTTTGGTCAGAATATGCTTCCCACATAAAGATTTGTTGTTGCAAAATTTGGTAGAGACTAGATTATTAGGTTGGTCGTAATTACATTTTAGCCTTTAACATTTGGGTGGCCGCGATTACGTTTCCGTCAAGATGGCGGTGATATAAAACATGACACTGAGGTGGCCCTTTCTAGTGCTACCTCTGTACCAAATTTCATTCCATTCGGTTTCACCGTGTTCGAATTAATAGGGGGAATCGACTTTCACACAAAGATGGCCGCCATCCGCAAAATATTAGGCTAATGACCTATTAGTTTGGTGAAAGGATGCTCCCTCCATAATGGTATGTTAATGCAAAATTTGGTAGAGATCGGATGATTAGGTTAATCGTAATTTGATTAAGCTTTGAATATTTGTGTGGCCGCCATTACGTTTCCGTCAAGATGGCGGCGATATAAAACATGACACTGAGGTGCCCTTTGCTAGTGCTACCTCTGTACCAAATTTCATTCCATTCGGTTTCACCGTGTTCGAATTAATAGGGGTAATCGATTTTGACACAAAGATGGCGCCATCCGCAAACTATTAGGCTAATGACCTATTAGATTTGTCAAAGGATGCTTCCTCCATAAAGGTATGTTGTTGCAAAATTTGGTAGAGATCGAATGATTAGGTTAGTCGTAATTTGATTTAAGCTTTGAACATTTGTGTGGCCACCATTACGTTTCCGTCAAGATGGTGGGGATATAAAACATGACACTGAGGTGCCCTTTGCTAGTGTTACCTCTGTACCAAATTTCGTTCCATTCGGTTTCACCGTGTTCGAATTAATAGGGGTAATCGATTTTGACACAAAGATGGCCGCCATCCGCAAACTATTAGGCTAATGACCTATTAGATTTGTCAAAGGATGCTCCCTTCATAAAGGTATGTGTTTGCAAAATTTGGTAGAGATCGGATGATTAGTTTAGTCGTAATTTGATTTAAGCTTTGAACATTTGGGTGGCCGCCATTACGTTTCCGTCAAGATGGCGGCGATATAAAACATGACACTGGGGTGCCCTTTGCTATTGCTACCTCTGTACCAAATTTCATTCCATTCGGTTTCACCGTGTTCGAATTAATAGGGGTAATCCATTTTGACATAAAGATGGCCGCCATCCGCAAACTATTAGGCTAATGACCTATTAGATTTGTCAAGGGATGCTCCCTCCATAAAGGTATGTTGTTGCAAAATTTGGTAGAGATCGGATGATTAGGTTAGTCGTAATTTGATTTAAGCTTTGAACATTTGTGTGGCCACCATTACGTTTCCGTCAAGATGGCGGCGATATAAAACATGACACTGGGGTGCCCTTTGCTAGTACTACCTCTGTACCAAATTTCGTTCCATTCGGTTTCACCGTGTTCGTATTAATAGGGGCAATCGATTTTCTCACAAAGATGGCCGCCATCCGCAAACTATTAGGCTGATGACCTATTAGTTTGGTCAGAGGATGCTGCCCCCATAACGGTATGTTGTTGCAAAATTTGGTAGAGATCGGATGATTAGGTTAATCGTAATTTGATTTAAGCTTTGAATATTTGTGTGGCCGCCATTACGTTTCCGTCAAGATGGCGGCGATATAAAACATGACACTGAGGTGTCCTTTGCTAGTGCTACCTTTGTACCAAATTTCGTTCAATTTGCGCTCACCGTGTTCGAATTGATAGGGAGGGACAGACATTCAGAGTACACACACACTCACACACACACACACACAGACTCACACACACACATACACACACACAGACAGACACACTTTTTTTCGCCCTGTAGCAATCTCATAAGTCTACTTTCATTTTTTGCAAAAATCGAAAGTAGGCTAAAAACAGATACACACACTAATACAGCCATCACAATTAACACCAGTTATCAGACAGATTCTACACACACCCAAAGTACACGGGGCTACATGACCGCGTTGTCGCAGCCCCTAGACTGAGGAACCAACCAACCAACATTCTCTAATCCTGAAACAAAATTACATGAGATTAATAAATACACTTGGCTGACCAGTATTAGTTGAGATAATACAACTCCTCAATATTTGTTAGTTATGGTCTATGTGATATTTTGTTGAGATATTGGAATTGGTGATTGACTTCCATAATTTGCTTGTTTAGAGCAGGGCTTCCCAAACTTTTTCTGACCATCGCTCACTTTCAAGATTTATAATTTGTTTTCGCCCACCTCATTTCAAAAAACGTACAAATCTTAAAATTACCATCACATACATTCAAATACCTACATATAAGTTGAGAAATGAGGATTTTTACGGACATTTTTTCTTAATGTTTATTTAGGTATAATTCTGTAGACCTACATTAAAAATGTACAAATAATACGTCTAAAAAAGGAATAACAATAAATGAAATCAATTAAAGACAAAATTAAATTAAAACTACATGATTTTATATCTAATTAATTAAACAACATGAATACCTATGTCTAATTAATGTGAGGGATGGATTTGATGAGTTAAAATCAATTTGTTGATGTGAGGAGCCATTTTTGTTAGAAAAATTCTAAGATCTCCACGCTTTTCAATTTCTAACCTATTTCTAGAGTTCGTGGCAAGATTATTTGACATAATTAAATGACTTGTTTGCAATTTTATTTTATTCCTTGTTTTCATAGGCAAACACGTCTCGGTCATATTGTATATATAAAAAAACTGAATTATTTGCCCACCATTTTTTTAAATCGCCCATCGAATTCACATTCTGTCAATTATGCCCACTGGCGAGCTAAAATCGCCCACTACTGGGAGAATTCGCCCAGTTTGGGAATATCTGGTTTAGAGTGACTATATGATTATTGTTAAAAGGTCAGTTCAGATTGTTTTGTACAGGCTACTTATCTGCAGGGGTCTTGCGCGGTCCTGGAGAGAGCAGTTAACTTCGTCTCTACTGAATTAAGTCACAAAACGTACAAAGTAAATGTTAGAAAACTGAGTCTAATAATTTGCACACCTCTCTAAGTGTTCCTGAATAAATCAATCTTACTCTTTTACTGAATTATCTCTTGTTAACATTTGTAATAATTTTCCCGATTCTCTAACCTAAAAATAGAATATGAATGGTTATCATCGAATTCGGAATAAGTTACGTTTTACACATTACAAGAATCGTGTTCATGGTTTTGCCACAAAGCGAGAAAATGTATAGTATAAGGTGCGTTCTAAAAGTAACGAGCCGGAGGCTGGAATGCGCAAACCGGTGACTACTTCGGCTAATCGTGGCGTGTGTAACGAGGTGCGGTTCCGACCAGCGCGTGAAAGGTCACAGCCCGTCGCCAGAGGGCACGCGTGCACGTCACGTGACGATACAAAGTGAGCGGCAGCATGCATCAATCGTCCAACGCTGCCAGTCGCATTGTAAACAGTGACATGGAGGCGTCAACCGAAGAGGAAAGAGGTGTTGTTCGGTTTCTGACAGCGGAAGGAGTAGGGGGAACGGACATTCATCGCCGAATGTCACAAGTGTACGGCGAACACTGCATGTCCCTTGCAAGGGTCAAGGCGTGGCACAAGCGCTTCAGGGAAGGACGGGTGTCGTTAGCAGATGATGCCCGGATGGGGCACCCCCCTGCATTACCGATGACAACGTCCAGCTGGTTGATGCACTCACTACCCAGGACCGCCGAGTGACAGTGAACGCCATAGCCGCCGTGATCGCTCCACGACAATGCACGACCTCATACGGCCAACACAGTCACGGCACTCCTGAAGAAATTCAAATGGGAGGTTCTCGGCCACCCTCCATACAGTCCAGACCTCTTTCCCTGTGATTACGCCATGTTTGGTCCCCTTAAAAGGGCTCTGCGTGGCCAACGATTCACCTCGGACGCCGACGTCCAGCTGTACGTGCGGAACTGGTTCACATCACAACCCAGGGAATTTTATGAAACAGCCATTCACCACCTCGTGTCACAGTGGGAGAAGTGCCTCAACAGCCGGGGCCAATACTTCCAACATACAGGTACTGGTTTCAGTAATTATGCCCCCAGCTCGTTACTTTTTGAACGCACCTTATATAATGCACACAATTCGCATGCTCAACAGTGCACAGGCACACATTTTATTAGATCTCAACTGTAGAATCCTTGCCACATTAATCCCCGCCACACGCTATAAACGTCTAGCAGACGGATGCTGTTATGGGGTAAATTGCTATATTAGATTGTGTGCCTACAGAGATTATAACTTCATGAGAGAGGATCTTCTAATAGTATCTAGCATTGTATTATTGAAATGAGTGGATCCACTTTCTAGTTTGAGCACGTCTTTATACAAATGAGGCTACAACCTGACATGCCTACCAATGTTGCGGCAGTTTAAACCAATTACTGTAGTGGGAGTTACTTTACAATCAGCGCAGAGAGGGATTCACTTGCCTTTATCACAGTAGCACAAGAGTTTTGTGGTGACACGGTAGTACTCTAAGATCGGGTGGTGACCATTCTGCTTCTCTCCATCATCCGTCATCCTTTTGCTCTGTTAATCATACTCGGAGATTTTCGTAGTGTAATTAGTCTATACGTATTGGACTCTTGATCTTACATAAGCCAATGGCGATCGCGTTATCCGCTTTATAAGTGAGGGCCAGCAATCTAAATTTTCCAGTGAACATTGACTCAACGACTTGTTCGTTTTTGAATGAAAATGTTTTGTTTTTCCGTAATTTTTGTTTATTTTTATAATTTTTAATTTTTTATTTAATGTTTTTGTTTTGTTAATTTTTGGTCTTTTTAAATTTAGGCGTCCACCTCAAAATTTTAAATTCAATTCCAAATTTGTATTCTTTAATCTGTGTTAAGAGGGGCAGATGACCACGTAGTTCCGCCCCTTAAAACAACAATAACTAATTAACTAAGCCAGTGGCGTGGTGGCTGCTAATATCGTCCTCCGTTTTATTAGTGAGAGTGGATTGAGGCGAGCAATCTAAATTTACAAGTCTGTATTTACTCAAAGAAGTTGTTCTGTTTTAAATGTCTTTTATCATTTTAAATGATCTTGTCGACTTCGTCGTTACGTTACGGCGACGTCACGAAATGTACCGAGAATGCACTGAGGTGAGTGACGTCATAGTACCGCTGGGTGCAAGTGCACTGAGTTCACTGATGAGCTCTGGCGTTACGAGACGGCAACGACACGGTGAGCGTGACGTCATCCAGCCAGCTCCCTCCTTTCACCGCGCGCTCCAGCTCCCTCATTACTTGTAACTTTCTAGCGTTCAGATTGTTTCTTGATCATCTAACATGTCAAGAGTCTTTGGCCTTTCTAGCATTTTTCAGCATTTGTAGCATTTAAAATGATATAAAGTCCAGTCTTTCAGATTGACTGTCTCTTTTTTATTTTGTTTGTTTTGTTTATTTTCCGTATATTTTTGTTTATTCTTCATCTTGTTCCGTATAGGCCAACGACATTCAACTATTGTGTTTGGAGTGGGGCTTGATGTTTGCCCAGTAGTCACGCATCCTCTGGCTGTGTTGTTCCTTTCCCTCCTTTGTCCAGAGGCCACCTGTCTGTTCTGGATCTTCATTTGCTTCAGTTTACTCCTGAGAGACGTTTGATCTTTTATGTCTTTTTCTGTAACACCCAGCTCCAGCAGATCGTTGTCAGCCATGGTGACTTGGTCTTCCTTCTTTGCCAGTATGTGAGAAGCTGGTTGGACAGCCTCGTTGGATGCATCCTGGAGACGTGCCCATAAAATGCTAGACGTTCCTTCCTGGCCACGTCTGTAATTCTTTCAGAGTATATATAGAGCTCCTGGTTGGGTCATCTTTTGTATTCATTCACTTCCTTGACTGGTCCCAATATCCTCCTCATTATTTTCCTCGCTTGGATTTCAAGTTTGTCCGTGAGTCCTTTCCTATTTAATATGAGGCATTCAGGGGCTCATAAGGCTTCAAGCCGGATGACTGATTGCTTCATTTTGGTGTTGCGGGAGAGGCACTTCTTATTGTAGGTGTTCTTAGTCAGTTTGTATGGCAGTTCTTTTGTTTATTATTATAATAATTATTAGTTTTGGATAATTTTTTTCTTTTAATATTTTCAGGCCATTTTTTTAAATTTACAATATATAAAAATAATGTTACTGGTTTTACATCCCTTTTTACTACTGTTGCTCTTAGAGACGTAGCGTCGGAGTACAAGAATTTTGCACCGAAGGGGATCTTTAACGTGCCAGTAATTCTACTGACACAGCTCGCTCGCATTTCCGCTCCCTCAAATGCCAACTGGCTGCACCAAGATTCGATTCTGCAATCTTGGGCACAGCAGGCAAGAATGTTACCGCTGAGCCACGCAGCCAGCTGATTTTTTCTTAATATGTATGCGTCCACCTCTGAAATACAAGTAAATAAATCTAAATTTGCATAATTTTATCTGTGTCAAGAGGCAGATGACCTCACTGCTCCTCCCCGAAAAAATAACATAACACATAACATTATTGGGGTTGTAAATGGTGTAGTTTTGTTGCTGTTGTTGTTTAATTTGAGAAATTTGGACATCGAGGTCATTTAGCCCCGTGATATGTGCCTAGTAACCTGTGTTATTGTGATGGCTGTAACTTATTAGTGCGTGTAGGCCTATTTGTAATTCAGGTGAGGATGTGAAAGGAGGCAGACGTCGCCCTAAGTAAGGAACCGTCCCGGTACTTGCATGGAGTAGAAGTGGCAAACCACGGAAAACCACTTCCAGGATGGATGAGGTGGGAATTGAATCTACCTGTTCTCAGTGTTCCCTCACGAGGCTGAGGGTACCCCGTTCTAACCCTCAGACCAGAATTAAATTCCTTGGGAGATCCTGGAATCCAACCAGGATCTTTGGGACAGTAAAAGTAAAAGTACTACCCCGGCATTTGAGTGGAGGGAGTGTGGAAAAATCTGAGGAAAACCACACCCAGGATAGCCCCTATCACACCGGGATACAAACCTCCGATCTCTGGAGTTTCTGCTGCTGTCCATCGCAGTCTGGGTGAGCGATTCTAACACCTACGGCTACCCCGCAGGGTAATATGTTTACCACATCCCTCGGAAACTTGCCACTTTGTATAAGCATGTAAAAGTGCCCAGGCTGCAAAAGCAAGAGAGAGAGAGAGAGAGAGAGAGAGAGAGAGAGAGGGATGGGGAGATATTAAACGCGCGCTCGGTGTTGTGATTAGCTGAGTTGTTTATTAATTTCCCGGCCTGTATCAATGATAATAGGCACTTTTTACTATCGCTACAAAGCAAATATTCCGTTATTTGGTTGGCTCGGTGCGGGAGGGCGAAGTGCCGCAGGGATGGGCGAGTCAACAGGTCTGCCTGAACAGCACTACAGAGCCACGGTTAAATATTCACACAGCCTGACCTGCCCTGCACTGTGATCCAAATACAAATTAATTACTGCTGGTGTACAAGGAACTGCTTAGATAGAAGAAAATTTAGAAAAAGGTAGCATTGGTTTATTCAGGAACACTTATCTCAGTTGATGTTCAACCAAATACAAGGTGCGTTCAAAAAGTAACGAGCCGGAGGCTGGAATGCGCAAACCGGTGACTACATCGGCTAATCGTGGCGTGTGTAACGAGGTGTGGTTCCGACCAGAGCGTGGAAGGTCACAGCTCTTCGCTAGAGGGCACGCGTGCACGTCACGTGACGAAACAAAGCGAGCAGCAGCATGCATTTATCGTCCAACGCTGCCAGTCGCATTGCAAACAGTGACATAGAGGCGTCAATCGAAGAGCAAAGAGGTGTTTTTCGATTTCTGACAGCGGAAGGAGTAGGGGTAACAGACATTCATCGCCGAATGTCACAAGTGTACGGCGAACACTGCATGTCCCTTGCAAGGGTCAAGGAGTGGCACAAGCGCTTCAGGGAAAGACGGGTGTCGTTAGCCGATGATGCCCGGTCTGGGGCACCCCCCTGAATTACTGATGACGACGTCCAACTGGTTGATGCACTCATTACCCACGACCGCCGAGTGACAGTGAACGCCATAGCCGCCGTGGTCGCTCCACGACAATGCACGACCTCATACGGCCAACACAGTCGCGGCACTCCTGCAGAAATTCAAATGGGAGGTTCTCGGCCACCCTCCATACAGTCCAGACCTCTCTCTCTGTGATTACGCCATGTTTGGTCCCCTGAAAAGGGCTCTGCGGGGCCAACGATTCACCTCGGACACCGATGTCCAGCTGTACGTGCGGAACTGGTTAACATCACAGCCCAGGGAATTTTATGAGACTGCCAATCACCGTCTCGTGTCACAGTGGGACAAGTGCCTCAACAGCCAGGGCCAATACTTCTAACATACAGGTACTGGTTTCTGTAATTATGCCTCCGGCTTGTTACTTTTTGAACGCACCTTATACATTCTGGCGGCTGCTCCGGTGGCGTAGTTGGTAGCATGCTGAGCTTCAATGCCCAAGGTCTCGGGTTCAGACCCGGCCGAAGTCGTCGGATTTTTTAAGACCTTTAAAAATCCCTCAGTATGCCTTCTTTCGGAGGGGAAGTAACGCCGGGAGTCCCATGTCATACACTTCTGTAAGGTAGTCAGCCCGAAGGCTGGTTGGATCCTCAAAAAGTACCGCCGTTAGGTTATGTGGGTAAATACCCGCACAAACCCAAGGCAGCGCTATATTGAGGCTTACTAGGCAAGGTGAGGAGTGAGGTAGTTTGCCATTGCTTTCCTCACCGAGTCAGAACAGCAGTACTAACCCTATGAGTAGAACCTTTCACAACATCCACAGGCACTGACTGTGCCCTGAATGTCATTACTAAGCACCACCCATACCTCAGTAGCTTCCATATAATCACAGCCATAAGTGAGACTGAGACATCGGTGAAAAGCCACATTTTACTCTAGCCTGTGCCAACAGACAAATGCAAATATACTGCATTCATCAAGAAATGGCAAACAGGCCAAGTCATACACTTATGGCATGTAAAAGAACCTTCCACTAACTAAACTTGTGTGAAGCAAAACGTGTAGGTTAGAATTGGTAACGCTCTATTAGTTCCAACGTTCGCCGCCAGGTGCTGACTGCGATGCCATCTAGTAGCCAAGTCTGCATGCTAGGTTGGCGTGGACGGTAGCATTTGGAAGCAAAAGTAGGAACTACTTGAAATTATTATCTGCTGTCCTTACTTGAATTAAAACAGTTAACACACACTAATACAGCCATCAGAATTAAGACCGGTTATCTGACAGATTCCGCAAACCCAAAGTACACGGGGCTACATGACCGCGTTGTCGCAGCCGCTAAACTGAGGAACCAACCAACACTTGCACACAAATACACCTAATACAATGTTCAGATTATGTAAGTTCGTAATAACTTGTATAACACGTCACTCTTATTTACTGATGTTATTGTTCACAACTATGTTTGTTGCGTTTATGATCACAACCATGAGATCAAATGAGATCAATCCGGGCAAATTTCTGTCTGTCTGTCTGTCTGTCTGTCAGTGTGTGTGTGTGTGTGTGTGTGTGTGTGTGTGTGTGTGGTATCAACTCCTAAACGACTGCAGCTATAAAAACCAAATTTAGTATGAGTAAAGACCTATACATGAATATATCACGGCGATATTTGAAAATAACGGCAGTACTACCAACTGCTGAAAATTCACAATCGAAATTTGAGCTCTGTTTAGGATATCTCAGAAGGTAAACATTGGAACTGCTCCAAAATTGACACACATATATATAATGCTACATCAGATTAATTTACAGGAGCCCATACATGACAGTGCTGTCAACATGATTCTGTGTCTGCTGATAGGTCCAATCTTTAAATGCATGTAACTTCCTTACTATTTATTGGATTTCAACCATATTTTGGTATGTGATTTGCCCACCAAAGTAGATATGAATATTTGTTTTCTTTTCTATTTTCAACAGGGCTGCCAACTGTTGAAAAATGCACTCTTTAAATTGTATCCTAATCTCAATGTATCAGAAAGTATGCAGACCAACGGTTCAAAACTTTGCATACATATAGTACCTGAAAATGAAGATTAATTTTCAGTATCCTATATACAACAGTTACCGACAGTAGTGGCTACGCTGGCTAAAGCTCAGCATTAGGTCATTGGGCCAAGCTCTCTGCTGACTCGGTAGACGCGTGGGTTCGAGCCCCACCGTCGGCCGTCCTTGAAATGGTTTTCCGTGATTTCCCATTTTCAACACCAGGCAAATGCTGGGACGGTACCTTCTGACAGGCCACGGCCGCTTCCTTCCACATCCTTGCCCAGTTTCATTCACCATCATTCATTTCATCTCTCATTAACTCCTCTCTTGAGGTTGGCGTCATGAAGGGCATCCGGCCGTAAAACATCGCCACAAAGACTTCCATCCCATCTCATCCCCGACCCCGTTGGAAAACGGGAATAATAAGGGGTAAACATACATACATCCAATATACAACAGTTGCCAACATTATTCTACGCATGCTGATATGTATAATGTTAAATCACATGTAATTTCCATACTAATAAATGAATTTCTTTTAAAATTGGCATAAATATGTCTTAATATTTCAATTTAAGTTTGAGCATCCCATATATGGCAGTGTCGCCAACCTGGCTTTACGCATGCTGATAAATTCAATGTTTAATTACATGTAACATCCATACTACAGATCAATTGGACGTCAACCAAATTTTTCATGCGCATAGTGGACCTTAAGAGATGGAACTAAGAATATATTCAGAGTCTCCAGGTCTGCCAATTGTTGACAGATGATCTCTATAATTTTAAGAAAGGTAGGCTCTTTAGTTCGTCACGGAACTACTTGTTCAATTCCTACTTCTAAAATCATCACGTCAGATTTGACTAAAATGTGAGTTTTGGCCCGCCGACATGCTTCCTTCAATAATTTTGCCCTCAGTCCATACAAAGTTGGCCATCACTGATGTAGATGAAGCACTGCACAAAGCCGCGCATGCGTAGACAACGAAGAATTAATTTAATGTAATGTAGACTATATACTGTACTATTATATTGCTCAATATCTTAAATGCAACCGAAGATGTTGAACTGTGACATTCTGAGCTCTCTGGAAATTGATTGCTGTCTTCTTCACATACTGAATGACCGACATCTCCATATCTAGAGCTACCGTGCACGTCATTACCCATTATTATATGACCTGAATGTAAATCCTGCCCCTAATCCCCTTCCACCATTGGGGTGCAGTTATCAGGCTTCACTTCATCTCCTGAGCATCAGAACCTGGCCGCACACTGAGGTGGGATATAAGAAATTCCGTTCCTCACTTCTCGCGGAGTCCTACAACTCGTCGTTCACACACCTATAGCCATATCCAGGGTCCAGCTAGAACATCGTAGAGTTACTCTGCACCAGGGGATTTCAACTAAATCACCAAAGGGCTACAAATATATCCAAAACACCAAAGGAGGGGCACGTGTAAATCAACCCTGTTTTGTAGAATTACTTCTGTAAATTTTAATTTTAGTAATAATAATAATAATAATTTGTAAATGGTATGGTTGTAAAGAGTCAGAAACAATGCAGCATATTGCATCTGCATATAGGCATTTCCTGGCGACGGAGCACTGACAAAGGTATGATGTAGTTGCTAAAATCTTGCACGAAGGGTTAGCTGATAAGTTGCATCTCCTTCTAAGTCGTTCCTTATTACCAATATCAGCCAGAGGGTGTGATTGATAACGATGTTTACAAGTTGTATTGGCACCGAACTATTCTGACTAATCAATTGGCCGGATTTAGTGGTTGTCGACAAGAAGGTAAAGCAAGCCACCTTGATTGATGTTGTGATCCTCAACAACAAGAAACTCCAAATTAAGCATATTGAAAAGATCAGTAAATATAGTCAGTTGATCAGTCCTATGAAGACACAATGGCATTTAGAAAGGGTAAGGATCATACATATCACTATCTCGAGTACGGACGTGATCCCAAGCATCTTTCTTCAAGGTCTTAAAGAACTGGCTATCTGGCTGGCTAGTTGACGCCCGTGGGCAACCTACGCATCGTTATGAGGATGAAGTGATGATGAAGACGTCACATACATCCAGTCTCCGAGCCACGGGAATTCACCCCAGGAGATTAAAATCCCTAATGGCCCGGCCAGGAATCGAACCCAGGACCCTTCGGGCCAAAGCATAGTACGCTAATCAATTATATGCAGCACTTGATTGTGAAGTTGAATACAAAGTTGTTGGTTCAAGTGCAACGACAACAAGGGCTACGTAAATCGGTCTCCATCAAACATGTAAGGCAAATAAAGGTAAATAATTGTTACACTAGTTTTAAGAATTAGATATGCACAATTTGCCTGATGAAGAACTCAATGAAAAGTTGAAACATGCGCCATAAACTGCACCCTTTTACAATATACATTCAAACTAGAAATTCGAACAATCCCATATTAATGTTGGGATTCAAAGAGTGGCTGACTGGCTGCGTCGCCCAGCGGTAACATTCTCGCCTGCTATGCCCAAGGTTGCAAGGATCGAATCCGGGCGCAGTCAATTGACACGACGGTCATCTCAACAATATAGACTAGGTTCTATTTATGGTTAATGCACGAGGGATCATAAAGGTTTTGATTCTACGTAAAAAGGAAATTCTATGGGATCGCAAGGTCATGTAAATTTCGAAACTGTCATCAAGCCTCACGTGGATTAATATACAGACCTCAACTCCGATCCATCGATGTTAACAAATTCACCACATACCATCGCAGTCTTCACTGGCACAGTTTTAGATGCACCAAATTCCAAATGGTTGTTAGCGAAATAAAGAATCGCTAAACCGGCACTCGAAGAATTTATGAATAAGGATCGTTTATGTAAATGAAAATTGTAAGGATATCCAATTCGTTTTATAACAGTACGTTATGCAACGAGCCTATAATGGCAATAGTAAAGACAGGAGTATGTTTATAAAACGAGCGAAGCGAGTTTTATAATTTCCATACGAGTGTCTTAAATTACCATTATAGGCGAGTTGTGTACGACTGTTTATGTTCGACGATAATTATAACTATTTTATGTTCGAACATAATTATTCATAAATATCTGTCGAGATTTCGCCAGTTTTATGTACTGAACAGAGCGCATGGGACGAATACCCCACTATGACACTAGCCAGACAGTGAAATTTAAAATAGGAGGCGGTGTAAGTCAGCGCAGGTGCGATGCTATCCTCACCTAATTGGTCACACAACTGTTTCTTGAGCTTTGATTGGTGGGAGAAACTGTATCATAATGAAAACTTGTACTATAATGAGCCTCATTATAGTTCAGTTTTCTGACAAATGATATTTACATTTCACCAGGGTCGAACATAAATAATTGTTACACTAGTTTTAAGAATTAGATATGCATAATTTGTCTGATGAAGACCTCAATTAAAGGTTGAAACATGTACCTACGATTGAATAGATGTTCTTAATTTTGTATTAATAGGCGTTGTATCTAAGAGTTATCTATCATTAATCAAAACGGTAAATATCAAACATTCCCTAACATGGTAAATATTAGCGATTTTTATAAGTCAGGTTGGCACATACTGTGCTCCAAATAGTGAAGCCTCGCACTGTCCCTGCCACAGAGCGCTTTGCAAACCCATCGCCGCTGCTGCTTTCAGTCTCTGGCTAGCCTTTTTTGACCCCAGTGGCTCTGTGTTGCTACCGTAATTACTGAACATGGGGGGGGGGGGGGGGTGTAAAAGCATTGATGATTCGCATAATAACACGTTGTTTGCCTGGAATTAATGTATTAATCGCCCTTAATGAAGGCTGAATTGAAAGCTAATATGACCCAGATTGAAGTACTGTGAACATGGCTCCACGATGATGTACACAACAGAGCACATCTCTAACGCATGCCCACTACCCTCTACCATTGACACGAGCATTCTTTCTCACTGCCCCCTTGATTCGTTAATGATTATAGCCAGATAAGCCTGAATCTGATTACAAGGAGAGCGTGATGGTGCAGAGGTATAACTGCTTGCCGTTTACCCAGACATTCAGGCATCGGTTCTTGGTGACAATAAGGTGGAATTTTTACCTGAAAAATAAGTTGTGACAGGAAGGCCATACAGTCTTAAATCTATAAAAATAAACGTTGTCCTTTAAATTCTAAAGTCAAATTTGCAGCTGTCCAATTAATATTTGCAGGAAGCCCAAACACTCTAAAAAAATCATTTGAATCTTAAAAAGAAAGTAAAAGAATATGGAATGAAAATAAACATCAGTAAAATAGGAGTAAGAACTCACATCCACTAAATGTGAGGATATATAGTGAGCCAGTTCAACAAATGGAACAATTCAAATATCTAGGTCAAATGACGACAGAAAATCTACAATGTAATAATTAAATTATATCCCGGATAGCTAAGAAAGTCTTTCGTGACAAGCGCAATGTCTATCAGTTTACGAAAACGGATTCTAAAGTCATAAAGATATACTGCGCGGAGACCTGGACGATAAACAAGAAAGACATCAAGAGGCTGGAAGCATTCTAGATGTGGTGTTGGCATCGAATGCAAAAAGTGAGCTGGGCTGAGAGAAGGACCAATACTGAGGTGCTACAAATTGTTCAAGAAAGGTTGTTTTTATTTATTTTAGGAGCTGCGATATCGCGGTCATTTAGTCACGTGCATTTTGGGTGTGAGGGGAATTTGTGTTATAACCCGCATTACTGCGATGATTACACTAGTGTGTGTATTTGTAAATTGGGCGTTAGGATTGGGAAGCAGGCGGATATGGCTTTAAGTTAGAAACCATCCCAACACTTGACTGGAGTGTAAGTGGAAAAATCACGGAAAACCACTTCCAGGATAGCTGAGGTGGGAATCGGACCCTCCTGATCTCAATTTTGCCTCACAAGGCTGAGTGTACCGCGTTCCAGCCCTCACACCAGAGTTACATTTCTTGGCAGAGCCGGGAAGCGAACCCGGACCTTTGGGGCGTCAGCCAAAAACGCTAGCCACTACACCACCACGAGGTGGTCGTTTAAGAAATGACACAGATGCTTCATCTGGATGAGGCAACTTGCATGGCTAGGACATAGGCTTCGCCATGGCAGTCTCATGATTAAGGTGATAAAGGGCAAACAACGTCGTGGAAGACCGAGAAAGACATTTGACAAGACCTTTTTAACAATGCAGGGCTGGAGAGATATCAATGCATTGCACCGGATCGAACTGAATGGAGAAAATTCATTCATTGTAGGAGCAAAGCAGTCGAAAGACTCAAATACTCAATATGATGGTCTTAAGTAGTGGAGTGGTGGTGCTTCTAACTCACTCCAGAACCCCCCTTGCTTTACTACTAAGCCTCAGCCATGTTAAATATCTCTCGAACGCATGGTCCGATTTTGACAAATGAGGTATCGTTGGACTCGGGCTGACGTTATCTTTGCTATGGACTATTCGTTATATTTTTAAATTTTTTTTTGAAAATTTTTGTTTTTGAAACTAGGTGATAGTTTGAAAACTAAACATGATAGAACGTTGTGCCATAGCTCAAACGAATGGTCTTTATGCCCTTTATTTTCTATAATGAAACTTTTTTACTTTTATGTTTTTTTGAAAACACTCGAATTTTGAAAATCCTATATTTTGGAAACTAGGAACTCTACAAAAACGTTTATTTGACATAAATGAAAGGTCCCTATGCCCTCTACCACCAAAATAAATTTCAAGTCTCTAGGATGAAAACCTAGTAGTGTGGTAGTGAGAGAGCTGGACCACTTCTTATTGAGCCACCCTCGTATTTGCCCCGAAGCTGATATCTCGCTAACCAATGGTCGGATTTGAACATACAGGGTGTCCTAGCACTCGTAGTGATGCCCCCTACTTTCCTATAGCCTCTTTATTTGATTAAAAGACCAAAACTAAAAGGTCATGTGCTTTTAATATCTCGCGAACCAATCATGCTAGAGGCATGTTCGATAGGTCCAAGGACTCGGGGTGACGTCCTCTCTGCTATGGACCACTCGTTATAATTTTTAATAAAATTGGAAACTCGATTTTGGGGTAAACACGTGTTTTTGTGATTTTGCCGATATCTCACGAAGCAATAACGCTAGAGGCATGTACGATGGGTCCAAGGATTCGGGAAGACGTCCTCTTTGCTATGGACCACTCGTTGTAATTTTAAAAAAATTGGGAAACGCGATTTTGGGGTAAACACGTGTTTTTTATAATTTTTGCCGATATGTCACGAACCAATAACGCTAGAGACGTGTACGAGGTGTCCTAGGACTCGGGCTTTCGCCCCCTTTCAAATGTGGTAGATATTTTTTTCCAAAAAATAATTCACAAAGGGCCTAACGCCATACATGTTGAAATAACGTTTTCTTTTTCTTTACTTGTTTATAATGTTTATGAAGCGTGGTGGTTGAGAGAGACGATACGGCTGGGTGTGTGTGTTTCAACGAACCTGTCGCTAACCACAAGGACCATGCTTAATAGAACAATCGCTATTTCGGCTGGTCGGTGTATGACAGAACAAGCGTCCGTTTTGTGATATTTTACCTTTAACGTGTAAACGGTGATGAGAACTTGGTTCTATGTTGATCGAAGCGAGTACAGAAAACAAACGAGCAGGAGGTGAATGTCATTTGAGCTTATTGGAAGGCTCCGATCTGACTTGACAACAGGTGCAATGGAAAAAATGACCAAGACGCTTGAAGGTGAAATAATCTGACCATTGTGCTGGCAGGGAAGTGCGAAAGGCATGCACACATGTGTGAAACCACAGGCACGCTAAACCAGTGACATCCTGTTTTGCTTCGTACGTGACAAAATGCAAGTTCATGTGAAATTTGATCTACCGCAGGTGTTCGCTTGGGACGTTATCTGTCCACATGCGCGATAACTGTTAACAAGTTACATCCTGTCTTGCTTTGTACGTGACAAAATGCAAGTTCAGGTGAAATTTGATTCGCCACAGGTGTTCGCCTGGGACGTTAGCTGTCCACGTGCCTGATAACAGAATGGTCAAAGCGTGGGAAAAAAAAAAGATTATACATGCAACGTAGCATATATAAAGACACGTCGCTGACATTTCCACTCGCACTTATGTGACTACTTTTGAACACACTACAGCGTTGTGTGAAACACTTGGCCTTGTTTAGCAGTTTTGGTGTTGGTGGAAAATACTTAACCTTGTTGTGGGGTAGGTATATATTTATTCATTTATATATTTATTGATTTTATATAAATACATGCAATTATTTATTGATTAGGTAATTAATGATTTTATTTATTTATTTATTTGTTTGCAGATAATCGGTATAGCCTACTTGTCGTGTGTGTGTGTGTGAATGATATTAAAGAAAGAGAAAGGCAGACAGATTGAAAAGAAAACCATTTCCACACTAGCCCACGAGACGGGAATATAGCAAAGCATTACTCGTCAAGGTGAGATTTGTTTTATTATATAATATAACCTGTTTGATTTTGTTTTGTTTATGAAATGCATAAACTATATGGAATGGATATACTTATGGTGGTTTATTTTATTTCTTTTTAGAGTGTTGGAAAACGCTTGACCTCTGTGAATAACCAGGAACGTGTGTGTTTGGGACCATTGTCAAGCAGTCTACAGCTGAAAACTCAGGTGAGAGTGTTCTTTCTAAAATAATGTCATTTGCCACTGCTACCGATACGTTAATTTGGGAACCTCTAAACAGTTGTTTTAAATCGCGTGTGTGCTCTGGCCGCGTAGTCAATGTTAGAAAAAGTTTGATTCCCAAAGAATTTTTACAATCTTGTTTTGAAATTTTTAAAATTGAAATTTGTACAGCGCAAAGGTTGCATACGGCTTTAAAGGTGAATACAGAACTAGTGTGCGATTTTGTATATAAAAAGAAGGACGTAGAGCATAAAGAGACATTTTATATTTGCAGTAAAATGCAAGAGCTGTTCATAGCCCATAATTTGGAACAGTGGTATGAAACCCACGTGGTGAATGCCTTGCTATCAAAATTTGATAAACTGCAACAAGGACCGAGTGGTCTAGCCTTAGACAAAATTCATCATTTGCAAATCAACATTTGTCAATTCAACCCGTTGAATGCTGGGTCTAGCTATATTAAAACACCACCAGCAATAGCTTCGAAAAAGGCTGTGGTCAATATAAAGAATCGTGACAATGATTGCTTTCTGTGGTCTGTGGCTGCGTTTTTGCAACCAGCACAACATAATGGTTGTCGACCAGGAATGTACAAGGCCAAGTTTGTTGAATTGAAACATACTTTAAATTTAACTCGAGTATCGTTCCCTATGGACTTAACCGAGATCCATAGGTTTGAACAAGATAACCAGGACTTTTCGTTCATGGTGTATGGCCTTGATGGTAATGAGATTGTGGGTCCTCTTTATGCTACAAAAGAACCGAAACGACACCACATTCATCTTTTATATTTATCTGTAGGAGAGGTGAATCACTATTGCCTCATTAAAAGCTTGAGTAGATTGCTAAGCAGACAAGTGTCTAAGCATGCTGGTGTAAAACATATTTGTGACCGTTGCTTGCAATATTTTACCACTCTTACGCTTTTGGAACGTCATAGGATAGATTGTGTTACTCAGGAAGCGGTGAGATTGATATTGCCACAAGGGGACAAGGCTGTGTTAAACTTTAAAGACATTCATAAGCGTGACACTGTTCCCTATGTGGTATATGCAGATTTCGAAGCACTCACCACACCCATGGCGGGATGTGAACCAGATCCCACCATCAGCTCAACCACACCCATTCAAAAACATGAACCCTTTGCCATAGGATTTAATGTGGTGTGTGCCTATGACCCAACACAATCCGTTTACAAATACCGTGAGGGGCCAGATTGTGCCAAATGGTTCTTGGATGAACTTGTCAAGTTGGTCGATCATGTACAGGAATTACTGGACCACCCAGTACCCATGAGCCTATCTCCAGAACAGCAGCAGCAGTATGAGCATGCCACGACATGCCATATTTGCGAAAAGCCTATTTTAAGTGGAGAGGAAAAAGTCAGAGACCACTCACACTTTACAGGGGAGTTTCGTGGAGCTGCGCATAGTAAATGCAACTTGAACTTTCCAGCTCCTCGTTTCATTAGTGTCTTTTTCCACAATCTGGCGAATTATGACATTCAGTTTTTGATTCGTGAATTGGGCCATGTCAACAAGGGCTCGTTTACCATTATTCCCCAAAACCATGAGCGTTTTACGGCCCTGACATGGTGGTTGGGCGACTTTAGCATTCGATTTTTGGATTCCTTTAAGTTTATGGCATCCTCGCTAGACAGCCTTGTGAATGGCTTGAATGAGGAGGAATTAAAAAATACTAGAATGCATTTTAATGATCCTGAGCAATTTCAATTGTGCATTCGGAAAGGTATATTCCCGTATGATTTCTGCAATAGCTGGGACGTGTTAAAGCAAAGAAAACTCCCACCACAAGAGAAATTTTACTCGAAACTAACACGCAGTACCGTTTCCGATGAAGACTATGCACATGCATGTCAAGTTTGGCGAGTGTTTGGCATGAACACGCTAAGTGAATATGCTTTGCATTACCTAAAACTGGATGTATTGCTGCTCACTGATGTGTTTGAAAAATTCCGTAACTTGTGTCAACACATTTACGGTCTTGACCCGGCTCACTATTACACGAGTCCTGGACTCTCGTTTGATGCCGCTTTGAAATACACTCAAGTGGAATTGGATTTACTCACTGACGTAGACATGGTTCTATTTTTTGAAAAGGGCATTCGTGGCGGCTTTGTGTCACTTAACCAACGCCATGCCGAAGCGAACAATGTCTACATGCCTGATTATTCACCAGACAAACCAGAATCGTACTTAATGTACTATGACGTGAATAATTTGTACGGTTACGCCATGAGTCAGCCTTTGCCCTATGGAAAGTTTGCTTGGCTGACAGACAAACAAGTGTCAGAATTTGATGTAATGAAGGCTAGCCAAGAAACAGGCCGTGGATATGTGCTAGAAGTGGATATTGAATATCCCTCATCCTTGTATGATGAACATGCCGATTTCCCATTCTGCCTTGAGCAAATGGTTCCCCCTGACAGTAAAGTGAAAATTGAAAAACTCATGGGCACACTTTACAACAAAAATCGGTATGTGGTACATATCCAAATGTTGGTGCAATGCCTCGCCCAAGGCTTGGTGTTGAAGAAAATCCACAGGGGTATTTCTTTTGCTCAAAAAGCATGGCTTGAGCCATACATGCGACTCAACACAGAGCACCGACAAATGGCAACACAGCAGTTTGAAATTAATTTTTTTAAATTAATGAACAACTGCTTCTATGGCAAGTCCATGGAGAATGTCCGCAAATACCGTGACATTAAATTGGTCAATGTCTGGGAGGGGCAGTGGGGTGCCCGGCGGTACATTGCCAAGCCAAATTTCAAATCGATCAAAATTATCGATGAGGATTTGGCTACTATTGAAATGAGTAAGACCAGCGTGACCATGGATAAGCCCATTTACTTGGGTCAAGTCATTTTAGACTTTTCTAAATCGGTCATGTATCGATTCCACTATGAGTTTGCCAAACGCCATTTTGAGGACGTTTCTCTTTTGTATATGGACACGGACTCATTCATTTACCACATTCGCCACTGCAACCCCTATGACGTCATGAGGCAACATAGTGACTGGTTCGACACCTCTTGCTATAGCGCTGACAACGTGTTTCAGCTGCCCATAAAAAACAAAAAGGAAATGGGCGTTTTAAAAGATGAATGTGGTGATTCCATTATGACGGAATTCGTAGGTTTGGCTTCGAAAATGTATGCTTATCGCACACTCGACTGTAAGGAAGCCAAAAGAGCAAAAGGTGTAGGTAGGGCAGTGGTAAAATCGCTACGTGTTGATGACTATCTAGCGGTTTTACGCACGGGCAAAGCTATGTCTCATACACAGTGCAGGATACAATCCAGCAACCATCATTTGTATCTTGTGGAACAGAGAAAACGCACTCTAGCCTCCATGGATAACAAGCGTGTGTGGGCTGATGACCTGCTCACCAGCCTGCCCTGGGGTTATGATCGCAAGGAGGAGAAGGTGCGATTTCATTGTTTAATCGTTTATGGGACATAGCTTTATGTAACTTGTAGATTTAGTATTTTGTAAATATTGTTTTTTTGTCATTGTAAATAGTAGATTTTGTAAAATAGTGACAACCCACTTGGACCTTTTGCTCTTTAAAAGTTCTATGCAACCTTATTTTTTTAAAATTTTTTGATTGGTAAATAGTTTGATTCTTTTAACGCTGTACAAAGTTGAGTTTTTTTTTGTAAATATGAAATAAGTAAGATTTTTAGTAACTTTAATAAATAGTATTTAATTATTTTTCATAATGTAAATGATAAACTAAAAAGTTTTTTTGGGATGAGTGTGCATGTCGAGAATGTGCTTTTGGGAATAAATAAAGTGGTTGTGTTTGTTCCCAAAGACAGGTGTGAATGTATGAATGGAGAGAGAAAACTGGTGTGTATGATTGACCAGAGCAAACACGGTGAGGTAGGGTAAATGGTCACTTATATACTCATTTTGTTTTAAATAGTTTCGTTTTTTTCATTGAAATGTGGCAGACAATAGACATTATTTTTGTAAAAACAGTCTTACCTGCAGTAGTCGTAGACCTCGACGTTTCTCCAAACACCCATAAACTCACTGCAGCATCGTCATGGTCATGCACTTGCATCAACATCATTGTCAAATCTCAACTTTCGACATACACCAAAGGGAAAAATGTGAAAACAGCAAAATGGAAAATCCATGTTTCCATATCACCAAAAACGCAAAACTTAAAACGGACATTTTTAAAAACTGGAAATGGGCATGTGTGAAATATGAAAATTCAAAAACTTCAAACGGTCATTCTTTAAAAAGTGTCATCAGCAAAATGGAAAAATCCATATCATCAAAACGAACGTTTTCAAAAACTGTAAATTGCAAATTAGCAAAATGGCAATGTGTGAAATGTGAAAATGAGAAATCAGCCATCAACATCATGGTTTTTTTATAAATAATAAAAACACAAAACATCGTGCTCTGGTATACCTTTGTTTTTTATTTCATAGTGAATTGACAAAAGAAAAATAGAATACAAACAAATCCCAATTCCTCACTCCTCAATGTTTATGTCCATGCATCATCAACTTTCCTTTCATAGCACTCATGACAATTAGGGCTGCCATCCTTTCACCCACTGAGGCATCACTGGATGTGAAACGTTGTTTAGCTTTCTTTAATAACAATTTATCTGCCACATGTCTTAAACCAGGATGACTATGGCGATAAGAAAGGTCATGTTCCTTGCATGCTTGATCCAAAAGATTAATGGGTACATCACCACGTTGTAAACGTTTTTCGAGACGAGTTCCAGGGCCGCAAAAACGATAACCTGGAAGATGGATTTCGAAAGGTAGGTATTGAATCACTTTGTCAATGACGCCATTGCCAGTACAGGTCTGGCATATCCTTTTCCATCGATGGTAAAAAGGTTTGGTCTTCCTCCTCCTCTGTGGACGATGTTTGTGTTTGTTGTTGTTGCTTTTTCTCGCCATGACACTCGTGGAATGATTCAACAAAGTCTTTACATGGACTTTTATGACCGTGATACAGTTTCACTAGCTGGCAAGTCGCACACTGACGCATAGACGGTATTTTTGCCATGGCCACTTGCTTATGGTGATCGTAATCCGTACAGGGTTGCAATTCACTCAACACAGGGTCTTGAGTCCATGAATTTGGTTCATGTTGCCAGATTTCTTTGACCGCGTTGGCGGCCACATAATAAATGAACGACTTGGGCAGCGCCAAGAGTTCCTCTTTGGTAAAACTGTCTAGTTTCTTTTTGCACACAAAGAACTTGCCGATGGCTTTGTCCGTAGCATTGCCTTTCTCCATGGTATCACGTGCTGTAGATGTTTACACGTCGCTTGTAGAAATCTCACTGGCGTCATTCACAGGTAAATCTTGAGTTATAATTTTGTTCAACAACTCCCAGGAGGCATGGGTGGTTAACCAATGAAAGAGATGCCACGCATGCGATAGGGCTGTATGGGTAATGTTGCCACAGGAACAAGTATCCATGAGCGTTTGCAGGGAGGGGCAGCCCAACTCCATGAGGTCGATACATTGGCAGTAAGACGCCAAAAATGGTTGCAACCATTGACGTTTTTCATTACCTTTCACAAATACCACATTGGCCGAGGACAAGTGTGCTTTCATGACCACGTCCAAATATTTATAGGAAATGGTTCCCTGATTCCAGTCTAGTTGCCTATGATTTTCAATCCACTGGGTTTGTTTACGGTCTTTTTCACACAACAAATCAAAAGCATGGGGTGGTTTAAATAGCAAATGCGTAGCTTGCGATATCCAAAACGTGGTACAATCGATCATGGCCACTTGTTTAAATATAAATTTGTTGTCAACAATTTTAAACCCTTGGCAATCCACAATGAGTGTGCGCAACATGTTGACGCTTGCCTGGACCAAGTTCAACTGACGACTGACGGACGATCAGGTGTGATCATGACATAGACTTACCTGCCATGCTAGTTTCAAAATTGAGGTTAGGGTAGGACAGGGGGACATGCAAAAATAAGAATTTAAGAATTACATCATCATTTTATTATCATAACACGTCTTACAGGCTTTTCTCATTTTAGGATAAGGACGATAGCAACTGATACAACAATATAGTCTCTTGTGTTTGTAACGTCCATAACACCGATGATGTCCCAATGTCTCTAAACTAGGCGTTTTTGATGGTGATCTGCTCACCGAAGCACCATGGATACCATACGGCCCACATGTATCGTAACTTGTTTTTTTTTCATCACCCAGAGACACAAGCGAGGGATAGCTTGAATGACAGGGTATATTTCCCACTTTCATTCTGCACAGGTAGGGGCAGGTGGGTGACCAGCGCTGATGTTCCTGCATGGGTTCATCGCCCTCCTGCCATTGGTCTATGATGATGGGACAAAAGGCACATTTCACTTCATCTCTCGTTTTTAAATAGTAGAATCCAGCAGCCGCCAAGGCTTGAGGGTTTATGAAAGGCACTGGCCACGTGGCAAAAGTCTTGAAACGTTGTTCCTCAGAGTTTACATTCATGGATGTGACGTCTCTTGAGGCTTTAAAGCAAGACATGACTGAGTGGCTTGACGTGGGATGACCTGTTATTTATACACTCGTCACTTGGTTGGACAGTGGATAATAGTTGACTTGTTTGTGATGAATAATCAGACAGTAGGCCGTCGTATTGGCTGGTACATTGTCATGCGTTTCAAAATCTAGTCGAATGTCGATATTGGATGGCTTGACAGACTCTTCCAGGTAAGAACAGTCAAAAACAATCAGTGGTGCTCTTGCCTTAAACGCTTGGGGTAGTAGCATGGGGCCGTTCTCTTTTTGATAATATGACCATCGAAATTTAGAAAACAAGTCGTACAGGGGGCCAAACTTATTTTTTGAAAAATCCAAATCCAGTCCTTCATAGGGAAACACAGCTCCGTTGAGGAAAAGACGTGCATTTCTCAATTGCAGGTGATCAAATTGCGAGGCATCTTTGGTTTGTTGATACTTGCGATTCGTTTGAAAACCCACGATCAGGTAGAGAGGTCTCTCTGTATAGCGAGCTGTTTTTACAGACCAACTGTGTGTGTTGGTGGTGGGCAATAGCGGATACTCATGGAGTGCCCAGCTTCTAAATTCCATGGGTAGAGGCATATCTCTCTTTACCATTTTGAGTATGTCCAGTTTTTTGCTATCGTTAAGGGTCACATGAGGCACTTTCCATAGCAAGCGTTGTAGTTGAATTTTTGAATCGATGGGGGCATTGTCGGCTCCCTTGAGTGCATTATTATCACTCCTGTCTCTCACCAGATAAAGCACTTGCCTTGCGTTAACCACAATGCGTTGGTGATCTTCAGCAAAGCCTAGAATCAGTTTAAGAGGTAAATATCCAGTAAAGGTCCCATCAGTGTGTACCATCCAGTCATTGGTCGAGTCAGGACACCAACCTGCCATGCAAAGTGTTTTACCTTCTTCCTCACTATAAGAGGGGTATAGTTTCATGACACTGGAAATGCCCACATTTCGAGTGCTATCCACCACGATATCGTTAATGACATAACGTACTTCAGAAAACAGAAAGGCTAAACCATGGTTGGCCAACTTGGATGTGGTAGGTGTAGAGCCATCGGCTTTGGTGAGCCGACCTTCAATCTGAATGACACTTTCATGCGGTAGGGTGTAAATATCTTGGTTGTTGATAACAAATTGAATTTCATCATTGTTATTGAGTCCAGGTGTTTGAGCTTGATAGGAATGGAGATCAATTCTTACCACTCCTGGTTGCTCCTCGATGCGGTTCGCTATCTCTAGGATAGAATTCATCATGAGGGTTGACGTGGTAACCCAAATACTGTAAAATCTGCTTGTTCTGAGATGTTAACGTGTATTCACGTGGCAAACAACTAACACCATTCCTAGACGGTGTTGTTGCTTTATACACAAACTTCATAGTGGCTTTAGCACCAACTTGTAAGTCACTGGTGTGGTAGAATCTAGATCAATGAGTTGTTGATCTCTATTGATCAGTCTTAATGTTATATTACTAATACTATCAACAGCCACAGCATGAAAAAGCACCACTGGAGGGTTTTCACGAATAATATAGCCATTGGGCGATGTCACAATAAAGTCATAAAGTGAATGCGATGGTTCTTGATTGGTGTACACTTGGCTAATAATATTACACGTCACCGACACATGATGGTCCTCAATGAATTTCACTTCATGGTCTGATTCATGTTTTTTGTTGGGCTCCAACACACGTGGTTTAAATCCTAGTAATGGACCAATGGAATCGGGGTGTGTTTTAAAGTCAATGTTGAATGAGGAGAAAATACTGCAGCGATGAGTGTTGGTATTGCCTACGAGTTCAAACTTGTGCGTTCCGTCGAGAAATGACTTTAAACCATATTGATTGATCAACACCACATAAATGTGTTCATAAATGTCATCGATCGTGTATCCACCAGAGTTCAAGGTGAGCACAGAATCATCATAGTAAAACTTGTTGTTCACATTTTCACGTATGTTGTATATTCGATTGTACGTTTCAAGAGAAACAAGTCCTAAACCATAGGGTTTTTCACTCAATTCGATAGGCGGGTAAAAGTCTAGGCTGACTTCAGGTCCACGTCCATGCACTGTAAACGTTTTACTTTCTGCCGACATACTGGTGGCGTTTTTGCTTATGCTGCGTCTTATATAAAAAAATTAAACACAAACGTCCACACTGTTGGCTGTTAAACGTTTGCTCTCGTTTCACATTATAATATATCTTGATCCTGTTTCCAAAATAGGTCACTAGTTCCATGGGCGGGGGCAAATTCCCAAAACTGTCAAAGTACCATACCGTGGATCCCTCTTTGACATAAGCTACATAATGCGTTCCTGGTCCTCGGTGATCATCCAAATTGACAACAGCACATTCCTGTTTCCAGGGTCGTGGGGGTGATTGGTTTCGCATAAACACACCTCGAAAATGAGAAAGCTTTAGTTGTTTAGCATAGCTTTCCACTTGTTCATGCGTCAGGGCATGTCTCGCTATGGCAGAGGTTAAATTTTTTTTTTTTAATAGTTCGAAATGGTGAAATCCCAAATCCTTGTTGATAAAAGGCTGGCTTTAAATTGGCATTTCTAGCCCCCATGGCAATCGCTTCCATCGTTTCATTGTGTCGCTGACTTTCTTTGAGTTGTTGCTTGCCCTGCTGCGCGGCTTTAATGGTTTTTGCCACTGCACTGGCACCGCCCAAAAGTGAGCCCAGAGCAGCCAACCCGGCAAATAATGCAGGTAAAAATCCCGCTCGTTTGGGGACGGGAATCACTCGCCCTTGGTTTGAAACCTGTCGCCGACGTTTTGGAATAACCTGTCTCTGTGCTGCTCGAAGGGCTTTCCTTGTGGTCAATACATTATTTTTTCTTTTTTTCTTTCGAAAGGGCTTGTCCTCGAATGTTGAAAACCCTGGCTTTGCCAAGGACAAAGTCCTTTTTTTAGTCTTTCTCACTGCATACCTTTGTTTCACCATGATGATAATGACCAACAACCTTTCACACGAAAGTTTAAATCACAACTAAGGTCAGATGGTTATTTCATGGCTGTATATTCCAATTCCACATAAAGTGGGAAATCGTTTATGGTTTTTCCCGCTTGCTTTTCATCCCATGTCAACATGAGATAAAAGGATAATTCGTCACCTGCATTGACCATTTCATGGTCATGGACCAACATCCTATGACCATTTATCTTTATTTGTAAATGGTTCTCATCAGGTATGGCATATTTGATGTGAATGGTTCCATCATAGTGTAATCGATAGTGGCTTAAACCCGAAGCAAGCACATAGGTCAAGTGCTGATCATGGACTAGCGGTAAATGGTTTCTGTCATTCACAGGTTTTTCATTTGTCAGATACACTAAAAACACAGATGGGATAAATTTATAAAGCCTTTTCATTTCGTGGGTCACGTAACGCTTGGTACAAACATCGTCTTCGTCTTGTGGGTCTTCCACGTGAATAATCCGATGGTGATTAGCGCTATAGCCATTCACCATAAGCTGGGGCACTTTGTCATAAAACTCATACACTTTGTTATCCACATACTTTTTCGTAGTAACGTCTGTAGACACTTGAGGATGTTTTACATGGGTTAACCGCTTTCCCTTAAAGTCATAATCTCCCTGTTTTGTGCGTGGCACTACTGACCTATCCACATAGTGTTTATTAGCAGGATCTGTTTCCTGTTTAGGATCATGTATGAGGACAGGCCTATCTTTGGCCATCAACGCACGTCCAAAGACATCCATCGTCAACCTGTAGTAGCAGTCTACTGTTTTTATGACAAGGTTCGGTGTCCTGTATATAGACAGCCGGCTAGCCTGTCTAAGCCTTAGTTGACATGAAGATTATTAAGCAGCAAGAGTCATTCCCCGTGGGGGACATGGTTTCCCATCTCTGTCCCACATCACGTGAACAACGCCATGGTTCACTGTTTCCATCTTCCATTCGCTGCATCATTGTGGGGCCTTCCGGCTGTGGAAAGACTAATCTTTTGCTAACGCTCATTACAGCGCCCAATGGTCTGCGTTTTCAAAATATTTATATTTTTGCAAAATCTCTCTACCAACCCCTCTACGTGTTTCTGGATCAAGTCATGTCTGGATTACAAAAAGAGAATATGGGTTATTTTACATTTTCCATGCAAGAAAATGTGATTTCACCGGATGAGGTAAAGCCTGATTCACTCATGATTTTCGATGATGTATCCACTGAACGTCAAGGCATCATTCAAAGCTATTTCAGCATGGGTCGACACAAACATATCGATTGCTTCTATCTTGGACAAACGTATTCTAAAATGTCCAAACAGTTGATTCGTGACAATGCCAATGTCATTGTTTTATTTCGTCAGGACGAGAGGAACAGTCGTCACATTTATAATGAACATGTGAATCCGGATATGACCTTTCAAATGTTTACAGAATTGTGTGCCAAGTGCTGGAACACTCAACGTCATGCCTGTTTAGTGATTGACAAACAAAGTGAACTCAACCAAGGACGGTATCGCTTAGGGTTTGATCATTTTATTGCTATTTAAGGTCTTGTCTCATTCCCCGGCAAGTCATTTGCCAAGACACCATGGCGTTAGCAGAGAGTCAATTAAAAAAGCATATTATTAGAGCAAACAATACTATTCGCCAAAAGTTTCGTCAATTGAAACAATCACGTGCCAATCATGCTTTGTTTATTCAACAACATTTAGCACCTCCGCTGAAAGCCATGTTGAAACCCTCTTTCAAGCCATCTGAAACTCTACCCACCGTTTCACAAGCCACGCAGACGCTGCACGAGGACCCTGAGGAAGAGGAAGAGGAACAGGAAGATTTGACTAGTGTTAGTGAAGTTGAGGATGAGGAGGAACAAGTGTTTACGCCTCAAAAAAAGGCCGCACCCCTTGCAGAGTTTTTGAGAAAAAAGAAATCCTTGGCCATGGTCGAAACACCTTGCCCTTCCAGAGCGTCTCCGTTTTCACAACTCTTGGCCACCCCTCAACATAAAGCTCAACTGAAAACCATTTTAATAAAATATTATGGATCAACATTGGAACCCTATTTCACCGATCTATTTATTGGAAACACAGATACCACGTATGGTGTTCGCTATGAGGATGATAGTTTTAAAATTGGCGATTCATCCATTAAATTTGCTCGTACTAAAGCTGTCATTAAAAACATCAACTATAAATTAACGCCAGGACTGTTAAAGCTGCTCTGTTCTCGGACCCCCTCTTCCCATGATTATACGTCAGAGGATCTTGACAAATATAAATCCATTTTATTGGATACCCATGCTCACAAAAGACAGTATGATCCCACGCAACAAGTGAATGCCAATATATCTCAAAAATATAAAACCATCATTGCAAAAATGTTTCCCACCAGTCAAAGTACTCGTCGGAAAGCATCCGCTTCGGGAGTGACATTTAAATCATTAAAACCCCTTGTGGATGTTACCTACTGGCACAATCCCAATAAGCTCGTCCAGCGGCTACAGTTGTTGCATGCTTCACGTCAAGCTGGCCACACCGGTCACGATTGGGAAATTCAAGAAATTGAACAAGAACTTCGAAATGCCAAAATTATTGTTTAAGCCCTCACCCATTAAAATGGGTATTGCTCACGAGTTGCATCGCCCAGCTAGGCGTCACTATCCGCGACTCAAGGTGATTTCACGAGGTGTGGATGAACTTTGGCAGGCTGACTTGGTTGAAATGATACCCTATGCTGGCGTTAACGACGGTGTACGCTATATGTTGACCGTCATTGATGTCTATTCCAAAATGGCCTTTGTTGAACCTGTGCGTCGCAAGTCTGGCCCACTAGTTACCAAGGCCTTTCAACATATTATTCAACACTCCCAACGTCAACCTCAGCTGCTACAAACCGACCAGGGGAAAGAATTTTTCAACAAGGACTTCTCCAGTTTTCTCAAATCTAAGGATATTCACCATTACACCACGTACAGCAATCTCAAAGCCAGTGTGGTCGAGCGGTTCAACCGAACATTGAAAACCCATATGTGGAAAGCGTTTACCGCTCAGGGCAGTTATCGCTGGTTGGACATGTTACCTGAGCTAGTGTTACGTTACAATGACACCAAACATAGAACGATTGGGACCAAGCCACGTCTCGTAACTAAAAATATTCAGCGATTGGATAAACTGTTTAACCCCATAAAAACAGCCGATCCTAAACGTCACCGACTGAACATTGGGGATTTTGTTCGTGTGAGCAAATTTAAGTCTGCCTTCAATAAGGGCTACACGCCTCAGTGGGGGACTGAACTATTTCGAATTCGTCGAGTCTACTTGGACACTCCAGTCACTTATTTACTCGAGGACCTCAACCATCAACCCATAAAAGGTAGATTTTATCTCCATGAACTTCAGAAAACAGCATTTCCTCAGCATTATCTTGTGGAAAAAGTGTTGAAACAAAAAGGAAATAAACTCTACGTCAAATGGTTAGGGTTTAACTCTACGTTTAATTCCTGGATCAATAAATTACATGTTGTGTGAACCTGTGTACTTTTTATTTATTCACACATGTTGTACACCACCTATAGCTCTATGTGTACAGCGCTCCGCGCTTCATGCATGTTCATACATGTTTGTCTTTCCCTTTCCTCCTGTGTTCTCTCATACATTACCCCTCCCCTCTCCCTCCCTTCACCTCCCACCACTGCTGTTTGCAGCTCTTGCCTATTTATTGGTTGTGACATCATTCCGACAAGTTGCATCATACTTTTTACTGATTCAGCGATTCCCACGCTTTGAACATTCTCTTATCGTGCACGTGGACAGATAACACCCAAGCGAACACCTGTGCCGGATCAAATTTCACCTGAACTTGCATTTTGTCACGTACGCAGCAAGACAGGATGTAACTTGTTAACAGTTATCGCGCACGTGGACAGATAACGTCCCAGGCGAACACCTGTGCCGGATCAAATTTCACGTCAACTTGCATTTTGTCACGTACGAAGCAAAACAGGATGTCACTGGTTTAGCCTACATGTGGTTTCACACATGTGTGTGCACGCCTTTCGCACTCCCCTGCAACCACGATGGTCAGATTATTTCACCTTCAAGCGTCACCTGTTGTCAAGTCAGATCAACGCCTTCCAATAATCTCAAATGACCTTCACCTCCTGCTCGTCGGCAAGTTTATTTTCTCTACTCGCTTCGACCAACATAGAACCAAGTTCTCATCACCGTTTACACGTTAAAGGTAAAATATCAGAAAACGCACCCTCGCTCTGTCATACACCGACTCGTCGAAATATCAATTGATCTATTGAACACAGCCACCGTGGTCAGCGACAAGTTCGTTGAAACACACACACCCAGCAGTATCGTCTCTCTCAACCACCACGCTCCATGAAAATTATAAACAGGTAACGGTAAAGAATTTTTTTCTCAACATGTATGGCGTTAGGCCCTTTGTGAATTATTTTTTGGAAAAAAATATCTACCACATTTGAAAGGGGGCGTTAGCCCGAGTGCTAGGACACCTCGTACACGTCTCTAGCGTTATTGGTTCGTGACATATCGGCAAAAATTATAAAAAACACGTGTTTACCCCAAAATCGCGTTTCCCAATTTTTTTAAAATTACAACGAGTGGTCCATAGCAAAGAGGACGTCTTCCCGAATCCTTGGACCCATCGTACATGCCTCTAGCGTTATTGCTTCGTGAGATATCGGCAAAATCACAAAAACACGTGTTTACCCCAAAATCGAGTTTCCAATTTTATTAAAAATTATAACGAGTGGTCCATAGCAGAGAGGACGTCACCCCGAGTCCTTGGACCTATCGAACATGCCTCTAGCATGATTGGTTCGCGAGATATTAAAAGCACATGACCTTTTAGTTTTGGTCTTTTAATCAAATAAAGAGGCTATAGGAAAGTAGGGGGCATCACTACGAGTGCTAGGACACCCTGTATGTTCAAATCCGACCATTGGTTAGCGAGATATCAGCTTCGGGGCAAATACGAGGGTGGCTCAATAAGAAGTGGTCCAGCTCTCTCACTACCACACTACTAGGTTTTCATCCTAGAGACTTGAAATTTATTTTGGGGGTAGAGGGCATAGGGACCTTTCATTTATGTCAAATAAACGTTTTTGTAGAGTTCCTAGTTTCCAAAATATAGGATTTTCAAAATTCGAGTGTTTTCAAAAAAACATAAAAGTAAAAAAGTTTCATTATAGAAAATAAAGGGCATAAAGACCATTCGTTTGAGCTATGGCACAACGTTCTATCATGTTTAGTTTTCAAACTATCACCTAGTTTCAAAAACAAAAATTTTCAAAAAAAAATTTAAAAATATAACGAATAGTCCATAGCAAAGATAACGTCAGCCCGAGTCCAACGATACCTCATTTGTCAAAATCGGACCATGCGTTCGAGAGATATTTAACATGGCTGAGGCTTAGTAGTAGAGCAAGGGGGGTTCTGGAGTGAGTTAGAAGCACCACCACTCCACTACTGTCTTACATTTCTTTTCACACCAACTACTGTAAGTACGGTACTGCAGGGATGAAACTTCAGCCACTTCTCAACATAGTCTCCCTCAATACGCACACATTCACAATGTAACTGTCATAGCATGGCTGCTGTGAGCGCTCCTTAGGAGTCAGTTTAGAGTGGTTCTTAACCAGTGGTTCGCGAGTGCATCGGGAGTGGTCCGCGGGAGAAAAGGGTCCACCAGCACGTGTAAAAGAGTGGCCAATAAATGGGAATTTCGAAAACGATGTGCGATGAACGAGAATCGTTCGAATGTATTCGCGGCGATGACTATCAGGTTTTGAAATGAAATATCTTTAAAATAAGTGATATTGAGGAAGGGTTAGAACTGATAAGGTGTATTGGGGGTAGGGGTAGGGGGAGGGGGAGGGGAGGTCCGTACATGATTCAGTTTCAGGCTGAGTGGTCCGCAGACTTCTACGGGTTCAGAACTACTGGTTTTGACTAAAGGTGACCAACCCATGACACACCACATGCCACCTATGATGTTGAGAATCTTGAATTTAAAGAAAGCTTCGAAACCATTTTCAGTGTTGCCTTATTATAGTACATTATGTGACGAGCCCATAATGGCAATAACTAGGTCACGAGTATGTTTATAAAACGAGTGAAGCGAGTTTTATAATTTCCATACGAGTGTCTTAGTTACCATTATAGGCGAATTGTATACGACTGCTTATGTTCTAACATAAATATCCATAAATATCTGTCGAGATTCTGTCGATTGAATTCTTCTTCTTGGGAATTGTGTGGGCTCTGCATTTGATCTCTACCCAATAACGAATCCCAGAGCTTTGAAACATTGTTTATTCTGAAATAGCACCAATAGACAGTGCACAGGTAGGCCTAATATGTTGGATCATTTTATTTTTATTTTGGTCAAATATCAAAAAATAAAATGTATCGTATTATCTAGCTGTTCTTCAAATTCGATGCGTATAGAATGTCAACGGAAGGAAAATCAATTGAGTCCCAAATAGAAAGAGTTATGGCATATGGCGGGAAAGTTTCGAATAAGAAATCAATTTACTGAACAGAGAGCTGGATTATAATTTCCGTGGAAGTAATGTCATACGCCAGCTTCCTCCATGACGTTCTGGTTTGTTTACGTCAACCACAACATCATACTAATATATAACAAGTAGTTCCGTGAAGAACTATACAGCCTATTTTCATATATCCTACTTATGTTAATTGC
This sequence comes from Meconema thalassinum, assembly GCA_946902985.2. Taxonomy (NCBI): domain Eukaryota; kingdom Metazoa; phylum Arthropoda; class Insecta; order Orthoptera; family Tettigoniidae; genus Meconema; species Meconema thalassinum. The sequence continues at coordinate 290,662,114 of OX336391.1, read as the reverse complement.
CTCTAGCAACATACGCAATTTCAGTTTGATTGCTGTAATAGATTCGTAGATATTGAGAACCGACTAAAAATTTCGGATGGTCGCCATGTTGGATTTTATATATGTAGGTCCTAGAGTTATGTACTGTTACATGCAGATTATCGTGTACGTGTAGTATTCAAACTACAATCGCATAATTAGGACTCAAGAAGTAACAAGGAGACTTTAAAATTTCGCACAGCTGCCATCTTGAGGTTATGGAAACAATTGAAATAAATTAGATGCCAGTGGATTACCATTCGTATAAGGATTTACTGTTCCAAGTTTCACTACACTCGGATGGTTAAATTGCGAGAAACGTCCATGTGAATTTTTATATTTCGCGTCGCCTCCATGTTGGATTTGTGAACACCAAGTTATTTAAAGTCCTATAGGTGAACTTACGTTCATAGCCCCTATGAACATTAAGAAATTCAGTTTGATTGCTATAATAGATTCGTAGATATTCAGAGCCGACTAAATATTTTGGATGGTCGCCATGTTGAATTGTTAAATGTATAGGCCATAGAGTCATGTACCATTAAAGGAAAATTATTGCGTAGGTTCAATATTCAAACTTTCAATTCGATCGCATGACTACATCACAAGAAATAAAAACTTAATTTTAAAATTCGCACAGCCGCCATCTTGAGGTTATGTAAACAATTGAACTAAATTAGATACCAGTGCATTACAATGTGTATAAATATTTCCTGTACCAGATTTCAGTGCGTTTGGAACATTAAATCGCGAGAAAGGTCTATTTAAAATTTTCAACTTCGCTTGGCTGCCATGTTCGTTTTGTAGTTAACCGGTTTCTGAAATTCTTATAGATGGACTTCCGTAGTGCCCTTTATCTCCGAAAAAGATTTCAGGGAGATACCGCTAATAGTTTCACAGATATGGAATGCCGGTGAAATATTTCGCACATCCGCCATCTTGTGGTTATGTAAACAATTGAACAAAGTTAGATGTCGGTGCATTACAATGTATATAAACATATACTGTACCAAGCTTCATTGCGTTTGGTTGGTTAAATCGCGAGAAACGTCTATTTAAAAGTCGCAACTTCGCTTGGCCGCCATGTTCGTTTTGTAGTTACCAGATTTTCAACGGTCACATAAGTGAACTTATAGTTGTTCCCTTTATCACTATACAAAATGTCAGGGTAATATCGGTAATAGTTTCGGAGATATTGAATGCTGGTGAAATATTTCGCACAGCTGCCATGTTGGATTGGTGAGTCGTAACAAAATTTGAAGGGCACGGTCGGGGTCGCAGGGAATAGTGCTATGAACTTACCGAGTTTCATTGAAATCGCTCCAGCCGTTTAGATTTTATTAGGGGGGGACACACACACGAATCACACACACACGCACACACACACGGACAATAGGTGATCTCATAAGCCTATTTTTTCAAAATTGAAAATAGGCTAAAAATGAGATTGTGTGTGTCTTTCTGTCTGCCTGTCTGTCTGTCTGTCTGTGTGTTACTCAATAACGCAAGAACCACTGGTCCGATGTAAGTGAGATTTTGCATGGATGTAGCTGAAATACCAGGTTTACATATAGGATACTTTTAATTTCGATATTTTGCACTATTAAGAAATGGCGACCATTTAGTGACGTCACTACACCCTTTGATTTAAAAATTTCATATTTCCATATCAAATAAAAAGAGAACGCTAAGAAATAGCAAACTTTTGATGGAACAACGAGCTAGGAAATTTAATTTCCTATCCGAGAGGTCCTTATCACTTTTCGTGTATCTCCAACGGTTAGCGAGTAAAACCTACTTTTGTGACGTCACTACACCCTTTGGTTTCAAAATTTCATACTTCCATTTCAAATAAAAAGAGAACGCTAAGAAATAGCAAACTTTTGATGGTCTACACGAGCTTTAGTATTTAATTTTCTATCCAAAAGGTTCTCATCACTTTTCGTGTATCTCCAACGGTTAGAGAGTAAAACCTAAATGTGTGCAATAAAACACGGTCAACACCGAGCGGTGCAGTATATCTCTACATGTATAAAAAAGAAAATTTTTCTGTTTTTTTTATTTCTACGGAAATTTGAGTTATTTACGCGTTTCAGACTGTTTAATGAAAGATGCACGCGAAAATAATGTTTTGGTCTGTCTGTCTGTTTGTTTGATTGTCTGTGGACAACTTTGTTCCCTTATAACTCGAGAACTGCTGGGTGTATCAACGTACAATTCGGTACACTTATCCATCATAGGCACGACACTAATCATTGATGTAACTCTTCTCCGTACCTCTCATAAAAAGGGGCCTACCGCCTTAAATTACATGCTCAAGTAGGAATAGAAGGACGAGTCAAAGCTCATTTTCAGGCCCTCAATGTGAGAGACAAATTTTTAGTCCATAAAACCAACCGTTTTTTGAGATATTCCCAGAAAACTAATTTCATTTTACAAACTAATGAACGAATGCAAGCCGGTAACCATGGCAACAGATTTTCAGAGGTCCATCTATTGCTGTAAGACGGCAGTTCAATTAATAACATTAGTGTGAAAGTTTGCAAACGGCTAGAAGGTTATCACGGAACCAAATTAAGCTGTAACATTAATCAATACGTATAATGCGCTTAAGGGGGTCAGGGATACTCTAGAATTTTTTCACGCGATTTACACCTGCGGGTGTGGTACGGCAGGTCTATTATATTCCTATCCCTATATTATATTATTATTATTATTATTAGTATTATATTATGGCGTACAACGACGAGACATAGCCCCTCTGTGCCAGAAACAAAACTCGGGGGCCCTAAATGGTCCTCGAAAACTACATTATAAGGCTCTAAAACCAACAGTTTCTGATATATTCCCAGAAAACTAATTTAATTTAATTTAACAAACCAATGAAGTAATGCAAATCGGTAACCATGACAACATTATCTCAAGGGGTGGCATCCAACTTTCCATCTATTTCTGTAAGAAGCAATGCCACTCCATTTATTACATTTCTGTGAAAGTTTGCAAATGGCTATAAGGTTATCACGGAACCAACGTAGACTGTATAATTCATCAATGCAATTAAGGGGGTCAAGGGGTAACCTAGATTTTTTTCATGCAATTTTCGCGTGCGACATATAGTATAGAAGGTCTATTATTTCTCCAAACAGCAACATTATTATCAAAAATTCCCGAATTGAATCAGCTATTTCTGCGACTTTTTGGAATTTGGGCCATTTGAGGCTAAAGAACCTGAATTTTCATACAACACAAGTCTTTATAATTTATGAAAGAGGTCTTCCTGTGTATGGGGACCTAACACAAGGTAGAGGGTCAGTTTGTATGTGTCGAGTATTGCGTTTCGTCTACAAGGCTTTCAATTCTATTTCACGTCAGGAAGTACACGTTAGGTGAATTGAGTTTCAGAGCACATTTTAACTAATCTTTTTTTCTTCTTTGTCGACATACGGGTTTATCGTAAGGATGATTTTGTTTGATACTGTATGGTAGATATACCCATATTTGGATATCTGGGTGATATGTTGTAGACAGTAGAATTGTCTGTCTGTCTTTCTGTGTATCTTTATGTACGCCTATAACTCGAGTTCGGATGCTTGGTGCATCGTAAAATTAGGTATGGTAAACATGAGCCAATACACCAACCATTTATAAAACACTTCACCGTACTTTTCATAGAGTAGAAGGGTGGATATAGGGAAAAACTTCTCAAAATACATGCTAAAATAGGCGAAATATAAAAATTATCCTAGAAGGATGACCAAAGCATATGTTGCGCTTCTCAATGTGAGACACAAAATTCGCGAGTCTATAAAGGGTCTCCGAAAACCACATTTTAAGGCCATTAAATTAACAGTGTGTGTGATATTCCCAGAAAACTAACTTAGTTCTGATAAACTTATGGAGGAATGACAAGCCGCTAACCATTGCAACAGTAGCTCAATTGATAATATCTGGTGTTAACACCGAACACCGTTCGAAGAACGGGTACTTCTGCTAGTTCACTATAATTGACGGTGGAATCTGACGAATGTAAGGCAATATGTGTAGAAATTGGAGTTGCGGATATTAAGGTACAGTGCTATTTCTTTTGCAATATTTCCCAGTTTGTTTATGCATTGTAACTACAATGGTTGATCCAATATAGGCTTCAATGTCAACTTTCAAATCATGTAATTCATGTCCGACATGTTGGATTTTGAGTGCATGTGAGAAGCTATCCTCACCTAATTGGTCAATGAATGAAAACATTGAGCTCTCATTGGTTGGAGAAACTGTGTTATAATGAAAATTAGTGCTTTAATGACCTCCATTATGATACAGTTTTCTGACATATAATATTTACATATCGACATCGTCGAACATAAACAATAATTGATCATAACAGCAGTGTATTTATAGGTCATTTCCTCATATTAGTTTACAGTTCTATGGTATTATTATTATTATTATGCATATTTTTAGCCTACTTTTCACAATTTGTAAGAAATGAGGAAAATGTAGACTTATGAGATCGATCCCGACAAATGTGTGTCTGTCTGTCCTTCTGTCTGTCTGTCTGTCTGTGTGTGTCCTCCCCTATCAACTCCTAAATGGCTGCAGATATCGATACCAAATTTGGTATGGGCAAAGACCTATACCTGAATATTACACGGCCATGTTCGAAATTGACGTCAGTGCTTCCAACTGCTGAAAAATTGCAATTGAAATTTGAGCTCTATGTTGGATATCTCAGAAGTTATGCATGCGAACTGTGCCAAAATTGGCACACACATAGATAATTATTACATTCCAGATTAATTTCCAGGAACCCATTCATGACAATGTTACCAACATGATTCTACGCCTGCTTCTGAAAGATATTTCTGTTATGACATTATTTTCCGAACTTTAACTTAAGACTTAATTGATTTGCCTGCTTGTGCCTGTTTTAATAAACCACTAAATTTGCATATAGCCACTTAGAAATTATCCACGTGCCAATGGTTGGCCACCCCGTGTTTAGACCGATGGAAAATTTCAAGCTGATGCATGTACGAGGCTGCTTCAGAATCGTTCTCACATTCCGTTCTGTCTGCTGTGACTTGTCTCTTCCATTAACGCACGATTTTCACATCCGTGGCATCATGTCTCTGTCAACTGCCGATGAATATCGATCGGTTGTTTTACCCCACGCAAGTAAAGAAAACGGATTATTACACTTTGATAACGGAACGTAAACGTCACCATTTTTATTATCAGAAGCGCTTCTCGCCTTAGTATATGTATGTGCACTGCAGGGGCAGATGACTTCACTGTTGCGCTCCTTAAAACAACAATAACTGCCTAAAAATAACTATTTAAACTACATGGTGCTGTCACCTCTATCACGCATTGACCAATAAAATTGCCTCGTCTTGTGAGCCAATACCGCTTGTTTCTATTTGCTCCCAATCTCGAGAGAAACATAGTAGACCTTAGAAATTTAATGCATCTAGTAGTTTCTATGTATAACATGTTCTTCAGTCGGTCTATACGTATAGGGGACTCCCAATGTCTGCAATATATTCCTCACAAATACCTAAAATGAAATACACCCTTACAAATTGTACACATAGTTGCAAAATACGCAAACATATTCTGATTAATTAAATTAGTTTCATTTGTATAATGTGTAAGTGTATTTTCTATATCAGGTATTTGAATAAATGGTATTAAAAATTGACCACCCAAGATGAATGAGATTCACTATACTTGACTGTCCAATTATTAAGATCATTAAGAAAGAAATAATACTCACTGTAAATAATTATCATGTTGCCTCAGTCTGAGACTTGGGACGCCTGTGATCATCAGCTCTGTGTACTTGTGTGTGTGTTTTGAGTTTGACTGATGGACTGTGTTATTGTGATAGCTGTAGTAGTGTGTGTAACTATAATTACTGTATTTGGGCTTAAGTACTGTAGTTGGAGTGTATTTCCCTGCCTTTCCTTCAAACTCACCCCTAGTTACTTTCTCTGAGTTAGCTTGGAGTGAGTTTGAAGAAAAGGAAGGCAACCACACTCCAACAATACAGCGTTGGAATTCGAACCCCCAATATATTGACTTGCTCCAGCTGCCCATTACAATTTGCGAAGAAAGTACGAGAATGACCAAGAAGGAGTGATGACATCATTGCTCTTAATTCCGAGAGCTATTCAAAAGAAAGTCTGTTTACATAGATAAATGATTGCATCAACAAGTTGAATGCCATTACATCTAATTGAATTGAATTGAAGTCTCCGCGTGTTTTATGTTAATCTTCATAGAAGGACTTCTCTTAATTCGTGCCGGTAACTCAGTGTAGAGGAGGCAGGACAAACAGGTCAGTGACAGATGTAATTACATCCAACTCCCGTGTAGTTTGTCATTGATCTCGGTCGCCTCGACACACTTTGATCTGGAATAACTTTCAGGTGACAGACAATACACCGACACACACTCTATAAAGAGAATGATGGTACACAGTCGCCAACATGGTAAAGTATTTCTTTTTCTAAATGGACTGGCTTCAATTCCTGACCATAGTGGACTTAATAATAATAATAATAATAATAATAATAATAATAATAATAATAATAATAATAATAATAATATGAATAATATATAATAATAATATAACGGCAAATGTGGAGACAGGAAAGTGTAGTGGTTCTGCCCATAGTAATTTCTTCTACCGGCATCATCCCCAAATTATTGGCTCGTAATCTACAAATATTGGGAATACATCCTGGTCTACATATCACCATGCAGAAGGCCGTCATCTTGGAGACCTGTTCCATTGTTCGCTCGTTTCTCAATGTGCCACCTTAAGAGAATTAGCCATACCGTCTTGCAAACAAGCCGACGTTATGTTGATATGTCCCACTTATGTGGTGAAATGAATGTAGAAATAATAATAATAATAATAATAATAATAATAATAATAATGTGACTTGATGAGGCTGATCGGATCGAGGCTCCTCCTATTTATATACACACATCAAAAAAAGTTTTGCATCACCTCGGTTCCCAGATCTCCGGCATATAGACGTTGACTGTGTATATTGTATCCAAGATACAGTCCCTTTGACTGTTCATAGATGTCACTAAAACTGCTCAAAGATGTAAACAACCATGCATGAGCAGGGCCTATTAGACGGAGGGGGTACGACAGCCGATCAGTTCCAGTCATTCCACCAGGACGAAGGTACGCTGCTCATGTTGTCTGTAGTTTTACCATGCCTAGAAGGTCAATACCGCAGTTCGATCGCGTCCGCATTGTTACTTTGTGTCAAGAAGGGCTCTCAACAAGGGAAGTTTCCAGGCGTCTCAGAGTGAACCAAAGCGATGTTGTTCGGACATGGAGGAGGTACAGAGATACAGGAACTGTCGATGACAGGCCTCGCTCAGGCCGCCCAAGGGCTACTATTGTAGTGGATGACCGCTACTTACGGATTGCCGCTCGGAGGAACCCTGACAGCAATGCCACCATGTTGAATAATGCGTTTCGTTCAGCCACAGGACGTCGTGTTTCAACTCAAACTGTGCGCAATAGGCTGCATGATGCGCAACTTCACTCCCGACGTCCATGGCGAGGTCCAGCTTTGCAACCCCGACACCATGCAGCGCGGTACAGATGGGCCCAACAACATGCTGAATGGACCCCACGGAATTGGCATCACGTTCTCTTCACCGATGAGTGTCGCATATGCCTTCAACCAGACAATCGTCGGAGACGTGTTTGGAGGCACCCTGGTCAGGCTGAACGTCTTAGACACACTGTCCAGCGAGTGCAGCAAGGTGGTGGTTCCCTGATGTTTTGGGGTGGCATTATGTGGGGCCGACGTACGCCACTGGTGGTCATGGAAGGCTCCGAAACGGCTTTACGATACCTGAATGACATCCTCCGACCCATAGTGCAACCATATCGGCAGAATATTGGAGAGGCATTTGTCTTCATGGACGACAATTCTCGACCTCATCGTGCACATCTTGTGAATGCGTTCCTTCAAGATAACGACATCGCTCGACTACAGTGGCCAGCATGTTCGCCAGACATGAACCCTATCGAACATGCCTGGGATATGTTGAAAAGGGCTGTTTATGGACGTCTTGACCCACCAACCACTCTGAGAGATTTACGCCGAATTGTCGTTGAGGAGTGGGACAATTTGGACCAACAGTGTCTTGATGAACTTGTGGATAGTATGCCACGGCGAATACAGGCATGCATCAATGCAAGAGGACGTGCTACTGGGTATTAGAGGTAGTGGTGTGTACTGCAATCTGGACCACAAATGCTGAAAGTCTAGCTGTATGATGGTACAACGTGCAATGTGTGGGTCTCATGAGCAATAAAACGAGCTGAAATGTTGTTTGTGTTGATCTCTATTCCCTTTGTATTTATCGGTTCCGGAACTCTTGGAACCGAGGTGATGCAAAACTTTTTTTGATGTGTGTAGTTTGTTTAGTTATTTCATGTCTACTTGAATGTTTTATGGGTTGGAAGATGTTTTTGAGTGACTTACTGACAGTACACAGTGTTTAATAGTGATTGTGCGAGGTTTTTATAGTGATATTTGGATATCATATGTCTGTGCATGAGACTTGTTTACATGGTTGCCTAGGGATTGCTGGTACAGGTTAGGTTAACATTCCCACAAATACTTCGTTTAAAATAGTTTAATCTATGCCCTGTATTGTGTGTTTATTACTCCGTTTACTCAAGTAGTCCAATTGGGCCCCTATAACAGATTTTCATTGTGTAATGTCGTTTATTTCATTAGAAACGGAGGTTACGATCGAGTGAATTGATATCAGTTGGATCACATATGTACAAAGAACCTCGGTCGATCAGTCAAACTAACACACTGGCATTTACAGGAATGTTGTAAACCTTGCCATAGGTATAAAAGGCAATACCCAGTGTCTTACGACAATGGTGAATTCTGAATTAATTAATCGCCCGCTACCGGAGGATCGTCCGGGCACGTCTAGTTCTGGTGCAGGACGTGACTGTTTACAAGCCACCAGTAATGGCAGGTTGTGGATGCAGCGGACAACTGCCATTTCATCTGAAGAAACCCCCGCTGCCAACGAAAATTCTGCTGATACCCAACATCAACAGATCAGCACCGCCGAAAGTGCTTTGCAGAATTCATTTGCAACCACCAAGGCTGGCCGCAGTAGACAACGCATGCAATGGACACGTGAAATGAATACAGACGTCATGCGTTTCTACTTCCTAGCTACAGACATGGAAAGAAATCTGACTGGATATGGAACTTCTCTGCATTCTAAGTTTATAAGTAAATTCTCCCATTTGAATATCACAGAACAGCGAGTAAGTGATCAGCGTAGAACCATAATAAGGAACAGTCTCCTAAGCGAATTTGAAATTCAACAGATTAAAGATGGGGTTCTCTCAGAACTACAACCCATGCAGGAGACCAATAATGAAGATCATCCTGCCGTTAACATAGACATCATACCACGTCAAGGTACTGCAGAAAGTAATAAATCTTTCGTAGTCGAAATTGAAGGCAATAGTAACACACTGGAGGATCGTAGAAATGTGATGAATATTTTACAGACAGAATTAATGAAATGGGAAGATAGTGATCCAAATTCAAGGAGTATTATTCCCAAGCTAAGATTTAAAAATAATAGCAGACAAATAATTGAGGATGTAAACAATTGCTTGGCAGATTTCTTAGAAACAGTAGATAATCTTACGGACTTCCATTTGCTCATATACTACGCAGCTGTTACTGTGTTATCACTCCATAACCAGGTGCCCAGCAACCAAAACTTCAGTCCTCGTACAGAAAGAATACCCCTCAGTATGCCTTCCTTCGGAGGGGAAGTAAAGCCGGCGGTCCCATGTCATAGATTTATGGCATGTTAAAGATCTTTCCACTAATTACACCTGTGTGAAACTAAATTGGATAGGTTAAGTATATAAACAACGCTCTTAGGTTGCTACGTTCGTTACCAAGAGCCGACTGCGGTGGCGTCTAGTAGCTAGTTCTGAACTAGGCCTAGTAGTCGTTGACGGTGGCGTTTGGCGGCAAAAGTAGGAACTATTTGAAAATTCAAAGTTGCAGTCCCTACTTGAATTAAAAAGCAGATACACACACTAATACAGTCATCACAATTAACACCGGTTATCAGACAGATTCTACACACACCCAAAGTACACGGGGCTACATGACCGCGTTGTCGCAGCCCCTAAACTAAGGAACCAACCAACCAGAAAGAATACCTCCATGGGAACGACGAATCAATAATAAAATAATGTCGTTGCGTAATGTAATAGGTCTGCTCACACAATATGCTTCAGATAATAGAACTCGAAAGATCACTTCAAAAATCATGAGGATAATTCCGAACATAAAAAACAAAGGGAAGCAAGAAATCCTGAATATCATGGACGACTATAAGCAAAAACTGGCAGTACAAGCAGCAAAACTCAAGAGATACAAGGAAAGTTATCAGAGAAGAACACAAAATTATCTCTTCAGAGCTAATGATAAAACTTTCTACGCGAATCTTGATGGCAGCCGTGAACCAACAATCTCTAAAACACCGAATGAGGAGGAAATAAGCAACTTTTGGCGTAATGTGTGGTCAAAACCGGTGCACATAAAGAAGATGCAGTATGGATCCATAAAATCAACGAGAAGCACTCACGCATTAATCAAACGCAAGAGTTAGTCATTAATGAACAGGACATCCAAATAGCCATCAGCAAAACACACTGCTGGAAAACTCCGGGACCAGACAAAATTCAGAACTATTGGTACAAAATATTTACCAGCACACACAGAAAATTAGCTGATCTTGTAATTCAGGTAATCTATGATCCCGAAGAGTTCCCACACTTTCTCACAGAGGGATGAACCTACCTATTGCCTAAGAGTGCTGACACAGCTAATCCAGCAAACTACAGACCAATAACCTGTTGGCCGACGCTCTACAAGATCATCACATCGGTCATCACAAATGTAATTTATGGTCACATGTACCAGCATAGCATCTTGACAGAGGAGCAAAAGGGTTGTAAGAGAGGCGGCCAAGGCTGCTAGGAACAGCTCACCATTGACAGTGTGATTATACACCAAGCACAGAAGCAACAACGTAACCTCTTCTTGGCTTATATCGACTATAGAAAAGCATTCGATACGGTGCCCCACAGCTGGCTCATCCATACCCTTGAGATTTACCGAGTAAACAAGACACTCATCAACTTCCTTGCTATCATTATGCAATTTTGGCGTACCAAAATCATCTTGAAATCTAACATCACTACCACTGAAACAGAGGTCATACCCATCAAACGTGGTATATTTCAAGGTGATGCCTTAAGTGCACTGTGGTTTTGTTTATGTCTCAACCCTCTATCAGAGATTCTAAACATGAACAACTACGGATACCAAATAAAAGAAAATAAACAAAATCTTCTCAAAGTAAATCACCTCTTTTATATGGATGACATAAAATTGTATGCAGCAAATAGGAACCAACTGACATCACTCATCAATATAACAGATAACATTTCGAAGGGCATTTGCATGGAGTTTGGGACTGGCAAAAGCAAAATCAACAGCATCAACAAAGGACAGTGGTGTAGACCAGAGGGAATAAGCATAACAGCTGATGAGCGAATAGACAGCATGGGGAAAGATGAAACATATAAATATCTAGGATTTGAGCAAGTAGTTGGAATCGACAGTAAATCTGAGAAGGAGAACCTCTACCAGAAATTTAATCATAGACTTCGACTTCTGCTGAAAACCAAGCTTAGTGCTCATAACGTAACAAAAGCTATCAAATTCATATGCTATATCTGTGCTGATGTATTCGTTTGGTGTTTCAAAATGGTCTCAAACAGACCTAGAGAACATTAACCGCACAATAAGAACTATGCTTACGAAACACAGAATGTTGCATCCCAATGCTTGTATAGAGAGAGCAACAGCACCCAGAAATGAACGAGGCAGAGGTATTCTTGATGCTATAGCTCTGCACAATCGACAAGTTATACATCTAAGGAATTACTTTCATTCTCGGAAAGATACCAGTGTTTTACATCGAGCGGTAGCACAAGCTGACTTCAACCACACTCCTTTGAATCTCCATGAAGGAAATTTCGTCATGAAAGACAAGAACACACTGAATAGAGAGAAGGTGCAGAGATGGGCTGGAAAAGAACTTCATGGCAGATTCTACAACCAGTGCAATGACAAGAATATTGACAAACAGCTTTCGAACACATGATTGTCAAGGGGAGAGCTGTTTCCAGAAACTGAGGGATTTAACCAGGCGATAGAAGACAAAGTTATCACCACAAAAAGTTATAGGAAACACATCCTGAAAGATCAGACTGTTATAGATGACGAATGCAGGAAGTGCAATACCGGTCCAGAAACCATAGAGCATATTACCAGCAGCTGCAGAATTCTAGCGCCAACATCTTACACTGAGAGGCATAACGATGTTGCCAAAGTCATTCATCAAGAACTCGCCCTAACCCGATCTCTCATACACGACAGGACGCCTTATTACAAATACCCTCCAGAAAGTGTGCTGGAAAACGAAGATTACAAGCTGTATTGGGATCGCACTATTCAAACAGACAAAACAACTGCTCATAATAGACCAGACATAACTTTAACTGATAAGAAGAACCATCGCACGTACTTGATTGACATATCTGTTCCAAATGGCCATAATATCCACCATAAATACAGAGAAAAGATTGAAAAATATACTCCTCTAGCTATGGAGGTTGCTAGAATCTGGAGACAAAAAAAAATGTGACGATTCTTCCTTTCCTCCTTTCTCCCACTGGCCTGACACCTAAATCCTTTTCAGTAAATCTAGCTACACTAGATCTTCCCATATTCACCCATACTATTGCACAAAAGACTGCAATTCTGAAAACCTGCAGCATCGTTAGAGGGTTTTTGAATACACATTAGGATTTTTATTTGGACCCTCTTGTGAAAAAGAGACGTGGAAGATAAGAAGAGTAGACAAAATTAACTGTCAAACATCTATGCTATTCGAAAATGTATGCTATAGGCTTAAGTGTTACTTGACTCATTTTCTTGTACGTAATGTACCGATATGAGTCATGGTACCGACTGTAAGTTGAGTAAATAAAGAGATAATAATAATAATAAATATTCAACACAGTTATGCTGAGAAAGTGACGAAATACATGCCTCTGACTGAAGAGATCCGACAGATGTGGCGATAGGACTTTGTCACTGTATTGCCTATCATATTCTCTTCCACAGGGATCATACCGAAGTCGCTGAAGGTCAACCTCGAAAAACTGGGGCTTCACCATAATCTGCATACCAGTATGCAGAAAGTGGTTATTTTAGAGTCCTGCTCCATAGTTCGCTCGTTCCTCAACCAACCAATATAGAGAACTCCACTCCATCTTCCAACAAATGCCGATAAAATGGTGAATTGTATCCAACGATATTGTAGACATATGAATAATACTTATTTATGCCCATTCAAAGAACGTGTTTAACTTGTTGGTTGGCTTGATGGTTTTCGCCTTTTTACCCTCCCAAAATCTCTTCATGAATGCACTGTGTTGCACCTTGCGTTCTGTGGACCACTTCCTACCAGTTTTCTTCTTCCGCGAATTTGTGTTTGCGCACTATTGCACTAAACGCTCCTGAATTTTTTATGATGTCATTTGTGATATTTATTTCTTGGAGGTCCGCCTCAGTTTCTTCTAACCAGTTTATTTTGACCTTCTTTGAGTTGTACGGTAAATAATCTTTTGGTTAGTCTCTTGCTGCCCATTCTATAGATATGGCCATAGAATTTCAGATGTCTCTTGCGTACGGCATCAGTGAACCTGTCAGTTAAGGAATAGAGGTCCGCTGTTCTCCTCTTAATCCACATTCCATTTTCTCTCGTGGGACCATAAATGTTCCGGAGAAATTTCCGTTCTTGCTTTTCAATTTCTATAGAGTGACCACCGAGAGATATGGTTTATGAGGCGTATAAAGCTTCCGGCATAATAACTGTGTTGTAGTGTCGTAGTTTTACATTATTATTATTATTGTTGAAGGGGTTTTCGTCCATTTTAACTACTGCTGCTTTACAGAGGTAGGGGTGCCGGTATTTTTCCTAGATGGGGATATTTAGTTAGTTACTGTTATTTTAAGAGATGGAACTGCATGATCATCTTCCCATCTTAACACTGAATAAAGTATACAAATTTTAGAATTGAATTAGAATTTAGAGTGGGTGCGACGAAAATGCTTAAAATTAATAAAACAATACAACAAAAATAAAACTAATAAACAAGAATAACGGGGAAAATTTATCAGAATTCATAAAAGAACAAAGTCCTTGAGTAAATGCACACTTGAAAATTTAGATCGCAGGCGCTAACCCACTATCATAAAGCGGATGATGTGATCAGCAGCCACCACGTCATCGGCTAATGTAAGATCGATTCTATTCTGAAAGAGAAGGTTTCTTCGTAGATCGGCAAGATCCACACACTTGGTTGAAATGTGGGCCACGGTGAATATGGCTCCACAGGTACAAAGTGTGTGTGTGTGGGGGGGGGGGGGGGGGGTCCGTTCTCATTAGGTACGACTGGGTGCATCTTTTGTGACCTATCTTTATCCTACACAAAATTATGGACTCCCTCCGTAATCGGAAAGAGCTGCTCCACCCGCGAGTAGTTCCCATGATTGCTCTCAGCTTAATAGGCATTGGGTCAGCTAGCCATTGACTCTCCCAGAAAGCCATTCCTTGTCGGCATAAATGAGATTAAATATCTAGCTGGTACCTTCATTGCCGAGGTGGTAGGGTACCGCCACTTTTGCAGCTAGATCCGCTTTCTCATTTGCCGCGATTCCCTTGCATCTAGGAAGCCAAAACAGGGATACTTAACGTGTCAGTAAATCTACTGAACATAGCTCTCTCCATTACAAATAATTGGGCTCTCCTATACTGTACGTATAGACCGACCAAAGAACATTTTTACATAGAATCTGCAAGGAATATTCAATTTGTAAGGTCTAGTAATTTTTTTTCTAGAGATCGGAAGCAAATAGCAACGTGCGGTATTGGCTCACATGTCAAGGTATTTGTGAATATGTGGCAGAGATGACACTTATGTCCCCATAACATAAACTACTTCAAATGCCAACTGACAGTACCGGGAATCGATCCCAAAACCCTGAGCATTGTAAACATCTCTAACTGAGAAGTAATATAAGTTTATATCCCTTTCTTAGCTATCCAAAATTTGGTTTACTGCAATTTCCATTTCAACTCCAGGAAAATGCTGAAGTAGTACTAAGCATAACAATAAAACACGATTACCTCCTCAGGATTAAGGAACGAAAGCTGATCTAGGAGTAGAAGGAAGGAAGGAAGGAAGCTTGTAGTTTAACGTGACCGTTAATCTCGAGATCATGAGCCACGGGACCTCCTTTTTACGTGGAATCCGAACCACAGGACATTGCATTTCACATCGAAAATCTCACATGCATTGACCGGGAATCGAACCCGGACCGCCTTGGTGAGAGGCATTCAGCTAGACCGCTGAGCCACCACGCCCCCCTCTAGGAGTAGAGAGTTTGCATGCGAGAAGGTAGTAACGGCTCCGTTAAGATAAGTAACCATACTACATAACAGAATTCAAGTGCATGCTCTAATTATATTTATTAAATGTGTGTTTTTCTAATTTGTATACACGTGCATAATATACATACGTAATTCACGAACCCATATAATAAAAAAATAACCTGATATAGCTGCTTCGGTGGCGTAGGCGGTAGCATGCTGAGCTGCAATGCCCATGAATGCGGGTTCAAACCCGGCCGAAGACGTCGGATTTTTAAGAGCGTTAAAATCCTTCAGTATGCCTTCCTTCGGAGGGGATGTAAAGCCGGCGGGCCCATGTCATAGGTTTATGGCATGTAAAAGAACCTACCACTACAATTGGTAGTGTGTAGCCAAATTTGTAGGTTATTTTGTTAGAAACACTTTATCAAGTTCCAACGTTCGTCACTGTCAGTAACAGTGGCATCTGGTAACTTAAGTTGGAACTACTTGAAATTTGAACTTGCTGGGAGCCTACGGGCGTTCAATTCAAATGCCCTGCTATGGCCATTAGCTGAAATTCATATAAAAATTATATAACGAGATATATAAACTACGCACTAGAACGTTTGTGTAGTTTGATAGCAATGTGTATAAATTTAAACCCAAACACAGTGATCATGATCTGATGATGACCACTTGAAGGTCGAAACACGTTATCCTAAAATTGACCCATTATAATAGTGATCATAACTAACACATGTATCTTTTTCCATGAGTGTTATTAACTTATTATTCATAAACTATATACATTAGGTAAATTAGTTTTGACCGACTGACGAGTTACAACTGACAGTGATTTATTCAGTGAATCGACAAACAAGTCAAAACATTCAAATTCAAAAAATCATTAAGGGAAAAAGAGAAAGGAAATAAAAGCGATGCTTATCTTGAATGATGTTTATTTTTAAGGATCAATCAGGCTGAATGGGGATGGGATTAACTTCCATCTGACGTCTTGGAATCGCCCCTGCTTTCATCAACTCGACCATTGGGCACTATGTTTTCATACAAATTTCTGTAATATTCGGGTGCTTATCATCTTCGAATAGTTCTAATACTTGAACTGATCGATTTGTTTTAATAATAGACAATTGCAAATACTCGAGTACAGTACCCTACTGTACTTCAAATGACTGAATGATTCAAACTCCCCAAGTATTCGGGCATCCACATTGTTCCAATAATCAAAAACTTGAATCGAATATTGGAAGTACTGAAATATTCAAATAACGTGCACAGCTCTAAAACAAATGTAACACGTGGTGGCGCAGTGGTCAAGCTGTTGGCCTCTCACCAAGGTGGACTGGGTTCGATTCCTGGTCAATGCATGTGAGATTTTCGAAGTGAAATGCCATGTCCTGTGGTTTGGATTCCACATAAATAGGAGGTCCCGTGGCTCATAATCACAAGATTCATGGTCACGTTAAACTACAATCTTCCTTTTTTCAAATGTAACCAACATTGGGGCTAAAGGTTTTGGTGGAAAAAAAATAGTTTGCTCTCTTTTGTTGTTTAAGGTTTTCAGCATATTGAAATATCATAGGAAGCTTGTATGGAGCAAAAATGTTAATCCGTTTCCGAAATAAGGGTTTTTGAAGTTTGTCAACATTGGCAATCATCTATCATTTGTTTATTAATCTATTTCTTCTGCTTCTTCTTCTTCTTCTTCTTCTCCTTCTACGCGATCAGACCCAGTGGACCACGCGCTGCTACAAGTTTTCTTCTCCATCGTCTCCTATCCATAGCTGCCATCCGCCAACTGTCCACATGTATCGCTGCCTGTTGCAGATCTTCATGGAGTCCATCACTCCACCGCTTCCTTGGTCTCCCTGGTGGTCTTCTTCCCATGGGGATGAAATTCAGTAGCAGCCGTGGCCATCGGTGGTCTTCCATCCGGGCTACATGTCCAGCCCACTGTAGTCTTCTGGTTTTGATGGTTCCAGCTATGTTGGCATCATGGTACAGATCTTCTACTTCATGATTGTGTCTAATCCTCCATTCACCCGTGTGTACATCCCTCACCGGTCCGAAGATCTTCCGAAGAACTTTTCTCTCAAAAACGAGTAGTTTATGAAAGTCATTTTTTTCGGATACTTCATGTCTCACATCCATATACTACAACGGGTTGGATCAGAATTTTATACAGACGAATTTTGAACTGTCTGGAGAGAAATCTGGACCGAAGAAGAGTTCGGTTTCCTGCTTGGATCCTGGCGTTGATTGCTGCCTCACATGATGAGTTCTCCGTGAAAAGCGATCCTAGGACCCTCTTGTAAGACTGGTCCCCTACCCGGAGTGACTGTAGTTGCCCAAAAACGTGGCCTTGCCCTAAGTGTCATATTGAGGTACTCCGTCTTGGTTTCATTCACGATTAGCCCAAATTTGTTGGCAGCTGCCTTGAGTGCTCTGGTCATTTGCCTCAACTCTTCCTGAGAGCTGGACAGACATTTGCAGACATTTATTTGACAGCCATTACAAACAACGTTTAATTTCATACAAATAAGGTACATTATCACAGAAATTACTACATCAATCTACTTGACATTGTCACAGTATCTTTAAATGATTATGTGCAATAATCTGACCTAGAATATTGGCTGCAGTATTAATGCATTGCTTCAAAAACAAAGCTATTTTTAAATTTATCGAAGAAAAAATACTAACAATAAGTATGAAGAACTAGAATCATGATTGTAAGTTGGATTGTAAGCCGTGAATAAATAAATAAATAAATAAATAAATAAATACAGCCCTTTAATCCCCTAAAGGCCATGGCCTCCTACCTAGGCAGGGTCTTTGCTCCATTACACTCATTAGGTGAGCAGTCCTAGTGAGGCACCAAGTGGTGCATCACTTGGCATATTAGTAGTCTCTGTTCTTGAATTGTTCTTATAGCTATTGTGTGCAAAAAGGATGACAACTCTGTAACCGAAAAGAAGCTTTTCATTTTTAAGACATTCTTTTCTTGTATGGCCATTGGCTGCGATCAATAAATATGATATATCTATTCCTAACCTAGTTACAGTATTCTCTAGGTTATGTATTCTTGTTCTTATATCTAATATTTCCAAAATTGTTATTTTTTCTAGCAAATGTTCACTTTATTTTAGTATTTTAACTGTCCTCAAGGCACTTTTGTATTTAAGGGTTCACTATGTTGCACTTAGTTGCTCCTTTCTTATCCTCGCATATACTATGTTTTAAAAAGGAGCTGTTCTGGGGTTTTCCACTCTTGGCTGTCTCTTGCTCTTCTTGTGCATTGTGGTCCGGCCAATTTCCTGAATGTGTCATCCCAGAGTGTCCTCTGTCTTCCTACGTTTCTCCTGCCGGTTCTGGGGTCCCACATCGTTAGTTTGTGCGTCCACCTCCTGTACAATGTACCTTTTGCTTAAACATTTTGTTTATAAGAAATAATTAATGATATTGTCAAACTTTGTCATTATAACACAGTAATTAGGCCGTCAGCACTGTATGCCGCAGAATGCTTACAGATGACAAACAAAGGCCCATTGAGAAAATTAGAACTTAAGGATCGGAATATTCTAAGGAAAATATTAGGACCTGTTAATGATAATGGTACTTACAGAAGAAGACATAAAAATGAATTATTTGAACATATAGAAGATTTGGTGAGTGTGATGAGAAAAAGGAGAATGTCTTTCTTTGGACATTTGGAACGGATGGAGCATCATCGACTTTCATGTCGAATACACTCATCAATATCTAAAAAAAATCCTATTGTAAATGGTCGATGCAAGTTAAAAAGGACCTAACAGAAACTCGAATCAATCAAGCTCTGGTTTGGGATAGGAACCTGTTCAGAAAGGCGATTAAATCAACCATTAATCTACACCCTTTAACATCTGTGATGCCTCGCCCTCACTACATGTGGACGGAAGAAAGGAGGGCTGAACATTCGTCAAGAATGAAGATCTACTGGCAGACAAGAAAACAAGCATTACAGTGATCATATGAGTGAAGAACATCGCGGTCCATTGATGGCCGAAACGACTCAAAAACATAATGATATTGTATCTTATAAAGGTAAATGCGGATAAATTTCCATTACATTGATTCAGTACTTTGTGTGGTGGGATCACATTAAGAAACGGAACTGTTTTATTCAACGATTCAGTTAGTGCCACCTTAAACTCATAAAAATAAATTGTCTATACATTTTTCTGGTCGTGTTATTACCTGATACAGCTACTCTGTGTTAACATGTTTTATCTGTGGGTATAAAGGCTGACAATGCTCGGGAGATGTTGGTAATAACTTGTGTTCATTGTAATGCATTCCAGTGATAACGAGTGGACGCAGACTGAGATTGATCAGCGTGTTATTAGAACAACAGCGAGCATAAATTATTACGATGAGCTGGGTTATCTCGCTAACGAGACTCTTTGTTCTGTTTGGTAACGAGTCCTCGGGGAGTGCTCTCATGAGTGGTGAGGTCACACTTAGTGGGCAATGGCTAGCGTAACACTCCATCTCCATGGCATATTTGTATGAGCCTTGCTTAAACTAATCCGATTTATTTATTTATTTATTTGATTATCGTATGGTATGGTACACACTTACATTATAATACATAATATGAAATCTTAATGCAATATTGAAAAAAGAAAAAAGAAAAAAGAGAAGAGATAGTAATTTAATACTAATCCTATAGTTGTTGTTAATTCATTTTAGGGACTTGGGACATCTTGGATCTTAGCCCCGTGTAGGTGGGTGTGTGTTGAATTTGTCTGATCACCTGTATGTATGTGATGATTGTAGTAGTATGTATATCTGTATTAGGGACAGGGATACGATAGATGCCCCGGAACTTGAAGTAACGTACTATCCCGGCATTTGCCTGGAGGGAATGTGGAAAACCTCGTGAAAAAACACACCTAGGATAGCAACTGTCAGCGCAGGGATTCGAACCTACTGTAATGGATATTTCGTCCGTTACAAAAGCTCTCATCATAATGACGGCATATTGTTTATGTTCAATTATTATTATTGGTAGTAGTATATTATTATTATTATTATTATTATTATTATTATCATTATTATTATTATTATTATCACGTAAGATGTTTCTATTTATATAACGCAATTTTACGTCATTCAGGTTTATTATTATTCATCGCATTATTCATTAGGTCCCATTCCATGTATCATCAGAGTTTAACGTTAGGTCTCTCAGTTAGCAAACATTTATAGTTAAACGAGAATTGACAATTTATTCCATTTCATTGTATAAAAGATAAATCAGAACTGAGGGTAGGATTTCGACAGTCGGATGGAAAACTTAACTATTTCCTCAGCGTGGTTATTTTAGAAGAAAGCCAAGTTACGAGGCCCTTAAACTCTGTATTGCGCGCTCAATGACTTCCTTCGTACGTGCTCGAAATATCTTCGGGAAAAGCGTGCAATCACATCACCCCGAGTCCTTTGACACCTCGTACATGTCTCTAGCATTATTGGTTCGCAAGATATAACGAAAATTCTAAAAATCATGTTTTTGTCCAAAAGTCCATTTCCCTCATTCTCAAAACTTCAACCTATTAATAAAACAAGATGTTCAGTAAAGAACATACAGCCTACTTTCTCCTAAATGCATGGGTATTGTTATAACCAGGGGCAGATGACCTCGTAGTTCCGCCCCTTAAAACAACAATAACTAACTAATTAACTACTGTTATAACTGTCCTTTCCAAGGAGTATAATTGAATGTTGGTTGTAGTAGCTTGTTGAAATACAACGTGCTATACGGATATTAAACATGAATATGAGGTGCCCTTTTCTAGTGCTACCTCTGTAAAAAAACCTTCAATTCGGTTTCACCGTGTTTGAATTGATATGGGGAATCGATTTGCACACATACATGGCCGCTAACTGCAAACTATTGGCCTGATGACCTTGTAGTTCAGTCAAAAAGATGCTTCCCACAAAAAGGTATGTTGTTGCAAAATTTGGTAGAGATGAAATGATTAGGTTGTTCGTAATTTGATTTAAGCTTTTAGCATTTGGGTGGCCGCCATTCCGTTTCCGTCAAGATGACGGTGATACTATAAAACATGACACTGAGGTGCCCTTTGCTAGTGCTACCTATGTACCAAATTATGTTCAATTCGGTTTTACCGTGTTTGAATTGATAGGGGGAATCGATTTGCACACATCCATGGCCGCCATATGCAAACTATTGGACTGATAACCTTGTAGCTTGGGCAAGGAACGCTTCTCACAAAAAGGCATGTTGTTGCATAATTGGGTAGATGATTAGGTTGGTCGTAATTCGATTTAAGCGTTTTTCATTTGGGTGGCCACCATTACGTTTCCGTCAAGATGGCGGCAATATAAAACATGGCACTGAGGTGCCCTTTGCTAGTGCTACCTCTGACCCAAATTTCGTTCAATTTGGTTTCACCGTGTTTGAAAAGATAGGGCGAATCGATTTGCAAACATACATGACCGCCATCTGCAAACTATTTGGCTGATGACTTTGTAGTTTAGTGAAAAGACGCTCGCCATATAAGTATATGTAGTTGCAAAATTTGGTAGAGATCGGATGATTAGGTTAGTCGAGGCGGCTTCGGTGGCGTAGTTGGTAGCATGCTGAGCTTCTATGCACAAGATCGCGGGTTCAAATCCGGCCGAAGTCTTCGGATTTTTAAGAGCGTTAAAAATTCGTCAGTATGCCGTCCTTTGGAGGGGAAGTAAAGCCAGCGGTCCCATGTCATAGATTTATGGCAGAAAAAGAACCTTCCACTAATTACACTTGTGTGAAGCCAAAATTTGTAGGTTAGAATTGATAACGCTCTATTAGTTCCAACGTTTGCCGCCAGGTGCTGACTGCGATGCCATCTAGTAGTCAAGCCCGCAAGCTAGGTGTCGTGGACGGTAGCATTTGGTAGCAAGAGTAGGAACTATTTGAAGTTATTGTCTGCAGTCTCTACTTGAATTAAAAAGCAGATAACACACACTAATACAGTCATCACAATTAACACCAGTTATCAGACAGATTCTACACACGGGGCTACATGACCACGTTGTCGCAGCCCCTAAACTAAAGAACCAACCAACCAACCAGTAATTGTGGGTTTATTTGAGGGAATTGGGCATCGTGTTCATTTAGCCCCGTATACTTTAGTGTGTGTAAAATTTGTCTGATAATCTGTGTTCTTGTGATGGCTGTAGTAGTGTGATGATTTATCATTCGGGTGCGGATTAGGAAGGAGGAGGCTATGGCCTTAAGTTAGGAACCATCCCGGCATTTCTCTGGAGTAGAATTGGTAAACCACGGAAAACCACTTCCAGAGCCTGGAATTGAACTCGGACCTACGGGGAGACAGCCAGGTTAATCATAACACTCCCCAGTTTGAGCGAGACTGCAATTCGCTCTGCGACGCTGGTCTCTGTGTTTATTGGATCAAAATGGCGGATGAGTATTGTACTGTTGTGTGAGCTGCGATAACAATGAGCGCACCCCTCCGTGCGGTAAACACGCTTTGTCACTCCGCAGGACTCCCCTTATCCTGATCCGCCATCTGCGACCTTCCTCTCACATGGTGACTCACTGAAAGAATCTATATATATAAAGCACAAAGTTTGTCTGTCTGTCTGTCTGTCTGTCTGTCATGTATACAAATTTACACCGTTTCACCGATCTGAACCAAAATTTGTATACTTACCCTTTGGAACCCAGCGGGTAACCCTGTCCACTTGAAATTTTGGACAGACCACCCTATGCCCTGCATTTAGGCCCTTTTTCACAAATCTACACCGTTTCACCGAATGAACCAAATTTTGTACACTTATCATTTGGAACCCTGCGAGTAACACTGTCCACTTACAATTTCGGACAGACCACCCCATTCCCTGCATTTTGGCCCGTTGGTCCAAATCTACACCGTTTCACCGATCAGAATCAAAATTCGTATTCTTACCCTTTGGTACCCAGCGAGTAACACTGTCTACTTGAAATTGCGGACAGATCACTCCATTCCCTGCATTTAGGCCCTTTGGTCCAAATCTACACCGTTTCACCGATCTCAACCAAAATTTGTATACTTACCCTTTGGAACCCTGCGAGTAACACTGCCCACTTAAAATTTCGGACAGACCACCCCATTCCCTGCATTTAGGCCCTTTGGTCCAAATCTACACCGTTTCACCGATTTGAACCAAAATGTGTATACTTACCCTTTGGAACACTGCGAGTAACACTGTCCACATACAAATTCGGACAGACCACCCCATTCCCTGCATATAGGTCCTTTGGCACAAATCTACACCGTTTCACCGATTAGAACTAACATTCGGATACTTACCCTTTGGTACCCTACGAGAAATACTGTCTGCTTGAAATTGCCGACAGACCACTCCATTCCCTGCATTTAGGCCCTTTGTCCCAAATCTACAACGTTTCACTGATCTCAACCAAAATTTGTATATTTAAGTTACCCTTTGGAACACTGCGACTAACACTGTTGGCTTGAAATTGCGCAGAGCCACTCCAACCCCTGCATTTAGGCCGTTTGGCACAAATCTGCACCGTTTCGCCGATCTGACTCAAATTTTATAAACTTACCCTTTGGAACCCGAAAAGTTTCACTGTTCACTTTAAATTTCGGACAGACCACACTATTCCCTGCTTTTTGGCCCTTTGGCACAAAACTACACCGTTTCACCGATCTCAAATAATTACCCTTTGGAACTCGACGAGTAACACGGTCCACTCGAAATTTCGGACAGACCACTCCATTCCCCGCATTTAGGCCCTTTGGCACAAATCTACATTGTTCACCGATCGAAAACAAAACGTGTATACTTACCCTTTGGAACCCGATGAGTAACACTGTCCACTTGAAATTTCGGACAGACCACTCCATTCCCTGCATTTAGGCCCTTTGGCACATATCTACATCGTTTCACCGATCTCAACCTAAATTTGTATACTTACCCTTTGCAACCCGACGTGTAACACTGTCCACTTGAAACTTTGGACAGACTACTCCATTCCCTGCATTTAGGCCCTTTGGCAAAAATCTATCCTGTTTCACCGATCTGAACCAAATTTTACCTACTTACCCTTTGGAACCCGACGTGTAACACTATCTAAATGAAATTTCGGATAGACCATTCCATTTACTGCATTTAGGTTCTTTGGCAAAAATCAACAACATTCACCCATCTAAACCAATCTTTATGTAAGTTACTTACCCTTTGCAACCCGACGAGTAACACTGTATGCTTGAACTTTCGGACAGAGCACTCCATTCCCTGTATTTAGACCCTTTGCCACAAATCTACATCGTTTCACCAATCTGGACCAAAATTTGTATACTCACTCTTGGGAACCCAACGAGTATCACTGTCCACTTTAAATTTCGGACAGACCACCCATTTCCCTGCATTTAGGCTCCTTGGGACAAATCTACACCGTTTCACTGATCTGAACCAAATTGTTTATAATTACCCTTTGGAACCCGACGAGTAGCACTGTCAACATGAAATTTCGGACAGACCAATCTATTCCCTGCATTTAGGCCCTTTGGCACAAATCTACACGGTTTCACCGATCTGAACCAAATTTGGAACCCGATGAGTAACTCTGTCCACTTGAAATTTCTGACATACCACTCCATTTCCCTGCATTTAGCTCAGGAATCCCTCGGGGTTGCCAGCTTCCTAACTCACCAGCCATGAGCCCTTGAGGGTGTACCAGAAGTGGTGGGGCTACACACACCCTGCCTCTTTGAGGGCCTTGAGCAGAAGGCAGGAGATATTATGAAAAGGAAAAGAAGGCAGACCCCTCGAAGAATGAGGGCATCAGGAAAGATGAGACAACGGCCAATTAAGACGGGAAATTGAAAGACTCCCTAGCCCTCGGATACCCTAATACAGTCGGAGTCGGAAGAGAACAAGAGTTGACGAAGGAAGGCCGACAGGAAAGAGAAGTGAAAGGAGCCCAGCATCAGGAAGTAGAAGCGATGCCAGACTCAGCTGGGATCCCTTGGTCGCCAACCCACGTTCCACAAGTCGTGAGACCCGGGGGGGGGGGGAGTTGTGAGAATAGCTTACTGATTCATCGCGAGGTGACTTGAGAGGACTTTCCAGAGCCCACCGTGTTATCTGCTGTCTATGCTGATGCCAGCACAGGGCAGTTGCTCAAGTCACTGTGGTGTTGCGAAAGAGTGAGTGATTTCCCGGCCAATCTAAATACGGCGGGGAACCCCGAATGTGTGTCATCATATTTCGTCATCATCTGCGATCATCTCAGGTTCGTGCACCTTGGACCCATATTCTTTGCCGAGCAGAACACCATAAGCTCTTTCACTAGACGCTTCGAGTACAGGCCTAAGCCAGAAAATAAGGTTGAGACTTTGGAAGACATCGAAGCTAGACATCTGAATTACCTATATCAGTTTTAAAATTACACCATGTTCGTTTAGTAGTAATTTTTGCATTACCTTATTATTGTCATCTTAAGTGCAAATGACCTAGATATTACGCGCATCATACCACTAATTACCGCCGCATAAAGTCTTTCTCGACTGTGATTTTTAAAATATTTTTTTTTATTACAGTACATTGTGTACATTATTAGTTGAAGTGTCAATTCAATATAGGTAGTAGTTTCCCATCATCCTCATCATAAGGGCAAATGACCTAGATGTTACGCCCATTACACCATTGATCACCACACACAATAAGTCTTCCTCGCCTGTGAATTTTGAAATATGTATTTCCATTACGGTAGTTTGTAAGTTTGACGTGTCAATTCAACAGTAGTTTTCATTATCATCCTGATCAAAAGGGCAAATGACCTAGATATTACGCCCTCATTGTCTTTGGGGGAAAATGACCTAGATTTTAAATCCATTATATTTCTAAGGATACTTTGAGACATTATCATCATTCCACCGGGCGAAGCCGGGTACTACTGCTAGTCATCAATAAACTGGGCTCTCTTTCGTGAATGTATTTCGAGTAAATTCACTCTTCGTTATTCCAGTCCCGTTCGTTCGGCGTAGTGACAAGCATTCTTGGGTGTCACAGCGGAAGTCCAGCCTCATTTCCCGGTTCTGCCAAGAAATTTATTTTTTATCTGTGGGTCCGAAAGGGGTTCACTGAGCACCGTAAGGCAAAACTGAGAAGAGGTGAGTTCGATTCCTAGCTATGCCACTAAAGAAGTGGTTTTCCGAGGTTTCACACTTCTACTCCAGGCGAATGTTGGGATGATACCTAAATTAGGGCCACGACCACCTCCTACCCAAATTTTTTGACCCAATTACGAATGCACATATACGCGCGCGCTAGTACGTCCAACACAATAACCAAAGTTATCGGAGAGAATCCACATACACCCTCAAGTGCACGGGGTAAATAACCACGATGTCGCAAAGCCCCTAAATGAATCAACAACAACAACAAAAACCACGTTCTGAATTTCACTCCTTACAATCATCCATTACATCATATCAAATGCTTTTATTCCCCTCTTTTCTGCTGCATCAACAATCCAAGTTTCACTTCTGTATAGAGCACGCGGATCCAGACAAATGCTTTTAAAAATGAGTCTGTTATGTCTATGTATGCATTAAATTATATTTGAATTTCAGCCAATGGCCATAGCTGGCCATTTTAATTAAACACCCGTCAGCCCCCCAACAAGTTCAATTTCAAGTAGTTCCAACTTGGGGAACCAGATGCTAACACCTAGCGGCAAACGTTGGAACTTGATAGAGCGTTTCTAACCAAATAACCTACAAATTTAGCTACACACTACCAATTGTACTGGTAGGTTCATTTACGTGCCATACATCTATGACATGGGCCCGCTGGCTTTACTTCCCCTCCGAAGGAAGGCATACTGAATGTTTTTAACGCTCTTAAAATTCCGACAACTTCGGCCGGGTTTGAACCCGCGATCTTGGGCGTAGCAATTCAGCATCCTACCGATTACGTCACCGAAGCCGTATCTAAGTTAATTTTTGATGTAAACAATTTTTCTTTTTCAAAAAATCTTTCCTTACTTGTGGGCTACTATCCTCATTGCTTTGCCCCTCTCTGCTTATTTCATTTGTCAAATAGCAGAATTCTCCTGATTCCTGTTTTCATTTCACTTGCCAATTCAATATTATTTCCGGCTGCATTCCATTATTTTTGTATGCCATTTATTGAGTTTCACCAGGAATAATAGCATTCCATATAAACTCATGGCTTATTATTATTTATTTTTCAAAAAAATGTGCCTAGAATTTATGGACGGCAGATAGAGAAAGGGCAAGCCCCACATACACAGCAGTGTCACCATCTCCGTTCATTAAATCTATACTAATCCGAATAATAATAATAATAATAATAATAATAATAATAATAATAATAATAATAATATCGTATGGCCTCGGTGCCGGGTGCAAGCTTTGTTATTTGACACCCAGAGGGTAGCTTGCATGTCGAATTTCGTTGCTCCTTGACTATGAAAGTCAAGGAGGTTAGATGTTAGATATCTAAGTTCCTTGAACACTATAGCGCTTTCTAGTAGAGAAATGAGGAACTTTGTGTTGGCGGAAACTCCCGAGATTAATTTTGCCATTATGAACTCGGCCTACTGAATTCAAATGGGTTCTTTGACAAGCTAACATCGTATGACATGCGTATCGTATTTTTGCCGCCTTTCTAAAATCACTTACCACGGCCAGGAGCGAACCTGCAATCTTGGGGTTAGTAGACCGACACGATATCCACTCACCCACCGTGGCAAGCTATCCGAATAAGTTACATAAAATTACAACCTTGCTATAAACACTTAATCTGCTGTACATGACATCTATGACATACAATTCTTTAATAAAGGGAAGATACACACACACATACTCACTCACTGCCTCATATGCACAACACGCACACACACACACTCACACACACACACTCACTCACTGACTCAAATACACAACACGCACACACACACACACACACACACACTCACTCACGCACGCACGTACACATTCCCACTAACACACGAAGTTACATTGCACGTATATGAATTCAATTTATATAGGGTTTTAGTCCCTTTATAACCTTCAATTTGCGGCAAAATTGTCGTGGAGGAAGGTCTTTAATTGCATGAGGCAGGTCATTCCAGAGTCGAGCAGAGCGATTGTAAAACCCAGACTGATATTGTCCTAGCGAATGGGAGAACGAGGGTGACACTCTGTGCTCTACGGACCAAGCGATATGATAGCTGAAGGCGGTGAAATGGGGACAGTTTCGAAGAAAGGAGATATCTATTTGGTTACATACAATAGGCCTATGTAATTAGTGGATGTTAATGGTTTTGTCAAAACTTTATTGCCCTGTTTGTAAATGAGTCGCTCTGCTTGACGTTGGGCTGCACTTAACTTCCTCATGTTTTCCTCGGTAGTGGGATGTCAGGAAGGAAGTCCATATACAATAATGGGCCTTATCGTGGAGAGATACACCGCTCGGAGTGCACGGCTTCTGAAATCCAGAAGACTACGTCTTGCAAATCCCAGAATTCTAAATGCTTTACACCTAGATTCCTCAACATGTACACTCCACTTCAAATTGCTGGAAATGTGCATTCCCAGCATTCGCAGTGAATTGCATATGGGAAAAGTTTGCCACTCAGTGAAAGGTTATGTGTAATAGGCTGTCTGGCCCTACTCAACCGAATATATATATACTTGTTTACATTCAAGGCCATCTTATTTACATGACACCACAGGACCACACCGTCCAGATCTTCCTGTAGTGCTTTGACGTCATCATTATTTTTTATGGCTCTGTAAATTACTGAACCGTCTGCATACTGCACCACCATGGACGTCACACAGTTTGGAAGGTCGAGGGTAAAAGCCATGTGCAACAGAGGCCCAATCACCGACCTCTGTGATACTCCCGAAGTTACCAATATGTTCAGCGACTTGGCCCCGCCGAACACTACACACTGCGTTCGTCCAACCAGGAATTACGTCAACCATGTAATCAGATTGCCTCCGATACCATGTTTGCCAAGCTTTAACAAGAATCTTCGATGAGGCTCCTGAACAAAAGCTTTCGTAGAGCCGGGCAAATTTGCTCTAGTTCCGATCGGGATCGTAAGTTTCCGCATGGCTAGTATCGCCCCCCACCAAGCGCACTCAAGGCCAGGTCTCTCCGCTGAACGAGAATCTTCAGTTTCGATAATACCGGTACTGAGTGGGAGTCTCGATAATACCGGAACTCCTTTTTTCTCGGCGTCATCGACAGTATCTATTTAAAGGAAAAAGCAGACTCACTCACGCCGCTGCACGTGTCACTCAAGCCGCTGCACGTGTAAAGTCAAAGCCTTCTGTAATAACTCCGGAGTGTAAACCATTCCTCGTTCTTACATTTGACAAATTTAAAGCAGTATGAAGTGATACACCCCAAGAAGATCACATTGAATTGAGTTCGCATCTGCCACCTCCCTACCACTCCTACCCTCAGTTACAAATATACACACACTACTACAGACACCATAATAACACAGGTTATTAGACAAAGTTGACACACAAGAACACAATAATGATCACGATGTTGTAGCCCCTAAAGTAAAATAAACTCACATAATTGGCGTAGCAGAGAAGAGCTACAAGAAAGTTTCTCGTGTATGACTCATGAATTTTTAGCCCTACTGACTAGCAATTTGCTTTAAAGAATACTTTCAATCTTCTTCTCCACCTTGTAACTCGTTGTTATTAGAGGCAACTATAGTGCAAAAATTGGCTGCGATGGTGAAAATACACTTGGAAAATATTACGCTGAAAAGTTTCAACTAATTTCATCTACTAAAAACTCTGATTTTTTTGCTTGAAAACAATACCAGTTTGTGGCATGCGGTGTATTAATCATGTCAGTGCAAACACTTCACTGATTTGTCCATAAATGCCAATGATATGACAGTTTGAGTGAGAATAGTGCGACGAGAGTTGCACTGAGAACAACTCATTACCGCGGGAATGTCACTTCGTCCGATACTTCAAAGTCTCGTTCGATCACAAGGTAATATCGTTGCTCTCTCTACCCATGATGCAACGTGTGAGCACGTGCGTAGGAACGCGATTGTAATGGCGGTGGTTTATGCATATGGCAAAGCCATTATGACGAAAGATAAAATCAATCTTATTCTTGAAAGTGAACATTATTTTTTCGTATGCCCCACGACTAGAGAATATTATTCAAACTGGTAGGAGCATTTGAGATAAAGAGGGTCAGGTATCCAACGCAAACGTTTTCACTGTGTATGTTCGTACCATTTTCCCTCAGTCTATATTAGTCTCAGTGGCTGAATTGGTTGCGCACTGGACTCATGAATAGAAAGGTCGGGGTTCGATACTCGGTATGAGAAGTAATTTTAATTTTTGTTTCGTTACGTTTTATTGTTTATGACGACCACTTTACTAGTATCTTACTACAAAAATCATACGACAGAACACAGTTGCATCACAGGGGCTTTAGTAATATAGCGAGTGCATGAATTTTCAGGTTTTATTACGAGAAAGTTTCATACGGTAGTGCTTGAATGTGGCACTACACGAAAAGATCTTAATATGTAGCCTACACGTCAAATAGAATTTTCTTTTGCTGAAATTTAATGACCAAAAAATGCCGACTGACGATCAAAATCTCCTTCCATATGTTATTAGGATGATATGCTCAATATACCTTGGGTAGTCTGTTAATATGATATAGTTGAAGTTGAGTGGATTCTTCCAATTCGCAGACTCCAGTCAACGAAATGAACAATTTCCATTGAATCCTTACACAAACAAGCCTCAGTGCCTTCAGGCAGCGCCATATTGCCCATGCGAGAACGAGCAATAATGTCGAGAATAATCGTTATCGAGCCCACATTATCGGTAATACCAGTTCCGGAACCAGCATTTCCGTTTTTTATTCTCGTCCAACGAGACCGATCGGAACTCAAGAGCTTTTTGCCCGGCTCTAAAGCTTTGCTTAGGTCCAGCTGTGTACGTATACGTGTGTCGTGATCTTGCATGTGTATTTTCGCTGATTTTTTCCTCACTCTCTCCAGGCAAATGCCGCGATGGTAGGCTATATTATTTCAAATCCCATGGCACCTGGATCAATCCTAGGTCCAAATAATTACAACTACACACACTGATACGGTCACCGCAATACACAAATTCAACAAACATCCCAGTACACGGGGATGATGACCAAGATATCCCTACCCGTTAAAATGAATCAACAACGACACTTATCTGTCCTAAAGACTGTGTCAATAATATTTACAATATGAATTGATGGGCTTTGCATGGAAGGAGAGATCACGATATGAACATTCATCCCACAAGCAGGATGGCTGCTTACAACGACCCATTAAACCTACCACTTCCCGTATAAGGCAGGATCTCGTTAAAACGTCAGCTCGTGTTCTACAAGCACATCATTAGCAGGCTTTTGTCCTAGAGGATAACTCTCTTATGACTATATCTCACGATCGATCCAAGCATTTGAATTGCACCAGAAGTGGCCCGACCTTTTCAAGAAAATATTCCCTTATGATTGGAATTACAAATTAAAAAGCTAATCGCATCTCC
Source organism: Meconema thalassinum (assembly GCA_946902985.2). Lineage (NCBI taxonomy): Eukaryota > Metazoa > Arthropoda > Insecta > Orthoptera > Tettigoniidae > Meconema > Meconema thalassinum. Next base: position 290,629,841 of record OX336391.1, on the reverse strand, counting down.
TTAGGGCAAGGTCTCCTACCATCTGGTAGGGTAGCTCAACTGAAGTCTCTGGGTGTGTTATTGTGGTATCTGTAGTAGTGGTTTACGGTTTGTTTATTTAAGCAAAATTTAACATTTTTTGGCCCAGCCAAGCCTGCGCTTGTCGGCAGGTGCCAATTATAATTTTGATATATATGTTAACAAATACAATTACATTTACACGTATACAGTCCAATGTCTCACCTTCCAATTATTTTATACATTGCCGCTAATAATAAATCACAAACATATTCAATCATCTCATAACAATTAATTATGTTTAAAATGATTATAATATGGTAATATTAATACAATAAAGCAATTGTAGTAAATTATAATATGTTTCTTCCTACTTTAATACAACAGTTATATCGTTACTATTTTAAAAACTTAACTTAAAACTTAACATACAAATGTTACTATCATGTTCAATTAATTTCTCCCCTCATATTGCCACAGTCTATGAATAGGAGTCTATTACAAATACAAGCAGTTGTCCACTTAGTTTAAGGAGTTATTTAATATCCAATATTTATACCATTTTTTGTTTTTGCCATACTCTCAAAGACCAGCAATGAATGCGGTAGCTTGTTGAATAGAAATGGCACTATGAAAGCTAATGATCTTTTGCCAAATCCATTATTTGTTTTATGAACTACAAAGTAGTAGTAGTAGTGTGCATTGGATTGGGAAGGAGGTAGCCGTAGCTTTAAGTTAGGAGACATCCCTGAATTTGCCTGGAGTAGAAAGGGGGGGAAAAAAAAAAAAACACTTCCAGCAAGTCTGAGATGGAAATCGAACCCACCTCTTCTCAGTTTTGCCTCACGAAGCTAAGTGAAATCAATTCCAACCCTCAGACCAGAATTAAATTACTTGGTTGAGGCAGGATTTGAACTCGGGCCTTCACGGTGACGCCAAGAACGCTAGCCAACCACAATTATTAGAACAGAAAACAAGATAAAAAAAATCGTGAAGCCAAGAGATTCAAATCACTCAAGCTTTCAATCATGGATTTTACAGCCTAAGTGAATTGGATCTGATGATGATCGCTTGACGATCGAAACTGGTCATCCTAGTGTATTTATTAATCTCATGTAATGTTTTTCAGGATTAAGGCATAACCCAACTCTTTTGGTTACATTCGTGTTGACCAACTGAAAAGAACCAAACTTTTGTTTACTAAGGCAACACCGAACAAGAAGTTCCGTGACGAACTAAAGAGCCTACTTTTCTTAAAATTTAAAATTCATGCCATTGATTAATCTATATGGATCTATCTAGAATAATGACAAAATTTAAATTGGTAATATTGAAATTTCTAATTAGTTCGAAATACTGTATACCTGGCGTAATGTAGCCTAATAGAGAACTACAGTTGGCAGCCCTGGTGACTGAATATATTCTTGTTTCCATCTCTTAAGGTACAGAATACAAAATTTGGTTGAAGTCCAATGGATAGCATGGACGTTACATGCAGTTAAACATTGGATCTAACAGCGCGCTTTAAATCATGTTGGCAACAATGACTTACATGTGTTGGTCAGAAATAATCTGCAATAATATGATCTCTTGTTGTGTTAATTTTGAATGAAATCCATTTGTTAGTATAGAAGTTACAGGCATTTTAAAATTGGACCTATCAGCAGGCTTAGAATCATGTTGGCAGCACTGACGTATATTAATTACTCCAAATTAATCTAGAATGTCAGGTACTATACGTGTGAAAATTTTAGAGCTATTGGCTTGCATATTTTATGATATATTGATATTAGGGAAACAAATATAGAGACACCATTTTTTAACAGTTGGCATCACTGGTTGCCCTTAAGAATACGCATAGTCGTATATGTTATGGTGCACATAGCACATACAAATTTGGGTTGAAATCCAAATGATAGTATAGAAGCTACATGTATTTAAAGTTGGACCTCTCAGCAGGCTTAGAATCATGTTGGTAGCACTGACGTATATAAGTTACTCCAAATTAATACAGAATGTCAGGTACTATACGTGTGCATAGTTTAAAGTTGAGGGCTTGCATACTTTCTGATATATTGGCATTTGGAAAAAATAAATTGAGAGCATTTATTAACAGTTGGCAGCCCTGGTGGATCTTAGGAATACGCTCAGTTATATCAGTTTATGAACACATAGCACATACGAAATTTGGTTGAATTCGAATTGATAGTGTAGAAGTTATATGCATTTAAATATTGGACCTATCAGCAGGCTTATAATCATTCTGGCAACACTGCCATGTATGGCCTCCTGGAAATTAAACTGCAATATTATTATCTATACGTGTGCCAATTTTCAAATAGCTCCCATTCATACCTTCCGAGATATCCAACATAGAGCTCAAATTTCAATTGCAATTTTTCAGCAGTTGGTAGCACTGACATCATTTTCAAATATGGCCGTGAGATATTCAGGAATAGATCTTTACTCCTACCAAATTTTGTTTCGATTGCTGCAGCCGTTTAGGAGTTGATAGGGGACACACACACACAGCCAGCCAGACAGACAGACAGAAGGACAGACAGACAGACAGATAGACACACATTTGCCCGATCTCATAAGTCTACTTTTTCCTCATTTTTGCAAAATGTGAAAAGTAGGCTAAAAATGGCTTCAAACCCCACAAAGAAAACAGTATGTTCCTTATGTAACTTCTAGTTTGCTGAGGTATTATTTGAACAACATTAAATAAACGTATCACGAGTAATGCCATCCCATGTCCATTACTGGGAATGGCAGTTAACTTTGTCATCAAGCTGGGAAAACTGAAAGCGTATTTGGGAATTATTTTATGTAGTGGGCTACTGTAGATACTCAGCTAATGTATTTTTTCACGCGGCAATATTTTTGTACCATGATAGCATACCCAGAGAGTGGTTCATTTAAAACAGCAGACATTTTATAGGCATTCGTCTCGCTTAACGGTCGTGTGGGAGTGATACATTACACAGAGCCACACCTGGGGAGCAAAACTTTGATAGCGTGCCTGTTAAAACTTTATGTAAAGTGAAGGAAAAGTTAGTCAAGTCCATCCTCAGTTCTGCGCACACAGTGTTCTCCTGCTCATTGTGGAATGAGGGGCATATGAGGCTTACTGAAATTTGCTCTTCTAATTCAAAGGCTTTCAACCTCTGATCCCCGCACATGTGCAGAATTCAGTGGCGTAACTACCCCCCCCCCCCCTCCCCCGAGCCAAATAATGTTGTTGTTGTTGTTTGAGTCTTCAGTCTTTTGACTGGTTTGATCCAGCTCTCCATGCCTCCCTGTCCAGAGCTAATCGTTTCATCTCTACATAGCTACCACACCCTACATCCGAGGCAATCTGTTTATTCTAACCTTGGCCTACCCATACAGTTCTTGTCATCAACCATTCCTTCCATAACTAAGCTTTCTATTCCTGAAAGTCTTATACATAGTATGTGTCCTACCAACCAATCTCTTCTCTTCATTAGCAGTCGCCAGAAACATCTCTCCTCTCCCACTAGTCTTAATACCTCTTCGTTTGTAATCCTATCTACCCATCTGAAATTCATAATTCTCCTGTAACACCACGTTTCAAACGCTTCAATTTTCCTCTTTTCTGCTGCACCAATAGTCCAAGATTCACTTCCATAGAGTGCCACGCTCCAGACAAACTCTTTCAAAAATGACTTCCTTATACCTAAATCTATATTCGATGTCAACAGATTCCTTTTCTGTAGAAATGCTTTCCTTGCCTGATGTAACCTACTTTTTATATCCTCTTTGCCTCGTCGATCACTGGTTATTTTGCTTCCTAAGTAACAGAAGTCTCCTATTTCCTTTAGGTTTTCACCTGCCAATTTGTTGTCCATAGAGGTTTCTGATTTATTTCGGCTGCATTCCAATATTTTTGTTTTACATTTAGCCCAAATAATGAAAATATAAAATTTGAAAGTTTTTAAATATTGAATGAAAACAAATTTCGGATTGTTGACTAATGATTGCATTGTATTTGAAAGCGTTTCCACTTGTGAAATATATTTTAAATTATAAGATGATTAATTTTGTGAAGACTTGTCACGTGTAACAAAATTTAAATATCTAGGCTCTATGATCACTATTGATGGAAGAAGTCTTGTAGAAGAGGTCAATACGAGAATCAGCGCAGCATGGATGAAGTGGCGGACGACAACTGGAGTCACCTGCGATCGAAGGGGTGGCGGATTTCAAGAATGGAAAAACGGAACACATGTCCCAAAACATTAGAAAAAAATCAATGGTGTAAGAAATAATACACATGTTTATAAAATAAACATGACATAGTCAAATACACAAAATTAAAACTAGATATTGCCGACATACCATATAGGCCTAGGACACCAACAACTTTCAAATACTATTCATTTGAACGACCCTTTGCAAGGATCTTTTTATCTGTAAGTACCTTCAGATAAAATACACAACAATTTTCGTCATAATTGAAATATGTGAACAATTCTTATTTTATCAAACTAATGGAGCTTCTGTTTCTATCATCTATCCATTTGATATTCATGACAGAGAAAACTCTCCGTAAAATCATTGGAGGGGAAAATGCTGAGTATGAATTTCACAAGAACTAAGATATTCCTTAATGTTGTTGCCCCTAATAAATCTATAACATGTGCCCATCTATTGGACAAAGACATAGAAATAATTTCCTCTTTCAAACTTGCACCACTTATTAGTAAAGTGAAGCAACGCAGCCGGCGTGCCGGTGCCGATGGTATTTGACGTCACTAACAACACTCGCCAATCACGTCAAGCTTGGATTGCTCAAGCGGGACATTTGAAAATTGGTGCGAAATTGAATATATTAACCAAACAAGATGTTCAGTAAAGAACATATAGCCTACTTTCTACCAAATGCATGGGTATTGTTATGACTCTTTGTCCTTTTCAAGGAGTATAATTGAATGTTGGTTGTAGTAGCTTGTTGAAATACAACATGCTATACGGATATTAAACATGCATATGAGGTGCCCTTTGCTAGTGCTACCTCTGTACAAAATTTCGTTCAATTCGGTTTTACCGTGTTTGAATTGATAGGGGGAAATGATTTGCACACATACATGGCCGCCATTTGCAAACTATTGGACTGATGACCTTGTAGCTTGGTCAAAGAACGCTTCTCACATAAAGGTTGCAAAATTTGGTAGAGATCAGATGATTAGGTTGGTCGCAATTTGATTTTAACATTTGGGTGGCCGCCATTCCGTTTCCGTCAAGATGGTGGCGATATAAAACATGACCCTGAGGTGCCCTTTGCTAGTGGTATCTCTGTACCAAGTTTCGTTCAATTCGGTTTCACCGTGTTCGAATTGATAGGGGGGGGGGGCAGACATTCAGAGTACACACACTCACACACACACACACCATTTTTCGCCCTGTGTTGATCTCATAAGTCTACTTTCATCTTTTGCAAAAATCGAAAGTAGGTTTAAATAAACGGAATATTTGGCGTTCAGTTAAAGATTAAAACAGAACGTGGAACAAAACAAGATAAAACGGTATCGTTCCGGGTAAAACGGAACATCTGGCAACTCTGGATGAAGGACAACCTAAAGTCAAAGATCTATCGTAATGTCATCCCTCCTGTCGCATTGTACGGACGCGAGTGTTGGCCGACAACAACAGTGACGGAACATCGCTTAGGCGTTATGGAGACCAAGATGTTGCGATGGACAGTGGGTGTCACCAAATTGGATCATGTTTCCAAAGACAACATCAGGAAGCGTTTTGGGCTACACCAATCAGTGACAAGATGCGGGAGTGCCATCTGCGGTGGTTTGGGCATGTTCTACGAGCGGAAGCGGACACAATTGCAAAGACAGGCTACAATATACAAGTCGTCGGAAAGAGACCTACAGGAAGACCGAAGCAACGGTGGGATGATACGCTACATGGAGATCTGAAGAACCAACACCTTCATCCTGACATGGCCTGAGACAGAAACCAATGGCGACAACATATCCATATAGCGGACCCTGCAGCTAGGCGGGACAAACGCTAAGGAAGAAGAAGAAGATTAATTTTCTCTGTATGAAGTTGAAAATATTTGAATTTTTTAAATAAAATATTTAAACAAACACAATATTATTCTATTTGGGTACATTTATACCCCGCTTGGTAATCCGTGTGTATTATGAAGGTTGACAATGTTTTCTATGGGGACGGTGTAGTAACAGTTTGCTTAGTTAGAATCCATTTTCAACTTGACGGTGCAACTGGAAACACTTGTGTGATTGCTACAATACAGTAAATAACAAACAGTACAGTAGCTAACGAGGTTCCGAGTACGGACTGGCTGTGCCAGTTTACTTTATTTATCCTAATGAATTGCAATGTAGAGAGGAAAGATATTGTGACGCTGTTATTGAGTGTGGAATTCACGCACTCATTTAGCACGCACAGCGTGGTACTAAACAAACGGAATAACTTGCAGTTTAAACACATGCTTGTGAAAAGTTAATGGAATACAACCAGTTGCTAGAAACTTGCTCGGTGTTTTACTATTTGAGAGGACTGTCATTAATGTCAAACACTAAAATGGGAACAGTTCACTTTCACATTCCTCTCTCTATTTCATAACTCGTAAATTTTGAGCTCTGCGACTTACGAATTCATGAAGGCTGCAATAGTGTGGAAGACAGAAGAACCAGTCTTTTACCTGCATGGAAACCGACAGCAGGGGCTGAGCTGGCTAAAGCGCAGCGTTAGGTCATGGGACCAAGCTCTCTGCTGACTCGGTAGACGCGTGGGTTCGAGCCCCCCCCCCCCCGTCGGCCGTCCTTGAAATGGTTTTCTGTGGTTTCCCATTTTCAACACCAGGCAAATGCTGGGACTGTACCTTGTGATAGGCCATGGCCGATTCCTTCCACATCCTTGCCCAGTTTCATTCATCTTCATCCATTCCATCTCTCATCCCGACGCGCAGGTCGCCCACGGGCGTCGAATAGAAAGACCTGCACTCGGCGTCTGAGGAGGCCACACGACAAAAAAGAAACCTGCATGGAGAAGGGAGCTAAAGATTGTCATAGGAGAGAAGGCGCCACTGTCGCTGACAGTCGGCTATTCCTATACGAGAGGGGCCTATTGCCATGGTAACACGCGCCAAGTTGCCAAATCTGCTGAGGCCGTTAACATGGTGCTTCCTACGCTGGCTCAGTTGCTATCGTGACTTCAAAGTGTAGGCTACACTGTGTTAATTTCCCTCTGAATCATTTTCATATTTTGTTTATTTGAATCGGTTATTCGTTAGATATTTAGTTAATTGCATGTAACGGCAAGACAACCTATGGAACGTTGTTATTTGTGCTTAACACTGTTCAACATTGGTGAGGTCATTGCCGGCTCTTGATAACCAAGCAAGGTTTAAAGAAGCAACAACAGATGGCGAGGACAACATTTTGGCGTAACGCTTATAGGGCTGAGATTTCTATGTATTAACATATTTTTCCTTGCTATTTAAATGCTGGGAAGCGATATATCTTCACATACCACTATGTTATGGCTATTATCACTGAACCTCATTTTACATATGTTTCCATATTTGTAGGCATTCTACATATTCTTAGTGAAATTACATAAAATTACATATTTTAGCGCTATAGTGGGCATCTAGATGCTATACAACCTGTAGTTTCTTTTGCACCTGAAAGTGCTGTATCCTTTTGTTAATCAAAAACTGATTTTAGTGAGGTTAAAGCGGTCTCCTCGATTGCCTTCATCAGCAGCAACTTCAGCTGGCTTCCAGAAAACATCAAACATCTAGAAAAATCAGGACTGCCACTGCAAGATTCTATTGCTATTGAAAAACTAAGTGCTGTGCATGGCGAAACTAGTGCAAGTGTATCTAGAATTGCAAAATATTTTGTAGAGAAATCCTCGTTATTCAACATTTCACAGTGAGTGTCAAATGTTTATCCACCCGAGGACATTTTTACATCAAACTCCCTCTCCTGAAATTTGCCCCAGTTACATCATGTGACTGACCTCTGCATATAAAAATATTCTGAGTGACAAACGTCTTTCAATGACCCCAGAGAACTTCGAAAAATACGTAATTGTTCACTGTGCTGCAACATTTAATGTGTAGACCGTGCCTCGAGTGTTGAAAGTAAAACAACATTGATGTGTTTGTATTGATAATATGTGTGGTATATTGTTAAATGACTCCAGAGAACATGAAACATTTATTGGTTATTGTGCTACAAAATTTGATATAAATTGGGCTTTGTTTGTTGTAACAGAATTGTAAGTTTATATCACATATGTGATGTTACATATTTTGCTCATTATACACATTTTACTACATATTTTGATGCTCTTTGTTACATATGTATGTACATATTTTACCACTTGATAATACATAAATATCCCAGCTCTACTTATAACACAGTAGACTAGCCAAACCACGGGTAGAGCGCAGCACTATAGCTTGGTGGTAGCCAACAGACCTCATAGCAATCAGTCCGGGTTGAGCAGTGAACAGGAGCGGACGCCATAGGACTCACGTTTCGAATAACATATAAGTTTAAGTAACCTTTTTCCATTTAAGTGCTGTGTATAATTTTTGCATTATAACCACACAGGCCACCGATTCAAATATGAACGGTTGATTTAGAACATAGTTAGCAAAATAGTGTCGACAACATTTCTGGATCTGGTCACAATAATAACTCAATAGAACACAGGTTAACATATTTAAAATTCATCAACAATAACGCAACAACCATAGAAATGAACAATAACATCTGTAAATAAGATTGATGCGTTATACAATGTAATCTGAACATTGTATATATATTTGTACATAAGTGTAATTCATAAACATAGTAATTAATTAAGCCTAAGTGAGCCGTACCTGAAGATGAACGCTTTACGGTCGAAACATGTCATCAATTTTAAGTTTCCCCATTTTTGTACATAAAAGCGTGTTATTTTTGGACAAATATCTTATGTAATAAAAACTCCGCAATTTTTCTAGGTTTGTGCCGTGTCTTGTGTAGGGTTTCGCCTAGGACACCAAGCTGGTTCATCAGCTGGCTCTCGGTGTCCCCGTCCGAACCCCCACAGGAGTAGCTACCTGCGTGCTACCTCGCTTTTTATGAAGCGAACGTCCCGTTTACTGCGAGAAAAAGCTCAAGCAGCCATAGTATATACCATCTTTTTGGAAATCTTCATAGGGAGGTTATATAACAATCCAACGTGGCGACTATCCGAAATATTTAGACGATTCTCAATATCTGCTAATCTATGACAGCAATCAAACTGAAATTTTGCATGTTGATAAAGGCTATGAACATAAGTTCACTTATAGGACTTTCAATAACCTGGTGAGCACAAATCCAACATGGCGGCGACGCGGAATTTAAATATTTAAATGGACGTTTCTCGCGATTTAACCATGCGAGCGCAGTGTAACTTGGTACGGCAAATACTTAGCCACAGTCGTCGGATTTTTAAGAGCGTTAAAAATCTTCAGCACTCCTTCCTTCGAAGGGAAAGTAAAGCTGGTGGGCCCATATCATAGATTTATGGCATGTAAAAGAACCGTCCACTAACTACAATTGTAAGAAGCTAACTTTATAGGTTTGATTAGATTAACGATCTATTACGTTCCAGCGTTCACCGCCAGGTGTTGTTTGCGGTGGCATCTATTAGTCAAATTCACAGTTATGTGCCGTTGACGGTAGCATTTGGTAGCAAAAGTGGGAACTACTTGAAATTGATCGTCTGCAGTTCTTACCTTAATTTCAGATAACATACACTAATACAGCCATCACAATTGAAGGCACTTTTACGAAAACAGCCATAGTCCAAAAAGTTAAATTTTCAGTAGAGTAAAAAATCTGTGTCCAGTCTCTTCCTTCCATTAAATCTTAGTATATTTAATTTTATATCGAACTATAGGATTTATTTCACTTTTCAGTGCACTTAACATTAAATTTATAAATTGTATTGAATGTGAAAAACATAAAATTGAAATTAATTCACAGGACATTGGTTGTTTTTGTGCAAATTCAAACATGAAAATAATGCTTTGCAGTCCACTGATTTATTGTAGTGCTTCATCACCACTGCTATTAACATCAGGATCAATGTCATATAACACTTCAACATTGTCAACACTCACATCGGCTTCAAGACTCATATAATATTCTCCGTTCTGAGGTTTTGTAAGAAACGAAGCAGTCTTTGTATGTCCTTCAACTTCGCTGATTTCAGTGCTAGTGGTCTATGGTAGTTGCGTACAAGGTTCAGTGTTGTGGTATGGGTTTGGGCATTGCGTACATTGCGTAGATTTTTCTGGACATTGGCACTTCTTGTAACAAAGTCAGAGGACTTGTTTTTGTAAAACAGGGCAAATCTTAACATGCATTTATAATGGAACTATGGACGTTTTTGTGGAATATTTGTATGCCAAATGGTGCTGCATGTAGCGAAGTACCAAGTGGTGGTCACTGTTCAAAAATCCCCATTTTGGACTATGGCTGTTTTTGTAAAAGTGTCTTCAATTATTAACACCGGTTATCAGACATATTCTACACACACCCAAAGTACACGGGGCTACATGACCGCGTTGTCACAGCCCTTAAACTGAGGAACCAATCAACCTAAATTGGAGTGTGAATACTAGGATTTGGAATTGCGGTTATTATTCTTGTGTCTAAAATACCGACAGCGGTAGCTATGGTCGCTAACACGAAGCGCTAGACCATGGGGCTAAGCTGTCTGTGTACTCGGTAGCCGTGGGTTCGAGACCCACCGTCAGTCATCCTTAAAATGGTTTTCCGTGGTTTCCTATTTTCCTTTCCAGGAAAATGCTAGGACGGTACCTTCTGACAGGCCACGGCCACTTCTTTCCACATCCTTGCCCAGCCAGTTTCATTTATCTTCATTCATGTCATCACTCATTAACTCCTCTCATGAGGTTGGTGTCAGGAAGGACATCCGGCCGTAAAATACATCCGCCACATAGACACACATCCCTATCCCATTGAAAGCAGGAATAATGAGGGGTTGACATACATACGCCTACGTTCTTGTGTCTAAAATAATATTGGAGTAAGCAAAATGAACAAGGATATTGATACAGTGTCGTGCGCAGTAATCAAACATTTGCTCGTTCACACACCCGTGGTGCGGGAAATAGATTGTGGGTGACATGCGACTATTTAGAACGAGCAACAGTGTTGGGAATTCCCACACGTTTGGTATCGATTTCTTAATATGAACATGATTTTCACTACGAGAATAACGCATGAGATACTAGGGGCCAGACATTTTGGTTTGTGTTTTCACAACTCACCAAAAACAGATTCATCTATGAATATTGTAGATACGTCTGTTTCCTACCCAAATCCTACCTCAATGACAAATACACACACTAGCAAAGACATCACAGTGATACAGGTTATCAGCCAAATTATACACACACCCAAGTACACAGGGCTACATGACCACGATGTCACAAACCCCCTAAATAATTAACAACTACAGAACTGTAGACAATGTCGTTACGATTCCCTGCAAGTAACAGACTGGGGGCTCAAAGCTCTTAGAACAGGAGTTCTTAACCTGTGTGATGTGCCTCCTCTGGGCAGGTGCAAAGAGGTTAGTGGAGAGGCGTGACCGTCCTCTATAATGTTGTAATATTGCTTTTCAGAATTGACACCAGTCCAGGTGCGGATCCAGAATTTGGCTTTGGAGGAAGGGGGGGGGGGGGGGCAGAGAATCGAAATTGTTAAGAAAAATGGTATCACTAAAAATGCAATCACAGAATAACCAAACGTACAAAACCAGACCTTTTTTTTTTTTTTGCAAGCTACATGGATAGAAATTTGATGCGTTTAGCGCACCAAAAATATTCGTACAAATTGCAACGACGTGTTTTGTGACTTTTACATCGAGCTTCGAGAAAAGTATCAAGGTACGTTACAGTTTCGGCAAGTCGAGTTGGTACCGACAATGGGAGTAAGTCACAGCTTAAAATGCCAACCAAGCTTGCAGTTTGGACGTTGGCAAAAATTTTTGGTGCGAAAAAAGCCCCAAATTCCTATCCGTGCATTGCTGCACATTCATCGTGACATCACTATAAACACAAGGTTTGCTAAACAAAATAGACGAGTTGATTTTGATATATAAATAATCGTTTTTATATAACTGGTATGAAGTTGTAAATATGTACAGTTGTAACAGAACATAATAATTGCAATAAAGATAATTTCAGTATTGAATAAAATGGAAAAAAAACACCTGTTTTTCAGTTAAAATTCTTTAAGTTTTATTTGTCTGGTTATTGTGTTTTCGTTTTTTGAGTTTGCAAAAAAAATTGGTCTCCGTTTGCGCCTGCACCAGTCTGAACGTAAAACATAAGAGTGCCTTCCTTATACAAATTATTCGGACCCCAACAATAGATCTAATGAGAATTGCTACAACAATGGATTTCTTCAAGTAAGATTGCGTAGTATTTCTCTTTATAGAAATGCACAATCTACATGAGTGTAACAACGAATTACAAGACCATTTTTAATTCTTTAAATTTACTTAACAACAATTTGTCTTTCCTACTTAAAGTAGGAAGTTACTTCATTATTATCTCCACTACTATAAAACGTAGTCTATAAGTTACAGTGCTGTGTCTTAAGGGACAATAGGGGCAGATGACCTCGTAGTTCCGCCCCTTAAAACAACAATAACTAACTAACTTAAGAAATGTCAAAGAAAAGGAAGTAGCCTATGTTAAATATGGACTCACATGCAACATTGGTCGTGATGGAATTGAAAAAACGCAGTGTTTTTTATGTGCCAAAAGTATTTGCAATGATAGTATGAGACCTGCCAGACTCCAGGAATAGGGGCAGATGACCTCGTAGTTCCGCCCCTTAAAACAACAATAACTAACTAACTAACCAAACGCAAGGAACATTTCAGTAAAGTACACCCGGGGAGCTCTGGAAAGTCGCTGGATCATTTAAGCAGAAGAGAGCTCGATTCCAATCATGAGGTACGTTACTGAAGTTAGGTTTTGTATCTTCCCAAAAGCTACTGCTTCAAGCCTCATACAAAGTGGCTGTGAAAGAGAAGGGGAGGGACGGGGGGGGGGGGGATGAATTTTTAAGTTTACTTGAGAGGTGTGAGAGTATAAATGTTAAGAACCCCTGTCTTTGAGGCTCTAATCTAATTTTAAGGCTCCATCTATGCCAGGGTGAGTAAGTTTGTTCGTAAGTGTAACTACATTACAATTACCGTTATAGTTATTTTGCGTTACAGTTATCAATGTGTTGCATCATTGATTTTAAATGAAATATTAATAGCACTTTCATTTACTTCATTTAACTGGAGCAGTGGATTCCAGTAATATGGAGAAACAATATGAATCAGCAATGTGTAAATAGTATTTAGGATAATTAATTAATATTTTTTGTGACAGTCACATCTCGGTAAATTTAGGACTTGTAAATGAATTCCTTGGGGACAAAATTCATAAATTTGTATACTCTGACTTTCCCCGCAAGCCTCAATCACTTCGTTCTGAAATTATTGTCTGAACTTTTGCTAATGAGCAGAGGTCACCTGAGTCCAAGCACGTAAAGTCTATTTGCCGAGTCGAGACAGTGCCCCTGGCTACCTGGACAGGGAAACACGCCCAGTTCACGTCATCGGCTCTGCCGGACAGGGGTAGCCAAGAAGCTCCGAGATTATTAGTCATGCCGTAGCCCTCGACTTGCTGCACTTAGTGCTGTGCTGCACTGTATACAGTTGCCTGTCATAAGCAGTCAAGAACTCATTAATTAATTAATTAAATACACAAAAGAACAATAAATAAACCGCGCTGTAGCATATAACCGATAAGTGTGGGCTATACACAGCACTGTAGTTGGCGTACGTTCAACAGGCACAGCTCTATGCACCCCTTGCGGGTCGCCCTGCAATCACGTGTACACCTGTGTTTACTTTCACTATCTCGACTCGGCGAACACACTTTAGACATATCTCTGACGTAGAATCACAAGCTCGCCCCAAGACAGTGCTAGTTAAAGGGGGTAAGATGAGTTATTCCTTCTGGACTCCAAGGTGAAAGTCAGACTTAGATGACTGGGAATTTAAGTACTTAAACGTTTGGTGATCCTTTCTTTGGAAAATTGCCAATAACATTTTAATTTTTTTAAAGTTTTAAAATAAAATGAGAAAGAACAGAGGCATTGATTGTTCCATCTTGAAAAAAACTACGAAAAGTTACTTTATAACGGTTAAAGGTAGCGGCGGTATAGTTACTGAATGTAATGAGTTACCCCTCGTTACCGTAAAGTACCGTATTACTCCCGGACTCTGGTTGGTTCCTCAGTTTAGGGGCTGCGACAACGCGGTCATGTAGCCCCGTGTACTTTGGGTGTGTGTAGAATCTGTCTGATAACCGGTGTTAATTGTGATGACTATATTAGTGTGAGTTTCTGCTTCTTAATTCAAGTAAGGATTGCATACTTTGAATTTTTCAAGTAGTTCCTACGTCAAACGCCACCGTCAACAAGTACAAGTTCAGAACTTGACTACTAGACGCCACCGCAGTCGGCTCCTGGCGACGAACGCTGAGCGTTGCTTAAATTTTAAACCTAATTTAGCTTCAGACAGGAGTATTTAGTGGAAGGTTCTTTAACATGCCATAAATCTATGACATGGGACCGCCGGCTTTACTTCCCCTCCGAAGGAAGGCATACTGAGGAATTTTTAACGCTCTTAAAAAATTCGACGACATCGGTCGGGTTTGAACCCGCGATCTTGGCATAGAAGCTCAGCATGCTACCAACTAGGCCACCGAAGACGCTTCCCGGACCCTGATCCATACTCAATGGAATAATATCCAATATGGTCTCAAGCATATTTCGAGAAAAGATTACTATTACCTATTATTGTATTTTTGAGTTTCTTTTGTTTCAGAAACACACTTTTGTCGTGATAGTTTAAAGTTTGTAGACATTAATTTCCAGGTTCCGTCTCGGAGAACAGCGCAGTATATCTTTCTGAGAATTTTCCGTTTCGTTTTTCGATGTCATGAATTCTTGTAATCTCTCCAATTAATGTTGTTTCAGACGCAAACAGGGCTTCTGGTAAAACAATCCTGTTGTAGTGTCGTAGTTTTCCATTATTAATATTATCATTGTTGATATTGTCATAATAATAATAATAATAATAATAATAATAATAATAATAATAATAATGAAAATGAAAATCCACAGCCTGCTTCCAGTCTCCGCCCGGGTCAGGAATGGAATGAATGAGGCCCCCATCTTGCGGCGAGGATATGGACTGTGCCGGCTGCCGAGGCCTGACGCACTCCTCTGGAGCAATGATTAAATGAATGACAGATGAAATGAAATGATAGTGGAGAGTGTTGCTGGAATGAAATTTTGACAGGGAAACCGGAGTACCCGGAGAAAAACCTGTCTGCCTCCGTTTCGTCCAGCACAGATCTCACATGGAGTGACCGGGATTTGAACCACGGACCTAGCGGTGAGAGGCCGGCGTGCTGCTGCCTAAGCCACGGAGGCTTCAATAATAATAATAATAATAATAATAATAATAGGACAGCATCGCACCTGCGCTCACTTCCATGGCCCCCTATTTTAAATTTCACTGCGTGCCGAGTGTCATAGTGGGGGGTTCCAGGAGGCCATGGTCAAATAAAGGTATTCTCCGCGACCCATACGCTCTGTTCAGTACATAAAACTGGTGAAATATCGACAGATATTTAGGAATATTTATGTTCGAACATAAAATAGTTATAATTATCGTCGAACATAAACAGTCGTATGCAACTCGCCTATAATGGTTATTAAGACACGAGTATGGAAATTATAAAACTCGCTACGCTCGTTTTATGAACATACTCGTGTCTTAATTATTGCCATTATAGGCTCGTTGCATAATGTACTACTGTATTACAATAGAACTCGGCGTCATTTCTTTTCTACTGTGTGTCCGGCTGGCTGAGTGAGAGCTTGTTTGGCGCACCTCTTGGAGCTGCACCATCCTCTCGTGTGAAGTGCCTCATTACCCCAACATTACAGAGCGGCGCGGCGGGGAATTGTGAATACTGCCGTAACAAAACATGTCACACTACTCGGCCCTCGTCAGATCTTACAAACATTACTAATAATTCTTCGGTGGCGTAGTCGGTAGCATCCCCAAGATCGCGGGTTCAAACCCTGCCGAAGTCGTCAGATATTTAAAAACCTTCAGTATGCCTTCCTTCGGAGGGGAAGTAAAGCCGGCGGGCCCATGTCATATATTTAAGCCATGTAAAAGAACCTACCACTAGCAAGATTTTTAGGTTATATTTGGCTGATTAGAAACGCTCTATCAAGTTCCAACGTTCATGGCTAGGTGTCAGTGACTAGTGGCATCTGGTAGTCAAAGTTACACTAGTTGAAATTGAAGTTGTTGTGAGCCCTCGGGCGTTCAATTAAAATACTCTGCTATGGTCATTGGCTGCTATTCATAATAATAATGATAATAACTCTTGTTGTTGTTTATTCATTAAGGGGCTTTGCGACATCATGGTCATGTAGCCCCCGTGTACTTAGGTGTGTGTGTGTAATTTGTCTGATAAGCTGTGTTATTGACATAACTGTATTAGTGTGTGCAGTTGTAATTGAGATAAGGATTTGGAAGAGGACGGCCATGACTTTCAGTTAGAATCCAACCAGGCATTCACCTGGAGTAGAAGTGGGAAACCAAGAAAAACCACTTCAAGGATGACTGAGGCGGAAATCGAACCCATCTCTTCTGAGTTTCGCCTCACGAGGCTGACAAGGGAACGGATTGCGGTGTAAAATCCTAATCTGGTGGAAATTTAGTAAACAATATTCCTACAAAGTTGCAAAACGACGCAGTGAAAACCGCACGGGCCACTTTCAATTTTGAACGCCAATATTGAACACCGAAAACCTGCCGGGCGACGTCATAAGCGAGAAGATGGAACGAGGTAATGCTGAACTTGAATCCTAGCAGCACGCGATGGCTTGCGGCCACCAGGCAGCTACCTGACGTGTTGCGTTGCATTCCCCACCTTCTAACTTCCCCTCAACCCGTCACTTCCCTAGCAGTTTGCATCCACTGTTGCAAGGATTACAAAGAGTAAAAGAGGGGGGAAAACGAGAAAAAAAGTATTATCTATTTATAGTATGGCCAAGCACAAAATATCACAATTATGTGGCATTTTTATCCTACTTTTCACATTTTGCAAAAATGAGGAAAAAGTAGACTTATGAGATCGATCCGGGAAAATGTGTGTCTGTCTGTCTGTCTGTCTGTCTGTCTGCCTGTCTGTCTGTCTGTCAGTCTGGCTGTGTGTGTGTCCCCTCCTATCAACTCCTAAACGGCTGCAGCAATCGAAACAAAATTTAGTATGAGTAAAGATGTGCACCGGAATATCTCACGTCCATATTTGAAAATGATGTCAGTGCTACCAACTGCTGAAAAAACGCACTAGAAATTTGAGCTCCATGTTGGATATCTTGCAAGATATGCATGGGAGCTATTCCAAAATTGGCACACATGTAGATAATACTATTTCAGTTTAATTTCCAGGAGGCCAACCATGACAGTGTTGCCAAAATAATGTTAAGCCTTCTGATAGGTCCAATGTTTAAATGCATATAACTTCTACACTATCAATTGGATTTCAGCCAAATTTTGTATGTAATATCTGTACATAAACAAATATGACTGAGCATATTCTTAAGAGCCACCAGGGCTGCCAACTGTTAATAATTGCTCTCTCTTTTTTTTAATCCAAATACATATATATATGAAAGTATGCAAGCCAACAGCTTTAAACTATGCACACGTATATTCTGACATTTTAGATTAATTTGGAGTAACTTATATACGTCAGTTCTACCAACATGATTATAAGCCTGCTGATAGTACCAATTTTTAAATACATGTAACTTCTATGCTATCAGTTGGATTTCAACCAAATTTCGTATGTGCTATGTGTACCATAACAGATATGACTATAAGTATTGATAAGAGCAATCAGGGCTGCCAACTCTTAATAAATGCTGTCGATATTTTTTATCCTAATATCAATGTATCAGAAAGTATGCAAGCCAACAGCTCTATACTTTGCACACGTATAGCACCTGACATTCTAGATTAATTTGGAGTAATTAATACAAGGCAGTGCTGCCAACATGATTCTATGCCTGCTGATATGTCCAATTTTAAAATACATGTAACTTCTATACTAACAAATGGATTTCATCCAAAATTGGCACAACAAGATATCATAATATTTCAGATTATTTCTGACCAGCACACGCATGGTATTGTTGGCAACATGCTTTTACGCGTGCTGATAGATCCAGTGTCTAACTGCATGTAACGTCCATTGGACTACAACCAAATTTTGTATTCTGTACCTTAAGAGATGGAACTAAGAATATATTCAGTCATCAGGGCTGCCAACTGTAGTGCTCTATTAGGCTACATTATACCAGGTATATTTTGAACTAATTAGATATTTTCGATATTACCAACTTAATTTCGTCATTATTCTAGATAGGTTCATATACTGTGGAATAATCATTGGCATGAAAAGTAGGCTGAATAGTTCTTCACGGAATTTCTTGTTTATACTCTAATTGCAAGGGTAGAAGAGTGATTGAACGTCGTCGTCATGTCGTCGCCCGGCAGGTTTTCGGCGTTCAATATTGGCGTTCCAAATTGAAAGTGGCCCGTGCGGTTTTCACTACGTCATTGTACAACTTTGTTGGAATATTGTTTACTAAATTTCAGCCAGATTAGAATTTTACACCGCAATCCGTTCCCTTGTGAGTGTACACCGTTCCAGCCCTCAGACCAAAATTTAATTTGTCAGCCAAGAGTGCTATCCACTACGCAACGAGTGGATGAAGATATTTCTTCTTATGGACATCATTTACCATATTGTCATGTAAGAAGTCATCAGACAAGTATTGTTGATGTTTGAGTCTTCAGTCTTTTGACTGGTTTGATGCAGCTCTCTTTGCCTCTCTGTCCTGCCAATCGTTTCATCTCTACATGGCTACAATCTTCTCAGTTCCACCTCACAATGTACCCTAACCGGTTCAGCCTCCAGGCCAGAATGAAATTTCTTGGCAGAACCAGGAATCGAACCCGGACCTCTGGGCAAGAATGCTATACACTACACCTGGAGGTGGTCTTACTGTAGTAAGTAGTGTGTGTAGCTGTATTAGGGCCGGGATGTGGTAGGGCCCCAGAACTTTAAATGAGGTACTGCCCCCGTAAAATGAATTATTTGGGATGAAAATGGGAATATTTTTCGAAGCCCATGATAAAATTTAACCAAGCAATATCGAGGCTGAAAGTTGGCAGAAACCAGTCTCGCGGCGACGTCGAGCAGGAGGGAATTTCCGTCACGTGATTATATTGCGCAATGGAACGTTCGAGAAGCCTAGAATCGGCCTAGCAACAGCGAATCATCCCAGAAATTATTTAAACATTGTTATAAATTATTTGATTGGATATGAGCCTACAGCCAATAAGAAGAAGTTTTAGAGGAGACGGGAGTTCCAGCAACTAAATTTTATGGATATTTATCACATTTAAGCCCCAAGAGAGTGAATTTATGTAATGGTAAAGTGAAGAAATTTATAATAAAATATTGGAAATATTTTATAAGCCGGCAGCAAGTCGCAATTCGAAGGAATAAGCAATTTGCTAGAGCCCGCTCAAATTTTCGAGGGAACGGAAAAGGCGGCCAGAAGCGGTGACTTGGAGGGGAGACGCCAAACATCGAGGCTCTTATTCATTGGAAGTTTGAACTGATCAGACGTGTTCTATCGGAAGAGACAGGCGTTCCGAGTGCATCACCGAGTCCGTGTAAGGTTGACTCGTGGAGACGTGGTATAGCAAGGCTAGGAGTAGGAGATTGCCGCGCCAATAAAGTAAGTGAAGTTGCGAGGAATGTAAATGCCGCAATAACTTCGAATTGATCAACTTCAGAAACATTATTTCTACTACAGAATATAGCATACAATCTTGTGGAGTATAATACGAACTTTTATTGAATTCGGAAGAATATTTTGGGAGATATATACATTTTATGAAGAGTTAGAAAAGTGTCTGTATCCAGCGCTATAAAACACTTTTGTCCGAGAAGACTACAGCGTATGCACAGATTCACGTGAGTAACAGTGAGTGTTAGCATTGCTAGTGAGGAACTTTATGGTAACACCAGTATGATGACGGTGTTTTATCAACTGAAGAACATCATTACGTCTTATAATATGAATATAATTATGGACTAAATTAGTAACTTATGTGCGTCAGGAATACAAGCAGATAGAAGCAATATAGTCAACGATGGAGCTTCGTTAGAGGAGTTTGTTCATGACTGTCTACTTTACGAGCAAACATGAGACGTTATGTACAACCACATTCTCGTGCATTACCGTCAAACATGAGCTCGATATTAACACCAGCGACTACAGAACGATATTCATACTCCATCTCTATGAATATTCAGTATACGAGTGAGGTCCACGACTTCCTTTTCGAATTTATTTCGGAACGTGAAGCTGAACTTTCGACACTTCTCGTTGCTTTGATGAAACTGTACCATGACGGAGTGAGAAGAGACATGAAGATTATCAAGAGGTCCAGGGTATACCCGATCACAATGAAGATGATGGTTGGCGGTCCGCAGTTCGATCCCGGTCGGAGCTTGCTGTTTTCCAGTAGGGGAATTAGTTCCTTTCCTGAGGTCGTGAGTTCTTGGAGACGAACTAGGATCCAACCCGGATCCTTGAAGGACGTAACAAATGAGTATTTTATAATACTCTATTTGAACTTCTAGACTTCCAGACAAGGTAGCTGTGTTCATTAAACTTGTAGTTAGAGCATTATAGTGGCATTCTAGAGCAAATCCTTTATCCATATTTCGACACAATATTTATATATTCCTTGTATAGACATTTTATTCTTCGAGATCATTTGTAGTGATCGTCTTTCAACGTTTTTAGCATTGTTTGTTTGCCATCCAGTTTCTGAACAGAGATTTTTAACTTGTTTGAGGAACTAGTATTTCTGTCATTTCCTTTAAGGAACAGTAATGTATTTTCGACGTCTATGAATTCATTTTGAATTCAGGTGATAGACATTTTCGTCTATGTTACCAATTAAATTAATTTATTAGTTCAATTTGGGCCATTTTATGCGTCGTGAAGTAACATCAAGAGAGAAGAAAGAAACGGTGATATATTGTGAAATATCACAGCATCGTAACGATCTTAGCATCGTATTGGAGAGAAACATTTAACGTGGAAACGATGATTATCGTTAGAACTCATAGACCTTCGTTCAGAATGGAGATAATACGAATATGACTAACTGTATGTTTTATTGAAGAAGGCTATGATCTTTCAGTCAGTTAAAATAATTTGAGAATAGAATCTTCTTGGAAGAACTTTATCAACCGACGTTAGGGAAGTTCTAGTTTGATTACCTCGTCGAGATTGATCCTTATCGAACACACACACAAATAATTTTTGTGATTATGTATTCACGATGGGTAATATAATGTCACATTGTAGACATGATATTCCTTCATCGGTGAAAGTGAAACCAGAAGTATGGAGTAACAGTATAGTATTTTTATTAAATGTATACGCAACAGTTTAGAGATATCCTAGTAACGTTTTTAAAGTAATTGTGAGGAGGTCTTTCACGCTTAGTCCAAAGGTCGTTGAGATGTATAGATTAATGGATTAACAACTGATGTTATTGTGTGTTATACCAGCGGTTGATCTGACAACGCTGAGGAATTATGCCATTTTAAAGGAATGCCAGTTTGAAGGAAGGGATAAAGATAACCTTTTGATTGTGGTTAATAGGTTTGTAACTCCGTGTGCAGTTTGGCATACGAGAGGTTTTTAGCGATGGAGTTTCCGCATTATAATACAGTCATTGCATGGGCAAGACTATTTTTGGCAAGGCATAAGGTGAGTTAGTAGAACTCCTTTTATTTCGTACACGACATTGGATAAGTGAAGATAATAGGGTCTCTGTTGAAATTTAGACGGGAAATTGGATGTCGATGTCTGTTACGATTACTCTTATTAGTTTTTATTAAACCCTAGGATGGAAATACGCATGTTTAACCTTTGCTGGTCGAATATATTTGACTTGTTTTGACGACAGACCAGAATTGAGTATGAGTGGTAGTATTTCTAAAGCTATGGAGAATTGTGACGATCCCATTTAATTGCAATTAGCATGGATGCGAGATCGGAGCTTTGGCTCGATTGTAAATATACATTACATTTTATCTTGATAATAGCTCATGCTATTAAATGTGTTTTAAATTATATTGGTTGTTAACTTTTATTACTTGTCAATCGAGGGTATAACGTGTTAGGTTTAGGAAGTTATTTGATGTTTTAGCATAGTGGATAGCGTATGAAAGTCGATGTGGTTGAATGCGGTTTGTTTATTGTTCAGTGTGTATGAAGACAACTCCGTTGGGGTATCACAACGCGAGAGAGTGAAAGGAACTGTGTGTGGAAGTTTTATTTTGTTAACATATAGGATGTATGATAGATTTGCGTTTTGGTCTGGCGTAAATCAGATTTTATAACGTTGCTTGTTTGGTGACAGATGTGTGCATTCTCGGTCGAGGGAGGCAAGCGAGGGTCTTTTCAAGAACTCGTTTTTCTGCTGAGGCCAACGCACCGCCACATAAATGAGGCGACATGTTGCTAGCCAACAGTGTCAATGAATGGATCAGCCGGTGTGGGAGATTGTAACGGGCTGGATTATGTAATCTGTCACGTGGCATGAGTCGTGCGCTGCAAGGACCCAGGTGTCCAGCGGAGCGTGCCACAAGAATTTGAAGCACGCAGGAGTTTTTAATTGTTTTAGCTTGTTGTAATAGGCTCTAGCCGCCCCTAATTTTTGTCACAGTGTTCGTGGAGCACAGGAGTGTCAGTGGCGTAGATGTGAAGAGGTGAGAATGGGTGTGCGTTTTATTAAGTGTATGAATGTTTAGATTTAGTTTACTTTTTGTTATTAAATTGTTTAGTTTTGATAGACGCCGTGTCGTTTCGATTTATTTTAGATATAAGGAGATGCAACTGTGAAACCCCTTTTAGGTCCAGAGGCTGACCACGAGATCCCCGAGAACGCAGGTAAGTGCTCTACTTTGAGCTAAGTGCATATTTGTAATTCACAGTTTCATCGTATTTCCCGCTACGTATATTCTTGAGGGTCATGTTGGAGTGGAATCTTGACTAGTATTTAAGCCGGAGCAGTCACGGTCTACAAATCCAGTGGTGCTTCGGATATCTGACAGACCGCCTCTCGAATATACGGGCACAGTACTATCCCAGCATTTACCTGCAGGGAGTGGGGAAGAAACCACACAGGGGATAGACACTGTCAGCGATATAATTCGAACCTCGATCTCGAGATTAGTTGCAGCTGCCCCTCGTGGCTATGGTGAGCGAATTAACGCGCTTAGCTTCGCCGTGGATAGCAGTGTTGTCAACTCAGGTTTTTAGGAATTCACCAAGTAGTAACCAAAAGTCCCTAGATTCCTATGTTATCAATCGCTAACTGTAGTTTAAATAGTCGATAAATCCCTAATTAAACAATGTTAAATTAAAAATATTTTGTCTTCAAATTATCGGAAAATGCGTTAGATATATTGACCAACACTGCAGGGTAGGATCTTATTTCTATGTAGGCCTACTCCTACGAATTTAAGAAATATCGGTTGATTCGTTCCGAGATTCATCCTGTTCAGTCAGGCATTGAGACGTTACCTTTTATACAGTACTCTATGATATAGAGATAACACAGTGATGTGTCACATGTTTTCCATTTCCTCACCTCCACTCATTGTTTGTGGCGTAAGTGACATAATGATGTATTCGTTCGGTAACCTTCACTTGCTAGGCTAGTATGTTGGCACAACATACACAGTATTATCTATATCTGTAAGCAATGTCCTCAGTCATAAACGGAACGAGTAATAACGGAGCCAACATTGTTGTTGTTGTTGATTCATTTAGGGGCTGTGTGACATCGTGGCCCTGTAACCCCGTGTACTTGGGTGTGTGCGGAATATGTCCGATAACCTGTGTCATTTTGATGGCTCTCTGAAGACCATCCCGACATTCGCCTGGAGTAGAATTGGGAAACCATGGAAATTATTTTTGCTTCATTTGAGGGGCTTGGACATTGTGGTCATTTAGCCCCGTGTACTTGGGAGAGTGTGGAATTTTGTGTGATAACCTGTGTTATTGTGATGGCTGTATTAGTAAGTGCATTTGTAATTCAAGCAAGGATTGGGAAAGAAGCGGCCGTGGCCTTAAATTAGAAACAATCCCGGCATTCGCATGGAGTAGAAGTGGAGAAACTATGAAAAACCACTTCCAGGATGGTTGAGGTGAGAATTGAACCCACCCCTTCTTAGTTTTGGCTCATGAAGGTAAGTGTACCCCGTTGCAGCCTTCTGACCAGTATTGAATAACTTGGTAGAGTCTGAAATCAAACCCGGACCTCCGGGGCGACAGACAAGAATTCTGGCTGCTACACTACAAGGTGATTTTCATTCATTTGAACCGGCGAGAAGAACACGGGAACATTTCGACAGAAGACTCCTTTTTAGCCTACATTTTACATTTTGCAAAAATGAGGAAAAAGTAGACTTATGAGATTGATCCGGGGAAATGTGTGTCTGTCTGTCTGTCCTTCTGTCTGTCTGTCTGTCTGTCTGTCTGTCTGTCTGTGTGTGTGTCCCCCCCCCCTATCAACTCCTAAACGGCTGCAGCAATCGAAACCAAATTTGACATTAGTAAAGATGTATTCCGAAATATCTCACGTCCATATTTGAAAATGATGTCAGTGCTACCAACTGCTGAAAAAACGCACTAGAAATTTGAGCTCCATGTTGGATATCTTGGAAGGTATGTATGAGAGCTATTCTAAAATTGGCACACATGTAGATAATACTATTTCAGTTTAATTTCCAGGAGACCATACATGTCAGTGTTGCCAAAATAATGTTAAGCCTTCTGATAGGTCCAATGTTTAAATGCATATAACTTCTACACTATCAACCGGATTTCAACCAAATTTTGTATGTAATATCTGTACATATTGTGCCCTTTTATTAAGGAATGTGCAAATCACAGTATGCCAGCAATGCTCAAATCGGGATTTTTGGGGTTATGGTATGTTCTCCCACTCTGTGACTTACACATTTTCGATTAAATAGAGGATACACTTCCAAAATAAAAACAAAATCAACTCCTACTATAAAACATTTAATTAACCAAATATATGGCGCTACAAACAAATAAAACAAATAAACTACTGGCCAATCCTTCTAACTTGTTCAAAGTGAACAAGGAATACATAAAATCAAACAAATGTTATATTAAAATACATGGTTTCCTTCAAACCAACAAACTTATAATTCTTTTCACTTCCATAAAGTATCCCTTTTAAAATTCACTACAATCACGAGCTCCAATGGCTCGATACTTTCCACTATAAACTGTGTTATTCTTTTACACACCTCAATATCTATTTTATGAGTTTCTTATAATCAAAACAATATATAATCTTATTCAAAGTAATTGTTACTCCTTTACTTAAATTTTTGGGCATTTCACAATGTTCTCATGTTACCACCTCTCTCAAGTTAACAAATTCACTACAGTGATCGGGAAAAATACTTGTGTACTCCCGAGTTATAGAAGACTACTCGAACAAAGTCAAAAATTATGATCACTCCCGAAATCTAATTGTCTTCATTGAACTCGTGAAATCCTACATCAATCTCTCATTACATTAGGGATTTATATTTATTATTATTTGTCTTAAAAGACCATCATCTCATAAGAAAGCAAACGATCTGAACTTGCAAGCGGTAACCTTCATCTACAAGAACCTCGGTTCGAATCCCGGGTCATTAACAAACTCTAAACACTCATGGTTTATTATTACTTCAAATAGACGGTTCCCCTGACCTACCATACTTTCAATAGCGAGGGGTTGGACCGTAACACTCGACTTGATTTATTGCCCGGGAGGGAGACCCTCAGTATCGCCCACACGGAACCACTACACTCATGCTTTAAAACAGCTATTTCTCAAACACAGTTCTCTGAACAGACCTGGCGTTTCTTTTCATTCATTTAAACAACATTATTTAGGTTCATAGACCACTTTCGTAACCTTGGCATTTATTAATTATGAAGTGTCATCATTGATGGGTAAGAATAATTCAATGCAACAACAATATTTAGGGGCTTCAACAACTATACGAGTCTGGGTTCGAGTCTCTCAACTGCCTCGGGAACCAATCCCATACTGGAGGACTTTACAACAAATTAGCGGCTTAGGGCGACCTCGGTCTAACCTGCGCTCATCAATACAATAATTCGCACCCATTATACAACGCCTCGTGATCTACATCACTATATGGAGGACTTATCATCAATTACCGCAATCAACTGTCCCTCACAATTAATTTACCAAGTATATTTAGATTCATCGCCTTCCAAGCGTGACAATTTACTTTAATGCGCGACAATGCGCTATACTTTACTTTAAGGCCTAGCGTCTTCCAGAGAACTGATAAATTCAAAATCATCATTTGATCTATATCTCAAACTTTCATATTAATCCTCTCCCGTGACAATAATCGCTATACTTTAAGAACATGTATTCACACCATGTCTTTATTCCTTTACAAAAGCTCAAAAGCTATTACTTTCATATAATTCAACTTAATCTTCATTTATATAATTTATATTATTATTATATTTTTCCGCTTGCTTTCATAACATTTATCAAATACACTGATATTTTATTTCAAACATTTCCTCTAAGGATTTATTCATTTCACATAATCATTTTATAATTTCTCAATTTTTAGTTGTTCAGATCGCGCTCTTATTCTGTTATTTGTTATTCAAAAACATCCCTATTCATCATTCTCAGGTGGATTGTACACAAATATTCCCCCAACACATAACATAATGAAAATAGTTACTTACATATTCAGACGGTCCACTACCGTGCTTTCCAACGATGTTTCATTTTTGCCCACTATTTGTGATTACACCATCGTGCTCAAATTCATTTCATACACTGACATATCTTGTCACACATATACTTTATATACTTTAAACACAGGTAACATTTTAAAATACTTCGGTATTCTTCTATTACACACAATAAAATCACTGAAAAATTACTATCTAACACAAATTTTATATATTTACACTACTCTGATTCTAATCACTGAGGCTCTGATTAGGGCTTGCACACGTGATATTTGCTTCCCCGTCTCCAAGGGTGAAACTAGTAGATGTCGGCTTCCTATCTGACCAGAATATGAAAGTCTCGAACACTCTACCCCTCCCTGGAATGGTACTTCTTCAAATCCGGTTTCCTGACGATCAGCTATTATTATTATTAGCTCGAACTGCTTCCTTCTAGACCCTATTAGTTGTCTAGTGAAAGTCTGTCTTGTTCACGGTCTCCCAGATACTCTATCGGTGACCTATTATTTTCTAGCATCTAATACTCCTCGTAACTTAGTGCTTTTTATAGTTCATTTGTTTCCTTGAAACAACGTCTTGAATTTACTTCTCCTTTCTGATTACTCGGTTCTATAATTCCTCTCTTTTCAGAATACTATGCGGACCTTATTTTGTCCGACCTTGATCAGTTTCTTTAACATTGATAGAATGTTTATTTCGCTGTTATGGTACTTCAAAACGTTACGATACACTTGGCCGTTTAAATAAACTGTTATTGAAGACCTATCGCCTATTCTTTAAGTTCGCAGCCTACTTCGACTGTAATACTGAACTTTTCACTGTAAGACTGATATTGGCGGAACTAAATCCTGTATTAGGATTTTCCTAATTCTCCACACGGCGATACTATGATGATACTTCTCGGCCACTCCCTTCGGTTGCTCGCTGGTGATACAGAGTATCACGACCTCTCGAGGTCTAGTAAGTACTGCATGATTAGCCTGGCCCTGCCAGGGCTTTTATACAAATCGGCGACAAAAAGTCAAATTCTACGTCTTTTTCGGAACCAACTTTTGAAGTAATGGTCGTACACCATTAAAAATTATATCTCTGGAAAGCTCGTTTTCTAAACGTAAACTGACTTCTTTGCACATGAAAATCGATCGTGCAGATCTGAGATATTAAATAAAATTTAGTCTTCAGCTGTGTGGGTGTTACAGTTGATTTTTAATTCCCCCCTCCTCGGGTCTCGGGAAACCCCCAATGACGTATGGCCACGTCTGCACTTCTTTCCTGGGCATTTATTACAACATCTTTCTCCACACAAAAATCTCTATTCCGAAATGATTCACAATGCTGTATTTCTTTAGTTAATTTTATTCTTGCAAATGGGTTAAATCTAATTATTCTTCTTCTGGCACAGCTGCGCGGTTGCCATTTTACTGCAACGTAAGGGCGATTTCCGAAACACGCTCTTCGTCACTCGCTTGGAAAATTCCACTCGTTCTATTTATATTCGTGACTGGCTCCTTATCAATGCGTCAGGCATGATCTCATTTCCTGGCCACCTGGCTTCAGTTTATTACACAACGTTATGCTAGCCTTCTTGTATAAAATCTTTCTATGTTCCTCTGAAGACTGTATATTTCCTTCCTTCCTTTTACAAAAATACATGGATTCGACCCCTTGAACCAATGGTACATGGGTTCATCTCTCCCCTCCTTAGGTAAATAAATTTTCGAAAAATTTTGAGGAAATTTATTTCAATTATTTTCATAAAAATCTCTTTTTTCTTCATTGTCGAAGCCATCATAACGTTTATCCGTACCTTCTGATCTTTATTCCTTTATAATATCACGATAATTTGGGTTTTTCCACCTTTTAAGTCATATCGGGTAATAGTGTAGGTTGGGTACGCTCTGTCCCTACCCTTTCTTTCTTTCTGTCTTTCTTTCTTATTTGTCTGGACTACAAGTTTCCAGAACATAATTCTTCGTTACGGGTGTGGTCTACCCCTACCCGTTTCTTTATTTCATCATTCTCTGTTCTTAAATTGAAATTTTCCTTTTCAACAAAATCAATTATTTCTCTTATCTCACAATACAGTTTCTCTAATTCGCATTCGCACTCGAATGGTTGAGCTCTGTTTCCTTTTTCTACCTTACTATTGTTTCTATCAAAAGTGGATTCATCATCTCTAAATTGTTCCATAACCAGGGCTTGTTCATTTGCTTCATCGAAGTCTTCGGGAGGGTAATATACTTTTAAATTCGCTGAGTTCATGGTCACTTCGTGATTCGTTTCACAGTGCCGAATTCTATAGGCATTATTTCTTAAGTCTCTTATGATTTGATACGGTCCGTGGTACATTTTCTGGAACTTCTTGTACACATGGTTCCCTGGATCCGAAATGGCTGGTCTTTTCACTAACACCATTTCTCCTGCTAATAGTGGTCGATGATACCTCTTGTGCCTCTTTGTTCTTTGCCTTCTATCAGCTTGAGCTTTTAGATGCTCAAAGGCTCTTCTAATGCGTACATCTCTTCCAGGCTGAGCGTCTGCTGGCCTAGGAATGACCAGACTCCAAGGTGTCTCTGGTTGCTCATTCCGATGTAACGTTATTGGTATCTCTCCCGTAGATTCATGGATTGTGTTGTTTATACAAAATTCGATAATATCCAGGATATCTATCCATTTCCAATTTTCTTCGGCACAGTATATCCTACAATACTTGACCGTCTCCCTCATCACTCTTTCCACAGGATTTGCGTCAGGATGGCGAATACTTGACGAAATCTGACGTATTCCAAGTCTCTCTAATTCCTGTCTGAATTCTACACTTGTAAAACAACTACCGTGATCCGACAACAAATTCTCGGTTTTTCCCAGAATAGGTATCACTTTTTCTTTGAGTCGTTTTAACACCTGTTTGGTACTAGTCTTCTGTATGGGAGCAAGGACAACCATTTTTGTGAAAACATCCATAGCCACCATTATGTGTCGATTTCCTCGCCTAGCCTTTGGCAAAGGTCCGAAATTGTCAATAGAGATAATTTGATCTGGCCTCTCGGGCAACAATGGTATTGGCTTTTGTCTCATCAAAAACGCATTTGGATTAATCCTTTGACATAGATCACATGTCTTGAGCGTATCCCTTACAGTCTCTCTCAGTCTCGGCCATACAAATGCTTCTTTCAGCATCGAGACTGTTTTGTCGACTCCCATATGTCCAAACGATCTATGGGCTAACCCTACCATTTTCCTCTGCAAAATCGCAGGTACAACGATCCTCAATCGTGTATGGTCAGAGTCCACAAACTTATACAACAATCCATTAAAGAACGTATAATCCTGAGCTATCTTATTAGCTTCAGTATACGCCGGTGTTCCCCTTATCAAACTCCCTTCCAAAAACGATATGAGCATGTTCATCCATGGATCCATGGAGCCATACCTGTTCTCCTATTTTCGCATCCTGTTCCTGTAGGTTAATGTTTTGTTCGTCCACATCCTTTCTTTGAATCCTAATGCAATTTTGCGCTAGGTCTATGATGACCTTGTTCTCACGGATAAAATCAATACCTAATATGACATTATATGGCAATTGATTTACCAGCAAAAAGCATTGCGAAATTTCAGCGTTACCTATGATCAAATCAATGTATACCTGAAATTTACATGTTAAAGATTTTTCAGGAATAATTCCCTTAATCTTCACACTTGAGGTGGGAATTTTCAATACGCGGCCTCTTGTTTCCAATCATTTAGGAGGGTTTGCGTAATTAAACTTATGGTTGATCCAGTATCAATTAATGCCCTGACCAGTAATCCTTCTATCCTTAGCATGATGATAGGTAGTTCTCTTCTAATAGATGGGATTCCCTCCACCTCCTCTTTAATTAGCTCATCTGGTCTTGCTATCCAATTCACGATCTCTACCTCCTCCCAGCTCCTGGTATGTTTCCACTTTTGATGATTTAATTTTGAAGTTTTTTTTATCCTGAGGGCTTCCTTTCCCCTCATTCTTCAATTGAGCTTGTAACTCCAAGCTTTGAGCTCCTTCTAGTCAGTCGGCTGATTTTCGGTTCTTTATTGCCTCACTCCAACGGACTCTTTGCGTTTCAGGTTCGTCTGTTCGTTCATTCATGTAACGAAGACTTTCCTGATATATTTCTTCTATTTCGGCCCGATACTCATCATTTCTGTCTTCCGGCCTCACATTCCTTCTGGGATAATTTTCCCATCTCTTCCTGTTATCCTGCCTCTGATTATTATTGTTATAGGGTCGGTTCTCTTGTTGCCTATAACCCATATTTCTAGAATTCCTTCCCCGATATCCTCCTCTATAGTATGGCTGTATTCCCCTAGGCTCTTGATGTCCATATTCTCGACCCAGTCCCTGAGTATCAGTACTAGTGGACTGATTTCTGGTCGATGGTTTCTCTCTGTTTTCTTGACTGCTGGCCATATGTACCTGCTCAGTCTGTCTTTGATGCCTGGGCGTAACGTGTGAAGTCGTCATGTCTAATTGACGTAATACGCTCTCCACTTCCGCAGCAATTCTGGCTTTCGATGAGATCAACAACCTTTGTATCTCATATGGAAGTTGTCTGGCAATGGCGGCACACAGGTCGTTCTCAGCAGGAGCAATATCAAGTTCCCGGAATTTACACAGCTGAGCGGTGAAAAATTCTGAATATTTAGTTGGGGCATTTGTGCTATACCTCCTAGAGTACAGATCTAGCCTCAAATTCTCTTGGACATCTGATGCCCAATATCGTTTCAGAAAAGCTTCTCTAAAACCTTCCACCGTGTCAAATGTATACCTGAAACTCCTGAACCAGGTGAGACAATCACCTGCCAACAGCTTCTCAATTGCTCTCAGTCTCCGATCCTGAGGAACTTTCATTTCATTCAAGTACTCTGCGACCTCCTTCAACCAGTATTTAGGAGTAATGGACATATTATTACCCGTAAACTTCACCGGTCTGTCCTCATTTGACTTGATGATATTTATTATTTGACCATTTGTTTGGTTCATATAAGGGGTAGACATCGCCATCGGATATCCTGGGTTCTTATAAGGGCTCTCCCCTCCTAAGTCCCTATCTTGATCTGTGCCTCGTTCATGGGGATCTACCCATCCTGTCTTTTGAAATTCATCCTGACTTTCAAATTCTAATTTCCTTTCTCTTCGGGCACTTTCCTCATTAGCCATGAGTTGAATTTCCATTTGACTGTTCTTGTGTTCAGTCCTTTCCAACCGGGATCCTAATTCATTCTGAATTCTGTCTTGATTCTTTTTGAGTTGGAATTTCTCTTCCCTGAAACTATCTCTGATTTCAGCTAATTGATCTTCTACCTCTTTCTTGATGACCATGACCTGTTCTTTTATAATTTCTGGCTTAACGTCACCTATGGTATCTAGGTCTTCTCGTATCTCCTTTATTTTCTTCTCCATTTCTTTTTGTCCTTTGACCATATCTCCTTTAATTCCTTCCAGCTTTTCCTCAGTTTTCCCTTGATTTTTATACAATTCCGTTAAGTCATCTTTGACCAGTTTTACTTCAGTATTTGTTTTTCCTACTTGTCCCTTTAAGATTTCCATGGTTTCCTGAACCTCATTGATACCCTTACTTATTTCCTCAATTTTCTGGGTATTCTCCTGATTTTCTTCATTTCGTTGCTTTCTTTCTTCCTGGATATGCTTTTCGTATGTACCTAATCTTTTATTTATTCCCTCCTCGTGCTTCTTTAAATTCTCATCTACCTGCCCGGTAAAATGATCAAATTGCTCTTTCCTCTTCTTCGCATCTTCCTGATTCTGATTTTCCATATCCTTAACTTTGGCCTGAATTTCATCGACTTTTCCCTCGAGTTTTCCTACTTGGGTTTCCACCCCTTCGAATCTTTCTCCTAACGCATTGAAACTTTCTTTTATCTCCTCCCGGAATGTTTTACAAATCGTCATTTTTGACTCTATTTGATCCCATAACTCTGTTCGCACCCCTTGGATCTGGGTTACAAGTTCATTTTTACATACATTTACATTTTCTCCCATGTTACTTAGTTTAGTTTCTATAGAAACAAATTTATCCTCTAAAATTTTAAAATTTTCTTGACATTTAACTTGGGAACTTACCGTACTTTCTTCTAAGGTCTTTATTTTGTCTTGCAATTCTGACTTGAGTACATTATTTTCCTCTTTAATTTCACTTGTGATTTCCCCTTTGAACTCTCTTAACTTACTCTTCAACCCCGTATCAAAACCTTGAAATTTGGTAATCATTGTCCCTTCTATACTCTCTCGGAGTTCATTTGACCCCTTTTTTATTCCCTCTATTTCAGCCTTCAATTCGCTGTTCATTCTTACACAATCGGCCTCGATAGCTTCTAATTTAGTTCCCATGTTGTCACTATTAGTTTTTAAAGATCCTAAATTGTGATTTATGGATTCGAACTCTTTTTTATTTTCATCCTGTTGGAGGCCCAATGTATTGTCTATTTTTTCGAATCTATTGTTCATGGCCTCCAAGAGCCTTTGCATTTCCTCACTTAATGCCATCTTATTAGAATACAGTGGGCTATCATGCCACATCGCTGGTACATGCTTGAGAGATGGTAATCTGAACTCTTGTGTCCCAATTTTCAAAATTTTTACCTTGGTACGGGTGTTTACTAAAACGTACCCTTTTGATATACTCATTCAATGTCAAAACCTTTATGGAAGTATTTAAAAATTCAAAATTTCGAAAAACCATTTTCTAAAAAAAATGAAAATTTTGATTTTTCAAGAAAACTCGGGTTTTCCCTATAAAAACTCAGCCCTGCGTACTGGGCGCCAAAAATTATGAGTTTAGGGGGGGTTTATTTATATTTAGGGCTGCTCGGTGTGAGTTTCCAGGGACCCATGTGGTCAGTTAACATTATATGTTGTAGCTATTCCTATCATTACTTTACTTTACATGATATGACCGTCTTAAGTGTTCCTCTAATTATTAATCCAAGCACAGTACTTCTATGCCCCCCTGTGCCCTTTTAGTAAGGAATATGCAAATCACAGTATGCCAGCAATGCTCAAATCGGGATTTTCGGGGTTATGGTATGTTCTCCCACTCTGTGACTTACACATTTTGGATTAAATAGAGGATACACTTCCATAATAAAAACAAAATCAACTCCTATTATAAAACATTTAATTAACCAAATATATGGCGCTACAAACAAATAAAACAAACAAACTACTGACCAATCCTTCTAACTTGTTCAAAGTGAACAAGGAATACATAAAATCAAACAAATGTTACATTAAAATACATGGTTTCCTTCAAACCAACAAACTTATAATTCTTTTCACTTCCATAAAGTATCCCTTTTAAAATTCACTATAATCACGAGCTCCAATGGCTCGATACTTTCCACTACAAACTGTGTTATTCTTTTACACACCTCAATATCTATTTTATGAGTTTCTTATAATCAAAACAATATATAATCTTATTCAAAGTAATTGTTACTCCTTTACTTAAATTTTTGGGCATTTCACAATGTTCTCATGTTACCACCTCTCTCAAGTTAACAAATTCACTACAGTGATCGGGAAAAATACTTGTGTACTCCCGAGTTATAGAAGACTACTTGAACAAAGTCAAAAATTATGATCACTCCCGAAATCTAATTGTCTTCATTGAACACGTGAAATCCTACATCAATCTCTCATTACATTAGGGATTTATATTTATTATTATTTGTCTTAAAAGACCATCATCTCATAAGAAAGCAAACGATCTGAACTTGCAAGCGGTAACCTTCATCTACAAGAACCTCTGTTCGAATCCCGGGTCATTAACAAACTCTAAACACTCATGGTTTATTATTACTTCAAATAGACGGTTCCCCTGACCTACCATACTTTCAATAGCGAGGGGTTGGACCGTAACACTCGACTTGATTTATTGCCCGGGAGGGAGACCCTCAGTATCGCCCACACGGAACCACTACACTCATGCTTTAAAACAGCTATTTCTCAAACACAGTTCTCTGAACAGACCTGGCGTTTCTTTTCATTCATTTAAACAACATTATTTAGGTTCATAGACCACTTTCGTAACCTTGGCATTTATTAATTATGAAGTGTCATCAATGATGGGTAAGAATAATTCAATACAACAACAATATTTAGGGGCTTCAACAACTATACGAGTCTGGGTTCGACTCTCACAACTGCCTCGGGAACCAATCCCATACTGGAGGACTTTACAACAAATTAGCGGCTTAGGGCGACCTCAGTCTAACCTGCGCTCATCAATACAATAATTCGCACCCATTATACAACGCCTCGTGATCTACATCACTATATGGAGGACTTATCATCAATTACCGCAATCAACTGTCCCTCACAATTAATATACCAAGTATATTTAGATTCAACGCCTTCCAAGTGTGACAATTTACTTTAATGCGCGACAATGCGCTATACATTACTTTAAGGCCTAGCGTCTTCCAGAGAACTGATAAATTCAAAATCATCATTTGATCTATATCTCAAACTTTCATATTAATCCTCTCCCGTGACAATAATCGCTATACTTTAAGAACATGTATTCACACCATGTCTTTATTCCTTTACAAAAGCTCAAAAGCTATTACTTTCATATAATTCAACTTAATCTTCATTTATATAATTTATATTATTATTATATTTTTCCGCTTGATTTCATAACATTTATCAAATACACTGATATTTTATTTCATACATTTCCTCTAAGGATTTATTCATTTCACATAATCATTTTATAATTTCTCAATTTTTAGTTGTTCAGATCGCGCTCTTATTCTGTTATTTGTTATTCAAAAACATCCCTATTTATCATTCTCAGGTGGATTGTACACAAATATTCCCCCAACACATAACATAATGAAAATAGTTACTTACATATTCAGACGGTCCACTACCGTGCTTTCCAACGATGTTTCATTTTTGCCCACTATTTGTGATTACACCATCGTGCTCAAATTCATTTCATACACTGACATATCTTGACACACATATACTTTATATGCTTTAAACACAGGTAACATTTTAAAATACTTCGGTATTCTTCTATTACACACAATAAAATCACTGAAAAATTACTATCTAACACAAATTTTATATATTTACACTACTCTGATTCTAATCACTGAGGCTCTGATTAGGGCTTGCACACGTGATATTTGCTTCCCCGTCTCCAAGGGTGAAACTAGTAGATGTCGGCTTCCTATCTGACCAGAATATGAAAGTCTCGAACACTCTACCCCTCCCTGGAATGGTACTTCTTCAAATCCGGTTTCCTGACGATCAGCTATTATTATTATTAGCTCGAACTGCTTCCTTCTAGACCCTATTAGTTGTCTAGTGAAAGTCTGTCTTGTTCACGGTCTCCCAGATACTCTATCGGTGACCTATTATTTTCTAGCATCTAATACTCCTCGTAACTTAGTGCTTTTTATAGTTCATTTGTTTCCTTGAAACAACGTCTTGAATTTACTTCTCCTTTCTGATTACTCGGTTCCATAATTCCTCTCTTTTCAGAATACTATACGGACCTTATTTTGTCCGACCTTGATCGGTTTCTTTAACATTGATAGAATGTTTATTTCGCTGTTATGGTACTTCAAAACGTTACGATACACTTGGCCGTTTAAATAAACTGTTATTGAAGACCTATCGCCTATTCTTTAAGTTCGCAGCCTACTTCGACTGTAATACTGAACTTTTCACTGTAAGACTGATATTGGCGGAACTAAATCCTGTATTTAAGATTTTCCTAATTCTCCACACGGCGATACTATGATGATACTTCTCGGCCACTCCCTTCGGTTGCTCGCTGGTGATACAGAGTATCACGACCTCTCGAGGTCTAGTAAGTACTGCATGATTAACCTGACCCTGCCAGGGCTTTTATACAAATCGGCGACAAAAAGATAAATTCTACGTCTTTTTCGGAACCAACTTTTGAAGTAATGGTCGTACACCATTAAAAATTATATCTCTGGAAAGCTCGTTTTCTAAACTTAAACTGACTTTTTTGCACATGAAAATCGATCGTGCAGTTCTGAGATATTAAATAAAATTTAGTCTTCAGCTGTGTGGGTGTTACAGTTGATTTTTAATTCCCCCCTCCTCGGGTCTGGGGAAACCCCCAATGACGTATGGCCACATCTGCACTTCTTTCCTGGGCATTTATTATAACATCTTTCTCCACACAAAAATCTCTATTCCGAAATGATTCACAATGCTGTATTTCTTTAGTTAATTTTATTCTTGAAAATGGGTTAAATCTAATTATTCTTCTTCTGGCACAGCTGCGCGGTTGCCATTTTACTGCAACGTAAGGGCGATTTCCGAAACACGCTCTTCGTCACTCGCTTGGAAAATTCCACTCGTTCTATTTATATTCGTGACTGGCTCCTTATCAATGCGTCAGGCATGATCTCATTTCCTGGCCACCTGGCTTCAGTTTATTACACAACGTTATGCTAGCCTTCTTGTATAAAATCTTTCTATGTTCCTCTGAAGACTGTATATTTCCTTCCTTCCTTTTACAAAAATACATGGATTCGACCCCTTGAACCAATGGTACATGGGTTCAATATACAGATGTGACTGAGCATATTCTTAAGAGCCACCAGGGCTGACAACTGTTAATAATTGGTCTCTCTATTTTTTTTATCCAAATACCAATCTATCAGAAAGTATGCAAGCCGACATCTTTAAACTATGCACACGTATAGTACCTGATATTTTAGACTAATTTGGAGTAACTTATATACGTCAGTTCTACCAAAATGATTATAAGCCTGCTGATAGGACCAATTTTTAAATACAAGTAACTTCTATACTATCAGTTCGATTTCATCCAAATTTCGCATGTGCTATGTGTAACATAACAGATATGACTATAAGTATTGTTAAGAGCAATCAGGGCTGCCAACTGTTAATAAATGCTGTCTCTATTTGTGTTACCCTAATATCAATATATCAGAAAGTATGCAAGCCAACAGCTCTATACTTTGCACACGCATAGCACCTGACATTCTAGATTAATTTGGAGTAATTAATATAAGTCAATGCTGCCAACATGATTCTATGCCTGCTGATATGGCCAATTTTAAAATACATGTAACTTCTATACTAACAAATGGATTTCATCCAAAATTGGCACAACAATATATCTTAATATTTCAGATCAGGCTATTTCTGACCAGCACACGCATGACATTGTTGCCAACATGATTTTACGCGTGCTGATAGATCCAGTGTCTAACTGCGTGTAACGTCCACTGGACTTCAACCAAATTTTGTATTCTGTACCTTAAGAGATGGAACTAAGAATATATTCAGTCACCAGGGCTGCCAACTGTAGTGCTCTATTAGGCTACATTATACCAGGTATATTTCGAACTAATTAGACATTTAGACTTTACCATCTTAATTTCGTCATTATTCTAGATAGGTTCATATACTCTAGTTTACACATTGGCATGAAACTTAATTTTAAGAAAAGTAGGCTCTTTAGTTTGTCACGGAACTTCTTGTTTTTTTTTAGTTTTTTTTTTTTAGTTTTATCTTTTATTAATGCAGCCAATGCCAATTAATATTATTTTCCGCACGGATCAGGGAAAGGATTTTGGAAGGAAATCGGACAGGGACCTATTGAAATGAAACATATCGGTAAAGTTTGCCTGGTGGTGAAAATGGGAAACCACGAAAACCATTTACAGGACGGCCGAGAGGGGATTCGAATCCTTGTTCTCCAAATGCCAGCGGCGCATGAGGTATCACTTTAGCGCTCTCGAACACCATGCCCGGTAGGAGTCTCATTATATATCCACAAAAACTACATGGGTTGAAGGTCGTTGCCCTAAATTAATCAATAGCGTCTACGACTTGGCTCAGCTAGGATACTAAGAGACGAGCATCAGTCACTGTTTCTCCCTATCACTAGAGACCTGCGCGGAGAAACAAAACCTTATCCGTATCCGCCCCGCATCCGCACGTTTGTTATCCGAACCTATTGGCATTACAATAATATTTTAATTAGATAAAATATTAAACCAAGACATTTAGTTCTGAGGAGAAAATCGTTCCCTTTAGCTATGTATGTCATGTTCTAAGTTTAAAATGCTTGCCACGGTGGGTGAGTGGTCAACGCGTCGGTCAACTAACCCCAAGCTTGCAGGTTCGCTCCTGGCCGTGGTAAGTTTTCTTTGAAAGGCGGCTAAAATTACAACATGTCATACGATGTTGGCATGTCAAAGAACACATTTGAATTCAGTAGGCCGTGTTCATAATGGCAAAATTAATCTCGGGAGTTTCCACCAACACAACGTTCCCCATTTCTCTACTAGAAAGTGCTATAGTGTTCAAGGAGCATAGATATCTAACCTCCTTGACTTTCATAGTGCTTCAAGGAACAACGAAATTCGACATGAAAGCTACCCTTTGGGTGTCAAATAACAAAGCTTGCACCCAGCACCCAAGGCCATACGATATTATTATTATTATTATTATTATTATTATTATTATTATTATTATATTATTGCTTAAAATGAATGTTTTACAGCAAGAATCGCAACCCTTTACAGTTTGGAGTGTTAATTGTGCTTAATGACATAATTTGAATGAGATTAGCGTAAATCATCATCTTACATTTGTAATGAAAAAAAAAAACAAGTAGTTCCGTGAAGAACTATACAGCCTATTTTCATATATCCTACTTATGTTAATTGCCACTATCAACATACACAATTTCAGTTTAATTGCTGTAATAGATTCGTAGATATTGAGAACCGACTAAATATTTCGGATGGTCGCCATGTTGGATTTTATATATGTAGGTCCTAGAGTTATGTACTGTTACATGCAGATTATTGTGAACGTGTAGTATTCAAACTTCAATCGCATACTGTAGTTAGGACACAAGAAAAAACAAGGAGAGTTTAAAATTTTTCACAGCTTCCATCTTGAGGTTATGGAAACAATTGAAATAAATTAGATGCCAGTGGATTAACATTCGTATAAGGATTTACTGTACCACGTTTCACTGCACGCGGATGGTTAAATTGCGAGAAACGTCCATGTGAATATTTATAATTCGCGTCACCGCCATGTTGGATTTGTGATCACCAGGTTATTTAAAGTCCTATAGGTGAACTTAAGTTCATAGCCCCAATGAACATTAAAAAATGCAGTTTGAATGCTAAAATAGATTCGTAGATATTCAGTATCGTCTAAATATTTCGGATGGTCGCCATGTTGGATTGTTAAATGTATAGGCCATAGGGTCATGTACCATTAAAGGAAAATAATTGCGTAGGTTCATTATTCAAACTTTCACTTCGATCGCATGACTACGTCACAATAAATAAAATCTTAATTTTAAAATTCGCACTGCCGCCATCTTGAGGTTATGTAAACAATTGAACTAAATTAGATACCAGTGGATTAACATTCGTATAAGGATTTACTGTACCAAGTTTCACTGCACGCGGATGGTTAAATTGCGAGAAACGTCCATGTGAATATTTATAATTCGCGTCACCGCCATGTTGGATTTGTGATCACCAGGTTATTTAAAGTCCTATAGGTGAACTTAAGTTCATATCCCCTATGAACATTAAAAAATGCAGTTTGATTGCTAAAATAGATTCGTAGATATTCAGTATCGTCTAAATATTTCGGATGGTCGCCATGTTGGATTGTTAAATGTATAGGCCATAGGGTCATGTACCATTAAAGGAAAATTATTGCGTTGGTTCATTATTCAAACTTTCACTTCGATCGCATGACTATGTCACAATAAATAAAATCTTAATTTTAAAATTCGCACTGCCGCCATCTTGAGGTTATGTAAACAATTGAACTAAATTAGATACCAGTGGATTACAATGTGTATAAATATTTCCTGTGCCAGGTTTCAGTGCGCTTGGAACATTAAATCGCGAGAAAGGTCTATTGAAAATTTTCAAATTCGCTTGGCCACCATGTTCGTTTTGTAGTTAACCGGTTTTTGAAAGTCTTATAGACGAACTTCTAGTCGTGCCCTTTATCTCCGTACAACATTTCAGGGTGATATCAGTAATAGTTTCAGAGATATAGAATGCCGGTGAAATATTTCGCACATCCACCATCTTGTGGTTATATAAACAATTGGACGACGTTAGATGTGGCTACATTACAATATGTATAAACATATACTGTACCAAGTTTCATTGCGTTTGGTTGGTCAAATCGCGAGAAACGTCTATTTAAAAGTCGCAAATTCGCTTGGCCGCCATGTTGGTTTTATTGTTACCAGGTTTTCAAAAGTCACATAAGTGAACATATAGTAGTTCTCTCTATCACCATAGAAAATGTCAGGGAAATATCGGTAATAGTTTCGGAGATATTGAATGCTGGTGAAATATTTCGCACAGCCGCCATGTTGGATTGGTGAGTCGTAACAAAATTTGAAGGGCACGGTCGAGGTTGCCGGGAATCGTTCTATGAACTTTCCGAGTTTCATTGAAATCGCTCCAGCCGTTTAGATTTTATTAGGGGGGGGGGGGACACACACATGAATCACACACACACACGCACACACACACGGACAAAAGGTGATCTCATAAGCCTATTTTTTCAAAATTGAAAATAGGCTAAAAAACATAACGGAAAAAATTATATGTATCTTACTCATAGGGTTAGTACTGCTGTTCTGACTCAGTGTGGAAAGCAATGACAAACTAACTCACTCCTCTTCTTGCCTAGTACGCCTCAATATAGAGCTGCCTTGGGTTTTTGTGGGTACCTACCCACATAACCTAACGGCGGTGCTTTTTGCGGATCCAACCAGCCTTCGGGCTGACTACCTAACAAACAACCACATTCTCATAATCATACGGGTCCAAGTAATGCTATTCAACAATTTCGGATTGTATTCTAAAAACTATTCGAAAATTTACTCCAAACATTATCCGCAGCTTATCCGCTATCCACACAGCCATGCAAACTATATCCGCATGGCGAAAAATCCGCACAAGGCTTTACGTATCAGCTGTTGCTGCTGTTATTTAAAGGTATATCCACTGAATGTCTTGAAGAAGCTTTTAATCTTGTCTGCACGAACGATATATTTCACCCGCTCGACTCATCCATACACCGAGCAGGCTAGCTTATCATGGTTTATATACCAGTGTGACGGTCACAAATCGTCCCCAAGACGATTGCTGTAATGGAGAGGAATGGCAGGAGTTGCACAGCTCAATCCATTCAGTAGGCTACAATTAGTTAAGGCTACCATTGTTTTACGTGTATCGCTTCGCCCTAGAGCAGTAGTAGTCTGCGGACCACTCAGCTTGAAGTTGAAGCCTGTACGGACCCCCCCCCCCCCCCCCCCCCCCCCCCCCCCCACCGATACACCTCATCTGTTGTAACCCTTCCTCAGCGCCTTCGTCATCAGAATATTCAAACATGATTAAGCAAAACAGTTTTTAGAACACATTACAACTTAATTACAAATTATTTAATAGCGGTAGAGAACAGTGGCGAATAGCACTGCGCAACCGCTATACAGGCAGACAACACGACAGCTGTATGCAATTCAAGTAGGGGTTGTTTGCATTGAACAAAACCAATAATAATTTTAATTAATGGTTGTTGCCTTGTGACTTTCTGGTTGTTTAATGTCGGTGAAAGTTTATTTTTCACGATTAAATATAAATTATGAAAATTATTTTATATCATATTCTAATAACACTTATTTAACAGATATTTTAATTCAAAACTTGTTAGACATCGCCGAGGATACATTCAGACGATTCTTGTTCAACGCACATCGTTTTCGAAGTCTCCATTTATTGGCCACTTTTTTATGCGTGCTGGTGGACCATTTACTCCCACGGACCACTCCCGAGGCTCTCGCGGACCGCCGGTTAAGAACCACTGCCCTAGAGCTATGGCGTTCTCAACCTCTTTAAAACTGTGAGCACCACGCTTATGCCATACCAAGTACCTGAACACTATTAAATCGGATGGGTTCGGTGGCGCAGTCGGTAGCATGCTAACCTTCTATGCCCAAGGTCACGGGTTCAAACCCAGCCGAAGTCGTCGGATTTCTTAAGAGTGTTAAAAATCCCTCAGTATGCCTTCATTCGGAGGGGAAGTAAAGCCGGTGGTTCCATGTCATAGATTTATGGCATGAAAAAGAACCTTCCACTAACTACACTAGTGTGAAGCCAAAA
This sequence comes from Meconema thalassinum, assembly GCA_946902985.2. NCBI lineage: Eukaryota > Metazoa > Arthropoda > Insecta > Orthoptera > Tettigoniidae > Meconema > Meconema thalassinum. Next base: position 290,586,474 of record OX336391.1, on the reverse strand, counting down.
TTTGTAGGTTACGTTTGATTAGTGCTCTTAAGTTCCAGTGTTCGTCACCGGGCCCTGGTTGCGATGGCATATAATAGTAGCAAAGGTGTTGTTGACGGTAGCATTTGATGGCGAAAGTAGGAACTACTTGAAATTACCGTCTGCAATCCTTACTTGAATTAAAAACAGATAACACACACTAATACAGCCAGCACAATTAACACCGGTTATCAGACAGATTCTACACACACCCAATGTACACGGGGCTACATGACCGCGTAGTCGCAGCCCCTAAACTGAGGAACCAACCAACTATTAAATCGAATATAATAACAATAATAATAGTATGTATGAATGTCTACCCCTTATAACTCCGATTTTCAACGGGGTCGGGGATGACATGCGAGGAAAGTCTATGTGGCGGGTGATTTTTACGGCCGGATGTCCTTCCTGACGCCAACCTCATGAGAGGTGTTAATGAGAGATGAAATGAATGAAGATGAATGAAACTGGGCAAGGATGTGGAAGGAAGCTGCCGTGGCCTGTCAGAAGGTACCGTCCCAGCATTTGCCTGGAGTTGAAAATGGGGAAACCACGGAAAACTATTTCAAGGACGGCCAACGGTGGGGTTCGATCCCACATCTACTGAGTTACCAGATAGATTGGCCCCATTGACTAGCACTGCGCTTTAGCTAGCGTAGCTACCGCTGTCACTAATAATAATAATAATAATAATAGTAATAATAATAATTATTTTATTATTATTATTATTATTATTATTATTATTATTATTATTATTATTATTATTATTATTATTATTATTTATCGTATGATGATACAGAGTTAAAATAAAAGTTCATACACAACATATAAAGTTATATATACAGTTATATACATAGTCATAAACACAAGTTCTTGGTTTAAACTTCTAAATCCAGGCCATCAATCCACTGAAGTGCCTCAGAAAATGCATGATGAATGTCACCTTCTGATCCTTGGAACGCTCGTTGCGGACATTCACCAACAATATGTCCGATGGTTTGCAGGGTAGCTCCACAATCGCAGTTAGCAGAAGTAACCCAACCCCATTTGTGAAGCAGGAATCCACATTTGCCTTGTCCTGTACGGATCCGGTTAATGATTCTCCATTGGCGTCTGGGGAGTTTGAAACCTTCTATCCGGTTGGAAGGGTTTTCATTCAGATGTGCATTGAATACTGATGATTCTTCCCACATAGTTTTCCATGCTTCTGAGATGTTAAATGAAGAGTCTTCAAGAAGTACTGCAGAGCGCCAAGGTGGTTTTCTTGACTTCAACCGTTGATTACCTGCTTTTGCTACATCAGTATGTATGGGTAGCTGGGGGTTCTTCTGAATGGTTTTCCAGATCTTCAGGAGAGCCTCTGATCTTCGAAGAGCTGGAGGTTGGATGTTACTTAGGACAGGTAACCATGTAGTGGGTGTGCTACGTATGCAGCCTGTAATCAGTCGCATTGTCTGGTTAAGTTGCACATCTGTCTTCTTGGAGTGGACACTGTTTAGCCAAGATGGGCAGCAGTATTCAGCAACGGAGTATGACAGTGCCAGAGCAGTTGATCGTAAAGTTTGAGCGCTGGAACCCCAGGAGGTACCAACAAGCTTCTGAATGATGCTATTGCGGGTCTTCACCTTTGCGGCCACGTTCGTGAGATGTTGTTTGATGGTCAAGGACTATCAAGTGTTATCTTAAGGTACTTAGGCATGCTGCAGAATTGCAAAGTTTGTCCTCTGAATTTAACTTCTGGTTTGTAATTAGAAAACCTATTGCGTAAGTGAAATGCGGATACAACCGTTTTCTGATAATTTAGGCGGAGGCACCATTTCTTGAAATATGTGTCCAAGACTTCCAAGTCGGCAGTTAGTGTATTTTCAGCATCGGTGAAGTTGGAGTTCTGGGTTACCAAACAGATGTCATCAGCATATATGAATTTCCTTGAGGAAGTTTCTTGCAGGTCGTATATGTACAAGCTGAAAAGGAGAGGAGCCAAGACAGATCCTTGGTGTAATCCATCATTTAATTTGAAGAACTTGCTTCTATCATTGCCAGAGTAAACCTAGAAAAGTCTATTGCACAGCATGTTGTTAATTAGGTTTGTGAGTTTGAGACACGGACTGATGCTCACAAATTTCAGAAGGAGGCCTTCTCGCCATACTGTATCATAAGCGGCAGATAGATCCAAGAAAGCAGCTAGGCTTACAGATTTCTTCACGTACCCGTTTTCAATATGAGTTGTTAATGCAAACACTTGATCATTACAGCTTCTGACAGGCCTGAATCCAGCTTGTTCTATGGGGATGTGGTTGTTAATAGTATCAAAAATTCTGTTGTAGATGAGTCGCTCAAGTAGTTTGTAAGTGACACATAGTAGAGCTATGGGGCGATAACTTTCGACTTTTGTCGGATCTTTGTTCGGTTTGAGGATCGCTAATATTTTTGTTTTCTTGAATAATACAGGGAGATTTCCAGTATTAAGGATATCTGAAAAGAAGTTAGTACGCCATTTAATTGTAGCTGGTCCACAGTGAGCGAGGAATTCAGGATAGATTCCGTCGAATGCAGCTGCTTTCCCAAGTTTCATGTTTGTGATGGCATCTCTGACTTCCTCTACAGTGAATAGAGTGGAAAATTTTGAAGAATTTTGGGCTGCTCTTTTCTTGATTTTCAGCTGAGATTTGATTTCCCTTCTTGTCTGCTTTTCTTTTGGGCTCATGGAATTTGAGATTAGATGATTGGCAAAGTCATTTAGCTTAATGGCAGTTTTCGATCTAATTGGTGTTGAATTTGTTGGGTCTAGTTTTCTGATAACAGACCAAGCTTTCCGACTCGAGTGTGTGTGGTCGAATGATTCCACGGTTTCATGCCAGACCTTTTTTCTATTCTCATCTAGTGAATGTAGGAGGCCAGTAGCATTATCAGCAGATGGATTTGCTTCATTTTTTTCCAGTAAGCTTTCACTATCCTCACTCCAACCGGGTGTGTATTCTTTACGATAACCTCTAGGAATACATCGTCTAGCTGCTCCTTTAATTATGCCGATAAATCGTGTGTAATTACTACATGTTGGCTTGATCCATCTGATGTTGGAGTCTGTTTGCTTTGCAAATTCAGACCAGTTTGCCTTCTTAAAGTTCCACCTTGGTTTTGGATGGGACTGTACAATTGGTACACATATCCCAGTCTCTAAAATAATAGGTCTGTGCTGACTGTGGGGGAAATCATTAAGTACCGAACGGCGTATCTGGCTATAGGAGTTTTGAAACTGAGTTGTGAAACACAGATCAGGAGTATATCCTCTGTTCCAGCGACCTGAATGAAAAGTGGGTAAACTTTTACCATCAAAAATTAATTTTAGGTTTTCAGTTTCCATCCAATCACAGAGAGCTTCGCCATTACTGTCACTCTCGCAGTATCCCCAGAGATTATGATGGCTATTGAAATCACCCAAGAATAGAGTTGGGTGTTGCTGAGATGGAAAAGGAGGGGTTGGCCAGTTTACTTCAGGAGGCTTGTATACATTTACTATTGTTACACTATCAATTTTTGTTATAATTGTAAATATATTATTTTCACTGCTCACTGAAAGTACCTGATGATTTTTAATAATAATAATAACAGTAAATAATATTAGTCTAATAATAACAATAATAATAATAATAATAATAATAATAATAATAATAATTATTATTATTATTATTATTATTATTATTATTATTATGCAGGAAACATGCTTCTCACTTTCCTGAGCCTAACTCTCTCTACCTCGGAGGTACTGAAATAGCTAGGAATTCACCACTCACCAGGCATGCTTCAACTGCTTACATGACTCATCCTAATGAGATACATTTACTTTTGGACAGTCCAGGCGAAGCAGTGCCTTTCTCATAAAACAGGGATGTCCAATTACTTTAAATTGTCGATAAAAATATTACTTCACAAAATGATAACATTTCTGAATGTCAAAACTTGTGATAAAACACTATTTGGCGGTTTCGGTGGCGTAGTTGGTAGTATGCTGAGCTTCTATGCCCAAGGTTGCGGGTTCAAACCCGACCGAAGTCATCGGATTTTTAAGAGCGTTAAATCCCTCAGTATTCCTTCCTTCGGAGGGGAAGTTAAGCCGGCTGGCCGATGTCATAGATCTATGGCATTTTAAAGAACCTTCCACTAATTGCATTTGTGAGAAGCTAAATTATAGGTTATATTTGACTAATGCTTTTAAGTTCCAACGTTCATCGCCAGGAACCGACTGTGATGGCATCTAGTAACCAAGTTCACAATTAGTTGTCGTTGACGGTAGCACTTCGTAGCAAAAGTAGGAACTAATGGAAAATTCAATGTCTGCAGTCCTCACCTGAATCACAGATAACACACACTAATACAGACATCACAATTAAAACCGGTTATCAGACAGATTCTACACACACCCAAAGTAGCTTACACGGGGCTACATGACCGCGTTGTCGCAGCCCCTAAAATGAGGAACAAACCAAACATAAACACTATTGGTATATTGTCTTTCAAGAACAAGGAAATTAAACTCAGCAATTCTTTTTAGGTTTATGCAGTGTTTTATGCTGAGTTTAATTTCATTGGTCGTGAAAGCCAATATACCTTCTACTTGGAAGCCTTTATAGGGAGGTGAAAAGGCTGCTTGAGCTTTCAGCTCTCGCAGTAAAGAAGTGTAAGTGTGCTTCATAACAAGGGAGGAAGTGGCAGTGCACAGTTCACTACTCCTGTAGAGGTCCGGGTACGGACACCAAGAGCCCGCTGATGAGCCTATCGTGGTGTTCCTAGGCGAAACCCTCACAAGACACGGCATAAACCTAGAAAAAAATTCCGAGTTAAAAAACACTATTATTCTGGTTCTTGCATCCAAATTTGAATTGAAGAAAGGATTCCAGGGGCGCTTGTGCTCGTATGACGTATGACGATAGCACCAAATTGCATTTAAAGAGCACGTAGAGAACACCTGCTGTATAGAGCGAGGATCCCCAACAATCGGCCGGATGTGGATCACCACCTGTGAAAGCATGCCGGGAATAACGTGAGATGAGTTTCTATGTAGCCCCTTCTGACGTCAACCATATTGAATGAGTAAATGAGAGATGAAAAAGAAAAACCTCGCTGTAGCCAATTTGAAGGTACCAGCCGGGATTTTCCTGGAGTTGACAATGGAAACCCATGGAAAGCCATTGCATGTAAGGCTGATGATAATGAAGTTCGAATCCACTCGTCTCCCGAGCCGGGACTAGTTATTTTTATTTATTTTTTGTTTTTTTATTATTGAAGTAACTTGGAACTTATCTTGATTTATGAGGGGTGTTCAAATAAAACCTATTCGAGGTTATGGAAGATAGGAAAGTCGACACGTCAGCGAAATGAAAGAATTATTCTGCATATTACTGCTTAGATTTGTTCAAAATAAGTCACCCATCGAGTTGATACAGGCATCCCATTGTTTGAATACTGTCCAGGAAGCATCATTTTGATTGCTGCTGTAACCAGACCATAACAGCATCCTGTACATCTGCTTCAGAGTGAGATCTTAGTGACGTGAGGAATTTCTTCAACGACCCAAACATATGAAAGTTGCAGGACGTGGCAAATACCTCGTTTTCTCACGATCATGTGGAACATTCACGACCAATTCGAAACAGTTGTCTTTCACAAGCAATTTTCGTTTCATACAGCAATCATTCTCTCATGAATCTCCACTGGCTAGCAACCCTTTGCCGTTAATATGTGGATTACAGCTCGATGTTCTAGCTTGGACGGGTTCTGAATCGCACAGTACACCTTGATGTACTGCCACGTTTCTACAAACAAAGCGCAATTGTCCAATCACAACGAATACACTTAAACCCACTTGCGCATGCATATTTCCAACCTCAAGTAACAACATAGGCCCTATTACGTAGCATGTTCCGATCCGGTTCCAACTAAACATACCGAATAAGTTTTTTCTTAACATTTAGTGTTTACGCACCAATAAGTAACAAATTGCGTAATAACTGTTTGTTACTGACTTCGATGAAATGTCGTAACTGGACATAGGTAAATATTAATGGGTATTCATGGAAATTGCCTTCTTCCCCTAGCCTTTCATAAATAGGCCCTACTGCGTGAGTTTTATAATAATAAACAAATATATAAATAAATAAAATCATTGGGGAAGCAAGCCTCCGTGGCTTAGGCGGCAGGACGCTGGCCTCTCACCGCTGGGTCCGTGGTTCAAATCCCGGTCACTCCATGTGAGATCTGTGCTGGACAAAACGCAGGCAGACGGGTTTTCCCTGTCAAAATTTCATTCCAGCAACACTCTCCACTATCATTTCATTTCATCTGTCATTCATTTAATCATTGCCCCAGAGGAGTGCGTCAGGCCTCGTCAGCCGGCACAGTTCATATCCTCGCCGCTAGATAGGGGCTTCATTCATTCCATTCCTGACCCGGTCGGAGACTGGAAGCAGGCTGTGGATTTTCATATTTTCATTGGGGAAGCAGAGGTGTACCCATCTTTCAACGAAAGAGTGACACGGGCTCGTATGAAATGGTTTGGCCATGTCAAACGAATGGACGAAGGTAGGACAGCAAAACATTGGCTTCAGACTGTGGTGGTTGGTAAAAGGCCGGTAGAAAGACCAAGGAAGAGATGGCTGGACCAAGTGAAAGAGGATATAGGAACAAGAAGAGTCAACTGGGATACAGTGCTGAGAGAAGAGTGGTACATGGAACAAACAGAAGTGGAGAGTGCTCGTATACCACACCCGGGCAACTGGAGTGGATAACCGAGTTATTAATATTATTATTATTATTATTATTATTATTATTATTATTATTATTATTATTACTAGTATTTTATTATTATTTTAACTACAAATGAACCTGGCCGTGGTCGGGGAGGGGGGAATGAATAATTTAGAATAGTTGAAATAAATGTCTATTTATTAACGTATTGGCGTCTGAGATTTATTATTAAAAGATTACTTAACAAATCGATTTGTCTATCAAAAGCATTTGAGCTACAGATCGATACTTTTAGTCGATATATAGTCCTGGTGTTTGCCTGAAACACACAGTTAAATTAAAGGCACCAAGGCAGCATTCCCTCATGGGAGATTCTCCTGAACTTAACGTCAGTAGTTCCTCACCACATGAGATGATATACTGAACCGGTAAATGAGGATGGGTGCATTTCGCATTCATTACGAATTAACCGCACTTGATGTATGGAGCCAAGAGGTTAAATACAACACAGCAACAGGAAGCCAATTGCATTCGACTTCATCAAGTTGTTAGTGTAGCCGTTGCTAGTGGTTTACGTTCAAACCAACACACAGCCCAGTTCCAATGTAGTAGACTACATGTCATCGGAATACATGGGCACCTTCGGATATCTAATCCTAAAGTTACTTCCTGTCTAGCTGGTCTTGTTATTAATTCAAAAAAGTATTGAGAGAAATTAGATTTCCTTTTTTGCCATACCTTGTTTTTATGAACTAGCTTCAAACAGTCAGAATCCTATCTCGATACACCAACCGTCCATCGTAGAATTGTATGATCCTATGATGTGGGTACCCCCTCCGACAAATTATAACCCCTAATAAATATTAAGAGTACAATACAGTGTAATAATAATAATAATATGAAGGTCTTGTGGATGTATGAAGTTTTTTTTACCTAGGTGTACCTTATGGTTAGGAATCATCCAGGGATTTACCTTGAATAGAACTGGAAAACCACGAGAAACTGGTGTATTCTTTGGAATACACGACTAGTCAGAGTTAGCTCTCTCTGCTCTTTGCTTTCTTTTTCATTAGTTTCATTTATTTAATTTGCCTTCTTGCAGACACCAACAGCGACCCTTTGTATTCCATTTGCCCTAAACATGTGCTTAAGTTGTTTATAAGTTTGTTTCAGATGTGTATCTTCTACGAAATTTACCTAGTGGCATCTCTCGGCAACCTGCCGAAGTTCTTCGGACTTATCGAGCTCAAGAGGATTTACATACCACTCCAACAGGCTTCGCCGCTGTCGTCAGCTATCATCTCTTTGAAGACACTACTCCATGATGATAATTTCTATGTATCGAAGTTCAAAATGATAATCTTTGTCTTTTTAATGTTTTCCACTCTGCTATATGTTCCTTTGCTTTCTTCCCACTCCTCGCCTCCCTGGTTCCCTCGTGTGCTGCTCTTCTAGCCCCCACTTCTAGTTCGGACTTCGAGTGAACAGTTCGGCGCTCTCTCTTAGAGGCCAGCCTCCTGTCTCCATGAGGCAATTTTAAAATAGACGCCATGTCTGTTTTTTTTAAGTAACGGCTACAAGGAACCATCCACTTAAATCATCATGACAAGTTAAGTAAACCGCATACATTGAATTTTAAACCATTTTAGATGGTTTTAATTAACATTTGGAATGCTTTTACTAAAAGCTATAGGCGGTGTTGGGATTTCATAAAATAGTGCAACATCTGCCCCTCGAGGGAATCGCTTTTCTTAGCTAACAAAGCTTTCTACCAGTAATGAATTCGAGTATTTTCCACACCAAGTAAGGGAATACTTTCCCGCAACGAGGGATTCATGTCAAATTAACCGTTGTCGAGAACTTAACTTGTTTCCGCCGAGGGATTATTACCGCTCCATTAAACTGTCACTACAGTTCTAGAATTTTCCATTCAAATTAAACTCCAACCCGCAAAGAACTTCAATACTGCCCAATTGCTGAAAACCTCAAGTTAACTGGAACTATCATTTGCAACTTAAAACTTGTATAAAGCAAGAAACATGTTAAAATTCAATTAAGTGCATCCCCATAAACTGCAATAACTTTTCTTTTGTTCCATGATCTTTCAGTGCTTCAATAGTGAAAATTTAAAATCTATCAACAAACTTTAGTCCAAAAACTGTGTCCGCTCAACAATCTACCGCGTCGCGATTCGTTCGTATCAATAAAACTGGCCAGAACTATAAATCCTTATCTCCTTTTTCCCAAATACCTTTTACTAACAAAATTAAGTTAATCTAATTATCTGGTTCTATTTCTATGAGGCTTCGCCATACCAAAGGCGCCCTTCTACCTTTGTTCTATTTAAAACTTATTCATTCTGTATAATCAATCCTGGCTAAAATCCACGTTCTAATATTTATTGTTTCCTGCTTCGTCTAAGAAGTAAGCGTTTTCTAATCGTTAAATTGTATAATCCAGGCTACACAAAAGGTGACCTGCCCCATTTGAATGTATCATACTGTATATTCAATTCTGCTTAATTGTAGTGGTTTAGAAACCACTTATTAATCTTTTTTCTTATCCTTATAGCCCAGAAGTTGGCAATCTTCTAATTGTTCAATTCTCGCATTTAATCCAGGCTTCGTTAATGCTACCTGCCCTATTAGAATGCGTCATCTTTTAAGGACTTTGTAAAATAACAGCGGTTATCATCCACTTATTTATTTCTTCTTTTCTTCTGCTAAGATTTTGAAATTGCTTATTTATAGCCTTTTTGCTTGCCATAAGGGCATTCTAATCGTGCTGGTATCCTACCTAACTAATTTAACAAAATGTCATACTAAATTACAAATCTTGTATAATTAACCTAATAGGTTTAAAACTTTTTAATTATACGCCTGTTGAATAACTCTTGTAAGGGTTTTTGTACAAATAGGGGTCTTAGACTTCCAAGTTGTTAAACCACAATTTCTTTCTAGAGCTTAAAATAGCCAAATTGTTATTAATCAATAACTTTCTCATTTTGTTAACTAAATTATTTCCTATTTTGTTTTTATCTCTCTTGCTAGAATAACGGTTAGGTAGGATCTTTTCTTCCCTGATTCTTCTCCCAAAATTATTTCCTATTTCAAAATAAAAAAGGCAATCACTGAATCATTAAAAACTTTATCACTTGTTGCGTTTAAAACGAAACTTCAAATAACAAAGTTTGCAAAGTTTCTATTAGCTATTACAGTTAATTCTAGTAAATCATTAAGGCAAGTATAGCTTGCTCCGCCAGCTTCCTGTAGAGATTTTCTCTCTGATTTGTGGTTTACTTGGAAAAGAAATTGGTTTTGTTTAAGGCGACACTCCGGAGATAAAAGTCGATATTTTGTTCATTTTGGTGTTTTTTTTATGACTGAAATTGAAAGGATGGGGTTTCTTCTTTCTTGTCACAAAGTTATTCCATTGAATTCAAACAATTTATCACCTTAATAATGCTTTGTTTGTCAGTCTGCACACAGCAAAAATGGGCGTGGCATCTGCTGAACTGCTTGTTAGATTATTTATGATGTCTTTGTCATGTTTTCATTCAATTAAATCAATAAAATATTCCTGTTCTTTGCAATTACGCAACCCGGGGATGGGCCAACAGCCCCTCTCCCCCTCCCGCATATATTTCTACAGAATAGAGCTGTAAGATCTACCATGTTTCTGAATGAATTTATAAAGCCTGCAAAGGACTAATATTTCAGTACATGACTCTACTGTCATTGAGCAACATTGTATGCTTGTATTGGTAATCCTGATGTCAATACAATAATGCCGACTACTATAAGTTTTGTTATTCTATGTTTCTTCTTTCTTGATAGTTCTGTGGCGGTAGCCAGTCTGTTTACTTTTGTGAAGTTCGTGCGCAAGTAACCTCTTGTAGTTGTACATCAAGATACTAGACAAGCTTCCAGAATTACCAATATTCGTACAGAAGCTACTAAGAAACAAAAGGAAGGAAAAACATACGGTTCTGGTGACTTCTAGGTAATGGATCAGGAAGATAACGTCACTTGAACTTTGCTTTAATTTTCCCGCCAATTGTAATTTTACATTTAAATCCCAGTTTTCTCCCATAATATTCTGCCAAATGTAACAAAATTTGTTTGGTATATGTATCACAGCCATATTAGGAAACCTGCGTATGGAATTCTTGACTGCATAATTCTTCCCAGTAGTAGGGATTTAAAAGTCCAAAATTTTTGAACAAAAAATTACACAAATTTAGTACTATAATATCTCATTATATAAATTATTTACAGAAAAATCGATACATAGTGTTTTTTAAATAAGTATTATCTACCTAATTCCAAATTTCCATTAACATGTCATTTGAAATCTATGAAGAAAATGGAATTAAAAATTCAAAAAAAAAAAAATTAAAAAAAAATTGAAAAAACTATTAATTGTATATGAAACAAATGTTTGTGATATCTCTACTTTTGTTTGGGTGACATTCCCACAAAGTTTCGTGAAAATCCATGCATTAGGTAGGAAGATAACGTCACTTCAACTTTGCTTTAATTTTCCCGCCAATTGAAATGTTACATTTAAATCCCATTTTTCTCCCATAATATTCTGCCAAATGTAACAAAATTTGTATAGTATATGTATCACAGATATATTAGGAAACCTGCGTATGGAATTCTTGATTGCAGAATTCATCCCAGTAGTAGGGATTTAAAAGTCCAAAATTTTTGACCAAAAAAATTACACAAATTTAGTACTATAATATCTCATTATATAAATTATTTACAGAAAAATCAATACGTAGTGATTTTTAAAGAAGTATTATCTACCTAACTCCAAATTTCCATTAACATATCATTTGAAATCTATGAAAAAATGGAATTTAACATTCCACAAAAAATATCAAAAAAAATATTTTGGAAAAACTATTAATTGTATATGAAACAAATGTTTGTGATATCTCTACTTTTGTTTGGGTGACATTTCCACAAAGTTTTGTGATAATCCATGCATTAGATAGGAAGATAACGTCACTTGAACTTTGCTTTAATTTTCCCGCCAATTGTAATTTTACATTTAAATCCCATTTTTCTCCCATAACATTCAGCCAAATGTAACAAAATTTGTATGGTACCTGTATCACAGCTATATTAGGAAACCTGCGTATGGAATTCTTGATTGCAGAATTCTTCCCAGTAGTAGGGATTTAAAAGTCCAAAATTTTTGAACAAAAAAAATACACAAATTTAGTACTATAATATCTCATTACATAAATTATTTACAGAAAAATCGATACGTAGTGTTTTTTAAAGAAATATTATCTACTTAATTCCAAATTTCCATTAACATGTCATTTGAAATGTATGAAGAAAATGGAATTAAAAATTCCAAAAAAGAAAAGTATTTTTTTTTGGAAAGACTATTAATTGTATATGAAACAAATGCTTGTGATATCTCTACTTTTGTTTGGGTGACATTCCCACAAAGTTTCGTGAAAATCCATGCATTAGGTAAAAAGATGTGTTTATCTCAGGAGTGTCGCCTTAAGTTAGGTTTGAGGTTTTTCCTCTGTTCTAAGCTTTTAGTCGGCACTCTGCTGGGTAAGAGTTTTGCCTGCTTTGGATGAAAAAATTGGTACTCTTTAAAGATTCCACTAATAATAATAATAATAAAACCATTGCTAAAAGCACTAGAGTTGCTTTATCTCTTCCCGCTTTGGGGGCATTCGGCCGTTTTGTTGGAGACCCAACAGTGTCTAGTAACAAAAACATTACGAAAAATTCAAATCCTTCTAGCATTTCAGAATGCTTTCTAAAATCTCATCCTTTTGAAGGGAAAGTGCCTTGATCCTTTCCTTTTGGCATACCTTGCCTTGCTAGATTATCACCCTTCCCCATAGTACCAGAATAACGGCTCGGGAGGGAAAGAGCACATATCGATTGCTTGCAAGCGACCTCAGCTCACGCTGCACTTCCCGTTGGCATTGCACAAGTCCCCGCACATTTTAGGTACTTCCCAGGCTTCGTCAGTAAAAAAACGTTTTATAAATCTTTACTTTATTTCTGTTTTGTGTTGGATTCTCTTCCTCTCTGCCTAAAATTGGTTTCACTCCAAAACCCACCTCCTTCTTTCTCTCATCATCTTCCCTTAGGTAGTGTTAGCATTCAGTATTAACATACCAGCCACCACTTCTATGGTGGCTGGGGAGGGAATCTAACCCATCTCTCCTCAGTTTTGCCTCACGAGGCTGAGTGTACTCCGTTTGAGCCCTCAGAACGGAATTAAATGTCTTGGCGTAGCCGGGAATCAAACCCAGGCCTCCGGGACGACTGCCAAGAATGCTAGCCACTACAGCATGAGGTGGGCGTTCGTTGATTATTGAGAAATGCTACACATGGAATGGTATCTTTCAGAAGGGTGATTGCACAGTACACACACGCATTTGTCGTTTGGCTCATTGAAACGTCTTGTTTTGACAAATTTGTGGTTGAAGCCGTGAATCGCGATTCTGGTGAGCACATTCCTTAGCTTTTGATTTTCGTTCGCCCATCTCCTTTCGATCACTGGGTCTGTAGAGTAAAATTCTGGATGTATTTCTGGCGTTTCGTTACGCTGGTCTCGATAAGTGTCATCGCTTGATTAATGTTTGGCAGAGATAACTGAATTCGTAGGTCCTGTACATAAAAAGGTTCCCTCACTAATTCGTAGACGAGTCTGGTCTTTTCCTCCTCAGTTCATGCTTCCACAAATAAATTGAACATGTTGGAAATGTAACGCTCCGAATTCACCGTCTGAAGAAAGAAAATGGGACCAATAATGCGGCGTGCGGACACTGCATACCAAACACCAACCTTCTGATCAAAAAATGGTGTATGAAGAAAGTGAAGCGGATTCTCCGTTGCCCAGTACCTGTCTCAGATGAAACCAGGCTTCATCAGAAATAAAGAAAAGATCCATGTCCAGGCCATGCATTGTTATGTCAGTGAGCAGCCAATTACAAACATGGAGGCGCTGAGGAGCATCTGTTGGTTTTAATGTCTGAACAACAGACACTTTGTAGGGATACATTTTCAGGTCCAGATGGAGTATTCGTCTGCATGTTCGACGTGATATGTCGACAGGCGTCGGGTTGATTTCTTAGTGCTCCGAAGCGTACTCTGGTTAACTGCTTCCACATTTTCTGGTGTGCGGACACGTTTTGGAATGTTTTTTTTCTTGCTCAAAACAGATCCTGTCTGACGCCATTTTGTGACTAATCGTTGAATGGCACTCTTTGCTGGTACCTTAACCCCATTAAACTCATGATCAAACAAGCAACCACACTCTTTCCATAACGAAGACCCTCTGCTGCACTGTGATTACCGTCTTCACCTGTGCACTGATCAACTCACACTGACACTGTAACATCTGAACCAGTTTCCATCACGTGCTGTGCGCGTGTGCGTGGTGTAGCCCCTCGTCCGGGCCACTTTTATTTGCAACATCTGCTACAGAAGCCTATAAGCAGGTTAGCGAACTATCTCCTTTCCTGTTTTTTTTTTTTTTGTAGCCTTGAATTCTGTACCCCGGGCCACTTGTATTCGCTCCACCCTGTTGAATACCACCCAGTGAGTGTATGCCCCTTCAGCAAATAGTCCATATTTATAAAATAAACTGTAATGGTGGAAGAGTACTCACTCCTGTAACAACCTTGAATCAAGAGGTCAAGAGGGAAATATCTTTTGCTGAATATAGCAAGAGTTAACCATATTGACATAATAATAATAATAATAATAATAATAATAATAGGCTAATAATAATAATAATAATATCGTATCGTCTCGGGTGCCGGGTGCAAGCTTTGTAATTTGACACCCAGAGGGTAGCTTGCATGTCGAATTTCGTTGTTCCTTGAATCACTATGAAAGTCATGGAGGTTATATATCTAAGCTCCTTGAAACTATAGCGCTTTCTAGTAGAGAAATGAGGAACTTTGTGTTGGCGAAAACTCCCGAGATTAATTTTGTCATTATGAACACGGCCTACTGAATTCAAATGGGTTCGTTGACATGCCAACATCGTATGACATGCGTGTCGTATTTTTGCCGCCTTTCAAAAATCACTTACCATGGCCAGGAACGAACCTGCAATCTTGGGGTTAGTAGACCGACACGCTATCCACTCACACACCGTGGCAAACTATTGACATAATGTATATGCTCTTTGTAATTACTATCTAATGCTCATTTGAGTGCATCTTAATAAATGAATTAAAAATACCTACTGTTACTTCTAACAGGATGGTGCAACTGCCCATAATACCTGCCGAACCATTGATCACATTCACACAATCTTCACTCCTGGCAGAGTTGTTAGCCGAGGTCAGTCTGATCCCGGCCCTAGATGGCCACCCAGGTCACCTGATCTGTCCGTGTGCGATTGCTTTTTGTGGGTAGCCCTCAAGGCTAAAGTGTATCGCAACAACCCTCATAGTCTTCAACTGCAGCAGAATATTTCTGATCAGATTGCAGCAATTCCAGCGATCCAGCTGCGATCAGCCTTCACCAACTTGCTGACCAGGGTCCAAAAGTGCCAAGAGATGATTGGTGGTCATTATCAACATCTGCTATAAGCTGGTTAGTGAACTTTGGTGTGTTTCTTTGTAACCTGTAACTCTGTTCCCAGGGCCACTTTTATTTGCCCCATCCTGTATTTGGTGGAAACCCGATAAGTAGTCTGGCCTATGCTGATGACCTGATTGTAATGACAGACTCCGTCGAAAGCTTACAATCCAATATGGTGCAACTTGAACACAAATATAGAGATTCACGGGAAACACTAGCACAACAAAGAGTCGGGGCATAATTTATGAAGAACAACCTACTTGTTGAACAAATAATGTCTCAGCTTCCTCTTGAACTGTACGGCATTATTGTTGCTGGCATTCAGGGAGCACGGTAGGCTGTAACATGTACAAACCGATCTATTTATAAAACCCAGTTTGTACGACTCAGTCCTGGGTATTGGGGCGTACATCGTAACTCCGCGGCCCTTCTGAGCAGATCGGTAGCCAAGGGAAATTTTGTCTAAAGTAGCAGATGAGTCTGTATTATTAAAATGTTATCGCAGGTATAACAAATCAATCTGGGTAAATAGGTTCTCAATAGATGGAAGGCTACATTTTTTGGCGTCTGATTTTAGAGCCTAAGTCGGAATTTTTCGAAAGAATGAATTTAGTGGCATGATTTCGTATCTGTTCTAGCTGAAGGATATTTCCTATGATGCCGGGGTTCCATGAAGGGCACGCGTGAATTAGTAGCGGTCGCACTAGGCTGAGGTAGGCGGTCCTCTTCACTTTGGTGCGGCAGTCACGTAGATTTCTGCTTAGCATACCCAGTTGGCGGGTAGCCTGGTTCCTCACTACGCTGCGTCGGTGTGGGTGTTCCATTTCAGGTCGGAAGTGATGTTGTGTCCAAGAAGTTTGACGCACTGCACACGCGGAATCGGAGTGTTTTCAAAGTGATAAGGGTTGGCCGTTGGAATTCGATTACGGGTTAGGGAGATTAGATTACTTTTGGAGGAATTGACAGCTAGGCCGTTAATTTTGCACCAGACACTGATGTTATTTAGATCCTCCTGCAGGGCGGCGAGGTCACTATTGTCTTTGATCTTGCGTAAGAGGGTTGTGTCGTCGGCATATTGGTAGATGTTTGAGGCGACTGCATGGGGAAGATCCAACATGAATATGTTGAAAATTAGAGGACCAAGGACAGATCCTTGAGGGACACCAGATGGGACTGAAACAGTAGAGGAATGAGTGCCTTGGAAGACTACTCTCTGATGCCGGTTTGTAAAGAAGTCAGTCAACCACCCCACTAGTTTACCACCGAAGCTGTAGGAGCGCAGTTTATCAAGGAGACGTGAATGGGGAACCTGCTCAAAAGCCTTGGTCCAATCGAGAGTAACGAGATCCTCTTGACAACCTGGTATTCTCTCCAAAGTTTGTTGCCATTCGTCCACAAGCGAAGTGCGCTGGATAATCGTATGTTACACTAGCAACGATTTATTTCAGCGTACTAAGTGTTGATGGTTGACCTACCCGAGCTGGTTGTTATTTTCACCGCTAGATGTCCTGTCAGATAGGTCCAGTTACCAATAGAACCTTCTATCCAGCACAACCCTGGTAGAGTGTGAGGTAAACGACCACTTGTTGAGAATCTGGTTCATGTATCATCATAAAGAGAAAGTTAGTACACTACGTCATAAACCGTGGTTTGTTAAGTATATTTACCCGCCAGGTAGTTTATCGTCCCAACAATGGGGCTTACAGATAATTTATGGCTCGCCTATCTCGGTACCGGAATTATCTGGAACATTTTCACCGGTCATAAAACGAAACTGCTTTCACTAATATGCCCTTATCAACTTAACACGTAGATAACATTATTGCCACCTTTACAAACCGTGTCGTCTTCATCATGACTTGTTGGGAGAATAACGTTCTAAGATTTTTGTTGATATAAGGGCTTTGCGATGTCGTGGTCATATAGCCCCATGCATTTGTGTGTGTATTTGTCTGATAACCTGTGTTATTGTGATGCCTGTACTGGTGTGTGTACTTGTAATAGAGACAGGATTTGGGCAGGAAGCGGCCGTGGCCTTACGTTAGTTGCCATCCTGACATTTGCTTGTAGTAGAAGTGGGAAACAAATAAATAAGTAACGATACTGTACTCTGGGGAAAATTTTGATTTAATGTTTTAAAGAATCGCTTCCCGAGAAAAATTAAATTAAAAATTGGTCTTATTGGGAAATACATCGTATTATGTGTTCCACCCCTTAGAACAACACTTATCGTCATTAACGAATTGTTTGAATTTTGCGTTTGATAAAGAAAGCTTTCCTTTATTTGAATTAGGCAACACTGAAAAATGGCTTCTATCATTTCAATTTTGCGTTTGATTTATTACTTTGGTGTTCTACCAGGAGTAGGTGAACGATATGTGGCGACGAGCAGGGCCACCGAGAAGAGAGGGCAATTGGGGTAAATACATAGGGGCCCGTAACCAATGAGGGCCCTTTAGTGGTGCACGTTAAATTCAGTTCATTGTTGCTACTTTTGTATTATGTAAAATCATGGCTATAACCATATAACGTACAACATGTCCGAGACTTTCCAGGATATAGATTTATCTACCGCTCAAATTAAATTCTATACACGAGGAGGGGGGGGGGGGGGGGGAAGGAGTTTAACTGCACAGCCGGGAACATATTATTTTTCCCTAGGTCAGGACACGCCGAAAGACGTGATAAACGTATAATGAAAGCTGCATGGTTTAGCGAAAAATAAATGTTTTAGTGACATGTTTTAAACATGTCTAGCAGGCGAATCGTTGGTCCTATGACTTTAGGATTGCACCATGCTGTGCAGTATAGAAAACCGAAGAATAATATATGTGGTGGATCTGCATACGGCGAGTGGTTCTCAAACAATTCCTTGTTACGACATTCACTTTCAGGAAGGCTATTTGCCATGTCCAGGCCGGCCATATCGCATCAGCTGTTGTGTGTACATGTCTCTTAGAGGGGAAGGGAAGTAAGTATATTCGGAACTCTGTTGTTCCTAACTTCCTAGTCTGTGGGTGCTGGTTGGGCAAGTTGCCTCCCCTCCGTGGAACTGACCTTCACTTATTAGTTGTCTGCGACACAAACCGGCTGTTCTGTCAGTCCAGTGGCACTTCATCGATCCGGTCTTGTACACAGTAGCCAAGATTGACGTACTTTGATCCTGTTTACTCCTAAATTAAGGCCCTTTTACTATACGTTTTTCACGTATTTTGGTGCTTCCTGACATGGGGAATTGTAGTCTATGTTCTCAGATAATGAATCTAACTCCACCCACCCTATATATGACTCTCAGATTGGAGTTATAACTGTTAAGGAATAATCTACTGTAATTTAGTGTTGAATCTGCTATTTTTAAAATGCTACTTATTCATTACGTACTGGTAAAACTGAAATTATAGTAAAGGCTGTTATTAAAATATAAAATTGATTACTATAAAATTGCTCATAATTTCATTTGTACACAAATACCTTTAACAGTTATTTGTTTTAATGTATCAAATTTAGCACTATGTGGGATATCTTTTTGGCAGGATTTTATTCAAAGGATTTAATTTTGGATATTGTTTCCTTAACTTATTTGATTTTTTTCAGATTTTTTTAATATTTTTTTTCTACAGTGAAGACTTACAGAATTGCAAAATATTTCCTATGCAGAAATCCCAGATCGTTTTGTGCACTTTGCCAAATATATTTCATAAAATAAATGCTAAAATATTTTGTATGAAATAAGATTTGTATGTTTCTCCTAAAATTTTGACTGTACATCAGAAGCTTTCCTCAAATTGAGATTGTTTTTCCAGAATAGCTAGTAGTGGATACTAATAATAATAATTAAAAGCACTTCAAGGGGGTGGGGCCAGAAAAACATTGCATAGGATCCCTTAAATCCTGTCGGTGGCCCTGGTGATAAGATCATTAATTGAGGTGGTGATGATAGAATGGGTGCCTCTTTTTGAGAAAGAATGAATGATTGGGGAAAGACAGTACTGTAGCGATGAAATTATGGAGATGTTTTAAGATGATCGGAGAAGTACCGTGTGTTCCTCTATAGAATGGAGGCCGTGTGGAGGAAGGATCCCAATGAGTTGCTGCCAGTTAACTAGCATGTACCGATTACAAATCAGTGGGTCAGGAACCACCGGATGTTGGCATAGCATTGATTACATACGCAGCTGGCTAGATACCTTAGTTGAGATAATCTCGTAGTGAACATGGTTAGGTATAGAACAAAACAACGAATTTTCCTCGTGGAAACTTAGTTTCTCAAGAAGAAGGTCTACAGTTTCGTTAGTTTCAGCACCGTGCTATGGTCACGTGTGAGGGAACCTTAAACAAAATGTATACAGAAATAATCCGTGTACTCTGGAGGCTCTCGAGAACGAAATAACTGCACTGGTACCAAATATCAGTTAGGATGAATTACAGCGAATGTACCAAAACTTCCTACGTCGGTGCAACGTGTGTTTAGAAAATGAAGGACAGCATTTCCTGCAACTACTCTGAAATTCCCGTAAGTATTGATGATTATTAAATACGTTACAAAGGAATTTGGATTGGAATTTGAAATTTAGAGGTGGACACCTAAATTTGGAAAGACCGAAAATTAATAAAACAGAAAATTAAATAAAACTAATCATTATATTATAAACAAAAATTACAAAAAGAAAGTAGTAGTAGTTATTATTATGTTTTAAGGGGCGGAACTACGAGGTCAATTGCCCCTCATAACACAGATTAAAGTATACAAATTTGGAATGGGATTTAAAATTTAGAGGTGGACACCTAAATTTGAAATGACTGAAAATTAATAAAACAGATAATTAAATAAAACTAATAATTGTAATATAAACAAAAATTACGGGAAAACAAAAATTCAGCATAAAAAACACGTCTTTGAGTCAATGTACACTGGAAAAATAGGAAAAAAAAAAGGAGGAATTAAGTTATGTTCGTCTTTTTGAAATTTTGAAAGAAGATCGGTCTGAAAGAAAATTGAATTATTATATGCACATGAAAAAAGGTTAGAGGGGAATGATAGGAAGTAAAATACCAAACGAAGTGACTTTTAGGGAAATGGTGAAAGTGAATTTTTTGGTGCTGTTCTAGTTTTTTTTTTAAATTTTGTATTATGTATTAATCTTGGGTTTCTGAGATGATACATGATACATGTTTAGTGCGCACTGGTTGGTCGAGCAACTGCACTTGAACTTGTTATCAGTTGTTTAGTAGTTTGCTAACCTGTGCTTTACGAGCCAGCGTCTGACTTGTGACACATGTTTCTTGGTTACTTGACACAGAACATGTGTAAGACACATGTTAATGAAGGCCCGCCTCGCTCGCTTGCCTAGCTACCGGAAGTGCGGCCGTGTTGGACATTTCGTTACGTGTCTCTAGGAATTAAGAGACATGCGTTCAGCCGAGTGGTGCTGCCCTCTAATTGTGAGGGTCAATGTCATGTCTGCTTTGATTTGTGCAACTCAGGATGGAGTGGAGGTCGTAGGGCGGAATTATATTTAATACCATAGCGTTGTCAAGAAGTCTACGGCACGCTCGTCTGGGTAGCTTACTTTAGGACAGAACACACCAAAGTCCACGTCACCCTAAATAAGTTGCTAACAATGTTACCCCATAACTACAAACTTTGGTGATCTACAAGTACCGTCACATGTGGATGAGATGAAATGATGATGTTGTTTGAGTCTTCAGTCTTTTGACTGGTTTGATGCAGCTTTCCATGTCTCCCTGTCCTGAGCTAATCGTTTCATCTCTACATAGTTACCACACCCTACATCCGATGCAATCTGTTTAACATATTCTAACCTTGGTCTACCCCTACAGTTCTTGTCCTCGACCCTTCCTTCCATAACTAAGCTTGCTATTCCTGGGTGTCATAGTGAGTGTCCTACCAACCTATCTCTTCTCTTCATTAGCAGTTGTCAGAAACATCTCTCCTCTCCCACTCGTCTTATTACCTCTTCGTTTGTCACCCTATCTACCCATCTGATCTTAATCATTCGCCTGTAACACCACATTTCAAACGCCTCAATTTTCTTCTTTTCTGCTCCATCAATAGTCCATGTTTCACTTCCGTAGAGTGCCAAGCTCCAGACAGAGGCTTTCAAAACTCACTTCCTAATACCTAAATGTATATTCGATGTCAACAGATTCCTTTTCTGTAGAAATGGTTTCCTTGCCTGAGCCAACCTACTTTTTATATCCTCTTTGCTTCGTCCATCACTGGATATTTTGCTTCCTAAGTAACAGAAGTCTCCTACTTCCTTCAGTTTTTCACCTGCCAATTTGACGTCCATGAATGAGCAAGTTCAATTTCAACACCTACCGGCGAACGTTAGAACTTGATTGAGCGTTTCTAACGAAATATCACCTACAAATTTGGTTATACACTACCGATTGTGGTAGTAGCTTCTTTTTCGTGCCATAAATCTATGACATGGGCTTTACTTCCCCTCCGAAGGAACGCATGCTCAAGGATTTTAAAGCTCTTAAAATCGGTCGGGTTGGAAACCGCGATCTTGGGCACAGCAGTTCAGCATGCTACTGACTACGCCACCGAAGCCGCTTACTTTGTAGATAAAATGGTCAATTTCAAATATTGATATTGAGTTAAATAAATACGTTGAAGCAAAGCAGCAATGAATTATTTCATTACATTTTATTAAGTTGGCATTCGAGACAGACGATATTCTTCTGTCGGACAAGCCTTCAAAACCATATCATACAACTTAATTACAGAATTGTGCTGTTATTTATTACCGGTATGTGTTTTGTTTCTTTATGTTCGACCCTGACTATTATGTGTAAGAAAACGGTATCATAATGAGCCTCATTATAACACTATTTTTCATTTTCATTATGAAACAGTTTCTCCCACCAATCAGAACTCAAGAAACAGTTGTGTGACCAATTAGGAAAGGATACCTTCGCGCATGCGCTCAAAATCCGCTGTAAACAATAGGTGTTCTGTGTTAACAAGCAAAGTGAATGGTCTCTGCGTCTGGAGTGCCGTGACCCACGCATGCGCTCTGTTCAGTCAGCAAAGCCAGCACGCCCTGTTCGCTAACTGAATCCCACATATATTTATGAATGAAAATGAAAATCCACAGCCTGTTTCCAGTCTCCGACCGGGTCAGGAATGGAATGAATGAAGCCCCCATCTAGCGGCGAGGATTTGAACTGTGCCGGCTGCCGAGGCCTGACGCACTCCTCATTTTTATTTATGAATATTTATGTTAAATCATACAATAAAGTTATAATTATCGTCCAACATAAACAGTCGTAGGCAACTCGCCTATAATGGCAATTAAGACACTCGTATGGAAAATCGACCCTGACTATTATATGTCAGAAAACTGTACTATAATGAGGCTCATTATAACACTATTTTCATTATGAAACAGTTTATCCCACCAATCAGAGCTCAAGAAACAGTTGTTTGACCAATTAGATAATTAGATGCGCTGAGTTCCACGGCCTTCTAATTTAAATTTTACTGCCTGGCCTAGTGTCATAGTAGGGTAATCGAGGAGGCCATGGTCAAATACAAGGCATTCTCTGCGTCTCTTGCGCTCTGTTCAGTACATAAAACTGGCGAAATCTCGACAGATATTTATGAATATTTATGTTCGAACATAAAATAGTTATAATAATTATCGTCGAACATAAACAGTCGTATGCAACTCGCCTATAATGGTAATTAAGACACTCGTAGGAAAATTATAAAACTCGCATACGCTCGTTTTATAAACATACTCGTGACTTACGTATTGCCATTATAGGCTCGTTGCATAATGTACTATTTAGCGGCTTGCAACATCTTAGGCTTGATGAGACAGTCGTGTCATTGGGTTAGATGGCATTACAATATCATTCTGTAAGAGAAATGAAAACCACTGTCAATGTGGCTGAGGAAGGAATTCATCCCTTATCTTCTGTGTTATTCTCACAAGGTTGAGTAACCTTAAAACCAGAATTATGTATATTGTCAGACCTTGGAGTCGAAACCCGTACCATTGAAATAGAAGTTTCAATACTCAGACAAAAAGTAGCTTTATTAATGGACAAGATAAGAAATTTCATAATGTTGAACATTTGAACTGCCTTTCTCTCACGTAATGTTCACGATCCAAGACCTCGATCGAATTATGACCACGCCATATCTACAGTGATTAACAAAACATATGTATTTTAATAACAATAATTGGTTAAGGTATTAAATGCAGATCAATAAAAGCGTATTTCAAATTCACTACTCATCCTTGCACAGAATGAAATAAGAAATATAAAATATTTTTCATGTCGCAAAATATATGCCAAGTTTCCAAATCTTTGATGTGACAGACGGATAAGGGAAGGCTAAAAGCTGCTCGTGATTCACAGAAACAGTCCTGGAGAGTTGTTAGCAGCGCCTGGGAACCAGCACCCGGCTGGTGGAGATACCCGACACTCCACTCAGGAGCCCCATTTATAGCCCATTACACGTGAGGGGCGAGATCTCTGTTTCGAGCCACACAGAGACACACTGGGATTGGGTGAGCAATGCTATTCAATCGGTCAACACATTACGAGGAGCCAAGTTTTATTGCGTTGATAATATTAATATAATATAATAATATTAATATGAACGGGTTGTAAGTAAATAAATACATAAATAAGAATATTCAAACTGCAAATGGCATACAAACTGACATGGAATCATTACAAATAATAATAATAATAATAATAATAATAATAATAATAATAATAATAATAATAATAACAATAATAATAATAATAAAACTAAAAAAAAATAATAATAATAATAACAATAATAATAAAACTAAAAATAATAATAATAATAATAAAAATAATTATAAAAATAATAATAATAATGTTATTGGTTTTACGCCCCTTTTAACTACTTTGGCTTTTTGACACGCCGGGGTGCCGGAATTT
Organism: Meconema thalassinum; assembly: GCA_946902985.2. Classification (NCBI taxonomy): domain Eukaryota; kingdom Metazoa; phylum Arthropoda; class Insecta; order Orthoptera; family Tettigoniidae; genus Meconema; species Meconema thalassinum. The sequence continues at coordinate 290,562,166 of OX336391.1, read as the reverse complement.
CGCCCCGAATGGGATCTTTAACGTGCCAGTAAATCTACTGACACGGCAATCTCACATTTGCGCATCCTCAAATGCCAGTTGACTGTGCCAGGATAAGAACCTGCAACCTTGGGCCAAGCAGGCGAGAACGTTACTGCTGAGCCACGCTGCCAGTCTACTAGAAAATAATAGTGTCTCGTAATGCAAAATTACAACACGGTTGTTTTACCAGAAGTCCTATATGCGGCAGAAACAACATTAATTGGAGGGATGACAAGAATTCATGACATCGAGAAACAAGAACGGAAATTTCTTAGAAAGATACATGGCGCTGTTCTCCGAGACGGAACTTGGATTAGACAACCTACAAAGGAACACAGACACCATCACACAGAAATTTAGGAAATGATGTCTACAGTTCTATGGACACCTGTGGAGGATGGATGAAAACAGACTCACAACAAATATTTAGCATCATGAATACAAGTAAATTAAAGACCAGTTGGATGAGAGAAACACAAGAAGACCTGGGACGATTCTAAATCTGTGAAGACGATATTAAGGAGAGAAATCATTTTAGAAATAAAATCAGAAACAAGTAATTTAAACAAGTCTCAAGGAAGGGAACAATAGGGAAAAATGGACAGAGGAAAGGAAGAAAAACACAGTGAATTAATGAAGAGGTTTTGGGGGAAAAAAGGGAAGAGGAAAAGGAAGTGAAGCTGTGATTGTCTCACATTCGCACGCTCTCCCAAAGGGAAAAATGGATAATAATATAATATTAATAATAATACATATATAATTAATAACTGAAACATCTGTCGATGAAAGTCAAACGAAGCCATTATAATGCAGTCGTCAGACCATCAATCCTCTACGCTGCTGAGCGCCTGTTACTAACTAAGAAGACCTCCTCCCTCCGCTGAGGGCCCTCGAGGTACAGGAAAGGAGCCAAGGATCTTACCAGATGGAAGGCGATGACACAAACCAGACTGTGAACTCTACGAACACGAAGAAAATCTCACACATGCCACATGTACAGAATGGATCACCACAGACTTTCTTAAAGATCTTCAAGGTAGCCAAGAAGGATAAAGCCACTGGGTCTCTGTGGAACAAACAAGAAGGATCTTGCTGAACTTAATATTCAGCACAATATATGACAGGAGTCGCTACCGTTTGACAATTGAAACCAGACCATTCCCCACAAGCATTACAGAAGCTCACCACAACGCGTCCGAGGAACGTAAGATAAGAGTTCATCAAGTAAATTAAATAATACTGGGCCAATATAAAGCTTCAAGATTTCACCACGAAAGCAGCCGCCAAACAATCCACCTGGAACACCAGAAGTGACGGACAACACCTAAATCACAAGCACCGTGGACCATTGCTGGCCCAAACAACCAGACAAGAATAACAGAAAACACATTCAGAAAGAAAATGAAGGCTGCCGTAGGTGCACCTGGAAACTATTGACCACATCATTCATTCGTGGCTGCTCTTCTCGACCTCATGTGAAGTATACAAAGAGGCATAGTGATGTAGCCAAGATTGTACATCAAAAGCTTGCTACAACAGGAAGACTGCTGGATACGATCACGGAGTATTACACCGATCAGATACCAACGTGCTTCAAAACCAGGGGTACAAACTGTATTGAGACCATCGAGTTCAAACCGACCAGAAAATTTTGTCAAATCGACCAGATATCGTCTCTCTGTTAGATAGTTAGCCCATAGCAACATTTTAGCCTACTCTCGATTTTTGCAAAAAATGAAAGACTTATGAGATCACTACAGGGCCAAAAAAGGGGTGTCTGTCTGTGTGTGTGTGTGTGTGTGTGTGTGAGTCTGTGTGTGTGTGTACTCTGAATGTCTGTCCCCCCCCCCTATCAATTCGAACACGGTGAAACCGAATTGAACGAAATTTGGTACAGAGGTAGAACAAGCAAAGGGCACCTCAGTGTCATGTCTTATATCGCCGGCATCTTGACGGAAACGTAATGGTGGCCACCCAAATGTTCAAAGCTTAAATCAAATTACGACTAACCTAATCATCCGATATCTACCAAATTTTGAAACTACCTATAGTCGTATGGCGAGTGTCTTTTGATCAAACTAAAAGGTCATCAGTCCAATAGTTTTCAGATGGCGGCCATGTATGTGTGAAAATCGATTACCCTTATCAATTCAAACACGGTGAAACCGAATTGAACGAACTTTGGTCCAGAGGTAGCACTAGCAAAGGGCACTTCAGTGCCATGTTTTATATCGCCGCCATCTTGACAAAAACGCAATGGCAGCCACCCAAATGTTAAAGTCTTGAATCAAATTACGACCAATATAATCATCTGATCTCTACCAAATTTTGCAACATTAAACCTTTATGTATAAAAGAAATGTTTTGACCAAACTACAAGGTCATCAGCCCAATCATGTGCGGATGGCGGCCATGTATGTGTGCAAATCGATTTACCCTATCTCTTCTAACACGGTGAAAACTAATTGAACGAAATTTGGTATATAGGTAGCACTTGTATAGGGCACCTCAGTGTCATGTTTTATATCACCGCCACCTTGACGGAAACGTAATGGTGGCCACCCAAAGGTAAAAGCTAAAATCCAATTACGACCAACCTAATCATCTGATCTCTACCACATTTTGCAACATCGCACCTTTAAGTGAGAAGCGTTCTTTAACCAAGCTACAAGGTCATCAGTCCAATAGTTTGCATATGGCGGCCATGTATGTGTACAAATCGATTCCCCCTATCAATTCAAACACGGTAAAACCGAACTGGACGAAATTTTGTACAGAGGTAGCACTAGCAGAGAGCACCTCAGTGTCATGTTTTATATCGCCGCCATTTTGACGGGAACGTAATGGTGGCCACCCAAATATTAAAAGCTTAAGTCAAATTACGACCAACCTAATCATTTGATCTCTACTAAATTTTGCAACAACATACCTTTTTGTGAAAAGCATCTTTTTACTGAACTACTAGGTCTTCAGCCCAATAGTTTGCAGATAGCGGCCATGTATGTGTGAAAATCGATTCCCCATATCAATTCAAACACGGTGAAACCAAACTGAATGATTTTTTTTACAGAGGTTGCTCTAGCAAAGGGCACCTCATATTCATGTTTAATATCCGTATAGCACGTTGTATTTCAACAAGCTACTGCAACCAACATTCAATTATACTGCTTGAAGAGGCCAAAGAGTTATAACAATACCCATGCTTTTAGGAGAAAGTAGGCTATATGTTCTTTACTGAACATCTTGTTTACTTTTTACTTCTTTCTATTATATGACATTTAATTTATTTGTGAACTTTTCATTTATTTTAAATTCAACATTTTTGTAAGGATATTCATTTCAATTTAGCATTGTATAACCTAGTTTAAGAATTATTTATCATTCAATTACGCTGAAGAAGGTATCAATGACTACCGAAACTTGTACTTACGTTATGATATTTATTTATTCACCACATCCATCAGGTGATAATAATAATAATAATAATAATAATAATAATAATAATAAAATTATAATAATAAATACTCTTGACTGATAACCAAGATGTGCCAAGTCCTAAAAAGGTTAACAACAATCAACCAACTGGGAATACAACCTGGTCCGCCTTGGTGGGAGCCAAGTAGCTTTACCGCTGCGCCATCACGCCCCAGCTGTAATAGAAAACGTTGCTGATGAAATCAAACCGAGAATTTCCGCAATTCTTTCCCCACATATCTAGTAGAGTTGTTGTTATTGATTCACTTAGGAGCTTGCAATCTCGTGGTTATTTAGCCCAGTGTGCTTGGGTATGTGTAGGAATTGTCGTATAACCTATGTTATTGTGATGTTTTTAGTGGTGGGTGAATGTGTAATTGAGACTAAATTGGGAAGGAGGCGGCCATGACCTTAAGTCAGGAATCTTCCCGGCATTTGCATAGAGTAAAAGTGAAGAAATCACGGAAAATCACTTCAACAATGGCTGAGATGTGAATCAAACCCACATTCTCTAAGTTGTGCCTCACGAAGCTGAGTATACCCCGTCAAAACCCTCAGACCAGAATTAAATTTCTCGGCAGAATCAGGAATCAAACCCGGACCTCAGGGGTGATAGACATGAATGCTAGCCACTACACTATGAGCTATTCATATCTAGAAGAACTAAGCTTGGGGTTAGTAATTAGTAGTTAGCAATCCGACTCGATAACCACTCACTTGGAAGGGAAAGTAAATGATGCAAGGCGGAGGGGAAGACCTCCGGGTGCAAGCTTTGTAATTTGACACCCAGAGGGTAGCTTGCATGTCGAATTTTGTTGTACTTTGAAGCACTATGAATGTCAAGGAGGTTAGATATCTAAGCTCCTTGAACACTATAGTGCTTTCTAGTAGAGATAGGAGGAACTTAATGTTGGCGGAAACTCCCAAGATTAATTTTTCCATTATGAACATGGCCTACTGAACTCAAATGGGTTCTTTGACATGCCAACATCGTATAACATTCGTGTCGTAATTTTTGCCGCCTTTCAAAAATCACTTACCACGGTCAGGAGCGAACCTGCAAGCTTGGGGTTAGTAATCCGACACGATAACCACTCAATTGGAAGGGAAATTAAATGATGCAAGGCTGAGGGGAAGACCTCCAACCAACTGGAATACTAACGCTATTTAAAGCAGTACTCATCGGCAAAGACAGACGTAAATGCAAGGGATATACCAATATAATTTAATGTATGGAATAAATGGTACCACCACACCCCCACGAGGAAACAGAAGGAAGGTGGAGGAGGCATAGAAAGAGGAGGAAGTGTTAATGGGACACTGGGACAGAGTATTCCTCGGAAATATAATATTTTTAAATGTCTCGTTATAGATGCACTCTAGGTTTCTAAGCTCCCAAGGAACATTTAGCGGTGTTATCTTCCCCATTCCGCCATTTTTGTGGTTCCAGTATGGTCTTTAAATGCTGAGTCTTGGGAGAAAAAAATCCCTTTGATCAATCATATCTCTTGAATAAAACTTGAAAATGAGAACATAGTAAGGACTGGAATTTCAATATCCTTCATTATACGCAGGTATGTAGGTCAGCTGCGCCCCCACGACTCTGCTCGCCCACGATATATTTCAAAGTCGTATAATTATTACGATGCACTACAGAACGATCCTGCGTTCACATGTCTTCATTAAATTGAATGTTTCATAATTTCTAATGTTATTGCTGCAAAACTGTTCCTTAGCATCAGATTTTCAGCAATAATGTTGAGATCTTTTACACACACACACCAAAAAATACACCTATAACTTTAGTTATCATTTCCACAGTAGTATTATTTGTATGTAATTGAACATTATTGAACTAGGAATTTAATGATTAAAAACAGTTACAAATTATACTAATTGCTTTTATCAACACATATCCATATAATCTGATATCCAATATTTAAATTTGCTTTTAAAGTCATACTAACTAAAATACATGGATTTGTCTGAAGCAAGGACAATTTTCATAATTTGCGTATTTTGCATGCAAAAATATTAATTCCACTACAACGAAGAAAGATCGAGAAAAATTAATTAATAGTATGATATTTGTAAAAGGATGATTTCTACCAGAATCACAGATAACACACACTAATACAGTCATCACAATTAACACCGGTTATCAGACAGATTCTACACACACCCAAAGTCGCGGCCCCTAATCTCAGGAACCAACCAACCAACCTTATGTTTTGTTCACTGTGCTTTTTTATATGACCCTAATATGTCGCCAATTTTTGTGTTCTTTACGGAGCATTTTGTTATTATAATCACAAGATTAAGAGACATCTCATGTAATTTTTTTCAGGATTAGGGAATAAACCATCTCATTTGGGTACAATCGTGTTGACCGACTGAAAAGCATCAAACTATTGTTTTGGATATTCTTATGATTTCTAAATTAAAACTGAACAAGATGTTCAGTAAAGAACATATAGCCTACTTTCTCCTAAATGTATGGGTGTTGTTATAACTCTTTGTCCTTTTCAACGAGTATAATTGAATGTTGGTTGTAGTCGCTTGTTGAAATACAACGTGTTATAGGGATATTAAACATGAACATGAGGTGCCCTTTGCTAGTGCTACCTCTGTAAAAAATTTAATTCAATTCGGTTTCACCGTGTTTTAATTGATATGGGGAATCGATTTGCACACATACTTGGCCACCATCTGCAAACTATTGGGCTGATGATCTTCCAATTTGGTCAGAATATGCTTCCCACATAAAGGTATGTTAATGAAACATTTGGTAGAGACTAGATTATTAGGTTGGTGGTAATTAGATTTAAGCTTTTAACATTTGGGTCGCCGCGATTACGTTTCCGTCAAGATGTCGGCGATATAAAACATGACACTGAGGTGCTCTTTGCTAGTGCTACCTCTGTACCAATTTTCGTTCCATTCGGTTTCACCGTGTTCGAATTAATAGGGGCAATCGATTTTCACACAAAGATGGCCACCATCCGCAAACTATTAGGCTAATGACCAATTAGTTTGGTCAAAGGATGCTCCCTCCATAAAGGTATGTTGTTGCAAAATTTGATAGAGATCGGATGATTATGTTAGTCGTAATTTGATTTAAGCTTTGTAAATTTGTGTGGCCGCCATTACGTTTCCGTCAAGATGGCGGCGATATAAAACATGACACTGAGGTGTCCTTTGCTAGTGCTACCTTTGTACCAAATTTCGTTCAATTCGGGTTCACCGTGTTCGAATTGATAGGGGGTGGGGGACAGACATTCAGAATGCACACACTCACACACACAGAAACGCACACACACAGACACACACACAGACACACAATTTTTCGCCCTGTGTTGATCTCATAAGTCTACTTTCATTTTTTGCAAAAATCGAATGTAGGCTAAAAATTAACTACAAAGTGGGTGTAATTCTTTAAAATAAATTTCTAAGAGCAAAAAAGCAAAGAAACTTTTAAAAATGAAGATACTGCATTATAATTGAGGCATCAAACCAACGTTATGTCGTGCTGGCCATAATGTCCCTCGTATATGCAGGCTATAAGCTGGGGGCGGCAGTCGTTCTTAGTTTCGCGCAGTTCTCTGGGCACAGTCACAGGGTTAGTTAGGTTTAGTCGTGCTAGTTAAAGCTCTGGCCTTTATGTTTCCCAGAAGCTGCATTGTTGTGAAAGTTGAGCGTCTGTAATTGTGCACATACTATCGCAGTGTCGATCGAGAAGGCACTGGAGGCAAAGGCAGGTAGGGCAGGGCTAGCCACGCGCTTGGGGCAGTGTAATGGGGCCAGCGATCAACGTTTGGTGGCGTGCAGGGGGCCGTCACCTGGACCGTACGGCTTTAAAGTAACTCATTACCTCATGGTCAGCGCTGTTTAGATAACATGCGACCTTTTTAAATAGGGTTGATCAAGTGAAAATTGAATAATAATAATAATAATAACTAGTTGAAACCCGTCAAAAATGACGGTCAATAGAAAAATATTTACTGAAGAATTTTCTTATGTAGGCCTACTGTATATTCTTTGTACGATTATTTTTTGGCTCTATTGAAACTATAAGGGCGTCAAAAGATTGCACTCTCAACATTGCAAAATACTGCTGGCCATGACTGAAAAATTGATGAGGCAAATTGAGACCTATACGTTCCAGAGTTTTCCCTTGAGCTTCATTGATTGTGACAGAGTATGCCAAATAAATTGGAAAATATTGCCTCTTAAAACAAAATGATAGTGTTTTATCGGATGCTGTTAAATCAAGTAGAAGGATTAGACCTCTCTGCCTAATTTTAACTGCACTTATTATTTCCAAATCCAAGCAATATGGTTGCATTTAGGAGCCCTTGGGAAACGTTCAGATTTCTAACCAGCATAACGGTTCAAGCGTTTGGAATATGTGGAGGCAAATCATTTAGTTCCAAGGAATTCAAGAACTCTGAGGAGTCTAATAAAACTGGCCGCAAACCGTCACATATAATTTTGGAATATAACGAAGAAATGCGATGATGTGCACCTCCATACATCTTAAAACAATGTGGACCGTATGGGTGTGGCACAGTAACATTGGCACCAAATGAAACGAAGGACATAGCATTGTACTGCCGATTAGTCTCTCTGAAATTCCTTGAGATATCATCTCCAGTGAAAAATAATTGTTGCAGCATGTCAAATGTTTTATATTTAGTCAGATTAATTTTACATTACAACAGCAAAGGTCAAAGTAACCAAGAGAAGATTTCTCTCAAGAGAAATACAGTGCAGAACAATGTTTAAATTTGTTCGTCAAGGACCCTACACTGTAACGGTATAGTATCTGGAATTGTATCTGAAATGCCGTATTCATATTGGAGTTTAAAAGTGGCTTCGTATTTTTCTCCGATTTCCCACTTGTTTGCGGCTAATGTTCTACTTCGTAAAATGGGTTTATTTATAGCAGCATTTCTCCCCAAATTAACGTCATAGCTTATTAAATAACACTATAGTGGCCTGCATCAACGCAGCTGCCAAATATTAAATAGCAAATAATAACTTACTTCCATTGCCAAAATCAACTGCGTGGTTAGACTCATTGTTATGTACTCTAAAAAAATAATCAATAAACAACAATATTCACTTATGCAACTAAGTTCAGAGACTTCCATTCTCAAGTTGGTTGCTGATGAGAATGCGATGAGACTGATCGCCAATAATAAAATCCTTGCAATTTTTGCAATTTGCTTGCAAACGCAACTCAGGATGACGAACTTCATTTTGAAATAAACAGAATGAAACTGCTCTAAATAATCAATTTCCATCACCTGTTGAAGGTACAATACTTTGCATTTCCATGACAGTAAATTATGCAAGGGAGCATAGAATCACTTCGCCACTACTGGAATGAGCATGGACTCACTTCGCCAGCCACCGTAATGGAGGGAGTTTTAGAATTATATGTTCAGTCTTTATCAAAGATCGTATTAACACAGGGAAGCCCAGTCTTAAGGCTACATTCTGAGCTATCGCCCCAGATTCCAGGTTCGATCCCTGCTCTGCCAATAAATTTAATTCTGGTCTGAGGGTTGGAACGGGGCGCACTCTTGAGGCAAACCTAAGAAGAGCAAAATTTGATTCCCATCTCAACAATCTTGGATGTGGTTTTCCGTGGTTTCCCACTTCCACTCCAGGCAAATAGCGGGATAGTTCCTAACTTAAAGCCTCAGTCGTCAACTCTCCATTCCCCATACTAATTACAAATGCACACATCAATACAGCCATCACATTAACACAGGTTATCAGAGAAAGGTTTACACTCACACACCAAAATAGACGGGGCTGAGTGACCACGATGTCTGAGTCCATCAAATGAATTATGTTCGACAATTTTCTCTCAAGGCGAAGCGATTGTGCCGATATTTATTTAATAATTTAAAAGTATCTGGGAACGTAAATCATGGAGAATTCCTTACCTTACGGGAATAATAAACGTAACATATGTTTAGACAATGTAATACCAATTGCAAGATAGAATAATTGGGAAATAGAATTACATGTCTGAGGTGGGAATCAAACTCCTTCGACGATGCATAATCAATTTCGTTGTCCACAATGTTAGCCGCTGAGCCACCCAGACAACGAAATTAGAGTGCAATATTAAGAGACGTAAACAACAAACGCACTCAACTGCCAGTTACAGTTCATCAATATTTCCCTTATTTCATGATTCTCAACTCCCTATTCCCCATACTAATTACAAATGCACACATCAATACAGCCATCACATTAACACAGGTTATCAGAGAAAGGTTTACACTCACACACCAAAGTAGACGGGGCTGAGTGACCACGCTGTCTGAGTCCATCAAATGAATTATGTTCGACAATTTTCTCTTAAGGCGAAGCGATTGTGCCGATTTTTATTTAATAATTTAAAAGTATCTGGCAACGTAAATCGTGGAGAATTTCTTACCTTACGGGAATAATAAACGTAACATATGTTTAGACAATGTAATACCAATTGCAAGATAGAATAATTGGGAAATAGAATTACATGTCTGAGGTGGGAATCAAACTCCTTCGACGATGCATAATCAATTTCGTTGTCCACAATGTTAGCCGCTGAGCCACCCAGACAACGAAATTAGAGTGCAATAATAAGTGACGTAAACAACAAACGCACTCAACTGCCAGTTACAGTTCATCAATATTTCCCTTATTTCATGATTCTATTCCAGTATATATCGGGATACAACATAAGCGATATTTCCCTTTTCAATTCTCATAAACAAAGATCACACTACGATACGGTGGATCTTTTATCCGCCATTTCTCTCATGAAGAAACGCAATTGTGGCAACGCGCAATTGCCACATATATTACTTTTTTTCTTTAAACATATAAAAATATACCGTAACATATATTTTCCTTTTAAAGACACACTGCAAATCTGCATGCCAAGAGCTTTCGTTAGAATGTCATACGAAGCCAATCGGTTAAGTCGATTTCAAAATCTCGTGTGTACAAAAAATACCTTAGTGTTTTAAATATATACTAGATGAAACCCGTCAAAACATGACGGACAATGGAAAACAAAATTACTGAAGAAGCTTCTTATATAAGTTACATTCTTTGTACGATTACTTTTTAGCACTATTGAAACTTTAAGGGCGTCAAAAGATAGCACTCTCAGCATTGCAACATATTGCTGGTCATGACTGAAAACGTGATGAGGTCATCATCATATTGCAGTTTCCAGCCACTGGCCGGGTCTGTTTGGAACACAAGCCTCTCCAACGTCTTCTGTCTTCCCACCATCTCTCAGCCTCCACCCTTGTCCAGTCTTCTCCTCTCTTCTTCACGCTTTCTTCCACCCCCTTCAGCCATCTGTCTCTCGGTCTCCCTCTTGGTCTCTTTCCTTCCCACTTCGTCTCGTGTATCCTCCTGGGTATCCTCTTCTCCTCCATTCGTTTTACATGTCCATACCATCTAAGTCTAGATTTCTCTATACCATCCTGTAATGGTTCCTCCTTCATTAATTCTCTGGTCCTCTCATTTCTTATTCTGTCCCTCTTTGTAGCTCCAATACTGCTTCTCAAGAACCTCATCTCACTGGCCTGTATTTTGCTCTTCACCCTTCCTTTCATAACCCAGGCCTCCAAGGCATACGTCAGGATAGGGACATAGTACGTCCGATATATGATCTTTTTGCTGTTCTGAGGGACATCCTTGCTCCATAACATGCTTCTCACACTCCTCCGGAATGCTTCTGCCTGTCTCCCCCGCTCATTTATTTCTCTATCGTTTCTTCCATTCTCTTGCATCAGGCTACCCAGATACTTGAAACTCTCCACTTCCTTCAGCTGTTCCCCACCAATTGTTATTTCTGTTGTGGTTCTTTCCTTCTTCCTTGTTGTGATCACCATCTCACTCTTATTTATGCTAAATTTCATCCCATAACCTTGTATTATTCCTTCCCACACGTCCAACTGTTCCTGTACCTCCTCCTCCTTGTTTCTCCAAATCATCAAATCATCTGCAAGCACCATTGCTTTCATCTTTCCTTCCCCAATTACTTGTGCCACTCGGCTCATTATGTCATCCATCACCACAATGAAAAGTAACGGTGACAGTGCACTTCCTTGTTTCAGGCCGTTTCTCTGTTCCAACCAGTCCGATCTCTCTCCTCCCACTTTCACACAGCTCACGCTTCCCTTGTACATCTCCTTTATCCTCCTTATAGTCCATTTTTCTATTCCTCTATCCTCCAGGGACTTCCATACTTTGTTTCTGCATACACTGTCATATGCTTTCTCAATGTTCAGGAAGGCCATCAGTAGATCTGTTCCATACTCATAGTGCTGTTCTTGTAACTGCCTTATAGCAAAAATCAAATCCACTGTGGACCTTCCTGCTCTGAAGCCAGATTGTTCTTCCCTCATCCCTCCTTCTATCCTTGTCCTAATTCTGCTTTCCAAAACTTTCTCAAACAACTTTGCACAATGACTCATCAGTGTTATTCCCCGATAGTTTCTGCATTCTGTTCTACTACCTTTCTTGAAGATCGGGACAATTATTCCCTTTTTCCAGCCCTCTGGGGTCTTCCTTTCCTTCCATGCTGTCTTCATCAGTCGGTACAACCATTGTATCCCCACCTCTCCTGCTGCTCTCACCAACTCCACACTCAACTCATCCACACCCGGTGCCTTCCCTCCTTTCATCTTCCTCACTGCATCTTCCACGTCTTTCCATGTTAAGTCCTTTTCTGTTTGCAGTTCATCTACTATACCTCTTCCCCGATTTCTTCCTCCGTGCCGTGGTTTCCATTTTGGTTCAGGAGTTCTTCAAAATATTCTTTCCACATTTTCTTCAGTTCTTCCCTATTTTCTATCTCTTTTCCCCTTTTGATCACCATTCTAACATAATCCGTAGGATCCTTCCGCCTCTTATTCTTTACCATCCCACACAGGACCTTTTTTGTACCTTCACTATCCTGCTGGTCATGACTGAAAACGTGATGAGGTAAATAGCCCAATACGTTCAAGAGTTTCTCTTTGAGCTTGATTGATTGTGATAAAGTAGGCCGAGCGAATAGGACATTGTTGCCTTTTAAAAGAAAATGTACTGTACCTGCAAATGTTTTATCGGAAGGTGTTAAATCAAGTCGTAGGATTTGAGCTCTCTGCCTAATATTACTGCACCTATTATATCCGAATCCAAGCAATTTCTTACATATTTCTTACAATTAATATATTAATATGAGTCCTTGGGAAACGTTCAGATTTCTAAGGAGCATAACTACGGCTCAAACGTTCGGAGTATGTGGAGGCGAATCACTTAATTCCAAGGAATTGAAAAATTCAATAATAGGGAAATGAAGTAGCTGGCTTTCATCTTCAGTATCCAATCTGTAAACGCTGATGTATGTGTTGAACTACTGGATATAAGTTCAATGACTTTTAAATTAATATCATTACATTGTTGCAGCTTGGCAAATATTTTATATTCCAGCAGATCAATTTTACCCTCACAACAGTAAAGACCAAAGTAACCACGCATAGATTTTACGCAAGAGAAATACAATGTAGAACAAAGTTTACATTTGATCGTCAAAGACCTTACAGTACACTGTACTGCATAATATCTGGAATTGTTTCTGAAATGGCCTATTTATATTGGATTTTAAATGTGGCTTCGTATTATTCGATAACACTATAGTTCCTGCAATAACGGAGCCGCTAAATATTAAATGGCAAATAATACTTCCATTGCCGAAATCAACTGCGTAGTTAGACTCAGTACTCTAAACAAATAATCATTAAACAATTGTCTTATACAATGAAGTTCAACATGACCGTCCAGAGACTGTCATACTCAAGTTGGTTGGTGAGGAGAATGCGATGAGACTGATCGCTTAAAATAAATTCCTTATAATTGTTCCTGCCAGCGAAATTTTTTGCAATAGCTTGAAAACGCAGCTCAGAATGACGTTCTTCATTTTGTTATAAACAGTACGAAACTGCTCTAAATAAGCAATTTCCATCACCTGTTATAAGTTATGGCAGTACATTTTGAAGGGGAACATAGAATCACTTCACCAACTACTGGAATGACCATAGGCCTATACTCAATACTCACTTCGACAGTCACCCTAAAGGAGGCAGTTTTTGAATTCTATGTCCCGTGCATGTCAAAAATCGTATTAACACATGGAGGCCCACCAATTCTTGTCTATCGCCCCGGAGACCCGGGTTACATTTCCTGCTCTGCCAAGAAATTTAATTCTGGTCTGAGGGCAAAAACGGGGCACATTCAGTCTCTTGAGGTATAACTAAGAAGAAGAAGGTTTAATTCCCACCTCGACAATCTTGGATGTGGTTTTCCGTGGTTTCCCCCATCCACTTAAGGCAAATACCGGGATGGTTCCTAACTTAAGGCCTTGGCCGTCTCCTTGCCATTTACCACCTTAATTACAAATACACACAGTAATGCAGCCATCACAATAACACAGGTTATCAGAGAAAATTTCACACGTACACACCCAAGTACACGGGGCTGAGTGACCACGATGTCGGAGCCCTTCAAACGAATTATATTTGCCAAGTGTCTCTCATGGCGAAAGCAATTGTGGACACTCGCGAGTGCCTGGAAAACTACTTTTTTCTTTAATAATTTAAGAGTATATCGACGGTGCATAATTATAACTTTTAGTCTAGGACTCTAATAACTTGACCAGCGAAGCATTGGGAAGAAATTGCAATATTAAGGTACATAAACAACCTAGCCTACTACACACCCAAGTACACGGGGCTGAGTGACCACGATGTCGGAGCCCTTCAAACGAATTATATTTGCCAAGTGTCTCTCATGGCGAAAGCAATTGTGGACACGCGCGAGTGCCTGGAAAACTACTTTTTTCTTTAATAATTTAAGAGTATATCGACGGTGCATAATTATAACTTTTAGTCTAGGACTCTAATAGCTTGACCAGCGAAGCATTGGGAAGAAATTGCAATATTAAGGTACATAAACAACCTAGCCTACACATTCAATTGTCGGTTAATGTTCCTCAACATTTCCCTTCTTAAATATTCCCCTCCTTCATAATTTTCCATCACGTGAAAACGTGCTATGTCTTGTGTTTTTAATATATCGATGCAATGGTGCTGCCATCTGCTGTCAGTTACTGGAACTATATGGGCGATGTACTGCCATCTGTTGTCAGTTGTAGGAACTGATTGCAGATATTTAAACGGCGTACTGCGGGCAACAGTTTGCTCTTTTGATCACATACTGCAATGCAATGGTAAAACGGAAATAAAACGTATTTAGAGGGAATGTAGAAATATGTATCTTTAACAGACATAAAACCTTACTAATACTCCTTGATTAAACAATATTTCAGTGGTAAAAAAAAATAAAAAATACTGGCGAGGCCTGGGATCGAACCGGTGCTTCTTGGAACAACAGTCAGGCGTCTTAACCATATAGCTACTCGCGCACTCATGTTTAGCAGCAGACGCAGCTATTCATTATATTCAAAAGCCGCTGTCTGAAGGAACTAATCCATTTCATTATCCAAATAAATCAATGTTGCACATTCGTATACGTTCATACTGTTATTATATTTTATTGTCAGAACTTGGTTAATGTATGTTTTCAATTACATGGAAGCTTATTAAATAACTTACATTTTAATGGACTTCTCACCGCCATTTTGTCATGACCCAAGGCGGATTGTGCGCATGCGTGAGGGGAAAGTTTTCTGCTATTTTCTATATTAATTTAAAAATATACCGTAATATATTTGTTTATTTTAGAGACACTCTGCAAATCTCGAGGCCAAGAGCTTTCGTTAGAGTGCTCTACGAAGCCAATCGGTTAAGTCGTTTTCACAATCTCGTGTGTACAAAAAACAGCTTAGTGTTTTAAATATATAGACTAGTTGAAACCCGTCAAAAATGACGGTCAATAGAAAAATATTTACTGAAGAATTTTCTTATGTAGGCCTACTGTATATTCTTTGTACGATGATTTTTTGGCTCTATTGAAACTATAAGGGCGTCAAAAGATTGCACTCTCAACATTGCAAAATACTGCTGGCCATGACTGAAAAATTGATGAGGCAAATTGAGACCTATACGTTCCAGAGTTTTCCCTTGAGCTTCATTGATTGTGACAGAGTATGCCAAATAAATTGGAAAATATTGCCTCTTAAAACAAAATGATAGTGTTTTATCGGATGCTGTTAAATCAAGTAGAAGGATTCAACCTCTCTGCCTAATTTTAACTGCATTTATTATTTCCAAATCCAAGCAATATGGTTGCATTTAAGAGCCCTTGGGAAACGTTCAGATTTCTAAGCAGCATAACGGTTCAAGCGTTTGGAATATGTGGAGGCAAGTCATTTAGTTCCAAGGAATTCAAGAACTCTGAGGAGTCTAATAAAACTGGCCGCAAACCGTCACATATAATTTTGGAATATAACGAAGAAATGCGATGATGTGCACCTCCATACATCTTAAAACAATGTGGACCGTATGGGTGTGGCACAGTAACATTGGCACCAAATGAAACGAAGGACATAGCATTGTACTGCCGATTAGTCTCTCTGAAATTCCTTGAGATATCATCTCCAGTGAAAAATAATTGTTGCAGCATGTCAAATGTTTTATATTTAGTCAGATTAATTTTACATTACAACAGCAAAGCTCAAAGTAACCAAGTGAAGATTTCTCTCAAGAGAAATACAGTGCAGAACAATGTTTAAATTTGTTCGTCAAGGACCCTACACTGTAACGGTATAGTATCTGGAATTGTATCTGAAATGCCGTATTCATATTGGAGTTTAAAATTGGCTTCGTATTTTTCTCCGATTTCCCACTTGTTTGCGGCTAATGTTCTATTTCGTAAAATGGGTTTATTTATAGCAGCATTTCTCCCCAAATTAACGTCATAGCTTATTAAATGACACTATAGTGGCCTGCATCAACGCAGCTGCCAAATATTAAATAGCAAATAATAACTTACTTCCATTGCCAAAATCAACTGCGTGGTTAGACTCATTGTTATGTACTCTAAAAAAATAATCAATAAACAACAATATTCACTTATACAACTAAGTTCAGAGACTTCCATTCTCAAGTTGGTTGCTGATGAGAATGCGATGAGACTGATCGCCAATAATAAAATCCTTGCAATTTTTGCAATTTGCTTGCAAACGCAACTCAGGATGACGAACTTCATTTTGAAATAAACAGAATGAAACTGCTCTAAATAATCAATTTCCATCACCTGTTGAAGGTACAATACTTTGCATTTCCATGACAGTAAATTATGCAAGGGAGCATAGAATCACTTCGCCACTACTGGAATGAGCATGGACTCACTTCGCCAGCCACCGTAATGGAGGGAGTTTTAGAATTATATGTTCAGTGTTTTTCAAAGATCGTATTAACACAGGGAAGCCCAGTCTTAAGGCTACATTCTGAGCTATCGCCCCAGATTCCAGGTTCGATCCCTGCTCTGCCAAGAAATTTAATTCTGGTCTGAGGGCTGGAACGGGGCGCACTCTTGAGGCAAACCTAAGAAGAGCAAAATTTGATTCCCATCTCAACAACCTTGGATGTGGTTTTCCGTGGTTTCCCACTTCCACTCCAGGCAAATACCGGGATAGTTCCTAACTTAAAGCCTCAGTCGTCAACTCTCCATTCCCCATACTAATTACAAATGCACACATCAATACAGCCATCACATTAACACAGGTTATCAGAGAAAGGTTTACACTCACACACCAAAGTAGACGGGGCTGAGTGACCACGATGTCTGAGTCCATCAAATGAATTATGTTCGACAATTTTCTCTCAAGGCGAAGCGATTGTGCCGATATTTATTTAATAATTTAAAAGTATCTGGGAACGTAAATCATGGAGAATTCCTTACCTTACGGGAATAATAAACGTAGCCTAACATATGTTTAGACAATGTAATACCAATTGCAAGATAGAATAATTGGGAAATAGAATTACATGTCTGAGGTGGGAATCAAACTCCTTCGACGATGCATAATCAATTTCGTTGTCCACAATGTTAGCCGCTGAGCCACCCAGACAACGAAATTAGAGTGCAATATTAAGAGACGTAAACAACAAACGCACTTAACTGCCAGTTACAGTTCATCAATATTTCCCTTATTTCATGATTCTCAACTCCCTATTCCCCATACTAATTACAAATGCACACATCAATACAGCCATCACATTAACACAGGTTATCAGAGAAAGGTTTACACTCACACACCAAAGTAGACAGGGCTGAGTGACCACGATGTCTGAGTCCATCAAATGAATTATGTTCGACAATTTTCTCTCAAGGCGAAGCGATTGTGCCGATTTTCATTTTCAATTTAAAAGTATCTGGCAACGTAAATCATGGAGAATTTCTTACCTTACGGGAATAATAAACGTAACATATGTTTAGACAATGTAATACCAATTGCAAGATAGAATAATTGGGAAATAGAATTACATGTCTGAGGTGGGAATCAAACTCCTTCGACGATGCATAATCAATTTCGTTGTCCACAATGTTAGCCGCTGAGCCACCCAGACAACGAAATTAGAGTGCAATATTAAGTGACGTAAACAACAAACGCACTCAACTGCCAGTTACAGTTCATCAATATTTCCCTTATTTCATGATTCTATTCCAGTATATATCGGGATACAACATAAGCGATATTTCCCTTTTCAATTCTCATAAACAAAGATCACACTACGATACGGTGGATCTTTTATCCGCCATTTCTCTCATGAAGAAACGCAATTGTGGCAACGCGCAATTGCCACATATATTACCTTTTTCTTTAAACATATAAAAATATACCGTAACATATATTTTCCTTTTAAAGACACACTGCAAATCTGCATGCCAAGAGCTTTCGTTAGAATGCCATACGAAGCCAATCGGTTAAGTCGTTTTCAAAATCTCGTGTGTACAAAAAATACATTAGTGTTTTAAATATATATGGCAACAGAGAATTCGTTACTTTACAGGAATGATAAAAGTGAAATATGTTTCTACACTCTAATACCAATCGTAGGAAGGAAGAAAACAAAAAAAAACATATCCGAGGTGGGAATCGAACCCTCTCGACCATGCAAAGGATGGCAACAGAGAATTCGTTACTTTACGGGAATGAAAAAGTGAAATATATCTCTACAATGTAATACCAATCGTAGGAAGGAAGAAAATGAAAATAAATAAACGTATCCGAGGTGGGAATCGAACCCTCTCGACCATGCAAAGGATGGCAACAGAGAATTCGTTACTTTACGGGAATGATAAAAGTGAAATATGTTTCTACAATGTAATACCAATCGTAGGAAGGCAGAAAACGAAAATAAAAAAAACATAACCGAGGTGGGAATCGAACCCTCTCGATGGGAACAGAGAATTCGTTACTTGACGGGAATGATAAAAGTGAAATATGTTTCTACAATGCAATACCAATCGTAGGAAGGAAGAAAACGAAAATAAAAAAACATATCCGAAGTGGGATCGAACCCTCTCGATCATGCATAATACAAATTTCTGGCCAGTAACCTTATCCCCTTGGCCAACCAGACAACTATGTGACACTGCAGTATTAAGTTATCTAACCAGTATACACACTCAACCTGCACTTTATGTCCTTCAATTCGTGGTTTATTTAATATAATTCTATTTCAATGCATATTGTAAAAACATAACTAACATTATTGGAGACCCTTTTTAATTCTCATAAACAAAGATCTCAGTTAGACGCGACCGGAATCGCCATTTTCCTTGTTGAGAAAGGCCATTGTGCGCATGCGCGAGAGTGTCAATATTTTCCTTTTAAAGAAACTCTGCAAATCTGCATGCCAAGAGCTTTCTACAATGCAATACCAATCGTAGGAAGGAAGAAAATGAAAATAAAAAAACATATCCGAGGTGGGAATCGAACCCTCTCGATCATGCATAATACAAATTTCAGGCCAGTAACCTTATCCCCTTAGCCATCCAGACAACTATGTTTCACTCCAGTATTAAGCTATCTAACCAGTATACACACTCAACCTGCAGTTTATGTCTTTCAATTCGTGGTTTATTTAATATAATTCTATTTCAATGCACATTGTAATAACATAACTAACATTATTGGAGATCCTTTTTAATTCTCATGAACAAAGATCTCAGTTAGACGCGACCGGAATCGCCATTTTCCTTGTTGAGAAAGGCCATTGTGCGCATGCGCGGGAGTGACAAATTTACATATTTCCTTAATCATTTAAAAATATACCGTAACATATATTTTCCTTTTAAAGAAACTCTGCAAATCTGCATGCCAAGAGCTTTCGTTGAAATGTCTTACGAAGCCAATCGGTTAAGTCGTTTTCACAATCTCGTGTGTACAAAAAACAGCTTAGTGTTTTAAATATATACTAGTTGAAACCCGTCAAAAATGACGGTCAATAGAAAAATATTTACTGAAGAATTTTCTTATGTAGGCCTACTGTATATTCTTTGTACGATGATTTTTTGGCTCTATTGAAACTATAAGGGCGTCAAAAGATTGCACTCTCAACATTGCAAAATACTGCTGGCCATGACTGAAAAATTGATGAGGCAAATTGAGACCTATACGTTCCAGAGTTTTCCCTTGAGCTTCATTGATTGTGACAGAGTATGCCAAATAAATTGGAAAATATTGCCTCTTAAAACAAAATGATAGTGTTTTATCGGATGCTGTTAAATCAAGTAGAAGGATTCAACCTCTCTGCCTAATTTTAACTGCATTTATTATTTCCAAATCCAAGCAATATGGTTGCATTTAAGAGCCCTTGGGAAACGTTCAGATTTCTAAGCAGCATAACGGTTCAAGCGTTTGGAATATGTGGAGGCAAGTCATTTAGTTCCAAGGAATTCAAGAACTCTGAGGAGTCTAATAAAACTGGCCGCAAACCGTCACATATAATTTTGGAATATAACGAAGAAATGCGATGATGTGCACCTCCATACATCTTAAAACAATGTGGACCGTATGGGTGTGGCACAGTAACATTGGCACCAAATGAAACGAAGGACATAGCATTGTACTGCCGATTAGTCTCTCTGAAATTCCTTGAGATATCATCTCCAGTGAAAAATAATTGTTGCAGCATGTCAAATGTTTTATATTTAGTCAGATTAATTTTACATTACAACAGCAAAGCTCAAAGTAACCAAGTGAAGATTTCTCTCAAGAGAAATACAGTGCAGAACAATGTTTAAATTTGTTCGTCAAGGACCCTACACTGTAACGGTATAGTATCTGGAATTGTATCTGAAATGCCGTATTCATATTGGAGTTTAAAAGTGGCTTCGTATTTTTCTCCGATTTCCCACTTGTTTGCGGCTAATGTTCTATTTCGTAAAATGGGTTTATTTATAGCAGCATTTCTCCCCAAATTAACGTCATAGCTTATTAAATAACACTATAGTGGCCTGCATCAACGCAGCTGCCAAATATTAAATAGCAAATAATAACTTACTTCCATTGCCAAAATCAACTGCGTGGTTAGACTCATTGTTATGTACTCTAAAAAAATAATCAATAAACAACAATATTCACTTATACAACTAAGTTCAGAGACTTCCATTCTCAAGTTGGTTGCTGATGAGAATGCGATGAGACTGATCGCCAATAATAAAATCCTTGCAATTTTTGCAATTTGCTTGCAAACGCAACTCAGGATGACGAACTTCATTTTGAAATAAACAGAATGAAACTGCTCTAAATAATCAATTTCCATCACCTGTTGAAGGTACAATACTTTGCATTTCCATGACAGTAAATTATGCAAGGGAGCATAGAATCACTTCGCCACTACTGGAATGAGCATGGACTCACTTCGCCAGCCACCGTAATGGAGGGAGTTTTAGAATTATATGTTCAGTGTTTTTCAAAGATCGTATTAACACAGGGAAGCCCAGTCTTAAGGCTACATTCTGAGCTATCGCCCCAGATTCCAGGTTCGATCCCTGCTCTGCCAAGAAATTTAATTCTGGTCTGAGGGCTGGAACGGGGCGCACTCTTGAGGCAAACCTAAGAAGAGCAAAATTTGATTCCCATCTCAACAACCTTGGATGTGGTTTTCCGTGGTTTCCCACTTCCACTCCAGGCAAATACCGGGATAGTTCCTAACTTAAAGCCTCAGTCGTCAACTCTCCATTCCCCATACTAATTACAAATGCACACATCAATACAGCCATCACATTAACACAGGTTATCAGAGAAAGGTTTACACTCACACACCAAAGTAGACGGGGCTGAGTGACCACGATGTCTGAGTCCATCAAATGAATTATGTTCGACAATTTTCTCTCAAGGCGAAGCGATTGTGCCGATATTTATTTAATAATTTAAAAGTATCTGGGAACGTAAATCATGGAGAATTCCTTACCTTACGGGAATAATAAACGTAGCCTAACATATGTTTAGACAATGTAATACCAATTGCAAGATAGAATAATTGGGAAATAGAATTACATGTCTGAGGTGGGAATCAAACTCCTTCGACGATGCATAATCAATTTCGTTGTCCACAATGTTAGCCGCTGAGCCACCCAGACAACGAAATTAGAGTGCAATATTAAGAGACGTAAACAACAAACGCACTTAACTGCCAGTTACAGTTCATCAATATTTCCCTTATTTCATGATTCTCAACTCCCTATTCCCCATACTAATTACAAATGCACACATCAATACAGCCATCACATTAGCACAGGTTATCAGAGAAAGGTTTACACTCACACACCAAAGTAGACAGGGCTGAGTGACCACGATGTCTGAGTCCATCAAATGAATTATGTTCGACAATTTTCTCTCAAGGCGAAGCGATTGTGCCGATTTTCATTTTCAATTTAAAAGTATCTGGCAACGTAAATCATGGAGAATTTCTTACCTTACGGGAATAATAAACGTAACATATGTTTAGACAATGTAATACCAATTGCAAGATAGAATAATTGGGAAATAGAATTACATGTCTGAGGTGGGAATCAAACTCCTTCGACGATGCATAATCAATTTCGTTGTCCACAATGTTAGCCGCTGAGCCACCCAGACAACGAAATTAGAGTGCAATATTAAGTGACGTAAACAACAAACGCACTCAACTGCCAGTTACAGTTCATCAATATTTCCCTTATTTCATGATTCTATTCCAGTATATATCGGGATACAACATAAGCGATATTTCCCTTTTCAATTCTCATAAACAAAGATCACACTACGATACGGTGGATCTTTTATCCGCCATTTCTCTCATGAAGAAACGCAATTGTGGCAACGCGCAATTGCCACATATATTACCTTTTTCTTTAAACATATAAAAATATACCGTAACATATATTTTCCTTTTAAAGACACACTGCAAATCTGCATGCCAAGAGCTTTCGTTAGAATGCCATACGAAGCCAATCGGTTAAGTCGTTTTCAAAATCTCGTGTGTACAAAAAATACATTAGTGTTTTAAATATATATGGCAACAGAGAATTCGTTACTTTACAGGAATGATAAAAGTGAAATATGTTTCTACACTCTAATACCAATCGTAGGAAGGAAGAAAACAAAAAAAAACATATCCGAGGTGGGAATCGAACCCTCTCGACCATGCAAAGGATGGCAACAGAGAATTCGTTACTTTACGGGAATGAAAAAGTGAAATATATCTCTACAATGTAATACCAATCGTAGGAAGGAAGAAAATGAAAATAAATAAACGTATCCGAGGTGGGAATCGAACCCTCTCGACCATGCAAAGGATGGCAACAGAGAATTCGTTACTTTACGGGAATGATAAAAGTGAAATATGTTTCTACAATGTAATACCAATCGTAGGAAGGAAGAAAACGAAAATAAAAAAAACATAACCGAGGTGGGAATCGAACCCTCTCGATGGGAACAGAGAATTCGTTACTTGACGGGAATGATAAAAGTGAAATATGTTTCTACAATGCAATACCAATCGTAGGAAGGAAGAAAACGAAAATAAAAAAACATATCCGAAGTGGGATCGAACCCTCTCGATCATGCATAATACAAATTTCTGGCCAGTAACCTTATCCCCTTGGCCAACCAGACAACTATGTGACACTGCAGTATTAAGTTATCTAACCAGTATACACACTCAACCTGCACTTTATGTCCTTCAATTCGTGGTTTATTTAATATAATTCTATTTCAATGCATATTGTAAAAACATAACTAACATTATTGGAGACCCTTTTTAATTCTCATAAACAAAGATCTCAGTTAGACGCGACCGGAATCGCCATTTTCCTTGTTGAGAAAGGCCATTGTGCGCATGCGCGAGAGTGTCAATATTTTCCTTTTAAAGAAACTCTGCAAATCTGCATGCCAAGAGCTTTCTACAATGCAATACCAATCGTAGGAAGGAAGAAAATGAAAATAAAAAAAACATATCCGAGGTGGGAATCGAACCCTCTCGATCATGCATAATACAAATTTCAGGCCAGTAACCTTATCCCCTTAGCCATCCAGACAACTATGTTTCACTCCAGTATTAAGCTATCTAACCAGTATACACACTCAACCTGCAGTTTATGTCTTTCAATTCGTGGTTTATTTAATATAATTCTATTTCAATGCACATTGTAATAACATAACTAACATTATTGGAGATCCTTTTTAATTCTCATGAACAAAGATCTCAGTTAGACGCGACCGGAATCGCCATTTTCCTTGTTGAGAAAGGCCATTGTGCGCATGCGCGGGAGTGACAAATATTACATATTTCCTTAATCATTTAAAAATATACCGTAACATATATTTTCCTTTTAAAGAAACTCTGCAAATCTGCATGCCAAGAGCTTTCGTTAGAATGTCTTACGAAGCCAATCGGTTAAGTGGTTTTCACAATCTCGTGTGTACAAAAAACAGCTTAGTGTTTTAAATATATAGACTAGATGAAACCCGTCAAAACATGACGGACAATGGAAAACAAAATTACTGAAGAAGCTTCTTATATAAGTTACATTCTTTGTACGATTACTTTTTAGCACTATTGAAACTTTAAGGGCGTCAAAAGATAGCACTCTCAGCATTGCAACATATTGCTGGTCATGACTGAAAACGTGATGAGGTCATCATCATATTGCAGTTTCCAGCCACTGGCCGGGTCTGTTTGGAACACAAGCCTCTCCAACGTCTTCTGTCTTCCCACCATCTCTCAGCCTCCACCCTTGTCCAGTCTTCTCCTCTCTTCTTCACGCTTTCTTCCACCCCCTTCAGCCATCTGTCTCTCGGTCTCCCTCTTGGTCTCTTTCCTTCCCACTTCGTCTCGTGTATCCTCCTGGGTATCCTCTTCTCCTCCATTCGTTTTACATGTCCATACCATCTAAGTCTAGATTTCTCTATACCATCCTGTAATGGTTCCTCCTTCATTAATTCTCTGGTCCTCTCATTTCTTATTCTGTCCCTCTTTGTAGCTCCAATACTGCTTCTCAAGAACCTCATCTCACTGGCCTGTATTTTGCTCTTCACCCTTCCTTTCATAACCCAGGCCTCCAAGGCATACGTCAGGATAGGGACATAGTACGTCCGATATATGATCTTTTTGCTGTTCTGAGGGACATCCTTGCTCCATAACATGCTTCTCACACTCCTCCGGAATGCTTCTGCCTGTCTCCCCCGCTCATTTATTTCTCTATCGTTTCTTCCATTCTCTTGCATCAGGCTACCCAGATACTTGAAACTCTCCACTTCCTTCAGCTGTTCCCCACCAATTGTTATTTCTGTTGTGGTTCTTTCCTTCTTCCTTGTTGTGATCACCATCTCACTCTTATTTATGCTAAATTTCATCCCATAACCTTGTATTATTCCTTCCCACACGTCCAACTGTTCCTGTACCTCCTCCTCCTTGTTTCTCCAAATCATCAAATCATCTGCAAGCACCATTGCTTTCATCTTTCCTTCCCCAATTACTTGTGCCACTCGGCTCATTATGTCATCCATCACCACAATGAAAAGTAACGGTGACAGTGCACTTCCTTGTTTCAGGCCGTTTCTCTGTTCCAACCAGTCCGATCTCTCTCCTCCCACTTTCACACAGCTCACGCTTCCCTTGTACATCTCCTTTATCCTCCTTATAGTCCATTTTTCTATTCCTCTATCCTCCAGGGACTTCCATACTTTGTTTCTGCATACACTGTCATATGCTTTCTCAATGTTCAGGAAGGCCATCAGTAGATCTGTTCCATACTCATAGTGCTGTTCTTGTAACTGCCTTATAGCAAAAATCAAATCCACTGTGGACCTTCCTGCTCTGAAGCCAGATTGTTCTTCCCTCATCCCTCCTTCTATCCTTGTCCTAATTCTGCTTTCCAAAACTTTCTCAAACAACTTTGCACAATGACTCATCAGTGTTATTCCCCGATAGTTTCTGCATTCTGTTCTACTACCTTTCTTGAAGATCGGGACAATTATTCCCTTTTTCCAGCCCTCTGGGGTCTTCCTTTCCTTCCATGCTGTCTTCATCAGTCGGTACAACCATTGTATCCCCACCTCTCCTGCTGCTCTCACCAACTCCACACTCAACTCATCCACACCCGGTGCCTTCCCTCCTTTCATCTTCCTCACTGCATCTTCCACGTCTTTCCATGTTAAGTCCTTTTCTGTTTGCAGTTCATCTACTATACCTCTTCCCCGATTTCTTCCTCCGTGCCGTGGTTTCCATTTTGGTTCAGGAGTTCTTCAAAATATTCTTTCCACATTTTCTTCAGTTCTTCCCTATTTTCTATCTCTTTTCCCCTTTTGATCACCATTCTAACATAATCCGTAGGATCCTTCCGCCTCTTATTCTTTACCATCCCACACAGGACCTTTTTTGTACCTTCACTATCCTGCTGGTCATGACTGAAAACGTGATGAGGTAAATAGCCCAATACGTTCAAGAGTTTCTCTTTGAGCTTGATTGATTGTGATAAAGTAGGCCGAGCGAATAGGACATTGTTGCCTATTAAAAGAAAATGTACTGTACCTGCAAATGTTTTATCGGAAGGTGTTAAATCAAGTCGTAGGATTTGAGCTCTCTGCCTAATATTACTGCACCTATTATATCCGAATCCAAGCAATTTCTTACATATTTCTTACAATTAATATATTAATATGAGTCCTTGGGAAACGTTCAGATTTCTAAGGAGCATAACTACGGCTCAAACGTTCGGAGTATGTGGAGGCGAATCACTTAATTCCAAGGAATTGAAAAATTCAATAATAGGGAAATGAAGTAGCTGGCTTTCATCTTCAGTATCCAATCTGTAAACGCTGATGTATGTGTTGAACTACTGGATATAAGTTCAATGACTTTTAAATTAATATCATTACATTGTTGCAGCTTGGCAAATATTTTATATTCCAGCAGATCAATTTTACCCTCACAACAGTAAAGACCAAAGTAACCACGCATAGATTTTACGCAAGAGAAATACAATGTAGAACAAAGTTTACATTTGATCGTCAAAGACCTTACAGTACACTGTACTGCATAATATCTGGAATTGTTTCTGAAATGGCCTATTTATATTGGATTTTAAATGTGGCTTCGTATTATTCGATAACACTATAGTTCCTGCAATAACGGAGCCGCTAAATATTAAATGGCAAATAATACTTCCATTGCCGAAATCAACTGCGTAGTTAGACTCAGTACTCTAAACAAATAATCATTAAACAATTGTCTTATACAATGAAGTTCAACATGACCGTCCAGAGACTGTCATACTCAAGTTGGTTGGTGAGGAGAATGCGATGAGACTGATCGCTTAAAATAAATTCCTTATAATTGTTCCTGCCAGCGAAATTTTTTGCAATAGCTTGAAAACGCAGCTCAGAATGACGTTCTTCATTTTGTTATAAACAGTACGAAACTGCTCTAAATAAGCAATTTCCATCACCTGTTATAAGTTATGGCAGTACATTTTGAAGGGGAACATAGAATCACTTCACCAACTACTGGAATGACCATAGGCCTATACTCAATACTCACTTCGACAGTCACCCTAAAGGAGGCAGTTTTTGAATTCTATGTCCCGTGCATGTCAAAAATCGTATTAACACATGGAGGCCCACCAATTCTTGTCTATCGCCCCGGAGACCCGGGTTACATTTCCTGCTCTGCCAAGAAATTTAATTCTGGTCTGAGGGCAAAAACGGGGCACATTCAGTCTCTTGAGGTATAACTAAGAAGAAGAAGGTTTAATTCCCACCTCGACAATCTTGGATGTGGTTTTCCGTGGTTTCCCCCATCCACTTAAGGCAAATACCGGGATGGTTCCTAACTTAAGGCCTTGGCCGTCTCCTTGCCATTTACCACCTTAATTACAAATACACACAGTAATGCAGCCATCACAATAACACAGGTTATCAGAGAAAATTTCACACGTACACACCCAAGTACACGGGGCTGAGTGACCACGATGTCGGAGCCCTTCAAACGAATTATATTTGCCAAGTGTCTCTCATGGCGAAAGCAATTGTGGACACTCGCGAGTGCCTGGAAAACTACTTTTTTCTTTAATAATTTAAGAGTATATCGACGGTGCATAATTATAACTTTTAGTCTAGGACTCTAATAACTTGACCAGCGAAGCATTGGGAAGAAATTGCAATATTAAGGTACATAAACAACCTAGCCTACTACACACCCAAGTACACGGGGCTGAGTGACCACGATGTCGGAGCCCTTCAAACGAATTATATTTGCCAAGTGTCTCTCATGGCGAAAGCAATTGTGGACACGCGCGAGTGCCTGGAAAACTACTTTTTTCTTTAATAATTTAAGAGTATATCGACGGTGCATAATTATAACTTTTAGTCTAGGACTCTAATAGCTTGACCAGCGAAGCATTGGGAAGAAATTGCAATATTAAGGTACATAAACAACCTAGCCTACACATTCAATTGTCGGTTAATGTTCCTCAACATTTCCCTTCTTAAATATTCCCCTCCTTCATAATTTTCCATCACGTGAAAACGTGCTATGTCTTGTGTTTTTAATATATCGATGCAATGGTGCTGCCATCTGCTGTCAGTTACTGGAACTATATGGGCGATGTACTGCCATCTGTTGTCAGTTGTAGGAACTGATTGCAGATATTTAAACGGCGTACTGCGGGCAACAGTTTGCTCTTTTGATCACATACTGCAATGCAATGGTAAAACGGAAATAAAACGTATTTAGAGGGAATGTAGAAATATGTATCTTTAACAGACATAAAACCTTACTAATACTCCTTGATTAAACAATATTTCAGTGGTAAAAAAAAATAAAAAATACTGGCGAGGCCTGGGATCGAACCGGTGCTTCTTGGAACAACAGTCAGGCGTCTTAACCATATAGCTACTCGCGCACTCATGTTTAGCAGCAGACGCAGCTATTCATTATATTCAAAAGCCGCTGTCTGAAGGAACTAATCCATTTCATTATCCAAATAAATCAATGTTGCACATTCGTATACGTTCATACTGTTATTATATTTTATTGTCAGAACTTGGTTAATGTATGTTTTCAATTACATGGAAGCTTATTAAATAACTTACATTTTAATGGACTTCTCACCGCCATTTTGTCATGACCCCAGGCGGATTGTGCGCATGCGTGAGGGGAAAG
The DNA here is from genome assembly GCA_946902985.2 of Meconema thalassinum. NCBI lineage: Eukaryota > Metazoa > Arthropoda > Insecta > Orthoptera > Tettigoniidae > Meconema > Meconema thalassinum. Next base: position 290,532,989 of record OX336391.1, on the reverse strand, counting down.
TTTTCTGCTATTTTCTATATTAATTTAAAAATATACCGTAATATATTTGTTTATTTTAGAGACACTCTGCAAATCTCGAGGCCAAGAGCTTTCGTTAGAGTGCTCTACGAAGCCAATCGGTTAAGTCGTTTTCACAATCTCGTGTGTACAAAAAACAGCTTAGTGTTTTAAATATATAGACTAGATGAAACCCGTCAAAACATGACGGACAATGGAAAACAAAATTACTGAAGAAGCTTCTTATATAAGTTACATTCTTTGTACGATTACTTTTTAGCACTATTGAAACTTTAAGGGCGTCAAAAGATAGCACTCTCAGCATTGCAACATATTGCTGGTCATGACTGAAAACGTGATGAGGTCATCATCATATTGCACAGTTTCCAGCCACTGGCCGGGTCTGTTTGGAACACAAGCCTCTCCAACGTCTTCTGTCTTCCCACCATCTCTCAGCCTCCACCCTTGTCCAGTCTTCTCCTCTCTTCTTCACGCTTTCTTCCACCCCCTTCAGCCATCTGTCTCTCGGTCTCCCTCTTGGTCTCTTTCCTTCCCACTTCGTCTCGTGTATCCTCCTGGGTATCCTCTTCTCCTCCATTCGTTTTACATGTCCATACCATCTAAGTCTAGATTTCTCTATACCATCCTGTAATGGTTCCTCCTTCATTAATTCTCTGGTCCTCTCATTTCTTATTCTGTCCCTCTTTGTAGCTCCAATACTGCTTCTCAAGAACCTCATCTCACTGGCCTGTATTTTGCTCTTCACCCTTCCTTTCATAACCCAGGCCTCCAAGGCATACGTCAGGATAGGGACATAGTACGTCCGATATATGATCTTTTTGCTGTTCTGAGGGACATCCTTGCTCCATAACATGCTTCTCACACTCCTCCGGAATGCTTCTGCCTGTCTCCCCCGCTCATTTATTTCTCTATCGTTTCTTCCATTCTCTTGCATCAGGCTACCCAGATACTTGAAACTCTCCACTTCCTTCAGCTGTTCCCCACCAATTGTTATTCCTGTTGTGGTTCTTTCCTTCTTCCTTGTTGTGATCACCATCTCACTCTTATTTATGCTAAATTTCATCCCATAACCTTGTATTATTCCTTCCCACACGTCCAACTGTTCCTGTACCTCCTCCTCCTTGTTTCTCCAAATCATCAAATCATCTGCAAGCACCATTGCTTTCATCTTTCCTTCCCCAATTACTTGTGCCACTCGGCTCATTATGTCATCCATCACCACAATGAAAAGTAACGGTGACAGTGCACTTCCTTGTTTCAGGCCGTTTCTCTGTTCCAACCAGTCCGATCTCTCTCCTCCCACTTTCACACAGCTCACGCTTCCCTTGTACATCTCCTTTATCCTCCTTATAGTCCATTTTTCTATTCCTCTATCCTCCAGGGACTTCCATACTTTGTTTCTGCATACACTGTCATATGCTTTCTCAATGTTCAGGAAGGCCATCAGTAGATCTGTTCCATACTCATAGTGCTGTTCTTGTAACTGCCTTATAGCAAAAATCAAATCCACTGTGGACCTTCCTGCTCTGAAGCCAGATTGTTCTTCCCTCATCCCTCCTTCTATCCTTGTCCTAATTCTGCTTTCCAAAACTTTCTCAAACAACTTTGCACAATGACTCATCAGTGTTATTCCCCGATAGTTTCTGCATTCTGTTCTACTACCTTTCTTGAAGATCGGGACAATTATTCCCTTTTTCCAGCCCTCTGGGGTCTTCCTTTCCTTCCATGCTGTCTTCATCAGTCGGTACAACCATTGTATCCCCACCTCTCCTGCTGCTCTCACCAACTCCACACTCAACTCATCCACACCCGGTGCCTTCCCTCCTTTCATCTTCCTCACTGCATCTTCCACGTCTTTCCATGTTAAGTCCTTTTCTGTTTGCAGTTCATCTACTATAACTCTTCCCCGATTTCTTCCTCCTCGCCGTGGTTTCCATTTTGGTTCAGGAGTTCTTCAAAATATTCTTTCCACATTTTCTTCAGTTCTTCCCTATTTTCTATCTCTTTTCCCCTTTTGATCACCATTCTAACATAATCCGTAGGATCCTTCCGCCTCTTATTCTTTACCATCCCACACAGGACCTTTTTTGTACCTTCACTATCCTGCTGGTCATGACTGAAAACGTGATGAGGTAAATAGCCCAATACGTTCAAGAGTTTCTCTTTGAGCTTGATTGATTGTGATAAAGTAGGCCGAGCGAATAGGACATTGTTGCCTATTAAAAGAAAATGTACTGTACCTGCAAATGTTTTATCGGAAGGTGTTAAATCAAGTCGTAGGATTTGAGCTCTCTGCCTAATATTACTGCACCTATTATATCCGAATCCAAGCAATTTCTTACATATTTCTTACAATTAATATATTAATATGAGTCCTTGGGAAACGTTCAGATTTCTAAGGAGCATAACTACGGCTCAAACGTTCGGAGTATGTGGAGGCGAATCACTTAATTCCAAGGAATTGAAAAATTCAATAATAGGGAAATGAAGTAGCTGGCTTTCATCTTCAGTATCCAATCTGTAAACGCTGATGTATGTGTTGAACTACTGGATATAAGTTCAATGACTTTTAAATTAATATCATTACATTGTTGCAGCTTGGCAAATATTTTATATTCCAGCAGATCAATTTTACCCTCACAACAGTAAAGACCAAAGTAACCACGCATAGATTTTACGCAAGAGAAATACAATGTAGAACAAAGTTTACATTTGATCGTCAAAGACCTTACAGTACACTGTACTGCATAATATCTGGAATTGTTTCTGAAATGGCCTATTTATATTGGATTTTAAATGTGGCTTCGTATTATTCGATAACACTATAGTTCCTGCAATAACGGAGCCGCTAAATATTAAATGGCAAATAATACTTCCATTGCCGAAATCAACTGCGTAGTTAGACTCAGTACTCTAAACAAATAATCATTAAACAATTGTCTTATACAATGAAGTTCAACATGACCGTCCAGAGACTGTCATACTCAAGTTGGTTGGTGAGGAGAATGCGATGAGACTGATCGCTTAAAATAAATTCCTTATAATTGTTCCTGCCAGCGAAATTTTTTGCAATAGCTTGAAAACGCAGCTCAGAATGACGTTCTTCATTTTGTTATAAACAGTACGAAACTGCTCTAAATAAGCAATTTCCATCACCTGTTATAAGTTATGGCAGTACATTTTGAAGGGGAACATAGAATCACTTCACCAACTACTGGAATGACCATAGGCCTATACTCAATACTCACTTCGACAGTCACCCTAAAGGAGGCAGTTTTTGAATTCTATGTCCCGTGCATGTCAAAAATCGTATTAACACATGGAGGCCCACCAATTCTTGTCTATCGCCCCGGAGACCCGGGTTACATTTCCTGCTCTGCCAAGAAATTTAATTCTGGTCTGAGGGCAAAAACGGGGCACATTCAGTCTCTTGAGGTATAACTAAGAAGAAGAAGGTTTAATTCCCACCTCGACAATCTTGGATGTGGTTTTCCGTGGTTTCCCCCATCCACTTAAGGCAAATACCGGGATGGTTCCTAACTTAAGGCCTTGGCCGTCTCCTTGCCATTTACCACCTTAATTACAAATACACACAGTAATGCAGCCATCACAATAACACAGGTTATCAGAGAAAATTTCACACGTACACACCCAAGTACACGGGGCTGAGTGACCACGATGTCGGAGCCCTTCAAACGAATTATATTTGCCAAGTGTCTCTCATGGCGAAAGCAATTGTGGACACTCGCGAGTGCCTGGAAAACTACTTTTTTCTTTAATAATTTAAGAGTATATCGACGGTGCATAATTATAACTTTTAGTCTAGGACTCTAATAACTTGACCAGCGAAGCATTGGGAAGAAATTGCAATATTAAGGTACATAAACAACCTAGCCTACTACACACCCAAGTACACGGGGCTGAGTGACCACGATGTCGGAGCCCTTCAAACGAATTATATTTGCCAAGTGTCTCTCATGGCGAAAGCAATTGTGGACACGCGCGAGTGCCTGGAAAACTACTTTTTTCTTTAATAATTTAAGAGTATATCGACGGTGCATAATTATAACTTTTAGTCTAGGACTCTAATAGATTGACCAGCGAAGCATTGGGAAGAAATTGCAATATTAAGGTACATAAACAACCTAGCCTACACATTCAATTGTCGGTTAATGTTCCTCAACATTTCCCTTCTTAAATATTCCCCTCCTTCATAATTTTCCATCACGTGAAAACGTGCTATGTCTTGTGTTTTTAATATATCGATGCAATGGTGCTGCCATCTGCTGTCAGTTACTGGAACTATATGGGCGATGTACTGCCATCTGTTGTCAGTTGTAGGAACTGATTGCAGATATTTAAACGGCGTACTGCGGGCAACAGTTTGCTCTTTTGATCACATGCTGCAATGCAATGGTAAAACGGAAATAAAACGTATTTAGAGGGAATGTAGAAATATGTATCTTTAACAGACATAAAACCTTACTAATACTCCTTGATTAAACAATATTTCAGTGGTAAAAAAAAATAAAAAATACTGGCGAGGCCTGGGATCGAACCGGTGCTTCTTGGAACAACAGTCAGGCGTCTTAACCATATAGCTACTCGCGCACTCATGTTTAGCATCAGACGCAGCTATTCATTATATTCAAAAGCCGCTGTCTGAAGGAACTAATCCATTTCATTATCCAAATAAATCAATGTTGCACATTCGTATACGTTCATACTGTTATTATATTTTATTGTCAGAACTTGGTTAATGTATGTTTTCAATTACATGGAAGCTTATTAAATAACTTACATTTTAATGGACTTCTCACCGCCATTTTGTCATGACCCCAGGCGGATTGTGCGCATGCGTGAGGGGAAAGTTTTCTGCTATTTTCTATATTAATTTAAAAATATACCGTAATATATTTGTTTATTTTAGAGACACTCTGCAAATCTCGAGGCCAAGAGCTTTCGTTAGAGTGCTCTACGAAGCCAATCGGTTAAGTCGTTTTCACAATCTCGTGTGTACAAAAAACAGCTTAGTGTTTTAAATATATAGACTAGATGAAACCCGTCAAAACATGACGGACAATGGAAAACAAAATTACTGAAGAAGCTTCTTATATAAGTTACATTCTTTGTACGATTACTTTTTAGCACTATTGAAACTTTAAGGGCGTCAAAAGATAGCACTCTCAGCATTGCAACATATTGCTGGTCATGACTGAAAACGTGATGAGGTCATCATCATATTGCAGTTTCCAGCCACTGGCCGGGTCTGTTTGGAACACAAGCCTCTCCAACGTCTTCTGTCTTCCCACCATCTCTCAGCCTCCACCCTTGTCCAGTCTTCTCCTCTCTTCTTCACGCTTTCTTCCACCCCCTTCAGCCATCTGTCTCTCGGTCTCCCTCTTGGTCTCTTTCCTTCCCACTTCGTCTCGTGTATCCTCCTGGGTATCCTCTTCTCCTCCATTCGTTTTACATGTCCATACCATCTAAGTCTAGATTTCTCTATACCATCCTGTAATGGTTCCTCCTTCATTAATTCTCTGGTCCTCTCATTTCTTATTCTGTCCCTCTTTGTAGCTCCAATACTGCTTCTCAAGAACCTCATCTCACTGGCCTGTATTTTGCTCTTCACCCTTCCTTTCATAACCCAGGCCTCCAAGGCATACGTCAGGATAGGGACATAGTACGTCCGATATATGATCTTTTTGCTGTTCTGAGGGACATCCTTGCTCCATAACATGCTTCTCACACTCCTCCGGAATGCTTCTGCCTGTCTCCCCCGCTCATTTATTTCTCTATCGTTTCTTCCATTCTCTTGCATCAGGCTACCCAGATACTTGAAACTCTCCACTTCCTTCAGCTGTTCCCCACCAATTGTTATTTCTGTTGTGGTTCTTTCCTTCTTCCTTGTTGTGATCACCATCTCACTCTTATTTATGCTAAATTTCATCCCATAACCTTGTATTATTCCTTCCCACACGTCCAACTGTTCCTGTACCTCCTCCTCCTTGTTTCTCCAAATCATCAAATCATCTGCAAGCACCATTGCTTTCATCTTTCCTTCCCCAATTACTTGTGCCACTCGGCTCATTATGTCATCCATCACCACAATGAAAAGTAACGGTGACAGTGCACTTCCTTGTTTCAGGCCGTTTCTCTGTTCCAACCAGTCCGATCTCTCTCCTCCCACTTTCACACAGCTCACGCTTCCCTTGTACATCTCCTTTATCCTCCTTATAGTCCATTTTTCTATTCCTCTATCCTCCAGGGACTTCCATACTTTGTTTCTGCATACACTGTCATATGCTTTCTCAATGTTCAGGAAGGCCATCAGTAGATCTGTTCCATACTCATAGTGCTGTTCTTGTAACTGCCTTATAGCAAAAATCAAATCCACTGTGGACCTTCCTGCTCTGAAGCCAGATTGTTCTTCCCTCATCCCTCCTTCTATCCTTGTCCTAATTCTGCTTTCCAAAACTTTCTCAAACAACTTTGCACAATGACTCATCAGTGTTATTCCCCGATAGTTTCTGCATTCTGTTCTACTACCTTTCTTGAAGATCGGGACAATTATTCCCTTTTTCCAGCCCTCTGGGGTCTTCCTTTCCTTCCATGCTGTCTTCATCAGTCGGTACAACCATTGTATCCCCACCTCTCCTGCTGCTCTCACCAACTCCACACTCAACTCATCCACACCCGGTGCCTTCCCTCCTTTCATCTTCCTCACTGCATCTTCCACGTCTTTCCATGTTAAGTCCTTTTCTGTTTGCAGTTCATCTACTATACCTCTTCCCCGATTTCTTCCTCCGTGCCGTGGTTTCCATTTTGGTTCAGGAGTTCTTCAAAATATTCTTTCCACATTTTCTTCAGTTCTTCCCTATTTTCTATCTCTTTTCCCCTTTTGATCACCATTCTAACATAATCCGTAGGATCCTTCCGCCTCTTATTCTTTACCATCCCACACAGGACCTTTTTTGTACCTTCACTATCCTGCTGGTCATGACTGAAAACGTGATGAGGTAAATAGCCCAATACGTTCAAGAGTTTCTCTTTGAGCTTGATTGATTGTGATAAAGTAGGCCGAGCGAATAGGACATTGTTGCCTTTTAAAAGAAAATGTACTGTACCTGCAAATGTTTTATCGGAAGGTGTTAAATCAAGTCGTAGGATTTGAGCTCTCTGCCTAATATTACTGCACCTATTATATCCGAATCCAAGCAATTTCTTACATATTTCTTACAATTAATATATTAATATGAGTCCTTGGGAAACGTTCAGATTTCTAAGGAGCATAACTACGGCTCAAACGTTCGGAGTATGTGGAGGCGAATCACTTAATTCCAAGGAATTGAAAAATTCAATAATAGGGAAATGAAGTAGCTGGCTTTCATCTTCAGTATCCAATCTGTAAACGCTGATGTATGTGTTGAACTACTGGATATAAGTTCAATGACTTTTAAATTAATATCATTACATTGTTGCAGCTTGGCAAATATTTTATATTCCAGCAGATCAATTTTACCCTCACAACAGTAAAGACCAAAGTAACCACGCATAGATTTTACGCAAGAGAAATACAATGTAGAACAAAGTTTACATTTGATCGTCAAAGACCTTACAGTACACTGTACTGCATAATATCTGGAATTGTTTCTGAAATGGCCTATTTATATTGGATTTTAAATGTGGCTTCGTATTATTCGATAACACTATAGTTCCTGCAATAACGGAGCCGCTAAATATTAAATGGCAAATAATACTTCCATTGCCGAAATCAACTGCGTAGTTAGACTCAGTACTCTAAACAAATAATCATTAAACAATTGTCTTATACAATGAAGTTCAACATGACCGTCCAGAGACTGTCATACTCAAGTTGGTTGGTGAGGAGAATGCGATGAGACTGATCGCTTAAAATAAATTCCTTATAATTGTTCCTGCCAGCGAAATTTTTTGCAATAGCTTGAAAACGCAGCTCAGAATGACGTTCTTCATTTTGTTATAAACAGTACGAAACTGCTCTAAATAAGCAATTTCCATCACCTGTTATAAGTTATGGCAGTACATTTTGAAGGGGAACATAGAATCACTTCACCAACTACTGGAATGACCATAGGCCTATACTCAATACTCACTTCGACAGTCACCCTAAAGGAGGCAGTTTTTGAATTCTATGTCCCGTGCATGTCAAAAATCGTATTAACACATGGAGGCCCACCAATTCTTGTCTATCGCCCCGGAGACCCGGGTTACATTTCCTGCTCTGCCAAGAAATTTAATTCTGGTCTGAGGGCAAAAACGGGGCACATTCAGTCTCTTGAGGTATAACTAAGAAGAAGAAGGTTTAATTCCCACCTCGACAATCTTGGATGTGGTTTTCCGTGGTTTCCCCCATCCACTTAAGGCAAATACCGGGATGGTTCCTAACTTAAGGCCTTGGCCGTCTCCTTGCCATTTACCACCTTAATTACAAATACACACAGTAATGCAGCCATCACAATAACACAGGTTATCAGAGAAAATTTCACACGTACACACCCAAGTACACGGGGCTGAGTGACCACGATGTCGGAGCCCTTCAAACGAATTATATTTGCCAAGTGTCTCTCATGGCGAAAGCAATTGTGGACACTCGCGAGTGCCTGGAAAACTACTTTTTTCTTTAATAATTTAAGAGTATATCGACGGTGCATAATTATAACTTTTAGTCTAGGACTCTAATAACTTGACCAGCGAAGCATTGGGAAGAAATTGCAATATTAAGGTACATAAACAACCTAGCCTACTACACACCCAAGTACACGGGGCTGAGTGACCACGATGTCGGAGCCCTTCAAACGAATTATATTTGCCAAGTGTCTCTCATGGCGAAAGCAATTGTGGACACGCGCGAGTGCCTGGAAAACTACTTTTTTCTTTAATAATTTAAGAGTATATCGACGGTGCATAATTATAACTTTTAGTCTAGGACTCTAATAGCTTGACCAGCGAAGCATTGGGAAGAAATTGCAATATTAAGGTACATAAACAACCTAGCCTACACATTCAATTGTCGGTTAATGTTCCTCAACATTTCCCTTCTTAAATATTCCCCTCCTTCATAATTTTCCATCACGTGAAAACGTGCTATGTCTTGTGTTTTTAATATATCGATGCAATGGTGCTGCCATCTGCTGTCAGTTACTGGAACTATATGGGCGATGTACTGCCATCTGTTGTCAGTTGTAGGAACTGATTGCAGATATTTAAACGGCGTACTGCGGGCAACAGTTTGCTCTTTTGATCACATACTGCAATGCAATGGTAAAACGGAAATAAAACGTATTTAGAGGGAATGTAGAAATATGTATCTTTAACAGACATAAAACCTTACTAATACTCCTTGATTAAACAATATTTCAGTGGTAAAAAAAAATAAAAAATACTGGCGAGGCCTGGGATCGAACCGGTGCTTCTTGGAACAACAGTCAGGCGTCTTAACCATATAGCTACTCGCGCACTCATGTTTAGCAGCAGACGCAGCTATTCATTATATTCAAAAGCCGCTGTCTGAAGGAACTAATCCATTTCATTATCCAAATAAATCAATGTTGCACATTCGTATACGTTCATACTGTTATTATATTTTATTGTCAGAACTTGGTTAATGTATGTTTTCAATTACATGGAAGCTTATTAAATAACTTACATTTTAATGGACTTCTCACCGCCATTTTGTCATGACCCAAGGCGGATTGTGCGCATGCGTGAGGGGAAAGTTTTCTGCTATTTTCTATATTAATTTAAAAATATACCGTAATATATTTGTTTATTTTAGAGACACTCTGCAAATCTCGAGGCCAAGAGCTTTCGTTAGAGTGCTCTACGAAGCCAATCGGTTAAGTCGTTTTCACAATCTCGTGTGTACAAAAAACAGCTTAGTGTTTTAAATATATAGACTAGATGAAACCCGTCAAAACATGACGGACAATGGAAAACAAAATTACTGAAGAAGCTTCTTATATAAGTTACATTCTTTGTACGATTACTTTTTAGCACTATTGAAACTTTAAGGGCGTCAAAAGATAGCACTCTCAGCATTGCAACATATTGCTGGTCATGACTGAAAACGTGATGAGGTCATCATCATATTGCACAGTTTCCAGCCACTGGCCGGGTCTGTTTGGAACACAAGCCTCTCCAACGTCTTCTGTCTTCCCACCATCTCTCAGCCTCCACCCTTGTCCAGTCTTCTCCTCTCTTCTTCACGCTTTCTTCCACCCCCTTCAGCCACCTGTCTCTCGGTCTCCCTCTTGGTCTCTTTCCTTCCCACTTCGTCTCGTGTATCCTCCTGGGTATCCTCTTCTCCTCCATTCGTTTTACATGTCCATACCATCTAAGTCTAGATTTCTCTATACCATCCTGTAATGGTTCCTCCTTCATTAATTCTCTGGTCCTCTCATTTCTTATTCTGTCCCTCTTTGTAGCTCCAATACTGCTTCTCAAGAACCTCATCTCACTGGCCTGTATTTTGCTCTTCACACTTCCTTTCATAACCCAGGCCTCCAAGGCATACGTCAGGATAGGGACATAGTACGTCCGATATATGATCTTTTTGCTGTTCTGAGGGACATCCTTGCTCCATAACATGCTTCTCACACTCCTCCGGAATGCTTCTGCCTGTCTCCCCCGCTCATTTATTTCTCTATCGTTTCTTCCATTCTCTTGCATCAGGCTACCCAGATACTTGAAACTCTCCACTTCCTTCAGCTGTTCCCCACCAATTGTTATTCCTGTTGTGGTTCTTTCCTTCTTCCTTGTTGTGATCACCATCTCACTCTTATTTATGCTAAATTTCATCCCATAACCTTGTATTATTCCTTCCCACACGTCCAACTGTTCCTGTACCTCCTCCTCCTTGTTTCTCCAAATCATCAAATCATCTGCAAGCACCATTGCTTTCATCTTTCCTTCCCCAATTACTTGTGCCACTCGGCTCATTATGTCATCCATCACCACAATGAAAAGTAACGGTGACAGTGCACTTCCTTGTTTCAGGCCGTTTCTCTGTTCCAACCAGTCCGATCTCTCTCCTCCCACTTTCACACAGCTCACGCTTCCCTTGTACATCTCCTTTATCCTCCTTATAGTCCATTTTTCTATTCCTCTATCCTCCAGGGACTTCCATACTTTGTTTCTGCATACACTGTCATATGCTTTCTCAATGTTCAGGAAGGCCATCAGTAGATCTGTTCCATACTCATAGTGCTGTTCTTGTAACTGCCTTATAGCAAAAATCAAATCCACTGTGGACCTTCCTGCTCTGAAGCCAGATTGTTCTTCCCTCATCCCTCCTTCTATCCTTGTCCTAATTCTGCTTTCCAAAACTTTCTCAAACAACTTTGCACAATGACTCATCAGTGTTATTCCCCGATAGTTTCTGCATTCTGTTCTACTACCTTTCTTGAAGATCGGGACAATTATTCCCTTTTTCCAGCCCTCTGGGGTCTTCCTTTCCTTCCATGCTGTCTTCATCAGTCGGTACAACCATTGTATCCCCACCTCTCCTGCTGCTCTCACCAACTCCACACTCAACTCATCCACACCCGGTGCCTTCCCTCCTTTCATCTTCCTCACTGCATCTTCCACGTCTTTCCATGTTAAGTCCTTTTCTGTTTGCAGTTCATCTACTATACCTCTTCCCCGATTTCTTCCTCCTCGCCGTGGTTTCCATTTTGGTTCAGGAGTTCTTCAAAATATTCTTTCCACATTTTCTTCAGTTCTTCCCTATTTTCTATCTCTTTTCCCCTTTTGATCACCATTCTAACATAATCCGTAGGATCCTTCCGCCTCTTATTCTTTACCATCCCACACAGGACCTTTTTTTGTACCTTCACTATCCTGCTGGTCATGACTGAAAACGTGATGAGGTAAATAGCCCAATACGTTCAAGAGTTTCTCTTTGAGCTTGATTGATTGTGATAAAGTAGGCCGAGCGAATAGGACATTGTTGCCTATTAAAAGAAAATGTACTGTACCTGCAAATGTTTTTATCGGAAGGTGTTAAATCAAGTCGTAGGATTTGAGCTCTCTGCCTAATATTACTGCACCTATTATATCCGAATCCAAGCAATTTCTTACATATTTCTTACAATTAATATATTATATGAGTCCTTGGGAAACGTTCAGATTTCTAAGGAGCATAACTACGGCTCAAACGTTCGGAGTATGTGGAGGCGAATCACTTAATTCCAAGGAATTGAAAAATTCAATAATAGGGAAATGAAGTAGCTGGCTTTCATCTTCAGTATCCAATCTGTAAACGCTGATGTATGTGTTGAACTACTGGATATAAGTTCAATGACTTTTAAATTAATATCATTACATTGTTGCAGCTTGGCAAATATTTTATATTCCAGCAGATCAATTTTACCCTCACAACAGTAAAGACCAAAGTAACCACGCATAGATTTTACGCAAGAGAAATACAATGTAGAACAAAGTTTACATTTGATCGTCAAAGACCTTACAGTACACTGTACTGCATAATATCTGGAATTGTTTCTGAAATGGCCTATTTATATTGGATTTTAAATGTGGCTTCGTATTATTCGATAACACTATAGTTCCTGCAATAACGGAGCCGCTAAATATTAAATGGCAAATAATACTTCCATTGCCGAAATCAACTGCGTAGTTAGACTCAGTACTCTAAACAAATAATCATTAAACAATTGTCTTATACAATGAAGTTCAACATGACCGTCCAGAGACTGTCATACTCAAGTTGGTTGGTGAGGAGAATGCGATGAGACTGATCGCTTAAAATAAATTCCTTATAATTGTTCCTGCCAGCGAAATTTTTTGCAATAGCTTGAAAACGCAGCTCAGAATGACGTTCTTCATTTTGTTATAAACAGTACGAAAACTGCTCTAAATAAGCAATTTCCATCACCTGTTATAAGTTATGGCAGTACATTTTGAAGGGGAACATAGAATCACTTCACCAACTACTGGAATGGACCATAGGCCTATACTCAATACTCACTTCGACAGTCCACCCTAAAGGAGGCAGTTTTTGAATTCTATGTCCCGTGCATGTCAAAAATCGTATTAACACATGGAGGCCCACCAATTCTTGTCTATCGCCCCGGAGACCCGGGTTACATTTCCTGCTCTGCCAAGAAATTTAATTCTGGTCTGAGGGCAAAAACGGGGCACATTCAGTCTCTTGAGGTATAACTAAGAAGAAGAAGGTTTAATTCCCACCTCGACAATCTTGGATGTGGTTTTCCGTGGTTTCCCCCATCCACTTAAGGCAAATACCGGGATGGTTCCTAACTTAAGGCCTTGGCCGTCTCCTTGCCATTTACCACCTTAATTACAAATACACACAGTAATGCAGCCATCACAATAACACAGGTTATCAGAGAAAATTTCACACGTACACACCCAAGTACACGGGGCTGAGTGACCACGATGTCGGAGCCCTTCAAACGAATTATATTTGCCAAGTGTCTCTCATGGCGAAAGCAATTGTGGACACTCGCGAGTGCCTGGAAAACTACTTTTTTCTTTAATAATTTAAGAGTATATCGACGGTGCATAATTATAACTTTTAGTCTAGGACTCTAATAACTTGACCAGCGAAGCATTGGGAAGAAATTGCAATATTAAGGTACATAAACAACCTAGCCTACTACACACCCAAGTACACGGGGCTGAGTGACCACGATGTCGGAGCCCTTCAAACGAATTATATTTGCCAAGTGTCTCTCATGGCGAAAGCAATTGTGGACACGCGCGAGTGCCTGGAAAACTACTTTTTTCTTTAATAATTTAAGAGTATATCGACGGTGCATAATTATAACTTTTAGTCTAGGACTCTAATAGCTTGACCAGCGAAGCATTGGGAAGAAATTGCAATATTAAGGTACATAAACAACCTAGCCTACACATTCAATTGTCGGTTAATGTTCCTCAACATTTCCCTTCTTAAATATTCCCCTCCTTCATAATTTTCCATCACGTGAAAACGTGCTATGTCTTGTGTTTTTAATATATCGATGCAATGGTGCTGCCATCTGCTGTCAGTTACTGGAACTATATGGGCGATGTACTGCCATCTGTTGTCAGTTGTAGGAACTGATTGCAGATATTTAAACGGCGTACTGCGGGCAACAGTTTGCTCTTTTGATCACATACTGCAATGCAATGGTAAAACGGAAATAAAACGTATTTAGAGGGAATGTAGAAATATGTATCTTTAACAGACATAAAACCTTACTAATACTCCTTGATTAAACAATATTTCAGTGGTAAAAAAAAATAAAAAATACTGGCGAGGCCTGGGATCGAACCGGTGCTTCTTGGAACAACAGTCAGGCGTCTTAACCATATAGCTACTCGCGCACTCATGTTTAGCAGCAGACGCAGCTATTCATTATATTCAAAAGCCGCTGTCTGAAGGAACTAATCCATTTCATTATCCAAATAAATCAATGTTGCACATTCGTATACGTTCATACTGTTATTATATTTTATTGTCAGAACTTGGTTAATGTATGTTTTCAATTACATGGAAGCTTATTAAATAACTTACATTTTAATGGACTTCTCACCGCCATTTTGTCATGACCCCAGGCGGATTGTGCGCATGCGTGAGGGGAAAGTTTTCTGCTATTTTCTATATTAATTTAAAAATATACCGTAATATATTTGTTTATTTTAGAGACACTCTGCAAATCTCGAGGCCAAGAGCTTTCGTTAGAGTGCTCTACGAAGCCAATCGGTTAAGTCGTTTTCACAATCTCGTGTGTACAAAAAACAGCTTAGTGTTTTAAATATATAGACTAGATGAAACCCGTCAAAACATGACGGACAATGGAAAACAAAATTACTGAAGAAGCTTCTTATATAAGTTACATTCTTTGTACGATTACTTTTTAGCACTATTGAAACTTTAAGGGCGTCAAAAGATAGCACTCTCAGCATTGCAACATATTGCTGGTCATGACTGAAAACGTGATGAGGTCATCATCATATTGCACAGTTTCCAGCCACTGGCCGGGTCTGTTTGGAACACAAGCCTCTCCAACGTCTTCTGTCTTCCCACCATCTCTCAGCCTCCACCCTTGTCCAGTCTTCTCCTCTCTTCTTCACGCTTTCTTCCACCCCCTTCAGCCACCTGTCTCTCGGTCTCCCTCTTGGTCTCTTTCCTTCCCACTTCGTCTCGTGTATCCTCCTGGGTATCCTCTTCTCCTCCATTCGTTTTACATGTCCATACCATCTAAGTCTAGATTTCTCTATACCATCCTGTAATGGTTCCTCCTTCATTAATTCTCTGGTCCTCTCATTTCTTATTCTGTCCCTCTTTGTAGCTCCAATACTGCTTCTCAAGAACCTCATCTCACTGGCCTGTATTTTGCTCTTCACACTTCCTTTCATAACCCAGGCCTCCAAGGCATACGTCAGGATAGGGACATAGTACGTCCGATATATGATCTTTTTGCTGTTCTGAGGGACATCCTTGCTCCATAACATGCTTCTCACACTCCTCCGGAATGCTTCTGCCTGTCTCCCCCGCTCATTTATTTCTCTATCGTTTCTTCCATTCTCTTGCATCAGGCTACCCAGATACTTGAAACTCTCCACTTCCTTCAGCTGTTCCCCACCAATTGTTATTCCTGTTGTGGTTCTTTCCTTCTTCCTTGTTGTGATCACCATCTCACTCTTATTTATGCTAAATTTCATCCCATAACCTTGTATTATTCCTTCCCACACGTCCAACTGTTCCTGTACCTCCTCCTCCTTGTTTCTCCAAATCATCAAATCATCTGCAAGCACCATTGCTTTCATCTTTCCTTCCCCAATTACTTGTGCCACTCGGCTCATTATGTCATCCATCACCACAATGAAAAGTAACGGTGACAGTGCACTTCCTTGTTTCAGGCCGTTTCTCTGTTCCAACCAGTCCGATCTCTCTCCTCCCACTTTCACACAGCTCACGCTTCCCTTGTACATCTCCTTTATCCTCCTTATAGTCCATTTTTCTATTCCTCTATCCTCCAGGGACTTCCATACTTTGTTTCTGCATACACTGTCATATGCTTTCTCAATGTTCAGGAAGGCCATCAGTAGATCTGTTCCATACTCATAGTGCTGTTCTTGTAACTGCCTTATAGCAAAAATCAAATCCACTGTGGACCTTCCTGCTCTGAAGCCAGATTGTTCTTCCCTCATCCCTCCTTCTATCCTTGTCCTAATTCTGCTTTCCAAAACTTTCTCAAACAACTTTGCACAATGACTCATCAGTGTTATTCCCCGATAGTTTCTGCATTCTGTTCTACTACCTTTCTTGAAGATCGGGACAATTATTCCCTTTTTCCAGCCCTCTGGGGTCTTCCTTTCCTTCCATGCTGTCTTCATCAGTCGGTACAACCATTGTATCCCCACCTCTCCTGCTGCTCTCACCAACTCCACACTCAACTCATCCACACCCGGTGCCTTCCCTCCTTTCATCTTCCTCACTGCATCTTCCACGTCTTTCCATGTTAAGTCCTTTTCTGTTTGCAGTTCATCTACTATACCTCTTCCCCGATTTCTTCCTCCTCGCCGTGGTTTCCATTTTGGTTCAGGAGTTCTTCAAAATATTCTTTCCACATTTTCTTCAGTTCTTCCCTATTTTCTATCTCTTTTCCCCTTTTGATCACCATTCTAACATAATCCGTAGGATCCTTCCGCCTCTTATTCTTTACCATCCCACACAGGACCTTTTTTGTACCTTCACTATCCTGCTGGTCATGACTGAAAACGTGATGAGGTAAATAGCCCAATACGTTCAAGAGTTTCTCTTTGAGCTTGATTGATTGTGATAAAGTAGGCCGAGCGAATAGGACATTGTTGCCTATTAAAAGAAAATGTACTGTACCTGCAAATGTTTTATCGGAAGGTGTTAAATCAAGTCGTAGGATTTGAGCTCTCTGCCTAATATTACTGCACCTATTATATCCGAATCCAAGCAATTTCTTACATATTTCTTACAATTAATATATTAATATGAGTCCTTGGGAAACGTTCAGATTTCTAAGGAGCATAACTACGGCTCAAACGTTCGGAGTATGTGGAGGCGAATCACTTAATTCCAAGGAATTGAAAAATTCAATAATAGGGAAATGAAGTAGCTGGCTTTCATCTTCAGTATCCAATCTGTAAACGCTGATGTATGTGTTGAACTACTGGATATAAGTTCAATGACTTTTAAATTAATATCATTACATTGTTGCAGCTTGGCAAATATTTTATATTCCAGCAGATCAATTTTACCCTCACAACAGTAAAGACCAAAGTAACCACGCATAGATTTTACGCAAGAGAAATACAATGTAGAACAAAGTTTACATTTGATCGTCAAAGACCTTACAGTACACTGTACTGCATAATATCTGGAATTGTTTCTGAAATGGCCTATTTATATTGGATTTTAAATGTGGCTTCGTATTATTCGATAACACTATAGTTCCTGCAATAACGGAGCCGCTAAATATTAAATGGCAAATAATACTTCCATTGCCGAAATCAACTGCGTAGTTAGACTCAGTACTCTAAACAAATAATCATTAAACAATTGTCTTATACAATGAAGTTCAACATGACCGTCCAGAGACTGTCATACTCAAGTTGGTTGGTGAGGAGAATGCGATGAGACTGATCGCTTAAAATAAATTCCTTATAATTGTTCCTGCCAGCGAAATTTTTTGCAATAGCTTGAAAACGCAGCTCAGAATGACGTTCTTCATTTTGTTATAAACAGTACGAAACTGCTCTAAATAAGCAATTTCCATCACCTGTTATAAGTTATGGCAGTACATTTTGAAGGGGAACATAGAATCACTTCACCAACTACTGGAATGACCATAGGCCTATACTCAATACTCACTTCGACAGTCACCCTAAAGGAGGCAGTTTTTGAATTCTATGTCCCGTGCATGTCAAAAATCGTATTAACACATGGAGGCCCACCAATTCTTGTCTATCGCCCCGGAGACCCGGGTTACATTTCCTGCTCTGCCAAGAAATTTAATTCTGGTCTGAGGGCAAAAACGGGGCACATTCAGTCTCTTGAGGTATAACTAAGAAGAAGAAGGTTTAATTCCCACCTCGACAATCTTGGATGTGGTTTTCCGTGGTTTCCCCCATCCACTTAAGGCAAATACCGGGATGGTTCCTAACTTAAGGCCTTGGCCGTCTCCTTGCCATTTACCACCTTAATTACAAATACACACAGTAATGCAGCCATCACAATAACACAGGTTATCAGAGAAAATTTCACACGTACACACCCAAGTACACGGGGCTGAGTGACCACGATGTCGGAGCCCTTCAAACGAATTATATTTGCCAAGTGTCTCTCATGGCGAAAGCAATTGTGGACACTCGCGAGTGCCTGGAAAACTACTTTTTTCTTTAATAATTTAAGAGTATATCGACGGTGCATAATTATAACTTTTAGTCTAGGACTCTAATAACTTGACCAGCGAAGCATTGGGAAGAAATTGCAATATTAAGGTACATAAACAACCTAGCCTACTACACACCCAAGTACACGGGGCTGAGTGACCACGATGTCGGAGCCCTTCAAACGAATTATATTTGCCAAGTGTCTCTCATGGCGAAAGCAATTGTGGACACGCGCGAGTGCCTGGAAAACTACTTTTTTCTTTAATAATTTAAGAGTATATCGACGGTGCATAATTATAACTTTTAGTCTAGGACTCTAATAGCTTGACCAGCGAAGCATTGGGAAGAAATTGCAATATTAAGGTACATAAACAACCTAGCCTACACATTCAATTGTCGGTTAATGTTCCTCAACATTTCCCTTCTTAAATATTCCCCTCCTTCATAATTTTCCATCACGTGAAAACGTGCTATGTCTTGTGTTTTTAATATATCGATGCAATGGTGCTGCCATCTGCTGTCAGTTACTGGAACTATATGGGCGATGTACTGCCATCTGTTGTCAGTTGTAGGAACTGATTGCAGATATTTAAACGGCGTACTGCGGGCAACAGTTTGCTCTTTTGATCACATACTGCAATGCAATGGTAAAACGGAAATAAAACGTATTTAGAGGGAATGTAGAAATATGTATCTTTAACAGACATAAAACCTTACTAATACTCCTTGATTAAACAATATTTCAGTGGTAAAAAAAAATAAAAAATACTGGCGAGGCCTGGGATCGAACCGGTGCTTCTTGGAACAACAGTCAGGCGTCTTAACCATATAGCTACTCGCGCACTCATGTTTAGCAGCAGACGCAGCTATTCATTATATTCAAAAGCCGCTGTCTGAAGGAACTAATCCATTTCATTATCCAAATAAATCAATGTTGCACATTCGTATACGTTCATACTGTTATTATATTTTATTGTCAGAACTTGGTTAATGTATGTTTTCAATTACATGGAAGCTTATTAAATAACTTACATTTTAATGGACTTCTCACCGCCATTTTGTCATGACCCCAGGCGGATTGTGCGCATGCGTGAGGGGAAAGTTTTCTGCTATTTTCTATATTAATTTAAAAATATACCGTAATATATTTGTTTATTTTAGAGACACTCTGCAAATCTCGAGGCCAAGAGCTTTCGTTAGAGTGCTCTACGAAGCCAATCGGTTAAGTCGTTTTCACAATCTCGTGTGTACAAAAAACAGCTTAGTGTTTTAAATATATAGACTAGATGAAACCCGTCAAAACATGACGGACAATGGAAAACAAAATTACTGAAGAAGCTTCTTATATAAGTTACATTCTTTGTACGATTACTTTTTAGCACTATTGAAACTTTAAGGGCGTCAAAAGATAGCACTCTCAGCATTGCAACATATTGCTGGTCATGACTGAAAACGTGATGAGGTCATCATCATATTGCACAGTTTCCAGCCACTGGCCGGGTCTGTTTGGAACACAAGCCTCTCCAACGTCTTCTGTCTTCCCACCATCTCTCAGCCTCCACCCTTGTCCAGTCTTCTCCTCTCTTCTTCACGCTTTCTTCCACCCCCTTCAGCCACCTGTCTCTCGGTCTCCCTCTTGGTCTCTTTCCTTCCCACTTCGTCTCGTGTATCCTCCTGGGTATCCTCTTCTCCTCCATTCGTTTTACATGTCCATACCATCTAAGTCTAGATTTCTCTATACCATCCTGTAATGGTTCCTCCTTCATTAATTCTCTGGTCCTCTCATTTCTTATTCTGTCCCTCTTTGTAGCTCCAATACTGCTTCTCAAGAACCTCATCTCACTGGCCTGTATTTTGCTCTTCACACTTCCTTTCATAACCCAGGCCTCCAAGGCATACGTCAGGATAGGGACATAGTACGTCCGATATATGATCTTTTTGCTGTTCTGAGGGACATCCTTGCTCCATAACATGCTTCTCACACTCCTCCGGAATGCTTCTGCCTGTCTCCCCCGCTCATTTATTTCTCTATCGTTTCTTCCATTCTCTTGCATCAGGCTACCCAGATACTTGAAACTCTCCACTTCCTTCAGCTGTTCCCCACCAATTGTTATTCCTGTTGTGGTTCTTTCCTTCTTCCTTGTTGTGATCACCATCTCACTCTTATTTATGCTAAATTTCATCCCATAACCTTGTATTATTCCTTCCCACACGTCCAACTGTTCCTGTACCTCCTCCTCCTTGTTTCTCCAAATCATCAAATCATCTGCAAGCACCATTGCTTTCATCTTTCCTTCCCCAATTACTTGTGCCACTCGGCTCATTATGTCATCCATCACCACAATGAAAAGTAACGGTGACAGTGCACTTCCTTGTTTCAGGCCGTTTCTCTGTTCCAACCAGTCCGATCTCTCTCCTCCCACTTTCACACAGCTCACGCTTCCCTTGTACATCTCCTTTATCCTCCTTATAGTCCATTTTTCTATTCCTCTATCCTCCAGGGACTTCCATACTTTGTTTCTGCATACACTGTCATATGCTTTCTCAATGTTCAGGAAGGCCATCAGTAGATCTGTTCCATACTCATAGTGCTGTTCTTGTAACTGCCTTATAGCAAAAATCAAATCCACTGTGGACCTTCCTGCTCTGAAGCCAGATTGTTCTTCCCTCATCCCTCCTTCTATCCTTGTCCTAATTCTGCTTTCCAAAACTTTCTCAAACAACTTTGCACAATGACTCATCAGTGTTATTCCCCGATAGTTTCTGCATTCTGTTCTACTACCTTTCTTGAAGATCGGGACAATTATTCCCTTTTTCCAGCCCTCTGGGGTCTTCCTTTCCTTCCATGCTGTCTTCATCAGTCGGTACAACCATTGTATCCCCACCTCTCCTGCTGCTCTCACCAACTCCACACTCAACTCATCCACACCCGGTGCCTTCCCTCCTTTCATCTTCCTCACTGCATCTTCCACGTCTTTCCATGTTAAGTCCTTTTCTGTTTGCAGTTCATCTACTATACCTCTTCCCCGATTTCTTCCTCCTCGCCGTGGTTTCCATTTTGGTTCAGGAGTTCTTCAAAATATTCTTTCCACATTTTCTTCAGTTCTTCCCTATTTTCTATCTCTTTTCCCCTTTTGATCACCATTCTAACATAATCCGTAGGATCCTTCCGCCTCTTATTCTTTACCATCCCACACAGGACCTTTTTTGTACCTTCACTATCCTGCTGGTCATGACTGAAAACGTGATGAGGTAAATAGCCCAATACGTTCAAGAGTTTCTCTTTGAGCTTGATTGATTGTGATAAAGTAGGCCGAGCGAATAGGACATTGTTGCCTATTAAAAGAAAATGTACTGTACCTGCAAATGTTTTATCGGAAGGTGTTAAATCAAGTCGTAGGATTTGAGCTCTCTGCCTAATATTACTGCACCTATTATATCCGAATCCAAGCAATTTCTTACATATTTCTTACAATTAATATATTAATATGAGTCCTTGGGAAACGTTCAGATTTCTAAGGAGCATAACTACGGCTCAAACGTTCGGAGTATGTGGAGGCGAATCACTTAATTCCAAGGAATTGAAAAATTCAATAATAGGGAAATGAAGTAGCTGGCTTTCATCTTCAGTATCCAATCTGTTAACGCTGATGTATGTGTTGAACTACTGGATATAAGTTCAATGACTTTTAAATTAATATCATTACATTGTTGCAGCTTGGCAAATATTTTATATTCCAGCAGATCAATTTTACCCTCACAACAGTAAAGACCAAAGTAACCACGCATAGATTTTACGCAAGAGAAATACAATGTAGAACAAAGTTTACATTTGATCGTCAAAGACCTTACAGTACACTGTACTGCATAATATCTGGAATTGTTTCTGAAATGGCCTATTTATATTGGATTTTAAATGTGGCTTCGTATTATTCGATAACACTATAGTTCCTGCAATAACGGAGCCGCTAAATATTAAATGGCAAATAATACTTCCATTGCCGAAATCAACTGCGTAGTTAGACTCAGTACTCTAAACAAATAATCATTAAACAATTGTCTTATACAATGAAGTTCAACATGACCGTCCAGAGACTGTCATACTCAAGTTGGTTGGTGAGGAGAATGCGATGAGACTGATCGCTTAAAATAAATTCCTTATAATTGTTCCTGCCAGCGAAATTTTTTGCAATAGCTTGAAAACGCAGCTCAGAATGACGTTCTTCATTTTGTTATAAACAGTACGAAACTGCTCTAAATAAGCAATTTCCATCACCTGTTATAAGTTATGGCAGTACATTTTGAAGGGGAACATAGAATCACTTCACCAACTACTGGAATGACCATAGGCCTATACTCAATACTCACTTCGACAGTCACCCTAAAGGAGGCAGTTTTTGAATTCTATGTCCCGTGCATGTCAAAAATCGTATTAACACATGGAGGCCCACCAATTCTTGTCTATCGCCCCGGAGACCCGGGTTACATTTCCTGCTCTGCCAAGAAATTTAATTCTGGTCTGAGGGCAAAAACGGGGCACATTCAGTCTCTTGAGGTATAACTAAGAAGAAGAAGGTTTAATTCCCACCTCGACAATCTTGGATGTGGTTTTCCGTGGTTTCCCCCTTCCACTTAAGGCAAATACCGGGATGGTTCCTAACTTAAGGCCTTGGCCGTCTCCTTGCCATTTACCACCTTAATTACAAATACACACAGTAATGCAGCCATCACAATAACACAGGTTATCAGAGAAAATTTCACACGTACACACCCAAGTACACGGGGCTGAGTGACCACGATGTCGGAGCCCTTCAAACGAATTATATTTGCCAAGTGTCTCTCATGGCGAAAGCAATTGTGGACACTCGCGAGTGCCTGGAAAACTACTTTTTTCTTTAATAATTTAAGAGTATATCGACGGTGCATAATTATAACTTTTAGTCTAGGACTCTAATAACTTGACCAGCGAAGCATTGGGAAGAAATTGCAATATTAAGGTACATAAACAACCTAGCCTACTACACACCCAAGTACACGGGGCTGAGTGACCACGATGTCGGAGCCCTTCAAACGAATTATATTTGCCAAGTGTCTCTCATGGCGAAAGCAATTGTGGACACGCGCGAGTGCCTGGAAAACTACTTTTTTCTTTAATAATTTAAGAGTATATCGACGGTGCATAATTATAACTTTTAGTCTAGGACTCTAATAGCTTGACCAGCGAAGCATTGGGAAGAAATTGCAATATTAAGGTACATAAACAACCTAGCCTACACATTCAATTGTCGGTTAATGTTCCTCAACATTTCCCTTCTTAAATATTCCCCTCCTTCATAATTTTCCATCACGTGAAAACGTGCTATGTCTTGTGTTTTTAATATATCGATGCAATGGTGCTGCCATCTGCTGTCAGTTACTGGAACTATATGGGCGATGTACTGCCATCTGTTGTCAGTTGTAGGAACTGATTGCAGATATTTAAACGGCGTACTGCGGGCAACAGTTTGCTCTTTTGATCACATGCTGCAATGCAATGGTAAAACGGAAATAAAACGTATTTAGAGGGAATGTAGAAATATGTATCTTTAACAGACATAAAACCTTACTAATACTCCTTGATTAAACAATATTTCAGTGGTAAAAAAATTAAAAATACTGGCGAGGCCTGGGATCGAACCGGTGCTTCTTGGAACAACAGTCAGTCGTCTTAACCACATAGCTACTCGCGCACTCATGTTTAGCAGCAGACGCAGCTATTCATTATATTCAAAAGCCGCTGTCTGAAGGAACTAATCCATTTCATTATCCAAATAAATCAATGTTGCACATTCGTATACGTTCATACTGTTATTATATTTTATTGTCAGAACTTGGTTAATGTATGTTTTCAATTACATGGAAGCTTATTAAATAACTTACATTTTAATGGACTTCTCACCGCCATTTTGTCATGACCCCAGGCGGATTGTGCGCATGCGTGAGGGGAAAGATTTCTGCTATTTTCTATATTAATTTAAAAATATACCGTAATATATTTGTTTATTTTAGAGACACTCTGCAAATCTCGAGGCCAAGAGCTTTCGTTAGAGTGCTCTACGAAGCCAATCGGTTAAGTCGTTTTCACAATCTCGTGTGTACAAAAAACAGCTTAGTGTTTTAAATATATAGAATAGATGGCAACAGAGAATTCGTTACTTTACAGGAATGATAAAAGTGAAATATGATTCTACACTGTAATACCAATCGTAGGAAGGAAGAAAACAAAAAAAAACATATCCGAGGTGGGAATCGAACCCTCTCGACCATGCAAAGGATGGCAACAGAGAATTCGTTACTTTACGGGAATGAAAAAGTGAAATATGTCTCTACAATGTAATACCAATCGTAGGAAGGAAGAAAACGAAAATAAAAAAAACATAACCGAGGTGGGAATCGAACCCTCTCGATGGGAACAGAGAATTCGTTACTTGACGGGAATGATAAAAGTGAAATATGTTTCTACAATGCAATACCAATCGTAGGAAGGAAGAAAACGAAAATAAAAAAACATATCCGAAGTGGGAATCGAACCCACTCGATCATGCATAATACAAATTTCTGGGCAGTAACCTTATCCCCTTGGCCATCCAGACAACTGTTTGACACTGCAGTATTAAGCTATCTAACCAGTATACACACTCAACCTGCAGTTTATGTCCTTCAATTCGTGGTTTATTTAATATAATTCTATTTCAATGCATATTGTAAAAACATAACTAACATTATTGGAGTCCCTTTTTAATTCTCATAAACAAAGATCTCAGTTAGACGCGACCGGAATCGCCATTTTCCTTGTTGAGAAAGGCCATTGTGCGCATACGCGGGAGTGTCAAATATTTCATATTTCTTTAATCATTTAAAAATATACCGTAACATATATTTTCCTTTTAAAGAAACCCTGCAAATCTGCATGCCAAGAGCTTTCGTTAGAATGTCTTACGAAGCCAATCGGTTAAGTCGTTTTCACAATCTCGTGGGAACAAAAAACAGCTTAGTGTTTTAAATATATAGATGGCAACAGAGAATTCGTTACTTTACAGGAATGATAAAAGTGAAATATGATTCTACACTGTAATACCAATCGTAGGAAGGAAGAAAAGAAAAAAAAAACATATCCGAGGTGGGAATCGAACCCTCTCGACCATGCAAAGGATGGCAACAGAGAATTCGTTACTTTACGGGAATGAAAAAGTGAAATATGTCTCTACAATGTAATACCAATCGTAGGAAGGAAGAAAATGAAAATAAAAAAAACGTATCCGAGGTGGGAATCGAACCCTCTCGACCATGCAAAGGATGGCAACAGAGAATTCGTTACTTTACGGGAATGATAAAAGTGAAATATGTTTCTACAATATAATACCAATCGTAGGAAGGAAGAAAACGAAAATAAAAAAAACATAACCGAGGTGGGAATCGAACCCTCTCGATGGGAACAGAGAATTCGTTACTTGACGGGAATGATAAAAGTGAAATATGTTTCTACAATGCAATACCAATCGTAGGAAGGAAGAAAACGAAAATAAAAAAACATATCCGAAGTGGGAATCGAACCCTCTCGATCATGCATAATACAAATTTCTGGGCAGTAACCTTATCCCCTTGGCCATCCAGACAACTGTCTGACACTGCAGTATTAAGCTATCTAACCAGTATACACACTCAACCTGCAGTTTATGTCCTTCAATTCGTGGTTTATTTAATATAATTCTATTTCAATGCATATTGTAAAAACATAACTAACATTATTGGAGTCCCTTTTTAATTCTCATAAACAAAGATCTCAGTTAGACGCGACCGGAATCGCCATTTTCCTTGTTGAGAAAGGCCATTGTGCGCATACGCGGGAGTGTCAAATATTACATATTTCTTTAATCATTTAAAAATATACCGTAACATATATTTTCCTTTTAAAGAAACCCTGCAAATCTGCATGCCAAGAGCTTTCGTTAGAATGTCTTACGAAGCCAATCGGTTAAGTCGTTTTCACAATCTCGTGGGAACAAAAAACAGCTTAGTGTTTTAAATATATAGACTAGTTGAAACCCGTCAAAAATGACGGTCAATAGAAAAATATTTACTGAAGAATTTTCTTATGTAGGCCTACTGTATATTCTTTGTACGATTATTTTTTGGCTCTATTGAAACTATAAGGGCGTCAAAAGATTGCACTCTCAACATTGCAAAATACTGCTGGCCATGACTGAAAAATTGATGAGGCAAATTGAGACCTATACGTTCCAGAGTTTTCCCTTGAGCTTCATTGATTGTGACAGAGTATGCCAAATAAATTGGAAAATATTGCCTCTTAAAACAAAATGATAGTGTTTTATCGGATGCTGTTAAATCAAGTAGAAGGATTAGACCTCTCTGCCTAATTTTAACTGCACTTATTATTTCCAAATCCAAGCAATATGGTTGCATTTAGGAGCCCTTGGGAAACGTTCAGATTTCTAACCAGCATAACGGTTCAAGCGTTTGGAATATGTGGAGGCAAATCATTTAGTTCCAAGGAATTCAAGAACTCGAGGAGTCTAATAAAACTGGCCGCAAACCGTCACATATAATTTTGGAATATAACGAAGAAATGCGATGATGTGCACCTCCATACATCTTAAAACAATGTGGACCGTATGGGTGTGGCACAGTAACATTGGCACCAAATGAAACGAAGGACATAGCATTGTACTGCCGATTAGTCTCTCTGAAATTCCTTGAGATATCATCTCCAGTGAAAAATAATTGTTGCAGCATGTCAAATGTTTTATATTTAGTCAGATTAATTTTACATTACAACAGCAAAGGTCAAAGTAACCAAGAGAAGATTTCTCTCAAGAGAAATACAGTGCAGAACAATGTTTAAATTTGTTCGTCAAGGACCCTACACTGTAACGGTATAGTATCTGGAATTGTATCTGAAATGCCGTATTCATATTGGAGTTTAAAAGTGGCTTCGTATTTTTCTCCGATTTCCCACTTGTTTGCGGCTAATGTTCTACTTCGTAAAATGGGTTTATTTATAGCAGCATTTCTCCCCAAATTAACGTCATAGCTTATTAAATAACACTATAGTGGCCTGCATCAACGCAGCTGCCAAATATTAAATAGCAAATAATAACTTACTTCCATTGCCAAAATCAACTGCGTGGTTAGACTCATTGTTATGTACTCTAAAAAAATAATCAATAAACAACAATATTCACTTATGCAACTAAGTTCAGAGACTTCCATTCTCAAGTTGGTTGCTGATGAGAATGCGATGAGACTGATCGCCAATAATAAAATCCTTGCAATTTTTGCAATTTGCTTGCAAACGCAACTCAGGATGACGAACTTCATTTTGAAATAAACAGAATGAAACTGCTCTAAATAATCAATTTCCATCACCTGTTGAAGGTACAATACTTTGCATTTCCATGACAGTAAATTATGCAAGGGAGCATAGAATCACTTCGCCACTACTGGAATGAGCATGGACTCACTTCGCCAGCCACCGTAATGGAGGGAGTTTTAGAATTATATGTTCAGTCTTTATCAAAGATCGTATTAACACAGGGAAGCCCAGTCTTAAGGCTACATTCTGAGCTATCGCCCCAGATTCCAGGTTCGATCCCTGCTCTGCCAATAAATTTAATTCTGGTCTGAGGGTTGGAACGGGGCGCACTCTTGAGGCAAACCTAAGAAGAGCAAAATTTGATTCCCATCTCAACAATCTTGGATGTGGTTTTCCGTGGTTTCCCACTTCCACTCCAGGCAAATACCGGGATAGTTCCTAACTTAAAGCCTCAGTCGTCAACTCTCCATTCCCCATACTAATTACAAATGCACACATCAATACAGCCATCACATTAACACAGGTTATCAGAGTAAGGTTTACACTCACACACCAAAATAGACGGGGCTGAGTGACCACGATGTCTGAGTCCATCAAATGAATTATGTTCGACAATTTTCTCTCAAGGCGAAGCGATTGTGCCGATATTTATTTAATAATTTAAAAGTATCTGGGAACGTAAATCATGGAGAATTCCTTACCTTACGGGAATAATAAACGTAGCCTAACATATGTTTAGACAATGTAATACCAATTGCAAGATAGAATAATTGGGAAATAGAATTACATGTCTGAGGTGGGAATCAAACTCCTTCGACGATGCATAATCAATTTCGTTGTCCACAATGTTAGCCGCTGAGCCACCCAGACAACGAAATTAGAGTGCAATATTAAGAGACGTAAACAACAAACGCACTCAACTGCCAGTTACAGTTCATCAATATTTCCCTTATTTCATGATTCTCAACTCCCTATTCCCCATACTAATTACAAATGCACACATCAATACAGCCATCACATTAACACAGGTTATCAGAGAAAGGTTTACACTCACACACCAAAGTAGACGGTGCTGAGTGACCACGCTGTCTGAGTCCATCAAATGAATTATGTTCGACAATTTTCTCTTAAGGCGAAGCGATTGTGCCGATTTTTATTTAATAATTTAAAAGTATCTGGCAACGTAAATCATGGAGAATTTCTTACCTTACGGGAATAATAAACGTAACATATGTTTAGACAATGTAATACCAATTGCAAGATAGAATAATTGGGAAATAGAATTACATGTCTGAGGTGGGAATCAAACTCCTTCGACGATGCATAATCAATTTCGTTGTCCACAGTGTTAGCCGCTGAGCCACCCAGACAACGAAATTAGAGTGCAATAATAAGTGACGTAAACAACAAACGCACTCAACTGCCAGTTACAGTTCATCAATATTTCCCTTATTTCATGATTCTATTCCAGTATATATCGGGATACAACATAAGCGATATTTCCCTTTTCAATTCTCATAAACAAAGATCACACTACGATACGGTGGATCTTTTATCCGCCATTTCTCTCATGAAGAAACGCAATTGTGGCAACGCGCAATTGCCACATATATTACTTTTTTCTTTAAACATATAAAAATATACCGTAACATATATTTTCCTTTTAAAGACACACTGAAAATCTGCATGCCAAGAGCTTTCGTTAGAATGTCATACGAAGCCAATCGGTTAAGTCGTTTTCAAAATCTCGTGTGTACAAAAAATACCTTAGTGTTTTAAATATATACTAGTTGAAACCCGTCAAAACATGACGGTCAAAGGGAAAATATTTACTGAAGAATCTCCTTATATAGGCCTAATGTACATTCTTTGTACGATTATTTTTTGGCTCTATTGAAACTATAAGGGCGTCAAAAGATTGCACTCTTAACATTGCAAAATACTGCTGGCAATGACTGAAAAATTGATGAGGCAAATTGAGACTTGTACGTTCCAGAGTTTCCCCTTGAGCTTTATTGATTTTGATAGAGTATGCCAAACGAATTGGAAAATATTGCCTCTTAAAAGAATTATTATAGTGTTATATCGGATGGCATTAAATCAAGTCGAAGGATTAGACCTCTTGGCCTATTTTTTACTGCACTTATTATTTCCAAATCCAAGCAATATGGTTGCATTTAGGAGCCCTTGAGAAACCTTCAGATTTCTAAGCAGCATAACTATGGGTCAATCGTTTAGAGTATGTGGAGGCAAATCTTATAATTCCAAGGAATTCAAGAACTCTGAGGGGTCTAATACAACTGGCCGCAAACCGTTGCTTATAATTTTGGAATATAACGAAGAAATGCGATGATGTGCAAAACATAACGGTCATTGGGAAAATATTTACTGTAGGACTTTCTTATATGCATTCTCTGTATGATTACAGAGAAAGATCGACTTTGCAACATATAACTGGCCATTACTGAAAACTTGCGTTACGTTACGTTTGCGTTAACCTTTTTCTCCTCCAGGGTTGTCTTTTCCAACGGATTAAGCGAGGGATCCCACCTCTACCGCCTCTAAAGGCAGTGTCCTGGAGCTTGTGACTCTGAGTCGGGGATACAACTCGGGTGTGTGACCAGCACTACGCCCAGGCGGCCTCACTTGCAAAGCGATCAGGGAGCTGATGAAGGGATGGTAAGAGCGGGAGGGTTAGGCAAGGAAGTGGGAAGGAGGCGGCCGTGGCCTTACGGTAGGTACCATCCCGGCATTTTCCCGAAGACGAAATGGGAAACCACGGAAAACTACTTCGAGGATGGCTGAGGTGGGAATTGAAACTCCTCTACTCATTTGGACCACCCGAGGCAGAGTATACCCCGTTCCAGTCCTCATACCACTTTTCAAAGTTCGTGGCAGAGCCGGAAATTGAACTCAGGACGGGGCGGCAGCTAACCATGCTGACCACTACGCTACAGAGGCGAGCTACGGAGGCAACGACTGAAAACTTGATGAGGTAAATAGTGACCTACACGTTGGAGAGTTCCCCCTTCAGCTTTATTGATTGTGATAAGGTATGGCAAGCGATTGCAAATTGGTGCTCTAAACGAAAATGGAAGTGTTTCATCGGATGGTGTTAAATAAAGTCGAAGGATTAGAACTCTCTGCCCAATATTATCTGCACTTATTATTTCCAAATCCAAGCAATTCTCATGCATAATTCTTACAATTAATCTGGCACCAATTAGGAGCTTTTGAGAATTGTCCAGATTCCTAAGGAGCATAACTGTGGCTCGAACATTAGGAGTATGAATATGTGGAAGCAAAATTCCGAGGAATTCAAGAATTCTGTAAGAAGAATCTGGCTTTCATATTCATTATTTAATCTGTAACAATTGTGTATGCTTTTGTTACCTTAGGGTTTTAAATATATATATGGCAATGTCAATCGCGCCGAATTTCTTAGTTTACGGGAATGCTAAGAGTAAAATATGTTTTGTCAATGGAATAGCAATACCAAGAAATAACAATTCGGAAAAAAAAGGTGACGGAGGTGGGACTCGAACAGCTCCCATTGCGCGATGCATAAATTAAGAGTCTCTGACGCTACGACCTGAGCTACAGAAACACTGGTAATATCACGCAATATTAAGTTAGTTAAACAACATAGGCACTACACACATAACTGTCAGTATACATATTTCAACATTTTCCGTCGTGTATAATTGTATTCCAGTATATATCGTGGGAACGTCATAAATAATGTTCACTTCTTTTATACTTCTAATAAATAACTGGTAATACTGGTAATACCACGCAATATTAAGTTAGTTAAACAACATAGGCCCTACACACTTAACTGTCAGTATACATATTTCAACATTTTCCGTCGTTTATAATTGTATTCCAGTATATATCGTGGGAACGTCATAAATAATGTTCACTTCTTTTATACTTCTAATAAATAACTATCATGGCCTGTTTGCCATCTCTTGATGAATACAGTACATTTGCATTTGTCAGTTGGCACAGGCTAGAGTAAAAGGTGGCTTTTCACCGATATCTCAGTCTCACTCATGGCTGTGATTATATGGAAGCTACTGAGGTATGGGTGGTGCTTAGTAATGGCCTTCAGGGCACAGTCAGTGCCTGTGGATGCTGTGAAAGGTTCTACTCATAGGGCTAGGACTACTGTTCTGACTCGGTGATGAAAGCAATGGCAAACTACCTCACTCCTCTTCTTGCCTAGAATTTCTCAATATAGCGCTGCCTTGGGTTTTTGTGGGTATCTACACACATAACGTAACGGCGGTGCTTTTTGAGGATCCAACCAGCCTTCGGGCTGACTACCTAACAGACATGACAGACAAATAACTATCAAACGCGATTGTACGCATGCGTGAGGGGCAAGAATTCTATATTAATTTAAAAATATACGAATTCCTTAGTTTAGGGGAATGCCAAGAGTTAAATATTTTTTGACAATGGAATAGCAATACCAAGGAATAAAAATACGGAAATAAAAAAACATGTCGGAGGTGGGACTCGAACTGCTTCCATTGCGCGATGCATAAATTAAGATATCTCGCTTCTACGACCTGAGCTACCACACCGCTTGTAATGGCGCGCAATATCAAGACGTATTGATGACATAGGCCCTACACACTCGACTGTCAGTTGACGTGTTTCAACATTTTCCGTCGTGTATAAATGTATTCCAGTAGCCTATACATCGTGGGAACGTCACAAATAATGTTCACTTCTTCTATATTTCTTATAAATAACTATCAAATTGAAACGCGATGCACTTGTAACCGCCATGACTGTCATGAGGCAAGGTGATTGTACGCATGCGTGAGGGGAAAGAATTCTGCAATTTTCTATATTAATTTAAAATGTATACGAATTCCTTAGTTTACGGGAATGCTAAGATTTAAATATGTTTTGACAATGGAATAGCAATACCAAGAAATAAAAATACAGAAATAAAAAAACATGTCGAAGATGGGACTCGAACAGCTTCCATTGCGCGATGCATAAATTAAGATGTCTTGCCTTTACGACCTGAGCTACCGAACCA
Source organism: Meconema thalassinum (assembly GCA_946902985.2). Lineage (NCBI taxonomy): Eukaryota > Metazoa > Arthropoda > Insecta > Orthoptera > Tettigoniidae > Meconema > Meconema thalassinum. The sequence goes on along the minus strand of OX336391.1, from coordinate 290,500,101 downwards.
CTTATAATAACACGCAATATTAAGACAGTTTAATTACATAGGCCCTAAACACTCGACTACGTGTTTCGACATTTTCCATTGTGTATAATTGTATTCCTGTATATATCGTGGGAACATCATAAATAATGTTCCCTTCCTTTATACTTCTTGCAAATAACTATCAAATTGAAACGCGATGCACTTGTAACAAAATAAAAAAAAAACAATATCCGAGGTGGGAATCGAACCCTCTCGATCATGCATAATACATATTTCTAAGCAGTAAACTTATCCCCTTAGCCATCCACACAACTAAGGGACCTTTCAGTATTAACCTATCTAACCAGTATACACACTCAACCTGCAGTTTAAGTCCTTCAATTTGTGGTTTATTTAATATAATTATATTTCAATGCATATTGTAAAAACATAATTAACATTATTGGAGACCCTTTTTAATTCTCATAAACAAAGATCTCAGTTAGACGCGACCGGAATCGCCATTTTCCTTGTTGAGAAAGGCCATTGTGCGCATGCGCGGGAGTGTCAAATACTACATATTTCTTTAATCATTTAAAAATATACCGTAACATATATTTTCCTTTTAAAGAAACTCTGCAAATCTGCATGCCAAGAGCTTTCGTTAGAATGTCTTACGAAGCCAATCGGTTAAGTCGTTTTCACAATCTCGTGTGTACAAAAAACAGCTTAGTGTTTTAAATATATAGACTAGATGAAACCCGTCAAAACATGACGGACAATGGAAAACAAAATTACTGAAGAAGCTTCTTATATAAGTTACATTCTTTGTACGATTACTTTTTAGCACTATTGAAACTTTAAGGGCGTCAAAAGATAGCACTCTCAGCATTGCAACATATTGCTGGTCATGACTGAAAACGTGATGAGGTCATCATCATATTGCACAGTTTCCAGCCACTGGCCGGGTCTGTTTGGAACACAAGCCTCTCCAACGTCTTCTGTCTTCCCACCATCTCTCAGCCTCCACCCTTGTCCAGTCTTCTCCTCTCTTCTTCACGCTTTCTTCCACCCCCTTCAGCCATCTGTCTCTCGGTCTCCCTCTTGGTCTCTTTCCTTCCCACTTCGTCTCGTGTATCCTCCTGGGTATCCTCTTCTCCTCCATTCGTTTTACATGTCCATACCATCTAAGTCTAGATTTCTCTATACCATCCTGTAATGGTTCCTCCTTCATTAATTCTCTGGTCCTCTCATTTCTTATTCTGTCCCTCTTTGTAGCTCCAATACTGCTTCTCAAGAACCTCATCTCACTGGCCTGTATTTTGCTCTTCACCCTTCCTTTCATAACCCAGGCCTCCAAGGCATACGTCAGGATAGGGACATAGTACGTCCGATATATGATCTTTTTGCTGTTCTGAGGGACATCCTTGCTCCATAACATGCTTCTCACACTCCTCCGGAATGCTTCTGCCTGTCTCCCCCGCTCATTTATTTCTCTATCGTTTCTTCCATTCTCTTGCATCAGGCTACCCAGATACTTGAAACTCTCCACTTCCTTCAGCTGTTCCCCACCAATTGTTATTCCTGTTGTGGTTCTTTCCTTCTTCCTTGTTGTGATCACCATCTCACTCTTATTTATGCTAAATTTCATCCCATAACCTTGTATTATTCCTTCCCACACGTCCAACTGTTCCTGTACCTCCTCCTCCTTGTTTCTCCAAATCATCAAATCATCTGCAAGCACCATTGCTTTCATCTTTCCTTCCCCAATTACTTGTGCCACTCGGCTCATTATGTCATCCATCACCACAATGAAAAGTAACGGTGACAGTGCACTTCCTTGTTTCAGGCCGTTTCTCTGTTCCAACCAGTCCGATCTCTCTCCTCCCACTTTCACACAGCTCACGCTTCCCTTGTACATCTCCTTTATCCTCCTTATAGTCCATTTTTCTATTCCTCTATCCTCCAGGGACTTCCATACTTTGTTTCTGCATACACTGTCATATGCTTTCTCAATGTTCAGGAAGGCCATCAGTAGATCTGTTCCATACTCATAGTGCTGTTCTTGTAACTGCCTTATAGCAAAAATCAAATCCACTGTGGACCTTCCTGCTCTGAAGCCAGATTGTTCTTCCCTCATCCCTCCTTCTATCCTTGTCCTAATTCTGCTTTCCAAAACTTTCTCAAACAACTTTGCACAATGACTCATCAGTGTTATTCCCCGATAGTTTCTGCATTCTGTTCTACTACCTTTCTTGAAGATCGGGACAATTATTCCCTTTTTCCAGCCCTCTGGGGTCTTCCTTTCCTTCCATGCTGTCTTCATCAGTCGGTACAACCATTGTATCCCCACCTCTCCTGCTGCTCTCACCAACTCCACACTCAACTCATCCACACCCGGTGCCTTCCCTCCTTTCATCTTCCTCACTGCATCTTCCACGTCTTTCCATGTTAAGTCCTTTTCTGTTTGCAGTTCATCTACTATACCTCTTCCCCGATTTCTTCCTCCTCGCCGTGGTTTCCATTTTGGTTCAGGAGTTCTTCAAAATATTCTTTCCACATTTTCTTCAGTTCTTCCCTATTTTCTATCTCTTTTCCCCTTTTGATCACCATTCTAACATAATCCGTAGGATCCTTCCGCCTCTTATTCTTTACCATCCCACACAGGACCTTTTTTGTACCTTCACTATCCTGCTGGTCATGACTGAAAACGTGATGAGGTAAATAGCCCAATACGTTCAAGAGTTTCTCTTTGAGCTTGATTGATTGTGATAAAGTAGGCCGAGCGAATAGGACATTGTTGCCTATTAAAAGAAAATGTACTGTACCTGCAAATGTTTTATCGGAAGGTGTTAAATCAAGTCGTAGGATTTGAGCTCTCTGCCTAATATTACTGCACCTATTATATCCGAATCCAAGCAATTTCTTACATATTTCTTACAATTAATATATTAATATGAGTCCTTGGGAAACGTTCAGATTTCTAAGGAGCATAACTACGGCTCAAACGTTCGGAGTATGTGGAGGCGAATCACTTAATTCCAAGGAATTGAAAAATTCAATAATAGGGAAATGAAGTAGCTGGCTTTCATCTTCAGTATCCAATCTGTAAACGCTGATGTATGTGTTGAACTACTGGATATAAGTTCAATGACTTTTAAATTAATATCATTACATTGTTGCAGCTTGGCAAATATTTTATATTCCAGCAGATCAATTTTACCCTCACAACAGTAAAGACCAAAGTAACCACGCATAGATTTTAAGCAAGAGAAATACAATGTAGAACAAAGTTTACATTTGATCGTCAAAGACCTTACAGTACACTGTACTGCATAATATCTGGAATTGTTTCTGAAATGGCCTATTTATATTGGATTTTAAATGTGGCTTCGTATTATTCGATAACACTATAGTTCCTGCAATAACGGAGCCGCTAAATATTAAATGGCAAATAATACTTCCATTGCCGAAATCAACTGCGTAGTTAGACTCAGTACTCTAAACAAATAATCATTAAACAATTGTCTTATACAATGAAGTTCAACATGACCGTCCAGAGACTGTCATACTCAAGTTGGTTGGTGAGGAGAATGCGATGAGACTGATCGCTTAAAATAAATTCCTTATAATTGTTCCTGCCAGCGAAATTTTTTGCAATAGCTTGAAAACGCAGCTCAGAATGACGTTCTTCATTTTGTTATAAACAGTACGAAACTGCTCTAAATAAGCAATTTCCATCACCTGTTATAAGTTATGGCAGTACATTTTGAAGGGGAACATAGAATCACTTCACCAACTACTGGAATGACCATAGGCCTATACTCAATACTCACTTCGACAGTCACCCTAAAGGAGGCAGTTTATGAATTCTATGTCCCGTGCATGTCAAAAATCGTATTAACACATGGAGGCCCACCAATTCTTGTCTATCGCCCCGGAGACCCGGGTTACATTTCCTGCTCTGCCAAGAAATTTAATTCTGGTCTGAGGGCAAAAACGGGGCACATTCAGTCTCTTGAGGTATAACTAAGAAGAAGAAGGTTTAATTCCCACCTCGACAATCTTGGATGTGGTTTTCCGTGGTTTCCCCCATCCACTTAAGGCAAATACCGGGATGGTTCCTAACTTAAGGCCTTGGCCGTCTCCTTGCCATTTACCACCTTAATTACAAATACACACAGTAATGCAGCCATCACAATAACACAGGTTATCAGAGAAAATTTCACACGTACACACCCAAGTACACGGGGCTGAGTGACCACGATGTCGGAGCCCTTCAAACGAATTATATTTGCCAAGTGTCTCTCATGGCGAAAGCAATTGTGGACACTCGCGAGTGCCTGGAAAACTACTTTTTTCTTTAATAATTTAAGAGTATATCGACGGTGCATAATTATAACTTTTAGTCTAGGACTCTAATAACTTGACCAGCGAAGCATTGGGAAGAAATTGCAATATTAAGGTACATAAACAACCTAGCCTACTACACACCCAAGTACACGGGGCTGAGTGACCACGATGTCGGAGCCCTTCAAACGAATTATATTTGCCAAGTGTCTCTCATGGCGAAAGCAATTGTGGACACGCGCGAGTGCCTGGAAAACTACTTTTTTCTTTAATAATTTAAGAGTATATCGACGGTGCATAATTATAACTTTTAGTCTAGGACTCTAATAGCTTGACCAGCGAAGCATTGGGAAGAAATTGCAATATTAAGGTACATAAACAACCTAGCCTACACATTCAATTGTCGGTTAATGTTCCTCAACATTTCCCTTCTTAAATATTCCCCTCCTTCATAATTTTCCATCACGTGAAAACGTGCTATGTCTTGTGTTTTTAATATATCGATGCAATGGTGCTGCCATCTGCTGTCAGTTACTGGAACTATATGGGCGATGTACTGCCATCTGTTGTCAGTTGTAGGAACTGATTGCAGATATTTAAACGGCGTACTGCGGGCAACAGTTTGCTCTTTTGATCACATACTGCAATGCAATGGTAAAACGGAAATAAAACGTATTTAGAGGGAATGTAGAAATATGTATCTTTAACAGACATAAAACCTTACTAATACTCCTTGATTAAACAAAATTTCAGTGGTAAAAAAAAATAATTAATATTGGCGAGGCCTGGGATCGAACCGGTGCTTCTTGGAACAACAGTCAGGCGTCTTAACCATATAGCTACTCCCGCACTCATGTTTAGCAGCAGACGCAGCTATTCATTATATTCAAAAGCCGCTGTCTGAAGGAACTAATCCATTTCATTATCCAAATAAATCAATGTTGCACATTCGTATACGTTCATACTGTTATTATATTTTATTGTCAGAACTTGGTTAATGTATGTTTTCAATTACATGGAAGCTTATTAAATAACTTACATTTTAATGGACTTCTCGCCGCCATTTTGTCATGACCCCAGGCGGATTGTGCGCATGCGTGAGGGGAAAGTTTTCTGCTATTTTCTATATTAATTTAAAAATATACCGTAATATATTTGTTTATTTTAGAGACACTCTGCAAATCTCGAGGCCAAGAGCTTTCGTTAGAGTGCTCTACGAAGCCAATCGGTTAAGTCGTTTTCACAATCTCGTGTGTACAAAAAACAGCTTAGTGTTTTAAATATATAGACTAGATGAAACCCGTCAAAACATGACGGACAATGGAAAACAAAATTACTGAAGAAGCTTCTTATATAAGTTACATTCTTTGTACGATTACTTTTTAGCACTATTGAAACTTTAAGGGCGTCAAAAGATAGCACTCTCAGCATTGCAACATATTGCTGGTCATGACTGAAAACGTGATGAGGTCATCATCATATTGCACAGTTTCCAGCCACTGGCCGGGTCTGTTTGGAACACAAGCCTCTCCAACGTCTTCTGTCTTCCCACCATCTCTCAGCCTCCACCCTTGTCCAGTCTTCTCCTCTCTTCTTCACGCTTTCTTCCACCCCCTTCAGCCACCTGTCTCTCGGTCTCCCTCTTGGTCTCTTTCCTTCCCACTTCGTCTCGTGTATCCTCCTGGGTATCCTCTTCTCCTCCATTCGTTTTACATGTCCATACCATCTAAGTCTAGATTTCTCTATACCATCCTGTAATGGTTCCTCCTTCATTAATTCTCTGGTCCTCTCATTTCTTATTCTGTCCCTCTTTGTAGCTCCAATACTGCTTCTCAAGAACCTCATCTCACTGGCCTGTATTTTGCTCTTCACCCTTCCTTTCATAACCCAGGCCTCCAAGGCATACGTCAGGATAGGGACATAGTACGTCCGATATATGATCTTTTTGCTGTTCTGAGGGACATCCTTGCTCCATAACATGCTTCTCACACTCCTCCGGAATGCTTCTGCCTGTCTCCCCCGCTCATTTATTTCTCTATCGTTTCTTCCATTCTCTTGCATCAGGCTACCCAGATACTTGAAACTCTCCACTTCCTTCAGCTGTTCCCCACCAATTGTTATTCCTGTTGTGGTTCTTTCCTTCTTCCTTGTTGTGATCACCATCTCACTCTTATTTATGCTAAATTTCATCCCATAACCTTGTATTATTCCTTCCCACACGTCCAACTGTTCCTGTACCTCCTCCTCCTTGTTTCTCCAAATCATCAAATCATCTGCAAGCACCATTGCTTTCATCTTTCCTTCCCCAATTACTTGTGCCACTCGGCTCATTATGTCATCCATCACCACAATGAAAAGTAACGGTGACAGTGCACTTCCTTGTTTCAGGCCGTTTCTCTGTTCCAACCAGTCCGATCTCTCTCCTCCCACTTTCACACAGCTCACGCTTCCCTTGTACATCTCCTTTATCCTCCTTATAGTCCATTTTTCTATTCCTCTATCCTCCAGGGACTTCCATACTTTGTTTCTGCATACACTGTCATATGCTTTCTCAATGTTCAGGAAGGCCATCAGTAGATCTGTTCCATACTCATAGTGCTGTTCTTGTAACTGCCTTATAGCAAAAATCAAATCCACTGTGGACCTTCCTGCTCTGAAGCCAGATTGTTCTTCCCTCATCCCTCCTTCTATCCTTGTCCTAATTCTGCTTTCCAAAACTTTCTCAAACAACTTTGCACAATGACTCATCAGTGTTATTCCCCGATAGTTTCTGCATTCTGTTCTACTACCTTTCTTGAAGATCGGGACAATTATTCCCTTTTTCCAGCCCTCTGGGGTCTTCCTTTCCTTCCATGCTGTCTTCATCAGTCGGTACAACCATTGTATCCCCACCTCTCCTGCTGCTCTCACCAACTCCACACTCAACTCATCCACACCCGGTGCCTTCCCTCCTTTCATCTTCCTCACTGCATCTTCCACGTCTTTCCATGTTAAGTCCTTTTCTGTTTGCAGTTCATCTACTATACCTCTTCCCCGATTTCTTCCTCCTCGCCGTGGTTTCCATTTTGGTTCAGGAGTTCTTCAAAATATTCTTTCCACATTTTCTTCAGTTCTTCCCTATTTTCTATCTCTTTTCCCCTTTTGATCACCATTCTAACATAATCCGTAGGATCCTTCCGCCTCTTATTCTTTACCATCCCACACAGGACCTTTTTTGTACCTTCACTATCCTGCTGGTCATGACTGAAAACGTGATGAGGTAAATAGCCCAATACGTTCAAGAGTTTCTCTTTGAGCTTGATTGATTGTGATAAAGTAGGCCGAGCGAATAGGACATTGTTGCCTATTAAAAGAAAATGTACTGTACCTGCAAATGTTTTATCGGAAGGTGTTAAATCAAGTCGTAGGATTTGAGCTCTCTGCCTAATATTACTGCACCTATTATATCCGAATCCAAGCAATTTCTTACATATTTCTTACAATTAATATATTAATATGAGTCCTTGGGAAACGTTCAGATTTCTAAGGAGCATAACTACGGCTCAAACGTTCGGAGTATGTGGAGGCGAATCACTTAATTCCAAGGAATTGAAAAATTCAATAATAGGGAAATGAAGTAGCTGGCTTTCATCTTCAGTATCCAATCTGTAAACGCTGATGTATGTGTTGAACTACTGGATATAAGTTCAATGACTTTTAAATTAATATCATTACATTGTTGCAGCTTGGCAAATATTTTATATTCCAGCAGATCAATTTTACCCTCACAACAGTAAAGACCAAAGTAACCACGCATAGATTTTACGCAAGAGAAATACAATGTAGAACAAAGTTTACATTTGATCGTCAAAGACCTTACAGTACACTGTACTGCATAATATCTGGAATTGTTTCTGAAATGGCCTATTTATATTGGATTTTAAATGTGGCTTCGTATTATTCGATAACACTATAGTTCCTGCAATAACGGAGCCGCTAAATATTAAATGGCAAATAATACTTCCATTGCCGAAATCAACTGCGTAGTTAGACTCAGTACTCTAAACAAATAATCATTAAACAATTGTCTTATACAATGAAGTTCAACATGACCGTCCAGAGACTGTCATACTCAAGTTGGTTGGTGAGGAGAATGCGATGAGACTGATCGCTTAAAATAAATTCCTTATAATTGTTCCTGCCAGCGAAATTTTTTGCAATAGCTTGAAAACGCAGCTCAGAATGACGTTCTTCATTTTGTTATAAACAGTACGAAACTGCTCTAAATAAGCAATTTCCATCACCTGTTATAAGTTATGGCAGTACATTTTGAAGGGGAACATAGAATCACTTCACCAACTACTGGAATGACCATAGGCCTATACTCAATACTCACTTCGACAGTCACCCTAAAGGAGGCAGTTTTTGAATTCTATGTCCCGTGCATGTCAAAAATCGTATTAACACATGGAGGCCCACCAATTCTTGTCTATCGCCCCGGAGACCCGGGTTACATTTCCTGCTCTGCCAAGAAATTTAATTCTGGTCTGAGGGCAAAAACGGGGCACATTCAGTCTCTTGAGGTATAACTAAGAAGAAGAAGGTTTAATTCCCACCTCGACAATCTTGGATGTGGTTTTCCGTGGTTTCCCCCTTCCACTTAAGGCAAATACCGGGATGGTTCCTAACTTAAGGCCTTGGCCGTCTCCTTGCCATTTACCACCTTAATTACAAATACACACAGTAATGCAGCCATCACAATAACACAGGTTATCAGAGAAAATTTCACACGTACACACCCAAGTACACGGGGCTGAGTGACCACGATGTCGGAGCCCTTCAAACGAATTATATTTGCCAAGTGTCTCTCATGGCGAAAGCAATTATGGACACTCGCGAGTGCCTGGAAAACTACTTTTTTCTTTAATAATTTAAGAGTATATCGACGGTGCATAATTATAACTTTTAGTCTAGGACTCTAATAACTTGACCAGCGAAGCATTGGGAAGAAATTGCAATATTAAGGTACATAAACAACCTAGCCTACTACACACCCAAGTACACGGGGCTGAGTGACCACGATGTCGGAGCCCTTCAAACGAATTATATTTGCCAAGTGTCTCTCATGGCGAAAGCAATTGTGGACACGCGCGAGTGCCTGGAAAACTACTTTTTTCTTTAATAATTTAAGAGTATATCGACGGTGCATAATTATAACTTTTAGTCTAGGACTCTAATAGCTTGACCAGCGAAGCATTGGGAAGAAATTGCAATATTAAGGTACATAAACAACCTAGCCTACACATTCAATTGTCGGTTAATGTTCCTCAACATTTCCCTTCTTAAATATTCCCCTCCTTCATAATTTTCCATCACGTGAAAACGTGCTATGTCTTGTGTTTTTAATACATCGATGCAATGGTGCTGCCATCTGCTGTCAGTTACTGAAACTATATGGGCGATGTACTGCCATCTGTTGTCAGTTGTAGGAACTGATTGCAGATATTTAAACGGCGTACTGCGGGCAACAGTTTGCTCTTTTGATCACATGCTGCAATGCAATGGTAAAACGGAAATAAAACGTATTTAGAGGGAATGTAGAAATATGTATCTTTAACAGACATAAAACCTTACTAATACTCCTTGATTAAACAATATTTCAGTGGTAAAAAAAAATAAAAAATACTGGCGAGGCCTGGGATCGAACCGGTGCTTCTTGGAACAACAGTCAGGCGTCTTAACCATATAGCTACTCGCGCACTCATGTTTAGCAGCAGACGCAGCTATTCATTATATTCAAAAGCCGCTGTCTGAAGGAACTAATCCATTTCATTATCCAAATAAATCAATGTTGCACATTCGTATACGTTCATACTGTTATTATATTTTATTGTCAGAACTTGGTTAATGTATGTTTTCAATTACATGGAAGCTTATTAAATAACTTACATTTTAATGGACTTCTCACCGCCATTTTGTCATGACCCCAGGCGGATTGTGCGCATGCGTGAGGGGAAAGTTTTCTGCTATTTTCTATATTAATTTAAAAATATACCGTAATATATTTGTTTATTTTAGAGACACTCTGCAAATCTCGAGGCCAAGAGCTTTCGTTAGAGTGCTCTACGAAGCCAATCGGTTAAGTCGTTTTCACAATCTCGTGTGTACAAAAAACAGCTTAGTGTTTTAAATATATAGATGGCAACAGAGAATTCGTTACTTTACAGGAATGATAAAAGTGAAATATGATTCTACACTGTAATACCAATTGTAGGAAGGAAGAAAACAAAAAAAAAACATATCCGAGGTGGGAATCGAACCCTCTCGACCATGCAAAGGATGGCAACAGAGAATTCGTTACTTTACGGGAATGAAAAAGTGAAATATGTCTCTACAATGTAATACCAATCGTAGGAAGAAAGAAAACGAAAATAAAAAAAACATAACCGAGGTGGGAATCGAACCCTCTCGATGGGAACAGAGAATTCGTTACTTGACGGGAATGATAAAAGTGAAATATGTTTCTACAATGCAATACCAATCGTAGGAAGGAAGAAAACGAAAATAAAAAAACATATCCGAAGTGGGAATCGAACCCTCTCGATCATGCATAATACAAATTTCTGGGCAGTAACCTTATCCCCTTGGCCATCCAGACAACTGTGTGACACTGCAGTATTAAGCTATCTAACCAGTATACACACTCAACCTGCAGTTTATGTCCTTCAATTCGTGGTTTATTTAATATAATTCTATTTCAATGCATATTGTAAAAACATAACTAACATTATTGGAGTCCCTTTTTAATTCTCATAAACAAAGATCTCAGTTAGACGCGACCGGAATCGCCATTTTCCTTGTTGAGAAAGGCCATTGTGCGCATACGCGGGAGTGTCAAATATTTCATATTTCTTTAATCATTTAAAAATATACCGTAACATATATTTTCCTTTTAAAGAAACCCTGCAAATCTGCATGCCAAGAGCTTTCGTTAGAATGTCTTACGAAGCCAATCGGTTAAGTCGTTTTCACAATCTCGTGGGAACAAAAAACAGCTTAGTGTTTTAAATATATAGATACGAACATCCGTATTAAGGATCAGCATAAAAAGGCTTTGTTTGTTCACGCAATTACTTGTTCATAAACCAGGTCGTATTTCCCCAGTATTTTTCTATGTTTTCATCTGCCAGTGATGGTACCAGCACCGTAGTAACCTTGAGTTTAGATTACTGTCTGTCTGTCTGTCTGTTAGGTAGCCAGCCCAAAGGCTGGTTGGATCCTCAAAAAGTACCACCGTTAGGTTATGTGGGTAAATGCCCACAAAAAACCAAGGCAGCGCAATATTGAGGGTACTACGCAAGAAGAGGAGTGAGGTAGTTTGCCATTGCTTTCCTCACTGAGTCAAAACAACAGTACTAACCCTATGAGTAGAACCTTTCACAGCATCTACAGGCACTGACTGTGCCCTGCACTCAGCACCACTCATACGTACCTCAGTAGTTTCCATATAATCACAGCCATGAGTGGGACTGAGACATCGTTGAAAAGCCATAGTTTACTCTAGCCTGCGCCTTAAACTCTAATTATTGCCTGTCTATTTGTTATGAATGAGCGTCAATACTACTTCAGCGAATGGCATTTATGTAGAATGCACCCCTAAAATAAAACTATACAACAAATTATATATGTAATACAAAGCGGTGATGGGTTACATGGAAACATTAAATCCTGCCAGTAACGCAATTGCGCAATTGACATGACACGCCCAGGAGTGAAAAGGGTTGGTGATTCACTTGCTACCACGAATCTGAGATTTTCACGAGGGAAGAAGGATATCTTGCTGACAAAACGGGTAATAACGAAAGAAACTTGACGAACGTACATATTTTAACGTATTTTATGGATGACCCCAAAATAAGTATCGATGGTGGCAACATTGTCGACCAATAAGAATAAATAACTTGCCCTTCAGTGTTAAAGGAAGACCACTCTGGCACCAATAGAAATGGTTTGCATGGTTTTCTATTTGAATTTTTGACAAATGCTAAAACGGTAACTATTTTAAAGCCTAAATTACAAGTACACTCACTAGCTCAAACACTACATCAACACAGGTTGTAAGGCAGATTCCACGTATAGAAAAGCACAAGAGCTGATGGCCATGATATTCCAAATCCATAGTGAAACAACAACAGCACTGTTAGATAATTCTAAGGTTGTCTGGTATGGTCTGTGGTGTAGCTCAAGTCAAAGCAATGTGTTTGTTTTCTTGTGTTTGAACCAGAGACCCGAGGGAAATTGTGTGGATGTTGAGCCCTTCTATTTGATCCCGAATCAAAGCCACAGTATGAATGCTCTTGCGGTTGATTCAGTTCTCAGCGCAGTAATGGGTAATCGACTGTAGTTAACTTGTAAGAGCAACCGACTGGTGCAGATTCATTACAATTGGTATGTGGTTTCTAAACCGGCCAAGTTGGCTGAGAGTGCCAACGCGCTAGCTATTGCCTCGCGGGCATCTGGAGAGCGTGAGTTCGAATCCCACCTCCCATGGTTTTCCATTTTTACCCCCAGGAAAATGTCAGGATGGTTCCTTTCAACAGGTCCACGGCCGACGTCGTTCCCAAATCCATTTTATGACCCCTTCTTTATTTAGAGCCAAGTTAGCGATCGGCCTGTTACCATCCCCAGTTGTATCTGCTGCCACTGTCTTTGCGATGGTAGAGAGTCCGTGGGTGAGGCCATTCTGGAAGGATAAGAGACTAAACAACAAAGAACAATCAAATAGGTCTATTTTCTTTTCTTCTTTTTGCCGTGTGACCTCCTGAGAGGCCAAGTGCTACTTCAGGATATTTGCTGCGGAGGTAAGACTCTAAGATTACTGCAGGTTAATTGTCAGAGTTTAGGAAATAAATTAATTGAATTTTGGAATCTTGTAGAGACGTATTCTCCGGACATTGTCATTGCTACTGAATCTTGGTTATATGAGGATATAAATAGTAGCGAAATAATTCAAGGGACCTACGAGATGTACAGAAGGGATCGGGGGAAGCGAGGTGGTGGGCTATTTATTTGTGTGCGCAAAAATATAGCTAGTTTCTTAAAGTGGGCTGATACGGATCATGAAATGTTATGTGTACAAATTTCGGATAAAGGGAATAAATTCACTCTTCAGGTGATAGGGGCGTATAGAGCACCGAAAGATAACTTTTCGCTTCTCGACACACTGTATGATAAAACTTGTACGGCTAATGCTATGAAAAAGAGCATAATAATTGCCGGAGATTTAAACCTCCCCAAAGTAGACTGGTCTGGTGAGTCAACTAGCTGTGGTCTAGCTCAGAGCTCTGCAAAGAAATTCTTAAGGGAGGGGGGATTTTCCCAAGTAGTTGACTTCCCAACTAGAGGCAATAATACCTTAGATGTTTATCTCGTAAGGCCTGTAGAGCTGTATATTAACTGTCTGAAAGAACCAGGAATTAGTGACCATTCTGGGGTTGAATTAAATATTAGATACGGTAACATTACAAAATTAGACTCTGATGTAGCAAATAAGATCATATTCCAGTATCGCAGGGCAGATCAAGGCAAATTTCAGGGGTATTTGAATGAGCTACTTGTAGGATGGGCATCGGAAGGAAATCACATTAATATCCTATGGACTAACTTTTTGAAAATTTTAAATAGCGCTATTGATAAATTTGTTCCATTTAAATTACTGAAACAAAACCCAGATTCTGAGTATTACACACGGGAAATCAGGAGTTTTAAACGGAAAATTAGGAAATTATACAATATAAGACCTGATACTGACAAGTATATGTTGAAATTTGAGTCCTTATCAAGAGAGCTCGTCTTAAAAAAGAGGGCTGCTCATGACAATTATATGCAAGGTTTACTTGGTTCGGGAGACGATGGGTGGAAAAAAAAATTACAGTTATGTTAGGAGAAGAAAGGGAAATTCAAATAATATGTCGATGATAATGTCCGGTGACGGTAAATTAATTACTGAGAAGCAAGCCATTGCTAATGAATTAAATGTCTTTTATGGTAGTGTGTTCAATAAATCCAATAGCCGTGTGTTGGACCTTAACGGTGAATCAGGGGCTCCACTTCTCCAAATAAACCAGTCAGCAATTGTAAAGCTAATACAAAAATTACGTTACAATATATCGAAGGGTCCTGATAATATTGTTAGTGAAGTACTTAAACTAGGAGATAGGGCCGTGGCACGATACTTAGAGGTGATTTTTAATGTGTCCATAAACAATTGCGCAAATCCCGGATGACTGGATAAGAGCTACGGTAGTCCCAATATTTAAGGGAGGGAGCAGACTTGAATTGGGCAACTACAGGCCGGTTAGTCTTACGTCCATCGTTTGTAAACAGATGGAGCATCTCATTTGCGACTACTTAAGGGAACAGTGGGAAACATTATCATGTTTTAATGATAGGCAACATGGATTTCGGAAAGGTTACTCATGCGAGTCAGATGCTATCACTATTTCAAGATATTAGCGAATCGTTAGACGATGGAGTTTCAGTCGACGCCGTAGTTATAGATTTTGCGAAGGCATTTGATGTTGTGCCGCATGACATGCTACTCCATAAATTAGCTTCGACGAAGATTGATAGATGAGTAATTTTATGGATCCAAGAATTTTTGACGGGTCGTTCCCAGAAAGTGAAAGTTGAAGGCCGATTCTCGGTTGAAATTACCGTAACGTCGGGTATCCCTCAGGGCAGCGTAATCGGAACTTTGTTATTTTTGGCGTTTATAAATGATTTACCAAATGGGATTCGCAGTGACTGTCGATTGTTTGCGGATGATTGTGTAATATATCGAAAGATACATGACTCACAAGACAATCCAGTACTTCAAGATGACCTGAACCTGGTCTATAAGTGGGCGATTGGAAATAAAATGAAAATAAACACAAGAAAATGTAGTCTAATAAAAATAGGGAAAGTGCGAAGGCAAGATTTTCAATATAACATTGGCTCGGAAATACTTGAAGAAGAAGATTCTTGCAAATATTTGGGCGTTCACGTAAGAAATGATATGAAATGGGGTAGTCATATTGGATGTGTAGTTTCTAAAGCTTACAAATCCCTGCACTTTGTAATGAGGGTATTAAAAGGAAGTAGTACCTCTGCTAAATAATTAGGATATTTGTCACTTGTAAGACCTATCCTGGAATACGCCTCGGCGGTTTGGGGTCCATATCAAGTAGGGCTCATAAATGAGTTGGAAATGGTACAAAGAAAGGCCGCTAGATATGTGCTCAGTGACTTTAATCCCAGGAGCAGTGTGAGCCGTATGTTAAAGAAACTTGGGTGGGAATCACTTGAGGCTAGGAGGATGAAATCTAGACTCTGCGCTATGTACATCGCGTATACAAATCAACCAGCATGGGGCGAGCTTAACAAACGTATGGAAAAGCCCACTTACATGGGTAGGAGCGATCACCCTTTCAAAGTTAAGGGCCGACCACAGCGAACAAATTATGGTAAGTATTCTTTCGTAAACCGTGCCATTGATAATTGGAACTCTCTACCTGCCGCAGTCTTAGAGCCTTTTCCCAAACATATAGGTGTGTTTAAGAAAAGACTGACAATTTGTGTAAATACTCCAGTTTAATTGTTAGTGAGTTGTTATGTACAATTATTTATTTGTTATGTATATCTAATTTGCCACCGGGGAACACATCCCCAATTGCATATAAACGAATGAATGAATGAATGAAAGTGCAGGTCTTTCTAATCGACGCGCGTGGGCGACTTGCATGTCGGGATGAGAGATGGAATGGATGAAGATGGATGAAATTGGGCAAGGATGTGGAAGGAAGCGGCCGTGGCCTGTCAGAAGGTATCGTCCCAGCATTTGCCTGGTGTTGAAAATGGGAAACCACGGAAAACCATTTCAAGGACGGCCGGCGGTGGGGATCGAACGCACGCGTCTACCGAGTCAGCAGAGAGTTTGGCCCCATGAACTAATGCTGCGCTTTAGCGAGCGTAGCCACTGCTGTCGGTAATCAAATAATGAACTAAATTATGGTTTAGTAGCTCAAAACAATTTCCGCTAATTTAAAAGTACAATTTTTATCGGCCCCCGCTCCTGCATACGTCCCTGGTGGAAATGTGACAAAAATTCGTGACCAAGCTATGTTTATTCCTTCATTGCCATTAGTTGGCTACTTCAAACCTCACTCATTTCACTAATTGGGCCGCGTTTAGGGTAAACACATACTGTTCAGGAAATGTCCAATGTCCAATTGCGCCATGCATTGACTCTGTGCTTCCTGTTACTCTAATGTAATTATTACACTTCCCCTGAATTAATTTCATAATCTGTGTATTAATTGTCCATTCCTCAATTGATAGTATTTTATTTTTGATCAATGAATGTATCATTATGAGCTTATACCACCCCATTAGCTCAGTTACTGGCTCAATGGATTATATCGGTGCGAGGTAAATAATTGATTACATTGGAGCAGTCGTGTTACCAAAGAGTGTTGCTCAGCGCGTTTAACTCGTGAGGTCAGGCTATGCAAGGAATCAGGAAACGAGTGGGCTCGAACCTCACTATCGGCTGCCGTTGGCATGGCTCTCCATTCTTCTAATAGGCCACAGCCTCCACCATGATCTTCCGAACCCACAAACTGTACCCAGTTTTATTCATCTCTCATGGGTTTTGTTGCATGGAAACAGTCCATGGCCGAAGCAACAGATTTACTGAGTTCACATTGCATCATACTTCTAAATATAATGAATTGTTTATATGTAGTTCATCACGCATTTATTCTCTCTCTTTTCTTTTCTTAGTCGTTTACCCTCCAGGTTGGTGGAACCCACGGACTCAGCGAGGGAACTCACCACTACCGCCTCTACGGGCAGTGTCCTAGAGCTGGGAACATCTAATCGGAGGAGATACAACTGGTGAGGTGGGATTGGCACCTCGCCCAGGCGGCCTCACCTGCAAAGCGAACAGGGGCCTCATGAGGGAAGGTAATGGAAGGTCAGGATGGATAGGCAAGGAAGAGGGAAGGAGGTAGCCGTGGCCTTGAAGAAGGTACTGCACCATTTATTCCTAAAGGTCTTAAGTACCGACATGGTTACAGTATTTTGGGAACGCCCTGTAACTTTCTAACTAGCCTCTGAAGTCTATCATAACAGCTGGTCTACAGCGAGCAAAAGTTAAGCTATCAAGAAAGAGATCGGCAGAGCTTGTGTTTCCGACGAGAAACCCGAAGGTCATCGATAATAACCATGTTGACTGTGTCTAACATTATATCGATCGATTCACCTGAGAATGATTAATACAAGTTAAAGTATATTTAGCGCTATATGTAAGCAGTTACATATGTCTGTATGTATATGTCCATGGCAGAAAGTTATTATTAAGCAAGTATGAAAAACAGAAGATGATCTGTTAAGTCACTGCTGATTACATTTCGACTGCGATATATTTTATATCGAGTCGTGACGTATTGAGGAGTGGGGGAGCGGATGTGGTGCTCAAGCGACCTCGTGCGGAGAGCAAGTACTAGAGAAACCGACAGCGTGCAGGTTTGAGCCTGACAATAGTGACAGTGAAGTCGCCAGCTAACGGGATTTTAAAAACGTGTGACCGTGCTGAAGTGTATACGCTAGTTCGTTCAGCATTCTACGTGGAGTAGACACGTGCTTAATGGGGTTCAGACATGGCCTTAAACATGTAATAGTTTATCTTTGCGACCGTGTATCTACAGCTACTAACGGGCCATGCGGGAGAATACTTTCATAATCCCGACCGCCAGCTCGGCTGTATTGTGTCGTAACACTCTGCATATAAACCTTCGTGGAAATGCAGCCTAGACTTGATTCAAACTCTTCACAGTGGCTATACTTCTTTAAAAAAAAAGCACATTCTTAAGCAAGATGTCAGAGGGAAGGAATACTATGAAGCTTATATCCATTACGATGGTAGGCTAGATTAAAATAAGAATACTGCATTAGCAGGGCGTAGCGGGGTCATGTTGGCAGCAACTTTCATTTACCATGAAGTGTGCAAGCGACTCTCGTAATGCAAGGGGCCGCGTGGACTCTTGTGAACTTGCTCACATTCGCGTTCATATATTGGAACTATTTAGCGGCTGTTCGAGTTCACCCTCGCTTCGTGACGAGTTGATAAACTGTGTGCGGTCTGGCCATCGGTATTCTAATATGTGTGGGAAGATATCGCCAGGATATGTTGGGATCATTTCGACCGACCGGGTGTTGTTCGAGCCTAGGAGGACTATGGGTCGTTCTCTGTAGACCCAGTTGGAGTCCGGCATGTTTTCTGTTGGTCTGGAGCCTAGTATGGCCAACGATATCCTTTTTTCCTCATCCAGATTCGCCAAAGGTACAGATCACTTCAACTTGTTACAGTAGCGTAGCGTGGACATTATGAACTACCACACATTGCCATATTTGATTTTGTAGATTAAATGGTTGAGTAGAAAGTGCAGGTTCGATGTTTATTTCGAAGCTGACCTTCTATGATGCCAGGATTTTGACTCATAAAAATGAGTGCATCCTTTGTGTATTTTGTTGGATAAATTTAAAATTTCAGTAGTATTTTACAGTATGTAAACTGATATGCTCATTCTTATTTGTCGAGAAATCAATGTAGGGGGAAGATCTACAATAATTTTTTTTTGTGTAAGAAAATTTTAGTAACACAATTTCTTTTGAGAACTCTGTCTGAGTTTTTCATATTCTAGTGTATTGTTCTTTAAGCACTTTCGCGTGGATCATCGTATTCTTTGAGGAGGATTTTCCTTTCCGTATTATTATTACGATATTAGGAAGTTTTCGGACCCTGTTATTCTAAATGTTACTTCGAGTCCTTTGACTATTTTTTTCTTCAGTTAATTAACAGATTTAACTTGTATTTTCTGAGCGTGATTTTCTAAATGGATTGCCTAATGGATCATTAATCGCTTAGCCTTTGTTGCTAACCTAGATCCATGCTGTAGGACTAATCCATCGACATTTTCGCGTTCAGGAAAATCAGGGAAGATCTTATTTTGAGATTGGATTTATTTTTATAAATTGCTTTTTCAACCTCAGTTTGAGTGGTTGGGAGTGTTATACTTTTCTTATTTTATGAAGTTAACACTGGATTAAATTGATATCATTGCCTTTGGTGCAATAGTTTTTCTCTATTAAGAGGGTATTTGAACGACATCCAAATTTGCGAGGATAATCCCAGGGACGACTTACTATAAGTCATACGTTTAAGAATTATGAATAATGTAATACATCAATGTAAGGCAAGTTGTCTAAAAATAGGTGGAGTATTTCTGGAATCCACTGGGCTTTGTTAGTAATCTGTTACAGAGTCATATTATTTTTTGAACACGAGTTCAGGCTTTTACTATAAACAGCTGATTTTCAGAATTGTGGATTTATAACAGCAAGGCTCCAATTATAGGTGCATGTTCGATTTTAAAGAGGCATGTATTATGAATAATGCCCTTGTGTTTAAGTATATTGATACAGTGCTTTGCGAAGCAAATTTTTCTTGTTGAGGATTGAGCCAGGTGTGCCAATCAGGATTAGATTGAATGGGGTTTTAACCCAGAGAGGCGTTGTTTTTAACCTAGTATGGTTAAAATATGGTCATAGGTGACTTTATCGCTGTTATCGTGAAAATGCCTGTGTGAAGATTAATATTTTTCTGAGCAGTATTGTTGAGAATCTTGAGTGGATATCCAGTTCAATATTTCCAGTAAAATTAATATAACGACTTTGCCATAGGATGTATGTTTAACAAGGATCACCGATTACTATTTAATGCTGAATCTATGATAAATTTTTGCTTAAGTTAACTGTTCGGCAGAAATACCCAGAAATTAGAAATGAAGCAATTTTAAGCAGAAATGAATGTCGTGACATTAAGTCAGTGGGAAGAGAATAATAGAAATTATTCTAGAATTTTGTGTAAATTATATTCTGTAAATATGCCATATGAATTTCATCGTTTAATAACAAGAACATATAATGATACTGAAAATGTCGTGTAGGATTATTGGTTATAATCAGGATATTTTTGTATAATATGTTCTTTCAGTTAAGGAACCGAAATGAATTTAATATGTTCAATTCTTATAATATTTTTCTTTTGTGTGTGCTTATCCTATGGGATTGATCATTATTATTATTAATATGCCTTATATTTTAATCAACTAAAAGTTAGTTGAGATAATGGGCAATTCTTTTTTGAAAGTCTTTCCCATTTTCCACAGTTGAAAGACAATCCAGTATAATCAATGATATTTTTGATTGGTCGTGGTATCGACAATATTGATATTTCTTGTCATGTTTATTCTTGCAATAAACTAATTTATTACTTGGTTTTAATTATTGCGTGATGCTTTATAGAGGTGATGGAAGGGTGTATTAAGGGGGCCATCGCTAGGTATTTTAGGATTTACCACACCTTTGAGATTCTTTCTTCCTTTTGAAGAATTCTTGTGTTTTGAGCTAGTCTTTTCTTTCTCTGAGCCTTGGTCAGTCTTAATACATCCTGTTAGGTATTCGAGTGGCCCTATTATCCCTGAGTCTGTTGGTAGAACTTGGGGGTCTTTAGAGCCGGGGAATTTTCAGGTTCTACGATCCAGCTGCTATCCAGGGATTCAACAGGTATTGGTAGGTAAAAACATTAGGTGGCGCCCAGCTCAGGGGCTTCGAAAAACTGGAATACCAGAGCGAATACCAGGGAGTTGAATGCCATAATTCTGCCAAATTTGAAACTGAAAGTACAAAGTGGAAATTAGTTTTATGATCATGTAACACAGATCGCGAATTGGAACACCGTGTTTCTTGTGTGACCATGAATCAAGGCAATAAAATAATGGTGAACCAATATTTTGGCACGAACTATTGGAATTCCTATGGAACAAAGCAATTACGAGGATACTCGAGCTACTTGACTTACAAGTGGTATTGCAACCATTATTAATTTTTATTTTATTTTATGTATTGGAGTGGTGCCACACGCACTGTTAATAATTTTTTCTACTTGTTTCCGGCTGATGATCATTGCTGACATCATTAAAATAGAAGTGTTTGTAGCAAATTTAAAATTTATGTAATGGTAGAATCATAGACCTTCACCGATATAAACCAACACGCACTTGTAAATAGTCGATCCCAAATCAAATTGGGCACTTTGTGTTTAGACATAAGCTTATTTTAAGGTAATGCCAGACAATAAGAATGAGCATGTATGGTAAATGGTGGTTGTTTGTAGATGTTCTCGCTGTGCTTTGTTGGTGTGGTATTCTTATTTCTTGTGAAGTGTAGTGAAGCATGTCTGAAGGTAATATGGTGACTGTTGGTGACGTTAAGAAGATGTTAGAAATTATTCAACATAAAATGGACAATTTGAATCAGGACATAGAAAATATTAAGGTCCAAACTAAATCTGCATTAGACCATATGTCTGAAACTGTTATTCAAAGTCAGGGAGTGATAAAAGATGCAGTTGCTGAAGGTATCAGGGGGGAAATTGATACTATGCAATCCTCCTTGAAGGCTATCAATGACAGTTCTAAAAGGGTAGAAAAGAAGGTTACCAGTGTGGAATCTAATATCGAAGATATCCAGGACGATAATAGAAAAACACAAATACATATCAGTACACTACGGGCTAATGTTGGCTTGGTACAGGTTAGCCAAGAAAAAATCCAAACTAGTCAAACATCAATGCAAAATAGTCAAACATTAATGCAAAATAGTCAAACATCAATGCAAAATAGTCAAACATCAATGCAAAATAGTCAAACTTCAATGCAAACAGACATTAACAATATCCAAACTAGTCAAACTTCAATGCAAACAGATCTTAACAATGTTCAGACTAGTCAAAGGGGAATTGAGGAAACAGTAAAGGATGTAAACTCTAATGTAAGGATTATGCAATCCCAAATCAATGATTTAAGAACAGATGTGGGATTAATAGAATCCAGTCAAAAAGAGATTCAGTCCCAAGTCGAAAATATTCAGAATGATGTAAATCAAATTGAATCCAGCCAATATAAAATGGAGCTAGAGGTCCGAAAAATTGAATCTAGTCAAAATCAGACGGAGGTTAAGTTAATGGAGCTAGAAAAATCTAGTAAAGAGTTTCAAGTTGAGATTAGACTAGACTTTGAAAAAAGTGTGAAGCTCAGTAAAAAAAAATTAGAAGCACTTCAGCTACAGTTTTCCCATGACACTAATCAGACCCAGAATAGCCTGGAGCAGTTGAAATGTGAAATGGGGACACTCCGAGCTCAAGTCACAGATCATACGAAACTTCTCAGGGATGATTTTGACATAGATTTGAAGGGGATCATAAGAGATAATATTGTAACATTTCGTAAAGATATCATGAAAATTAATGAGGAATGTTTTAAAGTTGAGAAATCTAAGTTAGAATCCAAACTTGCCACTGGTCTTGCAACTAATAGCAAAGACATAATAAATGTTAGGGAAGATCTAAGCAAAAGAATGGATGGAATTCAAAATACACAGGTTAATAACATATCCGATTTAGAGAAACGTATTAACAGTGTTGAAACTAAAGTCGACCAAAGTAAGATAGAGTTAAATGAAGTCAGGGAGAAGAAAACTTCCGAGATTAATGAAATTAGAAAGGGTCTCGAGCAAATTAATCTAGAGGGGCATATCAATTTAGATACGCTAAAAGATCAATTGCGATCACTTTTACAGTCCGATTTTAGAGTTGTAGTTGAACAACCTGAAGTGATAGTACCTGATGGTAGGGAAAGGATGATGCAGGAATCTCCCAATAACGAACCCAACGTTCGGCTCAGTCAAATGGAACATCCGAGTCCCATTCGAACAAGCAGGGAAACTTTTAGTTCTCCGAACCCCAACGTAGGCGTGGATGATTATACTTCGAAATCATTGGAATGGACACCGAATGTAACCATAATAAGAAACTTTGATGACAAACCTAGGAAGTTTAGCAACTTGGATGGAATGACACCAATCGAATTTGTAAGGGCATTAAGAGATTACTTTTTGGAGTCACATGTGCCACGTGAGCGTGAGCTACGTATGGTGGAAAGGTTTCTTACCGATGCTCCGTTACAATGGTTCAGGGCCTTTCGTTACACATTTGACAATTTTGAACAGTTTTCGGAGGCCTTCATACAAAGATTTTGGTCGATCGAGGTCCAACAAAATGTGAGATCGGAAGTCTATTCACGCAAGTAATCCAGTACAGGACCAACCAGCTATGCTAAGTACTTTGCGTGTCAGTTAGCAAAACTCCGTTTTCTCCAGCCGCCGTTAACCCAGGAAGAACTCCTTGAAGCTATCTCACGTCAATTGCCTGCGTAAGTAAGGAGATCAATTATTTCTTCCGGAGTATCGTCTTTAACGTCGTTAGATGACTTATTACGTCGATTAGATCACATGAGTATGATGACGCAACCTACCATAGTCAAAAATGCCAGGCAGGAATCGAAAGTTGTAAACGCGGTAATGATGAACCGTACACAGCAGACGGATCGTTTTGAGCAAAGAAGATATGATAGAATGGGTCCTATTAGAAATACCCATCAGGAAGAGAGGAGATGGGAAAACCAACGTAGGGACGCCCAGAAGAGGCCATGGCTACGTCGCTACGAGGAGTGAAATTTCTATCGAAGAGATAATGATCGAAACCGGAATGATCATCGAGATACGCCTTATAACAGGAATTACAGATATGATCAAAATAATCGAGATAACAGATATAATAGGAATGATAGGAATACCCGTGACAACAGAGATAAGAGACAAAATCAAGGGTACTCAAGATACAACAATTATCGGACGGAGGCATCCGATAAGAAAGTGCGACAGGAGATGCTCAAGAGAGGGCGAGATAAGTCCACGGAGGTTGGACGAAGAAAATCGAAGGAAAGAAAGGATGAAAATCCAGATATGTCACGACCCAGCACTAGCAGAGAAGGTCGGAGTTCAGAAAGAGCTCCGGATCTAGAAAAAAAAACGCCAATTTCCGGGCGAAATTAATGACTGACGTTGCCACGCATTCCTCTGTTATCACGATTTTTGAAATATTTGAAGCTACTGACGAAGATCTTCTATTTGAACCAGAAACGAAACCGAGAGGAAGGGTAGTTGAACTTCCCGTTATTAATATACTAATTGGTCTACAACACTGTAAAGCTTTGATGGACACAGGTGCTATGATCTCAATAGTTGATGAGGACTGTTTTGAGAGATTGAAACCAGAAAACCAATTTACCATTCTTCCAGCATCTCCAACAAAAATCCGTGGGATATTTAAGGATAAAACTATGAAATGCAAAGTGCAGATTCTAATGAAATTCTGGATCAATCAGAGAAGTTACGAACATATTTTCATAGTCGTTAAGAATATTAATTTTGACGTCATACTAGGGATCGATTTTATTACACAAGCTAGGGCAATCATCGACATGGACAAAGGAATAATAAGATTCAAGGAAGAAAGTACAGAGGATGTAGTGATGGAAGAAATGGATGGAAACGAAATTAATAGAGATATCCCTAGAATGGAAATCCTGGATCACGTAGTTGAAGAAACCGAGCAAGTGAGGGAACAATATACCTTGAAAGCCGAGGGATTTAAAAACGTGAAAGAAGAATTTGACGACTTGATTTGTCAATTTGCGGACATCTTCGATGATAAACCTGGTTTGATTAGAGACTTCAAGTACCAGATTAGGCTAATAGATGAATCCCCTTACCAGGCCAAGCTTTATCCTATCCCAGAAAAATACCATGATGAGGTCAAGGAGGTCATAGATAAAATGGAGAGAAATGGTATAATAAAAAAAACAGGCTTCTTCGTATTTGAATCCGATAACTGTGGTAAAGAAAGCGAACGGACAACTGAGGCTTTGTTTAGACGCCAGGAAGATCAACACGAGAATCATGTTAGAAACTGACCGTCCACCAAAAATTAGAGAACTTTTGAAAAAGTTCAAAGGTAAAGCGTGTTTCAGCGTCCTAGACCTAACCGCTTCCTTCTATTAAGTAGAGCTGGAGGAAGATAGCCGGCAATACACCGGGTTCTTATTTGATCAGACCACGTATGTTTTCTGTCGCGTTCCTTTTGGAATGGTGAATAGCGGTCCGGCCTTGATCAGAGCTCTTGATAGCAAATTAACGGAAAGCGTGAAACGTAACGTTATTTGCTATATCGATGACTTGATAATTTCTTCAGCTAATGTTCAAGAACATCTTGTGCACTTGAAACAGCTATTCGAGAATTTAAGAGAGGCCAATATTAAGGTCAACATGCATAAGTGTCAATTCATGCATGAATCTATCAAGTTCCTAGGCCATACTATTGATCAGTTTGGGTATCACCCAAACTTGAAGAAGATTGACGCCATTTCAAGATTCCCTCGTCCCGCAAAAGTAAAGCAGCTCCGTGAGTTTCTGGGTATGTGCCAGTTCTTGAGTAGCCACTGTCCGGGATACTCAACTACTATGGCCCCTTTGTATGAGGCATTAAAGAAAAATAATAAATGGAGATGGACAGAGGTTACGAATAGGGCATTTGAAGAGGCCAAGCTCATGCTCCAAAATTGTATTAAGCTGGAATATCCCGAGTTTGATCGGTTATTTTACATCGAGTCTGATGCTTCAAAAATTGGTATTAGTGCTGTCCTCTATCAAAAGGACGAGGAGGGGAGGAAGCACTACTTGGACTTCCACAGCAGAAAGTTGCAGGAACACGAAAAGAATTATTTCACCTCTGAGCTTGAAGCTTTGGCATTCATATCTGCTCTTCAAAAGTGGAAGAAGCTTCTGATAGGACATCGAGTGGTCATTATCACGGATCACAGAGCGCTTCAGTTTATGATGCAAACCGACCTTTCCAGTGACAGATTGACGAGGTGGACATTGTTTCTCCAGCAGTTCAATGCCACCATCGTGCATCAGCCTGGAAAGGATAATCTGCTCGCGGATGCACTCTCAAGAAATCCAGTTAGTAAGATCGAGATTAACACTGTACAGTTGGAGAGGGAACACGAACTCACCCTGGAGAAGCTAAAGAAGATAGCGGTGTCACAGAAGAGACACACCCCAACTAGACATATGTACAGGTTTTTGAGACGTGCAATGGACCATACCGATCCTGACTACGAGCAGACTAGGAAGCGATCTGAGAAATTCCTGGTGTGTGATGACGTCGTTTGTAAATACATTGACCGAGAGAGGACGAAAATTAGAATTGTAGTCCCTCCTAAACTGATAAATGGGTTGGTGTGGCTAGCTCACTGCACCATTGGCCATGGGGGTGTCGACAAAACGTTCAGAACGTTATTGGAGACATTCACCTGGACCAAGATGCGGGGCACTATAGCAGCCATTATCAGATCATGCCAGGAGTGCCAACGAGGGAAACACCCGTCCGCGTTATCAAAGGAGAGACCTCGAGCCATTATTCCAGAAAGGCCGAGAGAGCTAATGGCTTGCGATATCTTCGGTCCTTGCCCGAAGGGGGCTAGGGGAAACCAGTTTCTCCTAGTCACGATCGATGCATTCTCAAAATACGTGACCCTCGACCCTATGCAGAGGGCCACTACAGCCCAAGTCCTTAGCCGTCTTGAAAACAGTGTGTTTTTAAAGGCGGGAAAACCTGTAACTCTCCTATCGGATCACGGAGCTCAATTCACTTCGATGGAATTTGAGAATGCCATGATTAGGCTTGGTGTCAAGCACGTGTTTTCTAGCGTTAGATATCCGGAATCAAACGTCTCGGAACGTGTTATGGCAGAAATTAGCAAGTTCGCGAGAATTTACTGTCCTGAGGATCATGCGAGTTGGGTCAAGTTCATCCCACTCATGGAAAGATGCATGAATTCCACATTCCATGAGAGCTTATCAGACATACCATGGTTGTACACCATAATAAGAGGCCAGAAAGAGCTTGGACAGAGATCGTGAGATTTCTGCCTAAGGACGGGGAGCCTACAGTCCAAGAAAGAATTAATTCAGCTAGAGAAAGCTTGATGGATGCAGCCGAGAAGCGGCATAAACGGATCAGAAATAAAAGATATCGGCCACCGATGAGAGTAGACGAGATGATTCTCGTCAAGAAACCGACGAAAGCAGATGTGGCTAAGAAGCAATTCACCAAGTTCTCCTATGTCTTCCACGGACCCTATAAAATCGCTAGGTCGTTCGGAAATAATTGTTATGAGGTAGTAAGCCTAAATGGAAGAGAAATGATAGGTCGTTTCAATGCAAAAAATCTGAAAAGATATGTGAAGAAGATAGTCTGAGTGTTGACTGAATAATGCTACATATGCCGAGATTACCTGGAATGGTGTAAATAAAAGTTGAGGAGACTTTTATTTAAGGTATCAAAGGGAAAATGCACCATTATTCCTAAAGGTCTTAAGTACCGACATGGTTACAGTATTTTGGGAACGCCCTGTAACTTTCTAACTAGCCTCTGAAGTCTATCATAACAGCTGGTCTACAGCGAGCAAAAGTTAAGCTATCAAGAAAGAGATCGGCAGAGCTTGTGTTTCCGACGAGAAACCCGAAGGTCATCGATAATAACCATGTTGACTGTGTCTAACATTATATCGATCGATTCACCTGAGAATGATTAATACAAGTTAAAGTATATTTAGCTCTATATGTAAGCAGTTACATATGTCAGTATGTATATGACCATGGCAGAAAGTTATTATTAAGCAAGTAAGAAAAACAGAAGATGATCTGTTAAGTCACTGCTGATTACATTTCGACTGCGATATATTTTATATCGAGTCGTGACGTATTGAGGAGTGGGGGAGCGGATGTGGTGCTCAAGCGACCTCGTGCGGAGAGCAAGTACTAGAGAAACCGACAGCGTGCAGGTTTGAGCCTGGCAATAGTGAAAGTGAAGTCGCCAGCTAACGGGATTTTAAAAACGTGTGACCGTGCTGAAGTGTATACGCTAGTTCGTTCAGCATTCTACGTGGAGTAGACACGTGCTTAATGGGGTTCAGACATGGTCTTAAACATGTAATAGTTTATCTTTGCGACCGTGTATCTACAGCTACTAACGGGCCATGCGGGAGAATACTTTCATAATCCCGACCGCCAGCTCGGCTGTATTGTGTCGTAACACTCTGCATATAAACCTTCGTGGAAATGCAGCCTAGACTTGATTCAAACTCTTCACAGTGGCTATACTTCTTTAAAAAAAGCACATTCTTAAGCAAGGTGTCAGAGGGAAGGAATACTATGAAGCTTATATCCATTACGATGGTAGGCTAGATTAAAATAAGAATACTGCATTAGCAGGGTGTAGCGGGGTCATGTTGGCAGCAACTTTCATTTACCATGAAGTGTGCAAGCGACTCTCGTAATGCAAGGGGCCGCGTGGACTCTTGTGAACTTGCTCACATTCGCGTTCATATATTGGAACTATTTAGCGGCTGTTCGAGTTCACCCTCGCTTCGTGACGAGTTGATAAACCGTGTGCGGTCCGGCCATCGGTATTCTAATATGTGTGGGAAGATATCGCCAGGATATGTTGGGATCATTTCGACCGACCGGGTGTTGTTCGAGCCTAGGAGGACTATGGGTCGTTCTCTGTAGACCCAGTTGGAGTCCGGCATGTTTTCTGTTGGTCTGGAGCCTAGTATGGCCAACAATATACTTTTTTCCTCATCCAGATTCGCCAAAGGTACAGATCACTTCAACTTGTTACAGTAGCGTAGCGTGGACATTATGAACTACCACACATTGCCATATTTGATTTTGTAGATTAAATGGTTGAGTAGAAAGTGCAGGTTCGATGTTTATTTCGAAGCTGACCTTCTATGATGCCAGGATTTTGACTCATAAAAATGAGTGCATCCTTTGTGTATTTTGTTGGATAAATTTAAAATTTCAGTAGTATTTTACAGTATGTAAACTGATATGCTCATTCTTATTTGTCGAGAAATCAATGTAGGAGGAAGATCTACAATAATTTTTTTTTGTGTAAGAAAATTTTAGTAACACAATTTCTTTTGAGAACTCTGTCTGAGTTTTTCATATTCTAGTGTCTTGTTCTTTAAGCACTTTCGCGTGGATCATCGTATTCTTTGAGGAGGATTTTCCTTTCCGTATTATTATTACGATATTAGGAAGTTTTCGGACCCTGTTATTCTAAATGTTACTTCGAGTCCTTTGACTATTTTTTTCTTCAGTTAATTAACAGATTTAACTTGTATTTTCTGAGCGTGATTTTCTAAATGGATTGCCTAATGGATCATTAGTCGCTTAGCCTTTGTTGCTAACCTAGATCCATGCTGTAGGACTAATCCATCGACAT
Organism: Meconema thalassinum; assembly: GCA_946902985.2. NCBI lineage: Eukaryota > Metazoa > Arthropoda > Insecta > Orthoptera > Tettigoniidae > Meconema > Meconema thalassinum. The sequence goes on along the minus strand of OX336391.1, from coordinate 290,470,454 downwards.
TTTCGCGTTCAGGAAAATCAGGGAAGATCTTATTTTGAGATTGGATTTATTTTTATAAATTGCTTTTTCAACCTCAGTTTGAGTGGTTGGGAGTGTTATACTTTTCTTATTTTATGAAGTTAACACTGGATTAAATTGATATCATTGCCTTTGGTGCAATAGTTTTTCTCTATTAAGAGGGTATTTGAACGACATCCAAATTTGCGAGGATAATCCCAGGGACGACTTACTATAAGTCATACGTTTAAGAATTATGAATAATGTAATACATCAATGTAAGGCAAGTTGTCTAAAAATAGGTGGAGTATTTCTGGAATCCACTGGGCTTTGTTAGTAATCTGTTACAGAGTCATATTATTTTTTGAACACGAGTTCAGGCTTTTACTATAAACAGCTGATTTTCAGAATTGTGGATTTATAACAGTAAGGCTCCAATTATAGGTGCATGTTCGATTTTAAAGAGGCATGTATTATGAATAATGCCCTTGTGTTTAAGTATATTGATACAGTGCTTTGCGAAGCAAATTTTTCTTGTTGAGGATTGAGCCAGGCGTGCCAATCAGGATTAGATTGAATGGGGTTTTAACCCAGAGAGGCGTTGTTTTTAATCTAGTATGGTTAAAATATGGTCATAGGTGACTTTATCGCTGTTATCGTGAAAATGCCTGTGTGAAGATTAATATTTTTCTGAGCAGTATTGTTGAGAATCTTGAGTGGATATCCAGTTCAATATTTCCAGTAAAATTAATATAACGACTTTGCCATAGGATGTATGTTTAACAAGGATCACCGATTACTATTTAATGCTGAATCTATGATAAATTTTTGCTTAACTTAACTGTTCGGCAGAAATACCCAGAAATTAGAAATGAAGCAATTTTAAGCAGAAATGAATGTCGTGACATTAAGTCAGAGGGAAGAGAATAATAGAAATTATTCTAGAATTTTGTGTAAATTATATTCTGTAAATATGCCATATGAATTTCATCGTTTAATAACAAGAACATTTAATGCTACTGAAGATGTCGTGTAGGATTATTGGTTATAATCAGGATATTTTTGTATAATATGTTCTTTCAGTTAAGGAACCGAAATGAATTTAATATGTTCAATTCTTATAATATTTTTCTTTTGTGTGTGCTTATCCTATGGAATTGATCATTATTATTATTAATATGCCTTATATTTTAATCAACTAAAAGTTAGTTGAGATAATGGGCAATTCTTTTTTGAAAGTCTTTCCCATTTTCCACAGTTGAAAGACAATCCAGTATAATCAATGATATTTTTGATTGGTCGTGGTATCGACAATATTGATATTTCTTGTCATGTTTATTCTTGCAATAAACTAATTTATTACTTGGTTTTAATTATTGCGTGATGCTTTATAGAGGTGATGGAAGGGTGTATTAAGGGGGCCATCGCTAGGTAATTTAGGATTTACCACACCTTTGAGATTCTTTCTTCCTTTTGAAGAATTCTTGTGTTTTGAGCTAGTCTTTTCTTTCTCTGAGCCTTGGTCAGTCTTAATACATCCTGTTAGGTATTCGAGTGGCCCTATTATCCCTGTGTCTGTTGGTAGAACTTGGGGGTCTTTAGAGCCGGGGAATTTTCAGGTTCTACGATCCAGCTGCTATCCAGGGATTCAACAGGTATTGGTAGGTAAAAGGGTACAGTACCAACCCGGCATTTGCCCGAAGACGAAGTGGGAAACCACGGAAAACCACTTCGAGGATGGCTGAGGTGGGAATCGAACCCCCTCTACTCATTTGGAACACCCGAGGCTGAGTAGACCCCGTTCCAGTCCTCATACCACTTTTTGAAATTTCGTGGCAGAGCCGGGAATCGAACCCAGGACCTCCGGGGCGGCAGCTAACCGTGCTGACCGCTACACTACTGAGGCGACATCACGCATTTATAATTTGTATAATCTACATGAGTATGAGAATTCACATCACCCAGTACTCAGGAGACAACTTACCGAAGCATTTTATCATATTGGCTTACAGGATTGAGCCGCGTCGCATATCGGTTATTATTTCCCGACGTTTCGGCTGACATTGCAGCAGCCTTAATCATGGGTAGGTTCAGAGCACATTAGAGACACGAAACAGATAAACTACAGATCTGCAATAGTTGAACATTCTGACGTCACGAGACACGCCATCGAATTTAATAAGGCCGAAACTGTTGCTAAAATTCCCGGATATCAAAACAGGTTAATTAGAGAGGCAATAGAGTTCGTGAAGCATCCCAATAATTTCAATCGCGAAGATGGTTTCAAACTTAGCAACATTTGGAAAGTTCTCCTAGCGCGCGACTGCCAGGGGCGGGGACCAATCAGCGAGCAGCGTGACGACAATGCAGGGCAAGCAAGCACATCTGACTGGCAATAACCGTTAGTTTGAGTACGGACACCAACTTGTACCTACCCATGATTAAGGCTGCTGCAATGTCAGCCGAAACGTCGGGAAATAATAACTGATATCCGACGCGGCTCAATTCTGTAAGCCAAGATGATAAACTAAACACTGGTCGCGAAAGTCTACGATCTAAATTACCGATGCATTATTGGATGGTTATTAATGATATTTCAGATGGTTACGGGGTCTTTGCAAGTGCATCATGAGCTTTAATAATTAGTTTATTAACTCTTAACCCTTGAGAACTGGAGTGAAAAGTTATAACACGGTGACTGGCGTCTGGTCATTTTGACCCATAGTGTGTCACTCACTTTTTGTCGTAGTTGTACGTATTTCAATGAAGTAATTCTACACGTGGCGTCTTCCTATGAGTTATTCTTAATATAAAATTAGGTTTATTTACATTTTTCAAATTTAACATGCAGAAAAAAGGCAATAATTTTTGTAACAGTATCATTGGCCTTGATAAGCCTCCGTAGCTTAGGCGGCAGCACGCCGGCCTCTCACCGCTGGGTCCGTGGTTCAAATCCCGGTCACTCCATGTGAGATCTGTGCTGGACAAAACGGAGGCAGACAGGTTTTTCTCCGGGTACTCCGGGTTTCCCTGTCAACATTTCATTCCAGCAACACTCTCCAATATCATTTCATTTCATCTGTCATTCTTTTACTCATTGCCCCAGTGGAGTGCGTCAGGCCTCGGCAGCCGGCACAGTTCATATCCTCGCCGCTAGATGGGGGCTCCATTCATTCCATTCCTGACCCGGTCGGAGACTGGACGCAGGCTGTGGATTTTCATTTCATCATTGGCCTTGATAGTGCCGGAAAAGCAGTCATCTTAATTTTTTTGAACAAAGGAGCAGATCACCAAGGTATCCCTAGACGCTAAACATGGAGGAACAAGAACGTGAGCTATGTGATTGTGCTGCACCAAAATAGGTGGATTTTCCCCCTTATGTTTTACAGATTATCCAGACTAACGTAAGCTAAAAATTGTCACGAGGCGACTTCAGTGGCGTAGTTGGTAGCATGATGAGCTTCTATGCCCAAGATCACGGGTTCAAATCCGGCCGAAGTCGTCGGATTTTTTAAGAGCGTTAAAAATCCCTCAGTATGCCTTCCTTCGGAGGGTAAGTAAAGCCGGCGGTCCCATGTCATAGATTTATGGCATGTTAAAGATTCTTCCACTAATTACACCTGTGTGAAGCTAAATTGTATAGGTTAAGAATGTAAACAATGCTCTTAGGTTCCTACCCTCGTTGCCAAGAGCCGACTGCGGTGGCGTCTGATAGATAAGTTCTGAACTAGTAGTCGTTGACGGTGGCGTTTGGCGGCAATAGTAGGAACTATTTGAAAAATACAAAAGTCTGCAGTCCTTACTTGAATTAACAAACGGATAACACACACTAATACAGTCATCACAATTAACACCGGTTATCAGACAGATTCTACACACACCCAAAGTACACGGGGCTACATGACCGCGTTGTCGCAGCCCCTAAACTTAAGAACCAACCAACCAACCAACCAAAATTGTCATGCGAGGACTGGCGCCATGGGTAAATCTGACCCGACCGTGAATAATATACAAATAACTTGAGTGTTCAAAAAGCTAGGGACATAGTTCTTTTGCAGGGTGAAGTTAAAGGCTAGAACGGAAGGTACAGTAAGCGACAGCAAAAAAGGGGTGACCAAAACGAAAATATAGAGCATTGTTTAAGCCTCGGGTTAAAAATAGCCATGCACCACTTCTCGCGGATTAAAAATACTACACCTGTCAATGTAAATTATGAAACATGTGTTCAATATCCTATATCTCAAGTCTTACATGTTCCTAGCATGGTAAATGTTATTCATTTATACTTAGTCATTATCAAGGAACGGACTTCTATGTAAATATAACGTGCGTTCAAAAAGTAACGAGCCGGAGGCTGGAATGCGCAAACCGGTGACTACATCGGCTCATCGTGGCGTGTGTAACGAGGTGTGGTTCCGACCAGAGCGTGGAAGATCACAGCCCGTCGCTAGAGGGCACGCGTGCACGTCACGTGACGATACAGAGCGAGCAGCAGCATGCATCAATCGTCCAACGCTGGCAGTCGCATTGTAAACAGTGACATGGAGGCGTCAACCGAAGAGCAAAGAGGTGTTGTTCGGTTTCTGACAGCGGAAGGAGTAGGGGGAAAGGACATTCATCGCCGAATGTCACAAGTTTACGGCGAACACTGCATGTCCCTTGCAAGGGTCAAAGCGTGACACAAGCGCTTCAGGGAAGGACGGGTGTCGTTAGCCGATGATGCCCGGTCTGGGGAACCCCCTGCATTACCAATGACAACGCCCAGCTGGTTGATGCACTCATTACCTAGGATCGCCGAGTGACAGTGAACGCCATAGCCGCCGTGGTCGCTCCACGACAATGCACGACCTCATACGGCCAACACAGTCGCGGCACTTCTGCAGAAATTCAAATGGGAGGTTCTCGGCCACCCTCCATACAGTCCAGACCTCTCTACCTGTGATTACGCCAGGTTTGGTCCCCTGAAAAGGGCTCTGCGTGGCCAACGATTCACCTCGGACGCCGACGTCCAGCTGTACGCGTGGAACTGGTTCACATCGCAGCCCACGGAATTTTATGAGACAGCCATTCACCGCCTCGTGTCACAGTGGGACAAGTGCCTCAACAGCCAGGGCCAATACTTCTAACATACAGGTACTGGTTTCTGTAATTATACCTCCGGCTCGTTACTTTTTGAACGCACCTTATATATATATCTATTTAGGAAGCTATACTTAATTATATTTGTATTATCTTTATGAATCATGACATGTGGAGTTGAAGAGTGGTATATTTATTTTCCATATTTGGAAGTTTAGCACATATGCTCCATATTCTTATTTAAAATAAATACAGTCCATATTTCGGGTAGAAAGTATTAAATTCTAGTAAATTAGCAGTCCTGTCAATAATGGAGAAACAAGTTAAAGATCTATATTCAAAACATTAAATCGTGGTACACAAAAATTTGCATATGTGGCAAAAATTAAAATGGATACTGCTCTTTCAATGAAGCGATGGGAAAGGTTGATGCAACTTTGTGTGGAGATTTACTGTAAGTGTAAAGTTAACGTTAGATTTAACCCCAGCAGGCATTGTGAAGTTCAAATATGCCCCCACTACCTTTTCTGATGTTTAACGTAGTTCCAGTTAATATAAATCTGTCCTTTGAGACAATAGGAGAAGATTCACTTTACAGAAAATATTTTGATCCATTGTTTTGGTAACAGAGAATAAAAGATTGAGTATTTTCAGAGATCATATTGATATTAAAATGAGAAGAGCAACGTTATGTTTCAAGTAGATCTACTTTGTTAGTTTCTTTGAAGTTGAATATTAAAATAGAAATTATACTTTTTTGTATTTTTAAATCCATATAATTACATATTTCTACAAAAAACACTAAACATGTTGCTGTTTGAGTCATCAGTCTTTTGACTGGTTCGATGCAGATCTCCATGCCTCCCTGTCCTGAGCTAATCGTTTCATCTCTACATAGCTACCACACCCTACGTCCGAGGCAATCTGTTAAACATATTCTAACCTTGGTCTGCCCCTACAGTTCTTGTCCTCAACCCTTCCTTCCATAACTAAAGTTGCTATTCCTGGGTGTCTTAGTATGTGTCCTACCAACCTATCTCTTCTCTTCATTACCAGTCGCCAGAAACATCTCTCCTCTCCCACTAGTCTTAATACCTCTTCGTTTGTAACCCTATCGGCCCATCTGATCTTCATCATTCTCCTGTAACACCACATTTCAAGCGCTTCAATTCTCCTCTTTTCTGCTGCACCAATAGTCCAAGTTTCACTTCCATAAAGTGCCACGCTCCAGACAAAGGCCTTCAAAAATTACTTCCTAACACCTAAATCTATATTAGATGTCAACAGATTCCTTTTCTGTAGAAATACTTTCCTTGCCTGAGCTAACCTACTTTTTATATCCTCTTTGCTTCGTCCATCACTGGTTTTTTTGCTTCCTATGTAACAAAAGTCTCCTACTTCCTTTAGTTTTTCACCTGCCAATTTGATGTCCATAGAGGATTCTGATTTATTTCGGCTGTATTCCAATATTCTTAGCCTACTTTTCACATTTTGCAAAAATGAGGAAAGTAGACCTATGAGATCGGGCAAATGTGTGTCTGTCTGTCTGTCTGTCTGTCTGTCTGTCTGTCTGTCTGGCTGTGTGTGTGCCCACCTATCAACTCTTAACGGCTGGAGCAATCGAAACAAAATTTGGTAGGAGTAAAGATCTACAGTATACCTGAATATCTCACGGCCATATTTGAAAATGATGTCAGTGCTACCAACTGCTGAAAAATCGCAATTGAAATTTGAGCTCCCTGTTGGATATCTTGGAAGGTATGAATGGGAGCTATTTCAAAATTGGCACACGTTTAGATAATAATATTGCAGTTTAATTTCCAGGAGGCCATACATGGCAGTGTTGCCAAAATGATTATAAGCCTGCTGATGGGTCCAATTTTTAAATGCATATAACTTCTACACTATCATTTGGATTTCAACCAAATTTCGTGTGTACTATGTGTACCATAACATATATGACTATGCCGATTCTTAAGAGTAACCAGGGCTGCCAACTGTTAATAAATTCTGTCTCTATTTTTGTTACCCTAATATCAATATATCAGAAAGTATGCAAGCCAATAGCTCTAAACTTTGCACACGTATAGTACCTGGCATTCTAGATTAATTTGGAATAACTAATACAGTATAGGCCAACGCCAGTGCTGCCAACATGATTCTAAGCCTGCTGATAGGTCCAATTTTAAAATGCATGTAACTTCTATTCTAACTAATGGATTTCATTCAAAATTGACCCAAAAAATCATATTATTTCCGACCAATAAATGTATGTCATTGTTGCCAACATGATTTTACGCTTGCTGTTAGATCCAATGTTTAACTGTATGTAACGTCCATGCTATCCATTGGACTTCAACCAAATTTTGTATTCTGTACCTTAAGAGATGGAACTAAGAATATATTCAGTCAACAGGTCTGCCAACTGTTGTTCTCTATTAGGCTACATTGTGCCAGGTATACAGTATAACGAACTAATTAGAAATGTCGATATTGCGAACTTACTTTCGTCATTATTCTAGATAGATCCGTATAGATTAATCATTGGCATGAATCTTAAATTTGAAGAAAAGTAGGCTCTTTAGTTCGTCACGGAACTTCTTGTTATTTTATTTTTATTAATTTCATCATGAATTCTTTCCTCAAAACGGAGTCCATACCATTCAAAAACTTATTCAAATCCTCAGGCGTGTCGGCCAAGATTACTATGTCATCGGAAAACCTCAGAGTTGAAATTATTTCTCCTTGAATCTTCACTCCCACTTTAAATGTTTCTACAATTTCCTTCATTGCTTGTTCAATGTAAAGATTGAAAAGTATGGGTGATAAGTTGCAGCCTTGCCTTACACCTTTCTGAATACCAGCTTCTCTCTCATGTCCTTCAGCTCGAATGACTGCTGTCTGGTTTCTGTATAGATTGTAGATCACCCTCCTATCCCTGTACTTTATTCCAATCGTTTTCAAAATGTCAAACAATTTAGTCCAATCAACTTTATCAAAAGCCTTTTCTAAGTCTACAAATGCCATGAACGTTCTCTTATCTTTCCTTATTCTACCTTCCAAAATCAGCCTAAGACTTAGTACAGCTTCCCTTGTTCCTACATTTCTCCTGAAACCAAACTGGTCTTCACCCAACTCCGTTTCTATCTGGCTTTCCATCCTCTTGTAAATGATTCTTGACAGGATCTTTGAAGCATGAGTAATCAAGCTGATTGTACGCTAATCTTCACATCTGTCAGCTCCCACTAAACATATATGTACATATTTCATTAATTATTAGCACACATAAATCCGTTCCCTGGTCATCATTATCATCACCATCATCATCATTAACTGTCACGTATTAGGCCTTGTGATCTGTTACGGTTTCTTGCCAGCGTTTCTTTGGTGTTCCTGGGTTTCCTCGACCACTTGAAGCATATTGAAGAATCTGTTTAGGGACTCGGCTAGAACTCATCCTGAACATATTCATTCCATTTTTCCCTATGCTGTTGTATATGCTGTACAAATGGGGTGATTTTTAGTTCTTGCAGGATGTTTTCATTCCTCCGATGATCGAGTAAGGAGTAACCAGAAGTTCGTCTCATGAATCTCGTTTCTGCCGATGTTAGTTTTTTTTAAATCTGCCTTCCTGATGGTTCAAACCTCACTTCTAAATGCAAGAACTGGTCTAGCAAGAGTTTTATATACTTTCAGTCCAGTGTGTCGTTTTATCTGAGATGGCTTGAAAACTCGATTGATTACTCCTGTAATTTTAATAAATTTTAAGACTTTGACTTCCGTATATTTTCATCCAGGAATGGTAAATTGTAACCAAGATAGTTTAAAGAGTTGACCCGTTCAATGGTGATGTTTTCTACACAGATTTTACTCTGCCATTACTTTGGGTTTATGTGCTAAGATTTGCATTCCAAATTTTAAATCAATATTTTGTAGATTAAATATAGCATGTTGGAGATAATTTTCGGTTTTAGAAACAATGACTTGGTCATCTGCAAAGTAATTATTCTAAGTATTGTTATTTAATATAATGTATTCTAATGTTATTTAAGATATGTATATATGTTTAGAGGAACTCGACATTGGTGTGAAGATTGGAGGATGAAACAATAATAATTTGAGATATGCTGACGATATATCCCTGCTGGCTGAAACAGAAGGAGATCTAAAACTTTTAATTTCGCGCCTCAAAGATAAAAGTAAAAAAAATGGGCCTCTATCGAGATATTAAAAAGACCGAGTCTAAAGTTAAATGGGGAGGAGAGTGGAGGATTTCATCTTCTTGGGAGCCAAAATTAGTCATACTGGAGATTGCAGCCCTGAAATAAGGAGATCAATTTCACTTGGACGAAACGCTATGATGACTATGTCCCCAATCTGGAAGAGCAGACATAACTTATCAGTTTTGCTACCTAATGCAGATTAGTCAATATGATTATATTCACACTGTTCATGTATTGATGTGAGAGCTGGACACTAAACCAGGCAGACAAGAGGAAGATCGATGCTTTTGATCTCTGCGTTTGGCCTGGACTCTTGCGAATACCATGGACTGCAAACGTAATAAAGCAGTATTAGAGTGCATCAAGCCATTGCCAATGTCATTGGTCGGCAAGATTATGAAGTTGTGGTTAGCACACTTTGGCCACGTTATGCGATCAGATGCATTGGGAAAAGCAATCATTCTAGGAATGATCAGCGGTAGAAGAATACCAGATCGCCAGAGGACACGTTGGTTAGACACCATTAAAACAGACTCCAACCTCACCCTGTAACAACTTTCTTCTTTCTTTATCTGGCACTACAGCCCGGTGCGAGCTTTGGCCTCGCCAACCACAGATTTCCATCGATCTCGATCTTGGACAGCTGTTATCCAGGGCCGTACGTTCATTGTTTGCAAGTCCACCTCCACTTCATCTTTCCATCGATTCCTTGGTCTCCCAGGGCCTTCTTTCCATTCTGGCTTTATATATAATCTTTGATGTTCTTTTGTCTTCCATCCTTTAAATGTGGCCCTGCCATCGTAGTCATTGTGATTTTATACACCGAACAATGTCTTTGCTTTTGAAGATTTCATCTATTTCTCTATTAGTTCGTATCCTCCATTCTCCTCTATCCAATACAGCACCATACATTCTCCGTATTATTTTTCTCTCAAACACCTTAAGTTTATTGCAATCCTGAGCCGACATATTCCATGTTTTTGAGCCATGAGTTAACACTGGTCTAATCAAGGTCTTGTAAACTTTGAGTATTGTTTTATGCGACAACATTGCAACTTAATGAATTCAGATTGGCAAAATCGGCTCTGTTTCCATTAATAATCCTCCTATTTATTTCGTCACTCACTTTGTTTTTATTTATTAACTAGAACACCCGGATACTCAAAATTTACAACATTTTCAAATGTGCAACAACTAAAGGATGAAATGTGGCCTAGGACAACTTCGAGAGAGATGATTCTTCGAATCGTCGATGGTTGGATTCGACTGAACGGATTACATCATCATCATCATCATCATCATAGGTTTAGGAAGAAAATCCACATAATTAAATCGAGTTCTCTAAAAAAAATCCATATCAAACTTGTAATTTATGGTGACGTGGACTCCATAACCTCTTGGTATGCATTATGCAGCAACATCAGTAAGAATTCTTCATGAAAAATCATAGTGATGTTATATTACATGCATCAGACATAAAACCCTAATACAATTTTATCGCACAGCATTTGTGAGTGAAGGACAGGAGTCTATTTTATGCACATGAAAAAAGAACGTTATTTTGATGTTTTGGTGTGTGTTTAGTGTGATAATTTTTGAAAATGATTAACAATATTCTGTGTCATAAAAATCTCTTAGTCCAACAGGGGTTGGCAACACTGGTGGTAGCTACACAATGGAGATGACGAGGTGTTACCTGGAGAGGGGGATGCTGTCTGCAGAGTGGATCACAGCCAGGAGCATCACGGACCCCAACACGACCGTGGTGGTCAGGATCACGCTGCATGACATCATGGTAGACTCCTGAAACACAAACAGTCATTCATTCATTTATTTGCAATTGGGGGTGTGTCCTCCGGTGGCAAATTGGGTATACATAACAAATTAACAATCATACATAACAATTTAATAACAATTAAACTGGAGTGTTTACACAAATCGTGATTGTGGAGAAGTCTATCTTGTGCCCATCTACATGCACAATGGATTAATTGATACTTCCTTCCCCTAATGCAGTTGACATCGCCCACTACTGGGCACGGAACATTTAATTATCATTAGGCTTAGATTTATATTTTCACTTATATTCAGCGGTCTAGCTGTATGCCTCTCACCAAGGCGGTCCGGGTTCGATTCCCGGTCAATGCATGTGAGATTTTCGAAGTGAAATGCCATGTCCTGTGGTTCGGATTCCACATAAAAAGGAGGTCCCGTGGCTCATGATCTCAAGATTAACGGTCACGTTAAACTACAAGCATCCAAGCATCACTTATATTCTTAACTCTGTATGTTAAAATACAGGTACTTGTGACTCAACTAAATAAATAAATAAATAAATAAATAAATACGTAAATAAATAATAAATAAATAATAAATAAATAATAAATAAATAATAAATAATAAATAAATAAATAATAAATAAATGAATAAATAAATAAATAAATAAATGACTGAACGAATGAATGAATGAATGAATGAATGAACGAATAAATAAGTGAATGTATGATTGAATGAAAAAATAAATAATTAAATAAATAAATATGTAAATGAATGAATACATAAATACATAAATAATGTAAATACTTAAATACATAAATAAATAAACGCATAAATATAGTAAATCCATAAATACTGTATATACATTATACATATATGAATAAATGAATACATACATACACTACTCTAAACGCAGAAATACATAAATGGATACATAAATACATACATAAAAGAGAAAGAAAGAAAGAAAGAAAGAAAAATAAATAATAATGTCATTGGTTTTACGTCCCTTTTAACTCCTACGGCATTTAGAGATGCCGGGGTGCCAGAATTTTGCCCCGAAGGGGATCTTTAACTTGCCAATAAATCTACTGACACGGCTCCCTCGCATTTGCGCTTCCTCAAATGCCAGCTGACTGCGCCAAGATTCGGACCTGCAGAAAGAAAGAAAGAAAGAAAGAAAGAAAGAAAGAAAGAAAGAAAGAACCCCTCGCATTAATGCCAAGATGTCTTGTATGCCGCCTTCGCAATGAGAAACCACATCTGTCATCTCGCATTATAATTGTTGTCGTTCTTGATTTACCGATCATGAATGTGAACAAGAAATGTCGCAAAACCATTTACGGAGTTATGAGATATATATTTTGTAGGTGATGTATAACTTTTTTAAATTTTCTTCTGTCACTGGAAGAAAAGTTCTAATCATTACGAATCCAAACATGTATTTAAACGTTGTAATATTCCAAGTAGCGATAGTAGTATCTCCTGAGACATGGTAACGTGTTGACATGCAACCTTCAGTGTGTGCTTGTTTTTGTGGTTGTCATTCAACCTGTTACGAACATACGCTAAACGCACGGTAAATATGACAGTACAGTAGCACCATCACTAGAAACTGTTCTTGGGCGTGATGTCATTGATGATGTACAGCATTCGACAGTGGCATTAGGTGGTTGTTGTTTTTGATGATTGCTTTATGGGTTAGCATGTGTATTTATAATCCAGGTGAGGATTGGGGAGGAGACGGCCGTGGCCTTAAGTTAGGAACCACCGAGGCAGTTGCCTGGAGTAGATGTGAGAAACAACAGAAAACTACTTGCAGGGTGTCTGAGGTAGGAATCGAACCCATCTCTTCTCAATTTTGCCTCTCGAGGCTAAGTGTACCCCGTACCAGCCCTCAGACCTGGATACATTTCTTGACAGAGCTGGGAATGGAACCCAGACCTCCAGGGTGACAGCCAAGCATGCTAGCCACTACATCACGAGGTGGTCTTTAATCTTTCTACGACAACATTGAGGTGTCGCCTATTTTAGCATGTATATTGAGGGGATTTCCCCCAGGGTCCTCTCCCCTCTTTATGAGAGTTACAGTGAAGAGTTATTCAGTCGAGTCTCGCAAACTCGGCCTAATGTGGACCGAAGGGTGGCCGAGTTCGCGGAAACGCCGGGTTATCGGGAAATGTGTTAAAAAGAAGAAATAAGCCGTTTGTTTTAGTTTAAAAGTAATGCAACGCAGTACATTTATTTGTTTTTAACAAAAACACAAGTTTTAAAACGATTAATTCACTACAATTACAGTACTTGAATATATAGTTCAGTACTGTACTGCATGAAAATCAAGGAAAACTATTAGTGTAAATTATAAATGAAAACTTAGAAAAAGTAGGCCTACAAATTATTTTTACAATATGTACACTGTACAGTGCCTAACAAAACAGTTCCCGTAGGCAAATCTTTTTTTTTTTTCAGTTAATGAAAATTACCATTTACTTTTTTTTGCAAAAAAGGAAGTAAGTTAATGTTCTTTTGCTTTTCGCTTAGAAACCTGTTTCTTGAAGCCTCGTCACGAAGACGGCGAAGAAATAGAATTGCGGAGAATACGCAATCAAATAATGTTACGGCTGTGAGATTGTTTCATCGCTCGCCGCATGAGTCACAACTGCCCCAGGGCTGGGCTGCTCTGCCTCAGTGTATTGCGTGCGCCTTATGCAAGAGGACTACTAGGACAAAGGGATGGTCCAGAATATTCGTGACTGAGCCAAGAAGGGAACCTCGAGAAGCCGTGAACCCTGGATGGGTCTAGAAGCATTTATTGAGTCACCGGCCTGCTATATAAGAGCGACCTGTCAAGCAGTTGTTGTTGTGTTTTACGAGCTAGTGCGAGCGTTTATCCTGAGCGACAGAAGTGTGGTGACTTGCGAAACCCCCAGTGAAGCCGTTTCTCTTGACAGCGAGGAAGTGAGAAGCATACAGGGGACTGCCTGTGTTTTGAGTGAGTGTGATTTCACTGAGCGTTAGAGATATTGTGAAGTGCCGTGCGAGTTACGAAATCCATTGACATTGTTTCCCAGCTCGTGAACAGCGAAGCAGCGTGTAGAAGGCTATCGTAAGTAACTGTAATTTGTGTACAAAAGGAAGAGTTGCATGTAGTTATGTCAAGGCCACCAGACTCATTAGCGAGAGGATTAACTGTTGACAAGTGTAAAGGGAGCAAGAGCCCTCCATAAGCAAGAGACTTGAGGAAACTGGAGTAAGGTTCCAATTGCTTGTATTTGCTGATGAGTAGTGTATATTTCAGGCCGCAATAAAATTAAATATTTCTTCAAAGGAACATCCTGTGTTGTACTTTCTACCCACCGTAATCCAGTTAACAAAAGTGCCACTAGGGGGTGGCACGTAACAATAAATACAACGTTCTGCGCGAGAACCGTTTGTATACTTCTTACTGCCAACAGTTTGTGCATTTACAGTACTGTACTGTACAACTACCTGCATTTATCAGGTCGTCGTTACTCTTCTAACTATGTACAGTAGGCCAACTTGTTTCACGTCGTATTTAACTGTCGATAATTCCATCGATGGGGAAGACGAAAGAAAACATGATAACTCTCTGTGCGGAAACACAAAAACAAACAAAAATCATGATTTACTTCTCCTGTCAGGGTGGCCGAGAAACCCGGAGTGCCAGGTTTGCGAGACTCTACTGTATAAATGATCGCTGCCTTGGCTGTCATGGATAGGCTACCCGTCCCAAATTTTACGTTGATCCGCCCAGCCGTTCTCGAGTTATAAGCGTGCGAACAGACAGACAGACAGACAGACAGACAGACAAAAACATTACTTTTGCGCGCATTCGTCATAAGACAGTTTGAAACGCGCAAGTTATGAAAAATTCCGTGGAAATTCAGAAAAACAGACAAACTTTCATTCTGGCCTAACGCTACTAACATTAGTATCTCTAGCAAGAATTCAGTGTCGAGAACAAACCAGAGCAGTTTGGGTGAATAAAAATAAATTAGTTCTAAAGTGAATCGAACAACCGTACTCCTGTCCTGAGACAGAATTTAGGTAGCGTGCATATGGACGCACTCCTCTGTCCGAGCAAAATAAATGACACGTATCTTGCTCACTGGAGGCTGGCAGTTAACTGTTCTAAGTATTGCTCTGTTTTCACGAAGGAGAGGGGGATTAAGGTACTCACATTAGACAATCTTATGCACGAGGCGTTATTTAATTGAAGGTTTTGCAACGTGGTTTCATCAACCCTGTATACTTGGGTGTTATGAATAGGGACCGGATTTTTAGGTTTTCAAAATTGTCATTTTAGGCTTGCAAAAATATAAAATAGTATTTTTAGTTTTTTTTAATAGGTAGAATAGGTTTTTAAATACGTTTATGTTCGACGATTTCGAAATGTAAATATTATATGTCAGAAAACTGTATCATAATGAGGGTCATTATAACACTATTTTTCATTATTAAACAGTTTCTCCCACCAATCAGCAACAGTTGTGTGACCAATTAGGTAAGGATAGCATCGCACCTGCGCTGACTTCCACGGCCTTCTATTTTAAATTTCACTGCGTGGCTAGTGTCATAGTGGGGTATTCGAGGAGGACATGGTCAAATACAAGGTATTCTCTGCTTCCCATGCTCTGTTCAGTACATAAAACTGGCGAAATATTGACAGATATTTATGAATATTTATGTTCGAACATAAAATAGTTATAATTATCGTCGTATGCAACTCGCCTATAATGGTAATTAAGACACTCGTATGGAAATTATAAAACTCGCTTCGCTCGTTTTAAAAACATAGTCGTGTCTTAATTATTGCCATTATAGGCTCCTTGCATAATGTATTATTTTATGTTTATAGTGTAACAAAAGTTGACATAAACGGGGCAAAGCTTAAAGTTAATGCCTAATTGTTAGTAGTAAATCTGATTGCAACGCAAATATTTTACATAATGATACGTCATCAAATTATCACTGAGAACTTCACACTTTATGGCAATATTTGCTCTCCTTAAATATGTTAATTATCCAAATCCAATAAAACCAAGGATGTCAGAGGGGATTTTCACATTCTAACACGGTTAATTAACTTTGTTTATTTAGAATATAGGATTCTTGGAAATAATGTGAGATTTATTCCCAATAAGACATAAGCTGAAAAGTGCTGAAAATGTGTAAATTTTCTGTTAGGAAGGATTTCTCTCAATCAACTAGACCTAGGAATAAACACTGTCTTGTGGTTTACTTTTAAAAATTATGGACTAAAAATTCACATATATTACAATACTGGAATTAGGTATTTTTAGGTATTCGCATATCATTTAGGTACTTTTAGGTACTACAGAATTGATAAATATGGCACCTTTGAGTGTGATTCGGAAAAGTGTTTAAGTGTTTTGTATTTAGAAGCAAGGAAAAACCGAGGTAAGACCCTAAGAGTCTGGTCTCAAGTAATGAAATATGTCTAATAACATGTGACCTGTATTAATGCGATGTCTGCACCTGTGTAGATATTTGTTGTTAATTCATTTTAGGGGATTGGGACATCTTGGTTATCTACCCCGTGTAGCTGGGTGTCTTTTGAACATGTATGATATTACCCTTTCATGAATTGATTGCCGGTGGTCGAGATGGGAACTATTCTCTGTTTACTTGTGTCACACGTCAGCTTCCTTCGTTTGGCAGGTACAGTTGCACGAGTAGGATATGACTCAGCTCCAGTAGCCTCAGTCATCGTTTAACGGTCCGTGGTAATATGAGCACCTGTGACGCTTATCTGACGCAATGCTGCTTGACTTATGTGCAGATTGCACTCTGCCATCGCTGCGTCCTCCGCTTCGCCCCGCGGGGCTCATGCTACAATAAGCAACAAACGCTTGCGCAGCCACGCTCAGCGACAATCAAATGTTGAATGGGTATTTATGTGATGTCTGCTTTTGTGTATAACTGTCAGAGACAGTGTTGGGATAGATGCCCCAGGACTTGAAGTAAGGTAATACCCCGGCATTTGACGGGAGGAAGTGTGGAAAACACGGGGAAGAAAACATTTAGAAACGTCACTGTCAGCATCGGGATTCGAACCTCTAATCTCCTGAGTTTCTGCAGCAGCCCTCGTGGTCGTTGTCAACCTTTTAACGAGTACGGCTACGCTGCGAGCTCTTTAGATATTATTGTATTTGGAAGCTAGAATTGGAAAGGAAGCACTCGTAGGTTTAAGTTAGTTGCCAGGAATAAAATTGTGAGACTACGGAAAAACACTTCTATGATGGCTGAGGTGAGAATCAAACCCATCTCTCGTCACTTATCCTCTTTAGGATGATTGATCCCCGTTCCAACCCTAAAACTAGAACTACATTTCTTAATAGTAGTCTACCAGGGATCGAACATAAGAGAGGATATTCAATACCACTAACCACTACACTTCAAATGAGACGGGGGCGTGATGCTTGCCACGGTGGGTGGGTGGTTATCGTGTCGGACTACCAACCCCAGCTTACATGTTCGCTCCTGGCCATGTTAAATGATTTTTGAAAGGCGACAAAAATCATGACACGCATGCGATACGTTGTTGACAAGTTAAAGAACCATTTAAATTCAGTAGGCCGTGTTCATAATGGCAAACTTAATCTCGGGATTTTCCACCAACACAAAAGTTCCTCCTATCTCTACTAGAAAGCGCTATAGTGTCAAGGAGTTTAGATATGTCTCCTTGACTTTCAAGGCGCTGCATGGAACAACAAATTCGACGTGCAATCCGCCCTCTAGGTGTCAAATAAGAAAGCTTGCACCCGGCACCCGGGGCCATACAATATTATTATTATTATTATGATTATTATAGCATGGTAATTTCTTCCAACATTTGCATTTCTTGTTGTGTGGCCTCCTAAGAGGACGAGTGCAGGTCATTCTAGTCGACGCCTGTGGGCGACCTGCGCACCGTAATGAGATATGAAATGAATGAATGAAACTGGGCAACGATGTGGAAGGAAACGGCCGTGGCCTGTCAGAAGGTACCGTCTCAGCATTTGCCTGGAGTTGAAAATGGAGAAACCACAGAAAACCATTTCAAGGATGGCTGACGGAGGGGCTCGAACCCACGTCTACCGAGTCATTAGAGAGCTTGGCCCCATAGCATAACGCTGCGCTTTAGCGAGTGTTGGTAACATTTGGATAATTATTCATTAAAATTCTGCGTTAACTTTTAATAGCGCAGAAACTTGGAGATATGATTTAGTTGTTAAAATGCTTGAAGCTCAGATACGGTACTGTAATAGAGATGGATGAGCTAGTATCTCCAATTAGCGGTGTGTGTGTGAGGCAGTGGTCCTGGCTGCTCGCCAGTTCGTCTGTCGCATGTCACGGTTCGGGCTATGCCTTGTTATTTGCTGCTTCAGCGATCCGCGCCTCTATACTTGCTCTCAATCAGGGGGACAGCTTCTGTCCACAAGACACTCCTCCTGCCGTAAAAAGTCAACGTAAAACACTGTTAAGGGTCGGGATGACAACCATTTCGGTTAGTTGGTTCCTCAGTTTATGGGCTGCGACAACGCGGTCATGTAGCCCCGTGTACTTTAGGTGTGTGTAGAATCTGTGTTGATTGTGATGGCTGTATTAGTGTGTGTTATCTGTAATTTAGGTAAGGACTGCAGACGGTCAATTTCAAGTAGTTCCTACTTTTGCTACCAAATGCTACCGTCAATAACACCTAGCTGTGAACTTGGGTACTAGACGCCACCGCAACCGGCACCTGGCGACGAACGTTGGAATTTAATTGAGTGTCAATCAACTAACCTACAATATTTAGCTTCACACAATTGTAGTTAGTGGAAGGTTTTTTTACATGCCATAAATCTATGACATGGGACCGCCGGCTTACTTCCCCTCCAAAGGAAGGCATACTGAGGGATTTTTAACGCTCATAAAAATCTGACGACATTGCCCGGGTTTGAACCCACGATCTTGGACATAGAAGCTCAGCATGCTACCAACTACGCCACCGAAGCCACCGAAAAAACATTTTAAGACAGAAACATTCCTAATGAATTCAATCTGCTGATTCAGTTCTCAGCTGTAGCGAATTTTCACGACCGTATTGATAACCAAGGAGACTTCTCAACTGCTACGGCTCGCACTGTACAAAGAGCACAAGACACATTCATTCATTCATTCATTTAGTTATATTTGAGACTCTCTTCTCTTTCAGCATTCAGTCTAGTCTACAAACATGCATGTTTTGCTATTATAACGGTAATTTGGTTAATGCAGCCAGTGGCCATTTATTTCTTTTTCAGGGTACACGGCCTAGTATAGAAACAATGAATTGGGTCACATTTTGGGAGCACTTATTGATTCAACTGTCACAAGTCAACCTCAGTACAGACCGCGAAGTTGAAGACCTCTACAACTCAAAGGAACAATGCTACTCGAAGCAGGCAACTAGAGTACTGGAAGAAAGGAGACCATGAACACCAAATGCAACTTATCACCTTCGACTATTAAACTAATAGAACAAACAGCTAGACTTCAACACTCCAGATTTAACTCAGTCAGAGCCCAGGTCGACTACTCCGAGCAAGATAAACTGACAAAAAGAGAAATCCGAAAGCTGAACCAATCGACGTTGGTATCACACAGGAGAGCTGAACCAATCAAAATTGACCTAATAAGCTAGCAGGTGGATTGTATGGACTCTCTGTGGCATAGGGTCAAAATGAGGGAAGCTTTCTAATTTTGCGTACCAGCCATACGGAATTTTGCAACACTCGTACCGAGCATAACTAGACATGATTTGTCTAGCCCTATAGTTGAAATGTATTAGGATTGCCATCCCTATCTCCATTATGAACTGCTGGGAACTCCAGACACGTTGATTGTCCCCTAAGAGTAGAGCGCTGTCACAGAACTCCTTGGCTAATTATTGCTATTGACTGGGGAGACAGCGTCTGTGCCAGACTGGACAAAAGGTAGCCTATCGTGCATTAAACCTCGACTCGACATTGACGCTACTTCCGTGAGAGCAGTCTCATAATTATGTCTGGATGTCTCTACCTCTCCACAGCAAATTATACACTTGAAGAATTCTATGCATACATTTTACTGTAATAAAATTTGCAAGGAATGAGAAAGGCTACCCTTAAAAACGAAGTTTGTGCCCCGTAGGGACTCGCAAATAGTTAGGACGTTTGTTGGCGACCATGGAAGCCCAGTTGAGAGCAGCATTGCTTCCAATTACTTGTGCTAACTGTCGACATCCCTAGGTCAACACTTGTTCTCTTCCGACCCCGACTGTGTTAATGTATCCAAGGCCTAGGGTGCCTTTCATTTTACCGCCTTAATTGGCCTTTGCCTTTATCTTTCCTGTTCCCTTTATCCTTCGAGAGGTCAGACCTCGTCCTTTGCGTTTCATGATATCGCATACTGATAGCAGTGGCTACGCTCGCTAAAGCGCAGCGTTTGGTTATGGGGCCAAGCTCTCTGCTAACTCGGTAGACGCGTGGGTTAGAGCCCCACCGTCGGCCGTCCTTGAAATGGTTTTCCGTGGTTTCCCCATTTTCAACATCAGGCAATGCTGGGACGGTATCTTCTGACAGGCCACGGCCGCTTCCTTCAACATCCTGCCTAGTTTCATTCATCTCCATCCATTCCATGTCTCATCCCGACGCACAGGTCACCGACGGGCGTCAACTAGAAAGACCTGCACTCGGCCTCTCAAGAGGCCACACGACAATAAAGAAAATGGTATCGCATGCCTTCTGCACAAAGCCCGAAGGAAGGCAGGGAATATCAGTATGTATCTCAACTTGTATCGTGGTGTTGGGGTAGCGCACCTGCCTCTCACCCGGAGACCCCGGGTTCGATTCCCAGCTCCGTCAGGGAATTTAGAAACTGACGTGAGGGCTGGAACGGGCTGCTCTCAGTCTCGTGAGGACAGTGAGGCAGCGCCGCGATCACGAAAACCAAGATTAACGACCGAGGTTACCCAATGCTCTGATCACGCGTCACGCCATACGATAAATAAATAAATAACCCCAATATCTGCAGGCCAAATGGCTGGGCAGCGGTCGCTTAGTAGGCCTAGGCCCTTAACGGGCCGTAGTGCCGGGGGTTATTTTATTTATTATTTAGCTCAACATGTAAGGTGCAGCCTGGATAGTGCTAAACCCTCAAGGGTTCACGGCTGGTAAGTTCGGGAGTTGGTGACCACGAGGGGTTTCTGGGCTTTGTTCCTATTTCCAGTGACATAAGGGCGGACCCTCTCCTCTTTACCTTTCATATCTCAAATGATATTGTATTTACTGGCACGTTAAATCCCTTTAGGGGCGACATTCCGGCACCCCAGTGTCTCTAAAAGCCACAGTAGTTAAAAGGGACGTAAAACCAATAACATTATTATTTTCAAATGATATTGTAACTTTCAGTCGGTCAACACAAATAATTCCAATACTGCAATATGTGAAAAACACATCCTCCCTATATTATTCTGCTAAGGTCCCATTCCGGTTTTGTAACGAATATAAGGTCCTGTTAACACCAACCTACACATATGGGGTACCTACAGGTTCCGCATGACCCTATGTGTGCACTCACTTCCTCTTTAAATGCCTCACAATTAAATAAATACCTAAAAAAATTGTACATTTGCAATGGGAGTACCGTAACCTGGCGAGCCTGCCGCTAGAGCGCAGGGCAGCGCGGTTTCTTACTACCCCATAAAACTACATTCACGTTGCGGAAGCTCGCACGGGCCCACTACTATAATTTATTTCAGGTTATTTATTCACATATTCCAGTAATTGGAAGATTTTGTGTTGACCGACTTTTTCTTCTTCTTCTTATTCAATTCCCTTATGCCTTCAGGCGTCGGGGTAGCCTCGTTTGAGCCATTTCTGTCATTCCCCTCTATTTCTGCACATTCTCTTCATTTCCACAACTGTTTTGCCCCTTTCCTGTCCCAATCATTCCGCTACATTTTCTCTTAACCTCACTTAATCTCAGTACTTCTCGAGTATTTTGTGGTCCTTCATTTCCTGTATCAGTTCCACGTCTTTACCAACGATTGTCTTAATATTCCATATTCCAAATCTCGTGTTCCGTTTCCACTCCGGTCGTCGTCGTTTATATCCGTCCGATCCGAGGCTACAGTACTTTTAGTTCTCTGAATCACTTTACCTCCACATGGGTGATTAGCCCAACGTAGAGTGGTTTGTTGGGTTACCTTCCCATCCCCTGGAGACAGGGTGCCCTAGATGGTCAGGGTTTGGGCAGGCATTTCCTCCTAACCCACTAAGTTATGGTTTTCCCGCCAATACTCGGGTGGATGATTGCAGTGGTTTTCCACTGGACGACGGGGCCGCCACATCCCTACGCCGTAAAGTTACAATATCAATTAATCTTAATAAGGCAACACTGAAAAATGGCTTCAAAGCTATTTTTTCTTTCTTATCTCAGTCTACTTCCTTATATAGTGGCTAGCATTCTTGACTGTCGCCCCGGAGTTCCGGGTTTAATTCCCGGCTACGTCAAGAAATTTCGTTCTGGTCTGAGGGCTCGATCGGGGTATACTCGACTTCGTGAGGCAAAACGAAGAAGATATGGGTTCGAATACGTCCTCAGCCATCCAGGAAGTGGTTTTCCGTTTTGACCCCACAAGCGAATACCGGAATGGTTCCTAACTTAAGGCCACGACCGCCTCCTTCCCAATCAGCATGTGAATTACCAAAACACACACTAATACAGCCAACACAATAACACAGGTTATCAGACAAAATCTCACACTCACACAAAAACCACGATGTACAAGCCCCTCAAATGAAACAACAACTTTAGTCATTTTCATTATCACCCAAACCATTAGGGCCCAATAACCCAGTTGCTAGGCCCCTTAAAACAACAATCATCTTCATCATCATCATCATCATCATCATCATCATCTTCATCATCATCATCATCATAATCTTTGTATGTTTGTCATTTGTTGTAGGTTGTCGTCAAGGTTGTACGAAAATCGCGCGCACAGAGAAATGTGCGTAAATCGCGTCGAGTCTAGAAATTGTCCTCGTGACAATACTGGTCTATATATAAGACAAACCTAACCTGGGGCTTACGCCCCAGATCCCCTTGCTTAAAGTGCAATCAGTAATTTTCGTCCAGACAGTCGTCTAACCAAATAGCGACCAATATTTTCGTCCAGACAGTCGTCTAACCAAGTACCGACCTATGGTTTCGTCCAGACAGTCATCTAACCAAGTACCGACCTATGGTTTCGTCCAGACAGTCATCTAACCAATGGTTTCGTCCTTATCAGCCACAAATACTCCAGGTAGACACCGTGCTGAGTGTGATTTACACTGGGCACTATATACAGGTCACCATCGTCTAAACCACAAGAGCGAATGGCATGAAAAAAAATTATGTTGAACAAAGGTGTGAGGGTAGGAAGCCTTAAGTAAGGCAATGTCTGTTAGGTAGTCAGCCCGAAGGCTGGTTGGATCCTCAAAAAGTACCGCCGTTACGTTATGTGAGTAGATACCCACAAAAACCCAAGACAGCGCTATTTTGAGGCGTTCTAGGCAAGAAGAGGAGTGAGGTAGTTTGCCATTGCTTTCCTCACTGAGTCAGAACAGTAGTCCTAACCCTATGAGTAGAACCTTTCTCAGCATTCACAGGCGCAATTAATTTCTTGACAAGGAGCTGTAGGCTCACTCATGATTCCCTGAAACGCACTTCACAAGGCTACAAATCACTCAGCACTCCCGTGATCAGGCGAGAAGCACATCCTTCTGATATGACTGCATCTCAATCAAACATATAAGAAGTCGCAGGACACCTAGCATTCACTTCGTGAGGAAATGGAACATCTCTTGCTGATGTTCTATTGAACAGATCTTTTGAAAAGTTGATAAATATGAGCTAAATATTCTGGTACACAATTCTTTACATGACAACAACCATAAAATACGTTCAGAAAAATGCCATACAATGTAACCTCCCATTGTAACATTATGTAACAGCTCTTCCGTGATTCTGGAAACGTTCTAAAAAAAATTAATTGATTTTGTGGTAGCAAAGTTGTCTGTAAATATTGTGTGGCATATTTCCTATTTGTTGTTTTTATTCTCTTAAAATTACAAAACATATGACGAGGAAACTGAGAGCAAATCTCTATAAATAGAATAAGGATCTCGTCCGAACATCCGAGTGAACGTCCAAAATAAATGACTCCTTTTACTTTTGGGAAAACATAAAAAAATATATATATATTTTAACATATTGAAACTGAACTATTAATACTGCTTACAATCTCCATCCGTTGTTACATTTGTGAGGTTAAGTAGAAGAAACTATAACAGCCCACAAACTGCACAATTTCTTCTTTCAACAGAAACACACACAGAGCAGATAGATCACGTATGGTGGTGATTCACTTGGGCTAGTGACCTGTTATCTGTCAAAAGTGCAAGAAGTCTTTCCCCAGTAAATAACGTACAACAGATGTTACACATATAGTAGACTAGTCGCACGTGACAAAAACTGTCGAACGTTCATATTTTCGTACATATCTCCTCCCCCCTTCCCCTCCCCTAAATTATCGTACACTTTAGTCACATTCTTGTAAGGACTCCTCCTTTTCAAGTGAACGTATTTTATGAATGGCCCTAGTGTTGTAGTCATGTATTATAGGTGGCGCCTCATTGTGTGATTTTGGACACACATTTTCCAGTGCTGGAGGTGTGTTGACATGAGTTACTTTGGGCAAGGATGAAAGCCTTGGTTTTCGACACAATAATCCCATTTTTACTGAGTTATAATATTATTTTATATTTATTGTCTAAAATGACTACAATATTTGGGTATTGGATTTTGAGTTTAAAATGTTGGTCTATACTTCATCACAATGCAGGACATGTGCCAGGAGCTATTTAGGACATTAGATGCAACATCTTCTTATTTGTGGGAGAGTATTTGAAAATTGGCTTTTTAGTTCGTCACAGAACTACTTGATCAGGCATAAGATTTTCTTTTTCGACTTCGGTGACGGGGACATGACCCGGAGGTTGTTGTCAAAAATTGCCTTCATTTACTACTGCGTGTGTCATAATTTATAGCGCGAATTTAATATGCTTTAAGTACCGGTACCCGTTACGAGAAGCAAAAAAGTCTTAGTAAACATGAGTCCGCAAACGAGTCATTGGTGAAATAAGTGAAAATTTGTGGTTACCAGCCACAACTGAATTATGTACGGCCCAATAAGACGATCACCTATACCAAACGTCAGGTCAAGTCCTTTGAACCATTTACACAACGTCTCTCACCTTTGAAGTACCGTATTTTATTGGTGAATCAAGCTTCACAGCTGCAGTTTCAGTGCGTTATCTACTTGAGGAAACCATTTTGAACTTAGCGCAATCTTAACAGTGTTGTCAACGTTTGAACCTGATTCGATATAAAATTGAATTACTCGGGTGCTATTTTTCCGCTCAACTAAGGTTTATACACAACAAAATGTAATATCAAATTCGTACTGATTTACTCTGCCTATCGTTACAAATACAACTAAAAACTATGTTCACACACAATGCATCACATGGAAAGCAAAGTTGGTAAAGCTCCCAATTAACGTGATAATGAAAAGGTTATTCATAGATTTTTACCAAGGAAATCCTCAAAAGTAATCGACCCAACTTATGGAAACATGGCAATATGTGCTGGAAAATCTTGTTTCGCCAAAAACAAGCAGAAAAATTGAGAATAATTTCCTGGCGTGTTAGCCTCTTCACGGACCACATCAAAGGGACCGCTCAGGTTTTGAGGTGACTAGAGGTATAGTAGTGACCAGTGGTGTCTGGTCACCGCAAATTCTAAATTATCTCGCAAACAGCACGTTTGCGGGCCCATGATTACTAAGGCATTTTAGACTATTTTCATTTATGAAAAAAATAAATAAAAAAGGCTTATGAGATCACCTTTTGTCCTTGTGTGTGTGTGTGTGTCCCTAATAAAATCTAAACGGCTGGAGCGATATCAATGAAACTCAGTGAGGCCATAGCACTATTTTGGCCGACCCCGACCGTGGCCTTAAAATGTTATTACGTTTCACCAATCCAACATGGTGGCTGTGCGAAATATTTCACCGGATTCTATATCTCCGAAACTATTACTGAGACCACCCTGTTTATGTTTATACGCATTGTAATGCACTGGCATCTAATATTGTTCAATTGTTTTCATAACCACAAGATGGCAGCTGTGCGAAATTTTAAAATCACGTTTTTATTTCTTGTGTCCTAATCATGCGATTGAAGTTTGAATACTACACCTACACAATAATATTCATGTAATAGTACATAAGTCTAAGAACTACATATATAAAAATCCAACATGGCGAATATCCGAAATATTTAGACGGTTCTCAATATATAAGAATCTTTGCAACTATCAAACTGAAATTTTGTTTGCTGATAGAGGCAATTAACATTAGTAGGATATATGAAAATAGGCTGTATAATTCTTCACAGAACTACTTGTTTCCTCTAATATCGTATGCCTGCAGCTGTTGCACTTTGTGCTATTAATTATAAGTTACGTTCCCGTCAATGTCGGGTATTGATAGCTAGCGTATCCTAAAGCAGTCCAGTAAGTACTGTAGTGAGAGTGGAGCAAGACAGCGGTCTATCAAAGTCACGATGCACGTCCCACCAAATAAACACAGAGAATTAAGCTGATAAACATATGTCATTGTTCGCTGATCATAACCAATTGTCCCTTGCTCTAGCATGACCTCCATTGGAACAGCAATTACCATGCGTGCGTGAGGGGCTGAGCTGCGTCGCCGTTCTTATTGCTTCAGAAAGACAAACTGTCTTATTTAATATGCTTCAACCTTCAACTGACCCCTACAATTGTATCTGTTGAGGTAGATTGAGCAAAACCTGCCTTCAGCGGAAACGATCGGGACTCGCAAATTTTTCCGGTAAAGGTAGGTTTTCAGTTAACTGAAGTAGACCTATGCTAATATAATTATACTCTGAACATACACATTATTAGACCCGATGGCAGTTTTCCAACATTTACTTTGTACATTCTGTGACTTAATACAGTAGAAATATTTTTCAAGACGCTGAAATTATTTCAAATGTTTATTCAATATTCTTAATATTTTTTAAAAAGTATCTGACAATAAAGTATTTTGTTACAGTTTCCACTAAAAGAGGAGCCTTGTTAAAGCAGAATACCACACGTTTTGTTTTGATTACTTTATTCTACGTAGTTTTCCTGTGAATTTAGAGCAGACAGATTGGAATTCTTTTATTACTTTTATGTTCGACGATGTCGATATGTAAATATTATATGTCAGAAAACTGTTTCATAATGAGGGTCATTTGTTGTCGTTGTTTGAGTCTTCAGTCTTTTGACTGGTTTGATGCAGCTCTCCACACTTGCCTGTCCTGAGCTAATCGTTTCATCTCTACATAGCTACCACACCCTACGTCCAAGGCAATCTGTTTAACATATTCTAACCTTGGTCTACCCCTACAGTTCTTGTCCTCGACCCTTCCTTCCATAACTAAGCTTGCTATTCCTGGGTGTCTATGTATGTGTCCTACCAACCTATCTCTTCTCTTCATTACCAGTCACCAGAAACATCTCTCCTCTCCCACTAGTCTTAATACCTGTTCGTTTGTAACCCTATCTATCCATCTGATCTTCATCATTCTCCTGTAACACCACATTTCAAACGCTTCAATTCTCCTCTTTTCTGCTGCACCAATAGTCCAAGTTTCACGCTCTTGACAAAGGCTTTCAAAAATGACTTCCTAACACCTAAATCTATATTCGATGTCAACAGATTCCTTTTCTGTAGAAATGCTTTCCTTGCCTGAGCCAACCTACTTTTTATATCCTCTTTGCTTCGTCCATCACTGGTTATTTTGCTTCCTAAGTAACAGAAGTCTCCTACGTCCTTTAGTTTTTCACCTGCCAATTTGATGTCCATAGAGGATTCTGTTTTATTTCGGCTGCATTCTAATATTTTTGTTTTACATTTATTAATTTTCATCATGAATTCTTTCCCCAGGACGGAGTCCATACCATTCGAAAACTCATTCAAATCCGCAGGCGTGTTGGCCAAGGTGACTATGTCATCGGCAAATCTCAGAGTAATTAAAGTACTACTTTTCATTATAACACAGTTTTTCCAACCAATCAGAGCTCAATATTTTCATTCGTTGACCAATTAGGTAAGGATAGCTCTAGCATGTACTAAAAATACAACATGTTGGACATGAATTACATGATTTGAAAGTAGACAATGAAGCCTATATTGGATCAACCATTGTAGTTACAATGCATAAACAAACTGGGCAATATTGCAAAAGAAATAGCACTGTACCTTAATATCCGCAACTCCAATTTCTACACATTCGTAAGATTTCGCTGACATAGTGAATCCTGTTGTTGACATAAACACACCAGAACGTTACGGAGGAAGCAGGCATATGACATTACTTCCACGGAAATTATAATACAGCTCTATTTTCGTTAAATGGATTTCTTAAGCGAAACTTTTCCGCCAGATGTCATGACTGTTCTATGTGGGACTCCATTGATTTGCCTTCCGTTGACATTCTATACGCATCGAATTTGAAGAATAACAAGTTGATAATACGATACATTTTAATTTTAAAGCGTCTGTAACAGCATATTTTGTGTTATTTGAAGTAAATAACAAAATCATCCCACATAGTACCTTTGCGCTATCTTTTGGCGCTAGTTCAGGAGATCCCTTATGTACAATAAACAATGTTTCAAAGCCTTGGAAACATGACATTGAGAAGGTCTTTGATCCTTACTGGGAACACAGCGAATGCGTTCTGTTCACTAAACTAAACTCAGGTGATTGAATCTCGACAGATATTTATGAATATTTTTGTTCGAATATAAAATAAAGTTATAATTATCGTCGAACATAAACAGTCGTATGCAACTCGCCTATAATGGTAATTATGACACTCGTATGGAAATTATAAATCTCGCTTCGCTCGTTTTATAAACATACTCGTGTCTTAATTATTGCCATTATAGACTCGTTGCATCATCAGATCCGTTAGGCTATTAAATCTATGCTTGGAACGGATCTGATGATGATCGCATGACGATCGAAACTGGTCATCCAAGTGTATTTATTAATCTCATGTAATTTGTTTCAGTATTAGGGAATAACTCATCTCATTTGGGTACACTCGTATTGACCGACTGAAAAGCACCAAACTTTTGTTTTTGTCAAATATAACCTATTAATTAATTAATTAATTAATTGTTTAATTAATTAATTAATTAATTAATTAATTAATTTCACACAAGTGTAATTAGTCGAATGTTCTTTTACATGCCATAATTAATATTTTTAATATTTAATATTTTTTATAATTACAAATTTATAAATATTAAAAAAAGGATTTTATTTTACCGCCCACTTGGCTCTACTTCCCCTCCGAAGGGAGGCATACTGAGGGGATTTTAACGCTCTTAAAATATCCGACGACTTCGACCGGGTTTGAACCCATAAACTTGGGCATAGAAGCTCAGCATGCTACCAACTAATCCACCGAAGCCGCCTGACACCAGTTTTCAGACAGATCCCACGCTCACCAAAGTAGGCTAAATGGTGTCACTTGATTACGAGATCGTAAAGACTCTAAACCAGGGGTCTCCAAACATTATAGCCCTTCTCACTGACTCCTTCACTAAGCCCCAAGGGCCAAGCCCCAGCTAGTTCATCATACCAACATATTGTAATTTTGAATTACGCGCAAAGCTTCATTTTGGAACTCTCCGGCGAGTGAGATATTAATGGTGCTGGGCACTGGGGGTGGACTCCCATTCATTTGATCGTGACTTTTCGTTTTCAGCTCTCGACACTAATATTATCGGTGTGAAAAACATTCTCCAAATTGAAATATACAAAACGTATTTATAGATCAAAACTAATTGATATAGGCTACATTTGCAGTCGCTGCTGGTAATTTCCACTAGTAAACTTGATACACAACTGCAATTGTCAGATAATAATATCTAATATCATATGGCCTCGGATGCCGGGTGCAAGCTTTGTTATTTGACACCCAGAGGGCAGCTTACACGTCGAATTTTGTTGTTTTTTGAAGCACTATGAAAGTCAAGGAGGTTAGATATCTAAGGTCCTTGACACTATAGCGGTTTTTAGTAGAGAAATTAGGAACTTTTGCGTTGGCGGAAAATCCCGAGATTAATTTTGCCAATATGAACACGGCCTACTGAATTCAAATGGGTTCTTTAACATGCCAACATCGTATGACATGCGTGTCGTGATTTTTGCCGCCTTTCAAAAAAAATCACTTACCACGGCCAGGAGCGAACCTGCAAGCTTGGGGTTAGTAGTCCGACACGATAACCACTCACCCACCGTTGCAAGCAATTGTCAGATGAAAGTAGTTACGTGAAAAATCCACAGCATGCTTCCAGTCGACCGACCGGGTCAGGGAATGGAATGAATGAAGCCCCCATCTAGCGGTGAGGAGCCTGTCGCACTCCCCTGGGGCAATGACTTCATGAATGACAGATGAAATGAAATGAGAGTGGAGAGTGTTGCTGGAATGAAATTGTGACAGGGAAAACTGGAGTACGCTGAGATAAACCTGTCTGCCTCCACTTTGTCTAGCACAAATCTTACATGGAGTGACCGGGATTTGAACCACAGACCCAGCGATGAGAGGCCGGCGTGCTGACACCTAAGCCATGGAGGCTGGTACATAAATGTCAATAATCATAATTGTATGTCTACCCCTTATCATTCCAGTTTTTCAATGGGATCGGGGATGAGATGCGATGGACGTCTTTGTGGCGGATGGTTTTTAAGACCGGATGCCCTTCCTGACGCCAATCTCATGAAGAGGAGTTAACAAGAGATCAAATGAAGGATGGTGAATTAAATTGGGCAAGGATGTGGAAGGAAGCGGCTGTGGCCTGTCAGAAGGTACCGTCCCAGCATTTGCCTGGAGATGAAAATGGGGAAACCACGAAAAACCATTTCAAGGACGGCCAACGGTGGGGCTCGTACCCTCGCGTCTACCGAGTCAGCAGAGAGCTTGGCCTCATGAACTAACGCTACCACTGTTGATAATAATCATAATTATATTGTTAAATTTTATTATGTCAATTACCTATGTCACTTTTTAGTATGAATCGCATATCATTAATTACAGTTAAAAATGATCAATTTAGTCTATGCATATCAGTTATTGTGTTTTTTTAATTGGTCGCTAAATAAAAACAAGTGATTATTTTTGATGATTTACTTACATCGTAAATTGCACAATTTAATAAAAATAAATTATGGAGGGCCGGATACCAGGCATATCCAGCACGCTCCGGCGGACCGGACTGGTGTTGCTGGTGGGCCAAAGTTGGACCGCGGCCCGTAGTTTGGAGACCCCTGCTTTAAAAGATTAAAAACCAACAACAAATCACTGTTTCTTTGGGATTTCTGCGATAATATTTAATACATGAATAACTCTTTAATACTTTTCGAGGAAAGCAATAAGTAAAACCTTTTTGAACCTTCCGTTGGCAATATTGAGCCCAGCGGCAGAATCAGAATGTCTGCTCCCTCACGCTCAGCAATACCTTCCCCTCCACCTACCTGCCCTTTGGTAATATGATCACCTGAGGCTATTCCAATAGTACTTTTGTTTTTACAACAGCAGTTCGTATATCACATTTTCTTCGTTTATATATCCCTCTCATGTAAGCATGGACTGGACCATTTACTTCGTATTGGGCTACCCGAGTTTGCATTCCTATTCTATTAGAAGCAAGAGAGAGGGATCCGAGACGAAGCACCACTGTCGTTAAACAGTAGATTATTCCTATTGAGAGCAGTAGTGATCTCAGGGTAGGCTAATTACAGACTTACACAAGTTCAAAATTAACGGAGCACGATTATTCAATTAATACGTATCTTATAAGGGAACTCGTGCAGTTCAAAATCAAATCCAGCAAATTTTCTATTAGAATAGAAATGCGACTAAGATACAGGAATTGTAAATTTTATCGCTAGAGGGTATGATTGCATTTTATTTTTTAGCAGTGCTAATATTATTGTTTGACGCAGGTTTTGTCACTTAGTTCGAAACATGGAATTGCAATGGTGAACGCGGAATAAAGCTTTACATACATACACAAACCTAACCAGGGTCTCACGCTCTAGACCCCGTTGCTTGTAGTGCTGTCAGTAATTTTCGTCCAGAGAGTTATCTAACCTGGTACCAGCTAATGTATACGTCCAGACCGTCGTCTAACCACGTAGCGACCAATGGATTCGTCCCGACTGTCTTCTGACCAAGTAGCGACCAGTGATTTCGTCCAGACCATCGTCGGACCAAGTAGCGACCAATGGTTCAGTCCAGACTGTCTTCTGACCAAGTAGCGACCAATGATTTCGTCCAGACCGTCGCGTCGTCGGGCCAAGTAGCGACCAATGGTTTCGTCCACACAGTCGTCTAACCAAGTAGCGACCAATGATTTCGTCCACACAGTCGTCTAACCAAGTAGCGATCAATGGTTTCGTCCACACAGTCGTCTAACCAAGTAGCGACCAATAGTTTCGTCCGGACTGTCGTCTAACCAAGTAGCGACCAATGGTTTAGTCCAGACTGTCTTCTCACCAAGTAGCGACCAATGGTCTCGTCCAGACCGTTGTCTAACCAAGTAGCAATCAATGGTTTCGTCCACACAGTTATCTAACCAAGTAGCGATCAATGGTTTCGTCCACACAGTCGTCTAACCAAGTAGCGACCAATAGTTTCGTCCGGACTGTCGTCTAACCTAGTAGCGACCAATGGTTTAGTCCAGACTGTCTTCTCACCAAGTAGCGACCAATGGTCTCGTCCAGACCGTTGTCTAACCAAGTAGCGATCAATGGTTTCGTCCACACAGTCGTCTAACCAAGTAGCGACAAATGGTTTCATCCACACAGCCGTCTAACCAAGTAGCGATCAATGGTTTCGTCCACACAGTCGTCTAACCAAGTAGCGACCAATGATTTCGTCCAGACTATGGTCTGACCAAGTAGCGACCAATGGTTTCGTCGACACAGTCATCTAACCAAGTAGCGATCAATGGTTTCGTCGACACAGTCATCTAACCAAGTAGCGATCAATGGTTTCGTCCACACAGTCGTCGAACCAAGTAGCGACCAATGATTTCGTCCACACAGTCGTCTAACCAAGTAGCGATCAATGGTTTCGTCCACACAGTCATCTATCCAAGTAGTGATCAATGGTTTCGTCCACACAGTCGTATAACCAAGTAGCGATCAATGGTTTCGTCCACACAGTCGTATAACCAAGTAGCGATCAATGGTTTCGTCCACACAGTCGTATAACCAAGTAGTGATCAATGGTTTCGTCCACACAGTCGTATAACCAAGTAGCGATCAATGGTTTCGTCCACACAGTCGTATAACCAAGTAGCGATCAATGGTTTCGTCCACACAGTCGTCTAACTAAGTAGCGATCAATGGTTTCGTCCACACAGTCATCTATCCAAGTAGTGATCAATGGTTTCGTCCACACAGTCGTATAACCAAGTAGCGATCAATGGTTTCGTCCACACAGTCGTCTAACCAAGTAGCGATCAATGGTTTCGTCCACACAGTCGTCTAACCAAGTAGCGATCAATGGTTTCGTCCACACAGTCGTATAACCAAGTAGCGATCAATGGTTTCGTCCACACAGTCGTCTAACCAAGTAGCGACCAATGGTTTCGTCCACACAGTCGTCTAACCAAGTAGCGATCAATGGTTTCGTCCACACAGTCGTCTAACCAAGTAGCGATCAATGGTTTCGTCCACACAGTCGTCTAACCAAGTAGCGAACAATGGTTTCGTCCACACAGTCGTCTAACCAAGTAGCGATCAATGGTTTCGACCACACAGTCGTCTAACCAAGTAGCGATCAATGGTTTCGTCCACACAGTCGTCTAACCAAGTAGCGACCAATGGTTTCGTCCACACAGTCGTCTAACCAAGTAGCGATCAATGGTTTCGTCCACACAGTCGTCTAACCAAGTAGCGACCAATGGTTTCGTCCAAACAGTCGTCTAACCAAGTAGCGACCAATGGTTTCATCCACACAGCCGTCTAACCAAGTAGCGATCAATGGTTTCGTCCACACAGTCGTCTAACCAAGTAGCGACAAATGATTTCGTCCAGACTATGGTCTGACCAAGTAGCGACCAATGGTTTCGTCGACACAGTCATCTAACCAAGTAGCGATCAATGGTTTCGTCCACACAG
The DNA here is from genome assembly GCA_946902985.2 of Meconema thalassinum. Lineage (NCBI taxonomy): Eukaryota > Metazoa > Arthropoda > Insecta > Orthoptera > Tettigoniidae > Meconema > Meconema thalassinum. The sequence goes on along the minus strand of OX336391.1, from coordinate 290,436,029 downwards.
TCGTCGAACCAAGTAGCGACCAATGATTTCGTCCACACAGTCATCTATCTAAGTAGTGATCAATGGTTTCGTCCACACAGTCGTATAACCAAGTAGCGATCAATGGTTTCGTCCACACAGTCGTATAACCAAGTAGCGACCAATGGTTTCGTCCACACAGTCGTCTAACCAAGTAGCGATCAATGGTTTCGTCCACACAGTCGTCTAACCAAGTAGCGATCAATGGTTTCGTCCACACAGTCGTCTAACCAAGTAGCGATCAATGGTTTCGACCACACAGTCGTCTAACCAAGTAGCGATCAATGGTTTCGTCCACACAGTCATCTATCCAAGTAGTGATCAATGGTTTCGTCCACACAGTCGTATAACCAAGTAGCGATCAATGGTTTCGTCCACACAGTCATCTATCCAAGTAGTGATCAATGGTTTCGTCCACACAGTCGTATAACCAAGTAGTGATCAATGGTTTCGTCCACACAGTCGTCTAACCAAGTAGCGATCAATGGTTTCGTCCACACAGTCATCTATCCAAGTAGTGATCAATGGTTTCGTCCACACAGTCGTATAACCAAGTAGCGATCAATGGTTTCGTCCACACAGTCGTATAACCAAGTAGCGACCAATGGTTTCGTCCACACAGTCGTCTAACCAAGTAGCGATCAATGGTTTCGTCCACACAGTCGTCTAACCAAGTAGCGATCAATGGTTTCGTCCACACAGTCGTCTAACCAAGTAGCGATCAATGGTTTCGACCACACAGTCGTCTAACCAAGTAGCGATCAATGGTTTCGTCCACACAGTCGTCTAACCAAGTAGCGACCAATGGTTTCGTCCACACAGTCGTCTAACCAAGTAGCGATCAATGGTTTCGTCCACACAGTCGTCTAACCAAGTAGCGACCAATAGTTTCGTCCGGACTGTCGTCTAACCAAGTAGCGACCAATGGTTTAGTCCAGACTGTCTTCTCACCAAGTAGCGACCAATGGTCTCGTCCAGACCGTTGTCTAACCAAGTAGCAATCAATGGTTTCGTCCACACAGTTATCTAACCAAGTAGCGATCAATGGTTTCGTCCACACAGTCGTCTAACCAAGTAGCGACCAAAGGTTTAATCCACACAGTCGTCTAACCAAGTAGCGATCAATGGTTTCGTCCACACAGTCGTCTAACCAAGTAGCGACCAATGATTTCGTCCAGACTATGGTCTGACCAAGTAGCGACCAATGGTTTCGTCGACACAGTCATCTAACCAAGTAGCGATCAATGTTTTCGTCCACACAGTCGTCTAACCAAGTAGCGATCAATGGTTTCGTCCACACAGTCGTCTAACCAAGTAGCGATCAATGGTTTCGTCCACACAGTCGTCGAACCAAGTAGCGACCAATGATTTCGTCCACACAGTCGTCTAACCAAGTAGCGATCAATGGTTTCGTCCACACAGTCGTATAACAAAGTAGCGATCAATGGTTTCGTCCACACAGTCGTATAACCAAGTAGCGATCAATGGTTTCGTCCACACAGTCGTATAACCAAGTAGTGATCAATGGTTTCGTCCACACAGTCGTATAACCAAGTAGCGATCAATGGTTTCGTCCACACAGTCGTATAACCAAGTAGCGACCAATGATTTCGTCCACACAGTCGTATAACCAAGTAGCGATCAATGGTTTCGTCCACACAGTCGTCTAACCAAGTAGCGATCAATGGTTTCGTCCACACAGTCGTATAACCAAGTAGCGATCAATGGTTTCGTCCACACAGTCATCTAACCAAGTAGCGACCAATGGTTTCGTCCACACAGTCGTCTAACCAAGTAGCGATCAATGGTTTCGACCACACAGTCGTCTAACCAAGTAGCGATCAATGGTTTCGTCCACACAGTCGTCTAACCAAGTAGCGACCAATGGTTTCGGTCACACAGTCGTCTAACCAAGTAGCGACCAATGGTTTCATCCACACAGCCGTCTAACCAAGTATCGATCAATGGTTTCGTCCACACAGTCGTCTAACCAAGTAGCGATCAATGGTTTCGTCCACACAGTCGTCGAACCAAGTAGCGACCAATGATTTCGTCCACACAGTCGTCTAACCAAGTAGCGATCAATGGTTTCGTCCACACAGTCATCTATCCAAGTAGTGATCAATGGTTTCGTCCACACAGTCGTATAACCAAGTAGCGATCAATGGTTTCGTCCACACAGTCGTATAACCAAGTAGCGATCAATGGTTTCGTCCACACAGTCGTCTAACCAAGTAGCGATCAATGGTTTCGTCCACACAGTCATCTATCCAAGTAGTGATCAATGGTTTCGTCCACACAGTCGTATAACCAAGTAGCGATCAATGGTTTCGTCCACACAGTCGTCTAACCAAGTAGCGATCAATGGTTTCGTCCACACAGTCGTCTAACCAAGTAGCGATCAATGGTTTCGTCCACACAGTCGTATAACCAAGTAGCGATCAATGGTTTCGTCCACACAGTCGTCTAACCAAGTAGCGACCAATGGTTTCGTCCACACAGTCGTCTAACCAAGTAGCGACCAATAGTTTCGTCCGGACTGTCGTCTAACCAAGTAGCGATCAATGGTTTCGTCCACACAGTCGTCTAACCAAATAGCGACCAATGGTTTCGTCCACACAGTCGTCTAACCAAGTAGCGATCAATGGTTTCGTCCACACAGTCGTCTAACCAAGTAGCGACCAATGGTTTCCACCACACAGTCGTCTAACCAAGTTGCGATCAATGGTTTCGTCCACACAGTCGTATAACCAAGTAGCGATCAATGGTTTCGTCCACACAGTCGTCTAACCAAGTAGCGACCAATGGTTTCGTCCACACAGTCGTCTAACCAAGTAGCGACCAATAGTTTCGTCCGGACTGTCGTCTAACCAAGTAGCGATCAATGGTTTCGTCCACACAGTCGTCTAACCAAATAGCGACCAATGGTTTCGTCCACACAGTCGTCTAACCAAGTAGCGATCAATGGTTTCGTCCACACAGTCGTCTAACCAAGTAGCGACCAATGGTTTCCACCACACAGTCGTCTAACCAAGTTGCGATCAATGGTTTCGTCCACACAGTCGTCTAACCAAGTAGCGACCAATGATTTCGTCCAGACCTGGTCTGACCTAGTAGCGACCAATGGTTTCGTCGACACAGTCATCTAACCAAGTAGCGATCAATGGATTCGTCCGGACCGTCGTCTCACCAAGTAGCGATCAATGGATTCGTCTGGACCGTCGTCTCACCAAGTAGCCAACAATGGATTCGTCCAGACCGTCGTCTCACCAAGTAGCGACCAATAGTTTCGTCGACACAGTCATCTAACCACGTAGCGATCAATGGATTCGTCCGGACCGTCGTCTCACCAAGTAGCAACCAATGGTTTCGTCGACACAGTCATCTAACCAAGTAGCGATCAATGGATTCGTCCGGACCGTCGTCTCACCAAGTAGCGATCAATGGATTCGTCCGGACCGTCGTCCCACCAAGTAGCGATAATGGTCTCGTCCAGACCATTGTCTAACCAAGTAGCAATCAATGGTCTCGTCCACACAGTCGTCTAACCAAGTAGCGATCAATGGTTTCTTCCACACAGTCGTCTAACCAAGTAGCGACCAATGATTTCGTCCAGAGTCGTCTGACCAAGTAGCGACCAATAGTTTCATCCGGATTGTCAACTAACCAAGTTGCTTTTGTCTTACCCATTTTAGTACATCAGTGATTTTCTTCCAGACTGTCATCTAACCTTGCTACAGGGGAGTGCGATGAACTGAAGATGACAGCTTTGCCTGATACAAGCCTTCTCCAACACAGCGCCTTATTAAAGTGTGAATGTGAAGTTTCTTAAAAGTAGTTAGCCCTGATAACATGGCACAATAAGTACAAACAACTTTCAGAGTCGCACTAACATAAATAACACCATTGAAAAGGGACACCGATCACTGCACGACAGCCCTTATAACTAGAGCCCTGCGCGGATACACAAAACGTTATCCGCATCCGCACGACTGTTTTCCGCATTCGCACGTTTGCTACCCGTATCTACTGGCTTTACAATAATATCTTTAATTAGATTAAGCATAAATTATTAAAGCAACACCTTTAGACATTTGAGGAAAAAGTCGTTCCCGTAGGCTTTGTATGTCATACACTGTTTAAAATGGATGATGTACTTCCAGAATTGCAACCCTTTCCTGTTCGGAGTGTTAATTATGCTTAATGAAATAATTTGAATGAGATTTGCTTAAATCATTATCTTACATTTGTCATGAAAGAAGCATATCGGAAAATATGACACGTCATAAACATCCGGATCCTAGTAGTGATATTAAACAAGTTCGGATTGTATTCTAAAAACTAACCGCAAATTTTCTCTAAACATTATCCGCAGCTTACCCATTATCCACACAGTCATGTAAACTATATCCGCATGACGAAACATTTTGCGGATATCCACATCCACGCAGGGCTTTACTTATAACTACGGTCTGGAAATTCAAAACCTAACAAGTAGTTCCGTGACGAACTAAAGAGCCTACTTTTCTTAATATTTAAGGTTCATGCCAATCTATATAGACCTATCTAGAATAACGACGAAATCAAGTTGGTAATAATAACATTTCTAAGTACTGTGGCTTGAAATATACCTGAAATAGTGTAGCCTAATAGAGTAACTCAGTACAGTTGGCAGCCCTGGTGACTCTTATTTATATATTTAGTTCCATCTCTTAAGGTATAGAATGCACAAACAAAATTTGGTTGAAGTCTAATGGATAGTATGGACGTTAAATGCTGTTTAATATTGGATTTAACAGTGCGCGTAAAATCATGTTAGGAACAATGTCATGTATGTGATGCTCAGAATTAATCTGAAATATTACATCTATTATAGTGCCAAATTTGGATAAAATCCATTTTTTAGTATAGAAGTTATATGCATTTAAAAACTGGACCTATCAGCAGGCTTAGAATAGTGTTGGCAGCACTGATGTATATATGTTACACCAAACTAATGTAGAATGCCAGGTACTACACGTGTGCAAAGTGAGCTGTTGGCTTGCATACTTTCTGATACATTGATATTAGAGTTAAAAAGATGGCGAGTGCATTTATTAACAGTTGGCAGCCCTGGTGGTTCTTTAGAATACGCACAGTCATATCTGTTGTAGTACACACAGTACATACGAAATTTGGTTGAAATCCAATCAATAGTATAGAAGTTACATGCATTTAGAAATTGGACCTATCGGCAGGCTTAGAATCGTGTTGGCAACACTGGCATGAATGGACTTCTGAAAATTAATCTGGAATGGTATTATTTATATGTTTGCCAATTTTGGAATAGGTCGCGTAACTTCTGAGATATCCAGCATAGATCTCAAATTTCAATTGCGATTTTTCAGCAGTTGGTAGCACTGACGTCAATTTCAAATATGGCCATGAGATATTCAGGTATAGATCTCTGCTCTTACCAAATTTGGTTTCGATAGCTGCAGCCGTTTAGGAGTCGACAGGGGGACACACACAGACAGATAGACAGACAGACAGACGAACGGACAAAAGGACTGACAGACACACATTTTCCCAGATCGATCTCATAAGTCTACTTTTTCCTCACTTTTGCAAAATGGGAAAAGTAGGCTAAAAATGTACAAAATATGCAAACAAATATGCTCTGTAACTTGGTGATATGCCCTAAAAGTGGTACGATATGATGTACCTAGCATTTTTGAGATGTGTTTCAAGTATTGAAGTAGTACTAATATAATACGCGTTAATACAGCAGACACATTTAATCATACCAACTGATAGAACTACAATAATTAATTGTTGTTGCTTATTTTAGGGACTGCGTCATCGTCGTCATATATCCTTATGTAGTTTGGTGTGTGTAGAATAAGTGTGATAACCAGTGTTATTGTGATGGCTGTATTCGTGTATTTGTACATTTGGGATAGGATTGGGAAGGAAGTGGCCCTAGCCTAAGTTAGGAACCATCCCAGCATTTTCCTGTAGTAAAAGTGGGGGGAAACCACGGAAAACCACTTCCTGACTGAGGTGAGAATCGAAACCTCCTCTTCTCTGTTTTGCCTCACAAGGTTGAGTGTAGCCCGTTCCAGCCCTCAGACCAGAATTATAATTTCTTGTCAGAAGCGGGAATCGAGATAAGTGGATATGGATACAACGTGATGACAGTAACACATAATCATATCTTGACAGTCTGTAATAATAATAATAATAATAATAATCCAGATATCCATATGCAGTTTGGTTTTGATAAGTGCAGAACACAGACTGTTATTAGAGGCTCGCACTCTTGAGCCATGTTTAACATCTCTCATTTCTTTATTTTCTTTGGCGGCCGTCCCGGTAGAATCAGACGCCATGTGAGATACTTTCTGTCCGGACGTGCCTTGAGGCTCTCCGCCTTATTATTTAAAATGTAATGTTTTTCCTTTTTATTTAACATTGTTATTATGCCGAAGCCTTCCATTTACTCATGTAAGTAACACATCTAACCTTGTTTCCACTATGCTCATTTCCTAAATTTAACTTTTCTTTTTGGTCTTCGTCGTGTGCTTGGATTTGCTGTGGAACCAATCGAAATGGCGGTCTCCTGTTTTATTTTGTTTGAGTCTTCGTTTAACCTTTTATTTGTGCCGTGAAATATATCTGCGAGTGATTTTGTGAGTGTATGTTTTTCTTGCTGCCAGGTGCATTGATGCTGTTTTGATTGGGCATATCTTCGAATGGGTCTCCCGTGGTTTGTGGACGTTGGCGTTTCGACCATTCTCCCAACACGAGGCATGACACCATATATTTTAGCCCTTATGTTTTCCCTTCATTCCATGCTTCGGGCAACTGAATCACGGCGGTAACTTTAAGTAGGCCTTACCGTATTCAGCTCGAACTCGGAACGTAAGTTGGGGACCATATAGGTTTAGCATATTTTGCTAGACTACCTACAAGCACGAGTTGCTTTGAGTTTTATTTCTGCATCGTCGGCTGGCATTTTGTGTGTTTGACTGCGTGTATGTATCTTGATATATTTCACGGACACTTGACGGCATTTGTTTCTCCTTGTAGTATCTTTGGTTTCTGGCATTTCTTTTCTCTGGAGACTGCCAGCTCGATCGCATCCCCATTGCTCGCCACAGCCTTTGCGACACGCACACAGCCTCTTGTTTTATCTTTGCTATGCTTGTTATTTGTGGTCGTCATGACAACCATCCATCTCTAGGCAGAGAAGTGATTGTTGTTGACCAGCGACCGGGTCGATTGCCTTTTGGTCAATTACCTCCTCCCTTTTTACATCATTTTTATTGGAAGTGAGCACAGGTATGAATTTAATTTGTTAACGTTATTTACTATCGTAAGTTATTTATTGTTATTTATATTTATCTTCCCCGTTTGAAAGTGACTTTATTTGACCCCTAGGTGAAGGGTATTCTTTTTGTGTGTGTTATTCTGGCCGGGTTTCTTTGTGTGTTCGGTTTCAATTCATTAAATTTCCATTTCTTTACCCATGTGTCTTATTTAGTAGTGTTTGGCGATCGGGCTGCTCGCTCTCTCTCTCTCTTCAAACCTAGGCCTAACTTATTCTAGCTTTCTAGCACCAGGAGGGTATTCCTACCACTCGTCGTGGGACCACCTTCACGGAGTCTGGAGTCACTCGGCACATCTGGCCTGCAAGTACGGGCCCAGCACAGGTCAGAAATTAACATCTATTTCCACTGCGTACTCCTTTCTTTTCTAGTTGGTTCCAGTGATGCAGCTAGGAGGCACGCCAAGAATATGTTTATTTTAATAGGGTGGTGCAGATGGTAGCAGAGCGTGGTTAAGTCTCCTGGTCGCTTAGCCATATCCATTGGATTTTAATATTTCGCTGCATATTTTTCAATGTTGTTTTTATTCTGTTTCATGTTCCGTATTGCATACTATGCAAACAAATATTGAGAGTCAATGTGAACTTCCAAGGAGTATGGACCATAAAAATAACAAACTGTAAGGAGAGTGCAATGAGTTGGACCCTATCAACGAACCCCAGCATTGGTAATGTACTAACCAACCCTACTTCTTGTTTCGTACTCATTTCAGGCGCAGGACGGAGGCCAGACATTTGTAGTTATTGTTTTGAATTGTAGCTAGCAGTACTTCTGTAGTTTAGCCATGTATTCTCTCCCAGGTTGTAACGTGAAGAAGGAGCTCATCCAGTCTGACGATGATCTGCTATCGTTTGAAAGTGTCTGTGGGAAAGACACTAATCCATTGACTGAGGTGAAAGGCCATCGCAAGGGAGGCGTAGCCAATATAGTGTCCAAGTGGGGAATTTCATTTTCTGGTGAACTGGAAGTTTCGTCTGTATTTGAGTTCTTAGACAGGGTCAGTGAACTCTGCCATTGTTATGACCTCAAACCAGACGACATTGTTGTCTGCCTACCGTTATTGTTGAGTGGCTTAGCTTTAAAATGGTATCGACTTACCAACAGATCTCTCATCTCGTGGGTTGATTTCTGTAAGTCAATAAAGGAGCGGTTTACGACTTATGTTTTTGAACATGACTTGAAGGCTGAAATTCATCGCCGTACCCAGGGTTTGGAAGAGCCTGTAGACGATTTTGTTACTGGGCTAATGACTTTAATAAGTAGGTTGTCGCAGCCCCTTCCCCTTATTGAAACTGTTGATATTGTGTATAGAAATCTAGCACCTGAGTACAAGTCTTTCATACGCCGGTCCAGTGTGTATAGTGTGGCTGACATTGTTGATCAAGGACGTGAATGCGAGTTCAATCGGCGCCTGCGCAAGTCATATGTACCCCCACCCCTCCCCTCTGACAGTTTGTTTCCAGAGACTGCATGCGCGCAATCCCAGATTCAGAGGACTGCGCACCCATCTTCAATATCTCGTCAGGAGGACCGGGCAGTTAACCGTCCCCACTCGCATATTGTCGGGAGTATTCCCAATGCTACTTCTTCTGCGAATCCCGCTCCTCAGGATCAACAGTTACCTCGAAACCCGAACATGTATAACCGTATAAAATGTTGGAATTGTGATCGTTTGGGGCATCATTTTAATTCCTGCCGTGCGCCCTCGCGTGTGTTTTGTCACACATGTGGTCTTCGTGACGTGACGCACATAGCCTGTCCTAGATGTGCTTCGCGTCAGGGAAACGAGCATGGGTCCCCGGTTTAGACCCGCCGGAGTGGCCATGCAATGAAGTTCGCCGGGAAATGAACATTTCCACGACTGGAAACTTCTGTCCTTGGGTCCCTGTAAGTGTTAAGAAATTGTCGATACCCGCTTTACTGGATTCTGGTGCTTCACGTTCATTTATTCAGCGCTCCATCGCGGAACAGCTTCCTGTTACTCAGATTTGTCCACAAGATGGGGGTTAAAATTTTATTCTGCGGTGAAGTCATCTATTTCTGTTTCTAGCGTTGTAACATGTCATATTAAGATATGTGGTTATTCTTGGGATTGGAACTTCCATGTGGTGGATGACTTATCTACGCCTATGATCTTAGGTTCTGATTTTATGCACAAAGCAGGGTTGAGGCTTGATTTTTCGGATCATTCCTTCAGTTTTTTGTTTAAATCCAAGGAGCGGTTTCATTTTAATACTTGTGAAGCGAGTGTTCCTTGTAGTTTTTCTGGTATCTCTGCTGTTCTAATCCCTCCTACTTTATTCACGAGTCAACGTGACGCTTTATCTGATTTGGTGAATGAATTTCCAGATGTTCTCACGTCGGAACTGGGTTCCGCTATCGGCTACGAGTGTCATATTGATTTGACTGATGAGGTTCCAGTTAGGTCGGCGCCATTTTCTTGCTCTCCACCCAAACTCATTGCCATGAGAGAATATATTCATGATCTTAAGGCACGCGGTGTTGTGAGTCCTTCTAAGTCTTCTTATGGTAGTCCAGCATTCCTGGTGCCTAAGAAAGATGGTACTTTTCGTTTAGTAGTTGATTATCGTCGACTCAATTCTAAGGTGGTGTTCGACAACTTTCCCCTTCCAACTCTGGAGAGCGCTTTTCAGCATTTTCACGGGGCGAAGTACTATTCCGTCCTAGATTTGAACTGTGCATATTATCAAATTCCTCTCGATCCCGAGAGCCGTAAGGTAACTGCGTTCTCCACTCCGTTCGGCCTTTTTGAGTTCAATAAGTTACCCATGGGCATTTCTATCGGCGGACAAGTATTGAGTAGGGTTTTGGATGAGTTATTTGGAGATTTAAAGTATTCATCTGTGTTTAACTATCTTGATGACCTCGTGATTTACAGTCAGTCTTTTGAGGATCACCTGATCCATTTACGTGAAGTCCTATGTCGTCTTCGCAGAGCCGGACTCACTGTTAACCCGGACAAAATCTCTTTGGCTTCGAAGCAAATCAAATTTTTAGGTCACATTCTTTCGGATGTGGGCATAGAAGTGAACCCTGAGCGTGTCCAATGTATCCAAGAGTTCCCTACTCCCACGAATGTGAAAGCAGTCCGACGGTTTTTGGGAATGGCGGGCTTTTACAGTAGGTTCATTAAGGGCTTTCGGACATTTCAGCGCCCCTGAATTATTTGAAGAAGAAGAATGTACGATTCGTGTGGGGCCCCGACCAGTGTCTCGCCTTTGAGAAATTGAAAGAATGTCTTTCTTCTGCTCCCGTCCTTCGAACTCCGGATTTTGGGAAAGATTTTATGTTACATTGTGATGCGAGTGATGTCGCAGTTTCTTGTGTGCTTAGTCAGCAGGTGAATGGTAATTTGGCACCCATCGCTTTTGCCAGTCGGATGCTTAATGATTGCGAACGCCGGTATTCCACTTTCGAGAAAGAAAGTCTGGCTGTCGTATTCGGCTGTGAACGTTTCAGATCTTTTCTAGAACATCGGCATTTCATAGTGTATACCGACAATGAAGCTCTGTCCTGGATGCGCTCGCATGTCAAAAAATTGGGACGTATAAATCGTTGGATTCTTCGTCTATCCTCTTTCAGCTTTGACATCATTCACGTCAGAGGCAGTGAAAATGTTGTAGCGGATTGTTTGTCACGCATGTTTGAGGAACCTCCTCCCATTGTTGAGATCCCCGAGCCAGTGAATCTTCTCCAACACATTCCATGGTCTTTTACTGACATCCGTACGTACCAAGCAGATGACCCATTTTGTGTCACACTGCGTGAAAAAATTCTCGGGAAAGATCCTGGTGTATCTGAGTTTTCATTGCGCAATGATGTTATAGTGCATACCGCTCCTCGATCTTCGAAATGTAGGATTTTCGTGCCAGAGAATATACGAAGTATGCTCTTGGCGTATTTCCATGAATCCTGTTTTGGATTACATTTAGGTATGACGAAGACTTTCCATAAAATCTCTCAGGAATTCTTCTGGCCTCATTTGAAAGCGGATGCTTTTGCTTTCGTCCGAAAATGTGTTACGTGTCAACGTTCTAAGCCAGCAAAGAATTCTCGCATTGGACTTCACCACGCTGACACGATGTCATATCCTAATGAGCGCCTGTTTATAGATTATTTTGGTCCCCTAGTTAGGTCATCTTCTGGTCATAAAGCTATACTTACTGTCGTTGATGGATTTTCAAAATTTGTATGGTTATTTCCTGTCAGGGAAATCACGACACGTACCACTGTTAGGCTTTTGACCAATCATATTTTTGGTGTTTTTGGTCCTCCAAAGTTTTTAGTGTCCGATAACGCGAGCGTTTTCCGGTCCAAGTGTTTTAGATCAATGTGTTTTTCTTGGGGAATTGATCATGTCTTTTTGGCACCCTACCACCCTCAGCCAAATCACGTTGAAAGGTTTCATCGTAACTTGAAGGCTTGCTTGAGTGCGTTCCACAACGCAGATCAGTCACGTTGGGACGCAAATCTTCAGTTTTTCTCCTTAGGATTTAACACTGCTCTTCATGAATCGACGAATTCTACCCCTTCGGAATTGTTTTTAGGAAGGCGTATTGTTGATCCACTTCAGCTTCAGTGGAAAATAGATTATCTGGCTGCGCCATCCCGCCGTACCTCAGTCAAAGAAAAATGGGAAGTTGCTGTACGGCATCTGAAAAGGGCACGAGATCGCGTGGCGTCTCGCTATAACAAGGGTAGGCAACCTGTTTGTTTTCAGGTGAATGACGACGTGCTAGTGCGCCTGCACCCACAGAGTTCGGCCAAGAATAAGGAGTCAGCTAAACTAATGCTTCGCTGGAGCACGCCCAAAACTATCACTAGATTTTTAACACCTGTCACTGTTGAATTGATCTCCAAGGAGAATCCCACCGACGTATCCAGAGCTCACATATCTCAATTGAAACCATTTATTGTGTAACCTTCTTATTTGCTGTGATTAATGTTGTCCTTTTTCTGCGTAGGTTAGCCAATCATAATTTGCTTATGTTATCCAAGGAAGCTAGTATTCATATGGCGTCTCCTTGACCTGCCTATTATTGAACCAATTTTGACCGAGCAGAGTCAAGTACAAATTTACGAGCTCAAGAAAGAAAATAATACAAGAAGAAATAGGCCTACATACTCTGTGTAACTTAATATTTATTGTAAAAATATGTATTTTTGCGAATTCGGCCAGTAGAGAATTTATATTCTATAAATAATGGACACATTATATCGCTTCTTTGTTATTTTAATACGTCACTTTCATGATGGGTATAAGGAGAATGGCAGACTTCGGCGTCAAAGGGCGAAAGTCTTTTGTTTATGATTTTCGTCCGTGTCTCTATCTACTTTTCTTGTCATTGTAACGCGCAGGCGAACCGTAATACCATTATGACAAGCCCAGGGATCGTCAAAGGAACGCGCGCCTTTGGGGACCCCGAAGGAGTTCTGTCCTGATATTGCGATCGCCGAAGCGATGTGATTGTTTTTATATATTACTTCATTTTATAACTGTATTCTTTCTGATATGGCTCAATTGCTTAAGTGATTGTTATATCGATCACCCTCCCCCCTCATATTTTGTGTACTGTTATAGTTGTTGACAAACCACCTGTGTGATAAGGATGTTGTGTATTTTGGAACACTTGGGACATGATTGATTTCAAAGCGGTGGTGCTTAGTGATGTAAAAAGAAAAATCTTTTATTATTATAAATAATTTTTCTTTTGGGGGGTGGTGTGGATCCTGAGCCATGTTTAACATCTCTCATTTCTTTATTTTCTTTGGCGGCCGTCCCGGTAGAATCAGACGCCATGTGAGATACTTTCTGTCCGGACGTGCCTTGAGGCTCTCCGCCTTATTATTTAAAATGTAATGTTTTTCCTTTTTATTTAACATTGTTATTATGCCGAAGCCTTCCATTTACTCATGTAAGTAACACATCTAACCTTGTTTCCACTATGCTCATTTCCTAAATTTAACTTTTCTTTTTGGTCTTCGTCGTGTGCTTGGATTTGCTGTGGAACCAATCGAAATGGCGGTCTCCTGTTTTATTTTGTTTGAGTCTTCGTTTAACCTTTTATTTGTGCCGTGAAATATATCTGCGAGTGATTTTGTGAGTGTATGTTTTTCTTGCTGCCAGGTGCATTGATGCTGTTTTGATTGGGCATATCTTCGAATGGGTCTCCCGTGGTTTGTGGACGTTGGCGTTTCGACCATTCTCCCAACACGAGGCATGACACCATATATTTTAGCCCTTATGTTTTCCCTTCATTCCATGCTTCGGGCAACTGAATCACGGCGGTAACTTTAAGTAGGCCTTACCGTATTCAGCTCGAACTCGGAACGTAAGTTGGGGACCATATAGGTTTAGCATATTTTGCTAGACTACCTACAAGCACGAGTTGCTTTGAGTTTTATTTCTGCATCGTCGGCTGGCATTTTGTGTGTTTGACTGCGTGTATGTATCTTGATATATTTCACGGACACTTGACGGCATTTGTTTCTCCTTGTAGTATCTTTGGTTTCTGGCATTTCTTTTCTCTGGAGACTGCCAGCTCGATCGCATCCCCATTGCTCGCCACAGCCTTTGCGACACGCACACAGCCTCTTGTTTTATCTTTGCTATGCTTGTTATTTGTGGTCGTCATGACAACCATCCATCTCTAGGCAGAGAAGTGATTGTTGTTGACCAGCGACCGGGTCGATTGCCTTTTGGTCAATTACCTCCTCCCTTTTTACATCATTTTTATTGGAAGTGAGCACAGGTATGAATTTAATTTGTTAACGTTATTTACTATCGTAAGTTATTTATTGTTATTTATATTTATCTTCCCCGTTTGAAAGTGACTTTATTTGACCCCTAGGTGAAGGGTATTCTTTTTGTGTGTGTTATTCTGGCCGGGTTTCTTTGTGTGTTCGGTTTCAATTCATTAAATTTCCATTTCTTTACCCATGTGTCTTATTTAGTAGTGTTTGGCGATCGGGCTGCTCGCTCTCTCTCTCTCTTCAAACCTAGGCCTAACTTATTCTAGCTTTCTAGCACCAGGAGGGTATTCCTACCACTCGTCGTGGGACCACCTTCACGGAGTCTGGAGTCACTCGGCACATCTGGCCTGCAAGTACGGGCCCAGCACAGGTCAGAAATTAACATCTATTTCCACTGCGTACTCCTTTCTTTTCTAGTTGGTTCCAGTGATGCAGCTAGGAGGCACGCCAAGAATATGTTTATTTTAATAGGGTGGTGCAGATGGTAGCAGAGCGTGGTTAAGTCTCCTGGTCGCTTAGCCATATCCATTGGATTTTAATATTTCGCTGCATATTTTTCAATGTTGTTTTTATTCTGTTTCATGTTCCGTATTGCATACTATGCAAACAAATATTGAGAGTCAATGTGAACTTCCAAGGAGTATGGACCATAAAAATAACAAACTGTAAGGAGAGTGCAATGAGTTGGACCCTATCAACGAACCCCAGCATTGGTAATGTACTAACCAACCCTACTTCTTGTTTCGTACTCATTTCAGGCGAAGGACGGAGGCCAGACATTTGTAGTTATTGTTTTGAATTGTAGCTAGCAGTACTTCTGTAGTTTAGCCATGTATTCTCTCCCAGGTTGTAACGTGAAGAAGGAGCTTATCCAGTCTGACGATGATCTGCTATCGTTTGAAAGTGTCTGTGGGAAAGACACTAATCCATTGACTGAGGTGAAAGGCCATCGCAAGGGAGGCGTAGCCAATATAGTGTCCAAGTGGGGAATTTCATTTTCTGGTGAACTGGAAGTTTCGTCTGTATTTGAGTTCTTAGACAGGGTCAGTGAACTCTGCCATTGTTATGACCTCGAACCAGACGACATTGTTGTCTGCCTACCGTTATTGTTGAGTGGCTTAGCTTTAAAATGGTATCGACTTACCAACAGATCTCTCATCTCGTGGGTTGATTTCTGTAAGTCAATAAAGGAGCGGTTTACGACTTATGTTTTTGAACATGACTTGAAGGCTGAAATTCATCGCCGTACCCAGGGTTTGGAAGAGCCTGTAGACGATTTTGTTACTGGGCTAATGACTTTAATAAGTAGGTTGTCGCAGCCCCTTCCCCTTATTGAAACTGTTGATATTGTGTATAGAAATCTAGCACCTGAGTACAAGTCTTTCATACGCCGGTCCAGTGTGTATAGTGTGGCTGACATTGTTGATCAAGGACGTGAATGCGAGTTCAATCGGCGCCTGCGCAAGTCATATGTACCCCCACCCCTCCCCTCTGACAGTTTGTTTCCAGAGACTGCATGCGCGCAATCCCAGATTCAGAGGACTGCGCACCCATCTTCAATATCTCGTCAGGAGGACCGGGCAGTTAACCGTCCCCACTCGCATATTGTCGGGAGTATTCCCAATGCTACTTCTTCTGCGAATCCCGCTCCTCAGGATCAACAGTTACCTCGAAACCCGAACATGTATAACCGTATAAAATGTTGGAATTGTGATCGTTTGGGGCATCATTTTAATTCCTGCCGTGCGCCCTCGCGTGTGTTTTGTCACACATGTGGTCTTCGTGACGTGACGCACATAGCCTGTCCTAGATGTGCTTCGCGTCAGGGAAACGAGCATGGGTCCCCGGTTTAGACCCGCCGGAGTGGCCATGCAATGAAGTTCGCCGGGAAATGAACATTTCCACGACTGGAAACTTCTGTCCTTGGGTCCCTGTAAGTGTTAAGAAATTGTCGATACCCGCTTTACTGGATTCTGGTGCTTCACGTTCATTTATTCAGCGCTCCATCGCGGAACAGCTTCCTGTTACTCAGATTTGTCCACAAGATGGGGGTTAAAATTTTATTCTGCGGTGAAGTCATCTATTTCTGTTTCTAGCGTTGTAACATGTCATATTAAGATATGTGGTTATTCTTGGGATTGGAACTTCCATGTGGTGGATGACTTATCTACGCCTATGATCTTAGGTTCTGATTTTATGCACAAAGCAGGGTTGAGGCTTGATTTTTCGGATCATTCCTTCAGTTTTTTGTTTAAATCCAAGGAGCGGTTTCATTTTAATACTTGTGAAGCGAGTGTTCCTTGTAGTTTTTCTGGTATCTCTGCTGTTCTAATCCCTCCTACTTTATTCACGAGTCAACGTGACGCTTTATCTGATTTGGTGAATGAATTTCCAGATGTTCTCACGTCGGAACTGGGTTCCGCTATCGGCTACGAGTGTCATATTGATTTGACTGATGAGGTTCCAGTTAGGTCGGCGCCATTTTCTTGCTCTCCACCCAAACTCATTGCCATGAGAGAATATATTCATGATCTTAAGGCACGCGGTGTTGTGAGTCCTTCTAAGTCTTCTTATGGTAGTCCAGCATTCCTGGTGCCTAAGAAAGATGGTACTTTTCGTTTAGTAGTTGATTATCGTCGACTCAATTCTAAGGTGGTGTTCGACAACTTTCCCCTTCCAACTCTGGAGAGCGCTTTTCAGCATTTTCACGGGGCGAAGTACTATTCCGTCCTAGATTTGAACTGTGCATATTATCAAATTCCTCTCGATCCCGAGAGCCGTAAGGTAACTGCGTTCTCCACTCCGTTCGGCCTTTTTGAGTTCAATAAGTTACCCATGGGCATTTCTATCGGCGGACAAGTATTGAGTAGGGTTTTGGATGAGTTATTTGGAGATTTAAAGTATTCATCTGTGTTTAACTATCTTGATGACCTCGTGATTTACAGTCAGTCTTTTGAGGATCACCTGATCCATTTACGTGAAGTCCTATGTCGTCTTCGCAGAGCCGGACTCACTGTTAACCCGGACAAAATCTCTTTGGCTTCGAAGCAAATCAAATTTTTAGGTCACATTCTTTCGGATGTGGGCATAGAAGTGAACCCTGAGCGTGTCCAATGTATCCAAGAGTTCCCTACTCCCACGAATGTGAAAGCAGTCCGACGGTTTTTGGGAATGCCGGGCGTTTACAGTAGGTTCATTAAGGGCTTTCGGACATTTCAGCGCCCCTGAATTATTTGAAGAAGAAGAATGTACGATTCGTGTGGGGCCCCGACCAGTGTCTCGCCTTTGAGAAATTGAAAGAATGTCTTTCTTCTGCTCCCGTCCTTCGAACTCCGGATTTTGGGAAAGATTTTATGTTACATTGTGATGCGAGTGATGTCGCAGTTTCTTGTGTGCTTAGTCAGCAGGTGAATGGTAATTTGGCACCCATCGCTTTTGCCAGTCGGATGCTTAATGATTGCGAACGCCGGTATTCCACTTTCGAGAAAGAAAGTCTGGCTGTCGTATTCGGCTGTGAACGTTTCAGATCTTTTCTAGAACATCGGCATTTCATAGTGTATACCGACAATGAAGCTCTGTCCTGGATGCGCTCGCATGTCAAAAAATTGGGACGTATAAATCGTTGGATTCTTCGTCTATCCTCTTTCAGCTTTGACATCATTCACGTCAGAGGCAGTGAAAATGTTGTAGCGGATTGTTTGTCACGCATGTTTGAGGAACCTCCTCCCATTGTTGAGATCCCCGAGCCAGTGAATCTTCTCCAACACATTCCATGGTCTTTTACTGACATCCGTACGTACCAAGCAGATGACCCATTTTGTGTCACACTGCGTGAAAAAATTCTCGGGAAAGATCCTGGTGTATCTGAGTTTTCATTGCGCAATGATGTTATAGTGCATACCGCTCCTCGATCTTCGAAATGTAGGATTTTCGTGCCAGAGAATATACGAAGTATGCTCTTGGCGTATTTCCATGAATCCTGTTTTGGATTACATTTAGGTATGACGAAGACTTTCCATAAAATCTCTCAGGAATTCTTCTGGCCTCATTTGAAAGCGGATGCTTTTGCTTTCGTCCGAAAATGTGTTACGTGTCAACGTTCTAAGCCAGCAAAGAATTCTCGCATTGGACTTCACCACGCTGACACGATGTCATATCCTAATGAGCGCCTGTTTATAGATTATTTTGGTCCCCTAGTTAGGTCATCTTCTGGTCATAAAGCTATACTTACTGTCGTTGATGGATTTTCAAAATTTGTATGGTTATTTCCTGTCAGGGAAATCACGACACGTACCACTGTTAGGCTTTTGACCAATCATATTTTTGGTGTTTTTGGTCCTCCAAAGTTTTTAGTGTCCGATAACGCGAGCGTTTTCCGGTCCAAGTGTTTTAGATCAATGTGTTTTTCTTGGGGAATTGATCATGTCTTTTTGGCACCCTACCACCCTCAGCCAAATCACGTTGAAAGGTTTCATCGTAACTTGAAGGCTTGCTTGAGTGCGTTCCACAACGCAGATCAGTCACGTTGGGACGCAAATCTTCAGTTTTTCTCCTTAGGATTTAACACTACTCTTCATGAATCGACGAATTCTACCCCTTCGGAATTGTTTTTAGGAAGGCGTATTGTTGATCCACTTCAGCTTCAGTGGAAAATAGATTATCTGGCTGCGCCATCCCGCCGTACCTCAGTCAAAGAAAAATGGGAAGTTGCTGTACGGCATCTGAAAAGGGCACGAGATCGCGTGGCGTCTCGCTATAACAAGGGTAGGCAACCTGTTTGTTTTCAGGTGAATGACGACGTGCTAGTGCGCCTGCACCCACAGAGTTCGGCCAAGAATAAGGAGTCAGCTAAACTAATGCTTCGCTGGAGCACGCCCAAAACTATCACTAGATTTTTAACACCTGTCACTGTTGAATTGATCTCCAAGGAGAATCCCACCGACGTATCCAGAGCTCACATATCTCAATTGAAACCATTTATTGTGTAACCTTCTTATTTGCTGTGATTAATGTTGTCCTTTTTCTGCGTAGGTTAGCCAATCATAATTTGCTTATGTTATCCAAGGAAGCTAGTATTCATATGGCGTCTCCTTGACCTGCCTATTATTGAACCAATTTTGACCGAGCAGAGTCAAGTACAAATTTACGAGCTCAAGAAAGAAAATAATACAAGAAGAAATAGGCCTACATACTCTGTGTAACTTAATATTTATTGTAAAAATATGTATTTTTGCGAATTCGGCCAGTAGAGAATTTATATTCTATAAATAATGGACACATTATATCGCTTCTTTGTTATTTTAATACGTCACTTTCATGATGGGTATAAGGAGAATGGCAGACTTCGGCGTCAAAGGGCGAAAGTCTTTTGTTTATGATTTTCGTCCGTGTCTCTATCTACTTTTCTTGTCATTGTAACGCGCAGGCGAACCGTAATACCATTATGACAAGCCCAGGGATCGTCAAAGGAACGCGCGCCTTTGGGGACCCCGAAGGAGTTCTGTCCTGATATTGCGATCGCCGAAGCGATGTGATTATTTTTATATATTACTTCATTTTATAACTGCATTCTTTCTGATATGGCTCAATTGCTTAAGTGATTGTTATATCGATCACCCTCCCCCCTCATATTTTGTGTACTGTTATAGTTGTTGACAAACCACCTGTGTGATAAGGATGTTGTGTATTTTGGAACACTTGGGACATGATTGATTTCAAAGCGGTGGTGCTTAGTGATGTAAAAAGAAAAATCTTTTATTATTATAAATAATTTTTCTTTTGGGGGGTGGTGTGGATCCTGAGCCATGTTTAACATCTCTCATTTCTTTATTTTCTTTGGCGGCCGTCCCGGTAGAATCAGACGCCATGTGAGATACTTTCTGTCCGGACGTGCCTTGAGGCTCTCCGCCTTATTATTTAAAATGTAATGTTTTTCCTTTTTATTTAACATTGTTATTATGCCGAAGCCTTCCATTTACTCATGTAAGTAACACATCTAACCTTGTTTCCACTATGCTCATTTCCTAAATTTAACTTTTCTTTTTGGTCTTCGTCGTGTGCTTGGATTTGCTGTGGAACCAATCGAAATGGCGGTCTCCTGTTTTATTTTGTTTGAGTCTTCGTTTAACCTTTTATTTGTGCCGTGAAATATATCTGCGAGTGATTTTGTGAGTGTATGTTTTTCTTGCTGCCAGGTGCATTGATGCTGTTTTGATTGGGCATATCTTCGAATGGGTCTCCCGTGGTTTGTGGACGTTGGCGTTTCGACCATTCTCCCAACACGAGGCATGACACCATATATTTTAGCCCTTATGTTTTCCCTTCATTCCATGCTTCGGGCAACTGAATCACGGCGGTAACTTTAAGTAGGCCTTACCGTATTCAGCTCGAACTCGGAACGTAAGTTGGGGACCATATAGGTTTAGCATATTTTGCTAGACTACCTACAAGCACGAGTTGCTTTGAGTTTTATTTCTGCATCGTCGGCTGGCATTTTGTGTGTTTGACTGCGTGTATGTATCTTGATATATTTCACGGACACTTGACGGCATTTGTTTCTCCTTGTAGTATCTTTGGTTTCTGGCATTTCTTTTCTCTGGAGACTGCCAGCTCGATCGCATCCCCATTGCTCGCCACAGCCTTTGCGACACGCACACAGCCTCTTGTTTTATCTTTGCTATGCTTGTTATTTGTGGTCGTCATGACAACCATCCATCTCTAGGCAGAGAAGTGATTGTTGTTGACCAGCGACCGGGTCGATTGCCTTTTGGTCAATTACCTCCTCCCTTTTTACATCATTTTTATTGGAAGTGAGCACAGGTATGAATTTAATTTGTTAACGTTATTTACTATCGTAAGTTATTTATTGTTATTTATATTTATCTTCCCCGTTTGAAAGTGACTTTATTTGACCCCTAGGTGAAGGGTATTCTTTTTGTGTGTGTTATTCTGGCCGGGTTTCTTTGTGTGTTCGGTTTCAATTCATTAAATTTCCATTTCTTTACCCATGTGTCTTATTTAGTAGTGTTTGGCGATCGGGCTGCTCGCTCTCTCTCTCTCTTCAAACCTAGGCCTAACTTATTCTAGCTTTCTAGCACCAGGAGGGTATTCCTACCACTCGTCGTGGGACCACCTTCACGGAGTCTGGAGTCACTCGGCACATCTGGCCTGCAAGTACGGGCCCAGCACAGGTCAGAAATTAACATCTATTTCCACTGCGTACTCCTTTCTTTTCTAGTTGGTTCCAGTGATGCAGCTAGGAGGCACGCCAAGAATATGTTTATTTTAATAGGGTGGTGCACTCTGCACAAGGAATACCTGTTGGAGAGGGACAAAGTAGTATTCAGCCGTTGGAGGAAGGCGCATTGTACAAATATCTTGGGTTCGCCCAGAGTACCCGTCTCAGACACAGTGATATCAAGAAGAACATAACTGAGCAATATACTTCACGGCTTCGCAGTATTCTCTCTTCAAAACTTAGCGCTAAACATAGAATATCATTAAGGCAGTTAACACATTTGCAATGCCCGTAGTTACATACTCCTTTGGTATAATCAGGTGGACTCAAACTGAACTGCACGATCTGCAACGAAAAACATCGGTGCTTTTATCACGCCATCGTATGCACCATCCGAAATCAGCAACAGAGCGCCTGACTCTACCTCGGTCTGAAGGTGGTAGAGGACTGATAGACATCATGAACCTTCATACAAAACAAGTGACAACTCTGCGTGCATTTTTCCACAACAAAGGAGAAACATCCCCTCTCCATCACACTGTATCTTCAGCTGATGATAATTACACACCGCTCCATCTGTCATCTTTAGATCCACCAGTAAAAGAAATGAAAACTACTGAACACAAGATCGGGAATTGGAAACAGAAGGCGCTTCATGGGAAGTTTCCACATGAGTTGGACCAGCCTCACATCGACAAGTTTGCGTCGCACGCATGGCTGACCCACTCGGTCTTCTTTCCGGAAACAGAGGGATTTGTTGTAGCTATCCAA
This sequence comes from Meconema thalassinum, assembly GCA_946902985.2. Taxonomy (NCBI): domain Eukaryota; kingdom Metazoa; phylum Arthropoda; class Insecta; order Orthoptera; family Tettigoniidae; genus Meconema; species Meconema thalassinum. The sequence goes on along the minus strand of OX336391.1, from coordinate 290,413,859 downwards.
GACCAAGTTGTTGCTACTCGAAGCTATCGGAAATTTATCATAAAAGATCCAGCAACAGAGAGTGAGAAATGTCGCCGCTGTGGCAAATGTAGTGAAACCATTCAACACGTCATATCAGGTTGTTCCCACCTTGCCAACACTGACTACAAACATCGACACGATCAAGTTGCCAACATTATCCACCAGAAACTGGCATTGAAGTACAAACTTCTTCAAAGCTCCGTCCCCTATTGGAAATACATACCATCTGCAGTACTCGAAAATGCCACACACAAGCTCTATTGGGACAGAGGAGTTGTGACAGATGTCGCAGTCAGTAACAACCGGCCAGATATCATAGTCATCAATAAAGTACACAAAGAGGCATTACTGATAGATATCGCATGTCCCAACACTCAAAACATGCAAACAACAGCTGCTACTAAAATATCTAAGTACACAGAGCTGGCAATTGAGGTAAAGCAGATGTGGAAACTTGATTCGGTGACTACCATCCCAATAATTGTATCGTGTACTGGTGTTATACCGAAAACTCTCCATAGTGGTCTATCAATATTGAATCTGCACCCGCAGATATATATTGAACTTCAGAAGGCAGTTCTGTTAAACACATGCCATATTGTTAGGAAGTTCCTTGGTGACAATACACTGGCCGAATACTCAGCAAGGCTTGATGATCCAGATGGGAATTTAGCTCATCCTACAAATGAAGGAGACTCGTGAAGACTGCGGGCAAGACCTGGATGTGAAGTCTCTGAACAGTATAATAGAAATTATCTCAGTACAGATGGTTCCTTGCTAAGGCCGAACCAGGCTGTAACATAAAATGTAGCCGGTATTTGCCGTGATAATGTTGTTATACAATAAACTATAATAATAATAATAATAATAATAATAATGATTAGCGTCAAGTGGGGAGGCCTTAATCATTTCTTTTATTTTAAGTAATGGAACATCGAGGTCACCTGTTCCAATTTTCTAGTGTAGGCATCGTAAATTATACAGTGAGGGCCCTCCCTATAGAACAGAGCCTCGCAGAGTCCGTGCCGCGGACAGGTCGCAATGACTCACCACCAGATTTATAGTATGCACCGATTACAACAGCGGATTGGCAAGCCCTGGATGTTTTCATAGCATGTATTACATACACAGTTCGCAAGATACCTTTGTTGAGGTAATTAAGACTTGTGGTGAAGTATTGTAGCCCATCTCGTATCCCGTGAACATGGTTAGGTACAGAACAATACATCGAATTTTCCTTGTAGAAACTTATCTTCTCAGGAACAAGTTTGCAGTAAATGTGTTCGTACATTTCAGCGCCGTGCGATTTTGACTTGTTGGAGAACCTCAAATCCAAGGTATACAGAAACAATCCGCGTACTCTGGAGACTCTCGAGAACGAAATAACTGCACCGAAACAAAATGTCAGTGAGGATGAATTACAGCGAGTGTACCAAATCTTCATACGTATGTGCAATGCATCCTTAGAAAATGAAAGACAGCGTTTCCAGAAAGTATTCTGAATGTCATGTCAGTAATGGTGATTATAAAATACGTTAAAAAGTGTGAATGTGTTAAACCAATTTGGCGCTACGCTGCTGCTAGCACCCGTGCCTTGCTCGACACGCTGCAATACACAGTGCCCTGGCCTCGGCTAGGCCCCGTTCTTTAGGTAGGGCCCTCACTGCAGATGATAAGAGTGTTTTCTTTTCTGCGTATGGCTGTTAGTGCCGGGAGTGTCCGAGGACATGTTCGGCTCGCCAGTTTTGTAGCTGTTTCGAGGCGGACACCCAATGGGTGAGCTACACGTACCGTCGCGTGTGGAGTGTTGTCTGGGGAGGAAAGTTTGAGTGTACTGTAAGGACGAGGAGTTGGAAGGTAGCGGCTGTGGCCTATAGTTAGGGACCAACCCCGGCATTTGCCTGGAAGGAAGATGGGAAACCACAGAAGACCAGCTTCAAGGTTGCCGGCGGGGGGATTCGAACCTCCTTGCCTCCCGGATGTGAGCGACTGCCAGCAGTCATGCCGTAACGACCACGGCTAACTCACCCGGTGATAAGAGTGTTTATTTCTAAAGATGAACAGCTCTTACTCATATTATGTTATAATAAAAATATCGTGTGGCCTCGGTTGCCGGGTGAAAGCTTTGTTATTTGACGCCCAGAGGACAGATTACATGTCGAATTTTGTTGTTCCTTGGAGCGCAAAGAAAGTCAAGGAGGTTAGAGATCTAAGCTCCTTGACAATATAGCGCTTTCTAGTAGAGAATGGACGAACTTTGTGTTGGCGGAAAATCCCGAGTTTAATTTTGCCATTATCAACACTGCACACTGAATTCAAATAGGTTCTTTAACATTTTTGTCGCCTTTCAAAAAATGACTTACCACGGACAGGAGCGAACCTGCAAGTTTGGGGTTGGTAATTCGACACGATAACCACTTACCCACCGTGGCAAGCACTCATATTATGTTGTTGTTGGCTCATTAAATATTAAACCTAATTTTAATTTCTTAAAATACGTAGTGTCAGCAGAGAGATTTCCCATGAGGGCCGGTATGATGTAGACCTACAGTGCTGCTACAGTAGTTGATGAGATCTCATTGGAACTGTGGCATTACTATCATTCAATCAGTGTTATCTGCACTGCAATCATATCAGGGCATGTTGTGTAACTCTCCAATCTGTGATAACTTCCTTGTTTAATGCAGGGCACCTCGAGATAACTGGAGATGGATGACAGTAGCACATTAAAATCATATCTGGACAGTCTATAATTAATGAGTACAGTCAAGTGAGGATGCTTTAATCAAAATTATTCTTCAAATGATGTTCACGTAATGTGTAACTCTGTCAAACCCTTGTTATTCCATTTCAGTGGGATCGGGGATGCCTATTGCGAGGAATTTCTACTTGGCCGGTGAATATAGACTAAAACTAGTTCCTTCCTAGTAGAGGAACTTAGACTAAAACTAGTTCCTTCTTGGTAGAGGAATCGAGACTAAAACTAGTTCCTTCTTGGTAGAGGAATTTAGGCTAAAACTAGTTCCTTCTTGGTAGGGGAACATAGACTAAAACTAGTTCCTCCTTGGTAGGGGAATTTAGACTAAAACTAGTTCCTTCTTTGTAGGGGAACTTAGGCTAAAACTAGTTCCTTCTTGGTAGGGGAATTTAGACTAAAACTAGTTCCTTCTTGGAAGGGGAAATTAGACTAAAATTAGTTACTTCTTGGTAGGGGAACTTAGACTAAAACTAGTTCCTTCTTGGTAGGAGAATTTAGACTAAAACTAGTTCTTCCTTTGTAGGGGAACTTATAGCCGTGGTGGTTACGGCATGACTGATGGCAGTTGCTCACATCCGGGAGGCGAGGAGGTTCGAATCCCCCCGCCGGCAACCTTGAAGATGGTCTTCTGTGGTTTCCCATCATCCTTCCAGGCAAATGCCGGGGTTGGTCCCTAACTGTAGGCCACAGCCGCTACCTTCCAACTCCTCGTCCTTACATTCCAACTTCCCTCCTTCCCTCCCCAACGGTACTTGTAGCTCACCCATTGGGTGTCCGTCTCGAAGCAGCTACAAAACTAGCGAGCCGAACATGTCCTCGGACACTCCCGGCACTAAAAGCCATACGCTAAAAAAAAGGGGAACTTAGGCTAAAACTAGTTCCTTCTTGGTAGGGGAATTTAGACTAAAACTAGTTCCTTCTTGGTAGGGGAACTTAGACTAAAATTAGTTACTTCTTGGTAGGGAAACTTAGGCTAAAACTAGTTCCTTCATGGTAGGGGAACTTAGACTAAAACTAGTTCCTCCTTGGTAGGGGAATTTAGACTAAAACAAGTTCCTTCTTGGTAGGGGAACTTAGACTAAAATTAGTTACTTCTTGGTAGGGAAACTTAGGCTAAAACTAGTTCCTTCTTGGTAGGGGAACTTAGACTTAAACTAGTTACTTCTTGGTAGGGGAATTTAGACTAAAACTAGTTCCTTCTTGGTAGGGGAAATTAGACTAAAACTAGTTCCTTCTTGGTAGGGGAATTTAGACTAAAACTAGTTACTTCTTGGTAGGAGAATTTAGACTAAAAATAGTTCCTTCTTTGTAGGGGAACTTAGGCTAAAACTAGTTCCTTCTTTGTAGGGGAACTTATGCTAAAACTAGTTCCTTCTTGGTAGGAGAAAGTTGGGCAAAACTAGTTCCTTCTTGGTAGAGGAATTTAGATTAAACTAGTTGCTTCTTGGTAGGGAATTTAGACTAAAACTAGTTCCTTCTTGGTAGGGGGATTTAGACTAAAACTAGTTCCTTCTTGGTAGAGGAATTTAGGCTAAAACTAGTTCCTTCTTGGTAGGGGAACTTATACTAAAACTAGTTCCTTCTTGGTAGAAGAATTTAGACTAAAACTAGTTCCTTCTTGGTAGGAGAATTTAGACTAAAACTAGTTCCTTCTTTGTAGGGGAGCTTAGGCTAATACTAGTTCCTTCTTGGTAGGGGAACTTAGACTAAAACTAGTTCCTTCTTGGTAGGGGAATTTAGACTAAAACTAGTTCCTTCTTGGTAGGAGAATTTAGACTAAAACTAGTTCCTTCTCTGTAGGGGAACTTAGGCAAAAACTAGTTCCGTCTTGGTAGGGGAACTTAGACTAATACTAGTTCCGTCTCGGCAGGGGAACTTAGACTAAAACTAGTTCCTTATTGGAAGGGGGATATAGACCGAAACTAGTTCCTTCTTGGTAGGGGAAATTAGACTAAAACTAGTTCCTTCTTGGTAGGGGAATTTAGACTAAAACTAGTTACTTCTGGGTAGGAGAATTTAGACTAAAAATAGTTCCTTCTTTGTAGGGGAACTTAGGCTAAAACTAGTTCCTTCTTTGTAGGGGAACATAGGCTAAAACTAGTTCCTTCTTGGTAGGAGAAATTTGGGCAAAACTAGTTCCTTCTTGGTAGACGAATTTAGATTAAACTAGTTGCTTCTTGGAAGGGGAATTTAGACTAAAACTAGTTCCTTCTTGGTAAGGGAATTTAGACTAAAACTAGTTCCTTCTTGGTAGAGGAATTTAGGCTAAAACTAGTTCCTTCTTGGTAGGGGAACTTAGACTAAAACTAGTTCCTTCTTGGTAGAAGAATTTAGACTAAAACTAGTTCCTTCTTGGTAGGAGAATTTAGACTAAAACTAGTTCCTTCTTTGTAGGGGAGCTTAGGCTAAAACTAGTTCCTTCTTGGTAGGGGAACTTAGACTAAAACTAGTTCCTTCTTGGTAGGGGAATTTAGACTAAAACTAGTTCCTTCATGGTAGGAGAATTTAGACTAAAACTAGTTCCTTCTTTGTAGGGGAACTTAGGCTAAAACTAGTTCCGTCTTGGTAGGGGAACTTAGACTAATACTAGTTCCGTCTCGGCAGGGGAACTTAGACTAAAACTAGTTCCTTATTGGAAGGGGGATATAGACCGAAACTAGTTCCTTCTTGGTAGGGGAACTTAGACTAAAGCTAGTTCCTTCTTTGTAGGGGAACAGACTAAAACTAGTTCCGACTTGGTAGAGGAATTTAGACTGAAACTAGTTCCTTCTTGGTAGGGGAATTTAGACTAAAACTAGTTCCTTCTTGGTAGGGGAATTTAGACTAAAACTAGTTCCTTCTTTGTAGGGGAGCTTAGGTTAAAATTAGTTCCTTCTTGGTAGGGGAACTTAGACTAAAACTAGTTCCTTTTTGGTAGGGGAATTTAGACTAAAACTAGTTCCTTCTTGGTAGGAGAATTTAGACTAAAACTAGTTCCTTCTTTGTAGGGGAACTTAGACTAAAACTAGGTCCTTCTTGGTAGGGGAAATTAGGGAAAAACTAGTTCCTTCTTGGTAGAGGAATTTAGATTAAACTAGTTGCTTCTTGGTAGGGGCATTTAGACTAAAACTAGTTCCTTCTTGGTAGGGGGATTTAGACTAAAACTAGTTCCTTCTTTTTAGGGGAGCTTAGACTAGAACTAGTTCCGTCTTGGTAGAGGAATTTAGACTAGAACTAGTTCCGTCTGGGTAGAGGAATTTAGACTAAAACTAGTTCCTTCTTGGTAGGGGGATTTAGACAAAAACTAGTTCCTTCTTGGTAGGGGAACTTAGACTAGAACTATTTCCGTCTTGGCAGGGGAACTTAGACTAAAACTAGTTCCTTCTTGGTAGGGGAACTTAGACTAAAACTAGTTCCTTCTTGGTAGGGGAATTTAGACTAAAACTAGTTGTTTCTTGGTAGGGGAACTTAGACTAAAACTGGTTCCTTCTTGGTAGGGGAACTTAGACTAAAACTAATTCCTTCTTGGTAGGGGAATTTAGACTAAAACTAGTTGTTTCTTGGTAGGGGAACTTAGACTTAAACTAATTTCGTCTTGGTAGGGGAATTTAGACTAAAACTAGTTGCTTCTTGGTAGGGGAACTAAGACTAAAACTAATTCCGTCTTGGTAGAGGAATTTAGACTAAAACTAGTTCCGTCTTGGTAGAGGAATTTAGACTAAAGCTAGTTGCTTCTTGGTAGGGGAACTAAAACTAGTTCCTTCTTGGTAGGGGAACTTAGACTAAAACTAGTTCCTTCTTGGTAGGGGAATTTAGACTAAAACTAGTTGTTTCTTGGTAGGGGAACTTAGACTTAAACTAGTTTCGTCTTGGTAGGGGAATTTAGATTAAAACTAGTTCCGTCTTGGTAGAGGAATTTAGACTAAAACTTGTTCCTTGTTGGTAGAAGAACTTGGAGTAAAACTAGTTCCTTTTTGGAAGAGGAACTTGGACTGAAACAGGTTCATTGTTTCGTTTCGCAAGAAATAACGCCCCTTACTAAAAATGAGTATTCTCTGTTTTTATTGATTTTAAGTACGGTAAGTAATTGCTAAGTTATTGATTCACGAGCTCTATGAATGATGCAATTGATGTCAGAGGTTGTTGGCCATGAAGGGAAAATAAACACGAGCTGCACGTCATCATGGTAGTCAAGTATAACGACCAAATATACCGTCTATTATCTGTTTGTTATGGGAGCTCAGTTTTTATCTGCTGTTGTTTTTTTGTTGTTGTTATTTCGTTTAAGGGGCTTGTGACATTTTGGTAATCATTCCCATGTATTTGGGTGTGTTTTAAAGCTGCTGATAACCTGTAGTTACGTGATGACTGTAATACTATTAGTAGCTTTATTAGGGGCAGGGATGAGGTAGGCGGTACGGGACTATCCCGAAATTTGCCTGGAGAGAGTGTGGGAAAACTCGGGAAATAGCCGTTTCAGCGCGGGAATTCAAAACTTTGATCTCCGGACTTGCTTCAGTTGACTTCGTGGTCGTGGTGCACAATTTGGAGAGCATGGCTGCACCACGGGGTAGTTTTGTTCTTAAATGGTTCCGAGATATCACCCAATAATATCTCCTCCAATACCATCGGTGAATGTCCGTATGGTCTAGTTTATGGACGTGTCAATCACTCCAAACTTTTATAGAGCATTCTTATGTAAATAAATAAATAAATAAATATATAAATAAGTAAATAAATAAATAAACAAATAAATAACAATGGTAGCTACGCTCGCTAAAGCACAGCGCTAGGCCATGGGGCCAAGCTCTATGCGGACTGGCTTCGAGCCCCACCGTCAACCATCCTTGAAATGGTTTTCCGTGGTTTCACAATTTTCAACTCCAGGTAAATGCTGGGACAGTACCTTCTGACAGGCCACGGCCACTTCCTTCCACACCGTTGCTCAGTTTCATTAATATTAATTCACTAGCTGAAATACCCGTGCTTCGCTACGCGTCATAAATAAATAAAAATCTGAAGGTGACAGTTAAAACAGGGGATAGGCGAGGTGCTGCGCAGAGGGAGATTAAGGATGGAACAATTTGTCCAACTACACCGCTCGGCGTTGATCGTGTTTTATAGCACAAATTTAGGGTTTACTCGCTAACCGTTGGAAATATCTTTCGGATAGAAAATGTCATTTTAAACCTCGTATATGCCATCAAAAGTTTGCTATTTCTTAGCGTTCTCTTTTTATTTGAAATAGACATATGAAAGTTTGAAACCAAAGGGTGAAGTGACGTCACTAAAATGGTCGGCATCTTTAATTAGTGCAAAGTATTGAAATCAAAAGTAACCTATATGTTAACCAGGTAAATCAGCTACTTCCTTGTAAAATTAATGTAAATCGGACCAGTGGTACTTACGTGATTGAGTAATCCACGGACACACACCATCTCATTTTTAGCCTCGCTTCGCTCGCGTCATAGCCGTGTCATATTGTTATTCAATGAAATGCTGTTTTAACCCCGTTAACACCCCTTTAGAACCTGAATGTCCAAAAATCCCTCCTTAGTAGACGTTTTCGACACACAACAAACATATCCCCAAAATATCATTCTGCTAACATTAATAGTTTGGGTTGGTCGATGAGAGTGAACATCCAAAAATCCTTCCTTAGTGGACGTTTTTCTTCCAGAATTTCACCCCTCCCCATAGGCCCCTTAAATTGGATTTATGAAAAAACGGTCGAACACCTATTTATTTTATTTATTTATTTATTTATTTATTTATTTTTAAGCTGATTGATTTCCTCCGAGTTTCAAACTCCTCGCCTATGTCGTTTAAGAGATACACGCTCCGTTAAGAATCTTTCAACCCCCACTTTTCATCCCTTTCACCTCATAATATACACTACATCGAAAAACCATTAGACATGTGTCAGCTTATTTTTAATGATTAGTATATATGCCAAGCCTCCGTGGCTTAGGCGGCAGCACGCCGGCCTCTCACCGCTGGGTCCGCGGTTCAAATCCCGGTCACTCCATGTGAGATCTGTGCTGGACAAAACGGAGGCAGACAGGTTTTTCTCCGGGTACTCCGGTTTTCCCTGTTACAATTTCATTCCAGCAACACTCTCCACTATCATTTCATTTCATCTGTCATTCATTTAATCATTGCCCCAGAGGAGTGCGTCAGGCCTCGGCAGCCGGCACAGTTCATATCCTCGCCGCTAGATGGGGGTTTCATTCATTCCATTCCTGACCCGGTCGGAGACTGGAAGCAGGCTGTGGATTTTCATTTCAGTATATATGCCAAGTATCACATCCCCAAATGAAACCACTCGTGAGATATTGTTATTCAATGAAATGCACGTTTACCCCCTTAAGACCTATTTAGAACCTGAATATTCAAAACTCTTTCCTTAGTGGACGTTTTCGACATACAACGAACATATCCCCAAAATTTCATGTATCTAACTTCAATAATTTTGGCTTGGCGATGATGAGTGAGTGAGTAGTCAGGACATTTTCTTTCATTTATTTTTGATAATTTCACCCCTCCCCATGAACCCCTTAAATTGGATTTATGAATCAAACGGTCGAAAACCTATTTACTTATTTAAAGCTGTTTTCGCCCTGAGTTTGATGAGTGAGTAAGTGAGTCAATCAGTTAGGACACTTTCTTTCCTGTTTTTTTTTCCCCCAGAATTTCACCCCTCTCCAAGGGCCCCTTAAATTGGATTTATGAAAAAACGGTCGAACACCTATTTACTTGTATTTTAAGCTGTTTTTCCCCGCCGAATTTCAAACATCTCGCCTATGTCGTTTAAGAGATACACGCTACGTTAAGAATCCCTCAACCCCCAATTTTCACCCCTTTCACCTCATAATATGCACCACATCGATAAACCCTTTGATATGTGTCTGTCTGTGTGTGTGTATGTGTGTGAGTCTGTGTGTGTGTGTGTGTGTGAGTGTGTGGACTCTGAATGTCTGTCCCCCCTATCAATTCGAACACGGTGAGCGCAAATTGAACGAAATTTGGTACAAAGGTAGCACTAGCAAAGGACACCTCAGTGTCATGTTTTATATCGCCGCCATCTTGACGGAAACGTAATGGCGGCCACACAAATGTTCAAAGCTTAAATCAAATTACGACTAACCTAATCATCCGATCTCTACCAAATTTTGCAACAACATACCTTTGTCGAGGGAGCATCTTTTGGCAAATCTAATAGGTCATTAGCCTAATAGTTTGCGGATGGTGGCCATCTTTGTGTCAAAATCGATTACCCCTATTAATTCAAACACGGTGAAACCGAATGGAATGAAATTTGGTGCAGAGGTAGCACTAGCAAAGGGCACCCCAGTGTCATGTTTTATATCACCGCCATCTTGACGGAAACGTAATGGCGGCCACCCAAATGTTCAAATCTTAAATCAAATTACGACTAACCTAATCATCCGATCTCTACCAAATTTTGCAACAACATACCTTTATGAAGGGGGGCATCCTTTGACAAATCTAATAGGTCATTAGCCTAATAGTTTGCGGATGGCGGCCATCTTTGTGTCAAAATCGATCACCCCTATTAATTCGAACACGGTGAAACCGAATGGAATGAAATTTGGGGAGGTAGCACTAGCAAAGGCCACCTCAGTGTCATGTTTTATATCACCGCCATCTTGACGGAAACGTAATGGCGGCCACACAAATGTTCAAAGCTTAAATCAAATTACGACTAACCTAATCATCCGATCTCTACCAAATTTTGCAACAACATACCTTTATGGAGGAAGCATCCTTTGACAAATCTGATGGGTCATTAGCCTAATAGTTTGCGGATGGCGGCCACCTGAATATCCGAAAATCCTCCCTTAGTAGTGTGCCCTTGCAGCAAGAAATATGCAAATCACAGTATGCCAGCATTGCTCAATTCGGGATTTTTCGGGGCTGCGGTAAGTTCTCCCACTCTGTGACTTACATATTTTGGATGGAATAGAGGATACACTTGCAAAAATAACAACAAAATCAACTCCTATTTTAACACATTTAATTAATCAAAAATTATGGCGCTACAAACAATAAAACAATTAAACTACTGACCAATATCATTCTACTTGTCCAAAGTGAACAAGGAATAGCATAAAAATAAAACAAATATTAGATTAAAACACATGGTTTTCTTTAAAACCAACAATTCACGATTATTTTCACTTCCATAAAGTACTTATCTTAAAGTTCCAAATAACTACGAGCTTCTTTGGCTCGATACTTTCCCATAATAATGGTGTCATATTTTTGTACACCTCAAGAATTATTTTTATCTTTTCTTATCATCAAAACAAATATATAATTACATTTAAAATTACATGTTAATTATTCACTTCAATATTTGGGCATATCACATGTTCTCCGTATTTACTATCTCTCTCAAGTTTTGCAAATTCACTTCAATATTTGGGCATATCACATGTTCTCCATATTTACTATCTCTCTCAAGTTTTGCAAATTCACTACGGTGATCGGGAAAACTATTTGTGTACTCCAGAGTTATAAAGATTACTTGACAAAGTCAAAAACTATGATCACTCCCGAAACCTAGTTATCTTCACAAAACTCGTGGATTCCTTCTTTTCCATACAATATTACAATAGGGATTTTATTTAATTCATTTGTCTTATAAGACCATTATCACATAAGAAAACTACGATCTGAATTGGCAAGCGATAATATCAATCTACAAGGACCTCGGTTCAACGCCCGGGTCATTAACAACTTTAAACACTCACGGTGTATTTAACACATCTTACAAGACGGTTTTTACCCACCCTCGCTCTATGAGGGTCAGGCCATTATACTCGGTCGTGATTTATGACAAGGAAAGCGACTCTCTGCCTAACCTACGGTGGCAGCTCTCTTCAATGCTTTAAAACAAACCTTCACATTATTCTCAGTTCTGTGGAGAGACCTGGCTTTTACTTCACTTATTTCCATTCAACAATATTCTTTGGCTCATAAACCACTTTCGTAACCTTGGCATTTATTAATTATGAGAGGGTCCTCATTGATTGGGAAGATTAATACACATTCTACGACGAATAATTAGGGGCTTTAACAACAAGAGGATTCTAGGTTCGAATCTCTTAACATGCCTCGGGAACATTTCCACATCAGAGGACTTATACAAAACGCGATTTAGGGTCAAGCCGTAGCTTACAGGACCTACGCTCAATAATACCGTACATTAGCTCCCTTTTAAATAATACACACATGGCCTCGTGATCCACGTCACAATTTAGAGGACTTACAACATATCTCAATTCACTGCAATCAACTACCCTCCATAAGTAACTTACCAAGTACTTTAACTTTTACGCGTTCCTAGCGTGACTTTTTATTTAATTGAGTTCCATTACGCTACACATTTACTTTACGGCCGAATGTCTTCCAAAGAACTGATAAATTTCATAGTAACAATTGATACATATCTTAATTCTTATATTAATCTTTTCCGTTGACAATAAATCGCTCCCTTTTTAAGAACACGCATTCACATCATGTCTTATACATTTGTTAAGGCTTCAACGCTCTATATTTTCATATCATTCAATTTAATCTTTATTTAGATTTCTTTACCTTGTTATTCACATCATGTTTTCATTCCTTACAAAAGCTCAAAAGCTATTTCTTTCATATAATTCAAATTTACCTTTATGTAAATATCTTTGTTATAATTATTATTATCACGCTTGCTTTTATAACATTCATTAAATACTGACATTTTATTCCATGCATTTCCTCTACAGGATTTATTATTTCACATAATTATTTATTATTTCTTAAAACTTTATTTTCGTTCAGATCGCGTTCTTATTTAGTTATTATTCATTTAAAAACATCCCTTCTACTCAAAACTCCGGTGGAATTGTACACAAAATTTTTCCCGACACCAAAACATAATGAAAATCTTTACTTACATGTTTAAGGTCGCTTTCTGACCTTTATTCTCGTTTGATGTGACATTTTGGCCCACCTTCTTGACCTACTCCATATTGTACAATCTCATCTTATGTACAGAAATTTCTTGACACATATTCACTATATTTAACACTGACAACATTTTTTTTTAATACACTGGTGTATCCGTTTTGAACACACATTAAAACACTAAAAAATATTACTCTGGTACATATTATAACACATATCACTGTGCATAAAACGCTTTCACTTTACCTAAAACACTTAAAATGATACTCTTATTTCTTTTCTTACAATATTTACACTTCACTCCTATCACACGGGTGTATCTCAACGATTTTTACAATTTCTGTCGGCTGTTGATGATCCCTGATGTGAATCCTATCGACCTGCATTGGACGTGTGATTTTACTCGTTCAAAGTTTCTCTCTCCTACAATGGAAACTACTGGTTTCAGTCTCTTAAAACCGCTTCTATTGTCTATTACTCGGCTTTACTTTATCTGCTTTAACTAGGCGATAAATGTATTTTCTTTGCCGTCACCTCTATTTATATATGGTGGTCTATCGTACCCTATAGTTTCTATATCTTGGCCTCCCTTCGAGGACCGTATACTGTCTATCGTACCCTATAGTTTCTATATCTTGGCCTCCCTTCGAGGACCGTATACTGTCTATCGTATATTTTTGACGTTTTCTCACTAGAGTACGTTTTCCCTCTGGTTTCGAAACTAAGTTCCTAAGTTCCTTTCGCTTGAACTTCTATCTTTCGCGATCGTAATTACTGTAAAGTTCCTTTACAGGACTTAATGTCTTTAACAATGTCTTTGCTAAACGTAACGCCGTTTATTTGTTGGAGTTCTTATAACTTCGTAACTGTATCGAACTAGTGTTCTTCTGGAACTCGAAGTTCCCTACTGATCGCTGTGTCTTACTTTGGCGATATTGCTTTAAAGTCCGTATATTTAATGTTCTTTATAATTTAGGACTCTTCAAAGTATCGAACTGCTAACTCTCAGCGTAGCGTACTTATATCGTAACTGGTCTACACTCGGTGAACTTGTAACATAGCCTCCCACAGGCTCTGGATCAATGTCTGATACAGCTTAACGTCCCCCTCACGGGCTCTTGAATACTGCGTATACGATGTGGTGCAGCACTTCCGCTCACGGAATGCTCGTAGACTGATGATTATGATGCTCCAGCGTAACGCCCCCCTGGACGGACTAATACTGCATGTACTGATACAGCGTGACGTTCCCCTCACGGGCTCTCGTAGACTGCATGCACTGATGCAGAGTAACACCCCCTCACGGGCTGTCAGAATAACTGCATGATTGGCTTGGTGAGGCCAGGAGTTTTATACCTTTCAGCCAAAAAAAGATAAAACTCTAGTCCTTTTCGTGACCAACTTTTGAACTAATTGTCGCACAATTATAAAAATTATATATCCAGAAAGCTCGTCTTCCAAACGTAAAATAATCTTCCTGTGCATGGAAATCGATCGTGCATTTCCGAGATATTAATTAATTTCTCGTCCTCAACTGTGTGGGTGGTGCTGTTCTTTTTTTATTCTCCCACTCCTTGGGTCTCGGTGAACCCCCAATGACGTCTACTTGCGTTTGCAGTTTTTTCCTGTGCAATTTTTACAAGGTTTATCTTTACACAAAAATCTCTAATCCAAAATGATTCACCGTACTGTATCTGTTTACTTATTTTAATACTCGTAAACGGGTTAAATTTAATTATTCCTGTTCTGACTCAGCAGCGAGGTTGCCATATTCCTGCAACGTAAGAGCAATTTCCGAGTCCAGCTTCTTCGTCTTACAGTCAAAACTTTCCACTCGTTCTAATAATATCCATGACTGGCTCCTTATAAATGTCAAGAGGCATGAGCTCATCTAAGGAACACCTGGCCCTAGCACTTGCACAATGTTAGGCTGTAATCCTGGCTTGAAATCTCTCTCCGTTCCCTTAGAAACTGTATGATTCTTTCATTCCTTTCTCAAAGTACATGGATTCGACTCCCTTTTGAGGCCATGGTACATGGGTTCAGTAGACGGTTTTGACATACAATGAACATATCTCCAAACTGTCATGTTTCTAACTTCAATAATTTTGGCTGGGCGATGATGAGTGAGTGAGTGAGTGAGTGAGTTAGTCAGGACATTTTCATTCAATTTTCTTTTTTCGGAATTTCACCCCTCCCCATGAACCCCCTAAATTTCATTTATGAAAAAAACCGTCGAACAGCTACAGTATTTACTTACTTTAAAGCAGTTTTTCCCCCTGAGTTTGATGAGTGAATCAGTCAGTCAATCAGTTAGGACACTTTCTTCCTGTCCCCTTCCCCCAGAATTTCACCCCTCCCCATGGGCCCCTCAAATTGGGTTTATGAAAAAATTGGTCAAACACATATTTACTTATTTTTATGCTGATTTTTTTCCGCTGAGTTTCAAACTCCTCGCCTATGTCGTTTAAGAGATACACGCTCCATTAGGAATCTTTCAATCCCCACTTTTCACCCCTTTCACCTCATAATATACGCCACATCGAAAAACCCTCAGACTCGTGTCTTCTTATTTTTAATGATGAGTTTATGTGCCGAGTATCACATCCCCCAATGAAACCAATCGGGAGATATTGCTATTCAATGAAATGCAGGTCTACCCCCTTAACACCCCCTTTAGAACCTGAATATACAAAAATCCTCTCTTAGTGGGCATTTGCGGCCCTTGGAGAAGCAGCATCCCAAATTGCATTCCAATCCGTTGGGTGGTTTCTGAGATTTCGTGATGAATGAATGAGTGAGTTAGTGAGTGGTATTTGACAAATATATAGTGGAAGATAGTGTCAAGTCTTTGTTATGCTAAACTCGGTTGACAGTGCTGTGTGAGCAGTTGAGTAACTAACGGGATTTCAAGTAAAGATACTCATTTTCTATACCGGTAGTGCAGAGCGCAACTGGCATCCAGACGGCCGTGTCTCGATTTGAGCTATGTTGCCATGGAAACTATCTGCCTTGCCATTCCTTCATGAGTATATTTTATGATTTGATTAGCATGTGCTGAAGTGCAAAAGGGCCGAAATCAGAAGAATGAGAAAGACTATCGAAAATTCATGTAGCCAGTGGTTCCTTCTGGGTCCTAAACTATGTGTATGCAAAATTTGGTTGAGATTGGTGGAACGGTGTAGATTTGTATACGGAACCAACCCACATACATACATACATACATACATACATACATACATACATACATACATACATACAGACTTTCACTTTTATATATAAGATTTCATCTCTCATTTACTCCTCTAATGGGGTTGGCGTCAGGAAAGGCATCCGACCGTAAAAACCATTCTCCACATAGACTTTCATCGCATCTTAACCCCGACTCCACTGAAACGGGAATAAGAAGGGGTAGTCATACAATAAATAAATGAATAAATACATATATAAATGAAAGAAATGTATTTCGATTTCACTAAATTTGCCAATTGTTATATACCTATAAATGTTCCACATGTTTAGCATACGATTAGCTCCGTCTTATAATTTCGATAACATTTTGCTCATCCCTTGGCGTAAAGGTGGGTCCTCAAAACATATTTCATACAAAAGCGTTAGTTCATGCTTAGAGGACTATTGACCATATTAAACGGTTTTGATATCGTGCCTATTACGAGAGGCATGATCCTTTTCTATCAAAACTCTATTTTCCCCACCCGTTTGGTCAATGGTTGATGCTATTAGAAAACTTTCCTGAGATGAGTGTTTGATCCTTAACCGAAGAATAGTGCGAACTTTCAATGGATTCCATTTTTACAAACTTACATTTATAGCGATAATTTAAGTTTTCGTAAAAGGCACCCCATTTTCACCCCATTACTCCGATTTTGCCCATTAACGAACTCGAACGAATTTTAAATGTTTATATGATATGTATGGGGGCTGCGTGGTGCAGTCGGTAGAGGCACTGAGCTTCTAACTGAAAGGGAGTGGGTTCGATCCCCACCCAGGTAGTCGATTCTTGAAAAAAACTACCACTTTCGGAAACGCAAATAGCCCTGGGGTTCACTCAGCCTACACCAGAAATATGTACCAGGACAATTCCTGGGAGCAAAGACAGCCGGGCGTGGAGCTGACAACTCCATCCCATCTAGTGCCGATGTCACAAAAAGTCCACTACTCCCAGGGACTCCATGGCCTGTACGGAGTTGGCTTCGTTTTGCTTTATGTTATGTATACATTTGAAAGTTATTGGCGCAAAATGGCGGTTGTTATCATGCCTACAAGAGAGTGATATATTTATATTTATATAATAGTACATTATGCAACGAGCCTACAGTGGCAATAATTAAGACACGAGTATGTTTATAAAACGAGCGAAGCGAGTTTTATAATTTCCATGCGAGTTTCTTAATTACCATTATAGGTGAGTTTGAATATGACTGTTATGTTCGACGATATTCATAACTTAAGTTTATATTCGAACAGAAATATTCATAAATATCTGACGAGATTCCATCACCTGAGTTTAGTGGCTACCAGTATTATCCAACATTCACCCTCCTCCCCTGTGAAGGCTAACAGCTCTAAAAAGGGAATGGTCAAAATGCGCTGCAAATGATCTCTTACCCATACATCAGGTCTGTAATCCAGAGAAACAAGGGAGATTAAAATCTCGACATCCGTCATGGCAACTAGGGAAGATGCTTGTTGAATCAAAGTTCAATATGGACGAAACTTGGCGAGAAGAATGGACTACATCAAACCCTGATGAGCTAGGATTGATCACCGACGCCTGCAGGAAACCTCCTGGTTTCCATCTTCCAAGAAGGATATGGACGTCACTGAGCAGAGTGAGGACCGGTCATGGAAGATTTAACTTTTGGCTCCACAAATGGGGGAAAATTTCTAGTCCTCAGTGCGATTGTGGCGATTCAGTGCAGACAGTCCATCATATTGAGTCGGAATGCCCTTCGCGGTCCTTCAAGGGAGGATATAACGACCTGCAGAACGCTGGGCTCCCAGTAAGGATCAATGTTTCATGTCATGTTTCCAAGGCTTTGAAACATTGTTTATTGTACAATAGGGATATCCTGAACTAGCACCAACAGATAGCGCACAGGTACTATGTGGAATCATTTTGTTATTTAGTTCAAATAACACACACTACTGTCGACCAAAGTATTATCTGTACTCGAGTTTGAAAGTTGTTTGTTAAGTAACCAATAGACCTACATAAAATCCAATACCATCAACATTTTCTTCGTTCTATTCTACGTTAGTTCATGTAAGTTTGGATTTTTAAATTTATATTTTAATATTTTTTATTGCAGTTGGAACACAAAAAGTGCACGTTTTTAAGCGTGTTTCAACCATGCGTCACATTTAAGAATTATTATCTCAAAAGCCCGTCATCAGATCGAATCCAAATTTTAACACAATATACATTGGAATGTGGTATAACTGGTCTATTAATTTCACAATTTTGTGTGTCCAAGAAACAATGTTGTTATCATTGTTGTAAGGTAACTTTTTCTCGGCTCGGGGTGGTTGGAAAATGTAGTTCTTGGTTGCGTTGTAATCGTTATCCATCAAGAAGTTATGCTGTATGACTGTGAAATACGTAAATTAATTCACTTATTTTATATCGGTTTGTATTTGTACGAGGAAATAACACATGGTTCTCCATCTAGCCGCTCCGGCAAAAGCTGTACAGCGTTGCTGAGATGGAGCCCATCACTTCCGAGCGAGACGCGACATGATGCGTGTGGGCACCATTTCGGCAACGCTGTACAACGTTTGCCGGAGCGGCTAGCAGGTGAAACATGTGTTATTTCCCCGTAGAAATACAAACCGATATAAAATAAGTGAATTAATTTACGTATTTCACAGTCATACAGCATAACCTTTCGATGTATGAGGATTACAATGCAACCAAGAACTACATTTTCCAACCACCCCAAGCCGAGAAAAAGTTACCTCACAAAAATGATAACAACTTTATTTTTTGGACACACACAATATTGAAATTAATAAACCAGTTATACAACATTCCAATGTATATTGTGTTAAAATTTGGATTCGATCTGATGACGGGTCTTTGAGATAATAATTCTTAAATGTGACGCATGGTTGAAACATGCTTAAAAACGTGCACTTTTTGTGTTCCAACTGCGATAAAAAATATTAAAATATAAATTAAAAATTCCAAACTTACATGACCTAACGTAAAATAGAACGACAAAAATGATGATGTTATTGGATTTTATATAGGTCTATTGGTTACTTCGCAAACAACCTTCAAACTCGAGTGCACATAATACTTTGGTCGACAGTAGGCTGTTACAAACGTTTTGAAATTAAAATGTATCGTATTATCTACTTGTTATTCTTCAAATTCAATGCGTATAGAATGTCAACGGAAGGCAAATCAATGGAGTCCCACATAGAACAGTGATGACATCTGGCGGAAAAGTTTTCTATAAGAAATCCCTGTACTGAACAGAGAGCTGGGTTATTGATTTCCGTCAATTAAATGTCGTATGTTTGCTGAATCCATGACGTTTTAGTGTGGTTATATCAACACCAGCAATCACTATAACTGTCGCCGATCTCGTTCAGTTTATTTATGTGAACATTGGCGATGGTGCACTTTTCATGTCGGTAATTTATATAGGCTAGAAGGATGGTGTGTTGCAAACTTCTAGACGTAGATTCATAAATTTCTTGCATATTTCATAGTATTTTCTTGTTACCGTAAAGGTTCGAGCTGATTTTGCCCTTGTGTTTGAGATTGTAACTGCAATGGTTGATCGGATATCCTTCACATTGTCGACTTTCAAATCATGTAATTCATGTCCGACATGTTGGATTTTGTGTGTGTTGAGCGCAGGTGAGAAGCTTTCTTACCTAATTGGTCAACAATTGTATCGAAATGAAAATCTTGAGCTCTCATTGGTGGAGAAACTGTATCATAATGAAAACTTGTACTATAATGAGCCTCATTATGATGCATGGTCGAACATAAAGTATATAAACTAGCAACCCGCCCCGGCTTCGCCCGGGAACAGTTATGAATGCATTACGTGATAAGCGCTTTTTTTTTCGATGTCAATGAACTACGACCTATATCCGCTTTACGTCTCGGCATGATGGGCTAAAATCACTGACTGGACTATTAATTATATTATCACGGACATAGCATATGCAACGAATACTTGTCAGACGTAATTTAAGAATGGCGAGGTGCATGAAACACAAGTCCCCCTTCCGTCCAATCTTAACTTGACAGTGTATTTTGCGGAACGAAAAGTTCACAGGCGAAATGAAGAAAAGCCGAGTTGCACTTCCAGGGAAACTCCAAACATAACCACTCTTCTCTGAAGTCTTAACTCAACACGACTCGGCAGTTTGCTGCTGGTTGTATCTGGGGTAATAGGCTCGCCCGCTAGCTAGGCTGTAACTGGGGCTGTAACTAGGCTGTAGCTCGCCACTAGCTAGATCGTAAACTGTCGCTTTAGTAATTGAATGGGGATTGTTGGAAGGAATGAAAACGTAAAAACACTTATAGTGGGTGATGTATTGAAGATAGAGATGTGCTCTCGCTGACTTATTTTTGTAGAACTTTTCATGCTGAGTAATTCTTACGCTCACAGTATATTGATATTTTTAACGGTTTGCCCAGTGTAAGCTTAAAACGCGCACGGACGCCAGTCTTTTTCGACTTTTTCAGTGAAATCGTTACTGCTCGGCTTCCTTTGATCACAAATAAATTATTTTGTACAGAAACCTTTCTCGAGATATCTTTTACAGAATGGTGAAAACAGCATCAAAATCCATCCAGTGGTTCTCGACAATTACCCGTGACATCAAAGAATCGGGGATTTTGTTTTGTACTAAGTAGAGACTTTAAAACTGACGGTGGGTTTGGGGTCTAGGGAATGTTAAACACGGAGATATGTCGAAGTTTTCCGGAAGTCGAGACATAGTACCCATTGCAATAGGTAGCTATCGAATGAAATCTTCCTAAAAGATTCAACTTGTCTAATTCGAATTTTTGTTGATACGTTTAGCATTGAATTATTTGTGTCCCTCTGTATTATCAACTTTCCTTTAAACATTTCCACCATTTTACAAAACGATGAAACAGAAGCAATGAAGAGGCAGCATAGACGTGCTATGGTCGCTGTGAATACCTCTCATGGAGAGAATTTAATCCAGAAGACGAGCGGGATATAACAGTGAATGACACTCGTATAGCCGTTATTGCTGGCGTAAAGCATTGCAGCGAACATGCTGGGCTATCGAGAAACTAATAAATGCTTCCCGCGTCCAGCCTGCGGCTCCAGCCCACAAATTAATTGGCTATATATAATAATGAAGTGCTGTTCTATAAAACCCGGCTCAATAGCATTAGTTACACACGGATTCGTTTTCATATTTCCATTCACTCAATACAACAGCAGTCGTTTTTGTAGCTTCGTTGAGGATTGACTCCACGTATCTTACAAGGGAAGTATCAAGTAAGACAGGCGGAAACCCATCTTGAAATTGTGTGAACGCAATCGCTGTACTATATGAGGACAGTGTGTGGAAAATCAGCCGCCTGATTGAACTGCAAGGCTCCGAAATCGTACCTCCATCGTGGTATGCAGGCATGACGGCTGGCGAAGCTGGACATCCCTGCGGCGCTCGGAGTTTATTGCAGCGAACATGCTGGGCTATCGAGAAACTAATAAATAATTCCCACGTCCAGACTGTGGCTCCAGGCCACGAATTAAATGGCTATATTTAAGTGGAGGTGGTATTAATTACTTTCCACTAAACATTTCCACCATTTTACAAAAGCACTGACCACTGGAGTATATGCTGACTGGAGCGTGTGGCTGCTTCCCACCAGCCTTCAGTGCCTGGGCCGTCAGAGCTGTCCCTTCTAACATGAACGGTACTAGCTACTTCCCATTGATTTATATGAGAGATTCGCCACGTGATTTCGGAACCTAGCAGTTTAATCTCTCAATTCCCGGTTAGTGCATGTGAGATTTCTGAAGTTAAATGCCACGTCCTGTTGTTCGGATACCACGCAAATGGAGAAACCGTGGCTCATGATCGGGAGAATAATGGTCACGTGAAGTTGTAAGCTTCCTTTATGTGTACTCTGCTGGTTATACGCTGCCGAAGTCAACGTCACTTCCGCTCCGTTGCTAAGCAACTGGAGCAATACAACATGGCTCCCTTGTAGCTTGCTTCAGTCTTTGAGCAGTCATTATTTCCTATTTGTATCGTATAAAACTGTACATGCATGGATGTTCAGAGGCAAGAAAGCATAGAAAAGTATATTTTCCACAGTAAAGTTGTAAAATATTGCGTACGAAATGCACATTAAGTCTAAGAACATAAGTCGTAGAGATGAGGCCTACGATATTTACCTTAAATTAAGTGAAAACATGAAAATATAACATTTCTGGATATTGTGAATCACGTCCCGTATGAATGACCAACACTACGGAAAATAAAGTACCATAGGCCCTACCAGTAAGTGACGAATAAAATGAACTTAAGGTCTATCAATGCATAAGGGAACAGTTTAAAATATTTGGATGAGAGTTTAGGCCAAATCTCTTCAACAGCTATAGAAGAAACAAAGACTGCATTTCAATACAATTTGTGTGTTTACCACAACGCCGCGTTTGTCTGAAAACGAATCAAATGAACAAAGCCTAACCTGTGTGCTCACTAACAGGTTAGAGAAGTCTAAAATTATGGCCTATCGTCCTACGTCATTCTAAATAATGGGACACTTTTCGTACCCTAGCTCTAAATATAATCACAACAATCACAACAAGACTTGCCACTCCATCACTTCAGAAATAAGCAGTATTCATTGGCTTGAATAATGTCACTATACGGTACTGTAACTTTGTTGCAGGGTGTAGGCCTACATGATAATTGTTTTCCGAAAGTGCAAAAAATAAAATATTTAGGCAGAAATTTTCAGTCTGGGATAGGCCTAATTGTTATTTGGAAACACAATTCACTGCTTAAATAAATTAAGTGAAAAATCACCACTCAGAAAAGTTGTAGGATAAAATTTATTGGTGTTAGTAAATCAGCTCTAAGGTTATGTAGGTTGTCGTTTATAATACTTTTAGTACAAACCATATTTAATTACAACTACACTCCCCACATGAACCAAAAACCCCTTTATGTGACATATATGTCCTAAATATCTCTCTATATTAGATATACTCTATCCACTAAATGATAAATATTTATAATTTGTAGTACGCGCCATGCAATTCTTGCCTCAGGAGTGAGGTCACTTTATTCATACTATCTCGCAAAATTCTCGTACTTTATCCATAAATTTCACTTCCATTTTGTAGCTCCAACACTGTAGATGATCTTCACGGGAGGCGTTTGCCTTATATCACGCGTATTACACATTTTTATCCACAAAATTCAAGACGCTGCGCAGCGTTAATGCAGGTTCCTATGTATAAAAAACCTAGCAACCAGTTGTTTGGGTCCAATGTGGCTGCGCCCATGCGGTTGCTAGGCGCGTCACTTCGGCAGAAATTCCTTCCAACTTGACAGTTCTCCGTTCAGCTGGGCAGTGTTGCCAGCGCGCTGGCGGAGCGCGGTAAGCTGATTCGAACGCCGTTCACTTTCTTATACCTAAGCCCCAGATCTTTCACAACTACGGTTACCAAAGACTTACTACCATAGAAAAGACCACACTTACGCAAAGAAACGAGCGCTTCGCAAGATTCGGATGTTCCTTTCTGCATAATAATAATAATAATAATAATAATAATAATAATAATATCGTATGGCCTCGGGTGCCGGGTGCAAGCTTTGTTACTTGGCACCTAAAGGGTAGCTTGCATGTCGAATTTCGTTGTTCCTTGAAGCACTATGAAAGCCAAGGAGGTTAGATATCTAAACTCCTTGAACACTACAGCGATTTCTAATAGGGAAATGAGGAACTTTGTGTTGGCGGAAACTCCCGAAATTAATTTTGCCATTATGAACACGGCCTACTGAATTCAAATGGGTTCTTTGACATGCCAACATCGTATGACATGGTGTCGTAATTTTTGCCACCTTTCAAAAAAAAAAACACCACTTACCACGGCCAGGAGCGAACCTGCAAACTTGGAGTTAGTAGACCGACACGTTAACCACTCACCCACCGTGGCAAGCGTTCTGCTATAATACGCATAGATACTGTATGCCGACGTATAGCATCTTGCTGAAAACTGTCTATAATTGTAACTCGTTTGGATAGATTCCTGTTCCTACCCTGGGTTGCAATCTTCCCAGCTCCTTGCTCCTCGGCGCGGTACTTCTTCCCGATTGCTATAACTGAGGAACGACTGGTTTTTGTAGCATCAGGCGGTGGCAACAATGCTCGCCAGATCACCTTATCGATAGGATTGGCTGGTTTAAAGTAATTCTTCTCCTAGCCACTTGACGACGCCAAAACGTCAAGTTGGAAGTAAGGACCGACGGACTATAGGCTTGTGGGTGTTTCTCCACCCCGCAGCCTGATAGTTTGTTCCGCCCTGTAGATTCCAGTCCACTCCAGACAATCCACTTGAGAGGAAAATCAATAAACTTTGCTTTTAATTAATGAAATACCTCAGGCCACACTGGTTTACTAGGTCGATCATGGATGTGCTCATTTTGGGTCATCTGACTCCTGTGACGTAAAGGAAGAGTAGAACAATTGATCATTTGGGGAAAAACTTGCATTGAAGTTAAACTTTCATAATAGTACATTATGCAACGAGCCTATAATGGAAAAAATTAAGACACGAGTTTTATAATTTCTATAGGCCTACGAGTGTGTTAATTACCATAATAGGCGAGTTGCATTCGACTGTTTATGTTCGACGATAATTATAACAATTTTAAGTTCGAACATAAATATTCATAAATATCTGTCGAGATTTCGCCAGTTTTTTGTACTGAACAGACCGCATAGGACGCGGAGAATACTTGTATTCGACCATGGCCTCCTCGAATACCCCACTCTGAAACTAGCCACTCAGTGAAATGTAAAATAGGAGGCCGTGGAAGTCAGTGCAGGTGTGCTATCCTTACCTAATTGGTCACAGAACTGTTCCTTGAGCTCTGATTGGTGGGAGAAACTGTATCATAATGAAAACTTGTACTATAATGAGCCTCATTATAGTATCGTTTTCTGACAAACAATATTTACTTTTCGCCATGGTCCAACATAAACATATTTACATGACCATTTGTGGTTTAGCGGCTAGCGTTTGATTCCTGGCTCTGCTAAGAAATTTAATTCTGGTCTGATGGTTGGACTTTCAACGTTAGTCAAAACTGAGAAGAGGCGGGTTCGATTGCTATATCAGCCATCCTAGAAGTGGTTTTCCGTGGTTTCCCACTTCTACTCCAGGCAAAATGTCGGGATCACTTAAAGCCACGGCCGCTTCCTACCCAAATCCTTCCTCGTTTATAAGTACACACATTAGTACAGTGACACAAGTTATCAGACAATTTCTACACACACCCAAGAACACCGGGCTACATTACCACGATGCCGCAAAGCCCCTAAAGAATCAACAAGGCCAGGCTCTACTGCAGATCAAGGACAATGAATGGTAATCGCTGTGGTAGCGTGTTGAAATATGGTTTCCGTGGCTTCCCATTTTCACCCCCCCCCCCCCCCAGGTAAATGCTGGAACGGTTCTTTACAACAGGTCTACGGCCAACTTCCTTCCAAAATCCCTTCCCTGACCCAAGTTAGCGCTCGCCTGTCACCATCCCCAGTTGTATCTGCTGACAAAGTGTGTTCAGCTCCCAGGCATCGTCCTTGCGACGGTAGAAGAATGATCCCTCACAGAGTCCGTGGGTGAAGCTGAACTGGGCGGATGAACGAATAAAATAAATAAATAAATAAATAAATAACGCAGCCCATTAAGGGGCTAGGCCTACCAAGCAACTACTGCCCAGCCATTTGGCCTGCAGATATTGGGGTGACACGTGGTCAGCGCATCGAGTCCCCTCGGCCGTTAATCTTGGTATTCGTGACCGGGGCGCTGCCTCACTGTTAGGCAGCTACTCAACTGTCCTCACGAGGCTGAGTGCACTCCGTTCCAACCCTCACGCCAGTTCCTAAAATCCCTGACGGAGCAGGGAATCGAACCTGAGGCCTCCGGGTGAGAGGCAGGCGCTCTACCACAACACCAAGGGGCCGACAAAAATGAATAGATTAAAAAAAGACTGATAGTCAGTCTGAAAGACTAGACTTTATATCATTAACAATTACAACAATTACCCTACGCAATTCACCAGTACCTACAACATATTCCTTGATAGAAAGGCCCATTACCGCAGTTGCGCATCAGCGATATCTCGGGGGTCATATTCGATAGCCAGCTAAGATTTAAAGAACACATACAACATTCTTTATCCAAAGCCATGAAATTCCTTGGCATACTCTACCGCTTCACAGAAATATCCAATCCCGCAGCTCTTCGCCTCTAATACCTCTCAATAATCCAGCCCATTGCAAACTACTGCTCTCCCATTTGGACCACTTCTTGCCCGTCAAACATAGCAAAATTTAACAGAATTCAATCCTTCTTTGCTGCCATTGTAAGGAACAGAATGCCAAGGTTTAGACAATTCACCACTCAGCAGGTACTTTCGGCCATAAACATCCCTCCCCTCAGCACGACACGCCAGGTGAGTGACCTGTCGTTCCTACATTCAATTTTAAATGGCCATTACCGTTCGGACCACCTGCTGTCACTCTTCAAGCTAAGAGCCCCCTCCCGTTCTACCAGGCTCAAAGATATCATGCATATTCCACACACTAAACATTCCTTAATCCAAAGATCCTTCCAAAACCGCATATCATCCCTGTACAACAGAATAGCAAGTAAACGCGAGTAGGACATATCAACAAACAAGAGGACGTTCCTGAAGCAGGTGAAGGAGAACATAAACTGTATTTAGAACTGTCATCTTGGCCATTGACGACACAGCTACGAGCAAGGACATTCTACCGGCTCTTGATATGGACTTGTTTTGTTTGGTGATTTGTTAAATTTATATTATATTTTATCTTAAACTGTTATTTTGTTGTTATTTGTACAAGCGTGAAGGGCTAGCATAGCTGTAGTTTGTGCATTGATTAAAAAATAAAAAATAAAAAAAAAAATGCTACAAATGCTACAAATGCTGCGTGAACTCAAAGTCCGTTAGCAAGTGCAAACCAAGGTCAAAGGAGGTTGCTGGCTGGATGACGTCACGCTCACCGGAGCGCGCAGGGAAAGGAGGAAGCTCAAGCAGTACTATGACGTCACACACCTCAGTGCATTCTCGGTATATTTCGTCCCGTCACCGTAACGTAACCCCAGACCCCAGCGTAATGACGAAGTCGACAAGATCATTTAAAATGATAATAAATAAATAAATAAATAAATATACAGAATGTCTTAAAGTAAATTAACAAAGGGAGACAGCTTGTAGTTTTACGTGATCGTTAATCTCTTGGTGGAAACTGAACCACAGAAGGTGACAATTCACTTCGAAAATATATCATCCATTAACCGGGAATCGAATCCGGTTCAGAAGCAGCTTGACCACTGCATCATCACGACCCCTTGAAAATAAATTCCGGTAATTGTATGAGGACATACTGCTTTGAACAAAAATTCAACCTCCAGCTTTTTTGTTTCTTAAATTTCGAGTGCATAATCATACATTAATAAGTGTTTATTTTACAGGGTATCTGAAATAAGTAGCGAAAACTTTATTAGCTAATATTCCCTATACTGAAAAAGAGGATCCATCTTTAATTTTTATCCTACACCATTTGGGTAGTCACTAATGGTAAATGATTCATATCTCTTATGTTCTGCCACGTGATGCTATGAAATCGCTGGAAAACGTTAGCGATGAAGCTCTCAAAAATTTCCTAGGAAAATGCATAGGGTAGACAGAAATGATCACAACATTTACTACTGAAAGCAGTGGCGTAACTACGGGGAGTGATTAGGGGGATCAACCCCCCCTCAACGCGAAATATATTAAAAAAAGTAATTTGAAGAAATTTTTATGTAAAACAAATAAGAACCAATTGATGACAAAAGACTGGATTATGCATGTAGGCCTATGTACTTTCTAATTTGAGAACATTTATCCTTACTTAGTGTTAGGCCTACCAAAACTCTTCATTGCCAGGCTTTTGTACATTAATATTTCTTGATCGCAGCCAATGGCCATACAAGAAAAGAATGTCTTAAAAATGAAAAGCTTCTTTTCGGTTACATAGTTGTCATTCTTTTTGCACACAATGTGCATTATTGTTTAGCGTAATCAAACATTTTTTTTTTGAAAATTGCAAATGGTATCTGCCACACCGAACATCACACTGTTTACAAACACACGAATCACAAGGTTCATGAAATCGCTTTTTGGTGCAGACCGCATGATGGGAACCATGGCATGCAAACCTGGTGACAACATGTCTCAATTCGTAGTTAGTCTTAGTTCAGTGCCTATTCATCATCGCGTCAGAGCTGTAATTTTTTTTGTTCTCGTCTGCTTATAGTGTCTTGGAAAGCGGTCATTGATGTCAGAAACATTCTATTTCTGATCTCTTGTATCAGATAGTCTTCCTTAGATAGTATACAGTATATACGAGTCTTGAACGAGTGAATTTCGAGACACCAAGCGTTCTCTTGAGGAAAGAGGCCTTCACTTTCTCTAGAGTTTCTAGATCACTCACTTTCAATTGATCCCATAAAAGCTCAATTAAGAGGTGCATATAAAACGTATCAAATTCTATCGAGATCAAACAGTAAAACGTGTAAGTTTGCTTTCGTCGATTGTCTTATTCCCCCGCACAAAGCAAAAAGCAAAGACAAACACATGACCAAAAAAGAAAGAAAAAAGCAAACACAAAACCAAAGACCAATAACACAAAGCAAAAATCAAAATTCAAAAACAAAATCCAAAGCCGAAAACAATACCAAATACAAAAAAAGAAGGCAAAATTCGAAAAAAACAAAAAAAAAAAAAAAAAAAAAAAAAAAAAAAAAAAAAAAAAAAAACAAACACAAAACCAGAAACGAAATTAGTTCAGATTTGCCTCCGCTCATGCCCCTCCAGAGGCAAATTCCAATTACGCCACTGACTGAAAGTGTGCAAGTTTGAGACTGCTCGAAGCTCGTGAGTTATTTTTGTTCCACAGTATATTTTTATCACATCATTTCAAACGGCTGCTTGATTTGCTCTTTGTATATATGAGCTCCAATAAAAATAGAGATGCTCTCTTTGCCCTCCATTCAATGCAACAGGTCATTCATTGATTGTAGAACGCCCACACGTATTGGCAAGTGGAACTATAACATTAACCTGCTCGAGCTAAAATGTAACTCGAGGTGGCATGAGGAAAGGTAACACGGTGATGACCTCTCAGATAAAGTGATCATGCGGGGGTTTTCACAGTGATAATGCTTGCTAATCGGGCCACGATGCCCAAGAGTTCTAACGTGCTAGCTTTGTGCCTCGCTGGCATTGAGAGAACGTGGGCATGAATCTCATCTCAGCTGTCCTGAAAATTGTTTTCGTGGTTTCCCATTTTCACCACCAGGCAAATGCCGAAACGGTTCCTTCCAAAAGGTCCACGGCCAACTTTCTTCCAAAATCCCTTCCCTGACTCTTCCTTAATTAGACCGAAGTAGGCGATCGCCTGTCACCATCCACAGTTGTACATTAGGCGACCTCAGTGGCGCAGTTGGTAGCATTCTGAGCTTCTATGCCCAAGAACGCGGGTTCAAACCCTGCCAAAATCATCGGATTTTTTCAGAGCGTTAAAAATCCCTCAGTATGTCTTCATTCGGAGGGGAAGTAAAGCTGGTGGTCCCATGTCATTTAAAATGCTTGCCACGGTGGGTGAGTGGGTAGCGTGTCGGACTACTAACCCCAAGATTGCAGGTTCGCTCCTGGCCATGGTAAGTGATTTTTGAAAGGCGGCAAAAATACGACACGCATGTCATACGATGTTGGCATGTCAAAGAACCCATTTGAATTCAGTAGGCCGTGTTCATAATGGCAAAATTAATCTCGGGAGTTTCCGCCAACACAAAGTTCCTCATTATCTACTAGAAAGCGCTATAGTGTTCAAGGAGCTTAGATATCTAACCTTCTTGACATTCATAGTGATTCAAGGAACAACAAAATTCGACATGCAATCTACCCTCTGGGTGTCAAATTACAAAGCTTGCACCCGGCACTCGATTGCATACGATATTATTATTATTATTATTATTATTATTATTATTAGGCCTAGTATTATATTATTAGCATGTAAAAGAACCTACGACTAACTACAATTGTGTGGAGTTAAATTTGTAGGTTAGATTTGATTAACGCACTATTAAGTTCCAACGTTTGCCGCAAAGTGCCGGTTGCTGTGGCATCTAGTAGTCATTTTTGCAGCTAGGTGCCGTTGACGGTAGCATTTGGTAGCAAAAGTAGGAACTACTTGAAATTGATCGTCTGCAGTCCTTTCCTGAATTACAGATAACACTAATACAGCCTACAGTCATCACAATTAACACCGGTTATCAGACAGATTCTACACACACCCAAAGTACACGGGGCTACATTACCGCCTTGTCGCAGCCCCTAAACTTAGGAACCAACCATCCACTAATACAGCCATCACAATTAACACAGACTCTACCTAGGTACACACACCCATGTACACGGAGCTACATGACCGCGTAGTCGCAGTCCCTAAGCTGCGGAACCAACCAGTTGTAGCTGCTAACAATGTGTGTTCGACTCTCAGACACCAGCCTGAGACGGTAGAGGAATGATCCCTCGCAGAGTCCGTGGGTGAAGCTGAGCTGGGAGGATGAACGATTAAAATAAATAAATAAATAATCGAACTAACTGACTTTCCTAACGCTGCCTTCTGTGGTCTCGGGTTATGAATTGAGATATCGGCCCCAAAAACCTGAGTTATATTCCCAACTCTGTCAGGAAATGTAATAGAACTCTAGTCTGAGGTAAAACTCAGCCTCGTGAGTTTAAGCTGTGAAATTGTGTGTTATATTCCCATCTCAGCCATCCTAAAGTGGTTAGGCCTAGTTTGCCACTGCTACTGCAGGAAAATGCAGGGATGTTCCCAAACTTAAGACCAGGGTCGTTTCCTTCCCAATCCTAACATTCTTGACTGTCACTGCGGAGTTCCGAGTTCAATTCCCTGCCCTGCAAAAATTGAATTCAGGTCTGAGCACTGGAACGGGGGCCTACGCAGCTTTGTGAGGCAGAAGTTAACAAAACGTGAATGTCTTTTCTATCTCAGTCATCCTAAACATGTTTTACGTGATTTTCCACTGCTACTCCAGCGAATGCCGGATGTTGTCTAATTTAACCCTTTTTATGCCACGCTATTAACGAGTGGTTATGTTAAAATTAGTCAAAAATTTACTCTGACACACTTCCCTCGGGGTTAGAACCTAACTTATTTTCCCTTCCTTCAAAGAACTAGCCATATTTATCACCACATATCTTAATTAAGTTCAAGCAAGAACATAAACATACAAGACTTCAAAAGATAACGCATACAGGAAGCTAGCTGATTGCAGCATATTCAAAGAATATTTGTGTGTTGTGTTTGAGTCGTCAGGATTTTGACTGCTTTGATGCAGCTCTCCATTCCTCCCTGTCCTGAGCTAATCATTTCATCTCTACATAGCTACCACACCCTAAATCCGAGGCAATCTTATTTATTATTATTATTTATTAATTCGTTACAAATACACACATTTTACAAAATTCATAATATCTGTACACATTTTATGAATTTCCTTACACTTCCTACTCATTGTTTAACCTGTAAATTTACAATTATTAAATTATATTGTTACAATATGATAAAGACAGGTCGAAATAGGATATCAAATTCATACAGAGCAGGAAGAGATATCACATATGCCACTAAAAGGTGAAACCTGTGTGGCATGCATATCGTTGATTACTATTTCAAAACATATTCTAACTTTGGTATACTCCTACAGTTCTTGTCCTCGACACTTCCTTCCATAACTAAGCTTGCTATTCCTGGGTGTCTTAGTATCTGTCCTACCAACTTATCTCTTCTCTTCATTAGCAGTCGCCAGAAACCTCTCTCCCCTCCCACTAGTCTTAATACCTCTTCGTTTGTAACCCTGTCTACCCATCTGATCTTCATCATTCTCCTGTAACACCACATTTCAAATGCTTCAATTCCCTTCTTTTCTGCTGCACCTATAGTCCAAGTTTCACTTCCAAACGGTGCCACGCTCCAGACAAAGGCCTTCAAAAATGCCTTCCTAATACCTAAATCTATATATGCTGCTCAAAAAAATTAAAGCACCACTTTTTTCAAAGGCCGTCAAATTTGATACGTTGACCGCACAAGCTCGAAATCTCAGTATGACGTTTTTCCTGACGCCTACCAAGCATATGCTTCAGCACAACACCCCAACTTGAGTAGTTTCGGGGTAGTACCCCCAAAACCCGCCCATTTTTGAAAACCGCAAATTGATGTTTGCGAAAAACCCTGTAGGACTTGTCGCAGGTTACCAAAGCAGTCGAAAATGAATGGGTCTTGCTCTTAAAGGTTCCACAAACTCGTTGAAATCGTTACATTTGACGTTTGGGCATTTTCAACCCCCTTCATCATCCCCTAAACATGGACTACCATTGGGGGAGTCTGAGACGGTACCGGGTGTGTTTAACCCCCTGCAAACCTGCACACCATCCTCAGTTGCTGATTGCAGTAAGTTCTTAAGGCCTCCGGTAATGTTCACCCCTCCCTAACACCCTCAACTGGCATGGGACCAAACCACCCCGTCTCGATTCACCCCTAAGGAAGGTTTTAATCGAGATATTGATCAGTGCTGCTAATGGTGAGGTCTTCTCCTAACGTTTCAAAAAAGGAGCTGTGCCTGTGTCACCACCCCTTCCCCTGCTACCCCCTTTTGTATGATTTTTCGAATCAGGCCCTTTTTAAGGGCTGAAACGAGGTCTTAATCGCTGAAAGGGCTGTAAAGTTCCTTAGAAATAGCGGTGACACGAAAACAACCCCTTCCGATCGTTGATTGACATTCCGTCCCCCAAACTTGACATTTTTGCACCCTCAACCCTCCCTTTCTGGACGCGTAACGCGTAATGGCAGAGTTTTCAGAGTTGGATGAAAATGAAGCTTATGGCCTGCAATCGAGCCCAAAACAGCAAGTTGGATGGGAATTTATCGGTAAGGTGGCAAACGAAACCAAAAGGTTTTCAAACAAGTTAACAGCCTCTAGTAAGTACGCCCATGCATAGGCAATGAATGTCATTTTGTTGCTTCGCCAGCTATCGATTGAAGTAACCCATTGCCGATCATAGGCAACACGCACGCACGGACGTGATGTGGGTTGCCTATACATGGGCGTACTTACTAGGGGTTGTTAACGTGTTTGAAAACTTTTGGTCTCGTTTGCCACCTTACCGATAAATTCCCATCCAACTTGCTGTTTTGGGCTCGATTTCAGGCCATAACCTTCATTTTCATCCAACTCCGAAAACTCTGCCATGACGCGTTACGCGTCCAGTCAGGGAGGGTTGAGGGTGCAAAAATGTCAAGTTTGGGGGATGGAATGTCAATCAACGATCGGAAGGGGTTGATTTCGTGTCACCACTACTTCTAAGGACCTTTATAGCCCTTTCAGCATTTAAAACCTCGTTTCAGCCCTTAAAAACGGCCTGATTCGAAAAATCATACAAAACGGGGTAGCAGGGGAAGGGGTAGTGACACAGGCACAGATCCTTTTTTGAAACGTTAGGAGAAGACCTCACCATTAGCAGCACTGATCAACATCTCGATTAAAACCTTCCTTAGGGGTGAATCGAGACGGGGTTGTTTGGTCCCATGCCAGTTGAGGGTGTTAGGGAGGGGTGAACATTACCGGAGGCCTTAAGAACTTACTGCAATCAGCAACTGAGGATGGTGTGCAGGTTTGCTGGGGGTTAAACACACCCGGTACCGTGTCAGACGCCCCCAATGGTAGTCCATGTTTAGGGGATGATGAAGGGGGTTGAAAATGCCCAAACGTCAAATGTAACGATTTCAACGTGTTTGTGGAACCTTTAAGAGCAAGACCCATTCATTTTCGACTGCTTTGGTAACCTGCGACAAGTCCTACAGGGTTTTTCGCAAACATCAATTTGCGGTTTTCAAAAATGGGCGGGTTTTGGGGGTACTACCCCGAAACTACTCAAGTTGGGGTGTTGTGCTGAAGCATATGCTTGTTAGGCGTCAGGACAAACGTCATACTGAGATTTTGAGCTTGTGCGGTCAACGTATAAAATTTGATGGCCTTTGAAAAATGTTGTGCTTTAATTTTTTTGATCAGTTTATATTCGATGCCAACAGATTCCTTTTCTGTAGAAATGCTTTCCTTGCCTGAGCTAACCTACTTTTTATATCCTCTTTGCTTCGTCCATCACTGGTTATTTTGCTTCCTAAGTAACAGAAGTCTCCTACTTCTTTTTGTATTTCACCTGCCAATTTGATGTCCATAGAGGTTTCTGATTTATTTCGTCTGCATTCCAATATTTTTGTTTTACATTTATTAATTTTCATCATGAATTCTTTCCTCAAGACGGAGTCCATATCATTCAAAAACTCATTCAAATCCCCGGGAGTGTCGGCCAAGATGACTATGTCATCGGCAAATCTCAGAGTTGAAATTATTTCTCCTTGAATCTTCACTCCCACTTAAAATTTCTCTCCAATTTCCTTCATTGCTTGTTCAATGTAAAGATTGAAAAGTATGGGTGATAAGTTGCAGCCTTGCTTTACACCTTTCTGAATACCAGCTTCTCTCTCATGTCCTTCAGCTCGAATGACTGCTGTCTGGTTTCTGTATAGATTGTAGATCACCCTCCTATCCCTGTACTTTATTCCAATCGTTTTCAAAATGCCAAACAATTTAGTCCAATCAACGTTATGAAAAGCCTTTTCCAAGTCTACAAATGCCATGAACGTTCTCTTATCTTTCCTTATTCTACTTTACAAAATCAGCCTAAGACCTAGTACAGCTTCCCTTGTTCCTACATTTCTCCTGAAACCAAACTGGTCTTCACCCAACTCCGTTTCTATCTAGCTTTCCATCCTCTTGTAAACTATCCTAGACAGGATCTTTGAAGCATGAGTAATCAAGCTGATTGTACGGTAATCTTCACATCTGTCAGCTCCCACTTTCTTCGGTATAGGGATGATAACATTCTTCTTGAAATCAGAGGGTACCACACCTGTCTCATAAATCCTACACACCAAGTGATATAACCTGATCAGACTTTCATCTCCTATGCAGCGTAGCAACTCAATCGGCATATCATCTATGCCTAGTGCTTTGTTCCTACTTAAGTGTTCCAATGCTCTGTCAAATTCTATTCTCAGTATTACATCTCCTTTTGCATCCTCATTAATTTCCTCTTCTCTTTCCCTAACATGATTCTCAATCTCCTTTCCCTTATACAAACACTCTATGTAAGCTTTCCATCTCAACCTTTGCTCCCATATCTGTTAGAGGCTTTCCATTTGTGTCCTTAATATTACAGCACTTAGTCTTCTTTTCCCCAAAAGTATTCTTAATCCATCGATAAGCTGTGTCTACTTTTCCAAATTTCAGACAATTTTCTATACCTACACATTTCTCTTTCAACCATTCTTCTTTCGCTTCCTTGCACTTCTTGTTAACTTCATTTCTAAGACGTCTGTATTCTGCTTTCCCATTTTCATCTCTTACATTCTTGTGTTCCCACCTTTCATCCACCAATTCTAGTATATCCTGAGTGATCCACGGTTTTCTACCTATTCTTTCTTTCCTCCCAATGTTTCCTTCTGCGGATTTTGTTATTTCATTTTTCAAAAGAGCCCATTCGTCTGCAATTGAAGTTTGTTTAGGGTTTTTCATTAGTCCTTCCTTTATACTCTTCTTGAATCTTTCGTTTACATCCTTCTCTTTCAGCCTGTCTATTGCCCACCTTTTTGGCTTTTGACATTTCTTCAGTTTCTTCAACTTTAATCTCCATTTCATAACAACCAGATTGTGGTCAGAGTTTTTGTCAGCACCGGGATATGTTTTACAATCCAAAACCTGGTTTCGAAACCTCTGCTTCACCATAATGAAGTCAATTTGGTAACGCCATGCATCTCCTGGTCTCATCCATGTGTATATTCTTCTATTGTGGTTATTTAACAAGGTATTAGGTAACGCCCTGAATCTCCTGGTCTCATCCATGTGTATATTCTTCTATAGTGCTTAATGCATAAGGTGTTAGCTATGACCAACGCATGCTCGGTGCAGAATTCCATCAGCCTGCTTCCTCGATCATTCCTTTCACCTAATCCAAAATCTCCTATCTTCCCTTCTCTGCCTTTTCCTACCACAACATTCCAATCTCCCATTACTATAACATTTTCATCACCCTTGATATACCTCAGAATTTCATCTATTTCTTCGTAGACCTTTTCAACATCTTCATCAGCTTGACTGGTAGGCATAGAGACTTGTACCACTGTGGTGCACGTAGGTTTTGTATTGATTTTTGCTACAATAATCCTTTCATTATATTGCTCATAATATTCCACCCGCTGTCCAAGTTTCCTTCTCAATATGAGACCAACCCCTGTTTGGCCATTGTTTGATTTAGTGCTAATGCCCCTATAGTCTCCTGACCAAAAGTCCTGTTCTTCCTGCCAGCGCATTTCACTAATCCCAACCAAATCCAACCTCAACCTATCCATTTCCCTTTCTAAGTTTTCTAACCTTCCACTTCCCAGCAGACTTCTTACATTCCACGCTCCAATCCGTAGATGTCAGATTTCCTCTTTGTCACTTCTGTGATGTTAACCCCGTCTCGAGAAGTCCCCACCCGGAGATCCGAACGGGGGACTAGTTTACCTCCGGATTGGAATTTTACAAGGGAGGAGGCCATCATCACTTGTAATTATGCATAGAGACGTGCATATCCTCGGGAAGAGCATTACGACTGTAGTTTCCCGTTGCTTTCAGCCGTGCAGCAGAACACAGTGTAGCCATTAGTTGGCTTATATTATCAATATCTTAACCGTCTATAAGACAAGTAAAGAATTGATTTATTCTGAAAGGCTGCTACTCCCTTTCAGAATAAGTAATAGAGCAATTCTACTAACATAAATACTAACCTTCTACTAACAATTAAATACCAAAATTCTACTAACGAAAAATACTTAAGTTCCACCAACAACAAAATACTGCCACTAAAACAGTATGTCACCAGTTAACTCACATGCACCCTCACACATCACAATCTAATGAAACAATGAACTATTTGCCTTCCTTCGGAGGGGAAGTAAAGCCGGCTGTCCAATGTCATAGATTTATGGCATGTAAAAGATCCTCCCACAGACTAAACTTGTGTGGAGCTAAATTTCTAGGTTAGATTTCGTTGTAACGCTCTATCAAAGTTCCAACGTTCACCGCTAGGTATCATTAACTTCTGGTAGCAAAAGTTGGAACTACATGAAATTGAACGGAACTTGTAGCTCACCCTAGGGGTGTCCGCTTGAAGCAGCTACAGCCTCTGGCGAGCCGAACATATCCTGGGACACTCCCGGCACTAATAGCCATACGATAAATAATAAATAAATCTAATAAACAATGCAACTGACTCATAATGTCGATTATTCAGGTCCGTATTGACGTAACTATAACTTTGAAAGAATAATAGATTTTCCGCCTTGAATACTGTTTGTTTCTAATTACTCACAGGGACATGTTTCGGGGGCTAATACTCCCCCTTCCTCAGCCTGTCCAAAAAAACTTCACAAAGGAAAAACTTTCCTTGTATAAGCTCATACAAAACACATGAAGAATAAAGACGAAACATGTCCCTGTGAGTAATTAGAAATAAACAGTATTGAAGGCGGAAAATCTATTATTCTTTCAAAGTTAATGCAACTGACACCAGACACACTCACACACCACAGTCTAATGGAACAACGAACTACATCTAATAAGAATACTTATGGTGTTATAAATCCAGTTGTTCACGGAACTTAAACGCATCGATATATTCCGAGAGGGAACGATTCCCACGTTGTCCTGGTTACAACCGTGAGAGCACAGCGTGGCTGGAAATACAACTAACATGTAGCTGAATGGGGCCGATAGTTTGGCCAGTGGCACTCTTAGGGTTAAGGCCATGGTCGTCTCATACCAAAATCATAGTCTCAGTTATAAATACACCTAATACAGATCCCACAATAACACAGGTTATCAGATGAATCATAAATATATATATTAAAAAGCATAAGTAACACACTCAAGTACATGGGGCTGAATGATCACGATGTCGGAAGCTACTAAATGATTCAATAACATCATAAATATAAAAGTGACTGTAGTCCCTATATTTTTTTAAATTCCATAATAATACAGTAATAATAATAATAATAATAATAATAATAATAATAATAATAATAATAATAATAATAATAATAGTTTAAAGTCTGTGAGATTTTAAAAACGCCAGCTTGCAAAAAATCACCCTCATTGAATTGCCGGTAAATAAGCTGATACGAGGCTATCATATTTA
This sequence comes from Meconema thalassinum, assembly GCA_946902985.2. Taxonomy (NCBI): domain Eukaryota; kingdom Metazoa; phylum Arthropoda; class Insecta; order Orthoptera; family Tettigoniidae; genus Meconema; species Meconema thalassinum. Next base: position 290,375,458 of record OX336391.1, on the reverse strand, counting down.
AACTGTCATCATCATTAACTTTCAGGTATTAGGCCTAGTGGCCTGTTACGGTCTCTTGCCAGCGTTTCTTTGTTCTTGCCAGGTTTCTTCGACCACTTGGAGCATACGGAAGAATCTGTTAATAATTTTATTAATGCAGCCAATGGCCATGTACTTTTCTTTTCAGGACGGGTCAGGGAAGTGATATTGGAAGGAAATCGGCCGTGGACCTGTTGGAAGGAACCGTCCCGGCATTTGCCTGGTGGTGAAAATGGGAAACCACGAAAACCATTTTCAGGACGGCCGAGGTGGGGTTCGAACCCACGCTCTCCTGATGCCAGCGAGGAACGAGGTAGCGCCTTAGTGCTCTCGGCCACCGCGGTGGGTACGAATCTGTTTAGGGACTCGGCTAGGACTCATCCTGTCCACATGTTCTTCCCACTTTTCCCTATGCTGTTGTATATGATGTACAACTGGGGTGATATCTAGTTCTTGCAGGATGTCTCCATTCCTCCGATGATCGAGTAAGGATAAACTAGAAGTTCGTCTCATTTATCCAAACTATCTTAAGTGAAATTGGACTGAGCCAGGATCAAACCCTCAGCTTTAGGTTCTGAACGTGAACACACAATTTATTTATTTTACTTATTTATCGTATGGCTTTTAGTGCCGGGAGTGTCCGAGGACATGTTCGGCTCGCCTGAGTCTGTAGCTGCTTCCAGCGGACACCCTTAGTATGAGCTACAAGTTCCGTTCAATTTCAAGTAATTCCAACTTTCGCTACTAGATATCAATGATACCTGATGGTGAACGTTGGAACTTTGATAGAGCGTTCCGACGAAATCTAACCAAACAATTTAGCTTCACACAAGTTTAGTCTGTAAGGATCTTTTACATGCCATAAATCTATGACATGGGACCGCCGGCTTTACTTCCCCTCCGAAGGAAGGCATAGTGAAGGATTTTTAACGCTCTTAAAAACTCCGACGACTTCGGCCGGGTTTGAATCCGCCATCTTGGGCACCGCAGTTCAGCATGCTACCAACTACGCCACCGAAGCCGCTGTCAACACACAAACAACAGTACCACACAGCTCGACCCTTTCCCGAATATTGCCCCCCCCCCTTCCTGAGCTTTCAATAATGAGAAAATCCCCAGTAAACACGGAGATTTTAATTAGATTTCTTCCTCTGCAAGCCTTTGGAGCTTTGTCTGTTATACAATACCTCTGTTGACTGACACACACTTGAATCGTGTTCGTACTGAACACTGTGACGCGGTGGCTCCTCTTACCCGAGTTGCAGTTGGTAATGCGAGATAGCTGATGGTGTTTGTTTTTCAAGGAGATGGGCTGATCAAGAACAAAGCCCACAAGTGACTTGAATCACTTAGCCAAAGAGTCGATAAGGCAGCAGAACCAATTGTTAAATAAAGGAAACATAGGTTTACGTGGCAGTTAATCTTGGCTTAATTTGTCACGGGATGTTTTATTGCACCTCGAAAATCCCATATCCATCAACTTGAAATCGAACTCAGTGGGTGGAAAGGAGCATTAAAACCAACGGATATTGAATCCTGGCGATTAGTAGAGAACTCCTTGAAGGACAATTGATATTCTATCTTTCAGTTGATCAACAATAGATAATTCCAATTACTGGAATATGTGAAAATATAACCTGAAAGAAATTGCATGTGAATAAGATACACATAATATATTGTCATGGTCTATTGAAGATTGTTTTGTAGTGTTTTGTAGAGCTACTTGTCTTGTAGATATGGATCTGATGATGCTCGCTTGAAGAGCGAAACATGACACCCCTTAATTTTCTCCTTCATCAATAGCCATAACAATATCTACCAGGTGGCTCAATTGCCCCGTACAATCTACCCACGAGTGTCCCGTATAGCCTACACTACTGCTGTATGGGATATCTAATAACAGATTCCCACAGGGGCCACACTACATGCTGGCAGATTACGTCAGAATAAGAAGATATAACAACCGGACGGCCCCTCGCTACATGTTCCTCGGCGCTACCCATCTAATGTGCCCCATTGCGTTGTGAAACCTCACATTTCAGAGCGCAATAGGCTCATTTGTGGTACAACTGCACGACAGTTGCTGGCAGCTTATTGACAATCACTGGTGTATTCAGCAACGACGGACATCAAACTATTATATAGAGAAGCTGTTCGTAATGCCATCGAAGCTCGAGGTTTCATAACGCAATGGGGCGCTTTAGATGAGAGCACTGAAGAACATGCAGTGAGCGGCCGATAGGTTGTTATCTCTTGGCATTCAGACGTGTCCTGCTTGCATTAAAGGATACCCCTTAGGAATTAAGTTATTAGGCCTCCCGTTCATCATTACTACATGCGGGACACCTAAAAGGATACTGTACGGGGAAAATGAGCCACCTGGCATATCTTAATCACATGTAATTTAATTCAGGTTATTTCTTTTATATATACTAGTAATTGGACTTATATTGTGTTGACCGACTGACAGTTAGAACAACAACTGTCAATAAGGCAACACTGAAAAATGACCTCAAAGCTGTCTTTACTCCCTGAATGAATCACAGATGCTTGAGTATCGGTTTATAGTACATTATGCAACGAGCCTATAGTGGCAATAATTAAGACACGAGTGTCTTAATTACCATTATAGGCGAGTTCCATACGACTGTTTATGTTCGACGATAAGTATAACTTTATTATAGTCTATGTTCTATCACAAATACTGTCAAGGGGGGCGTGGTGGCTCAGCGGTCTAGCTGTATGCCTCTCACCAAGGCGGCCCGGGTTCGATTCCCGGTCAATGCATGTGAGATTTTCGAAGTGAAATGCCATGTCCTGTGGTTCGGATTCCACGTAAAAAGGAGGTCCCGTGGCTCATGATCTCAAGATTAACGGTCACGTTAAACTACAAGCTTCCTTTTTAAATACTGTCAACTCTCGATTATCCGCGGGCGGTTCATCCGCTTTGTGGATTATCCGTGGTGCCTGTAGGAGAACATTTTTATAAAAAAGAAGGTTTAGAAACCGAAAATTATTTCTCAAAAATTGAAATAAAGTTACTAAATACTTAAACGTAATAAAAATCATAAATCGCAAATACAGTACAGTACTCTTAATAATGTACAGTACAAAACGTGTACAGTAGTTCAGTATTACTGTAGAGTACTGTACTGTACATCGGTTACTCATGATGCAGCATTAGGACACATTGACAGGATTCTTCAATACCGTGAAGAGCAAGACAACGCATCACTTTGTGACAAGAAAACTCACATCACGAATAAAGAAAAAGGGTTTCACTACGAAAAAGCAAATGACCGATTTTTTTGTTTAACAGTAAAGAAGACTTTTTAATAACACACATAACATCGACTGAGTTTTGTTATCATGTACGTCCATTTATTGTATAATAAACTTATTTAAAGCCCTTGTGTGTTGTTTTTAGTGCCTTCGACCTTTGTTTAACAATTACCAGCAATTTTGCGGCTTATCCGCGAAATTCGATTTCCGCGGTATCCGCGCCAGTCAATTCCACGGATAATCGGGAGTTTACTGTATTCATAAATATCTGTCGAGATTCTGTCGGTTGAATTCTTCTTCTTGGGAATTGTTGATCTCTACCAAATTACGAATCCCAAAGCTTTGAAGCATTGTTTATCCTGAAGTAGCTCCAACAGATAGAGCACAGGTACTAAGTAGGATCATTTTGTTATTTTGGGCAAATCACACAAAATAGGCTGTTACAAACGTTTTAAAATTAAAATGTGTCGTATTATCAACTAGTTATTCATCGAATTCGTTGCGTATAGAATGTCAACAGAAGGCAAATCAATTGAGTACCAAATAGAACAGTTATGACATCTGAACAGAGAACTGAACAGAGGCATCTGAACAGAGAGCAGGGTTATAATTTCCTTGGAACTAATGTCATACGCTTTCTTCCTCCATGATGTTCTGGTGTGTTTATGGCAACAAGAGCATTCACTAAAATTGTCGGCGAAATCTTACGAATGTGTAGAAATTCGAGTTGCGGATATTAAGGTACAGTGTTATTTCTTTTGCAATATTGCCCAGTTTGTTTATGCATTGTAACTACAATGGTTGATCCAATATAGGCTACATTGTCTACTTTCAAGTCATGAAATTTATGTCCGACATGTTGGATTTTGAGTGCATGTGAGAAGCTATCCTTACCTAATTGGTCAATGAATGAAAACATTGAGCTCTGATTGGTTGGATAAACTCTGTTATAATGAAAAGTAGTACTTTAATGACCCCCATTATGATACAGTTTTCTGACATATAATATTTACATATCCACATCGTGGAACATAAATACACTTACAGTAGAAGCCATTTGTTCCACTTTTGCCTCTTGGATTATGTCAGTAAAAACTCACACGGGACACAATGGGTGTAGGTGACCTGATTAGAGTCCTTCCCAGTGTCAATGGATCACTAACCATCATCCAGAGCCGGAGTTTAAATGCCGTAGGGTGGCAATTTCCTTTCCATCCCTCCTCCTGTTACAGCATCCTTAAGGTTCTCATTTAGCGTCACGAAGCTGGGAGACCCCGTATCAGGGATTGGAAGACCATACCGATTCTCTGGAACCCCTGGGGTGGCAGTCAAATATACCATCCACTGCAACACGAGGCAATCCGTAGTTTGTGTCCAACTCCTCATACTATTGGTGAACCATAGCCCTAATCATTACTAGCTAATGCGTCACTGGACTTAGCCGAGTCTTGGAGAGTATTACGTTGATGAACAAGCGGTTTATTGAACCGTGCGTTGCGGGCAAGCGTGACCTTTCCTCTCAGGCGCGGTGTGGAGCCTAATTAGTCTCAACAATGCGGACATCTCATCATTAAAACTTGTAGCCCTGTCTTAACAAACTTTACCTTGAAACATGCTCTGTTCACTGAAAATATTCTGCGAGAGAGAAATTAATTTGTTATAAAGCCCTCTTTACATTAACGGGTGGAATACCTTAGAAGATTGAAATATGACTTCACAAAAGTTCTCGCCTTCATCCAGAGGAAGTGCTATCATTGGCAGTCAAGTACTTAGGGAGGGAGCCCCTTTATACAACACCGCCCTTGCAGCATTCAAGTAAAATATACAGTAAATGCCTTCCATATAGAACGGAGCCTCGCCAGGATGTGTAACGGACGGAGAGTGATTAGTCACCACCAGTTGATTTGCATTTACCCATTTATATTTATTTTTCATTACTTAATTTACATGTACGATTATATGCCATTGTGGTGATTTAAGTTAAATTACGGTTTAATATAAAAAACAAGTTGTTCATTAAAGAACATATAGCCTACTTTCTCCTAAATGTTTGGGTATAGTTATAACTCATTCTCCTTTTCAAGGAGTAGGTATATTGAATGTTGGTTGTAGTAGCTTGTTGAAATACAACGTGCTATATTATACGTTGATTGATTGAATCGCTACCTGAATAATAAATACAAACACTAATACAGCCATCACAATAACTCAGGTTATCAGACAAAATTCAACACTTACCCAAGTACACGGGACTAAATGACCTACCCCTAACCAGCCTGGAAAGCCCAAAGCCTGGGGAGGGAGGGTTAATTTATTAACAACAGAGTACATAAATAATAATAAAACCCCTGGCACTCCAGCCCATGAAGGGCCAAGGGCTACCAAGCGACCGCAGCCCAGCAGATATTGGGGTGACGCGTGGTCAGCACCGTTCGTTTTCGTGACCAGATCACTGCCTAAAAGTCAGACAGTTACTCAGTTGTCCTCACGAGCCTGAGTGCAACCCGTTCCAGCCCTCACGTCAGCTTCTAAAATCTCTGACGGAGCCGGGAATAAAAGCCGGGGCCTTCTGTGAGAGGCAGGTGCGTTACCCCAACCCCTGGGGGCCGGCTAATAACAGTACACATACATATATGAAAAGAAATGTACATAATATTTACAATAATTACTACAATTGTTCCACTTTTCAATACAAATTCTTTTACTTAAGAACTTATGTTCTTATTGATAGATACATGTTTCAGTTTTCAAAAAACCTTCTTCAGCTATTGCATCTATAATTTATACACTAATGTTCAGGACATATCAATATGAATTTAAACATCATACAGTATAATGAGACATGTTATTTTAAACATCATAAAACATAAATAACACTTATTATGTTAAAATCTAAAATGTTTTAAAATTCTTAAAAATCTTTTTTGAATTTTAAACTAAACATAAGTTCTTAAGTAAAAGAATTTGTGTTAAAAAGCGGAACATTTGTAGTAATTATTGATAAATCAATACGGAAAATTAACAAGATGTTCAGTAAAGAACATACAGCCTACTTTCTTCTAAATGCATGGGTATTGTTATAACTCTTTGTCCTTTTCAAGGAGTATAATTGAATGTTGGTGGTAGAAGCTTGCTGAAATACAACGTGCTATACGGATATTAAACATGAATATGAGGTGCCCTTTGCTAGTGCTACATCTGTACAATATTTCATTCAATTCGGTTTGACCGTGTTTGAATTGATATGACGAATCGATTTGCACACATACATGGCCGCTATCTGCAAACTATTTGGCTGATGACCTCGTAGTTTTGTCAAACGATTCTTCATACATAAAGGTATACTGTTACAAAATTTGGTAGAGATCAGATGAATAGGTTGGTCGTAATTTGATTTAAGCTTTGAACATTTGGGTGGCCGCCATTACGTTTTCGTCAAGATAGCGGCGATATAAAACATGAAACTGAGGTCCCCTTTGCTAGTGGTACCTCTGTACTAAATTTCGTTCAATTTGGTTTCACCGTGTTTGAAAAGATAGGGGGAATCGATTTGCACACAACCATGGCCGCCATCCGCAAATTATTTGGTAGATGACCTCGTAGTTTGGTCAAAAGATTTTTCATACATAAAGGTATAACGTTACAAAATTTGATAGAGATCAGATGAACAGATTGGTCGTAATTTGATTTAAGCTTTGATCATTTGGGTTGCCGCCATTACGTTTTCGTCAAAATGGCGGCAATATAAAACATGACACTGAGGTGCTCTTTACTAGTGCTACCTCTGTACTAAATTTCGCTCAATTCGGATTCACCGTGTTTGAAAAGATAGGGGAAATCGATTTTCAGACAAACATGGCCGCCATCCACAAATTATTGGGCATATTTCCTCGTAGTTTGGTCAAAAGATTCTTCATATATAAAGGTATAAAGTTACAAAATTTGGTTGAGATCAGATGAATAGGTTGGTTGTAATTTGAATTAAGCTTTGCACATTTGGGTGGTCGCCATTACCTTTACGTCAAGATGGCGGCGATTCAAAACATGACACTGAGGTGCCCTTTCCTAGTGCTACCTCTGTGCCAAATTTCGTTCAATTCGGATTCACCGTGTTCGATTTGATAGGAGGGGGGGGGGGACAGACTTTCAGAGTCCACACACACACTCACACACACACACACACACACACACACACACACACACACACACACACACACAGACAGACACACAATTTTTGGCCCTGTGTTGATATCATAAGTCTACTTTCATTTTTTGCAAAAATCAAAAGTAGGCTAAAAATGACAATGGTCATACATATACTGAACCCATGGGCCATAGGGTCCATGACGGTCGAATCCATGTCCTTAAGGAAGAAATGAAAGAAACGTATAGTTTCTTAAAGGAACGGAGAGAGATTTTAAGCCAGGAATATAGCTTAACATTGTGCAAGCGACTAGGGACAGATGTTCCTTAGATGAGATCACCCCACTCGACATTTCAGAGAGGGCTGGTCACGAGTATTAATAACTGAGTGGAATTTTCCACCGTGATAGAAAGAGAAGCCTGAATCGGAATTCGAGCTGACGTTGCTGGAATTTGACAACGTCGCATATGCACCAGAAGAGGAATAATTAAAATTAACACGTTTACGAGCATAATAATGAGTAAACAAGCATAGCACAGTGAATCATTTTGAATGAGAGATTTTTCAGTATAGAGAAACCATGTAATAATTGTGCAGAAATAAACTGCCGACGTAAGACGACGTCATTTGGGAATTACCTAAGCCTCTGTGGAGGGGAGAGAGCAAAAAGAATGCAACACCCACACAATTGAGGACGAGAAATTAATTAATATCTCCGAATTGCACGATCGATTCTTAGGTGCAATAAGATCATTTGACATTGGGAAGACGAGCTTTCGGAAGGTATAATTTTTATATTTGTGGCACCATTATTTTAGAAGTTGACCACAGGAAAGGCTAGAGTCTTATTTTTTTGTAGTAAAACAGTATAAAGCTTCGGGCGTTTCCAAGCCAATCATGCAGTATTTAGACAGCCAGAGGGCACGTCACTGTGTCGCACCACACAAGCAGTTACAACGAGCACTCCGTGACCGGAGGTGCTGCATCAAAGTCTTCAAACGTATGAACCTCAGGGGAGTTCATACTGCGCAACAAGTATACGCACCGAATGCAGTATTCAGACAGCCAGAGGGCACGTCACTGTGTCGTATCGCATGCAGTCCTACGAGCATTCCGTGAGGGGAAGTGCTGCTCCACGACGTAGAAGAAGTCATTCCGACAGTCCGTGAAGGGACGTAACTCTGCGTTACATCGATAACAGCTACCAGTACTCCTTGAGGGGAGAAACGCTGTTTTACACCGCCGAAGCAAGATCCGATAGCCACAGGCGTCACAGTAGTAACGACTTGCTTGCCTCCATAAGGAGCATTCAAGGCGAAATTTTAAAGTATCGCCGCAGTGAAGTATTAGGAAAATCCTAATTATAGGATTTAGGCCCGACTGTATACAAGTTAAAGTGAAAATTCATAAGATATAGTCAGAGCAGGCTGCGAACGTCGGACTTAAAGGCGATAGGTCGTTAAATGTACGAACGAATAGTTCATAACGTACGGAAGTATCGTACCAGACAGATAAACTGCTATTTAAATTGAAGCAATCTAAAAGGGAAGAACAGAATAAGGTTCGAACGTAGGAGTGTTGAAACAGTTCAAACAAAGAGGATAGGAGACTATAAACATTAGCTCCAGAAAGCAGGCGAACAATTCTAATAGTACTAGAATCAAGAAGTGCTAGCTGCTAGAAACTAATTCTATAGGTCTTAGAGGAGACCTCGATTCATATAGACTTTCGTTAGGATCGATAGACAGATCTACAGACAAGCCGTTCAAGCTAGATCAATAGCCGGTTATCCAGGATAGGAATAGCAGAATTGAACTCCAGGGAACAGTAGATGTTTCGGGACTTTCGCATTCTTCAGAATAGGAAGCCGACATCGGATAAATTTCACCCTTGGAAACGGGAATTTAAGAAGATCACGTGTGAAAGGCTCAGAAATACGGCCTAGTGATCGTTGTGAAGTGTAAAATAATCAAGATTGTGTGTTAAATAATATTTTTAGTGTTTATTATGTGTTCAAAAGGGACACATCAGTATATAAAAATGTCGTCAATATTAAGTGTGTTAGATATATGTTTATTTGTGTTTTTACGTAAGATGAATACCTTTAATATGGTGTAAAAAGTTCAAAGTGGGCCCAAAAATGAAACACCGCACCAGATTTAAGATCATGGATGATCTGGAAAATATGTGAGTACTAAATTCATTTTTATTTTGGTGTCAGAAATTGATTGTGTACAGACTCACCGGAGTTTTTGAGTGAAAGGGATGTGTTTTAACGAATAAATACTGAATAATCAAGAACACGGTCTGAACAATAATAAAATAAATTGAGAAATTATAAATCATTATGTAAAGAATAAATCCCGTAGAGGTAATATGTGAATAAAGGGTTAATGTATTTAACAAATGTCATAAGAGCAAGCGAAATATCATTTAATTATCATGAAAGACATTGAAATAAAGTTAAGTTGAGATATGAAAGAAATAGCTTTTGAGCTTGTATAAAGAATAAAAATAATAATAATAATTAAATATGGAAATGTTAAATAAAAATCAAACAAATTGATATGAACATAAGAACGTTAAGCCTTAACGTATGTGTAAGAGATGAGGTTCAATGGAATATTTTAAAACAGGGAGCGATTTATCGACCACGGAAAGATTAATATGTGAATAAAAATAATATGAATGGTTACTAAAGAGATTTTATCAGTTCTTGGGAAGACATTTTCGGCTTAAAATAATGCATAGCGCATAATGAGCGCAAATATAATATTAAAGTGTCACGCTAGGAAAGCGTAGTGGTTAAATACTTGGTACATTACTTATGGAGGGTAGTTGATTGCAGTGAATTGATAATTGTGTAAGTCCTCTATTTGTGACATTAGTATCACGAGGCATTGTGTATGTATTTAAAAAGGGAGCTAATATATGGTATTATTGAGCGTATGTCATATGGGCCACGGCCGACTCTAAATCGCATTTTGTATAAGCCCTCTGTATGGGATTGGTTCCCGAGGCACCTGAAGGGATTCGAATGCAGGATCTTCTTATGATAAAAGCCCCTGAAATTCTCCGTCGTCGTATGTGTATTTAATCTTCCCAATCAATGAGGACCCTCTCATAATTAATAAATGCCAAGGATATAAAAAGGGTCTTTGAACCAAAGAATAGTTGTTTGAATGTTATGATACAGTAAAGCCCGGTCTCCCCAGAACTGGATAGAATGAGAAGGTTTGTTTTGAAAGCCTTGAAAATAAGCTACTAATGTTGGGTCAGACGGGATGTCTCCGCCACCCTAACAGGTCATAAATCGCACCCCATGTAGTAGAGACTAGCTCTTTTAAAGCGAGGGGGAACAGAGACCGTCTCGTAAGCTGTTGTAAAGAGAAATAAATACACCAGGAGTGTTTAAAGTTGTTAACGACCCGGGCGTTGAACCGAGGTCCTTAAAGATGGATATTTTCGTTTGCCGGTTCAGATCGTAGTTTCTTATATGAGAATGGTCTATTAAGACATAAGAGATAAATAACAATCCCTATTGTAATACTGTATGGACGTGGGATTCCACGAGTTGATTGGAGGCAACTGAGTTCGGGAGTAACTATAGTTTTTTGACTGTGTCAAGTACCTTCACGCTCTGGAGTACACAATTGATTTTCTGATTACCTTGATATATTTGTGAAATAAAGAGAGATGATAACAACTGAATGTGTGGACATGCCCAAAATATTGAATTAGATAATTAACATAGATTTTTAAATATGAATATATTTGTTTTTGAGAAATAAGAAAATATAAAAGCTAGTGTTTGAGGTGTACAAGAATGACACCATAATAATGTAAATGCATGGAGCCAAAGAGCTCGGAGTTATGTAAACTAAATGTTAGTGCTTTATGGAAGTGAGATTAAATAAGAATTGTGGGTTTATGTGGAAACCACAGGTTTTGAATACAATATTTGTTTATTTTATTTGTGATCCCTTGTTCATTTGGAACAAGCAGTTGATATTTGGGTCAGTAATTAAATTGTTAAATGTTTGTAGCGCCATTAATTTTATTAATTAAATGTGTTTAAAATAGGAGTTGATTTTGTTGTTATTTTTGCAAGTGTATCCTCTAATTAATCCAAAATATGTGAGTCACAGAGTGGGGGAACTTACCGCTGCCCCGAAATCCCGAATTGAGCTACGCTGGTATACTGTGATTGGCATATTTCTTGCTAAATGGGCACAGGGGGATATATAAATACTGTGCTGGATTAATAACTAGAGGAACACTTAAGTCGGTCATATCATGTAAAATTAAAGTAATGATAGGAAAAGGTACAACGTAAAATATTAACTGACCGCATGGGTCCCTGGAAACTCATACCGAGCAGCCCTGAATATATTATATTATAAACCCCCTAGCAAATCTTAGGATTTTGGCGCCCAGTACGCAGGGCTGAGTTTTCCTAGGGAAAACCCGAGTTTTCTCGAGAAATCAAAATTTTCATTTTTTGAAAAAAAATGGTTTTTCGAAATTTTGAATTTTAAATACTTCCATAAAGGTTTTATGAAATTGAATAAAAGTAGTAAAAGGGTACGTTGTAAGTGAATACCCATACCAAAGGAAAGTTTTAAAGAAATTGGGACACACCGATTCAGAGTATCATCTCTCAAGCATGTACTAGTGTGGTGGCATTTGTGGCCCACTGTATTCTTATATGAGAAAAGATGGTGACGATGATGGAGTTAAAGGAGTGTTTGGATGAACATTTCCAAAAGAATAGGGAGGAGATAATAAAAATAAGTACGCAAAGTACGGAAGATGCAAAAAAAGAGAATAGGGAAGAGAGGCAGGAACTTTTGAACGCTATAAAAGCCGATAGCAAAGAAAAGTGGGAGACCATGAACAATAAATTGGGAACAATAGACAATACATTGAGTCTCCAAAAGGATGAGAATAAAAAAGAGTTCGAATCCATAATTCAAAAGTTGGGATCTATCCAAGCCGATTGTATTAACATGAATAGTACATTGAAGGCTGAGATAGAAAGTAAGTTGGAGAATATAAGGATAGAGAATACCGATCATTTTTCAGCACAATCCAGGGCTTTGGAAGATAAACTAGGGATAATAGAAGGGAAACTTGAAAATAAATTACATTCCTTTCAGGAGAAGATGATAGGTGATAATTTTTTGAAAAATCAAGCCATGAACACTAAACTAGAGGCCATGGAGACTAAAATACAAAGTAACATAAATGATAAATTAGAAGGGACAATGGATAACAAATTTCAAGGTTTTGACACTAGGTTGGAAAACAAGTTAACTAAGTTTGGGAAGAAGTTAAGTGAGTTAAAAGATGAAAATAAAGGATTTTACTCAGGAATGCAAGTCCAAATAGAGACTATGAACAAAAATATGGTAGATTCCCAAAATACATGTCAAGAAAATTTTAAAATTTTAGAAACTAAATTGAGTAATATGGAGGGAAATGTAAAAGCATGTGAGGAGAAACTTGTAACCCAGATCCAAGGTGTGCAGAAAGAATTGAAAGCTCAGATAGAATCTAACAAGGATATTTGTGAGGCCTCCCGGGAGGAAATAAAACAAAGCGTGAATAAGCTAGGAACCCGATTTGGAAAGGTTGAGGAGAAAGTAGGGACCCTCGAGGACAAAATCGGTGTAGTTCAGATTGAAGTAACTGAGATGAAAAATCAAAATCTAAAGGATGTTCAGGAGATGAAAGGTCAGATTGATCATTTTACCGGGCAGGTAGATGAGAATCTGAAGACATACGAAACGAAAATAGATCAAAGGTTAGGTGTATACGAGGGGCATCTCCAGAGTGAAAGAAAACAACGAGAGAACGAAAGTAAGGAAAGTACCAATAAAATAAATGAAATAAGTCAGGGTATTATTGAGGTTCAGGAAACCATCGGAGCATTAAAGGTTCATGTAGGAAAAACCAATAAGGAAATTAATCAGGTCCAAGATGAAATGATGAAGTTGTATAAGAGTCAAGAGGAGACTGAGGGAAGGCTTGAAGGAATGAAAATAGATATAGTCAAAGGACGAAAAGAAGTGGAGAAGCAAATAAAGGAGATACGAGAGGGCCTGGAGACCATAGGTGACGTTAAGCCAGAAATTATAGACCAACATGCTAAGATCATTAAGAAAGAGGTAGAAGACCAAATAAATGAATTCAGGGATAGCTTCAAGGATGAGAAATTCCACTTCCAAAAGGTAGAGGAAGATATTAAAAGGAATCAAGAAAGAATTCAAAATGAATTAAGATCCCGATTGGAGAGGACGGAACTTAAGAACAGTCAAATGGAAATCCAACTCATGGCAAATGAAGAAAGTGCCCGAAGAGAAAGGAAGTTAGAATTCGAAAATCAGGAGGAGTTTCCAAAGACAGGATGGGTAGATTCCCGTGAACAAGGCACAGATACGGAGAGGGACTTAGGAGGGGAGAGCCCTTATAAGATCCCAGGATATCCGATGGCGATGTCAACCCCGTACACGAATCAGACAAATGGCCAAATAATAAACATTATTAAATCCAATGAGGATAGACCAGTAAAGTTTACGGGTAATAACATGTCTATTACTCCAAAATACTGGCTAAAAGAAGTGGCAGAGTATCTAAATGAAATGAAGGTTCCTCAGGATCGGAGACTGAGAGCTATTGAAAAGCTGTTGGCAGGTGATTGTCTCACCTGGTTCAGAAGCTTCAGATACACTTTTGATACGGTGGAAGGCTTTAGGGAAGCATTTTTAAAGCGATATTGGGCAGCAGATGTCCAAGAAAACTTAAGGCTAGATCTGTACTCTAGGAAGTACAGCACCAATGCACCTACTAAATACTCGGAATTTTTCACCGCTCAGCTGTGTAAATTCCGCGAACTGGATATTGCTCCGGCAGAAAACGACCTGTGTGCTGCCATTGCAAGACAGCTTCCATATGAGATTCAGAGGCTGCTAATCTCATCCAAAGCCAGAAGTGCTGTGGAAGTGGAAAGCGTATTACGTCAGTTAGATATGACGACTTCGCACGTAACACCTCGGCATCAGAGACAAACTGAGCAAGTACACATGGCCAGCAGTCAGGAAACTGGAGAAAAACCAGCGACCAGGAATCAGTCCACCAGTACGGATACTCAAGGACGAGATCGAGAGTATGGGCACCAGGAGCCTAGAAGGATACAGCCATATTACCGGGGAGGATATCGAGGAAGAAATCCTAGAACGACGGGTTATAGGCAACAGGAAAGCCGACCCTATAACAATAACCAGCAAAGGCCGGACAATAGAAAGAAATGGGAGAATTATCCCAGGAGAAATGTAAGGCCAGACGATAGGGATGATGAATATCGGGCCGAAATAGAAGAAAGATATCAGGAGAGTCTTCGTTATATGAACGAAAGACCAGATGAACCTGATAGGCAAAAAGTCCGTTGGAGTGAGGCAATCAAGAACCGGAAATCACCCGACCGACTAGACGGAGCTCAAAGCTTGGAACTACAAGCTCAGTTGAAGAATGAGGGAAAAGGGAGCCCTCAGGATAAAAAAAACTCCAAATTTAAATTGTCAAAAGTGGAAACATACCAGGAGCTGGGAGGAGGTAGAAATTGTAAATTGGATAGCCAGACCAGATGAATTAATTAACGAGGACGTGGAAGGAATCCCACCTGTTAAAAGAGAACTACCTATAATATTGCTTAGGATAGAAGGATTACTGGTCAGAGCATTGATTGATACTGGATCCACAATAAGCCTAATTACACAAACCCTTTTAAATGAATTGGAAACAAGGGGCCGAGTACTATAGATTCCCACATCAAGTGTAAAGATTAAGGGAATTATCCCTGAAAAATCTTTGACATGTAAATTTCAGGTATACATTGATTTAATCATGGGTAACGCTGAAATTTCGCAGTGCTTTTTGCTGGTAAATCAATTACCGTATAATGTCATATTAGGTATTGATTTTATCCGTGAGAACAAGGTCATTATAGACCTAGCGCAAAACTGCATTAGAATTCAAAGAGAGGATGTGGATGAGCAAAGCGTTAACCTACAGGATCAGGAGGCGAAAATAACAGAACAGGTATGGCATATGGAAGAAGTGATTGAGGAAGATTATAAGGACATAGAAAGGATATTTGAAGTCCTCAACATAGAACTCGAAGATAATGTGGAAAATGAGTTCGAGACCAACCTGTCAGGAAAAGTGGAGGAAGCTAAAGTCAGCTTCGAAATTAAGGAACAGTTAAAGAAATTATTATTGGATTATAGGGACGTATTTGATTCCAAGCCAGGGAAGATTGAAAATTTTAAATACGCGTTCCAAGTCAACGATTGGGCACCGTTCAAACAAAAACCATACCCGGTTGCGGAAAAACATTACCCACAAACCAAGAAAACACTGCAGGAGATGATGAATGCAGGTGTTATAGAAAAGATGGCGACACCATATGTTAGTCCATTAGTGATTGTGAGTAAACCGGATGGCTCAGTAAGGGTGTGTTTAGATGCCAGAAATCTAAATGCAAAAATCATACCAGAAAATGATTCGGCACCACCCATAAAGGAAATACTGAGGAAGTTTAAAGGCAAGAAGATTTTTACAAATATTGACATGACTTCTTCGTATCATCATCTCGAACTGGAAGAGAAAACCAGCTTGTTGACTGGATTTCAGTTCGATCAACAAACATACTGCTTTAGAAGATGTCCGTTTGGATTAAAGACTGCAGGATCCGCATTAATAAGAGCGCTGGATCGAAACCTGTCAGAGGAAGTGAAAGAGTGCACTATCCGATACGTAGATGACATTTTGCTTACCTCGGAGAACATTGAGGAACATTTAGTTAATTTGAAGAAATTATTAGAAGACCTAAGAAGGGCAAATTTTAAGATAAATTTAAAGAAGTCGAACTTCTGTCAAAGGCAAGTGACATTTTTAGGGCATGTGATTGACAAGGATGGTGTTAAACCAAATCCATGCAAATTGGAATCTATAAGGGATTTTCCAAGGCCTTTGAAAGTGAAGAACGTTCGCCAGTTTTTGGGATTGATTGGGTTCTTCTCAGGACATTGTCCATCATACACCAAAACTGTTGCACCACTACAGGACCTTCTGAAGAAGGGGGGCAAGTGGAAATGGACGGAGGAAGCAGAAAAAGCATTCGTGGAGGCCAAGGAAATGCTCTTAAATTACGTGAAGCTAGGATATCCTGATTTTAATCAGAGATTTATCATTCAGACAGACGCATCCCAGATTGGAATAGGGGCAATGCTATATCAGGAGAACCCGGAAAACCCTGATAAGAAGAACTATCTAGCTTTCACAAGTAGGAGACTGAAACCACACGAGAAAAATTATACGATCAGCGAGATCGAGCTGTTAGCGATATTGCACGCGTTGCAATATTGGCGGAAGATCGTATATGGGTTTCAGGTCATTCTAAGGACGGATCATAAAGCCTTAACCTTTCTGATGAAGACTGATTTATCCAGTCAAAGGTTGATGCGTTGGGCTTTATATATTCAACAATTTGATGTCAAGATAGAGTACTGCCCAGGAAAGGAAAACATCGTTCCAGACTACTTAAGTAGACAGCCAGAGTCCATAGAAGAGGAAGTAATGGCTATAGATTTGGAAGACAGGGATCAGCGTACTCTTAATGAGTTAAGAAGCATTAGTCAAAGACAACGGGAGGATCCATGGATGAACATGCTCATATCATTCCTTGAGGGAAGCTTGATATGAGGAACACCAGCGTACACAGAAGCTGAGAAGATAGCACAAGACTACACGTTTTATAATGGGTTATTATATAAGTTTGTGGACTCTGACCATACGAAATTAAGGATTGTTGTACCTGCAATTTTGCAGAGGAAAATAGTATGGTTAGCCCATAGATCGTTCGGACATATGGGAGTCGACAAAACAGTCTCGATGCTGAAAGAAGCATTTATATGGCCGAGACTGAGAGAAACTGTAAGGGACACGCTAAAGACATGTGATTTATGTCAAAGGATCAAACCTAATGCATTTCTGATGAGACAGAAGCCTATACCATTGTTGCCCGAAAGGCCCGGCCAAATCATATCCATTGATAATTTTGGACCTTTGCCAAAGGCAAGAAGAGGAAATCGACACATAATGGTGGCTATGGATGTCTTCACTAAAATGGTTGTCCTTGCTCCCATACAGAAGACTAGTACCAAACAGGTGATAAAACGACTTAAAGAAAAAGTGATACCGATTCTGGGGAAACCTGAGAATTTGTTGTCGGATCACGGCAGTTGTTTCACCAGTGTAGAGTTCAGACGAGAATTAGAAAGACTTGGAATACGTCAAATTTTGTCAAGTATTCGCCATCCTGAGGCAAACCCTGTAGAGAGAGTTATGAGAGAAACGGCCAAGTACTGTAGAATATACTGTGCCGAAGAAAATTGGAAGTGGATAGATATTTTGGATATTATTGAATTTTGTATAAATAATACAATCCATGAATCCACAGGAGAGATACCCATAACGTTACATCGGAATGAGCAACCAGAAAGACCTTGGAATCTGGTAATTCCTAGGCCAGCAGACGCTCAGCCGGGAAGAGATGTACGAATTAGGAGAGCCTTTGAGCATCTAAAAGCTCAAGCCGACAGGAGGCAGAGAAGAAATAGGCATAAGAGGTATCATCGACCATTATTAGCAGGAGAAATGGTGTTAGTGAAAAGACCAGCCATTTCGGATCCAGGGAACCGTGTGTACAAGAAGTTCCAGAAAATGTACCACGGACCATATCAGATAATCAGAGATTTGAGGAATAACGCATATAGAATTCGGCACTGTGAAACGGATCACGAAGTGACCATGAATTCAGCAAATTTGAAATTATATTACCCTCCCGAAGATTTTGATGAAGAAAATGAACAAGCCCTGGTCATGGAAACATTTAGAGATGAATCCGCTTTTGATATAAACAAGAATAAGGAAGAAATAGAAAATAGAGCTCAAGCATTCGAGTGCGAATGCAAATTGGAGAAAGTATATTGGGAAATTAAAGAAATAATTGAATTTATTGAAGAAGAAAATTCCAATTTAAGAAAAGAAAATGATGAAATAAGGAAACGGGTAGGGATAGACCAAACCCGTAAGGGAGAATGAGGTTCTGGGAACTTAAAGTCCAGACATATAAAGAAAGAAAGAAAGGGTAGGGACAGAGCATACCCGACCTACACAATTACCGGATACGACTTAAAAGAAGTAAAAACAACAGTAAATACGGATGACGTTATGATGGCTTCGACGAATAAAGAAATACAAAATTAAATTGAAATAAATTTCCTCAAAATTTTCGAAAATTTATTTACCTAAGGAGGGGAGAGATGAACCCATGGGCCATAGGGTCCATGACGGTCGAATCCATGTCCTTAAGGAAGAAATGAAAGAAACGTATAGTTTCTTAAAGGAACGGAGAGAGATTTTAAGCCAGGAATATAGCTTAACATTGTGCAAGCGACTAGGGACAGATGTTCCTTAGATGAGATCACCCCACTCGACATTTCAGAGAGGGCTGGTCACGAGTATTAATAACTGAGTGGAATTTTCCACCGTGATAGAAAGGGAAGCCTGAATCGGAATTCGAGCTGACGTTGCTGGAATTTGACAACGTCGCATATGCACCAGAAGAGGAATAATTAAAATTAACACGTTTACGAGCATAATAATGAGTAAACAAGCATAGCACAGTGAATCATTTTGAATGAGAGATTTTTCAGTATAGAGAAACCATGTAATAATTGTGCAGAAATAAACTGCCGACGTAAGACGACGTCATTTGGGAATTACCTAAGCCTCTGTGGAGGGGAGAGAGCAAAAAGAATGCAACACCCACACAATTGAGGACGAGAAATTAATTAATATCTCCGAATTGCACGATCGATTCTTAGGTGCAATAAGATCATTTGACATTGGGAAGACGAGCTTTCGGAAGGTATAATTTTTATATTTGTGGCACCATTATTTTAGAAGTTGACCACAGGAAAGGCTAGAGTCTTATTTTTTTGTAGTAAAACAGTATAAAGCTTCGGGCGTTTCCAAGCCAATCATGCAGTATTTAGACAGCCAGAGGGCACGTCACTGTGTCGCACCACACAAGCCGTTACAACGAGCACTCCGTGACCGGAGGTGCTGCATCAAAGTCTTCAAACGTATGAACCTCAGGGGAGGTCATACTGCGCAACAAGTATACGCACCGAATGCAGTATTCAGACAGCCAGAGGGCACGTCACTGTGTCGTATCGCATGCAGTCCTACGAGCATTCCGTGAGGGGAAGTGCTGCTCCACGACGTAGAAGAAGTCATTCCGACAGTCCGTGAAGGGACGTAACTCTGCGTTACATCGATAACAGCTACCAGTACTCCTTGAGGGGAGAAACGCTGTTTTACACCGCCGAAGCAAGATCCGATAGCCACAGGCGTCACAGTAGTAACGACTTGCTTGCCTCCATAAGGAGCATTCAAGGCGAAATTTTAAAGTATCGCCGCAGTGAAGTATTAGGAAAATCCTAATTATAGGATTTAGGCCCGACTGTATACAAGTTAAAGTGAAAATTCATAAGATATAGTCAGAGCAGGCTGCGAACGTCGGACTTAAAGGCGATAGGTCGTTAAATGTACGAACGAATAGTTCATAACGTACGGAAGTATCGTACCAGACAGATAAACTGCTATTTAAATTGAAGCAATCTAAAAGGGAAGAACAGAATAAGGTTCGAACGTAGGAGTGTTGAAACAGTTCAAACAAAGAGGATAGGAGACTATAAACATTAGCTCCAGAAAGCAGGCGAACAATTCTAATAGTACTAGAATCAAGAAGTGCTAGCTGCTAGAAACTAATTCTATAGGTCTTAGAGGAGACCTCGATTCATATAGACTTTCGTTAGGATCGATAGACAGATCTACAGACAAGCCGTTCAAGCTAGATCAATAGCCGGTTATCCAGGATAGGAATAGCAGAATTGAACTCCAGGGAACAGTAGATGTTTCGGGACTTTCGCATTCTTCAGAATAGGAAGCCGACATCGGATAAATTTCACCCTTGGAAACGGGAATTTAAGAAGATCACGTGTGAAAGGCTCAGAAATACGGCCTAGTGATCGTTGTGAAGTGTAAAATAATCAAGATTGTGTGTTAAATAATATTTTTAGTGTTTATTATGTGTTCAAAAGGGACACATCAGTATATAAAAATGTCGTCAATATTAAGTGTGTTAGATATATGTTTATTTGTGTTTTTACGTAAGATGAATACCTTTAATATGGTGTAAAAAGTTCAAAGTGGGCCCAAAAATGAAACACCGCACCAGATTTAAGATCATGGATGATCTGGAAAATATGTGAGTACTAAATTCATTTTTATTTTGGTGTCAGAAATTGATTGTGTACAGACTCACCGGAGTTTTTGAGTGAAAGGGATGTGTTTTAACGAATAAATACTGAATAATCAAGAACACGGTCTGAACAATAATAAAATAAATTGAGA
The DNA here is from genome assembly GCA_946902985.2 of Meconema thalassinum. Classification (NCBI taxonomy): domain Eukaryota; kingdom Metazoa; phylum Arthropoda; class Insecta; order Orthoptera; family Tettigoniidae; genus Meconema; species Meconema thalassinum. The sequence continues at coordinate 290,354,469 of OX336391.1, read as the reverse complement.
AATTATAAATCATTATGTAAAGAATAAATCCCGTAGAGGTAATATGTGAATAAAGGGTTAATGTATTTAACAAATGTCATAAGAGCAAGCGAAATATCATTTAATTATCATGAAAGACATTGAAATAAAGTTAAGTTGAGATATGAAAGAAATAGCTTTTGAGCTTGTATAAAGAATAAAAATAATAATAATAATTAAATATGGAAATGTTAAATAAAAATCAAACAAATTGATATGAACATAAGAACGTTAAGCCTTAACGTATGTGTAAGAGATGAGGTTCAATGGAATATTTTAAAACAGGGAGCGATTTATCGACCACGGAAAGATTAATATGTGAATAAAAATAATATGAATGGTTACTAAAGAGATTTTATCAGTTCTTGGGAAGACATTTTCGGCTTAAAATAATGCATAGCGCATAATGAGCGCAAATATAATATTAAAGTGTCACGCTAGGAAAGCGTAGTGGTTAAATACTTGGTACATTACTTATGGAGGGTAGTTGATTGCAGTGAATTGATAATTGTGTAAGTCCTCTATTTGTGACATTAGTATCACGAGGCATTGTGTATGTATTTAAAAAGGGAGCTAATATATGGTATTATTGAGCGTATGTCATATGGGCCACGGCCGACTCTAAATCGCATTTTGTATAAGCCCTCTGTATGGGATTGGTTCCCGAGGCACCTGAAGGGATTCGAATGCAGGATCTTCTTATGATAAAAGCCCCTGAAATTCTCCGTCGTCGTATGTGTATTTAATCTTCCCAATCAATGAGGACCCTCTCATAATTAATAAATGCCAAGGATATAAAAAGGGTCTTTGAACCAAAGAATAGTTGTTTGAATGTTATGATACAGTAAAGCCCGGTCTCCCCAGAACTGGATAGAATGAGAAGGTTTGTTTTGAAAGCCTTGAAAATAAGCTACTAATGTTGGGTCAGACGGGATGTCTCCGCCACCCTAACAGGTCATAAATCGCACCCCATGTAGTAGAGACTAGCTCTTTTAAAGCGAGGGGGAACAGAGACCGTCTCGTAAGCTGTTGTAAAGAGAAATAAATACACCAGGAGTGTTTAAAGTTGTTAACGACCCGGGCGTTGAACCGAGGTCCTTAAAGATGGATATTTTCGTTTGCCGGTTCAGATCGTAGTTTCTTATATGAGAATGGTCTATTAAGACATAAGAGATAAATAACAATCCCTATTGTAATAATGTATGGACGTGGGATTCCACGAGTTGATTGAAGGCAACTGAGTTCGGGAGTAACTATAGTTTTTTGACTGTGTCAAGTACCTTCACGCTCTGGAGTACACAATTGATTTTCTGATTACCTTGATATATTTGTGAAATAAAGAGAGATGATAACAACTGAATGTGTGGACATGCCCAAAATATTGAATTAGATAATTAACATAGATTTTTAAATATGAATATATTTGTTTTTGAGAAATAAGAAAATATAAAAGCTAGTGTTTGAGGTGTACAAGAATGACACCATAATAATGTAAATGCATGGAGCCAAAGAGCTCGGAGTTATGTAAACTAAATGTTAGTGCTTTATGGAAGTGAGATTAAATAAGAATTGTGGGTTTATGTGGAAACCACAGGTTTTGAATACAATATTTGTTTATTTTATTTGTGATCCCTTGTTCATTTGGAACAAGCAGTTGATATTTGGGTCAGTAATTAAATTGTTAAATGTTTGTAGCGCCATTAATTTTATTAATTAAATGTGTTTAAAATAGGAGTTGATTTTGTTGTTATTTTTGCAAGTGTATCCTCTAATTAATCCAAAATATGTGAGTCACAGAGTGGGGGAACTTACCGCTGCCCCGAAATCCCGAATTGAGCTACGCTGGTATACTGTGATTGGCATATTTCTTGCTAAATGGGCACAATACATAACATTTACAATGTTATGGTTACTTATGCTGTAATGACAATAGTAACACAACAATAACAAAATAATTTAACAGTATTTTTTGTTGCTGTTGTTGTTATAGTATCTGTATTCATAATATGATTCTTTCCATTATTATATTTTACTTTAAACAAGAGTAACATTGATCCAATGGCTACAACAAGGACTACATATAGACAAAAGATCAACACCCACAAATTTGCACTTAAGAATCCATCCGAGAAAAGTTCAAAAAGATGAAGAATTCCGGTTCCACGCGCTCCTTAGGGGGCTGAACGAATATAATAATAATAACAACAGTAATAATGGTAATAATTCCTTGAAATGCATCGTAATGTTTACAATTAATCCTATATTCCGTCCCCCACTCCCCCCTACAACAACCAGGACAAGAACCTGTCAGCCACCGCTGATAACAAACAGTCTTCGTTACCACACAACAAACCTGGCGCCCATTGTAACAACTAACTTCATCTATAAGCAGGTTGGAAGTAATACGTACAAAAACACCCCAGTTAACTTTGTTGGCAATGAAACCCTTACCTTTGTGTTTTGTTGGGTCATGAGCTGTGGTGGGCGGTCTCTTTCTAGAACATGACAGGAGATTAAAGTTGACATCAGAGTAATACAGTCTCGCAATAACTTCCTCGGTATTATAGAAGCTGTGAAGAAACGCTGTCTTATGAAGCAAATTCCAAACGGTGGAAGGCGGTATTTTATCAAGTGGTGCGTTTTATCAATACGAGGTGTGATAACATTATAGTACACCTCTTTAAGGTGATACCATAACTGTCTGAAATTGGAATCGCAATCTCTACATGCAATTTGTGACGAAGTTGCAAAACTCCAAACATAATTTAACGTTGGAATTGAATTCTGATTTTCTCGGTATGAAAGTCAATAGTGATAGGATGTAAGCCGTTGGTTGGTTGGTTCCGTAGTTTAGGGGCTGCGACAACGCGGTCATGTAGCCTCGTGTACTTTGGGTGTGTGTAGAATCTGTCTGATAACCGGTGTTAATTTTGATGGCTGTATTATTGTGTGTTACCTGTTTTAATTCAAGTAGGAACTGTAGACGATAACTTCAAGTAGTTCCTACTTTTTCTACCAAATGCTAACGTCCACGACACCTAGCTTGCAGACTTGGCTACTACATGCCATCGCAGTCAGCACCTGGCGGCAAATGTTGGAACTAATATAGCGTTATCAATTCGAAGCTACGAATTTTGGCTTCACAGAAGTGTAGTTAGTGGAAGGTTCTTTTTCATGCCATAAATCTATGACATGGGCCCGCCAGCTTTACTTCCACTCCGAAGGAAGGCATACTGAGGGATTTTAACGCTCTTAAAAATCCGACGACTTCGGCTGGGTTTGAACCGGTGACCTTGGGCATAGAAGCTCAGCATGATACCAACTACACCACCGAAGGCGCCAATGTAAGTTGTTCTTTGAGCCATGAAATCCACGTTGGTCAAATATCCCAGAGGTCTTCTCGAACTGAATCAGCCAAACAAACTGCCAGTGCTGTATATTAGTATCCGACAGTTAACCTCAATGGCCAAGTGTTCATTGTGTGTCTGTGGCCTGTCGGAACTCTTTATTACTTACCAAGAAGTGCTTGCTTAAATCTTTTATTTCACTTGTTAGTTGCTGCCGGGTTCGATTCCCGGTCAATGCATGTGAGATTTTCGATGTGAAATGCCATATCCTGTGGTTCGAATTCCACGTAAAATGGAGGTCCCGTGGCTCATGATTAACGGCCACGTAAAACTACAAGCTTCCTTCCTTCCTTTTTGTTAGTTGCTGCCTTTTACGATCCAAACATGGGGACGATATATACGAGTTGCAGACAGATTCTTCGTGAGATATCACTATTCATTCACACTTGGCAGACCACACGATCCAACTGGACCTAGGCTAGATAGATCCTTAAGAACATCCAAATATTGCAAATGTAGTCAATTTATGATAAACCACCTCGTTTGTAGCAGCTAGCATTCTTGTAATCCTGAAGATCCATGTTGGATTACCGCTCTATCAAGAGATTTTAATTCTGGTCTGAGGGTTGGACCGGTGTACACTCAGCTTCATTAAGCAAAACTTCAAATCCCATCTCAGCCATCTTGGAAGTGGTTTTCCGCTGTTTCCCCACTTTGAATGCAGGCAAATGCCGAGATTGTTCCTAACTTAAGGTAACGACCACCTCCGTCCTAATCCTCATCTGAATTACAAATACACACACTACAGTAATACAGCCATCACAATAACACAGATTATCAGACAAATTACACACGTACATCCAGAGATACGGAGCTATATGACCACGATGATGCAAAGGCCCTAAATCAATCAATCAACAACATCATCATCAACCTTTAACCGTCTCCAGTCGTCCGGGTGCGGTTTAAGAGCACTCTCCATCTTTTTCGGTCCAGATTTCTTCCCCCTCAATTTGATGCCATTCCACTCCTCTTCCCTGTAGGCCCTCATTTCCTTGACTGATCCAACGTTTCCTTGGTCTGCTTCTAGGGCGCTTGCCTGTCAGTTCCACCTCGAGTAATATTCTGGAAGTTTTTGATAGATCCATCCTCTATACATGACAATACCATTTAAATCTTGATATTCTCACTTGTTCGCAACAACAAGATCGAGTTATGTACTAACAGATGAGGATTATTTCGTAGGTTCATTATTAAAACGTTGACTTCCATCTCATGATTAGGACACAGGATTTTAAAACTTGATTTTAAAATTCCGCACAGCCGCCATCTTAAGGTTATGTAAGCAATTGAATTAAATTAGATATCAGTGCATTACACTGTGTATAAACATTTGCTGTACCAAGTTTCACTGCAATCGGATCGTTAAATCGCAAGACATGTCCATTTAAATCTTTCAAATTTGCTTCGCCGCCGTGATCGATTCGTAGGTAACAGGTTTTTAGAAGGCACATAGATGAACTTTTAGTAGTGCCCTTTAACACCGTACAAAATTTCAGGGTGATATCACTAATAGTTTCGGAGATATAGAATGCCGGTGAAATAATTCACACAGCCACCATGTTGGTTTGGTGAGACGTAATAAAATTTGAAGGGCACGGTCGGGGTCGAACAAAATTGTACCGAGTTTAATTGAAATCGCTCCAGCCGTTTAAATTTTATTAGACTCTGACACACATCGACAAAAGGTGATCTCATAAGCCTATATTTTCATAAATGAAAATAGGCTAAAATGGCTTCCAATACGATAATAAATAAGTAATTACATAAATAAAATGTAAAGCTTTTCAGTCGACGAACACGATTGCACACAAATGTAATGGCTGCATCACAAAACATAAAAAAATACATAAGATTCTCTTGGATGACCAAATAAATGATTGTTTTCAGGTTTAAGGAAACACCCATTAAAATTGGGAGCACAGGCGCGATTCAAGGGGGGGGGGGGGGTGTCACGGGGGTCATGAACCCCCCCCCCCCCAAACGGAGATCAAATTTTTTTGCAAACTCAAAAAACGAAAACACAATAACCAGACAAATAAAACTTAACGAATTTTAACTAAAAAAGCAGGTTTTTTTCTTCATTTTATTCAATACTGAAAATATCTTTCTGTTACAACTGTACATATTTACAACTTCATACCTGTTATATAAAAACGATTATTTATATAACAAAATCAACTCGTCTATTTTGTTTAGCAAACCTTGTGATCACCGAATCGATGTTCATAGTGATGTCACGATGAATGTGCAGCAATGCACGGATAGGAATTTGGGGCTTTTTTTTCGCACCAAAAATTTTACCGACGTCCAAACTGCAAGCTTGGTTGGCAATTTAAGCTGTGACTTTCTCCCTTTGTCGGTACCAACTCGACTTGCCGAAACTGTAATGTACCTTGATACTTTTCTCGAAGCTCGATGTAAAAGTCGCAAAACACGCCGTTGCAATTTGTACGAATATTTTTGGTACGCTAAACGCATCAAATTTCTACCCATGTAGCTTGCAAAAAAATTGTCTGGTTTTGTACGTTTGTTAATTTCGTGATTGCGTTTTTAGTGACACAATTTTTCGTAACAATTTCGATTCTCTGAACCTTCCCCCCCCCCCCCCTCGCAAAGCCAAACTCTAGATCCGAGCCTGTAAGGGAGCAATCATATTGACCGACTGAAAAGCATTACATTTCGATTACTAAGGCAATACTGAACAAGAAGTTCCGTGAAGAACTATACAGCCTACTTTTCATGCCAATGATTATTCTACAGAATATGAACCTATCTAGAATAATGACGAAATTAAGTTGCTAATATCGAAATTTCCAATTAGTTCGAAATACTGTATACCTGGCATAATGTATTCTAATAGAGCACTACATTTGGCAGCCCTGATGACTGAATATATTCTTAGTTCCGTCTCTTACGGTACTAAATACAAAATTTGGTTGAAGTCCACTGGATAGCATGGACGTTACATGCAGTTAAACATTGGATCTAACAGCGCACGTAAAATCATGTTGGCAACAATGTCATGCATGTATTGGTCAGAAATAATCTGAAATAATATGATCTATTGTTGTGCCAATTTTGAATGAAATCCATTAGTTAGTATAGAAGATACATGCATTTTAAAATTGGACCTATCAGCAGGCTTAGAATCATATTGGCAGCACTGACGTATATTAGTTACTCCAAATTCATCTAGAATGCCAGGTACTATACGTGTGCAAAGTTTAGAGCTATTGGTTTGCATACTTTCTGATATATTGATATTAGGGTAACAAAAATAGGGACAGCACATATTAACAGTTGGCAGCCCTGGTTGCTCCTTAGAATACGCATAGTCATATCTGTTATGGTACACATAGCACATACGAAATTTGGTTGAAATCCAAATGATAGTATGGAAGTTACATGTATTTAAAGTTGGACCTGTCAGCAGGCTTAGAATCATGTTGGTAGCACTGACGTATATAAGTTACTCCAAATTAATATAGAATGTCAGGTACTATACGTGTGCATAGTTTAAAGCTGTCGGCTTGCATACTTTCTGATACATTGGTATGTGGATAAAATAAATTAGGAGCATTTATTAACAGTTGGCAGCCCTGGTAGGTCTTGAGAATACGCTCAGTCATATCTGGTTATGTACACATACAACATACGAAATTTGGTTGAATTCCACTTGATAGTGTAGACGTTATATGCATTTAAAAATTGGACCTATCAGGAGGCATATAATCATTTTGGCAACACTGCCATGTTTGGCCTCCTGGAAATTAAACTGAAAAATTATGATCTGTACGTGTGCCAATTTTGAAATAGCTCCCATTCATACTTTCCAAGATATCCAACATGGAGCTCAAATTTCAATTGCGATTTTTTAGCAGTTGGTAGCACTGACGTCATTTTCAAATATGGCCGTGATATATTCAGGTATAGATCTTTACTCCTACCAAAGTTTGTTTCGATTGCTGCAGCCGTTTAGGAGTTGATAGGGGGGGGGGGGACACACACACACAGCCAGACAGAAGGACAGACAGACAGACACACATTTGCCCGATCTCATAAGTCTACTTTTTCCTCATTTTTGCAAAATGTGAAAAGTAGGCTAATAAAAATGGCTTCCAACAAGATTATAAAGAAGTAAATAAAGAGATAAATTCTAAATGAAGGTCCAACTGTAAAGTGATTATGAAGCGGGACTGTGCTGCATGCTGTCTTGAGCTGTACACGCTCCATGCATGCTAAGTTGTTTGAACAACAGATGAGCCGAGCACAGTGGCGAAGGCCAAGCTCTTATGCAAATGGCACAGCTCATCAAGTTCGCGGCCTACTTATTAGATTCTCCGATAATGGTTCGGGATTACCCTCACTAATATACAAGTTATCCTACCGACAGAGTTACAAAGTGATCAACAAATGGAGGGGTGGAGTTGCATTCGACACTTGTCTAGAGAAGTTTACACGCGAACGAAGATTATAATAGGGCACTTATAACATTTTGGTAGTTTTAAAGGTAAGAACGAACGCCAAAATCTGGAAAAAAATGGCTTTTTTCGTTTATTGACTTATGTTACAATTTGGACTTTAACGAACATTTTGGTGTATAATTTATATAGAAATTCGTCCTGGAAGTATTTTTAATTATTTTTTTAAAATTTACATCTACACTGCATGGATTTTCGTTTCTGTTGCACCGATTGGTATAGTCACTGATATATCAGGAACTTGACCTAGAAGGCTGTGGTTTGGCTCATTTTAAAGATCCGGAAGTGGGCTAACTTATACTGTTGCGCGACATGACTTGACAGTTTGATGCTGACTGAAACTGGGGTGTTAGGCTCGCTCCGAAGCTAGTATTTAAATTTCCAATGATTGGAGATTGTTGGAAGAAATGAAAACGTAAAAGCACTTAATGCTCTTAATGCCTTCAATCATGGTAATTCAGGCAGACAGGTTCTTGAAGAACTGGGGGTAGAAATAGGACAGCATACAGCATCTGGATTGAAAGTGCCTGACAGGTTAAGGGTGCAAAAAGCAGAATTTGCGGCAAATCTGGCTACAAAAGAAGTAAGAAAGTAGAAAAAAGGAACAGATTAGCCAGTGAGGAGTCAGATTATGGTGCTCGATGCTTCTAATTGGTCTAGGAAAACGTATAGGGTAAGTTTAAGATACTTTTTTCACTCTTCAACTTAGGAGCTGATTTTCTTGAAACTTAAAAAATCTCAATAAATGTTCCTTTTTCTTCAAAACTATACAATGTATAACCACGAAATTTTGACAGGTACTGAACCCTTTATCCTCTGTTGGATAAATGATTCTATGTTTTATTTCTCCAATTAAATAATATTTCAACCAGCATCATGAAAGTAGCCAGACGGAGATGAGGAAATTTCAAGCATTGGTTGGAGACAGCGGGGACATACCTGAAGCAGATTGACAATAGGCTAAATACTTTAGCTGTGAAAGGAAATAGCCTAGCGATGTGTAAGAAGGACAGGTGTGGGCCGCCTCAAATAGACGCGACGCGCAGTGAGACATGCTGCTGGTATGTTCATTGTGATATTCGCGCCTAGAAGAAATATGATGCAGTAATGTGAGTGGCTGATGAGCATGTTAGACACCCCCACGACGCCAAGATCTGCTACAAACCGCCAAATTACAGAAAATGTGAGAACCAATGAGAGAAGAATGCCTAGTTAACGCGGCAGATCTAGCGTGGGTACGCTTGGCTAGCATTCACGCGGGAAATCGCCTAGACAAAATCTCTACGATCGATTCTAGGATTAATGGGCATATTCTTGACCTGTGCAATATTACGAGTTCAGTGATATCTATTTCATTCCTGTACCACAATTACTTCGAGAAATTTTTACATAAATTCCCCCCCCCCCCCCCCCCCATCGAGACCTAGGGCCAGTTCTTTTATAAGTGGCATGAAGAGCCAAGACATTGACTATTATTCTGTGCGTCTACGGGCGTAGTCGACTATTATTTGGTGTGTCGAAGGCACAAGACTATTATACTGTGTTCGTCTGCGGACAGAACGTCTATTACTTGTGTGCGTCGAAGGGCGTAAGACTATTATTTTGTGTGTCGTGGACACAGGTTGATTATTACTTCTGTGCGTCTTAAGGACACAGAAATTATTGTAAAGTGTTAAATTCAGTGATAGATAGTCACCGCACTATATTTGTAGGGGCAGTATCGTCGATGATTCGCCAACGAATTGTGACAGGGAATGTAGTACCTGAACAGCGAATTTAGTAGTCAGATATCATGTGTATAATAATCTAATTTTTGAAGCAGCGCCAGAAATGTCATCGACGACTACAGAGGAAGTTTGGAATTCTCAACACTCCGTCCAGATGGCTGAGATGAGATAGAACCATTCAGTTGGGAAATGGCAGCCGACGTTCTTTGACGGGTGACTACAAGAGAGATGAGTACAATAATAATATTCTTTATTATTTGATAAATTAACTTATGGTTTATGGGACATATTTTTGTAAATACATTGCTTGTGTGATTAACGTAGTATATTTAGTTTTGGTCTGACACACTTTTGTATGGAAGCAGCTCGCACGAATGTAGTTAGTGGAAGGTTCTTGTTTTTGTGATGTGTTAACTAACGTAGCTATGTGAACGGCCGTGTTTGCATATGTTACGAAATGCGGTTAAAACGTCTCTCGGAGATCTGTTGTGTTTCAGAAGTAGGACTGAATTAATGTAATTATACAGTAGATTGGAGGGTAATTAAAAATTGTTTAAGATTTATTATTGATCAGATTCAGTGTGACTATTGCCGATTGGAGCAATGTTATTTGTGACGAAGAGTAATCAGCTCTATCGTAGGGTTTAAATATTGTGTTAAATGTTTGTGAGCACCTATTCAGCAGACCTGTGTGAAAAGCGTCATGTCGGTCCCAGATGTGTGTATGTGTGTATTTGTGTGGTATTACAAGCGGGAATTTCAGCTGATACTGATTTCTGTCAGCTTGGTACCCGGTCCATATTGTATCCTTGCGAGGGCAATTGTGGATATGTGATTATGTCTGACCATATGTTGAGTTGGATGAGATTTTTGTTGCTGTTGATTCCGTGAGGTAACGGAACAGCTGGTCAGCTATTTATATACACTGGAGTGGGACTCGACAAGTATTTGAGGAAGGGGGGAGATGTTTCACAAGGCTGTCTGAACGTGCAAAGCATGGTCATTAGTGAGGAGTGCTCGTTGGCTCTCTAATTACTTGAATTACAGATAAGAACTGATCAATGGTAAAATTTGTTGAAATAAATGGGAGTTGCCTACGAATCACGATAATCTCCGACGCGTTACCTTAACATGCAGTTTTGTTCATATAAAGTAATCTTAGCCGGTCAGGCTTTTGCTGTTGTTGGTTTATTCCAAGTTTATTTTCATTTCAGTGACCCGTGAGTCACGTGTAATGCTGTCTTTCCTTGTGTGTATTGAGCAAGTGGCCTGTTGGTAGCTCATGTTGTTAAGTGCGTCATCGCGCTAATGAGGATCTCAGAGAGATTCCTGTAAATAATAGATTTGTAGTGGGTGTGTCAGCATTAGAGTTTTAAGGGTTTTTATTAATGTCATGCCCATATCCATAAACGTTGATTTACGTGATGATTGTTCGTGAGCACCGTGGCTGTTAACCCGTTGTAAACGAACGGTCATCCAAGTACTCATTTTCTCGTAGTTAGTCTTCACGCGCACATAAAACTCAAATGCAAGGTAGTGGAACTAGGATCCACAATTTTATTATAAAGGGGGAGATCCGTCTGACTCCTCAAAATGTTAGATATTCCTGTCAGGGAAAAATTCAGGGAGGATATTTTTATTATTGTTTGTTTATTTTCTTTTATGCACAATTAGTTATTAAATCATGTTATTATCTTACGTCTTGTCTCCTTAATTTCTTAATTATAGTTTTAATCCTATGACCCTTGCCTCAGTAAAGCATGTTGTTTGGCGGACGTAAACATCACACTATGAACTGAGCGCGACCCCTTGATCAAGATTCTTGCATAAAACACTGCTATTCTGAAGGGTTCAGTACTTAATGTGTATACAATACAGCTGGGAATCTACAATAAGGACATTGTGACTAATACGTTGAGAGTTATGTCTTATTGTTCATGATTTTAGCCTACTATTCACATTTTGCAAAAATGAGGAAAAAGTAGACTTATGAGATCGCGCAAATGTGTGTCTGTCTGTCTGTCCTTCTGTCTGTCTGGCTGTGTGTGTGTGTGTCCCTATCAACTCCTAAACGGCTGCAGCAATCGAAACAAAATTTGGTAGCAGTAAAGATCTATATCTGAATATCTCACGTCCATATTTGAAAATGATGTCAGTGCTACCAACTGCTGAAAAATCGCAATTGAAATTTGAGCTCCATGTTCGATATCTTGGAAGGTATGAATGGGGGCTATTTCAAAATCGGCACACGTATAGATAATAATATTTCAGTTTAATTTCCAGGAAGCCATACATGGCAGTGTTGCCAAAATGATTATAAGCCTGCTGATAGGTCCACATTTTAAATGCATATAACTTCTACACTATCAATTGGATTTCAACCAAATTTCGTATGTGCTATGTGTACATAAACAGATATAACTGAGCGTATTCTTAAGAGCCACCAGGGCTGCCAACTGTTAATAAATGCTTTCATTTGTTTAAATCCAAATACCCATATATCAGAAAGTATGCAAGCCGACAGCTTTAAACTATGCACACGTATAGTACCTGACATTCTATATTAATTTGGAGTAAGTTATATGCGTCAGTGCTACCAACATGATTCTAAGCGCACTGAGAGGTCAAACTGTAAATACATGTAACTTCTATACTATCATTTGGATTTCAACCAAATTTTGTGTGTGATATGTGTACCATAACCGATACGACTATGCCGATTCTTAAGAGTAACCAGGGCTGCCAACTGTTAATAAATACTGTCTCTATTTTTGTTACCCTAATGTCAATATATCAGAAAGTATGCAAGCCAACAGCTCTAAACTTTGCACACGTATAGTACCTGGCATTCTAGATTAATTTGGAGTAACCAATATAGGCCTACGCCAGTGCTGCCAACATAATTCTAAGCCTGCTGATGGGTCCAATTTAAAATGCATGTAACTTCTATACTAACTAATGGATTTCATTCAAAATTGACATAACAATAAATCATATTATTTCAGATTATTTCTGACCAATACATGTATGTCATTGTTGCCAATATGAGTTTATGCGCGCTGATAGATCCAATGTTTAACTGCATGTAACCTCCATGCTATCCATGGGACTTCAACCACATTTTGTATTCTGCAACTTAAGAAATGGAACTAAGAATATATTCAGTCTCCAGGGCTGTCAACTGTAGTTCTCTATTAGGCTACGTTATGCCAGGTATACAGTATTTCGAACTACAATTAGACATTTCGATATTACCAACTTAATTTCGTCATTATTATAGATAGATCCATAATATAGATTAATCATTGGCATGATTCTTAAATTTTAAGAAAAGTAGGCTCTTTAGTTCGTCACGGAACTTCTTGTTTTTATTGGAATATATCTTTTCAAAAAAAAATTCATTACTCCCACATTTATTGAACCACAGTTCCAATTGTAGATTTCAGCACTTAGCATGAGTTCAGAAATATATTTAAAAAAATTCATGCATTTATCTTTAGCAGTTTCTGAGAAAAAGGAACATAAAGTATACAAAATTAACATTGGCGAGATAGGGCATTCGGTCTCACCTAGCACTGTAATTTAAATTCTATATTATCAAATATTGAAATGTGGTTGTGTAGGAGGATTGAAAGGATATCTTGGGTGGAAAGGGTCCGGAATGGGGCGGTATTGGAGCGAGTTGGGAAAAATAGGAGGCTGGTACATACCATCCGTACAAGGAAGAGGAACTGGCTGCGAAGAGAGTGTTTGCTGAGGGATGCTCTCGGAGGATCAGTAAACGGAAAGGAAAAGGAAGATTGTAGTTTTACGTGACCGTGAATCTTGTGATTATGAGCCACGGGACCTCCTTTTTACGTGGAATCCGAACCACAGGACATGGCATTTCACATCGAAAATCTCACATGCATTGACCGGGAATCGAACCCGGACCGCCTTGGTGAAAGGCATACAGCTAGACCGCTGAGCCACCACGCCCCCTGTAAACGGAAAGAGAGGAAGAGGACGGAGTAGATACCAGCTGGTGGAAAGGGTCAAGATAGCAAGAAATTACCACCAAACAAAGAGAACGGCTGAGAACAGGACTGCTGTGTGAAGACCTGCCTAAGGGCAGAACACGTTATATGTATATACTAGCAGAAGTACCCATTCTTCGAACGGTCGTCGGTATTAATAACCAGACGTAATCAATTGAGCTACTGTTGCAATGGTTAGGGGCTTGGAACCTGTTTGTCGACAAAGATAAATGATTAGTTGAAATATGCTCTGAAACTAATTTACCTAACGTGTACTTCCTGACGTGAAAATAAAATTGAAAACCTCGTAGACGAAATGCAATTCACGTCACATAAAAACTGACCCACACTGTTGTGTCAAGTGCGCATCCAGAGGAAGACCCCTTTAATAAATTATATAGGCTTGTGCTGCATGAAAATTCAGGTTTTTTAGCCTCCAATGGCCCAAATTCCTAAAAGCAAAAAAAAAAAAAAAAAAAAAAACTACAGTATTTCAAATCATGAATTTTTGAAAATAATGTTGCTGTTTGAAGATATAATAGACCTTCTGTACGACACATCGCACGTTTAAGTCTTGTGAAAAAATCCAAGGTACCTCTTGACCCCCTTAAGCGCATTGATGAATTTTACAGTTTTTGTTGGTTCCGTGATAACCTTATAGCCATTTGCAAACTTTCACAGAAATTTAATAAATGGAGTGGCATTACTTCTTGCAGAAATAGATGGAAAGTTGGATGTACCTTTTTGAGACATTGTTGTCATGGTTATTGGCTTGCATTCCTACATTAGTTTATTAAATGAAATTAGTTTTCTGGGAATATCTCAGAAACTCCTGGTTTTAGAGCATTAAAATGTAGTTTCCGGGGACCCTTTACGACTGTTTAGGGGCCCAGAGGTTTTTTTTCTGACACCAGGGGGCTGAAAATGAGATTTGTCTCGTCGTTGTAGGCCGTAGTATCATCATCATCATCCTCTTGCACAGTTTCCAGCCGTTGGCCGGGTCTGTTTGGAACACAGGCCACTCCAACGTCTTCTATCTTCCCACCATCTCTCAGCTCCCACCCCTGTCCAGTCTTCTCTTCTCTTCTTCACGCTTTCTTCCATCCCTTTCAGCTAACTGTCTCTCGGTCTTCCTCTCGGTCTTCCTCTCGGTCTCTTTCCTTCCCACTTCGTCTCGTGTATCCTCCTGGGTATCCTCTTATCCTCCATTCGTTTTACATGCCCATGCCATCTAAGTCTAGATTTCTCTATACCATCCCGTAATGGTTCCTCCTTTATTAATTCTCTGGTCCTCTCATTTCTTATTCTGTCCATCTTTGTAGCTCCAATACTGCTTCTCAAGAACCTCATCTCACTGGCCTGTATTTTGCTCTTCTCCCTTCCTTTCATAGCCCAGGTCTCCAAGGCATACGTCAGGATAGGGGCATAGAACGTCCGATACATGATCTTTTTGCTGTTCGGAGGAACATCCTTGCTCCATAACATGCTTCTGCCTGTCTCCCACGCTCATTTATTTCTCTATCCTTTCTTCCATTATCTTGTGTCAGGCTTCCCAGATACTTGAAACTCTCCACTTTCTTCAGCTGTTCCTCACCAATTGTTATTCCCGTTGTGGTTCTTTCCTTCTTCTTTGTTGTGATCACCATCTCACTCTTATTTATGCTAAATTTCATCCCATATCCTTGTATTATTCCTTCCCACACGTCTAACTGTTCCTGTACCTCCTCCTCCTTGTTTCCCCAAATCATCAAATCATCCGCTAACACCATTGCTTTCATCTATCCTTCCCCAAATACTTGTGCCACTCGGGTCATTATGTCATCCATCACCACAATGAAAAGTAACGGTGCCAGTGCACTTCCTTGTTTCAGGCCGTTTCTCTGTTCCACCCAGTCCGATCTCTCCCTCCCACTTTCACACAGCTCACGCTTCCCTTGTACATCTCCATTATCCTCCTTATAGTCCATTTTTCTACTCCTCTATCCTCCAGGGACTTCCATACTTTGTTTCTGCATACACTGTCATATGCTTTCTCAATGTCCAGGAAGGCCATCAGTAGATCTGTTCCATACTCACTGTGCTGTTCTTGAAACTGCCTTACAGCAAAAATCAAATCCACTGTGGACCTTCCTGCTCTGAAGCCATGTTGTTCTTCCCTCATCCCTCCTTTTATCCTTGTCCTAATTCTCCTTTCCAAAACTTTCTCAAATATCTTTGCACAATGACTCATCAGTTTTATTCCCCGTTAGTTTCTGCATTCTGTTCTACTACCTTTCTTGAAGATCGGGACAATTATTCCCTTTTTCCAGTCCTCTGGGGTCTTCCTTTCCGTAGTGTAATAATAATATTAATTATAATAATAATATAACAATATAGGGATAGGGATATAATAGACCTTCCGTAGCACACCAGCACGTGTAAATCGCGTGAAAAAAATCTAGAGTACCCCTTGACCCCCTTAAGCGCATTATATGTATTGATGAATTTTATAGCTTAGTTTGGTTCCGTTATAACATTCTAGCCGTTTGCAAACTATCTCAGTAAAGTAATAAATGGAATTGTATTGCGTCTTATATTACAGCAATAGATGGACCTATGAATTTCTGTTGCCATGGTTACCGGCTAACTTCCTTTCATTATTGTATTAAATGAAATTAATTTTCTTGGGATATCTCAAAAACTATTGGTTTTAGGGCCTTAAAATGTGGTTTTCGGGGGCCCTTTTAGGGCCCCCGAGTTTCGTTTCTCACATTGAGGGGCTGAAAATGAGCTTTGTCTCGCCCTTCTACGCCTATTTCAGCATGTATTTTAAGGGGGTAGGCCCCCTTTTATGAGAGGTACAGAGAAGGGTTACATCAATGATTGGTGTCTTGCCTCTGAAGGATATCTGTACCAAATTTTACGTTGATCCACTCAGCCGTTCTCGAGTTATAAGGACACAAAAAATTGTCCACAGACAAACAAACAGACAGACAGACAGACAGACAAAAATTTTATTTTCGCGCGCATCCTTCATAAAACAGTCTAAAACGCGTAAATAACGCAAATTTCCGTAGAAATTCAGAAAAAACAGACAAACTTTCATTCTTATATACACACATCAAAAAAAGTTTTGCATCACCTCGGTTCCCAGATCTCCGGCATATAGACGTTGACTGTGTATATTGTATCCAAGATACAGTCCCTTTGACTGTTCATAGATGTCACTAAAACTGCTCAAAGATGTAAACAACCATGCATGAGCAGGGCCTATTAGACGGAGGGGGTACGACAGCCGATCAGTTCCAGTCATTCCACCAGGACGAAGGTACGCTGCTCATGTTGTCTGTAGTTCTACCATGCCTAGAAGGTCAATACCGCAGTTCGATCGCGTCCGCATTGTTACTTTGTGTCAAGAAGGGCTCTCAACAAGGGAAGTTTCCAGGCGTCTCAGAGTGAACCAAAGCGGTGTTGTTCGGACATGGAGGAGGTACAGAGATACAGGAACTGTCGATGACAGGCCTCGCTCAGGCCGCCCAAGGGCTACTACTGTAGTGGATGACCGCTACTTACGGATTGCCGCTCGGAGGAACCCTGACAGCAATGCCACCATGTTGAATAATGCGTTTCGTTCAGCCACAGGACGTCGTGTTTCAACTCAAACTGTGCGCAATAGGCTGCATGATGCGCAACTTCACTCCCGACGTCCATGGCGAGGTCCAGCTTTGCAACCCCGACACCATGCAGCGCGGTACAGATGGGCCCAACAACATGCTGAATGGACCCCACGGAATTGGCATCACGTTCTCTTCACCGATGAGTGTCGCATATGCCTTCAACCAGACAATCGTCGGAGACGTGTTTGGAGGCACCCTGGTCAGGCTGAACGTCTTAGACACACTGTCCAGCGAGTGCAGCAAGGTGGTGGTTCCCTGATGTTTTGGGGTGGCATTATGTGGGGCCGACGTACGCCACTGGTGGTCATGGAAGGCTCCGAAATGGCTTTACGATACCTGAATGACATCCTCCGACCCATAGTGCAACCATATCGGCAGAATATTGGAGAGGCATTTGTCTTCATGGACGACAATTCTCGACCTCATCGTGCACATCTTGTGAATGCGTTCCTTCAAGATAACGACATCGCTCGACTTCAGTGGCCAGCATGTTCGCCAGACATGAACCCTATCGAACATGCCTGGGATATGTTGAAAAGGGCTGTTTATGGACGTCTTGACCCACCAACCACTCTGAGAGATTTACGCCGAATTGTCGTTGAGGAGTGGGACAATTTGGACCAACAGTGTCTTGATGAACTTGTGGATAGTATGCCACGACGAATACAGGCATGCATCAATGCAAGAGGACGTGCTACTGGGTATTAGAGGTAGTGGTGTGTACTGCAATCTGGACCACAAATGCTGAAAGTCTAGCTGTATGATGGTACAACATGCAATGTGTGGGTCTCATGAGCAATAAAACGAGCTGAAATGTTGTTTGTGTTGATCTCTATTCCCTTTGTATTTAAAGGTTCCGGAACTCTTGGAACCGAGGTGATGCAAAACTTTTTTTGATGTGTGTATATAGATATACTAGCAGAAGTACCCATTCTTCGAACGGTCGTCGGTATTAATAACCAGACGTAATCAATTAAGCTACTGTTGCAATGGTTAGGGGCTTGGAACCTGTTTGTTGACAAAGATAAATGATTAGTTGAAATATGCTCTGAAACTAATTTACCTAACGTGTACTTCCTGACGTGAAAATAAAATTGAAAACCTCGTAGACGAAATGCAATTCACGTCACATAAAAACTGACACTGTTGTGTCAAGTGCGCATCCAGAGGAAGACCCTTTTAATAAATGATAAAGGCTTTTGGTGCATGAAAATTCAGTTTTTAGCCTCCAATGGCCCAAATTCCTAAAAGAAAAAAAAGAAAAGAAAAAATAAACTATTTCAATTCAGGAATTTTTGAAAATAATTTTGTTGTTTGAAGATATAATAGACCTTCTGTACGACACATCGCACGTTTAAGTCTTGTGAAAAAATCGAGGGTACCTCTTGACCCCCTTAAGTGCATTGATGAATTTTACAGTTTTTGTTGGTTCCGTGATAACCTTATTGCCATTTGCAAACTTTCACAGAAATTTAATAAATGGAGTGGCATTACTTCTTGCAGAAATAGATGGAATGTTGGATGTACCTTTCTGAGACACTGTTGTCATGGTTACTGGCTTGCATTCCTACATTAGTTTATTAAATGAAATTAGTTTTCTGGGAATATCTCAGAAACTCTTGGTTTTAGAGCATTAAAATGTAGTTTTCGGGGACCCTTTACGACTGTTTAGGGGCCCCGAGGTTTTTTTTCTGACACCAAGGGGTTGAAAATGAGCTTTGTCTCGTCGTTGTAGGCCGTAGTATCATCATCATCATCATCATCCTCTTGCATAGTTTCCAGCCGTTGGCCGGGTCTGTTTGGAACACAGGCCACTCCAACGTCTTCTGTCTTCCCACCATCTCTCAGCTTCCACCCCTGTCCAGTCTTCTCCTCTCTTCTTCACGCTTTCTTCCATCCCTTTCAGCCACCTGTCTCTCGGTCTTCCTCTCGGTCTTCCTCTCGGTCTTCCTCTCGGTCTCTTTCCTTCCCACTTCGTCTCGTGTATCCTCCTGGGTATCCTCTTATCCTCCATTCGTTTTACATGTCCATGCCATCTAGGTCTAGATTTATCTATACCATCCCGTACTGGTTCCACCTTTATTAATTCTCTAGTCCTCTCATTTCTTATTCTGTCCATCTTTGTAGCTCCAATACTGATTCTCAAGAACCTCATCTCACTGGCCTGTATTTTGCTCTTCTCCCTTCCTTTCATAGCCCAGGTCTCCGAGGCATACGTCAGGATAGGGGCATAGTACGTCCGATATATGATCTTTTTTCTGTTCTGAGGGGCATCCTTGCTCCATAACATGCTTCTCACACTCCTCCGGAATGCTTCTGCCTGTCTCCCCCGCTCATTTTTTCTCTATAGTTTCTTCCATTATCTTGTATCAGGCTTCCCAGATACCTGAAACTCTCCACTTTCTTCAGCTGTTCCCCACCAATTGTTATTCCCGTTGTGGTTCTTTCCTTCTTCCTTGTTGTGATCACCATCTCACTCTTATTTATGCTAAATGTCACCCCATATCCTTGTATTATTCCTTCCCACACGTCCAGCTGTTCCTGTACCTCCTCCTCCTTGTTTCCCCAAATCATCAAATCATCCGCTAACACCATTGCTTTCATCTTTCCTTCCCCAATTACTTGTGCCACTCGGGTCATTATGTCATCCATCACCACAATGAAAAGTAACGGTGCCAGTGCACTTCCTTGATTCAGGCCGTTTCTCTGTTCCACCCAGTCCGATCTCTCTCCTCCCACTTTCACACAGCTCACGCTTCCCTTGTACATCTCCTTTATCCTCCTTATAGTCCATTTTTCTACTCCTCTATCCTCCAGGGACTTCCATACTTTGTTTCTGCATACACTGTCATATGCTTTCTCAATGTCCAGGAAGGCCATCAGTAGATCTGTTCCATACTCACAGTGCTGTTCTTGTAACTGCCTTACAGCAAAAATCAAATCCACTGTGGACCTTCCTGCTCTGAAGCCATGTTGTTCTTCCCTCATCCCTCATTCTATCCTTGTCCTAATTCTCCTTTCCAAAACTTTCTCAAACATCTTTGCACAATGACTGATCAGTTTTATTCCCCGATAGTTTCTTTATTCTGTTCTACTACCTTTCTTGAAGATCGGGACAATTATTCCCTTTTTCCGGTCCTCTGGGGTCTTCCTTTCCGTAGTGTAATAATAATAATTATTATTATAATAATAATATAACAATATAGGGATAGGGATATAATTGACCTTCCGTAGCACACCAGCACGTGTAAATCGCGTGAAAAAATTCTAGAGTACCCCTTGACCCCCTTAAGCGCATTATATGTATTGATGAATTTTACAGCTTAGTTTGGTTCCGTTATAACCTTCTAGCCGTTTGCAAACTATCTCAGTAATGCAATAAATGGTATTGTATTGCGTCTTATATTACAGCAATAGATGGACCTGTGAATTTCTGTTGCCATGGTTACCAGCTAGCTTCCTTTAATTATTGTATTAAATGGAATTAATTTTCTGGGAATATCTCAAAAACTGTTGGTTTTAGGGCCTTAAAATGTGGTTTTCGGGGGCCCTTTAGGGCCCCCGAGTTTCGTTTCTCACACTGAGGGGCTGAAAATGAGCTTTGTCTCGCCCTTCTACGCCTATTTCAGCAAGTATTTTAAGGGGGTAGGCCCCCTTTTATGAGAGGTACAGAGAAGAGTCACA
Source organism: Meconema thalassinum (assembly GCA_946902985.2). Classification (NCBI taxonomy): domain Eukaryota; kingdom Metazoa; phylum Arthropoda; class Insecta; order Orthoptera; family Tettigoniidae; genus Meconema; species Meconema thalassinum. The sequence goes on along the minus strand of OX336391.1, from coordinate 290,333,477 downwards.
TCAATGATTGGTGTCGTGCCTCTGAAGGATATCTGTACCAAATTTTACGTTGATCCACTCAGCCGTTCTCGAGTTATAAGGACACAAAAATGTCCACAGACAAACAAACAGACAGACAGACAGACAGACAAAAATTTTATTTTCGCGCGCATCCTTCATAAAACAGTCTAAAACGCGTAAATAACGCAAATTTCCGTAGAAATTCAGAAAAAACAGACAAACTTTCATTCTTATATATATATATATATATATATATATATATATATACAGGGTGCCTTTTATGTACCTTTTGAGAATGATAGGTCGTGTAGGGGACGGGTATAGAAGTAATTTGAGATAGTGAACTTGGGGTCGTAACGGCCTCCTTAACCCCTAAAATAAGGGTTGATTCAGGCTCTCTACCCTGCAAGTTAGGCAACCGACCCAAAACTCTATTACCTTTTTCAATCCTTTAACCATTGACAAGATTCATTTCACCATGTGGCGCTGGCGTAATGGATACCGTTGCGGTGCGAAAATATGTTATTCCCGGGTTCGATTCCTGGCATGGGCAAAACCTTCTTTTTTAATGTTATTTGTCGTATTGTAGTCACATGATACAGTCTGGTGCTACGTCGGAGAAGAGAGTGCAAATACGACAAATAACATTTTAAAAAAATTAAAAAAAGATTTTGCCCGAAATCGAACCCGGGACTACCGGCCTTTCGCACCGCAACGCTATCCATAACGCCAGCGCCACATGGTGAAATGAATCTTGTCAAGGATTAAAGGATTGAGAAACGTATTAGAGGCTTGGGTCGGTTGCCCAACTGACAGGGTAGAGGGCCTGAATCAACCCTTATTTTAGGGCTAAGGAGGCCGCTCCGACCCCAAGTTTCTTATCTCAAATTACTTCTATACCCGTCCCCTACACGACCTATCATTCTCCAAAGGTACATAAAAGACACCCTGTATATTAAATGAGGAGGAACGTCCGCCTCGTTGCGTATTGGCTAGCATTCTTGGCTGTCACCACGGAGGCCCGGGTTCGATTCCCAGCTTTGCCAAGAAATTTAATTCTGAGCTCAAGGGTTCACACAGCCTTGTGAGGCAAAACTGAGAAGAGGCAGGTCGATTCTTACCTCAGCCATCCTGGAAATGGTTATCCGTGGTTTACCACTTCTACCCCAGGAAAATGCAGGGATAATTCTTCATTTAAGACAAACGCCGCATACTTTCCAATTCTAGACTCAATATAAAAATTTAAAAAAATTATAAACTTCTATGGGCACTACAATAACGCAGTTTATCTGACAATCGTTCATTCATCCAAGTGCACGGAGATAAAAACAACAACTTAATATTAGGGGTGCGGAGAGGGGATCGCAAGCTTTCCTTTTCTACGTTTTCGGGTAGAATCCTCTGAGAAATACATTGTTATTGGTGTTCTTAATTCATTTAGGGTCTTTTGAAGGGGCAGATGACCTGGCTGTTCCCTCCTTTAAACCCTCAATAACTAACTAACTAACTATCTAACTAACTAGGGTCTTTTTGACATCATTGTCATTTAGTCCTGCCGACTTGGGTGTGTAGAATTTGACTGATGATCTGTATTATCGTTAGTCTATATTAGTGTGTGTAATTGTAATGCAGGTGAGGATTGGGAAGGAGGCGGACGTGACCTGAAATTAGGAATCATCTCGGAAATTGCTTGAGGTAGAAGTGAGAAACCACAAAAAACCAGTTCCAGGATGGCTGAGGTGGGAATCGAACCCACCTCTTCACAGTTTTGCCTCAAGAATCTGAGTGGATCCCGTTCCAGCCCTCAGACCGGATTACATTTCTTCATAGACGCGGAAGTCAAACCCGGACTTCCGGGTCGAAATGCAAGAATGCTAGACGCTACACCAGGAAGTGATCTGAGAAATAATCTGCATTGTAGCGGTTAGCGTTCTTGGTGGTCGACCCGGAGGTCCAGGTTTAATTCTCGGCTCTGCCAAGAAACTTTAATTCTGGTGTGATGGCTGGAACGGGGCACACTCAGCCTCGTAAGGCAAACCTGAGAAGAAGACGGTTTGATTCACACCTCAGCCATCCTGGAAGTGGTTTTCCGTGGTTTCCCCACCTTTACAAATGCTGGGATGGTTCCTAACTTAAGGCCCGACTGCATTCTTCCCAATGATATGAAAATCAACAGCCTGCTTCCAGTCGACCGACCGGGTCAGGGAACGGAATGAATGAAGCCCCCATCTAGTGGCGAGGATGAACAGTGCCGGCTGCCGAAACCTGTCGCACTCCCTTGGGGCAATGATTAAACGAATGACAGATAAAATGAAATTATAGTGGAGAGTATTGCTGGAATGAAATTTGTGACAGGAAAAACCGGAGTTCCCGGAGAAAAACCTTCTGCCTCTGCTTTGTCCAGCACAAATCTCACATGGAGTGACCGGGATTTGAACCACGGACCCAGCGGTGAGAGGCCGGCGTACTACCGCCTAAGCCACGGAGGCTTTGCATTCTTCCCAATCCTAACACCAATTTACACACACTAATACAACCATCACGATAACACAGGCTATCACACATATTCCACACATTCCCAAAATACACGTGGCTATGTGACCGCCATGTGGAGCCCCTAAAATAAGCGACAACAACAAGAAACAAGAATTAAGTTGCGCCTCTGTCTCGTGCATTTGTAGAGATAGATGTAACTCTTAGGATTACGGTAATAACAAGCTCATTGCGTGGGACCCTATACAGAACACGACATGCTGTCCGAGCTAGGTGAGTGTGTCCTCACGAGCCTTCGCTGTCCTACAAGAAATCGCCGGCAGGGGGACTATGCCCAGCAGCTCACCCGCATCATGTGAGTTATAAGTGGTTATGTTAGTGCAAAGTGCCCTTCTTGTCAATGACACTGATGATTAACATTCCACATTAAGTAGTATAACTGTTATAAATGATTGTCGCCATATATCACACCTGTAACGAGGTGGAGGAAGATCTTCCCTTCGTAAACACTATCATCGCCATCCTCATTTATATCAATGATTTTTATTCATCTAAGAGCCTCCGTGGCTTAGGCGGCAGCACGCCGGCCTCTCGCCGCTGGGTCCGTGGTTCAAATCCCGGTCACTCCATGTGAGATCTGTGCTGGACAGAACGGAGGCAGACAGGTTTTTCTCCGGGTACTCCGGTTTCCCCTGCCACAATTTCATTCCAGCAACACTCTCCACTATCATTTCATTTCATCTGTCATTCATTTAATCATTGCCCCAGGGGAGTGCGACAGGCTTCGGCAGCCGGCACAGTGCATATCCTCGCCGCTAGATGGGGGGCTTCATTCATTCCATTCCTGACCCAGTCGGAGACTGGAAGCAGGCTGTGGATTTTCATTTTCATTTTTATTCATCTACCACCTCACAATCACCTGTCTACCTTAAATACCTCAAGACAATAAAGAAGTCCCAGAAAAAAATGCGCACATATCTCACTATCGGCTAACGTTTGGAGTGACGTCTCATTCCACTGTGCTGCACCACTCATATAACAGCAAAAACCGATCTGATAGAAGAAATTCATAATGGGATGCTTTCTTGGGTCGAATTTCGAGTAACATTATGAACTAAATTAATAAATAACGTGGATTAACGGATCGATAAACAAAGAAAGGAATGCTGCGGAAATAGCAGATAGTGCAGTATTAGTGAAGGGAATGGCTGGTGCATTCTGTTGGAACGGAGAACGGTGCATATGTTATGCCTCTAAAAATATAGTGGAATGGTATCCAGATGCGGTTTATCAAATAGGCCAACACATGCGAGCACCACGTTGAAGAACTTAAAGAGGGTCCTAAATTAATCCTTGATGCTCACAGCAAGTGGAATCAAAGAGACGATTTCTCTCATACGCAGTGGCAGCACTTGAAATTAGAACACCTTGGACATTCTTGACTGTCACCCCTGAGATTCGAGTTAGATTCCCGGCTATGTCTAAAACTTTCATTCTGGTCTGAGAAGTAAGAACGAGATTCACTCAACCTCGTACGGCGAAATTGAAAGATGTGGTTTCGGTTCACACTTCAAACTTCCTGGAAGTGGTTTTCACTGGCTTTCCACTTGTTCTTCAGGCAAATGCCGGGATAGTTCCTACTTTAACCACTGCCACCTGACCTCATTTACAAATCCACATACTACTACAGACACCACAATACAACAGCTTAATACCCAAATTACACACATACTTTTAATAGCATAATGATTTTATGATAGCTTGTCACGGTGGGTGAGTGGATTTTTGAAAGGCGGCAAAAATACGACACGCATGTCATACGATGTTGGCATGTCAAATAACCCATTTGAATTCAGTAGGCCGTACTCATTATGGCAAAATTAATCTCCGGAGTTTCCGCCAACACAAAGTTCCTCATTTCTCTACTAGAAAGCGCTATAGTGTTCAAGGAGCTTAGATACTTTATCTAACCTCCTTGACTCTTATAGTGATTCAAGGAACAACGAAATTCGACATGCAAGCTACCCTCTGGGTGTCAAATTACAAAGCTTGCACCTGGCACCCGAGGCCATACGATTTTATTATTATTATTTATTTTATCATAGTGTGGCCTCCAGAGAGGCCGAGTGCAGGTCTTTCTAGTTGACGCCCGTGGGCAACTTGCGTGTCGTAATGAGGATGAAGGTATGATGAAGACCTCACATACACTCAGTCCCCGAGCCGCGGGAATTAACCCCAGGAGATTAAAATCCCTGATGGCTTGGTGGGGAATCGAACCCGGGGAACTTCAGGCCAAAGCCGAGCGCACTAACCATTTAGCCATGGAGCTGGACAGCATAATAATAATAATAATAATAATAATAATAATAAGAACAATAATGAAATGAAAATCCACAGCCTGCTTCCAGTCTCCGACCGGGTCAGGAATGGAATGAATGCAGCCCCCATCTAGCGGCGAGGATATGAACTGTGCCGGCTGCCGAGGCCTGACGCACTCCTCTGGGGCATTGATTAAATGAATGTCAGATGAAATGAAATGATAGTGGAGAGTGTTGCTGGAATGAAATTTTGACAGGGAAAACCGGATTACCCGGAGAAATACCTGTCTGCCTCCGTTCTGTCCAGCACAGATCTCACATGGAGTGACCGGGATTTGAACCACGGACCCAGCGGTGAGAGGCCGGCGTGCTGCCGCCTAAGCCACGGAGGCTTCCAATAATAATAATAATAATAATAATAATAATAATAATAATAATAATAATAATAATAATTTAATCGTTTATCCTCCCAGCTCGGCTTCACCCACTAACTCTGAAAGGAATCAATCCTCTACCGTCGCTAATTTGGGTATAATTAGGGAAAGGTCAGGGAAGAGATTTTGAAAGGAAGTCAGCCGTGGACCTGTTGAAAGGAACCGTCCTGGCTTTTGCCTGGTGGTGAAAGTGGGAAACCACGAAGACCATTTCCAGGACGGCTGAGGTGGGATTCAAACTCCCGCTCTTCCGATGCCATCAAGGCACGAGCTGAAGTGTAAGCGTTCTCAGCTACCGAGACTGGTATAATAATATTGACAATAATAGAATTCTCACCTTATTTTCTCAGCAATATTATTTCTAGTTCCAGATGAATATACATAGGTGCCCTATTTCGATTATATTTGTGAAGATATGAAATGTGCTACATCTAGTCACTCACGCATCTTTGGAAATATTTGTGCCATAGCAATAGGCTTAACTAGAGAAGGATGTGTTACTGATGTTCGTCACGTACACAGCTGATGTCTTGTATGACGATGAACAAATTTGGAGTGGACTGCACATGCGAGATTTCCCATACTGTACATTTCCCTTTGCCGTGGATCACCAGGACAATAGTCACAATAGTATAAGCCAGTAGTTTTACTAGTAATTATTGCCAACTTATGCAGGTTGTTAATATTAATAATAATGATAATAATAATAATAATGTTATTAGGTTTACGTCCCTTTTAACAGTTTTAACTACTCACGTAAAACTACAAGCTTCCTTTTAACTACTACAGCTTTAATAGTCGCCGCCGGGGTGCCGGAACTTTGCCCCAAAGGGATCTTTAACGTGCCAGTAAATCTACTGACACGGCTCCCTTGCATTTGCGCTCCCTCAAATACCAGCTAACTGCGCCAGAATTATATCCTGCGAACTTGGACACAGCAGGCGAGAACGTTACCGATGAGCCACGCAGCCAGACTACGGGATGTTAAGCCCAGCATCTCGATGATAAGTACTATTATTGGTTGATTTAGGGCCTTAGGTCATGGTGGTTTTCACCCCTGTGTAGTTGAGTGTATTATGATGACCGTAGCAGTGTCTAGAATTTGGATAGGTGCCCTGGGGCTTGAAATAGGGTACAGCCCTGCATTTACTAGGAGTCAGCTGGAAAACCCGGAGTAAAGTCACACTCTGAATTGATGATTTCAGCGCCGAGATCTAAACTACGGATCTTCAAATAACGTTTACCATGTACATTTGAGGAGCATACCTTGAGTCTATGCAGGGGAAAGAAAATATATATTTTTAGAATGTACTGCGCGAATTATTATTAACGATTACCAATAACTAGAGCCCTGCGCGGATAAAAAAAAAACGTTATTCGCATCCGCACGACTGTTATCCGCATCCGCCCCGCAACCGCACGAATGTTATCTGAAACTACTGGCATTACAGTAATATTGGTAGATAAAGGTCTCAGTAATAAACCAACACATGTATACATTTGAGGAGAAAGTCGCTCCCTTAGGCTATGTATGCCATGTGCTATGTTTTAGATGGATGTTATACAGCCCGAATCGCAACCCTTTTCAGTTCGGAGTGTTAATTATGCTTAATGGCATAATTTGAATGAGATTAGCTTAAATCATCATCTTTCATTTGTCATGAAATAAAGATTACGAGCCTTACAGTAGTCGCATATGATGTGTAACATGTGACATGTTATCCCTTGTTAACAGTGAACTCTGTTGGTCATTGAAATAACTACTTGTAAAACTGCAGTGCCAAATCCTGACCGGTTTTCAGCAAATATGATATAAAGAATAGTTTCACACCAAAGAACAACAATTTGAGGATGATTTATTGTAGGAATATCTTTAATGGGGCCTCCAAACCTTGAAGTAAACCGAGTGCTATACACATTCCACACAGCCACATGTGCCGACAGAACGTCGTGGTATCAATCTCCGCCACCGCGCGAGCTCATTGTTTCCGTCCCATCCATTTCCGTTTCATTTTTCACACCCCCACAAAAAGTATACAGATACCGAGTGGAAAGATGTTACACATCATAAAATATAACGGAAAAATATGATAGGCTATGTCATAAACATCTGGGTCCTAGTAATGATATTCAACAAGTTCGGATTGGATTCTAAAAACTATCCACAAATTTACACCAATCATTATCCGCAGCTTATCCGCTATCCGTACAGCCATGCAAACTATATCCGCATGGCGAAAAATGTTGCGATTATCCGCGAGTTTGGTTGTTTGGTTGGTTCCTTCGTTTAAGGGCTGCGACAAGCCCCGTGTACTTTTGGTGTGTGTAGAATCTGTCTGATAACCGGTGTTAATTGTGATGACTGTATTAGTGTGTGTACCTGTTTAAATTCAAGTAAGGACTGCAGACATTCAATTTTTCCAAGTAATTCCTACTTTTGCCGCCAACCGCCACCGTCAACGACCAACTAGTTCGAAACTTAGTTGCCAGATGCCACCGCAGTCGGCTCTTGACGACGAACGTAGGAACCTAAGAACGTTAGTCAAATGTTTAACCTATATATCATTTAGCTTGGCACAAGTGTAATTAGTGGAAGGTTCTTTAAATGCCATAAATCTATGACATGGGACCGCCGGCTTTACTTCCCCTCCGAAGGAAGACATACTGAGGGATTTTTTAACGATCCGCGTGTTTATCCGTGGATCCGTGGATATCCGCATCCACGCAGGGCTTTACCAATAACCCTCTGTGTTCTTCCTTCTTATTTAAATTAAAGTTTAAATGTCTCTTAACTTTCCCACAGCTCTGTCAATATCCGATCCGCCATGTTTGTTATCAATAAAATTAGAAACTGTATTTTAATTGAACCAATGATAGACAATAAATAAATTATTTGCCACATTTTTAGTGTCAGAGAGCGAGACGGGTGGACAACCGATTGACACACTAACGGTCCATTTAACCCTTAGTTAGATAATTCCTATTTACCTTATATAGAAGTGTTAATGCATGCCCATTCGGGTTCGTTATTACTTAGATACGCTTTACGGTTCTCATGCATGCGTGAACACGGTTTCACCCTGGAGTAACATGGCGGACAAAACAAGAAGCGTGTAGCACTGATCGTTGTTTGCGATGCTTCCTTGAGATTTTCTGGAACATAATTATAAAGGAAGGGAAATACAGAAGAACTAATATTCATGGCAAACGCTTAAAATGATATGAACAAAGTACTTAGAAGGATTGGCAGTTGTGTGTATACATTGTTTACCTAGATAAATAGGTCACGTCCTACAGGTTGTCTTCGTAGCGTAAGTGGTTGCTTTGCAGAATAGGTGCTCATTATGCAGAGCTGGAAGGAGTTCGAATCCCACTAAGGATCAATTTTTCTTTTTAATTTTCCGTATTCTTATTTTTTTAGTGTTAGTAACATGAGATGGTCTTTTATAATTTAATTGTCATAAACATATTTTGTATTCATATGGAAGACCGTTGGTGTGAAAGTCGGGAATAAACCAATTCTCCCGGCATTGCAAGATCCGAGAGGTAGAATTCAGCTGTTTCCCTCCACTTTAACCATGCTTCAGAGAGTTGAGTGGTGAGATTTGGCCATTTAACTCTTCCCCCTCGACTTAAATTTCTCTTAACTCTCCCTACAGCTCTGTCAATATGCGATCCGCCATGTTTGTTTGCTACCATTCTGGTGATCGCCGAGGAACAGCTGACTTGCTGCACACGGCCTTCTAATTAATAGTTGAACGGTTCCTTGCTTCGCAATATCAAAATTACACGACGTTCGACACGCAACTAACAGATAGCAGCACCAAATATGAATGGATAATTCGTCTGGCCAGAGACGACAGACGATGGGTAAGGGCTAACATGATTAGTGATAAGTTAACGGGCGTTTCTGTTCGATGAAATGCTGGCGCAAAGTTAAATAACCTTTAATGGTGAATTATGAGATAACTGACGTTGGTGAAAACGACCCTAAGCAACCTAAAATGCCATGAATCCACTTCCAATGCTTGTAAACATGCACCCCCAGGTTCTGCTCGCCCGAGGCTCGGGGACATACTGTACAGTAATATGGCGCAGCGTGTTATTGCCGACTGCAATGACGGCTCGTTTTTATTATTAGTGCACAGCCAATTTTCTCGTTGACAGTCGGTAATAGTATTACCAATATAACAGAAACAAACGTGTGTGACGTCATCAAATCATTCTATTATATTAACTATGGACTATTCAAATTTACCGATATCACAAAATATACCCAGAAGGCATTGCGATGATATAATACTTTATATTAATCTACCGAACATAAAAATATGTCTCCCCTGGGATATTAAAATTATTGGAAACAGTTCTACTGTCAGTGCTCTGTAAGGTACGGATGTGGAGCGAGAGCGACCAGCCAGCGAATAGGGGAAGTTTAATCATCGTTATTAACCTCAGTTCTTTGTGGTGTGATGCACAGTAATGATTGGATATAATCAAAATCTGTAGCATAGTATAACGGATAGTACAGGGGCGGATGACCTCACTGTTCCTCCCCTTAATATACTGCTCAAAAAAATTAAAGCACCACTTTTTTCAAAGGCCACCAAATTTTGAAAAGTTGACCTACAAGCTCGAAATCTCAGTATGACGTTTGTCCTGAAGCTTACCAAGCATATGCTTCAGCACAACTCCCCAACTTGAATAGTTTCGGGGTAGCACCCCGAAAACCAGCCCATTTTCGAAAACCGCAAATTGATGTTTGCGAAAAACGCTGCAGGACTTGTCGCAGGTTGCCAGAGCAGTCGAAAATGAATGAGTCTTGCTCTTAAAGGTTCCACAAACACGTAGAAATCGTTACATTTGACGTTTGGGCATTTTCAACCCCCTTCATCATCCCCTAAACATGGACTACCATTGGGGGCGTCTGAGAAGGTACCGGGTGTGTTTAACCATCTGAAAACCTGCACACCGTCCTCAGTTGCTGATTGCAGTCAGTTCTTAAGGCCTCCGGCAATGTCCACACCCCCTAACACCCTCAACTGGCATGGGACCGAACCACCCCCTCTCGATTCACCCCTAAGGAAGGTTTTAATCGAGATGTTTATCAGTGCTGTGAATGCGGGGGTCTTCCCCTACCGTTTCAAAAAAGGAGCTGTGCCTTTGTCACCACCCCTTCCCCTGCAACCCCCGTTTGTATGATTGTTCGAATCAGGCCCTTTTTAAGGGCTGAAACGAGGTCTTAATCGCTGAAAGGGCTGTAAAGGTCCTTAGAAGTAGTGGTGACACGAAATCAACCCCTTCCGATCGATGATTGACATTCCGTCCCCCAAATTCGAAATTTTTGCACCCCCAACCCTCCCTGTCTGGACGCGTAACGCGTCATGGCAGAGTTTTCAGAGTTGGATGGAAATGAAGCTTATGGCCTGCAATGGAGTCCAAAACAGCAGGTTGGATAGAAATTCATCGGTAGGTTGGGAAAAGGGACCAAATTTTTTTTAAAAAAGTGTACAGCCTACAGTAAGTACGCCCATGCATAGGCAACCCACATCACGTCCGTGCGTGTGGGTTGCCTATGATCGGCAATAGGTTACAAAGTTTGGCAATGAGAGAAAAATGACGTGATGTGGGTTGCCTATGCATTGGTGTACTTACTAGAGGCTGTTAACTTTTTTGAAAACTTTTTGGTCCCGTTTCCCACCCTACCGATGAATTTCCATACAACCTGCTGTTTTGGGCTCCATTGCAGGCCATAAGCTTCATTTCCATCCAACTCTGAAAACTCTGCCATGACGCGTTACGCGTCCAGACAGGGAGGGTTGGGGGTGCAAAAATTTCGAATTTCAGGGACGGAATGTCAATCATCGATCGGAAGGGGTTGATTTCGTGTCACCACTATTTCTAAGGACCTTTACAGCCCTTTCAGCGATTAAGACCTCATTTCAGCCCTTAAAAAGGGCCTGATTCGAAAAATCATACAAACGGGGGTTGCAGGGGAAGGGGTGGTGACAAAGACACAGCTCCTTTTTTGAAACGGTGGGGGAAGACCCCCGCATTCACAGCACTGATAAACATCTCGATTAAAACCTTCCTTAGGGGTGAATCGAGAGGGGGTGGTTTGGTCCTATGCCAGTTGAGGGTGTTAGGGGGTGTGGACATTGCCGGAGGCCTTAAGAACTTACTGCAATCAGCAACTGAGGACGGTGTGCAGGTTTTCAGATGGTTAAACACACCCGGTACCTTCTCAGACGCCCCCAATGGTAGTCCATGTTTAGGGGATGATGAAGGGGGTTGAAAATGCCCAAACGTCAAATGTATCGATTTCTACGTGTTTGTGGAACCTTTAAGAGCAAGACTCATTCATTTTCGACTGCTTTGGCAACCTGCGACAAGTCCTGCAGCGTTTTTCGCAAACTTCAATTAGCGGTTTTCGAAAATGGGCTGGTTTTCGGGATGCTACGCCGAAACTACTCAAGTTGGGGAGTTGTGCTGAAGCATATGCTTGGTAGGCGTCAGGACAAACGTCATACTGAGATTTCGAGCTTGTAGGTCAACTTTTCAAAATTTGGTGGCCTTTGAAAAAAGTGGTGCTTTAATTTTTTTGAGCAGTATATAACAATCAATCAACTTATAATACCCCATGTTGTATTTCAACGTGCTACTACAACCAAGGTACAATTATACTCCTTGATAAGGACAAATACTACTTTGGGGATTGGTTCCTTACTCCAAAACAAGAAAAAAAGTTCATATACACATATGTCCCAAAATCCTTCGTTTTTTATTTATTAATGGAAGAACATTGCACAGTGACACATTAATTAACAGCCTGATTGGAAGTGTAAAGGTTCCTGACACCGACAGATAGAAAAACTGTCAAATGCACAGGTGCTCCAGACAGGCTCGCCATCAGCACCAGCTTAGGATTAATGTGTGGGCTGGCATTGTGTGTCTATACGTTCTACCAGCACGTCTTACAGGTGCTGTCTCCAGAGACTTTACCCAGAACACCCTTTCAGACTTACTGCATGAAAATGTACCCCTGAAAATACGACAACGTATGTGGTGGATGCATGATGGGGCTCCTGCACACTTTAGTCACCTTGTTCGCTCTGCACTGACGGAGATCTTCCAGGACAGATGGTTGGGCAGAGGAGGATCCGTTCCATGACTTGCACGGTCCGTTAGACTTTAATCAGTGGTGTCAGGAACCTTTTTTGATATGAGTTCCTGTGTTAAACACTTCCAAACAGGCTGTCCATTAATGTGTCACTGTACAATGTTCTTTCATTAATAAAGCGAAAACGAATGATTTTGGGACATATGTGTATATGAACTTTTTTCTTGTTTTGGTATAAGGAACCAATCCCCAAAGTTTGTAAAAGTATTTCTTAAACGCCCTGTATAAAGGCGTCTCACTTCTCTATATTGGCCTTTTTCTGCTTCCACCGGGTCGACTGTACGTCACTCCGGCCAGCAAGGGCTTTCGCCGTTCAACAACGACTCTACTCACCAGCCATATGATTGACAACTGCAAAGTTTTAATTAGCTTATAAGACAATTTTAACGTGTTCTTTTAAACTCAGCACTTTCAACAGTCAGCCAGAAATGTACATCAACTTCAACAGGAATGAACTTTTGAACCAATTGTTAAAAATTGTCTTATATGCTAATTAAAACTTTGCAGTTGTCAATCATATGGCTGGTGAGTAGAGTCGTTGTTGAACGGCGAAAGCCCTTGCTGGCCGGAGTGACGTACAGTCGACTCGGTGGAAGCAGAAAAAGGCCAATATGTACCCTTCCAAAGGTCCTCTAGGCTGGATCTTATCTCGGGGGTGGCTCGTTCGGTGGCTAATTAACACTTTACATTCCAGGAATTTTCGAAATTTGGATCATGGGAACTTAAACTATAAATCATATGCCAGGGGAACAAGGAAAACAAAATTTATTCTCAGAAGTACTACAAGATAAAATTAAAAATACCACTCCCTTAATAAACAATCCACAAACAAACGTAAAACCACAACAAAATAAACTGCGTCATCACTATCCTTCTCTGCCATTAAGTCTACAGAGATGGTACGACCAGGGTACCTTTATCTAATTAATTCGGGCAAAACCTCAGCTTTCCCTTGACCAAACACTGCAGGATCATGGACCTCCAAAATACACAAACAAATCCAAATAAAAAACTGAAAACAATGATCAAAGTGGCGCGCTCCCACCCCAGGTGAGATCAAAATGCAACATCAAAAGATTAAATTAATGCCACAAGAATTGAATCATTACGTTAATCAGATCAGAACACTATACACTCCAACGGAGCATAAAATCAATTAAATTTCACAAGCTGGAATCTCATTTTAACGCTCTTATATTGGGAAAAGTGAATCGTACAGACGAGATCGTTCCGTTTGGCAAACAGACCTTCCTTCACGACCTCCGTTAGGGTCGTGTACGGTCAGCATGCAATGCGGCCACACAAAACACTACATTAAAATACAACGTGCCTACCTCATTCACATACAATTGTACCCGTGTGAAACATTTATCAAGACATCAATTATAACCGTCTAGCGGCCACCGAGAGGGTACAAAATCGAATACACTAGTAACGTGGGTCCACAATAAAACCTAAAGCACAACAAACCGAAATTCCAGAATCAATAACAACAAAAATATATAAACAAACCAGCCATTTAACTTTTACCAAATAACCTCGGACAGACTCAAGGCCAAGCAAAGACACCCACTACAACCATAGCTGACGTGTACTGACTAAAGCACGTGCTCATCATGACTCCATTCAACAAGTCTCGCAGAATCATCATCTAGCACGCTGCCTACGGGTGTCAGACCGACCCCAGCATTACGGCCGTGATTTTACCTCGTGGGAATTACCTCATCCACGGAATTATCGAAATACTTACGTGGGTTTGAACATCCACAACTTACCAATATGGGTGGGCACCATCATCCACCAACTCAACCCAATACACGACTTACCGATATGCATTAGTACACCCAGTCAGACTCCATTTCATATACCTCAAATCGCCGGGTTTGCTTGCCTTGTCCGTCACCGATCGAAGATTGCACAACCAATACCTGGTAGGACTTACAACAGGCGGTCCACGAACCTTATTGACCACAAAAATATTCAATATGCTCTCGTTTGCTTACGACAAATGCACAAACTTTCCCCCACCTTCTCAACTGAAAATTTATTTACAGTGACAGGAGCTGATGGCCAATCTCCCCTGAAAGTTACTCTCCCAAACTACACTGAAACCCTTGACCACACGATACATATTTACGTGCGTGTAAATATGTATCAACAAATCAAACAACAACAAAAAGACACAACTAACATTTGGAAATAAATATGTACAAAGCCATTGCACTCATGTTGACCCGCACACCTCTAACTAAATTATGCAAGATAATTTGCTGTACTTATCACTATTCCTGGGTCTCAGATCCTCTCCAGCATCGCAGCGTGCCCCAAGGTTTTGGTCTACGCCATCATTTCACACATGACGAATTCCAGATGGAGCTATTTAAGTGTTTGAAGCATAACTGGTCATAGGAAGGGGAAATATGAGATTTATTTCAAAAATAATAGCTCTGTCCCGAATTGACTTATATCACTGAACTCATCGTAATCCCAATATCTCATTAGTGATGTCCTTTCTAAGAATCGATCGTGGGCTACTTGTCAAATGAACTCAGTAGTCATCCCTCATTGCCTGCCAATTTAAGCGCAAAACACGGCTTGGTGACGCTTATCCTCTCATTGGCTGACGCTGAAACGCCCCCACATCAGGCATTTTATACTGAATTAAATCAGCCTTACATCCGAATTGCACCAAATTACATTTCTGGGAAGTTGAGAGTCTCCCGCTTCCATTTATGCAACTCTTATTGCTCTCCGGTCATTAATTCTTAAGTAGGTCGAACCTGGGCGGTACCAAAATTGAAGCTGTGTCCTTGCCAAACTGCAATTATCTCACACAAATTCTTGCGTTCAACGACCCGCCGGCCTAGCCCTCGCTCGTCTTCTCACGATGCATGTCCACCCTTGGCACTCTCTGGAATCCTGCCAAGTGCTTTTATGACCACTCATCCCTCCTGCTATTCTTCTCTCACGTTTCTGCACATCTCCAATAAAGGTATTTGCCGCCTCCGTACTCTGCATCTGCTGTGCCGGCCTGCGTATAGAATTAACGTTGGAAATATAAAACTCGAGACTAGATGGATATGCAATATGCATTAAGGTCTCAATATTGGCCTTTTTCTGCTTCCACCGAGTCGACTGTACGTCAGTCCGACCAGCAAGGGCTTTCGCCGTTTAAAAACGACTCTGCTCACCAGCCCTGTGATTGACAACTTCAAAGTTTTGATTAGCCTATAAGACAATTTTTAACGTGTTCTTTTATACTCAGCACTTTCAACAGTCAGCCATAAATGTACATCCACTCAACAGGAATGAACTTTTGAACCAATTTTGAATATTTTCACAAACTTGTGAAGTCAACAGTGAAATAGGACATAAAATTAAAGCTTGCTTATTACTCACATTCTTCTGAGCTCTGTATATCAGGGCGTACAAATTCAAATTGGGCAATCCCACGCTGCATAAACTAAAATACACTAAGTATTTTACTCTCTTATAAGGGGCATCAGCCTTCTTATGTTATACAGTTGTTTCATTAAAACGCAGCTATACGCATTTTAAGGCATCATCACTTTTTTCTATTCTCAAACTATAAATAGATCAGCGCCTACAATCATTGATCTTTGTTGTATTTACTTTATGCTGTTTGAAGCCATTTTCAGTGTAGCTTTAGTAAACTAAAGTTTGATGCCTTTCAGTCGGTCAACACGATTGTACCCAAATGAGATGGGCTATTCCCTTTAGTATATTTCCTTTTATAATAATTGGTGCAACTATTTAATTAATAATATCGTATGGCCTCGGGTGCCTGGTGCAAGCTTTGCTATTTGACACCCAGAGTAGAGATGGGCAGCAGTCGACTGAAAACAGTCGAATTAGTCGATAGTTAAAACCATCGACTTATTCGACTGCTTTTCAAAAACAGTCGAATGAATTCAACGACTACTCACCGTATCATAAACAACAATCGTTGGAAATCATTCGAATGAAACAAGTAATTGGCAAACGACTAGTTCCAAGCGAATGGAATCATTCGAATTGAAGTAGTCGTTGTAAACGACTGATCCCAAAGCAATCGTTGGAAATCATTCGAATGAAACAAGTCGTTGGCAAACGACTAATTCCAAGCGAATGGAATCATTCGAATTTAAGTAGTCGTTCTAATCAAACGACTTCTTCAGGATAACTTCATGCTACAATTCATTGTGCTGTATGTTTATTGTAGAGCTTTAATTAATAAGTTAAGTATACTTGTAGGTGCCTATAGTTTTATACAGTTCGTTGATTCTTTCAATGAAATAGCCTAAATCCAGTTGTCCAAGTTATTGGACAATTCAATATTGTCATTCAATATTTAGGTTATGTTTGAACTCCAGATACCGGTTTTGTGGCCCATCATCCCAGGCAAGCCGGTTAATACCTTTGCCTCCCAGTCAGATGGATAATTTGGCCGTAATTTTGAATTAGAGTAAGGTTGTAGTATGCGTGGTCAGATTTAGACAATAGCCTACTCCATGAAGGGGTCATGGCTACGCCTTCTATGTTTGTTTAATGAATAGAGTAACTGAAATGAGGGATGTATACTGATTTTAAGATTTGTGGAATGAGTTTATGAATTTTTAATAGAATTTAATGAAGTCTTCGGTAAATTTGAAGGAGACATGATCGTGTTTAGACAATAGCCTACTCCATGAAGGGGTCATGACTATGCTTTCTATGTCTGTTTAAGGTGTAGTGTGGCTGAAATGAGGGAGGTTTACTGATTTTGGTGTTTGTGGAGTAGTCTTTTCGTTTATAATTTAGGTTTTGTGAAGCTTGTTGCGGAGTTGTTTTATGGATTTTAATGCTCTGCAAATGAAGTGTATTAGGGTGTTCTGGGTTTGGTTTAGCTGTAGTTTACAGGGTTATGGCTGAGAGTTGTTGTAGCAGGCCTAACAACTGTGTCAGAGCAGTGGCGTGCTGTATGGGAGGGGGTTAGTGGCAAAGACATGAGGGCAGGCATGGAAGAGTTTATGTGTTCCCTCACAGTTGGCGCACTTAGGCTAATCTCGAGGTACCGTTCAGATAGAGTGGTGATGTTAATCTCCAGCGGGTACTGTGAGGACAGCTTGACGGCTGTAGGTGCCTATAGTTTTATACAGTTTCTTGTTCGTAGATTCTTTCAATGAAATAGCCTACGTCCAGTTGTCCAAATATATATGTATGTCATTTCATTGGAAATGTTAAGCATTCAATATTTAGGTTATGTTTGAACTCCTTAACACAGTCTATACACTTTTAATGAGAATTGGGTGCATTCTTGAATTATTACACAACTTGAACATGGGCGTACCAATTATGGCTTAGAGTTCTATTTATTTTATGATTGAATTTCATTCATTTATTCTACCGCGTGATAAATGAATTACAAGAAAATTATTATGAAATTCTCCCCATAGCGTGATGGTAATGATCGATGCAAACATAGAATAGATTTTCCAGGAAAATTAAATCAGAAAATATTTTATATTGGGATCCAATATTAATAGCATTTTAGCAAGTCGGAGGGCGTGCACGCTCAAATTGATTCTGGTCGTCAATAGGGTTGTATAGAACTAGCACCGACAGAGCGCACTACTGTTGTACTGGGTAAGCGCAAGGCGCTCTTCAGTTGTCTCCTGTGTTCTCATGCCACTATATCCACGAATTTAAGTTGTTTAATTGGTTAATTTCGTGACTATGCCGAGCTATTGCAGTGTTCCTCTTTGCAAAAATCAGGGAAGCTCGTTTTCGTTTCACCAATTTCCACAATATAAAGAAATGGTTATATGCTATTAGAAGGAAATATTTCGGTGAGAAAAATCTGACCGAAAATATTGAAGTGCGTTCCCGTCATTTTCAACCCGATGACTTCACGAAAACTGTGTTGGGTAAGTGTGATGTACAAAGGGAAATAATTTCTATTTTGTACCTATAAACTGATTAGACATTTCGAGAACAACCACTGAATTTATGCGTTTGTATTTGAAGGTGAGAGAGCAAGGTTAAAACCGGGCGCTGTTCCGTCGCTTTTTCTGTGGACCACGAACCCAACAAAACAAAAAAAAAGGAAGAGGCCATACACAAGAAAATTGCCGGATTACCACTATAAGCCTACAATATCGGAATCTGCAGAAATCATCTCCATTGAAATACGGGAAGAAATCGTCAATATACACGAAGAAGTGAATGTACTGTAATTTTGTGACTCCCATTTTCAAAGACATCAATACTCGGACAAATACTTCAATAATAAATGTCGCAACATTAAGTCACAAAGGTACTATGGTTGGTTTCTTGAAATCAGAATTAATCGTCAACTTCCATCTGCCCGACGGAGATTGTGGTAGCGACTGACTTCTACATTCTTGAGACATAGTCAGATGAATGGAAGCAGTTCGTGGCCCTAAAGCAGGGATTCTCAAACTTTTAAAAAATTGTACCCCTGAGTCGTTTCCAAGGGTTCGGGATCGATTCTTATTGAGAAATTGACAAAATGACATAAAAACCAAACGTTGCAATGAACTTTCGAGATATAGGCCTACAATACCGGTATCAACTTCCTTTGATTATGTTTACCTTAAAACATGACAGTTTCATGTAAGCTATCAACCTCAAAAAAAGACATGAATAGAAGTCTATAAGCAAGGGCAGCAAGTGAATATTTAAATCTCTATTTATGATTTAAGTCTTATGGAGATATATTTATCAATATAGGTCTACAATACTCAAGTAATAGTAATCTTTAGGAGAAAGCATGCTGAATAATAAAGCGTGTTAGAATTCTGTTATTACCGGTGTATTAATTCTTCCTTCCTCCCGCTAGTTTTAATGCCTCTGGTCCGTAGCTCATTTTGCAGATGTTTAACGCTTAAACGCTGAAAATCGTCCATAATATATTAGGTTATATACTTATAGAATTAATTAATATAGTCTTGGAGTAAAATTAGAGAAGATATAATTTATTTTAGCTTAGAAATCTCGGTCACAATCTATACATTCCTCGCAGCTGACTGGGAAGAACATATGACGATCGCCTTGCGCTTACCCAGTACTACACAAGCACTATCTGGCGCGAACTTTCTCCGGCTACATCCCTATTGGTTTGTAGAGATGGGCACCAGCAGTCGACTGACAAAAGTTAAAACCATCGACTTGTTCCACTGCTTTTAGAAAACAGTCGAATGAATTCAACGACTACTCACCGTAACATAAACAAGTCGTTTGCAAACGACTAAACTGATCCCAATTGTTTTAACATGTTCTGAGCGTTGGCATAGTTTTACGTTCTGGTCATAAATTGTTTGTATTCACATGATTGCCAACATCTCCACTGAAAGTTCGCTCTCGTTACTGTTCTAAAGTGCTCTATTGTCGTGTCTCGTGTGTATTTATTCTAGGCTGTCGTGTTCTTGTTCAAGTTGTATTTCAACTCTACATTCTTAGTATTTTCTGCAAAACAACTAAGAAATAAAAGGTACGTCACAATTTTGGCTATGGAATTGTTACCGGTACTTACGAACTCCCTTTCAGTTCTAGTAATTTAATTAAGTATTGTTCTATTGCTTCACTTATTCAGAGTAAATACAGGTAATGTGTCCTATACCAATATCGGGGAACATTTACTCATTGCAACATTGGATATAATGGCTGCACTATACACAACGCCGCAACCTCCATTCGAAGCACAGTTAACTTGGATCAATTGCATGTTGCCGAGTGTCGCGTAGTCCAAACTAACGTCTGCAAAAATAGGTAGGTTAGGGAGAAGTTTGTTTTTCATCTGTTGGTACAACAGAACTCCGCGGGTAACGGCTTACAGTGCCTTGTACGCCGCCTAGAAGCGACTACTTTCAGTCGAATACATGAAACGACACGCTTTTAAGAGCTATGCGTATTCAGGTAACCATTCGACTGAAAGTAGTCGAATATCTAGTCGATAGTTTCTTCCAACGAATGACTAGTCAGTCGATAGTTAAAAGTAGTCGATAGTCCCATCTCTAACCCAGAGGGTAGCTTACATGTCGAATTTCGTAGTTCCTTGACTATGAAAGTCAAGGAGGTTAGATGTTAGATATCTAATCTCCTTGAACACAATAGCGCTTTCTAGTAGAGAAATGAGGAACTTTGTGCTGGCGGAAACTCCCGAGATTAATTTTGCCATTATGAACTCGGCATTTAATTGAATATTGTACTGTGACTTATCGTATCCTTATGGTTTTCTGTTGTTTAATTCCATTCTTTCTTTGCTTACATTACCACCAACTATTATCGAGCTTGGACTTGCCCTTGCTCCGTCTGCCCTATTGTATTGCTCCAATATAAAACATATACATTCAAAATGAATATTACATATCTATCAATACTATAATAACAGTCGAATAATCTAATCCTGGCACAGTTAGTAGTCATTTGAAGGTGCTTAAATACGAGTGAGCCGTGTCAGTAGATTTACTTGTACGTTAAAGAAATTCTGGCATCCTGGGGTCTCTGGAAACCGTAGTAGTTAAAAGGAATATAAAACCAATATCCTTTAATTTCTCTCTCTTGTTCCGTATAGAGCATAGGCCAAGTACGGACCACGACATTCAGCTATTGTGTTTGGAGTGGGTGTTGATGTTTGCCTAGTGGTCACGCATCCTCTGGTTGTGTTGTTCCTTCCTCCCCCTTGTCCAAAGGGAACCTGTCTTCTTCCCTGGGGTTTGTCCTGGAACTTCATTTACTTTAGTTTACTCCTGAGAGACGTTTGGTCTTTTATGACTTCTTCTGTAACTCCCATCTCCAGAAGATCGTTGTCAGCCACGGTGACTTGGTCTTCCTTCTTTGCCAATATGTGAAAAGCCGGTTGGTCAGCCTGGTTGTATGCATCCTGGAGACGTGTCCATAAAATGCTAGATGTATCTTCCTGGCCACGTCTGTAATTTTTTTCAGAGAATCTATAGAGCTCCTGGTTGGGTCGTCTTTTGTATTCACCCCTTTTCTTGACTGGTCTCAATATCTTCCTCATTATCTTCCTCTCTTGAATTTCAAGTTTGTCCGTGAGTCCTTTCCTGTTTAATATGAATCATTCATACTAACTAAGAGTTATTCAAAGTAATCAACTCAAAGAAGGTCAATATAAAATGGCTAGAAGAAACTGAGGCACACCTCCAAGAAATGAATATCACAGACGACATAATAGACAATCGTGGAGCTTTTAGGACAAAATTAGCCAACCATAAATTTAGAGAGAAACCCATAAAGAAAACTGGTAGGAAGTGGTCGACAGAACGCAAGATGAAACACAGTACATTCATGAAGAGATTTTGGGAGGATAAGAAGGCGAAAACCATCAGGCCAACTAACAAGTTCAAACGCGCTCTTTGAATGGGCATAACGACGAAAGAAGAGAATTATTATTATTATTATTATTATTATTATTTCAAAATTGCAAATATTTACACCGCTATTAGAACTCTTCCCATAGGCTATAGGAACCTTCAAATGCACAAAATCGCTCTAGAATGTTTTTAAAAAGAAGAAAAGTGTCTTTATGAAAGGAGAAAACATACATGATGCAGGAACACACAAAGGGGCACAATAGAATTAGTCCCACGGGCCGTGGTAGCTGCCTGGGGCCTATGCTTAACATCTGTTTGTATTGTGTAATTGCCACCATTACGTATGCCATTGAATTTTACGCAAAGAGACACTGACAGAGATTGCTAAATACTGCAGCAGAGAATCCTAGAGGTAGCAGATTAATATTTCATCCCAGCAAATACAAACTCCTGCGTTGCTTTGCGCCCTCTTCATTATTCATGGGCCACTAGCGTTCTGAAGAAGGCAGTTCCTGGGGGCGGTCAAGACACACAGAGACTGTAGTCGCACTCTTAAGAAAGTCGGGAATTCCATTTAAAAATACCCATGAGAGAAATTATCCAATATTCTAATTCAAGACAGCCGTGTTTTTGAAATCTTTACCTTATATTAATGATGATATAAGAAGACTGTAGATCAAATTGTAGTGATGTGGATTTAATTATATCAATGTTTCTGCTAAATTAATACTTAATTTCCTCTGTCTGTGAGGTAGTCAGCCCAGAGGCTGGATGGATCCTAAAACGTACCGCCACAGGTTAGGACAATAGATACTCGCAAAACCTCAAAGCAGCACTATAATGAGGCGTGTAGCTTGCCATTGCTTTCCTCACTGAGTCAGATGAATACGACCGACCCTATGAGTAGAACCCTCCAGAGTACACACTGGCACTAGCTGTGCCCTGAGGCCATTACTCAACACCACCCATAGACCTACCTCAATAGCTTCCATATAATCACAGCCATGAATGAGACAGTGACATCGGTGGAAAACCACATTTTACTCTAACCTGTGCCAATAGACAAATTCAAATGTACTGCATTATTCAAGAGATGGTATCGACAGCAGTGGCTACGCTGGTTAAAGCGCAGCGTTAGGTCATGGGGCCAAGCTCTCTGCTGACTCGGTAGACGCGTGGGTTCGAGCCCCACCGTCGGCCGTCCTTGAAATGGTTTTCCTTGGTTTCCCATTTTCAACACCAGGCAAGTGCTGGGACGGTACCTACTAACAGGCCACGGCCGCCTCCTTCCACATCCTTGCCCAGTTTCATTCATCTTCATCCATTCCATCTCTCATCCCGACGCGCAGGTCGCCCAAGGGCATCGACTAGAATGACCTGCACTCTGCCTCTCCGAAGGTCACACGAAAAAAAAAAACGTCTCGGCACGCCGGAAGGCGGAGGTAGATTTCACTGGACAAAGAAAGATATTTCGAATTCACTGAATTTGCCAATCGTTGTATACCTACAAAAGTTCCACATGTTTAGCATACGAGAAGCATAATTCCGAAAACATTTTGCTCGTTCCTTGGCGTAATGGTGGGTGATATATTAAAAAAAACAGACAAAAGTTTTGGAATTTTTTTATGGGACTATTGACCATTTAAAACGGTTTTGATATTGTGCCTATTAAGGGAGGTATGATATTTTTCTCTCAAAACTCCATTTTTCCCACTCCTTTGGTCAATGGTTGGTGCTATCAAAACACTTTACTAAAATAGTTTTTTGGCCCTTATCCGAGGAATAGCGAGAACTTTCAATGGATTCTATTTTAACACACTAAGAAAGGTAATAATAATAATACTAATAATAATAACAATAATATCGTATGGCCTTGGTGCCGGGTGCAAGCTTTGTTAGCTTGCATGTTGAATTTCGTTGTTCCTTGACTATGAAAGTCAAGGAGGTTAGATATCTAAGCTCCTTGAACACTATAGCGCTTTCTAGTAGAGAAATGAGGAACTTTGTGTTGGCGGAAACTCCCGAGATTAATTTTGCCATTATGAACTCGGCCTACTGAATTCAAATGGGTTCTTTAACATGCTAACATCGTATAGTGATATTGCACTTTTATAAAAAAAAGCCCCCCCCCCCCCCAAGCCCAATCTATGAGCGCGATTTTGCCCATTAACGAACTCTACCAAAATTATGAAAGGTTATTTTTTTATGTAAAAATTAGAAAATGACAGGTGAAAAATGATAGTAGTTATCGTGTCCACAAGAAAGTGATATAACTAATAATAATATCGTGCAAGCATTGTTAATTGACACCCAGAGGGCAGCTTTCTTGCCGAATTTTATCACTCCTTGGAACATTATGAAAGTCAAGGATGTTTTAGATACCTAAGCTCCTAGACACTATAGCGCTTTCTAGTAGAGAAAGGAGGA
Organism: Meconema thalassinum; assembly: GCA_946902985.2. Classification (NCBI taxonomy): domain Eukaryota; kingdom Metazoa; phylum Arthropoda; class Insecta; order Orthoptera; family Tettigoniidae; genus Meconema; species Meconema thalassinum. Next base: position 290,309,290 of record OX336391.1, on the reverse strand, counting down.
ACTGTTTGTGTTGGCGGAAAATCCTGAGATTATTAGCCTTCTTTCGATTTTTGCAAAAAATGAAAGTAGACTTATGAGATCAACACAGGGCGAAACATTGTGTGTGTGAGTATGTGTACTCTGAATGCCTGTCCCTCCCTCCCTATCAATTCGAACATGGTGAAACCGAATTGAACGAAATTTGGTACAGGGGTAGCACTAGCAAAGAGCACCTCAGTGTCATGTTTTATATCACCGCCATCTTGACGAAAACGTAATGGCGGCCACCCAAATGTTAAAAGCTTAAATCTAATTACGACCAACCTAATCATCTGATCTCTACCAAATTTTGCAACAACATACCTTTATGTAAGAAGCGTTCTTTGACCAAGGTACAAGGTCATCAGTCCAATAATTTGCATATGGCGACCATGTATATGTGCAAATCGATTCTCCCTATCAATTCAAACACGGTGAAACCTAATCGAACGAAATTTGGTACAGAGTTAGCACTAGCAAAGGGCACCTCAGGGTCATGTTTTTAGCCTATTTTCATTTCTGAAAAAAAAAAAAAAAATAGGCATATGAGTTCACCTTTTTCCGTGTGTCTGTGTGTGTGTGATGGTGTGTTTGATGGTGTGTGTGTGTGTCCACCCCCCTAATAACTTCTAAACGGCTGGAGCGAATTCAATCAAACTCGGTAAGTTCATAGCACTATTCCGGATGACCCCGACCGTGCCCTTCAAATTTTGTTACGTCTCACCATCCAACATGGCGGCTGTGCGAAATATTTCACCAGCATTCAATATCTCCGAAACTATTTCCGATATCACCCTGGAATTTTGTATGGTGACAGAAGGAACTATTAGAAGTTCACTTATGTGACCTTTGAAAACCTGGTAACTACAAAACCAACATGGCGGCCAAGCGAATTTGCGACATTTAAATAGACGTTTCTCGCGATTTAACCAGCCAAACGCAATAAAACTTGGTACAGTATTTGCTCATACACATTGTAATGCACCGACATCTAACTTCGTTCAATTGTATACATAACCTCAGGATGGCGGCTGTGCGAAATATTTCACCGACATTCTATATATCTGAAACTTTTAGCGGCATCACCCTGAAATTTTGTACGGAGATAAAGGGAACTACTGGAAGTTCATCTATAAGACTTTCAAAAACCGGTTAACTACAAAACGAATATGGCAGCCAAGCGAAGTTGAAGAATTTTAAATACACCTTTCTCGTGATTTAATGATCCAAACGCAATGAAACTTGGTACAGGAAATATTTATACTCATTGTAATGCACTGGTATCTAATTTAGTTCAATTGTTTACATAACCTCAAGATGGCGGTTGTGGGAATTTTAAAATTAAGTTTTTATTTCTTGTGTCGTAATCATGCGATCAAAGTGAAAGTTGGAATAATGAACCTACGCAATGATTTTCCTTTAATGGTACATGACTCTATGGCCTATACATATAACAATCCAACATGGCGGCCATCCGAAATATTTAGATGGATCTCAATATCTAAGAATCTATTACAGCAATAAAACTGAATTTTTAAATGTTGATAGGGGCTATAAACATAAGTTCACCAATAGGACTTTCAATAACCTGGTGATCACTATTCCAACATGGCGGCGACGCGAAATATAAATATTCACATGGTGGTTTCACGCAAATTAACCATCCGAGTGCAGTGACACTTGGTACAGTAAATCCTTATACAAATGTTAATCCACTGGCATCTATTTTTTTCAATTGTTTCCATAACCACCAGATGGCAGCTGTGCGAAATATTAAAATGTCGTTTTTACTTCTTGTGTCCTAATCATGCAATTGAAGTTTGAATACTACACGTACACAATAATCTTCATGTAACAGTACATAACTCTAAGACCTACATACATAAAAATCCAACATGGCGACCATCTGCAATATTTAGTCGGTTCTCATCAACGACGAATCTATTACAGCAATCAAACTTAATTTTTGTATGTTGAAAGAGGCAATTAACATAAGTAGGATATATGAAAATAGGCTGTATAGTTCTTCATGGAACTACTTGTTTTTATCGCCGTCATCTTGACGAAAACCGAATGGCAGCCACCCAAATGTTAAAAGCTTAAATCAAATTACGACCAACCTAATTATTTGATCTCTACCAAATTTTGCAACAACATACCTTTTTTGTGAGAAGCATCTTTTGACTGAACTACAAGGTCATCAGCCCATTAGTTTGCAGATAGCGGCCATGTATGTGTGCAAATCGATTTCCCCATATCAATTCAAACACGGTGAAACCGAATTGAATGAATTTTTTTACAGAGGTAGCACTAGCAAAGGGCACCTCATATTCATGTTTAATATCCGTATAACACGTTGTATTTCAACAAGCTACTACAACCAACATTTAATTATATTCCTTGAAAAGGACAAAGAAATATAATAATACCCATGCAATTAGGAGAAAGTAGGCTATACGTTCCTTACTGCACATCTTGTTTTTGCCATTATGAACACGGAATTAAAATGGGTTCTTTAACATGCCATCAACGTATGAAATGCGTGTCGTGAGATAACTTAGCTTATAATTATACAGTATAACTTAGTCTGTATAAATTATAAATACACTTTTGAACTGACGGTGGTTTTTTGGACTGGGGGTTTTGAAACGCGGAGATATGTTGAATTTTTCCGGAAGTTGTAACAGGGTGCCCATTGCAATAAGTTGCTTTCTCACGAAATCTTCCTGGCGTTGTAAATTTGGATTTGGTCTCATACCTAATCAGCATGTTCTTCACATACAAACTGGCTCATGGTGTAGTGGCTATTGTTCTAGGCTGTCACCCAAGATGTCCCGGTTTGATTTCCAGTTCGGCCAAGAAATTTAATTATGATCGGAGGGCTGGAACGTAGTACAATCAGCCACGTGACACAAACCTGAGAATAGGTGGGTTCGATTCCGACCTCCACCATCCTAGAAGTGGTTTTTCAAGGTTTCGAACTTCTACTCCAGGCAAATGCCGGGATGGTCCCTAGCTTGGGGACTCGGCCACTTCTTTCCAAATCCTCACCTGAATTCTAGTAATAGTACAGAAATACAGTAGATTACTTAGGCAACACTGAAACATTGCTTCAAACTTTGTATGTGCAGTACGTTCGGCAACAGCATGCTTCATTTACCGTCAACTGTGTTTTTATTATGACTTGCAACCAATGTCCATAGCTGGGTATTTTTGATTGAACGCCCGAAAGCTCCAAACAAGTTCAATTTCAAGTAGTGCTTGCCTCGGAGGGTGAGTGGTTATCGTGTTGGCCTACTAACCCCAAGCTTGCAGGTTCGCTCCTTGCCATGGTACGTGATTTTTGAAAGGTGGCAAAAATCACGACACGCATGTAATACGATGTTGGCATGCTAAAGAACCCATTTGAATTCAGTAGACCGTGTTCACAATGGCAAAATTAATCTCGGGTTTTTCCGCCAACACAAAGTTCCTCATTTCTCTACTAGAAAGCGCTATAGGGTCAAGGAGCTTAGATATCTAACCTCCTTGACATTCAAGGAACAACTAAATTCGACATGCAAGCTGCCCTCTGGGTGTCAAATAACAAAGCTTTCACCCGGCACCGAGGCCATACGATATTATTATAATTATTATTTCAAGTAATTCCAACTTGGGCTACCAGGTACTACTGTCACTAACGCCTATCGGCGAACGTTAGAACTTGATAGAGTGTTTCTAACTAGCCAAATATAACCTACAAATTTTGCTACACACCACCAATTGCAGTGTTAGGTTCTTTTACGTGCCATAAATCTATGACATAGGCCCGCCGTCTTTATTTCGCCTCCGAAGGAAGGATTATAACGCTCTTAAAAATCCAACGACTTCAGCCGGGTTTGAACCCGCGATCTTGGGCATGGCAGTTCAGCATGCTACCGACTACGCCACCGAAGCCAAGTCTTTTAAGGTAGAGATATAACCAAGCGTCCAGCAGTAGTAGAAACCGAATTCCCACCAGTGCGTTTTCTAACAGACAATTAACCTACCTGTCTTCCACAGGCACTGACCTCAGATGTGACTATAATATTGTTATTCCACCTCAGCAGCGCACATCCTTGTCCCAACTTAAAATTGGATGGTTACTGTGGCGCTCGGAAATAAACGATAGCGGCCACAAATCGGAAATGACGAGCGTTGCCAGAGGCTGGACTACGAGTTGTTGGAACGGAAATTAATTTGGAAAAGTTACATGATGTGGCGAAAACTGCAAGTAATTCAGGTATAGTTGGCTTAGTTTGGACTCGGAGAAAACTCTGTAGTTCGACTGTTCTAAAATTTGAGTTGTTATTGCTTATTTTAGGAGCTGTGACATCACAGTCATATAGCCCTGTGTATTTGTGTGTGTGTGTGTTTGTGTGATAACCTGTGTTATTGTGACGGCTGTACTAGTGTGTATTTGAAAAATTGGGGTAGAATTGGGAAGGAGTAACCCGTGGCCTTAAATTAGGAACCATCCCAGCATTTTCCTCGACTATAAATGGGGGAAACCACGTAAAATCACTTCCTGGCTGAGTGTACCCAGGGTACAAGAATTAAAATTTCTTGGCAGAGCCGGGATGCCAACCCGGACCTCTGATGACGACCATATTGTTAATTTATTTTGGGCTTAAGCCATCCTGGCTGTTGGTCTCGTGTACTTGTGTGTGTGTTTTGAATTCGTCTGATAACCTGTGTTCTTGTGGTGACTGTAATTGAATATGTGGTTATAATTGCTTGGGTCTAGAATCGGAATAGGTGCCCTGGGATTTGAAATAAGGCACGGAATTAGCATGGAGGGAGTGTGGAAAAAACTGGAGGAAAACCACACTGATGATGGCTGCTGCCAGCGCCGACACTCAAACTCTCAATCTCCGGAATTCGAGCTTACCCTTGCAAGCAACAATTATGTTGTGGAATATATCGCGATCATAAAATGAATCGATGATGATGACGGTGAGCACAATAATATGCAGTACATTTGATGGCAAAAGGTACGTTCATAATATAATATTCAAATTACAGGTCACAACTACCGATTACGCTAATGTGCTTAGTGCTAAATGAATAGAGCCAGAGTTGGATCGAACCTCACCATCGGATGTCCTTAAAATGGTTCTCCATGATTCATCATACGAACTCCAGCGAAACCGCAAATATATTTTCTTATAGGTCGCGATTACTTCCGTCTAGCCGAATTTAATTAGGCACATCTAATTGGTATCTCTGATTATCTCGGTGTCGGGAAGGACATAGAGTCGTAAATCCAACACGCCACATAGAAATCACATGTCATCCCCGACTCCATAGAAATAGAAATGGTAATGTTTAAGACAGGTCATATTTCACATAATGCAAAGAGCAGCTGATAAAAACATTAAACAGTTATGGTACACAGAAGTGCACCCTAGGTCTGAAGAGGTTACAGTTTGTACCGACAGGGGTAGAGGAGAAGGCTAGGCTGTATCCGGTCGTGGAAGATGAGTGGGTTTGAACAGACGGTCATACTTCATATGGTTTTCCATGTTTCCCCTTTTCCACTCTGGGCAAATACCGGGAAAGTACCTTTGTTCCAACCCCTAGGCCGGTTTCAATTACCTTCATTCACTTAACTCTTCTGATGTTGTTTCATTTGAGGAGCTTGGACATTGTAGTAATTTAGCTCTGTGTATTTGGGTGTATGTATTGAACCACTTTTCAGAATTTATTGTAATTATTATTATTATCATCATGATTATTATTATTATTATTGTCATGTGTTGTGACATCTCTATATTACGCCTCGAGAGTTTAAAAGTGCGCAGTTTGTGTGTATGTATCTCTCTGTCTAACGTTGTGCAACCCCTGGCTACATACTGCCTTGTTCTCTCGTATTGGCTAGTGTTGTTGCTACCTTGCATTTTGTTGTGCAATTCGTTCTGCCATTGGCTCTGACAATATTTGACGCGAGTTTGGGGCCACTCCCAAACTACGCATTTGATTTTTCTGGGAGGCTTCTCTCCCCTCTGGGGGGACAGAAGCTAAGTCAGTCTTAGACGCGCCGAGATGTAAGGCGAACGTGTGTATTCGGGCAGAGGCCCACCCTCATGGCGCAGCGGAATGTGAGTACGGCTCAATGTATTTCTATCTAACGCAATGTAATTGTTTTTGTTAAACGTTCCTTCTTTTGCTTAATTCTCTTTCCTTTTCAAGATGTTATTGTTAGTATTTTAATCCTTGAACCAGATCTCCGGGACCTTGCGTAATGTCATACGGCGGAGTTCTTTTTGTTGCTTTTGTTATGTGCCCTTCTCACAGTTTTATTATTTTGGTTAATACCTGTAAGATTCGAAAGTATTGCGTTTCTGCGTCTTGGCTTATATATATTTCCTGTCGGGCCTTAGTGCTCGTCTTTTGCGTCGGTGTCTCTTTGTACCACAAATGTTTCATTTGATTGGTAGCAATTGGACCTTTGTTTGTGGACAGTATGTGTGAGGTAACGGGACTGATGTCCAACGTCCCACTAATACGTGTCCCTTTTGTTTATAGAATATATGTGACGGTGGTTAACTGGGATTTTCTCCAGCTCCGATGTCATATTATTCTTTTTTTTATATGTCGCGTTGGTGCGGCATTATGTTGGAATATAAGCCTATTTTATTATAGCGTGCTTTCGATTTTTACCGGTCTCTTTCGTCCCAAGTCAATTGTAATGTAATGTATCTCCGTATATCTCATTTTCCTTTTGTTTTGTTTTTCTCTTTCGATTTTCGCCGTATTACATAACTTAATTATAATTCCCCTTGTCTTCTCCTTCCTCCTATCTCCGTGAGATCTCTCTCCCCTTTGTTTTACTCCCCTCACTCCTCCCCCTTCCCTCCGGTATGTTTACATAACATCATGAAAAGCTTCGCGTCTTAGCAGTTCGAAGTTTGACTTTTTGCAAGTTTGTCGTTTCTCTCTAACTTTTGTAAGTTTCGTTTTATTTTCTTTCAAGTTTGTATCTTTTCGTTAGATTCATGTTGTTGAGCGGTACTCAGGTTCTGTCGTGCTTTTTAGTTTTTTTTTAGTTTTTGAATTCTTTATTCTTGGTATTGGGTTTCTTTTGTATTATTGATCTTGTCTTAGCTTGCCTTTTTTCTTTGTTTTAAATAATTTGTTTATTTCGTGTACACGCTCTTTCTTTTATCCTCAATACATTTTTATATTTTAAGTAATATAGCTCCCTTGTCTTGTCATTTCTTATATTTAAGTTCCCCTTCCTTATCCTTATCCTTATCTCGATTTCGTCAATCTTGTCTTTGTGACGTAACAAAGGCACGATTAACACGTCTCTGGGATTTGTTTAATTAATTTTATGGGAATCTCGTTTTTGCACTTTTGATTATTCCATTAAGCAATTATTTGTTTGCATTTGGTTTTTTGGAAATCATCTTTTGCTCGCTCCGAAAACCTTGGGCCCAGCACCGGGTCGAGCAAGACGTCTTTTCCCCTGTCCATTTTGCGACCTTGTTGATTTTATTCTTCCACTGCTACTCTGACGCGCATTATTATTATTATTAATAGACCTTTATCGGCGCAATGGTAGCACATCGCGTGGTTGCGTGCGAAATCGTTCCCCCCTCCTCTCTCAAGTTATTAACCTTTTATTATTTTTCTCTTCATTTACATTGTATTAAAATTTGTTTTTCTTTGAGTTTAAGGAATTCAGTGAATTGTTTTTCCCCACCCCTGAAGAAAGGGTGAAGTTACTTTCTGTGTGAACTACGGGCATCCAGGAAACCCATCTCCAAGGAAAGGTGGTTTTGTCCCTCAAGTAAACAAGACATCCAAATGACCCAGCTTCGAGGTGAACAGTGGCAACATATCAGTGAGTACATCGCATCGCTGGAACACGACACGTCACGGTATTGTAACCTACTTTTATGTATTTGCTTCCTCTAGTAGACATTTGTTTAGTTAACGGTGATTTTAAGGCGACAGGAAATTTTGTTTGCTTTCTCTTCTTTTTCATTTCGTCAGTGTTGTGGACGTTTTTATTTTACTTTCTGTGAAGTAGAAAACGCATTTCTCTCAAGGGTTTGAGTCCTTACCTTTGTTGTTAATAGTCGCTTTGTTAACTGTGATATTTCTCAGAACTCACCTCACCCCTTCACACGTCTCAGTCTGGAACAGCTGCTGACAGGTTTCTTGTCATTACCGTACAGCCTAAAACCCCCGCCCCTCTTTCTCCGAAGTTTTCCCCGGCCCACTTATGGGAACCGTCTCTTTAAATCCTACGGTCGCCCCGACCAACCTTGAGCCTCGCGTAATTATACTAACGTTTGGTGTTAGTAAAGTGTTTGTTGTCTCAGTTATGAATGGTCTGTTGAGCTATTATGTGTGTTATGATTGGGAGTTAAGTTTGTTTCATAATTAGGGAGGGTGATTGTTTTATTTTTGTCAGGGGATTTTTAATTTTGGTTTTCATTTAAAATTGTTTATATAAGCTTGATGTTACTATATGTTCAGTATGGTAGTGTGTATTTCGTTGGGAAACCTGCTAGGTGAGGTCTCCGTCGGGATTAGGGTATGGGACCTGTCCCACGGCTTCGACGCCCACTTAGGATGTACATAGATTCTACACGATTCGTCAATCTTTAGTATGGGATGAAGTTTGTCACGATGACCTGTAGTCCGTTATTTGAGTTTCCATGGTGTTCCAACGACTCATATTAGCATTCTGATGTAATGGGGAAATTTTGATTTGTTTATGGGAAGGAGTATGTATGTAGTGTTGTTGTTGTTGGTTGTATTTTGAGATGAATGTGTGTGTCAATGAGTTTAATGAATTTTTATCAACTGTTATTTGTGGGTGGTTTCAAATTTAGTTCAATTTTGATTTTATACCCTATTCAATTTAAACTATATATATATTACGTACGAACTTTTTATTCGTTTTTATTGGCAAACCAAATATACGATAAGTATTACTCAGAGATACCAACCATTTTTGGTCCACGGCATCGTTGGTATGGGACATTGATGCTCGTGTGAACTACTCTGGCGTGCATTACCCAATTTTCTTATATTTGTATGGGATAGGCCATACCCTCTGTGTCTTTATTTTTTTTTAATGCGGTACCTCTGAGGTCTACGGCCCGTATATTGACGCTGTAACCATTTTATTTTTGTGGGTTGGTAATATTTATTATTGGGTTTCGAGTTTGATTGATTGTATGTCTGGTCTTGATTGGTTTTATGCGAGGTTCCAGTCTGTTCCTTTTATTTGGAAGGTATTTTGTAACGTAATTATTTGGATTTTCGTTCTCTGTCCGGAATGGTATTTTTTGTTTCGACAGCTACTTTGAGTTATTATTCCTTTTCATTTGTTAGTATCTAATGTCTTTTGATGAATGTTATTAGTACATTTTTCCCCTTTACTCCTACTATGTATCTAGTTAGGCAGGAGACACCCGTGGCCGCCTGAGTTACACGGAGGATTTCGAAAGATGTGTTGAACTATACTTCTGCCTAAGGCAATTTCCGGTACCTGCCTGCTCTTGTTGTAGGGAGCCGGCCGGCCCATTGTCCGAGCTGCAGACACGACTTGCTATTGTTCGACAACGCCTGAGATGGTCTGTTGACTTACATTCTTTTCTTGTAGTGACAGTGATTTGTTTATTGATATAGTTGTTTACTATTTATCGTAACTTCTGTTTTACGTTTTTGTGATATCATGTTTTTATAAATCATTTCAATCTAATGTTTTCTCTAAGATAATGTGTATTATTTTCCTGTATCTGTCATATATTTGGAGAGTGTTTCCGGTAGCGATAGCTAGTCTCCAAGTACCTGAGAAGTGGCCGGTGTATCCTTTAGACCCCGTTCACGGCTCGTTTTCTCTTCTTTCATTTGGTCTGACGACCCTGCCTATTCATACTTTTACTTTCCAGCTGGCAGAATGAATCCACTTTCCCTCTTACGGAGCTTATGTAACCCCAAATATTTCCCCGACGCAAGCCTTATTTTGTATACAGGGTGCTCCCCTTTATATTTTTTTGTGATCATGATTTAACCTTTTTCTTTCTTTTATTATTAGAAAATTGGCTGATTTCCAGAAGGTCGCCATTAAGAAGACTTCGCTTTCTCCACGTCATCTGGCAGAGTCTAGCTCAAGATTGACCGTTTTATTATCATTATTTTCTTTTTGGTACATCCATTTTTAATATGTGTGACGTATTGACGTGCAGTAGAGGTAGGATCCGCCTTTATTTCACGGCTGTACTGATCCTTTATATAATTTCAATTTTTGTTGTTTTAATTTCATTTTAAAGTCTTTTTTTTCTTTCGTACTAAAAAAGAAAAAATTTTCCTCACCAGTGAACATCTTCGTGAATACGTGTGTATGAAAATATATGTGTGTTTGAGAAAAGAGACTTGCGTTTCGTCAAGCCTTTTATGGAAGTTATGACGTTTAAAGAACTTTTAATTAAGCTGCGTCATATGAATAAGAGAAATGTGAGAACATTTTATTATGTCTTTATTTTCATGTATGTATCTAGTGTACATGATGTAATTTTCTTTCCTTCACCCTGTTCAAATGTATCTAATCGAAGAATGTTATTTTATATAATTTTGTTATGAAAAAGAAAAAAATTCTTTTATGCCTTTGTTATGTAAAAGAATTTTTTTTGGAGAAAGCGGTGGAATTTGAACCACTTTTCAGAATTTATTGTAATTATTATTATTATCATCATGATTATTATTATTATTATTGTCATGTGTTGTGACATCTCTATATTACGCCTCGAGAGTTTAAAAGTGCGCAGTTTGTGTGTATGTATCTCTCTGTCTAACGTTGTGCAACCCCTGGCTACATACTGCCTTGTTCTCTCGTATTGGCTAGTGTTGTTGCTACCTTGCATTTTGTTGTGCAATTCGTTCTGCCATTGGCTCTGACAATATTTGACGCGAGTTTGGGGCCACTCCCAAACTACGCATTTGATTTTTCTGGGAGGCTTCTCTCCCCTCTGGGGGGACAGAAGCTAAGTCAGTCTTAGACGCGCCGAGATGTAAGGCGAACGTGTGTATTCGGGCAGAGGCCCACCCTCATGGCGCAGCGGAATGTGAGTACGGCTCAATGTATTTCTATCTAACGCAATGTAATTGTTTTTGTTAAACGTTCCTTCTTTTGCTTAATTCTCTTTCCTTTTCAAGATGTTATTGTTAGTATTTTAATCCTTGAACCAGATCTCCGGGACCTTGCGTAATGTCATACGGCGGAGTTCTTTTTGTTGCTTTTGTTATGTGCCCTTCTCACAGTTTTATTATTTTGGTTAATACCTGTAAGATTCGAAAGTATTGCGTTTCTGCGTCTTGGCTTATATATATTTCCTGTCGGGCCTTAGTGCTCGTCTTTTGCGTCGGTGTCTCTTTGTACCACAAATGTTTCATTTGATTGGTAGCAATTGGACCTTTGTTTGTGGACAGTATGTGTGAGGTAACGGGACTGATGTCCAACGTCCCACTAATACGTGTCCCTTTTGTTTATAGAATATATGTGACGGTGGTTAACTGGGATTTTCTCCAGCTCCGATGTCATATTATTCTTTTTTTTATATGTCGCGTTGGTGCGGCATTATGTTGGAATATAAGCCTATTTTATTATAGCGTGCTTTCGATTTTTACCGGTCTCTTTCGTCCCAAGTCAATTGTAATGTAATGTATCTCCGTATATCTCATTTTCCTTTTGTTTTGTTTTTCTCTTTCGATTTTCGCCGTATTACATAACTTAATTATAATTCCCCTTGTCTTCTCCTTCCTCCTATCTCCGTGAGATCTCTCTCCCCTTTGTTTTACTCCCCTCACTCCTCCCCCTTCCCTCCGGTATGTTTACATAACATCATGAAAAGCTTCGCGTCTTAGCAGTTCGAAGTTTGACTTTTTGCAAGTTTGTCGTTTCTCTCTAACTTTTGTAAGTTTCGTTTTATTTTCTTTCAAGTTTGTATCTTTTCGTTAGATTCATGTTGTTGAGCGGTACTCAGGTTCTGTCGTGCTTTTTAGTTTTTTTTTAGTTTTTGAATTCTTTATTCTTGGTATTGGGTTTCTTTTGTATTATTGATCTTGTCTTAGCTTGCCTTTTTTCTTTGTTTTAAATAATTTGTTTATTTCGTGTACACGCTCTTTCTTTTATCCTCAATACATTTTTATATTTTAAGTAATATAGCTCCCTTGTCTTGTCATTTCTTATATTTAAGTTCCCCTTCCTTATCCTTATCCTTATCTCGATTTCGTCAATCTTGTCTTTGTGACGTAACAAAGGCACGATTAACACGTCTCTGGGATTTGTTTAATTAATTTTATGGGAATCTCGTTTTTGCACTTTTGATTATTCCATTAAGCAATTATTTGTTTGCATTTGGTTTTTTGGAAATCATCTTTTGCTCGCTCCGAAAACCTTGGGCCCAGCACCGGGTCGAGCAAGACGTCTTTTCCCCTGTCCATTTTGCGACCTTGTTGATTTTATTCTTCCACTGCTACTCTGACGCGCATTATTATTATTATTACCCAGACCTTGATCGGCGCAGTATATATATAAAATTCATCAGATAACCTGTGTAATTATGCTGTCTGTAGTAGTGTGTGTATTTGTAATTCTGATGAAACTTCGGAAGAAGGCGGCTGTGGCCTTAAGTTAGGAATCATCCCGGCATTTTCCTGGAGTAGAAGTGGGGAACCACGAAAAATCACTTCCAGGTTGACTGAGATGGAAATCGAATCCACCTCTACTCAATTTTGCCTTACAAGGCTGAGTGTACCCCGCTACAGCCCTCAGACCAGAGCCGGGAATCGAGCTCGGAACTTCAGGGCGAGAGCCAAGAATGCTAGCCTCTTCTCCACGAGGTGGTCAACTAATAGGTGTGTTGAAGTTGGCGTCAGGTAAGGTATTTGGCCACCACATAGATAACTTATCATATTTTGTTAATGATAACGGAGAAAATGGATATAATGTGCAGTACTGAGACCGTTTGACGAACGTCCTACGACCACACAAGTGCGCATCCGAACAACAGTCGAGCACAAAGACTCAAAAACATCTCGGGGTTAACAGTGAGCATTCTACAAAGGTGTAGAATAAAGAAAATAAAAGCTCTGCTGTTCCCCAGATGCACACTACAGCAAGGACAGAATGCATATTTCAAGAATCATGAATGACCACAGTATCAGTTAAGATAAAATTTGCATCAATTTAATTGATCCATTCAACCATCCTAATCTTTACAAGGGCATCCTCAGGGAGAAAACTAAAACACCACCTGGAAAAAATAACATCCTGCGCTCCCCCTGGGATCCTATACTATTTAATCGCAGGTGTTGAATCACGTTCCAAAAAAAATTATTCAACGAAAACGTCAACTTTTGAACATTTCATTGTGTTAGAATACCCATGAAATTAATAGTCCATCATGGTATTCTATTATATTATCAACGATATTTACAGTATTCAAGTTGTGTAGATCACTGATCGTCCTATCACACTTGAATAAAATTTTATTTCTGAAGTTCTACACTTTCCCGTATTTCCAAAAATCATGGATAATCCTATGGGATATTCTCTTCCATGAAACGAGAAGAAATTCCAAATCATACTAGAATGTTTAATTATAAAACTCAATGCAAGTCAGACCAAGTCGAACAAAGATGGATCCATTAGAAACATAATACCATTTATATTTCATTATTCCCACACAAGGAATATTCATATTAGAAATAATAAATTATGTATCTGTGATCTAACCTCGATAATAAAATAAATTATGGGATTAATTATTCAGTGATATTAATTGCAACTCAACCTTATTATTCCAACCAATTTCAAACAATTATGGATGATTCGTAGCTATTTCAAAATTTTCATCGGAACATGAGGCCGCATTTTAAATGCCCCATTTCTTTATGCACTTTATCAATTTAGGTTATTCCTTGATATCGCAAGATGGCAAAATTATTAGGCATGTTAATCTATCTGCAAGTTTATATCATTCAACCAGAAAATGTGTAATTATGGTTAGAGCAAATTAAGGTAGAATCTAGAATTCCATTGATGACAAGATCTAGATAGCGGCGTGGGGCTGCAACAGCGGCACCGCCCTTCTTTTGAGTAATATGAGGCAACATCCTCCAAATTCCAACATTTCATTATATTCAACAACTATAATTCTTTTACATATTATTTTCACATATTTAACTTCCATCCAGTCATATTTACTGTATTTAATGGATTATCATAATTATTAATGGGACAAATGCCTACGCGCATTCCCAATTCAACTCATCACCCTATCCGATTTATCATATGAATGTTATAAGTAACTGTCCCCAATTAACCTGTTCAATTATCTGCTTGTCACCATAACAAAAATCCTCCTAATTGATACACATTGCTCTAATTACAAAACTACGTTACGATTGCTTTATCAATCCAATGTGCATTAATTCATGTTAATTTCTCATATTTGTTTTAAAGAAACATCACCTAAATTATCCAAACTCATCCATTTATTATTATTATTAATATGAAATTCTCATGGATAATTACCATGTTCTATTTTTCATAAGATCCATTAAATTGGTATGAATATTCCTCCTTAATTCCCCATGTAAATTCTCATACATGATCATTCCGCATTATCATTTTAAAGAAAATCCTTAACCGCCAGAAAAATCGAATCACTTTACGATAAATGACAATCAGAACTCATCTAAGACGAATTGCATCAAAATGATCAAGAACTACATTTAAATAAACAAATTACCAATAAACTATCTCAAAACGATCGCTAAAAATAACAATGTGCCATAAAAATATGCACGGAACTGTACAACAAAAATCAGGGTGAAACTCCTGTCTAAATAGAACAGCCGGATGCCTTCCGAAAATATACTCATTCTACTATTTGCCCACCGTGGATATGCTATCTCAAAAGAAATAAAATAAAATTCGAAGAGTGGACAACATCAAAAAGATCCATGCTTATGTCCCAATATAATGCAGAAAATAAAGATCTATGGCGTGTAAAACGATTCCTACATGGTTGAATGTTATAGTCTAAGGTCTGATATTCACCGGTACTAGATATTAAGAATAGAATAAGGGACTCACGTCCATTTCAGATGTTCTTGAAGAAGGTCCAAGTTCCTGCGGAATGCCCTTAGTCTGAGCATAAAATCCCACGCGATCCTCCGCACACGGAAATGTGCACAGATCGACTTCATGGCTCCACTGGTTCAAGTCCCAAGTATCCAGACGTCAGCATCCATCGTACACCCAATTCATATTTAACGCACCATAATACTGGCTCGACTCATGGTAGATTTCAAAAGTTCATACCGGCGTATCGCTACCATGACGTCCTGATCGGATTGTCTTAACACCATAGCTTCTGCTATGAAAAAGCACGTGTCTAATACTGTCACTGATTTTACGACAATCACCCGGTGTTTTACCGTCCCGAAATACTTCCGAATAGTCACAGTAATGTTCCCGGTTACTTGATTGTAATCCTTCTGTAGTTATCGCAGTACGCTTACATACCTGTTTAGCCTTAATTCCATGCCAATTGCTAGCCAGAAATCTACCCTGGTATGAGGTATTATATTCACATAACTCAAGTAAGGAGTTATTTCCAGCTCATATGCCTTAATATGCTGTGAGCTCGGGCCATACCCAACACAACCTTGCATTTACAAAAGCTAGTCCCATCTAGTAAAACTATCCTGAGCACATTTGAACAATGCCTCGTTTGTAGGCTAATTTTGGCTTCCAGGTCAGGTACTCGTAACTTAAGATTGATTAAGCCGCCCGCTTATGCACGGATTAACTGCACAAACACGACTGTCTCCCATTACAGCTGCCTGCTTGACCCTGCAAATCGTCAGGTGTTAGCATACATACGCGCATCGCCGTCCGCGCATCTCTTCCAGCCTGCACCCAACGGCAGTGAAACTCAACTCAGTCAGGCGCTCGCTTCAAATTCAAAATGTAGCCGCGACAAAAAACAACATCTCCATAACCAGCAACTGACGCTCTTTCACACGGTTACAGTACATAATTTAATATTACAATCCACAAGATTGAAATTCTGTTTGCTGGATTTCTGAGCATCGTTATTTTACTTATAGTTTAAAAATCAACAGGCATATATTGTAGACACACAAGCACACGTACGGGGCAGTCACTTGCCGTGTTAAGAAGCAGCCAGAAACAAACAGTGCACCTGGGATCACATAACCGGGCCTTGCCGAGTTGGGCGGCTTCGGTGACGTAGTTGGTAGCGTGCTGAGCTTCTATGACCAAGATCGCGGGT
The DNA here is from genome assembly GCA_946902985.2 of Meconema thalassinum. NCBI lineage: Eukaryota > Metazoa > Arthropoda > Insecta > Orthoptera > Tettigoniidae > Meconema > Meconema thalassinum. Next base: position 290,292,926 of record OX336391.1, on the reverse strand, counting down.
TCAAACCCGGCCGAAGTTATCGGATTTTTAAGAGCGTTAAAAATCCCTTTGGAGGGTAAGTAAAGCCGGCGGGCCCATGCCATAGATTTATGGCAAGTAAAAGAACCTTCCACAAAATTTATAGGTTAGAATTGATAACGCTATATTAGTTCCAACGCTCGCCGCCAGGTTCTGACTGCGATGGCATCTAGTAGCCAAGTCCTCAAGCTAGGTTTCGTGGACGGTAACATTTGGTAGCGAAAGTAGGAACTACTTGAAATTATTGTCTGCAGTCCTTACTTGAATTAAAAGCAGATAACACGCACTAATACAGTCATCACAATTAACACCGGTTATCAGACAGATTCTACACACACCCAAAGGACACGGAGCTACAGACCACGTTATCGCAGCCGGACAATATCGACCAAGTTGCTTGTACATAACACGCGAGGAGCCCCAGTACGTCCAAGTATTCTTTGACCTAGCGTAACCATTATTGCTGTAGGTGATTTTCATCACCAAAATATATATTTAGTCAATGGTTGAGCCACAGGGGGACGACTTGACTTGTATTAATATGCGTCAAAACCCTGGCGCAGGCTTTCATTAAAATCTCGCTTGGGCCGTGTGTACCTACCCACTTAAAATGTATGAGGCTGCTTTCCCAGCTCGGGAGTGGACCACTATCATTTAGTAATTCCCTTCTGGTCGCTATGTACTGTATAAACAGTAAACTGATTAACGGAGATCATGCTTGGGTCTTATAATGTGTGATATTAAATATCAACGATACGTGGAGGATGGGTGTTGGCTTTGGCTTTTACGTCAGCGGAGTCCAGAACTCAATGGTGGTGGTAATTGTTTTAAGGGGACACCGTAGTGAATTTTCTAACTTCTATATTAGCCTACTTTCGAATTTGCAAAACTTGAAAGTAGGCTATAAGATCTACATGGCGTTGTCAGTCTGTTTGTGTGTGAGTGTGTGTGTGTGTGTGTGTGTGTGAGTGTGTACTGTATATCTGTCCCCCTATCAATTCAAACACGACGAAACCGAATAGAATGACATTTGGTACACATGGCAAATAGCACCTCAGTGTCATGTTTTATATTGCTGCCATCTTACCAAAATTTAATGGCGGCCACTCAAATAGTCAAAACTTAAAATTAAATTACGACCAAACTTATCATCGGATCTTTACCAAATTTGGTAAAAACATACCTTCGTATGGAAAGCGCCTTGCCATTTCAGGATGGCGGCCGTGTGAATTATGCAAGTTTTATAATCCATGACTTGGGAACCACCAGTTCCGATTATCGAACCGAGAATAATTTAAACTGTTCTAAAGGACGTGGCCCGTTCATAATTAAAAGTTTATACATACTCCAGAAGTGACTTTAAAAGGCTTAGCCGTCTCGGTTACAGGACATGATGGCAGCTGGTCTCCCGTTCTTACCTATATTTCACTAATTTGAGTATGTTGCATGCAATATAGCCTACTGATAGAAATAATATAAACTTTGTTTGAAATGGATTATAATGAATATATACAGTACTCCAGTGAAGAAATCGTTAACTCCAAGTCATTATTTAATTAGTCGTTATATGTAAATCGATTGATAACGTTTGACCTGGGTGGGCACGTTTGGCTCTGTGGTTAGAGCATTGGTCTTTCACACGGCCGGCCGGGGTTCAAAACCTATCGGAGTTGTATTTTTTTGCTTGATTTTTTATATTTATTGTTTTTTAAGTACTGATACGTTATAAAATTGAGCGTTATGTTGTGCTTTTAGCAATGGAAAATATGTATTTAATTAAAACACAGTTCTCCACCAGATCTCCACGAGTGACATCTACTTACAACCAGTTGAACTATATGTTTACTAACCACGGCCTACTAGATGCGAGCTGCGATAGAGCGTACTCGCCCCCAAGGATAGGCGCGATTGCGATTAAAAATTAGCTGTGCAGTAGGTTTATTAAATGTGTTTCACCCAGCGATACATTTAGACCAACGAAGTTTTGCTTCAGTTTCAATTATTGTAAGTAGTCGGTGTTAATATACTGAATTCCTACGTTGTTTGGAGTGTTTGCTGATGAAATTGTAAAATGCTGGGGTATATTATAAACGATGGTTTGAACGCCGCTGCTCAAATCCAGTAGGTCATACTGTTGAGTGTCATTTAGTACTTCGAATAGGCAGAAGAAAGGAGGTGATAAGAACAAAGAGTTACCCATATTCATACATTTAGGAGAAAGTAGGCTATATGTTCTTTCCTGAACATCTTGTTTTTCTATGATATTTTACCAAATGATATTCTGAAATGTATCTCCTCATGTAGGAGAGACTCATACAAATCCGCAATATTAAGGGGTTGGTGGTAAACATGATAAATTAACCCTTTCACTTTCATGCTCTCGTCTGATGGATGTGTGACGACTGTGAGCCATATTCACCAAGCTGTGCAGACAGACGCTTCTTTATAAATGAGATGGAAGAGAGACCAATAAAGATATTAAAATAAAATATTATAAACATAGAGTGTATAAACGGTTGTTTTGTTGTTTGATTCTTCAGTCTTTTGACTGGTTTGATGCAGCTCTCCATGCCTCCCTGTCCTGAGCTAATCGTTTCATCTCTACATAGCTACCACACCCTACATTCGAGGCAATCTGTTTAACATACTCCAACCTTGGTCTACCCCTACAGTTCTTGTCCTCGACTCTTCCTTCCATAAGTAAGCTTGCTATTCCTGGGTGTCTTAGTATGTGTCCTACCAACCTATCTCTTCTCTTCATTAGCAGTCGCCAGAAACATCTCACCTCTCCCACTCGTCTTAATACCTCTTCGTTTGTAACCCTATCTACCCATCTGATCTTCATCATTCTCCTGTAACACCACATTTCAAACGCTTCAATTCTCCTCTTTTCTGCTGCACCAATAGTCCAAGTTTCGCTTCCATAGAATGCCACGCTCCAGATAAAGGTTTTCAAAAATTTCTTCCTAATACCTAAATCTATATTCGATGTCAACAGATTCCTTTTCTGTAGAAATGCTGTCCTTGCCTGAGTCAACCTACTTTTTATATCATCTTTGCTTCGTCCATCACTGGTTATTTTGCTTCCTAAGTAACAGAAGTTACCTAGTTCCTTTAGTTTTTCCCCTGCCAATTTGATGTCCATAGAGGTTTCTGATTTATTGCGGCTGCATTCCAATATTTTTGTTTTGCATTTATTAATGAAAATAAGTGATGTATCTGAGCCACATGATTTCAATGTAAAAAAAAACAATTGAAAGAAAACACATATTTCAGATTTGATATGTTTGAATTAATTTTGGAAAAGTCTACTATTCATGTTAAAAGAAAGTATATTATTTGATAGCGAGGTAAATGTCAAGATTCCAAAATTGCCATCGAAAACTGAGAAAAATACACGCACGTTTGCCACCAACCACGACTTAAACGAGACACGAATCTCTGTGAGCACATGTTTCAGACTCGAAGAATTAATATAATTACAGATTGTCTGAGGTTCCCGCGGAATATAAACGTAGTTAAAAATGCCTTCTTCATATTCCCTGAAAATTGCTGTTATCAAGCGTAGAAATAACGAAATAACCAATAATAAAGGCCGGTAACGATGAATCGTTACCCTGACAGTTTTAGCACGAAGAGGGACGCAATGACAGATCGTTACCTTGAAAGTCAAAGGGTTAAGGGAAAGAGTTTCAAAAAATCAGCATAGAAATTAAATTACTACATATTTATGACAGACTCAGTTATTAAAATTTCATCTGGCAAGGCTCGAGTAAATCAATTAATAACACTTTCGAAGAAATTTGATTTTAGTAACTTTTTAGTTTTAGGTAGATTTCTTTAGAAAGCTAACTATTGCAATGGGTACCGTGTTTCGACTTCCGGAAAATTTCGACATATCTTCGCGTTTCACATCCCCCAGACCCCAAAACCACCGTCAGTTCAAAAGTTTATACATAATTTATGTATATATTGAACCCTTTACCCTATGTTGGTTAAATGATTCTACTTTTTATTTCTTCAATTAATAAATATTTCAACCAGCATCATGAAAGTAGCCAGACAGTGATGAGGAAATCTCAAGCATCTGATGGAGACAGTAGGGAAATACCTGCGACAGTTTAACAAAAGGCTAAGTACTTGAGCTATGAAAAGAAATAGCTTAGCGATGTATCACAGGGACAGGTGTGGCTACCTCAATTTTAGAAGCGACGCGCGGTGAGACATGGTTCTGGTATGTTCATTGTGTTATTCGCGCCTAGAAGAAATATGATGCAGTAACGTGAATGGCTGATGAAGAAAATAGACACTCCCAAGACGCCAAGATCTACTAGAAACCGCCAAATTACAGAAAATGGAGAACCAATGAGAAGAGAATGCCTACTTGCGCGCCAACTCCGGCTGGGGTACGCGGCGGCTAGCATTCACGCGGGAAGTCGCCTAGACAAAATCTCTACGATCGATTCTAGGATTAATGGGCATATTCTTGACCTGTGCAATATTACGAGTTCAGTGATATTTATTTCATTCCTGTATCACAATTATTTCGAGAAATTTTTACATAAAATCCCCCTCCATCTAGACCCAAGGGCCAGTTCATTTATAAGTGTGTCGAAGAGCCAAGACATTGACTTTTATTCCGTGTGTTGAGGACACACTATTATTATTCTGTTCGTCTGAGGAGATAGACTTTATTTGTGTGTCACATGGACACAAGATATTCATTGTAAAGTGTTAAATTCAGTGATAGATAGTCATTGTACTATAGTTATAGGGACAGTATCGTCGAGAATTCGCCAACGAACAGTGACAGGGAATTTAGTACCTGAACAAGCGAATTTAGCAGTCAGACATAAAGTGTATAATAACCTAATTTTTGTATCAGCGCAAGGATGACATCGATGAATGCAGAGGAAGTTTGGAATTCTCAACAGTCCGTCCAGATGGCTGCTATGAGATAAAGAACCATCCAGTTGGGGAATGGCGTCTGATGTTCTTTGACGGGTGACTACAAAAAGAGATGAGTACGAAATAATATTTTATTATTTATTAAATTAACTTATGGTTTATGGGACATATTTTTTTTGTAAATACTTTGCTTGTGTGATTAATGTAATATATTTTGTTTTGATCTGACACATTTTTGTTGGGAAGCAGCTCGCACAATTGTAGTTAATGGAAAGTTCTTTTCTTTGTGTTGTGTTAACCAACGTAGCTATGTGAACGGCAGTGTTCGCCTATGTTACGAAGTGCGGTTAAAATCGTCTCTCGGAGATATGTCGTGTTTCAGAAGTAGGACTGAATTAATATAATTAGATAGTAGATTGGAGGGTAATTAAATTTTGTTGAGATTTATTATTGATCAGATTCAGTGTGATTATTGCCTTTTGGAGCAATGTAATTTGTGACGAAGAGTACTCAGCTCTATCGTAGGTTTTAAATATTGTGTTAAATGTTTGCGAGCTCTAATTCAGCAGACCCATGTGAAAGGCGTTATGTCAGTCCCAGATGTGTGTATTGTGAGTATATATTGTGGTATTACAAGCGGGAACTTCAGCAGAGACTGATTTCTGTCAGCTTGGTATCAGATTCATATTGTATCCTTGCGAGGACAATTATGGATATGTGATTATTGTCTGACCATATGTTGAGTTAGAGAAGATGTTAGTTGCTGTTGATTCCTTGAGATAACAGTTCAGCTGGTCGGCTATTTATATACACTAGAAGGGGGACATGACTGGTATTGAGGAAAGGGTGAGTTGTGGTCACAAGGGCTGGCTGAGTTTCGCAAGCTCATTAGTGGAGTGCACGTCTGGCTCCCAATTACTTGAAAATAAATATAAATGTGAGAAACTGATCAATGGTAAAATTGTTTAAATAAATGGGAGTTGCCTACGAAACACGATAATCTTCGAAGCGTTTCTTTAACATGCAATTTTGGTAATATAAAGTAATCTTAACCAATCAGGTTGTTTGTTGTTGTTGGTTTATTCTATGTTTATTTTCCATGTCAGTGACCCGTGAGTCATGTGCGGCGCTGTTTTTTCCTTGTTGTTGAGTATCTGGCCATTGTGGCAGCTCATTTGGTTAAGTGTGTCACCACACTAATAAGGGTCTCAGTGAGATGCCTGTAAATAGTAGAGTTGTAATATGTGTGTCAGAGTTAGATTTAAGGATTTTTATTAATGTTATGCCCATAGCCATAAAAGTTGATTTACGAGATGATTGTTCGTAAGCACCGTGGCTGTTAACCCGTTGTGAACGAATGATCATCCAAGTACTCATTTCTCGTAGATAGTCATCACGCGAACATAAATTCACATGCAAGGTAGTGGAACTTGGATCCACATTTTATTAGAAAAGGGGAGATCCATCTGACTCCTCAAAGTGATAAATATTCATGTCAGGGGGAAAATTCAGGGAGGATTTTGTTTATTTTTGTTTGTTTTATTCTTTTATGCACAAAATTAGTTATTAAATCTTGTTATTATCTTACGTTTTGTCTCCTTTCTTTCTTAATGATAGTTTTCATCCTATAACCCTTGCCTCAGAAAAGCACGTTGTTTGGCGGACGTAAACACCACACTATGAACTGAACGCGACCCCTTGATCTAAGATTCTTGCATAAAACACTGCTATTCTGAAGGGTTCATAGGTGAAAACTGGCGGCCAACGGTGGGGCTATTCACTGTGGTGTAACGGGGAGATTACACATGTCAATAGTGGCGCATTTGAGTAAAACTGGCATGCCGCAAGTGCAGGCAGATATGACAGTATTTAATCACCGGGAAGTGATATTTTATTAAAAGTAGTTGAGGCGAAGTGGATACCGCCAAAAGTGTGAAAGATAAATTAAAATCAGGAGTTTGCAAAGTAAAATACGGTTCACGTTTTTGTCTTTTAAAGTAAAGTAAAATTAAGATGTGATACCGGGCGCCCAATGATAAAGTTAAAACTAGATTTGTGTAGAAAGTCAAACTCATGGAAATATTAGGAGGCTGTAGCCTAAAATGACAATTATTACTTTGTTAATTAGTCTGTGTTAATATCAGATCAGGATAACTGTTTAATGACTAAATATGTGCTTGGGTTAAAAAGTAAATTGAGTAAAACTAGAACTACTCAGAGATGCAATCAACTAATGGGATTAAAGGTAAAAATAAATGAACTGAGTAGGATAAAGAAATTAAATGTGCATTGGATTTATGTGCGTGTCAAGGGGCATTGGCGTATGCCATTTCCCATATGTCTCATATATATTGTAAAACATGGCAACGGTGGCGCAGATCCAGGAGATCAATGAAAGTGCAGCGAGGAGAACGCAGGAATTGTTGGATACTAAATTAGCAGAACAAAGTGAAGCGTTGAATACTAAACTATCAGAACAGAGTCAATCTATAAACACGAGTATGTTAGAGCAAAGTGAAGCGTTGAATACAAAATTATCTGAACAAATAAACACTAGTATTTCAGAACAAAGTGAGTCCATAAAGAAATTGTCAGAGCAAAGCGAATCGCTAAATACTAAACTGTCAGAGCAAAGTGAATCGTTAAATACTAAACTGTTAGAGCAAAGTGAATCGCTAAATACGAAAATGTCAGAACAAAGTGAATCGCTAAATATTAAACTGTTAGAACAAAGTGAATCATTGCGGACACAGTTAAATAACAGTAGAATTGAGCAAAATGAATATCAGGCGGAACAAGCTAGGTTATTAAAGATTGAAATTAATGACACTATAAATTCACAGTTAGAGGCGCAAAATAATAAAAACACGAACCAATTAGCTTCGTTAACCGCAGAGATGAAAGAGCACACAAACCAACAGATGGTATTACTGGCCCTTGATGTAAGCAAAAATAATGAGAAACAATTAGAGCAGATTGCAAAAATAGAGAGAATTTTTGATAAAAAACTTAGCATTCTCGATGAAACGGTGTTAGCTAAATTAGAGCAGATTGAAATAGCATGCACAATGAATACAAGCGAGGTCAAAATAGCTCAAGATAAGTTGGAAGGTCGATTTAAGGAGATGGAGAAAAGTGGCAGGGTCATTCAACAACAAATATCAGCAGTAGATGAGAACATATCAGGCATAATTAAAGATATGGACCGGCTCGAGATAAAATCAGCGGAACAGTGGAAAAGCCTAGAAACGGAACAAGAACAATTTAAGAGTACATTAGACGAAAGGCTAAGCCAGATAGAAAATAATCAGGATGAAAATAAGAGCCAGATAGAAGAAAAAATAAGCACGATTAAAGAACAGATCAGGAAAGATTGGAAGAAAATGAATATTGATTCTAGAGAGGAAAGATCCACCATTCTTAAAACAGTAGGCGAAAACCACACGCGTATTCAAGCTTTGGAGCAGGAAGTAAAAAATAGACTTAAGGAGCAGACAGACAGGATCATAAAAGCCGAACTTCGCTCATTAGAACAATCATCTATATTTAAAACGGGAGCATTGAAAGACAAGCAGGATGACTCACATAGTCCCCAACCCAGCATAGCAGGAAGTCAGACTCAAGCAGAGAGCCCATTAACAACAAACACAGAAGGATTTCGCAAGAACGTAGATAGGAGCTCAACACCACAGGACGGTCATCAGCCCACACAACTTATACAAGTAATTCGATCAAATGACTACAAACCGCAGAAATACACCGAAAATTCAGCGGTAACACCTAAGGCCTTTATCAAAGAGATTGAAGACCACTTTAATGACACTGGGGTACCTGAAGCACGTAGATTGAGAATGATGGAGAGATTTTTATCAGGAAATGTTCTTACCTGGTTTTTAAGTTTCAAATACACATTTGGAACCATGTCAGACTTTAATTTACCGTTTCTGCGCAAATACTGGTCTCCCGCCATACAACAGAGTTTAAGAATGGAGCTTTACTCTAGAAAATACCAAACTACCCAGCAGACAAAATACTCAGATTTCTTTAACATGCAAATGCTAAAATTTCGCGACCTAGATTACCCATTAAACGAAGCAGATCTGGTGATGACAATAGCAAGGCAAATGCCAGTTAATGTACAGCAAGTACTAGTCGCAGCAAACGTTAGTACGGCCCTACACGCAGAGCAGATATTACGGCAAATAGATGAGACCACATCTCATAGTCATTTTAGAGGAGGAAGACAGCTGGAATTAGTCAACACTACAGAGGTCGTAAAAACAAAACAGGGAAATACTAAAACGCAGGGTACTAATACAAGCACCTCCACACCTAGGCGAAACCAGGAAGAAGGGGAAAACAGACCATATCAGCGTAACGAAAATCACTACAACAATAGATACCAGGGCAACAATAGATACCAACAGAGAGGATATCAACAATGGCGTGATAATCGAAGGAATGACAGGCCTTATGGAAGATACGGTGATTACAATGCCAATCAACGATGGAAAGGAAGGAGAGATCAGAATCAAGGAGATCAACGTAACTATCGAGATGACTGGGATGATAGGCACGCTCAATCACAAAATTACTTAGAGGAGTTACACGCTAATCAAGGTGGAGAACTAGGAAGATGGGAAAAGGCCATTGGGAACAGAAAGAACCCAGATACACATACGGAGGAAGCTGGAAGTCTACTGAGACAAGAGGAATATCAAGGACATGAGCGACAGAAGGATGATGGGAGTCGAAATGGAGCTAAAGAAAAATGTTAATTTTGGATCAAGGAGACAGCCTCAAAACACAACAGTCGGAAGTTGACGATGGATGGATAGTAGCGAACATACAAGAATGGATTGCTTTACCAGAAGACTGCCTGGAGGAGACGGTGAAACCACGGAACGATGAAATTAGGCAATTACCCATTATTTACGCAAGGATTGGTGGAATTAATATAAGATGTTTATTGGATACAGGGTCACAGATCAGTCTAGTATCGGAGGCCTTGGTTCGAGAGTTGGGACGGACTCAGAATATTCCTGTAATTCCGGTACCACAGCTCAAAGTGAGGGGTGTTATTCCTGAACGCACCGTCACTTGTAAACGTCAGGCATACTTAGAGCTGAACATATTGGAGCATACTTTTGGGCAAACATTCATTATCATGGCAAAGATGAATTTCAATATAATTCTTGGTGCAAATTTCATTTGTGACTATCAAGCAGTGATAGATTTACACAAGAATACAGTCAGTTTTAGAGAATATGACCAGCTGAAAAACGTGGGATTGCATATGGATGAAATCACTACCGGAAGAAACGTAAATTCTTGGGCATTGGAAGCAATATCAGAAGAGACGGAAGAGGAGGTACGAAAGGCGGAAGATAACATCGTAGAAGGGGCTGTTGTGGAACTAGATGAGGAGATAGAATCCCAGGAGATATGGTCTTTATTAACAGAAGGAGATAACAGCGATGCACAATTTGAAGAGTTACTACAGGAGCGGCTCAATGACATTCAACTTGGGGGTGAACACAGAAAACAGTTGGGAGAGATTTTAAGGAAGCACAAAACAGTATTTGATACAGTACCTGGGAAAATATTAAATTTCAAGTACTCTATGCAAGTCGAGGACTGGTCTCCTTTCAAAAGCAGATTGTACCCAATTCCTGAAAAATATCGTGGTCAAGTTAAAATCATTATAGATGAGATGTTAGAAGCTGGAGTGATAAGGAAGACACCTACACCTTATCTAAATGCGATTTTGGCAGTCACAAAACCAAATGGATCTATTAGACTTTGTTTAGATGCCAGAAACCTCAACATGAGACTCATTTTTCCTGAGTATGACAGAGCGCCAATTATCAGAGACGTATTAAAAGGCTTTAAAAACAAGAGCATTTATTCATCAGTCGATCTGACGAGCTCGTTCCACCATCTTGAGTTGGATGAGAAGTCTCAGCTTCTAACTGGCTTCTTATTCGATAACCAGACATATTGTTTCGTCAGAATGCCTTTTGGAGTCAAAACAGCGGGCTGTGCTTTAATCCGAGCACTGGACCGGAACCTAACCGAGGAAGTAAAGGAGATGACGGTGCGATACATTGACGACATTCTGTTGGCATCCGACAACATTGAAACTCACATGGAAAATTTAGATAAAGTATTGGGCAATTTAAATGCATCGAATTTCAAAGTAAACCTGAAGAAATCGCATTTCTTCAAGAGCGAGGTCTTATATTTGGGTCACGTCATTGGCAAGGAGGGAGTGAAACCAAATCCAGCTAAGATTGAAGCGATAAAGAATTTCCCTACACCAACGAGAGTCAAGCACATTCGGGCTTTCTTAGGCGTAACGGGATTCTTTAAAGAAAACTGTCCAGGTTATACAGAGACTGTAGCTCCAATGCAAGAAATGTTAAAGAAAAATAACAAATGGTCATGGAACGCGGAATGTGAGAAGGCATTCCAAGCAACAAAACAGCTATTAGAAAACTGCATTAAATTAGGATATCCAGATTTCAAGCTCAAATTTATAATCCAAGCGGATGCTTCACTAATTGGGATAGGTGCTATGCTCTACCAAGAGGATCCAGCTAACCTGCAACACAAAACATATTTGGCATTTGTCAGCCGAAAATTGCGTAAGCACGAGCGAAATTATACTGTAACCGAGCTAGAATTGTTGGCCATCCTTCATGCGCTCCAACAATGGAAACGAATAATCTATGGTTACCCGATTGTTGTCAGGACTGACCACAAGGCACTAACATTCTTGTTTAAGACGTCAATGGCAAGCGAACGTGTGACACGTTGGTCTATATACATTCAGCAGTTCAGCATTGAAATTGAACATTGTCCAGGGAAGATGAACGTGATACCGGATGCACTCAGCAGGAACCCAGAGCCTGATAACGGAGAAACAGCGATGGTACAACACTTGGAGTTAACACCGAAGGACCGGGAATTCTTGGAGGAGTTACGTGAGATACAGCGAGAACAGGAAGCGGAACCATGGATGATGCTATTAATTAAATACTTCAAAAAGCAACTACCTACAGGAACACCTGCATTTCGAGAAGCGAAAGCCAAAGAAGGAAGATATGTTTATGTCAACAATTTGCTGCACAAATGGGTAGATAATGACCACACCAAGTTACGCATATTAGTACCTGCATCGTTACAACGAGGATTGACATGGCATACGCACGAAAGTTACGGTCACGTGGGCTTAGACAAGTGCGAAGCAACAATAGGAGAGACATTTACATGGCCACGTATGAGAACAACTATATGTGACGTCATTACAACTTGTGACCCATGTCAGAGGACAAAGCCAAATAATTATTTACTGAGGCAATATCCTAGACCATTGCTACCTCAGAAACCATGTGAGCTGCTGGCGATCGACTGTCCTGGTCCAATTCCGAAGGGAAGGAGAGGTTGCCGTCATTTGCTAGTGTGCATTGATGTATTTTCTAAGTTCGTAGTACTATACCCTATTCAGAAAACAACATCGAAGCAGGTACTCAGTCGCATTCGTAATAGAGTTATTCCAACCCTTGGAAAACCAGAGTTTATATTATCAGATCACGGCAGTTATTTCACAAGCGCCGAATTCAAGAAAGGAATGGAAGACATGGGTATAAAACATGTTTTAAGCAGTATCCGACATGCCCAAGCAAATCCAAGCGAGAGAGTAATTAAATGTGTAACTGCATACTTGAGGATCTTCATTCCGAACGAACACCACAAATGGGTCGATAAAATTAAGGACGTAGAGACATGCATGAATTCTACCAGGCACGAGTCAACAGGACAAATCCCTATGGTCCTACACAAGAACGAGTATCCAGTAAGAACGTGGAAAAGCATCATTAACTGTCCACAAGATCCCATGATAGCACCAGACCTGCGAATTGAAAGAACGAGAGAATACATGAGGAAACAAGCAGACCGCAGATTACGGCGAGTAAGAAATAAGAGGTTCCACGGTGATCTTGAAGTCAACCAGCTCGTTTTGGTAAAACGACCTGCTATATCGGACCCAGAAAAGAAAATCTTTAGTAAGTTCTGCGAGAAATTCATAGGACCCTATTCTATCGTAAGAAACCTTGGAAATAATGCTTACAGAGTGAAAGAATTGAGCACAGGAACAATGTCAGTTTACAACGCTGCCAACCTAAAGAAATATCGTCGAAGTGAACCATGGTAGCGCAGAAATAATGACGCTGTTTGAATATACGGACGTCTTTCTATCAACAAAGTCAACGGGGAGCAGTTGAGTACGGCACGTGATGAAGGAGGAAGTAGACTTGTTGTTGACAAACATTAACGAGGCGAGTAAGGTATTACCGCAGGCATCAGAGCGTCACGCAAGATTGGAAGGGGGAGAGACAAGCAGGAAATGAAAACGAGTAAATGCCATTGAAGACAGGAGCGCCTAGACCAAGTAAGAAAAGGGGGTGATTCTGGAATTAAAACAAATTGGCCTACGGAAGTATTGTAAAATTGTCGACTTTATTCCTAAGTTCGAAATTTTGTGAGTGGGAGAGTTGTGAACCCTTTACCCTATGTTGGTTAAATGATTCTACTTTTTATTTCTTCAATTAATAAATATTTCAACCAGCATCATGAAAGTAGCCAGACAGTGATGAGGAAATCTCAAGCATCTGATGGAGACAGTAGGGAAATACCTGCGACAGTTTAACAAAAGGCTAAGTACTTGAGCTATGAAAAGAAATAGCTTAGCGATGTATCACAGGGACAGGTGTGGCTACCTCAATTTTAGAAGCGACGCGCGGTGAGACATGGTTCTGGTATGTTCATTGTGTTATTCGCGCCTAGAAGAAATATGATGCAGTAACGTGAATGGCTGATGAAGAAAATAGACACTCCCAAGACGCCAAGATCTACTAGAAACCGCCAAATTACAGAAAATGGAGAACCAATGAGAAGAGAATGCCTACTTGCGCGCCAACTCCGGCTGGGGTACGCGGCGGCTAGCATTCACGCGGGAAGTCGCCTAGACAAAATCTCTACGATCGATTCTAGGATTAATGGGCATATTCTTGACCTGTGCAATATTACGAGTTCAGTGATATTTATTTCATTCCTGTATCACAATTATTTCGAGAAATTTTTACATAAAATCCCCCTCCATCTAGACCCAAGGGCCAGTTCATTTATAAGTGTGTCGAAGAGCCAAGACATTGACTTTTATTCCGTGTGTTGAGGACACACTATTATTATTCTGTTCGTCTGAGGAGATAGACTTTATTTGTGTGTCACATGGACACAAGATATTCATTGTAAAGTGTTAAATTCAGTAATAGATAGTCATTGTACTATAGTTATAGGGACATTATCGTCGAGAATTCGCCAACGAACAGTGACAGGGAATTTAGTACCTGAACAAGCGAATTTAGCAGTCAGACATAAAGTGTATAATAACCTAATTTTTGTATCAGCGCAAGGATGACATCGATGAATGCAGAGGAAGTTTGGAATTCTCAACAGTCCGTCCAGATGGCTGCTATGAGATAAAGAACCATCCAGTTGGGGAATGGCGTCTGATGTTCTTTGACGGGTGACTACAAAAAGAGATGAGTACGAAATAATATTTTATTATTTATTAAATTAACTTATGGTTTATGGGACATTTTTTTTTTTGTACTTTGCTTGTGTGATTAATGTAATATATTTTGTTTTGATCTGACACATTTTTGTTGGGAAGCAGCTCGCACAATTGTAGTTAATGGAAAGTTCTTTTCTTTGTGTTGTGTTAACCAACGTAGCTATGTGAACGGTCGTGTTCGCCTATGTTACGAAGTGCGGTTAAAATCGTCTCTCGGAGATATGTCGTGTTTCAGAAGTAGGACTGAATTAATATAATTAGATAGTAGATTGGAGGGTAATTAAATTTTGTTGAGATTTATTATTGATCAGATTCAGTGTGATTATTGCCTTTTGGAGCAATGTAATTTGTGACGAAGAGTACTCAGCTCTATCGTAGGTTTTAAATATTGTGTTAAATGTTTGCGAGCTCTAATTCAGCAGACCCATGTGAAAGGCGTTATGTCAGTCCCAGATGTGTGTATTGTGAGTATATATTGTGGTATTACAAGCGGGAACTTCAGCAGAGACTGATTTCTGTCAGCTTGGTATCAGATTCATATTGTATCCTTGCGAGGACAATTATGGATATGTGATTATTGTCTGACCATATGTTGAGTTAGAGAAGATGTTAGTTGCTGTTGATTCCTTGAGATAACAGTTCAGCTGGTCGGCTATTTATATACACTAGAAGGGGGACATGACTGGTATTGAGGAAAGGGTGAGTTGTGGTCACAAGGGCTGGCTGAGTTTCGCAAGCTCATTAGTGGAGTGCACGTCTGGCTCCCAATTACTTGAAAATAAATATAAATGTGAGAAACTGATCAATGGTAAAATTGTTTAAATACATGGGAGTTGCCTACGAAACACGATAATCTTCGAAGCGTTTCTTTAACATGCAATTTTGGTAATATAAAGTAATCTTAACCAATCAGGTTGTTTGTTGTTGTTGGTTTATTCTATGTTTATTTTCCATGTCAGTGACCCGTGAGTCATGTGCGGCGCTGTTTTTTCCTTGTTGTTGAGTATCTGGCCATTGTGGCAGCTCATTTGGTTAAGTGTGTCACCACACTAATAAGGGTCTCAGTGAGATGCCTGTAAATAGTAGAGTTGTAATATGTGTGTCAGAGTTAGATTTAAGGATTTTTATTAATGTTATGCCCATAGCCATAAAAGTTGATTTACGAGATGATTGTTCGTAAGCACCGTGGCTGTTAACCCGTTGTGAACGAATGATCATCCAAGTACTCATTTCTCGTAGATAGTCATCACGCGAACATAAATTCACATGCAAGGTAGTGGAACTTGGATCCACATTTTATTAGAAAAGGGGAGATCCATCTGACTCCTCAAAGTGATAAATATTCATGTCAGGGGGAAAATTCAGGGAGGATTTTGTTTATTTTTGTTTGTTTTATTCTTTTATGCACAAAATTAGTTATTAAATCTTGTTATTATCTTACGTTTTGTCTCCTTTCTTTCTTAATGATAGTTTTCATCCTATAACCCTTGCCTCAGAAAAGCACGTTGTTTGGCGGACGTAAACACCACACTATGAACTGAACGCGACCCCTTGATCTAAGATTCTTGCATAAAACACTGCTATTCTGAAGGGTTCAATATGTATCTATCTATCTATCTATATATATATATCAGTTTCTTGTGGACACGATAACTGCCGTAATTTTGCACCAATCACTTTGAATTTTTTACATAATATGTATCCCTATAAAATCTCGATCGAGTTCGTTAATGGGAAAGATCAGTAGAAGGGGGTGAAAATGGGGGGCTTTTTTCGAAAAAGTGAAATTTCACTATAACTCTCTTAATACGTGAAATATCGAATCCCTTAAAAGTTCATAATATGTGTCGGATAAGTGCCAAAAATTTATTTCAAATAAGTTTTTTGATAGCACCAATCATTGACCAAAGGGGTGGAAAAAAGTGGGTTTTTCGGGAAACATTAATCATATCTCTCTTAATAGGCACAATATCAAAACCGTACAAAATGGAAAATATTCCCCTAATAATTACCTAAAACTTTTGTCTGAAAGAATTTTTGATATGACCCACCATTACGCCAAGGGATGAGAAAAATGATTTTCGGAATTTTAAAAAATGCCAAGTGCCATCAGAGGTTACCATAACAACGCTTTTAAATTGATAAGGGATGATCTATCAGAGGTTGCCAAGACAACGCCATGGACGAGATCACATTCATTTTTAGCCTACTTTTCACATTTTGCAAAAATGAGGAAAAAGTAGACTTAAGAGATCGATCCGGGAAAATGTGTGTCTGTCTGTCCTTCTGTCTGTCTGGCTGTGTGTGTGTGTGTCCCCCTATCAACTCCTAAACGGCTGCAGCAATCAAAACCAAATTTAGTATGAGTAAAGATGTGCACCGGAATTGCTCACGTCCATATTTGAAAATTATGTCAGTGCTACCAACTGCTGAAAAAACGCACTAGAAATTTGAGCTCCATGTTGGATATCTTGCAAGGTATGCATGGGAGCTATTCCAAAATTGACACACATGTAGATAATACTATTTCAGTTTAATTTCCAGGAGGCCAACCATGACAGTGTTGCCAAAATAATTTTAAGCCTTCTGATAGGTCCAATGTTTAAATGCATATAACTTCTACACTATCAACCGGATTTCAATCAAATTTTGTATGTAAAATGTGTACATATACAGATGTGACTGAGCATATTCTTAAGAGCCACCAGGGCTGCCAGCTGTTAATAATTGCTCTCTCTATTTTTTAAAATCCAAATACCAATATAACAGAAAGTATGCAAGCCAACAGCTTTAAACTATGCACACGTATACTCTGACATTTTAGATTAATTTGGAGTAACTTATATACGTCAGTTCTACCAACATGATTATAAGCCTGCTGATAGGACCAATTTTTAAATACATGTAACTTCTATACTATCAGTTGGATTTCAACCGAATTTCGTATGTGATATGTGTACCATAACAGATATGACTATAAGTATTGTTAAGAGCAATCAGGGCTACCAACTGTTAATAAATGCTGTCTATATTCTTTTTACCCTAATAACAATATATCAGAAAGTATGCAAGCCAACAGCTCTATACTTTGCACACGTATAGCACCTGACATTCTAGATTAATTTGGAGTAATTAATACAAGGCAGTACAGCCTCCGTGGCTTAGGCGGCAGCACGCCGGCCTCTCACCGCTGGGTCCGTGGTTCAAATCCCGGTCACTCCATGTGAGATCTGTGCTGGACGAAACGGAGGTAGACAGGTTTTTCTCCGGGTACTCCGGTTTTCCCTATCAAAATTTCATTCCAGCAACACTCTCCACTATCATTTCATTCATCTGTCAATCATTTAATCATTGCCCCAGAGGAGTGCGTCAGGCCTCGGCAGCCGGCACAGTCCATATCCTCGCCGCTAGTTGGGGGCTTCATTCATTCCATTCCTGACCCGGTCGGAGACTGGAAGCAGGCTGTGGATTTTCATTTCAATACAAGGCAGTGCTGCCAACATGATTCTATGCCTGCTG
Organism: Meconema thalassinum; assembly: GCA_946902985.2. Lineage (NCBI taxonomy): Eukaryota > Metazoa > Arthropoda > Insecta > Orthoptera > Tettigoniidae > Meconema > Meconema thalassinum. The sequence continues at coordinate 290,274,841 of OX336391.1, read as the reverse complement.
ATATGTCCAATTTTAAAATACATGTAACTTCTATACTAACAAATGGATTTCATCCAAAATTGGCACAACAAGATATCATAATAATTCAGATTATTTCTGACCAGCACACGCATGGTATTGTTGGCAACATGCTTTTACGCGTGCTGATAGATCCAGTGTCTAACTGCATGTAACGTCCATTGGACTTCAACCAAATTTTGTATTCTGTACCTTAAGAGGTGGAACTAAGAATATATTCAGTCACCAGGGCTGCCAACTGTAGTGCTCTATTAGGCTACATTATACCAGGTATATTTTGAACTAATTAAGACATTTCGATATTACCCCCTTAATTTCGTCATTATTCTAGATAGGTTCATATACTGTAGATTAATCTATGGCATGAATCTTAATTTTAAGAAAAGTAAGCTCTTTAGTTCGTCACGGAACTTCTTGTTCCATCTGACTATGAGGAAAGCGGCTAACTGGTAGCATGCTGAACTTCTATGCCTCAGGTGCTGGTTCAAAGCCGGCCGAAGTCGCCGGATTTTCTAAGAGCGCTAAAAATCCGTCAGCATGCTTTCCTTCGGAGGGGAAGTTACAACGTTCGTTGCAAGTTGCTGGTTGCGGTGGCATCTAGCAGCCAAGTTCACAGCTAGGTGTCGTTGACGTTAGTATTTGGTACAAAATTAGGTACTACTACTTAAAATTGACCGTCTGCAGACCTTACCTGAATTACAGACTAATACAGTCATCATAAATAACACCGTTTATCAGACAGATTCTACACACACCCAATGTACACGGGGTTACATGACCACCTTGTCGCAGCCCCTAAACTGAGGAACCAACCAACATCTCTGCGGGAGATAAAATTTTGCGTGAAGAAGTAACAGACTGTTAGATAGTTACAAATTAGTTCCAAACCTTGCATAAGGACAGTGTGATCACAAGTATAAAAATTAACCCCAAATGACAAGAAGGTTACCATCCCCATAAGACAGTAAAATGTTAAAAGTATGCATAGAAAGACGAAAAAATGTTAACTAACCTCCAATTGTAAAATACTTTCTCGCAATAAATGAGGTCTGATCCTCCTACGGAAACCTGCATATTTTGCCTATTATAGCCTATCCCCTAGTTTGCCCGGTGAAATCTACCTCCGCCTTCCGGCGTGCCGAGAGGAATTTTTTATATACTAGTGGTAGGCCTACTAGGCCTAAATCCGTGATACCTTGCTTAAATCTACAATATGGTAAGTCTAATAATATGCTTCATTACTAGACTGCCACTGCCGCATAATTGCATCACCGAAATACATATGATTTTATAAAAATTTTATAAACAAAATACAACACAGGTTTTTACGATTTTACCACCAGGTGGAAGCACTTGTTTCGAAATACAAAGTAAAGAGAAATTAATTGGCTGACTCACCAACTCTGGTGAGATGAACACTCGTCTCGTGCACTGGCGTATATCTGCAGAACAGTATATTTCATGTACTGCAGAGTTGTTTAAGTCTCCCCCATAGTAATGTTACCAAATGTGCAAAAGAGACTGAAACACCAAGTCATGTACTTGGAAATTGCCCTTTTAATTCTTTTCTTATTAACAGAAGACATAACAAAGTTAAACACTCAATTATAAACATGCTGAGCAATAACGGATTTCAATGCTGCGAGGAAGTGCATACACTAGATTCTCAAGGGAGAAACGGTTTTGCTGACATAGTTGTATTTAAGAAAATATCTACCGTAATGAAGCCTATATTCTTGATCCAACCATTCGGTTTGAGAAGAATGCACCAGATCAGGCTAAAGAGATTGACCAGGAGAGAGAATCCATCTATGAAGATTGCGTTCCGTACTTTCGGGAAAAGGGGGGGGGGGGGGAGGGCGTGGTGGCGCAGCGGTCAAGCTGTTGGCCTCTCACCACGGCGGACCGGGTTCGATTCCCGGTCAATGCATGTGAGATTTTCAAAGTGAAATGCCATGTTCTGTGGTTCGGATTCCACGTAAAAAAAGGAGGTCCCGTGGCTTATGATCTCGAGATTAACGGTCACGTAAAACTTCTTCCTTCCTTCACTTTCGGGAAACATACGGAGAGAGGTACAGGAATCACACCTTCAATGTGCGAGGAATGCTGTTTGGTGCCAGGGGCACTATCTATCGAGAAGTTGTGGAAATGTTCCAGAAGATCGGCATAGAAAGGAATAACCTGATCACTCTTTCTGAGGATATCATTGCTGACTCTGTGGCAGTATTGCAGCACCATATTTTCAAGAGTGCCGACCTGAAATTTCTGATAAGAAAATACCACCGGATTTTAAATTGTAAAAAGAATGTTTAATGAATTGTCCTAACAAGGATTGAGGGGTAAGCTGTGCCTTAAGGCATCTTGAGGAACCCAAGCAGCTCCAGTTTGTTATTACTTTGTGAATAAAAATCTGTTAAGTTTTGAAGCCTACCTATAAAACATGATGAGTAGGATCTTTTTAAAATTTAAATTTCACCCCCATCGTTAAGAAAATGTCCTTTGCATCACAATATTTTTCCATTTGGTACCAAATTTCTTAATTGCAAAGTAAACAAAGAGATAGCATGACAGTTTGTTGTTTGTGGTGTTTGAAGTCGTATTTCAGTGTTGCCTTAGTAATCGAAATTAATGTGTTTCAATCTCATAATCACACTAAGCAAGGAAATTTGAATGTCAATCACCACTTATTTATTTAGCGTATGGCTTTTAGTGCCGGGAGTGCCGAGCACATATTCGGCTCGCCAGAGGCCGTAGTTGCTTCAAGCGCACACCCATGGGGTGAGCTATAAGTTCCATTCAATTGCAAGTACTTCCAACTACCGCTACCAGATGTCACTGATACCTAGTGGTGAACATTGGAACTTTGATAGAGCGTTTCAACGAAATCTAACCTAGAAAGATAGCTTCGCACAAGTTTAGTCAGTGGAAGGATCTTTTACATGCCATAAATCTGTGACATGGGACCGTCAGCCTTACTTCTCTTCCGAAGGAAGCCACACTGAAAGATTATAGCGCTCTTAAAAATCCGACGACTTTGGCCGGGTTTGAACCCACGATCTGGGGCACAGCAGTTCAGCATGCTACCAACTACGCCACAGAAGCCGCTTTCAGTATCTTAACAAAATAAATCACCTATAACTAACAAATATTGACTAGTTATATTAGTTTATTTACTACTGCAACTAAATAAGTGCACTTATTGTAAATACTATCACCATACTTGTAGACATAAATTTAATAGCCTAAGTTTAATGGATCTGATGATTATCGCTTGACGATCGAAACTGGTCTTCCAAGTATTTTTTTATTAATCTCATGTAATTTTTTTCAGGAGTAGGAAACACCCAACACAATTGGGTAAATCGTGTTGACCGATTGAGAAACATTAATTTCAACATCTTGTTGTTTTTTGTTGTTTTAAACCAAATTTTTATATTTTTCTCGAAATTCATGGGATTTCACTATAGTGTCCCCTTAAGACGATGCAACTTGCTCCCCTTCTCGGGATGTTTTTCTTGATCAAGTTAGTAAACACAGAGCGCCATAACGGTTTAATAATAGTCCACGATCTATTGGATAAGAATATTGATAACAAATGTGCTGTGCAGTATTCTACCGTAAAGCAACTCTGACTATACACAGTATGCGAGGAATGTCATTACAGGAACACTTCCTCCACAACACGAACTAGAACCTGCTCTTCAGGCAGGTAACATGAGCCGTGGTCTCCTTCTAGCTACCAGTTCTGCTGAAGGGGAAATACGAGCTTTCACCAAAAGCTGTTGCATAATTAATCAGCCTCCGCGGAAAGTTTCTGCATCAAGCTCTCTTTATCAAAGTCTCAGGGATATGATTATCTCTATATATATAAGAATGGAAGTTTGTCTGTTTTTTTCTGAATTTCTATGGAAATTTGCGTTATTTACGCGTTTTAGACTGTTTTATGACGGATGCGCGCGAAAATGAAATTTTTGTCTGTCTGTCTGTCTGTTTGTTTGTTTGTTTGTCTGTGGACAATTTTTTGTGTCCTTATAACTCGAGAACGGCTGAGTGGATCAACGTAAAATTTGGTACAGATATCCTTCAGAGGCAAGACACCAATCATTGATGTAACTCTTCTCTGTACCGCTCATAAAAGGGGGCCTACCCCCTTAAAATACATGCTGAAATAGGCGTAGAAGGGCGAGACAAAGCTCATTTTCAGTCCCTCAATGTGAGAAACGAAACTCCCGAAAACCACATTTTAAGGCCCTAAAACCAATAGTTTTTGACATATTCCCAGAAAATTAATTTCATTTAATACAATAATGAAAGGAAGCTAGCCGGTAACCATGGCAACAGAAATTCACAGGTCCATCTATTGCTGTAATATAAGACGCAATACAATTCCATTTATTACATTACTGAGATAGTTTGCAAACGGCTAGAAGGTTATAACGGAACCAAACTAAGCTGTAAAATTCATCAATACATATAATGCGCTTAAGGGGGTCAAGGGGTACTCTAGAATTTTTTCACGCGATTTACACGTGCTTGTGTGCTACGGAAGGTCTATTATATCCCTATCCCTATATTGTTATATTATTATTATAATTAATATTACTATTACACTACGGAAAGGAAGACCCCAGAGGACTGGAAAAAGGGAATAATTGTCCCGATCTTCAACAAAGGTAGTAGAACAGAATGCAGAAACTATCGGGGAATAAAACTGATGAGTCATTGTGCAAAGATGTTTGAGAAAGTTTTGGAAAGGAGAATTAGGACAAGGATAGAAGGAGGGATGAGGGAAGAACAACATGGCTTCAGAGCAGGAAGGTCCACAGTGGATTTGATTTTTGCTGTAAGGCAGTTACAAGAACAGCACTGTGAGTATGGAACAGATCTACTGATGGCCTTTCTGGACATTGAGAAAGCATATGACAGTGTATGCAGAAACAAAGTATGGAAGTCCCTGGAGGATAGAGGAGGAGAAAAATGGACTATAAGGAGGATAAAGGAGATGTACAAGGGAAGCGTGAGCAGAGTGAAAGTGGGAGGAGAGAGATCGGACTGGGTGGAACAGAGAAACGGCCTGAAACAAGGAAGTGCACTGGCACCGTTACTTTTCATTGTGGTGATGGATGACATAATGACCCGAGTGGCACAAGTAATTGGGGAAGGAAAGATGAAAGCAATGGTGTTAGCGGATGATTTGATGATTTGGGGGAACAAGGAGGAGGAGGTACAGGAACAGTTGGACGTGTAGGAAGGAATAATACAAGGATATGGGGTGACATTTAGCATAAATAAGAGTGAGATGGTGATCACAACAAGGAAGAAGGAAAGAACCACAACGGGAATAACAATTGGTGGGGAACAGCTGAAGAAAGTGGAGAGTTTCAAGTATCTGGGAAGCCTGATACAAGATAATGGAAGAAACTATAGAGAAAAAATGAGCGGGGGAGACAGGCAGAAGCATTCCGGAGGAGTGTGAGAAGCATGTTATGGAGCAAGGATGTCCCTCAGAACAGAAAAAAGATCATATGTCGGACGTACTATCCCCCTATCCTGACGTATGCCTCGGAGACCTGGGCTATGAAAGGAAGGGAGAAGAGCAAAATACAGGCCAGTGAGATGAGCTTCTTGAGAAGCAGTATTGGAGTTACAATGATGGACAGAATAAGAAATGAGAGGACCAGAGAATTAATAAAGGAGGAACCATTACGGGATAGTATAGAGAAATCTAGACTTAGATGGCATGGGCATGTAAAACGAATGGAGGATAAGAGGATACCCAGGAGGATACACGAGACGAAGTGGGAAGGAAAGAGACCGAGAGGAAGACCGAGAGGAAGACCGAGAGACAGGTGGCTGAAAGGGATGGAAGAAAGCGGGAAGAAGAGAGGAGAAGACTGGACAGTGGTGGAAGCTAAGAGATGGTGGGAAGACAGAAGACGTTGGAGTGGCCTGTGTTCCAAACAGACCCGGCCAACGGCTGGAAACTGTGCAAGAGGATGATGATGATGATACTACGGCCTACAACGACGAGACAAAGCTCATATTCAGCCCCTTGGTGTCAGAAAAAAACCTCGGGGCCCCTAAACAGTCGTAAAGGGTCCCCGGAAACTACATTTTAATGCTCTAAAACCAAGAGTTTCTGAGATATTCCCAGAAAACTAATTTCATTTAATAAATTAATGTAGGAATGCAAGCCAGTAACCTTGACAACAGTGTCTCAAAAAGGTACATCCAACTTTCCATCTATTTCTGCAAGAAGTAATGCCACTCCATTTATTAAATTTCTGTGAAAGTTTGCAAATGGCTATAAGATTATCACGGAACCAACAAAAACTGTAAAATTCATCAATGCGCTTAAGGGGGTCAAGAGGTACCCTGGATTTTTTCACAAGACTTAAACGTGCGATGTGTCGTACAGAAGGTCTATTATATCTTCAAACAGCAACATTATTTTCAAAAATTCCTGAATTGAAATAGTTTATTTTTTATTTTATTTTTTTGCTTTTAGGAATTTGGGCCATTGGAGGCTAAAAAACCTGAATTTTCATGCACCAAAAGCCTTTATAATTTATTAAAGAGGTCTTCCTCTGGATGTGCACTTGACACAACAGTGTGGGTCAGTTTTTATGTGACGTGAATTGCATTTCGTCTACGAGGTTTTCAATTTTATTTTCACGTCAGGAAGTTCACGTTAGGTAAATTAGTTTCAGAGGATATTTCAACTAATCATTTATCTTTGTCGACAAACAGGTTCCAAGCCCCTAACCATTGCAACAGTAGCTCAATTGATTACGTTTGGTTATTAATACCGACGACCGTTCGAAGAATGGGTACTTCTGCTAGTCATGCTATAAATTTTACACATTGGGGATTCAATTCTGGCCAAACAACGCCTATTGAAGTTACATTTTAGTACCAAGTGTCTATAATAATAATAATAATAATAATAATAATAATAATAATAATAATAATACGAGTAACAACATCAAGGAACTGGGACTAACAGACCTACAAGACAGACAAACTGTGTGACATATTCTTAAGGAAGTCCGTGGTTTTCAGGACAAATCTCTAAACCAGGGCTTGGACATCGTGGTTATTTCACCCCGTGTAGTTAGGTAGAGTAAGATTTGTCTCTTAACCTGTATTATTGTGGTTTCTGTAGTCGTGTGTAATTAGGTGCCACCGCGGCATATGGCTGGAGTGAATGTGGGGAACCACAGAATACCACTTCTAGGTTGGCTGAGGTGGGAAACGAAACCACCTCTTCTCAGTTTTGCCTCAAGAGGCTGAGTGTACCCCGTTCCAACCCTCAGACCAGAATTAAATTTCTTGGCAGAGCCAACAATCCAACCCAGGACCTTTGGATTTAAAGTTGTAATACGTAGGTCTACCCATAGACCACATTACACGGAACTAGGAATTGAAAACAGACAAAAGTGAAATAAAGAAAGAAAGGAAGGAAGAGAGAAAGAAAGAAAGGAAGGAAGAAAGGAGGGGATGAAGAAAGTAAGAAAGGAATGAAGGAAAGAAGGAGGGAAGAAAGAAAGGAAGGAAGGAAGAAAGCAAGAAAGGAAGAAAGAATGAAAGGAAGAAAGTAAGGAAGAAAGGAATGTATGAAGAAAGTAAGAAAGGAGGGAAGAAGGAAAGAAGGAGGGAAAAGAAAGGAAGGAGGAAAGAAAGAAAGAAAGAAAGAAAGAAAGAAAGAAAGAAGAAAATAAAGAATGGAAGGAAGATAGAAAAAGTAAGGAAAAGGTAAGAATGAAAGAAAGAAAGAAAGAAAGAGAAAAGAAAGGAGGTAGGAAGGAAAGAAAGGAAGGAAGGAGGAAACAAAGGAAGGATGAAAGGAAGAAAGAAAGAAGGAAAGAAAAAAGAAAGAAAGAAAGAAAGAAAGAAAGAAGGGAAGAAAGAAGGAAAGAAAGAAATAAAGAAGGAAAGGAAGGAAGAAAGAGAGAAAGGTAGAAAGAAAGGAAGGAAGAAAGAGAGAAAGGAAGAATGTAAGAAAAAAGAAAGGAAGAAAGGAAGAAAGAAGGAAAGAAAGAAAGAAAGAAAGAAAGGAAGGAAGGAAGAAAGAAAGAAAGAAAGAAAGAGAGAAAGGAAGAAAGTAAGAAAGAAAGAAAGAAAGAAAGAAAGAGAAAAAGGAAGAAAGGAAGAAAAAAGAAAGGAAAAAGGAAGAAATAAGGAAAGAAAGAAAGAAAGAAAGAAGGAAAGGAAGAAAGAAAGAGAGAAAGAAAGGAAGAAAGGATGAAGGAAAGAAAGAAAGAAAGAAAGGAAGAAAGGATGAAGGAAGGAAAGAAAGAAAGAAAGAAAGAAAGGAAGAAAGAAAGGAAGAAAGAAAGGAAGGAAGAAAGAAAGAAAGAGAGAAAGGAAGAAAGAAAGAAAGAAAGAAAGAAAGGAAGGTAGAAAGAAAGAAAGAAAGAAAGAGAGAAAGGAAGAAAGTAAGAAAAACGAAAGGAAGAAAGGAAGAAAGAAAGAAAGAAAGAAAGAAAGAAGGAAAGGAAGAAAGAAAGAAAGAAAGAAAGAAAGAGAGAAAGTAAGAAAAAGGAAGGAAGAAAGGATGAAAGAAAGAGAGAAAGGAAGAAAGGAATGAAAAAGAAAGAAGGAAAGAAGGAAAGAAAGAAAGAAAGAAAGAAAGAAAGGAAGAAAGGATGAAGGAAAGATAGAAAGAAAGAAAGAAAGAAAGAAAGAAAGAAAGAAAGAAAGAAAGAAAGAAGGAAAGAAAGAAAGTTGTTGTTGATTCATTGAGGGACTTTGTCACACCGTGGTCATGTATCACCGTGTAATTTAGTGAGTATATGTGTGTGTTTTTAGCCTACTTTCGATTTTTGCAAAAAATGAAAGTAGACTTAGGAGACCAACACAGGGCGAAAAAAAGTGTGTCTGACTGTGTGTGTATGTGTGTGTGTGAGTCTGTGTGTGTGCGTGTGTGAGTGGGTGTACTCTGAATGTCTGTCCCCGCTATCAATTTGAACACGGTGAACGCGAATTGAACGAAATTTCGTACAAAGGTAGCACTAGCAAAGGACACCTCAGTGTCATGTTTTATATCGCCGCCATCTTCACGGAAACGTAATGGCGGCCACACAAATGTTCAAAGCTTAAATCAAATTACGACTAACTTAATCATCCGATCTCTACCAAATTTTGCAAAAACATACCTTTATGGGGAGAGCATCCTTTGACCATACTAATAGGTCATCAGCCTAATAGTTTGCGGATGGCGGCCATCTTTGTGTGATAATCGATTCCCCCTATTAATTCGAACACGGTGAAACCGACTGGAACGAAATATGGTACAAAGGTAGTACTAGCAAAGGGCACCTCAGTGTCATGTTTTATATCGCCGCCATCTTGACGGAAACGTAATGGCGGCCTCACAAATGTTCAAAGCTTAAATCATATTACGACTAACATAATCATCCGATCTCTACTAAAATTTGCAACAACATACCTTTATGGAGGGAGCATCCTTTGACCAATCTAATAGGTCATTAGCCTAATAGTTCGCGGATGGTGGCCATCTTTGTGTCAAAATCGATTACCCCTATTAATTCGAACACGGTGAAACCGAATGGAACGAAATTTGGTACAGAGGTAGCACTAGCAAAGGGCAACTCAGTGTCATGTTTTATATCACCGCCTTCTTGACGGAAACGTAATCGCGGCCACCCAAATGTTAAAAGCTGAAATGTAATTACGACCAACCTAATAATCTAGTCTCTACCAAATTTTGCAACAACATATCTTTATGTGAGAAGCATATTCTGACCAAACTGCAAGATCATCAGCCCAATAGTTTGCAGATGGTGGCCAAGTATGTGTGCAAATCGATTCCCCCTATCAATTCAAACACGGTGAAACCGAAGTGAACGAAATTTGGTACAGAGGTAGCACAAGCAAAGGGCACCACTGTGTCATGTTTTATATCGCAGCCATCTTGACGGAAACGGAATAACGGCCACCCAAATGTTAAAAGCTTAAATCAAAATACGACCATCCTAATAATTTGATCTCTACCAGATTTTGCAACAAGATGCCTTTTTGTGGAAAGCATCTTCTGACTGACTACAAGGTCATCAGCCCAATAGTTTGCAAATAGCGGCCATGTATGTGTTCAAATCCATTCCCCATATCAATTCAAACACGGTGAAACCGAATTGAATGAAATTTTTACAGAGGTAGCACTAGCAAAGGGCATCTCATATTCATGCTTAATATCCCTATAGCACGTTGTATTTCAACAAGCTACTACAACCAACATTCAATTATACTCCTTGAAAAGGACAAAGAGTTATAACAATACCCACGCTTTTAGGAGAAATTAGGCTCTCTGTTCTTTACTGAACATCTTGTTTTTGATAACCTGTTTTAATGTGGTGTGTGCAGTAGTGCATTTGTAATGCATATGAGAACTGGGAAGGAGGCGGCCATGGCCTTAATTTGGGAACCATCCCTGTATTCGTCTGGAGTAAAAGTGGGAAACCACGGTAAATCACTTCCAGAATGGCTGAGGTGGGAATGAAACCCACCTCTTCTCAGATTTGCCTCACGAGGCTGATTGAACCACGTTCCGGCCCGTAGATCGAACCCGAGCCTCCACGATGACAGCCAAGATTGCTAGCCACAACGTAACGAAGCGGACAAAATAAGTAAGTGAAGTGAATAAGTAAGTAAGAAAATAAAAAATTACGAGCCTTACAGTAGTCGCAGATGATTTGTAGCTTCCACCAGCACTAGCCTAAATAAGGAATACGATATGGATCAACTAGATTAATAGACGCGACACTGCCCATAACCTTAAATTCCTTATAAACAGGTCCTCTTCATTCACAGACCAACACGTAATTTCATATGAATTCTGTTAAAATGAGTCATATTGATATGATAAATATCGTTTGAAATGATAATCTGGTAGTAAAAATATCTCCCCCGTCCGGGATTCGAACCCAAGATCTATAGATTCACAGCCATAAGCACTAACCCCACGGCTATTTCGAGTAAGCAAATTTTGTGCACAAGGTGGTGACTTATTTCCACGTTCCAATAATACTGCATTACGGAATTGAGTTTCATTTATATTTTGCTTGTTTCGATACTGTTCCTGCGTGCAATTGAGTTTAAGATGCCTTATGAATAGGCCCTCTTGTGAGTAAAGAGAATTTATTCAGTAATAGTTCACGAAGGCTTGCTCAATTCTCCTATAACCACAACGATTATATTATATTGATATGTATAGCAAACAGAACCTGACAGACACTTTGTATATAGACACTTGGATGAGTAAGATTTAAGTTATCAGTATTAGTTTTGTATCTCGGCATGGCTATTTGCTGCAATAAATGATTATTTGTTATTATATTGATGACTGCATTACCGTTATGTGGGTTAATATTTGAATAGCCATTGTGCAGAATCATAATACCGGCAATGCCGACTACTTACAATGTTTGATATTAAGGCATTTTACCATTTAAATACTGATACGAAGACTTCGAACATGTACCATGTCATTTGTTTCAATCACTTGACACCAGAGTTTGCATGAGCTTTTTCCGTTCAGTATGTCATATACATTACACATGGCCGAGAGTACGTCGTGGTATCAATTTCCGACACCGCGCGCTCATTGTTTCTCGTACCACTGTCAGCTGGGTCTTACCACTGCCCGCTGGATCGATCGATCGAGCGGGCAGTGCACACTTCCGTTTTCCCCCACTGCCAGCTAGTACACTTCCGTTCGATCGATCGAGCGGGTAGTGCATACTTCCGTTTTCCCCCACTGCCAGCTAGTACACTTCCGTTCGATCGATCGAGCGGGCAGTGCATACTTCCGTTTTCCACCACTGCCAGTTAGTACACTTCCGTTCGATCGATCGAGCGGGCAGTGCATACTTCCGTTTTCCCCCACTGCCAGCTAGTACACTTCCGTTCGATCGATCGAGCGGGTAGTGCATACTTCCGTTTTCCCCCACTGCCAGTTAGTACACTTCCGTTCGATCGATCGAGCGGGCAGTGCATACTTCCGTTTTCCCCCACTGCCAGCTAGTACACTTCCGTTCGATCGATCGAGCAGGTAGTGCATACTTCCGTTTTCCACCACAGCCAGTTAGTACACTTCCGTTCGATCGATCGAGCGGGCAGTGCATACTTCCGTTTCCCCCACTGCCAGCTAGTACACTTCCGTTCGATCGATCGAGCGGGTAGTGCATACTTCCGTTTTCCCCCACTGCCAGCTAGTACACTTCCGTTCGATCGATCGAGCGGGTAGTGCATACTTCCGTTTTCCCCCACTGCCAGCTAGTACACTTCCGTTCGATCGATCGAGCGGGTAGTGCATACTTCCGTTTTCCCCCACTGCCAGCTAGTACACTTCCGTTCGATCGATCGAGCGGGTAGTGCATACTTCCGTTTTCCCCCACTGCCAGCTAGTACACTTCCGTTCGATCGATCGAGCGGGTAGTGCATACTTCCGTTTTCCCCCACTGCCAGCTAGTACACTTCCGTTCGATCGATCGAGCGGGTAGTGCATACTTCCGTTTTCCCCCACTGCCAGCTAGTACACTTCCGTTCGATTGATCGAGCGGGCAGTGCATACTTCCGTTTTCCACCACTGCCAGCTAGTACACTTCCGTTCGATTGATCGAGCGGGCAGTGCATACTTCCGTTTTCCACCACTGCCAGCTAGTACACTCCCGTTCGATCGATCGAGCGGGCAGTGCATACTTCCGTTGTCCACCACTGCCAGCTCGATCGTTCCGATCCACTTCCGTCCCCAATTTTCAAAATCACTCCCACAAAACTATCCAGCAACCGAGCGGAAAGATGTTACACATCAATAAATGATGAAGGACAGAAGGACATGAGGGATTGATGGAAATAAGAGAGAAAAGAGGGTTGAGAGAAAAATGAGGAGTGGAGAAGCACTTATTTAAATTTGACGGAATCTGCTGATCCATGAGTGGGATAGAAACTCTGAAATTCTCTACTGGAATGAATAATTTAAAAACTAATTACTCCCCACAGTCTTGTATCGCCGCAGACACTTTTAGCGTCTATGCGGTGTTAATTGGGGGCCTTTTCACCGGCAGATTAGAGTACACTACTTTGCATATCTGGAGCGGTATCAGTGGCCTAAACACCTTTAACCCCGCAACCCACTAGCATTCTCGTTCTCTCTCGATTGTTCAACAGTTAGAAACACCCATGAGGTGGTCCATTCTGAGTTTGACCGGCCACAGTATTTATGAGACAAGGCCAAAGGTGTAAGGTACTGAGTTAGTACTTGTATCTTACAATAGTACTTAACATATGATTTTGGGACCACCTAGTGGTGTAGTGACCAGCATACTTGACTGTCACCTCAGAGGTGTCCAGCTCCATGGCTAATTGGTAAGCGTGCTAGGCTTTGGCCCGAAGGGTCCCGAGTTCGATTAATTCACGTGGCTCAGTTTTTTTTCGTGTGGTCTCCTGAGAGGCCGAGTGCAGGTCTTCCTAGTCGACGCCCGAGGGCGACCAGCGCGTCGGGATGAGAGATGGAATGGATGAAGATGAATGAAATTGGGTAAGGATGTGGATGGAAGCGGCCTTGGCCTATCAGCAGGTACCATCCCAGCATTTGCCTGGTGTTGAAACCACGGAAAACCATTTCAAGGACGGCCGACGGTGGGGCTCGAACACGTGGCTCAGTGACTGGGTGGATGTGACATCTTCATCATCACTTCATTCCCATTACGGTGCGCAGGTCGCCCACGGGCGTCAACTAGAAAGACCTGCACTCGGCCTCTCAGAAGGCCACACGAAAAAAAAATAACCTCAGAGGTTCGGGTTCAATTCCCGGCTTGGACAACAAATGTAATTCTGATCTGAGGGTTGGGGTTAATGTGGGAGGAGGAGTGTGGTGGCGCAGCGGTCAAGCTGCAGGCCTCTCACTACGGCGGACCTGGTTCGATTCCCGGTCAATGCATGTAAGATTTTCATAGTGAAATGCCATGTCCTTTGGTTCAGATTCCACGTAAAAAGGAGGTTTCGTGGTTTATGATCGCAAGATATACGGTCATCTAAAACCACAAATTTCACGTCTTTAACGTGGGAGATAAAAGAATCCAGATGGTCAAATTTGCAAAACCAAACTATTGATGTTGATGAACAAAACCTCAAATAGGCAGCTTCGGTGTCGTAGTTGGTAGCTTGCTGAACTTCTATGACCAAGATCGCGGGCTCAAACCCACCCGAAGCCCTCAGTATGACTTCATTCGGAGGGAAAGTAAAGTCGGCGGTCCCATGTCATAGATTTATGGCATGTAAAATAACCTTCCACTAATTACACTTGTGTGAAGCTAAATTATAGGTTAGATTTGACTAACGCTCTTAGGTACCAACGTTCATTGCCAGGAGCCAACTGCGGTGGCATCTAGCTTAGTAACCAAGTTCAGAACTAGTTGTCGTTGACGGTGGCGTTTGGTAGCAAAAGTAGGAACTACTTGAAAATTGAATGGCTGCAGTCCTTACTTGAATTAAAAACAGATAACACTAATAGAGCCATCACAATTAACACCGGTTATCAGACTGATTCTACACACACCCAAAGTACACGGGCTACATGACCGCGTTGTCGCAGCCCCTAAACTGAGGAACCAACCAACCAAAATTTCACATCCACTGAATACAATATGAGGATAGATGGTGCGCTCATTCAACAAATGGCACAATTTTAATATCTTGGTCTGATCATATGAGAAAATCTACAATGTATATATGTATGTATGCCTACCCCTTATTATTCCCTTTTTTCCAACGGGGTCGGGGATGAGATGCGATGGAAGTCTTTGTGGCGATGGTTTTACGGCCGGATGCCCTTCCTGATGCCAACCTCATGAGAGGAGTTAATGAGAGATGAAATGAATGATGGTGAATGAAACTGGGCAAGGATGTGGAAGGAAGCGGCCGTGGCCTGTCAGAAGGTACCGTCCCAGCATTTGCCTGGTGTTGAAAATGGGAAACCACGGAAAACCATTTCAAGGACGGCCGACGGTGGGGCTCGAACCCACGCATCTACCGAGTCAGCAGAGAGCTTGGCCCCATGACCTAATGCTGCACTTTAGCCAGCGTAGCCACTACTGTCGGTTATGAGAAAATCTACAATGTAATAATTAAATTAGATCCCGGATAGCTACAGCTAATTTATTGTTGTTGTTTCATTTGAGGGGCTTGGACATCGTGCTCATCTAGCCCCGTGTACGTGGTTGTGAGTAGAATTGAATCGGTCATTTGGAAACGGGCTCATCTCCATCTTTTCACAAATTGACTTCTTGACTGTTTAGGATTCCTTTAGCAACAACTCACATATTCCATAAGAAACCAAGCCATGTTTCATCCGTTTAAGCACTCTAAACAGGGTCTTATTTCAGCGTTCATTTGGAAAACGGGCCATTTAGAGATAGCCCGTTTCCAGAGTGACTGTATTGCTTCCACTCACTTTCTCTCGTGACCCAATGGCTAGTTCGATTCCCTGCGCTGCCGGAGCTGAGAGCTGGAACGGGGTACACTCAGCCTCGTGAAGCATATCTGAGATGAGATGGGTTCAATTCCCATCTCAGCCATCCTGGAAGTGGGAAACACGGTTTTCTTCTTGGTCAATGCCAGGATGTATCTTAACTTAAGGCTCCTTCCCAATCCTCACCTGAATTACAAATACTCACATTAATACAGCCACCACAATGGCACAGATTATCAGACAAAATTCCACACACACCCAAATATACGGGACTAAATGATCGCGATGCCCAAGGACCTCAAATGAAACAACAACAATGGATTTGTCAATGTCTTCCAGAGTGCTGTCCTATGAATAGAAGCCTGCGCGGATAAACAAAACGTTATCAGCATCCGCCCCGCATCCGCCCCGCATCCGCCCCGCATCCGCCCCGCTTCCGCACATTTTCAGCCTACTTTTCACATTTTGCAAAAATGAGAAAAAAGTAGGTTTATGAGATCTATCCGGGCAAATGTCTGTCTGTCTGTCCTTCTGTCTGTCTGGCTGACTGTGTGAGTGTGTCCCCCTATCAACTCCTAAACGGCTGCAGCTATCGAAACAAAATTTGGTATGAATAAAGATCTATACCTGAATATCTCAATGCCGCATTTGAAAATGATGTCAGTGCTACCAACTGCTGAAAAATCGTAATGGAAATTTGAGCACCATGCTGGATAACAGGGAAGGTATGCATGGGAGCTATTTCAAAATTGGCACACGTATATATATAACAATATTTCAGTTTAATTTCCAGGAGGCCATATATGACAGTGATGCCAACATGATTCTAAGTCTGTTGATAGATCCACTATTTAAATGCATATAACTTCTACACTATCAATTGGAATTCAACCAAACTTCGTATGTACTACGTGTATATAAACAGATATGACTGAGCATATTCTTAAGAGCCACCAGGGCCGCCAACTGTTAATGAATGCTCTCAATTTCTTTCATCAAAATACCAATATATCAGAAAGTATGCAGGCCGACAGCTTTAAACTATACACACGTATAGTGCCTAACATTCTATATTAATTTGGAGTAACTAATATACGTCAGTGCTACCAACATGATTCTAAGCCTGCTGATAGGTCCAATTTTAAATACATGTAACTTCTATACTATCATTTGGATTTCAACCAAAATTTCGTATGTGCTATGAGTACCATAACAGATATGACTATGCGTCTTCTTAAGAACAACCAGGGCTGCCAACTGTTAATGAATGCTGTCTCATTTTTTTTACCCAATATCAATATATTGGAAAGTATGCAAGCCAATAGCTCTAAACTTTGCACACGTATGGTACCTGGCATTCTAGATTAATTTGGAGTTCATAATACACGTTAGAGCTGCCAACATGATTCTAAGCCTGCTGATTGGTCCAATTTTAAAATGCATGTAACTTCTATACTAACTAATGGATTTCATTCAAAATTGGCACAACAATAGATTATATTATTTCAGATCATTTCCGACCAACACATTGTTGCCAACATGATTTTACACGTGCTGTTGGATCCAATGACTAATTGCATGTTACGTCCATGCTATCCATTGGACTTCAACCAAATTTTGTATTCTGTACCTTAAGATATAAAACTAAGAATATATTCAGTCACCGGGGCTGCCAACTGTAGTGATCTATTAGGCTACATTATGACAGGTAGCCTATACTGTATTTAGAACTAATTAGAAATTTCGATATTACCAACTTAATTTCGTCATTATTCTAGATAGATACATTTAGATTAATCATTGGCATGAATCTTAAATTTTAAGAAAAGTAGGCTCTTTAGTTCGTCACGGAACTTCCTGTTTATCCGAAAATACTGGCACTACAATAATATTACAGTAGATAACGCATGAATTATTAAAGCAATACATTTAGACATTTGAGGAGAAAGTTGTTCCCTGTGCTATGTTTAAATTGAGTGGTATATGCCAGAATTGAAACCCTTCTCATTACGGAGTGTTAATTATGCTCAATGACATAATTTGAATGAGATCATCATCTTACATTTGTCATGAAGAAAACATAACAGAAAATATGACACGACATCCGGGTCCTAGTAATGATATTCAACAAGTCCGGATGGTATTCTAAAAAAAAAACTATCCGCAAATTTGCTCCAACATTATCCGCAGCTTATTCGCTATCCGCACAGCCATGCAAACTATATCCGCATGGTGAAAATGTTGGCGGATATCCGCATCCGCGCATCCTATGAACAGCATTACCAAAGGTGCGAATTTAGGGACGCTAAGTAAAAAAGAAACATGATAAATTATTATCAGATGTACACATTAGCGAGTAGCAATGTCATTTCCTCTTTTCCCAGAAGGGAGATAACCTGCGCAAACCGCATTGCGGTGCCCTCCAACCGCAGACTCCACTCTTGATTGTCCATTTCCCGTGCTGCCCGCCACCAGCAGACACTCACTGTTCACTCTCTTAGGGGCTTTCACACCAGGGTTGGTGACAGCTCATTACCAAAACCAAAACATATTAAAATTAACTCTATACCTATCAGTACAAATTCTAGAGAAACTTCTATTACAAGGAATCATTCATATAACAACACGGAATAATTAAGTCTTTATGGAGTATATAAATATTGTGTGAAGCTACAACGCGATCTATAAGATTATGTCCACTTTACATTACAAATTCCTTTTATCAACCACTCAGAAATGATACATGTTTCGGCTGTTATCAGCCTTCATCAGTCATTAGCAGCATACACACTCTCCAACATATTCGATCTTAAAAATACACAATCACTTGTATGTTTACAAATTGTACAAGTCAAATGGTGTCAACGCGGTAAAATCAGAGATAAAATTCTTAAAGATAGGCTTTGAATGCGAGAGACACCCTTTGATATACTTTATTTGCGCTCATGCTGATGAAAAATTCTTATTTTTTTAGCCTACTTTTCACATTTTGCAAAAATGAGGAAAAAGTAGACTTATGAGATCGATCCGGGAAAATGTGTGTCTGTCTGTCTGTCTGTCTGTCTGTCCGTCCGTCTGTCTGTCTGTCTGTCTGTCCTTCTGTCTGTCTGTCTGTCTGGCTGGCTGTGTGTGTGTCCCCCCCTATCAACTCCTAAACGGCTGCAGCAATCAAAACCAAATTTAGTATGAGTAAAGATATGCACCGGAATATCTCACGTCGATATTTGAAAATGATGTCAGTGCTACCAACTGCTGAAAATACGCACTAGAAATTTGAGCTCCATGTTGGATATCTTTCAAGGTATGCATGGGAGCTATTCCAAAATTGGCACACATGTAGATAAGACTATTTCAGTTTAATTTCCAGGAGGCCAACCATGACAGTGTTGCCAAAATAATTTTAAGCCTTCTGATAGGTTCAATGTTTAAATGCATACAACTTCTACACTATCAATTGGATTTCAACCAAATTTTGTATGTAATATCTGTACATAAACAGATATGACTGAGCGTATTCTTAAGGCCACCAGGGCTGCCAACTGTTAATAATTGCTCTCTCTATTTTTTCATCCAAATACCTATATATCAGAAAGTATGCAAGCCAACAGCTTTAAACTATGCACACGTTTATTCTGACATTTTAGATTAATTTGGAGTAACTTATATATGTCAGTTCTACCAACATGATTATAAACCTGCTGATAGTACCAATTTTTAAATACATGTAACTTCTATACTATCTGTTCGATTTCAACCAAATTTCGTATGTGCTATGTGTACAATAACAGATATTACTATTAGTATTGTTAAGAACAATCAGGGCTGCCAACTGTTAATAAATGCTGTCTATATTTTTTTTACCCTAATATCAATATATCAGAAAGTATGCAAGCCAACTGCTCTATACTTTGCACACGTATAGCACCTGACATTCTAGATTAATTTGGAGTAATTAATACAAGACAGTGCTGCCAACATGATACTATGCCTGCTGATATGTCAAATTTTAAAATGCATGTAACTTCTATACTAACAAATGTATTTCATCCAAAATTGGCACAAAAAGATATCATAATATTTCAGATTATTTCTGACCAGCACACGCATGGTTTTGTTGGCAACATGCTTTTACGCGTGATGATAGATCCAGTGTCTAACTGCATGTAACGTCCATTGGACTTCAACCAAATTTTGTATTCTGTACCTTAAGAGATGGAACTAAGAATATATTCAGTCACCAGGGCTGCCAACTGTAGTGCTCTATTAGGCTACATTATACCAGGTATATTTTGAACTAATTAGATATTTCGATATTACCAACTTAATTTCGTCATTATTCTAGATAGGTTCATATACTGTAGAATAATCATTGGCATGAAAAGTAGGCTGTATAGTTCTTCACGGAACTTCTTGTTCTTTTTCTAATATTCCATGATGCATCTGTAAAATCGAAATTAAACCCTATTAAATTGAAACCGTACTAATTGACTCAAAATTTGATGAAACAATTACCCCATTAGAAATTGTCGCCTGATTATCCAATCGAGTCGCTTGCCTAGAATATGTGAATGTATTTTTATGACTTGTTCGTCTACATTTCTTTTATGTCATCCTGTTAAAATAATGGAGACAAAAATAACAACTGTGAATCGAAGCAATGATAAATTCTAACTTCCATGGCCAACCAAGGTCATGGATATACAACTACAACGAAAATAAGCCAGCAAATAAGGGTTCGAGTTTGGGTGATGACGAAGGTAGAAATCTGAATTCCCTCTATCAATGTTTACAATTTCACCGCCACCCATCGCAACTCCAATGACACAGTTTAGAAACATCTTATTTAAATATTTGGAATTTTTATTTAATCAAATTATTACAAGGATATCAATTTTACTAATCGACAGCGGTGGCTACGCTCGTTAATGCGCAGCTCTATGCCATGAGGCTAAGCTCTCCGCGGACTCAGTAGACGTGGGTGTGAGCCCCACCGTTGGCCGTCCTTAGGTTTCCAATTGTAAACCCCAGGCGAATGCAGGACCTTCTGACAGGCCACGGCCGCTTCTTTCCACATCCTTGCCCAGTTTTATTCATCTTCATCATTTCTCTCATTAACTCCTCTCCTAAGGTTGGCATCAGGAAGAGTATCCGGGCGTAAACAATATCGCATCTAATCCTCGACCCCGTTGAAAATAATACAAATGTTATTGTTCTATGTGGAGATATTTATTTTATACTAGTTGGTACCCGCGGCTTCGCTCGCGATCAAGACAATGGGGACGATGCATTATTGCTGATATTTGGTATATTCTAATACAACAATCGCGGCTGCAGGTGGGTCCATTCTAATTCTGAAAATTCTGATACTTACAGTATTTTGATATCAGCAGCAAAGTGGGAATTTTATATAGTTGTGGAAGTCTGCAGGGTACGATGTTACCGAGTATTGTTTCTTTCATCGAGGGGCGTAAATTGAACTCCGTCCGGTCTTTAAGCGACAACTTCGATATTTTGTCCCGGTTGAGTATTATTAGTGACTTTTCAGTTATGTTGCCCGTTCCACGGAAACAATGGTTTATTTCCGGATGAAAGGCAGCCTATATGTTATCGCAGGGTAGAAGCTGTCTCCATTTCAAATTTCATCCAAATCCGTCCAGCCGTTTACGGACACACAGACTTTCACAACTATAATATATTTCACAATTATAATATATTTCACAATTATAATATATATTGGGATATAGGGATATAGGGATATTGGGATTTAAGATCGTTTTGAAATGTTACACCTCTGGCATCTTGTCAGTTTGATGTGAAAACATCCTGGAGGAGGGTATAGATGAATAACGTAATCGATTTCGTCATCAAAACCGCCTCCTCTCTCACATTATTGATTACTGTACATCGTAATTAGTATGAGGCTCATATGTTATCGACATTGTGGTACTATTCTCAGAGTGTGTGATGTAACTGCAGTGCCATATGGTTGTGTTGGCGACAGCACTCTTCCAATGAATGTGACGTCATGTTCTGAAGAACAGGAGGACTGCTTGTTGTAGCTACATGTTTGTGATCTGCTAGAGTTGCGATGTGGTTACACCTCGGAGACTAAATTATTATCAATACAGTACATTGCAGGATTAGGCTAACAATGTAATGTTAAGAGTTAAACGCCCCTTTTAACTGCTGTGATGTGGAACGTCAGGGAACAATTCAACATCACTGTAACTATTTTGTTGAATTTTGGTCCTTATGTTCATTTTTATTAAACGTTTCTTTTTTGGTAACTTACGAAAAAATATTTTGTTTGATACGATTATTTCTTATTGGGTTTTCAAAATGTTGTTGTCTAATTTTACAAAGAACTTAAAATCCCCATAAATATATCAGAAATGTTTTTTTACTCCTCATTATATATAAATTGCAGCCAATGGCCATAGCAGGGTATTTTAATTGAACGCCCGTAGGCACCCAGAAAGTTCAATTTCAAGTAGTTCCAACTTTGGTTATCAGATGCCACTGCCACTGACACCTAGCGGTGAACGTTGGAATTTGATAGAGCGATTCTAACCAAATAATCTACAAATTTGGCTACACATTACCAATTGTGTGGTAGATTCTTTTCATGCCATAAATATATAACATGGGACCGCCGGCTTTACTTCCCGTCCGAAGGAAGGCATACTGAAGGATTTTAACGCTCTTAAAGGTCCGATGACTTCGGCCGGGTTTGAACCTGCGATCTTGGACATAGCAGTTCAGCATGCTACCAACTACTCCTCATTAAAGCAGAGGTTGATGTAGAGGATGAACCACCAAGAGATTGATAAATTTACAGTGTATAGATGTTAAACAGACAGACAGATGTTACAAAAACTCAGAAATTTGTGTATACATTTATTTGGTGGGTTTCTTTGCTTTGCTTTGCTAGTGACCTAGCCTGAGAAACAAAACGGCTATGATCTGTAAGAAAGTTGTCCATCCAGCACTTACTGTTGCTACAGCATATTACATTTGAATATGGACACTTTCAAAGAGCAAATTGTGTGTTTCTATAAGGGTTTATTATAACTGATATACTGTATTTCATATTGTTTTAGTGATTTATTGTCAAAATTCAATCCCGAGACCAAGGCTCGTATAGGGGGTGATATGGAGAAGATGAGTTTATAATCAAATACAATTAATACAGGTTGCAAGTATTTTCCAGTATTCAAATTATCACTAATATATAGCCTATAAAACAATAGGAAAATAATACTTTATGTCAATAAAGCGCAGCGTTGGGTCATGGGCTAAGCTCTCTGCTGACTCGGTAGACGCGTGGGTTTGAACCCCACCGTCAGCTGTCCTTGAAATGGTTTTCCGTTGTTTCCCCATTTTCAACTCCAGGCAAATGCTGGGACGGTACCTTCTGATAGGCCACGGCCGCTTCCTTCCTCATGCTTGCCCAGTTTCATTCACCATTATTCATCTCTCACTGACTCCTCTCATGAGGTTGGCGTCAGGAAGGACATCCGGCCGTAAAAAACATCCACCACAAAGTCCTTCATCGCATCTAATCCCCGAGCCCATTGGATAACGGGAATAATAAGGGGCCAATTAATTGTAATTCGGTTATATTATAACCTTCTTCAGCAATCAGTAGTAGTCGATAGTCTACAAATGAAGTTGCATGATTGACACAAAATTTGTAAAAGGGATGATTTCAAAATTATTTCCAAAATACTATCTAAAATTATTAAAAAAATACTCTGGTTGGTTGGTTCCTTAGTTTAGGGGCTGCGAAAACGCGGTCATGTAGCCCGTGTACTTTGGGTGTGTGTAGAATCTGTCAGATAACCGTTGTTAATTGTGATGCCTGTATAAGTGTGTGTTATCTGTTTTTAATTCAAGTAAGGACTGCAGACATTGCATTTCAAGTAGTTCCTACTTTTGCCGCCAAACGCCACCGTCAACGACCAACTAGTTCAGAACTTGCGTACCAGACGCCACCGCAGTCGGCTCCTGGCGACGAACGTCGGAATCTAAGAGCGTTTGTCAAATGTTTAACCTAACCTAATTTAGCTTCACACAGGTGTAATTAGTGCAAGGTTCATTAACATGCCATAAATTTATGACATGAGACCGTCGGCTTTACTTCCCCTCCGAAGGAAGGCATACTGAGGGATTTTAACGCTCTTAAAAGTTCGACGACTTCGGCCAGGTTTGAACCCGCGATCTTGGGCATAGAAGCTCAGCATGATACCAACTACGCCACCGAAGCCGCTAAAAATACTCTAATAGGCTAAAAATAAGATCTGTTAGAATTTTTAGATTAACGATGAAAGATAAGTCTCTTGAAAAGGCAGCTTGAACTGGAAATGTCAGTGATATGTGTGCGTCCGGCTGCTTGACCGGATGTCCTTCGCTCCCTCAAGAAACTTTGTATTGGTGATGATCGACGGAAGTGTGTGAAAAACTTTTGTGTTTATGCGTTGACTTTTGTATTTCTTCTGAAATTGTGAGGGATTTGGAATTGAACTTAAACAAAGGACTCGTTGCTGAAAAAAAAAGGAAGAACTGTGACTTGGTTAAGGAATGGAATCTTGATTGGTATTAGAAAGAAGTTTGTCGTTGATGGAAGTAGGGCGAGACGACTCGGACGTCGGTTTGACGGTCTCGTCCAGTTATTTGGTTATTCACGAACGGATTTCCCCCGCAAATGCGGAAACTGAAAGAAATAACTGGAGACTGCATGACTTATTGGTTGGTTGGTTCCTCAGTTTAGGGGCTGCGACAACGCGGTCATGTAACCCCGTGTACTTTGGGTGTGTGTAGAATCTGCCTGATAACCGGTGTAAATTGTGATGGCTGTATTAGTGTGTGTATCTGTTTTTTAATTCAAGTAAGGACTGCAACTTTGAATTTATCAAATCGTTCCTACTTTTGCCGCCAAACGCAGGCGTAAACGACTACTAGGCCTAGTTCAGAACTTAGCTACTAGACGCCATCGCAGTCGGCTCCTGGCAACGAACGTAGAAACCTAAGAGCGTTGTTTACGTTCTTAACCTATACAATTTTTCTTCACACAGGTGTAATTAGTGGAAGGTTCTTTAACATGCCATGAATCTATGACATGGGACCGCTGGCTCGCTCTTAAAAAATCCGACGGCTTCGGTCGGGTTTGAACCCGCTTTCTTGGGCATAGCATGACTTATTTGTCCGACCCATTGCTAGCATCGATACGATGTGGATCTGGAAGCATAGATCTCTTCTATCTCTAAAATCCGGAAGCATATTTTCCTATTTTCAATGTGTGTATTGTGTTCCGGGTTTTGGTAGGGATTTGTTTTCCTCTGACTTGGTTCTTAGTTTAGAACTGTTTATTCTTGTCCTTAAGGACCGCTAGGACCAAGCAAGGTTATCTTTGTCCCTGCCCTGGTTTCTCTTTCTTAAGTTTATTTGTCTTTTCTTAAATGTATTTTTCCCTTTTCAGGGATGTGCTTCTCAGTTTGTTACTATAGTGCTGTTTTTATTCCTTTATCTTTCTCCCTCCTCCCCAGCACTGCGAGATTAGTTTAGTCCCTTATGGACTGTGTTTAATTAATGTATTTATTGATTTGATTTTCATTGGGTTTTTAACGTTTTGTTTTGCCCTTCTACCTTCATATGCTGCGATTGTCATCTGTGACAATAAGAACTAAGATGGCGGAAATTTTTAAGTCTGGGAATTTGTCTCCTGAGATCATATTTATGATCCAATAATTACTTTTCTCCCTTTTCCTCCCAATTTTTCTAATTTACTGATTACGGTAGTATTTATTAAATAAGTAGTTATTCTCAAACCCCTTGATGTCGGTGTTGAAAGAATTTGAGATTATGTGTGGAACCAACTATGGTCTGGTTGGCGACCACGGGTCCCCAGCTGAGTCCGGCATTGCTTCCACTTACTTGTGCCGGGCTCCTCTCTGTCTTCTTTCCTTTCGACCTCACTTGGTCAACTCTTGTTCTCTTCGACCCCGACGGTATTAGGGTATCCGAGGCCTAGGGAGTCTCTTCATTTCCCGCCTTAATTGGCCCTTGTCTCATCTATTCTGATTCCCTCCTTCTGCGAGGGGTCAGCCTTCTTTTTCTTTTCATGTTATCTCCTGCCTTCTGCTCAAGGCCCTCAAAGAGGCCGGGTGTATGTAGCCCCACTACTTTTGGTGCACCCTAGATAATGCTACACCCTCAGGGGCTCATGGCTGGTGAGTTCGGGAGTTGGCGACCCCGGGGGATTCCTGAGCTGGGTCCGGTTTCCCCCATTTGTCCCTTACCTGTGGGGAGGACCCTCTCGCTTTCACTTTCCTATCTGCCTTTCATGGCTCTCCTTCCTTCCAAGTCCCTCAATCCGCATTCTTCGAGGGTTGAGGGCATTTATTTTCCTCCTGTCCTTTATTTGCCTTCCTCTCCTTTAGTTTTCCATTTCTTCTTCTAGTATGTAGGTTAGTAGTTAGTTTTAGTTTTCAGTTTGCAGTTCATTTTCATCTTCACGATAACCTAGATGTTAGGCCCCTTAAAACAACAATTATCATCATCATCATCATCAACTAGGGTCTCTACACAAGGTTTGAATTTGTTGCATCGTGTTACATTTTTATTGTTATGTTAAAGTTTTAATTTTAATGAAAAGGACTATTACAGTATGTTTTGAATCTATTCTATTGGTAGTTTTGATTACTTTAAGTATCGGTAGTAACGTAGTAATTGGAACCATTCGGATTTAGACTTTAGGTACATCTCTCTGGTCTTCTGATATCATGCGGGAATGGTAACCACAACATGTCTCGGCATTCTTCCATTTACACTATAGGGGGCCAGTGTGGAACTGATGTAATGGTTCGTTGAAAATTTTTGAGGTTGGGATGATTTGCAATCGTGATCATATGTTAATGTTGAAATAATAGCTTCATGATGTGTTTCTGTGAAAATAGAGTAGTTATAAATGAAAATCATTAAGGTATGTATCATTCATTAACAAATTATTAGTGTCTATTTTACATATTATAGAACCTAAAAAGAGCCGTAGAAGCTTTTAGGCACCTTAAATAGCGCTCATTAGAGCCTTAAGTCCGACCGTCCATATATAGCATAGTTTAATATCTCTCTCTCCAATCTATTCAGAGTATTAATTCCCGCTAAAAGCTG
This sequence comes from Meconema thalassinum, assembly GCA_946902985.2. NCBI lineage: Eukaryota > Metazoa > Arthropoda > Insecta > Orthoptera > Tettigoniidae > Meconema > Meconema thalassinum. Next base: position 290,248,161 of record OX336391.1, on the reverse strand, counting down.
CTAACTTTTGTGTATTGCCATCGAGTTAGGACAAAGGTAAAATCGTTTCATTATAAATCATAAGGGTTGATGGATTTTAACACTTTATACAGCGTAGTTTTAATTAATAATAATTAATATGACACAAAAACATTGCCTTGAAAGCTCCAATCTCTAGCGTCAATGGAGACAAACATTTCTTCAATACATACCATTGCACGAAAAGTTAATGCTGCCATTGTTCTTACATGCAGAAGTAATCAACACAAATCAATTGCTGCTGTACCAAATCACAACATTCCGCAGATATAAAGGGTGACTAGAAATTACTTTTGAGACACACAAACCAAATTAAAATAAATACAGTCATGGGTTAAAAATAACAAGGAAATATTGCCCAGTAATCTTCATACTCACCGACCACTGGGGCCGAGAGTGTTAACCCGCTAGCTCGTGCTATGCTCGCTGATGTGGGTTCGAATCCCAACTCATCCATCCTGAAAATGGATTTCGTGGTATCCGTTTTCACCATTACGCAAATGCTGATACAGGTCACGGCTGACTTCTTTCCAAAACCCCTTCCTTAATTAGACACAAGTCAGTGGTCCCTAGGCGATCGGGCTGTCACCATCCCCAGTTGTATGTGCTATCAAAGTTTGTTCATATCCCGGAAACCGTTCTTGCGACGGTAGAGGAATGGTCCCACGCAGAGTCCGTGGATTAAGCCAAACTCGGAGGATAAGCGATAAAAAACACCTTCATATTCAAGGAAGTCGTGGGATTTTAAGAGCGTTAAAATCACTCAGTATGCCTTCCTTCGGAGGGGAAGTATAGCCGGCGGGCCCATGTCATAGATTTGTGGCATGAAAAAGAACCTTCCCCTACAATTGATAGTGTGTAGCTAAATTTGTAAGTTATTCGGTTTAGAAACGCTCTATCAAGTTCCAACGTTCGCCGCTGGCCGCAGTGTCAGTGACAGTGGCGTCTGGTAGTCAAAGTTGGAACTACATGAAAATAAACTTTCATTCATCTTCATTCGTTTCATCTCTCATTTGCTCCTCTCAGGAGGTTGGCGTCAGGAAGGGCATCCGGCTGTAGAAACCATCAGCCAAGTGGAATTTCATCCCATCTCATCCCCGATCCCGTTGGAAACGGGAGTAATAAGATATAAGAACTGTTATAGGAACAGGGAATGATTCCTTGTCAATATGTGGTAAAGTTTGCCACGGTGGGTGAGTGGTTATCGTGTCGGTCTTCCAACCCCCCAAGCTTGCAGGTTCGCTCCTGGCCATGGCAAGTGATTTTTGAAAGGCGCCAAAAATCACAGCATGCATGTCATACGTTGTTGGCATGTTAAAGAGCCCATTTGAATTCAGTAGGCCGTGTTCATAATGGCAAAATTAATCTCAGGATTTTTCCGCAAACACAAAAGAGTTCTTCATTACTCCACTAGGAAGCGCTATGGTGCCAAGGAGCTTAGATATCTAACCTCCTTGACTTTCATAGCGTTCCAAGGTACAACAAAATTTGACATGCAAACTGCCCTCTGGGCGTCAAATAACAAAGCTTGCACCCGGAACCCGAGGCCCTACGATATTAATATTATTATTAATAATAATATGTAGTAAGCATCTTCGTTTTGCGCTCTGGATCAGTTTCTTTATGAACATACTTTGCAGAAGATATAGGCTATAATGATGTTATTGACTTTACTCCCCTTTAACTACTAAGACTTCTAAGGACGTCGGGGTGCCAGAACATGTACTGACACTCAAATACCCAACTGACTGCGCCGTGCAACCTTGGACACTGCCGGCCAGAACGTTTCCGCTGCGCCACACAGTCAGTCATTTTGCAGAAGAGAATGAAATCACTTGTATACATCCCAGTTATTGCATACAGCAAAGAAATATCAACCATCTGAGTGCCGGTCATATTCTTTTCCAATCAAGCGCAGAAGAAGTAGTTAGATGCGTATTATTTACTTCTAATGGACAGTGGCGTGAGTCTGTAAGTACGCTACTTGAACTCTGTCTCAGGCCAGGAGTACGGATGATTGATTCTCTTTAGAACAATTTTGATTTTATTGCTGTTCCATCCATTCTACTGGTTTGTTCTCGCCAAACAATGATTTATTGCTATAGACCAGGCGTTCTCAACCTGGTGCTTGCGAGGACAAGCTTCCCTGTGATCAATTCTTCAATTCGAATTCTGTTAAACGAACCGGAATAATGCTTTCATTACAAATTTTATGTTCGTCGATGTCGAAATGTAAACATTACGTATCATAATGAGGCTCATCGTTATGAAACAGTTTCTCCCGCCAATCAGAGCTCAAGAAACAGTTGTGTGACCAATTAGGTAAGGATACCTTCGCGCATGCGCTCAAAATTCAACATGTGTATATATATTACGGAAAAAGCACCGCCCATATGTTCGCGTAAATAAACTGGCGAATATGAGACAAGAAATAGCACTGTACCTTAATATCCCCAAGTCCAATTTCTACACAACGCATTGCTTTCAAACGACTTCGGTGACAATATTAGTGAATGCTATAGAGCTGGACGGCAGCCTATAAACAATAGGTGTTCTGTGTTGGCAAGCAAAGTGAATGGTCTCTGCTTTCGGAGTGCCTTGGCCCACGCATGCGCTTTTTTCAGTCAGCAAAGCCAACGCGCCTTGCTTACTAACTGAATTAACTGAATCCCACAGTTATTTATGAATATTTATGTTAAAACATATAATAAAGTTATAATTATCGTCGAACATGAACAGTCGTATGCAACTCGCCTATAATGGTAATTAAGACACTCGTATGGAAATTACAAAAAATTCGCTTACGCTCGTTTTATAAACATACTCGTGTCTTAATTATTGTCATTATAGGCTCGTTGCATAATGTACTATTGACAGTCAGAAATTTTATCATGTTGTGAAATAGTATTATTAATCCACAGTAAAAATAATTGGACATCCCTGTTTTATGGATAACACGAAAGATGCTGATTCTACTCAACTTTGCACACGTAAATGTATCTTATCTGCATGAGACATGCAAGCAGTTGCAGCATGCCTGGTGAGCGGTGAATTTCCTGCTATTTCAGCACTTCTAAGGGTGAGAGACACAAAGAGAAAGATTGGCAAAGGAAAGCTAGTTGCATGTTTGTTGCATTATTATTATTATTATTATTATTATTATTATTATTATTATTATTATTATTATTAATATCCATTCATTCATTCATTCATTCATTCATTCATTCATTCATTTTGTATCGGCCATCTATGGACTGCGTAATTCCGTTACATTCTTCGGGCTTTGTTGTTTGCCCAGTACGCCCGCATTCGTTCTCGGTGGATTTCCTTCTTTTCCTAGGTCCAAATCTTTCCCGTTTTCAGTCTTAGAAATCTTGGAATGTTCGATGTTTTCTCTTCAGTGGGATGCGTACCTGATTGTCAGTTGATGTAATACCAACGTCTTTCAGATATCTGCACAGTTCAATGAACCTGGCCCGTTTGGTTTTCCTCTCTTGAGAGTAAGTAATGATGCGGTTGGTCTGCCTTTCTGGGTCCATAAAAGTTAATAATAATAATAATAATAGTGATTATTATTTCTTCTTCTTTCGTTTCACCCTCTTTGGGGTACGTTGATTCAATCATTTCTCTGCGAATTGTTCTTTCCATAGTGCTCAGTATGTCTTCATTTTTGTCATATTTTCCCCTCTTCTTCCGAGATGATGGGTTCGGTTTTTAGTGTAGATTTGTCTTGGAACCTTATATTTTTTATCGTTAGTAATTATTATTTGTATTTTCGATTTAGCAGTGAATTTTTTGAAATTGTAATTCTACTAGGTGTTTTTCAGTTTCTTTGAACCATGTGGATTTTGTATTGTGGTTACGAAACGAATCAAAGATTTAGAGTTCTTTCTGAGTAAATGACCGTAAAATGTATCCTCCTTTATCGCATAGTATCTGAAAGTTTTTAAATTTTCTTGTAGAGAGAGCTATTCTGGATGTGCATTATATATTATCCTGAAATTTTGGTACTATGATAATTCTTAAAATTGTCCTTTCCTTTAATTCACGTTTCTCCATCTAGCCTTTGAAATTCATGTTTAGGGTTTCTGCTGCATACAACAGGGTTTCTGGTTTATTCACTGTCTTATAATGTTTTATAGAGATTTTTATTATTATTATTACATTCCATTTAATGGTGCTCGAGTACTTGGTGCGGGTGGTGCTTACAGATTCAGAAAGTTTGGGAACGCCTTCTATAGATACGAATGTTAGAATACTTGATTCATCACGGCCGTGGCCTGAAGTTAGGAACCATCCCGGCATTTGCCTGGAGTAGAAGTTGGCTGAGGTAGGGTTTACTCAGCCTCGAGAGGCAAATCTGAGAGGAGGTGGGTTCGGTTCCTACCTTAGCCAACCTGGAACTGGTTTTCCGTGGTTTCCAACTTCTATTCCAGGCAAATGCCGGGATGGTTCCTAATTTCAGGCCACGGCCGTCTTATTGCCGATCCTCACCTGAATTACAAATGAAGGGTCCACGGAAAAAATGGGGAATGCCACTCAAAATGTAAAATCGAGATATCAGCGCGATCTGGTAGGCCTCTTTGCGACGTAATGAAGGCACAATTGTATCTGGCTAAGAACAATGAGGGTCATGAGAAAGTTGATGCGTACATATAAGTACATAGGCTATAAGTAATGACACTTTAACACTCGTTTCCTGAACATTATACACTATTTGACATTCCCCCTTCTTCCCGTGGACCCTTCAAATCAGAGGCGTATAGACAATTTTTTTCGGGGGGGGGGGGGGGGGGGCTGACTATCCGGGAAAATTGTGAGTATTCTCAGGGGATTGTCACCGCAAAATATCCATAAATATCAACCAATATCTTAGAGCATAGGCCTATACGAGTAACTTTGTGTGATTATTTTAGATATGATTCAAAGTTTATATAGCCTACAATTAGGCCTACTGGCAATGCAAAATGTTGTAAAATACAACACAGAAATAAAATGTTATACTTAATGAATTTTCTATTATGGACTATGGAGTATGTATGGCAAATATCTAAATATTTGTCAATTTACTAAGCAGAAAGGTAAACAGTTTTTTTCTTTTCTTTTACAAGTCGATAATTTATTTCTTAAAAGTACCGTACTGTGGAATTCTCAGTTTTGGCTCACAAGGCTGAGAGTACCCCGTTCCAGCCCTCAGACCAGAATTGAAATTTCTTGGCAGAGCCAGTAATGCAATTCGGACCTCCGGGGCGGCAGCCAAGAATGCTAGCCGCTACACCTCGAGGTAGTCTAATTTCAATCTTATTATTGTTTATAACTTAGCCAAGTTAAGATTAGGGTCCACCAAATTTACAATTATTTTATGCTTTTACCAAAGAAACACTTTCTTAATTTTTATTGGCTTTTTTCGGGGGGGGGGGGAGGGAGAGATGGATCCCCCTCAGCACCCCCCTTATATACGCCCCTGCTACAAATACACACACTAATACAGACATCACAATAACAGTGGTTACGAGACAAAATCCACACTCAGCCAAGTACACGGGGCTAAATGACCACGATATTCAAACCCCTCAAATGAAACCAATACTTTATGAAACCGTGAACGACCAGTAGTCCTAGGCTGTATGAAATGCATTTAATCACATTTAACGCGGACAAATGCTGTATATAAACGTGTTCAAATATTGGCACCTTGTGAACTGATGCAGGTTCTTTTTTTAAATACTAGCTGTACCCGGCATGCGTTGCAATGCCAATCAAAGAAAGTGTTGGCGTTGTAACTTTGTTTGTTGAAGTGCTTTTGGTTTCCCAATATTTTTTTTCTTTTTCCGTTAACCACCTCTAAACTATTGTAAAATTGATTTACTATCTCAAAAAAATCATGGGAGCGCGCTCAGCAACTCACCAAAGTTTCATCGCAATGAAATGAATGGCATATGAACGCACACGGGACTTTGTTGAAACGATTCGAGTGCCGTCACCCATTTGTTGAATATACTCGTACGCTACCTATTGTAAAATGGATTTACTAATTCGAAAACTTTCCCTGGCGTGTACACAACAACTCATCAAAGTTTCATCACAATCGAATGAATGGCATATGAACGCATACGGGATTTTGTATAAACGATTCGCGCGCCATTACTCATTTGTTGAATCTACTTGTGCGCCACCCATTGAAAAACGGATTTACTAATTCATACACCTTCGCCGGACTGTACTCAACTCACTAAAGTTTTATCACAATCGGATGAATGGTATATGAACGCATACGGGACTTGGTTGAAACGATTCACGCGCTGTCGCTCATTAGTTGAATCTACTCGTGCGCTACCATATTGTAAAATGGATTTTTCAAAATCAGAAATCTTCGCGGGAGTGGAAACAACATTTCACCAAATTTCATTGCAGTTGCATGAATGGTATATGAACGCATACGGAACTTTTTTTTTAAACGATACGCGCGCCGTTACTCATTTGTTGAATCTACTCGTGCGCTACCTATTGTAAAAAGGATTTACTAAGTCAGAAACCTTTCCTGGAGGGTGCACAACAATTCACCAAAGTTTCATAGCAATCGGATGAATGGTATATGAACGCATACGGGACTTTGTATAAACGATTCTTTACTGGCACGTTAAAGATCCCCTTCGGGGCAAAATTCCGGCACCCCGGCGTCTCTAAAAGCCAGTGTAGTTAAAAGGGACGTAAAACCAATAACATTATTTATTATTATTATAAACGATTCGCGTGCCGTCGCTCATTTGTTGAATCTACTTGTGCGACACCTATTGTAAAGTGGATTTTCTAAGCCAGAAATCTTCTCTGAAGTGTACACTACAATTCACCTAAGTTTAGTCGCTATCGGACGAATGGTATATGAACGCATACGGGACTATGTTGAAACACTTCGCGCGTCGTCGCTCATTTGTTTAATCTACTTGTGCGATACCTATTGTAAAGTGGATTTAGTAAGCTATAGTAAATTGGATTTACTACCCCTATACAAATTACGTTGAATAACTAACGGAATTTCATGTTAAGAGCCTCATTTTCTATACCGGTAGTGGAGAGTGCTACTCGCATCCAGTCGGCCGTGTCTCGTCAAGAGCTACTGTTGCCTGGAAACGACTTGCCTTAGCTGTCATTTGCGTTACGTTTTATCGTGACTTGTATTCTCTTTGACGTTTTATGTCACGTCACGGGATTTAAAAAAAAAGTATCCTATGTTCGTCCCCTGGTTCTAAGCTACCTCCACTCCAATTTTCAGCCAAATAGGTTCAGCCGTTCTAGAGTTATAAATAGTGTAACTAACGCGACTTTCTTTTATAGATATAGATTTCGTGAGAGATGGCAGTACTACTGTATGTGAGTTGGAACTGCTACCAGGATGTGTGTGACGTGCGTGACATGTTGACACAATCGCACTGCACAACACACCAGCTCGATATTCTTATCTGACGAGCACGAGCACTGTGCCTCCAGTCCCTTCTAGATATAGGCTGCTCGACACGACGCCATGCGGATATTTCCAGTACTTAGGCAATACCAACATTCCTACAAACCTTGACCTATAGGCGCTCATCCCCAACCATCTTATACTAATTCTATCTTATACTATTAGAATATATATATTTTTTCAATCATTATTATTTCATCAATTTCAATTGGTTTTTAGGGGGGTTGAATCTAACCTACTTACGTTAATTAATAGCATATTTATCCATTAATCATTTAGGTTGAATAATTGCCGCTATAGTTTCAGGTGAAAATTTATGAGAATAATATTTCCTCATTTATTCTTTTCTTAGATCTTCTATCATTTTCTTATTCAATACCTTTCAAATACTTCATATTAATCAAAATTTTCTTATAATAAATAATGACCCAAAAATTAAATTTTGTTTATTTTCTTTACTCCTATCCTTAGGGGGATTACCCCAATTCCTAGGTTTTATGCCAAAATGATTAATTATTCAAGCAATAGCTGAATTAAATAGATACTAATTATTACTTTAATAGTAATCACAACATCAATTACTTTATTTTATTATCTTCGTATTACTTTTACTGCATTTCTTTTCTCTTATAGAGAAATTAAATGAAATTATACACAATTTTATAGTAATCAATTTTATAATCCAATAACAATCTTTACTGTAATTTCAACTATAGGATTAGTACTTAACTTTTATGCGACTATGCACAATTTTAGATGTATTCCCAGCAACATTAATTCCTTTAATTCTTAGAAAACATTTCTATCAATTTTTTTAGTTTACCCCCGATGGCATAATTATTACTATGAAATACTTAAATGTTGTTGTTATTTGAGTAGAAAGAAAGTTTAGTGCTTTTCAGTCGGTGAACACGAATGTACCCAAAAGAGTTGGGTTATTCTCTAATCCTAAAAAAAATACATGAGATTAATAAATACACTAGGATGACCAGTTTCGACCGTCAAGCGATCATCATCAGATCCATTACACTTAGGCTACAAATCTAAGTCTGAAAATACAGGTGAAAATATTTACAATATGTATACTTATTTAGTGAGTCGCGAGTTACTAGTCACCGAGTGAACAGCGCGCTGCCAAACTGTACAAGTCTGCTAACCAGATAAGTAGCCTGTATAATACTCTACAATCAGAATTGACCATTCACAACAATCACATAGTCATTCCAAAAATAGGCAAATTCCGGAGTTCTATCACAACTTTCAGCATCTCACTAAAACATCATATAGACTACAACTAACAAATACCGACAAGTAGCATTACCAATCTTCTTCTTCTTATTCTTCTACCTTACCCGATACGGACGTTGGCTACCACCATGGCTAACACCTTCTTATCCTGTGCAATCCTGAAGAGTTCCGTGGAAGACAGCCCAAACCACGTTCTTAAATTATCCATCCAAGTTATTCGTCTCCTTCCCGGTCCACGCTGACCTTCAATTTTACCCTGAAGTATAACATGGAGCAGACGGTATTTTGGATTCCTCATCATGTGTCCCAAGTATTCCAATTTCCTCTTCTTAATTGTGTTTAACAGCTCAAGTTGGCTGCTCACACGCTGAAGAACCTCGGCTTTACTCACATGTTCTGTCCACGAGATTTTAAGAATCCGCCGGTATATCCACATTTCAAAAGCTCGAATCTTCTTTTCTGTAGCTACGGACAAGGTCCAAGCTTCAACACCATAAAGAAGGGTGGAGACAACATAACAATTCACATTTTTTTCTTAGCATAGCATAGTAGTTGTTTCATTGTCATAAAGATGGATCTAGCCTTCTCTATACGGCATCTTAATTCAACCGAAGGATCACAATTCTCATTAATATTCTGTCCTAAATAAACCAAACCCTTGACTCGCTCAATCTTATGTCCATCGACTAAAAGGACTTGTGACAATGCTGGTTTCGCATTACCAATACACCAACAAAATAAGTGTACATATTGTAAATATTTTCACCTGTATTTTCAGACATAGATTTGTAGCCTAAGTGTAATGGATCTGGATCTGATAATAGTTCGACGTTCGAAACTGATCAGCCTAGTGTATTTATTAATCTCATGTAATTTTTTTCAGGATTAGGGTATAAGCCAACTCTCTTGGGTACATTCATGTTGACCGACTGAAAAGCACTAAACTTTTGTTTACTAAGGCAACACTGAAAAATGGCTTCAAACCCCACAATTTTATTTGTGTCTTCGGTCTTTTGACTGGTTTGATACAGCACCCAATGCCTCCCTGTCCTGAGCACATTCAACTTTCGAGTTCTTATCCTCGATCCTACCTTCCATAACTAAGTTTGCTATTTCTGGGTGTCTTAGTAGGTTTAGTGTCCTACCAACCTATTTCATCTCTTCATTAGCAGTCACCAGAAACATCTCTCCTCGCCCACTCGTTCTAAATACCTCTTCATTTGTTACAACTTCATCATTCCCCTACAACACCACAATAATTCAAATGCTTCTATTCTCCTCTTTCCTGCTGCACCAACAGTCTAAGTTTCACTTCCATAGCGTGCCACGCTTCAGACAAAAGCTTAAAATGACTTTATGTTCGACCCTGACTATTATATGTCAGAAAACTGTACTATGATGAGGCTCGTTATAACACTATTTTTCATTATGAAACAGTTTCTCTCACCAATCAGAGCTCAAGAAACAGTTGTTTGACCAATTAGATAATTAGATGCGCTGATATCCACGGCCTTCTAATTTAAATTTCACTACCTGGCCTAGTGTCATTGTAGGGTAATCGAGGAGGCCATGGTCAAATACAAGGCATTCTCTGCATCTCATGCGCTCTGTTCAGTACATAAAAATGGCGAAATCTCGACAGATATTTATGAATATTTATGTTTGAACATAAAATAATTATAAAAATTATCGTCGAACATAAACAGTCGTATGCAACTCGCCTATAATGGTAATTAAGACACTCGTATGAAAATTATAAAACGAGCTTATGCGAGACACATAATCGAGTCTTAATTATTGCCATTATAGGCTCGTTGCATAATGTACTATTCAAATACCTAAATATATATTTGATGTCGGCAGATTTCTTTTATGTAGAAATGCTTTCCTTGCCTGAGCCCCAAAAACAATTTACAAATGAGAACAACAAATACGCAATAAAACATACAAATGATGAAAACCAATCTGTCAGTGCCTGTCAACAGTGTAGGGGGTCAGGCGCCGACTATTTAACTTGAAATACCAAAACACTTCCAGATAGAAGTAACACATGTAACACTTGTAGAAATTTACTTATTCAGTGTTTATAATTCAATTCTGGGGGCTTGTTGCGTTGGGTATTTCTTACCAGGAGTAGCAGAGCCTTCGTCGATTAGTTTGGTGGAGGGATGGTGATCGTTTACGAATGGATTTGTGATATTTTAGCCTTGTTGATATTATTAAAAATGTTATTAAAGGGTCTTATCGCATGGCTTTTTAACAACCATACAGTTTTTTGAGATTCTGTCATATATTTTAAATGTCATCATCCACATAATCGTTGACATAGATTTGAAACCTGAGGTAAGGGAGCTGATGAAGATCGCTTGACGATCAAAATTAGTAATCAAAGTGAATTTGTTAATCACATGTATTTTCCTCAGGTTTAGGGAATAACACCCATAACGATTGGATACAATCGTGTTGACCGACTGAAAAGCTTTAAGATTTAGTTTACAGTACATGTTGTGCTCCTTAATCCACTTACCAACTTAAAATAAGTACAGCTCTTTGCAAATCCACTTGTGTTGAACTATATTTTGACGAGTTTCATGGTTAGGGAGCTCTTTTCAAGTACTGTATTTACTTTCATCTTGATTGTTGCTTCACACTTACCTCAGGGTCTCACGCCTAGTGAGATGTAGATTAGCGCCTACGGGACCCCAGTTAATTCCGACATTGCTTCCACTTACTTGTGATATCCTTATCATCCTTCCTGTCGACGTTCCTGGGTCAACTCTTGTTCTCTTCTAACTCCGAAGGTATAATGGTATCGAGGCCTAGGGTGTCTTTCACTTTCCCACCTTAAATTGGCTCTTATCTCATCTTCCCCAATACCCTCATTCATCGAGGCCTGCTCCATTTTGTTTTCATGGTATTTCCTGGCTTCTGCTCAAGGTCTTAAAGGAAGCAGGGTGTACTTCACTCCACCACTTACGGTGCACCCTGGGCAGTGATACACCATTAATTTATTTATTTATCATACATTATATAACATAACATATAACATAATGTATTTATTTATTTAATTATTTATTTTTACTTATTTATATATTTCTCTGTTTCTATGTTTTTTTTATTTCTTTACTTATTTGTTTGTTTGTTTTTCTTTCTTTCTTTCTTTCTTTCTTTCTTCCTTCATTTATATAATTTTTATTTGTTAGTTACTTCGTTTGATTATATATTTGTTTGTTTGTTTGTTTGTTTGTTTCTTTCTTTCTTTCTTTCATTATTCATTTATTTATTTATTCATTTGTTTGTTACTTTGTTTGTTTATGTGTTTGTTGTCTTTATTTGTTCGTTTATCTATTACAAGTTTGTTTTCTTATTTGTATATTTGTTTGTTTATTTGTTTGTTTATTTATTTATGTATTTATTTATTTATTACTTTGTTTATTGATATGCTTTTTATTGTTTATTTGTTTGTTTTTTATTTGTTTCTTTCTTCTTTCTTTCTCCGTTACGGTCTTCTAAGGACCAATTTCAATGTTTAGTCCTTTGGTGTTTTTTCTTCTTCCTCCAGGTCTCCTTCTTCTTCCTCCAGGACTCCTTCATCTTCACACTATGCATCTTCTTTCTCTCTTCGGACCATTTTGAGCCTCTTTTCTTTTCCTTCCTTCCTTGGAACCCTTCCGTTCCCAACACTTTTTTCCAAAAAATTTCTCTCTCTATTGCATCTTCTTCTCTTATATTGTTTCTTTCCCAATCCTTTTTAACTTCTTGAATCCAAGTTGTTGTTAATTTCTTGTTCCAAAGATATTTGAATATCTGTTTGGTTAACCTGTTGTCATTCATTCTATATAAATGTCCAAAAAATAGCAATCGCCTCTTTTTTATTGTGTCTGTTATGTTTTCAATGTTGCGGTATATTTCATCATTACTTCTTAATTTCCAGAATTCTGTAATTCTTAATAGACCTAATATTTTCCGTACAATTCGTCTTTCTAATACTTCCAATTTATCTAACTTATAATTCAGTGCTAGACATTCGCTTGCGTATAGGCAGTCTGGTTTGATTACTGCTCTGTAGTGCTGTATTTTCAAGTTTCTAGATAAACAATTTTTGTTGTAGCTGTTCTTTGTTTATTTATTTGTTTGTTTATTTATTACTTTACTAGCTGTACCCGGCATGCGTTGCAATGCCAATCAAAGAAAGTGTTGGGGTTTTGACTTTTTTAGTTGCATTGCTTTTGGATTCCCAATATTTTCTTCTTTTTCCGTAAACCACCTCTAAACTATTATAAAAAAATAATACTATCTCAGAAACATTCGTGGGAGCGTGATCAACAACTCACGAAGTTACAGTACATCGCAATGAAATGAATGGCATATGAACGCATACGGGACTGCTGAAACGATTAGAGCGCCGTTACCCATTTGTTGAATATACTCGTACGCTACCTATTGTAAAATGGATTTACTAACTCGAAAACCTTTCATGGCGTGTACACAACAACTCATCAAAGTTTCATCGCAATCGGATGACTGGCATATGAACGCATACGGGATTTTGTTTAAACGATTCGCGCCGTCGCTCATTTGTTGAATCTTCTTGTGCGCCAACCATTGAAAAACGGACTTACTAATTCATGAACCTTCGCAGGACTGTACTCAGCTCTCCAAAGTTTTATCAGACTCGGATGAATGGTATATGATCGCATACGGGACTTTATTGAAACGATTCACGCGCTGTCGCTTATTAGTTAAATCTACCCGTTTGTCACCAATTGTAAAATGGTTTTACTAAATCAGAAACTTTCCCTGGAGAGTACACAACAACTCACCAAAGTTTCATCTATATCGGACGATTGTATATGAACGAATACGGGACTTTGTTGAAACAATTCGCGCGTCGTCTCTCATATGTTGAATCTACTCGTGCGCTACCTATTGTTAAGTGGATTTACTAAGCCAAAAACCTTCCCTGAGTGTGTACAACATCTCACCCAAGTTTCATTGCATTGGGGTGAATGGTATATGAACGCATGTGGGACTTTGTTGAAACAAACGCACGCAATTTTGTTGAAGTTACTCGCGCTCCATCTATTGTTAATTGGATCTGCTATGCCTATAACTTTTCCTGGCGTATGCACAACAACTCACTGAAATTTGATTGCAATCGGATGAATTGTATATGAACGCATCACCAACACTCATTTGTTTAAACTACTGGTGCGCTATCTATTGTTAATTGGATTAACTATGCCTATAAGCATCCCGGAAGTGTGCCAAACAACCCACCAAAATTTGGTCGATATCGGATGAATTGTAGGCTATATGAACGCATCGCCAACACTCATTTGTTTAAAATACTCGCGCGCTGTCCATTGTAAATTGGATTGACTATGCCTATAATGATTTCGGAAGTGTTCACAACAACTCACCAAAGTTTCATAGCAATCGGATGAATGGTATATGAACGCATGCGGGACTTGGTTGAAACTATTCGTGTGCCGTCGCTCATTTGTTGAATCTACTCGTGCGCTACCTATTGTTAAGTGGATTCACTAAGCCATAAACCTTACCTGAAGTGTACACAACATCTCACCCAAGTTTCAACGCAATGGGATGAATGGTATATGAACACATGTGGGACTTTCTTGAAACAAACGCACGCCATTTTGTTGAAGCTACTCCCGCGCCATCTATTGTAAATTGTATTTACTTCGCCTATTACTTTTCCGGGACTGTGCACAACAACTCACCAAAATTTGATCGCAATCGGACGAATTGTATATGAACGCATCGCCATTACGCATTTGTTTGAACTATTCGCGCGCTATCTATTGTGAAATGGATTAACTATGCCTATGATCATCCCGGAAGTGTTTACAACAACTCACAAAAATTTGATTGTAATCGGATGAATGGTTTATGAACGCATAAAAGACGAACACACAGACATTCCTTTATAAGATAAGATTTGTTTATTTATAAGTTTATTTATTTGTATATTTGTTGTTTATTTATTTGTTTGTTTATTTGTTATTACTTTGTTTATTATTTTTATATTTGTTTATATAATAGACCTAATATTTATTTATATAATTATTGTTAATTTGTTTGTTTATTTATTTATTTATTTTGTTTATTTATTACTTTATTTGTTTATTAATTTGTATGTTTGTGGTTTATTTATAAGTTTACAAGCTGTACCCGGCATGCGTTGCAGTGCCAATCAAAGAAAGTGTTGGCGTTGAAATTCTGTTTCTTGAAGTGCTTTTGGATACACAACATGTTAACTGCCTCTAAGCTATCGTAAAATGGATTTTCTTATTTAGAACCATTCGTGGGAGCGTGCACAAAAACTTTCAAAAGTTTCATCGCTGTCACTCATTTGTTGAATCTACTCGTACGCTACCTATTGTGAAATGGATTTACTAAGTCGAAACCCTTCCCTGGCGTGTACACAATAACTCATCAATGATTCATCGCAATCGGATGAATGGTATATGCACGTATAGGGGTTTTTGTTTAAACGATTCGTGCGCTGTCACTCATTTGTTGAATCTACTCGTGCGCTACCTATTGAGAAATGTATTACTAAGTCTAAGCCCTTCCCTGGCGTGTACACAATAACTCATCAAGGTTTCATCGCAATCGAAGAATGTTATATGAACGCAATAGGGGATTTTGTTGAAACGCTTCGCGCGTCGTCACCCATTTGTTGCATCTACTCTTGCGCTACTTATTGTGAAATGGATTTACTAAGTCCCCTTCCCTGGCGGGTACGCAATAACTGATCAATGTTTCATCGCAATCGGATGAATAGTATATGAGCGCATACCTGATTTTGTTTAAACGATTCGCGCTCCGTCACTCATTTGTTGAATCTACTCGTGCGCTACCTACTGTAAAATGTATTTACTAAGTTAGAAACCGTCACGTAAGTGTCCACAACATCTCACCCAAGTTTCATCGCTATCGGACTAATGGGATATGAAGACATAGGGGACTGTATTGAAACGCTCCGCGTGTCGTCGTTCATTTGTCGAATCTACTCGTGTGCTACCTACTGTGAAATGTATTTACTAAGCCAGAAACCTTCCTTGGAGTGTCCACCATATTTCACCCAAGTTTCACCGCTAACGGCAGAATGGTATATGACCTTATACGGGACTTTGTTGAAACGCTTCGCGCGTCGTCCCTCATTTGTTGAATCAACTTGTGCGCTGCATATTGTATAGGGGATTTACTAAGCCAGAAATTTTCCATGACGTGTACACAACATATCACCCAAGTTTCATAGCTACGGACGAATGGTACATGTATGCATACGGGACTTGGTTGAAACGCTTCGCGTGTCGTCGCTCATTTGTAGATTCTACTCTTGCGCTACATATTGTAATATGGATGTACTCAGCCAGAAACCTTCCCTGGAGTGTACACAACATCACACCCAAGTTTCATCGCAATCGGATGAATGGTATGTGAACGTATACGGGACGTTGTCGAAACGCTTCGCGCGTAGTCACTCATTTGTTGAACATAAACGTGCGCTTCGTATTGTAAATTGGATTTACTTAGCCATAAACCTTTCCTGGAGTGTACACAACAATTCACCAAACATTTATGACTATCAGACGAATGGTATATGACTTTATACGGGACTTTGTTGAAACGCTTCGCGTGTCATCGCTCATTTGTTGAATCTACTGGTGCGCGACCTATTGGAAAATGTATGTACTAAGCCAGAAACCTTCCCTGGAGTGTACAAAACATCTCACCCAAGTTTCATCGCTATCGGATGAATGGTATATGAAATTATATGGGACTTTGTTGAAACGCTTCGCGCGTCGTCGCTCATTTGTTGAATCTACTCGTGCTCTACCTATTTTTAAAGGGATTTACTAAGCTAGAAACCTTCCCTGGAGTGCACACAAAATCTCAGCCTAGTTTCATCGCTATCGGACGAATGGTATATGAACGCAAACGTGACTTTGTTGAAATGCTTCGCGCGTCGTAGCTCATTTGTTGAATCTCCTCGTGCGCTGCCTATTGTAAAGTGGATGTACTAAGCCAGAAAATTTCCCTGCAGTGTACGCAACATTTTACGCAAGTTTCATAGCTATCGGACGAATGGTATATGAATGCATACGGGACTTTGTTGAAACGCTTTGCGTGTCGTCGCTCATTTGTTGAATCTACTCGTGCGATATCTACTGTGAAATGTATTCACTAATTTTGAAACCTTCACGTAAGTGTACACAACATCTCACCCAAGTTTCATCGCAATCGGACGAATGGTATATGAACGCATAGGAGACATACCCACAGACAAACTATCACGTTACATTGATTTTTATATATATATATAGATTTATTTTTTTGTTTTTTACTTTGTTTATTTATTATTTGGTTTATTTATTTATTTATTTATTTATTACTTTGTTTATTTATTTCTTTGTTTGTTTATCTATTTATTTATTTATTTATTTATTTGTTTGTTTGTTTCTATTTATTAATTTGTTTCTTTGATAGTTTCTTTGTATGTTTATTTATCTATTTATTTGTTGATTGTTTTATTTACTTATTCACTCACTGTGAAAGTCTGTATTATGTACTTCTTATTTGATGTAACCTCCAGCTAAAAATGGAAACATCTGTTAGAGAGAGAAATCTAGTCAAGTCACATTTGACGTTGAGATTGGCTGTCATCCCTTTGTGCGCCACAATCGCGTTAGCCAAATAGAATATCATGTCTCAATTTGCTGCTGTATTTCAGATCGTATTCCACAAGTTTCAGCATCTGGATGGGAAGAAAGTCTCCCCTGGGAGAACGGTATATTATTGCAGAGTAATTTGCCTCGTCCCGATGACCAGCAGCAGCTTTGCATAGCCAGTCTCCATTAGCATTCAAAAGCTGTGCCCGGCGCAAGAGATTAATGCTCGAGCCATACAAGATATAAAACACATGTATCTAATAAATTAACTACCGTACGTGACATGGTTCGGACGGCCATCCTGTTCTAAATAAGGCTTCACTTTTTGTTTGTATCCATCATACAACGAGAGAAATATGAGGTGTATTTATATAATTCTGTTTTATTGCCATTTCCAGATGGACTTAAATCATGGGATCGTTCTGAGTTCGCAGTTAATCTTGACCAAGGATAATGGTGATGGATGTTTGTGATCTAATTCCCATTTCAACTTAGACAGCAGATGATATGTAGCAGATAATAAAAGGTATGGGCACAGATTTGAAAAAAAATGTTCAGAGGATGAATATCGAGTGAACAGGACTTCTTACAACGCTGAAGATCAGACAATACAAATAACTGCCATCATATTGACAGCCGAAAATTTAAATGAAGTTGTAGAATTGAAGGGTTCATTCCAAAAACCCGGCAAAGTTAAAATATTGACTTTTTGAGATAAAAAAAAACATCTTATTCCTCTTCAAGGCCAGCTCTACGTATAGATATTATTGCTGTCTCCAAAAAGCAGACAGGTCGGGTTACACACGAGGGTGAAATATTGGAGATTCTACAAAAATAAGAAAAGTCAAATGCTTTTTCAAGATAATTAATCACCCGGAATGTTGGGCATTCAATAATGATTTGTACTTTGTTAGGATTTACATAATAAATGATCGTATTTGAGGTTCAAAGTATTTTTCTATTTTGTGTTCAACTAAGATTTCAGCAAAAACCAGACTAGTCCAAAGGTTCTTTTAAATGTTTTCTCAACTCATAAAGAATATATTTCCTTTACATGCAATTATTTATTTATTTAGCGTATGATGAATACAATATTATATACAATATTATGTACACTATATACAGTACAAATACCATCTCAAGTTCATAACTAGAGTTCCATGTTTAATGTTGAGAGCCAGAGAAGGGATTCACTTGAGACACAGTGTAAGTCTTCTATAGAGCCTCTGTATGCACGTAAAGGACACTCGAATGTAAAAATATGTGGGCTGGTGAAGAACGAATTCATCAGGAATAGTTAATCTGTCGATTGTGGTTCCTTGAAAAGTGCTTTTTCGGTTGAGCAAAATATTTGTGGTCCACTGTCTGTTCCTCTTCTCCGCAGTCACATTGAGGTGGTGCCTTCCATCCCCATTTGAAGAGAATGGCTCCACATCTACCTTGGCCGGTCCTAATACGGTTTAGCGTCCTCCACTGTCGTCTGGGAAGGGAAAATCCATCAGGGCACTTACAGGGGTTCTTGATGATGTGATGATTTGGTAACGAGGATTGCAGATGCCATTGCTCTTTCCATGCGTCCGATACATTAAAGGAGGTGTCCTGTAGATTCATTGCAGTACGCCAAGAAGGGTGTCTGGATTTCAGTCGTTTGGTTGGAGAAGCTGCTATATCAGAATGAATAGGGAGGTGAGGATTGTTTTCTATTTTCTTCCATAAGTTAAGCAGTGACTGTGATCTTCTTAGGGATGGAGGTGGTATGTGGCTTAGGATGGGAAGCCAGTGTGTGTTAGTAGGTCGGATGCACCCTGTAATGATACGCATTGACTGGTTCAGCTGGGTGTCTACTAGTCCAATGTGAGCACTGTTAAGTCAAGTTGAGCAACAATATTCAGCGACGGAATAAGAAAGTGCAAGAGCAGTGGATCTCAGGACTTGAGCATTAGCACCCCAGGATGTACCCGCCAGCTTTTGAAGGATGTTATTCCTCGTCTTGATCTTGGCTGACACATTGCAGAGGTGATTCTTGTAAGTCAACGACCTGTCCAGGGTGACTCCCAGGTATTTTGGGTTACTACAGTATTGTAGATTCTCTCCTCTGAATGGTATGGTTGGTTTGTACCCAGAACTTCTATTCCGCAAGTGGAAGGTAGACACAACAGTTTTCTGAGGATTTGGTCTAAGGTTGTACTGACGAAAGTAGCTGTCTAGGGCCTTTAAGTCTGATGTAAGCATCGACTCAGGCTCATCGAAGCATTGGTGTTGGGCGACCAATGCGATGTCATCTGCATAGATGAATTTTTTTGATTTCGTTGCTGGGAGATCATATGAGTACAGGTTGAATAGTAGAGAGGCCAATACAGAGCTCTTAGCGAGTTCACCATTTATCCCATGTACTTTACTCCTGGAGTCTTCTGAAAATATCTGAAAGTACCTATTACTCAGCATGTTACTGAGTAATGTGGTGAGTTTCAGGCAAGGGATGATACTGATAAATTTAAGAAGGAGCTTATCATGCCACACGGTGTCATATGCAGCTGTCTGATCTAAGAAGACACCCGTGCTTACCATTTTGTTCTCAAAGCCATTTTCAATAAGGCTAACTAGTGCTAACACCTGTTCATCACATCCACGTCCAGGTCTGAATCCAGCCTGCTCGACTGGAATATGCTGATTGATTGTCGCAGAGATCCTGTTATGTATCAGCCTTTCCAGAAGCTTCATTGTGACACTGAGGAGTGCTATTGGCCGGTAACTCTCAACTTTTGTTGGGTCTTTAGATGTTTTTAATACAGCTACTATTTTTGTCTTCTTGAAGAGTGAAGGTAGGTGACCTGTCTCTAGAATGTTTGTGAAGAAGTTAGTAAGCCATTTGACAGCAGCTGGTCCAAGATGTAGAATGAACTCTGGATATATACCATCAGCACCTGCCGCTTTCCCAGGTTTTAAACTTCCTATGGCCTGCTTAATTTCTGGTGGTTGAAATGGGACAGAGAATTCAGAGGATCGCAGAGACAAACGTTTCTTTTCCTTGAAGTGTTGCTTTACGTGTCTTCTATGATGCTTTTCAACTGAAACCTTTGAGGTAGAGATCATATGCTTGGCCATGTCATTTAGATTGTTGCTTGTTCTTGGTCTAATTTTGCTGTTTGATGTGTCCAATTTCCTGATCAGGCTCCAAGCTTCCCTGCTGGAGTGAGTGAAGTCTAGGGACTCAACAGTTTCTTGCCAAATTCTCTTCCTGTTTTTATCTAGGGTTGGTAAAAGTTCAAAAGCCGTATCTGGATCACCATTGGCCTCAAATTCTTTGAAGAGCCTTTCACTCTCCTCGTTCCAGCCGGGGATGTATTGTTTACGATATCCTCTTGGGATATATTTACATGCAATGTAAAGGTGTTAGAGAGACATAGGTAGTAGGACTAACAGTAATTTTTATGTTATTCAGCAAAAAAGAAGCTATAATGTGTTTTTAATTTCTGACCAATTTAATTTTTGGACTTGTCTGGTTCTCGGGATGAACCCTTAAATTAATTTATTAGGGAAACAAAAAGTTAGAAACTATAATGAAGCAAACAACAAATTAGTTAAAATAGGAATGATCCATTTACTTTAAAAATTAGCTCAGTATGCAACGTGGATTTATTTATAGCCTTATCAATTTAATTTTCCCAAGGGCCACATACATTAATTTTACGATTATTTAAGGTACTCGTGGGCGGAAATGAAAAAAAAATTAATGCAGAATTTAGGTCAAACATCTAACCTAAATCGAAATTACAATGGCAAAGTACAACTTTGTCATGTTCCAAGATTCTGGAAACACATTTTACAAAATAAACGTAGTTTTTGTCAAGCAGCCTGACAAGAACTTCAGTGTGAAAAGTAGCAGGCCCTGTTATTAATAAGTTCCACATATTTTGGTTCATAACTGGTGCGAGAAATGAGCAGCAGGTTTTCAAGGGTTTCATCCCTCAAACTACTTCTGTTCTTGGTAGTCATTGCACTGAATGTGCTCTCACAAATCCATTTTGTTCCAAACATTGTTAGTATTTTTATTGATAGTTTTGTGATAATTAGAATTTGTTTTCATTGTACTTAGTTCAATCCAAATGTTTTTGCAGTCTGTAGAGGTTTTAAAGAGTTTGTATATGGCAGCGAAGCTTGGACCCTTCGCAAAGGGGATGAACGGAGACTAACGAGTGCCGAGATGTGGTTCATGAGGAGAACAGCTGGATACACACTATGGGTTAGGAAAATACCTGAGATATCCACAAAGAACTAAAAGTAAAACCAATTATCAACAGAGTGCAGAGTTACAGATCAGCTTGGAAGGACCATGTACTACGTATGGAGACCGGCCGGATCACCAGACGAGTCCTCAAATACCAACCTAGAGGCAGAGGAGACGTAGGTCGACCTACAAAGAGATGGAACGAGACCGTAACAAGCCACCTGGCCTAACACTTGATAGGAAGAAGAAGAAGAAGAAAATGAAGAAGACGTAGAAGAATATGAATAAGAAAATGAAGAAGACTAAGAAGAAGAAGAAGAGTACACATAACTGAACGGAAATCACACATTTCCAACTTTAATCTCACTTCATCAATGGGAAACCAATCTTTAAGTTGAGATATCAGATGAGGTGTGATGTCTATAGTCAAAGTCATATGAAGGAATTGAAACACACTATTTTCTCTTCATGAATCATGAATCTTGAATGAAACTTACTTTTGAGATTATTCAAACAGTCAGCCACTTTACACTTTATTCTCTCTTTATCAATTGTGACCTCTTCTTTTTCCACAAATTATTTAAGTGTAGGGAAGAAATTGATATTACCACACAGAGAATCCTCAATGAAGAACTCAATCATTTTCTTGAAATTCAAGATGGATTCCGACAATTCGCACATAGTTTTATGAATACCTTGCAAACTCAGGTGCAGGTTATTGAGGTATGACAAAATGTCAACAAGAAAGGGAAGCCTTGCAAGTTGATCTGTATTTTGTAAAGTATTTAAAAAAAAACCAACTTTTCAGATCCATCAATTCAACTATTTCTCCTCTTAAATCGCACATTCTTTTAAGCATTTGATCTTTGCTCATCCAGCTAACATTGTTATATAAAAGCACATCTGTAAATTCAGAATTAAGATCCTGTAAAAATTGTTTGAGGTTCCTATGTGTAAGAAGTATGTAGTTCCAGATAGCAAACTTTGGCCACTTTATTTGATCAGACGCATTAGAAAAATCAATCATGCTAGGAATGATCAGCGGTCCCAGAAGATTATAAAATAAAATTGTTCAATCCACTCTTTCTTGTACCAGCGGTTTTCTGTGTCCACTTTCCTTTGTGTACTGTGCGACTTGATAGTACGAGTAGCCTTTTCTCCTCTACAATATACAATACTATACGCCACTATATTACTAGCACAATAAAATAGCAGAGCAACTTCAACACTCTTCTAGAGAAAACATAGAAACTGTGGGCTTACCGATCCAAGACCGACTACAAGACTCCGGTCCTTAATAGTGAAACAGATAGTATCAATGAATTATCGATCTATTCAGGAGCACAGCGAGGATCGAATTGTTCACAATCCATCATTCAGAATGCAGCACTTTAAAAAAATGTATTTATTTTCGATTACAGGTTCAAATTTGTGTGTATGTACACTGCCGTTGAGGCAAAAGGTTTGCGGTTATCTCCGGAATTATCTAAAGTACTCCGTCTTTAGAAAAGCGGAAAATTTGGAAGCAAGAAGGGATCTAACTTGTAAGAATAACATTTAGAATATTATTCAAACTTAAATGTTCTCACTGTTCATGGCGGCCAGCAGAAATCTCTCGGTGGGCTGTCTTTGAAAAGGTTTGCCCTATAACGCGCTGGCCGGGAGTTAATGACTCATCACCCGAGCTACGTATCTTCAATTTAAATAACGCTTCAGGATATTGAGAGCGTGATTAAACCTATCGCGTCTTTATTGTCCATACCAAGCAGAGTGAACCCTCTTCCTCATGCCGGAATTGAGAATCACCCGGACAGTATCGAGATTCGAAACCAAGCTGTGTGCAACGCTACTATGGTGGTCTTTAGAATGTGGAACATATTGTTATTGTCTGAATTATGGGCTTTGACATCATGGTCATTTATCCCCATGTACTTTCGCGTGTGTAGAATTTGTCTGATGACCTGTGTTACTGTAGTGTCCGTACAAGTGAGCATATTTGTAATTGAGTCGATCGTTGGGAATGAGGTGGTCGTGGCCTCAAGTTAGGAACCATGGTAGAGGGGATTGTAGAGTTAAAGTGGGAAACCACGAAGAAAAAAAAACGTTGCCTAACTTGGATTCGAACCCACCTCTTCTCAGTTTTGGCTCACGAGCCTTAGAATAGCCCATTCTAATTCTCGTTCTAGAATTACATTATTTGGTAGAGCCGGGTATCGAATCCGCAACTCTCAGGGGTGACAGCGAAGAATGCCACCATATTACGATTATAAAGAAAGCGTTCCAGTCGGTCGGCACACATTGTGCACAATTACATTAGGGGAGAAAACAAGTATTTATACAACCTAACTTGAAAGAAATATCACATAAGATATTTATAAAAAAATAACACGCCTTTATGTACAAAAATTGGCAGGTCCTGATAATGATCGAAACATGTCATCCAATTAAGTAACTCCCCCTCATCCCCACCCCCATTGTTCGCAAGAAACAAAAAAGTAAATAAATCTCTACATAGTATAAAACATAGTCCCCGATTCTTGGATGTAACGGGTAATCTCGAGAACCACTGGATGGTTTTTGATGCGGTTTTCACCATTCTGTAAAGGATTCCTCGAGGAAGGTTTCTGTAGAAAAACATTCATTTATGACCAAAGGAAGCCGACTAGTAACGATTTCAGTGAATCAAGTCGAAGAAAAACCTGCCGTCCATGCGCCTCTTAAGCTTACGCTGGGTAACCGTTAAAAATGGTGGCTTCGGTGGCATAGTTGGTAGCATGCTGAGCTTCTATGCCCAAGATAGCGGGTTCAAACCCGGACGAAGCCGTCGGATTTTTAAGAGCGTTAAAATCCCTCAGTATGCTTTCCTTCGGAGTGGAAGTAAAGCCGGCGGTTCCATGTCATAGATTTATGGTATGTTAAAGAACCTTCCACTAATTACACCTGTGTGAAGCTAAATTGGATAGGTTAAGAATGTAAACAACGCTCTTAGGTTTCTACGTTCGTTACCAAGAGCCGATTGCGGTGGCGTCTAGTAGCTAAGTTCTGAACTTGGCCTAGTAGTCGTTGATGGTGGCGTTTGGCGGCAAAAGTAGGATCTATTTGAAAAATTCTAAGTTGCAGTCTGTACCTAAATTTAAAAAAACCAGATACACACACTAATACAGCCATCACAATTAACACCGGTTATCAGACAGATTCTATACACACCCAAAGTACACGGGGCTACATAACCGCGTTGTCGCAGCCCCTAAACTGAGGAACCAACCAACCAACCGTTAAAAATATCTATATACTATAAGTATAAGAATTGTTCAGCATTAACAGTTCCAGAAAGAAGTCCGTGACAGCATATCTCTATCTTTAATACATCGCCCACTATAAGTGTTTAATGTTTTCATTTCTCCATTCAGTGGAAATTTAAATTACTAGCTTTGGTGCGAGTTTATGAGTTAGCGAGCGAGTCTATCATCCCAGCTTCGGACAGCATCAAACTGTCGAGTAGTGTCGAGTTAGGACTTGAGAGAAGAGTATATGTGTTTGGAGTTTCGCTGTTCACCTCGGCTTTACAGAATTGCGATTGGGGCCTGCCGTCCGTGCGCCTTTTATGCATACGTTGGGTAATCGCTAAAGATACCGTGCGAAGTCGGGACGGGTAGCTATTCTTGTAAATAAATAAATAAATAATCTAGGCAACGCTGATAAATGGCTTCTATCACTTCAACTATATTACGAGGTGGTATGAAGCTGATACCATAAATGTATATGTGCTTGGTGGTTTGTTTTGTTTTGATATATTTTTGTTAAAGGGCTTGTATTATATATTTTATATTCTTAATTAATGTACATATTAATTGCATGTTTATCCGTAAATGTATAAAATAAAAATAACAGGAACGTTAAATGAATGCGCCATGTGTACAACAATTGGATTTAGTTTTGAATGTATTGTCACCAAGTTACTCTAAACTTTTAGAATGACGCTTCACCACCACCGAGCGTTTTTGTTATTGGTTGATACAGGGGCTTTGGGACAACATGGTCATAGCCCCGTGTATTTCAATATGTATGGAATCTGTCTGATAACATGTGTCATCGTAATTGCTGTAGTAGTGCGTGTATTTGTAACTGAGTCTAGGATGTGTGTGAAGCGGCCGTGGACATAACTTATGAACCATTCCGGTATTAACCTGGAGTAGAAGTGGTAAATCAAGGAAAGCAACTTCTAGGATTAAAACTCAGCGTTTTTATAGATTTGTGCCGTGTCTTGTGTGAAGTTTTACCTAGGACACCAAGCTGGCTCATCAGCGGGCTCTTGGTGTCCCCACCCGGACAAGACATACAAGACACGGCACAAACCAAGAAAAGTTGCTGAGTTTTAATTCACTGGCCATGAAAGTCAATATGCCATCCTTTTGGAAGCTATTAGTTCTCGCACAGCAGAGGCGCAGGTGCTGCATAAAAAGGGAGGTAGCGCGCAGTTCGCTACTCCTATGGGGGTCCGGGCGGGGACACCAAGAGCCTGCTGATGAGCCAGTTTGGTGTCCTAGGCGAAACCCCACACAAGATACGACACAAACCTAGAAAACTGCTGAGTTTGATTCACTGGCCGTGAAAGCCAATATACCAACTTCTAGGATGTCTGAGGTAGGAATGGAATTCTCCTCTATTCAGTTCTGCCTCGCGAGGCTGAGTGAACTCCGTTCCAGCTCCCAGACCAGAATTAAATTTCTTGGCAGGTTTCTTAAACCCGGACCTCCGAGGTGACAGCCAAGAATGATATTTACTACACCACGTTGTGAACAGGAAGAGAAGAAGCCATATTGTGTGTAGTAAATTAATGCGTTTCAGAAATGCCGTATTGATGGATTATCCAAGATCCATCTCGTGTTCTGAAGAATGCAGATGTCGTCCTGGCAGAGACAGATATCGTAATAAAAGGGCCTTGAGCATCGAATATCACGCATGTTGGCATTTACAATGAGCGTTATGCTACATCTGTTAATTCTCACCTCATTACGCCTTGATAGAATTTTCAGTTTCTCTGCTAGATGGCACATACATGAACGTTGAATTAGATGCGCAGGTCGTCTGACTTAATCTAAAATGACCTACTCACAGGACGTCTTAGGGCAACACTTCACAGTGCGTGGAGTTTGCCTGATAAAAATCTGTATTATATTGATATACAGTATGTAATGATTGTGTAAAGGTTTTTATTTGAGTCTGGAATAGATAAAGATACTCAGAGACTGGAAATGTTGTGCACATCTCAGCATTCTTCTGGGGTGAGTGCGCAGAAAAAATATCCTCATTCTGGATGGCAGTTGTCAGCACTGAAATTTAAACTTAAGTGCAGTCATCCAGTCCTCAACGCGTAGAGCGACTCTGATATGCCGATAAGTTCAAAGTGTGTGTGATATCCCAAGCCCTGTGTTCAGCACAAAGAGTCCGTGGCTATTCACGCGGTGTAACATAAACTTAAGGGATATCCTGTTCTTTATTACGGAATTTCATTAAAACTTGAGAATCAAGAGGTTTGCTCACCACAACTCTGTGGAAACGTGAAATTCCTTCCTTCCTTTTGTAAAATTACTTTGATAGTATAGTAAATCCATAGGACAAGTTACTTGAGGGAATATGAATCCATATCAGATCTTTCATCACATTATTAGTTGTCGAACACTGTTCGCGTATGTTGCAGTTCTAGCTTTCTACCATCACCTCAGCAGAGTGCTCGTAGTTCATAATATTATATATTAGTTTATAATTCCCTAGTAGTGGCTTCGGTGGCGTAGTCGGTAGCATCCTGAACTGCTATTCCCAAGGTCGAGGGATCAAAGCCGGCCGAAGTCATCGGATTTTTAAGAGCGTTACAACCCTTCAGTATAAGCAAACATATTTGCAATAATAGCAAATTGTGTAAATCCGTATTGATTGAATAATTAAAAAACACCTATGTTATATATTCGCCAAATCAATACTAAAAACACTTAAATGTCTATATTTTATAGACTATGTGTACATGTTTCGGAACACGTTGGTTTCTTCATCAGCACATTAATCTAACTTATGCTAAGTATACTTAAACTAAGTAAAAGTTTATCCTTACATTGAGTTTTAATAAATAATTAAGAAAAACATTATTAATCATTTAAAAAATCTACTATATGAAAATTTGTATTATTTCATAATAATCCTTTGTAAATATCTATGAAAATTTGTATTGTTTCTCATCTGGTGACTTCCTCTTCAAAGTAACTAGTAAATTTTGTAGATTTGCTTTGATGTGATCTTCGACTTTTCCCCTGTTGGGTGATGTTTACTAAATATATAATAGAATGAGCTGTCACCTTTTGGAACTTCGATTGCAATTTATGGAGCGAATCCTTGGAAGCCAGGACTTGAGTAAAAAGTGACGTTAGTCGTGATTTTAATCACGCTGTTGCCAAACTAACAACATACACATAGATGACTATTCGTGCAGGAAGGGCGTAATTGTCTTTAATCTCTCTTGTTAAGAAATTCCTTCATGAACTGACAACCTATAATTATTATATGATGTTTTTATGTATCAATGTGCAGCGTCATCTCGAATCTAGGAAATCAATTAGAGTTAAGGTCCCTGGCTTCCAAGGATTCGCTCCATAAATTACAATAGAAGTTCCAAAAGGCGTCAGCTCATTCTATCCTGTATTTAGGAAACTTCACCCAACAGGTGAAAAGTCGAAGATCACATCAAAGCATAGCTACAAAATTTACTAGTTACTTTGAAGAGGAAGTTACCAGATGAGAAACATTACAAATTTTCATAGATATTTATGAAGGATTATTATGCAATAATACAAATTTTCATACAGTAGATTTTTTCAAAGGATTAATAATATTTATTCTTAATTATTTATTAAAACTTAATGTGAGGGTATCCATTTACTTAGTTTAGGTATACATAGTATAAGTTCAATTAATGTGCTGATGAAGAAACCAACGTGTTTCGAAACATGTTTAGCCTATAAAATATAGACATTTAAATGTTTTTAGTATTGATTTGGCGAATATATAACATAGGTGCTTTTTAATTCTTCAGTATACCTACCTTCGGAGGGGAAGTAAAGCCGGCGGGCCCATGTCATAGATTTATGGCGTGTAAACTAACCTACCGCTAAATTTGTAGGTTATTTGGTGAGAAAGGCTCTATCAAGTTTCAACGTTCACCGCTGGGTGACAGTGGCGTCTTGTAGCCAACGTTGGAACTACTTGAAATTGAACTTTCATTGATCTTCATTCATTTCATCCCTCATTAACTCCTCTCGTGAGGTTGGTGTCAGGAAGGGCATCTGGCTGTAGAAATTTCATTGCATCTCATCCCCGACCCCGTTGTAAACGGGAATAAAAGGGGTCGACATAGACGTTTTTAATTATATTAAGTTTTTTTAGGATAAATCTCTTGTCATTAATTACAGTTAAAACGTTCAAAATCATTATGTAAGTCACTACTTGTGTATCTTAATTGGTCGTCATATAAAAACATCTGATTATAATTTGTATGACACACCTTGTAAATTTTACAATGTAATCAGAATAAGCTATGGCGGGCGGATACCGGGTATGTCCCGCCGGCAACCACGGGCCGGTGCACAGTGGGTCAAAATCGAAATCTAGGGGGACAAAATTATGTTTACGTTTTAATCATTAATTTAGAGTGAAAGCAACGTATATAATTTGTTTACTTCATAATAAACATCAGTTAAGATCTTTTTAAGCTACGCCTACACATGCAAGAAATTGTGTATGACTAGGAGTTGGATAGAGCATTCAGTTATCTCTTCAGAACAATTTTCTACCCTTAATTTACTTTCAACAAAGTCACAAAGTTCCACTTTAGACATAATCGTCGAACCCAGTGCTTCAAACAGTTGTAAACGTTTGAGAACTGGTTGAGCGGCATCTTCTAAAACGTAAAATAACTAAGTAGGCCTAAGTTGTAAAAATATGATAAAAATCTTATAACAGGCTTAAACTACAAGACTTTATCTACATTTTAACATTAAGCAGAAAGTGACGCAGATTGACGCGTCATACTAAAAATCTAAGTGAAAATATAATTTTAAAAATAATAGTTAAATATTATATAATGCAAATACAGTATATCTAAAATTACGTAACAATTACGCCCATTAATAACTGAAACACGTTACAAAGACCATACCTTCAGCTGCATGTTCCATCTTAAAGCATCACACTAACCAGAAAGACAATCAAACCACAGCCACTCACATTCACCCTCCAATTCAGACTGCTCGAACAGTGGTGACAGATTTACACTAAGATGCGTTTATATCCCAGAATAGTGAGCGGCAATTATATTAGAATGCTGTAGAAGTAATACATTTTGCTTTTTAATTATGAAAATAAATAATTTTGTGCTCCTAGATTTCGATTTTGACCCACTGTGCGGTGTTGGCCCACGGACCATAGCTTGGAGATCTCTAGTCTAGAGCATAATGCCTATCCACAATGACGTACAAAATACTTGGTTGGAATGAAATAAAATGAAGGAAAGAATTGAGTACCGTACATGATCAGTTTATCATTTCATATGAAGATCCCTTTTGCGTTTATTCAATTCGGTGAGTAAAGTATTGGTAGCTTTAAAAGCTATAAATCGTTCTCCTGCTGAACACGCTGTGTATTGAAGCTGATAGAATGAGAGACGATTCCCTGTTAGATGGGTTTATATTGGCGGCAATTTATCAGTGAAGTACACAGGGGAGTTACGAAATCCTCTACTTTATGAGGATAGACACTAGTGGTGGGGAATATATACTGTTACGATGCTTTGATGGTTTCAAGCCACGAATGGGGCACAGTTTATAAACATATGCATGCGCAGCTTAACATAATCGACCGCCTTCCTCACATGCCATTGGGCCCTCCTGAGTGCTAAGACCTGTTCTACGAAAATATGGCTGTCACCGACGAGGTCCGGGTTTGAATCCCGGCTCTGCCAAGAAATTTAATTATGGTCTAAGGACTGGAACGGGGTACACTCAGTCTTGTGTGGTGAAACTGAGCAGAGGCGGGTTTGTTTCCAATCTCAGCCATCCTGGAAGTGGTTTTCCGTGGTTTCCCCACTTCTACTCCAGGTGAATGCCGGGATGGATATAAACTTGAACAGTTATATTTTATACAAGCTGTACCCGGCATGCGTTGCAATGCCAATTAAAGAAAGTGTTGACGTTGTAATTTTGTTTCTTGACGTGCTGTTGGATACACAATATTTTGTTCAAATTCCGTTAACTGCCTCTAAGCTAACATAAAATTGATTTACAAATTTAGAAACAATCGTGGGAGCGTGCACAACAACTCAACAAAGTTTCATCGCAATCGGATGAGAGGCATATGAATACATACGGGATTTTGTTTAAACGATTCGCGCGCCGTCACACATTTGTTGAACCAACTCATGGGCTACCTATTGTACAATGGATTTACTTAATCATAAACGTCCCCTGCAGTGTACACAATAACTCACTCAAGTTTCATCGCAATCGGATGAATGGTATATGAACGCATACGGTATTTTATTTATACGATTCGCTTGCCGTTACTCATTTGTTTAGTCTACCCGTGCGCTACCTATTGTACAATGGATTTACTAAGTCAGATACCTTTCCTACAGTGTGCACAACAACTCACCCAAGTTTCCTCGTAATCGGATGAACGGTATATGAACGCATACAGGATTTTATTTATACGATTCGCGTGCCTTCGCTCATTTGTTGAATCTAATCGTGCGCTACCTATTGTAAAATGGATTTACTAAGCCAAAACCTTTCCTGGAGTGTACACAACAATTCACCAAAGTTTCATCGCAATCGGATGAATGGTATATGAACGCATACGGGACTTTGTTGAAACGCTTCGCGTGCCTTCGCTCATTTGTTGAATCTACCCGTGCGCTACCTATTGTAGAATGGATTTACTACGCCAAAAACCTTCCCTGGACGGTACACAACATCTCAGATAAGCTAAATCGCTATCTGACGAATGATATATGAACGCGTACGGGACGTTGTTGAAACGATGCGCGTGCTATCGCTCATTCGTTGAATCTTCTCGTGCACTGCCTATTATCAAATGAATTTACTAAGCCAGAAACCTTCCTTAAAGTGTACTCAACATCTCACCCAATTTTCATCGCTATCTGACGAATGGCATATGAACGCATGCGAGACTTGGTTGAAACGCTTCGCGCGTCGTCGCTCATTTGTGGAATCTACTCGTGCGCTACCTATTGTAAAGTGGATTTACTAAGCCAGAATCCTTCCTTTGGAGTGTACTCAATATCTCATCCAAGTTTCATCCCTATCGGACGAATGGTATATTAACGCATACGGGATTTTTTGAAACGCTTCGCGCGTCGTCGCCCATTTGTTGAATCTACGTGTGCGCTACCTATTGTAAAGTGGATTTACTATGCCAGAAACCTTCATTGGAGTGTACTCAAATTTTCACCCAAGTTTCATCGTAATCGAATGAACGGTATGTGAACGCATATGAGACATACACACCCACAGACAAACTATCTCGTAACATTGATTTTATATATCTCTATATATAAAAAAATGAAAGTTTGTCTGTTTTTTCTGAATTTCAACGGAAATTTGCGTTATTTGCGCGTTTCAGACTGTTTTATGACGGATGCGGGCAAAAATATTTTTGTTGTCTGTCTGTCTGTTTGTTTGCTTGTTTGTTTGGCTGTCTGTCTGTCTGTGGACAACTTTGAGTCCTTATAACTTGAGAACGGCTGGGTGGATCAACGTAAAATTTGATACAGATATCCATCAGAGGCACCACACTAATCATTGATGTAACTCTTCTCCGTACCTCTCATAAAAGGGGGCATATCCCCTTAAAATACATGCTGACATAGGCGTAGAAGGGTGAGACAAAGCTCATTTTCAGCCCCTCAATGTGAGAAACGAAACCGAAACTTACATTTTAAGGCCCTAAAACCAACAGTTTTTGAGATATTCCCAGAAAACTAATTTAATTTAATAATCTAATGAAAGAATGCAAGCTGGTAACCATGGCAACAAAATCTCAGAGGACCATCTATTTCTGTAAGACGCAATGCAATTCCATTTATTACATTACTGTGAAGTTTGCAAAGGGCTATAAGGTTATCACGGAACCAAACTAAGCTGTAAAATTCATCAATACGTATAATGCGCTTAAGGGGGTCAAGGGGTACACTAGAATTTATTCACGCGATTTTCACGTGCGAGTGTGGTACAGAAGGTCTTTTATATTCCTATCCGTATATTGTATTTATTATATTATTATCATTATTAATATTATTATTATATTATGGCATACAACGACGAGACAAAGCTCATTTTTTTAGCCCCTCGGTGGCAGAAACAAAACTCGAGGGTTCCCGAAAACTACATTTTAAGGCTCTAAAACCAACAGTTTCTGAGACATTCCCAGAATATAACAAAGGAGAAACTGTTCCGCCTAGTCTAAGTAAAGTATGTTTTTTTCATGCTTGAACGTCTCCTCATCATGATGATGTATTTCATTACATGACAATCGGTGTTTTTTCCTCTAATACAAGACTATAAGCTCAGAAGCCCCAGCTTGAACAGCAAGTTTCAGTCAACAGCATTGTAAACAACAGGCCATACATCCCAAGTGAAGTGATTTCCATATGCACAAACATTAGAGCAGTGTTATATAAGTGTATTCTCAAGAACCTAGCACTACCATTGGTATTACTTTTTACTGATGCGCACTCATGCTACTTCTCATGATTAATATGTTCTTTTTCGACTCATTTCATCCATTCACTCATCATTTTATGTATTTTTTATGATATCTTTAATTATGCTGGATTTTGCAACTTAATTTATGGCTGAAGAAGGGACCAGTACTAGAGGCCCCGAAACATGTACCATATAATAACAAGTTTATAACTTGTTGTAAATAAATGTATTGACTAGGCGGAACAGTTTCTCCTTTGTTATATAGTGAATCTGTCAATACGGAAAATGAACTTCTTTCAGAGCACAATTTACATTCCCAGAAAACAAATCTATATATTTAAAACACTAAGCTGTTTTTTGTACACACGAGATTGTGAAAACGACTTAACCGATTGGCTTCGTAGAGCACTCTAACGAAAGCTCTTGGCCTCGAGATTTGCAGAGTGTCTCTAAAATAAACAAATATATTACGGTATATTTTTAAATTAATATAGAAAATAGCAGAAAACTTTCCCCTCACGCATGCGCACAATCCGCCTGGGGTCATGACAAAATGGCGGTGAGAAGTCCATTAAAATGTAAGTTATTTAATAAGCTTCCATGTAATTGAAAACATACATTAACCAAGTTCTGACAATAAAATATAATAACAGTATGAACGTATACGAATGTGCAACATTGATTTATTTGGATAATGAAATGGATTAGTTCCTTCAGACAGCGGCTTTTGAATATAATGAATAGCTGCGTCTGCTGCTAAACATGAGTGCGCGAGTAGCTATATGGTTAAGACGCCTGACTGTTGTTCCAAGAAGCACCGGTTCGATCCCAGGCCTCGCCAGTATTTTTTATTTTTTTTTTACCACTGAAATATTGTTTAATCAAGGAGTATTAGTAAGGTTTTATGTCTGTTAAAGATACATATTTCTACATTCCCTCTAAATACGTTTTATTTCCGTTTACCCATTGCATTGCAGCATGTGATCAAAAGAGCAAACTGTTGCCCGCAGTACGCCGTTTAAATATCTGCAATCAGTTCCTACAACTGACAACAGATGGCAGTACATCGCCCATATAGTTCCAGTAACTGACAGCAGATGGCAGCACCATTGCATCGATGTATTAAAAACACAAGACATAGCACGTTTTCACGTGATGGAAAATTATGAAGGAGGGGAATATTTAAGAAGGGAAATGTTGAGGAACATTAACCGACAATTGAATGTGTAGGCTAGGTTGTTTATGTACCTTAATATTGCAATTTCTTCCCAATGCTTCGCTGGTCAAGCTATTAGAGTCCTAGACTAAAAGTTATAATTATGCACCGTCGATATACTCTTAAATTATTAAAGAAAAAAGTAGTTTTCCAGGCACTCGCGCGTGTCCACAATTGCTTTCGCCATGAGAGACACTTGGCAAATATAATTCGTTTGAAGGGCTCCGACATCGTGGTCACTCAGCCCCGTGTACTTGGGTGTGTAGTAGGCTAGGTTGTTTATGTACCTTAATATTGCAATTTCTTCCCAATGCTTCGCTGGTCAAGTTATTAGAGTCCTAGACTAAAAGTTATAATTATGCACCGTCGATATACTCTTAAATTATTAAAGAAAAAAGTAGTTTTCCAGGCACTCGCGAGTGTCCACAATTGCTTTCGCCATGAGAGACACTTGGCAAATATAATTCGTTTGAAGGGCTCCGACATCGTGGTCACTCAGCCCCGTGTACTTGGGTGTGTACGTGTGAAATTTTCTCTGATAACCTGTGTTATTGTGATGGCTGCATTACTGTGTGTATTTGTAATTAAGGTGGTAAATGGCAAGGAGACGGCCAAGGCCTTAAGTTAGGAACCATCCCGGTATTTGCCTTAAGTGGAAGGGGGAAACCACGGAAAACCACATCCAAGATTGTCGAGGTGGGAATTAAACCTTCTTCTTCTTAGTTATACCTCAAGAGACTGAATGTGCCCCGTTTTTGCCCTCAGACCAGAATTAAATTTCTTGGCAGAGCAGGAAATGTAACCCGGGTCTCCGGGGCGATAGACAAGAATTGGTGGGCCTCCATGTGTTAATACGATTTTTGACATGCACGGGACATAGAATTCAAAAACTGCCTCCTTTAGGGTGACTGTCGAAGTGAGTATTGAGTATAGGCCTATGGTCATTCCAGTAGTTGGTGAAGTGATTCTATGTTCCCCTTCAAAATGTACTGCCATAACTTATAACAGGTGATGGAAATTGCTTATTTAGAGCAGTTTCGTACTGTTTATAACAAAATGAAGAACGTCATTCTGAGCTGCGTTTTCAAGCTATTGCAAAAAATTTCGCTGGCAGGAACAATTATAAGGAATTTATTTTAAGCGATCAGTCTCATCGCATTCTCCTCACCAACCAACTTGAGTATGACAGTCTCTGGACGGTCATGTTGAACTTCATTGTATAAGACAATTGTTTAATGATTATTTGTTTAGAGTACTGAGTCTAACTACGCAGTTGATTTCGGCAATGGAAGTATTATTTGCCATTTAATATTTAGCGGCTCCGTTATTGCAGGAACTATAGTGTTATCGAATAATACGAAGCCACATTTAAAATCCAATATAAATAGGCCATTTCAGAAACAATTCCAGATATTATGCAGTACAGTGTACTGTAAGGTCTTTGACGATCAAATGTAAACTTTGTTCTACATTGTATTTCTCTTGCGTAAAATCTATGCGTGGTTACTTTGGTCTTTACTGTTGTGAGGGTAAAATTGATCTGCTGGAATATAAAATATTTGCCAAGCTGCAACAATGTAATGATATTAATTTAAAAGTCATTGAACTTATATCCAGTAGTTCAACACATACATCAGCGTTTACAGATTGGATACTGAAGATGAAAGCCAGCTACTTCATTTCCCTATTATTGAATTTTTCAATTCCTTGGAATTAAGTGATTCGCCTCCACATACTCCGAACGTTTGAGCCGTAGTTATGCTCCTTAGAAATCTGAACGTTTCCCAAGGACTCATATTAATATATTAATTGTAAGAAATATGTAAGAAATTGCTTGGATTCGGATATAATAGGTGCAGTAATATTAGGCAGAGAGCTCAAATCCTACGACTTGATTTAACACCTTCCGATAAAACATTTGCAGGTACAGTACATTTTCTTTTAATAGGCAACAATGTCCTATTCGCTCGGCCTACTTTATCACAATCAATCAAGCTCAAAGAGAAACTCTTGAACGTATTGGGCTATTTACCTCATCACGTTTTCAGTCATGACCAGCAGGATAGTGAAGGTACAAAAAAGGTCCTGTGTGGGATGGTAAAGAATAAGAGGCGGAAGGATCCTACGGATTATGTTAGAATGGTGATCAAAAGGGGAAAAGAGATAGAAAATAGGGAAGAACTGAAGAAAATGTGGAAAGAATATTTTGAAGAACTCCTGAACCAAAATGGAAACCACGGCGAGGAGGAAGAAATCGGGGAAGAGGTATAGTAGATGAACTGCAAACAGAAAAGGACTTAACATGGAAAGACGTGGAAGATGCAGTGAGGAAGATGAAAGGAGGGAAGGCACCGGGTGTGGATGAGTTGAGTGTGGAGTTGGTGAGAGCAGCAGGAGAGGTGGGGATACAATGGTTGTACCGACTGATGAAGACAGCATGGAAGGAAAGGAAGACCCCAGAGGGCTGGAAAAAGGGAATAATTGTCCCGATCTTCAAGAAAGGTAGTAGAACAGAATGCAGAAACTATCGGGGAATAACACTGATGAGTCATTGTGCAAAGTTGTTTGAGAAAGTTTTGGAAAGCAGAATTAGGACAAGGATAGAAGGAGGGATGAGGGAAGAACAATCTGGCTTCAGAGCAGGAAGGTCCACAGTGGATTTGATTTTTGCTATAAGGCAGTTACAAGAACAGCACTATGAGTATGGAACAGATCTACTGATGGCCTTCCTGAACATTGAGAAAGCATATGACAGTGTATGCAGAAACAAAGTATGGAAGTCCCTGGAGGATAGAGGAATAGAAAAATGGACTATAAGGAGGATAAAGGAGATGTACAAGGGAAGCGTGAGCTGTGTGAAAGTGGGAGGAGAGAGATCGGACTGGTTGGAACAGAGAAACGGCCTGAAACAAGGAAGTGCACTGTCACCGTTACTTTTCATTGTGGTGATGGATGACATAATGAGCCGAGTGGCACAAGTAATTGGGGAAGGAAAGATGAAAGCAATGGTGCTTGCAGATGATTTGATGATTTGGAGAAACAAGGAGGAGGAGGTACAGGAACAGTTGGACGTGTGGGAAGGAATAATACAAGGTTATGGGATGAAATTTAGCATAAATAAGAGTGAGATGGTGATCACAACAAGGAAGAAGGAAAGAACCACAACAGGAATAACAATTGGTGGGGAACAGCTGAAGGAAGTGGAGAGTTTCAAGTATCTGGGTAGCCTGATGCAAGAGAATGGAAGAAACGATAGAGAAATAAATGAGCGGGGGAGACAGGCAGAAGCATTCCGGAGGAGTGTGAGAAGCATGTTATGGAGCAAGGATGTCCCTCAGAACAGCAAAAAGATCATATATCGGACGTACTATGTCCCTATCCTGACGTATGCCTTGGAGGCCTGGGTTATGAAAGGAAGGGTGAAGAGCAAAATACAGGCCAGTGAGATGAGGTTTTTGAGAAGCAGTATTGGAGCTACAAAGAGGGACAGAATAAGAAATGAGAGGACCAGAGAATTAATGAAGGAGGAACCATTACAGGATGGTATAGGGAAATCTAGACTTAGATGGTATGGACATGTAAAACGAATGGAGGAGAAGAGGATACCCAGGAGGATACACGAGACGAAGTGGGAAGGAAAGAGACCAAGAGGGAGACCGAGAGACAGGTGGCTGAAGGGGGTGGAAGAAAGCGTGAAGAAGAGAGGAGAAGACTGGACAAGGGTGGAGGCTGAGAGATGGTGGGAAGACAGAAGACGTTGGAGAGGCTTGTGTTCCAAACAGACCCGGCCAGTGGCTGGAAACTGTGCAATATGATGATGACCTCATCACGTTTTCAGTCATGACCAGCAATATGTTGCAATGCTGAGAGTGCTATCTTTTGACGCCCTTAAAGTTTCAATAGTGCTAAAAAGTAATCGTACAAAGAATGTAACTTATATAAGAAGCTTCTTCAGTAATTTTGTTTTCCATTGTCCGTCATGTTTTGACGGGTTTCATCTAGTATATATTTAAAACACTAAGGTATTTTTTGTACACACGAGATTTTGAAAACGACTTAACCGATTGGCTTCGTATGACATTCTAACGAAAGCTCTTGGCATGCAGATTTGCAGTGTGTCTTTAAAAGGAAAATATATGTTACGGTATATTTTTATATGTTTAAAGAAAAAAGTAATATATGTGGCAATTGCGCGTTGCCACAATTGCGTTTCTTCATGAGAGAAATGGCGGATAAAAGATCCACCGTATCGTAGTGTGATCTTTGTTTATGAGAATTGAAAAGGGAAATATCGCTTATGTTGTATCCCGATATATACTGGAATAGAATCATGACATAAGGGAAATATTGATGAACTGTAACTGGCAGTTGAGTGCGTTTGTTGTTTACGTCACTTATTATTGCACTCTAATTTCGTTGTCTGGGTGGCTCAGCGGCTAACATTGTGGACAACGAAATTGATTATGCATCGTCGAAGGAGTTTGATTCCCACCTCAGACATGTAATTCTATTTCCCAATTATTCTATCTTGCAATTGGTATTACATTGTCTAAACATATGTTACGTTTATTATTCCCGTAAGGTAAGAAATTCTCCATGATTTACGTTGCCAGATACTTTTAAATTATTAAATAAAAATCGGCACAATCGCTTCGCCTTAAGAGAAAATTGTCGAACATAATTCATTTGATGGACTCAGACAGCGTGGTCACTCAGCCCCGTCTACTTTGGTGTGTGAGTGTAAACCTTTCTCTGATAACCTGTGTTAATGTGATGGCTGTATTGATGTGTGCATTTGTAATTAGTATGGGGAATAGGGAGTTGAGAATCATGAAATAAGGGAAATATTGATGAACTGTAACTGGCAGTTGAGTGCGTTTGTTGTTTACGTCTCTTAATATTGCACTCTAATTTCGTTGTCTGGGTGGCTCAGCGGCTAACATTGTGGACAACGAAATTGATTATGCATCGTCGAAGGAGTTTGATTCCCACCTCAGACATGTAATTCTATTTCCCAATTATTCTATCTTGCAATTGGTATTACATTGTCTAAACATATGTTACGTTTATTATTCCCGTAAGGTAAGGAATTCTCCATGATTTACGTTCCCAGATACTTTTTAATTATTAAATAAATATCGGCACAATCGCTTCGCCTTGAGAGAAAATTGTCGAACATAATTCATTTGATGGACTCAGACATCGTGGTCACTCAGCCCCGTCTATTTTGGTGTGTGAGTGTAAACCTTTCTCTGATAACCTGTGTTAATGTGATGGCTGTATTGATGTGTGCATTTGTAATTAGTATGGGGAATGGAGAGTTGACGACTGAGGCTTTAAGTTAGGAACTATCCCGGTATTTGCCTGGAGTGGAAGTGGGAAACCACGGAAAACCACATCCAAGATTGTTGAGATGGGAATCAAATTTTGCTCTTCTTAGGTTTGCCTCAAGAGTGCGCCCCGTTCCAACCCTCAGACCAGAATTAAATTTATTGGCAGAGCAGGGATCGAACCTGGAATCTGGGGCGATAGCTCAGAATGTAGCCTTAAGACTGGGCTTCCCTGTGTTAATACGATCTTTGATAAAGACTGAACATATAATTCTAAAACTCCCTCCATTACGGTGGCTGGCGAAGTGAGTCCATGCTCATTCCAGTAGTGGCGAAGTGATTCTATGCTCCCTTGCATAATTTACTGTCATGGAAATGC
Organism: Meconema thalassinum; assembly: GCA_946902985.2. Taxonomy (NCBI): domain Eukaryota; kingdom Metazoa; phylum Arthropoda; class Insecta; order Orthoptera; family Tettigoniidae; genus Meconema; species Meconema thalassinum. Next base: position 290,207,810 of record OX336391.1, on the reverse strand, counting down.
AAAGTATTGTACCTTCAACAGGTGATAGAAATTGATTATTTAGAGCAGTTTCATTCTGTTTATTTCAAAATGAAGTTCGTCATCCTGAGTTGCGTTTGCAAGCAAATTGCAAAAATTGCAAGGATTTTATTATTGGCGATCAGTCTCATCGCATTCTCATCAGCAACCAACTTGAGAATGGAAGTCTCTGAACTTAGTTGCATAAGTGAATATTGTTGTTTATTGATTATTTTTTTAGAGTACATAACAATGAGTCTAACCACGCAGTTGATTTTGGCAATGGAAGTAAGTTATTATTTGCTATTTAATATTTGGCAGCTGCGTTGATGCAGGCCACTATAGTGTTATTTAATAAGCTATGACGTTAATTTGGGGAGAAATGCTGCTATAAATAAACCCATTTTACGAAGTAGAACATTAGCCGCAAACAAGTGGGAAATCGGAGAAAAATACGAAGCCACTTTTAAACTCCAATATGAATACGGCATTTCAGATACAATTCCAGATACTATACCGTTACAGTGTAGGGTCCTTGACGAACAAATTTAAACATTGTTCTGCACTGTATTTCTCTTGAGAGAAATCTTCTCTTGGTTACTTTGACCTTTGCTGTTGTAATGTAAAATTAATCTGACTAAATATAAAACATTTGACATGCTGCAACAATTATTTTTCACTGGAGATGATATCTCAAGGAATTTCAGAGAGACTAATCGGCAGTACAATGCTATGTCCTTCGTTTCATTTGGTGCCAATGTTACTGTGCCACACCCATACGGTCCACATTGTTTTAAGATGTATGGAGGTGCACATCATCGCATTTCTTCGTTATATTCCAAAATTATATGTGACGGTTTGCGGCCAGTTTTATTAGACTCCTCAGAGTTCTTGAATTCCTTGGAACTAAATGATTTGCCTCCACATATTCCAAACGCTTGAACCGTTATGCTGGTTAGAAATCTGAACGTTTCCCAAGGGCTCCTAAATGCAACCATATTGCTTGGATTTGGAAATAATAAGTGCAGTTAAAATTAGGCAGAGAGGTCTAATCCTTCTACTTGATTTAACAGCATCCGATAAAACACTATCATTTTGTTTTAAGAGGCAATATTTTCCAATTTATTTGGCATACTCTGTCACAATCAATGAAGCTCAAGGGAAAACTCTGGAACGTATAGGTCTCAATTTGCCTCATCAATTTTTCAGTCATGGCCAGCAGTATTTTGCAATGTTGAGAGTGCAATCTTTTGACGCCCTTATAGTTTCAATAGAGCCAAAAAATAATCGTACGAAGAATATACAGTAGGCCTACATAAGAAAATTCTTCAGTAAATATTTTTCTATTGACCGTCATTTTTGACGGGTTTCAACTAGTTGAATTTAATAAACTAATGAAGGAATGCAAGCCGGCAAAAATGACAACAGGTTCTCAAGAGAAGACATCCAACTTTCCATCTAATTCTGTAAAAAACAATGCCACTCCACTTATTACATTTCTGTGAAAGTTTTCAAATGGCTATAAGGTTATCACGGAACCAACGTAGACTGTAAAATTCAACAATGCGCTTAAGAGGATCAAGGGGTACCCTATAATTTTTTCAAGGGATTTACACGTGTGATATGTCGTACAGAATTATATCCCCCAACAGCAACATTATTTTCAAAAATTCCTGAATTGAAATAGTATTTTTTGCGGCTATTAGGAATTTGGGCCTTTGGAGGATAAAAAACCTGAATATTCATGCACCACAAGCCTTTATAATTTGTTAAAGGTGTCATCCTGTGGATAGGGACTTAACACAATGGTGAGGGTCAGTCTTTCTGTGAGGTGTATTGCGTTTCGTCTGCGAGGTTTTCAATTTTATTTTCACGTCAGGAAGTACACGTTAGGTGAATTTAGATTGAGCACATTCACTTTTTTTTTCTACAAACGGGTTCATCGTAAGGATGATTTTGTTTGATCTGTGTGGTTGATATATCAATATTCGGATATCTGGGTGATATGTTGCACGTTGGTTGATTGGTTCCTCAGTTTAGAAGCTGCGACAACGCGTTCACGTAGCTTGGTGTACTTTGTGTGTGTGTAGAATCTGTCTGATAACCGGTGTTAATTTTGATGGCTGTATTAGTGTGCGTTATCTGTATTTCAGGTAAGGAATGCAGACGATCAATTTCCAGTAGTTCCTACTTTTGCTACCAAATGTTACCGTCAACGACACCTAGCTGTGACTTGGCTACTAGTTGCCACCTCAACTGACACCTGGTGGCAAAGTTTGGAACTAATAGAGCGTTAATCAAATCTAACCAACAAATTTAGCTCCACACAATTGTAGTTAGTGGAAGGTTCTATTACATGAAATAAATCTATGACATGGGACCGCCGGCTTTACTTCCTCTCCGAAGTAAGGCATACTTTCTGTGTATCTTTATGTACGCTTATAGCTCATGTTCGAATGTTTGGTGCATCGTAAAATTAGGTATCCATGAGGGTCAATACACCAATCATTAATAAAACTCTTCACCGTACTTCTCATAGAAGGGTTGGTATAGGAAAAAACTTTTCAAAATGCATGCTAAAATAGGCAAAATATAAAAATTATCCTAGAAGGACGACCAAAGCATATGTTGCGCTTCTCATTGTGAGACACAAAATTCGGGAGTCTATAAAGAGCCTCCAAAAACCACATTTTAAGGCCTTTAAATTAACAGTGTCTGTGACATTCCCAGAGAACTAACTTCGTTCTGATAAACGAATGAAGGAATAACAAGCCCCTAACCATTTCAACAGTAGCTCAATTGATAGCGTCTGGTTATTAATACCGAAGACCGTTCGAAGAGCGGGTACGTCTGCTAGTATAGATATAAATTTGAAAGTGATTGGTGCAAAATGTCGTTAGTTATCGTGTCCACAAAAGAGTGATATATATATACTGTACTGTACGGTCTGGGGGATGTGAAACGGGATGATATGTCGAAATATTCCGGAACTCCTGACATAGTACCCATTGAAATAGGTAGCTTTCTAATTAAATCTACCTAGAATCTGAAAAACTAAGTGTCCCGTGTCAAGGGACGAAAATGTGGTTGGACGGGTTCCCTCCCGCTTCTCTCAAAATCAACCCTCTCGTGGTCTGCCTGCGTGACCTTCCCCTGGATACTAGGAGGGAACACCTCTTGTTTATGTTCACATACAGTATTTACACACAAAACCAGTTTGGCACGTCTCTTCTTCTATTTCTGGGGTAACAAGCGATCTTACCATATACGATGCACTGTTCCCCCTCTTTTCTCGTAAAGCATGCATATTTAACTATAAGTTTTTCACGTTGGTACACCCTTCCTGACCTGAGAAATCGTATGTTGCTGGTTGTCTAGTAAAACCCAACCCATCCTGTTTTAAAAAGTATTGAGCTTAACAAATGGCCATCAAAACCGAAAAATTGTTAATATTTTGCCCGTTACAAAAATGTTTGTCAACCCCTGATCTAGGTTAGCGAAATGTGTGTTTGGCTCAGAGAAAATATTTTGCATACTCCTCTCCCTCATATGCGAGATGGAACGAATATTCCATCAGACAATATAGCACGATTGCTTCAACGTACTTTCTCACTCCCAAGAAAAGGTGTAAATCTTTTACTGCGGATTTGCATGAATGCACTTCGGATTGTTATGTGAAATAACATTTTCAATCCGAATATTTCCATAGCAGTATAACAATATTCGTGCATGGTAGATTGCATGTATGACATTGTTGGTACATTCACAGGTAAGCAATCAAATACATTTGTTATGCAATTCACAATTGATCATTTTTAGCCTATTTTCAATTTTGAAAAAATAGGCTTATGAGATCACCTTTGTCCGTGTGTGTGTGCGCGTGTGTGTGTGTGTGTGTGTGATTCGTGTGTGTGTCCCCCCCTAATAAAATCTAAACGGCAGGAGCGATTTCAATAAAACTAGGTAAGTTCATAGCACTATTCCCGGCGACCTCGACCGTGCCCTTCAAATTTTGTTACGACTCACCAATCCAACATGGCGGCTGTGCGAAATATTTCACCAGCATTCAATATCCCCGAAACTATTACCGATATTACCCTGACATTTTCTATGGTGATAGAGGGAACTACTATAAGTTCACTTAGGTGACTTTTGAAAACCTGGTAACTACAAAACCAACATGGCAGCCAAGCGAATTTGCGACTTTTAAATAGACGTTTCTCGCGATTTGACCAACCAAACGCAATGAAACTTGGTACAGTATATGTTTATATACATTGTAATGCACCGACATCTAACTTCGATCAATTGTTTACATAATCACAAGATGGCGGATGTGCGAAATATTTCACCGGCATTCTATATCTCTGAAACTATTAGCGGTATCTCCCTAAAATTTTGTACGGAGATAAAGGGCACTACTGGAAGTCCATCTATGAGATTTTCAAAAACCGGTTAACTACAAAACGAACATGGCGGCCAAGCGAATTTGAACATTTTAAATAGACCTTTCTCGCGATTTAATGTTCCAAGCGCACTGAAACCTGGTACAGGAAATATTTATACACATTGTAATCCACTGGTATCTAATTTAGTTCAATTGTTTACATAACATCAAGATGGCGGCAGTGCGAATTTTAAAATTAAGTTTTTACTTCTTGTGATGTAGTCATACGATCGAAGTGAAAGTTTGAATAATGAACCTACGCAATAATTTTCCTTTAATGGTACATGACTCTATGGCCTATACATTTAACAATCCAACATGGCGACCATCCGAAATATTTAGACGATACTGAATATCTACGAATCTATTTTAGCAATCAAACTGCATTTTTTAATGTTCATAGGGGCTATGAACTTAAGTTCACCTATAGGACTTTAAATAACCTGGTGATCACAAATCCAACATGGCGGTGACGCGAATTATAAATATTCACATGGAAGTTTCTCGCAATTTAAACATCCGCGTGCAGTGAAACTTGGTACTGTAAATCTTTATCCGAATGTTAATCCACTGGCATCTAATTTATTTCAATTGTTTCCATAACCTCAAGATGGTAGCTGTGAAAATTTTTTAAATCTCCTTGTTTTTTCTTGTGTCCTAATTATGCGATTGAAGTTTGAATACTACACGTTCACAATAATCTGCATGTAACAGTAAACTCTAGGACCTACATATATAAAATCCAACATGGCGACCATCCGAAATATTTAGTCGGTTCTCATTATCTACGAATCTATTACAGCAATCAAACTGAAATTGTGTATGTTGATAGTGGCAATTAACATAAGTAGGATATATGAAAATAGGCTGTATAGTTCTTCACGGAACTACTTGTTTAGCCTACTTTCGATTTTTGCAAAAAATGAAAGTAGACTTATGAGATCAACACAGGGCGAAAAAAGTGTGTCTGTCTGTGTGTGTGTATGTGTGTGTGTGAGTCTGTGTGTCTGTGTGTCTGTGTGTCTGTGTGTGTGTGTGTGAGTGTGTGTACTCTGAATGTCTGTCCCCCCCTATCAATTCGAACACGGTGAATGCGAATTGAACGAAATTTGGTACAAAGGTAGCACTAGCAAAGGACACCTCAGTGTCATGTTTTATATCGCCGCCATCTTGACGGAAACGTAATGGCGGCCACACAAATGTTCAAAGCTTAAATCAAATTACGACTAACCTAATCATCCGATCTCTACCAAATTTTGCAACAACATACCTTTATGGGGGGAGCATCCTTTGGCCAAACTATTAAGTCATCAGCGTAATAGTTTGCGGATGGCGGCCATCTTTGTGTGAAAATCGATTCCCCCTATTAATACGAACACGGTGCAACCGAATGGAACGAAATTTGGTACAGAGGTAGTACTAACGAAAGGCACCTCAGTGTCATGTTTTATATCGCCGCCATCTTGACGGAAACGTAATGGCGGCCACACAAATGTTCAAAGCTTAAATCAAATTACGATTAACCTAATCATCCGATCTCTACCAAATTTTGCAACAACATACTTTTATAGAGGAAGCATCCTTTGACCAAATAACTAGGTCATTAGCCTAATAGTTTGCGGATGGCGGCCATCTTTGTGTGAAAATCAATTCCCCCTATTAATTCAAACACGATGAAATCAAATGGAACGAAATTTGGTACAGAGGTAGCACTAGCAATGGGCACCTCAGTGTCATGTTTTATATCGCCGCCATCTTGACAGAAACGTAATGGCGGCCACACGAATGTTCAAAGCTTAAATCAAATTACGATTAACCTAATCATCCGATCTCTACCAAATTTTGCAACTACATACCTTTATGGAGGGAGCATCCTTTGACCAATCTAATAGGTTATTAGCCTAATTGTTTGCGGGTGGCGGCCATCTTTATGTCAAAATTGATTCCCCCTATTAATTCGAACACGGTGGAACCGAATGGAACGAAATTTGGTGCAGAGGTAGCACTAGCAAAGGGCACCTCAGTGTCATGTTTTATATCGCCACCATCTTGACTGAAACGTAATGGCGGCCACACGAATGTTCAAAGCTTAAATCAAATTACGATTAACCTAATCATCCGATCTCTACCAAATTTTGCAACAACATACCTTTATAGAGGAAGCATCCTTTGACCAAATAACTAGGTCATTAGCCTAATAGTTTGCGGATGGCGGCCATCTTTGTGTGAAAATCAATTCCCCCTATTAATTCAAACACGGTGAAATCGAATGGAACGAAATTTGGTACAGAGGTAGCACTAGCAAAGGGCACCTCAGTGTCATGTTTTATATCGCCGCCATCTTGACAGAAACGTAATGGCGGCCACACGAATGTTCAAAGCTTAAATCAAATTACGATTAACCTAATCATCCGATCTCTACCAAATTTTGCAACTACATACCTTTATGGAGGGAGCATCCTTTGACCAATCTAATAGGTTATTAGCCTAATAGTTTGCGGGTGGCGGCCATATTTATGTCAAAATTGATTCCCCCTATTAATTCGAACACGGTGGAACCGAATGGAACGAAATTTGGTACAGAGGTAGCACTAGCAAAGGGCACCTCAGTGTCATGTTTTATATCGCCACCATCTTGACTGAAACGTAATGGCGGCCACACGAATGTTCAAAGCTTAAATCAAATTACGATTAACCTAATCATCCGATCTCTACCAAATTTTGCAACTACATACCTTTATGGAGGGAGCATCCTTTGACCAATCTAATAGGTCATTCGCCTAATAGTTTGCGGATGGTGGCCATCTTTGTGTCAAAATCGATTCTCCCTATCAATTCAAACACGGTGAAACCGAATTGAACGAAATTTGGTACAGAGGTAGCACTAGCAAAGGGCACCTCATATTCATGTTTAATATCCCTATAGCACGTTGTATTTCAACAAGCTACTACAACCAACATTCAATCATACTCCTTGAAAAGGACAAAGAGTTATAACAATACCCATGCATTTAGGAGAAAGTAGGCTATATGTTCTTTACTGAACATCTTGTTTTAAATTGTTTTGTGTTTCATTGAATTTATCTCTTGTAAACCGTTCAAAAGATTCACCTCAGATTTGTAGCTTTCCACGGTGGGTGAGTGGATAGCGTATAGGTCTACTAACCCCAAGATTGCAGGTTCGCCCCTGGCCGTGGTAAGTGATTTTTGAAAGGTGGCAAAAATACTATACGCATGTCATACGATGTTGGCAAGTCAAAGAACCCATTTGAATTCAGTAGGCCGAGTTCATAATGGCAAAATTAATCTCGGGCGTTTCCGCCAACACAATGTTCCTAATTTCTCTACTAGAAAGCGCTATGTTCAAGGAGCTTAGATATCTAACGTCTAACCTCCTTGACTTTCATAGTCAAGGAACAACGAAATTCGACATGCAAGCTACACTCTGGGTGTCAAATAGCAAAGCTTGCACTCGGCACCCGAGGCCATACGATTTTATTATTATTACCTCAGATTTGTGATCTCTACATTTTGTCTACATTTGTCATTAATAACCATTCCTGTAAAGAACACAGTCCTATTTCTTTGAAACGCATGAGTTTATTTTTATCGTCTGTTCTTACTGTGCAGTAAGATTCAGTAGTCTCCAATTAGGGTTGTCAAAATTCAGTGTCACTTAACAATAATTCGCTGCGAAATGTAAGGTAAATGTATAGTTCATATTGGTACACAGTACTTTTCTTGCACCAAATTTCTGTATTCTGGCGTCATTAAAGACACAGGAGTTAAGGGAGTCGTTGTTGTTGATTCATTTAATTAATTCTTGAGGCTTGGAACACCTTGGTCATCAGTCCTGTGTACTTGGGTGAGTGTTATTTTTTTTGTAACCTGTGATTCTGTGATACCGTATCGGTAGTAGTGTGGATAACTGTGGTTAGTAGGGTCGGGGATGGGGACTTGAAAAAAGGTGTTATTCCGGCATTTGCCTGGAGGAAGTGTGGTAAGCCTCGAGGATAATCCACATTCAGGATAGCTGCTCTCACAAGGGGACCACGCCTACTTGTCATCACCAATTTTGTCAGAACTTAAGGTATGTTCAGTCCTTGGCCAGAAATAAAAGTGGCAGTAGTGGGAGAACAAAATATAATTTTTGCCGCGGGTTGGGTGAGGCATGAGCCTCGTGGACGGTGTAAGAACAATCCTTTCTTGTATATTTATTTGAAATCCCAAATGTTCCCCTGCCTTTTCTGTTCATGCCTTTTCAGGCAATCTAATTTTGTAATAAGCTAAGGTGTACAGTATGTTTCACAAGTTTCAAGCTCCTAAACCAGAGGGAGTTGGAAGGTGTGGTTTGTACCAAAATCTTCTAAATCGTCTCAATAGTACGGGAAAAATCTTGCATTTCTTGAAAAGTCAACGGGAATATATTTATTTGTATATTAAGTGCTTTAAAAGAAATAAACAAGACGATAGCCCCTGGCAGAATTGTTTTTCGTACAGCCCGCATAGCACTAGAGCCGGGCGGGTAGTCTGTACACATGGGGCGCACACAATCCATTATGTGAGAGTTCTCGCAAGGGTCCGCTATAATAATAAATACAATTATATTGCACGCTATTTTGGTTTATATGCAGTGTGAGTAACGTAAATATTAAAAATAAAACAACGAAGAAAGGTTCCACATAGCGATTCGACCCCACGTCATCGGATTACCGTTTTATACTCTTTTCGCTACGACAACCATTGATTGGAAACTACGCTAAGATACGAGACTTGTGCCTCACCCGATCCGCGCCAAAATGCTATATTTTCTAAACACTTAGCCATCTAGAGCTCCCATTTCTGTGAGGAAGTCATTGATGACGAGTAGACGCGGTCCCCATTTAGCGCCGTGATTCGTACCTCCGATGTCCAGACTTTCTGCTGCTCTCCATCGCAGTCGTGGCGAGCGATTTAACGCGCATGGCTACGCCGCGGGGTAAGAGATATGTTAAAGTCATAAAATGATTGAATTAATTGTACTATGGCGGCTTCGGTGACGTAGTTGGCAACATGCTGAGCTTCAATGCCCAAGGTCGCGGGTTCAAACCCGGCTAAAGTTGTCGGATTTTTAAGAACGTTAAAAATTCCTCAGTATGCCTTCCTTCGGAGGGGAAGTAAAGCCGGCGGTTCCTTGTTGTAGATTTATGGAATGATAAAGAACTTTCCACTAATTACACTTCTGTGAAGCTAAATTATAGGTTGGATTTGACTGACGCTCTTAGTTTCCAACGTTCGTCGCCAAGAACCGAATGCGGTGGCATCTAGTAACCAAGTTCAGAACTAGTTGGTCGTTGACGGTTGCGTGTGGTATCAAAAGTTGGAACTACTTGAAAATCCAATGTCTGCAGTCCTTACTTGAATTAAAAACAGATAACACACACTAATACAGCCATCACAATAACATCGTTTATCAGACAGATTCTATACACTCCCAAAGTACACGGAGCTACATGACCGCATTGTCGCAGCACCTAAACTGAGGAACTAAGCTAATTTTACTGTGGCTGCAGCCCGCCCAGCCTCTATTGGTGTGGGCAATCATCCCTTAACTAACAATAAGCTCCTACAACTCGTCATGGTAATTTTAGTTTCTGCAATAAAGCACTGGAGGTACAAGAGTGTGGCTTGAAGTGAGACCAAGTAGAGTAATTGTAGAAGAGGGCACCATGTGTGAAGATGCCCCGTTAGGAAGTGAAGGACGGAACCCAGGTCAATGGCAAGCCTAGTAGTCTGGTGTGTTGCATACCAATGGGGGACAGCATTCCACCGAGACACTGCCCGGCCGGCCTCCTCAAACACAACCAACAGTGGCCTTGTAGGGAAAACATTTCAACCTGCCCAATTGTTGTAGGGGAACTTGACCTTAAAAGGAAAACCCTAATGAAACGAAAATAACTGGGGCAAATACTGTGTACCAAGTCCTTATTAGCACGGCTGTCTTTAACCCTAGTGCGGGCTTTGCTCTTGGGCAGAGTATTTAGCAAGCTTTTTTCAAACATATTTCTGCATTCTATAACATCAGGATGTGTATGTGTTTGAGTCTTCAGTCTTTTGACTGGTTTGATGCAGCCCTCCATGCCTCCCTGTCCTGAGCTAATCGTTTCATCTCTACATAGCTACCACACCCTACATCCGAGGCAATCTGTTTAACATATTCTAACCTTGGTCTAGCCCTACAGTTCTCGTCCTCGACCCTTCATTCCATAACTAAGCTTGCTATTCCTGGGTGTCTTAGTATGTGTCCTACCAACCTACTTCTTCTCTTCATTAGCAGTCACCAGAAACATCTCTCCTCTCCCACTCGTCTTAATATCTCTTCATTTGTAACCCTATCTACCCATCTGTTCTTCATCATTCTCCTATAACACCACATTTCAAACGCTTCAATTCTCCTTTTTTCTGCAGAACCAATAGTCCAAATTTCACTTCCATAGAGTACCACGCTCCAGAGAAAGGCTTTCAAAAATGACTTCCTAATACCTAAATCTATATTCGATGACAACAGATTCCTTTTCTATAAAAATGCTTTCCTTGCCTGAGCCAACCTACTTTTTATATCCTCTCTGCCTCATCCATCACTGGTTATTTTGCTTCCTAAGTAACAGAAGTGTCCTACTTCTTTTAGCTCCTCACCTGCCAATTTGACGTCCATAGGGATTTCTGGTCCATAATATCTACTCTTTGGTGGTGTAGTCGGTAGCATGCTGAACTGCTATGCCCAAGATCGCGGGTTCAAATCCAGCCGAAGTCGTCAAATTTTTAAGAGCGTTAAAATCCTTCAGTATGCCTTCCTTCAGAGGGGAATTAAAGGGGGCGAGCCAATGTCATAGATTTGTAGCACGTAAAAGAGCCTACCACTGCAATTGTTAGTGTGTACCAAAATGTGTAGGTTATATTTGAATAGTTATAAACACTCTAAGTTCCAACGTTCGCCGCTAGATGTTAGTGACAGTAGCATCTGGTAGCCAAAGTTGGAACTACTTGAAATTTAACTTCAATTCAAAGAAATGCCCAGCCCATGGCCATTGGCTGCAATTCATGTATAATATCTACTCTCTGCAAATACAGGAAAGGGAAAGACATATAGGTGTCGTGTAGGGGACGTAGTGGCAAATGATCTAAGGTGGAGGGAGGCGGGAGGTCGTCGACTATTTCATGATGTACTGTAGCACTGATCAGTCATAATTCACGTCAAATAAGTCGTCATCCGGCCCACAGTTTGAACAACACGTATGGCCAGTCACATAGTGTGAGCTCAATGAACTAAGAAATATGTTCACCAATCAATATTGATTATAAACATCGCATAAGTACGTAGTTGAAAGGGGACGGAAAGATCTCGCTAGTGGCGCACTATTGACGCAATCGTACGTGTACGTGTGTAGCTTACTTGAACGCACAAATAATACAATTACCAAATACGTTCCTAGGCCATCCAATCCGTGGAGTAGTGAACCTACGGATCCGAGCTTAGTAATTTAAGGGAATTTGCACGCCACATAGTGCGTCAGTCTCAAGATTTATAACGTTAACAGTAGGCCTATACACTATACAGTATTTAATATTCTAAATTCCACGTATTATTTTTCTACTGACGATTTTTGATGGGTTTCACTGTGAAACACAATATTATAATTGTATAGAAATATTTTTTATTTCTGTTTGTAAGGATTGATTAACTTATTTATTTCAATTACAAATTTGTTATATAGTTTCTCTTACCCAAACTTCATATTAGAACATAGTGTTTCAACAACCTTCTATTCTTATTACTGACTGAAGAAGACCTCAACGTAGGTTGAAGGATGTATCATCATTAATTCATAAAATAAATATGTTTTAATACGTATTGATTAGAGTATTCTTCAACATCTTATAAATAATAAGTGTCTATAGTCGATCTTTCAAAAGATGATCTCTGACAACTGAATGACAAATCGCTGGGCACTACACGGTCTTCACTTAAACTCTCCACACATGTGTTAGCAGAATGTCTGCTCGTAATACCGATTATTCACATTTTATTTTATTGAACTGATTTATTTCAAGAACCGTTAATCTCACGATCATAAACCATGGGACCTCTTGTTTACGTGGAATCCGAAAAAACGGACTTGACATTTCGCCTCGAAAAGCTCGCATGCATTAACCGGGAACCAAACCGGTCCACCTTGATCAGAGACTGCGCCATCACGTCCCTGAATGCGTGCATACTTTGGCATTCATTAGTGCATGCATTTCCAAAGTCTATTGTTTGATTCTAAAGGAAATAATGTTTTGCGATTCTACTGTATTATGTCCTAGTTTCATAATCAATAGAAATATTGCAGCAACTTCAGAACCAAGCAAGGGACTTCAGGCAACATTCCTGAGAGAACCACTGAGTGAGTGAAAGAAATGTTACCAATTAAAGCGCTGCTGTGTTGTTTCAAAACGTTTAAGGCTGTTGGAATGACAACCATCATAATCCGTTGTAGCCAGTCTGAGTTGAATGACTTCCGCGAATCGGTGCCATTGCTGTAAACCTGTTCCTCTATTGTGACGACGTTATGGTAGAGCAGTCACATTTTACGCACATATGTGATAATTACGCATTGGATTATAGACAAAACACTGTACTCTGTATTATGAAAGCTGAACGGTGACGGCTGGCATCCGCTTGAAGGGTGAGCTTTGGAGAGGAGATGTGCAGAGTAACGGTCTCCATGGCAACAGCCAGTGGTGTTGGGATGTGTGCAGAGACAGCGGTGAGCACATGGCTTGAGGAAGTGTTCCACTGTGCCTTGACTTGTCACTGTCATCCCGTGAAGGACCTAGGCCTACCAAGCGACCTCTGCCCAGCCATTCGCCTTGCAGATTATGGGGTAACGTTTGGTCAGTGTGTCGAGTTCCCTCGGTCGTTAATCTTGGTCTCCGTGACCGGGACGCTCCCTCACTGTCAGACAGCTATTCAATAGTCCTCACGAAGCTGAGTGCACCCCGTGCACAAAGCCGGGAATCTTACCCGGGGCCTCCGGGTGCGAGGCAGGCGTGCTATCCCAACACCATGGGGACATCCATAAGGAAAAATACAGTATTTAATTGCTGCGAACATTTTCCAAAACGTTACTTATAGTTATTTAATTAATGATGTGCGAAGACAGTAAAATAGTATATAAGAATGACTGTACCGGGTGAATTAGCTGCCCCTAATAATATTGTTTTATGCAGCCCAACTAACGTGTGTTGTCAGAAAGGTCGATATTTCCCTGCTGGCATCCCGTACGGTAGTAATACACTGCAAGCAAGCAGAGAAATATCGAACTTCCTGCCAACACGAGTTAGTTGGGTTGCAGCAAACGATATTGGAAGGGACTGCTGAATCACCCTATGTCTACCCCCTATTAGCCTATCCCCGTTTTAGCGGCATGAGATACGATGCATTTCATTGTGGAGGGTGGTTTTCAAGACTGGATGACCTTCCTGACGCTCACCTCATGACAAGAGTTAATAAGAGATGAAGTGAATAAAGGTGAGCGTGGCCTATTTGAAGGTACCGTCCTGACATTTGCCTTTAGGTGAAAATAAATTGGCAAAACCACGGAAAAACATTTCGAGTATTGCTTACGGTGGGGTTCGAAACCAAGTATCGGTATAGCAATATATATATTTTTTTTCAAATATCAGTTGTCTTTGATTCGTTTTAGGAGTGTAAGAAATCATGATCATCGGTCCGTGAGCTTGAGTGCGTGAAAGCGTTGCCTAGACAACCTCTGTCTGTAGTGACTATTGTAATAATTGCGTATTAGAGATAACAGTTACACACATTCTAACAGTCAACAAAGAAACACAGGTTATTAGACACCAAAGTACACGGAGCTGATGTCCAAGATATCCCAAGTCACGAAAATGATCTTCAGAGAGACTACTATATGGAACACTGATTGTTCTGTCACGTGAGATTTAACATGAGACTGGATGATCACGGAGAAAATGTCAGTCCTAGGGACTAGTGACTGCAAGATATGCACTGTAAACACAGCTCTGAAAATCGGTTTGCCTACCACCAGGCGAAAGGAGGACTTGACCTCTTTATTACGTGTATACCACGCAAGCCTTTTCTAATTTTGTAAAATGACCTGCATTTATATCATGGATTGTTGCTTTGTTGGCATTGTGGGCTAGGAACGCGATTATTATCTAGCAGTGTGTGCGTTTCTCTGCCCTGACGACAGGGTTCTGATTCTCAACGTTGCTATGAGGGAATTATTTCCTGGTGTGAAAGCTACCTCCTGCCCAAATCATAACCCTAATTAGAAATACGCACACTACTACAGACTCCACAATAACACATGATTATAAGACAAATTCTACGCACATCCAAGCACACGGGCATTAATTGACTGCGTCTAAATGAAAGAACAACATCAATGCATATTCGTTGTAGATTGATTGCTGTTATTTTAAGGAGCGGATCAGCGACGTCATCTGCCCTTTATATTCATTGTACAGAAGTACCGGGTGAGTTATCTGTGGTCGTTACGGCGTGGCTGCAGGCAGCCGCTCACATCCGGGAGGCTGGGAGGTTTGAATCACCCCACCGACAAACTTGAAGATGGTCTTCTGTGGTTTCCATTTTCCTTCCACGCAAATGCCGGGGTTAATCCCTAACTATAGGCCACAGGCACTATCATCCAAATCCTCGCCCTTACATTCACAGTTTCCTCTCCAGACAACACGGACATTCCCGGCATTAAAAGCCATATGGTAAAAAAAAAAATTCGTTGTAGTAAATTAGGTGTAAGAAATGCCTTTAAGCTTTAAGCTTCAATAGCGCCAAGATTTGATGAAAATCCACAGCCTGCTTCCAGTCTCCGACCGAGTCAGGAATGGAATGAATGAAGCCCCTATCTAGCGGCGAGGATATGAACTGTGCCGGCTGCCGAGGCCTGACGCACTCCTCTGGGGCAATGACAGATGAAATGAAATAATAGTGGAGAGTGTTGCTGGAATGAAATTTTGACAGGGAAAACCGGAGTATCCGGAGAAAAACCTGTCTGCCTCCGTTTTGTCCAGCACAGATCCCACATGGAGTGACCGGTATTTGAACCACGGACCCAGTGGTGAGAGGCCGGCGTGCTGTCGCCTAAGCCACGGAGGCTTACGCCAAGATTTGATGAAATGGCATTTATCTGGTAGCTAGAAACATTGTTCCTGTGGTATTAACATGCTGTATAGACCACCTAGCATTTTTGGCTGAGACCCCGGAGGTTCGGTTTCGATTCCCGGCTCTGCCAAGAAACTTAATTCTGGTGTGAGGGCTGGAACGAGGTACACTCGGCCTCGTGAGGCAAAACTGAAAAGAGAAGGGTTTTATTCTTATCTCAGCCATTTCGGAAGCGGTTTTCAGAGTTTTTCCATTTCTACTCTAGGCAAATGCCGTGATGGTCTCTAGACTAATACCACTGCCACCCCCTTCCCAATCCTCACTTGAATCACAGATAATCACACTAATACAGCCGTGACTATATCACAGGTCACCAGACAAATTACACACACATCCAGGTTCAAGGGCCTACATGACCACAGTGTCGCAAAGCCCCTAAATCAACAACAGAAAGTATGCTTTAGGGCAAATTGAATTCGCAAGATGAATTTTTGGGGAAATTCAGGGTATATTATCTATTGTTGGGTGGCTTCGGTAGCGTAGTTGGTAGCATGCTGAGTTTCTATGCCCAAGATCACGGGTTCAAACCCGGCCAAAGTCGTTGGATCATTTAAGAGCGTTAATGATCCCTCAGTAATTCTTCCTTCGGAGGGGAAGTAAATCCGGTGGGGCCTTGTCATAGATTTATGTCATGTAAAAGAACCTTCCACTAACTACGATTGCGTGAAGCTAAATTTGTAGGTTAGATTTGATTAACGCTCTAGTTCCAACCTTCGTGGCAGAGGCCAGTTGCGGTGGCATCTAGTGGCCAAGTTCACAGCTAGGTGTCGTTGACGGTAGCATTTGGTAGCAAAAGTAGGAACTATCAGTACTTGAAAGTGATTGTCTGCAGTCCTTACCTGAATTACAGATAACACACACTAATACAGCCATCACAAATAACACCGGTTATCAGACGGATCCTACACACACCCAAAGTACATGGGGCTGCATGACTGCATTGTCGCAGCCCCTAAACTGAGGAACCAACTAACCAATGTATTTTTCTTGCCACTGAAGCTGAAGTAGTTCTATATTCAACGGTCCATTTAAGAGGAAACCTGTATTACACCAACTGGTCGGACGTTCCTGGCTACGAACGTTCGCTATGCATTGCTCCTCACTAATTGGTTGTTTATTATTGCACAGCAGACTTTCCTCACGGTGCATTAACAATCCTCATTAGTGGCTACAATTCCCTCTAACCTTCAGCAATCACGGTGTCTGATTGGGGAAATTCCTTTTACGTCAGAGGCCACACATAGCTCAGAGCAATATTATAGGTCATACTTGCATACCGTATTCTACCAATAGCGCAAGGTTATGTAATTTATATAACAAACAAATCGTAACAGAAATGTTAGGATGACATGTTCCGCTCGACAAGTGAGCATCATCAGAGCCAAATGTATAAGACTAGCAACCCGCCCCGGTTTCGCCCGGTATCTTTAGCGGTTTCCCAGACGCAATTCAGAAAAGTCGAGGTGAACAGCGAAACTCCAAACACTTATACTCTTCTCTGAAGTCTTAACTCGACACGATTCGACAGTTTGATGCTGGCCGAAGATGCGGTGATAGGCTCGCTCGCTAGCTCGTAAATTTGCTCCGAAGCCAGTAATTTATATTTCCACTGATTGTAGATTGTTGGAAGAAATGAAGACGTAAAATCGCTTATAGCGGGCGATGAAAACTATTCAAGATATAGATATGCTGTCGCGTTTTTTTTTGTCGAAATTTTCATGCTGAACAATTTTTACACTCATAGTATAACGATATCCTTAATGGTTTACCAAGTGTAAACTTAAAATTCGCACGGACGGTAGCTTTTCTTCGACTCGATTCACTGAATTCGTTACTGCTCGGCTTTGTTTGGTCATAAATGAACTTTTTCTACAGAAACCGTCCTCGACAAATCCTTTACAGAATGGTGAAAACCGCACCAAAATCCATCCAGTGGTTCTCGAGATTACCCTTTAAATCCAAGAATTGGGGGACTTCGTTTTATACTAAGTAGAGATTAAGTAGCTCGACGAAACACTACCAAACCACAATGACACCCCCTAACAGTCTCTGTCCTCCAAAAACACAAAAAAAAAAAACCCCCGGCAAAAACGTATAAAGTGTGGCAACTTTAAATGTTAAATACTAAATGAGTAAGCACCCGAAAAAGATACAGTCAGTCTGAGAGACTAGACTTTATATAATTTCAAATGACGCATGCTACAAATGCTACACATGTTAGAAAGGCTCAGGAGGGCGCTTTTAGGCTTCTCGCGCGGGGAACGGAGAGCGGGAGGTGCATCTGCTGCATTACGTCACGCACTCGCCGTCTCCGTATCGCATAACGCCAGACCCCAGGAGTAAACTCAGACCCAACAGACTCAATTACCCTTTAAGTTAGGCTTCCCGCGCGGGGAATGGAGAGCGGGAAGTGCACTCTGCTGCATGGCGTCACGCACTCGCCGTCTCCGTATCGCATAACGCCAGACCCCAGGAGTAAACTCAGACTCGGTGCATATGCATTGAACAACATGATGACGTCTTACACGCCGTAACCGTAACGCATATCGGTAGACCAAAGCATAACGATGAAGTCGACAAGATCATTTGAAATTAGATAAAAGAACTTCAGTATTTATTTTAATATCTACAATGTTGCAAACCAGAGAAATGACGATCCCAACAACAAGGAGTCGTCCTCCCCCAACCAATCTATCAAGGTGTAGCTACTGTTGCTGTGATACAATAAGCCCTAAACTAGAATTGTAAATTAATATGCAGAAATGACCTACGAGTATTCTACTGCCAGTACTTAATCAACATATGAAAACAGTGTTTGTCTACTAATAATGGCTAAATTAATGCTTTTTAGTCGGTCAACAGAATTTTAATGCGTGTTTCCCTAAACCAGAAAACAAATCACATGAGATTAATAAATAAATTCATGTGAAAATATTTCTTCAGGTTTAGGATATACCCATTACAATTGGGGTCCGACTGAAGAACATTGATTTCGATTACAGAAACGCACTAACAGGTTGGCACCTGAAAGCAAAATTTACACACCATATTTCGAAAGATTTACTCATTTTCAGAAAACTCAGATAACGCATTTATTGATATTCTCCACTTGTTATTTCTATATTTGATTTTCTGCATGGATTTTTGGAATTTTAATGTGAATCGCAATATTTTATTTAATAACAATGTAAGTACTACACTCGTCACTTCAAAATTACTTGATTTTCAATCTGTATTTTTGAAATTTGTTATGTGAATCCAAATATTTTATTTGCTTTTATTCAATTATATTGTGAGGACTACACTTGTTATTTCAAAATTATTTGATCCCCTACCTGTATTTTTGGAATGTCTAATGTGAAGCCCAATATTATAATTTATTTACATTTAATTACATTGTAAGTATTTCATCACAATTAACACCGGTTATCAGACAGATTCTACACACAGCCAAAGTACACGGGGCTACATGACCGCGTTGTCGCAGCCCCTAAACTTAAGAACCAACCAACCATTGTAAGGATATCCATTTTATAAATTTATTTACTTCTTTTAATCATATGTTATATGTTTTTATATCAAACATTCATCATTATATTTAAGTACATCGTTAGTATTTCAATTGTTAATTGTTCTGTGTAAGACCTCAATTTCAGGTCGAAATATGTAACCATCCTATAATATATTATATATATATATATTTTACTCCTACTTTAGGAGTAAAGTTTCAAGGAGAAATAATTTCAACTCTGAGATTTGCTGATGACATCGTCATTTTAGCCGAGAAACCAGAGGATTCGAATGAGTTTTTAATTGGTATGGACTCTGTCTTGAGGAAGGAATTCATGATGAAAATTAATAAATGTAAAACAAAAATATTGGAATGCAGTCGAACGAAATCAGAAACCCCTATGGACGTCGAAATGGCAGGTGGAAAGCTAAAGGAAGTAGGACATTTCTGTTACTTAAGAAGCAAAATAACCAGTGATGGACGAAGCAAAGAGGATATAAAAAGAGGTTAGCAGAGGCAAGGAAAGCATTTCTAAAGAAAAGGAATATATTGTCATGGAATATTAATTTAGGTATTAGGAAGTCATTTTAATGGCCTTTGTCTGGAACGTGGCACTCTATGGAAGTGAAACTTGGACGGTTGGAGCAGCAGAAAAGAGGAGAATTGAAGCGTTCCAAATGTGGTGTTACAGGAGAATGATGACGATCTGAGGTATTAAGACGAGTGGGAGAGGAGAGATGTTTCTGGTGACTGCTAATGAAGAGAATAGATTAGGTTGGTAGGACAAATACTAAGTCACCCAGGAATAGCAAACTTAGTTATGGAAGGAAAGGTCGAGGATAAGAACTGTAGGGGTAGACCAAGGTTAGAATATGTTAAACAGATTTCTTCGGATCTAGCGAGTGGTAGCTATGTAGAGAAGAAACAATTAGCTCAGGACAGGGAAGCATGGAGGGCTGCATTAAACCAGTCAAAAGACTGAAGACTCAAACAACAAGATATATATTCAGTATTAATTCAAGTATGGATTGGCGTATGTATTAAACTTTAGAATTTTGCTATCAATGGGAAATGTATTTGCATTCGATTACTGAGGCAACACTGAGAAATGGCTTCCAATACGATAATTATACTAATAGCAGCTTCGGTGGCGTAGTCGCTTGCCTGCTGAACTGTTATGCCCAAGATCGCGGGTTCATACCCGGCTGAAGTAGTTGGATTTTTAAGAGCGTTAAAATCCTTCAGTATGCCTTCCTTGGGAGGGGAGGTAAAGCACGCGAGCTCATGTCATAGATTTATGGCATGTAAAAGAAATTGGTAATGTGTTGCCAAATTTGTAGGTATTTGGTAAGAAACGCTCTATCAAGTTCCAACGTTCACCGCTAGGTGTTGGTGACAGTGGCATCTGGCTGCCAAAGTTGGAATTACTTGAAATTTGAACTTGGCCCTGCTATGTCCATTGGCTGCAATTCATATATAATAATAATAGTAATAATAATAATAATAATAATACAAGGTCCAATTGGTATAAACAGGCGGAAAAGGACTTGGCTGAATTAGGTTTTCCCAATGTCAAGGATCGAGAGGAAATTAGGAAAATTACTCATACACGGAGTTTTGAGAGAGAAGACCTAGCAGACACGTCTGGTCGCAGCAATGAAGACTAGCTCAATCGTTGCGCATGAAGAGTTATTGGGCAAACATCAAGGCCAAGAAGTGTTGATTCCGCGTGGTCCTAGGAAACCCATTCGCGCAGCAGAATAATAATAATAATAATAATAATAATAATAATAATAATAATAATAATAATAATAATAATAATAATAACTGAATACAAGATCGGGAATTGGAAACAGAAGGCGCTTCATGGGAAGTTTCCACATGAGTTGGACCAGCCTCACTTCGACAAGTTAGCGTCGCACGCATGGCTGACCCACTCGGTCCTCTTTCCGGAAACAGAGGGATTTGTTGTAGCTATCCAAGACCAAGTTGTTGCTACTCGAAGCTATCGGAAATTTATCATAAAAGATCCAACAACAGAGAGTGAGAAGTGTCTCCGCTGTGGCAAATGTAGTGAGACCATTCAACACATTATATCAGGTTGTTCCCACCTTGCCAACACTGACTACAAACATCGACACGATCAAGTTGCCAACATTATCCACCAGAAACTGGCCTTGAAGTACAAACTTCTTCAAAGCTCTGTCGCCTATTGGAAATACACACCATCTGCAGTACTCGAAAATGCCACACACAAGCTCTACTGGGACAGAGGAGTTGTGACAGTTGTCGCAGTCAGTAACAACCGGCCAGATATCATTGTCATCAATAACGAACACAAAAAGGCATTACTGATAGATATCGCATGTCCCAACACTCAAAACATCCAAACAACAGCTGCTACTAAAATATCTGAGTACACAGAGCTAACAATTGAGATAAAGCAGATGTGGAAACTTGATTCGGTGACTACCATTCCAATAATTGTATCGTGTACTGGTGTTATACCTAAAACTCTCCACAGTAGTCTATCAATATTGAATCTGCACCCGCAGATATATATTGAACTTCAGAAGACAGTTCTATTAAACACATGCCATATTGTTAGGAAGTTCCTTGGTGACAATACCCTGGCCGAATACTCAGCAAGGCTCGATGATCCAGATGGGAATTTAGCTCATCCTACAAATGGAGACTCGTGAAGACTGCGGGCACGACATGGATGTGAAGTCTCTGAACAGTGTAATAGAAATTATCTCAGTACAGGTGGTTCCTTGCTAAGGACGAACCAGGCTGTAACAGAAAATGTAGCCGGTATTTGCCGTGATAATGTTGTCAAACAATAAACTATAATAATAATAATAATAATAATAATAATAATAATAATAATAATAATAATAATAATATCGTATTGCCTTGGGTGCCGGTTGCAAGCTTTGTTATTTGACACCCAGAGGGTAGCTTGCATGTCGAATTTCGTTGTTCCTTGAAGCCCCATGAAAGTCAAGAAGGTTAGGTATCTAGGCTCCTTGATCACCACAGCGCTTTCTAGTAGAGAAATTAGGATTTTTGTGTTGGCGGAAACTCACGAGATTAATTTTGCCATTTTGAACACGGCCTACTGAATTCAAATGGCTTCTTTGACATGCCAACATCGTATGACATGCGTGTCGTAAATTTTTGCCGCCTGATAATGTGTTGAAAGATATGATATGGAGACTTATCTCATTTGTGGATTGTGTACAAACCTCTCTGACAACCGATGTCCTGAAGTAAAATAGCGATCTGTATGTAGAATCAGTGAGAATGAGTGAGATATAAGAGATACACGCGCTCAGGAAACTCCTCCCTGTTCAGTGCAGACAGTGACGAGGTCAATTGCTCTCATCCGGACCGCGTGCGACTCAACTAGCTAAGTAGACAATCCAATCTGAACTGATCGTGTAATAACAATCATATATTCACTCTAAGCAAGCAAATTTGGAGGTCAACCACCACTTTCAGTATCTTAACAAAATGTCACATAGACTGTAACTAAATTTTTTTAACTAGCTGTGCTAGTTTAACTACTGAATGAAAATCCACAGCCTGCCTCCAATCGTCCGACCGGGTCAGGAAATGGAATGAATGAAACCTTCCCCCCCCCCCCCCATCTAGCGGCGAGGATATGAACTGTGCCCGGCTGCCGAAGCCTGTCGCACTCCTCAGGGGCAATAATTAAATGAATCACAGATGAAATGAAATGATAGTGGAGAGTGTTGCTGGAATGAAAGTTTGGACAGGGAAAACTGGAGTACCCGGTGAAAAACCTGCCGGCCTCCGCCTTGTCCAGCACAAATCTCACATGGAGTGACCGGGATTTGAACCACAGACCCAGCGGTGAGAGGCCGGCTTGCTGCCGCCTAAGCCACGGAGGCTTATCTAGTTTAACTATTACTGCAACTAAATAAGTGTATACATGTTAAATACTATCACCCGTACTTTTAGACATACACTTAATAGCCTAAGTGTTATGGATCTGATGATGTTCGCTTGGCGATCGAAACTGTCATCCAAGTGATTTTATTAATCTCATGTAATTTTGTTTCAGGATTAGGGAATAAACCATCACAATTGGGTACAATCATGTTGACCGACTGGAAAACATAAAATTTCACTATGTATATATATATATATATATATAATACGCTAAGGTGTATGTTTCACAAAATTCAAGCTCCTTAACCAGAGGGAGTTAGAAGGTGCAGTTTGTACCAAAATCTTCCAAATCGTCTCACTAGTACAGAGAAAATCTAGCATTGCTTGATAAGTCAACGGAAATAGTGTATATTTATTTGTTTACAAAGTGCTTTTAAACAAATAAACTAGACGATAGCCCCTGACAGAACTGTGTCGCGTATAGCCCGCATAGCACTAGTGCCGGGCGGGTAGTCTGTACACATGGCGCGTACACAACCCATTATGCGAGAGTTCTCGCACGGATCCGCTAGTATAATCACAGTATAATACCAATAGACCTGCCGTGGCTTGGCCCGAACTCGAAGTGCTGACATTCACGATTCGTGCTCTTTAATTCTCAAGAGACCGTTGTTTGCTTTAATCATGGATTCTTCCAGAACGATAACACACTCAGTTTTCCGCCTGTGGTAGGTGGACAGATTGCTTCACGTTGTCTGTGGCTTATCTTGTTTTGATAGCAAACTGTGTCCAGTGGAGAGCGCTTGAAGCATCATGCGGCGTCTTAGCTAACCGAGAGTGGTAGGCTGAATCATGAATGAGTAATGATGCTATGAAATGGAAAGGCTTTCTATTTCTCTAAAGACGTCGGAACTACGTATTTGATGGAAGTGTCCTTTTAAAAATACAAACTTATGAGGAAGCCATGATTTGGCTGAAATAATCTATCCACTTTTCTCACAATGTTAGTCAAAACTACCAAAGCCCACGGTGGCCGAAGGTTTCGCTGTCATCGGGAGATCGTGGATTCGAATTCAACCTCGGCCATCCTGATTTTTTTTGTGGTTTTCCATTTTCACCTCCAGGCAAGTGCCGGGACGGTTTTTTCAACAAGTCCAAAATCCTTCCAAAATCCCAAGTTAGTGGTCTGTCACAATCCCCAGTTGTATTTGATCACAAAGTGTGTTCAGCTTTCAGACACTGTCCTTATGACGGTAGAGGAATGATCCCTCGCAGAGACTATGAGTGAAGGTGAACTGGGAGGATAAGCGCTTAAAAATACGTAATTGTTGTTATTGAAACGTACATTAAAATAATACAATATCTTTGATAAAAGAAGTTATTACAGTACTTCAAAAAGTAAACCAATTCTTAAGCTGTCCTACAAAATCATGTCAGCTCCTTGAAAAAGATGATCCATAGCATCAATAGTAAACATTATTTTAATTTTCTTGAATACACTTAAATATACAGAAGACAAAATAGCTCTACATAACACTACCAAAGTTAAAACCACACTCACTAAAAGTCACAGCCTTCCAAAAATTACAAATTCGTAAAAATATTTAAAAACGTGGCAATATAAAGAAGCACTAAGTTAAATACTAAAGCACTAAGCATCCGAAAGAATAATTATTTATATACCTACAGTACTATGTTGCAAGATTGAGAAATGAGAATCCCATCAACAAGCAGCCACACTCCACCAACTAATCTGTGAAGGTGTAGTTAGTATTGCTGTGATATACTTAAGGAATAACCCCTCGAGTACTGTAGAATCGGAAATTAGTGCAGAAATGATCTACGAGTACCCTGCCCAGAACATTCAAAAACTAATAATGCGTTGATTTGGAGACTTATCTGAAATTGTGGAACGTCTACAGGCTACTCAGACAACACGTTTCTTTTCTGTATGTTAAAACCTTTCCAAATTATTGGTCTGAAGATTAATTATTTGAATTTGAGAAGCTCTTTAAAATAGCAGTTACCGGTTAGCTGCTGAAAAATTTTGTTTATTAAGTACATCTTAATCACGTGTTACTTTTCTCAGGCTGTTTATTCCCTTATACCAATAAATGGAATTATCTTCTGTTGACCGACTAAAAAATGTACAACATCAAATGGTTATTCAACCCTCTTGTGCCAAGTAAATAATATGTGTTCCACAGAAGAATAGCTTCTTCCTCTGACCGTTTCAGGCATCCAGAATAATCTTCAAATTAAAAATAAAAACAGCTGTCACAATGATTGCTCAATGTTGAACAAGTAGTTCCCTGAAGAACTAAATAGCCTACTTTCCTGTATCGTGTTTATGTTAATTGCCTCGACTAGCATACAATATTTCACTTTGATTGCCGTAATACATTCATAGATATTTAGAACTGTCTAAATATTTCAGATGGTCGCCATGCTAGAGTTTTATACAATATGTAGGCCATAGAGTTATGTACTATCAGATGTAGATTATTGCGTCGGTTTATTACTCAAACTTCAATCGCATGATTAGGACACAAGAATTTAAAACTTAATTTCAAAATTTTGCACTGCCACCATCTTGAGGTTATGTAAACAATTGAACTAAATTAGATGCCAGTGTATTACAATGTGTATTAACATTTGCTGTACCAAGTTTCACTGTTATCGGATGGTTAAATCGCGAGAAACGCCTATTTAAAAGTTTCAACTTCGCTTGGCCGCCATGTTCGTTATGTACCTAACAGGTTTTCAAAGTCCCATAGGTGAACTTCTAGTAGTACCCTTTATTACAAAAATTCAGGGTGATGTCAGTAATAGTTTCGGACAGTTTCGCACAGCCGCCATGTTGTATTGGTGAGACATAATAAAATTTCAAGGGCACGGTCGGGGTCGAACAAACTATTACTATGACCTTACTGAGTTTCATTGAAATGGCTACACACACAGAGAGACGGACAAAAGGTGACCTCATAAGCCTATTTTTTCTTAAATGAAAATAGGCTAAACATGAAGGACCATCTTCGTTACTTCATTATTGTTACAAGTAGCAGCGTTTCACTTACAGTTAGCGCTCGTTACTACAGAAGGTAACTGTTACTAGTAACGGAGTTACAAACAAGAACATCGCCACCCTCCTCACCACCTGTGGCCCTCAAGCCCTAGTGTGCCATTTGCGTGCGTGGAATGCCCACATTATTGCCACACCACCATATAATTTATTCTTCTCCTCTGGGAGCTTGTATTGTACATACAATACTTGCGACTGCATCAAAATAACAAACTTAACACACTTTCATTGGTAAGTTGTAATCAGTTACTTGTCTTACCAGTCTATCTGCTATTTAGATGTAATTTGAAGCAGCATTTGTTTGTATCAACTGTAGACTGATGTGTTTACACAACTTATTTTATACGAGGGAATTTCCGAAATTAAGTTTCGTCATTTTGTTGCTCGAGCAGATGGTACACCAGATGACACAAACAACAACAACAACAACAAAAACATAATTGTGTTTTTCTAGAATTGACTGATGTAGCACATACTTACTTATAAGTATACTTTTCCGTTCTTATTTCTTATTTGAACCTACATGAATGTTCTTTTGTGTTATCATTAAAAAGTAATGATTTGTATTTTTATTCATCATCTCGGTATGAAAAAACAAATTGAAGTCCATAGGTTAACTCTATCAGTTTTAATGTTTATATGCATTGACTGCGGAATTGGGGGTGTTATTTATTCGTTGTGCAAGAAGACGATAAATGGGGAAACGAGGAATTACCTTCCACCGACTTCTCGATACAAAATCCTGGCTACATCGCCAGGTCGAGTAGATGAAGTTTTCTTGTGAGCTCACATTACGGTGGGATGTGACCTACTACACTAATAGTGATAGTAAACATGTGATTGAAACCTTCCACTTGGCACTGTATCCCACAAAGACATGCTATTTGCTCTAATCTGGCCCACTTCGTGTCTCAATGACGTGTCTGTTACACTTCGCATTACCAGACATCGCTTTATGTGTTTATTTATAGCAGTAACATCAGTAGCGTGTGAGTTTCACTCATGCTTTTAATATACAGGGCTGTATTGCATCACCAGGCCAACAGTTGGATAACACTATTTCCTTCCTTCACTGAATAACATAATCTATCGTAATGGTGATAAACTGCTCTCTGGTTATTGTTTCATAATAACAGAATATAGACAGCTTTGGCGCAATTTTCAGCGTTGTCTTATTGACAATTGATGTTGCAACTTATTCAATCACAATTACTGGGACATGCGAAAAAAAACAACAACCTAAAAACAACAATTACATGTTATTAAACATATGCATTTGTTATGGGCGAAAGAAGAAAATGACTAGCAAGAGACGATCAAAACCCCCAAGGAAATGAAAAATAGAAAGAAAAGCATTCCCCTATAATAATAATAATAATAATACTAATAATAACATGATGGATCGTATTGGATCACAGCAACTAACCCATGCCCCGGACTTATACAGTTCGGGTTCTCCCGATCATCGGATTCTGGGGGATCGGGAGCATCATGCTGAGAAGAGTCGGAGCTTCTCAAAATCTCTTCGCCCGAAGAAAAAGAACTTCATCGGAACAGTCAATGTGAACACTTTGCTCAAAACTGGGAAACTTAAACATTTAATTGACACCTTGAATAAATTTGATATTCAAATTGCAGCCATTCAGGAAACACGTTTCCAAGACGAAAATCATTTTGATTCAGAAAACTTTAGGATATATAAGGGGAAACCAGCCATAAAAATTGGAGATAATTTATCACAATTTGGAACGGCGTTTTTTGTAAGAAAAACAATAGCCAGTTCAGTACTCAACTTTACTTCTCCCTCCGAAAGGATCTCCGTTCTCTCAATAAAATCAAGCAACAAGGCATACACATTGATTAATGCCCACGCTCCCATAAACAATGACAATAAGAAAAACCCTCAGAAAGTAGAAGACTTTTGGGAACTCCTTGAGGAAACCATCAGCAAAATTCCTAAACATCATGTGAAAATTTTACTCGGTGACTTTAACGCACAGGTTGGTAGAGAAAAGAAGTATAGGTCCATAGTTGGTCATCATCCAGCACATTGGAGAACAAATCAGAATGGTGAGCATCTGATAAATTGCTGTAAATCCTTTAATTTGAGGCTCATGTCTACATATTTCACCAGGTCTCCACACAAGAAGAAAACATGGAAATCACCAAATCCAGCACTAGGAGAATTCCAAATTGATCATGTAGCAGTGTCCAAACAGAACATATGTGAAATCCTAAATGTTAGAGTGCGCAGGGGAGTGATTGACTCTGATCACTACTTAAGCCAAATCAAAGTGAAATTCCAGCCTAATAGATCCAAACCAAAAACTAAGAGATTACTAAGAGTGGATCCGGAGCACCTCAAGCAGAACGCCAAAGAATTTCTTCAGGCCATAAAAGAGCAAAATCCCAAAGACTGGAGGGACTTAGGAAACTCAATTCTGACATCAGCACAGAAGTTAGGGCAGCCCTCAAGGAAAAGGAAACACAGATGGTGGAACACAACCTGTGATAAAGCAATTGAAGACAGAATTAAAGCCTGGAATAAATGGAACGGACATCAGACAACTGAACGATGGGAATTATTCCTTAAGATCCAGAAATCAACAGCTAAGATCATCCGCAGGGAGAAGCGGACATACGACAGGAATAAACTCATAGAGATAGAACAGGATTTCCTAAAAAACAACACCAGAAGTTTCTATAAGACCTTCCGTGAGAGTCTGTCTAGTTATCAACCACCTAGCATATGTTTCAGTAGACCAGATGGCTCACTAGAAACAAACACCAAGGAAAACTGCAAGATCTTAGCAGATTACTTCCAGGACCTACTCAACTGTGACCCACCGAAAGAAAAAATGCACTTTGAAAAGCCTGCACCGAATCCAGATTCACATCCACCGACAATGGAAGAAACAGCTGAAATCATTCAATCTCTTAAAAACAACAAAGCACCAGGAGAAGACGGTATTACCGCTGAAATGTTGAAACTCGGTGGGGAAGAGGTCACCAGAAGAATCCACGCAATTTTAAAAGCAATTTGGGAAACAGAAGTGATCCCACAGGACTGGAAGTGCGCGTTAATACATCCATTGCACAAGAGAGGTAACAAAACTGATCCAGACAACTATAGAGGTCTATCCCTATTATCTGTGGCCTATAAAATCCTATCTAAAGCTCTTCTGAACAGACTAGAGAAACAAACAGACCATTTGATTGGTGAATATCAAGCGGGTTTTAGAAAAGGGCGTTCATGTGCTGAACAGATATGGAATCTGAAGATGATTTTGAAGATCCGCAGATCCAACCCCACAATTGTCACCTTTGTGGACCTAAAGAAAGCATATGATTCTGTGGACAGGCAGACCCTGTTTGAGACGCTAGAAGAACTTCAAGTGGACAGGAAGACCAGAGAACTGATTCGTCAGACTCTCACCAATACAACATCGAAGGTGAAGTTTCTTGGGGAAATTTCTGACTCTTTTGAAGTACGAACAGGTGTTCACCAAGGAGACGGACTTTCACCCCTTCTATTTAACTTGGTTCTAGATAAAGTCATCAGAGAGTGGGAAAAGAACATCAAAGGCGTTAGCATAGGAACTGCTGGAAACAAAATCAATGTGAAATGCTTGGCTTTCGCAGATGACCTAGCGATTATCACTAGGAACAAAGAAGAAACTAAGCATGCTATTGAGACATTATACAGAATAGCATCACAAGCAGGCCTTCAAATATCATTTGAAAAAACCAAGTACATGAAGAATTTTCAGCAAAAGAAGAAGAAAGAAACAAGTTGTTCAGCAAAGAACATATAGCCTACTTTCTCCTAAATGTATGGGTATATTTATAACTCTTTGTCCTCATCCCTAAAACCACCTCTACCACCATGTAGTGTTTGTTTTCTTTTATATTGATAATTAGCCAGTAAGTGTCAAAATCAATATTATATACTTTATGATGATTGAATAACAAAACTACTAACTTATTGTAATGCATTCACGTCCGTTAATCTCTATATTAAGCCAGCCTGCAAACTTATGGATCTATCGTTTTGGGTACCTTCCCCTTAAAAAATCCGCGCCAATCACAGTAGGTTGGTGCTGCGACCTAGCAGTGAATTCATATTTATCTAGTACGCCTCTGGGTGTTCAACGAGTAGGCAGTTTAAAGTAGCCAGGAGGGAGGCGATCCAACTGGCAGTGTTTAATGATAGAGCGTACAGTCACTCGTCCTGCTAGAAGGACCTTCCGGAAGTACTTTTGTACACAGCGGTGCGTCCTTCCAGCAGGACTTTGGACCCTTATGGCAAATGTTTGAACTGGCCTTCCAGCAGGACGCGTCCTTCCGGCAGTACTTTGGGTTATCAGAGCGTAATAATATTGCAGTTCTGGTACTGGGCAAACAATAAAAGTCTGTAAATATTCTAAAATATTCAATATGACTCATATTGACTAATACAATAACTGTCTCTTAACAACATATTGACTCTAAAATATATAAACGTATAAAGTATAAACGTGTTTTCTTATAGTACAGAGACTAAATAAATGTATGAGCGACGGCGCGTCCATCACTCGAGAATAAATAAATTAAAAAAAGCCTAGTTGTGTTTTTGTCAATATCCCACTGCACAGTTGCACAACTACACGTAATTTAAACTACAGTACCATGACATTTACTGATATCATAATTACTAGCAAATAACGAGCGACTCCATGCATCTCCGCTGTTTGGAGCATCGAAATAGGTAGCAAAAACATAAACACAGTCACCATTACGTATAATCGCCGCCATTACTGAACGGTCAGAGCTACCAACTTCAGACTTGCATGCGCTGATTCGTTACATTTCCCTCTATATAATGGAAAAAAGAACGGTCCTGCCAGCAGGACGCTTCGTCCTCATATAAGCAATTGAATTACGTACTCAAATGAGGACCTAACTTCCTGCCGGCAGTGCCTTGTACGTTCTATCATTAAAGGTAATGGGAGCGCGATCGTGGCTAATAGTCGAACTACCAGTATTACAAAATTGCCATACTTTAGGAGGCCAGGTATTGACACAGCGGTATATTTGGAACAATACTACCCACATAACCCACAAGAGGACAGCACCGTACAGAGACATTAAGAAGGCTGTGGTTGATAACAACGTGTATCTAATTCTTCTATTCTCCTTTTCGTAATGTCTTCTGTTTATGTGCAATGCTGGGACTGTGATTTTATTAATAAACGAGTGTATACATTAGCCTCCCCTTGGAGCTAAATGACATTTTATTCAGTATCTGTGAAAAGAGCTTGTGCACATCATTTGTAAAAGAATTCAAGAAAAAAAGAAGTCAACTGTAGCAGTATTCGATCCCCAGTCAACTGCGTGACAGGCTAACACGCTAGCCCAGAGCTAAACATATCCGTAACATCATGGCGATCTTAACTGATATATTAGATTCAACCTGTTGGCAAATAATGACTTGAAATAAACTATTTTTTCACTGCAGTACATCTTCATTATAGATCATTTCATACAAAGTTTATATTATTGTATCAGTAGGGTATATCGCATACAACATACTAAAACTACTGAAATATAAGACAGGCTCATGAGGACAGCTGCCATCTTGTCGTGTGGCAGATACAGCTCAGCTCTTTTAAGCCAGTCATACAGAATAATATTATAATATTAAATTATAATAAATAACGGATCACGACCTTCAGGATAGCTTAAACCACCCTAGGCTTGATAATCTGAATTGGTGGGTCTTAAGCTATTGATTATAATGGTTGCATAATTCACACGGCCACCATCCTGAAATGGCAAGGCCGGTGACCTTGAAGTTTGGGTGAAAGACGCGTCCTATATAAAGGTATGTTGTCACCAAATTTGGTAGAGATCGGATGATTAGTTTAGCCGTAATTTGAGTTTACGTTTTGAACGTTTGAGTGGCCGCCATTCAGTTTTGGTAAAGATGGCGGCGATATAAAGTATGGCACTGAGGTGCCTTATGCTAGAGCTACCTCTGTACCAAATTTCGTTCAATTCGGTTTCACCGTGTTCGAATTGATAGGGGGGGACAGACATTCAGAGTACACTCACTCACACACACACACACACACACAGACTCACACACACACATACACACAGACAGACACACAATTTTTCGCCCTGTGTTGATCTCATAAGTCTACTTTCATTTTTTGCAAAAATCGTAAGTAGGCTAAAAATAGAAACAGCGTATGGAGCAATATCACAAGTAGAATTTTTTAAATACCTTGGAGAAATAATTCTTCCTTCAGGATTGGACAGTTTGGCTAACACAGAAAGAGCCTCAAAACTTCATAGAGCATTCAGACTAACATGGGATCACTATAATAAAAGAGTAATGTCACATAATGCAAAACTGAAACACTACAAAACAGTTGTACTACCGGAAGCTCTATATGCTTCAGAAACCATATCTTTAGGAGGTCATTCTAAAATTGCAAATATAGAAAAGCAAGAACGTAAAATTCTTAGAAAAATATTCGGCCCCACATAAGAAAACGGAATTTGGATTAAAAGATGAAATTCAGACCTATACCGTCACACAGATAGTTTCAGCAACACGGTACGAAAAAGACGTTTAACATTTTATGGACACCTCTTCAGGATGGACTATTATAGACTTACAAATATAGACTTACTGTAAATTCTCAGAAATCAAGGATAGCCTGGCTGGATGAATCAAGAGAGGACCTGCAAGAGTTGAACATCGGAGAAAATATTCTGAGAAACCGCCAAGTCTTCAGGACCGCAGTAACAAAGCACAAGTTTAGGGTGAAAACTAGTGGCAGGACTGGAACCAAGTGGACAGAAGAACGGAAGAAGCAGCACAGTGACTTCATGAAGAGATTTTGGGAAGATAGGAAGGCGAATATCATCAAGCCGAAAAACAAGTTCAAGCGCGCTCTATAATGGGCAAAACGCAAAAAGAAGAAGAACAATAATAATAATAATATCAGATACAAAACGAAAGCGTGAAGGTGGATTTACATCTTATCAAGACAAAACCAAGATTAACGGCCGAAGGGACCCGATGCGCTGATCACGCGTTACCCCAATATCTGCAGGCCAAATGGCTGAGCAGCGGTTGCTTGGTCGGTCTAGGCCCTTCACAGGCTGTAGTGCCAGGTGTTATTATTATTATTATAAGACAAAACCACCCTTCACATGCAATCCTAAGGCTACAATATCAGTATTGTTTTTAGGTCCATATTGACAACGTTAATTATAGGAGAAGATGACCTCACTGTTCCGCCTATTTAAACCTCAATAACTAACTACTAACGTTAATTATAACATTATATATAACAATCTACCATGTCAATATCCAGTTTATACCTTTTGGGTTTTATGTCTTGGGGGTTATTGGATACCCCTTCATCAGACTGTCAAAACAAAGAACATATATACAATAATAGCACTTGAATAAGAACAACTTGCAGATAACTAACACCGATAAGTTAATTTGATAAACATAATATTCAGAGGAAATTAGAGCACTTATTCAGTTAAAAATGTTTCAGATTACTGATGAATTCGTTGAAATTACTTTCAAATCAATTGTCGAAGTTACAATCTGAAGTATTTCCTTGAGTATTGATTGTTTGTCAAAACTGTACTTCGTCTGATAATGCCCTAACCCATATATTCCAATGTTTCAAGTGACGGCAAACTTTTATCATAGAAACTCACGGGACCTAATTTTCTACATTTATTATCTTAGCTGGATATTGTGAGAATCCACCTTCCTCGTAGAAAGGAAGTTCGAGTAACTTACAGCATAGGGAAAGTGAACATGAATCAGAGTGGAGGAATAAACTAATAGTGTAAAAAAACATTCATTGCGAATTATGGTTGACAATTGCAGTCGAATATCTCCTACTGCACTCTGAAGAAAAGTAATACCACTAAAATGATTACAAAGAGCTGAATGAACTTACATATATATCGAACTTCTATGACACCACAACTCCATATAAAATACAGGCAGCAGTACCAACTTACCTGCAAAGAACAAAGAAGCAGAATTAGTGAACAGTAGTGTCGGTTAATCTCTTACAATTCAGTAGAAACTTTTTTTTTACCAATACCATATTCAAAAGCGATTATTTATTCTGCAAGCATGAAGGAACATTTTAAATAATACTGTATTTTCAATTTTAAAATTGAAATGTAGAAAAATCAATAATTCAGACAGTTCTTCCTTTGTATGCAATTAACAAATAGACTACTCCGTCTAATACAGGATTTTATGCATTCGTAGGCCGGAAATCAAACCCAGACTCCGGGGCGACAGGCAAGAAGCTATCCGATACATCACGAGGTGGTCTCAACATAATGAGCGCAAAAGAGAAGATGATGACATCTGAGGGCATCACGTATGAACGATGGGGATTTTAATGTGAATTTATGGATACAATTTATCATTGCAGATTTCTCACTCTTTATCTCTTATCATTTTAAATGATCTTGTCGACTTCGCCGTTACGATGGAGTCTGGCGTTACGTTACGGTGACGGGACGAAATGTACCCAGATGCACTGAGGTGTGTGACGTCATAGTACTGCTTGGTGCATGTGTACCCCGACAATCTCCACTTCGTTAGTATAAGACAAAAATCCCCGATTCTTGGATGTCACGGGTAATCTCGAGAACCACTGGATGGATTTTGATGCGGGTTTCACCATTCTGTAAAGGATATCTCGAGGAAAGATTCTGTAGAAAATAATGTATGTATGATCAAAGGAAGCCAAGCAGTAACGATTTCAGTGAAAAAGTCGGAAACAAACTTGGCGTCTGTGCGCTTCTTAAGCTTACGCTGGGCAAACCGTTGAAAATATCAATATACTATGAGCGTAGGAATTGGTCAGCATGAAAAGTTCTACAAAAAAGTCCGCGAGAGCATATCTCTATATTCAATACATCGCCCACTATAAGTGTTTTTAGACTGGATGGAAGGGGCACGTCCCCGCGCGGTCTGGTGAGCGTGACGGCATACCGCGCGCTTGTCCTTGGTTTGTCCTTGGTTCGCACTTGCCGTTCGCGAGTAATTTGAAACCAGATAAGCAAGATAAGTATTATGCAGATAATTTTCTAACATGTCAAGAGTCCTTGGCTTCGAGCGAAGCATTTCTAGCATTTTTCAGCATCTGTAGCATTTAAAATTATACAAAGTCTAGTCTTTCACTTTTTGTTTGTATATCTCTGTGAAATGCTCCTTGTGGAGCAGTTATTATAAAATGTCATACCCAAGTTCATAGAAGTTAAATAATTAAAACCTGTCCTGAATTTTATTGTGGAATTTTAGTAGTTTCAAAAACTAAATATGCAGTATTTAAATGCAGGAAATTTAACACCTACTTTAAAAATCTAGAGCGTTAAGTATCATGGTCACTTTAAAGCCCAGCACAATTAGTGTATGCGAAGGACTTGTTGACAAAGTATGACCAGGAAATGTAAATACTGTTCTGTCGGACAGCACGATTGTACCCAAATTGTAATGTGTGTTATTTCGTAATCCTAAAAATAACAAGTTGTTCAATAAAGAACATATAGCCTACTTTCTCCTAAATGTATGATTATAATTATAACTAGGGCTCGGATTCGAGCATATTTGCATTTCTTTCCCCTGAATAGTACACATTGAAAGAAGCCTTTCGGTGGTATTTTCACCTCTCTGGGACCAACAGAATTGAAATTTATCGAGCATATAAATTCATAAAACGGCGGTTTTCAGAATAGAAGATATAAATGCATATTCTTGTGGTTTTCGTCTAAATAGTTTGTTTTTCTTCGAACCCCCCCCCCCCCTAATTCGGGCCCTGACCATCCTTAAGGTTCGAAAACAACAATAATTATTGAAAAGCCTATCTGGTACGAATAATAGAACCGCAGGTTTTTAACCTTTAGTGAGGTCGTTCTCGTCATTGAAACTTTTATTGACTGATTTAAGAAAATCATTCAAAACTGAAAACATACAAAGAAATCTTATTATACAGACCAATTCAGATCTACTTCATTGACTCGCCTAATTCTGATCATTTTGCAAATGAACTTTTAAACTGTAACTTTTATAAGAAAACTTCTCTTATATATACTTGAAAAATTTGAATGCGAGTATATCGCAGTGTATCATACATACAATTAGAAAATAAAACTCGTATATAAAGGTATGCTATTGTTGTTTTCGTTTCACTTTCCTTTCTATAGTTTTAACGGTGTTTTACGAGCATATTCTGCAAATATAACCGCATATAATGGGGTTTCGAGCATATCTAACGAGCATATAATGGTTTTTTCGAGCATAAATCACATGGTTATCGAGCGTATCTGGAGATTTTATCGAGCATATCGATCCGAACCCTAGTTATAACTCTTTGTCTTTATCAAAGAGTATAATGGAATCATTTCTTGGTTGAATAGCTTGGAAACTATTTACCTCTACCAAACACCAGAACCTCGGAAAAACTACTACCATCATTGAAGAAGAAAAGAGAAGACATGTCTCAAGAATTTTATGAAACTGGAGACATAATCGACCGGACGTGGGCAGCATCCAACTTTGAGTTGAGGCATGTGTTTACATGTCTGGCTGTCCATGGTTTTCACCACCTTAATTGCATTAACAAATCTTTCCATGACCCTACAGTGACGTGTGTATACCAACTATGTGGACAAGCATGTGAACGCTACCACTTAGAGTTCTGTATTAAAAGAGAACAATCAATCAAAGACTATGCAATTCAAATCCCCAGAGCGCAATTTTAGAGTACATGTTAATTCTTTATTTTCGATTGCTATTTGGCTGCAATAAAAGTATTAATTAATATCCTGAACTAGCATCAAGTGCTAGAGTACATGTACTAAGTGAGATCGTTTTGTTCTTTAGATCAAATAACATTTTCAAATAACACACAATAGCCTAGGCTGTTACAAACGCTTTAAAATAAAAATGTAACGTATTATCATCCTTACATTCTTCAAATTAGATGCGTATAGAATGCCAACCAGTGGAGTCCCACGTAGAATACTCATGACATCTGCCGGATATAATCCTAATAGGGAGAGTGCATTCTAGCGGCCATAAAAATAAACTTTTCAATTAAAGCTGAAAGGTAATCTGTTGGCCGTTGCGCAATAAGTTGGCCATGATAGTTCTCCTTGTTGCTGTTCGATGTCTGTTGCAGATCCGCTGGCGAATTTTGTTTTAATTAAATATATATTTTCCATTGTAAATTGAATACCTTAGAAACTATTTACCTCTACCAAACACCAGAACCTCGGAATATAACGCTTAATTTTAAAACGTCTGAGTAATTACAAAACAATGAATATAAAGAACAAGCCAAAAACAAACTATGGTACGGCCTCCTGGAAATTAAACTGAAATATCATTATCTATATGTGTGGCAATTTTGGAATAGCTGGCATGCATACCTTGCGAGATATCCAATATGGAGCTCAAATTTCATTAGTGATATCGACAATGCGAGACTCTGAACAATGTGTATTCTAATTCTATAAAATATTATAGGCTGTGGTAAATTAACACAAGGCGATATATTTGTTCAAATTTCGAGAATTATATTTCTAGTTCATAAAACATTCATGGCCGTGAAGGACCTCTCGGACAAGTCGGTCTGAGAAACAGTTCTACCGGCAATGATTATGAGGCACTATTGAACCAGTTGGTTGTCATTGTCGATGGCGTATATTGTCCAACAAGCGAGTCGTATCTATCCACATTCATCAGCTTTGCTCTGTGTTCAGGACAGAAAGGAGAATGTATCCTTATTGTAAAAACACGTGAGGTGAAACTGTCCTCGATTCAGTACGTAAGATTGACATGGCCATTGCAGAGAAACCTGTTAAAGTTTCAATTATGTATGAAGACTGTCTCCCAGTCTGGATCTCAGGTCTTAGTGCCATGTAGCACACACCTGACAGCATGGTCACAAACAACCCCTTATAGAGAGTGCCTTAACAAACTTAGGGCCGCCAATTACTCCTTGTGTCCTGGAATCAGAGTTTTTATATAATATTCAAGTTTTCTACACTTTTCAACAAATCATCAATATCAAAACAACCATTTTATGGAAGGGAAAACTTCAATAAGATTCTGCATCCACAGCCACGTCAATTTTACCTTTTTGCACAGAAAGTACAAATCATCGAAATTAACGACCAATTATTATTTGACTATATTAATATTTTGAAAATATATGAAAATCTTTTAATACCATTTCCTACTCCTTAGAGGCAGATTTATATATTTCAGAACCTCATATAAACATTATATAGACTATATATTTATATGTTTTCCATTTAAATTGCAATTGTAACAGATCTGATTGTTTATACTTAAATTATATATTTTCACAAATTTTAACGATTTATTCTAATTAGACAGTATTTTCGATTAAATTAACAATATTTTTAACAGAATTTTTAATGTTTGAAGATTAGTCTACGATTACTGAGATTTTTCTATAGTGAATATTTTATTTCTAGTCTTCATCTGTTTTTGCATAGATGTTATTTTGATGCTCTTAGTATAATATGTTTAGCCTACTTTTCACATTTTGCAAAATTGAGGAAAAAGTAGACTTATGAGATCGATCCGGGAAAATGTGTGTCTGTCTGTCTGTCCTTCTCTCTGTCTGGCTGTGTGTGTCCCCCCTCCCCCCCCCCCCTTATCAAATCCTAAACGGCTGCAGCAATCGAAACAAATTTAGTATGAGTAAAGATGTATACCGGAATATCTCAAGCCCATATTTGAAAATGATGACAGTGCTACCAACTGCTGAAAAAAAGGAATAGAAATTTGAGCTCCATGTTGGATATCATCAGGAGGTATGCATGGGAGCTATTCCAAAATTGTCACACATGTAGATAATACTATTTCAGTTTAATTTCCAGGAGCACATACATGAGAGTATTGCCAAAATAGTTTTAAGCCTTCTGATAGGTCAGATTTTTAAATGCATATAACTTGTACACTATAAATTGGATTTCAACCAAATTTTGTATGTAATATGTGTACATAAACAGATATGACTGAGTGTATTCTTAAGAGCCACCAGGGCTGTCAACAGTTAATAATTGCTCTCTCTATTTTCTTCATCCAAATACCAATATATCTGAAAGTATGCAAGCCGACAGCTTTAAACTATGCACACGTATAGTACCTGACATTTTAGATTAATTTGGAGTAACTTATATACTTCAGTTCTACCAACATGATTCTAAGCCTGCTGATATGACCAATTTTTAAATATACGTAACTCCTATACTATCAGTTGGATTTCAACCAAATTTCGTATGTGCTATATGTAACATAACAGACATGACTATAAGTATTCTTAAGAGCAATCAGGGCTGCCAACTGTTAATAAATGTTGTCTTTATTTTATTACCCTAATATCAGTATATCAGAAAGTATGCAAGCCAACAGCCCTATACTTTGCATGCGTATATCACCTGATACTCTAGATTAATTTGGAGTATTTAATATAAATCAGTGCTGCCAACATGATTCTATGCTTGCTGATAGGTCCAATTTTAAAATACATGTATCTTCTATACTAACACATGGATATCATCCAAAACTGGCACAACAAGATATCATAATATTTCCGATTATTTCTAACCAGCACACGCATGACATTGTTGCCAACATGCTTTTACGCGTGCTGATAGATCCAATGTCTAACTGCATGTAACGTCCATTGTACTTCAACCAAATTTTGTATTCTGTACCTTAAGAGATGGAACTAAGAATATATCCAGTCACCAGGGCTGCCAACTTTAGTGCTCTATTAGGCTACATTATACCAGGAATATTTCGAACTAATTGGACTTTTCGATATTACCAACCTAATTTCGTCATTATTCTAGATAGGTTTATATACTGCAGAATAATCATTGGCATGAAAAGTAGGCCCTTTAGTTCGTCACGGAACTTCTTGTTATTTTTAGTATAACAGAAGAAGGTTACAAGTTAACCGAAACTGGTATTACATTATAATTCGTTTCAATACATTATTGACTTAATGGTGGATTATCATTTATTTATTTATTCATTAGGTAAAATTTTAATTTATATGTAAATTCGGACAAATTATAGGCTATGTAACATGATGATTTTCATATCAATCCACGTTACAACACAATATATTTTTATATTAGTGGTAGTAGGCCTACATGTTTCGGTCTAAACGACCTTCCTAAGCTAAGCTGTAGCTCTTATTTATAAAACTATATATTGATACGAAATTAATCACACATAATTTGGTATCCTTATTGACAACTAATTCAATTAAGTACCAACGGCATTAAAAGTAATTCACCAAACGTCAATAAAATAAATTACTAGAAGATGTTTACTGAACTAGTTTCGACCAAATTGTGATCTTCATCAGCATTAACTACAACTAACCTTATGAATCATAAGTCAATTGGAAATAAAATTGCGAATATATTAGTCTAGTAAGTGGTGTCGTCTCTCAGCGAGAATCAAATAATTTGGTTTTTAAACAAAAGTTATTGCTATATAACTAAATAACCTTATACCAGGTGAGTCAGCTGCCCCTAATAATAGTGTATTATGCAGCCCAACTAGCGTTGTTATCTGGAAGTTCGATATTTCTCTGCTTGCATCCCGTGTGGTACTAATGCTCTGCAAAAACGATACTGAACACCATTACTTTCCCCTCGATATGACTCGAGACTAATATGAGGGGAAATATAATTCCACAAGGACATCCACCCGGCCTTCCGGGAGACCATACAATATAGAATAATATATAGGTACATTCTCGGCCAAGCAATTAAAACTCAGCAATTTTTCTAGGTTTATGCCGTGTCTTGTGCGGGGTTTCACTTAGGAACACCAAGATAGGCTCATCGACTTGGTGTCCATGCCTGGACCCCGGACCCTTTCTTGCAGTAAAGAAGCGCAGGTGCGCTTCATAAAAAGGGAGGTAGCACGAAGTTCACTACTCCTTTACTCCTTTTCATTTATATTCTACCGACAGTAGTGGCTACGCTGGCTAAAGCGCGCTGGCAGGTCATGGGGCCAAGCTCTCTGCTGACTCGGTAGACGCGTGGGTTCGAGCCCCACCGTCGGCCGTCCTTGAAATGGTTTTCCGTCGTTTCCCATTTTCAACACCAGGCAAATGCTGGGACGGTACTTTCTGACAGACCACGGCCACTTCCTTCCACATCCTTGCCAAGTTTCATTCATCTTCATCCATTTCATTTCTCATCCCGACGCGCAGGCCGACCACGGGCGTCGACTAGAAAGACCTGCACTCGCCCTCTCAGTAGGCCACACGAAAAAAAATATTCTTAACTCTGAAAGACTACGATTATTATTATTATTTATGTTAATCAGTTGTATAATTGTCTTTGCGATAGCCTTCACCATCATATTCACATCGGTTTTCTTTTCCTGGGTCAGTGTAGACACCCGTCCAGGTTGTGGAAGGACCGCCGTGTATTCCCTCCCGCCTCAAAACTCGACACACTACTAGAAAATGTGTTTCGTTTGAGAAATGCGTGCCCGTGCAGGACTTGCATTCGATTCAAGATTTCACTTGTCAAAACTTCTCAGACCAGGAGTTGAATAACGCCCTGTTGTGCTCTTTTCGACGCATCCACTACACACCATCGTTGCTTCTACTTAGGGGGATACCTGACGCAGACTGACCACATTCTGTGCTGTTACAACACATATAAATTGTGTTCGCCGAGTCGAGATAGTGGAAGTAAACACAGTTGTACACGTGATTGCGGGGCTGCCCGCAAGGGGTGCATAGAGCTGTGCCTGTTGAACGTTCGCCAACTTCAGTGCTGTGTATAGCCCACATGTGAAGCGGGCTAACTTAACGGTTATATACTACAGCGCGATTTATTTATTGTTCGTTTATGTATTTAATTAATTAATTAATTAATTAATTAATTAATTAATTAATAAGTACTTAACTGCTTATAACAGGCAACAGTATACAGTGCAGCACAGCACTATGTGCAGCAAGTCTAGGGCTACGGCATGACAAATGATCTCGGAGCTTCTTGCCTACCCCTGTCCGGCAGAGCCGATGACGTGAACTGGGCGTGTTTCCCTGTGCAGGCAGTCAAGTGACCACATGCAACTATTTACGCGCACTATCTTGACTCGGCGAACAGACTTTAGTTCCCTCACTTAGTTACTTTCCTAGTTAACGAGCGGCGACTCGAACGTAAGGCAGTAGCACGCACCAACAATAACCATTGTTCACTACTGACCAATAGCTGACGGTTGTTGACCAATAGCATGCTTCCTCTATCACTCCACGTGGACTCTTAAGTCC
Organism: Meconema thalassinum; assembly: GCA_946902985.2. Taxonomy (NCBI): domain Eukaryota; kingdom Metazoa; phylum Arthropoda; class Insecta; order Orthoptera; family Tettigoniidae; genus Meconema; species Meconema thalassinum. The sequence continues at coordinate 290,165,216 of OX336391.1, read as the reverse complement.
CGCCCTGCTGGCTAGCTCGTGTCTCCGACAGGTATCAGATGTCCAGTCTTGCACATCTGCACGTAGTTCTGTCCAGTCTTGCTGTTTGCTCTCAGTGGCTACTGTGGAAAGTTGACAACACTGTGGCTCGTGCTGAGAAAGCCTTGGCTGCAGGCAGCCATGGAATGTTATATCCGCCCAGCTATATTTCAAAGGCGAGCCGCTCGGTAACGAGGGGAGTGAGGGAACTACTACTACAATAAGTTCCTTTAAGACATATTAAAGTTTCGTTACGATCAGATCAATATTTTTAACGTAATGATCTTTCTAAGTGAGAGCTTCGTGAACTTGGTAAGAAAAACTGGCACTTTTTTGTTCAATCTGCTATAAAAGTTTAACGAGATACAATGCAAATATTTATTCTGTATCGTTAAACGACAAATAAAACAAGGAACATGTTGGTGTAGGTTGTCTTTATGTAAGATTACGGGTAAAGGCTTTATTGACCTCTAAACTCAAGTATCTACTTTTTTCCCCAACAGTAGTCATGCTGTGTCACTTGTGGTCACCCCATCAACTACTTACAGTGTTGCCAGATTAGTATATATTTCATTTGAGCAACTCTTCTGATGGCTATCATAATATGGACTTGCACTATTCCATGTATCAAAACAAAATGATGGGTTTCAAAGCAGGCAGGCAGGTAGACACTTGTCGGCCGGAATGTGTTGATGGAGATGAATAGTGGAGTTCGTCATGTCGCTGATATATCCGCAGGGGTTGAGGTTTTGAGTGTTGCAATCAATCAGTCACATTCATGATCTGTTTGAAGTGTTGCGTAGAAACGTTGTCAGTGTAAAGTGCAACTAAAATTAAATGCACCAGTTTGACACAGCTGGCTTGTTATTCAGTACGAGTGTGGATCGAAAAGGTTTTCCCCTATTTTGTTTTAGCCAAAAAGAGTTCATACAGGTAAATACAAATCTACGTACTGCTCTACGTATGTCTGTGAGGTAGCTCAGAGACTGTTAGGATCCTCAAAACGTACCGCCCTAGGCAGCACTATAAAGTTTGCAAGGTGAAGAGTGAGGTACTGCTCGGGTCCAAGCTCTGTGAACTTGCGGGGTGAGAGAAAAGAGCAGAGAAGGGTCAGGCGAGAAGAGAAGGGCCTGTCAACACCCCGCCGTGATATCTGGTATTCCTTTATATTCCAATACTGCTAACATAGGGCCGTTGCTCAAACCACTGTGGTGTTACGAATGAGTAAGTGAGTCACCAACCAATGTATTTGGTTCTGTACTACGCACGGGGCCAACGGTCTAGCCGTGTTGAAACACCGGGTCCCATGAGAACTCCGCAGTTAAGCAACATTGGGCGCAGTCAGAACTTGGATGGTATGCCGGTTCTAGGCACAGCGCGCTGTTGGCCAACATAAGGAGGAGCGGAAAGGCCCTGGCCACCCTACCGCAAGTAAACTCCGGCTGGGGGTAGCCTCTTCGGAGGCTCGGACCTGCCTTCGGGCAGAATACCAATTAATTTTAATTTACTAAGCACGGACCGAGAAACCTAATCACTCGTCACCATCACTTCTCATAGTCCGCGATCCACATTCCTCTCAGGTTCACGCAGCTTAAACCCGAGCAGTAGTTTGCCAATACTTTCCTCACCGAGTCAGAACAATAGCACTGACCTTACACTATTTTCCCACATAGTCTCCACATTTGTTCAGACATTTGACCCATCGCAACATTAAATTTGAGATGCCCCTGTGGTAGAATTCAGCCGGCTGACTGTAGAACCATCGTCGGACTGGTGTCTTGGCGTCATCGTTGCACGTGAATCGCTGTCCTGCCAGGAACTTCTTTAGTGGACCGTGACAATGCAAGACCGCATGTGACAACCAAAACCGCCCACAAGCACCGGTCATTTCACTGGGAGAGTCTGGACCCCCCCCCCCCCCCCAACAGTCCGAACCTCGCCACTAGTGTTTCAAACATTTACTGCACATTAAAGTGGTCAGTAAACTAAATTTCAGTGCTGTAGCATTAATTGTTTGAATTGAAGAATGGATCTCAAGGGAGCTTGTGCTCGCAAGCACCAGGTTGAGAACGTCTGGCTTATTAGTTAATTTTGATCTGTAAACATTTGTTGTATATTTCATTTTATCGATATTTTTTTCTCACAGATAAGTAGTGTCGAAGGCGTGAAAAGAAACACGAGCAAACGGAACTGAGTCTACTCCCCGCACCCTGCTAGTCTCGAACCCGAACTTTGCGCGTAATTCGAAATACAGTGTGTTGATATGATGAGCTACTGCTCGGGTCTAAGCTCTGTGAACTTGCGGGATGAAGGGCAGAGGCAGGGAAGCAGCAGGCGAGAATTGAGAAGCATGTCAACAGCCCGCCGTGTTACCTGACATTCTTGTCTATTCCAATACTGCTAACGTAGGGTCTTTTCTGAAACCAGTGTGGCGCTGCGAATGAGTGAGTGAGTCACCAACTAATGTATTTGCTTCTGTTACTACGCCAGGACCGAGAAACCTCATCACTCGTCACCACCACTTCTCATAGTCGCGATGCACATTCCTCTCAGGTTCACGCAGCTTAGACCCGAGCAGTAGCTAGGTCTTGGCCCTTGGAACTTATTGGAGGAGTCAGTGTGGCCCACATGTTAAAAGGTTTGGAGACCCCTGCTCTGTGCTAAAGCCAGGGCAGTACCTCCCGAGGCACCCAGTTCATTCTCTACCGTAATATCTACAGCTACTCACATCACTATAGTTACCTCCGTAACACACATATATCATACAAATTCAACGTACACCCAAGTACAATATACTCTCGATTATCCGTGGTGACTAGCACGGTTAATCTGAAAACACGGATAATCCAAAACCATGAGTTTATTGCAATACGAATGCCATAAATTAGGCTATACTATATTTATAAAGATAACTCAGCCACATTATTGTGCTCGGAAAAAGTCTTTATGTTCGACGATGTCGAAATGTAAATATTATATATCAGAAAACTGTATCATAATGAGGGTCATTATAACACTATTTTTCATTATGAAACAGTTTCTCCCACCAATCAGAGCTCAGGAAACAGTTGGGTGACCAATTAGGTAAGGATAGCATCGCACCTGTGCTGACTTCCACGGCCTCCTATTTTAAATTTTTGTGTAGCTAGTTTCAGAGTGGGGTATTCGAGGAGGCCATGGTCAAATATAAGGTATTCTCTGCGTCCCATGCGCTCTGTTCAGCACATAAAACTGGCAAAATCTCGACAGATATTTATGAATATTTATGTTCGAACATAAAATACCGGTAGTTATAATTATCGTCAAACATAAACAGTCGTATGCAACTCGCCTATAATGGTAATTAAGACACTCGTATGGAAAATATAAAACTCATGTCTTAATTGTTGCAATTATAGGCTCGTTGCATAATATACTCTCAAAGGTTCTCTCCTTTTGGTTGTTCATCTGCTTAACGGCTGTTGACCATTTAAGTGGATCCCTCAATGGAAATGCAGACGCACTTGCCTTCCAGCAACCTTGAAATAAGCCTCTTACGGAACTTACACTTCGCTATTACAAAGCAAGAAGTCGTCGACCTGTCACAAAGTTCCGTACTAAAAATAACTCACACCCACTGGGACTAAACCGCAAAAATATGTACGTAAAATACCGGGACTACTATGCAAAAATTAGTAAGAAAAATAAATTGAAAGGTAGTTATTTCACAGTACAGTATCAATTAAAGATATTTTTTTACTGCATACTGTATTCACAATAAATATTTTTAATTAGGTGAAAACGTGCACGGTTAATCCACACACGGATAATCGAGAGTAAACTGTACACAGGAATGACGCAAGCCCCTCATTGAAATAACAACGGCAAGAAGGTATTAAGTTGCCTCCGTGGCTTAGGCGGCAGCACGCCGGCTTCTCACCGCTGGGCCCGTGGTTCAAATCCCGGTCACTCCATGTGAGATCTGTGCTGGACAGAACGGAGGCAGACAGGTTTTTCTCCGGGTACTCCGGTTTTCCCTGTCAAAATTTCATTCCAGCAACACTCTCCACTATCATTTCATTTCATCTGTCATCATTTAATCATTGCCCCAGAGGAGTGCGTCAGGCCTCGGCAGCCGGCACAGTTCTTATCCTCGCCGCTAGATGGGGGCTTCATTCATTCCATTCCTGACCCGGTCGGAGACTGGAAGCAGGCTGTGGATTTTCATTTTTCAAGAAGGTATTAAGTAAACTGAAATTAAACTCGATTTTAATGAGCTTGAGATCATAGATTAAAAGGAGAGTTAATGGATGACATATAAGGAGCCAGTCGCATTGAAATGGTGTCGATGATAATCTTGACGAGATCTTGTGAATGTCCTCGAAGCGATACAATGGTTTCTACTTGAAATTCATGAGCGAGAGGCGTAAGGTTAGCAAAAAGAGAACCAGAGGCAGCTTTATAAACCTGTTTAGCGGCAAATTGGTAAGTAGGTGACGTGAAAAATATTGACACTTAATCAGATTAGAACGGTCAGTGCCTTCGCCGACACATAGCGTCCCAGCCCACCATCCAAGTAGCTGCGTAGTCTACAGCAAAGATCTACACGACGAAGCTGTTGTTAAAATAGCGTTCTTGGCTATCGCATGGAGTCTCCGGTTCGATCTCTATCTCTGCCAAGAAATTTTAATTCTAGTGTGGGGACTAAAACGGGGTACGGTCCGCTCAACGTCGTAAGGCAAAACTGAGAGAACGTGTGTTTGATTCCCACCTCAGCCACTCTGGAAGTGGATTTCCGTGGATTCCCCACATCTACACCAGGCAAATGGCGGGATGGTACCTAACTTAAAGCCACGACCGCCTCCTTCAGAAACCTATCCCCAATTTACAAATACACACACTAGTCCAGCCATACAATCGCACAGGATATCACACACCCAAATACACTGGGCTATTTGGCCACCGATATCGCTGCTCCTAAAATAAACGAAGGCGGACCGGGTTCGATTCCCGGTCACTGCATGTGAGATTTTCGATGTGAAATGCCATGTCCTGTGGTTCGGATTCCACGTAAAACGGAGGTCCCGTGGCTCATGATCGAGAGATTAACGGTCACGTTAAACTACAAGCTTCCTTCCTTGCTTCCTTCCTTCCTAAAATAAACAACAACAACCAACAACAATTTATTTAGGGGCTTTGGGACATCGTGGTCATATATGCCCGTGTATTCGGGTGTATGTGTGTGTAATTTGTGTGATAACCTGGGTTATCTTGTGAATGTCGTCGAAGCGATACAATGGTTTCTACTTGAAATTCATGAGCTGCCATGATGTGTTTATTTTTCGTTGAGACGAGGATTGGGGACGGAGGCAGTCGTGGCCTTGATTTAGGTACCGTCCCGGCATTTGCCTTGCGTAAAAGTGGGAAAGCACGAAAACTACTTCTAGGATGTCTGAGGTGGGAATCGAACCCACCTATTCTCAGTTGTGCTTCACGAGGCTGAGAATACCTCACTCCAGCCCTCAGGCCATAATTGTTGTTGTTGTTGTTTTTTCATTTGAAGGGCTTGAACAACGTGGTCATTCAGCCCCATGAACTAGAGTATGTGGTTATATTGTCTGCTAACCTGTGTCATTGTGTTGGCAGTATTATTGCGCGTATTTGTAATTAAGGTGAGGATTGGAAGGTAAGTGGCCGTGGCATTACGTCAAGCACCATTTGCCTGGAGTAGAAGTCGGAAGCCACGGAAAACCACTTCCAAGATGCCTCACCTTTTCTCAGTTTTGTCTCATAAGGCTGAGTGTACCCCGTTGCAGCCCTCACACTAGAATTTAATTTCTTGGAAGGGCCGGGAATCGTACCCGGAACTCCGTGGTGACAGACAAGAGATGGACTCGAAGAGAAGTGAGATGATTATACAGATACGAGAAGAAAGCCACCATGGCCTGTGACGTCACACACGTGACGTGCCCTGAATCTCTCTGTGCTACAAGTTATAGTAGGCTGTTGTCTAGCTTTCTACTTGCGTCATTCCACCGTCACCAGACTTCTGCTAGATTGTCAGCTGTTTTCTAACACTTGTCCGTGAAACAGGTTTGACGTAGGCTACAAACCAGCCACCTTCATCATAAAAATATTGAGCGTCACACATCAATTGGTAGACCATCTCGTCTTGGCTGACATCTTGGAAGTTCGGGTTCGATTCCCGACTCTGTCACGAAATTTAATTCTAGCCAGAGGGCTACACTTAGCTTCGTGATGCAGAACTGAAAATAGTCGTGTTTAATTCCCACCTCAGCCATTCTCAGAGAGGTTGCCCGTGGTTTCCTACTTCTACTCTAGGCAAATTCCTGGCTGGCTCGTATCCCGGCGCCAGAGTCGCCACCATCCCTATCCTCCTCTCAATTAATAATACTGTGCAAACTGGTACAGATACAACAATGATACAGGCTATCAGACAAATTCTACACACATCCAAGTACACGGGACTGAAATGAACACGATGACCAAGTCCCTAAGATAAACAGCAACAACAACAACTGTACTGCCAAGGAACGTAATTCTGGTCTTAGGGCTGGAATGGGCAAAACTGAGAAGAGATCCTGGAAGTGGTTTTCCGTGGTTGTCCACTTCAACTCCAGGCAAATGCCGGGATAACTCCGAAGTTAAAACCATTGCCACCGTCTTCTCAATCCTCACCTGAATCACAAATACACACACTACTGCGGACACCACATTAACACAGGTTATAAGACAAAAACTACACATACCCAGGTACATGGGGCTAAATGACCACAATGTACAAGCCTCTTAAAGGAAACAACAACTACAACCATTAATAATAATATGCTTGGATTTTAGTTGCAGATGAAATTTAATTTAATTCATTGTGGATTAAGTTTAATTGTTATATGAGTTCCGTGCGTAGAAGGAAAAAATGCTACGAGCGGTCAAACTTACAAGCTCTTGAATATTAGCATGGTCGAGGAGGTGCGATGTGAGTTTGTAGGCCTATGTCTACTCCTGATTATTCCTGTTTCCAAGGGGGTCGGGGATGACATGGCATGAAATTCTATGTGGCGGATGGTTTTCACGGTCGTATGCCCTTCCTGACACCAACCTCATGAGAGGTGTTAATGAGAGATGAAATGAATGAAGATGAATGAATCTAATCAAGGATGTGAAAGGAAGCGGCCGTGGCCTGTTAGAAGGTACCATCCCAGCATTTGCCTGGAATTGAAAACGGGGAAATGGTGAGGCTCGAACCCACGTCAACCGAGTCCGCAGAGAGCAGTGGCGGCTCGTTGATGAAATATCAGGTGAAGAGCCAAACTCCTAATTTCATCAGTGCATGTTTGCGTTTGTGGATATTGACATTCTTTTTCGTATTTAAATGCTAAAATATATACTAAATTCCTAACACTTAAAACCAAACCAAACATAAGTTATCGTACTAAAAAGTCAAACTCGCTTATTTTTTATAGCTTAAATGAATCCTCCGTTCCCTAAGGTAATCTTGTCCATGATGTCCTCATAGAAGGTCTTCAATCAATTTTAATTACAATTCACGGTTTATGGAGATAGCCTATGATGTAAGTCTGGAGTGAGATATTGTGTTACTTGCAAAAGTATTGAATCTTTTCAAACAAGAGAAACTGCGTTCTACTGATGCACTTGTATAAGATATTGCCAGTACCCAATTAAGCAAAAGTTTGTAAGTCTCTTCTATTCACGGAGTTCTTGATGTATTTCTCCCGACTATTTTTACTTTGTAGGATTCATGAGCATAAAAGAATGACAGTTAATTTCTTAAATGTGGGTTATTGCTGAATATGTTTGTTATACAGCTCAAATTTGTCGGAATCTATAATACTTATTTAAGAATTGTAATTTATCACAACCATGCGTTAGCATAGAAAAAAAGCGGGACATTATTAAGTCGGTCCTTGATATGATCTCTGATGTACTCTGATATTGCATCAGTTATTTCCAGAGAACACACTTTGAATTTTATTTTAATAATTTTGAGGTTCTAGGGGCTTTTTAGATATCAGTATCTTCAATAATTCCTTAAAGCGCACACGGTTTAAAGAGGTCTCGTCATGTCCTCTAGAAAAGAGTTCCTGTAAACTTAAGTATAGAACAACTCTAATCACAAGACCCAGGATCTGCCTATTTAAAGTCACATTCACATTACATTTAAGTGCACTTAGTCTTGCATTTTCCCTTAAAGTGTCAGATATCGTGCTTGTGTGCGTGTTCTAAGTGGTAACTGGTTCTTTAAATGTTGCTCACTGTCTTCGTGTTTGTTCAACCCGCGCGTAATGTTTTGGAAATTTCTTACTGTTACTGTAAAGTAAGCAAGGCCAACAGAACAGTTCTATAACTACTGCACAACTATGTGAACTGTTCGAACCAAGATCCCTTGCGATGAAGGCCATAGTACTTTCCGGTTTTATTTCTTTAGTGCACAGTTCTATTAATTTCTTTGGCCGCCCACAAATTAATAAATCAATTAATAAATCCCTTTTGTCTTCATCTTTCCACCTACTAAAGGGTATTTCTAATAAAATTAATAGCGTGTCTTTCACTGCAAACATTATACACTAAAAGCCATCAACTTTCATCAACAACAGGGTATATAACGTTATAAATATATACTATTTATTGGGAAAGTAAATAAAAGCCTCAAGATAAAAGAAAAAGAAGCCTGTTGCAATGTAAACTTTCATCAACTGAACTAGACGTATTGCCTTGCCGACACAGGAACATCTTCACTCGTCTGTCTAACGGCAGGTAATGACGTCACAACTGACGTCAAGTTACCATGGCAACGAGACGATGTTGCTGACATAAACAAGATACTTCGGCTGTGTTTCTATCTCCCAAAATTTTAATAATGGCACCCCGTCGTGTTCGTTAAGCCGCCATTTTGGACACGATGACGGCCTAGGGTTGGGGCTTAACGAAGCCCTGAGAATCAAAACGATCTAAAATTTTTCCGAGCATGGTCTCCAATCAAAACGTCCCTGATTGGCTCAGCACTTATTGGGTCCTTCCCGCCACACAGCCGCAATCAAATCCGCCATTAACCTCAATTTAACATAACCTAAGTTACTTAAATTACAAATATTAATAATGTTGGTGAAGGATGGGTGACTTGTGGATTAGATAAGCCATTTTTAGTGTTGCCTTCTATAGATTTGTGGTTTTTTGGCAATCTCGTTATCTTGTAGACATTAAGATAAATAGTTATATTTCGGGGGCCTATCACTCAGTACCGGTTTATCACAACAGTAGCAACTATTACGAATAGCTGTACTATAGTAAGATTTTTCTGCACCTTCGCGAAATAGTGGCGGTGGTTTGAGATTATTTTTGACTACCATTATGGGGTTTTAATATTTTTTCATAGAGCATTTTTGTTGTCTTGTAGGCATGATTGATTTGACAAGTTAGGTCTGCATGTAGCCTACAGTTTTTTTTCTGGTTTTTGGAATAATGCTCATTCTCATTAACATTAAGTGCAACCGTGTTGACCGACTGAAAGACATTGAATATTTCGTTTACTAAGGCAGCACTGAAATATGGGTTCCAACACGATATGGACTTGGAACTTATGTTCGCTTAGCAAAATAACGATACATCAACAAGTCATCCTTGTAATCTCTGCAAATAATAAAAATATTTCCCATCCAATATAGGCCTATTCATGTTGAACGGTAGAAAGTTATCAACCTTTATTAAGGCAACACTGAAAAATGTTCATTTTGATCTAGCCTACTTACTCGGAGTCATCTGCATCAATGTCCCTAGAGGTTCAGTTTTTTAAATTCTCCCTTTCTATGGTCAAATAACACATGGATGTTCCCTATTTTTCTTAAGGGGATTCAATGATCTTATGCTGAACTAATTAAGAATAGGGCATGTATCAGGATAAAAATAATGTCCATAGCCATCAGAAACTTGAGAACACAGATCAGGAGAATGTTGATCGACCATGGATGCAAGACCAGAAAGTCTTAAAGAGGAGTGTTTCATTTAGAGGCTTGGAACATCATGGTCAAGACCCCTGTACTTGGGTGTGTGCTCAATTTGTTTGAAAACCCGTTGACAGATCATAAGTTAATCTGTGGCTGGAATCCACTCCGTCCTATGCTAAGCTGTGCGTACTGGGCACCATTAGTGTTCTGTGACTACTGTATCAATTTCTGAAAATTGTGTCATAGGCCTATGCATAGACAAGTCGCTGAGAATGTTCTCTGAATGGTGAATACCAGTAGGCTAGCCTACTTAGCTGCCTCCTTCACTAGCATTTCCAGGCACCTGGTTAGTTGGTAAAATGAAATAGAAAAATCACTGGAATGATTCAAGTTGTCCTTGATTGCCCTCGAGGGACAGTGTTCCCCATTCCAGATCTTAGTTCAGAATTAGTTTCCTTGACAGAGTTGGAGAAACAGTCACAATGCGTATGGTACTACTAGACCTAGTACGGTACATGTAGATGGAAGCATTGTGAGACCAACCACTTGGTAGCTTATGTCCCGTTAGTTGGGAGTGTTGGGGAATGGGAGATTGGTTCAACATTTCAGCCTATGTTGTTGTATATTTCATTAATATATGAGATCTAAAAGTGTATCATAGGAATATTAAAGCAAACCATAATATATTACCAGTTGTTCAATTGGATACAACAATTCAATGAAACATTCTGTTAATAATTAGGAAGTGTCGTAGGCAACCAGAGAAGCGACACAAGAAAAAACACCTGAGTCTTCCAGGCAGTTGTCATCAACTGTATTTCACATAGAGAAGAATGACTAAAATGGTTCCTCATGAAAAAAACAACTGGTCAATGGCTTGAAAGACAGTAGTAAGGACTTACATGCTGTCAGTAAAAGTGGAGTTAAGAAAGATGTCTGGAATATTTAAATCAGTAGTTGATAGCCATGATTTTTAAAATTACCCTAGTTAATTGCACCTTAATATGATTAGTAGCCTACCGGTATGTGCAAGATTTTAAATGGTAGGTTTTCCTGTGAACCAAAAAACAGCTCTTAACATGGATTATGTTCAGGTTAGGCCTACAAGTTATTGGGAGGGAGGTTTATTTTACATACCTGTTGCACATAAAATGAGCTTCTGATTAGAGCTCTGTGGGAATGTTTAAATGGTTTGATGATACAGGATTTATCAAGCCTCTTTCTATGCATCTTTTAAAAACATTTTAGCAATTCATAAATTACTGTCATCATTGCTAATGCTGTAATCTGTCATGTTTATTTATGCAGCATGAGGAATTAGGAGATATAGTAGGATTGGTATATTGAGTGGATATATAGTAGGATAAAATGCAACTGTGTCATGGAAACCTAAGATGTATTTTTATTTCTCAACTTTATTTTCTGTAGACTCCAACACAGCCCACCACCAGGGGAAAAAAAAGTGTTGGTGATGTTTAATGAGAGCAAATCTTGAAATACTGTGATTTAAGTGGTTGGTATCAAAAGCTGTATAGGAAAAATGAAAATGTGAAGTCACGCCCAAGTTTATGAAGCCTTGCCAGACTCGGCTGAAATTATCTTCGATGCAAATCAAGTCTCAATAGTTAAAACTTTAGGACGACCTTTGACATGAGCACTATAATAGGCCTACATTTAGGATCGACATAGCCTGCAGTAGGTCTTGTGCTACTGCATGCACCTGGGCATGTTTAAAAAAAACTCAGCCTGCAGGTTAATAAGGTAGTATATTACTATAAATCTATCTCAAGCAAATCCAAGAAGTTACCAGACTGAGAAACTACATATCAATATTTAAACAAAAAAAGGGTGGCGGTGCAAACTGCACTTTTAATCCTTGCTTCATTAGTTAAACCATAATATTTGTACATAAATACAGTAAGGACTTCACATTACAAACGGCCACTTAAATTATAAGCCTTATTAGGCATAACCTACAAATTACATTTCATGAAATTGGTAAATATAAGCAGACAGCAACATCAATAAGCAATGGTCTATAATGTAGTTTTATAGTGCACAAAAGGTTATTGTACTGAATGTATTTCGAACTGATGAATAAAACTGGTAGAAACGACAGCCAATTGATTTACATCCATTACATCCAAAGTAGTAGAAACTTTCAGTTGATTGGCAAGAGTGTTGATTTGTACTTTTATTTTCACAAATTTTGATGAACAGTGTCACGCGTCAATTTAAATATAAACGCACATACAATTCCTCATCAATAAGTGATTTGCACTTCATACTGTCATGAACTGGAATAGATTTCTAGCAATTTAATTGATGTAGAAATCTATTCCTCTCGCCACCATGTTGGTGGTAATTGTAAACAAACCCGCGGGCAGCCAATGGCTGGTAATAATTGCCAGCCAATAACAAGCCAGGATGACGCGGATCATAATTCGCGTTTCACTCTCATTGCGTTTTAACTTGAGATTTCGGATCAGCTGTTCGTTAACGCCACGGGGTGCCATTATTAGAATTTTGGGAGATAGAAACACGCCCTTCGTCTCCTGCTGGTTTCCTTCCAAGTTACGGCAGTACAATCTAGCGACAGGGAGTACAACTGCCACAAGGACGTCATGCTGCCTTAATTGCGCACCATCTAGCGACGGAGTGTAGAAATAACAGTACACAAAATGAAAAAGTAGCCCAAGACAATGACAACATTTTTAATTAAATAAGAAAAAATAATGTTTATTTTATTTAAGATATGGCTAGTGAAGAGGCTCTTCACTCTCTTCACCTGCAAAGCCGCTACTGGCAGAGAGCTTGGCTACATGGCTTAGCACTGTGGATAGCTACCGCTGTTGGTATCTCTCTATATATAAAACTGAAAGTTTGTCTGTTTTTTCTGAATTTCCACGGAAATTTGTGTTATTTGCGCGTTTCAGACTGTTTTATGACGGATGCGCGCAAAAATTAATTTTTTGTCTGTCTGTCTGTTTGTTTGTCTGTTTGTGGACAACTTAGAGTCCTTATAACTTGAGAACGGCAGGGTGGATCAACGTAAAATTTGATACAGATATCCATCAGAAGGACCACACTAATCATTGATGTAACTCATCTCCGTATCTCTCATAAAAGGGGGCCTACCCCCTTAAAATACATGCTGAAATAGGCGTAGAAGGACGAGACAAAGCTTATTTTCAACCCCTCGAAGTGAGAAACAAAACTCAGTTAGGGCCCCCGAAAACCACATTTTAAGGCCCTAAAACTAACAGTATTTGAGATATTCCCAGAAAACTAATTTCAATTAATAATCTAATGAAAGAATGCAAGCTGGTAATCATGGCAACAAAATCTCAGAGGACCATCTATTTCTGTAAGACGCAATGAAATTCCATTTATTACATTGCTGTGAAGTTTGTAAACGGCTATAAGGTTATCACGGAACCAAATTAAGCTGAAAAATTCATCAATGCGTATAATGAACTTAAGGGTGTCAAGGGGTACACTAGAATTTTGTCACGTGATTTTCAGGTGCGGGTGTGGTACGGAAGGTCTTTCATATCCCTATCCCTATATTGTATTTATAATATTATTATCATTATTATATATATATATATATATATATATAATGCGTTTGGCCCTCTAAGGAGCACGTACAACCATTAGTTAACATTGGTCTTCTTGTTCTTCTTATCTTCCCAAAACTTCCTCATCCTTTCGCTATGTGCCTGTCTTCTTTCTTGTGTCCAAGCAGCTTTAAGTTTCAAATTCTGTCCCGTAGGGATCTTGGGTGGAAACTTATACGAATTTACTTTTTGTCTATATGCAGTCCGCGTCGTTGTCAGTGGGTCAATATTGATTTCACTGAGGTCCTTTTGGGTGTCTGCTAGCCAGCGTACTTTGGTTTGTCGGTTTCCATTGACTATGAGGAAGATTTTCTTGGTCAGTCGGGAGTTGTCCATTCGAGCTATATGTCCGTAGAATTTAATGCGTCTTTTACGTGCGAGTGAGGCGAATCGTTCAGTCCGTGAATACAGTTCGTCTGAGCTTTTCCTCATCCAGATACCGTCCTGAAGCTTTGGTCCAAAGATTTTTCTGAGTATTTGTCGTTCTATCTTCTCAATGTATTTGATGTTGATGGTTAACGATGACGTCTCAATCGCATAGAGTGCCTCTGGGAGGATGACTGTGTAGTAGTGATGGAGTTTGACTTTAGTGGAAAGTGATTTCTTGTTGTAAATATTCCAAGTGATTGTGTAAGCTTTGCGTAATTTTTCTGCACGAGTTTTGTTAGCCATTCTTTCGTTACCAGTGTTCCCGATAATTTCACCTAGGTACTTGAAGTGCTTAACTTGTGTGATGTCGCCATATTTGGTTGTAATTGATGCCAGGTTTGTGCTCTTGGAATCCATGTACTGTGTTTTCTCGTAAGAGATATGGAGGCCGGTTCTGATTGATATCTCATGAAGCTTCTCGATGGCATGTCTGGCTTCTTCTGGAGTCCGGGTAATTATTGCTAGGTCGTCAGCAAAGGCGAAGCATTTTATGTTGATTCGTTGTTCTTTTGTTCCCATACTTATTCCAGGTATTTCTTTCTCCCATGTTCTGATGATCTTATCTAGTACCAGGTTGAATAGGAGTGGGGACAACCCATCACCCTGTCTTACGCCTGTTCTAATGTGAAGAGGTTCGGATACTTCACCCATAAATTTAACTTTAGAAGTTGTATCTGTCAAGGTCTGTTGGATTAATGTAGTTGTTTTGTTGTCCACACCATGTTCACGAAGTATATTAAACAGAGTTGCGCGGTCGATTGAATCATATGCTTTCTTAAAATCTAAGAAGGTGACAACTGTGCGATTCGACTGGCGATGTTGGAGTACCATCTTGAGGTTCCAGATCTGTTCTGCACACGATCGACGCGGTCGAAATCCCGCCTGATATTCACCGATCATGTGCTCTGTCTGTTGCTCCAATCTGGTGAGGAGGGCACGTGAGAGTACCTTGTAGGCGATTGGCAGGAGTGAAATGCCTCGGTAATTATTCGGATCTGTCTTGTCGCCCTTTTTGTGTAGTGGGTGAATCAAAGCAGTTTTCCAATCAACCGGTATGGTGTCACTCTCCCATATATTAGCAATGATGTTTTGTAGTCTTTCAGTCAAGAGTTCACCTCCAATCTTGAGCACTTCGGCGATTACACCGTCTTCTCCTGGTGCCTTGTTGTTTTTGAGATGTAATATGATGTTTTGTATCTCATCATATGTTGGTGGTACTGAGTCCTGATTTGGGGCAGTAAAGTGGAGTTGGAGATTCTCTGCAGGTGGTTCACAATTGTGAAGCTCCTCGAAGAACTGTTTCAGGATATCACAATTGGCCTTTGTGTTTGTCTCAAGTGTGCCATCAGGGCGGCGAAAACAAAGACTGGGCGGCTTGTAGTTCGTCAGTTCTTCCCTAAATGTCCTGTGGAAATTTTGTGTGTTGTTCCTCTTAAAGTCATTATCGATTTCTTCCAATCGTTTGAGGTGGTACATGCGTTTAACTCGTCTGATTGTTTTGGATGTTTGCTTCTGCGTTTCTAAAAAGTTCTACCAATGTTCTGGTGTTCGGTTGCTATTCCATGTCTTCCAGGCTCGGATTCGGGACTCTAGGGCTTTATCACAGTCTATGCTCCACCATCTGTGTTTTCGTTTCCTTGGTGGTTTGCCGAGTTTTCTTGTTGATTCTTGGATGGCCTTGAGAAGTTCATCCCATGTTTCCGTGTTAGTCTGTAATGATTGTGTAAACTGCTGTGCGTGTTCTTTTAGGTATTTCGGATCTATGCGTGGGAGTTTGGAATTTGGACGCTTTTTACGATTGGGTATGAAGCGGACTTTGATCTGCGAGAGATGATGGTCGGACTCTACGTAACCTTTGCGTACCCTCACGTTCATGATTTCTGGAGAGAATTGTCTGGTTATTGCTACATGATCTATTTGATACTCCCCGATGTGGTTTATGGGAGATTTCCATGTAGTCATTTTTCGTGGTGGTTTCTTGAAATGTGTGGACATTAGTTGTAGGTTGGCCATTCCACATATGTTGATTAAGCGAAGCCCATTCGCATTCGTCTTTTTGTGTGCCGAGAAATTCCCAATGATATGTCTGTGTTCCCGTTCTCTGCCAATTTGTGCATTGAAATCTCCGAGGAGGATCTTAATGTGGTGTTGAGGAATCTTAGTAAGTGTCCGTTCAAATTGAGACCAGAACTTCTCAACTTTGTTTTTGTCAGGATCATTGTTAACTGGAGCATGTGAGTTTATCAATGTATAGGCCTTATTGGCGCATTTAACTGTGAGTAGAGAGAGACGATTCGAAGGTGATGTGAAGTCTATCACTGAGTTCTGGATACTGTTGTGCACAAGGAATGCTGTTCCGAACACATGTAAATTACTATTTCTTAGCTTAGTTGCTGGTTTTCCCTTATAGATACGGTATCCACCGGAGTCGAAGTGATCACAATCACGGAATCGTGTTTCTTGTACTGCAAGTATGAGAATTCCGAATCTGTCGCTGGTGTCCGTCAGTGTCTTGAGTTTCCCAGTTTTGGTCAGCGTCTGTACGTTTAGTGTACCAATGAATTGCGTTCGCTTAGGTTTGAGGAGTTTTGGGAAGCTCCGATCCTTCCCGGCATGACGTCCTGGTCCCCCAGAAGCCGAATGACCAGGTTCGCCTTCGCTCTTCTTAGCTCTGGCCTGAGGTAGTTGCTTTTTTGCTTGTGCTTCCATCATGCTAAGTTCGTGGTTGATTTTAGCTGGTGGGCGTGAGCCCAGGGCGAGTGAATCGCTGATAATCCATAAAATTCACTCTCATCGTAAGGATTGTTAGTTCATACGGCAGCTGATGTTATGCTGTGGTTTACTGGTGCCTCTTGGTGTACTGGGCTGAATATTATTTTACGGCTTCGAGCCAACCCTCCTCCTTTACCCGGACTTAGGACCGGCAACAGCAACGACTGAGCTACTCAATCCACCCAGTAGTTGCTGCAGGTGGAGTTATTATCATTATTATTATTATTAATATTATTATTATTATATTTTGGCATACAACGACGAGAAAAAAGCTCATTATTAGCCCCTCGGTGGCAGAAACAAAACTCGAGGGTTCCTGAAAACTACATTTTAAGGCTCTAAAACCAGCAGTTTCTTAGATATTCCCAGAAAACTAATTTAATTTTATAAACTAATGAAGGAATGCAAGCCGGCAACCATGACAACAGGTTCTCAAGAGAAAACATCCAACGTTCCATCTATTTCTGTAAAAATCAATGCCACTCCACTTATTACATTTCTGTGAAAGTTTGCAAATGGCTATAAGGTTATCACGGAACCAACTTAGACTGTGAAATTCATCAATGCGCATAAGGGGGTCATGGGGTACCCTAGAATTTTTTCACGTTATTTATACGTGTGATATGTCGTGCAGAATTATATCTCCAAACAGCAACATTATTTTAAAGAAATACCCAATTGAAATAGTATTTTTTGCGGCTATTAGGAATTTGGGCCATTGGAGGCTAAAAAACCTGAATATCCATGCATCACAGGCCTTTACAATTTGTTAAATGTGTCTTCCTGTGGATGGGGACTTTACACAATGGTGAGGGTCAGCGGGTTCAAACCCGGCCGAAGCCGTCGGATTTTTTAAGAGCGTTAAAAATCCCTGAGTATGCCTTCCTTCGGAGGGGAAGTAAAGCCGGCGGTCCCATGTCATAGATTTATGGCATGTTAAAGAACCTTCCACTAATTGCACCTGTGTGAAGCTAAATTGGATAGGTTAATGTAAACAACGCTCTTAGGTTTCTATGTTCGTTGCCAAGAGCCGACTGCGGTGGCGTCTAGTAGCTGAGTTTCGAACTTGGCCTAGTAGTCGTTGACGGTGGCGCTTGGCGGCAAAAGTAGGAACTATTTGAAAAATTCTAAGTTGCAGTACTTAAATTAAAAAAGACAGATAACACACACTATTACAGTCATCACAATTAACACCGGTTATCAGACATATTCTACACACACCCAAAGTACACGGGGCTACATGACCGCGTTGTCGCAGCCCCTAAACTTAAGAACCAACCAACCAACCAGTCTTTATGTGAAGTGTATTGCGTTTCGTCTACGAGGTTTTCAATTTTATTTTCACGTCAGGAAGTACACGTTAGGTGAAATTAGATTGAGCACATTCTAACTTTTCTTTTTCGACAAACGGGTTCATCGTAAGGATGATTTTGTTTGAAACTGTGTGGTTGATATATCCATATTCGGACTTCTGGGTGATATGTTGTAGGTTGGTTGGTTGGTTCCTCAGTTTAGAAGCTGCAACAAGACGTTCACGTAGCCTCGTGTGTGTAGAATCTGTCTGCTAACCGGTGTTAATTGTGATGGCTGTATTAGTGTGTGTTATCTGTATTTCAGGTAAGGACTGCAGACGATCAATTTCCAGTAGTTCCTACTTTTGCTACCATATGCTACCGTCAAAGACACCTAGCTGTGACTTGGCTACTAGATGCCATCGCAACCGGCAAACTTTGAAACTAATAGAGCGTTAATCAAATCTAACCTACAAATTTAGCTTCACACAATTGTATTTACTGGAAGGTTCTATTACATGCCATAAATCTATGACATGGGACCACCGGCTTTACTTCCCCTCCGAAGTAAGGCATACTTAGGGATTTTCGGCCTTTCTGTGTATCTTTATGTACGCCTATAACTCATGTTCGAATGTTTGGTGCATCGTAAAATTAGGTATCCATGAGGGTCAATACACCAATCATTTATACAACACTTCACCGTACTTCTCATAGAAGGATTGGTATAGGAAGAAACTTTTCAAAATACATGCTAAAATAGGCAAAATATAAAAATTATCCTAGAACAGGCTGTTCCAAATCCACGAGTTTGAGTATGCGTACACGCGAATACTTAGCAGTGATGCTCAGAGCACGATTGGGGAGGGACTGGGGGTGATAGCCAATACGTCACTGGGCGAAGGTCATAACACAAGTGCATGCGCTTCCTGCCAGTCTTGATGTATTCACCGCGCTGTGACGGCAGCCCCCACGGCAGACCTGTATTGCATGTTGCAGGTTTACTCACGCAAGGCGGCGAGTAATCGACTGCTCACTGGTGATCTGCTCGCCTGGAACAGGCTGTCCTAAACGGACGACCAAAGCATATGTTGCGTTTCTCAATGTGAGACACAAAATTCGGGAGTCCATAAAGAGTCTCCGAAAACCACATTTTAAGGCCCTTAAATTAACAGTGTGTGTGATATTCCCACAGTACTAACTACGCTCTGATAAACATATGAAGGAATAACAAGCCCTTAACCATTGCAACAGTAGCTCAATTGATAACGTCTGGTTATTAATACCAGAGACCGTTCGAAGAGCGGGTACTTCTGCTAGTGGGAGTATATTTGTAAGTATTGTATATCTCTGAACATAAATACATGTATATTTAGCCTATTTTCATTTATGAAAAAAATAGACTTATGAGATCACCTTTTGTCCGTGTGTCTGTCTGTGTGTATGTGTGTGTGTGATGGTGTGTGTCTCCCCTAATAACTTCTAAACGGCTGGAGCTATTTCAATGAAACTCGGTAAGTTCATAGCAGTATTACGGACCACCCCGACCGTGCCCTTCAAATCTTGTTACGTCTCACCAATCCAACATGGCGGCTGTGCGAAATATTTCACCAGCATTCAATATCTCCGAAACTATTCTCGATATCACCCTGGAATTTTTTACGGTGATAACGGGAACTGCTAGAAGTTCACCTATGTAACTTTTGAAAATCTGGTAACTGCAAAACCAACATGGCTGCCAAGTGAATTTGCGACTTTTAAATAGACGTTTCTCGCGATTTAACCAACCAAACGAAATAAAACCTGGGACAGTATATGTTAATACGCATTGTAATGCACCGACATCTAACTTCGTTCAATTGTTTACATAACCTCAAGATGGCGGCTGTGCGAATATTTCATCGGCATTCTATATCTCTGAAACTATTAGCGGTATCACCCTGAAATTTTGTACGGAGATAAAGGGCACTACTGGAAGTTCATCTTTAAGACTTTCAAAAACCGGTTAACTACAAAACGGATATGGCGGCCAAGCGAAGTTGAAAATTTTAAATAGACGTTTCTCGCGAATTAATGATCCAAACGCTATGAAACTTGGTACGGGAAATGTTTATACACATTGTAATGCACTGGTATCTAATTTAGTTCAATCGTTTACATAACCTCAAGATGGCGGCAGTGCGAATTTTAAAATTAAGTTTTTATTTCTTGTGTTGTAATCATGCGATCGAAGTGAAAGTTTGAATAATGAAGCTACGCAATAATTTTCCTATAATGGTACATGACTCTATGGCTTATACATATAACAATCCAACATGGCGACCATCCGAAATATTTAGATGGATGCTCAATATTTACGAATCTATTACAGCAATCAAACTGATTTTTTTTAAATGTTCATAGGGGCTATGAACATAAGTTCACCTATAGGACTTTCAATATCCTGGTGATCATAAATTCAACATGGCGGCGACGCGAAGCATAAATATTCACATGGTCGTTCCTCGCAATTTAACCATCCGAGTGCAGTGACACTTGGTGCAGTAAATCCATAATGTTAATCCACTGGCATCTAATTCTTTTCATTTGTTTCCATAAACACAAGATGGCAGCTGTACGAAATTTCAAAATCTCGTTTTAATTTCTTGTGTCCTAATCATGCGATTGAAGTTTGAATACTACACGTACACAATACTCTTCATGTTAACAGTACATAACTCTAAGACCTACAGATATAAAAATCCAACATGGCGACCGTAAGCAATATTTAGTCGTTTCTCAATATCTACGAATCTATTACAGCAATCAAACTGATATTTTGTATGTTGATAGAGGCAATTAACATAAGTATAATTCTTCACGGAACTACTTGTTTTTCGGTGTTTCATTTCATTAGCATTTGATACGTTGTATTTGCACTTATCAACGTGCAAATACTGGAAAAGTAATAATTTTGTTGATATTAAATGAAGTCCAGTTTTTGAGCGACGTAAGTTACTGCAGTATATTTTCTATACGGAGTAATAACGGCGTTATTAAACAAGTAGTTCCGTTAAGAACTATACAGCCTATTTTCATATATCCTGCTAATGTTAATTGCCTCTATCAACATACAAAATTTCAGTTTAATTGCTGTAACAAATTCGTAGATATTGAGAACCGTCTAATTATTTCAGATGGTCGCCGGGTTGGATTTTTATTTTTGTACTATTACATTAATATTATTGTGTACGTGTGGTATTCAAACTTCAATCGCATGATTAGAACACAAGAAGTAAAAACGAGATTTTTATAATTACGCACAGCAGCCATCTTGTGATTATGCAAACAATTGAAATAAATTAGATGCCAGTGAATCAACATTTGTATAAGCATTTAACGTGCAACGTTTCACGGCACTCGGATAGTTAATTCGCGAGAAACGTCCATTTAAATATTTATACTTCGCGTCGCCGCCATGTTGGATTTGTGCTCACCAGGCTACTGAGAGTCTTTTAGGTGAACATATGTTCATAGTCTCTATGAACATAAAAAAATCAGTTTGGTTGCTGTAAAAGATTCATAGATATTGAGAACCGTCTAAATATTTCGGAAGCTCGCCATTTAGGATTGTTATATGTATAGGCCATAGAATTATGTACAATTCAAGGGTAATTATTGCCTAGGTTCATTATTCAAACTTTCACCTCGATCGCATGATTACGACACAAGAAAAAAAAACTTAATTTTAAAATTTCGCACAGCCGCCATCTTGAGGTTATGTAAACAATTGAATTAAATTAGATGGCAGTGCATTACAATCTGCAAAAACATTTACTGTACCTCATTTCACTGCGCTCTGAGAGTTATATCACGAGAAAAGTCTATTAAAACATTTCAAATTCGCTTGGTCGCCATGTTCGTTTTGTACTTTACAGGTTTATGAAATATACATAGGTAAACTTGTATCAGTACCCTTTATCACCGTACAAAATTGCAGGGTGATATCTGTAATAGTTTCGGAGATATAGAATGTCAGTGAAATATTTCGCACAGCCGCCATTTTGAGGTTATGTAAACAATTGAACTAATTTAGACTCTAGTGCATTACAACGTGTATAAACATTTGCTGTACCAAGTTTCGTTACGTTTGGATAGTTAAATCGTGAGAAAAGTCTATTATAAGTCTCAAATTCGCTTGACCGCCATGTTGGTTTTGTAGTCACCAGGTTTTTGAAAGTCTCATAGGCGAACTTCTAGTAGTGCCCTTTATCACCGTACACACCTTCAGGGCGATATCGGTAATAGCTTCGGAGATATTGAATGCTAGTGAAATATTTCACACAGCCGCCATGTTGGATTGGTGAGACGTAACACAATTTGAAGGGCACCGTCGAGGTCGCCGGGAATAGTGCTATGAACTTACCGAGTTTCATTGAAATCGCTCCAGCCGTTTAGATTTTATTAGGGGGACACACACACACACACCTCACACACACACACACACACACACGCACGCACACACACACGGACAAAAGGTGATCTCATAAGCCTATTTTTCAAAATTGAAAATAGGCTAAAAAGATAATGAAAATACATAAGTACATAGCCTACGTTATCATTTGATACTCTTTTGCCTTTTAGCATCCACTCTAGTCAGCAAAACCCAATTTCTGCTGATTCAGCTTAGTTCATTGTTGGTTGGTTGGTTCCTCATTTTAGGAGCTGCGACAACGCGGTCATGTAGCCACGTGTACTTTGTGTGTGTGTAGAATCTGTCTGATAACCGGTGTTAATCATTGTGATGGCTGTATTAGTGTGTGTTATCTGTAATTCAGGTAAGGACTGCAGACGATCAATTTCAAGTAGTTCCTACTTTTGCTTTAAAATGCTACCCTCAAAGACTAGCTGCGAACTTGGTTACTAGAAGCCACCACAACCGGCACCTGGCGACGAACGTTGGAAATTAATAGAGCATTAATCAAATCTAAGCTACAAATTTAGCTTCACACAATAGTAGTTAGTGGAAGGTTCTTTTACATGCCATAAATCTATGACATGGACCCTCCGAAGGAAGGCATACTGAGGGAATTTTAACGCTCTTTAAAAATCCGACTACTTAGGCCGGGTTTGAACCCGCGATCTTGGGCATAGAAGCTCAGCATGCTAACAACTAGACCACCGAAGCCGCTTAATTGATTGAGTGAACTAAGCGGATCATTCGATAATCTTTGAAATTAATTTTCTCCATTTCACTAAATTGTAACATAACAGCGTCAGCTCTTCAAATATTGGTAAGCCTGGTGCTAATTGAGCCAATAACACTGCTATATTGCTATAATTAGCAGTATTAAGCGGCTTGTTTAGGATGCTAGCCAGCTCTTTGTCTCGGCTGGCCTTCTGCCATCATACGGATCCTCCTCCACTCCGTAAAGTGGGCTCTAAGCGAGCTCACACGACTTGTAGAACAAGAGTTAATCCAGAACGCCATCGTTTGAGGGAGGATAGCGCGAATTGTTTCCCAAGAATACGATGGCTCATTGCCATTTTATTATCGGAAGCAGGGATGTAATATGCGCCTGGGCAGAGCTGCGTGCGTGGTGGTATGGAGCCAGGTCTGACGAGAGGGAGGGACAAACAGAGCTGTGTAAGTTATCTAACCCTATTGATGCCGAGCCAAGTTTCATGAAATTACAAGTACTTGATAAAAAAATAACCCATATGTATATTTTTAGCTTACTTTTATCATTTTGCAAAAATGTGGAACAAGTAGACTTATTATGAGATCGATCCGGGATAATGTGTGTCTGTCTGTCCGTCAGTCTGTCTCCTAAACGGCTGCAGCTATCGAAACCAAATTGGGTAAGAGTAAAGATCTATACCTGAATATCTCACGACCATATTTTAAATTGACGTCAGTGCTACCAACTGCTGATAATTTGCAATTGTAATTTGAGCTCTATGTTGGATATCTCAGAAGTTATGCATGCGAACTATTCCAAAATTGGCACACTATAGACAATAGCATTCGAGATTAATTTTCAGAAGACAAAACATGCCAGTATTGCCAACATGATTCTAAGCTGTCGATAGGTCCAATTTCCAAATGCATGTAACTTCTATACTATCGATTGGATTTCAACCAGATTTCGTATGTACTATGTGTACTACGGCAGATATAACTGTGCGTATTCTAATGAGCCACCAGGGCTGCCAATTGTTAATAAATGATCTCTCTATATTTTAAACCTAACATCAATATATCAAAAAATATACAAGCCAACAGCTCTAAACTTTGCACACGTATAGTACATGCCATTCCACCTTAGTTTGGAGTAACTCACAGTATATACATCAGTGCTGCCAACACGATTCTAAGCCTGCTGATAGGTCCAGTTTTTAAATGCATATAACTTCTATACTAACAAATGGATTTCAACCAAATTTTGTATGCGCTTTGTGTACCATAACAGTTATGACTATGAGTATTCGAAAGAACAAGCAGGGCTGCCAACTGTTAATAAATGCTCTCTCTCTATTTGTTTAATCCTAATATCAATATATCCGAATGTATGCAAGTCATCATCTTTAAACTTTGCACACGTATAGTACCTGACATTCTAGATAAATTTGGAGTAACTAATATACCTCAGTGCTGCCAACATGATTCTAAGCTTTCTGATAGTTTCGATTTTTAATTACATGTAACTTCTATACTAACAAATACATTTTATCCAAAATTGGCACTAAAATAGAGCGTAATATTTCAGATTAATTCTGAGCATCACATACATGGCATTATTACCAACATGATTTTACGCGCACTGATAAATCCAATATGAAACAGCATGTAACGTCCATACTATCCATTAGACTTCAGCCAAATCTTTTATGTGCATTCTACTGTATACCTTAAAATATGGAACTAAGTATGTATTCAGAGTCACCAGGGCTGCCTACTGTAGTAAGTTACTCTATTACTTGATTTCGTCATTATTCTAGATAGGTCTATATAGATTGGCATCAATCTGAAATTTTAAGAAAAGTGGGCTCTTTAGTTCGTCACGGAACTACTTGTTAAGCATGTTTCCGTAGCAGGCAAATACTTTGTAAACGTATTAGATCCTAAATAAAACAATGTTTAGTTTGTTTCATCAAAAACATTCTTTAAATATAATTTGTATAGCATATTTTTTCAAAGTTGTTGTCTTCCGTCGAAAATTAACCCAGCGTTAAAACCTTACTTATTTCCTCTTCATTATCGCCAAGTATCTTAATTGGCTGCCGGCCCCGTGGTGTTGGGGTAGTGCCCCAGGTTCGATCCCCGGCTCCGTCCGAGATTTTAGAAAATGACGTGAGGGTTGGAACAGGGTGCACTCAGCCTCGTGAGGACAATTGAGTAGCTGACTGACACTGAGGCAGTGCCCCGGTCATGGAGACCAAGTTTAACGGCCGAGGGGACCAGACGCGCTGACCACGCGTCACCCCATAATCTGCAGGTCAGATGACTGGGCAGCGGTCGCTTGTTAGGCCTAGGTCCTTCATGGGCTGTAGTGCCACGGGTTTAATTTATCTTAATTGGCTCCGACTAAGAACGTAAATGAAGCACAACTTCAAACGACTGCACGCATGAGAAGTCAACTGACTGCAGCATGTTCAAAGAATACTTATTACTAATCCAGTTATTCACGGAACTTTAAAACATCGATATTTCCAGAGAGAGTATGATTCCTGCGATGTCCTGGTTACAAAAGTGGCACTTCCTAGCTGGAAATGATTCAAAAAGAAAACTTTTATAAAAATGGAACCGATAGATCGACCCGTGGCAATTTTATCAAGGAAGATTGTAGTTTTACGTGACCGTTAATCTCAAGATCATGAGCCACGGGACCTCCTTTTTACGTGGAATCCGAACCACAGGACACGGCATTTCACTTTGAAAATCTCACATGCATTAAACGGGAAACGAACCCGCTCCACCGTGGTGAGAGGCCAACAGCTTGACCGCTGCACCACCACGCCCCCAGGCAATTTTATCAGAACCTCCTTCAGCCGATATATCGCCCATTGGCACTAGAAGGGTTAAGTGGCTCCAGAATGCTGAAAATCTTCAACAGTTTAAAGATTTAATTTTTTAAAGTCATATTAAGCTACGAACCCTTAGCTTTCTAACGGCACATTTGCGGTCTTGTTTGGCACATTCTTAAGACTAATGCCCTTAACCTATACTTTCCCACAACCATGCGTTCCATTACAAAACCCACAAAGTAGATTTTTAGTTTTTTCTGTAGTTCACAGTAGATTTTTAGTTTTCTCTCTAATAGACATTAGACGGAAAATATACATTTTAAGACTGCAAAACGGGTGTTGCGGGGCAAATCTCGTCCTAGAACCAAAACTGACGCCGTTTCCTCAGTTAGCGGAAAAATATTTTTTTTTTTTTGCTAAAATCTATTTCTTAATATAAAAAGTCCCTTTTTCCACAACTTTTCAACTTGCAAAGCTGAAAGTCTTACAAATAAATCCTCCTTATGTGTGTTATATTTTGACACAGTCGTTAAGCTTTTGTTCAAATTTGCCTGTTGGAAATGCCCATGAAAATGCTGTTAAAATTACGCTTGGTTTATAAAAATCTACTAAAAATCAAAAATTCCTTAAAAAATCTGGAGTGAAAGTAAGGGGTGAGCATCAAAGAACATCCCTGAAAGAAATGCAATTTGTTCCTGTGAATAATTTCTGAGAAAATGGAAAATAAAGATTTTTAAATTAACATGAACAGCGTAGGCTCGCCTTAAAAGTAATTACGATATGCTATAGTTTCCGTTACAGATACTCCGTATGTAAACTAACTTCGTCACAGTTGTAATTGAAGAAGACATACGCAAAACAGCTCACGTCCACCGAGCACAGTTTTGAGAAAATATATTTTCTTAAGTTATTTCATAGACTTGTGATTATTTCCCAGTGCTAGAAATAACTCCCAGAAAGGTTGTGTGAGGGTATTGGTTTTGTATGTCCAATGACTTTTTCTAAAAAAAGACATAAAGTACTTGGACATATGTCATTTTGCAACTCTCTGTATGTACGAGGGGAGTACTATATTGTTTTACACGTTATTTTGCTACTACCCAATTGAAGTACATTACACATCAGTAGTTACGTCCACCTTCTCAACATAATCTCCTTGTAGTTTTATGCACTTTTGCCATCGATTTGTCAGTCTCTCCAGATCTTCCTGAAATCATTCTTTCGGAGTACTGCGCACCCATGCCTTGACAGCTGTGTCCAGAGGTTTCTTCATGTTCCCGAACAAGTGATAATCACTTGGTTTCAAGTCGGGAGAGTATGGTAGGTGTGGCAGCACCGTGAATCCTATTTGATCAATGCCAGCGTTGGTCTCTCGGCTAGTGTGGGGGCGGGCATTGTCATGTTGCAGAAGCACAACTTTAGCCCATTTTCCTGGCCGCTTAGTTTGAATGGCACGACGTAAGCGCTTAAGGTTTGTCACATTTGCTGCACTGTTAATTGTGGCTCCCAATTCCAGCTAGCCAATGAGGATGATGCCCTTTGTGTCCCAGAATATTGTCGCCATTCGCTTGCCAACTGTTCGACATTTCCTTGGCGGTGGACTGCCCCTATGCTGCCATTGCATGGTCGCCGTTTTGCGGATTTTGCAGAACTGGACACAGCTGTTGTGCCCAACCGGTCACGGCAGTCTGGCATCGAACTCAGGTCTCATCAGAGAAGACCAGGCACATGGTTATGCCTAGAGTCGAACCATTGATCTCTGCGGGGGAGCGATTCAGGGAACCCAAAGAGCAATGAGAGGTATACTGGCATATAAGAAGGTAGCGTGATTTCACGATCTATAGGTGAATATCATAGCAATTTAAGGGAAGAACTGTAGCCAAATGCAAGGAAATATACATTTTCAGAGCATACGAAAATGAGAGAAGGCCAGTTTGAAGTTTTACAAATGACCCTTAGCAAGTGGGCGGAGAATCTAGGCGCCGACCGAACTACTTACGTCTGGAGCGGAGAGACAGCTCAGAATTAATGACTCGGGTATCCACCGCTTGACAACGGTGCAAGCTATGGTGGGATCGACTGCACATGGAAATTAATTAATTACAGCCAAGTGGAGCATTGAAATGCATTGAAATATACACCCAGGTCAATATATTCACGGATAGGTAATTTAGGAGTGGTTTTTCACCTAAATTAAGGCCTTTATCTCCAAATGAATGCATTACAACCTAGCCTACGCTCGAGAGCAGTGACTTTGTGACCAGTCAACGGGGAAGTACCACGATGGCGTGCCCACGCGCTGAAATAAGGCAATTAATTGTAATTAATTGGCCGAAGCGATCGCCGGCACGCGAATGTTTTTGTAACCTCCACACCTAAATAAACAAGATGTAGATGTCATTTCGGCTGAAGAGGTATTATTTCAAGAAAGGAGTCGCTCTCATGTGTCCAGTGGACTATTTTGTACGAGAAGCCTTTATATATGGGGGGCAAGGCAAGCCAAGCCAGTCTTCTACACTCTTCACCAGTCCGCCTAGAGTTATTCTACAGTATACACGTAACTAAGACGCTGTTAGTAGCGCGCCAAATATTAAAGTATCAACGCGCCGTCGTTGGAGAACAATAGAAGCAAGTTATAAAGCTTCATAAGTCATCATGAAGTGCGTCGAAAGTAAATTAATACAGGTATTTACCTATTATCTGACGCAAATATAAATTCGCCACAGCGAAAAGGAACTTATAATGTTTTTGAACAGTTCTGATACCGGGAGGTATTGTCAGAATTATATATGACAGCATCGTCAGAAACACTACAATGATGGGAGCTTGGAAACCATTGCCACCTAATCTGGATAGTGAGCTGGACAAGATTGCAGGGAACGAGGATTGAACGTCCGTAAAACGCTGTTAGATTGTCACGGAGACCAGCGGTTGTCATAATTGCATCGCATCTCTGAGATCAGGCGTAGGAGAAGTCCAATTTAAGGATCAACATGTGAAGTAGTGGATAAATGTATATAAATTGTGAAATAGTGATTTAAAGTGTTCATGTGTATAGTGATTAATATGCAGTGTATTGCAATGATAAAAGCCACTGATAAAAATATGTGTATCATGTGGAAAGTGTATGAATCTAAGTGTTGTGTCAAGGATAACATGATGGCTTAATTCAAGCGTCATGGTAGCGCCAAAGCTGAGGCGCTGGCACTATCCAGCAAAGAGGAAAAAGTGAGTACCCATTTTTTTATAATGTCATTATAACTAAGTAGTTCACCATGTAACGATTTATCACTTTGAGTAAGATGTAATAGTCACTTATTGAACGAGTTTTCACCACTCGTCTTGAATAAAATATGGCTTGGAAGGTGATTTGTTTGAGGCCATTCAGGCAAAAATAGTGATGGATGTAACGGTAACGTTAAATGATAATAATAATATATTATGGGGTCGGCAACAGTAAAGTAATAGTCATTTTTGGCCTAAATAGTGTTCAAATAATGTCATGTCTAATGTAAAGATACTGTATTTGGTAAACAGTAAGAGTATAACGTGAAATATAGAGAAATACGAGAGCTTTTTCAGTGTCAGTGAAATATGAATGAATATTTGATAGGGTCGATCCTTAGGATTATGTTTGAGGACCATTAAAGTAAAGTAAGCCAGTAATTTTATTAAATTTTGTTAGGAGCTATGTAAAGCTTTGGCTTAAGTGGTATGACAGAGAGAACGCGGGTGCCTTAATAATGGAGTCATATATGTGAAGTATTGTTTGAGCCGCATGTAAGCGTGCAGAATTAACGTAGAATCCAGTGATTTACGTAATAAATATTGCGGGGACAAACTAGTATAGCTTGCGCGTGAGGTGAGAAGTTGGCTAAATCTACGAGTAGTATCGCCCTTGAGCATACTGTATTATTTCGCAGCGAATTGGACAGAGCCTGTCTGTATCCAACGCTTGCTTGAATTATGCCACTATTGACGTCCGTCGAGACGCTGTGAGCATGTGTGTATTAATGACCTACCCTGAGGTAAGGATCATATTCGTCGTTTAGGAACGCAGATTTCCTTATATTTTATTGACAGCTGCTGGTGAAAGTCGTGGATTTTCACTATGATGCGCGTCTTAAAGCCACTAGTAGTCACCATAGAACGGCAAGGCTATCACTAGAATTCCACCCCAGCCATGAATGTTATTTAAGGAGCCAGTTGAGCCCAAGACACTATAAGGATAGGTGTTAAATATTTAAATGACTCAATTATTTAGGAGCCACACTTAGCGTTACTCCAGTACTGCATTTGTAAACAAACCT
The DNA here is from genome assembly GCA_946902985.2 of Meconema thalassinum. Lineage (NCBI taxonomy): Eukaryota > Metazoa > Arthropoda > Insecta > Orthoptera > Tettigoniidae > Meconema > Meconema thalassinum. The sequence goes on along the minus strand of OX336391.1, from coordinate 290,134,806 downwards.
GACCTTGATCTTGACAGCAGAGAGAGAGAGGGGGAATTGTAGACCACTTCTGCGGCGGCCATCTTGGCTAACCAGCTGGAACGAATTTTATTGCCTGCTGAGGGAGAGGAAGGTCATTCGACCGGTCCCTTGTAAGTTAGAGTCACAATAGGACACTGAGGAATCTCGATATTTCAATATGCAATTAAGATATGATTATTATGATGATGCCAATTGAATTGAACGGTGGGTTGCAACTCACATACGTTGTTGAATCATAGAAATCAGATAATATTTGGCTCAGTTATCCTCTGAGGAGAAAAGCTGAACCAAAATAATGTAGCATCTTCTTTTAGAGTGCATTTTGCCATTCCTGCTAATTTATGCAGACGGGTATGTGTTTTCCCAGAACATGACACATTTGTAACGATGATAAGCCCGACAAGACCCAGAAAATCGTTATATGGTGAAACTATAAATTAAGTACCACTTTTCTTAAGGCGTTCATATGGATGGAAGGAGGGAAGATGATTCACACAACACAACAAATATCTGTTAATGATTGCAGAAAGTAATGAATTCATGTTAATCAAGGTAAATGCCATAAGAAATGGAATAATGTTTTATTAGTATCATTTTTATGTGATATGTGATTTTTGTGTTATGATACTCCCATTAACTAAAATTGTGTCACTTGATGAACACTATGGAAACCCATGGAAGTCTGAAAATATCATTGACAGGATGCTAGAATTAGATTTGAGTGCAGTGTAGCACTATTTTAAGAAGAAAGCTCAAAGAACAACCCTATTTTATTTGTGGGAATTAAATGTAATTTGTCCTTTATTTGTATTTGTTGTATAGCCATGATTTTAGACCAGTAAATGTGTTATCTTTAGGAAAATGTTGTGTATTTCCTGTAGAGTAGTTACCTGGTAGACTCAAATCCTGAGCATGTGGTCGTATAGTGGGCAGGAACGTCCCATACCTCGAAAGACCGTGAGTTAGTTGGGATACGAACACATGGTCCACATGATGACAATCGGGTACATGGAGGAGATGTCTCTGTACGGGGATTGAGTCACAGGTACTGCTAAAGTCGGCCAAGATATTAATGGTAGAAGCAAATACAGCATAGAAATTAGGACAGAATAGGAAAGGCCGCGTCCCATTTGTTAATAAGCCATCGCGTAAAATAAATTATTGATAATCCTCCATCAAACATGCTTAAATGTAAATGTAACTTACACACAAACCCCTTTAATTATCATGGCCCAAGCAATTTGGGACGGTATTAATTCATTATGGAACCGCCTGCATCTGTGCAATATGAGCGATCTTGGCATTGCGCAAACTGGCCAGGGCAACTACCACAAAGCATGTCAATACCCTCTTCATTATCATGACGGCCCATATGTGGGGCATTCGGCAATAAACCACTCCTTGGACAGTTTTATTAATAATTCAGAATATGGCCGATGTCTTACAATAGGACCAGAATGAGAATGATGATAATAATTATCATGTCGCCCGTGAGTGGGGCCTGTTGAAATTACGGGTCACCATAGGCACATGAGCATAACCCATCATAATTATCATGGCGCCCAGTACGTGGATGGCTTATGGGATTCAGAAAACCCCATAATAATAGCATGGTTTTCATGGGGAAAACCATAAAAATAATATTTTTCCTCAAACTTTGTTTGAGCGATTGTGAGTCTTTCTAGATGATATTCAGACGTCAGACACTGTTGTCAGACGGGTACGAGGGTCTATACCCATTCCATAGTTAGTTTTGACATTTTATAATATGTTGTTGTTGTTGTCGTGGGATCGGAATCCTTTTCTTTCTAATAGAACGCGCCAGCATATTCAGCTGCGGCCTACCTATATCTCAAATTAAGAAGTACAGGATGGCTGGAACTGAAGACGTACTCAGGTGTATTGCTGAGTTAAGGGAACATTTTGATGAGACTAATGCTAAGAGAAAGGAAGAAATTAGAGAATTTAAAGATGAAATAGCGGGTAGATTGGATGCCAATCAAACCGAAATAAATACTAGATTGGAGGCTAATCAAGCCGAAATAAACAATAGATTAGAGGCTAATCAAGCCGAAGTAAATACTAGATTAGAGGCTAATCAAGTTACAATAAACACGCAGTTAGAATTAAACCTAATAGAGGTTAGTAAGAAAATGGATGACGTTAATGAGTTTGTCCAGCGTGAGGTAACTAAGAATATTGTTAGCGTGGTCTTAGAAATGCAAGATGATAACGATAAACGCTTTGAGTCTATAGAATTAAAACTAGAGAATAATCTGCAAGCGTGCAGAGAGTCACAGCGTGAAATTAACGATAATTTAAGCAGTATGTCCATGGAGCTTAAAGACATTCAGAGTCAGAATGAAGCTAATACTAAACGTCAATTAGAGCAGTTTAATACGTTCACTCAGACCGTGGATCAAAGGTTCGAGGATAGCGATATAAAATGGAATACGCAAATGGCAGGTTACGCCAAGGCGGTAGACGAAGCCTTAAGAAAACAGGATCAGAATATCCTTGACCAATGCAAGGAAATACAGGAAATGAAAACTTCTGATCAAGAGAATAAGGAGATAATGTCAAATATGAAGAGGCAAGTCGGGAAAGTTCAGAAAGAGTTGGAACAAACTCAGAACGACTTAGCAGTTATCCATAAAAGACAGGGCGAGGACCAGGGAGAAATCACGAAAATAAGGACTGAAATCTCTCATATACAAGGTCACGTTCAAAAGGAAGTCACAGGCTTACGAGAAGAACTAGAACTTCGAGAAGGCTTAAAGACTGAAGCCAGTGATAAGACTCTTGCCGAAGTAAGAGAGAGAGTCTAGCAGGGGAAATTATCCACCTGAAGGAAAACCTTAAGGATGATAAGGAAAAGGTATTTACTATGGCAGAAAGAAACCGAGATCGCCTAGAGAAAATAGAACGAGAGGTATTAGCTCGTTTGGAAAGGGCAGAAAATAGACACAGTCAAATCGAGACTAGAATGATCGCGCAGGAGGAATCTATGTTGCGGAATCCTAGGTCTAGCGAAGGAAGTATAGACGAGAACAGAAGAAATAAATGGGCAGAGATAGAAATACAGCCCACTCCAAAGAATGCAGCCATGCCAAGTGACAGTCCGTATACCACACCTGGTATGCCAATTGCCATGTCAACACCGCATGAAAATGCTGTTCAAAGTCAAATAGTCACAGTTATAAGGGCTAGTGATGAGAAACCAAAGAAATACTCTGGGAGTAATTCTAACATGACACCCAAGTACTGGCTTAAAGAAGTTTCCGAGTACTTGAATGACGCGAAAGTACCGCCAGAGCGCAGGTTGAGAGCGATTGAAAAACTAACCGAGGGGGAGTGTGCCCTATGGTTTAGGAGTTTTCGGTACACGTTCGACACCGTTGAAGAATTTCGCCAAGCATTTTTAAGCAGATACTGGAACGCGAGCGTACAACAGAACCTCAGATTGGACTTGTATTCCAGGCGTTACAGTACTAGTAATCCGACTAAGTACGGGGAATTCTTTGTGAATCAATTGTGCCGTTTTCGAGAGCTTGATGAAGGGCTTCGAGAGTCAGACTTGTGCATAGCAATAGCCAAGCAGCTACCGTATGAAGTACAACGTCTGCTAATCTCGGCAAACGCCAAAACTGCAATCGATATGGAGGAGGTGCTGAGACAACTTGATCTAACCACAGTGCAGCACACAAGACAAAGTCGAAATGCGGAACAAGTTAACATGACGACTACACCGATTGAGCCAACCAAGGTGCAGACAAAAAGCAAATCTACAAGCACCGAAACAGAAAAATCCGACTGGCAACGCGAAGGTCGCGAAAACCAAAATTGGAGGCCAGCATATCGAGGAGGATCGAACCGTGGTAACCGAGGAAGGAGAAACTGGAATCAGCGTGGTACCAGAGACCAGCAGCTTGATCACAGAAGGAGTTACGGCCGAAATGGGAACAACCAAGGATGGAGATCCCAAGAGCAGAGTCGCGGGTTCGATGAAGAGGCGGAAGAACGTTATCACGCATCTTTAAGATACATGGAAGAGCGCGGAGATGATCCAAGACAATCGCGAGTTCATTGGGATGAAGCGATTAGGAATAGAAGGTCACCCGACATATATAAAAATGATGACGGTGCCAAAAGTCTGGAACTTCAGCAGCATGAAGACAGGCAGAAGAACTCCACAAAGAATGGAGCAATTGAAAAAAAAACACCAAATTTAAATGGCCAAAGAGAGATAAGTTCAGGATGGAATACAGTGAATGTTGTTAACTGGATTGCCAAACCTGAGGAGCTTATCGAAGACCTCGATGAAAGGACGGTCAATGTAAGAAGGGAACTACCCATTATTATTGTAAACATTGCGGGTATGAAGATAAGAAGTCTCATTGATACAGGGTCAACAGTGTGTTTGATAACCCAGGCATTATACAGTGAAATCCAGAGTAAAATTCACGTATTGAAAATACCTATTTCAAGCGTGAAAATAAAAGGTGTCATACCAGATAAAGTTATGATATGCAAATACCAAGTATTTTTAGATTTGCATATAGGGAACTCTACATTCTCACAGAGCTTCCTACTTGTAAATAAGCTGCCTTTTAATATCATTGTTGGGATGGATTTCATAAGAGAGTATAAAGTTATTATAGATCTCTCGCAAGACATTGTGATGTTTCGCGCAAGTGAGGGAAAGGAAGAGTTAGAACTCTCATTAAAGCATAATGAAACGAGACCAGAAGAATACGTACGGCATACATACGGAGATATGACTGGGGATGCAGTGTCGACAACAGAAGACATCGAGGAAGAGTTGGCAACACTGGCCGCAGACATTGAAAAGGATCTCGAACCAAAATTTGAAGAATGCCTGGAAGAGAAGATTGAGGAAGCTAAATTTGGTCCAGAATTTAAGCAAATGCTAAGGGAACTGCTATTTGAGTATAAAGGAGTCTTCGATTCGAGACCTGGCCGGATCAAGAATTTCCAGTATGCGTTCCAAGTCAGCGATTGGACACCATTTAAACAGAAGCCGTATCCTGTAGCTGAGAAACATTATTTAAAGATTAAAGAAACGATACAGGAAATGCTAGAAGCAGGCGTCATTGTAAAGACAGCCACACCCTATGTCAGCCCACTGGTAGTTGTACCTAAACAGGACGGAAGTGTGAGGATATGCCTGGACCTACGAAATTTGAATTCCAAGGTTATACCGGAATTTGATAAAGTGCCGCCCATTAAGGAGGTACTCAGAAGGTTCAAAGGAAAGACTGTGTTCTCAAATCTTGACCTGACGGCAAGTTTTCACCATCTTGCTCTGGAAGAGAAAACAAGTATGCTAACTGGATTTTTATTTGACCAGCACACATATTCATACGTGCGTCTTCCATTTGGATTAAAAACAGCAGGTTCAGCATTGATACGAGCGCTAGATCGGAACCTATCCGAAGAAGTAAAAGCTACAACCATATGTTACGTAGATGATATACTACTGACCTCTGAAACTGTCGAAGAGCATGTCAGAGATCTACGCAAGTTGTTATATGACCTAAGTCAGGCTAACTTTAAGGTCAATATAAAGAAGTCTAACTTTGCTCAGAAAGAAGTTAAATATCTTGGCCACGTAATAGATGCACAAGGAGTCAGACCTAATCCGGGAAAATTGGAAGTCATTAAACATTTCCCGAGACCAACGAAGGTAAAGAACTTCAGGCAATATCTAGGCGTTATTGGATTCTTTTCAAACCATTGTCCAAAGTATACCGAGACCGTAGCACCACTCCAAGACTTACTTAAGAAGGGAGGAAGATGGCGCTGGACGGAACAATGCGAGGAAGCCTTCGTGAAATCTAAACAGATGTTGTTAGATTATGTGAAATTGGGATATCCTGACTACACTCAGAAATTTATTATCCAGACTGACGCATCATTTATAGGGATCGGAGCTATGTTATTTCAGGAGAACATGGACAGGCCATAGGAGAAAACTTACATTGCATTTATCAGCAGAAGGTTGAAGCCTAATGAAAAGAATTATACGGTCATGGAGATCGAATTACTCGCGATACTGTATGCCTTACAGTCTTGGCGAAAGCTAGTTTATGGTTTTAGAATTATATTGAGAACAGACCATAAAGCCCTAACGTTCCTGCTGAAAACTGACTTATCGAGTCAAAGACTGACAAGGTGGTCCTTGTACATACAGCAATTTCAAGTGGAAATAGAGTATTGCCCGGGGAAGGACAATATCATACCTGACTTGCTGAGCAGATACCCTACAGCTGATGAAGAAGAAGTTCTAGCTATCGAGATAGAAGATAGAGATCAGAAGACCTTAGATGATCTGAGGAACATCACCGTTTTTCAACGTGAAGATCCCTGGATACGGTTGATGATTAATTACTTCGAGGGAAAGCTGGATAGAGGAACTCCGATGTATGTGGAAGCTGAAGCATTATCAACGGAATATCTATGGTTTAACCAGATGTTACATAAATGGAGCGACTCAGACCACACCAAACCTAGGATAGTCGTACCACCAGCATTGCAGAGAAAGCTAGTATGGTTAGCATACCGAGTTTTTGGTCACTCCGGTGTAGATAAGACTGTTGCCCTGCTTAAAGAAGCATTTATTTGGCCAAAACTTAGAGAGACAGTCAGGAATACTATCAGGACATGTGATATGTGCCAACGAGTAAAGCCTAACTCGTATTTAATGAGGCAGAGACCTATACCGCTCTTACCAGAGAAGCCATGTCAGCTTCTGGCACTGGACAACTTTGGACCCCTTCCTAGAGCTAGAAGAGGAAATAGACACATCCTAGTTGCACTAGACGTGTTTTCCAAAATGGTAGTCCTGTGTCCAATTCAGAAAACCAGTACAAAACAGGTACTTAAGAGGCTGAAGGAAAGAATCATTCCTATGTTAGGACAGCCAGAGAACATCTTATCGGATCATGGGAGCTGTTTTACCAGCATAGAATTTCGCAGGGAGTTGGAAAATCTGGGCATAAGACAGATTTTGTCCACAGTTCGACACCCGGAGTCGAATTCCGCAGAAAGAGTTATGAGGGAACTGCAAAAGTACATGAAGATATATTGCTCTACTGAGAACTGGAAATGGATTGACGTACTTGAGATTATTGAGTATTGTATCAACAATACCGTACACGAAGCGACAGGAGAGGTGCCAGTGAGCCTACATCTCGATAGAAGACCAGAGAGGCCATGGAATAATGTCATTCGGACACCCATCGATGCACAACCTGGACGTGAGTTGAGGATCCAGAGAACGTTCGAGTATCTCAAGAAACAAGCAGATAGACGGCAGCAGAGAAACAGGAGGAAACGCTATCACAGACCGTTACTCGTAGGGGAATACGTCTTATTGAAGAAACCCGCCAGTTCAGATCCAGAGAGCAGGAAATATAAGAAATTTCAGCATGCTTATCACGGACCCTACCTGATTATAAGGGATCTGCAAAATAATGCATATCGGATCAAAGACGAAGCAACAGGTAGAGAAGTTGTTGTAAATGCAGCAAATTTGAAGTTATATAGTCCACCAGAAGACTATGATACAAGAGAGGAGCAAGCATTGCACACCCAAGTGGACGGGGAATCATAACGTATGCACGGAAAGAATCTTGAGAAAAGCTTGCAGTCTCAGGAAGGGACGGAGCGAAGCGACCAGCTCGCAGACCTAACGGATACGAAGGGAGAATGCAGCTGTCAACTGCAGGAACTTTATGACCAGTTGAGGGAAGCCGCTGCGGAGCTAGAGGGGATGAATGAACAATTGCGAAGGCAGAACGAGAGTCTACGAGAAAGCAGACAGAGTGGAGTGGGGAACGAGAAATCCCATTGCCGAGAGCACTGACCGCTTAAAGTAAATATTGCATGGAGTCGATGCCATCTGAAAGGCCCGAAAAATTCACTTATGAAATGAATTTTCCGAGCTTAGCAGGGGAAAGATGTGCCCAACCGGTCACGGCAGTCTGGCATCGAACTCAGGTCTCATCAGAGAAGACCAGGCACATGGTTATGCCTAGAGTCGAACCATTGATCTCTGCGGGGGAGCGATTCAGGGAACCCAAAGAGCAATGAGAGGTATACTGGCATATAAGAAGGTAGCGTGATTTCACGATCTATAGGTGAATATCATAGCAATTTAAGGGAAGAACTATAGCCAAATGCAAGGAAATATACATTTTCAGAGCATACGAAAATGAGAGAAGGCCAGTTTGAAGTTTTACAAATGACCCTTAGCAAGTGGGCGGAGAATCTAGGCGCCGACCGAACTACTTACGTCTGGAGCGGAGAGACAGCTCAGAATTAATGACTCGGGTATCCACCGCTTGACAACGGTGCAAGCTATGGTGGGATCGACTGCACATGGAAATTAATTAATTACAGCCAAGTGGAGCATTGAAATGCATTGAAATATACACCCAGGTCAATATATTCACGGATAGGTAATTTAGGAGTGGTTTTTCACCTAAATTAAGGCCTTTATCTCCAAATGAATGCATTACAACCTAGCCTACGCTCGAGAGCAGTGACTTTGTGACCAGTCAACGGGGAAGTACCACGATGGCGTGCCCACGCGCTGAAATAAGGCAATTAATTGTAATTAATTGGCCGAAGCGATCGCCGGCACGCGAATGTTTTTGTAACCTCCACGCCTAAATAAACAAGATGTAGATGTCATTTCGGCTGAAGAGGTATTATTTCAAGAAAGGAGTCGCTCTCATGTGTCCAGTGGACTATGTTGTACGAGAAGCCTTTATATATGGGGGGCAAGGCAAGCCAAGCCAGTCTTCTACACTCTTCACCAGTCCGCCTAGAGTTATTCTACAGTATACACGTAACTAAGACGCTGTTAGTAGCGCGCCAAATGTTAAAGTATCAACGCGCCGTCGTTGGAGAACAATAGAAGCAAGTTATAAAGCTTCATAAGTCATCATGAAGTGCGTCGAAAGTAAATTAATACAGGTATTTACCTATTATCTGACGCAAATATAAATTCGCCACAGCGAAAAGGAACTTATAATGTTTTTGAACAGTTCTGATACCGGGAGGTATTGTCAGAATTATATATGACAGCATCGTCAGAAACACTACAATGATGGGAGCTCGGAAACCATTGCCACCTAATCTGGATAGTGAGCTGGACAAGATTGCAGGGAACGAGGATTGAACGTCCGTAAAACGCTGTTAGATTGTCACGGAGACCAGCGGTTGTCATAATTGCATCGCATCTCTGAGATCAGGCGTAGGAGAAGTCCAATTTAAGGATCAACATGTGAAGTAGTGGATAAATGTATATAAATTGTGAAATAGTGATTTAAAGTGTTCATGTGTATAGTGATTAATATGCAGTGTATTGCAATGATAAAAGCCACTGATAAAAATATGTGTATCATGTGGAAAGTGTATGAATCTAAGTGTTGTGTCAAGGATAACATGATGGCTTAATTCAAGCGTCATGGTAGCGCCAAAGCTGAGGCGCTGGCACTATCCAGCAAAGAGGAAAAAGTGAGTACCCATTTTTTTATAATGTCATTATAACTAAGTAGTTCACCATGTAACGATTTATCACTTTGAGTAAGATGTAATAGTCACTTATTGAACGAGTTTTCACCACTCGTCTTGAATAAAATATGGCTTGGAAGGTGATTTGTTTGAGGCCATTCAGGCAAAAATAGCGATGGATGTAACGGTAACGTTAAATGATAATAATAATATATTATGGGGTCGGCAACAGTAAAGTAATAGGCATTTTTGGCCTAAATAACGTTCAAATAGTGTCATGTCTAATGTAAAGATACTGTATTTAGTAAACAGTAAGAGTATAACGTGAAATATAGAGAAATACGAGAGCTTTTTCAGTGTCAGTGAAATATGAATGAATATTTGATAGGGTCGATCCTGTTTGAGGACCATTAAAGTAAAGTAAGCCAGTAATTTTATTAAATTTTGTTAGGAGCTATGTAAAGCTTTGGCTTAAGTGGTATGACAGAGAGAACGCGGGTGCCTTAATAATGGAGTCATATATGTGAAGTATTGTTTGAGCCGCATGTAAGCGTGCAGAATTAACGTAGAATCCAGTGATTTACGTAATAAATATTGCGGGGACAAACTAGTATAGCTTGCGAGTGAGGTGAGAAGTTGGCTAAATCTACGAGTAGTATCGCCCTTGAGCATACTGTATTATTTCGCAGCGAATTGGGCAGAGCCTGTCTGTATCCAACGCTTGCTTGAATTATGCCACTATTGACGTCCGTCGAGACGCTGTGAGCATGTGTGTATTAATGACCTACCCTGAGGTAAGGATCATATTCGTCGTTTAGGAACGCAGATTTCCTTATATTTTATTGACAGCTGCTGGTGAAAGTCGTGGATTTTCACTATGATGCGCGTCTTAAAGCCACTAGTAGTCACCATAGAACGGCAAGGCTATCACTAGAATTCCACCCCAGCCATGAATGTTATTTAAGGAGCCAGTTGAGCCCAAGACACTATAAGGATAGGTGTTAAATATTTAAATGACTCAATTATTTAGGAGCCACACTTAGCGTTACTCCAGTACTGCATTTGTAAACAAACCTGACCTTGATCTTGACAGCAGAGAGAGAGAGGGGGAATTGTAGACCACTTCTGCGGCGGCCATCTTGGCTAGCCAGCTGGAACGAATTTTATTGCCTGCTGAGGGAGAGGAAGGTCGTTCGACCGGTCCCTTGTAAGTTAGAGTCACAATAGGACACTGAGGAATCTCGATATTTCAATATGCAATTAGGATATGATTATTATGATGATGCCAATTGAATTGAACGGTGGGTTGCAACTCACATACGTTGTTGAATCATAGAAATCAGATAATATTTGGCTCAGTTATCCTCTGAGGAGAAAAGCTGAACCAAAATAATGTAGGCATCTTCTTTTAGAGTGCATTTTGCCATTCCTGCTAATTTATGCAGACGGGTATGTGTTTTCCCAGAACATGACACATTTGTAACGATGATAAGCCCGACAAGACCCAGAAAATCGTTATATGGTGAAACTATAAATTAAGTACCACTTTTCTTAAGGCGTTCATATGGATGGAAGGAGGGAAGATGATTCACACAACACAACAAATATCTGTTAATGATTGCAGAAAGTAATGAATTCATGTTAATCAAGGTAAATGCCATAAGAAATGGAATAATGTTTTATTAGTATCATTTTTATGTGATATGTGATTTTTGTGTTATGATACTCCCATTAACTAAAATTGTGTCACTTGATGAACACTATGGAAACCCATGGAAGTCTGAAAATATCATTGACAGGATGCTAGAATTAGATTTGAGTGCAGTGTAGCACTATTTTAAGAAGAAAGCTCACAGAACAACCGTATTTTATTTGTGGGAATTAAATGTAATTTGTCCTTTATTTGTATTTGTTGTATAGCCATGATTTTAGACCAGTAAATGTGTTATCTTTTGGAAAATGTTGTGTATTTCCTGTAGAGTAGTTACCTGGTAGACTCAAATCCTGAGCATGTGGTCGTATAGTGGGCAGGAACGTCCCATACCTCGAAAGACCGTGAGTTAGTTGGGATACGAACACATGGTCCACATGATGACAATCGGGTACACTGTCAAGGCATAGGTACGCAGCACTCCGAAAGAATGGTTTCAGGAATGTCTGGAGAGACTGACACATCGATGGCAAAAGTGCATAAAACTACAAGGAGATTATGTTGAGAAGGTGGACGTAACAACTGATGTGTAATGTACTTATTTGGGTAGTAGTAAAATGACGTGTAAAACAATATAGTACGCCCTTCGTATTAAGAAATAAAAAAAACAAAGATTCTGAGCAAAGTGCATTAAGAATATTGTTATTTATGAACTTGTAATCACCGTCAGTGTCCCAATGTTCACTGCCCCTCTCTGTATTGTCACTAGTAAGGTTTCCGTGCTTCTTTATCAGCTCTTGGTACGATAACTTAAACTCACTAGTGATACTGTTTATATACTGTACTTCATTATGTCTCTTGCTCTTGGCACTTTCAGAGGTGCTGTTTTGCAACTGCCTTAATTCCCTTCCTACATAATAAGGACTTCCTCATGGAAACGTATGTTGTTTTACACTGTACGTACAGTAATGCGTAGCTCAATTATGGTCCAAAGTGGATTTGTGAGGTTTTACATCCACCTTCTTCAATTGTCATGGTAACGTATCGATACTGTTGCATAAATATTTGTTTAATGTATTCATACACGTTTTACGAAAATTCCCCTGATTTTAAACCATACATTTAGAATAATTGTTTAACATTGAAAATATTTCTTAGCAGACAAAGTAGGGGTCCCCATTTTAGCAAAGACGTAAAATTAAGCAATTTCCTCAATGTACCAAATATTGAAGGGCTAAAGGGCCCGGAAAGGTTTTGATTTTTGTGTCTTGGAGAACTTTATCAAACTATAAAAGCAAATTTCAACAAGTAGTTGCGATCCTACTCATGTTAATTGCCTCTATCAACATACAAAATTTCAGTTTGATTGTTGTGATAGATTCGTAGATATTGAGAACCGTCTAAATATTTCGGATGCTCACCATTTTGGATTGTTATTTGAATAGGCCATAGAGATTTGTACCATTAAAGGAAAATTATTGCGTAGCTTCGTTATTCAATGTTTCACTTCGAACGCATGATTACGACACAAGAAATAAAAACTTAATTTTAAAATTTCGCACAGCCTCCATCTTGAGGTTATGTAAGCAATTGAACTAAATTAGATGCCAGTGCCTTACAATATGTATTATCATTTACGGTACCAGATTTCACTGCGCTCAGATGGTTAAATCACGAGAAAAGTCTATTAAAATGTTTCAACTTCGCTTGGCCGCCATGTTAGTTTTGTACTTTACAGGTTTTTGAAACTTATATATATATATAAACTTGTAGTAGTGCCCTTATCACCATACGGAATTTCAAGGTGATATCAGTAACAATTTCGGAGATATAGAATACCAATGGAATATTTCGCACAGCCGCCATTTTGAGGTTATTTAAACAATTGAACTAAGTTAGATGCCTGAGCATTGCAATGTGTATAAACATTTGCTTTACCAAGTTTCGTTACGTTTGGATGGTTAAATCGCGAGAAAAGTCTATTAAAAGTCTCAGCTTCGCTTGGTTTTCTATTTACCAGGTTTCTGATAGTCTCATAGGTGAACTTCTAGTAGTAACCTTTATCACCATACAAAATTTCAGGGTGATATCAGTAATAGTTTCGGAGATACTGAATGCTGGTGAAATATTTCGCACAGCCGCCATGTTGGATTGGTGAGAAACAATAAAATTTGAAGGGCACGGTCGGGGTCGGCTATGATCTTACCGAGTTTCATTGAAATCGCTCCAGCCGTTTAGAATTTATTAGGGGGACACACACACAAACCATCACACACACACACGCACACACACACGGACAAAAGATGATCTCATTAGCCTATTTTTTTTCCAAAAAATGAAAATAGGCTAAAAATCACGTCCGGCCTAAATGCATTTCCGGAAAACACCCTAAAATCGCTTGTTTCTTTACTCCTTTTCTTTTGGATTCAAATCCTAGACAAATTAACTTATATACAATTTTTTTTCTTTAATGTGTTCCTTTGTTCAATAAACTTAGGCGGCTTTTGATTTTTTGAAAAATCTTCACACACCGGAAGTAGGCCTAGTTATAAGTGCTTGAGTGAAACTCTGCCTTGGCTCACACTTGCACTCGTATTGGTAGAAAAGGAAAACGGCTAATCTAATCGATCGGATATGGTTAAATTGACTCACAGTAGCGCTCATAGTGGTAGAAAAGGCATACTGCTAATCTAATCGACCGGATATTGATGAGTTTCCGGTGAACAATCAAACATTTATCAGTCTACCACATGTCATCATGTCTATATTTGAGTTACCTACTACTCCTGGCTTATATTCCTACAGGTTGATGGTACGTAAATTCCCAAGTCTATATCCCCTCAAGGAATAGTGTTCACGGAAGGTCTAGTCTATGGCATTAAAGGATGTGTCCAACATTGAGTTCCTTGCCTGTGGATTGTTTACTGGATAACTAAAATGTTAATAAAGGCAGTAATTCCATCAGAATGGTTAATTTACAATTTAAGGGGAAACAAATTGTTTTTGTATGAAATATCGGCATTCAGTTTTTAGATAACCTGCTGTTCCTGTCGGCGGAGCGAATTCGAGCCAGCCATCTTCCTACTGTGAAACTGACTCCGTCCCCACTGGACTACGGCGCTTCACAAACAGGCATGCATAGCACACCTATTAATCTGCTTGCAACCTTTCTCCTCGCTTGCATTGGCAGCTGCTTAGAGGAAAAGGTGTTACACAGGGTGTTTCATTAGTTCACGGCAATATTTCCAGTTAAGATTTCATATGTGTTGATCAATTAGTTGTTGTAGACTATAAGTTATACCTAAGAACAATCCAACTATAAAATGCACCTACTGGTTGGCACCTGAAAATGTATACACGTCACACATTGCTACAGCCTTAAGGAGTTACATTAAGATTCTAAATGATTCGGTTTCTTTTTGGATGATAAACTATATTTGATATTTTTCATTAGGCCTACTTGATTTAGATTTTTTCATGATATACCCTATATTATATTTAAAAATATCCATTTCATTACATTATTTTACATTTAATTATAATATTTAATAATGATTGTTTACTTATCCAACATTAGTTAGTAGACTTAGATATAACAATAATATTTTAATGATATATTCCTGATGTTGGCAGAATATGACCTCATTGCTAGTTTGCAACATTGATATATGAATGGATATGTTTTAGTTATGACAAGACAAGAAAGTAAGAACCTAATCAACGTATGGCTGTCCATTGAACGAAGCTAGCGAACATTCATGAGAAGGCAAGAAAATATCCACCACTCCACTTTGGCTTTCTGATTAAACTCTTGAAAGTTGAAGAGATCGCTTGGTCCAAACGAGGCTCCAGGCTCTTTTTATATTGGAAGTGAAGGAAACTTGCCTGGGATCTTCTGTACTATTTTCGGGTAATTACTTAATTAACTTGATTAATTAAACATATCAATAAAAGAAGTTGTGTCGTATTGCAAGTCTACCACTGTTAGTCCCATTTGCTGGTTCTTTTACTTTGTAACGTTCCAATCCCTGTTTCCAGTTCTTTCATTTTAGCCACCGTCGTGATCTGTTGTAAGTAGACCCAAGTTCGGTAATGCACTATCACAGATTACTTTCAGTAATGTTTGTGTAATCCCACTCCTTCATCACTGTTGCGCTGAATGCGTCTGTAACGTCAACTGGAACACACGCATCAGATGAAATGTTCATAGTAACTTCCTCTAGCAATGAGGTCATATTCTGCCAACATCAGGAATATATCATTAAAATATTATTGTTATATCTAAGTCTACTAACTAATGTTGGATAAGTAAACAATCATTATTAAATAGTATAATTAAATGTAAAATAATGTTATGAAATGGATATTCTTAAATATAATATAGGGTTTCTCATGAAGAAATCCAAATCCAAATCAGGTAGGCCTAATGTAGAATATGAAATATGTTTATCATCCAGGAAGAAACTGAATCAATTAGAATCTTAATGTAACTCCTTAAGGCTGTCACAATGTGTGACGTGTATAAATTTTCAGATGCCAACAAGTAGGTGCATTTTATAGTCGGATTTGTCTTAGGTTAACAAATTGTCTACAAACAACTAGTTGAGTGGCAAAACTTTCTAGTTTGGACTGATATCTGACGTTCCAATACACAATTACTGTAGATTAGGGACAGATGACCTAATGTTCCGCCTCTTAAAACTCCAATATCCAACTAACTTACTGTAGATTATTTAATGTAGATCTTTGAGGTCATCACGAGGTATGGCTGGAAATGTACTGTATTATAACAGGGATAAATACATTTATTTATTTATTTATTTATTTATTTATTTTGCAGAAAATTATTGTTTAAGAAAACTATGAAAGTTATCACATAATTCTTCCCTCTTCCGTTCATTATTATTAGCCTGCTTTCGAATTTTGAAAAAAAAAACCTATTCTTATGTGATGTGTATGTGCTATAAATATGTCTGTTTATGTGTGTGTGTAAGCATGCCTGTCATCCTATGAATTCACATACGACGAAACCGAATTAAATCAAATTTGTTACAAAGCTACCACTAGTGCAACGCAGTCCCTTATTGTATACTGCCATCATCACAATGAAAACAAAATGGCACCATCCAAGCGTTCAATGCCTAAACCTAGTAACTTACTGGCTAATCTAATCATCGGATCACTACCAAATTGTGGAACAGCAAACCCTTCTATGGGAACCGTAAGAGGCCCAAACTATAAAGCCACTGGCTGAAAGATTTCAAGATGGTGACAGTGCAAAGTGGGACATTGTGCAACAATTCGTAACTTTATTGGAGGAGGATGAGCGCTGTTCCAGGTTCCAGCAAGATGGTGCCACTTGTCATTACGGTATAATCCATTACTCATGCTCCAATGAAGGAATGATCACACTAATTGGCATACAGGGAGAAAAATATAAGAAATCTATGTTGCCAATGTAATGACTTGATGAGATTGATTTACGCGGAATTACGTAATATATAATTAAATAACTCTCAATTATCTAGAGCTACAATAACGAAAGTTAGTAATAATTTAGAATCGTTTAAGTTGCCTTGTATGCCCAAGGCAAAACAACAGCGACTCCATACATCCAAGATGGTGACTGGGCGTACTATTAAAATATTAACGTCAGTAACTCACGGTGAAATTGAGTAATTTGACATAATTGTGTGAGGCAGGAGCACCATGCAAGAGACCACGATGACATTAATAATAACATTATCCCACTGAATATGGTATGCAACAACTATCCTAGAATTTCAGGATTTAACAATATATATCAATATTTTGTAACTATAATAATAACAAATACTGTAGTTCCATGAAGAACTAAATAGCCTGTATTTATACATCCTGCTTATTGCCTCTATCAACATACACATTTTCAGTTTGATTGCTGTAATAGATTCGTAGATATTGAGAACTGTCTAAATATATCGGCTGATCGCCATGTTGGAATTGTACATATGTAGGTCTTAGAGTTATGTACTGCTCGAGTTCAAGCTCTGTGAACTTGCGGGGTGAGGGTAAAGAGCAGGGAAGGGTCAGACGAGAAGAGAAGGGTCTGTCAACAGCCCGCCGTGATATATGGTATTCCTTTATATTCCAATACTGCTAACATAGGGTCGTTGCTCAAACCACTGTGGTGTTACGAATGAGTGAGTGAGTCACCGACCAATGTATTTGGTTCTGTTACTACGCACGGACCAAGAAACCTCATCACTCGTCAACACCACTTCTCATAGTCCGCGATGCACATTCCTCTCATGTTCACGCAGCTTAGACCCGAGCAGTACTATTACATGAAGATTATTGTGTAGGTATAATATTCAAACTCAAATGCATGATTAGGACACAAGAAATAAAATCGAGATTTTAAAATTTCGCACAGCTGCCATCTTGTGGTTTTGAAAACATTTGAAATGAATTAGATGCCAGAGGATTACTATATATATAAGTATATACCGTACCAAGTTTCACTGCGCTCAGATGGTTAAATCGCCAGAAACGTCCTTTTGAATATTTAAATTTCGCGGCGCCGCCATGTTGGATTTGTGCTCACCAGGTCCCATATTTGAACTTATGTTTATTTCAAACTCTCGTTTTTATTTCTTGCGTCCTAATCATGCGATTTAAGTTGGAATAAAACACCTACACAATAATCTTCATGTAATAGTACATAACTCCGACCTACATATATAAATCCAACATGGCGACCATCCGAAATATTTAGACGGTTCTCAATATCTACGAATCTATTACAGCAATCATACTGAAATGTTGTATGTTGATAGAGGCAATTAACAGAAGTAGGGTATATGGAAATAGGCTGTATAGTTCTTCACGGAATTACGTGTTTTAATTTAATGTTCCGATTTTTTAAATCCTTGTTTTGTTCTTTATTGGCCAATTTGGAATCGTCAAGAAAATGAAGTAACTCCGTTATTTAACAATGAGCATTGGTGTAATGGACCTATATAATGACTAATGATCCAAAAATCTGTCGAGGACTTACAGATACAATTAACGAGATAATCTTGCATACAGCCTGGTTAATTCAGACGAGGCGTCCACTCTTCTATCTGCCTTGTTTCCCCTCTTCCTCGGCTGGAGAGCGCATAGCTTATTGGGATTTATGCTAGCTTAGTTGAAGCTGCGTCGATCGTTGACCCGTCTAGGTGTGGAAGTTGTCAGCAAGTCGAGTTGTTAACTTCCCTAACTAGCACAATTCCCCATGTTGAGTGGTGCATATGGTAATCTAACAAATGGTTTGAGCACTGAAATTACTCAGAACAAATAGCGACCCCTTTGGAGTTGATTGTGTGTATCTATTCTACAGGGTGTTCGTAAAGTCACAGGACTCGAACTTTGAAAAATCGTAGCTCACGTATCTGACGAAATAAGTTGGCAAGCTTCGGTATAAGATGTTATCAGACATTGTAGAACTAGTTGTAGTAGTTTCAGAACAGTGCGGCTGTTGCCTTGCGTAGAGTGAGTCTTACTATGTCAAGCGGGCGACAATGCATTTTACGTCCGCACAACGGGTCGCTTTATTGGAGGGTTATTTTGAGTGTAAAATTTAAGAGAAATGTGTGAAAAAATGGAATCATCGATTTCCTGATGAACCCTTACCAGGTAAATCTTCTTTGTAAGATCTTGTACCCAGGTTTCGTGACACACTTCGTGAAGATAGAGAACAATGTGGGAGCCCTAAATTAATTACTGGTGCTTTCCTTTGCGAAGTTGGGCAACTCATTGAATGATCTCTGCGGAAATCTGTAAGACGATTGTCAGAAGAACTTAGAGGATCAATTGGGTCACACATAAAACGTTGAAAGTGGGACATAGTGCAAGAATTCGTATCTTGATTGGACGAGGATGTGCGCTATTGCTGGTTCCAGCAAGATGGTGCCACGTGTCATACTGCTAACGCGACCACAGCTATATTGTGATTTTCTTTAAGAAATCGAGTAATCTCAAGACATTTGTGGCCTCATCTTATAATTCATCAGATTTAACCTCTCCAGACTTTTTTCAGTGGGGATATTTTAAATAAAAAGTATATAATACGCATTCCTCACAAGAACTCAAAGAAGCAATTTCTAAATGTATTGGAGAAATAACACCAGCACCTTGGAACGAGTGTCGCTAAACATATGTAAGCGTGTACATGTGTGCCTGCAAGAAAATGGTGGTCACTTTCAACATCTCATGTGAGCTGGGACAGTGGGAATGCAATGTGCAAAACTAAGTTAGTGTTATGACTGAACATTTATTACTGTCAGCACTTCCACAATATTTCCACTGGAGTTGTTCACTTGAATGTATGTGGAACTATTGTGTGCAATCACTAGATTTGTTTGTGTAATACAACGCTAGAAAGAAATTGGAAATATTGAGTCTGGTGACTTATCGAACATCCTGTATAAGCAGGTTCGAACAGCTGTCATGTGCTATTATAATATATCGATATTAATGTATTTTAAGTATGTTAACCTGTGTTCCATTGTTGCTCACGTCCGTAGGATTCGCCTGAAAGTACCCTACACGTGACCCCTAAGCGAGCAACAGCGAACAGGCGACCGGACATATCTCACTCCCGGTCAAGATACAACAATGTACATGGAATATTACCAAAGAATCGCCAGTAAGAACGCCGTCACAACTTTATCAATTTAAATAGCTGCTTCTGTTTGGTTTTTTAAAGCAGCAAGACACCAAAACTTCAAGTTGGAGGTTATACTAATTGGAGTGCCCTTGTGTGAATTGAAAATCGACAGCCTGCTTCCAGTCGACTGACCGGTCAGGAATGGAATGAATGAAGCCCCCATCTAGCGGCGAGGATATGAACTGTGCCGGCTGCCGAAGCCTGTCATACTCCCCTGGGGCAATGATTAAATGAATGACAGATGAAAGGAAATTATAGTGGAGAGTGTTGCTGGAATGAAATCTTGACAGGGAAAACCGGAGTAACGGGAGAAAAACCTGTCTGCCTCCGTTTTGTCCAGCACAAATCTCACATGGAGTGACCAGGATTTGAACCACAGACCCAGCGGTGAGAAGCCAGCGTGCTGTCGCCTAAGCCACGGAGGCTTCACTCCCTTGTGTGAATTAATCATCTTAAATATAAATGTAAGGAATATATATTTGTTTTGTTGCTTTAAAATGTGCAAAACCAAATCAATATCATAACTTGGAATACTTTGTTAGTTGTTGAAAAGGGGGAAATTCAAAGGAGACGTTTGCTATTGTGTATACTATTTGGTCTGTGGAAAATTACATATTGTATCTGTAAAGCCACACGGTAAATAAATAAATATTGTGATTATAATTAGTATTATTATTACTACTTAGTCACAACAGTAATTCAATAGAACACAGGTTAACATACCTTAACTGCATTCATAATTACGCAGCAACCATAGAAGTGAACAATGAAAAATGAAAATCCACAGCCTGCTTCCAGTCTCCGACCGGGTCAGGAATGGAATGAATGAAGCCCCCATCTAGCGGCGAGGATATGAACTGTGCCGGCTGCCGAGGCCTGACGCACTCCTCTGGGGCAATGATTAAATGAATGACAGATGAAATGAAATGATAGTGGAGAGTGTTGCTGGAATGACATTTTGACAGGGAAAACCGGAGTACCCGGAGAAAAACCTGTCTGCCTCCGTTTTGTCCAGCACAGATATCACATGGAGTGACCGGGATTTGAACCACGGACCCAGCGGTGAGAGGCCGGCGTGCTGCCGCCTAAGCCACGGAGGCTCAGAAGTGAACAATAACATCTGTAAATAAAATTGACGTGTTACACAAATTTACGAACTCATGTAATCTAAACATTGTATATTTGTGTATAAGAGTAATTCATAAACATCGTAATTAATTAAGCCTAAGTGAGCAGGATCGAAGTCGTTCGAATGATGATCGATACATGTCATCCAATTAAGTGCCCCCTCCCCCGTTTTTGTACATTAAAGCGTGTAATTTTGAGATAAATATCTTAAGTAATATTTCTCATATTAGGGTATATAAACACTAATGTAATTGGGCACAGTTTGTGTTGACCGACTGGACAGCTTTCTTTAACTAGGCCCCTAGGGCACTGTTATTTGTACTGTCAGTGAGTGGCGGCTCAGTTGGATGTGACTGCTGTGTGTAACGATGAGTAACATTTAACTTGAATTCATCGACTGAGGTTTCCGGGCGACATGCTTAGGAAATTCAAGGCAAATACAGTATAAGTTGACTGTGGAGCAGCATTGTAAACAACTGTCTCTCTGAACCATCCACCCCATTTGGACGAGCCGCCGTTAATGTAAGTATACTTCCGTATACCATTCACCAATCAAATTCACACAAATATACCATCAAGTATACAAATTGGAGCTGGATGTATAGGGTCGAATACAATATGCAGTATTACTTTAAATATCTGAGCCTCCGTGGCTTAGGCAGCAGCACGCCGGCCTCTCACCGCTGGGTCCGTGGTTCAAATCCCGGTCACTCCATGTGAGATCTGCGCTGGACAAAACGGAGGCAGACAGGTTTTTCTCCGGGTACTCCGGTTTTCCCTGTCACAATTTCATTCCAGCAACACTTTCTACTATCATTTCATTTCATCTGTCATTCAGTTAATCATTGCCCCAGAGGAGTGCGACAGGCTTCGGCAGCCGGCACACTTCATATCCTCGCCGCTAGATAGGGGCTTCATTCATTCCATTCCTGACCCGGTCGGAGACTGGAAGCAGGCTGTGGATTTTCATTTTTCACTTTAAATATCAACATACATGATATATCTACATACATACATACATACATACATGTGTTCTCACACAAATTTGAAACTCTTCTGGCTGACTAGCACTCTAGTAACTAGTTAGAAGATGCTTTGACCTCATTTTACATTAAAGAGAAGGAACATAAAGGCATACGCCGAAGTTTATTGAAAAGCCGTTGCAAGTGAATGTGTTGCTTACTTCTGCCTCAACAGGTTGTCGGTCGATGTCTCTGAGTTTCGCTTTACACGATCTGAGAGCAAGTGTAGGTCAATGAATTCCACTCTAACCGTAATTAACATAAGCTGAATAGCTCAAGGGTACGGTATCCAAAGTAATCAACTCTGGTCAGAATGTGCCTAAAGTAGCAATACATTTAGTTATTCTTAAACTGTGTAACCATTTGTAATTGCTCATCAGAAAGTAGGTCGGAGTTAGAGTGTGTATAGCCACGTGAAATGAGATATCAAACGCCCTGTCTCTTTAATGTAAAATTGATCATAGGGTATTATACAGTACGTGCAGTTTTGAAGCCATTGTTTTCAGTGTTGCCTGTACGAACTGTCAGTTGATACTTTTCAGTTGATCAACGCGCTTCATGCCCAATATGATTGCGTGGGGTCACACTATATAACATACCATCAGTAGTGCCCGGCTTCGCCCGGTGGATTTATTTGTTTTATGGATGAATAATAAATAATAATAAATACAGCCCTTTAATCCCCTAAGGGCAATGGCCTCCTGTCTAGGCAGGGATTTTGCTCCATTACACTCATTAGGTGAGCAGTCCTAAAGAGTAGTGAGGCACCTAGTGGTGCACTTTTCTGGCATGTTAGCCTCTGTTCTTGAATTGTTCTTATAGCTATTGATATACCTATTCCTAACCTAGTTACAGTATTGTCTATGTTCTGTGTTCTTGTTCTTATATCTAATATTTGCAAAATTGTTAATGTTTCTAGGACGTTCACTTTATTTTAGTACAGTTTTAAATGTCCTCAATACATTGTCGCTATTGTATTTAAGGGTTCACTATGTTGCACTGAGTTGCTCCTTTCCTTTCCTCGCATATACTACGTTTTGAAAAGGAGATTTTCTAGAGTCTTCCACTCTTGTCTGTCTCTTGCTCTTCTTGTCCATTGTGGTCCGGCAAATTTCTTGAATGTGTCAGCCCAGCGTGTCCTCTGTCTTCCTACGTTTCTCCTGCCGGTTCTGGGGTCCCACATCGTTAGTCTGTGCGTCCACCTTCTATGCTCCATCCTCGCTACGTGGCCTCCCCATTTCCATTTTAGTCTTGAATACTACTACACAACTGGCACATGTTACTTAAACTACCAGAAAAAAAAACTTTTTGTGGTGGTGGTGGTGGTGGTGGTGGTGGTGGTGGTGGTGGTGGTTGTAGTAAGGGTGATAAGCAGTACAGTATAATGGACGTAACATTTACATCATTTACCCCTAATGATAATAATGATAATAATAAATAGGGAAACGGCTATTTACTAACTACAGCACTGACACATAATTTACAAACAAATTTCTAAAAATGATTAGAAAGAGGAGTAAGTGAAACAAAAGACACTGCCTAGGGCCTAAATCTCATTGTCTGTTAGAAATGTAGAGACTAATAGTGTCGTCTCTTATCGCATAGCGCCGTAGGAAAATAATCAGAACACTTTGGAAAACTTCGGCTGTCCCGAGCTCCTGAGGTAGCAATAGTATCATTTATGGCCACATAGCGCTCAACGATAAGTTTCGGAATGAATTACGGTAAATTTGAAAGAACCAATGTTTATTGCAGTTGATAACCTCAATGAATTGCACCAACACCATTGCACTTATACAGATGCATAATATGTTCATGATGATAACTGTTTTAAGTGGCAAAATAAATCTTTTTGCACTAATTACTCCCCGTGACTGCAATTTATAAGCAGCGCAGGATTTAACTATTTTTGCAATTCTGCACCAGAACACTGGTAGGGGCGACGTGATGTAGCCCAAATTGCCAGTCAACAATAGACTTATTAAAATACTCTTACAGTTACACTACAACGGACATGAATGATTCTAGGTAGTGTTGTCCAAAATTTCAAGTGGACAGTATTACCAACAGGGTTTCAAAGTGTATGTATAATTTGGTGCAATTTGGAGGAACGGTGTAGATTTGTGATAAAGGGCCCAAATGCAGGGAATGGAGTGGTCTGTCCGAAATTTCATGCTGACAGTGTTACTCGCAGGGTTACAAAGGGTAAGTATACAAATTTTGGTCCAGATCGGTGAAACGGTGTAGATTTGTGCCAAAGGGCCTAAGTGCAGGGAATGGAGTGGTCTGTCCGAAATTTCATGTAAACAGTGTTACTCGCAGGGTTCCAAATGGTAAGTATACAAGTTTTGGTCCAGATCGGTGAAACTGTGTAGATGTGTGCCAAAGGGCCTAAATGCAAGGAATGGAGTGGTCTGTCCGGAATTTCATGCTGACAGTGTTACTCGCAGGGTTACAAAGGGTAAGTATACAGATTTTGGTTCTGATTGGTGAAACGGTGTAGACTTGTGCTGAAGGGCATAAATGCAGGGAATGGAGTGGTCTGTCATGAATTTCATGCTGACAGTGTTACTCGCAGGGTTACAAAGGGTAAGTATACAAATTGGTCCAGATCGGTGAAATGGTGTAGATTTGTGCCAAAGGGCCTAAGTGCAGGGAATGGAGTGGTCTGCCTGAAATTTCATTCAGACAGTGCTCCTCGTAGGGTTCCAAAGGGTAAGTATACAAATTTTGGTTCAGATTGGTGAAACGGTGTGGATTTGTGCCGAAGGGCATAAATGCAGGGAATGGAGTGGTCTGCCCGAAATTTCATGTAAACAGTGTTACTCGCAGGGTTCCAAAGGGTAAGTATACAAATTTTGGTCCAGATCGGTGAAACGGTGTAGATGCGTGCCAAAGGGCCTAAATGCAGGGAATGGAGTGATCTGTCCGAATTTTATGCAGACAGTGTTCCTCGTAGGGTTCCTAACGGTAAGTATACACATTTTGGTTCAGATTGGTGAAACGGGGTGGATTTGTGCCGAAGGGCATAAATGCAGGGAATGGAGTGGTCTGTCCTGTATTTCATGTAAACAGTGTTACTCGCAGGGTTCCAAATGGTAAGTATACAAGTTTTGGTCCAGATCGGTGAAACGGTGTAGATTTGTGTCAAAGTGTCTAAATGCAGGGAATTGAGTGGTCTGTTCGAAATTTAAAATGGGCAGTGTTACTCGCAGAATTCCGAAGGCTAAGTATACATATTTAGGTTCAGATCGGTGAAAAGGGGTGGATTTGTGCCAAAGGGCCTAAATGCAGGGAATGGACCGGTCTGTGTTACATTTCATGCAGACAGTGTTTACTCGCAGGGTTCCAAAGTGTAAGTATACAAATTTTGGTTCAGATCGGAGAAACGGTGTAGATTTGTGCCAAAGGGCATAAAAGCAAGGAATGGAGTGGTCTGTCCGAAATTTCATGTACACAGTGTTACTCGTAGGGTTCCAAAGGCTTTGTATACACATTTTGATTCAGATCGGTGAAAAGGTGTAGATCTGTGCCAAAGGGCCTAAATGCAGGGAATCGGCCGGTCTGTCATAAATTTCATTCAGACAGTGTTACTCGCAGGGTTCCAAAGGGTAAGTATACAAATTTTGGTTCAGATCGGTGGAATGGTGTAGATTTGTGCCAAAGGGCCTAAATGCAGGAAATGGACCGGTCTGTCTTACATTTCAAGCAGACAGTGTTACTTGCATGGTTCCAAAGGGTAAGTATACAAATTTTGGTTCAGATCGGTGAAACGGTGTAGATTTGTGCCAAAGGGCATAAATGCAGGGAATGGAGTGGTCTGCCCGAAATTTCATTCAGACAGTGTTACTCGTAGGGTTCCAAAGGCTTTGTATACACATTTTGATTCAGATCGGTGAAAAGGTGTAGATTTGTACTGAACCCGCTGAGCTATGGTTCATGTGATATTTTTTATGACAGAACATTTATGATAGGATGTTGTACCTTTGAACACACCCAGGAAGCCACGTGGAGCTGAGAGCTCACGCGATACTCTTTGAAGTAGCGTTGAATCGCACTTTTGACTTCGGTGAAAACTGCTAATTATTTATCTGAGGTGTTATTAATTAATTTTATTCTTTCTCAAGACTCAGAATATTCCATTTCGTCATGCTGCATTATTAAAACATTTTTGAGAATGTTATTTTAGCTTAAGGTAAGGTAATACCCTTGCAGATACCCAAATAGGAACGTAAGTAGTCGCTCAACGACTTCGGTGTGACGACCTACTTCCTTGAGACACCCAGTGCCTTGCACTACGTCTGGAGAATCCGCCCAGTACAGGCGTGTAATCGTATTTGTCCTGTAAGACATAGAAGAATATCCGCTTGTTAGCGTTGAATTGGTTATCAGGTGCCATCGTGCACTGGCATATTGTAAAATACTGGTATTTATGCACAGTGAGCCACAGAAACATATTGAAGATAATTATTGGCAAGTATTAGTGAATTATATAACATTACCAGAACACCACATTTTAGTACCCACGTGTTTGTGGAGGGCCAAATGCCTTGTGGATAATATACAGGTAAATATGTTGCAACTACTTCAAATAAGTGTGATTATGATAGTGTAACATATTTGGATTGCCAGAGTGAAGTTTTTATTTCCAAAACGACGTACATTTTACCGATGCTGCATGATAGAAACGTAGCGTCATTAGCACGTGCAGAATCATAGAGCAGTGCTAGCTCACGTATCTATTCACATCCACGAAATTAAGGCTGTGTTATCAATTACTATCAAAGCCTACAACATTTACGACGAACATTATATTTTTGGAAAGTGAAAGAATGAACTTCATAATTTATTTCACCGTCAACATGACCAGACTATTCCACACCATGTTTGAACCAGTCATCATGGGAT
Source organism: Meconema thalassinum (assembly GCA_946902985.2). Lineage (NCBI taxonomy): Eukaryota > Metazoa > Arthropoda > Insecta > Orthoptera > Tettigoniidae > Meconema > Meconema thalassinum. The sequence goes on along the minus strand of OX336391.1, from coordinate 290,107,841 downwards.
AATACCATCCTGGTATGAGGGTGATGTTTCTACGAGAACTAGCATGATGGTGGAGCTTGCAGAACCGAGGACGAGAAGGAAGGAATCCAAGATGCCATTTCCAGGCATATCCAGCATATCCACGGAGTTGTCGACAGGGACGAATCGAAGCCTGGTCTTTGGAGGAGTCCAGATGGGAATCCTGATGAGGATAATACCGTTCCAGATATCCAGAGAGGAATTTGTACAACCCTGGTTATTGAATAGAGGGCTCAGTGATAGCTTCTCCATGTCGTGAGTTTTTGGACATCCCTTCTCTTGTTCTAGTTCTGGTGGTATATTAGATTTAATGTAGTTTGTGAATCAACCGCACTCTGTGTCAGCCATTTTTCTAGGTAGGGATTGTATCTAGTTTAATTTAATGTCATTTATTTCAGTATAGTGAGACACCCTTGGGTCTGACATTTTGGTTAACCCTGGTGCAGCTTGATGAACGTCGTAAATCGTCAAAGCCTATCTTTTGCTAGATGTGACCGTAGTCATTCGAGGCTATTTTGTCCAACCCTATTTGGGGTGATTTTTCAAGTCTTTGCTGACTTTAGTTATGACAATCAGATGTCATGGTTATTTCTTTAACTGCATTCTCTGCAGCCAGTTTTGATACATCCCTGACTTTCGTTGGAACGGTCGTATCAGTTAGGCAATCGACTGTAATTGCCAGTTTTGTAAATGCATTATATTTTCATTTTGAATAAGCTCAGAAGCTATTCTTGGTCAAGTTTGAACCTAACAATTAGAAGGAATGTTTCGTTGCCTAGCATCGAACTCAGTTCCCAACGTATCATTAAGCAGATCCTTGTATGGAATCTATGCCACAATTATCATTTTGCTTGTGTCATGTAAGACACGTTTTTATTTGATGTTGTACTAGCAACTATTGAATTGTATTTTGAGAGCAAAGATCTCCAGTCATTGTAAGATTACTATCATTTAGACGTCTTTGGTAGAAAGACGGAATTATATTATTCTATTCAGATTTATTGCTTGTTTTTATACACGGATTCTTTAGAGGTTCATAACCCATGGTAAAGTTTTTTATGAACATGCCAGATGTATAGTTTTATTTTGATTAAATCGCCGGCCTTGAATAATGTGTGTTTTGTGTCGACCGAACGCAGGAATGTGGTAGCCTGCTGGTGACATAAACTGGTTTTGTAATCCAGTGCCCTTGAGAGCACGCTTCATTTGTTTGTGAGACAGGACTACTTTGACAAGAGACAGAATGCAATTGTATTCGCTCTTTCTTTCATTGCAACTTAGCTTATGTAACCCAGTTTTCAACCCTGTCTCAGATCACATGTTTTATAGATTGCTTTTTGTTAGTTGAGCGCACTTCTTGCGTGTACCGTTTTGACGTGTACAATTAGGTCAGGTTTTCTATAGTGAGTTGCAGGCGACCCTGTTAAATGCAGGAATTTATTGTATGAAGGTACTTGTGATTACCTTGTCCGGGAGGGTTCCCGTTGACCAGATGTTATTGGAAGGTAACTGTTGTGGACAGGCCTATCCCAGAGTTATTGAATGAGAGCTTTGCGCCGCTGGTAACCCGTGTTATTGTGCGTCCGAGTTGTTATTGCTCGTTGATCTTATTCCGACTGTTGAGTCGAGGCTTTTTGGTGGAGAATGATCTCAGTGTAGACACTCCGTGCCCGAGTTATTGTCAGTATTATTCGCCATAAACCAACGATAAACCTAAACCGACATCTTAATAATAAAACGCATAATTTTGGTAAAACAAAAGCTAACTAATGAATTCTTTCTATCTAACTTTGTTGTGTTGCATTTTGGAACTGTTGACATAGCCGTGCAGTTGAAGGTAATTTCCTCGTGTGGAATTGACTAGGACAGTTGACACTTTTGTAGCGACCTGAAGCATGCGTGAACCTAGAGTTCGTAGCTTGTGAAGCTCAGGCCATGCGATGTCAGACGTGGTCTCAACTACGCATTCGTCACCGTAATTACACACATTAGATGACTATGGCTTACAAAGAGTAAACCAAGGTGTAGGCAGGAATGTAATAAAGATTTGTGTCTATTTCATTACTTATTTATGATGTACAAGTGTGTAAGTCCTACATGTTACCTTATTGTGTGCTGATAGCACGTAGTTACTAAGAATAATTAAATGTTTTTCATGGCTGTACACTTAGATTTGTTGTAATTGTTTTCTATTACGGACGTCATCGCCGTAAATTTTGTTATTAACTGTTAGGACTTAGCTAGATGATTAACGTTAAATGTAAATGTGGAAATGGTATCATCCTAACTTAGATTTGTTTTGCTACCCTGTTAAATGTAAATTCTGATATTAGCTTAATCTTGTAACTTTAACTAGGGACTTGCGTCGTACCATTTTCCTAGTGTTGCTGTTGTTGCTTTATTATTGTGAGATAGATCTTTCGCGAGGGTTTTCCGTAACTTCTCAGGTAGGGACCTGCTCTTTATTTTCTTTTGTTTATTAGTTTGCGGACTAGCCGATCATAACCCTCCGAACTAGGCTAGGGGCTTGTGAATTTTAATACATTTTCACGGTGTTTTACTTAAGTCTGGATGTTTAATTTCTCAGTCTAGTTTTGAGGTGAACCCTTCCTTAGGCAGTCTATGACCATCGTCACCATGTACCACGATCCCCGTGGACTACAGTGTCTCGTGCCGCTTAGCCTATTAGGAAGTTCACCTGATCCTCACGGTAATTTTATTCGACTTATGGGATGTTAGGAAAGTCATCGTGGTTGTTGACTCGACTAACGGTCTCATAAAATGGCGCCCAACTCTTGTGCCGACGTTAACGTGGTGACCGTCAGTACCATGTTACTTTGGAGGATCTTAATGTTGATTAATGGTAAATTGACAGGACTGGGACGAACTTAGAAAGTCGTACTGCAGATCAATTGACCGCATGGCATTCATGTTTGATAGAAGTCCATGGGGTGAGGCTTTAGTGTTGGATAAATGATGGATAGGGTTTTATTTGATGATGCCTCATCCTGAGTAAATGTAATACTTTGCTTTGCTCGCCGTTGTCTTTGTAAATGTAGAAGCACTTAGTTTGCATACTCCAGCTGTACTCGTGATATTTATATAAATGAAACAAGCTTTATACCACCAAGTAACTAATCATAGCTGTAAGTTCTAGTGGAGATTGATCCCTCACTTTCTCATATATATTTCTTGTCAAATGGACGAGGAAACGATTCGTCGCGTGTTTGGAGAGATGATGGCAGGTGTGAATGCTAATCTCCAACAGATTACTGCTGACTTAGGTCAGAATACTCAATCTATAAACAATGTTAGTGGTCATGTAGACCAAGTAAGACAGGAAGTTCACAATGTTAGTGCTCATGTAGACCAAGTAAGACAGGAAGTTCACAATGTTAGTGCTCATGTAGACCAAGTAAGACAGGACTTGGATGTAAACACTCAATCTATAAACAATGTTAGACTAGATTTAGAGGTAAATACTCAATCTGTTAATAATGTCAGGACTGATTTAACCCAAGTCAGGGCTGATATGGACGCATTTAGGGTCGAAGCCAGAAATGATCTCACGGCAGGTTTAGCGGCAGTTAGGGTTGATGTCATACGACACCATCAGGAGGCTAAGCAGCGTGTAGATTGCCTAACAGACCAAGTGAATAGAGCTACGGAGGATGTGCAAAACCGACTGGAGGAGCACACGGCTCAAATTCAAACCACCATAAATAGAGTCCAGATAGACATGAAAGCTGACCTGGAACACACTCGGGAAGAATTCGGGACTCGATTGACGCACGTCGAGGGATTCATGGACACTGTAAAAAAGGACATGACAACCATGAATATCGGATTAGTTCTCATGAGAGGAGCTGCAAATGCTGTGAACAACAATGTTAGGACGATCGTTGACGGCATGTTAGAGGTCAGAGACGAACTGAACGTTAACAGGAGAAACATTTCTGAACTAATGGAAACCGTAGCAAGCCTACGCGAAACAGTGAATGTTCATCATGAGGAACATAACATTGACCTCATGTTATTAAGAGGGGACCTCAACGAACATAAGACCATAGTAGAGGCCAAGGTAGCCGAGGTCAAAGACAACATGTCAAGAGTCGAGGGAGAGATCGATTCTTTACAAAAGCGATTTGAGAAGGTCACAGTAAACGAAAGGTTAGACCTTAGCCATAACCTCAGAACGGCCATACATGAAGTAGACGCGAACCTCAAGGGAAAGGTCGATAGAATCGAATTACAATTGAATGACTTAGGCAACAAAGTCGCGGCCAGAACTATTCAAGGACTTGAGGTCATAGAAAGACGTGTTGACAGACTCGAAACGACTCCTAGGGAGAGACACTTACACTCACAAATGGGAGAATCTCAGGAAACACCCGTTTCTCAATCTGAAGGAATGATGCCAACTCATTTTCAGCCCAGCGCACCTACAGAACCACAACCATCACAATTCACTGGTTCAGCGCCGAGCCAGGTTTTGAACTTTAACGCCCATCCCTTTCGACCAGCACCAAGTCAACCTAATAATGAGATAAATACACCTACGCATGACTACACGCAGAACACATTTAGACCCGCGCATACGCAGGGAAATGTGACGATAATACGTTCGAGAGAGGAGCAACCAGCTCGCTTCTCCGGAACTGGAAGCGGTGTTACTCCAGTGGAATTTCTAGCCAATGTCGAAAGCTATCTGAGAGATACGATGGTAACTCCAGAGAGGGAACTCAGAGTCATAGAACGTTTGCTTGAGGGGCAAGCCAGTACCTGGTTTAGAGCATTTAGATACTCGTTTACAGGCTACCAGGACTTTAAGGAAGCATTACTAAGAACGTATTGGTCGAGTGACATTCAGCAGAGCATCCGAGCTGAAATGTATACTCGTCGATACAGCTCGAATACACCTACTCGTTATGCGAGCTACTTCGCTATACAGCTTGCGAAGCTTCGTTGTCTTCAGCCTCCGTTGTCTGAACAAGGTTTAGTTAACACCATTGTTTGGCAGTACCCTGCGGACGTACAACGTGTGTTGATCGCTGCAGGGGCATCCACGTTTCAGCAATGTGACCAGATTCTGCGACGCTTGGGTGCGAACACGGAACAGTTCCCGTCACACCGTCAGCAGAAGGCTGACAGGCGCGAGGAAAGACACATAAACTTGACCACTGTCGATAAAGTAAGCCAGACTCCGCAACAAACGCAAACACAAGAGAGTTCTGGGCATCGTGATAATAACTACAACTATCGTAGGAGGGAATGGAACAACGCTCCATATGCTCGAGATCAACAAGATGACCGTCGTAGTCATTGGAATCGGAGATTCGACTGAGGGACGAATGATAACCAAAGTCACGAAAATTACCACCGCGGGAATAACGGAAGAAACCAACAGCACGGAAGTATCCGAAGGGATTATCGATACGCTAGAGGATATACCCGAGATCGAGACCCTAGATACCAGCCAGACAGAGATTGGAAAGGAAGAGCACGGGAGAGCCGTGAGTACCTCCAACAACTAAGAGAGCTGCAAATCCAAGAAGAGGGAGAACGGAGCCCAACTTCGAGGGAAAATAGAGATTCGGCGCAGGAGACGGAGCACAACCAGCCCAGTACTTCTCGCCAGAATAATAAAAAAACGCCGAAAAATTAACAGATTCTTGTCAGGTTGAGCACCGAGTAACTGCTACCATATTACTCTGGGAGCCAATCCAAGAAGACTTGTTGGTCGAACGACGAACGACGAACCACAATTATGAGTTGACCCGTCTGCCCAAGATAGTAGTCACTTTGAACGAAGTCAACGTAGTCATTCTCATTGATACTGGGGCAATGATTAGTGTTATTTCCGACGACTGCCATGCCAGATTAAAGGCCAACTCTGAGGTGACAGAGCTGCCTGTTTCAGCTGTAAGAGTCAGAGGTGTCATACCTGACCGGGTTGTGACGTGCAAAATCCAGATTCTTTGTACTCTGAAGATTTCAAATTACGTGTATTTGCACGAATTTCTTGTAATGAAGGGCTTGCATCATGACGCCATACTAGGCGCAGACTTCATTAGAAAATATGATGGTATCATTGACATGGGCCGTAACACGGTAGAGTTCAAGCCGAACGAACCCATTCAGATGAACCTAGTTGAAGAAGAACCGGAATTCCTATCCGAAGTCGACGTAGTCGAAAACTTGAATGGCAAGGAAATTGACGAGACACTCGATGCCGACGAAGAGGCAGAATCATTATCAGCACCCACACGAGAGAATTTTGACATAATATTGAACGAATACAGGGACATATTCGACACCACACCTGGTGAGATATTAGACTACGAATACGACATTGTGCTACTGGATGATTCCCCATTCCAGAGGAAAATTTACCCGATTGCTGAGAAAAATCGTGAAGAAGCTGCTAAGAAGATCCATGAGATGGAAGCAGCAGGCACAATCAAGAAATCACCGACTCCTTTCTTGAATCCCATAACGCCTGTGGTTAAGGTAGATGGAAGCTTGAGACTTTGTCTCGATGCCAGAGCCTTGAATGAACGCCTAGCTCCTGAGCACGACAGACCGCCCAAGATTAGGGACATTCTCAGGAAGTTCAAAGGAAAAAGGATATTTTCATCATTGGACTTGGTTCAGTCTTATTACCATATCAGATTATCTGAGCATACTCAGAAATATACTGGATTCCTGTTTGATCAGACTACTTATGTCTTTCGAAAACTACCATTTGGATTGAAAAATGCCGGAGCCGCATTAATCAGAGCACCTGATGCCAAGCTGACTCCTGAAGTGAAGCAGAGAGTAATATGTTATGTGGATGACATAATCATAGCTTCAGAAACAGAAGAAGAGCATTTAAAGACATTGCGCCTTGTTTTTGAGAATCTACGACAGGCGAATGTTAAGGTCAAATTTGACAAGTGTCGATTCTTTCAGTAAGAAGTGAAATTCGTAGGACACATAATCAATGGAGAAGGATACAGACCAAATCCGGCAAAGATTAGAACTGTTGCTGCATTTCCAACGCCAACCCGTGTGAAACACGTGAGACAATTCTTAGGAATTCTCCAATTCTTTGCTGCTCATTGTGAGAAGTATTCCGAGACTGTCGCACCTCTGCAAGGATTACTGAAAAAGAACTGCAGGTGGAACTGGAATGATGAATGCGAGATAGCTTTCAGGAGAGCTAAACAGATGCTAGTGGACTCAATTCAGTTAGAATATCCTGATTATTCCCGGAACTTTATTCTAGAAACTGATGCATCTGCCATTGGTATAGGAGCCATTTTACTGCAGGAGGATGATGAGAAGAAACGTCATTACATCGCTTTCTTAAGCCGACGTTTAAGAGCACATGAATCTCACTACTTCACGACCGAGATAGAAGCACTTGCAATAGTTGACGCACTTGAATACTGGCAGAAACTTCTGTTAGGCCAGAGGATTATTGTGAGGGCCGATCATCATGCACTGACCTCCATCTTAAGTACAAGACTGGCAAGCGACAGGATCACACGTTGGACGCTGTTTCTCCAACAGTTCGATTTGGAAATAGTTTATCGACCAGGCAGAGAGAATGTGTTGGCCGACATCCTCAGCCGGAATCCTGAAGCTACTGTTAATGCCATAGACATCGAGGGAGAAAGCGAGGAACACCTTCGCGGACTTCGTCATCTACCTGAAGGACAGCTACGTGAGGAGGAACTCAGGCACATTATCCGTTTCCTGGAACGAAGAATGGATCCACAGGATGCTCATTATGCGAGAATTGCTGCTGTTGCAGATAATTACTTGATTTATCATCGTGTCTTATACAAGTTTGTGGACGAGGACCACACTCAACTGCGTGCAGTTATTCCTAGGAGATACCAAGAATCTGTTATTCTTATGGTTCATCTATCCATTGGTCATGGTGGAACAGACAAAACCATTGCAACCATCAAAGAGTCTTTTACATGGAAAGGGTTAGGAGCCACCGTTAGACAGTGTTTACGTGCTTGCGACGCATGCCAGCGGAACAAGTACACGTCACACTTGTTGAAGGAACAACCTAGACCAATACTCCCAACTCAACCTAGAGAGTTATACGCACAGGACCTGTATGGCCCAATACCTAAGGCTCGTCGCGGGAATCGATACATCGTTGTAACAATTGATGTGTTCACGAAATACACGATGCTTCATCCGATTCAAAAACCCACTGCACATCAGATTATTCAGAGGATTAGACGTCAAGTGATACCGGAGGCAGGAAAGCCACAATTCCTGTTGACTGATCACGGATCACAGTACACCTCAGCAGAATTTGCCAATGCTATGAATGAGCTTGAAATAGGTCATGTCTTATCATCTATTCGTCATCCAAAGAGCAACCCAGCAGAATACGTGATGTCTATTATCGCAAAATTCTGTCGATTATATTGTCAAGAAGAACACTGGCGATGGACTGAAATCCTAGTCACTATGGCAAAGTGTATTAATTCAACAGTCCATGAGAGCACGCTTCATTTGTTTGTGAGACAGGACTACTTTGACAAGAGACAGAATGCAATTATTGTATTCGCTCTTTCTATCATTGCAACTTAGCTTATGTAACCCAGTTTTCAACCCTGTCTCAGATCACATGTTTTATAGATTGCTTTTTGTTAGTTGAGCGCACTTCTTGCGTGTACCGTCTTGACGTGTACAATTAGGTCAGGTTTTCTATAGTGAGTTGCAGGCGACCCTGTTAAATGCAGGAATTTATTGTATGAAGGTACTTGTGATTACCTTGTCCGGGAGGGTTCCCGTTGACCAGATGTTATTGGAAGGTAACTGTTGTGGACAGGCCTATCCCAGAGTTATTGAATGCGAGCTTTGCGCCGCTGGTAACCCGTGTTATTGTGCGTCCGAGTTGTTATTGCTCGTTGATCTTATTCCGACTGTTGAGTCGAGGCTTTTTGGTGGAGAATGATCTCAGTGTAGACACTCCGTGCCCGAGCTATTGTCAGTATTATTCGCCATAAACCAAAGATAAATCTAAACCGACATCTTAATAATAAAACGCATAATTTTGGTAAAACAAAAGCTAACTAATGAATTCTTTCTATCTAACTTTGTTCTGTTGCATTTTGGAACTGTTGACATAGCCGTGCAGTTGAAGGTAATTTCCTTGTGTGGAAATGACTAGGACAGTTGACACTTTTGTAGCGACCTGAAGCATGCGCGAACCTAGAGTTCGTAGCTTGTGGAGCTCAGGCCATGCGATGTCAGACGTGGTCTCAACTACGCATTCGTCACCGTAATTACACACATTAGATGACTATGGCTTACAAAGAGTAAATTAAGGTGTAGGCAGGAATGTAATAAAGATTTGTGTCTATTTCATTACTTATTTATGATGTACAAGTGTGTAAGTTCTACATGTTACCTTATTGTGTGCTGATAGCACGTAGTTATTAAGAATAATTAAATGTTTTTCATGGCTGTACACTTAGATTTGTTGTAATTGTTTTCTATTACGGACGTCATCGCCGTAAATTTTGTTATTAACTGTTAGGACTTAGCTAGATGATTAACGTTAAATGTAAATGTGGAAATGGTATCATCCTAACTTAGATTTGTTTTGCTACCTTGTTAAATGTAAATTCTGATATTAGCTTAATCTTTTAACTTGAACTAGGGACTTGCGTCGTACCATTTTCCTAGTGTTGCTGTTGTTGCTTTATTATTGTGAGATAAATCTTTCGCGAGGGTTTTCCGTAACTTCTCAGGTAGGGACCTGCTCTTTATTTTCTTTTGTTTATTAGTTTGCGGACTAGCCGATCATAACCCTCCGAACTAGGCTAGGGGCTTGTGAATTTTAATAAATTTTCACGGTGTTTTACTTAAGTCTGGATGTTTAATTTCTCAGTCTAGTTTTGAGGTGAACCCTTCCTTAGGCAGTCTATGACCATCGTCACCATGTACCACGATCCCCGTGGACTACAGTGTCTCATGCCGCTTAGCCTATTAGGAAGTTCACCTGATCCTCACGGTAATTTTATTCGACTTATGGGATGTTAGGAAAGTCATCGTGGTTGTTGACTCGACTAACGGTCTGAGTACCAATGGGCCTAAATGCTGGGAATGGACCGGTTTGTCATAAATTTCATGCAGACAGTGTTAGTCGCAGGGTTCCAAAGGGTAAGTATACAAATTTTGGTTCTGATCGATGAAACGGTGTAGATTTGTGCCAAAGGGCCTAAATGCAGGGAATGGAGTGGTCTGTCCGAAATTTAACATAGCCTAAACTATTCCTCTTGAATCTTTCTCTCATATAAAAAAGAATTTTTCGAATCCGACTGGTAGTTCCAGAGATTAGCGCGTTTAAACACACAAACTCTTCAGCTTTATTATATTAGTATAGATGAGTAATACTTATCCTCAAAGCAATTACATAATAATTCAATAATATGATTCTAGTTCAGTGTAGACAGTGGAAGTGGTAGCAGTTGCACGAGAACGGATCTCACACCGCTCAAAACAATAAACTAAGTTTATACTCAATTCCAACCTGACCATTCACTAATCACAGACATCACACTAAACCAGTCAGTAGCCACTAACCATATCTTAACTAATAATCACATATAACTAAGAAATCTTCATTAGTTACGCAAGTTTATAATAACTGCTGTAACTAAAGTAGTGTAGATATTATAAATACTAGTAGTAGTGCCCGGTTTCACCCGGTGGATTTATTAGTTTTATGGATGATAATGAATAGCCTATTACTATAGAACTGGCACATGATACTAGAACTAACAGAAAAAAAAATATTTTAAAAATATAACCTTTTGTGGTGGTGGTGGTGGTGGTGGTGGTGGTGGTGGTGGTGGTGGTGGTGGTGGTGGTGATTGTAGTGGGGGTGATAAGTAGTACAGTACTACTATTACAGTTGCGCTACTACGGACATGAGTGGTTATAGGGCCTTAATACGTGGTTTTCAAGTTTATTTTGTTTGTTATTCTAAATGTAGAGATTCTATGCCCAAGATAGCGGGTTCAAACCCGGCCGAAGCCGTCGGATTTTTTAAGAGCGTTGAAAATCCCTCAGTATGCTTTCCTTCGGAGGGGAAGTAAAGCCGGCGGTCCCATGTCATAGATTTATGGCATGTTAAAGAACCTTCCATTAATTGCACCTGTGTGAAGCTAAATTGGATAAGTTAAGAATGTAAACAACGCTCTTAGGTTTCTACGTTCGTTGCCAAGATCCGACTGCGGTTGCGTCTAGTAGCTAAGTTCTGAACTTGGCCTAGTAGTCGTTGACGGTGGCGCTTGGCGGCAAAAGTAGGAACTATTTGAAAAATTCTAAGTTTCAGTACTTAAATTAAAAAACAGATACACACATTAATACAGTCATCACAATTAACACCAGTTATCAGACAGAGTCTACAAACACCCAAAGTACACGGGGCTACATGACCGCGTTGTCGCAGCCCCTAAACTTAAGAACCAACCACTAAATGTAAAGAATGGAGAGCGTTGTCCAAAATATCAAGTGGACAGTGTTACCAGCAGGGTTTCAAAGTGTATGTAAAATTTGGTGCAATTAGGAGAAACGGTGTAGATTTGTGATAAAGGGCCTAAATGAAGGGAATGGATTGGTCTGTCCAAAATTTAAAGTGGACTGTGTCACCCGCAGGGTTCCAAAGGGTAAGTATACAGAATGTGGTTCATATCGGTGAAACTGTGTAGATTTGTGCCAAAGGACTTAAATGAAAGGAATGGAGTGGTCAGTCCAAAATTTCAAGCAGACAGTGTTGCACCAATCTGAACCAAAATTTGCATACTTACCCTTTGGAACCCTACGAGTAACACTGTTTACATGAAATTTCGGACAGACCACTCCATTCCCTGCATTTAGGCCCTTTGGCACAAATCTACACCGTTTCACGGATCTGAACCAAAATTTGTATACTTACCCTTTGGAACCCTGCGAGTAACACTGTCTACGTGAAATTTATGACAGACCAGTCCTTTCCCTGCATTTAGGCCCTTTGGCAGAAATCTACACCTGTTTTATTGTGGTGATTGTATTCGTGTGTGTGTTAGTAATTGAGTTCGGTATTGATATGGAGGCGACAGCCACTAATGAAGTGTTACAGTACTGTAACATACAGTAATTAGTGAATGTATGTGGGTGTTCTATGATGTTAGTGGTAGCGTGGTTGCCTCTCACCGGAGGCCCGGGCTCGATTCCCGGCTACGAAGGGGATTTTAGTAACTGATGTGAAGGCTGGAACGGTGTGCACTCATTCGCGTGAGGATAATTGAGTACCGTTGTGAGTCGTTTCAATCTGATTTCAATTTTGTAAGTACACAGTCTCACTTAATTTTCTTTATGATTTCCATTTCATTGTCATTTTTGTTATCACCCAGACCATTAGCGGCCGATAACCTAGATGTTAGGCCCCTCAAAATAACAACTATCATCATCTGTCTCACAGTGAGACAGCGCCCCGGTCACGAAAACCAAGATTAACGGCCGAGAGGACCCGACGCGCTGACCACGCGTCACCCAATAATCCGAAGGACAAATGGCTAGGTAGCGACCGCTTGGTAAGCCTAGGCCCCTCAGGGCTACTGTGCCACGGGGTTTGTTTGATTTATGTTGGCTGAATATTGCTCGTATCCGTAGCAAGCAGCAACACATTTATGGCAGTCCTCTTACCTGATATAGTGTTTTTATTCATTACTAGATGAAACCCGTCAAAACATGACGGACAATGGAAAACAAAATTATGAAGAAGCTTCTTATATAAGTTACATTCTTTGTACGATTACTTTTTAGCACTATTGAAACTTTAAGGGCGTCAAAAGATAGCACTCTCAGCATTGCAACATATTGCTGGTCATGACTGAAAACGTGATGAGGTCATCATCATATTGCACAGTTTCCAGCCACTGGCCGGGTCTGTTTGGAACACAAGCCTCTCCAACGTCTTCTGTCTTCCCACCATCTCTCAGCCTCCACCCTTGTCCAGTCTTCTCCTCTCTTCTTCACGCTTTCTTCCACCCCCTTCAGCCATCTGTCTCTCGGTCTCCCTCTTGGTCTCTTTCCTTCCCACTTCGTCTCGTGTATCCTCCTGGGTATCCTCTTCTCCTCCATTCGTTTTACATGTCCATACCATCTAAGTCTAGATTTCTCTATACCATCCTGTAATGGTTCCTCCTTCATTAATTCTCTGGTCCTCTCATTTCTTATTCTGTCCCTCTTTGTAGCTCCAATACTGCTTCTCAAGAACCTCATCTCACTGGCCTGTATTTTGCTCTTCACACTTCCTTTCATAACCCAGGCCTCCAAGGCATACGTCAGGATAGGGACATAGTACGTCCGATATATGATCTTTTTGCTGTTCTGAGGGACATCCTTGCTCCATAACATGCTTCTCACACTCCTCCGGAATGCTTCTGCCTGTCTCCCCCGCTCATTTATTTCTCTATCGTTTCTTCCATTCTCTTGCATCAGGCTACCCAGATACTTGAAACTCTCCACTTCCTTCAGCTGTTCCCCACCAATTGTTATTCCTGTTGTGGTTCTTTCCTTCTTCCTTGTTGTGATCACCATCTCACTCTTATTTATGCTAAATTTCATCCCATAACCTTGTATTATTCCTTCCCACACGTCCAACTGTTCCTGTACCTCCTCCTCCTTGTTTCTCCAAATCATCAAATCATCTGCAAGCACCATTGCTTTCATCTTTCCTTCCCCAATTACTTGTGCCACTCGGCTCATTATGTCATCCATCACCACAATGAAAAGTAACGGTGACAGTGCACTTCCTTGTTTCAGGCCGTTTCTCTGTTCCAACCAGTCCGATCTCTCTCCTCCCACTTTCACACAGCTCACGCTTCCCTTGTACATCTCCTTTATCCTCCTTATATTCCATTTTTCTATTCCTCTATCCTCCAGGGACTTCCATACTTTGTTTCTGCATACACTGTCATATGCTTTCTCAATGTTCAGGAAGGCCATCAGTAGATCTGTTCCATACTCATAGTGCTGTTCTTGTAACTGCCTTATAGCAAAAATCAAATCCACTGTGGACCTTCCTGCTCTGAAGCCAGATTGTTCTTCCCTCATCCCTCCTTCTATCCTTGTCCTAATTCTGCTTTCCAAAACTTTCTCAAACAACTTTGCACAATGACTCATCAGTGTTATTCCCCGATAGTTTCTGCATTCTGTTCTACTACCTTTCTTGAAGATCGGGACAATTATTCCCTTTTTCCAGCCCTCTGGGGTCTTCCTTTCCTTCCATGCTGTCTTCATCAGTCGGTACAACCATTGTATCCCCACCTCTCCTGCTGCTCTCACCAACTCCACACTCAACTCATCCACACCCGGTGCCTTCCCTCCTTTCATCTTCCTCACTGCATCTTCCACGTCTTTCCATGTTAAGTCCTTTTCTGTTTGCAGTTCATCTACTATACCTCTTCCCCGATTTCTTCCTCCTCGCCGTGGTTTCCATTTTGGTTCAGGAGTTCTTCAAAATATTCTTTCCACATTTTCTTCAGTTCTTCCCTATTTTCTATCTCTTTTCCCCTTTTGATCACCATTCTAACATAATCCGTAGGATCCTTCCGCCTCTTATTCTTTACCATCCCACACAGGACCTTTTTTGTACCTTCACTATCCTGCTGGTCATGACTGAAAACGTGATGAGGTAAATAGCCCAATACGTTCAAGAGTTTCTCTTTGAGCTTGATTGATTGTGATAAAGTAGGCCGAGCGAATAGGACATTGTTGCCTATTAAAAGAAAATGTACTGTACCTGCAAATGTTTTATCGGAAGGTGTTAAATCAAGTCGTAGGATTTGAGCTCTCTGCCTAATATTACTGCACCTATTATATCCGAATCCAAGCAATTTCTTACATATTTCTTACAATTAATATATTAATATGAGTCCTTGGGAAACGTTCAGATTTCTAAGGAGCATAACTACGGCTCAAACGTTCGGAGTATGTGGAGGCGAATCACTTAATTCCAAGGAATTGAAAAATTCAATAATAGGGAAATGAAGTAGCTGGCTTTCATCTTCAGTATCCAATCTGTTAACGCTGATGTATGTGTTGAACTACTGGATATAAGTTCAATGACTTTTAAATTAATATCATTACATTGTTGCAGCTTGGCAAATATTTTATATTCCAGCAGATCAATTTTACCCTCACAACAGTAAAGACCAAAGTAACCACGCATAGATTTTACGCAAGAGAAATACAATGTAGAACAAAGTTTACATTTGATCGTCAAAGACCTTACAGTACACTGTACTGCATAATATCTGGAATTGTTTCTGAAATGGCCTATTTATATTGGATTTTAAATGTGGCTTCGTATTATTCGATAACACTATAGTTCCTGCAATAACGGAGCCGCTAAATATTAAATGGCAAATAATACTTCCATTGCCGAAATCAACTGCGTAGTTAGACTCAGTACTCTAAACAAATAATCATTAAACAATTGTCTTATACAATGAAGTTCAACATGACCGTCCAGAGACTGTCATACTCAAGTTGGTTGGTGAGGAGAATGCGATGAGACTGATCGCTTAAAATAAATTCCTTATAATTGTTCCTGCCAGCGAAATTTTTTGCAATAGCTTGAAAACGCAGCTCAGAATGACGTTCTTCATTTTGTTATAAACAGTACGAAACTGCTCTAAATAAGCAATTTCCATCACCTGTTATAAGTTATGGCAGTACATTTTGAAGGGGAACATAGAATCACTTCACCAACTACTGGAATGACCATAGGCCTATACTCAATACTCACTTCGACAGTCACCCTAAAGGAGGCAGTTTTTGAATTCTATGTCCCGTGCATGTCAAAAATCGTATTAACACATGGAGGCCCACCAATTCTTGTCTATCGCCCCGGAGACCCGGGTTACATTTCCTGCTCTGCCAAGAAATTTAATTCTGGTCTGAGGGCAAAAACGGGGCACATTCAGTCTCTTGAGGTATAACTAAGAAGAAGAAGGTTTAATTCCCACCTCGACAATCTTGGATGTGGTTTTCCGTGGTTTCCCCCTTCCACTTAAGGCAAATACCGGGATGGTTCCTAACTTAAGGCCTTGGCCGTCTCCTTGCCATTTACCACCTTAATTACAAATACACACAGTAATGCAGCCATCACAATAACACAGGTTATCAGAGAAAATTTCACACGTACACACCCAAGTACACGGGGCTGAGTGACCACGATGTCGGAGCCCTTCAAACGAATTATATTTGCCAAGTGTCTCTCATGGCGAAAGCAATTGTGGACACTCGCGAGTGCCTGGAAAACTACTTTTTTCTTTAATAATTTAAGAGTATATCGACGGTGCATAATTATAACTTTTAGTCTAGGACTCTAATAACTTGACCAGCGAAGCATTGGGAAGAAATTGCAATATTAAGGTACATAAACAACCTAGCCTACTACACACCCAAGTACACGGGGCTGAGTGACCACGATGTCGGAGCCCTTCAAACGAATTATATTTGCCAAGTGTCTCTCATGGCGAAAGCAATTGTGGACACGCGCGAGTGCCTGGAAAACTACTTTTTTCTTTAATAATTTAAGAGTATATCGACGGTGCATAATTATAACTTTTAGTCTAGGACTCTAATAGCTTGACCAGCGAAGCATTGGGAAGAAATTGCAATATTAAGGTACATAAACAACCTAGCCTACACATTCAATTGTCGGTTAATGTTCCTCAACATTTCCCTTCTTAAATATTCCCCTCCTTCATAATTTTCCATCACGTGAAAACGTGCTATGTCTTGTGTTTTTAATATATCGATGCAATGGTGCTGCCATCTGCTGTCAGTTACTGGAACTATATGGGCGATGTACTGCCATCTGTTGTCAGTTGTAGGAACTGATTGCAGATATTTAAACGGCGTACTGCGGGCAACAGTTTGCTCTTTTGATCACATGCTGCAATGCAATGGTAAAACGGAAATAAAACGTATTTAGAGGGAATGTAGAAATATGTATCTTTAACAGACATAAAACCTTACTAATACTCCTTGATTAAACAATATTTCAGTGGTAAAAAAAAATAAAAAATACTGGCGAGGCCTGGGATCGAACCGGTGCTTCTTGGAACAACAGTCAGGCGTCTTAACCATATAGCTACTCGCGCACTCATGTTTAGCAGCAGACGCAGCTATTCATTATATTCAAAAGCCGCTGTCTGAAGGAACTAATCCATTTCATTATCCAAATAAATCAATGTTGCACATTCGTATACGTTCATACTGTTATTATATTTTATTGTCAGAACTTGGTTAATGTATGTTTTCAATTACATGGAAGCTTATTAAATAACTTACATTTTAATGGACTTCTCACCGCCATTTTGTCATGACCCCAGGCGGATTGTGCGCATGCGTGAGGGGAAAGTTTTCTGCTATTTTCTATATTAATTTAAAAATATACCGTAATATATTTGTTTATTTTAGAGACACTCTGCAAATCTCGAGGCCAAGAGCTTTCGTTAGAGTGCTCTACGAAGCCAATCGGTTAAGTCGTTTTCACAATCTCGTGTGTACAAAAAACAGCTTAGTGTTTTAAATATATAGATAGGGCTTTGCGACATGGTGATCATGTCTCCCCGTGTAATTTGGTATGTCTGGAAATTGTCTGATAACCTATGTTATTGTGATGGCTGTATTAGTGTGAGTTTTAGTAAATCAGATGAGGATTGAGAAGGAGACGGCCGTGGCCTTAATTTAGGAACCATTCCGGCATTCGCCTGGAGTAGAAGTGAAGAGCCGCAGAAAACCACTTCTAGTATAGCCGAGGTGGGATTCAAACCCACTCAGCTTTACGTCACGAGGCAGAGTGTCCTTTTCCATACCTAAGACCGGAAATAAATTTCGTAGCATAGCCGGGATTCAAACCCAGGCCTCCGTGGTGACAGCTAAGACTTCTAGCCACTACTCAACGAAGCGGACACTTAGCTGATACTTATAGATTGAAATACTGGACATCCTATAAACTCATCTTCTCAGAACTGTTTTCCCCTAAACCAGCATTAAGTTGGCACAAAAGCTCTTGGCTAGCAATTACTTGCTCTTCGTCGTGCACCACGGCGACGATCAAATTTAAAGAGTCCGCTCGTTGCTTAGTGGCTAGCATTCTTGGCTGCTACCGTGGAAGTCCTGAGTTCGATTCCCGGCTCTGCCAAGAAATTTAATTCTGGTCCGAAGGCTGGAACGGGGTACACTCAGCCTCGAGAGGCAAAACTGAGAAAATTTGGCTTCGATTCCTACCTCAGCCATCCTTGAAGTGATTTTCCATTTCGATTCCAGGTAAATGCCGGGATGGTACCTAACTTAATGCCACGGCCAACTCCTACCCAAATCCTACCTCAATTAGAAATTCACACACTAGTACATAGAGTATAACACAGTGACACAGGTTATGAGACAAATTCCATACACACCCAAGTGCACGGGGCTACATGATGATCATGCTGCAAAGCCCCTAGAGAATCAACAAGTACAAAATCGGGCTCTTAGAATCAGGTTTTAGAGTAATAATTGGCCATTGTCAATAACTTTGTGGGTTGTAAATTAACAAGAAAAGTACATCCGCGGGAATCAATACTATAAAGAAAAAAATAATTATTTAACTTGTTTTCAGTACATGTTTCGAGGATTAACTACATTTTATCCCCTTCATCAGCTATTGAAAAAACAAAACAAAGCGTAGCACAGTAATAAGATACGTATTTAAACCTAATATGGCGCACCATACAATTTAGGTTTTAAGAACAGAATAAAATGAAATGAAATAGAAGGTGACGGTGATCAGCTTGCAGGTGCTTATGCCAAATAATAGTTCCGTATTGAAGCTTGAAACGGTAGATATTGAACACCAATACTTCACCAATCCGTGTAGATCTATAATAAATGAAGAGCCTGTATGCTTAGAGATCCAATTTTAGCCTTTTCAAAACAAAGCGGCTTCAAGAAACCCGACGTGATGGAATGTGATCTCTTGGTAAGAGAGAGGTTAGTTCAAAGCATATGGTGTATGAGGTTAGGACAATGTTACATTTACAAATCCTCGAAACATGTACTGAAAACAAGTTAAATAATTTTTTTTTTTCTTTATAGTATTGATTCAGGCAGATGTACTTTTCTTGTTAATAACTATTCTAGCATATCAATACGGAACCACCATGGGTTATTTGAAAATGAAAATCCACAGCCTGCTTCCAGTCTCCGACCGGGTCAGGAATGGAATTAATGAAGCCCCCATCTAGCGGCGAGGATATGAACTGTGCCGGCTGCCGAGGCCTGACGCACTCCTCTGGGGCAATGATTAAATGAATGACAGATGAAATGAAATGATAGTGGAGAGTGTTGCTGGAGTGAAATTTCGACAGGGAAAACCGGAGTACCCGGAGAAAAACCTGTCTGCCTCCGTTTTGACCAGCACAGATCTCACATGGAGTGACCGGGATTTGAAGCACGGACCCAGCGGTGAGAGGCCGGCGTGCTGCCGCCTAAGCCACGGAGGCGGCTACCATGGGTTATTTAAATAATGTAATTGTAAATGTATCTCAAAAGGCTTTGAAATTGACCATTTTAATGCCAAGATTAAAGAAAGAAATATTCCCAAACACCCCCATACCTCCCCTCAAACAATCCCCCCCAATAAAATGCTGAATTTACGCCCAGGAGCTTATTTGCTATTGCTGAAGTGACAAGCATAGTCGACTCCAGGAACATAAATAGCTAACGAAATGTGATCTACTCCACCATCTAGAAGCAATATGTGCACCAGTTTACGAGGGGCTGCATTACACATGGCAGTGAGCCATACCTCCTGACAGGTGAATTTAATTTGCCGCAGTAATGAAGGGTTCATAAAAAGCATTGATGAGTGTCATGTTTTGCTGCCGAGTTAATTCCGTTCGTTTTCATCGCTGTTAATCTGACTCACCTGCGCTGGCGAACTGCGCACTGATAGATCGGATGTTCGAAATTAGGGGTCAACAACGGGCCAAGCATCAGCCCGTGCTAAGAGTGATTGCCACATTACAGGCGGACGGTAGAGGGGAAACACAACAACAACTCTTTAAGTTCATTCAACTCCAATACAATGAAAAATGGTTCAAGCGCCATCAACAGGAAATATTTTAATAGTACATAGATGCTTTGTAGTCGGTCGGGCCCCGTGGTGTTGGGGTAGCGCGCCTACTAATCACCCGGAGACCACGGGTTCGATTCCCGGCTCCGTCAGGGATTTTAGAAACTGAATTGAGGGCTGGAACTGGGTGCACTCGGCATCGTGAGGGCAATTGAATAGCTGTCTGACAGTGAGACAGCGCCCCGGTCATGACATCCAAGATTAAGGGCCGAGGGAACCCGATGCGCTGACCACGCTTCACCCCAATATCTGCAGACCTAATGGCTGGGCAGCGGTCGCTTGGTAGGCCTAGGTCTTTCATGGGTTATTATTGACTTTTTATTGTAGTCGGTTGACTCGAGTGTACCCAATTAGATTAGACGGGGAATAACAATAATCAATTTCTTATTGCCTGAAATAAAATACATGAAATATTTGTACAGTTTATAAAACCATTCTTACATAAAGGGAGGGGTGGGGGTCAATTATTTTGATGACTAGTGTCGTTCATCTAGGAGACATCATCAGAACCTTATCAATTAGGCTTAATTTAGGGTCAACGAGTTTCGAAGAAAACTCTGATGTACAACAGTATTTCCAATGATTAAAGCTACAGAAGTCTTTAACGTGTCGTATTTTTTTTCACGAATTATGTCGGTTAGTCTATTACACTTGTATAAGTATTGCGCTTTTTGTTAGCGCATTTTATCTGTATAAATATAAAAAATCTTTCGAATCGTTAACGACCTGCCTCTTCACAGTTTTGCCTCACGTTCCAGCCCTCAGACAAGAATTAAATGTCTTGGTAGAGTCAGGAATCGAATCCGGGCCTCCAGGTTGACAGCCAAAAATGCTAGCCGCTTCGCAACTAAATGGAGCAATTATTTATTTATTTATTTATTATTTATTTACAACTGAAGAATCATTAAAATTGGGACCCCGTGGCATGTCCGTTAAATCGTGATGGGGAGCTGACTCAAATCCGGAGATTGGAGGTTCCAATCCTAGCGCTTACATTGGCTATCCTGACTGAGGTTTTCCCCGGGATTATCCACATTTTCCGCCAGGAAAATACCGGGATAGTACCTTATTGTACTTCAAGTCTCTGGGCATCTATCTCATCCCTCCCTGATAATCTTCACACACAGCTGCAATCATCAGATACATACAATACAGGTTATAATACCCAAGTATATGGGGCTGATGATCAAGATGTCTCAAGCCCTTAGTATAAATTAAGAACAATTATCAATAATAGAATTCCTACGTAACTTCAAATACCTAGGTGTCGTGCTACAAACTACTGGAACTGCTTTCTCCCTGCATGTACAGGAGCGAGCTATGGCAGCAACGAAAGTCTCATACGACATTCCCAAACTCCAAAGACTATCACTGTCAACAGCGATAAAGCTATTCAAAATTAAAGTTATGCCGACCGCCACATATGACATACAATTAATTTGGCCCTACTTGTCGGCGAATAACCTCAGGAAGCTAGAGAGCGTCAAAGCGAGATTTATTAAGAGAGCTCTCTCTATATCAAAATTCTCAAGGAACAGCTACGCCTATAAAATAGCACAGGAATCTTTCTTTATAGAAGACATAAAGCACTCCTTCGGTCTACCGGAAACTCAAACTTACAAAACCATCATCGAGGAGAGACGGAAAAAAGCCGACGAGATACCCCAAGAAATGATGGAGACTGAAGCAATGAAGACAGATATCTGGAAGGGACCAAATTTCAATTTTCGACATCTGTATACGCGATTCACTGTCCATGAGTTCCAGGGAAGGATCTGTCAGAATGAGACAATCCATGAGCCCAAGGAAGACTGCGTCTGCATGAATTGCAATAATCCATGCCCCAAATACCACTTAGTGGAATGTGTAAGCAGGTCTCAATCTATAATCGCGGAAATGACAGAGTGGTGAAAAAAAGAGTGTTCACATTGTGTTTAATAAAATCATATTATATATAAATTAAGAACATCATTAAAATCTGTCGACTAGAACTTCCGAGATAGTCGTTCAAGAATGTGTTTTAAATGATGTTGTTGTTGTTGTTGGTTTTGTTGATGTTACATCTGTCACCGGAAATGAATATCTTAGTCACCATCTCCGAGTACTTATGCGTGAATGGAATGTATTTGGTAACAAGCGCTAGATGAAGCTGTTCGTATGAGCCGACTCAGATGGTGGAGTCATGTGAAAATAATGGAGAGATTACCTAAGAGGTTAATGAAATAATATATAATGTTATTGGTTTCACGTCCCTTTTAACTACTCTGGTTTTAGAGACGCCGGAGTGCCGGAATTTTGCTCCCAAAGGGATCTTTAACGTGCCAGTAAACCGACTGACATGGTTTCCTCGCATTTGCGCTCCCTCAAATGCCAAATGACTGCGCCAGGATTCAATCCTGCAACCTTGGGAACAGCAGGCGAGAACATTACCGCTGAGCCACGCAGCCAGTCAAGAGTTTAATGAGTTCGGCTGTAGAGGGTAAGAGAAGCAGAGGTAGACCTAGGGGGAGATGGTTATATTCAATGTTGAATGATTTTGAAGTGAGAGGTGAAGAAGCAGAGGAGGCTAATAGGGCACCATGGAGGTGACTTGTTCACAAACAGAGGCTAGCAGACTCGACTGGGTGCTGAAAGGCCAAACAGTCCCGAGTGAAACAAGCGCGTTGGTGCAAGAGGGGGAGGGGGTAACTTCAACCTAACTGTGTGGTAAACATTAATCACATATTTGGTGCAAGAATGAGGTAGATCCATTGGAATCTGTCGGTTACACTTTACGTCCTCTTGCACCAGACCCTACAATTGAGTCGTCCAGTCGCAAAACTCGTTTAATCCACTTGTGAATAAGAATCATTTTCATGAAAAACGTTTCTCTGGACTTTGCCTCGCGTATCTTCTGTGTTTCTTGTTTTCTACTTTTTACTTTTTGCTTTGTGATTTTGGTTTTTGGTTTTGTGTTTGCTTTGTGCTTTGAATTTTACTTTTTGTTTTTCTTTCTTGGTTTTGGTTTTGTGTTTGTTTTCTGCTTTTGCTTTTTTTGAATTTTGTTTTTTGCTTTGTGTTTCTTGTTTTTAGTTTTCTGTTTTTGCTTTTGTTTTAGAATTTTTCTTTTTGCTTCGTGATCCTTGTTTTTGGTTTTATGTTAGTTTTCTGGAAAATCAAAATAAAACAAAACTAAATAAACAAAACAAAATCAAAATCAAACAAAACAAAACAAAATAAAACAAAAAATAAAGAAAAATAAAATAATGAAATAAATAATTTTACGACATGATTCTTATTCACAAGTGGATTAAACGTGTTTTGCAACTGGACGACTCAATTATTAGGGTCTAGTATTGGGGTAGGAATCCTGGGACTTGAAACAAGGCACAATAGATAGGGTGAGATATGAATAAGAATCTCGCCTGATGTTTTTGCTTCTGGTTATTTTCGCTTTCCCCCCAGTGTTGAGGCACCAACAGGGATAAAACCTGTCTCTGTCAGTTTACTCCACCATTTATCTCAATGCCCACGTCTTTTGTCGTTCCTGCCAATATTGATTTAATCTTCCAACACTCGACCGAAATCTCGGCACGTCGTTAGTTTTCAAATCCATAGATTCTCAATTATCAAGACAGGAAGCATTTTCTCTTCTCCAGTGAGGATGCGCTATGACCACAGATTACCCCGCGCGTATCCCACGACCCTTGTTCTTGAAGAAAATACAAAATAACGTTCACTTATCCAATAGCGACTGTAGTACCTTGAGCCACCTGGTCCTGCGGTCCAGATTTTGATTCCAAGCTCTACCAATAAATTTAATTCAGGTCTGAGGGCTACGGTATCAAAGCAGTTTGGACTTTCTTATCCAACCCTTCTGTATTAGACAACCAAAATGGTACGTTTCCGGACATAAACTACTCATGCAAATGTTACCTACCAAGTCCTGTTAACAACCTCTAGGCATATGTCATAGGAATTCTGAAATACTCTGTATACGCTGATACAGTTTTGCAAACCCTTGTTGGACGAAAAATAAAGGAGATGGCCTCTCAAAAAGAGATCAAAGTAGATTTTCAAAATTCAAGGGGTATGACATACCACCCCTCACCTTAATTCGACCCCCACTTTAACTTCTGTGGACAGTGCTACTATCTTCCGAGAGGAATAGGATACTATTCAGAACCATTCAATTGACTACTGACAGTGACACCCCTGCTTTGTGCAGTTCATTTTCGCTGTTATGTTTCAAATATAGTTATTGCGAGCAGTTGCAAGAGTATCAAATCAACTTCAAATCATTATATTGACGCCTCACGGTAAGTTCTTCATCATCTAGTGATTGATACCTGACATAATAATAATAATAATAATAATAATAATAATAATAATAATAATAATAATAATAATAATAATAATAATAATAATAATAATAATAAGGTTATTGGCGCGCCGGGGTGCCGGAATTTTGCCCCGAAGGGGATCTTGAACATGCCAGTAAATCTACTGACACGGCTCCCTCACATTTGCGCACCCTCAAATGCCGACTGGCTGTGCCAGTATTCGATCCTTCAACCTTGGGCCACGTAGCTAGTCATTTCTATTTGAACACAGCCGTGTGGCTGTACTCGTTTAGCCAGAAGCCGCCACTAATTTTGTTATAACTGGATACCTAAATCCGTCCCCTTTTGGTTTCTCAAATTTAATTTTGGTCTGAGGGCTGGAACAGGGACCACTCAGCTTCGTGAGGCAAAATTGAGAAGAGGTGTGTTTTATTTCCACCGCCGTCATCCTGGAAGTGGTTTTCCTTAAACTTTGCGGATTTTGTCTGGATAACTTGTATGTCAAAACATATGAACACTTACATCTCAATACATTTTGTAAAATATCATATGGGAGTTGCAATAAATTTTCCATTAAAATAAATGAATCGATAATAACTGGATAGGGGGTGGGGGATGGATAAAGAATTAGGATACCTTATTTGGAAAATCAAAATTTGTGTTCGTTTGATTATTTATTGTTTTTGGTTAGGAAATATTCATTCAGCAGAATCACACCAGCAACAAGTTTAGGTATGGAGTTGAGTTGCTTCAGTTTTACTAACCATTTCTAACTCCAAAAACATCTCCAGAATTGAAAAATGTGTTCATTATATGAATTACAGCCAATGGTGGTATATTCTATAGAATATACGTTTCTTTAGAGTTAGCAGTCATTGCTCTTTCCATTCTTTCTTTCAATTAGTTTTTTATTTCCCTTCGCAGATACCAACAGTGACCTTTCATGTATTTCCGTTTCTTTGTACACTTGCTTATTCTTTTTTAATTATGTTTCAGATGTGCATTCTCCTTGTAGAGCTCTACATGCGGCAATTCGTTAACCCCTTAAAATTCCAGTCATCTCAAGAACTATGACTGCAAGTTCTACAACTTTGAAGCAGATGTCGCCCTTGTCGTTATCTGCAATCTCCTTGAAGACTTTTATTCTATGCATTGAAACTGTATTGAGTATACTTTTTTGTGTTTCATATGGTTTCTACAATGTAAATCTTCTTTTGTTTCCCCTTCCTCTGGCTACACGACTGTCTGGATATCTCGTTCATTCCTACTACGGTGCTATAGTGTGACAGTCTAGCTCTCATCTCAGGAGAAGCTTTCTTCTCAACCATGTGTTGAATTTTTTAAATAGACGCCATGTCCTAAAATCTGTGTAACGGTCAGCTGCAAACATCATCTGCTCTACAATGAAAGATAAGTAACATTATAAAGTGTTTGTAACCCCAGGTTTTTAAACAGTTCTAGAAGCTCTTAATGATGCTGAAAGCAGTATTTGAATTTTCGCAATATTGTGCAACATTGAGAAATCTTCCAACTGCCCTCCGTGGGAATTTTCTCTGTCATGCTTAAGCTAACTAAGCTTGCTACTAAAAGTCATGAAACCTAGTACTTCTTGTACGAAATAAGGGTATACCTTCCCTATATCGAGGGATTTTTGCTAAACTAATAGCTGTCTGAAAACAAAACTTTGCTATCTTCGTGGGATTTTAGGTAGATTTCATTAGAAAGCTAACTATTGCAATGGGTACCATGTTTCGACTTCCGGAAAATTTCGACATATCTTCGCGTCTCACATTCCCCAGACCCCAAAACCACCGTCAGTTCAAAAGTTTATATATAATTTATGAATGTATATATGTATATCAGTTTTTTGTGGACAAGATAACTGACGTAATTTTGCACCAATCACTTTGAATTTTTTACCGAATATGTATACCTATAAAATCTCGGTCCAGTTCGTTACTGGGCTAAATCGGTCGAAGGGGATGAAAATGGGAGGCTTTTATCGAAAAAGTGAAATATTGCTATAACTCTCTTAATATGTGAAATATCGAATCCGTTCAAATTTCAAACTATGTGTCGGATAAAGCCCCAACATTTATGTTTGAAGAGCTTTTTTATAGCACCAACCATTGACCAAAGGGGTGGGAAAAAGTGGGTTTTTC
This sequence comes from Meconema thalassinum, assembly GCA_946902985.2. Taxonomy (NCBI): domain Eukaryota; kingdom Metazoa; phylum Arthropoda; class Insecta; order Orthoptera; family Tettigoniidae; genus Meconema; species Meconema thalassinum. Next base: position 290,081,136 of record OX336391.1, on the reverse strand, counting down.
GGGAAACATTAATCATATCTCTCTTAATAGGCACAATGTCAAAACCGTACAAAATGGACAATATTCCCAATTACCTAAAACTTTTGTCTGAAAGAATTTTTGATATGACCCACCATAACGCCAAGGTATGAGAAAAATGATTTCGGAATTATAAGAAAATGCCAAGAGCTATCAGAGGTTGCCATGGCAACACTACTAAGTTGATGAGGGATGAGCCATCAGACGTTGCCATGACAACGCACTTGCACGAGATCACATTCAGATTTCCATCTAAGTGTGAAGCGGCTTCGGTGACGTAACTGGTAGCATGCTGAACTTCTATGCCCAAGGTCGCGGGTTCAAAGCCGGCCAAAGTCCTCGGATTTTCTAAGAGCGCTAAAAATCCCTCAGTATGCTTTCCTTTGGAGGGAAAGTTCCAACGTTCGTTGCGAGTTGCTGGTTTTGGTGGCATCTAGTAGCCAAAATCACATCTAGGTGTCGTTGACGGTAGTATCTGGTAGCAACATCAGGAACTACTGCTTGAAATTGACCGTCTGCAGTCCTTACCTGAATTACAGACTAATACAGCCATCACAATTCACACCGTTTATCAGACAGATTCTACACTCACCCAAAGTACACGGGGTTACATGACCGCGTTGTCGCAGCCCCTAAACTGAGGAACCAACCAAAATCTCTGCGGGAGATATAATTTTGCGTGAAGAAGTAACAGACCGTTACATAGTTACTCATCAGTGTCGAAACCTTGCATAAGGACAGTGTGACCACAAGTATAAAAATGGACCCCAAATGACAAGAAGGTTACCGTCCCCATAAGAAAATAAAATGATTAAAATATGCATAAAATGACGAAAAACAAAGTTACTTAAGCTCCAATTAAAAAAATACTTTCTTGCAATAAATGAGGTCTGATCCTTCTTCGAAAACCTGCATATTCTGCCTATTTTCGCCTATCCCCAAGTTTGTCCGGTGAAATCTACCTCCGCCTTCCGGCGTGCCGAGAGGACATTTTTTTTTACTTGCCCTAGTCAACTGTAATTATATCTCTGGAAATTTCCATTCGCAATAGACTCCAAACTGTAAAAGACTATACGCAGCCTCGTTAAATTACTGGTAACTTCTAATTCAAATTGAACTATAAACTGCAATAGTGACATTTCTCTCATGTTCTACGAACTGTTTGTGCTACGAAAAGTGTACGTGGTGCTAACATCTACGCCGCGTTCTAAAGTTCTAGTCGGCACTCTGCTGGATAAAAGTTTAGCCTACTCTAAACGCAACAATCGTTTACGTCTAGTAATATTTACAAATAATAATAATCTTACTAAAAGCTCGGAAAGCGCTTTATCTCTGTCCACTCTGGGGGCATTTGGTCTCTCTCTTAGGGATCCGACCGTGGTGGGGAATAAACTTATTCCTGTCAATTTCAATATCTTCAATATATCAGAATCCTCCCTAAAACAATTCCTTTCAGAAAGGAAAAGACATAATTCCAACTTTCTCGCCAACGACCTGTGTACCTACACAGTACCCGATTTTCTGTTCCGGAGGGACGGGACACTTAGCGTCTGCCTGCCGGCAACATCAGCTAGCGTTGCTCGCACAATTACACCCGCTTATAGGAACTTGCTTACTCGCCTTGCATCAACAAGCATTGATCAACATACTACTATTTTTAGCCTATTTTCAATTTTGAAAAAATAGGCTTATGAGATCACCTTTTGTCCGTGTGTGTGTGCGTGAGTGTGCGCGTGTGTGTGTGTCCCACTAATAAAATCTAAACGGCTCGAGCGATTTCAATGAAACTCGGTAAGTTCATAGCACTCTTCAGGCCGACCCCGACCGTGCCCTTCAAATTTTGTTACGTCTCACTAATCCAACATGGCGGCTGTGCGAAATATTTCACCAGCATTCAATATCTCCGAAACTATTCGCGATATCTCCCTGGATTTTTTTACGGTGATAAAGAGATCTACTAGAAGTTCACCTATGTTACTTTTGAAAAACTGGTTACTACAAAACCAACATGGCGGCCACGCGAATTTGCGACTTTTAAATAGAAGTTTCTCGCGATTTAACCAACCAAACGCAATAAAACTTGGTACAGTATATGTTTATACACATTGTAATGCACCGACTTCTAACTTGGTTCAATTGTTTACATAACCACAAGATGGCGGATGTGCGAAATATTTCCCCGGCATTCTATATCTCTGAAACTGTTAGCGGTATCACCCTGAAATTATGTACGGAGATAAAGGGCACTACTGGTTGGTCATCTATAAGACTTTCAAAAACCGGTTATCTACAAAACGAACATGGCGGCCAAGCGAATTTGAAAATTTTAAATAGACCTTTCTCGCGATTTAATGTTCCAAACGCAATGAAATCTGGTACAGGAAATGTTTATACACATTGTAATGTACTGGTATCTAATTTAGTTCAATTTTTTACATAACCTCAAGATGGCGGCTTGCGAATTTTAAAATGAAGTTTTTATTTCTTGTGTCGTAATCATGCGATCGAAGTGAAAGTTTGAATAATGAACCTACGCAATAATTTTCCTTCAATGGTACATGACTCTATGGCCTACACAATTAACAATCCAACATGGCGACCATCCGAAATATTTAGACGGCTCTGAATATCTACGAATCTATTATAGCAATCAAACTGATTTTTTTTATGTTCATAGGGGCTATGAACTTAAGTTCACCTATAGGACTGTAAATAACCTGGTGATCACAAATCCAACATGGCGGCGACGCGAAATATAATTAATCACATGGACGTTTCTCGCAATTTAACCATCCGAGTGCAGTGAAACTTGGTACACTAAATCCTTATACGAATGATAATCCACTGGCATCTAATTTGTTTCAATTGTTTCCATAACCACAAGATGGCAGCTGTGCAAAATTTTAAAATCTCCTTGTTACTTCTTGTGTCTTAATCATGCGATTGAAGTTTGAATGCTACACGTACACAATAATCTTCATGTAACAATACATAACTCTAGGACCTACATATATAAAATCCAACATGGCGACCATCCGAATTATTTAGTCGGTTCTCAATATCTACGAATCTATTACAGCAATCAAACTGAAATTTTGTATCTAGATAGAGGCAATTAACATAAGTAGGCTACATGAAAATAGGCTGTATAGCTCTTCACGGAACTACTTGTTTAATTATCTAGCTATATTATTTCTTTTGTGTTGGATTCTTTCCTTTCTGCCTAAAGTTCGTTTCCCTTCCCCTCCCAAACCATTTCCTTTTTTTTTTTTTTTTTTTTTTTTTTTTTTTTTTTTTTTGCAAATCATCTTCCCTCCGATAGTGTCTAAGCCCAGGCTTAAACTACCAAATGGCCATTGCTGGGTAGTTTGTATTGAACGCCCGAGGGCTCCCACAAGTTCAATTTCAAGTAGTTCCAACTTTGGCTACCAGATTATACTGTCACTAACATCTAGCGGCGAACGTTGGAACTTGATAGAGCGTTTCTAACCAAATAACCTACAAATTTAGCTACTGTATTCACTACCAATTGCAGTGGTAAGCTCTTTTACGTGCCATAAATCTATGACATGGGCCCACCAGCTTTACTTTCCCTCCGAAGGAAGGCATACTGAAGGATTTTAACGCTCTTAAAAATACCACGACTACGGCCGGGTTTGAACCCGCGTTCTTGGCTATAGCAGTTCAGCATTCTACCGAATAGGCCACCGAAGTGGGGTGTTATTTGGGCACTTTAGCTTACATGAAAACCCGTTGTCATTTTCAAAAACATAACCTAAACTCCATGCCAAAATATCTGTAAATAATGTAATTTGTCACTCACACATCTGCATCGTCAAATTGTTCGAGGATTTTACGTGTGATGTATTCACTGTGTTCTATCGCAAGAACTGTTAGAGATGTAACTGCATAGCACAGATGTTGTGTTGGACGAACATTTGGTTGACCCGGGGAAGTTTCTCTGATCGCAATTATTAACCAAGTTGCACCAAGTAACATTAATGTTAACTCAGTGTTTCTTAGCCATGGTGATTGCTCCCTGTTTTTCACCGAACTAAACGTTGACATCCATCTGAATTTATAAGGCGTGATCAAAGTGTTTCCGTTTCTGGGCGACTGGAAGGTCTGCATCCAGTGAATATCCCGGACGTTGAATACCGAACACACCAGATAGCTGTTTGCTTGCAGCACCTGATGCGTTTCAATGTTTAAAGCAGCACATTCCTGGAGCGTTGTTGTTGGCAACGAAAACTGGTGCAACCAATGGGAACCGGAATCGATAGCGTCGAAGATGCAGTGGTGTCATCCATCATCCTCTCGTCCCAAGAAGTTCAAGTACCAACCAACATCATCATCATCATCATCTTGCACAGTTTCCAGCCACTTGCCGGGACTGTTTGGAATATAAGCCTCTCCATCGTCTTCTGTCCTTCCACCATCCCTCCGTCACCACCTTGGTCCAGTCTTCTCATATTTTTTTTTCACACGCAGTCCTCCACACCTTTCAGCCACTTATCTCTTGGTCTTCCTCTTGGTCTTTTTCCCTCAATTTTCATATCGTGTATCTTCCTGGGTATCCTCCTCCCATCCATTCGCTTAGCAAGCCCATACCATTTAAGCCTTGATTCCTCTATCCTATCCTGTAATGCTCTCTCCTTGACTAATTCTCTGATCTCCTTATTTCTTAACCTGTCCACCTTTGTCACTCCAATACTGTTTCTCAAGAATTTCATCTCACTAGCCTGTACTCTGCTTCACTCCCTTCCTTTCATAACCCAGATCTCTGAGGCATACGTCAGGATTGGAAAGTAGTACTTTTTATATATAGAGCCCTGCGCGGATAAACAAAATGTTATCCGCATCAGCACGACTGTTATCCGCATCTGCCCCGCATCCGCATCCGCCTCGTATTCGCACGACTTTTTACCGCATTCGCACGTTTGTTAACCGAATCTACTGGCATTACAATAAGATTACTAAAGCAACATGTTTAGACATTTGAGGAAAAAGTCGTTCCCTTAGGTTATGTATATCATGTGCAATGTTTAAAATGAATGTTAAACAGCCAGAATTGCAACCCATTCCTGTTCGGAGTGTTAATTATTCTTAATGACATAATTTGAATGATATTAACTTAAATCATCATCTTACATTTGTCATGAAAAATAAAAACATAACGGAAAAGTTTAATATGTCATGATCCGGATTGTATTCTAAAAACTATCCGCAAATTTTCTCCAATCATTATCCGCAGCTTATACGCTATCCGCACAGCCATACAAACTATATCCGCATGACAAAAATGTTGCGGATTTCCGTGGGTTTATCCGCGGGTATCCGCATCCACGCAGGGCTTTACCTAAATATGCTCACCCTGATCTTTGATTACCTGGGACCATTGCTTATTGATTTCAAGGAACCTGGTGAATCCATCACCGGGGAACGGTACTGCGTAACACTGGAGAAATTACGGTGTGCAATTAAGGTGAAACGTCCGAGATGACTACGACAAAGGGTGCTGCTTCTTCATGATCTTGAACCTGTTTTTTGTTGTTGTTGGCCGTGCGGCCTCTTGAGAGGCCGAGTGCAGGTCTTTCTAGTCAACGCCCGTGGGCGACCTGCGCGACGGGATGAGAGATGAATGGAACTGGGCAAGGATGTGGAAGGAAGCGGCCATGGCCTGTCAGAAGGTACCGTCCCAGCATTTTCCTGGTGTTGAAAATGGGAAACAACGGAAAACCATTTCAAGGACGGCCGACGGTGGGGCTTGAACCCACACGTCTACTGAGTCGGCAGAGAGCTTGGCCCCATGACCTAACGCTGTGCTTTAGCCAGCGTAGCCACTGCTGTCGGTTTGAACCTGGTGCGTCGATGGGATGAATGCCTTACTACTCACGGTGATCTTGCCTGATTGACATTCCTATTCTGGACTCTACGGCCGTCAAACGGAAACTTTTTGATCACTCCTTATACTGCTTTCCTTGCATGCGGCGTTTCAACAGGACAAGATGTAAAATTCACGAAAATAAAATAAAGAAACATTTCATGGAGTTAGGACATTTGTTATATTTCTTATACTTTACTAGTAGGAAAGTAGACATAGTTAGAAAGAAGGCAATCTCCCTCAAAATAAGTAGACATCGCAACACTGCTTGGCACCACTGCGCTTGGCTGAATTAGGAGTCGAGCCAGCACGCTGTGTGTGAGAGTGGGGTAATGAACCGGCAGCCTAGCAAACAGCCCACTGATCAAACGCTACTGTCATTGTATTTGATTACTGGTTACACTGTATTAGCACGCTCTTCCGTATCACTACCGGTTCAACATGTCTTTGGAGAAACAGAAGGTACTAGTCAAGTTACGTTGCTCTAGAGAATAACAGAATAATAATAATAATTATTATTATTAGCCTACTTTTGGAAGCCTCCGTGGCTTAGGCGGCAGCACGCCCTCCTCTCACCTCTGGGCCCGTGGTTCAAATCCCGGTCACTCCATGTGAGATCAGTGCTGGACAAAACAGAGGCAGACAGGTTTTTCTCCGGGTACTCCGGTTTTCCCTATCAATATTTCATTCCAGCAACACTCTCCACTATCATTTCATTTCATCTGTCATTCATTTAATCATTGCCCCAGAGGAGAGCGTCAGGCCTCGGCAGCCGGCACAGTTCATATCCTCGCCGCTAGATGGGGGCTTCATTCATTCCATTCCTGACCCGATCGGAGACTGGAAGCAGGCTGTGGATTTTTCATTATTAGCCTACTTTTCACATTTTGCAAAAATGAGGAAAAAGTAGACTTATGAGATCGATCCGGGAAAATGTGTGTCTGTCTGTCTGTCCTTCTGTGTGTCTGGCTGTGTGTGTGCCCCCTCCCCCTATCAACTCCTAAACGGATGCAGCAATCGAAACCAAATTTGGTATGAGTAAAAATCTATACCGAAATATTTCAAGCCCATATTTGAAAATGATGTCAGTGCTACCAACTGCTGAAAAAACGCACTAGAAATTTAAGCCCCATGTTGGATATCTTGCAAGGTATGCATGGGAGCTATTCCAAAATTGCCAAACATGTAGATAATACTATTTCAGTTTAATTTCCAGGAGGCCATACATGACAATGTTGCCAAAATAATTTTAAGGCTTCTGATACTTCCAATTTTTAAATGCATATAACTTCTACACCATCAAGTGGATTTCAACCAAATTTGTATGTAATATGTGTACCCAAACACATATGACTGAGTGTATTCTTAAGAGCCACCAGGGCTGCAAACTGTTAATAATTGCTCTCTCTATTTTTTTTATCCATATACCAATATATCAGAAAGTATGCAAGTCGACAGCTTTAAACTATGCACACGTATAGTACCTGACATTTTAGATTAATTTGGAGTAACTTATATACGTCAGTTCTACCAACATGATTCTAAGCCTGCTGATAGGACCAACTTTTAAATACATGTAAGTTCTATACTATCAGTTGGACTTCAACCAAATTTCGTATGTGCTATGTGTAAAATAACAGATATGATTATAAGTTTTCTTAAGAGCAATCAGGGCTGCCAACTGTTAATAAATGCTGTCTATATTTTTACCCTAATATCAATATATAAGAAAATGTGCAAGCCAACAGCTCTATACTTTGCACACGTATAGCACCTTACATTCTAGATTAATTTGGAGTAATTAATATAAGTCAGTGCTGCCAACATGATTCTATGCCTGCTGATAGGTCATATTTAAAAATACATGTAACTTCTATACTAACAAATGGATTTCATCCAAAATTGGCACAACAAGAAATCATAATATTTTAGAATATTTCTGACCAGCACACGTATGGCATTGTTGCCAACATGTTTTTGCTCGTGCTGATAGATGCAATGTCTAACTGCATGTAACGTCCATTGGACTTCAACCAAATTTTGTATTCTGTACCTTAAGAGATGGAACTAAGAATATATTCAGTTACCAGGGCTGCCAACTGTAGTGCTCTATTAGGCTACATTATACCAGGTATATTTCGAACTAATTGGGCATTTCGATATTACCAACTTAATTTCATCATTATTCTAGATAGGTTCATATACTGTAGATTAGTCATTGGCATGTATCTTAATTTTAAGAAAAGTAGGCTCTTTAGTTCGTCTCGGAACTTCTTGTTTTTAATATGTTATACCCAACTAACGAGCGCGATTTCACAGATGAATTTGAATTATCTGTCTTCTCCTCCCAAAATCTCCTCGTTCTCTCACTATGATTTTTCTCCCATTTCTTCTCCCCATGCAGTGGTGGCTCTCATCCGGGGGTTTTCAGCAATATGATGTCCGTTTTTGTTCACCAACGATCTGAAGCTAAGTCTGTACCATGCCTGTTCATTTCTTGGAGGTCATTTTCAATTTCTATTTTCCAGTGATTATTATTATTATTATTATTGTTATTATTTTGTCTGTTGGCACAGGCTAGAGTAAAATGTGGCTTTCCACCGATATCTCAGTCTCACTCATGCCACGGTGGGGGAGTGGATATCGTGTCGGTCTACTAACCCCAAGATTGCAGGTTCGTTCCTGGAGGTGGTAAGTGATTTTTGAAAGGCGGCAAAAATACGACATGCATGTCATACGATGTTGGCATGTCAATGAACCCATTTGAATTCAGTAGGCCGTGTTCATCATGGCAAAATTAATCTCGGAAGTTTCCGCTAACACAAAGTTCATCATTTCTCTACTAGAAAGTGCTAGAGTGTTCAAGGAGCTTAGATATCTAACCTCCTTGACTTTCATAGTGATTCAAGTAACAACGAAATTCGACATGCAAGCTAACCTCTGGGTGTCAAATTACAAAGCTTGCACCCGGCACCCGAGACAATACGATATTATTTATACTCATGGCTGTGCTTATATGGAAGCTACTGAGGTATGGGTGGTGCTGAGTAATTGCCTCAGGCCACAACTAGTGCCTGTATGTACCATGAAAGGTTCTGCTCATAGGGTTAGTACAGCTGTTCTGACTCAGTGAGGAAAGCAATGGCAAACTACCTCATTCCTCACCTTGCCTAGTACACCTCAATATAGTGCTGCCTCGGTTTTGTGGGTTTCTACCACATAACCTATGGTGGTGCTTTTTGGGGACCAACCAGCCTCCAGGCTGACTACCTAACAGACAGACATTGTTATTATTATTATTATTATTATTATTATTATTATTATTATTATTATTATTATTATTATTATTATTACATTCAAATTGAGCGACTATTGACTACGAGTTAACAAACAGTATTATTTTCAGCGTTTAGCTCTTGTTCGTCTGCCAGCTTTGATGTCCTGCCAGTACCTCTTGAGCCTATCACTCTCAGTGCCTTCTTCCGTTCTTCTGAAAGAGGTCCCCTCCGTCTTTTGGGTTCTTCTCATAATTTTAAACCCCAGTAGTTTTTGAATTATTTGTCTAAATTCATCCCTGTCCATAATTTTGACCTCCAGAATGCCGATTTCTGAAAGATTTTCATCACATTTTTGTAACCATACAAAATGTTTTTCTTTGGTTCCATGAAATTCTTTGTTATCGATCATCGAACATTCTGAAAATGTGCCCACAGAACAAACACTTGTTCTCTGTCATTGCTGGTTCTATCTTTCTGTACAATTTTTCATTTTATTTCAAACGTGTCCGTCAGCCCATTTTTTACCTAAACTGTTTTCGATATCCCGCGTTTTGTTTTGACTGACTGGTCGACTAGTCCCTGTCTGTTCATAGTCAAAGTCTACAATAAACCTTTAGGTTTTACAACCAAGCGGTAATGTATTTACTTTTCTCCAATACTTTGTATTATAACTCAGTGATTTTTCGTCACGTGATAGGCCTATGCTAGGTCTAATTTCCAGATCCTTGGATTAATTGCTTTCCATGTTTAGCCTATTTTCAATTTTGAAAAAATAGGCTTCTGAGATCACCTTTTGTCCGTGTGTGTGTGTGCGTGTGTGTGTGTGTGTGTGAGAGAGAGAGGTGAGTGTGTGTCCCTCCCTAATAAAATCTAAACGGCTGGCGCGATTTCAATGAAACTCGGTAAGTTCATAGCACTATTCCGGGCGACCCCAACCGTGCCCTTCAAATTTTGTTACGTCTCACCAATCCAACATGGCGGCTGTGCGAAATATTTCACCACCATTCAATATCTCTGAAACTATTCCCGATATCACCCTGGAATTTATTAAGGTGATAAACGGAACTACTAGAAGTTCACGTATGTAACTTTTGAAAAACTGGTAACTACAAAACCAACATGGCGGCCACGCGAATTAGCGACATTTAAATAGACGTTTCTCGCGATTTAACCAACCAAACGCAATAAAACTTGGTACAGTATATGTTTATACATATTGTAATGTAGCCACATCTAACGTCGTTCAATTGTTTATATAACCACAAGATGGTGGATGTGCGAAATATTTCACCGGCATTCTATATCTCTGAAACTATTAGTGGTATCACCCTGAAATGTTGTACGGAGATAAAGGGCACGACTAGAAGTTCATCTATAAGACTTTCAAAAACCGATTAACTACAAAACGAACATGGCGGCCAAGCGGATTTGAAAATTTTAAATAGACCTTTCTCGCGATCTAATCTTCCAAACGCAATGAAATCTGGTACATGAAATGTTTATACACATTGTAATGTACTGGTATCTAATTTAGTTCAATTGTGTACATAACCTCTAGATGGCGGCTGTGCGAATTTCGAAAATTAATTTTTATTTCTTGTGTCGTAATCATGCGATTGAAGTGAAAGTTTGAATAATAAACCTACGCAATATTTTTCTTTTAATGGTACATGACTCTATGGCCTATACATTTAACAATCCAACATGGCGACCATCCGAAATATTTAGACGGCTATTCAGAGCCGAATCTATTATAGCAATCAAACTGATTTTTTTTAATGTTCATAGGGGCTGTGAACTTAAGTTCGCCTATTGGACTTTATGTAATCTGGTGATCACAAATCCAACATGGCGGCAACGCGAAGTATAAATATTCACATGAACATTTCTCGCAATTTTACCATCCGAGTGCAGTGAAACTTGGTACAGTAAATCATTATATGAATGTTAATCCACTGGCATCTAATTTATTTCAATTGTTTCCATAACCACAAGATGGCAGCTGTGCGAAATTTTAAAATCTCTTTTTTTACTTCTTGTGTCCTAATCATGCGATTGAAGTTTGAATGCTACACGTACACAATAATCTTTATGTAACAGTACATAACTTTAGGACCTACATATATAAAATCCAACATGGCGACCATCCGAAATATTTAGTCGGTTCTCAATACCTACGAATCTATTACAGCAATCAAACTGAAATTTTGTAAGTTGATAGTGGCAGTTAACATAAGTAGGAAATATGAAAATAGGCTGTATAGTTCTTCACGGAACTACTTGTTTTTAGTTTTTATTATCTCACCTTTTGTTGTTGTTGTTGTTGTTGTTGTTATTGTTGATTGAGTCTCCAAGCTTTTGGATGGTTTCATGCAGCCCTACATTCCTCCCTGTCCTGAGCTAATCATTTCACCCCCACCCCCCACCTTACATCCAAGGCAATCTGTTTTACATATTGTAACCTTGGTCTACCGTGAACCTCCGTGGCTTAGGCGGCAGCACGCCGGCCTCTCACCGCTGGGTCCGTGGTTCAAACCCGGTCACTCCATGTGAGACATGTGCTGGACAAAACGGAGGCAGACAGGTTTTTCTCAGGGTACTCCGGTTTTCTCTGTCAAAATTTCAATCCAGCAGCACTCTCCACACTCAATTGATTTCATCTGTCATTCATTTAATCATTGCCCCAGTGGAGTGCGACAAGCTTCGGCAGCCGGCACAGTTCTTATCCATACATTCATTCCATTCCCTGACCCGGTCGGTCGACTGGAAGCAGGCTGTGGATTTTCATTTTCAACCTTGGTCTACCCCTACGGTTCCTGTCCTCGACCCTTCCTTACATAACTAAGTTTGCTCTTCCTGGATGTCTTGTCAACCTATCTTCGTTAGCAGTTGGCAGAAAAATCACTCCTCTCCCACTCGTCTTAATACTATTTCATTTGTTACTCTACCTACCCATTTGATCTTCATCATTCTCCTATAACACCACATTTCAAATGATTTTATTCTCCTCTTTTCTGCTGCACCAACAGTCCAAGTTTCACCTCCATAGTGCACCACGCTCCAGACAAAGGCTTTCGAAAATGGCATTCTCACCCAGGTATTATTAGTATTATTATTTAGAGTAATAGAAATGACGTAGAACGTAACTTCTTTTGGAGCTGTCATAACTGTTAAGCAAAACTCGAATATGGGATTGCGGTTGGGAAGCCACAATCCGCTTTATTGCTGCAGACTAATTTCCAAGTCTAACCCAAGAGTTACAACAAAAATCAAACAAAAATAATCTAAAGTCAGGTTCCGTCTGACGCACACAGGTGGTTTCGATGTCGTCTACAAAATCGTGGCCATCTGTACGATATCCAAGATATCTAAGACTCTGAAATGAGACGCGACTGCCTAGACAGCAGGAGAATCGGGTTCGAATCCCATTTGCAAGCCTTACTCAACAGTCTTGACTATTCCAAGGCGAAATATACACAAAGTAATTTCTATTAGTTGAAGTAATATTAATATTACTAGCAGTAGTGCCCGGTTTCGCCCGGTGGATTTACTTGTTTTATGGATGATAATGAATACTACTACAGAACTGGCACATGATACTTAACTAACAGAAACCAATATTTTAAAAATATATATTTTTGTGGTGGGGGTGGTGGTTGTTGTGGGGGTGATAACTAGTACAGTATAATGGACGTAACATTCAGGTCAATTTCCCGTAATGATAATTATGAATAGGGAAACAGCTATTTACTAACTACAGCACTGACATGTGTAATTTACACAAAAAAATACAAAAAAATAAATAAATAGAAAGAACAGTAAGTGAAACAAAAGACACTGCCTAGGGCCTATATCTCATTGGCTGTTAGAAATGTAGAGACCAATAGTGTCGTCTTTTGTCGCATAGCGCCGTAGGAAAATAATCAGAACTCTTTGCCAAACTTCGGCTGTCCCGAGCTCCTGAGGTAGCAATACTATCATTTATCGCCACAAAGCACTTAACGATAAGTTTTAGAATAAATGAAGATAAATTTGAAAGCACCAACGCTTATTGCAGCTGATATCCTCAATGTACTGCACCAACACCATTGCACTTATACAGAGGCATAATATTTTCAAGATGATAACTGTTTAAAGGGACCTAAGATTTTTTTTGCACTAATTACCTCCGGCGACTGCAATTTATAAACAGCGCAAGATGCAACTATTTTCGCAATTCTGCACCAGAACAGTGGTAGGGGTGACGTGATGCAGCCTGAACTGCCCGTCAACAACAGACTTATTAAAATACTCTTGCAGTTACACTACTACGGACATGAATGGTTCTAGGGCCTTAATACTTGGTTTTCAAGTTCATAGGGAATGGGGAACGTTGTCCAAAATATCAAGTGAACAGTGTTACCAACAGGGTTTCAAAGTGTATGTAAAATTTGGTGCAATTAAGAGAAACGGTGTAGATTTGTGATGAAGGGCCTAAATGCAGGGAATGGAGGGGTCTGTCCAACATTTCATGCAGTCAGTGTTACTCGCAGGGTTCCAAAGGGTAAGCATACAAATTGCCGTTCAGATCGGTGAAACGGTATAGATGTGTGCCAAAGGGCCTAAATGCAGGGAATGGAGTGGTCTGTCCCAAATTTCATGTAAACAGTGTTACTCGTAGGGTTCCAAAGGGTACGTATACAACTTTTGGTTCAGATTGGTGAAAGGGTGTAGATTTGTGCCAAAGGGCCTAAATGCAGGGTATGTCATAAATTTCATGTAGGCAGTGTTACTCGCAGGGTTACAAAGGGTAAGTATACAAATTTTGGTTCAGATCGGTGAAACGGTGTAGATTTGTGCCCAAGGGCCTAAATGCAGGGAATGGAGTGTTCTGTTCGAAATTTCATGCAGACTGTGTTACTCGCAGGGTTCCAAAGGGTAAGTATACAAATGTTGGTTCAGATCGGTGAAACGGTGTACGTATCACTAACCATAACGCCAGCGCATTCGGATAGAGCAGTTCGGGAGCGCTTGTTCTACCGACTTACTGAACAAAAATCAATCTTGAAGGTTACCTGAGAGGTGTAGCCTAATGCTACATAGCCTAAACTATTCCTCTTGAATCAGGCTATCATATTAAAAAAAGAATGTTTCGAATCAGACTGGTAGTTCCAGAGATTAGCGCGTTTAAACACATAAACACACAAACACACAAACCCACAAACACACAAACTCTTCAGCTTTATTATATTAGTATAGATTATTATTATTAATAATAACAATAATAATCATAATATGTAAACGGGGTTTGGATGAAATAGAAGTCACATGGATTCTAAGATCACAGATTCCATCGCAAAAAGGAAACTGATGTTTTATGAAGGAAGGAAGGAAGCTTGTAGTCCTTCGGTACCGTAACAAGAGCAAAATTGATAGCGTGGATTATCATCTTGTGACAGGTGCAGATCGGTGTCTTATGTGCTAGCCTCCCCGGTCGCCTAATACGATCATGTGTGATTTATTTTTATAGGGGTTTATTAAAGATGAAGTTTATGTACCACCCATGCCAGTTAATCTTGTTGAACTGAGGAAACGGATCCATGCGACTGTAGTTAAAATTGACCAGGATGTACTGCAGCGTGTGTGGTCGGAGTTGGACTACCGTATCGATATTTGCCGTGTGGCGCGAGGAGGGCACATTGAGCATTTGAAGCAAGCAGACTCAAAATCTTGATGAGTTACTCCTTTAATTGGTATAATTTTCAATGCTGTAAGCTATATAGGCTACTTTCAATAATGCGTGTGCATGAAATCGCTTATTATTATTATTTTTTGTGTGAAGGAAGGAAGGAAGGAAGGAAGGAAGGAAGCTTGTAGTTTAATGTGACCGTTAATCTCTAGATCATGAGCCACGGGACCTCCTTTTTACGTGGAAACCGAACCACAGGACATGGCATTTCACTTCGAAAATCTCACATGCATTGACCGGGAATCGAACCCGGTCCGCCTTGGTGAGAGGCATACAGCTTGACTGCTGAGCCACCACGCCCCCTGTGCTGACCCTGAATATATAATAATGATAATAATAATAATAACGTTTAACTTCGTGATGCTGTGGAAGAATGCTTTCTTACATTTATCAGCGTTGAGACAGGCACCTAAACAGTGGAGGTAGACTACCTCCTGTATGCTGTCGTTGTGATGTAGTGTATACTGTCTAGTACATGTTGTATTCGTTCCTGGACATCAGTCTATGTTACATTTCAACAAACCTTATAGAAAATACAAAAAGGATTTGTATTTTTTAAAGTAACTATTGTGTTATGGAGTGTATTGTCCTTCAAAATGTCATGTAATTTTCACATCGTGATTTCTCATTTTTGAATACCGTTTGCTCAACTCCCACGCGGGGAGCGGCTATTGTTAAAACAGGTTGATTAGTGCTTCCTTTCTCGGTGCACACAGTTGTGGCCAGACCATTATTGCTGTAGTCGACGCCAAATTGATGCTCAATTATAGGCTACCTAAAATTTCATTCTCGTACAATGCAGTCACTGATTTAATCTTAAAAAATTCATTTTTATCGCAAATGTTACCACGCAGCTGTTAAATGTGCCATTTTAATTGAAGACAGTCAGGGAAATAGCGTGGAACGCCACACTGAAAACATTTTGAAATGCCACATAGGAAAATCCGTAATTGATCTCCATTTTGAGGAATCATAACACAACAGATAATTAAACAAGTAGTTCCGTGAAGAACTATACAGCCTATTTTCATATATCCTACTTATGTTAATTGCCTCTATCAACATACAACATTTCAGTTTGATTGCTGTAATAGATTCGTAGATATTGAGAACCGTCTAAATATTTCGGATGGTTGCCATGTTGGATTGTTATATGTATAGGCCATAGAGTCACGTACCATTAAAGGAAAATTATTGCGTAGGTTCATTATTCACACTTTCAATTCGATCGCATGATTACGACACAAGAAATAAAAACTTAATTTTAAAATTCGCACAGCCTCCATCTTGAGATTTTGTAAACAATTGAATTAAATTAGATACCAGTGCATTACAATGTGTATAAACATTTGCTGTACCAATTTTCATTGCGTTTGGATCATTAAATCGCGAGAAAAGTAGCCTATATTTAAAACTTTCAACTTCGCTTGGCCGCCATGTTCTTTTTGTAGATAACCGGTTTTATGAAAGTCTCATAGATGAACTTCCTGTAGTGCCCTTTATCTCAGTACAAAATTTCAGGGTGATACCGGTAATAGTTTCAGAGATATAGAATGCCGGGGAAATATTTCGCACAGCCGTCATCTTGAGGTTATGTAAACAATTGAACGAATTTAGATGTCGGTGCATTACAATGTGTATAAATATATACTGTACCAAGTTTCATTGCGTTTGGTTGGTTAAATCGCGAGAAACATCTATTTAAATGTCTCAAATTCGCTTGGCCGCCATGTTGGTTTTGTAGTTACCAGGCTTTCAAAAGTCGCATAGGTGAACTTCTAGTAGTTTCCTTCATGACCGTACAAAATTCCAGGGTGATATCGGTAATAGTTTCGGAGATATTGAATGTTGGTGAAATATTTCGCACAGCCGCCATATTGGAGTGGTGAGACGTAACAAAATTTGAAGGACACGGTCGGGGTCTTCTGGAATCGTGCTATGAACTTACCGAGTTTCATTGAAATCGCTCCAGCCGTTTAGATTTTATTAGGGGGGGGGGGGGACACCCACACACGTGAATCATACACGCACACACAGACACATGGACAAAACGTGGTCGCATAAGCCTTTTTTTTTTTTCATAAATGAAAATAGCTAAAAAATATTCATCCTATATTGGTTTGCGATTTAATTACAAGATAAGTACGTTGATTCAGAAGCAGTGCGTACAATTAAAGCATTAAAGTCTCTTGGTTATTCTGAATTAAATTAGTTTACTTAACTAGAGCACTCGAGAAAGTATGTAAGTAAGTAAGTAAGTAAGTAAGTAAGTAAGTAAGTAGGAAGGTATGTAAGAAGGTAAGTAAGTAAGTAGGAAGGTATGTAAGAAGGTAAGTAAGTAAGTAAGTAGGAAGGTATGTAAGAAGGTAAGTAAGTAAGTAAGTAGGAAGGTATGTAAGAAGGTAAGTAAGTAAGTAAGTAGGAAGGTATGTAAGAAGGTAAGTAAGTAAGTAAGTAGGAAGGTATGTAAGAAGGTAAGTAAGTAAGTAAGTACGTAAGCAAATATCTGTATTATACAGGTAGTTTGAAGTGTAAATAAATAATTAAATAAATAAATAAATTATGAATTCATTTTTCTATTAATTCTTTATTAATAAAATAAATAAATTAATTAATACAACTTTCTCGGATTGTTTTGTGATAAAGACACTAGTTAGATGGGCTTTCCCCTTTCCTTTTCAGCTGTATATTGGACAAGGTCATCAGATAGTAGTGAAGAGAGCTGGACGTACAGAAAGTCCCAAATGGGATTTACCTGGGACACAAGCATTAGGGGCTTTCAGTGGATAATTTGGCGTTCGCCAACAACTTGGCACTGTTTGTAAGCTCAGCAATAATTGCAATGGAGCAGCCCAACACATTTGACATCGGACATCAAGTTTAACTACAAGAGTTTATACAGAAGAAGAAATTTCTCACCAACATCACCAACAAGAGCTTGGGTGAACAGATTCAAATAGAGGTACTTGGGAGAATGGCTGAAACCAAATCTCTCAGAAGGAGTACCATAGCGCTAACAACCTGAATTTACAAACTAGAATTGTATACTAAGCAAGAGCACTTAAACAAGATATGTGTCTCTCAGAAACTACCTTACAGTCGTCCGCCCAAAAGCCCTACACACCATACTGTTTGGCACCAAATAGAAACGGACTGACGGACGAACTTGAAGTCCAAGAAAGAAATATGTTAAGAAAGATATTGAGACAGATGAAAGAAAAGGGTGAATACAGATGAGAACTCAACAAGGAACTTTACAAGTACACTGAAAAATCACTGACATGGCATGGGAATATGTTTAATCTTTTATGGGTATATCTCTAGGATTTATCCATCTAGACTGACGAATCCACTTCTCTCCTACGGGAACAATACCATGCTTAACAGAAGTGACTAAAGACATGCAACAACTGGGAGCGACAATGCAGATAGACATTGCTTTCACCATCGCCTATAGCAAGGTTGGGATACTGTACAAGCTACAAGTAGATTTAGCGGGCGGTTACAGGCTGAAAGTCTCCCTTAGTGACAAGCCGTCACGGGAAGCACATGCGGGCGTTGCTCCGGCCCAAGGCCTAGCTACTGTACACCACACTGTACTTCACACTACGGACAAACGGTCAGCGCTACGTATAGGGATGTGCTTCACTTCCAGGTAAGGACAGCAGATAATCAATTTCAAGTAGATCCTACTTTTTCTACAAAATGATACCGTCATCGACACCTAGCCACAAACTTGGCTACTAGATGCCATCGCAACCGTCACCTGGTGGCTAACGTTGGAACTTAATAGAGCATTAATCAAATCTAACCTACAAATTTAGCTTCACACAAGTGTAGTTAGTGGAAGTTCATATTACATGCCATAAATCTATGAAATGGGACTGCCGGCTTTACTTCCCCTCCGAAGGAAGGCATACTGAGGGATTTTTAACGTTCTTAAAAATCCGACGAACTCGGCCGGGTTTGAATCCGCGATCTTGGGCATAGAAGCTCAGCATGCTACCGACTACGCCACCGAAGCCGCCTAATTAGAGAAGACATGAGTTTAGATGAACAACTGTATATGGAGTAAGAAGGAAGGAACTGGCTTATTGTAAGGTGGCCTTACGCTTTAGTGTACTTCAAGGTGACGCTTTCCAGTCTATTTTTAATTTTCCCTGTAATAAAGGGTCGAGTTTACGTAGAGGATCATTCAGCGCTCACTTATGCCATGATATTGCTTTCGCTCTTCTCAGCCCAGATTTGCTCGTAGTTTTAGCGAACATTGACACGCTTGTTAATGAAACTCCACAACGCTGGTCATACCTTTTGTGCGGGATAGAATATTTTTTGACACGTATCGATGTTAGGTTTTAATTTTAAGTGTGAGTGAATGTGCAGTGTATAACCATCCGATATTAATGTTGGGATTCAAAGAGCGGTCGACTAGTTGCGTGGCCTAGTGGTAACGTTCTCGCCTGTTGTGCCTGGTGCAGTCAGTTGGTATTGAGGGTGCGCAAATGCGAGGGAGAAAATTCTGGTACCTCGGCGCCTCTAGAAGTCACAGTAATAGAGAAAAAGGGGCGTAAAACCAATACCATTATTATTGTTATTATTATTATTACTATTATTATTTTAATATAGTACTTCATTTCATTACTTCTCTAATGAAGTCCTTTCATGAAATTGCAGCTATTAAAGGGTATCTGGCTGTAAAAACCATCACATACATTTAATCTTAATGTAAAAGGAAATAATATGGAGTAGGCATACTGTAAAGTATCACCTTTGTACAAATATAAGGTGCGTTCAAAAAGTAACGAGTCGGAGACTGTAATGCGCAAACCGGTGACCACATCGGCTAATCGAGGCGTGTGTAACGAGGTGTGGTTCCGACCAGAGCGTGGAAGGTCACAGCCCGTCGCTAGAGGGCATGCGTGCACCTCACGTGACGATACAAAGCGAGCAGCAGCATGCATCAATCGTCCAACGCTGACAGTCGCATTGCAAACAGTGACATGGAGGCGTCAAACGAAGAGCAAAGAGATGTTGTTCGGTTTCTGACAGCGAAAGGAGTAGGGGGAACGGATATTCATCGCCGAATGTCACAAGTGTACGGCGAACACTGCATGTCCCTTGCAAGGGTCAAGGCGTGGCACAAGCGCTTCAGGGAAGGACGGGTGTCGTTAGCCGATGACGCCCGGTCTGGGGCACCCCCCTGCATTACCGATGACAACGTCCACTGGTTGATGCACTCATTACCCAGGACCGCCGAGTGACAGTGAAGGCCATAGCCGCCCGTGGTCGGATTGAGCGTCGGAAATGTGCACACCACCATGAAGGAACGACTGCACGTGCGGAAAGTGTGTGCACAATGAGTGCCCCACAGTCTTCAACCATACCAGGAAGCATGTCGAATGGCCTACTGTCTTGGTCTTGGGTGGACGATTGATGCATGCTGCTGCTCGCTTTGTATCGTCACGTTACCTCTAGCGACGGGCTGTGACCTTCCACGCTCTGGTCGGAGCCACACCTCGTTTCACACGCCACGATTAGTCGATGTTGTCACCGGTTTGCGCATTATAGCCTCCGGCTCGTTACTTTTTGAACACACCTTATACATTAAATACAACCATTGATGTTGTTGTTGTTGTATCAATTAGTTAGGCTAGTCTACTGCAGGGGTCCTAACCCGCAGTCGTGGTTGAATTTCCTATAGTTGTTGTCAATTCGTCTTTAGTCACTTGGGACATCTTGATAATCAGCCTCGTACACATGGATGTGGGTTCAATTAGTCTGATAATTCGTGTTTGTGTGATGACTGTAGTAGTGTGTGTAACTGTAATTATTAGGGCAGGAACCCCGGGACTTGAAGGAAGATACTATCGCGACATTTTTCCGGAGGGAGTGTGGAAACACCTCGGGAATAAGCACACTCAGGATACCCGGTATCAGCATCGGGATTCAAACCTCCAATCTCCGGATTTGCTGCAGCTTGCAGTCATGATCGTGCTGAGCGATTTAACTCGCACGGCTACGCTGAAGTTCCTATCGAGATGCACAACTGACATCCATAGCTGTAACACTAACTTACAGGGCCGTAGTGAGCGATCACGGGCCCTAGGACAAAGTCTTCCGGGACCCTCCATTTGTATTCATTGTGGGACATAAGTTTGAAATTACGGTATTAATCTTGCAAACTTCTCTGTTCTGCCCCTTAAAACTTCAATCATCATCATGATCATCCCTATAATTCAACTTGCCCAACTGATTATTGAATTACTTTGATTTTAATTACTCAGCCTTTCTGCTTTCTTTTCTCTCACTGGTCGTTCTTTTACTTCGAGATTTTGATCACTGTGAATTAAAAGTTCCATTTGCATTGTATCTGTTCAGGTACCAGGAGAATAAGCAATAGTCTACTCCTTTCAAAAATGTACTGTATGAAGTAAAGAGTCATTTTATTTTTCTGATATTGAATTAGAAACGTAAAGTACTGTCGAACATTAGCACGCATAAAATTAAATGGCTAACTCTGACAGCTTTGCTATTTCCCCGGAAGAAAAACGAAAAACACAATGGTTATTTATAAAATAGCTTTTAATAATGTTCTCTTTGTAATGTTTTGGATACTATTCACTGGCAGAGTCATATCTCAAAATGTCGTAATAGTTTGTACATGAAATGAAATAATATTGTCCACTTTAAGTTCTTTTACCGCCTCGGGCCCCTCAGCAAATCCGGGTTCCAGGGCTGCAGCCCCGCTTACCCCTGCCTCCCGTCAGACCTGCTAAATTAGTGAACACGGGTATTTTTTGAACGAAAAACTAACCGTAATACCCACGAAAAGAATCATCACAAAAATCACGTGTATTTAAAATTTTGAGCATACATTGTACAACTGTACACAAGTTGTTTTGAGTCAGCATACAATTCACATTTCTCTATGTAAATCCACATTGCAGTGAATTATTTTTTCTGAAAATGCACCATTCCAATCCAAAAAAAATGTGTAATTTTCATTCAGGAACGGTCCTTTTGGAAAACACTGAATAACTTATTATAAATTTTAATTTTTACTCGAATATCGTTTCTTATTGAACTGGTTTAGTCAGATAAGACTATTGTAAGGAATGGAAAGCGTTGAACCCATTTAAGTGTCGGCTAATTAACGATTGATTGATTGATTGATTGATTGATTGATTGATTGATTGACTGATTGATAACTGTCAGTCAGTCAACACGTATTAATAAATAAATAACTGTCAGGTTCACTGATGCCGTACGCAGGAGACGCCTGAAGTTATCTATAGAATGGGCACTATGGAACTTTTCCCTCTCCTCAGACCATTTTGAACCACTTTTCTTTTACTTTCTGCCTGGGAATCCTTTTTCGACACTTTCTTTCAGAAAAATTCTCTCTATTGCTTCTTATTCTTTTTTAGCCTATTTTCAATTTTGAAAAAATAGGCTTATGAGATCACCTTTTGTCCGTGTGTGTGTGCGTGTGTGTGTGTGTGTGATTCGTGTGTGTGTCCCCCCCTAATAAAATCTAAACGGCAGGAGCGATTTCAATGAAACTCGGAAAGTTCATAGCACTATTCCGGGCGACCTCGACCGTGCCCTTCAAATTTTGTTACGACTCACCAATCCAACATGGCGGCTGTGCGAAATATTTCACCAGCATTCAATATCTCCGAAACTATTACCGATATTACCCTGACATTTTCTATGGTGATAGACGGAACTATTATAAGTTCACTTATGTGACTTTTGAAAACCTGGTAACTACAAAACCAACATGGCGGCCAAGCGAATTTGCGACTTTTAAATAGACGTTTCTCGCGATTAGACCAACCAAACGCAATGAAACTTGGTACAGTAAATGTTTATACACATTGTAATGCACCGGCATCTAACTTCGTTCAATTATTTACATAATCACAAGATGGCGGATGTGCGAAATATTTCACCGGCATTCTATATCTCTGAAACTATTAGCGGTATCTCCCTAACATTTTGTACGGAGATAAAGGGCACTACCGGAAGTCCATCTATAAGACTTTCAAAAACCGGTTAACTACAAAACGAACATGGCGGCCAAGCGATTTTGAAAATATTAAATGGACCTTTCTCGCGATTTAATGTTCCAAGCGCACTGAAACCTGGTACAGGAAATATTTATACACATTGTAATCCACTGGTATCTAATTTAGTTCAATTGTTTACATAACCTCAAGATGGCGGCAGTGCGAATTTTAAAATTAAGTTTTTATTTCTTGTGATGTAGTCATGCGATCGAAGTGAAAGTTTGAATAATGAACCTACGCAATAATTTTCCTTTAATGGTACATGGCTCTATGGCCTATACATTTAACAATCCAACATGGCGACCATCCGAAATATTTAGACGATACTGAATATCTACGAATCTATTTTAGCAATCAAACTGCATTCTTTAATGTTCATAGGGGCTATGAACTTAAGTTCACCTATAGGACTTTAAATAACCTGGTGATTACAAATCCAACATGGCGGCGATGCGAATTATAAATATTCACATGGACGTTTCTCGCAATTTAACCATCCGCGTGCAGTAAAACTTGGTACATTAAATCCTTATACGAATGTTAATCCACTAGCATCTAATTTATTTCAATTGTTTCCATAACCTCAAGATGGCAGCTGTGAAAAATTTTAAAATCTCCTTGTTACTTCTTGTGTCCTAATTATGCGATTGAAGTTTGAATACTACACGTTCACAATAATCTGCATGTAACAGTACATAACTCTAGGACCTACATATATAAAATCCAAATTGGCGACCATCCGAAATATTTAGTCGGTTCTCAATATCTACGAATCTATTACAGCAATCAAACTGAAATTGTGTATGTTGATAGTGGCAATTAACATAAGTAGGTTATATGAAAATAGGCTGTATAGTTCTTCACGGAACTACTTGTTTCCTACGTTGTTACATTATAAATCGTTTTTGACTTCTTGAACCTAAGTTGTTATTGACCTAAGTTGAGAATCTCCTTGGTTAACTTGTTCTCAAATTCTCTATAAAAGGCCAAGAATATCAGCCGTATCTTCCATATAGTTTCCGTTATATTTTCTGTTCAATTATTATTATTATTATTCATAGCATTACGATTTGTTAGTACATTATTTCAAGTCCCAAGATACCTACTTCAATCATAGGTCGTGATAATTACAGTTGCATGAATTATTCAATGATTGGTTGATAAGTTCCTTAGTTCAGGGGCTGCGACATGTAGCCCCGTGTACTTTGGGTGTGTGTAGAATCTGTCTGATAACCGGTGTTAATTGTGAAGGCTGTATTAGTGTGTTTTATCTGTAAATCAGTTAAGGACTGCAGACGATCAATTTCAAGTAGTTCCTACTTTTGCTACCAAATGCTACCGTGAACGACATCTAGCTGTGAACGTGACTACTAGATGACATCGCAACTGGCACCTGGCGGCAAACTTTGGAACTTAAAGAGCATTAATCATAATCTAACCTACAAATTTTGCTTCACAAAATTGTAGTTAGTGGAAGGTTCTTTTACATACCATAAATCTATGACATGGGCCCGCCGGTTTTATTTCCTCTCCGAAGAAAAGCACACTGAGGGATGTTTAACATTATTCAAAGAAACACAGATTATCAGACGTAATAATTCAACAATACGGGGCTGATGGCCAAGATTGCACAAGCCCCCAAAATTATTTAAAAACAACACTAATGATTCAATATATGCTTTCAGGGTGATCAATCAGTGTTCTTATTACATAACATGTAAGAAACAGACGGCCAAGGTGTTCACTTAAAACTACAAAATTATTTTGTGTACACCCTGTATATTATAACTTTAGAATTGTTAATCGTTATCCGAGGCCAGTGTGACATGCTGGATAAAATAACTCTGCTGGAAATGTTACCTTCCTGAGAAGCTAAATCATTTCTCGCTTGGATTGCTAATTTTTGCATCAGCTTCCATTTCGTTAAAATGCTCCCTCTCTCAATAAATGGAAGCGTTACTGGAGAATCATTTCATCGGACTACAGGGAAAATTGTTCGACATTCTCTCTGCAGTGCTTATTAATACCGTCATGAATATAGCAGGCGATCTTTCCCCGGAGGGTGTTCATTCTAAAACACTGAAGAATCAATACTTGAAACCAATCCCGATCGCGGAGTGCATTATTGTTTGCGATTAACTACGCTCTGGATATCAACGAGATATCAGAGGTTTCGTAACATTGAAGCATCGACTGTACTGGTTTAAAACGGATCGCTTAAAGTAACTTATACAGGGTGTGACTAAAATGGTTACTCCCGGTGAGCTGTCGATAGAATACATTAGCCTATGCTGTAGAAAGTACTGTAGACTTTATGACCAATGTTGCTAGAGGATTTGAGTTGTCGGATATACCATTCCCATGAGAGATGTCCAGAGGTCATTTATCTGATGAATGGTGGTATTGGAGTGGGTAGTAGAAATTGTTGCTTTACGGGGTGAAATATCGAGGTCATAATGATGATTATTGTTTTAAAGAGTCTGACAGCGAAGTCATCTGCCCCTTTAATGAAGATGATAATGATGAAGAAGGATTGTTTTAGGGGGTGGAAAATCGAAGCCATCTGACGCCTAATAAAGATGATGATGGACATCATTGTTCTAAGCAACAGCGTGGTCATCTGCCCATCTAACGAAGATGATTATAATTGAAGATAATTGTTCTAACGGTGGAACAACGAGGTCATCTGCCCTTCTAATAAAGATGATGATGATGATGATGATGATGAACATGATAATTGTTTTAAGGGGCGGAACATTGAAGTCATTGGCCCCTCCAATGAAGATGATGAGGATGATTATTGTTTTATGGGGTGGAACAACAAGGTCATCTGCTCCTCTAACTGATAATGATGATGATGATGATGATATAATAGTACATTATGCAACGAGCCTATAATGGCAATAATTAAGACACGAGTATGTTTATAAAACGAGCGTACGCGAGTTTTATAATTTCCATACGAGTGTCTTAATTACCATTATAGGTGAGTTGCATACGACTGTTTATGTTCGACGATAATTATTATAACTATTTTATGTTCGAACATAAATATTCATAAATATCTGTCGAGATTTCGCCAGTTTTATGTACTGAACAGAGCGCATGAGAAGCAGAGAATGCCTTGTATTTGACCATGGCCTCCTCGATTACCCTACTATGACACTAGGCAACGCAGTGAAATTTAAATTAGAAGGCCTTGGAGCTCAGTGCAGGTGTGATGCTATATCTAATTGATCAAACAACTGTTTCTTGGGCTCTAATAGGTGGGAGAAAGTGTTTCATAATGAAAAATAGTGTTATAATGACCATCATTATGATACAGTTTTCTGACATATAATAGTCAGGGTTGAACATAAAAATATTTGTTGTCTTAAGGGTGGAACAGGGAGGTCATCTACCCCTCAGATGAAGACGAATGAATGAATGAATGAATGAATGAATGAATAAATGGAATCAAACTGGTCGAAGTTTTGGGTGAAAGGAGGGGATTCGAACCCACTCATCTCCTGAGTGCGGAGGTAGCCTAGTTCCATGATTTTCAGCGTAAAGACACGAGGGTAGTTGAAGTTGTTGTTGTTGTTGTTTCATTTGAGAGATTCGGACATCATTGTCATTTAGCTCCGTGTTCTTAGATGTGTGTATGTGGATTTTCTGATAACCTGTGTTATTGTGGTGACTGTATTAGTGTGTGTATTTTTAATTCAGGTGAGAATTGGGAAGGAGGCTGCCATGGCCTTGAGTTAGGAACCGCCCCGTTATGTGTCAAGATTAGACATGGGAACCCACAGAAAACTCTTTCAAGATGGCTGAGATAGGAATCATTTCCTCCTCTTCTCAGTTTTGCCTCACGAGACTGAGTGTACCACGTGCCAGTCCTTAGACCAGAATTAAATAACTTGGCAGAGCTGGGAATCAAACCCGGACTTCCAGGGCATCATCCAGAAGTGCTGGCCGCTACACCACGAGGTGGTCAGAATCAACAAAAGGAAAATAGGCTCCATACGTAAAGTACGATGGGCGTTCCGAAAATAAGTTTCATCAGTTTATTCCTCAGGGAATCTGTATTACAAAGTGAAAAACACATCGTCAAAACCTTTGGCTATTTTTACACGTAGTTGTGACTGGCATTGATACATTTGTCGTGCCGGGAAATGATTTCCTTTAAAAATCCTCCGTGCCCAGCGATTCAGAAAAATCTTCTCTAAGGTTTTTCACATTCTGAGAATAACTAACTTCAGAATGTTAACCTATGTAGTTTATTAATATTGGAATACTATCCAAGAAAAAATATTGCAACCAACTTGCTCATTTTAGCCTACTTTCTATTTTTGCAAAAAATGAAAGTAGACTTAGGCCTATGAGATCTACACAGGGCCAAACATTGTGTGTCTGTGAGTGAGTGTGTGTGTGAGTGTGTGTACTCTGAATGTCTCGGCCCCCCTATCAATTCAAACACGATGAAACCGAATTGAACGAAATTTGGTACAGAGGTAGCACTAGCAAAGGTCACCTCAGTGTCATGGTATATATCGCCGCCATCTTGACGGAAACGGAATGGCGGCCACCCAAATGTTAAAAGCTTAAATCAAATTACGACCAACCTAATCATTTGATCTCTACCAAATTTTGCAACAACATACCTTTTTGTGGGAAGCATCGTTAGACTGAACTACAAGGACATCAGCCCAATAGTTTGCAGATAGCGGCCATGTATGTGTGCAAATCGAATCCCCATATCAATTCAAACATGGTGAAATCGAATTGTATGAATTTTTTTACCGAGGTAGCACTAGCAAAGGGCACTTCATATTCATGTTTAATATCCGTATAGCACGTTGTATTTCAACAAGCGACTACAACCAACATTCAATTATACTCCTTGAGAAGGACAAAGAGTTATAACAATACCCATGCATTTAGGATAAATTAGGCTATATGTTCTTTACTGAACATCTTGTTTAATATTTTAAAGGAATATATTGTTTTTTCTCGGCCGATGAATAATAATCTCTGATGAATATTATTACAGGTTAACATTCTGTAGTTGTCTATTCCCATTATGTGAAAAAACATAGGGAGCATTTGGTTGAAAAACATATTATTCGACTCCATTAATGAATACAAATGAGCCACAATGGCTTATTCAAAATAATTTTATTTCATTTTTATTACCCTGATTAGTAATGTTTTCTCCCCTGTGAACTTAAAACTTTCCCATAAGGTATTACATGTGGAAATTTTCGAAATTGGAGATTCTGAGGGACACCTGAGCTTGGTCCGGTTTTTCTCTTTTTAATTCACTTTGGAGTGTATCCTCCAAATCAGATGATTTCAATCCATTGTCCACGAATCTTTGAATAGTTGAAGAGAGGACAATCAGTAATAAAAGACTTCATCTCACTGGTTTGAATTCACACGGGAACTAGAGTAAAGAAATCAAAACAAACCGTGTGGCATTCTGCATTAACAAGGCTCCTCTTTCAGTGGCAACTGTAAACAATTAGTTTACTGTCTGATTCTTGAAAGTAAAGTTGTTAAGATTATAGACTAAACATTATGGTGTTTGAAGCCATTTTCAATGTTGCCTTAGTAAACGAAAGTTTGATGCTTTTCAGTCGGGCGACACGATTGTACCCGAATTAGATGGGTTATTCTCTAATCGAGGCGGCTTCGGTGGCGTAGTTGGTAGCATGCTGAGCTTCTATGCCCAAGACAGCGGGTTCAAACCCGGCCGAAGTCGTCGGATTTTTTAAGAGCGTTAAAAATTCCTCAGTATGCCTTCCTTCGGAGGGGAAGTAAAGCCGGCGGTCCCATGTCATAGATTTAAGGCATGTTAAAGAACCTTCCACTAATTACACCTGTGTGAAGCTACATTGTATAGGTTAGGAATGTAAACAACGCTCTTAGGTTTCTTCGTTCGTTCCCAAGAGCCGACTGGGGTGGCATCTAGTAGCTAAGTTCTGAACTAGGCCTAGTAGTCGTTGACGGTGGCGTTTGGCGGCAAAAGAAGGAAATATTTGAAAAATTCAAAGTTGCAGTTCTTACTTGAATTAAAAAACAAGATGTTCAGTAAAGAACATATAGCCTACTTTCTCCTAAATGCATGGGTATTGTTATAACTCTTTGTCCTTTTCAAGGAGTATAATTGAATGTTGGTTGTAGTAGCTTTTTTGAAATACAACGTGCTATAGGGATATTAAACATGAATATGAGGTGCCCTTTGCTAGTGCTACCTCTGTAGAAAAATTCATACAATTCAGTTTCACCATGTTTGAATTGATATGGGGATTCGATTTGCACACATACATGGCCGCTATCTGCAAACTATTGGGCTGATGACCTTGTAGTTCAGTCAAACGATGCTTCCCACAAAAAGGTATGTTGTTGCAAAATTTGGTAGAGATCAAATGATTAGGTTGGTCGTAATTTGATTTAAGCTTTTAACATTTGGGTGGCCGCCATTCCATTTCCGTTAAGATGGCGGCGATATATACCATGACACTGAGGTGACCTTTGCTAGTGCTACCTCTGTACCAAATTTCGTTCAATTCAGTTTCACCGTGTTTGAATTGA
Organism: Meconema thalassinum; assembly: GCA_946902985.2. NCBI lineage: Eukaryota > Metazoa > Arthropoda > Insecta > Orthoptera > Tettigoniidae > Meconema > Meconema thalassinum. The sequence continues at coordinate 290,051,580 of OX336391.1, read as the reverse complement.
TAGGGGGAATCTATTTGCACACATACTTGGCCACCATCTGCAAACTACTGGGCTGATGATCTAGCAGTTTGGTCAGAATATGCTTCCCACATAAAGATTTGTTGTTGCAAAATTTGGTAGAGACTAGATTATTAGGTTGGTCGTAATTACATTTTAGCCTTTAACATTTGGGTGGCCGCGATTACGTTTCCGTCAAGATGGCGGTGATATAAAACATGACACTGAGGTGGCCCTTTCTAGTGCTACCTCTGTACCAAATTTCATTCCATTCGGTTTCACCGTGTTCGAATTAATAGGGGGAATCGACTTTCACACAAAGATGGCCGCCATCCGCAAAATATTAGGCTAATGACCTATTAGTTTGGTGAAAGGATGCTCCCTCCATAATGGTATGTTAATGCAAAATTTGGTAGAGATCGGATGATTAGGTTAATCGTAATTTGATTAAGCTTTGAATATTTGTGTGGCCGCCATTACGTTTCCGTCAAGATGGCGGCGATATAAAACATGACACTGAGGTGCCCTTTGCTAGTGCTACCTCTGTACCAAATTTCATTCCATTCGGTTTCACCGTGTTCGAATTAATAGGGGTAATCGATTTTGACACAAAGATGGCGCCATCCGCAAACTATTAGGCTAATGACCTATTAGATTTGTCAAAGGATGCTTCCTCCATAAAGGTATGTTGTTGCAAAATTTGGTAGAGATCGAATGATTAGGTTAGTCGTAATTTGATTTAAGCTTTGAACATTTGTGTGGCCACCATTACGTTTCCGTCAAGATGGTGGGGATATAAAACATGACACTGAGGTGCCCTTTGCTAGTGTTACCTCTGTACCAAATTTCGTTCCATTCGGTTTCACCGTGTTCGAATTAATAGGGGTAATCGATTTTGACACAAAGATGGCCGCCATCCGCAAACTATTAGGCTAATGACCTATTAGATTTGTCAAAGGATGCTCCCTTCATAAAGGTATGTTTTTGCAAAATTTGGTAGAGATCGGATGATTAGTTTAGTCGTAATTTGATTTAAGCTTTGAACATTTGGGTGGCCGCCATTACGTTTCCGTCAAGATGGCGGCGATATAAAACATGACACTGGGGTGCCCTTTGCTATTGCTACCTCTGTACCAAATTTCATTCCATTCGGTTTCACCGTGTTCGAATTAATAGGGGTAATCCATTTTGACATAAAGATGGCCGCCATCCGCAAACTATTAGGCTAATGACCTATTAGATTTGTCAAGGGATGCTCCCTCCATAAAGGTATGTTGTTGCAAAATTTGGTAGAGATCGGATGATTAGGTTAGTCGTAATTTGATTTAAGCTTTGAACATTTGTGTGGCCACCATTACGTTTCCGTCAAGATGGCGGCGATATAAAACATGACACTGGGGTGCCCTTTGCTAGTACTACCTCTGTACCAAATTTCGTTCCATTCGGTTTCACCGTGTTCGTATTAATAGGGGCAATCGATTTTCTCACAAAGATGGCCGCCATCCGCAAACTATTAGGCTGATGACCTATTAGTTTGGTCAGAGGATGCTGCCCCCATAACGGTATGTTTTAGCAAAATTTGGTAGAGATCGGATGATTAGGTTAATCGTAATTTGATTTAAGCTTTGAATATTTGTGTGGCCGCCATTACGTTTCCGTCAAGATGGCGGCGATATAAAACATGACACTGAGGTGTCCTTTGCTAGTGCTACCTTTGTACCAAATTTCGTTCAATTTGCGCTCACCGTGTTCGAATTGATAGGGAGGGACAGACATTCAGAGTACACACACACTCACACACACACACACACAGACTCACACACACACATACACACACACAGACAGACACACTTTTTTTCGCCCTGTAGCAATCTCATAAGTCTACTTTCATTTTTTGCAAAAATCGAAAGTAGGCTAAAAACAGATACACACACTAATACAGCCATCACAATTAACACCAGTTATCAGACAGATTCTACACACACCCAAAGTACACGGGGCTACATGACCGCGTTGTCGCAGCCCCTAGACTGAGGAACCAACCAACCAACATTCTCTAATCCTGAAACAAAATTACATGAGATTAATAAATACACTTGGCTGACCAGTATTAGTTGAGATAATACAACTCCTCAATATTTGTTAGTTATGGTCTATGTGATATTTTGTTGAGATATTGGAATTGGTGATTGACTTCCATAATTTGCTTGTTTAGAGCAGGGCTTCCCAAACTTTTTCTGACCATCGCTCACTTTCAAGATTTATAATTTGTTTTCGCCCACCTCATTTCAAAAAACGTACAAATCTTAAAATTACCATCACATACATTCAAATACCTACATATAAGTTGAGAAATGAGGATTTTTACGGACATTTTTTCTTAATGTTTATTTAGGTATAATTCTGTAGACCTACATCAAAAATGTACAAATAATACGTCTAAAAAAGGAATAACAATAAATGAAATCAATTAAAGACAAAATTAAATTAAAACTACATGATTTTATATCTAATTAATTAAACAACATGAATACCTATGTCTAATTAATGTGAGGGATGGATTTGATGAGTTAAAATCAATTTGTTGATGTGAGGAGCCATTTTTGTTAGAAAAATTCTAAGATCTCCACGCTTTTCAATTTCTAACCTATTTCTAGAGTTCGTGGCAAGATTATTTGACATAATTAAATGACTTGTTTGCAATTTTATTTTATTCCTTGTTTTCATAGGCAAACACGTCTCGGTCATATTGTATATATAAAAAAACTGAATTATTTGCCCACCATTTTTTTAAATCGCCCATCGAATTCACATTCTGTCAATTATGCCCACTGGCGAGCTAAAATCGCCCACTACTGGGAGAATTCGCCCAGTTTGGGAATATCTGGTTTAGAGTGACTATATGATTATTGTTAAAAGGTCAGTTCAGATTGTTTTGTACAGGCTACTTATCTGCAGGGGTCTTGCGCGGTCCTGGAGAGAGCAGTTAACTTCGTCTCTACTGAATTAAGTCACAAAACGTACAAAGTAAATGTTAGAAAACTGAGTCTAATAATTTGCACACCTCTCTAAGTGTTCCTGAATAAATCAATCTTACTCTTTTACTGAATTATCTCTTGTTAACATTTGTAATAATTTTCCCGATTCTCTAACCTAAAAATAGAATATGAATGGTTATCATCGAATTCGGAATAAGTTACGTTTTACACATTACAAGAATCGTGTTCATGGTTTTGCCACAAAGCGAGAAAATGTATAGTATAAGGTGCGTTCTAAAAGTAACGAGCCGGAGGCTGGAATGCGCAAACCGGTGACTACTTCGGCTAATCGTGGCGTGTGTAACGAGGTGCGGTTCCGACCAGCGCGTGAAAGGTCACAGCCCGTCGCCAGAGGGCACGCGTGCACGTCACGTGACGATACAAAGTGAGCGGCAGCATGCATCAATCGTCCAACGCTGCCAGTCGCATTGTAAACAGTGACATGGAGGCGTCAACCGAAGAGGAAAGAGGTGTTGTTCGGTTTCTGACAGCGGAAGGAGTAGGGGGAACGGACATTCATCGCCGAATGTCACAAGTGTACGGCGAACACTGCATGTCCCTTGCAAGGGTCAAGGCGTGGCACAAGCGCTTCAGGGAAGGACGGGTGTCGTTAGCAGATGATGCCCGGATGGGGCACCCCCCTGCATTACCGATGACAACGTCCAGCTGGTTGATGCACTCACTACCCAGGACCGCCGAGTGACAGTGAACGCCATAGCCGCCGTGATCGCTCCACGACAATGCACGACCTCATACGGCCAACACAGTCACGGCACTCCTGAAGAAATTCAAATGGGAGGTTCTCGGCCACCCTCCATACAGTCCAGACCTCTTTCCCTGTGATTACGCCATGTTTGGTCCCCTTAAAAGGGCTCTGCGTGGCCAACGATTCACCTCGGACGCCGACGTCCAGCTGTACGTGCGGAACTGGTTCACATCACAACCCAGGGAATTTTATGAAACAGCCATTCACCACCTCGTGTCACAGTGGGAGAAGTGCCTCAACAGCCGGGGCCAATACTTCCAACATACAGGTACTGGTTTCAGTAATTATGCCCCCAGCTCGTTACTTTTTGAACGCACCTTATATAATGCACACAATTCGCATGCTCAACAGTGCACAGGCACACATTTTATTAGATCTCAACTGTAGAATCCTTGCCACATTAATCCCCGCCACACGCTATAAACGTCTAGCAGACGGATGCTGTTATGGGGTAAATTGCTATATTAGATTGTGTGCCTACAGAGATTATAACTTCATGAGAGAGGATCTTCTAATAGTATCTAGCATTGTATTATTGAAATGAGTGGATCCACTTTCTAGTTTGAGCACGTCTTTATACAAATGAGGCTACAACCTGACATGCCTACCAATGTTGCGGCAGTTTAAACCAATTACTGTAGTGGGAGTTACTTTACAATCAGCGCAGAGAGGGATTCACTTGCCTTTATCACAGTAGCACAAGAGTTTTGTGGTGACACGGTAGTACTCTAAGATCGGGTGGTGACCATTCTGCTTCTCTCCATCATCCGTCATCCTTTTGCTCTGTTAATCATACTCGGAGATTTTCGTAGTGTAATTAGTCTATACGTATTGGACTCTTGATCTTACATAAGCCAATGGCGATCGCGTTATCCGCTTTATAAGTGAGGGCCAGCAATCTAAATTTTCCAGTGAACATTGACTCAACGACTTGTTCGTTTTTGAATGAAAATGTTTTGTTTTTCCGTAATTTTTGTTTATTTTTATAATTTTTAATTTTTTATTTAATGTTTTTGTTTTGTTAATTTTTGGTCTTTTTAAATTTAGGCGTCCACCTCAAAATTTTAAATTCAATTCCAAATTTGTATTCTTTAATCTGTGTTAAGAGGGGCAGATGACCACGTAGTTCCGCCCCTTAAAACAACAATAACTAATTAACTAAGCCAGTGGCGTGGTGGCTGCTAATATCGTCCTCCGTTTAATTAGTGAGAGTGGATTGAGGCGAGCAATCTAAATTTACAAGTCTGTATTTACTCAAAGAAGTTGTTCTGTTTTAAATGTCTTTTATCATTTTAAATGATCTTGTCGACTTCGTCGTTACGTTACGGCGACGTCACGAAATGTACCGAGAATGCACTGAGGTGAGTGACGTCATAGTACCGCTGGGTGCAAGTGCACTGAGTTCACTGATGAGCTCTGGCGTTACGAGACGGCAACGACACGGTGAGCGTGACGTCATCCAGCCAGCTCCCTCCTTTCACCGCGCGCTCCAGCTCCCTCATTACTTGTAACTTTCTAGCGTTCAGATTGTTTCTTGATCATCTAACATGTCAAGAGTCTTTGGCTTCGAGCGAAGCGAGAAGCCTGCAGCCTTTCTAGCATTTTTCAGCATTTGTAGCATTTAAAATGATATAAAGTCCAGTCTTTCAGATTGACTGTCTCTTTTTTATTTTGTTTGTTTTGTTTATTTTCCGTATATTTTTGTTTATTCTTCATCTTGTTCCGTATAGGCCAACGACATTCAACTATTGTGTTTGGAGTGGGGCTTGATGTTTGCCCAGTAGTCACGCATCCTCTGGCTGTGTTGTTCCTTTCCCTCCTTTGTCCAGAGGCCACCTGTCTGTTCTGGATCTTCATTTGCTTCAGTTTACTCCTGAGAGACGTTTGATCTTTTATGTCTTTTTCTGTAACACCCAGCTCCAGCAGATCGTTGTCAGCCATGGTGACTTGGTCTTCCTTCTTTGCCAGTATGTGAGAAGCTGGTTGGACAGCCTCGTTGGATGCATCCTGGAGACGTGCCCATAAAATGCTAGACGTTCCTTCCTGGCCACGTCTGTAATTCTTTCAGAGTATATATAGAGCTCCTGGTTGGGTCATCTTTTGTATTCATTCACTTCCTTGACTGGTCCCAATATCCTCCTCATTATTTTCCTCGCTTGGATTTCAAGTTTGTCCGTGAGTCCTTTCCTATTTAATATGAGGCATTCAGGGGCTCATAAGGCTTCAAGCCGGATGACTGATTGCTTCATTTTGGTGTTGCGGGAGAGGCACTTCTTATTGTAGGTGTTCTTAGTCAGTTTGTATGGCAGTTCTTTTGTTTATTATTATAATAATTATTAGTTTTGGATAATTTTTTTCTTTTAATATTTTCAGGCCATTTTTTTAAATTTACAATATATAAAAATAATGTTACTGGTTTTACATCCCTTTTTACTACTGTTGCTCTTAGAGACGTAGCGTCGGAGTACAAGAATTTTGCACCGAAGGGGATCTTTAACGTGCCAGTAATTCTACTGACACAGCTCGCTCGCATTTCCGCTCCCTCAAATGCCAACTGGCTGCACCAAGATTCGATTCTGCAATCTTGGGCACAGCAGGCAAGAATGTTACCGCTGAGCCACGCAGCCAGCTGATTTTTTCTTAATATGTATGCGTCCACCTCTGAAATACAAGTAAATAAATCTAAATTTGCATAATTTTATCTGTGTCAAGAGGCAGATGACCTCACTGCTCCTCCCCGAAAAAATAACATAACACATAACATTATTGGGGTTGTAAACGGTGTAGTTTTGTTGCTGTTGTTGTTTAATTTGAGAAATTTGGACATCGAGGTCATTTAGCCCCGTGATATGTGCCTTGTAACCTGTGTTATTGTGATGGCTGTAACTTATTAGTGCGTGTAGGCCTATTTGTAATTCAGGTGAGGATGTGAAAGGAGGCAGACGTCGCCCTAAGTAAGGAACCGTCCCGGTACTTGCATGGAGTAGAAGTGGCAAACCACGGAAAACCACTTCCAGGATGGATGAGGTGGGAATTGAATCTACCTGTTCTCAGTGTTCCCTCACGAGGCTGAGGGTACCCCGTTCTAACCCTCAGACCAGAATTAAATTCCTTGGGAGATCCTGGAATCCAACCAGGATCTTTGGGACAGTAAAAGTAAAAGTACTACCCCGGCATTTGAGTGGAGGGAGTGTGGAAAAATCTGAGGAAAACCACACCCAGGATAGCCCCTATCACACCGGGATACAAACCTCCGATCTCTGGAGTTTCTGCTGCTGTCCATCGCAGTCTGGGTGAGCGATTCTAACACCTACGGCTACCCCGCAGGGTAATATGTTTACCACATCCCTCGGAAACTTGCCACTTTGTATAAGCATGTAAAAGTGCCCAGGCTGCAAAAGCAAGAGAGAGAGAGAGAGAGAGAGAGAGAGAGAGAGAGGGATGGGGAGATATTAAACGCGCGCTCGGTGTTGTGATTAGCTGAGTTGTTTATTAATTTCCCGGCCTGTATCAATGATAATAGGCACTTTTTACTATCGCTACAAAGCAAATATTCCGTTATTTGGTTGGCTCGGTGCGGGAGGGCGAAGTGCCGCAGGGATGGGCGAGTCAACAGGTCTGCCTGAACAGCACTACAGAGCCACGGTTAAATATTCACACAGCCTGACCTGCCCTGCACTGTGATCCAAATACAAATTAATTACTGCTGGTGTACAAGGAACTGCTTAGATAGAAGAAAATTTAGAAAAAGGTAGCATTGGTTTATTCAGGAACACTTATCTCAGTTGATGTTCAACCAAATACAAGGTGCGTTCAAAAAGTAACGAGCCGGAGGCTGGAATGCGCAAACCGGTGACTACATCGGCTAATCGTGGCGTGTGTAACGAGGTGTGGTTCCGACCAGAGCGTGGAAGGTCACAGCTCTTCGCTAGAGGGCACGCGTGCACGTCACGTGACGAAACAAAGCGAGCAGCAGCATGCATTTATCGTCCAACGCTGCCAGTCGCATTGCAAACAGTGACATAGAGGCGTCAATCGAAGAGCAAAGAGGTGTTTTTCGATTTCTGACAGCGGAAGGAGTAGGGGTAACAGACATTCATCGCCGAATGTCACAAGTGTACGGCGAACACTGCATGTCCCTTGCAAGGGTCAAGGAGTGGCACAAGCGCTTCAGGGAAAGACGGGTGTCGTTAGCCGATGATGCCCGGTCTGGGGCACCCCCCTGAATTACTGATGACGACGTCCAACTGGTTGATGCACTCATTACCCACGACCGCCGAGTGACAGTGAACGCCATAGCCGCCGTGGTCGCTCCACGACAATGCACGACCTCATACGGCCAACACAGTCGCGGCACTCCTGCAGAAATTCAAATGGGAGGTTCTCGGCCACCCTCCATACAGTCCAGACCTCTCTCTCTGTGATTACGCCATGTTTGGTCCCCTGAAAAGGGCTCTGCGGGGCCAACGATTCACCTCGGACACCGATATCCAGCTGTACGTGCGGAACTGGTTAACATCACAGCCCAGGGAATTTTATGAGACTGCCAATCACCGTCTCGTGTCACAGTGGGACAAGTGCCTCAACAGCCAGGGCCAATACTTCTAACATACAGGTACTGGTTTCTGTAATTATGCCTCCGGCTTGTTACTTTTTGAACGCACCTTATACATTCTGGCGGCTGCTCCGGTGGCGTAGTTGGTAGCATGCTGAGCTTCAATGCCCAAGGTCTCGGGTTCAGACCCGGCCGAAGTCGTCGGATTTTTTAAGACCTTTAAAAATCCCTCAGTATGCCTTCTTTCGGAGGGGAAGTAACGCCGGGAGTCCCATGTCATACACTTCTGTAAGGTAGTCAGCCCGAAGGCTGGTTGGATCCTCAAAAAGTACCGCCGTTAGGTTATGTGGGTAAATACCCGCACAAACCCAAGGCAGCGCTATATTGAGGCTTACTAGGCAAGGTGAGGAGTGAGGTAGTTTGCCATTGCTTTCCTCACCGAGTCAGAACAGCAGTACTAACCCTATGAGTAGAACCTTTCACAACATCCACAGGCACTGACTGTGCCCTGAATGTCATTACTAAGCACCACCCATACCTCAGTAGCTTCCATATAATCACAGCCATAAGTGAGACTGAGACATCGGTGAAAAGCCACATTTTACTCTAGCCTGTGCCAACAGACAAATGCAAATATACTGCATTCATCAAGAAATGGCAAACAGGCCAAGTCATACACTTATGGCATGTAAAAGAACCTTCCACTAACTAAACTTGTGTGAAGCAAAACGTGTAGGTTAGAATTGGTAACGCTCTATTAGTTCCAACGTTCGCCGCCAGGTGCTGACTGCGATGCCATCTAGTAGCCAAGTCTGCATGCTAGGTTGGCGTGGACGGTAGCATTTGGAAGCAAAAGTAGGAACTACTTGAAATTATTATCTGCTGTCCTTACTTGAATTAAAACAGTTAACACACACTAATACAGCCATCAGAATTAAGACCGGTTATCTGACAGATTCCGCACAACCCAAAGTACACGGGGCTACATGACCGCGTTGTCGCAGCCGCTAAACTGAGGAACCAACCAACACTTGCACACAAATACACCTAATACAATGTTCAGATTATGTAAGTTCGTAATAACTTGTATAACACGTCACTCTTATTTACTGATGTTATTGTTCACAACTATGTTTGTTGCGTTTATGATCACAACCATGAGATCAAATGAGATCAATCCGGGCAAATTTCTGTCTGTCTGTCTGTCTGTCAGTGTGTGTGTGTGTGTGTGTGTGTGTGTGTGTGTGGTATCAACTCCTAAACGACTGCAGCTATAAAAACCAAATTTAGTATGAGTAAAGACCTATACATGAATATATCACGGCGATATTTGAAAATAACGGCAGTACTACCAACTGCTGAAAATTCACAATCGAAATTTGAGCTCTGTTTAGGATATCTCAGAAGGTAAACATTGGAACTGCTCCAAAATTGACACACATATATATAATGCTACATCAGATTAATTTACAGGAGCCCATACATGACAGTGCTGTCAACATGATTCTGTGTCTGCTGATAGGTCCAATCTTTAAATGCATGTAACTTCCTTACTATTTATTGGATTTCAACCATATTTTGGTATGTGATTTGCCCACCAAAGTAGATATGAATATTTGTTTTCTTTTCTATTTTCAACAGGGCTGCCAACTGTTGAAAAATGCACTCTTTAAATTGTATCCTAATCTCAATGTATCAGAAAGTATGCAGACCAACGGTTCAAAACTTTGCATACATATAGTACCTGAAAATGAAGATTAATTTTCAGTATCCTATATACAACAGTTACCGACAGTAGTGGCTACGCTGGCTAAAGCTCAGCATTAGGTCATTGGGCCAAGCTCTCTGCTGACTCGGTAGACGCGTGGGTTCGAGCCCCACCGTCGGCCGTCCTTGAAATGGTTTTCCGTGATTTCCCATTTTCAACACCAGGCAAATGCTGGGACGGTACCTTCTGACAGGCCACGGCCGCTTCCTTCCACATCCTTGCCCAGTTTCATTCACCATCATTCATTTCATCTCTCATTAACTCCTCTCTTGAGGTTGGCGTCATGAAGGGCATCCGGCCGTAAAACATCGCCACAAAGACTTCCATCCCATCTCATCCCCGACCCCGTTGGAAAACGGGAATAATAAGGGGTAGACATACATACATCCAATATACAACAGTTGCCAACATTATTCTACGCATGCTGATATGTATAATGTTAAATCACATGTAATTTCCATACTAATAAATGAATTTCTTTTAAAATTGGCATAAATATGTCTTAATATTTCAATTTAAGTTTGAGCATCCCATATATGGCAGTGTCGCCAACCTGGCTTTACGCATGCTGATAAATTCAATGTTTAATTACATGTAACATCCATACTACAGATCAATTGGACGTCAACCAAATTTTTCATGCGCATAGTGGACCTTAAGAGATGGAACTAAGAATATATTCAGAGTCTCCAGGTCTGCCAATTGTTGACAGATGATCTCTATAATTTTAAGAAAGGTAGGCTCTTTAGTTCGTCACGGAACTACTTGTTCAATTCCTACTTCTAAAATCATCACGTCAGATTTGACTAAAATGTGAGTTTTGGCCCGCCGACATGCTTCCTTCAATAATTTTGCCCTCAGTCCATACAAAGTTGGCCATCACTGATGTAGATGAAGCACTGCACAAAGCCGCGCATGCGTAGACAACGAAGAATTAATTTAATGTAATGTAGACTATATACTGTACTATTATATTGCTCAATATCTTAAATGCAACCGAAGATGTTGAACTGTGACATTCTGAGCTCTCTGGAAATTGATTGCTGTCTTCTTCACATACTGAATGACCGACATCTCCATATCTAGAGCTACCGTGCACGTCATTACCCATTATTATATGACCTGAATGTAAATCCTGCCCCTAATCCCCTTCCACCATTGGGGTGCAGTTATCAGGCTTCACTTCATCTCCTGAGCATCAGAACCTGGCCGCACACTGAGGTGGGATATAAGAAATTCCGTTCCTCACTTCTCGCGGAGTCCTACAACTCGTCGTTCACACACCTATAGCCATATCCAGGGTCCAGCTAGAACATCGTAGAGTTACTCTGCACCAGGGGATTTCAACTAAATCACCAAAGGGCTACAAATATATCCAAAACACCAAAGGAGGGGCACGTGTAAATCAACCCTGTTTTGTAGAATTACTTCTGTAAATTTTAATTTTAGTAATAATAATAATAATAATTTGTAAATGGTATGGTTGTAAAGAGTCAGAAACAATGCAGCATATTGCATCTGCATATAGGCATTTCCTGGCGACGGAGCACTAACAAAGGTATGATGTAGTTGCTAAAATCTTGCACGAAGGGTTAGCTGATAAGTTGCATCTCCTTCTAAGTCGTTCCTTATTACCAATATCAGCCAGAGGGTGTGATTGATAACGATGTTTACAAGTTGTATTGGCACCGAACTATTCTGACTAATCAATTGGCCGGATTTAGTGGTTGTCGACAAGAAGGTAAAGCAAGCCACCTTGATTGATGTTGTGATCCTCAACAACAAGAAACTCCAAATTAAGCATATTGAAAAGATCAGTAAATATAGTCAGTTGATCAGTCCTATGAAGACACAATGGCATTTAGAAAGGGTAAGGATCATACATATCACTATCTCGAGTACGGACGTGATCCCAAGCATCTTTCTTCAAGGTCTTAAAGAACTGGCTATCTGGCTGGCTAGTTGACGCCCGTGGGCAACCTACGCATCGTTATGAGGATGAAGTGATGATGAAGACGTCACATACATCCAGTCTCCGAGCCACGGGAATTCACCCCAGGAGATTAAAATCCCTAATGGCCCGGCCAGGAATCGAACCCAGGACCCTTCGGGCCAAAGCATAGTACGCTAATCAATTATATGCAGCACTTGATTGTGAAGTTGAATACAAAGTTGTTGGTTCAAGTGCAACGACAACAAGGGCTACGTAAATCGGTCTCCATCAAACATGTAAGGCAAATAAAGGTAAATAATTGTTACACTAGTTTTAAGAATTAGATATGCACAATTTGCCTGATGAAGAACTCAATGAAAAGTTGAAACATGCGCCATAAACTGCACCCTTTTACAATATACATTCAAACTAGAAATTCGAACAATCCCATATTAATGTTGGGATTCAAAGAGTGGCTGACTGGCTGCGTCGCCCAGCGGTAACATTCTCGCCTGCTATGCCCAAGGTTGCAAGGATCGAATCCGGGCGCAGTCAATTGACACGACGGTCATCTCAACAATATAGACTAGGTTCTATTTATGGTTAATGCACGAGGGATCATAAAGGTTTTGATTCTACGTAAAAAGGAAATTCTATGGGATCGCAAGGTCATGTAAATTTCGAAACTGTCATCAAGCCTCACGTGGATTAATATACAGACCTCAACTCCGATCCATCGATGTTAACAAATTCACCACATACCATCGCAGTCTTCACTGGCACAGTTTTAGATGCACCAAATTCCAAATGGTTGTTAGCGAAATAAAGAATCGCTAAACCGGCACTCGAAGAATTTATGAATAAGGATCGTTTATGTAAATGAAAATTGTAAGGATATCCAATTCGTTTTATAACAGTACGTTATGCAACGAGCCTATAATGGCAATAGTAAAGACAGGAGTATGTTTATAAAACGAGCGAAGCGAGTTTTATAATTTCCATACGAGTGTCTTAAATTACCATTATAGGCGAGTTGTGTACGACTGTTTATGTTCGACGATAATTATAACTATTTTATGTTCGAACATAATTATTCATAAATATCTGTCGAGATTTCGCCAGTTTTATGTACTGAACAGAGCGCATGGGACGAATACCCCACTATGACACTAGCCAGACAGTGAAATTTAAAATAGGAGGCGGTGTAAGTCAGCGCAGGTGCGATGCTATCCTCACCTAATTGGTCACACAACTGTTTCTTGAGCTTTGATTGGTGGGAGAAACTGTATCATAATGAAAACTTGTACTATAATGAGCCTCATTATAGTTCAGTTTTCTGACAAATGATATTTACATTTCACCAGGGTCGAACATAAATAATTGTTACACTAGTTTTAAGAATTAGATATGCATAATTTGTCTGATGAAGACCTCAATTAAAGGTTGAAACATGTACCTACGATTGAATAGATGTTCTTAATTTTGTATTAATAGGCGTTGTATCTAAGAGTTATCTATCATTAATCAAAACGGTAAATATCAAACATTCCCTAACATGGTAAATATTAGCGATTTTTATAAGTCAGGTTGGCACATACTGTGCTCCAAATAGTGAAGCCTCGCACTGTCCCTGCCACAGAGCGCTTTGCAAACCCATCGCCGCTGCTGCTTTCAGTCTCTGGCTAGCCTTTTTTGACCCCAGTGGCTCTGTGTTGCTACCGTAATTACTGAACATGGGGGGGTGTAAAAGCATTGATGATTCGCATAATAACACGTTGTTTGCCTGGAATTAATGTATTAATCGCCCTTAATGAAGGCTGAATTGAAAGCTAATATGACCCAGATTGAAGTACTGTGAACATGGCTCCACGATGATGTACACAACAGAGCACATCTCTAACGCATGCCCACTACCCTCTACCATTGACACGAGCATTCTTTCTCACTGCCCCCTTGATTCGTTAATGATTATAGCCAGATAAGCCTGAATCTGATTACAAGGAGAGCGTGATGGTGCAGAGGTATAACTGCTTGCCGTTTACCCAGACATTCAGGCATCGGTTCTTGGTGACAATAAGGTGGAATTTTTACCTGAAAAATAAGTTGTGACAGGAAGGCCATACAGTCTTAAATCTATAAAAATAAACGTTGTCCTTTAAATTCTAAAGTCAAATTTGCAGCTGTCCAATTAATATTTGCAGGAAGCCCAAACACTCTAAAAAAATCATTTGAATCTTAAAAAGAAAGTAAAAGAATATGGAATGAAAATAAACATCAGTAAAATAGGAGTAAGAACTCACATCCACTAAATGTGAGGATATATAGTGAGCCAGTTCAACAAATGGAACAATTCAAATATCTAGGTCAAATGACGACAGAAAATCTACAATGTAATAATTAAATTATATCCCGGATAGCTAAGAAAGTCTTTCGTGACAAGCGCAATGTCTATCAGTTTACGAAAACGGATTCTAAAGTCATAAAGATATACTGCGCGGAGACCTGGACGATAAACAAGAAAGACATCAAGAGGCTGGAAGCATTCTAGATGTGGTGTTGGCATCGAATGCAAAAAGTGAGCTGGGCTGAGAGAAGGACCAATACTGAGGTGCTACAAATTGTTCAAGAAAGGTTGTTTTTATTTATTTTAGGAGCTGCGATATCGCGGTCATTTAGTCACGTGCATTTTGGGTGTGAGGGGAATTTGTGTTATAACCCGCATTACTGCGATGATTACACTAGTGTGTGTATTTGTAAATTGGGCGTTAGGATTGGGAAGCAGGCGGATATGGCTTTAAGTTAGAAACCATCCCAACACTTGACTGGAGTGTAAGTGGAAAAATCACGGAAAACCACTTCCAGGATAGCTGAGGTGGGAATCGGACCCTCCTGATCTCAATTTTGCCTCACAAGGCTGAGTGTACCGCGTTCCAGCCCTCACACCAGAGTTACATTTCTTGGCAGAGCCGGGAAGCGAACCCGGACCTTTGGGGCGTCAGCCAAAAACGCTAGCCACTACACCACCACGAGGTGGTCGTTTAAGAAATGACACAGATGCTTCATCTGGATGAGGCAACTTGCATGGCTAGGACATAGGCTTCGCCATGGCAGTCTCATGATTAAGGTGATAAAGGGCAAACAACGTCGTGGAAGACCGAGAAAGACATTTGACAAGACCTTTTTAACAATGCAGGGCTGGAGAGATATCAATGCATTGCACCGGATCGAACTGAATGGAGAAAATTCATTCATTGTAGGAGCAAAGCAGTCGAAAGACTCAAATACTCAATATGATGGTCTTAAGTAGTGGAGTGGTGGTGCTTCTAACTCACTCCAGAACCCCCCTTGCTCTACTACTAAGCCTCAGCCATGTTAAATATCTCTCGAACGCATGGTCCGATTTTGACAAATGAGGTATCGTTGGACTCGGGCTGACGTTATCTTTGCTATGGACTATTCGTTATATTTTTAAATTTTTTTTTGAAAATTTTTGTTTTTGAAACTAGGTGATAGTTTGAAAACTAAACATGATAGAACGTTGTGCCATAGCTCAAACGAATGGTCTTTATGCCCTTTATTTTCTATAATGAAACTTTTTTACTTTTATGTTTTTTTGAAAACACTCGAATTTTGAAAATCCTATATTTTGGAAACTAGGAACTCTACAAAAACGTTTATTTGACATAAATGAAAGGTCCCTATGCCCTCTACCCCCAAAATAAATTTCAAGTCTCTAGGATGAAAACCTAGTAGTGTGGTAGTGAGAGAGCTGGACCACTTCTTATTGAGCCACCCTCGTATTTGCCCCGAAGCTGATATCTCGCTAACCAATGGTCGGATTTGAACATACAGGGTGTCCTAGCACTCGTAGTGATGCCCCCTACTTTCCTATAGCCTCTTTATTTGATTAAAAGACCAAAACTAAAAGGTCATGTGCTTTTAATATCTCGCGAACCAATCATGCTAGAGGCATGTTCGATAGGTCCAAGGACTCGGGGTGACGTCCTCTCTGCTATGGACCACTCGTTATAATTTTTAATAAAATTGGAAACTCGATTTTGGGGTAAACACGTGTTTTTGTGATTTTGCCGATATCTCACGAAGCAATAACGCTAGAGGCATGTACGATGGGTCCAAGGATTCGGGAAGACGTCCTCTTTGCTATGGACCACTCGTTGTAATTTTAAAAAAATTGGGAAACGCGATTTTGGGGTAAACACGTGTTTTTTATAATTTTTGCCGATATGTCACGAACCAATAACGCTAGAGACGTGTACGAGGTGTCCTAGGACTCGGGCTTTCGCCCCCTTTCAAATGTGGTAGATATTTTTTTCCAAAAAATAATTCACAAAGGGCCTAACGCCATACATGTTGAGAAAAAAATTCTTTACCGTTACCTGTTTATAATTTTCATGGAGCGTGGTGGTTGAGAGAGACGATACTGCTGGGTGTGTGTGTTTCAACGAACCTGTCGCTAACCACAAGGACCATGCTTAATAGAACAATCGCTATTTCGGCTGGTCGGTGTATGACAGAACAAGCGTCCGTTTTGTGATATTTTACCTTTAACGTGTAAACGGTGATGAGAACTTGGTTCTATGTTGATCGAAGCGAGTACAGAAAACAAACGAGCAGGAGGTGAATGTCATTTGAGCTTATTGGAAGGCTCCGATCTGACTTGACAACAGGTGCAATGGAAAAAATGACCAAGACGCTTGAAGGTGAAATAATCTGACCATTGTGCTGGCAGGGAAGTGCGAAAGGCATGCACACATGTGTGAAACCACAGGCACGCTAAACCAGTGACATCCTGTTTTGCTTCGTACGTGACAAAATGCAAGTTCATGTGAAATTTGATCTACCGCAGGTGTTCGCTTGGGACGTTATCTGTCCACATGCGCGATAACTGTTAACAAGTTACATCCTGTCTTGCTTTGTACGTGACAAAATGCAAGTTCAGGTGAAATTTGATTCGCCACAGGTGTTCGCCTGGGACGTTAGCTGTCCACGTGCCTGATAACAGAATGGTCAAAGCGTGGGAAAAAAAAAGATTATACATGCAACGTAGCATATATAAAGACACGTCGCTGACATTTCCACTCGCACTTATGTGACTACTTTTGAACACACTACAGCGTTGTGTGAAACACTTGGCCTTGTTTAGCAGTTTTGGTGTTGGTGGAAAATACTTAACCTTGTTGTGGGGTAGGTATATATTTATTCATTTATATATTTATTGATTTTATATAAATACATGCAATTATTTATTGATTAGGTAATTAATGATTTTATTTATTTATTTATTTGTTTGCAGATAATCGGTATAGCCTACTTGTCGTGTGTGTGTGTGTGAATGATATTAAAGAAAGAGAAAGGCAGACAGATTGAAAAGAAAACCATTTCCACACTAGCCCACGAGACGGGAATATAGCAAAGCATTACTCGTCAAGGTGAGATTTGTTTTATTATATAATATAACCTGTTTGATTTTGTTTTGTTTATGAAATGCATAAACTATATGGAATGGATATACTTATGGTGGTTTATTTTATTTCTTTTTAGAGTGTTGGAAAACGCTTGACCTCTGTGAATAACCAGGAACGTGTGTGTTTGGGACCATTGTCAAGCAGTCTACAGCTGAAAACTCAGGTGAGAGTGTTCTTTCTAAAATAATGTCATTTGCCACTGCTACCGATACGTTAATTTGGGAACCTCTAAACAGTTGTTTTAAATCGCGTGTGTGCTCTGGCCGCGTAGTCAATGTTAGAAAAAGTTTGATTCCCAAAGAATTTTTACAATCTTGTTTTGAAATTTTTAAAATTGAAATTTGTACAGCGCAAAGGTTGCATACGGCTTTAAAGGTGAATACAGAACTAGTGTGCGATTTTGTATATAAAAAGAAGGACGTAGAGCATAAAGAGACATTTTATATTTGCAGTAAAATGCAAGAGCTGTTCATAGCCCATAATTTGGAACAGTGGTATGAAACCCACGTGGTGAATGCCTTGCTATCAAAATTTGATAAACTGCAACAAGGACCGAGTGGTCTAGCCTTAGACAAAATTCATCATTTGCAAATCAACATTTGTCAATTCAACCCGTTGAACACCACCAGCAATAGCTTCGAAAAAGGCTGTGGTCAATATAAAGAATCGTGACAATGATTGCTTTCTGTGGTCTGTGGCTGCGTTTTTGCAACCAGCACAACATAATGGTTGTCGACCAGGAATGTACAAGGCCAAGTTTGTTGAATTGAAACATACTTTAAATTTAACTCGAGTATCGTTCCCTATGGACTTAACCGAGATCCATAGGTTTGAACAAGATAACCAGGACTTTTCGTTCATGGTGTATGGCCTTGATGGTAATGAGATTGTGGGTCCTCTTTATGCTACAAAAGAACCGAAACGACACCACATTCATCTTTTATATTTATCTGTAGGAGAGGTGAATCACTATTGCCTCATTAAAAGCTTGAGTAGATTGCTAAGCAGACAAGTGTCTAAGCATGCTGGTGTAAAACATATTTGTGACCGTTGCTTGCAATATTTTACCACTCTTACGCTTTTGGAACGTCATAGGATAGATTGTGTTACTCAGGAAGCGGTGAGATTGATATTGCCACAAGGGGACAAGGCTGTGTTAAACTTTAAAGACATTCATAAGCGTGACACTGTTCCCTATGTGGTATATGCAGATTTCGAAGCACTCACCACACCCATGGCGGGATGTGAACCAGATCCCACCATCAGCTCAACCACACCCATTCAAAAACATGAACCCTTTGCCATAGGATTTAATGTGGTGTGTGCCTATGACCCAACACAATCCGTTTACAAATACCGTGAGGGGCCAGATTGTGCCAAATGGTTCTTGGATGAACTTGTCAAGTTGGTCGATCATGTACAGGAATTACTGGACCACCCAGTACCCATGAGCCTATCTCCAGAACAGCAGCAGCAGTATGAGCATGCCACGACATGCCATATTTGCGAAAAGCCTATTTTAAGTGGAGAGGAAAAAGTCAGAGACCACTCACACTTTACAGGGGAGTTTCGTGGAGCTGCGCATAGTAAATGCAACTTGAACTTTCCAGCTCCTCGTTTCATTAGTGTCTTTTTCCACAATCTGGCGAATTATGACATTCAGTTTTTGATTCGTGAATTGGGCCATGTCAACAAGGGCTCGTTTACCATTATTCCCCAAAACCATGAGCGTTTTACGGCCCTGACATGGTGGTTGGGCGACTTTAGCATTCGATTTTTGGATTCCTTTAAGTTTATGGCATCCTCGCTAGACAGCCTTGTGAATGGCTTGAATGAGGAGGAATTAAAAAATACTAGAATGCATTTTAATGATCCTGAGCAATTTCAATTGTGCATTCGGAAAGGTATATTCCCGTATGATTTCTGCAATAGCTGGGACGTGTTAAAGCAAAGAAAACTCCCACCACAAGAGAAATTTTACTCGAAACTAACACGCAGTACCGTTTCCGATGAAGACTATGCACATGCATGTCAAGTTTGGCGAGTGTTTGGCATGAACACGCTAAGTGAATATGCTTTGCATTACCTAAAACTGGATGTATTGCTGCTCACTGATGTGTTTGAAAAATTCCGTAACTTGTGTCAACACATTTACGGTCTTGACCCGGCTCACTATTACACGAGTCCTGGACTCTCGTTTGATGCCGCTTTGAAATACACTCAAGTGGAATTGGATTTACTCACTGACGTAGACATGGTTCTATTTTTTGAAAAGGGCATTCGTGGCGGCTTTGTGTCACTTAACCAACGCCATGCCGAAGCGAACAATGTCTACATGCCTGATTATTCACCAGACAAACCAGAATCGTACTTAATGTACTATGACGTGAATAATTTGTACGGTTACGCCATGAGTCAGCCTTTGCCCTATGGAAAGTTTGCTTGGCTGACAGACAAACAAGTGTCAGAATTTGATGTGAACATGGCTAGCCAAGAAACAGGCCGTGGATATGTGCTAGAAGTGGATATTGAATATCCCTCATCCTTGTATGATGAACATGCCGATTTCCCATTCTGCCTTGAGCAAATGGTTCCCCCTGACAGTAAAGTGAAAATTGAAAAACTCATGGGCACACTTTACAACAAAAATCGGTATGTGGTACATATCCAAATGTTGGTGCAATGCCTCGCCCAAGGCTTGGTGTTGAAGAAAATCCACAGGGGTATTTCTTTTGCTCAAAAAGCATGGCTTGAGCCATACATGCGACTCAACACAGAGCACCGACAAATGGCAACACAGCAGTTTGAAATTAATTTTTTTAAATTAATGAACAACTGCTTCTATGGCAAGTCCATGGAGAATGTCCGCAAATACCGTGACATTAAATTGGTCAAATCGATCAAAATTATCGATGAGGATTTGGCTACTATTGAAATGAGTAAGACCAGCGTGACCATGGATAAGCCCATTTACTTGGGTCAAGTCATTTTAGACTTTTCTAAATCGGTCATGTATCGATTCCACTATGAGTTTGCCAAACGCCATTTTGAGGACGTTTCTCTTTTGTATATGGACACGGACTCATTCATTTACCACATTCGCCACTGCAACCCCTATGACGTCATGAGGCAACATAGTGACTGGTTCGACACCTCTTGCTATAGCGCTGACAACGTGTTTCAGCTGCCCATAAAAAACAAAAAGGAAATGGGCGTTTTAAAAGATGAATGTGGTGATTCCATTATGACGGAATTCGTAGGTTTGGCTTCGAAAATGTATGCTTATCGCACACTCGACTGTAAGGAAGCCAAAAGAGCAAAAGGTGTAGGTAGGGCAGTGGTAAAATCGCTACGTGTTGATGACTATCTAGCGGTTTTACGCACGGGCAAAGCTATGTCTCATACACAGTGCAGGATACAATCCAGCAACCATCATTTGTATCTTGTGGAACAGAGAAAACGCACTCTAGCCTCCATGGATAACAAGCGTGTGTGGGCTGATGACCTGCTCACCAGCCTGCCCTGGGGTTATGATCGCAAGGAGGAGAAGGTGTGATTTCATTGTTTAATCGTTTATGGGACATAGCTTTATGAAACTTGTAGATTTAGTATTTTGTAAATATTGTTTTTTTGTCATTGTAAATAGTAGATTTTGTAAAATAGTGACAACCCACTTGGACCTTTTGCTCTTTAAAAGTTCTATGCAACCTTATTTTTTTAAAATTTTTTGATTGGTAAATAGTTTGATTCTTTTAACGCTGTACAAAGTTGAGTTTTTTTTGTAAATATGAAATAAGTAAGATTTTTAGTAACTTTAATAAATAGTATTTAATTATTTTTCATAATGTAAATGATAAACTAAAAAGTTTTTTTGGGATGAGTGTGCATGTCGAGAATGTGCTTTTGGGAATAAATAAAGTGGTTGAGTTTGTTCCCAAAGACAGGTGTGAATGTATGAATGGAGAGAGAAAACTGGTGTGTATGATTGACCAGAGCAAACACGGTGAGGTAGGGTAAATGGTCACTTATATACTCATTTTGTTTTAAATAGTTTCGTTTTTTTCATTGAAATGTGGCAGACAATAGACATTATTTTTGTAAAAACAGTCTTACCTGCAGTAGTCGTAGACCTCGACGTTTCTCCAAACACCCATAAACTCACTGCAGCATCGTCATGGTCATGCACTTGCATCAACATCATTGTCAAATCTCAACTTTCGACATACACCAAAGGGAAAAATGTGAAAACAGCAAAATGGAAAATCCATGTTTCCATATCACCAAAAACGCAAAACTTAAAACGGACATTTTTAAAAACTGGAAATGGGCATGTGTGAAATATGAAAATTCAAAAACTTCAAACGGTCATTCTTTAAAAAGTGTCATCAGCAAAATGGAAAAATCCATATCATCAAAACGAACGTTTTCAAAAACTGTAAATTGCAAATTAGCAAAATGGCAATGTGTGAAATGTGAAAATGAGAAATCAGCCATCAACATCATGTTTTTTTTATAAATAATAAAAACACAAAACATCGTGCTCTGGTATACCTTTGTTTTTTATTTCATAGTGAATTGACAAAAGAAAAATAGAATACAAACAAATCCCAATTCCTCACTCCTCAATGTTTATGTCCATGCATCATCAACTTTCCTTTCATAGCACTCATGACAATTAGGGCTGCCATCCTTTCACCCACTGAGGCATCACTGGATGTGAAACGTTGTTTAGCTTTCTTTAATAACAATTTATCTGCCACATGTCTTAAACCAGGATGACTATGGCGATAAGAAAGGTCATGTTCCTTGCATGCTTGATCCAAAAGATTAATGGGTACATCACCACGTTGTAAACGTTTTTCGAGACGAGTTCCAGGGCCGCAAAAACGATAACCTGGAAGATGGATTTCGAAAGGTAGGTATTGAATCACTTTGTCAATGACGCCATTGCCAGTACAGGTCTGGCATATCCTTTTCCATCGATGGTAAAAAGGTTTGGTCTTCCTCCTCCTCTGTGGACGATGTTTGTGTTTGTTGTTGTTGCTTTTTCTCGCCATGACACTCGTGGAATGATTCAACAAAGTCTTTACATGGACTTTTATGACCGTGATACAGTTTCACTAGCTGGCAAGTCGCACACTGACGCATAGACGGTATTTTTGCCATGGCCACTTGCTTATGGTGATCGTAATCCGTACAGGGTTGCAATTCACTCAACACAGGGTCTTGAGTCCATGATTTTGGTTCATGTTGCCAGATTTCTTTGACCGCGTTGGCGGCCACATAATAAATGAACGACTTGGGCAGCGCCAAGAGTTCCTCTTTGGTAAAACTGTCTAGTTTCTTTTTGCACACAAAGAACTTGCCGATGGCTTTGTCCGTAGCATTGCCTTTCTCCATGGTATCACGTGCTGTAGATGTTTACACGTCGCTTGTAGAAATCTCACTGGCGTCATTCACAGGTAAATCTTGAGTTATAATTTTGTTCAACAACTCCCAGCAGGCATGGGTGGTTAACCAATGAAAGAGATGCCACGCATGCGATAGGGCTGTATGGGTAATGTTGCCACAGGAACAAGTATCCATGAGCGTTTGCAGGGAGGGGCAGCCCAACTCCATGAGGTCGATACATTGGCAGTAAGACGCCAAAAATGGTTGCAACCATTGACGTTTTTCATTACCTTTCACAAATACCACATTGGCCGAGGACAAGTGTGCTTTCATGACCACGTCCAAATATTTATAGGAAATGGTTCCCTGATTCCAGTCTAGTTGCCTATGATTTTCAATCCACTGGGTTTGTTTACGGTCTTTTTCACACAACAAATCAAAAGCATGGGGTGGTTTAAATAGCAAATGCGTAGCTTGCGATATCCAAAACGTGGTACAATCGATCATGGCCACTTGTTTAAATATAAATTTGTTGTCAACAATTTTAAACCCTTGGCAATCCACAATGAGTGTGCGCAACATGTTGACGCTTGCCTGGACCAAGTTCAACTGACGACTGACGGACGATCAGGTGTGATCATGACATAGACTTACCTGCCATGCTAGTTTCAAAATTGAGGTTAGGGTAGGACAGGGGGACATGCAAAAATAAGAATTTAAGAATTACATCATCATTTTATTATCATAACACGTCTTACAGGCTTTTCTCATTTTAGGATAAGGACGATAGCAACTGATACAACAATATAGTCTCTTGTGTTTGTAACGTCCATAACACCGATGATGTCCCAATGTCTCTAAACTAGGCGTTTTTGATGGTGATCTGCTCACCGAAGCACCATGGATACCATACGGCCCACATGTATCGTAACTTGTTTTTTTTTCATCACCCAGAGACACAAGCGAGGGATAGCTTGAATGACAGGGTATATTTCCCACTTTCATTCTGCACAGGTAGGGGCAGGTGGGTGACCAGCGCTGATGTTCCTGCATGGGTTCATCGCCCTCCTGCCATTGGTCTATGATGATGGGACAAAAGGCACATTTCACTTCATCTCTCGTTTTTAAATAGTAGAATCCAGCAGCCGCCAAGGCTTGAGGGTTTATGAAAGGCACTGGCCACGTGGCAAAAGTCTTGAAACGTTGTTCCTCAGAGTTTACATTCATGGATGTGACGTCTCTTGAGGCTTTAAAGCAAGACATGACTGAGTGGCTTGACGTGGGATGACCTGTTATTTATACACTCGTCACTTGGTTGGACAGTGGATAATAGTTGACTTGTTTGTGATGAATAATCAGACAGTAGGCCGTCGTATTGGCTGGTACATTGTCATGCGTTTCAAAATCTAGTCGAATGTCGATATTGGATGGCTTGACAGACTCTTCCAGGTAAGAACAGTCAAAAACAATCAGTGGTGCTCTTGCCTTAAACGCTTGGGGTAGTAGCATGGGGCCGTTCTCTTTTTGATAATATGACCATCGAAATTTAGAAAACAAGTCGTACAGGGGGCCAAACTTATTTTTTGAAAAATCCAAATCCAGTCCTTCATAGGGAAACACAGCTCCGTTGAGGAAAAGACGTGCATTTCTCAATTGCAGGTGATCAAATTGCGAGGCATCTTTGGTTTGTTGATACTTGCGATTCGTTTGAAAACCCACGATCAGGTAGAGAGGTCTCTCTGTATAGCGAGCTGTTTTTACAGACCAACTGTGTGTGTTGGTGGTGGGCAATAGCGGATACTCATGGAGTGCCCAGCTTCTAAATTCCATGGGTAGAGGCATATCTCTCTTTACCATTTTGAGTATGTCCAGTTTTTTGCTATCGTTAAGGGTCACATGAGGCACTTTCCATAGCAAGCGTTGTAGTTGAATTTTTGAATCGATGGGGGCATTGTCGGCTCCCTTGAGTGCATTATTATCACTCCTGTCTCTCACCAGATAAAGCACTTGCCTTGCGTTAACCACAATGCGTTGGTGATCTTCAGCAAAGCCTAGAATCAGTTTAAGAGGTAAATATCCAGTAAAGGTCCCATCAGTGTGTACCATCCAGTCATTGGTCGAGTCAGGACACCAACCTGCCATGCAAAGTGTTTTACCTTCTTCCTCACTATAAGAGGGGTATAGTTTCATGACACTGGAAATGCCCACATTTCGAGTGCTATCCACCACGATATCGTTAATGACATAACGTACTTCAGAAAACAGAAAGGCTAAACCATGGTTGGCCAACTTGGATGTGGTAGGTGTAGAGCCATCGGCTTTGGTGAGCCGACCTTCAATCTGAATGACACTTTCATGCGGTAGGGTGTAAATATCTTGGTTGTTGATAACAAATTGAATTTCATCATTGTTATTGAGTCCAGGTGTTTGAGCTTGATAGGAATGGAGATCAATTCTTACCACTCCTGGTTGCTCCTCGATGCGGTTCGCTATCTCTAGGATAGAATTCATCATGAGGGTTGACGTGGTAACCCAAATACTGTAAAATCTGCTTGTTCTGAGATGTTAACGTGTATTCACGTGGCAAACAACTAACACCATTCCTAGACGGTGTTGTTGCTTTATACACAAACTTCATAGTGGCTTTAGCACCAACTTGTAAGTCACTGGTGTGGTAGAATCTAGATCAATGAGTTGTTGATCTCTATTGATCAGTCTTAATGTTATATTACTAATACTATCAACAGCCACAGCATGAAAAAGCACCACTGGAGGGTTTTCACGAATAATATAGCCATTGGGCGATGTCACAATAAAGTCATAAAGTGAATGCGATGGTTCTTGATTGGTGTACACTTGGCTAATAATATTACACGTCACCGACACATGATGGTCCTCAATGAATTTCACTTCATGGTCTGATTCATGTTTTTTGTTGGGCTCCAACACACGTGGTTTAAATCCTAGTAATGGACCAATGGAATCGGGGTGTGTTTTAAAGTCAATGTTGAATGAGGAGAAAATACTGCAGCGATGAGTGTTGGTATTGCCTACGAGTTCAAACTTGTGCGTTCCGTCGAGAAATGACTTTAAACCATATTGATTGATCAACACCACATAAATGTGTTCATAAATGTCATCGATCGTGTATCCACCAGAGTTCAAGGTGAGCACAGAATCATCATAGTAAAACTTGTTGTTCACATTTTCACGTATGTTGTATATTCGATTGTACGTTTCAAGAGAAACAAGTCCTAAACCATAGGGTTTTTCACTCAATTCGATAGGCGGGTAAAAGTCTAGGCTGACTTCAGGTCCACGTCCATGCACTGTAAACGTTTTACTTTCTGCCGACATACTGGTGGCGTTTTTGCTTATGCTGCGTCTTATATAAAAAAATTAAACACAAACGTCCACACTGTTGGCTGTTAAACGTTTGCTCTCGTTTCACATTATAATATATCTTGATCCTGTTTCCAAAATAGGTCACTAGTTCCATGGGCGGGGGCAAATTCCCAAAACTGTCAAAGTACCATACCGTGGATCCATCTTTGACATAAGCTACATAATGCGTTCCTGGTCCTCGGTGATCATCCAAATTGACAACAGCACATTCCTGTTTCCAGGGTCGTGGGGGTAATTGGTTTCGCATAAACACACCTCGAAAATGAGAAAGCTTTAGTTGTTTAGCATAGCTTTCCACTTGTTCATGCGTCAGGGCATGTCTCGCTATGGCAGAGGTTAAATTTTTTTTTTTTAATAGTTCGAAATGGTGAAATCCCAAATCCTTGTTGATAAAAGGCTGGCTTTAAATTGGCATTTCTAGCCCCCATGGCAATCGCTTCCATCGTTTCATTGTGTCGCTGACTTTCTTTGAGTTGTTGCTTGCCCTGCTGCGCGGCTTTAATGGTTTTTGCCACTGCACTGGCACCGCCCAAAAGTGAGCCCAGAGCAGCCAACCCGGCAAATAATGCAGGTAAAAATCCCGCTCGTTTGGGGACGGGAATCACTCGCCCTTGGTTTGAAACCTGTCGCCGACGTTTTGGAATAACCTGTCTCTGTGCTGCTCGAAGGGCTTTCCTTGTGGTCAATACATTATTTTTTCTTTTTTTCTTTCGAAAGGGCTTGTCCTCGAATGTTGAAAACCCTGGCTTTGCCAAGGACAAAGTCCTTTTTTTAGTCTTTCTCACTGCATACCTTTGTTTCACCATGATGATAATGACCAACAACCTTTCACACGAAAGTTTAAATCACAACTAACGTCAGATGGTTATTTCATGGCTGTATATTCCAATTCCACATAAAGTGGGAAATCGTTTATGGTTTTTCCCGCTTGCTTTTCATCCCATGTCAACATGAGATAAAAGGATAATTCGTCACCTGCATTGACCATTTCATGGTCATGGACCAACATCCTATGACCATTTATCTTTATTTGTAAATGGTTCTCATCAGGTATGGCATATTTGATGTGAATGGTTCCATCATAGTGTAATCGATAGTGGCTTAAACCCGAAGCAAGCACATAGGTCAAGTGCTGATCATGGACTAGCGGTAAATGGTTTCTGTCATTCACAGGTTTTTCATTTGTCAGATACACTAAAAACACAGATGGGATAAATTTATAAAGCCTTTTCATTTCGTGGGTCACGTAACGCTTGGTACAAACATCGTCTTCGTCTTGTGGGTCTTCCACGTGAATAATCCGATGGTGATTAGCGCTATAGCCATTCACCATAAGCTGGGGCACTTTGTCATAAAACTCATACACTTTGTTATCCACATACTTTTTCGTAGTAACGTCTGTAGACACTTGAGGATGTTTTACATGGGTTAACCGCTTTCCCTTAAAGTCATAATCTCCCTGTTTTGTGCGTGGCACTACTGACCTATCCACATAGTGTTTATTAGCAGGATCTGTTTCCTGTTTAGGATCATGTATGAGGACAGGCCTATCTTTGGCCATCAACGCACGTCCAAAGACATCCATCGTCAACCTGTAGTAGCAGTCTACTGTTTTTATGACAAGGTTCGGTGTCCTGTATATAGACAGCCGGCTAGCCTGTCTAAGTCTTAGTTGACATGAAGATTATTAAGCAGCAAGAGTCATTCCCCGTGGGGGACATGGTTTCCCATCTCTGTCCCACATCACGTGAACAACGCCATGGTTCACTGTTTCCATCTTCCATTCGCTGCATCATTGTGGGGCCTTCCGGCTGTGGAAAGACTAATCTTTTGCTAACGCTCATTACAGCGCCCAATGGTCTGCGTTTTCAAAATATTTATATTTTTGCAAAATCTCTCTACCAACCCCTCTACGTGTTTCTGGATCAAGTCATGTCTGGATTACAAAAAGAGAATATGGGTTATTTTACATTTTCCATGCAAGAAAATGTGATTTCACCGGATGAGGTAAAGCCTGATTCACTCATGATTTTCGATGATGTATCCACTGAACGTCAAGGCATCATTCAAAGCTATTTCAGCATGGGTCGACACAAACATATCGATTGCTTCTATCTTGGACAAACGTATTCTAAAATGTCCAAACAGTTGATTCGTGACAATGCCAATGTCATTGTTTTATTTCGTCAGGACGAGAGGAACAGTCGTCACATTTATAATGAACATGTGAATCCGGATATGACCTTTCAAATGTTTACAGAATTGTGTGCCAAGTGCTGGAACACTCAACGTCATGCCTGTTTAGTGATTGACAAACAAAGTGAACTCAACCAAGGACGGTATCGCTTAGGGTTTGATCATTTTATTGCTATTTAAGGCCTTGTCTCATTCCCCGGCAAGTCATTTGCCAAGACACCATGGCGTTAGCAGAGAGTCAATTAAAAAGCATATTATTAGAGCAAAAAATACTATTCGCCAAAAGTTTCGTCAATTGAAACAATCACGTGCCAATCATGCTTTGTTTATTCAACAACATTTAGCACCTCCGCTGAAAGCCATGTTGAAACCCTCTTTCAAGCCATCTGAAACTCTACCCACCGTTTCACAAGCCACGCAGACGCTGCACGAGGACCCTGAGGAAGAGGAAGAGGAACAGGAAGATTTGACTAGTGTTAGTGAAGTTGAGGATGAGGAGGAACAAGTGTTTACGCCTCAAAAAAAGGCCGCACCCCTTGCAGAGTTTTTGAGAAAAAAGAAATCCTTGGCCATGGTCGAAACACCTTGCCCTTCCAGAGCGTCTCCGTTTTCACAACTCTTGGCCACCCCTCAACATAAAGCTCAACTGAAAACCATTTTAATAAAATATTATGGATCAACATTGGAACCCTATTTCACCGATCTATTTATTGGAAACACAGATACCACGTATGGTGTTCGCTATGAGGATGATAGTTTTAAAATTGGCGATTCATCCATTAAATTTGCTCGTACTAAAGCTGTCATTAAAAACATCAACTATAAATTAACGCCAGGACTGTTAAAGCTGCTCTTTTCTCGGACCCCCTCTTCCCATGATTATACGTCAGAGGATCTTGACAAATATAAATCCATTTTATTGGATACCCATGCTCACAAAAGACAGTATGATCCCACGCAACAAGTGAATGCCAATATATCTCAAAAATATAAAACCATCATTGCAAAAATGTTTCCCACCAGTCAAAGTACTCGTCGGAAAGCATCCGCTTCGGGAGTGACATTTAAACCATTAAAACCCCTTGTGGATGTTACCTACTGGCACAATCCCAATAAGCTCGTCCAGCGGCTACAGTTGTTGCATGCTTCACGTCAAGCTGGCCACACCGGTCACGATTGGGAAATTCAAGAAATTGAACAAGAACTTCGAAATGCCAAAATTATTGTTTAAGCCCTCACCCATTAAAATGGGTATTGCTCACGAGTTGCATCGCCCAGCTAGGCGTCACTATCCGCGACTCAAGGTGATTTCACGAGGTGTGGATGAACTTTGGCAGGCTGACTTGGTTGAAATGATACCCTATGCTGGCGTTAACGACGGTGTACGCTATATGTTGACCGTCATTGATGTCTATTCCAAAATGGCCTTTGTTGAACCTGTGCGTCGCAAGTCTGGCCCACTAGTTACCAAGGCCTTTCAACATATTATTCAACACTCCCAACGTCAACCTCAGCTGCTACAAACCGACCAGGGGAAAGAATTTTTCAACAAGGACTTCTCCAGTTTTCTCAAATCTAAGGATATTCACCATTACACCACGTACAGCAATCTCAAAGCCAGTGTGGTCGAGCGGTTCAACCGAACATTGAAAACCCATATGTGGAAAGCGTTTACCGCTCAGGGCAGTTATCGCTGGTTGGACATGTTACCTGAGCTAGTGTTACGTTACAATGACACCAAACATAGAACGATTGGGACCAAGCCACGTCTCGTAACTAAAAATATTCAGCGATTGGATAAACTGTTTAACCCCATAAAAACAGCCGATCCTAAACGTCACCGACTGAACATTGGGGATTTTGTTCATGTGAGCAAATTTAAGTCTGCCTTCAATAAGGGCTACACGCCTCAGTGGGGGACTGAACTATTTCGAATTCGTCGAGTCTACTTGGACACTCCAGTCACTTATTTACTCGAGGACCTCAACCATCAACCCATAAAAGGTAGATTTTATCTCCATGAACTTCAGAAAACAGCATTTCCTCAGCATTATCTTGTGGAAAAAGTGTTGAAACAAAAAGGAAATAAACTCTACGTCAAATGGTTAGGGTTTAACTCTACGTTTAATTCCTGGATCAATAAATTACATGTTGTGTGAACCTGTGTACTTTTTATTTATTCACACATGTTGTACACCACCTATAGCTCTATGTGTACAGCGCTCCGCGCTTCATGCATGTTCATACATGTTTGTCTTTCCCTTTCCTCCTGTGTTCTCTCATACATTACCCCTCCCCTCTCCCTCCCTTCACCTCCCACCACTGCTGTTTGCAGCTCTTGCCTATCTATTGGTTGTGACATCATTCCGACAAGTTGCATCATACTTTTTACTGATTCAGCGATTCCCACGCTTTGAACATTCTCTTATCGTGCACGTGGACAGATAACACCCAAGCGAACACCTGTGCCGGATCAAATTTCACCTGAACTTGCATTTTGTCACGTACGCAGCAAGACAGGATGTAACTTGTTAACAGTTATCGCGCACGTGGACAGATAACGTCCCAGGCGAACACCTGTGCCGGATCAAATTTCACGTCAACTTGCATTTTGTCACGTACGAAGCAAAACAGGATGTCACTGGTTTAGCCTACATGTGGTTTCACACAGGTGTGTGCACGCCTTTCGCACTCCCCTGCAACCACGATGGTCAGATTATTTCACCTTCAAGCGTCACCTGTTGTCAAGTCAGATCAACGCCTTCCAATAATCTCAAATGACCTTCACCTCCTGCTCGTCGGCAAGTTTATTTTCTCTACTCGCTTCGACCAACATAGAACCAAGTTCTCATCACCGTTTACACGTTAAAGGTAAAATATCAGAAAACGCACCCTCGCTCTGTCATACACCGACTCGTCGAAATATCAATTGATCTATTGAACACAGCCACCGTGGTCAGCGACAAGTTCGTTGAAACACACACACCCAGCAGTATCGTCTCTCTCAACCACCACGCTCCATGAAAATTATAAACAGGTAACGGTAAAGAATTTTTTTCTCAACATGTATGGCGTTAGGCCCTTTGTGAATTATTTTTTGGAAAAAAATATCTACCACATTTGAAAGGGGGCGTTAGCCCGAGTGCTAGGACACCTCGTACACGTCTCTAGCGTTATTGGTTCGTGACATATCGGCAAAAATTATAAAAAACACGTGTTTACCCCAAAATCGCGTTTCCCAATTTTTTTAAATTACAACGAGTGGTCCATAGCAAAGAGGACGTCTTCCCGAATCCTTGAACCCATCGTACATGCCTCTAGCGTTATTGCTTCGTGAGATATCGGCAAAATCACAAAAACACGTGTTTACCCCAAAATCGAGTTTCCAATTTTATTAAAAATTATAACGAGTGGTCCATAGCAGAGAGGACGTCACCCCGAGTCCTTGGACCTATCGAACATGCCTCTAGCATGATTGGTTCGCGAGATATTAAAAGCACATGACCTTTTAGTTTTGGTCTTTTAATCAAATAAAGAGGCTATAGGAAAGTAGGGGGCATCACTACGAGTGCTAGGACACCCTGTATGTTCAAATCCGACCATTGGTTAGCGAGATATCAGCTTCGGGGCAAATACGAGGGTGGCTCAATAAGAAGTGGTCCAGCTCTCTCACTACCACACTACTAGGTTTTCATCCTAGAGACTTGAAATTTATTTTGGGGGTAGAGGGCATAGGGACCTTTCATTTATGTCAAATAAACGTTTTTGTAGAGTTCCTAGTTTCCAAAATATAGGATTTTCAAAATTCGAGTGTTTTCAAAAAAACATAAAAGTAAAAAAGTTTCATTATAGAAAATAAAGGGCATAAAGACCATTCGTTTGAGCTATGGCACAACGTTCTATCATGTTTAGTTTTCAAACTATCACCTAGTTTCAAAAACAAAAATTTTCAAAAAAAATTTAAAAATATAACGAATAGTCCATAGCAAAGATAACGTCAGCCCGAGTCCAACGATACCTCATTTGTCAAAATCGGACCATGCGTTCGAGAGATATTTAACATGGCTGAGGCTTAGTAGTAGAGCAAGGGGGGTTCTGGAGTGAGTTAGAAGCACCACCACTCCACTACTGTCTTACATTTCTTTTCACACCAACTACTGTAAGTACGGTACTGCAGGGATGAAACTTCAGCCACTTCTCAACATAGTCTCCCTCAATACGCACACATTCACAATGTAACTGTCATAGCATGGCTGCTGTGAGCGCTCCTTAGGAGTCAGTTTAGAGTGGTTCTTAACCAGTGGTTCGCGAGTGCATCGGGAGTGGTCCGCGGGAGAAAAGGGTCCACCAGCACGTGTAAAAGAGTGGCCAATAAATGGGAATTTCGAAAACGATGTGCGATGAACGAGAATCGTTCGAATGTATTCGCGGCGATGACTATCAGGTTTTGAAATGAAATATCTTTAAAATAAGTGATATTGAGGAAGGGTTAGAACTGATAAGGTGTATTGGGGGTAGGGGTAGGGGGAGGGGGAGGGGAGGTCCGTACATGATTCAGTTTCAGGCTGAGTGGTCCGCAGACTTCTACGGGTTCAGAACTACTGGTTTTGACTAAAGGTGACCAACCCATGACACACCACATGCCACCTATGATGTTGAGAATCTTGAATTTAAAGAAAGCTTCGAAACCATTTTCAGTGTTGCCTTATTATAGTACATTATGCGACGAGCCCATAATGGCAATAACTAGGTCACGAGTATGTTTATAAAACGAGTGAAGCGAGTTTTATAATTTCCATACGAGTGTCTTAGTTACCATTATAGGCGAATTGTATACGACTGCTTATGTTCTAACATAAATATCCATAAATATCTGTCGAGATTCTGTCGATTGAATTCTTCTTCTTGGGAATTGTGTGGGCTCTGCATTTGATCTCTACCCAATAACGAATCCCAGAGCTTTGAAACATTGTTTATTCTGAAATAGCACCAATAGACAGTGCACAGGTAGGCCTAATATGTTGGATCATTTTATTTTTATTTTGGTCAAATATCAAAAAATAAAATGTATCGTATTATCTAGCTGTTCTTCAAATTCGATGCGTATAGAATGTCAACGGAAGGAAAATCAATTGAGTCCCAAATAGAAAGAGTTATGGCATATGGCGGGAAAGTTTCGAATAAGAAATCAATTTACTGAACAGAGAGCTGGATTATAATTTCCGTGGAAGTAATGTCATACGCCAGCTTCCTCCATGACGTTCTGGTTTGTTTACGTCAACCACAACATCATACTAATATATAACAAGTAGTTCCGTGAAGAACTATACAGCCTATTTTCATATATCCTACTTATGTTAATTGCCTCTAGCAACATACGCAATTTCAGTTTGATTGCTGTAATAGATTCGTAGATATTGAGAACCGACTAAAAATTTCGGATGGTCGCCATGTTGGATTTTATATATGTAGGTCCTAGAGTTATGTACTGTTACATGCAGATTATCGTGTACGTGTAGTATTCAAACTACAATCGCATAATTAGGACTCAAGAAGTAACAAGGAGACTTTAAAATTTCGCACAGCTGCCATCTTGAGGTTATGGAAACAATTGAAATAAATTAGATGCCAGTGGATTACCATTCGTATAAGGATTTACTGTTCCAAGTTTCACTACACTCGGATGGTTAAATTGCGAGAAACGTCCATGTGAATTT
Organism: Meconema thalassinum; assembly: GCA_946902985.2. Lineage (NCBI taxonomy): Eukaryota > Metazoa > Arthropoda > Insecta > Orthoptera > Tettigoniidae > Meconema > Meconema thalassinum. The sequence continues at coordinate 290,017,328 of OX336391.1, read as the reverse complement.
TTATATTTCGCGTCGCCTCCATGTTGGATTTGTGAACACCAAGTTATTTAAAGTCCTATAGGTGAACTTACGTTCATAGCCCCTATGAACATTAAGAAATTCAGTTTGATTGCTATAATAGATTCGTAGATATTCAGAGCCGACTAAATATTTTGGATGGTCGCCATGTTGAATTGTTAAATGTATAGGCCATAGAGTCATGTACCATTAAAGGAAAATTATTGCGTAGGTTCAATATTCAAACTTTCAATTCGATCGCATGACTACATCACAAGAAATAAAAACTTAATTTTAAAATTCGCACAGCCGCCATCTTGAGGTTATGTAAACAATTGAACTAAATTAGATACCAGTGCATTACAATGTGTATAAATATTTCCTGTACCAGATTTCAGTGCGTTTGGAACATTAAATCGCGAGAAAGGTCTATTTAAAATTTTCAACTTCGCTTGGCTGCCATGTTCGTTTTGTAGTTAACCGGTTTCTGAAATTCTTATAGATGGACTTCCGTAGTGCCCTTTATCTCCGAAAAAGATTTCAGGGAGATACCGCTAATAGTTTCACAGATATGGAATGCCGGTGAAATATTTCGCACATCCGCCATCTTGTGGTTATGTAAACAATTGAACAAAGTTAGATGTCGGTGCATTACAATGTATATAAACATATACTGTACCAAGCTTCATTGCGTTTGGTTGGTTAAATCGCGAGAAACGTCTATTTAAAAGTCGCAACTTCGCTTGGCCGCCATGTTCGTTTTGTAGTTACCAGATTTTCAACGGTCACATAAGTGAACTTATAGTTGTTCCCTTTATCACTATACAAAATGTCAGGGTAATATCGGTAATAGTTTCGGAGATATTGAATGCTGGTGAAATATTTCGCACAGCTGCCATGTTGGATTGGTGAGTCGTAACAAAATTTGAAGGGCACGGTCGGGGTCGCAGGGAATAGTGCTATGAACTTACCGAGTTTCATTGAAATCGCTCCAGCCGTTTAGATTTTATTAGGGGGGGACACACACACGAATCACACACACACGCACACACACACGGACAATAGGTGATCTCATAAGCCTATTTTTTCAAAATTGAAAATAGGCTAAAAATGAGATTGTGTGTGTCTTTCTGTCTGCCTGTCTGTCTGTCTGTCTGTGTGTTACTCAATAACGCAAGAACCACTGGTCCGATGTAAGTGAGATTTTGCATGGATGTAGCTGAAATACCAGGTTTACATATAGGATACTTTTAATTTCGATATTTTGCACTATTAAGAAATGGCGACCATTTAGTGACGTCACTACACCCTTTGATTTAAAAATTTCATATTTCCATATCAAATAAAAAGAGAACGCTAAGAAATAGCAAACTTTTGATGGAACAACGAGCTAGGAAATTTAATTTCCTATCCGAGAGGTCCTTATCACTTTTCGTGTATCTCCAACGGTTAGCGAGTAAAACCTACTTTTGTGACGTCACTACACCCTTTGGTTTCAAAATTTCATACTTCCATTTCAAATAAAAAGAGAACGCTAAGAAATAGCAAACTTTTGATGGTCTACACGAGCTTTAGTATTTAATTTTCTATCCAAAAGGTTCTCATCACTTTTCGTGTATCTCCAACGGTTAGAGAGTAAAACCTAAATGTGTGCAATAAAACACGGTCAACACCGAGCGGTGCAGTATATCTCTACATGTATAAAAAAGAAAATGTTTCTGTTTTTTTTATTTCTACGGAAATTTGAGTTATTTACGCGTTTCAGACTGTTTAATGAAAGATGCACGCGAAAATAATGTTTTGGTCTGTCTGTCTGTTTGTTTGATTGTCTGTGGACAACTTTGTTCCCTTATAACTCGAGAACTGCTGGGTGTATCAACGTACAATTCGGTACACTTATCCATCATAGGCACGACACTAATCATTGATGTAACTCTTCTCCGTACCTCTCATAAAAAGGGGCCTACCGCCTTAAATTACATGCTCAAGTAGGAATAGAAGGACGAGTCAAAGCTCATTTTCAGGCCCTCAATGTGAGAGACAAATTTTTAGTCCATAAAACCAACCGTTTTTTGAGATATTCCCAGAAAACTAATTTCATTTTACAAACTAATGAACGAATGCAAGCCGGTAACCATGGCAACAGATTTTCAGAGGTCCATCTATTGCTGTAAGACGGCAGTTCAATTAATAACATTAGTGTGAAAGTTTGCAAACGGCTAGAAGGTTATCACGGAACCAAATTAAGCTGTAACATTAATCAATACGTATAATGCGCTTAAGGGGGTCAGGGATACTCTAGAATTTTTTCACGCGATTTACACCTGCGGGTGTGGTACGGCAGGTCTATTATATTCCTATCCCTATATTATATTATTATTATTATTAGTATTATATTATGGCGTACAACGACGAGACATAGCCCCTCTGTGCCAGAAACAAAACTCGGGGGCCCTAAAGGGTCCTCGAAAACTACATTATAAGGCTCTAAAACCAACAGTTTCTGATATATTCCCAGAAAACTAATTTAATTTAATTTAACAAACCAATGAAGTAATGCAAATCGGTAACCATGACAACATTATATCAAGGGGTGGCATCCAACTTTCCATCTATTTCTGTAAGAAGCAATGCCACTCCATTTATTACATTTCTGTGAAAGTTTGCAAATGGCTATAAGGTTATCACGGAACCAACGTAGACTGTATAATTCATCAATGCAATTAAGGGGGTCAAGGGGTAACCTAGATTTTTTTCATGCAATTTTCGCGTGCGACATATAGTATAGAAGGTCTATTATTTCTCCAAACAGCAACATTATTATCAAAAATTCCCGAATTGAATCAGCTATTTCTGCGACTTTTTGGAATTTGGGCCATTTGAGGCTAAAGAACCTGAATTTTCATACAACACAAGTCTTTATAATTTATGAAAGAGGTCTTCCTGTGTATGGGGACCTAACACAAGGTAGAGGGTCAGTTTGTATGTGTCGAGTATTGCGTTTCGTCTACAAGGCTTTCAATTCTATTTCACGTCAGGAAGTACACGTTAGGTGAATTGAGTTTCAGAGCACATTTTAACTAATTTTTTTTCTTCTTTGTCGACATACGGGTTTATCGTAAGGATGATTTTGTTTGATACTGTATGGTAGATATACCCATATTTGGATATCTGGGTGATATGTTGTAGACAGTAGAATTGTCTGTCTGTCTTTCTGTGTATCTTTATGTACGCCTATAACTCGAGTTCGGATGCTTGGTGCATCGTAAAATTAGGTATGGTAAACATGAGCCAATACACCAACCATTTATAAAACACTTCACCGTACTTTTCATAGAGTAGAAGGGTGGATATAGGGAAAAACTTCTCAAAATACATGCTAAAATAGGCGAAATATAAAAATTATCCTAGAAGGATGACCAAAGCATATGTTGCGCTTCTCAATGTGAGACACAAAATTCGCGAGTCTATAAAGGGTCTCCGAAAACCACATTTTAAGGCCATTAAATTAACAGTGTGTGTGATATTCCCAGAAAACTAACTTAGTTCTGATAAACTTATGGAGGAATGACAAGCCGCTAACCATTGCAACAGTAGCTCAATTGATAATATCTGGTGTTAACACCGAACACCGTTCGAAGAACGGGTACTTCTGCTAGTTCACTATAATTGACGGTGGAATCTGACGAATGTAAGGCAATATGTGTAGAAATTGGAGTTGCGGATATTAAGGTACAGTGCTATTTCTTTTGCAATATTTCCCAGTTTGTTTATGCATTGTAACTACAATGGTTGATCCAATATAGGCTTCAATGTCAACTTTCAAATCATGTAATTCATGTCCGACATGTTGGATTTTGAGTGCATGTGAGAAGCTATCCTCACCTAATTGGTCAATGAATGAAAACATTGAGCTCTCATTGGTTGGAGAAACTGTGTTATAATGAAAATTAGTGCTTTAATGACCTCCATTATGATACAGTTTTCTGACATATAATATTTACATATCGACATCGTCGAACATAAACAATAATTGATCATAACAGCAGTGTATTTATAGGTCATTTCCTCATATTAGTTTACAGTTCTATGGTATTATTATTATTATTATGCATATTTTTAGCCTACTTTTCACAATTTGTAAGAAATGAGGAAAATGTAGACTTATGAGATCGATCCCGACAAATGTGTGTCTGTCTGTCCTTCTGTCTGTCTGTCTGTCTGTGTGTGTCCTCCCCTATCAACTCCTAAATGGCTGCAGATATCGATACCAAATTTGGTATGGGCAAAGACCTATACCTGAATATTACACGGCCATGTTCGAAATTGACGTCAGTGCTTCCAACTGCTGAAAAATTGCAATTGAAATTTGAGCTCTATGTTGGATATCTCAGAAGTTATGCATGCGAACTGTGCCAAAATTGGCACACACATAGATAATTATTACATTCCAGATTAATTTCCAGGAACCCATTCATGACAATGTTACCAACATGATTCTACGCCTGCTTCTGAAAGATATTTCTGTTATGACATTATTTTCCGAACTTTAACTTAAGACTTAATTGATTTGCCTGCTTGTGCCTGTTTTAATAAACCACTAAATTTGCATATAGCCACTTAGAAATTATCCACGTGCCAATGGTTGGCCACCCCGTGTTTAGACCGATGGAAAATTTCAAGCTGATGCATGTACGAGGCTGCTTCAGAATCGTTCTCACATTCCGTTCTGTCTGCTGTGACTTGTCTCTTCCATTAACGCACGATTTTCACATCCGTGGCATCATGTCTCTGTCAACTGCCGATGAATATCGATCGGTTGTTTTACCCCACGCAAGTAAAGAAAACGGATTATTACACTTTGATAACGGAACGTAAACGTCACCATTTTTATTATCAGAAGCGCTTCTCGCCTTAGTATATGTATGTGCACTGCAGGGGCAGATGACTTCACTGTTGCGCTCCTTAAAACAACAATAACTGCCTAAAAATAACTATTTAAACTACATGGTGCTGTCACCTCTATCACGCATTGACCAATAAAATTGCCTCGTCTTGTGAGCCAATACCGCTTGTTTCTATTTGCTCCCAATCTCGAGAGAAACATAGTAGACCTTAGAAATTTAATGCATCTAGTAGTTTCTATGTATAACATGTTCTTCAGTCGGTCTATACGTATAGGGGACTCCCAATGTCTGCAATATATTCCTCACAAATACCTAAAATGAAATACACCCTTACAAATTGTACACATAGTTGCAAAATACGCAAACATATTCTGATTAATTAAATTAGTTTCATTTGTATAATGTGTAAGTGTATTTTCTATATCAGGTATTTGAATAAATGGTATTAAAAATTGACCACCCAAGATGAATGAGATTCACTATACTTGACTGTCCAATTATTAAGATCATTAAGAAAGAAATAATACTCACTGTAAATAATTATCATGTTGCCTCAGTCTGAGACTTGGGACGCCTGTGATCATCAGCTCTGTGTACTTGTGTGTGTGTTTTGAGTTTGACTGATGGACTGTGTTATTGTGATAGCTGTAGTAGTGTGTGTAACTATAATTACTGTATTTGGGCTTAAGTACTGTAGTTGGAGTGTATTTCCCTGCCTTTCCTTCAAACTCACCCCTAGTTACTTTCTCTGAGTTAGCTTGGAGTGAGTTTGAAGAAAAGGAAGGCAACCACACTCCAACAATACAGCGTTGGAATTCGAACCCCCAATATATTGACTTGCTCCAGCTGCCCATTACAATTTGCGAAGAAAGTACGAGAATGACCAAGAAGGAGTGATGACATCATTGCTCTTAATTCCGAGAGCTATTCAAAAGAAAGTCTGTTTACATAGATAAATGATTGCATCAACAAGTTGAATGCCATTACATCTAATTGAATTGAATTGAAGTCTCCGCGTGTTTTATGTTAATCTTCATAGAAGGACTTCTCTTAATTCGTGCCGGTAACTCAGTGTAGAGGAGGCAGGACAAACAGGTCAGTGACAGATGTAATTACATCCAACTCCCGTGTAGCTTGTCATTGATCTCGGTCGCCTCGACACACTTTGATCTGGAATAACTTTCAGGTGACAGACAATACACCGACACACACTCTATAAAGAGAATGATGGTACACAGTCGCCAACATGGTAAAGTATTTCTTTTTCTAAATGGACTGGCTTCAATTCCTGACCATAGTGGACTTAATAATAATAATAATAATAATAATAATAATAATAATAATATGAATAATATATAATAATAATATAACGGCAAATGTGGAGACAGGAAAGTGTAGTGGTTCTGCCCATAGTAATTTCTTCTACCGGCATCATCCCCAAATTATTGGCTCGTAATCTACAAATATTGGGAATACATCCTGGTCTACATATCACCATGCAGAAGGCCGTCATCTTGGAGACCTGTTCCATTGTTCGCTCGTTTCTCAATGTGCCACCTTAAGAGAATTAGCCATACCGTCTTGCAAACAAGCCGACGTTATGTTGATATGTCCCACTTATGTGGTGAAATGAATGTAGAAATAATAATAATAATAATAATAATAATAATAATAATAATAATAATAATGTGACTTGATGAGGCTGATCGGATCGAGGCTCCTCCTATTTATATACACACATCAAAAAAAGTTTTGCATCACCTCGGTTCCCAGATCTCCGGCATATAGACGTTGACTGTGTATATTGTATCCAAGATACAGTCCCTTTGACTGTTCATAGATGTCACTAAAACTGCTCAAAGATGTAAACAACCATGCATGAGCAGGGCCTATTAGACGGAGGGGGTACGACAGCCGATCAGTTCCAGTCATTCCACCAGGACGAAGGTACGCTGCTCATGTTGTCTGTAGTTCTACCATGCCTAGAAGGTCAATACCGCAGTTCGATCGCGTCCGCATTGTTACTTTGTGTCAAGAAGGGCTCTCAACAAGGGAAGTTTCCAGGCGTCTCAGAGTGAACCAAAGCGATGTTGTTCGGACATGGAGGAGGTACAGAGATACAGGAACTGTCGATGACAGGCCTCGCTCAGGCCGCCCAAGGGCTACTACTGTAGTGGATGACCGCTACTTACGGATTGCCGCTCGGAGGAACCCTGACAGCAATGCCACCATGTTGAATAATGCGTTTCGTTCAGCCACAGGACGTCGTGTTTCAACTCAAACTGTGCGCAATAGGCTGCATGATGCGCAACTTCACTCCCGACGTCCATGGCGAGGTCCAGCTTTGCAACCCCGACACCATGCAGCGCGGTACAGATGGGCCCAACAACATGCTGAATGGACCCCACGGAATTGGCATCACGTTCTCTTCACCGATGAGTGTCGCATATGCCTTCAACCAGACAATCGTCGGAGACGTGTTTGGAGGCACCCTGGTCAGGCTGAACGTCTTAGACACACTGTCCAGCGAGTGCAGCAAGGTGGTGGTTCCCTGATGTTTTGGGGTGGCATTATGTGGGGCCGACGTACGCCACTGGTGGTCATGGAAGGCTCCGAAACGGCTTTACGATACCTGAATGACATCCTCCGACCCATAGTGCAACCATATCGGCAGAATATTGGAGAGGCATTTGTCTTCATGGACGACAATTCTCGACCTCATCGTGCACATCTTGTGAATGCGTTCCTTCAAGATAACGACATCGCTCGACTACAGTGGCCAGCATGTTCGCCAGACATGAACCCTATCGAACATGCCTGGGATTTGTTGAAAAGGGCTGTTTATGGACGTCTTGACCCACCAACCACTCTGAGAGATTTACGCCGAATTGTCGTTGAGGAGTGGGACAATTTGGACCAACAGTGTCTTGATGAACTTGTGGATAGTATGCCACGGCGAATACAGGCATGCATCAATGCAAGAGGACGTGCTACTGGGTATTAGAGGTAGTGGTGTGTACTGCAATCTGGACCACAAATGCTGAAAGTCTAGCTGTATGATGGTACAACGTGCAATGTGTGGGTCTCATGAGCAATACAACGAGCTGAAATGTTGTTTGTGTTGATCTCTATTCCCTTTGTATTTATCGGTTCCGGAACTCTTGGAACCGAGGTGATGCAAAACTTTTTTTGATGTGTGTAGTTTGTTTAGTTATTTCATGTCTACTTGAATGTTTTATGGGTTGGAAGATGTTTTTGAGTGACTTACTGACAGTACACAGTGTTTAATAGTGATTGTGCGAGGTTTTTATAGTGATATTTGGATATCATATGTCTGTGCATGAGACTTGTTTACATGGTTGCCTAGGGATTGCTGGTACAGGTTAGGTTAACATTCCCACAAATACTTCGTTTAAAATAGTTTAATCTATGCCCTGTATTGTGTGTTTATTACTCCGTTTACTCAAGTAGTCCAATTGGGCCCCTATAACAGATTTTCATTGTGTAATGTCGTTTATTTCATTAGAAACGGAGGTTACGATCGAGTGAATTGATATCAGTTGGATCACATATGTACAAAGAACCTCGGTCGATCAGTCAAACTAACACACTGGCATTTACAGGAATGTTGTAAACCTTGCCATAGGTATAAAAGGCAATACCCAGTGTCTTACGACAATGGTGAATTCTGAATTAATTAATCGCCCGCTACCGGAGGATCGTCCGGGCACGTCTAGTTCTGGTGCAGGACGTGACTGTTTACAAGCCACCAGTAATGGCAGGTTGTGGATGCAGCGGACAACTGCCATTTCATCTGAAGAAACCCCCGCTGCCAACGAAAATTCTGCTGATACCCAACATCAACAGATCAGCACCGCCGAAAGTGCTTTGCAGAATTCATTTGCAACCACCAAGGCTGGCCGCAGTAGACAACGCATGCAATGGACACGTGAAATGAATACAGACGTCATGCGTTTCTACTTCCTAGCTACAGACATGGAAAGAAATCTGACTGGATATGGAACTTCTCTGCATTCTAAGTTTATAAGTAAATTCTCCCATTTGAATATCACAGAACAGCGAGTAAGTGATCAGCGTAGAACCATAATAAGGAACAGTCTCCTAAGCGAATTTGAAATTCAACAGATTAAAGATGGGGTTCTCTCAGAACTACAACCCATGCAGGAGACCAATAATGAAGATCATCCTGCCGTTAACATAGACATCATACCACGTCAAGGTACTGCAGAAAGTAATAAATCTTTCGTAGTCGAAATTGAAGGCAATAGTAACACACTGGAGGATCGTAGAAATGTGATGAATATTTTACAGACAGAATTAATGAAATGGGAAGATAGTGATCCAAATTCAAGGAGTATTATTCCCAAGCTAAGATTTAAAAATAATAGCAGACAAATAATTGAGGATGTAAACAATTGCTTGGCAGCTTTCTTAGAAACAGTAGATAATCTTACGGACTTCCATTTGCTCATATACTACGCAGCTGTTACTGTGTTATCACTCCATAACCAGGTGCCCAGCAACCAAAACTTCAGTCCTCGTACAGAAAGAATACCCCTCAGTATGCCTTCCTTCGGAGGGGAAGTAAAGCCGGCGGTCCCATGTCATAGATTTATGGCATGTTAAAGATCTTTCCACTAATTACACCTGTGTGAAACTAAATTGGATAGGTTAAGTATATAAACAACGCTCTTAGGTTGCTACGTTCGTTACCAAGAGCCGACTGCGGTGGCGTCTAGTAGCTAGTTCTGAACTAGGCCTAGTAGTCGTTGACGGTGGCGTTTGGCGGCAAAAGTAGGAACTATTTGAAAATTCAAAGTTGCAGTCCCTACTTGAATTAAAAAGCAGATACACACACTAATACAGTCATCACAATTAACACCGGTTATCAGACAGATTCTACACACACCCAAAGTACACGGGGCTACATGACCGCGTTGTCGCAGCCCCTAAACTAAGGAACCAACCAACCAGAAAGAATACCTCCATGGGAACGACGAATCAATAATAAAATAATGTCGTTGCGTAATGTAATAGGTCTGCTCACACAATATGCTTCAGATAATAGAACTCGAAAGATCACTTCAAAAATCATGAGGATAATTCCGAACATAAAAAACAAAGGGAAGCAAGAAATCCTGAATATCATGGACGACTATAAGCAAAAACTGGCAGTACAAGCAGCAAAACTCAAGAGATACAAGGAAAGTTATCAGAGAAGAACACAAAATTATCTCTTCAGAGCTAATGATAAAACTTTCTACGCGAATCTTGATGGCAGCCGTGAACCAACAATCTCTAAAACACCGAATGAGGAGGAAATAAGCAACTTTTGGCGTAATGTGTGGTCAAAACCGGTGCACATAAAGAAGATGCAGTATGGATCCATAAAATCAACGAGAAGCACTCACGCATTAATCAAACGCAAGAGTTAGTCATTAATGAACAGGACATCCAAATAGCCATCAGCAAAACACACTGCTGGAAAACTCCGGGACCAGACAAAATTCAGAACTATTGGTACAAAATATTTACCAGCACACACAGAAAATTAGCTGATCTTGTAATTCAGGTAATCTATGATCCCGAAGAGTTCCCACACTTTCTCACAGAGGGATGAACCTACCTATTGCCTAAGAGTGCTGACACAGCTAATCCAGCAAACTACAGACCAATAACCTGTTGGCCGACGCTCTACAAGATCATCACATCGGTCATCACAAATGTAATTTATGGTCACATGTACCAGCATAGCATCTTGACAGAGGAGCAAAAGGGTTGTAAGAGAGGCGGCCAAGGCTGCTAGGAACAGCTCACCATTGACAGTGTGATTATACACCAAGCACAGAAGCAACAACGTAACCTCTTCTTGGCTTATATCGACTATAGAAAAGCATTCGATACGGTGCCCCACAGCTGGCTCATCCATACCCTTGAGATTTACCGAGTAAACAAGACACTCATCAACTTCCTTGCTATCATTATGCAATTTTGGCGTACCAAAATCATCTTGAAATCTAACATCACTACCACTGAAACAGAGGTCATACCCATCAAACGTGGTATATTTCAAGGTGATGCCTTAAGTGCACTGTGGTTTTGTTTATGTCTCAACCCTCTATCAGAGATTCTAAACATGAACAACTACGGATACCAAATAAAAGAAAATAAACAAAATCTTCTCAAAGTAAATCACCTCTTTTATATGGATGACATAAAATTGTATGCAGCAAATAGGAACCAACTGACATCACTCATCAATATAACAGATAACATTTCGAAGGGCATTTGCATGGAGTTTGGGACTGGCAAAAGCAAAATCAACAGCATCAACAAAGGACAGTGGTGTAGACCAGAGGGAATAAGCATAACAGCTGATGAGCGAATAGACAGCATGGGGAAAGATGAAACATATAAATATCTAGGATTTGAGCAAGTAGTTGGAATCGATAGTAAATCTGAGAAGGAGAACCTCTACCAGAAATTTAATCATAGACTTCGACTTCTGCTGAAAACCAAGCTTAGTGCTCATAACGTAACAAAAGCTATCAAATTCATATGCTATATCTGTGCTGATGTATTCGTTTGGTGTTTCAAAATGGTCTCAAACAGACCTAGAGAACATTAACCGCACAATAAGAACTATGCTTACGAAACACAGAATGTTGCATCCCAATGCTTGTATAGAGAGAGCAACAGCACCCAGAAATGAACGAGGCAGAGGTATTCTTGATGCTATAGCTCTGCACAATCGACAAGTTATACATCTAAGGAATTACTTTCATTCTCGGAAAGATACCAGTGTTTTACATCGAGCGGTAGCACAAGCTGACTTCAACCACACTCCTTTGAATCTCCATGAAGGAAATTTCGTCATGAAAGACAAGAACACACTGAATAGAGAGAAGGTGCAGAGATGGGCTGGAAAAGAACTTCATGGCAGATTCTACAACCAGTGCAATGACAAGAATATTGACAAACAGCTTTCGAACACATGATTGTCAAGGGGAGAGCTGTTTCCAGAAACTGAGGGATTTAACCAGGCGATAGAAGACAAAGTTATCACCACAAAAAGTTATAGGAAACACATCCTGAAAGATCAGACTGTTATAGATGACGAATGCAGGAAGTGTAATACCGGTCCAGAAACCATAGAGCATATTACCAGCAGCTGCAGAATTCTAGCGCCAACATCTTACACTGAGAGGCATAACGATGTTGCCAAAGTCATTCATCAAGAACTCGCCCTAACCCGATCTCTCATACACGACAGGACGCCTTATTACAAATACCCTCCAGAAAGTGTGCTGGAAAACGAAGATTACAAGCTGTATTGGGATCGCACTATTCAAACAGACAAAACAACTGCTCAAAATAGACCAGACATAACTTTAACTGATAAGAAGAACCATCGCACGTACTTGATTGACATATCTGTTCCAAATGGCCATAATATCCACCATAAATACAGAGAAAAGATTGAAAAATATACTCCTCTAGCTATGGAGGTTGCTAGAATCTGGAGACAAAAAAAATGTGACGATTCTTCCTTTCCTCCTTTCTCCCACTGGCCTGACACCTAAATCCTTTTCAGTAAATCTAGCTACACTAGATCTTCCCATATTCACCCATACTATTGCACAAAAGACTGCAATTCTGAAAACCTGCAGCATCGTTAGAGGGTTTTTGAATACACATTAGGATTTTTATTTGGACCCTCTTGTGAAAAAGAGACGTGGAAGATAAGAAGAGTAGACAAAATTAACTGTCAAACATCTATGCTATTCGAAAATGTATGCTATAGGCTTAAGTGTTACTTGACTCATTTTCTTGTACGTAATGTACCGATATGAGTCATGGTACCGACTGTAAGTTGAGTAAATAAAGAGATAATAATAATAATAAATATTCAACACAGTTATGCTGAGAAAGTGACGAAATACATGCCTCTGACTGAAGAGATCCGACAGATGTGGCGATAGGACTTTGTCACTGTATTGCCTATCATATTCTCTTCCACAGGGATCATACCGAAGTCGCTGAAGGTCAACCTCGAAAAACTGGGGCTTCACCATAATCTGCATACCAGTATGCAGAAAGTGGTTATTTTAGAGTCCTGCTCCATAGTTCGCTCGTTCCTCAACCAACCAATATAGAGAACTCCACTCCATCTTCCAACAAATGCCGATAAAATGGTGAATTGTATCCAACGATATTGTAGACATATGAATAATACTTATTTATGCCCATTCAAAGAACGTGTTTAACTTGTTGGTTGGCTTGATGGTTTTCGCCTTTTTACCCTCCCAAAATCTCTTCATGAATGCACTGTGTTGCACCTTGCGTTCTGTGGACCACTTCCTACCAGTTTTCTTCTTCCGCGAATTTGTGTTTGCGCACTATTGCACTAAACGCTCCTGAATTTTTTATGATGTCATTTGTGATATTTATTTCTTGGAGGTCCGCCTCAGTTTCTTCTAACCAGTTTATTTTGACCTTCTTTGAGTTGATTACTGTACGGTAAATAATCTTTTGGTTAGTCTCTTGCTGCCCATTCTATAGATATGGCCATAGAATTTCAGATGTCTCTTGCGTACGGCATCAGTGAACCTGTCAGTTAAGGAATAGAGGTCCGCTGTTCTCCTCTTAATCCACATTCCATTTTCTCTCGTGGGACCATAAATGTTCCGGAGAAATTTCCGTTCTTGCTTTTCAATTTCTATAGAGTGACCACCGAGAGATATGGTTTATGAGGCGTATAAAGCTTCCGGCATAATAACTGTGTTGTAGTGTCGTAGTTTTACATTATTATTATTATTGTTGAAGGGGTTTTCGTCCATTTTAACTACTGCTGCTTTACAGAGGTAGGGGTGCCGGTATTTTTCCTAGATGGGGATATTTAGTTAGTTACTGTTATTTTAAGGGATGGAACTGCATGATCATCTTCCCATCTTAACACTGAATAAAGTATACAAATTTTAGAATTGAATTAGAATTTAGAGTGGGTGCGACGAAAATGCTTAAAATTAATAAAACAATACAACAAAAATAAAACTAATAAACAAGAATAACGGGGAAAATTTATCAGAATTCATAAAAGAACAAAGTCCTTGAGTAAATGCACACTTGAAAATTTAGATCGCAGGCGCTAACCCACTATCATAAAGCGGATGATGTGATCAGCAGCCACCACGTCATCGGCTAATGTAAGATCGATTCTATTCTGAAAGAGAAGGTTTCTTCGTAGATCGGCAAGATCCACACACTTGGTTGAAATGTGGGCCACGGTGAATATGGCTCCACAGGTACAAAGTGTGTGTGTGTGGGGGGGGGGGGGGGTCCGTTCTCATTAGGTACGACTGGGTGCATCTTTTGTGACCTATCTTTATCCTACACAAAATTATGGACTCCCTCCGTAATCGGAAAGAGCTGCTCCACCCGCGAGTAGTTCCCATGATTGCTCTCAGCTTAATAGGCATTGGGTCAGCTAGCCATTGACTCTCCCAGAAAGCCATTCCTTGTCGGCATAAATGAGATTAAATATCTAGCTGGTACCTTCATTGCCGAGGTGGTAGGGTACCGCCACTTTTGCAGCTAGATCCGCTTTCTCATTTGCCGCGATTCCCTTGCATCTAGGAAGCCAAAACAGGGATACTTAACGTGTCAGTAAATCTACTGAACATAGCTCTCTCCATTACAAATAATTGGGCTCTCCTATACTGTACGTATAGACCGACCAAAGAACATTTTTACATAGAATCTGCAAGGAATATTCAATTTGTAAGGTCTAGTAATTTTTTTTCTAGAGATCGGAAGCAAATAGCAACGTGCGGTATTGGCTCACATGTCAAGGTATTTGTGAATATGTGGCAGAGATGACACTTATGTCCCCATAACATAAACTACTTCAAATGCCAACTGACAGTACCGGGAATCGATCCCAAAACCCTGAGCATTGTAAACATCTCTAACTGAGAAGTAATATAAGTTTATATCCCTTTCTTAGCTATCCAAAATTTGGTTTACTGCAATTTCCATTTCAACTCCAGGAAAATGCTGAAGTAGTACTAAGCATAACAATAAAACACGATTACCTCCTCAGGATTAAGGAACGAAAGCTGATCTAGGAGTAGAAGGAAGGAAGGAAGCTTGTAGTTTAACGTGACCGTTAATCTCGAGATCATGAGCCACGGGACCTCCTTTTTACGTGGAATCCGAACCACAGGACATGGCATTTCACATCGAAAATCTCACATGCATTGACCGGGAATCGAACCCGGACCGCCTTGGTGAGAGGCATTCAGCTAGACCGCTGAGCCACCACGCCCCCCTCTAGGAGTAGAGAGTTTGCATGCGAGAAGGTAGTAACGGCTCCGTTAAGATAAGTAACCATACTACATAACAGAATTCAAGTGCATGCTCTAATTATATTTATTAAATGTGTGTTTTTCTAATTTGTATACACGTGCATAATATACATACGTAATTCACGAACCCATATAATAAAAAAATAACCTGATATAGCTGCTTCGGTGGCGTAGGCGGTAGCATGCTGAGCTGCAATGCCCATGAATGCGGGTTCAAACCCGGCCGAAGACGTCGGATTTTTAAGAGCGTTAAAATCCTTCAGTATGCCTTCCTTCGGAGGGGATGTAAAGCCGGCGGGCCCATGTCATAGGTTTATGGCATGTAAAAGAACCTACCACTACAATTGGTAGTGTGTAGCCAAATTTGTAGGTTATTTTGTTAGAAACACTTTATCAAGTTCCAACGTTCGTCACTGTCAGTAACAGTGGCATCTGGTAACTTAAGTTGGAACTACTTGAAATTTGAACTTGCTGGGAGCCTACGGGCGTTCAATTCAAATGCCCTGCTATGGCCATTAGCTGAAATTCATATAAAAATTATATAACGAGATATATAAACTACGCACTAGAACGTTTGTGTAGTTTGATAGCAATGTGTATAAATTTAAACCCAAACACAGTGATCATGATCTGATGATGACCACTTGAAGGTCGAAACACGTTATCCTAAAATTGACCCATTATAATAGTGATCATAACTAACACATGTATCTTTTTCCATGAGTGTTATTAACTTATTATTCATAAACTATATACATTAGGTAAATTAGTTTTGACCGACTGACGAGTTACAACTGACAGTGATTTATTCAGTGAATCGACAAACAAGTCAAAACATTCAAATTCAAAAAATCATTAAGGGAAAAAGAGAAAGGAAATAAAAGCGATGCTTATCTTGAATGATGTTTATTTTTAAGGATCAATCAGGCTGAATGGGGATGGGATTAACTTCCATCTGACGTCTTGGAATCGCCCCTGCTTTCATCAACTCGACCATTGGGCACTATGTTTTCATACAAATTTCTGTAATATTCGGGTGCTTATCATCTTCGAATAGTTCTAATACTTGAACTGATCGATTTGTTTTAATAATAGACAATTGCAAATACTCGAGTACAGTACCCTACTGTACTTCAAATGACTGAATGATTCAAACTCCCCAAGTATTCGGGCATCCACATTGTTCCAATAATCAAAAACTTGAATCGAATATTGGAAGTACTGAAATATTCAAATAACGTGCACAGCTCTAAAACAAATGTAACACGTGGTGGCGCAGTGGTCAAGCTGTTGGCCTCTCACCAAGGTGGACTGGGTTCGATTCCTGGTCAATGCATGTGAGATTTTCGAAGTGAAATGCCATGTCCTGTGGTTTGGATTCCACATAAATAGGAGGTCCCGTGGCTCATAATCACAAGATTCATGGTCACGTTAAACTACAATCTTCCTTTTTTCAAATGTAACCAACATTGGGGCTAAAGGTTTTGGTGGAAAAAAAATAGTTTGCTCTCTTTTGTTGTTTAAGGTTTTCAGCATATTGAAATATCATAGGAAGCTTGTATGGAGCAAAAATGTTAATCCGTTTCCGAAATAAGGGTTTTTGAAGTTTGTCAACATTGGCAATCATCTATCATTTGTTTATTAATCTATTTCTTCTGCTTCTTCTTCTTCTTCTTCTTCTCCTTCTACGCGATCAGACCCAGTGGACCACGCGCTGCTACAAGTTTTCTTCTCCATCGTCTCCTATCCATAGCTGCCATCCGCCAACTGTCCACATGTATCGCTGCCTGTTGCAGATCTTCATGGAGTCCATCACTCCACCGCTTCCTTGGTCTCCCTGGTGGTCTTCTTCCCATGGGGATGAAATTCAGTAGCAGCCGTGGCCATCGGTGGTCTTCCATCCGGGCTACATGTCCAGCCCACTGTAGTCTTCTGGTTTTGATGGTTCCAGCTATGTTGGCATCATGGTACAGATCTTCTACTTCATGATTGTGTCTAATCCTCCATTCACCCGTGTGTACATCCCTCACCGGTCCGAAGATCTTCCGAAGAACTTTTCTCTCAAAAACGAGTAGTTTATGAAAGTCATTTTTTTCGGATACTTCATGTCTCACATCCATATACTACAACGGGTTGGATCAGAATTTTATACAGACGAATTTTGAACTGTCTGGAGAGAAATCTGGACCGAAGAAGAGTTCGGTTTCCTGCTTGGATCCTGGCGTTGATTGCTGCCTCACATGATGAGTTCTCCGTGAAAAGCGATCCTAGGACCCTCTTGTAAGACTGGTCCCCTACCCGGAGTGACTGTAGTTGCCCAAAAACGTGGCCTTGCCCTAAGTGTCATATTGAGGTACTCCGTCTTGGTTTCATTCACGATTAGCCCAAATTTGTTGGCAGCTGCCTTGAGTGCTCTGGTCATTTGCCTCAACTCTTCCTGAGAGCTGGACAGACATTTGCAGACATTTATTTGACAGCCATTACAAACAACGTTTAATTTCATACAAATAAGGTACATTATCACAGAAATTACTACATCAATCTACTTGACATTGTCACAGTATCTTTAAATGATTATGTGCAATAATCTGACCTAGAATATTGGCTGCAGTATTAATGCATTGCTTCAAAAACAAAGCTATTTTTAAATTTATCGAAGAAAAAATACTAACAATAAGTATGAAGAACTAGAATCATGATTGTAAGTTGGATTGTAAGCCGTGAATAAATAAATAAATAAATAAATAAATAAATACAGCCCTTTAATCCCCTAAAGGCCATGGCCTCCTACCTAGGCAGGGTCTTTGCTCCATTACACTCATTAGGTGAGCAGTCCTAGTGAGGCACCAAGTGGTGCATCACTTGGCATATTAGTAGTCTCTGTTCTTGAATTGTTCTTATAGCTATTGTGTGCAAAAAGGATGACAACTCTGTAACCGAAAAGAAGCTTTTCATTTTTAAGACATTCTTTTCTTGTATGGCCATTGGCTGCGATCAATAAATATGATATATCTATTCCTAACCTAGTTACAGTATTCTCTAGGTTATGTATTCTTGTTCTTATATCTAATATTTCCAAAATTGTTATTTTTTCTAGCAAATGTTCACTTTATTTTAGTATTTTAACTGTCCTCAAGGCACTTTTGTATTTAAGGGTTCACTATGTTGCACTTAGTTGCTCCTTTCTTATCCTCGCATATACTATGTTTTAAAAAGGAGCTGTTCTGGGGTTTTCCACTCTTGGCTGTCTCTTGCTCTTCTTGTGCATTGTGGTCCGGCCAATTTCCTGAATGTGTCATCCCAGAGTGTCCTCTGTCTTCCTACGTTTCTCCTGCCGGTTCTGGGGTCCCACATCGTTAGTTTGTGCGTCCACCTCCTGTACAATGTACCTTTTGCTTAAACATTTTGTTTATAAGAAATAATTAATGATATTGTCAAACTTTGTCATTATAACACAGTAATTAGGCCGTCAGCACTGTATGCCACAGAATGCTTACAGATGACAAACAAAGGCCCATTGAGAAAATTAGAACTTAAGGATCGGAAAATTCTAAGGAAAATATTAGGACCTGTTAATGATAATGGTACTTACAGAAGAAGACATAAAAATGAATTATTTGAACATATAGAAGATTTGGTGAGTGTGATGAGAAAAAGGAGAATGTCTTTCTTTGGACATTTGGAACGGATGGAGCATCATCGACTTTCATGTCGAATACACTCATCAATCTCTAAAAAAAAATCCTATTGTAAATGGTCGATGCAAGTTAAAAAGGACCTAACAGAAACTCGAATCAATCAAGCTCTGGTTTGGGATAGGAACCTGTTCAGAAAGGCGGTTAAATCAACCAGTAATCTACACCCTTTAACATCTGTGATGCCTCGCCCTCACTGCATGTGGACGGAAGAAAGGAGGGCTGAACATTCGTCAAGAATGAAGATCTACTGGCAGACAAGAAAACAAGCATTACAGTGATCATATGAGTGAAGAACATCGCGGTCCATTGATGGCCGAAACGACTCAAAAACATAATGATATTGTATCTTATAAAGGTAAATGCGGATAAATTTCCATTACATTGATTCAGTACTTTGTGTGGTGGGATCACATTAAGAAACGGAACTGTTTTATTCAACGATTCAGTTAGTGCCACCTTAAACTCATAAAAATAAATTGTCTATACATTTTTCTGGTCGTGTTATTACCTGATACAGCTACTCTGTGTTAACATGTTTTATCTGTGGGTATAAAGGCTGACAATGCTCGGGAGATGTTGGTAATAACTTGTGTTCATTGTAATGCATTCCAGTGATAACGAGTGGACGCAGACTGAGATTGATCAGCGTGTTATTAGAACAACAGCGAGCATAAATTATTACGATGAGCTGGGTTATCTCGCTAACGAGACTCTTTGTTCTGTTTGGTAACGAGTCCTCGGGGAGTGCTCTCATGAGTGGTGAGGTCACACTTAGTGGGCAATGGCTAGCGTAACACTCCATCTCCATGGCATATTTGTATGAGCCTTGCTTAAACTAATCCGATTTATTTATTTATTTGATTATCGTATGGTATGGTACACACTTACATTATAATACATAATATGAAATCTTAATGCAATATTGAAAAAAGAAAAAAGAAAAAAGAGAAGAGATAGTAATTTAATACTAATCCTATAGTTGTTGTTAATTCATTTTAGGGACTTGGGACATCTTGGATCTTAGCCCCGTGTAGGTGGGTGTGTGTTGAATTTGTCTGTTCACCTGTATGTATGTGATGATTGTAGTAGTATGTATATCTGTATTAGGGACAGGGATACGATAGATGCCCCGGAACTTGAAGTAACGTACTATCCCGGCATTTGCCTGGAGGGAATGTGGAAAACCTCGTGAAAAAACACACCTAGGATAGCAACTGTCAGCGCAGGGATTCGAACCTACTGTAATGGATATTTCGTCCGTTACAAAAGCTCTCATCATAATGACGGCATATTGTTTATGTTCAATTATTATTATTGGTAGTAGTATATTATTATTATTATTATTATTATTATTATCATTATTATTATTATTATTATCACGTAAGATGTTTCTATTTATATAACGCAATTTTACGTCATTCAGGTTTATTATTATTCATCGCATTATTCATTAGGTCCCATTCCATGTATCATCAGAGTTTATCGTTAGGTCTCTCAGTTAGCAAACATTTATAGTTAAACGAGAATTGACAATTTATTCCATTTCATTGTATAAAAGATAAATCAGAACTGAGGGTAGGATTTCGACAGTCGGATGGAAAACTTAACTATTTCCTCAGCGTGGTTATTTTAGAAGAAAGCCAAGTTACGAGGCCCTTAAACTCTGTATTGCGCGCTCAATGACTTCCTTCGTACGTGCTCGAAATATCTTCGGGAAAAGCGTGCAATCACATCACCCCGAGTCCTTTGACACCTCGTACATGTCTCTAGCATTATTGGTTCGCAAGATATAACGAAAATTCTAAAAATCATGTTTTTGTCCAAAAGTCCATTTCCCTCATTCTCAAAACTTCAACCTATTAATAAAACAAGATGTTCAGTAAAGAACATACAGCCTACTTTCTCCTAAATGCATGGGTATTGTTATAACCAGGGGCAGATGACCTCGTAGTTCCGCCCCTTAAAACAACAATAACTAACTAATTAACTACTGTTATAACTGTCCTTTCCAAGGAGTATAATTGAATGTTGGTTGTAGTAGCTTGTTGAAATACAACGTGCTATACGGATATTAAACATGAATATGAGGTGCCCTTTTCTAGTGCTACCTCTGTAAAAAAAACCTTCAATTCGGTTTCACCGTGTTTGAATTGATATGGGGAATCGATTTGCACACATACATGGCCGCTAACTGCAAACTATTGGCCTGATGACCTTGTAGTTCAGTCAAAAAGATGCTTCCCACAAAAAGGTATGTTGTTGCAAAATTTGGTAGAGATGAAATGATTAGGTTGTTCGTAATTTGATTTAAGCTTTTAGCATTTGGGTGGCCGCCATTCCGTTTCCGTCAAGATGACGGTGATACTATAAAACATGACACTGAGGTGCCCTTTGCTAGTGCTACCTATGTACCAAATTATGTTCAATTCGGTTTTACCGTGTTTGAATTGATAGGGGGAATCGATTTGCACACATCCATGGCCGCCATATGCAAACTATTGGACTGATAACCTTGTAGCTTGGGCAAGGAACGCTTCTCACAAAAAGGCATGTTGTTGCATAATTGGGTAGATGATTAGGTTGGTCGTAATTCGATTTAAGCGTTTTTCATTTGGGTGGCCACCATTACGTTTCCGTCAAGATGGCGGCAATATAAAACATGGCACTGAGGTGCCCTTTGCTAGTGCTACCTCTGACCCAAATTTCGTTCAATTTGGTTTCACCGTGTTTGAAAAGATAGGGCGAATCGATTTGCAAACATACATGACCGCCATCTGCAAACTATTTGGCTGATGACTTTGTAGTTTAGTGAAAAGACGCTCGCCATATAAGTATATGTAGTTGCAAAATTTGGTAGAGATCGGATGATTAGGTTAGTCGAGGCGGCTTCGGTGGCGTAGTTGGTAGCATGCTGAGCTTCTATGCACAAGATCGCGGGTTCAAATCCGGCCGAAGTCTTCGGATTTTTAAGAGCGTTAAAAATTCGTCAGTATGCCGTCCTTTGGAGGGGAAGTAAAGCCAGCGGTCCCATGTCATAGATTTATGGCAGAAAAAGAACCTTCCACTAATTACACTTGTGTGAAGCCAAAATTTGTAGGTTAGAATTGATAACGCTCTATTAGTTCCAACGTTTGCCGCCAGGTGCTGACTGCGATGCCATCTAGTAGTCAAGCCCGCAAGCTAGGTGTCGTGGACGGTAGCATTTGGTAGCAAGAGTAGGAACTATTTGAAGTTATTGTCTGCAGTCTCTACTTGAATTAAAAAGCAGATAACACACACTAATACAGTCATCACAATTAACACCAGTTATCAGACAGATTCTACACACGGGGCTACATGACCACGTTGTCGCAGCCCCTAAACTAAAGAACCAACCAACCAACCAGTAATTGTGGGTTTATTTGAGGGAATTGGGCATCGTGTTCATTTAGCCCCGTATACTTTAGTGTGTGTAAAATTTGTCTGATAATCTGTGTTCTTGTGATGGCTGTAGTAGTGTGATGATTTATCATTCGGGTGCGGATTAGGAAGGAGGAGGCTATGGCCTTAAGTTAGGAACCATCCCGGCATTTCTCTGGAGTAGAATTGGTAAACCACGGAAAACCACTTCCAGAGCCTGGAATTGAACTCGGACCTACGGGGAGACAGCCAGGTTAATCATAACACTCCCCAGTTTGAGCGAGACTGCAATTCGCTCTGCGACGCTGGTCTCTGTGTTTATTGGATCAAAATGGCGGATGAGTATTGTACTGTTGTGTGAGCTGCGATAACAATGAGCGCACCCCTCCGTGCGGTAAACACGCTTTGTCACTCCGCAGGACTCCCCTTATCCTGATCCGCCATCTGCGACCTTCCTCTCACATGGTGACTCACTGAAAGAATCTATATATATAAAGCACAAAGTTTGTCTGTCTGTCTGTCTGTCATGTATACAAATTTACACCGTTTCACCGATCTGAACCAAAATTTGTATACTTACCCTTTGGAACCCAGCGGGTAACCCTGTCCACTTGAAATTTTGGACAGACCACCCTATGCCCTGCATTTAGGCCCTTTTTCACAAATCTACACCGTTTCACCGAATGAACCAAATTTTGTACACTTATCATTTGGAACCCTGCGAGTAACACTGTCCACTTACAATTTCGGACAGACCACCCCATTCCCTGCATTTTGGCCCTTTGGTCCAAATCTACACCGTTTCACCGATCAGAATCAAAATTCGTATTCTTACCCTTTGGTACCCAGCGAGTAACACTGTCTACTTGAAATTGCGGACAGATCACTCCATTCCCTGCATTTAGGCCCTTTGGTCCAAATCTACACCGTTTCACCGATCTCAACCAAAATTTGTATACTTACCCTTTGGAACCCTGCGAGTAACACTGCCCACTTAAAATTTCGGACAGACCACCCCATTCCCTGCATTTAGGCCCTTTGGTCCAAATCTACACCGTTTCACCGATTTGAACCAAAATGTGTATACTTACCCTTTGGAACACTGCGAGTAACACTGTCCACATACAAATTCGGACAGACCACCCCATTCCCTGCATATAGGTCCTTTGGCACAAATCTACACCGTTTCACCGATTAGAACTAACATTCGGATACTTACCCTTTGGTACCCTACGAGAAATACTGTCTGCTTGAAATTGCCGACAGACCACTCCATTCCCTGCATTTAGGCCCTTTGTCCCAAATCTACAACGTTTCACTGATCTCAACCAAAATTTGTATATTTAAGTTACCCTTTGGAACACTGCGACTAACACTGTTGGCTTGAAATTGCGCAGAGCCACTCCAACCCCTGCATTTAGGCCGTTTGGCACAAATCTGCACCGTTTCGCCGATCTGACTCAAATTTTATAAACTTACCCTTTGGAACCCGAAAAGTTTCACTGTTCACTTTAAATTTCGGACAGACCACACTATTCCCTGCTTTTTGGCCCTTTGGCACAAAACTACACCGTTTCACCGATCTCAAATAATTACCCTTTGGAACTCGACGAGTAACACGGTCCACTCGAAATTTCGGACAGACCACTCCATTCCCCGCATTTAGGCCCTTTGGCACAAATCTACATTGTTCACCGATCGAAAACAAAACGTGTATACTTACCCTTTGGAACCCGATGAGTAACACTGTCCACTTGAAATTTCGGACAGACCACTCCATTCCCTGCATTTAGGCCCTTTGGCACATATCTACATCGTTTCACCGATCTCAACCTAAATTTGTATACTTACCCTTTGCAACCCGACGTGTAACACTGTCCACTTGAAACTTTGGACAGACTACTCCATTCCCTGCATTTAGGCCCTTTGGCAAAAATCTATCCTGTTTCACCGATCTGAACCAAATTTTACCTACTTACCCTTTGGAACCCGACGTGTAACACTATCTAAATGAAATTTCGGATAGACCATTCCATTTACTGCATTTAGGTTCTTTGGCAAAAATCAACAACATTCACCCATCTAAACCAATCTTTATGTAAGTTACTTACCCTTTGCAACCCGACGAGTAACACTGTATGCTTGAACTTTCGGACAGAGCACTCCATTCCCTGTATTTAGACCCTTTGCCACAAATCTACATCGTTTCACCAATCTGGACCAAAATTTGTATACTCACTCTTGGGAACCCAACGAGTATCACTGTCCACTTTAAATTTCGGACAGACCACCCATTTCCCTGCATTTAGGCTCCTTGGGACAAATCTACACCGTTTCACTGATCTGAACCAAATTGTTTATAATTACCCTTTGGAACCCGACGAGTAGCACTGTCAACATGAAATTTCGGACAGACCAATCTATTCCCTGCATTTAGGCCCTTTGGCACAAATCTACACGGTTTCACCGATCTGAACCAAATTTGGAACCCGATGAGTAACTCTGTCCACTTGAAATTTCTGACATACCACTCCATTTCCCTGCATTTAGCTCAGGAATCCCTCGGGGTTGCCAGCTTCCTAACTCACCAGCCATGAGCCCTTGAGGGTGTACCAGAAGTGGTGGGGCTACACACACCCTGCCTCTTTGAGGGCCTTGAGCAGAAGGCAGGAGATATTATGAAAAGGAAAAGAAGGCAGACCCCTCGAAGAATGAGGGCATCAGGAAAGATGAGACAACGGCCAATTAAGACGGGAAATTGAAAGACTCCCTAGCCCTCGGATACCCTAATACAGTCGGAGTCGGAAGAGAACAAGAGTTGACGAAGGAAGGCCGACAGGAAAGAGAAGTGAAAGGAGCCCAGCATCAGGAAGTAGAAGCGATGCCAGACTCAGCTGGGATCCCTTGGTCGCCAACCCACGTTCCACAAGTCGTGAGACCCGGGGGGGGGGGAGTTGTGAGAATAGCTTACTGATTCATCGCGAGGTGACTTGAGAGGACTTTCCAGAGCCCACCGTGTTATCTGCTGTCTATGCTGATGCCAGCACAGGGCAGTTGCTCAAGTCACTGTGGTGTTGCGAAAGAGTGAGTGATTCCCCGGCCAATCTAAATACGGCGGGGAACCCCGAATGTGTGTCATCATATTTCGTCATCATCTGCGATCATCTCAGGTTCGTGCACCTTGGACCCATATTCTTTGCCGAGCAGAACACCATAAGCTCTTTCACTAGACGCTTCGAGTACAGGCCTAAGCCAGAAAATAAGGTTGAGACTTTGGAAGACATCGAAGCTAGACATCTGAATTACCTATATCAGTTTTAAAATTACACCATGTTCGTTTAGTAGTAATTTTTGCATTACCTTATTATTGTCATCTTAAGTGCAAATGACCTAGATATTACGCGCATCATACCACTAATTACCGCCGCATAAAGTCTTTCTCGACTGTGATTTTTAAAATATTTTTTTTTATTACAGTACATTGTGTACATTATTAGTTGAAGTGTCAATTCAATATAGGTAGTAGTTTCCCATCATCCTCATCATAAGGGCAAATGACCTAGATGTTACGCCCATTACACCATTGATCACCACACACAATAAGTCTTCCTCGCCTGTGAATTTTGAAATATGTATTTCCATTACGGTAGTTTGTAAGTTTGACGTGTCAATTCAACAGTAGTTTTCATTATCATCCTGATCAAAAGGGCAAATGACCTAGATATTACGCCCTCATTGTCTTTGGGGGCAAATGACCTAGATTTTAAATCCATTATATTTCTAAGGATACTTTGAGACATTATCATCATTCCACCGGGCGAAGCCGGGTACTACTGCTAGTCATCAATAAACTGGGCTCTCTTTCGTGAATGTATTTCGAGTAAATTCACTCTTCGTTATTCCAGTCCCGTTCGTTCGGCGTAGTGACAAGCATTCTTGGGTGTCACAGCGGAAGTCCAGCCTCATTTCCCGGTTCTGCCAAGAAATTTATTTTTTATCTGTGGGTCCGAAAGGGGTTCACTGAGCACCGTAAGGCAAAACTGAGAAGAGGTGAGTTCGATTCCTAGCTATGCCACTAAAGAAGTGGTTTTCCGAGGTTTCACACTTCTACTCCAGGCGAATGTTGGGATGATACCTAAATTAGGGCCACGACCACCTCCTACCCAAATTTTTTGACCCAATTACGAATGCACATATACGCGCGCGCTAGTACGTCCAACACAATAACCAAAGTTATCGGAGAGAATCCACATACACCCTCAAGTGCACGGGGTAAATAACCACGATGTCGCAAAGCCCCTAAATGAATCAACAACAACAACAAAAACCACGTTCTGAATTTCACTCCTTACAATCATCCATTACATCATATCAAATGCTTTTATTCCCCTCTTTTCTGCTGCATCAACAATCCAAGTTTCACTTCTGTATAGAGCACGCGGATCCAGACAAATGCTTTTAAAAATGAGTCTGTTATGTCTATGTATGCATTAAATTATATTTGAATTTCAGCCAATGGCCATAGCTGGCCATTTTAATTAAACACCCGTCAGCCCCCCAACAAGTTCAATTTCAAGTAGTTCCAACTTGGGGAACCAGATGCTAACACCTAGCGGCAAACGTTGGAACTTGATAGAGCGTTTCTAACCAAATAACCTACAAATTTAGCTACACACTACCAATTGTACTGGTAGGTTCATTTACGTGCCATACATCTATGACATGGGCCCGCTGGCTTTACTTCCCCTCCGAAGGAAGGCATACTGAATGTTTTTAACGCTCTTAAAATTCCGACAACTTCGGCCGGGTTTGAACCCGCGATCTTGGGCGTAGCAATTCAGCATCCTACCGATTACGCCACCGAAGCCGTATCTAAGTTAATTTTTGATGTAAACAATTTTTCTTTTTCAAAAAATCTTTCCTTACTTGTGGGCTACTATCCTCATTGCTTTGCCCCTCTCTGCTTATTTCATTTGTCAAATAGCAGAATTCTCCTGATTCCTGTTTTCATTTCACTTGCCAATTCAATATTATTTCCGGCTGCATTCCATTATTTTTGTATGCCATTTATTGAGTTTCACCAGGAATAATAGCATTCCATATAAACTCATGGCTTATTATTATTTATTTTTCAAAAAAATGTGCCTAGAATTTATGGACGGCAGATAGAGAAAGGGCAAGCCCCACATACACAGCAGTGTCACCATCTCCGTTCATTAAATCTATACTAATCCGAATAATAATAATAATAATAATAATAATAATAATAATAATAATAATAATAATAATATCGTATGGCCTCGGTGCCGGGTGCAAGCTTTGTTATTTGACACCCAGAGGGTAGCTTGCATGTCGAATTTCGTTGCTCCTTGACTATGAAAGTCAAGGAGGTTAGATGTTAGATATCTAAGTTCCTTGAACACTATAGCGCTTTCTAGTAGAGAAATGAGGAACTTTGTGTTGGCGGAAACTCCCGAGATTAATTTTGCCATTATGAACTCGGCCTACTGAATTCAAATGGGTTCTTTGACAAGCTAACATCGTATGACATGCGTATCGTATTTTTGCCACCTTTCTAAAATCACTTACCACGGCCAGGAGCGAACCTGCAATCTTGGGGTTAGTAGACCGACACGATATCCACTCACCCACCGTGGCAAGCTATCCGAATAAGTTACATAAAATTACAACCTTGCTATAAACACTTAATCTGCTGTACATGACATCTATGACATACAATTCTTTAATAAAGGGAAGATACACACACACATACTCACTCACTGCCTCATGTGCACAACACGCACACACACACACTCACACACACACACTCACTCACTGACTCAAATACACAACACGCACACACACACACACACACACACACACTCACTCACGCACGCACGTACACATTCCCACTAACACACGAAGTTACATTGCACGTATATGAATTCAATTTATATGGGGTTTTAGTCCCTTTATAACCTTCAATTTGCGGCAAAATTGTCGTGGAGGAAGGTCTTTAATTGCATGAGGCAGGTCATTCCAGAGTCGAGCAGAGCGATTGTAAAACCCAGACTGATATTGTCCTAGCGAATGGGAGAACGAGGGTGACACTCTGTGCTCTACGGACCAAGCGATATGATAGCTGAAGGCGGTGAAATGGGGACAGTTTCGAAGAAAGGAGATATCTATTTGGTTACATACAATAGGCCTATGTAATTAGTGGATGTTAATGGTTTTGTCAAAACTTTATTGCCCTGTTTGTAAATGAGTCGCTCTGCTTGACGTTGGGCTGCACTTAACTTCCTCATGTTTTCCTCGGTAGTGGGATGTCAGGAAGGAAGTCCATATACAATAATGGGCCTTATCGTGGAGAGATACACCGCTCGGAGTGCACGGCTTCTGAAATCCAGAAGACTACGTCTTGCAAATCCCAGAATTCTAAATGCTTTACACCTAGATTCCTCAACATGTACACTCCACTTCAAATTGCTGGAAATGTGCATTCCCAGCATTCGCAGTGAATTGCATATGGGAAAAGTTTGCCACTCAGTGAAAGGTTATGTGTAATAGGCTGTCTGGCCCTACTCAACCGAATATATATATACTTGTTTACATTCAAGGCCATCTTATTTACATGACACCACAGGACCACACCGTCCAGATCTTCCTGTAGTGCTTTGACGTCATCATTATTTTTTATGGCTCTGTAAATTACTGAACCGTCTGCATACTGCACCACCATGGACGTCACACAGTTTGGAAGGTCGAGGGTAAAAGCCATGTGCAACAGAGGCCCAATCACCGACCTCTGTGATACTCCCGAAGTTACCAATATGTTCAGCGACTTGGCCCCGCCGAACACTACACACTGCGTTCGTCCAACCAGGAATTACGTCAACCATGTAATCAGATTGCCTCCGATACCATGTTTGCCAAGCTTTAACAAGAATCTTCGATGAGGCTCCTGAACAAAAGCTTTCGTAGAGCCGGGCAAATTTGCTCTAGTTCCGATCGGGATCGTAAGTTTCCGCATGGCTAGTATCGCCCCCCACCAAGCGCACTCAAGGCCAGGTCTCTCCGCTGAACGAGAATCTTCAGTTTCGATAATACCGGTACTGAGTGGGAGTCTCGATAATACCGGAACTCCTTTTTTCTCGGCGTCATCGACAGTATCTATTTAAAGGAAAAAGCAGACTCACTCACGCCGCTGCACGTGTCACTCAAGCCGCTGCACGTGTAAAGTCAAAGCCTTCTGTAATAACTCCGGAGTGTAAACCATTCCTCGTTCTTACATTTGACAAATTTAAAGCAGTATGAAGTGATACACCCCAAGAAGATCACATTGAATTGAGTTCGCATCTGCCACCTCCCTACCACTCCTACCCTCAGTTACAAATATACACACACTACTACAGACACCATAATAACACAGGTTATTAGACAAAGTTGACACACAAGAACACAATAATGATCACGATGTTGTAGCCCCTAAAGTAAAATAAACTCAAATAATTGGCGTAGCAGAGAAGAGCTACAAGAAAGTTTCTCGTGTATGACTCATGAATTTTTAGCCCTACTGACTAGCAATTTGCTTTAAAGAATACTTTCAATCTTCTTCTCCACCTTGTAACTCGTTGTTATTAGAGGCAACTATAGTGCAAAAATTGGCTGCGATGGTGAAAATACACTTGGAAAATATTACGCTGAAAAGTTTCAACTAATTTCATCTACTAAAAACTCTGATTTTTTTGCTTGAAAACAATACCAGTTTGTGGCATGCGGTGTATTAATCATGTCAGTGCAAACACTTCACTGATTTGTCCATAAATGCCAATGATATGACAGTTTGAGTGAGAATAGTGCGACGAGAGTTGCACTGAGAACAACTCATTACCGCGGGAATGTCACTTCGTCCGATACTTCAAAGTCTCGTTCGATCACAAGGTAATATCGTTGCTCTCTCTACCCATGATGCAACGTGTGAGCACGTGCGTAGGAACGCGATTGTAATGGCGGTGGTTTATGCATATGGCAAAGCCATTATGACGAAAGATAAAATCAATCTTATTCTTGAAAGTGAACATTATTTTTTCGTATGCCCCACGACTAGAGAATATTATTCAAACTGGTAGGAGCATTTGAGATAAAGAGGGTCAGGTATCCAACGCAAACGTTTTCACTGTGTATGTTCGTACCATTTTCCCTCAGTCTATATTAGTCTCAGTGGCTGAATTGGTTGCGCACTGGACTCATGAATAGAAAGGTCGGGGTTCGATACTCGGTATGAGAAGTAATTTTAATTTTTGTTTCGTTACGTTTTATTGTTTATGACGACCACTTTACTAGTATCTTACTACAAAAATCATACGACAGAACACAGTTGCATCACAGGGGCTTTAGTAATATAGCGAGTGCATGAATTTTCAGGTTTTATTACGAGAAAGTTTCATACGGTAGTGCTTGAATGTGGCACTACACGAAAAGATCTTAATATGTAGCCTACACGTCAAATAGAATTTTCTTTTGCTGAAATTTAATGACCAAAAAATGCCGACTGACGATCAAAATCTCCTTCCATATGTTATTAGGATGATATGCTCAATATACCTTGGGTAGTCTGTTAATATGATATAGTTGAAGTTGAGTGGATTCTTCCAATTCGCAGACTCCAGTCAACGAAATGAACAATTTCCATTGAATCCTTACACAAACAAGCCTCAGTGCCTTCAGGCAGCGCCATATTGCCCATGCGAGAACGAGCAATAATGTCGAGAATAATCGTTATCGAGCCCACATTATCGGTAATACCAGTTCCGGAACCAGCATTTCCGTTTTTTATTCTCGTCCAACGAGACCGATCGGAACTCAAGAGCTTTTTGCCCGGCTCTAAAGCTTTGCTTAGGTCCAGCTGTGTACGTATACGTGTGTCGTGATCTTGCATGTGTATTTTCGCTGATTTTTTCCTCACTCTCTCCAGGCAAATGCTGCGATGGTAGGCTATATTATTTCAAATCCCATGGCACCTGGATCAATCCTAGGTCCAAATAATTACAACTACACACACTGATACGGTCACCGCAATACACAAATTCAACAAACATCCCAGTACACGGGGATGATGACCAAGATATCCCTACCCGTTAAAATGAATCAACAACGACACTTATCTGTCCTAAAGACTGTGTCAATAATATTTACAATATGAATTGATGGGCTTTGCATGGAAGGAGAGATCACGATATGAACATTCATCCCACAAGCAGGATGGCTGCTTACAACGACCCATTAAACCTACCACTTCCCGTATAAGGCAGGATCTCGTTAAAACGTCAGCTCGTGTTCTACAAGCACATCATTAGCAGGCTTTTGTCCTAGGGAATAACTCTCTTATGACTATATCTCACGATCGATCCAAGCATTTGAATTGCACCAGAAGTGGCCCGACCTTTTCAAGAAAATATTCCCTTATGATTGCAATTACAAATTAAATAAAAAACTCATCGCATCTCCTTAGGGCAAGGTCTCCTACCATCTGGTAGGGTAGCTCAACTGAAGTCTCTGGGTGTGTTATTGTGGTATCTGTAGTAGTGGTTTACGGTTTGTTTATTTAAGCAAAATTTAACATTTTTTGGCCCAGCCAAGCCTGCGCTTGTCGGCAGGTGCCAATTATAATTTTGATATATATGTTAACAAATACAATTACATTTACACGTATACAGTCCAATGTCTCACCTTCCAATTATTTTATACAGTGCCGCTAATAATAAATCACAAACATATTCAATCATCTCATAACAATTAATTATGTTTAAAATGATTATAATATGGTAATATTAATACAATAAAGCAATTGTAGTAAATTATAATATGTTTCTTCCTACTTTAATACAACAGTTATATCGTTACTATTTTAAAAACTTAACTTAAAACTTAACATACAAATGTTACTATCATGTTCAATTAATTTCTCCCCTCATATTGCCACAGTCTATGAATAGGAGTCTATTACAAATACAAGCAGTTGTCCACTTAGTTTAAGGAGTTATTTAATATCCAATATTTATACCATTTTTTGTTTTTGCCATACTCTCAAAGACCAGCAATGAATGCGGTAGCTTGTTGAATAGAAATGGCACTATGAAAGCTAATGATCTTTTGCCAAATCCATTATTTGTTTTATGAACTACAAAGTAGTAGTAGTAGTGTGCATTGGATTGGGAAGGAGGTAGCCGTAGCTTTAAGTTAGGAGACATCCCTGAATTTGCCTGGAGTAGAAAGGGGAAAAAATAAAAATAAAAAACACTTCCAGCAAGTCTGAGATGGAAATCGAACCCACCTCTTCTCAGTTTTGCCTCACGAAGCTAAGTGAAATCAATTCCAACCCTCAGACCAGAATTAAATTACTTGGTTGAGGCAGGATTTGAACTCGGGCCTTCACGGTGACGCCAAGAACGCTAGCCAACCACAATTATTAGAACAGAAAACAAGATAAAAAAAATCGTGAAGCCAAGAGATTCAAATCACTCAAGCTTTCAATCATGGATTTTACAGCCTAAGTGAATTGGATCTGATGATGATCGCTTGACGATCGAAACTGGTCATCCTAGTGTATTTATTAATCTCATGTAATGTTTTTCAGGATTAAGGCATAACCCAACTCTTTTGGTTACATTCGTGTTGACCAACTGAAAAGAACCAAACTTTTGTTTACTAAGGCAACACCGAACAAGAAGTTCCGTGACGAACTAAAGAGCCTACTTTTCTTAAAATTTAAAATTCATGCCATTGATTAATCTATATGGATCTATCTAGAATAATGACAAAATTTAAATTGGTAATATTGAAATTTCTAATTAGTTCGAAATACTGTATACCTGGCGTAATGTAGCCTAATAGAGAACTACAGTTGGCAGCCCTGGTGACTGAATATATTCTTGTTTCCATCTCTTAAGGTACAGAATACAAAATTTGGTTGAAGTCCAATGGATAGCATGGACGTTACATGCAGTTAAACATTGGATCTAACAGCGCGCTTTAAATCATGTTGGCAACAATGACTTACATGTGTTGGTCAGAAATAATCTGCAATAATATGATCTCTTGTTGTGTTAATTTTGAATGAAATCCATTTGTTAGTATAGAAGTTACAGGCATTTTAAAATTGGACCTATCAGCAGGCTTAGAATCATGTTGGCAGCACTGACGTATATTAATTACTCCAAATTAATCTAGAATGTCAGGTACTATACGTGTGCAAATTTTAGAGCTATTGGCTTGCATATTTTATGATATATTGATATTAGGGAAACAAATATAGAGACACCATTTTTTAACAGTTGGCATCACTGGTTGCCCTTAAGAATACGCATAGTCGTATATGTTATGGTGCACATAGCACATACAAATTTTGGTTGAAATCCAAATGATAGTATAGAAGCTACATGTATTTAAAGTTGGACCTCTCAGCAGGCTTAGAATCATGTTGGTAGCACTGACGTATATAAGTTACTCCAAATTAATACAAAATGTCAGGTACTATACGTGTGCATAGTTTAAAGTTGAGGGCTTGCATACTTTCTGATATATTGGCATTTGGAAAAAATAAATTGAGAGCATTTATTAACAGTTGGCAGCCCTGGTGGATCTTAGGAATACGCTCAGTTATATCAGTTTATGAACACATAGCACATACGAAATTTGGTTGAATTCGAATTGATAGTGTAGAAGTTATATGCATTTAAATATTGGACCTATCAGCAGGCTTATAATCATTCTGGCAACACTGCCATGTATGGCCTCCTGGAAATTAAACTGCAATATTATTATCTATACGTGTGCCAATTTTCAAATAGCTCCCATTCATACCTTCCGAGATATCCAACATAGAGCTCAAATTTCAATTGCAATTTTTCAGCAGTTGGTAGCACTGACATCATTTTCAAATATGGCCGTGAGATATTCAGGAATAGATCTTTACTCCTACCAAATTTTGTTTCGATTGCTGCAGCCGTTTAGGAGTTGATAGGGGACACACACACACAGCCAGCCAGACAGACAGACAGACAGAAGGACAGACAGACAGACAGACAGATAGACACACATTTGCCCGATCTCATAAGTCTACTTTTTCCTCATTTTTGCAAAATGTGAAAAGTAGGCTAAAAATGGCTTCAAACCCCACAAAGAAAACAGTATGTTCCTTATGTAACTTCTAGTTTGCTGAGGTATTATTTGAACAACATTAAATAAACGTATCACGAGTAATGCCATCCCATGTCCATTACTGGGAATGGCAGTTAACTTTGTCATCAAGCTGGGAAAACTGAAAGCGTATTTGGGAATTATTTTATGTAGTGGGCTACTGTAGATACTCAGCTAATGTATTTTTTCACGCGGCAATATTTTTGTACCATGATAGCATACCCAGAGAGTGGTTCATTTAAAACAGCAGACATTTTATAGGCATTCGTCTCGCTTAACGGTCGTGTGGGAGTGATACATTACACAGAGCCACACCTGGGGAGCAAAACTTTGATAGCGTGCCTGTTAAAACTTTATGTAAAGTGAAGGAAAAGTTAGTCAAGTCCATCCTCAGTTCTGCGCACACAGTGTTCTCCTGCTCATTGTGGAATGAGGGGCATATGAGGCTTACTGAAATTTGCTCTTCTAATTCAAAGGCTTTCAACCTCTGATCCCCGCACATGTGCAGAATTCAGTGGCGTAACTACCCCCCCCCCCCCCTCCCCCGAGCCAAATAATGTTGTTGTTGTTGTTTGAGTCTTCAGTCTTTTGACTGGTTTGATCCAGCTCTCCATGCCTCCCTGTCCAGAGCTAATCGTTTCATCTCTACATAGCTACCACACCCTACATCCGAGGCAATCTGTTTATTCTAACCTTGGCCTACCCATACAGTTCTTGTCATCAACCCTTCCTTCCATAACTAAGCTTTCTATTCCTGAAAGTCTTATACATAGTATGTGTCCTACCAACCAATCTCTTCTCTTCATTAGCAGTCGCCAGAAACATCTCTCCTCTCCCACTAGTCTTAATACCTCTTCGTTTGTAATCCTATCTACCCATCTGAAATTCATAATTCTCCTGTAACACCACGTTTCAAACGCTTCAATTTTCCTCTTTTCTGCTGCACCAATAGTCCAAGATTCACTTCCATAGAGTGCCACGCTCCAGACAAACTCTTTCAAAAATGACTTCCTTATACCTAAATCTATATTCGATGTCAACAGATTCCTTTTCTGTAGAAATGCTTTCCTTGCCTGATGTAACCTACTTTTTATATCCTCTTTGCCTCGTCGATCACTGGTTATTTTGCTTCCTAAGTAACAGAAGTCTCCTATTTCCTTTAGGTTTTCACCTGCCAATTTGTTGTCCATAGAGGTTTCTGATTTATTTCGGCTGCATTCCAATATTTTTGTTTTACATTTAGCCCAAATAATGAAAATATAAAATTTGAAAGTTTTTAAATATTGAATGAAAACAAATTTCGGATTGTTGACTAATGATTGCATTGTATTTGAAAGCGTTTCCACTTGTGAAATATATTTTAAATTATAAGATGATTAATTTTGTGAAGACTTGTCACGTGTAACAAAATTTAAATATCTAGGCTCTATGATCACTATTGATGGAAGAAGTCTTGTAGAAGAGGTCAATACGAGAATCAGCGCAGCATGGATGAAGTGGCGGACGACAACTGGAGTCACCTGCGATCGAAGGGGTGGCGGATTTCAAGAATGGAAAAACGGAACACATGTCCCAAAACATTAGAAAAAAATCAATGGTGTAAGAAATAATACACATGTTTATAAAATAAACATGACATAGTCAAATACACAAAATTAAAACTAGATATTGCCGACATACCATATAGGCCTAGGACACCAACAACTTTCAAATACTATTCATTTGAACGACCCTTTGCAAGGATCTTTTTATCTGTAAGTACCTTCAGATAAAATACACAACAATTTTCGTCATAATTGAAATATGTGAACAATTCTTATTTTATCAAACTAATGGAGCTTCTGTTTCTATCATCTATCCATTTGATATTCATGACAGAGAAAACTCTCCGTAAAATCATTGGAGGGGAAAATGCTGAGTATGAATTTCACAAGAACTAAGATATTCCTTAATGTTGTTGCCCCTAATAAATCTATAACATGTGCCCATCTATTGGACAAAGACATAGAAATAATTTCCTCTTTCAAACTTGCACCACTTATTAGTAAAGTGAAGCAACGCAGCCGGCGTGCCGGTGCCGATGGTATTTGACGTCACTAACAACACTCGCCAATCACGTCAAGCTTGGATTGCTCAAGCGGGACATTTGAAAATTGGTGCGATATTGAATATATTAACCAAACAAGATGTTCAGTAAAGAACATATAGCCTACTTTCTACCAAATGCATGGGTATTGTTATGACTCTTTGTCCTTTTCAAGGAGTATAATTGAATGTTGGTTGTAGTAGCTTGTTGAAATACAACATGCTATACGGATATTAAACATGCATATGAGGTGCCCTTTGCTAGTGCTACCTCTGTACAAAATTTCGTTCAATTCGGTTTTACCGTGTTTGAATTGATAGGGGGAAATGATTTGCACACATACATGGCCGCCATTTGCAAACTATTGGACTGATGACCTTGTAGCTTGGTCAAAGAACGCTTCTCACATAAAGGTTGCAAAATTTGGTAGAGATCAGATGATTAGGTTGGTCGCAATTTGATTTTAACATTTGGGTGGCCGCCATTCCGTTTCCGTCAAGATGGTGGCGATATAAAACATGACCCTGAGGTGCCCTTTGCTAGTGGTATCTCTGTACCAAGTTTCGTTCAATTCGGTTTCACCGTGTTCGAATTGATAGGGGGGGGGGGGCAGACATTCAGAGTACACACACTCACACACACACACACCATTTTTCGCCCTGTGTTGATCTCATAAGTCTACTTTCATCTTTTGCAAAAATCGAAAGTAGGTTTAAATAAACGGAATATTTGGCGTTCAGTTAAAGATTAAAACAGAACGTGGAACAAAACAAGATAAAACGGTATCGTTCCGGGTAAAACGGAACATCTGGCAACTCTGGATGAAGGACAACCTAAAGTCAAAGATCTATCGTAATGTCATCCCTCCTGTCGCATTGTACGGACGCGAGTGTTGGCCGACAACAACAGTGACGGAACATCGCTTAGGCGTTATGGAGACCAAGATGTTGCGATGGACAGTGGGTGTCACCAAATTGGATCATGTTTCCAAAGACAACATCAGGAAGCGTTTTGGGCTACACCAATCAGTGACAAGATGCGGGAGTGCCATCTGCGGTGGTTTGGGCATGTTCTACGAGCGGAAGCGGACACAATTGCAAAGACAGGCTACAATATACAAGTCGTCGGAAAGAGACCTACAGGAAGACCGAAGCAACGGTGGGATGATACGCTACATGGAGATCTGAAGAACCAACACCTTCATCCTGACATGGCCTGAGACAGAAACCAATGGCGACAACATATCCATATAGCGGACCCTGCAGCTAGGCGGGACAAACGCTAAGGAAGAAGAAGAAGATTAATTTTCTCTGTATGAAGTTGAAAATATTTGAATTTTTTAAATAAAATATTTAAACAAACACAATATTATTCTATTTGGGTACATTTATACCCCGCTTGGTAATCCGTGTGTATTATGAAGGTTGACAATGTTTTCTATGGGGACGGTGTAGTAACAGTTTGCTTAGTTAGAATCCATTTTCAACTTGACGGTGCAACTGGAAACACTTGTGTGATTGCTACAATACAGTAAATAACAAACAGTACAGTAGCTAACGAGGTTCCGAGTACGGACTGGCTGTGCCAGTTTACTTTATTTATCCTAATGAATTGCAATGTAGAGAGGAAAGATATTGTGACGCTGTTATTGAGTGTGGAATTCACGCACTCATTTAGCACGCACAGCGTGGTACTAAACAAACGGAATAACTTGCAGTTTAAACACATGCTTGTGAAAAGTTAATGGAATACAACCAGTTGCTAGAAACTTGCTCGGTGTTTTACTATTTGAGAGGACTGTCATTAATGTCAAACACTAAAATGGGAACAGTTCACTTTCACATTCCTCTCTCTATTTCATAACTCGTAAATTTTGAGCTCTGCGACTTACGAATTCATGAAGGCTGCAATAGTGTGGAAGACAGAAGAACCAGTCTTTTACCTGCATGGAAACCGACAGCAGGGGCTGAGCTGGCTAAAGCGCAGCGTTAGGTCATGGGACCAAGCTCTCTGCTGACTCGGTAGACGCGTGGGTTCGAGCCCCCCCCCCGTCGGCCGTCCTTGAAATGGTTTTCTGTGGTTTCCCATTTTCAACACCAGGCAAATGCTGGGACTGTACCTTGTGATAGGCCATGGCCGATTCCTTCCACATCCTTGCCCAGTTTCATTCATCTTCATCCATTCCATCTCTCATCCCGACGCGCAGGTCGCCCACGGGCGTCGAATAGAAAGACCTGCACTCGGCGTCTGAGGAGGCCACACGACAAAAAAGAAACCTGCATGGAGAAGGGAGCTAAAGATTGTCATAGGAGAGAAGGCGCCACTGTCGCTGACAGTCGGCTATTCCTATACGAGAGGGGCCTATTGCCATGGTAACACGCGCCAAGTTGCCAAATCTGCTGAGGCCGTTAACATGGTGCTTCCTACGCTGGCTCAGTTGCTATCGTGACTTCAAAGTGTAGGCTACACTGTGTTAATTTCCCTCTGAATCATTTTCATATTTTGTTTATTTGAATCGGTTATTCGTTAGATATTTAGTTAATTGCATGTAACGGCAAGACAACCTATGGAACGTTGTTATTTGTGCTTAACACTGTTCAACATTGGTGAGGTCATTGCCGGCTCTTGATAACCAAGCAAGGTTTAAAGAAGCAACAACAGATGGCGAGGACAACATTTTGGCGTAACGCTTATAGGGCTGAGATTTCTATGTATTAACATATTTTTCCTTGCTATTTAAATGCTGGGAAGCGATATATCTTCACATACCACTATGTTATGGCTATTATCACTGAACCTCATTTTACATATGTTTCCATATTTGTAGGCATTCTACATATTCTTAGTGAAATTACATAAAATTACATATTTTAGCGCTATAGTGGGCATCTAGATGCTATACAACCTGTAGTTTCTTTTGCACCTGAAAGTGCTGTATCCTTTTGTTAATCAAAAACTGATTTTAGTGAGGTTAAAGCGGTCTCCTCGATTGCCTTCATCAGCAGCAACTTCAGCTGGCTTCCAGAAAACATCAAACATCTAGAAAAATCAGGACTGCCACTGCAAGATTCTATTGCTATTGAAAAACTAAGTGCTGTGCATGGCGAAACTAGTGCAAGTGTATCTAGAATTGCAAAATATTTTGTAGAGAAATCCTCGTTATTCAACATTTCACAGTGAGTGTCAAATGTTTATCCACCCGAGGACATTTTTACATCAAACTCCCTCTCCTGAAATTTGCCCCAGTTACATCATGTGACTGACCTCTGCATATAAAAATATTCTGAGTGACAAACGTCTTTCAATGACCCCAGAGAACTTCGAAAAATACGTAATTGTTCACTGTGCTGCAACATTTAATGTGTAAACCGTGCCTCGAGTGTTGAAAGTAAAACAACATTGATGTGTTTGTATTGATAATATGTGTGGTATATTGTTAAATGACTCCAGAGAACATGAAACATTTATTGGTTATTGTGCTACAAAATTTGATATAAATTGGGCTTTGTTTGTTGTAACAGAATTGTAAGTTTATATCACATATGTGATGTTACATATTTTGCTCATTATACACATTTTACTACATATTTTGATGCTCTTTGTTACATATGTATGTACATATTTTACCACTTGATAATACATAAATATCCCAGCTCTACTTATAACACAGTAGACTAGCCAAACCACGGGTAGAGCGCAGCACTATAGCTTGGTGGTAGCCAACAGACCTCATAGCTATCGGTCCGGGTTGAGCAGTGAACAGGAGCGGACGCCATAGGACTCACGTTTCGTATAACATATAAGTTTAAGTAACCTTTTTCCATTTAAGTGCTGTGTATAATTTTTGCATTACAACCACTCAGGCCACCGATTCAAATATGAACGGTTGATTTAGAACATAGTTAACAAAATAGTGTCGACAACATTCTGGATCTGGTCACAATAATAACTCAAAAGAACACAGGTTAACATAACAACCATAGAAGTGAGCAATAACATCTGTAAATAAGATTGATGCGTTATACAATGTAATCTGAACATTGTATATATATTTGTACATAAGTGTAATTCATAAACATAGTAATTAATTAAGCCTAAGTGAGCCATACCTGAAGATGAACGCTTTACGGTCGAAACATGTCATCAATTTTAAGTTCCCCCATTTTTGTACATAAAAGCGTGTTATTTTTGGACAAATATCTTATGTAATAAAAACTCAGC
Source organism: Meconema thalassinum (assembly GCA_946902985.2). Lineage (NCBI taxonomy): Eukaryota > Metazoa > Arthropoda > Insecta > Orthoptera > Tettigoniidae > Meconema > Meconema thalassinum. The sequence goes on along the minus strand of OX336391.1, from coordinate 289,976,431 downwards.
AATTTTTCTAGGTTTGTGCCGTGTCTTGTGTAGGGTTTCGCCTAGGACACCAAGCTGGTTCATCAGCAGGCTCTTGGTGTTCCCGTCCGAACCCCCACAGGAGTAGCTACCTGCGTGCTACCTCGATTTTTATGAAGCGAACGTCCCGTTTACTGCGGGAAAAAGCTCAAGCAGCCATAGTATATACCATATTTTTGGAAGCCTTCATACGGAGGTTATATCACAATCCAACGTGGCGACCATCCGAAATATTTAGACGATTCTCAATATCTGCTAATCTATGACAGCAATCAAACTGAAATTTTGCATGTTGATAAAGGCTATGAACATAAGTTCACCTATAGGACTTTCAATAACCTGGTGAGCACAAATCCAACATGGCGGCGACGCGGAATTTAAATATTTAAATGGACGTTTCTCGCGATTTAACCATGCGAGCGCAGTGTAACTTGGTACGGCAAATACTTAGCCACAGTCGTCGGATTTTTTAAGAGCGTTAAATATCTTCAGCCCTCCTTCCTTCGAAGGGAAAGTAAAGCTGGTGGGCCCATATCATAGATTTATGGCATGTAAAAGAACCGTCCACTAACTACAATTGTAAGAAGCTAACTTTATAGGTTTGATTAGATTAACGATCTATTACGTTCCAGCGTTCACCGCCAGGTGTCGTTTGCGGCGGCATCTATTAGTCAAATTCACAGTTATGTGCCGTTGACGGTAGCATTTGGTAGTAAAAGTGGGAACTACTTGAAATTGATCGTCTGCAGTTCTTACCTTAATTTCAGATAACATACACTAATACAGCCATCACAATTGAAGGCACTTTTACGAAAACAGCCATAGTCCAAAAAGTTAAATTTTCAGTAGAGTAAAAAAACTGTGTCCAGTCTCTTCCTTCCATTAAACCTTAGTATACTTAATTTTATATCGAACTATAGGATTTATTTCACTTTTCAGTGCACTTAACATTAAATTTATGAATTGTATTGAATGTGAAAAACATAAAATTGAAATTAATTCACAGGACATTGGTTGTTTTTGTGCAAATTCAAAAATGAAAATAATTTGCATATTAAGGCTTTCACGGCCCGGATTATTACATAAATAATTCATGCTTTTGGGCTAATGCCGTGTGTATTTTTAATTTACTTACTACTCTGTCCGCCGTTCCACCATGGTCCATACAGTAATTTCTGGCAGCTGCTCTCTGGTGACGAACAGAGGAATTTATCTATATTTTTTGTAATCTCATTGATATACTTTCTTTGGCCACATTGTTTATTTCCATTGAAAAAGGAGGCAAGGTTTCTCCGAAACGTATGGTTTAAATTAAAAATACACACGGCATTAGCCCAAAAGCATGAATTATTTATGAAAATAATGCTTTGCAGTCCACTGATTTATTGTAGTGCTTCATCCATTACCACTGCTATTAACATCAGGATCAATGTCATATAACACTTCAACATTGTTAACACTCACATCGGCTTCAAGACTCATATAATATTCTCCGTTGTGAGGTTTTGTAAGAAACGAAGCCAGTCTTTGTATGTCCTTCAACTTCGCTGATTTCAGTGCTAGTGGTCTATGGTAGTTGGGTACAAGGTTCAGTGTTGTGGTATGGGTTTGAGCATTGCGTACATTGCGTAGATTTTTCTGGACTTTGGCACTTTTTGTAACAAAGTCAGAGGACTTGTTTTTGTAAAACAGGGCAAATCTTAACATGCATTTATAATGGAACTATGGACGTTTTTGTGGAATATTTGTATGCCAAATGGTGCTGCATGTAGCAAAGTACCAAGTGGTGGTCACTGTTCAAAAATCCCCATTTTGGACTATGGCTGTTTTTGTAAAAGTGTCTTCAATTATTAACACCGGTTATCAGACATATTCTACACACACCCAAAGTACACGGGGCTACATGACCGCGTTGTCACAGCCCTTAAACTGAGGAACCAACCAACCTAAATTGGAGTGTGAGTACTAGGATTTGGAATTGCGGTTATTATTCTTGTGTCTAAAATACCGACAGCGGTAGCTATGGTCGCTAACACGAAGCGCTAGACCATGGGGCTAAGCTGTCTGCGTACTCGGTAGACGTGGGTTCGAGCCCCACCGTCAGTCATCCTTAAAATGGTTTTCCGTGGTTTCCTATTTTCCTTTCCAGGAAAATGCTGGGACGGTACCTTCTGACAGGCCACGGCCACTTCTTTCCACATCCTTGCCCAGCCGGTTTCATTCATCTTCATTCATGTCATCACTCATTAACTCCTCTCATGAGGTTGGCGTCAGGAAGGGCATCCGGCCGTAAAATACATCGCCACATAGACACACATCGCATCTCATCCCTGATCCCATTGAAAGCAGGAATAATGAGGGGTTGACATACATACGCCTACGTTCTTGTGTCTAAAATAATATTGGAGTAAGCAAAATGAACAAGGATATTGATACAGTGTCGTGCGCAGTAATCAAACATTTGCTCGTTCACACACCCGTGGTGCGGGAAATAGATTGTGAGTGACATGCGACTATTTAGAACGAGCGACAGTGTTGGGAATTCCCACACGTTTGGTATCGATTTCTTAATATGAACATGATTTTCACTACGAGAATAACGCATGAGATACTAGGGGCCAGACATTTTGGTTTGTGTTTTCACAACTCACCAAAAGCAGATTCATCTATGAATATTGTAGATACGTCTGTTTCCTACCCAAATCCTACCTCAATTACAAATACACACACTAGCATAGACATCACAGTTATACAGGTTATCAGCCAAATTATACACACACCCAAGTACACGGGGCTACATGACCACGATATCACAAATCCCCTAAATAATTAACAACAACAGAACTGTAGACAATGTCGTTACGATTCCCTGCAAGTAACAGACTGGGGGCTCAAAGCTCTTAGAACAGGAGTTCTTAACCTGTGTGATGTGCCTCCTCTGGGCAGGTGCAAAGAGGTTAGTGGAGAGGCGTGACCGTCCTCTATAATGTTGTAATATTGCTTTTCAGAATTGACACCAGTCCAGGCGCGGATCCAGAATTTGGCTTTGAAGGAAGGGAGGGGGGGGGGGGGCAGAAAATCGAAATTGTTAAGAAAAATGGTATCACTAAAAATGCAATCACAAAATAACCAAACGTACAAAACCAGACCAATTTTTTTTTTTTTTTTTGCAAGCTACATGGATAGAAATTTGATGCGTTTAGCGCACCAAAAATATTCGTACAAATTGCAACGGCGTGTTTTGTGACTTTTACATCGAGCTTCGAGAAAAGTATCAAGGTACGTTACAGTTTCGGCAAGTCGAGTTGGTACCGACAATGGGAGAAAGTCACAGCTTAAATTGCCAACCAAGCTTGCAGTTTGGACGTCGGCAAAAATTTTTGGTGCGAAAAAAGACCCAAATTCCTATCCGTGCGTTGCTGCACATTCATCGTGACATCACTATACACATCGATTCGGTAATCACAAGGTTTGCTAAACAAAATAGACGAATTGATTTTGTTATATAAATAATCGTTTTTATATAACAGGTATGAAGTTATAAACATGTACAGTTGTAACAGAACATAATAATTGCAATAAAGATATTTTCAGTATTGAATAAAATGAAGAAAAAAAAAACACCTGTTTTTCAGTTAAAATTCTTTAAGTTTTATTTGTCTGGTTATTGTGTTTTCGTTTTTTGAGTTCGCAAAAAAATTTGGTCTCCGTTTGGGGAGGGGGGTGTCATGAACCTCGTGCCTCTCCCCCCCCCCCCCCCCCCCCCTTGAATCCGCGCCTGCACCAGTCTGAACGTAAAACATAAGAGTGCATTCCTTGTACAAATTATTCTGACCACAACAATAGATTTAATGAGAATTGCTACAACAATGGATTTCTTCAAGTAACAATGCGTACTATTTCTCTTTATAGAAATGCACAATCTACATGAGTGTAACAACGAATTACAAGACAATTTTTTAGCCTTCTTTCGCTTTTTGCAAAAAAGGAAAGTAGACTTATGAGATCACTACAGGGCGGAAAAAAGTGTGTCTGTCTGTGTGTGTGTATGTGTGTGTGTGAGTCTGTGTGTGTGTGTGTGTGAGTGTGTGTACTCTGAATGTCTGCCCCCCCCCCTATCAATTCGAACACGGTGAGCGCAAATTGAACGAAATTTGGTACAAAGGTAGCTCTAGCAAAGTACACCTCAGTGTCATGTTTTATATCGCCGCCATCTTGACGGAAACGTAATGGCGGCCACACAAATGTTCAAAGATTAAATCAAATTACGACTAACCTAATCATCCGATCTCTACCAAATTTTGCAACAACATACCTTTATGGGGGCAGCATCCTTTGACCAAACTAATAGGTCATCAGCATAATAGTTTGCGGATGGCGGCCATCTTTGTGTGAAAATCGATTGCCCCTATTAATTCGAACACGGTGAAACCGAATGGAACGCAATTTGGTACAGAGGTAGTACTAGCAAAGGGCACCCCAGTGTCATGTTTTATATCGCCGCCATCTTGACGGAAACGTAATGGCGGCCACACAAATGTTCAAAGCTTAAATCAAATTACGACTAACTTAATCATCCGATCTCTACCAAATTTTGCAACAACATACCTTTACGGGGGGAGCATCCTTTGACCAAACTAATAGGTCATCAGCGTTATAGTTTGCGGATGGCGGCCATCTTTGTGTGAAAATCGATTCCCCCTATTAATTCGAACACGGTGAAACCGAATGGAACGAAATTTGGTACAGAGGTAGCACTAGAAAAGGCCACCTCAGTGTCATGTTTTATATCACTGCCATCTTGACGGAAACGTAATCGCGGCCACCCAAATGTTAAAGGCTAAAATGTAATTACGACCAACCTAATAATCTAGTCTCTACCAAATTTTGCAACAACAAATCTTTATGTGGGAAGCATATTCTGACCAAACTGCTAGATCATCAGCCCAATAGTTTGCAGATGGTGGCCAAGTATGTGTGCAAATCGATTCCCCCTATCAAATCAAACTCGGTGAAACCGAATTGAATGTTTTTTTTACAGAGGTAGCACTAGCAAAGGGCACCTCATATTCATGTTTAATATCCCTATAGCACGTTGTATTTCAACAAGCTCCTACAACCAACATTCAATTATACTCCTTGAAAAGGACAAAGAGTTATAACAATACCCATGCATTTAGGAGAAAGTAGGCTGTATGTTCTTTACTGAACATCTTGTTAATTATTTAAATTTACTTAACAACAATTTGTCTTTACTACTTAAAGTAGGAAGTTACTTCATTATTATCTCCACTACTATAAAACGTAGTCTATAAGTTACAGTGCTGTGTCTTAAGGGACAATAGGGGCAGATGACCTCGTAGTTCCGCCCCTTAAAACAACAATAACTAACTAACTTAAGAAATGTCAAAGAAAAGGAAGTAGCCTATGTTAAATATGGACTCACATGCAACCTTGGTCGTGATGGAATTGAAAAAACGCAGTGTTTTTTATGTACCAAAAGTATTTTCAATGATAGCATGAGACCTGCCAGACTCCAGGAATAGGGGCAGATGATCTCGTAGTTCCTCCCCTTAAAACTACAATAACTAACTAACTAACCAAGCGCAAGGAACATTTCAGTAAAGTGCACCCGGGGAGCTCTGGAGAGTCGCTGGAGTCATTTAAGCAGAAGAGAGCTCGATTCCAATCATGAGGTACGTTACTGAAGTTAGGATTTGTATCTTCCCAAAAGCTACAACTTCAAGCCTCATACAAAGTGGCTGTGAAAGAGAATGGGAGGGAGGGGGAGGTGAATTTTTAAGTTTACTTTTAGGGGAGGTGTGAGAGTATAAATGTTAAGATCCTCTGTCTTTGAGGCTCTAACCTAATTTTAAGGCTCCATCCATGCCAGGGTGAATAAGTTTGTTCGTAAGTGTAACTACATTATAATTACCGTTATAGTTATTTTGCGTTACAGTTATAAATGTGATCATTGATTTTAAATGAAATATTATTAACACTTTTATTTACTTCTTTTAACCGGAACAGTGGATTCCAGTAATATGGAGAAACAATATGAATCAGCAATGTATAAATCGTATTTAGGATAATTAATTAATATTTTTTGTGACAGTCACATCTCTTTAAATTTAGGACTTGTAAATTAATTCCTTGGGGACAAAATTCACAAATTTGTATACCCTGACTTTCCCCGCAAGCCCCGATCACTTCGTTCTGAAATCATTGTCTGAACGTTTGCTAATGAGCAGAGGTCAGCTAGGTCCAAGCACCTAAAGTCTATTCGCCGAGTCGAGACAGTGCCCCAGGCTAGCCGGACAGGGAAACACGCCCAGTCCACGTCATTTGCTATGCCGGACAGGGGTAGCCAAGAAGCTCCGAGATTTAGTCATGCCGCAGCCCTAGAAAAGACAAGACTTGCTGCACTTAGTGCTGTGCTGTACTGTATACTGTTGCCTGTCATAAGCAGTCAAGAACTCATTAATTAATTATTTAAATACATACACAGACAGTAAAATAGCAATTGACTCCATTGCGGACTTCAGAAATCATAATGAACTAATTGAGAATATAAGAAGTACTACAGCTATTCTAAAAAGAAAAAATTGGATAATAAAATTTGAATGGGTTAAGGCACATACAGGTGTTGCAGGCAATGAACTCCCTGATAAAATTGCAACGGAGGCTACAAAATTAAGTGATTTTTTTTTTCGATGGAATACCCATCTCAACTTAAAAAAAAAAATCTCAAAGAAGGATCAATTCATGAATGGCAGCAAAAATGGGAACAAACTTCTAAAGGCACACTTACAAAAGAATTCTTTCCTACAGTTGCAGGTAGATTAAAATCCAAAATCACCTTAACACCTAATATGACTACAATACTGACTGGACATGGAAATATTGCTTCGTACTTACACAGACTTAAAATTATACGTAATCACGCGTGTTCCTGTAAAAGCAGCCTTCAGACTATAGATCATATAATTTTCGTGTGCAGTGAAGTGAAAAATGTTAGGCAATTCTTGATCATTAGTGTTAATAGTGACGATAACTGGCCGATTCAGAAATCTGTGCTATTAAAAAAGTATTTGAAGGTATTTTCTAAATTTGTTAATGCTCTGGATTTTCAAGCTCTAAGGAAAAACGATGAATAATATTGTTTGATATTGTTAAGATTAAGTCATCTAGAAATTGAATTATTATAATGTAATTTATTTTGTTCATGTATAAAATGTAATGTAAGTGCATGTAGTACTACTTATGTAGTGGAGCATGCAGAGAGTGTGAACAATAAATAAACCGCGCTGTAGCATGTAACCGATAAGTCAGCCCACTTCACATGTGGGCTATACACAGCACTGAAGTTGGCGTACGTTCAACAGGCTCAGCTCTATGCACCCCTTGCGGGTCACCCAGCAATCACGTGTACAACTGTGTTTACTTCCACTAGCTCGAATCGGCGAACAGGCTTTAGACATATCTCTGATGTAGAATCACAAGCTCGCTCCAATACAGTGCTAGTTAAAGGGGGTAAGATGAGTTTTCCTTCTGGACTCCGAGGGGAAAGTCAGAGTTAGATGACTGGGAATTTAAGTACTTCAACGTTCGGTGATCCTTTCTTTGGAAAATTGCCAATAACATTTTAATTTTTTTAAAGTTTCATAATAAAATGAGAAAGAACAGAGGCATTGATTGTTCGATTTTGAAAAGTAACGAAAAGTTAGTTTATAACGGTTAAAAGTAGCGGCGGTACTGAATGTAATGAGTTACCCCTCGTTACCGTAAATTATCGTATTACTCCCGGACCCTGATCCATACTCAATGGAATAATATCCAATATGGTCTCAAGCATATTTCGAGAAAATCTTACTATTTCCTATTATTGTATTTTTGATTCTCTTTTGTTTCAGAAACACACTTTTGTCGTGATAGTTTAAAGTTTGTAGACATTAATTTCCAGGTTCCGTCTCGGAAAACAACGCAGTATATCTTTCAGAGAATTTTCCGTTTCGTTTTTCGATGTCATGAATTCTTGTAATCTCTCCAATTAATGTTGTTTCTGACGCAAACAGGGCTTCTGGTAAAACAATCCTGTTGTAGTGTCGTAGTTTTCCATTGTTAACATTATTATTGTTGTTATTGTCATAATTATTATTATTATAATATCATCATCATCAGCAGCAGCATCGATTTGATGGTGCTCGGGTACTTGGGTGTGGCATGAAGGTGTGAGCTCACAGTCTCAAAAAGGTTGAGAACTCCTGGTTTAATGACTGATTTATTTTCGACCCTGGCGAAATGTAAATATTATATGTCAGAAAACTGTACTATAACAAGGCCCATTATAGTACACGTTTTCATTATGGGACAATTTCTCCCACCAATCAGAGCTCAAGGAACAGTTGTGTGACCAATTAGGTGAGGATAGTATCGCACCTGCGCTCACTTCCATGGCCCCCTATTTTAAATTTCACTGCTTGGCGAGTGTCATAGTGGGGGATTCCAGGAGGCCATGGTCAAATACAAGGTATTCTCCGCGACCCATACGCTCTGTTCAGTACATAAAACTGGTGAAATATCGACAGATATTTAGGAATATTTATGTTCGAACATAAACAGACACTCGTATGGAAATTATAAAACACGCTACGCTCGTTTTATAAACATACTCGTGCCTTAATTATTGCCATTATAGACTCGTTGCATAATGTACTACTGTATTACAATAGAACTCGGCGTCATTTCTTTTCTACTGAGTGTCCGGCTGGCCGTGTGAGAGCTTGTTTGGCGCACCTCTTGGAGCTGTACCATCCTCTCGTGTGAAGTGCCTCATTACCCCAACATTACAGAGCGGCGTGGCGGGGAATTGTGAATACTGCCGTAACAAAACATGTCACACTACATGGCCCTCGTCTAATCTTACAAACATTACTAATAATTCTTCGGTGGCGTAGTCGGTAGCATCCCCAAGATCGCGGGTTCAAACCTTGCTGAAGTCGTCGGACATTTAAAGAGCGTTAACATCACTTAGTATGTCTTCCGTCAGAGGGGAAGTAAAGCCGGCGGGCCCATGTCATAGATTTATGGCATGTAAAAGAACCTACCACTAGCCAGATTTGCAGGTTATGTATTTGGCTTGTAATAATAATATAGTATGGTCTCGGGTGCCGGGTGCAAGCGTTGTTATTTGACACCCAGGAGGTAGCTTGCATTCAGAATTTCGTTGCTCCTTGAAGCACTATGAAAGTCAAGGGGATTAGATATCTAAGCTCCTTAAACACTATAGCGCTTTCTAGTAGAGAAATGAGGAACTTTGTGTTCGCGGAAACTCCCGAGATTAATTTTGCCATTGTGAACACGGCCTACTGAATTCAAATGGGCTGTTTGACAGGCCAACATCGTATGACATGCGTGTCGTAAATTTTTGCCGCCTTTCAAAAATCACTTACCACGGCCAAGAGCGAACCTGCAAGCTGGGGATTAGTAGACCGACACGTTAACCACTCACCCACCCTGGCAAGCTATTTTGCTGGTTAGAAACGCTCTGTCAAGTTCCAACGTTCACCGCTAGGTGTCAGTGGCTAGTGGCATCTGGTAGTCAAAGTTTGAACTACTTGAAATTGAACTTGTTGGGAGCCCACGGGCGTTCAATTAAATGATGATGATGATGATAATTGTTGTTTTAAGGGGCCTAACATCTAGGTTATCGGCCCCGAGTTCAATTAAAATACTCTGCTATGGGCATTGGTTGCAATACATAATAATAATAACTCTTGTTTTTGTTTATTCATTAAGGGGCTGTGCGACATCATGGTCATGTAGCGCCCGTGTACTTAGGTATGTGTGTGTAATTTGTCTGGTAAGCTGTGCTATTGAGATAACTGTATTAGTGTGTGCAGTTGTGATTGAGGTAAGGATTTGGAAGAGGAAGGCCGTGGCTTTCAGTTTTGAACCAACGAGGCATTCACCTGGAGTTGAAGTGGGAAACCACGAAAAAACACTTCAAAGATGACTGAGGTGAGAATCGAACCCACCTCTTCTGAGTTTTGCCTCACGAGGCTGAGTGTACACCGTTCCAGCCCTCAGACCAACATTTAAATTGCCTGCCAAGACTGCTATCCTCTACGCAACGAGGCGGGCACTGATCTTTCTTCTTATGGACATCATTTACCATATTGTCATGTAAGAAGCCATCAGACAAGTATTGTTGTTGTTTGAGCCTTCAGTCTGTTGACTAGTTTGATGCAGCTCTCTTTGCCTCCCTGTCCTGCAAATCGTTTCATCTCTACATAGCTACAATCTTCTCAGTTCCCCTTACAATGTACCCTCCCCGGTTTAGCATTCACAGCAGAATTGCATTTCTTGGCAGAGCTAGGAATCGTGCCGGACCTCCGGGGCGACAGCCAAGAATGCTAACCGCTACACCAGGAGGTGATCTTACTGTAGTAAGTAGTGTGTGTAGCTGTATTAGGGTCGGGATGGGCCCCAGGGCTTTAAATAAGGTACTATCCCAGCATTTACCTGCAGGGAGTGGGGTAAAACTTGGGAAGAAACCACACATAGACCCTGTCAGCGATAGAATTCGAACCCCGATATCGAGACTTGTTGCAGCAGCCCCTCGTGACTATGGTAAGTGATTTAACACGCTCGCCGTGGATAGCAGAGTTACCAACTCAGATGTTTAGGAATTCACCAAGTAGTAACTAAAAGTCCCTAGATTCCTATGTTATCAATCGCTAACTGGAGTTTAAATCTTATATATAAAAGTGAAAGTCTGTATGTATGTATGTATGTACTGTATGTATGTGGATCTGTTCCGTATACAAATCTACACCGTTCCACCAATCTCAACCAAATTTTGCATACACATAGTTTAGGACCCAGAAGGAACCGCTGGCTACATGAATTTTCGATAGTCTTTCTCATTCTTCTGATTTTGGCCCTTTTGCACTCAATCACAGGCTAATCAAATCATAAAATATAATCATGAAGGAATGGCAAGGCAGATAGTTTCCATGGCAACATAGCTCAAGTCGAGACACGGCCGACTGGATGCCATTTGCGCTCTGCAATACCGGTTTAGAAAAAGAGGATCTTTACTTGAAATCCCGTTAGTTACTCAACTACTCACACAGCACTGGCAACCGAGTTTAGCATAACAAAGACTTGACACTATCTTCTACTATAAATATTTGTTGTGGTGTTTGAAGCCATATTTTCAGTGTTGCCTTAGTAAACAAGAGTTTAGTGCTTTTCAGTCGGTCAACACGAATGTACCCAAAAGAGATGGGTTATGCCCTAATCCTGAAATAAATTACATGAGATTAATAAAACACTAGGATGACCAGTTTCGATCGTCAAGCGATCATCATCAGATCCAATACACTTAGGCTATAAAATCTATGTTTGAAATACAGGTGAAAATATTTACAATATGTACAATTATTTAGTTGCAGTATTGGTACTGCAACTGTCAGTGTATGCTAAATGCAGTATATATGTTAGGTGAAATGATAAATGGTGATGGCTATCCGGAGATTGTACTTTAGAGAGATTATATGGTTGTAAACTATGGTTAAACTATAAAATTTTAGGCTAACTACTTATCTGATTGTCTTCCGTACTACAGCTATTCGCAGTTTCCGTGCTCACTTGAACTCGCTGTGCGGTCGACTGCGGTGGTTATCTTAACGACAGGTTTTTCCCTGCCTTCCCCCCCTGTCCCTACGTGCTGTGGGGAGTGATCGCGATGTGTTTATGTGAGGTGTTGCCAACCTAGATAAGATGTATGTTATTGAATGAGGTGGATCTACAACTATTAAAGACCGTGGATTAGTCCTCGCCACGCATGGAGCATAACCCATTCGAACTAAGCGTTGACGGTCTTATGAGGACGTCCCGGCACCTTTAATACTGCCTCTAATATGGGCCTTGGTTTATTGCAGAAGAAAAGTACATCGTACACCTGATCCAGCTAACATTTACCTATTAAAAAACCCCTAATTTCCCCCCTTTTTATCTAGCTTGGCTGTGTCGCTAAATTGTGTTTTGTTTCCGACAGGGTGTGTTTTTTAGTAGCGTGAAGAGGGGTGAGCTCTCCATGAACGTGTGTTCATTTAGATTGTTGGGATTGTTTCGTTTGGCTAGGTGTATCTCGATTGCTTCCTTTATGTCAAGAGCTCTGCCTTTCGATTCGTGATGGATTATTTTAAGGTCCGACTCTATGTTAGTAAAGCTATGCCCTGCGTCACACATATGTTCGCACACGGCTGAATGTGTTCCGTATCTTATCGCATTTCTATGTTCATTATAACGTGTGTCTACTCGCCTTCCACTCTGCCCGATGTAATTAGCTTGACAATCGGTGTCTTGGCACGTTATAGAATATACCCCTGACCTTGAATACGGGTCACGTTTATTTAGATTACTATTTAGGAGGTGCCTAGCGGTTGTGTTTTTCGTCGTGAAAGCTATCTTTATGCCTTGCTTTTTGAATAGGTTAGTGATTTTATATGTATTCGCATTCACATAGTTGAAACGCGCAATTTTTTTCTCATTACTGTCCGGTTTGGGAATCGTTTTATCTTTATTTTTATGTTTGGCTATAATTTGATTTATTTTGCTTGGCGAGAAGTTGTTTTCCTTTGCTATTTGCATAATGTTCTTATTTCCTTATTATAGTTGTCTTTTGACATGGGTATGTTTAAAGCCCTGTGCACCATTGAATTGAAACCCGCTAGTTTGTGCGTACTGGGGTGATTAGACTGATTGTCGATTGCATGCGAGGTTTGTGTTGCTTTCCGGAATATGGAGTATGAAAGGTCGTTGTCTTTACGTTCAATAGTTATATCGAGATAATTTATTTTCCGGTCTATTTCGGATTCCTTAGTGAATTTGATAGAATGGTGAAGGCTATTAATGGATTGGAGAATTGTTTCTTCGCTTGTTAGTTCAGTATCGTAGATGCAAATTACATCATCTACGTATCTTTTCCATATTACTATTCCCTTTGTTGAAGTCTTTTCTAAGAACGCATTTTCTAGTGCATTGATGAAGATGTCAGCGATTAACCCACTTAGTGGCGATCCCATTGCTAGGCCTTCTCTCTGTGTGTATATTTTATTGTCGAATTGAAACACGTTTTGGGTGAGAACGACCCTCAGTAATCTCACAATCTCTTCAATTTCTTTTACCGAATTGTTGGATTTTAAGTTGTTTTCGATAGTGTTGATTGCTTCAATAATCGGAACATTGGTGTACATGTTAGTTACGTCGAAGGATACTAGCCTGAAGCTAGGTTTCATTTGTAGGGTGTTCAATGCTGTTACTAGTTCTGTTGTGTTCTTTACAGAGTTGTTTTTGTCGTTGGAAAGACGGCATTTTAAGATTTTTAGTAACTCTTTGCTGATTTTGTAATTAGGGGCATGCAAATAGCAAAGGAAAACAACTTCTCGCCAAGAAAAATAAATCAAATTATAGCCAAACATAAAAATAAAGATAAAACGATTCCCAAACCGGACAGTAATGAGAAAAAAAATTGCGCGTTTCAACTATGTGAATGCGAATACATATAAAATCACTAACCTATTCAAAAAGCAAGGCATAAAGATAGCTTTCACGACGAAAAACACAACCG